>CM060930.1:241153552-251153552 GCA_030765085.1 Allium cepa
GACATAGTGCGGACTCGACCGAGATGGTTGACTCCGTATGTAGGAGATATTGTTTATTCTTGATGTCGATGGGTTGAGGGATGAGGCACCATGAGAGTGCTCTCATTCGATTGACTATATATCCCAATGATGATAAAATGCAAAGTGATACGAGTAGACATTTTATAGGAAGGGATGAAAAAGGATGTTGGACATTCATTTCGAGATGAACGAATCGTCAGCTAGTAAATGTTGAACAAAGGATTAGTAAGGAAACGGTCAAGGTACGATAGCTTTTGTATCATAGTGGATCGATTGACTAAGAGCGCCAGATTTATGCCCGTCAAGTGAAATAGAACGACAGCCAAATTGGTCGACTTGTATGTGAAATGTATAGTACAAATTCATGGTGTATCGAAGGGCATGGCGAGTGAACGATGAACGAAACCCATCGTTCACTAATGAGTTTTGGTAGAGCTTATAGAGGCGTTAGGGACAGAGTTGGACCTCAGCATAGCTTACCATGCTTAAATTGACAGCCAAACCAAGAGAGTGAATCGTGCTTAACGGATATCTTGGACGTTTGCTTTTTAGATTTTGGAGGCTCACAGGATGATCGTTTTCAACTTTTTGAATTCAAATACAACAACAGTTATTAGTTTAGCATCGGTATGCACCAAGCAACGCTCCTTATTGGTGGGATGCGGGCAATAAACTGATACTCGCTCTAGATATGGTTAAAGAAACATCGGAAAGATCGAGATCATTAGGCAATGGATGAAAGCTTCCTACGACAGACTGAAAAGCTACAGTGGTAAGAGATATCGAGATTTAGAGTTCTCTATCGACGAAATGGTATTTGTCAAGATCTCTTTGTTGAAGGATGTCATTTAATCGGTAATAGAGAGAAGTTGGCATTGAGATTTGTTAGTTCTTTTTTGACATCATAGAGGATTGGAACCTTGCTTATGTAGTCGATTTAACTCAATGAATGATGGAAGTGTACATTGTCTTCCATATCTCTTATTTATGGTATTTGTGCATGACATGGGCATAACTTTCATTAAATAGATGATGTCGAGTTTGAACCTGAGGCTTCAAGCTCTCGTAGATCAATTCTTATCATTGGACGTGATATGAAGCAGCTTTAGAAGAAGACAGTGAAGTTGGTAAAGGTTCAGTGGAGTGACAGTGAAAGTTATTGCATTTGGGAGATCAAGGAGAGCATAAGGGCAGCATATCTAGAGCTTTTTACTTGGTTAGATTTCTTATTTATTGCTTTTACCTTCACTGATGATATAACGAAATGTACTATGGCATAGTATTCGGCATGCTAGCCTAGGCTTAGATATTTTCTTTTTTCATTTATTACTATGTACACATGTTTGATATGTGATGGTTTCCTATGCTTTATATGATTGTTAGGCACGTGGGATAACCCTATTGACTTGATTATGGAATTTCAAGGGCGAAATTCCTATGAAGCAAGGAGGAGCATGTAACGACCTGTATTATACATAACAAAGGATCGTAAAATATTTATATTATTTTCATATGAGGTCATATGGTTCTAATATTTTAGGGTATGACTCTTAGGAAATTTCCCACATCCGGATTTTTGGGGAATTTCTTTGTAACCATTGTGACCCTTAAATTTTGTATGGCCTATAACTTTTGACAGGAGCCAAGTTAGGGTCTAAAACCAATGTTGTTAGATCCGGATGATGGTTTCCCTTCCCGTAGAATAGTCAAATTAATGGACTTACCATTTTCGATTTATGGCAGATTGAAGTTTCTTTGATTTTGAACATCTTAAGTTGGTAATTAGGGTCATTAGTGCTAATGCCCATGACTTATTTTGGTTTTGGGGTAAGTGGAGATTGATGGGACCTCATTCTACCATTCACAACTCCCAAAACTAGTTAGAAACCTATATTAATCTCCATTTGCCAAAAAGTAACCACTAAATATACTTTAATAGCTAAATTGCACAATTAGTAGGAGATTAGCATGTGTAGCACTTTGGATTCGATATTTACTATTAGAAGAGCCTTGGATTTCGTTCTTTCTACTATTTATTTGAGGATTTGGGTTTTTACTTGGGTTAAGATTAGTGATTAGATCTCTCGCCACTAATTAGCTCATTAAACACCTTAAATTATGGTTTAAAAATTATTTAAAATTACTAAAAATGTTTTCAGACCATATAACACCATATATATGAATTTTAGATAATTTGGATTTGTAAAACGTGTTCTTATGGATCCTTAATTTTACTATAGATTTAGATCTCTTTAGGATGATATATTTGAATGTTTGGCTATTTTTAATGCTTATATACAATGAATGTATAATTGCTCTATGTTTTAGTAGTTGTAAATGTCAATCTAATGACAATTTCTATAGAAAGAAGCAAAGGATCGGTGGTGATCTATAGATTCTATTTCAAAGTAGGCATGATCGACGTGGGGGAAATAAGGAAGGCCTCATAAGGCTGCACACTAAGTTTCAAGCCATTTTGAGTTCGTATAGTCAAGATATAAGCAATCAAAGCATGGATTGGTGGAGGCACAGGGGCATGGATCGGTGGGAATTCAAATGAATGATCTACGAGAGTCTAAGGCATGGATCATTAGGGGTCTAGAGCATGGATGAGTGGAGTAGCTAGGAGTATGGAATCAGGACATGAGCTATTAGTAGGAGAAAGCAGAATGGTGTGAATGAATGGAGCCAAATTCATGGATTTGGCTAAGTATGGATCAGTCCCCATGGATTGCTACTAATCTATGAAGACTGACCCAACCAAAGCCTGCTATATATTGGGGCATGAGGAGTAGTGTTGGGGCTCATGTGTGAAGTTTAGGATCAGTGGTAATGGATCGGGTAGAGATGGTTTAGTGGTCATGGTTCAGTGGGGATCCATTAGTTTTGTTCCAAACTTGACGAGATTGATATGGGGTGACAAGAATGGCCCCATAAGACTATATTTCGTGTTTCAGACCATTTGGAGTTTATATGATTAAGTTATGGTCATTTGAAGAATGGATTGGTTGTTATTTCTGACAAAAATGAAGCGTGATTCAGCGATGATGAGTTCATGATAGGATGTGATGGTTTAGATGATGGATAGTTATACTTCAGGATATAGCATAGTTGGATGTAAAGAACTATTGGAGGAAGGTTATGGGATGCATGATGACATTCAATGACTGATGATTGCTGTCTAAAATAGTTCCCTAGACGACTTTAGACGAGAGTCGTAAGGATAGGTATGAGATGAGTTATTCTATGGATGACATGTGCAAAGGGATCATTGATATTCATAGTTTTCGAGATAGTAGGGGTATGAGAGGACTCTCACTTGAGCTTTCTGAGATGCCCCAGATCACACGATGTTTTGCTCTATTTATCCTAGACTATTTATGGAGAAGTATTTAAGTTTCAGGCCTTTTAAGTGGCATGGATTCGAGTATCGAGAAACAGGGATGTTAAGTAATCCTTGGCTCTACATCGGTAGTCATCCAAGTATCATATGTCTAACGTACTGAGTGATTGAATGTGAGGATAAATGATGGATACCATGTTTGCTTTGGTTACTTATCACCTTAGGGATGTCGCACAATGTAGATATTATCGATGTAGATATCTAGATACCCTTAATACTTTGATGTATAGTCACCCATAATGACTATAATTGAGTAGCATATATGTTATGCGCTAACTCTTTGGATGCAAGGACATGTAAGGTATGATTCTCCATACCCTCTGTTCCACATACTATACCGAGTTTTACAGTGCTTTGAGATTTTTTATTGCCCACACTAAACTTCTGTACTACTCAAGATTTTATGCTTTGCTTCTTATTATCTCGAATACTCTTAAATGAGTATACTAGATACCGGTTGTAAATAGCACTTGGAGATTTGTAGATGGACTAGCAGAAAGTGGCATTTTCTCACATTTATGTTTTGGACTTATCATTGTTTATTCCGCTATATGACAATGTGGAGTCTTGATAGTTCTAAATTACTATTATCAGAGACAGTTTATCAGTTGAGTGTATTTATCAGTCGTATAAACTTTATTTCTATTTTCTATAACTGTATGGGCCTATGTACTCTGATTATTTGGTTCATGTAGTTATTACTGTCTCGCCAGTTTTATATTTATGATGACTAATATATTTTACCTAATATGCTGTGAGATATATGACAAGTTCATGGGGGAGAATGTAACGACCCGTACTTTTCTTAACAGAGGATCATAAAATATTTTTATTTATTTATATAAGGTCTTATGACTCTATAATTTTGGGATAAGACTCTTAGAGACATTTTATACTCCTGTGTTTTTTTTGAATTTCTATATGGCCATTTTGACCCTCATAACCTTACTTGAGCTATAAATTTTGATTGGAGTCAAATTTGGGCTTCAAACAAGTTTCATTGCTTTAGGATGGTGGTTTCACATTTTGTATAGTGGTCAAAATAAGAAAATGGACTTACGATTAGGAATTCATGCCTCTTTTAATTTTTGATAGCTGATGGTCAGTATTAATGCGTAATTATTTGAGCCCATAACTTGACCCATTAGTGTAACTCTAAATTGGTATAAATAGGGGCTTTAGGTGTCAAATTAAAACCTTTCTCTCTATTACAAATCAGATCTAAACCACCATTAACCATAAATTCATCACAATTGCACAAATTACTCTCTAAATCTAGCTAAATCATTAATTAGAGAGAAGATCATCAATTAAAAGATAGAGATCATAATTTTGGTTGGTTCGCATTGCTTTCTGTCGCTATTCACATCAGATCTACACTCAAATTGGTTGATTTTGGTAATTGACGTGTGGTTTACACCTTCTCACTATTATGTACGGTCTATATGGTAGAGTTACATGTTTTAACATAAAATTTGACCATAAAAACTTTTCTTACTTTAATTACATGTTATCATATGGTTATAACCTAAATAGGCGAATCTTCAAAATGTTTTCAAAAATGATTTAGTAATTCTCTGTATTCATATTTATATGTTCATGTACAATGTAGATCTAGATTAGTATTGGCTTGTTTATCACGTTCTTGTGTATTGCTTGTATGAATGGATGTATATACATGCTATTCTATGCTTGTATGTTGTTTTTTGATGTTATTTGCTAGGTTTTTTGCTTATAAACATAGATTGGTGAATTTGGCAAATTGCAAGCAAAGATGGTCAGAATTGGACAAAACTTGAAGGAGATGCTTTGGAGTATGGAGTAAGCATATAGCTCAAGTTGTATATTTATGTTCACCAAGAGACAAATTGGTAATGAGTTGTTCATGTCGTTACCGAGTTGTCACTACTAGTCTTATGGCTCGATGATTGTGAGGGATCTCTAGACCATGGCCAGCAGAGGTGGAATATTACAAGATGTAGAAGATTGGCTAAGTGTTGAATGTTATACCACTTATTTTATAGTATTTGAAGATGAATTCTTTGGAATAGGACCAAGTTGTTTTGATGAATGGGTCGGGCTCTAAAGTGCTTAGGAATGGAACGCCAAAAGCAAGGGAGGAGAGTTAGCCAAAAGTTGGTAATGTAAAAAAATCGATATCTAGCCATTCAAGTTAGTACCCAGTTGTTTTTATGCATGGAAATGAGATGATTTTTTTAGTAGATGAAGTGAAAGCTCTATAGATCATGCTGGAGGTGCTGGCTCGTTCGCTTAATGATTGGATAACGAAGTAACAGTGTAATAAAAGCTTTGTATCCTCTGTTTGTGATTCGTGAAGGGAGTAGGCATCGAAGAAAGTGACTATATAAAGGAGGGAGCTATGGAATAAGGAATATGAAAGGATTCCGAGTTAATGGAAACTGGATCGAGCAGAAAGAAGGGTTAGGATGTATATGCTAAGGAATCATTTATACTCGATGTCTTTTCAATTGTGCCTGAAGCAATATTATAATAACTGGGGATGCCTCATGAACTAGTGGCTTTGGATCTAGTGTCTAGCTTTGGGCTACGAGATATGTGTCTAGCTTTGGGCTACATGGTATAGGATTAAATGACGTACCTTTTCCACCCTCAAAAGTGGCCACTTTATACAACCACGATATTCAAAGTAACGAAAAGGCGGATTGTTAGTATAGGAAGAATAAGAATAGGAAAAGCAAAATCTCAAAGTGGAACGACCAATAGATAATATAACAAAGACGGTAAAAACTGCATCTGTAAAATACATGGTACATTAGAGTTAAAAACAAATCTCAATAGCTTGGATAGGTATAACTCCTGACCTTACAATTGCCGATGGATGTCTCCCTCTCTCTCTCTCTCTCTCTCTCTCTATATATATATATATATATATATATATATATATATAGTAGAAAATAAGAAAACACTACGAGAGTTGAACATCCATCTTTACTCCATGAGTTCTATGTCCTCCCAATGACAATCTAATAAAAAAATACTATGTCAACATAGCTCCAAAATCAGTCTGGAAAAGTAGCATGAAAAAATTCAAGACATTTGGTGCACATATAACAATACTATGAGACCACACCGCTAAACACGAAATGAGTTTTTACCTCACATGAACAACATCCATTGATGAAAGGTTGGAAACAAATTAGAATGGTACCCAACTGGAAAGAATGGGTATAAACAATTTCAAAATCCAAACTTAAAGAATGAACACAAATAATTAAACATAGAGAAGAGCTCTAAGCACTTCTCAATGCAATTAAGAAAGAAATAATTCAAAGGTTTGAACTAAAAACAAGGGAAAAGAATTTTTCAACAACAAATAGGAGGATGCACCCCCTTTACTAAAAGTATACCTCTAGAAAATATATTTGAGAACTACGATGGCTCTCGGACACGTCCAAGCTGGACCCCTGCCAACCTTATCGATAATCCAAGTATTTCACATCTCCATGCACATATCACTGAATTAAATCTAGAATAGATATGAAGATACCCTAATGGGAGCAACCCCACATAGCTTGGCTTCCACTCTCTTTTTGGTTTTAGTCATTTCCAACAAAGGATATCAATGCTCAAACTGAGCGACAAGTCATCTTAGATTAATGAAACACAAAAGGTAGTGGAATCAGCAGTCAATAAATCAACTGTTAGGATTAACAAAATGATTGTATATGGAGAGTAAATCTCATATTCTTACCACTGCTCATCAATTTCAAACTTGTAATATTCTTTGGTTAAAAATGAAGCCTTGAAAGTTAAGATAGTATTGCCTCTAGGCCTTACGTTGACATACATTTTTAACTTTCAAGATAGGGAAAAGTTTCCATACCTCGATCCTTACTGCCAAGTATATGATCAAATCCATTCCATATAAGTGATATCATTTTAGGAAATTAAATTTCTTATACTTTCCATAGCCAAATCAAACTTTTATACTTTTCACAGTGAAATTTTCATGGTTTTCACATCATAAAACATTTGTAAAATACTTGTAAGTGTATTAAAGAGAAGGGTGAAGACAAACATCATTAAAAGCGTTATTTACTATGAATCCCAAAACCATTTACACTTAGCTTTATATTTTAAATATTCCTTTGTTAAGATTTTCTCATTTTTAAACTATCATTTATGACTTGAAAACTACATTTTTTAAGCTAACCTAATGGAGGGACTGGTTTCCTACCCGATATATTAAAGGAAAGCAATAGATTAGAAATAGGCTTCTAAATCTTTGAAGAAAAGGAAAAAAAAGAAAAGGAAGAAAACTAAAACCTAAAACATCATAAATAAACAAATATAGAAAAAAATTCCTATATCTAAGCATTTCTTTCTTAGTTTTCCTTTCATTGTAAAATGCCCTTCTATTTCTCTTTTCTTATATCTTGTAAAACACTATGTTTAATTATCGTAATAAGATATTTGCATTGCCTGTTTTCCATCTCATCGCCTTAAATATCGTGTACCATTCTAAGGACAAGATTCTATTAGGAGTATATAGTCTAAAGTGATTCAAAACCACTCTACAAATCTTGTATGAGTAATCACAAGTGAAGAACAAATGAGCATTACATTCAGTAAGTTGTCACAAAAGGTGCAAGTCCCATTCACCAGTATACCACAATTCAACAAGTTGGCTTTGGTATGGTTCGCGTTTACTACGATTTTCCACATCATTATGTTTTTTTGGCTTGGAATTATTAGACCATATTGTGGAATGACATGGTTGAATGGCCGAGAAACCATCAGTAGTAAGGGAATTGTATATCACTTTAATTGAGGATCTTTATTATTCGATTTTAGAGGGGGATATTTCATAGCACCTTCCTTTAATTTCATGCCACAACTGACGAACATTATGAGAGCTGACATGAGGGAGGATGATTTGATTTCCATAAAGGAACGGGATGACTTTTCCACTCTCATGAACGCCCAATATGTAATGAAATTTGTTATAATTTGGGTGGAAGCGAATTATTTGATCAGGATCTAGTATTGTCTATTTAGATACCAATGGAACTCAAAAAAATCAATTATGTAGTCTCACAGAAACAATAGCAGAAATAAGAGGCATATAAGATTTAACGTGGTTCGGATATGAATATCCTACGTGCATGGAGACCCAACAACTTCTTTTATTTCATTAAAGAAAAGAGTACAAAAGAGAGGGAAGAATAATGGTGGTGCTTTCACACACTCACTTTCATATAAAGATGAAATTCCTTCATTTAAATAGACTTGATAAAGAAGGGTTGCTTGGAGATTAAGAATATCAATTTCCTGATTACCCAAATATCTTTCCAATTTGCATGATTTGATTTTTATACAAATAGATGGCGTAATATTGGTTTCCATATCTTTGCTTTGATTGATTGATTCTCCATGCCTAATTATTTATTTCTTCATATAGCAAATGTATCGATTAATTAATTGATTGACTAATTAATTAGTTTCCTTCAAAATATCTTTCCATATACCAGCCAAATTAATTGATTTGAATGAATCGGTTAATCAATTTGTTTCCTTCTTAACAAATACTTGAATCATCCAAATTTAAGAATCCACCTTGATTCAAATAAAACAATTTCTCTTCAACACCTTATCATCAAGCAATCAACATGTAAGTTGTTGGGTCTAGTGCCCCATGGTGCTCAAGTAACAGGTATCAAACCGATCAAGTTTGAGCAATGCTCAAACTTGTCCTTTGGAAGTGACTTTGTCATCATATCTAAAGGATTATCCAAAGTACTCACCTTCAACAATTTGATCTTGCTTCATTCTTCTTCAAGCATAAGAAAGAAACCTCTAACATCAGTGTGCTTCGTCTGTGAACTATAAGCTTGGTTCTCTACAAGATGAATCGCACTCCGACTGTCTGAAAATAGCTCCACTGTCTGCTTCACCATTGAAAGATCATCCGACAATTGAAGTAAGTATAATCCTTCCTTTGTTGCTTCCATAATCGATAACAACTCAGCTTCGATAGTCGATAAAGCTACAATAGATTGCTGCTTTGATCTCCATGAAATCGAGCCTATGCCAAATGTAAAAACATAGACCGACACTGACTTCCTAGCATCTCTATCCCCAGCGTAATCAGAATCACGGTATCCTCTAAGAATGATGTCTCCATCCAATCCACCATATAACAAGCCCACCGAAGAAGTGCCTCGAAGATATCTAAGAATCCACTTCACAGCTTGCCCATGCTCTTTGCCTGGGTTAGACATATATCGACTCACAACACCTTGCATGGGCTAAATCTGGTCTTGTACACACCATCGCATACATAAGACTACCAACAGCACTAGAATAAGGTATATCAGCCATATACCTCTCGTCTTCTTCCGATAAGGGAGATAAGTCTTTTGACAACTTAAAATGAGAGCCTAATGGAGTGTCAGCCGGTTTGGATTTCTCCATTGCAAATCGAGCAAGGACCTTCTCGATGTACTATGCTTAAGTGAGCGTTAACTCTCTCCGCTTCCTATCTCTGCGTTACCCAATATTCTTTGTGCCTTTTCCAAATCCTTCATGTCAAATTCTCTACTGAACTCCGCTTTCCACTCTGATCATTTCTATCCTTCCATACTGGGGCAACTAAGAAGAGGGACAGTATATTAATTGGCCGATACCTTCTTAGCTTGGTATACTAGGCACCTCAACTTCCCCCGGTCTTCGGTTAATTCTGACCATACTCCGAGATGCTATCAGCATATCGTCAACATATAACAACAAATAAATCATATCACCATCACATCTCCTGAAATTAATACACCGGCCT
The DNA here is from genome assembly GCA_030765085.1 of Allium cepa. Taxonomy (NCBI): domain Eukaryota; kingdom Viridiplantae; phylum Streptophyta; class Magnoliopsida; order Asparagales; family Amaryllidaceae; genus Allium; species Allium cepa. Next base: position 241,163,794 of record CM060930.1, read on the forward strand.
TTGAAACTTCTTGAGTATCCCTGTGAAAGAATAAACTTATCAAACCTCTTATACCATAGTCTACGAGACTACTTCAGTCCATATAGAGATTTGTTGAGTTTGCAAACATAGTCTGGTCTGCTACTATCAATGAACCCTTTCGGCTACTTTAAATAAATCTCCTCATCCAAATCACCATGCAAGAATGCAGTTTTGACATCTAGTTGCTCTAGTTCCATATCATATCGAGCAACTAATGCCAATAGAATACGAACAGAAGTATGCCTAACCACTGAAGCAAAGATATCATGATACTCTACCCCCTTCTTCTGATCATAACTCTTTGCAACTAATCTTGCCTTGTATCCGAGATTACCATTTTCACCATCTTTCACTCTATAGATCCACTTGCATCCAATAGCTCTATTGTCGGTGGGAATAGGCACCAAATCCCAAGTATGATTTCTCTACAATGATTCAATCCCCTCCTCCATAGCAACTAACCAACTGGAACATTTAACTGATGCTATAACTTCTCTATAATCACAATGCTCATCATGGACAGCATTCAAAGCATATGTTGCCATATCATCGAAGTTAATATCTTCTATACTCAATCCAACAAACTCATCAAGCCACTCAGGCTTTCTTCTTTGTCTGACAGGCCAAGGTTCTGAATGAGCTCCAACTTGAGTTTGATCCTCTGTACCAAAATCGATATTATCCTCATCAACCACGGTGTCATCGGAAACACCATTTGAACGTCTATGGAAAGAATCAACAGTTGACTTTCTTTGTGTCTGGTATTCTTCACATGTCCTCTCATTTTCAACCGATGAGGAAGGCTGCACCTTTAACATAGCCTTCTCATCAAAAGTCATATGCCTGCTCATAACGATCTTCTTGCTAATAGGACACCACAACCTATATCAATTCACTCCTCTCCTATAACCTAGAAAAATACACTTGTGAGCTCTAGGTTCCAATTTCCCTTTACTCTCATGCATGTAAGCTGAGCAACCAAACACTTTGAGAAATGAATAGAAAACAGGCTCTCCTTTTCATACTTCTTCAGGGATCTTCATATCTATGGCGGTAGAAGGTGTGCGGTTGATGTGGAAAGCCACCATAGATAAAGCTTCAGCCCAAAATCCCTTCTTCAATTTAGCAGTCAATCTGAGGCATGTTGTTCTCTCCAATAATGTTCGATTCATCCTTTTTGCAACTCCATTAGACTGGGGGTCGCCTGGTGTAGTGTAATGCATCTTAATGCCTTTAGACTCACAATAATCGATGAAATCCTGTGATACAAATTCATCGCCATTATCTAAATGAGAACTTTCAGTTTCTTCCCTGACTGCTTCTCAACCATAGATTACCACTTTCGAAGCTTGGCAAATGTTTCACTCTTTGACTGAAGAAAATATACCCATAGTTTATGAGAGAAATCTTCTGTAAATGAAACGAAATATCTAGCTCCACCTAAAGACTGAGAAAGGGAGGGACCCCAGACGTCTGTATGAATATACTTCAAGATAGCTTTTGCTTTATGCTTTCCTATACCAAAAGAAATCTTCGCCTTCTTTCCCAGAACACACTCTTCACGAAAACCAAGTTTTGAACGATGAACTCCATCAATCAATCCTCATTTTCTCAACTCATCCATTCTGCGCTCACCAATGTGACTTATTCATAAGTGCCATAATCTCGAAGAATCTGAATCAACAGATGTAGTAGAAGCTGATTCACCAATTACAGTACTGCCCTTTAATAGATAAAGATTTCATGCCCTCACACTTCTCAAAACAATCATAGAACCCATCGATATCTTTATTTCTCTCCTTCCACTATAATCTTCAAGCCAAGTCTACTCAATGCCCCAACAGAAATCAAGCTCCTCCTCAAATCATGTACATGTCTAACATTGATAATCGTACGAATAACACCATCAAACATCCTGATCATCGCGCTACGAACACCAACCATATGGCAAGAAGCATCATTACCCATCAGAACTACTCCTCCATCAATTTCACGGTAAGTGGAAAAAGCAATTCCTATCAGGTGTCATATGATAGGATGCGCCAGAATCAATCAGCCATAAGTTGCTCTTTCCAAAAATGCTAGAAGCTATAAATACATCGATGTCACTTTCCGTGTCTGATTTCTGTGCTGTAGTAGTCGAGGCTTGCTTTGGATCTTTTCTTCTACCTTCAAACTTGGGACATTGTGCTATGAAGTGTTGGTGTAAACCAAAATTAAAGAGTCGTGTCTGCTGATGTGAAAAGTCATGTCTATTCAAATGAAGAGTCATGTCTATTCGAATGAAAAGTCATATCTGTTCAGTGAAGAGTCGTGTCCGTTCACCGAAAAGTCTTGTCTATTGAAATGAAGAGTCGTGTCTATTAATTAAAAGTCATGTCTATTGAAGTGAAAGCATGTCGATTCAAAAACGTTATGTCTGTTTGTAAGGGTTGTAAACCACTATATATATGTGGTCATTTTGTTGTATTGTATGAAAGTTGTAGGCAAGACAAAAAGCAAGTTATATAAAAAAAATTGTCTATCCTCCTCTAAAATTATAATTCTCTTCTCTTTTCTATTTTAACAAATTGGTATCAGAGCTTGGCTGAAAAATGTCAAACAACCTTGTCTCCCTTGTTCCTCGATTCAACGGTGAAAAGTTTGATTATTGGAGCAATCTAATGAGGCTCTGTCTTGAATCTCAGGACTTGTGGACAGTTGTTGAAGAAGGTATTGGTGCGCCAAAAGATGAGACGCAACTCACCGTTGCCCAAAGAGATCTTCTGAAAAGCAAAAAACAGAAAGATCGGAAGGCTCTCTTCCAAATCTATCAGACACTTGAAATTCAAGTTTATGAGAGAATTTCAAAAGTTGCAAATGCTCAGGAGGCTTCGAAAATATTGAATACAATATATTCTGGCCAAGATCAAGTATAAAAGGTTCGCCTGCAGTCGCTACAAGCTGAATTCGAAAAGCTCGAAATGAAGGATAGTGAGAAAATATCATAGTATTTTACTCATCTCACTTCCATCATAAATCAGATGGCTTCAAACGGAGAAGTCGTGGATACCCAAAGATCTGTCGAAAAAATTCTACGGAGCCTACCAATCAAGTTTGATCATATTGTGGTTGCAATTGAGGAATTAAATGATATTGCTTCACTTTCTCTTGAAGGTTTGCAAGGTAGGCTTGAAGCTTATGAGGCTAGAATCTTGATGAGAAGTAAACAAACAAATTCTTCTCAAGATCAAGCCTTAAAATATCAATTCACATCCACAAAAGATGAAGGCCTATCCCATAGCAAAATTAACAACAGGAATAGCAGAAAACGTGAAGAATCGAAGGAGGAGAAACCATCATTCCAAAAATAACAAGGCGCGAGGAAAATACAAAGGGAAAAACCATATTTTGAATGCAATTTCTGTCACAAACCGGGTCATAAAGCAAATGATTGTTGGAAGAAACATCCTGAAAAGAAGCCAGTTGCTGGTTTGATGCATAATGGCAGAAAAATATAAATCTTTGTTGATCTCTTCGGATGGAAATGTTGAAAACGTATGGTACTTGGATAGTGGTGAAGTAGGCATATGACTGGAAATAAAAATCTATTTTCGAGTCTTGTGGAAGTTGATGATGGTCAGGTTACTATTGGAGATGCAAAATCATACAAAATTCAAGGTGTTGGTGAAATTTCTTTCAAAACCAAGGCTGGAAAAGTTGAAAAAATGTCGTAAGTTCTTTATGTACCAAGCATACGCAACAATCTTCTTAGCGTCGGTCACTTGCTGAAGAAAGGATTTGATTTTTGATTCTTTGGAGATCAATTCAGCGTGGAGAAGAACGACTAACAAGTGGCAAATATTGTGATGGGATCCAACAAATTATTTTTGATCAAACTTGACATCATGAGCAGTACGTGCATGATTGCTGCTTCTAATGATGAAGTTTCCAAGTTATGGCATGAGAGGTTTGGGCCTTTAAACTTTCGAAGTTTGAAGGAGAAGTCTACCAAAGAAATAGTCCAAGGGATGCCTAAACTTGAAGTGATAAACGAAGCATGCGAGGAATGCCAATTGGGAAAACAACATCGTGAATCTTTCCCATCCAAATTGAAGTGGATTTCTCAATCACCTCTGGTGCTTGTTCACACCGACCTCTGTGGACCAATGCAAGTGCCATCGCTTGGAGGCAGCAGATACTTCTTGTTATTTGTTGGCAATTACACAAGAAAAATTTGGGTTTACCGTGTCAAAGAAAAATCAGAGGCTTTCTCTTGCTTCAAAGAATTCAAATTTCAAGTTGAAAAGCATTCTGGTCATCAAATAAAAAAATCTAAGGAGTGATCGTGGAGGAGAATACATGTCTTCTAAGTTTGAAGAATTCTGCCAAAATCATGGAATCTGCCATGAGTTAACTGCTAGGTACTCACCTCAACAAAATGGAGTCGCAGAGCACAGAAATCGAACAATAATGAATATGGTCAGATGCGCGTTGAAGAAGAACTTGCCTGCGTGTTTTTGGGCTGAAGCGGTCTCTCGTGCCGTTTACTTAATCAATCGATCACCAACGAAGAGCTTAAAGGATACCACTCCAAATGAAGTCTGGTATGGAAAGAAACAAAATGTTGCTCATTGTTAACCCGCCTTTTGTCAAAGCCATAAGTAGGCGGATTCAACCAAACTAACTTCACGACTATCGAGGTTGGAGTATGATGGATTTGGTTTCGAAGGATGAAGTTTACTTGGATATGTCATTTGGTCAAGAAATGGAGGGAATGCACGGCACAAGTACTTCGTTCGGTCTACACTCCTCGCTCAGCATAAAAGAATCGTTCGGCATTAGAAATGGTTCGGCATTGGTTGCCGCTCGACATTGGCTGCCGCTCGGCATAAAGGAATCGCACCTCGATACCTCGACACCTCGCACCTCGATACCTCGCACCTCGATACCTCGCATCTCGATACCTCACACCTTGATACCTCACACCTTGATACCTCGATACCTCGATACCTCGCACCTCGATACCTCGCACCTCGATTCCTCGCACCTCCATACCTCGATACCTCGCACCTCGATACCTTACACCTCGATAACTTGATACCTCGACACCTCGCACCTCGATACCTCGCACCTCCATACCTCGATACCTCGATACCTCGCACCTCGATGCCTCACACCTCGATAACTCGATAACTCGATACCTCGCACCTCGATACCTCGCACCTCGATACCTCACACCTCGATACCTCGTACCATTATACCTGGATACCTCGCACCTCGATACCTCGACACCTCGCACCTCGCTCGACATTGGTAGCTCGGCATGGGTCGCTCGGCGAAGATGGCTCGGTGGAAAGTCGTTCGCCATAAGACGAATGCGGCTCGGAATTGGGGAGAGGCCGTTGTGACTCGGTGTTGTGTATCGGCATGGGCCGTTCGGCCTTGATGGGCTTGGGTTATTCAGAGGGCCTAACAACTAGCTGGACATGTCTATAAATACAATGTGTGCGAATTCAGAAAGGGGATCTTCTCTTCTTCTCTCTGACTTTCTACTTTCTAAGACTAAGGCTAGTCTACGACTTTGTAACTGTAATCAATTGTTACATCAATAAAAGAAAACTTCTGGAGTGGACGTAGGCCGAAGTTAGCCGGACCACCACAAAACCTGTTGTTCTTTACTGCTTAATTTCTATTCTAACTGTTCTTCATATTATTACTCTCTACACACACTTTATATATTATCAGTGACCGTTACTGGGTGCTTTCATTTATGTTTGGGTGTTAGTGAACAATTTTGGCGCTAACATTTTGGTGCTTTCACTGAGAACGCAAGCACTCGGTAATTTTGGAATTAGGAACTTGGATTCTAAGGAGCAATGGCTAGGCCATCAACAAGGAAGAAATTGACAGGAAGAAGCAATTAAGAGGGAAGTCAGGTGGCTTCCTCTGGAAATGGAGCAGGTCGAACATCCGTCTACATCACTAGAGAGGAGATGGAAGCGATGATGAAACGGCAAGAGGAAATGATTCAGGCTCTTCTTACGCAATTTGGACAATCAGGAACTGCGGTACTCAAGGCCTTGGGGTTGGACCAGAGGAACTCAATCAATAGGTTGATGGAGTGACTCAACAGGGGGAAGCCCCCAACCGACAGACAACTATCAATCTGGAAGGACCTGGCTCGGGGGCATACCACTAAGAAATGCTGGACAAATTCGTGGAGGGTTTGCAGTTAGCACTACACAACAAGATGCTGGAAGGAATGTAGGAGCGCAGGATGAAGAGTATGTACCAAAATTCCCTCGTGGACTCGGTGGGCAACCCTTGACGGACAATGCTGGATTGGCCAAGATCATCAGGCGAACAATGCGTGGAGGTTTGACCAATAGAGATCTGGAAGGAGTAAACAAGAGTCCATTCACTCGTGAAATCAGGATAGCTCGGAATCCGCCAGATTTCAAGCTACCTAATGTGGAAATGTACAATGGCAAAGCCGATCCAATAGATCACTTGATGAGATATACAAGACACATGGAGGTGCTGGGGGCATCAGAAGAAGTTATGGCTCGATGTTTCCCTTTATTCTTGATGGGCATAGCTGCTATGTGGTTCAGGTAGCTGGAAGAAGGATCTATCGGGACATGGATAGAGTTGGTGGATAGGTTTTTGAAGCAGTTTCGGGTATATATCAAAAGGCAAAAGAATGTAATGACGCTGACATTGGTAAAACAGAGGACAGACGAATCGCTCAGAGCTTTCTTAACTCAGTTCAATACATAGGTTTCTTCGGTGGATCGGCCAGATCCATCGATGGTTTTAATGGCGGAAGTTTCAGGAGTTAGAGAAAATTCAAATTTCAAAGTGTCGCTGATACGGGACCCTCCAATGGATCTTGGGGAATTCTTTAACGAAACTAAGAGATTCCTTCGGCAGGAAGATGCGTGCTCAGATATGAAGTTAAAGGAGGTGAATGCGGCTGAGGATGGAGGGCCATGCAGTGGAGGCTTGGAAAAAGATAAACATAAAGGAAAAAGGAAGCTGGATGACGAATTAGGAAAGGCTATGAAGCGGTGGAGAGAGCAAAAATTCTCAACCTACATGGGATTGAACGAGACGTTGGAACGGATTTATTTGGAGACTCGGAATCGCCTTCCCTACCGAAGGCCAGCTAGGAGAAAACCCTCCGAACGTGAGAGGGCATCAGGAAAACACTGCCTCTTCCACGATTTGGATGGGCATGATACCAACAGCTGCAGGCACTTAAAGGGCATAATTGAGGAACATGTAGGGAATAGACAGTTGCGACAATACGTTGAAGCTCGGAATGCAGTGGTGGGGCAGGAGAAACCACCGTCTACCTCACACAGTGATGGTGCGAGGCATAGGAATGATGGTCGATTGGTCATCAATTGACTGGGATATCATGAAATAAGTAGCAAGCTATGGGAAAACGGCTAAGTCACTTGCTCATGTACGGGGATGGAGATAGCCCCTAGGCATGCTCTGAGATGATGATAAACCGCGATGCTCTAGTTTGTGAAATCTGCTTTCTCTTTCTTGGCTTAGACACTTGTTTTTTTTTGATTTGGTTTGAACTTCTGGTTTTGTTTGTTACTTGGTTTGGACTTTTATTTGAATGATTGTTTTCTGTTTTGGATATTGGTTTGGATTTTTGATATGGATTTTTTGTTTTCTGATTTGATCTGGATTTTGGATGGCTTTCGATTGGTTTTTTTGTCTGGTTTTTGGTAAACGGTCGCCAGGCATGGATTATACCTGGCAAGGGGTAAGTTGCATTGTCCAAGCACGACAAATCAACTTATTCAGGTCGTCGAGTATGGACTATGATCGGTAAGGGTACGGAGAGACCAGGATTCGGCCTAGGACTTAGTCCCTATATTATCGGTTACTATTTCAGGTTGTCGAGTATGGACTCTGCTCGGCAAGGGTCCGGAGAGACCAAGGTTCGGCCTAGGACTTAGGCCCTGTGTTATTAATTATTATTTCAGGTCGTCGAGTATGGACTATGCTCATCAAGGGTCCAGAGAGACAAGGATTCAGCCTAGGACTTAGGCCATGTGTTATAAATTATTATTTCAGGTCGTCGGGTACAGACTATACTCGACAAGGGTCCGGAGTGACCAGGATTCGGCTTAAGACTTAAGCCATGACATTACTTAACATCTAGGGACACTGGACCATAGTCATCAGATGTGGATTGCATTTGGCAAGAACCCGAAGAGGTTATGGATATGAACATCGGCTATGAATGGTGAAAGATTTGGATATTGACCCGGTGAGGTCCTGGATTCGGTTATTGAATATGAATGAAACATGGAATTTGGATGCTGAATTTGAGACTATTCAAAACACACCTTCCAACAGCAAGGCCTGTTTTGGGGGGCAAGTGTTAACTCGTCTTTTGTCAAAGCCATAAGTAGGCAGATTGAACCTAACTAACTTCACGACTATCGAGGTTGGAGTATGATGGATTTGGTTTCGAAGGATGAATTTTACTTGGATATGTCATTTGGTCAAGAAATGGAGGGGATGCACGGCAAAAGTACTTCGTTCGGTCTACACTCCCCGCTTAGCATAAAAGAATCGTTCGACATTAGAAATGGTTCGGTATTGGTTGCCGCTCGGCATAAAGCAGTAGCACCTCGATACCTCGCACCTCGATACCTCGATTCCTCGTACCTCGATACCTCGCAACTCGACACCTCGCAACTCGACACCTCGCACCTCGATACCTCGATACCTCGCACCTCGACACCTCGCACCTCGCTCGGCATTGGCGGCTCAGCATGGGTCGCTCGGCGCATATGGCTCAGTGAAAAGTCGTTTGGCATAAGACGAATGCGACTCGGCATTGGGGAGAGGCCGTTGTGACTCGGCGTTGTGATTCGGCATGGGTCGTTCGGCCTTGATGGGCTCGGTTATTCAGAGAGCCCAACAACTAGCTGGACATGTCTATAAATACAATGTGTAGGAGTTCAGAAAGGGGATCTTCTCTTCTGCTCTCTGACTTTCTACTTTCTAAGACTAATTCTTGTCTACCACTTTGTAACTGTAATCAATTGTTACATCAATAAAATAAAACTTCTAGAGTGGACGTAGGCCGAAATTAGCCGAACCACCATAAAAACCTGTTTTTCTTTACTTCTTAATTTCTATTCTGACTGTTCTTCATATTATTACTTTCTACACTCACTTTATCCATTATTCGTGACTGTTAGTGGGTGCTTTCACTTACGTTTGGGTGTTAGTGACCAATTTTGGCGCTAACACTCATTTAAAAACTTTTGGTTTTCATGCATACTCTCATATTCCTGATGCTTTACGATCGAAGCCGACGACAAATCTGAAAAAGGCATTTTCGTCGGTTATAGCCAAAGGACTAAAGCATACAAGCTTTATAATCCGAAGATGAAGAAGATGACTATCAGCAGAGATGTTCGCTTTGATGAAAATGGCTGTTATAGTTTTTTAGATTTTGTAGAATTACCTGGATGGCAAACTCTAAATCTTGAAGAGGAAATTTCTTTGGAACAAGATGTTGATGCTGATGTTGATATTGAAGAACAACAGCCTAAAAATAATGGGGATGAGCAGGAGAAAAATTCACCACCAATGGCGGAAAGAAGGACGCAATCCTTGAGAGAAATCTATGATGCAACTGAAGAAGTTGACACAACGGATCATGTATATTTTGCATTTTTCGCGGGAGAATATCTAATTAATTGTGAAGAAGCATCAAAGGAAGAAAAATGGGTAAATGCAATGAAGGATGAAATCAAGTCTATTGAGAAAAATGATACGTGGGAGCTTACCACTTTGCCTTCACATAAATCAGCCATTAGTGTAAAATGGGTGTTCAAAACCAAAACAAATATTAATGGCTCCATCAACAAGTACAAAGCATGTTTGGTTGCGAAGGGGTATAAGAAAAAGGAAGGGGAAGATTTCAATGAGGTATTCGCTCCTGTCTCTCGACTTGATACAATGTGATTGTTGATTTCTCTTGCTGCCCAAAATGGCTGGAAGCTGCTGCAAATGGATGTGAAATCAGCTTTCTTGAATTGTTTTCTTCAAGACGAAATTTATCTTCAACAACCTCCTAGTTTTGTGAAGAGGGGCGAAGAGGAAAAGGTGTATAAGCTACGAAAAGCTTTATATGGGCTGAAGCAATCCCTCCGTGCATGGTATGATCGTATCAATAATTTCTTCTTAAAGAATGGCTTTGAAAGGTGTCCTTTTGAACACACTCTTTACATGAAGAAGCATTCAAAAGGAGGTTTCATGATCGTGAGTTTATACATGGATGATTTGATTTTTACTGGAGATAATATGGAGATGTTATCTAAATTCAAAAATTCAATGATGAAGGAGTTCGAGAAGACGGATTTGGGAGAATTACATCATTTTCTAAGGATTGGTGTTCAGCAATCAAAATGTTTGAAATTGTGCAAAAATGTTGAAGGAAAGTTTGCGATCCAACTATTTTTCGAAGCCCAATTGGAAATTTGATGTATCTCACTACTACAAGACTCGACATCATGTACGCAGTAAGCTAGATTAGCAGATTCATGGAGAAGCCTTTCTCAAACCATTGGGAAGCTGCAAAAAGAATTTTACGATACGTCAAAGGAACTATTGACTATGGCATTTTCTATGAAGCTCATGTGCCTGTGAAGCTTGTTGGATATACGGACAGCGATCTAGGTGGAAGCATCGATGATTCAAGGAGTACTTCGGGTTATGCATTTAACCTGGGAAGTGGAATTGTTTCTTGGTGTTCAAAAAACAACCAGTTTTGGCACTTTCTACCACCGAAGCGGAGTACATCGCAGCATCTCTAGCAGGATGTCAAACTTTGTGGCTAAGAGGAATTCTTGAAAATCTAAGCATCAAGCAAAAAAGATCCTACGATCATTTATTGCAACAATAGTTCTACTATCTCTGTCTCAAAGGATCCTATTTTACATGGAAGAACAAAGCATATTTGTCTACGTTTCCATTTCCTACGAGAACTCGTTCATGAAGAAGAAGTGAGTCTTGAGTATTGTCGAAGTGAAGAACCAATTGCTGATATCTTCACAAAGCCGCTTGGAGGGACTGCTTTCTCAAGAATTGTTGCTGCATTGGGTGTTCGAAGAAATTTTGGTTTAGGGCAGGCATTGTTGGTGTAACCAAAATTAAAGAGTCATGCCTGCTGATGTGAGAAGTCATGTCTATTCAAATGAAGAGTCATGTCTATTCGAATGAAAAGTCATATCTGTTTAGTGAAGAGTCATGTCCAATCACTGAAAAGTCGTGTCTATTGAAATGAAGAGTCGTGTCTATTAAGTAAAAGTCATGTCTATTGATGTGAAAGGGTGTCTATTCAAAAAGGTTATGTCCGTTTGTAAGGGTTGTAAACCACTATATATACGTGGTCATTTTGTTGTGTTGTATGAAAGTTGTAGGCAAGACAAAAAGCAAGTTATATAAAAAAAATTGTCTATATTCCTCTAAAATTATAATTCTCTTCTCTTTTCTATTTTAACATGAAGTGCCCTAGTTTCTTACCATAATGACAAGTCAAATTTTTACGCCCCCTAGACTGGGACCGTGAAGAATTCCGTCCTCCACCTGTCTTCGACCTGCTTTGGCCTCTATCTCTTTGAACAGATAAGCCTTCGGTATCACTATCCCAGCCAGTGCTCGCCAATCTACCTCTTAATACTTCATTATGAAGACCGACCGTTACATCAAATAGGCTAATTTTATTGCGGCTATAAATCATGGAATTAATAAAAGCAGTATACTCCTTAGGCAAGGAACATAAGAGGATCACAGCTTGAGCCTCAATGGTAATATCAACTTTCGCTACCTTCAAGTTCATAATCAAAGTCATCAAAGCATCTACATGCTCCGTGAGATCAGCTCTAGGCTTCATCTTGAACGAATAGAGTTGCTGCTGAAGAATAATCCGATTGGTGAGAGACTTGTCTTGATATGCATCCGGTAATGCATCCCATAGTTCCTTCGCCGTCTTCTTTTGAGAGAATTCTCTGAGAACTTCATCTGAAAGACTCAACTGAATTGTTATGAAAGCTTCATCTTCCATCTCTTCCAAATCAGCTACATCAATACCTTTCAATTTCTTAAGCGCAGAAACAACCTTATAAGTCTTCTCCTTCTTTAATACAGCCTCCATCTTCATCTTCGAAGTACCAAAATCTCCATTTCCATCAAAATGTATTACTCCATAATTGACACCAGATCTACCAACAAACTTACTAGAAGTAACCATTAATATCCAAATAGGAACAGTTACACTAGCTTTGATACCAAACCGTAGTGAAATTTGCTTTAATTTTAGTGGAAGCGAATTATTTGATTAGGATCTAGTATTGTCTATTTTGATACCAATGGAACTTAAAAAAAAATCAATTATGCAGTCTTACAGAAACAATAGCAGAAATAAGAGATAAAGAAGATTTAACGTGGTTCGGATATGAATATCCTACTCCATGGGGACCAAACAACTTCTTTTATTTCATTATAGAAAAGTGTACAAAAGAGAGGGAAGAATAATGGTGGATGCTCTCACACACTCACTTGCACATGAAGATGAAATTCCTTCATTAAAATAGACTTGATAATGAAGGGTTGCTTGGAGATTAAGAAAATCAATTTCCTGATTACCAAATATCTTTCCAAATTGCATGATTTGATTATTGTACAAATAGATGGCGTAATCTTGGTTTCCATATTTTTCTTTGATTTATTGATTTTCCGTGCCTAATTATTTATTTCTTTATATGGAAAAGTATTGACTAATTAATTGATTGACTAATTAATTAGTTCCCTTCAAAATATCCTTCCATATAGCAGACAAATTAATTGATTTGAATGAATCAATTAATCATTTTCTTTCCTCCTTAGCAAATATTTGAATCATCCAAATTTAACATACTATTACTCTTAATTTTGGATTCACTGTAGGAGTAAGAATAAAACCGTTCTAAGCATAAAGACCATTCCAAAAAGAGTTATTAATAGTGATGTAGCATTGGATATAGGGTAGAAGATATTGCCTAGCATGTAGTAAACGTCTCCAGAACCAACTACTATTAGTTTTAGCTGCCATAGTCAAAAAATTAGACTGTTTTATTATATTAACCCTCTGCCACATTTGAAGAAGACCATTGTCACCGGACATTAATTTGTTTAAGTGTTTCGAGACTGTAGCTTTATTCTACACACCGATATTCATGATGCCTAGTCTACCGTTATCAAATGGATGAGTAATTCTTTTGAAGGGTATGTTAATTTATTTTAGAGAAGATGGGTTGGCATGCCATAGGAATACGTTAATAGCGTTATTTATCGTATTAATGAGTTTCTTCGGAAGAATAAATAGGCTAGACATGTACCGACACACGACAATGCCGATGGATTTTGCTATCACTGATCTCCCAACAATGGAAAATTTGTTAGAAGGCCATGCACATAATTTTGAAGTTATTTTCTCATATAAAGGAAGGTATGGGATGGTGGGTAATTTCTTTATAGTAATAGGAATACCCAAGTATACGGTAGAAATATTAGCAAATTTCAAATTAGCCAAAGAGGCAAAAAGTGTAGTTTCTTTTTGAGACAAGCCAGATATCATGATGTTGGATTTTTCATAATTAACTGTAAGACCAGTCCGCAAGAAGAAGCAGTTAAGAATATTTGAAATGTCGCTGATGGACATATTGGTGGGTTTGGAAAATATGTATAGGTCATCAACAAACATAAGAGAAGGAAACATTCGAACTCTACATCTGGGATGCAAATCAAAGGATATAAAGATAGCACCTTCAAGAAGGAGGGAAGTGAGGAATTCCATGACGACTATGAAGAAGTACGAGGATATAGGATCCCCTTACCTGATTCCCCGAGTAGGTTTGATGTAGCTAAAGTTTGCATCATTTAAAATTAGAGAATATGTGGTAGTGGAAATACAAGAATGAATCCAAGCTACAAAAAGACATGGAAAATTCATTTTTTTGAAGGATGATAATGATAGAGGACCATTGTATGGAAGCAAAGGCCTTTCGAATGTCAAGCTTTGTCACACATCTAGGAGATAAGTTTTTTCTTCCATGCCCCCTTTAGAATCTTATAAGCAAGATTTAAATTATCTACAATGTACTTTCGATGAAGCAATATAGCTTGATTCTTGGAAATAGCTAAAGTTAGGTCTATTTCAAGTCTAGCAGCTAGAATCTTTTTAATGCATTTGTACATATCATTATAGCATGCTATAGGCCTTAGTTGATGGGCATTTTGAGGATTATCTACTTTTGGGATCAATGCTAGTTTAGAGGAGTTAATCCCAGAAGACATGATATTGCTTTTGAAAAAAAAATTAATAGCTTCGATGACATCAAAACGAATTATTTCCCAAGCATTTTGGAAGAAATGTGCAGAATATCTATATGGGACAAGGGAGATAGAAGGGTTTATATAAAAATTCACTTCTTTGATTTTAGCATCTGTCACCTCTTTATTCATTAAAATTTTATTTTCATTAGAGATTTGTGGGAGAGATAGGGAAATTAAAGGATTTAGATATAGAGACATATGGTTATGATCGGCAAGTGTTGTTCGACGACGGATTTTCTATCGGTTTAGAAAACCGTCGAACGAATTTTGAAATAAAAATAACGGCAAGCGCACGGTGTACGAATGTAGCACGTGGCGAATACGGGTCGATCCGCAGGGAATTGATGATATAAATTTCCTACTCAATCAAATTATACCAAAGTCGAGAGTGTGTTTAAGCTAGAAAATGAGAAAATGAACTAACTAACAGAAAGAAAAGAAATGCAAATATGAGAGTTAAATGACAATTTAGAGAGTAAGTCCACTCCCTAGATCATGTAGTTCAACACATGAAATCATGATCTCTCTTTTATGGTCATTAGGGTTTTAATTGATGTGTTTATCATAAGTATGACATATTTGAGCAATTAATTAGCCAACATTAGCCATCAAACTATAACACACCCCTTAAAACACTTACTAACTTTCATGAAACTTGACAAAGAAAATGAAAATGAAATCTATTTTAAGTATGGCCTATTAACTATTGATTAGAAACATAGACCATCAAATTTTAATTTCAAATCACTTTCTTATGCCATAATCATATATTGATGAAGAGACATTTGTGTTAGTGATTGTTTAAGCATAGCCTATTTGGTGTCAACAATATAGACTATCAAATTCAAAGCAAAAACAACAAATAAAACCACTTCTATCATCATCATTAAGCACAAAAAGAGAGCATGAATTAACGAAATGTTGAAGCTACATTAATTAGAGAGCTTCATTACCCCTTAATTGAAGGGGTTTAGCTTCTCATATTTGTCATTTTATTAACAAATGTAGCTAACAACGTGAAAGAAAAATGAAGAGGAAAAAGAGAGCCAAATGAAAAGATAAGCTAATTAACTTGCATAAAAGAAAAGAGATCTACACTACAACATAAAAAAGAGGCATGTTAAAGGAAAGAGCATGTATTAATAACATAAAAAAAAAAAAGGAAAATTACATGAAAATAAAAATGGCTAAGTAGCCATGAAAAGAGAAAGAGAGCTTTCTTTTATTTGATCTAAACTAATGAAGAGGAAGAGGAAGAGAGGAGGCCTAAGAGAGACTAAGAGAAGAGAGGAGAGATTACATGAAACATAAGGGGTATATATACAAGTTTTAAAACCCTAATTCACTTTTTGGGGAAAGCCCAAAATGCCCCTTAGGAAGTGTGGAGGCCAAGTAATCATTAACATGTCTTAATCCCCATTAAGTGTACATGAAACCATTAACTCCATAAGCATGTGCATTAGCCGTTAATTTGTACTTTAAGGTAGGTGGGTAGGTGGGGTCCTCCATGATCTTCACTTTGAATTATTTCCATCTTCATTCCTTTATATCCATCTTGTGCATGCATGTTTCATCATGAACCCACTAATATGAGAAGCTAAATTCCTACAAAATATTATAGAAATTTCCAATTAAATTCTATCAAATTAATATACGCGCACAAATGGCCATTTTGCCCTTATATGAAGATGAATATGTGAGAATTTCGAATTAATGTGAATTTTGGTTAAAACAAGTTAAAATACCCAATATGATCATTTATTTAATTTAAATAGAATAAATATGGTGGTAAAAATATGCACATTAACGTGCACATCAAGTGTAGAAGTAAAAAAGTGAAGGACAACCACTTGAATATCCATAGTATTAGAGCATTTCATTCCATTTTAATCATTGATGGATAGAATTGTTTTGGAGGCTTTTTTATTTTCAAGGAGTTATGAAAGGCATATGTATTTCTATCACCATGAGAATCACAATAGTCCTTACTCTTCTGTCTGAGCATGTTTAGCTTGAAAGTTTTCTTATTTATGAAGTTTGGATAATTCACCAGCGTCTGCGACCAAGAGAGGAAGAAAATGATTGATCGTAGCAGTTTGAATAACATGGAGCTTGCTTCTTAATTTAGTTGATGAGTTATTTCCTTTTTCATGTTTATTTTTGGACCAAGACTTTAGATTTGCTTTAAGATTCTTTAATTTTCCCTGCAAAACAAACTTGGGGTTACCGAAGATGTTAGTTCCCCAAGATGTTTTCAATATATCGTCATAATCAGGAAATTCAGTGCATTCTTTGAAGAGAGGGGAGGAGATCCCTTTTATAATAACTTTTTTTGTGTCGACTATTAGATTAGAGTTGTTGGAGAGATTGAGGGAAGGAATATTCTAACGGCCCGCAAATCCGTACCCCTTGATTCAACACTATTCTACAATAATTAACTCAAGTTGCACAGAAATACGAACCATTTGGGTTAAAGAAGAAGAAGTAGAAGAAGAGAATAGGAAACAACATCAGAATCTAACCATCACAACAGAATAAAATATAATATATATAATAACAGATCTTTACACAAAAACAAATATATCTGTTTATACATTACATCATCATAGTACATCAATCACAACTCAACATCCGAAACATACAAATGGATACACAACAACTTAACACAGCGGGATATATACATAAACAAGTACGGAAATACGTTTCGTCATCCAGCTCGTCTCCTACGCTCCACAGTATCATGTCCTGTATTCTATAATACTCGGTTTGACCCGAGCATTACAGTTAAATAACTCCCGAGTCAGTTTGGAATACCAGCGTGAGAAAATCACACCCAATTGATTATTAAAGTTTCAAAAATCCTTTGAAAACAAAAGCATCTCGTAAGACCACGCCACAAATAAACATGTCGGGTTTTTACCTTACGATAGCTAAAACAATTTTTATAGAAATCCTCTGATATTATAATAAGGTCCATATACAAATACTTATAAAATAGCCGAAATTGTTACATTATTAAATTCCAGCTACTAGCCACAAAGTGGGTAATACAAACAAAACTCATACAAGGCTCATAGAGAGAATGGATTTCCAACTAATGACTAGGCACTGGGGTACCACCTGTCACAGTACGGGGCCTAGATCACCGTACCGAGGAGTACGACCGCTCCCTTGCAACACAAGACCGGGACTACCCCTTACTGGATAATCCCAAGTGAGATCACCTGATGCAGCTCAGAACAGAGAAGAAATGCAACCAAAATTTCTAACAAGGATGAGTCGTACACGACTCATAGAGAGGTTAAGTCGTACGCGACTTAGGAAGGCAGGGTTAAGTCGTTTCCGACTTAATGGTGCACGGGATAGCAAGTTTCGAGTTAACAACAATTTGAACCGCATAAAAGAGGCATCGGGTTTGAGTCGTGCGAGCTTGAGTCGTATACGGGATAATGGAACAGGGTTACGACTCAAGGGAAACTTGGAGTGTGCATACTTGATGAGTCGTACACGACTTAACAACGTATCCATAAGTCGTGACCGAGATAGCATCAAGAAGGAGAAGGATTCAACTGATGGGAGCTTGAGTCGAAGGAAGGATGTTGAGTCGCTGAAGTTATGAGTCGTGAGTCGTAGGTCGTTGCCGACCTAGTATGAGTCGTGAGTCGTTTGTTGTGATGAGTCGTGTACTGTTGTATGTTGTAAGTCGTATGTCGTGAGTTTTAAGTCGGTATGTAGTGGATCGTGTTGCATTTTAGGTCGTTACCGACCTATGGGTTGTGAGTGTTGTATTTTAGGTCGTTACCGACCTAGGGGTAATGTTGAGTCGGTCATGTATATGAAGTGTTGGGTCGCATACGACCTATGGTGAGTCGTCTTAAGGTCATATGATGATGTATGAAGGTCGTGCTTGTTAAGTCGGCCAGGGTTGAGTCGTTCTGGAGTTGAGCTGCCTTGTGTTGAGTCGGCCGCGACCTAAGTTAGGTCGTAAGTCGTCGCCGACCTAAGAGTCAGGTGAGGGTTTGTGTGTGTTGAGTTGTGAAAGCTATAAATAGCGCGTGTGTTGTACATTTTGTGGTTGTTGATTTTGAATAAAATTTCTCTTTTGTTAGCTTTGTGCTTTCATACCAATTGGTAGTTGAGTGTAATCTCCTATCTCCACTTACGTCGTTCGAGTGCGCTCGAATCCACGTTTGTTGAAGCCGATTCACGGAATCTAGTGCGCTAGATCAACGTGCGAAGAATCGTAGATCTTTGAACACGGTATAGTGCGCTATCAACGTGTTTGAGATAGCTAGAGTTCGGTATCTTTGGATCAACGAACTTGGGCATTTTTGGTATCTTCAACTCACCGATTGCTACAATCCATCGATTGAAGTTTTGTTTGATTAATCCGCTGCGTCAGTTTGGTATCAGAGCCATACTTAGCCAATCATAGCTAAGTTTGATTCTTGGAGCCAAGTTTTTGAAGTTTGAAGTAGTTCATCGTGTTCATATTGAAGTTGCATCAAGTTTGGAGAGTTTGATCCATTTCATTTTGGATCGAGGAGTTGGATTTTGTTTGGATTTTGAATTGGTGATTTGCGCGCCAAAGTTTTGAAGGTTTTGGAGTGAGCCGAGGCAAGTCTTGACCGAGCCAAGCAAAGTTGTGAAGAGTCAAGGCCGAGACAAGCATTGCCGAGACAGTTGAGCCTAGATTGCCTTATCGTGTGAAATTTTGAAGTATTGTGTTCAATTTGTTGAAGTTTGTGAAAATTTTAACCATGCCACCAAGGAGAGCTAATCGTCATCAAAACGTTGAAGCTTTGTATCGTAGAGAAGAAGCCGAGCTTATGGAACAACGTATTAATGAAAAATTTGATGAAGGCATTGGTAAATTGGAGAGATTGATGAATGATTTGAATCAAAGGAGGAGATCACCAAACTCGAACCATGGAGGAAACCGAGTTTCGCCATTGGTTACGGAAGCGAGGAGGGTATCACCACATTCTTGTAGAGATAGAAGAGAAACATCAATTTCATCACGAAGAGATCATCATGACTATGCACATGAAGAAAGAAGAAGTCATCGAGAATTTGACCATGAAGTATATAGAGATGAAGAGGGACATAGTCAAAGAAGCATGCATGAGAGAAGGGATGATGTTAGTCGAGATCGATGTAGGCGTACCTTTGATTTTGTTGAAGAGGGTGATAGAGCAAGTATTCATTATCGAGATCGAGACCAAGTTCGAAATTCTTACCGTGATGTGGAGGATGACCGTCGTTGGGAGTCGGGTATGAAAATGGAGATTCCGGAGTTTAAAGGCGGGATGGTTGCTGAGGAGTTCTTAGATTGGTTGTCTAATGTGGAGGAAATCTTTGATTTCAAGGAGGTGCCGGAGAATCGAAGGGTGAAGTTGGTTGCTACTAGGTTGAGGGGGAGAGCTTTGGCGTGGTGGCAGCAAACTAAACTTACTCGAGAACGAATGGGGAAGTCAAAGATAGAATCTTGGGAGAAGATGAAAAAGTTGATGAGATCTACATTTTTGCCTTATAACTACCAATCACTTATGTACCAGAGGTTGCAGAATCTGAGGCAAGGGACAAAATCTGTTAGTGATTATGCTGATGAATTTTACCAACTCATCGCCAGGAATGATATCATGGAAACAGAAGAACAGCTAACTGCTAGATTCATTGGGGGCTTGAGAATGCAGATCCAAGATATGGTTAATATGTTTGATCCTAGATCAGTAGCAGAGGCACATCAGAAAGCGTTAGCTTGGGAGAAACAAGGAAGGCGTGGAGGTGGTGTGTTTACTAATTCCAATAATCAAGCAAGGGGTGTTGGCGGAAGTTCTAATGTTCCTAAACCTGTTACAAAGCCAGTGGTCAAGGAGGTTGAGAAGGCGAAGGCTAGTAGTGTTTTCAAATGTTATAATTGTCAGGAGTTGGGTCACAAAAGCAACGAATGTCCGAAGCCGAAGAAGAGAACCATGGTTGCAGAGGTTGAAGCAGATGATGGTGAGGAGGCAGAGTATTCAAATGTACCTTATGTTGAGGAGGAAGAAAAAGTGTCGGGTGATGAAGGTTGTAATCTTATGATGAGGAGAAGTTGTTTGACACCTAAGCAAGAGGAGGATTGTAGTTGGCTGAGAAGCAATATTTTCCAATCGACATGTACTATTCTGGGAAAGGTCTGCAAGTTTGTTATTGATGCAGGAAGTTGTGATAATATTATTTCTACAGAAGCAGTGAGAAAGTTGAATTTGAAGACCGAGAAGCATCCTAAACCATACAAGCTAGCATGGTTAAGAAAAGGAGGTGAAGTGAAAGTGTGTCGAAGAGCTTGTGTGAATTTTTCGATTGGGAAGAAGTACAAAGATGAAATTTGGTGTGATGTTGTGGACATGGATGTTTGTCACTTGTTATTGGGCAGGCCATGGCAGTTTGATAGAGCAGTTCAGCATGACGGTCGTGCCAACAGTTACAGTTTCATGTTCGAGGGTACTAAAATCACTTTGGTTCCTAAGAAGCAACAGCAGAAGGAGAACAAACTGGAGGAGATTGAAGAATTGAAAACTCTGTTGACTTTGAAGGAGTTTGTTAAAGAAGTGGAGGAAGAACCGGAAGTGTTTTTGTTGATTGGGAGAGAGAGTAGTGAAGAAGTTGAGATTCCCGAAGAAGCAAAGCCAGTTTTGGAAGAGTTTGAAGATGTCTTTCCAGAGGAGTTGCCAAAGGAGTTACCACCACTTAGAGACATTCAACATCAGATTGATCTTGTTCCGGGGGCAGTGTTACCACATCGACCACATTATCGTATGAGTCCGAAGGAACATGAGGAATTGAGAAGGCAGGTGGAAGAATTACTTGAACAGGGTCGTATTCAGGAAAGTTTGAGTCCGTGTGCTGTACCTGCATTGTTAGTACCAAAGAAGGACGGAACTTGGAGAATGTGCACTGATAGTAGAGCTTTGAATAAGATCACTGTTCGTTACAGATTTCCTATGCCGAGGTTGGATGATTTGTTGGATCAGTTGAGTGGGGCAACTATATTCTCGAAAATTGATTTGAAGAGTGGTTATCATCAAATTCGTATCAGACCTGGAGACGAATGGAAGACAGCTTTCAAAACTAGAGAGGGGTTGTACGAATGGTTGGTTATGCCATTTGGTTTGTCTAATGCACCTAGTACATTCATGCGGGTGATGAATCAAATTTTTAGACCACTCATTGGAAAGTTCGTCGTGGTTTATTTCGATGATATTTTGATTTATAGCAGGAGTACGGAGGAACATGTTCTACATCTGAGAGAAGTGTTGTTTATTCTTCGTGAAGAACAATTTTATGCTGCTACAAAGAAATGTGTGTTTATGACACCTAGTGTTTTATTCCTGGGGTATGTTGTTTCAGGGAAAGGTATTCAAGTTGACCAGAGCAAAGTTGAAGCAGTCAAGAATTGGCCACAGCCAAAGACAATTACAGAAGTGAGAAGTTTTCATGGGCTAGCGTCATTCTACCGAAGGTTCATACCACACTTCAGTAGCGTGATGGCTCCAGTGACTGATTGCATGAAGGGTAAATAGTTGGTGTGGTCAGAGGAAGCGGGGGTTGCCTTTGAAAGGATCAAGGAATTGTTGACGTCTGCACCAATTCTTGTTCTACCTAATTTTCAGTTATTGTTTGAATTGCATACTCATGCTTCGAAGGTTGGAATTGGAGGAGTTCTGAGCCAGAATGGAAAGCCAGTTGCTTATTTTAGTGAGAAACTGTCAGGGGCAAAGATCAGATACAGTACATATGACGTTGAATTTTATGCTGTTGTTCAGGCTGTTAAGCATTGGAGACATTACTTATTTCAGAAGGAATTTGTTCTGTACACTGATCACGAAGCTTTGAAACATTTACAGGGGCAAGATAAGATTTCAGCAAGACATGCATCATGGATTGCATATTTACAGCAGTTTACTTTTGTCGTTAAGCACAAATCTGGGGTGACCAATCGAGTAGCTGATGCTTTAAGTAGGAGGAGTCATTTACTGACGACAATGAAGGTGGAAGTGACGGGGTTTGAAATGTTGCCAGAGATGATTGAAGAAGATCCTTACTTTGTGAAATATGTTGAAAAAGTGAAGGATGGGAGTACCGATGAATTCATGTTAGTTGATGGTTTTCTGTTTAAAGGAAATCGTTTATGTATTCCGGACTGTAGTTTGAGGATGAAGATTGTGAAGGAATTGCACGAGGAAGGACATGTTGGCCGTGATCGTACTTTACAGTTGATTTCGCAGTCTTACTTTTGGCCGTCGATGAGGAAAGAGGTTGAAAGATTCGTGGAGCGATGTCATATTTGCCAAGTTTCAAAAGGGACAGCAACGAATGCAGGGTTGTATATGCCGTTACCAGTACCATCTAAGCCATGGGTTGATATCAGCATGGATTTCGTTTTGGGTTTGCCGAGAACTCAAAGGGGAAATGATTCGATATTTGTTGTGGTGGACAGGTTTTCAAAGATGGCACATTTTGTTGCTTGCAAGAAGACAGCAGATGCAGTTCGAGTCGCACAGCTATTTTTCAAGGAGATTTATCGACTTCATGGTTTACCAGAATCTATTGTTTCTGACCGAGATACTCGTTTTCTGAGTCACTTTTGGTTGAGTTTGTGGAAGATGGTGGGAACGAAACTGAAGTTTAGCAGTGCTTATCATCCACAAACCGATGGGCAGACAGAAGTTGTTAACAGGTCATTGGGAAATTTGTTGCGATGTCTTGTACAGGATAATTTGAGAAGTTGGGACATGAAACTATGCCAGGCAGAATTTGCTCATAATCATGCAGTAAATCGAAGCACAGGATTCAGTCCGTTTCAGATTATTTATTCAAATTTACCCAGGGGGCCATTGGATTTAGCAGCTGTACCACAGTCAAAGAGAACAGTTAAACGAGCTACTGATTTTGTTGATGAGCTGACTGAATGTCATAGAACCGTTCAGGAACGATTGGAGAAATCGAATGAGAAATATAAGAAGTTTGCAGATTTGAAACGTCGAAATGTTGAATTTAAGGAAGGTGATTTGGTTTATGCCGTATTAACAAAGGATCGTTTTCCGGTGGGTGCTTATAACAAGTTGAAGGCACGAAAAATTGGTCCAATTGAAGTTTTGAAGAAAATCAATGAGAATGCTTATCGATTAAAGTTACCAGATGATGTTTATACTTCTGATGTTTTTAACGTCAAACATTTAATTCCATATCATGGAGGTGAGATGGTTGAGGAAGAATTTACAAATTCGAGGTCGAATTTTTCTCAACCAGGGGAGGATGATGCAGCTCAGAACAGAGAAGAAATGCAACCAAAATTTCTAACAAGGATGAGTCGTACACGACTCATAGAGAGGTTAAGTCGTACGCGACTTAGGAAGGCAGGGTTAAGTCGTTTCCGACTTAATGGTGCACGGGATAGCAAGTTTCGAGTTAACAACAATTTGAACCGCATAAAAGAGGCATCGGGTTTGAGTCGTGCGAGCTTGAGTCGTATACGGGATAATGGAACAGGGTTACGACTCAAGGGAAACTTGGAGTGTGCATACTTGATGAGTCGTACACGACTTAACAACGTATCCATAAGTCGTGACCGAGATAGCATCAAGAAGGAGAAGGATTCAACTGATGGGAGCTTGAGTCGAAGGAAGGATGTTGAGTCGCTGAAGTTATGAGTCGTGAGTCGTAGGTCGTTGCCGACCTAGTATGAGTCGTGAGTCGTTTGTTGTGATGAGTCGTGTACTGTTGTATGTTGTAAGTCGTATGTCGTGAGTTTTAAGTCGGTATGTAGTGGATCGTGTTGCATTTTAGGTCGTTACCGACCTATGGGTTGTGAGTGTTGTATTTTAGGTCGTTACCGACCTAGGGGTAATGTTGAGTCGGTCATGTATATGAAGTGTTGGGTCGCATACGACCTATGGTGAGTCGTCTTAAGGTCATATGATGATGTATGAAGGTCGTGCTTGTTAAGTCGGCCAGGGTTGAGTCGTTCTGGAGTTGAGCTGCCTTGTGTTGAGTCGGCCGCGACCTAAGTTAGGTCGTAAGTCGTCGCCGACCTAAGAGTCAGGTGAGGGTTTGTGTGTGTTGAGTTGTGAAAGCTATAAATAGCGCGTGTGTTGTACATTTTGTGGTTGTTGATTTTGAATAAAATTTCTCTTTTGTTAGCTTTGTGCTTTCATACCAATTGGTAGTTGAGTGTAATCTCCTATCTCCACTTACGTCGTTCGAGTGCGCTCGAATCCACGTTTGTTGAAGCCGATTCACGGAATCTAGTGCGCTAGATCAACGTGCGAAGAATCGTAGATCTTTGAACACGGTATAGTGCGCTATCAACGTGTTTGAGATAGCTAGAGTTCGGTATCTTTGGATCAACGAACTTGGGCATTTTTGGTATCTTCAACTCACCGATTGCTACAATCCATCGATTGAAGTTTTGTTTGATTAATCCGCTGCGTCATCACCCCGCGATTGGGATCAGCAACCGCCCACTAAGCCGAAATAAAAGGGACATCTAGACAGGGATGACCTCACCCTGCTTGGGTGCTACCCACCCAGCCTTGCTGTATAACCCCTGATTTTCAGTCATTCCCATTGGATGAGGCTTGAGGCTAAGCATTACCTTATAGAATATCCCTTAGAATGCCCATCGTCCTCCTTACGATGTTTCGCAAGCATTCATCCATACAAGTCCGTCCCAGGTTCGAACGGAACCGAAGGCACTATTCCTACTACATCCATTTTGGAAATATCCTCAGGATTAGTAGCTACTAGCCCTTGCACTTCACTGCTCCAACTACGAATCCAAACTCGTTTACACGAAACGTACAAACCGAATCGAAGTGGTTTTCAAGAAATAAATCTCGATCCTGGTCTCTTCGAAACGGTTAACGTATTTGTCCAATATTGATAGTCAGTGATTTAACTATCAATTAATATTCACAAACAACCATCCATCAATAAATAATTTTCCAAATTATTTATTAACCTCAAAAATATCTTCACAAGATATACTTTTATTTTTCAATCCTTGAAAACAGTTTCAAAACCTTCTTTCTTTTCAGAATAAACTTTCCCAAATATCTTCTATCTGCACTGAAATTACCAAGCACAAAACTAGATTTTTAAAATAATTTAAAACACATTACTTTGAAATATACTTTAAAACATTTAAGTTAAAACTACTTCAAGAATTTTGTTAAAAATAAATACTGCATGAATATTTGTAAATAAGGTTACTTAATAAAATATAAAACTAGATTTTCACTTTTAAAAACAAAATACTAGGTCACTCCTTAAATAATTACTGCTAAAATAGATTAAAGAAGATACTTACTTTCAAATTTAAACATTTTAAAGTAATATTTTTTTCAAAACTCGCTTTTTAAAAAGTGCTTAAAGACTTTTAATTTATATTTAAAAATTTACTTCGAAAACGTACTTGGTTATTCAGGGAGAATTTCCAATCTTAATCACTTAAATCAATTTTTGCCAAATTGATTCCCAATTTATTCTACTTGAATTAAATCTCTTTACTTACTCAATTCACTTCAAAATTCATTAATTAAGGGCTTATTATTACTATTATTAATTTACGTTTGATTTTAAATCTTTTAAATGAAATATACAAATTTCAGATCTTATCCCAATTTCTTCTTTATTCTTTTCAATATTTTAAATCTTAAATTTTAAATAAATGTTTTGTTCTTTTTAAAATAATAATACTGAAGTTTAAAATTCATTAATCTTCTGATTATTCAAAATTTCCTTTACTATATTCAAGATTTATTTATTACAATTTTAAAGGCACTTTATTTCTTTTCTAATTCATTCTTAAGTTTATGCAAATTTCTAATATTATTTGACTTACAAATTCACTTCTTTAATGTTCTTTCAAAAATCCAATTTATATACTTTGGGTAATTCATTATACCTAATTATACCCATTCAAACCATAGCATCCAACATTCTATCATAATTCATCATAGAATATCAAATAATCACAACATAGGATATTGGATAATTTTAAATAATTGTTGAGGGATCCAGTTGGATCCCTCCAACCTGTTTTCCTGGCATCCACAGATGTTGGCACAATATAAAATACCAATTCCAAAATATACCATAATATAACACACCAATCAATTCAACCATTCAAACAATTATTTAAATGTAATCATTTAAATTTAAATTTGAATTGAACTGAGTGAGATTAACTCACCTTTGTCCTTTAATTTGCAATCCAATCCAAACCGGCTTGTTTCTCTTCAATTTTAGACCTTGAATAACATTATATGATTTATTATCATTGAACTAATCGAATATTAACTACCATTTTTCAATTCAATTAACTAGGAATTTTATTTAAACTAATTTTCCTTTGATAAATTATTTTAAGTGACTGGAATAATTAAATAAGTTTACGAAATGAGTTAATCACCATAATCCATTAATTTACAATAAATTACTAAGACAAAAAGTGTGTATATTTATATAGACAAACTTATATATATATATATTGTTTTTTTTTCTAAAACTCATACTTATAAAATAAATTTATATAGATTAAAAATCTTATTTTGATATAAACTCCTCAACATTTAAAATCTCTATATATTTTTAAAATCTTTCTGTAAAAATAATTTACTGATAAACGAACTAAAAATCAATAGATTAAACTCAAAGGTTTAAACTTGAGTACTAATAATTTAAAAATGTTCAAAATAAATTAGCCATTACATAACAATTGATGAATTTGTAAATATTCATTTTTAATATGTTTTATAATAAACATATCACCCTAATACTTAATTGAAAATTAAACAGAAAGATAAAAATATGCAAGTGTATATTTATAAGTATAATTTTTCCCTGTACCTAACAAACAAAAATTTCTTTACTGCTGAAATAACACTTATGTATATAAATATAGGAATTGGAGTAAATAAATTGTTTTATAAATCCTACTATAAAATAAAATTTCTTTCTGCAACAATATCAAAATTCCTATGCTATATATATACACACACACGCTTAGATTAGATATAAAGTTGAAAAATAAGCTGTTAATAGAAATACCTCACTGCCAAAACACTCCTCAACCATCGTGAATGCGTTGCCTATCATCACGTCGCCTGCAACAACCACTCCATTCCCAAACATCACGCAACATGTCTTCGTGCTCTGCCTGCTGACCACCACCTCACATTCATCTCCTCCATGCCAACATCCTCTTCGCCTCGACGCGCGCGACCATGCTGACGTACTCGCGTCAAATCGCAACCCTAAATCGGCCTCAACCCTGCGCGAGCCACTACCAACCATCGCCTAGTAGTCGTCGCCGCCCCCTTTCCTTATGCGCAAAACGTGATAAACCCTTCCCCCCGTATGCCGATGAAACCGAACAATGGCTCGCGTTCGAATCAAGCTTCGTTCACTTCATTTTATTTTGATTTTTTTTTCGGCTTTAGTACGACCATTTTTATTTTCTTCGATTTAGGCAAAATACTCGGCTGGAGGAACTCGAATACGATTTTGATTTTATGTGAATTGAAGAGGAGGGGATTGCGACTTGGGAATCAATTCGGCCATTAATTTTTTTCATATTTTTTTTCTGCGATTTGAATTCTAGAAAGAGGGGATAGGAAAGTAAACATTTAAAGAGAAAGTGGGGAAGAAAATGGCTTCTGCAAGAAGACAATCTGGATTTGATTTTAAGTTTAAGGGAGGAGGTGTATACAAGAAGGCTCAACTATTTAAATTAAGTTTTATCAGATTAATATCAATTAAATTTTCAGTGCGTTTATATTTCGTATGCTCACACAATAGCTCCAATCAATATGAAATTTGAAACCCGATAATAATTTAATATTACAGATCCAATGGAACTGATTTCGTCGAATTCCGAGACTGTGCCTCGGAAGGCTATTTTTAAATTCAATTTAAGCTATAAAATTTTAAAACTGAACAAACCACTATTAATTTCAATTTTACAACTTCTATTATCTCTGTACTATCAATATAAATTTTACAAACCTTCAAATTACTTTTAACAAGCTTAAAATTCCCGATTCAATATTTCACTCAACTTTAAATTATTTAATTCAATAATTTAATTATCAAATAAATAGTGATATTTGAATTCAAGTTAAAATTTACTCTATTGAATATTTAAAATCAATTAAATATTCCGATTTTAAATGTTCAAAAATTTCGGGTCGTCACATTCCTCCCCCCTTAAAAGAATTTCGTCCCCGAAATTACTAATTACGAAGAATAGTCCAATACCCATTTACTCTTTCCCCAAAACCAAACAAGTTATCAATTTGCCATAACATATCTTTTATTAAAGACCCACTATCACTTCAACTAATCTCCCAAAACCCTCCTTAGTTTCCAAACTATACTATTTGTTTAATCATTCAAGTTTCACTTTAAAACCAAATTTTGAATTATCAAAAATTTCTCAAAAATTTTCTAACTCTCTAAATTTCTGAAAAAAATCGCCATCGTCTCCTTTGCGCGGCTAGCTCGGTACACCTCTACGGGCTCCCAAATCTCAAAAGAAAACAAAAGGCCAAGTGGCTCGATCCAAAAACCCAATCAAATTTCACAGAAATTCAAACACATTCCTTTTTGTCGAGCATTTCAAATTTATCTTTCTGAAATCAAAATCAATTCTCTTTTTCCCATATATTACCTGCATATCTTACATAACAATATATCCAATCACAATACTCAAAAACATCATATCAACTTTCTTACAAAATGTCAGTATTTATTCATTTAAATATTAACTTAGATTATATTTGTAGTATCAATTTCTCATTTAAGAATTTATCATTGTTTACCCAAGTTAGTATAAGCATTTTATATGCTTCTTTATTTATTTTCATCTTACCACTTTAGTTTATATCTATTTCTATTCAAATTGATTCCTCCATTTCCATATGAATTCAATTTATGTTTAACTCTGAATATTTAATTTATTTTTTTCATTTATAACTAATTCATGTCATTATTTTAATTTGTTTCATTCACTAACTTATTTCAATTTCCAATTTTAAATCGTTTTGTCGTTAACAAAATTTTCCAAAACTTTTCAAAATTTTCTAACTCCCAAAATTTTTGAATTTTTTTGGCAGAGTCCCCTTTGTACGGAGGAGTCTTTGCAATTTGACAAAAGAGATAAATATGTATACATCGCCCCACCCGGTCGGAAAAACCAAAACAGTTCATATTTCCTAAGTTGTATTGAGTAGGCGTACCTTATTTAGCATTTTAAGCAAGCCGCTTATAATTTTTAGCAACTAGCGCAACCAAATCCAGCCACACGGCTACCAGGTAACTGTACTTACTCAATTTAAACATGTAAGTGCCAAATATATGCAATTTAACAATATTTCACTTAGTTGCAATGTTTAAACACATGAATTCTAAAAGAAATTCACATCAAACATTTTTCCGTAAGCAAATTATACAAATTTCATACTAATTCCACTGTTCCAATTAATTTATAACCATTTTCATTCAATCTGAATGGTTTTCAATTCATTCGTATACAACTTCATCAATTTGAATGGTTTAAAACTCAATCGCTTACATTTAATTTATTTTTAAGCAAACTGAACTCATATTTAATTCAATTGCTCTCAAAATCAATTTATTTTACTCCTATCAATCATAGCATCTTAATTACTTCCATTTACATCAAATGACAATTTATTCTATGCAATTCGTCGAGATCTATGTGAATAAATAAGTATTTATGTTTTATAACCAATTTAAATGGATTTCAACTCAATGTATACTTAATTCTATTCCATTTTTAAATTTATTCACAATCCATATATTCTCATTTTCATTGCATTTTAAATTTGAATCCATTCACTTGCATTTCATTTTATTAACAAAACTAGTTCATTCAAAACCATTAACAACTTAGGTTCATCTTCATTACCAATTAAATTTCCTTTTTATTTTAATTCATTCACAACCATTTATTTAGCTCGACACATCCCAAGCTTGCATATTACTACCCATTCCCGAATTAATTCAACCCAAGCTTTAGTTACTTTACTCAGTTTATTCCATATTTGTTTATGCTAAAATATTTTATTTAGCTCGAAGACAATCCGTGCTATTTCATTCAATAACCATTTCAATTTTATTCACTATCTATCCATTTGCATTTCATTTCTTATCCACTTTCACTTAAAACCATACCAGTAAACTTGAAACATTCTATTTTTCTTATGGTCTCAAGTTATTTCAGTTCCTTAATAATTTAAATGGTTACAGTTATGTATTTAAGAATTTTCATTCCATTAAATATTACCTGTAACTCATCGAATTTTATTTCGATTAATATTTATTTTCACTTGATTTAAATCCAACCCAATATCATTAAACTTAGTTTAAGTTGATTTCAATTCAACTCTCCTTCATCATTCAGCTTAAATTAATCTACTTCAATTTATTCAAATTTTATTCTTAAGCTCATTTTCATTTTACAAGTAAATTTCTTTTTTTTATTCAACTTAATTCTCTCTCAGTTAAATCTCATTTTAAATCTACAATTTCACTTGATTGGTTATTATAAAATTTAACTTTCCAGTTTCAACTCATCCAATTTATTACATAGCCATTTCCAATTTATTTCCACTTATTTGGATTTTATTTGCAACTCCTACAATTACTATTTTAATCCATTTATATTTTTATTTATTCGACACATTCCCAACTATATTTAATCTGTTAACACTTCAAGTTAAATTTTTAATTTATAACTCAAGTTCTGGATCCATTATCCATTTCAATTTACCGTTCACTTTTATGAACTCACAATTCAATCGCAGTTACTTCACTAACAATTTTAAGTCGAATTTAATTTATAACTTGAGTTTTATTTTCAAACTTCATCATAAACTCACAATTTAGCTTCTATTTAACTACATTAGGTTTCCATTACATATTTCATTATCTAATTGTATTATCTAATTTATTATCTAAATAGTCTTTCCCCAACTTATAATCCAATACTTGATTTTTAATTTCAAAACAAACATCATTTCATTTAATTTTCCTAAGTTTAATTTATTTTATAATTCATGTTTTGATTTTCATTTATCCAGATAAGAATCTAATTCCCTTCAATAAATCAATTGAATGTTTATTCCAATTCAATTTTATTTTAGCTCAGATTTATTTAACTCAATTCAATTTCAACTTAATTTGAAAACAACCTGATATTATCTTCCGCCTATTTAATTAATTTCAATCCAGTTAAATTATATTTCCCATTCAAGTTAACATCATTTCATTTAAAATTTAAATTCCATTATTCAAAGCTTATATTCTTCCTGATTTAAAAATCATCTTAATTGATAAGCTTATAACCTATCTCCTCAGGAATTTAAAAACGCCGGCTTTTGGTTTCAAATCATTTTGAAATCTTCAACATCTCAAATATCACTTCTCAAATATTTAAACCAATCCTGGTTTTTATTCCCAACAAATTTTCTTTGAATTTTCAAAAATAAACTGGTTTTCCTGAACAAATCAATTTGGCAGCAATCTGTCACTTAGTGTGACGACCCGGAATTTCTAACAATTTAAATTGGAATAATTAATTGATTTTAAATATTTCAAAGTTAATTTTAACTTGAAATTCAAGATATCAATATTTACTTAATAATTAAATTGTTGAATTATATATAGTTTAAATATTGAATCATAGAATTTGAAATTGGGCAAAACGCTGAATCTGGAGTTTTAAGCCTGTTAAAAATAATTCGAAGGCTTATAAATTTTTTATTGATAGCACCGAAGGTAGTGAAAGTGTTGAAATTGAGTTTGGAAGTGTTTTGTTCAGTTTTAAATTATATATTGTTTAAATTTAGTTTAAAAATAGCCTTTCGAGGCACAGTCTCAGAATTCGACGAGACCAGTTCCGTTGGATCCGTAATAGTTAGTTATTATCGGATTTCAATTTTCGTAGCAATCGGAGTTGTCATTTGACCTTGGCAGCTCGAAACGCTTAGAACTATTCTAATCAGTTTAATTTAAAATCGATCATTTTCTTCCGGAACTCGCGCATATAATCAAATTAGCTTCCGAAACACGTTCCATTGTGTTCGGAACGCGGGTAAACCCTTACAGTCGCCTGGCGGCACGTGTGATTTGGAGTTTGTTTGTAAAAGTGGTTGGTTGGAGGATATTAATCAAATATTATAATAGATAATAAATATTAAACCCTATGCCCAAATCTTCCAAAGCACGCTTCCCTTCGGTATCTATTTCTTTCCCCTTTCCAGTCTTTCGAACGAGGGAAATAAAAATAAAAATAAATCAATGGCCGAAGCTGGCTTTGCAAAATTCCCATTCATTTTCGTCTCCAGCTCGATGTAATCGGCGACGCATAGTGTGACTCGAGCTCGTGTAACTCGAGCTCGTGCTCGAGAGGTCTAGCGAAGTCGCGAATGGAGGCGACGACCGTAGGGCTTAGACGCGAGGCGGGGCGACTCGCGTGGGATTGCGTGAGGAGTGGTGCGCGTTGAGATGGAGAGTGGGCTCGATTCGCGAGGTGTCGTGGTGGTAGAAGGGTTTTGCCGTGCTCTGTAGGGTTGTAGTGGCGCGACGGCTGGAACCACAGACGACTTCGGTGAGGTGTCTAGAGCAAGAAGCGAGATATAACTAACCTTCTTTTTCTTTATTAATTAAATAAAGTTTGTATATACATATACACATAAAGTTTTAAGATAAATAGATAAATAAATAAATAAATGATGTGTAGCAGTAAGTTTTGTAAATAGTTAATTTATCTTAAATGGTTAAGTAGCTTTGGATTTTAAGTTGTTGTTAATATAATATAAAAAAAATATTTTTATTTAAAGGGAAATCAGTTAAAAATAAGATTTTAGTTTAAATAATTCATTGGTTAGTCGAATTTATACATGTGAATTTAATTGTTCGATTTTGTAAAATATTAATGAATCGTATAACTGTTTATACGAGGTCAATAATCATGGAATCTACTCGAGAATGAAGTGGATTTGCAAAATTAAGGGACAAAGGTGAGTAAATCTCACTCTGTTGGATTTACATTTAAATTGAAATTATTAAATTTAAATGATTTGTTGGATGAATAAATTTATTGGATGTGTGCTGAGGATGTTGTGACTTTGGTTTGGGTTGGATTTCGAGTTTATTGTGGGTTGACTCGAATTATTTGGGTTTTTAATTTGGTTAGATGTAAAGTTATAAATAAGAGAATGTTGTCATTCTTAAGTTGTTGAGAATTAATGCTTTCTGGTTCGTCAAGTCAGTGGGGAAATTAAATAGATAATTAGTTAATTCCATTAATAAATGGTTTGGGCCGATAAATTTAGTAAGTAAGAGTTTGAATTAATTAATTAATTAATGAAGGTTTAACTTCATTTATCAAGTTTAATGAAGGTAAAATAATCAATGGATGTTCGATAGGTTATTACCTAATGTAATTAATAAAATATATTTACTTTGTGGAATTAACCAAGGGATTAATTAAGGTACTTAATTAAGGAGGAATTTGATTTATTTAAGAAACAAATAATTAATTACAGGTTGAGATAATTCGAAGGTGATTAATATTGTGGTTGAATTAAAGTAATTAATTTAGATGGGAACAAATTAATATATAATTGGAAATAATTAATTAATATAATTAACGATGTAATTGAAGTTTGACTAATTGAGATGAATTAATCAGAAATAAGTGACTTGAGGGAAGTTACTTAGTATAAGTGATTAAGGATCAATTAATTAAATAGAAGTAATAAAGAATACTTAATGATCTTGGTTGATACTTAGTAAATATTGTGAAGTTAATCTAGGATAATTACTAGAATGTAATTGAAAAATAATTAACACGGAGTGATTAATTAAGATAAATAGTGAAGGGTTGACTAATTAATTGATTTGGAATAAATTAATATGGAATGAAGGAATTTTAATGAATGTGGTTAGAAATTCAATTAGAATCATTTGAACTAATTTGTATGTGATTAAGCATTGCTTATGGATGATTGAATGGTATTGGACGTTTGAATAGGTTGATATCTCTGATATGAAATGTTGTGAATTTCATTTGGATAACTTGGGTTAGGATGACTTGAGACTCGAAGAGACCGGTTCGGGTATTAGGAAAATACCCGAAACCACTTCGAATATTTATTGATTGACATGTGAAATCTACTGTAAGGAAATGATTTAAGTGAATTGGAATTATTTATCTAAGTTTGGTACTTAGAAAGTGATATGTGAAATAAGTGTTGTTTATAGCAAATTGCGAATTGGTTAAATTGATATAAGTTGCCTCGGGTTTATATATGTTGTTTGCTTTGGTATTCCATGTTAGCCTGGTTTACTCACGCTGGTTTCCACCCTGACCCGGGTGT
Source organism: Allium cepa (assembly GCA_030765085.1). NCBI lineage: Eukaryota > Viridiplantae > Streptophyta > Magnoliopsida > Asparagales > Amaryllidaceae > Allium > Allium cepa. The sequence continues at coordinate 241,198,671 of CM060930.1, forward strand.
TACTTTGGTGTAATGCTCGGGTTAGACCGAGTATTACAGATTTTCAGGTAGGTACGTTCTGGAGCTCAGGAGGCAGGCAGGATGGCAATATCGCTTAGAATATTTCCCCTGTAATTATATTATTGTAATTCTGTGATAAATTAATTGTATATGACCAGCATTTGAATATCTGTGAAACTCTGATGTATTGCAATGTAATCGACAGATATAGTATTCTTTTGTAAGCTATTATTATTTATTATTATATTTTATCCGCTGCGATTGTGAGATGTTTGGTGTTTCTGTTCTTCTTCTTCTATCTCTTTCTTCTTTTTCATAACTATCCGGAATTTTTGGGTTAGAAAATTTCGGGTCGTTACACTTGGTATCAGAGCTGAAAGGTTAAGCGAGAACCTTGACTCTGGTGGGAATTACTCATTAAATAGAGTCTGTAGTACTCTAGAATGAGTTATATATATATATATATATATATATATATGAGCGCGTACTTGTTATTTTCTTATATAAAGATTTTAAATGATTTTATATAAAATATATTTTGATATATATGAAGCAAAATTCCCTTCTAATAAATATTAAGGTGATTGGTTTCTAATTATTGAAATTAAAATTAAGAAGTAGTATAATACAACCAAACTGAAGTCTAGAATTGGAATTAAATTAAGTATAAATAAAAATACAACCAAATTAAAATTTAATGGGTTGAAAATGAAATTCTAAATCTGGTCCCAGAATTTGAAAATTTTGTTTCAAAGAAATAAAAAAAATAGTAAATAAAATATTAATTGGATAATTGGGACTTGGTGCAAACAACGGGTTGTTTGAAAATTTATTTGAATTTAAAACCAAAAGTGGTTTAAAATTGTAAAACATGGCTGGGAGGGCCAAGAAATAAATATGTATATGTATGGATATACATGATATTAAAGATAATTTGAAATAAACTCTATGAGGTTGAGTTTTGATTTTTCCCTGAAATGTGATATAAAAACCCAAAGTGATATAAGTTTTGAACTTATAAAAGGGAAAGAATTTGAAGTTTGAAGTGGGAATTCAATGTGAGAATGAGGTTGACTGGATTAAGTAAATTGAATTTAACTTGGGAGAAGTTAAATAAGTTTGAATGAACAACTTGGATTGAAGATTTTAAGATGAAATTGGAATTTAACTTGGAAAGTTAAATGGTTGATTTGAATTGGAATTTGTGCAATCTCAAAACGGGTTTGAGATTTAAAAATTGAAAATGGATGGATGTTTTAGAATAAATTGGATGTTATCATCCTATTGTTGATAAAAATCTTTAAATTGAGAATGGTATAGTATAAATAAAATAAATTTGAATAATTGAGTTTGTAAATTAAAATTGGTTAAGAACTGGCTTCAAGCTGGAAGATAAAATTTAATAATAAATTAAATTTTGAAAACAAATAAAATTGTACCGAGCTCTTATTTGAATCTGAAAAATATAAGTAGTGATAAATTGAAATGAAGAATTGGACTCAGAAATTTAAGATTGTTCAAAAACTTTAAATAAAAGTTAATTTGGTTTAAAAAGGTAAACCAACCTTTGAGAATTTAACTCGAATTTATATAATTCGAGGTAGTTTAAATTCAAGATTGAATTGAATTAGTTCAAAATTGAATTTTTTTTGAAGTAATTGGATTGGATTAAATTGAAGTGATTGGGATTCTGAAATTATATTGACAATAATTCAAATTGATTGAAGTAATATGAAATTATAATTAAAATTGAATAGGATTAAAATCAACTAGAATTTGATTTAAATTCGGAAAGAAATTGAGAATTAATTCAACTTGAATTTGGGTTAAACCAATTTCAGTGGAAATTGAAGTTATTTAAATTGGAATTGGAAGTTGGGAAAGTGAACAGTTTTGGCTTTGGACTATTTTCAATATAAATTGTTTTAATATAAACTTATTTTTCCAAGCTATTAAATATATATAACCTTTCTTTCTAAAAAAAAAGAAGCCAAATTATTTTACACTTGTTTTACAATTATTTTGGAGCTATTTAACCATTTTTCAACTGTTTCTAAACTAGTTACTATTTTTCAACTATGTTACAAACTATTAACTATTTTACAGCTGTTTTGCAAACTATTGATTATTTTTCAACTACTTTTCTATTTTAAAATTTTCAAACTATTTTCTAAAAATAAACTGGTCGGAGTTCAAACTGTTATTGGTAAAATACCCAACTGAGATGAGAATTGAAGTGATAATCCAAATGGGGGCTAAGGTAAATGTGGATAAGTGAATGAAAATTTATGTGAATGTGAATGGAAAGAGAAATTAAATTGGGTATTTGGTTCTGAATAAACAAAGTTGAATATCTTTGTTAAAATATTCCCTTTTTGAATTCATTGCTAGAAGGAAAAGGATTTTGAAAGTGTTTGATGTATAAAAGGGTTTTATACAAGTTTGAAATGATCCAAAGTTTTAAAAATTATATATATCTGTATATATGTAAAGGATCTTATGAGGATTTTGGAAAAGGTTTTGGGAACCTTTGGATTGGGAAAGGCTTTTGATTTTGGGTAAAATCAATATTGGAATTTGGAAAGTTTATTTTGAGAATTATCGATTTTGGGATAATCGATTTTGTATAAAGGAGCTGTGTATGATATCATACTAGGTGTATGATTTGAAGATACTATATGTATATAGTATAAAATGTTTTGATGATGGCTCTGGGGAAAAAGGCGCTCCCTTGAAATGAACTTCTCAGGAGTGCCACCGGGTGGCGCTGCCTTGAGCCCCAAGGGGGGGTTTCTAAAGTTGATCCTGTGAGGAGTCCGGACAAAACTAGTTCCTGAGGATTATTGGGTAGCGTAAGTCGATGGCATTATGCCTACAGAGGCATTTGGGTTATGCTGTGACGATAGTGTAACTCGATGTCGCTGCGATCTACTGTGGGGACCATAGCGAAAATCGTGTGGAGGATGAGTGTCAACGGTCTACACTTGATTTTGCCGGGAAGGCAACGCAATATCGGTAGACTGCGATCTATGGTCAAGTGGAGTGGAGAAGTTTCATTTATGGTAGCGAAATTCGATGGCGCTGATTTCTTCAATTATATGGGTTTTTGCTGTGATGGCTACGTAACCCCAGTTGTAGCTGTGATCTGTCGTGGGTTCCACGGTGTAATCGTGGGGCGTGGAGGCCTACAGTTATATGTGGATTTTGTCGGGACGGCAACGTAACCATCGGGTTAACTGCGGCCATTGATGGGGGTGATGATTCTCAGGGCATTATCACCAAAGATATTTCCTGATTTATCAAAAAAAAAACTATTTTCTATATTTTCAATAAAATTATTTTCCAAATATTTTCACTGGATGTTGAAAACGGGTTTACCAAGTACTTACAGATTTTCAGTCCTACGCCTGATCAACGTATGACTGAATTTCTGTGAGAACAAGGATGAAATGGTTGAGACATCGAGTTATAAAAAGTATTTCTATAAAGAATTATTTTAATAGTATTATGTGACTTTAAAAGCTTTTCTAAAATTTTGAAATAAAGGTGTTGGGATTTTGGAAAATCATAGGAAATCCAAACTGAAATTATAAAATTAAAACTCGGGAAAATTTAAATGAAGCGATTCCTTATAATTAAAAATCGAATATTAAATAAAAAGTGAAAGTAAGCTAATCAACTAAATAATTTATTTAATAGAGTATGTTGTTAAAATTTAACTCGGTTAACTAAAGTGGACTCTAAGTTGATAATGGAGTTTGGGGAATGAATTCGAATTATAAATAGAATTCGACTTGTATTTGATAATAGATTAAATAAGAAGAGATGGAATTATAAAAATAAAAATCGAGTTGGATTGAAAAGGTGATGGTTTGAATTGCAAATAAAATTCAAGTGTGATTTGAATAATATTTAATGAAATTTACAAGTAAATTGGATATAAGGGAAGTGGTGCCATATAAAATGGAAGTGAATTATAATAGTAATGTTTTGAGTTGCAAACCAAAACCCAAGTGAATAAAAATAAATTGAGAGTGGTCTTGTATTAATAAATTAAATTTGATAACGAATTAAGTAAGCAAATTAAAAATTTAAAACGGGTTAATTGAGTTAAATGATAAATGGATAAGGTCTGATTTAATAAAGAAAAAACTAAATCAAAGCTATGATTGGAATTGGATTATCAGACTGAACTTAAATTTGGTGGCATATTAATTTGAAGTATAAATGAGTTCAGTATGTGGTTGAATATTATTTTGATAAATTGAGAAGATGAATTAAAATTAAAATTTAAATGGATGGGCTTACTGAATTTAATGGAAGTTGATTAAATGAGAATCAAATAAAAGTAAACTTAGTTTTGATGTTGGAATAAATTAAAGTAAATTAACTTAAGTTTAAAAATTCATGGAAGCTTGGATTCGAATAAAAGTGAAAGCCCATTCAATAAAAAAAAAACTTGGATTGAATTAATTTGGGAAATGGTTATAAATTTATAAGTATTGAATGAGCCAAACTTAATAAGTTGTTTTGAATGAATCCAATGTGGGGATGAGATAAAATGCAATATACGTTGATAAATAAATTAGAAATGAAATGAAATTTAATTCGGAATGAGTTGGAAATTAGTTTGAAATAGTTATAAACTAAAATAGATACTTTATTAACCGAATATCGTCGAGATTGCATAACAATAATTGTTGTTTGGCGTAAACCAAAGTAACTAAATTCTATGAGTTAGCAGAGATTAAATAAATTTGATTCTGAATCATTTGAAGTGAATATGAGCTTGTTTGGATTATAAATCAATGGAATGTCTGAAATTGAGTTGTGAACCATTAAAACTTAAATGAAACAACATATGAATTAGCTTTAAAGCACATAAATTGTTTATAAGAAGTGTTTGGAGCTTGATGTTTAGTAATGTATATGTTTAGCTATTGAATATAAGTGAAATGCTTGTGTTTAGCCATTAAAAATAAGTGCGATGCAAATAGATTTTCTTATACGGCACTTACATATTTAAATTGAGTAAGTACAGGTACCTGAAGGCCTTTTGGCTGGATTTGGATTGCACTAATTGCTTAAATAAATAAGATGCTTGCTTAAAATGCTAAATAAGGTACGCCTACGCTATAAAAATAGGAAATATGAACTGTTTTTGCTTTTTCCGACCGGGTGGGTCGATGTATATATATTTATATCTCTTATCAAATTGCAAAAGCTCCTCCGTACAAAGGAGACTCTGCAAAAATTTTCCGAAAATTTTGGGAGTTAGAAAATTTTTGTAACGACAAAACAATTTCAAATGGAAAATTAAAGTGAATTAGTAGATGAAACTACTATGAATCAGTTATAAAGGAAAGTTAAAATTCAATGCTCAAATTATAGATGAGTTGAATTCATATGAAAATGGGAAAGACTAATTTGAAATAGGTATGAAACCTATATAAGAGAATGTATAAATTGAATTGTAAAGATTTGATTGAATATTATTGCTAAACAAGATAAGCAGGTATTAAATGAGAAAAAGGAATTGGATTTGATTCCAAATGATAAATTTGAATTGCCCGACAAAAAGGTATGTATTTTAATTTCTGTAAGAATTGGTTTGGATTTTTGATATAGCCACTTGGCTTTTGTTTTCTTTTGGAATTTGGGAGCCCGTAGGGGCCTTTTGTAGTTGTACCGAGCTAGCCGCGCAAAGGAGACGCTGACAAAAAATTTCGGGAATTTAGAGAGTTAGAAAAATTTTGAGAAAATTTTGATAATCCAAAATTTGATTTAAACTTGAAATTTAGATAATTGAGCAAAGAGTATTGATTGAAACTATAGAAGATTTTAGAAAGTTGGTTGATGTGATAAGGGGTTTTAATAAAGGATAGTTGGTAGGATGTTATTAAAACTGTTGGTTTTGGGAGAAGGGTAAACGGGTATTGGTTCATTCTTCCTAACTAGTAATTTCGGGGACGAAATTCTTTTAAGGGGGGAGGAATGTGACGACCCGGAATTTCTAACAATTTAAATTGGAATAATTAATTGATTTTAAATATTTAAAAGTTAATTTTAACTTGAAATTCAAGATATCAATATTTACTTAATAAATAAATTGTTGAATTATATATAGTTTAAATATTGAATCATAGAATTTGAAATTGGGTAAAACGCTGAATCTGGAGTTTTAAGCCTATTAAAAATAATTTGAAGGCTTATAAAAATTTTATTGATAGCACCGAAGGTAGTGAAAGTGTTGAAATTGAGTTCGGAAGTGTTTTGTTCAGTTTTAAATTATATATCGTTTAAATATAGTTTAAAAATAGCCTTCCGAGGCACGGTCTCAGAATTCAACGAGACCAGTTCCATTGGATCCGTAATAGTTAGTTATTATCGGATTTCAATTTTCGTAGCAATCGGAGTTGTCATTTGACCTTGGCAGCTCGAAACGCTTAGAACTATTCTAATTAGTTTAATTTAAAATCGACCATTTTCTTTCGGAACTCGCGCATACAATCAAATTAGCTTCCGAAACACGTTCCATTGTGTTCGGAACGCTGGTAAACCATTACAATCGCCTGGCGGCACGTGTGATTTGGAGTTTATTTGTAAAAGTGGTTTGTTGGAGGATATTAATCAAATATTATAATAGATAATATATATTAAACCCTATGCCCAAATCTTCCAAAGCACGCTTCCCTTCGGTACTAGTTCTTTCCCCTTTCCAGTCTTTCGAACGAGGGAAATAAAAATAAAAATAAATCAATGGCCAAAGCCGGCTTTGCAAAATTCCCATTCATTTTCGTCTCCAGCTCGATATAATCGGCGATGCAACGTGTGACTCGAGCTCGTGCAACCCGAGCTCGTGCTCGAGAGGTCCAGCCGAAGTCGCAAATGGAGGCGGCGACCGTAGGGCTTAGATGTGAGGCGAGGCGACTCGCGTTGGATTGCGTGAGGAGTGGTGCGCGTTGAGATGGAGAGTGGGCTCGATTCGCGAGGCGTCGTGGTGGTAGAAGGGTTTTGTCGTGTTCTGTAGGGTTGTAGTGGCGCGACGGCTGGAACCACAGACGACTTCGGTGAGGTGTCTAGAGCAAGCAGCGAGGTATAACTAACCTTCTTTTTCTTCATTAATTAAATAAAGTTCGTATATACATATACACATACAGTTTTAAAATAAATAAATAAATGAATGATGTGTAGCAGTAAGTTTTGTAAATAGTTAATTTATCTTAAATGGTTAAGTAGCTTTGGATTTTAAGTTGTTGTTAATTTAATATAAAAAAAAATATTTTTATTTAAAGGGAAATCAGTTAAAAATAAGATTTTTGTTTAAATAATTCATTGGTTAGTCGAATTTATACATGTGAATTTAATTGTTCGATTTTGTAAAATATTAATAAATCGTATAACTGTTTATACGAGGTCAATAATCATGGAATCAACTCGAGAATGAAGTGGATTTGCAAAATTAAGGGACAAATGTGAGTAAATCTCACTCTGTTGGATTTACATTTAAATTTAAATGATTAAATTTAAATGATTTGTTGTGAAGACCACCCATGACTCCCGCACGGAAACAAGGAAATAGTGCACTGAAAGGTGTGCCAGGCAGCCATGGACGATAGTCAGGGTAAGGTAAAACAGAATAGTCTATCGTATTACTCACAGCGCATGGACAAAATACAATAGAAAATATACATAGTGAAGCTCCATAGAACAGAATCATATAAACTCATAATAGTTTTATACAATCATCTGAATAGTCAATACATCAAGCCTCACTACATAACACTCAGAGTATCAAACAAACAGCGGAACATCCAGTACATATAATAAGAAAACAATATGCAAAAGCCTCCAACTCATCTTCGTCATCAACAGCGTTGATAGCTAAGAACAACACCTGTCACCTGCTACCTAGTCTGCCTATCCCAACATGGATGAACACCCAAGGTAATAAGAGTTAAACTCAAAACCTTGAGTCAGACAACAGTCTTAGTGAGCAGTAAATCAACTATCAAACATACCAAAAGAGCATAAAGGGTAAAAGGAATAGGAACTCAACCATCCCACTCCACCTCATTCCACAGTGATAGCCCCCAGATCCTCTAAGCATAAACAAACATAGCAAAGCAGACAATTTAAGTAAAGCAATTATCACTCGAGTCAAGGTCGATGTTTTCCAAGTACAAACCCCCAAGGCCTAAACCAAGATCAGATAAGCACACAGAAAATATTGCTCTTGAGATCGAATGATGGTGCAACCAAACATCCATGACTCTGGCTATCACTGTTATCCTTGCTTTGATATCACCGTTAATTGAATGACCGGCACCTTCTTTCAGCCGTCCGTCAAGGGCTAATGGCAACCCCGGTTCTAGACATAACTCTGCACGTCATCGTGACACGTGCCTAGGACTATCGCATCTGCCCAGAGTACTAGCACGTCATCGTGACCCGTGCTTGGAACGTCATCGTGACCCGTCCCAACGTACTCTTGCTTTGAGCATGATAGAACCTTCAATAACGATAAGATCCAAGCCTCCCAGTCATCCTCCTCGACGACTATTCTCATACTAGCTCAAGCGCCTCTCGAGCCCACCATTATCCACAAACCCGGACCGCATCACCGAGTTATCAACATGCTTGGGATGATCCCATCTGGATTAAACCAAGGCTTTCAGACATCATGCTTTGCTTCAACGCATCATAGCAAAGTCCCATCTCAATCATCATGGTTTGCCTCATCGCATCACGGCAAAGTCCATCATCATCAAATCTATCCATATGAGCTTCAACATCCGCTTCATATGCCACAGGCAACTTTCACTATTCAAGAGCCTTTCCACTTAGCTTTTGAATCATCTTTGACCAACTTGTCCAAATCAAGTTATCAATCAACTAATCCATCAAATCAAACATTAATCCAAGTAATCAATCATTCAAACAAGATCTAAATAACAATTACAACAATAATGGCAATTTCGTAAATAAAGAGTCCAAATCTAACATGCAATCTAACAAGCACGAATTATGAACAATATCTCTACAACTTGACGAATGAACTTGCATAAGTGAACATGTAGTGAAATAGATGTCAAATCATCATGAACAATAGATCTACATGCAGACTTAAGAAAAATGCACGAAATCACTCTCTTTAACACATAAACAAACCACCGATCCAATATACTCCTTTGGGTCCGTGTGAGAGATAACTACCACTCACCGAATCACCTAAACACCTCAAAAACAACCAACTCCAGATCTGGACAGCAAAGAATCAAGCTTGATCCTCCAAAGCTCCGCTTCAGACGATGAAATCTCTCTTCAAAGGATGGAGATCTTCAATTTTGGCTCTTGGATCTTCGATTTGATCTTCAATCTTGGATGGATGTAAGCACTAGATTAGAGTGGAGAAAAGAAGTGAAGAAGTGTTGTAGTCGAGCTCTCAAAATGGCAGCACTTCGTCGCTTCAAAATCCGGTGCCGAAAAGTGAACCAAACCCCTCTATTTATAGGCTTAATCCTTAACTAGTATGCCCTTAAGTCGGTCACGACTCATCATGGCCACGACCTATTACTCAACCACCCACAACCTAACACACCCTGCACAACACACACGACTCACGACCTAAAACACATGCGCATCCACTTCAAGCCGACCTAACGACTCACGACTCAACGCACATGCCTTAACACGGCTCAACACGGCTCACGACTTAACCCTTGCCGACCTAACGACTCAGCTACAAAGCCGTCCCCTCTCAGCCGCGTCCCTACCTTAAGTCCCAAGTCGTCTGGACGACTCAACTACCAACCGACTCAACTACCCACGACTAAGCGACTTAGAAATCCTACGACCCAACGACCTAACAATACATCCGACCCAGCGACTTACCATGAGTCGTTTAATGACCTAACGACTTAAGACTTAATCATAACTCGTCCATGACCCAACTACACTAAGTCGCTTAAACGACCCTCCTACCTTAAGTCATTAACCCGCCTGGCCCCTATCCTGTTTAAGCCGTTAGTTCCCTTGAGCCGTTAACCCCTAAGCCTATCTTCCTTAAGTCGCTCCACGACCTAACTATCATATGACCTAACCCCTTAAGTCGGTCAATACCTTAGGTCGCTCCAACTCCTATAGGTCGCTAAATACACTTAGGTCGTCACTTCTATAACTCGACAACTTCCTTAAGTCGGTCAAGCACTATAGGTCGGTCATTTTATAGGTTGGTTACTACCTTAACTCGGCCACACGACTTAAGACAACATCCATGCGACCTAACCACTACACGGCCTAACTCCTTAGGTCGTTCAACCTATAGGTCGCCCCACTCAACCTAATGCAACTATTTTACGATTCGTCGACACGTAAAATACGGGTCGTTACATTCTCTCCCCCTTAGGAATTTCGCCCTCGAAATTCCAAACAAACAAGAGTAACCAAAGTTATTCCGCATGCCTACCATCCATAGCGATCAACAAACCATGCATCCAATTACTAGCCTAGCATGCAGAATTCTAAGACTAGAACAAGTTACAAATTCGTGAGATGTCACGACACCTTAGGGCCATACCTCGAAGAGTTCAGGATGAGCTGCCTTCATCCTCTCTTCCTCTTCCCACGTACAGTCGTTAACATCACCACTCCATTGTACCTTGAACAACGTAGTCGTCTTCCTCCTAAGCTGTTTCGTGTTGGTTTCAACAACACGAAGCGGCTTACGAGGTCTCGTAACAACTGGATCAACCTCTAAATCTTCATAGCTATCAGCAGAAACCACCGTATTCGAGTCATGCACATACTTCCGTAGATAAGATACATGAAAAACATTGTGCACACTCGTCATCTTTTCTGGTAACTCCAATTTATATGCGAGCTTTCCAATTCGCTCGATGATCGGGAATGGTCCAACAAATCTCGGAGTCAATTTTCCTTTCTTCCCGAATCGAATAACATTCTTCAATGGAGAAATCCTCACAAAAACCATATCGCCTACGTCGAATTCCAAATCCTTACGACGCTTATCGGCATAACTTTTCTAACGATCTTGGGCTGCCTTCATTCGTCGCCGAATGATCTCTATACAATCCGTAGTCTGTCGAATCATTTCTGGCCCAAGTATCAGCTTTTCTCCAATTTCAAACCAACATGTCGGAGAGTTACACGGTCTTCCATACAATGCTTCATACGGTGCCATACCAATACTTGTCTGATAACTGTTATTATATGCAAATTCCACCAAATGAAGATGATCTTCCCATGATCCTCCGAAGTCCAAAATACATGCTCTGAGGAGATCTTCCAAAACTCGGTTGACTCTCTCGGTCTGACCATCCGTTTGGGGATGATAAGCTGTACTCAAACACAACTCGGTTCCCAAAACTTCCTGGAAGCTCTTCCAAAATCCACTAGTGAACAATGGATCTCGATCGCTCACTATACTCTTCGGAACACCATGGAATCAAACTATCCACTTAACATAAAGATCAGGCAACTTCGATGCAGTCCTAGTTGATCGAACAGGAATGAAACTTGCACTCTTAGTCAAACGGTCTACAATGACCCAAATCCCTTCATTTCCTGCCCTGGTTCTAGGTAGACCATCGATAAAATCCATCGATATCTGCTCCCACTTCCATGTAGGAACCTCTAATGGCTGAAGCAATCCACTTGGCTTCTTCTGTTCGGCTTTTACCAACTGGCAATTCATACATTTGGAAATAAAATTTCCAACATCCTTCTTCATACCTTCCCAGTAATAGGTTCTCTTCTTGTCCCGATACATCTTATTTCCACCTGGATGAATTGTCAACTTCGAGTGATGACTTTCCCTCAGAACTTCATCTCTCCATCCATCTATATTAGGAACAACTAGTCGTCCTTGCTTCCGAAGCCAACCCTCTCGATCGACTTCGAATCCTTTATACTTTTCTGGATTCAATCCAGATTCCAAATCGCGGATAATCTTGACAAGCTTATTATCTCGCTTTTCGCTCTCGCCAATTCTTTCCACAAGAGTAGGTCTTATTGATAAGTTTGGCAACATCTCAGGTTCCAATTCACATCTGGGCCTGAAGTCAAATCCAGCCAAATACTAGAGACTCTTCCATTCTGAAAACATGTCTCCCAATCCTGCATGTCTTCGACTTAATGCATCTGCCACTGCGTTACCTTTTCCCGGAGTATAGGCTATACCAAAATCATATGATGCTAAGAACTCTAGCCATCGTTGCTGTCGAAGATTCAAATCCTTTTGGGAGAAAAGATACTTCAACGACTTATGATCCGTAAACAACTCGAATCGAACTCCCAATAGATAGTGTCTCCACATCTTCAAAGCAAATACAATCGCCGCTAACTCCAAATCATGAGTCGAATAATTCCTTTCATGCGGCTTCAGTTGTCGACTTGCATACGCAACAACTTTATCTTTCTGCATTAGCACAGCCCCAAGTCCAGTTCCACATGCATTGGTATAAACCACCATCTCATCATTCCCACTTGGAATAGTCAAAACAGGAGCACTTGTCAGTTGTTCTTTCAGGATTCCGAAAGCTTGCTCACACTTATCATCCCATTTGAACACTTGGTTCTTTTTCGTCAATCCTGTTAACGGTGCAGCTATCTTGGAAAAGTCTTTGATAAACCGACGATAATATCCTGCTAATCCAAGAAAACTTCTCACATCAGATGCATTCTTAGGTCTAACCCAATCTTGGATTGCTGCTACCTTAGCGGGATCAACCGCTATTCCATTTCCAGAGATAACATGGCCTAAGAACCTAACTTCACTTTTCCAGAAGTGACACTTCGAAAACTTAGCCTTTAGCTGATGTTTCCGCAAGATTTCCAAAACAATCCGCAAATGTGTCTTGTGCTCTTCTTCCGTTCTGGAATAAATCAAAATATCATCCACGAACACAAGTACAAACTTGTTCATCTGATCCCTGAATACTCTATTCATAAGATCCACAAAATATGCTGGTGCATTGGTCAATCCAAACGGCATTACCAGCCACTCATAAAAACCGGATAATGTCCTAAAAGCAGTCTTCGGCACACTATCCTTAGCCACTCTCAACTTGTGAAATCCCGTTGCCAAATCCATCTGAGAAAACACCTTAGCTTCGTGAAGCTGATCAAACAAGTCATCTATTCTCGGTTATGGATACTTGTTCTTCTTAGTCACCTTATTCAGCTCACGATAATCCACACACAATCTCAACGATCCATCCGCTTTGGTTGCGAACACAACTGGTGCACCCCATTCGGACACTCTACGCCGAATGAATCCTTTCCGTAAAAGGTCATCAACTTGCACCTTCAACTCTTGTTGCTCCCTAGGCACCATACGCCTAAGAGGCATCACAACAGGTCTGGCTCCCTCAACTAGATCGATATGAAACTCGATCTCCCTATGCGGCGGTAACCCTTTGACTTCGTCAAAGACATCCTCAAATCCATTCACAATAGGCACCGATGACAGTCCATCCCGTTGAACAACCAGCGAATACATGAAGCTCATGAAGACGCCTTCCACATGCTTACATCGTATCACAACCTTTCGCCTCTCCACATTCTCGACTGTCACCTCCAACCTTTCACAACCAATCCTTGCCGCATATTTCCTAAGCCAGTCCATACCCAAAATAATTCTGAACCCCGCAAAGTTCAGAACAAAGCAATCACAAACAAAAGAGCAATCATGACTCGACACAACTAGACCACGACATACCATACACAAACAAGACGAACCCCCAACTGAATTAGTCACAACCAATGGTCTATCAACAATATCCGGTTCCAAACCCAACCGGCCTACAAGTTCACTACAAACAAAAGAATGCGACGCCCCAATATCAAACAATACTCTAACTGGAACACCACAAATGGAAAGAGTACCTTGAACCACCACACTCTTTCCCTCCTCTTCAGCAGTAGGAGCTTTCAAAGATGATGGCACAGCCCCTAAAGCATAAGCTTGCACAATCTGCTTGTCCTTCCTCAGTTCTGGACAGTCCTTCCTGATATGCCCCAGCTTATCACAGTTGTGGCACTTCAACTGCACCTTTGGATTCTTGCAATCCCTAGAGAAATGGCCCTTCTGCAGACAATTGTAGCAGATCACTTCACCCTTCGGCTTCTTCTGGCCATCCTTACCCTTCTGCTGCTGCTGCTTCCCCTTCTTATTTCCATTTTGCTCCTTGGTCACAGCAACAACAGATCCTTCCTTAGGAAACAGATTTTCATGCCCGAGTGCTTTCCCCACAAGCTTCTCAAATGGATTGTCCAGATGATCCACCAACTGTCTCCCAAGATAAGTATCCAAGCCTGTCACAAACTTTTCGTTCTTCTGATATGAAGACTCAATATACGACCGAGCATACTTGGACAAAGCTTCAAACTCAGAAACATACTCAAGAACTGGTCTTCCACCTTGCTTGAGTTCCACAAACTTCTTAAACAAAACAGATTTCTGAGCTGTAGAAATGAACTTAGCCTCAAATCTGACTTGGAATTGCTCCCAAGTAATCTCTTCCTCTGGAGTATCAATGGTGATAGAGTTCCACCAATCCGAAGCTCTCCCTTGAAGCTGCCTTGATGCAAGCTTCCTCTTAGTTACATCCTCAATTCCCAAATCACCAAAGATCGTTCGACAAGCATCTATCCATCTCTGAACTTCAATGGTTGATTCTGTTCCCAAGAAAACCTTTCCTCCAAGAGCAGTATAGTCCTTACACAACTTAGCAAAATCCACTGGTCTTGGAGCTTGAACTTGAACTCCAACATCTACTGATGATCCTGAAGTTGGTATCCTTCTCATGATCGAAGTCATCATAGCTTCGAACATTGCAGCATAGTCAGTAGCTCCCCCAACAGCACGACTTTCCCTAGCAGCTTGTCTCTCACTTCGACTCATCCTTAATATCTACAAAAAGGAATGATTTAGAACACCTTGAGAAACAACTACATAAGGAGTTCAAATCCTTCTAAACTACTATATTATATATAGTAATCATCCATCAAAATTACAATTACGTCTCTCATACGTAGTTACGTCAGTGAGCGTTGGCTAAAATCGATTAACCAAAGCTCTGATACCAAATGTGATGACCACCCATGACTCCCGCATGGAAACAAGGAAATAGTGCGCTGAAAGGTATGCCAGGCAGCCATGGACGATAGTCAGGGTAAGGTAAAACAGAATAGTCTATCGTATTACTCACAGCGCATGGACAAAATACAATAGAAAATATACATAGTGAAGCTCCACAGAACAGAATCATATAAACTCATAATAGTTTTATACAATCATCTGAATAGTCAATACATGAAGCCTCACTACATAACACTCAGAGTATCAAACAAACAGCGGAACATCCAGTACATATAGTAAGAAAACAATATGCAAAAGCCTCCAACTCGTCTTCGTCATCAACAGCGTTCATAGCTAAGAACAGCACCTGTCACCTGCTACCTAGTCTGCCCATCCCAACATGGATGAATAGCCCAAGGTAATAAGAGTTAAACATAAAACCTTGAGTCAGACAACAGTCTTAGTGAGCAGTATATCAACTATCAAACATACCCAAAGAGCATAAAGGGTAAAAGGAATAGGAACTCAACCATCCCACTCCACCTCATTCCACAGCAATAGCCCCCAGATCCTCTAAGCATAAACAAACATAGCAAAGCAGACAATTTAAGTAAATCAATTATCACTCGAGTCAAGGTCGATGTTTTCCAAGTACAAACCCCCAAGGCCTAAACCAAGATCAGATAAGCACCCAGAAAACATCGCTCTTGAGATCGAATGATGGTGCAACCAAACATCCATGAATCTGGCTATCACTGTAATCCTTGCTTTGATATCACCGTTAATTGAATGACCGGCACCTTCTTTTAGCCGTCCGTCAAGGGCTAATGGCAACCCCGGTTCTAGACATAACTCCACACGTCATCGTGACCCGTGCCTAGGACTATCGCATCTTCCCAGAGTACTAGCACGTCATCGTGACCCATGCTTGGAACGTCATCGTGACCCGTCCCAACGTACTCTTGCTTTGAGCATGCTAGAACCTTCAATAACGATAAGATCCAAGCCTCCTAGTCATCCTCCTCGACGACTATTCTCATACTAGCTCAAGCGCCTCTCGAGCCCACCATTATCCACAAACCCGGACCGCATCACCGAGTTATCAACATGCTTGGGATGATCCCGTCTGGATTAAACCAAGGCTTTCACACATCATGCTTTGCTTCAACGCATCATAGAAAAGTCCCATCTCAATCATCATGGTTTGCCACATCGCATCACGGCAAAGTCCATCATCATCAAATCTATCCATATGAGCTTCAACATCCGCTTCATATGCCACAGGCAGCTTTCACTATTCAGAGCCTTTCCACTTAGCTTTTGAATCATCTTCGACCAACTTGTCCAAATCAAGTTATGAATCAACTAATCCATCAAATCAAACATTAATCCAAGTAATCAATCATTCAAACAAGATCTAAATAACAATTACAACAATAATGGCAATTTCGTAAATAAAGAGTCCAAATCTAACATGCAATCTAACAAGCATGAATTATGAACAATATCTCTACAACTTGATGAATGAACTTGCATAAGTGAACATGTAGTGAAATAGATGTCAAATCATCATGAACAATAGATCTACATGCAGACTTAAGAAAAATGCACGAAATCACTCTCTTTAATACATAAACAATCCACCGATCCAATATACTCCTTTGGGTCCGTGTGAGAGATAACTAGCACTCATCGAATCACCTAAACACCTCAAAAACAACCAACTCCAGATCTGGACAGCAAAGAATCAAGCTTGATCCTCCAAAGCTCCGCTTCAAACGATGAAATCTCTCTTCAAAGGATGGAGATCTTCAATTTTGGCTCTTGGATCTTCGATTTGATCTTCAATCTTGGATGGATGTAAGCACTAGATTAGAGTGGAGAAAAGAAGTAAAGAAGTGTTGTAGTCGAGCTCTCGAAATGGCAGCACTTCGTCGCTTCAAAATCCGGTGCCAAAAAGTGAACCAAACCTCTCTATTTATAGGCTGAATCCTTAACTCGTATGCCCTTAAGTCGGTCATGACTCATCATGGGCACGACCTACGACTCAACCACCCACGGTCTAACACACCCTGCACAACACACACGACTCACGACCTTAAACACATGCGCATCCACTTCAACCCGACCTAACGACTCACGACTCAACGCACATGCCATAACACGGCTCAACACGGCTCACGACTTAACCCTTGCCGACCTAACGACTCAGCTACAAAGCCGTCCCCTCTCAACCGCGTCCCTACCTTAAGTCCCAAGTCATCTGGACGACTCAACTACCAACCAACTCAACTACCCACGACTTAGCGACTTAGCAATCCTACGACCCAACGACCTAACAATACATCCGACCCAGCGACTTACCATGAGTCGTTCAATGACCTAACGACTTAAGACTTAATCATAACTCATCCACGACCCAACTACACTAAGTCGCTCAAACGACCCTCCTACCTTAAGTCGTTAACCCGCCTGGTCCCTTATCCTATTTAAGCCGTTAGTTCCCTTGAGCCGTTAACCCCTAAGCCTATCTTCCTTAAGTCGCTCCACGACCTAACTATCATACGACCTAACCCCTTAAGTCGGTCAATACCTTAGGTCGCTCCAACTCCTATAGGTCGCTAAATACACTTAGGTCGTCACTTCTATAACTCGGCAACTTCCTTAAGTCGGTCAAGCACTATAGGTCGGTAATCCTATAGGTTGGTTACTACCATAACTCGGCCACATGACTTAAGCCAACATCCATGCGACCTAACCACTACACGGCCTAACTCCTTAGGTCGTTCAACCTATAGGTCGCCCCACTCAACCTAATGCAACTATTTTACGATTCGTCGACACGTAAAATACGGGTCGTTACATTTGTTGGATGAATAAATTTATTGGATGTGTGCTGATGATGTTGTGACTTTGGTTTGGGTTGGATTTTGAGTTTATTGTGGGTTGACTCAAAGTATTTGGGTTTTTAATTTGGTTAGATGTAAAGTTATAAATAAGAGAACATTGTCATTCTAAAGTTGTTGAGAATTAATGCTTTCTGGTTCGTCAAGTCAGTGGGGAAATTAAATAGATAATTAATTAATTCCATTAATAAATGGTTTGGGCGGATAAATTTAGTAAGTAAGAGTTTGAATTAATTAATTAATGAATGAAGGTTTAAGTTCATTTATCAAGTTTAATGAAGGTAAAATAATCAATGGATTTTCGATAGGTTGTTACCTAATGTAATTAATAAAATATATTTACTTTGTGGAATTAACCAAGGGATTAATTAAGGTAATTAATTAAGGAGGAATTTGATTTATTTAATAAACAGATAATTAATTACAGGTTGAGATAATTCGAAGGTGATTAATATTGTGGTTGAATTAAAGTAATTAATTTAGATGGGAACAAATTAATATATAATTGGAAATAATTAATTAATATAATTAACGATGTAATTGAAGTTTGACTAATTGAGATGAATTAATCAGAAATAAGTGACTTAAGAGAAGTTACTTAGTATAAGTAATTAAGGATCAATTAATTAAATAAAAGTAATAAAGATCACTTAATGATCTTGGTTGATACTTAGTAAATATTGTGAAGTTAATCTAGGATAATTACTAGAATGTAATTGAAAAATAATTAACACAGAGTGATTAATTAAGATAAATAGTGAAGGGTTGACTAATTAATTGATTTGGAATAAATTAATATGGAATGAAGGAATCTTAATGAATGTGGTTAGAAATTCAATTAGAATCATTTGAACTAATTTGTATGTGATTAAGCATTGCTTATGGATGATTGAATGGTATTGGATGTTTGAATAGGTTGATATCTCTGATATGAAATGTTGTGAATTTCATTTGTATAACTTGGGTTAGGATGACTTGATACTCGAAGAGACCGGTTTAGGTATTAGGAAAATACCCGAAACCACTTCGAATATTTATTGATTGATATGTGAAATCTACTGTAAGGAAATGATTTAAGTGAATTGGATTTATTTATCTAAGTTTGGTACTTAGAAAGTGATATGTGAAATAAGTGTTGTTTATAGCAAATTGTGAATTGGTTAAATTGATATAAGTTGCCCCGGGTTATATGTGTTGTTTGCTTTGATATTCCATGTTAGTCTGGTTTACTCACGCTGGTTTCCAGCCTGACCCGGGTGTTACATTGGTGTAATGCTCGGGTCAGACCGAGTATTACAGATTTTCAGGTAGGTACATTCTGGAGCTCAGGAGGCAGGCAGGATGGAAATATTGCTTAGAATATTTCCGCTGTAATTATATTATTGTAATTCTGTGATAAATTAATTGTATATGACCAACATTTGAATATCTGTGAAACTCTGATGTATTGAAATGTAATCGACGGATATAGTATTCTTTTGTAAGCTATTATTATTTATTATTATATTTTATCCGCTGCGATTGTGAGATGTTTGGTGTTTCTGTTCTTCTTCTTCTATCTCTTTCTTCTTTTTCATAACGATCCGAAATTTTCGGGTTAGAAAATTTCGGGTCGTTACACTTCGAAACTCAAAAATGAACATCGATGATGCTGCAGTCATCACCGAAGTTATTTTCCAACGATTAAAGTGAATTCAATGCTATATCACTTTCAAAATCCGTTAAAAAACAAATTTCCTTTCAGAAATAACGCAAAAACAACAATGCTACTATTTATCTTCAAATACTTCCAAATCTCCGAGATTTAAATTTTCAAATCCTGCCTAAATTAAATTTTAACTATAATTCCTTTGTATAGTTTATGCTTATACAAATTCTCATTTGATTTTATTTTAATTTATAATTTACATTTATAATTTATATTTATAAATTTCATTTTATAATGAATTTTTTTAACCTTTGGTTATATTTTCAATTTCTAGTTAAATTTTTACTCAATGATGATAATAATTTAATATTATTCTTCCTAACATCCAAGCAACCATATGTTAGATAAAATAGTTTACAAAAACTTTTCTTTATATAAAATTATATTTTTGGGTAAAATTATTTCATTTACCCACATTTAAAACAATACCGTGTCGATTGTTCTATTCAAGTGTTTAGAAACCCCTTCGATACAGTTGTACAGACTGTGTCGACGAAGGTTCATATTCCACTCAATAAACCAATCAACACAATATTAAAACAATTTATATTCACTAACAAATACGCGCTCATATCTGTTAATACGCTCAAACTCATTCTAGAGTACTATAGACTCTATTTTATGAGTAATTCCCACCAGAGCCAAGGTTATCACCAACCTGGCTCTGATACCAACTGTAACGGCCTAGGCTTTTCAACCATCGACAGCGGCTACAACTGGTTGGCTTTTCAACCATCCCAGCCCCACTGTGGCATACATTGGTACCTCGGGTTTGCTTTTACGGCCAGCCTCTCGACTCGCAACCAACCCACCCGGGGACATGTAGGGGTAAGAGTCTCCCGTTCGCCACCAAACGCGAGCGAGAACCCCCTATCATGCTGTAATATAGCAAACTCGATCCTGGTCTTTTCGAAACAATTAACGTATTTGTCCAATATTGATAGTCTGTGATTTAACTATCAATTAATATTCACAAACAACCATCCATCAATAAATAATTTTCCAAATTATTTATTAACCTTAAAAATATCTTCACAAGATATACTTTTATTTTTCAATCCTTGAAAACAGTTTCAAAGCCATCGTTCTTTTCAAAATAAACTTTCCCGAATATCTTCTATTTGCACCAAAATTACCAAGCACAAAACTTTTAAAATAATTTAAAACACTTTACTTTGAAATATACTTTAAAATATTTAAGTTAAAACTACTTCAAGAATATTGTTAAAAATAGACACTATATGAATATTTGAAATTAAGGTTACTTAATAAAATATAAAACAAGATTTTCACTCTTAAAAACAAAATACTAGGTCACTCTTTAAATAATTACTGCTGAAATAGATTAAAGAAGATACTTACTTTAAAATTTAAACATTTGGAAGTAATAATTTTTTTCAAAACTCGCTTTTTAAAAACAACTTAAACCTTTTAATTTATATTTAAAAATTTACTTCGAAAACATACTTGGTTATTCAGGGAGAATTTCCAATCTTAATCACTTAAATCAATTTACCCAAATTGATTCCCAATTTATTCTACTTGAATTAAATCTCTTTACTTACTCAATTTACTTAAAAATTCATTAATTAAGGGCTTATTATTACTGTTACTAATTTACATTTGATTTTAAATCTTTTAACTGAAATATTCAAACTTCATATCTTATCCCAATTCTTCTTTATTCTTTTCAATATTTTAAATCTTAAATTTTAAATACATGTTTTGTTCTTTTTAAAACAATAATACTGAAGTTTAAAATTCATTAATCTTCTGATTATTCAAAATTTCCTTTACTATATTCAAGATTTATTCATTAGAATTTTAAAGGCACTTTATTTCTTTTCCAATTCATTCTTAAATTTATTCAAATTTCTAATATTATTTTACTTACAAATTCACTTCTTTAACGTTCTTTCAAAAATCCAATTTATATATTTTGGGTAATTCATTATACCTAATTATGCCCAATCAAACCATAGCATTCAACATTCTATCATAATTCATCATAGAATATCAAATAATCACAACAAAGGATATT
Source organism: Allium cepa (assembly GCA_030765085.1). Lineage (NCBI taxonomy): Eukaryota > Viridiplantae > Streptophyta > Magnoliopsida > Asparagales > Amaryllidaceae > Allium > Allium cepa. The sequence goes on from CM060930.1 coordinate 241,220,429, forward strand.
GGATAATTTTAAATAAATGTTGAGGGATCCAGTTGGATCCCTCTAACCTGTCTTCCCTGCATCAGCAGACGTTGGCACAATATAAAATACCAATTCCAAAATATACCATACTATAACACACCAATCAATTTAACCATTCAAACAATTATTTAAATGTAATCATTTATATTTAAATTTGAATTGAACTGAGTGTGATTAACTCACCTTTGTCCTTTAATTTTCAATCCAATCCAAACCGGCTTGTTTCTCTTCAATTTTAGACCTTGAATAACATTATATGATTTATTGTCATTGAACTAATCGAATATTAACTACCATTTTTCAATTTAATTAATTAGGAATTTCATTTAAACTAATTTTCCTTTGATAACTTATTTTTAGTGACTGAAATAATTAAATAAGTTTATGAAATGAGTTAATCACCATAATCCATTAATTTACAATAAATTACTAAGACAAAAAGTGTGTATGTTTTATATAAGTATACTTATATTTATATATATATTATGTTTTTTTCTAAAAGTCATACTTATAAAATTAAATTATATAGATTAAAATCTTATTTTGATATAAACTCCTCAACATTTAAAATCTCTATATATTTTTAAAATCTTTCTATAAAAGTAATTTACTGATAAACGAACTAAAAATCAATAGATTAAACTCAAAGGTGTAAACTTGAGTACTAATAATTTAAAAATGTTCAAAATAAATTAGCCATTACATAAAAGTTGGTGAATTTGTAAATATTTGTTTTTAATATGTTTTATAATATACATATCACCCTAATACTTAATTTAAAATTAAACGGCAAGATTAAAAATATGCAAGTGTATATTTATAAGTATAATTTTTCCTCTATACCTAACAAACAGAAATTTCTTTACTGCCGAAATAACACTTATGTATATAAACATAGGAATTGGAGTAAATAAATTGTTTTATAAATCCTACTTTAAATAAAATTTCTTTCTGCAACAATATCAAAATTCCTAAGCTATATATATACACACTTATATTAGATATAAAGTTGAATAATAAGTTATTAATAGAAATACCTCACTGCCAAAAAACTCCTCAACCATCGTGAACGCATTGCCTATCATCACGTCGCCTGCAACAATCACTCCATTCCCGAACATCACGCAACATGTCTTCTTACTCTGCCTGCTGACCACCACCTCACATTCATCTCCTCCATGCCAACATCCTCTTCGCCTCGACGCGCGCGACCATGCTGACGTACTCTCGTCAAATCGCAATCCTAAATTGGCCTCAACCCTATGCGAGCCACTACCAACCATCGCCTAGTAGTGGTCGCCGCCCCCTTTCCTTACACGCAAAACACGATAAACCCTTCCCCCCAGATGCCGATGAAACCGAACAATGGCTCGCGTTCGAATCAAGCTTCATTCACTTCACCTGATTTTTATTTATTTTTTCGGCTTTAGTACGACCATTTTTATTTTCTTCGATTTAGGCAAAATACTCGCTGGAGGAATTCGAATACGATTTTGATTTTATGTGAATTGAAGAGGAGATGATTGCGACTTGGGGAATCAATTCGGCCATTAATTTTTTTCTTATTTTTTTTCTACGATTAATTGTAGAAAGAGGGGATAGGAAAGTAAAAATTTAAAGAGAAAGTGGGGAAGAAAATGGCTTCTTGAAGAAGACAATCTGGATTCGATTTTAAGTTTAAGGGAGGAGGCGTATACAAGAAGGCTCAACTATTTAAATTAAATTTTATCAGATTAATATCAATTAAATTTTCAATGTGTTTATATTTCGTATGCTCACACAACATCTCCAACAATATGAAATTTCAAACCCGATAATAATTTAATATTACGGATCCAATGGAACTGTTTTCGTCGAATTCCGAGAATGTGCCTCGTAAGGCTATTTTTAAATTCAATTTAAACTATAAAATTTTAAAAATGAACAAACCACTGTTAATTTCAATTTTACAACTTCTATTATCTCTGTACTATCAATATAAATTTTACAAACCTTTAAATTACTTTTAACAAGCTTAAAATTCACGATTCAATATTTCACTCAACTTTAAATTATTTAATTCAATAATTTAATTATCAAATAAATAGTGATATTTGAATTCAAGTTAAAATTTACTCTATTGAATATTTAAAATCAATTAAATATTTCGATTTTAAATGTTCAAAAATTCTGGGTCATCACAAATATGTGTTCTGAGGTTAGGCCAATTGGATAAAGCGAATTGTAATGTGATCCGTCTAAAACATAAACAGTGAGATTTCCCGATCTGCTTCCATTATTCTAAGCAAACTTTGAACCAGACGAGGGAATTGAAAGTAGATTGGTTGAATAAATACCATTACTTAGAGTAGTTGATTTTAAAGAAAGAGGAGTGCCTCCTTGTTTTTCATCAGATTTTTGCATACAATTCCAATCACCTAAGAAAATCTAGGGAAGAAGATGGGATTTGATGGTGAGAATAATGTCCAGAAGGATTGCCTGGATGAAATGTTGTTGTCAACATAAAAAAAGGTAAGGGGAGATGAGAGGAAGCAGGAATGTGGATTGCTTTACAATGTATAAGTTACTTATGAACAGAAAGAGGAGCTAGAGAGTAAAATCTAGGATTGTAAAGAATCAAAATGCAACTAGAAGGGGCTTGAGCTAAATTGGGGATAAAAGACCATGATGGGGCAACGAACTTAGCAGCCTAAATGCCTTTGTCATGATTAAGTGTTTTCAAACATATGCCTATTATTTGAATATTAATTTCAACTATCAAGTTCCTGACTTCCATTTGTTTTGACAATTTGTGAGCACCTCTCACATTCCAAGAACATATGTTGTCTAAGATAGAGAGATTTTTTGCTTGTCGGCAGACTTCCTAGTAGTGACATAAGAAGGTTCATGTTGCATTTCAGACTGATGGAGAGAGATTTTATCTAAACTGAATTCTATGCTATTGTCCCGTTCCTTATCATGAGCATGAGGATCATTTGTAGCCTTTGGTTTGCTTAAGCCCTTTTCCTGACTGATTTAGAAAGAGAAGAACAAGGAGTGGAAGATGACCGGGAAGAGCTCGGCAAAAAGGAAAACAAATTGGCTAGTTTTGAAGAAAAGATGAGATGGTACATTAGAACCAATGTTATATTTACCATGCAAATCAATGTTAGAACCAGGTACATTAGAACCAAGCAGGATATCTGCATGGAGAGGGATTTCTTTGCCCTCAAATTCATTTAAAGCATCGAACTTATTTGAAACAGAAGTGATAATCGTTTCAGATTTTTGGGAACTGCTTGCATTGGATGTTTTGCCTTTTTCGGGGTTATTAAGGCTATTAGGAGCACTATATGGATTTTTATTCTCTGCTCTTTTCTAAATCTATTTGCCTTTTTAAATTTTGAATACTTTTTCACTTTTATTGCTACCAATTCTTTCCTGAAACTTTTCTTGAGTTTTCTCATTGTTATTGTGCAAAAGATAATAAATTTTTTTTCCAAAATATAATAAATAAATTTAAAATACTTTTATAACTCTTTTACAAATTTAAAATCATATTAATTACTTGAGGGAAAATTAATCAAATTTATAACCTTTTATAAATCTAAAACAATATTAATTATCTAGAAAGATAATTATTCAAATTTATAACCTTTTTATAGATTTTAATATGACATTAGTAATCCCAAAAAGATAACTAATCAAATTTATGACTCTATTTATAAATTTAAAAAAATTCTTAAAAATATAGTTTAAACAACTTTCAAAATGCAAAAATGCAACCAAACATTAATTTTGTAAAAAATACAAGCATAAATTCTTATATAAGGGTTTAAGGAGATGATATTTCATAAGTTATTGAATAAATATAATCGCTATAACAACACCTAAGAAACATGGGAATATAAGTAAAGTGCATATGACATTAAATTAATAATGGCGAGAAACCCATAAGGGTCTTTCTATAAAAGTCTCATGTAAAATAATGGTTATTTATACAATCCGCTTTTCAAGTGGGAAATCAAATTCAATCAAACAAATCGAGCAATCATTACAAACATATTATTATCAGCAATTAGCAATCAATAGCTAAATATCATTTATTAATTAATTCACATATTAATAACCTTCTAAAATATTAATTTTTTTACTTTGCAAGAATAGAAAAGTGATTTATTCTGCTCGATGGATGTCCAAAATAATGTATTCAATTTAATTATAGCAGAACAATGTTACACTCTGCTAATTAGATTTCACAAGCGTAGTACAACCAATTTATTTGCTTTAAATGTAATTAGATTAAATCATAATAGTTTTAATTTATGCTTCTTTAAACTATCAACTATCATCCAAACATTTAACAATAATCTATACCAAAGTATCAAATAGTTTATTTAGAAGTAAGTAAACTCACCAGAATTCCAGTTGACACTTTGTATTCTAGTTTGGTCTAAAATTTTAGCCCAAAATTTTACTAGCTCCAAATCCAATGAATCAATTCCATCGTTTGGATGACTTCGCTACGAGTCCAAAGCAAATGGATTGCTTCCAAATCTGACCTCGTATGAGGAAGAGGTTGATTTCATAAGATTTTGAATTAACTTAACAAACTAATTACTCAATTAATTATTAATTACCCTTAATCACCTTCTTCCCTATCCACTAATACACTACTGTGCATGCAAGACACAAAGACACATGTTGAAACCCAACCTTGTCGTGCATCTCCAACCTATCCCACGCTAAACTCTTAATGAAAATCAGCACTGTTTGCGCCATTGCATCGCTATTCGCAAGAGTACACACCCATCCGAAATTCAGGAAACTCAACCTCCTACATCTAAATGCGACCGAACGCCGCACAAATATGAAACCTTAGGCCACGAGTTGTTGTATGGACCGAGCTCTACCAAAATCCTACTATCACCCCCTTCACTCGAGATGCTCAAATCAAAACTTGCCTTCGCCTTTCACTATCTAAAAACATGACTAAATCGAAACCCTAGCTCAAGCCGTCTCCTATCGATTATAGGAAATGACGATCGCATGCGACTTCATACACATGGGTTTGTAGGTCTAGTTATTAAGTACTCAAAGAAACTTGTTTTGTATTTTTTTGTCGAACGTATTATTTGTTATCGATTATTGCACTTTTTTTAACAGAAAATGAGAATGTGAAAGAGGATGGGAAAAGAAAAGTGAATTTATTTTGTTAAGTGTTGTTCTTTGATTTTATACCCTAGTCCTTATGCTTTTCGTCAAACTTGGCTCAAACCAAAATTTCAAGCAAGCTAAGATTCTCAAGCAACCAATCACACCATGAAAAGGTTTTTTTGAAAATTTGAATTTTGATTTGATTCAAAAGATTTTGAAAAGAAGGTTTTGCGGTATTCTGCTACAAAGAATTTCGTTCAAATATGAATCACGAGCAAAAAACAAAAATACGATTGCACACAAAAACATAGCATGTGTGAGGACCCGCCTTTCATTCCATTGAAGGACATATCGTAGATTAGAAAGAAATAGGTAGAAAAGAAAGTACATAAAAAGAAAGAACTAAATAATATTAGAATCTCACAGCGGAATGGAAAATTATATTTCATCACATATATATTACATAGTATTCATCATACATCAGAGTCATTTAGTTACACAACATCACATTAGAAAGTCGTGAAGACCTGTCTATATATTACAACCCAAAATCCAAAATAGATGATATTAACATAGCGGAATAGATATATGGATACGCCAAGTCACCCTTTCCAAGTCCTTTCCCAAATAAGTCTAGCCAACCTGATGCAGCGCAATCTAATGAGACCATAGGTCGCGAGCGACCTAAGGAACGGATAAGTCGCCCAAGCTACCTTGCGAGTTATGAAGTGAGTTATGTCAAGCAAAAGGAGCCACAACCTAAAGGGTTCCGACCTAGTAAGTCTCGACCTAAGAATAACAAGTTATGTTTTAAGTCGCTCCAGCGACCTAATGATGGTTAAGAGTATGCTTTAAGTCGCTCCAGCGACCTACCGAGTCAACTACTTGTATCGGCCAAATTTCTTAGGTCGCATGAAGTTGAAGCTTAGGTCTCATGAAGCCATATGGCCTAGTTATGTCGTTATCTTCTTAGGTCGTTGTTCCTTATACCCCTGATTCTTAAGTCGCCTCTAGAAGGTCGCTGCTACCTTAGGTCGTGAAGATGCTTATGTTGTTGTGTTGCTTAGGTCGTAACTCGTGTTGTAAATATTGGGTCGAATGTATATATGTTGAGTCGTGTGTCGTTTGTATATTCATATGTTGTTGGGTCGTTTACTGGTAGGTCGTGTGAGTTGTAACTGGGTAAGTGGCTTGTAATATAGGTCGTAGGTCGGTCTGTGTTAGGTCGTGTGGTCTGTACAAATGTTGTTTTGTATAGGTCATGAGTCGCTGTTTGTTCTAGGTCGTGAATGTTAGGTCTTAAAGGCTTTGTGATGTAAGTGTTGAGTTGTAACCCTATAAATAGGGATGTGTGGGTCATTTGTAAAGTGGTTGAATTCTGGAATAAAACTTTGTTTGTGTGCTTTGTGCCACTTTGAAATTGGAAGTTGAGTGTGAGCTCCTTTCTCCATCTTCCGTATTCAAATCCGTTGATTCGAGCGCACTCGAATACCGAAGATGGAGAAAGGAACTCACACTCAACTTCCAATTTCAAAGTGGCACAAAGCACACATACAAAGTTTTATTCCAAAATTCAACCACTTTACAAATGACCCACACATCCCTATTTATAGGGTTAAAACTCAACACTTAAATCCCAAAGCCTTTAAGACCTAACATTCACGACCTAAAACAAACAGCGACTCACGACCTATACAAAACAACATTTTTACAGACCACACAACCTAACACAGGCCGACCTAAGACTTATATTACAAGCGACTTACCCAGTTACAACTCACACGACCTACCAGTAAATGACCCAACAACATATGAATATACAAACGACACACGACTCAACATATATACATTCGACCCAATATTTACAACACGAGTTACGACCTAAGCAACACAGCAACATAAGCGTCTTAACGACCTAAGGTAGCAGCGACCTTCTAGAGGCGACTTAAGAATCAGCGCTACAAGGAACAACGACCTAAGAAGATAACGACATAACTAGGTCCTATGGCTTCATGCGACCTAAGCTTCAACTTCATGCGACCTAAGAAATTTGGCCGACACCAGTCGTTGTTTGACTCGGTAGGTCGCTGGAGCGACTTAAAGCATACTCTTTACCATCATTAGGTCGCTGGAGCGACTTAAAACATAACTTGTTATTCTTAGGTCGAGACTTACTAGGTCAGAACCCTTTAGGTTGTGGCTCGTTTTGCTTGACATAACTCACTTCATAACTCGCAAGGTCGCTTAGGCGACTTATCCATTCGTTAGGTCGCTCGCGGCCTATGGTCTCATTAGATTGCGCTGCATCATCCTCCCCCTGTTGACAAAAATTCATCCTCGAATTTGCTCCTTCCTCTTCCACAACAAGCTCATTTCCATGATATGGAATCAAATGTTTGATGTTAAAAAAGTCTGCAGTATGAACATGATCTGGCAACTTTAACTGATATGCATTATCATTGATTTTCTTCACGATGTCCAAAGGACCAATCTTTCTAGCAGCTAGCTTGTTGTAAGTTCCAGCTGGAAAACGATCTTTTGTCAACACTGGGTAAACCAAATCACCTTCTTTGAATTCTACAGTGCTTCATTTCTTATCTGCTAGTTGTTTACACTTCTCATTTGACTTAAGAAATCGTTCATGAATGGTTCCGTGACACTCCTGCAACTCAGTCACAAAATCACAAGCTCTCTTAACAACTCCCTTCTGATATGGCACGGTCGTCAAATCTAACGGTCCCTTCGGAATTGCTGAATATACAACTTGAAACGGACTGAATCTAGTACTTCGATTAACAGCGTGATTATGTGCAAATTCTGCCTGACATAACTTCATATCCCAGCTCTTCAAATTATCTTTCACAAGACATCTCAACAAGTTTCCCAATGATCTATTCACCACCTCCGTTTGCCATCTGTTTGCGGATGATAAGCGCTACTAAAATTCAGTTTCATTCTAACCATCTTCCACAAACTCACCCAAAAATGGCTTAGAAATCACGTATCCCTGTTAGAAACAATGGTCTCAGGTAACCCATGTAATCGATAAATCTCTTTAAAGAATAACTGAGCAACGCGGACTGCATCAGCGGTCTTCTTACAAGCTATGAAATGTGCCATTTTCGAAAATCTATCTACCACCACATATATGGAATCATTTCCACGTTGAGTCCTTGGCAAACCTAAAACGAAATCCATGCTGATATTAACCCATGGTTTTGTAGGTATAGGCAACGGCATATATAATCCTGCATTTGTAGCGGTTCCCTTAAAAACTTGACATCAACTTCTTTCCTCATTGACGGCCAAAAATAAGATTGAGAAATCAACTGCAATTTACGATCTCTACCCACATGGCCTTCTTCATGTAACTCCTTCACAATCTTCATTCGTAAACTTCCCTCTAGTATACATTATCGATTTCCTTTAAACAGAAAACCATCTACCAACACATACTCATCCGTCTTCCCCTTCTTGACTTTATCTACAATCTTTACAAGGCAAGGATCTTCAACAAACAATTTTGTAAGTAAATCAAACCCTGTCACTTCAACCCTCATTGTAGTCAATAAATGATTCCTCCTGCTCAATGCATCTGCCACGCGATTCGTAATTCCTGACTTATGTTTCACAACAAATGTAAATTGCTGCAGGTATGCAATCCACGATGCATGCCTAGTTGAAATTTTCTCCTGCCCTTGCAAATGCTTCAACGCCTCATGATCAGTATATAACACGAACTCCTTGTGAAACAAGTAATGTCTCCAGTGTTTCACGGCTTGCACAATAGCATAAAATTCCACATCATATGTATTATATCTCATCTTTGCTCCCTAAAGCTTCTCACTGAAATAAGCAATAGGACGTCCCTTCTGACTCAACACCCCTCCAATCCCAGCCTTCGATGCATCAGTATGTAACTCAAACAACAACTGAAAATCCGGCAAAACTAGAATTGGTGCTGTCGTCAAAAGTTCCTTGATTCGCTCAAAAGAAAATCCTGCTTCCTCTGACCATGAAAATTGCTTCCCCTTCATACAATCAGTAACTGGTGCCATCACGCTACTGAAATGTGGAATAAATCTTCGATAGAATGATGTAAACCATGAAAGCTTCTCACTTCAGTTATAGTCCTGGGCTGTGGCCAATTTCTGATTGCTTCCACTTTATTCTGATCCACCTGTATATCACCTTCTGATACAACATATCCCAAAAATAAAACACTATGCGTCATGAACACGCATTTCTTCGTTGCAGCATAAAATTGTTCCTGTCGCAGTATCATCAACACTTCTCTCAGATGATGCAAGTGTTCTTCTGGGCTTCCACTGTATATCAATATATCATCAAAATACACCACCACGAACTTTCCAATAAATGGTCTAAAGATCTGATTCATCACCCGCATAAACGTACTTGGTGCATTCGAAAGACCAAACGGCATAACCAGCCATTCATACAACCCTTCTCTAGTCTTGAATGCTGTCTTCCATTCATCCACTGGTCGAATTCGAATTTGATGATATCCGCTCTTCAGATCAATCTTTGAAAAGATTACAGACCCACTGATTTGATCTAACAGATCATCAAGCCTCGGCATAGGAGATCTGTACCTGACAGTTATTTTGTTCAGTGCCTTGCTATCCGTACACATCCTCCACGAACCATCCTTCTTTGGCACTAACAAAGCTGGTACAGCACAAGGACTTAATCTCTCTTGTATGCGCCCTTGTTCAAGCAATTCTTCCACCTGCCTTCTCAACTCCTCATGTTCCTTTGACTCATTCTATAGTGTGGTCGATGTGGTAACACAGCTCCTGGAACAAGATCTATTTCGTGTTATATGTCCCTCAACGGTGGTAACTCCGTTGGCAGCTCTTCCGGAAATACATCTTCAAATTCTTCCAGTACTGGCTTTACTTCTTCAGGAATTTCAACCACTTCATTACTCTCACGTCCAATCGACAAAAATACTTCAGGCTCGTCCTCCACTTCTTTAACAAACTCCTTCAAAGATAGCAAAGTTTTAAGCTCTTCAATCTCCTCCAACTTGCTTTCTTCCTATTGTCGCTTCTTAGGAACTAAAGTGATTTTTGTGCCTTCGAACATGAAACTATAGCTGTTGGTAAGACCATCATGTTGCACAGCTGTATAATGCTGCCACGGTCTCCCCAGCAACAAATGACATACATCCATATCCACAACATCACACCAAATTTCATCTTTATACTTCTTTCCAATGGAAAACGTTACACAAGCTCTTCGACCAACCATCACTTCCCCACCTTTCCTCAACCAAGCTAATTTGTAAGGTTTGGGATGCTTCTCTGTCTTTAACGCCAACTTCTTTACAGCTTCTGAAGAGATGATATTATCACAACTTCTTGCATCAATGAAAAACTTGCAAACCTTTCCCAAAATAATGCACGTTGACTGGAAAATATTACTCCTCAACCAACTTCAATCATCCTTTTGCTTCGGTGTCAAACACTACCTCCTCATCATCAAATTACAACCTTCGTCTCCCGACAATTCTTCTTCCTCCTCTGCTGTGGTGAATTGGAATATTCAATCTCTGCATCCTCATCCTCAACCTCAGTAACCATCACTCGCTTCCTAGGCTTCGGACATTCATTGCTCTTTTGACCAAACTCCTGACAGTTATAGCACTTGAAATTGTTGTTGAACTTGGTCTTAGCAACTTCATTGACAACCGGTTTAGTAACAGTTTTGGAAACATTAGCACTGCTACTAGCACCTTTCACTTGATTGTTGGAATTTGTAAACACACCACCTCCTCTTCTACCTTGCCTCTCCCAAGCTAGAGCCTTCTGGTGTGCTTCAGCAAAGGATCTTGGATCAAACATATTCACCATATCTTGAATTTGCATTCTCAATCCTCCAACAAATCTAACTGTCAATTGTTCCTCTATCTCCATGATATCATTTCTGGCAATCAACTGATAAAATTCATCTGCATAATCATTCACCGACTTTGTTCCCTGTCTCAAATTTTGTAAGCGCTGATACATAAGAGACCGATAATTGTAAGGTGAGAAAGTAGCTTTCATCAACTTCTTCATCTTCTCCCATGACTCAATCTTTGACTTTCCCATTCTTTCCCGTGTAAGTTTAGTTTGCTACCACCATGCCATAGCTCTTCCCTGCAATCGAGTAGCAACCAACTTAACTCTACGATGCTCAGGAACTTCCTTGAAGTCAAAAATTTCTTCAACATTAGATAACCAATCCAAAAATTCTTCCGCTATCATTCCACCTTTGAATTCTGGAATTTCAGTCTTCATCCCCGACTCCCATTTACGATCATCTTCTACCTCCTGATAGTGATTTCGTACTTGGTCTCGATCTCGATAATGAACACTACATCTATCACCATCTTCATCATAATCAAATGTACTTCGATATCGATCTCGACCATCAACATTCCCACGATCACGCATATCTCTTCTACTATGTCTTTCAACATCATGATATGGCTCATTTTCAAATCCACGTGGGGTTCTTCTCTCTTCACCTCGATACTCATGGTGTTCTTGCCTCATAGAGACTGATGAGTCTCTGAAATCTCTACAAGATTGTGGTGACACCCTCCTTGCTTCCGCAACCGATGGCGAAACTCTGTTTCCTCCATTGTTCGAGATTGGTGACCTTCTCCTTTGACTTTGATTCATATCATTCATCAATTTCTCCAACTTTCCAATATCCTTCATCAAACTTCTCATTGATATGTTGTTCCATTTGCTCGGCTTATTGTCTACGATACACATCTTCAACATTTTGAAAACGGTTAGCACGTCTCGGCGGCATGATTATCAAACAACAATCCCCGAACACACACTTCAACTAGCACAACTTCTATCACTCTCGGCCTGCACCTACTCTCGGCCTGCACTTAGTTGGCTCAGCTTTGATCAAACTTCAACACTTCAATACTTAAAATCTTCTCTCAATAGGATTGGCTTAGCTATGATTGGCTAAGTCTAGCTCTGATACCAAACTAACGCAGCGGATAATAACGAATGACGATGAAATGAAGATTTCGTGTCAAACTAATCGATGAAACGATTAGGTGAAGCAATATAAATCGATGGATTAAAGATACCGAATGCCCAAATTCGTTGATCTCAAGAGATACCGAATTCTAGCTAACTCCAATACATTGATCGCGCACGGTACCGTGTTAAAAGATCTACGATTCTTCGACGTTGATCTCGCGCACGAGATTCCGTCAATCGGCTTCAAATTCGTTGATTCGAGCGCACTAGAATACCGAAGATGGAAAAAGGAGCACATTCTCAACTTTCAATTTCAAAGTGGCACAAAGCACACAAACAAAGTTTTATTCCAAAATTCAACCACTTTACAAATGACCCACACATCCCTATTTATAGGGTTACAACTCAACACTTACATCCCAAAGCCTTTACGACCTAACATTCACGACCTAGAACAAACAGCGACTCACGACCTATACAAAACAACATTTGTACAGACCACACGACCTAACACAGACCGACCTACGACCTATATTACAAGCGACTTACCCAGTTACAACTCACACGACCTACCAGTAAACGACCCAACAACATATGAATATACAAACGACAAACGACTCAAAATATATACATTCGACCCAATATTTACAACACGAGTTACGACCTAAGAAACACAGCAACATAAGCATCTTCACGACCTAAGGTAGCAGCGACCTTCTGGAGGCGACTTAAGAATCAGCGGTATAAGGAACAACGACCTAAGAAGAAAACGGCATAACTAGATCGTATGGCTTCATGCGACCTAAGCTTCAACTTCATGCGACCTAAGAAATTTGGCCGATACAAGTAGTTGTTTGACTCGGTAGGTCGCTGGAGCGACTTAAAGCATACTCTTTACCATCATTAGGTCGTTGGAGCGACTTAAAACATAACTTATTATTCTTAGGTCGAGACTTACTAGATCGGAACCCTTTAGGTTGTGGCTCGTTTTGCTTGACATAACTCACTTCATAGCTCGCAAGGTCACTTAGGCGACTTATCCATTCATTAGGTCGCTCGCGACCTATGGTCTCATTAGATTGCGCTGCATCACAACCTGATCATGTGGCTACTCATAAAAATTTGAGTACTCAAGATTTTGAGAAAAACAGAAAATAAACCCCGGGTCAGACATGGGTCTGGTGTGAGTAAACGGTTAAGTTGTTTAACTTGAAAAACATTTGAAATCAAAGGTATCCGGTAAGACTCTCCACAAATAAATATGTACTAGGTTTTCCCTTACGATAACCAGAACATTTGATAGGAAATCCAGTTATATTATAATAGTGTCTAGGGTTTTCAATATAAAATAGGAAATAGATAGAATGCTTACATTTCATGTTCAAACATAGTTGGGCACAATCAAAACCGTACAGGAACTTATTGGTGATTGGATTCCATACAATGGCAGGGCTACTTGGGTACCGCCCGTCACAGTACCTGGTCTAGATCAGAGTACCGAGGACCCACCCTGATCCCTTGCAACACAAGACCGGAGCTACCCCTTATGGGATAGTCTGAATAAGACAACCCCACGGTTGTGGTCCACAACCGCCCACACAACCGAATAAAAGGGGCCCTCGACAGGGGAAAATTCTATCCTACTTGGGTGCTACCTACTTAACCTTGCTGCACCTTCCCTATTTTAGCCATTCCCGCTTGATGAGGCTTAAGGCTACGATTACCTATATAGCACACAAATCTTGGAATGCTCATCGTCCTCCATTGACGATGGTCATATAACATTCATCCATACAAGTCTGTTCTGGGTTCGAACGAAACCGAAGGCACTATCTTCGTTACACTCATTTTGGAATCACCCTCAGAGTTAATGACAAATAGCCGTTGCTCGTTGAATCTTCATTCTCGATCTTCACTTGAGATTTCATGACCTATCGCTTATTTGGATCGATGTGATTTTTCGGTTAATCATTTGGAATCTGATCCCGGTCTCATCGAAATCCAAGCGTTTCTTTTAAGTCTAAGTTTTTTAAGTAAAACAGTTTAATTCAATTCAGAATATTATATTCACATAGTAATTCAACACAGATAAATAACTCACATTTATCACAGCTCAATCCAAAGCAATTCATATCGTAGAATATTACAGATTAACATACTAGAGATATTAATCAATCCAAACATTCTATACAATTAATCACCCATAAGAAAGATTAATTAATCACATAATTTATAATTAATTTAATTTAAACCAAATAAATTAATTACTTATGAATTAATTACTTAATCTTTCTTAATTAAAATTAATTTATTTTAATTAATTAATGGAATTAATAAATCATCCTTTAATTACTTACATTAATTAATTATCCTTTAATTACTTAGGACCCTAATTAATTAAAGATAAACCATTTATTCTTATTAATTACTTAATTATCATTTAAATCTTATTTAAATTAAATGCTTGAAATAATTTATTATTAACAGACAAAATTACTTGAGACCTTTTGATTAATTAAAATTCGATGCATTTATCTTACTTAATTGCATCATTTTTTTTTGAAAACACTTAGGGATTTAATTAAGTAATTATCCCAATATTTAATTTATTTAAAACCAAATTAATTAATCTTAAAAACAATTAACTTTAAAATTTTAACCTTTGAAACTTGCTTGATAACTTGATAAATACCTTTGTTTGAAACCTGTTTAATAATTTGCTTGTAACTCGATCATTTTCTTTTGCCTTTTAAAATTAATTAATAAATTTACTTTGGAAATTGGTTAATATTTCTTTCATTTTTAAGCTTGCCACTTACAAATGAAAACCCAAGCCTAACCCATAAATTTCCCGAGCCAATCCCGATGTAATTCTCATCTCTTCCCTACGATAAACTCGCGTCCAACTACGAGCCTGGCCCGATGCAGCTCCCTTTCTTCTCGAGCTTAAATCAATACATCAACATCAAATACGTAAAGGACACACATGCTTGTGAACACGAGATCTTCGCTGCTTCGATCAACGCTGCGACCATCAGTAAGTTGCCGACGTCCACTTCAGTCGTCCCCACCACCCAGATCATCGATTCCAACTGGAAATCAAAATCGAGAAAGTCGAGCATTTCCTGGAACCCAAACCGAACGACAAAAACACCTCGCGCCACCGCCTACGACCACCAGAATGCTTGCTGACCAACCCAAAGCTTCTTCTCGAAACCACGCTTCGATTCCACCACCTCTGATCCATTCCGGTGCACCCATGACGAAGTAATCACCTCGAAATAATCATCGACCAAAATAGGCTTCAAAACCCTAGATCGCCGTCGCCAGGCCACCACAGTGGTCTAGAAATCCACTGATTATTTTTCCCCTGATCCTCATCGCACCAGCTTCCTCCAACATCAAACGCGACACCCAACCTCCCTCCGATCGTCAAGAATCAACGAAATTGCCAATGCCGTTCAACTCGAGAAATCTAAACACCCACAAACTTAAAAATCATGATATGATTATCGAAATTCATCATTTTTCAATGCAAATCAGTTTATATAATTAAAACTTGGAATTTTAAAAATTGAATTTCTGTCTTGAATTTATTTTCTCTGTAATTTCTTCTTTTAGAAATATTTACCCAATATATTCAACTGGAACTATTTATAAAAATAATATAACATCCATACAAACATCCTTCCTTTAGAGATCATAGCCAAAAATTGTATAGATGAAGAGATATTAATTTCGTAAGGTTGATTGAGCCTGTAGTTTAAGAACAAAGCTTGAATATGCATATACACAGACATGCACAAGGATACACCCATAGTAATTCACTAAATTTCAAACAAAATACATCCATGCAACATTTCTACAACTTCACTTTAATTATTTATCACATGTAACAACATATAAAACAGATTAAGCATAAAAAAAGATTATTTACTCACCAGATTTTTGTTAAACAGAGAACAAGACTTGAAAATTAGAAATTTTCCCTTTATTAAGAACAGATAGCTGATTTACTTTGATCTGAAAGTAGAAGCTTGAATCTTCGCTTGCTTCAGTTGAATTTGAAGTTGTTTGATTTCATTTTGAAGGCTTAAATTTGAATTTCTTTTTAGTTTTAACTTTGAAAGATGAAAGAAAGGAGAGACTGAGAAATGAATAAGAAAATGCTTTGAACTGAAAATAGTCTTCGTTCTCCTTTTATTATTTATTTTCAATTTTAAAGAAAAAGAAATATGCCACTTGTTATTCGCATGTTGTTATCCCGCTTTTTGGCAAAGCCGTTGTACCAAAAGATCGATCTAAAAGAAAAGAAAATTCATCTCAAAGATTAGTTATACATTGCTTCACCATGGATATCGATGAATTTTTTCCGAGCCTGGATTAGGCTACAATTGATAGAACATGACAAGCAAAGCCATGAATGCCAGTGTTTCAAATTTCAGTTTAATCGGAGTTCGTATGAACGAGATATGATCGATGCAAGTTAGCTAAAACACAGTTCATATCCACCAAATTGTTGAGGAGACGCCCATTTCGAATCCATGGGATTCGTATCCATCAATGTTTGCTTTGTTTGAATCCATCAGGTTCCACATATTTCGAATCGATCGAGTTTGAATTGATCAGTAACATGATATCGGTCAGTTCGAATCGATCGGTTTCGAATGGATCAAATGGGCATCGCTTCGGCATGTTCGTATCCATCCTAGAGCACTGTTTCGTATCCATTAGTAGGCCGCACTTCGTATCGATACCCCTATCCATCACCACACCTAGGTTTATATCCATCGGCTTCGTATCGATCGAAATGGCTAGGTCTTTGCATCGATGGACTTCGTATCGATCGAACTTCGGCTAGAGTGTCTTATTCGAATCCATCAGTATGTAGTCTACTTCGTAACGATCACCTAACGTCAACTTCGCATCCATCAAAGACTCTCTGCTTCGTCTCCATCCCAAGACCGTATTCGAATCCATGAGCAAAGGCTTGTTCGTATCCATCAGGTCAACGAATCTTGGGTGACGTGTCATCCCTCGATACTAACAAGGCGAAATTTATGGAGTCGATATGGTCAACTCGGAGTAAAGACCTGATCGAGGCGAAGTATGCGTGCTACATCATCATGAAATCACGTGGGGTGATCGAGTCGAAGTGATCGTTTCGAATTGATGGATTCAAAATAAACAGCCAACCGAAACATACCAACTCGTATCGATCATATCTCCCAAACCACAAGTCCAAATGCGACGAAATTTTCACAGCAGTCTCCATACAGGGTAAAGGTTGTTCCTGCCAATTTTCAGCTCGATTGGATGAATTTTTGATGGATACGAAATCACTTCGCATCAATCGTAGATCGAGTCGAAACTTGATGGGGACGGTCGGGTGGGCCCACTCACGTGCCAGAAAAAGTCTCCCGAAGTTTGAGCGAGATCTGGCCTCCTACGCCTATAAATAGCACCCTGAAGCCTATAGAAAGGGGATCTTTCCGCCATTGAACGTCCAGAATCTGGCGGATTCAATTCTACTCTTCATTACCGCTGTTGCATTCAGATTTCAGAGCTATTATCAACTGTAATCCGGTATAATTGATTGAAGTCATCAAGTGAATCAATAAAGTCATCAACTTCAGAGTGGACGTAGGCAAGATCGCCGAACCACTATAAATCCTGTGTTTGTGATTGTTATTGCTGAATTGTTGTGTTTGATATTGCTTAGATCTGATATTATTATTGAATATTGCTGATTTGTGTTCGTAAACGGGCGCTTTCACGATATTGGGGTTTGGACCATTTTTGGTGCAAACACTTTGGTGCTTTCACTGGGAAAAGCTGATTTAGGAGAAGTTGAATTTGAAGACTTATGAATTCAGATCTAAGAGCCATGACAAGACAAACAAGTAGAAGACAAAGGCCAGAGAGAAGTGAACACCAAGGAAGTCAAGAAGCTTCCTCAGGAGCAAATCAAGCATCGATCTTCATCACTAGGGATGAGAAGAGACAATGATGAAGAGACGGGAGGAGTTGATCCAGAGCTTGTTTCAACAAATTGGGCAACTAGGAGCATGGAACAGAGGAGCTGATGGAGTTCAGAACGGAGCAGGACCATCCGGCGTAGCACCTGGATTAGGAAGCACACACTTGGAGAATGTTGATCCATTCCCGGAGAGAGAGAGAGAGGAGTATATGCGCAACCTGGAGGTAGCAGAGGAATGAACGCTCAGTCAAGGGGGTAGATTTCAGAATTCCCTCTTGAACTCGGGGGGCAGGTCGAAAGTAATGAACGAGGATTGCATCTTGGAGACAATGATAGATTGGCGCAAATGGTCAAGCGAGCCATGAGAGGCAGATTAATAAACAGAGATCTAGAAGACGTGAACATGAGTCCTTTTCTCCTGCAATAATGGTGGCTAGGAACCCGCCAGAGTTTAAGTTACCATCGGTGAGATGTACGATGGGAGAACGGACCCCGTGGTCCATCTGACAAGGTATATGAGACACATGGAAGTGCTGGGGGATCACAGGAAGTTATGGCCCTGTGCTTTCCATTATATCTAACGGAAATCGCAGCATTATGGTTTAGGCAACTGGAGAGCGGCTCCATAGGAACATGGGCAGATTTAACTGAGAGATTCATGAGGCAATTTAGGGTTCACATTGCAAGACCCAAGAATGTAATGAGTCTGGCAATTTTGAAGCAGAAAGCTGGAGAGACCTTGAGGAGTTTCCTGACGCGATTCAATGCGGCAGCAGCATCGGTGGATCGGCCAGATCCATCCATGGTTATGATGGCAGCTGTGTCCGGAATAGTTGATGGCACGGATTTCAAAAATTCATTGACTAAATATCCACCTATGGATCTAGGAGAATTCTATCATGAAGCAGAAAAGTTCTTGCGATTGGAAGATGCGAGTGCAGAAAGAGAAGAAAATGATGAATACAACGTTTATACGGTCAAAGATGGAAATCCCCCTGAGAAAGGTACAGAAACTAGCAAGGGGAAACGAAAGGCTGATAGCTATAATAGATCAAGGCGACCACGAATGGAACCAAGGTTCACCACATACTCAGAGTTGAATGATAGTTTGGAACGAATCTATCAGGATACCAAAGAGCAGGTTCCATATCGTAGACCAATGCGAAGGGATCCAACTACTGACGAAAGGAAATCGGATAAGTATTGCATATTCCATGAAATGAACGGTCATAACACTAATGATTGTAGACATCTGAAGGATGAGGTGGAAGGGCATGTCAGGAACGGTATGCTACTTCAGTATGTGAGGAGGCGAACTCCAGCGGTGGAACCACAGCGACCACCGTCTATATCAGCTAGAGGTGACCCTGAACCGAGACAAAGTTTGATTATCAATTGATTAATTGACAGAAATAATGATGAACAAGTCGTAAACCTCTCACTAACACAGTTAAATCATTTACACATGTAAGCGATCGCGCACGATCCATAGGCATGCTCTGAATGACTACTAACCGCACCATAGAGAGAATTTACACTTTGACATCCTTGCTTTGCTTTTGTTTTGTTTTGTTTTGATTTGGACATTTAGACTCTGTTTGTTTGGACATTTCTGTTGAGTGATTCGTATGATCATTGCTTTGATATTTGCAATTCTGTGAAAGAATTTACTTGTATGCCCGTTGAATCGCGAACGGTCCACGAGAACCTCCTGCATGGCGATGAACCGCCAAAGCCTTTGATTCAGAAACTCCCCCGAACATGAAATCCAGCATCGATAATACTATGTCCCCTCCGGACACACATGATTCGCCTCGAACGGCATACGATCGCGAACGATCACAATTCGCCTCGAAAGGCATACGATCGCGAACGATCACAATTCGCCTCGAACGGCATACGATCACGAACGATCACAATTCGCCTCGAATGGCATACGATCGCGAACGATCACAATTCGCCTCGAACGGCAGACGATCGCGAACGATCACAATTCGTCTCGAACGGCACACGATCGCGAACGATCACAGTTTGCCTCGAACGACACCCGACTGTGAATGGTCACAACTCACCTTACACGACATTCGATCGCAAATGATCACACCTGACCTCAAACGGTCACCATTCGCCTTGAACGGCACTTGATCGTGAACGATCACCGTTTGCCGCGAACGACATCCAACCACAAACGATCCCTTTGCGTCATCTGCCATGAACGGCATCGACCGCAAACGGTCCCATTCCATCCTTTGCCGCGAACGGCGCAGACCGCGAACGGTCCCGATTCATCTCTAATGGCATACGATCCCGAGAGATCGTCATTTGAGGTCATATGAAACTATCAAGCTCTTTATAGGTTGTTGACAATATATGAACATCCAACTCAAGGCATTACAAAACACACCCTCCTACCGCAAGGCATGTTTTGGGGGGCAAATGTTATCCCGCTTTTTGGCAAAGCCGTGATACCAGATCGATCTAAAACAAAAGAAAGTTTGTCTCAAAGATTGGTTATACATTGTTTCACTATGGATATCAATGAATTTTGTCCAAGCCCGTATCAGGCTACAATTGATAGGACATGACCATGAAAGCCAGTGTTTCAAATTTCAGATTCATCGGAGTTCGTATGAACGAGATATGATCGATGCAAGTTAGCTAAAACACATAGTTCGTATCCATCAAATTGTTAAGGAGACGCCCATTTTGAATCCATGGGATTCGTATCCATTAATGTATGCTTTGTTCGAATCCATCAGGTTCCTCATATTTCGAATTAATCGAGTTCGAATCGATCAGTAACGTGATATCGGTCAGTTCGAATCGTTGGGTTTGAATCGATCAAAAAGGCATCGCCTCAGCATGTTCGTATCCATCCTAGAGCACTATTTCGTATCCATCAGTAGGCCGCACTTCGTATCGATACCCATATCCATCACCACACCTCGGTTCGTATCCATCGGCTTCGTATCGATCGGAATGGCCAGGTCTTTGCATCGATGGACCTCGTATCGATCGAACTTCGGCTAGATTGTCTTATTCGAATCCATCAATATGTAGTTTACTTCATAACGATCACCTAACGTCAACTTCGCATCCATCAAAGACTCGCTGCTTCGTCTCCATCCCAAGACCGTGTTCGAATCCATGAGCAGAGGCTTGTTCGTATCCATCTGGTCAACGAACCTTGGGTGACGTGTCATCCCTCGATTCGAACAAGACGAAATTTATGGAGTCGATACGGTCAACTTGGAGTAAAGACCGGATCGAGGCGACGCATGCACGCCACATCATCACGAAATCACGTGAGGTGATCGAGTCGAAGGGATTGTTTCGAATTGACGGATTCGAAATAAACAACCAACCGAAACATGCCAACTCGTATCGATCATATATCCTAAACCACAAGTCCAAATGCGACGAAGTTTTCACAGCAGCCTCCATACAAGGTAAAGATTGTTCCTGCCAAGTTTCAGCTCGATTGGATGAATTTTTGATGGATATGAAATCACTTCGTATCGATCGCAGATCGAGTCGAAACTTGGTAGGGTCGGTCGCGTGGGCCCACTCACGTGCCAGAAAAAGTCTCCCGATGTTTAAGCGAGATCTGTGCCTCCTACGCTTATAAATAGCGCCCTGAAGCATACAGAAAGGCGATCTTTCTGCCATTGAACGTCCAGACTCTGCCGGATTCAATTCTACTCTTCACTACCGCTGTTGTAATCAGATTTCAGAGCTATTATCATCTGTAATCCGTTGTAATTGATTGAAGTCATCATGTGAATCAATAAAGTCATCAACTTCAGAGTGGACGTAGGCAAGATCGCCGAACCACTATAGATCCTGTTTTTTTGATTGTTGTTGAATTGCTGTGTTTGATATTGCTTAGATCTGATATTATTGTTGAATATTGTTGATTTGTGTTCATAAATGGGAGCTTTCACGATATTGGGGTTTGGACCATTTTTGGTGCAAACACATGTTACTCCTAGCTTACAAATTTCAAGACCATTATTTTATATATTTTCTTATGCATTTATATTTATTTTTGTTTTATTGTTTTATATTTTTATATATACAAACTATATTTAGTTCATGTATAATTTTAAAAGAAAGAACATTAAACCTATTATTTAAATCCTATTTCAAGCTTAAGCTATCATTCCCTTAATTAATAAATATACATAAATACTTATCTATAGTACTTTTAAAAATATTCAACTCAACTTTAAATATCTTTGAGAATTATAATACAGTGCTTCCTAATAACAATATATATATATATTATAATTAGAAAACATATTTTTATTTGTTTTGAAAACGAAAATTTTTGCCAATTTAAATTACTATAAATGAAGATCATCAAATTAATTTGCTAAAATTTTGGGTCATCACATTCCTCCCCCCTAAAAGAATTTCGTCCCCGAAATTTAAAAGCAAAGATAATTTAAAGCAAAAGAAAATAAAGACCTCTTGTTTCAAATAATCAAGCATACATATCAGCCATATACTAACAACCAAGCAAACAATTCATTCAAACAAACATTCCTAACAATCTTAACACAAATCCGGTAGTCTTTCCTAATACTATCTAGAGTTTCCCACGTACAATCTCTGGGATCCTTCCTCCACTGAATCTTTACCAGCTTCACCACTTTGTTCCTGAGCTACTTCTCATCTCGATCAACAATCTGGACTGGACGTCTAACCATAGTTGAGTCTAGTTCGACCTCTAAATCTTCCTGCACCGCCGGTTCTACAACTAGAGATGGGTCGTACAGGTACTTCTTCGGATAAGATACGTGAAATACATTGCGAATCCCAGCCATCCGATCTGTTAATTCATTCATGTAGCCAAAGCACCAATTCTCCGAGCATACGGAAAGGTCCAATATATCTCAGGGCAAGCTTTCCCGTCTTACCAAATATGACCACTCCTTTTATCGGGGAAATTTTGACATATACCAAATCTATGACTTCAAATTCCAATTGTCTTCATCTCTTGTCCGCATAAATCTTCTGACGATTTTAGGCTGCCTTCATTCTCTTCTTGATCAGCTCAACCTTCACAGATGCCTCTTGAATCAAACCTGGACCAAAAACAAGAGAATCTCTAGATTTTACCCAACAGGATGGTGATGAAAGTGTGCTATGGATCGTGTAATATAGATGTATGATAATACAAAGTATAATGATGATAATAATACTATAAATAGTACGGAATAAAAAGCAGCATAGTACAATGACACCAGAGATTTTTATATTGGTTCGGAGCACCGTCCTACGTCTAGTCCCAGACTCCTTCTGGAATTTCACTAAAACAACAACCCTCACTTAACCCGGAGGAACAGGTCTATACCCCCTTGAGCAGCCGAACATGGACCTGAGTAGCAGAACATGATTTCTCCTCAACAGCCAAAGAAGACTTCACTCGCCTGAGCAGTAGAACATGACTTCAACAATTATAGAAAATAGTTTTGACTTATGTGTGTTCTGATAACATGGATTTGTCACTTGTAGTACACCCTTCCTATATTCTTCTCCTCGAGTGTGTGTGTGTATATATATATATTTGAAGTATATGAAGAATAGAAAGGTATAGTATTGCTTTAATGCAGAATAATTTAAAGTATGAAAGCAAATAGATTTCAGAAAAATAGATCAGAGAATAAGAGAATTCGATTGTGATTGAGTGATTTGAAATCAAGTTGGAGTTTGTATTTATAAAGGTTAGAAAGCAGCGACTGTTGGTGAAGAGTTTCGATCGAAGTGTTATGTCCGAATCTTTTCAATAAAGGTTCATAACTCTTCACAAAAGTCATGTCTTTCCGAAAAGTGACTGTTATAGAAATTCAGTCAACTGAGCCTCTAGGTCAATCGACTGAATATTCAAAATTATTTTAAATTTAAATTCGTATATTTATGTAACTGTGCATGCTGCATAAAAATCCCAGTGTCAATTGACTGGTTCAGACGGTCAGTCGACTGACCTGGTTAATTTTGTGCAGTTTGCACAATTTACATAGATTAATTAATTTATATAACTTTAAAACACTTTTATAATTTAAATGTATGCTTATATATGTATAAAATATTTAGTAAATATGATGACTAAATATATAAGCTAATGTAGGCATAATCGAGGAGAGATTTTAACAATTATTGACTTAAGACTTAAAAATAAAATACCATAGTTGATGCACCGGTTTTTAAAGTCTCGTCTTCTTGTCTCTTTTTTTCATAGCAGTTGTCAAATCTGTATGTCGTAGTGATAGCTTCATGTCATGAATCAAAACCAAGTCTCAACAGGTGATCTACAAGATCTTCCGTACAAAGCTTCGTAGGGTGCCATCTTAATACTTACTTGATAACTATTATTGTACGAGAATTCCACCAAGTGCAGATGGTCCTCCCAAGACCCTCCGAAATCCAGAAACAAGCCCTCAACATATCCTTAAAAATATGATTCAGCCTTTCTGTTTGACCGTCGGTTTGGGGATGATAAGCAGTACTTAAATTTAACCTTATTCCAAGAGCTGTCTACAGAGCCTCCTAAAATTTGCTGGTAAAGATTGGGTCACGGTCACTTACTATGCTGACAGGAACTCTATGCAACCTAACGATCACTTTCAAGAAAATCTCCGCTAAAGAAGCTACAGTTTTGGTTGCCTTAACAGGGATAAAGTGGGCGCTCTTGGTCAGGCAATCTACGATTACCCACACTCCCTCATTTCCTTTTCTAGTACTTGGCAACCCGTCGATGAAATCCATTGATGTCATTTCCCATTTACATTTTCGGACTTCCAGAGATTGCAACAATCCCGCAGACTTCTGTTGATCACCCTTCACTTGTTGACAGATCGCACATCCATTGACGAAGGTAGCAATATTCTTCTTCATGCCCGGCCACCAGAAAACTCTTTTCAAATCTTTATACATCCTCGAGATCCCCAGATGGATACACAACTTTGATTTGTAGCCCTCCAGCAAAACTTCTTACCTTAATCCTTCCACATCTGGCACACACAATCGTCCATTGATTCTCAAATCTCCTTGACCGTTTATCATGAAATCCAAATATCGACCTTCCTTAGCTCTAAGAATTAATTCCTAAAAAGTTCTATCCTTGATCTGATTACCTACACTCCTTTCTTGTAGAGACGGGATAACTTCAAAAATAGCCAAAATTGCATTTCTACTTACAACATCCACCACTACATTTTCTTTCCCTGGAGTATAAAGAATGCATAGATCATATGATGCCAAAAATTCCATCCATCTCCACTGCCTCAAATTTAGATCTTTTTGGGAGAAAAGATACTTTAAGGGTTTATGATCGATGAAAAGCTTGAACTTCTCACCTAACAGATAATGCCTCCATATCTTCAGAGCAAAGACGATAGCCAGCAATTCCAAATCATGCGTAGCATAGTACTTCTCATGCGGCTTCAACTACCTACTCGCGTACGCAATCACTCTTCCATTCTGCTTTAGCACAACACCAAGCCTTACTCCACAAGCATCAGCGCAGACTTCAAACTTACTCCTTCCATTTGGAATAGCTAGAATAGGTGCACTCGTCAATCTTACCTTCAGATCTAGAAATGCTTCTTCACACTTAGGAGTCCATTTAAACTTTGCTCCCTTCATAGTCTGTTTGATCAAGTGAGAAGAAATCTTAGAGTAATCTCGGATAAATTTCCTATAGTAACCCGCCAAACCAAGAAAATTGAGAACTTCCGTCGGAGTCTGCGATTGCTTCCATTCTTGAACAGCTGCTACCTTGGCCGAATCCACAGAAATACCTTCACCAGATACGATGTGTCCCAAAAATCTTTCTTCCGACTTCCAGAAATGGCACTTCAAAAATATAGATCTTAGGACATGTCTCCTCAATGTTCCCAATACTGTCTCCAAATGAAGCTTATATTCCTCCTCAGGTTAGGAGTAGATGAGAATGTCGTCGATGAACACAAGCACAAACTTGTTCAGCACATCTTGGAAAACAAAGTTCATCAGATCAACAAAATAAGCTGGAGCGTCGGTTACCCCAAAAGGAATAACCAGCCACTCATAAAAACAGTTGGGTCCTCTAAAACGCAGTCAAGGGTATACTGTCTTCAGGTACCCTTAGCTGGTGAAAACCCGAAACTAAGTCCAACTGAGAGAAAGCAAAAGCTCCATGAAGTTGATCAAAAAGATCGTCAATACGTGGCAAGGGGTACTTATTCCTAATAGTCACCTTATTCAACTCCCGATAATCTGCACAAAATCTTAATGACCCATCCGAATTGGTCATAAAAACTACAGCAGAACCCCAACTAGAACGACTAGGCCTGATCAATCGTCTCTCCAAGAAATCTTGAGTCTGCTTCACCAATTCTTCTCTCTCTTTAGGAGCCATCTTTCTACTTAGTTGAACCACAGGTATTGCTCCTGGAACTAAGTCGATACGGAACTCAATCTCCCGATGTGGGGGCAAAACTTTGACTTCTTCGAAGACGTCTGGAAAGTCTCTAACCACTTCGATGGATCCTACATCTTCTTGAGATGATTTGATTCCGTGCAAAAGACTACCCAAGTGAATTCCTGATTTATCGCAAGTCACTTTTACAATCCTTCCCAACTCAGTTTCCAATGACACAATTCTCTCTTCACAAATCAGAACATCCTTACGCTTGTCTGAACAATCCATTCCCAAAATGAGGTCAAATCCTTTAAAATCCAATACAAATAGGTTGCACGAGAAACTATGGGATAGATAAGAAATTCTTAGGCCTCTACAGATCATATCTAACTTGGTCACTCCCCCTATGAGATTAGATACAAAAATAGGGCGATCTACGATACTAGGGGTATGATAAAATTTCTCTACCATTTCCAAAGAATTGAAACTAAGGGAAACAGCAGAATCAAACAAAACTCTAACATAAATGCAATCTAAAAGCAAAGTACCTTCAAGAATGCCTTTGCCTTTCCCATTAGAAGAAGTTGACTGTCCACCTTGAATAGAAAACACTTTGGTCGGCTGAGCTCTCCCAAGAAGTGGACAAGCTTTCACCATATGCCCTGGCTGTTGACAGTTGAAACATGAAGACTTCTGAACCATCGTGGAAATGGGTCCAATCTGATGCTGCTTCTGTGCTCCACCTCTTGGACACTGCTTAGCCAAATGACCTTCCTATTGGCACACATAACACTTTCGAGCTGCGTTGTTGCCTCCTGGTTTCACTTTACCCTACTTCTTCCAGTTTGGGTTGAATTTCCTTTTATTCGGATTAGAAGAATCCCACTCGGTGCTGCCACTATTGCCAAGGGTTTCTTCTCCATAAGTTCTTCATATCTCAATGCTATATCTGTCAATTCCATGAATGATCCTTTGAGATGTGCAGTCATACATCAGAGTATTTAGTTACACAACATCACATTAGATAGTTGTGAAGACCTGTCTATATATTACAACCTAAAATACAAAACAGATGATACTAACACAACGGAATAGATATATGGATACACCAAGTTTACTTCTCCAAGTCCTTTCCAAAATAAGTCAAGCCAACCTGATCACTTGGCTACTCATAAAAATTTGAGTAACCAAGAGTTTAAGAAAAACAGAAAATAAACTCCGGGTCAGACATGGGTCTGGTGTGAGCAAACGGTTACGTTGTTTAACTTGAAAAACATTTGAAATAAAAGGTATCCTATAAGACTCTCCGCAAATAAACACGGACAAGTTTTTCCCTCATGATAACCAAAACATATGATAGGAATTCCAGTTATATTATAATAATGTCTAGGGTTTTCAATATAAAATAGGAAAAAGCTGGAATGCTTACATCTCACGTTCCAACATAGTTGGGCATAATCAAAACCGTACAGGCACTTATTGGAGAATGGATTCCATACAATGGTAGGGCTACTGGGGTACCGCCCATCACACTACCTGGTCTAGATCAGAGTACGGAGGATCCACCCTGATCCCCTACAACACAAGACCGGAGCTATCCTTTACTGGATAGTCCGAACAAGAGAACCCCACGGTTGTGGCCAACAACCGCCCACACAGCCGAATAAAAGGGGCCTCTAGATAAGGGAAAATATTATCCTACTTGGGTGCTACACACTTAGCCTTGCTGCACCTCCCCTATTTTAGCCATTCCCGATTGATGAGGCTTAAGGCTATGATTACTTTTATAGCACACATTTCTTGGAATGCTCATCGTCCTCTATTGATGAAGGTCTGATAGCATTCGTCCATACAAGTCCATTCCGGGTTCGAATGAAACCGAAGGCATTATCTCCGTTACATTGTTTTGGAATCACCCTTAGAGTTAACGACAAATAGCCCTTGCACTCTAAATCTTCATTCTCGATCTATACTTGAGATTTCACGACCTATCGCTTATTTTGGATCGATGTGGTTTTCGGATAACCATTTGGAATCTGATCCCGGTCTCATCGAAATCCAAGCATTTATTTTAAGGCCAAGTTGTTTAAGTAAAACAATTTAATTCAATTCATAATATTATATTCACACCACAATTCATCATAGATAACTCTCACATTTATTAAAGCTCAATCCAAAGCAATTCATATCACAAAATATTACAGATTAACATACTAGAGATATTAATCGATCCAAACATTCTATACAATTAATCATCCATAAGCAAGATTAACTAATCAGATAACTTATAATAAATTTAATTTAAAACAAATAAATTAATTACTTATGAATTAATTACTTAATCCTGCTTAATTAACATTAATTAATTACAGCCATTTATTATTATTTTAATTAATTAATGGAATTGATAAATCATCCTTTAATTACTTACATTAATTAATTATCCTTTAATTACTTAAGACCCTAATTAATTAAAGATAAACACTTTATCTTTATTAATTACTTAATTATCATTTAAATCTTATTTAAATTAAATGCTTGAAATAATTTATTTTTTGCATACAAAATTACTTGAGACCTTTTGATTAATTAAAATTCAATGCATTTATCTTACTTAATTACATCATTTTATTTTTTTGAAAACACTTAGGGATTTAATTAAATAATTATCCCAATATATAATTTATTTAAAACCAAATCAATTAATCATAAAAATAATTAACTTTAAAATTTTAACCTTTGATACTTGCTTGATAACTTGATCAATACCTTTTGTTTGAAACCTGTTTAATAATTTGCTTGTAACATGATCATTTTCTTGTGCCTTTTAAAACTTGCTTAATAAATTTACTTTGGAAATTGGTAAATATTTCTTACGTTTTTAAGCTTGCTACTTACAAATGAAAACCCGAGCGCAACCCATAAATTGCCCGAGCCAATCCAAATCTAATTCTCATCTCTTCCATTCTATAAGATCACGTCCGACTTCAAGCCTGACCCGATGCAACCCCTTTTCTTCCCGGTCTCAAATCAACACACCAATAGCAAATACGTAAAGGACTTACGTGCACGTGCACACGAGATCGCCGCTACTTCGATCAACACTGCGACCATCAGTAAATCACCGACGTTCTCTTCAGTCGTCCCAACCGCCCAGAGCGTCGATTCCAACTGGAAATCAGAATCGTGCAAGTCGAGCATTTCCTGGAACCCAAACCAAACAACGAAAACACTTCGCGCTGCCGCCTACGACCACCAAAACGCTTGCCAACCAACCCAAAGCTTCTTCTCAAAACCACGCTTCGATTCTTCCAACTTCCATCTATTCTGGTGCACCCACGATGAAGCAATCGCCTCGACATCATCATCGACCAAAACAGGCTTCAAAACCCTAGACCGCCGTCGCAAGGCCACCACGGTGGTCTAGAAATCCACCAATCATTTTCCCCTGATCCTCATCGCACCAGCTTCCTCCAGCATCAAGCGTGACACCCAACCTTCCTCCGATCATGGAGAATCGACGAAACGCCCAACACCATTCAACTCGAGAAATCTCAACAACCACAGACTTAATATTCATGATATGATTATCAAAATTCATCATTTTTCAATACGAATCAGTTTATAAAATTAAAACTTGGAATTTTAAAAATCAAATTTCTTTCTTGAATTTATATTCTCTATAATTTCTTCTTTTAGAAATATGTACCCAATATATTCACCTAGAACTATTTTTAAAAGTAATATAACATCCATACAAATATCTTTCCTTTAGAGATCATAGCTAGAAATTATATAGATGAAGTGATATGAATTTCTTTAGGTTGATTGACCCTCTAATTTTAAAAAGTGCTTGAATATACGTATACACAAATATGCACAGGGGTATACCCATAGTAATTCACTAAATTTCAAACAAATACATCCGTGCAACATTTCTACAACTTTACTTTAGTTATTTATCACATGCAACAACATATAAAACAGATTAAGCATTAAAAAAAAGATTGTTTACTCACCAAATTTTTGTTAAACAGAGAACATGACTTGAAAATTTGAAATCTTCTCTTGATTAAGAACTGATAGTTGATTTACTTTGATCCGAAACTGGAAGCTTGAATCTTTGCTTGCTTCGATTGAATTTGAAGTTGTTTGATTTCAGTTTGAATGCTTAAAGTTTGATTTTCTTTTTAGTTTTAAGTTCAAAAGATGAAAGAAAGGAGAGATTGAGAAATGAATATGAAAATTCTTTGAACTGAAAACAACCTTCTTTTTCCTTTTATTATTTATTTTCAATTTTAAAGAAAAAGAAATATGCCACTTGTTATTTCCATGTTACTCCTAGCTTAAAAATGTCAAGTCTAATATTTTACATATTTTCTTATGTTTTTATATTTATTTATGTTTTATTATTTTACATTTTTATATATACAAACTATATTTAGTTTACATATAATTTTAAAAGAAAGAATATTAAACCTTTTATTTAAATCCTATTTCAAGCTTAAGGTATCATTCCCTTAATTAATAAATATACATAAATACTTATCTATAGTATTTTTAAAAATATTCAACTTAACTTT
Organism: Allium cepa; assembly: GCA_030765085.1. NCBI lineage: Eukaryota > Viridiplantae > Streptophyta > Magnoliopsida > Asparagales > Amaryllidaceae > Allium > Allium cepa. The sequence continues at coordinate 241,251,572 of CM060930.1, forward strand.
AAATATCTTTTAAAATTATAAAAAAATGTTTTAATCACAATGTATATATATATTAATGTATAACATAATTAGAAAACATATTTTTATTTGTTTTAAAAAAGATAAATTTTGCCGATTTAAATAATTATAAAAGAAGATCATCAACATGATATCGCCAAAATTCTGGGTCATCACAGCAGGTTCCAAAATAATAATATCATACACATATTATTTTATTTAGTGAAATTTTCAAAACACCAATGTTTGCCGCGTCAAACAAAAATTTAAATATTATCCACAGTAAAAATTATGGAAAATCCTATAAATTCAATTAAAAATACTATAATAAAAATCAAGTCCTTTTATTAACAATTCATTTTCTTGTTATTTGTTTGAACTATTTATTATTATAAATAAATTTACAAAATGAGTTCATTATCAGCATTTATTAATTAAAAGAAGTCAAATAACATTATTAAATCCATTTAATTAATATTTAATTTACAATTCAAATATCTAAATAATCGCTACATTTGAATATAAGTAATTAAACTTTAAAAAAAATATTTAAAATTAAATGGATGTTCAAAATAAAAACGATAAAATTCCAGGATGTTACAAGATAGTACACTGCAAACCGGGATTTTTGTTAGTCCTTGGTAGTAATGAGGTCATAGGTGTTATCATATATTCAGAGCACATGGAGCGATAATGGGGATTGCTTGACCGATGTTATGGTTGCTTTAGTTGCGTTCTAGGCTATCACTTGAGAATATCATTAGGAGTAGGTATTGAAGATAGGGATAATTGGACACCCACTGCAACGATCTGCCTTTTTGACCCTTAAAAGTCGACACCCATACTTCTACTATATTCATGTGTCGAGCATCCAAGTACTGAAAGGATAGATTTTTTGGGGAAAATGAAAGAGAAGATAGAACAAAACCTCACATCGATGATGAGTAATTTATAATGTACAATAGATCTTTGCAAAAGAAACCTATAATACTCATTTATCAATCAGAAAATCTATCTATCATCAGCCTAGACAGTTATAACAATTTGTCATGACAAATGCTGATAAATATAAACAACCGATGCAGTGGAAATAAAATATACATTAGTATATTTTGAAGGCATCCGGCTCGTCCCCTAAAGCTCAACATCATTAAAATTAAATCCGAAAGACAAGCTCGAGCTGATTCGAGAATTATAAAATGCCCACATCAGTCTGGTAAACCATCGTGAGAAAATACGCATCGTATGGATTTTATTGTTACAAAACCTTTAAAAAATAAATGTTATCTCGTAAGATCACATAGCATAAAAATACGGATGGCTTTTTATCTCATAATAACCAAGCCATTTCATAGAAAATCTTCTGATATTACAATAATGTCTAGGGTTTAAGATAAATATTAAATCATAGCCGAAATTATTACATTAATCAAGTCACAACATAATAGGTATACATCTAAGTTTGAAAGGCATTTATTCAAGAATGGATTCCACACAATGACAAGGAACTAGGGTAACACCTGCTACAATACACCTCGAGAAAATGTACCGAAGGGCTCACATGGACCCCTTGCAAATCATGATCGCCCTACCTAAATATTACCGAATATTTTATCAACCATATTGCTTTGCAACCTTTTCCCGAGATCTCTCATGCATAACCAAATCCATAAATATATATCTAGAAGATTGATGACAATACCCCATTAGGTGCGAGCCACGTAGACCTAAAGCATATCCTCCATTTTTGTCTTTCGCAGTTGTTAAGGCAAGAGCTATGTTTTAGCTTTTTAGCAAATTCCACTTGGAATGCTAAGACTGCCTTCCAGGACATAGTGCAATGGCAACATTCATCCTTATAAATAGTTCAGGACATAAAGAAACTAAAGGCACTACTTCTACTACATCCTTTTTGGAATCATCCTCAATATTAGTAGCAAATAGTCCTTTCACTTCAAAGAGCTTCGTCTGCGGTATCATCATATCTAAGATTTCTTCAATTTAAACTCTTATGCCAGTTTGAAGTGGTTTTCGAATAATATATTCGATCGTGGTCTCTCTGTAGTGATAAACAATAATTTTAAAAACTAGCTAACATTTGATAGTCGGTTGTTTAACTATCAAATAAACAACAATTCGAACAAGGATTTAACCAAGCATGGTCAAGCACAAAGTAGCCACTAAGCCTCTTTAATTTAATATATCACCAATTATGACCACTTTATAAATTCTTGTACTGAAAATACTTTTACAGAGATATATTCCCACACCATCTCTACACTTTTCAATACTTGAAAAATATTGATGTACTTATTTCTAATGTATAAGTTACTCTCAAAGCATTTCACTTCTAAAAATTTAGAAAAACCACTACATATACTAGTATAAGTATATTCACAAAACACTACACTTCCAATACTTAGAAACTATACTACTATACTTTTCTCAATGGTGTAAGTATATTCGTAAATCTTAAGAATGATTTATTTCAAAAACCATACTTATTTGGGTTAAAATATTATAACCTAAACATTGATAAAAATAAACCCAAAACACTTTTGGTGTAAGTAAACAGGTTGTTTGGAAATTAGATCAAATATACTTAACACCACATCTCGATTTCAAAAATACCATTCCTCGATTAACAGTGAAATAAGACAAGTTAGAAAACTATCCTTGCCTCGACACACATTCTTAATTCTCAAGATAGAGACGAGTTTCCACACCTTGGAATTTGGTGTTAAGTAAGAATAGAACATTTTCTACACCATTGTAATTTAAAACTATCATTTATGGAAATCAAGGTTCAGCCTTTTAATAAATTCCATTTTATAAAATGCCTTTATAAAAATCCTTATATTTAAAAACTCCTTTTATAAAATATTATTTATATATAATAAAATTCATTTTGTAAATATCCAAGCATAATAATAAACCTGCTTCTATAAATCTCCATATGTATTTAATAAACTCCTTTTTAAACATCCCTTATACTATTTATAAAACTCTTTATAAACTTCTTATATAAAATATCATTTATGAGACTCATTTTATAAATCCTTAATTTATTTGCAACTTTTTAAAAAAAACCCTAATTCATTTGTAAAACCCCTTTTATAAATTTCTAAATATAATTGTAAAACTCCTTTATAAAACAAACTCCAAATATAAACAAACCTCCAAATATGATTATAAATCTCATATACTTCCCATAACATAATCATTTCACATATTACTATAATTCATAACTGTGATTTATTACTCCAGTTTAACAAAATGATAATATTTTCCCTTTTCATAAAATACCATTTAAAAAAATATTCTTTTGTATATAAAACACCATTGATTAATCTCTCTTAAATTTATAAAATCCATTATAAATCTATTCTTTTATTACAACATTTTATACAAAATATTTCAAAAATATTTATTCCAAAATATTGTCATCTTCTTTTTAAAACAAAATAACTTAGAAATTAAAGATAAACCACTTTTATTTCCTTTAAAATAATCATTCCTTATTATAATAAAATTTATAAAGACAAATACTTTCAAAATAATATTAAATATTTATATACACACCTATATTAAAAAACAATAATATAGAAGTCGAAGTAAAATTAAGATATTCAAAAACTATTTTTACATAAAATATCATAGAAAATCCGAAAGGTCAGATTTAAAAATCATTTTTACAAATCGAAACCATTCCCAGATCAAAATAGTAATTAATAGTATTTTTCAAAATACTATAACGAGGCCAATAGTTACTATAGCACTTAACCAATGCCATTACTATCTTTTTCTCTAAAAAGGTTCCACTTTTAACATATGTTGGTGTCACATCCAATATGGCTAAGCTGTCAAATTTTAGTACTTAACAATCTACATAACAAGTATATAACTGAAATTAAAATCAATAGGTATATAATTGGAATTAAAAATCACAATGACGAGAAATTCAGATTTCTTTAAAAAAAATACCCTATATTTCATTTTAAATGTTATTCACTTTTAAAACCGAATATTTAACCAAACGAACCAACAATCATTCATGCATAGAGAAAATAGTTTTTTTATTTACTATACAACCCTAACTATCCAAAAAGGTGAGGTTAACTCATCTAATTCCAGTGGACACTTAGGCATTCCACTATGAACTAAAATAGATTTTATCCCAAAATTTCACTTACTCCAAATTTGACCAAACCAATTCCAGTGTATAGCAAATGTTCTTACGAGCACAATGCAAAAAATCTTAAAGTAGTTAGACATCATGTTAACTCCTTAATTTTATGACTCAACGACCTAAGGAAGTAAGCGACCTAAAGCTGAAGCGGGCTAGCGACCTAGCGACCTAACCAATGAAGCAGACTAGCGACCTAACTGCTAAAGCGGAGTAACGACCTAAAAGGTGCCGCGACTTAACGACTTACAAAAGAAAGGAACCTAATGACCTAACCTGTTAAAAGACTCAACGACCTACAACTTAACGGCTAAAGACTCTGGTGATTCCATGATAGGTGCGACCTAGCGACCTAGCGATCTAGCGACCTAGCGACCTAGCGTAAACCAAGACAACTCCTTATGTCGTAGTACCCTAGGTCGCCACTCCCTCTCCTGGTACTCCTTAGGTCGCTCATGACCTAGAACATGGCCAACCTGACCCCTAGGTCGCTCACGACCTACGACCTAACCCGTAGGTCGCCCACGACCTACGACCTAACTCTAGAAAACTCCTATGAATACCATGCCTACACCACCGAGGAGGGGATCTTTTGGCTCATTTCTAGAACGCCTATACTCTGCTGATTTCTCGACTCATCCGATACTTCAAACATCAAAGACACTTCAACGAACTTCAAGAAGAAATCTAACACATTCGACATGGATTCAAAGAGTTCTTCTACATCGGAGTTCTAGCTGTTTGTCTTAGTAGTGTTGTAATTGAAGATTGTTGTAAAGTTGTAATCAATTCAGCAATAAAGAAGTTTAAAGTGGACGTAGGCTTAACTTGAAGCCGAACCACTATAAAACTGTTGTCTCTTTACCGTTTTTTCTGTAGTTTCTTCTTGTTTCTGTTTCCCGTATTAACGGATGGTGCTTTCATTTTTTCTCTACTCACACCGGGTTGTTAGCGTTCAATTTTTAGCGTTAACATTTGTTGTGCTTTCACTGAGAACCCAACTCAGGCTACTTTCGTCATTGCTTTACAAAAGTTTGTTGAAAAAATCTCTCTCAAAACCAAAAGTCTATCAGACATAATGGCTCCAGGAAGAAAGCGCAGATCTACTAGACCCAGTGATGTTCATGAAAATACTACCACTTCTCTTTCGTCAAGTCCAGCAGCACCAAGTGCTGGAATTACACGGGCAGAGTTGGATGCTGCAGTATCTGGGTTATACCAGCAGATGGAAGCCCAGAATACTTTAATGCTTGATAGGTTGAATGCTTTGCTCGGAGCTTACCATCAACTAGTGAATAATGAAGAAAATCTTGCTGATGATGTTCATAATCCTGAAGAAAGGAATATTCCTCAAAGAGAAGCTAGCGCCGCCAAAGAACTACCTCCCCAAGCTGGAGGATTGAGACCGCAGCCAACTCTCCGCGAACGTCTGTCTAGACAAACTTCCGAGAAAATGGTCGAAGTCTGTCCTGCAGAGCCTTTAAATGATGAGGAATACCTTTCGAGCATGGTGCGACAAATCATGAAGGAGAGCATGCAGAGAGATGAAGATGATAAAGAATGGGGATTGGCTCCAAGCAAAACTCCGTTTACTAAAAGGATTCTAAAGGCGTAATTCCCCAGGAAGTTTGTTCCTCCTACCATCCCTGCTTATAGGGGAACAAGCGACCCTAACCAATTCCTGTATAAGTATGACTGGCACATGATTGGCGCTAGAGCATCGGATGAGATCAAATGTCGGTACTTTCCGGTATACTTGGAAGGAGTGGCTCTACTCTGGTTCACAAAGCTACCGGTCCGATCCATAAACCAGTTCTCTGATTTGACTCGGAAGTTTAAAGAACAATTCAGGTTGTATGCTTCAAAGGCAAAGGATATTATGTCACTGTTCAGCCTGGAACAGAATCTCGGGGAATCTATTAGATCTTTCTTGAACCGTTTCAACATAGCCTTGGCTGAAGTGGACAATGCAGAGCCACGAATGGTCTTGACTTACTTAATGAGGGCTATCGACAAATCGAGTGAGTTTGGGAAATGGTTGAAGATGAAGGAACCAAACTCGCTTGAGAAATTCTACAAGAAAGCTGATGAGTTCATGCGCTTGGAGAGCCTTCATGCACCGTCAAAAGTGGCATTGACAGAGGTTAAGAATAATACTGCTGCTCCTACCAAAAAGGAATCCGGAAGTCAGAAAATGGAGAATAATAGTGGGAAGAGGCAGAATATCTTTTTTGCTACCAAAGATGCGGTGGAATATCCTAAAACACCTGAGTTGAGAGTTGGGAAAAAGGCTGTTCAGAGTGGGAGATTTTGTCGGTTTCACAATCAACCTGGTCATGATACTAACGAATGTCGCCATTTTAAAAGTTTGATTGAAGAACTGCTGAGAGAGAACAAGCTGCAACAATATGTTAAGAGAAATAGGAATGACCCAACTTCTTCAACTCAGGGGCAACAAGTCCCTGTCCATCAACCCAGCTCGAGTAAGTGGACGGTAGCGCATGAATCAGAAAGGCCTGCTTTTAATGTGATTACGGGAGATCCTCACCCGATAGGCAGAAGCTGGGGTGAGATGGAAAGATATGCCCGTGCCTTGAAGTATGCACCAACAGAAGAGAGTGTTTTCGTGTTGAAAGATGCTGCACCTTCGAAGCAGAAGAAAACATTTAATGATGATATTGTGTTCAGAACCAGGGATTCAATGGGCGTTGAAGCTCCTAGCATGGATCCCTTGGTCATTTCTGCAGGCATTGGGCCGGCTATTGTGAGAAGAGTGCTTGTAGATTGCGGCGCTTCTTGCAACATACTCTTCAAAAAGACATTCGATCAAATGAAAATTCTGATGGCTGATGTTCAAGCTTCATCGCAAAAATTGTTGGGTTTACTGGGGAACCGAAGCAGCCAATTGGAACTATCGACTTGTTCGTGGAGCTTGGAGAGGGGCAGAAAAAGGTGGTTCGAAAACAGACTTTTGTGATTGTTGATGAATCTTCTGCCTACAACGCCTTCCTAGGCCAACCAACTCTTGCGGCATTTAAGGCAATTCTCGCCCCGTGGTGCCTTACTATGAAATTCCCTACGGATAATGGAGTTGGTGTTATTAAAGGGGATCAGAATGCTGGACGAGAATGTTATCTAATAGGGTTGCGTGAAGCAAGGAAGAGAGAGATGGGAAAGGATGCGGCAGCCCCAGTCCGCATCAAAGAACCAACCTTGTAGCAATTACAGGGTGGACCCTGCACTGGCGAGCATAGCAGGGCACGAAGAGAAATGGATCCTAGAAAAGCTAGTGCAGTGGAGAATAGAGTAGTGCCAGTGGAAATAACGGTGCCAGTACCTGTTGACCCGAAAGATCCGAACAAAGTGGTGAATGTAGGTTCGCAACTTAGTGTGACGGTTCAAAATTCCTTGATATCATTCTTGAAAGCAAATATGGACGTATTCGCTTGGACTCAAGCTGACATGTGTGGAATATCCCCAGAAGTTGCAGTACATACTCCGAATATTGATCCGAAGTTTACCCCGGTAAAGCAGAAAAGAAGAACCCAGGGTCCTTAAAGGTCGGCAGCATTGAAAGAAGAGGTAGATCAGCTCATGGAGAATGGTTTCATCAGGAAGTCTACTTATCCGAATTGGGTTTCAAATCCAGTACTAGTTAAGAAAGCTAATGGAAAGTGGAGAGTATGCATCGACTTTTCAGACTTAAACAAAGCCTGCCCCAAAGTTTGTTTCCCGTTACCCAGAATAGATCAGTTGGTGGATGGAACAACGGGGCATGAATTGTTATCTTTTATGGATGCCTACTCCGGATATAACCAGATCATGATGCATGAGCCAGATCAGGAGGACACGAGCTTCATCACTGATGTTGGTCTCTACTGCTATAGAGTCATGCCCTTCGGACTTAAGAATGCAGGGGCAACTTACCAAAGACTTGTTAATGCTATGTTCAAACCGCAGATTGGCAAGACTATGGAAGTTTATGTTGATGATATGCTGGTGAAATCAAAGAAGGCAGTAGACCATATGGATCGCTTGGCAGAAATGTTTGCAGTCCTCTGAAAGTACGGAATGAAGCTTAATCCTTTGAAATGTTCATTTGGGGTGGAGTCCGAAAAGTTCTTGGGTTTCATTGTGAGCGCTAGGGGCATTGAAGCTAATCCTGCTCAGATTGCTGCCTTAAGAGAAGTCAAAGCTCCTAGAACGAAAAAGGAATTGCAAAGTCTCAATGGAAAAGTCACTGCCTTGAGTCGGTTCATTTCCAAAGCCACTGATAAATGCATTCTGTTCTATGATGCTGTGAAGAAAGGAAGGAAAAAATTTGACTGGACTCCTGAATGCCAGAAAGCTTTCGATGAGTTGATTCGTCATATGGAAACGCCTCCAATACTTTCTAAGCCCGACAATGTTGAAGATCTTTTCGTATATTTGGCAATCTCATCTCATGCTCTCAGTGCAGCGTTGGTACGGGAAGACGCAAAAATTCAGCGCCCGGTTTATTATATCAGCAAAAGATTCACTGGGGAAGAGATGAATTATTCAAAGTTGAAAAAGCTCGCCTATTGTCTACTGATCGCATCAAGAAAATTGAGGCCATATTTCCAAGCTCATCCTATCAAAGTCCTCACCGATCAACCTTTGAAGCAAGTCCTGTTTCGCCCTGAGACTTCGGGTCGTCTTCTAAAGTGGAATATTGAACTCAGCCAATACGATATCACTTACAATCCCCGGAGAGCAATCAATGGACAAGCTTTAGCTGATTTCATCGCAGAATGTACAGATAAAGGTGATAGTGAGGAAGAGGTGACTGATAATACCCCAATTCGATAGAAATTATATGTTGATGGTGCGAGAAACGATTACTGTTCCGGGGCTGGGGTTGTGCTTGAAACCCCCGAAGGGCGATCATTGTGTTACGCATTGAGATTGGAAATTCCTTCGACAAATAATGAAGCAGAATATGAAGCTCTTATTGCCGGCTTGAAGATTGCTAAAGAACTGAATGTCAAAGTGTTGCAGATCTTCAGTGATTCACAACTTATTGTATGCCAAGTCAAGAAAGAGTTTCAAACTAAAGGAGGAAGTCTTCCTGCTTACTTGTCAAGAACCTGGGAACTTCTCGATGATCTTGACCAATATACGATAAGTCATATACCCCGGGAAGAGAACATGAAGGAAGATTCCCTCGCGAAGTACGCAAGCACTGGTGAAGCTCAATTATTAGGATTAGTTCCTGTGGAAGTCCTGTCAGCTCCAAGCACTGATGAGATGGATATCGACTGGATCATGACTATATCTCAAGAGCAAGAGTCATGGATGACTCCAATCAAAGAATATCTGCTTAACGACTCCCTTCCAGAAAATTCAAAGGAGCGTCATGTTAGCTCCTCTTCGTTGGAAACTGGAAAATGTGGAGCGACCTAACTAGACCAACGACCTAAGAGACCTAGCGACCTAAAGGATAATGCGACCTAGCGACCTAAAGTTTATGCGACCTAGCGACCTAAAGCTTTAACGACCTAAAGTTCCAGCGACTTAGCGACCTATGAGCCAGAGCGACCTTACAACTTAAAGGATGAAGCGACCTAACGACATGATTGTCTTAGCGACCTAAATGCCCACCGACCTAAAAAGGCCGCGACCTAAGAAAGCTGCGACATAAAAGATGTCCCGACCTAAAGGAGGCCACGACCTAAGAGACACAACGACCTAAAGACTCCAGCTATGGCTACAGGAAAGTACTCACGACCTATGATAGGTCGCTAACGACCTAAGATAGGTCGCTCTCGACCTATCTGCATGAATAAAGAAGCCGCCTATGCCGTGCCGCTAGGGGGTAGGTCGCTCATGACCCTGGACTTGTGCAAATCAGCATGCGTGTTCTTGTGAAAGAGAAGTCAGTGCATCTTAGGTCAGTCACGACCTACGACCTAACTTAGGTCGGTCACGACCTACGACCTAACTTCGAAAAATGCCTATAAATACGACCCTAGTTCCAACTAGCAAGGGACCTTTTGGCTGATTCATTTCAAGCGTCGTTACTCTGCTGCATTCCGAACTACTTCAACACTTAAAGCTTTTGAGATACAAAGAACGCTTCAAGGAACTTCACGAAGAAATCATACATGTTCAACATGAATTCAAAGATTTTGATCGACATTGAAGTTGAGGCTACTTGTTCTAAATGACTTTAAACTCAAAGGGTGTTGTAATCGATGAATCTTGTAAAGGGTTGTAATAATATCAGCAATAAAGGAGTTTAAAGTGGACGTAGGCTCTCTCTTAAGCCGAACCACTATAAATATCGTGTCTTTTAGTACTTTTCTGTGATTCTTACTTTTTTCTGGTTCCCGTACCAACGGGTGGTGCTTTCACAACTACACTCTACACACCGGGGTGTTAGCGTTCAATTTTTAACGTTAACATTTTTGGTGCTTTCACTGAGCATTGAACTCAGGCAAATCGTCATCATTGCTCCACGAAAGTTTGTTGAAGTAACCTCTCTGAAGACTAGAAGTTTATCCGAAATCATGGCTCCGGGTAGAAAGAGTAGATCTGTAAGATCTGGAAATGCCCAAGAGGGAACCTCCGCTTCCCCTGTATCAAATCAAGCAACTCCAACTGTCGGAGTTACAGAGGCAGAGCTGGATGCTGCAATCTTAGGGCTGAACCAGCAGATAAATGCCCAAAATGCACAATTCGAGGCTCAGAATGCCCAAAATGCCCTAATTCTGAATAGGTTGAACGATTTGCTTGGGGCAAGCCGTCAGCAGGCAGGTAATGAAAGGAACTTTGCTGGCAACATTCATGATGCTGAAGAAAGAAATGCTCCTGAAAGGGCCGCTAGCCCCTTTGAACAAACACTTCCTGAGGTTGGTGGATCTAGAACTCGACATGATGAGGAGTATCTTTCTGGGATGGTCCGACAAATCATGAAAGAGAGTATGCAGAGGGTTGAAGACGAGAAAGAATGGGGTTTTGCCCCAAGTAAAACTCCATTTACTGAGAAAATCTTAAAGGCTGAATTCCCAAGGAAGTTTGTCCCTCCAACCATTCCAGCTTACAAAGGAACAAGTGATCCGAACGAATTCTTGTATAAGTATGATTGGCACATGACAGGTGCCAGGGCTTCTGATGAAATAAAGTGCCGATATTTTCCTGTATACCTGGAAGATGTAGCTCTGCTTTGGTTCACCAAGCTGCCAGTCCGATCCATCGATCAGTTTTCTAACTTAACCCGGAAGTTCAAGGAGCAGTTCAGACTATACGCTTCAAAAGCCAAAGATATTATGTCGTTGTCAAGTTTAGAACAGAATCCGGGTGAAACTATCAGATCTTTCTTGTATCGCTTTAATATAGCGCTGGCTGAGGTAGACAATGCAGAACCACGGATGATCTTGCCTATCTGATGAGGGCCATCGACAAGTCGAGCGAATTTGGAAAATGGCTTAACATGAAGGAACCAAATTCCCTTGAAAAATTCTACAAGAAAGCGGATGAGTTCATACGCCTGGAAAGCCGTCCTGTACCGGTAAAGGCAGTGTTAGAAAAAGCTGAAGATAACATTGCTGCTCCACGCAAGAGTGAATCTGCTGGACAGAAAAGGGAAAATAACGATGGAAAGAAACAGAAAAATCTGAAGAGGCCTCGTTCCTTCAAACCATCGGAATATACTCCTTTATCAGATACACCGGAGCATATATACCTTGCCACTAAAGATTCTGTTGAATATCCTAAACCTCCTGTTCTGAGAACCGGGAGGAAAGCTGTGCAAAATGGGAAATTCTGTCGCTTTCATAATCAGCCTGGTCATGATACCGACGAATGCCGCCAATTGAAAAATCTGATTGAAGAGTTGCTAAGGGAAAACAAGCTGCAGCAATTTGTGAAAAAGAATAGCAACAATCCTGCTTCGTCTAGTCAGGGGCAGCAAGCTCCTGCTCATCAGCCTAGGATAGGTGAGAAGGCAGCAGGGCATGAATCTGGAAGGCCCATTATCAATGTCATTACAGGAGGACCTCACCCAGCAGGCAGAAGCTGGGGTGAGATGGAAAGGTATACCCGAGCTTTGAAATACATACCGACCGAAGAAGATGTATTCGTTTTGGAAGGTGCTATGCCCCTGAAGCAGCAAAGAACCTTCAACGATGATATTGTGTTCAGAGCCAGGGATTCCGCAGGTATTGAAGCTCCTACCTTGGATCCCTTAGTCATCTCGGCTGGTATCGGGCCAGCTATTGTCAGAAGAGTTCTCATTGATTGTGGCGCATCCTGCAATATCCTCTTCAAGAAAACATTCGACCAGATGAGGATCCCTATGGCTGATGTGCAAGCCTCATCGCAGAAAATCGCTGGCTTCACTGGGGAGCCAAAACAGCCGATAGGAACCGTTGATTTGTTTGTGGAACTTGGAGAAGGAGAGAGAAAAGTGGTCCGCAAGCAAACTTTTGTGATTGTCGACGAATTTTCTGCTTACAATGCTTTCCTTGGCCGTCCAACTCTCGCAGCATTCAAAGTTGTTCTGGCCCCATGGTGCCTCACCATTAAATTTCCCACAGATAATGGAGTGGGAGTTATAAAAGGGGATCAAAATGCGGGGCGGGAATGTTATCTAACAGAGCTACGAGAAACCAGAAAAAGAGAAATGGGAAAGGATGCGGCAGCCCCAGTCCGCATCAAAGAACCAGCCTTGTAGCAATTACAGGGCGGACCCTGCACTGGCGAGCACAGCGGAGCAAGGAAAGAAATGGATCCTAGAAAAGTCAGTGCAGGGGAGAATAGAGTGGTACCAGTGGAAACGACAATACCAGTACCTGTTGACCCAAAGGACTCAAACAAGGTGTTGAATGTGGGTTCACAACTTAATGTGTCAACTCAGAATATCTTAATATCTTTTTTAAAGGCAAATTTGGATGTTTTTGCTTGGACTCATGCCGATATGTGCGGAATATCCCCAGAAGTTGCAGTACACGCTCTAAATATTGATCCAAAATTCACATCTGTGAAGCAGAAAAGAAGAACTCAAGGTCCAGAAAGGTCAGCAGCATTAAAAGAAGAAGTTGATCGGCTCATGGAGAATAATTTTATCAAAGAATCTACCTATCCGAATTGGGTTTCGAATCCAGTGCTGGTTAAGAAAGCCAACGTAATATGGAGAGTATGCATCGATTTTTCAGATCTAAACAAGGCCTGCCCCAAAGACTGCTTCCCATTACCCAGAATCGATCAACTGGTAGACGGAACAGTGGGACACGAATTGTTATCTTTCATGGATGCTTACTCCGGATACAACCAGATCATGATGCATGAGCCAGATCAGGAGGACACAAGCTTTATCACTGACATTGGTCTTTACTGCTACAGAGTTATGCCCTTCGGGTTGAAGAATGCAGGGGCAACATACCAAAGACTTGTTAATGCTATGTTCAAACCGCAATTAGGCAAGACTATGGAAGTCTACGTCGATGACATGTTAGTAAAGTCTAAGAAACAGTGGATCACATAGAACACTTAGCGGACATGTTCGTAGTCCTCCGAAAATACGGAATGAAGCTCAATACTTTGAAATGTTCATTTGGAGTGGAATCCGGCAAGTTTTTAGGTTTCATCGTGAGCGCAAGGGGCATCGAGGCTAGTCCAGCTCAAATTACCGCCTTAAAGGAAATCAAAGCTCCTACAACAAAGACGGAATTGCAAAGTCTCAATGGAAAAGTCGCCGCCTTGAGTCGGTTCATTTCCAAAGCCACAGATAAATGCATCCCATTCTTTGATGCCCTAAAGAAAGGAAAGAAAAACTTCGATTGGACTCCCGAATGCCAAAAAGCCTTTGATGAATTGATTCGCCATATGGAAACGCCTCCAATACTTTCTAGGCCTGGCGTTGGCGAGGATCTTCTTATATACTTAGCAGTATCATCTTATGCTTTAAGTGCAGCGCTGATACGGGAAGACAAGAGGATTCAACATCCAGTTTACTATATCAGCAAAAGACTCACTGGTGCAGAGATGAATTACTCTAAGTTGGAAAAACTCGCCTATTGCCTACTAATTGCATCTAGAAAGTTGAGGCAATATTTCCAAGCTCATCCTATCAGAGTCCTCACTGATCAACCTTTAAAGCAAGTCCTATTTCGCCCTGAGGCTTCTGGTCGTCTTCTAAAGTGGAATATTGAACTCAGTCAATATGACATCACTTATCATCCCCGAAAAGCAATCAATGGACAGGCTTTAGCGGATTTCATCGCAGAATTCACGGATAAGGGTAATGGTGAGGAGGAAACAATCGACGATTCCCCAATACAATGGAAGTTATATGTCGATGGCGCGAGAAACGACTACTGTTCTGGAGCCGGAGTTGTACTTGAGACCCCTGAAGGTCGATCATTATGCTATGCACTAAGATTGGAATTTCCTTCAACAAACAATGAAGCAGAATACGAAGCCCTTATCGCTGGCTTAAGGATTGCTAAAGAATTAAACATCCGAGCGTTACAGATCTTCAGTGATTCTCAGCTTATTGTATGCCAAGTCAAAAAGGAATTCCAAGCGAAAGGGGGAAATCTGCCCGCCTGCTTGTCAAAGGCTTGGGAACTTCTGTGTGACTTCGATCACCACACGATAAACCATATTCCTCGAGAACAAAACATGAAAGCAGATTCTCTCGCAAAGTACTCTAGCACCGGCGAAGCTCAATTTCTGGGGTTAGTCCCAGTAGAAGTTCTGTCGGCACCGAGCATTAATGAGATGGACTTTGATTGGATCATGAGTATGTCTCAAGAGCAAGAATCATGGATGACTCCAATAACAGAATATCTGCTCAATGGCTCTCTACCAGGGAACTCAAAAGAACGACAAAAGCTACTGAGAAAAGCCTCTCGATATATAATCCAGGATGGCCGATTATACAGACGGGGATTCTCAATGCCATTACTTCGATGTGTATCCAGGGAAGAGTCCAAAACAATCCTAGCGGAGGTACATGGAGGAGAATGTGGTGATCATTCAGGAGGCCAAACATTAGCAAAGAAAATTCTCCGATACAGATATTTTTGGCCAGAAATTAATCGAGATGCTGCAAGCTATTCCCGAAAGTGTGACAGATGCCAAAGATTCGCTAAAATTCCTAGAGCACCTTCTACTGAACTCACACAGATGGTCAGTCCATGGCCATTTGCAATTTGGGGAATGGATCTCATTGGACCGCTACCAATTGCCAAATCTGGAATCAAATATGCCATTGTTGCTGTAGATTATTTCACTAAATGGGCTGAAGCTGAACCATTGGCTACTATCACCTCTAAAAAGATGATAAACTTTGTGACTAAAAATATCATTTGCAGATATGGTGTGCCTCAAAAAATAATTACAGATAATGGTACTCAATTTGCAAGTGAAGAATTCCAAGATTTTTGCAAGCGGTTCAAAATCCGAAAGAGCTTCTCAGCAGTAGCCCATCCACAAGCAAATGGGCAAGTGGAAGCAGTAAATAAAATTATCAAGTCAACCATCAAGAAGCAACTTGAAAGAGCAAAAGGTGGTTGGGTCGATAAGCTACCGCTGGCACTATGGGCATACAGGACTACCCACAAAACTGCGACTGGGCATACTCTGTTTTCATTGGCATACGGATCAGAGGCAATGATTCCGGTAGAAACAGAGGTCCCTTCACATAGAAGAATCCATTTCAATCAAGCGGAAAATGAGAAACTACAGCTTGAGGCACTAGATCTCCTTGATGAAAAAAGAGAAGAGGCTGAGCTCAGAATTGCATCTCATCAGCAAAAGATAGCCAGACATTTCAATTCCAAAGTTCGCCAACGCAGCTTTGAAATTGGAGATCTAGTCCTAAAGAGAATTTTGACAGCAACAGGTGTGTTTGGGCCAAATTGGGAAGGACCATATGTCATAGGTCAGAAGCTTCTTGACGGCACATTCAAACTCACTACTGTTGAAGGAGATCAAATTCCAAGGGCATTGAACAGCAATCACTTGCGTCCATACTTTACTTGAAAATTTTGTTGAAATATTGTAAAAAGAGTTATGAATGTATGATTCTTGTAATTAAAGGCAATTGTAAAACTGATGCAAGCAAATAATGAAAGAATATAAAGTGGATGTAGGCCCAATTTCCTGGCCAAACCACTATAAATCTTGTGTTCCTTATTATTATTACATGTTTGCTTTATTTTCGATATAAAAAGTACATAGAATGTATTGCTGAAATGTCGATTTAAATTTTTGCAGACCATGGAAGTGAAACTTGCGCATAATAAGACCAAGTGATTCTCGCCAAATTTCGAGTCACAAAAGCCCCGAATTCTAATCCTAGATAGGAAGTACTTCAATTGAACGGCCTATGATTTCGACAGAAACGGGCCTTCGCTAATAAATTGAGATCGTTTGGACAAACAAACATCCAATTAAGAAGCTAATGCCCGTTCTCACGAACTTGCCTGACAAAGAAGTACACTTCCTTGGATTAAACAAATTACTTGCAAGACAAGGGAATGAAAGCTTGAAAAAAAAACAGAGGATCGCTGAAAAGGCATAAGCAAGTGGACAAGGGAACAACCAAAGCCATCATCGGCAGCACAAGTCCTCTTCGGAGGATAAAGACCTCTAATGGGTCATACGCCACAAAAAAGAATGTTCTCTACTCAACAAAAATGATTGGAGGAGTCATGACCCTCCAACCATGAGAGAGTAACTTCCAGGCGATGGAAACCCTCTCTGAGGCACATTTCACCAGGAGTTGAAGTGTAACAACCGCTCTTCGGGATTTCACTTCACCAGAGTTGAAATGTAAAACAAAATAAAAGCCCTCTTCGGAGGCCCATTTCACCAGGAGTTGAAGTGTTACGACCGCTCTTCGGAATTTCACTTCACCAGAGTTGAAATGCAAACAAAATATTGAACTCTTCGGAGGCACATTTCACCAGGAGTTGAAGTGTAACAGCCGCTCTTCGGAATTTCACTTCACCAAAGTTGAAATGCAGAACAAAATAAAGACCTTTCTGGAAGTCCACGTTTCACCGAGATTGAAATAAAACTTCCAACTGTTGAAACATGAAAAGGCTTTCTTCAAAGGCACAACTCTTTGGAGGTACACGTTTCACCAAGATTGAAATAAAACTTCCAAGTGTTGAAACGTGAAAAATCCCTCCTCAGAGGTACAACCTCCTCCCGGAGACACAATCAAGAAGAAAGACCTCTTCGGAAGCCCACGTTTCACCGAGATTGAAATAAAACTTCCAAGTGTTGAAACGTGAAACGGCTTTCTTCAAAGGCACAACTCTTTGGAGGTACACGTTTCACCAAGATTGAAATAAAACTTCCAATTGTTGAAACGTGAAAAATCCCTCCTCAGAGGTACAAATTTCTATTTTAAAAAAAAAATCCTCATCAAGAGCATACTTTAACTTTCAAAGGAAGAGTGATTTACCTATTCTAGAAAATAACCTTCCTCAAAAAAAAAAGGAAGAAAGTTAAAGTACCCTTCAGAGGCCCGCTTTACCACATAGAAGAATTCACTTGGCAAAATGCGTACATAAGCAAAAGAAAAAAGTGATTTCTTCGAAGGACAAAGCGTAAAAACTTATATGAAGGAAGTTGTACTCTACGAAAAATTTCTTCAAGAATGAAGTAATTATTCTTCAGAAAATAAGAGTGCAAGTCCCCTCAAAGTATAAAACATTGCAGCAAGCTTATGGTATGGGGGCAACATGGTATAGTTACATACAAAATGGTATAGCTACATCGGTAAAGTACGCTCAAACAACATACCACAAGCTCACCGCAATATCATATAAATAAACTTGTGCAAAAATGAATGATAAATGCATTCTCAAATTCAAACAAGAGTCTATACAAATAAAGGATCATTTTATTCAATTGTATTGCAGATACAGGTTTCAAAATAAAAAAGCAGGGGCCGGTGCCTGCACAACATCCGACCATTACACAAAAAAGGAATTAAAAAGCCCGAAGCCCGACTCTTCACTTCTTCTTACCACCTTTGGACCCTTTGCCCGACCGAATGATTAGATTTTCAGGTCTATCTATAGGCATAAGGGAAGAAGGAGAGGGAGGTGCAACCGGTGCAACCGGTGCAACTTCCGGTTCCTCTTCAGTAGCAATGATTTTCTTCCCCCTCCTCTTCGACGTTCCGTGCTTCTTTCTCCTCTTCGAAGAAGACTCACTCCCTGGAGTAGCAAGAGCAGACAAAATTATGTCATCAGAAGGAGTCCGCTCCGGAGATATCTCACCTCCCTCAAGTCCCTCGTCTTTCTGCTCTTGCGAAGCGATAGGGTCATCTAAGCCATGAAGAGCCTCTATTTGCTCCTCTTGTGACCCGGGCTGTGAAGCAGAAGGAGGAGTCACCTGAAGAGATGGAAGAGGGATCACCGGAGAAGGCGAAGTCTGAACGATGCTCAATGCTTTCTCTACAGGAGAAAAGAGGTTAAAGTCAGTAAAAAGAGGAGATAAAGGCTCATTAAGATTCAGGAGATAGTCAAAAAATTCATCAAGGTCGTGGGAAGTGAACAAGCAATCAGTTTGAACTGGTCAAGCAATAAAGTTACCTGCGGCGGTTGTCTTTATTATTTCAATCTCATAATCCTGGGCTTCGGTGCTCTCCTGAGGCTTCTCTACAACATGGGGAGTTGTAACTCCGAGATCAGTTTTATCTTGAGGAATAGAAGATGAGCTAGGGCCAGCTATATCAACGTCAGCTAAAACCGAAGGAGGAACAGGGGCATTTACAAGCGCTTCCTTCTCTGAGGACCCCTCCCTGTCGTTTCAGCTCGAAATTTAGCAAGCTGCTCTTTTCCCCTAGCTAGTGCTTCCCGAGTTGCCTCGTCAAAATAATATTCTTGAAGATGGTCTTCGCAGTAACCAGCGCCTCCAAGCATATCTACGGCAGCCTCCCATACTTCAGCCAATGTAATCTCATATTTGGGACCCAGAAATGAAAGGCTGCCGCGCCCCAAGATACATTGAAGATAAAAATCAAATAATGTGGAGCCAATGTCAGCTTTGGTTGCTTGATAGGCCTCTTCGGCCGCGAGTTTACCAGCAACAGCCTTGTCACGCTCCTTTTCGGCCATAGTAAGTCGAGCTTTTAACAACTCTATCTCCAAGCTTTGAGAGCCGGTCTGTTCTCGCAGCTGTAAAGTTTCAGCGCGGTATTCTTTTATGACCTTCTATTTGTGTGTAAGCTTATCTTCGACTGCCCTTTGACTGGCATGCACATCTCGTACTTGTTGCTGAAGCATGCTCTCCTTTTGAGAATAGGAAGTAGATGAAGTAGCTAATTCTTCCTTAAGCTTTTCTACTTCCGCTTCCAGCTTTTCATTATAGGAAGCAATACTTCTCATTTCGGCGTCATGCTGCTCGAGAGTCTTCTGCCACTTAATCTTATCATTCTCCATTGTGAGCATGGCCTCGAGATTGGCTCGGTTAACCCTCTGAAGCTCGTCGACAAGTTTTTGCCAGTTCGACATTCATTCAATATCGGTCCCGACTGTATCAAGATTTCGCAGCATAGCCGATTTGTCGAGAGGAACCAAGTCGAGATCAAATCCAACCCCTCTCAGGCACCACTGAGGGAATCGACTTTGAAGAGTGGGAGGACCTTGCCCAACTTGGTATGCGGGCCGGTTGATCATTGTTTGAATGTCGGAACGAACGAGGGCAGGAGATTGAGCAGGAACATTTTCAGAAACTGTCGGCATTGTTTCTTCAGTAAGTTTAGCCCGCTTGCTAGAAGAATCGTCCATGTGACCTTTACCTCTCTCATCGTGAGTCTTTCTTTTTTGGATATCATCATCTCTGTGATGAGGGTCATGTCTTTCTTGTTCTCTTCGGTGACGTTCTTCATATGCCCGTCTCTCGTCTGCTTTTCTGATGGCCCTCTCTTCATCGGTTTCTCTTCGAGGGGGGAGATGATGTCTATAGTCGAATCGGCTGTGTCTCCCGTATTGTTTAAAGTCGTCATAATAAGAGCCGCTCCGCCCCATTGGAGAACCTGAAATTAAAGAAAAAACAAGGTTTGAGAATCTACCAGGAATAAGAAAGTCAAGTGCATCCTAAGTGCGTGTGACGTGTAAAACTACTCGCGGCAAACTAGACTACAAACCAGTCATCGACTGAGGGGTAGTGGTAGTTATTGTGGAAAATTGCACTTCCGGGGCTGTGGAAGTGTGCTTGAGAGTAGAAGTTGCTTCAATCGCTGGAGATGTGACTTTGGCAATGGCAGGATCATCCCTAAAAAGTTCTTGAGAAGTGACTATTATGTCACTTAAACTCCCAAAACTATCAACTCCAAGATCAACGTTCTTATCAGTATGAGGAAGGGGCTCCTCTTCTTCAGTTATGGGGGCAAGTGCAGGCTTTTCGGACGGCTCCGCATCATCCCTTGGAGTGGAACATTTTACTAGTGAAGTTTCTATAGAGGTTCCTCCCCGCATGTGCTCTTTAATAGAGACCGGGGCATCAGGAGTTTTCATCGGAGAATCGGGAATTTCAGTTGGAACTTCATGAGGTTGAGTAGAACGAGAAGAATGTAAAAGCTCAAACCGATGAAGAAGTTCATCTGTCAATAGAAATTTTGCGCTCCTCTCTTCAGCAGCCACAATGCTTAGCCTTTCAAAGACTGGCTTATGACTGGAATCTCTAGAAGGAGGAGGAAGTGCTGTAAAAATAAGGAATGGAATCAGCATCTAGCAATAGGAACCATGAAAAACTTAGAATAAAATTGAAGAAAGAAGGGAAAGAAGATCTCACTTCCTATTCTCCAGTTTGCGTAAAATCCTGCGGTGCAACGAATATAGAAGAATTGATTCAAAAAACCATGTGCACTCTCCGGCAAATCCAAAATTAGTTTACGGTTCCTCGCACCTCTTACAAGTACAATTGAAGGGTGGTCCTTGTTCTTCGCAAAAGTGCACAAGTAACAGATTTCCTCAAAACTCGGAAGACGGTCAAGAGTTCTCCTGAACAGAACGCACAATCCCATCAAAATGGCATAGCCATTGGGATGCAGTTGGAAAGGAGAGGTCGTTAGTCGAAGAAGGATTTGTTGAAGAAATTCATTAAAGGGAGGAATTACTCCACTTAAGCACATTTGGAGATTAATGGCAACAAAACCGGAAGGTGGTCTATCAGCAAAATCATTTGGTCTAGGGAGTAAAACTTCTGCCTCGGCAATGCCAAATTGAACGCATAATTGATTAAGCACCCACTGTTTCAGAAGGGTAGGAGTTCTTTCCGGAGGGTTCTCTAGTGGAATAGCAATCGGGAAAGCCCCTTCGACGTGTTCTATCATCTCTTCTTGTTGAGACGTCATTCTACATGAGTAACTGGATGTTCAGATGTGAAGGTGCATGTTTCCTAAAAGTGTGAAGTGTTGTGCAAAACTAATAAAAATAACAAGCAAAATAACTGGAATTAAACTAGTTAGCAACTGATCGATTGTGAGATTTCAGGACTTGTTAATTTAAAACTCAAGTGCAGTGTTAATTCAAACAAAATTCTAGCTTTGCTTTAACACTTCATTTGAGTTGGTTGAGTTACAGCATTTCACTCACACAATTCATTTAAGTTGATTATTCTTTATCGACTAATCTGTCATTCGATGTGGGCGGTCGGTGACATTATATTCGTCCCATTTTTCTGCAAATGTCATATTTAACAGGTTGACAGCTTTAAAGGGATCTATAAGGAAGTGCAATAGAATTCAAGTCCAAACAACTCAATCGGATATTTTTTTTAGAAAAAATTGCACAAGTCCTAGGTCGTCCAACGACCTAGTATAGGTCAGAGCTCCCTTAGGTCGCAATGTGCAAGTTAAGAGGTTCAAGGCAATCCAAATCATCTAAGTCCTAGCTCGGTCGCAACCTAACCCAGCAGTTCAAAGCAATGCGCTTTCGCCTAAGTCCTAGGTCGCGAAAGTCCTAGGTCGCGAGGTTCTATAGGTCGCGCAGGTTCATGGGTCGGTTCTAATAGGATCTTAAGCAAGCTCCCGCTCAAGCGAAAAACCTCGCTTCCCTCCACCAATCACCTTCTTCTCCACTAACCCATTAACCCGTTATCACTCATGAGCAAGTCCATCATCCCCTTCGTAAAAATTCATCATTCCTACATGCCACCGAATCATCCAGGAATCAAATCCAAATACCTCCGATCTGTTAATGTTACCGTGCCTTCTTGAATCACAACGATGACATATCGAACGACGATCAAAGATCGATCGTAATAATCATTCAAAATAGGGCACAACACATGAATTGGACTCGAGGCGGAAAACGAGGATTCACAATTGGATGGCGATTATCGTGGGTTAGAGATTGAATTCACTTACGTATTATGTTGGTGAAGATAAATTGACAGCTATATGGGTTGAATTTGCCTTCGAGAACTTGAGAACTTGATAATGGCCGAATAGGAAGTTCAGAGCAGATGAGGTGAAAGAGGAACGACCTATGTCATTTATACCTCAGGGAAGTGAGATGTGAATCGACACACACGACCTAATTTCCTCGGTAGGTCGCTCGCGACCTAACAACTCATCAGAGCTCGAGTTAAGAGAATCGAAGCACACGACCTATGACCTAGGCACGTACTTCGAGGGGCAAATGTTAACTCCTCTTCGTTGGAAACTAGAAAATGTGGAGCGACCTAACTAGACCAACGACCTAAGAGACCTAGCGACCTAAAGGATAATGCGACCTAGCGACCTAAAGTTTATGCGACCTAGCGACTGATGTGCACGTAAATGTGCACATTTTTATCGCCATATTTAATATATTTAAATTAAATAAATGATCATATTGGGTATTTTAACTTGTTTTAACCAAAATTCACATTAATTCCAAATTGTCACACATTCATCTTCATACAAGGGTGAAATGGTCATTTTTGTGCATTTATTAAATTGTGAAAATTTACTTAGAATTTTCTATGTTTTTTGTAGGAAATTTGGTGACTTTTACAAGTGGTTTCATGAAGATATGCATGCACAAAATCAATACAAAGGAATGAAGATGTGAATAATTCAAAGTGAAGATCATGGAGGACCCCACCTACCTACCTACCTTAATGTACAAATTAAAGGCTAATGCACATGCTTATGGATTTAATGGCTTCATGTACATTTAAGTGGGGATTAAAACATGCTAATGATAACTTGGCCTCCACACTTTCTCATGGGCATTTTGGGCATTCCCCAAAAAATAGGAATTAGGGTTTTAAACTTGTATAAATACCCATATGTTTCATGTAACATGACCTCTCCTCTCTTAGGACCTCTTCTCTTAGTCTCTCTTCTCTCTTAGTCTCTTTTAGGCCTCCTTCTCTTTAGTTAGTTTTAGAGCTCTCTTCTCTTTTCCATGGCTACTTAGCCATTTCTTCTCTTATGTAATTCTTTTCTTTTATGCAATGTTAATTATTGTTTCTTTTTAATTACATGTTCATTTCCTTTTATGCAAGTAGTGTAGATTTTCCTTTATGCAATTAGAATAGTTTTCCATTTCACTTTGCTCTCTTTTTGCTTTCATATTGCTTTCTACATTTGTTGATTTGATAACAAATATGAGAGCTTAATCCCTACAATTTAGGGGTAATGAAGCTCTCTAGTATGTAGATGCAACATTTTGATGTTTATACTCTCTTTTTGTGCTTTAATGGAAACACTTGAAGTGGTTTAATGATGTTGTTTAGCTTTGAATTTGATAGTCTATGTTGTTCATAACAAATAGGCTATGCTTAAACAAACATAACACAAATTGCCTCTTCATCTAAATATGATTATGGCAAAGAAGTGAATGTTGAAATTGAAATTTGATAGCCTATATTTCTAAACAATAGTTAATAGGCTATGCTTAAAATAGATTTTGCTTTCAACTTTGTTGTCATATTTCATGAGAGTTAGTGTATTAGTGGTTGTGTTATAGTTTGATGGTTTATATTGGGCTAATTAATAGCACAAATATACCATACTTATGATAAGCACATCAACTAATTACACTAATGAAAAGAAAAGAGAGATCATAACTTCATTTTGTTGATTTATGTGATCTAGAGAGTGGAAGTTGCCTCTAAATTGTCTTAACACTCTCATATTTTTATCTATTTTCTTTTGCTTGTTTTTCTTCTTTTCTAGTTTAACATTCTCTTCAAGATTGGTTTAATTTGATTGAATAGATTTTTAAAATCATCAATTCCCTGCGGATCGACCCGTATTCGCCGCGTGCTACATTCGTACACCGTGCGCTTGCGGTATAAATTTTATTTCTAAATTCGTTCGACGATTTTCTAACTCGATAGAATTTCCGTCGACGAACAAGTTTTTGGCGCCGTTGCCGGGGAATTGCTTTGATTTTGATTTTCTATTCTTCGAATTATTGTTCATTTGATCATATTTTGTGTGTTTGTTTTGTGTTTATTTTTGTTTGTGTGTTTGTAGTTTTTTTCAATTTGCATTTGCATTTGCATTTTCATTATATATATAAAAAAAAAAAAATTCAAAACAAAAACAAAAACATTTTATTTTCTATTCATTTTGTTTACAATTTTAGTTACTAATTTCAATTTCAACACACAATCTGTTTTTCTACATCATTTCTGGCCATACTATTCACTGTTTTCTGCCATTTCACTGTGCACACAGCATGCACACACCATCCTGAGCACTTCAACTCACCACAAACACTTCTGTTTGCCACATTTCTGTTACTACTGTCCCCATTACCACTTCTGTTTGCCAAATTTCTGCCATAACACATCTCCAAAGCTACTTCATACTACAGACTACAGTACAACCACCACACAACTTCCATTTGCCTCAACCATCTCCATCCAATCCCCTCAACAACAAACAACCGCTCCTTCCTTCCACACAATACAACCCTCTTTGTACATTTGCCTTCAACTTCATTAACCAAAATACCTCCCCTTCAGTCAAACAACCACCTTCTTCAGTCACATATCCCCAGAGCCATCACCACATTCCCACAACATATACCGCCTTTAACTTCCCATAGCAGTGCAACCCAATTTCTTTACCAAACATTACTTCAACCCACTGCATCCTCAACTAACCACCAAGCAACTTCAACACCCCCATTCACCTGACCACAGTTTCCCAGCCTTCACTGCCTTCTACAACCATTTGCCTCATCAACTTCATCAACATCTACTACACATTCCATCACAACTGAACAATTCCACCACTCGCCAGCCTTCACAAACTCCACTACATCACTGCTTCTTCCACTTTACTCCTCCCCTGATCTAAATTGCCATTGCAACATTTCAATTTCTCCTCACATTCAACCACAAAGCACACTACTTCGAACAGAGACCACAACTGCACTGCCCAATATAACTCAACCACCCCAAACAACCGGCTGCCACCAAATTACATCTGCAACAACAACTCCCACTTCTGCTGTCAGTTCGCATCTCCCACCACTTACATCGACAAAACATTTCTGCACACCTACATCTACACTGTCCACTTCACTGAAACCTTCAACTGAAGCCACTGCATCCATTCACCTCCTGACCATCAAGACAACCCACTGTCATCACTCAAAACTACAAACACTCAACAACCCACTGCCCATCTCTACGCAAAGTCACAGTCATTCACCCACCAGAACATTCAAAAAAAAATATAAAAATCACTCACTGTTACATCTCTTTACAGCCGCACCCACCTCCAACTCCAACAATTTCAGCTGCCTCACCTCGCCAATACCTTCCATTCATCACCAACATACAAAACTCAACAACATCGACAATCCCCTGACCACCAGTATTCCACAGCAGCAACACATAGTTCAACCACATCACCATCAGTATCACCAAGTCGCCGCGAACTCGACTTCTTCAAATAGCAAGCCACACGAACTCAATTCCGCCACTGTCCTTTCAAGCAAGCCAGACTTCGCCCCTAAGCAAATCGCGAGCATCACCAATCCCATCACCATTCCGCAACCCCAGTCCACACGCTACCACAAGCAAACCACAATTTCTCATCACCCAATCGCCAATAACCGAAACCGATTGACTCACAGCTACTCACATAACCATCGACCTACCTCTAGAACCCCAACTCGAACCGCCTCTGCTTGAAATTGCGATTTGATTTGGCTATTTTGATTTTTGCGACACAATTTTCTTTTCAAATTTCACGTCTTCATTTCTGGAATTTCGATTTCTTTTGTTTAAGGTGAATTGTGGTTCCATTATTTGATTAGTGAATTCCGATTTCTGCTATAAGATGATTTGCTAATTTATGTTTTGAGAAAGGGAGAACGTGTTATTTGGGTGTTGGGCTTGTTATTGGGCCTGTGTTGGATTTGTGGTCAGTCATTTGAATAAATTGCTTTGTTTAGTTGTTTAGGTTATTGTACATATTTTGTTTTGTTTTATTTATTTGGTTCTTGTCTAAAAACAAAAAACAAAAAATAAAAACAAAAAAAAACAAAAAAAAAAAAAACCAAACAAGTCTCAATTGTCTTCATTTGTTTTGTGTTGACTTGTTTTAATTCCCTTGAATTTTTTTTTTTTTTTTTTTTTTTTTTTTTTTTTTTTAAGTAAAACCCTACTTTTAAGTTTTCTTTCAAAAAAAAAAAAAAACCAAAAAAAAAAATATATTCTATATATCTTAGTTTTTAATTTTCAGGTTGCCAAAGCAGGAAATAAAGGAAGAATAGCTTGCTGAAAATTGCTTCCTTAGCTAGCCAAAATAAATTGCTCTGCTTGCTAAAAAATTCTGCTTTCATTTCTAGTTTTATTTGAATTGAATTGTTGGTTGCTTGCATTTGCATTTAAAAAAAAAAAAATTCATTCGTAGTTGCATTGTTAATACATGTTTAGTTTCTGTTCTGCATTTCATCTTAGAATTTGATTAAATAATAACTCGCTTAATTGTATATTGACAGTTGTCTTCTTTGAACAATTTAATTTCTTGGTGTCTAGGCTACGGCAGAGTAATAACCATTTATAAATATTACGGTGATTCGTAAATATTATAGTGGTTGTTCCTCTGAAGGTACTTAAACCTTCGGCTGCATTGCTACGGTGATTCGTGGTGCACCGATAAATCCTGCCCGTTACCTGGCTGAGAACTATCTTGTTTATCTAAGACAACTTGTGAATATACAATTTTGGGTTAACTTAGGATAAATCATTTGTAATTAACCCTTGCATTCACTTAGTTGCATTAGTTCATGCATATTAAAAAAAAAACAAAAAAAATTCAAAATCCAAAACTAAAAAAAAATTGTTAATATTTCTTAACTTAGTT
Source organism: Allium cepa (assembly GCA_030765085.1). Taxonomy (NCBI): domain Eukaryota; kingdom Viridiplantae; phylum Streptophyta; class Magnoliopsida; order Asparagales; family Amaryllidaceae; genus Allium; species Allium cepa. The sequence continues at coordinate 241,279,066 of CM060930.1, forward strand.
TTTTTTCTTTTCTTTTGAAAATTTTCAAATCAAAAATCCAAAAAAAAAAATTAAAATCAAAAATCCAAAAAAATCTTTTCAAAAAAAAAAAAAAATTGAAATCCAAAAACAAAACAAAAATCAATTTTCGATTTTGAAAATTAGATTCTACTTGTAAATATTTTTGTTTATAAAAAAAAAAAAACCAAAAAAAAAAAAAAAATCTTGAAAATGTCCGAGTTTCCTTTTTCTTACTCACTTGATTTTAGTTGTGAAAATCAATATAATCCATATGAGTTCACTCCAAATTCGTATGGATATTTTAACAACAACTATTGTGTAAATAATTCAAATTTCGAACAACAAAATTTTCAAAACGATGACCAACGTTCGACTCTTGAAAATAGCATTGAAATGATTTCATCTTTACTCGAACTTTCTACACGACAAAATCAAGAGATAAATGATTTATGTAATTCTGATTTGTGTAATAACTCGAGTCGAGGATTTCAAAATTTGAATTCAATTCAAAATTCAAACGATTACGATTATAACCCATGCCAATTTAATTTCGAGCTCCAAAATGAATTCCAAACACAATATGAAAATGGGAACAACTTTTCAAACGAATTTGGCAATGGGAATAATCTTAACCATGTTACGAGTGAAAAATTTTGTTCTCAACAAATCCAAATCGAAAATTCTCAATTTAATAACTATAGATTGGATTTTGTTGAACAAATGAATGAAATTTACGATGATCACACGGATTTGTTGTTTGAAACTTATATGAAACAACGTGAACAACAAAATCAAATCTCAACGTGTGATGAGTCAAGTGATAATCCATCTTTTACCCAAATCGACGATTTTCAAACAACAACTTTTAAAACTGAAAATAACAATCTTAATAAAGTTGTTGAAAAGATGGTAATTGTGTTGGATTTCAATTCTTTTGAGGGTGAGAAACTCGATTTAAATTTCGATCTTCCTTTTTCTGAAAATTTGAATACGACAACTTTGAATTTTAAACTCGATTTACACGATGAAGTTGTTGATAATCCAACAAAGGAAGACGAATTTAATGAACACAAATTTTTTGGACTTTGGGATGACGAGTTGTTAAATTCCGACGGGGAAGATGAAAATCACCATTTCTATTTTGAAATCAATAACTCTGAAAATGTTTTCAATGATAAGCTTGAATTTCAAATTAGTGAAAATAAATATGAACTTCAATCAATTGTTTTATCGACCCCAAAAATCATCGAAAATAAAACAACTCGTACGATTTTTAATAAAACGACATTCGTTTTTCCAAATCAACGTTCAATTTCGAAATCTTTTACGGTTTGGTTTTCTACGCTTAAGCTGTGTCTCGTATTTTTGACGAGACAGATGAATCGGTCTTTAGAAGACCGTTTCATTTACTTTTTGACTGTATACTTTCTCATCTCTTGTAAATAATAATCTTTCTTGTAAATATAGGATTTTTATTTTATTTTTCTCCCTCCACTTGGGTTGACTATGGGGACACAGTCAATATCAAGTGTGGGGGGAGACTAACCTTCATTTTTTTTCATGGTTTATTTTTGCTTTAAAATCACAAAAACAAAAAAAAATTAAAAAAAAAATCTCAAAAACAAATTTTCTTTTGATTTATTTTTAAAAGAAACACTGTAAGATAAATATATGGCTTTGGTTTATTAAATTGAAATTTTTGAAAATTTATTAGTCTTAACAAAAATAAAAATGAAGTTTGATTACAAATAATAATGGTTTAACTAGTATATAGGAAGATTCATATGTGTTAATTATGAAGTACATCCTAATTGAAAATCTTTGTTTTAAAAAGTGGTTGATTTAAAGTAAAGGATATAACATTTTTTTTGTCTTCTAAGTTAAATGGTGCTAAGATGATTTTGCAAAACTCCCACTCAAAAAAATATAAAAATAAAAAATAATAACATCCAAGTATTCACTCTCATTTAAAAGTCCTCACGGTTATGCATGGGTGATTACTTGGAATTTTTGATTATGTGCTTTCACACTCATTTAAAAGTCCTCACGGTTATGGTGTATGGAACACATGTAAAATAAAAAATAAAAAAGACTCAATAAAAACCACCTACGGTCGATAGTGTATGCATGAAAGTGTGTGCACTCGCCATGCTCTGTACTCCCCTCACATAAGCCCGAAAGGCAGTGCATAGGTGGTATATCTGGCCTCAGTTTACCTGAGCTTGGTGTGTAATTTTTCTTGCAAATAATGAGAGAGCAAGCAATTGAAATCCTAGCACTATTTTTACTTATTTGATTTGATTTGTTATTGAAAAGAAATGAAAATACCACTTTGATAAACTTTGATAATCAACTAAGGATTCATTTCATAATTACACTTTGTTATCAACCGAAACAACGAGTTAAACTATAATCTATTCGTTATGATAACTTGATTTTTGTTGAAAATTTTGACGAGTAAATGACATAAATTTTCAGATAATAACCAAAACCTATATTTCACTTATTTGTGTCAATTTAAAAATAAATCCTTCATTTGTAAATATTTTCAAAATTTTGCATTCATATTTTTGTAAATAAATCTTGCATTTTGTAAATATTTTCATCATGCATTTGGATTTTGTGGGTAGTATCCGCTGAAAACCCTCACGAGACAACACTCGTCCTACTGAGGACACCCAGAGGTTTAACGGCTTGTTGCATACGCTCAATGCAATCGTGCTCCCTACGAAAACGGATTTATCTTAGTTTTTTCTTTATTCGAGGACGAATAAAAAGATAAGTGTGGGGGTATTTGATGTGCACGTAAATGTGCACATTTTTATCGCCATATTTAATATATTTAAATTAAATAAATGATCATATTGGGTATTTTAACTTGTTTTAACCAAAATTCACATTAATTCCAAATTGTCACACATTCATCTTCATACAAGGGTGAAATGGTCATTTTTGTGCATTTATTAAATTGTGAAAATTTACTTAGAATTTTCTATGTTTTTTGTAGGAAATTTGGTGACTTTTACAAGTGGTTTCATGAAGATATGCATGCACAAAATCAATACAAAGGAATGAAGATGTGAATAATTCAAAGTGAAGATCATGGAGGACCCCACCTACCTACCTACCTTAATGTACAAATTAAAGGCTAATGCACATGCTTATGGATTTAATGGCTTCATGTACATTTAAGTGGGGATTAAAACATGCTAATGATAACTTGGCCTCCACACTTTCTCATGGGCATTTTGGGCATTCCCCAAAAAATAGGAATTAGGGTTTTAAACTTGTATAAATACCCATATGTTTCATGTAACATGACCTCTCCTCTCTTAGGACCTCTTCTCTTAGTCTCTCTTCTCTCTTAGTCTCTTTTAGGCCTCCTTCTCTTTAGTTAGTTTTAGAGCTCTCTTCTCTTTTCCATGGCTACTTAGCCATTTCTTCTCTTATGTAATTCTTTTCTTTTATGCAATGTTAATTATTGTTTCTTTTTAATTACATGTTCATTTCCTTTTATGCAAGTAGTGTAGATTTTCCTTTATGCAATTAGAATAGTTTTCCATTTCACTTTGCTCTCTTTTTGCTTTCATATTGCTTTCTACATTTGTTGATTTGATAACAAATATGAGAGCTTAATCCCTACAATTTAGGGGTAATGAAGCTCTCTAGTATGTAGATGCAACATTTTGATGTTTATACTCTCTTTTTGTGCTTTAATGGAAACACTTGAAGTGGTTTAATGATGTTGTTTAGCTTTGAATTTGATAGTCTATGTTGTTCATAACAAATAGGCTATGCTTAAACAAACATAACACAAATTGCCTCTTCATCTAAATATGATTATGGCAAAGAAGTGAATGTTGAAATTGAAATTTGATAGCCTATATTTCTAAACAATAGTTAATAGGCTATGCTTAAAATAGATTTTGCTTTCAACTTTGTTGTCATATTTCATGAGAGTTAGTGTATTAGTGGTTGTGTTATAGTTTGATGGTTTATATTGGGCTAATTAATAGCACAAATATACCATACTTATGATAAGCACATCAACTAATTACACTAATGAAAAGAAAAGAGAGATCATAACTTCATTTTGTTGATTTATGTGATCTAGAGAGTGGAAGTTGCCTCTAAATTGTCTTAACACTCTCATATTTTTATCTATTTTCTTTTGCTTGTTTTTCTTCTTTTCTAGTTTAACATTCTCTTCAAGATTGGTTTAATTTGATTGAATAGATTTTTAAAATCATCAATTCCCTGCGGATCGACCCGTATTCGCCGCGTGCTACATTCGTACACCGTGCGCTTGCGGTATAAATTTTATTTCTAAATTCGTTCGACGATTTTCTAACTCGATAGAATTTCCGTCGACGAACAGCGACCTAGCGACCTAAAGCTTTAACGACCTAAAGTTCCAGCGACTTAGCGACCTATGAGCCAGAGCGACCTTACAACTTAAAGGATGAAGCGACCTAACGACATGATTGTCTTAGCGACCTAACTGCCCACCGACCTAAAAAGGCCGCGACCTAAGAAAGCTGCGACATAAAAGATGTCCCGACCTAAAGGAGGCCACGACCTAAGAGACTCAACGACCTAAAGACTCCAGCTATGGCTACAGGAAAGTACTCACGACCTACGATAGGTCGCTAACGACCTAAGATAGGTCGCTCTCGACCTATCTGCATGAATAAAGAAGCCGCCTATGCCATGCCGCTAGGGGATAGGTCGCTCACGACCCTGGACTTGTGCAAATCAGCATGCGTGTTCTTGTGAAAGAGAAGTCAGTGCATCTTAGGTCAGTCACGACCTACGACCTAACTTAGGTCGGTCACGACCTACGACCTAACTCCGAAAAATGCCTACAAATACGACCTTAGTTCCAACTAGCAAGGGACCTTTTGGCTGATTCATTTCAAGCGACGTTACTCTGCTGCATTCCGAACTACTTCAACACTTAAAGCTTTTGAGATACAAAGAACGCTTCAAGGAACTTCACGAAGAAATCATACATGTTCAACATGAATTCAAAGATTTTGATCGACATTGAAGTTGAGGCTACTTGTTCTAAATGACTTTAAACTCAAAGGGTGTTGTAATCGATGAATCTTGTAAAGGGTTGTAATAATATCAGCAATAAAGGAGTTTAAAGTGGACGTAGGCTCTCTCTTAAGCCGAACCACTATAAATATCGTGTCTTTTAATACTTTTCTGTGATTCTTACTTTTTTCTGGTTCCCGTACAAACGGGTGGTGCTTTCACAACTACACTCTACACACCGGGGTGTTAGCGTTCAATTTTTAACGTTAACACGTCAGAAGCTGTTAAGAAAAGCCTCTGGATATATAATTCAAGATGGCTGATTGTACAGACGGGGATTCTCGATGCCATTGCTCTGATGTGTGACCAAGGAAGAGGCTAAGACAATTCTAGCTGAAGTACATGGAGGAGAGTGTGGAGATGATTCAGGTGGTCAAACTCTAGCAAAGAAAATTCTCCGTTATGGGTATTTTTGGCCAGACATTAATCGCGATGCTGCAAGCTACGCCGAAAAATGTGACCGATGCAAGAGATTTGCGAAAATCCCAAGAGCACCTTCCACCGAGATAACACAAATGGTCAGTTCATGGCCATTTGCTATTTGGGGAATAGATCTCATCAGGCCTCTGCCAACCGCCAAGTCCGGAATCAGATATGCCATTGTTGCTGTTGATTATTTTACTAAATGGGCTGAATCTGAACCATTAGCTAATATTACCACTAAAAAGATAATAAACTTTGTGACTAAGAATATCATTTGCAGGTATGGTGTGCCTCAAAAGATAATCACAAACAATGGAACCAAATTCGAAAGTGAAGAATTCCAAGATTTTTGCAAGCGATTCAAGATCCCAAAAATCTTCTCAGCAATGGCTCATCCACAGGCAAACGGGCAAGTGGAAGCAGTAAACAAAATTATCAAATCAACCATCAAAAAACAGTTGGAAAAAGCGACATGTGGTTGGGTCGATAAGCTACCACTAGCACTATGGGCATACAGAACTACCCATAAAACTGCGACTGGGCACACTCCATTTTCATTGGCATATGGATCAGAAGCAATGATTTCAGTGGAGACAGAAGTCCCTTCACACAGAAGAATCCATTTCGATCAAGCTGAAAATGAAAAGCTGCAACTTGAAGCATTAGACTTCCGTGATGAGAGAAGGGAAGAGGCTCAGCTCAGAATTGCAGCATATCAGCAAAGAATTGCCAGGCACTTCAATTCCAAAGTTCGCCAACGCAGCTTTGAGATTGGGGATCTAGTCTTGAAAAGGATCACGACAGCAACAGGAGTGTTTGCACCAAACTGGGAAGGGCCGTATGTTATAGGCAAAAAGCTTCTTGATGGCACTTTCAAACTGACAACTGTCGAGGGAGATCCAATTCCAAGGGCTTGGAACAGCAATCACTTGCGCCCATATTTTACTTAAAAGCTTTAATGAAATATTGTAAAAGAATTATGGATGTATGATTCTTGTATTGAAAGCCATTGTAAAGCCAGTGCAAGTGAATAATAAGAACTATAAAGTGGATGTAGGCCCCGTTCTTGGCCGAACCACTACAAATCTTGTGCTCTCTGCTATTACAAAATGCCTATTTTATTTCGATATATGTAAAGTACTTTAATTGTATTGCTAAAATGTCGATTTAATATTGCAGGCCATTAAAACAAAGCTTTCCCATCACAAGACCAAGCGATCCCTGACATCATTCAACAAATGAATGTTAAGCCACAAAAATTCCGGACTCAAATCCTATATAAGAAGTGCTTCAAGCAAACAGTTAGTGGTTCCGCCGGAGGTGGGCCCTTGTTAACTAATTGTGATCGTTTGCTCAAACGAACATCCGATTAATTAGCCTGTGTCTGCCCCTTCGAACTCACTTAACAACGAAGTACACTTCTTCGGATAAAATAAACTACTTGCAAAAGAAAGGAATGTGTGCTTGAAAATGATAACAGGGAGTCGCTGATATGAGCAAATGGCGAAAAGACATGGGCGAGCAGGTAGGAAATAACTAAAGACCTCTTCGGAGGAACAAGCCCTCTTCGGAGGCTAAAGACCTCTAACGGGACTTGCCAGAAAACGAAAGTTCTCTTTCTCAACCAAAAAAGATTGGTGGAATGACCGGAGGCACCTTCCCAAGTGGAAGGCACAAAGCACTCGTTAACTAGTTGAGATCGTTTGTGCAAACAAACATCCAAGTAACTTGTGTCCGCCCCATGAATCCATCCAACCATGAGAAAGAAACTTGCAGGAAAAAGCCCTACTCAGTGGCACACATTTCACTAAGAACTGAAATAAAACTTCACAAGAGTTGAAAAGTGCAAAGCCCTCTTCGGAGTCCCATTTCACCAGAGTTGAAGTGCAAACAGCTCTCTTCGGAGACACACTTCACAAGAATTGAAATGCTAAAGACCTCTTCGGAGGCACACATTTCACCGAGATCTGAAATAAAACTTCACAAGAGTTGAAATGTGCAAAGCCCTCTTCGGAGGCCCATTTCACCAGAGTTGAAGTGCAAACAGCTCTCTTCGGAGACACACTTCACAAGAGTTGAAATGCTAAAAGACCTCTTCGGAGGCACACATTTCATCGAGAACTGAAATAAAACTTCACAAGAGTTGAAATGTGCAAATCCCTCTTCGAAGGCCCATTTCACCAGAGTTGAAGTGCAAACAGCTCTCTTCGGAGACACACTTCACAAGAGTTGGAATGTGAAAAGCCCTCTTTGGAAGCGTACTTCTACTTTCAAGAAAAGATCAATTTATCCATAATGAGAATATTTTTCTCTGAAGATTGAAGTACCAAATCAAAGCCTTCTTTCGAAGCCCACTTCACCGTATAGGAGAATTCACTACTTTCCTTTCAAATAAAAAAAGAAGAAGAGAGAAAGTAGTGATCATCTCCAAAAGTTGAAGTGTACAAAAAAAAAGAAAAAAAGAAAAGAAAAGAGAAGACTTCTCCAATACGAGGCGCATTCTACTAAATCAGAGAAATATTTCCTTGTAATGGAAAAATTATTCTCTAAAGTACAGATGCAGGCTTCCTTCAAATGGAAAAGTTGTTCTCCAAAGAAAGAGTACAAGTCTTCTAGAAACAGAAGAGTTGTTCTCTAAAAGTTTGCCAGTGTGAAAGAGATTGCAATAAACCATGGTATGGGGGCAATATAATATAGTTACATTCATAAAAGCAATGCTCAAGCAACATACCACAGGTTTACTGCAACATCACACAGAGAAAATAAAGAAACTTGTATGAAAAAGAAGAACAAATGCATCTCAAATATAGACAGAAGTTTGTACAAGTAAAAGAATCATTTTATTCCATACTATGAAAATTTTATACATGTGCAGGTTTCAAACTAAAAGAAGGTGGGGACCGGTACCCGCACAATCTCCGGTCAACACAAGCCTTTGTATATACAAGCAAAAAAGCAAAAAGTGAGACAAAAAGCATAGGACCAAACCCATCACTTCTTCTTCCTGCCACCTTTCGAGCCCTCGCCTGGCCGGATGATTAACTTTTTCGGGCGGCTTGTAAGAGTAGGGGAAGAAAGAGGAAGGGGTGATATTGGATTTTCTTCTGCTTTTTCTTCGCTGGCAGAAGCTTCCCTCTTTTTCTTTGAGATTCCACGCTTCCCCTTCTTCTTTGAAGAAGACTCACTGCCCGGAGTGAAAAGTGCAGACAACTTTATGTCATCAGAAATAGTTTGCTCCGGAGTTCTTTCGCTTTCTTCAGGTTCCTCGGCCTTCTGGTCTTGTGAAGCGACCGGGTCATCCAAGCCTTGAAGAGCTTCTATCTGCTCCTCTTGTAACCCCGATTGAGAGACGGAAGGAGGAGTAATCGGAAGAGGCGGAGAGGGAATAATTGGAAGAGGGGAAGTCTGGACAACACATGGCACTTTCACTACAGGAGAAGAGAAGTTAAAGTCAGTATGTCCCATAAAGAGAGGAGAAAGTGGCGCGTCAAGATTTAAGTAATAATCAAAAAGTTCATCAAGCTCATGTGAAGTAAACAAGCAGTCCACTTGAGCAAGATCAGCGTTGAGGTTACCTGGAGAAGTAGTCTTTATTAAATCGACTTCAAAGTCTTGTGTTTCAGTGCTTTCTTGAGTCTCATTTCCACTGTGATCAGTTGCACCTTCAATGACAGCTATAGCAGGAGGTGGAGAATGGGAACTGGGGCCAACAATATCGATGTCGGCCGAAACCGAAGGTTGAACAAGGTCGATTGAAGTTTCCTTCCCTAAATGTTCTCCTTATGCCATTCCGGCTATCTCTTTAGAAAGTTTCTCCTTTCCCCGGCAAGAGCAGCACATGCATCGTCATCTAGATAGTGCGGCACTAAATCTTCTTCAGCATATCCAGCTCCTCCAAGCATATCATGTGCGGATTCCCACACTTTGGCCAAAGTGATTTCATACTTCGGTCCCAAAAACCTAAGGCTACCGCGCCCCAAAAAACTATGTATATAAAACTCGACTAAAGTAGAGCTGATGTCGGCTTTAGTTGTCATATGAGATTCTTCGGCTGCTGCTTTGCCGGCAATAGCTTCATCACGCTCTTTTTCAACTTTAGAAAGTCGATCTTTTAACATTGCAATTTCCATGTCTTTGGAGCTTGTTTTTTCTCGCAACTGAGCAACGTCAGTTTGGTAGCTTTCTACAACTCGCTGCTGGGCTTCGAATTTAGCTTCAGCGTCTCTCTGCGCAGCGTGAGCATCTCTCACCTGGTTTTGAAGCACTTCTTCTCTTTGAGAATAGGAAGTGGAAGAAGTGGCAAGCTCTTCTCTAAGTTTTTCAACTTCCGCTTCAATCTTCTCATTGTAAGCAGCGATGCTCTTCATCTCTGCATCATGCTGATCGAGAGTTTTCTGCCACTCGGATTTATCATTCTCCATAGTCAGCATGGCTTCGAGATTTGCACGGTTTACTCTTTGAAGCCCGTCAACAAGTTTTTGCCAACCAGACATTTCTCAATATCGAGTTTGACGACATCAAGATTTCGTAGCATAGCTTGCTTGTCGATTGGGACCAAGTCAAGATCAAAACGCACTCCTTTTAAGCACCAATGCGGAAACCGACTTTGAAGAGTAGCGGACCCTGTCCAACTTGATACGGGGGCCTACTGATGATTGTTTGAATACCAGCTCTTTGAAGGGCGGGAGAGCTGGAAGGAATTTCCAAAGAGACGGGAGCAACGGGCTTTTCAGAAATTTCAGATGCCGGCTTTTCGCCAAGTTTGGCCCATTTACTCGGATCTTCAGCGACATGACTTTTCCCTTTATTATCACGAGATTTTCGTTTGTAGGAATCATCCTCTCTCTGAGAAGAATCATGTTGTTCGTCCCTTCTCCCGTAGCGTTCTTCATAAGCGCACCTCTCACGAGTTTTTCTTGCAGCTCTTTCTTCATCGGTCTCCCAGGAGGCAGGAAGATACCCCTTGGGGTCATAGGAGCCGCGTCTTCCGTAGCGCTAGAAATCATCATAGTAAGAGCCGCTACGTCCCATTGGAGAATCCGAAAATGAAGAAAAGATAAAGTTCAAAAAATCTTCAAAGCAAGGAATTTGAATGCATAAAAGTGCAGAGAAAATCCTAAGTGTGTGTAACGTGCAAACTACACGCGTCAAACTACGAACCACTCCTCGGTTGAGGGGTGATGACGGATTTTACAACAAGTGTCGACTCTTGGGCTGACGAAGTTTGTTACAAGACAAATGTCGCTTTAACTACTGGAGGGATAACTTTAGTAGTAGTGGTATCGTCTTTAAAGAGCTCCTGTGAAGTAATCATAAAGTCGCTCAATCCCTCAAAAATGTCATCACCATCGTGCCCAGCGGGACCCTTCCCCTCAGCTCCTTCATCAGCAGTCTTCCCAGATTGGTGAGGAGGTTCCTCTTCCTCAATGACCGGGGCAAGTGCAAGTTTGCTTGATGACCCCGCAACGTCAATAGAAGCAGAACACTTCACCAGTGAAGCCTCAACAGTAGGTTCTTTTGGTGTAAGTTCTCCGGCGGAAACTGGGGCATCCGATGTCACTACTGGAGAATCAGGGACTTCATGAGGTTGAGTAGAACGGGAAGAATGCAGAAGTCCGAGTTGGTGAAGAAATTCGTCTTTCAGCAAAAATTTAATACTTCTTTCCTCAACCGCCATGGCACTTAATCTTTCAAAAGTCGGCTTGTGGCTGGGATCTTTAGAGGGAGGAGGAAGTGCTGTAAAAGTAAAAAATGAAGTTAGCACCTAGCAACTCGGACTTTGGAAAGCTCAAATGGAAAGAGCGGGAATAAGAAATCTTACTTTCTACTCTCTAGATGGCGTAAAATCCTAGAGGACGAAGAACGAAGAAGAATTGATTTAAGAACCCATGGGCGCTTTCCGGAAGATCGACGATCAGTCTACGGTTCCTGGCGCTTCTCACGAGTGTGATAGAGGGATGATCTTTATTTTTTGCAAATGTACACAAGAAGAAAATCTCCTCAAAGCTCGGAAGACGATAAAGTGTCCTCCTGAATAGTACACACAATCCCATCAGGATGGCGTAGCCATTGGGATGCAATTGGAAGGGAGAGATAGTTAATCAAAGAAGGAGTGGTTGAAGAAAATCATTAAAAGGAGGAATAGCACCACACAGGCACATCTGATGATTGAGAGCGATAAAACTGAGAGGTGGCCTGTCAGCAGTATCGTTTGGCCCAGGAAGTAAAGCATCTTCTTCAGCAATACCTAACTGAATAATAGTTGGTTGAACGCCTGCTGACTCAGGGTGGTAGAAGTCCTTTCCGGAGAATCATTCAGTGGATCGGCTATTGGGAAGACCTCTCCAGCTTATCCTACTACTTCTTCTTGTTGAGAAGACATTCTACACAAGGAACTGGCTATTCAAATATGAAAGTGCACGTTTCCTAGATGTGTGAAGTGTTGTGCAAAACTAATAAAACGACAGGTAAATATAACTGAAATTAAACTAATACGCATTTGTCGATTATAAAATTTAATGGCTTGTTGTTCTGGGTCCAAGTGCAAGTGCAGTGTTGATGCATACAAATCAGCTTTAGTAGATTAGTTTTGCTTTGCTTCAATACTTCACTTGAATTTGGTGATTCATAGCATTTCATTCGTGTAATTTCTTTAAGTTGATTGTTCTTTATCGACTAATCTGCCATTCGATGTGGGCAGTCAGAGATAGTATATTCGCACTAGTTTTCTGCAAATATTGTGTTTAATAGGTTATTAACGTTAAAGATAATATAATCTGTGAAGAAGTACAACGAGTTCAAGCAGTTATTTCGACAGTTCAAGTTCGAATTCAAGTTAAGTGATGTCACATTTTTGCAAGTTTTCAAGCTCAAGCGACTTAGCATGGGTTAGAGTTTCATCAAGTCGTTCTGTTCAAGTCAAAAGTTCATTATTCATGCTCCTACAAGTTAAAGTAATACTTCAAGGCAAGACAGTGTGAATCTGGCAAAGTCCTAGGTCGCTCGCGACCTAACAAGTTGGGTCGAAATTGGTCTAGGTCGCAAGAAGCAGTTTGGAAGTGAAAAGTTTTTTAAGTGCTAAGTCGCTCACATGACCTAAAGACTAAGTCGCTCTCACGACCTAAAGATTAAGTCGTTATGAGTTAAGTCGCTCAGTTACTTTTAGGTCGCAAGGATTCTTAGGTCGGTCGGTTTGTTAGGACAGTCAAATCTGTTAAGTCGTAAAGGGTGTATGTCGCTCAGATCTACTAGGTCGCTTCCGAAGTAACTCGGCAACATAAAGCTATCTCCCATCAGAAGATCTAAGATCTGTCCTCCACTCAAGTGCTGCCATGTGTCCATCACCATTGCATCACCCAAAGGCACCACGACGTAACTCGCTATCCACTAACCCGTTAACCTAACACCTACTCAAACGCCTAAAACTCCATTATCTCCTCCAAGTTTCCAGGAAAAGCTGTAAACTCCTCAGATTCGAGGCATTCGCCAGACAACTATGAGAGATGATAGGCCGAATCATTTCTAAGAGCAATTGCAAACAATTTAATGGTGATCGGAAGACAAATCAAGAGGAAGTCTTACGGCGGGGTGACAGAAACCGTATGGAAGTGGTTATAGGGAAATCAATGCCAAATACAACGGAGAGGTGATCAATTTACATAAAATTGTTGATAGGAGAGGTGATTGGAGCAGTGAGGAATTTTGCTGTGATGATTCTCGAGCTCAAAGATAGCAATGGCGGCGGCAGAATACAAGCAATAAGATAAAGAAAGAAGAAACGACCTAACGGCTTATATAGGGGAGAGAGAGGAAGATGCGTTGGCATGCAAGCTAGCGAGCCAGTTGAGTCGCTTACGACCTAGAGGAATTAGGTCGAAGCACACGACCTATGACGTATGCGTGTACTTCGAGGGGAAAATGTTAACTCCTCAATTTTATGACTCAACGACCTAAGGAAGTAAGCGACCTAGAGCTTAAGCGGGCAAGCGACCTAACCAATGAAGCGACCTAGCGACCTAACCAATGAAGCGGACTAGCGACCTAACTGCTAAAGCGGAGTAACGACCTAAAAGGTGCCGCGACTTAACGACTTACAGAAGAAAGGAACCTAACGACCTAACCTGTTAAAGGACTCAACGACCTACAACTTAACGGCTAAAGACTCTGGTGATTCCATGAGAGGTGCGACCTAGCGACCTAGCGACCTAGCGTAAACCAATACAACTCCTTATGCCGTAGTACCCTAGGTCGCCACTCCCTCTCCTGGTACTCCTTAGGTCGCCCATGACCTAGAACATGGCCAACCTGACCCCTAGGTCGCTCACGACCTACGACCTAACCCCTAGGTCGCCCACGACCTACGACCTAACTCCAGAAAACTCCTATAAATACCATGCCTACACCATCGAGGAGGGGACCTTTTGGCTCATTTCTGAAACGCCTATACTTTGCTGATTTCTCGACTCATCCGACACTTCAAACATCAAAGACACTTTAACGAACTTCAAGAAGAAATCTAACACATTCGACATGGATTCAAAGAGTTCTTATACATCGGAGTTCTAGCTGTTTGTCTCAGTAGTGTTGTAATCGAAGATTGTTGTAAAGTTGTAATCAATTCAGCAATAAAGAAGATTAAAGTGGACGTAGGCTTAACTTGAAGCCGAACCACTATAAAACTGTTGTCTCTTTACCGTTTTTTCTGTAGTTTCTGTTTGTTTCTGATTCCCGTATTAAAGGGTGGTGCTTTCACTTTTTCTCTACTCACACCGGGGTGTTAGCATTCAAATTTTAGCGTTAACACATCATATGAGAGAGTTACACATTTTATAAGACATTGACATTAAAATATAAATAAATTACATTTACTACTTAATATTAATCACCTAGTTTAAACTAATCCCTTCCCAAAACACTTCTTCCTACCAACATGCTAATAACAGATACGATATGGCCATACACATCCCCTCCTTCACTCTTTATATACACTCTCAATATTCCACTAAAATGACTTTCGTTCGTGGAAAAATTCCCAAAATCATGGAAGCTTCCCCCCAACTACTTATCTTCTTGCTCGATGGGCTTTAGTGAAAAGTGATTGGGTTGCTCCTCCCATCGACTCGACTATGTCGCACCTCCCTACACGCCGTCGCACTACACCCAAAATTCGTCGCTTACGCTCCTCTACCCTACAAACACAAATCCACTCGGCCCCTGCTTACTTCCTTCTAATCGACTAAAATTATAAACCTAATTCAAACCTAGCCTCAACCAAACTATCAAACAATAAAAAAAATTAACGTGCACATCTAATTACCTAAAGAAATGTAGATCTAGTCTCAACAAACCCAACAATCCTTGGTTTGAATTTTTCGTTAAGTGGATTATTTGATAATAATTTTTAAAGATGTGGATTTAATTTTTCTTAGCTTATAGGAAGTAATAGAAAGAAAAGTGAAAGAGGAAAAAAGTAAAGTGGGTTGAATTTTCTAAGCGCTTGATTTTAGTTTATAAAAATATTTTCGGCACATCATTGCATAATATTTCGTTCGCATACGAACCACACACGACAAAACAAAAATAAGATCGTGCATAAAAATGCGATACAATCTTAAAAAAGTAATAATATACGCTAGTTATCTTATTCTCATTTTCAAAAATATCATTGTTTATTGAAAAATCTCCAAATGATGATTTAAATTTTTTTAAATTAAAAATTATGGAATAATCAAATAAATTAAAATTAAAAGGTGTCATTAAAAATCAAGTCCATATATTAAAAAAATTCCCAGTCTCATGTTAAGAATTATGGGTCGTTACACTCTTTTCTTCTTATAAGAATTTCGCCCCAAAATTTCTAAGGAACAAAAATGTCCCCACACCCTTAGACTTATAATTTTTTTACTAAAATGTGTTATTAAACTTTAAAATCTCATAAGTTATGTAAAATTTTGGTAGCACCTCCTTTGTGTAACTTTATCCCGAGAAAAACAACCCAGCACCACCGGCCTAAACAACCAAAAGTACAAAAGTGGCCACCTATATCCGGGGAATAAAACCATCAAGAATAATATAAACATACCTGCTAGTCAATCAAACCAACTCTACTCATGAAACTAGAGGCATCAAACTAGCCTTTGCTTCCATGTACCCATATCTCACTTACAAATGATATCAAACCATATAACTTGCATTTCTAATTTCAAAAGCATAAAATTAGATTACAGCTTGTATGATGTACATATGTCATCTATATGCAATGTCAAATTTGATCAATAGCGTGATCATACAAAATCACTTCCAAACTATTATCGCTCACTCAACTTCCTTAGTGTGGGCTCCAATCAGGTTCTTTAATTAGAAATCTCCACTCTATTCGCATAGCCATGTACTACAATAGAAAACTTTAGAATCAAACGAATAATATATATCAAATGTTTGCTTAAGAATCGAATGAAAAATCCTATCTCAAATCAATGTAAATCGCCTCAAAATCCTATGCTTGAATTTGAATAAAAATAGCTATGCAAATAAAATGACCTATGTACAACCTACATAGTTATTCCAATTGTTTCTTAACTACACCAATTTCATTTTTAACTCAAATCACGTTTAGTTTACTTAAATTAAATTTCCTTTAATACTAACCATTTACGAGCCATTTCATAAAATCATTTCTTTTATACTTACGTTAAAATTCATTTAATAACTCAAGTCCATATTCATATTATAATCTTCTACATCCTAAGAGTATAAAAAAAATACATATTCTCTTTACTTGTTATGATTGTTCAACAATTTATTTATTTTTAAATTCTTACTATCATCTTAAATTTGTAAGTTAAAAACTTATTTGCTTATAATTTCTTGAATATACTTAGCTTCCATTCCTATATTAACTCGAAAATTTTCATTTTGTCATCGAAAATTTCATTTCATTCTAAGAATCGAAATACAAAAAAACAAATCATAATAAGATACATAAACCAAATTATTCTAATGCATAGGATACATGAGTCCATATAATTCAATAGAAAATTATAGAACTTAACACCGGGTTTTATATCAAATAATTTTTGAATAATGATAACATATATCTCCTCTTTTCTATATCAAATCATACCTTTGGGATTAAACAAAAATTTGTTTTACCCAAAACAACTCTGTATCAAATTCAATGGTAGCAGTCTCTCACTTAGAAACTCAAAAGGAACGTTGATGATGCCAAAGTCATCACCAAAATTATTTTCCAGCGATAGAAATGAGTCCACTACTTTCTATCTCTCTAAAAATTATTTTAGCATATTTCGAGTCAATAACATTTTCAAATAATAATTCATTATTATTTTTCCCCAAAACTTTAAAAAATATTTTCCAGAACACGAAGATTTGAATTCTTAAATTCTCAGTTTAAATGCCTTTTATTTATAAACCATATTGATAAATTATATAATTTCACTTTGTTATATAAAACATTTCACAATGTTTTCTTTGTTTAGATTATAATAAACACCTTTTATTAAAATTAAAATATTAACTCAACATCATCACCGAAGGTCCTAAAACAAAATCATGAAACTTAATTCACAAGGTGTGCATATATAATTCAACCAAATTAATAAATGCTTACAAGCTATATGAGCACAATAATGAATCAAAAAATAGTCAACGCTCCTAAATGGGACATGCATGATCAATGAAATAATAAATGATAATAACAAATATTATCATTTCCTACAAAACAAAAATATCACAAATTACTATATCAATTTAAAAAAAATATTTCTTTTAAAAATAAATATAATTTAGGTAAAACCATTTCGTCTACCAAATTTCAAACATTACTTTGTTGGTTTGCCTTATTCAAGGGTTTAGAAATCCCTATGGATACAGATGTAGCTATCGTATCGGCCATAATTCATAAATCACTCAATAGATAAATCAACACAGTATAAAACCTTTTGTAGCACTAATAGATATTCTCTCTCATACACACATACACACACTCAAATTCATTTATGGTGTTACTAACTCTATTTCTAATGGTTCTACCCCACCAAAGCCTAGGTGTTCACTAAACCCAAGCTCTGGTACTACCTCTAATGATCCATCCTTTCGACCCCCAAAATTCAACACTAATACATCCATGTTTTTTATGTGTCGAGCATCCAAGTGCCGAAAAGACATATTTTTACGGGAAAAAGAATGAAAAGACAGAAAAGAATCTCACATCGTGGTGAATAATATACAATATGCAACATATCTTTACAAAAGAGACCCATAATATCGATTCGTCGATAAGAATAACTATATATCATCGGCCAGGACAGTTATAACAATATGTCATCACAATAGCTAATAATATAAAAAACCAATGCAGTAGAAATAATTATACTTGAATACGTCTTGGAGGCATCCAACTCGTCTCTTGAAGCTCCAAAGCATCTAAATTAAATCTAAAAGACATGCTCGGGCTGACCCAAGCATTATAAGAAAATAATGCCTGGATCAATTTGGTAAGCTAGCATGAGAAACACACATCATATAGATTTTATTGTTTTAAAACCTTTCAAAAAAAGGGTATCTTATAATATCACGCCACACATAATTACGGATGGGTTTTACCTTACAATAATCAAATCATTTCATAGGAAATCTTCTGATATTAGTATAATATATATGGTTTAAAGTAGATAATTGATCATACGAAATTGTTACATTATTTAAATTCTAGCAGAATAGGCATACAACTAAGTTCGAAAGACAATTAGTAGAGAATGGCTTCCATTCAATGATAAGGCACCGAGGTACCATCCACAGTACACCTCTAGAAAACGTACCTAGGGCCTCACAAGGATCCCTGTAAATCTAGACCGGCCTACACCTTATTGGATAGTACCGAATATTACATCTCCCGGTTGCTTTGCAACCATTTCCCAAGAGCTCTCATGTACCACCAAATTAATAAAGTGGAAATTAGCCATAAGGGCCTCTTAAGCAAGTGCAATTAGTTTCTAGGACACACAACTGAAATAATTACTTTTAAGGACAAAATATAAAATAATTAGTTTCTAAGGCCTAAAAACCTATGAAATTATGTCCTTGAAAGTAATTGGACGGCTGACTACATCCTTAAAAATAATTATTCTTCTGACTTTGGCCTTGAAATTAATTCTTGTGGATGTGTGTCTTAGCAACTAATTGGACTGGAAAGTATGTCCTTCTAGTGAAATCCCTCATTGATAAATATATATCTAGAAAGGTGAAGACTATACCCTAGTAGGTGTGACTCACATAGCCCTGAAGCATATCTCCTATTTTAGTAATCCCTGGCTGTTGACACTAGAGGATACGTTGTACCTTTTTAGCAAATCCCACATGGAATGCTAACACTGTCCTCTAAGCAATAATGTAATACTAGCATTAATCCATACAAGTTGTTTAGGATATAAAAAAACAGCATGCCCTACTTCTACTACATCCTTTTTGGAATCACCATCAGGATTGGTAGCAAGTAACCCTTTCACTTCGAAGAGCTTTGTCTTCTATTTTATCGTCTTTAAGATGTCATCAATTCAAACGCTTATGTCGATTCGAAGTGGTTTTCGGATAACATATTCGATCCCGATCTCTCTAAAATGACAAACGATAATTCAAAAATATTGGCCAACAATTGGTAGTCAGTTATTTGACTATCAAATAAATAAATAATCGAATCAATGATTTAACCAAGAATGGTCAAGCATACAGAAATACTAAGCCTCTTTAATTAATCTTTTCATCAATTATGTCAATTTTATAAATTCTTGTATTAATCATGACCACTTTAATTAATCAATTCAGTGGGAGATTAACTGATATGTTATATTAAATGATGTTGTTACATTTTTAGCTTTAGGTTGCATAGCCCATTAATAAAGCTATTAATCAATTATCAAAAAAAAATTCATTTACAAAGATATGTTCACAAACCATCTCTACTTTTTTCAATACTTGAAAAATATTGATACACTTAATTCAACTGTATAAGTTACACTCAAAGCATTTCACTTCCAGAAAGTTAGAAAAACCATTACATATACATACATCAATAGTATAAATATATTTACAAAACACTACATTTCCAATAATTAGAAACTGTACTAATATACCAATCTCAACGGTGTAAGCATATTCATGAATCTTAAGAAAGATTTTATTTCAAAAACAATACTCATTTGACTTGAAACAATGTAAATTAAACATTGATAAAAATAAACATAAAACACGTTTTGGTGTAAGTAAATGGGTCATTTGGAAATTAGACCAAATATACTAAACACCACTTCCCGGTTTCAAACAGTACTATTCCTCGATAAATAATAAAATCAGACAAGTTAGAAAACCATCCTTGCCTCGACACACATTCTTAATTCTCACGTAAGAGACGAGTCTCCATACCTTGAAATTTGTTGTCAATTATGAAATGAACATTTTCAATACCATCATAATTTAAAATGATCATTTATGGAAATCGAGTCTCGTTCTTTTTATGAATCCCATTTTATACAGCGCCTTGATAAAACTACTTATATTTACAAGGTCATTTCATAAAATATTACATACATATACTAAAATTCATTTCATAGATAACCAAAAATAATAATACCTCTTCTATAAATCTCATGATTTATGTAATAAACTTCTTTATAAACATCCCTTATTCTATTTATAAAACTCCTTTTAAACTTCTTGTAGAAAATATCATTTATAAAACTCATTTTATAAGTCCCCAAATTTATTTGCAACTCTGTTTCATAAAAAATCCTACTTCATTTATAATACTCCTTTTATAAATTTATAAATTTATTGTAAAAATCCTTTATAAAACAAACTCCAAATATAGACAAGCCTCCAAATATAATTATAAATCTCATTTACTTCCCATAACACAACCATTCCATATATTACTACAAACTCACAACTATGATTAATTATTCTAATTTATCATAATGATAATATTTTCCCTTTTTATAAAATACCATTTCTAAAACTATTCTTTTATTTATAAAATACCGTTTAATAATCTCCCTTAAATTTATAAAATACGATTTATAAATCTATTCTTTTCTTAGAACATTTTATATAAAATGTTTCATAAATATTTATTCCAAAATACTGCTATCTTCTTTTCAAAACATAAATCACCTAAAAATAATAGGTAGACCCCTTTTATTTCCTTTAAAATAATCATTCCTTATTATAATAACTTTTCTAGAAAGATAAATATTTTCAAAACATACATATATTAGAAAAGAATAATAAAAGAAGTTAAAGTAAAATAGAAATGTTTAAAAACATTTTATATATAAAATATCGTAGAAAATCCAAAATGGTTGATTAAAAAACCATTTTTACAAATTAAAACTATTCCCAAATCAAAACAGCAGGTAATAGTATTTTTCAAAATACTATAAAGAGGATAATGTTTACTATAGTACTTAACCAATAATATCACTACCTTTTTCTCTAAAAAGGTTCAACTTTAGCATATGTCAGTGTCACATCCAACATGGACAATATATAAAATCTTACCACTTAACAATCTATTTAATAGGAATATAACTAAAACTAAAATCAATAGGTATGTAACTGGAATTAAAAAATCGGAATGATGAGAATTAAGATTTCTTTGTAAATTTTCCCTGTATTTCATTTTGAATATCATCCACTTTTAAAAGCTGATATTTAACCAAACAAAACCAACCATTATTCAAGCAAAAATCAAATATATTTTATCTACTATATATCATCGATTTTCAAAAAGATGAGTTTAACTCACTGAAATTCAAACACGAAAAAAAAATAAGAAACGGTCGCCTATGTTTATACTGGCCTCACTGCTATATGATATAAATCTTTTTGAATGAGAGTTCATGGTTTCGTGATAGAAGAAGTGGGAGAACGAGTGGAGTACCTTTCTTTCTATGGATGGACAGGAACAGCAATCGAGGTCTTCAAGAAGTGTAGCCCAAAAAGAATAAAGAGATAAATATCTTGGATTTTAGCATCTTTATTTGGTAGAAGATTTGTTAAAAAATCTATCTCTGCATTGAGAAGAAAGTTACTCTAACGAACACTTAGGCGTTCCGGTTTGAGCTAAAATCGAACGACATTCAATTTTACTCAAAATTTTACATGCTCCAAACTCGACTAAACCAATTCCAGCACATAGCAAGCATTCCTACGAACGCAAAAAAAACTTGCCTTAATTGGACCTCGTATGTGAGAGTTACACATTTTATAAGACCGTGAGATCTAAATATAAATTACACTTAACTGAATAATAATCACCTAGTTTTAAACTAATTCGTTCCCAAAACATCTTCTTCCGCCTACACGCTGATACCAAATACGACATAGCCATGCACATACCTTCCTTCTCTCTTCCCATTCTCTCTCGATATTCAACTTAACAACTCCCATTTGCTGCAAAATGCTCCACATCATGGAAACTTTCCTTCATATCTCCTCGTCTTTCTGCTCGATGTCCTCTAGTGAAAAATGACTAGGTTGCCCCTACCCTTGATCAGACCATGCACACCCCCCTACATGCCACCGTACTCCACCCAAACCTGGTCTCCGATATTCCTCCAGCCTACGAACATAAATCCACACTCGGCCATGCTTGCTTCCTCTAAAATCCATTAAAAATCCAAACCTTAGTTCAAAACTAGCTTTAACCAAACTGTCAAAAAAAACAAGAAGATCACCGCACCCATCGAAACATCTTCCGAAATGTAGATCTAGTCTCAACAAACCCAACGATCCTTGATTTGAATTTTTCATTGACTGGATTATCCGATAATTATTTATAAAGATGTGGATTTATTTTTTCTTAGTTTAAAAGAAGTGATAGAAAGAAAAGTGAAAGAGGAAAAGAAAGTAAAGTGGGTTGAATTTTCTAAATGCTTGATTTAGTTTATATAAATTGCATAGCATTTCGTTCGCTTACGGACCACGAACGACAAAACAAAAATATGATTGCACATAAAAATATGATATGATCTCAAAATAATAATAATATGCACCAGTTATCTTATTTTTAAAATTTTCAAGTATACCATTGTTTACCCAAAAATTGTCAAACGATAATTTAATTATTTTCTAAAATAAAAATTATTTGAAAATAAAATAAATTAAATTAAAATATGTTGTTCAAAATCAAGTCCTTACATTATAATTTTATTTTCTTATTATTTATTAAATTTGAATCAAATTTTATTGCTTAAATATTTTAAATATTCTCATTCAAAATGTTAAAAATTCTGGGTCGTTACTCCCTTTCCCCTTAAATGAATTTCATCCCTAAAATTCCTAAAGGAAGAAAATGTTCCCACACCCTTAGACTTATAATTTTCTTTACCAAAATGAGTTATTTAACTTTTAAATTCTTATAAGCTATGGAAAATTTTGGCAGCACCTCCTTTGTGCGACTCGATCGGGAAAAACTGAAATTCAACATCATTGGCCCAAACCATCAAAAGAAAACAAAATCCCAAAAGTAGCCTCCTATATCTAGGTCATAAAACTATCAAAAACAATATAAATGTGTACCTATTATTCGAGCAAACCAACTTTACTGGTGAAACCAAAAGCGCTAAACTAGCCTTTTCTTTCATGCATCTGTATCTCACTTACAAATGATATCAAACCATAAAATTTGCATTTCTAATTTCAAATGCGTACAATTATATTATAGCTTGTATGATGCGCATATGTCATCCGTACGCAATATCAAATTTGATCACTCGTCTGATCGTATAAATTAAATTTCGAACTATACCACTCACTCAACTTCCTTAGTCCATACACCGATCAGGTTCCTTAATTAATAAGCTCCATTCTA
Organism: Allium cepa; assembly: GCA_030765085.1. Taxonomy (NCBI): domain Eukaryota; kingdom Viridiplantae; phylum Streptophyta; class Magnoliopsida; order Asparagales; family Amaryllidaceae; genus Allium; species Allium cepa. Next base: position 241,302,476 of record CM060930.1, read on the forward strand.
TTTGCTTAGCCATATACTGTAACGGTCCAATTTTATGACTTTTGAAAGTCGGCATCAATACGTCCACTGTATCAAATGCCGCAGAATCGAATGCCGGAAAACCGAACCATTAGGGTTAAAGAAGAAGAAGATAGAAGAAGAAACAGAAACAATATCAGAATCTCACATTTCGCAGTGGAACAAATATAGTAGATAAATGAATAATCTTTAAAAAATAGAATCATCTCTGATAATACAATACAACATCAGAGTTACAACGACATCATTCAACACTAGGCATTTACAATAACTAATCCATATTAAAGTAAACTTACAGCAATCCCAACGCAGTGGATAATACATAGTATAATGATACGTCTCTCCATCAAGCTTCAACTTCCGATCATCACAGCTCCTCTTTTTCAACTTCGCTCCAGAATAATGATAACCTGACTCTAGGCTTCCCGTGTGCAAAATTATGGGCACCCAAAGTTTAGAAAGGGAACAATAAACTCAAGGTCAGTCATGTGACTAGTGTGAGATCTTAAAAAAATAGTTATTTTCACAAAGAAAAAGAAAAGAAATCTGCTATGCTTTTGGAAAATGAAACTACCATAAGGACTCCCGCCACACACATAATGCAAATTCAGAATTGGAGGAGACTTCTTCTTATGATAGTCAAATGTGCTTGATACACAACATCTTTTTAATATTATCATTAGTGCATAGTGTAGAAAATGTTTCGTAAGTACAATATTAATCTTAGCCAGCATACAACCATTATTGTATGCCTAATATAGCAACCATGTTCAATAGCAGATTACCGCCACATTCCATGGCAGGTTATACAACTAAAACCGTATAGGGCGCGTATTGTTTCTTTGGATTTCCAACAATGGTCAAGCAAAGGAACTTCCTACACCAAAATGGAACGCCTTTGGAGGGACGTCCCCGAGAACCTAACCGGATCTCTGCCAACACAAGGCCGAGTTACCCCACGTTGTAATACAACTATAACATGAGTAACTATCACAAGTATGCCATCCATGGTCGTTACCGACCTTTATCCGAGGATAATCAACCACAAAGCAATAAATTTCAGTAACCACGTAAGTTAAGTATCTGGGCTCCATACCATCATACCACCCTTTTCAAGAAGGAAATGGACATACCCTGAGGGCGCTACCCCCAAATTTTCTTGCTGTAACATTGGTTTGACGAAGTCTCGTCCACAGAGCTAGGCTTTCCACGAAAGCCATGCTTCGATCAACAAATGATCAACAGCACTTCGTACGCCACATTACCAAATTAGGAATGTATCACTAGTAACCATCAACTATATAACCTCTGAGCTCGTACGTCTTAGAGAAGGGTGTTAAGCTAAGAGAATAAATTCTCCGCCACCAACAGAAATGTATTTGATAGAAACTAGCATTTCATCTCAAAGTGTAATGTCAGGCACACATCTATACAGGTCCGTTCCGGGATCGAATGGAATCGAAGGCACTTCAAAGAAGCCCTTGCAATTCGGATATTCACTAATCACGTCCGAAATCCCCATCACAAAGGGTGATAATCTCTATACCGGAGCAATTTGGTGCAGAGACATTCGATAGGTAATCCTTTCTCTTTTGAAAATACCCGGTCTTCAACACCATCTTCAAATGCATTCCCATTTCGTCGTATCATTATTCGGAATGGGTTTTATGACATAAGGTCCTCTCCCGAGTAATCCGAATAACGAGCGCTTATTTTAAAAATAAGTGTTACATTCAGATTTCAAACAAATCACAACAATTTCCACTTTGATCTTTTAAATAATAGATCCGTCACAAAGATTCGATGTGGTTTTCGAATATCCATTTGGAATTCAACCCCCGGTCGCATCGAAATTCAAATGCCATTTAAAGGAAAATATTGATAGTCGGTTAATTAACTATCAGTCAACATTCACAACAATTACCAGATTTAAATAATTTTTCCCATTTATTTATTTCCAAAATATATTTTCAAGATATATTTCACACTTCAACCATTTGAAAACAAATTTCAAATTACTTCCCACATTTCAATCCTTTGAAAACAAATTTCAAATCATTCTTCCTTACGCGGAATACATTTCCAAATATTTATTCATTTCCACTGAAAATCTACCGAGTTCAAATACTTTAAAATAATTCAAATTACTTATCCAAACATATATACTTGGAAATGTTTAAAATACTTTTAAACATTTATTTTAGAATATTAGTTATGAAAATATTATACAAATATTTCATATAAAAATTTAAGTCCAAACTAATTTTAAAATAAAATTAGTAGATAGGATATAACTATTTAAATGGCTATTTTCTAAAACAAATATCAATTAAAACTTAAGATAATAACTTCTATAATAAATTAAAATAAATCTTTACTTTGAAGATTTTCAAAATAACCTAAGTAAATAATTTCTCCAAATTATTCTTTCCTTAAAACCATCTTTGCATCTTCAATTTATATTTATAAACTATATTGAAAACATACTCGGCTTTCCAGGAAAAGTACACCTTCCATTCTAAAATGGTTTATTCCAATCAATTTATAAATCTTTCTGGATTTATTTTAAATTTACGTTCCAAATCCGTAAATTCCTTTCCACACTTTTAAAAATAAAATAATATTTATTTTTAAAACAAATTCCCCTTTCATAAAATTCCCATTGTGAATTTATATTTTCAAATATCCACTGATATGCGATTTTCAAATCGATTCCCAAATATTCACTTTCAACACCAAATCAATTTTCAAATTGATTTCCAAATTTAATTCAAATATCAAATCAAATCCCAAATTGATTTTCCAAACATTTATTTCAAACAAAAAATAGATTTCAAAATTTATTTTCCAAAATTTATTTTTAAACACCAAATAAATTTCAAATCTGTTTCCCAAGGATTTAAATTTCAAACACCGAGTCAAATTTCAAATTGATTTTCTGTAAATCAATTCAAACACCAAATTAAATTCCAAATTGATTTCTATATTTATTTATTTTTGAAATAAATTCCTTTATTTCTTCCAACTATCTAAAAATCCATGTTTTAAATAAATTCTTCAACCTTTGAATAATATCACCCGAAATCCATTCATTTAGCCTTTTTCCTATATTTTGGAATTTTATTCAATAGGATTCAAAAATAAAACTTTATTCTTTTAAAATTCTTTCTTTTATATTTATTCAATTCCTTAAAATAAATCTAGTATTTCCGGTATCCTACGATACCAAAAATATATTCAGCTAAACTATAGCCTTTAACTGTTTCAATCACAAATATAATCGCATAGAGATTATGTGATAGCCCAAATTTTGGGCGTCTGTTAATTTTAAAAAAAAATTAACAGATGAAGATTTTAAAAAAATAATAAAATAAAGGTTGAATTATAAATATCTAAATAAATATTTATATTAATAATTTTCCTAACTAAAGTACTGAAGTTTGATAATATTTGCTTAATAATCTTCTTTTATAATTATTTAGTTGGACAAATTTATCTTTCCAAAATTAATAAAAGTGATTTTCTAATCATAATATAATATATAGGTATGTATATACATTAAATTGGAAATTTTATTTTTATTGATTTTCAAGGTTTACTTAAAGTTGAATTCTATATTCAACACTAAAATAGTTACTATAAGGTATAAAGTAAGATTTGATAAAGGTGTATATATATAAAAATTCATTTAAAGGTTATACTTAAAATAAAGGTAGTCTGTAAAAATATAAGGTTAAAACATGTGTGCATAAAAATATTATATTGATTTAAGAAATTAATAAATGCATAAGACTTGGGTAAAATAAGATTTAATAAAGAATATTACATAACAGTACATAAACATATTAGGTAAACTTTAATTACAAATATAAACAAATTCACTATGCATTTTAACAAATATAAACATTTATAAGCATTTAATTCTTGCATTCATACATTTGTAAGGAGACAATCATTTACATTGACAATTGTAAGCTTTGTATTTACAAGTGGCATTGTTCATTTTCTTTTCTTCAAGAAAATATAATTATCATATTAGAAAGCAAGACTAAAATCCCTACTCTTTCATTCCAAGGAAAAAAAAGAAGAATGGGGAAACATATTCAAGTCTTCAAAATCTTCTTCCATCTTAAAAAAAAATTAAACTAAAATCTGGAATGAAGGGCCTAAAAATGAAATCAAATCATCTCTGATCCATCATAACAAGCTTCTTTGTTTTATATCTGAGGGTAAACCTTATACCATTATCAGTAAATGAACTATCTTCAAGATTAGCTCAATAAACCTAACTAAGAAACAAAATACAAGTTCAAAGATCAAGCCTCGGGTCCAATATCAACAAGCAGTAGATTTCCAGAATCAAGTTTCCAGCAATAAAGCACTGCAAGTTTTTATATTTCAAAATGTTCAGCTCTGTTCAACTGTTCTGGTGAGTAACTTACCTTGTTCCTCTGTTTCTGTAAATTGCCTGTGTTTGAAACTTCTTTTATTTCTTAAAAAAAAAATTCAGTGATAAGTTTGGATGCATGATTGAAGTAAAGCTGTAGAATGATTGTAAGTATAAGTTTTATTTGTTGTCGGCGTGTAAATGTGAAAAAAAATTATCTGTGCATGTCAATAATGTGAGGAAATATATTAGCCTTTGTTGATTTCAGCAGGCAAATCAGATTCAAAACAAACAAATCAAAACCATGTCAGAAAATAATGATTTTAATATAAAGTTATGTTTATAAAAACTGAATTGTCGTGTTAAATAATGATTTTTGGAAGAAATCGCATGTTTTTTAGCTTATGGTTAAGGAGTATTTTGGGCGATGTACAGAACCACGTTTTCACCGAATTCTGGCGAACCTATTGGTGGTGGAAGGCGATTTTCGGCCAGGAGGGGGCTGCAGAGGTGGGAAGCACTGGAAAATGCTTGACATTTTTTCTATTGGACGGTTTGGATAGAGGAAGCGATTTTAGGGCTTGACAAGTGTTTTCGCGGGTTGCTGTTCTAGGACAAACTGCGGCACGAAAAGTGAGAGAAGGGTGTGCGGTCATGAGGCAAAGGGAGGAGGTCGGACTTGCGCTCTTACTGGTGAAGTTTGAGCGTCGATCAGTGTTGGGATGGTGGCGAATGAGGGGTTTTTGGTGAACGGAAATTTTAGTCCAGGCAGTGAATGTTCGAATTTTTGTTTTGGGGATTTTGCTTCGATCCAAGAGGTGAGGTATAGAAGGGTAGTTGGCAGCGACTTAGGGAGGTCACTGGAGTTGGGCGGCATTGCTCCGTCACTGTGTGCATGTATACATGTGCACCTGTAGTAGTATGAGGTAAGTGTTGGAGAAGACGATGTCTTCTCGAGTCGAAGCTCGTGTGGGCTTCGCGGGGGACTCGAAGAGAATTTTGGGTTTTGCCGAGTTGTTTTCGAATTTTAGTGGGGGTTAGCTGAGTTGAATTTTTGTAAGATTGTTTAGATTTGAACAAGTAAAAAGAGAATTTTTTTTTCTTAACTTTGATAAGTTAAAGGAAGAGAAAGAGGAGGGGAAAACTCGGGTTCGTCTCGAGTCAAAGGCGGTCGAACCCGAAGCAAATTTCGAATTTTTAAAAGTATGGTTTTAAACTTTAATTTTGTTTAAAAAAAATTGATTTATATACATATTACATCAGAGTAATTTTGTAATTAGTTTATAAATATTTCAACTTAAATATAATTGTTGGAATATTATTAGGTTTAAAATAAAAGTATTTAACTTTAAATAAAGGATGATGATTTTGAATAAATCAAATTCAACCTTTAAGTTCAATTTAATTTAAATGGAAGTTAAGGGTTAATGTAGATAAATGATTTATCTTAATTAAATCATGTATTATTAACTAAGGTAATTAAAGTATAATTACTAAATTGACCAAGATGTTTAATTTGGATAATTAATTAAGGTAAATTAATTTGCGAAATTTATTAAGTATAGATGATCACTTAATGAATGCATTGACTAATCGAGGTTGATCAACTAAGAAATAATTAAGTAACAAGTAATTAAGAGGATAATTACTTAATATAAAATGAATTATTATGTATAATTACTTAATCAAGTAATTAAAGGAATTGATTACTCAGTATAATTAATTAAATTAATATGGTTAATTTTAATTAATTGATTAAGTTTAATTAATCAAAAATAATCGTTTGATGTTTGGTTAAGTATAATTACTTAAGGTAATTAATGAGGTGTAATTACTTAGTGAAGTAATTAATGGATAATTACTGATGTATTTAGTAAAAGGAAATTACTTGATGGAAGTAATTAGAGGATAATCACTTTGTAGAAGAAAATTAGTGATAATTACTCAGTGAATTTAAAGAATTAATTAATATAATTAATCAAGGAGTTGATTTAATTGATGAAGTAAATAAGGAAAATTAATTATTGATTATGATTAATTAAGAATGATTAATAAAGGTAATTAAGTTAAAGGTTAATTATTATATGAAATTTAAGAATAATTATCCAGTGGAAGTAACTAGATGATCATTAATTAATGTAATTAATGGAAGTAATCAATCATGCTTATTAATGATTAAATGATGAAGGGTGCTTTGAATTGGTTGATATCTCTGATATGAGTTGCTTTGTGATATGATATGTGACGACCACCCATGACTCCTGCACTAAACAAGGAAATAGTGCGCTGTAAAGTGTGCTAGGCCGCCACAGACGATCATCAGGGTAGGGTAAAACAATAAACTCTATCGTATTACTCACAGCGCAGGGATAAAATAAAATAGAAAAATATACATAGTGAAGCTCCATAGAACAGAATCTCATCATACAAACTAATAGTAGTTTTATATAAACATCTGAAAAGTCAATACAGCAAGCCTCACTACATATCACTCAGAGAATCATACAAACAGCGGAACACCCAGTACATATAGTAAGAAATCAATATGCAAAAGCCTCCACCTCGTCTACGTCATCAACAGCGTTGGTAACCAAGAACAGCACCTGTCACCTGTTACCTAGTATGCCCATCCCAAAAGGGATGAACAGCCCAAGGTAATAAGAGTTGAACATAAAACCTTGAGTCAGAAAAAAGTCCTAGTGAGCAGTAAATCAACTATCAAACATACCAAAAGAGCATAAAGGTTAAAAAGGAATAGGAACCCAACCATCCCACTCCACCACTTTCTACAATGATAGCCCCAGACCCACTAAGCAGAACAAAACATAGTAAAGCAGACAATTAAAGTAAAGTAATTATCACTCGAGTCAAGGTCGATGTTTTCCAAGCACAAACCCCCAAGGCCTAAACCAAGATCAGATAAGCACCCACAAAACATCGCCCTTGAGACCGAGTGACGATACAACCAAACATCCAAACATCCATGACTCTGGCTATCACTGTTATCATAGCCTCGATATCACCGTTAATTGAATGACCGGCTCATTCTTTCATCCGTCCATCAAGGGCTAATGGTAACCCCGGTTCTAGACATAACTCCGCATGTCGTCGCAGCCCGTGCCTAGGACTATCGAATCTGCCCAGAGTACTTGGCATGTCGTCGCAGCCCGTGCCTGGGATTATCGAATCTACCCAGCGTACTCTTGCTTTGAGCATGCTAGAACCTCCAATAACGATGAACTCTCAGCCTCCTAGTCATCCTCCTCGACGACTATTCTCATACTAGCTCAAGTGCCTCTCAAGCCATCTATTATCAACAAACTCGAACCATTTCACCGAGTTATCAACATGCTTGGGATGATTCCGTCTGGATTAAACCAAGGCTTTCTCATATCATGCTTTGCTTTATCGCATCATAGCAAAGTCACATCTCAATATCATCATCAAATCTACCCATATGAGCTTTCTCATCCGCTTCATACGCCACGGGCAGCTTTCCTTATTCAAGAGCCTTTCCACTTAGCTTTTGAATCATCTTAGACCAACTTGTCCAAATCAAATCATCAATCTACTAACTTTTAACAATTAATCAAATCAAACATTAATCCAAGAAATCAATCATTCAAACCAGATTTAAATAACAGTTATAACAATAATGGCAATTTCGTAAATAAAGAGTCCAAATCTAACAAGTATGAATTCTAAGTAATATCTTGATGAATGAACTAGCATAGATTAACATGTAGTAAAGTAGATATCAAAACTTTACGATCGATGGATCTACATGCAGACTTAAGAAAAATGCATGAAGTCACTATCTTTAACCCACAAACCAACCACCGATCCAATATACTCCTTTGGGTCCGTGTGAGAGATAACTACCACTCACCAAATCACCTACACACTTCAAAAGCAGCTAACTTCAGATGTGGACAGCAAAGGGTTTAGCTTGATCCGACAAGATTCCGATTCAAACGATGAGATCTCTCTTTGATGGATGGAAATCTTCAATTTTGGCTCTTGGATCTTCGATTTAGATGGATGGAAACACAAGATTAAAGTAGAAAAAAAATTAAAGAAATGTTGTAGTCGAGCTCTCAGAATGGCAGCACTTCGTCGCTTCAAAATCCGGATCCCAAAAAATGAAGATAGGCACTTCTATTTATAGGCTGGAAACCCCTTAAGTTGGCCGTCCCCTTGAGTCGTTGCCGACCTAATGACCTACGACTCAAGAACCCTACGACCTACCGACTTAACACAACACACGGTCTAACACGGCTCAACGCTGCTGCCGACCTAACGTTAGAGACGACCTAGCAACTTAACTATAAATCCGACCCAACGACTCACAAATGTAGCCGACCTAACACTATACACGTGGTCTCAACGACCTACGACCTAACTGTACTCATCCCATCACCATAAGTCGCTTACGACTTAAGCCTGCAGGTCGTTAATTCCTATAGGTCGTTATCTCCTATAGGTCGGTCTTCTTTAAATCGGTCAAAATCTTAGGTCGCTTACTTCTTAGGTAGGTCCACCTCCATACCTTTAACTCTGCTAAGCCGCTTACTCCACTAAACCGTTAGCTCTTAGGTCGGCCCATCTCCTTAACCCGCTAACCACCTTAAATCGGCAACTACCACTAACTCGCTCCACCGACCCAAACTACAACACGACCTAAGCTCCCACACGAGCTAACTCAGGTTGACTCAAACAATGCAAACGACCTAATGGCAACTATTTTACGATTTATCGATACATAAAATACGGGTCGTTACATTCTCTCCCCCTTAGGAATTTCGCCCCCGAAATTCCAAACAAACAAGAGTAATCAAAAACTATTCTGCATGCCTACCATCCATAGCAATCAACAAACCATGCATCCAATTACTAGCCTAGCATGCAGAATTCTAAGATTAAACAGGTTACAAATTGATGAGATGTCACGACACCTTAGGGCCATACCTTGAAGAGTTCAGGATGAGCTGCCTTCATCCTTTCTTCCTCCTCCCATGTACAGTCGTTAACATCATCACTCCATTGTACCTTGAGCAACTTGACTACCTTCCTCCTAAGCTGTTTCGTGTCAGTCTCCACAACACGAAGTGGCTTACGAGGTCTCTTAACTACTGGATCAATCTCAAAGTCTTCACAGCTATCAGCAGAAACCACTGTATTCGAGTCGTGCACATACTTCCGTAGATACGATATATGAAAAACATTGTGCACACTCGACATCTTTTCCGGTAACTCCAATTTATAGGTGAGCTTTCCAATTCGCTCGATGATCGGGAATGGTCCAATAAATCTCGGAGTCAACTTTCCTTTCTTCCCGAATCGAATAACATTCTTCAGTGGAGAAACCTTCACGAAAACCATATCGCCTACATCGAATTCCAAACCCTTACGATGTTTATCGGCATAACTTTTCTGACGGTCTTGGGCTGCCTTCATTCGTCGCCGAATGATCTCTATGCAATCCAAAGTCTGTCGAATCATTTTTGGCCCAAGTATAAGTTTTTCTCCAATTTCCAACCAACATGTCGGAGAGTTACATGGTCTTCCATACAATGCCTCATATGGTGCCATACCAATGCTTGACTGGTAACTGTTATTATACGAAAACTCCACCAAATGAAGATAATCTTCCCATGATCCTCCGAAGTCCAAAACACATGCTCTAAGGAGATCTTCCAAAACTCTGTTGACTCTCTCGGTCTGACCATCTGTTTGAGGGTGATAAGCTGTACTCAAACACAACTCGGTCCCCAAAACTTCTTGGAAGCTCTTCCAAAATCCACTAGTGAACAATGGGTCTCGATCGCTCACTATACTCTTCGAAATACCATGGAATTGAACTATCCACTTAACATATAGCTCAGCCAATTTCGATGCAGTCCTAGTTGATCGAACAGGAATGAATCTTGCACTCTTAGTCAAACGATCTACAATGACCCAAATCCCTTCATTTCCTGCTCTTGTTCTAGGTAACCCATCGATAAAATCCATCGATATTTGCTCCCACTTCCATGTAGGAACTTCTAATGGCTGAAGCAATACACTTGGCTTCTTCTGTTCAGCTTTTACCAACTGGTAGTTCATGCACTTGGAAATAAAACTTCCAACATCCTTCTTCATACCTTCCTAATTATAGGTTCTCTTCATATCCTGGTACATCTTATTTCCACCTGGATGAATTGTCAACTTCGAGTGATGACTCTCCTTCAAGATTTCATTTCTCAATCCATCTATATAGGGAACTACTAGTCGTCCTTGCTTCCGAAGCCAACCCTCCCAATCGACCTCGAATCCTTTATCCTTCTCTGGATCCAGTCCAGATTCCAAATCACGGATAATCTTGACAAGCTTATCGTCTCGCTTTTGGCTCTTGCCAATTCTTTCCACAAGAGAAGGTCTTATCGATAAGTTCGCCAACATCTCAGGTTACAATTCACCTCTAAGCCTGAAGTCAAATCCAGCTAAATACTCGAGACTCTTCCATTCCGAAAACATGGCTCCCAATCCTGCATGTCTTCGACTTAACGCATCTGCCACTGCGTTACCTTTTCCCGGAGTATAAGCTATACCAAAATCATATGATGCTAAAAACTCTAGCCATCGTTGCTGCCGAAGATTCAAATCCTTTTGGGAGAAAAGATACTTCAATGACTTATGATCCGTAAACAACTCAAATCGAACTCCCAATAGATAATGTCTCCATTTCTTCAGAGCAAATACAATCGCCGCTAACTCCAAATCATGAGTCGGATAATTCCTTTCATGCGGCTTCAGTTGTCGACTTGCATACGCAACAACTTTTTCCTTTTGCATCAGCACTGCTCCAAGTCCAGTACCACATGCATCGGTGTAAACCACCATCTCATCATTCCCACTTGGAATAGTCAAAACAGGAGCACTTGTCAATTGGTCTTTCAGGATTCCGAAAGCTTGCTCACACTTAGCATCCCATCTGAATACTTGGTTCTTTTTCGTCAATCCTGTTAATGGTGCAGTTATCTTGGAAAAGTCTTTGATAAACCGACGATACTATCCTGCTAATCCAAGAAAACTTCTTACATCTGATGCATTCTTAGGTCTAACCCAATCCTGGATCGCTGCTACCTTGGCGGGATCAACTGCTATTCCATTTCCAGAGATAATATGACCTAAGAACCTCACTTCACTCTTCCAGAAGTGACACTTCGAAAACTTAGCCCTCAGCTGATGTTTTCGCAAGATTTCCAAAATAATCCACAAGTGCGTCTTGTGCTCTTCTTCAGTTCTGGAATAAATCAAAAATCATCCACGAACACAAGTACGAACTTATTCAACTGATCTCTGAACACTCTATTCATAAGATCCACAAAATATGCTGGTGCATTGGTCAATCCAAACGGAATTTCCAACCACTCATAGAAACCTGATGGTGTCCTAAAAGCAGTCTTCGGCACACTATCCTTTGCCACTCTCAACTGGTGAAATCCCGTTGCCAAATCCATCTGAGAAAACACCTTAACTTCGTGAAGCTGATCAAACAAGTCATCTATTCTCGGCAATGGATACTTGTTCTTCTTAGTCAATTTATTCAGCTCACAATTATCCACTCACAACCTCAACGACCCATCCGCTTTGGTTGCAAACACAACTTGTGCACCCCATTCGGACACGCTACGCCGAATGAATCCTTTCTGCAAAAGGTCATCAACTTGCACCTTCAACTCTTGCTATTCCCTAGGCGCCATCCGCCTAAGAGGCATCACAATGGGTCTGGCTCCCTCGACTAGATCGATACAAAATTCGATCTCTCTATGCGGTGGTAACCCTTTGACCTCGTCAAAGACATCCTCAAATCCATTCACAACCGGCACCGATGACAGTCCATCTCGTGGAACAACCAGCGAATACATGAAGCTCATGAAGACACCTTCTTCATGCTTACATCGTATCACAATCTTTTGCCCCTCCACATTTTCGACTGTCACCTCCAGCCTCTTACAATCAACCCTTGCCGCATACTTCCTAAGCCAGTCCATACCCAAAATAATTCCGAACCCCGCAAAGTTCAGAATAAAACAATCACAAACAAAAGAGCAATCTTGACTCGATACAACTAGACCACGGCATATCATACACAAACAAGACGAACCACCAACTGGATTAGTCACAACCAATGGTCTATCAACAATATCCGGTTCCAAACCCAACCGGCCTACAAGATCATTACAAACAAACGAATGCGACGCCCCAGTATCAAACAACACTCTAACTGGAACTCCACATATAGAAAGAGTACCTTGAACCACCACACTCTTTCCTTTCTCTTTCGCCATAGGAGCTTTCGAAGATGATGGAACAGCCACCAAAGCATAGGCTTGCACAATCTGCTTGTCCTTCCTCGGTTCCGGACAATCCTTCCTAAAATGCCCCGGTTTGTCACAATTATGGCACTTCGCTGGCACCTTCGGATTCTTGCAATCTCTGGACCAATGGCCCTTCTGCTGACAATTGTAGCAGGCCACTTCACCCTTCGGCCTCTTGTGACCATCCTTACCCCTCTGTTGCTGCTGCTTCCTTTTCTTGTTTCCACCCTGCTGTGGTTTAGACTCTTCCTTGGTTACAGCAACAACAGATCCTTCCTTAGGAAACAGATTCTCATGCCTGAGAGCTTTCTCCACAAGCTTCTCAAATGGGTCATCCAAATGATCCACCAACTGCCTCCCAAGATACTTGTCCAAGCCTGTCACAAACTTCTCATTCTTCTAATATGGGGATTCAATATATGACCGAGCATACTTGGACAAGGCTTCAAACTCAGAAACATACTCAAGAACTGGTCTTCCACCTTGCTTGAGTTCCACAAATTTCTTGAACAGAACAGATTTCTGAGCTGTAGAAATGAACTTAGCCTCAAATCTAGCTTGGAATTGCTCCCAAGTGATCTCTTCCTCCGGAGTATCAATGGTGATAGAGTTCCACCAATCAGAAGCTCTTCCTTGAAGCTGTCTTGATGCAAGCTTCCTCTTAGTTGCATCCTCAATTCCCAAATCACCGAAGATCCTTCTACAAGCATCAATCTACCTCTGAACTTCAATGGTTGATTCTGTCCCCAAGAAAACCTTTCCTCCTAGAGCAGTATAGTCCTTACACAACTTAGCAAAATCCACCGGTCTTGGAGCTTGAACTTGAACTCCAACATCTATTGATGGCCCCGGAGCTGGCATCCTTCTCATGACCGAAGTCATCATAGCCTCGAACATAGAAGCATAATCATCACCCCCCTCGACAGCACGGCCTCTCCTAGCAGCTGGTCTCCCTCTTCGACTCATTCCTAATATCTAAAAGAAATGATTAATATACCTTGAGAAATAACTGCATAAGAAGTTCAAATCCTTCTAAGCTACTATATTATATATAGTAATCAACCATCAAAATTACAATTACGTCTCTCATTCACAGTTACATCAGCGAGCGTTGGCTAAAATCGATTAACCAAAGCTCTGATACCAAATGTGACGACCGCCCATGACTCCTGCACTAAACAAGGAAATAGTGCGCTGTAAAGTGTGCCAGGCCGCCACGGACGATCATCAGGGTAGGGTAAAACAATAAACTCTATCGTATTACTCACAGCGCAGGGATAAAATACAATAGAATAATATACATAGTGAAGCTCCATAGAACATAATCTCATCATATAAACTAATAGTAGTTTTATACAAACATCTGAAAAGTCAATACAGCAAGCCTCACTACATATCACTCAGAGAATCATACAAACAGCGGAACACCCAGTACATATAGTAAGAAATCAATATGCAAAAGCCTCCAGCTCGGCTACGTCATCAACAGCGTTGGTAACCAAGAACAGCACCTTCCACCTGTTACCTAGTCTGCCCATCCCAAAACGGATGAACAGCCCAAGGTAATAAGAGTTGAACATAAAACCTTGAGTCAGACAAAAGTCCTAGTGAGCAGTAAATCAACTATCAAACATACCAAAAGAGCATAAAGGTTAAAAAGGAATAGGAACCCAACCATCCCACTCCACCTCTTTCTACAGTGATAGCTCCAGACCCACTAAGCAGAACAAAACATAGCAAAGCAGACAATTAAAGTAAAGTAATTATCACCCGAGTCAAGGTCGATGTTTTCCAAGCACAAACCCCCAAGGCCTAAACCAAGATCAGATAAGCACCCACAAAACATCGCACTTGAGACCGAGTGACGGTACAACCAAACATCCAAACATCAATGACTCTGGCTATCACTGTTATCATTGCGTCGATATCACCGTTAATTGAATGACCGGCTCATTCTTTCATCCGTCCATCAAGGGCTAATGGTAACACCGGTTCTAGACATAACTCCGCACGTCGTCGCAGCTCGTTCCTAGGACTATCGAATCTGCCCAGAGTACTTGGCACGTCGTCGCAGCCCGTGCCTGGGATTATTGAATCTTCCCAGCGTACTCTTGCTTTGAGCATGCTAGAACCTCCAATAACGATGAACTCTCAGACTTCTAGTCATCCTCCTCGACGACTATTCTCATACTAGCTCAAGCGCCTCTCGAGCCATCCATTATCAACAAACTCGAACCATTTCGCCGAGTTATCAACATGCTTGGGATGATTCCATCTGGATTAAACCAAGGCTTTCTCATATCATGCTTTGCTTTAACGCATCATAGCAAAGTCCCATCTCAATATCATCATCAAATCTATCCATATGAGCTTTCTCATCCGCTTCATATGCCACGGGCAGCTTTCCTTATTCAAGAGCCTTTCCACTTAGCTTTTGAATCATCTTAGACCAACTTGTCCAAATCAAATCGTCAATCAACTAACTTTAAACAATTAATCAAATCAAAAATTAATCCAAGCAATCAATCATTCAAACCAGATTTAAATAACAGTTATAACAATAATGGCAATTTCGTAAATAAAGAGTCCAAATCTAACAAGTATGAATTCTAAGTAATATCTTGATGAATGAACTAGCATAGATTAACATGTAGTAAAGTAGATATCAAAACTGTATGATCGATGGATCTATATGCAGACTTAAGAAAAATGCCTGAAGTCACTATCTTTAACCCACAAACCAACCACCGATCCAATATACTCCTTTGGGTCCGTGTGAGAGATAACTACCACTCACCGAATCACCTACACACTTCAAAAGCAGCTAACTTCAGATTTGGACAGCAAAGGGTCTAGCTTGATCCGACAAGATTCCGATTCAAACGATGAGATCTTTCTTTGATGGATGGAAATCTTCAACTTTGGCTCTTGGATCTTCGATTTAGATG
Organism: Allium cepa; assembly: GCA_030765085.1. Taxonomy (NCBI): domain Eukaryota; kingdom Viridiplantae; phylum Streptophyta; class Magnoliopsida; order Asparagales; family Amaryllidaceae; genus Allium; species Allium cepa. The sequence continues at coordinate 241,318,192 of CM060930.1, forward strand.
GATGGAAACACAAGATTAAAGTGGAGAAAATAAGTGAAGAAGTGTTGTAGTCGAGCTCTCAGAATGGCAGCACTTCGTCGCTTCAAAATCCGGATCCCAAAAAAATGAAGATAGGCATTTCTATTTATAGGCTGGAACCCCCTTAAGTCGGCCGTCCCCTTGAGTCGTCGCCGACCTAATGACTTACGACTCAAGAACCCTACGACCGACCGACTTAACACAACACACGGTCTAAAACGGCTCAACGCTGCTGCCGACCTAACGTTAGAGACGATCTAGCGACTTAACTACAAAGCCGACCCAACGACTCACAAATGTAGCCGACCTAGCACTATACACGTGGTCTCAACGACCTACGACCTAACTGTACTCATCTCATCACCATAAGTCGCTTACGACTTAAGCCCGCAGGTCGTTAATTCCTATAGGTCGTTATCTCCTATAGGTCGGTCTTCTTTAAATCGGTCAAAATCTTAAGTCGCTTACTTCTTAGGTCGGTCCACCTCCATACCTTTAACTCTGCTAAGCCGCTTACTCCCCTAAACCGTTAGCTCTTACGTCGGCCCATCTCCTTAACCCGCTAACCACCTTAAGTCGGCAACTACCACTAACTCGCTCCACCGACCCAAACTACGACACGACCTAAGCTCCCACACGAGCTAACTCAGGTTGACTCAAACAATGCAAACGACCTAATGGCAACTATTTTACGATTTATCGACACATAAAATACGGGTCGTTACATGATATGTTTGATGGACGATGATAATGTGATTATCAATCAATTATGAATTACTGTGTAAAAGTGTTATTCGACAATTAAAGTTGAATTGTATTCTAATTGGATAACTTGGGTCTAAATGACATTGGATTCGAAGAAACCGGAGTCGGGTATTATTAAATACCCGAAACGACTTCGATTCTTTAAAAATTTGATGTGCGGAATCATTAGAATGAAATGGAATGATTTAAGTGAATTGGACCATTTAATCTAAGTTTTGGTACTTAGAATTTGATGTGTGATGTAAGAAATGTCTATAATGACTTTTGAAGTTGTAAATAAATACAAATTACCCCGAGTCACCCGGGTTTATATAAGTTGTATGCTTTTGTATTCCATGTTAGATGAGTTTACTCACGCTGGTTTCCAGCCTGACCCGGGTGTTACTTTGATGTAATGCTCGGTCAGACCGAGTATTACAGATTTTCAAGTAAGGAAGTTCTGAAGCTCAGGAAGCAAGCTGGAAGGCAGGAACGTATGGAGCATAACCATTGAGTATTATTGTTGCATACCTAGGACATGTTGATTCATATGTGTTTGCGCCAAAATTGTTCACAAACCCCAAATAACGTGAAAGCACCAGTGTATGAATACAAGTCAACAATATTCAAACACAAATAACAGATCTCAGCAAATAACAAGCAGCAAATCAAAAATAACAAGCAGCGACACAAGTTTTATAGTGGTTCGGCTATCTCCGGCCTACGTGCACTCCAAAGTTTTATCCTTTTATTAGTTATACTTGCTGGTTACAAGTGAGTACAGCAGTTACAAAGTCCAAATTCGAACCCAATAGTAGAAATGATGATATGGAATGATTCTGGCAGCGTCCGGGCGTGCTTGTTCACTTCAAATTCTCCCACCCCTTTTCTGAATGACCAGGGGCTCTATTTATAGGCGTAGGAGGATGATATTTCTCCTAAAAATCCGGTAGACCTCTTCTAGCACGTGAGGGAGGCCCATGCGCCCGGCCTCAGGAAGTTGGGCCTACTTTGGGATCGATTCGAACTCCATTCGAATCGATCAAGAAATCATCCAATTGAGCTGAAATTTGGTGAGAACATTCTTCAACATGTATGTAAGCTCCTGTAAAAATTTCATTGCATTTGGATCAACGGTTTGGAAGATATGATGGATTCGAATCTGGGGTTGTCCGTTGCCTGTCGCCTTCGAATCCATGCTTCGAACCCATGCTTCGAATCCATCAAAAGCGCGTGTGTATCGATGACGTGGCGCTATTTCTCTGGGTCGATCCACCTTTGTCGCCGAGTCTACTGGGTCGAATCCTTCTTTTTCTCTGAGTTTTACTGGGTTGAGTCCATGGATTCGAGGTAGTGGATTCGAAGGTGTTCGTTCGAATCGATCGGGGTATCTCATAGTTGATCGATTCGAAGCTGCCTGATGGATTCGAAGGAGCCTAGGTTGCCATCTGCCATCGATACGAATGTATCGGTTTGAAGCATGCCGTCTCTTCCCATCCTAACCGATGCAAACTTCACTGAGCCGAATCCATGATGATCGATACGAAGTCCTTCATCGAGTCGAACAAACACATGGTCGATGCGAAGTCATTGATCGAATCCGTGCCTATCGATGCGAACTCCATCGATTCGAAGCAATTCCTATGTGCCGTGCCTTCGATCGATTCGAACCTGATGGGTTCGAAATGAACAAAAACCTTGATGGGTTTGAATCTGATGGATTTGAAATGAGCACCATCTTGACCCCTCGATGGATTCGAACAGCCATGCCTTTCCTACCTTGCATCGATCATAACTCCTTCATATGAACTCCGATTAACCTGAAATTTGAAACATAGCCTTTCCTAATCCTTATCATCATCTCCTTTTAATTTCGTCCCGATCGGAGTTCAACCAAATTTTGACGATATCGATCGTAGCCTTGATTCCAACTGATCTCCAATCCTGATATCCATCATTACTTGCCAATTTGTCGATATTCTAGTTTTGACCAAAAATGGGATAACACTTTGCCCCCCAAAACATGCCTTGTGATAACAAGGTGTGTTTTGAATAGTTCCGAATCCAATATCCAAAGTCCATAGCCATATCGCCAGAGTATGTCATCCTTGACTGCTTCGAGTCGACACCCAATTCCAAATCCCATAACCAAAGCCTTAGCCAATTCCATATCCATTCGAACTCGACAGCCGAGTCCTAATCCATCCTTATCCAATAGCCAATAACCAGATCCAGGACCTCCTCGGGTCGATACCCGAATCCATAACCTCTCCGGGTTCTTGCCAAGCGCAATCCACACCTGACGATCGTGGTCCAGTGTCCCTGGACGTTGTGCAATGCCGTGGCTTAAGTCTGAAGCCGAATCCTGGTCTCTCCGGACCCTTGTTGAGCATAGTCCATACTCTACGACCTGAAACAATAATCGATAATATGGGGCCTAAGTCCTAGGCCGAATCCTGGTCACTCCGGACCCTTGCCGAACATAGTCCACACTCTACGACCTGAATGAGTCAATTTACCACGTTCGGGCAAAGTGACTCACCCCTTGCCAGGCATAATCCATACCCGACGACCATTTATCAAAAACCAAATGAAAATCCAATCAAAATCCAACCCAAAATCCAAATCCAAACCAGAAATCCATAGCAGCATTCAAAATAAAAAACAACCATCCAGAAAAAACCCAAATCAAAAAGTAAGCAAAACCAGGAGTTCGATCCGAACTCCAAAATCAAATCCAAAGAGAAAAGCAGTGTCCAATCAAAAAGCAAAAGATAAATTTCATAAACCACAATATCGCAGTTTATCATCATTCAGAGCATGCTTAGGGGCTATCTCCGTCCCCATACATGTGTAAATGACTTAGTTGCTTGCCAGCAGTTTGCTACTTATTTCACATTATCCTGATCAGTGGATGATCAATCGACCATCATCCCTGGGCCTCACATCATCACGGCGTGAGGTTGTCGGTGGTTGCTCCTGCTCCACCGTTGCATTCCGAGTTCCGACATATTGCTGTAACTGTCCATTCCTTACATGCTCCTCGATTATATCATTTAAGTGCCTGCAGCTGTTGGTATCGTGTCCATCCAAATCATGGAAGAGGCAGTGCCTTCCTGATGTCCTTTCCCGTTCTGATGGTTCTCTCCTAGCCGGCCTCCGGTAAGGAAGGCGATTCCGAGTATCCAGGTATATCCGCTCCAGCGTCTCGTTCAATCCTGTGTATGTGGATAACTTTGGATCCTTTCATCGCTTCTTAGCGTTTCCAGAATCATCGTCCAACTTCCTTTTCCCTTTGTCTTTGTCCATACCTTTCCTTGATGGTCCTACATCCTGAGTGGCATTAACCCTTTGCACCTTTAAATCCACACTCGCGTCCTCCTGCCGAAGGACCCTTTCTGCCTCGTGAAAAATGCGTCGAGATCCTGTGGGGGATCTCGTATCAGAGATACCTTGAAATCCGAGTCCTCCCTGACTCTTGATACCGCTGCCATTAAAACCATCGATGGATCAGGCCGATCCACCGAAGCCACTACCGCACTGAATCGAGTTAGAAAAGCTCTAAGCGATTCATCCATCCTTTGCTTCACCGATGTCAATGTCATCACATTCTTCGGCCTCTTGAAGTGAACCCAAAACTGTCCCAAAAAGTTTTCCACCAATTCCCTCCAAGTCCTGATAGATCCTTCTCCCAGCTGCCTAAACCACATTGCAGCTAAGTCCGTCAAATATAAAGGGAAGCATCGAGCCATCACTTCCTCCGATGCTCCCAGCAACTCCATGTGACTGGTGTACCTCATCAAGTGATCTGTTGGATCTGCCTTGCAATCATAAACCTCCACGCTAGGTAGCTTAAACTTAGGTGGATTCTGAGCCATCCTTATTTCCCGAGAAAATGGACTCCTATTCACTCCTTCCAAGTCTCCGTTGATCAAACCACCTCGCACAGTTCTTCTGATGATTTCAACTAATCCGGTATTGTCTGTTGGAGGTTGCCCTCCATGCCCCCGGGGGAACTCTGGCACATATTCCTCATGTGGTTCACTAGCAGCAACGTTAGCTCTAGCCTGTTGAACTCCTTCCAAAGGTCCTCCTGTGTTGGATCCTGTGGGCCTGCCCCCAAGCCCTTGTTGATTGCCCTCTAGCTCCGCATCCCGTCCTCCGTTGGGTTCCACAACCCTAGTTCCTTGTCCTGCATCCACCGTGGCTGTAGCTGTTCCTAAGTTCTGCATCCCTACAGCTCTCATTTGCTCAAAGAAAGTCTGCATCATTTCATGTTGGCTCTTCAATAATCTCTCCCGTAAAGAATTTTCCATAGCCTCCATTTCATCCCGAGTTATGTAGATTGAAGCTTGTCCTTCCCCAGCTCCGGAGGATGCTTGTTGACTTCCTTCCTGTTGGCTTCTCTCAGCCCTTTGCCTTCTACTATTTTGTCTAGTCATTGTCTTCAGACCGAAACTCCTCAAACTTCTTCAAATCCAAACTTCAAATCCGATGTAGCGGGTGCTAGTCGTTCTCAATGAAAGCACCAAAGTGTTTGCGCCAAAATTGGTCACAAACCCCAAATACCGTGAAAGCACCAGTGTATGAATACAAGTCAACAATATTCAAACACAAATAACAGATCTCAGCAAATAACAAGCAGCAAATCAAAAATAACAAGCAGTGACACAAGTTTTATAGTGGTTCGGCTATCTCCGGCCTACGTCCACTCCAAAGTTTTATCCTTTTATTAATTATCCTTGCTGGTTACAAGTGGTTACAGCAGTTACAAAGTCCAAATTCGAACCCAATAGTAGAAATGACGATATGGAATGATTCTGGCAGCGTCCGGGCGTGCTTGTTCACTTCAAATTCTCCCACCCCTTTTCTGAATGACCAGGGGCTCTATTTATAGGCGTAGGAGACTGATATTTCTCCTAAAAATCCGGTAGACCTCTTCTAGCACGTGAGGGGGGCCCATGCGCCCGGCCTCAGGAAATTGGGCCCACTTTGGGATCGATTCGAACTCCATTCGAATCGATCAAGAAATCATCCAATTGAGATGAAATTTGGTGAGAACATTCTTCAACATGTATGTAAGCTCCTGTAAAAATTTCATTGCATTTGGATCAACGGTTTGGAAGATATGATGGATTCGAATCTGGGGTTGTCCGTTGCCTGTCGCCTTCGAATCCATGCTTCGAACCCATGCTTCGAATCCATGCTTCGAATCCATCCAAAGCGCGTGTGTATCGATGACGTGGCGCTATTTCTCTGGGTCGATCCACCATTGTCGCCGAGTCTACTAGGTCGAATCCTTCTTTTTCTCCGAGTTTTAGTGGGTTGAGTCCATGGATTCGAGGTAGTGCATTCGAAGGTGTTCGTTCGAATCGATCGGGGTATCTCATAGTTGATCGATTCGAAGCTGCCTGATGGATTCGAAGGAGCCTAAGTTGCCATCTGCCATCGATACGAACGTATCAATTCGAAGCATGCCATCTCTTCCCATCGATACGAAGTCCTTCATCGAGTCGAACAAACACCTGGTCGATGCGAAGTCATTGATCGAATCCGTGCCTGTCGATGCGAACTCCATCGAATCGAAGCAATTCCTATGTGCCGTGCCTTCGATCGATTCGAACCTAATGGGTTCGAAATGAACAAAAACCTTGATGGGTTCGAATCTGATGGATTTGAAATGAGCACCGTCTTGACCCCTCGATGGATTCGAACAGCCATGCCTTTCCTACATTGCATCGATCATAACTCCTTCATATGAACTCCGATTAACCTGAAATTTGAAACATAGCCTTTCCTAATCCTTATCATCATCTCCAATTAATTTCGTCCCGATCGGAGTTCAACCAAATTTTGACGATATCGATCGTAGCCTTGATTCCAACTGATCTCCAATCCTTATATCCATCATTCCTTGCCAATTTGTCGATATTCCAGTTTTGACCAAAAATGGGATAACAATATGTGACCAGTGTTGTATATGTTGTAACTCTGATATATATTAAGGTGTAATTTGATAAGTACAGTTTCCTTTGTATAACTATTAATTATGTGATATTATGTTTTGATCCTCTGTGAATGTGAGGTTTCTATGTGTTGTTTTCTGTTTTCTTCTTCTTTCTTTTTCTTCTTTTCACTAACTATCTGGAATTTTCGGGATCGAAATTTCTGGGTCGTTACATTTGGTATCAGAGCTGAAGGTTAAGCGAGAACCTTGGCTCTGGTGGGATTGCTCATTAAGGATAGGGTAAGTGATACCCTAGAATGAGTTGAGTGTATATATATAAATATGAGAGAGCGTACTTGTTATTTTTTTTATATAAAGGATTTTAAATTATTTCAAAAGTAAATGAATCTTATATAAGAAATAGATTATCTATTACAGTAAGGAAATTGATTGTAGTATTAATCAAACTAAAAGTAATAGTAAGAATTAAGTGATAATAGAATTACAACCAAATTGAAATTAAATTAAAGACAAGTTTGAAATGAATTCAAACTAAAATAGAAATCTTGAATTGGAGAAGTATTATGGAATAAGATGAATTAGAATTGCTTTCAAACCAGAAAATAAAATGGATATTGTGTTTGATAATGGTACGATTGTTTTTCAATAAACAATAAAATGTTTTATGGAAATAACCATTTGATGAGAATAACTTGTAAATTAGAAAGGATGGAAATTTAAGTAGATTTAAAATTGTGAAGTTTGAATTCTAAATTTAAATATTTGAATTGATTTCGAAATGTTAAAGGAGATAATATTATTCCAACTATTTTGAATATGATCTTATTTAAAAATAAGAGATGTTATGTAATATATTCGAATGAAAGGGGTCTTATTTCAAACAAGAGTCATTTAAAAATTTAAAGAAATTTGTTTTGAACTAAAAACTAAAGGTGGTTTAAAATTTTAAAGTATAACTTGGTATGTAAAAGAAATTAATATGTATATATGAGGATATACATAATATCAAAGGTGGTTTGAAGAAAACTCTAAATGTTGAGTTTAATTTGGAATGAGATATGATACCCAGAGTGATAGGTTTTTGAACTTAATAAGTGGGAAGATTATTTATGAAAAGTTCAAAATTTGGAATGGAAGATTCTAATTGGGTAAGATTGACTGGATTAAATGAATTGAGTTTAACTTGGGGAAAAGTTTAAATAGTTGATTTGGATTAGGAAGTTTGAGTGATCTCAAAATAGGTTTGAGATCCGAAAATTGGAAATGGAGGGATGTTTTAAAATAATTTGAATGATATCATTCCATTGTTACAAATCTTTAAGTTGTGAATTGGATTTGTTTTAAATGAATGAGAAATGTGGTGTGGTAATATATCCATTATTAAAGTAAATTGGAATTAGGATTCAGAATTAAGTGGTTTAAAGATATAAGTTGATTTGATTTAAAGGAATTAAATCAATATTTGAAGTATTAGCTCGAATTTACATAATTCGAGATGGCTTAAATTTGGAATTTGAATTGAAATTAGTTCAAATTGAATTTGATTTGAATTAATTGAAATGGTGATTGAAGATGTATGAGTATAAGATTCAAATGGAAAATTTGAATTAGATTGATTTAAATAATTTGGAATTGTAATTAAAGTTGAATAGTATAAAATTCAAATGGAATTTGCATTGAATTCGGAAGAAATTAAGAATAATTCAACTTGATTTGGAAATAGAGTTTAAAATTGGGATTAATTCAAACTGGAGTTGAAATGAATTGAAATTGGAACTAGTTCAATTGAAATTTATTTGAATTAGTAGAATTTGAGATTAAGGTTGAATAAAATTAAATTTGGAAAGAAACTGAGGTTAATTCAACTTGAATTGGGGTTAAATCAATTTCAATGGAAATTGAAGTTATTTAAATTGGAATTGGGTCGATTTAAATGGAAAAGGGAATTTAAATTGAATTGATGAGAATGGAGATTGGGAAATGAGCAGTTTTGACTCTGGACTATTTTCAATATAAATTGATTTAATATAAACCTATTTTCCAAGCTATTCATTATATATACATCCTTTCTTTTAAAAGCCAAATTATCTTATACTTGTTTTACAATTATATTTGAAACTGTTTAACAATTTTCTAACTATTTTATAAACTAATTACTATTTTCAACTACTAATTACTATTTTATAGCTATTTTGCAATTATCTAAAATTTCTATAATTATTTTAACTATTTCATAACTATTTTACACCTACTTTACAAACTAGTAATTATTTTCCAACTACTTATCTGTTTTCAAATTTTCCAAACTATTTTCAAAATAAACTGGTTAGAGTTCAAACTGTTATTGGTTAAATACCCAATCGAGATAAAAATAGAGGTGATAATCCAAATGGATTGAGGAAATTGTGAGTAAGTGAATGAAAATCAAAGTGAATGTGAATAGAAATGGAATTGATTTGGCTAATAACCAATAAAGATAAATACGTAGGATGTACGTATGTTATTCTATTCGCATAGTGATTTGATCCAGATTCAAGCATAGAATTTCGAGATAGTATGTTGATCCGAGTGGGATTTTTCACTCGATTATTGACGGCAAACCTGGATATGGATTGTTTATTGGTTCTGGATGTTCTCTATCATAGTTAGGCTATGCAAGGAGAATGACGGTTCTGATCAAAAAACCAGATCTGTGTCCGCACTAGAAAGTCGGGTGGACGATACTAGTTCGGAACTGAAATTGTGTGATCGAGTGGGCGATCAGATTGGTATAGCGTACGGATGATATGTATACATCATACGAATTTGAATGAAATTGATATTGAAAAGAGTAATAAAATTTGAATATTTGATTTTGAATAAACAAAGTTATATATCTTTGTTATATAAGATAAAACTTCCCTTGATGAATCTTTTGCCCAAAAAAAATGGTTTTTTGAGGTGTTTGAAGTATAAAGGAGTTTTATACAAGTTTGAAATGATCCAAAGTTTTAAAAATTATATATCTGTATATATATATGTAAAGGATCATACGAGGATTTTGGAAAAAGGTTTTGGGAACCTATGGATTTTGAAAGGCTTTTGATTTTTGGGAAAAATCAATATTATATTTGGAAAGCCTAGTTTGAGAATTGTCAATTTTGGGATAATCGATTTTGTATAAAGAAGCTTTGAATGAGATCATACTAGGTGTACGATTTAAAGATACTATATATATAGTATAAAATGTTTTGATGATGGCTCTGGGGAAAAAGGCGCTCCCTTGAAATGGACTTCTCAGGAGTACCACCGGGTGGTGCTGCCTTGAGCCTCAAGAGGGGGTTCTAAAGTTGATCCTGTGAGGAGTCTGGACAAAACTAGTTCCTGAGGATTATTGGGTAGCGAAAGTCGAGGGCGTTGATGCCTACAGGGGCATTTGGATTATGCTGTGACGACAGTGTAACTCGATGTCACTGCGATCTACTGTGGGGACCATAGCGAAAATCGTGTGGAGGATGAGTGTCAACGGTCTACACTTGATTTTGCCGGGAAGGCAACACAACATCGGTAGATTGCGATCTATGGTCAAGTGGAGTGGAGAAGTTTCATTCTTTTGGCAGCGAAATTCGAGGGCGCTGATGCCTACAGTTATATGGGTTTTTGCTGTGATAGCTACGTAACCCCAGTTGTAGCTGCGATCTGTAGCGGGTTCCATGGTGTAATCGAGAGGCGGGGAGGCCTACAGTTATCGGTGGATTTTGTCAGGATGGCAACGTAACCATCGGGTTAACTGCGACCATGGATGGGGGTGATGATTTTCAGAGCAATCTCACCAAAGATATTTCCTTGATTTCAAAATGCTTTCAATATCTTCAATAAAATTATTTTTCAAGTATTTTCACTGGATGTTGAAAACGGGTCTGCTAAGTACTTATAGATTTTCATTCGTACGCCTGATCAACGTATGACCGAATTTCTATGAGAACAAGGATGGACTGGTTAAAACATCGAGTTATAAAAAGTATTTTCATACAAACTATTTCATAATATTATATTGATTTTCAAGTTGTTTTAAAAATGGTCAAAGAATAATTTATCTGATTTTAAGCATTTTAATAAATTCTGACTTCGTTCCTTTTCGAGGACGAAAAGATTCTAAAGGGGAAGGAATGTGATAGCCTGAATTTTGGGCGTCTGTTAATTTTTTTTAAAAATTAACAGATGAAGATTTTAAAAAAATAATAAAATAAAGGTTGAAATATAAATATCTAAATAAATATTTATATTAATAACTTTCCTAACTAAAGTACTGAAGTTTGATAATATTTGTTTAATAATCTTCTTTTATAATTATTTAGTTGGACAAATTTATCTTTCCAAAATTAATAAAAGTGATTTTCTACTCATAGTATAATATATAGGTATGTATATACATTAAATTGGAAATTTTATTTTTATTGATTTTCAAGGTTTATTTAAAGTTGAATTCTATATTCAATACTAAAATAGTTACTATAAGGTATAAAGTAAGATTTGATAAAGGTGTATATATATAAAAATTCCTTTAAAGGTTATACTTAAAATAAAGGTAGTCTGTAAAAATATAAGGTTAAAACAAGTGTGTATAAAAATATTATATTTATTTAAGAAATTAATAAATACATAAGACTTGGGTAAAATAAGATTTAATAAAGAATATTATATAAAAGTACATAAACATATTAGGTACACTTTAATTACAAATGTAAACAAATTCACTATGCATTTTAAAAAATATAAACATTTATAAGCATTTAATTCTTGCATTCATACATTTGTAAGGAGACAATCATATACATTGACAATTGTAAGCTTTGTATTTACAAGTGGCATTATTCATTTTCTTTTCTTTAAGAAAATATAATTATCATATTAGAAAGCAAGACTAAAATCCCTACTCTTTGATTCCAAGGAAAAAAAAGAAGAAGGGGGAAACATATTCAAGTCTTCAAAATCTTCTTCCATCTTAAAAAAAAAATTAAACTAAAATCTGGAATGAAGGGCCCGAAAATGAAATCAAATCATCTCAGATCCATCATAACAAGCTTCTTTGTTTTATATCTGAGGGTAAACCCTATACCATTATCAGTAAATGAACTATCTTTAAGATTAGCTCAATAAACCTAACTAAGAAACAAAATACAAGTTCAAAGATCAAGCCTCGGCTCCAATATCAACAAACAACAGATTTCCAGAATCAAGTTTCCAGCAATAAAGCACTGCAAGTTTTTAAATTTCAAAATGGTCAGCTCTGCTCAACTGTTCAGGTGAGTAACTTACCTTGTTCCTCTGTTTCTGTAAATTGCCTGTGTGTGAAACTTCTTTTATTTCTTAAAAAAAAAATTCAGTGATAAGTTTGGATGCATGATTGAAGTAAAGCTGTAGAATGATTGTAAGTATAAATTTTATTTGTTGTTGGTGTGTAAATGTGAAAAAAAATTATCTGTGCATGTCAATAATGTGAGGAAATATATTAGCCTTTGTTGATTCAACAGGCAAATCAGATTCAAAACAAACAAATAAAAACCATGTCAGAAAATAATGATTTTAATATCAAGTTATGTTTATAAAAACTGAATTGTCTTGTTAAATAATGATTTTTGGAAGAAATCGCATGTTTTTAAGCTTATGGTTAAGGAGTATTTTGGGCGATGTACAGAACCACGTTTTCACCGAATTCTGGCGAACCTATTGGTGGTGGAAGGCGATTTTCGGCCAGGAGGAGGCTGCAGAGGTGGGAAGCACTGGAAAATGCTTGACAATTTTTCTATTGGACAGTTTGGATAGAGGAAGCGATTTTAGGGCTTGACGAGTATTTTCGTGGGTTGTTGTTCTTGAACAAACTGCGGCATGAAAAGTGAGAGAAGGGTGTGCAGTCATGAGGCAAAGGGAGGAGGTCGGAGTTGCGCTCTTACTGGTGAAGTTTGAGCGTCGATCTGGGTTGGGATGGTGGCGAATGAGGGGTTTTTGGTGAACGGAAATTTTACTCCAGGCAGTGAATGTTCGAATTTTTGTTTTGGGGATTTTGCTTTGATCCAGGAGGTGAGGTATAGAAGGGTAGTTGGCGACGACTTAGAGAGGTCACTTGAGTTGGGCGGCGTTGCTCCGTCGCTGTGTGCATGTATACATGTGCACCTGTAGCAGTATAAGGTAAGTGTTGGAGAAGACGATGTCTTCTCGAGTCGAAGCTCGTGTGGGCTTCGCGGGGGACTCGAAGAGAATTTTTGGTTTTGCCGAGTTGTTTTTGAATTTTAGTGGGGGTTAGCTGAGTTGAATTTTTGTAAGATTGTTTACACTTGAACAAGTAAAAAGAGAAAAAAAAAAATTTAACTATGATAAGTTAAAGGAAGATAAAGAGGAGGGGAAAACTCGGGTTGGTCTCGAGTCAAAGGCGGTCGAACCCGAAGCAAATTTCGAATTTTTAAAAGTATGGATTTAAACTTTAATTTTGTTTAAAATTTTTTTGATTTATATACATATTACATCAGAGTAATTTTTTAATTAGGTTATAAATGTTTCAACTTAAATATAATTGTTGGAATATAATTAGGTTTAAAATAAAAGTATTTAACTTTAACTAAAGGATGATGATTTTGAATAAATCAAATTCAACCTTTAAGTTCAATTTAATTTAAATGGAAGTTAAGGGTTAATGTAGATAAATGATTTATCTTAATTAAATCATGTATTATTAACTAAGGTAATTAAAGTATAATTACTAAATTGTCCAAGATGTTTAATTTGGATAATTAATTAAGGTAAATTAATTTGCGAAATTTATTAAGTATAGATGATCACTTAATGAACGCATTGACTAATCGAGGTTGATCAACTAAGAAATAATTAAGTAACAAGTAATTAAGAGGATAATTACTTAATATAAAATGAATTATTATGAATAATTACTTATTCAAGTAATTAAAGGAATTGATTACTCAGTATAATTAATTAAATTAATATGGTTAATTTTAATTAATTAATTAAGTTTAATTAATTAAAAATAATCGTTTGATGTTTGGTTAAGTATAATTACTTAAGGTAATTAATGAGGTGTAATTACTTAGTGAAGTAATTAATTGATAATTACTGATGTATTTAGTAAAAGGAAATTACTTGATGGGAAGTAATTAGAGGATAATCACTTTATGGAAGAAAATTAGTGATAATTACTCAGTGAATTTAAAGAATTAATTAATATAATTAATCAAGGAGTTGATTTAATTGATGAAGTAAATAAGGAAAATTAATTATTGATTATGATTAATTAAGAATGATTAATAAAGGTAATTAAGTTAAAGTTTAATTATTATATGAAATTTAAGAATAATTATCCAGTGGAAGTAACTAGATGATCATTAATTAATGTAACTAATGGAAGTAATCAATCTTGCTTATTAATGATTAAATGATGAAGGGTGCTTTGAATTGGTTGATATCTCTGTTATGAGTTGCTTTGTGATATGATATGTTTGATGGACGATGATAATGTGATTATCGATCAATTATGAATTACTGTGTAAAAGTGTTATTCGACAATTAAAGTTGAATTGTATTTTAATTGGATAACTTGGGTCTAAATGACATTGGATTCGAAGAAACCGGAGTCGGGTATTAGTAAATACCTGAAACCACTTCGATTCTTTAAAAATTTGATGTGCAGAATCATTAGAATGAAATGGAATGATTTAAGTGAATTGGACCATTTAATCTAAGTTTTGGTACTTTGAATTTGATGTGTGATGTAATAAATGTCTATAATGACTTTTGAAGTTGTAAATAAATACAAATTACCCCGAGTCACCCGGGTTTATATAAGTTGTATGCTTTTGTATTCCATGTTAGATGAGTTTACCCACGCTGGTTTCCAGCCTGACCCGGGTGTTACTTTGATGTAATGCTCGGGTCGGACCGAGTATTACAGATTTTCAGGTAAGGACGTTCTGAAGCTCAGGAAGCGAGCTGGAAGGCAGGAACGTATGGAGCATAACCGTTGAGTATTATTGTTGCATATCTAGGACATGTTGATTCATATGTGACCGGTGTTGTATATGTTGTAACTCTGATATATATTAAGGTGTAATTTGACAAGTACAGTTTCCTTTGTATAACTATTAATTATGTGATATTATATTTTGATCCGCTGCGAATGTGAGGTTTCCATGTCTTGTTTTCTATTTTCTTCTTCTTTCTTTTTCTTCTTTTCACTAACTATCTGGAATTTTCGGGATCGAAATTTACGGGTCGTTACAGATTATCAATGATCAGCACATAACATTGAAACAAATTCAAATATTTGAGGAATCCAGTTGGATCCCTCTAACCTGTTTCCCTGTATCCACAAATGTTAGCTCAACAATTTAATAACAATTCCACTTCGAGGTGGAATATCGCGGTATATGAGATTTATAAAATATCATCCGCTATTATGCAGGGCATAGGTTCTCATCCACTATATAAAGCGTGAAATCAATCACTCCAAATACATATATAATACCAATTCCATGTTGACGTGGAATATTGCGGTATATGGGTTTAATAATATATAATATCACCCGCTATTATGCAGCGCATAAGGTCTAATTCAATACAATTGATAATAATTTGTCATCCAAGCACACAATCAACAATTTAAATTTAACTATCACCATTCAACAATCAAACAATAACTGAAATTTTCAATTATTATAATTTGAGTGAGAAGATCTCACCTTAAACAATGCATGCAATCCAATTTCCATTCCAGTTTGTTTCCTTAGCAGTTTTGACCTTGTATAAAAATTTATATAATTCATTAATATTCAAAATAAATCGAATAACCAATTTTCGTATTGTTATTTTAATTATCCAATGATTTTATTAATTTAGTTTTTAAACCAAAAATTCCCATTTTAGTATCTTTAGATAATTAAATAGATTAATTTTAAACCAATATTTTTAATTTCTAAACAAATCCCTTTTAACAAATTTATTGGATTAATATTTAAAAATAAATTTCCTTTTTAAATAATCTTGGGTAACTAAAATAAATTGAATATGTTTATTAATTTAAACTTATCCTCGTAATATAAATTTTTTAAAAATTAAACAGGTAGATTTAAAAATATGTATAGGTTTATTTATTTCATTTTGAAACTCTATTTATGGACTTTGAAAATCAATTTTTTTTATATAAACTTTTATATCCCAAAATCTTAGGTATGTATATATAATTATATTTTCTGTTTTATAACTTATTATTATTATTTTAAAATGCTTCTGCCTTATCATAAAAATTTATCACAGTAACATTTTTTTTATAATCTTTTATATGAATATAAAATTAAATAAAATAG
Source organism: Allium cepa (assembly GCA_030765085.1). Taxonomy (NCBI): domain Eukaryota; kingdom Viridiplantae; phylum Streptophyta; class Magnoliopsida; order Asparagales; family Amaryllidaceae; genus Allium; species Allium cepa. The sequence continues at coordinate 241,334,272 of CM060930.1, forward strand.
AAACATACCCTAAAATGAGAACGGCAGTCGACAACTCCATCGAAGTCTAGTTCGAATCCCTAGCGTCGCGAACCATATCCTGCTGTCGATCACCACTGCCTCGACATGTGCGATCATACTGACGTAACTCACCCTAAATCGCAACCCACATTCCCACAAGCATCGCCGCAACCCTAACGCACGCGAGCTCCCCCTACCATCGAGCATCGCACCTCCCTATGCAGCCCACGCCCATATGCTGCAGCACACGAGTTCGCAACCCTCAATCTGCCATTCCCCCAACCTCTTGAAGTCGATGCTGAGTCGCGCCTTCCTCTATCCACTTCTTGCCGATGAATTGATGCAGCCAATTATCGTACAAATAAATTAATTTTTTTTCGATTTGAATGCTTCGGCGGTTGGTTTTAAGGGAGGAGGAGAAGAAATTGAATTGTAGATGAATACTGGGTGGTTCGTTTGCCATTTTTGTTTTGAACCTCAGCTATCTGTTTTTTTTAACGAAGAAAAATTCTTTTACTCGTTTTATTGTTTTTATTTTACTGACGAACGAACGCGCGTTGAGATGAAGGACACGTGCTAAGAATTCTACACGTGTTTATTTAAGGTCCTGTTACGATATTTTTAATGCAGCAATCCTATTTAAATTTGAGTTTAAATTTAAATTCAAACCGTCACGATTACGCAACTCAAAACTTCGACCTCTAATCGAGGCGTGCCGCCAGGCATTTATAATGTTATACACTTATTCTGAATGCAACGGAAAAGGTTTCGGGTCCAAATTTGATTGTATGGATAAGATAGATTTTTGAATCCAGTTATTAATTTAAATTTCGATTTAATTTTCAGCGCGTTTGCTTATTGTATGGCCAAACGTTCGCTCCAAATACTACGAAAATTGAAATCGAATAATAATATGATATTATAGATCCACTGAAACTGGTTTCATCGAATTCCGAGACTGTGCCTCGGAAGGCTATTTTTAAATATCGATTTAAACGATATATATTCAAAACTGATCAAAATACTTTCAAATTCAATTCCGAAGCTTCCATTATCTTCAGTATTATCAATATAGATTTTCTAAGCCTTGAAAATATTTTTAATCAGCTTAAAACTGGAGATTCAAATTTTTATCCAATTTTAATAAATTAAATTCAATAATTTAATAGCCAAATTCATTCTGATGTTTGAAATCCAAAATCATCTTCCAAATAGTTAAAGTCAATTAAATATTTCAATTTCAAATGTTAAAAATTCTGGATCGTCACATCCTTCCCCTTAAAAGAATTTCGTCCAGAAATTTCTAGTTAAGAAGAATGATCCTTAACCCGTTTATCATTTTCGCAAAACCAAGCAGTTTTATCAACTTGTCAAAACAATCTTTTTATTAAAAACTCATTATCACTTCAACTAACTTTCCAAAACCTTCCATAAATTTCAAACAACATTATTTTCTTAACCATTCAAATTTGAAATCAAATTAAATTCAAATTCAAATTTTTAATTTCAAAATTTTCTCAAAATTTTTCTAACTCCCTATATTTTCAAAAATTTCGCTAGCGTCTCCTTTACGCGGCTAGCTCGATACGACTATAAAATGGCACCATGGGTCCCCAGATTCAAAAGAAAACGAAAAGCCAAGCGGCTGGACAAGAAAATCATCAAATTCATACTGAAATTCAAATACATACCTTTTTGTTGAGCTATTTAAATTTCTTCAAAATCAAACCCAATTTCTCCTTGCATTTAAATCACCTGTATATCCAACTAGCAGTAGTATCCAATTACAACATTCAAAACCAATTTGCACTTTTCTTTACAAAAGTTCGAATACTTACTTCTTATACCATTTTTACTTCACTATTGAAGTTACATATCCATTTTCATTCAATCTTACATTTTCCATTTCATTTGAATTCAATTTACACTTCCAATTTTATTTGGATTCAACTTACCTTCTGAATATTGAATTTTATCAGCTATCATTCATTCATAACTGATTCGTATCACTATTTAAATTGGTTTCATTTACTAATTCATTACAAGTTCCAATTCATATTATCTCAAACCATTTTTTTATTTTCACCTTTATTATCTTTAGTTCACTTCGAACCAAATTTTTTTACAACTTCATTTTATTTCACACAATTCAAATTGGTTTTCAATATTCAGTTTCAATTCTGGTTTTATTCTTTTGTTCAATCCAAAAAATTTATTTTCAATTCACTATTTTGGTTTATAACCACTTATATTTAAACTGGATTTCAAATTCCATATGAATTTAATTTACCTTTCATTTATAAATATTTGATTCAATTCATTTCAAACCATATTAAATTTTTCATTCCAATTAGTTTCACTTACTAATTCGAAATGAATTTCAACATTCAATTTCACTTTCATTTACTTACAATTTTAAATAGATTTATTCATTCACAATTTATTTTTCCACGTTAATAAATTTTATTCCATAATTTATCAGATTCTAGAGTCTTTCCAACATTCCAAAATCATTTTTGAAATCAATTCAAATTATCTTTTAAATTCCCAAAACCAACCCAGTTTTTCTAAACAACTTCAATTTTTCAATAATTTGGTAGTAATTCCTTTCCTTGAAACTCGTTAATGAATATCGATGATGCTGCAGTCATCACCGAAGTTATTTTCCAGTAACCGAAAAGGGTTTAAAACTTTCATCCCTTTAAAAACATTTTTTCCAAAACCTTTTGAGAACTCATTTTCAAACTCAAGGGAATTTAAACTTCTCCAAATCTCCGAAACTCAAATCCTTTCAATTTCTTTTCAAATATGTCTCTGGAATTCTATTTCAATTGTAAATCACATTTACAATTCATTTTAATCCCATTTGTATATGGATTTATATTCTCGGCTTTTTGTTATGATTTCAATTTCTTATTCAATCATTTAATGATAATAATTAATATTACCACTTCTTAAAAGTCGAGCAACCATATATTATAATAATTTTATGGAAAATTATTCCTTTTATATACAAAATAATTTTGGGTAAAATCATTTCATTTACCCTATTTTAAAACAATATCGTCTCGAATTGTTCTATTCAAGTGTTTGGAGATCCCTATCAATAGCGTTAATTACTCGTATTGACCAGAATCCATATACCACCCAACAAACCAATCAACACAATATAAAACAAATTTATATATTCACTAACAAATACGTGCTCATATCTATTATTACTCTCAAACTCATTCTAGAGTAAAATTGACCCTATCTCCATTGACTATTCCCCACCAGAGCCAAGGTTGTAGCTTAACCAAATGCTCTGATACCACTTTGTAACAGTCCGATTTTACGACTTTCAAAAGTTGACATCAATATGTTCACTGTATCAAATGCCGCACAATTGATTGCCAGAAAACCGAACTGTTAGGGTTAAAGAAGAAGAAGATAGAAGAAGAAACATAAACAATATCAGAATCTCACTGTTCGTGTCAAAATTAGGCACAACACTCTTCGGGAGTCGTTGAAGAGATAATAGTCAAGAATGCAAGTTCAAAACAGATATTATCTAACAAAAACTCCAATCAACAGTAAAGTAAATGCGTAGACAAGCGATTTATAGTGGTTCGGCGTGTTGCCTACGTCCACTGTGAAGTTTTTTGATGTTTTATTGATTCTCTTTCAATGATTACAAGTTGTTACAGCGATCAACAGCAAGTTACAACTGGAAATTCGAAATCAACAGTCAAGTTATGATATAGGATGATGGAGATCTTGATCCGGCAGAGTCTCGGCGTCTCAGAGTCAGAAGATCCCTTTTCTGTTGGCCCTGGGGCTCTATTTATAGGCGTAGGCTGCTGATATCTCGCTGAAAACTTGGGAGACCACGTCTGGCACGTGAGGGGGCCCACATGCACGGTCTCAGGAAGTTTGGGCCCACTTTGGCATCGGTTCGAACTCCATTCGAACCGATCAAGAATTCATCCAATTGAGGTGAAATTTGGCGTGGACATTCCTCAACATGTGCACAAGCTTCAGTGAAAATTTCGTGGCATTTGGATCAATAGGTTAGGAGATATCTTGGATTCGAAATTGGGTCTTTGGCATAGCTGTCTGGTTCGAACCCATGTATTCGAAACGATGGTTTCGAATCCATCATGGCACGCGGCTTCGTGGTGACGTGGAGCGCAAACTTCGAATCGATCCGGACTTCACTCCGTGTTGACCGCTTCGACTCCATGTATCTCGGCGCATTCGAACCGATGGAAGACACGTCATCGTGGCTGGTTGACCCAGTGGGTTCGAACGAAGTTACTCAGGATGGGTTCGAACATGGTATCAAAGATGGGTTCGAAGAAGGCCTCTGTGATGGGTTCGAAGCATGGCTTCGGGAGGATGGATTTGAAGGTAGGAATGCTGGGTTCGAACATTGGTTGATTCGAAGCACTTTCTCTTGATGGATACGAAGGAAGACCATGGGATGGTTTCGAATGATGGGTACGAAGGTGGCGTGACTGTGCTATGGATTCGAACACGGTGCCTGCTCGGATGGATTCGAAGCATGGCTAAGCTTCTTGGGTTCGAGCTAGGGAAGGTTCCGGATGGATTCGAGGTGATGGATTCGAACCGAGCAAGGTTCGTTTCTCTCAACTCGAATCCATCATAACTTGAGCATACGACCTTGAATTGACTTGAAATTTGAAATGCTGACTCCTGTGGTCTTTCTTGCCGTGTCCTATCAATTGTAGCTCAATCTGGACTCGGATAAAATTCAGTGATATCTATGGCGAAAGGAAGTACGATCAACCTCTGAGGCGAACTGTCCTTCGCTTTCGATCAATCTTTTGGTATCGCGGCTTTTCCAAAAAGCGGGATAACATTTTGCCCCCCAAAGTACGTCTTGTGGGAACATGACGTGCTTTGAATTGCTGCAATCTCTCTCTGAAAAATCATTGCTCTCTTTTTTGTCGTAACTCGTATTTTGTACTGCTGTAACCTTGCGCTGATATGATTGATTGCTGTATTATAGTGCTTAGCCGTTGGCTGTCGCGTTTGTAACAGGATGATTGTTTGATCCCTGTGAATATTCAAAACCGAACGTTAGTCCAACATGTACGTGCATATGTTAATTTGACCCTTGTTAACGTCGTGCGTCCACGAGTTATTGTCAGTTTGGTTTGCTATAGAATTTCGTATTGATTCTCTCCTGAACCAACTTTGAAATTTGAATTGAGACAACGCTTGGTGGTTGTTTTGAAAGGTTCCTTCGTATCGATACTCTCCTGAACCGATGTAGAAGGTTAAAGGAATCGAATCTGTATTGCGCGAGCGCGACGTTTCGAACCGATACATTCGAGCATTGACGGGTTCGAAACCCACGTTCGTATGGACGCGGTACGCTCGCTGCTATGATGGGTTCGAAATTGACATTCGAACCGATGTGAGGGGATGGTTTCGAGACTTTCGTTCGTGGCAGTGGTCCGTGTGCTTCACACGATGGAGCCTCCAGCGCATGGGATCGAAAGTGGATTTCGAACCGATTCTGCATTCTGACCTGTTTCTATCGGTCAAGTCCACCGGCACGCGAATCGATTCAGTTATCTCCAACCCCCCATATAAATAGCAAAGACCACGACATTTTTCACTTTTCATTTTTACCGTTGCCTGCTTTTTACTGTGCTCTTCATCCTTTCAGAGCTCCAAAAGAGAAAACACAGTGTCGCTCTTTCGAACCGTTCAAGATTCGAATCTTCTATTCCTTGAATTCATCATCCAAACTAGGTAACTAGCCTCGGATGCTAACAGCGAAGTCATTTCAAACCTGTTTCTTTTTATCGATTGCGTAGCTTTGAGATTGGCAAAACCTGATCTGGTTTGGGAGGGATTCGAACCGATACGTAGGCTCGAGTTCGAATCGATGACGATGGCGTCTTCTTACTGGATTTCGAATCGATCCTTGGAATGTCCTTGCTGGGATGTGTAGTTCGCATCGATCGAGGGATTCGAGGGGTCCATTCGAACCGATGTGTTCGAAACCATAGGCTATCGTTTCGAAGTTCACAACTTCGTATCGATACGAAGTGGATCGGTTCGAATGTGAGTGATGCGGAGTTGAGGTTTTCTCATCGGTTCGAACTAGTCATCTGTCTATCGGTTCGAAGCACGCCAGGATGGTTTCGAACACGTGGGTTCGAAGTGGCGTCAGGATGGGTTCGAACGCATGGTTTCGAAGCGACGTCAGGATGGGTTCGAAAGACGTCCTGGTGATGGATTCGAACCCTACATGATGGATACCAAAATTTGAAATTCTTCAAGCATAACTCCGACGAGCTTCATTCCTGCATATTTGGACTTGAATATTAAACTGCATACATGACTACCTTCTGAAGCTCGTCGATGGGACTATAACAACCTCTACCCGAACCAACTTCCATCATGGAAACGGACTGGTGATGACGGTCGGCGATGACGGTCATTATAGCTGGACTCCGTAACCTTGTCGCTTGCATATTTCTTTAACTCTGCAACATTTATTCAAGTAATGCATGTCACTGCACAACACACACTCATACACGTTACACTGGGGAACGCACGGGTTTTTGTCGTCTAACGATGGTTTCTCGTGAGTTAGCTAGTTATGGAACCGACAAGTTCACAGCAGCAGGAAACTCAAGTTACCGTCTCTCCGAGGCTAGAGATTCCTGATATTGATCCTGAGATTATTGGTCCAGCTCCGGATGAACTTCCCGATGCGTCGTTCATTGCCAATCCATCAGATTACGTTCCGTCCAATATCTCTGAAGACATGTTGGGGAGAATATGTTTGAGACACGGCCTGTCGCTGGACGATGTGTTACTGCCGAGGCCGAATGATAGACTGCATAATCCACCGGAGGGATATACGGCATTTAACCGCCACGCATGCGCGGCCGGGACACTTCTCCCATTCAACGAGTACATAAGGGAAGTATTGTCGTTCTTGAGGATCGCCCCATCTCAGCTGCACCCGAACGAATACGCGTCGATCAATAGCGTGTTCATCACATTTATGGAATATCTCCATCGACCACCGCTCCCAATTGAGATCAGATACTTGTTCAATTTCAAAACTCGGGGTGATTATCCCTCCTTCACATTCCTGGAAGTGGTGAGAAATTGCCAAATGGTTACGGGGTCTTGGACCAGGTTGAGCTATTATAGGACAGAATGGTTTTATGTCAGATGTCCTCCTGGATTCGCCCGACGATGGCTATTCAGACGTGAGTATAGTTGAGTTTGTAAATAATTACTATGGCAATCGCAGCCGAAGTGGAACTTATGTTTTATCCTTTTTTGCAGCGGTGATTCAGCGACCTGAAGGCGAGCACTTTAGGGAGATGGTGCGAGTGCTTCGAGAAGTCCCGGATGGAGATAGGGATATCGATGTGTTATTGACGGATAGGAATCTCCGGGCCTGCGGTTTGATCGAACAAGGGCAGAGCATAAGTTTTGAAGTGGCACTAAGGGTCGTCTCAAAGAAACGAGTCAAGCACAAGAAACCCAGAGTTACCACAGCTGAGGAAGCGGACTCTGAAAGAACCCACACCGATGATGAGCCGCTGACCGGGCCTACTGACGCAGCTCCGGACGTCGCAGAGCAGAGAAAAGGCAAGGCTGCCATGGTTAAGTCAAGTAAGAAGGGGAGATGGAAATCGGTCGTCGCGGCCCGTTCTGCTCCCGGAGTTAGAATCTCGGAGATGTCTCCTCCGAGAACTGAAAATCTTTTTGAAGGGCTTGCCGATCTTCCAATCCCGGACGATGTGTCTTTTCAGCATGATGCCAGGTTGGAGGAATTCCATCGCACCTTAGAATTGAACGAGCCTCTTATTACTAGCGAGGTCGACACTTCCGGTTGGGCGGGGGGAATGCATATTCATACACATTTCACGACACTGCATAACCTTTGACTGAAAACTATCTGTTTTGAAAGGTGATTAATTCCATTTTATTTTGCTTCGCAGATATCATGTCTAAGCGAGGTTCGATGCTTGGGAGTCTTCGACACGCTCGTAAGCCTTCATATTACGATTCGCGTAGACGTGAAAAGGATAGAGGTTATGATCAGGGGCGTCCTGGGTATTATGACAAGGGACGTTCTGGGTATTCTAGTCACAAGAGATATGACACGGACAGGGGCTATAAGCGTCGATCGCGGTCGCGTACTCCTCCTCCTTCCAGAGATCCCGTACAACCTCCTGCTCATGTCCCTCATCCTTCCGAGTCTTCTCGATATACGTCGGTTTCTCAAGCTTCCCGATCCGAGGCGATGACCCCGATAGTCGCAGAGCAGCCTCCTACAGAGATCTCGGGAGAAGGGGCAATTAGACTTGCGCAACTAAAGAGGGAGTTCCCGAATATCTGCTTCGACAACTACATCTTTCCCCCGAACCTGAAAAGGGTCCCGCCGGAGGCTGAGCGGTTAGCGCTCGACTATGTGCATGACTTCTACTCCCAATACAAGGCGTGGTATAGGGCGGCCGATAAGGCATCGGCGTTGGCCTTCGAACGAGCCGCTACCATTGAAAAGCTTCAGACCGAGCTGGCTCAAAGAGACCGCATCATACAAGTGCTGAATACTGAGGCTGAATCGTCTCGAAAGTCGGAGATGGAGGCTCTTACAAAGGTTGACAAAGCTCAAGCAGCCATGGATAGAATGAAAAAGGAGCACTATGTTACGGTGGAAGACATGGGCCACCAGAATACTGTCGTCACTGCTGAGCGGGATGCGGCGTTAAAAGAACTTAATGAGCTCAAGGCTAAATTTGCCGAGATTATTAAAGATAGAGATGACGCGCATAACACGGCGCAAGAGGCCTGCGAGCAAGCCGTAGTGCTTCGCACTGAGAGAGATGCGGCCGTGGCCAAAGTTCAGGCGGTCGAAGTAGAGGTGGAGGAGAAGGTTCAGAATGCAGAGGCCAGGCTAGAGGCCGATATCGAAGATTTGCTCATAACTTACAACGCCAATGTATTGAAGCACAGAAACTTGGCCTGGCTTCAAGATTATCCAGTTCATCTTCGTAGCGCCTGGGACCGATTGGTTGAGGAGGAAGAGGAAGCGCACCCAGGTGAAGCGGTCGACCGATTCGAACTGGAGAATCGGCTGCTCACAGACGATGAGAAGAAGGTTCTTCATGACGCTATCATCGCTCATGAGAAGGAAATGATCGGTGGTCGTTCCCTGGAAGTCGGAGAGGGGTCAGGCGTTGAGCACCATTCTGCTGTCACTGAAGTTAGCACACCATCTTCATCGGTGCCTGTATCTGTGGTCAGTTTGCAACCTGTTCCTGCTTACGAGCCGGAACAACCACGCTTATCTCCTATTCATGAGCGTACTCCCGAGGCCGTTCAGCCGTCTGCGAGCCAAACTGGGGAAGGTATTCCGAAGTTATCTCAAGCGTTCTCTGAATAGAGTGTTTGTTTTATAGTAGTTTTTTAATAACTTCTTATCTTTTGCCTAGTGACTGGAGTTGCGTCGACTGTTGTGGCTGAAGAATCAAGCAGAGGAGATAAGGCCATCGCTACCGAGACTACTGTTGTAACCGCGGTATCTGTTGAGGCGGTGCAGGGGGATCCTTATCTGCTGACGAACAAATGGTGAGCGAACTGCTCGGTGAGCAGGGTGGTTCTTTCTCTGACTTGCCATTTATCATCGTTAGTAGCCTCCCGCCATCCTCAAGTTCTTCGATGCAGGCCGTAGATGCCCCCAGCCAAGCCCATGCGACTCGTGATGAGGAAATTTTGGCTGAGATTAACGCCGAAATAGAGGCTGCGGGGCATAGCGGTACCGTCAGTGGCAGCACGGCGGCGCAGAGTCCAGCACCTGCTACGGTAGCACCATCGGGTGGCACGGTCTCAACTTCCGTTACGGATCCAGTTCCCCCTACTCCTCCGGCAGGAAGTCTCCATGTAGACTCAAGCTCCGAGGAGGATATTGACATCATGCCTCCTGCCGAAGAGCCACCGCCGGAGAGGAGACATTCAAAACGAAGAATTTCTATCCCTAGTGACACTGATGATGTACCACTAGTTAGAAGGAAAAAGAAGAAATAAATCAGCTTCTCAAGTAGATGTTTTGGTAGATAGGTACTTGTCTTCGTTTTTTGTTAGTAGGTCGTGTATAGATGCAGGTTCGGCCCCTGCTAGTAGGCATTCTTTTTTGGAAGAACTTACCTGCGTGTAAGTCCTCGTTTTAAGTTAGTTGAAATAAAATTTTATTTCTTGGTTTCAACTCTTGTTTTATTTGTGCTTAAGTACTGGCAACGCCTTGTTTTCGATCCGATGTACTTGTGGTGTTTTTATCGTTTAAGTAGAGTTCGTCTCATTTTCCAAGTCTGAAGATCTTGGTCACACGTTGTGATTAATGAATGAGTTGAACTTCGGACGTTGTATCACTTCGGTTAGTGATTAATATTTAGCTTTCGTGCCCCCCAGTTTTGGGGAACAACACTTGTATTTATGATGGTTGATCGCACTTGTTGCAAGTCTTGAGCACACGTCCGCCTTCCGGGGACTTAGAATAATTTGAGATCGATAACTTGGTTTGCATTCCAAGAGTTCGAGTGTTATTGATGCTTGTAACGTGGTTCGCGCTCCGGGAACTTGGGAATGATGTTCACATTCCAACTTGCATTCTACTAACTCGGAGTTAGTATTAACACTTTAGTTCGCACTACGGGAACTTTGACTTGGTGTTGGTGCTCCAATTCACACGCCGGGAACTTGGATAAAACATGTATGTTTGGGTTCGTACTTCAGGAACCCGGAATTGACATTTATACTCCAACTCGCACTTCGGGAATCTGGAGTTTGCACGGATGCTTCGGTTCGCGCTCCGGGAACCCGTAACTTATGTTCATCCCCCAATTCATGTTTTGGGGATCATAGAGTCGGTGTTGATACTTCGGTTCACACTCTGGGAACTTCGAATTGATGTTTATACTCCAATTCACACTCTGGGAATTTGGAGTCCGCATTGATGGGTTGGTTCGCGCAGTGGGAACGAATTATTAAATGTTTATACTCCAATTCGCGCTGTGGGAAGTTAGAGTCCGTTCGCACTCCGGGAACGAATTATGGAATGTTTATACTCCAATTCACGCTGTGGGAAGTTGGAGTCCGTTCGCACTCCGGGAATGAATTATGGAATGGTTATACTCCAATTCGCGCTCCGGGAATTTGGAGTCCGTTCGCACTCTGGGAACGAATTATTGAATGTTTATACTCCAATTCGCGCTCTGGGAATTTGGAGTCCGTTCGCACTCTGGGAACGAATTATTGAATGTTTATACTCCAATTCGCGCTCCGGGAATTTGGAATTTGGAGTCTGTTCGCACTCCGAGAACGAATTATTGAATGTTTATACTCCAATTCACGCTGTGGGAAGTTGGAGTCCGTTCGCACTCCGGGAACGAATTATGGAATGTTTATACTCCAATTCACGCTGTGGGAAGTTGGAGTCCGTTCGCACTTCGGGAACGAATTACGGAATGTTTATACTCCAATTCGCGCTCTGGGAATTTGGAGTCCGTTCGCACTCCGGGAACGAATTATGGAATGGACTGTCGTGTGTTGGTCCAGTTCAGCCTTCGATGTGTTTGCTTGCCCCCGAGCTGGGGTTTCACTTAGTGAGTGGCCGGTTGTAACGCAGTCACTCGCTATTTGAATAAATTCCATTGTTCGATGGAACTTAGCTCTTCGTGTGTCGTGATTGTTGAATGTTGTATTCGATGAATCACAGCTTTAGCTTGAAGAGATAGCATTTTATTTGCTGAAATGAGAAAATGTGGCAAAGTCAGTGCCTTATTACAAATTCAAAATTCAGAACATAAAAGAAATTGTAAAGTATTCATGGATTGAAGGAGCCTGTCATGTGTGACAGTGACGAGGTTCTTCGTCGTTCCAGGCTTCTAAATGAGTAGGCCCGCCACTGATGGCGTTTATCACCAATCTCCCACGGGGACAAGTCGAGTCCTCCTGCCTCGGTCGATTAGGTTCATTGATTGGATTGGATGGGCCCGCATCTCTGGGCTGCGGTGTCCGCACAAACTGTTCCAGTTTCCCTTCCCTGACCAGTTTTTCAACAAGATCCTGTAGGTGACGACACTCGTTCGTATCGTGCCCGTAGCCTTCATGGAACCTGCAAAATTTTCCCGTCTGGATTTGTCTCTCTGACGACGGTCTTGGAGCAGGTTTTTCGTATTGGATTGTATTACGGGTCTGCAAATACAAGTCCTCCAGTGAAGTATTCAAAGGAGTATAACTGTCGAACTTCGGATTTTTGCGTTGCGGACCGCGATTTTGATCTTGTTTTTTAAGTAGATTCACGCTCTCTCTTCGCGGAGCTTGTTTATTTTTAATGTTCAATTGAACTTTTCCGGAGCTCTCACCGGATTGTTTTATTGCAACATTGCTTTGGGTTCCTCCCGCATTTGGCCCTGCGTCAATTTGCTTCCTAGACTGTTTCGCGTCTTCCCATCTCAGGAATTGAGCTGCTTTGGCATGGAAACGGTCCAATGACGCAGATGGTTTCCCAGCTAGCCAATTGCCAAATTCAGAATCGGGGTCGATCCCCTTAGTTAACGTCATAAGGATGGAGTTATCGTTTGGATTACTAATCTCCGCACATGCAGTATGGAATCTTTCTAAGTAGTGTCTGAGTGTCTCTCCGGGAGCTTGTGTGACACTAGATAGAGTGTTGACATCTTTCGGCCTCGCGACGTGCATGCGGAATTGCTCAACGAATTTTGTGGCCAACTGGTCAAATGAGGAGACGGATCGAGGAGGCAATCGAGTGAACCACATGGTGGCGATGCCCCCCAGGGATATAGGGAAACTACGACATTTCACAGCGTCGTCGGCTCTGGCAGCTGTCATCGACCATTCATATTTTAGAATATGTTGATTGGGATCAGAGTTTCCCTCATACATGGGCAGAGTTGGCATTCGGAATCGCCGTGGGGGTTCAGCATTAAGAATGTCGTCCGTAAAGGGAGTGTGACTTCGGGAAACTCCCCAATCGTCGTTTGTGAATCCCTGACTCTCACGGATCATCTGACGTATCATAGTTGAAAGATCCGGCATGTGCGCCGGAGTATGGTCACGTTCCATACTTTGGGTTTGAACCGGATATCGTCGACGGTTCGCATCTTGCTTCTCGGCTCATAGTCCTCTGGGACGTACGGTTCAGGAGTATGACCGCTATGACGACGGTCCGGGTCCGACTGATCTCGAGCGTCGACCCCCGGTTCAGCCGCGATGCTAGTGGTGCGGTATTCAGCGGCGTGGTGGGGAATGGAACCCCCTTGGGAGGAGGGTCCGGTTTGGAAGCTGGCCGACGGACCAACTCGTATTTGTCCAACGGTCAATGTCGGTTGGTTTCCAGCGGGTGGCATACGACCCTCATCTAACCGGGGTCGTGGAGGTTGGTTATGATAATCAGAAGATGAAGAACTTTCGCTAGAAGAGCGAGAAGCACGATCTCTCATGGATCTTTTTCGTTTTTGGCGATCCAGCTTGTTGATTAGCTCAGCGTTAGCGCGTAGCTGTTCTTCTAGTTGTCGCCGACTCTGGGTCAGCTCTTGAAGTAACAACTGCAATTCTTGTCGGGTAACCGGACCCGACGGGTTCTGAGTGCCCAGCGGCATCTTGATTAGGTGGAGGTAGAGGGGCAGGATTCTGTCTATCCTGTCCTTCTTGATTGACGGCGTTCGAGGTGGTTCTTGTGCTAACCATTTTTACAGTTGAGTTCCTTTCCTAGACTTTATGCAAATCGGAATAGAAGGGAAAGAAGTTGGATTTAACGATCTGGATCTCTCTCTTAGATTTATTCAATCCGGTACCGATGACAGATCCAACGAGCAGGAGAAAATCTGGGTTTTCTCAGTGAAAGCACCAAAGTGTTCGTGTCAAAATTGGGCACAACACTCTTCGGGAGTCGTTGAAGAGATAATAGTCAAGAATGCAAGTTCAAAACAGATATTATCTAACAAAAACTCCAATCAACAGTAAAGTAAATGCGTAGACAAGCGATTTATAGTGGTTCGGCGTGTTGCCTACGTCCACTGTGAAGTTTTTTGATGTTTTATTGATTCTCTTTCAATGATTACAAGTTGTTACAGCGATCAACAGCAAGTTACAACTGGAAATTCGAAATCAACAGTCAAGTTATGATATAGGATGATGGAGATCTTGATCCGGCAGAGTCTCGGCGTCTCAGAGTCAGAAGATCCCTTTTCTGTTGGCCCTGGGGCTCTATTTATAGGCGTAGGCTGCTGATATCTCGCTGAAAACTCGGGAGACCACGTCTGGCACGTGAGGGGGCCCACATGCACGGTCTCAGGAAGTTTGGGCCCACTTTGGCATCGGTTCGAACTCCATTCGAACCGATCAAGAATTCATCCAATTGAGGTGAAATTTGGCGTGGACATTCCTCAACATGTGCACAAGCTTCAGTGAAAATTTCGTGGCATTTGGATCAATAGGTTAGGAGATATCTTGGATTCGAAATTGGGTCTTTGGCATAGCTGTCTGGTTCGAACCCATGTATTCGAAACGATGGTTTCGAATCCATCATGGCACGCGGCTTCGTGGTGACGTGGAGCGCAAACTTCAAATCGATCCGGACTTCACTCCGTGTTGACCGCTTCGACTCCATGTATCTCGGCGCATTCGAACCGATGGAAGACACGTCATCGTGGCTGGTTGACCCAGTGGGTTCGAACGAAGTTACTCAGGATGGGTTCGAAGATGGTATCACAGATGGGTTCGAAGAAGGCCTCTGTGATGGGTTCGAAGCATGGCTTCGGGAGGATGGATTCGAAGGTAGGAATGCTGGGTTCGAACATTGGTTGATTCGAAGCACTTTCTCTTGATGGATACGAAGGAAGACCATGGGATGGTTTCGAACTAGATGGAGTCGAACCTGATGGGTTTGAAGGTGGCGTGACTGTGCTATGGATTCAAACACGGTGCCTGCTCGGATGGATTCGAAGCATGGCTAAGCTTCTTGGGTTCGAGCTAGGGAAGGTTGCGGATGGATTCGAGGTGATGGATTCGAACCGAGCAAGGTTCATTTCTCTCAACTCGAATCCATCATAACTTGAGCATACGACCTTGAATTGACTTGAAATTTGAAATGCTGACTCCTGTGGTCTTTCTTGCCGTGTCCTATCAATTGTAGCTCAATCTGGACTCGGATAAAATTCAGTGATATCTATGGCGAAAGGAAGTACGATCAACCTCTGAGGCGAACTGTCCTTCGCTTTCGATCAATCTTTTGGTATCGCGGCTTTTCCAAAAAGCGGGATAACACTCACATTTCGCAGCGGAACAAATATAGTAGATAAATGAATAATCTTTAAAAAATAGAAGCGTCTCTGATAGTACAATACAACATCAGAGTTACAATGACATCATTCAACACTAGGCATTTACAACAACTAATCCGTATTAAAACTAAACTTAGAACAATCCCAACGCAGCGGATAATACATTGTATAATCATATGTCTCGCCATCCAGCTTCAACTCCCAATCTTCACAGCACCTCTTTTTTGACTTCGCTCCAGAATAATGATAACTTGACTCTAGGCTACCGGTGTGGAAAATTATGGGAACCAAGAGTTAAGAAAGGGAACAATAAACTCCAGGTCAGTCATGGGACTGGTTTGAGATCTGAAAAAACAGTTATTTTCACAAAGAAAAGGAAAATAAATCTGCTATGCCTTTGGAAAATGAAACTACCATAAGGCCTCCTGCCACTCACACAATGCAAAAGCAGAATTATAGGAGATTTCTCCTTATGATAGTCAAATATGCTTAATATGCAAAATCTTTTTAATATTATCATTAGTGCATAGTGCAGAAAACATTTCGAAAGTATAATATTAATCTTAGTCAGCATACAATCATTATTGTTTGCCTACCATAGCTACCATGTTCAATAGCAGGTTACGGCCACATTCCATGGCAGGTTATACAACTAAAACCGTACAAGGCGCGTATTGTTTCTTTAGATTTCCAACAATGGTCAGGCAAAGGAACTTCCTACACCTAAATGGAACGCTTCTGCAGGGACGTCCCCGAGAACCTAACCGGATCTCTTCCAGCATAAGGCTGAGTTAACCCATGCTGCAATACAACATAACATGAGTAACTGCCACAAGTATGCCATCCTCGGTCATTGCCAACCTTTATCCGAGGTTCCTCAACCACAAAGCAATAAATTTGAAGTAACCACATAAGTTAAGTATCTGGGCTCCATACCATCATACCACCCTTTTCTAGAAGGAAATGGACATACTTTAAGGGCGCTACCCCCAAATTGTCTTGCTGCAACATTCGTGTTTCGACCATTTTTGGGTTGTGAGGTTCGACGAAGTCTCGTCCACAAAGCTACGCTTTCCACAAAAGCCATGCATCGATCAACAAATGATCACCAGCACTTCGTAGCCACATTACCAAATTGGTAATGTATCACTAGTAACCATCAACTACATAACCTCTGAGCTCGTACGTCTCTGAGAAGGGTGTTAAGCTAGGAGAATAAATTCTCTACCACCAACAGAAATGTATTTGATAGAAACCAACTTTACATCTCAAAGTGTAACTTCAGACACACATCCATACAAATCCGTTCCGAGATCGAACGGAATCGAAGGCACTTCAAAGAAGCCTTTGCAATCGGGATATTCACTAATCACGTCTCTGATCCCCATCACAAAGGGTGATAAAATCTCTATACCGGAGCAAATCGGTGCTGAGATATTCGACAGGTAATCCTTTCGCTTTTGAAAATACCCGGTCTTCAACACCATCTTCAAATGCAACCCTATTTCGTCGTATCATTATTCGTAATGGGTTTTATGACACAAGGTCCTCTCTCGGCTAATCCGAATAATGAGCGCTTATTTTAAAAATAAGTGATACATTCAGATTTCAAACAAATCGAAACAATTTCCACTTTGATCTTTTAAATAAGAGATCTATCATAAAGATTCGATGTGGTTTTCGAATATCCATTTGAAATTCGATCCCCGGGTCGCATCGAAATTCAAATGCCATTTAAAGGCCAATATTGGTATTCGATTATCTAACTATCAATCAACATTCACAACAATTACCAGATTTAAATAAGTTTTCCCAATTATTTATTTTCAAAATATCTTCTCAAGATATATTTCACACTTCAACCATTAGAAAACAAATTTCAAATTACTTTCCATATTTCAAACATTTGAAAATAAATTTTAGATCATTTTCCACATTTCAATCCTTTGAAAACAAATGTCAAATCATTTTTCCTTATGCGGAGTACATTTTCAAATATTTATTCATTTCCACTGAAAATTTGTCGAGTTCAGATACTTTAAAATAATTCAAATTACTTATCCAAACATATATACTTGGAAATATTTAAAATAAAAACTAGTTTTAAACACTTATTTTAAACTATTAGTTATGAAATTATTATACTAATACTTCGTATAAAAATTCAAGTCCAAACTAATCATAAAATAAAATTAGTAGATGGGATATAGCTATTTAAATATCCATTTTCTAAAACAAATATAAATTAAAACTTTAGATTATCACTTCTATAAAAATAAATCTTTACTTTAAAGATTTTCAAAATAACCTAAGTAAATAATTTCTCCAAAATATTCTTTCCTCAGAACCATCTTTACAACTTCAATTTATATTTATAAACTATATTGAAAACATTCTCGACTTTCCAGGAAAAGTACACCTTGCATTCTAAAATGTTTATTCAAATCAATTTACAAATCTTTCTAGATTTATTTTAAATTTACGTTCCAAGTCCGTAAATTCCTTTCCATACTTTTAAAAAAAATTATTTTTAAAACAAATTTCCCTTTCATAATATTCCCATTGTGAATTTAAATTTTCAAATATCCACTGATATACGATTTTCGAATCGATTCCCAAATCACTATCAATACCAAATCAATTTTCAAATTGATTTCTTAATTTTTTTCAAAAACCGAATCAAATCCCAAATTGATTTTCCAAACATTTATTTAAAAAAAAAAAATCGATTTCAAAATTTATTTCCCAAAATTTATTTTTAAGCACCAAATCAGTTTCAAATCGGTTTCCTAAAGATTTAAATTTCAAACACCGAATCAAATTCCAAATTGATTTTCTAAAAATCAATTCAAACACCCAATTAAATTCCAAATTTATTTCTAAATTTATTTCTCTTTGAAATAAATTCCTTTATTTCGTCCAAACTATTTAAAAATCCATGTTTTAAATAAATTCTTTAACCTTTGAATAATATCACCCGAAATCCATTCATTAAGCATTTTTCCCATATTTTGGAATTTTATTCAATATGATTCAAAAATAAAACTTTATTCTTTTAAAATTCTTTCTTTTAAATTTATTCAATTCCCTAAAATAAATTTAATATTTCTAGTATCCTACGATACCAAAAATATATTCGGCTATACTATAGCCTTCAATGGTTTCAATCACAAATATAATCACACAGAGATTATCAATAATCAACACATAACATTGAAACAAATTCAAATATTTGAGGAATCCGGTTAGATCCCTCCAACCTGATTCCCTGCATCCACAGATGTTAGCTCAACAATTTAATACCAATTCCACTTCGAGGTAGAATATTGCGGCATATGGGATTTATAAAATATCACCCGCTATTATGTGGCGCATAGGGTCTCACCCGCTATATAATGCGGAAAACTAATCACTCCAAATACATATATAATACCAATTCCACTTCAAGGTGGAATATCGCAGTATATGTGTTTAATAATATATAATATCACCCGCTATCATGCGGCGCATAGGATCTAATTCAATACAACTGATAATAATTTATCATCCAAGCACACAATCAACAATTCGAATTTAACTATCACCTTTCAACAATCAATCAATAACTGAAATTTTCAATTATTATAATTTGAGTGAGAAGATCTCACCTTAAACAGTGCATGCAATCCATTTTCCATTCCAGTTTGTTTCCTTTGCAGTTTTGACCTTGTATAAACATTTATACAATTCATTAATATCTGAAATAAATCTAATAACCAATTTTTGTTTGGTAATTTTAATTATCCAATGATTTTATTAATTTAATTTTTACATCAAAAATTCCCTTTTTAATATCTTAAGATAATTAAATAGATTAATTTAAACCAATATTTTTAATTTCTAAACAAATCCCTTTTAGAAAAATTATTTAATTAATATTTAAAACTGAATTTCCTTTTTAAATAATCTTGGGTAACTAAAATAAATTAGATATGTTTATTAATTTAAATTTATTGTCGTAACATAATTTTTCTTTAAATTAAACGGGTAGATTTAAAAATATGTATAGCTTTATTTATTTCATTCTAAAACTCTATTTATAGACTATGAAAATCAATTTTTTTATATAAACATTTATATCCCAATATCTTAGGTATGTATATATATTTATATTTTCTAATTTATAACTTATTATTATTATTTTTTTAAATACATCTGCCATATCACAATAATTTATCACGGTAACATTTTTTTATAAACTTTTATCTATATATAAAATTAAATAAAACATACACATGCCCTAAAATGAGAACGGTAGTCGAAAACTCCATCGAATTCAAGTTCGAATCCCTAGTATTACCGAACCACATCCTGCTATCGATCGCCACTACCTCGACGCGCGCGATCATACTGACGTAACTCACCCCAAATCGCAACCCACATTCCCACAAACATCACCGCAACCCTAACGCACGCGAGCTCCCCCTACCATCAAGCGTCGCACCTGCCTATGCGGCCCACGTCCCTATGCCACAGCTTGCGAGTTCACAACCCTCGATCTTCCATTCCCCTAACCTCGTGTAGTCGATGCACTGAATCGAGCCTTCCTCTATCCACTTCTTGCGAACGAATTAATGCAGCCAATTATCGAAAAATTAAATTAATTTTTTTTTTCGATTTGAATAATTCGGCAGTTGATTTTAAGGGAGGAGGAGAAGAAATTGAATTGTAGATGAATACTGGGTGGTTCGTTTGCCATTTTTGTTTTGAATCTCGACTATTTGTTTTTTTTTTAACAAAGAAAATTTCTTTTACTTGTTTTGTTGTTTTTATTTTACTAAGGATCGAACGTGTGTTGCGATAATGGACACATGCCAAGAATTCTACACGTGTTTGTGCAGGGTCCTTTTACAATATTTGTATGCAACAATCCTATTTGAATTTGAGTTTAAATTTAAATTCAAACTGTCACGATTACGCAACTCATAATCTCGACCTCCAATCGAGGCAAGCCGCCAGGCATTTATAATGTTATACGCCTATTCCGAATGCAATGGAAAAGGTTTCGGGTCCAAATTTGATTGTATGGAGTAGATAGCTTTTTGAATCCAGTTATTAATTTGAATTTCGATTTAATTTTCAGTGCGTTTGCTTATCGTATGGCCAAACGATCACCCCGAATACTAAGAAAATTGAAATCCGATAATAATATGATATGACGGATCTAATGAAACTGGTTTCGTCGAATTCCGAGACTGTGCCTCGGAAGGCTATTTTTAAATATCAATTTAAACGATATAAATTCAAAACTGGTCAAAATACTTCAAATTCAATCCTGAAGCTTCCATTATCTTCAGTATTATCAATATAGACTTCCTAAGCTTTGAAAATATTTTTAATCAACTTAAAACTAGAGATTCAAATTTTTATCCAACTTTCAATGATTTAATTGCCAAATTCATTTTGATATTTGAAATCCAAGTTAAATCAACTTCCAAGTAGTTAAAATCATTTAAATATTTCAATTTAAAATGTTAAAAATTCTGGGTCATCACATATACTATGTTAGAAAAATTTAGAATCAGATGAAAAATCTGCATTAAGTGTTCGCTATCAAGAAACGAGTCAAAAAATTCCTATCTCGGATCATCACCTCAAAATTGTATACTCGAATCTGGATCAAAATGTCTATGAGAATTAAATGACCTAAATACAACTTACATATTTATACCATTGGTTTCTTAACTATATCTGTTTCTTTTTAATTCAAATCACATTCATTTTTACTTAGGGTAAATTTCCTTTAATACTAACCGTTTACGAACAATTTCATAAAATTATTTCATTTAAACTCTACTTACGTTAAAATCCATTTCATAGCTCATGTTCATATTCATATGATACTTTTCTATATCCTAAAAATTTAAATATTATAAATTTATTTGACTTAGTATGAATGTTCAACAATTTAAAACTTCTTCAAATTCTTACTTTGTTCTCAAATTTATAAGTTAAAAACATATTTGCTTATAATTTACTGAAAATACTTGGCTTCAATTCCTATATTAACTCGAAAATTGTTACTGTCCAAAGTCATCGAAAATTTCATTTCATTTCAAGAATAAAAAATTTACCAAATAACAAATCATAATGAGCTGTATAAACCTAACTATCCTAATGCATGGGATACATGAGTCCATACAAAAACTTCACAAAAACATCAAAACTAAACATCTGAGTTTTATTTCAACTCATTTTTAATAATGATAGTATACATCTCTTCTTCTGTACATCAAATTTTACCTTTGGGATTAAATAAAAAGCTGCTTTACCCAAAAAAAACTCTATAGCAGCAATCTCTCATTTAGAAACTCAAAAATGAACGACGATGATGCTGCAGTCATTATCAAAATTATTTTTAGCGATACAAGTGATTTTACTGCTGCTAATCTCTTTAAAAATCCTTTTAAAATATTTCTAGTCCAAAATACTTTCAAATAATACTCTTTTCATTTTTCCCCAAAACTTTGAAAAATAATTTCCAAAAACATCAAGATTTAAATTCTCAAATTCTCAGTTTAAATCTCATTTATTTATAAACCATATTTATAAACTATGCTTATATATTTTCACTTTCTTATATAAAAGCATTTCACAATGTTTATCTTTGTTTAGATTATAATAAACAACTTTTATTAAAATTAAAATTTTAACTCAACATTATCACCGAACGCCTTAAAGCAAAATCTTGAAACTTAATTCATAAGGTGTTCATATTTAATTCAACCAAAATAATTAATGCTCATAAGCTATCCAGCACAACAATCAATCAACAACAATAGTCAATGCTCCTAAACAGGACAAGTATGATCAATTAAACAAAAAATGATAATAAATTAATGTTATAATTTCCTAGCAAACAAACACATCAGAAATTACAATATCAATTTTAGAAAATTATTCTTTATAAATTATATATAATTTAGCTAAAATCATTTCATTTACCCAATTTCAAAACATTACTTTGTTAGTTTG
Source organism: Allium cepa (assembly GCA_030765085.1). Taxonomy (NCBI): domain Eukaryota; kingdom Viridiplantae; phylum Streptophyta; class Magnoliopsida; order Asparagales; family Amaryllidaceae; genus Allium; species Allium cepa. The sequence continues at coordinate 241,356,636 of CM060930.1, forward strand.
CCTTATTCTAACGTTTGGAAACCACTATCGATATAGTTTTACCTCCTATAGCGGCTAGAATTCGTAAACCAGTCAAGAGATAAATCAACACAATATAAAACCTTTTTATGGCACTAACAAATATGCTCTCGTGTATATATACACTCAAACTCATTCTAATTTTAGTTCTAATGAGTCCACCGCACCAAAGCCTAGGTGTTCGCTCAACTTAATCTTTGATACCGCCCATAGCAACCCACACTTTCGACCCCTAAATGTCGACACTAATACATCCACGGTATTTATGGGCCAAGCATCCGAGTGCCGAAAAAAACATATTTTTAAGGGAAAAGGAAAGAATAGATAGAATAAAATCTCATATCATGACGAGCTATATATAATGTACAATAGATCTTTAAAAAATAAACCTGTAATACACATTCATCAACCATAGTAACTATCAACCATCAGCCTGGACAGTCATAGCAACCTATCTTCACAAATGTTGATAAACATAAAGAACCAATGTAGTGGAAATCAATTATACGTGAATATGTTTTGAAGGCATCAAGGTCATCTTCGAATACTCCAAATCATCCGAATTAAATCTGATAGACATGCTCGGGCTGACCCGAGCATTATAAGAAAATAATATCCGGATCAATCTGGTAAACTGGCTTGAGAAACACACATCATACAGATTTTAATGTTATAAAACCTTTCAAAAATAAAGGGTACGTCATAAGATGACACCATACATAATCATGAATGATTTTTTACCTTATGATAACCAAATCATTTCATAGAAAATCTTCTAATATTAGAATAATGTCTAGGGTTTAAAATAAATATTGAATCATAGTCAAAATTGTTACATTAATTAAAGGGATAGTTTGGCTCAATTCCTTGTTAAGTTTCAAAAAAGAAAAAACACCCTCCCCAAACTAGACTTACGTTTCTTGTCCCGCTTTCAAATCCGCCTACGCCAAAAGACCCAAATACCCGTTACGTTTTTAGCATTTCAAATGTGTGTAACTTTCAACAGAAACATCGTATCAGCGTACCTTTTTTGGTGCAAAATCATAAATTTTTTGATCTTTAAAATGAGATTTATTTTTGATATCAAAAAAACATATTTGTAGTAAGGCGGCAATTACATAATATACTTGTAGAGAATTCTGCAGTTTTGAAACACATCGATTTTTCTTCAAATGTCAACAATTATTCTTTATAATTGCAGACTTCATGTAACTATATGGAATAATTGCAGACTTCTCTACTATTATTCCACATAATTATCGAATTTTTTGCAATTATTTAGCATACTTGCCCTTTTTCTGCAATTATATGAAATGATCATCAATTTTTCTTCAAATATCAACAATTATTCCATATAATTGCAGACTTTTATGCAATTATATGGAATAATTGCAGATTGTTCTGCAATTATTTCATTTAAGTGCATACATTTATGCCATTATATCAAATAATTATAGAAAACTCTGTAATTATTCCAAGTAATCACAGAAAAGTGCAACTTTACCATATAATTGTAGACTTTTCTACAATTACTACAAATAATTAATGAATTGTTTGCAGTCATACTATGTAACTGTAGACTTTTATGCAATTATTGCATATGATTGCGAATAACTTGTCTTGCCATTGTTTTAACTATGCATAATGCCGCTTGTTAGAAAGATAATAAAATTTGTGATTTGGTGGTGAAAACGGTTTGTTAATCCGTCATTTCTACAAAAAGTTATTATGTTTTAAAGATTAATAATTAATGGGGTGCAAATTTTAATTATAGATTTAAGAATAACATCTGCATACGAAGAATCAACGTTCAGCAATGGAGCAGAAGCGTATTTTAGGAAACAAAATTGCAGTATTTGAAAATAACGATGTAATTTATATCTTTTTTTAGGGAGGATGTTTTGTTTATTATGTTTGATTATAGGGAAGTGTCCCTTATTTTCACTTAATTACATTCTAGCAAAGTAACTAAGTTCGAAAGGCACTTATTGGATAATGTATTTCATGCAATGATAAGGCGTCGGGGTACCGTCTGCTACAGTACAACTCTAAAAAATTGTTTTGAGGCCTCACATGGATCCTCAGCAAATCAGAGCCGGCCTACCCCTTATTGGATAGTACCGAATGTTTCATCACCCCAGTTGCTTTATAACCTTTTCTCGAGAGTTCTCATACACAACAAAATCCATATATATATATATATATATATATATATATTGAAGGGTAACTATAATACCCTCATGGTTGTGACCCATATAGCCCTAAAGGATATCCCCTCTTTTAGTCATTCCCAGTTGTTAAGGCTAGAGGCTATGTTTTACCTTTTTAGCAAATCCCACATGGAAAGCCAACATTACCCTCCGAGCAATAATACAATGCCCGTATTAATCCATACAAGATTTTCAGGATATGAACAAAACAAAGACACTACTTCTACTACATTCTTTTTGAAATCACCCTCAGGATTAGTAACAAATGGTCCTTTCAATTCAAAGAGCTCTAACTTGGATTTCATCACTTTTAAGATGTATTCAATTTGAACGCTTATGCCTCTTCGAAGTTGTTTTCAGATAATATTTCGATCTCTATGTCTTCGAACCGACAAACAATAGTTTTAAAACTGACCAACATTTGATGTTCAGTTATTTAACTATCAAACAAACACAAAATTCAACCAGGGATTTAACCAAGCATAGTAAAGCACAAAGCAAACACTAAGCCTCTGTTATCCTACCTTTTAGCAAGGCTGAAATATCAAGAAATTAATTGAAAATTAGTGATCGCTCATCCCAAATATCAATTATACAACACAGGTTCACTATGGATATCGATGAATTTTGTCCGAGTTTGGATCAAGCTACAATTGACAAGCCAAGACAAGCAAATCCGTAAAAGCCAACATTTCAAATTTCAAGTCAATCTGAGTTTGTATGATCAAGCTATGATCGATGCAAACTCGGGAATTTATATCCATCGCTCCACTCTCTTCGCATCAGTACTGTATGAATCCATCCGGAATCACACTCTTCGCATCGATCCAAAAGCAGCCGTGTCATATCGATCTTGTTCGTATCCATCAGAAAAACACGTTTTCATAACTATCAATTTGTATCGATCTCCCAAACGTCCAATTCGTGTCCATATTGTTTACTTCGTAGTATTTCGTATCCATCGGACTTCGACCATTTCGTATCGATCGGAAGATCAATACAAAGCACACACAAAACAACATAGCCGATCGACACGAACAAAGTCATACAATTGATCGATACAAACAAGACAAAACTTGATCAATACAAACAACCACTAACATCGATCCGAACAGGACGAAGTGATCGGTAAGAACAAGGCTCTGATATTGGGTACAAATAGAACTAGGTCAACTCAGCATCGGACGAGGAGCGATCCAAAAATCAAGCGCCACATCACTCGTAGGCATGTGACCAACATCGAGTCGAAGTGATCAATACGAACATCATCGATACAAATGGAACCAAAACCGAAAACCTCTAATTTGCATCGATCATAACTCGCAATCCACAAGTCAAATGCAATGAAATTTTCACTGGAGCTTACGTACAAGCTAAAGAATGTTCGTGTCAAATTTCGACTCCATTGGATAAAATCTTGATTGATACGAATTACGTTCGTATCGACCACGGATCGAGTCAAAATTGCAGGGATTTATTACGTGGGCCCGCTCACGTGCCAGAATAGGTCTCCTGTTGTTTGAGCGAGATATTTGCATGGAGCGCCTATAAATAGCACCCTAGAGCCTACAGAAAATGAATTTTTGATCATGCGACGTCCAGACTCTGCCAAAATCATGATTGCACTCAAACTCCATTGTTGTACTCGAAAATTACTGTTGTATTTCACTGCAACTAGCAAGCACATCAATAAAAAGATTATCCTTTGAAGTGGACGTAGGCCGGAGATAGTCGAACCACTATAAATCTTGTGTTTCTTTTTGTTATTTTTCAGTTGTTGTTCTCTACTTTGTCTAGATCTGAGATTTGTGTTCGAATACTACTGATCTATATTCATACACTGTTGCTTTCATGATATTCAGAGTTTGTGGCCAATTTTGGTGCAAACACTTTGGTGCTTTCACTGAAAACACCTAACTCAAGAATTCTACCGTTTAGATATTGGACATGAAAGCTTAAGGATTCAGATCTGGGAAGCAATGACATGAAAATCAACAAAGACCTAGGGGTGGACCCTCGAGATCTGGCATTGGAAGACCCATAGATGGAGCTCAGCAGGTTAGAGCCAATGCCAATATGAATGAGCCACATGAAGAATATTACCCATAATACCCTTTGAGACATGGGGGCAGGATGGAAACATGCTAAGGAGACAACCCTTGGATGGAGACGAAAGAATGGCTGAACTAGTGCGATGGATTATGAGGGGGGTTGCCAAGCGGAGGCTTAGAGGAAGTTAATCGGAGTCTATTCACTCTGAATATCAAAAATGCGAGGAACCCTCCAAAATTCAAGTTACCCATGCTGGAACCTTATTATGGAAAATCAGACCTGACCATGCATATTACCTGATACATCAAGCATATGGAAGTGCTAGGGGCTTCCGACGAAGTGATGGCATGGCGTTTCCCTCTATATTTGACAGATTTGGCTATGCTTTGGTTCAGGCAGCTAGAGAATGGATCAATTAGAACGTGGGGCGAGCTAGTGGAACGCTTCATGAGACAGTTTAGGGTTCAAATGATGCGACCCAAGAGTGTGATGACCTTAGCTTCAATAAAGCAGAGGACCAAAGAGTCCATAAAATATTTTCTACTGAGATTCAATGCAACCGTGGCTTCAGTAGATTGCCCGGATCCGTCGATGATTTTGATGGCGGAGATGGCAGGAGTTGCGGAAGGCACAAAGTCTAAGGATTCTTTAGCAAGAGATCGTCCACAAGACCTTGAAGAATTTTATTATGAAGCATAAAGATTCATTCGGTTAGAAGATTCACACACCGAGAGACGAGAAAAAAATGCTATGCAAGGCGAAGGAACCTCCAAAGAACAATCTAGAGCAGAGAAAGGAAAGCGAAAGCAGGATGACGGATACGATTGTCCTGACAAACGGAAGAAATTCCGAGAACCCAGGTTCAGACAATACACGGACTTAACGGCAAACCTTGAATAGATTTACACGGAGACTCGGGGGCATCTCCCCTATCGAAAACCACCCAGGAGAGATCCCACAGAATGGAAACATAGAAGTGGAAAGTACTGCCTATTCCACAAGTTAGAAGGGCATAGTACCGACGAATGTCGCCATTTGAAGGATGAGGTGGAAGAGCATGTCAGAAGTGGTAGATTGCCACAATACATCAGAGATCGGACAACGACCGTAGGACCTGAGCAACTACCACCTCCACCTAACTGAACTGATCCTAGATTGGGATCACGACTCATCATCAATTGATCATGATGGCAATGGCCAAGTTTAGGATTTGAACTTTGGTCTATTAAACTCCTTAGATTTGATTTCGAAATAAAACGGCTATTCCACTTACACATGTACGGGAACCGGAGAGAACCCTAGGCATGCTCATAGATGGTAATAGAGTGCTCTGCCCAGAGAGGCAGTGCCTAGTTTTTCCTATTATTTGAGATTGAACATCTTGAATTTGAATTAGATGAATGAACTTGAATTTTATAAGACAAAACCTTTGACCGAAGAGTCAAAAGATGAATATTGAAAGTCAACCTAAACATGATCGCTTTATGACCTTACGTAGAGAGGCGGGGTCCGGAGTGCAAGAAGCAAGTTGCTTCGCCGGAGAGCAACAGGATCAACTCACTTAACTTTGTTCCCCATTCAACGGAGAGTGATTGGATCGGGGTTCTATAAGAGCCCAAAGCGGTTGTGATCGGGCAAGGATTTAGGCCATGACATCCCTTAATGTACACAGACACTAAAACGGAGTGCAGGGGGTGTTGCCTTTTCGCCAAAGAGTGACAGATTGGCTCACTCGATGCTGTTTTCCCTTCACCAGAGTGTGACGGGATGGTATCCGGCAAGAGCCTAGAGAGGCTATGACCGGTCTAGAAGGACCAAGGCATCGCTGGGACTAGAGTGTAAGGATAGAAAGCAACAGCGGAGCGCAACAGGATCTTTCTATTTGATCATTAAGTCTGGAATGGACTTGGTAAGGGTTTAAAGTGACCACCGATAGTCTGGAGAGGATGTAGAATTTAATTCTTGACTTCATAGGTGAAAATGGACACTGATTCGGCTTCGAACTGCCATAAACTTGATTGACAATACTATAGCTGTGGATAAAACATGGAATCATGGCATTTGATTTGAAGCTATTCAAAACGCGCCTTTTACCAAAAGGCATGTTTTGGAGAGGGGGAAAAGTGTTGTCCCACCTTTTAGCAAGGCAGAAATATCAAGAAATTAATTGAAAATTAGTGATCGCTTATCCCAAATATCGATTATACGTCACATGTTCACTACTAATATCGACAAATTTTATCAGAGTTCGGATCGAGCCACAATTGACAAGGAAAGACAAGCAAAGCCGTAAAATCCAAAGTTTCAAATTTCAAGTCAATCGGAGTTCGTATGCTCAAGATATGATCGATGAAAACTCGGAATTTGTATCCATTGCTTCACCCTCTTCGCATCGATACTGTAATAATTGGTATTTTCAACCATTCGCATCCTCACATGTCGGACTTGAATTTCTCAAAATACCACGTTGGAAATAAAAGTTGGCAAATCTTAGAATATACAGTAAATAAAAATCACAGATCACAGACACAGAGAAATAATAGTGCAGCGGAAGTAAAAGAAATAGTATTTCATGAAGCTACTATGTAGTATCAGAGTTACATGAGATACAACAGAAGAAATAGAGTACAACAGAAGTCTCAATGCATAGAAGTCTACTAATACAAGAGCTGAAAAGGAACAACAGAATGAAAAAGATAAAACTAGACAAGTAGATAATCTCCAGCGATTCTAATCTCTAGAAAGTGGAAATCCAAATCTGTGAATACTCAGGCTGACCCGAGCGTAAATAAAATACAAACACTCGAGTCAGTACATACATACTTGTACAATGTAAACCAACTCAAGTGAACTGTAGTAAAAGTACAAGTAACTTAAAGGATGCTTGGGACCGCCCATCCTCTAAGGATCCATTAAACTATTTACTATGTAGTAACATTGCACTATTATAATAATGTCTATAGTAAAATACACTTACTTTAAAATAGAAACTCGGGGTTACCCATATAGCCCGAGACACGTAATAGTCCCAGTAGTCCATTCAATATCTGCATATCTCCTGATCGGGAGACTACGAGAAGATACGCATTGGCTACGGGAGAAAACCAAACTCGTAGTAAAGGCTCGATCGGGTAGGTGACACGACACACAAGGCAATGCCAGGGTAGATATACCAATTACGCACACGGGCTGGTGGTAACGCAGCAGCCACATACGCCCACTTCAAAACACATTCCCAAAATCGGGGGGTGGGGCCCCCAAACAATCACAAAAGCAATAGAATGTTATCAAAGAAATGTGTCCGACCAGAGGAGCTACCCCTTTTGGCCCGAGATCGCTCCTGTTTTAGCCACCTTATGCCAACTCACGGGAGTTGGGTCCACATAACATACCTCAAGAACGTCGCCACCATCCTACTTCATTCTGGAACCTCCACCGTGCACATGGTTGTCAAAGTGCTTTTCGGTACAGAAAGAGAGTATGCGCATATCCGACCCCGGTCTCTTTGCCAACCAATCGTTATTATAACCCATGATTATAACTTAAAATAATACTTTATACTTTAAAATAAAATATTATTTGAATCCAAATCTTTATCAAAATAAAGATTAAATCATTTCCAAGCCATTTCAATTTATCAACATACCATATATTTCAAATTCAAATATTTATCAAAATAAATATCAAGTCATTTCTAACCATTTCAATATATTAAATTATCATATCCTTTCAAAATTTCCATTCAAATCATTTTAATACATTAAAATATCATATCCTTTCAAAACTTCATTTCCAAATCATTTTAATACCAAAATATCATATCTTTCAGAACTTCATTTTCAAATCATTTTAATATCAAAATATCATATCTTTCAAAACTTTATTTTCAAATCATTTTACTATCAAAATATCATATTTTTCAAAACTTTATTTTCAAATCATTTTAATATCAAAATATCATATCTTTCAAAACTTTATTTCAAATTATTTTGTAAGTTCAAATCCAAATATTCAACTTTAAATGCCTTCTAAATTCAAGATAACATTTATTTATTATCCTTTCAAATCACCTTTTAAAATGATTTGTTTTCCAATTAAATTTTATTCATTTTAATCATTTAAAAGTGGAGTTATTATTCTTTCAAGTCAAGTATTCAAATTTTAAAGTTTCAAGTCATTCTGAGCTCATTTACTAATTCAAAACCCATAATTATTAAATTTCAACCTTTCGCGGCATTTAGAAAAAGCTGTTATAAGTTATACTTGAAAACGTTTTAATTCAGCGAAGATAGCACTTAAAAACTGCTGTTAAAACTCAGTTTTAGTTGAATAGTTTAAAATAGCAAAGACAACATTTCCAGAAATGCTGTAATAGCTCAGATTTCAAAACAAGGGTTTTAATTCGTTTCAGCAAAGACAGCAGCCCATTACAGCATTTACAGAAATGCTATAATAGACCTGGGTTAAGTTTTTAGCCTATTAGTTCAACTACAGCAACTATAGCATTTCAGAAATGCTATAATAGCTCTTTTTGTTCATTTCCAGAAACCACAGCACTTTTGAATGCTGCTAAAAGTGATTTCCAGATTTTAATGTATTTCCAGCAATTAATAAACTTCATTTTAAACCCTTTAAACGTTATAAAAATCATATTTTTACATTCAAAAACGTTCATTAAAAATACACTTTCAACTTATGATTTTATAAAGTAACCTTTACAGAAAAATTCAAATTTTCAATAATTTCACTTAACAAATTCAAGTGTATAATTTCCTTTTCTTCACTTTTCAACAAATAAACTTAACACATAAACTCTAAATTACCATTTCACAAATTTAACTAAATTTTTAATTTTATTTAATTAACTTAAATCTTTAATTAAAACCCCAAATTTCACATTTCCAAGTCAAGTTACATTTTTAAATTTTACTTTTAAGCATTTATTTATTTAACCATTTTAATTCATAGAAAAATCAATAATACTTTATTAACTCATTTCAATTCAAATTTAAATCAAATTACCATATTTAACATTTTCCAAATATAATTAAATTTCCATTATGTTTATATAATTTAAATATCATTTTTAACCAAAATTCCAAATTTCCAAACTTAAGTTATAATTCAAAATTTTACTCCTACCATTCATTTAAATTACATTTTTAACTTATAGAAAATCATAATTTCTTTATTTAAAACATAAAAAATCTATTCTAAAACAAATTTTCATAATTTTACACTTTTTAAATATTTAAAATATTCAGAATACTTTATAAAATAATCACGGGCCTGTATAAAGTTTTCTACCCTAGGTCAAGTGATACGGATATATCATTTCAATCCGCAGTTTAAAAAGAATAATCCGGGTTCAATCATTTCAAACCCGCAGTCCCAAGTCAAAATAAAATAAATAAAAATCATTCAGGCCTATCATTTCAGCCCATAACGATTTTTCCCTATTCTAAAGTCCGTTCAGGTATGTATCATTTCAACCCATGGTGAACATAATCTACATGGAACTTGAAGTGTGATAAGCAGATATAAATGAACACTTAACAACATATAATAGTAATAGATGAGATGACATGTAATTTAATAGGTTTAACATCATACACAAATAATCACAAGCAGTTATAGCATCATTTATAATTCTACACATTCAAATGTTGTCGCTTCATAATTGCATAAGTATATATTGTCATGTGAGAGTTACTCACCTCTATAGCTGGAGATTGCAATACAAATGACACAACAGAATCAAAGCACAATGACAAGACTACGGATTTGAGTGAAGAGCGAGATCCAATGCTACAACTCTTGTGTTACAACTCAAACAAAAATCAAAACAAACCATAAATTCAATATACTTTGAAATGATGTAACTTTTAAATGAAAAGAGATTTGACTGTCAAATCTTTTGCCTTGCTTCCTCACATGTTATGCACAGCCTAGGGGTGTATATGGTCAGGTTTTGGTCAAGTTTTGGCTCAGGCTTGGGCTAGCATGGCTCGGGTTTAAGGCATGAACAATATGGAGTTTGTAACATGAGAAGGTGAAGGGTTATGCAATATAGTGGTTTTGGTCATTAAAGTGGTTCGGCCATGGGTAAGTGGGCTCGGCCTGGGGTGCACCATGACTGGACAGTGGCTGGAGGGGTGTGTGGTGGTCAGGTCAGAGGTGGTGGAGGCGGCCTAGGTGGTGGTTAAAGTAGATGAGACCAAAGTGGTCAAACTAGCATAGTTTCAAGGCATTTTCATAGTTTTTGAGGCTCGGCCTTGATCAAGACAAAAGGAGTAGCTGGTGACGATGGAAGGGAAGAGGTGTAGGAGGTGGTGGTCGTGGCTATGGCGGAGAGGCCGATCAAAGCTATGGAGAGAACAAGGCAAAATATGAAGAAGAAAAAATTAGAAGAAAAGTGACAAAAGAGAAGCCATTACCAAGGAAATTTGCCTACCCGTGAAGAAGAATGAAAGAGGAAATGTTTTCTACGTGAAAAATAATGAAACTCAAGGCTAAGAAAGTATATTGCATGGCCAAGAGGAGTAATGGAGAGGTTATGGCATATGAAAGGACTTAAGGAGGTGAAATGACTTAAGTTTCAAAAGGTTTTAAAACCTTCATATTTCCTTTTCTTTTAAATCAAATAAAACAAAATATAATTCAGAAAATTCTTTAAAAAACCGAAAAAAGGTGAAATAATAAAATTTAAATAAAATAGAAAAAGAATAAAAGAAATTGCTTAAAAATTCAAGGTTCAAAAATTACAATTAAAACATCACTGGCTTTGGAAAAATTTCTACTTCATCTTAAAAATATTCTAATGCAAAATTTTGAAATAAAATAATTTTTAAACATATTCAATGTTAAATAAATAATTAAATTTAGAGAAAAAGGAAAAATAATTAAAGAAATTGTTTAAAAATTGGAAACAAGACATGAAAATTACAAATAAAATACCATTGGCTCTAGAAAATTTCTATTTCACTTTAAAACAAATAAAATGTCAAATAAATAAAATAAATGAGGAATAAAATAAAGTAGTAATGAGAAAAAAATAAGATCTTGAGAAAATAGAAAAGTAAATAAAGAATTCCTTAAATTAATTGAAGTTGGAAATTAGAAATTGTAAAAAAATACATCTGACTCTGAAAAATGTCGATTACACTTTCAAAAATGTTTTAAAACCAAAAATATATACAATACATGTTATTTACCCATATAAACATAAACTAGAACATTACATGATGAAATAAAATATTATTTATATAATTTAAAATAAACAATTTTGTTAAATACAACAAATTTCACACAATAGTTAAAAAGGCACAACTTTCACATTATGAATCAGATTTCAACGAAACGAAAGCAGTATTCTTAAAATTTTATTTACTTTCATAATAAAACATAAAATTCAAATTTTCAAACTTTCAAATTTTTAAATTTAAAAGTCAGAGTTTGACCATATTGACCAAAATTCACTTTTTGGAAAATATTCTTTTTAGTCATGTTTTGGAATGATAATTCATATCAAAATCAAAGTTTATATTTGAAATAACAAAACTTAATCATTACAAATGAATAAAATAATTTTTTAAATCAAAAAATTAATTAAAATAATTAAAATATACAATTAAAATAATCATAAAATACAGGGTTGTTACACTATCCCCCACTCAAAACTTTTCATCCCCGAAAAAGAATGAGGTACGGGAAAGCACAGAAAAGATAAAAATGAGATAAAATTAAGACAAGGTGACAAGAAGATTGATATTATACTTGATAACTGTTGTTATAGGTAAGTTTAACAAAGTGGAGATGATCTTTCGAAGATCCTCCAGAATCAAGAACACAAGCACGAAAAAGGTGGATTCAAAATGAGTACCAAAGATTATAGAAAGATTTCAAAACAGAAAGATTGTAGAAAAATGCATATAGCAGTCTGTAGCAATATAAGGAAAATAAGGACACCTAAAAGATAGTTTGAAAAAAACACAAGGAAATAAGTTTGAAACCATGAAATTTTCAACTTATATAGATAATTAATTTTTACACAAGTTAAACAAATCTTAACTATCTCTAATTTCATTATCTTATCATCCCATTTATCTTAAACTAACAATTTCAAAAATCATGGATTTTAAAAATAATCATTTATTATACTCATTGTGTACTTAATAAATTTAATTCTTCTTTATTCCTAATAAAAGTTAAATTTGTTCCTCTCAATATATTTATCACTTATGTTAAATATAATTGCACTTATTATAACTGCTTTATTTTATTCTTAGTTCTTCTAACATTATTTTATTGTAAGTTATTCAATACCCTTTGTTATATTTACCTTTGTTAATCATTTTATAACTAAAATTTAAGTGTATAATACAATTGCATTCAAATATAACTTACCTTAATTTCAAACGTTAACAATGTAATTGGATAATATACAATGTAACTTTTCAATTAAATCATTTCATGCTTGAATATTCATCCAAAGTTTTGATTTTATTTTTTTATAACTGAAATTATTCTTTAAAATAAAATTTAAGAATTAAATTTTCGATTTCTTCAAACCATTTAGGGATAAATAAATGTATGTACATAATTTACCAAATCGAATTTAAATCATATATCTATATATATTGTAAATCAAGTCATATTTTAGAAATTCAAATCAATTTGATTTCACAAAACAAAGCTGTAGCAAGACTACAGAGCGGTCTCTTCACTTCGGAACTCGAAAATGAAAGTCGATGATGCTGCAAGCATCACCGAAATTATTTCCCAGCGACAAAGAGAAGAGCACTGATTTTTAAAATTCTTTGGAAACATATTCTTATTCGAAAATACTTTAAATAATATACTTTAGAACATAAGCACGAGGTTTGAAACCATCGGAAATTAAATTCTCAAATTTCTGGTTTTAAATTCATTTCAGTTCCTAAATCAATTTATAAACAACTATTTATAAATTCATTTATAGAACAGTAGATGATAAATCAAGTATTATCATTTCAAATAATCAATTTAAATCAGTTTATTAAGTTCCATAAATTTACTTATATATCAAAATTTATTTCATTAACCAAATATTAAAATAATATTGTGTTAGTTTGTTCTATCAAAGTGTTTTAGAAACCCTATCGATAGCACTGAGCAGAAGAATCGATCGGAAACCCAAATCAACATCAACAACTCAAACAACACAATATATAAAACAAAACATAGACTACAAGTACAATTCAAAATGTTTGGAAGTATAGATTGGAAGATTGGTAATGGGTAAGCTTAAATAGGGGGATGATCAATTAACAAACAACACAATTTATTAAGACAAGATGATCAATTAACAAAATAGGGAGATGGGTAAGCTTAAATAAATCGCGGGCAACCTTAACCAGGTCAACCGTGACTTAAAGAATAGGATCAATGTGGATTTGCTGGGGTAAATCTACCTTCGATCTCAGGAGATAGATTTTGGAATAACAAAAGATATTAGCATCTAAACTAAAGATAGATATAAATCCCTGCTAAATTGATGCTAATTGTAAAAGTATCTCCTCCTTTTATAATTTAATTAGAAATTTGCGAGACCGCCGACTCACTAAAAAGATCATTCGAAGCGGAGTTATAGGATACTCCAGTTTAACATCCCGCCTTTTTGCACGCTTTAAATCGACGATAAACCACACGCGTCAGACTTAAAACATACAAAAGGGCGGATTGTTATGGGGTAAATAAGAAAAGAAGAGGAAAAAAAAACAGAATCTTACAGCGGAACGACAAAATATAATAATCAAATATACAGTTTATAAAGCTGTTTAAAATATTCGATTATACTTATACAACATACGTCAGAGTTACACATACCATATAACAATGCAGCGGAAAAATATGAATGTAGTGAAATATAATAAATAAAAATAATAGAACACTCCGTCTTCGTCCTCCAGAGCTAAATTCTTCGATCCTGCAATGCTCGGACTGACCCGAGCGAATTGAAAAGATAAAACACTCGAGTCAGAACTAAAAGATCTTATGTGAGTTAAAACAACAGAAGTAAATATGAGTGCAGTAACTCAAGAGATGCTTGGGATTTACATCTCCTAAGGATCCGTTAAATTATTTACTATGTTGTTTATCTCGCTATTATAATAGTGTCTAATTGTAAAATAAACTTACTTTTAAATAGCGTTAAGGGGTTACCCATATAGCCCTTAACACAAAATATGTTCCTATAGTCTGTACAGTACCGTAATCTCCCCCGTACTGGGCGTCGTCAGAGGGCACTCCATAGGTATGTACAAAAAAAAATCATATAAGGCGCGCTAGGGTAGGTGACACGGCACAACTAGGCAATGCCAGGGTAGATATACCAATTGCTATCCGGGCTGGTGGTAACGCGTAGCTGCTACTACCGCCCACCTCTAACAACACCCCCAAATCAAAATAAAAAGTGGCCATCGAATCAATCCAAAAGTCAGAGAATAATATCGAAGGAGTGCGTTCGATCAAAGGAATGACCTCATTGGCCCGAGAATCGCTCGTGTTTTAGCCACCTTATGCCAACTCATGGGAGTCTGGTCCATGTATTTACCTCAAAGGAAACTCCGCTGCTATCCTACTTCATTCTGGAATCTCCACCGCGTACACGGTTGTTAAAGTGGTTTTCGGGGTTGGCAGAGAGTATGACAACTTTCGATCCCGATCTCTTCAACAACCAATCGTTATTATAACACCGCGGTTGTTTCAAAATAATTTATACTTTAAAAACTAGGATATAATATCTCTTTCAAACCATATAAATATGATATCATTTATATTTTTAAAACCCAAATCAATGTGATATCATTTTATTTTATAAATATCCCTTTCCCAAAGTCATAATATTTTCAAATATATATACCTTGAAACCATAACTTTGAAACATAACTTTTAATACTTAATGGTTCAAATACTATATTACTTTATAAAATCAACAGCTTCTTCAAATTTAACAATAAATTCCAATATCAATTTGAACCCCCAAATAAATCATTTTAATTCCCATATATTTCACAGCTTAAATATTCTATATTTCAAAGCTTTATAGTTCATATATTTAAATTTTTAAATATTCCACTATTTTAAAATGGATTATTTGAAAATTTAATATATATCAAATCCAATTCCTATTATTTCGATTTGAAATATTTACGTAATAAATCAATATTATTTAAGTAAAACACATAAACTTCAATAATAGGATATTCTTTTAATTAAATTATCTTGAAAATATTCTTTAAATAAATTTGATATTCGTTTAAATGCTCTAATCAAAAATCAAGTTATAAGATCATACCCTTTAAATCTTAATTTATTTACATTTCAAAACAAATTTTTCTTGGAAAATTCTTAGATACTTTAATTCAAATCATATTCACATTTACCTTCAACCTTACTTTTATTTGAGTTATTATAAACTTTATATATAATAGAATTGCAAATATATTCTTAATCATATGATATAACGAAATCAAATTCATTATTTAGCTTATTTTAAAATTCGAAAAAAATTTGTACATAGCTAAATTCAAGAATTTTACTATATATATATCAAAATTTAATATTTATTGAACCGCATTCTTTCCAAAACCATGGAAAAATCATTTCAAAATAATTTTATATATATACCGCGGTGCCTGTATATAATTTTCTATCCTATGGTCAAGTGATACAGATATTTATCATTTCAATCCGCAATTTAAAAATAGAAAGGTTGTATATCATTTCAAACCGCAATCCCAAATGAAATGAAAGTGCATAATAACTTGCAGTTTATACAATATAAATACAGTATCCGTTCATCCATCATATCAATCATCAAACATTCATCAATTTATCATCCAATTCAAACAATCACATAAATAAATAATAATTAATTACTGACAGTAAATTTTTCAATAATGAATTAAATAACTGTTTAACTGTAGTTTATATGCAATAATAAATAAATTTAACTAGCAGGTTATATGTAATAATAATTTAACTAAAATTTTAACTGGCAGTTTTAAATACAATGAATAAATTAATTAACAATTAACTCGCAGTTTTAAATGCAATGAATAAATTAATTAACAATTAACTAGCGGTTTTAAATGCAATAATGAATTAAATAACGCGTAAATTAAATGAATGCAATTTAACTGAGAGAATGATGAAATATGTGCCAAACAGCTATAAATAAAATTTTAAACACATCATAAATCAATTTAACAAACATAAGAAATTTTAGAAATTGTGAGTGGGTTAAAACACTCACCTTTTGAATTTAAATTGTATTTAAATCCAATTTAAACCCAAAAATTGGACAGTCTCCAAATCCGTTCAAACCAGCTCTAAAATATACAGAATTTTATTACGATCCTAATAAAAAAAATCTCGCGTGAAACGGAATTCGTATGCGAAAGATATAGTAATTAGTGCGATTGAATTTAAATTAAAATAAACAAAAGAAGGGAACATTTCCACCTTTATAATTCATGGCCACGTCATCTATTAATTTTCTTCCCTGTGACGAGCTACAGGCCATCACGCACGAACCCAATCTCTTCAGTAACAAACGAAACGCGCCGCCATCTTCACATCTGAACGCCACCGCGTGCATCACCGTGGGCCGCGCCGTGCCCAGCACCTCGCCACGTCGCCATCCCCTCCTCAAACGCCGCGAACAAACCCCAAAAAATCGCCGGCTGCCACTTATTTCTAACCCTAAATCGAGATTTTACGACGATCTAACCATTGAATCTCCAAATAACTTGCATGGATGAGCTCCGCCCGAGAATCTCTACAAAATCAAGAATGGAATTTTCGATCCGACGAAATTCGTCGTCGAGCGATGGACGGCTGAAACTTCCTCGATTTTTACTGATCAACCGAAGAACCAAAACGAAAAACGAACACCACCAGTGAATTACGCTAGTCGAGAACTTCAACTTCAACATATATTTTTTCAGATTTTTCTGAGGAATTTGAATTTTATGCTTTTGATTTGATTTGCAATTGTGTTTGGATCTTGGGTTTGCATCCATTGAGGAAGAGGAAGAGTTGATAAAATTTTACGCGCAGATAAATGAGTATAGGCGGACGCTAGGGTTTAGGGTATTTATAGGTAACTTTAAAAATAGATGGATCGGGTTGATAGATATATGTGCTACCGCTAACGTGGCCCAAAAAGCCCGTTCTGACCACGGAACGAAATTGGTTAAACGCATATATCAAATAGGTGTTTAAAAAAATTTTAAACGCAATGGAAAAGATTTGAAGTCCAAATTCCATCGTATGAAGAAGTTATGCTAAAAAAACAATATTTTCAAATCGATTTCAATTGCATAAATTTGAAGGCGTTTCGAGTCCGTACGATCCAACGACAAGTCCGATCGCTACGAAACATGAAACATTATTACAATTCACCGTTACGGATCCGATTAAACTGGTTTCGTCAAAATCCGAGTTAGTTGCCAAAATGGCTATTTTTATATTAATTAAATAAATTAAAATAAATTAATTAAATCAAATCAAATTTCCTATTTAAATTCTGAAATTGACAATCTTTAACACTTTTATTTCCTTAATCATTCACATTAATTAAACCAAATCTAGATGTAAATTTAGAGTTAACTAATTTATTCATTTCAGCGTTAAAGTTCAATTATTATATTCACAAATTAAAAATTAAATTTGCAAAAATTCCCTTTAATTGACTTTCATTCAATTATTCAATCTGTTAGTATCCAATAGATGAGACTACCATTTGATTCATACTCTATTACGTAAATATTTCCAAATTTCATCTAAATTTATATTAACATAATATCTAAATATTAAATTTCATTTTTATTGCAATTAAATCCAATTATTATAGTTCGAATCTCAAAAATCTGTAAATCTTTATTCCCACTCTTGTATTCAACGTACTTTCTTTATTACACCTGATGAAATCAACATTTGATTCAAAGTTTATTATAACAATATCCTCCCATTACATCTACTTTCAATTAACATAATAATAAATATTGACTTTCTTTTATTTGCAATAAATTCAATTTATTGAATTTTACAATTCAATCCAAATAATAAATCTTGCTTCCAAATCTTTAAATCAAACAAATTTCATAAAGTAAATAGGTTTATCATAAATTACATCTTATAAATTAACCATCCTCAGTGCCAAATCAAATCTACCCCAACTACAAAATTTAAGTCAATTAATTGTAGTTGATTCCACATTAAATGTTATTAATTACAAATTGAAACCTCAATAAATTCGTTTATTGATTTAAAAATCTAACTATTTAATAAATTGACATGTATGGGTATAATTAACAATGAATTATATTACACATCATTAATGTATTAATTAATTTATTTCCCATTTAACGTGCTACTTAATCTCCTTTGATTTCAACTGATTTTCAAATTTTATGCAACATACTAAAGAAATAAATACATATCTTAATTGATTCATTTTTCTCATTCATTATAAATAAATGCACAAATACAAATTAAGATCCTAAATCCCATTAATCATTCCATCCTGTTCCATTCCTTTTCACATCAACTATCACTTTATGAATAAATTAGCATTTCCTATTCATTTCGTTACATTCACTTATATTCACTTTACAAATAAATTGGTATTCCCTTTTAAATCCATTAATTATTATCTTTAATTATTGAAATTCATTTTCCAATATAAATTTTGAATCTATTTCCAAATTTTCAAATTTCAATAAAATAAAACCTTACAATTGTTTACAATTAAAAATGGGATTGTACTAAATAAATTATTTATTGCCTTACATTACTTTATTACCTTAATTTACATTCAATTTCCATCAATCAATATTTTATTTCATTGATAAATTCAATTGATTCCCACTCACCGTTTAATAGCCTAAGTAAACTAGTAACCATTAATAACTAATTTCCCTAATTTGTTCCAATTACTGTCAACAATCTTTTATTTACATTAAATCAATTTAATACTTTCCTTAATTTTCTCATATTCAATTTATACCCAGGTAAAAATCTTTTTACTACTAAATCAATTTGAATTTATTCAAATTATTATAAATAGGTTTAAATTACCATTGCTATATTTTAATTTAGCGTTCATTCCAATATTAATTTATCATCTTTATTATTTCTACTAAAATTAAATTACAAAATCCTATTAAATTAACAAATTTAGTTGTCGAAATTTACGGGTCGTTACACTCTCCTCTACTCAAAAGTTTTCGTCCCCGAAAAGGAAAAAAGAAGGGGAAAGAAGAATTAAGAAATCTATATATCTTATTCAAATATTAACTTTATAAACAATTAAATTTACAACATTTGTTATTTTATTTAGAATATCCATATTTAAAATCATTATATCTTTTTATACTTAAATTATTTAAGTTTGGAAACATTTTCAAAAATATTTTCTAAGTCCAAAAATTTTGAAATTTTTTGGCAGAGTCTCCTTTGTACGGAGAGGCTCGGAAGAAAAATATAATATCAAAATAACAATATATAAAATATATTTTCCAAAATATATATCCCATCACGGGAAAAATATAAATATAATAGCGCTATAAACCGTAATCCAAAAACGTACCTATTTGTCAAGTAATAACGCTTATATTATGAAACCAAATGCAGTAGCAATTGCTTCCATAACCTGTATTTCACTTATAAAATCCAAAAGAGTTAATGATTTTATAAAATGAAATATTTAAGTTGTTTTAATTAATAACAAATAAATCCATACAAACATCAATCACTAGCAACAAAGCATCCAACCATCACATAAAATCAACACACATCAATCATTCATTCATATCAACAAACAAATAGTTGTTCGGGTTCAAAACTTCAAATTGCACAGAATGGAAAATAATTACTTAGTGCATCATTCACTCAACAGTCCTTGATGGTATCCAAATAGATTATTTATTCATCCTAACAATTTTAAAGTATCCTTACCCAAACAACTATAAACCAAAACAAACAACAACCAATTTGAACAACAAATTTTGTTTATCCTTATTAATTTCATTTATACATTTGTTGTTTAATTTCTCTTTTTATACATTTATTTATTTTATTCATATTCAGTCGAATTTGTTAGTAGGTAAATTTATTAACCTAAGTTTATAGTCAAAAAAATTCTCTTCCAGCATTCATCTTTTATTCATATTTTATTCAGAATTAACTTCAACCTA
Source organism: Allium cepa (assembly GCA_030765085.1). Classification (NCBI taxonomy): domain Eukaryota; kingdom Viridiplantae; phylum Streptophyta; class Magnoliopsida; order Asparagales; family Amaryllidaceae; genus Allium; species Allium cepa. The sequence goes on from CM060930.1 coordinate 241,377,160, forward strand.
TTCACTTAAGTTTATATTTGCTTACTTACAATACCTACTTTCCATTATATTTAATTAGTAGCATTCAATTATACTTAAGTTTATACAACTACACATCAATTCTTATTTATTAAAGAGTTCCATTAATTATTTTCATTACCTCAAGTTAATTACTTGTATAATATCTATTACATTTTCTTATTAACATTTCAACTTTTTACATTTGGTAAGTTATATATGTTAAAGAAAATGCCAATGAACTTATACAAGTTTTATCTCATCCTTTAGTTAAATTTTATGTTTAATAATATTACTCTTTGTTTCATATGTTACAAATTTCAAATTTCCTTTAATACCATTAATAACCTAGCATTAAATCTCTTAGTTCATTTAGGGTTTCAATTATTAGTTAAATTCTGTTTCACTACATTAATTAAACTATTAATAAATGGAAACTTAAGAATTAAATACCGGATTTAATTTCAAATTATTTTAAACCAATAGATAAATGATGTGCACGTAAATGTGCATATTTTTACCACCATATTTATTCTATTTAAATTAAATAAATGATCATATTGGGTATTTTAACTTGTTTTAACCAAAATTCATATTAATTCCAAATTTTCACATATTCATCTTCATATAAGGGCAAAATGGCCATTTGTGCGCGTATATTAATTTGAAAGAATTTAATTGGAAATTTCTATAATATTTTGTAGGAATTTAGCTTCTCATATTAGTGGGTTCATGAAGAAACATGCATGCACAAAATTGATATAAAGGAATGAAGATGGAAATAATTCAAAGTGAAGATCATGGAGGACCCCACCTACCCACCTACCTTAATGTACAAATTAAAGGCTAATGCACATGCTTTTGGACTTAATGGCTTCATGTACACTTAATGGAGGATTAAGACATGTTAATGATTACATGGACTCCACACTTCCTAAGGGGCATTTTGGGCATTCCCCAAAAAGTGAATTAGGGTTTTAAAACTTGTATATATACCCCTTATGTTTCATGTAGCCATCTTCCTCTTAGTTAGTTAGTTTTAGTTTAGAAAATAAATTAAAGCTCTCTTTCTTTCCATGGCTACTTAGCCATTTTATTTCATGTAATTTTCTTTTCTTTTATGCAATGTTAATTCTCTTTTATTTACATGCTTCTTCTCTTCTTATGTAATAGTGTAGATCTACCTTTATGCAATTAGATTAGTTGTCTTTTCCATTGGCTTTCATTTTCCTTTCTTTTTTCTTTCATGTTGCTTTCTACATTTGTTGATTTGATAAGAAATATGAGAGCTTAATCCCTACAATTTAGGGGTAATGAAGCTCTCTAGTATGTAGATGCAACATTTTGATGTTTATACTCTCTTTTTGTGTTTTAATGGAAACACTTGAAGTGGTTTAATGATGTTGTTTAACTTTGAATTTGATAGTCTTTGTTGTACATAACAAATAGGCTATGCTTAAACAAACATAACACAAATTGCCTCTTCATCTAAATATGATTATGGCAAAGATGTGAATGTTGAAATTGAAATTTGATAGCCTATATTTCTAAACAATAGTTAATAGGCTATGCTTAAAATAGATTTTTATTTCAAATTTATTGTCATATTTCATGAGAGTTAAATGTGTATTAGTGGTTGTGTTATAGTTTGATGGTTTATATTGAGCTAATTAGTAGCACAAATATATCATACTTATGATAAGCACATCAACTAATTCACTAATGACAAGAAAAGAGAGATCATAACTTCATTTTGTTGATTTATATGATCTAGAGAGTGGATTTATCTCTAAATTGTTCTTTTAACTCTCATATTTTTATCATTTTTTTTGCTAGTTTTTGTTAGTTTCTTACATTTCTTGCTATTCACTCTCGTCTTCGGTATAATTTGATTGAATAGAATTTTGAAATCATCAATTCCCTATAGATCGACCCGTATTCGCCGCGTGCTACATTCGTACACCGTGCGCTTGCGGTTATTTTTATTTCAAAATTCGTTCGACGCTTTTCTAAACCGATAGAATTTCCGTCGTCGAACAAGTTTTTGGCGCCGTTGCCGGGGAGTTGTTTTGATTTTTATTTTCTATTCTTCGAATTTTTTTTTTAATTTTTGTGTGTTTGTTTGTGTGTTTGTGTTATTTTTGATTGCATTTTGGTTTTGTATGTGTTGTTTTCTTGTTTCCCTTTTTCATTTGCATTTTCTTATTAAAAAAAAGAGCATATACAATTTCAAAAAGAAAAAAAATTCATTTCATTTTTCATTTCATTTATAGTCTTCACTTGTACATCTTTCAAAAAAAAATATTATTACACCACTCAATTCATTTCAGTTCTCTGTTCACATTTCTGTGCACTGTGCACATTCTAATCTCCCTCCCCCTTCCAATTGCCATTCTCCTGAACTACATTCCCTCTAACCTGACATATACTCCTTCCTGCACTTGCAATTTTGACCATCACCTCTACAACACCCCACTGCCCTTATCACTACAACCCTGCACACCCTATCATCCTTACTGATCATCCTTCCACCATCACAAGATCTCATAAAACTGCCTACAACAATCATAAACATTGCTGCTTCATTACACACTTCTCCCCTCACCACAAAGCATCCTCATATCATCCAAAATTCCGCACCATTTCACTGAACCACCTTTGTTCATCTACATCAACAGCTGCCTGTAACATCACCATCCCACCTACATCATATCACCCAAAAAAAAATCACCTTCAAACATACTCACTGTTCTAACCACTGTATAACCACCTGAAACCGTATCTGCCACTGTCCACCTCCAATAGTCCTCTGCAACCATGCCACATTTTACCAAACATTTCACCCACTTAACTTCACCTCAAATTCCACTGACAACATCCCCAACACTCACATTCAATACTACCCACCAACACACCAGCAACCAACATCATCCACTGACCATCATCCTTCACTGCCATATACCAGAGCAACCTCATACATCATTGAACCATCTCCTAAAGACTGCTACCAGTGGTCGAACTCGCCTTAATCCAAACCACCAACCCCAAACTTGCCGACCACTCTCAATCCAAATCCGCGACCTCGGCAACATCGTAACCAAAACTGCCTTCGTTTCCACAAAGCTAATCAACAACCCCCCTCAAATCGCAAACAACATCATCTAAATCCAAACCAACAGCCTGCGACCTCCACTGCCAACACAAGTCACAGCAACACACCACTAGACATTCTTCAACAATCACTGTGAACCCCTAAACCTTCCGTCGAAGACTATGAAGCAAAATCAAACAAACCCAATCGTGTGAGCCCTCGTGAACTACACCTCCCTGCTTCGCGACTTCAAACCCAAACTTCCAGAAACTACAATTCATCACAATTCGCCTCGGCTTCAATCTAGAACCCCCTAAATCGAACTCGAGTCACCAACCAATAACTGATCGCAACAATCGAATTTTGAATTCACGAATCTTAGAGTTGTGAATTTGTGAAGTCACGAGTCTGTGATATTTTGTAGAGATCGTTGTGAATTTTTCTTACCAGATGATTTTTTTATAAGAATATATGTGGATTTGGGTATTTGTTTTTTATCGGGCCGGGTATGGGTTGTTGGGATAGTTTTAGTTTTGTTTGTTTTATTTATTTATTTTAATTTCCTATATTAAGATTAAATGGGCCGGGTTTTAGGGTTGAGTGTTTCTTTTGTTTAGTTTTAGTTCACTTGATTTTCGATTTAGTTGTTTCAGTTTGTTTTCTTTCAAAAAAAAACCAAACCAAAAAGAAAAGGATTTCACTTTGCTTAATTTTCATTTGTTTTCAATCGTTTGAGTCTTACTTATTTTAGTTTTTATTATTTTCTTTTCCTTTGTTTTTTTCCTCTTTTTTTTTTCATCTCTGATAAACATAATAAAAGAAAAAAAAATTGTTGTATATATCTTGTTTTTTCAGGTTGCCCGAGAAGATAGGAAGAGTTGCTTGCGTTGCTGAGCTTGCCAAAAAAACACACTTGCTTATTTATAATTTTCTTTTGCCTTGCATTGTATATATTTATTATTTTTGTTTGTCTACTATTTTTGTTTGTCTAGCATTGTTGTTTACTTGCATTTAAAAAAACACAAAAAAAAATTCAAAAACAAAAACAAAAAAATTAATTCGTAGTTGCATTATTAATACACGTTTAACTTCTGTTTTGCATTTCATCTTAAAATTTTGATTAATAATAACAGTTAGACATCAATAACACATAATTGTATATTGACAAGTTATCTTCTTTGAACAATTTAATTTCTTGGTGTCGAGGCTACGGCAGAGTAATAGCCATTTATAAATATTACGGTGATTCGTAAATATTATAGTGGTTGTTCCTCTGAAGGTACTTAAACCTTCGGCTGCATTGCTACGGTGATTCGTGGTGCACCGATAACCCCTGCCCGTTACCTGGCTGAGAACTATCTTGTTTATCTAAGACAATTTGTGATTATACAATTTTGGGTTAAATTAGGATAAATAATTTGTAGTTAGACCCTTGCATTCATTTAGTTGCATTAGTTCATGCATATTTAAAAAAAATTCAAAATCCAAAACTAAAAAAAATTGTAAATATTTCTTAACTTAGTTTTTTTTCCTTTTCCTTTGAAAATTTTCAAATCAAAATTCCAAAAATCCAAAAAAAATCAAAAATCAAAAATCCAAAAATAAAATCTTTTCAAAAAAAAATTAAAATCCAAAAAAAAAAAAAATTCCATTTTGAAAAATAAATTCTACTTGTAAATATTTTTCTTTAAAAAAACCAAAAAAAAGAAATCTTGAAAATGTCCGAGTTTCCTTTTTCTTACTCACTTGAATTTAACGGTGAAAATCAATATAATCCATATGAGTTTACTCCAAATTCGTATGGATATTTTAACAACAAATTTTGTGTAAATAATTCAAATTTCGAACAACAAAATTTTCAAAATGATGACCAACCTTCGACTCTTGAAAATAGCATTGAAATGATTTCATCTTTACTCGAACTTTCTACACGAAAAAATCAAGAGATAAATGATTTATGTAATTCTTATTTGTGTAATAACTCGAGTCAAGGATTTCAAAATTTGAATTCAATTCAAAATTCAAACGATTACGATTATAACCCATGCCAATTTAATTTCGAACTCCAAAATGAATTTCAAACTCAACATGAAAATGGGAACAACTTTTCAAACGAATTTGGCAATGGGAATAGTTTCAATTGCGATGCGATTGAAAACTTTGGTTATCAACAAATTCAAAGTGAAAATTTTCAAATTAATAATCATGAATTTGATTTTGTTGACGAAATGGAAAAAGATAACGGGGATTTATTACTTGAAAAATACAAAAATAATCGTAATCAAATCTCAACCCACGAAGAATCAAATAATAATCTATCGTTTATCGAAATTGACAATTCTTGTTCTCAACAAGTCCAAATTGAAAATTTTCAAGTTAATAATTAGAAATTTGACTTTGTTGAGCAAATGAATGAAATTTACGATGATCACACGAATTTGTTGATTAAAACATTGGAAAATTTTCGTGAGAAACAAAATCAAGTTTCAATGTGTGACGAGTCAAACGATAATCCATCTTTTACCCAAATCGATGATTTTCAAACAACTTTTGAAACTGAAAATGATGATCTTAACGAAGTTGTTGAAAAGACGGTAATTGTGTTGGATTTCAATTCTTTTGAGGGTGAGAAACTCGATTTAAATTTTGATCTTCCTTTTTCTGAAAATTTGAATACACCAACTTTGAATATTGAACTTGAGACATGTAATAAAGTTGTTGATAATCCAATAAAGGAAGACGAGTTTAATGAACGTGAATTTTTTGGACTTTTGGATGACGAGTTGTTAAATTCCGAAGGGGAAGATGAAAATCACCATTTTGATTTTGAAATCAATAATTGTGAAAATATTTTCAATGATAAGCTTGAATTTCAAATTGGTGAAAATAGACTTGAACTTCAATCAATTGTTTTGTCGACCCTGAAAATCATCGAAAATAAAACAACTCATACGATTTTTAATAAAACGACATTCGTTTTTCCAAATCGACAATCAACTTCAAATTCTTTTACGATTTGGTTTTTCGTGCTTAAGCCGTGTCTTACACATTTGACGAGACAAATGAATTAGTCTTTGGAAGACCATTTCATTTACTTTTTGACTATATACTTTCTCATCTCTTGTAAATAGTAATCTTTCATGTAAATATAGGATTTTTATTTTATTTTTCTCCTTCCATTTGGGTTGACTGTGGGGACACGGTCAAAATCAAGTGTGGGGGGGGGGGGGACTCATCTTCATTTTTTTTTTCATGGTTTATTTTTGCTTTAAAATCAAAAAAAATTAAAAAAAAAATCCCAAAAACAAAATTTCTTTTGATTTATTTTTAAAAGAAACACTATAAGATAAATATATGGCTTTGGTTTATTAAATTGAATTTTTTGAAAATTTATTGGTCTTAACAAAAATAAAAATGAAGTTTGATTACAAATAATAATGGTTTAACTAGTATCTAGGAAGATTCATAAGTGTTAATTATGAAGTACATCCTAATTGAAAATCTTTGTTTTAAAAAGTGGTTGATTTAAAGTAAAGGATATAGAAGTTTTTTTTGTCTTCTAAGTTAAATGGTGCTAAGATGATTTTGCAAAACTCCCTCTCAAAAAAATAAAAAAATAAAAAAATAATAACATCCAAGTAATCACTCTCATTTAAAAGTCCTCACGGTTATGAATGGGTGGTTACTTGGAATTTTTGATTATGTGATTTCATACTCATTTAAAAGTCCTCACGGTTATGACGTATGGAACACATGTAAAAAAAAGACTTAATAAAAAACACCTACGGTCGATAGTGTATGCATGAAAGTGTGTGCACTCGCCATGCTCTGTACTCCCCTCACATAAGCCCGAAAGGCAGTGCATGGGTGATATATCTGGCCTCAGTTTATCTGAGCTAGGTGAGTAATTTTTCTTGCAAATAATGAGAGAGCAAGCAATTGAAATCCTAGCACTATTTTTACTTAGTTGTTTTGATTTGTTATTGAAAAGAAATGAAAATACCACTCTGACAAACTTTGATAATCACATAAGGATCCATTTCATAGTTACACTTTGTTATTAACCAAAACAACGAGTTAAACTATAGTCTATTTGATATGATAACTTGATTTTTGTTGGAAATTTTGACGAGTAAATGACATAAATTTTCAAGATAATAACCAAAACCAATATTTAACTTATTCATGTCAATTTAAAAATAAATCCTTCATTTGTAAATATTTTCAAAAATTTGCATTCATCTCTTTGTAAATATATCTTGCATTTTGTAAATATTTTCATCCTGCATTTGGATTTTGTGGGTAGTATCCGCTGAAAACCCTCACGAGACAACACTCGTCCTACTGGGGACACCCAGAGGTTTAACGGCTTGATGCATACGCTCAATGTAATCGTGCTTCCTACGAAAACGAATTTATCTTAGTTTTAGTTTATTCGAGGACGAATAAAAAGATAAGTGTGGGGGTATTTGATGTGCACGTAAATGTGCATATTTTTACCACCATATTTATTCTATTTAAATTAAATAAATGATCATATTGGGTATTTCAACTTGTTTTAACCAAAATTCATATTAATTCCAAATTTTCACATATTCATCTTCATATAAGGGCAAAATGGCCATTTGTGCGCGTATATTAATTTGAAAGAATTTAATTGGAAATTTATATAATATTTTGTAGGAATTTAGCTTCTCATATTAGTGGGTTCATGAAGAAACATGCATGCACAAAATGGATATAAAGGAATGAAGATGGAAATAAGTCAAAGTGAAGATCATGGAGGACCCCACCTACCCACCTACCTTGATGTACAAATTAAAGGCTAATGCACATGCTTTTGGACTTAATGGCTTCATGTACACTTAATGGGGGATTAAGACATGTTAATGATTACTTGGCCTCCACACTTCCTAAGGGGCATTTTGGGCATTCCCCAAAAAGTGAATTAGGGTTTTAAAACTTGTATATATACCCCTTATGTCTCATGTAGCCATCTTCCTCTTAGTTAGTTAGTTTTAGTTTAGAAAATAAATCAAAGCTCTCTTTCTTTCCATGGCTACTTAGCTATTTTATTTCATGTAATTTTCTTTTCTTTTATGCAATGTTAATTCTCTTTTATTTACATGCTTCTTCTCTTCTTATGTAATAGTGTAGATCTACCTTTATGCAATTAGATTAGTTGTCTTTTCCATTGGCTTTCATTTTCCTTTCTTTTTTCTTTCATGTTGCTTTCTACATTTGTTGATTTGATAACAAATATGTGAGCTTAGTCCCTTCAATTTAGGGGTAATGAAGCTCTCTAGTATGTAGATGCAACATTTTGATGTTTATACTCTCTTTTTTTGTTTTAATGGAAACACTTGAAGTGGTTTAATGATGTTGTTTAACTTTGAATTTGATAGTCTTTGTTGTTCATAACAAATATGCTATGCTTAAACAAACATAACACAAATTGACTCTTCATCTAAATATGATTATGGCAAAGAAGTGAATGTTGAAATTGAAATTTGATAGCCTATATTTCTAAACAATAGTTAATAGGCTATGCTTAAAATAGATTTTTATTTCAACTTTATTGTCATATTTCATGAGAGTTAAATGTGTATTAGTGGTTGTGTTATAGTTTGATGGTTTATATTGAGCTAATTAATAGCACAAATATACCATACTTATGATAAGCACATCAACTAATTCACTAATGACAAGAAAAGAGAGATCATAACTTCATTTTGTTGATTTATATGATCTAGAGAGTGGATTTATCTCTAAATTGTTCTTTTAACTCTCATATTTTTATCATTTTCTTTTGCTAGTTTTTGTTAGTTTCTTACATTTCTAGCTATTCACTCTCGACTTCGGTATAATTTGATTGAATAGAATTTTGAAATCATCAATTCCCTATGGATCGACCCGTATTCGCCGCGTGCTACATTCGTACACCGTGCGCTTGCGGTTATTTTTATTTCAAAATTCGTTCGACGGTTTTCTAAACCGATAGAATTTCCGTCGTCGAACAATAAATATGCTTACAACTTATCTATATCCAAGTATATTTAAAATAAATTAAAATTCACTTCAGTTTATCGAAATAAATCTGTAGTAAAACTACTACAGTGGCATTCCCACTTCGAAACTCGAAAATGAATGTCGATGATGCGTGCACTCATCACCGAAATTATTTTCCAGCGACAGAGAGGGGCGTACCAAACTTATTTCTTTTCGAAATCTTCTAAAAAAATTCTTTCAAATTTAATTAAAATATTTATATCAGAAAGTACTACTAATATTATTATTATATTTCAAAATTATTTAAAAGAAATTTTCAAACCCCAGAACTTAAGTTCTAAATTTCCAATTTTCATTTATTTATTTACAACTTTATTTCAACTATTATTTATAAATCATTACTTAACATCCAATATATAGCAACCAAATATAATTTTTTATTAAAAAAAATTTCCTTTATATATAGAAAATATAATAGGTAAAATTATTTCATTCACCTATATTAAAACAAATCTTACGTCGGTTTGTCTTATTAAGTGTTTACAAATCCCTATTGGACAGCGTCCCATGCATCAACCAAAATTTATAAATACAAAATGAAACAGATTAACACAATATTAAAACCTTTTTTATGACACTAACAAATACGCTCTCTCGAATATATAGACTCAGCGACTCCCATAGGGTATTACTACCCTATTAATCAAGAGTCAAACCCCACAAAGCTAAGGTTTATCGCTAAACCAAAGCTCTGATACCACGTTTTAACATCCCGCCTTTTCGCACGCTTTAAATCGACGATAAACCACACGCGTCAGACTTAAAATATACAAAAGGGCGGATTGTTATAGGGTAAATAAGAAAATAAGAGAAAAAAAACAAAATAGAATCTTGCAACGGAAAGATAAAATATAATAATCAAATATACAGTTTATAAAGCTGTTTAAAATATTCGATTATACTTATACAACATACATCAGAGTTACACATACCATATAACAATGCAGCGGAAAAATATGAGTGTAGAGGAATATAATAAATAATAATAATAATAATAGAACCCTCCGTCTTCGTCCTCCAGAGCTTAAGTCTTCATTCCTGAAACGCTCGGACTGACCGGAGCGAATTGAAAACTCAAAACACTCGAGTCAGAACTAAAAGATCTTATGTAAGTTAAATCAAGAGAAGTAAATATGAGTGCAGTGACTCAAGAGATGCTCGGGATTTACATCTCGTAAGGATCCGTTAAACTATTTACTATGTAGTATATTTCGCTATTATTATAGTGTCTAATTGTAAAATAAACTTACTTTTAAATAGCGTTAAGGGGTTACCCATATAGCCCTTAACACAAAATATATTCTCATAGTCTATACACTACCATAATCTCCCCCGTACTGGGCGTCGTCAGAGGCACTCCATAGGTATGGTACAAAACAAAATCGTATAAGGCGCGCTAGGGTAGGTGACACGACACAACTAGGCAATGCCAGGGTAGATATACTAATTGCTATCCGGGCTGGTGGTAACGCGTTGCTGCTACTACCGCCCACCTCGAACAACACCCCCAAATCAAAATAAAAAGTGGCCACTGAATCAATCCAAAAGTCAGAGTATAATACCGAAGGAGTGATTTCGATCGGAGGAATGACCTCGTTGGCCCGAGAATCGCTCCTGTTTTAGCCACCTTATGCCAGCTCATGGGAGTCGGGTTGACATATTTACCTCAAAGGAAACGCCGCCACCATCCTACTTCATTCTGGAATCTCCACCGCGTACATGGTTGTTAAAGTGGTTTTCGGGGTTGGCAGAGAGTATGACAACTTTCGATCCCGGTCTCTTCAACAACCAATCGTTATTATAACACCGCGGTTGTTTCAAAATAATTTATACTTTAAAAACTAGGATATAATATCTCTTTCAAACCATATAAATACTATATCATTTAAATTTTAAAACCCAAATCAATGTGATATCATTTTATTTTATAAATATCCCTTTCCCAAAATCATAATATTTTCAAATATATATACCTTGAAACCATAACTTTGAAACATAACTTTTAATACTTAATGGTTCAAATACTATATTACTTTATAAAATCAACAGCTTCTTCAAATTTCACAATAAATTCCAATATCAATTTGAACCCCAAAATAAACCATTTTAATTCCCATATATTTCACAGCTTAAATATTCTATATTTCAAAGCTTTATAGTTCATATATTTAAATCTTTAAATATTCCACTATTTCAAAATGGATTCTTTGAATATTTAATATATATCAAATCCAATTCCTATTATTTCGATTTGAAATATTTACTTAATAAATCAATATTATTTAAGTAAAACCCATAAACTTCAATAACAGGATATTCTTTTAATTAAATTATCTTGAAAATATTCTTTAAATAAATTTGATATTCGTTTAAATCCTCCATCAAAAATCAAGTTATAAGATCATAACCTTTAAATCTTAATTTATTTACATTTAAAAACAAATTTTTCGAGGAAAATTCTTAGATACTTTAATTCAAATCATATTCACATTTACCTTCAACCTTACTTTTATTTGAGTTATTATAAACTCTATATACAATAAAATTGCAAATATATTCTTAATCATATTATATAACGAAATCAACTTCATTATTTAGCTTATTTTTAAATTCGAAACAAATTTATACATAGCTAAATTCAAGAATTTTACTGTATATATATCAAAATTTAATATTTATTGAACCGTATTCTTTCTAAAACCATGGACAAATCATTTCAAAAATAATTTTATATATATACCGCGGTGCCTGTATATAATTTTCTATCCTATGGTCAAGTGATACGGATATTTATCATTTCAATCTGCAATTTAAAAATAGAAATGCGGTTGTATGTCATTTCAAACCGCAATCCCGAATGAAATGAAAATGCATAATAACTTGTAGTTTATACAATATAAATACAGTATCCATTCATCCATCATATCAATCATTAAACATTCATCAATTTATCATCCAATTCAAACAATCACATAAATAAATAATAATTAATTACTGACAGTTAATTTTTCAATAATGAATTAAATAACTGTTTAACTGTAGTTTATATGCAATAATAAATAAATTTAACTAGCAGGTTATGTGCAATAATAATTTAACTAAAATTTTAACTAGCAGTTTTAAATGCAATGAATAAATTAATTAACAATTAACTGGCAATTTTAAATGCAATGAATAAATTAATTAACAATTAACTGGCAGTTTTAAATGCAATAATGAATTAAATAACGCGTAAATTAAATGAATGCAATTTGACTGAGAGAATGATGAAATATATGCCAAACAGCTATAAATAAATTTTAAACGCATCATAAATCAATTTAACAAATATAAGAAATTTTAGAAATTGTGAGTGGGTTAAAACACTCACCTTTTGAATTTAAATTGAATTTAAATCCAATTTAAACCCAAAAATTGGACAGTCTCCAAATCCGTCCAAACTAGCTCCAAAATGTCCGGAATTTTATTACGATCCTAACAAAATAATCTCGCGTGAAACAGAGTTCTTATGCGAAAGATATAGCAATTAGTGCGATTAAATTTAAATTAAAATAAACAAAAGAAGGGAACAATTCCACCTTTATAAATCATGGCCACGTCATCTATTGATTTTCTTCCCTGTGACGAGCTACATGCCATCACACACGAACCCAATCTCTTCAGTAACGAACGAAATGCACCGCCATCTTCACATCAGAACGCCACTGCGTGCATCACTGTGGGCCGCGCCGCTCCCAGCACGTCGCCATCCCCTCCCCAAGTGCCGCGCACGAGCCCAAAAAAATGCCGACAGCCACTTATTTCTAATCCTAAATCGATATTTTACGATGATCTAACCGTTGAATCTCCAAATAACTTGCATGGATGAGCTCCGCACGAGAATCTCTACAAAACCAAGAATTGAATTTTCGATCCGACGAAGTTCGTCGTCGAGCGATGGACGGCTGAAACTTCCTCGATTTTTACTGATCAATCGAAGAACCAAAACGAAAAACCAACACCACCAGTGAATTACGCTAGTCGAGAACATCAACATATATTTTTTTCAGATTTTTCTGAGGAATTTGAATTTTATGCTTTTGATTTGATTTGCAATTGTGTTTGGATCTTGGGTTTGCATCCATTGAGGAAGACTTGATGAAATTTTACGCGCAGATAAATGAGAATAGGCGGACGCTAGGGTTTAGGGTATTTATAGGCAACTTGAAAAATAGATGAATCGGGTTGATAGATATACGTGCTACCGCTAACGTGGCCCAAAAAGACCGTTCTGACCCCAGAACGAAATTGGTTAAACCCATATATCAAACTAGGTTTTTTAAAATATTTCAAACGCAATGGAAAAGGTTTGAAGTCCAAATTCCATCATATGAAGAAGTTATGCTAAAAAACAATATTTTCAAATCGATTTCAATTGATTTCAATTGCATAAATTTCAAGGCGTTTCGAGTCCGTACGATCCAACGACAAGTCCGATCGCTACGAAACTTGAAACACTATTATAATTCACCCTTACGGATCCGAGGAAACTAGTTTCGTCGAAATCCGAGTTAGTGGCCAAAATGGCTATTTTTATATTAATTAAATAAATTAAAATTAATTAATTAAATCAAATTTCCTATTTAAATTCTGAAGTTGACAATCTTTAACACTTTTATTTCCTTAATCATTCACATTAATTAAAACAAATCTAGATGTAAATTTAGAGTTAACTAATTTATTCATTTCAGCGTTAAATTTCAATTTCATTATATTCATAAATTAAAAATTAAATTTGCAAAAATTCCCTTCAAATGACTTTCATTCAATTATTCAATCTATTAGTATCCAATAGTTGGGACTACCATTTGATTCATACTCTATTACGTAAATATCTCCAAATTTCATCTAAATTTATATTTACATAATATCTAAATATTAAATTTCATTTTTATTGCAATTAAATCCAATTATTATAGTTCGAATCTCAAAAAATTGTAAATCTTTATCCCCATTCTTGTATTCAACCTACTTTCTTTATTACACCTAATGAAATCAACATTTGATTCAAAGTTTATTATAACAATATCCTCCCATTACATCTACTTTCAATTAACGTAATAATAAATGTTGGCTTTCATTTATTTGCAATAAATTCAATTTATTGAATTTTACACTTCAATCCAAATAATAAATCTTGCTTCCAAATCTTTAAATCAAACAAATTTCACAAGTACATAGGCTTATCATAAATTACATCTTATAAATTAACCATCTTCAATGCCAAATCAAATCTACCCCAACTACAAAATTTAAATCAATTAATTGTAGTTGATTCCAAATTAAATGTTATTAATTATAAATTGAAACCTCAATAAATTCATTTATTGATTTAAAAATCTAACTATTTAATAAATTGACATGGTATGGGTACAATTAACAATGAATTATATTACACATCATTAATGTATTAATTAATTTATTTCCCATTTAACGTGCTACTTAATCTCCTTTGATTTCAACTGATTTCCAAATTTTATGCAACATACTAAAGAAATAAATACATATCTTAATTGATTCGTTTTTCTCATTCATTATAAATAAATGCACATATACAAATTAAGATCCTAAATCCCATTAATCATTCCATCCTGGTTTTATTCCTTTTCACATCAACTATCACTTTATGAATAAATTAGCATTTCCTATTCATTTTGTTACATTCACTTATATTCACTTCACAAATAAATTTGTATTCCCTTTTAAATCCATTAATTATTATCTTTAATTATTGCAATTCAATATCTAATATAAATTTTGAATCTATTTCCAAATTTTCAAATTTCAACAAAATAAAACCTTACAATTGTTTACAATTAAAAATGGGGATTGTACTAAATAAATTATTTATTGTCTTACATTACTTTATTACCTTAATTTACATTCAATTTCCATCAATCAATATTTTATTTCATTGATAAATTCAATTGATTCCCACTCACCGTTTAATACCCTAAGTAAACTAGTAACCATTAATAACAGTCACTAATTTCCCTAATTTGTTCCAATTACTGTCAACAATCTTTTATTTACATTAAATCAATTTAATACTTTCCTTAAATTTCTCATATTAAATTTATATCCAGGTAAAAATCTTTTCACTACTAAATCGATTTTAATTTATTCGAATTATTATAAATAGGTTTTAATTACCATTGCTATATTTTAATTTAGCGTTCATTCCAATATTAATTTATCACCTTTATTATTTCTACTAAAATTAAATTACAAAATCCTATTAAATTAACAAATTTAGTTATCGAAATTTACGGGTCGTTACATCCAGAATCAAAAGAAGATTAATAGTGAGGGACATGAATGGATTTTGGAACCGAAGGGAACGTTCCAAAATTCAAAGGAAAATCGAATGAAAGAGGAAAGATTCAAACTCGAACGAAAGTGATTCTGTAAATAAATTTACCTTATATTCTAAGTTTGGCCTCAAAGCCAAAGCTCTGATACGAATTGTAACAACCGATATTTTCAACCATTCGCATCCGCACATATTGAACTTGAATTGCTCAAAATACCGCGTTGGAAATAAAATTTGGCAAATCTTAGAATATATAGTAAATATAAATCACAGATCAAAGACACAGGGTAATAATAGTGCAGCGGAACTAAAAGAAATAGTAGTGCATGAAGCTACTATGTAATAATATCAAAGTTACATAAGATACAACAGAAGAAATAGAGTACAACAAAAGTCTCGATATATAGAAGTCTACTAATACAAGAGCTGAAAAGGAACAACAGCCTGAAAAAGGTAAAACTAGAAAAGTTAATAATCTCTAGCGATTCCAATCTCCAGAAAGTGGAAATCCAAATCTGTGAATACTCAGGATGACCCGAGCGTAAATAAAATACAAACACACGAGTCAGGACATACATACTTATACAATGTAAACCAACTCAAGTGAACTGCAGTAAAAGTACAAGTAACTTAAAGGATGCTTGGGACCGCCCATCCTCTAAGGATCCGTTAAACTATTTACTATGTAGTAACATTGCGCTATTATAATAATGTCTATAGTAAAATAAACTTACTTTAAAATAGCATCATGGGGTTACCCAGATAGCCCTAGACACATAATAGTCCCAGTAGTCCATCCAATATCTGCATATATCCTTATCAGGAGACTACAAGAAGATCCGCATGGGCTACGGGAGAAAACCAAACTCGTAGTAAAGGCTCGATAGGGTAGGTGACACGGAACTCAAGGCAATGCCAGGGTAGATATACCGATTATGCACACGGGCTGGTGGGAACGCAGCAGCCACATACGCCCACCTCGGAACACATTCCCAAAATCGAAGGGGCTCCCAAACAATCACAAAAGCAATAGAATGGTATCGAAGAAATGCGTCCGACCAGAGGAGCTACGCTTTTTGGCCCGAGATCGCTCCTGTTTTTGCCACCTTATACCAACTCACGGGAGTTGGTTCCACGTAACATACTTCAAGAACGTCGTCACTATCCTACTTCATTCTGGAAGCTCCACCGTGTACACGGTTGTCAAAGTGCTTTCGGTATCGACAAAGTGTACGCCTATATCCAATCCCGGTCTCTTTGCCAACCAATAGTTATTATAACACATGATTATAACTTTAAAATAATATTTTATCATTCAAAATAAAATATAATTTCAATCCAAATCTTTATGAAAATAAAGATTAAACCATTTCCAAGCCTTCTCAATATATCAACATACCATATCTTTCAAATTCAAATATTTATCAAAATAAATATCAAGTCATTTCTAACCATTTCAATATATTAAATTATCATATCCTTTCAAAACTTCCTTTCAAATCATTTTAATACATTAAAATATCATATCCTTTCAAAACTTCATTTCCAAATCGTTTTAATATCAAAATATCATATCTTTCAGAACTTCATTTTCAAATCATTTTAATATCAAAATATCATATCTTTTAGAAATTCAGTTTCAAATCATTTTAATATCAAAATATCGTATCTTTCAGAACTTCATTTTCAAATCATTTTAATATCAAAATATCATATCTTTCGCAACTTCATTTTCAAATCATTTTAATATTAAAATATCATATCTTTCAAAACTTTATTTTCAAATCAGTTTAATATCAAAATATCATATCTTTCAAAACTTTATTTTCAAATCACTTTAATATCAAAATATCATATCTTTCAAAAATTTATTTCAAATTATCGTGTAAGTTCAAATCCAAATATTCAACTTTAAATGCCTTCTAAATTCAAGATAACATTCATTTATTATCCTTCCAAATCACCTTTTAAAATGATTTATTTTCCAATTAAATTTTATTCATTTAAATCTTTTAAAAGTGGAGTTATTATTCTTTCAAGTCAAGTATCCAAATTTTAAAGTTTCAAGTCATTCTGAGCTCATTTACTAAGTCAAAACCCATAATTATTAAATTTCAACCTTTCGCAGAATTTAGAAAAAGCTGTTACAAGTTACACTTGAAAACATTTTAATTCAGCAAAGACAACACTTAAAAACTGCTGTTAAAACTCAGTTTTAGTTGAATAGTTTAAAATAGCAAAGACAGCATTTCCAAAAATGCTGTAATAGCTCAGATTTCAAAACAAGGGTTTTAATTCATTTTAGCAAAGACAACAGCCCACTACAGCATTTATAGAAATGCTATAATAGACCTGAGTTAAGTTTTTAGCCTATTAGTTCAACTACAACAACTACAACATTTCACTTGACGATAGGATAGAAAATATATATAGACACCGTTGGTCTATATATAAATATTTTGAAATCGATTTCCAAAAGTTTTGAAAGGAAATATACGGTTTTATATATAAATATTTAGTTTTTTTAAATATTATATGTATAAATGTATTTTATAAAGGTTTAAAATTTAGATTTTTTAAAAATTATTTGTTTTGAAATTTTAAAGCTATAAGTTAGTTTTGAAATTACAAATTTTAAGAATTTACATATAAATTTACTATTTTAAAATATGTATAAATTAGTTTTAATATGAAATAAGTTTAATAATAAGATTTAATTTAATAAAGTCTGATTTAAGTAATATATAGTATGTTTAAGTATTTATTTTAAAATTACATTTTAAAATAGATTTTTATAATGATATTTTTTATAAGTTAAGGTTGGGAAGAAAATTTTGAATTTATTTGAAATTTTGTTTAATTAAGGATTTTATTTAATTAAATCGATTTGAAACTTTTTGAATTTGAGATATTTTTAAAGGATATGATTTTACAACTTGATTTTGATTCAAGGGATTAATGAAAATTTTAAGTTTAAATAAAATTGAAGGAAATTTTTAGTTTATTTGTAATTTTGGGGTTTCATTTAGTTGACATTGGATATATTAAGTGAATATTTCAAAACTAAATAATAATGAATTTAAATTTAGATATATATGAAATTATCAAATTTAGTATTGAAAATATTGATTACTCAAAGCTTTGAAATATACTGAAATTTAAATGGTTTATCTTGTGGTTCAAATCTGTATTTGAAACCGATATAATTTGAAACGGTTTATTGAGAAACTGAATTGAATTGGAATTAATGAATTGAGATTGAATTAAATTTGAATTTCAGAATCCGAGTTGATTTGAATCGATTTATGGAATTTGAGGAAACTATTTTATATTTTACTTTATAAATTATTTTAATATAAACTATTTTGATATAAATAATTTTTAATATAAACTATTTTTAGTATAACTATTTTAATATACTAATTATTTCAATATAAACTATTTAAATTATAACTATTTTATATAAACTATTTTATTTTATATACTATTTTATTATATATACTATTATTAATATCTAAACTGTTCAGGTAGGAAGTTACGATTTCAAGTTTATGAATTTCAAAGTATTATGTTAACAAGTGTTATGATTTCCAAAGTGCTACAATTTCTAAGCTTTATAATTTTGAAAGTGTTATAACTTTGAAGTGCTATGATTTTCGAAATGAATATTATTTTAAGTGCGAAATGATATCCTATTGATATGGTTTTTAAATGGATATGATATTTTGGTTTTGAAGTATGATATTTTGAAATTACCACGGTATTATAATAACGTTTGATTGTTAATAGCGCATATTACTACATAGTAGATAGTTCCTCGGATCCATAGAAGATAGTTATCCCAAACATCCTTTAAGTTACTTGTATTTCAGTTGATATTTCACTTGAGTTGGATTTATTGATATAAGAATGTTAATCCTGACCTGAGTGTTTTGTGTTTTGCTTTACGCTCAGGTCAGACAGGGTGTAGCAATATTTAAGACTCCCCTTTGGAGTTGTAGCTTTGACTGGATATCCATCTATATATCAAGCTTTTAGTTATTCAGTTGTCTCCATTGATATATTCAATTTTGTTATTTGACTACTGTATTAAGACTTCAATATATTCGAGACTACTGTTGTATCTTGTTTTTAACTATGATATATATATATATATAGCAGCTTCATGAACTGCTATTCATATGTTTCAGCTGGTTATTGTTATATTACTCTGTGTCGGTAATTTTGTGATTTATTTATTTACTGTATATGCCGAGTTTGCAAAATATAAATTAACAATCTGATATTCTGGGCAATTCAAGTCCGACATGTGTGGATACGAATGGTTGAAATATCGGGATGTTCATCAAAGCTCTAGTGTTGGGCAAAACTTAGCATGTATAGAAAATTTAATTACAAAATCACCTTCGTTCGAGCTTGAATCACTTCCTCCTTGATTTGGATTTCCATTGAATTTTGGGAACTTCCCCGTTCATTCTGAAATCCATTCTTTTCTGCCCCAATTCGTGTTTCCTTGATTCTAAAGTATCCCATAGCTCCAATGTATGAATTGTAAAGGGGTGAAACTCCTTTACAACAGGCATCGATTCACCAAAGATTTTTGTATCCTCGGTTTAGATGCTACTATCTCTTGCTATGCCTGAATACTACCTCTTGCGATCGAATGCCAATATTCCTCAGAATCCTGCATCGATCTTATTCTTCAAGTCACGGTTGACCCGGTTAAGGTCACCCACGATTAATATAAGGCTATCTATCTTCATCTTTTGCAATTTAATTATCATATCTTCCTACCGAGTCCGTTTTCTTGATTAGAATTCTCTTCGATTAGGACTACTCTAATTTTGAATCTCATCTAGCTTTTCATATAGCAAAATTGATTTTGAAACTTTTTGTATTCTTGTATAAGAGGTACTTTATATAAATACAAGGTGATTTTCAAAACTGTTGATTTTGGAAGGTATTCGATTTAAAAGGATAAATCTTATATATATTGGAATTTATATAAGAATGATTTGATATATTCGAGATTATTGATTTTGGAAAGTACTTTATCTGAAAATGAAATCTTATATATAATGGAATTTATATGAGTGTGATATTTGAAGCTATGATTTCGAATGGGTACTATATATGGTATGTTATATTTTGAAGCAAGAGATATGGAGAAGCACACTCCGTGAAGAAGTATAGTATGATATGCTTCGACCCAGATGGACTTGGGTAATCCAAGAATGGATTCGACCGATAAACCCTATTGGACTTGGGTAATTCAGAAATGGATTCGAATTCGTAAGGTTGTTTGGACTTACACTCATGAGTTCCTCGATTTTTTTAGGGTAGATTGTTCTTTAGTTTAACCAATGGAGGCGCTTTCGATCCTGGGATCTGTTGTTTATAGACCTTCCGAGAAAGAAGTGCATCCATTGCATAAATCATTAAATCAGCAGCGTACCACTGCAGTAAGGGCCGATGGTCCCTTGGTTATGAAA
Source organism: Allium cepa (assembly GCA_030765085.1). Classification (NCBI taxonomy): domain Eukaryota; kingdom Viridiplantae; phylum Streptophyta; class Magnoliopsida; order Asparagales; family Amaryllidaceae; genus Allium; species Allium cepa. Next base: position 241,398,161 of record CM060930.1, read on the forward strand.
TGGCTACGATATTTTTCTAGAATCCGAAAGGTCGAGGGATCTTTTGGAAAGTTTTGTGCCCATTGCATAAATACCGGATCAGCAGCGGGCCATTGCTACGTAACATCATTGTTTGACATTTGATTTTGAGCGGTACATCTCATACCTGTTTTTAAATATTTTTCAATGGGTTTTGAAACAAGTATACTAAGTACTTGGAGATTTCTAGTCTTATGCCTGATCAACGTACAACCAAAGTCTGCAAGAACGAGGATAAACCGATAAGACATCGAGTTATAAAAGTATTCTGATAAAGTATTATATAAAGGACATTTTGATCATTTTTTTTCTAAATACTTTAAAATGTTTTAAATATTGTCTATTTATTATGCGGCATGGTTTATAAATTGGTTTGGAATTTAAATGAATATAAATCAAGAATTGGAGTAATTTTTCGGTGATTCCAAACTTTGGTTTTAAAATTTTAAAGTGTATATTATGTAAAATATTTTCGAGTAGAAATTGTTTTCAAAGAATTTCAAAAGTTTAAAATTAGCACACTTCACTTTTGTCGGTGGAAAATAATTTCGTTGATGATTGTAGCATCATCGGCATTCATTTTCGGGTTTCAGAGTGGAGAGCGGTAGATTTTCTACACTTTTGTTTTGGAAAATAAATTGGATTTTGAATTTCTGAAGTATTACTTGATGTAATAGCCCGCAAATCCGTACCCCTTGAGTCGACACTATTCTCCCTCACAGCAACTCAAAGTGAACGGAAATACGAACCATTAGGGTTAAAGAAGAAGGAGGTAGAAGAATAAAAATAGGAAACAACATCAGAATCTCACAATCGCAGCGGAACAATATATAATAGATAAATGACCGAATCTTTGCACAAAAAGAACCGTATCTGCAACGTACATTACATCATCAGAGTACAATGAAATTCATAGCACACAATTGGACGGTTATAATAACCTTTCCTCACAAAAGCTAAGCAGTTAACCATACATAGCGGAATATACATCAATTATGTGTGATATGTCTCGCCATCCCGCTCGTCTCCTGAGCTCCACAACATCCTTTCCTGTATCCTATAATACTCGATCTGACTCGAGCATTATAGTAAAATAACACCTGAGTCAGTTTGGAAAACCAAAGTATGAGAACATACTCAATTGGATTATTATAATTCTAAAAAATCCTTTGAAATCTAAGATATCTCGTAAGACCATGCCACAAATAAACATGTCGGGTTCATACCTTGCGATAACCAAAACATTTTTTATCAAATCCGTCTAATATTATAATAGTGTCTATTGAAAGTAAAATAGAATCTAGAAAAAATGCTTGCATCTCACGTTCCAGCAATAGTTGGGCACAATCAAAACTGTACAGGCACTTATTGGAGATTGGATTCCATACAATGGTAGGGCTACTGGGGTACGGCCCATCACAGTACCTGGTCTAGATCAGCGTACCAAGGATCCACCCTGATCCCCTACAACACAAGACCAGAGCTACCCCTTACTGGATAGTCTAAATAAGATCAGCCCGCGGTTGGGATCAGCAACCGCCCACACAGCCGAATAAAGGGACATCTAGACAGGGATGACCTTTCCCTAATTAGTTGCTGCCACTTAGCCTTGCTGCACCTCCCCAATTTTAGCCATTCCCGATTGATGAGACTCGAGACTATGCGTTACCCTTTTAGCACACATACACTTAGAATGCTCATCGTCACCCTGACGATGTTATGATAGCATTCGACCATACAAGTCTGTTTCCGGTCCGAACGGAACCGAAGGCACTACTCTTACACATCCATTTTGGAATCACCCTCAGGATTAGTAGAGATTAGCCCTTGCACTTCACTGCTCCATCTTGACTCCAAGCTCTTGTCTTCCTCGTGAAAACGTTCAAACCAGATCGAAGTGGTTTTTGGGAAATTAATTTTGATCTCCGTCTTTTCGAAACGATCAACGCATTGGCCAATATTGACAGTCGGTTATTTAACTATCAGATCACGCAATCATCCAAAAATTGTTTTATTTCTACTGAAAAGCACCATATCCTAATAACTTAGATTTTAAATAATTTAAATCACTTTATCCAAAGATATATATACTTTTAAACATCTAAAATAAAAACTACTTAAAAGACTTTATTCAAAATAATAATTATGAAATTCTATAGTAGATTTCCAAGTAAAACTTAGCCAAAACTACCTTTAAAATAAAAGTTATTTATATAAAGTATAAGTATTTAGTAACTATCTTTCAAATCACAATACTAGTTCAACCTTTAAAAAAATTGTACTATAACTAAATTAATAAATATTTACTTTAAAATACTAAAATAATTTAAATAATAAACTTCTCAAAAGAAAACGTTTTAAAAACAAAACATTCTAAAACTTCTTTTTTATACTTAAAAATCTTTCTTTAAAGATATACTTGGCTTTTCAGGGAAATACACTTTCCATTTAAATATAACCATCTAATCACTTATAGATCCTGCTCGATTTATCACAACTAAATTTAAATCCCTATCTTGTACATTTCATTTAACACTTTAAAAATGAAACCACTTTTTTTTAAAACCAAATTTCCCATCTCCTTATAAATTACCACCGTGAGTTTATACTTTCAAATTTATCTACCGATAAATATTCCACTTTATTTATAAACCCAGTTTATAATTTCCATACCTTATTCTCTATTAATTACTGTTTCAAATCACTTAATCGGTTTAAAAATCGATCTTCTAAATTTAATTCCCTATAGAATTATTTCTCGATTTATTCAAGTTTATTCAAAATCCATTAATTCCCGATTTACTTCTTAATTATGATTTAAAATCTTATTTAAAACCGAAGATATCAATTTCACACTTTATTTAAAAATTCTTCTTTTATTTCTTCCCAAACCATTTAAATCCTGAATTTAAAAATAAATTCTTTAATTTTTAAACAATGCCACTTAAGTTCTTAAACTTAATTTATTTCTATTATTTAAAACTCTCTTTTTCCAAACTCGGATTTTATTTATCCAAATTAACTGAATTATTTTACTTAAAAATTCTCTTTTTAATTCCTTCAAAAAACCATTCTGTATATTTTTGATAACTCAATATATCCAATCAAACCATAGCATCCAATATTTTCAATTCCCAATATAATCAATATCTATCACAGATAATCAAAACAAATTCAGTACTTTGAGGAATCCAGTTGGATCCCTCCAACCCGTTTCCCTGCATCCAGAGATTTTAGCACAATATAAAAATACCAATCCTACTTCAAGGGGGATATTGCAGTACAAAGGTTCATCCGTTATTATGCAGGGCACATAGGGTCTCATCCACTATATAATGCGAGAAATCAATCACTCCAATACACACACACACACACACATACTACTATATATATTACCACATCCAGACTGATAATAAATTACCAATGCAAACAATCAATCAATAATTTAAATTTTCAACTATTTAAATTAACAGGTAATCCAGATGTGAGTGAGACTAACTCACCTTTATTTTGTTGTTTACAATCCACTTCCATCTTAGCTTGTTTACACGGTTTTTCGACCTTGAATAAACAATTTACGATTTTATTAACATTTGAAATTGTCTAAAAATAAATTACCATTTAATATTTAACTAATAATTTCATTTTAAACTTAATAAATTTTCCTTTTGAAACTCATATACACTTATAAAAACAAATTATAGATTTCAAAAAAAATCCGAACTTTTATAAATTCTTTAAACATTTAAAAACCCCTGTTTCCTTTTCCAAAATCTTATCCACATACATTTACTGTTTTGAATTAAAAAAATATGTATGTGTGTATATATATATTCTTGTATTTATATTATTATTTCTATGCATATGCATATTTATATTAATATTAAATTGAAAAATAAATTGTAAAGGTAAAACTTCCAGTGAAAGATATCTTTTGTAAATATCAAAACAGCAATTCACTTTACCGTAATACTTCCTTCTTTAAAAAAATTTCTTTCTAATTTACCTATATATATATATATTAAGTTTTAATTGAAAAGGTAAAGACGAGAATACCTCACTGCATGCCTACTCGCTCGTGTGCCCACTAGCACACACACGATGATCACCACCAGACTCCGGAAATCGAGCAACCGCCTCTCGGCATGGATTCGCGACCGCGACCTAAGCCCAATTTCGCTGATGCTTCAACTACCTCCCCCAAACGAGCTGCCTACCCAATTCTTCACGACAGCGCCTTAGCTTCCCATCGAACTGCTTTCAACTCCTCCACGACATGCTCACTTCCTTTCTCGAAACCTCCAGGCATCGACTCCTACCCATTCGATTACCCTCAAAAGCCATCACGACAATACCAGTAATCTTCCAGACCTCTAACCTCATCGATGCCGAGAAGGCCGTGATTCCTCTCTTGAACGATTTGAATTGAAGAAAATCGGAGAGAATATGAGATTCGATTTGGAGAAAAGCAAGATGTTCCATTTCTATCGATTAAAAGGAGGAGAGGGGAGAAGATTAGCTATGTTTAGTTCGTATGAACCGGAAGGGAAAAAAATCAAGGGGCGGCCCTTATTATTTTCGTGCTTTAAAAAGATCTACTCGCATGAATTATAAAGATGAAGGGAACAAGAAAATATACAAGTTTGGAGAGGAAGGAGACATATAAAATTCTTGCGTATTGGAATTCCCAAGCTATAGTGATATGAAAAAGTCCTGAGGTGAAAGTTAATTGAACAGTCAAACAATTTGTATAAATTATTTAAATTTAAATTTAAATCGTCTCAAAAGAACCACTCAAAATTTTGACTTCCTTTCGAGGTATGCCGCTAGGCGTTTATAATGTTATACCCCTATTATGAACACGATGGAAAAGGTTTTGGGGCCTAGCTCAATCGTATGGAGAAGATTGCTTTTGGACTCGGTTATTATATTAAATTTTCGATATGAAATCCCAGCGTGTTTACGTACCTTACGATCACATGACAACTCCAAACACCACGAAATTCGGAATTCGATAATAATATAATATCACATATCCAGCGGAATTGGTTTCATTGAAATCCGAGACTGTGCCTCATAAGGCTATTTTTAAATATCAATTTAAACGATATATTTTTAAAACTGAACAAACCACTTCCAAATTCAAATTTAAAGCTTTTCTTATCTTCAGTATAATCAATATAAATTTTTGCAAGCCTTTGAAATATTTTTAACCAGCTTAAAATGAAGATTCACTATTTCGATCAATTTTCAATTATTAAATCCAATTATTAAATTATCCAAATAAAAAGTGATATTTGAAATTCAAGTTAAACTAACTTGCAAAATTTAAAATCAATTAAATATTCTAATTTCAAATATAAAAAAAATTTAGGTTGCCACATTCTTCCCCCCTTTAAAGAATTTCTTCCCCGAAATTACTGGTTAAGTGGAATGGTCCATAACCCGTTAACTATTTCCCAATCCAAATAGTTAAACAATTTACCAACCATCTTTTTATAAAAAAACCATTATCATTCTTACAAACTTTCCAAACCCATCCATAGACTTTAAACAAAAGTATTTACTAAACCATTCAAGTTATAACTTAAAACCAAATTTTAAATTATCAAAATTTCACAAAATTCTTCTAACTCGCTAAAGTTTTGAAAAATTTCACCATCGTCTCCTTTGGGCGGCTAGATCGGTACAATTACAAAATGCCTCTACGGGCCCTCAAATTCCAAAAGAAAGCAAAAAGCCAAGTGGTTGATCAGAAAATCATCAAATTTCATATGACAATTTAAATACGTACCTTTTGTCGAGCAATTCAAATTTTATCTTCTAAAATCAAAACATAAGATTCCTTTTGCATTTAAATAATTGCACCGTACTCAGTAACCATACCCAATCACAAAAATCGGAATCATTTTATTCATCTTTTTTACAAAATTTTCAATATCTATTTCATTCAAGCTCGTACGATGCTCATATATCATCCGTACGCGACACCAAATTCGATCACTCACTCGATCACACAATTTCACTTCTGAACTAGATTCATCCACCCAACTCCCTAGTGCGGACTCAAATCTGGTTTCTTGATTAGAAAGTGTCATTCTCCTTGCATAGCAATTTACTATGATAAAGAATTTCCAGAATCAATCAAAAATCCATATCTAGGGTTCGCCGTCGAAAATCGAGTGGAATATCCCAACTCGAAATGATATAACTATCCCGAAATTCTATGCTCAAATCTGGATCAAATTGCTATGCGAATAACGCACGTACATCCAACGTATTTATCTAAATTAATTATTAGCTATATCAATTCTCTTTTATACATATTTATTTTTGATTTTCATCCACTTATCCGAAGTTTCTTTTTCACCACTTTTATTAAACCTTCCTTCAAACATTAACTTAGAATATTTTTAACAAAATCAAATTTACTTAAGAATTTCAACATCCCTTTCTTAAGTACAATATGAATAATTTATGCACTTCTTATATTTTTTTTCCACTTTACCACTTCAGCTTTTTTATCTATTTTTATTTGACTCAAATTTTCACTTCCATTCTGAATTCAATTTACCTTTCATTTTTTTCAATATTGAATTCTATTCACTTTTATCTCAAACCATATTTAATTAATCATTTCTTTAATTAGTACCACTGCTAATTTATTTTAAATCTCAGTCGATTTTATTTTTCCAAACTCTTATTATTAAGTTCACTTCGAACTAATTCTACCACTTTACTTACTTAAAACAATTTAAATCAATTAGCATCTCAATATTCATTTCCAATTCATTTGCTTACCCATTTAAATTAATTAGTTTACTTACAAATTTTATTTTCAATGCATTGTTTTGTTTAGTCCAATCTTGACTAATTTCTTTACTTACAATTTCAAAATGAATCTCAACATTCAGTTACAATTTCATTTACTTGCAAATGTAAATTCATATGTTCATTCACAACACTTAATAAATTTTTATTTTAATGGCCATTCCATTTAGTCTAGTCTATTAAACTCTTTCCTCAAATTCACCTTTACTTTACTTGATTCAGTTACCCTTCAATTTAATTCAATTTTTTTAACTTCTATAAGTTTTCGAACTTATTTACTTTCCGTTTTCTAACTTCTTTTAATTTACTTCATTTAGTTAGCTTACATTCTGACTTATTTCGTTTCCTTACTTACTTCAAATTTTAAACTCTACTTCAAGTTAAAAAAAATTATTCTAGAAAATTTCAAATTTTACTAGTTATCAAACCCATTTAAATTTCCATAAACTTTTTAAATAAGATTCCAGAGTCTTTTAAACAATTACTCAACATTTCAAAATCATTTTTGAAATCAATTATATACATAATTCATTTGCATATCAAATTATCCTTTGAATTTTAAAACCATACCCAGTTTTGCAAACAACTTCAATTTAAAACATTTTGGTAGCAATTCCTCTCTTGAAAACTCGAAAATGAACATCGATGATGCTGCAGTCATCACCGAAGTTATTTTCCAATGACCAAAGTGAGTTCAGTGCTTAAAAACCTTGTTCAAATATTTTTAAATTTCAAATCTCCCCAGATTTCAAATCCAATTAAAAAATATTTTCAAATAATATCACCGTTATTCCTCCAAAGCCTTTGAAAACCATTTTCAAACCAAAAGTAATTTAAACTTTCCCCAAAATTTCAAATTTCAAATCCTTCCATTCTATATTCAAACATTACTCTGGAATTTTATCTCATTTCAATTATAAATCACATTTATAATTTTCATTTATGAATTCCATATGTATATGAATTTATTTCTTAGCTTTTAGTTATAATTTCAATTCCTAGTTCAATTTCCACACGACAATGATAATAATTTAATATTATCACTTTCTAACAACCAAGCAACAATATATGACTATAAATATTTATGAAAATTATTCCTTTAATATACAAAAATAATTTTGGGCAAAATTATTTCATTTACCCTATTAAAACAATAAAGTGTTGAATTGTTCTGTACAGGTGTTTAGGGATCCCTATCAATAACGTTAATAACTCGTATTGACCAGAATCCATAAGCCACTCAACAAACCAATCGACACAATATAAAAAAAATTTATATTCACTAAAAAATACGCTCTCATATTTATTAATACACTCAAACTCATTCTAGAGTACTACAAACTCTATTTGTAATGGGTAATCCCCACAAGAGCCATGGTTCTTGCTTAACCTTCTGCACTGATACCACGGTAACAGCCCGCGAATCCATGCCCCTTGAGTCGAAACTATTCTCCATCATATCAACTCAAAGTGAACGGAAATACGAACCATTAGGGTTAAAGAAGAAGGAGGTAGAAGAAGAAAAATAGAAAACAATATCAGAATCTCACAATCGCAGCGGAACAATATATAATAGATAAATGACTGAATCTTTATACAAAAAGAACTACAAATGCTATGTACGATACATCATCAGAGGACAATAAAATTCATAGCAGGACAGTTATCATAACCTGTCCTCACAAAATCTGACTAACCAGTTAACCATACACAGCAGAATATACATCAATTACGTGTGATATGTTTCGCCATCCAGCTCGTCTCCTGAGCTCCACGACATCATTTCCTATAACCTATAATACTCAGTCTGACTCGAGCATTATAGTCAAATAACACCTGAGTCGGTCTGGAAAAAAAGAGTGAGAAAACACATTCAATTGGATTATTAATGTTTTCAAATATCCTTTGAAATCAAAGGTATCTCGTAAGACCACGCCACAAATAAACATGCCGGGTTTTTACCTTACGGTAAACAAAACACTTTGTATCAAATCCATCTGATATTATAATAGTGTATATTGAAAGCAAAATGGCATCTAGCTGAAATGCTTGCATCTCACGTTCCAACAATAGTTGGGCACAATCAAAACGTACAAGCGTTTATTGGAGATTGGATTCCATACAATGGCAGAGCTACAGGGGTATCGCCCGTCACTGTACTTGGTCTAGATCAGCGTACCGAGGATCCACCCTAATCCCCTGCAACAAAAGACAGGAGCTACCCCTTACTGGATAGTCTGAATAAGATCACCCCGCAGTTGATATCAGCAACCGCCTACACAGCCGAAAAAAGGGACATCTAGACAGGGATGACCTTACCCTAATTGGTTGCCAAACCCTTAGCCTTGCTGCACCTCGCCTGTTTTAGCCATTCCCGGTTGTTGAGGCTCAAGGCTATGCGTTACCTTTTAAGCACACGTACACTTAGAATGCCCATCGTCCCCCTGGCGATGTTCTGATAACATTCGTCAATACAAGTCCGTTCCAAGTCTGAACGGAACCGAAGGCACTAATCCTACAACATCCATTTTGGAATCACCCTCAGGATCAGTAGCGATTAGCCCTTTCTCTCAGCACCATCTTCACTCCAAGCTCTTGTCTTCCTCACGAAAACATTCAAACCAGATCAAATTTGTTTTTGGGAAATTAATCACAATCCCGGTCTCTTCGAAATGATCAGCGCATTGGCCAATATTGACAGTCGGTTATTTAACAATCAAATCACACAATCATCCCAACATTTGTTTTATTTCTACTGAAAAGCACCAAGTCCTAATAACTTAGATTTCAAATAATTTAAATCACTTTATCCAGAGATATATGTACATTAAAACACTTAAAATGAAAAATACTTAGAAGTCTTTATTCAAAATAATAGTTATGAAATTCTATAGTAGATTTCCAAGTAAAACTCAGCCAAAATTAACTTTAAAATAAAAGTTATTTATATAAATTATATATATTTAGTAGCTATCTTTCAAATCATAATACTAGTTTAACCTTTAAAATAATTACCACATAACCAAATTAATAAATATTTACTTTAAAATCTTAAAACAATTTAAATAATAAACTTTTCAAAATAAAATATATTTTTTAAAACATTTTAAAACTTCTAATTTATACTTAAAAATCTATCTTTGAAGATATACTTAGCTTTTCAGGGAAATACACTTTCCATTTAAATATAACCATCTAATCACTTATAGATCCTGCTCGATTTATCATAATTTAATTTACATCCCCATCGTGTACATTTCTTTTAACACTTTAAAAATGAAACCACTTTTATTTTTAAAACACATTTCCCATCTACTTATAAATTCCCATCGTGAATTTATACTTTCAAATTTATCCACCGATAAATATTCCACCTTATTTATAGACCCAGTTTATAATTTCCATACCTCATTCTCTATTAAATACTGTTTCAAATCATTTAATCGATTTACAAATCAAATTTCTAAATTTAATTCCCCATAGAATTATTTCTCTATTTATTCAAGTTTATTCAAAATCAATTAATTCCATATTTACTTCTTAATTATGATTTAAAATCTTATTTAAAACTGAAGATACCGATTTCGCACTTTATTTCAAAATTCTTCTTTTATTTCTATCCAAATAATTTAAATCCTGAATTTAAAAAATAAATTCCTTAATTTTTAAACAATACCATTTAAGTTCTTAAAATTCATTTGTTTCCATTTATTCAAAAATCTCTTTTCCCATACTTGGAATTTATTTATCCAAATTAGCTAAATTATTATACATAAAAAATCTCTTTTTAATTCCTTTAAAAATCCATTCTTTATATTTTTATAACTCAATATATACAAATATATTCAATCAAACCATAACATCCAATATTTTCAATTCCCAACATAATCAATAATCTATCATGGATAATCAAAACAAATTCAATATTTTTAGGAATCCAATTGGATCCCTTCAACTTGTTTCCCAGCATCCACAGATGTTAGAACAATATAAAAATACCAATCCCACTTCGAGGAGGATATCGCGGTAAAAAGGGTCATCCGCTATTTTACGGGGCGCATAGGGTCTTATCCGCTATACAACGCAGGAAATCAATCAATCTAATATGTATATACTACAATATATATTACCACATCTAGATTGATGTCAACAATCAATCAATAATTTAAATTTTCAACTATTTAAATTAACAGTTAATCCTGATGTTAGTGAGATTAACTCAACTTTATTTTGTTGTTTGCAATCCACTTCCATCTTGGCTTGTTTTCACGATTTTTCGACCTTAAATAAACAATTTATGATTTTATTAACATTTGAAATAGTCTAAAATAAATTATCATTTAATAAATTTAAATAATAATTTAATTTTAGACTTAATAAAATTTCCTTTTGAAACTCATATACGCTTATAAAATTACATTATAGATTTCAAAAAAATCCGACCTTTCATAAATTCTTCAAGCATTTAAAAACCCCTGTATCCTTTTCCAAAATTTTATCCACATACATTTACTGTTTTGAATTAAAAAAAATATGTTTTTTCATCTATATTTATATACTCGTATTTGTATTATTATTTCTATGCATACGCATATATTTATACTAATATTAAATTGAAAAATAAATTGTAAAGGTAAAACTTACAATGAAAGATTTCTTCTATAAATATAAAAACAGTAATTCATTTTACTGTAATACTTCCTTCTTTAATTTTTTTTCTAATTTACCTATATATATATATTAATTAAGTTTTAATTGAAAAGTTAAAATCATGAATACCTCACTACATGCCGCACTCGCTCGCGTGCCCACCAGCACACACGCGACGATCATTACTAGACCCCATAAATCGAGCAACTGCCTCACGGCCTTGATTCGCGACTACGACCCAAGCCCAATTTCACCGATGCTTCAACCACCTCCCCCAAACGTGCCGCCTACCCAATTCTTTATGACAACGCCCAGGCTTCCTGTCGAACTGCTTTCAACTCCTCCATGATATGCTCACTTCCTTTCCTGAAACCTCTAGGCATCGACCCTTACCTATTCGATTACCCTCAAAGCCATCGCTACAACACCAGTAGGCTTCAAGACCTCCAACCTCTTCGATGTCGAGAAGGTCGCGATTTCTTTCTTGAACGATTTGAATTGAAGAAAAACGGGGAGGATATGAGATTCGATTTGGAGAAAAGCAAGATGTTCCATTTCTATCGATTAAAAGGAGGAGAGGGGGAAAAGATTAGGTATGGTTTCGTTCATATTAACTGGAAAGAAAAAAAATCAAGGGGCGGCCCTTATTATTTTCGCGCTTTCAAAAATCTGCTCGCATAAATTATAAAGACGAAGGGAACAAAAAAAATACACGTGTTTGGAAAGGTAGGAGACATGTAAAATTCTTACGTATTGGAATTCCCAAGCTAAAGTGATATGAAAAAGTTCTGAGGTGAAAGTTAATTGACCAGTTAAATCATTTGTATAAATTATTTAAATTTAAATTTAAATCGTCCCGAAATCACCACTCAAAATTTTGACTTCCTATCGAGACGTACCGCTAGGCGTTTATAATGTTATAACCCTATTACGAACACGATGGAAAAGGTTTCGAGGCCTAACTCGATCGTATGGAAAACATAGCTTTTGGACTCAGTTATTATATTAAATTTTCGATATGAAATCCCAGCGCGTTTACCTACCGTACGATCACATGACAATTCCAAACACTATGAAATTTGAAATTCGATAATAATACATTATTACGGATCCAATGGAATTGGCTTCGTCGAAATCCGATACTGTGCCTCGGAAGGCTTTTTATATATATCAATTTAAACGATATATTTTTAAAACTAAACAAACCACTTCCAAATTCAAATTTAAAGCTTTTCTTATCTTTATTATAATCAATATAAATTTTTACAAGCCTTTGAAATCTTTTTAACCAGCTTAAAGCCATGATTCACTATTTCAATCAATTTCCAATTATTAAATCCAATTTTTTAATTATCCAAATAAACAGTGATATTGGAAATTTAAGTTAAACTAACTTTCAAATATTTGAAATCAATTAAATATTCCAGTTTCAAATATCCAAAAATTTCGAGTTGTCACACTTGATGTATAATATATATAGGATTATGTTTGTAGATTTGATTTTATACATATGTGTGTGTGTATGTATATATTTATCTCTAAATTATTGAGGTTAATTGGAAATTTAAATTCTTAAAATTTTGATGAAGGATGATTTCAATTTTAAATGAAGCCAAAATTATTGAATAAATATTTAGAACTTGAAATAATTGAATAGAAATTAATTTAAAAACTAAATGGGATTTATATGATTTGAATGGATAGTTTGAACTAACACATTTGAATTGAATGACTATTTATTGATTTACTAAAATGGATTAAACCAAATTGTTGAATATAAATTAGTTTAAATTGAAATTTATATGGTTTTAAATTAATTGTTTTATCTTGTTTTTCAATCTATTTTTTTCTTTCTGGTGCTACTATCTCCTACCTCCTTCCTTTTCAGGGACGAAAAGTTTTGAGTGGCGGAGAGCTTAACGACCCGTAAATTTTGATGGTTTTAATAATATATTTAACTGTAATTTTTTTTGAAATTTTAATAATAAAATTTTGAATTGAAAATTTAATATTAGGAATACGTCTATTCAAACATAGTAAATAGTAAATTTTCATTTGATTATATGGAAGTTTGTTTTCTTATGTAAATTCTATTTTAATTCAAATCAGTTAATAATTGATGATAATGAATATTTTTCAAAACTGAATATTTTATATAATAAATTTATAAATCATCTTTTGAGTGAGACGGCATATTCTGTTTCTTCAAATTTGAACCTTTATTGCTCCGTTTACCTTATTTTCGGCGTTTTAACAGCATTTTTGATATTGATTATCAACTTTTGATAGGATGATCATACTGCTGATATCTGTATACTGTTTTGATCATCTTGGCGCGCTGATCTCTGTGATATATTCCATTTTGTGATTTGAAGTCCGATACACAACAGAATCCGCGAAAACAATTTCGTATCCGTACCAGTTTTAAAACCTTTTGATTTCCATCTGCCTTTTTAGTCTCTGTCCTTTAATATTCTCTGTATTCAATATAAAATTTATGACTTGTCCTTTCACATACATTGCTCGTCTTTTTAGTTGGGTGCTGCACGTTTCTCATAAGAGAAACGTATATTATAATATAAGTTTATACTATATTGCTTAAGGCTGTCCTTCCTCTGCTATTTTTTTCTTTTCTTCCAAAATATATAAATTGCACAAGTTAGTATAGCAGAGGACATGTTAGAACCTCTACTTACCTTCCCCATCATTTTCGCTTGATGCATGCCTCATAACAGACCACCACCTTGATCTCCACCTCGCGGAACTACGACCCGACTTCAAGCACCAACACTCCACCATCTCAACGCTCTTCCTCACAAATGAAACACAAGCAACCCATCCCATCACCAAACATCACCGTTACACCCTCCATCTCCTCTCACCCTCAAGCACACACCCCTCCACGATCTTGCAAACCCATAGCATGCAACCCGAAGTCCATCACCCGCCTACTGACCGTTCACCATCACTTCCTCTTCTGTCTTCTCGCCGAGCTCCATCTTCTGTCTTCTTTCATATATATATATTACATATATATTAGCGTGTGTATATATATATTCTATTGAGTTTATAATTTGCATTTGTTTACAGATTTAAGTATAAACATATGTAAATCTCTATATATATGTTTGCTGAAACTTGTTTTAATATTTGAAGGAAATATGCTTTGAATGAAAAATGTTTTGATATCATATATAGCATACTGTTGCATATATGTTGTCCAAGTTTATAAATTGTGTAGTATATATATAGGTTATATGTTATAAGGAAGTTATTGTTATATATACTAAGTATGTATTCTAAGTTGGTCTGTTGTTATATAGTATATACGTTTCAGTATATAAAGTTACATTAGTTTATTTATTTTACTGTAAAAATATATACTGTTACATAAGTTTCTATTTAAGCTTTTGAGTTTAGTTATATATATATATATATATATATATGCTTTATATATACAGATTCATATGTATGATATATATTGCTCTTATTTTTGTTAGCACTATATGTCTTTGCAGAGTCTGGTATTTCTTTTAGTTACAGTGTATATCTATATATATATATATATATATTTTATTTTATTAACGGTTATGATTTTACGTATCTACTTGTATGTTTTTTATAAATATTATAAATTTTATCAAGCTCGGTTTTTGTATAATATATAGAGTACCTTTTTAGTATATATATGATATGACAGAAAAATGTATGTTAGTTATATATTCTGTTATATATATATTGTATAAGGTTTATAAGTTGCATAGATATTTTAGGATATATAATCTACTCATATATAGTCTGGGTACATTTTGTTTAATTTGTTCATCTATTTTGTTTTGTTCCATTATTAGTCTGCATTGTATATTTGTTTATTAATTATTGATTTTAAACTATTTACATGTATGGTTATTTTTAATTTTGAAATGTATATAGACTTTAAACTATAATTTTGTATATATGTATAAGTTTATCTAAGTTGTTTATATCTTGGTTCTTAATCGGTTTTAAATATAATAAGTTTGAATAATATATATATATATATATATATGTATTTTCTAATATTTTTTGTGTTGATTTTTAATAAAGATATATAATATATATTTTCTGTTTCTATCAAATTGATAGTTTTTCTCATTGATTCCTATCTATTAGCTATGTTCATCGATTTCATGCTAATCTGGCTTTGTTTTGGAATTCGTGCTTGGACTTGTAACTCATCTCATTCTTGTTCTTCTCTAGCCTCGAACGGTGAGCAATCACTCACGATTAACATTCCTATATCTATTAGATTTGATTTCAATTGGAACGACAATTGAAATATGTTGCTGTTAGTTATTTACACTGCTTTATATATGTTATTATTATATCTGTTCATCTATGACATCGGACACCATTATATTGATGATACATGCCTATTGTTGACTGTTATATTATTATCATATATGTTTTCACTCTGTAAATTCCCTGTTAGTATAGACTTTCCTATGGGTTGAAATGATACATACCTAAACGATCTGTCGAATAGGAAAAAATCTTTATGGGTTTAAATGATAAACCTAAGCGATATTCAATTTAATTGAATTTGGGATTGTGGGTTGAAAAGATATACACCTGTATATGTTTAAATTATGGATTGAAATGATAAATCTCAGTATCACTTGACCATAGGATATAAAATTATATACAGCCACCGTTAGTCTATATATAAATCTTTTGAAACAATTTCCAAAAGTTTTGAAAGGAAATATATGGTTTTATATATAAATATTGATTTTTTGAATATTATATATATAAATGTATTTTATAAAGGTTTAAAATTTTGATTTTTAAAAATTATATGTTTTGAAATTTTTTATAAGTTAGTTTTGAAATTACAAATTTCAAGAATTTACTTATAAATTTACTATTTTATAAAATGTATAAATTATTTTTAATATAAAATAAGTTTAATAATAAGATTTAATTTAATAAAGTTTGATTTAATTAATATATAATATGTTTAAGTATTTATTTTAAAGTTACATTTTAAAATAGATTTTTATAATGATTTTTTTAAGTTAAGGTTCGGAAGATAAATTTGAATTTATTTGAAATTGTGTTTAATTAAGGATTTTATTTAATTAAATCAATTTGAAACTTTTTGAATTTGATATTTTTTAAAGGATATAATTTTATAACTTAATTTTGGTTTAAGGGATTAATGAATATTTCAAGTTTAAATAAGTTGAAGGAAATTTTCAGTTTATTTGTAATTTGGGGTTTTTATTTGGATGATATTGGATTTATTAAGTGAAATTTCAAAACTAAATAATAATGAAGTTAAATTTAGATATATATAAATTATCAAATTTAGTTTTGAAAATGTTGAATACATAAAGCTTTGAAATATACTGAAATTGAAGTGGTTTATTTTATGGTTCAAATCTGTATTTGAAACCGATATAATTTAAAATGGTTTATTGAGAAACTGAATTGAATTTTAATTGATGAATAGAGATTGAATTAAATTTTGGAATCCGAGTTGATCTGAATAGATTTATGGAATTTGAGGAAACTATTATGTATTTTACTTTATAAATTATTTTAATATAAACTATTTTAATATAAATCATTTTTAATATAAAATATTTTTAATATAACTATTTTTATATATTAATTATTTTAATATAGACTATTTAACTTATAACTATTTTACATAAACTATTTTATTTTATATACTGTTTTACTATTTATACTATTATTAATATCTAAATTGTTCACGTGGGAAGTTAAAATTTCAAAATTATGAATTTCAAAGTATTATGTTATCAAGTGTTATGATTTCCAAAGTGCTATAATTTCCAAGCCTTATAATTTCGAAATTGTAAGAACTTTGAAGTGCTATGATTTTTGAAATGAATATTATTTTAAGTGAGAAATGATATCTTATTGATATGGTTTTGAAATGGATATGATATTTTGGTTTTGAAGTATGATATTTGGAAATGACCGTGGTGTTATAATAACGTTTGATTGTTAATAGCGTATACTACTACATAGTAGATAATTTCTGTAACAACCCACATATTTTACGGTTGTATATTTAAATATAGCATTGTTAGTCGGATTAATGTCCGACATGCTATTTTTCGTAAACTGTCGAATTAGGACTCGAGACTACTTCCATTGAGTTCAAAACGATGTTTGCGACCTTTTTGAGTATAAACATCGATATGTTTCGGATTGAGTAGAATTTTGTTATTTTCTATTGGGCTTTGGGTTTGGGTTTCAGCCCACTAACTCCACTCATTTTCATTCATTCCTTATTTCCTAACACTGTCAAGCCTTAGAAAAATGGAGGAAAAAAAAGAGATTAGAAATTCCCGAGCTCTAATTCTCTTAGGAAATTCAACTTCAAGTTATAAATCAAGTAGAAGCTTAGGTAAGCATCCTCTTCTTCTTCTCCACTTCAATCTCTCTCCAATTTTTAGAAATTCCTAAACCCTAACTTAGGAAATGTTTGCATTTGAACCAAGATTGGAGCTTCTAGAGTCGAAGTTGAAGAGTGGTTGATCTTTCCTTTGTGTTTGAGCTTCTCATTCGATGATTTTGGGTTTAAAGGTGAGTTCTTGAACAAACATCTATGTCTATAGTCATCATTGTTGTTAGGTATGAATTCCTAAGATCTATTGCATAACCAATTGGTTTTAATTTGAATTGATTGATGAATTTTCCAATTTTTGGTATTTTAAAGTCAAAATCTATGAAAATCGTACATTTGATGTTTTGACATGTTGTTTTGAGTGTATTGAAGAGCCTATAGGGTTGGGTTATTGCTTGGCATAAATCCTTAGCCATCTTGCTCATTCGATCGCTTTTGAGATGAATTGGCCATTATTGGCCAAGTCAAAATATTGCCCTGAGCTTCAACTCAGACGTCTGGTAGTATGCTCAGACGTCTGGAGCTACGGAATAAAAATTCCAGACCATCAGCTCAGATGGCTGAGCTTACTTCCCAGACGTCTGGACGATCTGGAATAAAACTTCCTGTCTCTTAGCTCAGACGTCTTGGATAACCACCAGACATCTGGAGCTGCTACTTTCAGCCATCTTTCTAGCTTTTGATGGTTCCATTATATCAATTTTTCGGTTGATCCGATTGGTCGTCGTCATTTACTGTCGACTTCGGTGACTTCTTTCTGGATTTTTGGGAATATCCACTTTGATGTATTTGATATCGACTTCTATACTTTGATTCACGTTTTCGTATGTGAATTTTTGGTTATTGATTGTTTCTACAATCATTCTTTGATTTATCACTTTAAAATGTAAAGGTCTCTATATTAGTTGTAAATATTCAAACTCTTTCGCAAAAATGATTACAACACTATATTCAATACAAAGCTTGTCTTTAATCCCACTTTCCAACCTATTAGTATATACAAACCTTTACCTCATTCGTATGAGAAATCTGATTAAACGGCTTAGTAAAACAAGTGGTATGAAATGCTTACGTTTACTTTGTCGCTTAATTCTTGGACTTGTTCGATTGAAATCTTGTGATAACTTTCATGTGGAAATCTATAATTTGTTAGTTATACTTAAGTTAAGACCGTGGCTATGGGACATGAAACTAAACTCATTTATTTACTAGCTTAGTGTATTTACACTCTTTGTTGATCAATAGTGATCATTTTTATGGTTTAGACTAGCGATATGCGATGTCTCTTTGTCCACGTGGGGGGGACTGTACCTCGTTTTATTGAGCTCCGTCTCATTTCTTTTATAGGCTAACAACCTAAGGGTTCTACGGTGTTTTGACTCATTTTTTTTATGGGCTAGCGACCCATGTTCTTTTATGGTGTTTAGTTCATTGGATGTACCGTTACTGTACTACACTGATGTCCCGACTTATCAGGTCCATCGGGTGTACCGTTATTGTAATGTGCTGTTGTTTTGAATTATTGGAGTTTTAGGTCCATCGGGCGTACGATTATTGTACTACGTCGATGTTATGAGTTTCAGGTTCGTCGGGCATACCATTATTGCACTACGTCGTCGTTCTGGCTCATTTGAGTTTTAGGTTCCTCGGACGTACCGTTATTGTACTACGTCGTTGCAGCGGCTCTATGGTTAGCGACCATGGGATAGCGACCTGCTTGTGATAGATGTGTTGGCGAGTTTTCATGCTCCCATTTGTGATAGGACTCCCCCTTTGTGATTTTTGGAATTCTATTTGATGATTTTTGGAATTTGTGTTTCACTAATTTTTTACAATTGACATTGATAGGTTTTGTCAATATTTATGGTTTGGTGAATAAAATGAAGAATATGACATTCTTTTTGGTGTTTGAGATTTTTGAGATATGTATTAATTTTGTTGTTATCTAATGTATATTTGTCACAGTATGGCATTACTGTTGTCATATGTTTTTGTTATATCTCTTATCCTATCTCATTTTATCTAATATTTATAGCTAGACTGATCCTTTGTTATTTTCTTCTTAAAATAATACTCAGGTCAGACCGAGGTATGTCAAGTGCTTCAACTTGACTTCTTATCAAAGTCCGTCATTTGACTTTTGGCTAACTACTTAGCTTTGTGGTTTTTGTTTTATACATTCGAGATAGAGGCTCCTTAATGTATACATATTCTTTTTCTAGCAACTGTACCTATTCTTTTGTGATGCGGTGGATCTTGCATGACCACTACTTTGATGTACACTTCTATGTGTTTTATTCATATCTGTTTCCACCTTTGTGATATGAATATCGATGACTGATTTTGTATTATGCTTATTTTATATTTGTTTCCGAAGACCACATAACTACCGTGTAGTAGTTTTGAGTTTGTATCCGTATGTCGAATTTCCTCTTGAAATGAAAGTGACATGTTATCTGACTTATCAGTATTGGCACAGAGCAATTACACAGATGGTCGCTCCTCAACAGCCTTATTCTTCGTGCTAGTTGACGGCATTACTCTGTAGTGTCCTTGGCTATATGAGTATAAAGGTAGGGCGCCACAGCTTGGTATTAGAGCCAAACATCAGAACAATATAGAATATTATAGCAGGGATCATTGTCCTAAGTCTTTCAATCGTGCCTTAAGATTTAATTCGAGTCTTCGTACCGTTTTATCCTATTTCCTTTTATGATGCCTTGTTTTATCAATCATGATTGTTTGATATTCATTCTGAGTATGACCTTTTTCGTCTTCTTTCTTTCATAAAGAAGAGAAATGGTAAGATCTAGACGTCCCAGCGCCGGTCAATCCAGTGCTACTCCTCAGGATGGAGTATTTATGCCTGCCCAGCAGCTTTTAGATCTCGTAAAGAATGCTCAAGCTGTCGGACCCATTCCAGAGCCTACTCATCCAAAATCTGGGTTTGCACGCTTGTGCAGAAATTATATCGATTTGGGTGGAAGGCCATTCAAGGGATTAAAAAAGAGTTATTGAAATCCAAGCTTGGCTTAAATCATGCGACCGCAGCTTTTCTCACATGAATCTTATTAATCTACATCGAGTCCTAGTGGCTTCTAGCATGCTCCGAGAAAGGGCATTAGATTGATATGAGCTTTTGGTTTCTGAGATCATTGAAGCGGATCTTACTTTGGAGCAATTCTGGGAAAGATTCAAATTGAAATTTGCGCCGAAGGCAAAAAAAGTGCCTTTGGCTCGACGCTTTATTGACCTTGTTCAAGGTGAATCTTCTATGAAGGACTATGTCGCATCTTTTGAATCTCTCTCTAAACATAGGGTTGAGTATATTAATATCCCATTGAAGAAAAATCATAGGTTTCTTTATGGGTTGAATAAGAACCTCAAAAAGCCTCTACTCCTGAAACTGGAAGTTTCTTTTGATCAGCTTGTTGATATCGCTCTTTGACTTGAAGAGGCGGATAAAGAAAGCGACGTTGAAGTTGTGGGTGCCAAATAGAACTTTAACATCAACAAGAAGAGGCCTATTAAGTTCAAGCTTAATCCCGACAAGAAAGGAAAGCAAGCAAATTTGGTAGCAAAGACTCCTACCTCTAATCGTGGACTATACTACAATTGTGGTTGTAAGGACCATTATGCTAATAGGTGCCTGAAGCCCCTCTTTTGCCGTTATTGCAAAATTTCGAGTCATCTTTTATCTTCATGTCCCAAACTTCCAAGCAAGAAAGAGGGAAAGCTAAATATTATGCAAGCACCTAGTAACACTTCTCTTGGTCAAGGTATTTCTCATTCTATCCTTGATGGCATTATTATGTTTCATGATCATCCTATTCGAGTTCTTTTTGATACGAGTGTATCCCACTCTTTTATATCAAAAGAAGTTGTTGATACTTTGTCTTTAAATGTTATGTGCTTGATGACTTCTTTGAGAATTGTGAATCCGGTTGGTGGTCCGCAACACTCAGTTTGCTTTGTAAAGATGTCAAGATTATTTTATGTGATTATTCTTTCCGAGCTGATTCGCATGTTATGTGTTGCTTAGGCTTCAGAATGATTTTTAGAATGGATTGGCTTAACCGTTATGAAGCCCATATCCTATGTCCCGAGAGAACTATTCATCTTCGACATCATCAATCTGTTAAGCAGATTTCTATTATTCTTAAAGATTCAGATTCCAATTCGGTGGCATCCTTATATTCTCTAAATCCACACGATGACAATAATGATGATGAGGAAGATGTTATTTCCCTCATTCATGTTGTTCGTGAATTTCCCGATGCATTTGAGCCCATTTTAGGATTACCACCTAAGCGAGCAATCGGGTTAAGAATTAATCTAATTCCTTGAGCTCTACCTGTCACTCATCCTCCTTATCATATGTCCAATAAGGAAAATGAGGAGAGGCGTACGCAATTATCTGAATTTGAAGCGAAGTAGTTTATTCGTTCTAGTTCCTCTCCTTGGGGAGATTTAGCTATTTTTTGGAATAAATTCGATGGTACACTTAGGCTTTGCGCTGACTACCGGAAGCTTAATGATCTCACCATCAAGAATAAATATCCCTTACCTCAGATTAATATTTATTTGATCAACTTAGTGGTGCTATAGTCTTTTCACAGATAGACTTAGCAAGCGGTTTTCATCAGCTTCGTATTGCAGAGGATAGCATTCCTTTGACATCGTTCCATACTCATTATGGATCCCATGAATCGCTTGTTATGCCATTTGGTTTAGCTAATGCTCCAGCTTATTTCGTCGACCTTATAAATTGAGTTTTCAAAGACTTCCTCGGTTGATTTGTTCTCATCTTTAAAAATGATATTCTTGTTTATTCTAAAACCGAGGAAGAGCATGAAAAACTCTTCGGATTGTATTAGAAGCTTTTAGGAGCAATCAATTGAAAGCAAAATTTTCTAAGTGCCACTTGTGGCAATCTCATGTGAAATTTTTAGGACATATTATTTCTGAATCCATAATTTCCGTGGATCCTTCAAAGATTGCAGTGATTCAAAATTGAAAGAGACCAGAGAGTGTGTCCGTAGCTTTCTTGGATTGGTTGGTTATTACCGTCGGTTCATAAAAGACTTTTCTAAAATTTTCATGCCTCTTACTAGTTTGACAAAGAAGGGAGTGTTAACCCTCTTCTATCTACGACCCTGCGATGTAGAGAGAGAGTAGCGACCTAACGACTTAACTAGTCAGCAACCTACCAAGCCCAATGATCTTGCAACCTAAGGCCCGCGACTTAACAATCTATAATAAGCTGCGACCTAAAGAGTTAAAGCGGCAGCGACATAACGATTTAAGTACTCTGCGACCTAACAACTTAACGAGCTAAAGGTTCTGGAGGTACTAGCGACCTAAGGATGGAAAGGTCTTAACGACCTAAAGATAAAACGGTCCTAGCGACCTAAGGATAAAACGACCTAACACAGCAAGCATTACGACCTAACGAACTAATGGACCAACAGCGGGTTAATGACCTAAAGTGTGAACGAGTTAACTTAGACGCGACCTAACAGGAATGAAGCTCTCTAACGACCTAGCGACCTAGCTTGTTTAAAGCAGTGAAGGACTGCATGCAACCGGCCTCCTTCATTAGGTCGATCACGAGTTATACAAAGCTGAAACAACTTCTTATGCGGCTACTCCTTACGTCGCTCCTCCCCTAGGTCGCCCACGACCTGCCGACTTGCTCAGAAGAAACCAAGTTGTGATGACCCGGAATTTCTAACCATTTGAATTTGAATAGTTAATTGATTTTAAAATATTTAAAAGTTAGTTTTAACTTGAATTCAAGACATCAATATTTGCTTGATAATTAAATCATCGAATTATATAGTTTAAATGTTGAATTTAATAATTGAAAATTGGGTAAATTGTTGAATCCGAAATTTCTAAGCCTGTTTAAATAATTTGAAGGCTTATAAAATTCATAATGATGATACTGATGATAATAGAATGGTTGAAATTTAATTTAATGGCGGTTTGTTTAATTTTAGTAATATATCGTTTAAATTAAATTTAAAAATAGCCTTCCAAGGCACAGTCTCGGAATTTGATGAAACCAGTTTCATTGGATCCGTAGTAGTTAGTTATTATCGGATTTCAATTTTCGTAGCAATTGGAGTTGTCGTTTGACCCTGGCAGCTCAAAACGCTTAGAACTATTTTAATCGATTTAATTTAAAATCGATCGTTTATTTCCGTAACTCGCGCATATGATCGAATTAGCCTTGGAAACCCGTTCCATTGTGTTCGGAACGCGGGTAAAACCTTATAATCGCCTAGTGGCATTCATTAAGAGAAGTTCAATTTTTTTTGGCGATTAACGATACATTTTGAAATTTTATAATACAAATAAAATTCAAAGTCAAAGGTCAAAGATATTTTCATTTAACTCGTACTCAAGAAGCTTCTTCAAATTCCTTTCTTATTCCCGTCCACTCTCTCATCTTTAACACAGAAAACAAAAAAATTTACGAAGGAAAAGAGGAAAAAAAGTTACAAACGAAAATGGCCGAAGCCTATTCCAATTAAAATTCTCATCTTCACTATGATTCTCAAATCCAATTTCGGGAAATCAAATTACTTTCTTCATTTCATGTGTCATGGCCGCCCCTTCTAAAAGCTTATCGAATGGAACGAACGAAGTTTCGTTCGAAACAATCCAAATCGAGAGAGGATTCTCGTTCGAATTGTCTTCGATCACATCGAGTTGGGCAAACTCGTCAAGCCTGGGCATTCAAAGTCGCTCATCGATCGAGCGAGCTGTAGGCGGGGAGGCAAGCTCCCATTCAACGTTAGGGTTTGCTCGAGGATTTGGAAGTCATGATTTTGAATCGCAACGAGGTAGAGGCGCTCGTGCTCGCGCGATTCGAGGAGGAAGTGGGCTGGCAAGCGGAGTCAGCGCATTCGATTTGGGAGCGGCAAAGCATAGGATGACGGTGAAAACTGGGGATGAGGGCGAGGGCAGGTGAGCATGTTTTAATTTCATTTCTGAACATATAGATATATGTGTATACATATAAAAAAAATGTTTTTACAGTGAGATTTAAAAAGGAGAAATTCTGTTTTAAATACCTATATTTATTTGAGAAACTAGAATACATATAACCTGTCATTGAACTTATAATTTGGGCAGAAAAGGAAATGTAACTAAAGTTAAGTTAACGATCATTTGAAATTTAACAATTTGCTAGTTGATTAAATTTATAAAAAGGGAAATTAGTTGAAATTTAATTATTCCTTAAAATTCAAATCATAAGTTAAATTAAACAAGTGAATGATAATGAATTGCTTGATTAAAACTCAAGTGTTAATAAATTTATATAATATTTATGCAAGGTCCGAATCCTGATGGAAACAAGCTGGGTTGTAGTGAATGGCAAAGATGCAAAGGTGAGTAAATATCACTTTGTTGGGCATTTATTTAAATATAAAATGGTTGAATTTAGATAATTGGATGGATTGAATTGTTTGGATGTGCACTGATGATTCGGTGATTTTTGTTTTGGTTGGTTTTCGAGTTAAGTGTTGATTGACTCGAAGCATTTGGATTTTAAATTATTTAAAACTTAAACCATAAAAAAATGAGTTGTTTTCATTTTAATGTTAATAAGGACTTAATAATTTGTGATTCATTAAATTAGTAGGGCAATTAAAATGGATGATTAATTAATTCCGACAATTAATGATTGGGCGATTAAATTAGTAATTAAAGGTCTGAATTAATTAATTAATTAAAGTTTAAGTTAACCCATTAAGTTTAATTAATCCAGAATAATCAATGGATGGTTGGATAAGCAATTACTTAATGTAATTAATAAAATTAATCAAGAAATTAATTAAGATGATTAATTAAGGAGAAATTTGATTTATTTAATGAAGTAAATGAATGGGTAGTTAATTTCAGGATTGAGATAAATCAAGAATGATTAATATTGGGATTTAATTAATGTAATTAATTTAGATTAGGATCAATTGAAATATAATTGGAAATCGTTAAATTATATAATCAATGATGGAATTAAAGATTGATTAATTAAGATTGATAATCAAGAATGAGTGACTTATGAGAAGTCAATATATAAGTAATTAAGGATTAATGTAACTAAAACATTTAATTTGTTTATGAAGTAATTAAGATTACTTATCGGTTGGTTAAGAATAAATAATACGGTGAAGTTAATTAAAGATAGTTGCTTGAATGAAATTAAAGGATAATTAATCCAGGTTGATTAATTAAGATGGATATTGAAGGGATGATTGGATTATTTGATATGAAATTAATTAATTAACAAAGTAAAGAAATCTAAATGATCGAGGATTGAAATTCAATTAGAATCAATTGAATTAATTTGGAGTGATCAAATTTGATTATGGATGATTGAATGGTATGGGATACTTTGAATGAGTTGATATCGCTGATATGAAATGTTGTGTATTTCATATGGATAATTTGGGATTAGGATAATATGAGATCCGAGGAGACCGGGATCGGGTATTAGAAAAACACCCGAAACCACTTTGGATTAAACATAAATTAATGTGGGAATAAATAGACTGGAATGAAATGATTTAAGTGAATTGGATTATTTTATCTAAGTTTGGTACTTAGGAAATGGATGTGGAATTTGTGATGACTATAATAAAATTGTGGCTTGTGAATTGAAATGAGTTACCCGGGTTTTATAAAAGTTGATTGCTTTGGTATTCCATGTTAGTTGGATTTACTCACGCTGGTTTCCAGCCTGACCTGGGTGTTACTTTGGTGTAATGCTCGGGTCAGACCGAGTATTACAGATTTTCAAGTAGGTACGTTCTGGAGCTCAAGAGGCGAGCTGGATGGCAGGAGCGTATAGAGTATTTCCGCTGTATTTATATTATTGTTGTCTGAGATATGATAATTGTAAATATTCATTGACTGAATATATGAGGAACTCTGATGTATATTAAATATAATCGAAAAACATAGTATTATTTTGTAAACTGTTATTATTATTATTATTATATTTTATCCGCTGCGAATGTGAGATGTTTGGTGTTTCTGTTCTTCTTCTTCTATCTCTTCTTCTTTTTCATAACTATTTGGAATCTTCGGCTTCGAAAATTTCGGGTAGTTACATTTGGTATCAGAGCTGAAAGGTTAAGCGAGAGCCTTGGCTCTGGTGGGGATTACTCATTTAAATAGAGTCTGTAGTACTCTAGAATGAGTTGAGAATATATATATATATATATATATATATATATATATATGAGAGCGTACTTGTTATTTTCTTATATAAAGCTTTTAAATGATTTTATATAAAATATATTTTGAGACATAAAGCAATATTTCCTTCTAATAAATATTTAGGTGATTGGTTGTTAATTATTGGAATTAAAATTAAGGAATAATATAATACAAGCAAACTGAAATTTAATAAAGATAAGTTTGAAATGGACTCAAACTGAAACTGAAGTTTAGAATTGGAATTAAATTAAGTAGGAACAAAAATACAAGTAAATTAAAATTTAAGTGATTGAAAATGAAATTCTAAATCTAATCCCAGAATTTGAAAATTTGGGTTCAAGGTAATGAGAAATAATAAATAAGTATTATTTGGATAACTGGAATTTGTTGGAAACAATGGGTTGTTGAAATTTGATTTGAATTTAAAACCCAGGGTGGTTTAAAATTGTAAAACATGGCTGGGAGGGCCAAGAAATAAATATGTATATATGTATAGATATACATGATATTAAAGATAATTTTAAATAAACTCTATGAGGTTGAGTTTTGATTTTTCCCTGAAATGTGATATAAAAACCCAAAGTGATATAAGTTTTGAATTTATAAATGGGAAAGAATTTGAAGTTTGAAGTGGGAATTCAATTTGAGAATGAAGTTGACTAGATTAAGTAAATTGAATTTAACTTGGGAGAAGTTAAATAAGTTTGAATGAACAACTTGGATTGAAGATTTTAATATGAAATTGGAATTTAACTTGGAAAAGTTAAATGGTTGATTTGAATTGGGAATTTGTGTGATCTCAAAACGGGTTTGAGATTTAGAGATTGAAATGGATGGACATTTAAAAACAAATTGGATGATACCATCCTATTGTAAATAAAAATCTTCAAATTGAGAATGGAATTGTATAAATAAAATAAAATAAATTTGAATAATTGAATTGTAAAATAAACTTGTTTAAGAACTGGCTTCAAACTGGAAAATTAAATTTGATAAAATTAAATCTTTTAAAATAAAATTTTATTGAACCTTGAAATACATAAGCAAAAATAATTTAAAATGGGAATTTTGAGAAATTGGGCTCAGAAATTAAAATGATTGAACACTTTGATTTATAGGTTAATTTGGTTTAAAGAGTTAAACCAACCTTTGAGAATTTAACTCGAATTTATATAATTCGAGATAGTTTGAATTCAAGATTGGAATTGAATTAGTTCAAAATTTAATTTGGTTTGAATTAATTGAATTGGTGATTGAAGATGTATAAGTTTAAAATTAAATGGGAAATTAAATTGGATTATATCGAAATGATTTGAATTTGAAATGGGTTTAATTGATGATAATTCGAATGGATCGGAATAATTTGAAATTATAATATAAGTTGAAAATGATTAAAATTAAATGGAATTTGGTTTAAATTGGGAAGAGAATCAAGATTGATTCGACTTGAATTGGGTTTAAATAAAATTTAATATAAATTGAAGTTATTCAAGCGGGAATTAAGTCAATTAAATGAAAATTAGTTGGAAAGTGAACAGTTGACTCTTGACTAGTTTCAATATAAATTGTTTTGAAATAAACTTATTTTTCTAAGCTATTAAATATATACAACCGTTCTTTCTTAAAGCCAAATTATTTTATACTTGTTTTACAATTATTTTTGGAGCTATTTAACCATTTTTCAACTGTTTTCTAAACTAATTACTATTTTTCAACCATTTTACAAATAAATTACTATTTTATAACTATTTTGCAATTATCTAAAAATTTCTGAAACTATTTAACTATTTTCCAATTATTCTACGATTAGTTAACTATTTGATAGCTATTTTTTAGACTAATAATTATTTTTCAACTACTTATCTATTTTTCAATTTTCAAGCTATTTTCTAAATATAAACTGGTCGGAGTTCAAACTGTTATTGATTTAAATACCCAACTGAGATAAGAATTGAAGTAATAATCCAAATGAGGATTAAGGTAAAGGTGGATAAGCGAATGGAAAAGAAATTGATATTGGAAAAAGAAGTCAAATTTGAATATTTGATTTTGAATAAAAAAAGTTATATATCTTTGTTATATAAGATAAATCTTTACTTGTTAAATCTATTGCCGGAAGAAAAGGATTTTTGAAAATGTTTGAAGTATAAAAGAGTTTTATACAAGATTGAAAAGATCCAAAGATTTTAAAATTTTATATATCTGAATATATAAAGGATCTTATGAGGATTTTGGAAAAGGTTTTGAGAACCTTTGGATTTGGAAAGGCTTTTGATTTTTGGGTAAAATCAATATGAGAATTTGGAAAGCCTAGTTTGAGAATTATCGATTTTGGAATAATCGATTTTGTATAAATGAGCTTTGTATGAGATCATACTAGGTGTATGATTTGAAGATACTATATGTGTATAGTATAAAATGTTTTGATGATGGCTCTATGGAAAAAGGCGCTCCCTTGAAATGAACTTCTCAGGAGTGCCACCGGGTGGTGCTGCCTTGAACCCCAATTGGGGATTCTAAACTTGATCCTGTGAGGAGTCTGGACAAAACTAGTTCCTGAGGATTATTAGGTAGCGAAAGTCGAGGGCGCCGATGCCTACAGAGGCATTTGGGTTATGCTGTGACGACAGTGTAACTCGATGTCGCTGCGTTCTACTGTGGGGACCATAGCGAAAATCGTGTGGAGGATGAGTGTCAACGGTCTACACTTTATTTTGCCGGGAAGGCAACCCAGCATCGGTAGACTGCGATCTATGGTCAAGTGGAATGGAGAAGTTTCATTTTTGGCAGCGAAATTCGATGGCGCTGATGCCTACAATTATATGGGTTTTTGCTGTGATAGCTACGTAACCCCAGTTGTAGCTGCGATCTATCATGGGTTCCATGGTGTAATCGAGGGGCGCAGAGGCCTACAGTTATCTATAGATTTTGTCGGGATGGCAACGTAACCATCGGGTTAACTGCGACAATGGATGGGGTGATGATTCTCAAAGCATTCTCACTAAAGTTATTTCCTTTTTTTTCAAAAACTGTATTCAATATTTTTAATAAAATTATTTTCCAAGTATTTCACTGGGTGTTGATAACGGGTTTACCAAGTGCTTATAGATTTTCAAACCTACGCCTGATCAACGTATGACTGAATTTCTGTAAGAACAAGGATGGATTGGTTGAGACATTGAGTCATAAGATATAAAAAGCTATTTTAATTGTATTATCTGAATTTAAAGGCATTTCTAAATTTAATAATTAAAAGGGAAATCCAAACAGGAATTATAAAATAAAATTTGAACTCGGGAAAAATTTAAGGAAGTAATTTTCTTTGTAATAAAAGTTGAAAGTAAGCTAACAAATAATTAATTGATAGAGTATGTTAATAAAAATTTAACTCGGTTAAATAAATGGATTGTAAGTTAATAAGGGAGTTTGGATATGGACTTGAGTTAAACAAAATAGAGTCGGATCAAATAGTGATGGTTTAAATGAACAATTAAGTGTGTTATAAGTAATATTTAACGCAATGTACATGTAACTTTGGTAAAATGGAAGTGTTGTTGAATGGAATGAAAATGATTATAATAGTAATGTGTGACGACCCGCAAATCCGTGCCCCTTTGAACTGACCAAATTCCATCACAGTTTTGTCCAAAGTGGCACAAATGTACGAGTCTTCGTGTATAAGAAGAAAGAGGTAGAAGTAGAAGAAAAGAAAATCAACATCAGAATCTCACATCGCAGCGGAATAAAATATAATATATAGAATACAGTTTTAAATACAAGAAATCTGTACTATATACATATACATACACACCATCATCAGAGTACATCAATCAATCAATCATACACGTCCATACATAACGGAGATAATAGACAAATACGTAAATACGCTCTGTCACCAGCTCGTCTCCTAAGCTCCAGCAATATAACCTGAATCCTGTTAAACTCGGTCTGACCCAACACCCGAGTCAGTCTGGAATACCAGCGTGAGAAAATCACACTCAATTGGATTATTAAAGTTTCGAAAATCTTTTGAAAACAAAAGCATCTCGTAAGACCACGCCACAAATAAACATGTCGGGTTTTTACTTTATGATAGCTAAAACACTTTTTATAGAAATCCTCTGATATTATAATAGGGTCTATTTACAAATACTTATAAAAAAGCCGAAATTGTTACATCTATTAAATTCCAGCTACTAGCCACAGAGTGGGTAATACAAACAAAACTCGTACAAGGCTCGTAGGGAGAATGGATTTCCATCAATGGCTGGGCTACTGGGGTACCGCCCGTCACAATACCTGGCCTAGATCAGAGTACCGAGCAGTACGCCCGCTCCCCTGCAACGCAAGGCCGGAACCATTCCTTACTGAACAGTCCCGAACAAGATAACCCCGTGGTTGGCGCGACCAATCACCCACTAAGCCGAATAAAAAGGGACATCTAGACAGGGGTAAATCTTGTCCTGCTTGGGTATGACCCACCTAACCTTGCTGCACCTCCTCTGTTTTAGCCATTCCCGGTTGATGAGGCTTGAGGTTAAGCGTTACCTTTCAAGAACGCATCACTTAGAATGCTTATCGTCCACCTGACGATGTTCTGAAAGCATTCAATCCATACAAGTTGCCCTGGGTCTGGACAAACCGAATCACCATCTTCAACTCTTCACGGTCTTCATTCGTAATCGTTCAAAACGGATCGAAGTGGTTTTCGGATAATTAAATCCGATCCCGAACTCTTCGAAACGATCAGCGCATTGTCCAATATTGATAGTCGGTTATTTAACTATCAATTAATCACACACAAGCAACCATAAATTAATATCCATAAATTAATTATCTCAATATCATTCAGATATTATTCCCAATTTAACCCAGTTGAAATAAATTTCAAAGTACTTTATTCCCATGAAATCACTTAACTGATTTCTCATATACACTCAATTTGATTTAACCCTTGAAATATTTCCTATTTCCTCATTCCCTTCCCAAAACCAATTTATACTTTGCTTATAAATTTTCAAACTCAATTCCTTCACTTAATAAGATTTCTCCTAAATCTTATCTTATTTAATAACTCACTTATCATCACAAGAGGATTACTAATTGGATTTTAAAAGCATTTGAAAACATTTAGATTTATAAAATTAGAAATATAGTTTAATGCAATTTACGGTTTAAAAAAATATTTAACATAAAAATTAGAGTCCATATCCAGTTAATGATAAATTGTAAAACTGGTTTTAGAAAATTAAAGTTTATTATCAATATTTGCCTATCCTTTAAAAATAACTAATTCAAAACATTTTAAATTCAAGTCATAGTTTATAAGAAATTTATATAGTGTAGTAATTTAAAATATTCCTTTAAAAAAAATAAGTTTATAATTTTAGAAAAACCAATATCCATCTATAATTCCTCTTGTCCAAATTCACACTTCTTACATTTGGAAACATTCTACTATTTCCGTTTCAAACAAATTTATAACTCGATATAAGTTCATGACTTATTCCTTTTCGTATCCATTGATATCTTCCTTTCCCATTTATAACTCCGTTAAAAATTCTGTAACTTCCCTAAGTTGTTCTTTTATTTATAAATATAATTTTATTTATAATCCTACCATTAAAATTTATTCTTCAATAAGATTCGTATTGTTTTTTTTAATAAAAATTTCATTTCATTTCTTAATAAAATTTCTTTTACTTTATTTCTTAATAAAGTTCCTTTTAATTTATTTCTATTCATCGATTACAATATTTCTCAAAGTCTTTGTATATAATTTAATTTTTCCCAAACTCAACTTTAACTAATTTTAAGTATAACCAAAGTAACAAATATTATATTAATTTTACTTTAGTCTCAATAGAAGTAAATCCAAATCCTAAAGAAATATTCATTTAATTTAAGTTTCATTTAACTTCCTTCAATCAAATTATTTATAGCATTTAAAAATTCTAGTAAATTCTGATTCCCATATAAATTTAATTCGCATGCAATTCCATATCAATATCATTCATCCTGTCATATGGCAACAATATATATAATAAATAAATATCTTTGAGGAATCCTGTTGGATCCCTCCAACCTGATTTCCCTGCATCCACAAATGTTAGCACAATAACATATCAATTCCACTTTCAAAGTGGGATATCACGGTACATGAGTTTATAACATAATTCAGTGGATAAACTATTATAAATCATCCAAACACATCCAATGATTTAAATTTAATATTTAAATTTGTTTATGACATCCAAATGAGTGAGAAAATCTCACCTTTGCTTTTAAGTTGCAACCCTTCCCAGTCTCAACTCGTTTCCATATTCTTTTGACCTTGAATAACAATTTCATGGATTTTATTAATATTTGAACAGTTCAACAATTAATTTCTGTTTAAATTTATTCTCTAACTTTAATAATTTAATTTACCATTTACTTCAACCAATAATTAAATAAGTATATTAACAAATTAATCACCTAAGTAAATTATTTTCGAACGAACTAACAATATTTAAAATGTAGAGATGTGTATATATATATATTTTTTTTCTTCGACCCTACTTATTCCAAATTGACTTATATTAATTTTATTTTGAAACTACATATATATACTTATAAAAAAAATAAGTAATAGATTTCAAAAATCAAATTTTTATGTAGACTTCAAATAGTCAAAAATTCATATTTACTCTTAAAAATCTTATATATATATATATATATATATATATTTTTAAATTAAACTAGAATAAATTTTGATGATCTAAACTATTTAATAGTAAAGTTAAATTTAATTTTTTTTTTCCAGATTCAAAACCCTAATTTACTGTAAATTTAAATTTAATCCTCAGATTTAAAATTTAAATTATCTGACTATAAAACTTATACCTCACTGGCAACAGACACGAGGCCACTGCATCCATCCAACGCGCGTCCCCGGCCTCCTCCAACCCTAGCGACAGCACTTTCCCCCCTACGCGCGCGACTTCTACTTCACCGAGCTCGGGAATCACGTCGCGCCTGCATCCCAGGCCTTCAACTCGAGCTCCACTCACGAGCGCCGCCGCCACGAACAAGCCGACCACCCACTAGCGATGCGCCTGAACTCGATCGCTCCTTCCCCTTTCGAGCAGCTCGAACTCGATTTGGGTTTTTTTTATTGCCGATGAATCGGCTTTGAGCTTTGAAAAAGAATAGGGCAGAGGGTTCGGCAATTATAATCAAGGAGGAGGGGTTTATGTTTCGCGATTATAAAGGAAAGGAGTGGCCATGAATATTATTATTTTTCAATTCAATTTGTTTTCTGAACGAAGGTATAAACAAGAAATATCGTGATAATAAAGAAGATGGAAGGCGTATTCAAGAAGACGAACAATAGAGTGTTAAGGAAGCTACGCTAATTATTTTATTTTAAACGTTATATTTTAAAATCTTCTCGAATTCAATATAACTATAGCGCGTATGCTTATCGTACAATCACACGGTCACTCCAAAAATTACGAAATTTGAAATCCGGTAATAATTCAATATTACGGATCCAACGGAACTGGTTTCGTCGCAATCCGAGACTGTGCCTCGGAAGGCTATTTTCAATTGTCAAATTAAACAATGTAAATTTAAAATTGAACAAACGGCAGTTAAATTCAATTTTAATCCATCTATTATTCTCAGTATTATTAATATAAGTTTTACAAGTCGTTAAAATATTTCCAACAAGCTTACAATTCCAGATTTAAATAATTTACCCAATTGTCAATTACTATTTAATTTATTCAATTAATTGTTATATTTAAATTCTGGATCACTTTTATATTAAATAAAACCAAACCTTGCATATCCAAATCAATTTATAGCTCAAATCAATATTTAAACCCATTTAAATATCTCAAATTAACCGTCCAAAAATCCGGGTCGTTACATTCCTCCCCCCTTAAAAGAATTTCGTCCCCGAAATTACTAATTAGGAAGATTGGTCCAATACCCGATACTATTACTTCACAATCAACAATTCAACATCCTACCAAAGTACCTTTTTAATAAAAGATGCACTCTCCTTCTTATTAACTTCCTAAACTTTTTCGTAGTTTCAAACTATACTATTTGTTTAACCATTCAAGTTTCAATTTAAAATCCAAATTTCGACTTATCAAAATTTTCTCAAAATTTTTCTAACACGCTAAATTCCCGAAAAATTTCGCCAGCGTCTCCTTTGCGCGGCTAGCTCGGTACAACTACAAAATGGCTCTACGGCCTCTGAAAAACCCAAAAGAAAACAAAATGCGAAGTGGCTCGATCAAAAACCCAATCAATTTCCATATAGAAATTTAAACACATACCTTTTTGTCGAGCATTTCAAATTTATCTTCTGAAATCAAAATCAATTCTTTACCTTTATATTACCTGCATTTCTTACACAGCAATATATCCAATCACAATATACAAAACATTTCATCCACATTCCTACAAATGTCAATATCTATTCATTCAAATATTATCTTAGATTATATTTGAAATATCAATTCCCAATTGAGAATGCACAATTCCTTACTTAAGTTAGTATAAGCATTTTATATGTTTTTTATATTTATTTTCATCTTACCATATTAGTTTATTTCCATTCTGATTCAAATTGATTCTTCCATTTCCATATGAATTCAATTTTTATCCTTAACTCTGAATATATAGATTCTATTTTTAATTTATATCAAATTCAAGACATTATTTCAAATTAGTTTCATTTACTAATTTATTTCAATTTCCAATTTGAAAACATTTGCCGTTAACACAATTTTCTAAATCTTCCAAAAATTTTCTAACTCCCAAAATTTCTGAAAATTTTTGGCAGAGTCCCCTTTGTACGGAGGAGCTTTTGCAATTTGACAATAGAGATAAATATA
Source organism: Allium cepa (assembly GCA_030765085.1). Classification (NCBI taxonomy): domain Eukaryota; kingdom Viridiplantae; phylum Streptophyta; class Magnoliopsida; order Asparagales; family Amaryllidaceae; genus Allium; species Allium cepa. Next base: position 241,434,209 of record CM060930.1, read on the forward strand.
TATACATCGACTCACACGGTCGGAAAAACCAAAAACAGTTCAGATTTCCTAGTTTGTGTTGCGTAGGCGTACCTTATTTAGCATTTTAAGCAAGCAACGTATTTAGTTAAGTATATGCGCGTCCAAAATCCCGCTATACAATCTTCTGGTACCTGTACTTACTCAGTTTAAACACATAAGTAACATATTTATGAAATTCACAACATTTCATTCATTTAAACACCTACAGCAATCGAAATCATAAGCAATGCAATATAAATAACTTCATAACAAATTTATATAGTTCCCAAACTAGTTCCATTTGTTTATAACTGACACAAATACCGTTTGCATTCTACTTTAAGTGAGTTACACACATCTACTCAACTCCAATTCATAATTATGCCCAAACAAACCTATTCTTTATTTAATTGATTTCAAAAATCAATTTCTGCTTCTTAACAATTAAAAACCATATTTTATAAACAATGTATACAAGCAGTTTGTACAAACAATTGATGAGGTTCCAATTAAATCCAATTGCTTTTACTCAATTTATAACATCATATTCGATTCAGAATGATTTTCAATATCATTCTTTTATTCAATCCATTCTTAATGAAAACTAATTTGTATTCATGGCAATTTTATACAAGAATCAAATTTAATTACTTTTATCATTCCATAGAACCTTTATTCAAATATGTTTACGACAACAACAATTATTTCATGCAAATTCGACAATATTCATTCAAACAAACAGTTACTTTAGTTTTACAACTTTTTTTTTTAAATGGATTCCAATTCAAGTTATATGAAATGTTATTGCATTCAAATATATTTTTAATCCATATCTTTGCATTGATTTCATTTAACACCATTTTTATTAAGCTCGACAACTTCAATGCTTAAAATTTAATAATCATGTCTCAAATTTATATAAGTCATGCTTCATTGAATTTAGACTTAAGTTAATTTACTTCAAATTATTTAACTTTCATAACTTAAGTTTATTTCATTTACCCATAAATTCTTTCCCAAATTTAATTTGATTTTATTCAAATCAAATCTCTTTCATTAACTACTTAGCTCAATTAATTATTTCATTTAAAAAAATTCCAATTCCCATGTTCGATTCATTCTCGAACTTATTTAAGTTATTACAAGACCATTTTCACTTTATTAATATACAATTTGATTTTCTTTGCACTTCTAACCATTTATATTTAACCCAATTTCATTTTATTCGCTAACCAACCCAAGTTGAATTTTATATTTATAATTCAAGGTCTCTTCCTCCCTTTTACTTTAATTCACTCTCCACTTTTATTAATTTACCATTCAACTTTTTATTTAACTAATTCAAAGTTTATCCACACATTCAAGTTACTAATTTACCCTAAATTAGTTTACTCCCAATTTATAATTTAATACTTGATATTTAGTTTCAAAAATCTCTTCATTTAAATTTCCTTGGTTCAATTCTATTTTGTAATTCAGGTTCGGATTTCTATTCATTTCCCAAATTCAACAATTCTATTTGACCAATTCAAATTCCATTTACATAGTCAATTTTGGATTTCCATTACATTTCTAAAGTTCAAAACAATTCTATTTTGGCTTATTTATTTCCCTTCAAACTCCAGATCTTACCTGTATTAAGCAAGCATACATTTTATTTTAATCATTTAAATTCTTTTGATAAGCCACCGGAGTTTATTTATACAAATTCAATTTTTATTATCCAACTATTTCCATTCGAATAAAAATTTTATTTCATTCAACTTAAATTATTCAAGCTTTTATGAAATAAACTTTCACTTCCAATTCTACATTGAATTTTTTTTTTTTTCAAAAATCATCTTATGATTTTATATGTGTTCAATTTTATTTTGTAATTCAAGTTTGGATTTTTTAATTTCATTCTCTAAATACAAAATAGTTTTATTTTGGTTTACTATTTTACTCCTTCATACTTTTCTCTTATAAGTCACACATTTATATTTTTCACATTACTACCCATTTACACTCAATCACATTCATCTTTCACTTGTAACTCAAGATTGAACACTCGTTTGCAGCTAAAAATATTCTTAGTCAATGGGTTGTCTATTTCCTTGATAAGCTATCGGAATATATTCATTCCAATTCAATTCCATTTCAACTTACTTTTATTTATTCTATTTAGGTTAGAATTTCACTCTTTTAGATTTATAAGTCATACACTTATTCCTTAACAATCAATCTCATTCACATTTTATTTCCAATTCGGGGTCATAAGTATCTCTTTATTTCAATGCTTTTAACCTCTATGACTATTTCAATCCAATTTTATTTAACTTAACTTCAGTTAAATCTAGTATCATACTATATTCTCTTTAATCCACCAATTCACTTTGATTCAATCAAGTAAGAACTTAATTTCATTTAATACCATATATATCTCAATCCATTTCATTCAATCTTAAATTTAAATCTAATTATTAAGATTAAGTTAATCTTAACCAAAATTTTATTTCTATTAAATTTCCCAATCCAATTCATTTACATTCTAAATTTGATTTACTTTATCAATTTATTTATATCATTATTATTATTCATCATTTGTTAAATTCCAAACAATTAAATTTTCAACTTTTTATAATCTCATTTGTCTAAATATTAGCATCCAACATCCAAGTTATATAATAATTTCAGAAAATATTTCTTTTTATATCAAAATATATTTTGGATGAAATTATTTTATTCACCCACTTTTGAAAACAATATTGTGTCGAATTGCTCTATTCAAGTGTTTAGAAACCCTTTCGGCACAGTTGTACAGACTCTGCTGACGAAGGTTCATATGCCACTCAATAAATCAATCAACACAATATAAAACCATCTTATATTTACTAACAAATACACACTCATATCTATAAATACGCTCAAACTCATTCTAGAGCACCATTGACTCTATTTCTAATGAGTAAATTCCCCACTAGAGCCAAGGTTTTCGCTTAACCTTTCAGCTCTGATACCAAGTGTGACGACCCGCAAATCTGTGCCCTTTTGAACTGACCAAATTCCATCACAGTTCTGTCCAAAGTGGCAAAAATGTACGAGTCTTCGGGTAAAAGAAGAAAGAGGTAGAAGTAGAAGAAAAGAAAATCAACATCAGAATCTCACATCGCAGCAGAATAAAATATAATATATAGAATACAGTTTGAATACAAGAAATCTGTACTGTATACATATACATACACACCATCATCAGAGTACATCAATCAATCAATCATACATGTCCATACACAGCGGAGATAATAGACAAATACGTAAAAACGTTGTGTCACCAGCTCGTCTCCTGAGCTCCAGCAATATAACCTGAATCCTGTTAAACTCGGTCTGACCCGAGCATCATATAAAACAACACCCGAGTCAGTCTGGAATACCAACGTGAGAAAATCACACTCAATTGGATTATTAAAGTTTCGAAAATCTTTTGAAAACAAAAGCATCTCGTAAGACCACGCCACAAATAAACATGTCAGGTTTTTACCTTACGATAGCTAAAACACTTTTTATAGAAATCCTCTGATATTATAATAGGGTCTATTTACAAATACTTATAAAATAGCCGAAATTGTTACATCTATTAAATTCCAGCTACTAGCCATAGAGTGGGTAATACAAAAAAAACTCGTACACGGCTCGTAGGAAGAATGGATTTCCATCAATAGCTGGGCTATTGGGGTATCGCCCGTCACAGTACTGGCCTAGATCGGAGTACAGAGGAGTACGCCCGCTCCCCCGCAACACAAGGCCGGAACCATTCCTTACTGAACAGTCCCGAACAAGATAACCCCGTGGTTGGCGCGACCAACCACCTACTAAGCCGAATAAAAAGGGACATCAAGACAGGGGAAAATCTTGTCCTGCTTGGGTATGACCCACCTAACCTTGCTGCACCTCCCCTGTTTTAGCCATTCCCGGTTGATGAGGCTTGAGGTTAAGCGTTACCTTTCAAGAACGCATCACTTAGAATGCTCATCGTCCACCTGACGATGTTCTGAAAGCATTCAATCCATACAAGTTGCCCTGGGTCTGGACAAACCGAATCACCGTCTTCAACTCTTCACGGTCTTCATTCGTAATCGTTCAAAATGGATCGAAGTGGTTTTCGGATAATTAAATCCGATCCCGGACTCTTCGAAACGATCAGCGCATTGTCCAATATTGATAGTCGGTTATTTAACAATCAATTAATCACACACAAGCAACCATCAATTAATATCCATAAATTAATTATCTCAGTATCGTTCAGATATTATTCCCAATTTAACCCAATTGAAATAAATTTCAAAGTCCTTTATTCCCATGAAATCACTTAACTGATTTCTCATATACACTCAATTTGATTTAACCCTTGAAATATTTCCTATTTCCTCATTCCCTTCCCAAAACCAATTTATACTTTGCTTATAAATTTTCAAACTCAATTCCTTACTTAATAAGATTTCTCCTAAATCTTATCTTATTTAATAACTCACTGATCATCACAAGAGGATTATTAATTGGATTTTAAAAGCATTTGAAAACATTAAGATTTATAAAATAAGAAATATAGTTTAATGCAATTTACGGGTTAAAAAAAATATTTAACATATAAATTAGAGTTCATATCTAGTTAATGATAAATTGTAAAACTGGTTTTAGAAAATTAAAGTTTATTATCAATATTTGCCTATCCTTTAAAAATAACTAATTCAAAACATTTTAAATTCAAGTAATAGTTTATAAGAAATTTATATAGTGTAGTAATTTAAAATATTCCTTTAAAAAAGTAAGTTTATAATTTTAGAAAAACCAATATCCATCTATAATTCCTCTTGTCCAAATTCACACTTCTTACATTCAGAAACATTCTACTATTTCCGTTTCAAACAAATTTATAACTCGATATAAGTTCATGACTTATTCCTTTTCGTATCCATTGATATCTTCCTTTCCCATTTATAACTCCGTTAAAAATTCTATAACTTCCCTGAGTCGTTCTTTTATTTATAAATATAATTTTATTTATAATCTTACCATTAAAATTTATTCTTCAATAAGATTCATACTGTTTTTTTAAATAAAAATTTCATTTCATTTCTTAATAAAATTTCTTTTACTTTATTTCTTAATAAAGTTCCTTTTAATTTATTTCTATTCATCGATTACAATATTTCTTAGAGTCTTTGTATATAATTTAATTTTTCCCAAACTCAACTTTAACTAATTTTAAGTATAACCAAAGTAACAAATATTATATTAATTTTACTTTAGTCTCAATAGAAGTAAATCCAAATCCTAAAGAAATATTCTTTTAATTTAAGTTTCATTTAACTTCCTTCAATCAAATTATTTATACCATTTAAAAATTCTAGTAAATTCCAATTTCCATATAAATTTAATTCGCATGCAAATCCATATCAATATCATTCATCCTGTCATATGGCAACAATATATATAATAAATAAATATCTTTGAGGAATCCTGTTGGATCCCTCCAACCTGTTTTCCGTGCATCCACAAATGTTAGCACAATAACATATCAATTCCACTTTCAAAGTGGGATATCACGGTATATGAGTTTATAACATAATTCAGTGGATAAACTATTATAAATCATCCAAACACATCCAATGATTTAAATTTGTTTATGGCATCCAAATGAGTGAGAAAATCTCACCTTTGCTTTTAAGTTGCAACCCTTTCCAGTCTCAACTCGTTTCCATATTCTTTTGACCTTGAATAACAATTTCATGGATTTTATTAATATTTGAACAGTTCAACAATTAATTTCTGTTTAAATTTATTCTCTAACTTTAATAATTTAATTTACGATTTACTTCAACCAATAATTAAATAAGTATATTGACAAATTAATCACCTAAGTAAATTATTTTCGAACGAACTAACAATATTTAAAATGTAGAGATGTGTGTGTGTGTGCGTGTGTGTGTATATATATATATTTTCTTTGACCCTACTTATTCCAAATTGACATATATTAATTTTATTTTGAAACTACATATATATACTTATAAAAAAATAAGTAATATATTTCAAAAATAAAATTTTTATGTAGACTTAAAATAGTCCAAAATTCATATTTACTCTTAAAAATCTTATATATATATATATTTAAATTAAACTAGAATAAATTTTGATGATCTAAACTATTTAACAGTAAAGATAAATTTAAATTTTTTTTTCCAGATTCAAAACCCTAATTTACTGTAAATTGAAATTTAATCCTCAAATTTAAAATTTAAATTATCTGACTATAAAACTTATACCTCACTGGCAACAGACACGAGGCCACTGCATCCATCCAATGCGCGTCCCTGGCCTCCTCCAACCCAAGCGACAGCACTTTCCCTCCTACGCGCGCGACTTCTACTTCACCGAGCTCGGGAATCACGTCGCGCTTCCATCCCACGCCTTCAACTCGAGCTCCACTCACGAGCGCCGCCGCCACGAACGAGCCGACCACCCACTAGCGACGCGCCTGAACTCGATCGCTCCTTCCCCTTTCGAGCAGCTCAAACTCGATTTGGGTTTTTTTTTATTGCCGATGAATCGGCTTTGAGCTTTGAAAAAGAATAGGGCAGAGGGTTCGGCAATTATAATCAAGGAGGAGGGGTTTATGTTTCACGATAATAAAGGAAGGGAGTGGCCATGAATATATAATTTTTCGATTCAATTTTTTTTCTGAACGAAGGTATAAACAAGAAACATCGTGATAATAAAGAAGATGGAAGGCGTATTCAAGAAGACGAACAATAGAGTGTTGAGGAAGCTACGCTAATTATTTTATTTTAAACGTTATATTTTAAAATCTTCTCGAATTCTATATAAACTATAGCGCGTATGCTTATCGTACAATCACACGGTCACTCCAAAAATTACGAAATTTGAAATCCGGTAATAATTCAATATTACGGATCCAACGAAACTAGTTTCGTCGCAATCCAAGACTGTGCCTCGGAAGGCTATTTTCAATTGTTAAATTACACAATGTAAATTTAAAATTGAACAAACGGCAGTTAATTCAATTTTAATCCATCTATTATTCTCAGTATTATTAATATAAATTTTATAAGCCGTTAAAATATTTCCAACAAGCTTACAATTCCAGATTTAAATAATTTACCCAATTGTCAATTACTATTTAATTTATTCAATTAATTGTTATATTTAAATTCTGGATCACTTTTATATTAAATAAAACCAAACCTTTCATATCCAAATCAATTTATAGCTCAAATCAATATTTAAACCCATTTAAATATCTCAAATTAACCGTCGAAAAATCCGGGTCGTTACATAATGGTTTGAGTTGCAAACAAAACCCAAGTGAATAGAAATCAATTGAGAATGGCCTTGTAATAATAAAATAAATTTCTAAATGAATTAAGTAAGTAAAGTTAAAATTTTAAATGGGTTAATTGAATTAAATAATAAATGGATGAAGTCTGCTTGAATAGAAATTAAAGTTTTAATTGAACTTGGGTTATCGGAATGAACTTAAGTTATGAAGTTGAAATAATTTGAAGTATTTATAAACTAAAATAGATACTCTATTAAGAGAGTATCGCCGAATTTGCATAAAATGAAATAGATGGGCTAATTGAATTTAATGGAATTTGATTAAATGAGAATCAAATAGAAGTAAACTTAAGTTTGATGTTGGAATAAACTAAAATAAATTAACTTAAGTTTAAAATTTATGGAAGCTTGGCTTCGAGTAAGGATGAAAGCCCATTCAATAAAAACTTGGATTGAATTAATTTGGGAAATGGTTATTAATTTATAAGTATTGGATGTGCCAAGTTTAACAAATTGTTTGAATAGAACAATTGCGAAAATGAAATAAAATGCAATAAATGGTTGGTAAATAAATTAGCAATGAAATGGAATTAATTATATAATAAGTTGAAATTAATTTAAAGTAGTTATAGACTAAAAATAAATACTCTTTTAAGGGGATATTGTCCAATTTGCATAGAATGGATTGTCATTTAACGTAAATGAATATAATTAAATTCTATGAGTTGATGAAGATTGAATTAATTGGAGTGAATATGAGCTTGTTTGGATTAAAAACCAATTGGATGTAAGAAATTGAGTTGCAAATCCTTAAAATTGAATGAAATGGTTTATAAATTGGTTGAAAGCAATTGAATTAGCTTTAAAGTTATATAAATCGCTTATGGGAAGAGTTTAATGTTTGTTGCTTTTGAAATGCTTGTGTTTAGCCATTAAAAGTAAGTAGAATATTAATAAATTCTCTATATATGGCACTTACATATTTAAACTGAGCAAGTACAGGTACTAGAAGGTGGTTTGGCTGGTTTGGATTGCGCTAATTGCTTAAATAAATGAGCTGCTTGCTTAAAATGCTAAATAAGGTACGCCTACACAATAAAAATAGGAAATATAATTGTTTTTGCTTTTTCCGACCGGGTGGGTCGATATATATATATTTATATCTGTTGTCAAATTGCAAAAGCTCCTCCGTACAAAGGAGACTCTGTCAAAAATTTTCGAAAATTTGGGGAGTTAGAAAATTTTTGAAAACTTTGAAAAAAAAAATTTGTTAACGACAAAACGGTTTCAAATTAAAAACTAATGTAAATTAGAAGACGAAACTAATATGAATAGGTGATAAATGAAAGGTAAAATTAAATACTCAAAAGTGAAGATAAATGGAATTCATATGAAATGAGAAAGCTAATTTGAATCGAAGTAAGTATGAAACATTTGTGAGGAAATGTATAAAATGATTGGAAATGTTACGATTGGATATTATTGTTAAGTAAAGATATGCAGGAATTATAAATAAAAGGGAAATTGGACTTGATATCAGAAGATAAATTTGAATTGCTCGACAAAAAGGTATGTATTCAAAATTTCTGTATGAAATTGGATTGTGTTTTTAATCTAGCCACTTGGCTTTTGTTTTCATTTGGAATTTGGGAGCCCGTAGAGGCCTTTTTGTAGTAGTACCGAGCTAGCCGCGCAAAGGAGACGCTGGCAAAAATTTTTGGAAATTTATAGAGTTAGAAAATTTTTGATAATTCAAAATTTTGTTTTAAATTGAAATTTGAATGATTGAGCAAAAGGGTATTGTTTGAAACTATAAAAGGTTTTGGGAAGTTGGTTAAGGTGTTAGTGGGTCTTTAATAAAGGATAGTTGGTAGGATGTTGATTGTGAGTTTTGGGAAAAGGTAAACGAGTAGTGGTCCATTCTTCCTAACTAGTAATTTCGGGGACAAAATTCTTTTAAGGGGGGAGGAATGTGATGACCCGGAATTACTAACCATTTGAATTTGAATAGTTAATTGATTTTAAAATATTTAAAAGTTAGTTTTAACTTGAATTCAAGATATCAATATTTTCTTGATAATTAAATCATCGAATTACATAGTTGAAATGTTGAATTTAATAATTCAAAATTGGGTAAATTGTTGAATCCGAAATTTCTAAGCCTGTTTAAATAATTTGAAGGCTTATAAAATTCATAATAATGATATTGATGATAATAGAATGGTTGAAATTTAATTTAAAGGCGGTTTGTTTAATTTTAGTAATATATCGTTTAAATTAAATTTAAAAATAGCCTTCCGAGGCACAATCTTGGAATTTGATGAAACCAATTTCATTGGATCCGTAGTAGTTAGTTATTATCGGATTTCAATTTTCGTAGCAATTGGAGTTGTCGCTTGACCCTGGCAGCTCAAAACGCTTAGAACTATTTTAATCGATTTAATTTAAATCGATCGCTTATTTCCGTAACTCGCGCATATGATCGAATTAGCCTTCAAAACTCGTTCCATTGTGTTCGGAACTCGGGTAAAACCTTATAACCGCCTAGCGGCATTCATTAAGAGAAATTCATTTTTTTTGGCGATTAACGATACGTTTTGAAATTTTATAACACAAATAAACTTCAAAGTCAAAGGTCAAAGATATTTTCATTTAACTCGTACTCAAGAAGCTTCTTCAAATTCCTTTCTTATTCCCGTCCACTCTCTCATCTTTAACACAGAAAACAAAAAAATTTACGAAGGAAAAGAGGAAAAAAAATTATAAACGAAAATGGCCGAAGCCTATTCCAATTAGAATTCTCATCTTCACTATGATTCTCAAATCCAATTTTGGGAAATCAAATTACTTTCTTCTTTTCATGTGTCATGGCCGCCCCTTCTAAAAGCTTACCGAATGGAACGAACGAAGTTTCGTTCGAATCAATCCAAATCGAGAGAGGATTCTCGTTCAAATTGTCTTCGATCACATCGAGTTGGGCAAACTCGTCAAGTCTGGGCATTCAAAGTCGCTCATCGATCGACCGAGCTGTAGGCGGGGAGGCAAGCTCTCATTCGACGTTAGGGTTTGCTCGAGGATCTGGAAGTCGTGATTTTGAATCGCAACGAGGTAGAGGCGCTCGTGCTCGTGCGATTCGAGGAGGAAGTGGGCTGGCAAGCGGAGTCGGCGCATTCGATTTGGGAGCGGCAAAGCATAGGATGACGGTGAAAACTGGGCATGAGGGCGAGGGCAGGTGAGCATGTTTTAATTTCATTTCTGAACATATAGATATATGTGTATACATATAAAAAAAATGTTTTTACAGTGAGATTTAAAAAGGAGAAATTCTGTTTTAAATACCTATATTTATTTGAGAAACTGGAATACATATAACCTGTCATTGAACTTATAATTTGGGCAGAAAAGGAAATGTAACTAAAGTTAAGTTAACGATCATTTGAAATTTAAAAAATTTCTAGTTGATTAAATTTATAAAAAGGGAAATTAGTTGAAATTTAATTATTCCTTAAAATTCAGATCATAAGTTAAATTAAACAAGTGAATGATAATGAATTGCTTGATTAAAACTCAAGTGTTAATAAATTTATATAATATTTATGCAAGGTCCGAATCCTGGTGGAAACAAGCTGGGTTGTAGTGAATTGCAAAGATGCAAAGGTAAGTAAATATCACTTTGTTGGGCATTTATTTAAATTTAAAATGGTTGAATTTAGACAATTGGATGGATTGAATTGTTTGGATGTGCACTGATGATTCGGTGATTTTTGTTTTGGTTGGTTTTCAAGTTAAGTGTTGATTGACTCGAAGCATTTGGATTTTAAATTATTTAAAACTTAAACCATAAAAAAATGAGTTGTTTTCATTTTAATGTTAATAAGGATTTAATAATTTGTGATTCATTAAATTAGTAGGGCAATTAAAATGGATGATTAGTTAATTCAGACAATTAATGATTGGGCGATTAAATTAGTAATTAAAGGTCTGAATTAATTAATTAATTAAAGTTTAAGTTAACCCATTAAGTTTAAGTAATCCAGAATAATCAATGGATGGTTGGATAAGCAATTACTTAATGTAATTAATAAAATTAATCAAGAAATTAATTAAGATGATTAATTAGGGAGAAATTTGATTTATTTAATGAAGTAAATAAATGGATAGTTAATTTCAGGATTGAGATAAATCAAGAATGATTAATATTGGGATTTAATTAATGTAATTAATTTAGATTAGGATCAATTGAAATATAATTGGAAATCGTTAAATTATATAATCAATGACGAAATTAAAGATTGATTAATTAAGATTGATAATCAAGAATGAGTGACTTATGAGAAGTCAATATATAAGTAATTAAGCATTAATGTAACTAAAACATTTAATTTGTTTATGAAGTAATTAAGATTACTTATCGTTTGGTTAAGAATAAGTAATATGGTGAAGTTAATTAAAGATAGTTGCTTGAATGAAATTAAAGGATAATTAATCCAGGTTGATTAATTAAGATGAATATTGAAGGGATGATTGGATTATTTGATATGAAATTAATTAATTGACAAGTAAAGAAATCTAAATGATCGAGGATTGAAATTCAATTAGATTCAACTGAATTAATTTGGAGTGATCAAATTTGATTATGGATGATTGAATGGTATGGGATACTTTGAATGAGTTGATATCGCTGATATGAAATGTTGTGTATTTCATTTGGATAATTTGGGATTAGGATAATATGAGATCCGAAGAGACCGGGTATTAGAAAAACACCCGAAACCACTTCGGATTAAACATAAATTGATGTGGGAATAAATAGACTGGAATGAAATGATTTAATTGAATTGGATTATTTTATCTAAGTTTGGTACATAGGAAATGGATGTGTGGAATTTGTGATGACTATAATAAAATTGTGGCTTGTGAATTGAAATGAGTTACCCGGGTTTTATAAAAGTTGACTGCTTTGGTATTCCATGTTAGTTGGATTTAATCACGCTGGTTTCTAGCCTGACCCGGGTGTTACTTTGGTGTAATGCTCGGGTCAGACCGAGTATTACAGATTTTCAGGTAGGTATGTTCTGGAGCTCAGGAGGCGAGCTGGATGGCAGGAGCGTATAGAGTATTTCCGTTGTGTTTATATTATTGTTGTCTGAGATATGATAATTGTAAATATTCAGTGACTGAAAATATGAGGAACTCTGATGTATATTAAATATAATCGACAAATATAGTATTATTTTGTAATCTGTTATTATAATTATTATTATTATTATTATTATATTTTATCCGCTGCGAATGTGAGATGTTTGGTGTTTCTGTTCTTCTTCTTCTATCTCTTCTTCTTTTTCATAACTATTTGGAATTTTCGGCTTCGAAAATTTCGGGTCGTTACACAAGTGCTACCCTGTTGAGCCATATGTCGTGTCCTCTAGGTCGCTTGCGACCTACGACCTACACTTAGGTCGCTTGCGACCTACGACCTACACTTAGGTCGTTCGCGACCAACGACCCAGTCCAGAATCTCCCCTATAAATGCAGTACTAGCTCCAACTGAAAGGGGATCTTTTTTGGCTCTTTTCTAGAACGCCGATACTCTGCTGAATTCTCGACTCACTCAACACTTCGAACACAAAGGACATCTCAACAAACTTCAAGAGGAAATCTAACGCAATCGACATGGATTCAAAGACTTCTTCTACATTGGAGTTCTAGTTATTTGTCCCATCAGTTTTGTAATCAAGGATTGTTGTAAAGTTTTAATTGATTCAGCAATAAAGAAGATTAAAGTGGACGTAGGCTTAACCTGAAGCCGAACCACTATAAAACTGTTGTCTTTTACTTCTTTCTCTGTGACTTTTCTACTTGTTTCTAATTCCCGTGTTCATGGGTGGTGCTTTCACTTAATCTCTACATACACCGGGGTGTTAGCGTTCAATTTTAAACGTTAATATTTTTGTTGCTTTCACTAAGAATTGAACTCAGGCTATCTTCCTCATTACTTCGCAAAAGTTTGTTGAAAGAATCTCTCTCAAAACCAGAAGTCTATCAGAGATAATGGCTCCTGGAAGAAAGCGTGGATCTACAAGACCTAGTAATGTCCATGAAAATACTGCCACTTCTCCTTCGTCAAGTCAAGCAGCACCAAGTACCGGAATTACACGACCGGAGTTAGATGCTGCAGTATCTGGATTATACCAGCAGATGGAAACTCAAAATGCTTTAATGCTTGAGAGGTTAAATGCATTGCTCGGAGCTAACCGTCAACCGGTGAATAATGAAGAAAACCTTGCAGATGATGTTCATGATTATGAAGAGAGGAATATTCCTCAAAGAGCAGCTAGCCCCGCCAAAGAAATACCTCCTCAAGCTGGAGGATCGAGACCAGAGCCAACTCTCCACGAACGTTTGTCCAGACAAACTTCCGAGAAAATGGTCGAAGTCTGTCCTGCTGATCCTTTAAATGATGAGGAATATCTTTCGAGCATGGTGCGACAAATTATGAAAGAAAGCATGCAGAGGGATGAAGATGAGAAGGAATGGGGATTCGCTCCGAGCAAAACTCCGTTCACTGAAAAGATTCTAAAGGCGGAATTCCCAAGGAAGTTTGTTCCTCCTACCATCCCGGCTTATAAGGGAACAAGCGACCCCAATCAATTCCTGTATAAGTATGATTGGCACATGACTGGTGCTAGAGCGTCTGATGAGATCAAATGCCGGTACTTTCTGGTATACCTGGAAGGAGTGGCTCTGCTCTGGTTCACAAAGCTTTCGGTCCGATCCATAGACCAGTTCGCCGATTTGACTCGGAAGTTTAAAGAGCAATTCAGGTTGTATGCTTCAAAGGCTAACGATATTATGTCATTGTCGAGCCTGGAACAATCCTGGGGAATCTATCAGGTCTTTCTTGAACCGCTTCAATATAGCTTTGGCTGAAGTGGACAATGCAGAACCACAGATGGTCTTGACATACTTAATGACGACAATCGACAAATCAAGCGAATTTGGAAAGTGGCTGAAGATGAAAGAACCGAATTGGCTTGAGAAATTCTATAAGAAAGCTGATGAATTCATGCGCTTGGAAAGCCTTCGGGTACTAGTTAAGTAGCATTGACAGAGGTTAAGAATAATACTACCGCTCCTACCAAAAAGGAATCCGGAAGTTAGAAAAGGGAGAATAATGGTGGGAAGAAACAGAAAGATATGAAGAAACCTCGCTTCTTAAAACCTTCAGATTTCACTCCTTTGACTGACACTCCGGAGAATATCTTTTTTGCTACCAAAGATGCAGTAGAATATCCTAAACCGCCTGAGATGAGAGTTAGCAAAAAAGCCGCTCAAAGTGGGAGATTCTGTCGGTTTCATAATCAACCCGGTCATGATACCAACGAATGTCGCCATCTGAAAAGTTTTATTGAAGAACTACTGAGAGAGAACAAGTTGCAGCAATATGTTAAGAGAAGTAGAAATGACCCAACTTCATCTACTAAGGGCCAGCAACTTCCTGCTCATCCATCTGGTTCGGGTGAGAGGAATACCATGTATGAATCAGGGAGGCCGGTTATTAATGTGATTACAGGAGGTCCTCACCCAGCAGGCAGAAGCTGGGGCGAGATGGAAAGATATGCCCATGCCTTGAAGTATGTACCAGCATAAGAGAGTGTTTTTGTGCTAGAAGATGTCGCACCTTTGAAGAAGCAGAAAACTTTCAATGATGATATTGCGTTCAAAGCCAGGGACTCTATGGGTATTGAAGCTTCGACCATGGATCCCTTGGTCATCTCTGCAGGCATTGGGCCGGCTACTGTGAGAAGAGTGCTTGTAGATTGCGGTGCTTCTTGCAATGTTCTCTTCAAAAAGACGTTTGACCAAATGAAAATTCCGATGGCTGACGTTCAAGCATCATCTCAGAAGATCGTTGGGTTTACTGGGGAACCGAAGCAGCCCATTGGAACTATCGACCTGTTCGTGGAGCTTGGAGAGGGGCAGAGAAAGGTGGTTCGGAAACAGACTTTTATAATTGTTGATGAATTTTCTGCCTACAACGCCTTCCTAGGCCGACCAAGTCTTGCGGCATTTAAGGCAATTCTCGTCCCGTGGTGCCTCACTATGAAATTTCCCACGGATAATGGCAGTGGAGTCATTAAAGGGGATCAGAATGCTGGGCGAGAATGTTATCTAATAGAGTTGCGTGAAGCAAGGAAGAGAGAGATGGGAAAAGATGCGGCAGCCCCAGTCCGCATCAAAGAACCAACCTTGTGGCAATTACAGGGTGGACCCTGCACTGGCGAGCATAGCGAGGCACGAAGAGAAATGGATCCCATAGAAGCTAGTGCAGGGGAGAATAGAGTGGTGCCAGTGGAAGTAACGGGGCCAGTACCTGTTGACCCGAAAGATCCGAACAAAGTGGTGAATGTGGGTTCGCAACTTAATATGACGGTTCAAAATTCCTTAATATCAATTTTGAAAGCAAATCAGGATGTATTCACTTGGACTCATGCTGATATGTGCGAATATCCCCAGAAACTGCAGTACATACTCTGAATATTGATCCGAAGTTTACACCGGTAAAACAAAAAAGAAGAACCCAAGGTCCTGAAAAGTCAGCAGCATTGAAAGAAGAGGTAGATCGGCTTATGGAGAATGGTTTCATCAGGGAATCTACTTATCCGAATTGGGTTTCAAATCCAGTACTGGTTAAGAAAGCTAATGGGAAGTGGAGAGTATGCATTGACTTCTCAGATTTAAACAAAGCCTGCCCCAGAGACTGCTTCCCGTTACCCAGAATAGATTAGTTGGTGGATGGAACAGCGGGGCAAGAATTGTTATCTTTCATGGATGCTTACTCCGGATACAACCAGATTATGATGCATGAGCCGGATCAGGAGGACACAAGCTTCATTACCGATGTTGGTATCTACTGCTATAGAGTCATGCCCTTCGGACTTTAAAATGCAGGGGCAACTTACCAAAGACTCGTCAATGCTATGTTCAAACCGCAGATTGGCGAAACTATGGAAGTTTATGTTGACGATATGTTGGTGAAATCAAAGAAAGAGGTAGACCATATGGATCACTTGGCGGAAATGTTTGCAATCCTTCGGAAGTACGGAATGAAGCTTAATCCTTTGAAATGTTCGTTTGGGGTGGAGTCCGGAAAGTTCTTGGGTTTTATTGTGAGTGCTAGGGGCATTGAAGCTAATCCTACTCAGATTGCTGCCTTAAAAGAAGTCAAAGCTCCTAGATCGAAGAAGCAATTGCAAAGTCTTAATGGAAAAGTCGCTACCTTGAGTCGATTCATTTCTAAAGCTACTGATAAATGCATTCCATTCTTTGATGCACTGAAGAAAGGAAGGAAGAATTTTGACTGGACTACTGAATGCCAGAAAGCCTTCGATAACTTGATTTGTCATATGGAAACGCCTTCGATATTTTCTAAGCCCGACGATGGTTAGGATCTTTTCGTATATTTGGCAATCTCATCTCATGCTCTTAGTGCAGCGTTGGTACGGGAAGACACAAAAACTCAGCGTCCGGTCTATTATATCAGCAAGAGATTCACCGAGGCAGAGATGAATTATTCAAAATTGGAAAAGCTCGCCTATTGCATCAAGAAAGTTGAGGCAGTATTTCCAAGCTCATCCTATCAAAGTCCTCACTGATCAACCTCTAAAGCAAGTCATGTTTCGTCCTGAGACTTCGGGTCGTCTTTTGAAGTGGAATATTGAACTCAATCAATACGACATCACTTATCATCCCCGGGGAGCAATCAATGGGCAAGCTTTGGCGGATTTCATCGCAGAATGTACAGATAAAGGTGATAGAGAGGAAGAAGTGACTGATAATCCCCCAATTTGATGGAAATTATATGTTGATGGTGCAAGAAACGATTACTGTTCCAGAGCTGGGGTTGTGCTTGAAACTCCTGAAGGGCGGTCGTTGCGCTATGCATTGAGATTGGAATTCCCTTCGACAAACAATGAAGCAGAATACGAAGCTCTTATTGCCGACTTGAGAATTACTAAAGAATTGAATGTCAAAGTGTTGCAGATCTTCAGTGATTCACAGCTTATTTTATGTCAAGTCAAGAAAGAGATTCAAACTAAAGGAGGAAATCTACCTGTTATTTGTCAAGAGCCTGGGAACTACTCGATGATCTTGACCATTATACGATAAATCATATACCCCGGGAAGAGAACATGAAGGCAGATTCTCTCGTAAAGTACGCAAGCACTGGTGAAGCTCAATTATTAGGATTAGTTTCTGTGGAAGTCCTGTCAGCTCCAAGAACTGATGAGATGGATATTGACTGGATCATGACTATATCTCAAGAGCAAGAATCATGGATGACTCCGATAATGGAATATCTGCTCAACGGTTCTCTACCAAAAAGTTCAAAAGAACTACAGAAGTTGCTAAGAAAAGCCTCCAGATACATAATTCAAGATGGCCGATTGTATAGGCGGGGATTCTCAATGCCATTACTCCGATGTGTGACTAAGGAAGAAGCTAAGACAATTCTAGCTGAAGTACACGGAGGGAAGTGTGGACACCATTCAGGTGGTCAAACTCTAGCAAAGAAAATTCTCCGTTATGGGTATTTTTGGCCAGATATTAATCGTGATGCTGCAAGCTATGCCCGAAAATGTGACCGATGCCAGAGATTTGCAAAAATCCCAAGAGCACCTTCCACCGAGATAACACAGATGGTCAGCCCGTGGCTATTTGCTATTTGTGGAATAGATCTCATCGGACCTTTGCTAACCACCAAATCCGGAATCAGATATGCTATTGTTGCTGTTGATTATTTTACTAAATGGGCTGAATCTGAACCATTAGCTACTATTACCTCTAAAAAGATGATAAACTTTGTAACTAAGAATATCTTTTGCAGGTATGGTGTACCTCAGAAGATAATCACATATAATGGAACCGAATTCGAAAGTGAAGAGTTCCAAGATTTTTGTAAGCGATTCAAGATCCAAAAAGGTTTCTCATCAGTGGCTCATCCGCAGGCAAACGGGCAAGTGGAGGCAGTAAACAAAATTATCAAATCAACCATCAAAAAACAGCTGGAAAAAGCGAAAGGTGGTTGGGTCGATAAGCTTCCACTAGCACTATGGGCATATAGAACTACCCACAAAATTGTGACTGGGCACACTCCATTTTCATTGGCATATGGATCAGAAGCAATGATTCCGGTGGAAATAGAAGTCCCTTCACATAGAAGAATTCATTTCAACCAAGCTGAAAACGAAGAGTTGCAACTTGAACCACTTGACTTCCTTGATGAAAAAAGGGAAGAGGCTCAACTCAGAATTGCAGCCCATCAGTAAAGAATTGCCAGGCATTTCAATTCCAAAGTTCGCCAGCGCAGCTTTGAGATTGGAGATCTAGTCTTGAAAAGGGTCATGACAGCAACAGGAGTGTTTGCGCCAAACTGAAAAGGGCCATATGTCATAGGCAAAAAACTTCTTGATGGCACTTTCAAACTGACAATTGTCGAAGGAGATCCAATTCCAAGAGCTTGGAACAGCAATCACCTGCGTCCATATTTTACTTAAAAGCTTTTCTTAAATTTGTAAAATGATTATGGATGTTTCATTCTTGCATTGTAAACCATTGTAAAAGTAGTATGAATGAATAATAAGAACTATAAAGTGAATGTAGGCCTAGTTCTTGGCCGAACCACTATAAATCTTGTGTTCTCTACTATTATAGACTGCTTGTTTTATTTCGATATATAAAGTACTTCAATTGTATTGCTAAAATGTCGATTTAATATTGCAGTCCATTAAAACAAAGCTTACCCATCATAAGACCAAGCGATCCCTGACATCACTCAACAAATGAATGTCCAGTCATAAAAATTCCAAACTCAAATCCTATATAAGAAGTGCTTCAAGCAAACAGTTAGTGGTTCCGCCAGAGGTAGACCCTTCCTAACTAATTGTGATCGTTTGTGCATACAAACATTCGATTAATTAGCCTGTGTCTGCCCCTGCGAACTCATTTAACAATGAAGTACACTTCTTTGGATAGAATAAGCTACTTGCAAAAGAAAGGAATGTGCGCTTGGAAATGATAACAGGGAACCGCTGATATGAGCAAATTGCGAAAAGACATGGGCGAGCAGGCAGCAAACAGCAAAAGACCTCCTCGGAGGCACAAGCCCTCTTCGGAGGCACAACTCTTCGGAGGATAAAGACCTCTAATGGGACTTGCCAGAAAAAGAAAGTTCTCTTTCTCAACAAAAAGTTGTGGACTGACCGGTGGCACAGGACACTCGTTAACTAGCTGAGAACGTTTGTGCAAACAAACAATCCTAGTAACTTGTGTCCGCCCCGTGAATCCATCCAACCGAGAGAAGGAAACTTCCAGGCAAAAGCCCTACTCGGAGGCGCACATTTCACCGTGATCTGAAATAAAACTTCACACGAGTTGAAAGGTGAAAAGACCTCTTCGGAGGCACGCATTCCACCGAGATCTGAAATAAAACTTCACAAGTGCTGGAATGTGAAAAGCTCTCTACGGAGGCCCATTTCACCATAGTTGAAATGCTAAAAGATCTCTTCGAAGGCACACATTTCACTACGATCTGAAATAAAACTTCACACGAGTCGAAATGTGAAAAGCCCTCTTCGGAGGCCGGCTTCCCAGTGGACAGGGAAAAAATAAAAGCCTCTCCCCAGAGGAAGAAACAAAAAAAAGGCCCTCTCCCCAGAGGCACACACACAAAAAAGCCCTCTTCCCAGAGGCACAATCAAACAAAAAAGCCCTCTTCCCAGAAGCACAATCAAACAAAAGCCCTCTTCGGAGGCACAAACAGGTCGAAGCCCTTTTTCGGAGGCCCACTCTACCACGAAGGAAAATTCACTTGCCAAAATAAAAGTGACTTTCCCCAAAAGTGAAGTGTAAAAACTTCGCAACAAAAAAAAGAGAAGACTTCTCAAATACGAGGCGCATTCTACTAAATCAGAAAAATATTTCCTTAAAACAGAAATATTATCCTATAAAGTACAGATGCTATTCTCCTTCAAATGGAAAAGTTGTTCTCTAAAGAAAAAGTACAAGTCTTCTCGAAACAGAAGAGTTGTTCTCCAAAATTTTGCCAATGTGAAAGAGATTGCAATAAACCATGGTATGGGGGCAACATAATATAATTGCAAAAATAAAAACATTGCTCAAGCAACATACCATAGGTTTACTGCAATATCACACAGAGAAAATAAAGAAACTTGTATGGAAAAAAAGAATAAATGCATTCTCAAATACAGACAGAAGTTTGTACAAGTAAAAGAATCATTTTATTCCATGCTATAAAATTTTTGTACATGTGCAGGTTTCAAAACAAAAGAAGGCGGGGACCGGTACCCGCACAATCTCCAGTCAACACAAGTGTTTATATATACAAGCAGAAAAGAAAGACGAAAAGCATAAGTCCCGAACCCATCACTTCTTCTTCCTGCCACCTTTCGAGCCTTCGCTTGGCCGGATGATTAACTTTTTGGCCGGCTTGTGAGAGTAGGGGAAGAAAGAGGAAGGGGTTCAATTGGACTTTCTTCTGTTTTTTCTTCACCCGTAGAAGCTTCTCTCCTTTTCTTTGAAACTACACGCTTCCCCATCTTCCTTAAAGAAGACTCACTGCCCGGAGTGAAAAGTGCAGACAACGTTATGTCATCAGAAATAGTTTGCTCGGCTTTTTGTTCTTGAGAAGCGATCGGGTCATCCAAGCCTTGAAGGGCTTCTATCTTCTCCTCTTGTGACCCCAGTTAAGAAACTGAAGGGGGAGTAATCTGAAGAGGCGGAGAGGAAACAGCTGGAAGAGGGAAAGGCTGAATAACACTTGGTGCTTTCACTACAGGAGAAGAGAAGTTCAAGTCAGTATCTCACATAAAAAGAGGAGAAAGTGGTGCGTCAAGACTTAAGTAATAATCAAAAGTTCATCAAGCTCATGTGAAGAAAGCAAGCAGTCCACTTGAGCAAGATCAACATTGAGGTTACCTGGAGAAGTAGACTTTACTATGTCAACTTTGAAGTCCTGCGCTTCAGCGCTTTCTTGAGTCCCATCTCCAGTGTGGGCGGTGGCACTTTCAATAACAGCTTTAGCAGGAGGAGGAGAATGGGAACTGGAGCTAGCAATATCGATATCGGCCGAAACTGAAGGTAGAACTTGGTCGGTTGAGATTGTCTTTCCTAAATGTTCTCCTTTTGTCATTTCGGTTCTCTCTTTGGCGAATTGCTCCTTTCCCCTGGCAAGAGCGGCACATGCATCATCATCTAGATAGTGCGCCATTAAATCTACTTCGTCATATCCGGCTCCTCCAAGCATATCAAGTATGGCCTCCCACACTTTGGCCAAAGTGATTTCATATTCAGGTCCCAAAAACTTAAGGCTACCGCGCCCCAGAACACTATGGATGTAAAACTCGAATAGAGTGGAGCTGACTTCAGCTTTAGTTGCCATATGAGATTCTTCGGCTACAGCTTTGTCGGCAATAGCTTCATCACGCTCCTTTTCAGCTTCAGAAAGTCGATCTTTGAGCAGTTCAATCTCCAAGTTCTGGGAGTTGGTTTTCTCTTGAAGTTGTGCAACATCAGCTCGGTAGTTTTCTATAGCTTGCTCCTGAGCTTCAAATTTAGCTTCAGCATCTCTCTGTGCCACATGAGCATCTTTCACTTGTTTTTGAAGCACTTCCTCTCTCTGAGAGTAGGAAGTGGAAGAAGTGGCGAGCTCTTCCTTAAGTTTTTCAACTTCTGCTTCAAGCTTCTCATTATAAGCGGCAATACTCTTCATTTCTGCATCATGCTGCTCGAGTGTTTTCTGCCACTCGGATTTGTCATTTTCCATAGTCAGCATGGCTTCGAGGTTCGCGCGATTTACTCTCTGAAGCTCATCAACAAGTTTCTGCCAGCTAGACATTCTCTCGATATCAAGTTTGACGGCATCAAGATTGTGCAACATGGCTTGTTTGTCAATCGGGACCAAGTCAAGGTCGAAACGCACTCCCTTTAAGCACCAGTGCGGGAATCGGCTTTGAAGAGTAGCCGGACCTTGTCCAACTTGATAGGAGGGTCTACTTATGATTGTTTGAATATTGGTTCTTTGAAGGTGGGGAGAGCCAGAAAGAATTTCCAAAGAGACGGGAGCAGTGGGATTTTCAGAGAGTTCAGATGTCAGTTTTTCACCAAGTTTGTCCCGCTTACTCGGGTACTTAGCGAAATGGCTTTTCCCCTTGTCATCATGGGATTTTCGCTTGTGGGAATCATCCTCTCTCTGAGAAGAATCATGTCGTTCCTCCCGTCTCCCATTGAGTTCTTCATAAGCACGCTTCTCACGAGCTTTCCTCGCAGCTCTTTCTTCGTCGGTTTCCTAGGAGGCAGGGAGATACCTCTTGGGGTCATAATAACCGCGCCTCCCATAACGCTGGAAATCATCGTAGTAGGATCCACTTCGTCCCATTGAAGAATCTGAAAATGAAGAAAAGATAAACTCGGAAATCTTGAAAGTAAGAAAGTTGAACGCATATAAGTGCTGAAAAGTCCAATGTGTGTGTAACGTGCAAACTACGCGCGTCGAACTACGAACCACTCCTGGGTTGGGAGGTGATGATGGATTTTACAGCCAGTGTCAACTCTTGGGCTGATGGAGTTCGTTGCAGAACGGATGTCACTTCAACTGCTGGAGAAGTAACTTTAGCAGTGACAGGATCATCTTTAAAAAGCTCCTGTGAAGTAATCATCAGGTCGCTCAACCCCTCAAAAGTATCATCACCGCTGTGCCTGGCGGGACTTGCTCTCTCAGTTCCTTCATCACCAGGTTTCTCATATTGTTGGGGAGGTTCATCTTCTTCGATGACTGGGGCAAGTGCAAGTTTGCCGGATGACCCGCAACATTAATTGAAGTAGAACACTTTACCAATGAAGCCTCAACAGTACGTTCTTTCGGCGTAAGTTCTCCGACGGAAACTGGGGCTTCCGATGTCTCTATTGGAGAGTCAAGGACTTCATGAGGTTGAGTAGAACGGGAGGAGTGTAGAAGCTCGTATTGGTGAAGAAGTTCATCTTTCAGCAGAAACTTAATACTTCTTTCCTCAACCGGCACGACGCTTAACCTTTCAAAAGTCGTTTTGTGACTGGGATTTCTAGAGCGAGGAGGAAGTGCTGTAAAAGAAAAGAATGAAATTAGCACTTAGCAATTTGGATCTCAAAAAACTCAGAAACGGAAAGAACGAGGATGAGCAATCTTACTTCCTATTCTCCAGATGGCATAAAACCCTGGGGGGGCAGCGAACGAAAAAGAATTGATTCAGAAAACCGTGAGCACTTTCGGAAAGATCGGTGATAAGTTTACGATTTCTGGCACTTCTCACGAGTATAATGGAGGGGTGGTCTTTATTCTTTGCGAATGTGCATAAGTAGCAGATTTCTTCGAAGCTCGGAAGACGGTTAAGTGTCCTCCTGAATAAAATACACAATCCCATCAGGACGGCGTAGCCATTGGGATGCAGTTGAAAGGGAGAGATGGTTAGTCGGAAGAGGAGTTGATGAAGAAATTCATTGAAAGGAGGAATGACACCACAAAGGCACATCTAACGGTTGACGGCGACAAAACCCAGAGGTGGCCTGTCAGCAGTATCATTTGGCCCAGGAAGTATAGCATCCGCTTCGGCAATCCCAAATTGAATACGTAATTGGTTGAATGCCCGCTGACTCAGGGTAGTTGGAGTTCTTTCCGGAGGATTATGCAATGGGTTGGCTGTCGGGAAGACTCCTTCAGATTGCTTGATTATCTCTTCTTGAGAAGGCATTCTACACAAGGAACTGGATATTCAAATATGAAGGTGCACGTTTCCTAAATGTGTGAAGTGTTGTGCAGAACTAATAAAATGACAAGCAAATATAACTGAAATTAAACTAACAGGCATTTGTCGGTTACAAAGTTTTAGGTTTTGTTGTTTTAAGTCCAAATGCAAGTGCAGTATTGATGAAAACAAATCAGTTTTAATTGATTAATATTGCTTTGCTTTAATACTTCACTTGAATTTGTTGATTCATAGCACTTCATAAAATTTCTTTAAGTTGATTATCTTTTATCGACTAATCTGTCATTCGATGTGGGCAATCAATGGCAGTATATTCGCCCTAGTTTTCTGCAAATGTTGTGTTCAACAGGTTGTTAGCTTACAAGTGAATATAATCTGTAAAGAAGTGCAGCAAAGTTCAAACAGTTTAAAGTCCAGACAGTTCAGAGTTCAAACAGTTTAAAGTCCAGACAGTTCAAAGTTCAAACAATTCCAAGTTCAGCCAGTTCAAGACATGCGAGTTCAAGTTGAAATTATGCTTCAAGACATGCAAAGCATTTTTAAACCAAGTGTTAGCTCGTCCACGACCTAAAAGCTGTGTCGCGGGTTAACTTAGGTTGTTAATTCTTTAAGTCATGATGAATATAAGAGAGTAAAGCCTCAGGTCAGGATGACACAAAATTGTTAAGTCCTAGCTCGGCCACAACCGAAAGCTCACGTCGCAGAAAGTTAGGTCGTTAGCTTTTAAGGTCGTGCTGCTTTTAACTTCACGTTATTCCAGCGACCTATCATAGGTCGAACTTCCTTAAGTCGTTCTGTTTAGAATTCGTGTGATATTTTGACCAGCTAAGTCGCAAAACAGTTAAACCGTTGAGCCGATTGGGTCAAGCAATTCATGTCTCAAACTGCTAAAGCCCTAGGTCATTCGAGGCTCCTAAGTCGAGCACGACCTAACTCTCCTTAACTCGCTAACTCTTCTCCTCTCAACAAATCGCCTTACCAGTTAACCCAATAATCTGTTAGCCTCTCTACAATAAAATCCACCATCTCTCCCCACCACCAGATCATCCAAAACCAATTCAAGTCGCCTCAGATCCATCATGAACCCAATGTACTGTTGTACTCTCATGAATCACAGCGACAACGTGTCTAATAAAGATCAAAAGTTAATCATAACATGATCCACGGCGAAATGCGGCATGCAAAATCGGGATAGGATCGAAAATTGGGGGATTCACAATTCGATGCTGGTCGTGGTTGAATAATGGTCAAATTCACTTACGTAGTGAGATTGAGGAGATGATTGGCGGCTGGTTGATTCAAATTCTTCTTCAAAAGCTCGAAAATCCTTTGAAAGCGGGTTAGGGTGTTAGAGCAGGTAAAGAGAAGAAGGGGTGATCTCGGCAGCTTATATACAGGGATGGAGGAACACGAATCGGCACGAATGACCTAACTCTTTCATAAGTCGTCCATGACTTAACGACCTAAGCTAGCACGGGTTAAAAGATATCGAAGCACACGACCTAACTCTTAGGCGTATACTTCGAGGGGCAAATGTTAATCCTCTTCTATCTACGACCCTGCGATCTAGAGAGAGAGTAGCGACCTAACGACTCAACTAGTCAGCGACCTACCGAGCTCAATGATCTGGCAACCTATGGCCCGCGACTTAACAATCTATAACAAGCTGCGACCTAAGATGTTAAAGCGGCAGCAACCTAACGATTTAAGTACTCCGCGACCTAGCAACTTAACGAGCTAAAGGCTCTGGAGGTATTAGCGACCTAAGGAAGGAATGGTCTTATTGACCTAAAGATAGAACAGTCCAAGCGACCTAAGGATAAAACGACCTAACACAGCAAGCATTACGACCTAACGAACTAATGGACCAACAGCAAGTTAATGGCCTAAAGTGTGAACGAGTTAACTTAGACGCGACCTAACAGGAATGAAGCTCTCTAACGACCTAGCGACCTAGCTTGTTTGAAGCTGTGAAGGACTGGATGCCACTGGTCTCCTTCACTAGGTCACTCACGAGTTATACAAAGCCGAAACAACTTCTTATGCGACTACTCCTTATGTCGCTCCTCCCCTAGGTCGCCCACGACCTACCGACTTGCGCATAAAAAACCAAGTGCTACCCTGTTGAGCCGTATGTCGTGTCCTCTAGGTCGCTTGCGACCTACGACCTACACTTAGGTCGCTTGCGACCTATGACCTACACTTAGGTCGTTCGCTACCTACGACCCAGTCCAGAATCTCCCCTATAAATACATCACTAGCTCCAACATAAAGGGGATCTTTTTTGGCTCATTTCTGGAACGCCGATACTCTGCTGAATTCTGGACTCACTCAACACTTTAAACACGAAGGACAACTCAACAAACTTCAAGAGGAAATCTAACGCAATCGATATGGATTCAAAGACTTCTTCTACATTGGAGTTTTAGTTATTTGTCCCATCAGTGTTGTAATCAAGGATTGTTGTAAAGTTTTAATTGATCCAGCAATAAAGAAGATTAAAGTGAACGGTGGCTTAACCTGAAGCCGAACCACTATAAAATTGTTGTCTTTTACTGCTTTCTCTGTGACTTTTCTACTTGTTTCTAATTCCCGCGTTCACGGGTGGTGCTTTCACTTAATCTCTACATACACCGCGGTGTTAGCGTTCAATTTTAAACGTTATCAAGGAGTTAAGTACATTTGGTCAAACAAATGTGAAGCTACTTTTCAGAAATTAAAAAACTCCTTTCTGATGTTCCTATTCCTGTGATTCCCGAAGGAAAACAAGACTTTATTATTTATACCGATGCTAATCGTGTGTTATCGCATATGCTTCTATGCAATTAAAGCCTGGCGGCACTAGATATGTCACTCATGATTTAGAGCTCGCAGCTATTGTTTTCGTCCTTAGAATTCGGCGTCGTATCTTTTGGGAGAGAAATTTGTTCTCTATACCGATCATAAGTCTTTGAAGTATTTACTTTCCCAAAAGAAATTTAATTTGCGTCGACTACGTTGGCTCGAGTTCCTCGCATCTTATGATCTTGATATTCTTTATACTCCCGGAAAAGGAAATCATATTGTCGTTGCCATTAGCAGAAAGCAACAGGCAGTTGTTTTTATGTTTACATCCAAATGGAATGATATCGAGACTTTATCCACATGTGAGATTTGAGATCGTGAATCCGATTCATGTTCATCACTTGTTTTATGTAGCCTTGAGGCTCATCCATCTCTTTTAGTACCTATTCTTGATGCTCAAAAGCATGATTCCGAATTGGCTCATCTTTGCCAAAGTTGTAGGGATGGAAATGTTGATGGGTTGAAAATCTTTGAAATCGATGCTCGTGGCGGCATTTGAAAAATTTGATAGACTTATCATGCCAAATATTGGTAATCTTCGTAAACACATTTTAGAAGATTCCCATCGTTCTAAATTTACCATTCATCCCGGTAATAGTAAAACTTACAGAGACATGAAGCGACTTTATTATTAGAATGGAATGAAATCTGATATTGCTAACTTCATTAAGCGTTGCATGACTTGCCAACTCAGAAAGGCCAAGCATCAAAGGCCCGATGGGTTGTTGCAACCTTTGGATATTCCTGTTAGGAAGTGGGATCAAGTCTCCATGTACTTTATTGACGGTCTTCCCATTCTCGTTCGAGTCATGATAGTTTACGGGTGATTGTTGATAGACTTAAAAAATCCGCCTATTTTATTCCTGCTCAATTTAATCGGACGTACCTCTTTTGGCCAAACTTTATGTGAAAGAAATTGTTAAATTGCATCGTGTTCATACTTCTATCGTTAGTGATTGTGATCCATTATTTACTGGTGGATTTTGGAAGAGTCTTCAAAAAGCTTTAGGGACGAACCTTAATTTTAGCACCGCTTATCATCCTCAGTTCGATGGACAAACCGAGCATGTGAATCAAACTCTTGAAGATCTTCTTCGTGCATGTGTTCTTTATTTATGTGGAAGTTGGGAAGATCATATTTCTCTTGTTGAGTTTTCTTGTAATAATAGCTTCCAATCTAGTATTGGTATGGCACCTTTCGAGGCACTTTACGGAAGGCCATGCTGATCTCCTTGTTGTTGGCTTGAGGCCGGTGAGAAGCTGGTTTTAGGTCCAGATTTTATTCGTGATTCCATAGAAAAGATCAACCTTATTCGTCATAGGATGAAAGAAGCTCAAAGTAGACAAAAATGCTATGCCGATAACCGAAAAAGGAATTTGGAATTTTCCATGGAAGATTTGGTGTTTATTCGTGTTTCACCTATGAAAGGTGTTGTGCGTTTCAGTCGATCGAGAAACTAGCACCATGATATATTTGTCCATTTCCCATCACCGAACGTATTGGTTCCGTGGCTTATCGCCTTTTTTTACAGGCTCGATTTTCTGCTATTCATGATGTTTTGTACGTCTCTCAACTACGAAAATGCCTTAGGGATTCCGATTCTATCCTCGAGCCCGGTGTTATTGAAGAAATTGAAGTTTCACCTAATTTGACTTATGAGCAACATCTTATTCATATCATTGCTACGGAGGTTAAACGTCTTCGTAGTAAAGATGTCCCACTTGTGAAAGTTCAATGGTCCTCAAATCCTAAGGATTTTTCTTGGGGACCCAGAGAATTCATCGAGCAAACACATCCGGACTTACTCTCTCAAGCTCTTTGAGGCGAACTTCTTATTTCAAATTTTCTTTTGTGTTGATATGCTTTTATGGTTGTTACTCTTTGTTTTCTTCTTTAGTATTACGAGGACGCAATTTCTTTAAGGAGGGGAGTATGTAACAACCCACATATTTTACGATTGTATATTTAAATGTTTTATTTAAACATAGCATCGTTAGTCGGATTAAAGTCCAAAAGGCTACTTTTATGACATGTCGAATTAGGACTCGAGACTACTTCCATTGAGTTCAAAAAGACATTTGCAACCTTTTTGAGTATAAACATCGGTATATTTGGGGTTGAGTAGAATTTTATTATTTTCTATTGGGCTTTGGGTTTGGGTTTGGGTTTCAGTCCACTAACCCAACTTCTCTATCTAATAACCTAACTCCACTCATTTTCATTCATTTCATTCCTTATTTCCTAATACACCCAAGCCCTAGAAAAATGAAGGAAAAGAAAAGAGATTAGAAATTCCTAAGCTCTAATTCTCTTAGGAAATTCAACTTTAAGTTATAAATCAAGGAGAAGCTTAGGTAAGCAATCTTCTTCTTCTCCACTTAAATCTCTCTCCAGTTTTCATAAATTCCTAAACCCTAACTTAGGAAATGCTTGCATTTGATCCTAGATTGGAGCTTCTGGAGTTGAAGTTGAAGAGTGGTTGACCGTTCCTTTGTCTTTGAGCTTCTAATTCGTTGTTTTTGGGTTTAAAGGTGAGTTCTTAACTCACATTTATGTCTATAGTCTTCATTGTTGTTAGGTATGAATTCCTAACATCTATTGCATGACCAATTGCTTTTGATTTGAATTGGTTTGATTAATTTTCCAAATTTTGGTATTTTAATGTCAAAATCTATGAAAATCCTATATTGGATGTTTTGACATGTTGTTTTGTGTGTATTGAAGTGCCTATAGGGTTAGGTTGTCGCTTGGCATAAATCCTTAGCCATCGTGCTCGTTCGGTCGCTTTTGAGATGAATTGGCCAATATTGGCTAAGGAAAAATATTTCCCTGAGCTTCAGCTCAGACGTCTGGTAGTATGCTTAGACGTTTGGAGCTACAGAATATAAATTCCAGGCCAACTGCTTAGACGTTTGAGCTTACTTCCCAGACGTCTGGGTGATCTGGAATAAAATTTCCAGTCTCTCAGCTCAAACGTTTGGGAGTACCACCAGACGTCTGGAGCTGCTACTTTCAGCCATCTTGCTTGTTTTTGACGGTTTTTCATTTATATTGATTTTTGGGTTGATCCGATTGGTCGTCGTCATTTATTACCGACGTCGATGGCTTCTTTTTGAATTTTTGGGAGTATCCATTTTGATGGATTTGATATCTATTTCTATGGTTTGATTCATGTTTTCGTATATGAATTTCTGGTGATTGATTGTTTCTACAATCATTTCTGTGATTTGTCACTTTAAAATTTAAAGATCTCTATACTAGTAGTAAATATTCTTACTCTTTCGCAAAAATGATCTCAACACTATTTTTAATACGAAGCTTGTTTTTAAACCTGCTTTCCAATCTATATACAAACCTTTACCTCATTCATATGAGAAATCTAATTAAATGGCTAAGTCAAACAAGTGGTAAAACGCTTGGTTTAATTCGTCGGTTAATTCTTCGACTTGTTTGATTGAAATCTTGTGAAACTTTTCGAGTGGAAATCTACAATTTGTTCGTAAATACTTAAGTTAAGCCGGTGGTTATGAGATATGAAGCTAAACTCATTTATTTACTAGCTTAGTGTAATTCACGCTCTTTGTTGATCAATGGTGATCATTTTTATGGTTTAGACTAGAGATGTGCGATGTCTCTTTGTCCACGTGGGGGACTGTACCTCGTTTTATTGAGCTTCGTCTCATTTCTTTTATAGGCTAACGATCTATTGGTTCTTTGGAGTTTCAACTCATTTTTTTATGAGCTAGCGACCCATGTTCTTTTATTGTGTTCAGTTCATCGGATGTACCGTTTTTTTTCTACATCGATGTCCCAGCTTATCAAGTCTATTCGGCGTACCGTTATTGTACTACGCCGTTGTTCCGAATTATTGGAGTTTTAGGTCCATAGGGAGTAGCGTTATTATACTATGTCGGTGTTATGAATTATTTGAGTTTTAAGTTCGTCGGGCATACCGTTATTGCACTACATCGTCGTTTTAGCTCATTTGAGTTTCAGGTTCCTCGGGCGTATCATTTTTGTACTACGTCATTTCACCGGCTTTATGGTTAGCGACCTTGGGATAACGACCCATTTGTGATACGTGTGTTGGCGAGTTTTCATGCCCCCGTTTGTGATAGACCTCCCCCTTTGTGATTCTAGATTTCTAATTGATGATTTCTGGAATTTGTGTTTCACAAATTTTTGCGATTGACATTGATATGTTTTGTCAATATTTGTGGTTTGGTTAATAAAATGAAGAATATGACATTCTTTTTGGTGTTTTGAGATTATTGAGATATTGTATGAGTTTTGTTGTTATCTAATGTGTACTTGTCACAGTATAGCATTACTGTTATCATACGTTTTTGTCATATCTCCTATCCTATCTCATTTTATCTAATACTCATAGTTAGACTGATCCGTTTATTATTTTCTTCTTCAAATAATACTCAGGTCGGACCATGGTATTTCAGGTGCTTCAACTTGACTTCTCAACAGGGTCCGTCATCTTACTTTTGGCTAACTACTTGATGTATACATATTCTTTGTCTAGCACCTGTGCCTATTCTTTTATGATGTAGTGGATCTTGCATGTCCACTACTTTGATGTGCACTTCTATATTTTTTATTTATATCTGTTTCTGCCTTTGTGATATGAATATCTATGACTGGTTTTGTGTTATGCTTATTTTATATTTGTTTTCGAAGACCACATAGCCTCTGTGTAGTAGTTTTGAGTTTGTATCGGTATGTCAGATTTCCTCTCGAAATGAAAGTGACATTTTATCTGACATATCGGTACTTGGAAAGACAAATTACACAGATGGTCGCTGCTCAACAGCCTTATTCTTCTCGCTAGTTGACGGCATTACTCTGTAGTGTCCTTGGTTAGTGAGAGTATAGAGATGGGGCGACACAGTTTCATGGATCCTTAGAGGATGGTTATCCTAAACATCCTTTAAGTTACTTTTACTTAAGTTGATATTTCACTTGAGTTGGATTTATTGATATAAGAATGTTAATCCTGACTTGAGTGTTTTGTGTTTTGTTTTACGCTCGGATCAGACGGGGTGTCATAGCATTTGAGACTCACCTTTGAAGTTAAAGCTTCGATTGGAGATCCATCTATCTATGCAGCTTTTAGATATTCAGTTGACTCCACCGATATGTTCAGATTTGTTATTTGACTACTATATTGAGACTTCTATGTATTCAAAACTTCTATTATATCTTGTTTTTAACTCTTATATACATATATATATCGTACCTTCATGAACTACTATTCATTTTTTTTCCGCTGCTTATTGTTATATTACTCTATGTCGGAGATTCTGTGTAACATTCCTGAAATTTATCAAGTTTAAATTGGCAATTAAATTAATTTTTGAAGATAAATTGCTAATTTATTTATGAATTAATTGGATAATTTCTAGAATAAAAAAAAAAATTTAGCTTATAAAGTAGGATTGGTTTAAGATTTATGAATAAGTATTTTATAAACAAATATTGAATTTAAAAATAAGATGTATAAAATATATTTATATTAATATGTGAGCTAAATTAAAAGATTTAAAAATAGAATCTATAAATAATTTAAACTAAGGAGTTGAATATGATTTGTATATTAAACATTAAAAATAGAATTCATGAATTAATAAAAAAAAAAAATATGATTGGTACAATGACTTGAGTTTAAAAAAAAAAATTTAAAAACAAGAATGAATATGAAATACTTACCTTTTGGAATTTAATAAATGTATTGTAATAAAATTGATGTAATAAAATAAGTTTACAAAAGCACCATAAACTAAGAAATGTATATTTATGTGTGATTTATTTGTTGAGTGTACAAATTGTTATAAATTCATTTCTTTTTAAAATTTTGTAAAAGTAAAATAAATACAAATGTTGTATTTCAAGTTTAAGATTGAAATTTAAATTTAAAATGAGTGTTTTAAAAATGAGTAGCATTTAAAAAAAAAAATTTTAAAAAAAATTTTTTTTATTAAGATATAATATATGTATATATATATATAAATGTTGACTAGATTCTTTTAGCATTGAACATGTACATACATATACAAATAAATATAACTATTGTTAATATAAAATCAAAGTATTTAAAAGTCATTCTTTTCTTTTTATAAAAGATTGTACAAAAATAAATAAATAAATAAAAATATGTATGAATGTAAATTGTGTAGATATAACTTTTTTCTAAATAAATGTATGGATATGAATATATATATAAATGTACATAAGTGGTTATAATTCAATTTGAATTGAAATTTAAAATAAATATAAACATATACAAACATGCACATGTGAGAATGTAAATTTTGTGAATATAGATATGAAAGAAAACACTACACATACAAATGAATAAAGAAGTGGACATTTCATAGAGATCTCATAATCATCTCTTTTAGACAAGTGGCATTCATTTTTTTTTTATTTAAATAAAAAATTGCAAAGAAACTTTTGAGTTCCCCATATGCAATTATAATAACCTCTCACCAAAATCTGAACTACAGTAATAAAAGATTTTGCATTTCAAATCTCAACAAAGAAAGAAAAATCAGAAAGAAAAAAAATGTCAAAATCTGAAACCAGAAACAATTCAAAACAAATAAAAGTAGAGAAAAAAAAAACTGTCTCTGTTTCTGGAAAAAAATCAATTCCAAACTGAAATGGAAATCAGAAGCAAAGCAAACAAATCAAAGTAAACTTCAACCTGGGAGCAACTCAACAAGAATCAGAGCATCTCAAACTTAATCAAGCAAAACAGATTTAGAAAACAGGAAAAGAAGTCTGGAAGAAAAACTGAAAACCTGGAAATAAATAGTAAAGGCAAGTTTCTTTTTATTTATTTAAATTTTGATGTTAGTAATCAGTAAAAAAAAAAAAAAAAACAAAAGATTTAAGCAATATTATCAATCAGTTAACAGAAGGAAATCCAAAGTTTCAAAGCACTTGAACAAATCAAAAGAAAAAGAAAATGCAAAGCAATCAAAGGAAAGAAAAAAATGTTCAGGCTCAAAAAACTCCTCTCTGCCTTCCTTGTTCTCTGCTGCCTCTGTTCCTCTCTGTCTTCTGAAGTCCAGGTGAGCAAACTCTCAAACCCATTTCTTATTTTCATTTTTGTTGTTGCATGTAATTAGCATTGAATGTTTGGATGTGATTATGCTTGAGTATGCAAAGGAGTGAGATGTGAATTTCTGCAGACATGTTTCTGTTATTTCTTGGATTTAAACACAAATCCACTTATTTTTGTCTGAATCTTAGTTAGGAAGTATGGTGTGAACAAATTGTGTTTGTACAATATAGTTAGGTTTGAAATATTCTAAACTAGAAAAGTAAAAATAAAAACCTGTTACTGCTGAAATAAAATCACAACAGGCAATAGTTCAAAAAAAAAAAAAAAAAAAAAAAAAGGTAAGATTGTAAACATCTTTAAATTATTCAAAACAAGTTTAAAAACTTTAATGCATGTTTAAAAACATGGATATTTGAAACATGCATCAGGTTTAAAAGCTTCTGTGGGGTTAGTTAATTAGACTGTGCATGTTTGTGATGGTGGTGGGTTGATGTTCTGGGTTGCAGAGTTTGTGCCTCGGGTTGGTCTCGGGGAAAAGTGGTGGAAACTCGAAGCAGAAGGGATATTAACTCGAAGTAAAATAGGTGAGTGCAGGGTGTATGTGATCAGGTTTTTTTTACAACAGAACCTGTTCTGTTTACTTTAAAAAAATTTAAAAAAAAAATAAAGCTAAAATTAAATCTGGCAATTTGAACTTAAGATTTAACTTGAATCTAAGGATGAATTCAAATAGTTTGAATTTTTATTTTGAAATAATGTAAATGCAGAATTCAGGGAACAGGAAACTGTTTTCCATATTTTTAAAGTTTGAAATAAAATGCAAACTAAAGTTTAACTTAGGATGTTAAAACTGAGTTCAAATAAGGTTTAAAGTTCAAAGTTTTTAAAAATGGAACTTTTAAATTTAAACAAGTTTAAATTCTGTTTTAAATCAAAATTTAAAACAAAACAGTTTCTGGTCTTAAATCCTGTAGTTTGCAGTTTTAAATGGAATTCATATTTTAGGTTGGAAACTTAATTCAAGTATGAATTGATACTGAATTCAAGTGAAGTTTTGAGTTAAGTTTTTTTTTTTAAAAAAAATGAAATTTTTAAATTTAAACAAAAGTTTTAATTTCTGTTTAAATCAAAATCAAAAAACTGTTTCAGGTTTTATAACTGAGAGTTTGCAAGTTGAATGAAATTTAAATTTTAGAGTGGGAATTTGATATTAGGTGGAAGTAGAAACAGAATTCAAATGTAGCTTTGAATTCAAAGGGTTTTTAGAAGTAAAATCTTAAATTTAATCAAGATTTAAATTTCTGTTTTAAATCAAAAGTTCAAAACAGTTGCAGGTTTTAATCCAGAGAGAGTTGCAGTTTTTATTTAAAGAAATTTGAATTGAATTTAATTCTAGTGTAGGGTTGATTTAACTATGAATTGAACTAAATTCAAATGGAGTTCTGAGTTCAAAGTTTTAAAGATGAAATTTTTAAATTTAAACAAAGTTTTAGTTTCTGTTTAAATCAAAATTAAACTGTTTCAGGTTTTAAACCTGAAAGATGTTTTGTAGTTTTTAATGTTTTAATGAAACTCATATTTTAAGTTGTAATTTGATTTAAATGCAAGTTAAATCTGAATTCAAATAGAGTTTAGAATTCAAAGTTTTCAAAAATGTAATATCTTAAATAAATTTAAAGATTGGTTTTAAATCAAAAATTTAAAACTGTTTTCAGGGTTTAAACCTGAAAATGGTTTGCAGTTTTTTAAAAGTGTTGAATGAAATTTAACTTTTGTGCAGGAATTGATTCAAGTGTAACTTGAATCTGAATTCAAATGTAATTTTGAATTCAAAGTTTTTAAAATGAAATTCTTAAAATTTAAACAAGTTTTAAATATGGAATTAAGTCAAGAATTAAAACAGTTTTCAAGTTTAACTTTTTAAAAACCAGATTTTGATTTAAACAAGTTTGTAAGTTTTAAACATTGAATAAATTTAAACATTTTTAAATAAGATTTAAATTGGTTTGAAATCAAATTAAAAACAGTTTCAAATTTACTATGAAACCCAGTTTTGATTTCAAACAAGTTTATAAATTTATAGAAGAATGAATGAACATATATCAATGTTTAACATAGATTTGAAATAAGATTTGATTTCAAATAAGTTTTAAAACTAGGAAGAATTTAGTTCTATTAATATTGAACTAAATATGAAGTGTTAATTTAGATTTAGGTTTAAATGGTTAAACATTTTAAAATATCAAAATTTTAAAATGGAATTTGAATTTAAATTTAGAAATGTATTGTTTTAATACATTTTGAATTTAAATGGGTCAATTAATAAGTAATTAAATTAGTTGAATAATTAAGGATTTCACTTAATTATTTGATTTTTAAATAATGATTTAGATTAATATTAATTAGAAATGATTTATTAATCTAATTCAAATTTTCTTAAGTGTAAAATTTATTGAATGTTGTTACTAATGGGTGATAATTATCTAGGGATAATTTAGTAATTAATTAATGCAATTAATTTTGATAATTGACTAGATTAATTAATTGAATATAATTAATTGTAATTGGTTAAGTATAATTAATTGTTGAAATTAATTAAGGAATAATAAATCTATTTATTAAGGACAATTAATTTTAACTAAGATTTAATTAATCAATAATTAAAAGTTTATTATTTAAAGTAATTAATTGAGGGATAGGTAATTAAGATTAATTAATTACAATTAAAGGATAATTAATTAAGATAATTGATTTAATAAATGATTAATAAATAAAGGTGGTTAAAACTTAATAAATTTTAGTTAATGATAATTAATCATTAATTTAAAGATTATAAATAGAAGTAATTATATGAATAAATAATTTATAACCACACGGTTTATTCATCTTAATTAAAGATGTTTGATTGTTACTGGATGTTCTAAGATGGATTGATATATTTGATACGTGATGTGATGCTATGTGATGTTTGTGCTAAGCTGTCATATCTGTGATATATACATATTGTTATGCAAACCCCTTGACCCGTTGAATGACATTTGGATTTCGATGCGACAGGGGGTCGGATTCCAGTTGGTTATCCGAAACCCACATCGAATCACATTAGTGAATCCTTGTGATTGATAAATTTATTTTATCTATGAATCTGTGAATATAGATAAGCGTTATGGGTTATACCGCTTATCGATATGATTGAACCTGTGATGATGATGTTGTGCACTATTGTGTTGAACCCCTGGACCACACTTATACACACACAAATATGGATTGCACGTGGAAATGGGTTAAGTCACAGATTTTTGAAATTGTTTTAAAAATTTGATTTTTGAATCCAAATTAGTTTTGGAATTGGAATTGAAGCTTTTGAAAATGAGTTTTCAAAAATGATAGTTATTTTAAATAACCTGATTGAATCTTGAAAATTAAATGAATTGGTATAAATTTGAATTCAATATTTGAAATTGAATTCTAAAATTTGGAAACTATTGTTTAAAAAGTTATTCAACTTACAAATGGGTTTATATGGATTTTAAACCATTTTTAAAGGTGATG
Source organism: Allium cepa (assembly GCA_030765085.1). Taxonomy (NCBI): domain Eukaryota; kingdom Viridiplantae; phylum Streptophyta; class Magnoliopsida; order Asparagales; family Amaryllidaceae; genus Allium; species Allium cepa. The sequence goes on from CM060930.1 coordinate 241,471,839, forward strand.
TTTTGAAATTTAAATTCAACTCAAGATTTCAACTTGTATAAATTAGATTTGCTTTCCTATAAGAAATGAACTTTCAATTTGTGTTAAAGGGCTTCAAGTAAAAAAAATGGAAATGGTTTTCCAAGTTATAGATAAATCTTTGGAAACATGTTTTGAAAGCTATATATCTTAAATTTAAAGATTTAATTGGGTTAATCCAAATTGAACGGGAATTGTTTTGAAATCTAGGGATAGATCTTTGTGAAACCGGGTGAAACTTTGTGAAATAAATCTTTTTGTTTAAAGATTTAAAGATGGTAATTTGTTTAACCATTTGAAAGAAAAGTTTTGGATGTTATAAGTTGTGACTTAGCTAAAATCCCATATCCATATGTTTTAAAAATATGACGCTCATTATTCGGTTTAGCCGGGAGAGGACCTTGTGTCATATAACCCATTCCGAATAGTGATACGACGTTATGGATAGCAATTGAAGACCGGTGGTGAAGGCCGGGTATTTGTGAGAACGATAGGATAACCTATCGATTGTCTCTGCACCGAGTAGCTACGGTATAGAGATTCCCTTAGTGATGGGAAGTCCGATCGGGATTGTGGATACCCGGATTTGCAAGGGCTTCTTCGGAAGTGCCTTCGGTTCTGTTCGAACCCGGAACAGACTTGTATGGTTGTATGTCCGACATTACACTTTGAGATGTTAACTGATTTCTATCAAATACATTTCTGCTTGGTGGCGGAGAATTTATTCTCTTAGCTTAACACCCTTCTCTGAGACGTACGAACTCAGAGGTTTTGTAGTTGATATTTATCAGTGATATTCCCAATTTGGTAATGTGGCATGCTGAGTGCTGCTGTGTGATGATCATTGGTTGATCATTTGTGATATGATCATTTGTTTGATCATTTATCTTTGTGATCATTGCTTTGGTCATCTGTTGACCCAAAGCATGGCTTTGTTGCACAAAGCGTAGCTTTGTGGACGAGACTGCATCAGGACCTCACACCCCGGAAATGGTCGAAACAGGAAAGATGCGGCAAGGTTATGAGGGTCGCGCCCTTTAGGGTATGTCATTCCCTTCTGGTAAAGGGTGGTGTCATGGTATGGAGCCCAGATACTTACTCATGTGGATACTGCAGATCTATTACTTTGTGATACTTTGTGGTTGTTGCGAGCGCTCGGATAAAGGTCCCAAAGGACCGGGGGATGGCATATTCGTGTAGTAGTTACCTAGTTACAGAGGTAACCCGGCCTTGTGTTGGCAGAGATCTAACCGTAACGTTAGTTCTCGGGACGTCCCGCCAGAGGCGTACCCATGTGGCAATAGGAAGTTCCTTAGCCTGACCATTTGTTGGAAATCCATTCTTCAATTACGCGCCTTGTCCGGTTTTAGTTGTAGAACCTGCCATTTAACATGGCAGCTATAGTAGGCATAGCATCATGGTACCTATGCTGGCTAGGATTTATATTATACTTTCGAAAGATTTTCCACTATGCACTAGTAATAATATCAAAGAATTTTCCTCGTAGTAAGCATGTTTGACTATCATAAGGAGAAATCTCCCCCATGTGTGCGTTTGCATTGTGTGTGTGCCGGGAGGCCTTATGGTAGTTTCATTTTTCAAAAAGCATTGCGGATTTCAAATTTTAATTCTTTTGTTTGTTTTAAAAGACCAAATGTTTTTGTTTGCTCATACCAGTCCCATGACTGACCTGGAGTTTATTGTTCCTTTCCTAAACTCTGGGTGCCCACTATTTCCCACACGGGCAGTCTAGAGTTGGGGTTTTCAGATAATCAGTAATAGGTGTAGATTCGATAGCTTTCAGCCTTAGGATTTGGCAATCGCATTTGGATCGAGTTGCTTCTCTTCATTTTGATTTGGGAGTTCGAGCTATTCTGGATTGGTGCTTTGGAGATTACCGATACTGGAGTTCTTCCTTGAAGACTATTTTGGAGATCTGTTCCGCTGCTGGTGTTATCTTTTATTTCCGCTGCTATTCTTTGTATCTCTGATAATGGTGATATCTATTGTACCATTCTGTTGTATCATTCATGTTGTATCAGTTATTGTATCAAATGTTGTATATTGATATATGTTGTTCATTTTCTTCCGCTGTGTTATTTACTTAATGTGTTATAAGCTCCGGCGACTCGAATTTGAGCGGTCGAATCTGCGGCATTCGAGTACAATGTAAAGTATGGATGTCGATTTTCGAACGCGAAAAATTTGAGCCGTTACATTTGGTATCAGAGCTGATGGTTAAAACCTTAGCTCAGGAGTATAACACATTAAGTAACTCATTAGAGATAGGGTGAAGTAAACCCTAGAATGAGTATATCCCTAAGATATCCGTTCGAATGCCTCAGTAAATTCTCTTACTATCCACTGATAGTAAGTATGAGTGCGAGAAGAGAACGAGGTAGGGGACAGGGGAGTACCACTACAAATGGTCAACACCCTGCAACAGTGGAAACAATTTTCTCTATCAATCTCCTTTGATTCGATTTCGAATTCTTTTGATTGCTTCGTAGCTGCTCCAGAAAGAAGCTTCGGTGTGATGGTGGCCTTACGAATCGTTGTAGAAAAATCCTTACTTCGTATCTTCATCGGTTTCTTATCAGCTTTTCGATCTAAACTCTAATGAATTTGAAATTTATAATATTAAATAAATTGGAAATTTTAAATTAAGTAAATTGGTTAACTAATATGAAGATTTGATCCATCTATCTATTCTCTGGGATCCGATATATTCTACGAACGATTAGTTATCCCTTCGAATTAATCAACGCCCTTGCATATTCGTAGACCGGTGGACCCAAATATCTTGTGTAATGATTATATGAGTTTGTTCTCATATTGTCGATATTCTGATTTGGTAAGCCGAATGCAGAATAAATATTTCGATCTGATCTGTTCAATCATTTCTTTATCTATTATCTATTCTTTGTCGTCTTCTTTGCAATTTCGAGGACGAAATTCTTTTAAGGGGGGAAATCTGTAACATTCCTGAAATTTATCAAGTTTAAATTGGCAATTAAATTAATTTTTGAAGATAAATTGCTAATTTATTTATGAATTAATTGGATAATTTCTAGAATAAAAAAAAAAATTTAGCTTATAAAGTAGGATTGGTTTAAGATTTATGAATAAGTATTTTATAAACAAATATTGAATTTAAAAATAAGATGTATAAAATATATTTATATTAATATGTGAGCTAAATTAAAAGATTTAAAAATAGAATCTATAAATAATTTAAACTAAGGAGTTGAATATGATTTGTATATTAAACATTAAAAATAGAATTCATGAATTAATAAAAAAAAAAAAATATGATTGGTACAATGACTTGAGTTTAAAAAAAAAAATTTAAAAACAAGAATGAATATGAAATACTTACCTTTTGGAATTTAATAAATGTATTGTAATAAAATTGATGTAATAAAATAAGTTTACAAAAGCACCATAAACTAAGAAATGTATATTTATGTGTGATTTATTTGTTGAGTGTACAAATTGTTATAAATTCATTTCTTTTTAAAATTTTGTAAAAGTAAAATAAATACAAATGTTGTATTTCAAGTTTAAGATTGAAATTTAAATTTAAAATGAGTGTTTTAAAAATGAGTAGCATTTAAAAAAAAAAATTTTAAAAAAAATTTTTTTTATTAAGATATAATATATGTATATATATATATAAATGTTGACTAGATTCTTTTAGCATTGAACATGTACATACATATACAAATAAATATAACTATTGTTAATATAAAATCAAAGTATTTAAAAGTCATTCTTTTCTTTTTATAAAAGATTGTACAAAAATAAATAAATAAATAAAAATATGTATGAATGTAAATTGTGTAGATATAACTTTTTTCTAAATAAATGTATGGATATGAATATATATATAAATGTACATAAGTGGTTATAATTCAATTTGAATTGAAATTTAAAATAAATATAAACATATACAAACATGCACATGTGAGAATGTAAATTTTGTGAATATAGATATGAAAGAAAACACTACACATACAAATGAATAAAGAAGTGGACATTTCATAGAGATCTCATAATCATCTCTTTTAGACAAGTGGCATTCATTTTTTTTTTATTTAAATAAAAAATTGCAAAGAAACTTTTGAGTTCCCCATATGCAATTATAATAACCTCTCACCAAAATCTGAACTACAGTAATAAAAGATTTTGCATTTCAAATCTCAACAAAGAAAGAAAAATCAGAAAGAAAAAAAATGTCAAAATCTGAAACCAGAAACAATTCAAAACAAATAAAAGTAGAGAAAAAAAAAAAACTGTCTCTGTTTCTGGAAAAAAATCAATTCCAAACTGAAATGGAAATCAGAAGCAAAGCAAACAAATCAAAGTAAACTTCAACCTGGGAGCAACTCAACAAGAATCAGAGCATCTCAAACTTAATCAAGCAAAACAGATTTAGAAAACAGGAAAAGAAGTCTGGAAGAAAAACTGAAAACCTGGAAATAAATAGTAAAGGCAAGTTTCTTTTTATTTATTTAAATTTTGATGTTAGTAATCAGTAAAAAAAAAAAAAAAAAAACAAAAGATTTAAGCAATATTATCAATCAGTTAACAGAAGGAAATCCAAAGTTTCAAAGCACTTGAACAAATCAAAAGAAAAAGAAAATGCAAAGCAATCAAAGGAAAGAAAAAAATGTTCAGGCTCAAAAAACTCCTCTCTGCCTTCCTTGTTCTCTGCTGCCTCTGTTCCTCTCTGTCTTCTGAAGTCCAGGTGAGCAAACTCTCAAACCCATTTCTTATTTTCATTTTTGTTGTTGCATGTAATTAGCATTGAATGTTTGGATGTGATTATGCTTGAGTATGCAAAGGAGTGAGATGTGAATTTCTGCAGACATGTTTCTGTTATTTCTTGGATTTAAACACAAATCCACTTATTTTTGTCTGAATCTTAGTTAGGAAGTATGGTGTGAACAAATTGTGTTTGTACAATATAGTTAGGTTTGAAATATTCTAAACTAGAAAAGTAAAAATAAAAACCTGTTACTGCTGAAATAAAATCACAACAGGCAATAGTTCAAAAAAAAAAAAAAAAAAAAAAAAAAGGTAAGATTGTAAACATCTTTAAATTATTCAAAACAAGTTTAAAAACTTTAATGCATGTTTAAAAACATGGATATTTGAAACATGCATCAGGTTTAAAAGCTTCTGTGGGGTTAGTTAATTAGACTGTGCATGTTTGTGATGGTGGTGGGTTGATGTTCTGGGTTGCAGAGTTTGTGCCTCGGGTTGGTCTCGGGGAAAAGTGGTGGAAACTCGAAGCAGAAGGGATATTAACTCGAAGTAAAATAGGTGAGTGCAGGGTGTATGTGATCAGGTTTTTTTTACAACAGAACCTGTTCTGTTTACTTTAAAAAAATTTAAAAAAAAAATAAAGCTAAAATTAAATCTGGCAATTTGAACTTAAGATTTAACTTGAATCTAAGGATGAATTCAAATAGTTTGAATTTTTATTTTGAAATAATGTAAATGCAGAATTCAGGGAACAGGAAACTGTTTTCCATATTTTTAAAGTTTGAAATAAAATGCAAACTAAAGTTTAACTTAGGATGTTAAAACTGAGTTCAAATAAGGTTTAAAGTTCAAAGTTTTTAAAAATGGAACTTTTAAATTTAAACAAGTTTAAATTCTGTTTTAAATCAAAATTTAAAACAAAACAGTTTCTGGTCTTAAATCCTGTAGTTTGCAGTTTTAAATGGAATTCATATTTTAGGTTGGAAACTTAATTCAAGTATGAATTGATACTGAATTCAAGTGAAGTTTTGAGTTAAGTTTTTTTTTTTTAAAAAAAATGAAATTTTTAAATTTAAACAAAAGTTTTAATTTCTGTTTAAATCAAAATCAAAAACTGTTTCAGGTTTTATAACTGAGAGTTTGCAAGTTGAATGAAATTTAAATTTTAGAGTGGGAATTTGATATTAGGTGGAAGTAGAAACAGAATTCAAATGTAGCTTTGAATTCAAAGGGTTTTTAGAAGTAAAATCTTAAATTTAATCAAGATTTAAATTTCTGTTTTAAATCAAAAGTTCAAAACAGTTGCAGGTTTTAATCCAGAGAGAGTTGCAGTTTTTATTTAAAGAAATTTGAATTGAATTTAATTCTAGTGTAGGGTTGATTTAACTATGAATTGAACTAAATTCAAATGGAGTTCTGAGTTCAAAGTTTTAAAGATGAAATTTTTAAATTTAAACAAAGTTTTAGTTTCTGTTTAAATCAAAATTAAACTGTTTCAGGTTTTAAACCTGAAAGATGTTTTGTAGTTTTTAATGTTTTAATGAAACTCATATTTTAAGTTGTAATTTGATTTAAATGCAAGTTAAATCTGAATTCAAATAGAGTTTAGAATTCAAAGTTTTCAAAAATGTAATATCTTAAATAAATTTAAAGATTGGTTTTAAATCAAAAATTTAAAACTGTTTTCAGGGTTTAAACCTGAAAATGGTTTGCAGTTTTTTAAAAGTGTTGAATGAAATTTAACTTTTGTGCAGGAATTGATTCAAGTGTAACTTGAATCTGAATTCAAATGTAATTTTGAATTCAAAGTTTTTAAAATGAAATTCTTAAAATTTAAACAAGTTTTAAATATGGAATTAAGTCAAGAATTAAAACAGTTTTCAAGTTTAACTTTTTAAAAACCAGATTTTGATTTAAACAAGTTTGTAAGTTTTAAACATTGAATAAATTTAAACATTTTTAAATAAGATTTAAATTGGTTTGAAATCAAATTAAAAACAGTTTCAAATTTACTATGAAACCCAGTTTTGATTTCAAACAAGTTTATAAATTTATAGAAGAATGAATGAACATATATCAATGTTTAACATAGATTTGAAATAAGATTTGATTTCAAATAAGTTTTAAAACTAGGAAGAATTTAGTTCTATTAATATTGAACTAAATATGAAGTGTTAATTTAGATTTAGGTTTAAATGGTTAAACATTTTAAAATATCAAAATTTTAAAATGGAATTTGAATTTAAATTTAGAAATGTATTGTTTTAATACATTTTGAATTTAAATGGGTCAATTAATAAGTAATTAAATTAGTTGAATAATTAAGGATTTCACTTAATTATTTGATTTTTAAATAATGATTTAGATTAATATTAATTAGAAATGATTTATTAATCTAATTCAAATTTTCTTAAGTGTAAAATTTATTGAATGTTGTTACTAATGGGTGATAATTATCTAGGGATAATTTAGTAATTAATTAATGCAATTAATTTTGATAATTGACTAGATTAATTAATTGAATATAATTAATTGTAATTGGTTAAGTATAATTAATTGTTGAAATTAATTAAGGAATAATAAATCTATTTATTAAGGACAATTAATTTTAACTAAGATTTAATTAATCAATAATTAAAAGTTTATTATTTAAAGTAATTAATTGAGGGATAGGTAATTAAGATTAATTAATTACAATTAAAGGATAATTAATTAAGATAATTGATTTAATAAATGATTAATAAATAAAGGTGGTTAAAACTTAATAAATTTTAGTTAATGATAATTAATCATTAATTTAAAGATTATAAATAGAAGTAATTATATGAATAAATAATTTATAACCACACGGTTTATTCATCTTAATTAAAGATGTTTGATTGTTACTGGATGTTCTAAGATGGATTGATATATTTGATACGTGATGTGATGCTATGTGATGTTTGTGCTAAGCTGTCATATCTGTGATATATACATATTGTTATGCAAACCCCTTGACCCGTTGAATGACATTTGGATTTCGATGCGACAGGGGGTCGGATTCCAGTTGGTTATCCGAAACCCACATCGAATCACATTAGTGAATCCTTGTGATTGATAAATTTATTTTATCTATGAATCTGTGAATATAGATAAGCGTTATGGGTTATACCGCTTATCGATATGATTGAACCTGTGATGATGATGTTGTGCACTATTGTGTTGAACCCCTGGACCACACTTATACACACACAAATATGGATTGCACGTGGAAATGGGTTAAGTCACAGATTTTTGAAATTGTTTTAAAAATTTGATTTTTGAATCCAAATTAGTTTTGGAATTGGAATTGAAGCTTTTGAAAATGAGTTTTCAAAAATGATAGTTATTTTAAATAACCTGATTGAATCTTGAAAATTAAATGAATTGGTATAAATTTGAATTCAATATTTGAAATTGAATTCTAAAATTTGGAAACTATTGTTTAAAAAGTTATTCAACTTACAAATGGGTTTATATGGATTTTAAACCATTTTTAAAGGTGATGTTTTGAAATTTAAATTCAACTCAAGATTTCAACTTGTATAAATTAGATTTGCTTTCCTATAAGAAATGAACTTTCAATTTGTGTTAAAGGGCTTCAAGTAAAAAAAATGGAAATGGTTTTCCAAGTTATAGATAAATCTTTGGAAACATGTTTTGAAAGCTATATATCTTAAATTTAAAGATTTAATTGGGTTAATCCAAATTGAACGGGAATTGTTTTGAAATCTAGGGATAGATCTTTGTGAAACCGGGTGAAACTTTGTGAAATAAATCTTTTTGTTTAAAGATTTAAAGATGGTAATTTGTTTAACCATTTGAAAGAAAAGTTTTGGATGTTATAAGTTGTGACTTAGCTAAAATCCCATATCCATATGTTTTAAAAATATGACGCTCATTATTCGGTTTAGCCGGGAGAGGACCTTGTGTCATATAACCCATTCCGAATAGTGATACGACGTTATGGATAGCAATTGAAGACCGGTGGTGAAGGCCGGGTATTTGTGAGAACGATAGGATAACCTATCGATTGTCTCTGCACCGAGTAGCTACGGTATAGAGATTCCCTTAGTGATGGGAAGTCCGATCGGGATTGTGGATACCCGGATTTGCAAGGGCTTCTTCGGAAGTGCCTTCGGTTCTGTTCGAACCCGGAACAGACTTGTATGGTTGTATGTCCGACATTACACTTTGAGATGTTAACTGATTTCTATCAAATACATTTCTGCTTGGTGGCGGAGAATTTATTCTCTTAGCTTAACACCCTTCTCTGAGACGTACGAACTCAGAGGTTTTGTAGTTGATATTTATCAGTGATATTCCCAATTTGGTAATGTGGCATGCTGAGTGCTGCTGTGTGATGATCATTGGTTGATCATTTGTGATATGATCATTTGTTTGATCATTTATCTTTGTGATCATTGCTTTGGTCATCTGTTGACCCAAAGCATGGCTTTGTTGCACAAAGCGTAGCTTTGTGGACGAGACTGCATCAGGACCTCACACCCCGGAAATGGTCGAAACAGGAAAGATGCGGCAAGGTTATGAGGGTCGCGCCCTTTAGGGTATGTCATTCCCTTCTGGTAAAGGGTGGTGTCATGGTATGGAGCCCAGATACTTACTCATGTGGATACTGCAGATCTATTACTTTGTGATACTTTGTGGTTGTTGCGAGCGCTCGGATAAAGGTCCCAAAGGACCGGGGGATGGCATATTCGTGTAGTAGTTACCTAGTTACAGAGGTAACCCGGCCTTGTGTTGGCAGAGATCTAACCGTAACGTTAGTTCTCGGGACGTCCCGCCAGAGGCGTACCCATGTGGCAATAGGAAGTTCCTTAGCCTGACCATTTGTTGGAAATCCATTCTTCAATTACGCGCCTTGTACGGTTTTAGTTGTAGAACCTGCCATTTAACATGGCAGCTATAGTAGGCATAGCATCATGGTACCTATGCTGGCTAGGATTTATATTATACTTTCGAAAGATTTTCCACTATGCACTAGTAATAATATCAAAGAATTTTCCTCGTAGTAAGCATGTTTGACTATCATAAGGAGAAATCTCCCCCATGTGTGCGTTTGCATTGTGTGTGTGCCGGGAGGCCTTATGGTAGTTTCATTTTTCAAAAAGCATTGCGGATTTCAAATTTTAATTCTTTTGTTTGTTTTAAAAGACCAAATGTTTTTGTTTGCTCATACCAGTCCCATGACTGACCTGGAGTTTATTGTTCCTTTCCTAAACTCTGGGTGCCCACTATTTCCCACACGGGCAGTCTAGAGTTGGGGTTTTCAGATAATCAGTAATAGGTGTAGATTCGATAGCTTTCAGCCTTAGGATTTGGCAATCGCATTTGGATCGAGTTGCTTCTCTTCATTTTGATTTGGGAGTTCGAGCTATTCTGGATTGGTGCTTTGGAGATTACCGATACTGGAGTTCTTCCTTGAAGACTATTTTGGAGATCTGTTCCGCTGCTGGTGTTATCTTTTATTTCCGCTGCTATTCTTTGTATCTCTGATAATGGTGATATCTATTGTACCATTCTGTTGTATCATTCATGTTGTATCAGTTATTGTATCAAATGTTGTATATTGATATATGTTGTTCATTTTCTTCCGCTGTGTTATTTACTTAATGTGTTATAAGCTCCGGCGACTCGAATTTGAGCGGTCGAATCTGCGGCATTCGAGTACAATGTAAAGTATGGATGTCGATTTTCGAACGCGAAAAATTTGAGCCGTTACATTCTGTGATTTATTTATTTACTGTATATGCCGACTTTGCCAAATATAAATTAAAAATCCGATATTTTGAGCAATTCAAGTCCGACATGTGTGGGTACGTATGGTTGAAATATCAGGATGTTACAAAGTAGCTTCTTATGTAGAGAATTTAAGCCTTTTACAGAATTCATTATTTTTCTTCGCAAAGGGCATCAATTAAACTCAATTCAAACTTTTCTAATTCTATGAAATTATTGATATACTTATTTACCGTGGAGTCTGCTTGCCTCCGTTGGTAAATTTTCCCAATTGTAAACTTAACTCTGCTTTGAACATGAATCATGACTCGAGGCGAGGCATGAAATCGGCTCAAGTAATTCATTGTTATGCATTCTCATCAAAAACTATGATCCAGCAAATCCAATGCCTTCGCCCTTAAATGCCATGAAACTATCCTCCTCTTGATCTAGTATTCCCATCAGAACGCCTAGAAAATACATTCACAATCAATAATCCAAGCCTTGGTTTTTGCAAAAAAATTGCCGTCTTATGTGCTCATCTTACTATATTTTGAAAATTTTCACACATTCTGGGAAAGTCTAGTGGGTGGGAGTGCTATTTCAATGGATGGAGCATGCAGCTTATTAAGGAATGGGAACTTACCCTATGTGCCTTAGGTATTTATTAAACCACTCAGGCATACCTTGTTAGGTGGGTATTTCCTCGTTGGTGGGGTTTCTTGCCTCAGAGCAATTGCCTTCAACAATAATCAACTATATGTACATTTGAGCTTTTAATTTATAACATCCTAAGATAGTGTTATTTGCTGAATTAAATTTTCCTAGTGTGTTTTCATATGTTCATTTAAGTATATACATACATACATATACGTATAGTAGTTTGAAAATTACTTTCCAAAATTGAAAATACATACTCTCGTTTATACCGATTCCCACTGATAAATGACGTAATCTCTAATACAAAATGTAACAACCCTCTCTAAAATGGACCTAGTTTCCAATTAATAAAACCCATCGTACTTAGGTACATTCTAGAGCTAGCTATTGGTTGGTAAAAATGCTAAAACAAACAATATACTAAGCTATCCATCTATGCTTTCAGAATCTCACAGCGGAAGGGATAAAATATAATAACAAAAATAATTATCCATTAACATATTCCAAATCTCAGAAAATACAACGTCCCAAGTATCATTAATACCTTGTCTTAAAATAAAACTTCATCATGTCTACAATCTGGGTACATCAGAATAAATCAAAACATAGATAAGCAATAAACTTCCATGAGCCTTCACCACCTCCTTTATAATCTTCATCGACATCATTCTCCTTAATTTATGGGTTTTACTAAAGAGGGAGCTAGAACAACAAAGTTTACTGAGTAAATATCTCAAGTCTTACCACAATTGTAATTGTACAGAATCATTTAGATGAGTATTATGTCATATGCATCATACACTATGTCTTACCAAGTATACCTCCAAGTGTGAACCGAATGCCCTTCCATTCTAGCTCTATAACATATTTCCAACTATATGCCATTGACACTTTCCAAACCAACTTCGTAACTATAACGCGAGTGAAACATAACTATGGAATATATTCGGCCCAATGACCCATCTCCTTCAACTATGTCTTAACAATGCGAGAGAATGTATTTGAGCTACTTAATATCTCTTTAGTAGGAAACAGGCAGAATCTGACTAATTAATATTATATCTTTGGCAGACTCCATCATTTAATACCTAGACCTAAGATGGACCGCTCCTTGTTACTTCATAGTTGACATAATAAGAAATCCCACATGGCCACTTAATACTTCTTAAATTGTGAAGAGACAAACCCTTCAGTAGTCATTTAATACCTCAACACCAATGCATACCTCCTTTAGATATTTCCACTATTTGCACATAAAGGATAACCCAAACCATATAATACTTCATTAAAGGTAGACCCAACAACAGCCACTTAATACCTCTAATCTAGAAGCAGACCCATTCTGGGATGCCCGTTCTATGACCCATAACCGAATTGTAATATCTCACATTAGTTCAACCATTCCTAGGAGTTGGTAGCCATATTAGTTGGGTGGACTTGCCCTACAGAATTGGGACTAACCTCTTGTCCACCATGGGTACTTATCATAGGTGATATCTTACATTAGTCAAAAAGCCATACCGTTGGTAGGAAAATTCGCTAAGTAGACTTTTATTTGCTTTTAACTAACCTCGCATCCATATAATTTATCATATTTCCGCTCTTCGATAATACAAAATATGCTACTATATATATACTACATATGTAGTGACCTGCGTTTCCATATCCCTTGAGTTGATCATAATTCTTCCTCGCTCAACCCAAAGTGTACGAAAGAGGGAATTACAAGGGTAAAGAAAAAGAAAGAGATAGAAGAAAATTAAACAACAACATAGAATCTCACAATCACAGCGGCACAAAATATTATATATAATAACAGATTTTTATAAACAAAATAATATGTAATTGTTTATACTTATAATCATCAGAGTACAACAATCAATACATCAACTAGACAGTTATATAACTTGTCCTTTCACAATGGAAATACGTCTTAAAACTCCTCCAGCTCATCACCTGTGCTCCACATAATTTAAACTTGAATCTGTAATATTCGGTCTGAGCTAAGCACTATAATAAAATAACAACCGAGTTAGTCTAGAAAACCAGCGTGAGAACACTCAATTTGAGTTATTAGATTTATCAAAATCCTTTGAAAAACAAAGGGGTCTCGTAAGACCACGTCACACATAAACACGATGGGTTTTTACCTTATGATAACCAATTTTTTTTATAGAAAATCCAGTGATATTATAATAGGGTCTAAATACAAATACTTATTCAAATAGCTGAAATTATTACATTAATTAAATCCAGCATAGTAGGCTCTACAAACAAAACCGTAAGCTCATATTGGAGAATGGATTCCAACGAATGACTGTCCACCGGGGTATCGCCCGTCACAGTACACCTTTAGAATAATGTACCGAGGACCACGCTGGGGTGCTGCACCAGACTGGCCTACCCCTGACCTAGATACATCGAATATGTTATCACCTCGGGTGCTCCGACCCTTAATATTGAGCACTCCATTTATGCATAACCATATCCATAAATAATAGGTTTTCGAGGACATCTAGAAAGGTGATAACATACCCTACTTGGGTGCGACCCACTTAGCCATGTTGCATCTCCCCTGTGTTAGTCATTTCCATTGATGAGAATTCGAGGCTAAGCGTTACCTTTCAAGAACAATTTGCTTAGAATCTCATCGCCCTCTAGTGACGATGTTCTGATGGCATTCATCCATATAAGTTGTCCTAGGTCTGGACAAGCCAAATCACTGTCTTCGTCATCTTCACGGTATTCATTCGTTATGTTCAAACCAGATCGAAGTGGTCTTCAAAAATTATCCGATCCTGGTCTCCTCAAAACGATTAACGAAATTGGCCAATATCGATAGTCGGTTATTTAACTATCAAATAATCTCCATAAGAAGTCATTGGGCTAAATTTTTTAAATCTCCAAAACATTTATTTTAAACATCTTCACCAAGGTATGTATATATTTAATCTCTTCAATATTTCTATACTTGAAAACAAATTTCAACACTTGTATCCATAACAGGATATTTCACCATTTCCAATACTTAGAAATATTTCCACTTCCATACTTAGAAAATATTTCTTTTTCAATCTTTACCACCAAAAATATTTTTCAAAAATCCTTTCTTCCAATACTTAGGAAAATATTTATATGTAAATTTCCAAAATCGTTTTTAAGATTTAACTTGGAAATATTTAACAACTTATCTCATAAGTTTCCAGAATTTTTAATAAATTCCTCCTACGTTTTCTGAATGGATTATACTTATTTATAGTCCTTACCAACCATTTTTAACTCCTTTAAATGAATTCACATTCTTCCCAAAGTTATCGCATCTAAGGATTTAAAATTCGCTTATGTCTCTAAAATCTCGTTTACAAGATTTATCATATAAAATCTCCTCCCTTAAAATAAAACATGTCTACACATCTCCAGAGAATTTTATAAATAAAATTTTAAACATTTCAAACTATATATATTGAAGATCATTTTTAAAGAGTAATAATTTATTTTTAATTTTAAAATATGTTTTAAGTTATTGCTTAGAATATTAAACACTTTTTAATAAACTGTCAATAACTCATTTAAATGAAACAAATCAATTTACAAAGCTGAATACAAAAGGTAATTTTTTTCAATAAATATTTGAAAAATCCATTTTTCGAAGTATTCCTGTACTAATTAGTTTAAAATTTCATAGTTTAAATAATAAAGTTCTCCAAACAAAACTTAACTTCTTAAAAAAATATTGTAAAATCTCGATAGCCAATTCTGATTTATAACTTCTTCTCGATTCCACAACAGATCGATTCATTTGTCGGTTTTCCTAACCATTTCCCATTTCAAAAATAGAATCTACTATTTTTGTAACGCCCGGCCCCTATACCCATGCCAACCAAGAGCAATACTAAGTATTACTATCAGAAAGCACAGAGAATGGGACTCGATAGGGCTAAATGTTTGTACTCATTCCCTTGAACTAACAATGGCATGAGAAATTTTATGACATTTTTTTCTCTTCTACTTACAATTCGTGCGCAGTGTTGGTTCAAAGCAATGGTGTAAGATATTTTTTTTTTCCAGGTTACATATTACAGAATATAATAGAATGTACAGTTCAGCACAACAACAACATAATGCATAATACATATCATAATAGTAATTTCCACGATACATAGTCCATAGTACATATCACTTCCAAAATACATAATAACATACATACCATAATACATATATTAACTACTCCTATGTCCAAGCTGTAAAGTCCAAAACCCTAAAACGTCTAAAATAATAAGAATGCTGCAACAGTCCATGCAACCTAACCTGCAACCACAATCCTCAGACTGACCCGAGGATTATAAAACAAATCACACGGATCAGACTATTTCTAGTGTAAGTGAAGTAAGGTCTATGAACAATAATTGTCTCAATCAACAAAAAGGAAAAGAAAGCGCCGCATGTATAAACCAACATGAGGCATACATGTGTGTGTGAACCAACATGCAAATTTGGTTTCATAAACAATTCATTTAATCAAAAAATGGTTTTAGGCCAAACATATCGTATGTAATCCAATACGATACCAACCCAATTATCATATGTAACACAATGAATAAGCTTATACACACATTCTCTAAGAATACTGGGATTTTAAAATCAACTTTCATATTTTTCAAAAATCATAAGATAAAGAAAATTACATTATGAGAATTATGGGATAAATATAACATGACTCATAAAATATACCAAATAAACAGACGCTAGTATTGTAAAATCACAGTGGTAGAGCTCGAGCGCGCGCGGAGACATCAACCCCATAACCTACTCATAATGCCATAATACACCTGGCGATCAACCCAGGATAAGCAAGACGGTCTAAGGAAAAGGCCATATGCTACCCGTTCACGGATCTACACGTGAGACCCCCATTCCTCCATCCATCATAGTCCGCGACCCACCGATCGGAGATCCCGAGCAAAAATAAGATTAGCCCTGTGTAGCAGACCATTGACCTTTGGTGGTAAAAGGGCATGTGATATACCACCGATTCAGGTAGCGATCCTGAATTAGGTCGGCCAAGATGGAGTTTTGGCCCATTGGTACAACAGAGTCCAATCTATCCCGACCCAAAAATCAAAAGTGTTTGCAATTTCAAAGCACTTCTAAAAAAGTCAATGGCGATAACATCTTTGAAAAAAACCCTTTGATAAAACCAGTATAACATTCGAAAAAGCGAATAAAATTTAGCAGAACAATTATGTATATAAAAGAAAATAATTACATCTCCGTTTCGCATTGATACACAAGTACCCCATAATACTTATGTCTCAAGGCGAAACATAGAAACCTAATTTATTGGATTAAAAATATTAAAAATTCATTAAGTTAGAAAAAAATTAATAACAATTAATTTAATTAAAAAGGCAAGCTTTAATATTCAAAAATGTAATAAAAATTCTAAATAAAATGTTCTTCTTATTTATTTATTTTATTTTATTTCAAACACGTATTGATCGATAATATAATATTTTTCTTCTTTAAGAAAAATAAATTTAATTTAACATTTTAAATTAATTTTAATTTTTTTCTTTTTTTCTTTTCTCCTTCCTTTGGTGCAGCCCCGAGCTGGGCTGTAATTGTGCAGCCCGCTTGGGCTGCACCTGTGCAGCCCTGGGCAGCACAGTGTAGCCCGCCTGGGATGCACATTGCAGCCCGCCCGGCTGCACCTTTGCAAGGCCCGGGCTGCACACCTGTGCAGCCCCGAGCTGCACATTTGCAGCCCGTCCGGGCTGCACAGCCGTGCAGCCCCCGGCTGCACATATGCAGCTCGTTTGGGCAGCACATTTACAGCACGCCCTGGGGCTGCACCTGTGCAGCCTGTACCGGGCTGCAACAGCCCCTGGCTGCCCCTGTGCACCTGTGCAGCCTTCTCTTGGGCTGCACCTATGCAGCCCAACCTGGGCTGCTTTTGTGCAGTAGGTCTAGGCTGCATAGGACAGCCCCGCCTGGGCTGCACCTGCAGCCCCGCCTGGACTGCACATTGTAGGTCCGTCCGAGCGGTATAGTTCCGCCTTGTGCTGTGCTGCGCTTTTGCAGTTCCGAAAACATTTTTTTTCCAAGAGAAGAAAACTGTAGCTCATTTTGGCAAATAAATAAACACCATGCATGCATTTTGATTTTGTGCATTGATTTTCGTTCTCATTTTTTTTCAATCGAATAATTCAATAAACCACATGATTTAGGGTACGAGCAAACAACAATAATCCAAAAATTTAACCCTACATTTGCGTGCATATATAAAAAATAAAACAAAACAAAACATGATTATAACTTTACTCACCTAAAACTTCAAATTGCAATCTTCAAGCTCTAATTCAGCTAGCCTTTGATTGCTTGACTTTTCCCATTCAATTGCTAACAAAATTAGAAAACCCTAAATAGGTATCCACTAAAAAAGAAATATGCTAAGGGATTATAGGGATACTTACTCTTAGAATTGGGAATCTACCTCTTAGATTTGATTGTAGGCAAGTTCTGGATGAAGGGAGTAGAAATTAGGTTTCCCTTTTTTTCCTTTCTTTTTTGTTTTTTTTGTTTTTTTTCCTCTACGTACTGTAAACAGAAAAAGGAGAGGGGATGTTGTTTTTATTATAAAGCCCCTCCTCTAGAATCTTCTCCCAATAAAACCCTTATTTTATTATTTCTCTTTTTTCTCTTTAATTCAATTTATTCATTATCTTTTTGTCCTTATTCTAGATTTTTCTTTTGCCTAACAATATTTTATTCACTTACTAGATCTTTCCCACATGACATTATAAAAAAAGATATTATTTATTATTATTATTATTATTATTATTTTACCCTTTCCTTCTTTCTTTTCTTTTTTCTTGCTTTTATACCAAATTGTAAATCAACATAAAAAAATTCTTATCTAAACTTTTCATACATAAAACGCATTTTATCTTATGTAATTAGTTACCATTCTTTCATAAAAAAAAGATTACACTCTCAATGTTTAACTTCCCAAATTGTTTAGGTTAATAAAATGGTTTATTTACTTATTAAAATAAATACACTACCACTAAAAAGACATAATTTATAACTCCAAATAAAAGTAAATGAATTTGTTACCATTTATTTTCCTATCAACGCTATTAATATTAAATTCACATTTTATTTCCTTTTGTTATTACTTTTATTTAGTTATTTATTATTATTAATTTTACATAAATATTTAATTGTTTATCATTTTTAACAGATTAATTATCAATTTATGAGTTGATTCCCTCTTTAGTATCCCTAAAAAAAGGGGTTGTTACAGACTTCCCCCCTTACAAAAATTGCAACCTCGCAATTTCTACGTAAGGGCGATATCTGTAACTTTATTAGTTAATTTAAATTCTAAAAGAATAAGACATACCTTACTCGAGTGCCAAACAACTCAGGATAATGCCCCTTCATCGACTCTTGTGTTTTCCAGGTGCAGTCCTTCGGATTGCTGGACCATTGCACCTTGACTAGAGGAACACCTTACTACGCAACTTCTTTGTCTCAGAGGCAATGATGCGAATAGGCTCTCGAGTATTGTCATATTAGGAGCGATCTCAAGCTGTTGCAACTTCTTTGGCTCTATCACCTCCTCGGAATCCCTCAAACACTTTCTCAAGTGTGACACATGAAAGACGTTGCGCGCACTCGATAAGTGTTCAGGTAGAGCAACTCTATATGAAAGAACCTCATTACCCCCTTCAAATGAGTAACCTTCACAAACACATGATCGCTGATGCTAAACTCTAAGTCCTTTCTTCTTTTATCTGCATAGGACTTTTATCTATCTTGTGCTTCTTTCATTCTCCTTCTAATTATCTCTACCTTCTCTGAGGCTTCTCGTACAGTGTCGGGACCAAGAACTAACTTATCTTCAGTCTCAGGCCAGCATGCAGGAGATCTACATGGTCTTCCATACAGTGCTTCGAAAGGAGCCATGCCTATACTCGACTGAAAGTTGTTATTATGTGAAAACTCTACCAAGTACAGGTGGTCCTCCTAGGACCCTCCAAAATCTAGAATACA
This sequence comes from Allium cepa, assembly GCA_030765085.1. Lineage (NCBI taxonomy): Eukaryota > Viridiplantae > Streptophyta > Magnoliopsida > Asparagales > Amaryllidaceae > Allium > Allium cepa. Next base: position 241,491,102 of record CM060930.1, read on the forward strand.
GGATCGCAACAAATCCTCCAATATCTTGTTGACTCGGTCAGTTTGTCCATTGGACTGAGGATGATAGCTGAGCTAATATTCAACTTCGTCCCCAAAGCTGCTTGTAAGCTCCCAAAATCCACTAGCAAATGATGGATATCTGTCACAAACTATAGCGCTAGGTACACCATGGAGACGAACAACTTCCTTCACATACAGCTTCGCCAAATAAGATGCAGTCCTCTTTGTCTTGACAAGGATAAAACGGGCAGATTTCGTCAAACGATCCACTACTACCCATATGCTATCATGCCCTTTCTTCGATCGAGGCAAGCCATCAATGAAATCCATTGATACTTAAATAAAGTGTTAATGTAACACTAATTGGATCACAATAAAGGGTTTATATAAGTGAACCATTGTAAAATCAAAATTCACTCATACTTGATCCCATTTCCATAATGGAATCTCCAAGGGCTGAAGAAGACCGCTAGGTTTTTGATGCTCGCATTTCACCAGTTGGCAAGTAATGCAATTTTTAACATATTCACCTATATCACGCTTCATTCCTTCTCAGGAATATAGGCGCTTCATGTCCATGTACATCTTTCTACCACCTGGGTGAATAATGTATCGCGAACAATGGCAGTCCTTCATCACCTCTTGTCTAAGCCCTGCAACATTAGGTACAAAGATTCTACCCTTCTTCCTCAAACAACCAAGAGCATCCATCTCAAAACCTTTCAGATCATCAGCTTCCTCACCATTCTTCAACCGATGAATACGATCTAAAGCAACCAAATCTTCCTTCTGAGCAAGAGAAATTCTGTCCATAAGACTTGGTCTCACAACCAAGCTAGCTAACATCCTCCCTGAGCTATGAGTAGGCATACTGAAACAGATCCCACTAGAAGCTAACACCTCCAAGTCACACCATTCAGCCACCATCATCGACACAACTGCCTGGTGTTTACGGCTGAGGGCATCCGCAACACGGTTTCCTTTTCCAGGAGTATACTGAATATCAAAATCATAGGCTGCCAAAAACTCCAACCACCTTTGTTGGCTCATATTCAGTTCCTTCTAGGAAAATAGGTATTTCAAGGACTTATGATCTGTATAGAGAACAAACCGCTTCCCCATAAGATAGTGTCGCCACAACTTCAAAGAAAAAACCACGGCTGCTAGCTCCAAATCATGAATAACGTACCGAATATCATTGGGCCTCAATTGCCTGGATGCATAAGCTACAACCCATCCTTTCTGCATTAGTACCGCTCCAAGGCCAAACCCACTAGCATCAGTATAGACCACAAGATCCTGATTACCCTCTGGAATCGCCAAAACTGGAGCGTTAGTGAGAATCTCCTTCAACTTTGAGAAAGCTTCCTCACACTTATCTGTCCATTCATAATTGACTCCTTTCCTCGTCAACCTCGTCAAAGGAGTCACAATCTTGGAAAAATCTTTAATGAAACGTCAGTAGTATCCAGCTATTCCTAAGAAACTCCGTATCTCGGTAACAGATTCTGGTATCTTCCAATTCTGTATGGCCTCAATCTTAGAAGGATCCACTGCCAGACCAGCTTCAGAGACTATATGGCCCAAAAACTTTACCTCCTTCTTCCAAAAGTGGCACTTGGAGAACTTAGCTTTTAGCTTATGTTCCCTTAAGGTCTCCAAAACAATCCTCAAATGCCCTTCATGCTCTTGCTCAGACTTGGAATACACTAGGATGTCATCAATAAAGATCAGGACAAATTGGTCAAGATTGCTTCTAAATATTCTATTCATTAGGTCTACAAAGTACGCAGGAGCATTCGTAAGCCCAAACGGCATTACCAGCCATTCGTATGAACCATAACGAGTGCGAAAAGCAGTAAAGGGAATGTTATCTTCCGCTACTCTCAACTGATGTAATCCGTGGATAAGTCCAGCTGGGAAAACACCTTTGCTCCGCTCAACTAATCAAAAAGATCATCAATATGAGGTAATGGATACTTATTCTTTATGGTCAGCTCATTAAGCTTCTTGTAGTCAATGCATAAACGAAGAGAGTCATCCGCCTTCTTTACAAATACAACGACGACTCCCTAAGGTGAGCTACTAGATTGGATATACTGCTTCCCTTCCAATTCAGTCAACTGCTTACGAAGTTCCTCCATCTCAACTCGAGGCATACGAGTAGGTGGTCGACTGACTAGTTTAACTCCAGGGATAAGATCTATGCGGAACTCCACGGCTCACTTTGGTGGTAAGCCTGTAACAGGCTCAAATATATCACTAAAATCTCTTACAATTGGTACTCTGGCTATCTCATCTTCCTCTCGTGACTCCATGGAAAACAAAGAAACATAAGCATCAGAGCTCGGTATATCCAGAGTCATTTTAACTAGCCCTTTATAGGATGGATGCTTCAAAGTAACAGCTCTATCTAAGCGGGAAAGCTGTGCACCATAACGATCCAACCAGTCCATTCCCAAGATAATATCAAAGCCAAGGCACTCAAATACATGCAAATAATAGAGAAAAGAGAGCCCGCAAAAGGAAAGCTCAAAGCCTTTACACAACATTCCAAGTGTTGCGGACCCACCAATGGGATTCGCAACCCTTAGAGATGTCACGAGGTATACAACTTCCAAATCATATTTATCAACTAATTCCTTAGATATGAAAGAATGGGAGGTACCGATGTCAAAGAGTATACGAATAAAAGTATCTTTAAAAGGAATCGTACCTTCCATGACCGCCACTTTCTTTCCCTTCCTCTCACTCGGGCCTGGATCTCCTTCCATCACATTCAGCTTTGCTGCTTGCTTCTTCTTCGTAAGCTGTGTACAGTTGTTTTTCAAATGACCAGTCTGGTGACACTCATAGCACTGCCTCTAGGGGCATTATTAGCAAAATGCCCCATTACTCCACACTTATAGCATTTCACTCCACTTTTTTCTTGCTTCTGGGAGCCCGAAGCTTGACCTTTCTTTTGCTTCTTCTGAGGATTTTGCTTCTTCTTAGGGAAGAATGGTGCTTTCCTCTTAGGCACAAAGCTCTGTCGGTTTGGTGGTGCATCATAATCTCTTTCCCGATACAAGTCTTCATACCTCATGGCCAAATCAACTATCTCATCAAAAGTGCAGCGAAGCTGATTCAAAAGCTGTTCCTTCAACTTCCTACATAGACCATCCACAAATTTCTGGTTCTTTTTGAAGGGAGTGTTGACCAAATAGGGGCCATACTTAGAGAGGGAGTTGAAGGTATTGACGCACTCCTGAACTGTCATATTTCTCTGCTTCAGCTCAATAAATCTACGAGCGAGAATGGCCTTCTCTGCCTCAGGAATGAATCTTAACTTGAATCATTCCCTAAATCTTTCCCATGTTAGCTCCTCCTCGCCTATCTCAGCACTAACCACATCGAACCAGTCAGATGCACCATCCTGGAGGAAGCTGGAAGCAATCTGGACCTTCGGCGGTCTGTCACACCCATGTGCCCAAAGACTCGTTCACAAGTTTTCAACCAAGCCTGTACTCCAACTACACCTTCATTTCCATGAAAGTGCTTCCCTCCAAGGCTCACAAAGTCCTTACACATACGAGCGAAATCAATTCTAGGAGCAGCACTAGGAGCGGGTGTGGCCTGTGGCATGTTCGGCATCAACTCCAACCACTCCTCCATGGTCAAACGGGGAGTTCTTCCAGCCATCTTTCTCACTACTCTGCATAGTGAGAAATGCTGTTAAGCTGGAATCAAAATAATTCTCATAGAAAAAGATCAAAGATTTGGGGTTTTGGTTTAGGCATGTATGACTATTATTATATTATGGAAGTGATACTTATGGTATATCGACATGTACAATGCTTCTACAGCTTTGTGCTAACTTATATTCCAAATATATTCTATACTATTGTTAACCTGGGCTCTGATACCAAAAATGTAACGCCCGGCCCCTATTCCCATGCCAACCAAGAGCAATACTAAGTATTACTGTCAGAAAGCGCGGAGAATGGGACTCGATAGGGCTAAATGTTGTACGCATTCCCTTGAACTAACACTAGCACGAGAAATTTTATGGCTTCTTTTTCTCTTCCACTTACAATTCGTGCGCAGTGTTGGTTCAAAGCATTGGTGCAAGATAAAAAAAATTTTCAGGTTACATAGTACATAATATAATAGCATGTACAGTTCATCACAACAACAACATAATGCATAATACATATCATAATAGTAATGTCCACGATACATAGTCCATGGTACATATCACTTCCAAAATACATAATAACATACATACCATAATACATATATTAACTACTCCTAAGTCCAAGCTGTAAAGTCCAAAACCCCAAAACATGGAAAATAATAAGAATGCTGCAACAGTCCACGCAACCTAACCTGCAACCATAATCCTCAGACTGGCCCGAGGATTATAAAACAAATCACACGGGTCAGACTATTTCTAGTGTGAGTGAAGTAAGGTCTATGAACAATAATTGTCTCAATCAACAAAAAGGAAAAGAAAGCGCCGCATGTATAAACCAACATGAGGCATACATGTGTGTGTGAACCAACATGCAAATTTGGTTTCATAAACAATTCATTTAATCAAACAATGGTTTTAGGCCAAACAAATCGTATGTAATCCAATACGATACCAACCCAATTATCATATGTAATACAACGAATAAGCTTATACACGCATTCTCTAAGAATACTGGGTTTTTAAAATCAACTTTCATATTTTTCAAAAATCATAAGATAAAGAAAACTGCATTATGGGAATTATAGGATAAATATAACATGACTCATAAAATATACCAAATAAACATACGCTAGTATTGTAAAATCACAATGGTAGAGATCGAGCGTGCGCACAGACATCAACCCCGTAACCTACTCATAACGCCATAATACACCTAGCGATCAACCCAGGATAACCAAGACGGTCTAAGGCAAATGTCATATGCTACCCGTTCACGGATCTACACGTGGGACCCCCACTCCTCAATCCATCATAGTCCGTGACCCGCCGATCGGAGATCCCGATCAAAAATAAGATTAGCCCTGTGTAGCAGACCGTTGACCTTTGGTGGTAAAAGGGCATGTGATATACCACCAATTCAGGTAGCGATCCTGAATCAGGTCGGCCAAGATGGAGTTTTGGCCCATTGGTACAACAGAGTCCAATCTATCCCAACCCAAAAATCAAAAGTGTTTGCAATTTCAAAACACTTCTAAAAAAAGTCAATGGCGACAACATCTTCCAAAAAAAACTCTTTGATAAACCCAGTATAGTATTCAAAAAAGCAAATAAAATTTAGTAGAACAAATATGCATATAAAAGAAAATAATTACATCTCCGTTTCGCATTAATACACAAGTACCCCATAATACTTATTTATCAAGGCGAAACACAGAAACCTAATTTATTGGATTAAAATTATTAAAAATTCGTAATGTCAGAAAAAAATTAATAATAATTAATTTAATTAAAAGGGCAAGCTTTAATATTCAAAAATGTAATCATAATTCTAAATAAAATGTTCTATATTTTTTTCCAAACACGTATTGATCGATAATATAATATTTTTCTTTTTTAATCAAAATAAATTTAATTTAACATTTTAAATTCATTTAAATTTTTTTTTCTTTTTTTCTTTTCTCCTTCATTCGGTGCAGCCCCGAGCTAGGCTGTAATTGTGCAGCCCGCTTGGGCTGCAACTTCAGCCCAAGCCTGGCTGCACCTGCGCAGCCGGCCCGGGCTGCACCTGTGCATCCCCGGGCTGCACCTGTGCATCCCCGGGCTGCACCTGTGCATCCCCGGGCTGCACCTGTGCATCCCCTTGCTGCACCTGTGCAGCCTGCTCTGGGGCTGTACCTGTGCAGCCCAACCTAGGCTGCTTTTGTGCAGCAGGTCTAGGCTGCATAGGGCAGCTCCGCCTGGGCTGCGCATGCAGTCCCGCCTGGACTGCACATTGCAGTTCCATCCGAGCGGCACAGTTCCGCCTTATACTGTGCTTCGCTTTTGCAGTTCCGAAAATATTCTTTTTTTCCAAGAGAAGAAAACTGCAGCTCATTTTGGCAAATAAACAAACACCATGCATGCATTTTGATTTTGTGCATTGATTTTCATTCTCATTTTTTTTCCAATCCAATAATTCAATAAACCACATGATTTAGGGAATGAGCAAACAATACTAATCCAAGAATTTCACCCTACATTTGCATGCATATATAAAAAAATAAAATAAAATAAAACATGATTATAACTTCACTCACCTAAAGCTTCAAATTGCAATCTTCAAGCTCTAATTCAGCTAGCCCTTGATTGCTTGACTTTCCCCTTTCAATTGCTAACAAAATCAGAAAACCCTAAATAGGTATCCATTGAAAAAGAAATGTGCTAAGGGATTATAGGGATACTTACTCTTAGAATTGGGAATCTACCTCTTAGATTTGATTGTAGGCAAGTTCTGGATGAAGTGATTAGAAATTAGGTTTTCTCTTTTTTTCCTTTCTTTCTTCTTTCTGTTTTTTTTCTGTACGTACTGTAAACAGAAAGACGAGAGGGGATGTTGTTTTTATTATAAAGCCCCTCCTCTAGAATCTTCTCCCAATAAAACCCTTATTTTATTATTTCTCTATTTTTTCTTTTTAATTCAATTTATTCATTATCTTTTTGTCCTTATCCTAGATTTTTCTTTTGCCTAACAATATTTTATTCACTTTCTAGATCTTTCCTACATGACATTATAAAAAAAAAGTATTATTTATTATTATTATTATTATTATTTTACCATTTCCTTCTTTCTTTTCTTTTTTTCGCTTTTATACCAAATTGTAAATCAACATAAAAAAAATTCTTATCTAAACTTTTCATACATAAAATGCATTTTATCTTATGTAATTAGTTACCATTCTTTCATAAAAAAAAGATTACACTCTCAATGTTTAACTTCCCAAATAGTTTAGGTTAATAAAATGGTTTATTTATTTATTAAAATAAATATACTACCACTAAAAAGGCATAATTTATAACTTCAAATAAAAGTAAATGAATTTGTTACCATTTATTTTCCTCTCAACGCTATTAGTATTAAATTCCCATTTTATTTCCTTTTATTATTATTTTTATTTATTTATTATTATTATGTTTACATAAATATTTAATTATTTGTCATTTTTAACAGATTAATTATCAATTTATAAGTTGATTCCCAATTTAGTATCCCTAAAAAAATGGGTTGTTACAATTTTCTCAACCCTTTTTTCAAATTCCAATATAAATTGACCCTATGAATTTATATCCCCAATTATCATCTGATATTGAATTCCTTAATTTATAAATATCGTTTATCAATTTTATAACCCCTTTGGTTTTACCGGTTTATAAAACAAACCTTATTTATAAAATTCCATTATTTCCATTTATTTCTTATAAATTCTTTTTTTTACTTCCAATCTATTTTTAATATTGGCTTTAACTCCATTTTCTATTTTCAAGAATATCATTTATAAATTGTTTTATATAATTTATTTTTAAAATCTTTATTTATTAATTCGTAATAGTTAAGTATAACTAAACTCAAATATATATTATTTCTTTCCTAATTCAATTTCTTTAAAATAACTCCCATTTCCTATATATATATATATATATATATATATATATATATATATAAATCAAATTCCTTTGAATTCCATAAATCTTTAGAAATATATTTATAGAATTTGAATTATCAAAATACAGGCCAGTGCTACAATAGCATCTAAAAATTTCAACCGCTACAATAACCTATAATAGATTATTCTACACAAATCATATATCACCCTATATGAAAATAAACAATAAATTTGAGGAATCTAGTTGGATCCCTCCAACCCGTTTCCCTGCATCCACAGATGTTAATACAACATAAAAATAGTACCAATCCAACTTCGAGGGGGATATCGCGGTGTACAGGGTCATCCGCTATTATGCGGGCGAGTAGGGTCTCATCCGCTATAATGTGCGGGAATATCACTCCAAATACTAACAAATATACAACCATATATATAGTCATCCAACAGACAATTATAACTTTATCAATCAATCAAGCATCCAATAGATTAAATTTTAAACATTTAAATTTAAATAGGGTAATCCAAATGGGTAAGAAATTCTCATCTTGATTTTTTTTCGAAATTATTGATCGTTCCACACTAATTTCAGCTCGTATATTTCTCATCTCACGTCACCTCGAATAGATTTTATATGGATTAACGAACTTAAAATAAAATAATCGTTGATCACTTAAATTTATAAAGAATGTTTTCAAAATCAATATACCTTCCCTAATTACCATTGCCCTCACTCGCCTACTGTTGCCGCAAGACTCATCACCACGAGTTGAAAAACCATTCACCAGAGCCTCCACCGTCAACGAGAACCACCTCTGGTCGCTTACCCAAGTCACGCGGCACCCTCGCGACCTCCAACATCCACGGGAGCCATCCACCACCATCGCTAACTCGCGGCCTTCTACCCACTCGACCACGCTTGGGCACGGCCTCGAACACACTCCAATCGAACCAAATCTTAATGCAAAACCTAGATTCGATCGAAACCTACAGTAGAGCCTTGACCTCCAACCCTCGCCACTACCGCCTCAAGTTTCCAACACGACCCACGCCGCACCCTAGCATCGCGACCCAATCCTTGTGCTTAGCCTTGCTACGACGACTACGACCACTCCACATCTCGCCCCAAATAAACTCTAGGATATAGCCGCCTTCCCATCGCGACGTCTCCGCGCTCGAGTTTGAGCCCAAACAACCATGACTGGAACAACATCGCGCCTTGCCGTTCAATTTCGAACGCGACTCCATTTTCTGAGAACGATTTCGCGACGATGAAAATTGCTTATGGAATGATTTTAGTTTTATTTTCATTCTATTTTTATTATTCGAACGATTTTAAATTTTCGTTCCACCATTTTTTTTCTTTCTTTTCGTTTGAAATGAAATTGAACTAGAAGAACAAGAAAGAGGGCGATAAGATTTAACGAGGAAGGAACTCTTATGTGATGGTGGCATGGTCGAGATGGTAAGGCAGCTTTTGATTTTGAATTTTATCTGATTTTATAAACATATATTATTTTATATTTCAAACCGTCTCGATCTCGTAACCCAAAATCTTCAACCTCTATCGAGGCGTGCCGCTAGGTGTCTATATTGTATACCCCTATTCCGAATCTAACGAAAAAGGTTTCAAGTCCTAATTTAATCGTATGGAGAAGATAGCTTTTGAACCCAATTAATATATTAGATTTCGATATAATTTCAACGCGTTTCAATCCCGTATTACCAAACGATAACTCCAAACACTACGAAAATGAAATCCGATAATAATACAATATTATGGATCCAATGGAACTAGTTTCATCGAATTCCAAGACTGTGCCTCGAAAGGCTAATTTTGATTGTCAATTTAAACAAACTATTTTTAAAATTAAACAGAACTTTTAAATTCAATTTTAAAACGTTAATTTTCTTCATTATTATCACTGTGAATTTTATAAACCTTTAAATTATTTTTATCGATCTTAAACTCAAGATACAATAATCTAACAAATATTCAATTACAAGAATTCAAAAATTAACTTATCCAATAAATCGCTATATTTAAATCCTGAATTTATTTTGTAAATAAAACCCCAAATTTCCATACTCAGAGTCAATCTATAAATTTAAATTCAATATTTAAAACAATTTAAATATTTCAATTTAAACGCCAGAAAAACCGGGCCGTTACATTCCATCCCTCTTAAAAGAATTTCGTCCCTGAAATTGCTAAAGCAGAAAGAATGCTCCAAACCTATTTACCTTTTTAAACCCACTTAGTGAAAATTCGATATTCACTTTTCCAATCTTTTTAGTCTTTTCCAAAACAATTTTTTTTCAATTCTAACTTCAAACTCTTTATTTCGATTATAAATTCGAAATCAAATTGTCGTTAACAAAATTTTCCAAAAATTTTCAATATTTTCTTACACCCTAAATTTTCGAATAATTCCCGCGGAGTCTCCTTTGTACGGAGGACCTTTTGCAATATGACAAGAGAGATAAATATATATACATCGCCCCACACGGTCAGAAAACAAAACATATAACAATATTTTTATATTTTGCAATAGTTAATCCAAAAATGTACCTTATTTTAGCATTTTTAAGCTAGCGAATTATTTATTTTGCAATGCGCGCATTAAAAGTCAAGCACAACAACTCCAGGTACATGTACTTACTCAATTTAAACATGTAAGTACCATATATATGAAATTCACTGACATTACAGTTATTTTAACAGCTACAACACATGATTTTCAATGACCAATCACGCTAAACATGTATTATAAGCAATTATAAGGTTGTAACATTCATTTTATTACTTTTAATCAATCCATACATCATTTCATTCAATCTGAAATGATTTACAACCCAATCTGCTTATATTCAATTCACATTTGTACTAAACAAATTATTATTCATCCAAATTGATTAAAAATCAATTTATTCACTTCCATTTATGTCAAACGAAAAACCTTTCTATGCAAATTCGGCGATATTCGCTTAATAAAACATCCACTTTAGTTTATAACTACTTTAAAGTGATTTCAAATCAATTTATATTTATCTTTATTCCATTTCAAATCTATTTATGATCAATTTAGTTACATTCCATTCATATATATTTTCTGTACATCCAAATCTATTTAATTTACCTCGGATTCATTTCATGTTATTATATCAAACAAACATTTCACAATTTATTTAAGCCGAGCCACCATTTAAATATTTACTTAAGTTAATTTATTTACTTCAATTACTTCGATCAAACAGCTTAAGTTCATTTCCATTGGCAAACAATTCCCTTTCTACCTAATTTGATTCCATTTCAATCAAATCCATTTCATTTACTAATTAACTTAATTAGTTCATCCACTCAATTCACATCAAACTTCTAATTTCCACATTCAAATTCATTTAACTATTATTCCAAGTCAATATTCTATTTATTTACACTTAAATTGAATCCATTTATACTCAAACTATTTCTATTTCAATCCAACATTTCAATTTTTAATTCGCTTACAATCTAAATCGAATTTTAGTTACAACTCAAGTTTCATTTTCAAAAATCCATTTTCAAGCCATAACCCAATTTTATTTAACCAAGTTAAATTTCATTCTCATATTCCATTTACTAATTAATTATCTAATTAGTTCACTTCCAATTTATAATTCAATATTTGATTTTATTTTAAATTTTCTTCATTCAATCTACTTGGGTTCAAATTTATTTTATAACTCAAGTTTGGGTTTTTATTTCCATTCCAAAATATCAAACTCTTTTTAATTCGGGTTATCTATTTCACTTTCAATTTATAAGTCACATAACTTATTATTATTATTTTTTCACGTTAATTTCATAATCGAGCACGTTTACGTTTTATTTTTAACCCAAAGTTATACATCGTTTAATAGCTTACTATACTTTTATTCCATTTCAATTTTTAATTAACTTAACTCACGTTACTTTAAACCGCATACCATTTCCTTTTTATTTGTTTAAGTAAGAATTCAGTTTCGTTCAATTTCATCTATAACTAAATTCCATTTTTGTCTTCATTTAATCCAAATTCAAATCAATTTTACTTAGCTTAGCTTGAGTTAATTTTCCAATTCCATTCGCTTGCTTAAGTTTAATTTTATCCATTTTAACTATGCTCAAGTTAAAATCCATTTCGAAAACTCAAATTCCCTATTTTCTTTCTTTATTTAGAATCATTCTTAATTTATAAGTTTATAACTTATTCCTTGATGATCTCTAAATTATTTAAATAAGGATTCCAGAATTCTTAAAACGCCCGGTACTTAGTTCAATCATTTTAGAAATCATGAATACCTTTCGAAATTTTCCCAAACAAACTGTTTTGCCCAACAAATCTGAACAAATCAATTACGGTAGCAATCCGTCACTTAGAAACTTGAAAATGAATACTGATGATATTGTAGTCATCATTAGGATTTTTGTTCCAGCGACCGAAGTGAGGTTAGTGTTATTTTATCTTCCAAAATCAATTTAAAATCATTTTCTTTCAAAATACTTCCAAAATAATAATACTACTATTTATTTCAAAATACTTTGGAAAATATTTTCAAAATCTTCGGGATTTTTTTCTTTCGAATTCTGGTTTTTAATAAATTTTTAGTTCCATTCATTTGCATAACTCATATTTATCCAATGTCTGTTTGGTTATATATAAAACCATTTAAGTTTTTATAGTCTTGTTTTGATTATAATGTTATCAACCAAACACTCCAATATGCTGTAATAATTTTAGAAAATTATTTCCTTTATATAACAATATAATTTGGGTAAAATTATTTCATTTACCCACTTTAAAACCATACTACGTCGAATTACTCTATTCAAGTGTTTAGAAACTCCTATCGATTTAGTGGCATCCCACTATTCGATCAGAATTTATATATCACTCAACAGATTCATTAACACTATATAAGACCATTTTATATTTGCTAACAAATATGTGCTAATATCTATTATTACACTCAAATCATTTTAGGGTACTACTGACTCTATCTCTAATGAGTAATCCCCACCAGAGCCAAGGTTCTCGCTTGACCTTCAGCTCTGATACCAAGTGTAGTGACCCTCAGTTTCATAGCCCTTGAGTTTATCATAATTCTTCCTTGCTCAACCCAAAGTGTACGAAAGAGCGAATAACTAGGGTAAAGAAAAAGAAAGTGATAGAAGAAAATTAAACAACAACATAGAATCTCATAATCGCAGCGGAACAAAATATAATATATAATAATAGATTTTTGTATACAAAAGAACCTATAACTGTTTATACTTACATTCATCAGAATACAACAATCAATACATCAACTGGACAGTTATGTAAATGTCCTTTCACAGTGGAATATAAGTCAAATACGAAAATACGTCTGAAAACTCCTCCAGCTCGTCTCCTGAGCACAACAGCATTTAAACCTAAATCTACAATACTCGGTCTGACCCAAGCATTATAATAAAATAACACTCGTGTCAGTCTGGAAAACCAACGTGAGAAAACACACTCAATTTGAATTATTAGAGTTATCAAAATCCTTTGAAAAACAAAGGTGTCTCGTAAGACCGTGTCATACATAAACATGATGGGTTTTTACCCTACAATAACCAAACCATTTTATAGAAAATATAGTGATATTATAATAGGGTCTAAATACAAATACTTATTCAAATAGCTGAAATTGGTACATTAATTAAATTCTAGCAAACCAGGCTCTACAAACAAAACTATAAGCTCATATTGGAGAATGGATTCCAATAAATGACTGGGCCATTGGGGTACCGTCCGTCACAGTACACCTTTAGAACAATATAACAAGGACCATGCCAGCATCCCTGCTAGACAAGACCGGCCTGACCTAGATAGACCGAATATGTTATCACCTCAGATGTTCCCACCCTTACTATCGAGTGCTCCTTCCATGCACAACCATATCAATAAGTAATAGGTTTTCGAGGATATCTAGAAAGGTGATAACATAACCTTGGGTGCGACCCACTTGGCCTTGCTGCATCTCAACGGTTTTAGTCATTCTCAGTTGATCAGATTCGAGGATGAGCGTTACCTTTCAAGAACAATTTTGCTTAGAATTCTCATTGCTCTCCAATGAAGATATTCTGATCATCCGTCCATACAAGTTATCCTGAGTCTGGACAAGCCGAATCATAGTTTTCGTCATCTTCATGGTATTCATTCATTATGTTCAAACCGAATCAAAGTGGTTTACGGATATTTAAATCTGATCACGTTCTCATCGAAACAATTAAAGAAATTGGCCAATATTGACAGTCGGTTATCTAACTATCAAATAACATCGATAAGAAGTCACTAAGCCCAATTTTTTAAGTCTCCAAAATATTTATTTCAAATACCTTCACCACGGTGTGTGTGTGTGTGTGTGTGTGTGTGTATTCAATCTCTTTGATATTTCTATATTTGAAAACAAATTTCAACACTGGTATCCATAACAGGATATTTCACTATTTCCAATACTTAGAAATATTTCCACTTCAATACTTAGAAAATAATTCTTTTCCATATCTTTACCACCAAAAATATTTTTCAAAAATCCTTCCTTCCAATACTTTAGAAAATATTTATATGTATAATTTCCAAAATCATTTATAAGATTTAACTTGGAAATATTACACAACTTATCTCATAAGTTTTCGAAAATTTTAAATAATTCCTCCTACGGTTTTCGAACCGACTATACTTATTTATAATCCCAACTGATTTTTAACTCCTTTAAATGAATTCTCATTCTTCCCGAAGCCATCGCATCTAAACATTTAAAATTATCTTAAGTCTCTAGAATCCAGTTTACAAGATTTCTCTTATAAAATTTCCCCCCTGAAATAAAACATGTCTACACATCTCGAGAGAATTTTATAAATAAATTTTCAAACCTTTCAAACTATATATTCTCAAGATCGTTTTTAAAGGGTAATAATTTATTTTTATTTCTAAATTACATTTTAAGTTATTATTTAAAATATTAAACACTTTTTAATAAACCATCAATAACTCATTTAAATGAAACAAATCAATTCACAAAGATGATTACAAAAGTTAAACTTTTTATTTCAATAAATATTAAATATTTAAAAAATCCATTTTCCGAAGTATTCCAGTACTAACTACTTTAAAATTTCGTAGTTTAAATAATAAAGTTTTGCATACAAACTCAACGTCTTAAAAAAATATTTTAAAATCTCGATAGCCAATTTTGATTTATAACTTCCTCTCGATTATACAACATATCGATTCATTTGTCGGTTTTCCTAACCATTCCCATTTCAAAAATAGAACCTACTATCTTTCTCGACCCTATTTCCAAATTCTAGTATAAATTCACCCTATCAATTTATATCCTCAATTATCATCTAATATTGAATTCCTTAATATATAAACATCATTTCTTAATTTTATAACCCTTTTGGTTTTATCATTTTATAAAACAAACCTTATTTATAAAATTCCATTATATCCATTTATTTCTTATAAATTCATTTTTTACTTCCAATCTATTTTAAATATTGGCTTTATCTCCTTTTTGTATTTTTTGGAATATCATTTATAAATTCTTTTATATAATTAATTTTTAAAAATCTCTATTTACTAATTGACAATAGTTAAGTGTAACTAAACTCAATTTTTTTCCTTTCCTAGTTCAATTTTTCTAAAATAACTCCCATTTCCTATGTATATTTTTATATCAAATTTCTTTTCATTCCATAAATCTTTAAAAATATATTTATAGTATTTGAATTATCAAAATACAAGCCAATGCTAAAATAGCATCCAAAAATTTCAACCACTATAGTAATCTATTATAGATTATCTACACAAATCATATATCACTATATACAAAAATAAACAATCAATTTGAGGAATCCAATTGGATCCCTCCAACCTGTTTCCCTGCATCCATAGATGTTAATACAACATAAAAATAATACCAATCCCACATCATGGGGGATATCATGATATATAGGGTCATTCACTATTTTATGGGTGTGTAGGGTCTCATCAGCTATAATGTGTGGGAATATCACTCCAAATACTAACATATATACTACTCTATATATATAGTCATCTAACAGATAATTATAAGTTTATCAATCAATCAAGCATCCAATAAATTAAATTTTAAACACTTAAATTTAAATAGGGTAATCCAAATGAGTGAGAAATTCTCACCTTGATTTTTTATTTCGAAATTGTTGATTGTTCCACTTTAATTCCAGCTTTTATATTTCTCATCCATGAATCCAACTTGTCTTGTTTTATTTATTGGACCTCGAATAGATTTTATATGGATTAACGAACTTAAAATAAATTAATCGATGATTACTTAAACTTAAAAAGAATGTTTTCTAAATTAATATACCCTCCCTAACGACCATTGCCTTACTCGTCTGTTGTTGCTACGAGACTAATCACCACGAGTTGACAAACCCCCCACCAGATCCTCCTCCATCACCGAGAACCACCTTTGGTCGCTCACCCTAGTCCATGCGGCACCCTTGCGACCTCGTGCCTCCACGGGAGCAATCCACCACCATTGCCACCTCATGACTATCTCCCCACTCGACCATGCCTGCCCACGACCCCGACCACCTCCAATCGAACCCAACCTTAACGCGAAACCTAGCTTCGATCGAAACCTACAGCAGAGCCTCGACTTCCAACCTCTCCACTACCACCTCCAATTGCCAACGCGACCCATGCCACACTCTGGAATCGCGACCCAATCCTTATGCTCAGCCATGCCGCGACGACTACCACCACCCCACGTCTCACCCCAAATATACTCCAGGATATCGCCGCTTCACCATCGCGATGTCGCCGCGCTCGAGTTTGAGCCCAAAAAATCACGACCGAAACAACATCGAGCCAAGTTGTTCAATTTCGAACGCGACTTGATTTTCTAAGAACGATACTAGGATGATGAGAATTGCTTACGGAACAATTTTAATTTTTTTTCATTCGAATTTTAGTATTCAAATGATTTTAAATTTTCGTTCCGCCACTTTTTTCTTTCTTTTCGTTTGAAATGAAATTTAACTAAAATAATAAGAAAGAGGGCGACGTGATTTAACGAGAAAAAGAACTCGTACGTGATGGTAGCATGCTCAAGACGGTAAGGCAACTTTTGATTTTGAATTTTATCCAATTTTATAAATATATATTATTTTAAATTTCAAACCATCTCAATCTCGTAACCCAAAATCTCGAATCTCTATCTAGGCATGCCGCTAGGCGTTCATAATGTTATACCCTTATTACAAACCAAATGGAAAAGGTTTCGAGTCCTAATTCGATCTTATGGAGAACATAGCCTTTGAACCAAATTATTATATTAGATTTCGTTGTAAATTTCAATGCATTTCTATCCCGTACGACCAAACAATAATTCTAAACACTACGAAATTTGAAATCCTATAATAATACAATATTACGGATCCAATGGAACTTCTTTCGTCGAATTCCGAAACTGTGCCTCGAAAGGCTATTTTTAAAATTGAACAGATCACTTTTAAATTCAATTTTAAAACTTTTATTATCTTCATTATTATTACTATGATTTTTATAAGCCTTTACATTATTTTTATCGAGCATAAACTAAAGATATAATAATCTAACAAATATTCAATTATAAGTATTCAAAAATTAACGTATCCAATAAATCGCTATACTTAAATCCTGAATTTATTTTATAAATAAAAACCCAAATTTCCATATTCAAAGTTAATTTATGAATTCAAATTCAATATTCCAAATCAAATGTCGGAAAAGCCTAGGTCGTTACAACATATATATTATACCTCGCTTGCATTTACGCATTAAGATCATATAAGGAAACTCTTTATTTCACCTTTAATTATCGATTAATTTCCATAATTAGCCCTAATTTACTTTCTGTGGGGTTTTTTGCTATTTATTAACCTATTTACAACTAGTACTTATATATTACTAATATATTTATACATTATGTAACTTTTAGGCTAACTAATTTATAACAATATTCTTAATCATGCTTAAAAATATTGTTACACTAAGCCTTCCAATATGAGTTATGAAGATAATTTTAGTATCGAGTTCCATTATCCATAAAAATCTCAATTTAACCCAATAGATTACAAAAGAGTTAGTATCACAATCCATAGTTAGTAAACGAACAGACCTGTAAGTCTATTCAAAAGATTAGAATCAAAATATCCAAATTATTTTAATTTAACATAGTAGAATTAGCGCCTCTAATTCAAGGGAATAAATTTTGTAATAAATCCTTTATATTCTATTCAAATTTTACTTTTATAAGGTTAAAGTGAAAAAAGGTCCATTTTCATTGAAATTACATGAATAGACGGTGCAAACTAGAGAAAGAAAAATCCATATTTTGCTTATTCTTTCCTACTTTTTTTTCCTTGTTGAATCCTTTATCATAGAAAATAGAATTAGGATGAAATTGAAGAGAACATAAATTATTTATATTACAATAACAGATTATACGCTACTATAGTAACATAAAATAATTATAATTCCAATAATCCAAGAATTTGACAATTTCAGGGGAATTTTGGGGTTTTAGATTTAGGATTTTCGTACACAAAATTCACCAAAGAATAAAATATATCTAAACCTTTGCTAAACAAATTACTAAAATTTGTAATATTAAAAATTCCTTATAGATATCTTTTCTCGGGTTCCTTTGGAATCGATTCCAGGCTTTTACTTATACCCTCTTCCAATTATCTTCTGTTTAATTTTCAGCATACAACCATTAAATTGTGTACGTGTGTCTATGTGTGTGTGTGTGTATATATTAGATTTAGAATTCAGCTAATAGGGACGAATAGAAATAAAGGTGGCATTTCGCTAGCGTTTCTATTTTTTTGTGAATAAAAATAAGGTGGCTAGCCTCTTATTTATAGTGGTTAGAAAGCGCTTGAATCGTAGAATCAAAATTAGTTTAATATAATAAAATCTGGGTTGTTATGGCCTAGCAAAACCCTAATCGACTTTTTTAGCTGGTTGACCGGCCTTCTTCCTCTGGCCAATATTTATTACTAACATTAACTTTTTATATCATATTATATATTTCTCTATTTAACCCTACCATTAATGTTTACTTAATGTTCCGTTATTTATTACCCTTTTAAATTTCAAATGTTAACGTTTATTAATTTTTAAATTTGAAATCATTTGAGTTATATTAAATTCATAAACTTTGAATATCAATAACTTCGTGAAACTTTATATATGAAAGTTGATTAAAAAATCACTGCGAATGCAATGGTGTAAATTTCATGGACAAATTCTAATGTTTTTTATATTCTTATTTTTAGCTCTATCATTAATTTATTAACTCCTTATTAATTTGTATGGAGTGTTATAACAATGGTGTTTTATTATCAACGTTATTTACTGTTATGGATATTATGTATGAAATGCTTATTAGTTACGTACACAGATATATATTTATGTACGTTAACATGAAATAATAATTTGGACATTGTTTCTTTAGTTTCAATAGTTTAAAGACCGAAACTAAACTGATAGTGAATTCAATTTTCTTTTTAATTTCTTTGAAATTAGTCTTTAAATTTAGTATGTAGATCGATTAAAGTTTGTAATCTCTCCCAGTTCGGTCCTAAATAGATGTTGTATCCTAGCTATGTTTGAATGTGAAGACTGAATAAAGATTGAATTTAAGTCTTTAAAATTCAGTATGAACTATATTTTGGACCAAAACATCAGTCTTTAAATTTTGAAACTGAAATGTAAGTGTTAACTTTTTTACGATTAGAGACTCGAAGACTGAAGTTTTTGGTTTTGAACAGCCTTCAAATATGATTTAAAAACTGAATTGCTTGATTAGAAATTGAATTTTTGTCTCTAATTCAATGTTTTTGGTAATGAATTAACATTACGGTATAAATTGAAAAAACACACAAAGAGACACAATTTAAATATCAACGATGTGTTATTATAATAAAATTTTGTGAGTATTGATTGAAAATTTTGTATTATAACCATTGTGTTTTCTAAAATATAAAATATAATTCATAAACAAAACATGTGAAACCAATTTCCTTATTTGAGGAGAAGAGCAACGCTTAATTCTTAAATTGTATATATATTGCTAAAATGAAAAATCCCATGTAACACTAACAGTTTAACCTTACAAAATTATTTCTAAAACAAAAGAAACATAAAGCCAAGATTTTATTTGAACCATGCATTAATGGAAAAGAAATAAACGTTGTATCGTAACATTAGAATTAAATTTATCATTTTTAATAGAGGGATCACAGGAGTCCAATAACCTAAAGGCAAAATGTAACGACCCAGAATTTTTGATAATTTGAATTTGAGTATTTAATTAATTTTAAATATTAATAAGTGGAATTTTTAAGTCGAATAATTTATTTTTCGAATATTGGGTTTAATGGGATAATTAAATCGATGATTTAATAGTGAGATTCCAGAAATAATTAAATATTGGGTTAAATATGATTGAAAATGATTTGGAAAATTTTATTTTATCATATTAAAGTTATAGAGATATTTTAGAACTTGTAAAACTGAATTTGGAATTTATTTGTAAAAATTGAATATTTTAATATTTAATTATCGACTGAAAAATAGCCATTTTTCAAACGGTCTCGGATTTCGACGAAACTAGTTTCATCGGATCCGTAATATGATATTATTGCAAGATTTCAAATTTCAAGTCAATCGGATTTATCGTTTGTCCGGTACAAGCCAAAACGCCTAGAAATCGTTTAAATCGGTTTAAATTTAAATCGAGCGTTTATTGCCGTATCTCACACATACGATGGAATTAGCTTACGAAACCTATTCCATTGCGTCCGGAATGCGGAAAAACCTTAGGATCGATTGTCGGAACGCGTAGTTTGGTGGTCGTTTGCATAAACTGTTAAAGTGAGAATTTTATTAATTAAATAATATAAAAAAAACTATTATAATTTTTCATTTTCTTCTAAACCCTAGTCATTAGGGAGCCGGCCGCCTCTAATTAAATTAATGGCCGAAATTCACTTAACTTCCACCACAAATCCACGCAAATCCGTCAAGTTTTAGAAGATGTTTCCAACTGGAAGATCGAAGAGAGCCTCGAGAACTACAGATCCAACGGTGGATCTCAGCTATCATCGTCGTTTGGAGGGCATGGGGAGCCGCGTTCGTGCTTGCGTTTGGCACGTTTTCCTAGGGGATATGCTGACCGAGCTCTGCAAGCTCCTGGCCGAAGGTGGCTCTTGTCGTGGGCTACGAGGTGGCGCTCTCTGATCGATGCATAGGCGAGTGTGGTGGTCGCGAATTCAAGCCCTAGATTTGTGCATATGGGTTCATGTACGTGTTTCTTAGCCTGGGGAGAGTTGCGTGCGTGATCTTGGTGAAGGAGAAGGGGGACGCGGGGCCCGTTGGGTTGGTATTTGTAAATTAATTTAAAAGGAATTGTTTCGAAATTCAATTCAAACTTTAAAAATCAATATCTTTTTGCTGCGAGGTCCGATTTGGGCGAATCAAAGTGCGTTGGAATCGTATGGTCGTGCTCTTCGCAATGCAACCATTTTGGAGTCGATTGGAGCTCGTTTGAATTTCGGGTAAAATTAAACGTTCGAAACGAACGCGAAAACCGGAAATAAAACCAAGGTGAGAACTCCTCACTCAATCGAACAGTTTGGTTTAAAATTTTAAATAGTTAATGTTGATTGATGATTGCCGTTTGATTGTGGTAGTAGATATAGTAGGATATATACTATATATAGCAATATATATATATTGGCATATGTATATATTGGATTTGATTTCCCGCCTCGTATAGCGGATGAGACCCTATTGCGCCGTTAGTAAGCGGATAATATTTTATAAATCCCATATACCGCGATATTCCACCTTGAAGTGGAATTGGTATTGTGCTAATGTCTGTGGATGCAGGGAAACAGGTTGGAGGGATCCAACTGGATTCCTCGCAAATATTTATTTGTTTATAAATATTGTGTTGATTGTTAACTATCATATCGATATATGATGTTTATTCCCGTGATTGACCATTTGATGCGGTTGCATCATCGGATTCATTTTTAAAAAAGTTAAAAATAACGATTTTGAATTTAAAAAAGGATTTTTAAGTAATTTTTCAAGGATATGTTTTTATTAAATTTTTGAACTTGATTCATTTTAAATAAATTAAGATTTTAAATACTAAAGTTATAAAACTATGATTTTTATGAAATATAACCAAAAGGAAAATTTTAAAATAAATAGATTTATAAAATAGTTAAATTGGGATTTTTGAATAATTTTTATAAACAGTCGTATAAAAGATTTTATAAATTGGTATCTATAAATAAAAAAAATTTGGAATTATGAAACGAGTCGATTAAGTGTTGAGTTGACGTATGAAATGAATTTCATTAAAATTTATAGATTTATAAATTGTGAAAGTTGTAAAAAGAATTGATGTTAAAAATAAAAGTTTTATAAGTAATTAACTTATAAAATGGATTTTGACCATTTAAAGGGGATACTTTTAGAAATTGTTAATAAAGGAGATTTTTCTATAAGTGGAAAACTATTATAAAACTTAAAGGAATCTTATCAGTGATAAGATTTAAAATTTGTGAAGTTTAAAGGAACGGTTTAGTAAATAAATAGATTATAAGCTCTTGACTTATAATATGAACCTTTGGTATAGAAATTGGGTTTATAAATTGAATTGGCTTAATAAAAGAGATTTCTAAACCAAAGTTATTAATAAAAATAGAATTTATAAACGTTGTTTATAAATTTGAAATCAATGTAATTTGGTAAATTGAATTTAGAATTGTTAAAGGAGTTATATTCACTCTTTTAAACGATGAATATATTATTAAGTCAAATGGGCATGTTTTGGGAGAAGAATGTTTTAAAGGGAATTTTAAACGATTTAAAGATGCTTTAAAATGCATTAAGTATCGAAAACTTGGATTTCAACATTCATTGTTGAAATAGACGTTTTCGAGAAATAGAAGGAAATGAACACGTAGATTTCAACATTCATTGTTGAAATAGGCGTTTTCGAGAAAATAGAGAAACGGTGGACTATAACACTGTTGTTATAGTAAATGGTTTCCAAATGGAAATATTTTGTGTAGTATTGGAATTTATGTTTCTATTTTTATTTTGAATCTCTATACTAGTGATTTTGGGTGGTCGTAACGATGTTCTACGTAACATTCGTTTTAACCCAAATAAAAGTGAATAAAAGAATGTTTAAAAAAAATGAAATATATATTTAACTATGGGTTAAGTATATTGAATATTTTCAAATTGTTGAAAATAAATAAATTTGTGGATTACTTATTATTAAATAAGTATGGAAATGCTTTCCAATATGAGATGGAACGTTTTTGAGAATTTATCTTTTAAAG
Source organism: Allium cepa (assembly GCA_030765085.1). Lineage (NCBI taxonomy): Eukaryota > Viridiplantae > Streptophyta > Magnoliopsida > Asparagales > Amaryllidaceae > Allium > Allium cepa. Next base: position 241,514,158 of record CM060930.1, read on the forward strand.
GTAAATTGAAAGCAAATATTTGAAATCGATTTGTAAATCGTATATCAGTAGATATTTGGAATTTAAATTCACTATGGAATTTATAAAGGGAAGGGAAATTTGTTAAAAATAAATATTGATTTATTTTGAAGTATGAAAATGAATTTACCAATTTGGAACGTAAATTTAAAATAAATCGGTAAAGACTTATTTGATGATTTGGAATTTGTTTTCAAAGGGTATAAATGATGTAAAGTAATTTGAAATTGGTTTTCAAATGGTTGAAGTGTGAAATTATATCATGTAAAGATATTTTGGTAAAACAAATAATTTGGGCAATTATTTGGAAGGTGTATGTATATATATCTTGTGAAGATATTTTTGGGATTAAATAATTTTGGAAATTTTTTTGGAATCTGATGATGTGGCGCATCTTTATTGATAGTTAAATAACCGACTATCAGTATTTACCCTTGGATGGTAATTGTTGTGATTGTTTGAAATTGAATGCTACACTTATTTTAAAATAAGCGCTCGCTATTCGGTTTAGCCGGGAGAGGACCTTTGTGTCGTATATCCCATTCCGAATATGTGATACGTCGTTATGGATAGCATTTGAAGACCGGTGTTGAAGACCGGGTATTTGTGAAAACGATAGGATGACCTATCGATTGTCTCTGCATCGTTAGCTACGGTATGGAGATTTCCTTTGTGATGGGAAATTTTATCGGGATTGTGAATACCCGGATTGCAAGGGCTTCTTTGGAAGTGCCTTCGGTTCTGTTCGAACCCGGAACAGACTGGTATGGTTACGTGTCTGACATTACATTTTGAGAATTAGAGCCGATTTCTTTCAAATACATTTCTGTTGGTGGCGGAGAATTTATTCTCTTAGCTTAACACCCTTCTCTGAGACGTACGAGCTCAGAGGTTATGTAGTTGAAGGTTATCAGCGATATATTCCCAATCTGGTAATGTGACATGCTGAGTGCTGCTGTGTGATGATCATTGGTTGGTCATTTGTATTATGATCATTTGTTTGATCATTTATCTTTGTGATCATTGCTTTGGTCATCTGTTGACCCAAAGCATGGCTTTGTTGCACAAAGCGTAGCTTTGTGGACGAGTCTTCGTCAGGACCTCACTCCCCGGAAATGGTTGAAACAGGAATATGCGGCAAGGTTATGAGGGTCGCTCCCTTTAGGGTATGTCATTTCCTTCTGGAAAAGGGTGGTATCATGGTATGGAGCCCAGATACTTACTCATGTTGATACACTATATCTATTACTGTGTGGTGTTGTTGGATCGAGCGCTCGGATAAAGGTCCCAAAGGACCGGGGGATGACATATTCGTGTAGTAGTTACCTAGTTACAGAGGTAACCCCGGCCTTGTGTTGGCAGAGATCTAACCGTAACGTTAGTTCTCGGGACGTCCCGCCAGAGGCGATCCCATGTGGCAGTAGGAAGTTCCTTAGCCTGACCATTTGTTGGAAATCCATTCATCCAATACGTGGCTTGTACGATTTTAGTTGTAGAACCTGCCATTTAACATGGCAGCTATAGTAGGCATAGCATCATGGTACCTATGCTGGCTAGGATTTATATTATACTTTCGAAATATTTTCCACTATGCACTAGTAATAATATCAAAGAATTTTTCTCGTAGTAAGCATGTTTGACTATCATAAGGAGAAATCTCCCCCATGTGTGCGTTTGCATTGTGTGTGTGCCGGGAGGCCTTATGGTAGTTTCATTTTCCAAAAAGCATTGCGGATTTCAAAATTTAAATTTTCTTGTTGCTTGTTTAAAGATAAACTATTTTGAGTTCTCACACCAGTCCCATGACTGACCTGGAGTTTATTGTTCCTTTCCTAAACTCTGGGTGCCCACTATTTTCCACACGGGCAGTCTAGAGTTAGGTTATCAGGTTATTCTGGATTCGAGAGTTGCTGTGCAGATTTGGAGGCGAGCTTGGATAGCGTAGTCTATTATCTATTGTATATAGTATTCTTTCCGCTGATTTATTGTTGTACACTCTGATGATGTGATGTAATGTGATGTATGTGTAAAATGTATAGTTCTTTTGTTTTAATGATATTCATTTATCTATTATATGTTGTTCCGCTGCGATTGTGAGATTCTGATATTGTCTTCATATTAATGTTGGTTGTTTCTGTTTCTTCTCTCTTTCTCTCTTCTTCTACCTCTTTCTTCTTCTTAAACCCTAACAGTTCGATTTTTCGGCAACGAAAAATCGCGATCGTTACATTTGGTATCAGAGCATGTGGTTAAGCGACAACCATGGTTCTGTTGGGTATTACTCATTAGAGATAGAGTCAGTAGTACTCTAGAATGAGTGTGAGTGTAATAATAGATATGAGCGCGTATTTGTTAGTGAATATAAAATTGTTTTATATTGTGATGATTGGTTTATTGAGTGGCATATGAACCTTCGTCGGCACAGTCTGTACAACTGGATCGAAGGGGTTTCTAAACACTTGAATAGAACAATTCGACACGATATTGTTTTAAATTGGGTAAATGAAATAATTTTACCTTGACTATATTTTCTATATAAGAAAATAATTTTTCAAGAATTAATGAAGTGTGTATATAATTGATTGCTTGGTTGTTGTAAATAATATATATATATATATATATATATATATATATATATATATATATATAAGACAATCAAAGTTGTTTGAATAAGTTATATAAAAACGACTATTGTAAAAAGAATAATTGTATAAGCTAATGAATTATAAGTATGGAATTATAATTAAAATGATTTACAATTGTAAAATAATCTTATGTATATAAGAAGTGAAATTTTATAAGTAAGATTTATAAATGTAATTTATAAATAAAAGGAAATTTTGAAAGAATATTTAGCACTGATTCACTATTGTTACTGGGAAATAATAAGGATGATGACTGCAGCATCATCAATATCATTTTCGAGTTTCTATGTGATGGATTTGCTACAATAATGAATTTAAAATTGAGGTTTTGTTGAAATAAACAAATTTGAAATTAAAATTCAACTTGAAATTGTCAAATATAAGTGAAAAAAAGGGGTTTTGGACTTATAATATGAGTTGGAAGTTGAATAATAAGTTGTATAACTTATAGAATGAGAAAATGTAAGTAAAACCAATTATTGAAGTGGTTAAACAATTAAGTTGAGTAAATGAAATACGAATTTGATTGTTGATATGAATTTGACTTAAGTAAAAGTTAAATAGAATTTACTTTAGAATTGGAAACCGAATTGGATTGATAAGTGGAAACTTAAGTTTATTTGAACAAATTATGTTAAATGGAATAGAGTTTGAAATGAATTAGGAGAATACTTAAGTTGAATAGTGGAAGTAAATGTAAATGAAGTTGAATGGAATATAACTTGAATAATGTTGAAAGAATTGATGTTGATATCAAAATAAAATGAATAAAGTGAATTAATGAAATCGTTAAATGATGTGAACTTGAGTTATATAAATGAAATTCAATTTTTTATATGTAAAAAGAATTAGCAATTGAATTAAAGAATGGATTGAATGTTAGTCAAATCGAATGTGAATAAGTTGATATGAAATGATGTATGTAAGTGTAAATTCATTTCAAGCTAGTTGAATAATTGAATGAAAATCAGTTGAATGTTAAACCAATTGGAATTAAAACTGTTGAACCAAATTGAATGTAATGAGAGAAAAATTAATAATTTGGTTTTATTGGATATACATTGGTTGTTAACTTGTTGTTGGTTGATTGTATGTAAATTCATTAAGTGTTAATGAAATTGAATAAGCGCATTTGAAAGCTATGTAATTGAATTCAAATTGAAAGTGAAGTAAATAAATTTGAATAGAATTGAATTTGAGTTGAGTTGAAAGTGAACCAATGTGAATTTAATTAGTGAATGTAAACTAATTGGAAACGAATGAAAATGAATATGTAACTTCAATAGTAAAGCTAAAATTGAGATAAAAAAAAAGTAAGTATCGAAATTTTGTAAATGAATTTGGCAAAATAGTTTGAATGTTGGAATTGGATACTACTACTAGCAGAATATACAGGTATATAATGGAATTGGGATTTGATTTTGAAGTAAAAAATTGAATTGCTCGACAAAAAGGTACGTATTTCAATTTTAATATGAGATTTGATGATTTCCTTCTCCAGCCACTTGGCTTTCTCTTTTCTTTTTGATTCTAGGGGGCCGTGGTGCCATTTTGTAGTCGTACCGATCGAGCCGCGCAAAGGAAACGCTGGCGAAATTTTTCGAAAATTAAGGGAGTTAGAAAATTTTTGAGAAAATTTTGAAAGTTTGAAATTTGAATTTAAATTTAAATTTGAATTGTTGAGTAAACAATGTTGTTTGAAACCTATAATTGAAGTTGGAAAGCTAATTGAAATGATAGTAAATCTTTAATAAAAAGATTGGTGTTAGAAGGTTGATAAAACTATTAGTTTTGGAAAAATAATAAACGGATTATGAATTATTCTCCTTAACTTGCAATTTCGAGGACGAAATTCTTTTAAGGGGGGAAGATTGTAACGACCCAGAATTTTTGATAATTTGAATTTGAGTATTTAATTAATTTTAAATATTAATAAGTGGAATTTTTAAGTCGAATAATTTATTTTTCGAATATTGGGTTTAATGGGATAATTAAATCGATGATTTAATAGTGAGATTCCAGAAATAATTAAATATTGGGTTAAATATGATTGAAAATGATTTGGAAAATTTTATTTTATCATATTAAAGTTATAGAGATATTTTAGAACTTGTAAAACTGAATTTGGAATTTATTTGTAAAAATTGAATATTTTAATATTTAATTATCGACTGAAAAATAGCCATTTTTCAAACGGTCTCGGATTTCGACGAAACCAGTTTCATCGGATCCGTAATATGATATTATTGCAAGATTTCAAATTTCAAGTCAATCGTATTTATCGTTTGTCCGGTACAAGCCAAAACGCCTAGAAATCGTTTAAATCGGTTTAAATTTAAATCGAGCGTTTATTGCCGTATCTCACACAAACGATGGAATTAGCTTACGAAACCTATTCCATTGCGTCCGGAACGCGGAAAAACCTTAGGATCGCCTGTCGGAACGCGTAGTTTGGTGGTCGTTTGCATAAACTGTTAAAGTGAGAATTTTATTAATTAAATAATATAAAAAAAACTATTATAATTTTTCATTTTCTTCTAAACCCTAGTCATTAGGGAGCCGGCCGCCTCTAATTAAATTAATGGCCGAAATTCACTTAACTTCCACCACAAATCCACGCAAATCCGTCAAGTTTTAGAAGATGTTTCCAACTGGAAGATCGAAGAGAGCCTCGAGAACTACAGATCCAACGGTGGATCTCAGCTATCATCGTCGTTTGGAGGGCATGGGGAGCCGCGTTCGTGCTTGTGTTTGGCACGTTTTCCTAGGGGATATGCTGACCGAGCTCTGCAAGATCCTGGCCGAAGGTGGCTCTTGTCGTGGGCTACGAGGTGGCGCTCTCTGATCGATGCATAGGCGAGTGTGGTGGTCGCGAATTCAAGCCCTAGATTTGTGCATATGGGTTCATGTACGTGTTTCTTAGCCTGGGGAGAGTTGCGTGCGTGATCTTGGTGAAGGAGAAGGGGGACGCGGGGCCCGTTGGGTTGGTATTTGTAAATTAATTTAAAAGGAATTGTTTCGAAATTCAATTCAAACTTTAAAAATCAATATCTTTTTGCTGCGAGGTCCGATTTGGGCGAATCAAAGTGCGTTGGAATCGTATGGTCGTGCTCTTCGCAATGCAACCAGTTTGGAGTCGATTGGAGCTCGTTTGAATTTTGGGTAAAATTAAACGTTCGTTTAATTTTATTCGAAACGAACGCGAAAACCGAAAATAAAACCAAGGTGAGAACTCCTCACTCAATCGAACAGTTTGGTTTAAAATTTTAAATAGTTAATGTTGATTGATGATTGCCGTTTGATTGTGGTAGTAGATATAGTAGGATATATACTATATATAGCAATATATATATATATTGGCATATGTATATATTGGATTTGATTTCCCGCCTCGTATAGCGGATGAGACCCTATTGCGCCGTTAGTAAGCGGATAATATTTTATAAATCCCATATACCGCGATATTCCACCTTGAAGTGGAATTGGTATTGTGCTAATGTCTGTGGATGCAGGGAAACAGGTTGGAGGGATCCAACTGGATTCCTCGCAAATATTTATTTGTTTATAAATATTGTGTTGATTGTTAACTATCATATCGATATATGATGTTTATTCCCGTGATTGACCATTTGATGCGGTTGCATCATCGGATTCATTTTTAAAAAAGTTAAAAATAACGATTTTGAATTTAAAAAAGGATTTTTAAGTAATTTTTCAAGGATATGTTTTTATTAAATTTTTGAACTTGATTCATTTTAAATAAATTAAGATTTTAAATACTAAAGTTATAAAACTATGATTTTTATGAAATATAACCAAAAGGAAAATTTTAAAATAAATAGATTTATAAAATAGTTAAATTGGGATTTTTGAATAATTTTTATAAACAGTCGTATAAAAGATTTTATAAATTGGTATCTATAAATAAATTTTTTTTGGAATTATGAAACGAGTCGATTAAGTGTTGAGTTGACGTATGAAATGAATTTCATTAAAATTTATAGATTTATAAATTGTGAAAGTTGTAAAAAGAATTGATGTTAAAAATAAAAGTTTTATAAGTAATTAACTTATAAAATGGATTTTGACCATTTAAAGGGGATACTTTTAGAAATTGTTAATAAAGGAGATTTTTCTATAAGTGGAAAACTATTATAAAACTTAAAGGAATCTTATCAGTGATAAGATTTAAAATTTGTGAAGTTTAAAGGAACGGTTTAGTAAATAAATAGATTATAAGCTCTTGACTTATAATATGAACCTTTGGTATAGAAATTGGGTTTATAAATTGAATTGGCTTAATAAAAAAGATTTCTAAACCAAAGTTATTAATAGAAATAGAATTTATAAACGTTGTTTATAAATTTGAAATCAATGTAATTTGGTAAATTGAATTTAGAATTGTTAAAGGAGTTATATTCACTCTTTTAAACGATGAATATATTATTAAGTCAAATGGGCATGTTTTGGGAGAAGAATGTTTTAAAGGGAATTTTAAACGATTTAAAGATGCTTTAAAATGCATTAAGTATCGAAAACTTGGATTTCAACATTCATTGTTGAAATAGACGTTTTCGAGAAATAGAAGGAAATGAACACGTAGATTTCAACATTCATTGTTGAAATAGGCATTTTCGAGAAAATAGAGAAACGGTGGACTATAACACTGTTGTTATAGTAAATGGTTTCCAAATGGAAATATTTTGTGTAGTATTGGAATTTATGTTTCTATTTTTATTTTGAATCTCTATACTAGTGATTTTGGGTGGTCGTAACGATGTTCTACGTAACATTCGTTTTAACCCAAATAAAAGTGAATAAAAGAATGTTTAAAAAAAATGAAATATATATTTAACTATGGGTTAAGTATATTGAATATTTTCAAATTGTTGAAAATAAATAAATTTGTGGATTACTTATTATTAAATAAGTATGGAAATGCTTTCCAATATGAGATGGAACGTTTTTGAGAATTTATCTTTTAAAGGTAAATTGAAAGCAAATATTTGAAATCGATTTGTAAATCGTATATCAGTAGATATTTGGAATTTAAATTCACTATGGAATTTATAAAGGGAAGGGAAATTTGTTAAAAATAAATATTGATTTATTTTGAAGTATGAAAATGAATTTACGAATTTGGAACGTAAATTTAAAATAAATCGGTAAAGACTTATTTGATGATTTGGAATTTGTTTTCAAAGGGTATAAATGATGTAAAGTAATTTGAAATTGGTTTTCAAATGGTTGAAGTGTGAAATTATATCATGTAAAGATATTTTGGTAAAACAAATAATTTGGGCAATTATTTGGAAGGTGTATGTATATATATCTTGTGAAGATATTTTTGGGATTAAATAATTTTGGAAATTTTTTTGGAATCTGATGATGTGGCGCATCTTTATTGATAGTTAAATAACCGACTATCAGTATTTACCCTTGGATGGTAATTGTTGTGATTGTTTGAAATTGAATGCTACACTTATTTTAAAATAAGCGCTCGCTATTCGGTTTAGCCGGGAGAGGACCTTTGTGTCGTATATCCCATTCCGAATATGTGATACGTCGTTATGGATAGCATTTGAAGACCGGTGTTGAAGACCGGGTATTTGTGAAAACGATAGGATGACCTATCGATTGTCTCTGCATCGTTAGCTACGGTATGGAGATTTCCTTTGTGATGGGAAATTTTATCGGGATTGTGAATACCCGGATTGCAAGGGCTTCTTTGGAAGTGCCTTCGGTTCTGTTCGAACCCGGAACAGACTGGTATGGTTACGTGTCTGACATTACATTTTGAGAATTAGAGCCGATTTCTTTCAAATACATTTCTGTTGGTGGCGGAGAATTTATTCTCTTAGCTTAACACCCTTCTCTGAGACGTACGAGCTCAGAGGTTATGTAGTTGAAGGTTATCAGCGATATATTCCCAATCTGGTAATGTGACATGCTGAGTGCTGCTGTGTGATGATCATTGGTTGGTCATTTGTGATATGATCATTTGTTTGATCATTTATCTTTGTGATCATTGCTTTGGTCATTTGTTGACCCAAAGCATGGCTTTGTTGCACAAAGCGTAGCTTTGTGGACGAGACTTCGTCAGGACCTCACTCCCCGGAAATGGTCGAAACAGGAATATGCGGCAAGGTTATGAGGGTCGCTCCCTTTAGGGTATGTCATTTCCTTCTGGAAAAGGGTGGTATCATGGTATGGAGCCCAGATACTTACTCATGTTGATACACTATATCTATTACTGTGTGGTGTTGTTGGATCGAGCGCTCGGATAAAGGTCCCAAAGGACCGGGGGATGACATATTCGTGTAGTAGTTACCTAGTTACAGAGGTAACCCGGCCTTGTGTTGGCAGAGATCTAACCGTAACGTTAGTTCTCGGGACGTCCCGCCAGAGGCGATCCCATGTGGCAGTAGGAAGTTCCTTAGCCTGACCATTTGTTGGAAATCCATTCATCCAATACGTGCCTTGTACGGTTTTAGTTGTAGAACCTGCCATTTAACATGGCAGCTATAGTAGGCATAGCATCATGGTACCTATGCTGGCTAGGATTTATATTATACTTTCGAAATATTTTCCACTATGCACTAGTAATAATATCAAAGAATTTTTCTCGTAGTAAGCATGTTTGACTATCATAAGGAGAAATCTCCCCCATGTGTGCGTTTGCATTGTGTGTGTGCCGGGAGGCCTTATGGTAGTTTCATTTTCCAAAAAGCATTGCGGATTTCAAAATTTAAATTTTCTTGTTGCTTGTTTAAAGATAAACTGTTTTGAGTTCTCACACCAGTCCCATGACTGACCTGGAGTTTATTGTTCCATTCCTAAACTCTGGGTGCCCACTATTTTCCACACGGGCAGTCTAGAGTTAGGTTATCAGGTTATTCTGGATTCGAGAGTTGCTGTGCAGATTTGGAGGCGAGCTTGGATAGCGTAGTCTATTATCTATTGTATATAGTATTCTTTCCGCTGATTTATTGTTGTACACTCTAATGATGTGATGTAATGTGATGTATGTGTAAAATGTATAGTTCTTTTGTTTTAATGATATTCATTTATCTATTATATGTTGTTCCGCTGCGATTGTGAGATTCTAATATTATCTTCATATTTCTGTTGGTTGTTTCTGTTTCTTCTCTCTTTCTCTCTTCTTCTACCTCTTTCTTCTTCTTAAACCCTAGCGGTTCGATTTTTCGGCAACGAAAAATCGCGATCGTTACACAAAACATTGCACAATCTTAACTAAAATTCAAAATAATTTGTATTTTTCCTTGATGGTACATATAGGTCTAAAATGACCTACATGATTATCATCAAGCACCGTTAAGCATAATGGTTACATACATTTAAGAAATGTTAATAATTTCAATATGCGGGTCATATGTGTGAAATAAAATATGTTATGCTATTTTCGTGTAAAGCCAAATTAATGAGACCAAAGAAACTAATGAAACATTTAAGGCATAAGGATGTAACTTTCATGGCAAGATGTATAAAGATCTTAGCGATTTTTAATTTGTTAAAGGGCGAAATTGAAAATACCATACTACTACATATATGGGGTTATGGTTCTAAATTTCATATGTTTAATCCTAAACCTCTTCTAAAGTGAAATACTAATGTAGGCTTGTGATAATTTGGAAGATTAGATCCATATTCATCTTTTAAGATCCATCTCTTTCTTTAAATAGTTTACGAAATGAGGTATACTTTCACAACCATTTATATTACATTTCTTCTCATTCAATTAATATAGCTCACTTCTTTCAGAATTAGTATTTTTTTCAATAGCTCATTCTAGATTAATTCATAATTAGAATTTTTATGGATTTTATGAATAGTTTTGAATTTTACTTCATTTACAAGTCAATAAATTCATGTGATATCGTACCCAAATTTTAAACCTACTTGATATATTTGTTAATTATTTTTTCTGCTCATTCTAAATTTTGTCTAGTATAAACCTATTCATTTTTTTTTGTGAATACAAGGTAGATTTATAAAATTATTTTAATACAGGAAGATAGATCAAAATAATCCAAACATTAAATTAAATTTTTGACCTTGTTTTTTTGACAATAATCTAAACTGCACAAAATTTCAAAAATAACTTATATCGGTTAAAACATCTACATATTCGTTATTGTTTATTTTGTAAATAAGCTACGAATTTTGATATGAAAAATAGTTCGGATTTGATATGTATAATTATTTTTCGTAAGGATTATTAATTTTATGGATTAATTTATATAATTTTGAACCATTTATGCAAAAAAAAATCTCAGTTTTTATGATTATCTCGCTTTACTTCAATTTTAATTGAGTAATGTATACATATATAAGATATTTTGGTTATTTCAAAATTCTGATTAGTTAGAAATAGAATTTGTTCCTTTAAGTTGTTTATGTTGATTTTATTATTGAGTAATATCAACCTTAGATCTGAGATGAGGTTGTTTTGCTTTAAGTAATGTTTGTTCGGTTAATTTATATATTTGTAATGAAATCAATTTATTATGATACTATTTTGAATTTTCAGATGTAACGATACGCCTTTTCAACCCCTAAACATCGACACAAATACATCCATAGTATTCACATGTCGAGCATCCAAGTACTGAAAAGGCAGAACGTTAGAGTTAAAAAAAGAAGAAAAGAAAATGAATAAGAAAGAGGAAAATAAAAGAATCAAAATTTCATAGCGGAATGATAACATATAATATCATAAGATAATAAACAAAGCTACTCTAATATATATAGCATTTAGAGTTATTAATCAAAGTACTATCATCATTCTGGGTAGCTATAACAGCATGTCCTTACAATTGCTGATATATATACAAAAAGTAATAAAAAGAAAATATGAATACTATGGTAGATAAACATATGGCTCCTCTCCAAGAGCTCAATGAATATTAAGGAAAACCTACTTTTTTAAAACTGCTTAAAAGATCACTAATGAAATAAGGGAAAAATAAAACAACGGATCAGACATAAGTCAGGCGTGAAAAATTCAAGATATATGACGCCAATATAAAACAGTACTTTTGAGACCACATGAAATGCCATAATGGTTATACTCTCAAAAGAACCACCACTTAATAAGTACATATTACAATACAATAGATAATGTTTAAGTGAAGAATATAATAAGAAAATAGATGTGATGCTTACCATGATCACACCACAACAACAATAGTTATACAAACAAAAATGCCGAGGCACATTCACATGATGGATTTTCCATGAAGACCACCTTAGTAAACTACCGCCAGATCTCCTATGAAAGGGTCAGAAGTTACCTTCCAAGCATCGCAAATATTTAGATAAAATATATACCGTAGGAGAAACACAATAGTCCCAACATACTTTCGTGAACAACATGGACCAAGTATCTACAACTCGTCGCGCGCAACATCTATAAGCATACTCTACATAATGGAGTTGATGTACTCCCTTCAGTTAGCTAAACACCATATTATGCATTATACTCTATCTTTAAACATTTCCAAATGGTGAAGTTACGTTCATCATCCTACACACGAGCCATCATTACTAAAGTAGATCATGAAACCCTAAATTGATTCTACCATCTCGAAAAGATCCACTTCTAAGAGATAGAACACGTATCTCCATCTTGAATTGGTTTTCGATAAGTAGAACACTTTGTCTCTTCAAGACTTAATCGTCAATTCCAATAACATTAAGAATGATCACATATGGAAACTAAGTTTTGTACTTATCACATTTCCAACCTTTTTAACTTATACTATCCCTCGGTCAAGAAGGAAGCCTGATAGGTTAGACCGCAACTGCTTCAACACCCTACTTGAACCATTATTCTTAACTTTTATAGAAACAATCAAGTCTACTTCATTGGCTTTTAGTGCTAAGTATACGATTATATATTCCTTATAGACGAGTAATCACAAAACGCATGATCAAGTCACATGAACGAATTTTAATCCCCGTCATATTTAATTAACCTTTCATAAATTAAAAACTCTTTTATTACTAAAACTTCTTTATCTAATTAAAACTTCTTCATCAATTAAAATTTCATTTATTAGTTAACACTTCTTCCTTTAATTAAAACTACTTTTAATTAAACATCTTTATTAACTTAACACCTATATTAATTAAACTCATTTATTTATTAAACTCGGTTATTAATTAGTAAAATTTCATCTATTAATTACTACTTTCTTCAAATATAAGCAAACTAAGTTCTTAAAGCTAAAGACGGTTTGTTCCAATGCCCTCCTAGGGGGTACGCAAATAGTATAAGACCATGAAGATTTTAGAGAATTCCTTTGTAGTTATACTTGTATTTTACTATTCATGTATTTTACTATTCATTTATACTATTTAGGTATTTACTTTTAATTTATACTACTTTTGATACTTCGAAATAATTCATACACTTATCTCAAACGGTGGAAGTATATTCATAAATCATTAAAAAAATTACCTTCTTCAAAATATAATCAATGAGATTAAAAAAGTGTTGCTTAAATATCAATACTATAAACCTCTTCTCTTTCATAAGTTAAACTTTTAGGTAGTGTTTGGTTTGAAAACAAGTTTTGTGTTTTGCGTTTCCAACCGTCTACATTAAAATATATGAAAGAGGTAGAGGGGATGGAAACCAGTCGATTCAGAAATTGTTTTCATGTATAAAATTGAAAATACTTTTTTAATGTTTTCCACCTTTTAAAAATTATCAAAATTTGTATTCTTTCTTAACAATTCTCCTTTGTTGTAATGACTTGATTCTCCAACTCATCCCCTAGGACCATGACATTTTCCATGAATATTGAAAACTCAAAACATAAAATGCAATTTCTATCCGAACATTACCATACTTTTCTATCTTATGTAAAAAGATTTCATAATTGTTATTATCTTTAAAACTTCATTATTATTTATCTAAGTATTTTCTTAAGGTTAAAGACAAGTGTTATTTAAACATTGTCTAAGAAAACCAAATCCACTTCACGCTTAAGCATTCCACTAAAAATTGCTTTTTAGAGATTTAAATTCATTTTAAGCATTAAAGGCCATTGTTACTCAAACTATGTATGCTACAACCCAATTGTTTTTCTTACAATTATCTTTGATCATTATTAATTATTTAATTATATTCCTAAGTGTAATTAATAATAAAGACTAAAACTAAATGTTGCTAAAACATTATTTGCAGCAACTTAAAACCATTTATATACTTATTATTAACTTTAAAACATGTAATTAAAAAATCAAAGCATATCTACACTTATTAGTTAAGGTAATATACTTTTTATTAATTTCACAAAACAATATATCTTAACTTAAGTGTTAAAATATAAGCTCTTGTAATATATTTATAAAATACTTAACTTTTAAAACTTATTACACACACACAAAAATAATATTAAATTAATTAAAAACACATTGTAATTATTTATATAGAATATATGTAAAAATAATAAATTTTGAAGTAAACAGAAAAACCAAAATTAACATGTTTTATTTTAAAAGCCACTTACTTTAAAAGCTCATAATTAGTTTTTAAAATTATTTTTAAATATGAATAAATTTAAAAACCTTTAATATAAGTCAGCAAACAACCCTAAAACGAAAAATACTTAACTTAAATATCATCTTTACACAATCTAAAGTTTCAAAAAGAAAGAAAGCACTACAAAAATGCTATCTAAATTTTCTAGGCTAAAATTTTCAGTTTTGCTACAACTTTGTGACTAGTATTCGACCCCTTAGCAAATTATTTTTGATCCATTCTTTTTGTATTAGTTAGTATAATATAGGTAGTTAAAAATCATTTGGAAAATACAAAAGAATATATTTTATTATTTATAGAAATTTATGAAAACAAGGCATTTCTTCCAAGTGCTCGTATAACGACTATTTCGTTATAATTTTGACACTTCGTTCAACTAGCCGTTAAATGATTTAAGATTTTAAATTTTTATAATAAGAATAATACATTAATTACATTTTAAAATAGTAAAGAAACCCCTAATGATGTCTCTAGAAAAATAAACATTAATTTTCAAAAAACAAGGTATTTAAAAGTATCGATATAGCAACTATTTTGCTATTAACTTTTACGACTTTGTTCAACATTTTCCACAACTTCTGAAACATTTTCTATGTTGTCCAAAATAGTTCAAGAATTGTAGAGAACAACCAAACCAAGTTATATCATGATATTTCCATAAGTCACCAAATAATACAAGTTAAAGTTAAGGGATTTCAATGTGTTTCCACAGCAACTTTCCCACTACAACATTCACATACACACTTTTACATGATATACGACATATTCAAACATGTATACATCAAGTCATGGCGATGTCATAGGTTTTAGAGAGATTGTAAGAGAAGGTATAATACATATATGCGGTCATTTGCTTACAAAAGCAAGAAGGATCCAAAAAGTGATAACTTGCATTTGTACTTTATATAAATATTTATATTTTTGCATAACAACATTATGTCACATATACAAAAATTAGATGGTGAGATAAATCACCTCAAAACCAATTTAACAACCATCACAATCCACTAGAATCAAAACAAAACTTCCTGCCATAACCTGAAGACAAACCTACCACCTTTGCTGACCAAAACAGAAGCCAAGACCTTTCTCCATCATGAAGTACTCACGGCCCTGTTGGCTCAACCTTTTTCTCCAATATTATTCAAATTCTTGGATGCTAAACCATATGGAGGACATTGAAGAATTTTTAATATTATTTGCAGATTTAAAGAGGAGAAATAAGTGTTGAATTTATTTTCTATTTGCACAACATTTTAAATATAATACAATGAGATGAATAAAGATAAAAAAGAAGAACGATATCATAGCACAAAAGAAGACCTTCCTAACCCCTCACCTTTGTATGGCCAAAAAGTCCCTCATTATCATGCAAGTCCATGCCTCTTACATGTCATACCTTCTTAAATCACTCCTTGCTTTCAGGGTCTTTGTCTCCTTCATTCTTCTTATGTTTCATTAATCCTTGGTTAGGATGTTAGGTGACTTAAAAACATGTAAATTTCTTCAAATGTTACTACACAATTAAAAAAGAGTTTGAACATATTTTGTTTAGCCAAAAGTCATTTATCGATAAAACGATTTTTGGTCGTATTATTGATATTTCTTCGAACTATTTATTGTTGTAAACAAATTTTGAAAACGATTTTCTTATCATTAGTTATTATTTAAAAAGATGTTAAGAAGGTTATAAAATCATATTTATTCACATAAATTCAAGATTCAAATATTTAAATAATTCAGATACTATTATATGAAGTGCTCAAAATTCCGGGTTATTACACCCATAATGGTCAATTGCATTAGTACCTTTATGTTTGGAACAAAAGACAAATTGGTTATCATTTAATGCATTTATGTTTGAAAGTTATAGATATTTTTTATATATAACCCATGCTCGTTGAAACTATTTCACTTTCATGTCTTGGAATGAGCAACATTTTAATAAGAAATGGATTATTTTAAGTCAATATTCATTGTAATTATTTAGCATTTATATATTAAAATTAATGCAAATACCAAAATGAATGAATAAAGTTAATATGAAAATAAATTCACATATTTTTGGTGTATCTTTGAAAATTAATTATACCTGTTTTACATTCTAAATGAGCTAATTGAAACAATACGTCACTAAAATGGTTTCTCTTGTTTTGATTTTTCAGATACTTGATATTTATGTGTATGTATTCATGTGGATGTTAGTTAGCCCAAAGGAAGGTCAACATTTGGCGAATTTTTTAAACTGGGTGCTTAGATGATAGTTATTAGTACTATGAGTTTTAGGTAGCATACAAGACACCACATATCAATATTTGTTAAAATCACACTATGCAAGTTTCGAACTTGTGACCTCTCATGAAAAAGTCAAAGTGTGTAACCACTGGGATAGTGATACTAGTCTTTGGTTGAATTACTTATGCATTTATGATGATAAATATATGATTATTATAAAGCTTTATAATTGATTATTGACTCAATGTAAGGTTGTTATTTGACTTGAATATTGTTGGTGTCTAGTCATTACAACAAGAGGACTACTAACAATTAATATTTTTATCTAAAGACTTGATATTAATGTTGTGCTAATACCTTGAGAAGAAACTTATCAATTTTCTGAATTTATTAGAGTTGATTTTTGGATATGAGCATACATGGTCAATCTATATTTTATAAGTTTTTTCCATTTTCAACTAATTTGACTAAATTATCTACCAATTTTGTTAATATTCTCATCTTATTTGAGATTAACTCTAAGTATTAAAAATATATGCTCTTGACAATGTGCATCTACCTCTCGCATTAAGGAGGATCACACCTACCCTTATTGTGGTTGATGTTCTTCTAATGTTAAGAAGAACATTGAGTTGTGAAATAATATAAAAAGCAAAAGCCAAAGGATCATAAGGTATAATATTCCAAAGAATTCATGTAGCGATATCCAAGAGGTTAACCAATTTTAAGGTCATGGAGATTGAAAATTGTTTTTCTAAAAAGGTTAAGGGAACATGCATGTTGTTTAATTATTAATTGTATGAAGTGGAAGTATGGAAACACAAATGTGTACTAGTTAGAAATGTCAACCATTGTTTCAAAGGTGAAAAACACTAAAGTTTATTTTGTTTTAGCTTTTTGGTATACTCCCTTTATTTGTAGTAACCAAATTAAATTATTATTAATTATTTTTTAAAGAATAAAATAACTTCTTATTAGGCTCACTTTGTGCTATGTTTAAGAAGAAGAGATATCAAAGCATGATAAGGTAGAAAGTGCCTAGTTAATAAACATTGTAAATTAATTAGTGTTAACGCTTAAATTTGAACGCTAACACCCCGGTGTGTGAAGTGTATTTGTGAAAGCACCACCCGATAGATCGGGAAAGAATTATAAGTAAGGAGATTGCAGAAAAGCAGTAAAAACACAAGTTTTATAGTGGTTCGGCCCAAAATCAGGCCTACGTCCACTTAGATTCTCTTTATTGCTGATATGAGTACAATTTATATCACTTTCTTCAATTACAATTAACTTCAGACAAATAGTTCAAACTCCCATGAAGAATAATCTTTCGAATTCATCTTGAATGATTGTGATTCTTCTTTGAAGTGTGTAATAGCGTCCTTGGAGTTTGGAGTGCTTGGAGTGCTGCTTGAGTTGAGAAAATGGCAGAGTAACGGTGCTTCGAGAATTAGCCAAAAAAGCTCCCCTCCACATTGAATGTGGCCATGTATTTATAGGCAAATTTTTAGGCTGGAACTTTCAAGTCATGAGTCGTGACCGACTCATCATGAGTCGTGAGTCGTGGCCGACTCATCGTGAGTCGTCTGCGAGTTAAAAGTTGCCGTCTAAGATGAGGCGACCCTGGTCTTCTACACAGCAGCTTCAGGTTGAGTCATCAATGAGTCATCATGTACGACTCATCTTAAGTCGTAAGTCATCAACGAGTCATCCCCTTGCAGCATGATTCTGAGCTTGTCTCTGAGTCGTGTGTCGTGAATTGACCTATCTTTTGAGTCGTAGCTGCCTTAGGTCATAGACTCCTTAAGTCGTAAGTCTTTTGAGCCATAAGGTTTTATGACTCGGATCTCTCCTTGGGTCGTTGAGTCGTTAATGAACTTGAGTCGTAAGGTTTTATGAACCGTTCATCTCCTGAGTCGTAAACCCAATGGAATACTTAAGGGCCTCGAATGGATGAGTCGCGACCAAATGAGTCGGTCTTTGATGAGTCGGAGCCAGGTCAGATGAGTCGGTGATAGAATGAATCGTGAGGTTTCTTGAGTCGGCAGCTTAATGAGTCGGCCTGTATCATTGAGTCGCTACTAGTTGAGTCGGGGATTCTTTGAGTCGGTCCTTTCCTTAAGTCGTGAGGTCTCCTAAGTCGTTAGGCACCTTAAGTTGTAGGTCGTTTCAAGTCTTAACCCGTTGACGCCTCTAACTCGTAGGCCTTTTAGCTCGTATGCTGGAACGGGGTTAACATTTGCCCCTCGAAGCACACGCTTAAGTCGTAAGTCGTGTGCTTCGACTCATCATGACCCGTGCCGAATCGAGTCCCAACATTTCCAGGTATAAAAATGCTTGAGTCGCTTCTCCTCTTTCTCACTTCTTATTACTTATCCCAGAGCCGCATCTGCCATTAGAGACCTTTCAACCTTTCGAAGGCGAATCCAAGTTAGCTGATCATCAATCCATCCTTTCCACTACATTGCGTAAGTGATTTCGAACTTCAATCCAACAACGTCCATTGCTAGGGCACAAATTTTCGCTTCCTGTTCCCAAATCACCGCCGCATGTCTCACTTGGGCTTTGATTTGAGTTGTGAACGATTCTGATCATTGTTGGCTACGTTGTTGTTGTGATCCTCTAGATTATAGCATCGCGTTTGATTCGCCGTACACTTGAAGCGATTCGAATTGGTTTTTTTTTTTTGGGTGCTTTCTGATGATGTGAGGAGAAGATGATGAATTACAATGTCTTGATTTGACTGGCCCGTGGGTTCGGAGGAGATGAGGAAGTTCTTAACGGGTTAACGGGTTAGAAAGGGGTTGACTGGTTGAGGAAACGACTTAGGATCTCACGACTTAGTTGGTTTTGCTTTTCGGCCACTGATTCTGAAATACCTTGCAATCACAACCGTACACGACTTAATGCTTTTAGCCATAAACCACAAACGACTCAAGCTATAAGTCGTGAACGACTTAAGCCATAGGCCGTGAATGATTCAAACCATGAGCTGTCAACGACTCAGTACTTGCTACTTTCCCGTGACTTATCTTTTAAACCGTGCACGACTTAAACCATAAGCCGTGTACGACTCAGTGGCTTCCATGCGACCCAGTAGCCTTTACTATCGACTTTAATCCGACTTAGCAAATTTTACGACAAAATCCATGAGTCGTGACCGGGTTAGAACTTAGAAGGTTTCTTATTGCTTTGATCTGGAGCCTTCCTCCTGTTCTTTGACTTACGACTCATAGTGCTGCCGACTTATAACATCAGCGGTTTAGAGTTGGAGTAACCTAACTTAACTCGCCTCACTTTCCTTAGGTCGTAGTCGAGCCACCTAAATAGCCAACGACTTAGCTTAACCCGTACAAAGAATCCTTGAGTCGTTTACGACTTAGTACTTGTAAATTTTGTTTGAACTCCGAATTATTGCATGGACTCTGAACTGCTATACTGCTGCATTCTTTTACAGATTACTTCAACTTGTAAGCTAATAATCTGTTAATACAACATTCACAGAAAACTGGGACGAATATACTGTCATTGATTGTCCACATCGAACGACAGATTAGTTAATGATATATAATTAACTTAAATAAATCGTGTGAACGAAGTGCTACCAATTTCAAGTGGAATATTAAAGCAGCACTGGATTAGTCAATTGAAACTGACCAGCCTGCATTAATATTATGCTTGAGCTTTAAATAACAAGTTCCGAAATTACCATAGTCAATCAATCGTCAACCAGTTTAATTCCAGTTATCTTTACTTGTTATTATTATTATTTTATTAGCTTTGCACGACACTTCACACTTTTTAGGAAACGTGCACCTTCGCATTTGAACATCCAGTTGCTTGTGTAGAATGACCTCTCATCAAGAAGAGCCGATGGGTCAGGCTGAAGATGTCTTTCCAGTAGCCATCCCTATAGACAACCCTCCGGAGAGGACATCCACAACTTTGAATCAGCGGGCATTTAACCAACTGCGCGTCCAGTTTGGCATTGATGATGCCGACATCTTATTTCCGGGGCCAAATGACACTGCTGACAATCCTCCCTACGGCTTTGTTGCAGTCAATCGCCAAATGTGCTTAAGTGGGGCGATTCCTCCTTTTAACGACTTTCTCCAACAGCTTCTGCTTCGGTTGTCTATCTCTCCATTCCAATTACACCCCAATGGCTACGCCATTTTGATGGGGTTATGTGTTCTATTCAGGAGAGTTTTGGATCGGTTACCAAGCTTCGAGGAGATCTGCTATTTTTGCTCATTCACGAAAACTAAAGACCATCCCTCCATCGTGGTTGTAAGAAGCGCTCGAAATCGCAAACTTATTACTGATCTCTCCGAAAGCGCTCACGGATTTTTGAATCAGTTTTTCTTCGTTCGCTGCCCTCCAGGGTTTTATGCCATCTGGAGAGTGGGAAGTAAGATTTCCTGTCTCTACTTTTTCCGTTTTGAAACTTTCTCGAGATCTGAACTCTCAGCTGCTAATTTCATTCTTTTTCTGTTTTTAGCACTACCACCCCCTGCTAGGGACCCAAGTCTCAAGCAAATTTTTGAAAGATTAAATGCCGTGCCGGTAGAAGAGAGGAGCATAAAGTTTCTGCTAAACGATGAACTTTTACATCAATACGGACTCCTCCATCTCTCTCGCTTTACTCGGCCTCGTGAAGCTCCAACGGAGGTTCCTGACTCTCCGGTGAAAACTCCTGATCTTCCGATCTCCACTAAAGAGCACATACGAGGAGAAATTTCTGCAGAAACCTTATTAGTAAAGTGCTCTACTCCCAGAGATGATACGGGACCCTCCGAAAAGCCCGCACTTGCTCCCATTATTGAAGAAGAAGAGGAGCCCCTTTCCCAAACCAGGGAGAGTGCTGACAAAGGAGATGATGGAGGGAATCAGGTTGGGCATGCCGGTGATGACGTCTTTGGGGATTTAAGTGACATAATTATTACTTCCCAAGAGCTCTTTAAAGAAGACCCTGCTCATGGTAAAGCTATACCTCCGACGATTGAAGCAACATCTGCCCTCCAACAGACTCTTACTCCTTCATCTCGAGAATTGTCATCAACAGTGAAATCTATCACTTCCCCCCAACAGAGGAGTGGTTCGTTAGTCCAACGCGAGTAGCTTGCACTTCACACACAACTAAGGATTTTCCAGCACATTTATGCACTTATCTTCTTATACTTTAGAGATTTCTAAAGCTTATCTTTTCTTATTTCAGATTCTTCAATGACACGCGGCGGATCGTATTATCAGGATTTCCAACGCTACGGGGGGCGTGGTCAATATGATTATCGGCGTTACTTTCCCTCTTATAGAGAGTCTGACGAAGAGAGGGCTGCTCGAAAGGCTCGTGAAAGGAGGGATGCAGAAGAGCGTTATGACAGAAGGGATAGGGATGATTACCATGATTCTCTGCAAAGGAGTGACGACTCTCACAAAAGGAAATCTTACGACGACCGGGGAAAAGGTCATGTAACTGAAGATTCAGGCAAACGAGCCCGACATGGTGAGAGACATACTTCCACTATTCCCGAAAAGCCTACTGCCCCTGCCCCTCTTGACATTACTTCTGACTCTCCTGCTCTTGGGAAGGAGGACATCCAGACAATAATAAGTAGGCCTAAATTTCAAGTGGGACCGGGCCCAGCCACTTTACAAAGTCGTTTTCCGCAGTGGTGTTTAAAGGGTGTGAGGTTCGATCTCGACCTAGTCCCTATTGACAAGCCTGCTATGCTACGAAATCTTGACGCCGTTAAACTTGATATCGAGAGGATGTCAAACTGGCAGAAGCTTGTTGATGAGCTTCAACGAGTTAACCGTGCCAACTTAGAGGCTATGCTCACCATGGAAAACGATAAGGCTGAGTGGCAAAAGGTCCTTGAGCAGCATGATACCGAGATGAGAAGTATTACTTCCTACAACGAGGAGCTCGAAGCAAAGGTTGAGAAGTTGAAAGATGAGCTTGCTGCTTCCTCTACTTCATACTCTCAAAAAGAAGAAGTGCTTCTCAGACAAGTTAGAGATGCTCATGCCAGTCAGAGAGACGCTGAGGACAGGCATGAAGTACAAAAAAGAATCAGTGACGGCTATGTCTCTGATATTGCCGAGCTTCGAAAGAAAAACAACTCCCAGGAGGCGGAGATACAAATGCTCAAGCTTCAGCTTGCCAGAACTGAAAGGGAGCGCGATGAGGCTGTCGCCGGCAAAATCGCAGCCGAAGAATCTCATGAGGCGACCAAAAACAGCTTCGGCTCAACATTATTCGACTTCTACTTGCATAGCGTCTTGGGGCGTGGAAGCCTCGCCTTTCTTGGTCCCAAGTACGAGATCACTTTAGCTGAAGTGTGGGAGGCCGCCCTCGATATGCTTGGTGCTGAAGGTGCTGGTTATGATGAGTCAGCCCTGGAAAGGCATTATTTTGATGAAGACGCTCGCGCTGCTCTCGCCAGGGGAAAGGAACAACTTGCCAAACTAAGAACCGAAGTGACGGAAGGGGATCAGCTGGGGAAAACCACTTCAACTACTCTAGTCCAGCCACCTTCTTCGTCTGAAGTCGACATTATTGGTTCCAGTTCCCATCTCGCTTCTCCCACCAAAGTTACCGCTGATATTACAAGCACACAAGGTGGAGACGAGGGTGAAGAGAGCGCTGATACGCAAGCTTATGAAGTCGATATCAGGAAACCAGCTTCTTCAGGTAACTTCACTGTTAATTTCGCTACTGTCAATTCTGCTCAAGCTGGTTACTCGCTTATTTCACATGAGTTTCACGAGCTCCTTGGCTATTTTCTCAACCTTGACGAGCCTTCATCTCCTCTCTTTACTGACTTCATTGGTGAACCCTCATCTCCTCTTTTTACTGACTTTAACCTTTTTTCTTCTGTAGAGAGAGTACCAAGCGCTGCTCAAACTTCTACTCCTCCGGTCATCCTTCCTTCGTCTCTTCCGGCGGTGCCTCCTTCTGCCTCGCAACCTGGATCACAGGAGGAACAAATAGAGGCTCTTCACGGCTTGGATGATCCCATCACTTCGCAAGAGCAGAAAGATGAGAGACCTGAGGGAGGTGACATTTCCCCGGAACGGACTCCTTCTGACGACATTGTTCTATCAAAACTTGTCACTCCGGGGAGTGAGTCTTCCTCACAGAGGAGAGAGAAGCGTGGGACATCAAAGAGGAGGGGGAAGAAAATCACCGCCACTGAAGAGGAGCCGGAAGTTGGACCGGTTACACCTGCCTCTCCCACTTCCCTTATACCCACTGGCCATCCTGAAAAGCTGGTTATTCGACCGAGTAAAGGGTCCAAAGGAGGGAAGAAGAAGTGAAGATTTTAGCTTTTTGCCTTTTGTATGAACTGGCCGAGAGTTGTGCGGGTACCGGCCCCCGCTTTTATTTTGAAACCTGTATCTGCATTATAGTTGAATAAAATGATTCTTCGTTTGTACAAATTTCTGTTTGAATTTGAGAATGCATTTACTATTTATTTTTGCACAAGTTTGTTCATATAGTATTGTAGCGGGCTTATGGTATGTTGCTTGAGTATTACTTTACTGATGCAGCTATGCTACTATACCATGTTGCCCCCATACCTTAAGCTTGCTACAATATTTTATACTTCGAGGGGACTTGCACTCTTATTTGTTAAAGAATAATTATTTTATTCTTTAAAGAAAATTTTTATAGAGTACAACTCCCTTCGTATAAGTTTTTACGCTTTGTCGTACGAAGAAATCACTTTTTTCTTTTGCTTATGTGCATATTTTACCAAGTGAATTCCTCTATGTGGTAAAGCGGACCTCTGAAGGGTACTTTAACTTCCTTTTTTTTTTTTTTTTTTTTTTTTTTTTTTTTTTTACGATCATTTTCCATAGTAGGCAAATTACTTTTCCTTTGAAAGTTAAAGTACGCTTTTGATGAGGATTTTTTTTTTTATATATATAGAAAGTTGTACCTCTGAGGAGGGATTTTTCACGTTTCAACACTTGGAAGTTTTATTTCAATCTCGGTGAAACGTGTACCTCCAAAGAGTTATGCTTTAGAAATCCTTTTCACGTTTCAACACTTGGAAGTTTTATTTCAATCTCGGTGAAACGTGGGTTTCCAAAGAGGTCTTTCTTCTTAATTGTGTTCCCGGGAGGGGGTTGTACCTCTGAGGAGGGATTTCTCACGTTCCAACACTTGGAAGTTTTATTTCAATCTTGGTGAAACGTGTACCCCCAAAGAGTTGTGCCTTTGAAGAAAGCCTTTTCACGTTTCAACACTTGGAAGTTTTATTTCAATCTCGGTGAAACGTGTGCTTTCAAGAAGGTCTTTGTTTTTGCATTTCAACTTTGGTGAAGTGAAATTCCGAAGAGCGGTTGCTACACTTCAACTCCTGGCGAAATGTGCCTCCGAAGAGGGCTTTTATTTTGTTTACATTTCAACTCTGGTGAAGTGAAATCCCGAAGAGCGGTTATAACACTTCAACTCCTGGTGAAATGGGCCTCCGAAGAGGGCTTTTATTTTGTTTACATTTCAACTCTGGTGAAGTGAAATCCCGAAGAGCGGTTATAACACTTCAACTCCTGGTGAAATGGGCCTCCGAAGAGGGCTTTTATTTTGTTTACATTTCAACTCTGGTGAAGTGAAATCCCGAAGAGCGGTTATAACACTTCAACTCCTGGTGAAATGGGCCTCCGAAGAGGGCTTTTATTTTGTTTACATTTCAACTCTGGTGAAGTGAAATCCCGAAGAGCGGTTATAACACTTCAACTCCTGGTGAAATGTGCCTCAGAGAGGGTTTTCATCGCCTGGAAGTTACTCTCTCATGGTTGGAGGGTCATGACTCCTCCAATCTTTTTTGTTGAGTAGAGAACTTTCTTTTTTGTGGCGTATGACCCATTAGAGGTCTTTTATCCTCCGAAGAGTTGCGCCTCCGAAGAGGACTTGTGCCGCTGATGGTAGCTTTGGTTGTTCCTCTGTTCACTTGCTTATGCCTTTTCAGCGATCCTCTTTTTTTTTTTTTTTCCTTTTCAAGTTTTCATTCCCCTTTCTCTCACAAGTGGCTTGTTTAATCCAAGGAAGTGTACTTCATTGCCAGGCAAGTTCGTGAGAACGGGCACTAGCTTCCTAATTGGATGTTTGTTTGTTCAAACGATCTCAATTTATCAGCAAGGGCTCGTTTCTATCGAAATCATTAGCCGTTCAATTGAAGTATTTCCTATCTAGGATTTGAATTCGGGGTCTTTGTGACTTGAAATTTGTTTGTTGAATGATGGTGAGAATCGTTCAGTCTTATTATGCGCAAGTTTTATTTCCATGGTCTGCAAAAATTTAAATTGACATTTTAGCAATACATCTTATATATTTTTATATCGAAAACAAAGCAAACATATAATGATAATAAGGAACACAAGATTTATAGTGGTTCGGCCATGAAATTGGGCCTACATCCACTTTATATTTTTTTTCATTATTTACTTGCATCAGTTTCACAATTGCTTTCAATTACAAGAATCATACATCCATAATTCTTTTTACAATTTTTCAACAAAATTTTCAAGTAAAGTATGGACGCAAGTGGTTGCTGTTCCATGCCCTTGGAATTTGCTCTCCATCAACAGTGGTGAGCTTGAATGTGCCGTCAAGAAGCTTCTGACCTACTACATACGGTCCTTCCCAATTTGGCCCAAACACACCTGTCGCGGTCATAATTCTTTTCAGGACTAGATCTCCAATTTCAAAGCTGCGTTGACGAACTTTGGAATTGAAATATCTGGCTATCCTTTGCTGATGAGCTGCAACTCTGAGGTTAGCTTCATCTCTTTTTTCATCAAGGAGGTCCAGCGCTTCAAGTTGCAGCTTTTCATTTTCCGCTTGATTGAAATGGATTCTTCTGTGTGAAGGGACCTCTGTTTCAACCGGGATCATTGCTTCCGATCCGTATGCTAACGAAAAAGGAGTATGCCCAGTTGCAGTTTTGTGAGTAGTTCTGTATGCCCATAGTGCAAGTGGTAGTTTATCGACCCAACCACCTTTTGCTTTTTCGAGTTGCTTTTTGATGGTTGATTTGATGATCTTGTTCACTGCTTCCACTTGCCCGTTTGCCTGCGGATGAGCTACTGCCGAAAAGCTTTTCTGGATTTTGAATCGTTTACAAAAATCCTGGAATTCCTCGCTTTCAAACTGAGTACCATTGTCTGTGATTATTTTCTGAGGCACACCGTATCTGCAAATGATATTCTTGGTCACAAAGCTTATCATTTTCTTAGAAGTGATAGTAGCCAATGGTTCAGCTTCAGCCCACTTAGTAAAATAATCAACTGCAACAACAGCATATTTAATCCCTGATTTAGCAGTTGGTAGCGGCCCGATGAGATCCATTCCCCAAATTGCAAATGGCCATGGACTGACCATCTGTGTGAGTTCGGTAGAAGGTGCTCTAGGAATTTTGGCATATCTTTGGCACCTGTCACATTTTTGGGAGTAATCTGTGGCATCCCGATTAATTTCTGGCCAAAAATATCCGTATCGGAGAATTTTCTTTGCTAGTGTTTGACCACCTGAATGATCACCGCATTCTCCTCCATGCACTTCAGCTAGGATTGTTTTGGATTCTTCCCGGGATACACATCGAAGCAATGGCATTGAGAATCCCCGTCTGTATAATCGGCCATCCTGAATTACATAGCGAGAGGCCTTTCTTAGAAGCTTTCGTCTTTCTATCGAGTTTTCTGGCAGAGAACCCCTGAGTAGGTAATCCAGTATTGGAGTCATCCATGACCCTTGTTCTTGAGATACATTCACAATCCAGTCTATATCCATCTCGTCTATACTTGGCGCTGAAAGGACTTCTACAGGGACCAATCCCAATAGTTGAGCTTCACCAGAACTTGAATACTTTGCGAGGGAATCTGCCTTCATATTCTCTTCCCGAGGAATGTGGCTTATTGAATAGTGACCGAGTTCACATAGGAGTTCCCAAGCCTTTGACAAGTAGGAAGGCAAATTTCCACCTTTTGCTTGAAATTCTTTCTTGACTTGGCATACAATGAGCTGAGAATCACTGAAAATTTGTAATGCTTGAATGTTCAGCTCTTTAGCGATTCTCAGACCTGCAATAAGAGCTTCATATTCTGCTTCATTGTTTGTTGAAGGAAATTCCAGTCTTAGTGCATAACATAATGATCGACCTTCAGGAGTTTCAAGTACCACTCCGGCTCCAGAACAGTTGTCATTTCTTGCGCCATCAACATACATCTTCCACCGGATTGGAGAATCTTTGACTGCTTTTTCCTCACCATTATCTTTCTCTGTGAATTCTGCAATGAAATCAGCTAAAGCTTGTCCGTTGATTGCTTTTCGGGGGTGATAGGTGATGTCATATTGACTAAGTTCAATGTTCCATTTTAGAAGACGACCCGAAGTTTCAGGGCGAAATAGGACTTGCTTTAGAGGCTGATCAGTGAGTACTTTGATAGGATGAGCTTGGAAATATTGCCTCAGTTTCCTCGATGCAACTAGTAGGCAATAGGCGAGTTTTTCCAACTTGGAGTAATTCAGCTCTGCCCCAGTGAGTCTTTTGCTGATATAGTAAACTGGATGTTGAATCCTTTTGTCTTCCCGTATCAGCGCTGCACTTAGAGCATGAGATGATACTGCCAAGTATATAAGAAGATCCTCACCATTGCCTGGCCTAGAAAGTATCGGAGGCGTTTCCATATGACGGATCAACTCTTCAAAAGCTTTTTGGCATTCGGGAGTCCATTCAAAGTTCTTCTTTCCTTTTTTCAGGGCATCGAAGAACGGGATGCATTTATCAGTAGCTTTGGAAATGAACCGATTCAAAGCGGCGACCTTTCCGTTGAGACTTTGCAATTCCTTCTTCGTTCTAGGAGCTTTAACTTCTTTTAAGGCGGTAATTTGAGCTGGGCTAGCCTCTATGCCCCTAGCACTGACAATAAAACCTAAGAACTTTCCGGATTCGACCCCAAATGTACATTTCAGAGGGTTAAGTTTCATTCTGTATTTCCGGAGGACTGCGAACATTTCTGCTAAGTGTTCAATGTGATCCACTGCTTTCCTGGACTTCACTAACATGTCGTCGACGTAGACTTCCATAGTTTTGCCCAATTGCGGTTTGAACATAGCATTAACAAGTCTTTGGTAGGTTGCCCCTGCGTTTTTCAATCCGAAGGGCATAACTCTGTAGCAATAAAGTCCAACATCTGTGATAAAGCTTGTATCCTCTTGATCTGGCTCATGCATCATGATTTGGTTATAACCGGAGTAGGCATCCATGAAGGATAACAATTCATGTCCCGCAGTTCCGTCTACCAGTTGATCGATCCTGGGTAATGGGAAGCAATCTTTGGGGCAAGCCTTGTTTAGATCAGAAAAGTCGATGCATACTCTCCATTTTCCATTAGCTTTCTTGACCAGCACAGGATTTGAAACCCAATTCGGATACGTAGATTCTTTGATGAAGTTATTTTCCATGAGTCGATCAACTTCTTCTTTTAATGCTGCTGACCTTTCTGGACCTTGGGTTCTTCTTTTCTGTTTAACTGGCGTAAACTTTGGGTTAATATTCAGAGCGTGTACTGCAACTTCTGGGGATATCCCACACATATCGGCATGAGTCCAAGCAAAGACATCCAGATTTGCTTTCAGGAAAGATATCAAGACATTCTGAATTGACACATTAAGCTGCGAACCCACATTCAACACCTTATTTGGGTCCTTCGGGTCAACAGGTACCGGAATTGTCGTTTCCACCGGTACTACTCTATTCTCCCCTGTACTGGCTTTTCTGGGATCCATTTCTTTCCGTGCCCCGCTGTGCTCGCCAGTGCAGGGTCCGCTCTGTAATTGCTACAAAGCTGGTTCCTTGATGCGGACTGGAGTTGCCGCATCCTTTCCCATTTCTCTTTTTCTTGACTCTCGCAGCTCTGTCCAATAACATTCTCGCGCAGCATTTTGATCCCCTTTTATAACTCCTACTCCATTGTCAGTAGGGAATTTAATAGTGAGGCACCACGGGGCTAGGATAGCTTTGAATGCTGCGAGTGTTGGACGGCCAAGAAAAGTATTATAGGCAGAAAACTCATCGACAATCACAAATGTTTGCTTTCGGGCCACTTTCCTTTCTCCTTCCCCAAGTTCTACAAACAAATCGATGGTTCATACTGGTTGCTTTGGCTCCCCTGTGAAGCCCATGATTTTCTGTGATGAGGCTTGCACATCGATCATAGGGATTTTCATCTGGTCAAATGTCTTCTTGAAGAGAATATTGCATGATGCTCCGCAGTCAATGAGGACTCTTCTGACAATGGCTGGTCCAATACCAGCCGAGATGACCAAGGGATCTAAAGTAGGAGCTTCAATACCTGTAGAATCTCTGGCTCTGAAAATAATATCGTCACTGAAAGTTTTCTGTTGTTTAAGGGGCGTAGTGTCTTCTAGAACAAAGACGTTTTCTTCGGCTGGAGCATATTTCAAAGCCCTGGAATATCTCTCCATCTCACCCCAACTTTTACCAGCTGGGTGAGGTCCTCCTGAAATGACATTGATAACGGGCCTTCCAGATTCGTGCCCCGTAGCTTTCTCTCCTGCCCCAGGCTGATGAACAGGGGCCCGCTGCCCCTGACTCGACGATGCAGGATTGTTGCTATTCTTTTTTACGAATTGCTGCAACTTGTTTTCTCTTAGCAACTCTTCAATCAGATTTTTCAGCTGGCGGCATTCATCAGTTTCATGACCTGGTTGATTGTGGAAGCGGCAGAATTTCCCACTTTGTATGGCTTTTCTCCCAGTTCTCAACGGGATAGGTTTAGGGAAATCGACGGAATCTTTAGTGGCGAGGTAGATGTGCTCCGGTGTATGTGATAATGGAGTATATTCTGATGGCTTGAAGGATCGGGGCTTCTTCAGATTACCCTGTTTCTTCCCATTACTATTCTCCCTTTTTTCCCCCACCGATTCATTCTTGCGTGGAGCGACAGTGTTGTCTTCTGCTTTTTCTAACACTGTCTTTACTGGTAAAGGACGGCTTTCCAAGCGAATGAACTCGTCTGCTTTTTTGTAGAACTTTTCGAGAGAGGTTGGCTCCTTCATATTTAACCATTTCCCAAATTCGCTTGACTTATCGATAGCCCTCATCAGATAAGTCAATATCATTCGTGGTTCAGCATTGTCCACCTCAGCCAGTGCTATATTGAAGCGGTTCAAGAAGGATCTGATAGATTCACCAGGATTCTGCTCTAAACTCGATAGTGACATAATATCCTTGGCCTTCGAAGCATATAGTCTAAACTGCTCCTTGAATTTTCTGGTCAAGTCTGAAAACTGATCGATAGATCGGACTGGTAACTTGGTGAACCACAATAAAGCCACGCCTTCCAGGTATACGGGGAAATATCGGCACTTTATTTCGTCGGAGGCCCTGGCACCTGTCATGTGCCAGTCATATTTATACAGGAACTCATTCGGATCACTCGTCCCTTTGTAAGCTGGAATAGTCGGAGGGACAAACTTCCTTGGAAATTCCGCCTTCAAGATTTTTTCAGTAAACGGAGTTTTACTTGGAGCGAAACCCCATTCCTTCTCATCTTCAATCCTTTGCATACTTTCTTTCACGATCTGCCGGACCATTCCAGAAAGATATTCCTCATCATGTCGAGTTCTAGATCCACCGGCGTCAGGTACTGCCTGCTCAAAGGGACTAGTAGGCCTTTCAGGAGCATTCCTTTCATTAACATCATGAATGTTGCCAGCATAGTTCCTTTCATTACCAGCCGGTTCATTGTTTGCCCCAAGTAAGTCGTTCAACTTATTCAGAATCAGAGCATTCTGGGCACTTTGAGCCTCTAGTTGTGCATTTTGGGCGTTTATCTGCTGGTTTAGCCCTAGAATCACAGCATCCAATTCCGCTTTTGTAACTCCAACAGACGGAGTGGGTAGATTAGGCACAGGGGAAGCGGAGGTTCCCTCTTGAATGTTTCCAGATCTGATAGATCTGCTTTTCCTTCCAGGAGCCATAATCTCAGATATACTTCTGGTTTTTAAGGAAATTCTTTCTTCAAATCTCTGCGAAGCAATGATGACAGCTGTCCTGAGTTCGATTCTCAGTGAAAGCACCAAAAATGTTAACGCTTAAATTTGAACGCTAACACCCCGGTGTGTGAAGTGTATTTGTGAAAGCACCACCCGATAGATCGGGAAAGAATTATAAGTAAGGAGATTGCAGAAAAGCAGTAAAAACACAAGTTTTATAGTGGTTCGGCCCAAAATCAGGCCTACGTCCACTTAGATTCTCTTTATTGCTGATATGAGTACAATTTATATCACTTTCTTCAATTACAATTAACTTCAGACAAATAGTTCAAACTCCCATGAAGAATAATCTTTCGAATTCATCTTGAATGATTGTGATTCTTCTTTGAAGTGTGTAATAGCGTCCTTGGAGTTTGGAGTGCTTGGAGTGCTGCTTGAGTTGAGAAAATGGCAGAGTAACGGTGCTTCGAGAATTAGCCAAAAAAGCTCCCCTCCACATTGAATGTGGCCATGTATTTATAGGCAAATTTTTAGGCTGGAACTTTCAAGTCATGAGTCGTGACCGACTCATCATGAGTCGTGAGTCGTGGCCGACTCATCGTGAGTCGTCTGCGAGTTAAAAGTTGCCGTCTAAGATGAGGCGACCCTGGTCTTCTACACAGCAGCTTCAGGTTGAGTCATCAATGAGTCATCATGTACGACTCATCTTAAGTCGTAAGTCATCAACGAGTCATCCCCTTGCAGCATGATTCTGAGCTTGTCTCTGAGTCGTGTGTCGTGAATTGACCTATCTTTTGAGTCGTAGCTGCCTTAGGTCATAGACTCCTTAAGTCGTAAGTCTTTTGAGCCATAAGGTTTTATGACTCGGATCTCTCCTTGGGTCGTTGAGTCGTTAATGAACTTGAGTCGTAAGGTTTTATGAACCGTTCATCTCCTGAGTCGTAAACCCAATGGAATACTTAAGGGCCTCGAATGGATGAGTCGCGACCAAATGAGTCGGTCTTTGATGAGTCGGAGCCAGGTCAGATGAGTCGGTGATAGAATGAATCGTGAGGTTTCTTGAGTCGGCAGCTTAATGAGTCGGCCTGTATCATTGAGTCGCTACTAGTTGAGTCGGGGATTCTTTGAGTCGGTCCTTTCCTTAAGTCGTGAGGTCTCCTAAGTCGTTAGGCACCTTAAGTTGTAGGTCGTTTCAAGTCTTAACCCGTTGACGCCTCTAACTCGTAGGCCTTTTAGCTCGTATGCTGGAACGGGGTTAACAATTAGTTAATTAGTTTACATATGAAAATTTTGCTTACGGTTGGGGATAAAAAAATTACAAAAGGACGCAGATAGTTTCTTTTATGAAATGTAAGGACATACAAAGAGAATTATACCAAATATCATGCACATCGTATCAAATAATGCACGCACATAGACACACACACCCCTTAGTTTGGTATTTTCAAATGTAAATTTGG
The DNA here is from genome assembly GCA_030765085.1 of Allium cepa. Classification (NCBI taxonomy): domain Eukaryota; kingdom Viridiplantae; phylum Streptophyta; class Magnoliopsida; order Asparagales; family Amaryllidaceae; genus Allium; species Allium cepa. The sequence goes on from CM060930.1 coordinate 241,547,119, forward strand.
GTGTAGTACCTAAAATATTTGGTGGTTTGATATTGGTGCATCTATTCATATAAATGATTACATAATGGCTAAAATACTTAAACTATTGAATTCCTGCAGACTTCGAAAGACAACTATATAAATAATTGAAAGCTAGTAGAAGAATAAGCAAAATAGGGAATATTTTATAATTTTACTAGGATTTTAATTATTATTTTCATATATTTTTATATTTTTTTATACCTCACATATATAGATTAAGGTATCTATTTCCGATATGAATTTTTTCGGCTATTATTGTTCTTTTGGAAATAATAAGTTTAATTTATCAGTAAATTAAAACTTAGTTGGAATTGAATCCTTGATTTTTATGATAATTAATATCTTCTTTATATCAAGTAACCCTTATAGTAAAGCCTCAAATTTGCATACTGCAATTACAGTGATTATTTATTCCATATTTTACCAAAGAACTCTGGAATAAGGCACTGAAGATAGAATTTTCTTATTGATATTCTAAGTGACCTAATTGCTATAATTTTTATGAACCCACGCTAAGAACATAGAAATTAAGATGGGAACCACATCAATTCTTGAGGCTCTTGAGTTTGGGACGGGGAAGAAAATAAAGTGTGAATCGTTATCATTAAAGCAGAATTATTATCTTTGATTTTAAGCAAAGTTACTTCTTGTAATAATAAGTTTCCTTCCTTCTATTGGAAAAGGGTAAATCAAAAACCATAATAAGGTAAATTAAAAAAATTATAACGTATGGACCACTGTCTTTAAACAAGAATCATTGTCTTTAATTTCAACCATGGTCGCTTCTTCCGATAATACATAAATTTTCATTTCTTTCATTGAGCAAGGAATAAACAAATAACCATAATAGGACAATGGTAATCAAAATTCTCTTTAGCTTAAGGTTAACAAAACAAGCTTATTAATCTCAATATAAATTTTGTTAAGGAAATCAACTTAAAAATGAAAAATATTATTTCAGATATTTCTTCATAAAAAAATAACGGATTTTCAAAGATGACTTAGCTAACTTACAAAAGTACATGAATGATATCAGTTCTCAAAAGAGGATTAAGATAAAAATTAGTGGTATAACGCAATAAGGCTTATGTTCTTTCCCTATGCTTTAAGGTATGAGGACAAATGGTTATAAGTGAATATTCGAAATTAAGAGGGACTAATTGATAACACGGGAAGACATAAGGATCATCTTGTAGAAACGATTATTCTTAAATGGAAAAAATTTATTATTAAAGAGAATATTTTGGTTCACTAAAAAAACTTTAGAGTCACTTGGGTTGTATCTAGCTTTTAATTTTGAAAATTGTTGTACGGAAATTTAGGATGTATTTCAAAATGGAGACATAAAAAAAAATTAAAAATGCATTTGTGGACTCAGATAAACTTCTAGTCAATGATATGATAATTTTCACCAAGTTATCGCCTCATTCATCTTTGACGAAAATATTATGGATAACATGTCTATCATAAGTTCTTAAACGGTAATTTCTATTCATGATTTTAAAAATTGATGGTGTATTTCTTGTCAACATTATTCAACTATATTGTGCAAAACTAAGGTATTTATTTTGATTTTTTTATAGGGACAACCTTTTGTATTATTGTTATTGTTCCTTTAGAAATATAAGGATTAATTTACTGGTAAACTCAAATTTGGTCAGATTAAATTTCTTGATGTTGATGATAACTTGTATCTAATGCTAAATATCCCTTATAATGAAGATTTAAATTTGAATATGGTGATTATTATAACTATTTGTTCCATCTTACTAAATAACTTAGAATGACTAACTTAAGGTAGAAGATATGTTATTGGTATTCTAAATGACCTAAATGTATAAATTATATGAACCCACACTGAGGAATAAAATTTAAGATGGTAATTACAACAAATTTTGAGGACTTTGATTGGGGGTGAAAATAAAGTATGGACCACTGTCTTTAAAGAGGAATCATTATCTTTAATTTCGACTATATTTATTTCTTCTAACAATGTAAATTTTCTTCTCTTTTTTTTTAAAAAAGAAATAATTAGAAACCATAAACAGCTGGTGCTAAACAGAAATATAAAATGCAGATAATTGTTTTAAAAGATAAACCATTGAATTTTCTTGATTTTTACTGTTGGAAATTCTGATTTTAAGAAGTAGAAGTATTTTTATATTTTGATAGTGAGACTATATAAATTGAAATGTAGCATAAGTACTGTTATTTTCCCATTAGGTTAAGGAAACATAAACCCAAAAGTCAACATCATTATCGAAATAAGAGCTATACTACTATCGTTAATAGTGTTATTAAGGAGGGAAGAAGTAACAATAAATTTTTTTCAGGAGGCAAGTCATCAAGCGACAAACGATGCATTGTAGATAATTTTGGGCTCCTAAACGTGTTTCATCTTGTGCATTTGTTTACAAACACGAGAGCATGAATTTTCAATATAATAAGGAGATTCTACAACCATAATTACCTTTTACCAAGGCCATTGATTCCCTTTATGAATTAGAATCTAAAATCCTAGAAACTGAAATGTAAACTTAGTCAATGATCAACTATAACCCTGACAACAAAAGTGTTCGTCGGTATATCAAAAAAATTCCAATAAATATACAACTATTCAAAAATAAACCATTATATCTCATATCATTTATTTATAATAGAATTAGCCAATTGCAGTATAATAGTCATGTTAGTATCAAAAAGGTACAACACTTGAAAAAAATCATAAAGCCAAATTTGTTATTGGGGCCTGAATTCCATTAAACACAAATAAAACAAAGTAATCCATATTAGATGAGCTTTACGTAGAAAACATTTTTTTCCCCAAAATGATCGGTTCTTAGATGAGCTTAATTGACTTATTAAAGATCCTAATATAAGATTACATAAAAAAATGCATGTAACATGCATGCATAAAAATGATAAAAGCTTGAAAAAATTGAATTAAGAAAAATTTATGTAGATAATTGTAAATAAGAATGTAATGAGGTGGGAAGGGAGCATCAGTTTAATTTACTACCAAGTTACAGAATTGGTAAGCTCATGAAGCAATTATGAGATTGATGTGTTAAGAATGTATATTTTAGCAAATGGATAGGGAAAGGCAATGCCATTAATATCCAACATTAACATTTATGTAGAACAAAAAAAAATGAAGGATGAAAATGAAAAAAAATGAACCATGAACAAATGAGGATCAAGAATTTGGATTGAGAAGGAACGAGAGACAGGGTAAGGAAAAATCATATATATAATTTTATATGTAATAAAAGTTATGATAATTGATCGATTGATTTCTTAATTCAAAATTATATAAGAAGGTTTCAAATATACTATAATGTCGACAGATAAATTTTAAATCAAAATTCACTTTTGATGATTTTGAAAATAAACATAACATTTATTCTAGTGTTTTAGAAAATTTTGTGAAGGATAATTATATATTTTTATAATTAATTGTCATATAACCATTTTACTTGCAAATGCATTGATTGTTGGAAATTTCTTGTATTAATATATGCAATTTTGTTTCTCTTTAACTACTAATTCACATATCCCCTTATTGGTTGAAGATTGAAGAGTTAAAATGACCAACAAGATCTGTTTACTACTAAGTTGTTTTTATTAGGTGTTCATGCTCAAATGACTTATTAATATCATATTTTTGGATCGTAAAGTCTAAGACATTTTAAAAAAGTGTGACAAAAAAGTTCACAATTAACTTTTCTAATATTTTTAAAGAAACCCTTTCAACAAAATCTATATTTTGGAAGGCTTTAATGTGTTCCAAATGAAATAAAATCATGAAACTAATGCTACGGAAGAGTTACATCATCGTCCATCAATTGGGTGCAAAAAAAATCTTATCAAAGGACATTCTGATGCAACTTATTTAACATTACAATAATTTACCACCGTCCTAGTGGTTAGATGCTCTGGCTTTGATGTGATAGGTCATAGGTTTGAAACTTATGTAGCATGATTCAAACTGTGTATATTGACATGTAGTACACATATATAATATCATCTAAATACCTAATTTCAAGAAAATAAAAAGTTTTGGAGGTTCGAGGGCATTTAATCATAGATATGAAACTCCTATATAGTTATTCCATACTTAAATTACTAATTAAAAGTTATTTTATTTAATCAATTTCAAGATAATGAAAAATGAGCTTTAAAATTATTGAAACAATAAGTGACACACATCATAGCTATTCGTAAGTGAAGAATACTATAACCAAGCATCAAAATAGGATGAGTTCTGCATATCTTGATGATTAACTTTGTGAAGCCTCTTTACGTCACACCATTTCAATGCTTATTGATTATACAATCATACCATCCAAATTTCTCTATTTCAACGAATATGATAAAAAAATTAGAACAATAGTTTATTTGTAAAAAAAATTGAAGCAATAATTTTTTTGCAAACATGATTGACCATTAAATGCCTCGTTTGCAATTATTTATTTAAAAGAAGTATTCATATTCGTCACTACAATTTCAATTTCGTTGAACAGTCTTATTATTTTTTTCTAAAGAAAATGTTGAAATTATAAGAATATCATAATTTTACTATACTATACTACTATGATAATGGTAAATCTACCATTACCATACTGTTACTAAAAAGTTGGTGATCAACACTGAGCTACATCTATGTATTACTGTTATCATTATAGTAAAATAAATTGCATTACTAGTGTTTAATGTAGTAGTAAATAAATATAGAAACTAGCGGTGGTAATAATTTTACCAGTCATGCTAATATTTTTTTTTTGCTCTTTTATTAATCCTAACCATTAATAATTTCTAGAGTATTGCATATTATTCAAGAAGTAGTTTGTTGTTTTATTTTTGATATTGTTTCTTTTTAAGTTTATCTAAATTCAAGCTTGGAGTTAAGAAATGAACGCTTTTATTCTACAGTATATAATTTAAGATGAATAAAAAATCTATTTAAATTAAACTAAATCAAATTGTTAACTACGTATTAGTGGCCTTCACATCCCCTAGTTTAGATTAAGTTGTTAGAATTATGTATTCTAAATAATCTTGCTTTATAGTATTGTTCTACATTTATTTTTAAGGCCAACAAAGGTTGTAAGATATATAATAAATATTACTGTGATGCTTTTTGTATAGATGCCATCATTGATTGGTTTGATATATTCGATACATGATGGAGCAATACATTTTGATACTATTCATTTTTAGCACTGCATGGAATAATCTTGGCTTGCATTTCATTATGAATACGTCTTTGCAAAAATAGTGCAATTAGATAGCAAATATAAAACTATGCACTTTAGGACCAATAACCGTATAGTTATTTCATAAGAATATAATTTGTATTTTTCATTTTCTATACTAATGATAATAAACGACAGAAAATATAAGTATCATCTTTTCATATGTATTTTGGAGAACTAGAGGTAAATAAGACTAAAAAAATTCTTGTAGTACAATATGTAGGTTGAATATGTTTTTTTACTTAATAATAGTAATCAATTTTTGCTTGTAACCATACGAACGTTGATAGTCTGTAATGTTGATAAGTAAATTTCATACTATAAACTAATTTGAATTATAGATATTCATAGATAAAACTTGGATTGTAAATAAAAATGAGACCTATATAGTTTTAAATGGTAATATCTATTTTAGTTGTGAGTATAAATAAGGTTGTCATATAAATGGTATATGTTACCAACAAGTGGAAGTCATTACCATAACAATAAAATTGGCAAGTCAGACATAACTACGAAGGCTTTATCATTACCATTATTGAATTATTATTAGTATATTGATAGTGCGGTAAACCATTTGTTGAAAATGCTCAATTTATAAATTACCAGAGGGTATGGAGAATTGGAATAGCAGATGGCTTTAATATGCCCTCCTCAAGAATTTACCGACCTGCTGGTTCTCTTTTGTTTTTAAAAATGTTCAATTCATCAATACAATGATACAAAACTTTTTTGCGTTAAGACTTTGATAATGAAAAAAATAAATATATTACGCTACCAATGCATATATTATTGTTCTTAGTTATTTTAGTTAATAGTAAAAAAAATCATGATTCATTATGAACTACTTACGAATAAACATATTTTCTAAGGAAAAACATAAAAGAAACAACATAAAAATAAAATAACAAACATCTATGTTTCCAAAAATATCCATTGTTAGAATTATTAAATAGTGAAAATATATATTAGCACTACTATTAAAACTAATATCACTACCATTAATAAGGTATGGCCACTATCTTATTAATAGCTTTGATATGTTGATGTTGCTCCATATTGGTTACCATTTTCTTCGTAATCATATTGTAACAGTAAATTTAACATACAATAATATAATATAGTACTATAGTTTTTCTCGTAGTTTCAAAAAAATTGTATAACAATAACAATAATAACAATAATTTGCTAAAGTTGAAATTATAATGATGAATATGAATGTTACCTTAAATAAATTATTGTAATTGTTGCATTTAGTGATCAAGCATCTTTGATTATTTTTTATATTTTGTTTTAAGTTTACTACCATATTTGTTAGTGTTGAGAAAGAGGAATGGTGTACCTAGCCTTACTATAATTAGTGAGCATTAAAATGGTGCATCATAAAAGGATCATGTGAGTGATTGTCTACTTAGTGAAAGAGGAAACATATATTCAATTGAAGATCTGGTGGATGCATATGAGAGGGAGCGTGCTTTATGGTTGGCAATAGACTGTAGAGGAGGTGATGCTTACATCTTTAAAATCTTTACAAATACATTGCATACATAAAAATTGATATGCAAAAATTATGGCTTATAGGAAATAAATGGCTTCTCTCTCTTCTTCTTTCTCCTCTTTATAATTTTTAGACACAACATGCACCTCTAGACTTCACCAAACTAAGGCCTAGTTCTTGATGTAACGTAGGAAGCTTGAAGAAAACCAAAGAGTGGAGGCCGTGACATAAAGGGAGGAAGGAGGATGTTGTCATGGGCATGGTAGGTGGAAGGAAGGTGCCATGGACTTTGTGACGCTTTTGATGGAGTATGCTTGCTTTGGGTGATGGTAGGAAGTGTTCAAGTATTCTTAGGGGCTTTTGTCAGCAAGGAACCATGTGAGTTAACTCGACTTTGAAAATATATATTGTGTATATAATGTGTGTAAATAAAACCTTAGGACATTAACTAAATAAAATGACCCCTCTTGCTTTTGAAAACAAATAATAACTTTATATATGGTATAATTACTTTTATTACCCTTTACAACATGTCTCGTGGCCCAGACCTTTTTTTTCATGTTTGGTTTGGTTTTTGTGAAGTTGAAGTGTGTGTAATTGTTTGAAGTGACAAAGGTCGTTATATGCGCACTTTATAACCCCTTGATTTAAAATGGGTTTAAAGTTTTGGTATCTAAATGTATAATGATAAAAAGTATTTCGGTGTGCTCTACTTTTATAGTAGTGTATGCGACAGCAAAGAAAAGGTTTGCAGAAGTAAAGAACATGCAGAAAAAATATACGAAATTTAAATGGCAAAAAGAACCCTATTTGGACACTTTAAAATATTTTGTATTTATGATTTTTAATATCATTTAATAAGCATCGCTAGGGGTTTCTTGACAAAGTTATTATGCAACCTCAGTAATTTACTTACTGTAAAAAAAAATCAAGCCTTAAATCATTTGATGACATTGAGAAAACGGAAAAAAAAAATTCAAGTATGTCAAACTATCATCAAGCAGGATTTTTAATAATGAACCTATAACAGCTTTACTAGACATTTTATAGCATTGTCTCGTGATATTTTAACAATTTGGACGATTAAAATGCATATGAAATAATAGTTATTTTGATTATTTTTGCGACATCTGAAAGAAGGCTAATAGCATTTGTAAGAGTATTTTACAAGTAATTTAAAGTTTGATTATTTTTTAGAAATAAATGTGTGTGTGTATATGTATGTATGTATGTGTGTGTGTGTGTATGAAATCTTAAAGTAAAGGGTTATCTTTATATATAGCACTTCTCTAAAATGGTTTTTAGTAAGTTCTAAATTTATCTTTTTTACATAATTATTTAATACGGATATTTAATACTTATTTACAAGTATTAAAAATTATATATATATAAAAATATATATATTAAATCTTATGTTATTAATAAATAATTTTAGAAATCAGAGAAGGGTTCATAGTAATAATGTTTGAGCAACAATTTTTTTTAACCACCTTTATTATTCTTTTGAATAAGAAATCTTTTGAAATTATTCGTGAATTTTCTTTGACCCTTGTGATAAGTATTTAAATATATTTTGAAGAATGAAAAGAGTGGAATAAATGGTGAAGTTTGGTATGCATTATTATGTTATTTATAAAAGTGTTGTGGGAAATTCTAACTTGAGACCACTCAAATCAAAACCCTAAAGCACACCGGAAAAATGAGATTGTGGTAAAAAGGGTAAAAACAACCAATCAATATCTTAATACCAACCTCAATCCAATTCAAAACCAATCACAATCACCAAACAAGCAATAGATAATCAAAGAAATAACGAAAAGTAAACCACATACCGATTTATAGTGGTTCCACTAAGGTCTTGTTAGTGTACATCGTGATGGCCCATTTTTTCGTACTCTTTGAATCGACAATAAACCACACATGTCCAATTCAAATTGCACGAATAAGGGGATCATTAAGGGTAGAAAGAAAATAAAGATAGAACAAGATCTCACAAGAATAGAATAACATATGTTATTTCAATAATAATCTTTACAGTGGGAAATTTTAAAATACAATATCAGAGTCTAACCTAGATTCATCATAGACAGTTATAAACCCCTGTCCTTACAAATGCTGAAAACAACAAAACAAAAGCAATATATGTAGCGGATAATAGAATACGTCCATACGATGATGAAGAACTCCAGCTCTCCTCTATAAACTCCAGCTGTCTTCAACTCAACCTGAACTACTCGGATCTGACCCGAATATTAAAAAAACTCAGATCAGGCTAAATAAACCAGTGTGATAGACTCGAAATTTAAAATGTATAGATCATGACGATGTTATCAAAACATTTGAAAAGAAGGGTATCTCATAAGACCACACCTACACATAAATACTGACGGTTTTTACCTTATGATAACCAAAACGCTTTTAAACCAATATAAACTTAATATTATTTTTAATGACATTCTTTTGAAAAATACTCTTCAAATAAGTTATCAATATCTGGACTAATCCAAGGGAATATATCCGGACTGGGTTAATAGAATATACCGAATGGAATATATGATACCATAAGGGGTAGTTGAAATGTTTGCAAGTCATTATAGCTATTTTGGGAATACAATCAAAACCATAAATCTCGTACTGGGATTGGATTTCCAACATGATAATGAACTGTGGCCTTTTCTCCGATCCACATACTATAAACATAATTTCCACGGTGCTTTAATCGCTTTTCTCAAATTAGTCACTTGGAACTATACTTGCTACACTACTACTGATAACTGATAATTCTCTGCTTTTCTCTAGCTAACCACTTTATCCAAATAGGGCAATAAATTCCTTAAGGACGTATGCCCCAAAGGGCCCAACGTATTGGACACCACCATACATACTTACTTATTCCAAATTTGTTTCTATCATCCCATATAGTATCACATATCATCTTCAGGGATATGAGGAAAATGAGGCTATGCTCAATTTCTTCAAAGCTACGCTTTTCATACTATACCACGCTTTGATCATAACAGGTTCCACATTGAATGACACACTTTCATTCTTTTGATCGTTATTTTACCTCCACATGCATACAACTTCTGAGCTCATATGTCTCAGGGAAGGGTATTAAACAAAGAGAAGTTGCCTTCTCCGCCACCAAGCAGATGCATGTTTGTAAAAGTCAAACGTTGTGTCTTAGAAATGCAATGTCATACATTCGTCAATACAATTTCGTTCTGGGACAAAACGAAACCGAAGGCACTCTCCTACTACCACTAGTAGTGAGTAGTCCTTGCAATCCGAAAAAGTTTCACAATGAGGAGACCACTGCTATAAATAACTCTATAATAGGAGCAACCCAGAGCATGTCAACAAGAAATCCCTACGCTATGAAGATCCACGGTCTTCAATATTCATCATCTTCAACATTTCTTCATTTTCGAACGTATACACTAGTTCGAAGTGGTTTTCAGATGGGAATCACCCAAATCTGATTCTGATTCTTTTAAAGCCAATTATCGATACAAAAGACGTTAAGTTCATATGTGGATATCAATCATCAATCAAGTACTTCATCTTTTATTTAATAAAATATCTTTCTTAGATATATTCTCTTCAATTTATTCCATTTTCTTTTTAAGGGTATTGGAATCATTAATCCTCATTTATCAAATCATTTGATTTATTTAAACCTTTCTTAAATCCTAGAATAATTCCAAATCATTTTCTCTTTTACTTAGGAAAACCTTTCCAAATCATTTATTAAATCTTAATCAAAGATTTCTTATATTCAAACTATAACTTTTGACTAAGGGAAAATATTCCCAAATCGTTCATTAAATCTTAATCAAAGATTTCTTTCTTCACTTCAAATCATATTCTTGCAAATCGAAGATTTTCATAATAGATGTTATCCTGCTTTTTGGCAAAGCCGTGATACCAAAAGATCGGTCGAAAACAAAAGACTGTTCATCTCAAAGATTGGTTATACTTTGCTTCACTATGGATATCGCTAAATTTTGTCCGAGCCCGGATCAGGCTACAATTGATAGTACATGACTAGCAAAGCCATAGAAGTCGGCATCTCTAATTTCAAGTCAACTTGAGTTCGTATGCTTAAGTTATGATGGATGTAAGTTGAAGGGAAAAGCTCCGGTTCAGTATCGATCATCGAACTCCGGTTCGAATCGATCACTTTCGTATCGATCAGGTTCCAACAACTTCGAATCCATCGAAGAGCACCAGTTCGTATCGATGAACTTGGCCGTTCGAATTCATCGAGTTTGTATCGATGGACTTCGTACCAATCATAAAGCCGCTCTTCGTATCGGTCAGCAAGATCCTACTTCGTATCCATCCAGCTAGACACGGTCTGTATCCATGGGTGAGCTTCCATTTCGAATCCATCGGCACTCCCTTATTTGAATCCATTGGTGTCTCCCTACTTCGTATCCATCGGCAGATAGTCCACTTCGCATCCATCAACTAAGGCAACGGTCACTGCTTCATACCCATCGTAGAAGCCTCTCTTCGTATCCATCAGGCAGCTGCCATTCGTATCCATCATGTCGCCTTACTTCGTATCCATCAAAGGGTTCAAGTTCGCATCGATTGACCTCGAATCCATGGAGAAGCTACATGGCTCGTATCCTCCAGAGAAAGGCTTGTTCGTATCCATCGACCATCAGTGGCTCGTGTCCATCAATAACTATTGTTCGAACCGATGAGTGAAGCCTTCATTCGAATCCATCAAGCCAGCAAGCTTAGATGACGTGTTATCCCTCGATACGAACAAGCCGAGATATAAGGAGTCGACGCGGTCAACTCAGAGCAAAGATCGGATCGAGGCGAAGTATGCGCTCCACGTCATCACGAAAGCGCGTGCCACCATCGGTTCGAAGCAATCGATTCGAACGAATCGATTCGAACCAAACAGCAACCGAAGGATTCCATTTCGTATCGATGATATCTAGAGATCTACTGATCCACAAGCCATGAAATTTTCACAGGAGCTTGCATACATGCTGAGGAATGTGTCCACAAAATTTCAGCTCGATTGGACGTCATATTGATCGATACGAAATGACTTCGTATCGATCGCCGATCGAGTCGAAACTTCCTGAGGTTGGTCGCGTGGGCCCAATCACGTGCCAGAAAATGTCTCCCGAGATTTGACCGACGTCTCAGCCTCCTACGCCTATAAATAGAGCCCAGAGCCTACAGAAAAAGGATCTTTTGACTCTCAAGCGCCCAGGCTCTGCCGAATCGAGATCTCCATCATCCTATATCATATTCTTGCTGTCAATTTCGAATTTCCCGTTGTAACTTGCTATTGATTGCTGTAACAACTTGTAATCATTCAAAGAGAATCAATAAAACTGCAAGAAACTTCATAGTGGACGTAGGCACACGCCGAACCACTCTAAAACGCTTGTCTACGCATTTACATTACTGTTGATTGGAGTTTTTGTTAGATAATCCTCATTTTCAATTTATATTCTTCATTACTATCTCTTCAAAGACTCCCGAAGAGTGCTGTGACCAATTTTGGTGCAAACACTTTGATGCTTTCACTGAGAAATCCTAGATTTTCTCCTGCTCGTTGGATCTATCATCGATGTCGGATTGCATAAATCTACGAGAGAGATCATCGAATCCAAGTTCCTTCCCTTCTATTCAGATTTGCATAAAGTCTAGGAAAGGAATTCAACCTTCGAGATGGTTAGCACAAAGACCACCTCTAACGCTGTCAATCAAGAGGAACATGATAGACAGAATCCTGCACCAATACCTCCCTCTAACCAAGATGCTACCGAACACTCGGAACCATCAGATCCGGTTACCCGAAAAGTGTTTCAGCTGTTGCTTCAAGAGCTGACCCAGAGTCGGCAACAACTAACAGAACAGCTACGCGCCAACGCCGGGCTGATCAACCAGCTGGATCGCCAGAAGCGAAGCAGATCCAAGAGAGATCGTGCTTCTTGCTCCTCCAGCAAAAGTTCTTCATCTTCTGACTATCATCATCGATCTCCACGACCCCGGCTAGATGGGAGTCACATACAAGCTGTTGGAAATCAACCGGCAATGGCCGTTGGACCACTGAGAGTTGGCCCATCGGCCAGTTTCCCTACCGGACCCTCCTCCCGAGGAGGTGCCGCTCCTCACTATACCACAGAATACCGCGCCACGAACGTTGCGGTTGAACCAGGAGTCGATGCCCAAGATTAGTCGAACCTGGACCGTCGTCATCATGGGTGCACTCCTGAACTGTTTGCGCGAAAAGTGGGCCAACACCTCCAAGTCGTGAGATTTAATTGGTTTTATGTGATTCCTAATGATTTAGATGAGTTATGTAAATATGAAAAAAGCAGGGGCTGAAATGTAAAAGACACACAAATTTATAGTGGTTCGGCCAGATGGTGCCTACGTCCACTTTATATGTTATTATCTTCTTTCTTTCAGATTACAAGTACAATGCTTTGTGTACAAGTATATGAAAGTAGTTTGAAAGTTCCTTCCGTGCTTGAGCTCTCAAACTTGTCTTCCATTGTTGTACCCGTGCCCCTCTATTTATAGAGTGAGGTAGGGGGCAGGGGTCTTGGATGTATATGGCTGCTGGTGGGCCGGGGCTGAAGCAGTCTAGACTAGCAGTTGTCTGGTTCGACGAGGTCTCATTCGGCATGGAGCTTGGAACGGTGGTAGCGGTGTGGATGTGGACCGGCAGTGAGTGTGGACCGGTGATAGGTGTGGACCGGTAGTGAGGTGGTTCGGTGCTTGCTTGGACCGGTTGTGGAGAGTTGGCTCGGTGGATAGCTGGTTATGCCGAATGGGTTCGGGCTTGTATTGCCGAACGAGAAGGAGGCCGAACGAGAAGGTGGCCGAATGGGAAGGAGGCCGAATGAGAAGGAGGCTATCCAAGCCGAATGGACTTGGTCTTGCATTGCCGAATGAGAAGGTGGCTGGTCGTGCTGAATGAAGTGGAGATTGCAAACCCGAGTGAAACTGTGGCTTCTTGGCCTCGAGATCTTCTGGGTGAGAATTCACCCAACATTTTGCCCCCCAAAGTGGGGCACGTGCTTGCATGTGTCGCGCTTTGTTTCCTCGTGGTAGGAAGGTTTGTTTTGTAACGCCATGGGCTGGATGTTCGTATCCTGTTGATGTCCTGCAAAGGAATTTACAGTTTTAGTGTGATTTCAAATAACGACCGTTCGTGATCGAAATATTCGAGATGAAGTGAACTGTGTCGTTCGGGACGAGAGAGTGAGCCCCGAGGGGGCTTAGCATCATCGATGCCAGGTTCACGTTAGAGTGGGCCCCTGGGTCGTTTGGTTTATCGCCAGATCAGAGCATGCCCAAGGGTTGCTCTCGACCCCGTACATGTGTAAGCAGCTTAGCCATTTCCTAATTATCAGAATCAAATATCTGTTTAACCGATGAGCTTAAAGAGGGATGCCAAAGTGTAAATTCTCACGACGATAGGGTTAATAGCCATTCAGAGCGTGCCTATGGACCGTTCGTGGTTGCGTACACGTGTAAATGATTAACCCATATTAGTGAGAGATTTACGACTTATTCATTGTTAGCATATTCTTTATTTTATTAGTAAGCTCTGGAGTTCGGTACTTATCTGAGTGAGGCGCCCTACGTGCCCCCTGCTTCTGACTTTCGCTGGTGGAGACAACGTCATTCGGTGTTTGGTTGGTCCGGATGGATGTTTTCATTCGGCATATGGTTGGTCCGGTATATGTTGGTCCGGTAGCCGGACCAGATGGTTCGGCAGATCTGAGCGCGCCTATATATAGAGCTACATCCCCTTAGTTTTTTCCTTACCGAATCATCAAGTGCCGAACCAACACTATACGGAGCCAACACTCTTGCCGAATCAAACGAAAGCCGAACCATTTCGTGCCGAACCAACTTGCCTACCGAATCAGGTATACACTTATTGCCGAATGGACTTACTACCAAATGGGCCTAATTTGCCGAATACATACGAAGGTCTTCGTTTTACCGAATGGGCCTTAGGCCTTAGTGCCGAATGGATGTATGCCGAATGAACTCTCAGTGCCGAATGACATGTATACCGAATGAACTCTTGTATTTGGACTTTGAGTGGAACTCTGGAATTATGCATTCTTTTTCGCTTACATCTCTGTACTCCTTGTTCTAACAAGCTGTCTTTTCACTTTTGTGTATGCAGATAAATGTCTCGCAAGGCGGAAACACGATCAGACAGACGGAAATTCAAGGATGGAGGCGAGTCTTCCTCCGTGCCCCCAGCCCAACCAGGATCCGGGCAGCATCGACCTGTTCCGAGGTCGTTAGTGGACGGATATGGTCCACAGGAACTTCTGGTCTCCTCTCCCGATTGCTTTCCTAGCTCCCTAAAGGAGGAGCAACTTGATGTCATATCTCGTTCATTTGGGATAGACAGGGCTCTTATGCTGCTGCCGGGAGATGGAGTGCTGCCGTATAATCCCCCCGAAGGTTACCTTGCTTACAGCAGGTACCATTGCATGTGTGGTGCTATCCCTCCTATCAATGCCTGGATAGTCAGCTTTACCACATATTTGAAAGTGGCTCCATTCCAGCTTCAGCCGAACTCTTATGCCATTCTGGTAAGCCTCTTCGTCATCTTCCAGAGGAGGTACGGGCGCCCTCTTTCTAACTAGGAAATTCGATATTTGTATAACCTGAGTGGCTACAAGAAGGGGTCTCCGTATATTAGTCTGGAAGCGGCCGTGCCCTTCAAACCGGTCTTGGACTTATATTCAAAGTTCACCATGTTCAAGAAGGAATGGTTTTTTATCAAGGACGATTCTGTTTCTTTCCGCCTTTTCACTTCCGGCTGTAAGATGAATTTTATTTATATTTTCCATGTTCTGACTGTAGTGCTTCTTCTGACACGCTTCTATTTCTTGCTAGCGACAGGTGGCATTGCTGTCGTGGAAGATGATTCTTTGGCGCGGATGGCTGCTGGAATAAAGGCCATTCCCACGTGGGACAGGTCGGCTTCGTTCCTGATCAGGAACGCTACCCTCCTGGAGTACAATTTGATCCAGCCGCACCAGTCCGTGGTTAAGAAGAGGGACACGGCTGAGGAGAAGGCTGCTAAAGCTAAGGAGGGGGCCACGGTGGAGAGTGGCAAGAGGAAACCCTTTGCACAGCATCCCGTCACGGGAGGCAAGAAGTTTAAAGAGTCGGAGGGCCCCTCTCCTAGTACTTGCCCGATCATTCCGGAGGAGGAAGGTGTGGAAGAGGGCGAAGGAGGTGATATGGAAGGAGAGTCGGAGGGCGGAGGAGATGGAGATGGTCAGGGTGGTAGTGGTGCTGGTGCCTTAACTTCTGGGCAAGACTCTGAGCTGGATGAGGCCCTCCGCCAGGCCTTCGGGGAGTCGGAAGGGGAATCGGGAGCGGAGAAGGCGAAGGAGACTGGCAAGGTCGGGGCTGGTGCCGATCTATCCCCCAGGGGTTCCTCAGCCATGGTGACTTCGGTGGTGCAAGGTGAACTTTTGTCCTCTGTCGATTCCGTTTTCGATAAGGACTTAGAAATATTTTATGGTTCACTTCCGTCCTGGAATGAGATTCAGGACTTATTGCAGTACCCCACTCCTCCGCAGGGTTTGTATAATAGACGTGCCTTCTCACTTTTCTTTCTTTTTACTTAACATGTTTCCTGAATTGTGGACCATTGTATGTTCGTAACACTTGTTCTTTATTCCAGGGGCAGGCCAGGTGGTTAAAACGTCAGACGTTCGACACCGCCTCGAACAATTCAAGTTGATGAGAGCTTCTGCGAAGCCTCCCACTGGTCGTACTGGGGACGTGGTCAAATACCGTCCTCTTCTTGGGGTCGTCGAAGAGAGCATTCAGAAAAAGAAGAGGAGTCGTTCTTTATTTGAGCCTTCCCCTGGTCCGCAGTTTCCTTTTCAGCATCCTCGTGATACCACGGAGGAGAGCACGGAGTTTATCCCCCCTCCACCTCCTTCTAAGAATCCCACTGTTATCCGTATAAGGCGTCCTGATGTGCCTCGTGACCCCTTTGCCGGTCATCCTGATTTAGATCCAAGCTCTCGGGATATTTCATTTGATGAGGCCACGGGTGAGCACCTCCTTCCCCGCAACCCCATGGTACGAGTGTTAGACGAGGCTAAGTCCCTAGATCTTGATCGGCTTACCACTCGGGTCGTTACCATGGGAGACGAAGCCAAAGCTAATATCGATCGGGTGGCTGAAGAGACCAAGA
Organism: Allium cepa; assembly: GCA_030765085.1. NCBI lineage: Eukaryota > Viridiplantae > Streptophyta > Magnoliopsida > Asparagales > Amaryllidaceae > Allium > Allium cepa. Next base: position 241,564,124 of record CM060930.1, read on the forward strand.
AGTTAATGAAGTATCATGCTCAATTGGTCAAGGCCGGGGAGGAGATTGGGCGTGCTAATATTCGGTTGCGGTTGAAGGTTGCCGATCAGGCCGAACAGCTTGCCGGTCAGGCCGTTCAGATTTCTCAGCACGAGGAAGCCTCCAGGCGGCTGAAAGAGACCATGGAAAAGGCTAGTAGGGCAGAATTACGGAAGATGGAGGCCGCTTGTAAGGAGCGGATCGACATGGCCATTGCGACAGTGGATGAGGTTCGGAATGCGGATCTCGAGCAGGTAGAGGAGTTGTCCGGAAGGCTTGAGGCCGCGGAGATGGCTCAAGTCAAGCTAAAGGAGAAGATGGAGGAGATAAGGAGGTCTCTCCAGGCTGACTGCTTGAGATACTGATCAGAGAGGGATGTCGCTGTCGCCAAGTTGCAGGCTTCCGAGGCCTGGGTGAGGGAGTTCGAGGAGAATGAGGGATGATGGACGAAATGCTGCAGGACATGTACTTCCGCACTTGGAAGGAGGGCAGCTTGTCTTGGATGGATGACTATTCCCGGGTCATGGCCAAGATACATCTTCGGGCTTTAGAGGAGACCAGGGTCAATGCGGGTAAGGAAGGTGGAGTGTCTTTTAGCCTGGATGTGGTCACTACTCAGTTCTCGAATGAGGAGCAAGCGGCGGTGAAGGAGGGGATGCAGTTGCTTGCTGCAGAGGAAGCGGGTGTGCAACTGGAGGATGAGGATCAAGCGGCGGACGCTGGTGAGTTATTCTTCTCTTTTCCTTTTCTTTCTGGGTTTCCATAACTTGATCGTTTATCGTTTGTTTAATGGATTCCTCTTCTGAATTGGACAGGTGGAACTTCGGATCAACATGCTGGGGGTTCCGGCCCTACGGCCAGGTAGGCTTGGGAAGTTGGTGATGGAGTGTGGACGCAGCTGGTTACTTGTCTGGATTCGGCCGCTTTTTATTTCTTTTTACTGTTGTTTACGTTAGTCCAAAACATTGATGTGACTGTAATAATATTATTTGCAGAGAATAACTTGGTGTGATTTTATAATATAAGCTGATTTTGTTATATTTAAACGTTGTTGTCATTTTGATGTGCTGTATGAGAAGTATAACTATGTATATGCCTGTGATTTTAGTTGTGTTGGACGTTAAGCCTTTGCTTGAAATATAATTTCATGTTTTGCAATGTTAGTGTGACATATGAATAAGCTATAGTTATGTATTTATGTACAAGAGAAGAGAGTACCGCCCTTCATGTTTTATTTGCCGGCGGTGGCTTCGAGCTTCTTGTGTAATTGACCATGGATATATCTGAGTACCTTGCCACCCAGTACGCAGGCTTAGATTCTCATGAGTGAACGCTCTCTATTTGATTTCCTGTACTTTAGAGTTTGTTACACAGGATAGGAGAAAAGTATTTAAATGAAATGGAAATATAGAAAAAGTAAAACTTCCAGTCATGGAAGGCCGTCGATGTGCTTAAGTTCGTGGCAAACGGGTTTTGTAGTCACTTTCCCTAGCTGTGGGTCTTGGAGACATTTGTCGCCCATCTTATGCCTCCGCGGGGAGTTTTCTTTTTTACCATAGCCGCACTTAAGACACATCGGAGCGGAGATCGCGCACGGTAACTACCCGAACCATTATGGTCTGTAATCGTGGGTATTATTCGATTTACCGTGGCCGGCTAGCGCGGGTGCCGTTGGCCGTGAACTACCCCTGGCTGGCCACACCTTATGTTGGGGCTTAAAGTAGGTTCACAGTTGCCGGCGAGCCGAACGCCGTAAGGAGCTGCCATCGGCTATAGTCGGCCTTTATGATGACTTATAATCGGCTCATTACAGTTGGCTTTGAGGGCAGGCGCGAGCAATGAGTTAACCCGCAGCAGAGGGATGCTGGAGCAAAAGAGTCTCATTGGCGAGTGCATAGAATCGTAGCGTACCTGTTAGGCCTTGTCCAGATGAGGCCGTGGTGCGTCTTGAGTGGAGATGCCATAAGATTTTGTTCAACAGAAAAGGATAAAGCTTAACAAGCAGCCAAGATATAAAGGAACAAGTTAAAAAGAGACAAGATTTTTAAAGTGGTTCGGCATGAAAACGCCTACGTCCACTGATCCTCTTTGTTAATTCACTTCATATGGGCAGTACAAGTTAAGAAAAGTATCGACGGAGGTGTCGGATGTTCCATGCCCTCTGGAACACCTCTCCGTCCACTGTTGACAAAATATAAGCTCTGTTGTGGAGATCTTTATGAATTACATATGGTCCGTCCCAGATGGGGTCCAGTGCCCCGGGGCGCGGAAAGATTCGCCTGAGGACAAGATCTACTTCTTGTAAGATGCGATGCTTGACTTTGGAGTTGTATAGTGCTGCCACTTTTTGTTTGTGAGCTGCTGCTTTGAGTGCTGCATCGTTTCTCCTTTCCTCAATCAGATCCAAAGACATGAGGAGGAGTTCTTCGTTTTCTTCTGGATTGTAGTGGATCCTACGGTGGGAAGGAACAATAGTCTCAACAGGGAGCATTGCCTCCGATCCGTATGCCAAAGAGAAAGGAGTATGTCCCGTTGATGTTCTGAAAGAGGTGCGGTAGGCCCAAAGTGCCGTGGGAAGTTCGTCCACCCAAGCGCCTTTTGACTTTTCAAGTTTCTTCTTGATTAGGGTTTTGAGAATTTTGTTGACAGTTTCGACTTGTCCGTTTGCCTGAGGATAAGATACTGATGAGAAGCTTTTATGAATTCCATGCTCTTGGCACCAGTCGGCGAATTCTTCGCTGTCAAATTGGAGTCCGTTGTCTGATACGATCTTGAGTGGTACTCCGTACCTGCACAGAATATTTTTGATCAAAAAGTTGATAAATTTTGCTGAAGATATTTTATTTAGGTGTTCCGCTTCCACCCATTTGGTGAAATAATCGACTGCCACTATAGCATATTTGGCTCCGCCCCTGCCCGTTGGCAGTTCGCCAATTAAATCAATTCCCCATACAGCAAAGGGCCAAGGGCTGGTCATTTGAGTAATCTCATTTGTGGGTAGTCGAGGGATCTTGGGAAATTTCTGACATCTGTCGCATCTCTTGACGAAGTCTAAGGCGTCTTTGTTTAGTGTGGGCCAGTAATATCTATATCGGAGTATCTTTTTCGCCAGAGTCTGCCCTCCAGTGTGATCTCCGCAACTTCCTTGATGGATGTTAAATAAGATTTCTTTGGCTTCCCTTCCAGCGACGCATCTGAATAAGGGGCTAGAGAAGCCGCGCCGATAGAGGATGCCTTCTTGTATTGTGTAGTGGGGAGCTTTCCTCAAAATTCTCCTGACTTCATCACGTTTGTCTGGTAGTGTGCCGTCCTGCAAATATTTCCGGATAGGAGTCATCCAAGTTGCTTCTTCAATTGCAGTTATCAGATTCACTTGTTCGAAACTTGGGGCTAGCTGCCTTGAGATGGCTAGTGCTCCGGAAATGGTGCTATTCTTCATACTAGCTTGCTTTGCTAGTTCATCAGCCTCTTGGTTATCTTCTCGAGGAATGTGTTTGATTAGATAATGGTCCAATTGGTCGAGCATCAGTTTGGTTTTCTTTAGATATGCTGTGAGTCGTTCTCCTCGTGTCTGGAATTCTCCTAGTACTTGGTTTACGATAAGTTGAGAATCACTATGAAGACATAAAGAATTGACTCCAATTTCTAAGGCAAGCTCCAATCCCGCTATTACTGCCTCATACTCCGCATCGTTGTTAGTGGCCGCGAAATCCAACATTAATGCATAGTACAACTTTCTTCCCCTGGGGGTGATTATCACAATACCTGCCCCCGAGCCTTGTTCGTTTGATGCTCCATCTACAAAGAGGTTCCACTTGATGTTTTTTGCTATTTCAAACTGATCCTTGCCTTCGTTGGTAGTGAATTCGGCAATGAAATCGGCCATGGCTTGCCCCTTGATAGCGGTGCGAGGATGGTAGGTGACGTTATACCGACTTAGTTCAATGCACCATTTGAGGAGTCGTCCAGAAGTGTCGGGACGATGGAGCACCTGTCTTAGTGGCTGATCGGTTAGAACTCTGATGGAGTGAGATTGGAAGTAGTGCCGCAGTTTTCGTGACGCGATCAATAAACAATATGCCAATTTCTCAAGTTTAGGATATCTGGCTTCTGCCCCTGTAAATCTCTTACTTATAAAGTACACCGGGCGTTGTGTGCGGTCTTCTTCTCTTACCAGGGCAGCGCTTAGAGCATGAGATGATACAGCGAGGTATAGGTATAGCTCTTCGCCTTCGTTTGGAGTCGAGAGTACTGGTGGTTTCTGAAGGTGTTCGATCAGGTTAAGGAAGGCTTTTAAGCATTCATCGGTCCACTCGAATTTTCCTTTGTCTTTCTTGAGAGCTTCGAACAAAGGGACGCACTTGTCAGTTGCTTTGGAAATGAATCTGCTTAGGGCGGCCACCTTTCAGTTTAGGCTCTGCATTTCTTTTCGAGTGGAAGGTATCCTTATTTCTTTTAGAGCCCGGATTTGTTCAGGGTTTGCTTCAATTCCTCTGGCATGGACGATGAATCCTAAGAATTTTCCCGATGACACTCCGAAGGTGCACTTTAGAGGATTCAGCTTCATTCCATATTGGCGAAGTACCTGAAACATCTCGCTCAGGTGGCTTACATGATCGTTGGCTCTTCTGGACTTTACCAACATGTCATCCACATATACTTCCATAGTTGGTCCTATTAATTCCGCGAGCATCTTGTTGACGAGGCGCTGATAGGTAGCTCCGGCATTTTTGAGTCCAAAAGGCATGACCTTATAACAATATAATCCTCGGTCAGTGATAAAGCTAGTGTGGTCTTGATCGGGAGCGTGCATGGGAATCTGGTTGTATCCGGAGTATGCATCCATAAAAGATAAAAGTTCGTGCCCGGCAGTGCTGTCCACAAGCTGATCGATTCGGGGGAGCGGGAAGCAGTCTTTCGGGCAAGCGTCATTTAAGTTGGAGAAATCAATGCATGTTCGCCACTTCCCATTAGCTTTCTTTACTAGTACTGGGTTAGCGATCCATTCTGGGTAGATGGCTTCTCGTATGAAGTCATTAGCAAGTAGGTTCTTTACTTCCTCATCGAGGGCTGCTGATCGTTCTGCTCCCATGCTTATCTTTTTCTGCTTTATCGGTACCTTGGTGGGATCGACGTTCAGCATGTGGCATGCTATGTCTGGGGAGATTCCCGTCATATCGGCATGTCTCCACGCAAATACATCTAAGTTGTGGCGGAGAAAGTCCATGAGTTGATTCTTCAATTCTGTTTTTAGCTGAGATCCTATTTTTAATAGTCTACTTGAATCATGTTTGTCTACAGATACGAATTCCATGGCCTCCGCAGGCTCAGCAGTAGCCTCCTCCTCCTTATCCCTGGGGTCTAGTTCATTGAAAGGATCGCTGGTGTACCGAAGAGGAGGGGCTTTCTTTAGTTGCTATGCTTCCAAGCTTTTCATGCAGAGAGTAGTCTCTGCATCTTTCCCTTTATTCTTTCTACGGTTATTGCGAAGTTCAGTTACATAGCAATCTCGAGCGGCGTCTTGATCTCCTTCAACTTCTCCTATTCCGTTATCTGTTGGGAATTTCATCTTTAGGCACCACGGGGCTAGGACAATTTGGAAGTCAGACAAGGCTGGTCTTCCCAAGAAGGCGTTGTAGGCCGAGTGGTTTTCTATTAGTACGAACGTTTGTTTTCGCACAACGGAGCGGGGATGACTTCCTATTTCGACGAAGAGGTCAAGTTGCCCGAGGGGTATTTTCGCATCTCCAGTGAAACCGTGCAGGGGTTTGTTGCAGGGAGACACATCCTTCATTGACAGCTTCATTTTGTCGAAAGCATGCTTGAATAGGATATTTACGGAGCTTCCTGTGTCTATTAGAATTCGGAAAACTTTAGCTGGACCGAACCAGGCAGAGATGACCATGGGATCCATATGCGGATACTGTCTTCCTTCTAAATCACGCCTACTGAATACGATGTCGTCACTCTCTTTCCGTTTCGGATGGTGTTCTTCCATAATGAAGTTAACATAGCCTTCAGCATTTCTAAGTGACTTGCCGTATCTTTCCGTCTCCGCCCAGCTTCTGTCGGCGATGTGTGGTCCTCCCGAGATGGTATGGACCACTATCTTCTCCTGACTAGAGCCACTGGTGTTGCGATTCCCTCCGCCTACTTCTGGGACGGGTCGCTTTGGGTTCTCATTGGCAGGAGTTGGGGTCCTATTCTGACCTTTCACATAGCGTTCCAGCCTTCTTCTTCTGATGTGTTCTTCGATCAAGTCCCGGAGATGGTGGCATTCATTGGTGTCATGTCCGTGGGATTCGTGGAAGCGGCAGAACTTTCCAGACTTGAGTGCGTTATCAGATTCTTTCTTGTGCGGGGGGCGCTTGTATCCGAGTTCGCCCTGAGTGGCTAGAAAGATGTTTTCGATTGTTTCATTCAAAGGAGTGTAGGAGTCAAATCTCGGTCCTGGTCAATATTGGCGTTTTTCAACCTTCCTGCCCCCAGCATTGTCTCTAGATTCATTTCTTCGAGTGTCCTTGGCTGCAGCGGGAACCTTGTCCGAAGTTGTCTTACCTTGTTGCCCTGACTGCCTCTCAGTGGCGGCGTCTTCAAGTCTCATATACTTTCCAGCTTCATGGAAGAAATCAGGTAAAGTAGCTGGTTTTTCCTTAGTTAGTCTTCTTGCGAACTTGGTATCTGGGTGTACACCGCTACAGAGGGCCATTAGGGTGAGTTTCTCATCGGCATCTTGGACTGCGGCCGCTGCGGCGTTGAACCGAGTTAGATATTGTTGTAGTGTCTCTCCGGATTTCTGTTTGACATTGGATAGAGAATAAGCATCCTTGGGTTGTTCTACATGGATGCGGAACTGGCTAATGAACCTTTCTTTCAACATCTCCCATGAGCTGATAGATCCTTGGGGTAGATGGCAGAACCAGGAGGTAGCTAGATCTGCTAGGAATAGCGGAAAGCATTTACACAGCACCCCTTCTGTTGCTCCGCTCATGAGCATATGCTAGGTGTATCTTTGTAAGTGTACGATGGGGTCGGAAGTTCCCTTGTAAGGTTCCATGGTTGGCATTTTCCATTCCCGGGGGGTGATGGCAGTTTCGATATTGCGGGTAAAGGGGCTGGTGACCCTAGCGCCTATTCCTCGGTCCCTTTGTTCCCGTTGGACGCATTCTCTGAATAGTCGTGCCACTCTTTCATCAGAATTTGGAGCGGATAGAAATGAACTTGGTTCTTCCCTGCGGGATCGATCTCGTCCAGATGACCTGTAGGGATGGTATAGTCTATCACTTCTGACGTTATCCAGTAGTTGCCTCTGGCTGCTCGGATGCATGCTAGGACCAGCTACAGTTGCCCTTTGCCGTGATCTTCCCCTGCGGGGTTCTGTTTCGAGCATTTCCATGGGGTCAACTTCGGGCTGGGTTCTAGCTCGGCTTCGTTCAGCGGGGTTTCTATGATTAGGTGGCATGACTGGCTCAGCTACATCCGACCCTCGCCTGGCGCCTCCCCCACTGGGTTCGGTTCCAAGCGCTTCGTCGAGTCGGAGTTCGGGCTGAGTCCGGGCGCGGCCCCTATCATTGTTGTTCCTGTTGATGGCTTCCTCGAAGAGGGAAGACCTTTGCTGTCTCCGAGATCCTCCAGATTGAGATTCATCCCATGATTCAGTGTTGCGGTTGGATTCTTCGACATCTCTCAAGCGTGACATGAGTTGGTTCACCAAAGCTTCTTGTTGGGATGCGAAGCGGTTAGTCACTTCCACCACAACTCTGTTTAGGTCTGCTCTAGTGATTACTGTCGGTTGTTCCGCGGCAGGGGCTGTTGGAATTGTCTGATCTTCATGTGGCACTGCTGCTGTAGTGGGATGGTTCTCTTGATCTGGATCCACTGGATTTGGAGCGCTGCTAGTTGCAGCGTTCTTTCCCTTGTTGGCGTCTTTTCTTGGCCTATAAGTCATGTTTCCTATGCAATGAAGGGTGCTATTGGGAAAGAAGGTTGAATGAGGGAAGATGAAGCTTCAAGTTCGAAGCTCTTAGTGAAAGCACCAAAAATGTTTGCGCGAAAAGTGGGCAAACACCTCCAAGTCGTGAGATTTAATTGGTTTTATGTGATTCTTAATGATTTAGATGAGTTATGTAAATATGAAAAAAGCAGGGGCTGAAATGTAAAAGACACACAGATTTATAGTGGTTCGGCCAGAACGTGCCTACGTCCACTTTATATGTTATTATCTTCTTTCTTTCAGATTACAAGTACAATGCTTTGTGTACAAGTATATGAAAGTAGTTTGAAAGTTCCTTCCGTGCTTGAACTCTCAAACTTGTCTGCCATTGTTGTACCCCTGCCCCTCTATTTATAGAGTGAGGTAGGGGGCAGGGGTCTTGGATGTATATGGCTGCTGGTGGGCCCGGGCTGAAGCAGTCTGGACTGGCAGTTGTCTGGTTCGACGAGGTCTCATTCGGCATAGAGCTTGGACCGGTGGTAGCGGTGTGGATGTGGACCGGCAGTGAGTGTGGACCGGTGATAGGTGTGGACCGGTAGTGAGGTGGTTCGGTGCTTGCTTGGACCGGTTGTGGAGAGTTGGCTTGGTGGATAGCTGGTTATGCCGAATGGGTTCGGGCTTGTATTGCCGAACGAGAAGGAGGCCGAACGAGAAGGAGGCCGAATGGGAAGGAGGCCGAATGAGAAGGAGGCTATCCAAGCCGAATGGACTTGGTCTTGCATTGCCGAATGAGAAGGTGGCTGGTCGTGCTGAATGAAGTGGAGATTGCGAACCCGAGTGAAACTGTGTCTTCTTGGCCTCGAGATCTTCTGGGTGAGAATTCGCCCAACATGAACCATATGTCCCAGAGGACTATGAGCCAAGAAGGTAAGATTTGGACCGTCGACAGCATCCGGTCCAACCCCAGAATGTGGGATTCAATCACACTCCGGCGCAAGCTGCACAGAACATACAAATGCCGGATATTCCGACCATGATACGTCAGATGATCCGTGAGACCAGGGTCTCCCGAACGATGACTGAGGAATCTCCAGAAGTCACACTCCTTTCACGGACGATATTCTTACTTCTGAACCCCCACGGTGATTCAGGATGCCAACTCTAGCCACGTACGAGGGAAACTCCGACCCCAACTAACTTATTCTAAAATATGAATGGTCAATGAGCGCTGCCAGAGCTGACGATGCAGTGAAGTGTCGTAGTTTCCCCATATCCTTGGGGGGCATCGCTACCATGTGGTTCACTCGACTGCCACCTCGATCCATATCCACCTTTGACCAGTTGGCCACAAAATTCATCGAGCAATTCTGCATGCACGTCGTAAGGCCGAAAGTCGTCAACACTCTGTCTAGAATCACCCAAGCCCATGGAGAGACGCTCAGACACTATTTAGAGAGATTCCATGCTGCATGTGTCGAAATCAGCAATCCGAACGATAACTCCACCCTTATGGTGCTAACTAAGTGGGTTGACCCCGATTCTGAGTTTGGCAACTGGTTGGCTGGAAAACCCCCTGCATCGTTGGACCATTTCAAATCCAATGCGGCTCAATTCCTAAGAAGGGAAGATGCGAAACAGTCTTGGAAGCAAATTGATGCAGGGCTAGGCACTAAAGGGATCCAAAGCAATGTCGCGATCAGAGTTCCGGAAAAGTTCAGTTGAACGTTCAAAACAAACAAACTCAGCGAAGGGAGAACATGAACCAAACCAGAAAGCGAGATCAAAATCGCGGCCCACAGCGCAAGAATCCTATGTTTGACAGTTACACTCCTTTGAATACATCACTGGAGAACTTGTATTTACAAACCTGTAATGCAGTTCAATACAAAAAACCTGCTCCAAAACCGTAATCAGAGAGACAAATCCAGACGGGAAAATTTTGCAAGTTCCATGAAAGCTACGGGCACGATACGAATGAATGTCGTCACTTGCAAAATCTTGTAGAAAAATTGATCAGAGAAAGGAAGCTGGAACAGTTTGTGCCGGCACCGCAGCGTGGAGGAGCGGTCCCATCAAATCATAACAGTGAACCCGATCGACCGAGACTGGAGGACTCTACCTATCCCCGTGGGAGATTGGTGATAAACGCCATCAGTGGTGGACCAATTTTGTCAGGGCCTGGAACGACGAGGATCTTCATCGCTATTACACATGACAGGCTTTACCTAATCCATAAATACTTTGCAATTTCCTTTACCTTCTGAAGTTTGAATTTGTAATAAGGCACTAACTCTGCCATGTTTATCCGTTCCAGCAATAAATTACTATCTCTTCAAGCTAGAGCTGTGATTCACCAAATGCATCATTCAACAATCACGACGCACGAAGAGCTAAGTTCCATTGAACAATGGAATTTATTCAATTAGCGAGTGACTGTGATACGACCAGCCATTCACTAAGTGAAACCTCAGCTCGGGGGCAAGCCATCACATCAAAGGCTAAACTGGACCGACAACGACAGTCCTACAACTAACTCCAAATTGCCAGAGCATGAATTGGAGTATTCTCATCAACTCTAGGTTCCCAGAGTGTGAACCGGAGTATAAACACGATCGTTCCCAGAGTATGAACGGACTCCACTTTCCCAGAGTGTGAATTGGAGTATAAACATAAAAACCATCGTTCCCAGAGTGTGAACGGACTCCAAATTCCCAGAGTGCGAATTGGAATATAAACATCAAACCCATCGTTCCCAGATTGTGAACGGACTCTAGGTTCCCAGAGTGCGAAGCGGAGTATAAAATCCATCGTTCCCAAAGTGTGAACGGACTCCAAAATCCCAGAGTATGAATTGGAGTATAAACATCAAAACCGTCGTTCCCAGAGTGTGAACGGACTCTAGGTTCCCAGAGTGTGAACGGACCCCAAGTTCCCAAAGCGTGAATTGGAGTATAAAAATCAAATCCATCGTTCCCAGAGTGTGAACGAATTCCTAAAAAGCCCAAATAGGTGTGACTGACCATCTATCGGCTGACTCCAAGTTTCCAGAGTGCGAATTGGTGTATAAACATCAATTCCAACTTCCCGGAGTGCTAACCGACACATCAATGCAAACTCTAACTTCCCAGAGTGTGAATTGGAGTATAAACATCAGTTCCAGGTTCCCAGAGCGCGAACCGAAACATCAATGTCAACTCCAGATTCTCAGAGCATGAATTGGAGTGCGAACATCAATTCCAGGTTCCCGGAGTGCGAACCGAAATATACGTGCTGACTCCAAATTCCCGTAGCGTGAATTAGAGTACAAATACCAAGTCAAAGTTCCTGGAGTGCGAACTATATTACAAACATCGATAACTCTCAAATTCCCAGAGTGCGAACCAGGTTATCGATCACAAATTATCCTAAGTCCCCGGAGTGTGGACATGTGCCCAAGATTTGCAATAGGTGCGATCGACCACCGAAATACAAATGTTGTTCCCCAGAACTGAGGGGCAGAAAGCTTAAGTCTTAATCGCTAACCGAAGCGATACAAAGTCCAAAATTTAACTCATTCATCGATTACGACGTGTAATCAAGATTTTCAGACTTGGCAAGTAAAGCGAGGTCTACTTGACGGTAAGAACACCACAAGTACACTGGACTGAAAGTCAAATACTGCAAATACTCAAGCACAAAAGAGATCAGAGTTAAAGCAAAAAAACTAAATGTCATTTCAACTAACTGTATCTGAAGATTCATGCACAAGTTATTCCAAAAATTCCTACTAGCAGGGGGCCGAGCCTGCATCTATACATGGCCTACGAAAGAAAAATAAAAGCAACTTCCTAATTGCCAAAAATGCGCCAAAGGGGGCTTATCTACTTTTTCTTCTTCGGCCTCAATGCCCGGCATTTCAAGACCGGGAGGAGTCAAACTCTGAGTTCCTAGCAGCTGCAAAGCTTGAAGTTTCCACAGCTAGCTAACTCACGAAAAATCATCATTAGATGACAATGCTTCAAAGTCCATGTTCACATCAACAAGTTCATAACTCCATCCACTGCCCATCGATACGAACAGCTATTTCGTATCCTTCAGTATATAAACATTAGCATCGTTACAAACAACACAACAGAGACCTGTTGGAGTCATTAGCATCAATGCGAATGAACATTTCGCATCCACCGAATTCTCCATTTACCGATGCAAAGTCAATCTTTCAACCTTCTATATCGATTCAGGAGAGGATCGATACGAAGGAACTTCCTAAAACAACTAACAAACGTTGTTACAACTCAAATTTCACATCGATTTAGGAGAGGATCGATACAAGAAGGTAGTCCAAAAAACCGTCAAGCGTTGTTTCAACTCGAATTTTAAATCAGTTCAGGAGAGAATCGATACGAAATTTGATAACAAACTAAACCGACAACGACTCAAGAACACTCAACGTTAACAAGAGTCAAGTTAACATATATGCATATATATCGAACTAATATTCTATTTTCAACATTCACAGGGATCGAATACTCGTCCCATCACGATTACAATGACAAACAGCTAAGCGCTATCATACAGCGATCAGTTATATCAACGCAAGGTTACAACCATCGACAAAAGAGCAATGATTGCTCAGAGAGAATTTGCAGCTTTTCAACGCATGTCATGTTCCCATAAGACGTACTTTGGGGGGCAAATGTTATCCCGCTTTTTGGCAAAGCCGTTATTCCAAAAGATCGATCGAAAACAAAAGACGGTTCGTCTCAAAGATTGGTTATACTTTGCTTTACTATGTATATCGCTAAATTTTGTCCGAGCCCGGATTAGGCTACAATTGATAGGACATGACTAGCAAAGCCATCAAAGTCAGCATCTCAAATTTCAAGTCAATCTGAGTACGTATGCTCAAGTTATGATGGATGTAAGTTGAAGGGAAAAGCTCCCGTTTCGTATCGATCATCGAACTTGTTGGGTTTGTTTTCGACCTGACCAAAGCCTCACCGAGCCAAGGTCTCGCCGAACCACCCACCGCCGAACCAATCGTCGAACCACCCACCGCCGAACCAATCTCCTCCAAGCTCCTGCCGAACCAACCTCCTCCATGCTCCTGCCGAACCAACCTCCTCCAAGCTCCTACCGAACCAACCTCCTCCAAGCTCCTGGTGAACCATCCTAACTGGTCCATTTATCTCCTACCACCGAACCGAAGCCCCACTGGTCCATTCATCTCCTACCACCGAACCATCCTAACCGGAGCACCTATCCAACCTACACCGAACCAACATTGCCAGGCCAGATCGTTTCAGCCCAGGCCCATCAGCAGCTATATACATCCAGAACCCCTGCCCTTAGCCTCACTCTATAAATAGAGAGGCAGGGGTACAACAATGGCAGACAAGTTTGAGAGCTCAAGCACGGATAGAACTTTCAAACAACTTTCAGTTACTTGTAATCAAAGCTTTGTACTTGTAATCTGAATAGAAAAGGAGAATAACATATAAAGTGGACGTAGGCACGTTCTGGCCGAACCACTATAAACCTGTGTGTCTTTTACAGTTTAGTCCATCTATTTCATATATTTGCATAAGTCACCCAAACCATCCAGAACAACATATAATCAACTAAATCATACGACTTGGAGGTGTTTGCCCATTTTTGTGCAAACATTTTTGGTGCTTTCACCGAGAAACGGAGCTCGAAGCTTCAGCTTCTCCCACTTAACCATTTTCCTATCAACATCGGTCATTGCTTGGAAAACATGCCTCCCAGACGGAAGAAAGATGCTAACAAAGGAAAGAACATTGCAACTGGCAGTGTCCCAGATCCAGTAGTCAGAAATCAAGACAATCGTCTGGTTCCAACATTAAACGAAAATCAGGCAAATCCGACAGCCCCTGCTACGGAACAACCAATTACAAGGACAGATCTAGACAGGATTGTGGCTGAAGTAACTAACCGCTTCGCATCTCAACAAGAAGCCTTGGTGGACCAACTCATGTCACGCTTAAGGGATGCTGAAGAATCCAACCGCAAAACTGAATCATGGGGTGAGTCCCGGTCTGGAGGATCTGGGAGACAACAAAGGTCTTTCTTCTTCGAAGAGGTTAACAACAGAAACGGCAATGGTATGAGCCGAGCCCGGACTTAGCCCGAATTCCGACCCGAGGAAACACTTGGAACCGAACCCAACAAGAGAGGTGCCAGGCAGGGGGCGGATGTAGCTGAGCCTGTCATGCTACCTAACCATGGAAGCACCAGTAGACGGGGCCAAGCAGGAGTCCAGCCCAAAGTTGGACCTGAGGAAGTGCTGAGAACAGAACCCAGCAGGGGAAGATCGAGGCAAGGGCCAACTGTGGCTGACCCCAGCATGCCCCCAGAAGACCAGAGGCAGCCATTGGAGAATGTTAGGAGTGATAGACGATACCATCCATACAAGTCGTCTGGACGAAATCAGTCCCGCAGGGAAGAACCAAACTCATCCGCTCCAAGTTTTGATGAAAGGATGGCGCGATTGTTCAGAGAGTGCGTCCAACGGGAGCAAAGGGATCGGGGGATAGGTACTAGGCTAACCAGCCCCTTCACCCGCAGCATCAAAACTGCCATCATCCCCCGGGAATGGAAAATGCCAACAATGGAGCCTTACAAGGGAACCTTTGACCCCATCGTACACTGACAGAGATACACCCAGCATATGCTCATGAGCGGAGAACCGGAAGGAGTATTGTGTAAATGGTTCCCACTTTTCTTGGCAGATCTAGCTACCTCCTGGTTCTGCCACCTACCCCAAGGGCCCATCAGCTCATGTGGAATGTTGAAAGAAAAGTTCATCAGCCAGTTCCGCATTCATGTGGAACAACCCAAGGACGCTTATTCCTTATCTAATATCAAACAAAAGCCTGGAGAGACAGTGCAACAATATTTAACCCGATTAAATGCTGCAGCGGCTGCAGTTCAAGATGCCGATGAGAAACTTATCCTAATGGCCCTCTGCAGTGGTGTGCACCCGGATACTAAATTTGCTAGAAGACTAACTGTTTGCGTCAAAATTGGGCACAACAATCTTCGGGAGTCGTTGAAGAGATAATAGTCAAGAATGCAAGTTCAAAACAGATATTATCTAACAAAAACTCCAATCAACAGTAAAGAAAATGCGTAGACAATCGATTTATAGTGGTTCGGCGTGTTGCCTACGTCCACTGTGAAGTTTTTTGATATTTTATTGATTCTCTATCAATGATTACAAGTTGTTACAGCGATCAACAGCAAGTTACAACTAGAAATTCGAAATCAACAGTCAAGTTATGATATAGGTTGATGGAGATCTTGATCCGGCAGAGTTTGGGCGTCTCCCTATCCAAAAGTCCCTTTTCTATTGGCCCTGGGGCTCTATTTATAGGCGTAGGCTGCTGATATCTTGTTGAAAACTCGGGAGACCACGTCTGGCACGTGAGGGGGACCACACGCACGGTCTCAGAAAGTTTGGGCCCACTTTGGCATCGGTTCGAACTCCATTCGAACAGATCAAGCATGCATCCAATTGAGGTGAAATTTGGCGTGGACATTCTTCAACATGTATGCAAGCTTCAGTGAAAATTTCGTGGCATTTGGATCAATAGTTTAGGAGATATCATGGATTCGAAATTGGGTTTTCGGCATAGCTGTCTGGTTCGAACCCATGTATTCGAAACGATGGTTTCGAATCCATCATGGCACGCGGCTTCGTGGTGACGTGGAGCGCAAACTTCGAATCGACCCGGACTTCACTCCGTGTTGACCGCTTCGACTCCATGTATCTCGGCGCATTCGAACCGATGGAAGACACGTCATCGTGGTTGGTTGACCCAGTGGGTTCGAACGAAGTTACACAGGATGGGTTCGAAGATGGCATCACAGATGGGTTCAAAGAAGGCCTCTGTGATGGGTTCGAAGCATGGCTTCGGTGATGGGTTCGAACTTGTGTTCCTTGGATGCACATGAGCTCTACAACCCCTCCATGGATACGAGGCACATGGATTCGAATACGATGGAGTCGAAGGTAATGGAGTCGAAGGTGAGGCGCTTTGATGGTTTTGAAACTGATGGGTTCGATGTCCTTCGGTTCGAAGGTGATGGTCTCGAGTGGTGCATGATGATGGGTTCGAAGACACCCATCATGGTGGGTTCGAAACCAGCATGTCCCCTCCAAGTTGAACCGATCATAGCTTGAGCATGCGAACTCGGATTGACTTGAAATTTGAAATGCTGACTCCTGTGGTCTTTCTTGCCGTGTCCTATCAATTGTAGCTCAATCTGGACTCAGATAAAATTCAGTGATATCCATGGCGAAAGGAAGTACGATCAACCTCTGAGGCAAACTGTCCTCCGTTTTCGATCGATCTTTTGGTATCGCAGCTTTGCCAAAAAGCGGGATAACATTTTGCCCCCCAAAGTATGTCTTGTGGGAACATGACGTGCTTTGAATAGCTGCCATTTCTCTCTGAACAATCATTGCTTTCTTTTTTGTCGAAACTCGTATGCTGTACTGTTGTAACCTTGCGTTGATATGATTGATTGCTGTATAATAGTGCCTAGCCGTTGGCTGTTGCATTTGTAACAGGATGAATGTTTGATCCCTGTGAATATTCAAAATTGAACGTTAGTCCAACATGTATGCGCATATGTTAATTTGACCCTTGTTAACGTCGTGCGTCCACGAGTTGTTGTCAGTTTGGTTTGCTATAGAATTTTGTATTGATTCTCTCCTGAACCAATTTTGAAATTTGAACTGAGACAACGCTTGGTGGTTGTTTTGAAAGGTTCCTTCGTATCGATCCTCTCCTGAACCGATGTAGAAGGTTAATGGAATCGAATTTGTATTGCGCGAGCGTAATGTTTCGAACCGATGCATTTGAGCATTGATGGGTTCGAAATCCACGTTTGTATGGACGCGGTACGCTCGCTGCTATGATGGATTCGAAATTGACATTCGAACCGGTCTGAAAGGATGGAGTATACTTGTGTTGTGATGGGTTCGAAACGGACATTCGAACCGATGTGAAAGGATGGTTTCGAGACTTTCGTTCGTGGAAGTGGTTCGTGTGCTTCACACGATGGAGCCTCAAACGTATGGGTTCGAAAGTGGATTTCGAAGCGGTTCTGCATTCTGACCTGTTGTAATCGGTCAAGTCTACCGGCACGCGAATCGACCCAGTCATCTCCAACCCCCCATATAAATAGCAAAGACCTCGGCATTTTTTCACTTTTCACTTTTACTCTTGCTTGCTTTTTACTGTGCTCCTCATCGTTTCAGAGCTCCAAAAGAGAAAACACTGTGTCGCTCTTTCGAACCATTCAAGATCTGAATCTTCAATTTCTTGAATTCATCATCCAAACTAGGTAATTATCCTCGGATTCAAACGGCGAAGTTATTTCGAACCCGTTTCTTTTTATCGATTGCGTAACTTCGAGATTGGCAAAACCAGATCTGGTTTGGGAGGGATTCGAACCGATGCGTGGGCTCGAGTTCGAATCGATGACGGTGGCGTCTTTTTACTGGATTTCGAATCGATCCTTGGAATATCCTTGCTGGGATGCGAAGTTCGCACCGGTTGAGGGATTTGAGGGGTCCATTCGAAACGATGTGTTCGAACCCATAGGCTATCGTTTCGAAGTCCACAACTTCGCATCGATACGAAGTGGATCGGTTCGAACGTGAATGATGCGGAGTTGAGGTTTTCTCATCGGTTCGAACTTGTCATCTGTTTATCGGTTCGAAGCGCGTCAGAATGGGTTCGAAAGAAGAGATGTTCGGTTGGGTTCGAACGAGGTCCTTGTGATGGTTTCGAACCCTACATGATGGATACCAAAATTTGAAATTTTCCAAGCATAACTCCGACGAGCTTCATTCCTGCATATTTGGACTTGAATATTAAACTGCATACATGACTACCTTTTGAAGCTCGTCGATGGAACTATAACAACTTCTATCCGAACCAACTTCCATCATGGAAACGGATTGGTGATGACGGTCAGCGATGACGGTCATTATAGCTGGACTCCGTAGCTTTGTCATTTGCATATTTCTTTAACTCTGCAACATTTATTCAAGTAATGCACGTCACTGCACAACATACACTCATACACGTTACACTGGCGAACGCACGGGTTTTTGTCGTCTAACGATGGTTTCTCGTGAGTTAGCTAGTTATGGAACCGTCAAGTTCATAGCAGCAGGAGACTCAAATTGCAGTCTCTCCGAGGCTCGAGATTCCGGATATTGATCCTGAGATTATTGGTCCAGCCCTGGATGAACTTCCCGATGCGTCGTTCATTGCCAATCCATCAGATTCTGTTCCATCCAATATCTCTGAAGACATATTGGGGAGAATATGTTTGAGACACGGCCTGTCGCTGGATGATGTGCTACTGCCGGGGCCGAATGATAGACCGCATAATCCCCCAGAGGGATATACAGCATTTAACTGCCACGCGTGCGTGGCCGGGACACTTCCTCCATTCAACAAGTATATAAGGGAAGTATTGTCGTTCTTGAGGATCGCCCCATCTCAGCTGCACCCGAACGGATATGCGTCGATCAATAGCTTGTTCATTGCATTTATGGAATATCTCCATCGACCACCGCTCCCAATTGAAATCAGATACTTGTTCAATTTCAAAACTCGGGGTGACTACCCCTCCTTCACATTCCTGGAAGCGGTGAGAAATTGCCAAGTGGTTACCGGGTCATGGACCAGGTTGAGCTATTATAGGACAGAATGGTTTTATGTCAGATGTCCTCCTGGATTCGCCCGACGATGGCTATTCAGACGTGAGTATAGTTGAGTTCGCAAATAATTACTATGGCAATTGCAGCCGAAATGGAACTTATATTTTATTCTTTTTTGCAGCGGTGATCCAGCGACCTGAGGGCGAGCACTTTAGGGAGATGGTGCGAGTGCTTCGAGAAGTCCCGGGTGGAGATAGGGATATCGATGTGTTATTGACGGATAGGAACCTCCGGGCCTGCGGTTTGATCGAACAAGGGCAGAGCATAAGCTTTGAAGTGGCACTAAGGGTCGTCTCGAAGAAACGAGTCAAGCACAAGAAACCCAGAGTTACCACAGCTGAGGAAGCGGACTCTGAAAGAACCTACACCGATGATGAGCCGCTGACCGGGCCTACTGACGCAGTTTCGGATGTCGCGGAGCAGAGAAAAGGCAAGGCTGCCATGGTTAAGTCAAGTAAGAAGGGGAGATGGAAATCGGTCGTCACGGCCCGTTCTGCTCCCGAAGTTAGAATCTCGGAGACGTCTCCTCCGAGAACTGAAAATCTTTTTGAAGGGCTTGCCGATCTTCCAATCCCGGACGATGTGTCTTTTCAACATGATGCCGGGTTGGAGGAATTCCATCGCACCTTAGAATTGAACGAGCCTCTTATTACTAGCGAGGTCGACACTTCCGGTTGGTCGGGGGGAATGCATATTCATACACATTTCACGACACTGCATAACCTTTGACTGCAAACTACCTGTTTTGAAAGGTGATTAATTCTATTTTATCTTGCTTCGCAGATATCATGTCTAAGCGCGGTTCAATGCTTGGGAGTCTTCGTCATGCCCGCAAGCCTTCATATTACGACTCGCGCAGACGAGAAGGGGATAGAGGTTATGATCAGGGGCGTTCTGGGCATTATGACCAGGGACGTTCTGGGTATTCTAGTCACGAGAGATATGACACAGACAGGGGCTATAAGCGTCAATCGCGGTCGCGTACCCCTCCTCCTTCCAGAGATCCCGTACAACCTCCTGCTCATGTCCCTCATCCTTCCGAGTCTTCCCGATATACGTCGGTTTCTCAACCTTCCCGATCCGAGGCGATGACTCCGAAAGTCGCAAAGCAGCCTCCTACAGAGATCTCGGGAGAAGGGGCAATTAGACTTGCGCAATCAAAGAGGGAGTTCCCGAATATTTGTTTCGATAACTACGTCTTTCCTCCGAACCTGAAAATAATCCCGCCGGAGGCCGAGCGGTTAGCGCTCGACTATGTGCATGACTTTTACTCCCAATACAAGGCGTGGTATAGGGCGGCCGACAAGGCATCGGCGTTGGCCTTCGAACGAGCGGCTACCATTGAAAAGTTTCAAACCGAGTTGGCTCAAAGAGACCGCATCATACAAGTGCTGAATACTGAGGCTGAATCGTCTTGAAAATCAGAGATGGAGGCTCTTACAAAGGTCGACGAAGCTCAAGCAGCCATGGATAGAATGAAAAAGGAGCACTATGTTACGGTGGAAGACATGGGCCACTGGAACACTGTCGTCACTGCTGAGTGGGATGCGGCGTTGAAAGAACTTAATGAGCTCAAGGCTAAATTTGCCGAGATTATTAAAGATAGAGATGACGTGCATAACACGGCGCAAGAAGCCTGCGAGCAAGCCGTAGTGCTTCGCACTGAAAGAGATGTGGCCGTGGCCAAAGTTCAAGCAGTCGAAGCAGAGGTGGAGGAGAAGGTTCAACATGCAGAGGCCAGGCTAGAGGCCGATATCGAAGATTTGCTCATAACTTACAACGCCAATGTGTTGAAGCACCGAAACTTGGCCTGGCTTCAAGATTATTCAGTTCGCCTTCGTAGCGCCTGGGACCGATTGGTTGAGGAGGAAGAGGAAGCGCACCCAGGTGAAGCGGTCGATCGATTCGAACTTGAGAATCGGCTGCTCACAGACGATGAGAAGAAGGTTCTTCATGACACTATCATCGCTCATGAGAAGGAAATGATCGGTGGTCGTTCCCTGGAAGTCGGAGAGGGGTCAGGCGTTGAGCACCATTCTGCTGTCACTGAAGTCACCACACCATCTTCGTCGGTGCCTGTATCTGCGGTCGGTTTGCAACCTGTTCCTGCTTACGACCCGGAACAACCGCGCTTATCTCCTATTCATGAGCGTACTTCCGAGGCCGTTCAGCCGTCTGCGAGCCAAACTGGGGAAGGTATTCCAAAGTTATCTCAAGCATTTTCTGAATAGAGTGTTTGTTTTGTAGCAGTTTTTAATAACTTCTTATTTTTTGCCTAGTGACTAGAGTTGCGCCGACTGTTGTGGCTCAAGAATCAAGCAGAGGAGATAAGGCCATCGCTAACGAGACTACTGTTGTAACCGCGGTATCTGCTGAGACGGAGCAGGGGGGATCCTTATCTGCTGACGAACAAATGGTGAGCGAACTGCTCGGTGAGCAGGGTGGTTCTTTCTCTGACTTGCCATTTATCATGGTTAGTAGCCTCCCGCCATCCTCAAGTCCTTCGATGCAGGCCGTAGATGCCCCCAGCCAAGCCCATGCGACTTGTGATGAGGAAATTTTGGCTGAGATCAACGCCGAAATAGAGGCTGCGGGGCATAGCGGTACCGTCGATGGCAGCACGGCGGCGCAGAGTCCAGCACCTGCTACGGTAGCGCCATCGGGTGGCACTGTCTCAACTCTCGTTACGGATCCAGTCCCCCCTGCTCCTCCGGCGAGAAGCCCCCGTGTAGATTCAAGCTCCGAGGAGGATATTGACATCATGCGTCCAGTCGAAGAGCCACCGCCGGAGAGGAGACATTCAAAACGAAGAATTTCTGTCCCTAGTGACACCGATGATGTACCACTAGTAAGAAGGACGAAAAAGAAGAAATAAATCGGCTTCTCAAGCAGATGTTTTGGTAGATAGGTACTTGTCTTCATTTTTTGTCAGTAGGTCGTGTATAGATGCAGGTTCGGCCCCTGCTAGTAGGCATTTCTTTTTGGAAGAACTTATCTGTGTGTAAGTCCTTGTTTTAAGTTAGTTGAAATAAAATTTAGTTTCTTTGTTCCAGCTCTCGTTTTATTTGTGCTTAAGTACTTGCAATGCCTTGTTTTCGGTCCGGTGTACTTGTGGTGTTTTTACCGTTTAAGTAGAGTTCGTCTCATTTGCCAAGTCTGAAGATCTTGGTCACATGTTGTGATTGATGAATGAGTTGAACTTCGGACGTTGTATCACTTCGGTTAGTGATTAATATTTAGCTTTTGCGCCCCCCAGTTTTGGGGAACAACACTTGTATTTGTGGTGGTTGATCGCACTTGTTGCAAGTCTTGAGCACACATCCGCATTCCGGGGACTTAGAATAATTTGAGATCGATAACCTGGTTTGCATTCCAGGAATTCGAGAGTTATTGATTCTTGTGACACGGTTCGCGCTCTGGGAACTTGGGAATGATGTTCACATTCCAACTTGCACTCTACGAACTCGGAGTTAGTATTAACACTTTAGTTCGCACTACGGGAACTTTAACTTGGTGTTTGTGCTCCAATTGACACGCCGGGAACTTGGATAAAAACTTGTATGTTTGGGTTCGTACTTCAGGAACCCGGAATTGACGTTTATACTCCAACTCGCACTTTGGGAATCTGAAGTTTGCATGGGTGCTTCGGTTCGCGCTCCGGGAACCCGCAACTTATGTCTATACCCCAATTCATGTTTTGGGGATCATGGAGTTGGCATTGATACTTCGGTTCGCACTCCGGGAACGAATTGTTAAATGTTCATACTCCAATTCGCGCTCCGGGAATTTGGAATCCGTTCGCACTCTGGGAACGAATTATTGAATGTACTCCAATTCGCGCTCCGGGAATTTGGAGTCCGTTCGCACTCTGGGAACGAATTATTGAATGTTTATACTCCAATTCGCGCTCCGGGAATTTAGAGTCCGTTCGCATTCGGGGAACGAATTATTGAATGTTTATACTCCAATTCGCGCTGTGGGAAGTTGGAGTCCGTTCGCACTCTGGGAACGAATTGTTAAATGTTTATACTCCAATTCGCGCTCCGGGAATTTGGAGTCCGTTCGCACTCTGGGAACGAATTATTGAATGTTTATACTCCAATTCGCGCTGTGGGAAGTTGGAGTCCGTTCGCACTCCGGGAAAGAATTGTTAAATGTTTATACTCCAATTCGCGCTCCGGGAATTTGGAGTCCGTTCGCACTCTGGGAACGAATTATTAAATGTTTATACTCCAATTCGCGCTCCGGGAATTTGGAGTCCGTTCGCACTCCGGGAACGAATTATTAAATGTTTATACTCCAATTCGCGCTCCGGGAATTTGGAGTCCGTTCGCACTCCGGGAACGAATTGTTAAGTGTTTATACTCCAATTCGCGCTGCGGGAATTTGGAGTCCGTTCGCACTCTGGGAACGGATTATTAAATGTTTATACTCCAATTCGCGCTCCGGGAATTTGGAGTTCGTTCGCACTCTGGGAACGAATTGTTAAATGTTTATACTCCAATTCGCGCTCCGGGAATTTGGAGTCCGTTCGCACTCTGGGAACGAATTATTGAAATGGACTGTCGTGTGTTGGTCCAGTTCAGCCTTCGATGTGTTGGCTTGCCCCCGAGCTGGGGTTTCACTTAGTGAGTGGCCGGTTGTAATGCAGTCACTCGCTATTTGAATAAATTCCATTGTTCGATGGAACTTAGCTCTTCGTGTGTCGTGATAGTTGAATGTTGTATTCGGTGAATCACAGCTTTAGCTTGAAGAGATAGCGTTTTATTTGCTGAAATGAGAAAATGTGGCAAAGTCAGTGCCTTATTACAAATTCAAAATTCAGAACGTAAAAGAAATTGTAAAGTATTCATGGATTGAAGGAGCCTGTCATGTGTGACAGTGACGGGGTTCTTCGTCGTTCCAGGCTTCTGAATGAGTAGGCCCGCCACTGATGGCGTTTATCACCAATCTCCCACGGGGACAAGTCGAGTCCCCTTGCCTCGGTCGATTGGGTTCATTGATTGGATTGGATGGGCCCGCATCTCTGGGCTGCGGTGTCCGCACAAACTGTTCCAGTTTCCCTTCCCTGACCAGTTTTTCAACAAGATCCTGTAGGTGACGACACTCGTTCGTATCGTTCCCGTTGCCTTCATGGAACCTGCAAAATTTTCCCGTCTGGATTTGTCTCTCCGACGACGGTCTTGGAGCAGGTTTTTCATATTGAATTGCATTACGGGTCCGCAAATACAAGTCCTCCAATAAAATATTCAAAGGAGTATAACTGTCGAACTTCGGATTTTTGCGTTGCGGGCCGCGATTTTGATCTTGTTTTTTAAGTTGATTCACGCTCTCTCCTCGCCGAGCTTGTTTATTTTTAATGTTCAACTGAACTTTTCCAGAGCTCTCGCCGGACTGTTTTATTGCAACATTGCTTTGGGTTCCTCCCGCATTTGGCCCTGCGTCAATTTGCTTCCTAGACTGTTTCGCGTCTTCCCGTCTCAGGAATTGAGCTGCTTTGGCATGGAAACGGTCCAATGACGCAGGTGGTTTCCCAGCTAGCCAATTGCCAAATTCAGAATCGGGGTCGATCCCCTTAGTTAACGCCATAAGGATGGAGTTATCGTTTGGATTACTAATCTCTGCACATGCAGTATGGAATCTTTCTAAGTAGTGTCTGAGTGTCTCTCCGGGAGCTTGTGTGACACTAGATAGAGTGTTGACGTCTTTCGGCCTTGCGTTGTGCATGCGGAATTGCTCAACGAATTTTGTGGCCAGCTGGTCGAATGAGGAAATGGATCGAGGAGGCAATCGGGTGAACCACATGGTGGCGATGCCCCCCAAGGATATGGGGAAACTACGACATTTCACAGCGTCGTCGGCTCTGGCAGCAGTCATCGACCATTCATATTTTAGAATATGTTGGTTGGGATCGGAGCTTCCCTCATACATGGGCAGAGTGGGCATTCGGAATCGCCGTGGGGGTTCAGCATTAAGAATATCGTCCGTAAATGGAGTGTGACTTCGGGAAATTCCCCAATCGTCGTTTGTGAACCCCTGACTCTCACGGATCATCTGACGTATCATAGTTGAAAGATCCGGCATTTGCGCCGGAGTATGGTTACGTTCCACACTTTGGGTTTGAACCGGATATCGTTGACGGTTCACATCTTGCCTTCTCGGCTCATAGTCCTCTTGGACGTACGGTTCAGGAGTACGGCCGCTATGACGACGGTCTAGGTCCGACTGGTCTTGAGCGTCGACCCATGGTTGAGCCGCAACGCTAGTGGTGCGGTATTCTGCGGCGTGATGAGGAACGGCGCCTCCTCGGGAGGAGGGTCCGGTTTGGAAGCTGGCCGACGGACCAACTCGTATTTTTCCAACGGTCAATGTTGGTTGGTTTCCAGCGGGTGGCATACGACTCCCATCTAACCGGGGTCGTGGAGGTCGGTTATGATAATCAGAAGATGAAGAACTTTCGCTGGAAGAGCGAGAAGCTCGATCTCTCATGGATCTTTTTCGTTTTTGGCGATCCAGCTTGTTGATTAGCTCAGTGTTAGCACGCAGCTGTTCTTCTAGTTGTCGCCGACTCTGGGTCAGCTCTTGAAGTAACAACTGCAATTCTTGTCGGGTAACCGGACCCGACGGTTCTGAGTGCCCAGCGGCATCTTGATTAGGTGGAGGTAGAGGGGCAGGATTCTGTCTATCCTGTTCCTCTTGATTGACGGCGTTTGAGGTGGTTCTTGTGCTAACCATCTTTAGAGTTGAGTTCCTTTCCTAGACTTTATGCAAGTCCGAATAGAAGGGAAGGAAGTTGGATTTAACGATCTGGATTTCTCTCTTAGATTTATTCAATCCGGTATCGACGACAGATCCAACGAGCAGGAGAAAATCTGGGTTTTCTCAGTGAAAGCACCAAAGTGTTTGCGTCAAAATTGGGCACAACACTCTTCAGGAGTCATTGAAGAGATAATAGTCAAGAATGCAAGTTCAAAACAGATATTATCTAACAAAAACTCCAATCAACAGTAAAGAAAATGCGTAGACAATCGATTTATAGTGGTTCGGCGTGTTGCCTACGTCCACTGTGAAGTTTTTTGATATTTTATTGATTCTCTTTCAATGATTACAAGTTGTTACAGCGATCAACAGCAAGTTACAACTGGAAATTCGAAATCAACAGTCAAGTTATGATATAGGTTGATGGAGATCTTGATCCGGCAGAGTTTGGGCGTCTCCCTATCCAAAAGTCCCTTTTCTATTGGCCCTGGGGCTCTATTTATAGGCGTAGGCTGCTGATATCTTGCTGAAAACTCGGGAGACCACGTCTGGCACGTGAGGGGCCCCACACGCACGGTCTCAGAAAGTTTGGTCCCACTTTGGCATCGGTTCGAACTCCATTCGAACCGATAAAGAATTCATCCAATCGAGGTGAAATTTGGCGTGGACATTCTTCAACATGTACGCAAGCTTCAGTGAAAATTTAGTGGCATTTGGATCAATAGGTTAGGAGATATCATGGATTCGAAATTGGGTTTTTGGCATAGCTGTCTGGTTCGAACCCATGTATTCGAAACGATGGTTTCGAATCCATCATGGCACGCGGCTTCGTGGTGACGTGGAGCGCAAACTTCGAATCGACCCGGACTTCACTCCATGTTGACCGCTTCGACTCCATGTATCTCGGTGCATTCGAACCGATGGAAGACACGTCATCGTGGTTGGTTGACCCAGTGGGTTCGAACGAAGTTACACAGGATGGGTTCGAAGATGGCATCACAGATGGGTTCGAAGAAGGCCTCTGTGATGGATTCGAAGCATGGCTTCGGTGATGGGTTCGAACTTGTGTTCCTTGGATGCACATGATCTCTGCAACCCCTCCATGGATACGAGGCACATGGATTCGAATATGATGGAGTCGAAGGTAATGGAGTCGAAGGTGAGGCGCTTTGATGGTTTCGAAACTGATGGGTTCGATGTCCTTCGGTTCGAAGGTGATGGTCTCGAGTGGTGCATGATGATGGGTTCGAAGACACCCATCATGGTGGGTTCGAAACCAGCATGTCCCCTCCAAGTTGAACCGATCATAGCTTGAGCATGCGAACTCGAATTGACTTGAAATTTGAAATGCTAACTCCTATGGTCTTTCTTGCCGTGTCCTATCAATTGTAGCTCAATCTGGACTCGGATAAAATTCAGTGATATCCATGGCGAAAGGAAGTACGATCAACCTCTGAGGCAAACTGTCCTCCGTTTTCGATCGATCTTTTGGTATCGTAGCTTTGCCGAAAAGCGGGATAACACTAACCAAGAAAAAACTAGCTACTTTGCCTGATTTCTTCCATGAAGCTGGAAAGTATATGAGACTTGAAGATGCTGCCACTGAGAGGCAGTCAGGGCAACAGGCTAAGATAGCCCCAGACAGGGTCCCCGCTGCAGCAAAGGATGTTCGGAGAAGTGACTCCAGAGACAATGCTGGGGGCAAGAAGGGAGAAAAGCGCTTATATCGACTAGGACCAAGATTTGACTCCTACACTCCTTTGAATAAAACGATTGAAAACATCTTCTTAGCCACTCAAGACGAAGTTAGATACAAGCGCCCCCCGCACAAGAAGGAGTCAGATAACGCACTCAAGTCTGGAAAGTTCTGCCGTTTCCACAAATCCCATGGACATGACAACAATGAATGCCACCTTCTCCGGAACTTGATTGAAGAGCACATTAGAAGGAGGAGACTGGAACGCTATGTAAAAAGCCAGAATAGGACTCCAGCTCCCGCCAATGAAAACCCAGGGCTACCCCTCCCAGAAGTGGGCGGAGGAAATCGCAACACCAACGGCTCTAGTCAAGAGAAGATAGTGGTCCATACCATATCAGGAGGACCGCACATCGCCGACAGAAGCTGGGCAGAGATGGAAAGATACGGTAAGTCACTTAGGAATGATGAAGGCTACGTTAATTCTGTCATGAAAGAACGCCACCCGAAACGGAAAGAGAATGACGACATCACATTCAGTAGACGTGACCTAGAGGGAAGACAGTACCCACACATGGATCCTCTGGTCATCTCTGCTTGGTTCGGTCCAGCCAAAGTTTTTCGAATTTTAATAGACACTGGGAGCTCAGTAAATATCCTATTCAAGCATGCTTTCGACAAAATGAAGTTGTCAATGAAGGATGTGTCTCCCAGCAACAAACCACTACATGGTTTCACTGGAGATGCGAAGATGCCCCTTGGGCAACTGGATCTCTTTGTCGAAATAGGAAGTTATCCCCGCTCCGCTGTGCGAAAACAAACATTTGTACTAATAGAGAACCACTCGGCCTACAACGCCTTTTTGGGAAGACCAGCCTTGTCTGACTTCCAAATTGTCCTAGCCCCATGGTGCCTGAAGATGAAATTTCCAACAGATAACGGAATAGGAGAAATAGAGGGAGATCAAGACGCTGCTCGAGACTGCTATGTGACTGAACTTCGCAATAACCGCAGAAAAGATAAAGGGAAAAATGCAGAGACTACTCTCTGCATGAAAAACTTGGAAGCATAGCAACTAAAGAGAGCCCCTCCTCTTCGATATACCAGTTATCCTTTCAATGAGTTAGACCCCAGGGACGAAGAGGAGGAGGCCACCGCCGAGCCTGCAGAGGCTATGGAATTCGTAGCTGTAGACAAACACGACTCAAGTAGACTATTGAAAATCGGATCTCAACTAAAAGAAGAATTAAAGGATCAACTCATTGATTTTCTTCGCCACAACATGGATGTATTTGCATGGACGCACGCTGACATGACAGAAATCTCCAAAGATGTAGCATGCCACGTACTGAACATCGACCCCACCAAGGTGCCAGTAAAGCAGAAAAAGAGAAGCATGGGGGCATAACGATCAGAAGCCCTAAAGGAAGAAGTAAAGAACCTACTTGCCAATAACTTCATATGAGAAGCCATCTACCCAGAATGGATCGCCAACCCGGTGCTGGTAAAGAAGGCTAATGTGAAGTGGCGAACATGCATCAACTTCTCCAACTTAAATGACGCTTGTCCGAAGGATTGCTTCCCACTCCCCCGAATCGATCAGCTCATGACTACACCGCCGAAAACGAACTCTTATCTTTTATGGACGCATACTCAGGATATAACCAGATCTCTATGCACGCACCCGATCAAGACCACACTAGTTTCATCACCGACCGGGGACTGTACTGCTACAGAGTAATGCCTTTTGGACTTAAAAACGCCGGAGCTACTTATCAGTGCCTCGTCAACAAGATGTTTGCGGAACTAATAGGACGAACTATGGAGGTTTATGTGGATGACATGCTGGTAAAATCGAGGAAAGCCAATGATCATATAAACCACCTGGATGAGATGTTTCAAGTACTTCGCCAATATGGAATGAAGCTGAACCCTCTAAAGTGCTCCTTCGGAGTTTCGTCGGGAAAATTCTTGGGATTCATCGTCCATGCCAGGGGGATTGAAGCAAACCCCGAACAAGTTCGGGCTTTGCAAGATATCAAGATACCATCCACTCGAAGAGAGATGCAAAGCCTAAACGGGAAAGTGGCCGCCCTAAGCAGGTTCATCTCTAAAGCAACCGACAAATGCATCCCTTTCTTTGAAGCTCTAAAGAAAGACAAAGGAAAGTTCGAATGGACTGACGAATGCTCGACAGCCTTCCTTAACTTAATCGAACACCTCCAGAAACCACCAGTATTCTCAACTCCAAATGAAGGCAAGGAACTATACCTATACCTTGTTGTATCGTCCCATGCTTTAAGCGCCGCTTTGGTGAGAGAAGACAACCGCGCGCAGTGGCCCGTTTACTTTGTAAGCAAGAGATTTACAGGGGCAGAAGCTAGATACCCTAAACTTGAAAAGCTAGCATATTGTTTGCTTATCACGTCACGGAAGCTGCGACACTATTTTCAATCTCATTCCATCAGAGTTTTAACCGATCAACCGCTAAGGCAGGTACTCCATCACCCCGACACTTCTAGGCGACTACTTAAGTGGTGCATTGAACTGAGTCAATATGATATCACCTACCATCCTCGCACCGCTATCAAGGGGCAAGCCATAGCTGATTTCATTGCCAAATTCACTACCAACGAAGGTAAGGAGAAATCTGAAATAGCAGAAGATATCGAGTGGAATCTCTTCGTAGATGGAGCGCCAAATGAACAAGGCTCGGGGGCAGGTGTTATGATAATTACCCCAAGGGAAGGAAGCTGCACTACGCCCTAAGGTTGGAATTTGCTGCCACCAACAATGACGCAGAATACGAAGCAGTGATAGCCGGATTAGAACTTGCCCTGGAAATTGGAGTCAGTTCTTTATGTCTCCATAGTGATTCTCGACTCATTGTAAATCAAATACTGGGAGAATTCCAGACTCGAGGAGAACGACTCACAGCATATCTAAAGAAGACCAAGCTACTTCTCAATCATTTGGATCACTATTTAATAACACACATTCCTCGAGAAGAGAATCAGGAGGCCGGCGAACTGGCAAAGCAAGCTAGCATGAAGTACGGCGCCGCTTCCCGAACAGTAACCATCTCAAAGCAACTGGCCCCGAGTTACGAGCCAATGAATATGATAGCTGCAATTGGAGAGGAAACTTGGATGACTCCCATCCGGAAGTACTTACAAAGTGGCACACTGCCTGACGGGCGTAACGAAGCTAAGAAAATCTTATGGAAAGCTTCCCGCTATACATTACAAGAAGCATTCCCCTATCGGCGCGGCTTCTCTAATCCCTTATTAAGGTCTATTGCTAGAAGGGAAGCCAAGGAAGTCTTGTCCAACATCCATCAAGGAAGTTGCGGAGATCACACCGGAGGGCAGACTCTAGCCAAGAAGAAACTCCTATACGGGTATTGTTGAGTCAAGATTTTTATAGAGTTTTGATTTCTGACAAAGGAATAAGCCGTGATCGACAAAAAGAAGTTATTCATTTAAGAAACACAAAGAGCTCCATATATTAGAGGTTGATTATTTGGTATGTTAGTAATTTATGTTAAAATCTATCCTCAAATAATCATATAACTTCAATCTTTCAATATATATACATATGCACATTAACTGTGCAAATTGGACTAAACCGGTCGACCGGTTGAAAATAAGGTGGTCGACCGTTTTTGCCCAGAATGCACAGATAACATGCACACATGCACATAACGTATATATATTTGAATTCCTGTCTACCGGTCCATTTTTGACCTGTCGACCGTTTTTAAACAGAAAGCAACTTTTCCAAAAGACACTTCTCTTCTCCAAAGGTTGCATCTCCTATCTTTCATCAATGATCATAACTCTTAATGGCAACTGTTCACAAAGAGTTACAACTATTTTTCTCTATATATACTCATCTAAATCATTGATTCAAACACAAGTTTTTACACGATCATATATGCTCTCTAATCTAATCTCTAACACTCCTGCATTCTAAAAATTAATTTAGCTTATTGAATCATTGAAATTATTTCATATCTTTTGATTCAATAAGTAAATACCTTCTTTAATCTTTACAAAACATCATTCATATTCTTTGAGGATAAGATTATAGGAAGGGTGTACTACTAGTGACAAATCCGTGTTTTCAAGAACACAAGTTGTCAACAACAATTGTATTTGTTTTTGTTGAAGTCCTCGTGTTGTAAGAGGCAAGTGTTGAAGTCCTCAGTGTATTAGAGGCGTGAAATCCCGTTCGGCTGTTCGGGTATTGTAAACCTGTTCCTCCGGGTGAAGCGAGGTAGTTAATAGTGAAAATCCAGATAGAAGTCTGGGACTGGACGTAGGACGGTGCTCCGAACCAGTATAAAAATCTCTGGTGTGATTTTTCTATTTTTATTTTTACTTTGCTACTATCATCTATTTTCCGCATTTATATTATTGTCCATATTACACGATCCGTGTGTACTATATTAGCACATATAATTGTATACACACCGCACTTTCATTTGGTATCAGAGCAAGGTCATCATATAACCGTAACACAGTTATTTGATATATTCTTGTAATATGGCAAATAACGCAAGTACTAGCACTCAAAACACCACTTACACAGAAGGGCAATCGACACAAAGACCTCCATTTTTCAATGGTCTTAACTATAGTTATTGGGCAACACGTATGTCATTCTTTATGCAATCAAGTAGCTATGATGCTTGGAATGCTACTCAAAGAGAAATAGTGAATCCAACAACTGATTATTCAGAATGGACTGTGGCTGAGAAAACGGCAGCAGCCGTAAATGCAAGAGCAATAAATATGTTGTTCTGTGCATTAGACCAAAATGAATATAACCGTGTTAGTATCTGCACTACTGCATATCAAATTTGGCAAACGCTAAAAATCACTCATGAAGGTACTAACAATGTTAAACAAGCCAAAATAGCCATGCTGAAAAGTCAATTTCAAAATTTCAAAATGAAACCAAATGAAACGATCAATGACATGTATTCACGGTTTCAAACTATTCACCATGCACTTATTGGGTTAGGACAAAAGTATTCTGATTTTGATGTTGTTTCAACAATCCTACATTCTCTGACTAATGAATGGGAAGGAAAAGTATTAGCAATTGAAGAAGCTAATGACCTTTCCGTCATGAAGCCAGATGAATTGATAGGAAATTTAATGTCCTATGAAGCAAATTTGCAGGCTAGAAAAGAACAGAAAGAAGAAAAGAAAAATGTAGCATTTCATGTTGAGAAAGATGAAAATGAATCAGATTCTGAAGATGAAGATTTGGCGTTCATTGCTAAAGGTTTCAAAAAATTCCTAAAATATCGAAAAGCCAGTCGCTACAATAAAAGGAAACCTGGATCAAATAAACCATCTTCATCTGCTATAGAATGTTTCAACTGCCATAAAAAGGGACACATGCAGAAGGATTGTCCAGAACAAAAGAAAAAGTCAGAAAATGACAAATTCAAATATAAGAAGGACAAATCAAAGAAACGAGCCTTCTCAGTAACATGGGATGATTCAGAGTCATCTTCATCAGAAAGTGAAAGTGATTCGGAGAATGAACAAGCTAATGTTTGTTTTATGGCAACAGAAGATGAGGTACAAATTCCTACATTTGATGAATTACTTGATATTAATGCTGAATTGATAGTCAAATATAAAGACATAAAACGTCAATTAAAAGTAGTCAAAGCAGATTTAAGTAGAGCAGAGTTTGAACGAGATATGTTAAAAGATGAGAAGAAAATATTAGAAGAAGAACTTGAAAATATTCAAGAATCATCATCTAATGTTGACTCTCAAATATCTCTTTTGAGTCAAGAAATAGAAGCTCAAAAAGAGAAAAATAATGCTCTCACTACTGAAAATCATGAACTTAAAGCAAAAGTCAAAATTCTAGACCTAGAAAAAGCTAGTTTACAAACAAAGTTTGATGACATTACTCAAAATGTTTCTAACTTTAACAAAGGTCGAGAAAATTTGACTAAAATCATTGAAAGTTCACAATCTATTTCAGATAAACAAGGTTTGGGATATAACAAACATGAAACTAAGAAACATCTTAGAAATAAAAGGAAGAAGAAAGTACAAAAAACTGAAGCTAAGAAAAATCTTAGTTTATTATATTTCAAACCAAAACCAGTTGTGAAATTTCAAAAGAAAGATGTCAAGACTATCAAAATATGGGTTCCTAAAACAAATAACAATTTGATTAGGAACAAATACATTCAGCAATTCATGAATACTGTGCATCTTAATAATAATTATATATATAAAGGGGATACCGGACCCATATGGGTTTGGACTCCTAAGACCTAACTCTTAGGACCCTTTAAAAAGTGGGTACCATGGACTTAATTCTATTTTTTGCAGGTCCTACTTAAGAAAAGAGGAAAATGGATATTCTGGCTGATATACTCCTATATTATTCCATTATCTATTATTCCTTTTTGTCGATGACAAAGGGGGAGAAAGTGCTAACAATTATTTGCAGGAATATATATATATAAGACAAAATCTCAGGGGGAGATCACATATTCAGGGGGAGATTCAGAACTTCAGATATATGTTGTCATCAATCAAAAAGGGGGAGAATGTTGAGTCAAGATTTTTATAGAGTTTTGATTTCTGACAAAGGAATAAGCCGTGATCGACAAAAAGAAGTTATTCATTTAAGAAACACAAAGAGCTCCATATATTAGAGGTTGATTATTTGGTATGTTAGTAATTTATGTTAAAATCTATCCTCAAATAATCATATAACTTCAATCTTTCAATATATATACATATGCACATTAACTGTGCAAATTGGACTAAACCGGTCGACCGGTTGAAAATAAGGTGGTCGACCGTTTTTGCCCAGAATGAACAGATAACATGCACACATGCACATAACGTATATATATTTGAATTCCTGTCTACCGGTCCATTTTTGACCTGTCGACCGTTTTTAAACAGAAAGCAACTTTTCCAAAAGACACTTCTCTTCTCCAAAGGTTGCATCTCCTATCTTTCATCAATGATCATAACTCTTAATGGCAACTGTTCACAAAGAGTTACAACTATTTTTCTCTATATATACTCATCTAAATCATTGATTCAAACACAAGTTTTTACACGATCATATATGCTCTCTAATCTAATCTCTAACACTCCTGCATTCTAAAAATTAATTTAGCTTATTAAATCATTGAAATTATTTCATATCTTTTGATTCAATAAGTAAATACCTTCTTTAATCTTTACAAAACATCATTCATATTCTTTG
The DNA here is from genome assembly GCA_030765085.1 of Allium cepa. Lineage (NCBI taxonomy): Eukaryota > Viridiplantae > Streptophyta > Magnoliopsida > Asparagales > Amaryllidaceae > Allium > Allium cepa. The sequence goes on from CM060930.1 coordinate 241,598,540, forward strand.
AGGATAAGATTATAGGAAGGGTGTACTACTAGTGACAAATCCGTGTTTTCAAGAACACAAGTTGTCAACAACAATTGTATTTGTTTTTGTTGAAGTCCTCGTGTTGTAAGAGGCAAGTGTTGAAGTCCTCAGTGTATTAGAGGCGTGAAATCCCGTTCGGCTGTTCGGGTATTGTAAACCTGTTCCTCCGGGTGAAGCGAGGTAGTTAATAGTGAAAATCCAGATAGAAGTCTGGGACTGGACGTAGGACGGTGCTCCGAACCAGTACAAAAATCTCTGGTGTGATTTTTCTATTTTTATTTTTACTTTGCTACTATCATCTATTTTCCGCATTTATATTATTGTCCATATTACACGATCCGTGTGTACTATATTAGCACATATAATTGTATACACACCGCACTTTCAGGTATTACTGGCCTACTTTAAACAAAGACGCCTTGGACTTCGTCAAAAAATGCAACAAATGTCAGAAATTTGCTAAGATTCCTCGACTGCCCACGAATGAGATTACTCAAATGACCAGTCCTTGGCCCTTTGCAATATGGGGAATTGACTTGATTGGCGAACTGCCAACGGGCAGAGGCGGAGCCAAATACGCCATAGTTGTAGTCGACTATTTCACCAAATAGGTGGAAGCGGAGCCTCTAAATAAAATATCTTCGGCAAAAGTTATTAACTTCTTGATCAAAAGTGTTTTATGCAGGTACGGGGTTCCACTCAAAATCATATCGGACAATGGACTTCAATTTGACAGCGAGGAATTCACCGACTGGTGCCAAGAGCAAGGAAGTCATAAAAGCTTTCATCTGTAGCTTACCCCCAGGCAACGGACAAGTCGAAGCTGTCAACAAAATCCTCAAAACCCTAATCAAGAAGAAACTTGAAAAGTCAAAAGACGCTTGGGTGGATGAACTTCCTACGGCACTTTGGGCCTACCGAACATCTTACAGAACATCAATAGGGCATACCCCTTTCTCTTTGGCATACGGATCGGAGGCCATGCTCCCAGTTGAAACTGTAGTGCCTTCCCACCGTAGGATCCACTACAACCCAGAAGAGAACGAAGAACTCCTCCTCATGTCTTTGGATCTAATTGAGGAAAGAAGAAATGATGCAGCACTCAAAGCAGCAGCTCACAAGCAAAAAGTAGCGGCACAATACAACTCCAAAGTCAAACACCGCAGCTTACAAGAAGGAGACCTTGTCCTCAAACGGATCTTCCTGCGCCCTGGTGCGCTAGATCCAATCTGGGATGGACCCTATGTAATTCATAAAGATCTCCACAACGGAGCTTATATTTTGTCAACAGTGGACGGAGAGGTGTTCTAGAGGGCATGGAACATCCAACACCTCCGTCAATACTTTTCTTAACTTGTACTGCCCATATGAAGTGAATTAACAAAGAGAATCAGTGGACGTAGGCAATTTCGTGCCGAACCACTTTAAAAATCTTGTCTCCTTTTAACTTGTTCCTTTATATCTTGGCTTCTTGATAAGCTTTATCCTTTTATGTTGAACAAAATTATGTATAGCGACATTTCCATTCTGGAAACTTCGCGGCACAACCTCACCTAGACAGGACCTAACAGGTACTATACGATTCTATGCACTTGCCAATGAGACACTTTTGCTCCAGCATCCCTCTGCTGGGGGTTAACTCATTGCTCGCGACTGCCCTCAAAGCCAACTGTAATGAGCCGATTATAAGCCATCAAGAAGGCCGACTATAGCCGATGGCAGCTCATTACGGCGTTCGGCTCGCCGGCAACTGTGAACCTACTTTAAGCCCAAACATAAGGTATGGCCAGCCAGGGGTAGTTCACGGTTGACGATCGGCACCCACGCTAGCCGGCCACAATAAATCGAATAATACCCACGATTACGGGCCATAATGGCTCAGGTAGTTACTGTGCGCGATCTCGGCTCCGATATGTCTTAAGTGCGGCTGTGGTAAAATGATAAACTCCCCGCGGAGGCGTAATATGGGTGACAAATGTCTCCAAGACCGACAGCTAGGGAAAGTGACTACAAAACCCGTTTGCCACGAACTTAAGCATATCGATGGCCTTCCGTGATTGGAAGTTTTACTGTTTCTCATATTTCCATTTCATTCAAAAACTTTTCTCCTATCCTATATAACAATCCCTAAAGTACAGGTCACAAAATAGGGGAACTCTCGCTTGTGGAAATATGAACTCACATCCGGATGACGGAACACTCAGCTACATTCCATACTCTGTCACGCAAGGCATTCAAAACAACCCTCTACGACTAAAACATGAAGGGCGGCACTATCTTCTCTTGTATACAAATATGTAGCTTTAATTTATTCACACATCATATTGGCATTGCAAGACATGAAACAATATTTTGAGCAGAAACTTAGCATCAAATACGATTATATCACATGCATAAACACGCAGCTGTATCTCTTATACAACATATCAAAATAACAACCACATTCGAACATAACAGAATCTGCTTATGTTATAAAGTTACATAAATACGTTCGTTGCAAGGACATAATTACAGCCTGAAAATACAATAATGTTTTGGACTAGTATATACAGGAATGTCAAACAGACCAAATAAAAGAGTCAACCACATCGTGGCTCCGCCTCTATCCTGCCCGCCATCCGGATCTACTTAACTGCAGGGTCAAAACTCCCCGCATGTACTCCAGAGGTCCCACCTGCCCAATTCAGAAGAGACTCCATCAATAGTCACGAAAGATAAGCAATCAAATCGTGAAAAGACTAAAAAGGAAGACTTACCAGCGTCTGCTCCCTGATCATCATCATCTAGCTGCACGCCTACCTCATCCGCAGCAAGCAGCCGCATGCCCTCCTTAACCGCCACCTTCTCTTCCTTAGTGAATTGGGCCGTAACCACGTCCATCCTGAAAGCCGCACCACCTTCCTTATCCGCGTCGGCCTTAGCCTCCTCCAAAGCCCGAAGATATATTCTAGCCATGACCCGGGGATAGTCGTCCATCCAGGACAGGTTGCCCTGCCTCCAAGTTCGGAAATACATGTCCTGGAGCATCTCATCCATCATCCCCTCGTTCTCCTCAAACTCTTTCATCCAGGCCTCAGAAGCCGACAGCCGTGCAACGGCAGCATCTCTCTCCAATCGGTATCTCAAGCTGTCAGCTTGAAGGGATTTCCGCATCACTTCCATCTCCTCCTTCAACTTGGCCTGAGCAAGATCTGCGGCCTCAAGCCTCCCAGATAACCCCTCTACCTGCTCAAGATCCGCTCTCCGAACCTCATCCACCGTTGCGATGGCCATGTCAATTCGTTCTTTGCAAGCAGCCTCCATTTTTCGCAACTCAGCCTTGCTGGCCTCTTTCATGGTTTTCTTCAGTCGTCTGGAGGCCACCTCATGCTGGGATATCTAGATAGCCTGATCGACAAGCTGTTTGGCTTGATCAGAGACCTTTAGCCGCAACCGAATGTTAGCACTTCCGATTTCCTCTCCAGCCTTGGCAGTCGAGCGTGATGCTCCATTAGCCTCTTGGTCTCTTCAGCCACCCGATCAATGTTTGCCTTGGCTTCATCCCCCATGGTCACAATCCGAGTAGTAAGCAAATAAAGGTCTAAGGACTTAGCCTCATCAAGTACCCGTACCATGGGATTGTGGGGAAGAAGATGCTCACCGGTGGCCTCGTCAAAAGAAATGTCCTGAAAACTCGGGTCCAGATCAGGGTCGCCGGCAAATGGGTTGCAAACCAAACCAGGGTGGTCTATCGGAGTGACGGTTGGATTTTCGGACGGGTGTGGGGAAGGCATAAACTCAGTATCTTCCTCAGTAATATCATGGATAGGCTGGACTGGAGGCTGAGGGCCAGGTGAAGGTTCAAACGAAGATCGCCCCCTCTTCCTCTTTTGCATATCTTCTTCAATAACTCCGAGAAGAGGACGATAGCCAACCACATCTCCAGGACGTCTAGTTGATGGCTTTGGTTTGGCGGAAGCTTTGAGTAGCTTGTACTTCTCAAGGCGGTGCTGAATATCTGATGTCTTGGCCACCTTACCCATTCCTGGAATAAAAACCAAGTGTTACAAGCATGCATGAAACTATGGTTCAAGAAACATATGAAGTTAAAAGAAGGAGTTAAGAATTCACCTTGAACCGCCAGAGTTGCCTTAGCTGAAATACTCTTAGAAGATAGACTGGCACCAGTCCCGGCCTTATCAGACTTCTTCGACTTCTCCACCAAGGCAGGCCCTTCCCCCAACCCCTCAAAGGCTTGGCAGAAAGCATCATCCGTCCACTCTTGAATCTCACCCGCTTGCCCAGAGGTTAGGGCACCAACGCCACTACCACCCTGACCTTCGCCACCGTTACCACCATCACCTTCTCCATCGTCTCCGCTCTCCTCCTCGCCTCTTTCCTCCTCTCCACTTTCCTCCTCCGGAGCATCTGGGCATGTGCTTGGAGAGGGTCCATCAGATTTCTTAAGCTTCTTCCCCTCGACTACTGGAGGTACCGAGAAAGGTCTTCTCTTACTACTCTTCGCAGTAGCGCCGTCTTTAGCTTTAGAAGCCCTCTCCTCGGCTGTATCCCTCTGCTTAACCATAAATTGACGTGGCAGAATTAAGCTGTACTTCAGGAGAGTGGCATTCCTGATTAGGTAAGAAGCCGACCTATCCCGTCCCGAAATGGCCTTTATTTCCGCAGCCATCCGAGCCAAGGAATCATTCTCCACGACCGCAAAACCACCTGTCGCTAGCAAGAAATAAAAGCATATAAGAAGAAGCATTGCGGTCGAAACAAGGAAAATATAAATGAAGTTCAACTTACAGCTGGAAGTGAAAAGACGGAAGGAAACAGAGTCATCCTTGATGAAGAACCATTCTTTCTTGAACATACTGAGCTTCGAATACAAATCCAGGACAGGCTTGAAAAGCACGGCCGCTTCCAAGCTGATGTATGGAGACCCCTTCTTATAGCCTCTCAAGTTGTAAAATACCGGATCTCCCGGTTGGAAGGGGGATGCCCATATTTCCTCTGAAAAATAATGAACAAGCACACCAGGATAGCATAGGAATTGGGCTGAAGTTGGAATGGAGCCACCTTCAAATAGGTAAGAAAGCTGACTATTCAGGCATTGATTGGGGGAATGGCCCCGCACATACAATGTTATCGGCTGTAAGCGAAATATCCTTCAGGAGGATCATACGGCATCACACCATCTCCCGGCAACAACATACTCTCCCTGTCAATCCCAAAGGTGCGAGTGATGACATCAAGTTGCCCTTCTTTGAGGGAGCTCGAAAAGAAATCGGGAGGAGAGTTCAGAAGCTCCTGAGGGCCATATCCGTCCACTAATGACCTCGGGGCAGGTCCATGTCGCGCTGGTCCCGGCTGGACTGGGGGATAGCGGAAGACTCACCTCTGTCCGTAGATTTTCTCTTTTCTGATCGAGTTTCCACTTTGTGAGACATTTATCTACAACACCAGATGAGCATATTGTTAGAACAAGGAGTATGGGAATACAAACGAGAAAAATACATGCAGCCTGGAGTCTGATTCGCAATTCAAAACATAAAAGTTTGGGACCAAAGACCATTCGGCCTCGCACTTCTCAAACACATCCAGCAGTACGAGGACGAAGGGTCGTTCGGCGCTATGCTCCTTATCTCATTCTGTACTTGGTGCCCCGGAGTTCATTCGGCAACTCAAGAACGAATGTGGCATTCGGTACTTGAAACCCACGGGGTCCATTCGGCAGGTCAATCTCATTCGGCGATAGAAGACTCACCTGGTCTGGCAGTAGAGTTGATTCGGCGGTTGATTGGTTCGGCTATCTCGAAGCAAAAGAGTTTAGTTTGGTGTTACACTGGTTCGGCTGGTGGAAGATGGCGAAGGCCTTAGGCCCATATTTATAGGAGAAACATGAATAAGCCGGACCAGCTGGCTCGGCACACAAGGCCGGATGAAAGTGACCCAGCCAAAACAAAGTACGCCATGCACATGCGCATGCCCTACTTTGGGGGGCAAGTGTTGGGTATGTTTTCGACCGGACCAAAGCCTCACCGAGCCAAGGTCTCGTCGAACCGTCCACCGCCGAACCAATCGCCGAACCACCCACCGCCGAACCAATCTCCTCCAAGCTCCTGCCGAACCAACCTCCTCCAAGCTCCTGCCGAACCAACCTCCTCCAAGCACCTGTCGAACCAACCTCCTCCAAGCTCCTGCCGAACCATCCTAACTGGTTCATTTATCTCCTACCACCGAACCGAAGCCCCACTGGTCCATTCATCTCCTACCACCGAACCATCCTAACCGGACCACCTATCCAACCTACACTGAACCAACATTGCCAGGCCAGATCGTTTCAGCCCAGGCCCATCAGCAGCTATATACATCCAGAACCCCTGCCCCCAGCCTCACTCTATAAATAGAGGGGCAGGGGTACAACAATGGCAGTCAAGTTTGGGAGCTCAAGCACGGATAGAACTTTCAAACAACTTTCAGTTACTTGTAATCAAAGCTTTGTACTTGTAATCTGAATAGAAAAGGAGAATAACATATAAAGTGGACGTAGGCACGTTCTGGCCGAACCACTATAAACCTGTGTGTCTTTTACAGTTTAGTCCATCTATTTCATATATTTGCATAAGTCACCCAAACCATCCAGAACAACATATAATCAACTAAATCATACGACTTGGAGGCCTTCGTCCATTTTTATGCAAACAGAACTCTGATTAGAATCGATCACTTTTGTATCGATCAGGTTCCAGCGACTTCGAATCCATCGAAGAGCACCGGTTCATGTCGATGAAATTGGCCGTGTTCGAATCCATCGAGGTCGTATCGATGGACTTCGTACCCATCATAAAGCCGCGCTTCGTATCGGTCAGCAAGGTCCTACTTCGTATCCATCCAGCTAGACACGGTCTGTATCCATGGGTGAGCTTCCATTTCGAATCCATCGGCACTCCCTTATTCGAATCCATTAACGTCTCCCTACTTTTTATCCATCGGCAGATAGTCCACTTCGCATCCATCAACTGAGGCAACGGCCACTGCTTCGTACCCATCGTAGAAGCCTCTCTTCGTGTCCATCAGGCAGCTGTCGTTCGTATCCATCATGTCGCCTTACTTCGTATCCATCAAAGGTTTCAAGTTCGCATCGACTGACCTCGAATCCATGGAGAAGCTACATGGCTCGTATCCATCAGAGAAAGGCTTGTTGGTATCCATCGACCATCAATGGTTCGTGTCCATCGATAACTACTGTTCGAACCTATGAGTGAAGCCTTCATTCGAATCCATCAAGCCAGCAAGCTTAGATGACGTGTCATCCCTCGATACGAACAAGCCGAGATATATGGAGTCGACACGGTCAACTTGGAGCAAAGACCAGAACGAGGCGCAGTATGCACTCCACGTCATTATGAAAGCGCGTGCCACCATAGGTTCGAAGCAATCGATTCGAACGAATCGATTCGAACCAAACAGCAACCGAAGGATTCCATTTCGTATCGACGATATCTAGAGATCTACTGATCCAAATGACATGAAATTTTCACAAGAGCTTGCATACATGCTGAGGAATGTCTCCACCAAATTTTAGCTCGATTGGACGTCATCTTGATCGATACGAAATGACTTCGTATCGATCGTCGATCGAGTCGAAACTTCCAGAGGTTGGTCGCGTGGGCCCACTCACGTACCAGAAAAAGTCTCCCGAGATTTGAGCGAAGTCTCAGCCTCCTACGCCTATAAGTAGAGCCCCAGAGCCTACAGAAAAAGGATCTTTTGACTCTCAAGGGCCCAGACTCTGCCGGATCAAGATCTCCATCATCTTATATCATATTCTTGCTGTCAATTTCGAATTTTCAGTTGTAACTTGCTGTTGATTGCTGTAACAACTTGGAATCATTGAAAGAGAATCAATAAAACTGCAAAAAACTTCATAGTGGACGTAGGCAACACGCCGAACCACTCTAAAACGCTTGTCTACGCATTTACATTACTGTTGATTGAAGTTTTTATTAGATAATCCTCATTTTCAATTTATATTCTTCATTACTATCTCTTCAAAGACTCCCGAAGAGTGTTGTGACTAATTTTGGTGCAAACAATAGAGCACGACTACCACCTTAGATATGGTAAATTTCACCTCCAAGGACTAATGCCAAGTAATCCTACATCATGGAGATCTTCATCTTCGATTATCTTTGTCTTCGATATGTTTTATTTTGAAAATTAGTTTGAAGGGGTTTTCGGATAGAAATCACCCAAATCTGATCCCGGTTCTTCGGATAGGAATCACCCAAATCCGATCTCGGTTCCTTCATACCAACCATCGATAAAAAGATGTTAAGTGGTTAATTAACATTCAAAGAATCTGTTTCTTTTCTTTTATCTTGGAAAAACTTAAATATTATCTTTTAGAGCATTCGGGTTTTCCTTTCGATCTGTTCCACCCCTCGCCTAAGAAGAGAAAATATAGGCCAGGTCAGTTCAGGGCACTGGTTGCTCCATTCCTAACCTCAGTCAAAAACCTTGTTTTATCTTCTCAAATCTCATAGGCGGGACAAATGTAATAGTTGTTTCCGCATACTCAGTTTGTTATTACATTCAATAATCTTCACCTTTTTGTTTAAGTGGTATAAACAATTCATCATAACCATTTATTCAAACTCTTATTAAAACCTCTAAACCACCTTTACATTACTTAATTATTCCTTTATAGTCATTCACAAAAGATTTATGAAAGAATTGTTAAGTTTAAAACTCATATTCAAAAGGTTATAGAATTCACAGCATAAAAGTGCTACGGAAAGTGCTATATAAGCCTATTTCATTTAAATAACTTTTTAATATTTGAAAATTCATATTTTCCACTCCAAATCTCTTTTAAACAATTTTAATGGATTTATCAAATTTATTTCATATTTTTAATCATTTATATCATTTATATCATTTATAAAGAAATTCCTTTTTGGATTTCAAACTGCAAAATCGCGATGTGTTTAGAAAATTGTTTTGGACGTATTTCGAACTCTACTTGATAAAAGTTGGATTTTCTATCTTCAATGGAAAATTATGGATATAATTGACCAGAAAATTATTATCTCGAATTCCGAGCTATATTCCACTTTGTACACTCATTTAACTTTTATGGCGCGAAATCGCGAACTACCATTACGCGACGCGCCTAGTTTTGACTTGTTTTTCAATTTCTTTTCAAACTTCTTGGAAACACTTTTAAATATTTATAAAACAATTCTAAATAATTTTGAACTCATTTTAAATAGTGTTTATATATTTCAAACTCATATTCTGTTTCATTTCATTTTATAATATTATATTATTATAATATCATTTCTAATCTTTTTAGATATTTTGAAATCATTAAGACACTAAATAATTTCTATACATACATTTGTATGGATTTAATTTCCATTGAATTACCTATATTTACTAACAATTTCTCTTATCATTTACCAAACCAAGTTATCATCCATATCACAAACATATAATCAACCATGATATCAACCAAGTTATCATCCAATATCAACCAATATTCAACATATTAATTTCTAATTTAATATGTGTATTATCAATATAAGTTTTTATTAAAATAAAAATAAGATTTGAGTATTCACCTTTAACTAAATTGTTCACTGCCTACCAACATTCATTTATTCCAACACTTCACTAAATCCTCTTATCTTCACCATATCTTTTTCGTAGACTTTCCTTTTGATTCCGGCATCACTTCCTTTTGTTTTTCTCGCTTTGGAGCTCCTTGAACTTGCTCCTCCACTTCCATAGGTTCGGCCTCCTCTTGATCCTCCCCTTCCCACATCATTTCTTCTCTTCTTAGATGCTAAACCATGTTTTGATGATATTCTAATGTCTTTGTCAAAGTTTGGTGGAGCTTTGACTTTGTTTGATATGCTTTTGAAAAGGTAGTGAGGAAAGAGAAGAAGCCATTAGAGAATGGAAGAAAAGCTTGAAAATTTAAGAAGAAGAAGTGTAAAAGGTGAGAAAGTGGATGCTTATTTATAGAAAAAGTTTAGGTTCAAAATTATATTTTGTTAAAAGACCAAAATACCCTTTACTTACTTTTTAAGTAACCTTATTTTTTCAACACTTAACATCACATTTCAAATCATCACTTTATTTCATTTTCAATTAAGTATTAAGTAAAGAATATAATAATTATGTTTGGTTTGATTTGATGTTTACTTTTTTCTTTGAAATGACATGTTTGTCTTTTTGTGCTTATTTTTTCCTAATTATATTCTAGAATTTTCTAAGTATGTTTAGTAAAAGTAAACTTGATTAGTAAATTAATTAGTATTTATGCTATTTGAATATATGTTCATATATAAGAAAATAAAGGTGCGACGACGTTGCGACAACTTTTAATCGACAAAACATTGATTTTCGACCAAATGTTTTATGGTCACATTTTGACATTTTAGTTAACTATTTATTTACGTAAACCAATTTTAAAAAAGAAGTTTTCACTTCTTCAAATAAATTAAAATGTGTCTCTTTATATTAAAATCATATTTAAGTAATATCAAAATCTCTAATTTTACAGTGTATGTAAAAATGACAAAATACGACAAAATTTGATTATTTTTGTAAAACGATTATTAACATACTTTTAAATATTTAATATACTCTTATTATCTTTATTAAATGTTTTCAATAAGATTTATCTTTTTAAATTAATATTTAAACCTATTTATATAAGAATTTATTTATTTTTCATAAAACTTAACTTTTGTTGATTTGTTCTAAAATCCAAATTTATACTTTTTAAATTATTAACTATAATAATAAATAATTTCTCAATTATTATATGTTATATATAATTATTTATTTAAGTTTTAAAAAATTTAAATTTAAAACAAATGAAATCTATCATTTTCAAAGTAGCGACATTATGGGTCGTTAAATACATCCACTTTGAGAGAGAGCTTTTATTAATACCAATGAGAAGAGTACAAGAGATTAATTACAATGATCAAAATTCTGATAGAATTGACTTGTGGAGAAGAGAATTGAAGAAAATTAGTTGTAGATAAAACCCTAAATAATAGAAGCTAAAACCCTTTTAGACGTTTTTAAGTCGCATCATCAAGTGCCTCTTTGAAACCTGAAGATAGCTTATATAGGAGAACAGAAAACCTAGGCAAGATTCCATAACTTTCCCTTCATATATCAGAAATCTTCACACCAAGCCCGAACCAAAATTAGGCAAAAAGTCATCACAGGTCTATCACAAATGATGGATGTCTGTCATAGGTCTCGAGAAACATTCCCTAACATCACTGATGTCTATCATAGAGTGACAGACGTTTGTCCAAACTATTGGGTTCCAAACCCTAAAGTCAAAGACATATATCACCTTCTGGCAGATGTCTATCACCTGATGCTAGTCAAAACACTCCCCTTCATGGCCATAGCTTCCTCCTTTGAGCCCCGATTTGCAAATCGTTTTCTCCTTCATTAAGTTACTTCCAACCTCTTCAATTTCTCCATATAATGTCATCAAAATTCAACACTCCACCTCGACACTATATCCTTCTCCAACTCCAATGGTACCATACCATTATCAACAACCGATAGCACCAACTATCACCACTGCTACCTTCAACCAAACATACTTGCTTTTCCAATGAGCTCTGGCAACACCACAGCCTATTGCATTTCATCAACAAGCTCAGGCAAAGCCCTCATCCACTAACGAAGTGATGAAAACATCCAAATCTTAAACATTCTCACCAAATACTAGCACTCACCAAGAAGATAGAACCTCAATCTTTCACCGATACTCTTCCTTATCTACAACCAAGCTCCTCTCTCAACTGTTCCACCTCGTGGCACCTAGCACTTCAATAAGCAAATCAAGTTTAAGCAATGCTCGAATTTCCCAAATAGCAATGCCTTAGTGAACAAATCCACATGTTATCATTTGTGTGCACTTTCTAAAGATAAACTTGCTTGTCTTCATCCATGGCTACTAGAAATGACTCTCTCACTTTAATATGTTTTGTCCGTGAGCTAAACGCCATATTCTTTGCCAAGTGAATAACACTCTAGATATAACATCGAACATCGATACTGTCATGCTCCTATTCCAAGTCGCATAACAATTTCCTCAAATAAATTGGCTCATTAGCCGCCTACACCATGGCTATCTACTCCGCCTCCATATTGGATAAAGAAACTATGATCTGCAATCTCAATCTCCAACTTATGGCTATACCTCCAAGTGTGAAGACATATCCAGAAGTTGATTTTCTTCGATCCTTATTGTCGGTGTATTCCGAATCACAATAACCATCCAACTTGTAATTCTTTCCATCACTACCACTAAAAACAAGACGATGAGATGATGTACCTCTAAGGCATCCCAACATAAGCTTCACATCTTTCCAATGCGATTTTCTCGTATTAGCCATATACCGACTAACCATCCTGATGACATTTGCAAATCGGGCCTTGTACAAGCCATAACATGCATTAAACTTCCAATTACACTAGCATATGGCATCTTTTGCTATATAAGCCTTGTCTTTCTCCAAGATAGACGATCCCTTACTTGAAAGCTTCATATGAAAATGTAATGGTGTATTGGACGCTTTTGCATTCTTCATGCTAAATTGACAAAGCACTTTCTCTATGTACTCCGTTTGAGTCAATTTTAACTCATAATGCTTTCAATTCTTTTCTTTTTCCAGGATCAATATTCTTTTTCTTCTCTAAGATCCTTCATTTCGAACTTAGATCTCAAACTTAGGTTTAGCTTGTTGATTTCATTCTTTTCCTTAGAAAGCAATGAGCGTGTCATCCACATACAAGGATAAATACACTCAATAATCATTTTTCAACTTTTTGAAATATATACAAGCATCCTTGAAGCTTCAATTAAACCATTTTCAAGCATAAAATGATCAACTCTCTTGCACCATTGTCTAGGTGGTTACTTTAATCCATATAGTGATTTATTTAACTTGCAAACCAAATTTGACTTACCATCTACAACAAAACCTTACGGTTGCTCCATGTAGATGTCTTCATCCAAGTCACCATGCAAGAATGCAGTTTTCACATCAAATTGTTCCAACTCCAAGTTGTGAATAACAACTATGGAAAGTAATATACAGATTGAAGTGTGGCGCACAACCGGTGCGAATATCTCATCATAAACCTTCCCCTTCCTTTGTGGAAACCCCTTAGGCGTTAACTAACTTTTTATCTACCATCTTCCTTCACCTTGTATACCGGTTTGCAACCAATAGCACAATTTCCTTTAGGAAGTGGAACCAAATCCTAGGTTTTATTCTTCAACAATGATTGCATCTCTTCCTCCATGGAGCAAATCCACTTCAAGCTATCATTGGACTTCATGACATCATCAAGGTCCATCATCTCACCTCAGACTACGTGAAGAGCATAGTCCAAATTATCACAAAAGCTAAGATAGTTCTAAGCACCATATCTATTGGGTGGCCCTATAGCATGACGACCCACTCGACTAGCAATGCCATCACCCAAACTCCTTTTGGCTCCACCTTGAACTAAATCCTCTCTAGAATCACACATATCACCAACACTACAACTAGAGCCACCATGTAGACTATGTGATGTAACATCAACTGCTTCCTCCTCGCAAGCATCTCCAACCACTCTACTCTCTCCACTCCTTGGAAAAATGTGGAAATAACTTCCTTATCCTTGGATTCACCATGAACCAACTCCAGAACAACTAATGAGCTCTTGTTCTCCTTGAACAAAGTTGACTCATCAAAAGTAACATGACGAGAATTCATGACCTTCTCCATTTTCAGATACCAAATATGATAGCCTTTTACACCGTCCGTATAGCCAAGCAAAATCCCCTTGAAAGCTCTAGGCTCAAGCTTATCATTTCCTTGATCATGCTCATAAACTAGACGACCAAACACACGAAGACAACTCAAGTCAATGCTCTTACCTTTCACACTTCCTTCAGAATTTTTTTACCAGTAGCCGAGCATGAAAATCGATTAATAATATGCACCACGGTTGACAAAGCTTTGGCCTAAAATCTCCTAGAGAAACACGATGTCAATCTCAAGCGTCGAGCTTTCTCAAGTAGAGTACAATTCATCCTCTCCACAACATCATTCGACTGTGGATCATCTGGTAGAGTAAAATGCCTCCGAATACCATGATGCTTGCAAAACTCCAAGAACTCTCCAAAAACATACTCTCCACCATTATTGAACCTTAGAACCTTTAAAGACTTGCCACTCTCATTCTCAACAAGCGCTTTCCATGCTCTGAACTTTGCACATGCCTCTGACTTGGCCTTCATTACATACACCCATACCGTTTGAGAAAAGTCATCAATAAAAGAAATATAATAGCGAGCTCCCCCCAAAGAAGCTACCAGTGTCATTCCCCAAACATCCATATGAGCATACTCGAGAATCCATCTTGAATCATGTTTTCCCTCACCGAATGAAACTTTTGTTTGCTTCCCCATGACACATTCCTCGCAATACTCTAGTTTGTTAAAACTCTCTCCATCGATCATCTCACTCTTTCGAAGAATATCCAAACTCCTCTCTAAGATACGACCTAACGTCAAATGCCACAACTAGTCGCATTCGAGCCATGAGAAATATCAACTCCCACACAAGTTTTAACTTTTACAGTCACACCTTGAAGCAAATAAACATCATAAGTCCTAGTGCCCTTCATCACCATAAGTGCTCCCTTCGAAACCCACAAGTTATAACTCTCAATTGACATCTTACAACTTAAAGAATCCATCTACCCCAAAGAGATACAAGACTTCTGAAGTCTCGAAACATAGCGCATATTAGTGAGAGTATGAACCACTCCGTCAAACAACCAAATTTGCAAGGAACCAATGCCGTTTGACTTACAAATAGCACCATTACCCATGATAATTGAATTTCCTTCTTTGTCTTTATAAGAAGAAAAACAATTCCCATTTAGTGTCATATGATAAGACGCCCCCGAATCGAGCACCCTTCGCTGATCGAAACTTCCGATGCTACTTCCGTTTGCATGTCTATGTCTCCCTCACCAACTCCAATGCCTACCACTAAATATAAAGATGCTACTTCCTTCTTTGCCTTCTCCTTATCCAGATGCTTAGTCTCCCAATGATCAGGCTTCTTACAAATATAGCAGATATCTATTCTTTCCTTCGACTTTCCTCTCCAACCGGGTTTCCTTGATTTAGAACGCCTACGGTTCTTCTTCTTTACATATTTCTCCTTCTCCATAAATAAACCATGACTACTACTCGCACCACCACTTCCATCACCTGACTTCTTCATTTGATCCTGCAACTTCTCACTAAGAAGACCCATTTTGACATCATCTAGAGTCCATGTATCCGCTATAGATAAAACTTATTGAGAAACCCCTATAACAGTCTGGTAACGAACATAGAAATATCATCTCCTTTTGCTCTTCCTTAATCTTCAAATCTACAGCCTTCAACTTCATTTGCAAATCATCACAAGTATTCGAGTGCGTCTTTGGTGAAGTATCTTCCTGCATCTTATAGGTGAAGAACATTTGCAATAAGATCAAACTAATAGTTAGTGACTTCTTCGTACATAACTCCTCCAACTTGTCATAAACATTCTTAGCGGTGGTCTCACCACTATGTTCAGAGTTAACATTCTCCCCATAGAAAGTGTAGTGAATTCCCACTCTTCAATTTCCTCTCTCTCAACAGCCAAGATGTCCGCTGGCAACAAATGTGTACTAAACATTGCCTGATGCACCCGATTCCTCCTTAGAACTGCTTTCATCTTCAACTGACACTTTTCAAAATCAGTACCGCCATTCCACTTGTCTATAACCAATTATGTTCCCGAAGCCGCGTACGATCCACGTACATAAAGCGTTACATAACTTATATTAACCATTAAGGAACTACTTGATGTATTATCTAATTCTTACATTTCTACAACTACCTACCAACACCAAAGCTCTAATACAAAATGTTGTGGGAAATTATAACTCGAGACCACTCAAGTCAAAACCCAAAGCATAGTAGAAAATGTGATCTTGGTAAGAAGTGTAGAAATAACCAATCAATATCTCAATCCCAATCTCAATCCAATCTAAAACCAATCACAATAACCAAACAAGTAATAGATAATCAAAGCAATGATGAAAAGTAAATCACAAACCGAATTATAGTGGTTCCACTAACGTCTTGTTAGTGTACATCCACTTTGAGAGAGAGAATTTATTAATGTCAATGAGAAGAGTACAAGAGATTGATTACAATGACCAAATTCTAATAGAATTGATTTATGAAGAAGAAACTGAAGAAAACTAGGCTTATATAAAACTTTAATTAATGAAGGTAAAAACACTTGTAGTCGCTTTTCAGTTGCATCGTCGAATGCCTCTTTGAGACATGAAGATAGCTTATATAGCAGAATATAAAACATAGGCAAGATTCCAAAATTGCCTCTTCGAATATCATAAATCTTCACACCAAGCTCGAACCAAAAATTAGGCAAAAAGACATCAAAAACATCTGTCTCAAGTGACAGGCATTTGTCATAGGTCTCAGGAAACATATATTGACACTGTAGATGTCTATCATAGGGTGACAGACATTTTTCCAAACTCATAGGTTTCAAACCCTTAAGTCACAGACCCCTGTCTCCTTTTAACAAACGTTTGTCACCTGATGCTAGCCACAACACTCTCCTTCATCGCCATATCTTCTTCATCCAACCCTCGATTTGCAAGCTATTTTCTCCATCACCAAGCTACTTCCAACCTCTTCAATTTCTCCATATAGTGTCACTAAATTCAACAAAAGGTATTTTAAATGTATATGCAAATAGGAAAAAATATCGAACTAAAGCTTTATGGATCTATCAATTTGAGATCCCCCCAGGAGGACTCATTCGTATAAAATTTCTCCCGCTTGTGGAATGTATATTCAGGATCTCCTGAGGAGGAGCCATGTATATACTCCACTTATTTCTTAAAGATAACTGATTTGATAAAAAGGGATTGTAGGTCATTTGTGTAATTTGGTCGTGTTTGTGTGTTTATTCTTCTATGCAAAATATTTACTCCTATACTTAACATTAAAAGCCAACAATGTAGACTTCTATTTATGAGAGTTGAGAATGATATGTCAAGATGGGCTTTAATGCAGTCGATGGTCTAACCTACCTGGCTTCACTCTTGACCCAGGGTAAGCGTATACTAAGAAATACGAAAAGGGTGATAAGTATATATGATTTGATTTCCATATGCGATCATTTTCATCACTATCAAATTTGGCCAAAATTGACATAGGAAATATATGTGGAAAAACATAAATATACAATACGGTTATTCATTTAGTGATGCTCTACTCTACATATAAACTCGTCTTTATAAGGATATTCGTCTAAATAAAAGGTGATATCGTACCTTATGTGTTGTTCGTTTATTTTTGAAAGAACCAGAGTTGAGTTAATGAGAAATTCACTGATTTGGTTTTGAAGAGTCTGGCTTCGGGTAGAGTGTACTTATGTAAAATGACTCGGAACCTTTACAAACTTCAAAACCAATATACGAGCTATGTCCTATAGGAGGTATGAAGCGAAATGTTATAGAGTTGAATGATCTATCCTAAGGTACGTCGAGGGAGAAGTTGGCGTTAGCATTTCAAATGTTCTAGCAAGGGTAATATTTATCTTAAAGATGATTCCAAGCATGAGGATTAAGTTAGCATTCGTTGAACAACTTATGCTAGAATCCATAGAGAGATTCATGAACTGTTCTAGTGATGAAGACTCGTGTGTTGAGATGTTGATAACATAAATGCCATCAAAAATAATGGAAAATAGAGTAGGCAAATGATGTTTAGAAAAGAAAATATTTTTGGCTAAAGTGTTTTGGTTTAAAAAATAAAAAATTGAATTTTTATTATTATAATGTATATAAAATGTATTATAATACCTAGTTTACAATTCTTTAAGAAAATATTTTATTAAAATGAGCATGGTTATATTTTGAAGTTCTTGATTGCAAATGTAAATTATTCAATTGAATAACATAGTTTGAAGTTGTTTATTATAAGTTATTTCATTAAAAAGATGCTTAATATGGAAATTTTAAATTGAGGACTATAGAACTAAACTTGGAACATGTGGTGTAAGATGACAGGGTCAGATGGATTTTGAGTTATTCCAACACTCATTATCAAGATGTTATTCCTACAACTATTGCATACTTTTCCTAGTGAGTATGAGGATGTCTAATTATAGCCTTCTATGAGAGACTTGTGCATTGATGAAGAGGTTTCTCATTTTGATGTTTGGGATAGTAACATTTTTTGTTGTATTTGTTCACTTTGATTAAGTTGTTTGCACTGATTTGTTCTTTGTAAAATTATATTTAATCCCTTGTTGTACTATACTGTTTGTCTGATGTTCACCTATCGACGCATGCCACATGTGTTCAGATTAATTTGTTTTACTTGAATTGTTCATTATTGATAGTCTGTTTTAATATAATTTGTTTTAATTATTTTCTTGTTGGCTTTTAGTGTTATTAATTAATGTCATCCTTGTTTAATTTTCTTTTATTTGTTTTTATTATGCTAATTGCTTAATTTTTTGTGCTTTATTTAATCATGTAGTTATTTACTTGTTCGCTTGATTGTTGCTTGTTTACATGTATACATGACTGTTTGCTTAGTTGTTTAATTACTTGCTATGACTGATAAATTTACCCTATAAGAAAAGTTGTTATTAGTTGCATTAATTGGGTGGTTTAGCGTTGAATGCAACTGGTAGTTATTTAAAAAAATCAAAAGCCAAAAAACAAACGCAACCGAGTAATCTACCCAATTATTTTTGAAATTTTGGGGAATTTTTTTTAGGCCGCTTATTTTTCCCATGTAACACTTAAATTATTTTTATTATCCTTCTTCCTCCAATTGAAGAAAAAAATTAATAGGAATTTTCTTCAATTCAATTTTTCGCCATTTCTATCTTCGCCTATTCGAGGCTTCTTCGGCACTGTTCCAAGGTGGAAAAGCACCATGAGAAACTAGGTTGAAACCCGAGCCAATTATAATTGCAATCCAAATGCATGGTAGATAGCGCTAATTCAAGTTATGAAGGGATTTTTGGATCTGCCATTACTGAGAAACTCTACAAGATGCTTTTTAAATTGTATTTATAATGATTTTTACGTGTTAGCATTTTATGGTTACTTCTGTATTTACTCATCTATGCTAAAGAAAAAATGTGATATTGGAAAGTCAACACTCAATAAGCTTACACTTCCTGAAACTAGTTTTTGCATTGGTTCTTAATTAATTTATTTATTTTAATTATTTCGTACAAAGGGACAGTGGTAGATGTACTGGTTTGTTCAGGTGTAATTTTGCAAACTCAAATAGTGAACAAATGATAATACAGGTATTAGTGTTGTAAGTTTATTCAAATAAAAAAAAATACTCGTTTCAAATAGTTGTAGAAATAATCTTAGGGTGGGTTTGTTCTGACAAAATTGTTTCTTAACTAAATGTTATATTTGGCATGACAAAAATTGTTTACGTGCTGTTAACTCCTATTATTGCCGCGACCTAAAAAGTAAGCGACCTAACTGAAGACGCGACCTAGTGACCCAAGAGATGAAACGATTTAGCGGCCTAATTAGTGAAGCGACCTAGCGATCTAAAGAAGGTTACGACCTAGCGGACCCAGCGACCTAAGAGTAGCTGCGACCTAAAGTGTTGCGACCTAAGATTGTCTCGACCTAAAGGCAGCAGCGACCCAAAAAAGGCCGCGACTTAAAAGTGAGTTCGACCTGAACATGGACTCGACCTATGGAACTCCGCGACCTTACTATCCACCGACCTAAGAAGCTCCGCGACCTAAGGAAGGTCGCGACCTAAGGGACTCAGCGACTTAAGATTAACTATGGCTGCAGGAAAGTACGCACGACCTAGGTTAGGTCGCTAACGACTTAAATACCAGAATACAGAAGACTATGCGATGCCACAGGGGCATAGGTCGCTCACGACCTAGGACTTGTGCAAATCAGCATGCGTGAGGAAGGAGGGGCCAATACTCTTGAGGTCGACTACAACCTTACTTAGGTCGGTCACGACCTACGACCTTACTTAGGTCGGTCACGACCTATGACCTTATTCTGAAAATTGCCTATAAATATGATCCTAACTCCAACTAGAAAAGGACTTTGGCTCATTCTCCTCAAGCACCGTTACTCTGCTGCATTCCAAACCAATCCAACACTTAAAGCTCTCAAGACACGAAGAACGCTACAAACAACTTCGAGAAAAGATCACACACATCCAACATGGATTTGAAGACTCTAATCTCCATTGAAGTTTAGGCTACTTGTTCTAAGTGACTTGTAATCCAAAGTGTATTGTAATTGGAAAGAATTGTATCAGCTTGTAACGAGATCATCAATAAAAGTACTTAAAGTGGACGTAGGCTATACCCTTAAGCCGAACCACTATAAAATTGTTGTTGTTTACTACTTTTCCGCTATTATCTGCTTGTAATCTGTTCCCGAGTTATCGGGTGGTGCTTTCACAACTATAACTCATACACCGGGGTGTTAGCGTTCAAATTTTAGCGTTAACATTTTTGGTGCTTTCACTGAGAATTGAACTCAGGCGAGTTATCATCATTGCTTCACAGAGGTTTGTAGAGAGAATTTCCTTGAAAACCAGAAGTCTATCCGAGATTATGGCTCCTGGAAGGAAGAGTAGATCTGTCAGATCTGGGAATATTCAAGAGGGAACCTCCGCTTCCCCTATATCGAATCAAGCCACTCCAGGTGTCGGAGTTACAAAGGCAGAGCTGGATGCTGCAATTTTAGGGCTGAACCAACAAATCAATGCCCAAAATGCACAATTTGAGGCTCAGAATGCCCAGAATGCCCTAATTCTGAATAGGTTGAACGATTTGCTTGGGGCAAACCGCCAACCGGCAGATAATGAAAGGAATTTGGCTGGCAACATTCGTGATGCTGAAGAAAGAAATGCTCCTGAAAGAGCTGCTAGCCCCTTTGAACGAACACTTCCAGAGGTTGGTGGATCTAGAACTCGACATGATGAGGAGTATCTTTCTGGAATGGTCCAACAAATTATGAAAGAAAGTATGCAGAGGGTTGAAGATGAGAAAGAATGGGATTTCGCCCCAAGTAGAACTCCTTTTACCGAGAAAATCTTAAAGGCTGAATTCCCAAGGAAGTTTGTCCCACCAACCATTCCAGCTTACAAGGGAACGAGTGATCCGAACGAATTCTTATACAAGTATGATTGGCACATGACTGGTGCCAGAGCCTCTGATGAAATAAAGTGCCAATATTTTCCTGTGTATCTCGAAGGTGTAGCTCTGCTTTGGTTCACCAAACTTCCAGTCCGATCTATCGATCAGTTTTCTGACTTAACCCGGAAGTTCAAGGAGCAGTTCAGACTATACGCCTCAAAAGCTAAGGATATCATGTCACTGTCAAGTTTGGAACAGAATCCAGGGGAAACTATCAGATCTTTCTTAAACCGCTTTAATATAGCGCTAGCTGAGGTGGACAATGCAGAACCGCGAATGATATTGACTTATCTGATGAAGGGTATTGACAAGTCGAGCGAGTTTGGGAAATGGCTAAACATGAAAGAACCAAATTCCCTTGAAAAGTTCTATAAAAAAGCAGATGAATTCATACGCTTAGAAAGCCGTCCCGTACCGGTAAAGGCAGTGTTGGAAAAAGCCGAAGATAACACTGTTGTTCCACGCAAGAATGAATCTGTAGGGCAAAAAAGGGAAAATAACAATGGGAAGAAGCAGGGTAATCTGAAGAAGCCTCGATCCTTCAAGCCATCAGAATATACTCCTTTATCAGATACGCCGGAGCGTATCTACCTTGCCACTAAAGATTCTATTGACTTTCCTAAACCTCCTCCACTAAGGACCGGGAAAAAGGCTATACAGAGTGGGAAGTTCTGCCGCTTCCATAATCAACCCGGTCACGAAACCGACGAGTGCCGACAGTTGAAAAATCTGATTGAAGAGTTGCTAAGGGAAAACAAACTGCAGCAATTTGTGAAAAAGAATAGCAACAATCCTGCTTCATCTAGCAGGGGCAGCAGGCTCCTACTCATCAGCCTAGGACGATCGAGAAGGCTTCAGGACATGAATCTGGAAGGCCCATTATCAATGTCATTACAGGAGGACCACCCATCGGGCAGAAGCTGGGGTGAGATGGAAAGGTATACCCGAGCTTTAAAATATGTACCGACCGAGGAAGATGTATTTGTTTTGGAAGGTGCTACGCCCTTGAAGCAACGAAGAACTCTTGATGATGATATTGTATTCAAAGCTAGGGATTCCGCAGGTATTGAAGCTCCTGCCTTGGATCCCTTAGTCATCTCGGCTGGTATCGGGCCAGCTATTGTCAGAAGAGTTCTCATTGATTGTGGCGCATCCTGCAATATCCTTTTCAAGAAAACATTCGACCAAATGAAGATCCCTATGGCTGATGTGCAAGCTTCATCGCATAAATTTGCTGGCTTCACTGGGGAGCCAAAACAGCCAGTAGGAACCATTGATTTGTTTGTGGAACTTGGAGAAGGAGAGAGAAAAATGGTCCGCAAGCAAACTTTTGTGATTGTCGACGAATTTTTGCTTACAATGCTTTCCTTGGTCGTCCAACTCTGGCAGCATTCAAAGCTGTTCTTGCCCCGTGGTGCCTCACCATTAAATTCCCTACAGACAATGGAGTAGGAGTTATAAAAGGGGATCAAAATGCTGGGCGAGAGTGTTATCTGACAGAGCTACGAGAAACCAGAAAAAGAGAGATGGGAAAGAATGCGGCAGCCCCAGTCGGCATCAAAGAACCAGCCTTGTAGCAATTACAGGGCGGACCCTGCACTGGCGAGCACAGCGGAGCAAGGAAAGAGATGGACCCTAGAAAAGTCAGTACAGGGGAAAATAGAGTGGTACCAGTGGAAACGACAATTCCAATACCTGTTGACCCAAAGGATCCAAACAAAGTGTTGAATGTGGGTTCACAACTTAATGCGTCAATTCGGAATATCTTAATATCTTTTTTAAAGGCAAATCTGGATGTTTTTGCTTGGACTCATGCCGATATGTGCGGAATGTCCCCAGAAGTTGCAGTGCATGCTCTAAATATTGATCCAAAATTTACACCTGTGAAGCAGAAAAGGAGAACTCAAGGTCCAGAAAGGTCAGCGGCATTAAAAGAAGAAGTTGATCGACTCATGGAGAATAATTTTATCAAAAATCTACCTATCCGAATTGGGTTTCAAATCCAGTGCTGGTTAAGAAAGCCAACGGAAAATGGAGAGTATGCATCGATTTTTCAGATCTAAACAAGGCCTGCCCCAAAGACTGCTTCCCATTACCCAGAATCGACCAACTGGTAGACGGAACAGCGGGACACGAATTGTTATCTTTTATGGATGCTTACTCCGGATATAACCAGATCATGATGCATGAGCCAGATCAGGAGGACACGAGCTTTGTCACCGACACTGGTCTTTACTGCTACAGAGTTATGCCCTTCGGGTTGAAGAATGCAGGGGCGACATACCGAAGACTCATTAATGCTATGTTCAAACCACAACTGGGCAAGACCATGGAAGTCTACGTCGATGACATGTTAATAAAGTCTAAGAAAGCGGTGGATCACATAGAACACTTAGCAGACATGTTCGCAGTCCTCCGAAGATACGGAATGAAGCTCAATCCTTTAAAATGTTCATTTGGAGTGGAATCCGGCAAGTTTTTAGGTTTCATCGTGAGCGTCAGGGGTATTGAGGCCAGTCCAGCTCAAATTACTGCATTGAAAGAAGTCAAAGCCCCTAGAACAAAGAAGGAATTGCAAAGTCTCAATGGAAAAGTCGCCGCCTTGAGTCGGTTCATTTCCAAAGCCACAGATAAATGCATCCCATTCTTTGACGCCCTAAAGAAAGGAAAGAAAAACTTCGATTGGACTCCCGAATGCCAAAAAGCCTTCGATGAATTGATTCGCCATATGGAGACGCCTCCAATACTTTCTAGGCCTGGCGATGGCGAGGATCTTCTTATATACTTGGCAGTATCATCTCATGCTTTAAGTGCAGCGCTGATACGGGAAGACAAAAGGATTCAACATCCAGTTTACTATATCAACAAAAGACTCACTGGGGCAGAGATGAATTACTCTAAGTTGGAAAAACTCGCCTATTGCTTACTAATTGCGTCTAGGAAGTTGAGGCAATATTTTCAAGCTCATCCCATCAGAGTCCTCACTGATCAACCTTTAAAGCAAGTCCTGTTTCGCCCTGAAACTTCGGGTCGTCTTCTAAAATGGAATATTGAACTCAGTCAGTATGACATCACTTATCATCCCCGAAAAGCAATCAATGGACAAGCTTTAGCAGATTTCATTGCAGAATTCACAGATAAGGGTAACAGTGAGGAGGAAACAGTCGACGATTCCCCAATCCAATGGAAGTTATATGTCGATGGTGCGAAAAACGACTACTGTTCTAGAGCCGGAGTCGTACTTGAGACCCCAGAAGGCCGATCATTATGCTATGCACTAAGATTGGAATTTCCTTCAACAAACAACGAAGCAGAATACGAAGCCCTTATCGCTGGTTTAAGGATTGCTAAAGAATTAAACATCCGAGCGTTACAGATATTCAGTGATTCTCAGCTTATTGTATGCCAAGTCAAAAAGGAATTCCAAGCAAAAGGGGGGAATCTGCCCGCCTACTTGTCAAAGGCTTGGGAGCTCCTGGGTGATTTCGATCATTACATGATAAGTCACATTCCTCGAGAGGAAAACACGAAAGCAGATTCTCTTGCAAAGTATTCTAGCACAGGTGAAGCTCAATTTCTGGGGCTAACTCTAGTGGAGGTCCTGTCGACTCCTAGCATTGATGAGATGGACATTGATTGGATCATGAGCATGTCTCAAGAGCAAGAATCATGGATGGCTCCGATAACAGAATACCTGCTCAATGGATCCTTACCAGGGAACTCAAAAGAACGACAAAAGCTACTGAGAAAAGCCTCTCGATACATAATCCAGGATGGCCGATTATACAGATGGGGATTCTCAATGCCATTACTTCGATGTGTATCCAGGGAAGAGGCTAAAGCAATCCTGGCAGAGGTACACGGAGGAGAATGTGGTGATCATTCAGGTGGCCAAACATTAGCAAAGAAAATTCTCCGATACGGATATTTTTGGCCAGAAATTAATCGAGATGCAGCAGAGTATTCCCGAAAATGTGACAGATGTCAAAGATTTGCCAAAATTCCTAGAGCTCCTTTCACTGAACTCACACAGATGGTCAGTCCATGGCCGTTTGCAATATGGGGAATAGACCTTGTAGGACCGTTTCCAACTGCTAAATCTGGAATTAAATACGCCATTGTTGCTGTAGATTATTTTACTAAGTGGGCAGAAGCTGAACCACTGGCTACTATCACCACAAAAAAGATGATAAGTTTTGTGACTAAAAACATCATTTGCAGATATGGTGTGCCTCAAAAAATAATTACAGACAATGGAACTCAGTTTGAAAGTGAAGAATTCCAAGATTTTTGCAAGCGATTCAAAATCCGGAAAAGCTTCTCAGCAGTGGCTCATCCGCAGGCAAACGGGCAAGTGGAAGCCGTGAACAAAATTATTAAGTCAACCATCAAGAAGCAACTTGAAAGAGCAAAAGGTGGTTGGGTCGATAAGCTACCACTGGCACTATGGGCATACAGAACCACTCACAAAACTGCGACTGGGCACACCCCGTTTTCATTGGCATACGGGTCAGAGGCAATGATTCCCGTAGAAATAGAGATCCCTTCACACAGAAGAATCCGTTTCAATCAAGAAGAAAACGAAAAACTACAGCTTGAAGCGCTAGATCTCCTTGATGAAAAAAGAGATGAGGCTAATCTCAGAATTGCAGCTCATCAGCAAAGAATAGCCAGACATTTCAATTCCAAAGTTCGCCAACGCAGCTTTGAGATTGGAGACCTAGTCCTGAAAAGAATTATGACAGCGACAAGTGTGTTTGGGCCAAATTGGGAAGGACCATATGTCATAGGTCAGAAGCTTCTTGACGGCACATTCAAACTCACCACTGTTGAAGGAGATCAAATTCCAAGGGCATGGAACAGCAACCATTTGCGCCCATACTATACTTGAAAATTTTGTTGAAATATTGTAAAAAGAATTATGAATGTATGATTCTTGTAATTGAAGGCAATTGTAAAACTGATGCAAGTAAATAATGAAAGAATATAAAGTGGATGTAGGCCCAATTTCCTGGCCGAACCACTATAAATCTTGTGTTCCTTATTATTATTACATGTTTGCTTTATTTTCGATATAAAAAGTACATAGAATGTATTGCTGAAATGTCGATTTAAATTTTTGCGGACAATGGAAGTGAAACTTGCACATAAAAAGACCAAGTGATTTTCGCCAAATTTCAAAAGCCCCGAATTCAAATCCTAGATAGGAAGTACTTCAATTGAACGGCCTATGATTTCGACAGAAACGGGTCTTTGCTAATAAATTGAGATCGTTTGAACAAACAAACATCCAATTAAGAAGCTAGTGCTCGTTCTCACGAAATTGCCTGACAATGAAGCACACTTCCTTGGATTAAACAAGTTACTTGTGAGAAAAGGGAATGAAAGCTAAAAGAAAAAAGAAAAAAAGCAGAGGATCATTGAAAAGGCATAAGCAAGTGGACAGAGGAACAACCAAAGCCATCATCGGCAGCATAAGTCCTTTCCGGAGGCACAACTCTTCGGAAGATAAAGACCTCTAATGGGTCATACGCCACAAAAAAGAAAGTTCTCTACTCAAAAAAAAAGATTGGAGGAGTCATGACCCTCCAACCATGAGAGAGTAACTTCCAGGCGATGAAAACCCTCTCTGAGGCACATTTCACCAGGAGTTGAAGTGTTACGACCGCTCTTCGGAATTTCACTTCACCAGAGTTGAAATGCAAACAAAATAAAGACCTCTTCGGAGGCACATTTCACCAGGAGTTGAAGTGTAACAACCGCTCTTCGGAATTTCACTTCACCAAAGTTGAAATGCAAAACAAAAGAAAGACCTTCCTGGAAGCCCACGTTTCACCGAGATTGAAATAAAACTTCCAAGTGTTGGAACGTGAAAAGGCTTTCTTCGAAGGCACAACTCTTTGGAGGTACACGTTTCACCAAGATTGAAATAAAACTTCCAAGTGTTGAAATGTGAAAAATCCCTCCTCAGAGGTACTACCCCCCCCCTCCGGAAGCATAATTAAGAAGAAAGACCTCTTCGGAAGACCACGTTTCACCGAGATTGAAATAAAACTTCCAAGTGTTGAAACGTGAAAAGGCTTTCTACAAAGGCACAACTCTTTGGAGGTACATGTTTCACCAAGATTGAAATAAAACTTCCAAGCGTTGAAACGTGAAAAAATCCCTCCTCAGAGGTACAAATTTCTATTTAAAAGAAAAATCCTCATCAAGAGCATACTTTAACTTTCGAAGGAAGAGTGATTTACCTATTCTAAAAAAAAAGGAGAAAGAAAGTTAAAGTACATTCAGAGGTCCGCTTTACCACATAGAAGAATTCACTTGGCAAAATGTGTACATACGCAAAAGGAAAAAGTGACTTCTTCGAAGGACAAAGCATAAAAACTTATATGAAAGGAGTTGTACTCTATGAAAAATCTTTTCACGAATGAAATAGTCATTCTACAGAAAACAAGAGTGCAAGTCCCCTCGAAGTATAGAAAATTGCAGTAAGCTTATGATATGGGGGCAGCATGGTATAGTTGTATACGATATGATATAGCTACATCGGTAGAGTACGCTCAAACAACATACCATAAGCTCACTGCAATGTCATATAAATAAACTTGTGCAAAAATAAATAATAAATGCATTCTCAAATTCAAACAGGAGTTTGTACAAAGAAAGAGGAATCATTTTATTCAACATTACTTTATATACAGGTACAAGTTTTAACAAAAGAAAAGCGGGGGGCCGATACCCACACAATTCTCGACCAATACATGCAAAAGACGAGAAGCTAAAAGCTAAAGTCTTTATTTCTTCTTGCCACCCTTGGACGCTTTGCCTGGCCGAATGATTAGTTTTTCAGGTCTATCTATAGGCATAAGGGAAGAAGGAGAGGGAGGTGCAACCGGTGCGACTTCCGGTTCCTCTTCAGTAGTGATGATTTTCTTCCCCCTCCTCTTCAATGTTCCGTGCTTCTTTCTTCTCTTCGAAGAAGACTCACTCCCTGGAGTAACAAGAGCGGACAAAACTACGTCATCAAAGGGAGTCCTCTCCGGAGAGATCTCGCCTCCTTCAAGTCCCTCGTCCTTCTGCTCTTGCGAAGCGATAGGGTCATCCAAGCCATGAAGAGCCTCAATCTGTTCCTCTTGTGACCCGGGTTGTGAAGCAGAAGGAGGAGTCACCTGAAGAGACGGAGGAGGGATAACCGGAGGAAGTGAAGTCTGCACAACACTTGGCGTTTCAACTGCAGAAGAAGAGAAATTAAAAATATTAGTATCACCCCGAAAGAAGGGAGATATG
The DNA here is from genome assembly GCA_030765085.1 of Allium cepa. Taxonomy (NCBI): domain Eukaryota; kingdom Viridiplantae; phylum Streptophyta; class Magnoliopsida; order Asparagales; family Amaryllidaceae; genus Allium; species Allium cepa. Next base: position 241,627,177 of record CM060930.1, read on the forward strand.
GGTTCGTCGAGATTCAAGAAGTAATCGAGAAGCTCATCAAACTTTTGAGGAGTAAGCAAGCGATCCACCTGAATTGGATCAATATCAAAATTACCTGAAGATGTTTGCTTCGTAAGTTCAATCTCATAATTCTGAGCCCCGATATCCTCCAAAGCCTCATCATCAGTAGGGGTGATTACCCCGGTTCTTATAGGAGGCGGCGAATGAGCACTAGAGCCAGTAATGTCCACTTCGGGAGAAACTAAAGGACGTTCAGAAGTGGTAGGCGGTATTTCTTTCTCAGAACGTTCCCCTTCCGCCATTCCGGCCCGTACCTTGGCGAGTTGCTCTTTTCCCTTGGCAAGAGCGGCGCGAGCATGGTCATCGAGATAATGCTCTTCAAGAGCTGTCTCAGCGTAGCCAGCACCTTTACCACCTAGCATATCAAGTGTTGCCTCCCAGACTTCAGCTAATGTAATTTCGTATTTAGGGCCTAGAAAGGCAAGGCTGCCACGCCCCAGAATGCTGTGCAGATAAAACTCAAATAATGTGGAGCTAATATCAGCTTTGGTTGCTTGATGGGCCTCTGCAGCCGCGAGTTTACCAGCAACAGCCTCGTCACGCTCCGTTTCGGCTATAGCAAGTCGAGCTCTTAGCATCTCTATCTCCAAGCTTTGAGAACCGGCCTATTCTCGTAGCTGTAAAGTTTCAGCACGATATTCTTCTATGACCTTCTCTTGGTGTGTAAGCTTATCTTCGACTGCCCTTTGACTGGCATGCGCATCTCGTACTTGTTGCTGAAGCATGCTCTCCTTTTGAGAATGGAAAGTAGATGAAGTAGCTAATTCTTCCTTAAGCTCTTCTACTTCCGCTTCCAACTTTTCATTATAGGAAGCAATACTTCTCATTTCGGCGTCATGCTGTTCGAGAGTCTTCTGCCACTCAGCCTTATCGTTCTCCATTGTGAGCATGGCCTCGAGATTGGCTCGGTTAACCCTTTGAAGCTCGTCGACAAGTTTTTGTCAGTTCGACATTCTTTCAATATCGGTCCTGATAGTATCAAGATTTCGCAGCATAGCCGGTTTGTCGAGAGGAACCAAGTCGAGATCAAATCGAACCCCTCTCAAGCACCACTGAGGAAATCGACTTTGAAGAGTGGGAGGACCTCGCCCGACTTGGTATGCGGGCCGTTTGATGATTGCTTGAATGTCGGAGCGAACGGGAGCAGGAGATTGAGCAGAAACATGTTCAGAAGCTGTCGGCATTGTTTCTTCGGTAAGTCTAGCCCGCTTGCTAGAAGAATCGTCTATGTGACCTTTACCTCTCTCATCGTGAGCTTTTCTCTTTTGAGTATCATCATCTCTGTGGGGAGGGTCATGTCTTTCTTGTTCCCTTCGGTGACGTTCTTCATATGCCCGTCTCTCGTCGGCTTTCCTGATGGCTCTCTCTTCATCCGATTCTCTGTAAGAAGGGATGTAACGCCTGTAATCATACTGGCTACGCCTCCCGTAGCGCTGCAAATCATCATAGTACGAGCCGTTGCGCCCCATAGGAGAATCTGGAATAAAAATAATAAGCTTTAGAAATCTTTAAAGTACAAGAAGATAAGTGCGTAGAAGTGATGAGAAATCCGAAGTGTCGTGTAACGTGTAAACTACACGCATCGAGTTACAAACCACTCTGTGGAATAGAGGTAGTGATAACTTGAGTAGGAGGAGTTGACATTTGTTGTAAAGAAGATGTCGCCTCGATTACAGAAGAGATAGTTTTGGAGACATCATCTTTGAAAAGTTCTTGAGAAGTCACAATTAAATCACTCAACCCCCCGAAAACATCATCACCATCATGTTTTTTGGGACTTGCTTTCTTGACTCCTTCGTTAGTAGATTTTTCGGAAGATCGTGGAGGTTCTTCCTCTTCGATAACTGGGGCAAGTACAGACTTGTCAGATGGCCCCGCAACATCTTTCGGAATTGAACACTTTACTAGTGAAGTTTCTATAGAGGTTCCTCCCTGCAAGTGCTCTTTAGTGGAGACCGGGTCATCAGGAGTGTTCATCGGAGAATCAGGAACCTCCGTTGGAACTTCATGTATTTGAGTGGAACGAGAAGGATGTAGAAGCTCAAACTGATGAAGAAGTTCTTCTATCAATAGAAATTTTGCGCTTCTTTCTTCAGCAGCCACAGTGCTTAGCCTTTCAAAAACTGACTTATGGCTGGAATCTCTAGAAGGAGGAGGAAGTGCTGTAAAAATAAGGAATGGAATCAGCATCTAGCAATACGAACCAGGTAAAACTAAGAATAAAATTAAAGAAAGAAGAGGAAAAAGATCTCACTTCCTACTCTCCAGTCTGCGTAAAATTCTGCGGGGCAACGAATGTAGAAGTATTGATTCAGGAAACCATGTGCACTCTCCGGCAAATCCAAAATAAGTTTGCGGTTCCTCGCACCTCTTACAAGTACAATTGAAGGGTGGTCCTTGTTCTTCGCAAAAGTGCACAAGTAGCAGATTTCCTCAAAACTCGGAAGACGGTCAAGAGTCCTCCTGAACAGAACGTACAATCCCATCAAAATAGCATAGCCATTGGGGTGCAGCTGGAAAGGAGAGATCGTCAGTCGAAGCAGGATTTGTCGAAGAAATTCATTAAAAGGAGGAATTGCTCCACTTAAGCACATTTGTCGATTAATGGCAACAAAACCATAAGGTGGTCTATCAGCAAAGTCATTTGGTCCAGGGAGTAAAACTTCTGCCTCTGCAATGCCAAATTGAACGCATAATTGATTAAGCGCCCGCTGTTTCAAAAGGATAGGAGTTCTTTCCGGAGGATTCTCTAGTGGAATAGCAATCGGGAAAACCCCTTCGGCGTGTTCTATCATCTCTTCTTGTTGAGACGTCATTCTACATAAGCGACTGGATGTTCAGATGAGAAGGTGCACGTTTCCTAAAAAGTGTGAAGTGTTGTGCAGAACTAAAAAAAAAGAGGAGAAAGCAAACATAACTGAAATCAAACTAGTTGACAATTAGTCGACTATGAGATTTCAGGACTTGTTAATATAAAGCTCAAGTGTAGTGTTAATACGAACGAATCAGCTTTAACTGGATATTTTAGTTTTGCTTTAACACTTCACTTGAATTCATTGGTTCACAGCATTTCGTTCACACAGTTCATTTAAGTTGATTACTCTTTATCGACTAATCTGTCATTCGATGTGGGCAGTCAATGGCAGTATATTCGTCCCAGTTTTCTGCAAATATTATGTTTAATAGGTTATTAGCATTAGAGATAACCTATAACAAAGTGCAACAGAATTCAATTTCAAACAATTCAACCAAGTCTTCACAGAATTTCACAAGTCTTAGGTCGTCCAGCGACCTAGCGTAGGTCGGGCTTCATTAGGTCGCACTATGCAAGTTAAAAGGTTCAAGGCAGTACAAACTTTCCAAGTCCTAACTCGGCCGCGACCTAAAGCCTATGCCGCAAAGTATAGGTCGTTGATATATTAAGTCGCTGTGCAGTCATTCAAGAATGATAGGTCGCTAAGTTGTTAAGTCGTCCTGTTCAAAGTACATGTGCAAATTCACCAAGTCCTAGGTCGTTCAAATCCCAACGCGACCTAAGAATTAAGTCGTGAATTTGAAAGTCCTCAAGCTTCCCTTGGGTCGTAAGTTATCTTAAGATGCTCAGATTTACTAGGTCGCTGACTTACTATCCACGCTAAAGCACATCAGACCCAGTAACCCGTTAACACTAATAGCGCAGAATCCCTCATTCTAATCGTGAAGATCATCGTCTTTTCATATCACCAAGTCATTCGAAAAACGACTCCATATATCTCTGATCTAGACCTAACTCACTGTCGTGTGTTCGAGAATCACAACAACAACAATAGCCAGTGACGAACAGGAATCGATCACAATGCAACTCAGAGTGAAGCACGACGTACAAAATCGAGTTGGGGTTAAGGGGTTAGAATTCGTGGTTCGATGGTGATTATGGAATGAATGAAGATCGAAGATGCTTACGTGATTTGATAGCAAGAATGAATTGCTGAATGATTTGCTTGAGTTCGTCTTTGAAATCGCGGAATTCTGTTAATGGCAGAGCAAGAAATTGAAGCAGTTAGATAATGAAGAAGAAGCGACCTAGCAGTTTATATGGAGCTGAAAGAAGAAGGCGAGTAGACACGCGAGTTAGCATATGTTTTAGGTCGCTCACGACCTAGCAAAGATAAGTCGAAGCATGCGACCTATGACATAGGCCTATACTTCGAGGGGCAGATGTTAACTCCTATTATTGCCGCGACCTAAAATGTAAGCGACCTAACTGAAGACGCGACCTAGTGACCCAAGAGATGAAACGATTTAGCGGCCTAATTAGTGAAGCGTCCTAGCGATCTAAAGAAGGTTACGACCTAGCGGACCCAGCGATCTAAGAGTAGCTGCGACCTAAAGTGTTGCGACCTAAGATTGTCTCGACCTAAAGGCAGCAGCGACCCAAAAAAGGCCGCGACTTAAAAGTGAGTGCGACCTGAAGATGGACTCGACCTATGGAACTCCGCGACCTAACTATCCACCGACCTAAGAAGCTCCGCGACCTAAGGAAGGTCGCGACCTAAGGGACTCAGCGACTTAAGATTAACTATGGCTGCAGGAAAGTACTCACGACCTAGGTTAGGTCGCTAACGACTTAAATACCAGAATACAGAAGACTATGCGATGCTACAGGGGGATAGGTCGCTCACGACGTAGGACTTGTGCAAATCAGCATGCATGAGGAAGGAGGGGCCAATACTCTTCAGGTCGACTACAACCTTACTTAGGTCGGTCACGACCTACGACCTTACTTAGGTCGGTCACGACCTATGACCTTATTCTGAAAAATGCCTATAAATATGATCCTAACTCCAACTAGAAAAGGACTTTTGTTCATTCTCCTCAAGCACCGTTACTCTGCTGCATTCCAAACCAATCCAACACTTAAAGCTCTCAAGACACGAAGAACGCTACAAACAACTTCGAGAAAAGATCACACACATCCAACATGGATTTGAAGACTCTAATCTCCATTGAAGTTTAGGCTACTTGTTCTAAGTGACTTGTAATCCAAAGTGTATTGTACTTGGAAAGAATTGTATCAGCTTGTAACGAGATCATCAATAAAAGTACTTAAAGTGGACGTAGGCTATACCCTTAAGCCGAACCACTATAAAATTGTTGTTGTTTACTACTTTTCCGCTATTATCTGCTTGTAATCTGTTCCCGAGTTATCGGGTGGTGCTTTCACAACTACAACTCATACACCGGGGTGTTAGCGTTCAAATTTTAGCGTTAACACGTGCACAACGAAAGATTATGTCATAGTTCCACGGTATATAACATGGAATAAAACACATAAATAAATCACTCATATAATTGAATATTTTATCGAAGTTACATATTATCTTAATTGAGTTATATTTTGAGAATGAACTCAAATAAATAAGTAATTAAATAAATGTTCGTACATGAATTTTATTTATACGCTTGATAAGCCAAATCAGTGCAAGCCAAGGTTTAGTGGTCTCAAGTGGATTTCATCTTGTTCAGTTTAACTTGAACCTAGTTTGTCTTGAGTTTATCTATTGGTTCGACTACAAGCTTAATAATTACCTCTAATAAGGCTTGTATTTTTATTTCACTCCCATTTCTATGTTATGGGCTTGATTTGGCTCATTTAATAAGTAAACTAAGCTTCCACATAAGATTGTCTAGGTTCATTTGAAGTTTATAACTTCATTAAAACAATAATATATTGTTTGGTGATAATAAATAGAAAACTTAAGGCAGTGTTTGGTTTGTTGTTATTAGTTTTGAGTTTTCATCCATATAAAAATACACATAATGCATGTATGTTGCCAAAAACGATCGATTTAGAAAATAAACTTAACATACAAAACAAAAAACAACCTTTTTTTTGTTATCCTTGTTTTGGAAAATATCACAAGCACGTGAAATAATCAATTCTTCTGTTATCCTGCTATCCCCTTCGTCCTTCCATTCGTCTTTCTTTCATCCCCTCCATCTTCCCTTTAGTCTTCTCATATTTGACATTCATATTGAAAACCGAAAACATAGAATTTGTTGTTAGACCAAACACTATCCAAGTTATGCTTATGGGTTTTAACTTATTAGCGGATATGAGGAAATGAATGTTTAGACGGAAACAAACATCAAAATTGATTAGTTGTCGAACAGAGGATATCGAATAGAGGATAACATGTTGGTAATGCTAATTTTAACAACTATTAGTAAATGTTTTTTGTCCGAAGACTATTATCATCTATGGGTGTTAGCATATCATTCAATGACCTCTAGTTGCACATTAACATGCTAAATGACTGCGAATTTAGAAGTTAATTCATTTTATATCATTAATTGACCAGCATAAGCAAGGTGATTAGCATTAGAAAATTGAATTCTGCAATAAGTAAATATAATCATTGTAAGTAATATATTCATAAAAGACCCTCAACAATTCACCAATGTTTTATTCACTACAACCGTGCTTCACCTATACAGGGTAAATACTAGCTCATAAATGTGTTCAATGTTTAACAGTCACTAGTTTTGTTTTATATTTGCCAACTAAAATAAACACTTTCAGTCGTGAGACATGTTTGATTGACTTGAAAATCATACAGCAGAATAGATTGAACTTAAGGTATTTTTTTGCAAATCAGATTTCATTTCATTTACAACAAATCTCTATCTTTAATTTACAACAATATCATTAGTTTCTTTATTATCAATTTACAACATCTTTAGTTTACAACATTACCTTTAGTTTCTTTATTATCAATTTATAGCAATAATGATTCAGTTTGTCTAAGAAAATAAACAACTTCCATTCATGTTTTAACATCTATACATAATACATGTACTCTAAACTGTTGTTGGAAAACAGATTGGGGATGAGCAATTGATGGAGAAAAGCAGCCTCTAGGTGTGGACGTTGAACTAAGACGAGCATAGTCATGCTATGCAAGGAGAGTTATAGCTGAAGTAAATTGCAGCAGTAATGAAAATTTATATAAACTAATTAAACATTTTAAAATGAGGTAAAAATTGGTATTATGAACCAGGCTATTCGGAACCGCACAAGTAGAAATTTATGTATGAAATATCATTTTTTTAAATAGGAAAAAAACTGTTTTATGTATGTATTTTAAAAAGTATTTTATCATTTAGCCACTATTCAAAAACATAAAACAAATTAAGTCATGCTCCAAAATATATCAAGATATGTACATTTGACAAGTTTGGGAGACAAATCATCAATTTTCTCTTGCTCAATTTGGATTTGCCCAAAACTAGTTTTGTTTGGATTTTTTTATGCTAACACCTTATAAAAGTGCACCATAAGAAAATTGGGTAACTATAGTAAGGTTTAAAATGAGGTTTAGATTTTGTTCTTGTTGGGCGAATTCTCACCCAGAAGATCTAGGGACCAGGAAGTCACAATGTCACCCGGGCTTGCAGCCTCCACTTCGTTCGACAGCCAAGAAGCTCAATACTAACCTAGATGTCCATCCAACGTTCAACCATCACCTCATTCGGCTCCACCACATTCGGCTCCAACTCATTCGGCTCCACTTCATTCGGCTCCACCACATTCGGTCCCCACCTCGTTCGGCTCCACCTCATTCGGCGTCCTTTATACCACCAAACCACCGGACAAGACCCTTGCCGGTCCAAAGCCCACACCTCGCTACTGCCGAACCACAATCGCCACCGGACCAACCATACTACCGAACCACCACAACACCTACATGCCGAACTACCCAACACCGGTCCAAGCCTCCATATCCACGCAACACCGAATGAGCCTCGCCGAACCACATAGTTGCCAGTCCAGATCGCTTCAGCCCGGGCCCGCCAGCAGTTATATACTTCCAAGACCCCTGCCCCCTACCTCATTCTATAAATAGAGGGGCAGGGGTACAACAATGGCAGACAAGTTTGAGAGCTCAAGCAAGGAAGGAACTTTCAAACTACTTTCATACACTTGTATACAACGCATCGTACTTGTAACCTGAAAGAAAGAAGATAATAACATATAAAGTGGACGTAGGCACATTCTGGCCGAACCACTATAAATCTGTGTGTCTTTTACATTTCAGCCCCTACTTTTCTCATATTTACATACTCATCTAAAATCATTGAAAACTACATATAATCAACTAAATAACACGACTTGGAGGTGTTTGTCCATTTTTTGTGCAAACATTTTTGGTGCTTTCACTGAGAACTGAACTCAGACTTCATCCTCAGAACTCAAGCTTCATCTTCTCCCACTCAACCTTCTTCCTAACAACATCACTCGTTGCTTAGAAATCATGCCTTCCAAACAGAGAAGGGATGTTAACAAAGGAAAGAACATCGCAACTAGCAGCCTTCCAGATCCAGCAATCACAGATCAGCCCACTTCAACAGCAGTACCAGATGAAAATCAGGAGAATCCAACTGGTCCCGCAACGGAACAACCAATCACTAGGGCAGATCTGGACAGGGTTGTGGCTGAAGTAACTAACCGCTTCACATCCCAACAAGAAACTTTGGTGGACCAACTCATGTCACGCTTAAGGTATGCTGAAGAGTCCAACCGCAACACGGAATCATGGGGTGAATCCCAATCCGGAGGATCCCGGAGGCAACAAAGGTCTTCACTCTTCGAACAAGCTACCAACAGGAAAAACGATGATAGGGGCCGCGCCCGGACTCAGCCCGAATTCCGACTCGAGGAAGCCCTGGGAACCGAACCTAGCGGGGGAGGCACCAGGCGAGGGTCGGATGTAGCTGAGCCAGTCATGCCACCTAATCATAGAAACCCCGCTGAACGGAGCCGAGCTAGAACCCAGCCCGAAGTTGACCCCATGGATGTGCTCGAAACAGAACCCCACAGGGGAAGATCAAGGCAGGGGGCAACTGTAGCTGGTCCTAGCGTGCATCCAAGCAGCCAAAGACAACCACTGGATAATGCTAGAGGTGATAGACTGTACCATCCCTAGAGGGCATCTGGACGAGATAGATCCCGCAGGGAAGAACCGAGCTCATTTTTGTCCGCTCCAAGTTCTGACGAACGAATGGCACGATTATTCAGAGAATGTGTCCAACGGGAGCAAAGGGACCGGGGAATAGGCGCTAGGGTCACCAGTCCCTTTACCCGAAATATCGAAACTGCCATCACTCCCCGGGAATGGAAAATGCCAACCATGGAACCTTACAAAGGAACTTCCGACCCCATCGTACACCTGCAGAGTTACACCCAGCATATGCTCATGAGTGGAGCAACAGAAGGAGTATTATGTAAATGCTTTCTGCTATTCCTATCAGATCTAGCTACCTCCTGGTTCTGCCATCTACCCCAAGGATCCATCAGCTCATGGGAGATGTTAAAAGAAAGGTTTATTAGCCAGTTCCACATCCATGTGGAACAACCCAAGGATGCTTATTCTCTATCCAATGTCAAACAGAAATCCGGAGAGACGCTGCAACAATATCTAACACGGTTCAACGCCGCAGCGGCAGCAGTTCAAGATGCCGATGAAAAACTCACTCTGATGGCCCTCTGTAGTGGTGTACATCCAGACACCAAGTTTGCCAGAAGATTAACTAAGGAAAAACCAGCTACCTTGCCTGATTTCTTCCATGAAGCTGGAAAGTATATGAGACTTGAAGACGCTGCTACGGAGAGGCAGTCAGGGCAACAAGGCAAGATAGTTCAGGACAAGGTTCCCACTGCAGCTAAGGACGCTCGAAGAAATGAATCTAGAGACAATGCTGGGGGCAGAAAGGTTGAGAAGCGCCAATATCGACCAGGGCCAAGATTTGACTCCTACACTCCTTTGAATGAAACAATCGAAAACATCTACCTAGCCACTCAGGGCGAACTCGGATACAAGCGCCCCCCGCACAAGAAAGAATCAGATAACGCACTCAAGTCCGGAAAGTTCTGTCGCTTCCACGAATCCCACGGACATGACACCAATGAATGCCACCATCTTCGGGACTTGATCGAAGAACACATTAGAAGAAGAAGACTGGAACGTTATGTGAAAGGTCAGAACAGGACTCCAACTCCTGCCAACGAGAACTCAAAGCAACCCCTCCCAGAAGTAGGCGGAGGGAATCGCAACAATCACAACACCAGTGGCTCTAGTCAAGAGAAGATAGTGGTCCTTACCATCTCAGGAGGACCACACATCGCCGACAGAAGTTGGGCAGAGATGGAAAGGTACGGCAAGTCGCTTAGAAATGCCGAAGGATATGTTAACTCCATTACGGAGGAACGCCACCCGAAACGAAAAGAAAACAATGACATTGTATTCAGTAGGCATGATTTGGAAGGAAGACAGTACCCACATATGGATCCCATGGTCATCTCTGCCTGGTTTGGTCCAGCTAAAGTTTTTCGGATTCTAATAGACACGGGAAGCTCCGTTAATATCCTGTTCAAACATGCTTTCGACAAAATGAAGTTATCAATGAAGGATGTATCCCCCTGTGACAAACCACTGCACGGTTTCACTGGAGATGCAAAGATGCCTCTCGGGCAACTTGACCTCTTCGTCGAAATAGGAAGTCATCCCCGCTCCGTGGTGCGAAAACAAACGTTCGTACTAATAGAAAACCACTCGGCTTACAACGCTTTCTTGGGAAGACCAGCCTTGTCTGACTTTCAGATTGTATTAGCCCCCTGGTGCCTGAAAATGAAATTTCCAACAGACAACGGAGTAGGAGAAGTAGAAGGAGATCAAGATGCTGCCCGAGACTGCTACGTAACTGAACTTCGCAATAACCGCAGAAAGAATAAAGGAAAAGATGCAGAGACTACTCTCTGCATGAAAAGCTTGGAGGCATAGCAACTAAAGAAAGCCCCTCCTCTTCGATACACAAGCGATCCCTTCAATGAACTAGACCCCAGGGATAAAGAGGAGGAGGCTACCGCCGAGCCTGCAGAGGCTATGGAATTCGTATCGGTAGATAAGCATGATTCAAGTAGACTATTAAAAATCGGATCTCAGCTGAAAACGGGATTGAAGGATCAACTCATTGACTTCCTCCGCCACAACTTAGATGTATTTGCGTGGACCCATGCCGATATGACAGGAATCTCTCCAGACATAGCATGCCACATGTTGAACATCGATCCCACCAAGGTACCAGTAAAGCAGAAAAAGAGGAGCATGGGGGCAGAGCGATCAGCAGCCCTTGATGAGGAAGTAAAAAATCTACTTGCTAATGGCTTCATACGGGAAGCCATCTACCCAGAATGGATCGCTAACCCGGTGCTAGTAAAAAAGGCCAATGGAAAGTGGCGAACATGTATTGACTTCTCCAATCTGAATGACGCTTGCCCGAAAGACTGCTTCCCACTTCCCCGAATTGACCAACTCGTAGACAGCACAGCTGGGCACGAACTCCTATCTTTTATGGATGCATACTCCGGATATAACCAGATCCCCATGCACGCTCCCGATCAGGACCACACTAGCTTCATCACCGACCGCGGATTATATTGTTACAAAGTCATGCCTTTTGGACTCAAAAATGCTGGAGCTACCTATCAACGCCTCGTCAACAAAATGTTCGCAGGACTGATAGGACGAACTATGGAAGTATATGTGGATGACATGTTGGTAAAGTCCAGGAAAGCCAACGACCATGTAAGCCATCTGGACGATATGTTTCAGGTACTTCGCCGGTATGGAATGAAGCTGAATCCTCTAAAGTGCTCCTTCGGAGTTTCATCGGGAAAATTCTTAGGATTCATCGTCCACGCCAGAGGAATCGAAGCAAACCCTGAACAAGTCCGGGCTTTAAAAGAAATAAGGATACCTTCCACTCGAAAAGAAATGCAGAGCCTAAACGGGAAGGTGGCCGCCCTAAGCAGATTCATTTCCAAGGCAACTGACAAGTGTGTCCCTTTCTTCGAAGCACTCAAGAAAGACAAAGGGAAGTTCGAGTGGACCGACGAATGCTTAAAAGCCTTCCTCAACCTAATCGAACACCTTCAGAGACCACCAGTACTCTCAACTCCAAATGAAGGTGAAGTGTTATACCTATACCTCGCTGTATCATCTCATGCTCTAAGCGCCGCCTTGGTAAGAGAAGAAGACCGCACACAACGCCCGGTTTACTTTGTAAGCAAGAGATTTACGGGGGCAGAAGCCAGATATCCTAAACTTGAGAAGTTAGCATATTGTTTATTGATCGCGTCACGGAAACTGCGACACTACTTCCAGTCTCACTCCATCAGGGTTCTAACCGATCAACCACTAAGACAAGTGCTCCATCGTCCTGACACTTCTGGGCGACTCCTCAAATGGTGCATCGAACTAAGTCAGTATGATATCACCTACCATCCCCGCACCGCTATCAAAGGACAAGCCATGGCTGATTTCATTGCCGAATTCACTACCAACAAAGGCAAGGAACAATCCGAAGTGGCAAAAAACATCAAGTGGAACCTCTTTGTAGACGGAGCATCGAACGAACAAGGCTCGGGAGCAGGTATTGTGATCGTCACCCCCAGGGGAAGAAAGTTGTACTATGCATTAAGATTGGAGTTCACGGCCACTAACAACGATGCTGAATATGAAGCAGTAATAGCGGGATTGGAACTGGCCCTAGAAATTGGGATCAATTCCTTATGTATTCATAGTGATTCTCAGCTTATCGTAAACCAGGTACTAGGAGAATTCCAGACTCGAGGAGAACGGCTCACAGCATACCTAAAGAAAACCAGACTGCTGCTCGATCGATTGGACCATTATCTAATCAAACACATTCCTCGAGAAGAAAACCAAGAGGCAGATGAACTTGCAAAGCAAGCTAGTATGAAGGACAGCACCATTCCCGGAGCACTAGCAATCTCAAGGCAGCTAGCCCCGAGTTTCGAACAAGCGAATCTGATAACTGCAATCGAAGAAGGAACCTGGATGACTCCTATCCGGAAATATTTGCAAGATGGCATACTACCCGACAGGCGTGACGAAGCCAAGAAGATCTTGAGGAAAGTTCCCCACTACACAATACAAGAAGGCATCCTCTACCGGCGTGGCTTCTCTAGCCCCCTATTAAGATGCGTCGCCGGAAGGGAAGCCAAGGAGATATTAACAAACATCCATCAGGGAGGATGCGGAGATCACACTGGAGGACAGACTTTGGCAAGAAAGATACTCCGATATGGATATTACTGGCCCACACTAAACAAAGATGCCCTAGACTTCGTTAAGAAATGCGACAGATGTCAGAAGTTCGCCAAGATCCCTCGACTACCCACAAACGAAATTACTCAAATGACCAGCCCTTGGCCCTTTGCTGTATGGGGAATTGACTTAATTGGCGAACTGCCAACGGGCCGAGGCGGAGCCAAATATGCTATAGTGGCAGTCGATTATTTCACCAAATGGGTGGAAGCGGAACCTTTAAATAAAATATCTTCAGCAAAAGTTATCAACTTCTTGATCAAAAACATTCTGTGCAGGTATGGAGTCCCCCTCAAGATCGTATCAGACAACGGACTCCAATTTGACAGCGAAGAATTTGCCGACTGGTGCCAAGAGCATGGAATTCATAAAAGCTTCTCATCAGTGGCTTACCCTCAGGCAAACGGACAAGTTGAAGCTGTCAACAAAATTCTCAAAACTCTAATCAAGAAGAAACTTGAAAAGTCAAAAGGCGCTTGGGTGGACGAACTTCCTACGGCACTATGGGCATACCGCACATCTTTCAGAACATCAACGGGACATACTCCTTTCTCTTTGGCATATGGATCGGAGGCAATGCTCCCAGTTGAGACTATTGTGCCTTCCCACCGTAGGATCCACTACAACCCAGAAGAAAACGAAGAACTCCTCCTCATGTCTTTGGATCTGATTGAGGAAAGGAGAAACGATGCAGCACTCAAAGCAGCAGCTCACAAACAAAAAGTGGCAGCACTATACAATTCCAAAGTCAAGCATCGCAGCTTACAAGAAGGAGATCTTGTCCTCAGGCGAATCTTTCCGCGCCCCGGGGCACTGGACCCCATCTGGGACGGACCATATGTAATTCACAAAGATCTCCACAACGGAGCTTACATTTTGTCAACAGTGGACGGAGAGGTGTTCCAGAGGGCATGGAACATCCGACACCTCCGTCGATACTTTTCTTAACTTGTACTGCCCATATGAAGTGAATTAACAAAGAGAATCAGTGGACGTAGGCATTTTCGTGCCGAACCACTTTAAAAAATCTTGTCTCTTTTTAACTTGTTCCTTTATGTCTTGGCTACCTGTTAAGCGTTATCCCTTTCTGTTGAACAAAATTCTATGGCATCTCCACTCAAGACGCACCGCGGCCTCATCTGGACTAGGCCTAACAGGTACGCTACGATTCTATGCACTCGCCAATGAGACTCTTTTGCCCCAGCATCCCTCTGCTGCGGGTTAACTCATTGCGCGCCTGCCCTCAAAGCCAACTGTAATGAGCCGATTATAAGTCATCATAAAGGCCGACTATAGCCGATGGCAGCTCATTACGGCGTTCGGCTCGTCGGTAACTGTGAACCTACTTTAAGCCCCAACATAAGGTGTGGCCAGCCAGGGGTAGTTCACGGCCAACGGCACCCACGCTAGCCGGCCACGGTAAATCGAATAATACCCACGATTACGGACCATAATGGTTCGGGTAGTTACCGTGCGCGATCTCGGCTCCGATGTGTCTTAAGTGCGGCTGTGGTAAAAAAGAAAACTCCCCGCGGAGGCGTAAGATGGGTGACAAATGTCTCCAAGACCCACAGCTAGGGAAAGTGACTACAAAACCCGTTTGCCACGAACTTAAGCACATCGACGGCCTTCCGTGACTGGAAGTTTTACTTTTACTATATTTCCATTTCATTTAAATATTTTTCTCCTATCCTGTATAACAAACTCTAAAGTACAGGAAACCAAATAGGAAGCATTCACTCATGAGGCTCTAAGCCTGCGTGTTGGGTAGCAGGACGCTCGGCTATACCCGTGAACAGTTACACAAGACACTCAAAGCTACCGCCTGCGAATAAAACATAAAGGGCGGTACTCTCTTCTCTTGTACATAAATGCGTAACTATAACTTATTCATGCACTGACATTGCAAAACGTGAAATTATATTTCATGCAAAAACTTAACATCAAACACAAGTGGAATCACAGGCATATACATAATTATACTTCTCACACAGCACATAAAGATAGCAACAACATTTAAACATGACAAAATCAGCTTATATTATAAGATCACATGAAGTTATTCTTTGCAAATAATTTTATTACAGTTGCATATCAAAGACTAACATGAACAGTGATAAAAAAGAAACAAAAAGATGGCAGATGCATCCACACTCCATCACCAACTCCCCCAGCCTACTTAGCCGCAGGATCGGAGCCCCCAGCATGTGGATCTGAAGTCCCACCTGTCCAGATCAGAAGAGGAATTCATTAAACGAACGATCAAGTTATGAAAACACAAAAAGAAAAGAAAGGGAAAAGAATAACTCACCAGCATCCGCCGCTTGATCCTCATCATCCAACTGCACGCCCGCTTCCTCTGCAGCGAGTAGCCGCATCCCCTCCTTCACCGCCGCTTGCTCCTCCTTTGAGAACTGAGCAGTAACCGCACTCAAGTTGAAAGCCTCTCCGCCTTCCTTACCCGCATTCACCCTGGCCTCCTCTAAAGCCTGGAGATACACCTTGGCCATGACCCGAGGGTAATCGTCCATCCAAGACAAGCCGCCCTCCTTCCAAGTGTGGAAGTACATATCCTGCAACATCTCATCCATCATCCCCTCGTTTTCCTCAAACTCCCTCACCCGGGCCTCGGAAGCTTGCAACTTGGTGATGGCGACGTCCCTCTCTGATTGGTATCTCAAGCAGTCAGCCTGGAGTGACCTCCTCATTTCCTCTTCCTTCAACTTGAGGGACCTCCTCATCTCCTCCATCTCCTCCTTCAACTCGGCCTGAGCCATCTCCGCAGCCTCGAGCCTCCCTGACAACTCCTCTACCCGATCGAGATCCGCATTTCGAACCTCATCCACCGTTGCGATAGCTATGTTAATCCGTTCCCTGCAAGCGACCTCCATCTTCCGTAATTCCGCCCTACTGGCCTTCTCCATGGTCTCTTTCAGACGCTTGGAGGCTTCCTCATGCTGGGAAATCTGGATGGCTTGGTCGGCGAGTTGCTTGGCCTGATCGGCAACCTTTAACCTCAACCGAATGTTAGCACTCCCGATCTCTTCCCTGGCCTTGACCAACTTAGCATGATGCTCCATTAACTTCTTGGTCTCTGCGGCCACCCGGTCGATATTAGCCTTGGCCTCATCCCCCATGGTGACTACCCGTGTAGTAAGTAAATCAAGATCTAAAGATTTGGCCTCGTCCAGCACTCTTACCATGGGGTTGCGGGGAAGTAGGTGCTCGCCCGTGGTCTCATCGAATGAAATGTCCCGAAAACTTGGATCTAAATCAGGATGGCCGGCAAAAGGGTCATGAGGCACGGGGCGAGGCACATCGGGACGCCTTATATGAATGACAGTAGAACTCTTGGAAGGAGGAGGAGGGGGGCAGGGCTCCGTGCTCTCCTCCGTAGTATCACGAGGAGGCTGAGTAGGGGGAGGCAGAGTAGGAAGCTGCGAAGCAGAAGAAGACTCAAATAAGGAACGGCTCCGCTTCCTTTTCTGAATGCCCTCTTCGATGACCCCAAGAAGAGGGCGGTACTTGACTACGTCCCCAGTGCGATCAGTAGAAGGTTTCGCGGAAGCTCTCCTCAACTTAAATTGTTCAAGGCGGTGTCGAACATCCGACGTTTTACCCGCCTGGCCTGCCCCTGGAATAAAGAACAAGTGTTACGAACATACAATAATCCGCAATTCAAAAAATGTGCTAAGTTAAAAAGAAAGAAAAGTGAGGAGACACATCTATTATACAAACCCGGCGGAGGAGTGGGATACTGCAATAAGTCCTGGATCTCATTCCAGGACGGAAGTGAACCGTAAAAAATTTCTAAGTCCTTATCGAAAATAGAATCGGCAGAAGACAAAAGTTCACCTTGCATCGCCGGAATCACCCTAGCTGAGGAACCCTTAGAGGATGGGTCAGTGCTAGCCACAGCTTTGCCGGTTTCCTTTGCCTTCTCCGTTCCCTTCTCCGTTTCCGACTCTCCCTCCGACTCCCCGAAGGCCCGACGGAGAGCCTCATCCAGTTCGAGGTCTTGTTCAGAGGTTAGAGCAGCAACACCACTACCACCTTGACCGTCGCCATCTCCTCCACCCTCCGACCCTTCTCCAACTTCGCCTCCTTCCTCCTCTTCTACACCTTCCTCCTCCGGGACAATCGGGCAAGTACTTGGAGAAGGGCCATCGGACTTCCTCAGTTTCTTCCCCCCGACCACGGGACGCTCTGCGAAAGGCTCCCTCTTACCGCTCTTTACCTTATCCCCCTCCTTAGCTTTAGCAGCCTTCTCCTCAGCCGTGTCTCTTTGCTTAACCACGGACTGGTGCGGTAAGATCAAATTATACTCCAAGAGGGTTGCGTTCCTGATCAAGAAGGAAGCCGACCGGTCCCGTGCCGGAATAGCCTTTAGTTCAGCAGCCATTCGCACCAAGGAATCATCCTCCACAACTGCAATACCACCTGTCGCTAGCCAGAAATAGAAGCATGTCAGAAAAAACACTACAGTCAAAACATGGAAAATATAAATGAAATCCATCTTACAGCCAGAAGTGAAAAGGCGGAAAGAAACAGCATCGTCCTTGATGAAGAACGACTCTTTCTTGAACATGGTAAACTTGGAATATAAGTCCAGAACTGGTTTGAAGGGTACGGCCGCCTCTAGACTAATATACGGAGACCCCTTCTTATAGCCTCTCAGGTTGTACAAGTATCGGATTTCCCGGTTAGAAGGAGGACGCCCGTACCTCCTCTGGAAGATGACAAAGAGGCTCACCAGGATAGCATATGAGTTAGGCTGAAGCTGGAAGGGAGCCACCTTCAAATATGTGGTGAAGCTTACTATCCAAGCGTTGATAGGGGGGATAGCGCCGCACATGCAATGGTACCTGCTAAAAGCGAAGTAGCCCTCGGGAGGATTATATGGCATCACTCCATCTCCCGGCAGCAGCATAAGAGCCCTATCTATCCCGAAGGAACGAGATATGACGTCAAGTTGCTCCTCCTTTAGGGAGCTAGGAAAGCAATCCGGGGGAGAGACCAAAAGTTCCTGTGGACCATATCCGTCCACTAGAGACCTCGGAATAGGTCGGTGTTGCCCGGATCCTGGTTGGACTGGGGGCAAGGAAGAAGAAGGCACTCCTGTGCCTCTAGACTTCTTTCTATCCGATCGTGTTTCCGCTTTGCGAGACATTTTCTGCAACACAAGGAAAGCAAGGCATTAGAACAGGGAACATAGAAAAGTAAACAAACAAGTGCGTGCAAGTGTGGGATTTCATTCGCAAACTAAAGTTTTCAAGGTCATCGTGTTCATTCGGTTTCCATCTCATTCGGTCATCAAGTTCATTCGGTCATCATGTTCATTCGGTCATCAAGTTCATTCGGTCATCATGTTCATTCGGTTTTCCATCTCATTCGGTCATCATGTTCATTCGGTGGTACTGTATCAAGGGCATTCGGTACGCAAGGCATTCGGCCCCAAGGCCGTAATCTCATTCGGTGAAACAAAGACGTACGTGTGTATTCGGCAATAAGTGTATACCTGGTCTGGTATAAGGTTGGTTCGGCAAAACACTTGGTTCGGCAATAGATTGATTCGGCGCTTGCTGGTTCGGTGAAGAAAAACAAGGGGGGTACGGCCTCTATATATAGGCGAACTCACAACCACCGAACCAAACGACTCGCCCAACCGGACCAATAATACCGGACCACCAGAAGCCGAATGTGAATAGCCGGACCAACCAAAAACCGAATGAAATTCTCTCTCTACCGATCAAGACCAGGAACTAGTGGCGTCCAAAGCGCCTCCCTCAGATAAGTACCGAACCCCGGAACTAACTAATAAAATAAGATTAAGATAATGATGAATAAGTCGTAAAATCCTCACCGACGTGGATTAAATCGTTTACACTTGTACGCGACCTCGAATGGTCCATAGGCACGCTCTGAATGGTTGTTAACCCTACCATCGTGGGAATTTACACTTTGACACGCATTCTTAAGCCCATCGGTCATATGGATATTTGATAATTATTATGAAATGGCTAAGCTACTTACACATGTACGGGGTTGCGAACGATCCCTAGGCATGCTCTGAGCTGGCAATAAACCATCTTCACAAACATAAACCGGGCATCGACGATGCCAAGCCCCTTCGGGGCTCACTCTATCGTCCTTAACGGCACAGTTCACTTCAACTCGAATATTTCGATCATGAACGGTCGTTATTCGAAATCACGCTAAAACTGTAAATTTCTTTGCAGGACATTAACGGAATACGAACGTCCGATCACCGGCGTTACAAAGCCAATCTCCCCGCCACAAGAAAAACAAAGCGCGACACATGCAAGCACGTGCCCCACTTTGGGGGGCAAATGTTGGGCGAATTCTCACCCAGAAGATCTAGGGACCAGGAAGTCACAATGTCACCCGGGCTTGCAGCCTCCACTTCGTTCGACAGCCAAGAAGCTCAATACTAACCTAGATGTCCATCCAACGTTCAACCATCACCTCATTCGGCTCCACCACATTCGGCTCCAACTCATTCGGCTCCACTTCATTCGGCTCCACCACATTCGGTCCCCACCTCGTTCGGCTCCACCTCATTCGGCGTCCTTTATACCACCAAACCACCGGACAAGACCCTTGCCGGTCCAAAGCCCACACCTCGCTACTGCCGAACCACAATCGCCACCGGACCAACCATACTACCGAACCACCACAACACCTACATGCCGAACTACCCAACACCGGTCCAAGCCTCCATATCCACGCAACACCGAATGAGCCTCGCCGAACCACATAGTTGCCAGTCCAGATCGCTTCAGCCCGGGCCCGCCAGCAGTTATATACTTCCAAGACCCCTGCCCCCTACCTCATTCTATAAATAGAGGGGCAGGGGTACAACAATGGCAGACAAGTTTGAGAGCTCAAGCAAGGAAGGAACTTTCAAACTACTTTCATACACTTGTGTACAACGCATCGTACTTGTAACCTGAAAGAAAGAAGATAATAACATATAAAGTGGACGTAGGCACATTCTGGCCGAACCACTATAAATCTGTGTGTCTTTTACATTTCAGCCCCTACTTTTCTCATATTTACATACTCATCTAAAATCATTGAAAACTACATATAATCAACTAAATAACACGACTTGGAGGTGTTTGTCCATTTTTTGTGCAAACAGTTCTAAGATTTTTTGGAAGACTAGAATAATATATAAATAATAAACAAATAAAATATTGTTTCACTTTTTAGTATACATCTATACATAGCATCACAGATTAGTCATGAGAACATTGTTATGTATAGGAGAGGAGAGAAGAAAATGAGGAGACGAGCTCAAACAAGAGGAAGAAAATCAAAATCAAAATGCAGAAACAACATGTCATCCATGGCGAGCACGGGCATGTGGCTGTGCATTGGGTTGTAGGCAAGGAGAATGACATGAGTGTATAAGATTGGAGTCAGAGCCACTTTGTGAATCTAGACTTGCACATGTGACACATAACTAAAGAAAAATTATTATAGCATACTTCTTAATTATTCTCATAATTGTTTCCTATTAGTTTTTTTGTTATTTATTGATTTAATCATATAATTTTCATCTCAGATTTAAGATTCATACAAAGGTGCATTTTTTATGCGTATACGACATCTAGTGGGCCGGCTTCTTCCTCATAGAATCATCTCTGACAAGTTCAAGACCATGACAGTTTCCTTCATCAGGTGTGCATGGTCTTTCAATTAGTTGAAGTAATATATATTATAAATTTACGGTAGCTATATAATGCCTAGTTGTTTAATAAATAATTGATGTCAAGTGCTCAAATTTCCTATGAAGTCGGGTGTAGGAATTTGTTCAATAAGGGAGTGAAATGTAGGCACTGTTCGATGTCAAATGCTCACATATTCTAAAATATGTTTGTTGTATGTGTCCTCACCGAGATATTTTGCTTCACCTATAGGGATTAACCTATTAATAATTGAAAAGTAAGCTTTGTTCTTAAATTATGTCATTTACCATTATGATAAATTTCTATTTGAACAAATGGAACTTTGTACTTATATATATGGTACGATTGATCAACATATCTGTTGTGGTCATGTTTTGAGAGTAGTCACATTAATAACTTCTTTACATTAAGGACTTTTAGAAAGAATTAATAAATCTAAATGATATTCATTGCTTTGAAATGTTGATTGTTTGATAAAGAGATTATTACGAACTTTGGTTATAAGGCTATTGTATTTAAATACAAAGAATTGCTTATATGGGCTGATTGGGCCAAGTAAACCCGCTTTACCTTATATCCTATATACAGATACAAAACAAAACTATTATTCTTCAGCCGACGTAACTCCTTATTTCTTACTCGCCCCTCAAACTAATGCTAGGGTTAGGGTTTCACCTCTTCGACCAAATTAGGGCTTCGGGTGCACTGCTTTGAAATCAAACTTCTTTTCTTCAATCTCTGCTTTAAATACTTCTACTTGTTTGAATACAGTGATTAAGTAGTATTATTTTGCAGATTTGTAGCAAAAGAGGTTGAGCGATCACTATACTGATGAGGGTTGGATCTGTTCGCTCAATACTTCCTATATATTAGATTTGAGAGAAACATGGATATAGATCTGAAAAGAGCATTAGATCTGTCTCTCGTCGTTAAGCTCTACCTTCAAATCCGTTCTGAATCGCAGCAAGTTCCTTGCCGACAATGCCTTGATAAGGATGCACAGGTTGGTAAGGCGAAGGTGAATGATTTATTTGCAATTTCCCTTTTTAAATCAGTTCTCGAGCGAAGTATAAATCAATCTCTATATGCTTTGTTCTTGAATGCAACACCGGATTTGCTGTCATGCACAATGTACTTTGATTGTCGCACCATAGCATTGGTTTGATCTCTGTTTATATCCATATGATTTCTACTACTGCACTTGCTACACTCCTATATTTGGCCATTGTGCTGGATTTGGAGATGGTTGTTTGTTTGTTTGAGCACAATGATAATGGGTAGTCTCCAATATATATGTAGTAGCCAGTCACTTATTTCCTGCCATCAACATCTGTTGCTCAGTCTGCATCTGCATATGTTGTGGTATTTAATTTGTTGCATTTCTTAAGTGTAAGCCCATAGTTTACAGTGCCATTAAGGTATCTTAGAATTCTCTTAACTACTTTCCAGTGTTCATCCTGAGGCTCCTGCATAAATTGTGAAACTTTGTTAACACTGAATGATATATCTGATCTAGCTATAGTAGAGTATTATAGAGCTCCTATAGTACTTCTGTACTATTTAATATTGGTTCTCCCTTACATTTTGAGGGTTATTAATGAAATATCATTGGCATTGGTTGTGGTTTAGCTCCATCCATTTTCGACTTGATTAGTAGCTCTTTGATGTATTTCTTTTGACTTAATATTATTTCTGAGATAGATTTCCTCTTTACTTGAATACGCAGAAAGTAGTTTAAACTGCTAAGGTCTTTGATTGAAAATTGTTTATGGAGATACTAAATGATGTTGTTGATCTCATTTTCATCAGTGCCTATTATAGTTAAATCATCAAAATATATCAGTACATAAATAATATGATTGCTATTAATTTGGACAAATAAAGAGTTATCTGATTTTGGTGGATGAATAGCCTACATTAACCAAAGTGGCATTCAATCTATCAAACCATACTCTTCGAGTCTATTTTATTCTATATATGGCTTTGTTTAATGTAACATTCCCTTATGTAGAGGCCCAAAACTATCGGCTACGGATGTTGCAGTCATCCATAGTTATCAATCATTGGCGGCTAAATACAGTGGTGCTAGATTCATTGATACACAAATCATAAGAATATGAAAAAAAATTAACAATTCAAAACATATTTCTACTTTTCATTCAAAACATTTCATTTTCATTACATAATCTCAAAAATGTTAACCACATTCAGCAAAATATAATTATTACACATACGTCAAGAGTGACGAATGAAGATGCCCCCTTGGTTGATCAAAGTATATAATAAGGCTAATAAATCTGCCTTTATATCCAAAAACACAATGGAAAAAGATAACTATAAATAACTAACTGATTCTTGCATGCCTCCGAAAGATTTATTTGTCGAAGAAAAGAACCTGAAAACTTTAAACCTCAAGCAACTCAAAATCAATTGAGTACCTGAGAGTTTAAGGGGAAAACAAAAACTTCGAGTCAGACATAAAGCCTAGTATGAATAATAGTCTATCATCTCAAACCAAATAGATATCTTGTGTGACCATGCCGCATAGTGGAATGGGTTTTCCCCTCACTAGTATCCTAAAACCTTTATAAAACCATACACTATGCTCACGCATCCACAACGGTTAAATACATATTATTTCAAAACATTATGATGATATGCAAAATAAGACAATCAAATCTGGATTACCTATCCTCATTCATTCTGACTATGTGTCTCAATTATAGTTTCTAGGATAACTATTAACCTATTAGTTTTCATGGACTAACTAATAATCGGTTAAATACTTAAGTACTCCCTATCTAATTACATAATTTTCAAGGGCTGACTATGAACTTGTCTATCTAACATTTTCTTTTACACATAGTTTTCATGGGCTAACTATGAACCTATCTATCTTACGTCCTTTTTATACATAGTTTTCATGAGCTAACTATGAACCAATTGGTCCATGCTAATATCATACTGTTTTAAAGGGCTTACTGTAAACCTATTGGCCCAGGCCAATATTTTTCCTTCATATTTTAGCATCCTATATTCTGGTCTTTCTGACCTCCTGGATGCAATTCGACTCATTCATAATTTTATTCAAATTATATTCACTACCGGGTTAACGCAACTGGTTCTCTTACCATTTTTCCCTAAAATGCAGTTATAGATCCATTCTAAAGTGAATATATTCATATTAGAAGAAGCAATATAACAACATAGTAGTACCACTCCCGTGGGTTTAATTTATCAAAGATAGATTCTTCTTAAACCATTATAAAAACTTCTTCAATATAGCCATAGGTTTTTCCTTTAAAAGTAGAGTTTGGGTCATAAAACCTTTCGGTGACTTCAAAACCTAGCTTTTGACTTTATAGGATAACCTCCTTCAAAAGCTCTTTAAAACATTAGGCTCATACCTTATAATACTTTAAATTCTACCTTTCGAAACCTTTCGAATATATTAAATTATTAGCATTTAACTTTAGAAGCTTAGCTTCAAAATCGTTGGAAGTACCACTTTCAAAAGTATAAAATTTGGTTAAAAGAAAACAATTTTACAACCCCTTCGAAAGTATCCCCTTCGAAGGCAAAGAAAACCAAGCAAACGTATTCGAAAGCAAAGAAATCAACTCCTTAAGAAATAAAAAACTTTTGTTTTAGCTATAACTTTTTATAGGTGTAGAATTAAGGCCTCTAACCTATTCCATTGTGTTAAAATAATGGTTTTTCTTTCTGTAGACTGGTCACAATAGAGAAACGGGTTTACGGTTTAAGAGTAATGCCGGTTTGAAGTTTGCAAACAAAGTTGGGGAAAACTTCTACAAAAGGGCTTCAACTACATTTACAACTGCTGTCGAAAGATGCTTTCGACAAGGTCGGAAGGTGATTAAGTCGAAAGGTTATTAAGTCCGAAGTGGTACAAAAGTACTACAGAAGGGTCTAGAACTGCTGTAGAATAATGCAGTTGAAAGGTCCAATAGTGCTACAGAAAGGTGACTATGTCGAAAGGTTCTTTCAAAAGTTCTACAGAAGGGTCCAGAACCACTGCAGAATGATGTCGTGGAATGGTGACTAAGTCGGAAGGTTAGTAAGTTGAAAGGTTCTTCTAAAAGGGCTACATAAGGGCCCATAATTGCTGTCGAATGATGCATTCGAAATGTGCTTCCAACAAGGTCGAGAGGTGACTAAGTCGAAAGGTTCTTCCAAAAGTGCTATAGAATGGTTTAGAACTGCTATAGAATGATGTAGCCGAAAGGAGCATTCGACAAGGTCAAATGACAAAATCGTAAATAACTTGAAAATTGTTATTTTGCTAATTGAAGTATATTCTTTTCGCCAACTCCTATTTTTGTCAAATTTCTATTAGTTAATGACATACTTTAACACTTTCTTTGCAGAAAAACTGCTATAGATCAAAATAATTAATTATATTAATATTTTTATATAATTATTAAGCCTTTTTAGATTATAAAATTCATAATAAATCAAAATCACTTGGGAAAAATCTGAAAAATTCACCAAAAATCTCAAATAACATTTCCTACATCATATAAAAACTTCAAGGTAGAATTCATTATTATTATTTTTAATAATTAAAACCCGAAACAAATGCCTTTTGCACCTTAAGAAATTCATAAAATATTTCTAATAACTCCGAAAATTATGAAATTAAAAACACGTCTTCAAAATTATGTTTTACACAACGTATCCAAAAATTAAGATGTTTTAAGGCCGTTTACTAAGGTTTTTAATCCATCATTTTAATTCCATAAAAATTCCAATAAATTGCCATAATCCATTTTTTATCCAAACAATGATTATTAGATCCAAACCTGACTAACACAGCAAAATACATTCGGTTACTACCTATAACCGAACCAAAACAAGGAAAATGAGAAGATTTATGTAACGACCCGATTTTTCGACACCCGAAAAACCGAACCATTAGGGTAAAAAGAAGGAGGTAGAAGAAGAAATAGAAACAATATTAGAATCTTACCAATGCAGCGGAATAAAATATAATAGATGATAATATATCTTTACACAAAAGAAATTATATCTGTTTTATACATACATCATAAGAATACAGCATTAGAGTTCAATACAATCAACAACACAATTCAGGACGTTTATAATTTCTTGTCCTTCCAAAGCTGAATACACAGCGGAATGTACATCGAATACGTCGGATACGTCTCGCTATCCAACTCGTCTCCTAAGCTCCGCAGCACTCTATCCAGAATCTGTACTCTATAATGCTCGGTCTGACCCAAGCATTATAGTTAAATAACACCCGAGTCAGTCTAGAAAACCAGCATGAGAAATCACACTCAATTGGATTTAAAGTTTCAAAAATTCTTTGAAAATCAAAAGCACCTCGTAAGACCACGCCATAAGTAAACATGTTGGGTTTTTACCTTACGATAGCTAAGACATTTCTTATAAAATCCTATGATATTATAATAAGGTCTATATACAAATACTTATTCAAATAGCCGAAATTGTTGCATTTATTAAATTTTAGCTAATAGGTATACAAACAAAACCGTAAAGGCACGTAGGAAGAATGGGTTTCCAACTAATGACTATGCATTGGGGTACCAACCTATCACAGTACCTAGTCTACATCAGCGTACCGAGGATGCCTCCTGAACCCCTGCAACATAAGACCGGGACTACTCCTTACTGGATAATCTCGAGTAAGATCACCCCACGGTTGGGATCAGCAACCGTCCACTGAGCCGATTAAAAAGGGACATCTAGACAGGGATGACCTTACCCTAATGGGCGTGACCCACTTAACCTTGTTGCATAACCCATGATTTTCAGTCATTTCTGGTTGATGAGGCTCGAGGCTAAGCATTACCTTGTTAGAACATTTCACTTAGAATGCTCATTGTCCTCCTAACGATGTTCTGAAAGCATTCATCCATACAAGTCCGTCCCGGGTTCGAACGGAACCGAAGGCACTACTCCTACTACATCCATTTTGGAATCACTCTCAGGATTAGTAGCAATTAGCCCTTGCACTTCACTGTTCCATCTTCGACTTCCAGCATTTGTCTTCCTCACCAAAACGTTCAAACCGGATCGAAGAGGTTTTCGAAAAATAAATTCTGATCTCGGTCTCTTAGAAACGATCAACGCATTGGCCAATATTGATAGTCGGTTATTTAACTATCAAATAACATTAACAAAAAATCATCAAGCCATAATAATTTCTCCCAAATTATTTATAATACTCAAAATATCTTCATAAAATATATTTCCGCTATTCAATCCTTTGAAAACAGTTCCAAACCATCTTCCATTCACGGAATAAATTCCCCAATATTTTCTATTTCCACTGAAATCACCAAGTACAAATACTTTAGATTTTAAAATAATTTAAAACACTTTATTATAAAATATACTTTAAAACATTTAAATAAACTACTTAAACACTTTATTCAAAAATATATGCTTTAAAAATAATTACAATAAAACTACTTTATAAAATATAAAACTAATTTTAAAACAAAAGTTAAGCCAGACTAAATTTTAAAATAAGAATTACGGAATTATATACAGGTTTTTAAAAGAACTTTACCCAAACTATCTTAAAATAAAATTACTTTGTAAAATATTAATACATATTTTTTAAAACATAAAACCAATTGACCTTTAAATAATTACCACTAAAATAAATTTTGAAAAATATTTACTTTAAAATTTAAAACATTTGAAAAATAATAAATATTCTAGAACATTTCTTCAAACAAATTTTTAAAGCCTTTAATTTATAAAAAGTCTCCTTTAAAATGTACTTGGCTTTCCGCGGAAACACACTTCCCATTTCCATACCTTTAAAAATAAACCACTGTTTATTTTTAAAACAAATTCCCTTTCCTTTATAAATTCCCACCGTGGATTTATACTTCAAATATCCACCCATATCCATTTTACTTTATAAACCAGTTTATAAATTCCATAGTCTCACCCTTCTTTCAAAACACAGTTCCAAATACTAAATCAATTTCCAAACTGATTTTCAAAATTACTTCATTATAATAAATTCCTTTACGTATCCAAATTTATTTCAAAACCCAATTAATTTTCAGAATTTAACTTCTTTATTAAAATCTAAAATCTTATTTAAACCGAATACCAATTTCATAATTTTGCAGATCTATACTTATTCTTCCAAACAAAATTTAAACCTCGAATTTTAAAAATAAATTCTTTATTCCCTTAAATAATATCATTTAAGTTTAAAAATTCATGTATTCCCATTTATCCATAAATCTTCTTTCCTATACCCGGAATTATTTATTTGAATTTAAAACCAACTTTTATTTTTTTTCTAATTCTTTCTTTAATTATCCAAGTTCTCCATAATTATTTTAAAAATTCTCTCTTTTATTCCCTTTCAAAAATCCAATCTTTATTATTATTATTTATTTAATAACTCAATACCCAAACAAATTTAAT
Organism: Allium cepa; assembly: GCA_030765085.1. Taxonomy (NCBI): domain Eukaryota; kingdom Viridiplantae; phylum Streptophyta; class Magnoliopsida; order Asparagales; family Amaryllidaceae; genus Allium; species Allium cepa. The sequence continues at coordinate 241,655,582 of CM060930.1, forward strand.
CCAAACATAACATCCAATATTCCAATTCCCAATATAATCAATATCCTATCACAAATTATCAAATAAAACATAGACTATAAAAATAAATTACACTACTTTGAGGAACCCAATTGGATACCTCCAACCTGTTTCCCTACATCCACGGATGTTAGCACAATATAAAATGCCAATTCCACTTCGAGGTGGAATATCGCGGTATATAGGATTATATTTATATCATCTGCTATTATGTGGCACATAGAGTCTCATCCGCTATATAATGCGGGAATCAATCACTCCAATATATACTATATACTATTATATAATATACCGCATCCAATCAATCCAATCATTCAACCAAATATGTAAATTTAACTATTTAAATTTAAATAACCCAGATGAGTGAGATTAACTCACCTTTGTTTTGTTTGCAGTCCTTTCCAATCTTGACTGGTTTCATGTGATTTTAGAATTTGTATAATCATTATATAATTTATTAATGTTTGAACTAAACAAAACAATTAATTCCCATAATACATATTATTATTTTTATTTTTAGAATTAAACAGTAAATTCAGAATGGGAAAATGAATATATATATATATATATTGAAGCTACATACACTTATATAAAAACAAATTATGTAGATTTAAAAATCTAATTTTTATATATAAACTCTATAACCATTTTAAAATTTCCATTTACTAAATATCGTGTGTGTGTGTAGTAAATTCTAATGAAAATAAAGTTTTTTCCTAACCTTTATATTAAAATAGAAGTTTTATACTCACTATAATATATATATTTTTCGGGTATATAACTTAATTTTAAATCAGAAAATACCTTACTGAAAAAAATATTTTTTTTCTGTTTCTTGAACTTACTCAAATTTAAACCGAAATAAATTGTATATGCCTACTCATTAAATCCTAGTGAAAATAAGATTCTTTCTTCTGTACATACAGTATAATTCCTAATATATATAATATATATTTATGTATACCTTGTATGTATTTATTAAATTAAAATAAAGCAAAACAATGATCCTGTACCTTCCTCAAAGCAACACCAGACACGAACACTTCTCCCCGGCATCCCTCGCCACAATTACCCTCGTCCATAGTGCATTGAAACTCCCACCGCACGTATTAGAGAATGCCACAATCACCACCCCGAGTATCGCCGACTCCTTCACCACCAAGCCCTAACTCGCGACACCCTTTACTACATCATCCCTCCTCGAGCTTGAGAAACCCTAAACGAGCCGCTGCCAATCTCCTTCCCACCACCTCGAGAATCGAACACTCGCCTTCGCCAATGCTGAGCCATCCCATGCGAGCGCCTTGAATAATCGTGATAAAGTTCCCGTGCTTTCCCTCTTTTTGTATAAGATTGATTTCGGTCGCAATATTTGAATTCGATCGATTTACGAAGAGGGAATCGAAAATATAACCAGAGAGGAGGAGATCTACAGGCATTGCCATTCTAAGAGAACAAAGTTTCGTTGTTTTTTTAATTTCTCGATTGCTTTAATTTGAAAAGAATGAACAAAGAATGCTGTTTTGAAATCTACTATTATTTGTTCTAACGCGTGTCTCTAAATGTGACACGTGCTTCTAAAATTCTGAGACGTGTCTGCTGGAAATGTAATTTATTATTTATTTGTAAATTAAAATTAGTAAATAAAAATGTAACGACCCGATTTTTCGACGGCCGAAAAACCGAACCATTACGGTAAAAAGAAGGAGGTAGAAGAAAAAATAGAAACAATATCAGAATCTCACCAACGCAGCGGAATAAAATATAACAGATGATAACAGATCTTTACACAAAAGAAATTATATCTGTTTTATCCATACATCATCAGAATACATCATAGTTCAATAACATAAACAACATAATTCAGGATGATTATAATATCTCGTCCTTCCAATCTCCAATAATAAAATTCAATAATTCAATTGCCAAATAAATAGTGATATTTGAAATTGAAATTAAACTAGCTTTCAAATATTTAAAATCAATTAAATATTTCAATTTCAAGTGCCAGAAATTATGAGTCGTCACATTCCTCCTCCCTTAAAAGAATTTTATCCCCGAAATTACTAGTTAAGAGGAATGATCCTTAACCGGTTAACTAAAAATTCCACTACCAATAGTTTTTAACACCACCCAAAACAATCTTTTAATAAAGACATTCTCACCCTCCACTAACTTTCCAAACTTCTTCCCAAAGTTTCCAAATAAAATCACTTACCCAACCATTAAAATTTAAATTTAAAACCAAATTTTAAATTATCAAAATTTCCTCAAAATTTTTCTAACTCCCTAAATTTCTAAAAAAAATTCCAAGCGTCTCCTTTGTGCGGCTAGCTCGGTACAACTACAAAATGCCTAGACGGGCCCTCAGATTTGAAAAGAAAACAAAATGCCAAGTGGATAAATAAGAAAACCATCAAATTTCATAAAGAAGTTCAAATACCTACCTTTTGTCGAGCAAATTTCAATTTATCTTCAAAAACAAAAATCCCAATTTATCCCTTGCCTTTAAAACACCTCTATATCCTACTTAACCATAACATCCAATCACAGAATCCCAAAATCATTTTATACATTTCTTTTCAAAAGTTTCATATCTATTTCATTCACATATGTACGATGCACACATATCATCCATACGCAATACCTAATTCGATCGCTCACTCGAACACACAATTTCATTTCGGAACTAGTATCGTCCACCCGACTTCCTTGTGCGGACTCAAATTTGTTTTCTCGATCAAAAACTGTCATTCTCCTTGCATAGCCACAAACTACGATAGAAAATTTCCAGAATCAATCAAAAATCCATATCCAGGGTTCGCCGTCGAAAATCGAGCGAAAAATCGCAACCCGGATCGGTATGACAACCTCAAAATTCTGTGCTCGAATTTGGATCAAATCGCTATACGAATAAAATAATATACGTACATCTTACATATTTAAATCCATTGATGTTTAATTAAATCAATTCTCTTTATTTACATTATTTTGATTTCTATTTGTATAACCTCATTTATTCCATTTCACAACTTTACTTAATCTATATTCAAAAATTACTTAGTATTTCCAATACAAAATTTACTTAAAAATTACACCTTTTACTTTTCTTAAGTCAGTTATGAAGATTTGTATATAGTTCTTATAACTACTATAACTACACCACTTAAGCCTTACACTTATTTTATTCAAATTTTCATTTTCATATTCATTTGAATTCAATTTCCCTTCCATTTTAAATATTGAATTCTATTCATCTTATCTCAGCCCATATTTACTTAATCCATTACTCAAATTAGTTCCACTTACTAATTTAGTTAAATTTTAATGGAATTATTTCCAAACTTTAAATTATTCTAGTCCACTTAGAACTAAATTTTTTCAACTTCACTTTACTTTGCAAAATTTTAAATTATAACATCCTAATATTCAATTTTGAATCATTTGCTTACCATTTAACTAAATTAGTTTATTTACTAATTTTAATTACAATGTTTTGCTTTCTTTAGCCCAACTAGACTTATTTTCCATTTTCCTCATTTGGCACAATTTAAATTTAATTCAAATAATTAATTTCACTTCCATTTAGTTACAAATTAAATTAATTTGTTCATTCACAAATATATTTACATCTTAATAAATTTTATTTTCAGTCCTTTATTTTATTTAGTCCAACTTGACTAATTTTCCATTTACTTACAAATTCAAAATGAATTTCAACATTCAATTTCAATTTCATTTACTTGCGATTGTAAACAAATTTATTTAAGTAATCATTTCACTTAGTCCGCTTGGACTTTTCCTCAAATTCACCTTTTGATTTAACTAGATTTAGTTATGCCCCATTTCAATTCAAATTTTAACTTTTATAAGCTTTCACACTTATTTTAATTTAACTCTTCTTAAGTTAAATTTCTATTCTAAACAAATTTCAAACTTTTATAAGTTCCCAAATTTATTTACTTACAAATGCTAATTCATTTGTCTATCCACAATTTATTTAAGTGACTATTTCACTTAGTTTCTTTAGACTTCCTCCAAATTTACTTTTACTTAACTTTATTCAATTACACGCCCTTCAATTTAAATTTTGAACTTCTGTAAGTTTCAACTTATTTAAATTCCATAAACATTTTAAGTTAACTTCTAGAGTTCAAACCACTACTTACACACTCAAAACTTTTTAATCCAATTCCAGAGTCTTCAACAATCATTTAAGTATTTCAAAATCATTTTGAATCAATTATATCAAAAATCCTTTGGTATCAAATTATCCTTTAAATTTTAAAATCAAAAGGTTTTACCAATAACTCCAAATTGCATATCTAATTATTCCTTGAATTCAATTGCATATCTAATTTTAAAACCATTTTTGAAATCCATAATTCAATTGCATATCTAATTATTCCTTGAATTTTAAAACCATCCCCGTTCTACAAACAACTCCAAATTTACATCATTCGGGTACCAATTCCTCTCTTAGAAACTTGAAAATGAGCATCAATGATGCTATAGTCATCACCGAATTTATTTTCCAGCGACCAAAGATAGTTAAATGCTTTTATTTCTTTAAAACCCTTCAAATATTTTCAAATTTCAAATCTCACCAGATTTTAAATCCAATTCAAAATATTTCTCAAATACTATCACCCTTATTTTTCCATAACTTTTGTAACCCATTTTCAACCCAAAGGAATTTAAAGTTTCCCCAAAATTCCAAGTTCCAAATTCTTTCAATTCATATTCACATATTACTCTGAAATATTATTTTAAATTATAAATTACGTTTATAATTATCACTTACAATTTAATTATACAATATGAATTTACTTTTTTTTATCTTTTGTTATGATTTTCAGTTTCTTTTTCAATTTCCACAAAATAATGATAATAACTTAATATTATCATTCGCTAATAACCAAGCAACCATATTTAGCTATAATAATTTATGGAAAATTATTTCTTTATACACAAAAATAATTTGGGTAAAATTGTTTCATTTACCTTATTTTAAAACAATACCGTATCAATTTATCTTGTTTAAGAGTTTAGAAATCCTTATGGATGCCATGGCGTCCCACACATCGACTAGAATTCATAAACACTCAACCGATAAATCAACACAATATAAAACAATTTTATATTCACTAACAAATATGCGCTCATATCTATTAATACTCTCAAACTCATTCCAGAGTACTATAGACTCTGTTTAATGAGTAATCCTCACAAGAGACAAGGTTATCGTCAACCTTCTGCTCTGACACCAAATGTAACGACCCAATTTTTCGACGCCCGAAAAGCCGAACCATTAGGGTAAAAAGGAGGTAGAAGAATAAATAGAAACAATATCAGAATCTTACAAACACAGCGGAATAACATATAATAGATGATAACAGATCTTTATACAAAGAAATTATATCTGTTTTATACATACATCATCAGAATACACATCATAGTTCAATACAATCAACAACACAATTCAGGATGATTATAATATCTCATCCTTCCAATCTTCAATAATTAAATTCAATAATTCAATTGCCAAATAAATAGTAATATTTGAAATTCAGATTAAACTAGCTTCAAATATTTAAAGTCAATTAAATATTTCAATTTCAAATACCAGAAATTCCGGGTCATCACAATTTACACTATTATTCACCTTGATTTAGTTGTTGGAGTTTGAGATTTGCCTTAGCTTTAATCTTCTAGAATTCTCTCTTGGATCTTCCAAGTTTGCTGATCTCCTAAGGTGTTTTAATGGCTGACTATATCTTCTCTTTTATGTGTATTTTGGTTTATAAAATGGTAGGTGAGAATAAGGAAGGGTTTAAGGGTATATGGATGTGGCTATTCCCATATCGTCCTTCTCTTATTTTCCGAATTTATAAATTATATACCATAATTATACATACATTAGTTTAATCATGGCCAAGTTAATTGACAACTAAATCTTAACTCCTTAATCGACCACATTATTCAACTTAATTTATCCAATTAAATGTCCTGAATAATGTAAAAAAAATTAGAGGTGTTACATTTAACTTGCACACAAGATGAATATCTTGTTTGTATCCTTTTGGCTGCTCCATATAGATTCTTCCTATAAAATGCCATTCAGAATAGCATTATTCACATCTAACTATCTTACGTTCTAGTGTTGTAGTGCAATTGTGAGAACTATTCTAATAGTTGTTGGTTTCACCACTGGTGAAATGGTCTCAATAAAGTCAAACCCATATAGTTGTGCGTATCAACAATTCGTGCTTTATATCTTGATACTGTTCCATCTAGATTTCTTTTCAGTTTGTAAGTCCATTTGCATCCTATTAAATTCTTATTGGTCGGTGGATGAACTAGACTCTATGTCTTATTTTCCATAAGCGCTTGATACTCTTTATTCATTATAGCTTTCCAGTTTTCATCTCTAAATGCTTGCGCAAATGTTTCAGGCTTTGTAATACTTGAAGTTGCTATATAGATCTTTGGTTTAAATATTCCACCCTTTGATCGGGTTATCATGTGATGACCTGTTTTGGTTGGTAATTCAGTGTCTGATGATGCTGAATTGTTGTCCTAATAGTTGTTGTCCAGAGATTGTCCTTCATGAATGCTTTGATTTTGATAACTTGATCTTGTAGGTGACAGAGCATGTGTATCACGTTGGTCTTCTACATCATGACCTAGTTCAGATGAAACTATGTATTGTGGTCCAGAGACTCTTGTTTCCTTCTTAGTTTCATCTTGATACCATATACATGAATGCATAGATACAGTAGGCATGGACACTCTTGGATTATATACTTTTTATGTTGTCTTAACACTTTTACATGCAAATGGATATACTTTCTCATTAAACACAACATGTCTACTTATAAATATTTTCCCAGTACCATCGAAGCACTTATATCCTTTCTTTTTAATTGCATAACCTATAAAGGTATATGGTTGTGATCTGAAGTATAACTTGTGATTGTTATATGGTCTTAAGTAGAGAAAACATAAACAACCAAAAGCTCTTAAACTTTGATAGTTTGGTTTTACACCTAAGAACTTTTCTAATGGGCTTATTCCTTTCAGTAATTTAGTTGGTAATCTATTGATTAAGTCTACTGCTGTACTGAAATAATCTTGCCAAAATTTTAATGGTAATAATGCTTGTGAAAGAAGTGTTAGGCCAGTTTCAACAATGTGCCTATGTTTTCTTTCAGTTAGACAATTATGCTCAGATTTATAAGGACATGTTGTTCTATGAATTATACCCTTGTCCAAGAAAAATTTACTAAGGGAGTTATATTCAACGCCACCATCACTTTGGATAATTTTAACTGCATTGTAGATTTCTGCTTTTGTTTTTAGAAAACATATCCAAGTGTATCTAGTGTATGCATCAAAAAATTATATATAATACTTATAACCATAATTTGAACTAATTGGTGCTGGACCCTGGAGATCTGTTGAAATTAATTCTAGGGTACTTTATATACAGTTACAGAGTTTGCAAATGCTAGTTTATAACTTTTGCCCGTTTGGCAATAAGTACAAACATATGGTAGAATAATATTATCAGAAAAAATTTTATTCTCTACAAGAACCTGTTTTACAACACTTGCATTAGGATACCTAACTTTTAGTGTCAAAGATCAAAAATATTTTTTTCACTTTCACTTGATTGCAATTCAGTATTGTTACAAATTTTCACTTTATGGATGGGACTTTTGCAATTACTCGAAGTAAACTTGTAAAGCCCATTCATTGCATCACCCTACAAGAGTATTTCTTTTGTTACTATATCTTTAACCTAGCAATACTTTAGATAAAATTCAAAATAAACAATGTTATCATGGGCAAATTGAGAGACACTGGTAAGGTTTTTCTCTATGCTTGGTACTCTTAATAAATTATTAAGATATAATTGTTTTTCACCTCTGACATAGGCATTAGCAGTGTGTGTGATCTCAATTGACTTACCATTTTCCATGAAAATGGACTGTTTACTTCTGTACACTCTGCTATCTAGATTCAGATTATCTACATTGCTTGTTAAGTGATTGGTTGCTCCTGAAACTGGGTACCATGCCTCATCTCGAATGTGTTCAATCTTTATGATTTCATCCAGGTTATGATTATTGTTCCCATTGGATTGTTTATTTGATTCTTGTTGCACTTGTGCCATGACATTGTAATTGCTATTTCTCTGATTGTTTGATCCTTGTCCTAGAACATAACTTGTATTAAACATGAAATAACACTTTGGGCCAGTGTGGCCCACTTTTTTCACACATTTGACACTTTGGTTCATTGTTGCCACTCCATCTTCCTCTACCTCTTCCCCTGACTGACTTGCTTCCCCTCCGATATTGCTGATCGGTTCTGCCAAAGCTTTGATTTCTGCTTTTATTATTTGCAACAAAGTTAATTGACATGCCACACTCTAGAGGTTTCTTGTAATCAAGTCTTCCTTCATGTGCTAGGAGAATGGAATGAACATTTTCAAGTGATGGACAGTGTTTCATATGATGATGTGGTTGTTAATAACCTCGTATTCATCACTTAAACCACTCAGGATTGTTAAGACTTGCTCTGTATTTGACATTTTATAGCCCGCTGTCTCAAGTTGACTATATTTATTCTTGATCTTTGTAAGATATTCCCTCATAGATTGGTTGTCTTTCTTTATATTATGTAATTACCTTTTATAATGCATGATTTCTGCCGCTGATTGAGTATTGAATATCCCTTCCAAGGTTCCCCAGATTTCATTTGTAGTTTTGCACCTTATCACTTGTGGTAATAACTTCACATTTATTGATGACAACAACCAATAACTTATTAAACTGTCTTATCTTTGATATTTCACATATTCATTATTGCTAACAGTTTTGTTTTCTTGATCAATAAGAAATTTGGGTGGAGTGACAATAGTGCCGAGGATGTATCCTTCTAGATCATATTCTTTGGTTATGGTTTCAACTTGAACTTTCCAAAGAAGATTGTTGTCTTCTTCTAGCTTTGTAGTAATGAGATGAGTTTGGGGGTTGATGATGGTCTTGATAAGGCTATCTGTCGTTGCCATGGTCTGTTAAGATGAATCTGATGCATTACTGGATGTTGCAGAGCTACCCTCTGCCATGAAGATGCTTCTTGAAATAATAAATGTATGCTGAAATCAAAGAATTATGATAAAAGCAAGAAATTCTTCCCCACGGACAAGGTATGTTGCAACCAAGCAATACGATGAGGTTTCTCTGATTGCTTCTAGGCACCTACTTCTTTTTGCCGAGTTGATGAATTTCTTAATCTTTTTCGAATGATTTTCTGGTTTTCATCCGATCTAGAATTTTCAAATATATTATTGCAGCCAGTGACTTTGCTTGGCATGGAAATAAATTTCTTGGACAAATTCCTTACCCAAATGATGAAATTTAAAATGATGTGTAAAAAAGATCTAGATGATGAGATTTCTCTAACGGATCGGTTTTTTGAATTTAGATATGGTGAATCCTGTTAAGCTTCTAATATGTTAGGTCTGATTCTTTTAAAATCTAAATGATTTTGGTGTTTGAATGAAGAAAGAATGATATTCATTGCTTTGAAATGTTGTATGTTTGATACAAATATTATTACAAACTTCGGTTGCAAGGCTATTGTATTTGAATATAGAGAATTGCTTATATGGGCTAATTGGGCAAAGTAAACCAGCTTTACCCTTTAACCTATATTTAGATAAAAAACAAAGCTATTGTCCTTCAGCCGACATCACTCTTTATTTCTTACTCTTTCAATATTTTATTCCATCGAGAGATTTATTCAAATATAAAACATAAGCTAACATTTTGGACAATGTATTCTCACACATATTTTTTTTCCTAAAGTAGGTTCGTACTTCGGTAGTGGCATTTCACATATATAATATGTAGTCAAAAGGTTGGCATTTTCCTAGTTTGAAATCTTGTATATACATGTCAATGCATTAGCGCATATATATATATATATATATATATATATATATATATATATATATATATATAGAGACACACACACTATTATATTATTACCGAGTTTAGTTTCAAGAGCGCATAGGCCACCTGAGTAATTTGTGAAATCAAGAGTCGTATTTTTCATTCTTTCTATTATACCGTGCTCTACATCTTTTCGTCAAGATGAAAATTTCTTTCTCACTGTTGCTAATCTCCTCTTCCTCCCTTTTTTTCCAACTGAAATAATATGATTCTCATGAAAACCCTATCATGTCGCGGTTCTTTTCTCTCTGTCTATCATGTTTTTTCTGTCTCGCGGTTTCATCCTGGACCAAAAGATCAATCTTTGATCGTTCTCTTCTTTCATCTTCTTATCTAATCCTAAATATTCATTTCCCTAATTTAACATATACCGATTGAATCGCTTTGCCCCAAATTTATGCCCTTCCTTCCCCATCAACATTGAATCACATCGTTGTTCCTGCTCCCATCATCGGCGGGCGGTCGTCTTCTCGTTCTATTAGGAACTGCCATCGGCAACTCAGCGTCTCCAGATTGACCTCCACCGTGCCTGCTCCTCTCGCGCTGTAAGTTAATGATCTTAAATTCTCAACTACATTCTTGTGTTGAATTTCTTAATTACTCACGATGATCGTGATTGAATCATAATTTTGAAATTTAGGGCCAATATTTAACTGATTGAAGGTCGATATAGTATATGTACTGATGAATTCGGATTATTGACTATCATTGGATATGTATATTATATGTACTGTTTCAACAGAGTGAGTTTATTCTAGGGAACAGATGAAGTCGAGGCCTCCATAATTTTGCTTGCAGCCTCACTAGTCGCTGCTGTGTCATTCAATATGCAATGTCAATGATTGCCATTTTAAGCTTATTAAACAGGTAATTTTATACTTATTTTTTATTTTTACCTGATTAGTTACTATAAATAATTAGTTTTATCTCGTGTAATGAAAACCATCAATTTCCCTCTCCATCAATCACAGTAACATCCCTCTTTCACCTATTTTTTGGTAGTATTCTTCTATATTAATCATGAGTTTCGTCTTCTTTTGGAAGGTATTTTTGGTATATGTTAGCTTGATTTCATGATGTTAAATTGTAATATATTGCCAAAAATGCTATTTAATTTGTTGATTTATGTAGGGTTATGAATCCATTGTTGATGAGTTCGAATTATTTACTATATGCTACATCTATCAAATAGGGAAATATATGACAATACAAAGATTCTTTATCAGGTTTTATAAGTTTAGTTAGTTTTTTTCACATTTTTTACCACTTATATTTCTCAAGTGGATTATAGTTATTATGCAAGATCGAATCCTTTGGTTGTTTATCTCAACTAACTGAATATTTTTAGATCAGTTGTCAATGGCAGTGGTGTATTGCATAATACAATCATGGTTAACCTTAAATTAATCAACTATGTAGTTCATTATATCTACCTTTTACTTGATGGTACTTTTAGATTATGGGTGTTGGGTATAGTCCATCAGTTTATCTAGGGCTTCTTCAATGTGAAAAGAATGATGTGTTTAATATATGTTCAATTGGTGAAACTCTCTTTATCCCTATTTCTCTCAGAAATTTACCACATGGTTACATTCATTACTGAAATTTTAACTAAAACTAATCACCTATGTTCATTATATCCATCTGTTAATTAAAACTAATCACATATGTTCAATATATCCAACTTTTAATTTATGGTCCATTTAGATTATAGGCTTTGGTAAGACTTTATTAGTCTATGTAAGTATGTAATGTCTTTTTGAACGTTTATATAATACCATGTTCAAAATATGGTATGGAATTTAAAAATGTTTATGTTTATTGGTTGGTGAAACTCTCTTCATCTTGATTTTTCTTAAAGATGACAACTCTATAACTTCTTTAAAAATGCAAATTATCACTCTTAAAAGCAATTATCTCAAAACACATCATCGTAAACCTTTTTATGTTTTGGCTTTGTCGATTCATCATCTTCAGTGGAGAATGAGTTGTGTATCAATAATAAATGAACAAGCTACATCTGTGTTTTTCTTTGGATTGCTTATGATCCAATAAATCGCCTCCTTTTAGCTATTAAAAATTAGACTTTGTGTTTTCATTTGGTTATCCTCTAACTATATAGTTGGTTATATGGATTTGTGATCATGAACTAATTTTAGTTTGTGTTTTTTTTAAATTGGTTATTATGTTAGGAAAACAAGGAAATCATACACCAGTTTTGAAATATATTTTTGTGACGTGAATACTTTGAATGTGTAATTGTAGTCCAATTTTTCACAAAGATTGTAAAATTCTAATATCTTATTAAGCTTTTTTTTCAGTTTGCAATTTGATTGTAGCAAAATTATAAGGATTTGTTGATGTATTGCATCTGTTTGTAAGCAACACTCCATGAGGCATAAATTTTTTTTTTCCACTTATGCTTCTTTTATGCAGTTATCTTTTCTACTAATTTCTCATGTTTGGATAATGAGAAACTACAGAGTAGTAGTTTTACTCATAATTTTGTTCAATGGATAATTTAAACTCTAGGTTTCCTACCATACAAAAAAATGGAGTATTTATTAAGGTTTTGTTGATATACTTACATCTTTCAAAAGTAACTTTTTGTATTTACAAAATGTTTATATTCCACACAATTATGGATAAGGAGAAATTACAGTAATAATTTTGTATTCTTTTTTATGAAAATGTTTATTTTGTTTTCAAGTTTTGCACCTTATAAAAAAGTGAGTATAAGTTTTGTAGTCTTGCTATTTGAATGACAATTAAAATTTTCCCAATTGTAAATTTATTTTACATTCATCATTTACATGTTTTTTGATTTGGTTCTAACTTGGTTTCTTTTAACCCTCTTTTATTCAGCGGCCCAGCGACCCAATGGTTCAACGACGTAGCGACCTAATGGTTCAGCGACCCGACGACTTAGTGACTTAATGAACTAATAACCGAACGACCTAACGGCCTAGCCACCTAAGGCTCACGACTTAACAATCTATAACAAGCTAGCGACCTAACGAGATAAAGAAGACTGCGACCTAACTCCAGAAAGTCTCCTGCGACCTAACTCCAGAAGGTCTCCTGCGGTATAGCGAGATAAAGAAAGAGCAACCTAGCAACTCAGGAAGGGCAACGACCTAACATGCTACAGAACTAAGCCGTACGACCTTCTTCTCCTATTAGGTCGCTCACGACCTAATCTTGCAGAGATAACTTCTGTATTGTATATGTTAGGTCGCCCACAGCCAATATCTCGCCCAGAATGATTCCATTAAGTCGCCAATGACTTAAGCTAACTCGGGATGACCCTTAGGTCGCTCACGCCCTGAAAACTAACGACCTACCTTAGGTCGCGCGCGACCTATGACTTGCTAGATTGTTCGAAGTGATCAAGTACACCCTAGTTAAGCCGTAAACCGCTCCCACTAGGTCTATCCAAGGTCGCTCATGACCTACGACCTAATTCAGAATTCTCCTATAAATATCCAACCTACTCCAACTGAGAAGGGATCTTTTGGCTCATTTCTGGAACGCCTATACTCTGCTGAATTCTCAACTCTCTCGACACTTCAAACAAGAAAGGCATCTCGACGAACTTCAAGAAGAAATCTAACACATTCGACATGGATTCAAAGAGTTGTTCCATATCGGAGTTCTAGTTATTTGTCCTAGCAGTGTTGTAATCGAAGATTGTTGTAAAGTTGCAATTGATTCAGCAATAAAGAAGATCAAAGTTGACGTAGGCTTAACTTGAAGTTGAACCACTATAAAACTATTGTCTTTTTACTGCTTTTTCTGTGACTTTTCTACTTACTTCTAATTCCCGTATTAACGAGTGGTGCTTTCACTTAATCTCTACTTACACCGGGGTGTTAGCGTTCAATTTTAAGCGTTAACATTTTTGGTGCTTTCACTGAGAACCCAACTCAGGCTACTTTCGTCATTGCTTCGCAAAAGTTTGTTGAAAAAACCTCTCTCAAAACCAGAAGTCTATGAGAGATAATGGCTTCTGGAAGAAAGCGTGGATCTACTAGACTCAGTGATGTACATGAGAATACTACCACTTATCCTCCGTCAAGTCAAGCAGCACCAAGTGCCGGAATTACACGAGCGGAGTTAGATGTTGCAGTATCTGGGTTATACCAACAGATGGAAACCTAGAATTAATTAATGCTTGATAGGTTAAGTGCATTGCTCGGAGTTAACCGTCAACCGGTGAATAATGGAGAAAACCTTGCTGATGACGCTCATAATGCTGAAGAAAGGAATATTCCTCAAAGAGCAGCTAGCCCCGCCAAAGAAACACCTCCCCAAGCTGGAGGATCGAGACCGCAGCAAACTCTCCGGGAACGTTTGTCCAGACAAACTTCCGAGAAAATGGCTGAAGTTTGTCCTGCAAATCCTTTAAATGATGAGGAATACCTTTCGGGCATGGTGCGACAAATCATGAAAGAGAGCATGCAGAGGGAAGAAGATGAGAAGGAATGGGGATTCACTTCGAGCAAAACTCCGTTCAAAGAAAGGATTCTAAAGGCGGAATTACCAAGGAAGTTTGTTCCTCCTACCATCTCGGCTTATAAGGGAACAAGCGACCCTAATCAATTCCTATATAAGTATGATTGGCACATGACTGGTGTTAGAGCATATGATGAGATCAAATGCCGGTACTTTTCGGTATACTTGGAAGGAGTGGCTCTACTCTGGTTCACAAAGCTTCCGGTCTGATCCATAGACCAGTTCGTCGATTTGACTCGGAAGTTTAAAGAGCAATTCAGGTTGTATGCTTCAAAGGCAAAGAATATTATGTCACTGTCAAGCCTGGAACAGAATCTTGGGGAATCTATTAGATCTTTCTTGAACCGCTTCAACATAGATTTAGCTGAGGTGGACAATGCAGAGCCACGGATGGTTTCGACATACTTGATGAGGGCAATCGACAAGTCAAGCGAATTTGGAAAGTGGCTGAAGATGAAAGAACCGAATTCGCTTGAGAAATTCTATAAGAAAGCTGATGAATTCATGCGCTTGGAAAGCCTTCAAGCATCGGTTAAAGTGGCATTGACAGAGGTTAAGGATAATACTACCGCTCCTACCAAAAAGGAATTCGAAAGTCAGAAGAGGGAAAATAATGGTGGGAAGAGGCAGAAGGACGTGAAGAAACCTCGCTTCTTAAAACCTTCAGATTTCACTCCTTTGACTGACACCCCGGAGAATATCTTTTTTGCTACCAAAGATGCGGCAGAATATCCTAAACCGCCTGAGATGAGAGTTGGGAAAAAAGCTGATCAAAGTGGGAGATTCTGTCGGTTTCATAATCAAGCCGGTCATGATACCAACGAATGTCGCCATCTGAAAAGTTTGATTGAAGAACTGCTGAGAGAGAACAAGTTGCAGCAATATGTTAAGAGAAATAGAAATGACCCAACTTCATCTACTAAGGGCCAACAACTTCCTGTTCATCCATCTGTCTCGGGTGAGAGGAATACTGTGCATGAATCAGAAAGGCATGTTATTAATGTGATTACAGGAGGTCCTCACCCAGCAGGCAGAAGCTGGGGCGAGATGGAAAGATGTGCCCGTGCCTTGAAGTATGCACCAACAGTAGATAGTGTTTTTGTGTTAGAAGATGCTGCACCTTTGAAGCAGCAGAAAACTTCTAATGATGATATTGTGTTCAGAGCCAGGGACTCTATGGGCATTGAAGCTCCAACCATGGATCTCTTGGTCATCTCTGCAGGCATTGGGCTGGCTATTGTGAGAAGAGTGCTTGTTCATTGCGGCGCTTCTTGCAATATTCTCTTCAAAAAGACATTCGACCAAATGAAAATTCCGATGGCTGATGTTCAAGCTTCATCGCAAGAAATTGTTGGGTTTGCTGGGGAACCGAAGCAACCAATTGGAACTATCGACTTGATCGTGGTGCTTGGAGAGGGGCAGAAAAAGGTTGTTCGAAAACAGACTTTTGTTATCGTGGATGAATTTTCTACCTACAACGCCTTCCTAGGCCGACAACTCTTGCGGATTTTAAGGCAATTCTCGCCCCGTGGTGCCTCACTATGAAATTCCCCACGTATAATGGAGTTGGAGTTATTAAAGGGGATCAGAATGCTGAGCAAGAATATTATCTAATAGAGTTGCGTGAAGCGAGGAAGAGAGAGATGGGAAAAGATGTGGCAGCCCCAGTCCGCATCAAAGAACCAACCTTGTAGCAATTACCGGGTGGACCCTACACTGGCGAGCATAGCGGGGCACGAAGAGAAATGGATCCCAGAAAAGCTAGAGCAGGGGAGAATAGAGTGGTGCCAGTGGAAGTAACGGTGCCAATACCTGTTGACCCGAAAGATCCGAACAAAGTGGTGAATGTGGGTTCACAACTTAGTGTGACGGTTCAAAATTCCTTGATATCATTCTTGAAAGCAAATCTGGACGTATTCGCTTGGACTCATGCTGATATGTGTGGAATATCCCCAGAAATTGCAGTACATACTCTGAATATTGATCCGAAGTTTACACCGGTAAAGCTGAAAAGAAGAACCCAGGGTCCTGAAAGGTCAGCAGCGTTGAAAGAAGAGGTAGACCGGCTCATGGAGAATGGTTTCATCAGGGAGTCTACTTATCCGAATTGGGTTTCAAATCCAGTACTGGTTAAGAAAGCTAATGGAAAGTGGAGAGTATGCATCGACTTCTCAGATTTAAACAAAGCCTGCCCAAAAGACTGCTTTCCGTTACCCAGGATAGATCAGTTGGTGGACGGTACAGCGGGGCATGAATTGTTATCTTTTATGGATGCTTACTCCGAATACAACCAGATAATGATGCATGAGCCGGATCAGGAGGACACGAGCTTCATCACCGACGTTGGTCTCTACTGCTATAGAGTTATGCCCTTCGGACTTAAGAATGCAGGGGCAACTTATCAAGGACTTGTCGATGCTATGTTCAAACCACAAATTGGCAAAACTATGGAAGTTTATGTTGACGATATGCTGGTGAAATCAAAGAAGGCAATAGACCATATGGATCACTTGGCAGAAATGTTTGCAGTCCTCCGAAAATATGGAATGAAGCTTAATCCTTTGAAATGTTCATTTGGGGTGGAGTCCGGAAAGTTCTTGGGTTTCATTGTGAGTGCTAGGGGAATTGAAGCTAATCCTACTAAGATTGCTGCCTTAAAAGAAGTCAAAGCTCCTAGAACGAAGAAGAAATTGCAAAGTCTTAATGGAAAAGTCGTTGCCTTGAGTCGATTCATTTCCAAAGCTACTGATAAATGCATTCCATTCTTTGATGCTCTGAAGAAAGGTAGGAAAAATTTTGACTGGACTCCTGAATGCCAGAAAGCTTTCGATGAGTTGATTCATCGTATGGAAACTCCTTCAATACTTTCTCAGCCCGAGAATGGTGAAGATCTTTTCGTATATTTGGCAATCTCATCTCATGCTCTTAGTGCAGCGTTGGTACAGGAAGACGCAAAAATTCAGGGCCCGGTCTATTATATCAGCAAAAGATTCACTGGGGCGGAAATGAATTATTCAAAATTAGAAAAGCTCGCCTATTGTCTACTGATTGCATGAAGAAAATTGAGGCCGTATTTCCAAGCTCATCCTATCAAAGTCCTCACATATCAACCTCTGAAGCAAGTCCTGTTTCGTCCTGAGACTTCGGGTCGTCTTCTGAAGTGGAATATTGAACTCAGCCAATACGACATCACTTATCATCCCCGGAGAGCAGTCAATGGACAAGCTTTGGCAGATTTCATCGCAGAATGTACAGATAAAGGTGATAGTGAGGAAGAAGTGACTGATAATACCCCAATTCGATGGAAATTATATGTTGATGGTGCAAGAAACGATTACTGTTCCGGAGCTGGGGTTGTGCTTGAAACCCCTGAAGGGCGGTCATTGTGCTATGCATTGAGATTGGAATTCCCTTCGACAAACAATGAAGCAGAATATGAAGCTCTTATTGCCAGCTTGAAAATTGCTAAAGAATTGAATGTCAAAGTGTTGCAGATCTTCAGTGATTCACGGCTTATTGTATGTCAAGTCAAGAAAGAGTTTCAAACTAAAGGAGGAAATCTGCATGCTTACTTGTCAAGAGCCTGGGAACTTCTCGATGATTTTGACCATTATACGATAAATCATATACCCCGGGAAGAGAACATGAAGGCAGATTCTCTCGCAAAGTACGCAAGCACTGGTGAAGCTAAATTATTGGGATTAGTTCCTGTGGAAGTCCTATCAGCTCCAAGCACCGATGAGATGGATATTGACTGGATCATGACTATATCTCAAGAGCAAGAATCATGGATGACTTCGATAATGGAATATCTGCTCAACGGTTCTCTACCAGAAAATTTAAAAGAACGACAGAAGTTGCTAAGAAAAGCCTCTAGATATATACTTCAAGATGGCCGATTGTACAGGCGGGGATTCTCAATGCCATTACTCCGATGTATGACCAAGGAAGAGGCTAAGACAATTCTAGCTGAAGTACACGGAAGAGAGTGTGGAGATCATTCAGGTGGTCAAACTCTAGCATAGAAAATTCTCCGTTATGGGTATTTTTGGCCAGATACTAATCGTGATGCTGCAAGCTATGCCCGAAAATGTGACCGATGCCAGAGATTTGCAAAAATCCCAAGAGCACCTTCCACCGAGATAACATAGATGGTCAGTCCGTGGCCATTTTCTATTTGGGGAATAGATCTCATCGGGCCTTTGCCAACCGCCAAGTCCGGAATCAGATATGCTATTGTTGCTGTTGATTATTTTACTAAATGGGCTGAATCTGAACCATTAGCTACTATTACCTCTAAAAATATGATAAACTTTGTAACTAAGAATATCATTTGCAGGTATGGTGTGCCTCAAAAGATAATCACAGACAATGGAACCCAATTCGAAAGTGAAGAGTTCCAAGATTTTTGCAAGCGATTCAAGATCCAAAAAAGCTTCTCAGCAGTGGCTCATCCATAGGCAAATGAGCAAGTGGAAGCAGTAAACAAAATTATCAAATCAACCATCAAAAAACAGCTGGAAAAAGCGAAAGGTGGTTGGGTCGATAAGCTACCACTAGCACTACGGGCATATAGAACTACTCAAGAAACTGCGACTGGACACACTCCATTTTCATTGGCATATGGATCAGAGGCAATGATTCCGGTGGAAATAGAAGCCCTTCACGTAGAAGAACTTATTTCAACCAAGCTGAAAACGAAGAGTTGCAACTTGAAGCACTTGACTTCCTTGATGAAAAAAGGGAAGAGGCTCAGCTCAGAATTGCAGCCCATCAGCAAAGAATTGCCAGGCACTTCAATTCCAAAGTTCACCAACGCAGCTTTGAGATTGGGGATCTAGTCTTGAAAAGGATCATGAGAGCAACAGGAGTGTTTGCGCCAAAATGGGAAGGGCCGTATGTTATAGGCAAAAAACTTCTTGATGGCACTTTCAAACTGACAACTGTCGAAGGAGATCCAATTCCAAGGGCATGGAACAGCAATCACTTGCGCTCATATTTTACTTAAATGCTTTATTGAAATACTGTAAAAGAATTGTGGATGTATGATTCTTGTATTGAAAGCCATTGTAAAGCCAGTGCAAGTGAATAATAAGAACTATAAAGTGGATGTAGGCCCAGTTCTTAGCCCAACCACTATAAATCTTGTGTTCTCTACTATTATAAACTGCCTGTTTTATTTCGATATATAAAGTACTTTAATTTTATTGCTAAAATGCCGATTTAATATTGCAGGCCATTAAAACAAATCTTACCCATCACAAGACCAAGCGATCCCTGACATCACTCAACAAATGAATGTTCAGCCACAAAAATTCTAGACTCAAATCCTATATAAGAAGTGCTTCAAGCAAACAGTTAGTGGTTCCGCCGGAGGTGGACCCTTCCTAACTAATTGTGATCGTTTGTGCAAACGAACATCCGATTAATTAGCATGTGTTTGCCCCTTCGAACTCATTTAACAATGAAGTACACTTCTTTGGATAAAATAAACTACTTTCAAAAGAAAGGAATGTGTGCTTGAAAATGATAACAGGGAACCGCTGATATGGGCAAATGGCGAAAAGACATGCGCGAGCAGGCAGGAAATAGCAAAAGACCTCTTCGGAGGCACAAGCCCTCTTCGGAGGCACAACTCTTCGGAGGATAAAGACCTCTAATGGGACTTGCCAGAAAAAGAAAGTTCGCTTTCTCAACCAAAAAAGATTGGTGGAATGACCGGTGGCACAGGGCACTCATTATATAGCTGAGAACGTTTGTGCAAACAAACATCCAAGCAACTTGTGTCCGCCCCGTGAATCCATCCAACCATGAGAAAGAAACTTCCAGGCGAAAGCCCTACTCGGAGGCACACATTTGACCGTGATCTGAAATAAAACTTCACACGAGTTGAAATGTGAAAAGACCTCTTCGGAGGCACGCATTCCATCGAGATTTTAAATAAAACTTCATAAGTGTTGGAATGTGAAAAGCCCTCTTCGGAGGCCCATTTCACCAGAGTTGAAATGCTAAAAGACCTCTTCGGAGGCACACATTTCACCGTGATCTGAAATAAAACTTCACACGAGTCGAAATGTGAAAAGCCCTCTTCGGAGGCCCGCTTCCCAGCGAACAGGGAAAAAATAAAAGCCTCTCCCCAGAGGTAGAAACAAAAAGCCCTCTTCAGAGGCCCGCTTCCCCGCGTACAGGGAAAAAACAAAAGCCCTCTTCCCAGAGGCACACACAAAAAAACCCTCTTCCCAGAAGCACAATTAAACAAAAGCCCTCTTCGGAGGCACAAACAGGTCAAAGCCCTTTTCGGAGGCCCACCTTACCGCGTGGAAGAATTTGCTTGCCAAGAATAAAGGTGACTTTATTCAAAAGTGAAGTGTAAAAACTTCTTTAAAAAAAAGAGAATGAAAGAGAAGACTTCTCCAATACGAGGCGCATTCTACTAAATCAGAAAAATATTTCCTTAAAATAGAAAAATTATTCTCGAAAGTACAGATGCAAACCTCCTTCAAATGGAAAAGTTGTTCTCTAAAGAAAGAGTACAAGTCTTCTCGAAACAGAAGGGTTGTTCTTCAAAGTTCTGCCAATGTGAAAGAGATTGCAATAAACCATGGTATGTGGGCAATATAATATAGTTACAAAAATAAAAGCAATGCTCAAGTAACATACCATAGGTTTACTGCAACATCACATAGACAAAATAAAGAAACTTGTATGAAAAAGAAGAATAAATGCATTCTCAAATACAGACAGAAGTTTGTACGAGTAAAAGAATCATTTTATTCCATACTATGAAAATTTTATACATGTGCAGGTTTCAAAACAAAAGAAGGTGGGGACCGGTACCCGCACAATCTCCGGTCAACACAAGTCTCTATATATACAAGCAAAAAAGCAAAAAGCATAGGTCCCAAACACATCACTTCTTCTTCCTGCCACCTTTCGAGCCCTCGCCTGGCCGGATGATTAACTTTTTTGGTCGGCTTGTGAGAGTAGGGGAAGAAAGAGGAAGGGGTGCAATTGGACTTTCTTCTTCTTTTTCTTCACCGGCAGAAGCTTCCGTCTTTTTCTTTGAGACTCCACGCTTCCGCTTCTTCCTTGAAGAAGACTCACTGCCCGGGGTGAAAAGTGTAGATAACTTTATGTCATCAGAAATAGTTTGCTCCGGGGTTCTTTCGCCTTCTTCAGGTTCTTCGGCCTTCTGTTCTTGTGAAGCAACCAGATCATCCAAGCCTTGAAGAGCTTCTATCTGCTCTTCTTGTGACCCCTGTTGAGAAACGGAAGGAGGAGTAACCTGAAGAGGCGGAGAGAGAACAACTGGAAGAGGGGAAGGCTGGACAACACTTGGCGCTTTCACTACAGGAGAAGAGAAGCTAAAGTCGGTATCTCTCATAAAAAGAGGAGAAAGTTGCGCGTCAAGGTTTAAGTAATAATCAAAATGTTCATCAAGCTCATGTGAAGTAAGCAAGCGGTCCACTTGAGCGAGATCAACATTGAGGTTACCTGGAGAAGTAGGCTTTACTATGTCAACTTCAAAATCCTGTGCTTCAGTACTTTCTTGAGTCTCATCTCCAGTGCGGGCGGTGGCACTTTCAATAACAGCTTTAGCAGGAGGAGGAGAATGGGAACTGGAGCCAACAATATCGATGTCGGCCGAAACCGAAGGTTGAACTGGTTCGGTTGAGGTTGCCTTCCCTAAATGTTATCCTTCTGCCATTTCGGCTCTCTCTCTAGCAAGTTTCTCCTTTCCCCTGGCAAGATTAGTACATGCATCATCATCTAGATAGTGCGCCATTAAATCTACTTCAGCATATCCAGCTCCTCCAAGCATATCATGTGCGGCCTCCCACACTTTGGCCAAAGTGATTTCGTACTTCGGTCCCAAAAATCTAAGGCTACCGCGCCCCAGAACACTATGAATGTAAAACTCGAATAAAGTAGAGCTGACTTCGGCTTTAGTTGCCATATGAGATTCCTCGGCTGCTGTTTTGCCGGCAATAGCTTCATCACGCTCCTTTTCAGCTTCAGAAAGTCAAGCTTTTAGCAGTTCAATTTCCAAGTTCTGGGAGTTGGTTTTTTCTCGCAACTTAGCAACGTCAACTCGGTAGCTATCCACAACTTACTGTTGTGCTTCAAATTTAGCTTCAGCATCTCTCTGTGCAGCGTGAGCATCTCTCACCTGTTTTTGAAGCACTTCTTCTCTTTGAGAATAGGAAGTGGAAGAAGTGGCGAGCTCTTCTTTAAGTTTTTCAACTTCCGCTTCAAGCTTCTCATTATAAGCGGCAATACTCTTCATCTCTGCATCATGCTGATCGAGTGTTTTCTGCCACTCGGATTTTTCATTTTCCATAGTCAGCATGGCTTCGAGGTTTGCACGATTTACTCTTTGAAGCTCGTCAAAAAGTTCCTGCCAACCAGACATTCTCTCGATATCGAGTTTGATGGCATCAAGATTTCGTAACATGGCTTGCTTATCGATTGGGACCAAGTCAAGGTCGAAACGCACTCCCTTTAAGCACCAATGCGGAAACCGACTTCGAAGAGTAGCCGGACCCTGCCCAACTTTATACGGGGGCCTACTGATGATTGTTTGAATATCAACTCTTTGAAGGGAAGGAGAGCTGGAAGGAATTTCCAAAGAGACGGGAGGAGCGGGTTTTTCAGAAATTTCAAATGTCGGTTTCTCGCCAAGTTTGGCCCGTTTTCTCGGATCTTCAACGACATGACTTTTCCCTTTATCATCATGGGATTTTCTTTTGTGGGAATCATCCTCTCTCTGAGAAGAATCATGTCGTTCGTCCCTTCACCCGTAGCGTTCTTCATAAGCACGCTTCTCACGAGCTTTCCTCGTAGCTCTTTCTTCGTCGGTTTCCCAGAAGGCAGGAAGATACCTCTTGGGGTCATAAGAGCCACGCCTCCCATAACGTTGGAAATCATCATAGTAGGAGCCACTTCGTCCCATTGGAAAACCAGAAAATAGAAAAAAAAGATAAATTCAGAAATCTTCAAAGCAAGGAAGTTGAATGCGTATAAGTTCTGAAAAGTCCTAAGTGTGTGTAACATGCAAACTACGCGCGTCAAACTACGAACCACTCCTTGGTTGGGGGGTGATGATGGATTTTACAGCTAGTGTCAACTCTTGGGCTGATGGAGTTTGTTGTAGGACGGATGTCGCTTCAACTGTTGGAGAAGTAACTTTAGCAGTGATAGGATCTGTTTGCGCCAAAATTGGTCACAAACACACAATACCGTGAAAGCACCAGTGTATGAATATAAATTAGTGATATTCAAACACAAACAACAAATCTCAACAAATAATAGACAGCAGTCCAAAAGTAAAGAACAGAGACACAGGTTTTATAGTGGTTCGGCTATCTCCGGCCTACGTCCACTCCAATTTTTTTTTTTTTATTGATTATCCTTGAAAAGTGATTACCACAGTTGTAGTGACCAAATCTAAAAAAATTGCAGTAATGATGCTATGGTATAATTTTAGCAGCGTCTGGGCTTGCCTTTCCTCTCCAAATTTTCCGACCCCCTTTTCTGAATGACCAGGGGCTCTATTTATAGGCGTGGAAGGCTGAAATCCCGCCTAAAACCTGGGGAGGCTGCTTGGCACGTGAGGGGGGCCCACAGGCCTGTGTTCTCGGAATCCGTGCCCAGTTTGGGATCGATTCGAAGTGACGTTCGAATCGATCAAGAATCCGTCCAATTGAGCTGAAATTTGGTGTGAACATTCTTCAACATGTATGTAAGTTCCTGTAAAAATTTCATTGCATTTGGATCAACGGCTTGGAAGATATGATCGATCCAAGTTCAAGAATCCGTGCGTCCTGAATGGTTCGAACCCATGCTTCGAAACCATCTACTTCGAAACCATCCCCTTCGAATCCATAGGGCCGACTCCTGCGAATCCATACCCTTCGAACCCATGCTCTTCGAATCCATGCTTTCTGAAGCCGCCTCCTTCGAGTCCATATCCTACGAGTCCATCCTCTTCGAATCCATCCCTTTCGAATCCTCGTCCTTCGAATCCATGCCCCTTGCTTCGTATCCATCATCTTAGAATCCATGTCCTCTTCGAATCCATCTCCTTCTTCGAATCCATGTCCACTTCGAATCCATCTCCTTCTTCGAATCCATGTCTACTTCGACTCCATCTCCTTCTTTGAATCCATGTCTACTTCGACTCCATCTCCTTCTTCGAATCCATGTCCACTTCGACTCCATCTCCTTCTTCGAATCCATGTCCACTTCGAATCCATCTCCTTCTTCGAGTCCATGTCCACTTCGAATCCATGTATACTTCGAATCCATTACCTTCTTCGAGTCCATCTTCATCTTCGAATCCATGATCTTCGAATCCATACCTATCGTTCGAATCCACCATCTTCGAGTCCATGTCCATCGTTCGAATCCATGTCCATTGCATTGAAGCTACTCCTTTCCAACCCATCTAGTTCCCATCGATTCGAAGCGTCATCGATGCGAACCTCATGGGTTCGAATCTTGATGGGTTCGAACCTGATCGGTTCGAACCGAGCGTCACTTTATCCCCTTTTTGATGGATTCGAACTACGTACTATTCCTACCTCGAATCCATCATATTTCCTTCATACGAACTCCGATTAACCTGAAATTTGAAACATAGCCTTTCATAGTCCTTATCATCATTTCCAATCAATTTCGTCCCGATCGGAGTTCAACAAAATTTTGACGATATCCATCGTAGCCTTATCTCCAGTCCTAATATCCATAATTCCTTGCCAATTTGTTGATATTCCAGTTTTGACCAAAAAATGGGATAACATTTTGCCCCCCGAAACATGCCTTGTGATAACAAGGCGTGTTTTGAATAATTACGAATCCAATATCCGAAGTCCAAAGCCATATTGCCAGAGTATATCGTCCTTGACTGCTTCGAGTCGATGTCCAATTCCATATCCAATAGCCAAAGCCTTAGCCAATTCCGTATCCATTCGAACTCGACAACCAAGTTCCAATCCATCCTTATCCAATAGCCAATAACCGGAGCCAGGACCTCTCCGGGTCGATATCCAAATCCATAACCTCTCTGGGTTCCTGCCAAGCGTGATCCACATCCGACGACCGTGGTCCAGTGTCCCTGGACGTTGAGTTAACCTCTCCGGGCTCTTGCCAAGCGCAATCCATACTTGAAGTCCTCGGTCCAGTGTCCCTGGACGTTGAGCCAACCTCTCCGGGTTCTTGCCAAGCACAATCCATATTTGACGACCTTGGTCCAGTGTCCCTGGACGCTGTAAAATGCCATGGCTTAAGTCCTAAGCCGAATCCTGATCTCTCCGGACCCTTGCCGAGCATAGTCCATACTCGACGACCTGAAAATAATAAATGATAATAGAGGGCCTAAGTCCTAGGCCGAATCCTGGTCACTCCGGACCCTTGCCAAGCATTGTCCATACTTGACGACCTGAATGAGTCAATCTACCTTGTTTGGGTAAAGTGACTCATCCCTTGCCAGGCATAATCCATACCCGACGACCATTTACCAAAAACCAGATAAAAGTCCAACCAGAATTTATTCCAAAGTCCAAATCCGAAATTCAAATTCGAAATCCATATCCAAAATCCAAATCCAAATCCAAAATTCAAATCCAAACCAGAAAACCAGAAATCCAAACCAGCATCCAAAACCAAAAACAATCATCCAAAGGAAAATCCAAATAAAAAAGCAAGAAAAACCAGGAGCTCAATCCAAGCTCCAAAACCAAATCCAAAAAAGAAAAGCAATGTCCAATCTAAAAAGCAAGAAATAAATTTCACAAACCATAGCATCCCGGTTTATCATCATTCAGAGCATGCCTAGGGGCTATCTCCGTCCCCGTACATGTGTAAATGACTTTGCCGTTTGCTAGCAGCTTGCTACTTATTCCATATTATCCTGGTCAATGGATGATCAATCGACGATCATCCCTGGGCCTCCCATCATCACGGCGTGAAGTGGTCGGTGGTTGCTCCTGCTCCACCGTTGCATCCCGAGTTCCAACGTATTGCTGTAACTGTCCATTCCTTACATGCTCCTCGATTATGTCCTTTAGGTGCCTGCAGCTGTTGGTATCGTGTCCATCCAGATCATGGAAGAGACAGTGCCTTCCTGATGTCCTTTCCCGCTCTGTTGGTTCCCTCCTAGCTGGCCTTCGGTAGGGAAGGCGATTCCGAGTTTCCAGGTATATCCGCTCCAGCGTCTCGTTCAATCCTGTGTATGTGGAAAACTTTGGATCCTTCCATCGCTTCCTAGCGTTTCCAGAGTCATCGTCTAACTTCCTTTTCCCTTTATCCTTATCCAAACCATTTTTGGATACCGCTCCAACCTCGATTGCATTAGCCTTCTTCACCTTTAAATCCGTACTTGCATCTTCTTGCCGAAGGAACCTTTCTGCCTCATGAAAGAATTCGTCGAGATTTTGCGGGGGATCTCGTATCAGAGATACCTTGAAATCCGAATTCTCCTTGACTCCTGATACTGCTGCCATTAAAACCATTGATGGATCAGGCCGATCCACCGAAGCGACTGCCGCACTGAATCGAGTTAGAAAAGCTCTAAGCGATTCGTCCATCCTTTGCTTCACCGATGTTAAAGTCATTACGTTCTTCGACCTCTTGACGTGAACCCGGAACTGTCCCAGAAACTTTTCCACTAATTCCTTCCAAGTCCTGATAGATCCTTCTTCCAGCTGCCTAAACCACATTGCAGCTAAGTCCTTCAAATACAAAGGGAAACATCGGGCCATCACTTCCTCCGATGCCCCCAGCACTTCCATGTGTCTGGTGTACCTCATTAAGTGATCTGTTGGATCCGTCTTACCATCATATACCTCCACGCTAGGTAGCTTGAACTTAGGTGGATTCTGAGCCATCCTTATCTCCCGAGCGAATGGACTTCTATTCACCCCTTCCAAATCTCCGTTTGTCAAACCACCTCGCATAGTCTTCCTGATCATTTCTACTAATCCTATATTGTCTGGTAGGGGTTGCCCCCCATGCCCCCGAGGGAACTCTGGTACATATTCCTCGTGTGGCTCACTAGCAGCAACGTTAGCTCTAGCTTGTTGAATTCCTTCCAAAGGTTCTCCTGCATTGAATCCTGTGGGCCTGCCCCCAAGCCCTTGTTGATTGCCTTCTGGCTCCGTATCCTGTCCTTCATTGGGTTCCACCACCCTAGCTCCTTGTCCTGCATCCGCAGCTGCTGTAGCTGTTCCTAAGTTCTGCATCCCTGCAGCTCTAATTTGTTCCAATAAAGTTTGCATCATTTCCTGTTGACTTTTCAACAATCTCTCCTGCAAAGAATTGGCCATAGCTTCCATTTCATTCCGAGTTATGTAGACCGAAGCCTGTCCTTCCTCACCTCCGGAGGATGCTTGTTGACTTCCTCCTTGTTGGCTTCTCTCAGCCCTTAGCCTTCTGCTATTCTGCCTTGTCATTGTCTTCCAAATCTAAATTCCTCAAACTCTTCAAATCCGATGCAGCGGGTGCTAGTTGTTCTCAGTGAAAGCACCAAAATGTTTGCGCCAAAATTGGTCACAAACACACAATACCGTGAAAGCACCAGTGTATGAATATAAATTAGTGATATTCAAACACAAACAACAAATCTCAACAAATAATAGACAGCAGTCCAAAAGTAAAGAACAGAGACACAGGTTTTATAGTGGTTCGGCTATCTCCGGCCTACGTCCACTCCAATTTTTTTTTTTTTATTGATTATCCTTGAAAAGTGATTACCACAGTTGTAGTGACCAAATCTAAAAAAAATTGCATTAATGATGCTATGGTATAATTTTAGCAGCGTCTGGGCTTGCCTTTCCTCTCCAAATTTTCCGACCCCCTTTTCTGAATGACCAGGGGCTCTATTTATAGGCGTGGAAGGCTGAAATCCCGCCTAAAACCTGGGGAGGCTGCTTGGCACGTGAGGGGGGCCCACAGGCCTGTGTTCTCGGAATCCGTGCCCAGTTTGGGATCGATTCGAAGTGACGTTCGAATCGATCAAGAATCCATCCAATTGAGCTGAAATTTGGTGTGAACATTCTTCAACATGTATGTAAGTTCCTGTAAAAATTTCATTGCATTTGGATCAACGGCTTGGAAGATATGATCGATCCAAGTTCAAGAATCCGTGCGTCCTGAATGGTTCGAACCCATGCTTCGAAACCATCTACTTCGAAACCATCCCCTTCGAATCCATAGGGCCGACTCCTTCGAATCCATACCCTTCGAACCCATGCTCTTCGAATCCATGCTTTCTGAAGCCGCCTCCTTCGAGTCCATATCCTACGAGTCCATCCTCTTCGAATCCATCCCTTTCGAATCCTCGTCCTTCGAATCCATGCCCCTTGCTTCGTATCCATCATCTTAGAATCCATGTCCTCTTCGAATCCATCTCCTTCTTCGAATCCATGTCCACTTCGAATCCATCTCCTTCTTCGAATCCATGTCTACTTCGACTCCATCTCCTTCTTTGAATCCATGTCTACTTCGACTCCATCTCCTTCTTCGAATCCATGTCCACTTCGACTCCATCTCCTTCTTCGAATCCATGTCCACTTCGAATCCATCTCCTTCTTCGAGTCCATGTCCACTTCGAATCCATGTATACTTCGAATCCATTACCTTCTTCGAGTCCATCTTCATCTTCGAATCCATGATCTTCGAATCCATACCTATCGTTCGAATCCACCATCTTCGAGTCCATGTCCATCGTTCGAATCCATGTCCATTGCATTGAAGCTACTCCTTTCCAACCCATCTAGTTCCCATCGATTCGAAGCGTCATCGATGCGAACCTCATGGGTTCGAATCTTGATGGGTTCGAACCTGATCGGTTCGAACCGAGCGTCACTTTATCCCCTTTTTGATGGATTCGAACTACGTACTATTCCTACCTCGAATCCATCATATTTCCTTCATACGAACTCGGATTAACCTGAAATTTGAAACATAGCCTTTCATAGTCCTTATCATCATTTCCAATCAATTTCGTCCCGATCGGAGTTCAACAAAATTTTGACGATATCCATCGTAGCCTTATCTCCAGTCCTGATATCCATAATTCCTTGCCAATTTGTTGATATTCCAGTTTTGACCAAAAAATGGGATAACAGGATCATCTTTAAAAAGGTCCTGTGAAGTAATCCTCAGGTCGCTCAACCCCTCAAAAGTATCATCACCACTGTGCTTGGCGGGACTCATTCTCTCAGTTCCTTCGTCATCAGATTTCCTGGATTGTTGGGGAGGCTCCTCTTCTTCAATGACCGGGGCAAGTACAAGATTGCCGGATGGCCCCGCAACATCAATTGAAGTAGAACACTTTACCAATGAAGCCTTAACAGTAGGTTCTTTCAGTGTAAGTTCTTCGACGGAAACTGGGGCATCCGATGTCTCTACTAGAGAATCAGGGACTTCATGAGGCTGAGTAGATCGGGAAGAGTGCAAGAGTCCGTATTGGTGAAGAAATTCGTCTTTTAGCAGAAATTTAATACTTCTTTCCTCAACCGCCATGGCACTTAATCTTTCAAAAGTCGGCTTGTGGCTGGGATCTCTAGAGGGAGGAGGAAGTGCTGTAAAAGAAAAGAACGAAATTAGCACCTAGCAACTCGGACTTTGAAAAGCTCAAATGGAAAAAGTAGGAGTGAGCAATCTTACTTCCTACTCTCCAGATGGCGTAAAATCCTGGAGGGCGACGAACGAAGAAGAATTGATTTAAGAACCCGTGGGCACTTTCCGGAAGATCGACAATCAATCTACGGTTTCTGGCGCTTCTCACGAGTGTGATAGAGGGATGATCTTTATTCTTTGCAAATGTGCACAAGTAACAAATTTCTTCAAAACTCGGAAGACGATCAAGTGTCCTCCTGAACAGCACACAAAGTCCCATTAGGATGGAATGTCCATTGGGATGCAATTGGAAAGGAGAGATAGTCAATCGGAGGAAGAGTTGCTGAAGAAAGTCATTAAAAGGAGAAATGGAACCACATAGGAACATCTGACGGTTGACAGTGATAAAACCGAGAGGTGGCCTATCAGCAATATCGTTTGGCCCAGGAAGCAAAGCGTCTGCTTCAGCAATACCAAATTGAATACGTAGTTGGTTGAACGCCCGCTGACTCAGGGTAGTTGGAGTTCTTTCTGGAGGATTATCCAATGGATTAGCGATCGGGAAGACCCCTTCAGCTTGCTCTATTATCTCTTCTTGAGAAGACATTCTACACAAGGAACTGGAGATTCAAATATGAAGGTGCACGTTTCCTAAATGTGTGAAGTGTTGTGCAAAACTAATAAAAAACGACAAGCAAATATAACTGAAATTAAACTAACAGGCATTTGTCAATTATAAAGTTTCAGGGCTTGTTGTTTTAAGTCCAAATACAAGTGCAGTGTTGATGCAAACAAATCGGTTTTAATTGATTAACATTGCTTTGCTTTAATACTTCACTTGAGTTTGTTGATTCACAGCATTTCATATAATTCCTTTAAGTTGATTATCTTTTATCGACTAATCTGTCATTCGGTGTGGACGGTCAGTGGCAGTATATTCGTCCCATTTTTCTGTAAATGTTGTATTTAACATGTTATTAGCATTAAAGTTAATGAAATCTGTAAAGAAGTACAACAAGTTCAAGCATGTTTTCTCGGCAGTTCAAGTTGGGAATTCAATTCAGCAACGTCATGTTCATTAAAGTTGAAAGGAGTTCAAGGCAATGCAAAACAGGCTAAGTCCTAGGTCGCTCAACTCCATACGCGACCTACGACCTATGCCGCAAGAAGTTAAGTCAACTATTCTCCCTAGTCGCTCTGCTCAAGATGAAGTTTATCAGTTATCTTCCTATAAGTTAAAGCTATGATGCGAGCTAAGTTAGGTCGCTGATTCTTTAAGTCGCCTAGTTTTAAGCCGTGTGTTATTCTGGTAAATTAGGTCGCTGGTCCTTTAGGTCGTCAACTTTAGGTCGCATGCAATCCAGGCAAGTTAAGTCGCTGTCCCTTATGTTGTTTGGAGTTTTATGGCTAAGTCGCTAAGTCGTTCACAGAGCTAAGACGTGGGATTCATGTCCACACTACTTAAGCCCTAATTCGTTCAAGGCTCTTAGGTCGAGCATGGCCTAACTCTCCTTAACTCGCGAATTCCTTTTCCTTCAACAAATCGCCTAACCCACTAACCGGTTAACCCAATAGCCCCTTATCCTCTCTACAATAAACTCCGTCGTCTCCCCACACCACCAGATCATCCAAAACCACTTCAAAACGCCTCAGATCCATCATAAGCCCGATACATTGCTATGCTCACATGAATTACAGTGACAGCATGTTCAATAATGGTCAAAAATCTATCGTAATGTGATTTGTAGCAAAATATGGCAT
Source organism: Allium cepa (assembly GCA_030765085.1). Taxonomy (NCBI): domain Eukaryota; kingdom Viridiplantae; phylum Streptophyta; class Magnoliopsida; order Asparagales; family Amaryllidaceae; genus Allium; species Allium cepa. Next base: position 241,687,522 of record CM060930.1, read on the forward strand.
GTGAAATCGGGTTAGGGTCGAAAAATGAGGAGTTCACAATTCAACGGTGATCGTGGTTGGAGGATGATCGGAATTCACTTACGTAGTGTGATTGTAGAGATGATCGGCAATTGATTGATTTGTTAATTAAGAGCTTTAAAATCCTTTAAGAGCAGGTTAGAGTGTTAGAGCAGGTAAAGAAAGGAAGAGGTGGTCTCAACGGCTTATATACAGGAGCAGAGGAACACGAATCGACACGAACGACCTAACTCCCTCATAGGTCGCTCACGACTTAAACGATCTAAAGTAGCAAGGGTTAAGAGATATCGAAGCACATGACCTAACTCCTAGGCGTATACTTCGAGCGGCAAGTGTTAACCCTCTTTTATTCAGCAGCCTAGCGACCTAATGGTTCAGCGACCCAGCAACCTAATGGTTCAGCGACCCGGCGACCTAGTGACTTAATGACTTAATAACCAAATGACCTAACGGCCTATCCACCTAAGGCTCACGACTTAACAATCTATAACAAGCTAGCGACCTAACGAGATAAAGAAGGCTGCGAACTAACTCCAGAAAGTCTCCTACGACCTAACTCCAGAAGGTCTCCTGCGGTCTAGCGAGATAAAGAAAGAGCGACCTAGCAATTCAGGAAGGGCAACGACCGAACATGCTCCAGAACTAAGCCGTATGACCTGCTTCTCCTATTAGGTCGCTCACGACCTAATCTTGCCGAGATAACTTCTGTATTGTATATGTTAGGTCGCTCATAGCCAATATCTCGCCCAGAATGATTCAATTAACTCGCCAATGACTTAAGCTAACTCGGGATGACCCTTAGGTCGCTCACGCCCTGAAAACTAACGACCTACCTTAGGTCATGCGCGACCTATGACTTGCTAGATTTTTTCGAAGTGATCAAGTACACCCTAGTTAAGCCGTAAACCGCTCCCACTAGGTCGCTCACGACCTGCGACCTATCCAAGGTCGCTCACGACCTACGACCTAATTCAGAATTCTTCTATAAATATCCCACCTACTCCAACTGAGATGGGATCTTTTGGCTCATTTCTAAAATGCCTATACTCTGCTGAATTCTCAACTCACTCGACACTTCAAACACGAAAGGCATCTCGACGAACTTCAAGAAGAAATCTAACACATTCGACATGGATTCAAAGAGTTCTTCCATATCAGAGTTCTAGTTATTTGTCCTAGCAGTGTTGTAATCGAAGATTGTTGTAAAGTTGTAATTGATTCAGCAATAAAGAAGATCAAAGTGGATATAGGCTTAACTTGAAGCCGAACCACTATAAAACTGTTGTCTTTTTACTACTTTTTCTGTGACTTTTCTACTTACTTCTAATTCTCGTATTAACGGGTGGTGCTTTCACTTAATCTCTACTTACACCGGGGTGTTAGCGTTCAATTTTAAGCGTTAACAGTTTCCAATCATGGTAAGTTAAGCAATGAAGGAGCTGCATTTTTTGTTAACTACAGTGGAAATATGCATGAAGTGTATGGTCAAAATAAATAATGTGTGTTAGTTGTTTCGTATTGAATAATAATTTTTGCATCGACTTGAGAACGTAGTCTTAGTTGTCCAGTTTGAGTAACCCTTTTTTAAAACCAACTTTTATCTTGATTTGAGTAATTCCTTTTATGCAGAGTATCAAAGATAATTTGGTAAAAGGTTTCATTGGCCAGACATCAGGTTTTATGGCTAGGGATGTAAACGCTTTAGTTGTTGATGTTATTGCCAATTTCATAAATAGAAGTATAAATCAATGAGATGGCAATAGCTTGCTAAATGATACTGCAAAATGTTTAGACAAGGTAGATATCTTCAAAGCCTTAGAGAGATAAAAGAAAAAGAATGCATCTGCATTAGGTATATCGGAAGTAAGTATGCACGAATTCATTTTTTTACATAGTTCAAACTTTATTATCATTTTCATGTTTACTTATAAACCATATTGTTTATCTATGTAGCATATTTTTTTAATTCAGATTGCTGCAATTTAGGTGCCCAATGTATAACAAGAAGAAGTTGGCGGGCTTGAGTAAATAAAAACATCTATTTTGGATATTATTCAAGTAGTTTTTCCATGAGCTTCATATGGTGAGAAAATTGATTATTAATAAGAAATTTACATTTATTGTATAACTTCGAAACAATAATAGGATTTCTGATATCATAAACAATTTTTTTTGGTTCGTTAAGTTTACTGTAGGCTGAAAATTAGAGTATTAGGTGCTTGGGACATTAAATTTTCCATGATATCATTAACAAAGATGATTCTTTCACTGCGCACATCAACCTACACTGAAAACCAATATTTGTTTTGTTTCACTGGTTTTGCAACACCTTTTACTTAGTACAAGTCAAAGAAAATGAATCCTAGGATATAGAAATATGCATTCGAAGACAAACATCCACCATTTGCAGGAATCCCTGACTTTTAACATGCTTTCTTCCACTTTAATTGACTTTTTTGTAGATTTTCCATGTTTTATAGACAATGTATGTTCTTTTCTCCAACTAAGTGTGCCTTTTATGTTTACTGCCCAATAGTATTTGATCTGTAAAAGCAAAAAGATCACACCAGCATATTAATCATAAAACATTGCAATGTGTACCACAGTTAATTTGAGTTTTAGCATACCGTCTACCCGTTTTAAATTAGTTATCCTATTTTAAATGGTATTAAACTACTGCTTATTTAAAGCTAACCTATATCATTACTACCTATGCTCTTACCATTATTAACTACATGGTAGAAAAACACATCATAAATAAATGCATTCCCACTATGCTGCGTATTTTATGATGCATGTTCCCACTGCTTTACGTTTATGGTAAACATACACTATTCTATTTTATGCTATTGTATATGCTGTGTATGCCCACTATTAACTATATTGGCACTTTGCAGTGGTATAATTATAAACATAAGAATTAGAAACAAATGTATTTTTTATTAAGAAGGCTTATACATAATGATATTATACATGCACAACTAACTGAGGGTATTGCCATTTGTTAGCAATGATGCCCAGAATTTGATATTTAGAAGAGTTGGTAAGGGGGTAATGTTGTAGTCCCTTATACCTTTGCACAACCAACTTAAAACAAACACAGCAAAGAGGAGTGCAGACTCCTTTATCTCACAATAGTTTGGAAGATGTTCGGCAGAACATATATGTAAAAACATGTATGTTTCTGCCTCAACATGTCAATATTAACTATTACTATTGTATTGAGCACAAATAGCTGTGTTTGCTCTTTTGTTTTCTTCTAATAGTGTGACGGCTTATTCTTATTTTTGTTAATTTACAAAGTTCGGTCAATTTAGTTTTTAATTACCGCTGAATCCATTATTTCACACACATCCAGGAAAAAAAGGTCGAGACTGATTCCCGATGGTTGGATACTGTAAGTATGTGTAGGTATGCGTTTGAAAATATACTTTACCAATAATTTTGATGTAGATGTTGAATTTGTACACATATGTAATACACCCAATATTTTTCTCTGGCTATCAACGAACGTTTTGGCCAACACATGTACTAATTTTGCAATACCACTGTGGGAGGTTTTGCATCGTTTGATGCTTTTACTTTGGACCTAAGTAGTGCACTTGATATATTTGCATCATCAATTAGTATGATTTCCTCTCATTTTCGTTATTCAACCAAATGATTATTCATTCCTAGAGTAATACGGTTGTGGCCGCTGGATGCATTACAAGTTTACCATTATAACTGCCTAATGCATTATTCTTTTACCAGTTTTACACTAAAAATTAATCTATAAAAATAAACTTATCAATGACCAATCGGTGCAAGAATCCCAATTTTCCTCATTCAATCTATTTTTTATCTTCCTTTAACTGGCAAGCTATAGGACTATCCACAACAGCAACAAAAATGGAAAAGAAAATCATTACTTTGCTAACTTCTTCTGTGATTGAAACATTGACATTTTATCCATCCAAACATAAATTGTAACGACCCTGACTCGACCTTCGAAAATCGGCACCCGTACTTCACTTGTACTTGAATGCCGCAGATTCAAACGCCGAATCTGGTTCACTGGAGCTTATAACACATTAAGTATAACAACACAGTGGAAGGAAAAGAATAATATCATTGATACATAACATTTGATTACAATGATATAACACATTTGTAACAAACTTGTATTTTGTAGTTATTTTAATTATATATTTTAATTATTGAATTCTTGATTTAAAAATTTTACTTTATTTATGGATAAAACTTTATTTTATTTATTAAAATGAATAAACTTTGTTATTTTAAATATAAGTTTTGATTTATATGTAAATTAGAATTCCAAACACACGACCTTCCTATATCAACTTCAAGTGGAAAAATGTCCTCCGTGTTTCTTCCTCCAGGCGAATAATTTGTCCCGCTCCACTTCCTCTTCGTGTATCTTCTTTCTCCCCCCTTTCATGTCCTTTTCTCCTCCCCTTCCCCCATCCCTGCGTCTACCCTCTCCCTCTTCTACTCGTTCAGGCCGTTGCTTCAGATCTATGTCGTCTGTTGATGTCGCTCCTGTCCTTTTCGCATCCAGTGAATTTCCTCCCCTTAGTTCTCTGAACCTGTCTCGCCGTGGTCCGATTGCTCACCCTTGCTCGAGTGGTGATATTGCTGTTGCTGACCGTGTTCAATCTGAAGCGATTCCGCCCCCTACTGGTAAGTCGCGCCTCCTTCCTTCGTTGGGTACAAATGTGTGTATCCCAGTGAATCACAGTCGTGATATGGGCAAGCTAGTGATGGATTCAATGGTCAATGAGAATGATATAGGTGGAAAGTCATGTTGTAATGTTGGCGCAGATGAGAATGTTGTGCCTGTTCGATGCACGCCCAGTGTTTGTATAAATGCTACTGCCGGTAATGGACCTTTTTCCAGTGGTAGCTGTTTGGATGCGCCCTTGTCTGTTGCTACACATGATCTGCCATCTGTTGAGGTTCGTAATGGGCCATCTGTTGAGGTTCGTCTTGGGCCTCCTTCGGCTGTGCCTGCTTGCCCCAAACCTTGGACTTCCTTATTTAAATCATTGCCACGTAGCGCAGGTGATTACACCCCTATTGAATTTGATATTTTGGAGGAGAACGGAGTGAAGATTCCTCCTCCTAATGTTATCCAAGCTGGAGTTGATTTTTGGTCTGAATATTTAGTTGGTTTCTTTCTTGAACCAAATCACCGTTTTCGTGATCCGACCACGATTTTGAGGAAGGCTTGGATGCTGAGTGGTAATTTGACGGTTAAGCTGGTTGACTCTTTTTATTATCTTAAGTTTTCCTCCGCTCAGGATCGTCGTCTTGTACTTAGTGCCGAGCCGTCTTTTTTTGATGGTAGACCCTTTATCATCACTCCTTGGTCTCCTTCTGTGGCGCGTGCTCGCGAGCAAGTGCTTTCCATTCCCGTTTGGGTCTACTTTTCTCAGATTCCATCTGCGCTTCAGCCTTTGCTTGGGTTGAATTGGTTAGCTTGCAACATTGGAAAATTGAAGTGTTTTGACGCTACTACGGTAGCCCGAGAGAAATTGATGTATGCTAAGGCTCTGATTGAGATAACCCCCTTCCAGCCTCTCCCTGCTTCTATTCCTGTTCAGCTTGCCGTTGGTCATGTTGCGGAGGTTCGTGTTCGCTATGGTTGGGTTCCAGATATTTGCTCCTCCTGTCACTCTTTTGGTCACCTGGATTTCTCTTGCCATCATTCCAAAGCCTCTGCGGCTGCTCCCAAGATTCCTCTGCCTCGCCCCCCGCTTCGAAAATGGATTCCCAAGGCTCCCCCTCCTGCTTCTCAGATCCCTCCTCTTCCTCCTCCTGTTTTGGGTCCGTCTTTTTCTGGAGCTAGGCCTGCTTCCCCTTCTATTGCTATGTTTTCTTGTGGTGCCCCTGCTCTTCCTATTCAGGCATCTATTTCTGCCCGGATTGCTTGGGTTGAGTCAGAGAGATGTTGGGTTGATATCATCTCAGATGTGAGATTTAATCCAGTGGATGACACGTATTTCAGATTTGTTTCCGATGATCAGGAGGACCTTCGTTGCCTTTATTACAGACCGTCTGATGATTCTTTAGTTCTTGATATGGATGGTCTGGATGCGAGTAGGAATTGTGCTTTGCTTGAAGATCAATCATGGGATCGTTCTTTCATTTATTCTTCGGACGTTTTGGGTTATGATCCGAGTCTTGCTATCCACTTCAGACCTTTTGCTGGACTATGTGGGAATGTCCCTTTGCTTTCTCCAGAGGATAGTGATTCTTCCTCCTTGGAGGAGTCCTAGTTCTTGGTGATTTACGTAGCTTTTGTGGCAAGTCTGCCTCAAACCTGTGCTGTATTTTATTTTTCTGATTTTCCATAGTAGTGTAGGTGCTTTTACCTACCTCCTGTACTTCAACCTTATTACTTTCGTAATAAAAGTGGACGGCCCACTATAAAACCGGCTTGCTTTGCAAAAAAAAAAAGAATTCCAAACATAACTAAATAGAATATTTTCCAAAAATGTGAATTTTTGGTTAATCTGGTCAAACTTTGACTTTTAAATTGAAAATTTAAATATTTGAAATTTTGAATTTTATCCTTTATTATGAAAATAAATTAAATTTCAAGAATACTGCTTTTCATTTCGTTGAAATCCGATTTATATTGTGAAAGTTATGTTTTTTACAATATTGTGTGTAAACTGTCTTATTTTAAAAAAATTGTTTATTTTAATTTTTTTATAAATATTATTTTAGTTTTTAATATATTGTTCTAAATTTGAATATATGTGTTATATGATACGTTATGTATTTATTTATTTTTCAAACATTTTAAAAGGTAGTTATGATTTTCCAATGTTTACTATATTTTGCTAACAATTATTAATGCTAGTTTCAATATAATAAACTATTTTCTTTATTTACTTTTTATTTTTCCTACGAATAATTTTATTTTATTTTTCACTTTATATTTTTTTCAGTTTTCTATTTTTATTGACTTAATTTTATTGGTTTGTTTTGAATTAAAAGAAATAGAAATACAAAGAGGCAAGTCCTTTCATTTGCTTGTGACTCTTCCTTTTCCTTATGTCTCTACATTGTCTTAACTCTTCCATTTAGCTTTGGCCGTACCTTTTCTTGCTTTAGCCATGCATTTTCATCACTCATTCACGTGAAAACTTATCATCCCCCTCACAACTCATGGCCAAGTTCATTTCTGAAATTATTTTGATGTGTTTTATTGTCTTCTTCTTCTACTTTTCCTTCTTATTTTCATTAATTTGCTTCCACCTCTCTAGCCTTGCTCGGCCTAGCCTCTACCACCTTCATCTCCTCCGACCATCACCACCACCATACACGGTAGCCATTGTCTCCCTTCCCCTTGTCCAGATCTGACCATGCCTTCATATTGAGCCAATACCACAAACTTTGCACAAATGCCTTGAAATCATGCCTAGACGAGCCTAGTTTCACCACCACCTTCACATATCACCTTGGCCACCACCCTAGCTCCACCACCCCCTACTGACCTGACCTATGGCCATCACTCCAACACTGACCAGATTTGAAGCAAGCTTGAGACGAGCCCAATTGACCCTAGGTCGAGCCAAACATGGTGCACCAAACCGGCCTCTTTTTGCCTTGTTCCTTTGTTTAACATATGTTGTAGCTCCTCCTCTCCAAACACTTGTGTTGCCGTGCACATTTGATGTTATACACGAGCCTTGCATGATTATATGGCTGAGCTAAAGAGTCCCTTAGGCCAAGCATTGATGTGATTGAGACATGGTAAAATCATATTGTCCATTGTTGCTTTTATTTCAATCAGTTTCAATGTTGTTTTGTATTGAAAATTCATGTGTTATATTGTTGTGTTATTGGTTGTGTGCAAGAACATATCTAGGCTATCTCTCTCACTTGAATCCATAGTCGTGTTGTATCGTGCTTGTCGTGCCTTTGGAATCGTTTTGTGTGTCGTAGTGGTCTTCAGCTTGAAATGGTGAGTCTTTCTCACTCTGACATTTCTACTTATGAAATGGTGAATCGATAACAAGTGTTTAGTAAATAAAAATGTTTACGCAAGTTAATGATGATTATATGATATATTATTTCATGCTATTACCCTGTTAACTTTGATAATTATCACCTAACATCTGATATATGATAGTATATTGTGACCTTGACATGATAGTATCATTGTTTATATTGTTTATGCATATGTTCACACTGCAAGTTCCCTGTTAGAATAGAATCAGTATGGGTTGAAATGATACATACCCGAATGGACTTTAGAATAGGAAAAAATCATTATGGGCTGAAATGATAGGCCCGAGCGATTTTCATTTATATTTATTTACTTGGGATTGCGGTTTGAAATGATAGAACCTAGGTTTTTTTTAAACTATGGATTGAAATGATATATATCTGTATCACTTGACCTAAGTTAGAAAATTATATACAGACCCCGTGGTATATTTTTAAAATGATTTTTAAATAGATATGTATTTTTAATAGTATGAAATTTGATTTAAAAATATATATTTTATGGTTTTAAGAAGGCTAAATATTAAGTTTTGAATTTATGAAACTTAAGTATGTAAATTTGAAGTAAATATGAATTTTGACCTTAAAATTTATTTTTAAAACGTAAGTTAATAATGGAAATTTAATTTAAAGTGTTGAAATGATATTTAAAGTAAAATGTTAAGTTTTTTTAAATTTATAAGTAAATAAACAATGAAATTTTGACTTAATAAATGAAAGTGAGTTTTAAATTGGATATTTGATTTAAAAATTTTATTGTGATAAATCATATGTTAAAATTATTAAAATGTGAAATTTTAAGTCTAGAAATATGATTCATAAATTTAAATAGAAATTTTATGAAGTTTTATTGTTTTTGGAAAGTTGTAATAAAATCTGGAATTTTATTAATAGTATTTCTAAAATGCTGTAGTTTTATGACAGCACTTTTAAAATGCTGTTGTTTTGAACTTAACTATGTTTGAAATAATTAAATATGTATTACGGCATTTTATAAATGCCGTAATTCCTAAATTAAACTATTTTGGAAACTATAAGTCACGATAGCACTTTACAAATGCCGTCGTTGCTATATTTTGACAATGTTTGAAATGTTATAGATTTTAACACTATCGGAGTTATATTTTAAAGTGATAAATTATTTAACTTTTGGAATGGATTATTTGTGAAATATAAGGAGTTTTGAATATATTTTAATATTTAAATTTGAATTTTAAGGAATTTGAATTTAAATAAGGTTTACTTGGTTATGTGTTAAATGTAATGAGATGTAATGAGATAAAAGAATTTTTGAATGGATTTTTCAAATGTGTTTTATAATGATACTTGGAATAATAAATGAATGACTTATTTGATTTGAAAATTATATTTAAATTTGAATATTTGAATTCAAATACTAATTTGATAATGAGGTTTTGAAGGGACATGATATTTTGATAAAGAATATGAATTTGGATGATATGTGATTTTGATAAATGAATATTTGAAGTTTATATTGGTATGAAAGGATATTTAGTTACTGGAAATTCTGATTTATTTAAATGATATTGTCTTTATGAATTGAATATTTCAAAACTATGTAATAATGAAGTTAAATCATAAATATATGAAATTAAAATTTGATTTTGAAAAATGGTATATTAAAGCTTTGAAATATATTAAAAATTGAACAGTTTATTTTGTGAATCAAATATGTATTTGAAATTTATAAGATTTGTAAAGGTTTGTTGGGAAACTGACTTGAATTGAAACTGATGGTTTAATTTGAATCAAATTTGAAATTTGAAATTTTGGTTTAATTGAATAAATTTGTGAAATTTAAAGAATTAAATGAATGTTCCATGATTTCAACTATATGGTTTCGAAATGTTATGATTTTCAAAGTGTAATGATTTCAAGTATTTTGGGTTTCGAAAGAGTGGTAACTTTTAAAGTATTATGACTTTTGAAAGATGAATATATGTTTGAAATTGAAATGATAAACTATTTTTATTTGAATATGTTTTGAAATAAAATGGTTTTAGTTTCGAAGTATAAACTATTTTGAGAGGGATATAGTTTTGAAAGAAATGATTTGATTTTTTGAAGTATTATGATTTTAGAAATGACCACAGCATTATATAACATTTTGTTGTTAAAGAGACCAGGATCGGAAATTGTCATGCTCTTTGCCAACTCCGATAACCACTTTGACAACCGTGTACGCGGTGGAGTTTCCAGAATGAAGTAGGATGGCGGCGACGATCCTATTGAGGTATGAACGTGGACCCGACTCCCGTGAGTTGGCTTAAGGTGGCTAAAAGAGGAGCGATCGATGGGCCAAGTGAGTTCATTCCTCCGATCGGACACATTCCTTCGATACTATACTCTGACTTGTGGTTGATTTGATGGCCATCGTCCGATTTTGATTTGGGAGTGTGTTCCGAGGTGGGCGGTAGTGGCTGCTACGCGTTACCACCAGCCAGGAAGCATAATTGGTATATATACCCTGACATTGTCTAGTTGTGATGTGTCACCTACCATACCGAGCCTTTACTACGAGTTTTTTTTTCTTCCATAGCCCATGGAATATTTAGGTTAGTCTCTCGATCTAGGGATATGCTGATACTGGATGGACTAATAGGACTATTACGTGTTGGAGGCTATGTGGATAACCCTTCAACGCTATTTAAAAGTAAGTTTATTTTACTATAGAAATTATTATAATAGTGCAATATTACTACATAGTAAATAATTTAATGGATCCTTAAATGATGGGCGATCCCAAGTATCCTTTAAGTTACTGATGCATTTTGGTTACTATTCACTTGATTTGATTTATAGTTTATAAGTATTTATGTTCTGACTCGAGTGTTTTGTGTTTTGCTTCACGCTTGAGTCAACTGAGTGATTCAACATTCAAGACTCACCTTCGGAGTTGGAGCTTTGATTGAAGATCCAGTCATCTATCTTGCTTTCAATATCCAGTGATTCCAGTGACGTATTCTGATTTGTACCTGATGTATCTTGTTACTCTTCTGTTGTATCTATTTTAACTCTGATGTATCTTATTTTTATATAGTAGCTTCAAGAACTACTATCTCTTTTAATTCTGCTGCATTATTATTTACTCTGTGTCTGTGATCTGTGCTTATTTATTTACTCTATATTCTGAGATTTGCCAAATTTTATCTACAACGCGGTAATTTGAGAAATTCAAGTCCGACATGTGCGGATGCGAGTGGTTGAAAATATCGGGTCGTTGCAATTGGTATCAGAGCTTTGGTAGCTCTAGGCAAACCTTACCATATATGGTAAATGTATTTATAGCATCGCTTTCATTCGAGTTTGAATCACTTCATTTTTGACTCGATTCCTTTGAATTTGGGAATGTTCCTTGCAGTTCCAAAATCCATTTGTGTCCCTCACTAGTCATCTTCTTTTCATTCTGGAGTATCCCATAACTCCACTTCGAATGATCTTTATAGTGAGTCAGCAGTCTCGCCAATGTTAAACTGATTTGTAAAGGGGGAAACTCCTTTATAATAGCATTGATTCACCAAAGATTTATATCCGCGGTTTAGATGCTAGCATCTCTTATTATCCCAAATTCTATCTCTAGAGATTGAATGTTGATTTACCCTTGAAAATAAACTTCGATCTTATTCTTTAAGTCACGGTTGACCAGGTTAAGGTTGCCCGCGTTTATATAAACTTATCCATCTTCCTATTCTGTTATTTAATCATCTTATCTTTGTTTCCAACTTATCTTCAAATCATTCTTGAAGTGTATTTGTAAACTAATATTTAAAATGTTTAATATATATTGTTATTTGAATTGTTGATGTTGATTTGGGTTTCCGATCGATTCGTCTGATCAAGGCTAGGATTTCCAAAACACTTGAACAGAGAAAACTGACACAATTTTTTTTTTCAAATTTAGTAATGAAATAAATTTTGTAACTATATTATAAATTTTTATTGAATTGGTTGTTAAGAAATAATATTTGATTTTATATATCATTATCTCTTGTTTCATATATAAATAATTGAACTATAAACATGGTTATAAATTAATTATAAATTTAAAATGAATTTAAAACAAGAATTTGAGAATTTAATTTTCGATGGATTTCAAACCTTGTATTTAAAGTTTTAAAGGATATATTATGTAAAGTATTTTCGAATAGAAATTTGTTTTGGAAGAATTTTAAAGTTTAAAATTAGTGCTCTTCTCTTTGTCACTGGAAAATAACTTCGGTGATGACTGCAGCATCATTGACATTCATTTTCGAGTTTCGAAGTGAAGAGACTGTTCTGTAGTCTTGCTACAGTTTTGTTTTGGGATTTAATTGATTTGAATTTCTAAAATAAGACTGGATTTATAACATATGCTGATATATGATTTAAATTTGAGTGGATATATATATATATATATGTGTGTGTGTGCATTTATTTATCTCTAAATAGTTTGGAATTTATCGGAAATTTAATTCCTAAATTTTAGCTTGAAAGATAATTTTTAAGTGTAATTTCAAGATTTGGATAAATATTCAAGTTTGAAATCATTGAATTGGAAATTTTTATTTGTATAATACACAATTTCATTACAGTATAACTTACCTAAATTTTCAAAAGTTGAAAATGAAATTGGATAATATATAATATAAAAGGATTTTATAAATAAAATATGAGTGGTTATAATAAATGTTATACACTTAAATTTTAGTTATAAAAAGATTAACAGAGGTAAATAGAGAAAAAAGGGTAATGCCATAATTTACAATATAAAATGATGTAAAAGGAACAAAGAATAAATTTAAAGCAGTTGTAATAAGTATAAATATATTTACATAGGATAAAATGTATTGAGAGGAATAAATTTAATTTTAATTGGGAATAATGATGAATTAAATTTATGGTGCACTTTTTTTAGTATAATTGTTCGTCGACGGAAGTTCTATCGGTTTAGAAAACCGCCGAACGAATTTAAATTAAAAATAACCGCAAGCGCACAGTGTACGAATGTAGCATGTGGCGAATACGGGTCGTTCCACAGGGAATTGATGATTTTAAAATTCTATTCAATCAAATTAAACCAAAGTCGAGTGAAAGTTAAGCTAGAGAATTAGAGAACTAACTAAAAGAAAAGAGAAGCAAATATAAGAGTTAAGTGACAATTTAGGAAATAAATCCACCCTCTAGATCATATAGTTCAACATATAAGAAATCATGATCTCTCTTTTATGGTCATTAGTTAGTTTAATTGATGTGTTTATCATAAGTATGACCTATTTGTGCTATTAATTAGCACAACATAAGCCATCAAACTATAACACACCCCTTAAACAACTTTTAACTCTCATGAAAAATGACAATGAAAATGAAAGTGAAATCTATTTTAAGTATGGCGTATTAACTATTGGTTAGAAACATAGACCATCAAATTTTAATTTCAAATCACTTTCTTTTGCCATAATCATATTTTGATGAAGAGGCAATTAGTGTTAGTGATTGTTTAAGCATAGCCTATTTGGTGTCAAAAATATAGACTATCAAATTCAAAGCAAAAACAACAATTAAACCACTTCATTGATCATCATTAAGCACAAAAAGAGACCATGAATTAACAAAATGTTGAAGCTACATTAATTAGAGAGCTTCATTACCCCTAAATTGAAGGGGTTTAGCCTCTCATATTTGTCATCATATGAACAAATGTTGCAAGCAACATTAAATAAAAAGAAGAGGAAAAAGAGAGCAAAATTAAAGGAAAAATTATTCTACTTGCATAAAAGAGAAGAGATCTACACTACAACATGAAAGTAAATGAACATGATAAGGAAAGAGCATGTATTAAATTGCATAAAAAAAAAGATTGCATAAAATAAAAATGGCTAAGTAGCCATTAAAAGAAAAAAAGAAGCTTTCATTTTATTTTTGATCTAAACTAAACTAAAGAGAAGGAGGCCTAAGAGAGACTAAGGGAAGAGAGGCTAAGAGAAGAGAGGAAGGATACATGAAACATATGGGTATTTATACGTGTATGAAACCCTAATTCACTTTTTGGGGAATGACCAAAATGCCCCTTAGGAAGTGTGGAGGCCAAGTAACCATTAACATGTCTTAATCCCCCATTAAGTGTACATGAAACCATTAACTCCATAAGCATATGCATTAGCCTTTAATTTGTACATTAAGGTAGGTGGGTAGGTGGGGTCCTCCATGATCTTCACTTTGAATTATTTCCATCTTCATTCCTTTATATTCTTTGTGCATGCATATTCCTTCATGAAACCACTCCTATTTGAGACCATTTTCCTACAAAAATATATAAAAATTTCCAATTAATTTTTCTCAAATAAATATATGCACTTAAATGACCGTTTTGCCCCTATATGAAGATGAATATGTGAAAATTTGGAATTAATATGAATTTTGGTTAAAACAAGTTAAAATACTCCATATGATCATTTATTTAATTTAAATAGAATAAATATGGTGGTAAAAATATGCACGTTTACGTGCACATCAAATACCCCCACACTTATCTTTTTATTCGTCCTCGAATAAACTAAAACTAAGTAAATCCGTTTTCGTAGGGAGCACGATTGCATTGAGCATATGCAACAAGCTGTTAAACCTCTGGGTGTCCCCAGTAGGACGAGTGTTGTCTCGTGAGGGTTTTCAGCGGATACTACCCACAAAATCCGAGTGCGGGATGAAAATATTTACAAAATGCAATATTTATTTACAAAGAGACGAATGTGAGTTTTTGAAAATATTACAAATGAAGGATTTCTTTTTAAATTGATACAAATAAGTTAAACATAGGTTTTGGTCATTATCTTGAGATTTAAGTCATTTACTCGTTAAAATTTCCTACAAAAATCAAGTTATCAAAACGAATAGACAATAGTTTAACTGGTTGTTTTGGTTAATAACATATTGTAACTATGAAATGGATCCTTAGTTGATTATCAAAGTTTATCAAAGTGGTATTTTCATTTCTTTTCAATAACAAATCAAATCAACTAAGTAAAAATAGTGCTATGATTTCAATTGCTTGCTCTCTCATTATTTGCAAGAAAAATTACACACCTAGCTCAGGTAAACTGAGGCCAGATATACCACCCATGCACTGCCTTCCGGGCTTATGTGAGGGGAGTACATAGCATGGCGAGTGCACACACTTTGGCGCATACACCTACCGACCGTAGGTGGTTTTTATTAAGTCTGTTTTTTACATGTGTTCCATACATGCATAACGGTGAGGACTTTTGAATGAGTATAAAAGCACATAAAAAATTCCAAGTAATTCACCCATGCATAACCGTGAGGACTTTTTAACGAGAGTGAATACTTTGGATGTTATTATATATTTTTTTAAGAGAGAGAGTTTTGCAAAATCATCTTAGCACCATTTAACTTAGAAGACAAAAAAAAGTGTTATTTCCTTCACTTTAAATTCACCGCTTTTTGAAACAAAGATTCTCAATTAGGATGTATTTCATAATTAACACGTATGAATCTTCCTATATACTAGTTAAACCATTGTTATTTATAATCACACTTCATTTTTATTTTTGTTAAAACAAATAAATCTTCAAAATATCAATTTAATAAACCAGAACCATATATTTATCCTATAGTGTTTCTTTAAAAATAAATCAAAAACGCTAAAAAAATTCTTCTTTTGTTTTAGAATTTTTTTTTTCTTGTTTTTGAGTTAAAAATGAAAAATTAATCCTGAAAAATCAAAAAGGAAGACGAGTCTCCCCGAACACTTGATTTTGACTGTGTTCCCACAGTCAACCCAAGTGAAAGGAACCTTTATTATTATTTACATGAAAATGAAATGTATTTACACGACATCAGAAAGTATATTGCCAAAAAGTAAATGAAACGGTCTTCTAAAGACCGATTCATTTGTCTCGTCAAGTATACGAGACACAACTTAAGCACGAAAAACCAAATCATAAAAGATTTTGAAGTTGATTGTCGATTTGGAAAAACGAATTTTGTTTTATAAAAAATTGAACGAGTTGATTTGTTTTCAATGATTTTTGGGGTTGATAAAACAATTGATTGAAATTCACATTTATTTTCACCGAATTGAAATTCAAGTTTGTCACTGAAAACTTCTTCCAGATTATCGATTTCAAAGTCAAAATGGTGATCGAAATCTTCTCCTTCAGAATTCAACAACTCGTTTTCAAAAAGTTCATAAAACTCATGTTCGTTAAATTCGACTTCCTTTGTTGGATTATCAACAACTTCATCGTGTAAATCAAGTTTAAAATTCAAAGTTGTTGTATTCAAATTTTCAGAAAAAGGAAGATCGAAGTTTAAATCGAATTTCGTACCCTCAAAAGAATTGAAATCCAACTCAATTACCGTGTTTTCAAAAACTTCATTAAGATCATCATTTTCAGTTTCAATAGTTGTTGTTTGAAAATCGTCGATTGTGGTAAAAGATGGATAATCGTTTGACTCGTCACACGTTGGAATTTCATTTTGTTTTTCATGTTGTTTCATATATGTTTCAAACAAGGAATTCGTGTGATCATCATAAATTTCGTTCATTTGTTCAACAAAATCCAATTTGTAATTATTAACTTGATAGTTTTCGATTTGGACTCGTTGAGAACAAGAATTGTCAATTTCGATAAACGGTAGATTATTATTTGATTCTTCGCAAGTTGAGATTTGATTATGATTTTCACGAAAAGTTTTGTATTTTTCAAGTAATAAATCCCCGTTATCTTCTTCCATTTGGTCAAAAAATTCAAATTTATGATTATTAATTTGAAAACTTTCATTTTGAATTGGTTGATAACCAAGGTTTTCAATCGTATCATTATTGAAACTATTCCCATTGCCAAAATTATTTGAAAATTGGATCACATTTTCGTTTTGATTTTGAAATTCATTTTGGAGTTCAAAATTGAATTGGCATGGGTTATACTCGAAATCGTTTGAATTCTGAAGTGAATCCAAATTTTGATTATTTTGAAAACTTTGGTTCGAGTTATAGCACAAATATGAATTACACAACTCGTTTATCATTTGATTTTGTTGTGTAGAGATTTCAAGTAAAGACGAAATTCTATTTTCGAGATTCGAGAGTCGGTCATCGTTCTGAAAATTTTGTTGTTCGAAATCCGAATCGTTTGAACGATAGTTGTTGATAAAATATCCATACGAATTTCGAGTGAAATTATATGGATTATATTGATTTTCACAACTATATTCAAGTGAGTAAGGAAAAGGAACCTCGGACATTTTCAAGAAATTTTCTTTTTGGTTTCTTTTTTTTATAAAGAAAAATATTTACAAGTAGAATTTATTTTTCACAATGGAAAATTGATTTTTGTTTTGTTTTTCGATTTCATTTTTTTTTTTAAAGATTTTTTTTGGATTTTTGATTTTAATTTTTTTTTGGATTTTTTGGAATTTTTATTTGAAAATTTTAAAAGAAAAGGAAAAAATAAACTAACTTAAGAAATATTTACGATTTTTTTAGTTTTGGATTTTGAAATTTTTTTGTTTTTTTTTAAATATGCATGAACTAATGCAACTAAATGAATGCAAGGGTCTAATTACAAATTATTTATCCTAAGTTAACCCAAAATTGTATAATCACAAATTGTCTTAGATAAACAAGATAGTTCTCAGCCAGGTAACGTATAGGGATTATCGGTGCACCACGAATCACCGTAGCAATGCAGCCGAAGTTTTAAGTACCTTGAGAGGAACAACCACTATAATACTTACGAATCACCATAATATGTATAAATGGTTATTACTCTGCCGTCGCCTAGACACCAAGAAATTAAATTGTTCAAAGAAAACAAATTGTCAATACACAATTAAGTGTTATCGATGTCTAACCGTTATTATTAACAAACTCTAGGATGAAATGCAAAATAGAAATTAAACGTATAGTAACATTGCAACTACGAATGAATTTTTTTTGTTTTTCTTTTAACCGCAAGCAAACAACTATAAAATGCAAATAAAAAATAGATATATACAATGCAAGGCAAATAAAGAAAAATCTATAAGCAAGCAAGTAGTTAATTTTAGCAAGTGGCTCCTTCCTTTAATCTGCTTTGGCAACCTGAAAATAAAACAAGATATATACAAGTTTTTTTTTAATGAAACTTAGACAAAACAAAAGGAAAATAAACAAAAAGTTAAAGAGAAGGATGGAAGTTTAAATAATAATAAAACAAAACAAAATAGAATGAGACTCAACTCAATATTATCCAAATCAAACTAAAGCAATCTTTTTATATTTTTTTATGGTTTTTTTTTAAAGGATGAAACTTAAATGGATTTCAAAGAAGCTAACACAAAAACAAACTCACCATTCAAAATAAAAATAAAAAAAAGCACGGCCGAAACCAAACGCACCCTGCCCTAAAAATAAGAAACCAATACCAACTGTCGAAATCACTTTCTTCTTTAAAAAAAAAATTTAATGTCGAAATCAAAGAGATTAAGAACCGAATTTCAAAAAAATCAAAATAAAAAAAATGCTAGCTGATGTAGGTATTGTGTTGCGGTGAGGTCGACTGGAGTTTGGGCGAAGATTTGAGCGCTGGGTTATGGTTTTGATGGTCACGGTTTTGGGATTTGCAGAGATACTCGGTCTTGTGGACGAGGTGATGAAGGCAAGGATGCAAGGCCGTAGATTGATTAATAAAGTGGGCACATGCAGTCGGTGGTGAATCGCGACTTGGGGGATTGGTTGTTCCTCTGGTCAGTGGTGCTCGCGTTCGAGTGTAAGTCGTGTTGTAGGGTTTTTCTGTTCGTGGTTCGTGATTCGAAGCTGGGTTTGGCAGGCGATTCTAGATGTTTGCAGTTTTATTTGAATTGCGGTGGAGTTTGGTATGGTTTGTGAAGTGAATTGCGGTGGCAGGAAGACTGATGGTGATAATCTGCACCTTTTTTTTTGAATGGTGGTTACTATTGACAGTATGGGTGGTGGAGCTGCAATGGATGACTGGTATGGTAATTGTAGTTGCTCTGTGGAGACGGAGTACTGGAGGTGAGGTTGTATATGCATGAGGCAGTAGTAAGGGATAGGGAATGTTTGTGAATGGAGGAGTTGCTAGTAGTTCAATTTTGACGTGAAGTTGAAGCTAGAAGTGAAAGCAGTGGGCAGTGGGCACTTGAAGGCAGTGGAATTTGTATGATGAAATGTTGAAGTACCCTATTGAGAGAAGATGGATGGAACAGTAAGTAAGTGAGGGCAGCGCTTCTATTTGCAGAAATTTGTGGTGAAATCGTTGTGGACAGGGTAGTGAGTTGTGAAGACATTGGAGTTTATTTGTTGTAGTGCACTGCTGATGGCCAGGGGAGTGATGTTAAAAAGTTACAATTTGAACTGGTTGAGGTTGTGGAGTTGCCTCGGTGGTTTTGGAATTCAAAGTGGGTAGTGACTTCTATAGTTGCCGATGGTATTTGCAGTAGTATGGAGGCTGCTGAGGCAAGGGATGTTGTAGAAGTTTGGGAAATGTAGGAGATGGTTTGGAAGTGAAGACAGTATTGTAGAGAAGTAGTTGAACTGTGGGTTGGTGATGAATTGTATTTATGTGGTAACGAGATGTATGTGTGGTAAGGCAGAAATGGTGATGATGGCTTGCTGTTCAGGCAGTAGTGCACAATTGAGAATTATTGTATATTGCAGCAGAAGTTTGTAGTGTGCACTGTGCGTATATGCAGTGGGATGTGAAGGCAGAAGGCAGGCAGTGGATGAATTGTTATGTAGGGGTTTGTGGTGACTGGGTATGGTTGGAGATTGTTGCGATTTGGTCGATGGAAGTGGTAAGTTTGATGATGAAGTCTGTCGAGGCTAGAAGAGTGCAGAGGTGGAGAAGTGATGGGTGTTTGACAGTTTATTATGTGAAATGGGTTGTTTGCAGTTGAAAGTGGTTATGGAAAGTGTTTGAAGATTGATGGGTAAAGTGGTATGATGATCGGGGAGTTGTATGTTTGTGATGTAGCAGTGGGTTGTGAAGGAACTGCTAGTATTTGGTGGTGGTATTTGAAGTATGGGATGTGTTGAAGCAGTAGTCGAAAGAAGATGTTGCTTGTAGAAGTAGCAAGTTAGTGGTTTTGATCAGAGAAGTTGTGAAGAGGAACAGATTGTTTCGAGAAGTAATAGGTCAGGTATATTGGGTGGATGAAGAGTGAAATGTAGGCAGTGTGTTTTGATGGAAGCTGTTGTTGCACTGTTGCAGTAAGAAGAGTAATGTGCACAGAAATATAAATGCAATGTTACTTAAGACAGAAATTGTAAATGAGAAATGAAAATGAAATAAAAAAAACTTTCTGTTTTGAAATTGTCTGGCTTTTTAAAAAAAATGCAAATGCAATGCAAATAGAAACAAAAACAATCACACAAACAAATGCAAGCTAAAAACACAGAACAAAATTCATTTTTTTTAATTGCAAACAAGCACACAAAAATTCAAACGAAAATAATTCGAAGAATAGAAAATAATAAAAAATCAACTCCCCAGCAACGGCGCTAAAAAATTGTTCGTCGACGGAAGTTCTATCGGTTTACAAATCCGCCGAACGAATTTAAATTGAAAATAACCGCAAGCGCACGGTGTACGAATGTAGCACGTGGCGAATACGGGTCGATCCATGGGGAATTGATGATTTTAAAATTCTATTCAATCAAATTAAACCAAAGTCGAGTGAAAGTTAAGCTAGAGAATTAGAGAACTAACTAAAAGAAAAGAGAAGCAAATATAAGAGTTAAGTGATAATTTAGGAAATAAATCCTCCCTCTAGATCATGTAGTTCAACATATAAGAAATCATGATCTCTCTTTTATGGTCATTAGTTAGTTTAATTGATGTGTTTATCATAAGTATGACCTATTTGTGCTATTAATTAGCTCAACATAACACATCAAACTATAACACACCCCTTAAACAACTTTTAACTCTCATGAAAAATGACAATGAAAATGAAAGTGAAATCTATTTTAAGTATGACCTATTAACTATTGGTTAGAAACATGGACCATCAAATTTTAATTTCAAATCACTTTCTTTTGCCATAATCATATTTTGATGAAGAGACAATTAGTGTTAGTGATTGTTTAAGCATAGCCCATTTGGTGTCAACAATATAGACTATCAAATTCAAAGCAAAAACAACAATTAAACAACTTCATTGATCATCATTAAGCACAAAAAGAGACCATGAATTAGCAAAATGTTGAAGCTACATTAATTAGAGAGTTTCATTACCCCTAAATTGAAGGGGTTTAGCCTCTTATATTTGTCATCATATGAACAAATGTAGCAAGCAACATTGAATAAAAAGAAGAGGAAAAAGAGAGCAAAATGAAAGGAAAAATTATTCTACTTGCATAAAAGAGAGGAGATCAACACTACAACATGAAAGTAAATGAACATGAAAAGGAAAGAGCATATATTAAATTGCATAAAAAAAAGATTACATAAAATAAAAATGGCTAAGTAGCCATGAAAAGAGAAAAAGAAGCTTTCATTTTATTTTTGATCTAAACTAAACTAAAGAGAAGGAGGCCTAAGAGAGACTAAGAGAAGAGAGGCTAAGAGAAGAGAGGAAGGATACATGAAACATATGGGTATTTATACATGTATGATACCCTAATTCACTTTTTGGGGAATGCCCAAAATGCCCCTTAGGAAGTATGGGGGCCAAGTAACCATTAACATGTCTTAATCCCCCATTAAGTGTACATGAAACCATTAACTCCATAAGCATGTGCATGATCCTTTAATTTGTACATTAAGGTAGGTAAGTAGGTGGGGTCCTCCATGATCTTCACTTTGAATTATTTCCACCTTCATTCATTTATATTCTTTGTCCATGCATAATCCTTCATGAAACCACTCCTATTTGAGACCATTTTCCTACAAAAATATATATAAATTTTCAATCAATTTTTCTCAAAGAAATATATGCAATTAAATGACCGTTTTGCCCCTATATGAAGATGAATATGTGAGAATTTGGAATTAATATGAATTTTGGTTAAAACAAGTTAAAATACCCAATATGATCATTTATTTAATTTAAATAGAATAAATATGGTGGTAAAAATATGCACATTTACGTGCACATCAATAATAAAGGATTTTTTTTTAAAAAATCTATGATTTTAGAAATTGTTAATTTAAGATAACTGCATGATAAGATAATGAAAGTAGAGATGATTAAGATTTATTTAACTTATGAAAATCAATTTAAGTCGAAATTTTCATGTTTTCAAATTTATTATCTAATTTTGTTTTTTTTCAAACTATCTCTTGGTTGTCCTTATTTGCCTTGTCCTGCTATAGAATGGTGAGGCTATTGCTTATACCAGTCTTTTTGGAATTTTTCTATAATCTTTAACAATCTTTGGTACTCATTTTGAATCTAAGCACTGCTTGCCATCCATAGACTGTCGGTCAAACGGGAATGGTGAATCAAATTCTAGAAGATCTTTTTTGTGCTTGTTTTCTTGAGTTTGGAGGATCTTGGGAAGATCGTCTTGTCATCTTGTCTTAATTCTATTTCATTCTATCTTTTTCTTTGTTTTCCCATACCTCATTCCTTTTCGGGGACGAAAAGTTTTTAGTGGGGGAGAGTATAACAACCTTGTATTTTGTGATTATTTTAATTATATATTTTAATTATTAAAGTCCTGATTTAAAAACTTTATTTTATTTATGAATAAAATTTTATTTTATTTATTAAAATGAATAAAATTTGTTATTTTAAATATAAATTTTGATTTATATGTAAATTAGAATTCCAAACATAAGTAAACGGAATATTTTCCAAAAATGTGAATTTTTGGTCAATCTGGTCAAACTTTGACTTTCGAATTTAAAATTCAAATATTTGAAAATTTTAATTTTATCTTTAATTATGAAAATAAATTAAATTTCAAGAATACTGCTTTTCATTTCGTTGAAATCCGATTTATATTGTGAAAGTTGTGTTTTTTACAACATTGTGTGTAAACTGTCTTTTTTTACAAAAATTATTTATTTTAATTTTTTTTATAAATATTATTTTTGTTTGTCATATCTTGTTCCAAATTTGAATATATTTGTTATGATATGTTATGTAGTTATTTATTTTTAAAACATTTTAAAAGAGTAGTTATGATTTTCCAATGTTTACTATATTTTATTTACAATTTTTAATGCTAGTTTCAATAAAATAAACTATTTTCTTTATTTACTTTTTATTTTTCCTACGAATAATTTTATTTTCTTTTTCACTTTATATTTTTTCAGTTTTCTATATTTATTTACTTAATTTTATTGGTTGGTTTTGAATTAAAAGAAATAGAAATACAAAGAGACAAGTCCTTTCATTTGCTTGTGACTCTTCCTCTTCCTTGTGTCTCTTCATTGTCTTAACTCTTCGATTTAGCTTTGGCCGTACCTTTTCTTGCTTTAGCTGTGAATTTTCATCATTCATTCATGTGAAAACTTCTCATTCTCCTCACAGCTCACGGCCAAGTTCATTTCTGAAATTATTTTGATGTGTTTTAATGTCTTCTTCTACTTTTCCTTCTTATTTTCATTAATTTGATTCCTCCACTCTAGCCTTGCTCGGCCTAGCCTCTACTACCTTCATCTCCTTCGACCATCACCACCACCATACACGGCAGCCATCATCTGCCTTCGCCTTGTCCATATCTGACCATGCCTTCATATTGAGCCAATACCACAAAACTGTGCACAATTGCCTTGAAATCATGCCTAGACGAGCCTAGTTTCACCACCACCTTCACATATCACCTTGGCCACCACCCTAGCTCCACCACCACCTACTGACCTGACCTATGGCCATCACTGCTGTACTGACCAGATCTGAAGCAAGCTTGAGACGAGCCCAATTGACCCAAGGTTGAGCCAAACATGGTGCACCAAACCTACCTCGTTTTGCCTTGTTCCTTTGTTTAACCTATGTTGTAGCTCCTCCTCTCCAAATATTTGTGTTGCCGTGCATTTTTGATGTTATACCCTAGCCTAGCATGATCATATGGCTGAGCTATAGAGTCCCTTAGGCCAAGCATTGAAGTGATCGAGGCATGGTAAAATCATCTTGTCCATTGTTGCTTTTATTTCAATTAGTTTCAATGTTGTTTTGTATTGAAAATTCATGTGTTATATTGTTGTGTTATTGGTTGTGTGCAAGATCATATATTGGCTATCTCTCTCACTTGAATCCGTAGTCGTGTTGTATCGTGCTTGTCGTGCCTTTGGAATCGTTTTGTGTATCGTAGTGGTCTTCAGCTTGAAAAAGTGAGTCTTTCTCACTCTGACATTTCTACTTGTGAAATGGTGAATCGATAACAAGTGTTTAGCAAACAAAAATGTTTATGCAAGTTAATGATGATTATATGATATGTTATTTCATGTTATTACCCTGTAAACTTTGATAATTATCACCTGACATCTGATATATGACAGTATATTGTGACTTTGACATGATAGTATCATTGTTTATATTGTTTATGCATATGTTCACACTGCAAGTTCCCTGCTAGAATAAAATCACTATGGGTTGAAATGATACATACTCGAACGGAATTTAGAATAGGAGAAAATAATTATGGGTTGAAATGATAGCCCCAAGCGATTTTTATTTATTTTTATTTACTTGGGATTGCGGTTTGAAATGATAGAACCCGGGTTTTTTTAAACTACGGATTGAAATGATATATATCAGTATCACTTGACTTATGTCAGAAAATTATATGAAGACCCCATGGTATATTTTTAAATGATTTTTATATAGATATATATTTTTAAAAATATGAAATTTGATTTAGAAATATATATTTTATGGCTTTAAGAAGGCTAAATATTAAGTTTTGAATTTATGAAATTTAAGTATGTAAATTTGAAGTAAATGTGAATTTTGACTTTAAATTTTATTTTTAAAATGTAAGTAAATAATGGAAATTTAATTCAAAGTTTTGAAATGATATTTAAAGTAAAATGTTAAGTTTTATTAAATTTATAAGTACGTAAACAGTGAAATTTTAACTTAATAAATGAAAGTGAGTTTTAAATTTGATATTTGATTTAAAAATTTTATTTGATAAATCATATGTTAAATTTATTAAAATGTGAAATTTTAAGTCTAGAAATATGATTTATAAATTTAAATAGAAATTTTTTGAAGTTTTATTGTTTTTGGAAAGTCATAATAAAATCTGGAATTTTATTAATAGTATTTCTAAAATGCTGTAGTTTTGTGACAGCACTTTAAAAATGCTGTTGTTTTGAACTTAACTATGTTTGAAATAACTAAATATCTATTACGGCATTTTATAAATGCCTTTATTCCTAAATTAAACTATTTTGGAAACTATAAGCCACGATAGCACTTTATAAATGCTGTCGTTGCTATATTTTGACAATGTTTGAAGTGTTATAGATTTTAACACTGTTTGAGTTATATTTTAAAGTGATAAATAATTTAACTTTTGGAATTGATTATTTGTGAAATATAAGGAATTTTGAATATATTTTAATATTTAAATTTGAATTTTAAGGAATTAAATTGAATTTGGATTTAAATAAGGTTTACTTGGTTATGTGTTAAATGGAATGAAATGTAATGAGATAATTTTGAATGGATTTATGAAATGTGTTTTGTAATGATATTTGGAATAATAAATGAATGACTTATTTAATTTATTAATGAAATTTAAATTAGAATATTTGAATTTGAATTCAAATACTGATTTGATAATGAGGTTTTGAAGGGATGTGATATTTTGATAAAGAATATGAATTGGGATGATATGTAATTTTGATAAATGAATATTTGAAGTTTATATTGGTATGAAAGGATATTTAGTTACTAGAAATTCTAGTTTATTTAAATCGTATTGGATTTATGAATTGAATATTCAAAACTATGTAATAATGAAGTTAAATCTAAGATATATGAAACTAAAAATTTGGTTTGAAATATGGTATTTTAAAGCTTTGAAATATATTAATAATTGAATAGTTTATTTTGTGAATCAAATCTGTATTTAAAATTTATGATACTTGAAAAGGTTTGTTGGGAAACTGACTTGAATTGAAACAGATGGTTTAATTTGAATAAAATTGGAAATTTGAAATTTTGGTTTAATTGAATAAATTTGTAAAATGTAAATAATTAAATGAATGTTCCATGATTTAAAATGTATGGTTTCGAATTGTTATGATTTTCAAAGTGTAATGATTTCAAGTATTTTGGGTTTCGAAAGAGTTATAACTTTGAAAGTAATATGACTTTTGAAAGATGAATATATGTTTGAAATGGAAATGATAAAATATTTTGATTTGAATATAGTTTTGAAATAAAATGGTTTTAGTTTCAAAGTATAAACTATTTTGAAATGGATATAGTTTTGAAATGAAATGATTTGATTTTTTGAAGTATTATGATTTTTGAAATGACTACGGTGTTATAATAACGTTTGGTTGTCAAAGAGACCTGGATCAGAAGTTGTCATACTCTCTGCCAACTCCGAAAACCACTTTAACAACCATGTATGCGGTGGAGATTCCAGAATGAAGTAGGATGGCGGTGACGATCCTATTGAGGTACGAACGTGGACCCGACTCCTATGAGTTGGCTTGTGATGGCTAAAACATGAGCTATCGATGGCCAAGTGAGGTCATTCCTTCGATCGGACACATTCCTTCGATACTATACTCTTACTTGTGGTTTATTTGATGGCCATCCTCCGATTTTGATTTGGAAGTGTGTTTCGACCTGGGCGGTAATGGCTGGTACCCGTTACCACCAGCCCGGAAGCGTAATTGGTATATCTACCCTGGCATTACCTAGTTGTGTCATGTCACCTACCATACCGAGTATTTAATACGAGTTTATTTTTCTCCTGTAGCCTATGGAGTATTTAGGGTAGTCTCCCGATTTGGAGATATGCTGATACTAGATGGACTACTGGGACTATTACGTGTTGGGGGCTATATGGGTAACCCTTCAACGCTGTTTAAAAGTAAGTTTATTTTACTGTAGACATTATTATAATAGCGAAATATTACTATATAGGAAATAGTTTAACGGATCCTTAATGGATGGGCGATCCCAAGTATCCTTTAAGTTACTGATGCATTTTAGTTATTGTTCACTTGAGTTGATTTACAGTTCATAAGTATTTATGTCCTGACTCGAGATTTTTGTGTTTTGCTTTACGCTCGAGTCAGACTGAATGATTCAGCATTCAAGACTCACCTTCGGGGTTGGAGCTTTGCTTGAAGATCCAGCCATCTATCTTGCTTTCAGTATCTAGTGATTCCAGTGATGCATTCTAATTTGTACCTGATGTATCTTGTTACTCTTCTCTTGTATCTATTTTAACTCTAATGTATCTTGTTTTTATATAGTAGCTTCATGAACTACTATCTCTTTTAATTCCGCTGCATTATTATTTACTCTGTGTCTGTGGTCTGTGATTATTTATTTACTGTACATTCTGATATTTGCCAAATTTTATTTACAACGCGGTATTTTGAGCAATTCAAGTCCGACATAGGCGGATGCTAATGATTGAAAATATTGGGTCGTTACAACATCGATACAATTGATATCAACAACAGAGCGGAAGAAAGCCTCCAAAAGATAATATGTTCAGAAGTCCTTAAGATGGATACTCCAACTAATTACAACACCATTGCCAATGCTCCAAGACTAGAAAGTCCCCAAACCAAAAAGGAAGAACCACCATCACCACTAAAGTGAAGAAACTTAATCCAAATGCGATTGCCAATGTCAAAGGTTGAATGTTATCGAATCCACACCTACTATTTGATTATTTGAAAAATCCAACTCTAGACTACCTGCGTGGAAAATTGTGGGCACCTAGATTATAGGAAGGGAACAATAAACTCCAAGTCAGTCATGGGACTGGTATGAGCAAACAAAAACAGTTTATCTTTAAAATAAACAATAAAAGATTTTAAAGTTAAAATCCACAATACATTTTGAAAAATGAAACTACCGTAAGGCCTCCCAGCACACACACACCATGCAATCGCACACTTGGGGGAGATTTCTCCTTATGATAGTCAAACATGCTTGATACATGAAGACCTTTTTATATTATTACTAGTGCATAGTGGAAAACATTTGCAAGTACAATATTAATCTTAGCCAGCATACGTACCATTATAGTATGCCTACTATAAAAACCATGTTAAATGGCAGGTTCTACAACTAAAACTGTACAAGACACGTATTGGTGATTGGATTTCCAACAAATGGTCAGGCTAAGGAACTTCCTACTGGCATATGGGTACGCCTCTAGAGGGACGCCCCGAGAACCTACCTGGATCTCTGCCAACACATGGCCGGTTTACTCCCTGCCCTAGAGTAACACCTACAAATATGCCATCCCCGGTCGTTTGTAACCTTTATTCGAGGATCCTCAACCACAAAGCAACAACCACATAGTAATAAATTTACAGTGTCCACATGAGTTAAGTATTTGGGCTCCATACCATGATACCACCCATTTCGAGAAGAAATGGACACACCCTAGGGGCGCGACCCATGATAACCTTGCTGCACCCTTCCTGTTTCGACCATTTCCGGGCTGTGAGGTCCTGATGCAGTCTCTTCCACAAAGCTACGCTTTTCACAAAAGCCATGCTTCGATCAACAAATGATCAGCAGCACTTCGTATGCCACATTACCAAATTGGGACTGTATCACTAGTAAATATCAACTACATAACCTCTAAGCTCGTATGTCTCAGAGAAGGGTTTTAAGCTAAGATAATAAATTCTCCGCCACCAAACAGAAATGTATTTCATAGAAACCGGCTTTACATCTCAAAGTGTAACGTCAAACACACGTCCATACAAGTTTGTTTCGGGTTTGAACAGAACCGAAGGCACTTCCAAAGAAACCTTTGCACAACGGGAATTCCCAATCCCGATCGTACTCCCCATCACATATGGAGATTTCTATACCGGCGCGACTCAGTGCAGAGACATTCGACGGGTCATCCTTTCGTTCTCGAAAATACCCGGTCTTCACCACCGGTCTTCAAATGCTATCCATATCGTCGTATCATTATTCGAAATGGGTTATATGACACAAGGTCCTCTCCCGGCTAAACTGAATAATGAGCAACATTTGAAAACATATAAATATTGGGATCTTAGTTAAGTCACAATTTTAAATCCCCAAATCTTTTCTTCAAATGGTTTAAACAAATTACCATTTTCAAATCTTTAAACAAAAAGATTCACTTCACAAAGTTCACCAATCTTTCACAAAGATTAATTCATAGCTTTCAAAACAATTCCATTTTAAATTGGATTAACTCATCCAATCTTTAAATCAAAGATTCAATTCATAGCTTTCAAAACCATTTCCTTTTCAAATCTTTTGTACGAAAGGTACACCTTTCCAATTTCAAAACAAAGTTCAACAATCTTTCACAATGATTTATTCATAGCTTCCAAAACAATTCTATTTCAAATTTGAATTCTTTTCAACATAAATTGGAAATCCTTTCTTATTATGAAAGCTATTATTATTTGAAAACAAATAGTTTTCGTTTCGAAAAAATCCGTTTTCATTTGCACAAGTTAAAGCCCTTCAATATAGAACCTGGGTTAAATTCAAATTCCCAAAACAACACTTTTTAAAATGGTTTAAAATCCATATAAACACATTTATAACTTGTATAATCTTTTTAAACCATAATTTCCAAACATAGAATTAAATTTCAAATCTTGAATTTAAATTCAAATCAAACTATTTAAATTTCAAACCTTTATCCAGTTATTTAAAATAACTTTTATCTTAAAAAACCCTTTTCAAAAGCTTTTCATATTTAACCCAAATCCATTTCCAAAACCATTTGGATTCAAAATTTTAACTTTAAAACATTTTCATTAGGTTCAAATATCTCAGACTTAACCAATTTCCTCTTGCAATCCATATTTGTGTGTGTACGGTGTAGTCCAGGGTTTTTACACAATGCAACATCATCAATCATCATAGATTCAAGCACATCAATATCGATAAGCGGTATAATTTATAACGCTTATCTTCATTTACAGATTTACAGATTCACAGATAAAAAATATAAATTTATCATAGATAAATAAATTACATTCATCACAGATCACACCAAAACAATTCATAGCACAAAGCATAACATATCAGGGATATCAAACAATTCAACAATCAATAGAATTCAAACATCCATAAGTAAGATCAATTAATTATCTGATTAATTTAAATCAGATTATTTACTTATAAATAAACTACTAATCCTGGTTAATTAATATTAATTAATTACACCCATTTAATTAATTATCCTTTAATAATAAAACAATTAACCTTTATTTAATAATTAATTATCCTTTTATTATTTAATTAATCACATTAATCAATTAGTCCTTAATTAATTACAATTTAATTAATTGTCCTTAATTAATTATAATCAGTGATTATTCCTAATCATAAATTAATTACATCGAGTAATTGTTCTTTAATTACTTAGTTACTCAACCTTAATTTTCAATTAATTACTTTTAGTTAAGTAATTATTCTTAAGTAATTAATTACTTTTGATTTACCTATCATTAATTAATCTTCGATAATTAATTATGCCCAAATTAATTTCCTTAATTAATTATCCTTAATTAATTAATTATTCTTAACTAATTACCATAAGTGATTACCCCTAATCACTTATGTTAATTAAATCACAAATCAATTTTAATCATTTGATTAATCAACCTTAATTATCAATTGATTACTTTTAATGAAGTAATTATCGTTAAGTAATTAATTTCCCTTAATTGCTTTCATTTATAAGGTAAACCTTTAATTAATTACATTTATTAATTAACCTTTATTAATTTAAAGATAAACCATTAGTCTTAATTAATTACTTTAATTATTATTTAAACCTTTAGTAATAAACTATAAGACTCTTAAGTTAATTAATTAAATTAAATTATTATTTAAGATAAGCCATTCATCTTAATCACATTTGATTAAACATAATTAAATCCCATTTGAGAACTTAGGAATTTTTTTAAATAAACTTAATTGATCCAAGTTAAAATAATCTATTCAACTCTTATTTATCTAAACTTTTCAAATCAACATTATTTATTTAAAAGTAATTTATTTTAAGAAGATGGTTCAAACTTGGTTGTTTTAAAATTATAAAACATGATTTATTTGAAAATTTAAAACCTGGACATTTATACAAGATAACCCAGGCCAACTCTTGTTTTACCCGATCCCTGCTTCACGTTAAACTTCAAAACCCTCGAGATACCCCTTTTCTCTTTTTAAAACTTTGCTATATATTTAAAATTTTAAATCTGTAAAAACAATTCGAATCACCCGTTGTAATGCTCGAGTTATCTCATCACCATACCTGAGCCAAACTCGTAAATCCCCGAGACAACCCCGTGGCCTATCCTTCTTTTTCTCCCTTTCCTTTTCACTGACACTCACATCTCAAGTGCACATGTACAGATGAACGCCATCGTTCCGATGATCGCCAAAGCCCTCGACATACCACCGACAATCTACCCTAACCTCCTGATCACCCAATTCCGATGAACTCGCCAGAGAACGAAATCGAGCCTCTCGAACTAAAAACTGGACCAAAACCCATCGGAAAAATCACCTTACGCCGATGATCCCAACCTCAAGAATCTTCGCCGACCTCACCAGAGATTCACCACGTCGCAATGCTTCTATCCCATCACAAACGAAAGCATCTGATGATCTATCGAAGCTGCACGAAGCTCAATAATTACCTCGACCAAAACGAGTCTTTGAATCCTAGTTCGACTATGAACAACCACCACGTTCAACTATAAAATCTACCATTATTTTTCCCACAATCATCAACCATCACTCTACCTCCAACCTTGATTTCGAACATTATTACCTCCCCGTTCGTCAACAATTGATGAAAACCCAAATTTAGGTTAACACAAAAATTCACCACAAGCCCATTCTTAAAAATCTAGATAATGCTGTTAAAATTCATCATATTCAAATTTGAATTGGTTAACGTAATCAAAACTTGAATTTAAGGCGATTAATTTTTACTGACTTGAACCAATTTGTATTGTATTTTCTTCCTCTAGTAAAATTACTTGCTGATTTTACTAATAAATATTTTTAAAAACAGCTTATATCAAATACAAACAATTCTCTTTCAAATATCATAACCTAATATTGTATATGTGGTGAGATATGCATTTGTTTTTGATTAAGTCAAACCAGAAAACTAAAGAACAGAGTTTGAAACATATATCCATAGACATTCACACCATTATTTATATGTATATCTGTACATGCGGGCATTTATCTCAATAACAATAAGCAATCACATCAAGACAATTCAAAATTCAAGCTTAAATGGTTAGTTTTGCTCACCTGGATAGTTTGACAGAGAACATAAAGCCTGGGAAAAGATGTTGAAAAATATGGAAGTGCATTTTAAATTTGATCTGAAACTTTAATTTGTTGCTTGGTGAATATTAATTTGGTTTGAGTTGAACCTGATCTGGTCTACACTGAGTTGAATCTTGTTTGATCCCTACTTTGAGTTCCAGGTTGTTTTGATTTGATTCTCAGGCATTTGATTTGGTTTTAATTCTTTTACTCCTGATTTTAAATTTCCTTTCCAGGTTTCGAATTTAAATCTGAAGCTTTGGATTGCTATTGAAAATTGTTTGAACTTGATGAAGACTGTTTTCTGGAATTTTATTTGCAGATTTGTAATTTGGTTTTGATTTCCTTTTCCATGTTTTAATTTGAAGATGAAAGAATAAGTTAAGAAAAGAATAAGTTGAGAAGCTTTTGAATGGCCTGGTTTCTTTTATTTGATATTAACATTTGATTTTATAAGAAATGGTTATGCCACTTGTATGACTAAACAAACACTTGTTAATTAATGATGTTACTTGTTAAACATTTGTCACAACATGATTTTAAAAATCTCACACTTGTTAAAAATAAGTAAATTTGTGTTCAAAAACCTTTTCTTTATTTTATTTGTAAATTTTGTGTTAAACCCTTATCATTTTATAAATTATATCTTATATATTAATGTTTTTACAATTTAAATTCATCTTATTCACATATGTGACGACCCGGCCTTCTATTACCAGAAAGACGTATCATCATTAAGAAAGAAAGGGATGAGAAAATAGAAAAGATAGAGAAGAAGGAACAACAACATCAGAATCTCACAGCGGAATGGAACAAAATATAATATATCACATAACTATTACATAGTATAATACATCAATCAGAGTTATACAGATAATACATCACATACTAGACAGTAATAAACACCTGTCTAGTTAATACAACTCAAACAATATGACTCGGAGATACCAACACAGCGGGCTATATATATATCTACAACGTTGAAGCCTCCTGCTCCATTGCTCCTCCAGAATTCGTCAAAGCAAACCTGAATCCCTTGGCTACCCGTAAAACTTTGGGTACCTTAGAGTTTATGAAAACAAAATAAACTCCGGGTCAGACATGGGTCTGGTATGAGTAAACGGTTTAAGGTTGTTTAACTTTGAAAAACATTTGAAAATAAAGGTATCACGTAAGACTCCCCACAAATAAATACGGGTAAGTTTTTACCTTACGCTAACCAAAACATTTCATAGGAAATCCAGTGATATTATAATAGTGTCTAGGGTTTTCAAGTAAATAGAAAATAGCCGAAATTGTTACATTCGTTAAATTCCAGCTACTAGCCACAAAAGTGGGTGATACAAATCAAAACCGTAGGGTCTCGTAGGGAAAATGGATTTCCAACAATGGCAGGGCAACTGGGGTACCGCCCGTCACAGTACGGGGCCTAGATCACCGTACCGAGGATTACTCCCTTCATCCCCTGCAACACAAGGCCGGAACCATTCCTTACTGAACAGTCCCGAACAAGATAAACCCCGTGGTTGGCGCGACCAACCACCCACTAAGCCGAAAGATATATAAGGGACATCTAGACAGGGGAAATATCTTGTCCTGCTTGGGCATGACCCACCTAACCTTGCTGCTTCTCCCCTGTTTTAGTCATTCCCGGTTGATGAGGATTGAGGCTGCGATTACCTTTAAAGAACATATGACTTAGAATGCTCATCGTCCGCCTGACGATGTGCTAAAAACATTCAATCCATACAAGTTCGTTACGGGTTCGAACGAAACCGAAGGCATTATCTCGTCACACTCATTTTGGAATCACCCTCAAAGTCAACGACGATAACCCTTGCATTCTGAAACACCATCTCGATCTTCATTTCAGGATTCACGACCTAACGTTTAAATTGGATCGATGTGGTTTTCGGAGAATCAAAATTGATTCTTCCGATCCCGGTCTCATCGAATCCAACCGCCATTTTAAGGGCCAAGTTGTCTAATTAACTTAAACAGTTAAAATAATTTAAATTCAACAATTGAATTATCATAGCAGTTATCACAGATAAAACATATACAAGCAACATAAATATAACATAACATATCACAGAGCATCACAGAATATCATCACCTAAATATCACAATCAGATATTCAACACAACAATTCATAAGCAATCACCCTTAAGTCTTATTTATAATTAATTCAATTTAGAATCAATTACCAGAGAGTTAACCACTTAACTCTGTTTAATTAATCATTAATTAACAATTAATCAACTATTTCAGTTCAAATCATCTAATTGATGACTTCTTAATTTATTATTGTCTTAATTACGTAATCATTTAATTTCATACTATTAATCAACTACTTCCTTAATCAAATAGCTTAACTTTAATTGCTTAATTAACTGTCCCCGATCATTAATCAATATCTTTAATTACTTATTAATAAAACTTAATTATTCAATTATTATCTGCTAATTACTTACTTAATCAACAATTAATTCTTAATCAAGCTACTTAATTAATTAACTATCGATTCATAATTAATTTACCTGATTAGTTAACTATTAGTTCATTTATTAATTAACTTAGGTAGTTGATTACCCTTTTACTTATCACTAAAACATTAGGCAATATGACTTTGAATAAAAATTCAAAAGTTAATCATTCTTAGTTACTTTCTAAAGATAATTAATCATTATTAATTATTCAACTTAATTAATCTTTTAAAAGAAAACTTTTTGAAAATCGATATATTGCTAACTACAAACCTAAATATTAATAATTCACAGTCGTCTTGAAGTAGTTGCTTAGTTTTAAGAAATAATTAAGTATTAAAATATTGTTAAGTATTAACTAAGATAGTCAAACTTATATTAAGTTTCTGACTTAAACCGTCCAACATTTTTAAATTCACGGTGTTTAAAACTTGAAATAACCTGCTGCAACATAAAGGAAAACCCGATTCTTCCAATGGTAAAACTCGAGAAAGGCTTCGGTTTCTTCATCCATCTTTCCCCTGACATCCCCTTGTACCCTTCTTCTTCTCTATTCTTACTTCTTCTGTTTCTTCTTTTTTTTTAGTTATAAACTGTTAAATTATAAACTGCTAAACGTTTACAAAAGAATGAACATCAGGTCCCCAACAACTATCACGCGATCGTCTCGAGTCATCTCCCCAGAAAATTAAACACGACTCGAAGCACACCAACGACCGGAAAAAAAACAGCACAACTCCACCTCCATCACCACCGTGCACGTGCACGGTGGGTAGCCGCACTTCCAGCGGCAGTCACCAGCGTCCACCAACCGAATTTTCTCCTCTCAACCAAAATCGACTCCCAGAGATTCAAAAATAAGGTCGAAACCAAAATTTATAGTTTTACGCAAGCACTACAAACAAGTCCCTCGGCAAATTTCACTCGCGATCTTCGAACAAGCCACCGAATTGCGGCCGCTTCGCCCACACGACCTTGATACACTAAACCATCTACCCTCCAAATCTCGTGCAGCTCGGCCACGAAATGAGGGTGAACTCGATGATTAACAGAGAAGAAACAGTTACCCAGTAAAGCCCTAATATGGTCTCATGTTCCAAATTCAATAAATAGAAAAATTAATTTACATTTTTCCTGAGATCACAATCACTGATATTAGCTTCACTTCAATTCTTAACTTAAATTATTGATTACATAACCAGAAATTCGCAAAAGTGCCATTTTGGTTCGTATACAAACTACCTTGGAATTACTGTGTTAAAAATCTTCGTTTTAGTTTTAAAAATCATGTTTAGTGGTAAGGATTCAAGCTATGGACTCAAGTTAATACTTTACATCATTCCATTTTATCCAATTCAGACTTTCTTACCTGTAAAATAAGTTACAATGTATACTTACAAACCAGGGTTTAAATTAGCATTTTAAAAATCTTAATTATAAGTTTACATATTTTGTTGGTTGAAAGATTAAAACTTAACAAAGATCTAGTGTGAATTATATAAGATTTTGAACAATGCACAACCTGTATCACTTGCAGAGTAGTACAAAGCAAATCCTTGCAATATTCAAACTCAAAGCATAAACCATCATGCCATAAACAATTCTCTAAACTGTTATTTTATTAAACTAAAGCTATTAAACTTCTTGTTTACTCACCTAAAAGTTTGTTGAAACAGAAACAAGTTGATGAAGAAACTGCAGAAATTCCTGAACAACCTCCTAACTTGATGAACTTGTTTTACTGTTAAACTTAAATGGTTTTCCAAAGACAAGATGCTACTAACTTTTCTCCTCCTCGGGTTTGCTTTACAGATATTTTCTCAGGCTTTGCTTTTGCAGTTACATATGAACTCAAGAATAAGAAATGATGAATAATGAACATACAGATATATAACTTTGAACATAATGTCTTCTGAAACAAGCTTTACTGCAATATAATATTTGCTTTATTTATTATGTACTAAGGCTAGAGGTAAATCAAACATTTCGGCTAGAAGATATTTTGTATTATCATCATTGTTTTCATTGGTTAAGTACCACCACAAGAATTTGGCTGCAGTACTCTCCTAAACCAGAAGTTGTGCTTATTAATGCTTATGCCTTAATTATGATAACATGTAATTA
Organism: Allium cepa; assembly: GCA_030765085.1. Lineage (NCBI taxonomy): Eukaryota > Viridiplantae > Streptophyta > Magnoliopsida > Asparagales > Amaryllidaceae > Allium > Allium cepa. Next base: position 241,724,646 of record CM060930.1, read on the forward strand.
ATGTTTTTCAGATTTTGTTTAATTTGTACAAGACATTGATCTATTTTTATTATATTGAAGTGAAAACTGTTGTTTTCTTATGCATATAGGCTTCAGCAACATATAAATTTTGGTTTCATCTTTATTTTAAATTTATTTTCTGTTCAAAGATTAATTAAACATCTTGTGGTACATATGCATGTTACAGGTTATGCCTAGCCCCTATAAGTTTATGCATAGATGCTTATTTCGGCCATGCATATTTTGTCTTTATTACATTTAAAGTAAAACTTGTTGCTTATGTAATCATGACCTTCTACTCACCTATTATTTTATACTAGCAGCAGCCAAACTTGGTTTGTGAGAACATATGTATATAGTTTGCTTTGTTCTCTTTATACTTAGCATTTTGTAGTGCAGCTGACTTATTTGCATATGTATGTTTAACTTATCTTTCTTATCATTGCAATTGTTTACAGGTTATTGTTTGACTACATTACCTGTATTCTATTTATATTCCAGACTTTACAAGTTTTTGATTCATAGTGTTTTGTTTGTATTATTATATTTCAAGTTATGACTTATATTAGTGTATTTATATTTTTAGTTACATCTATATTTTATAATTATGGTTTATACTTATATTTATAATTATGATTTATACTTGTTTGATATGTTCATGTTTATAATCATTTATATTGTTTTATACTTAAGCTTTTAAATTCCCATATTCAATACCCAAATGATTATTATTTAAAGTTCTACAATTATATATATACATACATATATTATCAGATATGAAAATATTGAAAGTATTTTAATTTAATTATGTAAAAATAATTTTTATTATAATATTATCAAAAGATTTTGTTTTGAACTCTCCAAAGTCCAGTTCCCCTTAAAAAAATGCAATTTAAATAAATAAATTGATAATATCTCCAAATCATACTCATTTTAATATGGTCAATTTACGTTTCATTTAATTTAGATTAAATATTTATTAAAATAAACGGGGTAAAAATCCAGGGTCGTTACATTCCTCCCCCCTTAAAAGAATTTCGTCCTCGAAATTTAAAACAACAATTAATTCAAAAGCTTTTATGTTAACAATCCAAATTTCAGAACTAGTGGTTTAACATCTAATGGAGAATCATGAACCAATTTCTAAGATGGGATATACGGAATATACAATAAATTCCAGATATCCACTCTGGCAATTCAATACTGAAATCTACAGTATCATTTCTTTCCAAATTTTATTGCCCTCTTTACAGAATTTCAATATTTATACAATCAACCCCGTACGATGCACATATACCATTCGTACGCAATATCAAATTCGATCGCTCGCTCGATCACACAATTTCAATTCCGAACTCGTATCGTCCACCCGACTTTCTAGTGCGGACTCAGAACTGGTTTCTTGATCCGAAACTGTTATTCTCCTTGCATAGTCACAACTATGATAGAGAATTTCTCAGAATCAATCAGAATTCAAATCCACGGTTCCTCGTCGAAAATCGAGTGAAAAATCCTTACTCGGATTGATATATAACTATCTCGAAATTCTGTGCTCGAATCTGGATCAAATTGTTATGCGAATAGAATAATATACATACATCCTACGTATTGATTATCCTTTGATTATCACCATATCAATTTCTTTTATTCACATTATTTTAGATTTCTATCTACTAGGAATAATTTTCTCCATATCAAATTTTACTTAAGAATGTCTCCATTCATTTCTTAAGTTTTTAATATAAGCATTATATATTCCCACTTAAGCCTTTACATCCTCTTATTATTATTATTTTTCCATTTTAAATCTGAATTACCAATTCCATATGAATTCAATTTTCTTAACTCTGAATATTGAACTTTTATTGACTATCTCCATTTATAACTGATTCCTATTATTATTTTTAAATTAGTTTCATTCCTTAGTTTACTTTAAATTTTCAATTTGAAGTTGTTTTGTTGCTAATTTTTTTTTTTTATATATATATAGTTTTCAAATTCTGAAAAGCTTTGACATATTCTCCATTTTGTTTAGCATTACATATTTCCATAAGCACAAATATAAGGTTCCAATCCTCATCACAATTAATTTCAATCAATTCTCAAACCATTCCCTTTTAATTAAAAGGAATTTACAACTTACTTGCTTATATAATCCATTTAAGCAATACAAACTCATATTCAAAATCATCTTATTTTGCTTCCAATAATTCATAGAATTTTATCTAATTCCAATTTTCTTCAAACAACCAATTTTCTTATGCAATTTAACAATATCATTGTGAATAAATGATTACTTAAGCTTTATAACAAATCTTAAAGTAATTTCAACTTAATTTACACTTGAGTCCATCTCATTTAATTTATTCACAATCCTTTCATTGCATTTTCTTTTATTTTAAAAGTTTGATTCCAAACCATTTTATTAAACTCGACAACCCATATTTTACACAATCGTCTCATAATTCACTTAAGTCATTTATTTCCTTCAAACTGTTCCACCTTACAACTTAGGTTTATTCTATTTTACCAATTCCATTTAAATCTTTGATTTGATTTTTTTTTTCACCTTTAATCAAATCCCAACTAATTTACTGATTAGTTTATCCTTTTGTCCATTCTTAATTTCTTATTATTATTGTTATCAATTCATTATTGAATTTATTCATAATAAGGTTATTCAATTCATGTTCGAATTAGATTTGTTTACAACCCACACCAATCTATTTAAATCCAATTCAATACCTACTTTGGTTTACATTTACTTATTTACACAAGAATTTTATTTCATTCAATTTTATCAGTAACTCGATTGAATTCATTTAAATTCAGTTTTATTTCAACTCAACTTTAGTTAAATTTTAGGTGCTTACCATTCTTTAAATTTTATTTCTCAATATATGAGCTCAAAACTTTTTTATCCACTTAACAACTTATATTACTTATTTGGATCATTTCATCATTACAATCATTTTACCTTCAAATTTAATATCCAATTAAGTTCATTTTGAACTTCAATTCCATTCAACTTATCTCTGGTTAAACTCAAATATATTTCTTCACTTTCATTTACTTAAATTAAATCTTAATTCCGGGATTACAATTCCCGACTTCTTTTTATCAATATCAACTTTACTTTATAAGTTCAATAGTTGATTTATTCAAACCCTTCACATTATTAAATAGAATTTCCTTAAAATTCAATTGCTCGGTTTTCATTCCCAAACCATTTGAAATGATAATCAAATTTCAAACACTTGTTTGCACCAAAACAAATTTTTTTCCCTTTGAAATTTCTAAAACAACTTGTATACCCAACAGGCCGAAATAATATCATAACCAACTATCCTGGTAGCAATCCATCACTTTAGAAACTCGAAAATGAATACTTATGATGTGGCCATCATCATTAGGATTATTTTCCAGCGACTGAAGTGAGTTCAGTGCTTCCTTACTTCTACAAATTTCCTAAAACAATTTTCATTCAACAATATTTTCCAAAACAATATTCCACTATTGCCTTCAAATCTTTGGATAAACATTTCAAACATTTCCAAGATTTTTGAATTCCCAAATTCTTTTGTTTAAATTCATTTAAACACTTTTCAAATTCCCGGGACTTAAATTCTGGTTTAATCAAATTTTAGTTATATTCCTTTTTATTTAAAATCATTCTTAAATAATTTTATTTGGTTATAAACCACTCCAATTTTTTAAATTTTATTTTATTATACTATTAACTATCAAATATCCAAGTATATATATATTTCAGAAAAATATTTCTTTTATATCAAAATATAATTTTTGGGTAAAATTATTTCATTTACCCTACCTTTTTAAAATAATACTGTGTCGGTCTATCTTGTTTAAGAGTTTAGAAATCCCTATCGATGAAATGGCGTCCCACACATCGACCAGAATCCATAAACACTCAACAGATAAATCAACACAATATAAAAACAATTTTATATTCACTAACAAGTACGCGCTCATATCTATTAATACACTCAGACTCATTCTAGAGTTCTACAAACTCTATTCTATGAGTAATTCCTACCAGAGCCAAGGTTATCACCAACCTACGCTCTGATACCAACTATGACGTCCTAGGATTTTCAACCATTAGCAACGGCTCACGACCGGTAGGCTTTTCAACCATCCCAGCCCCGCTGTGGCTTACAGTGATACCTCGGATTTGCTTTTACGGCCACCCTCTCGAGTCGCAACCAACCCCGCAAGACCTTATACTATCCCCGGAGGCATGTAGGGGTAAGAGTCTCCCGTTCGCCACCTAACGCAAAGCGAGAACCCCCTATCACGCTGTAATGTAGCAAATCCGATCCCGGTCTCATCGAATCCAACCGCCATTTCAAGGGCCAAGTTGTCTAATTAACTTAAAGAGTTAAAATAATTTAAATTCAACAATTGAATTATCATAGCAGTTATCACAGATAAAACATATACAAGCATCATAAATATAACATAACATATCACAGAGCATCACAGAATATCATCACCTAAATATCACAATCAGATATTCAACACAACAATTCATAAGCAATCACCTTTAAGTCTTATTTATAATTAATTCAATTTAGAATCAATTACCAGAGAGTTAACCACTTAACTCTGTTTAATTAATCATTAATTAACAATTAATCACCTATTTCAGTTCAAATCATCTAATTGATGACTTCTTAATTTATTATTGTCTTAATTACGTAATCATTTAATTTCATACTATTAATCAACTACTTCCTTAATCAAATAGCTTAACTTTAATTGCTTAATTAACTGTCCCCGATCATTAATCAATATCTTTAATTACTTATTAATAAAACTTAATTATTCAATTATTATCTGCTAATTACTTACTTAATCAACAATTAATTCTTAATCAAGCTACTTAATTAATTAACTATCGATTCATAATTAATTTACCTGATTAATTAACTATTAATTCATTTATTAATTAACTTAGGTAGTTAATTACCCTTTTACTTATCACTAAAACATTAGGCAATATGACTTTGAATAAAAATTCAAAAGTTAATCATTCTTAGTTACTTTCTAAAGATAATTAATCATTATTAATTATTCAACTTAATTAATCTTTTAAAAGAAAACTTTTTGAAAATCGATATATTGCAAACTACAAACCTAAATATTAATAATTCACAGTCGTCTTGAAGTAGTTGCTTAGTTTTAAGAAATAATTAAGTATTAAAATATTGTTAAGTATTAACTAAGATAGTCAAACTTATATTAAGTTTTGACTTAAACCGTCCAACATTTTTAAATTCACGGTGTTTAAAACTTGAAATAACCTGCTGCAACATAAAGGAAAACCCGAGTCTTCCAATGGTAAAACTCGAGAAAGGCTTCGGTTTCTTCATCCATCTTTCCCCTGACATCCCCCTGTACCCTTCTTCTTCTCTATTCTTACTTCTTCTGTTTCTTTTTTTTTTAGTTATAAACTGTTAAATTATAAACTGCTAAACGTTTACAAAAGAATGAACATCAGGTCCCCAACAACTATCACGCGATCGTCTCGAGTCATCTCCCCAGAAAATTAAACACGACTCGAAGCACACCAATGTCCGAAAAAAAACAGCACAACTCCACCTCCATCACCACCGTGCACGTGCACGGTGGGTAGCGGCACTTCCAGCGGCAGTCACCAGCGTCCACCAACCGAATTTTCTCCTGTCAACCAAAATCGACTCCCAGAGATTCAAAAATAAGGTCGAAAACAAAATTTACAGTTTTACGCAAGCACTACAAACAAGTCCCTCGGCAAATTTCACTCGCGATCTTCGAACAAGCCACCGAATTGCCGCCGCTTCGCCCACACGACCTCGATACACTAAACCATCTACCCTCCAAATCTCGTGCAGCTTGGCCACGAAATGAGGGTGAACTCGATGATTAACAGAGAAGAAACAGTTACCCAGTAAAGCCCTAATATGGTCTCATGTTCCAAATTCAACAAATAGAAAAATTAATTTACATTTTTCCTGAGATCACAATCGCTGATATTAGCTTCACTTCAATTCTTAACTTAAATTATTGATTACATAACCAGAAATTCGCAAAAGTGCCATTTTGGTTCGTATACAAACTGCCTTGGAATTACTGTGTTAAAAATCTTCATTTTAGTTTTAAAAATCATGTTTAGTGGTAAGGATTCAAGCAATGGACTCAAGTTAATACTTTACATCATTCCATTTTATCCAATTCAGACTTTCTTACCTGTAAAATAAGTTACAGTGTATACTTACAAACCATGGTTTAAATTAGCATTTTAAAAATCTTAATTATAAGTTTACATATTTTGTTGGTTGAATGATTAAAACTTAACAAAGATCTAGTGTGAATTATATCAGATTTTGAACAATACACAACCTATATCACTTTCAGAGTAGTACAGAGCAAATCCTTGCAATATTCAAACTCAAAGCATAAACCATCATGCCATAAATAATTCTCTAAACTGTTATTTTATCAAACTAAAGCTATTAAACTTCTTGTTTACTCACCTGAAAGTTTGTTGAAACAGAAACAAGTTGATGAAGAAATTGCAGAAATTCATGAACAACCTCCTAACTTGATGAACTTGTTTTACTGTTAAACTTAAATGGTTTTCCAAAGATAAGATGCTACTAACTTTTCTCCTCCTCGGGTTTGCTTTACAGATATTTTCTCAGGCTTTGCTTTTGCAGCTACATATGAACTCAAGAATAAGAAATGATGAATAACGAACATACAGATATATAACTTTGAACATAATGTCTTCTGAAACAAGCTTTACTGCAATATAATATTTGCTTTATTTATTATGTACTAAGGCTAGAGGTAAATCAAACATTTCGGCTAGAAGATATTTTGTATTATCATCATTGTTTTCATTGGTTAAGTACCACCACAAGAATTTGGCTGCAGTACTCTCCTGAACCAGAAGTTGTGCTTATTAATGCTTATGCCTTAATTATGATAACATGTAATTAATGTTTTTCAGATTTTGTTTAATTTGTACAAGACAATGATCTATTTTTATTATATTGAAGTGAAAACTGTTGTTTTCTTATGCATATAGGCTTCAGCAACATATAAATTTTGGTTTCATCTTTATTTTAAATTTTATTTTCTGTTCAAAGATTAATTAAACATCTTGTGGTACATATGCATGTTACAGGTTATGCCTAGCCACTATAAGTTTATGCATAGATGCTTATTTCGGCCATGCATATTTTGTCTTTATTACATTTGAAGTAAAACTTGTTGCTTATGTAATCATGACCTTCTACTCACCTATTATTTTATACTAGCAGCAGCCAAACTTGGTTTGTGAGAACATATGTATATAGTTTGCTTTGTTCTCTTTATACTTAGCATTTTGTAGTGCAGCTGACTTATTTGCATATGTATGTTTAACTTATCTTTCTTATCATTGCAATTGTTTACAGGTTATTGTTTGACTACATTACCTGTATTCTATTTATATTCCAGACTTTACAAGTTTTTGATTCATAGTGTTTTGTTTGTATTATTATATTTCAAGTTATGACTTATATTAGTATATTTATATTTTTAGTTACATCTATATTTTATAATTATGGTTTATACTTATATTTATAATTATGATTTATACTTGTTTGATATGTTCATGTTTATAATCATTTATATTGTTTTATACTTAAGCTTTTAAATTCCCATATTCAATACCCAAATGATTATTATTTAAAGTTCTACAATTATATATATACATACATATATTATCAGATATGAAAATATTGAAAGTATTTTAATTCAATTATGTAAAAATAAGTTTTATTATAATATTATCAAAAGATTTTGTTTTGAACTCTCCAAAGTCCAATTCCCCTTAAAAAAATGCAATTTAAATAAATAAATTGACAATATCTCCAAATCATACTCATTTTAATATGGTCAATTTACGTTTCATTTAATTTAGATTAAATATTTATTAAAATAAACGGGGTAAAAATCCAGGGTCATTACAACATATGTATTATATCTTGTTTACACTTGATAAAAACAAATGCATTTATATATATATAAGTTTAGCAATTTAATTCTTAACAACTTTGAAAATTATTTTATATGTATTATTTTAAAGAGAAAGAACATCATTTCTTTATTAATATCTCATTCAAATTATATTTATCTTATTAACTTTCAATAGATATATGTATTTATAATTAGAAACAAATGTTATAAATCTAAAAATATAGAGTATTTATATTCAATTTATTATAAAAAATATATTTATCTTTGAATTTAAAATTAAAATTCAATTTAAAATTTATATAAATGAACAGGCACAAATTTTATTTAATTAAATTCAAATTAATTCACAATTTAAATACAAAAATTTATTTTAATTATCAATCTAAATTTGAGTCAAAAACCGGGATCATTACATAAACTATTACATATTCTTTTGGTCTGCTAACTATATTTTAAGTCAGATGAGCGTGTAGTGACCCAGCTTATGGATGTTCTCCTTAGTTTTCATATTCGTTCTTTATTTTAACATCATCAGTTGTGTATGTCATTGAAGTTCATGTGTCTAAGCTATTTCGTAGCCATACTACTATACCTAACTTATTATTTTACAACATTTAAAAAAAATGTAGGCTTATGTTGATAGGAATTAAGCACATGGTACAAATTATTCAAAATTCACCGAAGACACTTAAATCCGTTCTAATATTTTTTCATTGGAAATAGATTCAAAAAGTCAAGTGGATTTTCCTTCAATGTATCTTTGTTCCATAAGAGTCCATGGGTTTTCTTATATTGCATCTTCTCTAATAACTGCTTTATCTTGGCATCAACCATTTTCTGTACAAAATTTAACACAAACGGCATCGAACTCATGTGCTTTTGGTCAATAAAATTACACTATCATCTATATAATTGTCAGTATAGTTAATTGACATTTTTGCCTAATATTTGTTAGACATTGAAGTTGAAATGAAATTGTTAGCTGTAGTGGCATATATTATCTTAATAAAAACTTCTTTGTTTAGAGGTTACATGGATATGTATATTTGATGAATAATAATATACTCAATCAGTAAATTTTTAAATTCAGGTTAAAATTTCGACCACTGTACTTGCTGGAAGGTTGCATTATTTTATACAGTTGTCATTAGTTTGTTTGCTTACTTAGACGATCAAAACCAAAACTATATGCTCAAATTTCTAGAATGCATTTGTAATTGTATACATTTAAAAAGCGTTTCATTTCCAGTATCTTTATTTTAATTTGTATACACTTTCTCCACTATTGCCGTCTTTAAATGAAATAAGATACCGGAACTAAAAAAAATGCGCTGAAAGCAACTTTTTTTCCATCACCATCATCATTTTTATTTTATTTTCACTAATTTTGGCATCCTTTCCCTTTCTATCATTTGCTTCTATACTCATGCTTAATGGATTGCTGTCTACGTTAACTTTTTCATAGATTGAATAATAACTTCCTTTGAGCAAAGTAAATTAGTTTTATATTATACTATTTTTAATCGCCTGCCACCCGTGTATTGTTATAGTTGTTGGTTCCATTTCCAGTGTTTCATATTTATATTATGCTTTGTGTGACAGATCGTCTGCTATTTTTTCTTTACTAAAATTGCATCACTTCGACTTGATGGCGCTGCCACCAATAAAACAACAGTACAGCAGAGAAAATGAAAGAAAGCATTGAAAGTGGGGTGGAAACTGTTGTAACTAAAGCTCTAAAATTGGATTCAAAATAGACCATATTTAAGTTCCATGCAATGAAAATAGAAGCATGTACCTCTATGTTTAAAATATTTATAATTAAGATGTAGAAATTTCATTTTCTACGCTACGATGCAAATTCTATGAAATGTGACGTAGAAATTTCATACCAAAATTTTCACAATTGTAATACTGGAATTGTTCGACATTCTTCTTGAAATAGTTAAGACTATCATGGTATGGACTACTGATGAAACCGACAGCTATCACTTTTTTGGCTGTTTTTCTTTCTAACTTTTACAACTGACATGCAATTTTTTTGTGGCTGTGTATTTCAACCATACAAACTGTGCATATACAAAAATTTCTAGCTAGCTGTACAATGCAAACAAATAATTTATGGTTAATGAATGATAAGGTATTTATTCCACATTTTAATAATAATTAATACATGACCTAATGGCTAACATTCTTGACTACGGAACTTAAAATAATTCGAACTATTCATACTTGGTTGAAATATATTTAGTATATGGTATGCTAATTGGTTAGGTATACATTAATATCACTTTCATGTGCTTTCCGCACAAGGTAGGACTACCTTCTTTTAATTTCAGTAACTATAAAAATGTGCTTGACTGGCTACAAATAGTATTTCATTCGAATATTAAATACTATCTTTATCAAACCAACCATTAGAGAGGTTTGCCTGCTTCCACTAGCCAAATAAAATAGTATTTTTGCTTCGTCGTTGGGTCTGCTGTGTTAACAGAAGATATACATTCTTCCCACCACTTGCTTTCCTACCATGATCTACATTTTACCTTTTTTACCCATTCAAGAATAAGAAAAACATGTTATTTGATGTAGGCTAGCTAATCTTTTTTTTAATTCTGTTGAACCAAGGTGAATCTATAGCTTGGTTGGTGGAAAGAATGTCAAATATGGCTATCAAATTATCATAACTTCAATGGTAAGCAAACCCGACCACTAATGTATCATGATTTATTACTGAAAGTCTAATACTACGTTATCCATTCATATAGGTTCTTATAAGAAATAGCTATGGATAAACAGTTTGCCTCTCATGCTTCTTACTCGTAAGTTGGCTGACTAACACACATACACACAGAGCTGTAGCATAATATTTTAGGGGTAGACTAACATCATAATTAGAAGTTATCGATCAGTCTACATCATTTTGAAAGGTGTAGCGCTAACATATAAAATCCACTCTAATGAGTCAAATAGCACCCGTTCAATTCAAGTTACGTAATGAATGATATGCCTCATAAATTTTGAAACTAACAGTTAAAATTTCAAAATTGAAATTTAATGTGCTCACTTAAACACATAGTGACAGTTCTACAAACAAGTAGAAGAAACATGAAAAAGTTTAATTTTTGTTTTTTTATTGAATTATTTTGTAGATTCGCACAGTGTGTTTTGTGTACTTAGATAGATTTGTATCTTGATGTTAGCTTATTTCGAAAATATAACTAAAAGCAGTTTTTACTAAAAATACTAGATGTATAATCTAACGAAAGGAACTAAAGTATGGTATAGTTTATTTTCCACTTTGTTCACTGCTTCTTCAATGTTGAAATCATACTATTTCATTCCACATTCATACTTGCACGAGTTAACTCTAACTACATTTTTCTGACAACCTTAGTATTCAGATTGGTATATCATCCATTTAGTATTATCCATGTGGTTCTATAAGTTGTAGATTTGTTTTGTTTTTGACTAGGTAGATTACAGGAAGATGAAGGTGAGTTAAATCCTACGAGTAGAGATCTTTAAATTATCAGTGTTTTGGTGCTACCGAGTCTATTATGTATCAAACTACTTAGGATTTTCTATCCAAAAAGAATAACTTACATTGTTATTTCTTTTTGTCGGGTTGTTAAAGCATCCTTTACTGCTGCCACTATTACCGACTTTAATATAGTTAAATTGTACGAAAATAACAAATGAGATCAACTGACTAGACAACTTACATCTAAGGTCATAGAAAAACATGAAAAATTGTTTCTCTTTGCTCACTTGCTTGCTTTTTGACATCAACATGTTCCTAAAAATAAAATTATAAATATCCAAATTCTTGGTTCTACTGTAATATAGCAAAATAAATCATATTTTTTGCTGCTAAAGTCTACCTTCATTGTTGTTTTTAGATCCATTAATGTTTTGACAGTCTCTTACTGATGTACGGCTATACATAAATGTTTTCCAACTAAATTGTTTGAAGAAATACATTACTTTAAGTATGATTTTCCTATTAACTATTGTGATACTGATTTATTAGTTCTCTACGTTATTTGTTAACACTTATCATATATATATATATATATATATATATATATATCAACAGTATCATATTTTGATTGTTCTATCTATGTTGAAAGCATTTAACAAGAGAGGTTTACACAACCTATTATATAACACGTATTCTATGTTGCATTATAATAGGATTCTAATTAAAGAACTATATGTTGTGTAGTGGACTCATTATTTTCTTATACTCCTTTAATCCTATTTTATAAGACCCATGCTTATTTTACTGATTTAGTATATGCTTTCGTATTTTACCATTATTTTCTTATAAGACTATATTTTGCAACTTCCTTGTGCGAAGCACGGGTTCGCACTAGTGTGTGTGTGTGTGTGTGTCTGTTCGTGTATGTTTAAAGTTTCTGATAGTTTATTTGAACATCGACTTTTTATCTTATACTAGCTCAATTTTAACAATGTTACAAGTAGGAAACACTATGTTGTTGTTCTTACAGGATTGAGCAAGCGGTGTTTAGAAGACGAGGTGGATGCAGGTGGAGGTAATCCGACAAGTTGGATATTTTCAACATTGCCTCCATAGTTTTTTCTATTTAAAAGTGAGAAGAAGAGGGAAAGAAGAGTAATCCCATATTTTGGGAAATATGATATTACATTTTTTTGAATATAGATTCCTCATAAGAATGTTGGGTTCTTTGGGGCACCCAAATGTTTGCTTTGTTGTGAGAAGGGAACTCATGCATCTCTAGACGATTAAATCTCTCCAACCCTATAAATAGTGATGTCCAAAACGATTGCTATTTCAACAAAAAACAACAAAACTCTTATCATCTTCTTCTAAATTTTGCAATGCCAGAAAGTGTTGCATAGCACTTTCATCACAACCATATTTTACGATGCCTGTGAGGTGTTGCAAATGCAGAAACGTTGCAAATCTATTCTCTTCTTATTCTCCATTCTATTCTCTACAAATTTGCATCATCGGAAACTATAATGAAGTGTTCTTGGCTAGATCATGATATACAAATCTTGAATCTGGTTACACTATTCAAAGGCATCATTGAATCTTGAAGTCAATAGTTTGATAACCCGTTTGTACTCGGTGGATTGAACTACTATCTTAAAGAATCTATACTCTAGATCCTTGAAGTCAGAAGTACGACATTATCTCATCTTCCTCATCTAGAACCACAAATTTACTGAAAGATTTTAGACAATATCTTTTAATCATGGAAAGTTCAAGAACCCAGCAAATAATGAATTAGCAATTAACTCGATTGGAGCATTTTAATGGAGATAATTTTACTCGTTGGCAAGGGACGATGAAGCTCTTTCTTATCATCGCAAAAAATTTCTGCATTTTTGAAGATTCTTACAGGTAATAATGGAGGAAATTGCAATAAATTATGTTGCTCTAAAAGCGAAATGTGCAACGGGCAAAGAAAATGATTTTCTTTGTAGAGGGCACATTTTGAATGCACTATCTATTTCTATCAACAAAACACATAAGACCTTGGAAACTGCGAAGGCTCTTTGGACTGCATCGAAAAGCAAGTATCGCATATCAGCGTCAAGTAATAAGAAATTTCTTACGTTCGATTTTATGTATTTCAAAATGGTTTCCAATATGTCCATAACAGGACAAGTAAGTGAAATCTTACTGTTGGTGAATCAACATAAAGATGCTAAAATAGATCTCCTTTAACATTATGTTGTTGGAGTCATAATTTCTAGAATCTCTAATTCTTGGAATGATTATAAGAAAAAATTGAAGCACACGAAAATGGATTATGATTTAGATGGTTTACAAGGTCATCTTTTTATTGAAGAGGACACTCATAAACGAGAAATAGATAATAATCAACAAACCAAGTCCCGTTCTAAGTCAAATAATGTTGAAATAATTAACAAGTTAAAGCCTAAGAATGAAACACCATTTAAAAAGAAAAAACTTCCCAAGAGTAACAAAACGAAAGGTGCTTGTTACATGTAACAAGACCAGTCACCATGCCTGAGACTGCCATTTGCGGAAGAGACAACAAAAAGTAAATGTGGTCGAAGACTCACTTTTGGTTGTAGTGCAATAGGTAAACTCTATTAGTGGCATAGAAAATGATTGATGGCTTGATATTGGAGCAACTATTCATATTTTCAAAGATCATGTTAAAGAATTATGAATAAAACAATGGAGAATGCAACGAAGTTACTGAAGCAAATAAGGTTCCAAGCAAAGTTATGGGAAAAGGCACTATAGAACTTCCACTCACCTCTAGAAAATTTCTTACACTAATCAATGTATTTTATGTACCAAACATATGTAAGAATTTGATCTTAGATAGCTTCTTAACAAAGGAGGATTCAAGATAACATATGAGTCTGATAAGTTAGTGTTGTCTAAGAACGCTAGATTCATTAGACGGGGACACTCTTATAATGGCATGATTAAGTTGAATTTAATAAAGAAATCTTCTGCTTATATCGTTGATTCTTTTAGTTTATAGCATGGTAGATTATGACATGTTAATTATAATTCCCTGAAAAACATGTATAAATTAGATTTGATTTCTGATTGTGATTTCGATTCTATCTCTAATGTTGCATATGTCTTCAAGCAAAAATGCACCGAAAATATTTTAAATCGATATAAAGGAAAACCGGTTTGCTTGATTTGGTATATAGTGATGTGGGTGACTTAAAGGTCATATCACCTATGGTGGTAACCAATTCTATATTACATTTATTAATGATTATACTAGATATGCTTATGCCTATCTAATGAAAACTAAAGATAAGGCTTTTGATAAATTAAAATTTACAAAGCTAAAGTGAAAACACAATTAGGAATTAAAATCAAAGTATTACATTCGGATCATGGTGGCGAATATTTCTCAAATGAATTCACCTTGTTTTGTAAACAATATTGTTTAGTTCACCAATGCATTGCCCCTCGTCCACCACAACAAAATGTTGTTGCTGAAATAAAAAGTAGAACTTCAATAGAAATGGTTAATGTAGTGCATATAAGTTCAAATTTACCAAATAACTTATGGGGTGATGCTATATTATCTGCATGTCATATTTTAAATAGAGGACCACTTAAGAAGAATAATGTTTCCCCTTATGAATTATAGTTTAATAAGAAACCTAACCTTACAATAGTAAAAGTTTGGGGTTGTTTAGCATATGTTAGAAAACCAGACCCTAGACCGAAATTAGGTAATAGGGCATTTAAATGTGTTTTTATATGTTATTCCTTTGACGATATAACATATAGGTTCCTAATAATTGACACCTTAGGAGTTATAGAATCTATAGACGTAGACTTCATTGAAAAGCAAATAGTTGAAATTTTATTGAGAACATCTAGTCAAGAACCTAATATGACTAATGATATCAATGAGGATGACTATGCTCCTGCACAAAACAGCAAGGATGTATCAGTACTAGTAATAGTATTGAACAAAGGAGATGTAAAAGAGAAAGAATAGAGAAGGACTATGATCATGACTTCATAACTTATCTTGTATAAGGTAGTAAGGATGAAGTCCTTAATAAGACTAGATATGTAATGAATATGGTGATAATCCTAAAATTTATTTAAGGCTGTGAATTCCAAAGATTCCATTTCTGGAAAGATGCTACCAATAACGAATTGAGTTCCATACTGTCAAACAAAACTTGGGTTTTAACTGATTTACCTCTTGGTGCTAAACCTATAGGATGTAAATGGATATTCAAGAAAAAGTTGAATACAAATGGATCCATCGATAAATTCAAAGCCAGATTAGATGCTAAGTGTTATAAGCAAAGACATGGAGTTGATTATTTTGATACATATGCTCCAGTTGCCCGCATATCCTTTACACAATGTTTAATAGCACTTGCATCCATTCATAAATTGGGTATACATCAAATGGATGTAAAGACTGCTTTTCTAAATTGATATTTAGAAGAAGAGATATATGTGGAACAACTTGAAGGTTTCAAAACCACAAGCCAAAAAAAGAAAGTTTGCAAATTATAAATTCTCTTTATAGCCTAAAGCAAGCTCCCATGTAATGGCATGAGAAGTTTGATAAAGTAGCATTATCATATGGATTCATTGTTAATAATGCTGATAAATGTATTTATAGCAAATCAGATAACACTTGTTATGTTATAATATGTTTATACGTTGACGAAATGCTAATATTTGGTTCTAATATATCCTGTGTGAATGAAACTAAAAAGTTTCTATCTTTTAAGCTTGATATGAAAGATCTAGGAGAGACTGACATAAATTTAAGAATTAAAATCATTAGGAAAGAGGGAGAGTTGTTACCAACCCAATCTCATTGCATTGAGAAGTTACTCAAAAAGTTTGTGTCATTATAATGACAAACCAACACCAACTCCTTTAGATCTAGTGTTAAATTAGTAAATAACACTAGGCATAACATTTCTCAACTTGAGTATTCCAGTGTTATTGGGAGTCTTATACATGCTATGCATTGCACTAGACCAACATTGCACATGCTAAAAGTATGTTGTGTCGACATACGAGTAATCTAGGTTACAAACATTGGAAAGCAATTTATAGAGTTCTAGCTTATTTGAAAGAAAAATTAGCTACGGTATATCTTATAAAGGATATCCATCTATAATAAAAGGATATAGTGATGTGACTTGGAACAATGTAGTATCCAAATCCAAGTCTACAACTGAATGGATCTTTACATTACGAGGTTCTGCTGTGTCTTGGGGTTCTAAGAAGTAAACTTGTATATTTAACTTAGCAATGTTATCAGAGTAGAATGAATTAGCAGATGCATGCAAGGAAGCAGAATGGCCCAGGAATTTGTTAATAGAAATTCCATTATAGAAAGCCATCTCTAGTAGTCTTGCTTAACCGTGATAATCAGGCTATTTATAACATCTCTAATAAGACATATAATGGGAAGTTTAGACATGTAAGTCTAAGACATAAAATGATAGGACAATTACTGAAAAGAGGAGTAATAATTGTTGACTACATAGAAACAAAGAAAAACTTGGCTGACCCATTCATTGAGAGTCTTCCAAAGGGAATAGTTTCTATAAAATCTACGAAAATGGGACTAAGGTCTGTGAATGAAGGTTGATCTTACTTAAAAAAACCTATCCTATGTTTTGAAAAAGATAAACAAGGTTCAACGGGTACCAACAAATTAAGAGAAACTCCTAAATAGCTATCTGTCAGCCTCCTGCTCGTCTTCAGTAGCTTTATTCGTCTTCCTACTGAAAAGCTGTAAACCTCAACCCTCAGCCTACTCAAATCAATTTTAAGCACCTGAGAGTTTAAAGGGTAAAACATAAACTTTGAATCAGACATAAAGTCTGGTGTGAATAAACCATACAGCTCGGTTATTTGATATTAAGTGAGACCATGTTGCTTAGCGAAATGAGTTTCCCCTCACTAATATCTATAAAAACACATCTTTTGCAAATCTTTAACCCTACAACCAAAACTGGTTAAAAAAAGTAAAGAATTATCATGTAAACATACATATCGGATAACAATTAGACTATCTGTTCGAACACTATAGTTTTGTTTGGCTAATTACTAACCTTTGGCGAAATCGAGCCTATTAGACAACATAAACAAAATAATCTAACATCTATTAGATACTCCTCTTCTGGATGGTCTGTCCCTAACTTAACGTCTCTCAGGATCATCTGATCCTAATGGTTTTGCACCAATAACCTATCTCTGTACAAATATATTCCATTCAGTGTGTAACCATCAATTCAGCTTTACATGTGACTAAGCCCCGCACACTGGAATTTTGCACTAAATTTGTCAAGGGCTAATAGCTAATGTGTAGGGCGCAACCCTATACCAGTCCCACCTGGTATAAAAATATAAGAGTCACTTTACTAAGGGTAATATTCCTTCACAATTTTCATGAAAAACATTTCTTCTCAAATTGATTTAAACCTTTAGATTATACTTTAAACAAGGAAAATATGCTTTATGCTTAACTAAAATCACCTTGCCATGTTATATTTGCTTTACACAAATCTTTATTGATGAAAACATTTAAACCTTTAAAAGTAACCCATTTGAACCTATTGAAAGCACCCTTTCGAAGCCAAGTAAACCACTTTGGTTAATAACCTTAGGCCGAAGGCCAAAACAAACGTTTCGAAACCTTTCATAATCATCCTTTCAAAATATTTAAAAACCTTTCCTTCGAAATCGTTAAAACCTTAGACATCATTCTTTTAAAACACTTGAACATTACCTTTTGAAAACATCGAAAACCTTCGATTTAAACCTTTCGAAACCACTAGGGAATCCTTCCTTCAAAACCTTGTGCGGGTGTGACAGACCACCGATCTACAAGTGCGATCCCAAAAGTGTGGATTCGATCACTGATAGACGGGCAAGTGTGATTTGACCACTTAAACTCGTCTTGTTTCAATTCTGCTTCAGCAAAGTTAAGCTCGATATATTAAAGGCAATCAACGATTGTTAACCAATCTTTTCAATTTATCCCCGGAACTATGGACAAAACATAAGTGCCAGCCACTGATTGAGATAGTGCAATATTAAAATTCGACTTAGCACTCAATCGCGATCCGAAACCATGACTCCAGAACTTTGCAAATAAACCCGGGCACGATTCAAAGCCAAAAACTCCACAAGTGTATTAAATGAAAGTTCAAATGCTAAGCACTTTAACAAATGAGCACAAATTGACCTAGAGAAAATGAAATTTTATTTCAATTATTCTTTGGAAGAAAAGGGATACGTACAAGACTATACCAAGATTCCTACTAGCAGGGGCTGAACCCACATTTATACATAGTCTACAAATAGAAACCAAAAGCAGATTCCTATCCATCTACCAAAATGAGTCGAGAAGGCATATATATTCTTTCTTTTTTCTCGGCTTCTTCTTCGGCACTGAACCACTGTAGCTGCCACTCGGCTTCCTCTTTGAGCCTTTGCCTTTTGGCGGCTGATCTGTAGTCGGGGGAATTATTTTAACTTTCTCCTCTAAACTTACATGTATTGGAATGCTTCTTGAGGGCGGAGTCGGAGGGACAAGATCGACAGTAGGAGGCGGGAGAGGCATATTGGTGTCGACGATCATACCACCAGGAGAAATCATTCATAACGGGGTTGGACCAGGGCCTTCCATTCCACCTCCAAGCTACTAGCCCGGGCAGTTGCTTCCATTTCGGTCTTAATTTCGGTTATTATTTCCTCTACGTGAATTGTCTGAGCCTCGCTGGGAACTTTAGTAGTTGGGTCTGAGGAGCTAGTCACATGTGCGCCTCCGCTCATGAAAAATGACAGATCAGCAAAGGGGTCACTGTGATGACCGAGAAGCTCCCGCATCATCTGTTCATCGAAAGTTAGTGTGCTCTCTTGTACCCCATCCGTAGGTGTAGTAGCCATTGTCATGGTCGCTTCCTTTATGATAGTCTCCTGCTCGTGATGTAACTTGTGGGTTACAGGAGGCATAGTAGATGAAGCTCCTGTCACTGAATAGAGACAAATAAAAAGAGTTAGCAATTACTCCGATTACTTTTCCAAACTTTGCATGAGCACAAGAAATTCTTAGAATACCTTCCACGGTTTGGCTTGCGGGTGGTAAAGCAGCTTCAGAGACGTACTCGCGAACTGGAGATAACCGTGGTTGATCAGGATTATAAGCAGGAACGAACTAAGGATTAACAACGGGTATAGATTCAGGCTGAGTTGGCACAAGTGTTTCAGAACTTACATCATGGTGCTCAACACCAGAACCTTCCCCAGCTTTCGAATGTTGAGTTCCAAGCTTCTCCTTTTTATATGCGATCGTTATATCATGGAGAACTTTCTTTCATCTTAATTCAACACCCGGTTCTTAGATTCGAACACATCAACTGATTCCACTTGTGGTTCTTCCTTTTCATCTTCTACTAATCATCGTCAAGCATTATATAGATGTGTTGGATAATTATCGAGCCAGGCTAGATTTTTGTGCTTCGTGACATTGGCATTGTATGTGATCAGAAGGTCTTTAATATTGGTCTCTCACCTAGTCTCTTCCATTTTACCTTCGTCTGCAACCCTGGCCTCAACCTCTTGAATTTTAAGTACTGCCGCATACCTTTCATCCCAGAGCACCACAGCTTGTTCGCACACCTCTTGGGCTGCTTTGTTTGCATCGTCCCTTTCCTTGAAGATTTCATAAAATTTGGCTTTAAGCTCGTTAAGTTCCTTCTGCGTAGCATCTCTTTTAGCTGTGATAGTGGTGTTTGGGTGGCCCATCTGCTCGACCACAGCAAAATACATCTATCACATCCTTTCCAAGGACCGATTTGCCACATTGGCTTTCTTGGTGGCCTCTATTTCGGATTTTCGGGAAGATTCAGCTTCATTATTTAGCACTTTAATTAGATGGTCTTTTTGGTCGAGGTCAGTTTCTAACTACTCAATTGTTTTTGCTCGATCAAAAACAACTGTCGATGCTTTATCCGCAGCTTTCATCCACTCCTTGTATTGGGTATAAGTATCATGGATGTAATCATGCATCGTTTGTTCCGCCTCATTTGGAATTTTCTTTAAATGTGGAGGGAAGATAAAGCCGTTGAAATCAATGTTTGAAAAATCTTTTCATAACTGGGGGATTCTGATTGCTCCATCCCAGTAGGCTCGATGATCGCTTTTTCAGTAATAGTGGGAGCTTCAGCCTCAGACCTACGACGTTGCGAATTAGACCTGGCTACTTGAGAAGGTAGTTTCTGGCATGGAGGCTCTATGGGCTATCTGTCATGGCCCGAGGGTTGTGTTGGAGCTCGAGGAGGTCGAGAGCATGATCAGGAGCGATATCTATATTCTCTATCTCTATCATTCTCCCTCTCGTAATGTTCTTAACTAGAATAACCGTGATCACGGTCTCTGCCAGCTTCCCTCCTATGGGATTCATAGTTTGAACTGGACGACTGGCGTGCGGAGCGGAGGCTTCCCAACAAAGATTCTCGCCTAGTCGTCATATCTGTAAAATAAAAAGAAAAGCAGGATAAGTAATCTCTAGAAATGAATAACTTATGATTGAAAATCGTGTTGTGCCGTGAAGTGTATGTATGCATGTGTTAAACCCCCTGACCAATCGGATATGTCGGCCACACTTGTAGGAAGTGACTCTCTTAAATCTAAGGCACTTTGAAGCCCTTCCAATCCAGTGTTGTATTGGAGCGACACAGTTTGGAATTTGAATGTCGGCATGCCCTTCAAAAGGATTCTCTATTTGCAAAAGACGAGCCTCCGATATTCTATCATCGAAAACTGGCAAAGAACAATCATGGAGTTCCATCTCAAAGATTTATGACGCGTATGTGCTGCTAACTTGCCTTTCCTCCTTCCCTCTAAATCTTGAAAACTGTTAGGAGGCCCGGCTACGGGTTCATCATCTGTGGGCTTGTTGTCTTCATCGTCCTCCTTATCAATTACGTTCCCGGGCGCTCTATTTTTATCCCGTCTAATCGGTTATGCTCTAAGTGATCCCTCCAGTCTTATGCTTTGATTTCGATCGACTAGCCCGGCAGTCCTCAAATTTCTATCTATGAGCACCGAGTCTATGTCTCTCATCTCGCCCGGCACTTCCTAAAGAATCTGTACTATTTCTTTGAAAGGGGCACCTTCGGGTCATGGAAATGTGGTTATAATGGAAAGAAGAAATTAGTTTCCATGTCATTTATGACTATCTCGCTAGCTATTGGAAAAGATGTAGCACTTATGTCTGACTAACCATTGGCTGACGAACCCTGGAGGGTGTCGAACGTTAAACCTCTCCGTCTTAAAATAACTAAGCCTAGTCCAAGATCCCATCACCACTTGGAAATTCCTAACTGCCTCTAGAAATGTGAGAGAACGATTTTCTACCTGACTCTTGACATTAAACAAGTATCTGACTTTTTTCGAAGTCGGGAGTCAAAAGAGATGTTCCATGAAAATGATGAATAGACTGTTCAACAGTGCATATCCATTAGGATGTAAATGTCTCGGTCACCTAGTACTCATTCGTATCGAATGTGTTGCCATCGCTTTGTATCGATGACTTTGGATCGACACACAGCTCCACAGCTCTAGACCGATATGAATTTCCTACTCGTGTCCATCGGTTACAGATCGATACAAAGCTCACTCCCCAAAATCGATACGAATGTGTGATCTCCTTCTCCTTTCCATTGGTACGAAGTCGATGTCGAGCTCTTCTTCCATAAGTACTTCGTATTCCCACATTTCTTGTTCTCCAAACCCATCCAGGCATCACCTCCATCATTCTCAACCTCGCTCGAGCCCATCTCCGGCCTCCACTTCACTAGAATAGGCTGCAATGGCAAAGAGTTCGAGTCTCATCGCTTATGCATTGGATTTGTTCAATGGATTACCTAGATTTGGCAGTTGGTTTCGAGAATTGGAAGATTGATTTGGTTCGAAGGCAGGAGCAATTTTAATTTCCTCTAATCTGAAGCGACACGAAAGCAAGAAAGGAGTGAGCAAGTGAGAAAAATTTTAAGTACCAAAGTATATATACTTGGATAGTGTCTACTCATCTCTCAGTACGAGCTAACCGATTGAAATGGCCTACTCCATCAACCAATAAAAATTGACCTGTTCGTATCCATCAAGCGATTGAGACGAACCACAAAGCAAAGAGTGAGGCGATTCAAAATTGGAAGAGATTGGATAGTGTGATGGAAATTCATAGCTTTCTTGGATTGGAAGGCTATCACCTACGGTTCATAAAAGACTTTTCTAAAATTTCTGCACCTCTTACTAGTTGGACAAAGAAGGGAGTTAAGTACATTAGGTTAGACAAATTTGAAGCTTCTTTTCAGAAATTAAAAGAACTCCTTTCCGATGCTCTTATTTTTGTTATTCCCGAAGGGAATCAAGATTTGATTGTTTATACCGATGTTCGTCTTGTTGGTTTGGGAGCCATTCTCATGCAAAGGGAATGTGTTACCGCTTATGCATCTAGGTAATTAAAGTCTACGGAGACTAGATAGGTCACTCATGATTTAGAGCCCACAACTATTATTTTCGCCCTTAGAATTTGCCGTCATTATCTTTTGGGAGTGAAATTTGTTCTCTACGACGATCATAAATCTTTGAAGTATTTATTCTCTCAAAAGGAACTTAATTTTCGTCAACAACGTTGGCTTGAATTCCATGCATCTTATGGTCTTGGTATTATTTATACTCGCAGAAAAGGAAATCGTGTTGCTGATGCCCTTAGTCGTAAGCAACAAGCAGTTGTTTCCATGATGATATCCGATTGGAATGATCCCGTGACTTTGTCTACTTGTGTGATTCGAGATCGTGAATCAGATTCATGTTCATCTCTTGTTTTATGTAGCCTTAGCCTCATCCTTCTCTTTTAGACCGCATTCTTAAAGCCCAAAAGCATGATGTCGAATTGGCTCTTCTTAGCCAAAGTTGTAGGGATAAAAATAAGGTTGATGGTTTGAAATACTTTGACATCTATGCTTGTGGAGGCATTTGAAAATTTGGTAGACTTATTGTGCCTAATATTAGTGATCTCCGTAAGGACATTTTGGAAGACGCTCATCGTTCTAAATTAACCACTCATCCCGGTAGTAGTGAAATGTACATGGACATGAGACGACTTTATTATTGGGATGGAATGAAATCTGTATTGCTAACTTTGTTAACCGTTGCATGGCTTGCCAACTCGTAAAGGCCGAGCATCAAATGCCCGGTGGGTTATTGCAACCTTTGGACATTCCTTTTTGGAAGTGGGATCTATTTTCCATGGACTTTATTGACGGTCTTCCCCGTTCACGTTCGGGTCATGGCAGTTTACGGGTGATTATAGACAGACTTACAAAATAAGCCCATTTTATTCCCGTTCGGTCTAACTGAACCATACCTCTTTTGGCTAAAATCTATGTTAAAGATATTTTTAAATTGCGTGGAGTTCCTACTTCTATAGTTAGTGATCATGATCCACTATTTATTAGTGGATTTTGGAAGGGTCTTCAAAAAGCTTTGGGAAAAAGGCTTAATTTTAGCCCCGCTTATCATCCTCATTCCGATGGACAAATAAAGTATGCGGATCAAACTCTTGAAGATCTTCTTCGTGCATGTGTTTTTGATTTTGGTGAAAGTAGTGAAGATCATATTTCTCTTGTTTAGTTTTCTTATAATAATATAGCATTCGTATGACACCTTTCGTGGCACTTTATGGAAGGCCATGCTAATCTTCTTCGTGTTGGCTTGAAGCCGGTGAGAAGCCGGTTTTAGGTCCGGATTTTATTATAGATTCCACAGAAAAGATTGACCTTATTCGTCATAGGATGAGAGAAGCTCAAAGTAGACAAAAATTCTTTGGTGATAACCGAAGGAAGAATTCAGAATTTTCAGTGGGAGATTTGGTGTTCATTCGTGTTTCACCTATGAAGGGTGTTATGCATTTCAATCGTTTGGGACAATTAGCACCTCGATACATCGTCCCATTTCCCAACACCGAATGCATTAGTTCCGTGGCTTATCGCCTTTTATTACCAACTCAATTTCATGCTATTCATGATGTATTCCATGTTTCTCAAGTATGGAAATGCCTTAGGGATTCCGACTCTATTCTTGAGCCTAGTGGCATTGAAGAAATTGAAGTTTCGCCTAATTTGACATATGAGCAACATCCTATTCGTATCATTGCAATGGAGGTTAAACGCATTTTAAATAAAGATGTTCCGCTTGTGAAAGTTCAGTGGTCCGTAAATCCTAAAGATCGTTCTTGGGAATCCAGAGAATTCATCAAGCAAACACATCTAGACTTGCTCTTTCGTGCTTTTTATGGTGAACATCTCACCTTAATATTTCTTTTGTGTTATTATGCCTTAGAGTGGTTGTTCCTCTTTATTTTCTTCTTAAGTATTGCAAGGATGTAATTTCTTTAAGGTGGGGAGTATATAGCAACCCGCATATATTACGATTACATACTTAAATGTTTTATTTAAATATAGCAACATTAGTTGATTTAAAGTCCGTAATGTGACTTTTTGTAAACAGTTGAATCCAGACTCGAGACCACTTCCATTGAGTTCAAAACAACGTTTACGACTTTTTTAAGCATAAACATCGATATATTTGGAATTGATTATGATTTTGGTATTTTCATTTAGGCTTTGGTTTGGGTTCTAGCCCATTAACCCAATAAGCTAAACCAAACTCTTCTACCAAATACCCTAACTCCTCTCCACTTCATTCATTCTACTCATAATAATTCCTAACACTCAAGCTAAATGAAAAAAAGGAGGAAAGAGAGGAGATTACAAATTCCGAAGCCCTAGTTCTCTTAGGGAATCCAAATTCAAGTTCCAAAAAAATCACGGAGAAGCTTAGGTAAGAATCCTCTTCATCTTCTCCATCTCAATCCCTCTTTAATTCTTGATTTTTCCTATAACCTAACTTCATTAAGAATTGCAAAATTCAGTTGGTGGTCCACAACACTCAGTTTATTTTATAAGGATGTTGAAATTATTTTATGTGATTATGCTTTCCATGCCGATTTGCATGTTATGCATTACTTAGGTTTCAGAATGATTTTGGGAATGGATTGGCTTAATCGTTATGAAGCCCACATCCTATATCTCGAGAGGACTATCCATCTTTGACATCCCCATCTGTTAAGCAGATTTCTATTGTTCTTAAAGATTTAGATTCCAATTCGATGGCAACCTTATATTCTATAAATCAACATAATGACAATAATGAGGATGAGGAAGATGTCATTTCCCTCGTTCACATTGCTCATGAATTTCCCAATATATTTGATCCTATTTTAGGATAGCTACCTAAGCTCGCAATTGATTGAGAATTAATCTAATCCCTGGAGCTCTACATATCAATCATCCTCCTTAGCATATGTCCAATATGGAAAATGAGGAGATGCGTAAACAATTATCTGAATTGGAAGCGAAATAGTTTATTCGATCTAGTTCCTCTCTTTGGGGAGCTTCAGCCATCTTTACGAAGAAATCTGATGGTACACTTTGGATTTTCATTGACTAACGCAAGATTAATGATCTCAGCATCAAGAATAAATATTCCTTGCCTCGGATTGATGGTCTATTAGAACAACTTAGCGGTGCTAAAATCTTTTCACACTTAGACTTAGCAACCGATTTTCATCAGCTTCAAATTACAGAGGATAATATTCCTTTGACATTGTTCTGTACTCGTTATGGATCATACGAATGGCTTGTTATGCCGTTTGGTTTATCAAATGTTCTAGCTTATTTCGTTGACCTCTATGCAGTTAAAGCACTTAGCAGATTCAAAGCGGTGGAGGTGCAAAATGTCATAGCGGGGATACAGTGAGGACATAGCGGGATATATCGGATGGCTCTAAAATAGCATATAAAACTCGTACTTAATGTTTTTACAAATATATATATGGTAATTAAATGAAAAATTATCATTCAATTGAATTATAATTAATACATAAATAATTTTAAATAAAAACATGTGCGAATATACTTTAAATAAACGTAAAACTATTACATAACATAATTGGATTTAGTAGAATATTAGAATAGTTCCATTTTTGAAAATATATTAAAAATTAAATCAAATAAGTTAGTTTTATACTTTTTATAATGTAGAAATGAAATTTTTTAACTCATTTTATTAAAGAAGATATAGAAGAAATAGCAAAATATAACAGGAATAACGGGATATAGCGAAAATAGCGGGGCTTAAAGCGGAAAGGCTATATTTTAGGGATATATGGAAAAATCGTATTGGTAGAAATCCGCCATGAGATATAGCGGGGTAATAGTGGGGCATTAACTACAAAGACTTAACCTTATGAATCGAGTTTTCAAAGACTACCTCGATCGATTTGTTCTCGTCTTATAGATGATATTCTTGTTTATTTTAAAACCGAGGAAGTGCATGAAAAACATCTTCGAATTGTGTTGGAAACCCTTAGGAGCAATAAATCGAAAGCCAAATTTTATAAATGCCACTTTTGTCTATCTCGTGTGAATTCTTAGGAGATATTATTTTTGAATCTGGAATTTTCATGGATCCTTTAAAGATCGAGGCGATTCAAAATTGGAAGAGATCAGAGAGTGTGACGGAAATTCGTAGCTTTCTTGGATTAGCAGGCTATTACCGTCGATTCATAAAAGACTTTTCTAAAATTATTGTACCTCTTACTAGTTTGGCAAAGAAGGGATTTAAGTACATTTAATCGCATAAATATGAAGCTGCTTTTTAGAAATTAAAAGAATTCCTTTCCGATGAACGTATTCTTGTGATTCCCAAAGCGAACCAAGACTTGCTTGTTTATACCGATGCAAGTCGTGTTGGTTTGTGAGCCATTCTCATGCAAAGGGAACGTGTTATCGCTTATGCTTCTAGGCAATTAAAGCTTGCCAAGACTAGATACACCACTCATGATTTAGAGCTCGTGGCAATTTTTTTCCCTCAGAATTTGGTGTCGTTATCTCTTGGGAAAGAAATTTGTTCTCTACACCGATCATAAATCTTTGGAGTATTTGTTCTCTCAAAAAGAAATTAATTTGCGTCAACAATGTTGGCTTGAATACCTTGAATCATATGGCCTTGATATTCATTATACTCCCGAAAAAGGAAATAGTGTTGTCGATACCCTTAGTCGTAAGCAACAAGCGGTTGTTTCAATGATGATATCCGAATGGAATCTCGAGACGAGATTCGATATCATAAATCTGATTCATATTCATCTCTTGTTTTTATGTAGCCTTGAGGCCCATCCTTCTTTTCTAGACCGCATTCTTTAAGCTCAAAAGCATGATCCCGAATTGGCTCTTCTTAGACAAAGTTGTAGGGATAAAAATAAGGTTAATGGTTTGAAAGACTTTGAAATCGATGCTCGTGGAGGCATGTGAAAATTTGGTAGACTTATTTTGCCTAATATTATTGATCTCCATAAGGACATTTTAGAAAATTCTCATCATTCTAAAATTACCATTCATCCTGATAGTAGTAAAATGTACGTGGACATGAAGCCACTTTATTATTGGGATGGAATGAAATCTGATATTGCCAATTTTATTAACTGTTGCATGACTTGCTAACTCGTAAAGGCAGATCATCAAAGGCCCGATGGGTTATTGCAACCTTTGGACATTCTTGTTTGGAAGTGGATCAAGTTTCCAAGGAATTTATTGACGGTCTTTCCGTTTCTTATTCAGGTCTTGATAGTCTATGGGTGATTGTAGATAGACTTACAAAATCCATCCATTTTATTCCCGTTCGGTCCAACCAGACCGTACCCCTTTTTGCTAAACTCTATGTTAAAGAAATTGTTAAATTGCATGGAGTTCCAACTTCTATAGTGATCGTGATCCATTATTTACTAGTGGATTTTGGAAGGGTCTTCAAAAAGCTTTAGGAACAAAGATTAATTTTAGCATTGATTATCATCCCCAGTCCGATGGACAAACAGAACGTGTGAATCAAACTCTTGAAGATCTTCTTCGTGCATGTGTTCTTGATTTTGGTGGAAGTTGGAAAGATCATATTTCTCTTTTTAAGTTTTCTTATAATAATGGCTTCCAATCTAGCATTGGTATGGCACCTTTCGAGGCACTCTATGATAGGCCATCCCGATCTCCTTCGGGTTGTAATGAAGCCGGTGAAAAGCTGGTTTTAGGTCCAGATTTTATTCATGATACCATAGAAAATATTGACCTTATTTGTCATAGGATGAGAGAAGCTCAAAGTAGACGAATATCCTACGCTGATAACCAAAGGAGGAATTTCGAATTTTCTGTGGGAGATTTGGTGCTCATTCGTATTTCACCTATGAAGGGTGTTATGCGTTTCAGTCATTCGAGAAAATTGGCACCTAGATATATCATCCCATTTCCCATCATCGAACGCATTAGTTCCATGGCTTATCGCCTTTTATTACTGGCTCAATTTTCTGCTATTCATGATGTATTCCATGTTTCTCAACTACGGAAATGCCTTAGAGATTCCGACTCTATTCTTGAGCCTAGTGTTATTGAAGAATTTGAAGTTTTGCCTAATTTGACATATGAGTAACATCCTATTCGTATCATTGCTACAAAGGTTAAACGCTTTCAAAATAAAGATGTTCCACTTGTGAAAGTTCAATGGTTCGCAAATCCTAAGGATTGTTCTTGGGAATCTAGAGAATTCATCGAGCGAACACATCCGGACTTACTCTTTTGTGCTCCTTAAGGTGAACTTCTCACTTAACATTTTTATTTTATGCTACGATGACTTTGATTGGTTGTTACTCTTTATTTCCTTCCTAAGTATTGGGAGGATGCAATTTTTTAAGGAGGGGAGTCTGTAACAACCCACATGTTTTATGATTACATATTTAAATGTTTTATTTAAATATAGCATCGTTAGTTGAATTTAGAGTATAAAATGTGTATTTTTGTAAACAGTTGAATCCAAAATCGAGACCACTTCGATTGAGTTTAATAAGACGTTTACAACTTTTTTAAATATAAACATCGATATGTTTGGAGGTTATTAGGATTTTGGTACTTTCATTTAGGCTTTTGGTTGGGTTCTAGCCCATTAATCCAATAAGCTAACCCAAACTCTTCTACAAATACCCAAACTCCTCTCCACTTTATTCATTCTACTCATAATAATTCCTAACACTCAAGCTAAATGAAAAATAGGGGAAAGAGAGGAGATTAGATATTCCTAAGCCCTAGTTCTCTTAGGAAATCCAAATTCAAGTTCCAAAAAAGTTAAGGACAAGCTTAGGTAAGCATCCTCTTCATCTTCTCCGTCTCAATCCCTCTTAAATTCCCGATTTTTCCTATAACCTAACTTAGGAAAAACTTAGCCTTTGATAATAGATTAATGATTCTAGAGGTTTAATGAAGTGGAATTGGTCAAAGCTTGTTTTAGAGCATCTCATTTCTTGTTTTTGAATTTTAAAGGTGAGTTCTTGAACTCACATCTACGTCTATAGCTTTCATTGTTGTTGGGTATGAATTCCTAACATTTATTTCATGTCCAATTGCTTGTGATTTGAATTGTTTTGGTGAAATTTCCAATTTGTGGTTTTGAAGTCAAAATTTATGATATTCCTACTATGGATGTTTGGACATGTTATTTGGGATTTATCGAATAGTCTATAAGGCTGGGTTGTCGCTTGGCACAAATCCCTAGCTTCCATCACTCGGTCGATCGCTTCCGAATTGATTTATCCATCAATGGCCTAGGCAAACTGTTGCCCAGCACATGCAACCAGACGTCTGGTTGGAGAATCCAGACGTCTGGTTGGAGAATCCAGACGTCTAGTTGGGGTTTCCTAAGGAAAAAAAGAAACGACAAAAAATTAAAATGGCAGAGCCTATGACCAGACTTTGGTTAAACCCAACCAAATGTCTGGGGTGCAGCAAAAAATAAAAAGGAAAAAGAGGAAAAAAATATGAACTTCTAGAACCCAGGTTCAGACGTCTAGCTAAACCTGCTAGACGTCCGGTGCTATTGAATTTTCCTATTTCACCTAACTTTGAGTTGATTTCCAATTTCTATCGATTTTTGTTGATCCAGTTAATTGTTGTCATTTATTATCGACTTCGATGACTTCTTTTATGGATTTTTGGGAATATCCATTTGATGGATTTGATATCGATTTTTATGGTTTTAATTCACGTCGTCGTATGTGGATTTTGGTGATAGATTGTTTTATGATTTGTCACTTTAAAATACAAAGGTTTCTATACTAGCGGTAAATACTCAAACTCTTTCACAAAACTGATTTCAACATTTCTTTTAGTACAAAGCTTGTTTTTAAAATCGTTTTCCAATCTACTAGTATATACAAACCTTTACCTCATTCGTATGAGAAATCCAATTAAACGACTTAGCAAAACAAGTGGTATGAAATGCTTGCGTTTACTTCGTCGGTTAATTCTTAGGCTTGTTCGATTGAACTCTCGTGACAATTGTCGAGTGGAAATATATAATTTGTTCGTAAATATTTAAAGTGAGTGGTTATGGGACATGAATCTAAACTCATTTATTTACTAGCTTAGTGTAATTTACACTTATTGATCAATGATGATCATTTTGTGATTTAGACTAGAATTGTGCGAGGTCTCTTTGTCTGCAAGAGGGGCTAAGCCCCGGTTCGGTGGAGCTTTGGCTTATATTGGTAAGGCAGCGACCCATGGTCTTTGGGCCGTTTGTGGAGCTTCGACTCAAAGGTTAGCGACCATGGAATAGCGTTTCGATTTTGATACACGTGTAGGTGAGTTTTCATGCACATGATTGTGATAGGCCTCTCCCTTTGTGTTTTCTGGTATTCTAATTATTGATTTCTGGTATTTGCGTTTCACCAATTTTTGCAATTTTCATTAATATGTTTTTCCAATATTTGAGGTTTGGTGAATCAGCTAAAGAATATGGTATTCTTTTTGGATATTTGAGGAAATTTGAGATATTGTATGATTTTCCTTTTTATCAAATATATACTTTTCAAGGTATAACATTAGTGTTATCATATATTTTTGTCATATCTCTTGTCTCATCTTGTATGATATTTATAGCTAGATAGATACGTTTATTATTTTTCTTCTTAAATAATTCTCGGGTCAGACTTAGGTGTTTCTGGTGCTTCCACTTGACTTCTTAGCCGGGACTAGCTTCTGACTTTTGGCTAACAACTTTGGCTTAGTAGTCTTTGTTTTTATACATTCGAGATAGAGACTCCTTGACGTATACATATTCCTTTGTCTAGCACTTGTTCCTATTCTTTTGTGATGTAGTGGATATTGTATGACCACTACTTTGATGTTCTCTTCTATGTGTTATATTGGTATCTGTTTCCGCATTAGTGATATGAATATCTATGACTGATTTGGGTTATGCTTATTTTATATTTATTTCTGAAGGACACATAGCCACTGTGTAGTAGCTTTGAATTGTATTTGATTTGTTTTATTTCCTCTTGAAATGAAATGCAAGTCATACTATCTAACATATCAGTACTCGCACAAAGCATTTACACAGATGGTCGCTCCTCAACCGCCTTATTCTTCGTTCTAGTCGACGGCATTATCCCATAGTGTCCTTGGCTAGGGTGAGTATAGAGGTGAGCACAACTACCCCTTATTAATCACAAATCTCAATCCCCTAATCATTGTATTATTTTATTTAATTTAGCTAATTAAATTTCCTGAATAATGTTACTTAAAATTAAGGTCATTACATACTCTCCTCCTTAAAGAACATCGTCCTCGAAATTACGACAAAGTACACAACAAATCAGTCAAATAGGTAAAACGTACCATCAAACATATCAGAATATGCATCTCTAATCCTACTCTAAATCTCCCAAGTACAATCTCTCTCATCGTCACTCTATTGGAGTTTTGCTAATCTGACTGTCTTGTTCCTTAGCCTCTTCTCATCTCTCGCAATAATACGAACCAGCTTTCTAAGTATAGTCAAGTCTGGTTCTACTACTAGGTCCTCTAACATAGTTAGAGATATTGTAGTCTCTAGATCTCTAACACACTTCCTTAAATAAGAAACATGAAAAATATCATGGACTCCTACCAAACTGTTCGATAACTCTATTCTATATGCGAGTTCGATCCTCTCAATAATAGGAAAGCTGCTATAAAACTCGATTCCAATTTCCATGATTTCCCGAATCGAATCACAGCCTTCATCGGTGACATCTTGACAAACACATAATCTCCAATAGAGAATTCTAAGTCTTTCCATCTTCGGTCTACATAACTCTTCTGCCTAGACCGAGCTTCCTTCATTCTAGCTCGAATCAATTCAATCTTCTCTGCAGCTTCTCAAACTAAATCTGGACTAAGAACCAACCTATCCCCGGTCTCTAACCAACAAATGAGAGATTTGCATGGCCTTTCATACAAAGCTTCAAATAGTGGAATCCCTATACCAGTCTGATAACTTTTGTTATATGAAAATTCGATTAAGTGTAGATGGTATTCCCATGATCCCTTAAAATCAAGCACACAAGCTTGCAAAATGTCCTCCAAGATTTTTTTTAACTCTTTCTGTTTACCCATCGGTGTGTGGATGGTAACGGTCCTCATTTTGAGCTTGGTTCCTAAACTCTACTATAGACTCTTCCAGATTTCACCAGTGAACTCTGGATCTCTATCATTACTATACTACTAGGAATTTCGATGCAATCTAACTGCATTCTTCATAAATAATTTAGCCAAAACAGGTGTCGTCCTAGTTAACTTAACTGGAATGATATGGGTAATCTTGGTCATTCTATCCACTACGACCCATATACTTTCATTTCCTCTACTAGATCTCGGCAATCTGTCAATAAAATCCATAGAAATAGAATCCCACTCCCATACCAGAATATCCTATAGCTGAAGCAACCCACTCGGGTTCTGATGTTTGGCTTTTACCTATTGCTAATTCAAACATTGCTTCACCCATAAGCCTACATCCCTCTTCATACCTTCCCAGAAGAAATTTTTTTCATATCCTGATACATCTTAGTTCCTTCCGGATGAATAGTGAACTTCGAATGATGGCATTCCTCCAAAACTTCCTTCCTAATGTCTCCTACATTTGAAACACACAACCTTCCTTTATTTCTCAACCACCCATTCTGGTCAAGACGGAAATTCTTCAAGTCATTGCTCTCATTTTCATCTCCTAGCTTCTTGATCTATTCTACCAACACTGGATCCTCCTCTTGTTTAGAAGAAATCTTCTTGATCATTACCAGTCGAACTTCTTTACATGATAACACAATGGTCTCTTCACTAGATCCAGCATCAGATCTCCATTGCACTCTACATGTCGTCAATGCCTCCAAATCCTTCCACTCGGTAATCATCGCCAACAGTATATTTTGATGCTTCCTGCTAAGTGTGTCTACAACTTTATCACCTTTCCCTACTGTGTACTCAATTCCAAAGTCAGCAATGAACTCTAACCATCTTTGTTGTCTTATGTTCAGCTCCTTCTGAAAGAACAAGTACTTCAACGACTTATTACCCGTATAGTGCTCAAACCTCTCTCCCAAAAGGTAATGTCCCACACCTTCAATGCAAAATCACTACCGCCAATTTCAAATCATTAATCGAATATCTAACCTCATGCGGTCTAAGCGTACGAGAAGCATAGGCAATCACTTTAACTCTTTGCATCAACGTAGCTACTAATCCAATTCCACAAGCATCCATATAAACTACTAAATCATGGTTTTCTTCTCGAACAACTAACATCCTTTATAAACCTCTGATAATACCCAGCTAATCCAAGGAAACTCTCTATCTTAGTCACTATCTCAGGTCTCTTCCAATTATTCGCTTCTTTAATCTTAGTTGGATATATAGATAACCCTTTCTCTGAGACTACATGACCAAAAAACTTCACTTCCTTTTTCAAGAAATGACACTTCAAAAACTTCCCCATTGGCTAATGCTTCCTCAGCGTTTCTAGCACCACTCTAAGATAAACTTCATGCTCCTTCTCATCCTTAAATTATATCAAGATATCATCTATGAAAATCAACACGAACCTATCCAACTGTTCTCAGAAAATCCAGTTCATCAAATCCACAAAGAATGACAGAGCATTAGTCAGTCCATACGGCATCACATATCATTCGTACGATCCATATCTAATTAAAAATTCCTTCAAAGGAATAGTATCCTTTACAACTCTAAGCTAATGAAAACATGTCCCAGTTGAGAAATTACCCTGGCTCTACCTAACAGATCGAACAAATTGTCAATTCTTGGCAATGGATATCGATTCTTAATCGTCTCTCATTTAACTTACGATAATCGATACATAACCTTAATGATCTGTTTGGCTTCTTAGTAAACACTACAGCTACTCGCCAAGGAGAACTACTTGGCCTGATAAAAAATTTGCCTTCTAGATCCACCAACTGCACCTTCAACTCCCTTATCTCTACAGGCGTCGTTCTGCTTGGCTGTCTACTCGTTGGTTCTACTCCAGGCACCAAATCTATTCGAAACTCGATGGCTCGTTTCAGTGGCAATCCTATTATATGTTCAAAGACATCCACGAATTCTCTAACCAAGAAAACTCAATTCAACTCGTCTTCTACCCCTACAACACCCAATGAAGCATTCACCTCATAACTATGGTGTTCTATGATATGAACAATCTGATCGCTACAATCAGGGCATCTAAGCGATATTTTCCTATCATGGAAAAATATCCTAACATCGTACTTACTTAACCAATCCATATCAAGAATAATTCTGAACCCTACAAGGTCAAAAACATGCAAACTGCAAATAACGATATGACCTTACAAATCAAACTCTAAGTGGTCACACTTCATCCCAAGTGTTCATACCCTCCTTTCGAATTTGCAACTCATAAGGAAGTAACTGTATGAGGGTTCTAGGTTGAGCTTATCTACCAAACATCAAGATATAAAAGAATCTGATGCACTAGCATCATACAGAATGCTAACAAACATACCATGGATCTGCAGCGTACCTCCCTACACTGCCTTTCCTTTCTCCCGTGATGTTGGTCCTGAGGTTGATAGTTCCAATGCATATACTTTTCCCATTCCATCTTAGCAAGATCTTTGCACTAGTTCTTGTAATGGTCAACCTGATCATAGTTGAAACATCTGATATATTTTTCCCGATCACTTCCTTCGCATTTCCATAACGACATTCATTTGCAAAATGTCCTTTTCTATCGCACTTAAAGCAACTAACAACCGCCTTTCCCTTCTTCACAATTCCACCTTTCCGAGTACCTTTCTTATGAAAGAACTTCCTTTTCTAACTCTACCCCACCTGGACCTCCTTCAACTTATTTTTCTCAAGAAAAAAAAGCGTTTCTTCATGTCTCAATGCCATTTCGACCACAACATCACATGGATCCCTAATATGAGGTAATGTAGCCTTTGCTAGCTCAGGCT
Organism: Allium cepa; assembly: GCA_030765085.1. Lineage (NCBI taxonomy): Eukaryota > Viridiplantae > Streptophyta > Magnoliopsida > Asparagales > Amaryllidaceae > Allium > Allium cepa. The sequence continues at coordinate 241,760,657 of CM060930.1, forward strand.
TCAACCCTTTGATAAACTTCTCGTTTTTCTTAAGCATGGTGTCCACAGTGTCATACCTATACCTAGCCAACTCCTCAAACCTTCTAGCATAGTCCAATATAGTCATCTCCTCCTGCTCCAACTCAGCAAACTTTTGAGCAAGCCAGACTGCACTATCAGAGACATGAGCTTCCTCAAACCTCCTCTTAAACTCTGCCTACATCACTATCTCTTCATTTACTATAGCCGTCATACTATTACACCAGAATAAAGCTACTTCTTGAAGCTTTCACGAAGCAAGCCTTCACTTCTACTCATCATTGAGCTACAAATTTGCAAAGATCCTTTCATAATGAAGCAACCTGTTCCCTACTTCGACAGCACCTTCGGTTCCAATAAATGGCTTCCTAGCATAGTATGTACTCAAAATAGCATAATTGTTGACAACCAGAGCTTGCTTCCCCCTACTCTAGCATTTGCTCCAACCACTCCAGTAGCAACTACTGCTTGAATCATGTTGACAAAGAACTAATCTAGTGCTCCCATGTCAACTTACGGGACTCTAGTACCAACATGCCCCGCTTGTGCCAAACCTTGGTTCCTTCGCGTATTCAATCTGGTGTTACTATTTGTCGTGGTGCTTCCTTCAAGATTACCCTTTCAACTTCTTGCATCCATATTTGTATTCAGCCTTGTGAGACATAGAAGAATAGCCTAAGAGAGATAGGAGAATAAAGATATAGCATGTACTTATATATAGCAAATACAAGTATGTTACCATAGCATTATCCCATTCCTCGATCTTACTTTAATTCCTTAGGAATATGTTATTGAAAATCATTTTAGTTCGTATTTTTTCACAAACCTACGCTCTGATACCAAGTTGCAACATCCCCTATCTTGATTTCCAAAGTTGAACACTATAGATGCTGCAGTCATCTATAGTATTGACTTGCAGCGACAAAATACAGCTATGTTAATGGTATGCATAATATTAGAAGCGCTTGAATATGAATACAAATCACAGATTTCAAAAATAACATTTCTGATTACATTTCAAAGCATAAGTTCATATCTAGATTACATAATCCCATAATGTTTCGTAGGTTGAGATAAAATATAATTATTACATAAATATGCCAAGAGCACCATATGATAATGCCCCATTGGTTGACCAAAGTACTATATAGTCATAACTAGCTTAATACATACAGCATAAATAAATAGAATAAAATAGAAACTCCTAAATAGATATCTATCAACCTCCTGCTCATCTCCGGTAGTTTAGTTCATCTTCCTACTAAAACCCTATAAGCCCATAACCCTCAGCCTATTCAAATCAATTTTGAGCAATCGAGCATTTAAGGGGGAAAACATAAACTTCGAGTCAGACATAAAGCTTAGTGTGAATAGTACTATGCATCTATGTTATCTGATATTAAGTGAGACCATGCCGCTTAGTTGAGTGGGTTTTCCCATCACTAATTTCTTTTAAAATTATCTTTCATGGATCTTTGATCCTACAAAAAAAAGTGGTTAAAACATTAAGCATTATCATGTAAACATATATATAAATTAACAATTGGACTATCTGTTCGAACACTATAGTTTTGTTTAGATAACTACTAAACTTTAGCTGACTTAGGCCGATCATACAACATAAACAAAATAATCTAACATCTATTAGACTCTCCCCTTTTTGACGGTCTGTCCCTTACTTAACTTCTCCAATGATCATCTGATCCTAATAGTTTTGCACCAATAACCTATATATGTACAAATATATTCTTTTCTACGTGTAACCATCAATTCACCTTGCCAAGTTATATATACTTTACACAAATCTTTGTTGATGAAAACATTTAAACCTTTGAAAGTATCCCTTTCGAACCCATTGAAATTACCCCTTTCGGAACCAAGTAAACCACTTTGAATAATTACCTTAGGCCGAAGGCCCAAACATACCTTTCGAAAACTTTCATAATCATCCTTTTGAAACTATTGATAACATTTACTTCAAAAGCATTAAAACCTAAGACATCCTTCTTTTAAAACACTTAAACATTGCCTTTCGAAAACATTGGAAACCATCCTTTTAAACCTTTTGAAAGAACTGGATAACCACCCTTCGAAACCAACATTTAGATCTTTTGAAAGCATCAAAACCTTTACAATCATCAAACCTTTCGAAAGCATTTGGGTTCAAGTAAAACAATGTGAAACCTTTCAAAACCATTTATACTATCTCTGTCAAAACCATTGGATTTTACCTTCAACATAAAAAAAGGTTCATACAACATTTAAGTCCAAAGCACTCTTTCGAAAGCTATTTCCTAAGTAAAGATGTGATGGCATCAAAACCAACCCTTTCAAAATCATTAGAGAACTGGCAATGTTTTTACAAAGTAACCCTTTCGAAAATGTTAACCTCGAAAGGTAGAAAGTGTCAGCAAGGGGTTTTGACCCCTTCGAAAGCATTTACTTAAGCAGGCAATTTAAAGCCTGCAATTCGAACTGAGGGCGCCTATTCACAGGAGATGAAAAGGCGGGAATGCTAAGGTCCTTACTTTCTATTTTTTTCCTGAACGGATAACAAAACTCGATTGAATAGCATCATTTTTTCTCGATTGTCCTCCTTTTGCAGGAGGTCAATTAACAAAAATGCTATTCAAGTCTCAAATTCATGATCCTCCACTGTGCGGATGAACATTTAGGCGCAAGTTTAAATTCCCGATGGGTTAAATTGAGCCTTCCGCCCTCTTATTTGATTAGGTTATAGAAAATTGGAGATTTACAATATGTTCCCTATGGTAAACAAGTGGTGGGATCCTGAGCTAAACCATGGCTAAAATTTGGAAACCTTAATGCCATAATGTCTTTCAAATCCTCCTAGCCATTATCATACTACAATAATTCTTGCTAAAATATCTACTGTTAAACCCGGTCGAATACTTTACGACGAAATGGGCGGAGTCTCATAAACTATAGCCAGAGTAGCAGTTTCAATAGCTACGTGCAAAATGCCTACAAAAACTCATTTTATAAACAAAAGGTGCAACCTCTTCGATAACATTCCTTAAAATATTTGACCTGGTCGAAAGCATACTCTTCGAAAGCAAAACAGGCACATTTTTATTTAAAAGAAAAGTAACCCTTCGACCCCATCAAAACCCACCGTCTAGACCCAGTACCTTTCATCTATGTCCAATTTACTATAGACCAAGTCATTGGTATTATGCGCATTGGTTTCGATCAAGGCGGAGGCAGAAATACTTTGGCAAAACCCAGGTGCCGAAAGTGGTAGAAGAGGTAAAAAGTAAGTAAAACCTGATTTTCACTTAAAAGCGAAATTCTTTTCAACTAACCTACCTTGTTTGTCAAAATATTATTGGTTGCTAATTTTTCTTTTCTACAAGTTCTACCGAAATATCAGAATTAAATAATTTAAATCATTTACAAAATACCCCTTCTCCTTTAATAAATATGTAAAACATTTAATCTCATATCTTAAATAATTTTGTATATCTATTAAAGAACCAGCTCAGCCTATAGATAGAACGATTGATTGTTGTTTTATGCAAGTATATTCCACATTCGTACTTTGGAAAATTCTATAAAATTTTCAATAAATCATTTTTAATATGTTTTCTAGCATGTAAAACTTTTGGACCCAAAACATATATAATTTAGCCGTAAATTATTTTAAACCTAAATAAACATTTTCATCACTGGACAATTAATATTAAATCCACATTAATTCAGAAAATTATGAAAATAGAAACCCATCTCTAAATATCATTTCTGATCTATACCTAAAATCGCATGGCATTTGGATGCCATTTATAGGGTTTTCACATAAAAACGTATCCTAAAACCTACATGAATTATCAAAAATCATCAACAAGCATATATAATCATTTCAACATTTAGAAACATGGCAAAACTATGCAAGATAATTCGGATTTAACTTAAAACCAAAAACAATTATGAAATATGAGATGCAATCATTATTCACCTTAGCTTTGAGGTTAAGGAGGTAAGATTTGATTGAATATGAATTGATTAATCTTCTTCCTTTGATTTCTTTATCTTCTTCTTCTTTTTCTAGCTTAATTGTGATTGGCCTCTTTGTTTTAGTTTGTGCAAATGATAGTATGAAATGAGCAAGGCTAAGGGTTTAGGATATTAGAATGCTCTTTTTCCTATTTTACCCCTTATGCAACTTTCCTCTCTGTTTCATTTTAATTCATATTAGCTCGTTTGTTAACATGGCATAGCTACCCTTTATTAATCATAAATCTCAATCCCTTAATCGTTGCATTATTTCATTTAATTAAGCTAATTAAATGTCCTAAATAATGTTACTAAAAATTGGGGTCATGTGATGATGTTATTCTTATAAGGAAAAATCTGTTCCATGTTAGAAGCGTGTCTCGCAGAACTTATATATGTGTCCTCATTATTTGAGCTATCTCATGCTGGTATTTACAGACTGATCCGGGAGTTATTTTATTATAATGTCATAAAGGCGATGCCTAGATGTGACACTACCTCAACTTTCCCGGCTTCATTTTCAATCGAGGGATAGGACTTGTCTAGAATCAATGAGTAGTGCTAAATATATGAAATTTAATTTCCATATACGATCATTTTAATTATCCTTGATAGTTAGTTTATTAATTATCAAAATCAGTATGGTGTATCGTCACCTTAAAAATGATTTAATGCTCTTTAAGCTTTGTTATCCTTTTTGAAAATGACTAAACCAAAAGCGCAAGTTGGGGCCAAGCTATATTGGGTTGCTCCCATCAAAAGGGTAATTTCACATCTTATCTAGTTTGGATTCGATTGGGCAATTAGATGTAGAAATATTCGGATTCTCGGTAAGGTATGGCAGCGTCCAACTTGGAGAGTACCGATAAGTTTCACAGAGTAAATGAGCTTCTCAGGGGTATATTACTAGAGGTATTCTACAAAGGAGGGGAACCTTCCTTGTTCTTTTGTTGGAAAACCTTTCCTTGTTTGATCCGAAATCCTAAATCTGTTTTAGCTTTAAATTGCCAAGAGTTGAGCCAACTCCTCATCACGACATTTAACTATTGAGTATGTCCATTCTATCAAGTTTAGATTGTTACCTTATTTAGTCCATTCTATCAAGTTGGACTGTTTTCCTTGTTCTATCCATTCTGTCTAGTTTGGATTTTACTCGATTTATTTCCATTCTTTCAAGTTCGATTTAATATTATTTATGCTCATTCATACTTGGATTTATTTCCCGATATTTTTCTGTTCTTGTCTGTGTGGATGCTATTCTTGTAAGGTAAAACCTATTCCATGTTAGCGGCATGGTCTCATAGAACTTTTATTGTTTCCGTATTATTTGAGCTATCTGATGTTGGTATTTCCAAATAGATCCAAGTGTTATTTTATTATAGTGCTCGGTAAAATAGAGTATTTTCCCGGGTTGTCTTTGAAGTTTTGGAGATCGTGGAGGGGAGATGAAGATTCATCTATCATATTATTTTGTTTTCCATTATATTATATATTATACCTATCCGTATTTATAAGGTTAAGATTTTATAACTGTCTAGTTGATAAGGTTTATTTTTAACTCTGGTATACTCTGTATGTTTGGAATGACAGTTTCTACTATCTTGGTTATATTATATGTTGTCGATTTCGCTGTGAGATTCTGTTTTTATTTATCCTAATAGTCTACCCTCTTATCGATTGGATACATGACATGGAACATTGTGGTAGTGTTCGGTGTCGACTTTGGACTATTAAGAAGGCGGGCGTTACACTATCATAAGATAATCTTTTGTCCATGCCCCTAGTTCGAGAGTTTCTAGATGTTTTTGAAGAAGAATCCGATCTCCCATCCCAAAGGGAAATGGACTTCAAAATCAATTTAGAGAATGATGATAAACCCATCGTGCCACCATTAAGGCATCTGGTCCCCAAAGAATGGTGAGAGCCGAATAAGAAGATTTCAAAACTATTGCAGAAGGGATTTTTCCATCATAGTACTTCAAAATAAGAACCACCTATTGTCTTTTCCACTAAGGTATATAGCTCTTTAAGGCTAAGCATTAACTATCGAGAGCTTAACAATATGACCCAGAAGAATAAGCATTCCTTATCTATAAATGATGACTTATTTAATTAGTTTGCTAAAGCCAATATATTTTTCAATTAGACTAAGCCCTTGGATTCCACCAATTGAGAATAGCTGAAAATAGCATATAAAAGGCTGACTTTTTCACTCTTGATGGACTATTGAATGGCAGTAATACATTTTGGGTTTGACAAAATCCCCTACAAACTTTGGAGATATGACGATAGACTCTTCAGTGGGAAACTAAGTAAATCCATAGACGCTATTCTAATGTTCTCTAAAAGTGAAGATGAGCATGAAAATCACTTAAAGGAGATATTATGGACCTTGAAGGCACCAAATAAAAGCCCAAATCTCAAAATGCCATTTTTGGTAGAAGGAGGTACTAGTTCACGATCATATTATCTCTAAGAAGGGATTATTAGTTGATCGTACAAAAGTGGAAATTATTCAAGGCTGATAGCTTCGATAGAACACCACAAAAGGTAGGAGTTTTCTTTGGTTGGCCGCTTACTATAAGAAGTCCATCAGGACTTAGCAAAGATAGCAATCCTGGTGACTCGCCTGACTAAGAAAAATTTAGTTTTTCCATGGGCTAAGAAATACATAGAAGCATTTGAGAAGCTAAAGGAGTTATTGACTAGTGCACCAGTACTTACTATTCTGGGTAGGACGAAACCTTACATTTTTTGCACTGATGCATATGGTGCGTGGCAAGGTATACATGGTAGTATGTTAGGAGAGTGAAAATAATGATTAAGTTATAGGGGTACGAGGTAAGTTAAAAGCACACAGAAGTCTTTCCAACTAATTTGGCTACCAATAGTGCGACCTTAGGACCAATGTGAGCCATCACGGACAATAATTACCCATGGAGGATGCGAGATTAGTCCCAATTCTACTGGTAAGTCTACACAGATAATATTGTTGTCGTTACCTATGAATAGTCGAACTAATGTGAGTCGTCATAGTTTGGGTTATGGGTTATAGTACATAATACTTTCTTGGAGGTTGGAGGTATCAAGTGGTTGTTGCAGGGTCCTACTTAAGATGTATCAAATGGTTAGGTTCATCGCTTAGGCACAGTAGTGGGAAATCTCAGTAAGGGTCCATTTTAGAGTTGAGGTGTTATGTGGATACTGTGGGGTCCACCATCTCATGAAAAGTATTAAGGCCTAACAAGATTCCATGCGATGTCAGCTAGAAAGAGCCAGAGTACAAACTGCATTCGGTTAGGTATTAAATTTCGAGAATCTACTTAAGATATACATATTAAACTATTAGAGTCTTCATAATTCCATTGAAAAAGTATTAAGTGGCAAGGGTATTTTCGCTCACAATTTTAAGACACGATTCACAGTAGTTACTTGGAACTAGGAAGGGCCTTTGGTCTATAGTTGGTGGTAAGTTTTGAAGATGGACTGAAAGAGCATAAGATATAGAATTTGGACTGGAATCGCCTTTGGGCTTACAATAGTTGGTATTTTTGTGAGGATGTAGTTAGAATGTGAAGACATAATACTTTTCTACAGGATACTCTCTAACTACTATTACTGTAAGGCATGATATTTTCAAACATGATATTTTCATTCATCGAACATTGTAGTTCTAATCCCTTTCCCACACAATAAATGGGTTAGGGGAGGCGATGCAGACTTAGAGGATGTAGGAAAAGGCGAGGACCTACGGTAGCTATCTATTTGTAGCAACCCTACTTTCTATGTAGTACAAACAAAAATTAATTAAAATAAAAATTTTGAATTTGACATTTGATTATTATTAGTTTTGAAGTTGAATATTTACTTATTAAAGGCAATTAATAAATAATTACAAGAGTTAATAAATTGAAGCAAATTAGTAAATCCTTTTTGAATGATTTATTTAAATTTGATAAATTGTTTTAATTGAATCTTAAATATTTCAAAGTTAAAATATTTTGTATATAATTGAAATAGTTAGAAAAATCATTTATTTTGTCACAATACATGGAATAATTAAATAAAAATAACCAAGTATTGAATTAAGTAAAACTACCCATTTATTGAAATATATCTTGTAAAATGAAGATTAAATAAACTCGCACTAGATTGAAATTTTTTATAAACAAATGGTAGGAATTGAAATTTCAAACTGAAGTGTGAAGAAAGTCATTTGGAAATAATTTAAAAATTAGAATATAAGGCTCAAACCTATTTTAATTCATTCTTTTCTTTTTTCTAGAAGTTCAATTTTGCAACTTGCTATGTGAACCAAACCTAAGCCATATCAATTAAACCCTAATTACCTTCATCTCAAAAAAATAATGCATGGATTGCACATAAATGATCATACGTGCTCGACCTTGAGACATTGACGCATGAGAAAAAAACCGACCTTAGAGCACGATGGTTCGACCTAGAGGTTGTGTGTAACAGCCCGCTAATCCGTACCCCTTGAGTCATCACTATTCTACAATAATCAACTCAAGTTGTAAAGAAATACGAACCATTTGGGTTAAAGAAGAAGAGGTAGAAGAAGAGAAAACAAAATCAACATCAGAATCTAACCATCGCAGCGAAATAAAATATAATAGACAATATATAATCTTTACTCAACATCAAATATTTCTGTTTATATATTACATCATCAGAGTACATAAATCACTGATCACATCAATATCATACAATGAATACACAACAACTCAATACAGCGGAATATATATAACAAGTACGACTATACGTATCGTCATCCAGCTCGTCTCCTGAGCTCCACAGCATCATATCCTGTATCCTATAATACTCGGTCTGACCCGAGCATTACAGTTAAATAATACCCGAGTCAGTCTGGAATACCAGCGTGAGAAAATCACACCCAATTTATTATTAAAGTTTCAAAATCCTTTGAAAACAAAAGCATCTCGTAAGACCACGCCACAAATAAACATGTCGGGTTTTTACCTTACGATAGCTAAAACAATTTTTATAGAAATCCTCTGATATTATAATAGGGTCTATTTACAAATACTTATAAAATAGCCGAAATTGTTACATGATTAAATTCCAGCTACTAGCCACCGAAGTGGGTAATACAAACAAAACTCGTACAAGGCTCGTAGGGAGAATGGATTTCCAACAATGACTAGGCACTGGGGTACCACCTGTCACAGTACGGGGCCTAGATCACCGTACCGAGGACTACTCCCTTCATCCCCTGCAACACAAGGCCGGAACCATTCCTTACTGAACAGTCCCGAACAAGATAAACCCCGTGGTTGGCGCGACCAACCACCCACTAAGCCGAAATATATATAAGGGACATCTAGACAGGGGAATTATCTTGTCCTGCTTGGGCATGACCCACCTAACCTTGCTGCATATCCCCTGATTTTCAGTCATTCCCATTTGATGAGGCTTGAGGCTAAGCGTTACCTTTAGAACGTTTTCACTTAGAATGTCCATCGTCCACCTGACGATGTTTCGCCAGCATTCGTCCATACAAGTCCGTTCCGGGTTCGAACGGAACCGAAGGCACTATTCCTACTACATCCATTTTGGAAATATCCTCAGGATTAGTAGCGACTAGCCCTTGCATTTCACTGCTCCATCTTCGACTCCGAACACGTTTTCGCACGAAACGTACGAACCGGATCGAAGTGGTTTTCGAGAAATAAATCTCGATCCCGGTCTCTTCGAAACGATCAACGCATTTGGCCAATATTGATAGTCGGTTATTTAACTATCAATTAACATTCCCAAACATCCATCAACAATAAATAATTTCCCAAATTATTATTTAACTTCAAAATATCTTCACAAGATATATTTCTATTTTCAATCCTTTGAAAACAGTTTCAAAACCATCTTTCCTTTCAAAATAAACTTTCCCAAATATTTTCTATCTCCTCTGAAATCACCAAGCACCAAAACTAGTTTTTTTTAAAATAATTTAAACACTTTACTTTGACATATATATAATTTTAAAACTTTTAAGTTAAAACTACCTTACTAATTTGTTAAAAATACATCTTATATGAATATTTGAAAATAAAGTTGCTTAATAAAATATAAAACTAGATTTTCACCTTTGAAACAAAATACTAAAATCACTTTTTAAATAATTATTACTAAAATAGATTTGAGAAAATAATTACTTTAGAATTTAAATATTAGAAATAATAAATTTTCCAAAACATACCTTTTTAAAACAAATTTTAAACCATTAACTTATATTTAAAATTTACTTGGAAAACGTACTTGGTTATTCAGAAGAAATTTCCAAACTCAATCACTTAAATCAATTTTCCAAATTGATTTCTAATTTATTCCATTTGAACTAAATTTCTTTACTTACCAGTTTATTTCAAAATTCATTAATTATGAATTTTATTATTGTTTTCAATTTGATTTTAAATCCTTTATCTGAAATGTACAAATTTCAGGTTATTCCCAATTCCTTCTTTATTTTTTTTTTCTTTTTTTTTTTTTCTTTTTCTTCTTAAATGATTTAAAATCCTAAGTTTAAAATAAATGTTTTGTTCCTTTAAACAATAACATTGAAGTTAGAGTTCGTTAACTTTCTGTTTATTTCAACTTTTCTTCCCATACTCAAGATTTATTTATTAAAATTTTCAATACTTTATTTCCTATCCAGTTCATTTATAAATTTATTTAACCTTTCTATAATTATTTACTTATAATTTCATTTCTTTTATTTTCATTTCCAAACCCAAATTATATATTTGGTAATTCATTATTGCCCAATTATAACCATCAAGCCATAGCATTCAATATTTCCTCATAATTCATTACCGATATCAAATATTCAAAACAGAGAATATTAAATAATTAAATAAAGTTGAGGGGTCCAGTTGGATCCCTCCAACCTGTTTTTCCCTGCATCCACAGATGTTAGCACAATATAGTACATCAATTTCCAAATATAACATACAATAGCACATCAACAACTCAACCATTCAAACAATTATTTAAATTTAATCATTTAAATTTAAATTTAAACTGAGTGAGATTAACTCACCTTTTGCTTTTGATTTGCAGTCTATTCCATCTTGACTTGTTTTCCATTGTTGTTTTCAGACCTTGTAAAAATATTAAATGTTCTATTAATATTCGATTCAATTAGAAAATTAAGTCCCCATTTGATAAATTAATTAACTCTATATTTTATCACCCTTAACAAAATTTAAATTTACTAATAATTTAATTCAAGCTAATACTTCCCTTTAATAATCTTTAATAGCTAAAGTTTATTAGATAGGTCAATCGTACACTTTTATCATTATCACCAAATCCCTTACATAATTTTCTTCCAAAACCTTATATCGATTACCCGTATATATGTGTTTTAAACTTTGGAACATTTAAAACTAAACAGTAAATATGAGTTATGTTATATGTATTTTAACTGCATATATATATTTTTATTTTTATTTTCTCTGTACATAATTTAAATCTCAACAACAATTTATTAAACTTCAAAATCAACTGCTTAACAAAAGGATACCTTACTGCGTACCATATGTGCCCTGCCATCGAACAAATCTCCCTCATCACTCGTAGGAGTCGCCAATGCCTTCACCTCTCCTCTGTTTCGTCCCACCTGCGAGCCACCACGCACGAACTTCCACACGCGAACCACTCGAGGTCGCTGTTGATCGCGAACCCATCGCGGCGGCTACTCCCACAGTAAACCCTAGTTTCCCCCTCACCAGAAACGACCTCACCTCTCGAAGCGCCGCCTCCACTAATGGCTGCACCCACTCACGCAACCCCGGCCTACTGCCGTGGCCTCCCACGCTACCACCACCGCCGATCGCCAACATCCTCTCGAGCTCGAAGGCCACCTGAGCTACAGCTGCTCCTCCCTTCGAACGCGAGCGTTAAACCATCAGCAAACGCAGCCCAAACAACCCCTTGCCAAACGACTTCTACTCAGTGCTCTTCCCATCGTCAACCCCCTTCCAATCCACGAAGCCTCGATTCGAATGACCAACCTTCAGCCGTACTCCTTTCCCCCCATCAATTCGCGTTGCCGACGCCAGGCCAAGCTCGAGTTCCTCTCGCGCGTGCGAGTACAAGTGCTCCTTCGATTTAATTCAGTTTGAGACGAAATCGATTCCTAATTTTCATCCTTTTCATTTTTTTTTTAACTGATCGAACAGAATGTAAAGGGTTCGGCCCCCTTTCTTTTATTTCGTTTCTACTGCTTTTTTTTTATATGAAGCTTCGCCCCCTTTTTCAACGCAACTTAAAGCTTCTCCATGAAGCTTCTTTTATTTATTTATTAATATAAATATTATTATTATTTTTAGTTCTAGCATTTTGGTAGTTGGTTGAACGACTAGGACTTGGGGAAAAGTATGTGATTAAACGGCAGGAAGATGGCGTATACCAGAAACTTGATTAACTAAATTTTAATTCATCAGATTATTACCCATTAAATTTTCAACGTGCTTATATATCGTACACTCACACACTAACACCGATCAATACGAAATTTGAAATCCGATAATAATACAATATTACGGACCCAATGGAACTGGTTTCGTCAAATTCCGAGACTGTGCCTCGGAATGCTATTTTTAAATTCAATTTAAACGATATAAATTTTAAAATTGAACAACCCACTGTTATTTCAATTTTACAACTTCTATTATCTCATTATTATAAATATAAATTTTATAAGCCTTCAAATAAGTTTTAACAGGTTTAAAATCCCAGATTCAACATTTCATTCAAATTCAAGTTATTTAATTCAACAAGTTAATTGTCAATTAAATTATGATATTTGTAATTTAAGTTGATAATTAACCTTTAAATAATTAAAATCAATTAAATATTCCGATTATACATGCTTGAAAATTCTGGGTCGTCACATTCCTCCCCCCTTAAAAGAATTTCGTCCTCGAAATTACTAGTTAGGAAGAAATGATATAATACCCGTTTACTTTCCTCAAAACCAAACAAATCAACATTCTTACCAATTATCTTTCTACAAAAGACCCATTATCTTTCTTACTAACTTTTCCAAACCTTCCCCTAGTTTGCAAACAATCCTATTTGCCCAACCATTCAAGTTTTTAATCATAAAGCCAATTTTGAATTATCAAAATTTTCTCAAAAATTTTCTAACTTTCTAAATTTTCGAAAATTTTTGCCAGCGTCTCCTTTGCGCGGCTAGCTCGGCACAACTACAAAAATGGCTCTACGGCCTCCCAAATCCAAAAAGAAAACAAAACGCCAAGTGGCTCAATCCAAATCCCAATCAAATTCCATACCAAATTTAAATACATACCTTATTGTCGGGCAATTCAAATTTATCTTTTGAATCAAAAACCAATTCTCTTTTCCCCTTTTTCAATACCTGCATAACCTGCTTGGTACTAATATCCAATCACAATATTCCAAAACAATTTATCGATTTTCTTACAAAATGTCAATATCTATTCTTTTCAATATTATCTTAGATTATATTTGTAATATCAATTTCCAATCTAGAATTTACCATTCCTTTCTTAAGTTAGTACAAACATTTTATATGTTTCTTATCTTTATTTCTCTTTACCATTTTTAGTTTATACCTATTTCCATTTAAATCGATTTCCATATTACATATGTATTTCATTTATTTTCAACTTTGAATTTTTAATTTTTATCCTTCATTTATTCCTAATTTAAGTCATTACTTTAATTAGTTTCATTTACTAATTTATTTTAGTTTCCCATTCTAAATAGTTTTGTCGTTAACAAAATTTTCCAAAATTTTCAAAAATTTTCTAACTCCCAAAATTTCTGAAAATTTTTGGCAGAGTCCCCTTTGTACGGAGGAGCTTTTGCAATTTGACAAAAGAGATAAATATATATACATCGACCCACACGGTCGGAAAAACCAAAAACAGTTCATATTTCCTATTTTTATTGCGTAGGCGTACCTTATTTAGCATTTTAAGCAAGCAGCTTATTATTTTTAGCATATAGCACAACCCAATCCAGCCTCACGGCTTCCAGGTACCTGTACTTACTCAATTTAAACTTGTAAGTGCCAAATAAAAGGAGTTTAACACATTTCACTTACTTGCAATAGTTAAAACATATGAATTCTAAAATAAATTCACACTAAACATTTTTCTGAAAGCAACTTATACAATTTTCATACTAATCTAACTGTTTCCAATTAATTTATAAACCATTTTCATTCAATTTGAATGGTTTTCAATCCATTCGTATACAGCTTCATCCATTTGAATGGTTTAAAACACAATAGCTTACATTTAATTTATTTTAAGCAAACTGAACTCATATTTAATTCTATTGCTTTCAAAATCACTTTATTTTACTTCTATCAATACATAAAATGTTATTTACTTCCATTTACATCCCAAGATATTTATGCTATGCAAATTTGACAAGATTTATGTGAATATATAAGCACTTGCGTTTTACAATCAATTTAAATTTACTCCACTCAACTTACACTTAATTCTATTCCATTTCGGATTTATTCACAATCCATAAATTTTCAGTTTCATTGCATTTCAAATTTTAATCCATTTACTTGCATTTCATTCTATTAATCAAACTAGTTCATACAAAACTATTAACATCTTAGGTCCGTCTTCATTACCAATTTAATTACTCTTTTATTTTAATTCATTCACAAGCATTTATTTACATTTCATTCCATATTTGTTTATTCCAATCGATTTTATTTAGCTCGAAAACAATCCGGGCTATTTTATTCAATAACCATTTCTCAATTTATTTAAACTATATTTCATTTTATACTTATTTATTCCATCATTTATTCATTCAATATAATCTGTTTATCCACATTTACTTGAACCATTTCAAATAAACTCGAAACATTCTATTTCCTTATTGTCTCAAATTATTTCAATTCCTTAATAATGTAAATGGTTTACCATTATTTATTTAAGAATTTTCATTCCATTAACATTATTTATAACTCACCGAATTTTTATTTCGGTTAAAAATTTATTTTCACTTGATTAAAACCAATCCAATATTATTAAACTTTGTTTAAGTTGAATTCAATTCAACTCTCCTGCATTTATTTAGCTTAAGTCAATTTCCTTCAATTTATTCAAATTTTATACTTAAGCTCATTCTCATTTTGCAAACAAAGTTCTCTTTTATACTCAACTTAACTCAATTAATTCCAAGACCATATCCAATTTATTTCCACTTATTGGATTTCATTTGTACATTCAAACCATTACTATTTTAATCCATTTACATTTTTATTTACTAATTTATTATCTAATTAGTCTTTTCCCAACTTATTATTCAGAACTTGATTTTAAGTCTCAAAATTTCTTCATTTAAATTTGCTTAAGTTCAACTTACCTTAAAATTTTCAAGTTTTGATCTTCAATTTATTTTTCCATTCATCAAACAATTTTTCTTTTGGATTTTGTATTCCATTTTCAAAATTTTATAAGCCACAATTTATAATTTTATACAATCTCATTCATCGTAAACTTATTATTTACACCTATTTATAACTCAAGCATATTTTTATTCCATGCATTTTTACTTCTTTTATATGCTATTCTGATTTATTTAACTCAATCAAATTCTTACCCAATTTATTTCTTATCCAACTTATTTTCTAGTTAACCAGGTGAGAATTTAAATTTCATTCACTAATTCAATTGAATTCTCATTCCAATCCAATTTTGCTAACTCAAATTTACTTAGCTCAATTCAATTTCAACTCGATTTCGAATACAACTGGATATTAGTTTCAGCCCATCCAATTAATTTCAATCCAGTTATATTTTTTTATTTCATCAATCCAAGTTAATTTCATTTTAACTCTTCACTTTAGATTTATATTCTATTATCCAACGCTTAAATTTCTTCCTGATTTCAGAATCATTTCCAAAATTTTGGTTTCAAATTATTTTGAAATCTCCAACATTTCAAAATCACACTTTGCACAAGTCAAACCAATCCTGGTCTTATTCCCAACAAATTTCTTTTGAAAATTCCAAAACCAACTAACTTTTCTGAATAAATCAATTTGGTAGCGATTCATCACTTAGAAACTCGAAAATGAACATCGATGATGCTGCAGTCATCATCGAAGTTATTTTCCAGCGACTGAAGTGAATTCAATGCTATATCACTTTCAAAACCTATTTAAAATGAATTTCCATCCAGAAATACTTCCAAACTAATAATGTTATCATTTATCTTCAAAACACTTCGATAACATTCCCAAAATCTCTGAAATTTTGAATTTCCAAATCCTGCTTAAATACATTTTAACTATGATTCATTTGTATAATTTATGCTTAAACAAATTTCTATTTGATTGTATTTCAATTCATAAATTACATTTATAATTCATATTTATAAATTTCATTTCATAATTGGATTTATCTTCTCAATCTTTGATTATATTCACAATTTCTAGTTAAATTTTCACTTAACAATGATAATATTTTAATATTATCATTTCTAACATCCAAGCAACCATATAATAGCTATATTGTTTACCAAAAACTTTCTTTATATCCAAAAATATATTTTTGGGTAAAATTATTTCATTTACCCATATTTAAAACAATACCGTGTCGATTGTTCTATTTAAGTGTTTAGAAACCCCTTCGATACAGTTTTCGAGGCTGTGCCGACGAAGGTTCATATACCACTCCATAAACCAATCAACACAATATAAAACCATTTTATATTCACTAACAAATACGCGCTCATATCTATTAATACGCTCAAACTCATTATAGAGTACTACGGACTCTAATTTATGAGTAATTCCCACCAGAGCCAAGGTTATCACCAACCTAAGCTCTGATACCAAGTGTAACAGCCCGCTAATCCGTACCCCTTGAGTCATCACTATTCTACAATAATCAACTCAAGTTGTACAGAAATACGAACCATTTGGGTTAAAGAAGAAGAGGTAGAAGAAGAGAAAACAAAATCAACATCAGAATCTAACCATCGCAGCGAAATAAAATATAATAGACAATATATAATCTTTACTCAACATCAAATATTTCTGTTTATATATTACATCATCAGAGTACATAAATCACTGATCACATCAATATCATACAATGAATACACAACAACTCAATACAGCGGAATATATATAACAAGTACGACTATACGTATCGTCATCCAGCTCGTCTCCTGAGCTCCACAGCATCATATCCTGTATCCTATAATACTCGGTCTGACCCGAGCATTACAGTTAAATAATACCCGAGTCAGTCTGGAATACCAGCGTGAGAAAATCACACCCAATTTATTATTAAAGTTTCAAAATCCTTTGAAAACAAAAGCATCTCGTAAGACCACGCCACAAATAAACATGTCGGGTTTTTACCTTACGATAGCTAAAACAATTTTTATAGAAATCCTCTGATATTATAATAGGGTCTATTTACAAATACTTATAAAATAGCCGAAATTGTTACATGATTAAATTCCAGCTACTAGCCACCGAAGTGGGTAATACAAACAAAACTCGTACAAGGCTCGTAGGGAGAATGGATTTCCAACAATGACTAGGCACTGGGGTACCACCTGTCACAGTACGGGGCCTAGATCACCGTACCGAGGACTACTCCCTTCATCCCCTGCAACACAAGGCCGGAACCATTCCTTACTGAACAGTCCCGAACAAGATAAACCCCGTGGTTGGCGCGACCAACCACCCACTAAGCCGAAATATATATAAGGGACATCTAGACAGGGGAATTATCTTGTCCTGCTTGGGCATGACCCACCTAACCTTGCTGCATATCCCCTGATTTTCAGTCATTCCCATTTGATGAGGCTTGAGGCTAAGCGTTACCTTTAGAACGTTTTCACTTAGAATGTCCATCGTCCACCTGACGATGTTTCGCCAGCATTCGTCCATACAAGTCCGTTCCGGGTTCGAACGGAACCGAAGGCACTATTCCTACTACATCCATTTTGGAAATATCCTCAGGATTAGTAGCGACTAGCCCTTGCATTTCACTGCTCCATCTTCGACTCCGAACACGTTTTCGCACGAAACGTACGAACCGGATCGAAGTGGTTTTCGAGAAATAAATCTCGATCCCGGTCTCTTCGAAACGATCAACGCATTTGGCCAATATTGATAGTCGGTTATTTAACTATCAATTAACATTCCCAAACAACCATCAACAATAAATAATTTCCCAAATTATTATTTAACTTCAAAATATCTTCACAAGATATATTTCTATTTTCAATCCTTTGAAAACAGTTTCAAAACCATCTATCCTTTCAAAATAAACTTTCCCAAATATTTTCTATCTCCTCTGAAATCACCAAGCACCAAAACTAGTTTTTTTTAAAATAATTTAAACACTTTACTTTGACATATATATACTTTTAAAACTTTTAAGTTAAAACTACCTTACTAATTTGTTAAAAATACATCTTATATGAATATTTGAAAATAAAGTTGCTTAATAAAATATAAAACTAGATTTTCACCTTTGAAACAAAATACTAAAATCACTTTTTAAATAATTATTACTAAAATAGATTTGAGAAAATAATTACTTTAGAATTTAAATATTAGAAATAATAAATTTTCCAAAACATACCTTTTTAAAACAAATTTTAAACCATTAACTTATATTTAAAATTTACTTGGAAAACGTACTTGGTTATTCAGAAGAAATTTCCAAACTCAATCACTTAAATCAATTTTCCAAATTGATTTCTAATTTATTCCATTTGAACTAAATTTCTTTACTTACAAGTTTATTTCAAAATTCATTAATTATGAATTTTATTATTGTTTTCAATTTGATTTTAAATCCTTTATCTGAAATGTACAAATTTCAGGTTATTCCCAATTCCTTCTTTATTTTATTTTTTTTTTCTTTATTTTTTTTTTCTTTTTCTTCTTAAATGATTTAAAATCCTAAATTTAAAATAAATGTTTTGTTCCTTTAAACAATAACATTGAAGTTAGAGTTCGTTAACTTTCTGTTTATTTCAACTTTTCTTCCCATACTCAAGATTTATTTATTAAAATTTTCAATACTTTATTTCCTATCCAGTTCATTTATAAATTTATTTAACCTTTCTATAATTATTTACTTATAATTTCATTTCTTTTATTTTCATTTCCAAACCCAAATTATATATTTGGTAATTCATTATTGCCCAATTATAACCATCAAGCCATAGCATTCAATATTTCCTCATAATTCATTACCGATATCAAATATTCAGAACAGAGAATATTAAATAATTAAATAAAGTTGAGGGGTCCAGTTGGATCCCTCCAACCTGTTTTTCCCTGCATCCACAGATGTTAGCACAATATAGTACATCAATTTCCAAATATAACATACAATAGCACATCAACAACTCAACCATTCAAACAATTATTTAAATTTAATCATTTAAATTTAAATTTAAACTGAGTGAGATTAACTCACCTTTTGCTTTTGATTTGCAGTCTATTCCATCTTGACTTGTTTTCCATTGTTGTTTTCAGACCTTGTAAAAATATTAAATGTTCTATTAATATTCGATTCAATTAGAAAATTAAGTCCCCATTTGATAAATTAATTAACTCTATATTTTATCACCCTTAACAAAATTTAAATTTACTAATAATTTAATTCAAGCTAATACTTCCCTTTAATAATCTTTAATAGCTAAAGTTTATTAGATAGGTCAATCGTACACTTTTATCATTATCACCAAATCCCTTACATAATTTTCTTCCAAAACCTTATATCGATTACCCGTATATATGTGTTTTAAACTTTGGAACATTTAAAACTAAACAGTAAATATGAGTTATGTTATATGTATTTTAACTGCATATATATATTTTTATTTTTATTTTCTCTGTACATAATTTAAATCTCAACAACAATTTATTAAACTTCAAAATCAACTGCTTAACAATAGGATACCTTACTGCGTACCATACGTGCCCTGCCATCGAACAAATCTCCCTCATCACTCGTAGGAGTCGCCAATGCCTTCACCTCTCCTCTGTTTCGTCCCACCTGCGAGCCACCACGCACGAACTTCCACACGCGAACCACTCGAGGTCGCTGTTGATCGCGAACCCATCGCGGCGGCTACTCCCACAGTAAACCCTAGTTTCCCCCTCACCAGAAACGACCTCACCTCTCGAAGCGCCGCCTCCACTAATGGCTGCACCCACTCACGCAACCCCGGCCTACTGCCGTGGCCTCCCACGCTACCACCACCGCCGATCGCCAACATCCTCTCGAGCTCGAAGGCCACCTGAGCTACAGCTGCTCCTCCCTTCGAACGCGAGCGTTAAACCATCAGCAAACGCAGCCCAAACAACCCCTTGCCAAACGACTTCTACTCAGTGCTCTTCCCATCGTCAACCCCCTTCCAATCCACGAAGCCTCGATTCGAATGACCAACCTTCAGCCGTACTCCTTTCCCCCCATCAATTCGCGTTGCCGACGCCAGGCCAAGCTCGAGTTCCTCTCGCGCGTGCGAGTACAAGTGCTCCTTCGATTTAATTCAGTTTGAGACGAAATCGATTCCTAATTTTCATCCTTTTCATTTTTTTTTAACTGATCGAACAGAATGTAAAGGGTTCGGCCCCCTTTCTTTTATTTCGTTTCTACTGCTTTTTTTTTTATATGAAGCTTCGCCCCCTTTTTCAACGCAACTTAAAGCTTCTCCATGAAGCTTCTTTTATTTATTTATTAATATAAATATTATTATTATTTTTAGTTCTAGCATTTTGGTAGTTGGTTGAACGACTAGGACTTGGGGAAAAGTATGTGATTAAACGGCAGGAAGATGGCGTATACCAGAAACTTGATTAACTAAATTTTAATTCATCAGATTATTACCCATTAAATTTTCAACGTGCTTATATATCGTACACTCACACACTAACACCGATCAATACGAAATTTGAAATCCGATAATAATACAATATTACGGACCCAATGGAACTGGTTTCGTCAAATTCCGAGACTGTGCCTCGGAATGCTATTTTTAAATTCAATTTAAACGATATAAATTTTAAAATTGAACAACCCACTGTTATTTCAATTTTACAACTTCTATTATCTCATTATTATAAATATAAATTTTATAAGCCTTCAAATAAGTTTTAACAGGTTTAAAATCCCAGATTCAACATTTCATTCAAATTCAAGTTATTTAATTCAACAAGTTAATTGTCAATTAAATTATGATATTTGTAATTTAAGTTGATAATTAACCTTTAAATAATTAAAATCAATTAAATATTCCGATTATACATGCTTGAAAATTCTGGGTCGTCACATTGTGCTCATGAGAAAGGCTGCAATTTAAGAGGAAGGGCATTGACGATGTTTTGCTTGTTGTGGCTCAATGCACATATGGATGATTGCGAGTGATTAGTGGACGGTGAGGACAGGTCCGTGGCAATTGCTATAAAGGGAGGCTTGATATAGTATAGTGGATTTCAATTTTAGGTGCAAGCATTGATTTTTGAATTCTAGGTATTGATTAAGTGATTTTTTTTATACTCACAAATATATCCACATTTCAATGCATTTGTATATATATACACACAAACACACACACGCACACTACTATTCCGATTAATTGACTTAATTGCAAAGTTGAATTTCTGTTTGGTATGTTTGTTTGGAATTGGTTATTGGTTGAGATAGTTGACTAATTGTGTTGGTTAGAAGTGTAAAATTTACAAACAAAACTTTATCCGGTTGTGAATTGAGTTAAATATTATTTGTATGTCGATGTGTGTGTATTTATAAACGATCGAATTATGATGGAACTCAACTGGGGTCACATTATAGATTTAATGTGTTGATTGGTCGATAAAACATTTTTGGAGTAATTTTACTCCATAATTATATATTAGGAAAATTTATTTAATGGTTTTAAAATTTTATTAGAAGATTTTGCTAATAATTTGTTAAATTTTATTTAATTAGCCATTTTTATACTTACAAATATAATTTGAATTATAATATGAATTTAGCTTTTGGTTGGTTATAAAACTCTTTTAAAAATATCAATATAATATATATGAGCTTTGGAATTATTTTAAAGAAAATAAAATATATTTCTATTTTATAAGATAGATTATTAAAAAAATAACATTAGCTTTAACTATTTTCAATATGAATGTTATTTAAATATTTTTGAAAAGAGTTTAAAACTTTGAAAACATGTGGACCTCTTTTTAAGAAATAATTATACGATTTTAGATATATTTGGATAAAATATCTTTATAATATGAGAATTTCAAAAATTGTATAATTTAAAGGAAAATATTTTATCTCAGATTAACTTGAGTATAAAGTAAAGATTTTGAATTGTTTTATGTAATTTTAATTAAGTATATTTCATTTTAGAAATTTAGGAACTTATTTCGAAATGGAATTTTATTATGGAATCTATATAGGTTATACTAGATTGGTTAAGTAATTTTGAGTGTTTTATATGCACTCAAGCAAGGTTTGAAAGTAAATTATGGTGTTTCAATCTTTATTTTGGTATTATATAAATGAAGTGAAATTATCTAATAAATAAATATTTTATTAGTTTTATCGGCTCTAACTATAAAAATTAGTTAAGGAGAATTTTTTTTAGATTTATTAATTCATTGGGAAGAAGATTTTAGTTTTGGTTTTAACCAATCATTTAAAAAATTCAGAAATTATGGAAAGTATGAAACATTATATGATTAATACTTTAAGTATTCTAAAGTGTATTTCACTCATGATGTGATTACTTATGAATTAGTAAAGTGTGTTCTTTATAGACATACATACACATATATGAAAATTCAGTTTAAATGTTTAAAAAGTGTTTGTTAAACATTATCATTATTTAATTTTTAATTAATTTATGATTTTTATTTAAGAACAATATGTTTTTTTTCTCATTTTCCTATGCTGATTTGATAACATAATATGTTAAACATTGTCTCATTTTCCTATACTGATTTGATATTGACTTGATATTAATTTTAGTGTGATTTGATACGATATGGTGATGTTATCGTTATATTTAATTCGGTTATATTTTATTATGTGTGATGAGAAATTTCAAAAAAGAGCGTTATTATACCATTCGGGATGTGATATTCGGTAATATTTCTCCAGTTATTCTTTAGACTTGTTATCTAGAATACTTTAGAGATTGAGTGTAGTTTATGAGCATTGAATAAACAATTGAGTATCACGCGGTGGTATGGGATGCTGTTGTGATATTTATTCGATTGTTCACTGTAAGTAGATGTCATTAAATGACCGGAACTAGGATACTAAAATTACACTTACATGGGGGGATGCTCGGTTAGAGCAATATTATAGGCTCAGGTAAAGCAATGTTAAGGACTCGGGGGAAGGAGGGAGGAGGAGGGGTAATATTATAGGCTCGGGTACGACACTATTACGTGCTTGGGTAGAGCAAGTATATATGCTTGATTATAGAATTATGGCCGATTGAGTCATGAGAATGTACACAAGCTATGTTATCTATCATGAAGTGCTCGGAGATATGATTAGGAACTAGCAAGAACCAAATGGCCAGTGTCAACCCTGACAGCCTGATCGGGGGCTTGTGGCCCAGATCTGTGACATTTGTTATTGTATTAAATGTGCATCATTAGATTTTAGAGAAAGGTAAAGTAGCATAAGACAGAATAGTCTTTGGGTCAGTGTAACCATTAGCGTAGGTAGCTCCTTCCCCCTTTAGTCAAGAAGGCCAGCAGTCTGTTACCTCGTGGCCATGATCTATGTCATGATTGATTCCTAGTGTAGTCCAACAGTGTGTTTATGACACGGGTGGATATAGCCAATATCATGTAATCAACTAAAGATTGTTGGAGCAGATCAGGGCGATGTAGCCCTGGACTCCTAGAGCAGGCCGGTAGCTTTCTGTCTACGTTTTGTTTTTACATGGATTGGTGGATATATTCATATTATATATATATACCACACTAAGTATTAGATTGGATCAGGTTGGATAATCCGAGTGCTTTTAGAGATGGCAGCTAGCCATATTGTGATTTGATTGGGTAGCGTAACCTAGATATTATGAGCTTATTAGGTGGTGTAAATCATACAATATTTTTGTTATAAATATTCATATCGAAAAAGAATGTGGATTTTGAAGATGATGAGGGACATTAAGCTTGAAGAAACAAAAAGTTCTGAAAGTCTATCGAGTATTTAGAATGTAAGGATATCGAGAATTAAGAATGCAAATGGGTGTCAAGCCAAAAGAAACTCAAGTTCTCAAGTATTCAACACTTAAGAAAAGTTGTCAAAGCTCTAAGAGTATAGAACATTTAATAGCAATGAGATATCAAGCCTTTAAGAATATTGAAGTTTGAGCATATGGTGAGGACTTGGGATAGCAGACTTGAACACAAAGAAGAAGCGGCGTCGAGCCTCAATAACCATAAGGGTTGTCGAGTGTATGAAGTAAATAGGTATTAAACCAAAAACTTGAATAACACACGATGATAATTGTGATAAATTAATCCACGATTTGAACACATGTGATGACACGATTAACCAAGGCTCAATCAATGTTGACTTAATAGTGTTATCAAGGACCAACCAATCAGTTGAGACTTTGTGCATGATGAAATCATAGAATGATGGATTTATGATGCTGATAGGTCTTTGAGGTGAAATATGTGAAGGAAAATATGTTTTCTTGGAACATTGTTCTCGAGATCTCTTAAGATCATTTGGAGTTAACTTATTGAAGAGTCCACATGGGCTTTTGGGATGAAGTACCAAAAAGGGCCCATGTAATGGCATATGTTCGTAAAAGTAAACAAGACAAGTAAAAAATTTATGTAATAACCCATTAAGCTTGTTAATGGGCTATGCAATCCATTCTTATATTCAAAATCCAACGTCCATATAATTGTGCATATATATGCTTGTCCAAATCCAAAGATCCTTTAATATAATTATGTCGAGTTTTGGAGTTAAAAGGTTTGAGCATATGCACATCCATGTCAATAATGTTCAAAAAGGCATAGTCAAAATAATAGGCATGTTCATTTCGTTATTCATATAATTTGTGCATGATTACAATCAAATAGAATTTGTCCCCAATTTGATTTAGTGTTTACAAGAATTTGATTTTACGAGTAGAGAAAAGAAAATGATCACTCCCTCTAACTTTCCCTCGGTCCGTATTTATAGGGATTGTGAGGGTCGGCATAGCAGCTCGATGCCACACTTGACATGTTTCACTGTCGCCGTGCATAGCCTTCGACATTGTCATTGTCATTTGGTTTCCTTGCTCCAATTTGGATAATCTTTGGTATGCTTTGTCAATAAGAGGTGGCATCAATAGCAAAGCGGCATAAATATGTGGTGGTGTCGTTATGCGACAGCGTTAGCTAGGCATTATGTGGACATTGATGGCATTCATCATCAATGCTGCATTGGCGATCTGTTGTGATAATCTCGAAGATGCAATATTGATATAAAGTGAGGCAACATTGATGATGCGTGACATGATCTATCAATGATATTGATTAATAGCGACATTATTATAAGAAGTATCCTTCGATGGCTGATGAAGTGCAGCATTAATAAAGTACAGTGTTGGCAAAAATTAGCATAGACAAAAGAGCTTCATCGTTTGATATGGGGTATATAGCGAAGAAGTGTGACATCGTTTGGAGTCGACACTAATCAATAGCCGAAGTAAGGAAGCGATATTACTGGTGGAAATTATCAAGGAGGGCCTAGAAAGCAGGCCCAATAATTTTGTAGGACAAAGGTCGGAAATAATTTCTTTCCAGGACAAAAATTGTTTCATCTCGTTTATTCTCAAATCAACTCGCTATTTCGTCAAATCGATTAAGCTTTTTACCTAAATTGTGGATGGATTCTCATATCGGGTACGTTTAAGATTTCATCTCAAGTCAGAAGAAACCGTCGATTGCTGATTATGTTCAAGATTGTAGTTTATATTCTTCAATTTGTTATTTTTGTTTTTATGAATTCTTCAGTTGTGTTAATGGAAACTTAAACTCAGAGTTCAAATAATCAATTAATGGATTATGGTAACCAAAGGTGTTATTTGTTATTTTTGTTGATTTTAACCATTTGTTTATGTTCAGTTGTGATAAATGAATTTATCTTTTTGGTAATATTATTTTTTTAGTAATACGGTATAATGAGTTGACAAGAAGGTTTTGTTGATAAAATCAATGCCCACTCTGGTATAAGGAAAACATATAAAAATAAGGTTGAAACTTTTGGTTGACAATAAGCATATTTGTGTTGTTCTTGCTAACTCTAATAATTATTTGTTGATTTCATGTTTAGTTTTATGTCAATGCTTCTTGGAAGAACACAAAAACTATTAGGGGAAAGCTGATGTATAGAATGCACTGGCCATCTTTAATATATATGACATTGTTGAAAACATTGGTCATCTTTAATTCAAAATGGACGCATGTCAAAGTATGACAATAATCCTTTTTAGTGAGGCAGATCGACACTGTTACAATTTTCATCAGTAATCATATCGTATAAATAACATACTATGAAAATAATGTTAGTTGTATACTAGTACTGATGAAACAATAATTCTGTAACTAAAAGATAAATGCTTTTATCTTTTTTTAAACAGTGGACTAAATAAACATCTGGCACCTAATATTTTATGTAGTTACTTTCTACCTAAGATTGGATATAGTAAAACATTTCATACAGATATTTACCTACTTACATTTTCAATTGCAGTGGTGATCCATCTTTTATGATTATATTTGATTTCAATTAGAGTTGTTGTACTAGTTGTTTTGGTTGAATGCTTCTGTTTCTTCTGTTGGGAATAAGATTTATGAGGAGTGGAATAATTTTAGTCCATTGTGCTTTGATATTTTTTATATCGGAGAATCAAAGA
The DNA here is from genome assembly GCA_030765085.1 of Allium cepa. NCBI lineage: Eukaryota > Viridiplantae > Streptophyta > Magnoliopsida > Asparagales > Amaryllidaceae > Allium > Allium cepa. The sequence continues at coordinate 241,787,684 of CM060930.1, forward strand.
CCACCTTTGTTGAAACGGATAGTGATCTTCAAGCTATATTGTGCTTATCGTATTTTAAAAAGGAAGAACTTTTTAATTTTTTTGTGAGATTGAAGAATAATTCTATTGATAATTTTGTAGGTGAAAGTGGTAAATCTTGTTCACTTGCTTTGGAGAGTCAAGTAGTAATATGTTAGATTATGCTGATGATTATGAATCTGGTTTTACACAAGAAAGAGATTTACATGAGTTGATGAAGGAGAATTCAAATTTAGAATTTTCTACCTGGGTTGGTCAATAATTTGATTCTGCACTTGCATTTTGTTGAATGATTGATGCTTACAGTTTGAAGAATGGGTTTAAAGTACAATATGCCAAGAATTGTAAGGAACGATTGACTGTTCGATGTGCTATAGATGGTTTCCCTTTTAAGATACATGCTTCTTGCAAATTGAAGTAGTTGGATCAATTATTTGTTAAAAGTATTCAATTAAATCATTGTTGCAGTGGTGGATTTCGATCAATTAGTAGTCCTTTGAATAATTGATTTATTGTTTTACATAAATTGCAGTGTGTTTGATTAAAATCGCAATGTACTTGATTGACTGTTTTACAGTAAATTTTAGAGCTGAATAATTGAGTTTGCTGAATCGTTTCTTATGTGTTTGTGATGTTCGTTGATTTTAAGGTATTGTTTATGTTTAGTGATTAAAATTCTCCAAATTCTATTTTTATTATATGTTGTTCACAGTTTTTGAAAATGTTAAATGAATTTATCTTTTTGACAGTAGAGCCTTGTTTTAGTACTACAGTATAACGAGTGGACAAGAACCTTTTGATGTTTAGTTTTCTATCTACTAATCTTTTGGTTGATTAGTGTCCTTTTTCATATATGGTTTTCTTATGTTGCTAGTTTGTTCTTTCTTGGATCATAATTTGATCGATTATGAACATCTCCAAGTTTTATGTTTACTTGATATGAACCACCATGTTTAAACATATGGAAATTACTTGTGTGATTGATTTTTGGCAAAGAAAAGATTTTACTTAAATTTGTAAAACACTAATGAAATTCAAAAGTAAACAACGTAAGAAACAAATACTAGTGGCCGCCATCTCTTCCTTGTGGCAATTAGAAAATTTTCGTCACTTCTCCCTCAAATTCACGCCTTTTCTGATCGTTCCAGTTCCATTGTCTTCGTTCTCCAATGTCTCCGTCCAATTCGCCTAACCTACAAATAGCTACGTCATCTGATCCACCATCATCTTCGTTAGACCACCCACCGGGCTTTGAACCTACTGAAATAGTGACGATCTCCCCCATTATTGATGATGGATTCTGTTTGCACCAAAATTGGGTAACACCCTTCGGAAATTTTTGAAGAGATAACAAATGAAGAAATCAAATTGAAAATGAGGATTATCTGACAAAAACTCCAAGTCACAGAAAAGTAAATTTCATGGAAGACAATAACTTAGAGTGGTTAGGCGATTTGCCTACGTCCACTATGAAGTTTTATCACTTTATTGCTTAATACTTGAAGATTACAAGTGTTCTAGTGCGAAGTACAGCAGATAATAGGCTTAAATTCAAAATCAGCAGCAGTGAAGACGATATAGAGTGATTCTGGCAGCGTCCGGGCATGCTTTATCTCTAAGAATTCTCCGATCCCCTTTCTGAATGACCAGGGGCTCTATTTATTGGTGTAGGAGGCTGGTATTTCGCCTAAAATTCAGGGAGACCGCTTGTGGCACGTGAGGGGGGCCCACACGCCAGGCCTCAGGAAATCCGGGCCCACTTTGGGATCAATTCCTACTCTAGTTCGAGTCGATCAAAAAAGTGTCCAATCGATGTGAAATTTGGTGTGGACATTCTTCAACATGTATGCAAGCTCCTGTGAAAATTTCATAGCATTCAGACTTGTAGATCTTGAGTTATGATCGATTCAAGATTGCATTTTCGGTTGATGCGTCTCGTTCGAATCGATCCCCTTCGAATCGATTAGGGTCGAATCGATGGTTTTTGACGCCTCTACTTAGTGGATTCGAGGGAATGGATTCGAGGAGATGCTCGTTCGAATCGTTCGAGGTATCCCATGGCTGATCGATACGAAGCTTCCTCAACACGGTGGATTCGAAGTGAATCAACTACATGGGTTCGAAGCATCTCGCCTTGAGGGATTCGAGGTGGAGTTCGTTTGATGGATTCGAAGGAAGGCCATTGGGATGGATACGAAGCTTGGCCACCTGATGGATTCGAACTCATATGCTCTGATGGAGTCGAAGTGGGGTGACTTCATGGACTCGAAGGACTTCAACCTGATGAATACGAAGTGGAGTGATCCCATGGATTCGAAGTAACAGGAAGTCGATGGATTCGAACTCGTGATCTTTTGATGGATTCGAACTTAGGGTTATTCCTCCAACTTGAATTGATCACAACTTGAGCGTATGAACTCGGATTAACTTGAAATTTGAGATGCTGACCTTTATGACTTTTCTTGTCATGTCCTATCAACTGTAGCTCAATCTGGACTCGGACAAAATTCGGTGATATCCATAGTGAAGCTAAGTATGACCAATCCCGGAGACGAGCTGTCCTTTGTTTTCGATCGATCTTTTGGTATCACGGCTTTGCCGAAAAGCGGGATAACATTTGCCCCCCAAAGTACGTCTTGTGGAACATGACGTGCTTTGAAAAGCTGCGATTTCTCTCTTAACAATCATTTCTCTTTTGTCGAAGGTTGTAACCTTGCTTTGATATGATTGATTGCTACAGGATAGTGCTTGGCTGCTGGTTGTTGTAATCGTAACCAGATGAGTATTCGATCCCTGTGAATGTTTAAAATCGAATGTTAGTCCGGCATATATGCATATATGTTAGTTTGGTCCTTGTTAACGTCTTGCGTCCACGAGTCGTTGTCAGCTTTGTCTGATATTGAATTTCGTATCGATTCTCTCCTGAACCGATTTGGAAATTTGAGTTGAGACAACGCTTAATGGTTGTTTTGAAAATCCCCTTCGTATGGATCCTCTCCTAAACCAATATAGAAGGTTGAAAAGTAATTTTTTCATATCGAAGCGATGCGTTCATTCTCATCAATGGTTTCTGATGGATTCGAAATGACCGTTCGAATCGACAATCTTCGAATCGCTAGGGTCGATGGTCATGAAATTGGCACTTCGAATCGATAGGATTTCTCGGCTTTAATTCAGCTTTCGTTCAATCACTTCGTGTCGATGAAGCTTCGCATCGATGCTGTCTTGATGGATTCGAAGCTTTGAGGGGTTCGAAGCGTGATGGATTCGAACGTGGTCGTTTGAATCGATTGGTATTTGACCGGTAGCAATCGGTCAGGTCGACCGGGAGGTGAAGCGTCACATTTCCTCCCTAGGATTCATATAAATACGTGAGGCTGGGCTCATTTTCATCTGTTTACTTTTTACTGTTGCTCTGTCTTCTTCTTCGTATCGACCCCCCATACTTGAGAGAGACGCTTCTTCAAATCAGTTAAAAACCTTCAATCTTTCACTCGTAATCACAATAAACCAGGTAATTAATGGATTAAGCCAAGTGAGAACGATAGAACTGGGAACCTTTGCCATCATCCCCAATTTTTTTTTCTTTCGAAAATTTTGGAAGGTGGTGAGATCTGAATGAATGGGTCGAATCGATGGACGAAGCGTAACAAAGTGCTGGAGTTCTCTTGGAGAAGCAGAGATCTTGGTAGATTTTGCTTTTCTTTGCTTCGTATCGGACTGGGGTAATTCGAATCGGTCCTGATTATGGGGCTTCGAATCGATGCTTGCGAAGGGAAGTGGCTCGTATCGATCGATTCGAAGTGACGATTCTGTGATCGATTCGAAGGCGTTGAGTTCGATCGATACGAACTTGCTTTGCTGATGGACTCGAAGCGCTCCTTCACTTGATGCTATGGATATCGTTCCAAGGACCTACTTTGATACGAAGTTCATCGAGTCGACCCTCTATCGATTTGAAGCACATCGATTCGACTCGTATCGGTTCGAGGTGATCGATTCGATCGTCCTTCATTCAGACAATACGACACATCTGACTTTCTCCAACCTTGAACTACGACTGATTACAAGCTGAATTTTGACGAACTTAATGAACCTTAGCAAACTTGATTCCGACGAGCTTCTACCTTGCATAACTGATCTTGACTATAGGACTTTACTTGACTGCCTTTTGAAGCTCGTCGATGGAACTGTGGCCTAACCAAAAATATAACAGATTTATGCTTGAATCGATCAGCGGCATCTGGATGACGAGGTTGTGACGGTCAGCGATGACGGTCATTTTCGGTCCCGATTTTCAGAGTTTTGTCGTTCGCACATCCTGTTGTTTGCAAATTTTCTCTAACTCTATAGAATCTTTCCAAGTAATGCACAACACTGCACTGCACCGCACACACTTTACACTGGGAATGAACTGGTTTTCTATGTGCTTAATGTTGCTTTTTGATGAGATAGTTGGTTATGGAATCTTCGAGCTCTCAACAACAAGAAGTACAGTGTTCGCCACCTCCAGAAATACTTGAAATCCCTGACATTCCTCCCAAAGTAGTTGGTCCAGCTCCGGACGAAGTGACGGAAGCCATATTTATCGAGGATCCTATCGACTCCGTTTCTTCCAGTATTTCTAAAGCCTTACTGGGCCGGATCTGCTTGAAACATAACTTATCCCCGGACGACGTTTTTCTACCGGGCGTTGATGACAGACCTCACAACCCGCCCGAGGGGTATACTGCTTTTTATCGTCACGCTTGTGCGGCTGGAACTCTCCCTCCATTTGACCAATATATCAGGGAGATGTTATCGTTCATTGGAATCGCCCTCTCACAACTTCATCCCAACGGACACGCATTGCTGAACAGTGTTTTTGTCCTATTTATGGATCATCTCTTTCGTCCGCCAAGGCCAACCGAGATTAGACACATATTTAACTTCAAGAGCAGGGGCGATAGCCCATCTTTCATCTTTTTGGAAGCAGTTAGAAACTGTCAGATCGTGACGGGAGCCTGGACCAGACTCAGTTATTTTAAAAATGAATGGTTTTTTGTTCGATGCACCCCAGGGTTTGCTAGGCGATGGCTGTCTAGACGTAAGTGTCGTAAATTGCACAAGCCTTCTTTAAACAGTCGTTATCAATACTTGTACTAATATAAGGTGTTCTTCTTGCAGCTATCATCTCAAGGCCTGACGGTGGATATTACAAAGGCATTGTCCGAAGTTTACAAGAGGTCCCGAGTGATTTGCGGCACATCGACTCGGTGTTAACTGACGATAACTTAAGGACACTGGGTTTAATAGAGATGAACCAGAGCATTGTTATCGAGGGGTTGGCGAAACCGGCTTCGAAGACAAAGAAGAAAAAGGTGGAAAGAAAACCCAGCATAGTAATAAGAGAAATGAGCGACGATGAGAGGGCGCCCACTGATACCGAGCTAGCAGCTGATCTTACCCGAATAGAAGAGAAGCGGAAAGGCAAGGTTGTTGTCCCTAAATTTAAGAGACGAAAGTCTATAGTCATATCTCGTTTGATCCCCGGAACTACTATCTCTGACGTTGCTCCTTGTCAATCAGGAAACGCTTTTATAGGACCGGATGACATTCCTATCCCGGAATACGTATCTCTCCACCACGAGACCAGGTTGGATGAACTCCGGGAAGCGTTAGAAATAAGCAAGCCTTTACTCGTTAGTGCAGTCGACACTTCTGGTTGGTCGGGGGTTTTTCACATTTGCATACACTTTCATAACACTACACGACTTCCGCACAGATCGTATTGCATTCGCCCGGTATTTAACTGAATTGCTTCTCTTTTTCAGGTGCTATGTCTAGCCGTCAATCTACATTAGACAAACTCCGAAGAGTGCATCATCCTTTGTCTTATTATGAATCTCGACGTGGGGACTCCGATCGCGATCGCGAATGGAGGTATCATGGCCAAGAATATTATGCAAGGGATCATCCTCGTAGTTACGCTAGTCAGGTGCGCTCGGACAGAGACCGGAGATACCGCTCCCATTCTCGTTCTCCTCCGCCACCCCGAAGCCATATTCAGGTCTGAGCCTCTGCGACAGCAACCGTCTTCACAGGTTTCGAGGCTTGAGTCACATTGTTCTAGAACTGAGGTTGTTACGACCACGGCTGCAGAGGAGGCCTCTATTGAACCATCCGGTGAAGGGGCTATCGGACTTGCTCAATTGAAGAAGGACTTCCCGGAAATTTGCTTCGACGCTTGTATTTTTCCTCCTAATCTTAAAAGAATTCCCGAAAACGCCGTGACCACAGCACTTAGTTATACCCACGATTTCTATGCTTAGTACAAGGAATGGTATAAGGCGGCTGTTAAAGCTTCAAAAGTAGCCTTTGATCGGGCCAAAATTATTGAGAAACTGGAAGCCGACTTGGCTCAGAAGAGTCGTATTGTCGATATACTTCAATCTGAGGCGGAATCCTCCCGTAAGGCCGAAGTTGAGTCGCTAAAAAAGGTTGATGATACATTAGTTGAGATGGCAAAGATGCAATAGGCACATTGCACTTTAGTAGAAGACTTGGGTCATCGATACAAAAATGTTGAGGCCGAGCGGGATGCGGCAGTTAAAGAACTAGAGGAATAAGGCTAAGTTTGATGATATAAACAAGGAAAAAGACGATGTTAATACGGCCGCACAAGAAGCGTGTGAGCAAGCTATGTCTCTTCGGGCTGAGCGAGATGCAGCAGTCGCAAGGGTTAAGGGGGTTGAAACGGAAGTGGAGGAGAAAGTCCAGGCAGAGAGGTTCAAGATGGAGGCCGAATTTGACGAACTCCTAGATACATATAATGCCAACGTGTTAGAGCACAGAAATCTCGCCTGGCTTGGGGATTACTCTATGCTTCTCTACAGTTCCTGGAAAAAATTAGTGGAGAACAAGAGGATGTCTTGCCCAGATGGAGTATTAGATGAGTTTGAGCTCGAGTCACGTCTGCTTGGCGAGGGAGAGAGGAGAACTCTTCATGAGGCGATAATCTCCGTCGAGAAAGAAAAACTTGGCATCCATCAAACGGAGATCGGAGAAGGTTCGGGTGTCGTGCATCATAGTGAGAGTATCGAAGTTCCTATCCCGACTTCGTCCGAAGTTATCGCCTGGTTGACCCACAAGTCATTCCTGCTTACAATCCGGACCAACCGGGGTTATCTTCTGGTAAGACTGCTATCTCCAAACCTGTTCAAGCTCCAAGGCAAGGTAAGGAAGGTACTTTGATTATTTCCCTCATGTCTTAAAGTAACAATTTTTGATAGAATTTACTGGACTGATTATTTTTTCTCTCCTTTGTTCAGTGACTAAGAGTGCCGCATTCGTGCCCCCAGTTCCTCCGGTCCTATATCCTACGCATGGAGTTATTGGAGAGGTTTCAACTGCTGCCATGGCCGGTGATATTGGAGAGGGGAGCTCGATGTCATTCGATGCTCAAATGATTGAAGAGCTACTTGGTCATTCTCTTGACCCTATTCCTGATCCTTCATTCGCGATGAGTGGAGCTGCTCCATTTTTCAGTTCTGTCATGACGACCACAAGCGTATCCAGCGCAACTCAGTTGTCTCGAGAAGTAGAGATTTTAGCTGAGATAAGCGCTGAGATGGCCACGATCATAACGGTCGGTGGTTCTGGAAGCGACACTGCCCCCTCAAGCTTATCTTCTCTAATGGTGATCTCTCCCGGTGGCATGGTGACCGTCTCAAGCGTTGCCGAACAGACACCTGTCACGGCTCCCATGCCTTCAGTTCGTCCTTCCAAAAGGATCTTTGTCCCCTCCGGCTCTGAGGAAGACGGTTATATTATGCCAGATCCGGAGGATGTTCCAAAGAAGGGCAAGAAATCTCGTAGGAAGCTGGGTAGTGGGTCCAGCGGTTCGACTCCAAAGAAGAAGCCTCGGAAGAAGAAGGAGTGAGCTTCTTGATTTATCATGTAGTTGTAAATAGCAATTCTTTTACTTCTTCTTTTGTTCTTTTAGAGCCGTGTATATGTGTGGATTCGGCCTCCACTTAATTGAAATCTTTTGACTTTCCATGTAATCAAACCTGTTTTTGTTAGTTGATGGAATGGGAAGTTGCTCTTTTCTTTTACTTAAGTGTTTTGTAGTGTTTTTTTTTTATCTGCTAAGTATGAAAAACATAATTTCGTGTCATGATTTGATGCATGAGTTGAACTTCGGGCATTGTACTTCTTCCGTTAGCGATTAACACTTAAGTTTTTTTGCCCCCAAGTTTCGGGGAACAACATTTGCATCTTGGTGGTTGATCGCACTTATTGCGAATCTTAAGCACATGTCCATGCTCTGGGGACTTAGGATAATTTGAGATCGATAGTCCGATTCGCACTCCGGGAATTTGAGAGTTATCGATGTTTATAAAAAGGTTTACGCTTCGGAAACTTGGAATTGATGTTTATACTCCGCTTCACGCTCCGAGAACTTGGAGTTAGTATTGATATTTCGGTTCGCATTCCGAGAACTTTGACATAGAATTTGTGCTCCAATTCGCACTCTGGGAATTCAGAGATAGCATGTATGTTTGGGTTTGCACTCCGAGAACCTGTAATTTATGTCTATACTCCATTCACGCTCTGGGGCGTTGGAGTTATTGAATGTTTATACTCCAATTCGCACTCTGGGAAGTTGGAGTCCGTTTGCACTCTAGGAACGAGTTATTGAATGTTTATACTCCAATTCGCACTCTGGGAAGTTGGGGTCCGTTCGCGCTCTGGGAACGAGTTATTGAATGTTTGTACTCCAATTCGCACTCTGGGAAGTTGGAGTCCGTTCGCGCTCTGGGAACGAGTTATTGAATGTTTATACTCCAATTCGCACTCTGGGAAGTTGGAGTCCGTTCGCGCTCTGGGAACGAGTTATTGAATGTTTATACTCCAATTCGCACTCTGGGAAGTTGGAGTCCGTTCGCGCTCTGGGAACGAGTTATTTAATGCTTATACTCCAATTCGCACTCTAGGAAGTTGGAGTCCGTTCGCGCTCTGGGAACGAGTTATTGAATGTTTATACTCCAATTCGCACTCTGGAAAGTTGGAGTCCGTTCGCGCTCTGGGAACGATTTATTGAATGTTTATACTCCAATTCGCACTCTGGAAAGTTGGAGTCCGTTCGCGCTCTGGGAACGATTTATTGAATGTTTATACTCCAATTCGCACTCTGGAAAGTTGGAGTTAGTAAAAGGATTGTCGTGTACCAATCCTTGTAAATGCTGGTGTAGTGTTCTGTCCCCGAGCCCGGGTTTCACTTAGTGAGTGACTGGTCGTATCACAGTCACTCCTTATTTGAATAAATCCTACCGCGTGATGGAACTTAGTTCTACGTGCATCGTGATATTATACGTCATTTTCAGTGGATCACAACTTTTGGCTCGAAGAGATGGCATTTTATTGCTGAAATGAAAGAAACATGGCAAAATCAGTTGCCTTATTACAAGTTCAAACTTCGAAATGCAAGAAAAAAATGCAAAGGAAGAAATTGACTAAAAATAGATAAATAAAGCCTGTCATGTGTAGTAGCGATAGAGACTTTCGCTATTCCAAGCTCTCGGTAAAGTAAGACCGTCTATGGTCGACAACTTGAACGTGCCATCTCCGAGTTTTTGTGAAATCACATACGGCCCTTCCCAATTTGGCTTCATGTGCGAAGGGACTGGATAAATTCTCTTGAGTATGAGATCGTCGGGTTCAAAGTTTCGCGGTCGGACCTTGGCATTGTATATTCGAGCGACTCGACCCCGATATGCGGCTGCCCTCAAATCAGCTTCTTCACGCATCTCATCGAGTAGATCCAGAGATTCAACAAGTAATATGGCATTCGTTTTCGGATCATAATATGTCACACGATGAGAGTGAACTTCCAATTCGACTGGAATAACGGCTTCAGAGCCGTAGGATAGGGAAAATGGAGTGTGTCCGGTTTTAGTCTTGTGAGTCGTTCGGTAAGCCCATAGAGCCATAGGCAGTTCATCAACCCACTTACCCCCGGCTTTTTCCAGTCGTTTCTTCAAAATAGACTTGATAACCTTATTGACGGCTTCAACTTGACCATTTGCTTGAGGGTGTGCTACTGCAGAGAATTTCTTATGGATGTGAAATCGTTGACAGAAGTTCTTGAATTCAACACTGTCGAATTGGGCTCCATTATCGGTGATAATAGTATGCGGGAGACCAAACCGGCAGATGATGTTGCGTACCACGAAGTTGATTACTTTCTTTGTCGTAATTGTTGCAAGAGGTTCAACTTCAGCCCATTTGGTGAAGTAATCAACTGCGACGATGGCATACTTCGCGCCACCTTTAGCTAAAGACAATGCACCAATTATATCAACCCCCCATATTGCAAATGGCGATGGACTGACCATTTGGGTTATCTCAGCAGGTGGGGCTCTAGGAATCCGAGCGTGTTTTTGGCAATTATCACATTTTTTGGCATGGTCCATAGCATCGCGATTAACGGTAGGCCAATAATATCCATATCGGAGTATTTTCTTGACTAGTGCTTGCCCCCCAGTGTGATCACCACATTCTCCTTCGTGCACATCGTGTAATACTCGTTTCACTTCGTCGTGTGCGATACACCGGAGAAGAGGAATAGAGTATCCCCTTCGATACATAACTCCTTTCTGAATGACAAATCATGAAGCTTTTCGAAGAGTTTGTCTTTTCTCACTTCGACGCTCAGGTAATATACCATGCTCAATGTAATATTGATAGGGGGTCATCCACGATTCCTTGGTGGAAGTAGCTTCAAATGTGAAATCATTCTCTACTCGGTCAATGCTCGGAGAGGTTAAAGTTTCGACAGGAACGAGTCCCAAGTGTTGAGCTTCGTCTGTGCTTGCCAACTTTGCCAATGAATCGTCTTTCTGATTGTGCTTCGGGGTACGTACAAAATGGTATAATAATCGAACCGATCAAGCATCTCCCAGCCTCGGGCTAGATAAGCGGCTAGTCTTCGATCTTTGGCCTGGTATTCACCCCGAACTTGGCATACTACCAACTGGGAATCACAGTAAATTTCCACAGCGATAATTCTTAGGTCACAGGCTAACTTCAACCCAGTAAGCAAAGCCTCATATTCAGCTTCATTGTTTGTTGCACGGAAATCAAACTTTAACGCGTGGCATATGGATCGGCCCTCGGGGGTTTCAAGTACTACCTCTACGCCCGAGCACCGATCGTTGGATGCACCATCAGTATATAGCTTCCATATGTATTCGGGGGATTTACTAGTTTCAGGTAAGTCTTCAGGAATAGTAAATTCGGCAATGAAATCTGCTAGGACTTGACCGTGTATGGCTCTTCTCGAAGTATATGTGATGTCGAATTGACTCAGTTCAATGTTCCATTTTGGTAACCTGCCAGACGTCTCAGGTCGTGTAAGGACTTGTCGTAACGGCTGATCGGTGTACACAGTGATGGGATGAGCCTGAAAATATGGACGGAGCTTCCTCGAGGCGATGACTAGGCAGTATGCCAATTTTTCTAACCTTGGATAATTTCTCTCGGCTCCGGTTAATCGTTTACTAACATAGTAGACCGGTCTATGCACTCGGTCATCCTCCCCAACCAACGCAGCGCAGATGGCGTTTTCAGATACTGCCAGATAGAGGTATAACTGTTCATGATCAACAGGTTTTGAAAGAATTGGCGGTGTGGAAAGATGCTGAATTAGTGACTGAAATGAGCCCTCACATTCCTAGTCCATTCAAAGTTTCGTTTCCCTTTTCGGATCAAGTCAAAGAAGGGTATGCATTTGTCAGTTGATTTCGAGATGAACCTGCTCGGTGCTGCAACCTTTCCATTAAGGCACTGTACCTGTTTTATGGCCCTTGGAGTTTGAAGATTCCTAATCGCCCAAATCTTTTCGGGGTTGGCCTCTATTCCTCGGGCGTTGACGATGAACCCAAGGAATTTTCCGGATACGACTCCAAAATGACATTTTAGCGGATTAAGCTTCATCCCGTATCTCCGGAGGACATTGAACATTGACTCTAAGTCTTTGACGTGATCAGTGGAGTATCACGATTTTACCAACATGTCATCTACATAAACTTCCATAGTCTTTCCGATCAGGTCGGCCAACATTCGGTTGACTAGGCGTTGGTAAGTCGCTCCGGCATTCTTTAACCCAAAAGGCATGACCTTGTAGAAGTATAGTCCCAGGTCAGTTACGAAGCTCGTATCTTCTTGATCGGACACATGCATGGGTATCTGATTGTAACCAGAATAAGCATCCATGAAAGATAATAATTCGTGCCCGGCCGTTGAATCCACAAGTTGATCGATTAGGGGAAGTGGAAAGCTGTATTTCGGACAAGCCTTATTTAAGTCAGAGTGATCGATGCATGTTCTCCATTTCCCATTCGGTTTTCGGACAAGTACAGGGTTGGATACCCACTCCGGGTACAAAGCATCCCGGATAAACCCATTCGCTCTTAGCTTATCAACTTCTTCTTTGAGGGCGACAGATCTCTCTGGATCCATACCGTGTCTTTTTTGTTTGACCGGGATATACCGTGGGTCAATATTCAAGGTGTGGCTCGCGATGTCCGGCGAGATTCCACACATATCAGAGTGCGCCCAAGCGAATACGTCTAGAATTGCTTGGAGAAATTCGACCAATTCCCGTTGTGCTTGTGGGGTTTAGCTGAGACCCAATTTTTAGCATTTTTGAATCATCATCATCATTAACCGGAACATCAATTTTCAACTCGGCTGGGGAAGCTTGACTTTGTTTAGATTCATCATTATCTTTAGTGTCTCTGGGGTCTAAATCCTTCTGGAATTGGTCATGGTGCCCGGGCCGAGGCCCAGGCACTAATTGTCAATCATCGGCGAAACAGACGCAGAGAGATTCCTCCACGCCCTTTCCCTTCTCCTTTCTCTGCGCTTCTCGCAGTTTGGCAACATAGCAGGCTCTCCCAGCAGCCTGATCTCCTTGAATGACCCCCAATCCCACAATCAGTGGGGAATTTCAAAGTTAAGCACCATGGGGCAATTGCTGCCTTGAATTCGGCAAGGGCCGGTCGGCCCAAAAAAGCGTTATATGGAGTGGATATCAAAGACAACAAATTGCAACATTCTGACTCTTTGGCGTTCTCCAACTCCCAACTCCACTGGCAACTCCACCACTCCAGTGGGTATATTAGCACTTCCATCGAAGCCATGGATTCTAGATTGACAAGGGTTTAAATATTTGGCTTCCATCTTCATTTGATCATATGCTCTCTTAAACAAGATATTTACTGAACTCCCACTGTCCACAAGGATCCTCTTCATCCATGCAGGACCAATCAAGGCAGATATGACTAGTGGGTCTATAGTTGGGGCTTCGACCTTATCAGCATCTCGGTTTCTAAATACGATGTCATCTGCCACCATCCTTTGTTGTTTGGCCGAAGCCCCTTCATCAAGCGTACTGCAACTCTCAAAATCCACATGCCTGATCGATTCCATTTCCCTCCAGCTTCGGTCCACTAGATGAGGACCACCACTAACTGTATTTATGACCAATCTCCCGCCTGTACGAGCAGGCTCCTCCTGTCTGTCTTCGTTTTATGCACGATTTTGGTTTGACAGGCCCACACCACTAGCCTGTGGTGCCCGTACGAATTGATCTAGCTTCCTTTCCCTGATCAATTTTTCAATAAAATCTTGCAAATGCCTGCAATCATTGGTATTGTGTCCATAACTTTCGTAGAATCTACAGAACTTTCCTATTTGAATCTGTCGCTCCGACGACGGCTTCGGAATCGGCTTCTTATACTGCATCGCATTACAAATTTGAAGATACACGTTTTCCAGTGACGTATTCAGTAGTGTATAGCTTTCAAACATTTGCGCCCTACGCCGCAGGCCACGATTCTGATCTTGCTTCTTATTTCTATTATCGCCGCTCCTCGGCTGGGTTTGCTTGTTTTGAATGTTCAATTGTACTTTTCCTGAGCTCTCTCCTGATTGTTTAACTACCACATTGCTTTGAATTCCTTCATTGCTGGGTCTCGCATCGTCCTGCTTCCTAGATTGTTTCGCATCCTCACGCCTAAGAATTGGGCGGCTTTGGAGTAGAAACGATCCAACGATGCGGGAGGTTTCCCAGCTAGCCAATTACAAAATTCAGAGTCGGGGTCAATCCCCTTAGTCAAGGCATCAAGATTGAATTATCATTGGATTTAGTGATCTCTGCACAAGCGGCATTGAATCTTTCCAAATATCGCCTAAGTGTCTCTCCTGGAGCTTCAGTGACACTAGATAAAGTATTTACGTCTTTAGGCCTGGCAATGTGCATACGGAACTGTTCAACATAGCCAATTGGTCAAATGAAGAGATAAATCGTGGTGGTAATCGTGTAAACCACATCATTGCAATTCCCCCTAAAGAAATGGGAAAACTACGGCATTTTACTGCATCATCAGCTCTTGCAGCTGTCATTGACCATTCGTATTTCAGAATATGTTGGTTAGGGTCGGAACTTCCTTCATACATGGGCAGAGTCGGCATCCTGAATCGCCGAGGAGGTTCAGCATATAATATGTCATCAGTGAACGGATTATGACTTCGGGAGATCCCACAGTCGTCATTTGTTAAGCCCTGACTTTCGCGGATCATTTGGCATACCATAGCTGAGAGGTCAGGTGTTGCTATATTCAGAGGGTGGCGAGCCAAAGTGTGGTCGGGTTCCACAGTACGAGGTAGGATCGGGCGCTGTCGATGATCCGTATCTCGCCTCCTTGGCTCGATGTCTTATGGGACATATGGTCCTGGAACATGCTCTTGCTGGTGGTAGTTCTGATTGGAGTGATTTCGGGTATCACCTCCTATGTCAACTGCGGTGGCTTGGTTATCCATGGTATGTTGTGGAACAGTGCCTCCTCGGGAGGAGGGTCCTGTATGAAAACTGGTAGAAGGGCCAACTCTTATCTGCCCCACAGTTAATGCTTGTTGGTGACCAACAGTATGCGCATGGCTTCCGTCTATCCTGGGACGGTTAGATCTGCCACTGTAATCAGAAGAGACAGAGCTTTCAGTGGAAGAATGAGGGACGTGGTCCCTTCTGGATCTTATACGCCTTTGGCGATTTAATTATTTAGTGGCTCAACATTGGCGCGCAATTGTTCGGTCAGCTGTTGTCGAATTTGGGTTAGTTCCTGGAGTAATGTTTGGAACTCTTGTCGAGTGACCGGACCTGATGGATCTGAATGCCCGGTATCATCTTGATTGGGTGGAGGTAGTTGCGCGGGATTTTGTCTATCCCGGCCTTCTTGACCAGCGGCGGTAGATGTGGTTTTCGTGCTAACCATCTTGAGATGTAGAATCCTTTCCTAGATTTTGGTAAATCTGAATAGTATGGAAGGAGTTTGAAATTGTAATCTGGATCTCTCTCTTAGATTTATTCAATCCGGTATCGATGACAGATCCAATGAGAAGGAGAAGACCTGGGTTTTCTCAGTGAAAGCACCAAAGTGTTTGCACCAAAATTGGGCAACACCCTTCGGAAGTTTTTGAAGAGATAATAAATGAAGAAATCAAATTGAAAATGAGGATTATCTAACAAAAAGTCCAAGTCAAAGAAAAGTAAATTGCACGGAAGACAATAATTTAGAGTGGTTCGACGATTTGCCTACGTCCACTATGAAGTTTTATCACTTTATTTCTTAATACTTGAAGATTACAAGTGTTCTAGAGCGAAGTACAGCAGATAATAGGTTTAAATTAAAAATCAGCAGCAGTGAAGACGATATAGAGTGATTCTGGCAGCGTCCGGGCGTGCTTTATCTCTAAGAATTCTCCGATCGCCTTTCTGAATGACCAGGGGCTCTATTTATAAGTGTAGGAGGCTGATATTTCGCCTAAAATTCAGGGAGACCGCTTCTGGCACGTGAGGGGGGCCCACACGCCTGGCCTCAGGAAATTTGGGCCCACTTTGTGATCGATTCGAACTCTAGTTCGAATCGATCAAAAAAGTGTCCAATCGAGGTGAAATTTGCTGTGGACATTCTTCAACATGTATGCAAGCTCCTGTGAAAATTTCATAGCATTTGGACTTGTAGATCTCGAGTTATGATCGATTCAAGATTGCATTTTCGGTTGATGCGTCTCGTTCGAATCGATCCCCTTCGAATTGATTAGGGTCGAATCGATGGCTTGTGCGTGCGAATGGCAACGTGGCGCGCGCTTCTCAGGTTGATCCTACTTTTTCTCCGAGTTTACTGGGTCGAATCGATGGTTTTTGACGCTTCTAGTTAGTGAATTCGAGGGAATGGATTCGAGGATATGCTCGTTCGAATCGTTCGAGGTATCCCATGGTTGATCGATACGAAGCTTCATCAACACGGTGGATTCGAAGTGAATCAACTGCATGGGTTCGAAGCATCTCGCCTTGAAAGATTCGAGGTGGAGTTCATTTGATGGATTCGAAGGAAGGCCATTGGGATGGGTACGAAGCTTGGCCACCTGATGGATTCGAACTCATATGCTCTGATGGAGTCGAAGTGGAGTGGCTTCATGGACTCGAAGGACTTCAACCTGATGGATACGAAGTGGAGTGATCCCATGGATTTAAAGTAAGAGGATGCCGATGGATTCGAACTCGTGATCTTCTGATGGATTCGAACTTAGGGTTATTTCCTCCAAATTGAATTGATCACAACTTGAGTGTATGAACTCGGATTGACTTGAAATTTGAGATGCTGACCTTTATGACTTTTGTTGTCATGTCCTATCAACTGTAGCTCAATCTGGACTTGGACAAAATTCGGTGATATCCATAGTGAAGCTAAGTATGACCAATCCCGGAGACGAGCTGTCCTTTGTTTTCGATCGATCTTTTGGTATCACGGCTTTGCCAAAAAGAGGGATAACAGATTCACCCCTGTTATGTCACGAAAATGGAAGAGGCAGCTCAAATCTGTTCCTATTAATCACCAAGCCAAAGACGCGAATCATTCAGTTCGCACCCCTCCCCCAAGCAAATCTGGTTGTTCCCCTATTCATAACAATAACCCAATCCCTATTGGATCTGATTCCCAATCTTGCCGAATGAATACCAAGCACGCCTTCCCTGTATGGAATTTTGCATCCCAAAAGAGTAAAGCGTGGAACGAGGTTGTCAAAGGCAACAATATACCAATCCCTGTCCCACTGAAATTTTACCAACCTCGAGAAGTCAACTCTGTAAAATGCGCTAGAATGTCCGCTGAAGTTATCCTGGATGCTTGAAAAAAATGGAGTAATGCCACTGTAGTTTATGTAGTTGGCCCTAAACCATATTATCCATATTTCAAAGAGTGTATCATCAGAGTTTGGAAACCGGTCGAGAAATTTACGATTTTTTCAATGGAAAATTGATTTTATGTGATTAAGTTCAACAAAGAACAAGTCTGTCTAAATGTTTTGGAAGGAGGACCATATTATTATAACAAGAAACTGTTGATGAGGAAAAGATGGCACACCGGAATGCAACTTAATAAAGAACTACTTCATTCTATTCCGATTTGTATCCGCCTCCCCAATCTTCCACTTGATTTATGGACCGAAGAAGGGATTAGTCGTATTGCTTCTGTGCTCGGTACTCCTATCAAACTTGACAAATTCACAGAAGGAATAATCAAGATAGCATTCGTTGGAGTTCTTATCGAAATTTGATAATAATTTTAAGTACCCTAGTAAACTTCCTATTCTGAATGAGAAAGATGAAATAACATGGCAAGAAGTTGTTTATGAATGGATGCCTATTGCGTGCCCTACTTGTTCGAGTTTTGGACACACTGATAATCAATGTCAATTCATCAAAGCATGGGTTCCTAAAGCGAATTATAACACAGCTATAGATAACTCAGAAATGATGATCGACCCCATCAAAATAATCTCGAATAATTGTGATATAAATGAAGAAACAAACAGACAGTGTTCTAGCTTGGAAATCAATATTCAGAAACAACAACAGGTGATCGTTGGAACAAATCATAATAGGCAATTCAATCCAAAATCAAATATAGAAAAACCAGAATTTAATCAAAACACAGCGATCAACACTCATACAGTCCAGACAAATAAAGAATGCATGACTATTACTTCTACAGAAGATCACAACATGACTAATAATTTGAATATTTTGCCAGATAATAATTATACAGATAGCCCCAAATTGAAATCAGATTTTAACCCAATTGAATCTCCTCCCATAGAAGATGCTGCTAGCATAGATGATCCCCCATCTTCGAATCAACGAGTTGGTTCCTACATCTTAGACCCATCGTCCATCGCCAGAACAAAACCAACTCACAAAATGAGATCAAAGGAAGCTCCTTTTGAATTCAAAGCTTCTTTGAATCCTGTGGTTTTGGAAAATCCTATATGGTCAAATCTTGTTAACAAGTTGAAAAATAAGAACAAAAAATCTAAAAAAGCAATGACCACGGGGAAAGCTACTCCTTTGGAAGAAAGTAGCAACACTAATAATGACTGTTAATGGAGTTCTTAATCTGGAACATAAGGGGGATGAATGCTCCCTACAAACAACTGGAAATCTTAAATATCATTAACTCGAATAAATTTTCCTTTATAGGTATTCTGGAAAATAAGCTTTCTTTAAATTCTATTGAACGCTTTATGGATAAAATTGATAATAAATGGAAAATGTCCCACAACATTACTGATGTTCGGAAAAGTCGAATTATTATTATTTGGGATTCCTAGTTATGGACTACTATCATTTTACACTCTACAGATCAATACATAACCAGCATCCTACAAAATGCCAATGATACTAGTGTTGTGTGCACCATTCTTTACGCGCATAATGAGTAAGATAATCGCAAAGTTTTATGGGAAGACATCATCTCGCTATCCAAAAAAGTTAATTTACCGTGGATTGGGGCTGTGACTTTAACACTATTCTTCATAACAATGAAAGAATGAATAACGGTAGATTTAATTCTAGTGGATATCTCGATTTTTTGGAATGTATCACTTTCTCAAAGCTAGTGGAACCTGATTTTTCAGGCAACTTCTTTACTTGGCGAGGAGGTAACTCATTTTCTATTCATAGTAAGATAGATAGAGTTTTTGTTAATTCTCTATGGTTAGACAAATTAGATAACTTTGGCATTAATTTTGGTAATCACTCTTTGAGCGATCATACCCCTATCTCAATTATCTTACAAGTCCAAAATATTAGAAAGAGGAAGATACCTTTTAAATATAAGAATTCTTGGCAAACATACTCTGATTATTCCCCAATCATTGCTGAGGCATTGGATTTTAATCTCTCTGGTAGCCCTCTCTATAAGCTACTCTACAAGATGAAAAGGGTGAAAAGTAATCTGAAGAATTAGTTAAGTATTAAACCTAATCTGCAACTAATGATTAATAAACTGAAAGATCATAATAACAGCATTTATAATCAATTAGTTAGCAATCCACTGGATGACAATCTCCTGCAAATCTATTCCACTGGTTGTGATACATTGTATGAAATGATGAGAAAAATTGTCATTGATAATGATCAAAAAATCAAAATCAATTGTCTTCTCGAAGGGCATAGGCCTACAAAATTTTTTTACAGTAAAATATCTGATTTCAAAACTTGTCGAAAGAACAACTTTACTATTAATAGTCAAGGTATATGGATTTCAGCATCAGAAAAAATAGCCCAAGAAGCTTCTATTTATTTCTCTGATCTTTTTCACTTTCCCCAAGCCTCAAATCAATTTCCAATCATTACTTGCAAGAAAAATCTTTCAGAAAATGCAAAAACCAATTTGTGTAAACCTTTTTTGATGGAAGAAATCAAAGAGGCTATTTTCCAGATTAATGATAATAGTTCTTCTGGTCCAGATGGTTTCAATTCTAAATTTTATAAAATCCATTGGGACAACATTAAAATGGATATTTGGGAAGCTATGAATGGTATTTTTCAAACTGGTAAAATCATTAGAGAAATTAATCATACTTTCATTTGCCTAATTCCAAAAATTCCAGATGCTAAGAATATGTCTGACTTTCGGCCTATCTCTCTTTGCAATGTCACATACAAAATTCTTGCCAATTTATTATGCAACAGAATGAAAGAATATATGAATGATTTAATCTCAATTAATCAAAATGCATTCATCCCTAACAGAGCAATTTCTGAAAATTCTCTCCTTGCCTATGAAATTGTCAGAAGTTTTAATAGGAAAAACTCAAGCAATGTTTGTTTGAAAATTGATTTACACAAGGCTTATGACAAGATCAATAGAGAATTTATCCATCATATGCTGATTTCTATGGATTTACCTATCACCTTTGCTAATCTCATATATGAATGTGTGGAATATGCGAGTATATGATTTTTGTTTCATGATAATAAACATATATACATTCATTTAAATGTATTTGGTAATGTACTATTTTGTTTTTGATAGATTAAATAAATATTTGTTGAATAAAATAAATTACACAGAATTTGAATTCAAACAGAACAAATTACATAGAATTTGAATTCAAACAGAACAAATTACAAAGAATTTGAATTCAAACAGAAATTTTATTCAAACAAATATTTATTACAAACTTGAATAGTACAAATTCAAGCTCTCACTATACATAT
Organism: Allium cepa; assembly: GCA_030765085.1. Lineage (NCBI taxonomy): Eukaryota > Viridiplantae > Streptophyta > Magnoliopsida > Asparagales > Amaryllidaceae > Allium > Allium cepa. The sequence continues at coordinate 241,808,313 of CM060930.1, forward strand.
ACATTTTTGATTACATCACAATTGTATCACAATTCAGTTTACATAATTTCCTCACTACATATCACTCACACTCGTATTTTGTCTTCAACTGCATTCCAGTTTGAATCCAGCATCTGAGCAATCTGCAAATTATTCACTAACGCAGTAAAATTGAAAGAAATATTTTTGCAATTTAAAATGAAATATTATTTTTGAAAAATTATTTGCCTTAGTTATTTGGGTTGTTCGTCATCATTCACACTTGAATTCATCACACACGAACAGTGTGACATGCACAGTGTATCACTGTACATGCCACAAGGCCGTGCACATCGATATACACTTGATAATGCTACAGGGACAGGTGAGCACAGGTCAAACCCAAATGAAAATCCGGGTTCAACTCACGTGCAATATATTGAATATCACGACATGAGCACAAGGTCAAACCCGAGTTTTGAAACTGGGTTCAACACAAGGCAACATGACATGAATGCAACGAAGACCAACTGCAAAATGGACTGCAACAATCATGTATGCAGGCCAGACCAGACCAAACTACAAAGAACATCAACAATGCAACAATGTGCACAGCAATGAAAGCAACATGACCACCAGAATCTCAAACAAATGCAAGCAACAAGTGTACAAAGGCAATATGAACAAGTGAAGCATCTGTGTCAAAGCATAACATAGTATGACATGAAGCAAATGAACACAGTGAAATGCATAAAGACATAGCATCTGCACCAAGTTAATGTTCATAAATGCAACTTAAGTTAAAAGTTGTGTATGTGAAGTATACCAGAGAGAGTATGCAACATGACAAAGTCTCGGTGATCAAACATGAAAGCACCACAAGTATATCAACTCAACAACAGCCAGTTTCAATGACCAGCCACAAGTATACACAACAAACTCAGTGAAAGTTGAAGACATCATCAAGTCAGAGCAAATAAATGGAACACAAGTCAGTGGCAAGCTACAAGGCATAGCAACTGCATGGAAATGGCAACAAGACCAGCTTCAAATGCATCAGTGATCAACACAGCAGTTCATACATCATATATATGACAGTAACAAACACAAATGAAGACTAACAAAATGCACCACCAAACAGCAATGCAAGTGCAGATGACACAGTGAAGATAACGAGTGCATCATGATACAACACACAAACAAGCACACGGGCAAATGAAGACTGCATCATGATACAAGGCCAGAAACTGCAATATCAAGTACAAGTGCAGACAACAAAGAATACAACAACTCCAGAAGTAACAAGTTGAAGCAGTAGTTAGCAAGCAGTGTGCAACTCGAGAATACACAAGTGCAGACCAAATGCAACTCGAAAATATATAGAAGTCAATGCCGAGAAACGATGAACAGTGAATAGAATGGCAACGTTGAATGCATGAATAAGTGAATCAATGCATAAGTGACTACAGAATATAAATTGAAGGTCAGGTTAAAACCGACCAGAGAAGATGGCCAAAGACGAAGACTACGAGATGATCGAAGTCAAAATTCAAAAATCCAAAGTCGTATCTTTGAAAAAGTCAGCAATGTAAAAGGGAAAGTTTTTGTCTTTTTATTCAAGAAAAATCATACGCGTGAAAATCAAAGCCGTAAGCATCAAGACAGAAAGTAAATCAGGAAAGCCGTGCGCATCAAGGAATGAAAATTTTGGAAAGTATCGAACTGATACGAATGAAATCAAGTGATTCGAATTCATATAAATACTGAACCAAAAATCTCATCATCGACATCGAGTTAAAAAGCAAATAATCAAACCAGCAACGAAAAGATTACATACCGCAACAGTGAACTCGATCATCTCAAAGCAACCAAGTCCAAATTTCATAAAACAATCAAAGGAGTAGCTGTGAACAAGCGACGCAAGCCATCGGTCATCAGAGAACGAGCGTGAGAAAGAGCAACGCAAGTCAGAGAATCGATCATCAGAACAAAGCCCTAAATTTCACAGAAAAGGGAATGAAGCCCTCATTCGACAAAGAGGAACGGCTAGAACAAGTGGATCGGGTTAAAAATAAAGAGGCTGACATTTTTCACAAGCAAAAGGAAAAGGAACAGAGAAATTCAATTGGGCCGATATTATTATAATAAAATGGTTTTTATTTAGGGTTTAATTTTTTAAAGGGGGTTTTTTAAGTTTTATTTTGAGAAAAAATTAGGGATTCAAGTTTATATTTTAATTTTTGCTCCTGCTTATATTTTTGAAGTTATTTTTTCTTTTTCGAGTCAAAGAATTTGTAAATCACCACCTAGGTTGTAGGTAGTGTCAGATTGTCTAGTTAGAATTAGTTCAGTGAGTAGGGTGTGCGAGTTTGCAAAACTCTATAGGCGGGAGCAGAGTTTGTGAGTAAACGAAACTCTGTAGGCGGAGCAGGGTGTGCGAGTCTAGTAGAGTGTTTGTGAGCGGGAGCAAAGGTTTGCGAGTCTAGTAGAGTGTTTGTAAGCGGGATACTATTTAATTCTAATAGAAATCTGGGAATGCAGCCGTAGGCAGGGGTTGCCGAAGCTGGGTAAATTTTGTGTGTGATTTACTTTTCAGCATATTTATTTCTGCAGTTTGTTTTTACGTTTAAATCGAGAAAATTTTCTATAACCCTATTCACCCCTCCCCCCTCTAGGGTTAATCTAGATCCTACCGAATGTATATCTACCCCTTTGTTTTCTATTTTAATAGACGGTTCCCCATATGGTTTCATTAATAGCACGAGAGGAATAAGACGAGGGGGCCCTCTTTCCCCTTACTTATTTTCAATGGTCATGGAATTCCTCACTTTAAATTTGGACATGGAATTTATTGAAGGCAATATCAGTCCTATATATCAAGTTGAGCCGATGATTACTCACCTTCTCTATGCTGATGACATTTTAATAAAGGCAAAAGCAACCACAAAAAATGCAAAAACCGTTCATCATATTTTATAAAATATGAAAAATTTTCTGGCCTCGAATTAAATTCGGAAAAATCCAGAATATTCTTCAGTAAAGGTGCCAAATTTGAACAGGAAATTACTGGCATTATTAACTTCAAAATTGATAATCTGCAAATCATCTATTTGGGCATTCCTCTTTGTAATAATTCTTTTTAAGCTAGAGACTTTGGATGGCTTATTGACAAAATAAACAAAAAGTTCAATAATTGGCAAACCAGATTCCTCAATATTAGTGGGAGAGCCGAACTTATCAAGACTGTTATTCACCCTATGCTACTTTTCTAGCTTCAAGTCTCCCAGTTTCCTGCAACAGTTACTCAAATGATAAATTCATTATGTTCAAACTTTTTATGGAAATCTAAGTCACATAAAATGAGCTATAATGAAGTATGCAAAACCAAAAGCAAAGGAGGATTGGGAATCATAAAAATTGAGGACTTAGTTGTAGCTGCTGCAACTAAACTATTATGGAATTACATTAATGGAAACTCTTTGTAGGCAAAGTTGATTCATAATAGATATTGCAAAAAGAACAACTTTTGGACTGTCAGCATGGACAACAACGCTTCTCATACTTGGAAAACTATTCTACATGCTAGACAATGCTGTAAAGGATACATAGACAGGAAAATTGTGGATGGGGTTTATACTGACATTTGGTTTGACCCATGGTTACAATGCTCTTATTTAATTGACAACTATGGTTGGAACTACTTGAGAATTTTGAATGGTTGTCATAAAAAAGTTTCGTTGCTTATATCAAATAATAACTGGAAACAAAATCTCAACTTCATTCCCATGCAATCCCATAATGATGTAAGGAAAACCCTCATTCATCATCACATGAATCAGGACTATTGGTGGTGAATTCCTAGTAAACAAGGCCAATTTTCTTTGAAATCTGCATGGAATACTTTTAGAAACAAATATGCCAAACTTGACTGGACCAAAATTGTTTGGGATAAAGGTTGTGCCCCGAAAATGTCTACGTGCTCCCTTTTTGCCATTAAAAACAAATTGAATACCAAAGACAGAATTAGCATATGGTCCCCTAATATTGACCAAAAGTGTGTTTTATATGCTAATCACAATGAGGACAGAGACCATCTTTTTTTCAATGCCTATACTCGAAGAGAATATTGATGGATCTTTTTCCCAAGCTTAATATTATGATATACCCCACTTATGAAATCAATTCTATTCTGACTGCTATAAAAAAAGCTTAGGAACAAATCAAATCTTCTAATACTGATATTATTAGCATAATTTTTACTACTATAGTATGGAACATATGGCGCGAACGGAATAATCGAGTTTTTAATGGTATAGAACAACCATTCGACCTGAGAATTAAGCATATTCTTCTTGACAGCAAACACCTTATTCGACAAAGAGTTCAATTACATAATTTAAACTCAGAAGAGAGACATATCTTGGTGAAGCTCAATATGGCGTCGGATCTCCATGACTCCTTTTGACCCCCTTGATCTGTAGAAGCTTGGTGCTTTTTGATAGTGCTTTGAGGTTGCTCTTGCCGTCAGCTGACTTCGTCAGATTCTTCCTTGTTAATGGAAGGTTTGGTTTTCGATCTGAGAATTTGCGGCTTTTTGATGTTCTCTCTCCATTTTGCTGATTAGCAAATGATGCTGAAACGGCCTTCGTATTGGTTTTGTTGTATTTTCCTCCCATTGTTTTTTTAGTTGCATTGGGATTTGGTAAATGTTTGTTTCTGGTGCCAGCTGCTCGTACGGGTGGTTTTGAGAGTGTTGTCTGTGTTTTTTCTCCTCCATCTGTTTGACAGTTTGGTCCAGTTTTCGGATTGTTGTATTATTAATATATGGAATTGATATGTACTCTTTTTCCTTACAAGATACCCATATAGGTTAGGGGGTTGTAAGGTTTTAATAAGGCATATCAAGGAAATATATGTTTCCTGTTTAGTTATGTAAAGCACTTTTTTCCAAAAAAAAAAAGAAATAAATCCTGACCTTAAGCCGAAAAAGGTTGCATAAAAGATTAGCAACTTTAATTAATTTTAAGAACTGCTATTCACTTTAGGAAAAGCAACATTCACAATGCCATTTTGAGACACAAAGAATAGCCTACATAGAGAAAAATCACTAAAACGCTAAGTTATAACAAATCTGTTGGGAAATTAATCCAAATAAAAGACATATGTATTATAACATAAGGCAAACATAAGTAAGCCAAATTCTTAAACCACACAAACATAAGTAACTCTAAAGTTAAAAGATAAATGCTTTTATCTTTTTTAACAGTTCATTAAAAACAAATCAGTCGCATAATATTTTATGCAATCACTTGCTAATTAACATCAGTCATGTTAAAACCTTTCCGTCCAAAGTCAGTAATTACAAGTTCATCACCAAATTCATCAGCAAATCCAACACCATTACTTTAAATCCATTATAAACAACAAAATTTTAGATATCATAACAAGTTTTATCAAATTTATCACTAAACCACCATCAATCATTGCAAGTTTAAAACAAATGTTACTCATCGTCCTCACTTTGTAATTTTTGTAGTTTAAGCTGAGCTATAAAAAAATTTCAGCGTCCAACAATACGGTTCATCGCAAAGAATGTCTATGGCTATTTGCGCTCTAAAGCCATTAACTTCTTCAAGCTGAATTTTTGATGTTATGTCCATTCCTTGTGCAAGTTCTAGCATGAACATCATTACAAAGATACCACAATCATACCTGCATTTATGAATTTCAGTCATTTCTTTATAACGATAAAACAGTTTATCTTTTTTCATTTAGGTAACGAAAGAAGGGTATAATTAAAAGTCTATTGATCTGAATCAGCAACAGTAACTTTGGAGCAAAATTGTTAATTATGATAACCCTGTAAAAACTAAGGTAATGTACGCATGAATAAGTTTGCATTTCCATAAAGTTGGAAACGTTTTTTGTAGTAATGGAAAAATGAATGAAATTTGGTTGATTACAAATTTTTAACTGCAGAATAAAGGAATGTCAAAATGAATAAAAACTTTATGCGAGTATGGGTGTGTTTGAGAATACGTGGGAGGATTTGAACACTTTTTTATTTACTGTAGAAAAATGTTTAGCCTAGAATGTACATAATTCTAAATGTATAACCGGATGACTACTTAACATATAACATTATTATAGTTAACATGCATTTTTATATAAACAAATTTTTTATTTAATATTACCCAATGGCTGGTTGTGCACAGTCAACATTTTTTAGTAGTGTAGACTTACCCAAAATTCTTTGGTTGCATGCATTATTGAGTTCTTTGTTAATGTTGTTAACCGCTGCTTTCTTGAAAAAAAAGAATTACTAATTTTTTAGAATAAAGATAAATCATTTTATCTTTTTATTTTCTGTGTAAATATTAATGCAGTGTTGATATGGCCGGTTGTCGCACAATAAGAAACTTTTTTGATGGTGTAGTAGGCTTACAAGTGCATAAATTGATTATTTATTATTTTATTTTATTCATGTTAACATAATTTCTAATTATTCATGTTTTAATGTATTTAATTAGATAATTAGGTAGGATGCTTATACAAAATTACCAAGTCCAAAGAGATTAAAGTATTGGTACTGCTTCAAAGATCAATTCGCTTTCATAATAACTGTCTCAATGCAAGTAAATGTTCCTAAAAAATGGAAACTCTAGAAATGCTAGCTTTATGTTCGCCATCACGGTTGATTTAAGTTAGCTTGGTAAATGTTGCACCGAACTCTATTTATTTCATGCATAACTCATAAATTTTTGATTTGAACTTTTGGTTTTAATATTTATAATCATTATTCTACATTAATACATGAAAAAGTTAAACACATTTATATTTTAGAATATATAATTATCATTCTAGATTAATACATAGGAAAAATAAATACATTTCTATTTTACTATTTACAATTATTGTAGATTAATACATGAAAAAGATAAATACATTTATATTTTAGTACTTGTAATTATTAGTTTGGATTAATACATGAAAAGATAAATACATTTTTCATTTTATATGCAAGTATTTATTTTTGAAAAATCATAATGTCGTATTTATCATTCTTTATTTTGTATGCATGTATTTATTTTTGAAAAATCATAATGTCGTATTCATCTATCATTCTTCATTTTGTATGCATGTATTTGACTTTGAAAATTCAAAAAGCCTTATTCATATATCATTCTTCATTTCAGATGAATTTATTTGTTTTTGAAAAATCATAATGCTATATTCATCTATCATTCTTCATTTTATATTCAGGTATTTGTTTTTTAAAAATCATAATGCTATGTTCATTTATCATTTTTCATTTCATATGCATTTATTTGATTTTGAAAAATCATAATGCTATGTTCATCTATCATTCTTCATTTTATATGTATGTATTTATTTTTGAAAATTCATAATGCCATGTTTAGTCATCAATTTTGGGAGTATACTTTATTTATTAATTAATAAATAGTTAGCTTCTAGCCCCACTAATAATTTAGTGATTATATAATTAAAAAGGATAAGTTTGTGAATGTATATGATATACTAATACGTACGATGACCTTTCGAAAAGTGTGTGTCATTAGTTGTGAAACTTAATTTAACACAATCTGAACATATTTGCATTTTGATTGGAGATTGAAGTCTGACGTTAGACAATTAGTTTATGATGAGTTGAGAAAAATAGGCTGGATGCGAGATTTGCTTTCAGGTTATAAGTCAAAACCGAATCAAAACAATAAGATAATATCATACTGTAAAATATAACTTATACACTAAAAAAAACTTGCATACCTTATCGTCATCAATATCACCAAGGTCCAAATCTTTAAGTTTTGACAAAATCATTCTTGGGATTTTGTCTTCAAGATTTTCTCTCTCTTCTATTACCTGAATTCTTTCACAAAACCAATACTACAAGAAAAAGATAAATAGATTTATATTTTTGATAAGCATTGATTTCAACTTATTGATTTTTGATTAGAGATAAGAAAGAATACCATTAACATCATTGTACAACCTTGTGTGCTCCTAGGATATGCAGAATACTTTTCAACATTTTTCAATATGTTTTCACATATTGCTTGCGGTCAAGGTATTGAATTCTGTTTCTTTAAATTTAATAGTTTCGTCAAGAAACCCCACTACATATAACTTTGATTGTTTCGTAATAGAAAAGTTATTACCAGCGGTAGTAATAGTACCTTCACTAAATTTGTATTTCCTATTTCTCCATCTATCGTCACCTTCAATCTTTATGTAACTGTTTTTTTGCTAATTATGTCATCTTGTTGAACATTAGCACTCAAAATATTTATGTAATTTTCCATTGCAGTGGCTCTTTTAGAAGCTACTATTGGGAATATGTCTTCTCCAATCATAAGGACTCCAAATATCAAACTTGCTTCCTCAAGTGTGATTTTCAGTAATTTTTTTCAATTCTAAAAGCCTTGCTATTTTTTTCGAAAGACGTAATTATTTCATCCAAGTTGCTAGCGCTTTTCCTCAAATCTCGCCTTGCTATCCCATCTCTTAGAAAAACATTAAAGAAATTTTTGAATGGTTTTTTTCTATATATAAGAGATAGCTTTAGATGTCAAAATATTTTTCTTTCTTATTTTTTTCATTACTTTGAAAATCGCTTCCAAATTGCATTAATAAGTACCGGTGTATTGACACTTTTTCTTTTTTTTTACTATCTTTTTAATTTCGAAGTTGTCAACATTATCGAAATCATAACTTTCTGCATTGAAGTCTTCTGGAAAAAATTCCTTCATCAGAAGATTCTTTAGTTTCACAAACTTTACCAGTGGAATCTTCCGAAGTTTCATTTGATAAGGCTTGTTTTTGAATAATCTGTGCATTATCTTCATCTGGTTCAGTTTGATCCTATATTAATAATAATTAGTTAATTAAATATTAATTTAAAATAATAACAAGTTCATGAAAAAATTAACATACTTTACTAGAAATTCTATAAAAAGATAATCTTTTTATCTTTTTAGTTATTTTTACCTTTTTTGAAATTTAGTTATTTATACTTAAATAATAGGATCTGGTTTGCAATTTAATAGTTGCATATGAACTGAAAATCATAACCGAACATTATAGCAAACATGATTAGGAAGCTTATTGATATCAAATGACTATACCAAGTTTGTTAGGAAGTTAACCTAAATATGACTGAACGTCAATTAAAAATTTGAAAACTTAGTGAGAATCAAAGACAAAACAGCCAATATTCACAATCGAGAATACATTTCCAAACAACCAAAGTCTGAAGATGCAACAATTATAGGGGAAAGTAATACAAACTTGGAAAAGTTAGCATGCAAAGGTTACAATGTTCACTTCGATAATTTGGTTAAAATTAAAACTCTTATTTGAACTTTGAAGTAATCTTGGTTGACAAACAGAAATAGAAACAATTTCTACTGAAATAAAAAGTAAAGCATTTGATTGTAAAAAATAGTTACCAGTGGAATTACAGATAATGTGTTCTTTTGGATGTGCACTTTACAGAAAGGACTTTCGATCGGTCTAATGTTTACACATTTGTTTCCTCCTTTGTCAATAAATATACAAGTAGCTTCTTCTTTTACCAATTTTGTTTTCGAAGCACGCCTTGTATGCATTTTTTATGCTGCATGAATGTTTTCATGTGTAATAAAATATCAATAATGATGAAACGATAATATTTCTATGCTAAAAAGTTAAATATTTTTGTCCTTTTTGATATAGAAATAAAATAAGATCAGGCACAAAATATATTATGCAATAACTTATTGAATATCTTCATTTCATATAAAATCATCATAATAACCACATACGACTAAAATGCATTGCATATTCTGTCATATGTATTAGTAACTATGAAAATTTATTTAGGGTTTTACAAGAACTTAAATCATTTACATAAAAACATAAATGCTTTTATCTTTTTTACCTAGGGTTTAACATATCTGTATATTTATGTAATAACTTATATCATGAGAAAAACAACAAATAGCTTGAACGCATTAGATAATATACTATTTGTATCAGTGATTATGAAAATATAACTAAACATGTACTTAAATTCTTTACATCAAAAGATAAATGCTTCTATCTTTTTTAATAGTTGAATAAAGTAGGATCTGACACTGAATATTTTATGAAGGAACTTGTTAATTAACTTCATTTAACATTAAACCAACTCCAAAACAACAAACAACTTAAATCGATTACAAAATCTCTCATATGCATTAATAATTATGAATATGTAATTAGGGTTTAACATGTACCTAAATCGTTTACATAAAAAAAAATAGTACTCGCTTGTAGAGTAATCGATGAAGAAAAATCGATGTTTAACTGAATAATGGAAGAGATCTTCGATCACAAATTGTCTGGTCGTTTAGAAAAACCTACTTTTCGATTTTAGATTTGATTTCTTTTTGAAAACCCTTCGTAAATTTTCCTCTTTTTGGTTTCATTTTGCTGCGTTCTGAAAAAGGAAAAAGGATGAGAGAAAAAGTAATCGAATGAAGGGATAAAGTAACAGACATAACATGTATTAACTTTTGTCCTAGAAAGTAATTATTTTAAACTTGTGTCCAAGAAATTTATTGTTTAATGGGAAGAGACCCTTATGGTAAAATTTCCCTTACTGAAAATCAATATGGATGTAATGGCATTGCTTTATCATAACTTTCACATTTGATTCATGACATGATGCCTGTATATGTGGTTAGACATTAGTACAGAAACGATATAGTTGGAAAATGGCATGGTCATATCCTTGTGACTTTCTTACATTGATATTATTGTAGGATGATTCTGGCTTCCAAGGGAAACATAGCTCCTTATTATAGCCGTCATTGTTGCAACAATCAGCCTTTTGATATTACCTTTTCCTTGTTATTATGCATGGCATCCATTACCACGTCGACGACTATCAGCATACTATCTTTCGGCATTGTCAATCATTCCATTATTATATTATTTCAACGTAACTTCCTATGCTTTTCCTCTTCAAATATTATGTGGACAACATTTCCTCCGAGTGTAAAATCATGAATTCTTTTGTTTTACTAATTCCTTGTTTCGTCATCTTTCACAATATATAATAAATGATGGTTTTTTACAACTTCAATTTTTAAATTCTGGTAATTTCGTCTAAACTTAGTCGCGCTTCACAAATTGTTTAGAAAATCATTTGATAAATTTTTTTAAAAGGAGGCTAATAATTCACTTAGAAATGATACCGATGATAGAAGACCAGAAGATCCATCTAGTGATAATAATTGAAACTAGTAATCCATCTGATATAGTAAGAGTAAATTAGAAATTCTTATCTGGCAATAATAATGGAAGATTAGAAATCTTTATTTGACAATAATAATAAAATATCAGAAATTCTTTTCAGGCAATAATGATATAAGACTAAAAATCCTTATCCGACAACAAAGTTTGAAGACCAGAAACCCTTATCTAACAACAATAATTGAAGACCAAAAGTCCTAATCTAGCAACAAAGATAGAAGTCCAAAAATCCTTATTTGGCAATAATAATGAAGATAAAAACCCTTATCAGGAAAAATTGACAGAAGTTCAAAAATCTTTATCTAGCAAAAATAAAATAATAGAAGATGGGAAATTCTTATCTAGCAATAATAATCGAAGACCAAAAATCCATATCTGAAAATAATAATAGAAGACCAAAAATTCTTGTCCGACATTAATGATAGAAGACCAAAAATCTTATCCAACAATAATGATAGAAGACCGTAAATCCTTATCTGGGAATAATGTAGAAGACCAGAAATCCTTATCTGGCAACAATGATTAAAGACCATAAGTCCTTACCTAGTAACAATGATTAAAGACTAGAAATCCTTATCTGGCAACAATCGTATAAGACTAGAAATCCTTATCTGGAAACAATAATAGAAGAACCGAAATTCTTATCTAACAACAATAATAGAAGACCAGAAATCCTTATCTGGACATAATGATAGAAGAACATAATCCTTATCTAATAATAATGACAGAAGATCAAAAATCCTTATCTGGCAGGTAATAATAACATAAGATCATCAATCTTTATTTTATAATAATGATAGAGTACTGGAAATCCTTATCAAGCAACAATAATATAAAACAAGCAATCCTTATCTGACAATAATAATAGACCAAAAATCCTTTTCAGACTTATGAAGGTTGTGTTTGTTGCAGAGCATAAATGACCCATATTCAATGGATCTTCCTCTAGCAAATTCTTTGACCTGAAGCATTGACTGGTCTGATTTGTAATAGATCTTCCTCTAAAAGGTTGATTAATTTGGAGCACAACTTGACTTTGATTTTATTGATTGGTTTAGCACCATCTTACATGATGATCTCTACTTGGATCGGACCCTTTATCTCCATCTTAATTGATGATTTGGGTCCACAGTTTGATGCTTTTGGTTAGCTTGCTTAAGAAAAATCAAAGGCTTACCCAATCTCCCTCTAAGAGCGCTTTAGTGAGGTCTTTGATGACGGCACTGAAGGCTGGTTCGGTGCTTTGGACTGGCCAAACAACTATCTATCCTCCGTCTAGGAGGTACTTTACTGAGGCCTTTGATGATGGTACTAAAGTCTAGTTCGGTGCTTTAGTGAGGCCTTTGATGAAGCATTAAAGGCTTACTCCATCCTCCATATAGTAGATGCTCTAGTAAGGCCTATGATAATAACAATGAATGCTTGTTTGGTGGTGCTTTAGTGAGGCCTTTGATGACGACACTAAAAGCTTACTCTATCCTTCCACTAGGAGATACTTTGTCCAGGCCACCTTAGCAGGGACAAACGCTTTTGCCCCTTTCTACCATGCTAGGCAATTGTTTAGGCATTTCCTTTGTTTTAGGAGAATATTCCTCCTCAACTATGTAGATAAACTTGTTTTAACTTCTTCATTCGTCCATTTTTGGAAAATACAATCGCAAATGTTTAGCGTACCATGTATTTACTATTATATTGCCGCCAAGTCAACATAGCTTGTAGGTCCTAGACGGGATCACTTTATGTATGATTTAGGGCCCTTTCCAATTTTTCCCAAGCAGTTCAGCTACCGGATTATTAGTATTTGCCATTTATCTTCAATGTACTAAATCTTTTGTTTTGAAATGATATTACTCTCTAGAGTTATAATAATTGGACATTCTTCATTGATACTCAGCTGACGTATGGCTGCTTCATTTATTAACTCATTGATCAAGTCTAGAGACTCGCTCTTTAATTCTTGATTTGGTTTAAAAGCATATGCAATCCTGATATAAGAAAGTACTTCAACCTCAATTAGAAGCATGGCTTAACATACATATTTCAAAGAATATGTGGTATGACCTATTATAGTTTTATTAAATGGTTTTATATGCCCAGTTTCCTTCTGTTTCGTCCAATAACTTCTTTAGGATGGTCTTTAAAATTTTATAGGCTGATTTAATAGCTCCATTTGTTTTGGAATGAGATACAAAAAGAAAAGCCAATGATGATTCCAGTTGTATTACATAATCGATTGAATTCTTCACTTTCAAATTGAGTTCCATTTCGGATATTATCTTTTATAGTGTTCCAAATCTGGTAACGATATTCTTGATTATGAACTTGAGTACTTTTCCTGATATAGTATTCGATAGCGTTTGTAACGCCCCACCCCGAGACCCACCTTAGCAAAGAGAATTAACAAGTAATTCTGTCTACTAAAGCGGAGAATAGGGCTGGTTAAGGGCGACCATCTATAATTTTGTCTTGAACATCTATTGAATACGTCGATAAATGCAATATAATTTTTTTTTTGCAACTCAAGTGGATCGACATACTCAGTAAATGCTTAATCCAAAACTATAGGTGGCTAATGGATCTATCAGAACAAAATACAATAACTGAATGTAAATCACATCACAGAACAGTAATCAACATCATATATATACATATACACTGATATATGTTTAGTACAATACAATATGAATACAATAAAGGTGGTACTCAAGCACACCGTATACATTGAATCAAATATAATTACATCAGAGTATGCGGAAGAACAGAAATTGCTAAAGAAAAAGGAGAGCTGATATCCAGCATCAACTTCAAGCCAAGTCCAATAGACGATACCTGAAACAACTCGGTCTGACCCGAGTATAAATACACGGGTCAGTCTAGCTACACAAATCAGTTAATATCGGTAATATGAAGCAGAATAGACATGAAGATACTTCTTCTCGAAAGGAAGAATGAATTGATAAACTCATAAGCTCAACACTTAAGTAACAAACGCTACTTAAGTGAACAAATACCTCAAAGGAGGTAACCCAAATCAAACACAAGTGCCTCATATCATCGGCGACGTCCTAAAATGTCTACATGGTTTCCATGAACCATATTTCCTCAAAAGGAGAAAATCAATAAAAACTCTCGCTAAAATGGAAAACATAAAACATTCTCAAATAGGGTGATCCAAAACTCAATTATAGATGAATCTCCAAATTCAATTATATCTCATCTCATCGGTGTAAATGTATATAAATCTCGATCTCAAGTCGCCAAAATGGCAAAACCCAGAATATCCTATAAAATCATGAAATTATCAAAACTCATAACTCAAGGAACTCGATAAGAGTTTAAAACATCATAATTGAAATCACCATATATATAACATCTCATATAGCTCTAGGCTATCGATGTAATAAAACATCTTTAAAAGGTGAAATCATAATAAAACAGAAAAATCAGAAAACCCAGATTCGCCAAATCCCCGATTGCAATGCCGAAGCAATGCTGCACGTGCTAAACTCAAACGGCCGAAGCCTCAGACAAGGTCGCTAACAACTCTCAAAGCAGTTCGTCCTCATGACAAGGTTGTTGACACCTCTCTAAGCCGTTTTGTCAACCCTAACAAAGTCGCTAACACCTCCCAAAGCAATTTGTCCTCATGACTAGGTCGCTGACACCTCTCCAAGCTGTTTTGTCAGCCCTAACAAGGTCGCTAACACCTCCCAAAGCAGTTTGTCCTCATGACTAGGTCGCTAACCCCTCTCAAAGCAGTTATGTTAGGTAAACATCGTGAATGTGTCACAAACTCACGGATAGGAACCCGAAAAGTGTTAACGTGTGTCCCATACCACACATTCGCACTTAGCGGTTTACCACCCGTTAGTCGATGCCACACTAGAAACATCATAAAACTCAGAAAATTATATCTCGCCTAGTCTCATTGGCAAGTGATAAAGAGACACTATACTCATCTCGTCTCATCGACAAGTATTAAATGGCATCGTGACTTGTCTCATCTCATCGACAAGTGAAAACATCGTGATGGTTACTCATAAACCATAAATCTCAAAGTAGAAATCTCAAACCATAAAACTCGCCAAATATTGGCCTTCCCAAATAATTCCTAAATATAGGAATTATAATCTCAATCACCCGCCATAAATTGGCTAAGTATCTCAAAAATCATAACCCGGATAGTTTCGATCGTACAAGTCCGGAATTAACCGAAATAGTAAACGCACGTGTCCCATACCACGTGTTTTACTAAATCGTTTAATTCTCTTTCTCATACGTTCGAATAGTATATAAATGTGTATTTTAAATTTAAAATAATTTATTAGAGAAAACAAGCTTTTAAAACCATGTTCCAAAATCAATTTTGAAGGCGATATTTGAAAATTCCCTTATTATGGAGAATAAATAGATTTTATAGATTAAAATAATACTATATAATAATTTCACAAGCCAATTTGTTTGAAAAACACTTTAAAATGCTTTATAAAACCCGTGCACGAAAACTAGAGAGAAAACTCAAGAATTCGGGAAAATATCAAAAATGGTGGAAATTATTCTAAATATAAACACCGCTGAAATCAAGCTATGATCACTAGTTCGACAGCAGGTTTGGACCTGAAAACAGAGTCCAAATGACATGAAATTTTTCAGTAATATAGAATAACAGCCCTACTCTAATCCGCAAAAAGATTGATCCAATTCCGACTTGAAATGAAGATTCTGTGTCGCTTCGAAGTCGGACTAAAACCACTCTAAACTGCTGTGTAAAAATAGCGCAAATGTTTAACTTCGACGATGAGTTCGAAGGGGCAACTGAACCCAGATCTTTGTGAAATTTGGTAGGAGCATAGACTAATACTTCTACTACAATATACAAAAAGAACCGTTCGATTTGGACTTGAAACGAAGAAGTGGCGTCGTCTCAAATTTGGACCGAAACTAGGATTTTATGTTTATTCAAAACAGCGCAAAGGTCCGACTTCGGCAACAAGATCGTCATAGCTAAACAGCCCAGATTTTTATGAAACTAAACAAAAGTGTAGATCATCACTTCATCTTCTCAACAAGACCAATAATGGCAGATTCCGACATCGGACGTGCCTAGGATGGCGTCGGAAAGTCGGGGTTCTGCGTTGAAAACAACGGGAGAAAAGAGTCTAAGGCCGGTAGCTATGCACTAATAGGCCAGAGAAGAAAAACCACAATTTTGACGTAGTAAACTTCAAATTCTGGAAAAATGAATAAATCAAAAGTTGTATCTTAATTTCTAAGCTTTTCGGAATGAGCAAGATTATCAAAATCGGTTAGGAAACGAAGAAGTTATGATCAAATTCGTTTCAGCTTCAATGACATAGCAAATATTGGATTTGCTCTCGGGTTAGCAGTAGAAAAATTGGATTTTGACATGGCTAACATCCAAATTACAGAAAATACAAAACATGAAAGTTGTAGCACATGAAATATTCTTTCTGGAACATCCAAAATTACCAAAATCGGTTTGGAAACGAAAAAGTTATGATCAATTATGTTTCAGCTTCAATGACAGAGCAAATATTGGATTTGCTCTAAGGTTCGCAGTAGAAAAACTGAATTTTGACATAGCTAACATCAAAAAAAAATTACAGAAAACACAAAACATAAAAGTTGTTGCATATAAATTAAGCTTTCCGGAACATCCATAATTATCAAATTCCGATAAATATTGTAAAAGTTACGACTAAAACAATTTTCATATTTAAAGTTCACATCTGCTGTCATTTTAGCCTCGGGACAACGTCATTAGAAGCAACTTTCGACCATTTAAAGCTCAAAATTTCACAAAATACAAAACAAGAAAGTTATAGAAGACAAGCTAAGCTTTCCAGAACATCAAGAATCGTTAAATTTGGATATCACATAAGAAAGATATGCTAAAATTACCAACAATGTTAAGCACAGTTTTCCAATGACATGGCAGTAAGTTAGTATTGGGGTTTTCCATACTTTATGCTCAAAATTTGCGAAAGTGTATAACATGAAAGTTATCACACTTTCTTCAAGTTTTCCAGATCATCAAACAAAATACAATTCCGAATTAAAACGAAAAAGATATGCCTAATTTACTGACAGTGATTCACAAATGAACATGCAATAAAAATAAAATTGAGATTTCTAACATTGAAATCTCAATCTATGCTAGAAAATGTGAGTTTTCAACTCACCTTGATTAGAGATGATCAAATCTCAGATTTTTGCTGAAATAAGCAAGTTTTGAGGAGAATAAAGCTTCCAACAACCTATAGAAAAATTAGAACAACACATGCAAAAGGAAATTAACAAACAACCTAAACATAAAAATTGGATTTTTGATGAATTAACCTCATGTTGGAGTTGATTACCTGTTGCAATCCTCTCTAATTGATAAAAGCAACCATTTTTATTTGAAGATTTGAAAATTTAAGGCTTTAGATTGGACAAATGGAGGAATTTTTCTCTCATTTTCTATTTCTAGGCTAATGAAGAAGAAGAGAACTAAAAATTGTGTACGTACAGGTAATCCATTCCTCTTTTTCTCCTTCCTGGTTATAATTTGCTAATGGGCTTTGGACCCAATAGAGAAAATAAATTAGACTAAGAAATTTTTTAATTCACCGCTTAAACAAATATGCACATAAACACAATGTTATAATGAGAACAATGTACTTTTCTTCAAGTTTTAATACAACCAATTTATGCAAACATACTTACATATGAAATAAAATATTTCACATCATATAAAATGTTAATTTTAGTTTTTAAAACATTTTTATTATTAAAAACCCTTATTTTATATAAATATACAATTTATACAATTAAATGCATAAATCCTCATTTTTAACTTTAAAAATTCTACAATAATTATTTCTTGGCTAGAAAATCTAATCAACCATTTCAAACTCAAATTTATAACCAAAATACATTTTTATACCAAATTCCATCTTTTTATTTTAATAAACACCTTTAAAAAAAACAAATACTTCTGTTAAAGATTATTAAAAGAAGTAATTGGCAATAATTGCAATAATTATTGCATTTACTCAAAATAAAATCATACTTCATTTATTATTTTCACAATTAAACACAATAAAGTTACCAAAACTTTATTTCCACATTTTGTTTCCAAAATTCATTGTTTATTCCAAATAAACAATATAAAACTTTCAATTTTATTTAATTTATAATATTAAATTATAACCACCATTATAATTTAATACTAACAGGTAATCTCCAAAACCAGGGTTGTTACAGACTCCCCCCTTATCAAAATTGCGTCCTCGCAATTTCTAGAGAAGAGTTTGTATTCAACACAATTATTTCACCAACCAAAGAAGGATAGACAAGCACGGATCAAAATTCCTCATTTTCAACTCAAGATGAAAGAAGACCAATATAAAATTGCTCGATTAATTCTATTGTTTTTAAAGTGCATGTTTGCACCAAAATTGGGCAAACACCCTTCGGAAGTTTTTGAAGAGATAGTAAATGAAGAACTTGAATTGGAAATAGGGACTATCTAACAAAAACTCCAAGTCACAGAAAAGTAAATTGCGCAGAAGACAAGGATTTAGAGTGGTTCGGCCATGCGCCTACGTCCACTATGAAGTTTTATCACTTTATTTCTTAATACTTGAAGATTACAAGTGCTTTTCAGCAACTTACAACAGCAAATGGACTTAAATTCGAAATTAACAGCAATTGAGATAGTATGGAGTGATTCTGGCAGCGTTTAGGCTTGTTCTTCTTCTCCAAATTCTCCGACCTCTTCTCTGAATGACCAGGGGCTCTATTTATAGGTGTGGAAGGCCAAAATCCCGCCTAAATCATGGAGAGGCTGCTTGGCATGTGACGGGGGGCCCACAGGCCCGCGTTCTTGAAGTGCGTGCCCAGTTTGGGATCGATTCGAAGTGAACTTCGAATCGATCAAAAAATTGTCCAATTGCGATGAAACTTGGCGTGGATGTTCTTCATCACGTAGACAAACTTCTGTAAAAATTTCATGGGATTTGGATCAGTAGATTGGGAGTCATGATCGGTTCGAAATTGGGTGTTCGGCATGCTGTTTGGTTCGAATCGATGCATGGTCGAAGCGAATACTTCGAATCGATTGGGGCGCGCCTTTCTTCGAGCCGATCCATGTTCATGCTAGCTTAGTCGCTTTGTTGGATTCGAAGGTCGTCTTCGAATCGATGGGGTGGATTCGTTCGAATCGATCCAAATGCGCCCTGGATCGATTCGAAGTTGTCGAAGTCGATGGAGTCGAAGGTGAGTGATGGAGTCGAAGATGATGGATGGATTCGAAGGTGAGCGATGGAGTCGAAGGTGAGTGATGGAGTCGAAGATGATGGATGGATTCGAAGGTGAGCGATGGAGTCGAGGCTGTGATGGGTTCGAAGCTATTAATGGATTCGAAGCTGTGGTGGATTCGAAGCATAGGAAGGACTCGAATTTGTGATGGATTCGAAGTAGGGAGTTCCTTAGATGGATTCGAATGTCGCCTCTTCCTATGGGTTCGAATATGATGGGTTCAAAACAGATGGTTTCGAACACGATGGTTTCGAACACGATGGTTTCGAACACGATGGGTTCGAATATGATGGGTTCGAACATGATGGGTTCGAACCGAGCAATGTGCACCTTCTTAACTTGAATCCATCATAACTTGAGCATATGACCTCGGAATGACTTGAAATTTGAAATGCTGGCTTCTATGGTCTTTCTTGTCATGCCTTATCAATTGCGGCCCGATCCGGGCTCGGACAGAATTCATCGATATCCATAGCGAAGTGAAATACGACCAATCTCTGAGGTGAACTGTTTTCTGTTTTTGACCAATCTTTTGGTATCACGGCTTTTGCCCAAAAAGCGGGATAACATTTTGCCCCCCAAAGTACGTCTTGTGGGAACACGACGTGCTTTGAATAGTCGCCATTTTATTCTGAAGATTATTGCTCCCTTTTCGTTGAGACTCATATACCGTATTGCCGTAACCTTGCCTTGATATGATTGATTACTGTGCGACTGTGCTTAATCGTTGGCTGTCGTTGCTATAACAGGGTGAATATTTGATCCCTGTGAATGTTCAAAATCGAACGTTAGTTCGTTATGTGTGCACATACATTAGCTCCGCCCTTATTAACGTCGTGTGTCCATGAGTCATGTCGGTCTTTGTTTGCTGCCGAACTCCGTCTCGATTTTCTCCTGAATCGATTTTAGATTCAAGCCAAAGTGTTGTTAATCAGTGGTTTTTGATGGGTTCGAAGTTATGCTTGTATGAGTTGATGGCTTTCGAATCGATGGCCCGATGGGCCTCGCGCTTCGAATCGATCGGACCTTCGATCCATCCTTTGCCCATGTGCTTCTTCGAATCAATGTTGCCTCGTATCGATGCCGTTTTGCTGGATTCGAAGCTTAGAAGGGATTCGGAGCTGTGATGGATTCGAAACTTGGATGGATTCGAAACTCCTGATGGATTCGAAACTTGGATGGATTCGAAACTCCTGATGGATTCGAAGCTTAGAAGGGATTCGGAACTTGGATGGATTCGAAACTCCTGATGGATTCGAAACTTGGAAGGGATTCGGAAGTGGTCCTTCGAATAGATGGGAGTCGAAGTGACACTTATCCCTTTTGGAATCCGTATAAATACATGAGGCAGACTTCATTTTCACTTTTTTTACCTTTTACCATTGCTTTAGCTGCCTCTCCGAATCGATTTCCCAGAGCCAAATCAAACGTGCTTTTTCACGAATCGACCAAATTCCTTCAAGCTTCCATTTGTAATCAAACTAAATCAGGTAACCAAGGGGTCGATTCGATTTGAGAATGATAGAAACCGTAATCTTTTTTGGCATTGGTTCAACCCCTTCTTCTGGAAATTTTTGGAGAGTGATGAGGTTTGAACGAAGTAGGCCGACTCCATGGAACTGAGGAATGCAAACTTTTGAGCCGTATCGATCAGGGGTGCGTGCTTTGAGTTGGTTTCGAATGTGCAGCTTCGAATCGATGATTGCAGGAGAACACAACAAAAAAGGCGTGCGGTGATGGATTCGAAACAGTGGCATTCTGATCGAGTCGAAGGAGCTCACTACTGATCGGTTCGAAGCAATGATACGTTCATCGGTTCGAAGGAGTTCAAATCCGATGGATCCGAAGCTAGGTGGGACTCCGTGGATTCGAACCGCTCTTGATGGATTTGAAGGAGCTCGACTTCGATGGATTCGAAGTCAGGTGGGGCTCCGTGGATTCGAACCGCTCTTGATGGATTCGAAGGAGTCTGACTTCGATGGATTCGAAGTCAGGTGGAGCTCCATGGGTTCGAACTGCGCCGATTCGAGGTTCATCGATCTGACTCGTGTCGAATCGAGTCGATCGATTCGAACGTTCTTGCTTCTGGAACTTCCACCTCATCGATTCGTTCCAATATCTGAACTACGACCACCTTTAAATCGAACTCTAACGAACTCACTAAATTTTTAGCATATATGATTCCGACGAGCTTCGTCCTTCGCATGATCAAAGTTGACCTGACCTGTCTTTTGGAGCTCGTCGATGGCACCATGACTTAAACACATATAACGAATTCATACTTGAATTGGTCAGTAGTATCCGAGGGACGTGAAAGTGACGGTTAGCGATGACAGTCGTTTTCGTTCTCTGATTCAAAAGCCTAGTCGTTCAGGCACCGTGTTCTACTCTTGTAAAATTTGTTTTAGTTATGTATTTGCACTGCACGGCATATCCATATGCTTCATACCGGGGAATATACGGGCTTTATTCGTTTTTAACGCTGCTTTCTCGTGAGTTAGTTAATTATGGAGTCTTCGGGTTCTGAACAACAAGAGTTTCAAAGCTTGCCTCCTCCAATGCTAGAAATTCCAGAGATCCTTCCTGAAGTAATAGATCCTGCTCCGGACGAATTGCCGGAGGCCTTACTTATTGAGGATCCCATAGACTCCGTCCGATCTAATATTTCTGGAGCATTATTGGGTCGGATATGTTCGAAACATAACTTATCCCCGGATGATGTTTTGCTACCGGGAGTTGATGATAGGCCTCACAATCCACCCGAGGGCTATACTGCTTTTTATCGCCACGCTTGTGCGGCTGGAACTCTCCCTCCGTTTAACCAATATATCAGGGAGATGCTATCGTTCATTGGAATCGCTCCCGCACAACTTCACCCCAACGGGCACGCGTTACTGAACAGTGTTTTCATCTTATTCATGGACCGCCTTTTTCGTCCGCCTAGGCCAGCTGAGATTAGACATATATTCAACTTCAAGAGCAGGGGTGATAGTCCATCGTTCACCTTTCTGGAGGCAGTTAGAAACTGCCAGATTGTGACGGGAGCCTGGACCAGACTCAGTTACTTTAAGAATGAATGGTTCTTTGTCCGATGCCCCCCAGGATTCGCTAGGCGATGGCTGTCCAGACGTAAGTGTCGTAAATCATGTTAGCCTTCTTTAATGGTCATTGTCAACACTCGAACTGACATCAGGTGTTTTTTCTTGCAGCTATCATATCAAGGCCAGACGGTGGTCGATACAGAAACGTCATCCGAAGTCTACAAGAGGTTCCGAGTGATCTGCGGCACATTGACTTGGTCTTAACCGATGATAACTTAAGGATGCTGGGTTTAATTGAGACGAACCAGAGTATTGTCGTTGAAGGGTTTGTGAAATCGGCTCCGAAGGCAAAGAAGAAGACCGGTGTAGCGATAAGAGGAATGGGCGATGATGAGAGGACGCCTACTGACACCGGGCTAGCGGCTGATTTTCCCCAAGCAGGAAAAAAGCGGAAAGGCAAGGCTGTTGTTCCTAAATTTGCGAGACGGAAGTCTGTAATCGTGTCTCGCTTGATTCCTGGAATTATTTCTTCTGACTCCGCTCTTTGTCAATCAGGAAACATTTTCGCAGGACTGGATGACGTTCCCATCCCGGAATGCGTTTCTCTTTATCACGAGTCCGGGTTGGTTGAGCTCCGGGAAGCGTTAGACATAAGCAGGCTTTTACCCATTAGTGCATTCGA
Source organism: Allium cepa (assembly GCA_030765085.1). Taxonomy (NCBI): domain Eukaryota; kingdom Viridiplantae; phylum Streptophyta; class Magnoliopsida; order Asparagales; family Amaryllidaceae; genus Allium; species Allium cepa. The sequence goes on from CM060930.1 coordinate 241,831,617, forward strand.
TACTTCTGGTTGGTCGGGGGCTTTGCACATTTGCATACACTTTCATGACACTACATGACTGCTTCACTCGCCATATTGATTTTGCCTGGTACTTAACTAAACTGTATCTCTTTTCCAGGTAATATGGCTGGTCGTCAGACAACATTGGACAAACTCCGGAGAGTGCATCACCCCTCAACCTATTATGAATCTCGTCGTGGAGGCCCCGATCGTGATCGTGACCGGAGGCAATATGGCCAGGAGTATTATGCAAAGGATCATCACCGTGGTAACTCCAGCCAGGAACGATCAGACAGAGATCGTAGGCATCGCTCCCCATCTCGATCTCCTCCGCAATCCCGAAGTCATGTCCAGGCATCCGAGCCTCTGCGACATCGGTCATCTTCGCAGGTTTCGAGGCTTGAGCCACATCGTTCTCGAACCGGGGTCGCAACGTCTATGTCTGGGGAGGAGACCCTTATTGAGTCTTCTGGCGAAGGGGCCATCAGGCTTGCTCAACTGAGGAAAGATTTTCCAGAGATTTGCTTTGATGCTTGTATTTTTCCTCCCAATCTTAAAAGAATTCCCGATGATGCCGCGACTACGGCGCTCAGCTACACCCGTGACTTTTTTGCTCAGTACAAAGAATGGTACAAAGCGGCTGTTAAGGCTTCCAAAGCTGCCTTCGACCGGTCCCAAATCATCGAGAAGCTAGAGGCCGACTTGGCTCAAAAGAGTCGTATTGTCGACATACTCCAATCTGAGGCGGAATCTTCCCGCAAGGCCGAGGTCGAGTCGTTACAGAAGGTTGATGAGACATTAGCTGAAATGGCGAAAATGCAACAGGCACATTGTACTTTAGTTGAAGACTTAGGCCATCGATACAAGAATGTTGAATCTGAGCGGGATGCGGCAGTGAAGGAACTAGAGGAGCTAAAGGCTAGGTTCGCTGACATGAATAAAGAAAAAGACGACGCGAACGTGGCTGCGCAAGAGGCGTGTGAGCAGGCTGTATCTTTTCGGGCTGAGCGCGATGCGGCAATTGCAAGGGTTAAGGAGGTTGAATCGGAGTTGGAGGAGAGAGTCCAAGCAGAGAGGTTCAAGATGGAGGCCGAATTCGACGATCTTTTGGACACATATAATGCCAATGTATTGGAGCATAGAAATCTCTCCTGGCTAGGGGATTACTCGATGCCTCTCTCCAATGCTTGGAAGAAATTAGTGGAAAACAAGAGGATGTCTTGTCCGGATTCGGTATTAGATGAGTTTGAGCTTGAGTCACGTCTGCTCAGCGAGGATGAGAGGAGGACCCTTCATGAAGCAATCATTTCTGTTGAAAAAGAAAGACTTGTCGTCCATCAAACGGAGGTTGGCGAAGGTTCGGGTATCGTGAACCATAGCGAGAATACTGAAGTCCCCGTTTCGACTTCATCCGAAGCTGCTGCCGTGGTTGATCCATAAGCTATTCCAGCCTACAATCCGGACCAACCGGAACTGTCTTCGGGCAAGACGCTCGTCCCCGAGCTTGTTCAAGCTCCAAGGCAAGGTAAAGTAGGTATTTTGATTACTCCCTTTACGTCTTAAAACATTGATTTTCGAGGGAATTTCTTGGTCTGATAGCTCTAATTTTGGTTGTTTAGTGACCGAGAGTGTCGCACCCGTGCTCTCTGTTCCTTCGGCTTTATATCCTACACGTGGAGTTGTTGTCACCGAGGCGATTTCAACTGCCGCCATGGTTGGTGATATGGGAGAGGGAGGCTCAATGTCATTCGATGTTCAAATGTTTGAAGAGCTATTTGGTCATCCTCTTGATCCCATGCCCGACCTCTCTTTTGTGACGAGCGGAGCTGCTCCAGTTTCTAGTTCGATCGTGACGACCACTGGCGTACCTAGCGCAGCTCAACTGTCTCGAGAGGAGGAGATTTTAGCAGAGATAAGTGCCGAGATGGCCAAGACAATGACAGTTGGTCCCGGTGGTGACGCCGTTCCTTCAAGCTTATCTTCTCTAATGATGATTTCTCCTGGTGGCACAGTAATCGTCTCGAGTGTTGCTGAACAAGTATCTGTTACTGCTCCCATGCCCTCGGTTCGTCCTCATAAAAGGATCTCCATCCCTTCCAGTTCTGAGGAAGATGTTGATATCATGCCGGAACCGAGGATGTTCCAAAGAAAGGCAAAAAGTCTCGTAGGAAGCCAGGCAGTGGGTCTAGCGGCTCGACTCCGAGGAAGAAACACCGGAGGAAGAAAGAGTGAGCCCCTCGCTTTGTCGTGAGATTTACGGATAACAATTCTTTTGCCTCTTCTTTTGTTCTTTCTTGGGCCATGTGTATGTATGGATGCGGCCTCCACTTAATTGAAACATCTTTACTTGCCATGTAATCAAGCTTGTTTTTGTTGGTTGATGAAATGGGAAATTACACTTTTCTTCTTACCTGAATGCCTTGCAGTATTTGTTTTGTATCCGCTCAGTATTTATATAGCTTCGTGTCATGATTTAATGAATGAGTCGGATTCTGAGTATATTATCACTTAAGCCACCGATTAGCACCCAGCTTTTTGCCCCTTAGTTGCGGGGAATAATACTCATATTCTGGCGGCTGATTGCGTTTATTGCAAGCCCTGAGCGGATGCCCCCCCCTTCTGGGGATTCATGACAATTTGAGATTGATAATCTGTCCTGCATTCCAGGAATCTGAGGGTTATCGATGTTTACACTCCATTCCACGCTATGGGAATTGGGAGTTGATGTTGATATCTCGGCCCGTATTTCGGGAACTTCGAATTGTTACTTGTACTTTGATTCGCGCTTCGGGAATCTGGATTAGATGTTTATACTCCAATTTGCACTCTGGGAAGTTGGAGTCCGTTCGCGCTCTGGGAACGACTTATTGGATGTTTATACTCCAATTCATACTCTGGGAAGTTGGAGTCCGTTCGCGTTCTGGGAACGATTTATTGGATGTTTATACTCCAATTCACACTCTGGGGAGTTGGAGTCCGTTCGCACTCTGGAAACGACTTATTGGATGTTTTATACTCCAATTCACGCTCAGGGAAGTTGGAGTCCGTTCGCACTCTGGGAACGATTTATTGGATGTTTATACTCCAATTCACAATCTGGGAAGTTGGAGTCCGTTCGCGCTCTGGGAACGACTTATTTTATGCTCCAATTCACACTCTGAGAAGTTGGAGTCCGTTCGCACTCTGGGAACGATTTATTGGATGTTTATACTCCAATTCGCACTTCGGGAAGTTGGAGTTAGTAAAAGGATTGTCGTGTATCAATCCCTGTGAATGCTGGTATTGTGTTTTGCCCCCGAGCTCGGGTATCATTTAGTGAGTGACTGGTCGTATCACAGTTACTCCCTATTTGGATAAATCCCACCGTGTGATGGAATTTAGCTCTTTGTGCAATGTGATATTATGTGTTATTTTCAGTGAATCACAACTTTTGGCTCGAAGAGATGGCGTTTTATTGCTGAAACAAAAGAAGCATGGCAACATCAGTTGCCTTATTACAAGTTCAAATTTCAAAATGCAAAAAACAAAATGCTAAGGAAGAAATTGATAGAAAGATAAATAAAGCCTGTCAGGTGTAGTAGTGACGGAGGCTTCCGCTATTCCAGGCTCTTGGTAATGTGAGACCATCAACGGTCGATAACTTGAATGTGCCATCTCTGAGTTTTTGTGAAATCATATACGGCCCTTCCCAATTTGGGTTCATGTGCGAAGGAACCGGGTAAATTCTTTTGAGTACCAGGTCGCCGGGTTTAAAAGTTCGTGGGCGGACCTTGGCGTTGTATATTCGAGCGACTCGACTTCGATATGCAGCTGCCCTCACGTCGGCTTCTTCACGTTTCTCATCAAGCAGATCTAGGGATTCAGCAAGTAATATAGCATTCGTTTTCGGGTCGTAGTATGTCACACGGTGAGAGTGAACTTCCATTTCGACCGGGATAACTGCTTCGGAGCCATAGGATAGAGAAAAAGGGGTGTGCCCGGTTGCAGTTTTGTGAGTCGTTCTGTACACCCACAAGGCCATTGGTAGCTCATCAACCCACTTGCCCCCGGCTTTCTCCAGTCTTTTCTTCAATATAGACTTGATAACCTTGTTGACGGCCTCGACCTGACCATTCGCTTGCGGGTGCGCTACTCTTGAGAATCTCTTATGGATGTGAAATCGCTGACAGAAGTCCCTGAATTCGGCACTGTCGAATTGGGTTCCATTGTCGGTGATTATAGTATGCGGGAGACCGTACCGGCAGATGATGTTGCGTACCACGAAGTTGATTACCTTTTTTGTTGTTATCGTTGCAAGAGGCTCGGCCTCAGCCCCCTTGGTGAAGTAATCAACCGCCACTATGGCGTACCTTGCACCCCCTTTAGCTAAAGGCAATGCACCGATTATATCCATCCCCCACATCGCGAATGGCCACGGGCTGACTATTTGGGTTATTTCAGAAGGCGGGGCTCTAGGGACCCGAGCGTGTCTCTGGCATTTATCACATCTTTTGGCATAATCCATAGCATCGCGGTTAACGGTAGGCCAATAGTATCCGTATCGAAGTATTTTCTTGGCAAGCGCTTGCCCCCCAGTGTGATCGCCACATTTTCCTTCGTGCACCTCACGCAACACTCGCTTGATTTCGTCATGCGCGATACATCGGAGAAGAGGAATAGAGTATCCTCTCCGATACATAACTCCGTTTTGAATGACAAATCGTGACACCTTTCAAAGAACCTGTCTTCTTTCACTTCGTCGTTCAGGAAGGGTGCCATGCTCAATGTAATCTTGGTATGGAGTCATCCACGATTCCTTCTCGGAGGTAGCTTCTAATGTGAAATCATTCTCCGTTCGATCAACGCTCGGAGAGGATAATGTCTCGACGGGGACGAGCCCCAAGTGTTGAGCTTTGCCTGTACTTGCCAACTTTGCCAATGAATCGGCTTTCTGATTGTGCTCTCGGGGTATGTAAAAAATGGTATAATAATCAAACTGATCCAGTATTTCTCGGACCTGGGCTAGATAAGCGGCTAGCCTTCGATCCTTGGCCTGATATTCACCCCGAACTTGGCATACCACCAACTGGGAATCGCAGTAGATCTCCACAGCGATAATTCTCAGGTCTCGGGCTAACTTCAACCCGGTGAGCAAGGCTTCGTATTCAGCTTCGTTGTTGGTTGCCCGGAAATCAAACTTTAAGGCGTAGCAGATGGATCGGCCCTCGGGAGTCTCAAGCACAATCCCTGCGCCCGAGCACCGATCGTTGGATGCGCCATCAGTGTATAGCTTCCATATATATTCGGGGGAGTTACTAGTTTCAGGTAAGTCTTCAGGAACAGTTAATTCAGCAATGAAATCTGCTAAGACTTGACCGTGTATGGCTCTCCTTGGAACATATGTGATGTCGAATTGACTCAGCTCAATGTTCCATTTTAGTAACCTGCCAGACGTCTCAGGTCATGTGAGGACCTGTCGTAACGGTTGGTCGGTGTACACAATGATAGGGTGAGCCTGAAAATATGGACGGAGCTTCCTCGAGGCGATGACTAGGCAGTATGCCAACTTTTCTAGCCTTGGGTAATTTCTCTCGGCCCCGGTCAATCGTTTACTGACATAATAGACTGGTTTATGTGTTCGGTCTTCCTCTCGAACCAATGCAGCACTAATGGCGTTTTCAGATACAGCCAGATAAAGGTATAATTGTTCGTGATCAACAGGTTTTGAAAGAATCGGTGGTGTGGAAAGATGCTGGATTAGCGATTGAAACGCGCCCTCACATTCCGTAGTCCATTCGAAGTTTCGTTTCCCCTTTCGGATCAGATCGAAAAAGGGTATGCATTTATCCGTTGATTTCGAGATGAACCTGCTCAGCGCTGCAACCTTTCCATTGAGACTTTGAACCTGTTTTATGGTCCTCGGGGTTTGAAGATTCCTGATTGCCCAGATCTTCTCGGGGTTGGCCTCTATTCCCCGGGCGTTGACGATGAACCCAAGGAACTTTCCGGAAGCAACCCCAAAATGACATTTTAACGGATTTAGCTTCATCCCATATCTCCGGAGGACATTGAACATTGACTCCAAGTCCTTGACATGATCAGTGGAGTATCGTGATTTTACCAACATGTCGTCCACATAGACCTCCATGGTTTTCCCGATCTGGTCGGCAAACATTCGGTTGACTAAGCGTTGGTAAGTTGCTCCGGCATTCTTTAAACCAAAAGGCATGACCGTGTAGCAGTATAGTCCTAGGTCAGTTACGAAGCTTGTATGTTCTTGATCGGGCACATGCATGGGTATCTGATTGTACCCAGAGTAAGCATCCATGAAAGACAATAATTCATGTCCGGCCGTCGAATCCACAAGTTGATCGATTCGAGGAAGTGGAAAACTGTCTTTTAGACAAGCCTTATTTAAGTCAGAGTAGTCGATGCACGTTCTCCATTTTCCATTCGGTTTGCGGACAAGTACAGGATTGGATACCCACTCCGGGTACAAAGCATCTCGGATAAACCCATTCGTTTTCAACTTGTCGACTTCTTCTTTGAGGGCGGCAGATCTCACTGGATCCATACCGCGTCTCTTTTGCTTGACCGGGATGTTCCGCGGGTCAATATTTAAGGTGTGGCTCGCGATGTCCGACGAGATTCCACACATATCGGAGTGTGTCCAGGTGAATACGTCTAGATTCGCTTGGAGAAATTCGACCAATTCCTGTTGTGCTTGCAGGTTTAGCTGAGACCCAATTTTCAATATTTTCGAATCGTTATTGTCATCAATTGGAACATCGATCGTCAGCTCGGCTGGGGAAGCTTGACTTTCTTTGGATCCATCATTATCTTTAGTGTCTCGAGGGTCAAGATCCTTCTGGAATTGGTCGTGGTGCCCGGGCCGAGGCCCAGGCGCTAATTGTCAATCATCGATAAAGCGGACGCGGAGAGATTCCCCCACGCCCTTTCCTTTCTCCCTCCTTTGTGCTTCTCGTAGTTCAGCAACATAACAGGCTCTCCCGGCAGCCTGGTCCCCTTGAATGACCCCAATCCCGTGGTCAGTAGGAAACTTTAGAGTCAAACACCACGGGGCAATTGCTGCCCTAAATTCTGCAAGGGCTGGTCGGCCCAAAAAGGCATTATAGGGTGAATGGATATCCAGGACAACAAACTGTAACATTCGGACTCTACGGCGTTCTCCGTTTCCCAATTCTACTGGCAATTCCACCATCCCGGTGGGTATATTAGCACTTCCATCGAAGCCGTGAATCCTACATTGACAAGGCTTTAGATCCTTAGCTTCCATCTTCATCTGATCATATGCCCTTTTAAACAAGATGTTTACTAAGCTTCCACTGTCTACCAGGATCCTCTTCATCCAAGCAGGACCAACCTGGGTGGATATGACTAGTGGGTCTATGGTCGGGGCTTCGACTTTGTCAGCATCTCGGTTTCTAAATACGATATCATCCGCCATCGTCTTCTGTTGCTTAGCCGGAGCCCCTTCATCAAGTGTACTGCAGCTTTCAAAACTTACGTGCCTGATCGAATTGGCGTATGATTCCATTTCCCTCCAACTTCGATCCGCTGGATAAGGGCCACCACTGACTGTATTTATGACCAACCTTCCGCTTGTACGAGCGGGCTCCTCCTGTCTTTCCTGGTTCTGCGCACGATTTTGGTTTGACGGGCCCACACCACCGTCTTGCGGTGCCCGCACAAATTGATCCGACTTCCTCTCTCTGATCAGTTTTTCAATAAGGTCTTGCAGATGCCTGCAGTCATTGGTGTTGTGCCCATAGCTTTCGTGAAATCTACAAAACTTCCCCGTTTGGATCTGTTTCTCTGATGATGGCTTCGGAGTCGGCTTCTTATATTGCATCACATTACAGGTTTGTAGATATACGTTTTCCAATGTCGTATTCAGTGGTGTATAGCTTTCAAACATTTGCGCCCTACGTCGCGGGCCACGGTTCTGATCCTGCTTCTTACTTCTATTATCGCCGTGCCTTGGCTGGGGTTGCTTGTTCTGAATATTCAACTGCGCTCTTCCTGAGCCCTCTCCTGACTGTTTAACCGCCACATTGCTTTGAACCCCTTCATTGCTGGGCCTCGCATCGTCCTGCTTCCTAGATTGTTTCGCATCCTCACGCCTCAGGAATTGGGCGGCTTTGGAATAGAAATGACCCAACGATGCGGGAGGTTTTCCAGCTAGCCAGTTTCCAAAATCAGAGTCGGGGTCAATCCCCTTAGTCAGAGCCATCAAGATTGAATTATCATTGGGTTTAGTAATTTCTGCGCAGGCGGCGTTGAATCTTTCCAGGTATCGCCTGAGTGTCTCCCCAGGGGCTTGAGTGACACTAGATAAAGTGTTTACATCTTTAGGCCTGGCGATGTGCATACGGAATTGTTCGATAAATTTGGTTGCCAATTGGTCAAACGAGGAGATAGACCGTGGTGGTTATCGTGTAAACCACATTGTCGCAATCCCCCCCAAGGAAATAGGAAAACTACGGTACTTTACTCCATCATCAGCTCTTGCAGCAGTCATTGACCATTCGTATTTTAGAATATGCTGGCTAGATCGGAGTTTCCTTCATACATGGGCAAAGCCGGCATTCTGAATCGCCGGGGAGGCTCAGCATACAATATGTCATCAGTGAACGGGGTGTGACTTCGAGAGATCCCCCAATCGTCATTTGTCAAACCTTGACTTTCGCGAACCATTTGGCGGACCATAGCTGAGAGATCAGGTGTTGCTGTATTCGAAGGGTGTCGAGCCAAAGTGTGGGCTGGTTCCACAGTGCGAGGTGGGATCGGGCGCTGTCGACGATCCGAATCTCGCCTCCTTGGCTCGACATCTTCTGGGATGTTCGGTCCTAGGACACGTTCCTGTGGGTGGTAGTTTGGACTGGAGTGATTTCGGGTGTCAACTCCTGTGTCAACTGCGGTGGCTTGGTTATCTGCAGTGTGCTGTGGGATAGTGCCTCCTCGAGAGGAGGGTCCCGTATGAAAACTGGCAGAGGGGCCAACTCTTATTTGCCCAACAGTCAACGTTTGCCGGAGACCAGAAGCATGCGCATGACTTCCGTCTAGCCTGGGGCGCGTAGATCTGCCGTCATAGTCGGATGAGGCAGAGCTTTCCGTGGAAGAATGCGGAGCGTGGTCCCTCTTTGATCTCCTTCGCCCTTGGTGGTTTAGTTGGTTAGCCAATTCAGCATTGACACGTAGCTGCTCAGTTAGCTGTTGTCGGCTTTTAGTTAATTCCTGCAGTAATGTTTGGAACTCCTGTCTTGTAACCGGACCCGACTGATCCGTTTGCCCAACGGCATCCTGATTTGCTGACTGTAGCTGTGCGGGATTCTGCCTATCCCGACCTTCTTGGTTACCAATGTTGGAAGTGGTTCTCGTACTAACCATCCTGAAGGTTGGATTCCTGTCCTAGATTTTGAGCAAACCTGAAAAGAATGGATGGAATCTGAATTTGAAGTCTGGATCTCCCTCTTAGATTTGTGCAATCCGGTATCGAAGATAGATCCACGGAGCGGGAGAAAGAACTGATTCTTTTTCTTTCTCAGTGAAAGCACCAAAATGTTTGCACCAAAATTGGGCAAACACCCTTCGGAAGTTTTTGAAGAGATAGTAAATGAAGAACTTGAATTGGAAATAGGGACTATCTAACAAAAACTCCAAGCCACAGAAAAGTAAATTGCGCAGAAGACAAGGATTTAGAGTGGTTCGGCCATGCGCCTACGTCCACTATGAAGTTTTATCACTTTATTTCTTAATACTTGAAGATTACAAGTGCTTTTCAGCAACTTACAACAGCAAATGGACTTAAATTCGAAATTAACAGCAATTGAGATAGTATGGAGTGATTCTGGCAGCGTTTAGGCTTGTTCTTCTTCTCCAAATTCTCCGACCTCTTCTCTGAATGACCAAGGGCTCTATTTATAGGTGTGGAAGGCCAAAATCCCGCCTAAATCATGGAGAGGCTACTTGGCACGTGACGGGGGGCCCACAGGCCCACGTTCTTGAAGTGCGTGCCCAGTTTGGGATCGATTCGAAGTGAACTTCAAATCGATCAAAAAATTATCCAATTGCGATGAAACTTGGCGTGGACGTTCTTCATCACATAGACAAACTTCTGTAAAAATTTCATGGGATTTGGATCAGTAGATTGGGAGTCATGATCGGTTCGAAATTGGGTGTTCGGCATGCTGTTTGGTTCGAATCGATGGAATCGATTCGTTCGAATCGATGCATGGCCGAAGCGAATACTTCGAATCGATTGGGGCGCGCCTGTCTTTGAGCCGATCCATGTTTGTGCTAGCTTAGCCGCTTTGTTGGATTCGAAGGTCGTCTTCGAATCGATGGGGTGGATTCGTTCGAATCGATCCAAATACGCCCTGGATCGATTCGAAGTTGTCGAAGTCGATGGAGTCGAAGGTGAGTGATGGAGTCGAAGATGATGGATGGATTCGAAGGTGAGCGATGGAGTCGAAGGTGAGTGATGGAGTCGAAGATGATGGATGGATTCGAAGGTGAGCGATGGAGTCGAGGCTGTGATGGGTTCGAAGCTATTAATGGATTCGAAGTTGTGGTGGTTTCGAAGCATAGGAAGGACTCGAATTTGTGATGGATTCGAAGTAGGGAGTTCCTTAGATGGATTCGAATGTCGCCTCTTCCTATGGGTTCGAATATGATGGGTTCAAAACAGATGGTTTCGAACACGATGGTTTCGAACACGATGGGTTCGAATATGATGGGTTCGAACATGATGGGTTCGAACCGAGCAATGTGCACCTTCTTAACTTGAATCCATCATAACTTGAGCATATGACCTCGGATTGAGTTGAAATTTGAAATGCTGGCTTCTATGGTCTTTCTTGTCATGCCTTATCAATTGCGGCCCGATTCGGGCTCGGACAGAATTCATCGATATCCATAGTGAAGTGAAATACGACCAATCTCTGAGGTGAACTGTTTTCTGTTTTTGACCAATCTTTTGGTATCACGGCTTTTGCCCAAAAAGCGGGATAACAGTGCAAATATGGAATTAGCAAACCATTGAATTTTATGATCAACACATATGATTTCGAAGGCGTCTCACCTTTGAATAAGAGCATAACATGATGCTACACAAAGATCAATCAAATAAGATTGATTTCTCATAACCTCCTTGAGTAAAGCCAGGATTTTGCACAACTCCAACTCGAACTCTAATCAAGAAGATGATTATCGATATGATCTTTCCCTATGACACTGCGGCACACCGATACAAGATAGACACAATAGAGGCAAGATAATCCAACCAAAAGGTGGTTTCAAACTCGAACGACCGCATAAATGCACGTCGTTAGAAAGTAGCACAAGAGTAAGATATTCACAAGGAACTAAAATATATGTATATACTTTCAATCAAAAATTCTTAGAGTTCCAAACGTTCAATATCTTTATAGTTATAACCACAATTTTCAACATTTGAAAATTTTCAAACTTTTTACTATATTACTTAGTAAGTTATTTAAAACTCAAATTAAAAGTCCAAATTTCTTCTCTTACTTCAGAATTAATTTCCAAAGAAATTTGTAAATCCATAATGATATTCCTCAAAATAAATTGAGGGTTTAAATCCTCTACACTCTTCTATTAAACCACTTAAATAGTTTTTTAAACCAATATTCAAATTCTCTTATTATACTTTTCTCTTAAAACATCCGATGTATACAATATAGATTCTAAAATCTAAAAATATACTTTCAATAAAGTATAGCTCAAGAATATTCTCATTTATTTTCATCTTTATAATTTCAAAATAAATAAATAAATGGCATTGCCTCGCCCTTGAATCTCTAATAAATAGATACATCTGTTGGCTGCAGAGTCGATCAAGCGATCAAAACTGCCTCGCCACCCTGTTACTCGTCTCTGAAATCAATGGCTGCAATTACCATTCAAAAATAAATTTCATATATAATCTCAAAATATTATTTTCAAAACTTCAATTTTTAAAACACAAACCATCGTGTTTGATTGTCTCATCATAGCATTTAGGAGATTCCTATCGATAACGTTGATCAAGCGTATCGACCAGAACTCTTAACTACTCGATGGATAACCCAACACTCTCAAATTATTTCTATAAAAGAATACTACTCATATAAATATATTCTCAAAACATTCTTTGATTTTTATTTTTTAAATATCCCAAAACTCCAATTTCTCTTTTTAAAACTCATATTTATATAGCTTCAAAACTCAAACCAAAGAACATTAAGAGAATGCATCGAGATATTCCCAGAATACTCGATTCTCAAAATCAATAGAAGGAGATAGCATGTTGATCATTCTTACGGTGTTACGAGCCACTCCCAAAAATCATCAAGATACAGGATAAGCAAGATATTCTTCTCGAAGGAAAAGAAGAAACAATCTTCGAATCACTACTTCAGTCGGAGTAATGCTAAAGGGTAACATTGATTGAGTATATGAAAAGAACACTCAAATGAAGCTGAATGATAAACTAAATCAAACTCGAACAATCTAGAAACTCACCTCATTCCTTCGTGGATGTCCTCGTGGAATGATAACCAAAGAGCTAAGAGCTAGGAATAAGGTTATCTCAACACTCGATTGCCCGATTGGATGTCAAATCCAAAAGGACTCACAAAACTCAACAAAGTCAACTTGACTGGAATTCGAGATATGTCACCACATCTCGATACTCAAGAGTGAATTCAGAAACCTTGGAATCATCATCAACATTCCAAAGTGATGGAAATAATAAACCAATCAAGTTAGGATGCCTAAATAAATATAGGATCCTATAACAACGAAACGATCGGACTTAACATCAAATAAGTCAATCCGTCTCAAATCAGATACATCTCAAGATAGTGAGTAATAAACAAATACTCACTAAAGCAGCAACAAATAGAAAACTCAAAATGCTCACAATAAGCCACTCGTTGTGGATCCCCTCGATAGGATTCACAACTCTCAAAGGAATGCAACATGAATGCTCAAAGAAATCAATCAGCTCCATCGATACGAACTCACTTGTATCGACAAAAATAAGAACAGAATAATCCCAAATAAGATTACTTATAAGATAAGATGACTTCAAACTCTATTATGGAATACTACGGAATGATATATATTTATATATTCCTAGACATATTCCACCTCAACAATCCCAAAACTCGAAAAAGAATCAAAGCACGATTCGAAAACAAGCTCGAAGAAAGGACAATGATTCACTCGTATTGTACTTCGATGTATCGTGATATACGTACTATTCTGTGTTTATTCTACTTTGTTCTGACCACAGCTCTGATACCATGATGTAACGCCCCACACCGAGACCCACCTTAGCAAAGAGAATTAACAAGTAATTTTGTCTACTAAAGCGGAGAATAGGGCTGGTTAAGGGCGACCATCTATAATTTTGTCTTGAACATCTATTGAATACGTCGATAAATGCAATATAATTTTTTTTTTTGCAACTCAAGTGGATCGACATACTCAGTAAACGCTTAATCCAAAACTATAGGTGGCTAACGGATCTATCAGAACAAAATACAATAACTGAATGTAAATCACGTCACAGAACAGTAACCAACATCATATATATACATATACACGGATATATGTTTAGTACAATACAATATGAATACAATAAAGGTGGTACTCAACCACACCATATACATTGAATCAAATATAATTACATCAGAGTATGCGGAAGAACAGAAATTGCTAAAGAAAAAGGAGAGCTGGTATCCAGCATCAACTTCAAGCCAAGTCCAATAGATGATACCTGAAACAACTCGGTCTGACCCGAGTATAAATACACGGGTCAGTCTAGCTACACAAATCAGTTAATATCGGTAATATGAAGCAAAATAGACATGAAGATACTTCTTCTCGAAAGAGAAGAATGAATTGATAAACTCATAAGCTCAACACTTAAGTAACAAACGCTACTTAAGTGAACAAATACCTCGAAGGAGGTAACTCAAATCAAACACAAGTGCCTCATATCATCGGCGACGTCCTTAAATGTCTACAAGGTTTCCATGAACCATATTTCCTCAAAAGGAGAAAATCAATAAAAACACTCGCTAAAATGGAAAACATAAAACATTCTCAAATAGGGTGATCCAAAACTCAATTATAGATGAATCTCCAAATTCAATTATACCTCATCTCATCGGTGTAAATGTATATAAATCTCAATCTCAAGTCGCCAAAATGGCAAAACCCAGAATATCCTATAAAATCATGAAATTATCAAAACTCATAACTCAAGGAACTCGATAAGAGTTTAAAACATCATAATTGAAATCACCATATATATAACATCTCATATAGCACTAGGCTATCGATGTAATAAAACATCTTAAAAAGGTGAAATCATAATAAAACAGAAAAATCAGAAAACCCGGATTCGCCAAATCCCCGATTGCAATGCCGAAGCAATGCTGCACGTGCTAAACTCAAACGGCCGAAGCCTCAGACAAGGTCGCTAACACTTCTCAAAGCAGTTCGTCCTCATGACAAGGTTGCTGACACCTCTCTAAGCCGTTTTGTCAACCCTAACAAGGTCGCTAAAACCTCCCAAAGCAATTTGTCCTCATGGCTATGTCGCTGACACCTCTCCAAGCTGTTTTGTCAGCCCTAACAAGGTCGCTAACACCTCCCAAAGCAGTTTGTCCTCATGACTAGGTCGCTAACACCTCTCAAAGCAGTTCTGTTAGGTAAACATCGTGAATGTGTCACAAACTCACGGATAGGAACCCGAAAAGTGTTAACGTGTGTCACATACCACACATTCGCACTTAGCGGTTTACCACCCGTTATTCGATGCCACACTAGAAACATAATAAAACTCAGAAAATTATATCTCGCCTAGTCTCATTGGCAAGTGATAAAGAGAAACTATACTCATCTCGTCTCATCGACAAGTATTAAATGGCATCGTGACTTGTCTCATCTCATCGACAAGTAAAAACATCATGATGGTTACTCATAAACCATAAATCTCAAAGTAGAAATCTCAAACCATAAAACTCGCCAAATATTGGCCTTCCCAAATAATTCCTAAATATAGGAATTATAATCTCAAACACCCTCCATAAATTGGCTAAGTATCTCAAAAATCATAACCCGGATAGTTTCGATCGTACAAGTCCGGAATTAACCAAAATAGTAAACGCACGTGTCCCATACCACGTGTTTTACTAAATCGTTTAATTCTCTTTCTCATACGTTCGAATAGTATATAAATGTGTATTTTAAATTTAAAATAATTTATTAGAGAAAACAAGCTTTTCAAACCATTTTCCGAAATCAATTTTGAAGACGATATTTGAAAATTCCCTTATTATGGAGAATAAATAGATTTTATAGATTAAAATAATACTATATAATAATTTCACAAGTCAATTTGTTTGAAAAACACTTTAAAATGCTTTATAAAACCCATGCACGAAAACTAGAGAGAAAACTCAAGAATTCGGGAAAATATCAAAAATGGTGGAAATTATTCTAAATATAAACACCGCTGAAATCAAGCTATGATCACTAGTTCGACAGCAGGTTTGGACCTGAAAACAGAGTCCAAATGACATGAAATTTTTCAGTAATGTAGAATAACAGCCCTACTCTAATCCGCAAAAAGATTGATCCAATTCCGACTTGAAAGGAAGATTCTGCGTCGCTTCGAAGTCGGACTAAAACCACTATAAACTGCTGTGTAAAAACAGCGCAAATGTTTAAATTCGACGATGAGTTCGAAGGGGCAACTGAACCCAGATCTTTGTGAAATTTGGTAGGATTATAGACTAATACTTTTACTACAATATACAAAATGAACCGTTCGATTTGGACTTGAAACGAAGAAGTGGCGTCGTCTCAAAGTTGGACCGAAACTATGATTTTATGTTTATTCAAAACAGCGCAAAGGTCCGACTTCGGCAACGAGATCGTCATAGCTAAACAGCCCAGATTTTTATGAAACTAAACAAAAGTGTAGATCATCACTTCATCTTTCCGACAAGACCAAGAATGGCAGATTCCGACATCGGACGTGCCCAGGATGGCGTCGCAAAGTCGGGGTTCTGCGTTGAAAACAACGGGAGAAAAGAGTCAAAGGCCGGTAGCTATGCACTAACAGGCCAGAGAAGAAAAACCATAATTTTGACAAATTAAACTTCAAATTCTGGCAAAATGAATAAAACAAAAGTTGTAGCTTAATTTCTAAGCTTTCCGGAATGACCAAGATTATCAAAATCGGTTAGGAAACGAAGAAGTTATGATCAAATTCGTTTCAGCTTCAATGACATAGCAAATATTGGATTTGCTCTCGGGCTAGCAGTAGAAAAATTGGATTTTGACATGGCTAACATCCAAATTACAGAAAATAAAAAACATGAAAGTTGTAGCACATAAAATATTCTTTCTGGAACATCCAAAATTACCAAAATCGGTTTGGAAACGAAAAAGTTATGATCAATTATGTTTCAGCTTCAATGACAGAGCAAATATTGGATTTGCTCTAAGGTTAGCAGTAGAAAAACTGAATTTTGGCATAGCTAACCTCAAAATTACAGAAAACACAAAACATAAAAGTTGTTGTACATAAATTAAGCTTTCTGGAACATCCATAATTATCAAATTCCGATAAATATTGGAAAAGTTACGACTAAAACAATTTTCATATTTAAAGTTCACATCTGCTGTCATTTTAGCCTCGGGACAGCGTCATTAGAAGCAACTTTCGACCATTTAAAGCTCAAAATTTCACAAAATACAAAACATGAAAGTTATATAAAACAAGCTAAGCTTTCCAGAACATCAAGAATCGTTAAATTTGGATGTCACATAAGAAAGATATGCTAAAATTACCAACAATGTTAAGCACAGTTTTCCAATGACAGGGAAGTAAGTTAGTATTGGGGTTTTCAATACTTTATGCTCAAAATTTGCGAAATTGTATAACATGAAAGTTATCACATTTTCTTCAAGCTTTCCAGGACATCAAACAAAATACAATTTCTAATTAGAACAAAAAAGATATGCCTAATTTACTGACGGTGATTCACAAATGAACATGCAATAAAAATATAATTGTGATTTCTAACATTGAAATCTCAATCTATGCTAGAAAATGTGAGTTTTCAACTCACCTTGAATTAGAGATGATCAAATCTTAGATTTTTGCTGAGATAAGCAAGTTTTGAGGAGAATAAAGCTTCCAACAACCTATAGAAAAATTAGAACAGCACATGCAAAAGGAAATTAACAAACAACCTAAACATAAAAATTGGATTTTTGATGAATTAACCTCATGTTGGAGTTGATTACCTGTTGCAATCCTCTCTAATTGATAAAAGCAACCATTTTTATTTGAAGATTTGAAAATTTAAGGCTTTAGATTGAACAAATGGAGGAATTTTGCTCTCATATTCTATTTCTAGGCTAATGAAGAAGAAGAGAACTAAAAATTGTGTACGTACAGGTAATCCATTCCTCTTTTTCTCCTTCCTGGTTATAATTTGCTAATGGGCTTTGGACCCAATAGAGAAAATAAATTAAACTAAGAAATTTTTTAATTCACCACTTAAACAAATATGCACATAAACACAATGTTATAATGAGAACAATGTACTTTTCTTCAAGTTTTAATACAGCCAATTTATGCAAACATACTTACATATGAAATAAAATATTTCACATCATATAAAATGTTAATTTTAGTTTTTAAAACATTTTTATTATTAAAAACCCTTATTTTATATAAATATACAATTTATACAATTAAATGCATAAATCCTCATTTTTAACTTTAAAAATTCTACAATAATTATTTCTTGGCTAGAAAATCTAATCAACCATTTCAAACTCAAATTTATAACCAAAATACATTTTTATACCAAATTCCATCTTTTTATTTTAATAAACACCTTTAAAAAAACAAATACTTCTGTTATAGATTATTAAAAGAAGTAATTGGCAATAATTGCAATAATTATTGCATTTACACAAAATAAAATCATACTTCATTTATTATTTTCACAATTAAACACAATAAAGTTACCAAAACTTTATTTCCACATTTTGTTTCCAAAATTCATTGTTTATTCCAAATAAACAATATAAAACTTTCAATTTTATTTAATTTATAATATTAAATTATAATCACTGTTATAATTTAATACTAACAGGTAATCTCCAAAACCAGGGTTGTTACAGCGTTTCAGCTTCTACCCATTTTGTGAAATAATTAATGGCTACCACAATGTACGTAGATCCACCTTTGGACATAGATAGTGGACCTATTAGGTCGATTCCTTATGCATCAAAAATCCATGGACTTGTGACAAAAGTCAATTCACTTGGTGGTAGACATGGGATCTTAGAAACCTTTTGACATTTTTCCCATCTTATATAATCAATAGCTTAACAGGTCATCTAAGGCCAATAAAAGCCTTGTCTCATAATTTTCTAAGCTAATTTCATACAACTACAATAGTCTGATAGAATTCTATATGGGCTTCCCTTATTCTGTAGGCTTCCCTTTGTAAGTTTGCTCCTGTTTATGGATTACTACGTCTTTAGCAAGTTAGCAAATATCGCATTCGTTATGATAAAAGTTGGAGTTTGGCATTTTATTCTCCTTTCCTCCTTTTTATTTGTTAGCAGCCCTTCTTCTGTTATATATTCAGCGATGGCCGTCATCTAATTATTCTCATATTTATTATTTACTTTTTTACGAGGAGATTTTTCTTAAAGAATCTCTGTTTTGTCCTCTTTCTCCTTGTGTGTTAAATCTTAAGACCTAGTCAACATTAATGACTCATTTTTTGGATTAGGCTTTTCTCCTTTATACTAGGTTTCCTTGTTAGCCTGCTTGTAAGATTTGGGCTTCTAGTGCCATTCACAAGCTGGCCAACTTAGCCAGAGAATCAGCTTTGGAGTTCTTGCCTCTTGACACTTAGTGTATTGAGAAATCTTCGAACTGGGTTAACGTTTTCAATGTCTTTTTGACATATAGAGTCAACTTGGCATCTTTTATACGATATTTCTAGTTTAGCCGATTTACCATCAGGTGTGAATCGCTGACAATCTCAATTCTAGGGATTTCAATTAGAGAGCTAGGGTAAGTCCTGCTATCATGGATTCATATTCTGCCACATTGTTAGTGGCTGGAAATCCTAACTTCATTGCATAATGAAATGTCCATCGGCGGTCACAATCACATATCCGGCCCCAACTCCTTGTTCATTTGAGGCTTATCCGTGAATAGTTGCCACTTAGGTTTTAGATGCTTTTCCTTTTACGATTGATCCTTAATGAATCCTGTCCTTTAATGATACCTGGAGTAGAAATTCGATATCGAACTGGCTAAGCTCTATTTGCCATTTAACTAATCTTCCTGAAGTTTTCGCCTTACTAAAGACCTACTTGAGTGGGAAATTATTTAAGACTTTGAGTGGATGTGCTTGAAAATAAGCCCTTAATTTTCGTACAATAATCATCAAATGGTATGCAATTTCTCTATAACTAGGTGTCTCGTTTCTGCATCATTGAGTCTTTTGCTGGTATAATATACTGGAAGCTGAATTCTCTTCTCTTTTAGCACTGAACTAACTACATGTTTAGAAACTTCCATATAAAGATAAATGTTTTTCCCATCCATAAGGCTAGAGAGGAATGGTGGTTTTTCCAAATGATCTTTTAGCTCTGCAAAAGCATTTTAACAATCCTCACCCAATTCAAAATTTTACTTCTTCTTCATCACATTGAAGAATGGAATGCATTTGTCGGTGGCATTGGAAATAACTTTGTTCGATACTACTACTCTCCCATTCAGCCTTATTACGTCTTTGCTTGTCTTAGGTTCTGTCATATCTCTAATACCTTGAATTTGGTTAGGGTTAGCTTTGATTCCACTTGCACTGACGATGTATCCCAAGAATTTTCCATATTGAATTCCAAAAGAACATTTTGTTGTTAAGCTTCAACTAATATCTTCGTAATACATAGAATATGTGACGTCCCCTATCTAGAGGCCCAAACTAAGCACTATAGACGCTGCAGTCATCTATAGTATTAGCTATCGACGACTAAATACGATTATGTTAATGGTATCAATAATATTAGAAGCACTTGAATATGAAACAAAACACAGATTTTAAAACTAATTTTTACTTCATTGCATTTCAAAACCAATTGTTTTACATTCACAACACATAATCCCAAAATCGTTCCCCCACATAGATAAAATATAATTATAACAAAATAAGCCAAGAATATGAGATGCCCCCTTGGTTAATCAGAGTCATATGGTTATAATAGACCAAATATAATCATAGTGGAAATACATCAAAACTGCAAACTAAATAACTATCTGTTTGCCTCCTACGTGCCTTCGGTAGCCTTATTTGTCATCCTACTAAAACCTAAAAAAGACTTTAATCCCTCAACCTACTCAAATTAATTTTGAGCACCTGAGAAATTAAGGGGAAAACATAAACTTCGAGTCAGACATAAAGCGTAGTTTGAATAATATTATACATCCCGGTTAAACATGTTAAGTGAGACTACACAGCTTAGCGGAACGGGTTTTCCCTCAACAACATCCTTTTTAAAACATATCTTTGCAAAACCTTTTATAAAACCATATACTATGCTCATGCATCCACAATGGTTAAATACTATAAAGTAATCATTATGTAACATATATAAACTCAGGTAATAAAAAAACTATCTGTTCGAATACGTAAGTCTTGTTTGGATAACTTTTAACCTTTTGCTGACTCGGGTCTACAAGACAATATAATAAAAATTAACCTAACACCTATTAGGTATTCTTCTTTTGGATTATTTATCCTTAATTATCTGTTAAATATTTCCCATCTGGACGGTCTGTCCTTGACTATCTGTTAATTACTTCGCTTTTGGACAGTCTGTCCCTAACCTCATCATCTCCTAGGTCTTCCAGATCCTGATGATTTTTCAGGCTCACCAATAACCTAATGTATACAACATATATTCCTTTTGGTGTGTAATCATAATTTTAGTCTACCTGTGACCAAGCCCAACAAACCGGAATTTTAGACAACAATTAGCTGGGGCTAATAGCTAATTTATAGGCCGTGACCTCATACTAATCCCATCTAATATTCTAATATCTGAGTCATTTTCACTTAAGGATCCCCTCCCATAATTTTCCTTTAAAACATTCCAAAAAAATTTAAACCTTTAAATCAAATTTAAAAAAGGAATAGTATATCAAAATCATATCACCATTTTATATATCCTCTTTACTCAAACTTTAGTTGACGAAAACACTTAACCATGTGAAAGAACCTCTTTCTACACTTTCAAAATCATATATTTCAAATTCAAATATCAAACCTATCAAAAACAATAAAACTTTGGACATCCTTCTTAAAATCCCTTTAAAACCATGCCTTAGAAAACCTTGGAAAACCTTCCATCTCAAACCATTCGAAACCATTCACTTAAACCTTTTGAAGTCATTCAACCAGAACCTTTCGAAGTCATTCATTTAAACCTTTCGCAATCACTCTTTTAAACCTTTTGAAAACATTGAACTTAAACCTTTCGTGGTAAATCATCAAACCTTTCAAAATCATTCAGCCAAAACCTTTCAAAACGATTGAATTAAACCTTTTGAAATCAATTTACAAACCTTTCAAAATCATTCAACTAAAACATTTCGAAACCATTGAATTTAGCCTTTCGAAATCAATCTTTAAACTTTTCAAAATCATTCACTTAAACCTTTTGAAATTATTCACTTAAACCTTTTGAAATTATTCACTTAAACCTTTTGGAGTCATTCAACTAAAACCTTTTAAAGACTTACTGGTTTAAATTCAAAACAAATGGAAAACCTTCTTTTAAAACCTTTCAAAGTCATTGGAAGCAACCTTTCGACTAAGTCGAAAGCTCTGCTTCGAAAGCTTTAAACTTATCCTTTAAAATAATTCTTTCAAAAACTTTAGGTTATACTTCAATTTATAAAACAAGGGTAAATCACCTAAGTCGAAAGCTTCCATTCGAAAGCATTGGGAGACGCGGCTGGTTTTAAAACAAGTAAACCCTTCGTCATTGTCGGAAGGTTCATACTAAAATAAAGCGGCAGTAACCTTTCGACTGTGTCGAAAGGTTTAAAAATGTTTATTTAAACATTTGACCTAGTCAAACCAACCAAGTCGAAAGCTCTTATTTGAAAGCAAAGTAGGTATAAGCTTTTGGTTTATAAAACAAACATACCCTAATCTCTTTGGCCATTAACCTTTCGACTAAAAACCTATTGACTTTGTCCAATTCATTATGTACCAAGTAACTTGATACCATATGCATTGGTTTGACCTTTTTGAATGCTTTGAAGCTCTCGACCTTGTTGGAAGGTCTGGATCGGATGATTTACCGCCATAATAGGCTGAAACATGCTAAAAGTATAATTTCTTGGTTTTTAACTTAAAAAGATAGCTTTTCAATTAACCTGTCTTTGTTTGTAAAATTTTCATTGGTTAAAAAATTCATTTCAAAAATATGATGCCATTATTTTCAGAACTAAATAATAATTTCATTTTATAAATTTCCCCTTATCCTAAATTAAATATATAAAACATTTATGTCGCATACCTTAAATAATTTTATATATTCATCAAATAACTTAAGAAAAATCTAGAAAAATCCTAGAAAACCTATTTTAATATGTTTCCTAACATATAAAAATATTAACCCCATATAGAAAATAATTTATAACCCAATAAATAATTTCCTTCAATAGAAAATTAGTATAAAATCTGTATTAATTCAGCAAATTATGAAAATCGAAACCCATCCTTAAAATATCATTTTTGATCCAAATTCAAAATTTCAAGGCATTTGAATGTCACTAAACAGGGTTTTCGTGTCAAACATATCATAAAATTTTAACATGGACATATATATTTCATCAACAAGCACATATATACATACATATACGTATATATATGACTTTAATCATCAAAACATGGCATATAATTGCAAAATTATTTCGGATCCAATCTTAAAATTGAAAACTAAAAGAAATTGGGTTGTATTAATTTTTCACATTAGCTTTGAGATATAAGATGTGAGATTAGATGCTGATTAAGTTGATTATCTTCCTTCTCTTATTTCCTAGATTTAATCTTCTTCTTGATAATGATAATGGTGGCTGACCTTTGTATTTTTGTTTGAGTAAAATGAAATTAACATGAGCATTCTATCCCATATTTCCCTTCTCATATCCTAGCACATTAGCTTAGGTTATTTCATTTTAGTTTACACATTAACATGCACAACTAACCTTAGCTAATCAATTATCAACTTATTAATCCTTACAATATTTACTTAATTTACCCAATTAATTATTCTAAATAATATTGTAAAAATATAGGGTGTTACCGAATATTTCTTTCAAATCTTTTAGATGATTGTTTCACTCTTGAGGCTTGACTAACATATCATTCGTATATACTTCCATGTTCTGGCCAATTTGTTATTCAGTAGTCTTTAATATGTTTCTCCGGCATTCGTCAATCCAAAGGGCATTACTTTGTAGCAATGTATTCCCCAATCTATTATAAAACTGGTGCTTTCCTTATCTGGTTTAAACATTTGAATTTGATTGTATCCAGAGTACGCATCTATGAAGGATAAGAGTTGTTGTCTGCTCGTTTCATCAACTAACGGATCTATCTTTAGGAGTGGATAGCAATCTTTTAGTCATTCTTTATTCAAATTAGTATAATCAATACACATTGTCTACTTCCTATTAAATTTCTTGACTAGAACTGGATTAGCTTCCCACTTCGGATGAAGTACCTCTCTAATGAAACCATTCTTGAGAAATCTTTTGACTTCTTCTTTTAAAGCAAATGACCGGATTTTATCATTTGTATTTTCTTATTCCAGATTAGTGTGACATTTTGCTTAAAGCATAGTACATGATGGTTAGATCTACTTTAACTATATCTGAATGGGTCCAGGTAAATACATCAGATCGAAGGAACGAAATTAACTCTCCCCGTATTTTGCTATCTATTTCTTTTCCAATTTTAACTATCTTCGTTGTATCAACCGTAACCAATCATATTTCCTCAAGATCTTCTATGGGATTAATTCTCTCTTACTCATTTCTACAGTCTAGTTTAGTGACAATTTTCTCATCTCCTATTTCACCTTCCACTAAGTTTGCTACCTTCCATTTTCTTTTATTCTTGGAGAAGTCAAATTTCCTCAACACATGTTTAGTCTTCTTAATAAACTCTATTTTTCTTTTGGTGATGAGTTTGAAGAATACATCCAAAGGCTTTTTAGTATCAGTTTTGATTAATTCATTTTTCCCTGAATCATAACAAGAAAGGTTGTCTCGTTTATATTGCTCAATAGTTGCCGAGTACATCTTACGAGCATAAAATTATTCTCCTCTTATGGTTCTCCACCAGCTTTTGGTCAAGAACTTCACCATCAAGTACTTCGGTGAGACAAAAGCATCAAATCATCTAAAGCTAGTCTTGCAAAGAAGGCATTACAATAAGAAGGTTGGTCCATGATGACAAAGAGAGTTTCAAAGGTCCAAAAAACAATTGAACTCCCATTTGCAAAGAAGCTTTATCTTCCCTTTATAAGTTGACCCTTTATTGTTTAACCCAAAAATAGGCTCAAAACTTGTGTTAAGTTTTTCCTTCAGAATTCCTATATGGTCAAATGAATTGTTGAAAATTATGTTGACCGCACTTTTGGTATCCAGTGAAATTTTAGTGACCACAGAAAGTCCAACTTGCATAGTGATAACAAGCGGATCAATATGCGAATGGCGTACCTCTATTAGCTCTTGTAGAGTGATGGTTATATTATGCATCTAGACTTGGAATCTTGGGTTATTGAGCAGAGGTTCCTCTTGAACCGAGAAAATCCTTCCTTCACTTCGCAAACATTACGATTCCTGGTGCCCAGCCAGGAGTGAACCTCCGTGGATTACTTCAATTCTATTGAGAGGTGGAATGGAATTAGGTGAAATACCATCTTCTACCAGATTCGCATTGTTTTTTGGTGCCCTTTGGTTTCCATTTTAGAATCCACAGGTTTCTGATTATCCTAAACAAATTCCTTCAAGTATCCAAAAAGGATCATACATTGAATTACGCCTACCAGTATTCGACTCGTCCATTTTATACTCGTTCAATTTGTGATAAGCGCAGTAATCTACCCCTTTCCTCGATTCAGGATTGGTTTTAGCTTTGTAAGAAATCAAGAAATCACCAATTTCCTTCATTATAGCATATATGAAGGATATTAGCTTGTTTAAAGCAACATTATTAGTGTTTGGAGCTTCTTCCCATCTTGGCTTCTTAAAGTTGCGGTTGTGGCTAATTTTTCCTATTTTATATTTAGTTTGAGCTTTCTTTTTAGAATGATACATTTCATCCATGTGAATGAATTTATCGTCTCGGAAATGAAAATCTACCAAGTCTTTGCATCCATGTATACAGAGTTCTTCTTAAAACAGGGTTTGCTCGGTCTGCCTCGAGTATACTACCACCAGCTTATCTCTATCAGTTATATATTTCACCTTCAGGGCCTCTACATTGAACCTCTTAAGATATCACCTAATAATTCCCTCGATCTCTATTTGATATTAGCTATCATGGTGTAGCTCATAATAGAATCCTTACAATTACATATCTATGCCGATAATTCATAAGAAAACCATTTTGAGGAATAAATTATCCTCTCTCGGCACAGTCGATACCATTTAGCTGCTACTATTTAAAAAGTTGTTTGAAAGGCCTGCAACGCAGGAGTCCAAATGCATTGTATAAGACCATCCGACTTTCAAAAGCTATTAAGTGATCATCTGGATCCATCGTTCTATTATACCTGTTGAATGGGATCTTAATACGAGAAGGAATTTTTGTGGATAGGATTTCATCTATAAAGGGAGCTTCTCGATGATTATCATTGACCATGTCATGTATAGTTCTCTTTCCCTTTAGATTAAGCATATCTTTTGTTATTTTTTCTTCCATGCCTCTCACGTTAGTCTCATCAAAATGGTATTTATTCCTTTCAAGTTTGTACCCTTTGGAGGTTGAGCTTCCATATTGCTCCTTGGATTTATCCTCTAACCTTCACTAGTAGTTTGCTTTAGCATGTTGGTCACCTGTTCTCTTCTGTAAAGTTAGGGTAGGTTTCCATTACTTATGTTCTTAAATAAAGAGCTATCGAAATTCCTTCTTAGAGACCCTACTTCATCTTCCCATTTGAGCCTGGTGGTTTTGGAGGATTTTTGAGCAAGCATTCATTAGAAAAGTTCTTTTATCATTAACACTTGTTTTTCTAGGCTTGTAACCTTGGCTTCATTATTGCTAGGTTGTGCCGGTTCTAATGGCTATGTAGGCTTTTCATTTCCCAACTTGAAGTTGGAAACTACATTCTCTTCTAATATTGCTATTTTGCAACCTCTTCATTTGGAGCACTAAGTCATCTCATTTTTCTTGAAACAACAATTTGCTTAATTATCCTAAGGAAATAATTGAATATGGTCGAAGGTTCGCGCCTTCCCTCTAGCGGCAAAAATATTGGGCGAAAAACTGGTATAATACCCATGATGCTAGTTGTGATAATTTAATCATCGATTGAACATATATGATGTCCCGATTAAGAAAGGCTTAATCAATGTTGACTTAGTAGTGTTATCAAGGACCAACCTATCACTTGAGGCTTTGCGTGTGATGGAATCATTAAAGGATGGATTTATAATGCTGATAGGACTTTGATGTGAAATATACGAAAGTCCATCTGTTTTCTTGGAACATTGTTATCAAGATCACTTAAGGTTACTTAGAGTTAATGTATGCAACAGTCCATATGGGCTTTTGGGATGAGATTCCAAAAAGGGCCTATATCATGTCATATGCTCATAGAGGTAAAGAAGGTAAATAACAAATTTGTGAAATAATCCATTAAGTTCATCAATAGGCTATGTAATTCGTTCTTATATTCAAAGTCCAATGTCCATATAATTGTGCATATATATGCTTGTCCAAGTCCAAAGCTCCTTTTAAATAATTATATTGAGTTATGGACTTAGAGGATTTGAGCATATAGACGTCCATGTCAGTAATGTTCAAAAAGGCATAGTTAAAATTATAGGCATGTCCAAATTCTTATTCATATAATTTATGCATAATTACATGCAAATAGATTTTGTCCCCAATTTGATTTAGGGTTTACAAGAATTTTATTTCAAGAGTAGAGAAAAGAAAATGATTGCCCACTCTAACTTGCCCCTAGGTCTGTATTTATAAGGATTGTGAGGATCGGTATTTCAGCTCGATGCCACACTTGACATGTTTCGATGTCGCCATTCATAGCCTTTGACATCGTCATCGTTATTAGGTTTCCTTGCTCTATATTGGATAATTTTCAACATGCTTTATCAATAATAGGTGGCATCAGTAGCAAAGAGGAATCAATAAGTGAGGTTGTCATTATGCGGTAGTGTTAGCTAGCCTTTTAGTGGACATTGATGACATTTATCATTAATGCCGCATTAGTGATCTGCTGTGATAATATACAAGATGTGATATTGATATAAAGCGAGGTAGCATTGATGAATTGTAACATGGTCTATCAACGATACTGATTAATGGCAATATTATTAGAAGTAGTATCCTTTGATGGATGATGAAGAATAGCATTAATAAAGCGCAGTATTGGCAACAAGCAATGCAGGCAATAGAGCTTCATAGCTTTATATGTCATTGTTTGCAACCAAATTGGTCACAAACACCTAAGAACAGATTTAATTGCTGAAATAAATGAAGAAATTAAATGAAAATAAAGGGAAATCACGAAATATCAAGAGAAATGCAACCGAAAGTAAAAACAACAGGACTTATAGTTGTTCGGCGTTGATCGCATGTTCCACTTTGAATATTCTCTTTATTGCTTCTCAATTCACTTGATTACAATTACAACCAGTAAGAACATTAAGAGACCAGAAAAGAACGGAGGCAGTTAGTTATAGTGATGGTGGAATTTAACTAACAACGTAAGAGTCCCTAGAGTGGGCATCCATGCCTATATTTGTAGATGAAGACGACCTCCAATCTGACCGAAACATCGATAATAGGTTCTCTTCCACCATATGGGCCTACCATAGGAAAGGATAGGCCTAACTTTCAATGGATAGGGATCGGTACCAATCCCTCCATGAGTTGAGTTTGGGCTAGTGATTCCTATGGTAGCTCTCTTATGGTTTATAATGATGGTGCTTCGAATATCAAGTATTTGGAATTATGGAGCTTAAGTTCTTGTAATGCTTTGGTTCGGACCTTACTTTGGTCAAGAAAATATTGATCCCTCTTATTTCTCCAATGTACGCCGATCCATATCACTTAGACCACACAATGTCGATCCATGTCATGTAGATCATATCATGCCGATTCATATCACACCGATCCATATTACATAGACCATACAATATCGACCCATATCACATAGACCATGCCACATCGATCTGTCCCATCCTACTCATGCCATGCCTCCCTATCTCCCATGACCATCAACATGCTGATCTATAATCGATAAGCCATACCAAAATTCTTATACCGATACATTCCCTTCGAAGACACCATGCCGATCACCTACAATTTTAAGTATATACCGACCACTTCACTATCTCATCCAACTTAACCAATGTCCATGCCGATCCCTATTCCAACCAAACTAAACTCTATAGTTCCGACATTTTGCATTATCTATCTATTAACCCTATTGACCATAGGCCTAATACAGCTGCCTGGACATTTAATTTTGGTTATGTGGTTGTTGTCTCGTGATCATCATTCTCATCAACAGTTGAGTCTGGCCTTCATGATAAGCCCAGTATAGCCAGATCAAGGCTTCGGGTAACACTTGCCTTCCAAAGTACTTCTTGTAAGTAACATTACGTGCTTTGAATTGCAAAAACTCAAGCTCTAGAGAATTAGTCAACCCAACTTTCTGGTTGATCAATGTTCCTTTACTAATCTTCAATGATACAAGTTTTTTGTCGTTTTCCATTATTATGCACAGATTTGGTCATGTGAGATTTATAGCTTTAACTTGATTTGACTTTAAACATGATCGTTTCAAGCTAAACCGCCATTTCAGTTAATTTCAAAAGGTTTAATCCTTAAATCTCTTTCTTTCATATTCACATACACGTTTCTATTGTTGGCTCCCACACGTGTTTAGACATCCACTGGTCATTGCCAAGCTGTTTTTTTCCATGCCTACTTTTGCAGTCTAATCTTCACAATATCGATCGCCATTTGGTTTCTAGTTATCTGCCATTTTCTTTTACTTCCTTTTTTATTTCACTCATATCCATCATCCATGCAACTCTTTCCTTTCCTTCTCTTTTCTCTTTTTTTAAGTTTTAGAGGGATATATATAGCATGCCGATCCATCATTAGAGACATGCAAATAGGGTTCAGCATACTTCAATGCCTACCCTTTCTCCTCTCTTTTCTCTTTCTTTGACTTATTCAACCCCAATGACCAGTTTGACTCCTCGTTCTATTGCTTATATATAAGCTCGCATCTATTCCTTTCCTTCTCTCACTTCACATTTCTCAACACTTAAACTTTTCCTTCCTACTCTTAACATAGCGAACCATATCATCCTTTCCCCCCTTTGCTGAATGAGCTAAAGGTAGAATCTTAACCCTTAAAACTAAATCTAAAATCCACTATTAACTCGTGTTTAATCCCGAGTATCAATCATCTATTTTTAGATTCATTCATGTAGGCATGCTTTCTTGCCATAGTTGTACTAATCGAGTCGTGAAATTGAAGTTTGCATGTGCTTTGAGTTGCTGTTAGGCTAACAAATTGTTGTGTCTTGTTAAGCTAGGCGAAACACAAGGAGAAGATGAAGGCATTGGAGAATGATGAAGATGATTGAGGGAAGTAGGAAGGAAGAATGAGGACTCGACACTTAGTAATTTGTTGATGGATAGAGGGAAGTCAACGCTAGGAACCGGTGTCATTTGCGGAGAGGAGTTGCAAGCTCCGGTAATGTATATGAGAGAGGGTGGTAGTGAAGCTAGGACAAGGGGTCAGTATAGAGGCTCAAATATAAGGGTCATCTAAGGAATTAAAAAGTAGGGTTCATCCTGAAAGTTAAAGCGTAGGGGTCAGCATATAGGCTAGAAGGAAGGGATCCGTAATGAGAGTTCAAACATAGGGATCAGTTATGAGCTAAAGGGAAGGGGTCGATGTTGCGGTATGAGTTGAAGTGTAGGGTTCGATTATAAGGTTGGGCCATAGGGATCGCATATAAAGTAGGGATTTATGTTGAAAATAGAAAATAATTTAACTCAAGTCATTCGAATGTTTGACTACATATTACCTCATGCCCGACCATAAAATGACTAAAAACAATGTGAATTTCCTACTTTGACCGATGGACTTAAGCCGAATTTTTTTTCAGATTCCTCAACATGAACTAAGTGTAAAATTGGCTAAACAAACTTGAACGACTAACTTTTTAATTTAGAATGTCAACATCTGATCCTAATGCTTGGTTGCCGATCAACTTTCTCTTCGATTGAGACGGTCAGCGATGACGGTCTCTTTGGACTAAATCTGCAAGTTTTGACATTTTACTTTCACTTTTCTGATTTCAAACTATTTATATTTTTTCACATTGAACTGCAGTAATGCACACACAACATGGGGGAATAGGTTATTAATTCTAATTTGATTGTCTACTGAGTACAGCGGACATAGATCTCAATTTACATGGAGTGCTCAATCATAATGTCTTCTGAATCGGCTGCGAGATCAGGCTCCGCCACCCTATCTGATGAACCTGCTTCGAGTCATCAAACAGAAAATTAGGGGCATCTGACCCACAAAAAATCCCTTTTATGACATTCCAGTCATTCTTATAGAAATTATTAATCCGGCTTCTGATGCCGTTGAGGGCACTATCATTTTAAACAACTAGGTCGACTCATAAGCGTTTGGAATCAGCGAAGCTACTCTCCATAGATTATTTGCCATCCATGGAATTCCCTTCGAAGATGTTCTAGTTCCATCAAGGCAAGACGGACCTCACTTGGCCTCAACAGGATATACAACTTGTAACAATTTCATGTGCTGGGCCGGATGCGTTCCACCCTTCAACTCATTCATTCGGGAAATGTTGAGATACCTAGGGATCGCTCCTACCCAACTACATCCCAACAGTTATTCCTTTATCCATGGCACTTTTCTTCTCTTCATGAATGTCCTATTCCTTCCGCCTACTCCTGAAGACATCGGATACACCTACAATTTCAGATAGACAAGGAGTCCTTCATATGTCTTTCTTGAACATTCGCCTAAATGCCAAGTCTTAACGGGTGAATGGAACAAGCTCTCTATATTCAAACATGAGTGGTTCTATATATGGTATCCTCCTAGCTTCGCAAGGAGATGGTCAGAAGGATGTTAGTGTTACTCCTGTCTTTGTCTTTAGTTCAAAGATTCAAGTCCAAATTCTTTCTTAAAAATACTAATATCTCCAGTTCTTTCAGGTGTCCGTCCTCGACCCGAAGGCATCGAGTATTCAAGGCCGTTGTGGCCATTTGTACTACTCCTGTTGAGGATCGAGACATCAAACTCCATGTCACTAACGAGTTGCCCTCAATATTTACGTTGCTGCAAGGCAGCCGCAAAATTAGATTTCCCGATGGTAAACCGGTCCTAAGAATTTTTATTGAAATAAGAATACAAGCGAGCGACCCCTCGATGCCCCATGGTGGGGGAACCCAGGAAGACATCGAAGAAGGAGAGATAAGTGAATCTCAAGACGTGGGGCTGAGAGGTCAAGATGCAGGCCCTGAAAAAGCTTCTGTAGTCGAATCGCCACAGACCAGCCAAATGCAAACTCCCCCGAAGAGGAGGAAAATGTTATTGTATAAGCTATGAAAGAGAAAGACTGGGCAAATTTAGAGTTCATTATAACCCCCTTAAAAAGGAATCGTCTTCCCAGTAAATGGGAAGTTCGCTGAAGGGACTTTTCAACATTTCGATTTCAGATGATTTATTAAATTACAGCTTTGCTAACATTGACATCGAAGGGCTCAAATCTCCCATGAGAAGCAACGAAGGCATGCAATCTCCTAATAGAGGGGGGAAACCCCAATGAGTAAATCCAATGTTACTAGTCTATCGAGGGGAAACACTAGGACACACAAGACATTCGCACTTTACCATACAGTCATGGTTAATTCCTCATGTTAAAACATCTAATATGCCTCTATTTGGCTCTTTATCCAAACGAAAGTCTCAAACACATGCTCCTCGCCATGATGATTAATCACACATTCCCACTCATAGCGGAGATAAGTCCTTATGTCGGGGTTGTCATGCTGCTATGCCTCACGACCAACTTTCCCAGTCATCAAGTTTAAAGCAATCATGTGAGCACCATTTACGAAAGCATCTGCTTATTACTTTTGATCCGCGTCCACCGATTCCTGCTCGTGATCCTACCACAATGGAAAAGTTGGCTGAACTCAAAGTTACTTTTCCAAAAATCTACATTGATGGACTCAATTGTGACAACCCGCTTTCGAAAGCTCAAAACTAACTGCTACGGATGCTACAGTCATCCATATGTGTTATTCCTAAGTGACCGAAATCGAAATCTTGAAACAATTGGCAATGCAGAATTGCAAGAATATGAAAAAATTTAAACTTCAACAAAACATAATTTCTCATTTGTTATTAATTTCAATTTAATATTTAATTACATAATCCCAAATGTTAACCACGTTCGGATCATATATACATGTACAAAATACAATAAAAGCAACATATGAAGGTATCCCCTTATAATGATCAGAGAAATAATAAATATGAATTTTGTAGTTTTAAGTACATCACAGCGGAATACACAAAATAGCTCCTATATAGCTAATATTGCCTCCTACACATCTTCGGAAGCTTATTCGTCCAAAAACCTGAAAGTCTTCTACCCTCAGACTACTCTAATTAATTTTGAGTACCCGAGAGTTTGTGGAGAAACACAAACTTTGAGTCAGACAGTAAGTCTGGTATGAATAATCCCCTATCATCTCTTATCATAAATAGATAGCTTGTGAGACCATGCCGATTAGCGGAATGGGTTTTTCGCTCACCAGTATCCAAAACGAAACATGCAAATCATTTACCATACCCTTGCACCCAAAATGATTAGTCTTAACATAATATGAAATAAATCCACAAATCATATGTGTTGGATATCCCATCCACCCATCTATTAGATATCCCATCTAAAAGCAATTTATTAGAGTTCCCCTCTAAAATCTTTAAAATAACTATCTATCATAGTTTAAATAGGACTATCCATTCCAAATCCATTCAATATAAATGCAGATTATCCATCGTATATGGTTTTATAAAGGTTGGTGTGGGTTATCCACCTCATACTCCATAGTTTTCCTAGAATGACTATGAACCCTTGGGGGCCAAATCTCGAGGCTAACCACCTTTGGCAAAACATTCTTTACTTTAGAAATTTGATGTGGGCTATCCACCACGCATTCCATGGTTTTCCTAGGTTAACCAAGAATCCATCACTTGGCCAATTAAAATATCATAATCCCTATGATTATTTATTAAGATTAATGATCCCCATTATTAATTGGTTTTCTAGGTATACCACCTATTTAACCTATTACCATTGGTAGCCCCAATTAGGTTAAATGAAATAAAAACACGTTGATAGCCTCAATGCATATTTTCGAAAGCATATTTCTTTTTGTAACCCCAAACTATGCATTGAAAACATTAAATCCATCCCGATGTCCCCAAGGTTTTTATAACATTCAATTTAAAAAAGGATCCACTTTATATATTCAAACAAAGATAAGTATTTTATGCTATAACCCTTCGAAGTAGCCCCTTCAACCTAGCAAAGTTTTACTTAAGAAAATGGCTAAAACAGCCCTTAAAGATTCTTCGAATGAAGTCCCATTCAAAAGAAAATAACACTCCGAAGTTAGCCCCTTTGAAAACCTTCCTTTTGAAAGCATCATTGAAGATAACCCCTTTAAACCAATAGAAATCAAACCTTTCAAAATCAATCCTTTCGAAATTAAAGCCTTTCGAAATTAAAACCTTTTGAAATCAAAACCTTTCGCAATCATTGAAGATAACCCTTTCAAAACCTTTTGAAATCTAACCTTTTGAAATCAAAACCTTTCAAAATCAAACATTTTGAAATCAAAACCTTTCGCAATCATTGAATATAACCTCTTCAAAACCTTTCAAAATCAAACCTTTCGCAATCAATGAAGATAACCCCTTCAAAACCTTTCGAAATCAAACCTTTCGATGTCAAACCTTTTGAAATCAAAACCTTTCGCAATCATTCAAAAACAATGAAGTGCTGGTGTCGGAACCAACCCTTCGAAAGCATACTTTCGACCATGTCAGAAGGTTAACCCTTCGGCTTGCCGAAAGGTTTTAAAATACCTTTTAGGAAAACATTTTAAAACAATATTGTAGAAGGTTTAAGCTTTCGAACATCCCCTTCAAAACACTTCTTGAATTTTAAAATTTTAGTCTTTTATAAAATGATAGAGTCGAAGGATCCCGCTTCAACTTATTCGAAAGCAATTATATTTCCGAAAGCAAAAGAAGCAGCCTCCCCATTCCTTCGCCCTTTTCTTCCCTTTGACCCCGTGCCAACCTTTTGACTTTGACGGACTGTAACTATTTACCTTCCGTCTTAGGCAAAAGGTACCTTTCGACTTCATCGAAGGGTAAAAGCGGGCTTATTAGAGTCAACGGAAGAACTGGGCCCACTAAATTGATGTTTTTACCTTGGATATCTAATTTTAATTGGCTGAGGAACCTTCTCCTGTATTTCTAAATAGTAAAACTATAAAAAAAGTCAACCTTTTTCTCAAAACACTGTACTTCTTCCTGAAATATTTCCAAAAGTAATTTCCTTCTGAATTTAAAAAATTTTAGAAGCAAATTTTCAATTTATCCCTTGGGCATAAATAATTTAATCACCTTAGTAAATCACTATGGAAAATTTCCCAAAAGTCACCAAAAATTAGATAAATCATGTACTTTAACGTATTAAAATTTCAAAGTGTATGAAGATCAAAATAATTCGGATTTAACCCAAACCGAACAAAAAGGTGTTAATTAACCCATTAACATATAAAACATCTATGTCTTATCCAAACAAAGGTTTAAATGGTTATATCCTAACCAAAATCACAAACACAAATCGGATGTTACCCATAACTGATCCAAACATAGAAAAACAATATAATTAACATGATTATTTACCTTCATTAGTTGATTGAAGAATGCGATAATTTCCTAGCTTTAATTCCTTAGTTTATTCTTTAATTTAAACTCTTTTTGGAGATTTTTAATGGTCGGGCAAAATATATAAGAGTTAAGAATGAGAAAATGGAAGTTTATTCATGTGGAGGAGGAGATATATACAAAGAACTGTAGCCTCATTTTTAAGTTTACCCCTTAAGAAATTCCTCCTTCTAAATTTAGTTATGTCTTATTTTAGTTCATTCATTTAGAAACAGCCATAGGATTTATTAATCTTATCTCCCTAATTATTCACATTATTCTATTTAATTTATCCAATTAAGTATCATGAATAATATTAATTAAAATTCAGTGTCATTGCATCAAGTTCCTTCCCTTCGTGCACTTCATCCTTGGGAGTGCCAAAGAGAGCCCACTAGAATGTATGAACGACGTGTACGTCCAGCATGAATCGTTCATTTACTTGGCTGAGAAAATCTCCAAAGCCTCCATCGGGGGCTAGCGTGAAATTGACCACTTCAAGTTGTAGGCTATTCATGACAAAGACATTATCAAGCATCAGGATGATGAGCGACTTAAATACAAAAACCAACTTGCTGAGACAGAGAAAATTCGAAAGAAATGCCTTTGGCGGTGTGTCGTTTGGAGACTTCGCATAAGAAGGAATTGGATGTAGTGCTCCATCATAGAGGCACCCTGACCTTGGAAAAGGACTCCCTACGAAATGGGAAGGAGGCCTTAGCTCAGCCTGTCGAAGAGCTTGAAAAATTATTGTTCAAAGAAAGGGTGGAAAAATTTAAGACGAAGGAAGAGTCATAGAGATATTACGAGGAGATCGTTGAGGTGAGAAATTTAAGAACGAAGCTTAATGAACAATTCGCCCAGATCAAGGTTGTAATGCACCTGAATTTTAATTAAAATTATTTGTGATATTCAATTGGATAAATTAAATAGAGTAATGTGAATAAGTAGGGAGACGACATTAATAAACCTAATGGTCGTGTCTAAATGAATGAACGAAAAAAAGACTTGACTAAATTTAGAAGGAGAAATTTCCTAAGGGGTAAACTTGGAAATATGGCTACATTTCTTTGTTTATATCTCTTCCTCCACCACAATAAACTTCCACTTTTTCATTCTTAACTTTCACATACTTCGACCAGTCATTAAAAAGCCCTAGGAAGAGTTTAAATTGAAGAATAAGCTAAGGAACTAAAGCTAGGAAATTATCTCATTCTCCAATCAACTAATAAAGATGAATAGTCAAGTTTATCATCTCATTTTTCTATGTTTCGTCTTAACAAGGGAATTCCTATGAACAGTAAAACAAAAGTCAACACGCATTACGCACAAAAAACAACAAATTAAATAACAAAAACAAACAAAAATAGAAAAGAGAAGATTCAAGAGGCTTGGAACGATCTCGGTTATGTGTTATATCTGATTCATGTTTATGATTTTGTTTATGATATAACCATTTAAACCATTGTTTGGATAAGACATAAGTGTTTTAAAATGTTAATGGGCTAATTAACATGTCTTCATTCGATTTTGGTTAAAATCCAAGTTGTTTTGATCTTCATATGCTTTGAAATTTTAATATGTTGAAGCATATAGTTTATCATATTTTTGTTGATTTTTTGAAATTTTTCCTTAGTGATTCCTTAGTGATTTTTGTTGGATTTGTTTGTTTGGTCTGACAAATGTGAGGAGGCATTCCTTAAGTTGAAACATTTGTTAACCAATGCGCCTGTGTTAGTAGTTCCAGATAGGAATCAAGGATTGGTATTTTACATCGATGCATGTGGTACCAGGTTCAGTGCTGTGCTAATGCAGAATGGAAAAGGTATTCCTTATGCTTCTAGATAACTTAGACCGCATGAAGTGAGATACCCTACTCATGATTTGGAGTTGGCAGAAGTATTCCTTGCATTGGAGTGTGGAGACATTATCTTTTGGGAGAAAGGTTTGAGCTATTTCTAGATGATAAGTCTCTACATTATTTATTCTCTCAAAAGGAGTTGAACATGAGACAGTAGAGATGGCTGGAGTTTGTTACAGCTTATGATTTTAGCATCGAGTATACATCGGAAAAAGGAAATAAGGTAGCGGATGTGCTTAGCAGAAAACTTTAGAATGTGGTGTTAGCTATGTTTTCAAAATGGAAAGACTTGGAAGCACTGACTTCTTGTAGTGTGTAGGTGAGGTTGACTGTTGGATCGAGCCGGAATATTGCCATGATGTCTTGTTTAAAAGTTCGACTAGTTATGATCAAGCGGATTGCTTCTAGGCAGAAAGAGGAACCAATGCTAGCCGAGAGGATTAGAGGTTAGAAGCTGGAACCGAGTTTGATGATTTAAAGGATTTTATTCTTGACCATAGGGGTTGGTTGAGAAAGAAGGAATGGTTATGTGTTTCAGATGTTGGGGACCTTAAGAAGGAAGTTCTTAGGGAATGTCATCCATTAAAGTTTACGATTCATCCTGGGGAACCAAGATGTATCAGGATATGAAGTGAAGTTTCTTCTGGGAAGGAATGAAGTGGGATGTTAGTTTATGGGTAAAACAGTGTTTGAACTGTTAGCAAGTAAAAGCCGAACATCAGAAGCCAAGTGGGTTGCTTCAGCCTTTGGATGTTCCAGTTTGGATGTGGGACTCGATATCCATAGATTTTATTGATGGGCTACAAAGGTCAAACTGGGGTAATGAAAATATATGGGTCATAGTGAACAGATTGACTAAAAGTTTCCATTTCATTCCGGCAAGGCCAACTAGGATGGATCCTGTTTTGGCTATGTTGTTCATGAAGAACATCGTTAGATTGCATGGAATTCCTAGTAGTATCATCAGTGATAAAGATGCTTTGTTTACTAGCAAGTTTTGGAAGAGCCTGCAGAGTGTGTTAGGCACTAAGCTCAAGTGAGTACCCCATATCATCCTTAGACGGATGGGTAGACAGAGAGAGTCAACATGGTACTGGAAGATTTGTTGAGAGCTTGTGTGTTGAATTTTAGTGATTGTTGGGAAGATCACTTGCACTTAGTGGAGTTTTCCTATAATAATAGTTATCAGACTACTATAGGAATAGCACCTTTTAAATCTTTGTATGGAAGGCCATGCAAATCACCAACATGTCAGTTAGAGATCGGAAATATATTTGTCCTTGGCTAGATTTAGTGAGAGAGGCAATGGATAAGATCGAGTTGACACGGGAAAGAATGAAAAAAGCTCAGTCTAGACAGAAGAGTTTCATAGAAAAAAGGCTTTAAGGATCTAGAGTTCTCAATTAGAGATAGAGTTTTCATCAAGGTATCATCGAGGTAAGGTGTGGTTCGGCTCAGGAAGACCGAGAAACCAGCATCGAGATTTATTGGACTATTTCCTATATCAGAGAGGATAGGGAGACTCGCATACCGAGTAGACTTGCCGAGCAGTTTAGCCGGGGTCCACGATGTGTTTCATGTTTCTCATCTTAGGAAGTAAATTCATGACCTAGAAACTACTATCGCTCTAATGGCACCAGAGGACTTAGTGGTGGAACCAGATACGACTTTTGCGAGGCAACCAGTTCATGTTGTGGCAAAAGATGAGAAGAGGTTGAGGAACTTGACAGTCAGGTTGGTGAAAGTTCAGTGGAGGACAACATGAAGGACTGTACTTGGGAGATAGAAGATAGTATTAGGGCTACTTTCCTGGGCTGCTTTAGATGGTATGCTCTATACAGGGTTTATATAGATTTGGCTGGTAGGTTATACTAGCTTTGCTTGCATGGGCTATGTAACGACCCTCCTTTCATTCCACAGAAAGACGAATCATCAATAAGAAATAAAGAGGTAGAAATAGAATAGATAGAAGAAAGAACTCAACAATATCAGAATCTCACAGCGAAATGGAAGAAAATATAATATATTATATAGATATTACATAGTCATTACATCAGAGTTACACAAATACAACAACATTTCACATTAGATAGTTATAAAGATCTGTTTAATCCATTACAAACAAGATACAACAGATAAAGACACCACAACAGAAACAGATAGATATAGCTACGTCTGGACTCCTGCTCCATGTTATCTAATATTCGTCAAGCCAAAACCTGATCACTTGGCTACTCATAAAAATTTGAGTAACCAAGAGTTTAAGGAAAAACAAACTAAACTCCGGGTCAGACATGAGTATGGTGTGAATAAAGGGTTAAACTGTTTAACTTTGAAAAAAAACCTTTGAAAATAAAGGTATCACGTAAGACTTCCCACACATAAACATGGGTAAGTTTTTACCTTACGCTAACCAAAACATTTGATAGGAAATCTGATTATATTATAATAGGTTCTAGGGTTTTCAAATAAATATTCACATAGCTTAAATTGTTACATTTATTAAATTCCATCATACTAGCCACAAAGTGGCTAATACAATCAAATCTGAGGGCACTTGTAACAGCCCGATATTTTCAACCATTCACATCCGCACATGTCGGACTTGAATTGCTCAAAATATCGCGTTGTAAATAAAATTTGGAAAATCTCAGAATATACAGTAAATAAATAATCATAGAACACAGGCATAGAGTAAATAATAATGCAGCGGAAATTAAAGGGATAGTAGTTCATGAAGCTACTATATAAAAATAAGATACATCAGAGTTAAATAGGATACAACAGAAGAGTAACAAGATACATCAGATATAATCAAGATACAACACTGGAATCACTGGATACTTAAAACAAAATAGATGGCTGGAGCTTCAAGAAAAAGCTCCAACTCTGAAGGTGAGTCTCGAATGTTGAATCACTCAATCTGACTCAAGCGTAAAGAAAAACACAAAACATTCGAGTCAGGACATAACTACTTATGAACTGTAAATCAACTCAAGTGAACAGTAACAAAATGCATCGGTAACTTAAAGGATGCTTGGAATTTCCCATCTTCTAAGGATCCATCAAACTATTTACTATGTAGTAATATTGCACTATTATAATAATGTCTACAGTAAAATAAACTTACTTTAAAATAGCGTTCCGGGCTTACCCATATCACCCTTCACACATAATAGTCCCAGTAGTCCATCCAATATCATGATATCTCCATATCGGGAGACTATCAGAGGATACCACACGGGCTACGGGAGAAGAAAAAAAACTCGTAGTAAAGGCTCGGTATGGTAGGTGACACGACACACAAGGCAATGCTAGGGTAGATATACCAATTATGCACATGGGCTGGTGGTAACGCAGCAGCCACATACGCCCACCTCGGAACACACTCCCATATCAAAATCGAAGGATGACCATCTAATCAATCAAAAGTAAGAGTATAGTATCGAGGGAATGTGTCCGATTGGAGGAATGACCTCACTTGGTCCGAGATCGCCCCTGTTTTAGCCACCTTATGCCAACTCATAGGAGTTGGGTCCACGTAATATAACTCAAGAACGACGCCACCATCCTACATCATTCTGGAATCTCCACTGCGTACACGGTTGTTAAAGTGGTTTTCGAAGTTGGTAGAGAGTATGACAACTTTCGATCCCGGTCTCTTTAACAACCATAGGTTATTATAACACCGTGGTCATTTCAAAATAATTTATACTTTAGAAAGGTCAAATCATTTTATTTCAAAACTATGTTCCTTTCAAAATAGTTTACACTTCGAAACCAAAACCATTTTTATTTCAAAACTATATTCAAATCAAAATACTTTATCATTTCCATTTCAAACATATATTCAACTTTCAAAAATTATAATACTTTCAAAGTTATAACTTTTTTCGAAATCAAAATACTTGAAATCATTACACTTTGAAAATCATAACATTTTGAAATCATACATTT
The DNA here is from genome assembly GCA_030765085.1 of Allium cepa. Taxonomy (NCBI): domain Eukaryota; kingdom Viridiplantae; phylum Streptophyta; class Magnoliopsida; order Asparagales; family Amaryllidaceae; genus Allium; species Allium cepa. The sequence goes on from CM060930.1 coordinate 241,872,847, forward strand.
GAAATCATGGAACATTCCTTTAATTCTTTACATTTTACAAATCCATTCAATTAAACCAAAATTTCAAATTTTCAATTTAATCCAAATTAAACCATCAGTTTCAATTCAGTTTCCTTACAAAAATTTTCAAATCTTATAAATTTGAAATATAGATTTGATCTACAAAATAAACCATCCAATTTTAATATATATCCAAACTTTAATATCCCACATTTCAAAACTAAACTTTATAATTTCATATATTCATATCTCAAATCTAATTTCATTATTATTTTGTTTTGAAATATTCATTTCATAAATTCAATATTATTTACAATTAAACCAAATATCTTTTTATACAAATATAAATTTCAAATATTCATTTATCAAAATCAAATATCATTCCAAATTCACATTCTTTATCAAAATAAAGATTATATCTTTCCAAACCATTTTGAAATCATTAAAATATTATATCTTTCAAAATTTCATTATCTAATCATTATTTGAATTCAATTTCAAATATTCAAATTTAAATTTCATTTTATAATCAAATATGTCATTCATTTATTATTTCAAATATCCTTACAAAATTCATTTGAAAATTCCATCCAAACCTTCATTTATCTCATTACATTTCATTCCATTTAACACATAACCTAGTAAACCTTATTTAAATTCAAATTTAATTTAAATTCCTTAAAAATTCAAATTTAAATATTAAAATATATTCAAAACTCCTAAAATTTCACAAATACTCAATTTCAAAAGTTAAATCATTTAATACTTTAAAATATAACCCAAATAGTGTTAAAATCTATAATATTTCGAACATCGTAAAAATATAGCAACGACAACATTTATAAAGTGTTATCATAGCTTAAAATTTCCAAAATACTTTAGTTCAAAAATAACGGCATTTATAAAATGTCGTAATAGATATTTGTTATTTCTAACATAGTTACATTCAAAAACAACAACATTTAGAATGCTGTCATAAGACTACAACATTTTTAGGAAATGCTATTAATAAAATTTCAGATTTTATTTTAACCTTTCAAAAACAATAAAACTTCAATTCTTGTTATTTAAATTTATAAATCATATTTCTAGACTTCAAAATTTCGTATTTAAATCATTTTAACAATATGATTTATCACAATAAAATTTTAAAATCAAATATTCAATTTTTAAAACTCAATTCATTTATTAAGTCAAAATTTCACTGTTTATTAACTTATAAATTAAATAAAACTTGGCATTTCACTTTAAATATCATTTCAAAACTTTAAATTAAATGTTCCATTATTTACTTACATTTTTTTAAAATAAAATTTAAAGTCAAAATCACAATCACTTCAAATTTACCTACTTAAATTCACAAATTCAACACTAAATATTTAGCTTTCTTAAAACCATAATATATATATATATATATATATATATATAAATCAAAATTTCATACTTTTAAAAATACATATCATAATAAAATCATTTAAAATATATCACGGGGTCTGTATATAATTTTCTAACCTAGGTCAAGTGATACGGATATATATCATTTCAATCCGCCGTTTAAAAAGAAAACCCAGGTTCTATCATTTCAAACCCGCAATCCCCAGTAAATAAAAATAAATAAAAATCGCTCAGGCCCATCATTTCAGTCCATAACGATTTTTCCTTATTCTAAAGTCTGTTCGGGTATGTATCATTTCAACCCATAGTGATTCTATTCTAACAGGGAACTTGCAGTGTGAATATATGCATAAACGATATAAATAATGTCAATGTCATAATATAATGTCATATATCAAATTTCAGGTGATAATTAACAGTTTTAACATGGTAATAACATGGCATATCATATCATATGATCATCACTAACTTGCATACCATTTTATATTACTAAACACTTGCCATCAATTTACTATTTCATAAGTGAATATGTCAGAGTGAGCAAGGCTCACCTTTTACGAAGCTAGAGACCAAAACAACGCACAAGCACGATTTGGCACGACTTTGATTCAAATGAGAGAGCTAAGATATGATCTTGCACATAAAAATTAAATAAAGCTATATAAACATAGGTATAAAACACAAAGATTAATTGAAACAATAGGAAAGTAGAAGCAACAAATGACATTACCAAGCTTTTCAACCATTTTTGCTTTACCAGAAATCCATGTATTCTCGGCTATACATGCTTAGGGTTCGACCACACATGTTTTCAGGTGGAAGAGGATCTGGTTTGGCTCCACAAAGGCGTGGAAAGCACAAAATGTGAAGTGGTAGGAGATGATATGAGGAGGTAGGAGATACAACTTGAAGAATACAAGGAATAAAGCAATATAGGCAAGTTTGCTTCAACATTTGGCTCGGCCATGGTCAATATTGAGCTCGGCCATGCTTGGTTCATGACTGGACAGAGGAGTGGCTGATTGTAGTGGGCAAGGTCATGATGGTGGCGGAGCTATTGGAGGTGGCCAAGGCAAAGTATGGAGGTGGCGGTGGAGTTTTGGTCGGTTAGGCATTGTTTTATGGAATTTTAGCAAGGATTTTGTGGTGTTTGCTCATCCTATAGGTCACGGCCTATTATGGACGGAGGAGAGGCATGGTTATAGGCTGTGGATGATTAGGAGGAGATGTTGTTGGTGGTTGGAGGAGATGGTGGTGTTGAGGCCAAGCAAAGCATGTGAATATATCAAGCAAAAATCAATGGAAATGAATAAGAAATAAAGGAGATGGAAGCCATATTTTCTTTGTTTCCATGCCGTGAGTTTTTGAGGATGAAGAGAAATTATTTTCACATGAAAACTAAAGGAAAACACATGGCTAATCAAAAAAATGCACAACCAATCAATGAAAAGACAAAGAAAGAAATGAAAAGGCAATGGTAAATGAAAAGTCAATGGAAAACGAAAGATTTTGTCCCTTTAAATTTCTTTTTCTTTTATATTAAAATAAACTATATATATTTCAGTAAATAAAATATAAAAACTGAAGAAAAAAATTAGAAAAAGAAAATAAATAAATATATTTTAGAAAAAAAATAAAATAATTATGAAAATAGCACAATAATAGAAACTAGGGTGAAAATTGTAGATAAAATACAATAAGCTTTGGAAAATTATAATATCGCTTTAAAAATATTTTAAAAATGAAATTATATATATGACGTGTCATATTACACATATTAGAACATGAATATGAGGAACAAAATATTATTATTATAAGTTAAAATAAACAGTTTTGTTAAATAAAACAATGTACATACAATATTGTAAAAAGCATAACTTTCACAATATAAATCGGATTTCAACGAAACGAAAAGCAATTTTCTTGAAATCTTATCTATTTTCATAATAAAAGATAAAATTAAAATTTTAAAATATTTAAATTTAAAATTTAAAAGTCAAAGTTTGACCAGATTGACCAAAAATCCACATTTTTGGAAAATATTCAATTTATTCAGGTTTGAAATTATAATTCACATACAAATCAAAATTAATATTTAAAATAACAAAATTATTCATTTTTATAAATAAAATAAAGTTTTATCATAAATAAAATAAATTTTTTAAACCAGGAATTTCGTTTAAAATAATCAAAATATACAATTAAAATAATCACAAAATACAGGGTTGTTACACTCTCCCACACTCAAAACTTTTTATACAATTAAAATAAAGGAATGAGGTACGGAAAAACATGGAAAAAGATAGAATGAAGTAGGATTAAGACAAGATAACGGGAAGATTGAAATTTTACCTGATAACTGTTGTTATAGGTATGTTTAACAAGGTGGAGATGATCTTCCCATGATCCTCCAGAATCAAGAACTCAAGCATGAAAAAGATCTTCTAGAATTTGATTCACCCTTTCCACTTAACTGACGGTCTGTGACTGGCAAGCTGTATGTAGATTCAAAAATGAGTACCAAAGATTATCAAAGATTATAGAAAGATTTCTAAACAGACTAGTATATGCAATAGCCTCCCCATTTTGTTACAAGATAAGGGAAATAAGGATAACCGAAAGATAGTTTGAAAAACAAAATAAGATAATAAATTTGAAACTATGAAAATTTCAACTTAAACTGAAAATAAATTTAGCATAAGTCAAATAAATCTTAATCATCTCTAATTTCATTATATTATCATCCAATCATCTTAAATAAACAATCTTTAAAATCATGGATTTGAAAGAAAAATTATTTAATATACTCAAAATGTACTCAATAAAATAATTCTTCTTTATTCCTAATTATAATTAAATTTATTCCTCTCAATATATTTTATCACCTATGTTAAATATATTTATACTTATTATAGCTGCTTAAATTTTATTCTTAGTTCCTTTAACATCGTTTTATATTGTAAATTATTCCATTACCCTTTTTCTTTATTTACCTCTGTTAATCTTTTTATAACTAAAATTTAAGTGTATAATATTTATTATAACCACTCAAATTTTAAAAAAAAAATCCTTTTTATATTTTCCATTTACATATTCAGCTTCAGAAAATTAAGGTAAGTTATATTGGAATGAAATTGTGTATTATACAAATAAAACCTCTAATCCAATCATTTCAAGCTTGAATATTCATCCAAATCTTGAAATTGTACTTGAGATTATCTTTCAAGATAAAATTTAAGAATTAAATTTCCGATAAATTCCAAACTATTTAGAGATAAGTAAATGCACATACACTATATATATATATATATATATCCATTCTAATTTAAATCATATATCAGCATATGTTATAAATCCAGTCTTATTTTAGAAATTCAAATTAATTAAATTTCCCAAAACAAAACTGTAGCAAGACTGCAGGACGTTCTCTTCACTTCGAAACTCAAAAATGAATATCGATGATGCTGTAGTCATCACCGAAGCTATTTTCCAACGACAAAGAGAAGATCACTAATTTTAAACTTTAAAATTCTTTGGAAACAAATTTCTATTAAAAAACACTATAAATAATATATCCTTTAAAACTTTAGACACAAGGTTTGAAATCCACCGAAAATTAAATTCTCAAATTCTTGTTTTAAATTCATTTTAAATTTCAAAATAAATTTATAACCATCTTTATAGTTCCATTAATTATATATGAAACAAGAGATAATGATATATAAGATCAAATATTATTTCTTAACAACCACTTCAATAAATAAAAAAATAGTATAATTACAAAATTTATTTCATTACTAAATTTGAAAAACATATTGTGTCAGTTTGCTCTGTTCAATTGTTTTGGAAATCTTATCGATAGCGTTGATCAGACGAATTGATCAAAAACCCAAATCAACATCAACAACTCAAACAACATAATGTATAAAACAATTTAAATATTAGTTTACAAATACACTTCAAGAATGATTGAAGATAAGTTGGAAACAAAGATAAGATGATTAAATAACAGAATAGGAAGATGGATGAGCTTGTATTAATCGCGGGCAACCTTAACTAGGTCAACCGTGACTTAAAGAATAAGATCGATGTGGATTTTCTAGGGAAAAATCAACATTCGGTCTCAAGAGATAAAGTTTGGGATTATAATAGATACTAGCATCTAAACCGAGGATATAAAATCCTTGGTGAATCGATGCTATTGTAAAGGAGTTTCACCCCTTTTCAAATAATTTGAGATTGGTGGGACTGCCGACTCATTATAAAGATCCTTCGTTGTGGAGTTATGGGATACTCCATAATCAAAAGGAAATGAATAGTGAGGGACATGAAATGGATTTTGGAACCGCTGGGAACGTTCCAAATTTCAATGGAATCGAGTCAAAAATAAAGATATTTAAGCTCGAATGAAAGTGATTCTGTAAATACATTTACTTATATACCGAGTTTTTCTTAGAGCTACCAAAGCTCTGATACCAAATGTAACAGCCCGATATTTTCAACCATTCACATCCGCACATGTCGGACTTGAATTGCTCAAAATATCGCTTTGTAAATAAAATTTGGAAAATCTCAGAATATACAGTAAATAAATAATAATAGAACAGAGGCACAGAGTAAATAATAATGCAGCGGAAATAAAAGGATGGTAGTTCATGAAGCTACTATATAAAAATAAGATACGTCAGAGTTAAATAGGATACAATAGAAGAGTAACAAGATACATCAGATACAATCAGCATACAACCCTGGAATCACTGGATACTTAAAACAAAATAGATGGCTGGATCTTCAAGAAAAGCTCCAACTCTGATGGTGAATCTCGAATGTTGAATCACTCAATCTAACTCGAGCGTAAAGCAAAACACAAAACACTCGAGTCAGGTCATAAATACTTATGAACTGTAAATCAACTCAAGTGAACAGTAACAAAATGCATCGGTAACTTAAAGGATGCTTGGGATTTCCTATCCTCTAAGGATCCGTCAAACTATTTACTATGTAGTAATATTGCGCTATTATAATAATGTCTACAGCAAAATAAACTTATTTAATATAGCGTTCTGGGCTTACCCATATCACCCTTCACACATAATAGTCCTAGTAGTCCATCCAATATCATGATATCTCCAGATCGAGAGACTAACAGAGGATACCACATGGGCTACGGGAGAAAAACAAACTCGTAGTAAAGGCTCGATATGGTAGGTGACACGGCACACAAGGCAATGCTAGGGTAGATATACCAATTACGCACACGGGCTGGTGGTAACGCAGCAGCCACATACGCCCACCTCCGAACACACTCCCATATCAAAATCGGAGGATGGCCATCTAATCAATCACAAGTAAGAGTATAGTATCGAAGGAATGTGTTCGATCGGAGGAATGACCTCACTTGGCACGAGATCGCTCCTGTTTTAGCCACCTTATGCCAACTCACGGGAGTTTGGTCCATGTAATATACCTCAAGAACGACGCCACCATCCTACTTCATTCTGGAATCTCCACCGCATACACGGTTGTTAAAGTGGTTTTCGGAGTTGGTAGAGAGTATGACAACTTTCGATCCCGGTCTCTTTAACAACCATACGTTATTATAACGCCATGGTCATTTCAAAATAGTTTATACTTCAAAAAGGTCAATTCGTTTTATTTCAAAACTATGTTCCTTTCAAAATAGTTTACGCTTCGAAACCAAAACCATTTTTATTTCAAAACTATATTCAAATCAAAATAGTTTATCATTTCCATTTCAAACATATATTCACCTTTCAAAAATTATAATACTTTCAAAGTTATAACTTTTTCGAAATCAAAATACTTGAAATCATTACATTTTAAACATCATAACATTTTGAAATCATACATTTGAAATCATGGAACATTCCTTTAATTCTTTAAATTTTACAAATTTATTCAATTAAACCAAAATTTCAAATTTCCAATTTAATTCAAATCAAACCATCAGTTTCAATTCAATTCAGTTTCCTTACAAAAAATTTCAAATCTTATAAATTTGAAATATAGCTTTGATCTACAAAATAAACCATCCTATTTTAATATATTTCCAAACATTGATATCCCACATTTCAAAACTAAACTTTATAATTTCATATGTTCATATCTCAAATCTAATTTCATTATTATTTAGTTTTGAAATATTCATTTCATCCACCAAACATTTAGCAAATCCAATCCTCTCCAGCCTCTCAGTGGAAGAATCCATACATAACAGCCTTCCAATTCTGGAAGCTAACCAATTGATGCCTATATGTGACCAAGCAAAGATTGGAATATTGGAGATTTTAAGCCATACAGGTACTGATCTAATGGTACCGCAACTATTACCAATAGTAGGATCCCATGCCTTAACTATGAAAATTTTGTTCCTTAGAAAGATAAGATCGGATTCTAGTACTCTCCTTCTGTCCTCCGCGCAAGACAGATGGAAAAGGAACAAAGTTCCATCAGATTTAACCACGATCTCCCCTTTTAACTTCCATAATTTCTTCAGATGATTGATAACAGTAAGGTAGGACAGTGGTTTATCAAGAAAGAACCCAACTAACCAATCACTCCAAATTTCACTACCAGCCTTGATCACCACATCAGGTGGAACCAGAGCATGACCGTCAAAAACAAGGTGAAAATCAATAGGAGAATACTGCCCTGCATTACGAGGTTTGGTTTTGAAAAGCGATGACTAGGAGGAAGATGGTACGGGTGGAAGAGAGGGTGAAGAAGCAAGAGGGGGTGCCGGCGGAGGTAAGGCAGGAGGAGAGTTTGGTAGGGGGCAAGGACGGGATGATGGAGAGGGAATAGTAGAAGGTAAGAGTGGGACAGTTCGAAAAGATGGGGAGAGGGAGGGGGCATGGGCGGGAGCTTCCATGAAGAAAATAATTTTCGTATTGAAATCTCCTGATTTTCAATTAGTTGATGAGTTTCCTGTAAAATTACTTGATGGGTCTACTCAGTTGGTCCAAGTCAGTTATCTGTGGAGGCCTGACATATGTAATGAATGTAAGGAGTTTGGTCATTTAGTTAATTCATGCCTGGAAGTTTGTGGTGATAATGTTGGCAGTAAGGATGATGTAACCTTGAAAAAGATTAATCAAGAAGGAATAAAAGCAGATAAAGGGGTAAGCAAATCACAAAAAAAAAGGTAAACAAGTATGGCAGAAAGTTGCTAATAGAAAAACAAATTCCAGAGATTTACCCTCGTTGAAATTGGCTGATTTGAATGTAAGCAAAGTGTTTGTTGCTGATCATGAAATAACTACTGATAAGCAGCTTCATAAAGAAACAGAGAGTGCTAGTGATAAGAGAGTAAATGATATTATTCTGCAAGTATGTCTTCTTGACAAGGATCACGATGTACATCTGACCTACAATAAATTTGGAGTGTTAAATGAAATGAATGATGATGTTCTTCAAGGAAATGAAACGAAAAGTGGGAAAGATCATGTAGAATAGGAAATTATACTTGTTGAGGAGGTAGACATTGAAGAGAAAGAGGACGGATCAAATAAAGGAGAAATGTTAGTTGATACTAATTATGATTTGTCTTTTGACACTGTTCTTGAAGAAGCACAAAACATGCACAGTATATCCTATGTGCATGGAATTCACTCTTTACCTGCAAAAGGAAATTCTCAGATGAAAACTCATCAATCTAATCATAGCATGAACAATCATGAAACAGCAGTAACATTGAATATCTCCAATTCCTCATCCAAAGTCAATTTCCAACCACCACCACCCCCCTCCCCCGATCTTGAACCTGATGTGGACTTTTGCACTATTTTGCAAAGGCAAATAACTGACTTAATTATCTCAATGAATTATTCTTCTCTTCCTTCATCCATTCCAGCCTCTTCTACATTTTTATCCTCAAATCAAACAATACCAAGTCAACCATATGTTTTCTCTGGAACAATTCCTGGTTGGAAATCTCCTCCCTCATCTCCCAAAGAAGATATACAAATAAACAGTGTTCCTTCCTCAAATGCTAACTTCAGGAAAAAGGGAAATCAATGAAAAAAATCGACATCCCATCTAGATCTGAGTCTCCCGTTACTAAAAGCATGAAAGAAGTTAGACGCCAATCCTTAGTTTAATTAATGTCGCACAACTTGGGTGCATAGAACATTAGAGGATCTCATTACTTCCTCAAGTTAGATCATGTCAAGAAGTTAATTTCTACTCATCAGCTGTCAATTTTTGCTATCCTTGAAACCAAATTAAATCTTCCCCTAACTATTTCCGCTGCAAAGTATGTCAACCCATCCTGGTCCCTGTCACATAATCTTAATGAAGCTAGCTATGGTCGTATTATGGTGATTCATAATCCTGCTGTCCTTTCCCTTTTTCTCCTTCATTCTTCTCCCAGGATAATGCATTTTCATGCCAAGTATCACTATCCTCCCTCCTCCTTTTATATTTCTTTTGTGTATGCATCTAATTCTCAAGTCTCCAGACAATCACTCTTCAATTTGATTCCTACCTTAAGACAAGAATCTCATCCTTGGATTATAGTAGGAGATTTCAACAGATGTTTCGCCTTGTCTGACAAGCATGGTGGTCTGCCACTCATGCTGAAGGAATAAATCCCATGAACACTGCCATTTATGATTCATCTCTCATTCCAATTCATAGGGAGGGTGCTCTCTATTCTTGGAACAATAGATCCAGGAGTGGAGTTAGGATCTTTTCTAACATTGATCACTCATTCTCCAACTTCAAAGCCCTTTCCTCTTGGCCTAATCTTTCCACCTTCCTACCTCCTTCAATTCTATCTGATCATTCGCCCCTCACCACTACCACCGGTGGGAAGCTCCATGAAGTCAAAAGAGGATTTAAATTTTATAATTCATGGATCCTTGATCCTGAATATAGTAATATAATACAAACTGCTTGGGCCAATGATTATTTTGGAAATCCAATGTTTATTTTTTGCGGAAAACTCAGGGCTACTAAAGAAGCCTTAAGGGCTTGGGCTAAAGACAAATATGGCAATGGCAATCTCAAATCCTCAATTCTTAAGGAACAGCACAAAGAGGATCAGGAGCTAATGATGGTTCTTCCTGATAATGCTGATTTGGCTGCCTAGGAGGCTGCTCTTTTCCTTGAACTAAATCAAGCTTTGGATGTAGAAAGTGAAATAAAAAGCAACAGTTGAGAATTAAGTGGGCTACTGACGGGGACAGGAACACAAAATTTTTCCATGCTTCCCTCAAGGCTAAGCAATCAAATAACAATATCTTTTCCATTCATGATGAAGCAGGAAACTTGCAATCTACCCCTGAGATAGTGGACAGAGCCTTTCATCATCATTTTTTTGGTCTCTTGGCAATGATAAAAAAATATACCTTACTGGGACGATCTCTCTTTTGTTACTCTGCCTAAAGTCAATAATGATGAAGCTGCCAAGCTTGTGGAAAAAGTGTCTGATGAAGAAATAAAGAATACTCTCTTTGCAATGAATAAGAACTCGAGCGGTGGACCTGATGGTTTCAACGTGCAGTTTTTCATTTCTGGTTGGGATATTGTGGGTGAGCTTTTCTGTAAGGCTGTCCATAACTTTTTCGACAAGTTTAAGCTTCTTAAATCGGTTAATGCAACGAATTTGGTTTTGATTCCCAAGTGCTTGCATCCTACATCAGTGACCTCCTTCAGACTAATCTCCTGTTGTAACGTAGTTTATAAGTGTATTTCTAAAATCATTGCCACGAGACTTGTGGCTGTGCTGGTGAGAATCATATCAAAGAATCAAGTTTCTTTTCTTCCTAACAGAAACATCCTCGATAATGTTATGCTAGCGCATGAGCTTTTAAAGGGTTACAGCGGTGTGAATGCCTCTCAGGGAGCTATGTTAAAGCTTGACCTCAAGAGAGTATATGATAGTCTTCAGTGGTTTTCTGTTGTCAGAACCATGTCCCTTATGGGGTTCCCAAAAGTCTTTGTTGCCTGGATCTATCAATGCATCTCTACTCCATCATTCTCTCTGATTTTGAATGGAGCAAACTCTGGTTTTTTTGCCTCCAAGCAAGGGATAAGGCAGGGTGACCCTCTATCCTCCCATGTTTTCATTTTGGTGATGGAAGTATTCACATGCTACATTAGGCCTTTGTACCTGTCCAGGCAGATTCACTTTCGTTCCAAATGTAAGGACATACAATTAACATCTCTACTTTTTGCTGATGACATCATGTTATTCACCAAGCCCAATCTTCAGTCAATTGAAACCATTAAGCATGCTCTGCATAGCTTCTACTTGATGACAGGTCTTGAATTAAATCAAAATAAATCAAGCATTTTGTTTAGTGGTGTGCCGTCCTTGCAGCATCAAATTCTTTCTTCTACTGCAGGGATGCAAATCATGAATCATGATATGACCTACCTAGGTATGCCACTATGTACTTTAAGGGTGACTCAGTCTAGCTGTCTTACACTATTTCAAAAAATTACTGCAATCATGGAGAGGTGGGCTACAAAAATTTTGTCTCAAGCAGGCAGGCTCGTTCTTATTAAATCAGTGTGCTTTTCTATGATGGTCTATTGGGCTAGGGCGTTCATTCTGCCATTTAAGCTTTTGAACATGGTCAGATCTGCCATGATAAGGTTTTTCTGCTTTGGCTCTATACATGCTAAGAAGGTTTTCCCATGTTCATTCATAATTTTTGAGAAACCTTTAAGCAAGAGTGGACTGGGCTTGTTCAACATTCTTGTTTGGAATAAGGCTACTTACAGTTTTCAGTTTAATGCACTTATGCATAGGAAGGACTCTCTTTGGGTTAAATGGACTCTTCAGCATAATGTTGGATCAAAGAATTTTTGGCAGATGGAAGTTCCACAATCTTGCAGCTGGATGTAGCGGTGTATTTTGAACTTGAGAAACACATTTAAGCCTTTAATTCAAATTCAACTTTCAGGTTCAAGTGTTTGTAGTTTCTGGCATGAACCTTGGATAAGCAAAGGCATTATTCTAGACCAAATCTTTACTTCTCAGCAGAAATACCAATCTGGTGTTGGCATTAATGCCAGGGTTGTTGACTATATTTCGAATGGTAAACTGTTGCTACCTTATTCCAGTAACCAAACTATCAGGTCCCTATGGAATCAATTTGCTCGTAACAAGTTTGTCCTTCATGATCATGATTCTGTGCAATGGAATGGCAAAACCCACTCTATTTCCTTTGTATATGTCTCTCTTCTAGGTATGGACTCCATGCTTGGTTGTAAATGGCACAGGATTACTTGGAATGACATTTCTTCAAGCAGTGACAATCTGACGTACCGGAAAGTAGTGAACAAGGCTCTATTAACTAGGGATAAATTGCTTGCTTTTGGTATGGCTGTTCCTTCTATATGTGTTTTGTGAAATACTCAAGATGAAACTACCCTGTATATATTCTTTGAATGTCCCTTAGTTCTCAATCTTTGGAGTAAGCTGTTGTGTAATATGGGGATGGTTGTTGTTCCTCTTCTTTCTGCTGATCAGTGGGTTATGATCGAGAACGCTACTAAGTGGAATGATGTGAGAAGATTTCCTTTCTTCTTCAATTTAAAAAAGCTGATGAGATTAGTGTGGTGTGAAAGGAATATGAGGATTTTTGAAGGTCAATTGAGGAGTGATGTTGTGCTTTGGCCTGCTCCAAAGCATGATATCATAGTGGTATGAGAGTCAGTAGGCATGATTTTCATGTGAATCAGATAGAGCCTTGGATACCATAGCTTCTCAAGTCTTACCTATTTTTCCTTTTTTTTCTATTTTATTCTCTGTTTGTATCTTTGTTTTTCATTTTTAATAAATCTGGTAGGGGACCAGTTTTCAACCCCGCTTACTCTACAAAAAAAATATTCATTTCATTAATCCAATATTATTTATATAAACTTAAATTACAATTAAACCAGATATCTTTTTATACAAATATAAACTTCAAATATTCATTTATCAAAATCAAATATCATTCCAAATTCACATTCTTTGTCAAAATAAAGATTATATCTTTCAAAACCATTTTGAAATCATTAAAATATCATATCTTTCAAAATCTTATTATCAAATCATTATTTGAATTCAATTTCAAATATTCAAATTTAAATGTCATTTTACAATCAAATATGTCATTCATTTATTATTTCAAATATCCTTATAAAATACTTTCAAAATTCCATTCAAACCTTCATTTTTCTCATTACATTTCATTCCATTTAACACACAACCAAGTAAACCTTATTTAAATTCAAATTTAGTTTAAATTCCTAAAAATTCAAATTTAGATATTAAAATATATTCAAAACTCCAAAATTTCACAAATACTCAATTTCAAAAGTTAAATCATTTAATACTTTAAAATATAACCCAAATAGTGTTAAAATCTATAACATTTCAAACATCGTAAAAATATAGCAACGACGGCATTTAAAAGTGATATCGTGGCTTAAAATTTCCAAAATAGTTTAGTTCAAGAATAACAGCATTTATAAAATGTCGTAATAGATATTTAGTTATTTCTAACATAGTTACATTCAAAAACAAGAACATTTAGAATGCAGTCATAAGACTACAGCATTTTTATGAAATGCTATTAATAAAATTACAGATTTTATTTTAACCTTTCAAAAACAATAAAACTTCAATTCTTGTTATTTAAATTTATAAATCATATTTATAGACTTCAAAATTTCGTATCTAAATCATTTTAACAATATGATTTATCACAATAAAATTTTAAAATCAAATATTCAATTTTTAAAACTCAATTCATTTATTAAGTCAAAATTTCACTGTTTATTAACTTATAAATTAAATAAAACTTGGCATTTTACTTTAAATATCATTTCAAAACTTTAAATTAAATTTTCCATTATTTACTCACATTTTTTTAAAATAAAATTTAAAGTCAAAATCACAATCACTTCAAATTTACATACTTAAATTCACAAATTCAAAACAAAATATTTGGCTTTCTTAAAACCATAATATATATGTATATATTTTTAATCAAAATTTCATACTTTTAAAAATACATATCTTAATAAAATCATTTAAATTATACCACGGGGTCTGTATATAATTTTCTAACCTAGGTCAAGTGATACGGATATATATCATTTCAATTCGCAGTTTAAAAAGAAAACCCGGGTTCTATCATTTCAAACCCGCAATCCCAAGTACATAAAAATAAATAAAATTCGCTCAGGCCCATCATTTCAGCCCATGACGATTTTTCCTTATTCTAAAGTCCATTCGGGTATGTATCATTTCAACCCATAGTAATTCTATTCTAACAGGGAACTTGCAGTGTGAATATATGCATAAAGGATATAAACAATGTCAATGTCACAATATAACGTCATATATCAAATGTCAGGTGATAATTAACAGGTTTAACGTGGTAATAACATGGCATAGCATATCATATGATCATCACTAACTTGCGTACCATTTTATATTACTAAACAGTTGCCATCGATTTACTATTTCATAAGTGAATATGTCAGAGTGAGCAAGACTCGCCTTTTATGAAGCTAGAGACCAAAACAACACACAAGCACGATTCCAAGGGCATGACAAGCACGATTTGGCACGACTTTGATTCAAATGAGAGAGCTAAGATATGATCTTGCACATAAAATTAAACAAAGCAATATAAACATAGGTATAAAATACAAAGATTAATTGAAACAATAGGAAAGTAGAAGCAACAAATGACATTACCAAGCTTTTCAACCATTTTTGCTTGACCAGAACTCCATGTATGCTCGGCTATACATGCTTAGGGCTTGGCCACACATGTTTTTAGGTGGAAGAGGATCTATTTTGGCATCACAAAGGCATGTCAAGCACAAAATGTGAAGTGGTAGGAGATGATATGAGGAGGTAGGAGATTCAACTTGAAGAATACAAGGAATAAAGCAATATAGGCAAGTTTGCTTCAACATTTGGCTCGGCCATGGTCAATATTGAGCTCGGCCATGCTTGCTTCATGACTGGACAGTGGAGCGGCTGATGATAGTGGGTCAGGTCATGATGGTGGTGGAGCTATTGGAGGTAGCCAAGGCAAAGTGACGCAGCGGATTAATCAAACAAAACTTCAATCGATGAAATGTAGCAATCGGTGAGTTGAAGATACCAAAATGCCCAAGTTCGTTGATCCAAAGATACCGAACTCTAGCTATCTCAAACACGTTGATAGCGCACTATACCGTGTTCAAAAATCTACGATTCTTCGCACGTTGATCTAGCGCACTAGATTCCGTGAATCGGCTTCAACAAACGTGGATTCGAGCGCACTCGAATGACGTAAGTGGAGATAGGAGATTACACTCAACTACCAATTGGTATGAAAGCACAAAGCTAACAAAAGAGAAATTTTATTCAAAATCAACAACCTCAAAAATTACAACACACACGCTATTTATAGAGAATTTCAACTCAACGCAACAAGCAACACCCAACTCTTAGGTCGGCACCGACTCAACACTCATACGACTCAAGCTTCCCAGTTCCTTGCCGCATGACTCAGTTAGGTCGTGGCTGCTTCCTCTCTTGTTAAGTCGTAGCCGACTTAGGCTCTTAACTCGTGCTTCATTAACTCGTAACTCGGCTTCACTAGCTCGTAGCTCTTTCTCCTTAGGTCGGTCCCGACTCATGACCGCCTCCAGCTCCTTCTCAGTGACTCGTGCCTTTTCTTCCTGTGTTTCATTGAGTCGTGGACGGTCCAAAAGTTCTCCCTTAGGTCGGAAACGACCTATAGCCAACTCCTTAAGTCGTGAACGACTTATCTTAACTCGTAGGCTTTTCTCCCGTGAGCCTTTAAGTCGGAAACGACTCATAAGTACTATCCTAGTTCGTGAATGATTCATTCCTTTGGCCTGATCTGCATCATCCTCCCCTGGTTGACAGAAATTCGACCTCGAATTTGTAAATTTTTCCTCAACAATCTCATTCCCATGATACGGAGTTAAGTGTTTGATGTTAAAAACATCAGAAGTATAAACATCATTCGGTAACTTTAATCGATAAGCATTCTCATTAATTTTCTTCAAAACTTCAACTGGACCAAATTTTCGCGCTTTCAACTTGTTATAAGCACCCACCGGAAAACGATCCTTTGTCAATACAGCATAAACCAAATCACCTTCTTTAAATTCAACATTTCGACGTTTCAAATCTGCAGACTTCTTATACTTCTCATTCGATTTCTCCAACCGTTCCTGAATGATTTTATGACATTCAGTCAGCTCATCAACAAAATCAGCAGCTCGTTTAACTGTTCTCTTTGACTGTGGTACAATTGCTAAATCCAACGGTCCCCTGGGTAAATTTGAATAAACAATCTGAAACGGACTGAATCCCGTGCTACGATTTACTGCATGATTATGAGCAAATTCTGCCTGGCATAGCTTAATGTCCCAACTTCTCAAATTATCCTGTACAAGACAACGCAACAAATTTCCCAATGACCTGTTAACAACTTCTGTCTGCCCATCAGTTTGCGGATGATAAGCACTACTAAATTTCAGTTTCGTCCCCACCATCTTCCACAAACTCAACCAAAAGTGACTCAGAAAACGAGTATCTCGATCAGAAACAATAGATTCTGGTAAACCATGAAGTCGATAAATCTCCTTGAAAAATAACTGTGCTACTCGAACTGCATCTGCTGTCTTCTTGCAAGCAACAAAATGTGCCATCTTCGAAAACCTGTCCACCACAACAAATATCGAATCATTTCCCCTTTGAGTTCTAGGCAAACCCAAAACGAAATCCATGCTAATATCAACCCATGGCTTAGATGGTACTGGTAATGGCATATACAACCCTGCATTCGTTGCTGTCCCCTTTGAAACTTGGCAAATATGACATCGCTCCACGAATCTTTCAACCTCTTTCCTCATCGACGGCCAAAAGTAAGACTGCGAAATCAACTGTAAAGTACGATCACGGCCAACATGTCCTTCATCGTGCAATTCCTTCACAATCTTCATCCTCAAACTACAGTCCGGAATACATAAACGATTTCCTTTAAACAGAAAACCATCAACTAACATGAATTCATCGGTACTCCCATCCTTCACTTTTTCAACATATTTCACAAAGTAAGGATCTTCTTCAATCATCTCTGGCAACATTTCAAACCCCGTCACTTCCACCTTCATTGTCGTCAGTAAATGACTCCTCCTACTTAAAGCATCAGCTACTCGATTGGTCACCCCAGATTTGTGCTTAACGACAAAAGTAAACTGCTGTAAATATGCAATCCATGATGCATGTCTTGCTGAAATCTTATCTTGCCCCTGTAAATGTTTCAAAGCTTCGTGATCAGTGTACAGAACAAATTCCTTCTGAAATAAGTAATGTCTCCAATGCTTAACAGCCTGAACAACAGCATAAAATTCAACGTCATATGTACTGTATCTGATCTTTGCCCCTGACAGTTTCTCACTAAAATAAGCAACTGGCTTTCCATTCTGGCTCAGAACTCCTCCAATTCCAACCTTCGAAGCATCAGTATGCAATTCAAACAATAACTGAAAATTAGGTAGAACAAGAATTGGTGCAGACGTCAACAATTCCTTGATCCTTTCAAAGGCAACCCCCGCTTCCTCTGACCACACAAATTGTTTCCCTTTCATGCAATCAGTCACTGGAGCCATCACGCTACTGAAGTGTGGTATGAACCTTCGGTAGAATGACGCTAGCCCATGAAAACTTCTCACTTCTGTAATTGTCTTTGGCTGTGGCCAATTCTTGACTGCTTCAACTTTACTCCGGTCAACTTGAATACCTTCCCCTGAAACAACATACCCCAGGAATAAAACACTAGGTGTCATAAACACACATTTCTTTGTAGCAGCATAAAATTGTTCTTCACGAAGAATAAGCAACACTTCCCTCAGATGTAGAACATGTTCCTCCGTACTCCTGCTATAAATCAAAATATCATCGAAATAAACCACGACGAACTTTCCAATGAGTGGTCTAAAAATTTGATTCATCACCCGCATGAATGTACTAGGTGCATTAGACAAACCAAATGGCATAACCAACCATTCGTACAACCCCTCTCTAGTTTTGAAAGCTGTCTTCCATTCGTCTCCAGGTCTGATACGAATTTGATGATAACCACTCTTCAAATCAATCTTTGAAAATATAGTTGCCCCACTCAACTGATCCAACAAATCATCCAACCTTGGCATAGGAAATCTGTAACGTACAGTGATCTTATTCAAAGCTCTACTATCAGTGCACATCCTCCAAGTTCCGTCCTTCTTTGGTACTAACAATGCAGGTACAGCACACGGACTCAAACTTTCCTGAATACGACCCTGTTCAAGTAATTCTTCCACCTGCCTTCTCAATTCCTCATGTTCCTTCGGACTCATACGATAATGTGGTCGATGTGGTAACACTGCCCCCGGAACAAGATCAATCTGATGCTGAATGTCTCTAAGTGGTGGTAACTCCTTTGGCAACTCCTCTGGAAAGACATCTTCAAACTCTTCCAAAACTGGCTTTGCTTCTTCGGGAATCTCAACTTCTTCACTTCTCTCTCTCCCAATCAACAAAAACACTTCCGGTTCTTCCTCCACTTCTTTAACAAACTCCTTCAAAGTCAACAGAGTTTTCAATTCTTCAATCTCCTCCAGTTTGTTCTCCTTCTGCTGTTGCTTCTTAGGAACCAAAGTGATTTTAGTACCCTCGAACATGAAACTGTAACTGTTGGCACGACCGTCATGCTGAACTGCTCTATCAAACTGCCATGGTCTGCCCAACAATAAGTGACAAACATCCATATCTACGACATCACACCAGATTTCATCTTTGTACTTCTTCCCAATCGAAAAATTAACACAAGCTCTTCGACACACTTTCACTTCACCACCCTTCCTTAACCATGCTAGCTTGTACGGTTTAGGATGCTTCTCAGTTTTCAAGTTCAATTTCCTCACAGCCTCTGTAGAAATAATATTATCGCAACTTCCAGCATCAATAACGAACTTGCAAACTTTTCCCAGAATAGTACATGTCGATTGAAAAATATTGCTTCTCAGCCAACTACAATCCTCCTCTTGCTTTGGTGTCAAACAACTTCTCCTCATCATAAGATTACAACCTTCATCACCCGACACTTTTTCTTCCTCCTCAACATAAGGTACATTTGAATACTCTGCCTCCTCACCATCATCTGCTTCAACCTCTGCAACCATGGTTCTCTTCTTCGGCTTCGGACATTCGTTGCTTTTGTGACCCAACTCCTGACAATTATAACATTTGAAAACACTACTAGCCTTCGCTTTCTCTGCCTCCTTCACCACTGGCTTTGTAACAGGTTTAGGAACACTAGAACTTCCGCCAACACCCCTTGCTTGATTATTGGAATTAGTAAACACACCACCTCCACGCCTTCCTTGTTTCTCCCAAGCTAACGCTTTCTGATGTGCCTCTGCTACTGATCTAGGATCAAACATATTAACCATATCTTGGATCTGCATTCTCAAGCCCCCAATGAATCTAGCAGTTAGCTGTTCTTCTGTTTCCATGATATCATTCCTGGCAATGAGTTGGTAAAATTCATCAGCATAATCACTAACAGACTTTGTCCCCTGCCTCAGATTCTGCAACCTTTGGTACATAAGTGATTGGTAGTTGTAAGGTAAGAAAGTAGATCTCATCAACTTTTTCATCTTCTCCCAAGATTCTATCTTTGACTTCCCCATTCGTTCTCGAGTAAGTTTAGTTTGCTGCCACCATGCCAATGCTCTTCCCCTCAGCCTTGTAGCAACTAACTTCACCCTTCTATTCTCCGGCACCTCCTTGAAATCAAAGATTTCCTCCACATTAGACAACCAATCTAAAAACTCCTCAGCAACCATTCCGCCTTTAAATTCTGGAATTTCCATTTTCATACCCGACTCCCAACGACGATCATCCTCCACATCACGGTAAGAATTTCGAATTTGGTCTCGATCTCTATAAGGAATACTTGCTCTATCACCCTCTTCAACAAAATCAAAGGTACGCCTACATCGATCTCGACTAACATCATCCCTTCTCTCATGCATGCTTCTTTGACTATGTCTCTCTTCATCTCTATATACTTCATGGTCAAATTCTCGATGACTTCTTCTTTCTTCATGTGCATAGTCATGATGATCTCTTCGTGATGAAATTGATGTTTCTCTTCTATCTCTACAAGAATGTGGTGATACCCTCCTCGCTTCCGTAACCAATGGCGAAACTCGGATTCCTCCATGGTTCGAGTTTGGTGATCTCCTCCTTTGATTCAAATCAGTCATCAATCTCTCCAATTTACCAATGCCTTCATCAAACTTTTCATTAATACGTTGTTCCATAAGCTCGGCTTCTTCTCTACGATACAAAGCTTCAACGTTTTGATGTCGGTTAGCTCTCCTTGGTGGCATGGTTGTAAACTTCACAAGACTTCAAAAATTCAACACAAGACTTCAATCAACAAGTCACGGTTCAACAATGTCTCGGCTCCAACTGGTCTCGGCCTTGACACTTCACGGATCAACTTAGGTCGATTTCAACAATGCACAACTCAATCACTTGGCACGGCTCAAACTAGCTCGCACCAATCTATCTCGGTTCACTTGCTTAGCTCGGCCTACAACTCCAAAACCCTTCAAAATTTGGCGCGCAAAACTCCAATTCAAAATCCAAACAAAGTCCAACTCCTCGATCCAAAATGAAATGGATCAAACTCTCCAAACTTGATGCAACTTCAATATGAACACGATGAACTACTTCAAACTTCAAAAACTTCAAAAACTTCAAAAACTTGGCTCCAAGAATCAAACTTAGCTATGATTGGCTAAGTATGGCTCTGATACCAAAACTGACGCAGCGGATTAATCAAACAAAACTTCAATCGATGAAATGTAGCAATCGGTGAGTTGAAGATACCAAAATGCCCAAGTTCGTTGATCCAAAGATACCGAACTCTAGCTATCTCAAACACGTTGATAGCGCACTATACCGTGTTCAAAAATCTACGATTCTTCGCACGTTGATCTAGCGCACTAGATTCCGTGAATCGGCTTCAACAAACGTGGATTCGAGCGCACTCGAATGACGTAAGTGGAGATAGGAGATTACACTCAACTACCAATTGGTATGAAAGCACAAAGCTAACAAAAGAGAAATTTTATTCAAAATCAACAACCTCAAAAATTACAACACACACGCTATTTATAGAGAATTTCAACTCAACGCAACAAGCAACACCCAACTCTTAGGTCGGCACCGACTCAACACTCATACGACTCAAGCTTCCCAGTTCCTTGCCGCATGACTCAGTTAGGTCGTGGCTGCTTCCTCTCTTGTTAAGTCGTAGCCGACTTAGGCTCTTAACTCGTGCTTCATTAACTCGTAACTCGGCTTCACTAGCTCGTAGCTCTTTCTCCTTAGGTCGGTCCCGACTCATGACCGCCTCCAGCTCCTTCTCAGTGACTCGTGCCTTTTCTTCCTGTGTTTCATTGAGTCGTGGACGGTCCAAAAGTTCTCCCTTAGGTCGGAAACGACCTATAGCCAACTCCTTAAGTCGTGAACGACTTATCTTAACTCGTAGGCTTTTCTCCCGTGAGCCTTTAAGTCGGAAACGACTCATAAGTACTATCCTAGTTCGTGAATGATTCATTCCTTTGGCCTGATCTGCATCACAAAGTATGGAGGTGGTGGTGGAGTTTTGGTCGGTTAGGCATTGTTTTATAGAATTTTAGCAAGGATTTTGTGGTGTTTGCTTATCCTATAAGTCACAGCCTATTATGGATAGAGGAGAGGAATGGTTATAGGCTGTGGATGATGAGGAGGAGATGATGTTGGTGGTTGGAGGAGATGGTGGTGTTGGGGCCAAGCAGAGCATGTGAATATATCAAGCAAAAATCAATGGAAATAAATAAAAAATAAAGGAGATGGAAGCCATGTTTTCTTTGTTTCCATGCCGTGAATTTTTGAGGATGAAGAGAAAGAATTTTCACGTGAAAACTGAAGGAAAACACATGGCTAATCAAAAAAATGCACAACCAATCAATGAAAAGACAAAGAAAGAAATGATAAGGCAATGTTAAATGAAAAGTCAATGGAAAATGAAAGATTTTGTCTCTTTAAATTTCTTTTTCTTTTAAATTAAAATAAACTACATATATTTTAGTAAATAAAGCATAAAAACTGAAGAAAATAAATTGGAAAAATAAAATAAATAAATATATTTTAGAAAAAAAAAAATTATGAAAACAGCACAATAATAGAAACTAGGGTGAAAAATTATAGATAAAATACAATAAGCTTTGGAAAATTATAACATCACTTTAAAAATACTTTAAAAATATTTTTAAAACGAAATTATATATATGACATGTCATATTACACATATTAGAACATGAATATGACAAACAAAATATTATTATTATAAATTAAAATAAACAGTTTTGTTAAATAAAACAATGTACATACAATATTGTAAAAAGCATAAATTTCACAATATAAATCGGATTTCAACGAAACGAAAAGCAGTTTTCTTGAAATCTTATATAATTTCATAATAAAAGATAAAATTCAAATTTTCAAATATTAAATTTTAAATTTAAAAGTCGAAGTTTGAACAGATTGACCAAAAATCCACATTTTTGGAAAATATTCAATTTATTCAGGTTTGAAATTATAAGTCACATACAAATCAAAATTAATATTTAAAATAACAAAATTATTCATTTTTATAAATAAAATAAAGTTTTATCCATTGTTGGGTGCATTTCTGCCGCCACCGGTCCAAAAGGAAAAGGAGAAGCTAAGCCTCCCCACCTCAAAGCCGAACCAGACCATTCGGTACCGAAGCATTAGGTACCGGACCAACTTCCCTGCCGAGCCAAACTCCATTACCTCGCCTTCACCGGACCAAATCCACACCGGACCGGACCATCCATCCCTCACCGAACCACCTATCCGCCGAACCAAAATAACACCGGTCCATCTCCATTCCCATGCATGGCCGAACCAAGCTCACCTCCATCTCACCACCGGATCAACCAATTGCCGGACCAAACCCCCAAGTCCAATAATGCCGGACCAACTCCCCTTCATCTCACCACCGGACCAACGTCCTACCAGACCAAAGCCACTCCAACCACGACCGAACCAAGCTCCGCTGAACCAGATGTGCCAGGCCAGATTGCTTCAGCCCAGGCCCACCAGCAGCTATATACATCCAAGACCCCTGCCCCCAGCCTCACTCTATAAATAGAGGGGCAGGGGTACAACAATGGCAGACAAGTTTGAGAGCTCAAGCAAGGAATGAACTTTCAAACAACTTTCTTATACTTGTACTTAAAGCTTTGTACTTGTAATCTGAAAGAAAAAGGAGAATAACATATAAAGTGGACGTAGGCACGTTCTGGCCGAACCACTATAAATCTGTGTGTCTTTTACAGTTCAGCCCCTGCTGTTTACATATTTGCATAAACCACCCAAATCACTAAGAACAACGTATAATCAACTAAATCGTACGACTTTGAGGTGTTTGCCCATTTTTTGCGCAAACATTTTTGGTGCTTTCACTGAGAACTTGGAACTCGAAGCTTCAACTTCCCTCATTCAACCTTCTTTCCCAATAGCACCCTTCATTGCCTAGGAAACATGACTTCCAGGCCGAGAAAAAAGGCCAACAAGGGAAAGAACGTTGCAACCAGCAGCGCTCCAGATCCAGTGGATCTAGATCAAGAGAACCATCCCACTACGATAGCAGTGCCAAATGCAGATCAGGCAATTCCGACAGCCCCTGCCGCGGAACAACCGGCAGCAATCACTAGGGCAGACCTAGACAGAGTTGTCGTTGAAGTGACTAACCGCTTCGCATCCCAACAAGAAGCTTTGGTGAACCAACTCATGTCACGCTTCAGGGATGCCGAAGAATCCAACCGCAACACTGAGTCATGGGGTGAGTCTCAATCTGGAGGATCTCGAGACAACAAAGGTCTTCCCTCTTCGAAGAAGCTATCAACAGGAACAACAATGATAGGAGTCGCGCTCGGACTCAGCCCGAACTCTGACTCGAGGAAGCGCTTGGAACCGAACCTAATGGGGGAGGCACCAGGCGAGGATCGGATGTAGCTGAGCCAGTCATGCCGCCTAATCATAGAAACCCCGCTGAACGGAGCCGAGCTAGAACCCAGCCCGAAGTTGACCCCATGGAAATGCTCGAAACAGAACCCCACAGGGGAAGATCAAGGCAGGGGCCAACTGTAGCTGGTCCTGGCAAGCATCCAGCAGCCAAAGACAGCCACTGGATAACGTCAGAAGTGATAAACTATACCATCCCTACAGGTCATCTGGACGAGATCGATCCCACAGGGAAGAGCCAAGCTCATTTTCGTCCGCTCCAAATTCTGATGAAAGAATGGCACGTTATTCAGGGAATGCGTCCGACGGGAGTAAAGGGGTCGAGGGATAGGCACTAGGGTAACCAGCCCTTTCACCCGCGCCATCGAAACCGCCATCACCCCTCGAGAATGGAAAATGCCAACGATGGAACCGTATAAGGGAACTTCCGACCCCGTTGTACACCTGCAAAGATACACACAACATATGCTCATGAGAGGGGCAACGGAAGGAGTATTATGCAAATGTTTTCCACTATTTTTAGCAGATCTAGCTACCTCCTGGTTTTGCCATCTACCCCAAGGATCCATCAATTCATAGGAAATGTTGAAGGAGAAGTTTATCAGCCAGTTCCGCATTCATGTGGAACAACGCAAAGATGCTTACTCCCTATCTACTGTCAAACTGAAACCCGGAGAGACGTTGCGGCAATACCTAACCCGGTTCAATGCCGCAGCGGCAGCAGTTCAAGATGTCGATGAGAAATTTGCCCTAATGGCCCTCTGTAGTGGTGTGCATCCGGACACCAAGTTTGCTAGAAGACTAACTAAAGAAAAACCAGCTACCTTGCCTGATTTCTTTCATGAAGCTGGGAAGTACATGAGACTCGAAGAGGCTTCCACTGAAAGGTAGACAGGACCACAGGCTAAGACGGCTCATGGAAATGCCCCCGCCGCAGCGAAGGACATTCGAAGAAACGACTCCAGAGACAATGCAGGGGGCAAGAAGGGAGAAAAGCGCTTGTACCGACCAGGACCGAGATTTGATGCTTACACTCCCTTGAATGAAACAGTCGAGAACATCTTCCTGGCCACCCAGGACGAACTTACATACAAGCGCCCCCCGTACAAGAAAGAGTCAGATCGCGCAATCCAGTCCGGAAAATTCTGTCGTTTCCACGAGTCTCATGGGAACGATACCAATGAATGCCGCCATCTCCGAGAACTAATTGAAGAACACATCAGGAGAAAGAGGCTGGAACGCTATGTAAAGGGCCAGGACAGGACTCCAGCTCCCGCCAAGGAAAACCCAGGGCAACTCCACCCAGAGACAGGCGGAGGAAATCGCAACACCAGCGGTTCCCGCCAAGAGAAGATAGTGGTCCATACAATATCAGGAGGGCCACACATCGCCGACAAGAGCTGGGCAGAAATGGAAAGATATGGAAACCCACTCAGAAGCGAGGGAGACTGCGTCAATTCTGTTATGGAAGAACGCCACGCTAAGCGGAAGGAAAATAATGACATCACATTCAGTGGGCGCGACCTAGAAGGAAGGCAATACCCTCATATGGATCCTATGGTCATCTGTGCCTGGTTCGGCCCAGCTGAACTTTTTCGAATCCTAGTAGACACTGGAAGCTCAGTGAATATTCTGTTCAAGCATGCTTTCCACAAAATGAAGCTGTCAATGAAGGACGTGTCTCCCTGCAACAAACCGCTACACGGTTTCACTGGAGAAGCAAAGATGCCCCTCGGACAATTGGATCTCCTTGTTGAATTGGGAAGTCATCCCCGCTCCGCCGTTCGGAAACAAACATTCGTGCTAATAGACAACCACTCGGCCTACAATGCCTTTTTAGGAAGACCAGCCTTGTCCGACTTCCAAATTGTCCTTGCCCCATGGTGCCTGAAGATGAAGTTCCCAATGAATAATGGAGTGGGAGAAGTAGAAGGGGATCAAGACACCGCTCTGGACTGTTATGTAACCGAACTTCGCAATAATCGCAGGAGAGATAAAGGGAAAAATGCAGAGACTATTCTCTGCATGAAAAGCTTGAAAGCATAGAAACTAAAGAAAGCCCCTCCTCTTCGGTATACCAGTGATCCTTTCGATGAATTAGACCCCAGGGACAAAGAGGAGGAGGCCACCGCCGAGCCTGCAGAGGCTATGGAATTCGTATCTGTAGACAAACGCGACCCAAGTAAACTACTGAGAGTCGGATCTCAGTCAAAAAGAGAATTAAAGAATCAACTCATTGATTTTCTTCGCCACAACATGGATGAATTTGCATGGAAGCACGCTGATATGACTGGAATCTCCGCGGAAATAGCATGCCACGCACTAAACATCGATCCTATCAAGGTACCGGTAAAGCAAAGAAGAGAAGTATAGGGGCAGAACGATCAGCAGCCCTCGAGGAAGAAGTAAAGAACTTACTTGCTAATGACTTCATACGTGAAGCCATCTACCCGGAATGGATCGCCAACCCGGTACTGGTAAAGAAAGCTAATGGGAAGTGGAAAACATGCATCGATTTCTCCAACTTAAATGACGCTTGCCCGAAAGACTACTTCCCACTCCCCCGAATCGACCAACTCATGGACAGCACTGCCAGACACGAACTCTTATCTTTTATGGACGCATACTCAGGATATAACCAGATCCCTATGCACGCCCCCGATCAAGACCACACTAGCTTCATCACTGACCGAGGATTGTACTGCTACAAGGTAATGCCATTTGGACTTAAAAACGCCGGAGCTACTTATCAGCGCCTCGTCAACAAGATGTTTGTAGAACTGATAGGACGAACTATGGAAGTTTATGTGGATGACATGATGGAAAAATAGAGGAAAGCCAACGAACATATAAACCACCTGGACGAGATGTTTCAAGTACTTCGCCAATATGGAATGAAGCTGAACCCTCTAAAGTGCTCCTTCGGAGTATCATCGGGAAAGTTCTTGGGATTCATCGTTCATGCCAGGGGGATTGAAGCAAAACCCGAACAAGTCCGAGCTTTACAAGATATCAAGACACCATCTACTCGAAGAGAGATGCAAAGCCTAAACGGGAAAGTGGCCGCCCTGAGTAGGTTCATCTCTAAAGCAACCGACAAATGCATCCCTTTCTTCGAAGCTCTAAAGAAAGACGAAGGAAAGTTCGAATGGACTGACGAATGCTCGACAGCCTTCTTTAACTTAATCGGACACCTCCAGAGACCACCGGTACTTTCAACTCCAAATGAAGGCGAGGAATTATAACTATACCTTGCTGTGTCACCACATGCCCTAAGAGCCGCGTTGGTGAGAGAAGACAACCGCACGCAACGGCCCGTATACTCCGTAAGTAAGAGGTTTACGGGGGCAGAAGTCAGATACCCTAAACTTGAAAAGCTAGCATACTGTCTGCTTATCACGTCGCGGAAACTGCGACACTATTTCCAGTCTCATTCCATCAGAGTTTTAACCGATCAACCGCTAAGGCAAGTGCTCCATCGCCCCGACACTTCTGGGCGATTACTTAAGTGGTGCATCGAACTACGTCAATATGATATCACTTACCATCCTCGCACCGCTATCAAGGGGCAAGCCATAGCTGATTTCATTGCCGAATTCACTACTAGCGAAGGTAAGGACCAATCTGAAATAGCAGAAGATATCAAGTGGAATCTCTTCGTAGATGGAGCATCGAACGAACAAGGCTCGGGGGCAGGTGTTATGATAATCACCCCCAGGGGAAAGAAGTTGCACTGCGCCCTTAGATTGGAATTCGCTGCCACCAACAATGATGCAGAATACGAAGCAGTGATAGCCGGATTAGAACTTGCACTGGAAATTGGAGTCAGTTCTTTATGTCTCCATAGTGATTCTCAACTTATTGTAAATCAAATACTAGGAGAGTTCCAAACTCGAGGAGAACGACTCACAGCATACCTAAAGAAGACCAAGTTGCTACTTAACCAACTGGATCACTACTTGATCAGGCACATTCCTCGAGAGGAGAATCAAGAGGCCGACGAACTGGCAAAGCAAGCCAGCATGAAGAACAACTCCTTTTCGGGAGCAATAGTCTCTCAAAACAACTAGCCCCGAGCTTCGAACGGGAGGATCTGATAGCTGTGATTGAAGAAGAAACTTGGATGGCTCCTATCCGGAAATACTTACAAGATGGCGCATTGCCCAGCGAGCGTAGCGAAGTCAGGAAAATCTTGAGGAAAGCCTCCCGCTACACACTGCAAGAAGGAATCCTCTACCGGCGTGGCTTCTCTAACCCCTTATTACGATGTGTCGCTGGAAGGGAAGCCAAGGAAATCTTATCCAACATCCACCAGGGAAGCTGCGGAGATCACACTGGAGGGCAGACTCTGGCAAAGAAGATACTCCGATATGGATATTTCTGGCCTACCTTGAACAAAGACGCCTTAGACTTCGTCAGAAAATGTGGCAGATGTCAGAAATTTGCCAAAATTCCTCGACTACCAACAAATGAGATCACTCAAATGACTAGCCCTTGGCCCTTTGCAGTATGGGAAATTGACTTGATTGGTGAACTGCCAATGGGCCAAGGCGGAGCTAAATATGCTATAGTAGCAGTCGACTATTTCACCAAATGGGTGGAGGTGGAACCTCTAAATAAAATATCTTCGGCAAAAGTTATCAACTTCTTGATCAAAAATATTATGTGCAGGTACGGAGTCCCACTCAAGATCATATCAGACAACGGACTTCAATTTGACAGCGAAGAATTCGCCAACTTGTGCCAAGAGCACGGGATTCACAAAAGCTTCTCATCCGTGGCTTATCCCCAGGCAAACGGCTAAGTCGAAGCTGTCAACAAAATTCTCAAAACGCTGATCAAGAAGAAGCTTGAAAAGTCAAAGGGCGCTTGGATGGACCAACTTCCTACGGCACTTTGGGCCTACCGCACATCTTTCAGAACATCAACAGGGCATACTCCTTTCTCTTTGGCATACGGATCGGAGGCAATGCTCGCATTTGAGACTATTGTGTCTTCCCACCGTAGGATCCACTACAACTCGAAAGAAAACGAAGGACTCCTCCTCATGTCTTTGGATCTGATTGAGGAGAGAAGGAATGATGCAGCACTCAAAGTAGCAGCTCACAAACAAAAAGTGGCAGCACTATACAACTCCAAAGTAAAGCATCGCAGCTTACAAGAAGGAGATCTTGTCCTCAAGCGAATCTTTCCGCGCCCCGGGGCACTGGACCCCATCTGGGACGGACCATATGTAATTCATAAAGATCTCCACAACGGAGCTTATATTTTGTCAACAGTGGACCGAGAGGTGTTCCAGAGGGCATGGAACATCCGACGCCTCCGTTGATACATTTCTTAACTTGTACTGCCCATATGAAGTGAATTAACAAAGAGAATCAGTGGACGTAGGCATTTTCGTGCCGAACCACTTTAAAAAAACTTGGCTCTTGTTAACTTGTTCCTTTGTATCTTGGCTACTTGTTAAGCTTTATCCTTTGCTGTTGAACAAAATCCTTTGCAGATGACATTTCAATTAAGAGCTTCACAACACAACTCCACCTGGACAAAATCTAACAGGTACGCTACGATCCTATGCCCTCGCCAATGAGACACTTTGCTCCGGTATCCCTCTACCGCGAGATAACTCATTGTTTGCCTCGGCCCTTAAACCCGACTGTAATAAGCCGAGTATAAGACACCGAGAAGGCCGATTATGCCATGGCAGCTCATTACAGCGATTCGGCTCGCCGGCAACTATGAACCGACCATAAGCCCCAACATAAGGTGTGGCCAGCCAGGGGCAGTTCACAGTTGACGATCGGCCCCCACGCTAGCTGGCCATAGTAAATCGAATAATACCCACGATTACGGGCCATAATGGCCCGGGTAGTTACTGTGCGCGATCGGCTACGATGTGTCTTAAGTGCGGCTGTGGTAAAAAAGAAAACTCCTCGCAGAGGCGTAAGATGGGTGACAAATGTCTCTAAGACCCACAGCTAGGGAAAGTGACTACAAAACCCGTTTGCCACGAACTTAAGCACATCGACGGCCTTCCGTGAATGGAAGTTTTACTTTTCCTATATTTCCATTTCATTTAAAAACTTTTCTCCTATTCTCCGTAATGGTTCTTGAAAGTATAGGACACGAAATAGGGAACGCTCGCTAATGGGAACAGAAACTTACAATCGGATGACGAGACACTCAACAGCATTCCGTGCTTAGTCTTATAGGGCGCACAAAGTTGCCGTCCACAGCCGAAACATGAAGGGCGGTACCTTCTACTTTTATACATTAATGCATAGCTGCAGTTCATATTCACACATCACATTTACGTTGCAAAATGATAAAATTATACTTTAAGCAAAAAACTTGGCATCAGGCATAGTCAAGCCACTAGTAACATGCATAGTTACATCACTTACACAGCACAACAAAATAGCGATAACATTCCAACATAAAGGAATCAGCTTATGTTATGAAAATACATAAAGTCATTCATCACAAACAATATTATTACAGTCACATCAATGTTTTGGACTAACATAAACAGCAATAAAAAGGAAATCAAAAGGTGGCCGAATCCGGACAAGGAACCAGCTGCGTCCACGCTTCGCCCTCATCCTACCAACTCTCCAAGCCTACTTAGCCGCAAGGTCGGAGCTCCCAGCATGTTGATCGGAAGTCCCACCTGTCCAATTCAGAAGAGGAATTCATTAAACAAACAGTAAACGATCAAGTTATGAAAACCTAAAAAGAAAAGAAGGGGAAGCAAGGCTTGAACTCAGAACACTCAAGATGAAATGCACATTCATTACCAGCTTCAATCTTCTTTGCATTGACTACACATTTCAACATCATATGCGAAATTACATGATCAGTCCTTCTGCGGTCGTGAATAACCAATTGCACTACTTAGATGATCATAATCTTTGGAACGATATTAATGGTCTGCCCAGTGGATTTGATGATGCTCAACTAGATTTCAGTGAAGGATCATTCAGTGGTTTGAACAATGAAGTACCAGATTTGAATGAAATAATCAATGCCATTCCTATAAACCATCCTTCAGATCCTCGTTTAGCTTCTCTGACCATTTCTGAAGAGTTCAATATCATCTTCAACGACTTGAGTTATGAGATAGAGAAGTCCAAATTGAGCTACAGGATATCTAATGATGATCAGAAGGAAGAGCCAAAAAAAAAAAGAAATAAGAAGAAATTAACGATGAACAAGGAAAAAACGGCCTTAACATTTGAACTAGTATCGAAGTACTTTTACTTGCCAATATCGCAAGCAGCGAAAGAATTAAACATAAGTCTAACTCTTTTGAAGAAGAAATGCAGAGGGTTGAGAATTCCTCGGTGCCCTCATCATCAAATGAAGAGCATGCAGACTCTCGTAAGGAATGTTCAGGAACTGGAGAGAGAGAATGGAGAAGAAGGAGAAGAGAGACTCATGGACGCTCTATCATATGGCATAACTCCAGCCCCTGGCAGCACCATGGGCGGTCTATCAATCCCAAAAGAACGAGATATGGCATCAAGCTGCTCCTCCCTGAGGGAGCTAGGAAAACAATCGGGCGGAGAATTCAGAAGTTCCTGGGGACCATACCCATCCACTAACGACCTCGGGGCAGGTCCATGTTGCGCCGGTCTTGGCTGGGCTGGGGGCACGGAGGAGGACTCTCCTTCGTCCTTAGACTTCCGTTTATCTGATCGGGTTTCCACTTTGTGAGACATTTATCTACAAACACAAAAGCAAAAACATGTTGTTAGAACAAGAAGTATCGAAATATAAGCAAGCAAGCGTATATAAGTCTAGGGTTTCACTCAAGGTTCAAATATAAAAGTTCCTTCGGTAAAACAATGCGAGAGCCCATTCGGCACTCCAACACTCAAGCCCATTCGGCATCTACAACATAAGGTTCATTCGGTAATCATCACCAGAGTCATTCGGCAGATCTAGGCTAAGGGCCATTCGACACTTACGTTCTCAATGACAATCGGTAACCCAAACTCAAAGTACATTCAGCAAGAGCAAGCTCACCTGGTTCGGCAATTAACTATGATTCGGTACTCGGCTGATTCGGCTATACGGAATAGTCAAGTTTGATTCGGCACTCAGTTGATTCGGCTTGGTAGAGAATTACGAAGGCCTGACGCACCTACTTATAAGCGAGCGCAAGATAACCGGACCGAACGGTACGGTACCTAGGACCGGATGTAGCTAATCTATCTGAAGAAAAACAAAGCGTGGCATACGCTGGCATATACCCCACTTTGGAGGGCAAGTGTTGGGTGCATTTCTGCCGCCACCGGTCCAAAAGGAAAAGGAGAAGCCAAGCCTCCCCACCTCAAAGCCGAACCAGACCATTCGGTACCGAAGCAATAGGTACCGGACCAACTTCCATGCCGAGCCAAACTCCATTACCTCGCCTTCACCGGAACAAATCCACACCGGACCGGACCATCCATCCCTCACCGAACCACCTATCCGCCGAACCAAAATAACACCGGTCCATCTCCATTCCCATGCATGGCCGAACCAACCTTACCTCCATCTCACCACCGGATAAACCAATTGCCGGACCAAACCCCCAAGTCCAATAATGCCGGACCAACTCCCCTTCATCTCACCACCGGACCAATGTCCTACCGGACCAAAGCCACTCCAACCACGACCGAACCAAGCTCCGCCGAACCAGATGTGCCAGTCCAGATTGCTTCAGCCGAGGCCCACCAGCAGCTATATACATCCAAGACCCCTGCCCCTATCCTCACTCTATAAATAGAGGGGCAGGGGTACAACAATGGCAGACAAGTTTGAGAGCTCAAGCAAGGAAGGAACTTTCAAACAACTTTCTTATACTTGTACTTAAAGCTTTGTACTTGTAATCTGAAAGAAAAAGGAGAATAACATATAAAGTGGACGTAGGCACATTCTGGCCGAACCACTATAAATCTGTGTGTCTTTTACAGTTCAGCCCCTGCTGTTTACATATTTGCATAAACCACCCAAATCACTAAGAACAACGTATAATCAACTAAATCGTACGACTTTGAGGTGTTTGCCCATTTTTTGCGCAAACATCCATAAATAATATAAAGTTTTAAACTAGGACTTTCGATTAAAATAATCGTAAAATACAAGGTTGTTACAGCACTTATTGGGGATTGGATTTCCATACAATGGCAGGGCTACTGAGGTACCGTCGGTCAATTTACGTGGCCTAGATCAACGTACCGAGGATCACTCCCGACCCTCTACAACACAAGGCCGGAGCCATTCCTTACTTAACAGTCCAGAACAAGACAACCCTACAGTTGGCTGAAGACCAGTTGCCCAAACAGCCGAATAAAAAGGGACTTCTAGACAAGGGAAGCTCTTGTTTGGCCTTGCTGCATCTCCCCTGTTTTATCCATTCTCGGTTAATGAGGCTTGGGGCTATGATTACCTTTAGAACACATCTATCTTAGAATACTCATCATCCACCTGACGATGTTCTGAAAGCATTCAATCCATACAAGTTCGTTCCGGATTCGAGCGAAACCGAAGGCATTATCTCGTTACACTCATTCCGGAATCACCCTCAGAGTTAACGACAATAACCCTTGCATTCTGAAACTCCATCTCGATCTTCACTTTGAGATGTCACGACCTATCGTTTAACTTGGATCGATGTGGTTTTCGAATAATCAAATCTGATACCCGGTCCCGGTCTCATCGAAATCCAAACGTATCTTAAAGGCCAAGTCGTTTAAGGTTTAAAAAATTCATTTCAATTCAATACTTGAATTCACACAGCATTTAACATAGATAAATATCGCACATTTAGCACTGAAATATCCAATATCATTGTTTGCACCAAAAATGGTCCAAACCCCAATATCGTGAAAGCACCCGTTTATGAACACAAATCAGCAATATTCAACACAAATTTCTGATCCAAGCAATATCAAGCACAATAATTCAGCAATAACAATCACAAACATAGGATTTATAGTGGTTCGGCGACCTTGCCTACGTCCACTCTGAAGTTGATGAATTTATTGATTCACTTGTTGATTTCAATCAATTACAGTGGATTACAGTTGATAATAGCTCTGAAATTTGATTACAACAGTGGTAATGAAGAGTTGAATTGAATCCGGCAGAGTCTGGACGTTCAATGGCCAAAAAGTTCCCCTTTCTATAGGCTTCAAGGTGCTATTTATAGGCGTAGGAGGCTCAGATCTCGCTCAAACTTCGGGAGACTTTTTCTGGCACGTGAGTGGGCCCAAGCGACCGACCCCACCAAATTTCGACTTGATCTGTGATCGATACGAAATGATATCATATCCATCAAAAATTCATCCAATCGAGCTGAAACTTGGCAGGAACATTCTTTACCGTGTATGGAAGATGCTGTGAAAATTTCGTTGCATTTAGATCAGCGGTTTGGGAGATATGATCGATACGAGTTGGTATGTTTCGGTTGGCTGTTTATTTCGAACCCATCAATTCGAAACTATCCCTTCGACTCGATCACCTCACGTGGTCTCGTGATGATGTGGCACGCACTCCTCACATATATCCTATTTTTTCTCCGAGTTGACCGCTTCGTACCCACGAACTTCGCCTTATTCGTATCAAGCGCCATGACCCAGTTTGCATTGATGGATACGAATCATTGATCGATACGAACTGGATCGAGACAAACCGAGTGGATACGACCATGGTAGATTTCATGGATATGAAATAGTGATGTGTCACTGTTGATGGATGTGAGGACGATCGATATGAAGCAGTGCTTGGGGGTGGATACGAGACCGACCTACTCGAAGTAGGGTACACCGATGGATGCGAAGCGGTGTGGATTCATCGATGCGAACGTCATCGATTCGAACCTGATTGATACGAATCTGATGGATTCGAATGGACCAATGCATGATTTCCTGATGGATGCGAATGATGGATTCGAACTGCTCTAAACTCAATGGATACGAACATGCTGAGGCGATGCCCATTTGGTCGATTCGAAACCGATCGATTCGAACAGACCGATATCATGTTACTGATCGATTCGAACTCGATCAATTCGAAGTTTGTGGAACCTGATTGATTCGCACAAAACAAACATCGATGGATACGAATCCGATGGATTCGAAATGGGCATCTCTTCAACATTTTGATGGATACGAACAGCGTGTTTTAGCTAACTTGCATTGATCATATCTCGTTCATACGAACTCCGATTAACCTGAAATTTGAAACACTAGCTTTTATGATCTTGTTTGTCATGTCCAATAAGTTGTAGCCTGATCCGGGCTCGGACAAAATTCATCGATATACATAGCGAAGCAATGTGTAACCAATCTTTGAGACGAACTGTCTTTTGTTTCCGATCGATCTTTTGGTATCACGGCTTTGCCAAAAAGCGGGATAACATTTGCCCCCCAAAACATGCCTTGTGATAGGAAGGTGTGTTTTGTAATGCCATAAGTTGGATGTTCATATCCTATCAACAACCTGTAAAGAACTTGATAATTTCATATGACCTCAAATGACGATCATTCGGGATCGTGTGCCATTTGAGGTGAATCGAGATCGTTCGCGGTCGATGCCTTTCGCGGCGGAGGATGGAATGGGACCGTTCGCGGTCGATGCCGTTCACGGCAAATGGTGATATAGGACCGTTCGCGATCGGATGCCATTTGTGGCAGATGATGTAATAGGATCGTTCGTGGTTGGATGTCATTCGTGGCAAACGGTGATCGTTTGTGATCAGGTGCCATTCGTGGAGAAATGTGACCATTCGAGGTTGGATGCCATTCGAGGCGAATTGTGAAATGAGACCGTTCACGGTCGGAGGCCGTTCATGGCTAATGTTGAAATAGGACTGTTCGCGGTCGGATGCCATTCGTGGCAAATGTTGATCGTTCGCAATCGAGTATTATACTAAGTGAATCGTGGCCGTTCGCGGTCGGGTGCCGTTCGAGGCAAATTGTGATCGTTCGCGATCGTGTGCCGTTCGAGGCGAATTGTGATCGTTCGCGATCGTATGCCATTCGAGGCGGATTGTGACCGTTCGAGGTCGTGTGCCGTTCGAGGCGAATTATGTGTGCCCGGGGGGGACTTAGTATTATCGATGGCAGATTTCATGTCCGGGGGAGTTTTTGAATCAAAGACTTTGGCGGTTCATCGCCATACAAGAGGTGCTCGTGGACAGTTCGCGGTCCAACAGGCATACCAGTAAATTCTTTCACAGAATTGCAAATATCAAAGCAATAATCATACGAATCCCATAGCAGGAATGTTCAAACAAGCAGAGTCTAAATGTCCAAATCAAAACGAAAAAAAAGAAAAGAAAGGATGTCAAAGTGTAAATTCTCACTATGGTGCGGTCAGTAGTCATTTAGAGCATGCCAATGGATCGTGCGCGATCTCGTACATGTGTAAATGATTTAACCGTGTTAGTGAGAGGTTTGCGACTTGTTCATCGCTTTCAACCTGCCCCCGAGTTCATGAGGGAATTTTACCTGCCCCCTGGCTAAGCGTTCATTCCTCTACTACCTCCAGGTTGCTCAGATGCCCTTATCTCTTTCTGGGATTGGATCAACATTCTCCAAGTGTATGCCCCCTTCAAGATTAATGCCTTATTCGCTCTTGAAGAAGCTTCTTAACTTCCTTCATATTCACTTCTCTCTAGCCTCTGCTTTCTACTTGTTTGCCTTGTCATAGCTTTTAGATCTGAATTCTTAAATCTTCAAATTCAACTTCCAAACAGTAGAATCCTTGAGTTAGCTTTCTAAGTGGAAGCACCAAAGTGTTTGCACCAAAAATTGTCCAAACCCCAATATCGTGAAAGCACCCGTTTATGAACACAAATCAGCAATATTCAACACAAATTTCAGATCCAAGCAATATCAAGCACAATAATTCAGCAATAACAATCACAAACATAGGATTTATAGTGGTTCGGCGATCTTGCCTACGTCCACTCTAAAGTTGATGACTTTATTGATTTACTTGATGATTTCAATCAATTACAGCGGATTACAGTTGATAATAGCTCTGAAATTTGATTACAGCAGCAGTAATGAAGAGTTGAATTGAATCCGGCAGAGTCTGGACGTTCAATGGCCAAAAAGATCCCCTTTCTGTAGGCTTTAGGGTGCTATTTATAGGCGTAGGAGGCTCAGATCTCGCTCAAACTTCGGGAGACTTTTTCTGGCACGTGAGTGGGCCCACGCGACCGACCCCACCAAGTTTCGACTCGATCTGTGATCGATATGAAATGCTATTTTATCCATCAAAAATTCATCCAATCGAGTTGAAACTTGGCAGGAACATTCTTTACCTTGTATGGAAGATGCTGTGAAAATTTTGTTGCATTTGGAACAGCAGTCTGGGAGATATGATCGATACAATTTGGTATGTTTCGGTTGGCTGTTTATTTCAAACCCATCAATTCGAAACGATCCCTTCGGCTAGATCACCTCACGTGGTCTCGTGATGATGTGGCGCGCACTCCTCGCATCGATCCTATTTTTCTCCGAGTTGACCTCTTCGTACCTACGAACTTCGCCTTGTTCGTATCATGCGCCATGATCCAGTTTGCATCAATGGATATGAATCATTGATCGATACGAACTGGATCGAGACAAACCGAGTGGATACGAATAGGGAAGATTTCATGGATATGAAAGAGTGACGTGTCACTATTGATGGATGCGAGGACGATCGATACGAAGCAGTGCTTGGGGTGGATACGAGACTGACCGACTCGAAGTAGGGTACACCGATGATGCGAAGCGGTGTAGATTGATCGATCCGAACGTCATCGATTCGAACCTAATGGATACGAATTTGATGGATTCTAATGGACCAATGCATGATTTCCTGATGGATGCGAACGATGGATTCGAACTGCTCTAAACTCAATGGATACGAACATGCTGAGGCGATGCCCATTTAGTCGATTCGAAATCGATCGATATCATGTTACTGATCGATTCGAAGTATGTGGAACCTGATGGATTCGAACAAAACAAACATTGATGGATACAAATCCGATGGATTCGAAAATGGGCATCTCCTCAACATTTTGATGGATACGAACAACTTGTTTTAGCCAACTTGCATTGATCATATCTCGTTCATACGAACTTCGATTAACCTAAAATTTGAAACACTGCTTTTATGATCTTGCTTATCATGTCCTATAAGTTGTAGCCTGATTCGGGCTCGGACAAAATTCATCGATATCCATAGCGAAGCAATGTGTAACCAATCTTTGAGACGAACTGTCTTTTGTTTCTAATCGATCTTTTGGTATCACGGCTTTGCCAAAAAGCGGGATAACAATCATCACAATATATCATCCAATAGATATCATTCAATCCAGATATTCTACACAATCAATCATCCACAAACAGGAATTATTAATCCATGTTATAATTAATTTAATCAACTTAAATTAAATTAATTATTTAAGAATTAATCACCTAATCCTGCTCAATTTATCATTAATTAATTACAAACAAATTAATTAATCATCACCTTAATCAATCATTTCCTTAATTAATCATCCTCGATTAATTATCCTTTAATACTTTATCTATCAATTAATTAATCTCTAATCACAGATTAATAATCCTTTAATTATCAATTAATAAGCCTTAATTATTAATTAATCTCCTTAAATACAAAGTAATCAATCCTTAATTACTTTTATAATCAATTAATTAACCTTTAATCAATTGTCCATTAGCTATTAATTAATAACCTTACTTATTAATCAATATTACTCAATTACAAATTTATTAATCCATAATTACTTTTATAATTAATTAATTAATCTTTAATTAACTAATTAATTATCTCTTAATTATTAATTAATTAAACTTAATTATTAATTAACAACCTTAATTACAAATTAATTGATCCATAATTATCAGTTAATCAATCCTTGATTAACAGTTAATCCATCTTTAATTAATCTTCAATTATAGATTAATTATCCGTTAATTATAAATTAATAAAACTTAATTACAAATTAAGTACTTCTTAATTACTAGTCAATAAATTTCTAATTACTTGATTAACAATTCCGTAATTACTTAATCAATCAATCTTAATTATTTGATTAATTAATTCTTAATTACAACTTAATTAATCAATTAATTAAAATAATATTTAATTATTAATCCTTAATTACAATTAATTAACCTTTAACTAATTAACTTGTAACCCTTAAGTTATTTATTAATTAAACCAATTAATTACTCTTAATTAATTCTTAATTAATCCTTTATAATTAATAATTAAATTAATTAATTATACTTAATTTCCTTTATTAAACTAATTAATCTCAAGACATTATAACCTTAATTATCTGAAGATAAAACTTTTTCTCATTAATGCCTTAATTACCAATAACATTTTAAACCAATTTATCTTCATAATTAACAATACTTAACTAAATCATGTAACTAAGATTTAAAATAAATAATCATTTAACCTGATAATTTTAAAGTTCACAAAGCTAACTTCCTTAAAATAACTTAAAACATTATCAAGTAGAACTTTTAAAAACTGATTTCAATTTGCATTTAAAAACTTGCTTTTATAAAAATCTTAAACTTTCATTTAAATTAAGTATTAAAATCACTTTAAAATTTACAAAATTTAAATTAAACAAATTTTCAAAAACTCCTTAATCAGTAGTGAAAGAAAACAATTATAAAAAAAGTAAGTTTAAATAAGAAAGTTCTAAACTAGATTTAAATTTAATTTTCAATAAAAACAAATTGATTTTAAAACATTTTATAAATAGATCATCACCTTTGCTTCGGGTCAAACCCAAAGACCCCTCTGGTCTAGCCCCGAGTAAACATCTTCTCTACCCATTTTATCAAAACTTAGATTAAATTTTAAGTTTTAAAAACTTTATAGGCCTAACCCCTTAAATTACTCGAGTTCAAACTCGAGTTACCACCCGCAAAACCCGGTCCCTACTTCGAGACAATCTATCGAACCCAAACTACTATGCACTGAAACCAGGTGCATGTGCACCATCGTTGGAGCCACCTTTGACCTTCGACACACCCTCCGGCATATCGACCATCATCCAGACCTCCGATCCCCACCCTTGAATCACTCACATAAGCTTCTAAACAAAATCGAGCCTGGTAGAAGAAACTGGAACCTAAAACATCATAAGAATTTTCCTCGAACTCGCTCCTCCGACCACCAGAGTCATTGCCACCCCGTTTACAACTCCACTAACACACCCTGTTGCATTTCCCAAGGGTCTGGTGAAGCTCGATCCATCATAGAAGATGCATTACCACAGATTACAGACTTGAACAAAATTAGGTTTAGAAACCTAAATCTACTCTCCGTCGACGTCACGATGATCAAGCACCCTTCCAGCCAATTTTCCTAGTCTTGCAGCATATCCTTCAACCTCCAGACAAAACTCCGAGGCCTCATCTCTCAATGATCGCGAGAAAAACTCAAAAATTCAAATTCCAGTCAACCTTAAATTGCTCATTTAATTCAATATTAAAATTTATGATTTTCTTTTTAAAAATCGTGTTTCCCTAAGACAATTCAAGATATATACTTGAATCAACAAAATTCAACCCTTTATTTTATCATATTAACAAGATTGCTACTGTTATTTCTAGATGCTAGCAATTTTCCAAACTTAAAATGTTTGAATCATATTTTTATATCTTAGATTAAGTTTAGACTTAACTAATTTGTGTTAAGTCCAAAGTTTAACAATGAACAGATAAAAGAAACTGGAATTTAGTTCTCGATTTTAAACCCTATATTAAGAACAGGCAAGAACAAAACATTTGCAGACATGCACAC
The DNA here is from genome assembly GCA_030765085.1 of Allium cepa. Lineage (NCBI taxonomy): Eukaryota > Viridiplantae > Streptophyta > Magnoliopsida > Asparagales > Amaryllidaceae > Allium > Allium cepa. The sequence goes on from CM060930.1 coordinate 241,914,239, forward strand.
CTGTATCATAACCATATACTTCAAATTTCATTCAGAAATACCACTTAAATATTCACAAGCAGGCATCAATAATCTCAGTAATTTTCACAAGCAATAGATTATAATTTACTTAAGTTTTTAAGTAGATGTTTACTTACAGATTAAAAGGCAGAGGCTTGATTTGCTTACTGTGAAGCTTTGATTACTGCAACGATTCAAACATTGTAAACCACTCTGATAATTTAAGGCTTGATACTCCAAGCTTTTGATTTCCTTAAAACTGAATGCTTCAGCTACTTCTTTTGAAAAGAATACAGGGTTGCTTGCTTGCAGATTTTGGAAAAATGTTATAGGGTTTTTGATTTTAGGTTGCTTTGAAAATATGCTACGGGATTGAGTATTGATTTACATTTGCTTATGGGTTGAAGCTTCAAATCTGAAAATGGTTTCAGGTTTAACACTTCCAGGCTTTTTGATTTGAAAAAGATTTGAAACAAAGGTGGATTTTGGTTTGAGCATGGTTACAGGCTTTGAAAAGTTTACAGATTTTTGAACTTGAGTTTGGTAATGTATCAGGTTTGATTTGTTTGACGAAGTGATTACAGGGTCTGTGTTTTGGTTTAAGGAATTGTTTTTTAGGTTTGAAGAATTTTTACTGATTTTTTTTCAAGATTGATTCTTGAATTTCTGGTTTGAGAAGAGTTTTCATGTTTGTAGATAGTTGAACATGGTTATGTCTCTTTGAAATGAAATTAAGAAAAGAAATAAAAGAGAGGAGAGGTGAACTTGTATAATGTGCATTGGGATTTATTAAAATTAAAGAAAATAAGAAATAAATTTTGATACTTGTTTCAAATTCTGACACTTGTCATTGCCCATTATTAATTAACTTACATGTGTATTTAATATGGTTTTAAGAGTTACACTTGTAATTATTTCATGTTTATCTATTTTAAAATGATATTAAAAGCTTTTATGTTAATTATTCTAATTAATATATACATTTCTAAATTTAATAAATGTTTTTCTTAATTTTATATACATAAAACTTTTAAAAGAAAATAGAATATAAGCCAATTATATTTTAAATAAATCGTATAAAATATATTTGTTCCACTTTTAAATGATAATAAAAAACTTTCTGTGCTTATTTTACTATTAATAAACATTTTTCAAATTTATATAAATAATATTCAATTTAAGGAAAACAAAACTTATTTTAAATAAAAACTTAACCATATGTTTTAAATCCAAAACAATTTTCAAGATATATATCTATTTAAACACAAATTTAAATCTAAATTCAAATTTAAATTAAATATAAAATCTAATTTGATATCAATACAAATATATATTTATTTTAAACGAACACAAATTAAATTTGAAAATAATAACTCTACTTTTAAAATAAATCTCAAATATATATACAAATAAACACCTTATTTATTCAAAAAATAATGATTCTATTTTAAAATCCATTTATATTTATATTTAAACATCACATTATCAATTATTTTGGTTATTTATATTTGGAAATAAAAATTTTATCAATTTTAAATATTCTAATAAGTAAATTATCACATTTTAAATTCCTTAAAATTCTGGGATATCACATTCCTTTCCCTTAAAAGAATTTCGTCCTCAAAATTTAAAATAGAGATAATCCAAAACTTTTATTTTATTTTAACCATTCAAGCATCCATATCAACCATACACTATCAACCAAACAAAAAATTTCATCCAAACAAGAAATTTATTCAAATAAATAATTCATTCAAACAAATAATTTATTTGAACAAACAATTTATTCGAACAAATATCACTAGCTATCCGGACACAATTACAGATAAGTCTTCCTAATACTATCTAGAGTTTCTCAAGACAAACTTTGGAATCCTTGCTCCATAGAACCTTAACTAGCTAAACCACTATGATCCAGAGCTTTCTCTTAATCCAATCCAGAAATTTGAACCAAATATCAAATCATACTAAAACCAGCTCAACTACCAGATCCTTGGGAACTGTAGATCCTAACTAAGATGGATTGTTCACGTATTTCCTCAGATGAGATATGTGAAAAATATTGTGAATTCCAAACATCCAAACGGGCAACTCAATCCTGTAGACCACAATCACTAATCCTCTCGAGCACTCGTAACAGACCAATACATCATGGAGCAAATTTTCCCGTCTTACCGAATCTTATCGCTCCTTTTGAATCGGGAAAATTTTGACAATGACTAAATCCCTAATCTCAAATTCCTATTGTCTTTGTCTTTTGTCCACAAATTCTTTTGACGATCCTGCGCTGCTCTCAAACTCTTCCAGATAAGCTCCACCTTCGCAGATGCCTCTCGAATCAAATTGGACCAAGAACCAGACGATCTCTCGACTCTACCCAACAGAATGGGAAACCTACGAGGTCTTCCAAACAAAACTCCATAGGGTTCCATCTAGATATTCGCCTGATAACTATACAAGAATTCCAATAAATACAGATGGTCCTCCAAAATCCATCAAATCCAAAACACAACCCTCAGCATAAACTCAAAAATTCTATTCAGCCTTTCCATCTGACCGTCGATCTAGGAATGATAGGCTGAATTCAAACTTAAACTCGAACCCAAAGCTGATCACAAAATCTCCTAAAATCTGCTAGAGAAGATAGGATCACGGTCGTTAACAATGCTGACTGGAACACCAAGCATTCAGACAAACCTCTTCAAGAAAAACTCAGCCAAAGATGATGAAATACGGATTGCCTTGACCGGAATAAAATGGGTGCTCTTAGATAACTTGTCTTCAGTTACCCATATTCCATCGTTTCCCTCTTTGGTCCTTGGCAAACCATCGATGAAATCCAAAGAAATCACTTCCTACTTCCACTTTGGAACTTCCAAAGGCTGCAACAAAATTACGGTCTTCTGTTGATCACCTTCACCTGCTGACAGATCACTCATCCACTGACAAAAGCAACTACATCCTTCCTCATGCTCGGCCACCAGAAGACTGTTAGTCCTTAAGATGATTGTTTTGATGACAACAACCTTAGAATAGATTATAAAATATAAATATGTGACAACCCGAATTTTCAGGCATCTAATAATTAAGTAATTAACTGATTTTATCTGGTTGAACAAATAAACTTTGATAATTAAACATATATCTGGATGTATATAAATGTATTTGAGCTATAATAAATAATGATTTCTGAACGTATATTGTAAACGGTCGAAAATGATAAATCTTATAATAAAATAACAAAGATATAAATAGATATGCAAACTCTGTAAGTTGGAAGTTATAAGTATATACATATATAGGTATATAAGTGTGTGTGTGTGTATATCTATTGTAATTGAAAGCTTTGTTTTTAATTTAATATTAAAAAAATCAAAATCAAATTACTTAAGATCAATATTTATTAAATTTAAAAGTATGATAGTTTAAATAGGATTTGAATAAAAGATTAAAATCTTTTTCTTTTGTACTTGAAATAAAACATAACATATAAAAATAAATATAACGACATATATTATTAAAAACATAAGAAATATATATAAATAAAGGCTCTAAACATTTGTAAGCATTATGATACATGAAGTTAACATTTGTGGCTTTTATAATACATATAAAGACAAGTGTCATTTGTTTTTTTTAAATATATTAATAATATGAAGAGATAGGCTGTTACAATTTTTATTACAATATCTTCTTGTCTCATTTTTTTCAAAGATCCAAAACCAAAAAAAAAGAGAACTAAATCAATTTCAGACTTTCAAACTGAAGCAAAGACAAATTCAGGGATTCAACTCAACACAAGATAAATCAATTCAGTTTTGAATCAACATCAGAGTCCATTTCAAAGAAGAGAAGTTGTTCTCTGTTTTCCATAAAACTGTGAGTAACAATTTTTCTAAAAAAAAAACTTAAGTATCCAAGGGACTGGTTGCATGTTTTTTCTCTGGGAATAGTATGTTTTGTGTGGTTATATAAATGAATTGTTTGGATGTATATATGTGTGAATTACTTTTGTATTATGTATCCCTGTTATCAGTATTCAAGCTTAAGTTATGATCAAAATTCAAATACTCTTGATCCATTTTCTGTTAGGACTTAGTTCATTAACAAAAGTAATTTGTTTGCCCTAGATTAAAGATTTAAAATTTGATTTAAGTTAAAATTTATTTGAAATTGCTCTGGAAACTTAGTAGAACAGTGCAAGTTTGATCTATGTTAAAATTCAGACATATTAATTCACTGGTTTAAGTATATAATCTGGAAATGTATCAAAAATCATGATTTTTAAAACTGGAATCATAATTTTTAGAAGAAGATTCAGGGAGCAGATCGAGTTTGATCAATTTAGGAGTTTTGGGTTGCCTCTGGTGATCTGGTGACTCGGCTTGGTCGAAATTCATACTGGTGGTAGTGGAGCTATCGAAGAGGTCAGCAAAAATGTCAGGAGGTGATCTAAGTGTTTTGGTGGCAGCGGTGGCCAATTTTTGTTTTTAACCCTAGTTTTGATGGTGTCCAGTAAATGATCCACCACATTTTCTTTGGTGGATCGAGTGTTTCAAATTTTTGGGAAATGAAGGCGGGTGTGTTGACGAATGTGTAGCCGGAATTGAAGATATTCCGGTGGTCACTGTGATGAGCACGAGGAGATTTCAGGTTAGGTCTTTGGATCTAGATTTGAGCAGTGATGCTCGATTTTGATTTCGAATTGATGATGGAGTTCAGATGATCGTACTCTGGTCTTGGGATGATCGGCGACTTGAGTAAAGCTTCGAAGCTGATCAGAGTTAGATGGAATCACCGTGCATGTGCACGGTGCTCTTCCTTGATTTTTTTCTAATGAGTCTGGTTTGAGCAGGGAGGATTGTACTCGAGTTTTCTCGAGTGATTCGTGTGTTTTACTCGAAATTTTTGCAAGATAGACTCGGGTTTTTGAGTTTTAGAACCCGAGATAGTTGGTTACAGGTTTTAAAATCCTGTTTGTTTCTAAATTTTAAAATGAATTTTTAAAATTCAAAGCAAGTAAACAAAGTTTAAAATAAAAATTTTGAGGTATGAATTCAAATTAACTTTTGAATCCTAGTTTTTAAATAAATAAAGTTTTAAAATTTTAATTCTTTAAACAAGTTTAATGTTTAAAGTATGATTTAAAATGAAATGGTTTTTAAATAAAATGTTTAAAACTTATGTATATAAAATTCTGTATAAAAGTTCCTTTAACATTTGATTTAAGAGGTTTATAAAATTGATTTAAATTTGGTTAAAGTTTAAACTTGTTAATCATTTTTAAAATTTTAAAATTTGGAATTTAAAGTAAATTTTAAAAGTGAAATGTTTTAATGCATTTGTTAATGATATCTAGAGTCATTAATAAAAGAATGATTTATCCTAAAGATAAATTAGATTTTAATGATTAATTAAAGTTAATTAATTAATGATTTTGCGTTAATTAATTATTAATTTTGGATTTTTAGTTAATTAATTAAGAATTAATAAATTAAGTAATTATGGGTTAAGTTAATTAATTAAAGATTAATTAATTTATAATTAAGGATCATTAATTAAGATAAGGATAGATTAATAATTAATGATTAAAATTTTATTTAGTTAGGTAATTAAAGATTAATCGGGTTATAGTTAAGCACTTAAATAATTGAGTAATTAGAAAGCTAATTAATTTGTCAATACGAATTTAATTAATTTGGATTAGGAGATGATTAATTAAAGTTTAATCACTTATAGAGTTATTAAGGGATTGTTAATAGTTAATGAAGGATCATTAACTAAGGATTATCAAATGATTAATTAATATAATTAATTTAAGATAATTAATTAGATTAATTAATTAAAGATAATCAATTTATGGAATTGTTTAAGTATAATCACTTAATAAAAGTAATTAAGGGATTAATTACTGAATGTAGTTTATTAAAAGTAATGTGATTAGTCAAGTTAATTAATTGGTTTAATTAATTTAAGATAATCACATGATGGTTTGTTAAAGTATGATTACTGAATGTAATTGGAAAAGAGTAATTACTTAGTAAAGTAATTAAAGGATTATTACTGGATGTTAATTGAATTGGAATGGTAATTTTAGTGGAAATGATTTGGGTTTAATTACCTTGTGTGATTAAATAGAAGGGTAATTACTTGGTGGAAATAATTAATAATTAATTACTTAGTGTAATTAATTTAAGAATTGATTAATAAAGTTATATGAAGATAATTAAGTAATGTAATTAATTAATGGTAATTAATTACTAATGTGATTAATCATAGTTAATTAATGAATAATTATTTTAAGGTTAATTATTAAATGTGATTAATAATTAATTGAAGAAGTAATCAAGGAGCATTAATTAATATAATTAATGATGTAATTAAAGGTTGATTAATTAACATTAATTAATCAACAATAAGTGATTAAAGAGTAATCGATTAATGTAATTAACTAAGGGTTAATGTAAGGTAATTAAAGTATAATTAATCTAGGATGATTAAATTAAGATGGAAAATTAGTGGATCATTAATTAATTGGTTTGTCATTAATTAATGATTAGTAAGCAAGATTAAGAAGTAATTGAAGTAATTAATTAATTCATTAGTGGTTAATTAAATTAAATACAGATGGTGTGTTTGATAAATCTTGCGTATGAATGATTGAATTATATAGTATGCTTAGATTAGTTGATATCTCTGGTATGTGATGTGTGATGCTATGTGATATGTTATGTTGGGCTAAAAAGTGACATCCAGTGTTTAAAATTGAATTGTTTCACTTGAATAACTTGGGTTAAGATGGTATTGAACTCGAAGAGACCAGAGTCGGGTATTAGTAAATACCCGAAACCACTTCAATTCTTTATAAATTAATATGTGAGATCAATTGGCTGAAATGGAATAATTTAAATAATTGGACCATTTAAAAACTAAGTAAAGGAACTTAGAGATTGATTTGAATATAAGTGTTTACTTTAGCAAGTTGTGAACTTGTAGTGAAGTTACGAGTTACCCGGGTTTTAAATAGTACTATGTTTTGTAAATTCATATTAAATGAGTTTTAAATGAGTTTACTCACGCTGGTTTCCAGCCTGACCTGGGTGTTACTTTGATGTAATGCTCGGGTCAGGCCGCGTATTACAGATTTTCAGGTAAGGACGTTTAGGAGCTCAGGAGGCGAGTTGCATGGCAGGAACGTATGGAGAGTTTCCGCTGTGATATATAGTTGTATATCTGGAACATGTTGTTTTAAACTGTCTAGTGTTTGTGTAAATGTTGTAACTCCGATATATTAAAGTGTAATTTGACAAGTACAGCTTTCCTTTGTATAACTGTTATTTTATGTGATATTATATTTTGATACGCTGCGAATGTGAGAATCTGTGTTTCTTTTATGTTTCTTCTTCTATCTCTTTTCTTTCTTTACTAACTATCTGGAATTTTCGAGATTGAAATTTCTGTGTCGTTACAAAATACTAAGAGTATAAGTTTAGATATATATGTATATGTATATGTATATGCAGGATTTAACCATGCACGTATCAAGAATGAAGACTGTACAGTATAGAGATTCAAGATATCAAGAATGAAGACTCATGAGTATCAAAAATATCAAGATTATCAAGACTTCAAGATTCCAATTAATTTATTTTTTAGTTAATTAGGTATTTTGTTAAAACTCCTAGAAAAGCACTGGCTTCTTAAAATCTAATTTATTCATGGAATGGAATCCACTTCGAGCCTGTTAAAGGGATGGAACCCTAAGTAGGATGGAACTTACGAAAAATCTAGCGGAACATTGTTTTGTATCAGCTAATTTTTATTCAAAATGAGTTTTACAAAATTATATCTTGTTTTCAAAATGTTTTCAAAACCTTCCTTTTAAAAGCATCAAAAACATCTATCCAGATTTCAAATACTTTTAGCCTCAAAATAATCTTTAATTTCAAAATCAAATTTTCCGTGGTTTTAACTATCTTTAATAATAATATATTTAATTTTTAAATATTTATACTTAGATTTAAATATAAAATTATGGTAAAATTTTGTATACATTATTCTATATATTTACTTATGTATTTTAACTATAGACAAGTATATTTATAAAGTTTAAAATAGTTTTAATATATGATAGAAGTTACTTTCAAAGAAAAACAAACCACCAAAAATTCCTTTGGGATGTCGACATGCTTAACCTACCCATTCGACATAGTGTCAGTTGGTTTCAAAATTTAAATTTCAAAAGAAGGTTTTATTCGTCATATCTCTTCACGAATGGACATGGTTGTTGTTCTTCTATAAATAGGGAATGTTTTCAATGAATTTTAACACAGATTTTCTGGTTTTTCACTCCTCTTCTTCTTCCACATTTCTTTATACATATTCCTACCTTTACTCTGCTGAAATCAACATTGAATCTAACTAGATTATTTCTGGTTTGATTCTCTATCACTATCTCAACAAGATCCTTAGTGCTATTCAGAGTTATAGGCTTCTTTGTAATCGATTAAACGAGAAAAAGTGTGATTGTGGCCTTGGAAATCAATCAAGTGAGATAAGGTGTGATTGTAGTCTTGGAAATCAATTGGGTGTACTTGTTGCCCGGGAAATCAAGTATCTTTACCCAGAGAATTGTGAATCTGGAGGGTATACCTCGTTGCCTTGAAATCGAGGGTGTAATTGTAAATATTGTTTTTGAAAGGAAATCCGTACTTGTGTGCGGGACTGGATGTAGGGTAACTCTGAACCAGTGTAAAATCCGGTGTGTTCTTTCCTTTACTGCTTTTACTTTATATTTGCATCTATGTTTGATTCTGTGATCATATCTGTGTTTGAATATTGCATACATTTGTGTTCAAATTAACAAAAACTCAAAAAGATTTAACAATTCTCTAAAACACTATTTACCTCCCCTCTAGTGTTTATCCTAGCCTTAAGATCCTTAATCCGCATTTCTCAAAAGTCTCTCTGACAGAACTCCTTGCCTCAAATCCTTGATATTCAGAACACCACTCCTACCAATGATCCCTAAAGTTCCTTGATCATCAATCTCAAAACTGAAACACTGACCATTCTTGACTCAATCCACTCACTTCTGGCACACATAAATATCCGTGCAGACCTCTAACTTACTCTTGCCATCAAGAATAGCTAGAACAAGTTCACTAGTCTGCCTTGCCTTCAAATACGAGAAAGCCTCTTCACACTCGGGTCCATATAAACTTTGCTCCTTTCCGAGTCAACTTGGTTAAGTGCGAAGAAATCTTAAAATAGACTTGATAAACTTCCTGTAGAACTCTGCCAAATCCCGAAAACTGCGACTGCTTCTACTCCTGAATAGTAGCTACCCTGGCTGGATCTATAGAAATACCCTCACTAGAAACAAATGGCCTATTCAAGGAAATCTTGGGTTGGCTTCACCAACTCTTCTCTCTTTTTCGACGCCATCCTTCTACTAGGCTGAACAACAGGCACTGCTCCCAGAACTAAAGACGATCTGAATCTCTATCTCGATGAGGACAAACCCTTCACTCCCTTGGAAACATCCTGAAAATCTCTAAACACCTCGATGGACTCTACACCATCTGGAGATGCCTCGCTTCCAATGCAGAAGATCACCCAAATGAACTCTGGAATGATCACAAGTCACTTCTGTGATTCTTCCTAACTCAGTCTCCAAAGATACAGTCCTTAAACTATCCATCCAATCCATACACAGAATAAGATCAAACCCTTTGAGATCCAATACTGATGGGTCACAAGAAAACTATGGGGATGATAAGAAAATCTTAACCCTCTACAGATCTTATCTAACATGGTTACCCCGCTTATAGGTTTAGATATAAGGATAGGACGGTCAACCAAACAAAGAGAAAGATGAAAATTCTCTAGAACTCATGTTGGAAATCCGAACAGATACCCAACAAATTTAGATAGGTATATTATTATATAAAATTTACAAATACACGCTCTCAAGATAGTCACTACTCCAGAGCCTTGGTAATATCTCAACCTATGCTCTAATACCAAGTGTGACGATCCACTTTTCATTCCACAGAAAGACGCATCATTAATAAGAAAGAAAGAGGTAGAAATACAATAGATAGAAGAAAGAATTCAACAATATCAGAATCTCACAGCGGAAATGGAACCAAATATAATATATCACATAGATATTACATAGTCATTACATCAGAGTTACACAAATACAACAACATTTCACATTAGACAGTTATACAGATCTGTTTAATCCATTACAACTAGGATACAACAGATAAAGACCCACAGCGGATACTGATAGATATAGCTATGTATGGACTCCTGCTTCAAGCTATCCAATATTCGTCAAGCCAAAACCTGATCACTTGGCTACTCATAAAAATTTGAGCAACCAAGAGTTTAAGAAAAAACAGAATAAACTTCGGGTCAGACATGGGTCTGGTATGAGTAAACGGTTAAACTGTTTAACTTTGAAAAAAACCTTTGAAAACAAAGGTATCATGTAAGACTTCCCACACATAAACATGGGTAAGTTTTTACCTTAGCTAACCAAAACATTTGATAGGAAATCCGGTTATATTGTAATAGGGTCTACGGTTTTCAAATAAATATTCACATAGCCGAAATTGTTTCATTTATTAAATTCCATCATACTAGCCACAATGTGGGTTAGACAATCAAATCCGAGGGCACTTATTGGAGATTGGATTTCCATACAATGGCAGGGCTACTAGGGTACCGCCCGTCACGGTACGTGGCCTAGATCAATGTACCGAGGATCACTCCCGAACCCCTGCAACACAAGGCAGGAACCATTCCTTACTGAATAGTCCCGAACAAGACAACCCCACAGTTAGCTGCAGACCAACTTCCTACACAGTCGAATAAAAAGGGACTTCTAAACATGGGAAGCTCCTGTCCTACTTGAGCGTGACTCACTTAGCCTTGCTGCATCTCCCTTGTTTTAGGCATTCCCGGTTAATGAGGCTTGAGGTTACGATTACCTTTATAAAACAGATCTATCTTAGAATGCTCATCGTCCACCTGACGATGTTCTGAAAGCATTCAATCCATACAAGTTCGTTCCTGGTTCGAACGAAACCAAAGGCATTATCTCGTTACACTCATTTTGGAATCACCCTCAGAGTTAACGACAATAACCCTTGCACTCTGAAACTCCATCTCTATCTTCACTTTGAGATGTCATGACCTATCATTTAACTTGGATTGATGTGTTTTTCGGATAATCAAATCTGATACCTGATCCCGGTCTCATCGAAATCCAAATGTATCTTAGAGGCCAAGTTGTTTAAGGTTTAAACAACTCATTTCAATTCAAAACTTGAACTAACACAGCATTTAAAATAGATAAATATTACACATTTATCACTGAGATATCAAATATCACATCACAAAATATCACAACATATCATCCAATAGATATCATCCAATCTAGATATTCTACACAATCGATCATCCACAAACAGGAATTATTAATCCATGTTATAATTAATTTAATCAACTTAAATTAAATTAATTACTTAAGAATTAATCACCTAATCCTGCTCAATTTATCATTAATTAATTACAAACAAATTAATCATCACCTTAATTAATCATTTCCTTAATTAATCATCCTCGATTAATTATCCTTTAATACTTTATCAATCAATTAATTAATCTCTAATCACAGATTAATTATCCTTTAATTATCAATTAATAAACCTTGATTATTAATTAATCTTCTATACAAAGTAATCAATCCTTTCAAAATACAAAATATTGAATATTTAAATAACCAAAACTCAAATTAATGGTAGCATCGGCAGCAGCGTCTCGTTCGTTTCTGGTCCCCTCTTCCTCTTCTCCCTAGTCCCCGTGCCCTTGCCCTCCCGCCGTGTTCAACGTCCCTATGCCTAGCTCGTCTCCTCCCCGCGTCGCTCTATCCACCTCTCCCTCATCCACGCATTCTGGTAGGTTTTTTAAAGTTAACCGTTTAGCATCACCATTTACGTCGCCGCCGTTGCTTTCTGATGCCGAATATCCTCCCTTGCCTCTGCTTCCTGGTAATTTCACTGACCGAGCGCCTGTTTTGTGCACTACTGAGTGTCCTGAGCTGCCGTCCTCTTTGGATTTTGATGTGTGCCGCCCTGTTTGTGGTCGTTTGCAAACTGGTGTGAATGATAATATCGATTACGGTTCTAATGGTGAGAAATTGGGTGTGGTTGGTTGTGATTTGAATCCAGTTGATGCTAATTTAAAGTGTATAAAACAATGCTCTCCTGGTGTTTGTCAAAATTCTCTTGAGAAGGATGTATCAAAGTGCAGTGGTATGTTTTCTGGTGCGTGTAAAACTGTTGAGCTGGCAGTCCCTACATGCTGTGATCTACCTTCTGTAGGGGCTTGTCCTGGGCCTCCTTCGGCTACGCATGATTGTACCAAATATGGTTCAGCTAGTGGCACTCCATCTGTTTGGCACATTGCCAATGACAATGACATGCATGCGGACTCTTCTCCCATTGTTGCTCAATTCCCATTCCTGTGGCCTCTGCAGGTATTGTGGAGTGTCGCCCTTCTGCTCCTTGCCCATCTTTACCCAGATCATGGTCTTCCCTTTTTACTTCCATGCCCCGTAATGCGGGAGTTTATAAACCAGTTGATTTCGAAATCGTTGAGGAAAATGGAGTGATGATCCCTCCCCCCTGTGTAATGCAAGCCGGTGTGGACTTTTGGTCAGGATACGTAGTTGGATTCTTTTTGGACCCTAATCATCGTCTTCATGATGCGGCTGCTGTTTGTCGTAGGGCCTGGAGACTACAGGGTGGTCTTAGAGTTAAGTTGGTTGATTCCTTGTACTACCTTTTATTCTCCTCCCCTGAGGAACATAGTCGTTTTCTTGAGTCTGAGCCTTCCTTCATTGATGGTCAGCCTTTTATTATTACCCCCTGGTCTCCGACGATGGCTAGTGCTCGTGAACAAGTTTTATCTATCCCTTTTTGGGTTTATTTCTCCCAAATCCCATCTGCTCTACAACCGCTGCTTGGTTTGAATTGGCTTGCATGCAATGTTGGTAAATTGATTTTTTTTGACTCTAATACGGTTGCGCGTGATAAGCTTGTATATGCCAAGGCCCTGATTGAGATTTCTCCCCTTAAGCCGCTTCCAGCCTCTATTCCTGTCCAGCTTGCTGTTGGTCACGTGGTGGATGTTCGTGTTCGTTATGGATGGGTCCCTGACATTTGTGCCTCTTGTCACTCTTTTGGACATGTCGCCTCTTCCTGCTCTCACTCTGCTGTATCTGCTGCTGCGACTAAGATCCCTTTGCCACGGCCTCCGCTTAGGAAATGGGTTCCCAAAGTCTCTCTGGTTGCTTTTGCCCCTGATCCATCTCCTGCCTTAGTCCGGCCTCCGTCCCCAGTCCCTGCTGATGTTCCTTCTGTTCTGTCTGCCGAGCCGGATCTCTCTCCGCCTCTAGTTGTTTGGGCTGAGACTGAACATTGTTGGGTTGACCGTCATACAGCTATGAGATTCAACCCTGTGGATGACTCCTACTTTAGATATGTATCTGATGATCTATTGGACCTTCGATGCCTTTATTACAGGATTTCAGGTGATTCCTTGGTTCTTGACATGGATGGTTTGTATGCTGAGATTAATTCTGTTACTCTAGTTGATACTGCCTGGGATCGATCTTTTATTTACTCCTATGACGTTGACAGTTATGACCTATCTCTTGCTATTCTTTTCTGCCCCTTTTTTGGTCTTCTAGGGTGTGGTTCTCTGGATACTACCCGGGTAGTTGAGGGTGTTAGTGATTCTTCCTCCGCGAAGGAGAACTAGTCTAGTTATTTATTTCTTGTAGCTGTGACAAGTCTGTCACACTCCGGTGCTGTATTTTTTATTTCTATCTATCATAGTAGCTAAGGTGTCTCTGCCTTTCTCCTGTACTTCAACTTTATTACGTTCGTAATAAAAGTGGTCGGTCCACTATAAAACCGTCGGCCATGCCAAAAAAAAAAGTAATCAATCCTTAATTACTTTTATAATCAATTAATTAACCTTTAATTAACTGATTAATTATCCATTAACTATTAATTAACAACCTTATTAATCAATATTTCTCGATTACAAATTAATTAATCCATATTACTTTTATAATTAATTAATCTTTAATTAACTAATTAATTATCTCTTAATTATTAGTTAATAAAACTTAATTATTAATTAACGACCTTAATTACAAATTAATTAATCCATAATTATTAGTTAATTAATCTTGATTCATAGTTAATCCATCTTTAATTAATCTTCAGTTATAGATTAATTATCCTTTAATTATTAATTAATAAAACTTAATTACATATTAAATACTTCTTAATTACTAGTTAATTAATTTCTAATTACTTGATTAACAACTCTCTATTTACTTAATTAATCAATCTTAATTACTTGATTAATTAATTCTTAATTGCAACTTAATCAATCAATTAATTAATCCCTATTCATTAATTAATAATCTTTAATTATTAATCCTTAATCACAATTAATTAACCTTTGACTAATTAACTTGTAACCCTTAAGTTAATTATTAATTAAACTAATTAATTACTCTTAATTAATTCTTAATTAATCCTTTATAATTAATTAATCAAATTAATTAATTATACTTAATTTCCTTTATTAAACTAATTAATCTCAAGACATTATAACCTTAATTACATTTTCTTATTAATGCCTTAATTACCATTAACATTTTAAACCAATTTATCTTCATAATTAACATTACTTAATTAAATAATTTAATTAAAATTTAAAATAAATAATCATTTGACTTGATAATTTTAAAGTTAACAAAGCTAACTTTCTTAAAATAACTTAAAAATTATCAAGTAGAAGTTTTAAAAAATGATTTCAATTTTTATTTTAAAACTTGCTTTTATAAAAATCTTAATCTTTCATTTGAATTAAGTTTTAAAATCACTTTAAATTTTACAAAATTTAAATTAATCAAATTTTCAAAACTCCATAATCAATAGTTAAAGAAAACAGTTATAAAAAAGTAAGTTTAAATAAGAAAATTTTAAACTAGATTTAAATTTAAATTTCAAAAAAAAACAAGTTGATTTTAAAACATTTTAAAAACATATCATCACTTTGTCTCAGGTGAAACCCGAAGACCCCTTGGGTCTAGCCTCGAGTAAACATCTTCTCTACCCATTTTTTTTAATACATAGATAAAATTTTAAGTTTTAAAACTTTATAGGCCTAACCCCATAAATTACTCGAGTTCAAACTCGAGTTACGACCCTCAAAACCCGGTCCCTGCTTTGAGACAATCTATCGAACCCAAATCCATTGTGCACTGAAACCAGGTGCATATGCACCATCGTCGGAGCCACCTCTGACATTCTACACACCCTTCGGCACATCGACCATCATCTAGACCTCCAATCCCCACCCTTGAATCACTCGCATAAGCTTCCAAACAAAATCGAGCCTGGTAGAAGAAATTGGAACCCAAAACATCACCAGAATTTTCCTCAAACTCCCTCCTCCGACCACCAGAGTCGCTGCCACCCCGTCTATAACTCCTCTAACACACCCTGGTGCATTTCCTAAGGGTCCGGTGAAGCTCGGTCCACCATTAAAGATGCATTGCCATAGATTATAGACTCGACCAAAATTAGGTTTAGAAACCTAAATCTACTCGCTGCCGACGCCACGATGATTAGGCGCCCTTCTAGCCATTTTTCCTAGTCTTGCCGCACATCCTTCCACCACCAGACAAAACCCCGAGGCCTCATCTCCTAATGATCACCATAAAAACTCAAAAACTCAAATTACAGTCAACCTTAAATTGCCCATTCAATTCAACATTAAAATTTATGATTTTCTTTTTAAAAATCATTTTTCCCTAAGACAATTCAAGATATATACTTAAATCAACATAATTCAACCCTTGATTTTATCATGTTAACAAGATTGCTACTATTATTTCCAAATGCTAGCAATTTTCCAAACTTAAAATGTTTGAATCATATTTTTATATCTTAGATTAAGTTTAGACTTAACTAATTTGTTTTAAGTCCAAAGTTTAACAATGAACAGATAAAAGAAATTGGAATTTAGTTCTAGATTTTAAACCTTGTATATAGAACAGGGAAGAACAAAACATTTCCAGACATGCACATCTGTATCATAACCATAAACTTCAAATTTCTTACAGAAATACCACTTAAATATTCACAAGCAGACTTCAATAATATCAGAAATTTTCACAACCAACTTATTATAATTTACTTAAGTTTTTAAGTAGATGTTTACTCACAGATTAAAATGCAGAGGCTTGATTTATTTACTATGAAGCTTTGACTACTGCAATGATTCAAACATTGGAAACCACTCTAATAATTTACTCCAGGCTTTTGATTTCTTTAAAAGTGAATGCTTTAGCTACTGCTTTTGAAAAGAATATAGGGTTGCTTGCTTATGGATTTTGGAAAAATGTTGCAGGGTTTTTGATTTTAGGTTGCTTTGAAAATTTGCTACAGGCTTGAGTATTGATTTACATTTGTTTATGGGTTGAAGCTTCAAATATGAAAGTGGTTTCAAGTTTAACATTTCCAGGCTTTTTGATTTGAAAAAGATTGGAAACAGAGGTTGATTTTGGATGATTACAGGCTTTGAAAAGATTGCAGATTTTTGAACTTGAGTTTGGGAATGTATCAGGTTTGATTTGTTTGAGGAAGTGATTACAGTGTTTGTGTTTTGGTTTGTTTTTAAGGTTTGAAGAACTTTTACGGATTTGTTTTCAAGTTTGATTCTTGAATTTCTGGTTTGAGAAGAGTTTTCAGTTTTGTAGGTAGTTGAACATGGTTGAGTCTCTTTGAAATGAAAATAAGAAAGGAAATAAAAGAGAGGAGAGGTAAATTTATATAATGTGCATTAGGATTTATTAAAATTAAAGAAAATAAGAAATAAATTTTGACACTTGTTTCAAATGCTAACACTTGTCATTACCCATTATTAATTAACTTGCATGTGTATTTAATATGGTTTTAAGAGTTACACTTGTAATTATTTCATGTTTATTTATTTTAAAATGATATTAAAAGCTTTTATATTAATTATTCTAATTAATAAATGCATTTCTAAATTTAATAAATGCTTTTCTTAATTTTATATACATAAAACGTTTAAAAGAAAATAGAATATAAACCAATTATATTCTAAATGGATCCAATAAAATATATTTATTCCACTTTTAAATGATAATATTAAACTTTTTGTGCTTATTTTACTATTAATAAACATTTTTCAAATTTATATGAATAATATTCTTTGTAAGGAAAACAAATCTTATTTTAAATAAAAACTTTTCCATATATTCTAAATCCAAAATGATTTTCAAGATATATATCTATTTAAATTCAAATTTAAATCTAAATTCAAATCTAAATTCAATGTAAAATCTAATTTAATATAAATTCAAATATATATTTATTTTAAACAAACAAGAATTAAATTTGAAAATAATAACTCTATTCTAAAAATCTATTTTTAAAATCAATCTCAAATATATATAAATAAACACCTCATTAATTCAAAATAACAATTCTATTTTAAAATCCATTTATATTTATATTTAAACATCACATTATCAATTATTTTGGTTATTTATATTTGAAAATAAAAATTTTATCAATTTTAAATAATTTAATAAGTAGATTACACACCTTAAATTCTTTGAAATTCCGGGATATCACAGGCTATATGCTTGTTGTTGTGTCATTACTGAAATTTCAGGGATGAATTTTTTAAGGGGAGAGTCTGTAATGTCCCTTAATTTTATCTAACATTATTCAGGATATTCAATTGGATAAATTAAACAGAATTAAGTGAATAAGTAGGGAGATGGGATTAATACATTTAATCGTCGTGTCGAAATGAATGAACTAAAATAAGATTTAATTAAATTTAGAAGGAGGAATTTTCTAAGGGGTAAACTTGGCTACATTTCTTTGTATATATCTCTTCCTCCACCTTAATAAACTTCCACTTTTTTATTGTTATCTTCCATATACTTCGGTCGGTCATTAAAAAGCTCCAGAAAGAGTTTAAATTGAAGAATAAACTAAGGAATTAAAGTTAGGAAATTATCTCATTCTCCAATCAACTAATCAAGGTGAATAATCATGTTTATCATCTCATTTTTCTATGTTTGGGTAGTTATGGTTATATGCGATTCATGTTTATGATTTAGTTTGGGATATAACCACTTAAACCTTTGGTTGGATAAGACATGGGTGTTTTAAAATGTTAATGGGCTAATTAACACGTTTTCATTCGGTTTTGGTTAAATTCCGAGTTGTTTTGATCTTCATATGCTTTGAAATTTTAATATTTATAGTATATGATTTTTCTAAATTTTTGTGATTTTTGAAAAAATTTCCTCAGTAATTTGCTAAGGTAATTAAATTATTTAAGCCACGGTAATTGAAAATTTTTTTCCGAAATTACTTAAATTCGAAACGAAATTGCTTTTCGAAATATTTGAAGAAGAAGTACAGTGTTTTGAGAAAAAGGTTGACTTTTTTATACTTTTTACTATTTGAAGTACAGGAGAAGGTTCCTTAGCCAATCAAAATTAGACAAAGAAGACAAAACATCACTTCAGTGGGCCCAGATTTGCCTTCGACTCCAACAAGATGAAAGGTAAACAGTTATCCTTTGTCAAAGTCGAAAGGTAGGCACGGGGCCGAATGGAAGAATAGGAGGAAGGGATGGGGAGGCTACTTCTTTTTCTTTCGGACAGAAATAAAAATTGTTTTCAAATAAGTTGAAGGAGGATCCTTCGACTCTATCATTTAATAAAAGACTAATTTTTTTATATATATTCAAAAAGGGGTATCAAAGGGTATCTTCGAAAGCTTAAAACCTTTAGGAGTAGTGTTTTAAAATGTTTTGCAAAAGGTTTGATTTCGAAAGGTTTTGAAGGGGTTATCTTCAATGATTGTGAAAGCTTTTGATTTCGAAATGTTTGATTTCGGAAGGTTTGATTTTGAAAGGTTTTGAAGGGGTTATCTTCAATGATTGTGAAAGATTTTGACTTCGAAAGGTTTTGAAGGGTTTCTTCAATAATTGCGAAAGGTTTTGAATTCGCAAGGCTTGACTTCAAAAGGTTTGATTTCGAAAGGTTTTGAAGCGAATTACTTCAATGATTATGAAAGGTTTGACTGCGAAAGGTATGATTTCCGATGGTTTGACTTCGAAAGGTTTGATTTTGAAAGGTTTTGAAGAGGTTATCTTCAATGATTGTGAAAGGTTTTGTTTTCGAAAGGTTTTGATTTTTGATTTCGAAAGGTTTGATTTCGAAAGGTTTCAAAAGGGGCTAGCTTTGGATGTTTAGTTGCTTTCTGATGGGACTTCATTCGAAGGGTTTTAAAGGGCCGTTTTAAGCCATTTTCGTGAGTAAATTTTGCTAATTCGAAGTGGCTTTTTGAAAGGGTTATAGCATAAAATACGTATCTTTGTTTGAATCTATAAGGGAGATCCTTATTTAAAAAGAACGTTATAAAACCTTAGGGACACCGGGGTGGTTTAATGTTTTCGATACATAGTTTGGGGTTACAAACAGAAATATGCTTTTGAAATATACATCGAGGCTATCAATGTGTTTTTATTTCATTTAACCTAATCGGGGCTACCAATAGGAACAGATTAAGTAGCTGGTATACCTGGGGAAAATAATTAATCATGGGGATCACGAAATTTTATAAATAATTATGGGATCAAAATGTGTTAATTGGCCATGTGATGGGTTCTTGGTTAAACTAGAAAAACCATAGAATGTGTGGTGGATAGCCTACATCAAATTTCTAAAGTAAAGAATGTTTTGCCGAAGGTGGTTCGCCTCGGGATTAGGCACCCAACGGTTCATAGTCATCCTTGGAAAACTATGGAGTATGTGGGGGATAACCCGTACCAACTTTTATAAAACAATGCAAGATGGATAATCTGCATTTATTTTTGAATGGATTTGGGATGGATAGTCCTATTTAAACTATGACGGATAGTCATTTTAATGATTTTAGAGCGGTACTCTAATAAATTGCTTTTAGATAGGATATCTAATAAATGGGAGGATAGGATATCCACTACATATGATTTATGGCTTTATTTCATATTATGTTAAGACTAATCATTTTGGGTGCAGGGGCATAGTAAATGGTTTGCATGTTTCATTTTGGATATTAGTGTGGGGAAAACCCATTCCGCTGAGCGGTGTGGTCTCACTAGCTATCTATTTATGATAAGTGACGATAGGGGATTATTTATACCAAACTTATTGTCTGACTCAAAGTTTGTGTTTCTCCACAAACTCTCGAGTACCTAAAATTAATTTGAGTAGTCTAAGGGTGGGAGACTTTCAGGTTTTTGGACGAATAAGCTTCCGGAGATGTGAGGAGATAGTGTTAGCTATATAGGAGATATTTTGTGTTTTCCACTTCAATGTACTAAGAACTGTAAAGTTCATATTTATTAGTTTTCTGATCATCATAAGGGGACATCTTCATATGTCGCCCTTATCATATTTTGTACCTGCATATGTGATCTGAACATAGTTAATGTCTGGCATTATGTAATTAAATCTTTAATTGAAATTCATAAGAAATGAGAAACTCTGTTTTGTTGAAGTTTAAACTTTTTCATATTCTTGTGCTTCTGTGTTGTCAATAGTTTGAAGATTCTAGTTTCTGTCACTTGGAAATAACACATTTGGATGACTGCAGCATCTATAGTGGTTAGTTTTGAGCCTCCGGAAGCGGGATGTTATAGAGGCCTTAAAGGAGGTAGCCCGTGAAGAGGACAGAGAAGAAGTGGTCGAAGAAGCCAACTGCCGGGTAGAAGCTGTCGTCGAGTCCGTTAGAGAAGATATCAAGAACTTGTCCGACCCGCTCATCGCGGAAGATAACACAAAAGTTCTTCTCCACTATGACTTAACATTTCTAGGTGAAGGCTATCTTGAATCGCTTGCCAAAGCGTGGGAGATTATCATCAAAACAAAGAAGGAAGAACTGTGGGTGGCAAAGCTTAATGAAGAGGCACTCGTGCAAGAGGTGCTTTGAGGAAATGAGCCATCTGATCTGGCTTCCACAAAACTTCAATTTTCTAAGGCTCGTGCTTCGGAAAAATAAATAGAGGACATCAATGGGTCCTCTGGAGTCGATCTCAAGGGTCCTTCTCCTACTCAAACGGCTGAAATGTCATCTTCTCAACTCACGAAGCAACACATTGACTATGATTCGAACAGACCTAGCCTTGGTCCACAAATGCTATCTCCCATTCTTGAAGGGAGCACTCCCATGACAACTAAGAGCCAAACGGATGCTAGTATTTGCACAGAATTCCTTTGAATCCAAAAAAATTGATGCTTTTGGCATGTAACGGCCGTTGACTAACACCCGTGCTTTAACTAAATTTTGGAGGTCATGTCGGTCCAGAGCAAGTACATAGGAGCGATATCACGATGGAGCAACAAGAGAAAACAACCGAAGCTTAGGCTACTACAGGTACTCAGAGGCCTGATGCTCCGGTCATCGGTGCACTTGATGAGGATAAGCATGAGGACTGTCCCTTCGTGAAGAGCTGGATGATGTAGTGATCACGAGCGCCCTGGAGAAAATCTCCAAAAGTAGTATGAAGAAGCATATTAAAGAGGAAGAGTAGGCGAAGCATGAAGTCTAAAAGGAACTCGCTGAAGATCCTAATCTTGTACCTCTATAGGTTATTCCACCCGGTGGGACAATTCCTATTGAAATTCCTCCTTCTTCTTCGAGCATCTCCACTAAGGGCGGCAAAGGGACCCAGAAAAGATGCTCAACCAATTCTACTCCTAAGAAACCGAAAAAGGAGAAGAAGTCAAAGAAATAGATAGTCCCTTGTGTTGTTGTACATATTTGGATAAGTTAGGCAAGTGTATGGGCGTGAATCCCGAACTTTTGGAATAGCTTGTAACGAATTTTTGATACAGTGAATGAAAGCTTTTGTTTTTAGATTAGTCATCATGAGAATTATTACTTTAATAGTAGAGTAATTACTTGCCATTTCATGCACTTGTAATGATTCTCATAAGTCCATCAATTATTCACTATCTCCATCTTGAGGCTTCTCTTTAGACGGTGGCTTAAGTTGTAAGCAATGCTAAGCCGAAACTGTAACAGACGGTTATGTCTTGCCTCTGACAGTTCAAACATCTTTTGTTGATTTGAGATTAGAACTCATGGGATAGAGAATAGTCAAAATCCGTCCATCCACCTGTTGAGTTTATGAGTTAGCCCACGGTCTGGGGACTTAGAATTTTTCACAGCTAGTAAGCCATATCCTAATTGCTCATGCTCTAATCCATGCTCTGGAAACATAGAGTTTTTGTCGTGGGCAGTCATGTTTCCACCCATGGCGAGCGTTTTTTCATTGAATGGCTTATACTCTAGTCTGAAGTCGGCGACTTAGAGTATTCTAGTTCGCAATCGGGGACTTAAAGCTTTTGTCATGGGCAGTCGTGTTTTCACCAAATGGTTTATACTCTAGTGTGCAGTCGGGGACTTAGAGTACTCTAGTCCGCGGTCGGGGACTTAGAGTTTTTGTCGTGAGCGGTTGTGTTTCCACCCGTGGCAGTCTTTTTTCCACTAAATGGTTTACACTCTAATCCATAATTGGGGACGTAGAGTTTTTGTCGTGGGCAATCGTGTTTCTGCCCGTGGTAGTCCTTTTTCTGCCAGATGGTTTATACTTTGGTCCGCAGTTGGGGGTTTAGAGTTTTTGTCATGGGCAGTTGTGTTTCCGCCCATGGCAGTCATTTTTCCACTAAACAGTTTATACTCTAGTCCGTAGTCGAGGACTTAGAGTATCCATAGTTGGGGCCTTAGAGATTTTATCGTGGGCAGTCGTGTTTCCACCCATGGCAGTCGTTATTCCACTAAATGGTTTATACTATGGTCCATGGTCGGGGACTTAGAGTCCTCTAGTCCACAATTGGGGACTTATTTTTTTTGTCGTGGGCAATTGTGTTTCCACCAATTGTAGTCATTTTTCCACCAAATGGTTTATACTCTAGCCCACAGTCCGGGATTTAGAGTTATTTTCGTTTTCTCATTATCGACGACCTTAATTTGTTCCTTATTGCGAGCTCTACTCCATGGTTCGAAGTCGTCAACCGAGCAAACATACGAAGCTTACCTCGTTCAATCCCATCGGGGGTCGATATGATTGATCAACGTCAAACTCCATGAATTTGTTCACATGTCGCACATATTGATATCAATTAGTTTCATCGCATACTCAGCATAAAATGGAATAATAGTATCTTATGTAAAGGAAGCTTCAAGATTTTATTCATCATATGAAAAGGAATAGAGTAACTTGTCTTATTACACATTGAAAAGGTCAAATACCAAAGAAAAAGTTGAAAGTAACTAGTACCGAAATACAAATGAAATAGTCTAGATGAAATAGCATCGTAAATGCATGCTATGCTCTTGGAAGTGCCGCACCATCAATAGTCAATAGATTAAAAGTTCCTTTTCCAAGCCTCTGTTCAATGACATATGGTCCTTTCCATGTCAGATTCCTATGCGACGGGACCAGACAAACTTGCTTTAATACAAGATCGCCAACTTTAAAGGTTCTCGATTGGACTTTCATATTATAATATCAGGTGATTCGTTGTCGGTGTGCAGCTGCTCTCAAATCGGCCTCCTCGCATTTCTTATCGATGAAGTCCAAAGATTCCACGAGAAGATCTTGGTTCATTCTAGGGACGCGGTAAGTCACTCGATGAGAAGGGACTCCGAGTTCCACTTGAATAACTACTTCGGCTTCGTAGGCAAGAGAAAATGGGGCATGGCCAGTCGTGGACTTGTGAGTGGTCCTATAGGCCCAAAGTGTTGTAGAAAGCTCATCCACCCACTTGCCTCTAGCCTTCTCAAAATGCTTTTTAAGAATAGATTTGATAGTCTTATTTATAGCTTCAACCTGTCCACTTTCCTGGGGGTGAGCTACCACCACAAACCTCTTCTCGATACGATTCCTTCAACAAAATTCTTTAAATTCAACTCTATCGAATTGAGTTCCATTGTCAGTCGGGATAGTCCGTGGAAGAGTTAAGTAGCATATGATGTTTCAAAAAAATAGACTTAATAACTTTCTTGGTTGTAATCGTGGCTAACGGCTCTGCCTCGGCCAATTTGGTCAAGTAGTCAACCGCGATAATCGCTTACTTCACACCACCTTTTGAGATTGCTACAGAGCTGATGATGTCAATACCCTACATAAAGAATGGCCATGGATTGGCCATTTGTGTGATCTCCATCGACGGAGCTCTTGGCACTTTTGTATATACCCGGCATCTGTCTCTTCATCTATCATAATCAGTAGCATCTCGATTCGTAGTCGACCAGTAGTATCTATAACGAAGTTTCTTTTTTGCTAAAAATTTCCTCCAATATGATCACCACATTCCCCCTCATTGATTTCTTCCAAGACATGCTTTATCCTGTCGTGGACGATGCACCGGAGTATGGGTATAGAGAACCCCTTTCTATACATAGTTCCTCCTTGCATAATATAACATGAAGCTTTGCGAAGGACTTGTTGCTTTTAGTTTCTCTTCTCTAACAAGATTCCATGCAACAAGTATTCTTTAAATGGAGTCATCCATGATTCCTTCTCGGGCTCCGTTTTGAGGACTTGGTCAATTTCCATCATATCTATACTTTGGGTGTGCATTGCCTCGACTGGAACCAAGCCTATCTATTATGCATCACCGGTACTCACGAGCTTTGCCAATGAATCGGCTTCTCCATTCTGCTCATGCGAGATATGCAAAATGTCATAGTATTTGACGCAGCGGATTATTAACAAAACGATATGAATTGATGACTGTAGCAATCGGTGGATTGAAGATACTGAAATGCCCAAATTCGTTGATCACAAAGATACCGAATTCTAGCTATCTTCGACACGTTGATCGCGCACGATACCGTGAGAGAAGATCTTCAATTCTTCAAGCGTTGATCAAGCGCACTTGATTCCGCGAATCGGCTTCAACAATCGTTGATTCGAGCGCACTCGAATAACCGAAAGTGGAGATAGGAGATTACACTCAACTACCAATTTAAATTGAAAGCACAAAGCTAACAAAAGAGAATTTTATTCAAAAATCAACAACTTCAATTTACAACACACACCCTATTTATAGTTTTCTCACAACCCAGACCTTAAGTCGCACTCGACTTACGACTCATCATAGGTCGCTAGCGACTCCACATCACGCGACTCATTTATTACACGACCTAAGACAGTACAACACTAGGTCATCACGACATACGACTTAAAGAAGGTCGCCTCCGACCTAACACAAAGTTACATGCGACTCAACAAACCCAGTACACGACCTACGACTTAGTTTAGGTCGTATGCGACCTATCATCCAACGACTCAACAAGTTACAAAGCAGAATTACAAGCACCCGGCCTAAGATACAATGCGCACGACCTACGACTTAAAAATCAAACGACTCAAGACTCAGCACAGATTCCCGACCTAAGACCTTCAGCGACTCAAGATCTTCAATGACTTAAGGTCTTCAACGACTTAAGACCGAATGACTCATCTCCAGGCGACTTAACTCCGAACGACTCACTTCTCCGTGACTCGTTATCCTTTCCCCTGTTAGGTCGCGAACGACTTAACGTTTTGTTAGGCCGTAACTCCTCTTCACATAGTTTGTTAGGTCGTGACCGACCTAAAATTCCTCCACTAGGTCGTAACTCGTCAATGCAGCTGGAGTGACTTATGGCTAACTCGATAACTCATATCCCATTAGGTCGCGACCGACCTAAAGCTTGTTTCCCTGGATCATGTAGCTCGTTAGGTTGATCCCCTTGATCTGTTAGGTCGCTTGGACGACCTATCAGTACACTAGGTCGTAGCCGACCTAAATCCAATGCAAATTGCACACCTCGGCCTTCATTAGGTCGTTCACGACTTTCGCTAGGCCGCTGGCCACCATATACTTGTAGGATCTGGTGTATTGCATCATCCAACACCTTAGGTTGAAAGTCGTTATGGACTTCACGACTTGAAGCAATCGAACCCACCTCCTGGCCTGCATCATCCTCCCCTGGTTGGGAAAAATTCGTGCTCGAATTTACAAGCTTTCTTCTTCGAGACGCTGTCTTCCATTCATTATCCGGTCTGATGTGGCTCTGGTGATAACCACTCTTGATATTGACCTTGTCTTGACCCTTTGACGATGCGGTTTGAAATAAAAAATGCATAGAATGGAATATACGTGGCATTAGGCAGACGGCATAAGGAAGTGATCTGAGGGAGATGATATATGAAACGATGCGGAATAAACTAAGCACTAGGTGCCAGATCCAATTCATGTAACACAAAACTTCATAAGAATAGTGTCGTATACCATATTGCTTCGGCCAATAGGCAGATGTGATATAGAACCAAAACGTGTCTAAAATGTGAGATGATATAAGGAAGTTTAAAATCACGGAACGACTTAGGAAACCCTGACTGAAAAAGTGTGATGATTCATGCTCACCTTCTTGTCTTTCCCTAACTCGTTCAGATGTGTCTTCATCTAGCATCTTCCCTTGATGTGTTGCATCAAATTCTTCTAACTGAAATGATCTCCCACTCGCTTCTCCTTCAACATGTTTATTTTCACACAACGGTTCCAAGTAATTGAAGTTAATAATGTCAACAGTGCAGACATGATCATGCAATTCCAACTGATAATCCTTCTCTACATCCTGTATGTTTAACTCTTCCTGTTCAGTCATATCCTCGAGATCATACGTTCCTTGTAATAAAATAGCATCGGGTACTAGTTCAGTTTGACGTTGAATGTCCTGGAAGGATGCTAACTCTTCGGATAATGCCTTAGAATATTCGACTTCAGACTCATCGAATTCTGATCCAACTTCCTTGAAAACATCAAGATCTTCACTTGCTCCTTGCTTGGTCAATTCAAACACTTCATTCCTCATTTCCACATACTCTTCCAAAAATACAGGGTTAGTTTCTTCAAACAGTTCCTCAGACATCTCAGCTTCAAATTCTTCAAATACTTCATCCCCTTCAGGATTCTCAACATCAAAACTTTTTCTGGATTCAATCAACATTGGTAATTCATCATCATCTTCCATTTCATTGACGAACTCAAATGACATCTCATCATCATCTTCCATTTCATTGACGAACTCTTTCAAAGATAATAAACTTTTTGATTCTGCCTTCTTTTCTGCTTCACTCTCTCTTTGTTCGGGTTCCTCGGAAATTAAGGAGATTATACTTGGCTAACTCTCATCCATAAGCTCAGGTGTCAAACAAGAATCCTCCATCGTCAAATGAATTCCCTCCACTCCGAACATAATTTCTTCTTCCATACTATCAACATCAAACTTTGGCAATGAAGAGTAATCAACTTCAACTTCCACATATTTTGACTCAATTTCTTCATCATCATCAAATTTCGGTGGTTGATAAAAATCAATTTCTTCAGTCCTCCTTAACAAGTTACCCCCCTTCATCTCTTGACAAAACTTCTACATCCCCTGACAAAGAACCTTCATCGTCATCAAATTGTGGTGGTCGATAAAAGTTAACTTCATCCATCCTCCTTAACAAATTACATTCTTCATTCTCCAACTTGACTTCTTCATCTTCATTGTCGAACTTTAGTGGTAAGGTTGCGACTGACTCTGTAGGACCAACCTCTTCAAGTTCTTCCAACATTGGTTTAACCTCCTCAGGAGTTTTAAGCTCTTCACTTGTCTCATACCTAACCAATGTTTCAGCACTACCTTCCGATTCTTCAACACTCTCGCTGAATGATATTGGACTAGTTGGTTCCTCTTCCTCTTCCGGCTCGCTTTCAGTTGAATCATCCACTTCCTCGTTTTCACTTTCTTCCACAGTTAATGCTTTCTTCTTGGGCTCTGCACATTCAACACCTCGATGGTCAAACTCTTGATAATGATATTGCTTAATTCGGTCATCAACATTTGTCTCAACGTTTCCAGGTACAACTGATTTGTTGACTCTCTTAGAAACATCTCTACTGCAATGACCACCTCTACTCTGATTGCTGGAGCTTGTAACCACACCCTTTCCTCGACTCCCCTGACTTAACTTCTGTAACTATTGATCCATACGAACTTGATAATTGTAGGGTAAGAAATTTGCCTTCATCATTCTTTTCATTTTGTCCCACTTTACAACTTTAGATTTCTTCATTCTTTCCCTGGTTGATTTAGTTTGTTGCCACCAATCCATAGCTCTTCCTCTCAAGCTCGTAGCAACTAACTTCACTTGACGATCTTCAGTAACGTCGTTGAGTTCAAAAATCTTTTCAACCTTTGACAACCAATCAAAGAATTCCTCTGCTCGTAGACCACCTCGGAATTCTGGAATTTCTGTGCCCATCCTTGATTTCCGTGTATGACCATTCTCTTCAACATTTCTATATCGACTTTGCCTTTGATCCGGATATCGAAAGTGAATGCTATCATCATAACTATCTTCTTCAAAATTAGATGAGCTTCGATGTCGATTCTGAACATTGACTCTTCTATAACCATGTACATCCTCTCTACTTCCTCTTTCATAATCACCATATGGCTTATGCTCGTAATCACGATAAGCTCTTCTCTCTTCAGCCCGATAATCATGATTGTCTCGTCTAGTTGAAACTGATGAATCTCTTCGATCTTGGTAAAAATGTGGCGACACTCTCCTTTGATTTTGATTCAAGTCAGACATCAACTTCCCTAACTTCCCAAAACCTTTATTGAACTTCTCCTCGAGATTATCACTAATTCGTTGCTCTATTGCTTTAGTGTCTTCTCTTCCATACATATCGGCAAAATTCTGATGTCGGTTAGTTCTTCTCTTAGGCATGATCACACAATCATAGATATTTCAACGAATTCAAACACAAACTTCAAAACTTCAAACTTCAATTCATCAAAGTCAAACACACTTCAACTTTGAACGAACTTTGCACAAATTCAACAAGTTCGGCCCTAGCTTAGCTCGGCTCACTTCAACGCTTAGCTCGGCCTAAGCTCTTCATACTTCTCCTTGAATTAGCTCGGCTTCTACCTACACACGGCTTAATCTCTAAATGCTTCAAAAAATTCAAAAACTTTACTCGGCCTTGCACTTCAAAGGGATCTTCAACACTTCAACACTAAGTCGTACACCACTTCAATTTCAAACCAAAATTTCACGAATCAAACTCCTCACAAACTGATGCTTCAATTCTCAGCTCAAACACTTCTCCAAAAATCCAAACACTTTTCGGACTTTGATCAAAATGAAATGGATCGAAAGCTTCTAACTTGTTGCAACTTCAAGATGAACACGATGAATACCAAACTTCAAATTCCTTGGCTCCAAGACTCGTCTTAGCTATGATTGGCTAAGTCAAGCTCTGATACCAAAAACTGACGCAGCGGATTATTAACAAAACGATATGAATCGATGACAGTAGCAATCGGTGGATTGAAGATACTGAAATGCCCAAATTCGTTGATCACAAAGATACCGAATTCTAGCTATTTTCGACACGTTGATCGCGCACGATACCGTGAGAGAAGATCTTCAATTCTTCAAGCGTTGATCAAGCGCACTTGATTCCGCGAATCGGCTTCAACAATCGTTGATTCGAGCGCACTCGAATAACCGAAAGTGGAGATAGGAGATTACACTCAACTACCAATTTAAATTGAAAGCACAAAGCTAACAAAAGAGAATTTTATTCAAAAATCAACAACTTCAATTTACAACACACACCCTATTTATAGTTTTCTCACAACCCAGACCTTAAGTCGCACTCGACTTACGACTCATCATAGGTCGCTAGTGACTCCACATCATGCGACTCATTTATTACACGACCTAAGACAGTACAAGACTAGTTCATCACGACATACGACTTAAAGAAGGTCGCCTCCGACCTAACAGAACGTTACATGCGACTCAACAAACCCAGTACACGACCTACGACTTAGTTTAGGTCGTATGCGACCTATCATCCAACGACTCAACAAGTTACAAAGCAGAATTACAAGCACCCGGCCTAAGATACAACGCACACGACCTACGACTTAAAAATCAAACGACTCAAGACTCAGTACAGATTCCCGACCTAAGACCTTCAGTGACTCAAGATATTCAACGACTTAAGGTCTTCAACGACTTAAGACCGAACGACTCATCTCCAGGCGACTTAACTCCGAACGACTCACTTCTCCGTGACTCGTTATCCTTCCCCCTGTTAGGTCGCGAACAACTTAACGTTTTGTTAGGCCGTAACTCCTCTTCACATAGCTTGTTAGGTCGTGACCGACCTAAAACTCCTCCACTAGGTCGTAACTCGTCAATGCAGCTGGAGTGACTTATGGCTAACTCGATAACTCGTATCCCATTAGGTCGCGACTGACCTAAAGCTTGTTGCCCTGGATCATGTAGCTCGTTAGGTTGATCCCCTTGATCTGTTAGGTCGCTTGGACGACCTATCAGTACACTAGGTCGTAGCCGACCTAAATCAAATGCAAATTGCACACCTCGGCCTTCATTAGGTCGTTCACGACTTTCGCTAGGTCGCTGGCCACCATATACTTGTAGGATCTGGTGTATTGCATCATCCAACACCTTAGGTTGTAAGTCGTTATGGACTTCACGACTTGAAGCAATCGAACCCACCTCCTGGCCTGCATCAGTATTGGACATCCACCAACAGCTCCTGAACTCAGGTAAGACACAAGCAAGTCGTTGTCCCTTAGCATGATAATCTCCTCTTACGTGATATACCACCAGTTGTGAGTCACAACAGATTTCAAGAGACTTTACTATGAGATCCCTAACGAGTTTTAGCCCGGCGACCAATGCTTCATATTCGGCTTCATTATTTGTAGTAGGAAAATCAAGCTTTAGAGCCTAGCAAATTGATTGGTTCTCAAGGGTTATGATAATAATCCCAGCTCCTAAAGAATGATAATTAAATGCTCTGTCGGTGTACATGTTCCATCGTATAGCATGATTACTCCATCTCTAGGGGCTCATCCTACATAGTAAACTCCGCTATGAAGTCTGCTAATTCTTGTCCCTGAATAGCTCTTCGTGGAAGATATGTAATGTCAAGTTGGCTGAGCTCGATATTACATTTAAGTTACCTTTCAGACGTCTCAGGTCATTGTATGACCTGTCATAAAGGCTGGTCAGTATAAACATTGATTGGACATGCCTGAAAATACGAACGAAGCTTGGGTGATGAGATCACCAAAAAGTATGCCAGTTTCTCTATCTACGGGTAGTAAATTTTTGGCACCGTTAATCATTTAATGACGTAAAACACTGCTCTCTGAATCCGGTTTTCCTCAAAAATAAAGGCTGCACTTATGGCATGTGATGATATAGCCAAGTAAGTATGCAACTCCTCATGATCTACCCATTTTGACAAGATAGATGGTCTCTCCAAATGATCCACCAATACTCAAAATGCGCCTTCACAATCTTGCATCCACCCAAAATTCCTATTTCCTTTCCTTATAAAATTGAAGAAAGGAATGCATTTATCGGTCGCCCTGGAGATGAACAGACTCAATGCAGCAACCTATTCATTCAAACTCTGCACTTGTTTAATGGTTTTAGGCGCTTGTGTATCCTGAATAGCTTGATGATACAGCCAAGGAAATATACAGCTCCCCATCATCCACCGGCTTTGACAAGATAGGAGGTCTCTCTAAATGATCCACCAAGACTCGTAATGTGCTTTCGCAATAATGCATCTGCTCAAAATTTCTCTTTCCTTTCCTTATCAAATAGAAGAAAGGAATGCATTTATCGGTCGCCCTGGAGATGAAACAACTCAAAGCAGCGACCTTCCCATTCAAACTCTGCACTTGTTTAATGGTTATAGATGCTTGTATATCCCAAATGGCTTGAATCATTTCTGGATTAACTTCAATTCCTCGAGCATTGATAATAAAGCCCAAGAGCCTTCCTAACGCAACAACGAATGAGCACTTCAAATGGTTGATTTTCATGTTATAGAATCTAAGGATATCAAACATCTTTGCTAAGTCCCGAATGCGGTCATTTGATCGTCGTGACTTCATGAGTATATCATCCATATAGGCCTCCATTGTCCTTCCAATCTGATGCTTAACATTCGGTTAACCAGATGCTAATAGGTCGCTCCAACTTTCTTTAATTCGAATGGCATCACTACGTAATAGTATTACCCAACATCTGTGACAAAAATGGTAAGTTCCTGATCTAGGACGTGCATCAAGATTTGTTTATGCCCTAAGTAGGCATCCATAAACGATAATAATTCATGCCTTGCAGTTGAATCAGCTAGCTAATCAATTCTAGGCAACGGAAAACAATCTTTAGGGCACATCTTGTTCAGGTTCGAATAGTTAATGCACGTCCACCACTTCCTATTTGCGTTCTTCATAAGCAAGGGGTTAGATATCCATTTGGGATAGAGGGCATCGTGAATAAACCCATTGAATTTAAGTTTATCTTCCTCCTCTTTAAGAGCGACGGATCTCTCCGGATCCATGCCCCATCTTTTTTGTTTCACCAGAACATACTTCGTATCAATGTTTAATGCATGGGTCGCGATGGCAAGTGAGACCCCACACGTGTCAGAATGAGTCTAAGAGAACACATCAAGATTCACATAGAGGAAATTAGTAATTTCTCCCATCATCGAAGGGCTGAGTTGCAATCCAATTTTCAACACCTATGATGGGTCATAGCGGCCGACTATAATATTAATCGCCAGCTCGTTTGGCACTACCTTGGTCTCCTTAGGTCGCTCCTCATCATCCCTTGAATTTATATCTCTATGGAACCGACTGTGGTGTCCAAGCCAAGGCTTAGGCGCCATTTGTCAATCTTCAGTAATTGGGATGCAGACTGACTTAGCCACACCCTTTCCCTTCTCTTTTCGTCGTGCCTCTCCCAACTCAGCAAGATAACAGGCACGTTTAGTCGATTTATCACTACGCACAAAACCTGCTCCTTTATTAGTTGGAAATTTCAACATTAAACACCATGGGGCCAAAGTTGCTTGAAATTCAACCAGGGCTGGATGGCCAAGAAAGACATTGTACTGTGAATTCGCATCTAGAATAATGAACGATAGGATCCGCACCCTCCTACGTTCACCTTCTCCCGACACATCTAGAAATTCAACGTAACCTACTACTTTATTAACCACGCTACTAAAACCATGTATACGAGCTTTAGATGGTTTCAAACCATTAGCCTCCGTCCTCATTTGATCGTATGCCTTCTTAAAGATAATGATCACAAGACTTCCACAATCAATTAGAATTCTTCTCACCAGAGTATGACCAATCATGGCTAAAATAACCATTGGATCAATAGTATGGGCCTCTACTCCATTGGCATCCCTGCTTATGAATACTATATCATCTGTCATTGTATGTTGTTGTTTGGCCGGAGTTCCATCCTCCGTATTCGAACAACATTCAAAATCCATATGTCCCATTGAACTAGCATAGCTCTCCATTTCTTGCCACCACTTGTCTGTAGGGTACGGTCCACCAACTATCATGTTTATTATGAGCCTTCCATGGTCCGTTCAGGCTTCTCAACTCTGCAAGGAACCTGCCCATGATTGGGGTCAGATGTACCGTATCTGCCACCCTACATATTTTTCACAAACTGCTACTACTTTTTCTCCCGAATCAATTTCTCATTGGCATCTTGGAGATGCCAACACTCATCCATGTTGTTCCCCATACCATTTATTAAGCCGGTAATACTTTCTGGTTTGCTTTTATGCCTCTGTCGATTCTTTCGGGTGCGACTTCTTATTTTAGAAAGTATTACGGGTGGATGGATAAATCTAGGGATGCATTTAAAGGTGTGTAGCTATCATACATAGGAAACTTGGGCTTCGGCCTTCTAGGATCCCTTTTCCGGTCACAATTCCTTCTCTACTTTTTTTCTGTTGATTTGGCTTGTTTTAAACATTAACCTGAACCTTCTTGGAACTCTCATTAGACTGCTTTATTGCGATGTTGCTTTGTACCACTTTTTCAGTCGGCCCTGTAGCATTGCTCTTTCTGGAAAACTTGGCCTCTTCTTTCCTCATAAACTGGGCCGCCTTTGAGTGGAAACGTTCTAACATGGCCGGTAGTTTTCCAACGAGCTAGTCGCCAAATTCGAATTAGCCCTCGTCACAACCATAAGTATTGCATGGTTATTAGAATTACTAACTTCAGTGGCAGCAACAAGAAATCTCCATAAGTAATCCTTTAGCGATTCCCACGGAGCATGGATTACACTGGATAACGACATCACATCTTTGGGGCAAGTAGCCTAAATCTGGAACTGCTCCACAAATCTTACTGACAGTTCATCAAATCGTGAGATTGATTACAGGGGTAATCTGGTGAACCACATCATGGAAATCCCAGAAAGAGTTATGGGGAAGCATCTACATTTGATGGCATCATTTTCCCTTGCTGAGTCCATCAACCATCGTTACCTAATGTTATGCTGCCTGCAATTGGTTTTCCCTTCATGAGCAGGCATCTTAAACCATCTAGGATACTCCGCATGTAAAACAATATCGGTGAATAGGGCGTAGCTCCTATAGACTCCCCAATCATCGTTTGTCAAGCCCAGGCTCTCACTTACCAACTATCTGATCATTGCGGATAAGTCTGGTGCTTGGATAGGTGGCGCTAAGTGGTGTTTGTGCTCCACCTCGCATGAATTTTCCGGTCGGTGTCTCTAGGGCATTTCACGCCTCCTTGGCCTATCATCCTCCTGATGTGCATTTTGAGCATTCATTTTATTATCATTCTAGAGAGATAGTTGTTCAGCATCCAAATGTACTCCATCCTCCAAGTTTCCGAATCCAAGCCAAGCATGACCCCCAGTTGCAATTGAGGGGCTATCCCCCTAGCCGGAGGATCAGTATCGACCCTTTGGGAGGGATCGGCACCGACCAATCTTCGCAGGCCATTTTGGTCTACCAAGTGTTGCTCTAATATCCCCGCTTATGCTTCTTTGACTCTACGACACCTTCGCATGTGATGTTTGTCTGATGAAGTTGAATTATCTAGCGCCGAGTAAGAAGCGAGATCCCTTTTGTCGCTTTGGCACTGCTATTGAGCAATCTGGTTCATCAAGTTAGCAGTAGCCTAGATTTTCTCATTTAGTTGCCTGTGACATTCCATAAGCTCCCTTAGCAGGTCATTGAGTTCAGCTTTAGTTATGGAATCAGTGGGTTCTATACTATTATAGGCTCCATATTCACATTAGCAGGTTGATTGTTGGGACTCCCTTGTTGGACAGTGGTATTTTCATTGGCATCAACGTTGTGGGAAGTATATCTGGTGTGCCTTACCATTTTGGTTTCGTTTACTTAGATCTTGGCAAATCTGAATAGTATCTTTAAGCTTCTGAAGATGAACCTGGATCTCCTTTGGGGGATTTCCTTAATCCAATAGTGAAAAGGTGATCCTAATAGCCTGAGAATCAATGCCCTCGGTGAAAGCACCAAAACGGTTGCAAAAAGTCGTATATCATGAAGAAGTGCGATGTCGTCTAGAGGCAACACTGATCGATGGCCGAATTAAGGAAGCGATATTACCGAAAGTCGGAATGGATGGTAGCAAGATTGCTTATCGTAACTTTCACATTTGATTCATGATATGATGCCTATAGATGTGGCATGACATTAATATAGTTGGAAAGTGGCATGGTCATATCCTTGTGACCTCCTTGCGTTAACGTTATTTGTGGGATGATTCTAGCTTCCAAGGGTAACATAAATTCTTGTTATGGCCTTCATCACTGTAACATTCAGCCTTTTGATATCATCTTTTCTAAGTTATTATGCATGGCGTCCATTACAATGCCGAAGATTGTAGGCATGCTAACTTTCGGTATTGACAATTGTTCCATTTCTATTATTTTGACGTAACTTCCAATGCTTATTACCTTTGAAATTTATGTGGATAACATTTTCCCCCTTGGTATAGAAGGAGCAATCTACACTTTATCGTAAAACTAGGAAATTGTGTGGAGAACATTTTCCCCCATAGTATAGATGTCGAGCATCTAGCCTTAGCATGAAAATGTCGAACTTCTACAGATAATGAGTCTATTCTACACCAACAATCACCAATTTATTATCATGATGGCTATTATTAAGTAGCCACCAAAGGGAGATGGTATTGTCGAACATACGAAATTAAGTAATAATGAGCTTCAACAAAGATTAAGAAGATACCGGGTCTTTAACCAATGTTGAGCGCACATTTGTAGATGCTGTAAAGCATATAGAAGCGGCAAGAAGGTTTTTGAACTTCTACAAATGTCAAAGGAAGACAAATAAAAACCATACAAAAGGGGATGTTGAATTTCATCAATACTTATGAGATTTCGAATTTTATCAATACCGATGAGATGTCGAGTTTCATCAATACTGATGAGATGTCTAGTTTTGTCAATAGTGAAGGGATGTCACACATTTAGTCAAGTGCACACATGGCAACCATGCCTCCTTCCTTTATAAACATACCCCTTGGCAATTCAAATGGGAACAGATTTCTCTTTACTAATTCTTACATTCTCAAAGTTGTAATCCTGAATTGAACTGGTGATTGTAGAGCCAACTGTACCTTTTGATTTTTGCATAAAACGATTTAGACAATGAACTTTGCATAGCCTACTTCAATTGAACAAAGATATTTGACTGATTATCGAACTTATGATATGCATATGACTTCTTATACTTGACTTGGACAATGGAGATACATACTTCATTATTTTGGACTTAAACGCATACTTCTCTCAAGCTTTGCATAAGGCTACCTAAGCCCTTATCTGAAGTTGACTTGCCTTATCTTGCATATTTGGGTTAATAAAGAAATTTTTTAACATTTTGACACTAGAATGAGGGATCAAATCTCTGATTCTCTGCATATCCTAGTAAAAACTTACCTTAAGCCTACATATACAGGATTTAAAGGACGTTCCCAACCTACATATTTCCTTAAAGAAGTTTCCAAAGCCTATATAACCTATCTTGAAGGACATAATGACTATTTCAAACTAAGGATCCTCTAAGCCTCATGGCCAAACCGTTTTACAACAACCCGCCTATTGGATCCTCATATGTCGACACAAATACATCGATGGTATTCTTGTGCCAAGCATCCAAGTGCCAAAAAGACAGATTGTTAGGGAAAAGAAAGAAAATATAGAACGAAATCTCACATCATGATAAATAACATATAAAATACGGCAAATCTTTATAAAAGGTGTTTGCGCAAAAAATGGGCAAACACCTCCAAGTCGTGTGATTTAGTTGATTTTATGTGATTTTTAATGATTTAGATGAGTTATGTAAATATGAAAAAAGTAGGGGCTGAAATGTAAAAGACACACAGATTTATAGTGGTTCGGCCAGAACGTGCCTACGTCCACTTTATATGTTATTATCTTCTTTCTTTCAGATTACAAGTACAATGCTTTGTGTTCAAGTATATGAAAGTAGTTTGAAAGTTCCTTCCGTGCTTGAGCTCTCAAACTTGTCTGCCATTGTTGTACCCATGCCCCTCTATTTATAGAGTGAGGTAGGGGGCAGAGGTCTTAGATGTATATAGCTGCTGGTGGGCCTGGGCTGGAGCAATCTGGCCTGGCAGCGTTCTGGTTCGGCGAAGCCTTGGATCGGCCGTGCTTGGAGAGGTTGGAGCTCGGTCCGGTTGTGGATGGTTTGGTCCGATGATGGTGGTTGGTGTGAGGGTTGGTCCGGTCTTGGTGGTGAAGTATGGTGGACCGGTAGTGGATGCTTGGTTCGGCATGCATGGGAGAGGCCGTGTTGAGTTCTTGGAGAAGGTTGGCTCGGTGGCCGAATGGAGCTTGGTTCGGCGAATGCGTTTGGACCGGATGGGGTACGCCGAATGAGATTGAACCAGATGAGATCTTGCCCTCATTGCCGAATGGACTTAGGAACCGGATGGAATGGAGGTTGCGAATCCGGGTGAAAATGACGCTTCTCGGTCTTAAGATCTTCTGGGTGAAAATTCGCCCAACATTTGCCCCCCAAAGTGGGGCACGTGCTTGTCATGTGTCGCGCTTTGTTTCCCTATGGTAGGAAAGCTTGTTTCGTAACGCCATGGGTTGGATGTTCATATCCTATCGGTGTCCTCATGCCTTGCGGTAGGAAGGTGTGTTTTGTAATGCAATGAGCGGGATGTCCATATCCTGTTGATTTCCTGCAAAGGAATTTACAGTTTTAATGTGATTTCAAATGACGACCGTTTGGGATCGAAATATTTGAGGCGAAGTGAATTGTGCCGTTCGAGGCGAGTAGGTGTGCCCCGAGGGGGCTTAGCATTATTGATGCCAGGTTTTCGTTCGAGTGGGTCCCTGGATCATTTGCGAAGATGGTTTATCGCCGGCTCAGAGCATGCCTAAGGATCGTTTGCGACCCCGTACATGTGTAAGTAGCTTAGCCATTTCAGAATTATCAGAACCAAATATCCATTCAACCGATGAGTTTTAAAAGGATGTCAAAGTGCAAATTCTCACGAGGTAGGGTCAATAGCCATTCAGAGCATGCCTGTGGACCGTTCGTGGTCGCGTACATGTGTAAATGGGTAACCCATGTTAGTGAGCGATTTACGACTTGTTCATCGTTATCATAATCTCTATTTTATTAGTAGGTCCTAGAGTTCGGTACTTATCTGTGTGAGGTGCCTTTCATGCCACCTGTTTCTGGTTTTTGCTGGCTGAAATGGTTTCATTCGGTTTTTGGTTGGTCCGGTATGCCGAACCGGCTGGACCGACGCTTCTGCCCTCGTCTATATATAGGGGCTACACCCCCCTTAGTTATTCCTTACCGATCCAACGAGTGCCGAATCAATCTCTAGCCGAACCAACTTCTCTGCCGAACCAAGCTTTTACCGAATCAGGTATAAGTTCCTTTGCCGAATGACCTTTACCACCGAATGAATCTGATTGCCGAATACACGCGTAAGGCTGTTAATGCCGAATGATTTTTGTACCGAATGAACCTGGGATTTTAGTGCCGGATGAACTTTGCACTGTACTATCGAACGAATTCGTATACCGGATGAACTTCCAATGCCGAATGGAACTACCGAATGAGGCATATACCGAACGAGACTCGGAAATTTGAATCTTGAGCGAAATCTTAGGCTTTTATACGCTTGCTTTAGATACTTGCTTGTTTATGTTTCTATACTTCTTGTTCTAACACCGTGTTTTTCTTGTGCTGCAGATAAATGTCTCGCAAAGCGGAAACCCGATCGGATAAAAAGAAGTCTAAAGGTAGAGGAGAGTCATCTTCCTCCGTGCCCCCAGCCCAACCAGGGCCGGTGCGACATGGGCCTGCTCCGAGGTCGTTAGTGGACGGGTACGGTCCCCAGGAACTTCTGGTCTCCCCTCCCGATTGCTTTCCTAGCTGCCTAAAGGAGGAGCAACTTGATGTTATATCCCGTTCCTTCGGGATAGACAGGGCTCGCATGCTATTGCCGAGAGATGGAGTGATGCCGTATAATCCCCCCGAAGGCTACTTTGCTTACAGCAGATATCATTGCATGTGTGGTGCTATCCCTCCTATCAATGCCTGGATAGTTAGCTTTACCACATATTTGAAGGTGGCTCCATTCCAGCTCCAGTCGAACTCTTATGCCATTCTGGTGAGCCTTTTCGTTATCTTCCAGAGGAGGTACGGGCGCCCTCCTTCTAACCAAGAAATTCGATATTTGCATAACTTGAGAGGCTACAAGAAGGTGTCTCCGTATATTAGCCTGGAAGAGGCCGTGCCCTTCGAACCGGTCTTGGACTTATATTCAAAGTTTACCATGTTCAAGAAAGAATGGTTTTTTATCAAGGACGATTCTGTTTCTTTCCGTCTTTTCACTTCCGGCTGTAAGATGAATTTCATTTATATTTTCCATGTTCTGACTGTAGTACTTCTTCTGACACGCTTCTATTTCTTGCTAGTGACAGGTGGCATTGCAGTCGTGGAAGACGATTCTTTGGCGCGGATGGCTGCTGAGATAAAGGCCATTCCCGCACAGGATAGGTCGGCTTCGTTCCTGATCAGGAACGCTACCCTCCTGGAGTACAACTTGATCCAGCCGCACCAGTCCGTGGTTAAGCAGAGGGACACGGCTAAGGAGAAGGCCGCTAAAGCTAAGGAGGGGGCCACGGTGAAGAGTGGCAAGAGGAAGCCCTTTGCACAACATCCCGTCGCGGGAGGCAAGAAGCTTAAGGAGTCTGAGGGCCCCTCTCCTAGTACTTGCCCGATCATTCCGGAGGAGGAAGGTGTGGAAGAGGGCGAAGGAGGCGATATGGAAGGAGAGTCGGAGGGCGGAGGAGATGGAGATGGTCAGGGTGGTAGTGGTGCTGGTGCCTTAACTTCTGGGCAAGACTCT
Organism: Allium cepa; assembly: GCA_030765085.1. Taxonomy (NCBI): domain Eukaryota; kingdom Viridiplantae; phylum Streptophyta; class Magnoliopsida; order Asparagales; family Amaryllidaceae; genus Allium; species Allium cepa. The sequence goes on from CM060930.1 coordinate 241,954,792, forward strand.
GAACTGGATGAGGCCCTCCGCCAGGCCTTCGGGGAATCGGAGGGAGAATCGGGAGCGGAGAAGGCGAAGGAGACTGGCAAGGTCGGGGCTGGTGCCGATCTATCCCCTAAGGGCTCCTCAGCCAGGGCGACTCCGGCGGCGCAAGGTGAACTTTTGTCCTCTGTCGATTCCATTTACGATAGGGACTTAGAAATATTTTATGGTTCACTTCCGTCCTGGAATGAGATTCAGGACTTATTGCAGTATCCCACTCCTCCGCAGGGTTTGTATAATAGATGTGCATTCTCACTTTTTCTTTCTTTTTAACTTAACATGTTTCTTGAATTATGGATCGTCGTATGTTCATAACACTTGTTTTTTACTCCATGGGCAGGCCAGGTGGCTAAAACGTCAGACGTTCGACGCCGCCTTGAACAATTCAAGTTGATGAGAGCTTCTGATAAGCCGAAGCCTCTTACTGGTCGTCCTAGGGACGTGGTCAAATACCGTCCTCTTCTTGGGGTCATTGAAGAGAGCATTCAGAAAAAGAAGAGGAGTCGTTCCTTATTTGAGCCTTCCCCTGGTCCGCAGCTTCCTGTCCAGCCTCCTCGTGATACCACGGAGGAGAGCACGGAGTTTACCCCCCCCCTCCACCTCCTTCTAAGAATCCCACTGTTATCCGTATAAGGCGTCCTGACGTGCCTCGCGACCCCTTTGCCGGTCATCCTGATTTAGATCCAAGCTCTCGGGATATTTCATTTGATGAGGCCACGGGTGAGCACCTTCTTCCCCGCAATCCCATGGTACGACTGTTAGACAAGGCTAAGTCCCTAGATCTTGATCTGCTTACCACTCGGGTAGTTACCATGGGAGATGAAGCCAAAGCTAATATCGATCGGGTGGCTGAAGAGACCAAGAAGTTAATGAAGTATCATGATCAATTGGTCAAGGCCGGGGAGGAGATTGGGAGTGCTAATATTCGGCTGCGGCTGAAGGTTACCGATCAGGCCGAACAGCTTGCCGGTCAGGCCGTTCAGATTTCTCAGCACGAGGAAGCCTCCAGGCGGCTGAAAGAGACCATGGAAAAGGCTAGTAGGGCAGAATTACGAAAGATGGAGGCCGCCTGTAAGGAGCGGATCGATATGGCCATTGCGACAGTGGATGAGGTTCGGAATGCGGATCTCGAGCAGGTAGAGGAGTTGTCTGGAAGGCTTGAGGCCGCGGAGATGGCTCAAGTCAAGTTAAAGGAGGAGGTGGAGGAGATGAGGAGGTCTCTCCAGGCTGACTGCTTGAGATACCGATCAGAGAGGGATGTCGCTGTCATCAAGTTGCAGGCTTCCGAGGCCCGGGTGAGGGAGTTTGAGGAGAATGAGGGGATGATGGACGAGATGCTGCAGGACATGTACTTCCGCACTTGGAAGGAGGGCAGCTTGTCTTGGATGGATGACTATCCCCGGGTCATGGCCAAGATATATCTTCGGGCTTTAGAGGAGGCCAGGGTCAATGCGGGTAAGGAAGGTGGAGTGGCTTTTAGTCTGGATGTGGTCACTGCTCAGTTCTCGAAAGAGGAGCAAGCGGCGGTGAAGGAGGGGATGCGGTTGCTTGCTGCGGAGGAAGCGGGTGTGCAACTGGAGGATGAGGATCAAGCGGCGGACGCTGGTGAGTTATTCTTCTCTTTTCCTTTTCTTTCTAGGTTTCCACAACTTGATCGTTTATCGTTTGTTTAATGGATTCCTCTTCTGAATTGGACAGGTGGAACTTCCGATCAACACGCTGGGGGCTCCGGCCCTGCGGCCAAGTAGGCGTGGGAAGATGGTGATGGAGTGTGGACGCAGCTGGTTACTTGTCCGGATTCGGCCGCTTTTTTATTTCTTTTTACCATTGTTTACGTTAGTCCAAAACATTGATGTGACTGTAATAATATTATTTGCAGAGAATAACTTGGTGTGATTTTATAATATAAGCTGATTTTGTTATGTTTAAATGTTGTTGTCATTTTGATGTGCTGCGTGAGAAGTATAACTATGTATATGCCTGTGATTTTAGTTGTGTTTGATGTTAAGCCTTTGCTTGAAATATAATTTCATGTTTTGCAATGTTAGTGTGACATATGAATAAGCTATAGTTATGTATTTATGTACAAGAGAAGAGAGTACCGCCCTTCATGTTTTATTTGCAGGCGGTAGCTTTGAGCTTCTTGTGTAACTGATCATGGATATATCTGAGTACCTTGCCACCCAGTACGCAGGCTTAGATTCTCATGAGTGAATGCTCCCTATCTGGTTTCCTGTACTTTAGAGTTTGTTATACAGGATAGGAGAAAAGTATTTAAATGAAATGCAAATATAGAAAAAGTAAAACTTCCAGTCACGGAAGGCCGTCGATGTGCTTAAGTTCGTGGCAAACGGATTTTGTAGTCACTTTCCCTAGCTGTGGGTCTTGGAGACATTTGTCACCCATCTTACGCCTCCGCGGGGAGGTTTCTTTTTCACCACAGCCGCACTTAAGACACATCGGAGCCGAGATCGCGCACGGTAACTACCCGAACCATTATGGTCCGTAATCGTGGGTATTATTCGATTTACCGTGGCTGGCTAGCGTGGGTGCCGTTGGCCGTGAACTACCCCTGGCTGGCCACACCTTATGTTGGGGCTTAAAGTAGGTTCACAGTTGCCGGCGAGCCGAACGCCGTAATGAGCTGCCATCGGCTATAGTCGGCCTTTATGATGACTTATAATCGGCTCATTACAGTTGGCTTTGAGGGCAGGCGCGAGCAATGAGTTAACCCGCAGCAGAGGGATGCTGGAGCAAAAGAGTCTCATTGGCGAGTGTATAGAATCGTAGCGTACCTGTTAGGCCTTGTCCAGATGAGGCCGTGGTGCGTCTTGAGTGGAGATGCCATAAGATTTTGTTCAACAGAAAAGGATAAAGCTTAACAAGCAGCCAAGATATAAAGGAATAAGTTAAAAAGAGACAAGATTTTTTAAAGTGGTTCGGCATGAAAATGCCTACGTCCACTGATTCTCTTTGTTAATTCACTTCATATGGGCAGTACAAGTTAAGAAAAGTATCGACGGAGGTGTCGGATGTTCCATGCCCTCTGGAACATCTCTCCGTCCACTGTTGACAAAATATAAGCTCCGTTGTGGAGATCTTTATGAATTACACATGGTCCGTCCCAGATGGGGTCCAGTGCCCCAGGGCGCGGAAAGATTCTCCTGAGGACAAGATCTCCTTCTTGTAAGATGCGATGCTTGACTTTGGAGTTGTATAGTGCTGCCACTTTTTGTTTGTGAGCTGCTGCTTTGAGTGCTGCATCGTTTCTCCTTTCCTCAATCAGATCCAAAGACATGAGGAGGAGTTCTTCGTTTTCTTCTGGATTGTAGTGGATCCTACGGTGGGAAGGAACAATAGTCTCAACAGGGAGCATTGCCTCCGATCCGTATGCCAAAGAGAAAGGAGTATGTCCCGTTGATGTTCTGAAAGATGTGCGGTAGGCCCAAAGTGCCGTAGGAAGTTCGTCCACCCAAGCGCCTTTTGACTTTTCAAGTTTCTTCTTGATTAGGGTTTTGAGAATTTTGTTGACAGCTTCGACTTGCCCGTTTGCCTGAGGATAAGCTACTGATGAGAAGCTTTGATGAATTCCATGCTCTTGGCACCAGTCGGCGAATTCTTCGCTGTCAAATTGGAGTCCGTTGTCCGATATGATCTTGAGTGGTACTCCGTACCTGCACAGAATATTTTTGATCAAGAAGTTGATAACTTTTGCTGAAGATATTTTATTTAGGGGTTCCGCTTCCACCCATTTGGTGAAATAATCGACTGCCACTATAGCATATTTGGCTCCGCCCCTGCCCGTTGGCAGTTCGCCAATTAAATAAATTCCCCATACAGCAAAGGGCCAAGGGCTGGTCATTTGAGTAATCTCATTTGTGGGTAGTCGAGGAATCTTGGCAAATTTCTGACATCTGTCACATCTCTTGACGAAGTCTAAGGCGTCTTTGTTTAGTGTGGGCCAGTAATATCCATATCGGAGTATCTTTTTCGCCAAAGTCTGCCCTCCAGTGTGATCTCCGCAACTTCGTTGATGGATGTTGAATAAGATTTCCTTGGCTTCCCTTCCAGCGACGCATCTGAATAAGGGGCTAGAGAAGCCACGCCGATAGAGGATGCCTTCTTGTATTGTGTAGTGGGGAGCTTTCCTCAAAATTCTACTGACTTCATCACGTTTGTCTGGTAGTGTGCCGTCCTGCAAATATTTCCGGATAGGAGTCATCCAAGTTCCTTCTTCAATTGCAGTTATCAGATTCACTTGTTCGAAACTTGGGGCTAGCTGCCTTGAGATGGCTAGTGCTCCGGAAATGGTGCTATTCTTCATACTAGCTTGCTTTGCTAGTTCATCGGTCTCTTGGTTATCTTCTCGAGGAATGTGTTTGATTAGATAATGGTCCAATTGGTCGAGCAGTAGTTTGGTTTTCTTTAGATATGCTGTGAGTCGTTCTCCTCGTGTCTGAAATTCTCCTAGTACTTGGTTTACGATAAGTTGAGAATCACTATGAAGACATAAAGAATTGACTCCAATTTCTAAGGCAAGCTCCAATCCCGCTATTACTGCCTCATACTCCGCATCGTTGTTAGTGGCCGCGAATTCCAACCTTAATGCATAGTACAGCTTTCTTCCCCTGGGGGTGATTATCACAATACCTGCCCCCGAGCCTTGTTCGTTTGATGCTTCATCTACAAAGAGGTTCCACTTGATGTTTTTTGCTATTTCAAACTGATCCTTGCCTTCGTTGGTAGTGAATTCGGCAATGAAATCGGCCATGGCTTGCCCCTTGATAGCGGTGCGAGGATGGTAGGTAACGTCATACTGACTTAGTTCAATGCACCATTTGAGGAGTCGTCCAGAAGTGTCGGGACGATGGAGCACCTGTCTTAGTGGCTGATCGGTTAGAACTCTGATGGAGTGAGATTGGAAGTAGTGTCGCAGTTTTCGTGACGCGATCAATAAACAATATGCCAATTTCTCAAGTTTAGGATATCTGGCTTCTGCCCCTGTAAATCTCTTACTTATAAAGTACACCGGGCGTTGTGTGCGGTCTTCTTCTCTTACCAGGGCAGCGCTTAGAGCATGAGATGATACAGCGAGGTATAGGTATAGCTCTTCTCCTTCGTTTGGAGTTGAGAGTACTGGTGGTTTCTGAAGATGTTCAATCAGGTTAAGGAAGGCTTTTAAGCATTCATCGGTCCATTCGAACTTTCCTTTGTCTTTCTTGAGAGCTTCGAAGAAAGGGACGCACTTGTTAGTTGCTTTGGAAATGAATCTGCTTAGGGCGGCCACCTTTCCGTTTAGGCTCTGCATTTCTTTTCGAGTGGAAGGTATCCTTATTTCTTTTAGAGCCCGGATTTGTTCAGGGTTTGCTTCAATTCCTCTGGCATGGACGATGAATCCTAAGAATTTTCCCGATGACACTCCGAAGGAGCACTTTAGAGGATTCAGCTTCATTCCATATTGGCGAAGTACCTGAAACATCTCGCTCAGGTGGCTTACATGATCGTCGGCTCTTCTGGACTTTACCAACATGTCATCCACATATACTTCCATAGTTCGTCCTATTAATTCCGCGAACATCTTGTTGACGAGGCGCTGATAGGTAGCTCCGGCATTTTTGAGTCCAAAAGGCATGACTTTGTAACAATATAATCCCCGGTCAGTGATGAAGCTAGTGTGGTCTTGATCGGGAGCGTGCATGGGAATCTGGTTGTATCCGGAGTATGCATCCATAAAAGATAAAAGTTCGTGCCCGGTAGTGCTGTCCACAAGCTGATCGATTCGGGGGAGCAGGAAGCAGTCTTTCGGGCAAGCGTCATTTAAGTTGGAGAAATCAATGCATGTTCGCCACTTCCCATTAGCTTTTTTTACTAGTACTGGGTTAGCGATCCATTCTGGGTAGATGGCTTCTCGTATGAAGTCATTAGCAAGTAGGTTCTTTACTTCCTCATCGAGGGCTGCTGATCGTTCTGCTCCCATGCTTCTCTTTTTCTGCTTTATCGGTACCTTGGTGGGATCGACGTTCAGCATGTGGCATGCTATGTCTGGGGAGATTCCTGTCATATCGGCATGTGTCCACGCAAATATATCTAAGTTGTGGCGGAGAAAGTCAATGAGTTGATCCTTCAATTCTGTTTTTAGCTGAGATCCTATTTTTAATAGTCTACTTGAATCATGTTTGTCTACAGATACGAATTCCATGACCTCTGCAGTCTCAGCGGTAGCCTCCTCCTCCTTATCCCTGGGGTCTAGTTCATTGAAAGGATCGCTGGTGTACCGAAGAGGAGGGGCTTTCTTTAGTTGCTATGCTTCCAAGCTTTTCATGCAGAGAGTAGTCTCTGCATCTTTCCCTTTATTCTTTCTACGGTTATTGCGAAGTTCAGTTACATAGCAATCTCGAGCGGCGTCTTGATCTCCTTCAACTTCTCCTATTCCGTTACCTGTTGGGAATTTCATCTTTAGGCACCACGGGGCTAGGACAATTTGGAAATCAGACAAGGCTGGTCTTCCCAAGAAGGCGTTGTAGGCCGAGTGGTTTTCTATTAGTACGAATGTTTGTTTTCGCACAACGGAGCGGGGATGACTTCCTATTTCGACGAAGAGGTCAAGTTGCCCGAGGGGCATTTTCGCATCTCCAGTGAAACCGTGCAGGAGTTTGTTGCAGGGAGACACATCCTTCATTGACAGCTTCATTTTGTCGAAAGCATGCTTGAATAGGATATTTACGGAGCTTCCTGTGTCTATTAGAATTCGAAAAACTTTAGCTGGACCGAATCAGGCAGAGATGACCATGGGATCCATATGCGGATACTGTCTTCCTTCTAAATCACGCCTACTGAATACGATGTCGTCACTCTCTTTCCGTTTCGGGTGGTGTTCTTCCATAATGAAGTTAACATAGCCTTCAGCATTTCTAAGTGACTTGCCGTATCTTTCCATCTCTGCCCAGCTTCTGTCGGCGATGTGTGGTCCTCCCGAGATGGTATGGACCACTATCTTCTCTTGACTAGAGCCACTGGGGTTGCGATTCCCTCCGCCTACTTCTGGGATGGGTCGCTTTGGGTTCTCATTGGCAGGAGTTGGAGTCCTGTTCTGACCTTTCACATAGCGTTCCAGCCTTCTTCTTCTGATGTGTTCTTCGATCAAGTCCCGGAGATGGTGGCATTCATTGGTGTCATGTCCGTGGGATTCGTGGAAGCGGCAGAACTTTCCAGACTTGAGTGCGTTATCAGATTCTTTCTTGTGCGGGGGGCACTTGTATCCGAGTTCGCCCTGAGTGGCTAGAAAGATGTTTTAGATTGTTTCATTCAAAGGAGTGTAGGAGTCAAATCTTGGTCCTGGTCGATATTGGCGTTTTTCAACCTTCCTGCCCCCAGCATTGTCTCTAAATTCATTTCTTCGAGTGTCCTTAGCTGCAGCGGGAACCTTGTCCGAAGTTGTCTTACCTTGTTGCCCTGACTGCCTCTCAGTGGCGGCGTCTTCAAGTCTCATATACTTTCCAGCTTCATGGAAGAAATCAGGTAAAGTAGCTGGTTTTTCCTTAGTTAGTCTTCTAGCGAACTTGGTATCTGGGTGTACACCACTACAGAGGGCCATTAGGGTGAGCTTCTCATCGGCATCTTGGACTGCGGCCGCTGCGGCGTTGAACCGGGTTAGATATTGTTGCAGTGTCTCTCCGGATTTCTGTTTGACATTGGATAGAGAATAAGCATCCTTGGGTTGTTCTACATGGATGCGGAACTGGCTAATGAACCTTTCTTTCAACATCTCCCATGATCTGATAGATCCTTGGGGTAGATGGCAGAACCAGGAGGTAGCTAGATCTGCTAGGAATAGCGGAAAGCATTTACACAGCACCCCTTCTGTTGCTCCGCTCATGAGCATATGCTGGGTGTATCTTTGTAAGTGTACGATGGGGTCGGAAGTTCCCTTGTAAGGTTCCATGGTTGGCATTTTCCATTCCCGGGGGGTGATGGCAGTTTCGATATTGCGGGTGAAGGGGCTGGTGACCCTAGCGCCTATTCCTCGGTCCCTTTGCTCCCGTTGGACGCATTCTCTGAATAATCGTGTCATTCTTTCATCAGAATTTGGAGCGGATAGAAATGAACTTGGTTCTTCCCTGCTGGATCGATCTCGTCCAGATGACCTGTAGGGATGGTATAGTCTATCACTTCTGACGTTATCCAGTGGTTGCCTCTGGCTGCTCGGATGCATGCTAGGACCAGCTGCAGTTACCCCCTGCCTTGATCTTCCCCTGTGGGGTTCTATTTCGAGCATTTCCATGGGGTCAACTTCGGGCTGGGTTCTAGTTCGGCTCCGTTCAGCGGGGTTTCTATGATTAGGTGGCATGACTGGCTCAGCTACTTCCGACCCTCGCCTGGCGCCTCCCCCACTGGGTTCGGTTCCAAGCGCTTCCTCGAGTCGGAGTTCGGACTGAGTCCGGGCGCGGCCCCTATCATTGTTGTTCCTGTTGATGGCTTCCTCGAAGAGGGAAGACCTTTGCTGTCTCCGAGATCCTCCAGACTGAGATTCATCCCATGATTCAGTGTTGCGGTTGGATTCTTCGACATCCCTCAAGCGTGACATGAGTTGGTTCACCAAAGCTTCTTGTTGGGATGCGAAGCGGTTAGTCACTTCCACCACAACTCTGTCTAGGTCTGCTCTAGTGATTACTGCCGGTTGTTCCGCGGCAGGGGCTGTTGGAATTGCCTGATCTACATGTGGCACTGCTGCTGTAGTGGGATGGTTCTCTTGATCTGGATCCACTGGATTTGGAGCGCTGCTAGTTGCAACGTTCTTTCCCTTGTTAGCGTCTTTTCTTGGCCTGGAAGTCATGTTTCCTAGGCAATGAAGGGTGCTATTGGGAAAGAAGGTTGAATGAGGGAAGCTGAAGCTTCGAGTTCGAAGCTCTCAATGAAAGCACCAAAAATGTTTGCGCAAAAAATGGGCAAACACCTCCAAGTCGTGTGATTTAGTTGATTTTATGTGATTCTTAATGATTTAGATGAGTTATGTAAATATGAAAAAAGTAGGGGCTGAAATGTAAAAGACACACAGATTTATAGTGGTTCGGCCAGAACGTGCCTACGTCCACTTTATATGTTATTATCTTCTTTCTCTCAGATTACAAGTACAATGCTTTGTGTATAAGTATATGAAAGTAGTTTGAAAGTTCCTTCCGTGCTTGAGCTCTCAAACTTGTCTGCCATTGTTGTACCCCTGCCCCTCTATTTATAGAGTGAGGTAGGGGGCAGAGGTCTTGGATGTATATAGCTGCTGGTGGGCCTGGGCTGGAGCAATCTGGCCTGGCAGCGTTCTGGTTCGGCGAAGCCTTGGATCGGCCGTGCTTGGAGAGGTTGGAGCTCGATCCGGTTGTGGATTGTTCGGTCCGGTGATGGTGGTTGCTGTGAGGGTTGGTTCGGTCTTGGTGGTGAAGTATGGTGGACCGGTAGTGGATGCTTGGTTGGGCATGCATGGGAGAGGCCGTGTTGAGTTCTTAGAGAAGGTTGGCTCGGTGGCCGAATGGAGCTTGGTTCGGCGAATTCGTTTGGACCGGATGGGGTACGCCGAATGAGATTGAACCGGATGAGATCTTTCCCTCATTGCCGAATGGACTTAGGAACCGGATGGAATGGAGGTTGCGAATCCGGGTGAAACTGACGCTTGTCGGTCTTAAGATCTTCTGGGTGAAAATTCGCCCAACAAAAGGAAAATTTGTAATATACATACATCAATCAGAGTGCACTAAACTATCATCAGGCTGGACGGTTATAAAAGCCTGTCAGCATAATTTATGATAACTACAAATGTCAAATGCAATGGAAAATAGAATATATGTGATACGTCTTGGAGGCATCCAGCTCGTCACCTGAAGCTCCAAAAGACTCCAGGCTAATCTGCAAATATGCTCAATTTAACCCGAGCATTACAAGAAAATAATGCTTGGATCAGTCTAGTAAACCAACGTGAGAAACACAACTCGATTTGATTTTAATATTATAAAAATCGTTCAAACTAAAGGTATCTTGTAAGACTATGCCATGTATAAACGTAGACAGACTTTTGCCTTACAATAACAAAAATATTTCATAGGAAATTTTTTGATATTACAATATTATCTAAGGTTTAAAGTAAATATAGAACATGGCCGAAATTGTTACATTAATTAAATTCTAGCATGATAGGTATACACCTAAGTCCATATTGGCATGTATTAGAGAATGGATTCCATCAATGACTAGACTACTGGGTACCGTCCATCCCAATACACCTCTAGAAAAATGTACCGAGGTCAACAAGAACATCTTACACCCTTTCTACATAGAACTAGCCTAATATTTATTGGATACTACCAAATATATCAATACTCCAGTTGCTTTGCAACCTTTACCATGAGATCTCATGCACAACTAATCCATAAATATGATATATATATATATATATATATATATATATATATATATATATATATATAAAGTTGGTGATATACCCTAATGGGTGTGAGCTACATGGCCCTGTTGCATATCCCCTATTTTAGTTGATCCCTATTGATGAGCTTGAGGCTACGTTTTACCTTTTAGCAAATCCCGCTTTAAATGCTAACACTGCTCTCTAAACACAATGCAATGTTAGCATTCATCCATACAAGTTATTCAGGATAAGAACAAACCAAAGGCACTACTTCTACTAAATCCATTTTAGAATTACCCTCAAAAATAGTAGTAAGTAGCCCTTGTACTTCAAAAATATCCACCTTTCATTTTCTTCAAAATATTCCAATTTGAAACGCTTATACTAGTTCGAAGTAGCTATGGGATATCTCACTTAATCTGATCCAGATCTATCCGAACCAACAACAATAATTTTAAAACTAGCAAATATTTGATAGTCGGTTATTCAACTATCAAATAAACAATAATTCAACCTGAGATTTAATTCCACAAGGAAAATAACACTAGTTATGCACAAAACAATCACTAAGCCTCTTTAATTAATCTTTTCATTAATCAAAAACAACTTTGTAGATACTCGTATTAATATACTTTTATAGAGATATATTTCACAACCCTTCTCTAACTTTTCAATACTTGGAAAATATTCATATCTATGTACTTATCTCAACTTTATAAGTATATTCATAAATCATTTCACTTTTAAAACTTAGAAAACCTTTCTATATACTTATATTCATAGTATAACTATATTCACAAATCACTACATTTTCAATTCTTAGAAAATGTAATTATATACTTATCTCAATGCTATAAGTATATTACAAATCCTAAGAAAGATTTCATTTCTAAACCATGCTTAAATTTACGTTAAAACAATGTCATTTTAAATAAAAAGATAATAAAAACTGAACACTGTTCCTAAGGTGTTAATTGGTAAAAAGAACATCCCACACCACCATTATTAAGAAGGTCAATTTGGAAAATCAGATCTCTCTTATAAAAATAACTCTTTATCAAAATCCCTTTTATAAGTATAAGCTCAAGAACTCATTTATATAAATATTTCTATAATATATTTATTTATAAATACCTTTATAATTATATAAAACATAATTACAGCCTCTTTTTTTATATATTGCAATTTTGATTAATACCTCCTTTAAAATCATCCTTTATATTATCGATAAAATCTTTATAGACTTCTTTATGTAAAATGCCATTTATAAACTTATTATACAAGTCATCCATTTATTTGCAATTCCTTTATCAAACACCAAATTCATTTATAAAATCACTTTTATAAATTTTCAAAATAATATTTCCAAAACTGCATTTTAAACAAACCCTAAATATAAACAATTTCGAAAATATCATTATAATATGCGTAAACATGGTGAACAAAGACTACTTGGTGGGAACGGTTATAGATCCCTCTCTTCCTAAACCACCAGACATAACCACCTTCACCTCGCCGCAGCGACTTCATTTTCGTCTTCTGATGAACCTCAACGCCCTCCTCCTATAGACAGTGAACAATATGTACGAATCTCTACAGAACATTTTGGCATTGGGTTTCTATTTCCAGATTCTGCCTACACTACAGATCGAAATGCTTTTCTACGCCTTGATAAAGATAACAGCAAACCTTCTCAAAATAGTACATATGCATGGAATAGATCCTAGGCAGCCACGGTCAGAGAATGCTCGGTAGTTAGAGATGTAGATAGCACTGATCTTACATATTTCGCTCCTATTTTTGATGGGGTGGTTACAAAAGGTATGCCTCCTAAGACGATTTTTACTATTGCTGAAGAGAAACGGAAGAATATGTTAGTTGTTTATATTTTGAAAAGGCGTCCTATGTACAATAAATTTAAAAGTTTTGTTGATAAGATCTGGAAATCAAATGGAACATATGAATTGTTCTATAAGGATAATAGATTTATTCTCGTCAAATTTTATAATGCAAATAACTGTAGTAAAATAATACGTTCAGGCCTTTACACTATAGGATCCAGAATTCTAATCATCAAAAAGGGGAAATCTGGCATTGCACTTACGAAAGATTTCTCTTCTACTATCCTTATTTGGACAAGGTTTATGGATTTGAAACTTGAATATTGGAATAATGAAGGTATTAGTCGAATAGCTGGTGTTCTTGGCAAACCAATTCGAATGGATTCAACTATGGCAATGGAAAATAGACTTAACTATGTGCATGTTCTTATTGAATTTGACATACAATTTACATATTCATAGACAGTGCAAATAGAGATATATAATGGTGATAAGGATGATATTCAGATTGAATATGAACAAAAAATCTTAGTTTGCTCAATTTGTCATGTTTTCGGCCACAATAATTCAAACTGCAGCAAAGTCATTATGCAAGAATGGCGTCCTAAAGATCTTACAACATGTACTAAAGATCTTACAACATGCATGAATACGATAGTCGCATCAGAAGGAAACAGTAGTTCGACGTCGCAACAAGTAGATATAGTTATTACATCCTCAAATTTACAGAGTTTTGATGTTACAAGTACAAGTTCAAATCATCAAAAGGATAATTCAAACATAACTATACATAATTCTTTTTCGATCCTCAGTGAAATTCCCGAGCAACTTGCAGGCAGGACATCTACCACCAGTCCAACTTCTTTAGACACAGCACATGCACCGAGCCATGCTTCTCCGATCACTCACACTGCAGCTGAACCTATTCACTCCACCATAACTTTGGAAAATAAACGCAATAGCAGTCATACAGATACATAAAATTTTATACGGAATATCGCTAACCAAATTCAAGAAATCGACAGCTCATCTAACTCTAATATTAATATCTCCCACATGGTACCAAGGAATCATACATATGTTCAAAAGCATGTGAGAGACGCAAATCCCACAACAGCAAGCAAAGCTCCTCCTAAAACAACAAGGAGCACTATGAAAGGTAAATGAACATCATGACATGGAATATTATAGGTATGAATACCGACGACAAAGTCAGTCAGGTATTCACACTTCTAAAATCTCACAGACTTACCTTGATAAGCTTAGTTGAGACCAAGTTATCTACTACAAACATAGACAAATTGCAGTTGAAATTACCCAAATGGAATATTGTACATAATAATGATGAAGGCAGCAAAGGGAGAATTGTGGTTTTACCGGATACCACAGTTTGTCTGGGAACAACCTATATTCAGCAAATCACAGCAACACATTACCCTACTGTTATCAAACAAAGGAGGATTTCAATACTACCACACATGTCTTTATGCCAATAATTTGTTTTCTGAATGCCAAAAGTTATTGGATTTGCTTCGCCTCGACGCTTCTATTATAGGATCTCCCTGGCTGGTAATGAGGGATTTTAATAATGCTCTTAACCCGATGGACAAAAAGGGAGGATTTCCAATCCCTTTCTCCTACTTAAATACATTTAAAAATTGCTTATTTAACCGTGGTTTAGTTAAATAGGGTTGTAAACACATGGCAGTGCAAAGCGATTGCAACAAACATAGACAAAGTTCTTGTTAATTATGATTTCATGTCTATGTTTCCCCAATTTGGCACCATTGCCTTACCCTCTTCGCGATCATACACCTCTCCTAATATTTTTCAGCCTTCAACATAGGCACAGAAACGAGATCCCTTTTGTTATATTAACAACTAGTGTTATATGGAAGGATATGATCAGTGCATTGCTAATAGGCTGTCAGTGGATACATGGGGTTATCACACTTACAAATTTATTTTCAAACAGAAATCAGTTAAAAACGAATTAAAAGCTTGGCATGAGTTAAGAGCAAGGGATAACAGTAGAGGTAATTTGCACTCTGAATTTGAAAACAATGTTCTACATTGTGGATCTAGACCTAGAAAATTGCATTATATATGATAATATGTGTCAAATTGGTTAGAATTTAAATGCTCTACTTGTGAAGCAATAGGAATTTCTCCGGCAGCAAAGCCAAGTGTTAAGGCTTCAACAGGGTGACAGTAATACTATTTTTTTCTATGCTAAAATGTCAATGCGACGATGTAGGAATAAAATTCAAGCTCTAATGGATGCTCAAGGACATTATATATATGACAGTAACAGTAGAAAGACTGAGGCCCTTAATTATTACCAACTGCTTTTCAATGGGGAGTCTATGCATTTTTTCCCACTATTACCATAAGAATGCAAATAAATGATATAGGGAGAGAAATACTTATCTTCTTCTGTCACAATGGATGAAATTAAACATGCTCTTTTCTCAACTGATGATGCTAAAAGCTTGGGCCCCAATGGTTTCTCATCTAAATTCTATAAATTACATTGGACAGACCTACAAGACAACATATTCAACGCTGTGTCGGAAGTATTTCATACTAGGAAATTTCCAAACGGAGTTATTCATTATTTTATTACTTTAATCCCAAAGAAAGATAAGCCTCAAACTATACCGGATTTTCGACCTATCTCTTATGCTAATGTTTTATACAAAATAGTTTCAAAGACTCTCTGTAACCGTATTAAATGGTTTATTCCTTTTTTAATTGTAGAAAATCAGTCATCTTTTATACCAGGAAGAAACATTCGTGAAACCGTTCTGCTAGCTCATTGGGACTTTTCCAAGCGAGGTAAACAAAAAATGTGTATTAAAATCGATCTTCAAAAAGCATATGATATGGTTAATCGAGAATTTGTAATCCATATGCTTTCATCTATAGGCTTCCCTATACCTCTAGTGGAGCTTACTTATGAACACATTTCTAGCCTAAATTTTCGATTATGATTGACGGGAGACCATAAAGATTTATTCCTTCCAATAAAGGCCTTGGGCAGGGAGACATATTGTCCCCCAATTTATTGTGCATAGCTATAGAATTTTTTTCTCTACTACTGGAAGAGGGAATAGTTGATGGGCACCTACAACCTATATCTAGTTTTCAACCTATAATCACTCATCTTTTATATATCGATGATGTCATGATTTTCCTATCCGCTACTACATGCAATGCTACTTACATGAACCATGTTTATGCTATAATGGAGGAGACCGTGGGTTTAAGAATAAATCAAATGAAATCTAAGGTTTTTTTCAGCATTAGGTCAACTTACAAGTCAGATATTTCTAGCATTTTAAAAATATCAGAACAAGAGTTACCTGTAAAGCATCTTGGTGTTCCATTGTCAGTGGATTATATTCATGCCACGCACTGTATAACTCTGATACACAAAATCAGTAGCAAGTTAAAAGGATGAGACTGTAATTTTTAACAACAGCGGGACGAGCAAAATTAATTCATAATACCATAACCACTATTGTTGTGTACTGGTTATTAATATATCATCTGCCCCAATCAATGTTGAAAAAAGTTGACGATTTATGTGCCAATTTTTTCTGGAAAGGGAAACTTCATAAAATTTCATGGGAAACGTTATGCAAACCTAAGATCGAAGGAGGGGTTGGATTATGCAAATTCATAGTCCTGAACAAAACTTCCAGAATCAAATTACTGTGGAATCTACTAACTACTGACTATTTATGGTCTAGATGGATGAGGATGAAATATATGTCAAAGGAAATTTTTTGGAGCATACTCATTGATAATAACTACTCAGGTACAATGAAATCGATTCTGAGACAACGTGACATAACTGCCTCTATCATGACCAGAGTTATTATCAACGGGGAAAACACAGATTTGTGGTTTGACCCTTGGATAAACCATAAATCTCTTGTTGAACTAATAGGTTGGAATAGAATCCATTTAAGCAATACAGCTAATAGCAAAGTCAGTCATATTATACAAGATGGATATTTTCAACCTCGGTTATTATTAGAAACTAGGGAAGTAGCAACTCAAATTAAGCAAGTGAATATTCTATCTAACAATCCAACTGATTACTAGAATATTTGCAACAAAAGAAATTTTGTGTTTCCCAAAGTATGGAATGGCATTAGACTAGCTACTGATAGTGATGATAACTTCAAAGTGATATGGCACAATAAAATAGCCAGGAAAATTTTGTACACTACATATATGCCATACATACAGCGTTTACCTACAGCAGATCGACTATTAAATTGGGGGGTTCACACAAAATCTAGGTGCGATCTTTGTAATGAATACACTGAAAATCATCAATGCCTATTTTTGAATTGTGAGTACAATACTTATCTGTGGGATTCTCTACTGCTCCAACTCGCAATTCCACCTTTTGTGCCAATTCTTTCTTAGATTACCTATCCAAGTCGAGGCTCCACTTCAAACCATATATACATCACATTTGGGTTGAACGAGTTCGGCGATGTTTTGAACGTAAGGCTTGCTCGAAGGAGGTAAGGATGAAACTACTGGAGATAGATGTTTCGGTTACGACTATCTCGGCAACATTGTCAACGGCATGCGAGCTCCACAGAGAGAGAAATTTTACTTCGCTGGGGGATTTAGTCAGGAGATTATGGATGATGGCGGCGCATGGAGCTATGATTGAGATGTAAGGGTTTTGTATCTATAACACCAAAGTGTAGAGAGATTAACGAACAAAATAAAGTTAAACACAGAACAATATGCAACTGTAAATGTAGAAAGTATGAACACCGGATTTATAGTGGTTCGGCGTAATTGCCTAGGTCCACTTTGAGGTTAATATTTATTGCTTTTCTCGATAATCGATTATAGATACAATCCGTATATCAACTACTTGATTACAATTGTTGAGCAAAAAAGATATGTCTTGAATGAGTGTGAAGTGCGGCAGATTCTTCCCAGTGTTCTCAAAATTTCGATCCCTCTCACTGTTCCCATGCCTCTCTATTTATACACGAACATGGGTTGGACTTCCCTGGTGGGCCAGGTAGCTAAGTAGCTTGGCCCAAAAAGAGTGATCACTTTGTGACGATCCATAGATGCCGAACGGCAAAATACCGAACAAGGCATGAATGCCGAACGATATCTTCATGCCGATCGAAATGATGCCAAATGATATCCTCATGCCGATCGAAGTGATGCCGAACAATATCCTCATGCTGAATGATGTGATACCGAACACTCTGAATGCCGAACGAAGTGACGCCGAACACTCTGAATGCTGACCGATCTCGAATGCCGAACGAGATTTATGCCGAACGAGATTTATGCTGAACGAAGTGATGTGCCGAACAAGGTTTGGATGTCGAGCAGTATGGAATGCCAAATGACTCTGTTATGCCGAACGTCCATAGATGCTGAACGATATACAATACCGAACGGCTCTCAATGCCGAATGCTATTGCATGTCGATCATCCCATAGATGCCGCTCGAACTCGAGTGCCGAACGGACTATTTGTGCCGAACGACTCTGGAAGCCGACCCAGTTTGTTGTGCCAAACGACTATGGATGCCGAACAGTATGCGAATGCCGAGTGCCTAGTTGTCTGGTCAAATCTCCAGGTAACACTTGCCCTCCCCAAAGTGCATCACGTGGTCGAATGTGGTGCGCTTTGAATCACGTGTCCACTGTGCTTTGTTTCAAGCTATGGTTTAGTTTCCTCGATGGTGACTTCCCTTGATTACCAGGTGAGGCGATGTGTGCCGAACATCATGCAAATGCCGAACAGTACAGCCGAAGCAGAACGCTCCATGTATGTCGAACGACTTTGAATGCCGATGCCGAACGATGTCGTTTTGACCGGTTTTACCGGTCATTGTCTCTTCGACTTCCTCTTCTTCCCTATAAAGGCCGGCATTCTCCCTATTTTTCACTTTTTCACTTTTTACCTCCGTGACTTTCCAAGAACGTGCAACTTTCATCCCTTAAGTCTCGTTCACTTCTTCGATCTTCCTTTCCTACCTGGAATCCATCAGGCCTTTCCTAAGTTATGTTCTAACAACCTTCAATCCTAAACTCACAGACCCCCGAGCTTCCTCCATGCTATTCGGTAAGAACCTTTCGATCACTCTCTCAAATTAGGAGACATTAGATATTACTCGAACTTGTGAATCTTTCATATATCGTAGAAAGTGTGGGTCGTGTGAATGAGGGTGATGAATTGAAGTTCGGACGCGTTCTAGGGCTGGAACGTAGTATGCTTTCAGGTGATTTTAAGGTGGATGGATTGGAGAAGAGAAAGGTGGAAGATGTGTTGTAGTGGCTCGGCATGATCTTTTAATGCCGAGTGGTCCTATGGTAGCATGAAAATGGAGTTAGAGAAAAGACCCATTGGTGTGGATTGACATTGCCACGGTTCGGCATGATCTTCCCATGCCCAACGAGGTTGGAGGAAAGAGTAGAGGAGGAGCAGGAATTGGCTAGAATGTCGAACAACACGGTCCTATATGACTTGCCGAACGACTTGGTCACGTCGTTCGGTATGGATGAAGGAAAAAGGTAAAACCGTTGTTAAGGACGGAGTGTCGAGAGTTGGAGCTCGGCGTAACTTCGGTTCGCATGACTCGCCATATGTCGAGCAGTGGAGTGGAAAAAAAGGAAGTACGAATTGGATATGATGTCGATCGATGTTTTGGCCGAACAGCACTTTAGGCCGAACGGTCATGAATGTCGATCGATAGTTAGACCGAACAATATTTTGGCCGAACAATACTTATGCCGAACAGTATTTTGACCGAACAATACTTAGGCCGAACAACTATTCACCTTGCCAACCATATGACAAAAACAAAGACATGGACCTAAGCAAACTGGCATATCGAACTAATCTAGACTGATAACTTCCTAGTTTCAGTAATCACAAGCTTGAACTTAACTCGACAAAAACGGATAATTTCTTTTAATATATAGCGCCAATGTCCGAGTCCGAAATCGAAAACATAATAGGGCAGGCTTTTGGAGACGGTCAGCGATGACGGTCTTCGAAGGCGACAATTCAAAGCTCAACTTTATACCATCAACTCTATGACTTTCAATTTCTTAGTATTTATATTTGGATTATCACACTAGTTCACACACCATACGGGGGGAATACTTGTGTTGTTAAGTCTAACGTCAATTGTTTTTCAAGTATAGTTCAAAAAGGTTCCCTACTAGATTCAATCCCTATTAAAGATGTCTAAGAAATCTTGCTCCGCTACAATCTTAGACAGACCTGGGCCGTCTTCTAGACAAGAAGCCGCAGATACTTCAAACTCGTCTACTTCCCCGGCTCATAACTTAGCTCCCGACGCCCTGGAGTCATCAATTTTCTTGGACAACCCGGTCGATTCACAGGCTTCGAAGATTAATGAAAGTGCACTCCGTCGGATATGCTATGTCCACGGAATCCCCTTCGATGATATGTTAGTTCCATCGGGGCACGATCGTCCACACTTACCCCCAGTTGGATACACAGCTTGTAATAAATTTATGTGCTAGGTTGGCAGCGTGTCACCGTTCAATACATTTCTTCGGGACGTGCTGCAATACATCGACATTGCCCCGTCGCAACTGCACCCAAACGGTCATGCCTTCATCTATGGTACCTACATCCTCTTCATGAATGTCCTCTCTAGGCCTCCAACCCCAGATGACATCTATATATATATATATATTCAAGAAGCGAAGAGATAGCCCCTCTTTCATGTTCTCGAGCTGCACCACAAATGCCAAGTCTTAACTGAGGTATTTAGCAAGTTCACCATGTACAAGCAGGAATGGTTTTATGTGCGTTGCCCTCCTGGTTTCGCGAGGAGATGGGTGGAAGGAAGTAAGTCTTTTCTCTGGATCGATATTCACGCTTGGTTAAAGCCGTGCCTTTTCTAACTCTTTTTTCCATCTTTTTAGGCATCAATCCACGTCCTGACGGCCGCAGATATTCTGAAGCCATCGAAGCTATTAGAGCGCTTCCTGCCGAAGAACGAGACATCCGAACTCTCATTTCGAATGAGTCACTTACAAGGTTTGGACTGTTGGCAGAAGGCCGTCGAATAAGCCTTCCTCAGGGCGTTACCATACCCAGGCCTTCCTCTGGCAAAGGGAAAAAACAAGCTGAGTCTTCAGCATATAACACTCCTGGTGCACTAGAAGAAGGAGAAATCAAAGAAACCGAAACACCTGAAGCGCAAAATGAGGACGTTGGTCCTTCCCAGGACCTGCTAGTTAAAGTTCACGACATCGAAACGCCATCTTCCCCTTCGAAGAGGAAAAAGAAATCGACGTACAAGATAAGGAGGGAAAAAGTTGGCGCAACCTCTGAAGTTACTCTTATTCCAACAGAGAAAGAGGCCTCCTCACAATGTTTGGAAAGTTCTTTAAAGGGCCTATCGAGCCTCTCCATACCTGATGTGAGACGACCTGATTTTCTCACCACAGAAAATCACATCATCTTGAAGAAAGAAAGAGATAGAAAAGATAAAGAAAGAAAGAAGAGAAAGAAGAAACAACATCAGAATCTCAACAGCGGAACGAATAAATTACATTAATAACATAAATATTACATAGTTTACAACCATTATCAGAGTTACACAGATCATTCATCACATACTAGACAGTTATAAACACCTGTCTAGTTATACAACTCAATACAATACAAGAGAAACTACTCAGAGAAACCAACACAGCGAAAAAACTATATATCTATACGCAGAAGCCTCCTGCTTCATTGCTCCTCCACAATTCATCAAAGCTAACCTGAATCCCTTAGCTACTCGTAAAATTTGAGTACCCAAGAGTTTAAGAAAACAGAAGATAAACTCCGAGTCAGACATGGATCTAGTGTGAGTAACAGGTTAAGGTTGCTTAACTTTTAAAAACCTTTTGAAAAGAAAGGTATCACGTAAGACTTCCCACACATAAACATGGAAAAGTTTTTACCTTACGCTAACCAAAACATTTGATAGGAAATCCAGTGATATTATAATAGGTCTAGGGTTTTCAAGTAAATAGAAAATAACCGAAATTGTTACATTTATTAAATTCCAGCTACTAGCCACAAAAGTGGGTAATACAATCAAAACCGATGGCGCTTATTGGATTTTGGATTCCATACAATGGCAGGGCTACCGGGGTACCGCCCGTCACAGTATGTGACCTAGATCAACGTACGGAGGATCACTCCCAATCCTCTACAGCACAAGGCGGGAACCATCCCTTACTGGACAGTCCCGAACAAGACAACCCCAGCAGTTGGAGCTCAACAACTACCCACACAGTCGAAATAAAAGGGACCTCTAGACAGGGGAAAATCTCGTCCTACTTGGGCATGACCCACTTAGCCTTGCTGTACCTCCCCTGTTTTAGCCATTCCCGGTTGATGAGGCTTGAGGCTAACATTACCTTTATAGAACACATCACTTAGAATGCTCATCGTCCTCCTGACGATGTTCTGAAAGCATTCAATCCATACAAGTTCGTTCCGGGTTCGAACGAAACCGAAGGCATTATCTCGTTACACTCATTTTGGAATCACCCTCGGAGTTAACGACGATAACGCTTGCACTCTGAATCTTCATCTCGAATCTGAAAGTACTATCTCCGTCAAACTCATCTCGGAATCACCCTAAAAGTTATACTGACGAATAGTTCTTATACCTCGAGTCTTCACTCTTCACTTGAGATTCACGACCTATCGTTACTTTGGATCGATGTGGTTTTTGGATATCCAAATCTAGAAACCCGATCCCAGTCTCATCGAAATCCAAAACTTGTCTTTTAAGGCCAAGTTGTTTTAAAGTTTAAAACAATTCAATTATCTATATACACACAGATAGATAACTCACAAATCACAATAGATAATCAACATTATCATAATAAACAGATAATCCACATTATCATTATAAATAGATAGCCCATACTATCATCAAAATAGATAATCCATATTATCATCACAATGCAACCAAAGCATTCATACCACACTGCATTACTCATCTCATTTCTGAGATCACAACCATTCAAGTAATCAACATCATCCATTCATACATAAGCAAAGATTTACTTCATCATAACATCTATAATTAATTTAAAATGAATTAAATTAATTACCTCCATCTCTAATTAATTTAAAGTGAATTCAATTAATTACTTCATCTTTAATTAATTTAAAATAAATGAAATTAATTACTTCATTATTATAAATCTTGCTTATCAAACCATTAATTGATTACAAGTCAATTAATTAATCATTCAAATAAATCACCTTAATTAATCTCCCTTGATTAATTATCCTTTAATTACTTCCATGTAATTGTTCTTTAATTAATTTCACCAATTAATTATCCTTAACCAAAAAAAAGTAATTAACCTTTAATTACTTCAATTAATTAATTAACTATAATTAATTACATTAATCCTTAATTAATTCCATTAATTAATTACCTTTAATCACTTATCATTGATTAATTAATCTTAATTAATCAACTTTAATTACATCATTAATTATATTAATTAATGATCCCTAATTACATTTAATTAATTATCCTCTTAAATTAATTACCTTAAGTAATTAACCCATAATTATTAATCATTCCAGATTAATCAGATTCAGTAATTAACTAACGTTAATTACTTCATTAAAATAAATTAATTATTCCTTAATTAATTTCTTAATTAATCCCTTGATTAATTACAAAGTAATTTAATCCAAATTACTTCCATTCTTTAATCATCTTCAATTAATTACATACGGTATTACCATTAATTACTGCACTAAGTAATTTCCAATCCATTAATTATATTAAGTAATTATCATCAAATCATTCAGTGTTTAAAATTAATTAAACTTAATTAATTAATTCAAACTAATCCCATTAAACTAAATTAATTACATTAAGTAATTAATTCCTTAATTACTTCCATCAAGTAATTACACTTAAAAAATTCACAAATGATTATTATTAAATTAATTAATCCAATTAATTATTAAAATTAATCACATTAATTAATTATTAAATAATCCTAGTTAATGACCTTCATTAACCATTAACAATTCTTTTAACTACTTCCTTAAGTAATTTTCTTAGATTAACCATTGTTAATCACAAATTAATTTATCTTTAATTATCCACTAATTAAACTCTAATTACTTAATTAATTAAGTCTTATCTGTAACTTAATTAATCTTTAATTATTTGATTAATTAACCTTGATTATAACTTAATTACTTAATTTATAAATCTTGAATCATTAATTAATCATCTAATTAATGATCTTTAATTACAAATTGATTAATCCTTAATCAATTATTTATTAATCCCTAATCAATTAATTAATTAAATTAACTAATTATTCCTTAATTACCACAATTAATTTAATTAATTTCAAATCATTAATCTTAATTAAATTTTAAGATAAAAACATTTCTTAATTATGACTAAATTGTCGTTAACAAATACATTTGAAAACAAATTTACTTTTGAACTTATTTTAAAATTCCATTTCAAATACAAAATTTAAAATGAATATAATTTAAACTTAAACAAAGTTTTAAGCAATTTAAAAATCCTTTTAAATTATGTGGCAAACAAATGCTTGTCTTATGAAAGAAATTCATAAGATTTTAAACTAAATTCATCTTTAAAATTCAATAATTTAACTATACACTTTAACATACATATTTGTTTAAATCTTTCAAATCTTAAAAAATTCTTTTATTTCAAAAACTGAAATACATTTTTAAATATTTGATTTCCAGTTTTAAATTTAACTTTAAAACTTGCTCATATTTTTAAAACTTCATTTTTATTTTTTTTATAAATTTAAACTACTTAACCATTTTTAAAGTAGTTAACAATTCAAGTTTAAACTTTATTTTTATATTTTTATTTTTATTTAAATCTGAGATTTTAAATTTAAATTTAAATTCTATGATTTTAAACTTGAATTTAAAACTTAGTTTAAACTCAAGCTTTACATTTAAAAACTTCAGTTTCTTTTATTTATTTTTAAACAGACAGTATAGGTTTTGTTTAAAACCTACAACATCTCTTTAACCCGAGACACCCCAATGTTGCTTGGAGTCTACAATCCATCCTCCCCGAGTAAACCACCCCACAACTTCGAGTCCAACCCAAAATTACTCGAGTCCAAAACTATGGCCAACCCAACATCACCAGTACAATTTCTTCACTGTGCATATGCACGGTGGCTCCGGTCACCACTGATCATCAGAGATGATCGCAACTCATCAGAAGTTGACTCAGCAACCCACCACGATCACCAAAACGAACTTCCATTCTCGAAATCGAAATCGAGACCTCGACCCCAAACCTGGAAACAAGTGCAGTCACCCTAACCCAAACCTGTCAACGCGCCGCTCACAATATTCCGACCACCTGGCGTTCTGCCACTCCGGCCACGACTTCATCTACTACCCAGCTACCAATCCCCAAAAATCTGAAACACTCGATCCATTGCAGAAGATGTGATGATCGGTTTATCATACCCAGTTAAAACTAGGGTTCCAAAGGAAATTTCACTACCGTAACTTCTCTAATGAATTTCAACACCAACTAGCATTTTTCCCATCAACTCCTAACTCTCCTCCATCATCATGAAGAAACCCAAGTCCTCAAAAAACATAGATCACTAGAGAAACCAAATAGTTCATATTCAGTTCATCTCTTAACTGCTCCTTAACCTCTTTACTAAAAATTATAGTTTTTGTTTTAAAAATCATATTATGATTTTAGTATTCAATTTATATTCATGAATCCAGAAAACAGGATGATTAAATTTTCAGTCAACTTTGAACTTGCTCAATTGTTTGGTTTTCCAGAGGCAATCCCAGTTTATTATTAGCTTAATTCAATTTTAAATTAACTTTATAACTTAAACAAACAATTATTGTCTGTAGTCTAAATCCTAACAGAAATTGGATCGAAAAGAATATGTATTTAAAACAAACAGGGTTACTGTAAAAACATAAACAAAGGACATTCAAATATCATGCATACAAATACAATTTCACATCAACGTTCACACATGCAATACTTATTTATTTCAGTATTCAAGCATGCAACCAATATTTATAATTTTAAAATTTTTAAAGTTACTCACCTATTTGAAAATGACAGATCTTCCCAGATTTTGAAAAGGCTTTTGAATTTGCTGAAGACATTGTTTTTGCCTCTTTGATTTTAAAAGCTGCTTGCATGCTTCCATATAAAAATGCTTTTGAATTTGCTTTTTTTTCAGCTGGCATGCATAGCCAATTACCAGTATTGCAGGAAAAAAATGCAGATTTGATTTGAAGATGTGCGGATGCTTTTTGTTTGAAAATGGCAGGTGCAGGGTTTTGAAAATGCAGGTTTGATTTGAAGATGCAGACTTTGCATATTGAAATTAATTGCAGGGATTGGATTTTGATATGAAGGGTTTGAATTTGGGTTTGTATGTTTTAGATTTGTTTTCAGGGATTTGATCTTTGATATGAGGAGTTTTACTGATGCACGAGAAAGGTTGAAGTTTTATTTTGATTAAAAAAATGAGAAAAAGAAACAAGAGTAAAGGATGTTTACTTATATAGGCTAATTTATGAATTTTATAAAATAAAAGAAAAACAAATTAAAGAGGCCATTTGTACAAAATTCTAACATTTGTCACATTTGAAAGTTTATCTTTTAACATTTGTTTTAAGAGGCTTAAGAAAACAACACTTGTCTTTATAAAGTAATTTGTATATTAATTTAAATGTTAATATATATATATATATATATATGTTATGCCTAATTAATTAGTTAATTAGTATTTTATATGTATATAAATTTTTAAAAGAAATAGAAACAAATTATGCTTATAAATAAAGTTTATGCATATAAAAATAAAAACAATTTAAAAATCTATACTTCGGATTTTAAAACTTTATATTCAAATTCAAATCAAATTCAAAAATCTAATATTAAAAATCAAGTTGTATATACAAATTAAATTTGAAATAATAAATGCTATTATTATCAAGAATCCATTTGTAAAATAATACACTATTAATATTGTTTTTAGAAATAACTCATTATTAAATTAAAATAATTATAAAAGAAATTATTTCTTTATTAATAAATTACTCATTTTATTAAGCCATATTTTAAAAAGGAAACAAAACCAATTTTCTTTTTGTAAATCAATTTAAATTTAAAACTTAAGCCAAAATCATGTTTAAACATTTAAACATCTATCTTAATCAATTTAAAATCATATATTTATTTATTACATAGCTTTGAAAACTTAATATTAATTTAAACCAAAATTGCCAAATTATGAATATATATATTAGAATTTTAAATCATGATTCATCTATTAAATTTTAAACCAAGATTATTTATTTAATAACTTTGAAAAGCTTTATATTAAATAAAAAAAATTTCCAAATTCCTAAAAATATTAGAATTAGAAAATATGCTTTATTTATTAAATTGAAAACAAAGCTAATCTATTTACAATATAAACCATATATTTATATTACAAATAGAAACCAATTTATTAGCTTTAAAAGATAAAATCTACCAATTAAATATTTATTAAAGGAAGATTAGTAAATCAATTTGAATTATTATTAATAAAATTATAAATATCAATTTAATTTTTAATACAGATTATTAAATTGATATTGTCAAAAATTCCTGGATATTACATGATGATCTTCTTAATTATGATTTTTACGATCCGGAGGCACTTAAACTTCACTCGCCCATCAGAAGCGATGTAGGCGTTTAAGCCCAAACTCAAGGAGAAAAAAATCCCATTAGTAAAGAAACTGGTCCGTCGGGGGGGAAACACTAGGACACACACAAACACATACACTCCATCTTGCACTTAAATTTCCGTCGTCACACTTCTCTTTGCTAATTCGTTGTTATTTAAATTCTGTGCAGGTGACATGGGGCATACATACGGAATCGATCGTCTCTGCGGATCGTCTATCTTCCACTCTGGACGGGACTCAGGTTCCGGAAGACGTCGGGATAGAGATGGTGATGGCGATAGGGATTACCATTCTCGGGACTCATCATCTCGGAAGAAAACATATTACCAGTCCAAGTACAACTAACATCCCTCTTCTCACTCGGTACAAAGCAAAGATAAGCACGACCATAAGCGGTTGTAATCCGATGTCCCCCGTGATCAACATTCTGATTCCACTTCCACACGACAGTCCGGGGATCCTTACAGGAGAGCTGAACTTTCAAAGTCGTCTCCTTCTGTTCCCGCAACAGATCCAATAATATCGGAGAGACTGGCCGAGCTTAAAGTTAAATTTCCAAAAATCTACTTTAATGGTCTGAAGTTCCTCCCGACGAATCACCATATACCTAGAGATGTTAAGCAGAGCATTATCGCCTGTACCAACGACGTCTATGTTCAGCATGACACGTTCGTTCATCTTGTTGAGAAGGTGTTAGAAGTCTCCGTAGAACGCCAACATTAAATTGATCGCCTGAAGCTTGAGGCTATTCATGACAAAGACATTATCAAAGCTCAGGACGAAGAGATTGCATCTTACAAATCTCAACTTGAAGCCGCCCATCAGAGCGCCGAAGATACTTTCGAAGCCGTAACCCGTTTGGAATCAACTCACAAAAAAGAGATCGACGAGGCGGTTCAACACTGTGGGGCTTTAGCTTCGGAGAAAGACTCGATGCAAAAAGAGAGGGATGCATTCTCCCTCCGAGTCAAAGAACTTGAGGAGAGACTCCCTAAAGAGCAAGAAGAAAAGATTGCTGCCCAAGAAGATTCACAACGGTATTGCGACGAGATCGTTGCAACACGACTCCTAAAGGCGAAACTTGAGGACGAGCTTTCTAAAGTTGAGGCGCTGAAGAATGAAGCCCGCGAAGAGGGCATAGCATCTGCGGAAATCGATTCCCGTCTTGAGGCGGCCAAGGAAGGAGGTACAGAAGAGGTCAAAAGCATGTTTGACCCGCTTATTACCGAATTCAATGCCCTCGTTCTCATGCACCGGGACTTAACTTTTCTAAGCGATGGTTATCTCGAATCTTTAGCTGAGGCATGGGAGACCTTAATAGAAATCAAGAAGGCCAAACACGAAGTCGAGGAGATTGATAAGGGGGCTTTGATTAAAGAATTCCTTATGGGAAACGAGCCTTCGGACCTGTCAGCGGCTAAAGCTCTTTATTGCAAAGGCTGCCCCTTGAAGAAAGGGAAAGAAGTTATTGCCGGTCCATCCAGGATCGAGTCTCTAGCTCGTGTGCCTACCCAACCGGCCGGTCGGCCGATACTTGATCCCTATGAGCAGCACATCGGCTATTACCTGGAGGACCCTGGCCTTGGCGTTCACACTTTGTCCCCTATTCTAGAGGGTGAGACCCCCTGACGGCTGAGAGCCAGCCGAAACCTAGTAGGCCACTCTTTTTCTTTAACATTCCAAGAGTTTTCATTTTTCACCAGAATTTATCGCATTCTAATACTTACTTTTCATGATTTTGTGCAGGCCGTTCTGTTCTCGAGCCCACTCCGAGGAGCAATGTCGCCAAGGAGGTGAAGGGAAAAAAGAGTGAAGCAACTCACGTAGAAGAGGCTCCCAGTCCAAATGCTATGGTGATCGGAGCGCTTGATGATGACAAATCTGAGACTTCCTCTCCCATCGATGGGAGTTATGAAGTTGAAATTACAGTCGTCTCTAAACACACATCCGAACTAAGCATGAAGGAGCAGCTTGAGAAAGAGAAGGAAAAGACGGTCAAGATCAAGGTCGAACCTCAAGCTGTGGACCAGGACGATCCTTTGAACAAGACGTTGAAGGTCATGCTCCTAAGCGGGTCCAAACCCATGGATGTTCCTTGTACTTCTTCAGCTGTCACTCCCCCTTCGAAGAAAGCTATCAAGGGTAAACGCACCGGGGAGGAATCATTTGGAAAAAAGTCGAAGAAGTCGAAGAAGTAGTCTTCGCTCTAGTTCAACGAGTGTTAGCTTAGATTATGTAATTATTTTTTGTTTTTGTAGTTCATGTAAATAAACTTATTTTTGATGAACAAAACTTAGTTCTTTTGCCTCTCAGAGGACTATTGTTGTTTGGTTTTTTGTATAACCGTGGTCAAAACCCGAGCTAGTACGAGTTACGTGAACTTCTCGATTCATCTTCAAACAAGTTGACAACTTTTTGGCATTACACATTCTTTATTCCATGTTGTAGGTACTTAGAATATTTTCCAGTCCGTACACCAAGGGCTCGATGACTTCAAGTCATTTATATCCAGTCTGCCCTCATAGGACTTAGACATTTGAGTTATTTATACTCTGGTCTGCACTCCGGAGACTCAGAGTACTTCAGTCCGCACTCCGCTGATTTGGAGATTCTTAGTCGTTTATTCTCTGGTCCGCACTCTGGGGACTTATAGTACTCTAGTCCGCACTCTGGGGACTCGGAGATTTTTAAGTCGTTTGTACTCGAGTCCGCACTCTGGGGACTTAGAGTACTTCCAGTCCGCACTACGGGGACTTGGAGATCTGGAGTCAATTATACTCGAGTCCGCACTTTGGGGACTTAGAGTACTCCAGTCCGCACTCCGGGGACTTGGAGATTTTGAGTCATTTATACTCGAGTCCGCACTCTGGGGACTTAGAGTACTCCAGTCTGCACTCCGGGGACTTAGAGATTTTGAGTCGATTATACTCGAGTCCGCACTCTGGGGACTTAGAGTACTCCAGTCCGCACTCTGGGGACTTGAAGATTTTGAGTCGTTTATACTCGAGTTTGCCCTCTGGGGACTTAGAGTACTCCAGTCTGTGCTCCGAGGACTTGGAGATTTTGAGTCGATTATACTCGAGTCCGCACTCTGGAGACTTAGAGTACTCCACTCCGCACTCCGGGGACTTGGAGATTTGGAGTCGTTTATACTCGAGTCCACACTCTGGGGACTTAGAGTACTCCAGTCCGTACTCCAGGGACTTGGAGATTTTGAGTCGTTTATACTCGAGTCCGCACTCTGGGGACTTAGAGTACTCCAGTCCGCACTCCGGGGACATGGCGATTTTGAGTCGATTATACTCGAGTCTGCACTCTGGGGACTTAGAGTACTCCAGTCCGCACCCCGAGGACTTGGAGATTTGGAGTTTTTTATATTCGAGTCCACACTTTGGAGACTTAGAGTACTCCAGTCCGCACTCCGAGGACTTGGAGATTTTGAGTCGTTCATACTCGAGTCCGTACTCTGGGGACTTAGAGTACTCCAGTCCGCACTCCGAGGACTTGGAGATTTTGAGTCGATTATAATCGAGTTCGCACTTTGGGGACTTAGAGTACTCCAGTCCGCACTTCGAGGACTTGGAGATTTGGAGTCGTTTATATTCTTTTGTACGCCAGACAAAGTAATGCATCTCTTAGTCATTTGTTATAACATTATGATATAAAGAAACATCGACAATTCATGGAAAAAGAGATAGCTTCAAGCCTTTATTAATGCAAATAAGCTAAACTGTCTTATCACATGCTGTAAACTAGGAATAAAAGCTTGTTGGAACAAATGCGACTAAAACAAGAAAGAAATGAACTAAGCGTAATAGCGCCGCAAATGTTCACTATTCCATGCTCTGGGGAGTGTCGCACCGTCAACGGTCGCTAGCTTGAAAGTTCCTTCTCCAAGCTTCCGTTCAATAGCGTATGGACCTTCTTATATGGGGCTCGTGTGTGATGGAACTGGGAAAACTCGTTTCAAAATGAGATCACCTACGCCAAAGATTCTCGGTCGGACTTTTTCATTGTAACATCGAGCGACTCGGTGCCTATACGTGGCCGCTCTTAAATTACCTTCTTCGTGTTTTTCATCAATGAAGTCCAATGATTCCAGTAAGAGATCTTGATTTGACTTAGGGTCATAATAAGTTACTCGATGTGATGGAACTTCAAGTTCCATGGGTATGACAGCTTCCATGCCATATGCTAATGCGAATGGATGGTGGACAATCGCGGACTTGTGAGTGGTTGTGTAAGCCCAAAGCGCTGTTGGTAGTTCTCCACCCACTTGCCCCTACCTTTTCCAAACGTTTTTTCAGTATGGATTTGATTATCTTGTTTACGGCTTCCACTTGTCCATTAGCTTTCGGGTGAGCAACTGCTGCAAACTGCTTCTCAATACCGTATTTTTGGCAAAATTCCTTGAACTCTTTGCTTTCAAACTGAGTTCCGTTATCTGTAACGATGGTTCATGGAAGGCCAAAACGGCATATAATATTTCGTACAACGAAATTAATGACCTATTTGGTGGTGATAGTGGCCAAAGGTTCTGCTACTGCCCACTTGGTAAAGTAATCGACCGCGACTATCGCGTATTTTGCACCACCTTTGGATAGAGGTAAGGAACCGACTATGTCGATTCCCCACACTGCAAATGGCCAAGGACTAACCATTTGTGTGAGTTCCGTCGGTGGAGCTCTTTGGATTTTCGCATACTTCTGACATTTGTCACGTCTTCTCACGTAGTCTCCGGCATCCCTATTTACAGTTGGCCAATAGTATCCATAGCGGAGGATTTTCTTTGCTAACGTCTGCCCACCGGTATGGTCGCCACATTCATCGTCATGGACTTCTTTCAAGACTCGTTTTATCTCATCGTGGGTAATGCACCGGAGTAAGGGGGTCGAGAATCCCCTCCGATACATTACCCCACCTTGCATCACATAATGCGAAGCCTTACGAATGACTTGTCGTCTTTTGCTTCTTCTCTCGGGCACGACCCCGTGGAACAAGTACTACTTGAATGGGGTCATCCATGACTCCTTTTCGATTTCTGTTTCTAACACGAAATCTACCTCTATCATATTTATGCTCGGAGTATGTAAGGTTTCGACAGGAAACAATCCCATCTGTTGCGCATCACCAGTGCTTGCGAATTTTGCTAATGAATCGAATTGACTTAACTCGATATTCCACTTTAACATCCTTCCGGAAGTTTCCGGTCGTTGGAGTACCTGTCGCAAGGGTTGATCAGTGTAAACACTGATTGAGTGTGCCTGAAAATACGGACGAAGTTTTCGTGATGTAATCACCAAGCAATAGGCTAGTTTCTCAATCTTTGGATAAATTCTTTCCGCCCCCGTCAAGCGTTTACTAACATAGTAAACTGTCTTTTGAACCCGGTCCTCCTCGCGGACCAAAGCTGTACTGATAGCATAATGGGATATGACCAAGTACACATACAACATTTCGTGGTCTATCGGTTTTGATAGTACCGGGGGACTTTCTAAGTGTCTTAAGCTCGGAATGCTTCCTCACAGTCGGATGTCCACTCGAAATTTCTCTTTCCTTTCTTGATCACTTCAAAGAAAGGAATGAACTTATCCATAGCTCTGGATATAAATCGGCTCAGCGCGACCACCTTTCCATTCAAGCTTTGTACTTATTTTATGGTTCTGGGCGCTTGTATATCTCGGATAGCTTGAATTTTCTCCGGGTTAGCTTCGATTCCCCGCGCATTCACAATGAAACCCAGAAACTTTTCCGATGCCATGTCAAATGAACACTTCAAAGGATTGATCTTCATTCGTAATATCCGAGTATACCCAACATCTCCGCTAAGTCTCGGATGTGGTCGCTTGACTGCCGTAACTTCATAAGCATGTCATCCACATAGACTTCCATCGTTCTACCAATCTGGTCCTTAAACATTCGATTCACCAGACGCTGATAAATTGCTCTCGTGTTTTTCAATCCAAAGGGCATTACTACATAGCAATATAGCCCCATATTTGTGACAAAACTGGTGTGTTCTTGGTCTGGAATGTGCATTGGGATCTGATTGTATCCTGAATACGCATCCATAAATGACAATAATTCGTTTCCGGCGGTAGAGTTGACGAGCTGGTCGATTCTAGGTAAAGGGAAACTATCCTTCGGGCATGCTTTATTCAGATCGGAGTAATCTACACAAGTTCTCCACTTTCCATTTGCTTTCTTCACTAGCATTGGGTTAGGCACCCATTCAGGATAGATGGCGTCGCGAATGAACCCATTGGCTTTGAGTTTTTCTACCTCCTCTTTGAGAGCCGCGGACCTTTCTGGGTCCATGCCTCTCCTTTTTTGTTTTACAGGAACGTGTTTCGGGTCTATGTTCAACATATGACTTGCATCTACTGGAGAAATCCCGCACATATCAGAGTGTGTCTAAGCGAAAACATCAAGATTTGCTCGGAGGAAATCGGTAAAGTCCTTGGCCACCGAAGGGTCGAGTTGTGATCCAATCTTAAGAACTCGTGATGGGTCACCCCGGCTGACTGGGATGTCGATTGTCAGCTCAACCGGTGCTGCATTCGTTTCCCTCGGTTCCCCATCGTCATCTCTTGGATCTATGTCTCTAAGGATCTGAGAATGTTGCCCGAGCCAGGGCTCGGGCACCACTTGTCAATCGTCAGTCTTTAGGACGTGGACGGAGCTGTCCACAACCTTTCCCTTCTCTCTCCGCTGAGCTTCTCTCAGTTCTGCCACATAACATGCACGACCGGTCGCTTGATCGCCATGTACAACGCCGACTCCTTTATCCGTCGTAAATTTTAATGTCAAACACCATGGGGCCAGAGCAGCCCTAAATTCTGCCAAGGTTGGACGAACCAAAAATACATTGTATGGAGAGTCAGCATCCATTACTATCAAACGATAGGACTCGCACTCCCCTACTCTCACCTTCCCCTAGTTCAACTGGTAGCTCTATATACCCCATCGCGTCGGTTGCAGCACCGTTAAAGCCGTGGATATGGGCTTTGCATGGTTTCAAATCTTTCATTTCCATCTTCATTTGGTCAAATGCCTTCTTGAAGATGATGTTGACAGAGCTTCCATAATCAATCAAGATTATTTTCACGTAAGCTGGCCCGATTGTTGTAGATATAACCATCGGGTCGATAGTAGGAGCCTCCACCTTGTCCGCGTCTCGACTCCTGAACACTATATCGTCAGTCATCATGCGTTGTTGTTTTGTGGGGGTTCCATCTTCCACATTCGAACAACATTCATAATCCGCATGCCTCAATAAGGTAGCATATCGTTCCTTCTCCTGCCAATTGTTGTCTGCAGGATGAGGTCCTCCGACAATAGTGTTTATGATCAATCTACCCACGGTTCGAGAAGGTTGTTCGGGTTGGCGTGGGGCCTGCAGTTTTTTCTTGCGGGTTTTTGACAAATTCCTGCAGTTTTTTCTGTCTGATCAACTTTTCTATGGTGCCATGGAGGTGTCAACACTCCTTAGTATTGTGCCCGTGGGTCTCATGGAAGCGACAGTATTTCCCTATCCGTTTTTGTTCTTCAGTGGACTCCTTTGGTGGCGGCTTTCTGTATTCAAAGGTGTTACAGGTAGATAGATAATTTTTTTCAAGAGAAGTATTCAGCGGGGTGTATTCATTATAGGTCAGAATCCTTGGCTTCCATTTCCCTTCTTCACTTTTCTTTCCAGGATTTCCACCTCCGGATCCTTTGGACTGCCCAGGCATGTTCTGGACGTTGAGTTGAACTTTTCCCAAACTATCGCCGGACTATTTCACAACGATATTGCTTTTCACAGTCTCCTGAACAGGCACTGGTGCCTTATCTCATCTCGTCCATCGAGCCTCCTCCCTACGTATGAACTAATGAGCTTTGGAATAGAATCGTTCCAATGTAGCTGGGGGCATTCCTGCCAACCAATCTCCAAACTCCAAATCCAGATCTACACCTCGCATTACCGCTATCAAAATTGTGTGGTCGTTAGGATTGCTAACTTCAATGGCGGCAATATGAAACCTCTGTAAGTATGCTTTCAAAGACTCTCCCGGAGACTGGATTACGCTTGATAAGGATATCACGTCCTTTGGGCGAGTAGCATGTATCCTGAATTATTCAACAAATTTCATTGCCAACTCGTCGAAGCTGGATATAGACCGCGAAGGAAGTCGTGTAAACCACATAGTAGCAATTCCGGACAGAGTGATTGGGAAGCATCTACACTTAGTCGTGTCATTCGCCCTTGCTGAATCCATCATCCATTCGTACCTCATCACGTGTTGCTTAGGATCAGTCTTCCCTTCATAGGCCGGGATGGTTGGCATGCTAAACTTCCTTTGGTACTCAACTTGTAGAATGGAATCTATGAAGGGAGTATGACTCCTAGACACTCCCCAATCTTCGTTGGTCAGGCCTTGATTTTCTCTCATTAACTGCCTCACCATAGCTGATAAATCCGGAGTTTGTATGGAGGGTGGGAGGTTGGGTTCCGTTCCACGGGACCGTGCGGGTTGATGTCCCGCTTGATTTGGGTCTTGGTGATCCGGATGTCCGGTCTCATCACGTGCCTGATGCCTGGAGGATCGATCAGTGGCACCTGCCTGTGTAGCCTCTGTCTTGCGGCTTCTACGCCTAGGAGGTTCATCAGTTGAGGTCGAGCTATCAGAAGAAGAAT
The DNA here is from genome assembly GCA_030765085.1 of Allium cepa. Lineage (NCBI taxonomy): Eukaryota > Viridiplantae > Streptophyta > Magnoliopsida > Asparagales > Amaryllidaceae > Allium > Allium cepa. The sequence continues at coordinate 241,990,565 of CM060930.1, forward strand.
AAGGAGCAGGACTACTTCCAGCATTTTGATGTTGCTATTGGGCAAACTAAGTCATGAGATTAGTATTGGCTTGGATCTTCTCAACAAGTTGCCTTCTACTTTCCCTGAGTTATCTTATCAAGTCGTTGAACTCTGTTCAGGAAACGACCGCCGCTTGGTTCTGGGTGGAGGTTCTTGCGCCTTGAATTGCTGGTTGGTTGCTAGTCCTATCTTTTGTACACTAGCAGTTTCCTTGACATCTACGTTGTGAGAGGCCGATCTAGTTCGCGGTCTTCCCATGATAGAGTTGTCGGTTGTAAATCTGAGTAGAATCGACAGATGTCTTGCGAATGATTTGGATCTCCTTTAGGGGATTTTTCAGTCCAATAGCAACAAAGTAGATCCTATCGTCCAGAGAATTCGACTCTCAGTAAAAGCACCAAAGTGTTAACGCCAAAATTGGTCACTAACACCCTTAAGAGGGATTGTGTAGAGAGATTAATGAAGAAAATAAAGTTAAACAGAGAACAATATGCAACTGTAAATGCAGAAAGTATGAACACCGGATTTATACTGGTTGGGCGTAATTACCTACGTCCACTTTGAGGTTAATCTTTATTGCTTTTCTCGATTATCGATTACAGATACAATCCGTATATTAACTACTTGATTACAATTATTGAGAAAAAAAGATAAGTCTTGAATGAGCATGAAGTGCGGTAGAGTCTCCCCAGTGTTCTCGAAATTTCGATCCCTCTCACTGTTCCCATGCCTCTCTATTTATAGACGAAGATGGGTTGGACTTCCCTGGTGGGCCAGGTATCTAAGTAGCTTGGCCAAAAAGAGTGATCTCTGTGTGCCGATCCATAGATGTCGAATGGAAAAATGCCGAACAAGGCATGAATGCCGAATGATATCTTCATGCCGATCGAAATGATGCCAAACGATATCCTCATGCCGATTGAAGTGATGCCGAACGATATCCTCATGCCGAATGATGTGATGTTGAACACTCTGAATGCCGAACGAAGTGACGCCGAACACTCTGAATGCCGACCAATGTCGAATACCGAACGAGATTTATGCTGAACGAAGTGATGTGCCGAAAAAGGTTTGGATGTTGAGCAGTATGGAATGCCGAATGACTCTGCCATGCCGAACGTCCATAGATGCCGAACGATATACAATACCGAACGACTCTCAATGCCGAACGCTATTGCATACCGATCGTCCCATAAGTGTCGATCGAACTCGAGTGCCTAACGAACTATTTGTGCCGAGCGACCCTGGAAGCCAACCTAGTGTGTTATGCCGAACGACTCTAGATGCCAAACTGTATGTGAATGCCGAGTGCCTAGTTGCTTGGTCAAATCTCCAAGTAACAATATGTATTGTAGTTTTAGGCTGGACCGGGTTGAATTTGAAGCTCGCGGTGATGTTTCTTTCATTGGCCAATCCTTGTTTGGGCCGGTTTTATTTGGTTTATTGTATTTGATTTTTAGCTTGTTTTGATTTGTATTGGTTTTACATACCAGTATTGGGGATTGTATATGTAGGGGATATCGTGCTCTTTTTCCTTACCACAATGGTAAGGTTTTTTGAGGAGGCGAATCCTACTATTACTGGTTCTAAAAAAATGCTTAAACTTTCCATAACATGATCATTGTATATATTTCAATACATTCTAACGGAATTAATTATTCAAATTTATCAATTATTCCCTCTTTATCAGATATTATTTATAAAACCATTCTTTATTTATTAAACACCTTTTATAAATTTATCCTCCAATAAGAATATATTTATAAATATATCCTTTTATAAAACATATTTATACAATGATTCTCATATTTTATTCTAATATTTCTATCTTCTTTTAATGGAAAATCCCTTTTATAAATAAAAGATGACTATATTTATTTCCATTTTCTGAATAAACATTTATTATTATTCAAAAATTTTAGATAAAACCAATGCTACTAAAATAATTGATTAAAACATTCGCTTATATATATGTATAAATAATAAATAAAGAGGTTGGAATAAAACAAAAAAGTTAAAAAACTTATTTAAATTAAAATATCATAGAAAATTCCAAAAGATCGGTCTAAAATAATTTTCCAAAATAGAAATCATTTCCGAACCAAATTAACAAATTATAGCATTTCTAAAAACTATATCGTGGCCAATAGTTAGTATATCACTTAGCCGATGTTATCATTAACTTTTTCCACTAAAAAGGTTGAACTTTTCATGAGTGTAGTACCACATCCAACATGCTGATACAGTCAAATTTCAGCATTTAACAATTTATACCATAAACATATAACTGACATAATCAATAGGTAAATAATTAGAAACTAAAAGTAATAGTACCAAAAAATCCGAATTTCCCTTTCATTTTCACGGTATTTAAAATTTAAATGTCTATCGCTTTTCAAAAGCGGATATTTAGCACATTAGCCAATAGTTTCTACCAACACAAATAATAAAATTTTATCTACTAATACACTACTGATTTTTCCAAAGAAGTGATTATACTAACTGAAATTCTAGCTGATGCTGAAGCATTATGGTTTAAACTAAAATCGAATGACGTTCGATTTTAGCCCAAATTCCATATTGCTCCAAATCTATCAAATCCAATTCCAAATTAGATAAAGATCCTAAAAGTGCAATGCAACTGACCGCATTTGATTTGGAACTCGTACGAGAAAATTATTGATTTTATGAGTTCTCGATTTCAAATAACAAGGTTAATCACTAATTACATAATTAATAAATTAATTGCCCTTGTAAAAAACCTAATCTTTACTCAATAGTCCAGGATGCATGCAACCCCAACCTTGATGCCACTTTTGTAACCTGTTGTCGCTACCTTAGGCAACTTTGCATCGTCGCTTAACTTCAGGCTATAGCCCCACTACCGCCGAGTCCAATGACACCGGCCTCACTGTGCACCATTACTTCTAGCTCGCAGATGAACCAAAAACTCGCGTTTACATTGAACTCCATGTGAGTTAGCGGAATAGGGATCTTAAGGATAAATTAACATTAGATGGGGGGTGAATAGTGTTTACTTGATTATATGAATATTTTCAAATTCTTTAAGATTCTAGTGGAATGATGTAATTAATATCACAAAAACAATCATAGAATCAAAGTGCAGATGAAAGCAAATGCAGTAAAAGTAGAAAGAAAAGAACACATCAGGATTTTATACTGGTTCAGAGTTACCGTACACCCGATCTCGCACAATTCCTTGTACTTATTTCTTTTCAAATGGTAAATGATCATCATCATCACTTTCGAAAATTTCATGGATCACTTCACGATTTTGAAAATCAATATGAAAGTTTGAAAGGTCCATTCGACTTCATTTGCATCCAAGAATGTAACCCAAAGTTTCACAATTTCAAGCAATTTGTGTCCCCTTAGCACTACTCCAAAATTTTCCTTCTCTTCCATCATAAACTTCCTTTTAAATTTGCATAAAACATTTTCACCAATTTTGGATAACAAACGAAATCATTTTGAGAAGCATCAATTAGACAAAGAATTTCATTTTCCAAACAAAGATTAAAAAGATCGTAAGTAGGAAAATCTTTAAAAATAGCAAATCTTCTAAGAAAGACTTTTCCAAAAGATATATACTCAATATAGCCCTGAATGGTTTCTTGATCATTAAATAGATAATCTTTTATTTTCTTAGAAAGTCTCATGGTTCCCTTAATATTGCTTTAGGATATCATTGAAGAGTAGTTTGAAGAGACAAGGGAGTTTATGATTTTTGAATCTGAAAATGAAAGTGAAAAAAGAATAGATGGAGATAGAGTAAATAAATAAAGAATCAAAAGACATGTTCTCTTGTCAAGAGATATCTTTTCATAACATAGGAGTTAGTGAAAATGTAAGGAAATTCAAATCTTGAATTTGAATTTGAAATTCAAAATATGTCTACATATACTGACATATGCATGTGGGGTATGTTAACATATAGGTCGAAATTTTTCAAAATTGATTTTATTTAACTATATCCTATTTGTTATATATATATATATATATATCTGTTTATAGCTATTCAATTTATAGGAAAACAGTTTCAAACATATTTTATATTATAATTATGTTATTAAAATATATAAAATGTTTAAATTTAAAATATAATCACACAATATCAACCTATATTATTATTAATCTATAAGATATTCCTAACAACTAATAAAGCAACCAAAAAACATTCGTTCAAGAAATTAAAACTTTTGATGTATTAAAAGCGTATCTTTTCTAATCCATTTCACCGTTTTGTTCTGAATAATGTATTGCTATGAAGCACATGTTAGCAATTTATATATCCGATTCGTTATCACTTGAGGATGCGTTTGAATTGTCTAATGTTATAGTATAGGATCTTCTTCATTTTCCGGATGAATCGATGTTTGGTGTAGTTTTCATCTTATGATGTGGACAATCTTGTTTTAAATGGTTAGGTTCATCATAGTTATAACATTTAATGCCATTTCCGCTTCTGCTTCCTGGATTTTTATTGTTATTTCTTTTGAAATTATTAATCTTCCTTTATTTTTGAAATTTTTTGAAATTCCTTGTCATGAAAGCAATTCAGATTATCTTTCATTGCATTAAAAGCTTTCGATTTCTTCTCTATTACTATTCTTTCCCTCCTTCCTCGCATTTGTACTAACAAGACATTAAATTGCCTATTAACTCTTCAATTTTTAGAGTTCTAATATCATTCACCTCTTTGATAGCAAGATCTTTTTAATCGCATTCAGTAGTAAGTTAATTGAGAATTTTTCTATCTTGATCCTCCTCATAAAAAAATTTACACAGTGCGATAAGTGAGTGTACCATATCTTGGAATCTACTATATATATCAGATATGGACTCATTTGAATTCATTTTTAATAATTGAATACTGGTTTGTTAACATGGAAATTATTATTTGTTTAACCTTACTTGTGCCTTCATATGTAACTTGAAAACTTCTTTAAATTTCAAATGCAGACTTACATATAGGTACTTTATTAAATTCAATTCTATCTAGTGAGCAAAATAGTATATTCATAGCCTTAGATTTACTTAATGCAACTGCTTTTTGGTCAGTAGTCCACAGTGCAAAATTTATTTGTAGTTAGTGTACTCAGTTTATATGATATTGTCTCTAAACCAATTGATTGTAAATAGATTTTCATTCTACATGACCAATATATGTAATCACGACCATTACAAAGTGGAGGTATAGTGGTAGATTGTCCTTTGCCAAATGAGTTACTAATTAGTGTATTACCGGTGTTACTAATAGTACTATTACTAGTATTGGTAGCCATTTAAACTACTTAAAAAAAACCAGTTGATGAATACTTTGAAAACAAATGCTAGATATCGAATGTGGGTCAGCAGAATAGGAATCTTTTAGCTAAACTAATACTAGAGAGGGGTGAACAGTGTTTAATTGATTATATGAATATTTTTCAAATTCTTTAAGATTTTACGTGGAATGATGTAATTAACCATCATAGAATCAAAATGCAAATAAAAGTAAATGCAGTAAAAGTAAAAAGGAAAAGAGCACATCATAATAGCATTTTGGTTTGGAATTACCCTACATCTAGTCCTGCACAGCTCCTTATGTGGATTTCTTATCAAGTTGTAGATGCAAATACAATCTCGATTACAAGACTATGAGATACAGCCTCTAGAACCTCACCCTTTGGGTGGAGTCGCTGGATTTTTAAGCTATAAGCGTACCCACTAGATTTATGGGCTACTATGCACAACCAATTGATTTTACGGGCTACAACGACACCCACAAGCATAGCAGTATGATTTGATAGAATTTTACAAACTCAGATCTTCAACCTTGACTACAATTTATTTTATAACTCTAGAATAGCTCTTTGATCTTGGATTGAATAAGAGAGATAAGAGAAATCAAGAAGTAGATGAAGGATAATTAAACTAATAATGATTGAATTTGATTTTGGTTGAATTTCGACAGAATGTAGGCATCTTTTGATTTAGAAAATGAGAGGGTGGAAAGAGGAGAGAAGAATAAGAAATAAATGTTTAAAATTCGTTTGGAAGTCTAGTATACATAGGGAAACAATGGTCATGTCCATTCGCAAAGAGATATGATGGAAATACACTTCCATTCAAATTTGAATTTTGAAAATTACGGCCACCATGTGGACATACATGGATAGAGTATGTCGACATACTCTTCATAAAATTAAAAGACACTTTAAAATATTATTTTGAAAATCCGTTGCTTTGTAAATGATTTAATACCATGTTTGTTGATATAGAGAGAGTATTCAATTTTGAGAAACACTTACTAAAACTTAATAAAACCATATAAATAAATTTTCAATAATATGCTCTTATTAAAATGATTTTAAATAATTATATATATTTTAATCCATTGCTTTGTATTATAAAATTATTAAAATCTATAAAAAATTGTATATTAGAAGAGATTTTACAATTAATAAAATGTATTTAAATGGTTGTAAAATTATTAAAATGTGTATATTATTGAAAAACACTTATTAAAACTGTATAAATAATTTTTGAAAGATATAATAAGAGTATTCAATAATATACATAAAAAACAATATAATAATAACTTATTAAAGTATAAACAAAAATTTAATATATATGTATATATATGTAAACTCAAAACACTAAAATAATATCTTTATAAGTATAAGAGTTTGAAAATCACTTTGAGAAATATTTTGAAAAGACTATTTTGAAAAATATTTAGAACTTATTTGAATAGAGTGAGAGGTCGCAAAAGTGCTATCAAGGTTTTAACAAAATTCTATGACTATAGAACTTTATCTGTAATATTTTGAAATCTTGAACTCTTTAAAACTCTCGAGTCTTCAATTATCATCATCTTGAATCTACTCTTGGTATGGTACATTCTTCTTAATCATCACCAGTCTTATATCCTGCACTATACATGATAAAACATCGGTATTTATATTTTATATAATGTTTTATAGTTATAATCATGAAAACCAAAACGTATGGTACTAAAATTCGATTCCCGCCGCCTCGAGCCACCACACCCCGATCCACCACCTCTGATAGGCTTCCCAAGCCACTCTGCATCTTTCTTCTTCAGATCCCAACTACAATCATGACCTCTAACGGTTGAAGAAATATCGACAGATGGATGAAGGAAGAATTTTCGGTGGCTAGGGTTTGATTTAGGGTAAATGAATGTGTGTAAGGGTCCTTATACAAATAACCATACCCAATTCTATTCACCTAAAATTCTATGAACTTCGATTGAGGCGTTCTCACCGATGTTCCTAGCTAAATAACCCTATTTTGAACTCAATGGAACTAGTATCAGGACCTAGTTCTATCATATACAAAAGTTGGCTTTTATAATCACACTGTATTATTTTTAATTCTCTAAAGTAAAATATCACGCGTTCGAGCTCGTAGGACCACACAGTATGTTTGATCGTCACAAAACTCATCAGCATACATCAATTCATTATTTTGAAACCATTGGTACTAGTTTCATTAAAATACAAGATAATGCCCCGAGATGATAATATCATATGTTAATTAAAAGAAATTATTGTTGAAACAAATTCAATCACATTAATTATAAATTAATTTATTATTTAAAAAAAATTTAAATAATCTTTCAAAATTACTTTTATCCACATTAAATCCAAGATTTAAATATTTAAAAAATTCCAATTCTTAATTATAAACCGTTCAAATATCCGAGTCGTTACAAGTTTATGAAGTCACTTATAGTTTGTGATTCCATTAGAAACAATTATTGAGGTTGTTGGCACTAAAAATTATGAAAGAAAAGAGGTAGATGGCTCCTTATAATCTAGATAATTAGAGTAAAAATCCGTTCCATTTAGGCTCCACCCCAATCCATAGTCCTTATTCTGATCCGAGAGAAGAACACACATACGACTTGTTCTTAAGAATGAGGAATGCCATACAACTCCAATCTAAGGGAACTATTTTTAAATGAAAAATTATAAAGGACTTTATAAAATTTTCCCAATGGTGGGAAAGAATAGTTGGTCACTCGAAGTAATTTATATACATTATTAATGCGTCAGTCCAATGGTACAAAAAAGTCTAACAGCAAAACGCACAATACCCTAGAAATCCCTGATCCTTTAAGACTAATTCCCATGCCACCTCCTACAAAAAAATTTATCTCCTAAATAAAAAGTGATTGAACTATTGGCCTTCAAAGAATGAGAAATCAGGAAATTTAAGAAATCTCGATGGTGCTTATTGCCAATATCACTAAAGAAATGGACATTAAACCAAATAGTGTCAAGCTCTTAAAGGAATACTTTAAGAATTATTTAACAATATTTAAGAAAAAGGAAAATGTTTCTATAAAGATCAAGTGATCAATATAGAGGAATGCTCCATAAAAAGGATTTATAAAATAAAGGAATACGCCTTTGATCCCGCTAAGATAGCCTGGGCAAAGCATCTCCTAAAGGGAGGTTAAAGTAAGCCTTTGGTCCCACCTACTTGGCCAAAGCACTACAAGCCTTCGGTTCGACTTACATGGACTGGTCGGAGCGCCTCCTAAAGGTAGGATGAGTAAGCCTATGATCCCACCAAAGATGGCCCGACCAAAGCAGTGACCAGCCTTTGGTTCCATTTATAAGGTCTGATCGGAGCACCTCTTAGAGCGGGGATGGGTAAGACTTTGGTTTTACCTAGAATGGCTAATCAAATTCATCGATCAACCTAAATCATTACCTATAAGGTAATAAGGAGCTCAAGTCTAAATCATCATAGAATGATGATAAGGAGCAAAAAGAAACGAAGCCAAAATCATTAACCAAAGAGTGATATGGGGCATAAGAAATCAACCAAGAAAGTTAAAATCTACTGTAACGACCTAATATTTTCAACCATTCGCATCCATACACGTCGTACTTGAATTGCTCACAATATTAAATTGTTAATTTAAATTTGGCAAAGCTCAGCATATACAGCAAATAAATCAATCACAGAATTATAGATACAGAGTAATATAACAATAATGCAGCAGAATAGATAAACAATAGTTCATGAAGCTATTATATAAACATCAGAGTTAGAAATAAAAAATACAATAGAATGTCCCAAACACAGTGAAGTCTCCAGTCCAAACAGATGACTTCTGTGAAAAAATCAACTGGAAAAGCTGGAAGATGAATCGATAGTTGGATCTCCAGATGAAGCTCCAAACTCCGAAGGTGGGTCTCAAATGCTGTATCACTCAGTCTGACCCAAGCGTAAAGCAAAACACAAAACACTCAAGTCAGGATTAACATTCTTATACCAATAAATCCAACTCAAATGAAATATCAACTGAAATACAATTAACTCAAAGGAAGTTTGGGATAACCATCCTTTAAGGATCCGTGGAACTATCTACTATGTAGAAATATACGCTCTTAACAACTAAACGTCATTATAACACCGTGGTCATTTCAAAATAATTTGTACTTCAAAAACCAAAAATATCATTTCCATTTCAAATTAATATATTTCCAAATTATAGCACTTTCAAAAACTGAATTGATACTTTCATATATATATTATTTAATTTCATTATTATTTAGTTTTGAAATATTCACTTAATAAATCCATTATCATCTAAATAACCCTAAATTACATTAAACTAAATATTTCCTTCGATTTATTTAAACTTTAAATATCCATTTAATCACTTTAAATCAAAAATCAAATTATAAAAATCATATCTTGAAACCCTTAAATTCAATAAGTTTCAATTTGATTTTATTAAACAAAATTCTTAATTAAATACAATTTTGAATAAATTAAAATTTATCTTTCTATCCTTAACTTATAGAATCATTAAAAATCTGTATAAAATATAATTTTAGATAAATACTTTAACATGTTATATTTTACTTAACTCAAACTTAATTAAATTAAATCTTATTATTAAATCTACTTTATATTAAAAATTATTTATAAATAAAATATTTCGATATTAAATAAACCATACATATTTCGTTTCAAACCATAGAGATCACTTTCAAAATATTCATATATAAACCAATCGTGTTTGTATAAAATTTTCTATCCTATGGTCAAGTGATACAGATATTAATCTTTTCAATCCGTAATTTAAATATATATACGGGTATATATCCTTTCAACCTGCAATCCCAAATTCAATTCAAATGAAAATCGATTGGGTATATCATTTCAATCCATAACGATTTTTTTCCTATTCTACAGGTCGCTCGAGTATGTATCATTTCAACCCACAGTGATTCTACTCTAACAGGGAACTTGCAGAGTAATAAGAGACATTATAAAAATATAAAAACATGCATATATCATCAATATAAATAACAGATAATGGTGTCATATGTCATGAGTGAACATATATAGATAACATCATATAAATAATAATGTATATAACTAACAGGAGCATATTTCAATTGTCGTTTCAATTGAAACCAAATTTAATAAATAAAAGAATGTTAATCGTGAGTGATTTCTCACCTTTTGTCGAGGCTAAAGGAATTTGACAAAGGAATGAGCTACGAATTCCAAAGCACAGCAATATTGGCACGAAATCGACGAAAAGAGCTGATAGAGGAAATAGATGAGAACAAATCAAAACCAGTTTGATATAAACTGAAAGTATATACATTCTTATATTATTATTTCCTAAACCATATTAAAGTCAAGCATATATATATATATATGTAGATATATGCTTAAATTATTAGTAATACGTTAGATATATATAAATTCCTTTATATCAGTTATCTTATATAATATAAACTGTGAATATATATGTACGTGTCAAGATTAAATAAATACTTTAAAATGTAAATATACATTGAAACCTATGTACTAAAATAAACTTTTATAATACAAGACAGTGTGTTCACTATTATATATAGATAGTAGTACACTTATATAAGATAATATAACACATATACACGAACAATAAAAAACATTTAAAAAAACAACTTACAAAACATACACAACCGCTGGCGAAACATAAAACGTAATACACTGAAATGGAATGTACTATAATATAGAATAATATCGTATACTCTAAATATAACTGACAATGTAAACTATTACATACGTATAAAATATATAAAATATTTATATGTAACATACATCTGAAACAATGTATATAGATGGTGTTATAGACATACCACAGATTTCAAAATCTGTCTACTAACATATATAAAATTTTATATAAACTACCATATATAAGACTAGCACAAATATCTTATATTAACATGTTCTACATATAAATTCTCATATTCAAAACTATAAGATAAAATGAGGAAAACAAAGCAGCACTAAGATTTAAAAGTATAAGCGGTTGCCAAGCTATGCATATATGAAATGACGCGGTAATACAGAACACGGTAAACCAAAAATATATATTAACTAATATATATATAAAACAGCCGAAACCACCTTTTTTTTATAGAAAACTGCAACCAGAAATTATACACGTCAAAGTGTATAACTACAACTGTAAGACATATATGTATATATCAAATACAATATATATATATATATATGTGTATATATTACCGAAATCAATAAAATATGCTAGTTTTAAATACATATATATAATTTATACATAACGGGTTTAAGCATCCAACCTATACTACATACTACATATATAACAATGGTTTATTCTATATTTTAAACAAACAACTTTTGTCAAAATCATATATATATATATATATATATATATATATAAAATATAACAACCGAAATCTTTTATAATGTATACTGTATGACATTTTTATGCAAACTGTATACGTAAAAATATATAAACTAAGCACATCTAACTTAATATATTACAAACATATACAAAAAGTAAAACGTACAAATGGCATGTGCAAGTTAGTATAAACGAATATAACTTTACATATTATTATGCAAACTGATATTTTAAAAATCATATATAAACAAATGTTTATATAGACATATATATAAAATTCATATATATACTCACATACTTCAGATCGATGGCAGCAAATAAGTAAGAGGAACGACAACTAGGAGGGGAAGACGAGAAGGAGGGGAGGCGCTGCTACAGGGATTTGCGGCATGGGCTGCATGGCCGAGAGATTGGCGGTGGATGGCAAGACCCGATGGTGGAAGAACGAACGGCGGTGGAAAGGGAGGAGCGAGCAAGGGTTGAGGCTGGAACAAGGTGCTAGAGGTGAAGGCCAAACGACAGTTGTGGTAGCAGGCAGTGCTCGGAGGGGGACGAGTAGGCGAGGAGGAGGAGGACAAGGGAGAGAGGGAGGAGATCGGTCAAGAGAGGCAGTAGGCTTAAAAGCTTCTTATTCATCTTGGTTTTTTTTATAAAAATAGAGGAGCTCAAATGAATAGAGAAAGAGAATTAGAAGATTTGCAAATAAAACGAGATGGAAAAATATGAGCTATAAGAAGATGGAAGTGGACCGTTATAAAAACAAAGTAATAAAAAGGGTAAGCCAGCTGTAAGCAATATACGTGAAAGGAAGTCATAAATTTTGTATTGAATATAGAGAATGGGAAAGGAAAGGTCTGACATAGATTCAGTAAATAAATAAAAGCAAATTATTGAAAGCAAGGGACGTAATAGATGGCAATTGAGCAGCACGAGAATTTATGATGTAATGAAAGCAAACTACCGTTGGTTTTCAAACGATTGAAAATTTGAAAGGTCACAAACGTTATAAAACTCAAAATGGTACCGATATGGTGAACCGTTGCATGGTTCCTTCGCGTACCGGACTCTAAAACACAGATTCGAATGTGCCACAGGGATCAGCACGACATGATGATCAAAACGGTATAAAGATATCAGTGGTACGATCATCCTATCAAAAGTTGATAATTGGTACCGATATACGTTGCTATTCCGTACGGAAAAATCCAAACGGAGCTAGAAACGTTCGAATTTCGCGAAACGAATTTCGCAGTCTGGTTCTGAGTGTTCTAAATAAATTTTCTCATGTTGACATATTTTGGTTTCGAAAAATATTTTATTATCATCCCTTTTTAACCGATTTAAATTGAAATAAAATTACTTAATAAAATAAACTTCAATATTATCAGATGAAAATTTTCTAGTTGCTATGTTTAAATAGACGTATCTCAAATAATAAATTTTTTATTTTCAAATTTTATTATTTAAAATTTCACAAAATTTCAATTAATTTAATAAATAAAATTACTAAAAATTTTAGGTCGTTACATCTACCCAAAAGATGGGTCAAAGCAATCTTTTAAAGGAAGAGCGGTCAAACACATTTAATTTTGCACCCACCCAAAGTTAAAGTAACCTTCAAAGGAAGGATCAAGAACTATTTCTTATCTAGAACCAAGGGTTTAAATATCAAATATAGACATCTATGAAATTCCAGATCTTCTCATCTAAATTATTATTCTAGTCTGAGGCTTCATCTCTGAAATATTGAATTGTCTTTCGATACTTGAATGTTACATTAAAATTCAAATTATCAAATGATGGGAATCTTTATTGATAGTCAGATTCTAAATTTTCCTACTAGATGCAATTGTCTAATGGTTTTTTGTACTTTTATCAAACTGACTAGCAACTATTTATGCTTATGTGATGAAGAAAAGTCATAGAATATACATTTAATCAGAAAAACAGAGAGGATAATGGTATTTAAGCTTTCAAAAATTTCGAAAATCAACAAAATACCTTCTTCAAGAAAAGAAGGAGTCTCATAAAGGTGAAAACCGAAAAGGTTTGTCTAGAACATTCTATAAAGAAATAAAGAATATGCAAATTTGCATCTAATCAAAGATTATAGTTCATATGAAATCAAATTATAACACTAAGGCAAATTACATATCTCAAACAACTCAATGAGTTCAAATACAATACAAAATACGAAAAGAAAATACAAGGTCAGTTCAGCGTATCAATCATTCAGGTATGAATTTATCTACCATTTTACAATTGACGAATCACATACAAGAGGTACAGAAGTCAAGGAATGTTAATTGAAAAGAATCGAGTTAAGAGTTTTCAGGTGAAGTCATTACAACTGAGACTCAAAGACTTGCACCTTATTCTTTAAAGCTTCAACGGCCGATGAAGGTTTAATAATATGGCAGATTGCTACGTCTAGTAATTTTTTAAATTTCTTCTCCTTTTTGGGGATAATATGCTTATCATCAATAGAGCTAATTTGTTTTATTATGCAATCAAGCATCATGTTGGATCCTCTTAGGGTTTTGACTTTACCCTATAATTCTTTGATATTTTCCTCAAAAGCGTGCTTTTCATATTTGTACGCATGACACACCTGAAATCTCTCCATCATCCACACTTGAAGGTGGGTTCTCCAAGGAAGAAAGTTTCTTCTTACTAGCTATGGATTTAAACCTAGTTGACTTTGCAAGGGTAGAAATAGGAAAGCTTGATTCATCTCTGCTCACAATGAGCTCTATAGATTAACATGACACTTGGCTCTTTAGTAAATTAAGTTGAAGATCTTCAATTTTCTAATGCAATCGAGCAATCTCTACATCAACCTCAGTCATCAGATCTGGAAATCCGGATTGGCAGATTGAAGCTATGTTTTCTTTTACCTCTTTAATTTATTTATCCTTCTCTTTGATCTTCCCTTCTAAGCTTGAGTTCAACTCTTTTGTGTCGCTTAAGATTGACCTTAATTTATAGTACATGTAGTACCATTCACGTACCTTTGAGTTTTCTAGGAGTGGAAAAACCAAAGCACCTTGGGAATAGCGTTTCTTCTCGATGTCCAACATTAGTTTAATACTGTTTTGGTCAAGTCCAAAAAGGAGATTTGGATCACTGAATGCAAGCACTAATTGACTTTCCCATAAAAAATAAATAAAGGGAAAAGGAATCAATACATGGAAAAGTGTGATCTTTTACTAATAGCAACAAGATTTACAAACATAATATAAGGTCAAGCTATAATAACAACAAAAATTTTGTACATTCGACTCTTAAAGTTCAGAAATAGAGCCCGAGCTTTTTAAGTGAACCTAAGGACAAAGGATCAATATAATTGAAGGAAAAATTGAACCCTTGAGGAGTATTAACTCGGGGAAAGCAATGATAATCCTATTTTCCAGCAAGATAACATATCTACATAATAATGTAGCATAATTAGATCAGATCTCTTTAAGTAAATTTCCTTTTCATCACCTAACAAGTTAAAATGAAAATGAGGAGACTACAATAAATTTCTTGAAGATCCTAAGATGGAGTATTTTCTAATTGAGAGGGTTTAAGAATTAATAATTTCTCCTTACAGTCCCTTTTTAGCTTGACAAACTTATTTAAAAGTTCTTTTAAAACGTGAGAACGCAATGATTTCTTAACCTGTGTATTTCAGAGGAAAAATAAACTAATTTGCAAGGAAAAGAGAATTTCAATACGTATAAAGATTGTTGGGATTACATAATACAATAACAAGATCACTCGAGTTCATAAAAAATAAACCTTTGGTAAAATTCAGAGACAAACTTCACCATACTAAAATTGACTTTTTCAGGAGAAAGAGTCTGTAAGGAGAATGAACGGCCTCAATCCTGGGGAGGTTCCAACATTCCCTGGGATGAGGATCAGAACCTTGTCCCTTTAAATATTTATTATGTTAATGCCTAAGCAACCTCCCACTCTCTTTCCTTAGAAAAGAAAAATTAGTAAAAAGATTCCTAGAAAAAAATTATAAAGAAATTTTACTAAAGTGGCCCAATCTTCAATAAGCATCCAAAAAAGCATGGTTAACTCTACGTTCTCCTTCAAAACTTTTTCCTGATGAAGGCAAGATCTTTTCAAGAGCTGAGCTGCATGTTTTTCTTTGAAATTTTTTAATCGATCGACATAAATAAGAAGACAACTATATTTTTTAGGTAAGTTGTTATGATCTTTAATCGGCTTCTTAACTTCTCTGTTCAGTCACCACACTTCCCTCTCACCCTTCTCGTGCAAAATCCCAAAGTGATATTTTTTTCTTTAGCGAAGAAAACCAAACTTATTAACTAAGGCTAACGACAATCGTAAAGACTTAATGGTAGTAAGCTCTATATATTATCGTGAGAGCTTGTAAAGTAGGAACCTTATTTCCCTCTTCATCTAATTCTTTATTAGCAGCTTGAGTGCCCTTTGCTAGGGCATCTCCTTGAGAAGCGTTGTGAGGATCAGGGAGGTTAGGAAGATCCATATCATGAGTAGATAGGCATATGTCATGACTGCCTGATTTGCTACCATCATCTCTTGGTCCTTTTGGATCCTCACTACCATCACCGCTTAGCCTTATCATCATCACTGCCATCATTATCCTCATTATCATCTTCACCTTGCTTGTCATCCTCCCCTTCATCATATCTTTATCTTCGCCTAGTGAAGGATCATTGAAAAATAGTAGCTCTTGAGGATTCGTAGAGCCTCTTCTTGGAATTCATCTTGATGTGACCTAAAAACTCTTCCTATCTTGACATTGAATTTCCTTTTGAATTTTTCATTTAAATCTAGGGGTGCTGGAAATTCTAACCTAGGATATGCTCCTATGTTATCAAAGTACACAATTTAGAGAGCATTTTCGTTGCATCATTGCCTAATCTTGGGGAGGGCTTGATTGATGAAATTAGAAACTTTTGGCTTGGAATCTTTAATGATTTTGTTTGCACAAACGAGAGTGGCATCTTAGTTGACTTGTCATTTGAGCCTTTTCTTTTTTGAACTACTCAAGCTTAAACTCCAAGGTCTTCAACTTCTCATTAGCTGTCACCTTAGTTTTTCTCACCTCTTCTAAGATAGAGGAAAATTTATCCTTTTCTAAGGTAGCCTCATTCTTCTCTGCTACAATATCAAATACTCGACCCTCGAGAAACATAACTTTTGTTGTCAATGAAGAAATTTGCTCTTTAAGATCTGGAACAAGGCTGACAGATTCTTGAGGAGATTGTTGGAGGAAAACTTACATTTGGCAACCTAAAATAGGTAACAGGCATAAAGTAAATAAAGATATACAGAACTGAATATTTATGCATAAAGAAACATACCATAAGGTGTTGCTGAAGGAGGATACAGTGATGATTCTTGGAAAAGATAGAAGATTGCAGTGGCATTAGTGAAGCCATGAATAGAGATTGAATAATTGAAAGAATTAAGCCTTCAGGAATCAAAAGGAATATTTTGAGTTGGAACTTCAAAAGGAAGAGATTCAGGAGGAGGCGTTAGGCCTAACTCTTGATAAAAACGTTGGAGAATGGAACAGATATTGGAATCGTAATATCTATAGAAGGACATCGAGTGTGTCCAACGTGTATTTGATATTGGAGATCTTGAACTAGAAGATAAAGATTTGTAGGGTCAGATTTTTATGGGCTACGGCTATATCTATGTTCGATTCTTCTTCGATAGCGATAAAAGTTTGGACTTAACCAAGATGAGGCCTCTTGTTTAGCGAAGAGCTTAAGTCTCCAGATAAATCATCGAAGCCCTTCATTTATGACCCTATGCATCAATACTCTCAAGCGCCTTAGTAATAGAGTCCCCAACAGGAGAAGTAGTAGTAGGGGTAATCGATGTAGAAGCACGAGTCTTAGCCTTTTTGGATTTCTTAAGAGCCTAAATTAGAGGAAAATTCATAAGATAGTGATGTAGGAAATTTTGCGGAAAATTTATTAAGAGATTACTAGAAGAGTTACTGGGAAATGGGACAATTTAGGAAAAGAATGCTATTTGCCGACAATCAGGCTTGTTTTCCATGAGCATCTTCCTTCATCATAGGAGGTTCCCCTAGATCAAGGAGTATTTTTGGAGATTGACCTTGGTTAATATATTATATTTATCTCCTATAGTTTGATACATCTCAAAGTACCAATTGTACCAATAATAAAAGGGTTGTTTCCTTAGAGACAGGATATGAAAAAGGATGATTGTTATAAAACAACAATATAGTATTGTATAAATAGTAAAAGAATAAATGGTAGGACTTACTGGGACAAAGAAGGATCCTCCAATTTTAGGTGTATGGCTTAAATGTAGAAGAATTGGTTCTCCTAATCTTTATATTTATTAATTGAGTTAGAGATTGGACTTTTCTAAGGAAGAAGACGATATACAGTGCCTATTGGTTTGATTCTCCATTTTAACAGGAGTTACTAATGAGTTAAGTTTATCAATATCGAGAATAAGAAGTTCAGTTTCTCTTGCCAAGATCTTGAGACGACTTGAATAATTGAAGGAGTTGGATAGCAATTGTATCGAGGCAATGCCCAGATGATCCAAGTATCGGACGAAGAATTCAGAAAGAGGAAGATAATCAAAATGCTAAATATGAATCGGCGTGAAAGCAAGAAACCATCTTGAAGATTACGAATCCTACTAAATTGTTCCGTAACTTTGGCCTCTATATTGGATGGTATTGAATTCATCCTGAGTAGTTATAGGAGATGGGACAAGCTTATAATCTTCTTTTCTGAGGCAGGAGATGACTTAGAGCCTTTGCCAGCTTTTTTTGCAAGACATATTCTATGAGATGATGTTACATAAGTTAGAGAAGTGTTATATTCTTTATAAAATATAATTTATTTAAGTAAAATGTGAAGGAAAAATTGAATCCTTAAAAAAAGAAAAAAAAGATGGATCATTAGGCGTCAAACCTATGAATAATTAATGTGATCATAATAGGTTAGAAAATTGATCAACTAATTGTTAAGCTTGTAATGAGATACTATAAACCTGAGAATGGATGTTAATTTATGACTACAAGATGGTTTTTCAAATATTTATTTAGTCTATTGCTAGATATCTAGTTTGTAGATGATTAATTAATTTATAGCATATTGGAAATTTATTAATTGTTTATCAACTTCATGACAAAATATTGAATCGTACACCTTGTTATTGAGTTTGTAACATAGTATTGAATTCATAACCAATTGAAGACATATAAATTAGTTATCCAATTCATGGCAGGTACCGAACTCTTAAATAATTAATGGGTTTGAAACTGTCAGTTATTGAATCCATAACAAGATCTCAATTAATATAAGATATCGCTTTTGTAACTATGTTGCAGCTACTTAAACAGTTATCGAATTTATGAAAATTTTGCAACTCATTCGTAGGATATTGAGTATATAATCATACACCAATTCTTTAAATAGTTGTCAGATTTACAATTAGTTGTTGATTCTGTGCTAGTTGTTGAACCACTAATAGATTGTTGAATTGATAACTGTGACGACCCATAAATTTGTACCTTTTGAATTGACAATAATCCACACATGTCCGTCCCAAGGAGCATAGACTGACTAAAAGTCAGGAGAAAGAAAAGAAGAGAGAAGAAGAGAAGAGAAGAAAGAGAGAGGATAGAGCCAAATAGAATAATATAGAATCTTACATCGCAGCAGAAAGCATATAATATCATATCAATGATCTTTATAAAACAGAAACTGTATATACATACATCAATCAGAGTTCAACAATCAATCAATAGTTATCATCCTAGACAGTTATAATAATATGTCCTCATAATTGCTGACAATATACCAAAACTAAGCATAAGGGATAATCAAAAAAGATACGTGTATGCGAAAATGAAGATCTCTAGCTCTCCTGCCAAAGCTCCAATAGCACCACATCTAAACATGTAAATATACTCGGTCTGACTCGAGCATTGAAAGGGAAGAATGCCCGGATCAGTTTGGTAAACCAGCATGAGAAACACACTAAACTGAATTTATTAAATTACCAAACTTTTCCTTTATCAAAATAAAAATATCTCGTATGACACGCCCACACATAAACACGGACATTTTTTACCTTACGATAACTAAAACGATTCATATCAAATTAGCTGATATTATACTAATGTCTAGTATACAAATAATATTAATCATAGCTGAAATTGTTACAATGATTAAATTCTAGCATATAGACCAAAATAGGTAATACAATCAAAATGGCAGACACGTAGTTGAGTTTGGATTTCCATATAAATGACCAGGTGAAGAGACTACCTTCCGATGGGTACATCTCTAAATGGATGTCCCAAGGCACAGAACATCTGCCCTCTACCAACACAAGATCGGCCCACCTTATAACTAGATGGTACCAAATACATCATCCTCCGGTCGTCACCGACCATTACCGAGGGCCCTCTAGCATACAAACCACAATATTCAGATACACGACGTCATAGCGTGCAAAGATATATCTAGAAGTGGATGATCATACCCTACTTAGGAGCGACCCACTTAGCCTTGCTGCATCTAACCCTGTTTTGGTCATTTTCGGTTGATGAGGCCTGAGGTAACGATTACCTTTCGCAATCACATATCACATCACTTTGAATGCCACACAGCCATATCCATTGACTACTAATTGCCTTCTACAAAAATACAACCCTTAATCTCATACATCTCAAGAGAGGTGTTAAGCTAAGAGAAGTTGCCTTCTCCGTCACCACTGATGTATGTTTGTAAAAACCGATGTATGTAATCTTTAGAAATGCAATGTCAAATAAACATCCATACAAATTATCCAAGAACAGGACAAACCGAAGGTACTTTCCTACCACATCCTATTGGGAAATCTCTAGGATTAGTAGCGAATAGTCCTTGCATTGGATATTTCATAATGAAGAGGCTACTGCCACTGGATGTATATTGGGACTTTAACCCCAAACGATTAACAAGCAGTCCCCCACTATGAAAATCTGGAATCTTAGTATCATTACAAGAAACCTGCACAATCATCGCATGTACACTGGTCCGTAGTGGTTTTCAGATAAATATGATCCCAGTCTCTTCGCACTAACAACGCAAAAGCGTTTCTCAACCTTACACAGAAACTAAGTCTTATAGACTTATCACGTCTCCAACTTTCAACTTGCTATCCTTCGGGCAAAGAAAGAAGCTCGATAGATTGGAGTAGTACTCCGTACTATACGAATCAACATCCTCAACACAAACGATAATCAAGCCTACGCAGAAGGCTACGTACTATGCGTACGACTAAATAGTTCCCACATCAAGTCGAGGAACTAAAATAGCCAAATTTAATTGTCGGTTATTTAACTATCAAAGCAAACAAACAAATATTTAGCACCATAAGCAATCACTAGGCCCTTTTTAATTAATCTTTTATTAATTAAATCACTTGCCAAATATTTACTTCAAATTATCTTTAAAAATGGTACAATCTCAAAACCATTTCAACTTCTATATTGGAAAACATTTCCATATACTTATTTAAACAATATAAGCATATTCGCAAATCTCTTTATTATCATCACTTAGAAAATATTATATATACTTAAATCAGGATTAAGTATATACATTATTCTTGAAGGAAAACATTCTCTTTAAACACATTTATTTGGGTCAAAACGAATGTTGAGACATCGTTACGACAACCCAAAATTACTAGTATAGGGATTCGAAAATTGGATAGATATATGAATCCCATATATTATACAAAACATTTCCTTTCGAAAATCATTTACTATAACAACAGTGTTATAGTCCATTATTTCCTTACTTCTCAAAAACGTCTATTTCAACAATGAAGTTGAAATCTATGGTTTCGATACTTAACACGTTTAAAACATCTTCAAACATTCAACTCCATTTAAAATATCATTTCCAAAACATTTACTTAATATATTATTCACTGTTCAAAATCATGAATATGCTTCGTTTACCAAATCAATATTTCTATACATTTATTAAAGGATTATCCACTGTCCAAAATCGTGGATGAAATTCCTTTAATAAACATTCATATTTAACTTATCAAATTCAATTGATTTCGGATTTATAAAACAACGTATATAAATCACATTTATATTTTATAAAAACTTCAATATACAAAATTCCTTTGTTTAACAAATTCCATTTATACTTCACTTATATTCCAAAGTCCAATTTATATGTTAATTACATATAAATTTCTTTATTTGCCAAATTCATTCTTTTAATAACTTCACAAAGTTTATAAATCTTATTACTTATAAGATTCATTTATAACTTCATTTTAAACACTTATATAACTTGTTAATAATTTAATTTATAAATTATCAATTTTATAAATCATCTATATCAACCATTTATAGTATCCAAAATCTCATTTTAAACTATTTTATAAAATAATCAACTTCGTATTTCAAAAATCACATCCTGATTTTATTTCATAAAATCATAATTTTTATAACATAAAAATTATAATATTTATTTATTTAAAATAAATTCATTCCTTAGCCATTCAAAATTTAATAAAATGTATACTTTCAAATTCACTTTGAAATCCTTTTTAATGTAAAATCATCAGTTTAACATTTTTTAAAATTCCAAAAATAGGCCCAATGCTACAACAGTACCAAATACATCAATCACAGCATCCAAACATCATATATCACATGATAACAGCATATGTCACAACATCTGTAAATAAATCAATAGTGGCGAGGAATCCAGTGGGATCCCTCCAACATGTCACTCGCAACAAATATACATATTATAATATGTGTACAATGTCCGCTTCGAGGCAGACGCGCGTACAAAGGGTCATCCGCTCATACACGGCAGCGTGAAGGGTCTCATCTGCTCGAATATGCAGGAATATATCCGAATACCAATCAATATATATATACAATATATCATATATCATCCAAAAAATTATCAATAAGCATAAATAATATTTATTCTCACTTATATAAAAATATCAGTGAGTAAGAAATAGTGAGTTGTACTCACATCGATTCCAATAGCAATTGTAGTGTTTTATTACGAATAAAATTAAACAGCCATTTAATTTTACCCAAAATTTACACTAGCTCCAATATACTCCAAACCAACTCTATAATGTAGTGCTCGTCAGTACAGACCTGATGCAATTTTTTTCGTCAAAAACGGACCTCGTATGAAGAAGTTGTGACATTTTATAGTTTATACGGATTTATATAAAATCAATTTCAATTATTTATTTATTTATTTTAACCTAGACATCATCTCAACCTTTCATTCAATCATCATCAGATCTGGGCCACTCGACTTATCTTCTCCACCTTTCCTTCTCGTACGTGAATAACCCATGGAGCCACCAACTGTCATTGATTATCGCGCCATATACGATTGATTTCAGGTCGATAAACCAGCATCATCATGAGTGCCTACGCGAGACATGCCATCGGCCATGATTTTGTTGAAATCAGCTGCATGTTCTTCTCGAAAAACGTGATTGAACAAGCTACCTTCATCCCTAGAATTTGGCGATTCCAAGCCACTGCAACAAAAGTCCACCGTTGGATCGATCTAACTTGTGATGTTCTACAATATTGTAGTTGAATGTTTTTCGTGTAGATTGATGGAAAGGAAGAAAAAAAGGAGAAAAGAAATGAGTTTATGGCCATTGAAATTCAAACGGCAGCTAGCCCTAGCTTTGAATTGGGGTTTTGAAAATATGAAGAAAGCATGGCCTTTTATAGAAAATTTATGCACACTATTCATGGCCAAATTTTTTGAACCCGAAATGAAGCATGCCGCTTGGCGTTTATAATGTTTTACCCCTATTTCGAACGCAATGAAATATATATCGAGAGCCAATTCGATCATATTTGAAAGATAGGTTTTCGAATCGACTATTTAAATTTAAAATTCACTT
The DNA here is from genome assembly GCA_030765085.1 of Allium cepa. Taxonomy (NCBI): domain Eukaryota; kingdom Viridiplantae; phylum Streptophyta; class Magnoliopsida; order Asparagales; family Amaryllidaceae; genus Allium; species Allium cepa. Next base: position 242,014,260 of record CM060930.1, read on the forward strand.
AAACAGATTTCTACGCGTTTAAGCTTGCCCTGAACAAACCGTAAATCCGATTGACACGAAATTTGAAATCTTACAATAATATAACACTACGGAACAAATGATACAAGTTTCGTCGAAATCCGAGACTGTTTGACAAATGACCGTTTTCACTCGTCAATTAAATATTAAAATATTCAATTTCTGCAAATTAACTTTTAATTTCATTTCAGAAGTTTTCTAACATCATTCTAATTCAAATAGAATTTGAAACAACTTTTTAAATCATTTTCATTCACATTTAATTCCAATTTCAATTATTTAAGCAATTTTAAATGTTAAATTAACAATTTAATTATCTCATTAAATCGCTATATTTCAAATATTATCTCATTAACAATTTTAAAATTAACTTTGAATATTTAAAATCAATTAAATATACGAATGTCAAATGATCGAAATTCCGAGTCGTTACAATCACCAATCAGCATAACTTTAACAAGGTATCAAAATACTTGAGAAGCTGTCGAGATTCAAGAAGGATTGGTGCATTTATAAACCAATAACTAATTTGCAAGAGGCTACCAAATTTCTAAATGGATATCAAACTAATAATTAACTAAACTCCTCAATAGAGAATCAAGTTTTAAATAGATGTTGATCTAGCAGTTATCAAAACTCTAGCAAATTACCTAGATTGAAGAAGGATACCGAGTTTGTGGTGGATGTAAAAATCTGTAGAATATAGAGTCGGTGTTAATCAATAAAATAATATATTGCAATCAATGTTTAAATCCAAAACACTAAAAACTCAAAATCATAACAAATACACAAACTCAGTCATCTTGAAAACCAAATTTCAAAATTGAAAACACATTTTACATTTTGTTTGAATTGATTAAAACTAAAAGTCGTATCTTAAAATCGAGCTTGAATGTTGTGAAAATAGAAATCTTTTAATAAAAATGAGAAGATTAAAATTGTTGTTTCATGTTTGGTTTGTTAGCAAAAGCTTAAAGGAGGAAGAGGAGCGGATACTTACAGGAAAATATGAAATAATATGAAGCATTTATTTCAATTTAATGGATGAATGAGATCAAAGTGGTGTACTAAGAGGTGACAAATGTCAATATCGAAGTGCTAACTTGAAAAGGTAGATTACTCTAAAGTAGGATCGATCTCTTTAGCACAAGGGGGTAAATGTTAATGCAAATATTCATATCAAAAAAGCATGTCAGGTTTGAAGATGATATGGGATGTCGAGCCACAAGAAACAAAAGATTCCAAGACAATATAGGCTACCGAATACTTATAATGTTAAGGTTATCGAGATTCAATAAAGTAAAGAGGTGCCAAGCCAAAAGAAAGTCAAGTTCTTAAGAATTAAACAGTCAAGGAAAGATGTCGAGCCTCAAAGGGCATCGAGCGTTCAATGCTAAAGAGATGTCAAGACTTTAAGAATATCAAACTGCAAGCAAATGGAGAAAATAAGGGATATCAGACTTAAACACTAAGAAGAAGCGATGTTGAGCCTTAACAAACATAAGGGATGTAGAGCGTACGAAGTCAAAAGGTATCGAGTTTCAATAGCTATAATGTAACATCCTTAATTTTAGTTTAACATTATTCAGGAGATTTAATTAGACAGATCAAATAGAATAATTTAGCGAGACAAGAGGATGAGATTTAGTAAACTAATAAGTTCGTGTCGTACTTAATAAATTAAGTAATATTGTTTAAACTTAACATATAAGAGAAAATATGAGAAGGGTAAAATATGAGTAGATCCATCTTTTATCCCTTAAATCCTCACCCTCTCATATCAATTCTCATTTTACTCACACAAAAACAATCAAAAGAAGAATATAAGGAGACTGTCTTTTAACAAACTAGAGAAGAGGAAATCAACAAGGGGAATTCAAGAAAGTGCTTTGGGAAACTAAAGTAATAACAAATCTCAACTCTGTCATTCATTTTAAGGTGAATAACAAGAAAACCATCTCTATTTCTTGTTCTTGAATTTGGTTATAGGTAGTATAAGAACTGGTTTCATAATTTTCTCCAATTTATGATTGTATAATCATTATTTGGTTAGAATACTAATTTATGGAAATTTTGTGAAATTATTTGAATGGGTTTTAAGGGTGAAACCTAATTTTTTAATTTTCAAAATAGATGGAAACTAAGAGGTGGGCTGCGTGTTTTTTTCTTGGAAGGCTTGTTTTATTTTAAATTCTCTATAGTGGAAGAAAGAAGGCGAGTGTTAGAATCTGATCTTATCATTATTGATGGTAAACCTTTCATTGCCACCGCTTGGTCTCCATCGGTCGAGAGCGCCAGAGAGCAAGTTTTGTATATTCCAGTATGGGTCATCTTTTCGCATACTCCTACTGTTCTAAAGACCTTAATTGGTATCAACTGGCTTGCATCGCGTATTGGTATCCTTAAATGCTTTGATTCTAATACGGTGGGTAGAGACTGCTTCACGTTTGCAAAAGCCTTGATTGAAATTGCACCTGACAAACTGCTTCCTCATCGCATCAAGGCTTGCATTGATGGGCACGTCATATTTGTAAATGTTTAATATAATTGGAAGCCTGATATCTGCTCCACCTGCAACTCTTTTGGTCACTGCTTGAAGACATGCTCATTAGCTAGTGGGGATCCTATCCTGGAGAAGGTCCCCCTTCCTCGCCCCCCCTCGGTAGTGGGTTCCGAAAGATGTTAATTCAGGTTCTTCACCTGTACTTGTTCCTTCTGCTCAAAATATTCCCGATCTTTTATTAGATACTTATGCCCCTATTGATACTGATGATGTAGCGACTATTGTTTCTATGATCCAGGTACCATCCGTAGTCAGGATGAATGTCTGGGATCCCCTCGGTCAATCTTGGCATCATTTATCTTCTGATATGAGGTACAGTCCGACCTATCAAGTCTTTTATAAATATATTGGCATGGGTGAACATCGACTTATTTACCATATTGTTGATGGAGATATCTCTCTCTACTCAACTGGGGACTACGACACAAGAACTCCATTTTGCTTGATATTCCTTCTTGGGATAAGAAATTTATCTATGGGCCAGAGTCACTTGATTATGGTGCTTCTCTAGCCGCATTGTTGTTCTTGGATTTCCTCCATGTCAGTGGGCCGGAATCTGCGGATTCTGGCAGTGGTTCTTCTTCATCTGAAGAAGGCTAGCTTGTTTCCTTAGTAGCTTTGGTACTAATGCCAAACTTCAGTTTTAACTGTATTTTTTTATTCTTTTTTGCTGCTAGGGAAATTCTGCCTTACACCCGCTTTGTATGTAGTGGGCTAATCACTATAAAATCAGCAAGTGGTATGCCCACTATAAAACCAGCTTGCTCTTACAAAATAATAGCTTTGTTTTGCCTGCAAAAATACTTTGACCTTCTAGTGTGTCATGTAAAATGTTAGTTTGGATATGGGTTTTTAATTTCATAATTTTCCAAGTTAAAGTGATATTTTAAGAATTTCCTGAGATGAAACTGGGTTTATTTTGAATTTTAATCACCAAAGATAATTATATATATAGTATTCGGCCCTAAAATTTTTATATGACAAATAATATGATAAATCTTAATTTTTGTGATTATTGGCGATTTTTCTAATTTATTTCAAATTATTGTGAATTTATGGACAAGCATTTAAATCAATAATTAATTACGGTTATTATTTAATTAAGTGGATAAAGTATTTTAGGACTTTAAAACTATATGCGGCAATTTTTCTAAAGAGAATTGGGTAAAGCATTGTATTATGCAATAGAAATTGGACAAGCGTTAAGATTTGATGAAAATAAATTGCTTTATGTAGTAATAAATCAATTTTCATAATGATTACAAAAATGCTAAGCCTCACCTATTCGCATCGAAGCTATGAGAGTTGGTGTCGATGTGGAGGGAAGCTTTTGATAACTACTTTGGTAGTTACGTGTAATACCTCGTATTTTCATAACATTATTTAGGATATTTGACTAGTTAAATAAAATAAAATAATGTGGAGATTGACAGGTAGAGTTTTGTTATAGCTAATGGTAGCTATGTCATGCTAGTGTGTTAACTAAAATAAGATAACCCAAACAAAGATGTTAGGAAATGACAAGGGCAATATGGAAAATAGGTAAGGCTTATACCCCTAAACCCTTCGGAATAGAACTCACGTTCATTCTCATTTTTATCAAACTAAAATTTCCTTAGGCTGGCCATAATTTTCTTTTCAAGAGGAAGATTAAAGCTAGGATTCAAGAGAAGGAGGATAATCAACCAATTCAACAATCAAATCTCACATCTAATAATTACTACATCCCATTTTCTTTTGGTTTTTGGTTTTTAAATGAGTTCCAAAATGATTTTGCAAGTATATGCCATGTTTTGATGATTAATGTTATATATATTTATTTGCTTGTGAAATATGCATGCTCATACTTGTTTTTTTAATATGTTTGATATAAAAACTGTATTAAATGACATCCATATGCCTTAAAAATTAAAATATAGGTCAAAAATAATATTTCAAAGATGATTTTCAATTTTCATAATTTTTCGAATTAAGGTGGATTTTATATTAATTTTCTAGTAAAAGAAATTATTTATTGGGTTATAAATTATTTACGGCTAAAATAATAATTATTTGGGATTGAAATTTTTATATGTTAGGCAATGTATTAAAATAAATTTTCTGAGATTTTTCTAGAATCTAGCTAAGTGTTTTGGTGAATGTATAAAAATATTTAAATGTATGGAAATTAAATGCTTTAGATATTTAATTAAGGAGAACGGGCATTCTACAAAATAAAATGATTATTTATTTTTGAAAATAGTGGCAGCACATTATTTAAAAAAATTCGTTAACCAATGAGAATTGGACAAACAATAGAAGGTTAGTTGAAAAGTTATCCTTTTTATGTTAGAAACAAAGAAATCATACTTTTAGCATGTTTCACCCTATTACCGCAGTAAGCCTTCCGACCCAGACCTTTCGATAAGGTTGATAGGTTCATAGCTTTCAACAAGGTCAAACCAATGCATATGATATCAAGTTACTTGGTATTTAATGAATTGGACAAAATCGAAGGGTTCTTAGTCGAAATGTTGATGGCCAAAGAGGCTGACTTATGTTTGTTTTATAAACCAAAATTCGAATTAGAGCTTTCAACTTGGTTGCTTTCAACCAGTTCAAAATGTTTAAAGGAAAGGTTTTAGACCTTTCGACACAGTCAAAAGGTTACTGCTGCTTTATTACTACTTTGTTTTGAAACCTTCTGACATAGTCGAAAGGTTACTGCCGCTTTATATAAATGTTTTATTTTGAACCTTTTGACAAAGTCGAAGGGTTTACTTTGATTAATTTCGAAAGGTTTTCTTGTTTTTAAAATCAGCCGCTTCTCTCAATTGTTTAACGGCGGAATTTTTATCGGTTTAGAAAACCGCCAAAAAATTTATGATAAAATTTATACCGCAAGCGCATGGTGTACAAATGTAGCACGTATGTGAGTATGGGTTGATCCATAAGGAATTTTTAAGATTTTAAAATTTTATTCAATCAAATTAAACCAAAGTCGATGGATAGTTAACTAACTAAAAGAAAGTAAAACGAAGCTAAAACTAAGGAGAATAAAAATAAGAGATTAAAGAGCAGTTTAGAGATAAATCCACTCTCTAGATCACATAGTTCAACACACATGAAATTATGATCTCTATTTTTTGGTCCTTAGTGAATTTAAATGATGTGTTTATCATAAGTATGGTTCATTTGTGTTAATAGTTAGCTCAACATAAGCTATCAAACTATAATACAACGTTTAAACCACTTTTAATTCTCATGAAAATGACAATAAAGTTGAAAATGAAAATCTATTTTAAGCATGGCCTATTAACTATTGTTTAGAAATATAGGCCATCAAATTTTGATTTAAACATTCACTTCTTTGCCATAATCATATATAGATGAAGAGGAAATTGTAATTAATATGACTAAGCATAGCCTATTTGTTTTGAACAACATAAGCTATCAAACTCAATAATAAACACAAAATTACATAAATGTCATTTTCCAAGAAGCAAAAAAAAGAGCATAACATCACAATGTTGCATCTGCATGATTTAAGAGAGCTTCATTACCCCTAAATTGAAGGGTTTTAGCCTCTCATTTGTGTTATAATATCAACACTTATAGCCTGCAACATTAAATCAAAATAAGAGGAAAAAGAGAGCAAAATGAAAAAAAAAGCTAAGTAAAGAAATAAACACTACTCTACTTGCATGTATAAATGAAACTACACTACAACATGAAAGCAAATAAACAAGAAAAGAGAAGAACATGTATTGAAACTGCATTAAAAAAAGAATTACATAAATAAAGAAATGGCTAAGTAGCCATGAAAAGAAAGAGAGCTCTCATTTTATTTTCCTAAGAGAAGAGACTAAGGGAAGAGAGCCTAAACTAAACTAAGAGAAACCAAGGAAGAGGAGGGTTACATGAAACCTAAGGGGTATTTATACATGTGCAAACCCTAATTCATAAATTCAGGGAATGTCCAAATTGCCCTTGAGGTAGTGTGGCCACCAAGTAATCATTAGCTCCAATAATCATCTACTGAGATGTATATAAAACTTTAATGGTCTTTTAGCATGTGCATTAGCTCCAAATTGAAAATCAAGATAAGTGGGTGGGTTCCTCCATGTTCATCACTTTGAATTATTTCCTTCTTCATTCCTTTGTATCTTCTTTGTGCATGCATATTCCTTCATGAAAACACTTGTAATTGAGTTTAATACGAAATAATATAGTTATTTACAATTAATTTTTCTCAAATTAGTATATGCACAAAAATGACTATTTTACCCTTGAACGAAGATGAATATGTGACAATTTCAAATATTTGAATTTTGATTTAAAAAAATTAAAATACCCAATATGATAATTTATTCAATTTAAATAGATTAAATATGGTGGTAAAAATATGCACATTTACGTGCACATCAAATACCCCCACACTTATCTTTTTATTCGTCCTCAAATAAAGAAAAACTAATGTAAATCCGTTTTCGTAGGGAGCACGACTGCATTGAGCGTATGCAACAAGCTGTTAAACCTCTGGGTGTCCCTAGTATGACGAGTGTTGTCTCGTGAGGGTTTTCAACGGATAATACCCATAAAATCCAAACGCAGGATGAAAATATTTATAAAATGCAAGATTTATTTACAAAGAGATGAATGCGAATTTTTGAAAATATTTACAATGAATGATTTACTTTTAATTCGACACAAATAAGTTAAATATAAGTTTTGGTCATTATATTGAAAATTTAAGTCATTTACTCGTCAAAATTTTCAATAAAAATCAAGTTATCGTAACAATTAGACTAGAGTTTAACTCGTTATTTCGGTTGATAACAAAGTGTAAATATGAAAAATATCCTTAGTTGATTATCAAAGTTTATCAAAGTGGTATTTTCATTTTAGTTCAATAACAAGTCAAATCAAATAAGTTAAAATAGTGGTTGGATTTCATTTGCTTGCTCTCTCCATTTTTTCTTTTGAAAATTATATTGATATTAATAATATTTACATATGCCTAACTCAAATAAACTGAGGCCAGATATATTACCCATTCATTGCCTTGTGGACTGATGTGAGGGGAATACAGAGCGTGGCGAGTGAACACACAAGTGCAAACACTTATCGACTGTAGGCTTTATTAAAAATAATTTTTATATACATACACCTAATTCAAGTAAATGAGGCTTGGTATACGGATCCTGTACTGCCTTTCGGGCTTACGTGAGAAGGTTACAGAGCATGGCGAGTGAACACACAAGTGTGAAGACATGACTCTAGGTGTTTATTAAAAAATTATACACATATACAAGAAATATTTTTTGTATATTGTTTTTTTAGAGAGAGTTTCGCTGAATCATCTTAGCACCCTTTGACTTAGAAGACAAAAAAAATTTTATATCCTTTACTTTAAATTCACCACTTTTTAAAACAAAGATTTTCAATTAGGATGTATTTCATAATTAAGACGTATGAATCTTCCTATATACTAGTTAAGCCATTGTTATTTGCAATCAAACTTTGTTTTTATTTTTGTTAAGACAAATAAATTTTCAAAAGTTTCAATTTAATTAACCTAAACCATGTATTTATTCTATAGTGTTTCTTTAAAAAAAATAAAAAATGCTTTAAAATTTTTTTGAGATTTTTTTAAATTTTGGAAAGAAAAATAAAAAACGATGATGAGTCTCCCCCTCCACACTTGATTTTGACTATGTCCCCATAGTCAACCCAAGTGGAAGGAGAAGAATAAAACAAACATAAAACAATGACCAATATTTACATGAAAATGAGCAGTATTTACACGAGATCAGAAAGTATATCGTCAAAAGTAAATGAAATGGTCTTCCAAAGATCGATTCATTTGTCTCCTCAAGTATACGAGGCACAGCTCAAGCTTGAAAAACCAAATCTTCAAAGATTTTAAAGTTGAATGTTGATTTGGAAAAACGAATATCGTTTTATTGAAAATCGTACAAGTTGTTTTATTTTCGACGATTTTTGGGCTTGATAAAACAATTGATTGAAATTCAAGCTTATTATCACCAACTTCGAATTCAAATTTATCATTGAAAATTTCTTCAAAATTATTGATTTCAAAATCAAAATGGTGATGTAAATCTTCCCCTTTGGAATTCAACAACTTGTCATCGAAAAGTCCAAAAAATTTGCTTTCATTGAATTCATCTTCCTTTATTGAATTATCAACAGCTTTATTACATGTGTCAAGTTTTCGAAGTTGTTGTGTTCAAAATTTCAAAACCTAAAAAAGGAAGATCGACATTTAAATCACGTTTCTCTCCGCCAAAAGAATTGAAATCCAACTCAATTACCGTATTTTCAACAACTTTATTAAGATTGTCGCTTTCAATTTCAAAAATTGTTATTTGAAAATGTCAATTGTGGTAAAAGATGGATTATTACTTAACTTGCCACATGTTGGAATTTGATTTTTTTATTTCACGTTGTTTTATATATGTTTCAAACAACAAATCCGTATAATCATCATAAATTTCGTTCGTTTGCTCAATAAAATTCCAATTTATAGTTACTAGCATGAGGATTTTCACTTTGAAATTGTTGAGAACAAAGATTTTCAATCCTATCGTGGCTAAGATCATTCCCATTGCCAAACTTGTTTAAAAATTTATTTCCATTTCCATTTTGAGTTTGAAATTCATTTTGGAGTTTGAAATTGGATTGGCGTGGGTTATAATCAAAATCATTTGAATTTGGAAGTGAATTTAAAATTTGAAATCCTTGACTCGAGTTATTACACAAATATGAATTACACAAATCATTTATACTTTGATTTTGTTGTGTAGAGAATTCAAGTAAAGATGAAATGCTATTTTCAAGAGTCGAGGGTTGTTCGTCATTTTGAAAATTTTGTGGTTCAAAACTCGAATCGTTTAAACAATGGTTGTCGTGGAAATATCCATAGAAATTTAAAGTGAAATTATATGGATTATATTGATTTTCATGACTTTCGTAAAATTCATGTGAATATGGAAATTCAGACATTATCAATAATGTTTTTGGTTTTGTTATAAAGGAAAAATATTTACAAACAAAATTTATTTTTAGAAAGGGAAATGGATTTTTGTTTTTTCAGATTTTTTGAAGTATGGCAGTGAAAGTAATATGGTGAAAGTGTTATGAGAGAAGATGGTAGTGTTCCGGGCTGTTGATGATGGTTTGAAGTAAGAAGTCTGTTGCAAGGCAGTAATGTTTGAAGATAAAAAATATGAACAGAGAAAGAAACGCACAGTTGTGAAAGCAATGTAACAGTAAAGGCAAAATAATTTTTTTTTCTTTATTTGGTTTTGAGTCCAATGTAAATAAAAATTGTAAAATGAAATGCAAATAGAAAATGAAATCAAGTGTTTTTGTTTTGAAATTGTTTGTGTATATTTTTTTTTAAAATATGAAAATGGAAAAGAAAACAAGAAAAAGAAACACACAACAAAATGCACACAAAAATCGCACAAACAAACACATAATTGTTTTTTTAAACACACACAAAATAAAATCAAATGAAAAATAATTCGAAGAATAGAAAATTGAAACCAAAACAATTTTCCGGCAACAACGCTAAAAACTTGTTTAACTGCGGAATTTCTATAGGTTTAGAAAACCGTCAGTTCGATCCATAAGGAATTTTTAAGATTTTAAAATTCTATTCAATCAAATTAAATCAAAGTCGATGGATTGTTAAGTAACTAAAAGAAAGTAAAAACAAGCTAAAACTAAGGAGAATAAAAATAAGAGATTAAAGAGCATTTTAGAGATAAATCCACTCTCTAGATCACATAGTTCAACACACATGAAATTATGATCTTTCTTTTTTGATCTTTAGCAAATTTAAATGATGTGTTTATCATAAGTATGGCTCATTTGTGCTATTAATGACCTCAACATAAGCCATCAAACTATAACACAACCTTTTAACCACTTTTAATTCTCATAAAAATGACAACAATGTTGAAAATGAAAATCTATTTTAAGCATGACCCATTAACTATTGTTTAGAAATATAGGCCATCAAATTTTGATTTAAACATTCACTTCTTTGCCATAATCATATATAAATAAAGTGGAATTTGTGATTCATATGACTAAGCATAGCCTATTTGTTTTGAACAACATAAGCTATCAAACTCAATAACAAAAACAAAATTACATAAACATCATTTTCCATGAAGCACAAAAAGAGAGCATAACATTACAATGTTGCGTCTATATGATTCAAGAGAGCTTCATTACCACTAAATTGAAGGGTTTTAGCCTCTCATTTGTGTTATCAAGCAACATTTGTAGCTTGCAACATTAAATCAAAACAAGAGGAAAAAAGAGAAAAATTAAAAGAAAAGCTAATTAAAGAAATAAACACTACTCTACTTGCATGCATAAATGAAACTACACTACTAGCATGAAAGAAAATAAACAAGAAAAGAGAAGAACATGAATTGAAATTGCATTAAAAAAGACTTACATAAAAGAAGAAATGGCTAAGTAGCCACGAAAAGAACGAGAACTCTCATTTTATTTTCCTAAAAGAAGAGACTAAGAGAAGAGAGCCTAAATTAAACTAAGAGAGACTAAGGAAGATGAGAGTTACATGAAACATAATGGGTATTTATACATGTGTTAAACCCTAATTCATCAATTTGGAGAATTTTCAATTTTCTCTTGAGGTAGTGTGGCATTTAAGTAATCACTAGCTCCATTAATCACCCACTTAAATGTACATGAAACTTTAATGGCCTTATAGCATGTGCATTAGCTCTTAGTTGGTAATCAAAGTAAGTCAGTGGGGTCCTCCATGTTCACCACTTTGAATTATTTCCTTCTTCATTCCTTTGTATCTTCTTTGTGCATGCATATTCCTTCATGAAACCACTTGTAATTGAGTTTAAATTCCTACGAAATATTATAGAAATTTCCAATTAAATTTTTTCAAATTAATATATGCACAAAAACGACCATTTTGCCCTTAGGTGAAGATGAATATGTGACCATTTCAAAAAAATTGAATTTTGGTTTAAACAAGTTAAAATACAAAATATGATTATTTATTCAATTTAAATACATTAAATATGGTGGTAAAAATATGCACATTTACGTGTACATCACCAATGCTTTTGAAAGAGAGCTTTCGACTTAGATGATTTACCCTTGATTTTAACTAAAGTATAACTAAGCCATCGAAGGAGTTCTTTTAAAAGGCTAAGACAACTTTTGAAGCAGAGCTTTCGACTTAGTCGAAAGGTTGCTTCCAATGGAGTCGAAAGCTTTTAAAAGAAGGTTTCCACTTGTTTTAAATTGAACCCAGAAAGTTTTTGAAAGGTTGTGTTTAAGAAGCGTTAATGATTTTGAAAGGATTTGTTTATTGAATTGTTTTAAAGGAGTCGAAAGCAAAGCTTTCGAAAGGGTTGAAAGTAAAGCTTTCAACAAAGTCGAGAGGTAACCTTTCGAAGGGCTCGAAAGGTAGCTTCTGACAAGGTCGACAGGTTTTGTTTATGAATCATTTCGGAAGGTTTTTAATGGTAGGGTTTCTAAAGGTTTTCTAAGGTAACGTTTTAAGTTGTTTTAAAATAGGTTGTCTAAGGTTTTATTGCTTTCGGAAGTGATGATTTCGATGGTTTTGAAAGGTTTGAAGTTCAATGGTTTCGAAAGGTTTGAAGTTTATGGTTTCGAAAGGTTTGATTTTCAAAGGGTTTGAGGGTACCAATGAAAACTGTAAATGAATATGACCTAAGTTAGGGATACTGATGGAAATAGGTTAATCATTGGGCTAACATGAGACAGCTAGAATCATGGGGCTAACATGGGACAATTATATTCATGGGGCTAGCATGAATCAAGTGGCAAAATGATGGGTTCATAATCTTCCTATGAAAACTATGGGATGCCTAGTGGATTGTCAACATCCAATTGGTAATGAACAGTTTCCACATAATTGAAAAAGGGTTCATAGTCATCCTGGGAAAACGTGCCTGATGGATAGCCAACATCATTTTTAGGATGGATGGTTTCCAAATGTTTATTGAAGGGTTCATAATCATCCTAGGAAAACTATGTGATGAGAGATCGATAGTCTACATCAACTTAAGCAAAATGAATGTGGAATATATGGTCCCTCTTTGATATAATTAAACTCCAATTAGGGAAGGTGAAATTCTAATTGTTTTCAAGTTTGCATATCACCATAATGTTTTATAAATATATGTTTTAAACATTGTGGTTGCAGGAGCACAACATATGGTTTTATGAAAGGTTTAGCGAAAGATATGTTTTAAAAGGATGTTAATGAGAGGAAACCCGTTCCGCTAAGCGGTGTGGTCTCACTTGACATAATTAAACCGGGATGTATAATATTATTCACACTAGGCTTTATGTCTGAATCAAAGATTATGTTTTCCCCTTATACTCTCGGGCGCTCAAAATTGATTTGAGTAGACTGAGGGGTTAAGGTTTTTTTAGGTTTTAGAATGTTGACGAATAAGCTACGGAGGCATGTAGGAGGCAATGGATAGCTATTTAGGATTTGCAGTTCTTGTTAGGTTTTGATGAGTTTCCAGTTGTGCTCTTTGTATTAGGTCTATTATGACCATATGACTCTGATCAAATAAGGGGGTATTTTCATATACCGCTCTTGGTGTAATTTTTAATAATTATATTTGATCTATGCTTGGGAACGATTTGTGGGACTATGTGTTGTGAATGTGAAACAATTTGATTTTTAAATGTAATGAAGTAAATGTGGTTTCTGTAATCTGTGTTTTATTTCATATTCAAGTGCTTCTGGTAATATTGATACCATCAACATAGCCGTATTTAATCGCCAGAAGCTAATATTATAGACGACTACAACATTTGTAGCGCTTAGTTTTGAGCCTCTAAATAATAGATGTTACAGCTTGGTATTAAAGCATGGTTTATGAAATACTTTAGCTAAAAAGGATTTTTGAAAACATAATATTTATAAATTAGAGTTAAGATCCGGGTATAGGATAACGTTGTAGTAACGTGCCTGTATTTACTATAAATATAAGTACACGCTATATCTCTAAACTCCTATCTTAATTAGGCTATTCATCTGTATCTCACGACGTTTGAATACAGATATGGAAGGAAGAAGAGACAGAGTAAATCTTGGAGGAGATAGCACCACCACTAATGGAAATTCCCAACCAAATGCTAGAAGAGGTTCCGATCAGACTCAAGCTAAAAATGCGAGTGCTCGGGTTCCTCAAGATGATATGGGAGCCATGTATTGGTTGTTAGCAAACCTTTTGCAAGCAGGAATTAATGGGAATTTGGTGGAGTAAACCTGTAGTTCTAGTTGGATATAACTATGATAAGCTGAGTAGAGACTATATCGGTTTGGGAGGAAAGCCGTTTGCTGGAATGAAAGATGTTGTCGAAGTGGAGAATTGGTTATTGAACTATGAAAGAATTTTTATGGATCTAGGCTTGAATGATGGACAAAAGGCTAGCCTAGTTGCAAAGGGTTAGCGCTTCATTGGTGGAACAGTGTAACGGCTGAGTGCCAGATGAAGACTTGACTTGGGCTGACTTAAGGAGGAGGTTTAAGCAGAGGTTCTTGTTTAAGGTGGTACCAAGTCGACGTTAATGAGGAAGTTTATGGATCTTGTCCATGGACAAATGTCTGTGATTGAGTATGCTGCTAGGTTTGATGAGCTGTCTCGATATGGTTATGATTTGATTGACACGGATGTTAGAAGGAATGAAAGATTCATCAAAGGATTGACGCCGGAGCTGGGAAGAATGACTATGACCCATTTCTGAGATCCTTCCAATGTGGTAGTGGAAATGGACATTAGCCATGAGGAAATGCATATTGTTTCGGCCAGGGAGAAGTTGGTAGAATTCCTTGATCCTTAGGGGAAGAATAGGAAGTTCTTCAAGAAGATAGGCGCTCAGAGAGAAGGAACCACCAAGAAAGGAAAAGAGAATATAGTATGCTACAAGTGTGATAAGAAGGGTCACTATGCTAATGGGTTCCGTTTGGGAGATGGAAAGTCGATTATGGGGAAGTAGAATGTGTAATGCTACACTTGCTACCAGATAGGACATTACAAGAATAAATGTCTTGAAGCCGCCAAGGTAGGAAAAGGAAAGGTCTTTGCTTTGGAGCCATCCTCCTCCAAACCAAACTGCTGCCGAGAAAGGAAAGTCTATAATGAAAGGTACGCTTTTGATCTATAGCATACCAGTTAAGGTATTTCTTGATACTGGAGCATCTCATTCTTTTATTTCTTGATGTTTGGTAGACAAGCTTAACCTAGAATCCTCATATTTAGTTACTTCCTTAAGAGTTACAAATACAATAGGAGGGTATAGAACATTTGAATGAGGTGTGACCATTTAGAATTTGATTTGCTAGGCCATACTTTTGATTGCCATTTGCAAGTGTTTGACTTTGGGGGATTTGGGATTATCCTTGGGATGGATTGGTTAAGTAAATATGATGCTAGGATATTTTTCCATGATAGGAAAATATCACTTAGTTACCGGGATTGTAGTTATCGGATAGTTTATACCATAGAGAACCCTAGTTGTGAAGTGAATGCTTTATTGGGTATCATGGAGTTGGAATATGGGTTGCATCAAGTCTTTGTAGTTAGAGAATTTGCTGATGTGTTTGAGCCAATAGTTGGACTGCCATCGAAATGAGCCATATAGTTTCATATTGATTTTGTGCCCGGAGCAGAACTGGTTAGTTGGCCGCCAAGCAGGATGAGACCTGCGGAGATGAGAGAGTTGAAGGTGCAATTGATGGATTTGGAAGGCAAGAGTTTTATCCGACCAAGTAGTTCACCATGGAAAGCTGCTGCGGTGTTTGCTAAGAAGTCAGACGGATAGTTAACGCTATTTATCGATTATTGTAAGTTGGATGAGAAGACGATAAAGAACTGACATCTATTGCCGAGAATTGACGATTTGTTCGATCAGTTAAGTTGGGCCAAGGTATTCTCTTAGCTTGATTGGGCAATGGGATTTCATCAGCTTGGAGTGGCGGAGGATAGTATTCCTTTGACGGCATTTAGAACAAGGTATGGATCATACGAATGGTTAATTATGCCATTCGTACTAACCAATGAACTGACATCCTTTTTGGATTCAATGAATATAATTTTTCGAGAGCACTTGGATAGGTTTGTGTTGGTCTTCATAGATGAGATTTTGATATACTCTAAGGATGAGATGGAGCTTGAAGTTCATCTTAATGGTGCTTGAGAAGTTGATGGTGCATCAGCTGAAGGCTAAGTTTTTGAACTATCATTTTTGGAAGAAGGAAGTGAAGTTCCTTGGTCAGGTCATCTTAGAGATAGGGTTGTGTGTAGATCCAACTAAGATTGAGGCGGTGAATAATTAGAAAAGACCTGAGACGGTGACCGAGACTAAGACCTTTCTCGGATTGGCTGGATATTATCGAAGATTTGTAAAGGACTTTTCACTGATAGCTGCACCGATGACCAAGCTTAGGCAAAAAGATGTGAAGTCTGATAAGTATGAAGAAGCATTCCAAAGATTGAAAAAATTGTTGACCCATGCGTCGGTGTTAGTGTGTAACGACCCACTATTTTGTACACTTCGCATCCGCACATGTCGGACTTGAATTGTTCAAAATACTGCGTTGTAGAATAAATTTGGCAAAACTCAGAATATACAATAAATAAATCACAGAATCACATACACAGATATCAGAATCTCGCAGCGGAAATAAAAATTTAGTGGTTCATGAAGCCACTGATACAACTTTACAAAATAGAACTTACATTGTCTATAATCCTCAATACAATGTTGGGACATAAATAGAGATAGAGTCTTCAAAGTCTTGAATTCCAGAAAAGATAAAGGCTGAAACAACTTCCAACAGCACGAATGATCTACTGAGTGTCCTAGCTACGGAGAAGAAACTGAAGCTGCAACTCAGGCTGACCCGAGCGTACAATAAAACAAAACACTCGAGTCAGGACATACATACTTATATAATGTAAGCTAAATCAAGTGTACTGTAATATATAGCAAGTAACTCAAAGGATGCCTGGGACCGCCCATCCTCTAAGGATCCGTTAAACTATTTACTATGTAGTATATTGCGCTATTATAATAGTGTCTATTTATAAAGTAAACATACTTATTTCTTAGCATTAAGGGGTTACCCATATAGCCCTTAACACGTAATAGTCCCAGTAGTCCATCCAATATCATAGCTCCTCCTACTCGGGAAGCAACTAGAGGATACCACACGGGCTACGGGAGAAAACCAAACTCGTACAAGGCTCGATATGGTAGGTGACACGGCACAACTAGGCAATGCCAGGGTAGATATACCAATTGCTATCCGGACCGGTGGTAACGCGAAGCCGCAGCAACCGCCCACCTCGAACAACACTCCCAAATCAAAGGGTGCACCCAAACAATCACATAAGCAATAGAATGGTATACGAAGAAGTGCGTTCGATCAGAGGAGCTACCTCATTAATCCGAGAATCGCTCCTGTTTTAGCCACCTTATGCCAACTCACGGGAGTCGGGTCCACGTATATACCTTTCAAGAAACCGTCACCACCAACCTACTTCATTCTGGAATCTCCACCGCGTACACGGTTAGTCAAAGTGGTTTTCGGTATCGACAGAGAGTATGTCCATATCCGATCCCGGTCTCTTTGCCAACCCTTCGTTATTATAACCCGTGGTTATTTAAAAACAGTTTATACTTTAAATCAGAATAAACATTTCCATTTCAAAACTATAGATACGATATCATTTTAAAACCCAAAACAATAGGATATCGTTATATTCAAATATAATTCTTTCCAAAACCATACTGTTTATAATATCTGGAGACCAAATATTTGAATTATATCTTCAAAGGATAATGTTTTGGAAACTTTACTTAAATCCATAACTCCCAAACACAATGGTTTGGACATTCAACGGTATATATATAAATGGGTTAACTTTATGGTTACTTTGTAAAGAAGATAATTTACATAGCTTCACAAATATATTTCTTTATTTAAAGTTTAACCATAATTTAAATATCCCTTTATGTTCCCAAAACCATTTCAATTTTTATATATATCCAATTGGAGTATTTACTATTCAAAACTTAGTTTGGGTTTTATTCTTTCACAAATCAATGTTTTATATTTTTAGTCTTGAATATTCCCATAATTTCCATAAATAAAACTCCAAATTTTAACCATTAAATTTTTCCCAAAATTTACTTAATACCAGAATATTTATCTTTAATTTACTTAGGAAAATACAGTTATAAATATTATGTCTTAAGTTTTTCCAAAACTTAAGGTAAAATAAAATTTATCAAATTCCATAAATTTTAGAGCAATCAAATTCTAGATTCCATAGCACTTAGGAAATGCTACCTAAAGTTATGGGTAAAACTAGTCAAATTTCAAAAGACAGCATTTAAATGCTGTAATAGATTGTTTAACTTGATAAATATTTCCAAATATAACCTATTTATTTATTCATTTATTAACTGAAATCTTATTCTTTCAAAATCCCGATTTACCAAATAAGTTATATTCCATAAATTTATTCAAATATTTATTTATTTCTTTATTTATAACTTATTAAAAATCAATATAAATTCCTTTAAAGATATAAATCAAATATTTAACTTCCAAAATAATTTTAAATATTTCAGAAAATATTATAAGGACCACGGGCCTGTATATAGTTTTCTAGCCTAGGTCAAGTGGTACGGATTTATATCATTTCAATCCGTAGTTTACAAATATCCCGGGTCCTATCATTTCAAACCCGCAATCCCAAGTTTAACAGTTTAACAGTTAACAGCATAATTTAACAATAATAATCATTTAGGCCTATCATTTCAGCCCATAACAATCTACGTATAACAGGGAACTTGCAGTGTGATTTAAGCAGTAAATAAACAATAACATAATATAACTGCAGATATAATACAACAGATAATAACTGATGAGGTGTCAATTTAAATGGGGTTCATCATTTTATATTACACTACAGACAGATAATAGTGACATAAAATTTTACACATACACTTGCAATAATTTACGAAATATAAATACGTATGTCTGGTGAGAAATACTCACCTGAAAGTTGCAGAAAATTTGAATTCAAAACGACGATTCACCGGTAAAGACCGACAGAAAATAACGATCAAATTTCTTCTGATGTCGCCTAGATTCAAATCTAGAACAAATTCAAATATTTTGAAACGCGACTTTAGAATGTATGGTCAAGAAAGGATTAAAATAGAACGGAAATTGTTTTGACTTGCTCGACCACTCCACCGTATAATGTGACCTAAATATACCCAAAATATGTGCCCCGTGCTAACACACAAAATTTACGACGAAAATTTTCCCTAAACAATTACGGCAAGATGTTAACTACGAACACCCGTACACATAAATTTTTCTTTCTCCATGTACGGTGACACGGATACGTGCACGCACGTGCATCACTCCACTGCCTAGTTTTCTCATGCACATTGCACATATATGTGCAGCCTACCTCCCCAGTTTTCTTTTCTCTTATTTACTAAAATTCCAGTTTAACCTATATACTTGCAAAATTTGTTTCATCTCTTTTTCCTTTCCAGGCTCGAACTGTCACAGGGTATCCTCTTCATCAATACAGCATGGCTAAGCATGCACCGTGGCATCAAAACATGTCAAAGTGGCTTTATATACCAAGATGTTCGAACTCCACATTTCAAATTTTCCAGTACACTTCCCAGGCCGATCAACTGATACGTGTATATGCACGCTCAAACCAACCCATACAATACCACATACTTCATCCATATATATCTTACTTCATTCATATATTTAACTCTTGTATTCAGTTTTAATCTTACGTTTTAGGTTTAGTTCTAAAACATCACTTTACAGATAGATTTCCTTAGATTCAAAACTTCCCAGGCAGATCTGAAGCATTTCAGTTTCATTTTAAGTTTTAAACTTAACTTTAAAACATTTCTAGACAATATAAATTTTCTTAAATATAACTTCCCAGGCATCTATACAGGCAAACCACTGCTTCGTGACTGCTACAAATTACTTCGAGTCACCTCCTTATATGCTTCGAGTAATTTCATGCCAGACTTCGAGTCAAGAACGCCTCTGCTTCGAGACAATCTGGGAATTTCTTCGGGAATCATATAATTGCTTCGAACGAAACTGAGGCCACTTCTACTTGACCAACACTGAAGCCTTTTTATGTATTCTTCTTTCAACATGTCCAACTCCTATTGATACCTCAAGTACACATAAAGAATCATCTACTGAAACCTACCTGCATGTTTTTCTTGCCTACCTACTATTTATATTTACTTTCTACTGCAAATTCCACTGATGCATACGAGTACTGACACCAACATATACACAGAGATACAACATGTACATCCTACCCCTTCATCTTTTCACAAATGGTTTCCACAATCTCCAAATTATAAACTAAAACAGGCAACTCACTTACACTCATGCTAACCAGTATTATGATAGATAAACAAAACAAGGACTTCCCCTCTGAAAATATTCACTGCCCTGTTTTTCTATATATAATTCTTTTCTTTTTATATGACCTGCCTAGACTACTAATCACAGATCTTCAATCACCAAAATAATTATGGGCATTACTCCTCTCCAAATTCAAAACAGACAATCCCTTAAAATGTATAGATAAAATCTTCTAACCTTCACAAAACACATGCCTTTCCAAGAGATTACACAGTTCTAAGACCTACGCAGACTCAAGCTAGCATCTATATTCCTACTGGCACATGGTGGGAGAAATGGCCGAGCAAACAAGGGTGAAAAGAAAAAAAAAAAAAAAAAAAGAAACTGGAAGGAAAGGAAAAACAAAAAGACTGAAGAAGAAAAGAAAATATACCTGATGGCTATAGAGGAAGAAAGGCAGAATAAAAGAGATGTAGAGGAATGAAAGATATATATAGGCAAGGCTTGCGAATAACGTATCAGCCTTTTTTTTTCATTGTGAATTCCTTCAAGTCTGCGTGATTAAAGGCAAAAGATGAGGCAGCTTGATTATGGAGAAATAAATGCTGATGGAATTTAAAACATGCATTGATTTTGGACGAAATGGTTTGCGTGACTGGAAAATTGAAGATGGGAGAAAGGAGTTGATATGCACGTTACTTTATATAAACAAAGCTTGCGTGATTAGTGGAGGAAAATAAACAACAAAATTACGAGCGTTACTTAAAATTTCCCCGTGCTCTTGGATTTGTATATATGTGTGATTAGGAACGGAGAATTTTATTTATTTATTTATTTATTGCATAATAAAGATGAAATAGAGAGATATACATGGGAATTGAGAAGTTGAAAAGATAGGCAAGGTTAAGTATGAATGCGTGATTTAAAAATGCCAATTGAAATCTAGATTTAATGCATGCGATAACTGCAATTTTTATGAGAAGCTTTGATTTCAAAATCTTATACTATTTAATGTAGGCGTGATTTTAGATTGATGATTTGCAGATAAAAGGATTTGTTTGAGGCGGAATCAAATGGACAAATGGGGAGAAAAGGGCAAGCAGCTTAAATGGTTTAAAGTATCAGTTTTATATATATAAATATGAATACGTGTGTGATGATTCATTTATATTTACATAAATTTTGATTTGTATTAAATATGTTTACAAATGTATTTGGACGTTCGCAGATACCATACTAGATCATAGGCAAAAACACAGGGGAAAAAGAGGAAGCTGTAGAGATTTAAAACTTTCAGTTACAAAAGTTATAAATATGTTTACGTGATATAAGATTTAGTCAGTTACACAACATATAAAGTTTGAAAATATGTAAATATGCATGCGTGATTTCAGCATGCTTTGATTCTCCTATGTTTGATTTAATAAACAAACTGGCCAGACTTAATGCAAAACTTTTTAAAAAGAAACGTACAAAATGAAAAGTTGCGTGATATAAGCCTGGATATAAAGTTTGTATGTAACTTTATGTTCTTTTTTTTTTTTTAGTTCAGTTTGCAAAAATTATAAGTTTTTGAATTTACTGGAAGGCCGAGAGATTTGCTTCAGTTTTCTCTTTGAATAAATGCTTAAACGTGATTGAAGAAATAAACAAGGGAAGTTATCAATGCATGATTTTATTTCTGAGAAAAGGAAAGGCAAACTCATATTCAATTCAGTTTTGATTTACAAAAGGTTTAATTAAGGCATACGTTGATATGGGGAGAAATAAAGGTAAGTATACATCAGAGGATGAACGAAAGAGTTGATATGTATCGTATCAATTTAGGCATGCACAAATTTCTCCTTGGATTTTTGTCTCACACGTTACTTCCATGTTAAGTTTTTACTTCATTTTATTTATTTGATTTTAGTTTGAAAACAATAAATGGAATGGCAATAATTTATGCAAAGCTTAGAAAAACGTATACAAATTTATTTAAAATCAGACTGTCAGTTAATGCAACGTAACGTTTGTTATAAAATCTCTGACTGATATTTTTCTCCAAAATTTTACGAAAACATGATTTTTACACTACGCTAAACAGACGCAGTCCAAAACATCAAAAAAAAAAAAAAAAATTTATAAAAATAACATTTTAAAAACACACGTTTTATTACGTCACTTATACCCTATAATTGACGCGTCTTTTGAACGCGAAATTCAACTGTTTAACTTAGCTTAAAATTTCACAGTTATTATTAGATTTTATTGACATATGAAATTTTATAAAATATATCTTCAAATTAAATAATTAAACTATATCTTTAGACACAATTTATATAAAATATACTTTGAAACTAAATAATTAATAATAAAATAAATATCTAAAACTAGGGCTGTTACATAATGGTTCTGAAGAGGAATCAAGATTTGGTTGTTTATACTGATGCATGTGGAACTGGATTAGGACCTGTGTTGATGCAAAGAGGTAAAGTGATTGCTTATGCTTCTAGACAGCTCAGACCACATGAAGTTAGATATCCAAAGCATGACTTGGAGTTAGCTGCCGTCATATTTGCTTTGAAGGTGTGGAGGCATTATCTTTTGGGAAAGCAATTTGAGATTTATTGTAACGATCCCAATTTTTAATTAAATTTAAAATTGATAATAAAATTAAATTTTTGGATAAAAATGTAAATTAATTTGAATTTTTCAAATTAAATGGGATATTTGTTTATTTGAGTATTGATTTTAAAATTTAATTGAGGTTTTGAATTTCTATATTTAAAATCTTATAGATAAAAAGTAACATCCCAAAGTTATCAATTTAAATAAATTATATATTCAAACTCTTGAGATTTAATTTGAAAATGAATTGGAAGAAAAATCTAAAACAAATAAAATAAGTGGAATAATATATGAATTAAATCCCAATTTTATTTTGAGAATTAAAATATTGAAATAATAAATATTGTAAAAAGTCATTTAAATTTAAATCTTATATATATATATATATATATATATATATATGTATATTACAAATATGAGTAAATTGAATGCATATTTAAAATTTAATTTAAATTTGTTCAGGGTGAGTGTGGATATAACAAATGGACATGAAAGTTTATATTTCAAGTTTGAAATTGAAAATTGAATTTAAATTTAAAATAAATGTTTTAAAAATTCATAGCATGTAAAATCATTAAGATGTAACATATGTAATGTAAATTTGGTTAAACCTTTCTTTTAACATTGTACATATGTATGTATATATACAAAAGAATAAAGATATACATTTATTTTTAAAGTGTATAAGTTATAAATATAAAATTTATAAAATTCATTTGCTTTGTAAACATTAAAGACTGCATATATATCAACATGTGAGGGTGGAGTAGAATAATTAACAAGATCTAAAGCTTATGATTATTTTTAACAAATGGCACAAGACATCATTTCCTAAATAAATTAGTCAAATAAAAAATTCAGAAAACCTTGCACCTTCCAATTCGAATTTTTAAATCTCCTAACATCTGAAGTTCAGTAATTATAAAAATCTTTGTAATCTTTACTTCAACATTCAAGAATAAAAAAGGAAAGTTCAGAAAAAAAAGAAAGAAAAAAAAAACTGTCAAGCTTTCTTCAATTCAATTCAAAAGGAAAAGGAAAATACCTGAATCATCTTGAAGCATTGATCTCTCAGGTAATTTTTTTTAAAAAGTTTTATAGTTAATAAAATCATGATTTTTAAATCAAGTTTTAACACAAACAAAGTTTAAACTGCAGATTAGCTTGTAAAGGCAGGGCAGTTTTTCTTTGATTCCTGGAAATAATTGAAAAGGCAAGTAACTTTCTTTTGAAATTTGAACTTGAAATTTAAATCTCTAATGAAGAAAGGAAGTAATACAATAACAATCAATCTATTGCAGGAAAATTGGAGACTAAAGACTCGAAACCCTTTCTAGTTTTCAAGTTTCAGAGAAAAAAAAGAGTCTTCTCTGTTATAAATCCAACTGTGAGTAACTAAAAAAAAATTATTATACATTGTCATTGATGAATTGAATAAGTGAATACAACAAGAAGTAAACATAGATCTGTAACCATCATTTGCAGATCTAAAACTTAAAAGGATTTAAAGTAGAAAAAAAAGAAACTTGCAGGCCTTCATTCATCTCTGTTTGGAAAAACTATCAGGAAGACACTTCTTTCTTCTGGAAAATATTGTGAGCAAACCTTACCTTGATCTGATTTATGATTTGATGCATGCTTAAAGTAAAGTTGTGAATCTGCTTGAAGTATATCATATATATGCATTGGTGTGTGGCTGTACATGTTTTAAGATTGAGTACATCTCTGTTTTTAAGAATACAGGCTGTAAAACCTGTTTCAGAAACTAAGAGCTATTTCTCGAATCAGTTTTAGGATTCGAGATCTAAGTAAAATCTGTTGAATGACCATGATTTAAGTCTTAAAAATTTAAGTATAAGTTGTTAAAGCTTTTTCTGAAATTTTAGAGGAAAAAAAAGGATAGTGGACAATCTTCTCTGATAAATACAGTGAGTAAAACTTTTGTTTTTTTTCCTTTCCAATCTTTGTTGCTGTGTGAATTCTTGGATGTTACAGTAAAGTTAATTGTTGTTTGCATGCAAGAGATTTGAATCTATGATTGAATGCTTGGCTTGCATCTTGATCTTACACAAAAACTAGTCACTGTTCTTAGCTTCAGGAAACCAAACCTATCAAAACCCCTTTCCTTTCTTTCTGTTTTTTTTCTGTTGCATTGGAAAAGAAACAAATAAGCAAGTTGGAGTTGTATATATTAAACTTGCACTAGCTTTCAGCAACAAATTAAAAAAAACAAGTTTTGAAAATTTCTTTTACTGGAAAAAAAAGAGAAAACAGTGACATCTAAATATTGGATTACAGGTTAACCCATGCCAAAGATAAATTTTAAATCCCTCTCTTTCTCTCTACTTTTAAAAAAATTTGTAACTAGTTAAATTTTTGTTTTAAACCTGTGTTTTATTCCAGAAATGAACTAGAGTAAATTGTATAAGAAAAATTTCCTGCAAACAATGAAGCACTGTCAAAATTCAAAAATTTCAAGAAATTCGAACTTCATAAAATTTTAATCTCAATAATACTATGAGAATCCACTCTAAAAATGGTGATTTTTGAAACTAAAGTTTAAAATTTTCATTGAATTATCACTGGGGTATTTGGGATATGCTGGAAAGTGAAAATTTGCCAAATTCTGGAAATATATGAAATTATAGGCCTCGAGTTGTTGTGGAAGCAAGATTTAGTGATCGAGATCACCGGAAAAATGCTACCTAAATTTATAAAACATTGAGTATTTGATTCGTGACCAAACTAGGGCTTAAGAACCCATTACTGTTAGCAACCGAAATGATGGTGCTGCGCCATCCACAGGTGATCGGACTTCGTGCTTCTGGTGCGGATTGATGCGTCACGTAATGACGAAGCCAGGGTCGAAATTGTGTGGCTGATAACGATCGGAGGAGGCGGGACGAGCCATTTTCCTGGCAAAGCTTGCTGAGTTGTTGGGTTGAGTTGACCCAATTCTTGTTTTCGAAATCGATTCGGGTTTGGGTGGTTGTGTGGTTTGGGGGGAGGGTCATTGACTTACTGGTG
This sequence comes from Allium cepa, assembly GCA_030765085.1. NCBI lineage: Eukaryota > Viridiplantae > Streptophyta > Magnoliopsida > Asparagales > Amaryllidaceae > Allium > Allium cepa. The sequence continues at coordinate 242,039,969 of CM060930.1, forward strand.
GCTTTGGCTCCGTCCATCGGCGGCGGTTCCAGCAGTGCACGTGCACAAGTAGGAGTTGGATATCAGTGTGATGGTTCTAGGAGAAGGAAGCAGGTGTCTCGAAGCAATGCACGAGAAAACTGGGAAGAAACTCGAGGTTGGGCCCGTGCGTTTTAGTAGTGTATCGGGTCGATATTTAAAACTTAATCAAATTTGTGAATTTTTTTCTCACGGGTCGATTCGAGTGGAAACTCGAAGCAAGGAGGCTTTTACATCGGGGGCGACTCGGGGAAGGCCTCGGGTCAAACTTAAAAACAGCAAAATTCAAGTTTTTTTCTTCTGAAAATTTTGAAACATGATTTAAAACTTGTTTTTAAAATAATTATCCGGGATAAATGAAGTATTTTAAAACTTAGATTTTAAAAATAAAATGGTTTAAAAATTTAACTTGATAAAATACTTAGGAGTAAATCAAATATTTAAAATTTTAACTTAGAGACAAAATTCTTTATAATGATTAAATAAAGATTTTAAACAATTAAAATTTGTAATTACTTTATAATTAAAAGTTGATTTAATTAAAGGGTGAAATAATTAAGATTTACTTAATTATAAATTAAGGATTTATGAATTAAGATAATTAAATTAAGAAAAGTTAGTTGATAAAGTTAATTAGGATTGAACCAATTTATAGTTAAGAATAATTAATCGTTGATTTAAATTTTATAATATAAATTGTGTGGTTAACACACTTAATCATATTCACCCTAATTAGAGATGATTAAATATCATCAATTGTTCTGTATTGGATTGATATTTTTGTTGTGATGTGTGATTGCTTTGTGATGGACTGTGATTTGTGATTTGCTCCTATATATGTGTGAAACCCCTTTTGCCCATGAAACGGCATTTGAACTTCGATGCGGCAGGGAGTCGGATTCCAGTTGGTTATCCGAAACCCACATCGAATCATATTAGTCAATCTTTATGATTGATAAATTTACTTTATCTATGAATCTATTGATGAAGAAAAGCGTTATGGGTTATAACGCTTATCGATATATCTGTGATGATTGATGTTGTGCACTATCGTGTAATACCCCTGGACTACACTATACACACACAAATATGGATTGCACGTGGAGATCGGTTAAGTCATAGATTTCTGAAATAATTTTAAGACCTAATTTTTAAATCTAAATGGTCTTGGAAATGGATCGGATTTAAAGTGAAAAGATTTTGGAAAAGGATTTCTAAAATAAAAGTTGTTTTGAATAACTTAATAATGTTTTGAAACTTAATAATTCAATTTAAAATTGAATTCAAGGTTTGAAATTAAATTCTATTTTGAGAATTTAAGACGTAAAAAGGTTATAGAAGCTTATATGGGTTTCAAACCATTTTTAAAGGTGTTGTTTTGGGAATTAAATTTAACCCAAAGATTTTAACTTGTATAATTGAAATCGGATTTTTCCAAAATGAAAACTGTTTGTTTTCAAATGATAAAGCTTTCATATAAGAAATGAATTTCCAATTTCTATTAAAGAAACTGCAAGTTGAATTGAAACGATTTTCCAAATTATGAACGAGTCTTTGGAAACGGTTTTTGAAAGCTATAAGTTAAATCTTGGATTTAAAGATTAAATGAATTAATCCAATTAAAATGGATATTGTTTTGGAAACCGTAAATGGATCTTTGTGAAACTAGTTAAACTTTGTGAAATAAATCTTTTGTTTAAAGATTTGAAATGGTAATTTGGTTTAAACCATTTAAAGGAAAGTTTTGGATAATAAGTTGTGACTTAACTGAAAATCCCATATCCATATGTTTTTTTAAAATATTGCGCTCGTTATTCGGTTTAGCCGGGAGAGGACCTTGTGTCATATAACCCATTCTGAATAATGATACGTCGTTATGGATAGCATTTGAAGACCGTGGTGAAGACCGGGTATTTGCGAAAATGATAGGACGACCTATCGATTGTCTCTGCACTGAGTAGCTACGGTATAGAGATTTCCTAAGTGATGGGAAATCCAATCGGGATTGCGAATACCCGGATTTGCAAGGGCTTCTTCGGAAGTGCCTTCGGCTCTGTTCGAACCCGGAACAGACTTGTATGGTTGTGTGTCTGACACTACACTTTGAGATGTAAAGCCGATTTCTTTCAAATACATATCTGTTGGTGGCGGAGAATTTATTCTCTTAGCTTAACACCCTTCTCTGAGACGTACGAGCTCAGAGGTTTTGTAGTTGAAGGTTATCAGCGATATAGTCCCAATTTGGTAGTGTGGCACGCTAAGTGCTGCTGTATGTTGGTGATCATTTGTTGATCAAAGCATGGCTTTCTGAAAAAGCGTAGCTTTGTGGTCGAGGCCTCATCGAGCCTCACAAACCGGTAATGGTCGAAACAGGAAAGATGCGGCAACGTTTCAGGGGTAGCTCCCCTAGGGTATGACCATTCCTTCTGGAAAAGGGTAGTATTATGGTATGGAGCCCAGATACTTACTCATGTGGACACTAGTATATTTATTACTGTGTGATGTTGTTGTTGGAGGGCCCTCGGATAAAGGTCCCAAAGGACCGGGGGGTGGCATATCTCAGGTTTTATTCCCCGGAAGGGGGTAGCCGGCCTTGTTTGGCAGAGAGCCGGGTAGGTTCTCGGGGTGTCCCGCTAGAGGCGTTCCCATGTGGCAATAGGAAGTTCCTTAGCCTGACCATTTGTTGGAAATCCATTCATCCAATACGCGCCTTGTACAGTTCTAGTTGTATTACCTGCCATCTACTTATGGTGGCGCCCCACTGTTTGGATGGTAGCTATAGTAGGCATAGTTCGGAATGTCTATGCTGGCTAGGATTTATATTATACTTTCGAAATGGTTTTTCCACACTGTGCACTTATAGTAATAATATCAAAGAATTTTTCTCGTATCAAGCATATTTGACTATCATAAGGAGAAATCTCCTCCAATTCTGCGTTTGCATTGTGTGTGTGGCGGGAGGCCTTATGGTAGTTTCATTTTCCCAAAAGCATTGCGGATTTAAACTTTAAAAGCTTTGTTGTTTGTTTTAAAAGATAAAATTGTTTTGTTTGCTCATACCAGTCCCATGACTGACCTAGAGTTTATTGTTCCTTTCCTAAACTCTGGGTGCCCACTATTTTCCACACGGGCAGTCTAGAGTTGGGTTTTCAGATAATCTTGTAATAGGTATAGATTCGTTAGCCTTCGAAGCTCTTTGGATTTGTGGATCGCATTTGCTACACTTCAGCATTAGACGAGACATGCTCATCTAGGTGAAACGTGATGAGGGTTCGAGCTAGCTTTGGATTGAAGATGGAGTTCTTGGAGTTTGGCATTGAAGACACTATCTTTCCGCTGCTATTTTCTTGTATCTCTGATAGTATTGTTATCCATTGTACCATTCTATTATATTCTATTGTATCAGATATTGTATTAAATATTGTATATCAAATGTATCATGCATATTTCTTCCGCTGTGTTGTACTTATTGTGTTATAAGCTCCGTCGAACCAGGTTCGACGTTTGGATCTGCAGCATTTGAATACGAGTATCGTATTCGGTGTCGATTTTCAAAGGTCGAATCAGGGTCGTTAGATTTATACTGATCATAAGTCATTGTAGTACTTGTTCTCTCAGAAGGAGCTGAACATGAGACAATAGAGATGGCTAGAGTTTATTGCTGCATATAATTTTGGAATTGGGCACACACCTAGAAAACAAAACAAGGTGGCGGATGCACTCAGCTGGAATCATCAGAATGCAGTATTGGCTATGATTGCTGAGTGGAAAGATTTGGAAGCATTATCAGCTTGTAGTGTGCAGTTTAGATCCAAGGTAGGTTCAAGTGCAGGAAGTGTTGTATTGTCTTGTTTAGAAGTTGGACCGATAATGATTGAGAAGATAGCTTCTAAGCAAAAGGAGGATCCAGTTTTGGCTAAACAGATCAAAATGTTGAGGGAAGGAACGGAGAGCGATGACTTAAAGGATTTCAGTCTTGACCAGAAAGGGTGGTTGAGAAAGAAAGGGAGGTTATGTGTTTCGAATGTAGAAAACATGAGGAATGAAGTTTTGTATGAGTGTCATCATTCGAAGTTCACTATCCATCCAGAAGGAACGAAGATGTATCAGGACATGAACAGAAATTTCATCTGGAAAGGTATGAAATGAGGCATTGGTAGATGTGTTTAGCAGAGCTTGAATTGCCAACAGGCAAAGGCTGAACACAGAAGCCTAGTGGATTGCTTTAACCATTAGAAATTTTGTTGTGTACATAGGATTCTATCCCCATGTATTTTATTGATGGGTATCCAAGATCTAATAGAGGAAATGAAAGCATATGGGTCATAGTATATACACTGATTAAGAGTTCCCATTTTATTTCGGTAAAGTCAACTAGGACGACACCTATTTTGGTGAAGTTATTTATGAAGAATATAGTTAGATTGCATGGGATTCCTATTAGTTTTATCAGTGATAGAGATTCTTTATTTACTAGTAAGTTATGGAAAAGTCTATAGGAAGCTTTAGGAACCAAGCTCAACATGAGTACCGCTTACCATCCATAGACTGATGGGCAAATGGAAAGAGTTAACAAAGTCTTAGAGGATTTGTTAAGAGCTTATGCATTGGATTTTGGGGGATCATGGGGGGACCACCTTCAACTAGTCGAGTTCTCGTATAACAATAGTTATCAGACTAGTATTGGGATGGCACCGTTTAAAGCTTTGTATGGAAGACCATGCAAGTCTCCCGTATGTTGGTTTGAGACCGAGGATAGATTGGTTCTTGGTCCAAATTTGGTGAAGGAAGTTGCGGCGAAGATTGAGTTGATACAATTTTGGATGAAGAAAGCTCAATCTAGGCAGAAAAGTTAGCTGATAGATGAAGGAAAGATTTGGAATTTTCTGTCAAAAACTATGTATTTATTAAGGTTTCACTGATAAATGGTGTGGTTAGATTTGGAAAGTCGAAAAAGTTAGCATCGGAAAAGTTAGCACCTAGATTAGATGGACCATTCCGTATTGTTGAGAGGATTGGGAAACTCGCTTATAGAATAGAGTTACCAAGTAGTTTGGCTGGAGTCCATGATGTTTTCATGTTTCTCATCTTAGAAAGTGTGTTGGAAACTCGGAGACTACTATACACGTACAGTGTTAGAAAAGTTAGTAGTAGAACCGGATTTAACTATAGTTTGAAAGCCGATTCAGATTGTGGCTAGAGATGAGAAGAAGTTGAGGAACAAGACAGTCAAGTTAGTAAAGGTTCAGTGGATTGACGACGCTAGAGACCGTACTTGGGAGACGAAGAGCAGGATTAGAGACTCTTACCCTGATTTGATTGACGGTATGTTTTACCTTTGATTGTTTAGTTGTATACCTTATCATAATTACGAGGACAAAAATTTTTAAGATGGGGAGTCTATAACACCTCATATTTTCATAACATTACTTAGGATATTTAATTAGTTAAATTAAATAAATAATGTGGAGATTAATAGGTGGAGATTCGTTATAGCTAAGGGTACCCATGTCATGTTAGTGTGTTAATTAAAATAAGATAACCTAAACAAAGGTGTTAGGAAATGACAATGGCAACATGGGAAATAAGTAAGGCTTATACCCTAAATCCTTAGGAATAGAACTCACGTTTATTCTCATTTTTATCAAACTAAAATTTCCTAACTCCGGCCATCATTTTCATTCTCAAGAGGATGACTAAAGCTAGGATTCAAGATAAGGAGGATAATCAACTAATTCAACAATCAAATCTCACATTTATAATCTCAAATCTAAGAAGAATAATTACTATATCCTAATTTCTTTTGGTTTTCGGTTTTCGAGATGAGATCCGAAATGATTTTGCAAGTATATGCCATGTTTTGATGATTAAAGTTATATATATTATTTGTTTGGGAAATTTGCATGTTCATACTTGTTTTTGATATGTTTGATATAAAAACCCTATTACATGACATCCAAATGCCTTGACAATTTAAATATTGGTCAGAAATGATATTTCAAAGGTGGATCTCAATTTTCGTAATTTTTCGAATTAAGGTATATTTTTTATTAACTTTCTAGTGGAGGAAATTGTTTATTGGGTTATAAATTATTTACGGCTAAAACAATTATTATTTGGGGTTGAAATTTTTATGTTAGGTAACATATTAAAATAGATTTTCTATAATTTTTCTATAATTTTTCTAAGTGTTTTGATGAATATATAAAATTATTTAAGGTATGAGACTTAAATATCTTATATATTTAATTAAGGAGAAGTGGCATTTTGTAAAATAAATGATTATTTAATTCTGAAAATAGAAGCAGCATTTTTCTGTAAAGAATTCGTTAACTAATGGGAATTTGATAAATAAAGGCAGATTAGTTGAAAAGTTATCCATTTTAAGTTAAAAACAAAGAAATCAAACTTTTAGCATGTTTCAGCCTATTATAACAGTAAACCTTCCGACCCAAACCTTTCGATAAGGTCAAGTGGTTCATAGCTTTCGATAAGGTCAAACCAATGCATATGGTATCAAGTTACTTCATGCATAATTAATTGGATAAAGTCGAAGGGTTCTTAGTCAAAAGGTTGATGGTCAAAGAGGTTAGGGCATGTTTATTTTATAAACCAAAATTCGAATTAGAGCTTTTGAGTTGGTTGCTTTCGACCAGGTCAAAATTTTTAAAAGAAAGGTTTTAAACCTTTCGACATAGCCGAAATGTTGTTACTACTTTATTACTACTTTGTTTTGAAACCTTCCGACATAGTTGAAAGTTTACTACCGCTTTATATAAGTTTTGTTTTGAACCTTTCGATAAAGTCGAAGGGTTTAATTTGATTGATTTCGAAAGGTTTTCTTGTTTTTAAAACCAGCCTCTTCTCCCAATGCTTTCGAAAGAGAGCTTTCAACTTAGGTGATTTACCCTTGTTTTTAATTGAAGTATAACCAAGCTTTTGAGGGAGTTGTTTTAAAAGGCTAAGGCCTATTGTTTTAAATGGTATGCTTTAAAGCTTTTGAAGCAGAGTTTTCAACTTAGTCGAAAGGTTGCTTCCAATGGAGTCGAAAGGTTATCAAAGAAGGTTTCCACTTATTTTAAATTGAATCCAGAAAGTTTTCGAAAGGTTGTGTTTAAGAAGGGTTAATGTTTTCGAAAGGATTTATTTATTGAATGGTTTTAAAGGGTCAAAAGCAAAGCTTCCGTAGAGGTCAGAAGCAAAGCTTTCGATGGAGTCGAGAGGTAACCTTTCGAAGGGGTCGAAAGGTTTTATTTCTGAATCATTTCGTTAGGTTTTAAATGGAAGGGTTTCCAAAGATTTTCTAAGGAAATGTTTCAAGTTGTTTTAAAATAGGATGTCTGAGGTTTATTGCTTTCAGAAGAGACGATTACAATGGTTTCGAAAGGTTTGAAGTTCAATGGTGATTTTCAAAGGGTTTGAGGGTACCAATAAAAACCATAAACGAATACGACCTAAGTTAGGGACACTGATGGAAATAGGTTAATCATGGGGATAACATGAGATAATTAGAATCATGGGGCTAACATGAGACAATTTGATTCATGGGGCTAGTATGAATCAAGTGGAAAAATGATGGGTTCATAGTCATCCTATGAAAACTACGGGATGCTTGGTGGATAGTCAGCATCCTATTGGAAATGGATAGTTATATAACAGAAAAAGGGTCCATAGTCATCTTGGGAAAACTATGAGATGTTTGATGGATAGCCAACATCATGTTGAGGATGGATGGTCTACAAATGTTTATTGAAGGGTTCATAATTATCCTAGAAAACTATATGATGAGAGGTGGATAGTCTTCATCAACTTAAGCAAAATGAATGTGGAATAGGTAGCCCCTCTTTGATATAAGTAAACTATAATTTTGAAATCCATTCCGCTAAGCAGTGTGGTCTCACTTAACATAATTAAACCGGGATGTATAATAATATTCACACCAGGCTTAATGTCTGGCTCGAAGTTTACGTTTTACCCTTAAACTCTCGGATGATCCAAATTGATATGAGTAGACTAAGGGGATAAGGTCTTTTTTAGGTTTTAGAATGTTGATGAATAAGTTACTAAAGGCATGCAGGAGGCAACTGATAGCTATTTAGGATTTGCAGTTCTTGTTAGATTTTGATAAATTTCCATCTATGTTGTTTGTATTAGATCTATTATGACCATATGTGTAACGACCCGTAATTTTCTAAAATTTAAAATTGTTAATTTATTAAGATTTTGGTAATTTAATATTTAAGGAAATAAACATTTGTAATTTCATAACGTATTAATAACTAAATTAAAATGAAACAATGTTAATCCAAGTTAACTGTTAAAAATCTTAATGGAATTCTAATTCATTGCCATTTAAATTCTATGCTTGGTTATCAATTGAGCATAAGAAAATAAAAGTAAGTACTGAATTAACCAAGGGAATAATATATTGATTGATAGTAATTGAATGGAATTAGTGTTAGGAAACTAATGGTAACAATTGTTTGTAAATAGTAAACCTATAAATATGATTAACAGTTAACGATGACAATTAATATGGGCTATCTATTTACTTAGCCTATTAAATAAAATTGAGATCAAATTTATAATTAAATGAATTTTGGTAGTCAATACAAATAGGGATGGAAATTTGGAGAATATTAATGTAATAAAAGACAAACAAATATTAATAGAATTAACAAAAGAATGGAAAATCAAGATTTATTAATTTATTGGAATTTAAATTTAATAATTGGATTAATTGCAAGAAAATGAAGTTAAAGATTTAAATATTACGTTAATGGAGATTAAGATGAAATTTGAGAACATTGATCTAATAAACCATGAACCAATGTTAATTTTATCTACTTGATGAAAATGGAATGAATAACAAGATTTAAAATCAAATAAATAGATTTATTGGAATTCCAACTGATAATTAGTGAATTTATTTAAAAATTGAGATTTAATACGGCAATGGGAAAATCGGATCCGCAATAGTGAATCATTATAGGATTTCAAGTTTTGCAATGATCAGACTTGTCATTTGATCGTACGGGCTCGAAACGCCTAGAAATCAATTAATTGAAATCGATTGAAATCGATTTGAAATAAACTTGATTTTAGCATAACTTCTTCATACGATGGAATTTGGACTTGAAACCTATTCCATTGCATTTAAAATATTTGAAAACATCTATTTTGATATATGTGTTGACCCAATTTCGTTCCGGAGTCAAAATGAGCTTTGCGGGCCATTTATCGTTCAGCGGTCCAATCTAATCGTATCCGTTCCTCTATTTCTCAGCTCTACCTCTATATACCTCATTATAAACCCTAGCCCATTCCTTATGTTCATTATTCTATACATAAAATTCCATTTGCTCCTCCTCATGTTAATGGCAGACAAACCATGAATTTCACAGTCCAATTTCAATGTCAAATTCAAATCCAAAATTTCAAACTCCACAAACTATATCAATTTCATATGGATTCGAAGCTCTCGATGAACGCATCTCAGATCTGCAATTCATTTTTGGTTTCAAATCAACGTTTGTCCTGAAATCGCAAATCATTTCTAGCCATTCGTATTGGAGTTTGATTGATCCAACGGTGGATCTACTTCCGATCAATGATCGGGAAGCGCTTTGCATAGAGGAGGGAGAGCACGCTTCATAGTGATCATCGTTCATCGTAAAATGCTCGGGATTCACCATGATTGGCCAAAGACGTGAGCGGCGGCGCTGCCTGTTTAGACAAGCAACAGGTGGCCACTTGGCCAGGGTAGGGTCGGTCGGTGATGGCCTTCGTGATGGAGTCGTCTGATCGAGTTATCGTGGTACAGAGCGGCGGCAATCATCGAGAAATCATGGCAGCTGATGGTGATATCGTGCGAACGTATGAACAGTAGCAGACGTTAGGGCTTCGCATGTTATGCTAACGTGTTCTTTTGTTTTTATTTTACTTTATATTTTTAATTTAAATCGTTTATGTTCTAACAAACATAACTTTTGAATACGAACTCGGATTTGCATGCAGTTTCTTGCGTTGGGATCGTATTGAAATTTCGGACATTTTGAAGCTTGTTTGGATGAATTGGGAAACTTTTCAAATTTTGGGTTTAAATTGGATTTAAATTCAATTTAAATTCAAAAAGGAGAGTGTTTTAACCCACTCTCAAGTTCTAAAATTTCTTATGTTTGTTAAATTCATTTATGACGTGATTAGTAATTTATTTGTGATTGTTTGGCATATTTTTAATCATCATCTCAGTTAAATTGTTATTTAATTTATTATTGCATATAACTGCCAGTTAAATTGTTATTTAGATATAAACTGCCAATAAATACCTGTTATTTATTAACTATTCTGAATGGATGTTATTGATTGAATTAGATGATGATTGTGATAAATGTTTGATGATTGATATGAGATGAATTGATGTTGGATTTTATGTTGTTATAAACTGCAAGTTGTTATGGATTTTTATTTGATTCAGGATTGCGGTTTGAAATGATTTATAACCATATTTATATTATAAATTATGGATTGAAATGATAAATATCTGTATTACTTGACCATAGGATAGAAAATTATATACAGACACCATGGTTTATATACAAAAATATATTGAAATGATTTCTATGGTTTTGTAAAGAAATATATGGTTTTATTTAAATATTGATTCTAGATATTTTATAAATGTTATTTTATTCTTAATTTTTAAGCTTTGTATAATTTTTTTAGTATCGAATAAGCTTCATAATAAGTTTGATTTTTATTGAAGATAATACGGTTGAGTATTTAAATTTTATTTTAATATAGAGTTTACAATGATTTAAATAAAATGAAGGTTGAAAGGTCAATTGAAAATTTGTTTGAAATTGAATTTATTTAAGAATTTAACGCAAATAAGTTTGATGTGAAATTTATTAAATTGGAAATTTTGAAAGGTATGATTTTTATAACCTGATTTTGATTTAAGGTGAATTAAATGAATATTTCAAGTGTAAATAAATTGAAGGAAATATTTAGTTATTTGAAATTTGAGTTTTATTTAAATGATGAGGGATTTATTAAGTAAAATATTTCAAACTAATTAATAGGAAATTGAATTTTTGGATTGGAATTACCAAATTCAATTTTTGAAATTGTTGAATACCTAAAGTTTGAAATATATCGAATTTGAAATGGTTTATTTTGTGGATCAAATCTGTTTTGAAATCGATAAATTTGGAATAGTTTATCTGCAAACTGTATAGAATTGAAATTTATGATTTGGGATTTGGTTAAATATAAAAGTGTAGAAATTCGAGTTGTGTTGGATTTGATTTGTGAAATTGAAGAAGCTATTTTTATTATATAAAGTATTTTAAATATTTAAACCATTTAAGTGGTGAAAGTTATGTTTCAAAGTTACGGGTTTCAAAGTACTATGATTGGAAAGTGTTATAATTTCAAATGTTGGGTTTCGAAGTGTATAACTTTGAAAGTGCTATGATTTTGGAAAAGGAGATATTTGGAATAAAATGATAACGTATTAATTTAGCTTAAAATGGAAATGACATCATATTTTTATGGTTTTGAAATGGCAATGATATTTCAGTTTAAAGTATAAATTATTTTGAAATGACCGCGGTGTTATAATAACTGTTGGTTGTTAAAGAGACCGGGATTGGATATGGGCATACTCTTGGTCAATACCGAAAACCACTTTAACAACCGTGTACGCGGTGGAGATTCCAGAATAAAGTAGGATGGTGGCAGCATTTCCTTTGAGGTATACACATGGACCGGACTCCCGTGAGTTGGCATAAGGTGGCTAAAACAAGAGCGATTGACGAGCTAAAAAGGTAGCACCTTTTATCGGACACACTCCTTCGATACCATTCTATTACTTTGTGATTGATTTGGGCCCTTTTGATTTTAGGGGTGTGGTTCAAGGTGGGCGGTAGTAGATGCTACGTGAATTACCACCGGTCGGGAAGCGTAATTGGTATATCTACCCTGGCATTGCCTAGTTGTGCCGTGTCACCTACCCTAGCGCGCCTTGTACGAGTTTGGTTTTTCTCCGTAGCCAGTGGAGTATTTAGGGTAGTCTCCCGATCTGGAGATGCACTGATACTGGATGGAATACTGGGACTATTACGTGTTAAGGGCTATATGGGTAACCCCTTAACGCTATTTAAAAGTAAGTTTATTTTACTATAGACATTATTATAATAGCCAAATATTACTACATAGTAAATAGTTTAACGGATCCTTAGGAAATGTGAATCCCGAGCATCTCTTAAGTTACTGCACTCACGTTTGACACTGGATAGGAGATGTCAAATCCCGTAAACATCTCTGATGTCATTCCACTCATATTGATTTCTGTTGATTTAACTCACATAAGATCTTTAAGTTCTGACTCGAGTGTTTTGTCTTTTCAATTCGCTCGGTTCAGTCTGAGCATTTCAGGATTTAAAGACTATATTTTGGAGGACGAAGACGAAGATAATATTATTATTATATACTATGTTGTTCCACTGCATCACATTATTCCACTGCATAGTTATTTATTATCCTTTGGTATGTGTAACTCTGATTCTGTGTTGTACAAGTATAATTAAATGTTTGTAAAACAACTTCATGAAATATTTATTTGATTATTATTTTTTGTCGTTCCGCTGCAAGATTCTGTTTTGTTTTGTTTTCTTTCTCTGCCTTTTCTTATTCACCCCAATAACAATCCGCCCTTCTGTATGGTTTAAGTCTGACGTATGTGGTTTATCGTCAATTTAAAGCGTACAAAAAGGTAGGATGTTACATTTGGTATCAAAGCTTTGGTTTAGCGATAAACCTTAGCTTTGAGGGGTCTGACTTATATTAAATAGGGTAGTAATACCCTATAATGAGTCGTTGAGTGTATATATATGAGAGAGCGTATTTGTTAGTGTTATAAAAAAAAATTATATTATGTTAATTTGTTTCGTTTTGTATTTACAAATTCTGGTTGGTGCATAGGATGCTATAACATCAATAGAGATTTCTAAACACTTAATAGGACAGACCGACACAATATTTGTTTCGAAATATCGGTAAATGAAATAATTTTGCCTATTATATTTTCTATATATAAAATAAAATTATTATAAGGTCATATTTGGTTGTAATATATTGGTTGTTAGGTATTGAAATTTATAAATATTGATTGGAAATAAGATTTGAAGAAAACAAAATAAATGAAAATTGAAAATTTTAGAACTTAAGTTCCGGGTTTTTTAAAATTTCTTTCAAAAGATTTTGGAATATAATAATATTGTTTATAAGTATTTTCTGATATAAATATTCCAATATAATTTGAAAGAATTGTTTTAAGGAAACTTTGGAAAGAAATAAGTTCTGTACTCCCCTCTATGTCGCTGGAAAATAATTTCGGTGATGAGTGCACGCATCATCGACATTCATTTTCGAGTTTCTAAGTGGGAAGGCCACTGTAGTACTTTTACTACAAATTTATTTTGAATGTATATATATATATATATATATATATATATATTTCAAATTGTTTTAAATATAATTGGATATGTAAATTGTAAGTGTATACATCTATCTATTATTTTGAATGATTTGAAATTTAACCCGGTATTTAGTTTTTAAGTTTCCATTAATTAATAGTTTCAATTATTGTAGTAAAATGGAATGTAACAAATTAATAATTGGAACCTCTAATTTAAAATAAGTGATTAAATGCTAGGTTATAAATAAAATAACAAGAAAGTTGAAATTCATAATCTATAAAAAGCAAAGGATACAATTACTGAACATTAGATTAATTAAAAGAAATGAGAAAAACTTGTATAACTTTCGATTACATATTATAGAGTTTGAATGGAAAAGTGGATTTATTTATTTAATATTCATATATTTAATTAACTGGAAATGTAATGGAAATTGTACAGGTAAATTTATGTAATGAAAGTATTCAAGGAAATTCTTCAATAAATAAGAATTTAATGTTATAATTGTTGTAAACTTAAGTATGACTGAAAGGCCACTAAGTAAATATAATAGAAAGTTATAAAGAAATAATAATACTTAAGTAAATGTTGAGGTTATTTATAATAAAAATATGTAGAAAGATGAATACTGTAAATAAATGAAATTAAGTAGTAAATAAATGAATGTAATACAATAAAAAGAAAATTTACATGATACGAATAAATGAAAATAAATGGAGAATTGTAAGAGGTTAAATGTAAATTAAAATAAATCATTATATGAATGAAAAGGAAATCGAACAACAAAGGTTATGAAATGAAATTGATAAAAATTAACTTAATCTATTGTTTGGAATTGCTGTTTGTTTAGTTTATGGTTGTTTGGGCAAGGATAATTTAAAATTGTTTGGATGTGTGAATAATCTATTTAGTTTCATCTAAGACTGTTGAGTAAATGGTGCACTTAATAGTTATTTGTCATTCCATGCTATTTAAAAGTGTCTAATCCCAAACAATCTATTTGTTTTGGCTAATATGGATGGAAAATTGGTTTGTTTTGATTATATGATGATTGTATGTTGGTTATAAGTGACATTTTGTATTGATTTGTTTGTTAGTAGATGAAACCACTTTAATATTTCATTTTATATAATTATTAACTCTTTTTGGATTATATAAATGAAATATAGGTTATGCAAGCAATTGCTACTGCTTTTGGTTTCATAATTAAGCGTTTGTTTTCCCGACAAATAGGTACAATTTCAGATTTCGGTTTTATAGCGCTATTATATTGTTTTCCCGTGTTGTGATATATATTATTTTGGAAAATATACGTTGTATATTGTTATATTTGATATTATATTTTCTCCCATGTCTCTCCTTACAAAGAAGACTATGTCGAAATTTTCCGTAAATTTTGGACTTAGAAAAATTTTGAAAACGTTTTCCAACTTTATTAATTGGAGTATAAATGGTTATAAATTGGTATATTTTATTTAGATTATTTAATTTTGTAAATTTGTTTGTTTACAAAGTTAATATTTTTGAATAATATGTATTGTTTACTTAATTCTTTCTTTCCCTTCTTTTTCTTTTTGGGGATGAAAAGTTTTGAGTGGGGGAGAGTGTAACGGCGCATTGTTTTCTATAATTTAAAATTGTTAATTTATTAGGATTTTGGTAATTTAATATTTAAGGAAATAAACATTTGTAATTTCATAACGTAATAATAACTAAATTAAAATGAAACAATGTTAATCCAAGTAATTGTTAAAAATCTTAATGGAATTCTAATTCATTGCCATTTAAATGCTATGCTTGATTATTAATTGAATATAAGAAAATAAAAGGAAGTACTGAATTAACCAAGGGAATAATATATTGATTGATAGTAATTGAATGGAATTAGTGTTTGGAAACTAATGGTAACAATTGTTTGTAAATAGTAAACCTATAAATATGATTAACAGTTAACGGTGACAATTAATATGGGCTATCTATTTACTTAGCCTATTAAATAAAATTGAGATCAAATTTGTAATTAAATGAATTTTGGTAGTCAATACAAACAGGGATTGAAATTTGGAGAATATTGATCTAATGAAAGACAAACAAATATTAATAGACTTAACAAAAGAATGGAAAAATCAAGATTTATTAATTTATTGGAATTTAAATTTAATAATTGGATTAATTGCAAATAAATGAATTTAAAGATTTAAATATTACGTTAATGGAGATTAAGATGAAGTTTGAGAATATTGATGTAATAAACCATGAACCAATGTTAATTTTATCTACTTGATGATAATGGATTGAATAACAAGATTTAAAACCAAATAAATGGATTTATTGGAATTCCAATTGATAATTAGTGGATATATTTAAAAATTGAGATTTAATACGGTAATGGGAAAATTAATTTACTTAAACACTGATATATGAACTTGTCTAAATTATAGTGAAGGTTTAAGAGCTCAAAAATGATAAAGATTGCTAATTACAAAACTGAAATTAAAAAGGTGATTTAATTAATTAATATTAATTTATTTAGCTAATTGAAATATAGTAATTTTGTCCACTGACTCGGATTCCAACGAAACTAGTTTCATCAAATCTGTAATAGTGCATTATTGTAGGATTTCAAGTTTCGATCGGACTTGTCGTTTGATCGTACGGGCTCGAGACGTCTGGAAATCAATTAACTGAAATCAATTGAAATCAATTTGAAATAAACTTGATTATAGCATAACTTCTTCATACGATGGAATTTGGACTTGAAACCTGTTCCATTGCGTTTAAAATATTTAAAAACATCTATTTTGGTATATCGGTGGACCCAATTTCGTTCCGGAGTCAGAACGGGCATTCCACGCCATTTAACGTTCAACGGTCCAAACCAATCGTATCCGTTCCTCTATTTCTCAGCTCTACCTGTATATACCTTGTTATAAACCCTAGCCCATTCCTTATGTTCATTATTCTATACGTACAAGTCCATTTGCTCCTCCTCACGTCAATGGCAGACAAACCCTGAATTTCACAGTCCAATTTCAATATCAAATTCAAGTCTAAAATTTCAAACTCCATAAACAATATCAAATTTCATATGGATTCGAAGCTCTCGATGTACGCATCTGAGATCTACAATTCATTTTTGGTTTCGAATCATCGTTTCTCCTGAAATTGCAAATCATTTCCGGCCATTTGTATTGGAATTTGATTGATCCAACAGTAGATCTGCTTCCGATCAATGATCGGCAAGCGTCGTTGCGTAGAGGAGTGAGAGCAGGCTTCGTATTGATTACCGTTCATTGTAACATGCTCGGGATTCACCGTGATTGGCCAAAGACGTTAGCGGCGGCGCTGCCTGTTTGGATGAGCATCAGGTGGCCGCTCGGCCAGGGTGGGGTCGGTCGGTGACGGCCTTCGCGATGGAGTCATCTGATCGAGTTGTCGTGGTGCAGAGCGGCGGCAATCATTAAGAAATCATGGCGGCTGATGGTGATATCATGCGAACGTATGAACCGTAGCAGACATTAGGGCTTCGCATGGTATTCTAACGTGTTCTTTTGTTTTTATTTTACTTTATTTTTTTAATTTAAATCGTTTATGTTCTAACAATCATAACTCCTGCATACGAACTCGGATTTGCACGCGGTTTCTTGTGTTGGGATCGTATTGAAATTCCAAACATTTTAACATTGGTTTGGACGAATTTGAAAACTGTTCAAATTTTGGGTTTAAATTGGATTTAAATTCAATTTAAATTCAAAAAGGTGAGTGTTTTAACCCACTCACAACTTTTAAAATTTCTTATGTTGGTTAAATTGATTTATGATATGATTAGTAATTTATTTGTGACTGTTTGGCATATTTTTAATAAACATCTCAGTTATATTGTTATTTAATTTATTATTGCATGTAAACTGCCAGTTAAATTGTTATTTAAATATAAACTGCCAGTAAATACCGATTATTTATTATCGATTGATTGAATTGGATGATGGTTGTGATAAATGTTTGATGATTGATATTGGATGAATGGATATTGGATTTTGTATTCTTACAAACTGCATGTTGTTATGGATTTTTATTTGATTTGGGATTGCGGTTTAAAATGATATATAACTATATTTATATTTTAATTTACGGATTGAAATGATAAATATCCATATCACTTGGCCATAGGATAGGAAATTATATACAGACACCGTGGTCGATATATAAAAATATTTTGAAATGATTTCTATGGTTTTGTAAAGAAATGTATGGTTTTTTATAAATATTGATTCTAGATATTTTATAAATGTTATTTTATTCTTGATTTTTAAGCTATGTATAAATTTGTTTTAATAACGAATAAGTTTAATAATAAGTTTGATTTTTATTGAAGATGGTACGGTTAAGTGTTTAAATTTTATTTTAATATAGAGTTTATGATGATTTAAATAAAATGAAGGTTAAAAGAAAAATTGGAAATTTATTTGAAAATGAATTTATTTAAGAATTTAACGCAAATAAGTTTGATGTGAAATTTATTATATTGGAAATTTTAAAAGGTATGATTTTTATAACCTGATTTTGGTTTATGGTGAATTAAATGAATATTTCAAGTATAAATAAATTGAAGGAAATATTTAGTTATTTGAAATTGAGTTTTATTTAAATGATGAGGGATTTATTAAGTAAAATATTTCAAAACTAATTAATAGGAAATTGAATTGTTGGATTGGAATTACCAAACTCAGTTTTTGAAATTGTTCAATACTTAAAGTTTGAAATATATCGAGTTTGAAATGGTTTATTTTGTGGATCAAATCTATTTTGAAATCGATAAATTTGGAATAGTTTATTTGGAAACTGAATTGAATTGAAATTTATGATTTCGGATTTGGTTAAATATAAAAATGTAGAAATTCGAGTTGTGTTGGATTTGATTTGTGAAATTGGAGAAGCTATTTTATTATAAAGTGTTTTAAATATTTAAACCGTTTAAGTTGTGGAAGTTATGTTTCAAAGTTACGGGTGTCAAAGTACTATGATTGGAAAGTGTTATAATTTCAAATGTTGGGTTTCGAAGTGTATAACTTTGAAAGTGCTATGATTTTGGAAAAGGAGATATTTGGAATAAAATGATATCGTATTGATTTAGTTTGAAATGGAAATGATATCTTATTTTTATGGTTTTTAAATGGAAATGATATTTTGTTTTAAAGTATAAATTATTTTGAAGTGACCGTGGTATTATAATAACGGTTGGTTGTTAAAGAGTCCGAGATCGGATATGGGCATACTCTTTGTCGATACCGAAGACCACTTTAACAACCGTGTACGCAGTGGAGATTCCAGAATGAAGTAGGATGGCGACGGCGTTTCCTTTGAGGTATATACATCGACTCGACTCCCGTGAGTTGGCATAAGGTGGCTAAAACAGGAGCGGTTGACGGGCTAAGAAGGTAGCACCTTTTATCGGACACACTCCTTCGATACCATTCTATTACTTTGTGATTGATTTGGGCCCTTTTAATTTTGGGGTGTTGCTCGAGGTGGGCGGTAGTAGCTGCTACGCGTTACCAATGGTCTGAAAGCGTAATTGGTATATCTACCCTGACATTGCCTAGTTGAGTCGTGTCACCTACCCTAGCGCGCCTTGTACGAGTTTGGCTTTCTCTCGTAGCCTATGGAGTATTTAGGGTAGTCTTCCGATCTGGAGATGAGCTGATACTGGATAGACTACTGGACTATTATGTGTTAAGGGTTATATGGATAACCCTTTAACGTTATTTAAAAGTAAGTTTATTTTACTATAGACATTATTATAATAGCCAAATATTACTACATAGTAAATAGTTTAACGGATCCTTAGGAGATGTGAATTCCGAGCATCTCTTAAGTTACTGCACTCACGTTTGACACTGGATAGGAGATGTCAAATTCCATAAACATTTCTGATGTCGTTCCACTCATATTGATTTCTGTTGATTTAACTCACATAAGATATTTTAGTTCTGACTCGATTGTTTTGTCTTTTCAATTCGCTCGGGTCAGTCTGAGCTTTTCAGGATTTGAAGACTTTATTTTGGAGGACGAAGACAAAGATATTATTATTATATACTATGTTGTTCCACTGCATCATGTTGTTATGTTGCATTGTTATTTATTATCCTTTGGTATATGTAACTCTGATTCTGTGTTGCATAAGTATAATCAAATGTTTGTAAAACATCTTCATGAACTGTTTATTTAATTATTATATTTTGTCGTTCTACTGCAAGATTCTATTTTGTTTTCTTCTTTCTCTGCTTTTTTATATTCACCCCAATAACAATCCGCCCTTCTGTATGGTTTAAGTTTGACATGTGTGGTTTATCGTCGATTTAAAGTGTACAAAAAGGCGAGATGTTACAAAATGACTCTGATCAACCAAGGGATTATGTGTTGTGAACGTGAAACAGTTTGATTTTGAAATGTAATGAAGTAAATGTGGTTTTTGAAATCCGTGTTTTGTTTCATATTCAAGTGCTTCTGGTATTATTGATACCGTTAACATAGCCGTATTTAGTCGTCGGAAGCTAATACTATAGATGACTGCAGAATCTGTAGCACTTAGCTTTAGGCCTCTAGATAAGGAATGTTACATTATGGAAGGACTCCAACCATTTCCATATAGACCTCATTGACAACCCATCATAGTCGGCATCAAATTTTTGTAGATCATGTTTGAAGTCTTAATGCCACAACCATTGATTCCATAACTTTTCTTTGTTATTTATCACCGGCGGTGATGCTGCACGTTTTCACCGTTGTTTTAAATGACACTGCATACCGTCATTTCGAATGTTTTCAATATCAAATATATCAGTGGCAGTGATGTCACTTGTTCTTAAGGTCGACCTTATACATTCGACGGCATAGTAGCCAAAGTATACAAAGTGTAATGCTTTTATAATGATGTCACTGTTTATGACGTCGCTATTCGTTAATGCCAGCAAGACTTGGTTTATGAGAATTAAAACTATATTCTAAAGGAGCGTTATAACCAATGTTTAAGAAGGTCGATAACCTATGATTTTGGCAAATAACCATATGATTTATTAAAACCTTGTGTTTTCTAACTTTAGATAAAGGTTCGACATCTTATGATGTGGTATGAGTGTCACCTATCTTCTTTATTAACGGAGGAGAGCCTTAAGTCTTCTTCTTTGACGTTGTTATTGAGGGTACCATGGTAGAAAAAATTCGAAATGCAACATTGGGAATACCAATATATTTTATTTATAAATTTCAACACTAATAATTATGGACACTGATTTACTTTATTTATAAAGTTGAACACTATTCGTCGGGGATACCAATATATTTTATTTGTTTAACATAGGTCACTGGGATACCAATGCATATATTTTGAGATGTTATAAGTTAAAGGGGTATACAACCTATTGGGGACACCAATAGACATGGGTTGAACATGTGGGTTAAACGTGGATTAAAATTAATAATGGTGGGCTCATAATCATCCTAAAAAAATATAGGATGTGGTATGGATAGTCCACATCATGTCAGAGATTGATAGTCTCAAATGAGGACAATGAAGGGTTGGTAGTCATCCTCGGAAATCTATGGGATGCGTGATGGATAATCCACATCATTTTAAATTAAATGGAACATGTGTGATGGATAGTCTACATAATTTAAAAAATTGAGCTATATGTGATGGCTAGTCCATATGGTAAGGGATGGGTTATCCATCTAATAATTATATTTTAGATGGATAGTCCATATAACTTTTTTATGAAACCATGTGTGATGGGTAGTCCATATGGAAGGGACATAATCCATAAAAATGTTTATATATAAGATGGGTAATCCACATAAACATAAGACGGTAGTCAGATTAAATTGCAATAGATAGTCATTTGAAATTAGTTGAATGTTAATTAAACTAGGATGGGTAATCTATTGTATGATTTTGGGGTTGGGTAAGGGTATGGGTAACACCACGAAGATAGATTAATCAGACTTACCATAACTGTGAAATTGTAAAGCTCATTTACTGTGTTCTATCCATTGTGGATGCAGGTGCATAATATATGGTTAATGTGTTTTGGTTAAGATAATAATGAGGTGAAATCCATTCCACTCAGCGGCGTATCTTACTAGATATCTATTTTTGTTCGAGACGGTAGATTATTTTTACACCAGACTATTTGTCTGACTCGAATTTTTTGGTTTTCCCTTCAACTCTTAGGAACTCTACTGACTAGGCCAGGAGTGAGAGATTTCAAGTTCCCAGTTAGAATAATAAGCTTTGTAATGATTACAATTTCTCTAAACGTGGATTTATAAATGAAATTATGTAATTAATATGAAATGTCATTTGTGAAATGAAATATGAAAGTTTGCTGTTAAACTGTTTTAGATTTTTTTTCATATTCATGTGCATTTATTTATTGATATGATTAACATTGCCGCATTTTATCAATGGATATTAATAAATATGGATGACTGTAGCATCCGTAGCAGTTAGTTTTAGGCTTCAAAATTGAGGATGTTACATATAAGGAACGTTGAGCACATAACCAGCAAAAATGATGTTGAACATCAACAACAAACTAAGACGTCGATTCACAACAACAAGGAGTATTTTAGAATATGCGAGATAGGAGATGTCAAGCATTTAGCGTTAGAATAAAGAGTTGAACTTCTATAGATAATGAGTCTTTGCTACACTAACCTTCACCAATTTATTATCACGATGGATATTATTAAGTAGCCACCAAAGGGAGACAACATTTTCGAACATATAAGATTAAGTGATGACGAGCTTCAACAATGATTGAGAAGATATCGGGTCATTGAACAGTGTCAAGCCTTTACAATTATAGATGTTGTAAAGCATATAAAAGTGGAAAAGGGTTTTTTAACTTCTACAAATGGCAAAGGATGACGAATAACAACCATGCAAAAGGGGAAGTCAAATTTCATCAGTACTGATGAGATGTTGAATTCCATCTATATTGATGAAATGTTGGGTTTCAATAATACTGATGAGATGTCGAGTTTCATCAATACTGAAGGGATGTCACACATTTAGCCAAGTAGTTTCAATAATACTGATGAGATGTAGAGTTTCATCAATACTGAAGGGATGCCACACATTTAGCCAAGTGGACACGTGGAAACCATGTCACCTACCTCTATAGATTGACACCCTTGGCCATTCAAATAGGGACGAATTTCTCTTTCCTCATTTCTTACATTTTCAAAGTTGTAACCCTAAATTGAAATGGGGATTTTGGAGCCGATTGTACGTTTTTCACTTTTTGCACATAAGGACATGTACAATGAACTTTGCATAGCATAGTTCAATTAAACAAAGATATTTGAATGATTATCGAACTTATGACATGCATATGGTTCTTATACTTGACTTGAACTATGGACATAAATATTTAATTGTTTTGGACTTGGACTTGCATACTTCTCTCAAGCTTTGAATACGGCTACCTAAGCCCTTATCTGAACTTGACTTTCCATATCTTGATATATGGGTTAATTTTTTATTTATTAATTACTATGCTTTAATTCTCATCATTACTTATTTCTATATGAAGAGATGAGATTATACTTGTGATGTGGTAGTATCCAAAGTATAGTGGATTCTCATATCTTTTGTTATATCTAGCCGATGGGTAAGTGCCCTATATTTTGTAGTCAAACAGTCTATTTTACATTGATTAATGGTAGTATTTTATTACTTCAAATTGAAAGTTATATTGGGCAGTGCCGTGATCTAGTCCAACTTTACTTGATGATATCTCACATATTATTGATTTCTGGGTTTCGATAGTGAATTTTGGATATGTGTGATCCATTCATTAATGTGGATTTTATGATTCCTGATTTGATGTAATCTATATGGATGATGACATTTTATGCGAAGTTTTGCGGTATTCTAGATTATACAATATTTGGAATAGTCGAGATAATATTATTATATTTATATCCAATATATATAGAGTCATATATGTTTATTGACCTTTGATTTGGATAAAGTTTGACCCATTTATTATTTATATAATACTTGGATCAGTCTGAAACTTTTCAAGTATATGGATATTGAGACCTGCTTGTGTTTGCTGGGTTTGTAGAAGCTAGTTATATTGTGTAGTTGCATGTTATTATATACAGCGTATTTCATTGATGTATATTCTTATATTGTATTTTGGAAAGATATAATACATTATATATTATCACTGCATTAGACTATGTGATCTTTGATATTTCTATATATTATGTATTGTTCTATCCTTGTGACACACTTTTTTATTACTTTGTGCCGATGTTATGTATTTTTTTGTGGTGAGTTATATTTGATGTCTAAATACGTACCAATGTTAGAACAAGGGAATATTCTCATATCTACCATATATATCAACATTCTTCATGTTATATGTTAATATTACCTAGTAATACTCTTGGATAGTATAGGTATAGAGGTGAGGTGTTTCAATATATTTATGTTTTCAATGTATTTTGATGTACCCATTTCTTTTTCAAACATGGTTTTTTCATTGTTTTTTAATATATTATATTTCGGGCATCGCGATTCTATGTTTTGTTATGCGATTAAACCTATATAGAATGGGCACATGTTTTTGATGTTATATTTTGTTCCATCCTCTATCAGATTCTGATAGTATAGATAGATAACTCTGTGCACAATTCCTTTTACCAATTACCAACCAACAGCAAGCCTTGGAGTGGGTCTAAGATTCGATAGGCTTTTATTAGGTTGATAATTAACCCGTTTTAAGGTAGGTTATTACATAGGTCTTGGAGGAGTAGGAGGGAGATTTCACCTGACAAATCTAAATAAGAAAATTCCTTTATTTATGTCAGAATAGATGAGGTAGAAAACAAAATGTAATGACCCTGATTTTGACTAACATTATTTAGAATATTTAATTGGACAAATAAAATAAAATAATGCAGATAGTTAGGAGATTGAGATTTGTTAATTAAGAAGTAGTCATGCCTTAATGAAAGTATTAGCAAAAGAGAACTAAAAATAAGTAAGTAGGAGGAATATGTAGGGGAAAATGGGGACAACCTTTATTCTAATACCCTAAGCCCTTCCATTCTTCATTCCTCATTCATTTTAACGATCACAAATCAAAACTAAAGCAATAAAGGAACTCGGCTGGCAACCATTAAGAAGATAAAAATGCAAGGTAAGCTAAGATTCAAGTAGAAAGTTTGAAGAAATCAATCTAAGGGTAATAATCAACTTCTTAACCCAAAGCCAAGGTGAATAATTAATTTACATCTCACTTTTAATATTGATTTCAGTTTCAAGTTAGATCCGAACTTTGTTTGCAAATAATATGCTATGTTATGTTTGTTAAAATCGATATACATACATACATACATATATAGATATGCTTGAGGCTGAAACTGAGATTGATGATTTGAAAGACTTTAGTCTTGACCAGAGAGGGTAGTTGAGAAGGAACGGACAATTGTGTGTCCCGAATGTTGAAATCCTAAGGAGGTGGTCCTTAGAGAATGTCCTCGATCAAAATTTACGATTCATTCTTGGGGGACCAAAATATATCATGGTATGAACAGAAGTTTCTAATGGGAAGGATGATAGGAGATGTAGGCTTATGGATGAGGCAGTGTTTGAACTATCAACAGGTAAAAGTTGAATATCAGAAACCAAGTGAATTACTTCAGCCTTTAGATGTTCCAGTCTGGAAATGGGATTCTATCCCAATGGATTTCATAGAAGGATTGCCAAGGTCGAATAAAGGGAATAAGGGTATCTTGCTTATATTGAACAGGTTGACTAAGAATGCATACTTTATACCCATTAATTTGACCAAGACAGAACCAGATTTAGCTAAGTTATTAATGAAGAATATAGTTAGATTGCATGGAACTTCTAATAGTATAGTAAGTGATAGAGATTCCTTATTTACTAGTGAATTATAGAAGAGTCTACATGATGCTTGAGGCACCGCGCTTAAGATAAGTATTGCTTACCATCCATAGATAGATGGAATAACGGAGAGAGTTAACAAAGTCTTAGATGATTTATTAAGAGCATGCATGCTAGATTTTGAAGGATGATGGAAAGTCCATTCCACTTATTCGAGTTTTCATGTAACAATAGTTATCAGACTAGTATAGGGATGGCACCATTTGAAACCATTTATGGAAGGCCATGCAAATTCCTCTTTTTTTGGTTAGAGGTCGAGGATATATTAATTCTTGGTCCGGATTTGATTAAGAAACTGCAGAGAAGATTGGGTTAATTCGGACTAGAATAAAGGAAGCTCAATCAGGGCAGAAGAGTTATGTTAATAAGAGATGGAAAGGCTTAGAATTCTTAGTTGGATATTATGTTTTCGTCAAAGTATCACCAATGAACGTGGTGATCAGATTTGGAAAATCAGGAAAATTGGCACCAAGATTTGTTGGACCATTTCCTATTATAGAAAGGATCAGGAAACTTGCATATAGAGTAGAGTTACCGAATAGTTTGGTAGAAGTCCCCAATGTTTTCCATATTTGACATCTAAGGAAGTGTGTTCGAGATCCAGAGGCTACTATTACACCGACTGTGTTAGAGGATCTAGTAGTGGAACAAGATATGACTATAGTTAGAAAACCACTATGTATAGTTGCGAAAGATGAGAAGAGATAACCAGACTAGTCAAAGTCCAACAAAGTGACAACGAGAGAGACTGTATTTGGAAAACCGAAAGCTACTTATCCTGAGATGTTTGATTGTATAATGTTTGATTATTGTGAGTACCTTATCTTAATTTTGAAAACGAAATTCTTTAAGGAGGGGAGTCAGTAATGATCCTAATTCTGACTAACATTATTTAGAATATTTAGCTGGATAAATAGAATAAAATTATGTAGATAAGTAGGAGATTGATTTGTTAACAAAGAAGTAGTCGTGCCTTAATGGATGCATTAGCAAAAGAGAATTTAAAAAAAGTAAGTAGGAGGAATATGGTAAGGGAAAAATGGGGATAGCCTTTATTCCATTACCCTAGTCCTTCCATTCTTCATTCCTCGTTCATTTTAACTATTAAAACCAAAACTAAAACCCTAAAAACTCAACCAACCACCATTAATAAGATCTAAAAAGAAGATAAGCTAGGACTCAAGTAGAAAGCTTGAAGAAATCAATAAAGGGCAAATTTCAACCTTCTTAACACAAAACAAAGATGAAAATGAATTTACCTCTCACTTTTGGTAATGATTTCGGTATCAAGTTAAATTTTAACCGTGTTTGCAAATAAAATTACATGCTACATTTGTTAAAATGGATATATATATATATATATATGCTTGTTGATGATTTATATGGTTCAATATAGATATTATGATGTATTTGGATTAGAAAACATATACAATGACGTCCAAATTAGTCGCATTTTTGATATGTAGTCAAAACCATTATTTTAGAAGTGGGTTTAAATTTTTATAATTTTCTAAGTGATTGTGGATTTATTATGAATTTTTTATGAGAGAAAATAATCAATTTCGAGATTAAATTATGTAAGGCAATTTACTAATGTTTTCGGGTTAGAAATTTATATATATTAGAAAACATGTTTGAAGTAAATTATTGTGATTTTTGGGGATTTTTCTTAAGTGTTTTACTATAGTCATTAAATTATTTAAGTTAGAGGGCTTAAATGTTTTATTAAGAAGAATGGCTTATTTTCTTAAAATATTTCAATTGTTAAATCCTGATTTCTACAGCCTTTTTTGAAAAGAATTTTAGTAAATAATTGGCAACCAATCATATTTTGACAAATCATCCAAGTTAGGTGAAAAGGAATTACTTTAAAAAGCATAAAATCGGTTTTGTTTCGAATTAAAACTTCGCCATTTCCATTGCTTGCTACCTTCACCATAACGAGTAAACCTTTCGCACCCATTCGAAAACCAATGCACATGGTATCAAGTTAATAGTACATGGTGTATTGGAGATAGGCGGAAGGAATGGGCGGTGTCAAAAGTATGCTATCAAAAGGGTTGAGGCCACTATTATTAGTTTTTGAATCCATTACGTGGCCTCTTTTTTAAAAGAAGCTTTCGAAAGGGTTTCCACTTTTTGAACCCCATCGATACCCTGGCTACCGCATGTACACCATTCGCATTAGTTAGAGGCCCCTTTTCTTTATGACTTTAAAACAATGCATTTGAAAGGAAGGAATTCGTCTTCTTAATATTGAAGTCGCCTACCTAATGCTTTTGAAAGGTATGTTATAGGTATTTCGAAAGGTATGTTTTAAGTGTTTGGAAAGGAATGCTTTCAATGATTTCAAAAGGGATGTTTTCTATGATTTTGAAAGGAATTGTTTAAGGTTTTGAACAATGGTTTCGAAGGTGTTTTGGCTTTATTTCTTATTGTTTTCTAAGTTAAAAAAGGTTTTAACTTATTTCAAAGGGATAGAAAACACTATTGACTATTTCATCAACATTGTTTTGTAAAGCATATGTCATGGCATAAATATTTTGAGTAAACAAAAGAGTATGATTTCCTTGTTTTATAAAGATGTGATTTTAAGGGTAAATCATTTGTAAAGATTGTTTTCTAGGAAATGAAAATTGAAAAGTGTGGTTAACTCTAAGTTTATGACTCGGATATTAGAAAACCAGATAGGACTGGTATGGGGTTGCGCCTTCTACTTTAGCTAGTAGTCTCTAGCTAATGTAAGTCCAAAATTCTAGTGTGTAGGGCTTTGTCATAGTTAAGACTAAAATGATGTTACATACAGAAAGGAAATCACAGAGTAGAGGTAGGTTATTGGTGATCCCGCAAAACCATTAGGATCAGTTGACTCTTGAAGAAGTAATTTAAGGACGGACTGTCCAGTATCATATCTTACAGGAGTTAGAAAATTTATTATGTTTGGTAGGCCTGAGTCAACCAGAGGTTAATAGTTAGCCTGATAAAGCTATATTGTTTGGATCGATAGTCCATTGATTACCTTATTTATATGCATATATTTATTGTTATTGTTGCTATAATCAGTTTGATTATTGGATTTTGATTTGCAAAAGATATGATTTTAAAAGGATATTAGTGAGGGGAAACCCGTTCTACTAAGCGGCATGACCTCACTTAATATCTATAGATTGAGATGTTATAGAATTATTCACACTAGGCTTTATTTCTGACTCGAAGTTAATGATTTTCCCTTAAAATGTCAGGTGCTCAAATTAAATTTGAGTAGGTTGAGAGTTAAGAACCTTTCAGGTTTAGTGGGTTGGAAGAATAAGCTTCCGAAGATGTCCAGGAAGCAAAGCTAGCTATGTAGGAGTTGTTTTGTATTATTTTTGCTATGATATATTTATTACTGATATGTCTATCTATCTTGTACTCTGATTATCTAAGGGGGAATTTTCATATTTCGCTCTTGGCGTAATTTGTAATAATTGTATTTGATCAAATCTTAGAAATTGTTTTGGGATTATGTAATTGAATATGAAATGTTGATTTGAAACGTAATCATAAAAGATGTTTTTAAAATCTGTGTTGATTTTATTTCATATTCATATGTTTCTGATATATGGATACCATTAACATAATTGCATTTTGTCATTGGAAGTTAATACTATAGATGAATGCATAATCTGTAGCGCTTAGCTTCGGCCCACAAAAGAGGGGATGTTACACAAAAAATAGAAGGAAAGGGATATTAGAACAATAAAAGAAGAGATGGAGGAAGTCATAGCGCTCCCCTAAAAGGTGTCAAACTCGGTACAAATCAGAATCAATTCGGTACCAAGATTTTTTTAGCATGTTGGGGAAACAAGGATCTGAGGTCGTGGACTTGGTTGATTCGCTAGATGACTTGCAGCACGATGGAGATGATTTTGAGCCTAATGTTACAGCTCCTGGCAATGGAGTTCAAACAACCGCAATCGAGCAAATCAAACATCAACGAAGAACGAAGGAGTGATTCTCACAGAGACGAGAAAACCAAGGAATCAGCATGAAAACCAAGACCGTTTGCAATGCCAAACAATTTGCATAGACCTTGATAGTCGAATTTCAGGGTATCATGCTAGTAAGAAATACATAGCAGATATTGTTAAGTGATTAAATAAATGGAGGAAAAATAAGGAATGGGATTCCACATCAAGCAGAACTCTGTACATGGAGAACACTCAGAAGGAGGAATATACCATGAAGTTTTCAATACAAATGATGCCATTATATAATGGAACTATTGATTCTAAGGAACACTTATTAAAATATAAATGGCATATGGATGGTGCCAAAGCTACGAATGAAATGCGCTGTTGGTGCTTTTTGATTTTTCTTGATGGAGTTGCATCGTTGTGGTTCACCCAGCTCACGTCAAAATCTATATTGACTTTTAACAAATTGGTGAAAAAGTTTATGCAACATTGAGGTACCATACCGCTTGGCCCAGGGACGCGATGTCTATGTCGAGCCTTTCTCATGGGCCAAAGGTGTCTTTGAAAAGGTTCTTGAATAGATTTTATGTTGCAGTGATGGATGTTAATAATCCAAAAAAGGATCTAGTGTTTATTGTGTTAGTCCAAGGCATACATCCAGGCAAAGACTTTGGTAAATGGCTAAAAATAAAATAATCAGTGACAATGGAGGAATTCCAGTGGAAGACCAATCATTTTTTGCTATTGGAAGAGGCAAATCAAGTTGTTGGAAAGATCCTGGTGGAAATCAAAACAGTTGATTCAGTGCAATGGTGGTGGTGAACGAAATTGTAAGTGTTTCTGTAACGACCCAACTTCCTATCTCCAGGAAATCGCATCGCTAATAAGAAAGAAAGGGATAGAGAATAGAAAGAAAGAGAAAAAGAAGAAAACAACACATCAGAATCTAAACAGCGGAACAAATAAATTATATTAATAACATAAGATATTTACATAGTTTACAACCACTATCAGAGTACACAGATAATACAACTCATACTAGACAGTTATAAACACCTGTCTAGTATTTACAACATAATACAATCTCAGAGACAAACACAGAACACACAGCGGAATACTAATATCTAACGCAGAAGCCTCCTGCTCCATTCCTCCTCCAATATTCGTCAAAGCTAACCCGAATCCTAACCTGAATCCCTTGGCTACTCGTAAAAATTTGAGTACCCAAGAGTTTATGAAAAACAAAAATAAACTCCGGGTCAGACATGGGTCTGGTGTGAGTAACAGGTTAAAGTTGTTTAACTTTCAAAAACCTTTTAAAAGAAAGGTATCACGTAAGACTTCCCACACATAAACATGGAAAAGTTTTTACCTTACGCTAACCAAAACATTTGATAGGAAATCCGATGATATTATAATAGTGTCTAGGGTTTTCAAATAAATATGAAATAGCCGAAATTGTTACATCTATTAAATTCTAGCTACTAGCCACAAAAGTGGGTAATACAATCAAAACCGTTGGCACTTATTGGATTGTGGATTCCATACAATGGCAGGGCTACTGGGGTACCTCCCGT
Organism: Allium cepa; assembly: GCA_030765085.1. Classification (NCBI taxonomy): domain Eukaryota; kingdom Viridiplantae; phylum Streptophyta; class Magnoliopsida; order Asparagales; family Amaryllidaceae; genus Allium; species Allium cepa. The sequence goes on from CM060930.1 coordinate 242,070,990, forward strand.
CACAGTACGTGGCCTAGATCACCGTACCGAGGAGTACTCCCACTCCCCTGCAACACAAGGCCGGACCCGTTCCTTACTGAACAGTTCCGAACAAGACAACCCCGGCAGTTGTCGCGACCAACCGCCCACACAGCCGAAATATAAAGGGACCTCTAGACAGGAGTAAATCTTGCTCTCAAGTAGGGGCTACCCACGAAGCCTTGCTGCACCTCCCCTATTTTAGTCATTCCCGGTTGATGAGGCTTGAGGTTACGATTACCTTTATAGGACATCAAATCTTAGAATGCTCATCGTCCGCCTGACGATGTTTTGAAAGCGTTCAATCTATACAAGTTCGTTCCGGGTTCGAACGAAACCGAAGGCACTATCTCGTTGCACTCATTATTGGAATCACCCTCAGAGTCAACGACCATAGCCCTTGCACTCTGATTCACCATCTCGAATCTATAAGCACTATTCCGTCAAACTCATTACGGAATCACCCACAGAGTTATATTGACGTATAGCCCTTACACCTCGAGTCTTCACTTGCTCCATTTAGATTAGTGACCTAACGTTTAATTGGAATCGATATGGTTTTCGGATTCCAAATATGGAAATCCGATCCCGGTATCATCGAAATCCAAAGCGTGTCTTTTAGGTCCAAGTTGTTTAAGTTTAAAACAATTCAATTTAAACTATCTATATACACTCAGATAGATACTTCACATCATCATAATAGATAATCAACAATATTATCATAAACAAGTAATCATCACAAATTGAAAATCTATCTTATCATTGTCAATAGATACTAATATCGTCATCACAATGCAACCAATGCATCCATAACAGACAATACTACTTATCTCATGTCTGAGATTCAAACCATTCAAGTCAAACCAAATCATCCATTCATAATTAAGGATCCATAATCACATCATTCATAATTAATTTAAAATAAATTAAATTAATTACTTCTATCTCTAATTAATTTAAAGTGAATTAAATTAATTACCTATCTTTAATTAATTTAAAATGAATTAAATTAATTACTTCACCATTTAAAACTTGCTTACTTAACTCTTAATTGATTACAAATCAATCAAATCATTATCCTCAAATTAATCACCTTAATTAATCACCCCTGATTAATTATCCTTTAATTTAGATTCAAGTAATTATCTTTAATTAATTTTACAAATTAATTATCCTTAACCAAAATCAGTAATTATCATTTAATTACTTCATTAATTAATTAATTACATTAATTAATTACTTCCTTAATCACTAATCATTGATTAATTAATCCTAATTAATTAATCCTTAATTACATCATTAATTATATTAATTAATGATCCTTAATTAAATTTAAATTACTTATTTATATTAATTACATTAAGTAATTAACCTTAATTAAACCATAATTATTAATCATTCTTGATTAATTACATTTAGTAATTAACTACCCTTAATTACTTCTTAATTACTTCTAAATTAATTTCATTTAATAATTAATTATATTTATTAATCAATCCTGATTAATCTCATTAGTAATTAATTACTCTTAATTTATTACATCATTTAATTATTTTCAAAAGAATTAATCTACCCATGCTTAAATTAATTACACTAAGTAATTAATTACTTCATAAAGAAATTACCTTTAATTACTCAAAGTAATTAATTCCCAAAACTCTTCACTACTTTAATTAATTACCTCCTATAATTCACTTATCTTAATTACTTCTCTAAGTAATTATTCATCTTTGATTACTTATCAATCCATTAAATGATTATTCTAAATTAATTAAACTTAATTAATTAATTTAAACTAATCAAATAAATAAATTAATTACAATAGGTAATTAATAACTCTAATCATTTCCATAAAGTAATCATACTTAATACAATTAATTATCAAGATTAATTACATTAATTAATTAATAAATAATTCCCAATTAATGACCTTCATTAACTTATCAACAAATTCTTAATTACCTTTCTTCTAAGTAATTAACTTAAATTTATTAATATAAATTACAATTTTAATTAACCTTAATTTATTTCAAATCCTTAATTAATTAAATAAATAAATTAATTAAATTAATTAAATTATTTTATTAATTTAAAGAATCAAAATCATTAAATCTTTGATTTGCTTTAAAATAAAACATTCCTTGTTAATGATTACATTATCATTAACAAAGCAATTTAAAACAACTTATCCTAAAATTTGTTTCAAATTGCATTTTAAATTATAAATTTAAAATGAAAACCAAACTTAACTTTATCAAAGTTTTAAAAACATTTTCAAAACCTTTTTAAAACTTATACTAAAGAATTCCTTATTTTAAAAAAGAAGTTAAAAGAAATTTAAACCCCAAATTCATTTAAAATACAAATCATATTTTAAATATGCTTAAACATTCAAAGTTGTATTTAAACAGTTTAAATTTTGAAAATTCCTTTATTTCTAAATTATGATTCAAATTTGAATCTTAGTTCCAGATTTAAACTTATGTTTAAATCTTCTACTTAAATTTTAAAGCTTTATCCTTAATTTCAGATTATTTAAACCCTTTTAAAAATTGTTTAACATTTTAATTTAAAAGGTTTAAATTAAATTCGTAAACCTTGATTCAAACTCAGTTTGAAATCCATTCCTTACATTTAAATTTTAAATTCTGTTTTAAAACCCTGCATTTAGATTTTAAAACAAACTTTAAAATTAAAACTACAGGTTTCAAAAACCTGTAGTCACAGAAAGTAAACCCGAGTTTCCCCCTTTCTACTTCGAGTAAAATCATACAAAACTTCGAGCAACATTCGAATTTACTCGAGTATAACTCGAGTATAAATTACTACAACCCAAATCCTCCCTGATACTTTCCATTATTCCGTGCATGTGCACGGAGGTCTTGGCCACATCCGGCCACTACCCAGGCGTCAAGCAAGTCGACAATCATCACCGAAACACATCGCGATCCCCAAAAAAAAATCATCATCGACTCGAAAAAAATTCGAGTTCCCCTATCCCAAATCCTGATGCAAACTGACTGGTATCTCCATCCAAACCCAAACCTGGAAACTTACTCGTATCCTCAACTCCGATCATCGTTACTGCTGAAACTCCTGCCAAAACTTCGTCCATCCCCTATCTTCCTTTCCCGAGAGTACTAGAGAACTCGATCAACCAGAGAGAAAATGCCGATCAAATTCCATAGCGTACCCAAAACTAGGTTTACAGATTACATCAACCTCCCATCGCTTCCACCAAGCTCTGTTCGTCTTCCTGGCCTTTTTACCACACTCTCTGATCACTACACTACCCCCACCAAGAACTCCAAACACTCCAATCCACTCGATCAACAGAGAATGACTAAAACCCATTTTCTGTTCAAATGGGTACTGCAATCCCAACTCCTAACTAAACAATATGATTTTAGCTTTAAAAATCATATTTTTGTTTAAGTTTTCAGTTTATAACATTGAATTTATAATTTATCATGTTTGAGATTTTACCTTAATTTATTTACTCTGATGTTCTTCAATTTGCAGAGTCATCACCCAATTTGTTTTTACTTAATAAGTTTTAAACTAAACTATGGTCTAAATAACATAGTTATTACAGAATCTAAGCCTTAACAAAATATTTAGCTGAAGAAAGAGGAATCCTTTTTTTTTTAAAGAAACTGGTAACAGAGAAGGGTTACATTCATCACATGCATGCATATCCAAATTTCACAGATATTTCATAAATAAACAATTACACAAACTTAATTATTTCAAGGGGAAAAACATGCAACATGGAATACTTATTTTTTTAAATTAGTGAAGTTACTCACCTGATGTTTTGAAAGCAGAGCACAAATTCTTTTTGAAAAGGATTTTATTTTGATTTTAAAACCAGAGTGCCTTGCTGTTGCTTTAAGCTTGCATGCAGGCCTGACTCCATATGTATTTGAATCTTTAAATTTGAAAAACTTGAATTTGCAGTTGCATGTTGAGATGGCTTGATTTCACAATGCAGAAGGCAAACCCAGGTTTCATTTGAAAATGCTTGAATTTGATAAGCTTGTAGTTGCATGCTTGGAGTTTTAAAAACTGAGTTGTAGACTTTTTTTTCATTATGCTTTTGAATCAAACTTGAATGCTTGTAGTTGCATGTTTGAACAGACTTGAAAATGCAGGCTTTGATTCTACTTACTTTAAAGACTCAGTTTGAAGAGAAAAACTTGCATGCAGGCAACATATGCTTTGCTTTGTGAAATGAATTTCAGATTGCAGGCTTTTGGAAAAAGATTTTTTTTACAGTTTTGCAATTTGAACTTGAGGTTTTAACAGAGGACTGCAGGCTTATGCTTTTGCATTTGGAAATAATTTTACAGTTTGCATGATTGAAATGGTTACTGGGTTACAGATTTGTAATTGAGGTGGAAATTCAGTTTTAACATGATTTTACTTTTAGGATTTTGGAATACAAATTTGTTTCAGATTTGATTTTGAGGAAAGGTTGCATTGAATTTGAAAAACCGGATTTTGAATATGTAAAATGGTTGCAGGGAAAAAAATGCTGCAGATTTATCTTTGAAAAAAAAAGGAACATTAGAAAAGGATGGGAATGTAGGAAACATGCTTTTATAAGATAAAATGTTTTATTTATAAATTTAAAAGAAAAACAAAAATGAAAAGGACACTTGTCTAAAAACATAACATTTGTCAAATTGAGTGGATTATTAGTTTACATATGTCTCATTAGTTACATTAGATACTTACACTTGTTTTATATATTAACATATGTTTTATAAATGAATTTTATTTATTTGTTTATGCATTTTAAAAGTAAATAAAACCCTTTTCTTTATTTATTAAGCACATATAAAGTAGTTTCATTAATAAATGTATATATATTTCTTTTTAATGAAGTAAAACACTTTATATAAAAGTGAAAACTTATTTACAAGATTCATATATAAATTTATTAATTTGAATTTCAAAATGAATTCAAATTCAAATGCTATTTATACATTTAAAATCAAATTTTAAAACTAATTTATATTAACTTATTTAATTTTAAAAAAATAAATAACAATATTGTCTTTTAAAACATATCTATATTTATACATTTATTATTATTTGAAAAAACATATTTATCCAATTTAAATCATTTAAGAAATTATAAATTACTTATCTTATTTTATTTAAATGAATTAATGCTTTAATATATAAATGGTATTTTAAATTTCCTTATATAATTCCCAAATTATCAAAATGATTATTAGAATTTAAAACAAGATTTTAATTGTTTATTTAACTACAAATCAAAACCTATCTATTTGCAATATATATACATTATAAATAGGAAAATATTTTATTAGTTTTTAAAAGATAAATTTCATCAATTAAACATTTATTTATTTGGATTATTAAATCAAGTTAAATTTTTATTAAAATTTTATCAAATCAATTTAATTTTAAATACAGATTATTAAATTGATATTGCTAAAATTTCCGGGATATCACATTCCTCCCTCCTTAAAAGAATTTCGTCCCCGAAATTTAAAAGCAAAGATAATTTAATAACCCATTTTAAAATTTTAAATTTTAAATCACAAACATACATCAATCATATGCTAACAACCATAGCAACCAATCTATCTAATCAAACAAATTTAATTATCCAGAAAAAATTCTGGATAAAAATATCTCGAGTTTTCCCAAGTATACATATATACCGGGATACTCGCCCTACAAAATACAAACAATCTAAACTACAAAGCTACAGAGCTTCTACTCATCTAGATCTACAAAACTAGACAAGATATCAGACTACAGACGAGTCTGACTCAACCACTAAACCTTCTTGAATAGCTGGTTCCACTTCTAGAGATAACTCATACACGTACTCCCTCAGAGACACGTGAATCTCATCGAATCCCAGTTATCCCAACTGGCAATTCAATTCTTGAAAACCAAACACCAATCCAACCAAATCACAGAAGAAATCCAAAACAAATCTCCGGCTCCGGAATTCAAATTCCTTCGTCTCTTTTCTCCAAAACTCTTCGGATGATCCTGGGCTGCCTACATCCAAACAGATCAGCTCAACTCTTGCTGATTCCTCTAGAAATAATCTAGACGAAAAACAATCCAACACAACGATCTCCTCAAGATCAATCAAGACCAAGATCACTAACTCTACTCTTCAAACATCAGAAGAACAAACTCACTCTTCTATCCAGAAAAGACAAAACAGAAACATTCCCACACTGCTTCCGCTGCACAACTTTGAACTGGAACAGAAGACACTGCTGATGAAGAATATGAGCACAAACTGGATATCACTTCCCAGAAATATGGCTCAACATATCCAAGAAAATTCAAAAGTTCCAACATTCCTGAGCTGCATCACCAAACCTATCTCGAGAAATCCTCCTTTTACTAGCTGATCCACCGGTAGCACTCCTGGAATCCAGACGATAAGAAAACTCAATCTTCAGAAGTGGACAAACCTCCGACTTTTCAAAAGATAACCAAAAATTCTTCAATACCTCAAAAGGAAACTCAAACTATCGCAAGTCACTTTTGCGATCAATAGAGAGCAATTCCCAAAGAAAACCGTTCTCTCTTTACCAAACAGAACAGCTTACTCTTAATTGGCCAATCCAATAAAGTATTGGGTCCACTCTGCTGCTTCTGAACTCCACCTTCAGAAACTACTCAGCCAGTCAACTTCTGCCAACACAGACACTCCGAGCTGCACTGCTGACACCAATGCCAAAACTTCCTTAGCCAAAGTTCTTCGAGAAACTCAGGCCTCAAAGCCAATCACCAGATCCTGTTGAACCCAACCACAACACCGAAGCAGACATATCTCCCTAAAACTTGTTTCAAAGAAACATCTTCGGAAATATCCATATTTACTGCACCTTATCACGCAGCTACTACTTCCTTAGGTATCAAAATACCATCACACTCTTCTACCAACCAACAGATCCAAACTCAACTCATCCATCTTCAAAGATAGACTCTGAACCTTACAGGTTTCCTTCAGAGATCGATGAAATCTCTACACTATGCTCAACTCACTCGAGACGGTATTAGGTCTACAGTCTCCACAAATACACTTCCAACCTTAAACATTCAAACTCCAACCAAGGGTAGTAATCGTGTTACACACATCACTACCTTATCTACCTTTATAACTTATATTGGAAAACCTAAATAGGTAGCCCAACAGATAGGTAGAAATAATATATATATATATATATATATATATATATCAAAACTACAAATACGCTCTCTCAAGATAGATACCACTCCTGAGCCTAGGTATTCGCTCAACCTAATGCTCTGATACCACTGTAACGACCCAACTTCCTATCTCCAGGAAATCGCATCGCTAATAAGAAAGAAAGGGATAAATAATAGAAAGAAAGAGAAGAAGAAGAAAACAACACATCAGAATCTAAACAGCGGAACGAATAAATTATATTAATAACATAAGATGTTTACATAGTTTACAACCACTATCAGAGTACACAGATAATACAACTCATACTAGACAGTTATAAACACCTGTCTAGTATTTACAACATAATACAATCTCAGAGACAAACACAGAACACACAGCGGAATACTAATATCTAACGCAGAAGCCTCCTGCTCCATTCCTCCTCTAATACTCGTCAAAGCTAACCCGAATCCTAACCTGAATCCCTTGGCTACTCGTAAAAATTTGAGTACCCAAGAGTTTATGAAAAACAAAAATAAACTACGGGTCAGATATGGGTCTGGTGTGAGTAACAGGTTAAAGTTGTTTAACTTTCAAAAACCTTTTAAAAGAAAGGTATCACGTAAGGCTTCCCACACATAAACATGGAAAAGTTTTTACCTTACGCTAACCAAAACATTTGATAGGAAATCCGATGATATGATAATAGTGTCTAGGGTTTTCAAATAAATATGAAATAGCCGAAATTGTTACATCTATTAAATTCCAGCTACTAGCCACAAAAGTGGGTAATACAATCAAAACCGTTGGCACTTATTGGATTGTGGATTCCATACAATGGCAGGGCTACTGGGGTACCGCCCGTCACAGTACGTGGCCTAGATCACCGTACCGATGAGTACTCCCACTCCCCTGTAACACAAGGCCAGACCCGTTCCTTACTGAACAGTTCCGAACAAGACAACCCCGGCAGTTGTCGCGACCAACTGCCCACACAGCCGAAATATAAAGGGACCTCTAGACATGAGTAAATCTTGCTCTCAAGTGGGGGCAACCCACGAAGCCTTGCTGCACCTCCCCTGTTTTAGCCATTCCCGGTTGATGAGGCTTGAGGTTACGATTACCTTTATAGGACAACAAATCTTAGAATGCTCATCATCCGCTTGACGATGCTTTGAAAGCATTTAATCCATACAAGTTCGTTCCGGGTTCGAACGAAACCGAAGGCACTATCTCATTGCACTCATTATTGGAATCACCCTATGAGTCAACGACCAAAGCCCTTGCACTCTGATTCACCATCTCGAATCTATAAGCACTATTCCGTCAAACTCATTACGGAATCACCCACAGAGTTATATTGACGTATAGCCCTTACACCTCGAGTCTTCGCTTGCTCCATTTAGATTAGTGACCTAACGTTTAATTGGAATCGATATGGTTTTCGGATTCCAAATATGGAAATCCGATCCCGATCTCATCGAAATCCAAAGCGTGTCTTTTAGGTCCAAGTTGTTTAAGTTTAAAACAATTCAATTTAAACTATCTATATACACACAGATATATACTTCACATCATCATAATAGATAATCAACAATATTATCATAAACAAGTTATCATCACAAATTGACAATCTATCTTATCATTGTCAATAGATACTAATATCATCATCATAATGCAACCAATGCATCCATAACACACAATACTACTTATCTCATGTCTGAGATTCAAACCATTCAAGTCAAACCAAATCATCCATTCATAAGCAAGGATCCATAATCACATCATTCATAATTAATTTAAAATAATTTAAATTAATTACTTCTATCTCTAATTAATTTAAAGTGAATTAAATTAATTACCTATCTTTAATTAATTTAAAATGAATTAAATTAATTACTTCACCATTTAAAACTTGCTTACTTAACTCTTAATTGATTACAAATCAATCAAATCATTATCCTCAAATTAATCACCTTAATTAATCACCCCTGATTAATTATCCTTTAATTACATTCAAGTAATTATCTTTAATTAATTTTACAAATTAATTATCCTTAACCAAAATCAGTAATTAGCCTTCAATTACTTCATTAATTAATTAATTACATTAATTAATTACTTCCTTAATCACTTATCATTGATTAATTAATCCTAATTAATTAATCCTTAATTACATCATTAATTATATTAATTAATGATCCTTAATTAAATTTAAATTACTTATTTAAATTAATTACATTAAGTAATTAACCTTAATTAAACCATAATTATTAATCATTCTTGATTAATTACATTTAGTAATTAACTACCCTTAATTACTTCTTAATTACTTCTAAATTAATTTCATTTAATAATTAATTATATTTATTAGTCAATCTTGATTAATCTCATTAGTAATTAATTACTCTTAATTTATTACATCATTTAATTATTTTCAAAAGACTTAATCTACCCATGCTTAAATTAATTACACTAAGTAATTAATTACTTCGTAAAGAAATTACCTATAATTACTCAAAGTAATTAATTCCCAAAACTCTTCACTACTTTAATTAATTACCTCCTATAATTCCCTTATCTTAATTACTTCTCTAAGTAATTATTCATCTTTGATTACTTATCAATCCATTAAATGATTATTCTAAATTAATTAAACTTAATTAATTAATTTAAACTAATCAAATAAATAAATTGATTACAATAGGTAATTAATAACTCTAATCATTTCCATAAAGTAATCATACTTAATACAATTAATTATCAAGATTAATTACATTAATTAATTAATAAATAATTCCCAGTTAATGACCTTCATTAACTTATCAATAAATTCTTAATTACCTTTCTTCTAAGTAATTAACTTAAATTTATTAATATAAATTACAATTTTAATTAACCTTAATTTATTTCAAATCCTTAATTAATTAAATAAATTAATTAATTAAATTATTTAAATTATTTTATTAATTTAAAGAATCAAAATCATTAAATCTTTGATTTGCTTTAAAATAAAACATTTCTTGTTAATGATTACATTATCATTAACAAATACAATTTAAAACAACTTATCCTAAAATTTGTTTCAAATTGCATTTTAAATTTTAAATTTAAAATGAAAACCAAACTTAACTTTATCAAAGTTTTAAAAACATTTTTAAAACCTTTTTAAAACTTATACTAAAGAATTCCTTATTTTATAAAAGAAGTTAAAAGAAATTTAAACCCCAAATTCATTTAAAATACAAATCATATTTTAAATATGCTTAAACATTCAAATTTGTATTTAAACAGTTTAAATTTTGAAACTTCCTTTACTTCTAAATTATGATTCAAATCTGAATCTTATTTCCAGATTTAAACTTATGTTTAAATCTTCTACTTAAATTTTAAAGCTTTATCTTTAATTTCAGATTATTTAAACCCTTTTAAAAATTGTTTAACATTTTAATTTAAAAGGTTTAAATTAAATTTGTAAACCTTGATTCAAATTCAGTTTGAAATCCATTCCTTACATTTAAATTTTAAATTCTATTCGAAAACCCTGCATTTAGATTTTAAAACAAACTTTTAAATTAAAACTACAGGTTTCAAAAACCTGTAGTCACAGAAAGTAAACCCGAGTTTCCCCCTTTCTACTTCGAGTAAAATCATACAAAACTTCGAGCAACATTCGAATTTACTCGAGTATAACTCGAGTATAAATTACTGCAACCCAAATCCTCCCTGATACTTTCCACTGTTCCGTGCATGTGCACGCAGGTCTTGGCCACCTTCGGCCACCACCCAGGCGTCGAGCAAGTCGACAATCATCACCGAAACACATCGCGATCCCCAAAAAAAAAATCATCATCGACTCGAAAACAAATTCGAGATCCCCTATCCCAAATCCTGATGCAAACCGACAGGTATCTCCATCCAAACCCAAACCTGGAAACTTACTCCTGTCCTCAACTTCGATCATCGTTACTGCCGAAACTCCTGCCAAAACTTCATCCATCCCCTATCTTCCTTTCCCGAGAGTACTAGAGAACTCGATCAACCAGAGAGAAAATGCCGATCAAATTCCATAGCATACCCAAAACTAGGTTTACAGATTACATCAACCTCCCATCGCCTCCACGAAGCTCTGTTCGTCTTCCTGGCCTTTTTACCACACTCTCTGATCACTACACTACCCCCACCAAGAACCCCAAACACTCCAATCCACTCGATCATCAGAGAATGACTAAAACCCATTTTCTGTTCATATGGGTACTGCAATCCCAACTCCTAACTAAACAATATGATTTTAGCTTTAAAAATCATATTTTTGTTTAAGTTTTTAGTTTATAACATTGAATTTATAATTTATCGTGTTTGAGATTTTACCTTAATTTATTTACTCTGATGTTCTTCAATTTGCAGAGTCATCACCCAATTTGTTTTTACTTAGTAAGTTTTAAACTAAACTATGGTCTAAATAACATAGTTATTACAGAATCTAAGCCTTAACAAAATATTTAACTAAAGCAAGAGGAATCCTTTTTTTTTTTTAAAGAAACTGGTAACAGAGAAGGGTTACAGTCATCACATGCATGCATATCCAAATTTCACAAATATTTCATAAATAAACAATTACACAAAATTAATTATTTCAAGGGGAAAAACATGCAACAGGGAATAGTTATTTTTTTAAATTAGTGAAGTTACTCACCTAATGTTTTGAAAGCAGAGCACAAATTCTTTTTGAAAAGCTTTTTGTTTTGATTTTAAAACCAGAGTGCCTTGCTGTTGCTTTAAGCTTGCATGCAGGCCTGACTCCATATGTATTTGAATCTTTAAATTTGAAAAACTTGAATTTGCATTTGCATGTTGAGATGGCTTGATTTCAGAATGCAGAAGGCAAAACCCAGGTTTCATTTGAAAATGCATGAATTTGATAAGCTTGTAGTTGCATGCTTGGAGTTTTAAAAACTGAGTTGCAGACCTTTTTTTCATTATGCTTTTGAATCAAACTTGAATGCTTGTAGTTGCATGTTTGAACAGACTTGAAAATGCAGGCTTTGATTCTACTTACGTTAAAGAATCAGTTTGAAGAGAAAAACTTGCATGCAGGCAACATATGCTTTGCTTTCTGAAATGAATTTCAGGTTGCAGGCTTTTGGAAAAAGATTTTTTTTACAATTTTACAATTTGAACTTGAGGTTTTAACAGAGGACTGCAGGCTTATGCTTTTGCATTTGGAAATAATTTTACAGTTTGCATGATTGAAATGGTTACTGGGTTACAGATTTGTAATTGAGGAGGAAATTCAGTTTTAACATGATTTTACTTTTGGGATTTTGGAATACAAATTTGTTTCAGATTTGATTTGGAGGAAAGGTTGCATTGAATTTGAAAATCCAGATTTTGAATATGTAAAATGGTTGCAGGGAAAAAAAATGCTGCAGATTTATTTTTGAAAAAAAAAACGAACATTAGAAAAGGATGGGAATGAAGGAAACATGCTTTTATAACATAAAATGTTTTATTTATAAATTTAAAAGAAAAACAAAAATGAAAAGGACACTTGTCTAAAAACATAACATTTGTCAAATTGAGTGGATTATTAGTTTACATATGTCTCATTAGTTACATAAGATACTTACACTTGTTTTATATATTAACATATGTTTTATAAATGAATTTTTTTTTTTTATGTATTTTAAAAGTAAATAAAACCCTTTTCTTTATTTATTATGCACATATAAAGTAGTTTCATTAATAAATGTATATATATTTCTTTTTAATGAAGTAAAACAATTTATATAAAAGTGAAAACTTATTTACAAGATTTATATATAAATTTATTAATTTGAATTTCAAAATGAATTCAAATTCAAATGCTATTTATACATTTAAAATCAAATTTTAAAACTAATTTATATTAACATATTTAATTTTAAAAAAAATAACAATATTGTCTTTTAAAACATATCTATATTTATACATTTATTATTATTTGAAAATAACATATTTATCCAATTTAAATCATTTAAGAAATTATAAATTATTTATCTTATTTTATTTAAATGAATTAATGTTTTAATATATAAATGGTATTTTAAATTTCCTTATATAATTCCTAAATTATCAAAATGATTATTAGAATTTAAAACAAGATTTTAATTGTTTATTTAACTACAAATCAAAACCTATCTATTTACAATATATATACATATATATACATTATAAATAGGAAAATATTTTATTAGTTTTTAAAAGTTAAATTTCATCAATTAAACATTTATTTATTTGGATTATTAAATCAAGTTAAATTTTTATTAAAATTTTATCAAATCAATTTAATTTTAAATACAGATTATTAAATTGATATTGCTAAAATTTCCGGGATATCACAGTTTCAGTAATGTGGCAATAAATGTTGGAAATTCTAATAGCCAGAAGAAAATAAATTAGATCTCTGGTAAAGAGGAAAATGGAATGGTCATGATTTCTTAATAGGGATTATTTGTGGATGGAGCTTCGAACTAGCATATTTCAGGCATACGAGTAGTGGTCGAAACTCGGGAAGAACGATTGATCTGTTATGCATTGAATTTGGAGTTTCCCATAAGTGACAACGAGGTTGAATATGAGGCATTAATAGTAGTGCTTAGAATAGAAAAGGAACTAGGGATAACGAGATTACATATATTTGGTGATTTTCAACAGGCGGTTTGCCAGGTGAGAAACGAATATCAGGCTAAATGTACAAGACTTTCTCCTTAACTGATAAAGGTTTTGGAACTATTGGATAATATAAAGGATTATACAGTCACAGTAATCCCTATTGAGGGATATTCGAAGGATGACTCATTAGCTAAACTGGATGCTCTGGTGATGCATAACTATAGGGATTGGTTCTCGTGTAGGTTTGATCGGCTCCAAGTATCGGCCAGATGGATGTCATTGGGATTTTGGAGGCCGAAGAGGAGAAGGAACATTAATGACTCTAGTCAAGGACTATTTACTCAAGGGAATTCTCCCAAGAGACGGGAATGAACAAAATAAATTCCTTTGAAAAGAACCATTGTTCAAGATGCAAGAAGTACTTTATGGGAGAGGATTTCCTACCCCTTCCTTGAGTGTGTAACCAAGGATGAAGATAGGAAAATAACTTATGGAAATCCATGAGGGTAGCTGTAGTGACAACACCAGGGGGTAGACATTAAAAGCGAAGGTACTTCACTTCAGATATTTATAGCCAATGATAAATCGGGATTCGATAGATTAAACTAAACGATATGGTCATAGCTAATGATTTACAAAAGTTCCAAAATCCATATCGATAGAGCTTACGGAAATAATTAGCACTTTGCCACTTCTAGTTTTGGGGATTAATATTATCGGTTTGCTATCTATGGCAAAAGGAGATAAGTATGCTTTAGTTGCGATTGATTACTTCACAAAGTGGGTCGAAGAATAACCGCTTGCCACGATTACAACAAAAAGATTGATAAAATTTGTGATGAAAAACATCATTTGTAGGTTCCATGTACCTTGGAAGATCATAATGGACAATAGGACTTAGTTTGAATGTGCCAAGTCCAATGATTTTTGCAATAGTATACGATTGAAAAGAGTTTTTTGGTAATAGGATACCCACAGAAAATGGATAGGGAAAGGTGGCGAAGAAAATCATCAAGTCCATCTTGAAGAAATAGATAGCCAGACCCAATAAATTTGAGTCAATCAGCTCCCACTTGAATTTGAGCTTATAGGACAACTCACAAGATGTAACGACCCAAAATTTTCGACCTCGAAAATTCGACACTAATACGTTCATGATAGAAGTGTTGAGCAATCGAACGCCGAAAATTTCAGATTGTTAGTGAAAAGAAGAAGAAGGTAGAAGAAGAAGAGAAAACAAGCATAGAATCTCACATTTCGCAGCGGATCAAAATATAATATCAAATAATAGCATTTACACAAAGAAAACTATATCTGTTAATTTACATACGATATATCAGAATTACAACCATACACAAACAATTTGAACAGCTATAATAATTTGTCCTAGACTACTATCAATACAATCCAATACACAACGGTATATACTCCATACGTCCCTGCCATCCAGCTCACCATCTGAGCTCCAAAACGTCTTAACCTGAAAATCTGTAATACTCGGTCTGACCCGAGCATTACAACAAAGTAACACCTGGGTCAGGTTGAAAACCAGCATGAGTAAACCCATATAACAAGAAATACTAAGGTTATAAAATTTATTAGAATACTCGGGTAACTCGTACCTTTCTACGAGTTCTTAACTCGTTATGGTCAACCATTAATCGAAGTGGTTTCAGATATTGCTGATTACAAACAATATCCATTCCAGCCTATTGATTCCACATATTAAATTTATAAAGAATTTAGATTACTAATCGAAGTGGTTTCGGATATTGCTGATACCCGACCCTGGTCTCTTCAAATTCAATGTCATCTATAATCCCAGTTGTTTAAGTGGATACAAATCAATTTTAAATACAGGGTATCATTTCACACAACAATTCATTATCGATAGATAACCCACAATATCACAGTTCAACCCATCATATCATATCACGGTACATTACATGTTATCAGACTAGATATTAATCTATCATTCAATTCAATTCAATTATCCATAAGCAAGATTAATTAATCACATAATTACGATTAATTTAATTTAACCAATTAAATTAATTATTTATGGATTAATTACTCAACCCTGCTTAATTAACATTAATTAATTACAAATCATTTGTTATTACCCTAATTAATTAACCATCCTTGATTACCTTCATTAATTAACTATCCCTTAATTACTTATATTAATTAGTTATCCTTACTTAATTACATTAATCAGCTAACCTTAATTAATTACATTGATTAATCGCATTAATTAATTATCATTTACCTATTAATTAATTATCTTTAATTAATAATTAATTAATTAATCAATAATTATTCTTTAATTACTTTCACTAACTAATTTTGAATTATTAATCAATTAAATAATTAATTTCTCTTTAATTATCTTAATCCCCCAAACCTTAAACTAATTTAAGATAATTCATTTATCTTAATTTATTACTTAATTATCATTTAAAATCTTATTTAGTAAACCTTGGAATTAAATTATCATTTATCTATAGATTAACTTAAAAACTTTAAGTTTAATTAATAATTAAAAACACTATACCTTCTTTAATTAACTACTTAATTACATGATTAATTAAGTTTTAAAACAACTTAAGAATTAACTAACTTAATTAAAATTAAAATTAATTACACAACTTTAATTAACCAATCATTTAAGTAGCAATTATTATTTTTAAGAAATAGTTTTAAGAAATTAGTTTAAAACTTGATTTTCATTTAACTTTAAAAACATGTAAATCTCAATCATTCACACGAGTAAAACCCGAGCATACCCACACCTAAACCCGAGTCACCATCTCTCCTTCTTCTTCTTTTAAAAAAAAAATTTGATTAAATTTTAAAAACTGTACAAGTATTATCACTTACATACTCGAAACCGAACCAAAGACAATCCTTTCTTTCCCCTAGACCAACCCCAAGACAATCCTCCTTACCCTCTCGAATACAAATGCTGACACACTAGAAACTTCGTGCACGTGCACGAATCAACGACGATGCTCCGACCACCCTTGCCACTGCGATGAGGCGCCTACGACCTTCCCCTTCAATTCCGACCACCAGATCGAAGAATCGAATACGAAATCAAATTCGAGCTCAACAAACCTAACCTAGAACGAATCAGATCGCCAAGAAATGCCTCGACACGCCGATTCCGACCATCGAAGTTCTCGCTACCACGTCCACAGCTTCGTCAAGACCCACGCTCCATTTCCCCCACCCGCGATAACCAAGTTGCCTTGACAACGACACAACAGCCCAATTTCCACCCTCGACCAATTCTTGGGCTAAAACCCTACTTCGACTTCGTTTGGCCACCACGGTGGACGAGAATTCCTCCGATAATTTTTGCCGTGACCCCCCGACCCCTAGCCTTCTTCAGCAATGACCTCGACCACCCTAACCCCGCCGACCATCAGAAATTGCTTAAAATCCCTTTTCCGTTCATCCCATGATTTCTCTCGATTTAAAAACTTAAAAATAATGATTTCACTTTTAAAAATCATAGCTTTCGAAGATAAATCAGATCATATACGTGAATTATTAAATCATTGAAGTTAAATTTTTGATATACCTGAGATTTTACTGACATTTTCCTTTCAGTGAAAAAATATTTACAAATCTTACTTGAAATTATTTTGAATCAAATATCTTACTATTACAAATAATTTTTGTATACATATCAAATCCTAAAGAAGATTAGGGAAAGAGAAATTTGATTTTGAACTTATTTGAAACTAAAAATCTAAGAACAGAGCAACATGTTTGTTCTAGACATGCATACAAACATTCACATACATATATACATGCAATCCTATCTAAAAAATTATGCAAACACATATCATATTTTACTTTAAGTAATTACTACATGCATCTAGATTTTAAGCAGATTTAAACTTTTAAATAAATTTGTTTACTCACCTGTTTAACTTAAGAACAGAGAAAGCCTGGAAGGGTTTTGAAATTGGAAATTGTTTGAACTTGAGAACTGGAGATGCATTGATCTTTGATCTGATCTGCTTTGTACTTGAATTTGAACTGAATTTGTTTTAAAACTAAGTTGGAACTTTCCTTAGTTATCTAAGATCGAATTTGAAAGAGGATGTTAGCTGTTTCCTTAGATTTTGTATTCTGGTTTTAGTTCACCGGCTTTGGTTTTCTTTGTTTTGAATTTGGAAAGATAGAAAAAGAAATGAGATATGGAGTGGAGATGTTTATATAAATTTGTTTTATCTTTTATTAAAAATGAAAAGAAAGATAAAAATTATGACACTTGTTAAAATTATCTCACATTTGTCATTTGGATGATATACATTGCTTACACTTGTATTACGCATATAAAATTAGTTTATATTTGTAATTATCATGTATTAATATGTTTTTGTACAATTTTTGTATTATATATCAGTTGGCTTTTATATTTATAAATGGATATGTTTTTATTCATTAGTTTTTAAATCCTTATATATATACACAAACTATCTTCATTTCAAATAAAATTTTAAAAGAAAGCATATATACCCTTATCAAATATTATTTTAAGCTAAAATACTTTTTAAATTAATATATATATATATATACACACACATACTATTTTAGTGTTAAAAATATAGAATTCAACTTTAAATAACTCTTGAAAATTATTATATTAGTATGTTTACTGTGATTATATATTCACAATGGATTTGTATATGTATACACTTAAGATTTCAACATTATAGAGTTTGCATATATCTATTTATATATTTCTTAATTTACTATAAGATTTATCATTTCCAGATATTTATATTTCAATATTTATTATAGTTTCAAATCCATTTATATACATCCAGATAACTTTTATTATCAGAATTTTATCTGTTCAACTAAATAAAAACTAGTTAATTACCAATTAACAAATGTCCAGAAATCCCGGTTATCACACAAGACATACACCATTTTCACTTGCATATGGATCAGAAGCCATGATCCCGATAGAATTGTAATTCCTATCTCCTCATAAAATTCATTATGGTCAAAAGGTCATTAGCAAAATCTTATTGAGTCCTTTGATTTTGTTGATAAGAAAAGGGAGGAAGCTGAATTACGAGCAGGTGCTCACTAGAAAAGAGTGGCACAATATATCAACATCAAGGTTTAAAACCATAACTTCGAGATAGGGGATCTTATTTTGAAATGAATTCTCTCAAGTATGGTGGCACTTGGACCAAATTATTAGGAAGGTCCTTATGTATAAAAATATAGCTTAAAGATGGAACATTCAAGTTGGCAACTATTGATGGAATCCCAATTCTATGAACATGGAATAGTACCCTACCGTGACGCTATTTCTCCTTGTTTTATTTAGTTTATTTTTTGCAAATAATCCACACTCAAGGATTTTGAGGGCAATTTAATGAGTAATTGTTGTTTTTTGTTAATAATTAAAGTCAACTTCTAAAACCAATGGAACCATGTTCTTGTAAGCAAAATTTTGTGTTTCTCGATTAGTAGTTCTTTTATATGCTCAGAAATAGTATTATCCTCTTCGGTCTAGGATGAGGACCGAGGAGGATAATTGCAAGGGTAGATCAGATAATTCGAACCTATAATTCTAATAACCAGAGATGATAACAACTTTTTTGGACTGGGATCAGACCAAGAGTATAATATTAGGGGTTGATTGGATAAATCAACCCCAACCTTCAGGTATTGTCGGTTTCTCGAAGATAGGCAACAAAAAGAAGGAATGCTTGAAATCAAACAGTTAAAGTTCTAATTTTCGAAGATAGAAACTAGTGCCCGGTTGGAATTTTAGTGACTACACTTATGGTTGGATAAGATACGTCAGGTCGAGGATGAGCAAGGACGGACAATGGTCGCCCTTAGCCAGTGCCAGGTAATAGGCATAGCAGAGTGCAAGTGCTCGGAAATAGGCATCTGAACTATAGGATCTCGTAGACAAAAAATGGTATATGAATTGGATTTCCGTGACTGCACTAGCAACTTATGGAGACATGCTTGGCTTAGTTTAGTTGAGGAAACTCGTTGAAAAGTAGAAATAGGTATTGCCAAACTCTTATGTTCAGGATCAGGATTGGGGAAGTACGACCTAATGTCATACAATCGAATAATGTACCATATAGTTTAGTCTTCTACTAATGCATTTAAATGGGCAAAGTTAGAACACAATGTCACGATTTTAACATTTGAAACTTCAAGTCCCATAAAAAGGAATTAATACATGAAAAACTATATAAAAGGTATAGTTTCACTAATGGCCTAACGGGCACGCTTTGCCGAGGATAAGCAGCGGAAATCTATGGACTGTACCAATCACGCTCGATTATCATCACGGTCATGGATATTAGGAAATAGACATCCAAACTGTTGTTCCTTGGAAATAAGGAACAATATGGAACCCAGATTATTCATAATTAGTAATTAGATGAGGAAATTCTGCCTAAAATAAACATGAATAATCATGGAGTTTGTTGAATAATTATTTTTTTTAGCCAAATGGAAACTTTTAGCAACAATTGGCCGAATTAAATAATAGTATATATCTAAAGAAATTGTAGCAATTTTATTTATGTGTATGGAGTTGTACTAAATAAAAGCATTGCATAGAAATATATATATATATATATATATATATATATATATATATATATATATATATATATATATATAATATGGATAAGTTTAGTATAAGCAGTTATATTATATACGAAAGTAGTTGTATAAAGGCAGGCATAGTATATAAAAGTAAATTGAACAAGGAGTGAAGCGAAAATGTTATTTTTCATTCCATACTAACTTTATATACAATGGATATTGGGGCCGATCCTGCATAAAAATAGCCTATGTACAATGAAGGGAGACAAAAAGATACACCTAGAAATGAATAAATAAAAGTTGTTTGAGAGTAACCAGCCTTGCTACATGAACAACCAGGAGGCCTCTTCTGGCCTTTTTCATCACTTAGCACACTACCTCCCAAAGGGTGGTATCGATTTTGGAAATGATGATTGTAAGATCTTCAGAGTAGCTAGAAGTAAGCTCAGGCGCTAGTACCATCGCTCCTCGAAGGGTGGGTACCAAGAGTAGTAATGTAGGAGGAAGATTGTGATTCTCTGATACCGATAGGTTTTGTCAAGCCAAGGTCAGTTTTAACTTTAACCTTAGGAAAGTCAACCTTTTGTCTCTTCTCCACAGTGATTTCGTTTGTCAGGTCCGTAGCACTGTCGATAGCAACAAGATCACAAACAAGAGGACAAATATAATGGTAAAAGAAAAGAGACGGATTCAGGAGAGAACCGAAAGACTTCGATTTTCAGAGAAACAAGGGGTGTACCTTCACCCGGGCTTGATTGTTAGATAAGATATTTGGATATTTTCCCCTCTTTAAGCTAGTGAATCAATATAGGTAGGAACATAGGGCTAGTTGTTGAAGGTACTAAAACAATTAGGTTGGCTTCAGAGCTAGCCCTCATAGTTGCAGGAATATCTATCGTAAGCTTCTGAGATTTTGGAGTTGATGATTCTATCTAATCTAATGCACTTAGGCTAGCAAAAGCTTCTACAACAATAATAGTAGCAACAACATCTTCGGCGGCGAGGATAGCCTTTACCTCTTTAGGTTATTTAATGTCATCAGCATTGAGGTACTTGACCATCAACTCTTCCCAATTAAAGCCTTCAATGGTCTCTCTATATGATTCTCAAGCATCACCAAGGGTGACAGCACATGGACTCCCCAACTATTTTAGATTTTTGCACTGAACTGCATTGGTGAAAAACTATTGAATAATAGTGTTCAATTCTTCCCTCTTTATCACCTTTAGCTCTTTCAACTATCTTAGGTCTTGGGTGGTGAGGAATAATCAAATAGTTATCAAATTTCTCGGTCTTCACCAAAAGAAGATCGTTTGCAAGTTTTTCATCTTAAGCATGGTGTCTTTAAATTTTAACTGCTTGGTCTATAACAATTCTCTCCCATCCTCGAATAATTTCATCCTCTACAGTGAGCAGCGAGTCCTTATTTGCAAGCTATATTTTTAGAACTGCATTGTCCTTAAGGGCGGTCTTCAAGATGCCTTTCATCGGAATTTCAACTTGATTGTGGGATCTTTTCATCTCTTCCATCAAATCTTTAGCCCTCGTTTCATATTATAGAGCAGCTTGCTTCTTTACTTTTATCTTCCTTAAATTTTCCTTGTACCCCTTAATATGTCTGTTATGTGTCTTCTTTTTAGATTCAAATGAGTGAATGTCCATTTGATTGATTTACTAATCTTAGAGAGAGCATGGCAAAGCAATTTTCATTCGTATACTGGTCAAACAACACTTGAACCATCTTACCTTTTGGTTTACTTCTTCCTTGGGGGTATTTCTGATGTTATAGTCAAACATGACACTAGCTAAGCAGACATCTGGGAAGGCAGCCTGCATACGGCTCGATGCAGTTTGGTGACCAAGAGGAGGTGCAGTTGAAGTTAAGGGGCATGAAGTTGGAGACTGTTGGTGTATAGAAAGCTAGAGTTGGGAGCAAGGGTTGGGAGTGAAGCAGATAAATGCCAAAGAGAATCTATGGCATTCCTTCAAATATTTATACCACTTACTTGAATCGTAGGGCCGCTTCTCTTTAGCCAACCTTTTTCTTCGCTCCCTTTCTGCCCGGTAGTCTTCTTTCACCCTGTGTTCTTCATCTTTCCTTTTAGCACTCTCAACATTGGTTTTTAGTCATCGGTAAGAGCTAGAACATGGTGGTTCAGGAGTGCATCTCCTTTCGTCACTAATTCTATACTAGATACTTCTAAATCTACCACTAGCTATGGTACTTGATACAAGAGAAAGGATTGTATAAGCTTTAGAATATTGGAATTCAAATTAATGCAAGGAATGTGCTTTCATGCACGAAAAACTGCATAGTGTGCCGATGCCCCCCCTTAATTACTTTGTGGATTGTGCTTATGTGGAAATAAAGAGGAAATCTCGCCTCCTTCGGCTAGAATACCCTAGCAAGAAGCTAAAACTTGTAGAGCCTTCTTTAATAGATCGATGGTATCAAAATTGCTTAAAAGCCAAAAATACCTTCAAAAGAACTAGTCAGAAGATTTGCCTCGGTTAATGGCATCATGCATGGTTCTATGGCTTTTTTAAAATGATAACAATTATCCACTTTGGGTGAAGTGATGCAGGAAGATCAGTGCCTTTGGGAGATGTCTTGCCCTACGACTTATCCCATACTTGATCAATATTATAGTAACTATCGCCTCCTTCATCACTTTCTTTTTCTTGTTCTTCTTCTTCTATTTCATCTTCCATCTCTTATTTTCTCTCTTTTCTTCCTTCCTCGCCATTTTCATCTTGAATGGTTTGCATTTTAACTTCTCTATCTTCTTCCTTTCGAACTTCACTGATAGTAGGATCTTATTTTCCATTATCGATCAGTTCGTCAATGTTTGTTGTAACCGATGGACCTTCAACTCCCCTTGAAGATCATTGCATAAGATGTGGGTTATAGATCGAGTAGACATTCTAGAGTACTTGGAGGGGTGGTCACAAGAAAAATAGAGTAATCACGATGTAATAAACCACACTAATGGAGGTTCTCAACTATCATAAGGTACGCAATGGTGCGTTGTAGGAAGCTGACACTCTTGAGAGTTTCCAAAGTTCCAACATTCTTTTCACTAGTATCTCGACTGGGAATATCTATGAAGGAATTAAGAAAAGTTAAATGATTGGATGGTAGAAATCCAAGTGCAGGAAGAGAGAAAGGGAAAGATTCTTACTGCTGGAATGCCAAGGATGGTTAAAGCCATATAGGCAGCAAATGAGATACTCATTCTTGAAATTTGACAACTTACTATAGAGCTTTTTGATGATCTTGCATCAACACTAAGCCTCAATAATCATATAGAAGGTGAATCACATCTTTCCTTGAAGCTTAAGATGTGGGTTAGCTCTCTGAAATTTGGAGGCCGATGAAGTGGGTTCATAAATAGTACTTACAAGGAGCTTAGAAGTGCATACCCATTGGGTTGGAGCTAGCCTAAGCTCTTAGAGGATCATGCATAAGAAAGGATTAAAGAGCGGTATGGTGCCACCCAAGTACATATATTTGTACATGTTGTATAGCCCATTGGAGGGCCATGCGCTAGTAGGATTTACATGGGAAGAAGAACATTATCTTCAGGAATCTCGTGTCACCGGTATATATTATGGAGCGTCTTTGCAGCTAAGGTCGTTGGAAATTTTTCAGGAGGGTCATTCAGAACACTTATGTCCATTTGTTCATGTAGAGGAGGAGTCTACTCTCAGAGTGATTCTACTGAAACGATCATCATTTGTAATCCGAAGTGATTGAACGCCTAGGTCCTGGAAGCGTTGAAGCCTAAAACCTGAGAAGTGGTAGACCCAACTTCAGAAGGAGTAGATGGCCTAAGACTGGCATAGAATCGGGAGATTGGCGAGTCATTTTGGATAGGAAAGCTTAATGTTCAACCTATTCAGTTACGTTTTACTTTGAAATTCTATTTTAAAAATGAATTTGTGCAACCGGTGCTAAGAATCCAATGGATGTTGATGTGTGTTGATCGACTAGATTTTGAACATCGAATGAGGAAAATGGAAATGTTAATATATTCTTGTGAATCATGTGTCCGACATGTGACAAATGGGTCTCCCGTGTAGATAGCTCGCTCATGCTTGAAAACGAACTATGCCATATGATGAAACAATGCATTATATCTTACTCATTATCGACAAAATATTGATAATGGAATTGTTGACTTGAGCAACGTAACAAAAATTATTTTGCTTGAACATTGAAAGATTAGTAACTGAATTTGCTTTATAAAGAATTATTCAAATATTGGGACACATTCAATACGACTGTTCTTTAGAAGAGAACCATCCTTTTTACATTTAAGCGATGATTAGTGACTGGCTAAGTCTAGATAGGTGTTAGCAAATGAAATTTGGATTGTAAAATCTTTAAGTAAAAGCAGCTAAGCACTCCTCAAAAACAACCATATACCCTAGGTTTAACCCGAGTTCACCGTAGGTTGGACTGGAGATATACCCCATCATATCCCAGCTATTACCTTGACCAGCCCTCTCTTAGAACCCTCCAAATCACCACAACCAATTTTGGTTGCCATGACGTGAAAATGTGCCACCATGGATTATCGAGAACAAAGTTGGTGCTAGAATTGACGCATTCGATAATGAGGTCCTCAAGTTCGACGGTGATGGTCAAAGTCAGCATCTAGAAGTAGCAGCAATCTTGATACGACAGTGACGATCGAAGTGTGGCAACGACGATCAATTCTAGCAAAGGTAGAGCAGTTTCAAGTGAGCATGGTAGAGAGAGTAAAAAAAGCTTGGGCATGAATAGTAGAAAAAATGAGCAAGTAAGGAAGAAAGTATTTCATACTGAGTATATATAGTACTCAATGACTAGGAAAAAGAATACGATACTTAGAAGAATAACTCGATGCTGACCTGAATTTTTGGCAAAAATTGGAGAAAAGGCAAGAGAAAAGTATATGAAACCTAGCTAAGGCATGGAACAATCTCTAGAGTGTAGATCATGTCCTTAGCATGGAGAATGGAATTACTACTACTTATAGCAGTTGAAAGACTATCCATGGACTGGAGACAACACTATGAAGAAACTCTTAGATAATCGACGAACATACAAGGATAATAATGGATGCTTGTCTTGTTCTAGAGCATGCTTTATTTCTAACAGAGGCATACTCTTGGTGGCAAGTGTTACCTATTTCTTTAACAGATCATCCTTTAGATGAATCTGACATCAAGACGGAGATAAAATGATTCACAAAATTAGGAACATGCTTAGAAGGAAAATGGAAGTGGACTTAAGGATTTAGAGATTAATTGAAGCTGAGAAAATCAATTGGCACCAAGCACTTTCTTCTTGGTGTGATCACTTTATCTACCCTTATGGGCCCCAACAGCTGTAACATGTAGATAGATGGCTTGTGTGAACATCGTAAGGTCTCAAGGAATAGACAAACAACTGCAAAGGAATTCTGAAGGTAAGCAGTTATGTACAAGTGGTATCAAAACCTCTCGAAAAGTACACGATCTTTATAGAAAAGTATTCAGAATAAAATAGATCGAAGGAGGAAAGAAGGAGATACTCCCTCTCCAAAATTCAAGTTGGTACTGACCACTTCTGGTTAGTAACGAATAGAATTTATAACTCAACATACTCTGTCTTCCTCTCCTGCATACTTGGATCTGGACCCAGACTTGTTATTTCGCATAGTCTTAATTCTTTTGGATGATTTGTCCATAAATACATCATCTATGGTATTTGTTAGGGGGCTCTTGACCTTTTTTCCCTTTTTATCTTCAATATCTTCTTACCATAATCACTAAGGAAGTTGTTTTTGATTGTTCTAGGTTGTAGAAACTTATCAACCCTTATACTAGTGACTCTCAATTAATGTAACGACCCACCTTTCATTCCATAGAAAGACGCATCATTAAGAAGAAAGAAAGGGATAGAAAAGAGAAAAGAAAGGAAAGAAAGAAACAGACAACATCAGAATCTCACAGCGGAACGAATAAATTATATTATATCACATAAAACATTACATAATATCATATACATCAGAGTTATATAGCTAACACAACAGAAACTAGATAGTTATAAACATCTTTAAATCAATTACAATTCAAGTACATCAGAGAAATAGATACAACGCAAAACACAGCGGAACCACTATATATATCTACAGGTCGAAGCCTCCTGCTCCATTATCTCCTCCAGAACTCATCAAAGAAATCCTGAAACACTTGACTACTCATACATAATATGAGTACCCAAGAGTTTAATAAAACAGAAAATAAACACTCGGGTCAGACATGGGTCTGGTGTGAGTAAACGGGTTAAAGTTGCTTAACTTTGAAAATCCTTTGAAAAGAAAGGTATCACATAAGACTTCCCACACATAAACATGGAAAAGTTTTAACCTTACGCTAACCAAAACATTAGATAGGAAATCCAGTGATATTATAATAGTGTCTAGGGTTTTCAAATAAATAAGAAATAGCCGAAATTGTTACATTCATTAAGTTCCAGCTACTAGCCACAAAAGTGGGTAATACAATCAAAACCGTAGGGTCTCGTAGGAAGAATGGGTTTCCACCAATGGCAGGGCTACTGGGTACCGCCCGTCACAGTAGTGGCCTAGATCACCGTACCGTGGAGTACACCCGCTCCCCTGCAACACAAAGCCGGGACTATTCCTTACTGAACAGTCCCGAACAAGACCACCCCGCAAATTGGCCGTCGCCAACTGCCACACATCCGAAATATAAAGGGATCTCTAGACAGGGGTAAATCTTGCTCTCCAGTGGGGGCTACCCACGAAGCCTTGCTGCACCTCACCTGTTTTAGCCATTCCCAGTTGATGAGGCTTGAGGCTACGATTACCTTTATAGGGCACATCAAACTTAGAATGCTCATCGTCCACCCGACGATGTTCTGAAAGCATTCAATCCGTACAAGTTCATTCCGGGTTCGAACGAAACCGAAGGCATTATCATGTTACACTCATTTTGGAATCACCCTCAGAGTTAACGACGATAACCCTTGCACTCTTAATCAACATCTCGAACCTATAAGTACTATTCCATCAAACTCACTACGGAATCACCCACAGAGTTATACTGACATATAGTTCATACACCTCAAGTCTTTACTTGCTCCACTTGGATTAACGACCTAACGTTTAATTTGGAATCGATGTGGTTTTCGGATATCCAAATATGGAAGCCCGATACCGGTCTCACCGAAACCAAACGCCATTTTAATGTCCAAGTTGTACTTAAGGGTTTTAAACAATTAACTCATTTCATTATTACCTATTTCTCACAGATAGATAAACTACATATCACAATAGATAATCACATTCTCATCATAAATAGATAATCTGTATCATCATCACAAACAGATAATCATCACAACCAGATAATTATCACAACCAGATAATCCATATTATCATAATTTATCTAAGCATCCATATCCTATAGATACTACTCATCTCATTACTAAGATCACAACCATCCAATCAATATCATCCATAAGCAATGATTTATTAATCATTAATTATAATTAATTTAAAATGAATTAAATTAATTACTTTTATCTTTAATTAATTTAAAATAAATTAAATTAATTATCACATCTATAAATCCTGCTTATATATCCACTAATTAATTTACCTAGTTAATTCATTATTCACTAAGTATTCAACTAGATTAAACAACATTGATTAATCATTCTCTAATTACAATAAGTAATTAGTCTTTAATTAATTTCTCAAATTAATTAACCTTAATCATAGGTAATTAACATTTAATTACTTCATTTATTAATTAATTAATTATTACTTAATTAAATATTTCTTAATTACATAATTAGTTATATTAATTAATGATCTCTAATTTATATTTAAATTAATTACATTTAGTAATTAATCTAAATTTAAATAGCATTTGTTAATCACCCTTGATTAATATCAAAACAGTAATTAACTATCTTTAATTACTCATAACAAATTAATTATTCCATAATTAATTATCTTCATTAATTAATCCCTTGATTAATTGCAAAAGCAACTATCCAAATTACTTCATTAAAAATAAATCATCTCTCATTAATTACATTCCAATAATTATCATTTATTACTTCTCAAAGTGATCCTGCTCCATTAATTACATTAAGTAATTACACTTATAAAATCATCAAATGATTTCTTAAATTAATTAAACTAAATTAATTAATTTAAACAAATCACATCATTACAATTAATTACAATAAGTAATTAATACCTTAATTACTTTTATCAAGTAATTATGCTTAATCATTTCTAATTGATTATATACAATTAATTAATCTAATTAATTATCAAAATTAAACACATTAATTAATTAATTATCCTTAGATAATTATCATTATTAATTATCAACATTTTATTTAATTACTTACACAAGAAAATTATCTTAGATTTATTTTCATTAATCATCTCTAATTATAAATTAATTCAAGTCATTATTAAAATCAAATAAATAAGTAAATTCTTAATCATCTTAATTATTTCTAAATAATTCATTTACTTATTAATGACTTTATTTACATTCAAAATGTATTTAAAACAATACATTTCTAAATTTAATCCAAATTCCATTTTAAAATTTAAGTTTTTAAAATGTTTAATTATTTTAACGTTATCCAAATTCTTAAATAAATTTATTCTTAAAATAAAAGTGAAAACATTCATTACTTATAAAAGAGATTTACATAAGAAAGTTTAAAACAAAATTTCTTAAAGAAATCAAGTTTTAAAACAAATTTATTATCTTAACCTCCAAA
Organism: Allium cepa; assembly: GCA_030765085.1. Taxonomy (NCBI): domain Eukaryota; kingdom Viridiplantae; phylum Streptophyta; class Magnoliopsida; order Asparagales; family Amaryllidaceae; genus Allium; species Allium cepa. Next base: position 242,100,272 of record CM060930.1, read on the forward strand.
TTTGAAGTTAAACATTTCATAACTTTTATACAAATACTAAAGGAAAGAAATTTGTCAAGTTTAAAACATTTATTTGAAATCAAATTCATTTTTAAAATCTACTTTTAACATTTCATACTTGTTTAATATTTAAGGTTTTCAAAACTGTTTTAAAATTCTAATCTGGATTCATAATAGACTTATGACATATTTGACTTGATTTTAAATCTTACTTTAAAACTTATTTTAAACCTTACTAAAATTTAAAATCTTCATTATTGAAACTTTGAATTTCAAAGTTTCTTTGAGTTCAAATTCAACTTAAGCTTTAAATTTAAATCCCTGTTAATAAAATTGAATTTCATTCAAATTTTTTAGAAACTTCAAACAGACGGGTTATAAAGCTGAAACTAACACCAACCCGAGACCTTCCCTCATATGCTTCGAGTTCAAAAACCACTTGCTTCGAATCACTGCATGATCTACCCGAGAAATACACGAGACAAAAATATTGCACAACCCAACAGTCCACCTGAATTTCAAATATGCACGGTGCATATGCACTGGTGCTTAGATCATCTCCAGCCACCCTAGGAAACTCATCCTAGTCGCCGACCATCCTTTGACATGATCACGACCTTCAAAAATCCACTACAGCTCGAAATACAAATTTGAGATAGCCAAGCCAAAAACTGGAAATACCTCTACATCCAAAAGCCATACCTGCCAACACCGAGGAAACCCACCTCCGACCATCATCGTCGATGCGACTTGGCCATAGCTCCATCTACATTCCCTCTCCCGATTCCCAAAGTATTTCATCACTCGACGCAACAGAGAACATGAGATGAAACAAAAACTTCAACACTCAAACACTAGGGTTTGAAACCTGTAAACAACTATTGCCGTCGCCTCCTACCTCTGATCATCTACTACCCAATTTTCCCCCATTCTCACATCAATTCCACCCCTCCAGGCAGAACCACATCACCCCAATATCACTAGGAATTTAGATAAACCCAGATTTCCCTATTTGATTCAACTCAGAAATACTAACTTATCAGTAAATTTTAAAATGTGGTTCTTGTTTTAAAATTCATGATTGAAATCATGCATTCAAATTATAAACTTGTTTTAATAAATTTAAGGTGTTGAGATTCTTATTTTTTAAAATAATATCTGTTATTATTGTTGATAGTGTGTCAGAGGCTACAGGTTTTCAATTTAACTTATTTTAACTAAATCATCATTTACAAACCTAAATTTATACTAAACCAACATATTTTGTTTACACATAAATTTCCAACTGAAATCAATTCAAGTGATAAAGAATGTCTATTAAAGAAAATCTTAGTTTACAAATTAAATAAATATGCAGATACAGGCGACCAGCAACATACAAACATATTCATATATGTACACACAGAACAGTCATCAATATGAAATCATCACAACATACTTATTTCTTCCAATTCACATGCACATATATCTTAAGCTTTTTGCATGGTGAGGTTACTTATTTCATTTATTTTTTAAACAGAAAACAAAACAGTTTTATCTATAATAGATTTTGATTTCTGTGAATTAGAACTTGAGTTCTGTAAATTATGTTTAGCTTTGATTTTTAAAACGAATACTGTTTTTAAAATAAAGAAGTTTACTCACACTAACTATTGAAGAGGCAGAGAACAATCCCAGATGCATTCATATTCCTAGAACCTGTTTTGCATCTGCATGTTGATTTCTGAAGTTGATATTGCTGACTGAAGTTGCTTTTCTGTTGTTGTTGATTATTACAAAACCGCATTTTGATGATTTTAAACTGCATGCAGACCATCCTTCTTTTGCTTGAGTTTGAGTTGAAGTTGAATCTTTACAGATTGCAGATTTAAACAAAATTTGTAATTGGGTTTTCTTTTGCAGATTTTAAACAGTTTTGGTTTGTAGATTTAGGTTTTGCATTTGGTTTTGCAGATCTTAAATTGAATTGAGTTTTGCAGATTTTCTCTACTAAAATCTGATTTCAGATTTCCCATTGAAGATAAAGTGATTTGAATTAAATGAATATACAAGGTTTTCCTATCTAAAATAGTTAATTATTTTCAAAAATGAATTAACATGCCACTTGTTACATAATAATGTAGAGTAATTACAAGTTTCCTCTTTTAAAAGTTAAATGTTTACACATGTTTATCTTAATATTAAAAGAAATTTCTTTAATTTATGAATGTGTTTTAAATCTATCTAAAAAAATATCTAATTTAATTTAGCATGATTTAAATGTTTTATTAACACTTAATTTTTAAATAATTACATATAAACTACCTTTATAAAATTACACAATTTAAATGTTTATTTGAATGTTTTCAAAATAATATTTTTAAAACTAATTTTCAAAAGAGAAAATTTTAAAAAAGAATAAGAATATTGAATTCAATTTTATTCAAAAGTTTCAAATCAAAATACTATACTCTAATATAAATGAACTAAATTTATTTCAAAAGAAAATTATTTTAAAATAAAACAAAATAAACTTTTATTATAAAGTACAATTTAAACTATTATATTTATAACAAAATAAATATTTACTTATATTTCCTTTTTAAAATATAAGATAGACTTTTAAATTAACTTTTGAAAAGTTTCAATACTAATTTCAATTAATTTAATCATAATTTATTCATTTATATATATATATATATAATAATAATAATTAGAAAATATTCTTATTAAATTTAAATTTGAATTAAAATCAAATTCTCTATTTACAATGTATAAACATATATACATTATAAATAAAATATCTTTAAATAAGCTTAGAAAGATAATTTTATCATTTAAATATTTTTAACATTTGAAAACAATAAAATTCCCAAAATTATTATTATCATTATTATAAATTTTGAAAAGAATATCATTTGACAAATTAAATAATTATTAATTTTTAAAAGATAATTCTGTTTGAATTAGATTATTAAATCAATATTTCATATTTTTAAAATAATTATAAATGAAATTCTTAAACAAATATTGCCATAATTTCTGGGACATCACATTCCTCCTCCCTTAAAAGAATTTCGTCCTCGAAATTTAAAAGCAAAGATAATTTAGTAATCCCATACAGATTTTTAAAATTTAAAATAGCAAACATATGCTATCAACCAAATATTATCAACCATAGCAAGCAATTTAAACAAACAATTCTAACTATCTTGAAAAAATTATAGATAGGATTCCCTAGAGTTTCTCAGGTACAAACACCGGGACACTCGCCCTACAGAATCTAAACTAGCTACACCACTCAGATCTAGAGCTCCTATATATCTAGATCTACAAATCTAAACAGAGTACCGGACCATAGACAAGTCCTGATCAACTTCCAAATCTCCCAGAACTACTGATTCTAAAACCAGTGATAAACCATACACGTACTCCCTCAGAGATACGTGAAAAACATAACAAATTCCAGCTATCTGAACTGGCAATTCAATCCTGTAGACTAAACACTTAACCCTTGAGAGAAAACAGAAAGATCTAATACTCTTATCCACAAATCTCTTCTGTCGATCCTGGGCTGCCTCCAACCTTCTAGATCAATCCAAAATCCACCACACCAACTCTACTACACAAATATCAGAAGACTTCAAATATACCACTCCTATTCGAAAAACAGAACAGATGCACAAGACATCCAAGCCTCCAGATTAAAATGAATTTCCAGTAGAAATCCTCTGATCTAAGACAAAACTCAAATTCCCAATGAATCGGGTGTTGCTTCTATTCTGAAATAGCTGCCATTATGCTTCCGCTGCACAACTCTGATTCGAGAATGCTATTGATGAACACAAGTACGAACTTGATCAATCCACTCCGAAAACATTGTTCATCAAATTCCATAAAATCTCAGTGACCTATCAGATTCGGTCACAAACACCACAGCAAAAAATTCAACCAGAAATCTAGATTCAATCAATCCTGTCAGCTTAAACAGGTCTCTTTCTCAAAGAGCCCTCCTACTAAGCCGAGCCACCGGTAAAGCTCCAAGAACCCAGTTGAAATAGAACTCAATCTCTTGATGCGGATGCAAACCTTAACTCCTTCGAAGATATCAAACCACTTCGATAACTCAAACATCCTCTAGAGATGCTTCAATCCAAACAAAGATTACTCAGAGAAATTCCAAACTATCGCAAGTCACTTTTGCGATCCCACTCAGTTCAGATCCCAAGAAATCGTTCTCACTTCACCAATCGGAACAGCTAAACCTTCTAACCAAAAGAAGAAACTAGTGGTCCATCTCCAACCACAAACATCACACCCAGCTGAGCTTGCAGAAGAAATGGACAAACTTCACCATCTGCCTGGCCTACTGACCAAAGAATTACAGAGACTTCTGGACCATTAAAGAAACATGCTACTCTACTGCTGCTACTGCTGCCAAAGACTTCTCATCCAAAAGCTCACCAAATCACATAGCTACATCAGCCACTTCCACCATAGAGCCTTCAATAGACAGATATCCCTCGGGAAACTTGATCTCAAACACCAAACACTCTGCCAAACTGAGTCTCAAACTCAAATTCAGACAGAACTCCTTCCTGAGGTTGCCAAGATACTATTACTGGCTTCAGAACTCCCAACTGATCCAGGCTCAAGAAAAACCACTCGCACGAGTGAAACCAAGCTTACATTTCCAAAGACAAACTCCGAACCTTATAAAGATTTCCTTCAGAGATCAGTGAAATCCTTCACACCAAACTGCAAAACTACTCAAGATGCCCAATACTTCCCTAGCAGATCCCCCAACTTCAAACACTCGGACTCCATCCATTGTTAGTCGTGTTATACACACCACTACCTCATCTAACTTTATTACTTATATTGGAAAACCTAAACAGGTAACCCAACAGACAGGTAGAAATATATATATATATATATATATATATTGAAAATTACAAATACGCTCTCTCAAGACAGATACCACTCCAGAGTCTAGGTATTCGCTCAACCTAGTGCTCTGATACCACAATGTAACGACCCGCCTTTCATTCCATAGAAAGACGCATCATTAAGAAGAAAGAAAGGGATAGAAAAGAGAAAAGAAAGGAAAGAAAGAAACAGACAACATCAGAATCTCACAGCGGAATGAATAAATTATATTATATCACATAAAACATTACATAGTATCATATACATCAAAGTTATGTAGCTAATACAATAGAAACTAGACAGCTATAAACATCTGTCTAGCAATTATAATTCAAGTACATCAGAGAAGCATACACAACTCAAAACACAGCGGAACCACTATATATATCTACACGTCGAAGCCTCCTGCTCCATTATCTCCTCCGGAACTCGTCAAAGAAATCCTGAAACACTTGACTACTCATACATAATATGAGTACCCAAGAGTTTAATAAAACAGAAAATAAACACTCGGGTCAGACATGGGTCTGGTGTGAGTAAACGGGTTAAAGTTGCTTAACTTTGAAAATCCTCTGAAAAGAAAGGTATCACGTAAGACTTCCCACACATAAACATGGAAAAGTTTTTACCTTACGCTAACCAAAACATTAGGTAGGAAATCCAATGATATTATAATAGTGTCTAGAGTTTTCAATTAAATGAGAAATATCCGAAATTGTTGAATTCATTAAATTCAAGCTACTAGCTACAAAAGTGGGTAATACAGTCAAAACCGTAGGGTCTCGTAGGAAGAATGGGTTTCCATCAATGGCAGGGCTACTGGGGTACCGCCCATCACAGTAGTGGCCTATATCACCGTACCGAGGAGTACGCCCGCTCCCCTGCAACACAAAGCCGGGACCATTCCTTACTGAACAGTCCCGAACAAGACCACCCTGCAAATTGGCCGTCGCGAACTGCCACACAGCCGAAATATAAAGGGACCTCTAGGCAGGGGTAAATCTTGCTCTCCAGTGGGGGCTACCCACGAAGCCTTGCTGCACCTCCCCTGTTTTAGCCATCCCCTGTTGATGAGGCTTGAGGCTACGATTACCTTTATAGGACACATCAAACTTAGAATGCTCATCGTCCACCTGAAGATGTTCTGAAAGCATTCAATCCATAGAAGTTCATTCTGGGTTCGAACGAAACCGAAGGCATTATCTCATTACACTCATTTTGTAATCACCCTCAGAGTTAACGATGATAACCCTTGCACTCTAAATCACCATCTCGAACCTATAAGTACTATTCCGTCAAACTCATTACGGAATCACCCACAGAGTTATACTTACGTATGGTTCTTGCACCTCAGGTCTTCACTTGCTCCACTTGGATTAACGACCTAACGTTTAATTTGGAATCGATGTGGTTTTCGGATATCCAAATATGGAAACCCGATCCCGGTCTCATCGAAACCAAACGCCATTTTAATGTCCAAGTTGTACTTAAGGGTTTTAAACAATTAACTCATTTCATTATTATCTATTTCTCACAGATAGATAAACTACATATCAGAATAGATAATCACATTCTCATCATAAACAGATAATCTGTATCATCATCACAAACAGATAATCATCACAACCAGATAATCCATATTATCATACTTTATCTAAGCATCCATATCCTATAGATACTACTCATCTCATTACTGAGATCACAACCATCCAATCAATATCATCCATAAGCAATGATTTATTAATCATCAATTATAATTAATTTAAAATGAATTAAATTAATACTTTTATCTCTAATTAATTTAAAATAAATTAAATTAATTGTCCATCTATAATATTGCTTATATATCCACTAATTAATTTACCTAGTTAATTCATTATTTACTAAGTATTCAACTTGATTAAACAACATTGATTAATCATTCTCTAATTACAATAAGTAATTAGTCTTTAATTAATTTCATAAATTAATTAACCTGAATCATACGTAATTAACATTTAATTACTTCATTTATTAATTAATTAATTATTACTTAATTAAATAATTCTTAATTACATAATTAGTTATATTAATTAATGATCTCCAATTTATATTTAAATTAATTACTTAATTTAAAATTAATTACATTTAGTAATTAATCTAAATTTAAATAGCATTTATTAATCACCCTTGATTAATATCAAAATAGTAATTAACTATCTTTAATTACTCATACCAAATTAATTATTCCATAATTAATTATCTTCATTAATTAATCCCTTGATTAATTGCAAAAGTAACTATCCAAATTACTTCATTAAAAATAAATCATCTCTCATTAATTACATTCCAATAATTATCATTTATTACTTCTCAAAGTAATCCTGCTCCATTAATTACATTAAGTAATTACACTTATAAAATCATCAAATGATTTCTTAAATTAATTAAACTAAATTAATTAGTTTAAACAAATCACATCATCATAATTAATTACAATAAGTAATTAATACCTTAATTACTTTTATCAAGTAATTATGCTTAATCATTTCTAATTGATTATATACAATTAATTAATCTAATTAATTATCAAAATTAAACACATTAATTAATTACTAAATTATCCTTAGATAATTATCATTATTAATTATCAACATTTTATTTAATTACTTACTTAAGAAAATTATCTTAGATTTATTTTCATTAATCGTCACTAATTATAAATTAATTCAAGTCATTACTAAAATCAAATAAATAAGTAAATTCTTAATTATCTTAATTATTTCTAAATAATTCATTTAATTATTAATGACTTTATTTACATTCAAAATGTTTTTAAAACAATACATTTCTAAATTTAATCCATATTCCATTTTAAAATTTAAGATTTTAAAATGTTTAATTATTTTAACATTATCCAGATTCTTAAATAAATTTATTCTAAAAATAAAAGTGAAAACATTCATTACTTATAAAAGATATTTATATAAGAAAGTTTAAAACAAAATTTCTTAAAGAAATCAAGTTTTAAAGTAAAGTTATTATCTTAACTTCCAAATTTAAAGTTAAACATTTCATAACTTTTATTCAAATACTAAAGGAAAGAAATTTGTCAAGTTTAAAACATTTATTTGAAATCAAATTCATTTTTAAATTCTACTTTAACATTTTAAACTTGTTTAATATTGAAGGTTTTCAAAACTATCTTAAAATCCTAATCTGGATTCATAATAGACTTATGACATATTTGACTTGATTTTAAATCTTGCTTTAAAACTTATTTTAAACCTTACTTAAATTTAAATTCTTCATTTTTAAAACTTTGAATTTCAAAGTTTCTTTGAATTCATATTCAACTTAAGCTTTAAATTTAAATCCCTGCTAATAAAATTGAATTTCATTCAATTTTTTTTTTAAAACTGCAAACAAACAGGTTATAAACCTGAAACTAACACCAACCCGAGACCTCCCCTCATATGCTTCGAGTTCACAAACCACTTGCTTCGTGTCATTGCATGTTCTACCCGAGAAATACACGAGACAAAAATACTGCACAACCCAATAGTCCACCAGAATTTCAAATATGCACGGTGCGAATGCACCGGTGCTCAGATCATCTCCAGCAACCCTAGGCAACTCCTCCTAGTCGCCGACCATCCTCTGACATGAACACGACCTTCAAAAATCCACTACAGCTCGAAATACAAATTTGAGATAGCCAAGCCAAAAACTGGAAACACATCTACATCCAAAAGCCATACCTGTCAACACCGAGGAAACCCACCTCTGACCATCATCGTCGATGCGACTTTGGCCATAGCTTCATCTACATTCCCTCTCCCGATTCCCAAAGTATTTCATCACTCGATGCAATAGAGAACATTAGATGAAACCAAAACTTCAACACTCAAAGACTAGGGTTTGAAACTAGTAAACAACTATTGTCGTCGCCTCCTACCTCTGATCATCTGCTACCCAATTTCCCCCCACTCTCACATCAATTCTCCCCCTCTAGGCAGAACCACATCACCCCAATATCACTAGGAATTTAGACAAACCCAGATTTCCCAATTTGATTCAACACAGAAATACTAACTTATCAGTAAATTTTAAAATTCATGATTGAAATCATGCATTCAAATTATAAACTTGTTTTAATAAATTTAAGGTGTTGAGATTCTTACTTTTTAAAATAATATCTGTTATTATTGTTGATAGTGTGTCAGAGGCTACAGGTTTTCAATTTAACTTATTTTAACTAAATCATAATTTACAAACCTAAATTTATACTAAATAAACATATTTTGTTTACACATAAATTTCCAACTAAAATCAATTCAAGTGATAAAGAATTTCTATTAAAGAAAATCTTAGTTTACAAATTAAATAGATATGCAGATACAGGCAATTAGCCACATACAAACATATTCATATATGTACACACAGAACAGTCATCAATATGAAATCATCACAACATACTTATTTCTTCCAATTCACATGCACATATATCTTAAGCTTTTTGCATGGTGAGGTTACTCATTTCATTTTTTTTAAACAGAAAATAGAACAGTTTTATCTATAACAGATTTTCATTTCTGTGAATTAGAACCTGAGTTCTGTAAATTATGTTTAGCTTTTATTTTTAAAAAGAATACTGTGTTTAAAATAAAGAAGTTTACTCACATTAATTATTGAAGAGGCAGAGAACAATCTCAGATGCATTCATATTCCTAGAACCTGTTTTGCATCTGCATGTTGATTACTGAAGTTGATCTTGCTGATTGAAGTTGCTTTTCTGTTGTTGTTGATTATTAAAAAATTGCAGTTTGATGATTTTAAATTGCAAGCAGACCATCCTTCTTTTGCTTGAGTTTGAGTTGAAGTTTAGTCTTTACAGAATGCAGATTGAAACAGAATTTGTATTTGGGTTTTCTTTTGCAGATTTTAAACAGTTTTGGTTTGCAGATTTGGGTTTTGCAGATCTTAAATTGAATTGAGTTTTGCAGATTTTCTCTACTAAAATCTGATTTCAGATTTCCCATTGAAGATAAAGTGATTTGAATTAAATGAATTTGCAAGGTTTTCTTATCTAAAGTAATTAATTATTTTCAAAAATGAATTAACATGCCACTTGTTACATAATAATGTAGAGTAATTACAAGTGTCCACTTTTAAAAGTTAAATATTTACACATGTTTATCTTAATATTAAAAGAAATTTATTTAATTTATGAATGTGTTTTAAATATATCTAAAACTATATCTAATTTAATTTAGCATGATTGAAATGTTTTATTAACATTTAGTTTTTAAATAATTACATATAAACTACCTTTATAAAATTACACAATTTAAATGTTTATTTGAATGTTTTCAAAATAATATTTTTAAAACTAATTTTCAAAAGAGAAAATTTTAAAAAGAATAAGAATATTGAATTCAATTTTAGTCAAAAGTTTCAAATCAAAATACTATACTCTAATATAAAATGAACTAAATTTATTTCAAAAGAAAATTATTTTAAAATAAAACAAAATAAACTTTTATTATAAAATACAATTTAAACTATTATATTTATAACAAAATAAATATTTACTTATATTTCCTTTTAAAAATATAAGAGAGACTTTTAAATTAACTTTTGAAAAGTTTCAATACTAATTTCAATTAATTTAATCATAATTTATTCATTTATATATATATATATATAATAATTGGAAAATATTCTTATTAAATTTAAATTTGAGTTAAAATCAAATTCTCTATTTACAACGTATACACACATATAAATTATAAATAAAATATCTTTAATAAGATTAGAAAGATAATTTTATCATTTAAATATTTTTAACATTTGAAAACAATAAAATTCCCAAAATTATTATTGTCATTATTATAAATTTTGAAAAGAATATCATTTGACAAATTAAATAATTATTAATTTTAAAAAGATAATTCTGTTTGAATTAGATTGTTAAATCAATATTTCACATTTTTAAAATAATTATAAATGAAATTATTAAATAAATATTGCCAGAATTTCCGTGACATCACAATTAAATAATAAATAAACTATAGGGGATGTAAGCCATCAACTAAGGAACCACTTTAAAAAGCTTTAGTGTTCTCTTTATCTTTCATACTACAATTGCTAGATCTATCGGTTTCTACAGGATTTTAGGTGTTATGCCATTCCAAGCTCAAAAATATTGTTGTTGCATTAGATCAAAAAATGGCATGCTTGTGCTGTTGTGCAGTCCTAAATGATTTAAAGGCAAGGTGATTGCTGTGATGAATGTGCTCTCATTAGCATAACCGCATTAGTTGTTAGAACACATACAAAATATGATGAAGCAAAATTTTTTTGAGACATATTGTCTATAGTAATTTATATATTTATTTATATCAAGGACTTCCACTCAAATGAAAATATACGATATGTTCCACTACAAGTATGTCGTTTAGTGTCTACATTTTACCAAATTTTCTATGTATACATTCATTAGAAGTTATCCTAACCGAGCGGGTTAAATCATTTATGTAAGAAAATGTATGATGTCTTCCAATACAAATAGGTCATTCAATAACTATATTTTTTCTTGACGATCTTATTCCTACATTCTTCAAAAGTTAAGCAACCAGGCTAAATCATTCATGCAAGTGACCCATATTTATTACTTTTAAATTGAATTGCAGAAGTTCATATGCTAGTTATATATATTAATATTCATAAATATGTTTATCTAAGAATTCAATCTATTGCACACAATTTTCCAAAATAGATAGGTTAACTGAAGATGGTATATAACTGAAATCTCCATTGAAATTGTTTTAGTACAAATGATGTATATGTTTAATAAATTGATTATATGGATGTAGACATTATGTATAGATACCTTTGTATATTTGGATAGAAAGTAAATATTATTTGTTATTTTAGTACAAAAGTCCAATATATATCTTTTGTTGATCTTGTGTTCGCATGTAGATACTTTGCATATGTCTTTACATCAAGTTCCATGCCATTTGCTTTCCAATCACGTTTGGTTACACATGCTTGTTTGTTCTATCATTAATTTGAAACAAGTTTCATATTTGCTAGTAGGAAACTTGAAAATTGTCGGATAGACAAGAAAATGTGGAGTCAATTTAGAAAACTGCACATTTAATGTACATCACAATGAGACATGAAACGTCAGACAAATTATGTTATTATTAGCACCAAAAATTGGCACACTAGATATTAAGCAGAGAAATAATTGAAAAATATAAAATGAAAATAGAGGAAATAAGCGATTAAATACTAGAAAATCAAAGCACTAATAAGAACACCATGATTTATAATGGTCTGGAATTGTTTGGCTACGTCCATTTTGAATAGATATCTTTATAATCAATTTGTTAACTAAGTACAATAGGGAGAGGATGAAAATCCTTAGTTACAATAGAGTACAAAGCAACAAGTAACGTAAAGGTTCTAAAAATGAATAATCAAGCCTGTGTTTATAAAGAAAGACAGTGAAATATCTACCTGAAAATTCGACAGAAGGATCTCCAAAACAATATGGACTTACAAGAGGATCACATGGCCCAAATCCCAAGAAATAGGGATTGCATCTGATCCCTACTTTGGAGGAATTTGGGAGTGAGATCCCTATAGGGGCTTTTCCATGTTACAATATGCTCGGACTCCAAGTTTCGTGCTAATTGGATTAGTAGAACTTGAGCTATTACTCGATCTTTGCAGCAATGTCAGTTATTACCTGATTCTGGCCGATCCCTATTGAGAGAAGAGTGTCGATCCCTCTTTCTTAGTCCTTTTTAAGTGCGATCCCTAAGATAGGTTCCCCAGGGACCTCACATCTTGTTCTTAAAGTTTCATATGTATTGGACATATATATCTTTTGATATTGATTGTTTTCCACTGAGTTGTACTTGGTTGACTGAAATATGTCGATCCCTATGCTTGAGAGTGACTGTAACCGGTCCTTTTTCTATGTTAGACTACATTCCATACTTTGAATATTCTGCATTTCATATCTCTCAATTTCATTCGATCATAGCTTCATATTATCATCTATACTTGATCTTTGGACTCCATAATCATCGTTCTGGACTTACTGGCTGTAATGACAGTCGAATCTATTTTTTCCTATCAATTTGAATTTAGCTAAGTCAAAATGTGGAATAACACTTATCCCCCAAAATATTTCTTGTGTTGAACATGACATGCTTTGAATAGAAGCAAGTTAGAGTCCTTGGAATAAAATCCATCTAGTTTTCTGAATAGTCGTTATCCTTCCATCATATTTTTTCAGAGTGTCATATCTCCCTTCAATCGTCATGCCACTTGGTCGATTTCAATGGTATGAATTTAGGATTATATTCCGTCAGTTACTACCTATGTTCGGTTCTATGGGGCTGGTAAACTTTGGCTATCTGATTCAGTCTCGACCTTGAAAACGTCGAGTTTGAATTCAATTTCTTTCGATTTCAATTGAACCTTTAGAACATTCGCATTCACATTCAGGTACACATTCTTATCGTTGGTTCCAGACGCGTTTTCACGCTCGTGGGTCATCACTCATTTTTGTTAAATTATATGCAATTCCATTGCTTTTTATATTTACTTAATTTATATTGGTTTTTAGGCACATGTTTACATGCACATATGGTTCGTAACCATCCTTCTCTCTTTCTTTTTCTCTTTCTTTTGTATATGTAAGGCTGATCCCTTTCTCTATTTTTTAATAGGGATTGGAATTTTTATAACTGATTCCTTTTCCCTTTTTTTAGTGTTGATAGGGATTAGATGAATCCCCAAGTCAAGGGATCATACCCGATCCCTTCCTATGTTAGGACCTCAATTCATTTGGCTTCGTGGAGAATGGGAAGGCAAGTTGAACCCTCTACTCTCATATATAAGCTAGCACCTTTCTTATCCATCCTTTACTTATCGCTTTTACTTCCATTCGCTTTCATTTTCTCCAATACCAAACATTTCTTATATTACCTTAAAGTCGGACCCTTCCCTCTCTCTTTCTTACTTAATTTTGAATCAAAACAATCGCGACCCAGCATACTTCTATAAATCTGATCCCTCCTCCCTTTAATCTCGATCATCTGCAAACCATTCACCATCGCCACTGTTTTCTCCATATATCACCGCCAACACGTATATATACATGTAGGTTTTTAGTTTGCATATGACTTTGATTTGTGACATGATAGTAGGTTTTTTTGCGCTACTCATGGTTTAAGTTTGGAGGAGATAAGATGATGACGATGTTGGGTTCGGCGAGATAGTAGATGAGGAGAAAGAAAAGAATGAAGCACGAAGGAAACGGAGGGATCAATCATGGTGGAGTATGGTAGATAGGTATTGGTATTTCGCATGCTACCTGAGGGACCAGCATGAATATTCGAGGGAAAACATGAAAATGAACAAGTATAAGGGTCATTCATAAATGGGATGGAGGGAACGGTGATGTTGTTCCTCAAAGGGATCGAAACAAATATTTAAGGGAAGCGTAGGAATGGCTGAGTAAAGGGATCGATGGTGGTGTGTTTGTGGAGGGATTTGTCATAGGTTTTTCAAGAGGGATTAGTTGTTTTGTTTCATAAGATGGATCACTCATTTTTAGTGAGAGGGATCAGCTATGGGTACTCGGTCAATTCTAAGCTTTTTGAATTGAACTATTTGAGAAAACCAAATAATATTCATTTGTATGAACAATTAGAACTAATACCATCTCAATGAATTTGAACATATGACGATAGTGTACAATGGGATTTTCTTATCCAACTTTGAATTTGAAATTGAATGACCAAACCCCTGGTACTTAAAATATGAATTAAAACTTAACATAGGGACTTTAATAATGGAATTCATTCTTCAACATGTCGATGGTCAATCCCAAAGCTTACACAACCGATAATTCTAAATGCCAGTTGAGATGGTCAGCATGACAGTCAGTTTGGTTGGAATCTAAAGTCTCGTCGCTTACTTTTACTTTTACTTTTGAACAATTTGTCTCCGCGTTGCATGACACTGCACCACATTAGTTCACACATAGCGTGAGGGACAACTAAATTTTCTAATTTCGATTATCTACTGAGTTTAGTTGATATGGGCTCTAGATATTCAAAGTGTTTAGCCATAATGCCTTCTGGACAACCTTCACAACACAGCATTCCCGGAGCCAATTCAAGTTTTGCAACTGTATCCGGCAGAGTCTCCCGTGACAATCAAACAGAGCAACCGGAGGTTTCTGGCCCGTTTGCCAACTTTTTATATGATTTTCCTATCCTTCTGATGGAAGAGATAAGTCCTGCCCCTGATAGTATAGAAGATGCTATATTTATAGATAACTCATTAGATCCTCAAGCCACCATAATTGTCAAGGCCTCTTTTCATAGACTATGCTCTAAACATGGGATTCCATTTGAAGATATTTTAGTCCCTTCGGTGATGATATGGCTCATTTGATTCTGAAGAGATATACGACATGTAATAAATTTACATGCTAGATCGGATGTGTACGGCCTTTTAATTCTTTTATTTGAGAGATGCTAAGATATCTTTGAATAGCTCCTGCTCAGGTGTATCCGAGTAGCTATGCTTTTCTTTATGGCACTTTCTTGCTATTTATGTATGTTTTGTTCTGCACGCTATCTCCTAAGGACATAGGGTTTATTTACAATTTCAAATAATTGAAAATGGAGCCTTTCTTACACTTTCCTCAAGCCTTCACCTAACTGTCAAGTTCTAAATGGAACTTGGAACAAGTTCAGTATCTTCAAACATAAATAGTTCTATGTTCTTTGTTTGCTTGGCTGCGCGAGGTGATGGTTGGAAGGACGTAAGAGTTGCCTTCAATGTATTCTTAAATTATTTAACCTAAGTCATATCTTGAACTAATTAATACTTAGAAAATTTACAAATGTCCATCCATGTCCAGAAGGTGATAGTTTTTCAAGGGTGATTTCTGCAATCCGAGTCATCCCAATTGAGGATAAGACATTAGATCCCTTGTAACCGATGAATGGCTATCTCTTTTTGGGCTATTGAAAGAAGGTCGTAGCATCGGGCTTCTAGGAAGCATTGCACCACCAAGGAATGCCGTCGAACAAGAAGGTGGAACTAATGGCCCATTCGTGCCCCTAATCGAAAGGACTCAAGACGACGCCAAAGAGGGTGAAATTAATGGTGATGAATCCAATAAGCCTGGTGATGTTGATGTAGGTCCGGGAAATGTGTCTGTGGTCGAACCATCATAAGGTGCGTAATCTCATACGCCAACAAGAAGTGGAAAAAAGCTCACTTATAAAATTTGTAGGAGAAAGACCATTAAAGAGCCCGAGTTTATCATCACCTTTATTAAAAAAAGTCTTCCTCTTAACATATAGAGATTTCGATGGAAGGGTTCTCGAATCTCCCGATCCTTGATGATATCATGACATATGACTTCCCTAACATCAATATTGGGGGGCTTAATTCTCTCACCAGAACTAGTGATGGCATTCCTACCACCAATAAAGTGGAAAAGACTCCTATGAGCAAGGCAACAATAATCGATCCGCCGGGAGGACACTGGGACACTCACAATCACATGCACTTCACTGCATGATTTTCATCTATCTTTTATTTGATAGTCGCTTCTACACTTTTGTTTAATTTTCAAGTGTTATGTCTCATTTCATGTGCGTTCGATCGCTTGAGGGGCTCCTCGACACGATATGCATCCAATCGTGGTCCAGACTCGAGCAGGCGTCGAGAGAGAGATGACAGCTGGGAGAGAAGTCATCGTTCGAGGGAGTCTTCATCTTCTTAACACAAGTCCCAATCTCAATCGTCTCATCAGGAAGTTCAGCCCAATCTTCCTGTACATAGCGGCGATTAGACTTTTTCCTATGCTTCCCAAATTGTTGTGCCATATGAACATTATTTAGTTTATCTCGTTCTAAACAGTCCCACGATCATAGGTCGAGCAAACATCCAATCACTACTTCTGATCCATCTCTAGCTACTGCAGCTCCTAAAGCCTCTACAGTGGAAAGATTGGCCTTAATTAAGGTCAATTTCCCAAAAAATTGCTTTGATGGGCTGAAGTTTCTTCCTTCTACCCATATAACTCCAAGAAGTGCAAAAGCGAGTTCACTTGCATGTTCCATTGATGTTTTTGTGTAGCACAAAGCACTTCAGCATTTAGTTGAGAAAATCTCTAAGGTCTGTATCGAGAAACAACATGAAATTGATCGCCTCAAGCTAGAGGCGATCCATGATAAATACATATGTAATGACTCGATATTTTCAACCATTCACGTCCGCACATGTCGGACTTGAATTGTTCAAAATACCGCGTTGTAAATAAAATATGGCAAATCTTAGAATATACAATAAATAAGTAATCACAGATCACAGACACAGAGTATTTAATAATGAAGCGGAAGTAAAGAGATAGTAGTTCATGTAGCTACTATATAAATATATAAGATACATCGGAGTTAAATAAGAATACAACAGGATAGTAACAAGGTACATTAGGTACAGATCAGAATACTTCACTGAAATCACTGGATACTGAGAGCAAAATAGATGGCTAGATCTTCAAGAAAGCTCCAACTCCGAAGGTGAGTCTTGAATGCTGAATCATTCAGTTTGCCTGACCCGTGCGTAAAGCAAAACACAAAACACTCGAGCCAGAACATAAATACTTTTGAACTATATATCAACTCAAGTGAACAGTAACAAACTGCATCAGTAACTTAAATGGTGCTTGGGATCACTCATCCTTTAAGGATCCGTTAAACTATTTACTATGTAGTAATATTACGCTATTATAATAATATCTACAATAAAATAAACTTACTTTTAAATAGCATCGAAGGATTACCCATATAGCCCCCAACACATTATAGTCTCAGTAGTCCATCCAGTATCAGCATACCTCGGAAGGCTACCCTAAATACTCCATGGCCTACGGGAGAAAAACAAACTCGTAGTAAAGGCTCGGTATGGTAGGTGACACGGAACAACTAGGCAATGCCAGGGTAGATATACCAATTATGCTTTCGGGCTGGCGGTAACGCATAGCAGCCATTACCGCCCACCTCGGAACACACTCCTAAATCAAAATCGAAGGATGGCCATCAAATCAACCACAAGTCAGAGTATAGTACCGAAGAAGTGCGTCCGATCAGAGGAGCTACCTCGTTGGCCCATCGATCGCTCCTGTTTTAGCCACCTTAAGCCAACTCACGGGAGTCGGGTCCACGTTCATTCCTCAATAGGATCATCGCCACCATCCTACTTTATTCTGGAATCTCCACCGCGTACACAATTGTTTAAGTGGTTTTTGGAGTTGGCAGAGAGTATGACAACTTCCGATAGTCTCTTTAACAACCAAACATTATTATAATGTCGTGGTCACTTCAAAATAGTTAAATCATTTAACACTTTAAAATATAACTCAAACAGTGTAAAAATCTATAACATTTCAAACATTGTCAAAATATAGCAACGACAGCATTTATAAAGTGCTATCATAGCTTATAATTTTCAAAATAGTTTAGTTCAAGAATAACGGCATTTATAAAATGTCATAACATATATTTAGCTATTTCAAACATAGTTAAATTCAAAATCAACAGAATTTAAAAATGCTGTCATAAGACTACAACATTTTGAAAATGCTATTAATAAAATTCCCGATTTATTTTAACTTTTCAAAAACAATAAAACTTCAATTTTAGCAAATTTTAAACTTATAAATCATATTTTTAGACTTCAAAATTCATATTTAAATAATTTTAACATATGATTTGTCACAATAAAATTTTAAAATTAAATGTCCAATTTAAAACTCAATTCATTTGTTAAGTCAAAATTCACCGTTTATTAACTTATAAATTTAATAAACGTTAACATTTTGCTTCAAATATCATTTCAAACTTTAAATTAAATTTCCATTATAGATTTACATTTTTAAAATATAATTTAAGTCAAAAATCACATTTACTTCAAATTTACATACTTAAATTCACAAATTTAAAACTTAATATTTAACTTTCTCAAAACCATAAAATATATATTTTTAAATCAAAATTTCATACTTTAAAAATACATATGTATATAAAAATCATTTAAAAATATATTATGGGGTCTGTATATAATTTTCTAACCTAGGTCAAGTGATACGGATATATATCATTTCAATCCGCAATTTAAAAAGAAAACCCAGGTTCTATCATTTCAAACCCGTAATCCCAAGTCAAAATAAAATACAATAAAAATCGCTTAGGCTTATTATTTTAGCCCATAACGATTTTTCCCTATTCTAAAGTCCATTCGGGTATGTACCATTTCAACCCATAGTGATTCTATTCTAACAGGGAACTTGCAATGTCAACATATGCATAAATAATATAAACAAATACACTAACATGTCAATGTCGCAATATACTGTCATTTATCATATGTCAAGTGATAATTAACAAAGTTAACATGGTAATAACATGAAATAACATATCATATAATCATCATTAACTTGCATAACATTTTAATTACTAATCAGTTGTCATCCATTCACCATTTCATAAGTAAAATGTCAGAGCGAGAAAGACTCGCCTTTTACAAAGCTAGAGACCAAAACTACACACAAGCACGATTCCAAGGCATGACAAGCACGATTTGATTTGAATGAATGGAGAGCCTAGATATTGATCTTGTATGCAACAATAAGCAAGACAATATAACACATGAATTTTCAACACAAAATAACATGAAACAAATTGAATTAAAATGCAACAAAGACAAGATAGTTTTGACCTTGCCTTTTATCACTCCAACGCTCGGCCTAAGTGGAGCATATGCTCGACTACGATGGTGCTTTGGGTCGGATATAGCTTCATGTAGGTCATGTTTAACATCACATAGGCAAGGCAACAAGTGGATGAAGGTGGTAGTAGCAATATCATGAAGCATGTAAAGGGACAAAGCAAATAGAGTGGAATTGATCATAATGTAGGCTCGGACAAAGGGAAGTAGGGCTCGGCCAAGGTCAGGTACAGGTCTAGAGATGGTCCAGCAGTGGCCAAAGGTGATGTAGTTGCTGGTGGTGGTGGATAAGGGGTGGCGAAGTGATAGAAGAAGGGGTAGGTGAAGTGTGTGTGGTCTAGGCATTGTTTTCAAGTGGATCTTTGCAAAATTGTGGAGCTAGCATCATAGGGAGGCCACGGCCTGGACTTGATCCGAGGAGAGGGAGGAGGTGCTACTGTAGATGGTAGTGGTATGGTCGGTGGTGATGGTGGAGAGGCTAGTGGCCGAGCTAAGCAAGATGAAACAAGGCAAAAATATTGAAAAAAAGAAGAAAAAGGAGAGAAAGAAAAGCGAGGCCTTATGGTAGTTTCATTTTCCAAAAGCATAGCGGATTTCTTTTTTATTTCTTTGTGAAATTAACTGTTTTTAGGATCTCACACCAGTCCCATGACTGACCTGGAGTTTATCGTTCCTTTTCTAAACTCTTGGTGCCCATAATTTTCCACACGGGCAGCCTAGAGTCAGGTTAGCAGTTATTTAGGAGCAAAGTCAAGAAGTTGCTGTGGAATCGGGAGTTGGAGCTAGATGGCAAGGCGTATCACTTATATATATAATATTTCTATCCGCTTTTTGTTGTTGTACACCTTGACAATGTAATGTGATGTAATGTAATAACTGATATAGTGATTCTATTTTAAAGATATTTATTTATCTATTATATTTGTTCCGCTGCGATATGTGAGATTCTGTTATTTTTCCTGTTTCTTTTTCTACCTCTTCTTCTTTAAACCCTAAAGATTCGTAAGTTTGTTCCTCTTTGGCTGAATTGTTGTGGGGTTTTGCCAGCTTTAAAGAGGTACGGATTTGCGGGCCTTTACATGTGGTATCAAAGCATTTGGTTAAGCGACAACCTTGGTTCTGTTGGGTGTTACTCATTAGAGATAGAGTCAGTAGTACTCTGGAATTAGTTGAGTATAATAATAGATATGTGCGCGTATTTGTTAGTAAATATAAAATTGTTTTGTATTGTGTTGACTTATCGGTTGATTGTTTATAGATTCTGGTCGGTGCAGTTTGGCCAACTGCATCGATAGGGGTTTCTAAACTCTTAAACAGGATAAACCGACACAGTATTGTTTTAAAATAGGGTAAATGGAATAATTTTACCCAAACTATTTTTGTATATAAAAGAAATGATTTTCTGTAAATTATTATAATATATGGTTGCTTGGTTGTTAGGAAGTGATGATATTGAATTATCCTCATTATTGTATGGGAATTTAATAAGAAATAATGGTATAACCAAAGATCTGGAGATAAATTCATTAAACAAATGAAATTTATAAATATGAATTGAAAGGATAAGGGAATGAATTCATATACAAATGGGATTTGTAAATGTAAATTGTAAATGTGATTTATAATTTGGAATAGAATTCATTAATGAAATGAAATTGGTTATGTGAATGTATAAATGAGTTTTATAAATTGAAATGAGATGCCAGAGTAATTTTTGGAATACATATTAAAGGATTTGGATTGAAATTTCAAAAGATTAAATTTCTTTAAAACGTTACGATATCTAAATAAGTTTGATAACTCATAAAAATATTTGAAATTTGATTGAAATAAGATTCAAATTGAAAAGGGATAAATAAAAGTAAGTGTGGAATAGATTTGTGAAAGAACAAATGAGTTAACATTTGTAAGTAAATGAACTGGAATTAAATAATGGAATGAGATTTGACTTGGATCAAGTTGAATAAAAGTCAAAACTTGGAAAAATTAAAATAAAATGGATTGAATTAAAGTAAACTAATATGATAATTAATTAATTCATGAAATATGAAAGTTTAATTAGTTAAATTAAAAAAGTCAATTGTGAGTTAAATTTGCAGATAAATTCAAGTAAGTAGGAATAAATTGAAAATTTCCTTGTTATTGATAAAAAAAATTCGAGATGAATTGAGAATGGAAATTAGAAATAAAAAATGGATAAGTGAATAAAACTAATTTAATTAAATTAGCAGATGGAATGAATATACATAAATGAGGTTTATAAAATGGATGCTAAGCAAAGATTTTTGTATATCAATGCATCAATTGAATGTGAATATGAAATGCAAAATGAATTGAACGGAATCAATTGGAAATGAAATGGAATAAAGAGTAATAATTGAGTTTGTATCAATTTAAATTAGTTATAAACTAGATTGGATATTCTATTTAGTGAATATCGTCAAATTTGCATAGAAATGGTTGTCATTTGACGCAACGTGATTGTATAAAATTCTATGAGTTAATTAAAGCCAATAAAATTGATTTCTGAATCAATTGAAATGCATATGAGTTTGTTTCGGTTAAAAAATGAATTGAATGAAAGAAAGTGTGTTGTAAACCATTGAAATTGAATAGAAATGATATGGAATGTGACGCCCCACCTCTATATCCACTCTAGCCAAGGGCACTACGGGGTAATGCCGTCAACTAGCGCGGAGAATAAGGCTATTGAGGAGCGACCATCCGCGTAATTGCTTTGTGCGAGCACCGATATGTCAGATAGTACAACATGCATCTGGTTTCAGGAGGAAATCCGACATACCGATATCCAACTCAAAGCTACTACCCGGTGGCTATATATATTCTTCGGAAACAAATATAGAAATAAACATAACACAAATCAGTCACAGACATCCATATCACAAAGGCGGAAAAAGAAATGAATATATAACATATAAAATTGTTCATCAGAGTAGTGGTTAGACAAGATCCACAATATCACAAAAGAATAGTTACAAGTGCTAGACAAAAGAATATGTATACATCAAGGAGTCTATATCTCAAAGGTATACAACAAAATAAACTACCAATCTAAGTAGTTAGCCAAAAGTCTGGATAACAGTCCCAGATGAGGAGTCAAGTAGAAGCACCTGTAACAACTCAGTCTGACCCGAGTATTATTTAATAAGAAAATAATAAACGGATCAGTCTAGCTATAAATATCAGACGAAATGATATAGAATAACAGATATGACAAAAACGTATGATAACCATAAAACCATACTGTGATAAGTATGCAATTGAAAATCAAAAAGAGATTAATCAATATCACAAGAATCTTCTCAAAGATTATAAAGAATGTCATCCTCTTTGCTTTTGTTCACCAAACCATAAATATTGAAAATTATATCAATGTCAACCACAAAAGTTAATGACACACAAATTCACCAATGCACAAATATTGATAAAACATATCAATGTAAATCACGAAAATTGGTGAAACACCAGTTCTAGAAATCATCAATGGAAATCCAAAAATCACAAAAAGAGGGAGGCCTATCACAAAACGGGTGCATGAAAACTCACCAACACGTGTATCACAAAATGGAACACTATTCCATGGTTGCTAACCATTAATTTTGAGCCGAAGCTTTACAAAACGGCCCGAAGACCATGGGTCGCTACCCCAACAAATTGAGCCGAATCTCCACAGAAACGGGGTTTAGTCTCCCTTGTAGACAAAGAGACATCGTGCATTTGCTAGTCTAAGTCACAAAAATGATCATCAACGATCATCAACAAGTGTCAATTACAGTAAGCTAGTAAATATATAAGCTTATCCTCATGTCCCATAACCACTAGCTTAACTTAAATATTTACGAACAAATTGTAGATCTCCACTCGAAAATTGTCACAAGAGATTCAATCGAACAAGTCCAAGAATTAACCGACGAAGTAAACACAAAAGTTTCATACCACTTGTTTTACTAAGCCGTTTAATTAGATTTCTCGTACAAGTGAGGTAAAGGTTTGTATATACTAGTAGATTGGAAAACGGTTTAAGAAACAAGCTTTGTAATAAAATAGGGTTGAAATTGTTTTGATGAAGGAGTTTTGATATTTACTACTAATATTGAAACCTTTATATTTTTAAAATGAAAAAGCACAAAAATGATTGTAGAAACAATAAGTCACAAAAATTCACATTCGAAGACGTGAATAAAATCCAAAGAATTCGATACCAAATCCATCAAAGTGGAAATATCCTTGCGACTTAACAGCCATGACTTACAACTTAACATAATTCAACACAAGAAATCAGCAGCTCAACACATGCGACTCCACGACATACGACCTAAGAGATCAGCGACTTAAAAAATAGCATGCGGCTTAATAAAGCAACTTAACATGGCGCGACCTACAACATGGCGCGACCTAAGTTGGTGCAAGATATAGCAGCAGGCCGAGCGACCTAAATGGTCGCGACTAAAACCCTGACGCGACCTATAGAAGCAGGCCGAGCGACCTAAGTGATGCGACCTAAGTGGTGCGAGCAAGCCGAACGACAACGACCTAAGAGATGTGGCTTAACATGGCGTGACCTATAGTAGGTGCGACTTAATGGTGCGAGCAGGCCGAGCGACCTAAGTGGTGCGAGCAGGCCGAGCGACCTAAGTTGATGCAAGCCGAGCGACCTAAGGGGTCAGCGACCTAAAGCAGGCAGACTCATAGCAAGGCGAGCGACCTAAGGGGTGCGAGAAAGCCGAGCGACCTAAGTGGTCAGTGACCTAAAGTAGGCAGAGCGACTTAAGGAGGTGAGGCTGAACGACCTAAGGGGTGCGAGCAAGCCGAGCGACCTAAGGGGTCAGCGACCTAAGGCAGGCCGACTCATAGGAAGGTGTGACTTAAAGCATGGTGCGACTTAAGTTGGTTGCGAGATATAACATGTGCGACCCTAGGTATGGCGTGACCCATAGTAGATGCGACTTAACAGGCCGAGCGACCTAAGGTACTGGGGCAAGCCGAGCGACATAAGCAACAGAAATGCAAAAACTCTCTAAATTTGCAACCGGTCGAGCACGGACGCTAGGGGATTACGCCCATCGGCTACCCGGTCCTATTGGCTCCTCGATGCATCATCAAAAACGTGTTCAAACATCAAAGTTAGGATTTTTAAAGATTTGAACCCAAAACACTAAAAATTGGAATATTAACAAAACCAATCCAAATCAAAATCAAATGGACATGAATAAGTGTTAGGAATTCATACCTAATAATCAAAGATGATCATAGACCTAGATGTGAGGTAAAAATCTCACCTTTTCACAAAATCAATGAAGGAGAAGCTTGAAAGCAAAGGAAGAATCAACCACACTTCAATCTCAACACAAGAAGCTTGAATCAATGGCTTATCATAGAATTTTGAGCTAGAGTTTGGATTTTGCAAATGAACTAGGGCTTGGAGTTTTAATTTCCCAATCCTCTCTCCATTTTTGATGAAGCTTGAGTGTTAGGAAATGAAAGTGAAGTAATGAAGAGAAGAGGGGGTTGAGCTAGAGTTAATAGTTTAGGCTAATGGGCTAAACCAAACCCAAAGCCCAAAGTGAAAAGTGGTAAAATTCCACTAACTCCAAACATATCAAAGTTTGTACTCAAAAAGATTGCAAATCGTGTTTTGGACCCAATGGAAATGGTCCCGAGTCCTAATTCGACCGTATGCAAAAAGTAACTTTTCGGACTAAAATCCGACTAACGATAAAATATTTAAATAAAATATTTAAATATTCAATCGTAAAATATGCGGGTTGTTACAGACTCCACTCCTTAAAGAAATTGCGTCTACGTAATATTTAAGATGAAAATATAAGGTAACAACCATGAAAGCATATCGACACAAAAGAAATTTGAAATAAGAAATTCACCTCAAAGAGCACGGGAAAGTAAGTCCGGAGGTCTTCTCTCGATGAACTCTCTAGATTCCCAAGAACAATCCTTAGGATTTGAGGACCATTGAACTTTAACAAGCGGAACATCTTTATTTCGAAGGCTCTTGACCTCCAAAGCAATAATACGAATAGGATGTTGCTCATAAGTTAAATTAGGAGAAACTTCAATATCTTGCACAACACCAGGCTCAAGAATAGAGTTGGTATCTCGAAGGCATTTCCGTAATTGAGAAACGTGAAACACGCCATGAATAGCAGAAAACTGAGCTGGTAATAAAAGGCGATAAGCCAAGGAACCAATACGTTCGGTGATGGGATGGGAAATGGACCAATATATCGAGGTGCTAACTTTCCCGATCGACTGAAACGTACAACACCCTTCATAGGTGAAACATGAATAAACACAAAATCTCCCACAGAAAATTCTAATTTCCTTCTCCGGTTATTGGCTTTTGTTTTTTGTCTAATCTGGGCTTCTTTCATCCTATGACGAATAAGGTCAATCTTCTCTGTGGAATCACGAATAAAATCTGGACCTAAAACCAGCTTCTCACCGGCCTAAAGCCAACAAGAAGGAGATCAGCACGGTCTTCCATAGAGTGCCTCGAAAGGTGCCATACCAATACTAGATTGGAAGCTATTATTATAGGAAAACTCAACAAGAGAAATATGAACTTCCCAACTTCCACCAAAATCAATAACACTTGCACGAAGAAGATCTTCAAGAGTTTGATTCACACGCTCGGTTTGTCCATCGGACTGGGGATGATAAGCGGTGCTAAAATTAAGCTTCGTTCCCAAAGCTTTTTGAAGACTCTTCCAAAATCCACTAGTAAACAATGGATCACGATCACTAACAATAGAAGAAGGAACTCCATGCAATTTTACAATTTCATTAATAAAGAGTTTGTCCAAGAGAGGAACGGTTCTATTGGACCGAACGGGTATAAAATGGGCGAATTTAGTAAGTCTATCGACTATCACCCATAAACTATCATGACCCGAACGAGAACGGGGAAGGCCATCTATAAAATCCATGGAAATTTGGTCCCACTTCCAAATTGGAAATATTAAAGGTTGCAATAACCCACCGGGCCTTTGGTGCTCGGCCTTAATGAGTTGGCAAGTCATGCAACACTTAACAAAGTTAGCAATATAAGATTTCATTCCCTCCCAATAATAAAATCGCTTCATATCCGCGTACATTTTACTACTACCGGGATGAATGGTAAATTTAGAACGATGAGAATCTTCTAAAATGTCTTTACGAGATCACTAATATTTGGCACGATAAGTCTACCATTTTCGAATTCCACCACAAGAATCAATATCAAAGTCTTTCAAACCTTCAATATCCATTTTATCCCTAAAATTTTGGCCAAGAAGAGCCAATTCGAGATCTAGCTTTTGAGCTTCAAGAATGCGGTCTATTAGAGAAGGATGAGCCTCAAGGCTACTAAAACAAGAGATGAACATAAATCGGAAACACGATCTCGAATCTCACAAGTGGATAAAACCCCGAGATCATTCCATTCGGATATCATCATAGAAACAACCGCTTGTTGCTTATGAATAAGTGCGTCCGCAATATGATTTCCCTTTCCGGGAGTATAAAGAATATCAAGATCATAAGCTGCAAGAAATTCGAGCCAACGTTGTTGACGCAAATTAAGTTTCTTTTGAGAAAATAGATGCTTCAAAGATTTATGATCGGTGTATAGAATAAATTTTTCTCCCAAAAGATAATGACGCCAAATACGAAGGGCAAAAACAATAGCCGCGAGCTCTAAATCATGAGTGGCATATCTAGTCTCGGCTGGCTTCAATTGCCTAGAAGCATAAGCAATAACACGTTCTCTTTGCATAAGAATGGCACCCAAACCAATGCGACTAGCATCAGTATAAACAACAAAATCTTGATTCCCCTCGGGAATAACAAGAATAGGAGCATCGGAAAGGAGTTCTTTTAATTTCTAGAAAGAAGCTTCACATTTGTCCGACCAAAAGTATTTAAGTCCCTTCTTTGTCAAACTAGTAAGAGGGGCAGAAATTTTGGAAAAGTCCTTTATGAAACGGCGGTAATAACCTGCCAATCCAAGAAAACTATGGATCTTCGTCACACTCTCCAGTCTCTTCCAATTTTGAATCGCTTCAATCTATGAAGGATCCATGGAAATTCCGGATCCTGACATAATATGACTGGGAAACTTCACACGAGATTGCCAAAAGTGGCATTTAGAAAATTTTGCTTTTAATTGATTATGTCTAAGAGTTTCCAACACAATCCGAAGATGCTTTTCATGCTCCTCCTCGGTTTTTGAATACACAAGAATATCATCAATAAAGACGAGAACAAACCGATCGAGGAAGTCTTTGAAAACTCTATTCATAAGGTCAACGAAATAAACCGGAGCATTCGTTAAACCAAATGGCATAACTAGCCATTCATATGATCCATAACGGGTATGGAACGATGTCAAAGGAATGCCATCCTCTGCAATACGAAGCTGACGAAAACTGGTAGCCAAGTCCAATTGTGAAAAGACTCTAGCACCACTAAGTTGGTCAGATAAATCATCAATCCGAGGTAAAGGATATTTATTCTTGATAGTAAGATCATTAAGCTTGTGGTAGTCAATGCAAAGCCTAAGTGTACCATCGGATTTCTTCACAAAAATAGCCGAAGCTCCCCAAGGAGAGGAACTAGAGCGAATAAATTGCTTCATCTCCAATTCGGATAATTGTTTGCGCATCTCCTCAATTTCTTTATTGGACATACGATAAGAAGGACGAGTGATATGTTGAGCTCCAGGGATGAGATTAATTTTGAACTCAATTGCTTTCTTAGGTGGTAGTCCTAAAACGGGCTAAAATATGTCGGAAAATTCTCGAACAACGTGAATAAGAGAAATGGCATCTTCCTCATCATCATTATCGTCATCATGAGGATTTAAAGAATATAAAGATGCAGCCAAGTTGGAATCCGAATCTTTAAGATCAATAGAAATCTGCTTAACAGATTGAGGATGTCGAAGATGAATAGTCTGTTCAGGACATAGGATTTGAGCTTCATAGCGGTTAAGCCAATCCATTCCCAAAATCATTCCAAAGTCAAAGTAGCGCATAACATGCAAATCGGCTCAGAAAGAAAAATCACACAAAATAATCTCGACATCTTTACAAAGCAAACTAATTGTTGCGGATCCACCAACCGATTCGCAATTCTCAAAGAAGTCATTAAAGCGACAACACTCAAAGAAAAACTATCAACAAGTTCTTTTGATATAAAAGAATGGGACGCACCCGTATCAAAAAGAACTCGAATAGGGTGATCACGAAATAAAATAATGCCATCAAGGATAGAATGAGAAATACCTTGACCACGAGATGTGTTGCCAGAGGCTTGAGCAACATTATGCTTTCCCTCCTTCTTGCCTTGAAGTTTGGGACAAGAAGATAAATAATGATCCAGGCTTTTGCAATAGCGACAAGCACGAGGCTTTGAGCACTTGTTTGCATAATGGTCCTTAGAACCACAATTGTAGCATTGCCCACTACTAGAGGTAGAAGTCTTTGCCACCGAAGTTGCTTGCTTCCCTTTCTTATTGGGATAAGGACCTCTGAACTTATTAGGCCTTTTCTTGTTGTTGAAGTTTGGTTTAGCACTCCCAACCTCAACATCACTTACTCTATCAGCCTCTTCAAGTCGAAGAGCGATATCAATGAGCTGATCAAAAGAAGCTTCTAATTTTAGAAGTAATGCCTTCTTGAGATTTTTATTCAAGCCATAGATAAAACTTTGGTGAGTAGATTTCGGATTAGATTCGGCTGCTTGAGCATTCTTTACTAGATCAAGTAGCTGCTGGGCAGACATAAATACGCCATCTTGGGGAGTAGCAGTAGATTGACCGGCGCTGGGATGGCCAGGTCTAACCATTTCTCTTCATTTAGAAAGAAAGAAAAAAGAAGGAAAAAGTTATTCGCCAAACGAATATCAAGCAATCTTGATAGATAAAACAAGGAATCGTAAAGAAAATAGGATGAATCGGTATGAAGACTCGAATTAAATCCTAAAGCACGACTCCTAAGAAGGACTTAGGACGATGATCCTTGCTAGATTATTCTACATTGTTTTGAAGATTCGCTCCGATACCAAGCTGCGACGCCCCACCTCTATACCCACTCTAGCCAAGGGCACTACGGGGTAATGTCGTCAACTAGCACGGAGAATAAGGCTGTTGAGGAGCGACCGTCCATGTAATTGCTTTGTGCGAGCACCGATATGTCAGATAGTACAACATGCATCTGGTTTCAGGAGGAAATCCGACATAACAATATCCAACTCAAAGCTACTACCCGGTGGCTATATATATTCTTCGGAAACAAACATAGAAATAAACATAACGCAAATTAGTCACAGACATCCATATCACAAAGGCGGAAATAGATATGAATATATAACACATAAAAGTGTTCATCAGAGTAGTGGTCAGACAAGATCCATAATATCACAAAAGAATAGTTACAAGTGCTAGACAAAAGAATATGTATACATCAAGGAGTCTATATCTCAAAGGTATACAACAAAATAAACTACCAATCTAAGTAGTTAGCCAAAAGTCTGGATAATAATCCCAGATGAGGAGTCAAGTAGAAGCACCTGTAACAACTCGGTCAGACGCGAGTATTATTTAATAAAAAAATAATAAACAGATCAGTCTAGCTATAAATATCAGATGAAATGATATAGAATAAGAGATATGACAAAAACATATGATAACCTTAAAACCATACCGTGATAAGTATGTAATTGAAAATCAAAAAGAGATTATTCAATATCACAAGAATCTTTTCAAAGATCGTAAAGAATGTCATACTCTTTATTTTTATTCACCAAACCATAAATATTGACAATTATATCAATGTCAAACACAAAAGTTAATGACACACAAATTCACCAATGCACAAATATTCATAAAACATATCAATGTAAATCACGAAAATTGGTGAAACACCAGTTCTAGAAATCATCAATGGAAATCCAAAAATAACAAAAAGGGGGAGGCCTATCAAAAAACGGGAGCATGAAAACTCACCAATACGTGTATCAAAAAATGGAACGCTATTCCATGGTTGCTAACCATTAATTTTGAGCCGAAGCTCCACAAAACGGCCCGAAGACCATGGGTCGCTACCCCACCAAATTGAGCCGAAGCTCCACAGAAACGGGTTTTAGTCTCCCTCGTAGACAAAGAGACATCGCGCATTTGCTAGTCTAAGTCACAAAAAAGATCATCAACGATCATCAAGAAGTGTCAATTACAGTAAGCTAGTAAATATATATGCTTATCCTCATGTCCCATAACCACTAGCTTAACTTAAATATTTACGAACAAATTGTAGATCTCCACTCGAAAATTGTCACAAGAGATTCGATCGAACAAGTCCAAGAATTAACCGGCGAAGTAAACGCAAATGTTTCATACCACTTGTTTTACTAAGCCGTTTAATCAGATTTCTCGTACGAGTGAGGTAAAGGTTTGTATATACTAGTAGATTGGAAAACGATTTAAGAAACAAGCTTTGTAATAAAATAGGGTTGAAATCATTTTGATGAAGGAGTTTTGATATTTACTACTAGTATTGAAACCTTTATATTTTTAAAATGACAAATCACAAAAATGATTGTAGAAACAATAAGTCACAAAAATTCACATTCGAAGACGTGAATAAAATCCAAAGAATTTGATTCCAAATCCATCAAAGTGGAAATACCCTTGCGACTTAAAAGCCACGACTTGCAACTTAACATAATTCAACACAAGAAATCAGCGACTCAACACATGCGACTCCACGGCATACGACCTAAGAGATCAGCGACTTAAAAAATAGCGTGCGGCATAATAGAGCAACTTAATATGGCGCGACCTATAGCATGGCGCGACCTACAGCATGGCTCGACCTAAGTTGGAGCGAGATATAGCAGCAGGCGAGTGACCTAAATGGTTGCGACTAAAACCATGACACGACCCATAGCAGCAGGCCGAGCGACCTAAGTGATGCGACCTAAGTGGTGCGAGCAAGCCGAACGACAACGACCTAAGAGATGCGGCTTAACATGGCGCGACCTATAGTAGGTGCGACTTAATGGTGCGAGCAGGCCGAGCGACCTAAGTGGTGCAAGCAGGTCGAGTGACCTAAGTCGATGCAAGCCGAGTGACCTAAGGGGTCAGCGACCTAAAGTAGGCAGACTCACAGCAAGACAAGCGACCTAAGGGGTGCGAGCAAACCGAGCGACCTAAGTGGTCAGCGACCTAAAGCAGGCAGAGTGACTTAAGGAGGTGAGGCTGAGCAACCTAAGGGGTGCGAGCAAGCCGAGCGACCTAAGGGGTCAGCGACCTAAGGCAGGCCGACTCATAGCAAGGTGTGACTTAAAGCATGGCGCGACCTAAGTTGGTTGCGAGATATAGCAGGTGCGACCCAAGGTATGGCGCGACCCATAACATGTGCGACTTAACAGGCCGAGCGACCTAAGGTACTGGGGCAAGTTGAGGGACCTAAGCAACAGAAATGCAAAAACTCTCTCAATTTGCAGCCGGTCGAGCACGGACGCTAGGTGATTATGCCCATCGGCTACACGGTCATATTGGCTCCTCGATGCATCACCAAAAACGTGTTCAAACATCAAAGTTAGGATTTTTAAAGATTTGAACCCAAAACACTAAAAATTGGAATATTAACAAAACCAATACAAATCCAAATCAAATGCACATGAATAAGTGTTAGGAATTCATACCTAACAATCGAAGATAATCATAGACCTAGATGTGAGATAAAAATCTCACCTTTTCACAAAATCAATGAAGGAGAAGCTTGAAAGCAAAGGAAGAATCAACCACACTTCAATCTCAACACAAGAAGCTTGAATCAATGGCTTATCATAGAATTTTGAGCTAGAGTTTTGATTTTGCAAATGAACTAGGGCTTGGAGTTTTAATTTCCCAATCCTCTCTCCATTTTTGATGAAGCTTGAGTGTTAGGAAATGAAAGTGAAGTAATGAAGAGAAGAGGGGGTTGAGCTAGAGTTAATAGTTTAGGCTAATGGGCTAAACCAAACCCAAAGCCCAAAGTAAAAAGTGGTAATATTCCACTAACTCCAAACATATCAAAGTTTGTACTCAAAAAGATTGCAAATCGTGTTTTGGACCCAATGGAAATGGTCCCGAGTCCTAATTCGACCGTACGCAAAAAGTAATTTTTCGGACTAAAATCCTACTAACGATAAAATATTTAAATATTCAATCGTAAAATATGCGTGTTGTTATAGGGAATGTAGTTGGAAGCAATTAAATTGTATCGAAACCATATAAATTGCTAATGGAAATAATTTTGAATATTTTGCATGTGAAACTATGTGTTTATTATTGAAAATGAGTGAAATGTAAATGAATTTCCTATATATGTCACTTACGTGTTTAAATTGAGTAAGTATAGGTACAGGGAAGTCGTTTAGCTAGATTTGATTGCGTAAAATGCTAATTAAATAAGCCGCTTAGCTTCAAAATGCTAAATAAGGTACTCTTACGCAATAAAAATAGGAAATATGAACTGTTTTTGTTCTTCCGACCGGGTGGGTCGATGTATATATATTTATATCTTTTGTCAAATTGTAAAAGCTCCTCCGTACAAAGGAGACTCTGCCAAAAATTTTCGAAAATTTTGGGAGAGAATATTTTTGAATTTTTTTTGTTAACGACAAACGATTTCAAATTGGAAAATGAAGTAAATTAGTGAATGAAACTAATTTAAAATAATAATATGAATCAGTTATAATTGAAAGATAAAAAAATTCAATATTTAGAGTTGAAGATAAATTGAATTCATATGGTAATGGGAAAACTAATTTGAATAGAAGTAGATATGAAACTTCTGTAAGAAAATGTATAAAATGATATTTGAATGTTGTAATTGGATATTATGAATATCAAAATATACAGATGTGTACAGGGGAATGGAATTGGGATTTTGATTTTAAAGATAAAATTTGAATTGCTCGACAAAAAGGTATGTATTTCAATTTTAGTATGAAATTTGGTGATTATCTTGTCCAGCCACTTGGCTTTTTGTTTTCTTTTTGGATTTGAGGGCCTGTGGTGCCATTTTGTAGTCGTACCGAGCTAGCCCCGCAAAGGAGACATTGGCAAAAAATTTCCAAAATTTAGGGTTTCAGAAAAAATTTAACAAATTTTGGATAATTTGAAATTTGAATTTAAATTTAAAATTTGAATTTAAATTTAAAATTTAAATTTAAATTTTAATTGATTAAGTAAAGATTGTTTGGAAACTTATGGTTGAATTTGGTAAATTAGTTGAAATGATAACGAGTCTTTAATAAAAGATTTGTTTTGGAATGTTGATAAAACTGTTTGGTTTGGAAATATTAGACGGGTTAAGGATCATTCTTCTTAACTAGTAATTTCGGGACGAAATTCTTTTAAGGGGGAAGGATGCGACGACCCGGAAAATTTGAACATTTGAAATGGAATATTTAATTGGTTTTAAATATTTGGAAGTTGATTAAAGACTTGAATTTCAAATATCAAAATGAATTTGGCAAATAAATTATTGAATTTAATTTATTTAAGTTGGGTAAAATATTGAATCTTGATTTTTAAACTGGGTAAAAATATTTTCAAGGCTTTGAAAATTTATATTGATAATACTGAAGATAATGGAAGCTTTAGAATTGAATTTGGAAATGATTTGTTCAGTTTTGAAATTATATCGTTTAAATCGATACTTAAAAATTGCCTTCCGAGGCACAGTGTAAGAATTTGACGAAACCAGTTACATTGGATCCGTAATAGTTAGTTATTATCAGATTTCAATTTTTCGTAGCATTTGGAGTTGTCATTTGGCCATACGATAAGCAAACGCGTTGAAAATTAAATCAAAATTTAATTTAGTAACTGGTCCGAAAAGCTATCTTCTTCATATGATCGAATTTGGACCCGGAATCTTTTCCTTTGCGTTTGGAATAGGGGTATAACATTATAAACGCCTAGCGGCACGCCTCGATAGGAGGCTAAAATTTTGAGTTATAAAATTCAAGACAAGTTAAATTTAAAATTTTAAAATATAATATAGTATGTTTTCCCCAGTCAAAATTCTTTCCCATCAGCCGTCCTATATTCCTGACCAAGCCGACACACATAAGATAATTTGCACGCAAACATCTCATCCTTGTCTCCCCTTCATCTCGTATTTACCTCACGCGAGAAATCATTTCGTTCAAAAGTAAGAAAATCACGATAGCCTCCACATCAATGGCCGCTGTTAAAATTTCAGTTCGAAATCAAAATCACGTCTCTTCTTCCTACCTTCTCCAGTGATAATGAAATCAAATTTCATTCACGAAAAAAGTAAAAAGAGAAAAAAAATCTCGTTCCTTGATGTTTCGTTCAAATCAAAAATCAAAATGGCCGAAGCCTGGTAGTTGGAGCCTCGTTCGAAGAAATAATTTCGCGATCGAATTCACGCGATGTTGTCATCATCTCGAGCACGGCAAGGTAGGGGATCTCGTGGATCTCGATTTCAACGGCAGCGACTATGGCGAGAGCGTGCGATTAGAGGGCGACATCGTCGCGAGACGTGGCGGCGGCGGCTTGAAATTGTTGTAGAAGGGAGGCATCGCAATCGCCTTGTGAGGCACGTGAAGCTGAAGGTTTCGCTTGCGCGGCGCATGCTCGTGGGTGGCAAAGAGCAATGGGAATCGAATCGAGCTAGGGTTGTTATCAAGGCCGCGATAGTCTTGGCCAGAGAGGATTTCGCGAGCACATATCAGCAAGCAGATGAGGTGGGTCGCGATCGATTGGATCAGCTAGGGTTTTGCTGTCGCGAGGCCTTTATCGAGCAGTGAGGTAATTAAAACAGTAAGGTGATTAAGATTATATGTCGACTTATTTAAAAGTTAGGAAATTTGTTTAAATTTATTTTTAGTTGGAATGAAAACAGAAAGCAAAGAAAAAAAATTACAGTAAGGAATTTATAGTTCTGGTTAAATTTAATATTAGTGAAAACTTTAGTTTAATTTGTGTTTATTTTGTGAATTATCAGAAATTTACAGTAAAATAAATGTGGTTATTTTAAAAGGGAATTGATTTGGAATCAAACTATTAAATAAAATAAATTTATTAAGAGAAATTGGTTTTAATAAAAGTATCAGTTAACTAAATTATTAAACAGAGATTGATTACCTCGAAGTGGAATTGGTATTATATATGTATATTTGGAGTTGATTCCCGTATTATGTAGCGGATGAGACCCTATTGCGCCGCATAATAGCGGATGCTATTTTATAAATCCTATATACCGTGATATTCCACCTCAAAGTGGAATTGATATTTAATTGTTGTGCTAACGTCTGTGGATGCAAGGAAATATGTTGGAGAGATCCAACTGGATTCCTCAAATATTTAATTTGTTTCATATTTTGGGTGTTAATTATTTATAATCTGTGTGTGATTATTTGTAATTGAAACCCTTGAAGGCTATAATTTAGCCGAATATATTTCTGATATCGTAGGATATTAGGAATAAATAAAATTGGATTTTTGAAATTTAGTAGAAATTTATAGTAAATTAGTTTTAGAAAATTGAATAAATTTAAAAGGAAGAATTTGTTTCAAAGGATAATAAATTTGGTGTTGAAACAAATTTAGAAATCAATTTTGAAAATTGATTTGGTATTTGTAAATAAATTTGGAAATCATATCAGAATTTAATTCGGTGCTGAAAATGAACATTTGGAAATCGATTTGAAAATCATATAGCAATAGATATTTAGAAGTTTAAATTCACAATGGGAATTTATAAAGGAATTTACAGATTTGGAATGTAAATTAAAATAAATCGGGAAGATTTATTAATTTATATAAATGGAAAGAGAATTCTTCCTTAAAAAGCCTAATATATTTTCAAAGTAACTTTTAGAGTATAAATTAAAAGTTTTAGAAATTGTTTTGAAAGAAATATTGTTTGAGAAATTATTTGGGAAATGTTTAAATCTTTAAAGCAAACATTTATTTAGTTGATTATAGAAATGATTATTTTAAAGATTTAATAAAAATTTGATTTAGAAATTGGTTATCCAAGTATTTATACCCTATCTACTAATTTTTATTTTTAAGTTAGTTTGGACTTGAAATTTTATATTAGACATTTATATAATATTTTCATAACTAATATTTAAATAAATGTTTTAAAATAGTTTTATCTAAATGTTTCCAAGGATATATTTTGGATAAGTGATTTAAAGTATTTTAAAATATTTGAACTCGGCAGACTTTCAGCGGAGATAAATAATATCGGGAATCTTATTCCGCGAGTGAAAAGTGATTTGAAATTTGTTTTCAAATAGTCAAAGTGTTAAAAATATATATCTTATGAAGATATTTTGAAATAACTAATTGGGAAAATTATTTAAATCTTGGTGTTTGTTGTAAATATTTAATGATAGTTAAATAACCGACTATAAATATTTGCCTTTCAAATGACATTTGAATTTCGATGCGACCGGGGGTCGGATTACAAGTGGATATCCGAAAACCACATCGAACCTTTGTGATTGTGATAGATCTTTTATTTAAAAGATCGAAATGAAAATTTGTTGTGATTTGCTTGAAATCTGAATGAACACTTATTTTTAAAACGCTCGTTATTCGGATTAGCCGGGAGAGGACCTTGTGTCATAAAACCCATTTCGAATAACGATACGATGAAACGGGATTGCATCCGAAGACGGTGTTGAAGACCAGGTATTTTCGAAAGCGAAAGGATTACCTGTCGAATGTCCCCGCACTGGGTTGCTCCGGTATAGAGATTCTATCACCCTTTGTGATCGGACGTGATTAGTGAATATCCGGATTTGCAAGGGCTTCTTTAAAGTGCCTTCGGTTCCGTTCGATCCAGGAATGGAATTGTATGGATGTGTGGCTGGTATTACACTTTGAAATGTAAAGATGGTTTCTATCGAATACATTTCTATTGGTGGTACTTCAACGACTTATAATCAGTATACAATTCAAATCTTTCTCCTATTAGGTAATGTTTCCACACCTTCAACGCAAAAATTACCACTGCTAATTCCAAATCATGCGTTGGATATCTAACCTTATTTGGTCTAAGCTATCGAGAAGCATATTTGGTCTAAGCTATCGAGAAGCATAGGCAATCACTTTACCTCTTTGCATTAACACAACTCCTAACCCTGTTCCATATGCATCTGTGTACACTACTAAATCCTGATTCCCTTCTGGTACAACTAACACAGCTGCATTAGTTAATAAGTGTTTCAATCTCTAGAATGCTTCATCACAGTTATTGGTCCAAATAAGCTTCACATCTTTTCGTGTTAGCTTGGCCATCAGTGCCGCTATCTGTGAAATAGCCTTTATCGATAATACCCAGCTAATCCATGAATTTTTTTACCTCGATCACTGTGAGGGTTTCTTCCAATTATTCACTGCCTCGATCTTAGTCGAGGCAACATACAACCCTTTCTCTAAGACTGCATGACCAAGAAACTTCACTTCCTTCTTCTAGAAATGACACTTCAAAATTTTCTCTTTTAGTTGATGATGCATCAGTGTCTCAAGTACCACTCTAAGATGAACTTCATGCTATCTTTCATACTTAGAGTATATTAAAATATCATCTGTGAAAACCAACATAAACCTATCCAAATGCTTTCAGAAAACTCAGTACACCAAATCTACAAAGAATGTTGGTGCATTAATTAGTCCGAAAGACATTCTAAACACCGTCAATGGAATACTATCCTCAGCTACTCTATGCTGACGGAATCCTATTTCTAAATCCAACTAGAAAAATACTTTGGCTCCACTCAACTGGTGGAACAAATCGTAAATTCTAGGTAACGGATATCGATTCTTTATTGTGTTTTTTATTCAACTTACGATAATCGATATAGAAGCTTAATGATCTGTCTGGTTTCTTAGCAAATATTATGGCTGCTCCCCAAAGCGAACTGCTTGGTCTGATTAAATTCTTGCCTTCTAAATCCACGAACTGCACCTTTTACTCCATCATCTAGGTATGTGTCATTCTGCTTGGCGGTCTACTCACTATTCTTGGTATTAAATCTATCCGAAATTCAATAGCTCATTTTGGTGGCAATCCCACTATGGGTTCAAAGACATCTGTGAATTTTCTAACAACGAAACTCGATTTAACTCATCTTCTACCTCCACAACACCCAACAAAGCATTATCCTCAAAACTAGGATTTTCTACGGAGTATATAATCCGACCACTATAGTTAGGGTGTCTAAGTGATATTTTCCTATCATGGAAAAATACCCTAGCATCGCATTACTTAACTAATCCATACCCAAAATAATTTTGAACCCTATGAAATCGAGCACATGCAAATAGCAAACAAAGTTATGGCCTAACAATTCAAACTCTAACTAGTCACACTTCATCCCAAGTGTCGCATACCCTCCTATTGGATTTGTAACCCTTAAGGAAGTAACTAGGTATAAGGGTTCTAGGTTAAGCTTATCTACCAAACAAAGAGATATAAAAGAACGTGATGCACTAGTATCAAATAGAACTCTAACTAACATACCATGAATCAAAAATGTACCTCCCAACATAGCTTTTCGTTTGTCCTCTACCATTGGTCTCAAGGTAGCTGGTTCCAATGCAAACACTTTGCCTTTTCCATCCTTGGCTCGCTCCTTGCACTAGTTCTTATAGTTACTAATATGATCACAGTTGAAACACCTTACACCTTTTTTTCAGCAGCTTTCTTTCCTTTGCCTGTTTGGCACTCATGGGCTTTGTGTCCTTTCTTACCACATTTATAACAAACAAGCTCTTTTTTTCCTTTCTTAGCAGCTCCAATCTTCTGAGCCCCTTTCTTGTGGAAAAACTTTCTCTTCTGAATCTAACCTCCTTCATCTTCCTTTGCCTTATTTACTTCAAGATAAGCACGCATCTCTTCCTGCCTCAAAGCCATCTTAACAACAAAATCACATGGATATCTAATATGCGATAACATGGCCTTAGCAAGCTTAGGCATAAACCCATGAACGGATTTCTAATTCCACTTAATAACAGTATCAACCGTAGCATAGCCATATCTCGCTAGCTCCTCAAACTTGGTTGCATACTCAAGCATTGTCATATCTCCCTGCTCTGGCTTAGCAAACTTCTTGAGCAGAGTAAACTTAGCAATCTCTGACATAATTCATTCCTCAAACCTCCTTTTGAACTTAGCCCAAGACATAGCCTCCTCATTGACTCCAGCAGTAACATTGTTCCACTAACATAGTGCTGCTTCTTGTAGCTGTGTAGAAGCAGGTCCCTTTTATGCTCTTTATTGAGCCCCAAATCAGCGAAAATCCTCTTGCAATGAAGTAACCAATTCTCCACTTCGATTGCATCTTCAGTACCAATAAACGGCTTTCCTCCACTGAACATAATCAGTACTCAAAACAACATAGTTATTAACCATCGAGGCTTCTTAATTTCCTCCTTCAACATTTCTTCCAGCTCACCCCGTAGCAACTCCTGCTTGCATCATGTTTACGAAGAAGTATTACTTTTCTCCCAGGTTTACTTGCAAAACTCCAGCACCCACATTTGCAACTTATGCCTGACCTTGATTCCTCATAGTATTTGGTCGGACATTTCCATTGGTTGTGGTTCTTCCCCCACCAATGTTGACTCTTCCACTTCTAGCATCCATACCATGCATCCGTAAAATCCACATTCGAGCTTTGTAAGATAAGGAAGAATAGCCTAAGGGAGATGGGAGAATAGAGATAACACATATACTTGTATATAGCAAATACAAGTACGTTACTATAGTCTTAACCCATACCCCAATCTTTTCTCCAATTCCTTAGGATTATGTTTTTAAAATTATTATAATTTGGTTCTTTTAAATTTTTGATAAACCTATGCTCTGATACCAAGTTGTTGCATCCCTTATCTTGAGGCCCGAAGCTAAGCTCTACAGATGCTGTATTCACCTATAGTATTAACTTCTGGTAGTAAAATACAATAATATTAATGGAATCTATAATATCAAAAGCATGTGAATATAAAACAAAATCATAGATTCCAAAAACAACTTTTTTGATTACATTGCAAAATCATGTTTCATATTCTATTACATAATCCCAAACGTCTCCCAGGATATTATCAAATGTAATTATCATAAAAATATGCCAAGAGCGACATATGAAGATGCCCTCTTAGATGATCAGAGTACTAATAGTCAAAATAGACTTACTAAATCACAATGGAAATAAAATTAAAACTTTTAATCAGCTATCTTTACCTCCTACACATCTTTGAAAGCTTTATTCGTGCACCCACTAAACCTATAAACCCTGACACTCAATCTACTCAAATTAATTTTAAGCACCCAAGAGTTTAAGGGTAAAACATAAACTTCGAGTCAGACATAAATCCTGGTGTGAATAATACTATTACATCTCGGTTAACTGATATTAAGTGAGACCGCTCCATTTAACACAACGGGTTTCCCCTTAATAATTTCCCTTTAAACATATTTTTTCGCAACTCAGTATCCTGCAGTCAAACTGATTAAAATAATAATACCAATATAACATATATGCTAATAAAACATGTAACAAATGGGCCATCTGTCTGAAAAATATAGTATTGTTTGGCT
This sequence comes from Allium cepa, assembly GCA_030765085.1. Lineage (NCBI taxonomy): Eukaryota > Viridiplantae > Streptophyta > Magnoliopsida > Asparagales > Amaryllidaceae > Allium > Allium cepa. The sequence continues at coordinate 242,141,653 of CM060930.1, forward strand.
AACTATTAACCATTGGCTGACTCGGGCCTACCGGACAAAATTAATCTAACTCCTGTTAGACACACTACTGGATGGTCTGTCCTTAACTTACTTCTCCCATGATTACATAATTATAAACCTGGATAATTTATAGAAATTTACATTGCAACATATTTCATTCTAATAAATTTAAATATTACTTGAATCTTAATCCAATTCATAACAATCTTCAATTCATGTATAATAATATATGACATTCAAATAACAAACTTGGAATTTGCATAATATCTTAATAGCGAATTGTCCATAACTCCTAGGGACTATTTTCATCCTTAGTTTCCAAAATTTACGTATATATCAAACTATTTTGATATTAGTGGTGCTGGTAGTATAGGGCGGTCGTCACATTTGGTATCAAAACTTTATTTACACGATTAACCTTAGTTGATACTTCAATCAATGGAGATAAGGAAGGAGTTATCGCCTTAGATTGGATCTAGAGTGTATATGTACGAGAGAGTTTGCATTTGTTACATATTATAATTTTGAAAGCTATATAGTAATATATATTATATAGTATAAGTTGCATGCACACGAGCATCTTGGACATAGTTTCCTTTATGAGAGACCAGTCATTCTTATTACAGATTAAGAATAACCCAACATATAAGAAATACCATGAGGAATAATGCTTTAGAGTTGAGGAAGGATTAGGATCAAGAGCTACACCACCTAACTTTCAAACGATATTGAATGCTATGATATCAACTATGATGAGAAGTGTTTAGGCTGCTACTCCTAGTGCGACTGTTGGTGGAGATGCTCCTATGCAAGTGCCTAGAGTTGATTTCACCAAGTTGAGTAAAGACTATTTTACTCTAGGAAGAAAATCATTCCATGAATGTATGGAATGGAGTCAGTCATAGAAGTGCAAGATTGGATTGATATTTAGGAGCGCATCTTCTGTGATATGAAAGTGGATGACACTATGAAGGGAAAGCTGGCTTCTAGGAAGCTTATGGTGTGGGCCAAGTGTTGGCGGAACGCCATCATTATTGCTACGCCTGAAGATTAGTTTAGTTAGGGCCAATTTAAGGTAAGGTTCGAGGAGAAGTTCATCCCAACTACCCAAAAGTCTACATTGTTTAGGAAGTTTGCTGGTCTTAAGCAATGGGAGATGTCAGTTTGTAAGTATGTTGTAGAGTTTGGAGCATTATTAAAGTATGCGATGTCATCATCGACACTCCATTGAAGAAAAATGAAAAGTTGATCAGTGATTTAGATGATTGCCTTGTAGAGAAACTGGTAGACCACATTGATAAGCCATTTGACAAGCTAGTTAAGAAAGCTCTCCTTCATGAGAATTTGTATCCAAATGTTAGGACAGTAGTTGTCATTTTTCTGCTGAGAAGGAAGAGTCAAACCTACAGCAAGGCGGTGGAGATAAAGAAAAGTGGAACGAAAAGAGGAAGCAGTCTCAAGGGAAAAATGGTTAGAAGGAGGATAAGTAGGAACCTATTTATTAGGGGTGCAAGAAAAAGGATCACGTGATTAACAATTACAAAGTGAATGAGAAGAAGAATTGCTACAATTTTGATAAGCCTGGGCATTTGAAGTGGGATTGTTCGAAATGATGAACGATAAGCAGGATGTGAAAGCATATGCTTTAGACGCGGCCCCAACTTCGTAGAGTGCTCCCTCGGTGAGGATAAGGGAAACAGAGTTGTTATGCAAGGTTTGGTTTCCATTCATGTTTTGTTTGATACTAGGGCTTCACATTCATTTATATCTAGTGACCAAGTAAATAGTTTAGGATTGAGACTCAAGATAGTAGATCGACCTTTGGTTGTGACAAATCTTATTGGAGGCTCTACTAGCCATTGCATGGTCTTTCATGGCCTAATGTTATCAAATCATAGATGCTCTTTTCTTTGTGATTACTTTGTTTGGAATTTTGTTAGGTATGGGATTATCTTAGGAATGGATTGGATTAAGAAGTAAGTAGCAATAATAGATTGCAAAAAGCTATTTATTGGCAGATTTTTCTTGCTTCACCGCGCTCGACTTAATCATAAGTCAACCTTATAGCTTGTAGTCCTCATGATTTGGAATCAGTGAATTTAAGCATAGTTAAATTCATCTTTAGGAATAGACTAAGTTGATGAATGGTCACACACCTGGGTAGTTGCAATTCGATTGTCTGTCAAATTGTTGAGATGGATCAATGAATAAAAGAGCAACTAAAATTAAAAAACGGGAATGTAAAAGACATAAAGATTTTTATGGGGTTTGGATTATTGTTATTCCTACATCCATGGGGTAATCCACTACATTTCTTTATAGAAAAAATATAATGACCTAGGGGCATACAGTAATTTTCTTTCAACTTTAAGAAGGAAAGAAAGTTGAAAAATAAAATCACTCTTTTATTTGTCCTTATGTCTTTCCTTTTGTGTATGGAAAGTGTGCTGTAGGAAGTTGTAATCGTCTCTCCTTTTTCCCTTAATCTCCACCCTTGGATTTTGCGACCCATCACTTATCTTTGATGCTTACCTTTTGTGCCTAGATTGATGATGTGTTTTTGGCAAGAAATCTTGATATTGGTGTGGTCTTGGATATTCAAAGCGGGACGCATGAAAAATTGGGTGGGAAGCCTTTGTCTACATAGGATAGCCTCCTCTTTTTTGACATGGCAAGCTGCTCTAAGAGGAAAGGTAGGAAACTACACCAAAGATTTAGTACATTGTTGTTATATGAGAATAGGTACGGTGGTGGATGTCTTTTGGTGTCCAGACCATACTGATCCATTACTGCCTTTATTTTCTTGGCTTCATTATTTGTCGTATCAGGCCAAAATGGAGTAGCTCTTTTTATCCTGTTCTGAAAGATTTGTCGCCTGCTTAAAGGTTTGAGTCTATTTGGAAGCATATCTTGGGTGACATTGTATACAACCCATGTGGAGTGCTTTCGGCTCTATGTGGCATTGTCTAGGTTGTCTCTTGGTACATGCTTATGCATACATGTTCCTATAGGTTTTTGACAAAGGGTGAGTAAAATTTAGATTAGAATGCTCATGTGTTAATTTTATGCGTTGGTTTTGTATTTTAGCTTGGCCTCTGCTTCTTGGGATGGGCAACATGTTCTGCTCTATTCTCCTAATGTGTGCGGTACTTGCTTTTGGTTGCCTTGATCTTGTTGAAGATGGTCCGGGTCTGGTTAGATGTTATAATGCTAAGTCTGTTTTTTACCTAGTCCTGTTGCTCCAAAAATAGCTCATCTGACTTTTAAGTACTGTCTGTATCCTTTTTCCATGGTCAGTGATAGGAATAGGTGTAACACTTTTCTTACAAGTCTTCGGCAACTATAAGTCAAGGTAGATTCATCATCTTATGCACTCAGTCTTCGTCTCATCTCCGTCCTGTTTAATTTATCTTTTCGGTGCTGTTAATAAGTCTTTTCAGCTAGACATGCATTAGTGCTCCAAAAACATTTGTCGTTTTTTATTGGACCATGGTTAAACAGCTGTTTAATTCGCATTTTTATACTTCTAGATGGATTTTCATAAGTCTTTTGTACCCATTCTTTTCTACAACAAATCTACATTTCCCAGATTCCTTGGTCATTCCAATCATGTGGCCATAATTCAAACTTATATGCGCATTTTCCTTCTTCATCTTTCCCAAATTTTCCTCCATCTTCTTGCTTGTGAATAATCACTATGATTTTAATTTCCTTATCTCTCCTTTTGTAGATAACATGGATAAGGATGTTACTACTGTAATTCATAAGGCTTTGAAGGCGGAGAGGGAGGAGAAGAAAAGGAAGGCTTCAAAAAGGCTACCTAAAGGGTCTGATGATCCTCCTACTCCTTTTAAAGAATTGGTTGTTTCTCCCTCGTCTATGGTTCTGTCTTCTTTTGACGAGAGAGTTCTTCCTTCTCTAGTTCCTACACTTTCTGGACTGATTGGTTCTTCTTCTCGGGTGAATTAGTCCCCAACACTAGTGGCTTAGTCGCATCTAAAGTTTCTAACTCTTCTTTAATGGAGAAGGTTGGGAAGTTTGCACTAAGGCCCTGTTTTCCTTTCTACCTTGGCATCTGAGATGTCTTTCGCTGCCGTTTTGTCAAAATTTAAGAAGCTCTAGTGTTAGTGGGTGATCATGTTTTCTTTTCCTTTTCTCGTGTTCATTGCGTTGGTTAGTTATTCATGTTGTTTTATGTTTTCCAATCTTGCAATCTACCGCCTTCTTGATGAAGGCATGGAACCAGGGGACTGTGCATGCTTTGATTTCGAGTCGAGTAGCTAAGTTTGAAGCCAATCCTACCTGGACTAATACTGCATTAGCTTCTGTTAAGGTTAAGGCAAACGAAGAGGCCAGAATGCTCCATAAGCAGGTTAAGATGGTTGTGGGGGAAGTTAAGGTTATTCATAATGCTTTAGCTGAAAAGGAGCTTGTACTTAAGGAGAACGATGAAGATCTATCTAGGATTAAGGAAGAACTAGCTTTATTTCCAGAGGAACTTAATACTGTTAATTTGATGTGTTTACGATTTTTATGCTTCAACTAGAAATTAATTCGAAGTAGAAGTCAAGCTTGACTTCTTGAAGGAAGAATCTATGGCGAATTATATTCTCGCATATTGCCATGTTAAGTGGAAGGAAGGGGAAAGGGGTGTTGAACAGAACCATTCTTGGCATTTTTCTCAAGAGGAGAGGGCAGAGGTTGATAAATGTGACGACCTGGAATTTTCTAGCAATATCAATTTAATAATCTGCATTAAATATTAAATTGATTTGATAATAAAATCTGAATTGATACTTTTCTTTTAATAAATATCCAATTGGTAAATTTTATCTGTTAGAAATTAATTGTTTGTTTTCTATTTATATATGTATATATTTGTATACATTGTAAATAGATGAGATTTTTTTTTAAATTTAACTAATAAAATATGTTTAAATACTAATATATATTTTAGTGAATTAGAAATTTTGTTTTATTTAATATAAACTTTTCAAAGCTAAATAAATAAATAAATACAGGATTTTCAATACATAAGTAAATGTTTAAATAGTTTAAAAACTTATTTTAATTTAAGTTTAAATTTAATTTACTAACAAAAAGATTTGTTTACTTTTCTTTTTAGTATAGTTTGATTTAAAATATGAATGTAAAATGATATATGAGTTTTAAATATAATTTTGTAAATCAATACATTAACATACATTCATAAATATGTAGTTAATAATAAAAAGATAACTTATTTATCTATCATTTCAAGTTGATAAATGAGTTACTTTTAAATAATATAAATAAATAAAAATACAAGACTTATAAGATAAATTGGGTTGAGTAACATAATAATTATAAAGTTCAATTAATTTAAACAGCAAATAAAATAAAACAAAAACAAGTCACATACATTTCAGAAATATAATCACAAGTCAATAACACAACTAAACACAAGTCAATAAAATTAGAAACAAAAGAAATTTCAAGTTGCAAGCTAACATAAAACTGGACTATACATATATGTATATGTTTAAGCATCAAGAATAAAAATTGAACCTGAAAGTAAAGACAGTAACAAAAACTTTTGTAAACAAATTGGTCAGTAAAGCATACTAAGTATGAATCATTATGAATACATTTAACATTCTGTTTACATATTAACAGTATATATGTTCAAAAAGAGATCTGCAAGTATGAAATGACTGAAAATAGACTAGTACAAAAACAAAGCTGCAATATCTTTACTCAAACAAAATAAAGATAGTAACAATAATGTGTGCAGGTTAAACTGGATTGCTATGTTTTATTTTAGTTGTTGAAAACATAATAATATCTAGAAAAAAATGACAATAGAGTGTACATGCCGAATTGTATGAAATAAAACAAAATGAAGATATTAAGATATATGTGTGCAGGCCAATTTGAATGAACACATGACAGTAATAAATAAAAACAAACTGCACATATATGTGAAGCTTGCTAGGGAAGATAGTATTAAATATCTTAAACTAACAAACAAAAACTAATTAATGTAAAAATCTTTTAGTACACTAAATATTCATATCAGCCACCATTAAAGAAAATATCTCTGGAAACAAAACTGTACAAACAAGATTGTAGACTATATTGTCACTATTTTATGAAACATAATAATACACTGTCTGTATAGTATTACCTGTCTGCATATGCCCTGTATATTTGTTTATAAATTAGCTTCATCTGCATATCAGTTCGAACTAAGTAGAAATTAAAATAAACTTCATTTCAAACTAAAACATGAAAGTAAAACAATTTCAAACTTAAGCAAAATTCAGAAGAAAGCAAAAAGGAAGTTTACAGTTGTTTCATTATCAAAAGTGTCTCTGTTCTACTCTGCAGATTGGTGAGTAACTTTTAAATCAAAATAAATAAGTAAATTTATGTTGCTTATGATGCTCTGTGATGGATGATGCTTGTTTACACATATATAGTGATAATTCAGTATTAAGCATATCTGTAAACATGCATGTTTGGATTGTATATTTGGGCATTGACAGCAAGTAACTTTATATTTAATAACTTAAATTTCAACCTAGTTGATGATTAAAATTTGAAAACTTTGCATTGGGTGAGATAGATACATGTTTTTGGTGATTTAGCCTGTGTGTATATATATATACAGGATCTTCAGGTTTTTGTGCTTACTTCTTTGGAAAACAAACTTTATTTTAAAAAAAAGAAGGCATTCACACCTCTACAGATTAATGAATGAAATTAAGATTTGGATAAAGGTTGTATGTAACATTATGAAATAAGTTTAAAACTTTAGATAAGGTAAAACAACTTAAATTTTTTTTTATTTGGAACCCAATTTCTGTGCAAATTCCTGCGCATTAACCAGGCTGTAGTGGTCGAATGTTTGGTTCAGTTTGACACCATCAGGGGATCGAGTGCCGTGGAACTTTGTGAGGGGGTAGCTCAGTCTTTGACGCGTTCATGGCCGGAGTTTCTTGTCGCCACGTGGTCAGGGTTGGGGAGGAGCGGCGTTGACAGGTATAGGGCTGTTGGGTTTGAGTTTTTCCAGGTTCTGTAACCTGTTTTCATTCACGTGCGCCCAGGGGAGAAACTCGAAGCAGTTTGTGAATTCTCTCGGGAGAGTCTCGCGTGTTACTCGAAGCAAACACAGGGGGGCTCGGGTAGTGGTATTTGTCCTGTATTCTTGTACAACCTGAAACTGTTTTAACAGTTTCAACTATTTTAAACTTTGTTTTAAAATCTAAAATCAAAGTTAAAAAACTAGATCTAAATCAAAGTTTAACTGTGAATCCAAGTGAGTTTTGAAAATAAAGTTGGGTATAAATAAGTTTTCAAAACTTAAATTATTTTAATAATTTAAAAGTGCCAAATGTTTAAGTTTATTCAAAAGGGAGTTGAATTCAAAAATAAATTATAAATGGTTAAAGAAAGTACTCAGACAAGTTAACACCAAGGGGATCAGGACTTAGTTATGAAAAGCTAGATTTGGAACTAGAATAAAGTTTTATGATTTAAATTTATTCAATTAAATTTTAGGTGTAATTAAATATGGGTTTTGAAAATAAGTTAGTGTAAACATTTTATTAAGATAAAGTTTAAATTATTTAAATAAATGTTTAAACATATTGGAAATAAGAATTTAAATCAATTATAAGAACCATTGACTTTAATTCATGAAGTTTGGAATTTTATATGTTTTGATCTTTAAGTTAATTAGGCAAGAATACTTAATGATGAATATTAGTTAATTTAGTAATTATAAGTTTAAAGGTAGTAATTAAAGTTAATTAATGAATTAATTAACTAATACGAGATTAAGAACCATAAATTAGATATTTATTTAAATTAATAAATTTTTATGATGAGTAATATAAGTTACTTAAATACAATAATAATCATTAACAAGATTATTATTACAATAATAATCTTTAAATAAGTGTTAATGAAGATCATTAACAAGATTATTTATAATTAATTAAAGTAATTGATTTTTAATAAATTGGATTAGTTAATACGATAATAATCATTGTAATAGTTTAAATGTGAATTATTTATTTGAAAAGTAATTAAGAAATCAATTACTTATTTACTGAGTAAATTGATTTAATTTGAGTTAATTAATTTAGTTTAATTAACTGATATTTTGGAAGTAAATTACTTAGAAAAGTAATTAAAGGATAATTACGGGATGTAATTAACTGGATGATGTTGTTAATGGAAGTAATTGAGAATATAATTACCTAAAATTAATCAAGAGATTAATTAAGCTTGTTATTGAGTAGTAATTAATTTAGGATGATAAATTACTGAATATATTAATCAAGAGGATTAATATTTGTAATTTGAAGATGTGTATTCTTAATATAATTAACAAATGAAAATGAAATTAGAAATCATTAATTAATATAATTAATGATTGGAATTAGAGAAATTGATTTATTTGAGAATAATAAATCAACAAGATAATTAAATGGAAATAAATCAATATAAATGTAATTAATGGAGCATAATTACTCAGAATAGTAATTGGATGATCATTACTTGATGAAGTTAACACAAGATGATTTGTAAATGAGGTAATTTGAGTAATTTCTTTTGTAATTAATCAAAGGATTAATTTATGGAAATAATTAATCATGGAATGATAAATTTGTTAATAAGTAATTAAGAGCAAATAATTACTGGTTTGTTATTAATCAAGGGGTGATTAATAATTGTGTTTAAGTAAAGATTAATCACTTAATTAATTTAAATAAGTAAGTTAATATAAATTGAAGATCATTAATTAATATAATTAATGATGTAATTAAGAATTGTAAATTAAGGAATCATAAATTAAGGAGGTAATTAAATCTATTATGAATGATCTAAGATAATTCATTTGAGAATTAATGTAAAACTAAATTACTTTTTTTAATTAGAGAATGATTAATTAATTTAATTAATAATTGCGAGAGCAGGATTTATGGAATGAGTAATTAATTTAATTAATTAAGATGGAAGTAGTTAATTTAATTCATTTTAAATTAACTATAGCTTGTGATTCATAAATCATTGCTGATGGATGATATTGATATTTCTTTGTTTGATTGTGATCTTAGAAATGAGTTGGATAATGTCTATGTGATATGAGATGCTTGGTTTAAGTATGATAATGTTTAATTATCTGTCTGGATGATGATATTAATTATCTGTTTATGATGATGATGTGATTATCTATTATGAGATGTGAATTATCTATCTGTGCATATTGATGATATTGAATTCACTGTTAAGACTAAATAGACAACTTAGCCCTAAAAGATACGCTTTGGATTTCGATGAGACCGGGATCGGTTTTCCGCATTAGGAATATCCGAAAACCACATCGTTTCCAAATTAACGATAGGTCGTGAATCTGAAGTGAAGATGAAGGTTCAGAATGCAAGGGTTATCGTCGTTAACTCTGAGGGTGATTCCAAAATGAGTGTAACGAGATAATGCCTTCGGTTTCGTTCGAACCCGGAACGAACTTGTATGGATTGAATACTTTCAACACATCGTCAGGTGGGCGATGAGCATTCTAAGAATTATGTTCTCTAAAAGGTAATCGTAACCTCAAGCCTCATCAACTGGGAATGGCTAAAACAGGGGAGGTGCAGCAAGGTTAGGTGGGTCATGCCCAAGCAGGACAAGGATATTCCCCTATCTAGATGTCCCTTTTTATTTCGGCTTAGTGGGCGGTTGGTCTGCAGCCAACTGCGGGGTTTATCTTGTTCGGGACTGTTCAGTAAGGAATGGTTCCGGCCTTGTGTTACAGGGGATGAAGGGAGTAATCCTCGTTACGTTGATCTAGGCCACGTACTGTGACGGGCGGTACCCCAGTAGCCCTGCCATTGTATGGAATCCACAATCCAATAAGTGCCTACGGTTTTGATTGTATTACCCACTTTTGTGGCTAGTAGCTGGAATTTAATGAATGTAACAATTTTGGCTATTTTCTATTTACTTGAAAACCCTAGACCTATTATAATATCACTGGATTTCCTATCAAATGTTTTGGTTAGCGTAAGGTAAAAACTTTTCCATGTTTATGTATGGGAAGTCTTACGTGATACCTTTTGTTTTCAAAGGATTTTTCAAAATTAAGCAACTTTAACCTGTTACTCATACCAGACCCATGTCTGACCCGAAGTTTATTTTTGTTTTTCATAAACTCTCGGGTACCCAAATTTTTACGGGTAGCCAAGGGATTCAGGTTTAGCTTTGACGAATTTTGGAGGAGCAATGGAGCAGGAGGCTTCAGCGTTATAGATATATAGTTCCGCTGTGTGGTATCTCTGTGATGTATTGTGTATTGTGCTGTATTAACTAGACAGGTGTTTATAACTGTCTAGTATGTGATGTACTATATGTATCACTCTGATTGATGTTATATACTATGTAAATACTTATGTGATTAATATATTTTATTCGTTCCGCTGTGAGATTCTGATGTTGTTGTTCTTTCTTCTCTATCTTTTCTATTTTCTCACCTCTTTCTTTCTTATTAACGATGCTTCTTCCTAGGAGTAGGAAGTGGGGTCGTTACTGTGGTATCAGAGCGCTAGGTTGAGTGACTACCTAGGCTCTTAAGTGATTTCTTTCCTGAGAGAGCGTATTTGTAAATTTGATATATATATATATATATATATATATATATATATTTATTTTCTATCTACTTGTTGGATTACCTGTCCGGGTTTTCCAATATAAGTATAAGGATAGATTGAGTAGTGGTGTGTGTAACACGACTACCTGTGGTTAGAAGTATATTTGACGAGGCTGTAGACCTAATACCGTCTCGAGTAAATTTGTGGTGTAAGGATTTCACCTAATCTCTGGAGAGAAAACTGATAAGATTGAAGTCCATTTTGTTGTACAGATTGGATGAGTAGGATTTGGATTGTGTGAGTGAGAAGAAGCTAGAATATTATCTTGGTAACTCAAGAAGTAAATGGTTGTGTGTTGAGATGCAGTAGCGATGGATTGTTTCCGAAGAAGTTCTCAAGGATCTTTGGATAAGGAAGTGTGTCTGCATTAGTGTTGAGGTTGAGTTCAGCTGAATGTTGTGTTTGGCTTTGAGGCCTGAGTTTTTGAGGAATTTTAGGTTAAGAATTTTTGAGCATCAGTAGCGGTGATTGCAGCTCAGATTGTTCTACCGGCACGCGATGAGGTCATCGAAGTCCAGAAGCAGTTTTGTGAAACCATTTCTTCAATAGATTGGCTGGGTAAATTTAAGCTGTTCAGATAGGTAAGGAGAGAACAGTTTTCTTTGGATATTAGCCTGGGTTGATCGTAAAAGTGACTTGCGATAGTTGAGTATTCTCTGGGATGGCAGGAATTCTTCTGGATATCTTTGAAATAGTCGGTGGTTTGCCTTAGCATCTGAGGAATTGAGTTTGATATCGACTGGATTTCAGAAGTAGTGCCAATAGTTCAGCTTAGTAATAGAATGGATTCTAGAGAGAGAAATTGGTGAAGCGACTCAAGTTTTGGAGGAATTTCTGAGTTTTATTTTGGATCTGTTGAATCATATTTTTGTAATGTGTTGTCCAGTTATGCTTATGTGCATCATCAGCATTTTCATCTACCCTAGATCAGATTTGTGCAGCGGAAGCAGTTGGAAGTGCATTTGTTTTTCTTTTTTGGGAAAGAGAGGATGTTTTCTACTGATGATAGTAGAGGTTGAGTTCTTGGTTTTGATTGGTTTTGAGGAAATTATTCTACTGGATTGTTTTTGGATTCAGTTTGTTTTAGGAGTTATCATCGAAGGTTGAGCTGATCAGTAAGTTGAAGGCAGCTTTGGATTGTCAGAAGTATTTGGTGAATAAGAGACGAAGTTATTTGGATTTGGGAGTCGGAGATTTCATTTTGGAAGAATTTTCTCTAATTCGAGGAGTTCTATAGATTAGGAGTATAGACTGATTGGATTCTATAGATCGAGTATTCCGGTATTATACTGGAAAACTCTAGAGAACTCTATTTTGTATGGATAGTTAGCTTTGTTGATTGAGTAGATTTGGTTGTGATGATTGTTAGCATGTGATTGATAAATGCTTATGGTTTAAAATTAATTAAAATCTAAAATATATTATTAAATTACCTTTGCTTTTAAATTTCGGGGACGAAATTCTTTTAAGGGGGGAGGAATGTGACGACCCGGAATTTTCTAGCAATATCAATTTAACAATCTGCATTAAATATTAAATTGATTTGATAATAAAATCTGAATTGATACTTTTCTTTTAATAAATATCCAATTGGTAAATTTTATCTGTTAGAAATTAATTGTTTGTTTTCTATTTATATATGTATATATTTGTATACATTGTAAATAGATGAGATTTTGTTTTTAAATTTAACTAATAAAATATGTTTAAATACCAATATATATTTTAGTGAATTAGAAATTTTGTTTTATTTAATATAAACTTTTCAAAGCTAAATAAATAAATAAATACAGGATTTTCAATACATAAGTAAATGTTTAAATAGTTTAAAAACTTATTTTAATTTAAGTTTAAATTTAATTTATTAACAAAAAGATTTGTTTACTTTTCTTTTTAGTATAGTTTGATTTAAAATATGAATGTAAAATTATATATGAGTTTTAAATATAATTTTGTAAATCAATACATTAACATACATTCATAAATATGTAGTTAATAATAAAAAGATAATTTATTTATCTATCATTTCAAGTTGATAAATGAGTTACTTTTAAGTAATATAAATAAATAAAAATACAAGACTTATAAGATAAATTGGGTTGAGTAACATAATAATTATAAAGTTCAATTAATTTAAACAGCAAATAAAATAAAACAAAAACAAGTCACATACATTTCAGAAATATAATCCCAAGTCAATAACACAACTAAACACAAGTCAATAAAATTAGAAACAAAAGAAATTTCAAGTTGCAAGCCAACATAAAACTGGACTATACATATATGTATATGTTTAAGCATCAAGAATAAAAATTGAACCTGAAAGTAAAGACAGTAACAAAAACTTTTGTAAACAAATTGGTCAGTAAAGCATACTAAGTATGAATCATTATGAATACATTTAACATTCTGTTTACATATTAACAGTATATATGTTCAAAAAGAGATCTGCAAGTATGAAATGACTGAAAATAGACTAGTACAAAAACAAAGCTGCAATATCTTTACTCAAACAAAATAAAGATAGTAACAATAATGTGTGCAGGTTAAACTGGATTGCTATGTTTTATTTTAGTTGTTGAAAACATAATAATATCTAGAAAAAAATGACAATAGAGTGTACAGGCCGAATTGTATGAAATAAAACAAAATGAAGATATTAAGATATATGTGTGCAGGCCAATTTGAATGAACACATGACAGTAATAAATAAAAACAAACTGCACATATGTGTGAAGCTTGCTAGGGAAGATAGTATTAAATATCTTAAACTAACAAACAAAAACTAATTAATGTAAAAATCTTTTAGTACACTAAATATTCATATCAGCCACCATTAAAGAAAATATCTCTGGAAACAAAACTGTACAAACAAGATTGTAGACTATATTGTCACTATTTTATGAAACATAATAATACACTGTCTGTATAGTATTACCTGTCTGCATATGCCCTGTATATTTGTTTATAAATTAGCTTCATCTGCATATCAGTTCGAACTAAGTAGAAATTAAAATAAACTTCATTTCAAACTAAAACATGAAAGTAAAACAATTTCAAACTTAAACAAAATTCAGAAGAAAGCAAAAAGTAAGTTTACAGTTGTTTCATTATCAAAAGTGACTCTGTTCTACTCTGCAGATTGGTGAGTAACTTTAAAATCAAAATAAATAAGTAAATTTCTATTGCTTATGATGCTCTGTGATGGATGATGCTTGTTTACACATATGTAGTGATAATTCAGTATTAAGCTTATCTGTAAACATGCATGTTTGGATCGTATATTTGGGCATTGACAGCAAGTAACTTTATATTTAATAACTTAAATTTCAACCTAGTTGATGATTAAAATTTGAAAACTTTGCATTGGGTGAGATAGATACATGTTTTTGGTGATTTAGCCTTTGTGTATATATATATATATACAGGATCTTCAGGTTTTTGTGCTTACTTCTCTGGAAAACAAACTTTATTTAAAAAAAAAGGAAGGCATTCACACCTCTACAGATTAATGAATGAAATTAAGATTTGGATAAAGGTTGTATGTAACATTATGAAATAAGTTTAAAACTTTAGATAAGGTAAAACAACTTAAATTTTTTTTTATTTGGAACCCAATTTCTGTGCAAATTCCTGCGCATTAACCTGGCTGTAGTGGTCGAATGTTTGGTTCAGTTTGACACCATCAGGGGATCGAGTGCCGTGGAACTTTGTGAGGGGGTAGCTCAGTCTTTGACGCGTTCATGGCCGGAGTTTCTTGTCGCCACGTGGTCAGGGTTGGGGAGGAGCGGCGTTGACAGGTATAGGGCTATTGGGTTTGAGTTTTTCCAGGTTCTGTAACCTGTTTTCATTCACGTGCGCCCAGGGGAGAAACTCGAAGCAGTTTGTGAATTCTCTCGGGAGAGTCTCGCGTGTTACTCGAAGCAAACACAGGGGGGGCTCGGGTAGTGGTATTTGTCCTGTATTCTTGTACAACCTGAAACTGTTTTAACAGTTTCAACTGTTTTAAACTTTGTTTTAAAATCTAAAATCAAAGTTAAAAAACTAGATCTAAATCAAAGTTTAACTGTGAATCCAAGTGAGTTTTGAAAATAAAGTTGGGTATAAATAAGTTTTCAAAACTTAAATTATTTTAATAATTTAAAAGTGCCAAATGTTTAAGTTTATTCAAAAGGGAGTTGAATTCAAAAATAAATTATAAATGGTTAAAGAAAGTACTCAGACAAGTTAACACCAAGGGGATCGGGACTTAGTTATGAAAAGCTAGATTTGGGAACTAGAATAAAGTTTTATGATTTAAATTTATTCAAATAAATTTTAGGTGTAATTAAATATGGGCTTTGAAAATAAGTTAGTGTAAACATTTTATTAAGATAAAGTTTAAATTATTTAAATAAATGTTTAAACATATTGGAAATAAGAATTTAAATCAATTATAAGAACCATTGACTTTAATTCATGAAGTTTGGAATTTTATATGTTTTGATCTTTAAGTTAATTAGGCAAGAATACCTAATGATGAATATTAGTTAATTTAGTAATTATAAGTTTAAAGGTAGTAATTAAAGTTAATTAATGAATTAATTAACTAATACGAGATTAAGAACCATAAATTAGATATTTATTTAAATTAATAAATTTTTATGATGAGTAATATAAGTTACTTAAATACAATAATAATCATTAACAAGATTATTATTACAATAATAATCTTTAAATAAGTGTTAATGAAGATCATTAACAAGATTATTTATAATTAATTAAAGTAATTGATTTTTAATAAATTGGATTAGTTAATACGATAATAATCATTGTAATAGTTTAAATGTGAATTATTTATTTGAAAAGTAATTAAGAAATCAATTACTTATTTACTGAGTAAATTGATTTAATTTGAGTTAATTAATTTAGTTTAATTAACTGATATTTTGGAAGTAAATTACTTAGAAAAGTAATTAAAGGATAATTACGGGATGTAATTAACTGGATGATGTTGTTAATGGAAGTACTTGAGAATATAATTACCTAAAATTAATCAAGAGATTAATTAAGCTTGTTATTGAGAAGAAATTAATTTAGGATGATTAATTACTGAATATATTAATCAAAAGGATTAATATTTGTAATTTGAAGATGTGTTTTCTTAATATAATTAACAAATGAAAATGAAATTAGAAATCATTAATTAATATAATTAATGATGGGAATTAGAGAAATTGATTTATTTGAGAATAATAAATCAACAAGATAATTAAATGGAAATAAATCAATATAAATGTAATTAGTGGAGCATAATTACTCAGAATAGTAATTGGATGATCATTACTTGATGAAGTTAATACAAGATGATTTGTAAATGAGGTAATTTGAGTAATTTCTTTTGTAATTAATCAAAGGATTAATTTATGGAAATAATTAATCATGGAATGATAAATTTGTTAATAAGTAATTAAGAGCAAATAATTACTGGTTTGTTATTAATCAAGGGGTGATTAATAATTGTGTTTAAGTAAAGATTAATCACTTAATTAATTTAAATAAGTAAGTTGATATAAATTGAAGATCATTAATTAATATAATTAATGATGTAATTAAGAATTGTAAATTAAGGAATCATAAATTAAGGAGGTAATTAAATCTATTATGAATGATCTAAGATAATTCATTTGAGAATTAATTTAAAACTAAATTACTTTTTGTAATTAGAGAATGATTAATTAATTTAATTAATAATTGTGAGAGCAGGATTTATGGAATGAGTAATTAATTTAATTAATTAAGATGGAAGTAGTTAATTTAATTCATTTTAAATTAACTATAGCTTGTGATTCATAAATCATTGCTGATGGATGATATTGATATTTCTTTGTTTGATTGTGATCTCAGAAATGAGTTGGATAATGTCTATGTGATATGAGATGCTTGGTTTAAGTATGATAATGTTTAATTATCTGTCTGGATGATGATATTAATTATCTGTTTATGATGATGATGTGATTATCTATTATGAGATGTGAATTATCTATCTGTGCATATTGATGATATTGAATTCACTGTTAAGACTAAATAGACAACTTGGCCCTAAAAGATACGCTTTGGATTTCGATGAGACCGGGATCGGTTTTCCGCATTAGGAATATCCGAAAACCACATCGTTTCCAAATTAACGATAGGTCGTGAATCTGAAGTGAAGATGAAGGTTCAGAATGCAAGGGTTATCGTCGTTAACTCTGAGGGTGATTCCAAAATGAGTGTAACGAGATAATGCCTTCGGTTTCGTTCGAACCCGGAACGAACTTGTATGGATTGAATGCTTTCAACACATCGTCAGGCGGGCGATGAGCATTCTTAGAATTATGTTCTCTAAAAGGTAATCGTAACCTCAAGCCTCATCAACTGGGAATGGCTAAAACAGGGGAGGTGCAGCAAGGTTAGGTGGGTCATGCCCAAGCAGGACAAGGATATTCCCCTGTCTAGATGTCCCTTTTTATTTCGGCTTAGTGGGCGGTTGGTCTGCAGCCAACTGCGGGGTTTATCTTGTTCGGGACTATTCAGTAAGGAATGGTCCCGGCCTTGTGTTGCAGGGGATGAAGGGAGTAATCCTCGGTACGTTGATCTAGGCCACGTACTGTGACGGGCGGTACCCCAGTTGCCCTGCCATTGTATGGAATCCACAATCCAATAAGTGCCTACGGTTTTGATTGTATTACCCACTTTTTTGGCTAGTAGCTGGAATTTAATGAATGTAACAATTTTGGCTATTTTCTATTTACTTGAAAACCCTAGACCTATTATAATATCACTGGATTTCCTATCAAATGTTTTGGTTAGCGTAAGGTAAAAACTTTTCCATGTTTATGTGTGGGAAGTCTTACGTGATACCTTTTGTTTTCAAAGGATTTTTCAAAATTAAGCAACTTTAACCTGTTACTCATACCAGACCCATGTCTGACCCGAAGTTTATTTTTGTTTTTCATAAACTCTCGGGTACCCAAATTTTAACGGGTAGCCAAGGGATTCAGGTTTAGCTTTGACGAATTTTGGAGGAGCAATGGAGCAGGAGGCTTCAGCGTTATAGATATATAGTTCCGCTGTGTGGTATCTCTGTGATGTATTGTGTATTGTGTTGTATTAACTAGACAGGTGTTTATAACTGTCTAGTATGTGATGTACTATATGTATCACTCTGATTGATGTTATATAATATGTAAATACTTATGTGATTAATATATTTTATTCGTTCCGCTGTGAGATTCTGATGTTGTTGTTCTTTCTTCTCTATCTTTTCTATTTTCTCACCTCTTTCTTTCTTATTAACGATGCTTCTTCCTAGGAGTAGGAAGTGGGGTCGTTACTGTGGTATCAGAGCGCTAGGTTGAGTGACTACCTAGGCTCTTAAGTGATTTCTTTCCTGAGAGAGCGTATTTGTAAATTTGATATATATATATATTTATTTATTTATTTTCTATCTACTTGTTGGATTACCTGTCCGGGTTTTCCAATATAAGTATAAGGATAGATTGAGTAGTGGTGTGTGTAACACGACTACCTGTGGTTAGAAGTATATTTGACGAGACTGTAGACCTAATACCGTCTCGAGTAAATTTGTGGTGTAAGGATTTCACCTAATCTCTGGAGAGAAAACTGATAAGATTGAAGTCCATTTTGTTGTACAGATTGGATGAGTAGGATTTGGATTGTGTGAGTGAGCAGAAGCTAGAATATTATCTTGGTAACTCAAGAAGTAAATGGTTGTGTGTTGAGATGCAGTAGCGATGGATTGTTTCCGAAGAAGTTCTCAAGGATCTTTGGATAAGGAAGTGTGTCTGCATTAGTGTTGAGGTTGAGTTCAGCTGAATGTTGTGTTTGGCTTTGAGGCCTGAGTTTTTGAGGAATTTTAGGTTAAGAATTTTTGAGCATCAGTAGCGGTGATTGCAGCTCAGATTGTTCTACCGGCACGCGATGAGGTCATCGAAGTCCAGAAGCAGTTTTGTGAAACCATTTCTTCAATAGATTGGCTGGGTAAATTTAAGCTGTTCAGATAGGTAAGGAGAGAACAGTTTTCTTTGGATATTAGCCTGGGTTGATCGCAAAAGTGACTTGCGATAGTTGAGTATTCTCTGGGATGGCAGGAATTCTTCTGGATATCTTTGAAGTAGTCGGTGGTTTGCCTTAGCATCTGAGGAATTGAGTTTGATATCGACTGGATTTCAGAAGTAGTGCCAATAGTTCAGCTTAGTAATAGAATGGATTCCAGAGAGAGAAATTGGTGAAGCGACTCAAGTTTTGGAGGAATTTCTGAGTTTTATTTTGGATCTGTTGAATCATATTTTTGTAATGTGTTGTCCAGTTATGCTTATGTGCATCATCAGCATTTTCATCTACCCTAGATCAGTGTTGTGCAGCGGAAGCAGTTGGAAGTGCATTTGTTTTTCTTTTCTGGGAAAGAGAGGATGTTTTCTACTGATGATAGTAGAGGTTGAGTTCTTGGTTTTGACTGGTTTTGAGGAAATTATTCTACTGGATCGTTTTTGGATTCAGATTGTTTTAGGAGTTATCAGCGAAGGTTAAGCTGATCAGTAAGTTGAAGGCAGCTTTGGATTGTCAGAAGTATTTGGTGAATAAGAGACGAAGGAATTTGGATTTGGGAGTCGGAGATTTCCTTTTGGAAGAATTTTCTCTAATTCGAGGAGTTCTATAGATTAGGAGTATAGACTGATTGGATTCTATAGATCGAGTATTCCGGTATTATACTGGAAAACTCTAGAGAACTCTATTTTGTATGGATAGTTAGCTTTGTTGATTGAGTAGATTTGGTTGTGATGATTGTTAGCATGTGATTGATAAATGCTTATGTTTTAAAATTAATTAAAATCTAAAATATATTATTAAATTACCTTTGCTTTTAAATTTCGGGGACGAAATTCTTTTAAGCGGGGAGGAATGTGACGACCTGGAATTTTCTAGCAATATCAATTTAATAATCTGCATTAAATATTAAATTGATTTGATAATAAAATCTGAATTGATACTTTTCTTTTAATAAATATCCAATTGGTAAATTTTATCTGTTAGAAATTAATTGTTTGTTTTCTATTTATATATGTATATATTTGTATACATTGTAAATAGATGAGATTTTGTTTTTAAATTTAACTAATAAAATATGTTTAAATACTAATATATATTTTAGTGAATTAGAAATTTTGCTTTATTTAATATAAACTTTTCAAAGCTAAATAAATAAATAAATACAGGATTTTCAATACATAAGTAAATGTTTAAATAGTTTAAAAACTTATTTTAATTTAAGTTTAAATTTAATTTACTAACAAAAAGATTTGTTTACTTTTCTTTTTAGTATAGTTTGATTTAAAATATGAATGTAAAATGATATATGAGTTTTAAATATAATTTTGTAAATCAATACATTAACATACATTCATAAATATGTAGTTAATAATAAAAAGATAATTTATTTATCTATCATTTCAAGTTGATAAATGAGTTACTTTTAAATAATATAAATAAATAAAAATACAAGACTTATAAGATAAATTGGGTTGAGTAACATAATAATTATAAAGTTCAATTAATTTAAACAGCAAATAAAATAAAACAAAAACAAGTCACATACATTTCAGAAATATAATCACAAGTCAATAACACAACTAAACACAAGTCAATAAAATTAGAAACAAAGGAAATTTCAAGTTGCAAGCTAACATAAAACTGGACTATACATATATGTATATGTTTAAGCATCAAGAATAAAAATTGAACCTGAAAGTAAAGACAGTAACAAAAACTTTTGTAAACAAATTGGCCAGTAAAGCATACTAAGTATGAATCATTATGAATACATTTAACATTCTGTTTACATATTAACAGTATATATGTTCAAACAGAGATCTGCAAGTATGAAATGACTGAAAATAGACTAGTACAAAAACAAAGCTGCAATATCTTTACTCAAACAAAATAAAGATAGTAACAATAATGTGTGCAGGTTAAACTGGATTGCTATGTTTTTTTTAGTTGTTGAAAACATAATAATATCTAGAAAAAAATGACAATAGAGTGTACAGGCCGAATTGTATGAAATAAAACAAAATGAAGATATTAAGATATATGTGTGTATGCCAATTTGAATGAACACGTGACAGTAATAAATAAAAACAAACTACACATATATGTGAAGCTTGCTAGGGAAGATAGTATTAAATATCTTAAACTAAAAAACGAAAACTAATTAATGTAAAAATCTTTTAGTACACTAAATATTCATATCAGCCACCATTAAAGAAAATATCTTTGGAAACAAAACTGTACAAACAAGATTGTAGACTATATTTTCACTATTTTATGAAACATAATAATACACTGTCTGTATAGTATTACCTGTCTGCATATGCCCTGTATATTTGTTTATAAATTAGCTTCATCTGCATATCAGTTCGAACTAAGTAGAAATTAAAATAAACTTCATTTCAAACTAAAACATGAAAGTAAAATAATTTCAAACTTAAACAAAATTCAGGAAGAAAGCAAAAAGGAAGTTTACAGTTGTTTCATTATCAAAAGTGTCTCTGTTCTACTCTGCAGATTGGTGAGTAACTTTTAAATCAAAATAAATAAGTAAATTTCTGTTGCTTATGATGCTCTGTGATGGATGATGCTTGTTTACACATATATAGTGATAATTCAGTATTAAGCATATCGTAAACATGCATGTTTGGATTGCATATTTGGGCATTGACAGCAAGTAACTTTATATTTAATAACTTAAATTTCAACCTAGTTGATGATTAAAATTTGAAAACTTTGCATTGGGTGAGATAGATACATGTTTTTGGTGATTTAGCCTGTGTGTATATATATATATATATACAGGATCTTCAGGTTTTTGTGCTTACTTCTCTGGAAAACAAACTTTATTTAAAAAAAAAAGAAGGCATTCACACCTCTACAGATTAATGAATGAAATTAAGATTTGGATAAAGGTTGTATGTAACATTATGAAATAAGTTTAAAACTTTAGATAAGGTAAAACAACTTAAATTTTTTTTTTTATCTGGAACCCAATTTCTGTGCAAATTCCTGCGCATTAACCTGGCTGTAGTGGTCGAATGTTTGGTTCAGTTTGACACCATCAGGGGATCGAGTGCCGTGGAACTTTGTGAGGGGGTAGCTCAGTCTTTGACGCGTTCATAGCCGGAGTTTCTTGTCGCCACGTGGTCAGGGTTGGGGAGGAGAGGCGTTAACAGGTATAGGGCTGTTGGGTTTGAGTTTTTCCAGGTTCTGTAACCTGTTTTCATTCACGTGCGCCCAGGGGAGAAACTCGAAGCAGTTTGTGAATTCTCTCGGGAGAGTCTCGCGTGTTACTCGAAGCAAACACAGGGGGGGCTCGGCTAGTGGTATTTGTCATGTATTCTTGTACAACCTGAAACTGTTTTAACAGTTTCAACTGTTTTAAACTTTGTTTTAAAATCTAAAATCAAAGTTAAAAAACTAGATCTAAATCAAAGTTTAACTGTGAATCCAAGTGAGTTTTGAAAATAAAGTTGGGTATAAATAAGTTTTCAAAACTTAAATTATTTTAATAATTTAAAAGTGCCAAATGTTTAAGTTCATTCAAAAGGGAGTTGAATTAAAAAATAAATTATAAATGGTTAAAGAAAGTACTCAGACAAGTTAACACCAAGGGGATCGGGACTTAGTTATGAAAAGCTAGATTTGGGAACTAGAATAAAGTTTTATGATTTTAATTTATTCAAATAAATTTTAGGTGTAATTAAATATGGGTTTTGAAAATAAGTTAGTGTAAACATTTTATTAAGATAAAGTTTAAATTATTTAAATAAATGTTTAAACATATTGGAAATAAGAATTTAAATCAATTATAAGAACCATTGACTTTAATTCATGAAGTTTTGGAATTTTATATGTTTTGATCTTTAAGTTAATTAGGTAAGAATACTTAATGATGAATATTAGTTAATTTAGTAATTATAAGTTTAAAGGTAGTAATTAAAGTTAATTAATGAATTAATTAACTAATACGAGATTAAGAACCATAAATTAGATATTTATTTAAATTAATAAATTTTTATGATGAGTAATATAAGTTACTTAAATACAATAATAATCATTAACAAGATTATTATTACAATAATAATCTTTAAATAAGTGTTAATGAAGATCATTAACAAGATTATTTATAATTACTTAAAGTAATTGATTTTTAATAAATTGGATTAGTTAATACGATAATAATCATTGTAATAGTTTAAATGTGAATTATTTATTTGAAAAGTAATTAAGAAATCAATTACTTATTTACTGAGTAAATTGATTTAATTTGAGTTAATTAATTTAGTTTAATTAACTGATATTTTGGAAGTAAATTACTTAGAAAAGTAATTAAAGGATAATTACGGGATGTAATTAACCGGATGATGTTGTTAATGGAAGTAATTGAGAATATAATTACTTAAAATTAATCAAGAGATTAATTAAGCTTGTTATTGAGAAGTAATTAATTTAGGATGATTAATTACTGAATATATTAATCAAGAGGATTAATATTTGTAATTTGAAGATGTGTATTCTTAATATAATTAACAAATGAAAATGAAATTAGAAATCATTAATTAATATAATTAATGATGGGAATTAGAGAAATTGATTTATTTGAGAATAATAAATCAACAAGATAATTAAATGGAAATAAATCAATATAAATGTAATTAATGGAGCATAATTACTCAGAATAGTAATTGGATGATCATTACTTGATGAAGTTAATACAAGATGATTTGTAAATGAGGTAATTTGAGTAATTTCTTTTGTAGTTAATCAAAGGATTAATTTATGGAAATAATTAATCATGGAATGATAAATTTGTTAATAAGTAATTAAGAGCAGATAATTACTGGTTTGTTATTAATCAAGGGGTGATTAATAATTGTGTTTAAGTAAAGATTAATCACTTAATTAATTTAAATAAGTAAGTTAATATAAATTGAAGATCATTAATTAATATAATTAATGATGTAATTAAGAATTGTAAATTAAGGAATCATAAATTAAGGAGGTAATTAAATCTACTATGAATGATCTAAGATAATTCATTTGAGAATTAATTTAAAACTAAATTACTTTTTGTAATTAGAGAATGATTAATTAATTTAATTAATAATTGTGAGAGCAGGATTTATGGAATGAGTAATTAATTTAATTAATTAAGATGGAAGTAGTTAATTTAATTCATTTTAAATTAACTATAGCTTGTGATTCATAAATCATTGCTGATGGATGATATTGATATTTCTTTGTTTGATTGTGATCTCAGAAATGAGTTGGATAATGTCTATGTGATATGAGATGCTTGGTTTAAGTATGATAATGTTTAATTATCTGTCTGGATGATGATATTAATTATCTGTTTATGATGATGATGTGATTATCTATTATGAGATGTGAATTATCTATCTGTGCATATTGATGATATTGAATTCACTGTTAAGACTAAATAGACAACTTGGCCCTAAAAGACACGCTTTGGATTTCGATGAGACCGGGATCGGTTTTTCGCATTAGGAATATCCGAAAACCACATCGTTTCCAAATTAACGATAGGTCGTGAATCTGAAGTGAAGATGAAGGTTCAGAATGCAAGAGTTATCGTCGTTAACTCTTAGGGTGATTCCAAAATGAGTGTAACGAGATAATGCCTTCGATTTCGTTCGAACCCAGAACGAACTTGTATGGATTGAATGCTTTCAACACATCGTCAGGCGGGCGATGAGCATTCTAAGAATTATGTTCTCTAAAAGGTAATCGTAACCTCAAGCCTCATCAACTGGGAATGGCTAAAACAGGGGAGGTGCAGCAAGGTTAGGTGGGTCATGCCCAAGCAGGACAACGATATTCCCCTGTCTAGATGTCCCTTTTTATTTCGGCTTAGTGGGCGGTTGGTCTGCAGCCAACTGCGGGGTTTATCTTGTTCGGGACTGTTCAGTAAGGAATGGTCCCGGCCTTGTGTTGCAGGGGATGAAGGGAGTAATCCTCGGTACATTGATCTAGGCCACGTACTGTGACGGGCGGTACCCCAGTAGCCCTGCCATTGTATGGAATCCACAATCCAATAAGTGCCTACGGTTTTGATTGTATTACCCACTTTTGTGGCTAGTAGCAGGAATTTAATGAATGTAACAATTTCGGCTATTTTCTATTTACTTGAAAACCCTAGACCTATTATAATATCACTGGATTTCCTATCAAATGTTTTGGTTAGCGTAAGGTAATTTTTTTTCCATGTTTATGTGTGGGAAGTCTTACGTGATACCTTTTGTTTTCAAAGGATTTTTCAAAATTAAGCAACTTTAACCTGTTACTCATACCAGACCCATGTCTGACCCGAAGTTTATTTTTGTTTTTCATAAACTCTCAGGTACCCAAATTTTTACGGGTAGCCAAGGGATTCAGGTTTAGCTTTGACGAATTTTGGAGGAGCAATGGAGCAGGAGGCTTCAGCGTTATAGATATATAGTTCCGCTGTGTGGTATCTCTGTGATGTATTGTGTATTGTGTTGTATTAACTAGACAGGTGTTTATAACTGTCTAGTATGTGATGTACTATATGTATCACTCTGATTGATGTTATATACTATGTAAATACTTATGTGATTAATATATTTTATTCGTTCCGCTGTGAGATTCTGATGTTGTTGTTCTTTCTTCTCTATCTTTTCTATTTTCTCACCTCTTTCTTTCTTATTAACGATGCTTCTTCCTAGGAGTAGGAAGTGGGGTCGTTACTGGATAAAGATCAAGGGAACCTGCAATTTGATGAAATAGACTAAACTGCAAATAAGGTTAACTCACCTTCCCTGATAGATTTAGGTCAATAAACTAATCTTCTTTTGTATTTTGTTCTATCGAAGACTCTGAAGTTCAATTCGTTATTTGTAATGTGACACATTGTTTGTTATATTCTTCTTGTAAATGATCATGCTTTCCTCATTTGTTTTTTATGTATTCTAGAGTGAATATGTTCGCAAAACTATTAAGAGACTAATATTAGGCTCGAAAAACAATCTTTAGGCTGTCCTGGGTTGAGCGATTGACATGAAAATGAATTAGACAAAAATTATTCCGATCTTAAGAGATAAGCTAAGGATATACTTGCTTAAATAGATCGAGTAGTTTGGGAAAAAGATGCACTTAGCGATTTCGTGTTACATCGATGGTGATACGCACTAGAAAACAATTTGATTCCATATGATAGTCCCCACCTAGAATGGTTTAGGATTAAGTTTAGGGCCTTGATTAATAAATGAACCCTTTGTGTTTTGGTTAATTTATTTGATTTTCAATTATGTAGACATAAAGAAATGATGTAATTTGATAATGGATGTTTTAGTAGTAAAACATAAACCGTTGTGTTTTGATTAGCTAATTGAATTTTATTTTAATAATGATTTATATCGGTTCTCTTTGGGATCCATTCAATGGTATCAATAGTAACAGTGTCTGTTACTAGGATACTCCTGCCTCCACTTTCGTTCCCACCAGCAAGGGTTCTAAAGTGGTCGAGGTGGAAGATACCACTGAAGAAGACATTTCCCAACTCAAATATGAGATTGGAGGCTTGAATTAGAGCCGAGCCTTAATCACGCAAGCTCGCAAAATGCTAAAGTTCTAGAACATTAGTATGACTGTAACAGGAGATTGTATGCATGGTCTGGAGATGCAACATCTAAATTGGAAGGGGTGGAACAGACTATACAAGTGGGTGAATAACTCTGTATTATTGTATATAAAGAAGAGATTGCAGAATCTAAGAAGCAGGTGAAGGGCAAGCAGAAGAGATTGTAGAATCAAAGAAGCAGGTGAAGGGCATGCCCATTGAAATCACTAGATTTCTTGGTAAGATAGAGTCTGCCTAACATAGGTGGTTGATTAAGATGTCTCGTTTGGATATCGCTTTTGTTGCTCCTATGAATTCATGGTCTCCCTTACTTCATGATGATGGTTAGAAAGGTTATAACTATGAGATTATTTGGTTATTTTTTCAAATGACGATAAGAAGACAAAGGCTCGACTAATAGAAACTTAAATGATGCAAAAAGGAAGGTAGCATTAAAATTATACGAGCTCAAGAGTGCATTATTGGACACTTAAGAGAAAGTTTCTTGTTATTCAAATAAGCTCAAGCAAGAGAAAGCTAAGAGCAAGAAAGCTGATGCATTATTGCAGTGATCATGAGACATTCTATAAATTTTCTTCCCAATGTTGGGCCAAAATTTTCTAAGCGATATGGAGGACTTTGAAGTGATCGTTAATCCAACGGAGGACCCCTAAGAAGAGGCTCGTTATAACCCTAGACAATTGCCGGTCAAACTTAGCTTTTTATTATTATGACTTTAGTAGTAGAAAAACACCTTTGTAGTGTTTGACTTGACTTAGGATGGGGAGAATGCTTTTTGTAATCTAACATGTTTTCTTTTATGATATTGAAGTTGACTGGCTAAATTTTATGAGTTTTTAGTGATTCTATTTATTATAGTTGTATCGTTATTTGGCTGTAAGCCTATTCAGTCTTCTCTAGTCCACTTGTTTTAATTAGGATTCGGAGGTAGATGTTCTACAATAGAGTTAGATTCTACTCAGGTCAGAATGTTGGAGTTGGAAAATTTATAAAGAATGCAGAGAGTATATACAGGGGCTGTATACAAAGAAGAGATTATCAAATTGAACAAAAGGATTTTAGAGATGGATAAATAGACGGCATTGCGTATGAGTGTAGAGGAAATTTCTCCTACATCTCCAGCTTTATGTGTCCCTTTTAGGTTCGATGTAATCCCTATTCTTCCAACTAGGGCTGATCCATCAGAGATTCTTAAGTGCAAGAATGGTGTGAAGGCTCACTATGAGGCTAAGATTAGAGAGTTAGAGTTAAGGGAGAATTTGGGACACCAGATACTTGCATTTCCCTATTTTTGTCCAATGAGGATGAATACTTTGGTCCCTTTCGTAGGGATGTAGAAAAGTATGGGAAACAACTCTTGTGCAAAACAAAAAGGATTAGAAAAATGACCATAAGATGAATAAATGCCTTAGATAGAAAGTACATGGTTTAGAATGTGAAGCCCGACTAGACTCCATCGCAATTTCTTAAGGCGGGATGGACATGGCATCCCTTTTAAAGAGTTTCATAAGGAAAAAATGAAGACCAAAATAGTAGAAATTGATCATAACGTATGGTTGATGTTTTCAGATACTTTTGGTTTGGACTTGACTTGTTCTTCCTGTGTATTCGGGTTGACTACGAGTATTAGATTACAAAACATCTGGGCTGACGCTAATTACAATCCTAGTGTTACATACCATAGATCAGCTCATTGTGGGGACTTCTATTCTCAATCATCAATGGAGATTACTAAGATGGAGAGCTAATTTTCTTCACAGCAACGCGTCGACATAATGCGATTATGCTTGTTTTTGTACCAAATTGGTAACTTAATTTTTAAGGAATGCTTTTTCCGCAATTTGACTTATGCTGTACTGATTTATAGATTACATGAGGGTATGTAAAAATCATATAGTATTTGTAATCGAGTATTGACGACTCAGTTTTTTGGTGTATACTTGGCGATATTTGAGTAGTAGTGGGATACTGCCTTATTTGTCAATACGTACCATGTAATGTACTTGCTCTCTTTTGCCTAGGACATACTTTTGAATCATCCTATGCCTTCTGACCTTAGCCTTTCAAGCCGCAATGTCTCATGGGGCAAAATCTCACTCATCCGCCTAGGCGTACGATCCTTGCTGGTGTGATTGTTTGCATATCACATCTTGGCCCTTTATTGAAGAGCGGAAAACCCTTTATTGACTTGACCATGGGTTGAGCATGAGCTAATCTTAGCTCTCAACCATATATTTGACCGTTGGCCCATTATAACCTACCCCCTATTCTTGAGGCGAAATATCCTTAGCTATATGCATAGCCTTAAGTTTGTTTTGACCTAACCTAGTATAACACTCCATATTTTTATAACATTATTTGGGATATTTAATTTGCTATAATTAAATAAAACAATGTGGAGATTAATAGATTGAGATTTTTTTAGCAAAGGGTAGTTGTGCCATGATAGCGTGTTAATTAACATAAATAATCTAAACAAAGGTGTTAGGAAATGACAAGGGAAATATGGAAAATAGGTGGAGCTTATACCCTAAACCGTTAGGAAATAGGATGCTCACGCTTATTCTCATTTTTATCAAACTAAAAATACTAAGGGCATCCACCATTTTCAGTCTCAAGAAGAAGATTAAAGCTAGGATTCAAGAGAAGGGAAATAATCAACTAAATTAACATCAAATCTCACGTCTATAATCTCAAAGCTAAGGTGAATACTACATCCCATATTCTTTTAGTTTTTGGTTTTAAGGCTAAGATATGAAAAGTTTTTGCAAGTAATTGCCATATTTTGAGGATTAAAAGTTATATGTATGTTTGTTGGTGAATTATGCATATTTATACTTGTTTTGAATGATATGTTTGATATGAAAACCCTAATTGATGGCATCCAAATGCCTTGAAAATTTAAATATAGGTTGAAAATGATATTTTAGAGATGGGTTTCAATTTTCATAATTTTCCAAAATACGATGGATTTTATATTAATTTTCTAATGAAGGAAATTTTTTATTGGGTTATAAATTATTTTTGGCTAAAATAATTATTATTTGGGGTTAAATTTCTTACATGTTAGGCAACATATTAAAATATATTTTCTAAGATTTTTTAGATTTTTCCCAAGTTATTTTTTGAATATATAAAATTATTTAAGATACAAGACTTAAATGTTTTAAATGTTTTATTAAGGAGAAGGGGTATTTTCTAAAAAAATGATTATTAATTTCGAAACAAGTGGCAGCACATTTCTGAAAAGATTTTTTAACCAATGAGAATTTGACAATCATAGGCATATTTGTTGAAAAATTATCCTTTTTATGTTGAAAATAAAAAATCATATTTTTAGCATGTTTCAGCCTATTAAAGCAGTAAACCTTCCAGCCTAGACCTTTCGACAAGGTCGAAAGGTTCTAAGCCTTCGGCAAGCTCAAACCAATGCATATGATATCAAGCTACTTGGTACATAATGAAATTGGATAGATTCGAAGGCTTCTTTGTCGAAAGGTTGATGGCTAAAGAGTTGGGGTATGTTTGTTTTATAAACTAAAGCTTTCACCTGCTTTGCTTTCGAATAGAGCTTTCAGCTTGTTTGCTTTCGGCCAGGTCAAAATGTTTAAAAGAAAGAGTATCGCTGCTACTTTGTTTTGAAACCTTCCGTCATAGTCAAAAGGTTACTGCCGCATTATATAAATGTTTTGTTTTGAACCTTCCTACAAAGTCATAGTGTTTACTTTGATTGATTTTCAAAGGTTTACTTGTTTTAAAAACTAGCCGCTTCTGCATGCTTTCGAAAGGAAGCTTTCGATTTTGGTGATTTCCCCTTGTTTTAAATTTAACTATAACTTAGAGCTTTCGAAAGAGTTGTTTTAAAAGATGCTTTAAAGCTTTTGAAGCAGAGCTTTCAACATAGTTGAAAGGTTGCTTCTAATGGAGTCGAAAGTTTTTAAAAGAATTTTTTCCACCTGTTTTAGTTGAACCCAATTTTTTTTTGAAAGGTTGTGTTAAAGAAGAGTTAATGCTTTGAAAATGGATTTGTTTATTGAATGGTTTTAAAAGAGGTCGAAAGTAAAGCTTTTGAAGGGGACAAAAGCCAAGCTTTCGATGGAGTCTAAAGGTAACGTTCCGAAGGGGTCAAAAGGTAGCGTCCAACTAGGTTGAAAGGTTTAGTTTTTGAATGATTTTGGAAGGTTTAAATGGAAGGATTTCCAAATATTTTCTAAGGAAATGTTTCAAGTCATTTTAAAATAGGATATCTAAGGTTTTATTACTTTCGAAAGGTTTGAAATTCAATGGATTCGAAAGGTTTGAGGTTTAATGTTTTCGAAGGGTTTGAGTTCAATGGTTTCGAAAGGTTTTAATTTCTAAGGGTTTTAAGGTACCAATGAAAACAATAAATGAACATGACCTAAGTTAGGGATACTGATGGAAATAGGTTAATCATGGGGCTAACATGATATAAATAGAAGCATGCGGTTAACATGATACAAATAGATTCGTGGGGATAGTATGAGTCAAATGGCAAATTCAAATAGAATGAAGGGGCTAACTTGATATAAACAAACTCATGAGGCTAACATGAGACCATTAAATTCATGGGGCTAATATAATATAATTAGATTCATGGGGCTAGCATGAATCAAGTTGCAAAATGATGGGTTCATAGTCATCCTAGGAAAACTATGTGATGTGAGATGGATAGTCTGCATCAACTTAAGCAAAATGAATGTGGAATAGGTAGTCCCTTGTCGATATAATTAAACTCCAATTGGGGAAGAGGAAATCCTAATTGTTTTCAAGTATGCATATCACCTTAATGTTTTAAAAATATATGCTTTAACCATTATGGATGCAGGAGCACGGTATATGGTTTTATAAAAGGTTTTGCAAAAGATATGTTTTAAAAGGATGTTAGTGAAGGGAAATCCATCCGCTAAGCGGCGTGGTCTCAATTAACATGTTTAACCGGGATGTATAGTATTGTTCATACTAGAATTTATGTCTGACTCAAAGTTTATGTTTTTTCCCTTAAACTCTTAGATGCTCAAAATTAATTTGAGTAGGCTGAGGGATTAAGGCCTTTTTCAAGTTTTAGTAGGATGATGAATAAGGCTACCGAAGGCACGTAGGAGGAAAACAGGTAGCTATTTAGGGTTTGCAATTCTTGTTATGTTTTGATGTATTACCACTGTGATTGTATTAGGTCTATTATGACTATATGACTCTGATCAACTAAGGTGGTATCTTTATATACCACTCTTGGCATAATTTGTAATAATTGTACTTGATCTATGCCTAGGAACGATTTGGGATTTTGTGTTGTGAATGTGAAACAATTGGTTTTGAAATGTAATGAAGTAAAAATTTGTTTTGAAATCTGTGTTTTGTTTCATATTAAAGTGCTTCTGATATTATTGATACCATTAACATAGTCGTATTTAGTCACCGAAATATAATACTATAGATGACTGCAACATCTATAGCTCTTAGTTTTGGGCTTCTAGATAGGGGATGTTACACCTACACTCCAACAACGATCTGTCCTTAGCTATGAACTTGATATGACTTACCCTTATTTGGAGGCGTAATGTGATACGTATGTTGAGTTACATTCTCGTCTAGTGTCACCTTTCTCGTTTTTGAGATTGCTACTTTTGTTCATAGGTGAAATGATACCTGTAAACAATGGCGTTGAAATAGGAAGAGTGAGTTGTTGTGCTCTTGGCATGGTCTTTCCCTTTAGGGAATGGATTTGACCGAGTCAGGTCGTGTATGTAAAACCCAATATCGAATGTGCATGGTTTTCTTTTACTGGTTCAGATAGTCTAATATCCATACATCCAGTGTGGTATGTCGAATTAACTAACATAAGTATTATATATACTGGTTTTGGCAGTCTAATATCTCTACAACTAGTCTTTATGAATTGTCAGCATAGAAAAATTCACCTCGGATCAGGGAAATTTGTCATCCTATTTAGCGCAGTATTATGGTAGAGTAGCTAGACTCTGATTGATGCAAGTCCAAGTGTGCAGGGCTAATATCACTATTCTAAGTGTTGAGAGTGCTATTTTATTACCGACCTTGCATTAAGCTTAATTAGTGAATATTGGCGATGAACTACGAAGGTGCTGATATATCTAAAAAAATTCTTTTACAGAGAAATAATACAAAGATTTTATACTGGTTCGGTCTATCTCGTATCCCTACATCCACTTTAGTACATTGATATATATATATATATATATATATATATATACATCGTTCATTTTTGAAAAGCCAACCGTCTTGGTCGAAGGTAAAGATCCTATAGCTAGATCTTTTCATCAAGTGAGAAGGAGTGGATATTTCCATCCTCTTGCCACAAGGGTTATTCCTTCCTCACCACTGAAGATTCATTTAGTCGTATACCAAATATTGTAGTTGGTCATACCATTTTCAATTTTAAGAGTGTCGTGATTGCTTATCCACAACATAAGACATGTATCAGATAAACAAGAGCGGTGAGTGAAAGGAATATGTAAGATGAAATTATAGGAGTAAAAACTCGATGGAGATCGAAGTGTGAAGGAATAGAAGGATGCAGGGACATAAGTTCGAGCACCTTTTCCAGCGCCAAAAATGTTGGTGAAAATTTTCAGCTTCACCACTCTTGACTTGATCATGAGGATACCTTGCGGCTAGTTGTTCTCACGATTAGGAATCAACGAACTTAAACTTAGTTAACTTCAACTTTGGAAAGCGATTGTGTTATCGAAAGCTTATATAACCGAGTAATCGCACTTTAACTATTTGTTTAAATGTCGAGATGGATCAATAAAAAAGCAATTAAAATTAAATAGAAGGACTTTAAAGGACATAGAGATTTCTATGTGGTTTTAATTGTTGTTAATCCTACAACCATAGGGTAATCCTGGAAATACGAAGTGGGGTGCTTGAAAAGTTGGGCGGGAAGCCTATGTACATATAGGACAATCTCCTCTCTTTTGACATGGTAAGTCGCTTTATGACGAAGGGTAGGAAACTGCCCTGAAGCTTTACTACATTGCTGATGTATGAGAATAAGTGTAGTGGTGGATTCTTCTTGTGTCTTTACCATACTGCTTAGTTATTCACTTTATTTTCTTGGCTTTATTGGTTGCCATATCTTGTTAAAATGGAGTAGCTCATCCCATTTTGTTCTAAAAGATTTGTCGCATGCCTATAGGGTTGAGTCTATATTGAATCATGTCTTAGGTGACCCTATATATAGCCCCTATGGAGTGCTTTCAGCTCTGTGCAGATCTGTCTAGGTCGCCCTCCAGTATATGCTTATGCAGAACTGTTCCTTAGACTTTTAATAGAATGTGAGTAAAGTTTAGCTTGGAATTTTCATGTGTTATCTTTATACCTTAGTTTTGTATTTTAGCTTGGCCTTTGCTTCTTGGGATTGCCAACATGATATGCTCTACTCTCCTAATCTACACGGTACTTACTTTTGTAGCCTTGATCTTGTTGAGAAGGGTTCAGGTCTGGTTAGATGTTATGATCTTATGTCTGTTTTTTCCCAGTCCTATTACTACGAGAATAGCTCCTATAACTTTTAAGTACTATCTATTTCTTTTTGTTGTAGTCCGTGGTAATAACGGATGTAACATTATTGGTGAAAATAGGGGATGTAGAAGGGAAAACGGTAGATATGTGCTTCTACTAGAGGATGTGATGATAGTTAGCTTTGTATATTTGCTTAAGATTTCACAAAGGGGTTGTCATGTTTGCATATCACTATAGAGTATCCGAATGTATTTGAGGAGGTGACCGGATTGTCATCGCATAGTGAAATTTAGCTTTGGATGGACTTAGTGAAGGAAGCCAGACCAATTAAGGCATACGACAGCTAGAGAAGAGAAGGAATTAAAGGTGCTAGTGAATGACCTATTAAGAAGTGGGTTCATTCATAGAAGTATTTCTAAGTGAGCTGTACCTGTAGTATTCGCGACTAAGGCGGATGGCTCTTTTAAGTTTTCTGTGGATTATCGCGAAATGAATAAATTATAAAAAAGAATAATTATCCCTTCCATGTAATGATGACTTGTTTGATCAGCTGCATGGTGCAAAGATGTTCTCTCAGATGGAGTTAGTGACATGATTTTACCAGCTTAGAGTAGCAAAGGAGAGTGTGCTTATTACTATGTATGTACGCCATCTGGTTTTTATGAGTGGTTGGTGATGCCATTTGGGTTGACTAATATTCCAGCATAGTTTGTGGATCTCATATATTAAGCTTTAAGAGAAAGCTGAACAAATTCATGCTTATGTTCATGGATAATATTCTGATCTACTCTAAGATTGAAGTGGAGCACAAGACACACTTAAGGATTATGCTAGAGGTGTTGAGGAAGAACAAGTTGAGAGCTAAGTTATCTAAGTGCCACTTCTTTAGAGGAAGTGAGATTCTTGGGTCTTGTCATTTCGGGATAGGGTGCAGCGGTGGATCCTACGAAGGTGGCAACAGTCCAGGATTAGGACTAGCCCAAGAATACCACAGATGTAAGGAGTTTTCTGGAATTAGCAAGATACCATAGGCTCTTCATCAAGGACTTCTTAAATGTAGCAGCACCGTTGACCAATTTGATGAAGACGAATTGGGCTTTTTTATGGGATACTAAGTGTGAGCATTCATTTGTAGTTCTATAGGAGAGGTTGAGTCGTGCACTATTTTTGACCATTTCTAGTGGAAATGAGGAATTCACAATATATACAGATGTTTGTGGTGCTGGATTAGGTGCAGTGTCGATGTTGAAGTGAAAAGTTGTTGGCTATGCTTGTCGACTGCTAAAGCCACACAAAAGAAATTATCTAACTCATGATTTTGAATTGGTGGCGATAGTTTATTCTCTGAAAATGTGGAGGTGTTATCTGCAAGGAGAAAGGTTTAAGCTATTTAGGGATCACAAATCCTTGAAGTACCTTTTGTCTCAAAGGGATCTCAACCTTTGTTAGCAACAGTGGTAGGAATTCTTGGCCTTGTATGATTTTAGAATTTCCTATACACCAAGAAATGGGAATGCAGTCTCTATTGCATTAAGTAGAAGACACACTAGTTTAGGTGCAATGTTCTTGGAATGGAAGCAGATTGAGTATCTTGCTGGATATGATTTCAGGCAACTAGAGATGTTGGCATGTTTATTGATCAAACCTTCTCTAATTGAAAGGATTGTGCTAGTAAGAAGTGAAATGTAAGGCTATGGAGATCATAGCGAAGATAGAAGAAGGAGTAGAATATGAAGGCGGGAAGCAATACACACTCGACCGAGATGGTTTGCTTCATAAAGATGGGAGATTGTTTGCTCCCGATGTTGATGGATTACGAGATGAAGTATTACGAAAGTGTCATCATTCCACGTTAACCATTCATCTCGGTATTAACAAGATGTTCTGAGGTATAAAGTAGACATATTATTAGGAAGGCATGAAAAGGGATGTTGGCTCATTCATCTTGAAGTGTATGAACTGCCAATTGGTAAAGATAAAGCAGAAGAAACACAATGGATTGTTGCAAATTCAAAATATTGTTAAGTCGAAGTGGGTGCAAGTATCGGGATCATGGATGATCGATTGACCAAGAGTGCTAGATTTACACCTATAAAGTCAAATAGAACACCATCCAAGCTTGTAGAGTTGTATGTAAAGTGGATTGTACAATTTAACAGTGTGCCAAAGAGCATTGTGAGTGACCAAGATCCTTTGTTCACTAGTTGGTTTTGGAAGAGCTTATAAGAGGAGTTAGGGGCCTAGCAGCATCTTAGTACAACTTATCACCAGCAAACGAATGGGCAGATCGAGTGAATAAACCATATTGGAAGATCTCTTGCTAGCATGCATTATAGAATTTGGAGGATCACGGGATGACCATCTACATTTGGTGGAATTACATACAATAGTAGTTATCAGTCATGTATTGGTACGGCTCCTTATGAAGTATTGTTCGGCGACCATGTAACACTCCTCCATATTGGTGGGAAATGGGCGAGAAACTGATATTTGGGCTAGATATAATGAGAGAAACTTTAAAAAGATCGGGATCATTCGTTAATGAAAAACTGCCTAGGATAGACAAAAGAGCTATGCCAATAAAAGTCGTAAGGATTGGGAATTTTCTATTGGAGATATGGTTTTTGTGAAAGTATCTCGTGGAAGAATGTTGTTAAATTCGATAATAAGAGGAAGTTGGCACGACGATTCGTAGGTCCTTTTTCGATAACATAAAGGATTGGGAAGCTAGAATATAAAGTCGACTTACCTCAAAAGATGGCTGGTGTACGCGTATTTCATGCCTCCTATCTACGGAAATTTTTGTATGACTTAACATGGAGATTACACCAGATTAGCTTGATGATATTGAAGTAGAATAGGAATGTTTGCGCCAAAATTGGTCACAAACCTCGAATATCGTGAGAGCACCAATATATGAATATATATCAATAATGCCCAAACACAAATCTCAGATCCAAGCAAAACAGAGAACAACAATTGAGAAATAACAAACAGAAAACATGAGATTTATAGTGGTTCGCCTATCTTCAATCTACGTCCACTTCAAATGATAATCTTTTATTGACTTTCCTTGCTGGTTACAATTGATTACAGTGATTACAATGAAGAAATTTGAGTACTACAGTAGCGTAATAATGCGAAAGTGTTTCAGGCAGAGTCTGGACGTTAGATAGCCAAAAGGTTCCATTTCTAGGCTTTAGGGTGCTATTTATCGGTATAGGAGGCTGATATCTGGCTCAAACTTCGGGAGAATACTTCTAGCATATAAAGGGGCCCACACGAACGATCCCATGAAGTTTCGGCTCGATTCGTGATCGATGCGAACTTAATTCGTATCGATCAAGATTTTGTCTAATGCAGTCGAAACATGGCAGGAACATTCTTTGTCTTGTACGTAAGCTCCTATGAAAATTTCATAGCATTTGGACCTGTGGTTTAGGAGATATGATCGATGCAAGTTCGTGTTCTTCGGTTGGCCATTGTATTCGTATCGATCCTCTTCGCGTCGCTCCTGTTCGTATCGATCCATTTCATATTGATCATTTCGGCTCGATCATAGACATGTGCATGCAAGGTGACGTGGCGTGAAATTTCTGGACCAATCCATTTTTTGTGCCAAGTTGACCGAGTTATTTGTACCCAATATCAATACTTCGTTCGCATCGACCATTGATTCGCACCCATTCATTTCAGTCCTTCTTCGAATCGATTAATCGCATCCATTCATCGTAGCCCTCATCCGTATTGATAGTTGATGGTGTACTTCGTATCGATCGCTATAGATACCATCGGTATGAAGTGAATTCGCTTGAGCATGATGGATACGAACAAGGACTCGGATGCTATCGATTCGAACAACCACGAACTGGATGGATACGAAGGAGGTTTGTAGAGTGGATGGATATGAACTAAGCTTACCTGTTATCGATACGAACTGAGTCAGTCCTTGATCGATACGAAGTAGTATGATCATGATGGATATGAACTACATCTATACGCTGCTGCTGCTTTTGGATCAATGCGAAGATTTTAATTCTGGATGGAGTCGAAAAGCATCGATTCGAACAGAGCTTTATGATAGATTCGAATAACATGTTTTCCTAACTTGTATCGATCATATGTCAATCACACGAACTCCGATCGACCTGAAATTTGAAACGTAGCCTCTCCTAGCCCTGTTCATCATTCCCAATCGATTCTGCCTTGATCAGTGCCTGGCCAAATTTTAACGAAATCGATCGCAGCCTTGTTTCCAATCGATCTCCCATCCTGATATCCATTCTTTCTTGCCAATTTTTTGATATTCCAGCCTTGACCAAAGAATGGGATAACATTTGCCGCCCAAAAATGCCTTGTGATAAGAAGGTGTGTTTTGAATAGTCTCGAATCCGACATCCAAAGTCCATAGCCATATCCATCCAAGCCCGATAATCTGGTCCTAATCCATCCTTTTCCAGTAACCGATAATCAAATCCAAGACCTCTCCGGGTCAATATCCAAAACTATAACTTCTCCGGGTTCTTGCCAAGTGCGATCCACACCTGACGACCGTGGTCCAATGTCCTTGGGCATTGAGTAATGCCATGGCTTAAGTCCTAAGCCGAATCCTGGTCGCTCCGGACCCTTGTCGAGTATAGTCCGTAAACGACGACCTAAAATAGTAACTGATAATATAGCGCCTAAGTCCTAGGCCGAATCCTGATCTCTCCGGACCCTTGTTGAGTATAGTCCATACGCAATGACCTGAATAAGTCAATTTGCCACGCTCGGATAAAGTGACGTACCCCTTGCAAGGTTTAATCCATGCCCGACGACCATTTACCAAAAGCCTGACTAAAATCCAATCAAAATCCAATCCAAAATCCAAATCAAATTGGAAAGCCAAAAATCCACATCCGAAATCAAAACCGACGTCCAAGCATGAAAACAATCATCAAAATAGAAGTCCAAACCAAAAAACAAGAAGAATCGGGAGTTCAAGCGAAATTCCGAAACCAAACTAGAGAAACGAGCATCCAATCCGAAAGCAAAAAACAGATTTCACAAACCATAGCATCGTGGTTTATCATCATCCAGAGCATGCTCAGGGGCCATCTCTGTTCCCGTACATGAGTAAATGACTTGGCCATCTTGCTTGTAGTTTGCTACTTATTTCATACTATCCCAGTCAATTGATAACCAATCGACTATCATTCCTAGGCCTCAGATTATCATTATTTGAGATAGACGGTGGTTGTTCCTGCCCCATTGCTACATTTCGAGCCCCGATGTATTGTCGCAACTGTCCGTTCCTTACATGCTCCTCAATTATGTCCTTTAAGTGCCTACAGCTGTTGGTGTCGTGCCCATCCAAATCAGGGAAGAGACAGTGCCTTCCCGATGCCCTTTCACGTTCGGAAGGTTCTCTCCTAGACGGCCTTCGGTAGGGAAGGCAATTCCGAGTCTCCAGGAATATCCGTTCTTATGTTTCATTCAATCCTGTGAATGTGGAGAATTTTGGCTCTCTTCATCGTTTCTTAGCTTTTTCTGAATCATCATCAAGCCTCCTTTTTCCTTTACCTTTATCTTCATCCGAGCTTCTGTCGTATGGCCCTCCATCCTACGTCGCATTCACCTCCTTTAACTTCAAATATGTACATGCATCTTCCTGTCGAAGGAATCTCTCAACTTCGTGAAAGAATTCCCCAAGATCCAGTGTTTGGTCCCGTATCAGAGATACATTGAAATATGAATCCTCTCTGACTCTTGAAAATGCTTCCATTAAAACCATCGATGGATCCGGTCGATCCCCCTAACCAACCGCCGCATTGAACCGAGTTAAAAAAGCTCTGAGTGGTTAATCTGTTCCTTGCTTTATTGACGTTAACGTCATCACATTCTTCGGTCTTTTAATATGAAGCCGAAACTTCTTCAGAAACCTATCCACCAATTCTGTCCACGTCGCGATAGACCCCTCTTCCAGCTGTCTGAATCACATAGCAGCTATATCCGTTAAGTACGGGGGGAAACATGGGGCCATAACTTCCTCCGATGCCCCCAGCACTTCCATGTGTCTTGTGTACCTCATCAAGTGATCACTTGGATCACCTTTCCATTATATACCTCCATGTTAGGTAGCTTGAACTCTGGTGGATTCCGAGCTATCCTGATTTCACGAGTAAACGGACTCCTGTTTACTCCTTCTAGATCTTTATTGGTCAAACCTCCGCGCATAGTTCGCCTGATAATCTCGGCCAATCCAGCACTCTCTGTCAAGGGTTGCCCCCCTGAGTCCCCGAGGGAATTCTGGCACGTACTTTTCATCTCGTGCTCTTGCATACCTACCATCATCCTGTTGTGTGGTGTTGACTGGAATCCCTCCATGAACTGGTTCATCATTGTTGGGGGGTGTGCCGTCGAGACTTGGTCCATCCGGATTAGCAGGTGTATGCAGATTAGGGATTGCGCCTAGTTGAGTTGTTCCATTTGATTGTATGTTCGTCCCTCCTACTCCAGTGCTGTGGATCTGAACTTCTGAAGCTCCGGCTGTCCCTGTTTGTCCAACTTGTCTGTGGAGGTTCTACATCATTTCCTCCTGCCTTTTTAGAAATTCTTCGTGCATGGCTCCAATCATCATCTCCATTTCGTCTTGGGTGATGAAAGCTAAAGTCTGGTTGGTCCCTGATGAAGCCTCTTGGCTTCCTTCATGTTGGCTTCACTCTGTTCTCTCTCTTCTACTCGATTGCCTTGTCATAACTTCCTAAATCTGAATCCTTAAACCTTCAAATCTGAATTCCAAATCTGATATAGCAGGTGCTAGTTGTTCTTAGTGAAAGCACCAAAGTATTTTCGCCAAAATTGGTCACAAACCACGAATATCGTGAAAGCACCAATATATGAATGTAAACCAATAATGCCCAAACACAAATCTTAGATCCAACGAAAACAGAGAACAACAATTGAGAAATAACGAACAGAGAACACGAGATTTATAGTGGTTCGGCTATCTCCGACCTACTTCCTCTTTAAATGATAATCTTTTATTGACTTTTCTTACTGGCTACGGTTGATTACAGCGATTACAATGAAGAAATTCGAGCACTGCATTAGCTTAATAATGCAAAAGTGTTTTCGGTAGAGTCTGGACGTCAGATAGGCAAAAGGTCCAATTTCTGTTGGCTTTAGGGTGCTATTTATAGGTGTAGGAGGATGATATCTCGCTCAAACTTCGGGAGACTACTTATAGCACGTGAGGGGGCCCACACGATCGATCCCGTGAAGTTTCGGCTCGATTCATGATCGATACGAACATAATTCGTATCGATCAAGATTTTGTCCAATGGAGTCGAAACTTTGCAGAAACATTCTTTGTCTTGTATGTAAGCTCATGCGAAAATTTCATAGCATTTGGACCTGTGGTTTAGGAGATATGATCGATGCAAGTTCATGTTCTTCGATTGGCCGTTGTATTCGTATCGATCCTCTTCGCGTCGCTCCTGTTCATATTGATCCCTTCGACTTGATCACAGACATGTGCATGAAAGGTGACATGGCATGAAATTCCTAGACCGATCCATTTTTTATGCCGAGTTGACCGAGTTATTTGTATCCAATATCGAAGCTTCATTCGCATCGACCATTGATTCGCCCCCCATTCATTTTTGTCCTACTTCGAATCGATTATCGTTACGCATCCATTCATCATAGCCCTCGTCCGTATCGATAGTTGATGGTGTACTTCGTATCGATCACTGCAGATACCACCGATACGAAGTGAGTTCGCTTGAGCCTGATAGATAAGAACAAGTACTCGGACGCTACCGATTCAAACAACCACGAACTGGATGGGTACGAAGGAGGTCTATAGAGTGGATGGATACGAACTAAGCTTACTTGTGATCGATGCGAACTGAGTCAGTCCTGGATCGATGTGAAGTAGTACGATCATGATGGATATGAACTAAATCGATACGATGCTACGGTTTTTGGATCGATGCGAAGAGTTTAATTCCGGATGGAGTCGAACAACATCGATTCGAACAGAGCTTTATGATGGATTCGAACATGTTTTCCTTAGCTTGTATCATCATATCTCAATCACACGAACTCCGATAGATCTGAAATTTGAAACGTAACCTCTCCTAGCCCAGCTCATCATTTCCAATCGATTCCGCCTTGATTGGAGCTTAGCCAAACTTCAACGACATTGATCACAGCCTTATTTCCAATCAATCTCCAATCCTGATATCCATTCTTTCTTGCCAATTTTTTGATATTCCAGCCATGACCAAAGGGTGGGATAACAAGGAAGATTCAAGTTTTCATAGGCAGGTTCATCTTATTAGACACAGTATGGAATTGCTTAGGAGAAAGTCGGTGAAGCTAGTAAAGGTATAATGGAGTGGAAGAGTAATGACCTATAATCTACATATCAAAGGATCGTAAAATATTTATATTATTTTCATGCAAGGTCGTATGGTTCTAACTTTTTGGGAAATGACTCGTAGAGACATTTCCCACATCGATGATTTTTAGCAAATTTCTATGTGACCATTTTAACACTATGAATATTATATGGCCTATAACTTTTGATGGGAGTCGACTTAGGATCCACAACCACTTCTATTAGATCCCGATGATAATTTTCCTTCCATTAGAGTGGTCAATTCAAGAAAACGGACTTCATACTTTTGAGTTATGGCTTTTTGAATTTTTCTTTGATTTTAAGCAGGTTAAGTGTGTAATTAGGGTCATTAGTGCTAAGCTGTGTAGTTAATGCCCCGCTATTACCCCGCTATAACTCCGCTATATCTCATAGTGGATTTCTACCGCTACGATTTTTCCATGTAACCCCAAAATATAGCCTTTCCGCTTTAAGCCCCGCTATTTCCGCTATATCCCGTTATTCCCGCTATATTTCGCTATTTCCGCTATACTTCTTTAATAAAATGAATTGAAAAATTGCATTTGTGCATTATAAAATTATGAAACTAATTTATTTGATTTAATTTTTAATACATTTTCAAAAATGAAAATACTCTAATATTCTACTAAATTCAATTATGTTATATAACAGTTTTACGTTTATTTAAAGTATATTTGCATATGTAATTATTTAAAATTATTTATGTATTAATTATAATTCAATTGAATTACGATTTTTCATTTAATTACCATTTATATATTTGTAAAAACATTAAGTACGAGTTTTATATGCTATTTTAGAGCCATCCGCTATATCCTCGCTTATCCCCGCTATGACTTTTTGCACCTCCACCGCTTTGAATATGTCGAGCGCATTAACTGCACAGGTGCTAAGGCCCCTGACCCATTTCGATTCTAGGTATGTGTAGGCTGATGGGTTCTCATCCCCATCATTTCGCAACTCCTAAAAAAAGTTAGAAACCTCCATTAATCTTCATTTACCAAAAGCAACCATTAAACATGCTTTAGTTAGCCAAATTACACCATTAAGAGGAAATTAGCATGATTAGCACTTATGATTAGAGATTTTTTGTTTAAAGAGCCATATATTTCATTCCTTCTACTATTCATTTGAGGATTTGGGTTTTTCTTTGGATTAAGCAGAGTGATTAGATCTCTCACTTATTAATAAGGTCATTAAACATGCTGAATGATGTTTAAAAAATTATTTAAAAACATTAAAAATATTTTAAACCATATTACACCAAATATGTGAATTTTAGATGATTTGGATGCGATTTCTAAAAGCATGCTCTTATGG
This sequence comes from Allium cepa, assembly GCA_030765085.1. Taxonomy (NCBI): domain Eukaryota; kingdom Viridiplantae; phylum Streptophyta; class Magnoliopsida; order Asparagales; family Amaryllidaceae; genus Allium; species Allium cepa. The sequence goes on from CM060930.1 coordinate 242,185,316, forward strand.
ATCCTTAACCTTGTTCTTATGGATCTCTAACATTCACCTTAGATTTAAATCTCTTTAGTTGTGGTTAATGCTTATATATGATGAATGTATGATTGCTATATATCTGAATGGTTGAAAACGCCGATTAAATGGTGTAATGACCTATATTTTTAATGGTTGGATATTTAAATAGTTTATTTAAATATTTAGTCATTAATTAAATGAAAGCCTAAAAATGTGATTTTTTGCATACGGCTGAATAAGGACTCAAGACCACTTCTGTGAAGTTCGGATTGACATTGCAAATTAAAATGAGTATAAGGATCGCTATATGTGGAGGTCAGGCAATCTGATGGCCAAAATGATCTCGAAATACGCGAAATTAACATCTCTAGGCGTAGTCTCAGATCGTGATGTTAGTACCGTTGGATTAGAAAAATAATATGATATAAGAAGAGAGTTTCGTGGTGATCGGACGCATTGTGTGATCATACAGACTCGAAATGTGCAGCCATTTATTTGAAAGATTAAATAAATGGTATGAAATAATATTGTAAATATTATTCAAATCCACCCTCCCTCTAATTTAATTTTCACCATTTTCTGTTCATCACAATTCATGGCTAACCTCTCTTTTGAAACTTCGAAAATCAAAATCCGCTGATCAAGGGCACTAAAAATCATAGAGTTTGACTCGTTGAGGTCGTATCAACGAAAGATTTGTTCTCATACCCTCTATTTAATGCACCATCACCGTTGGCCCAAGTCAACCCATCCATTATCGATTATGGTTTAATTTTGTGTGATCAAGGAGCGACGAGAGGTGGATCTAAGTGTTTGTACCAAAATTAGGCACAACACTATTCAAATGTGTCTGAAGAGATAAAATGAAGAATATAAATGTAAAATGAAGTAGATCTAACAAACACACCAATAAACATATAAGAAAATGCATAGAAACAAAGAGTTTTAGAGTGGTTCGGCGTATGGCCTACATCCACTCTAAAGTTGATGATTTTATTGATATTCTCTTGCCAATTACAACTGATTACAGCAGATTACAGGGGATTATAATGTTGAAATTCGTGTATAACAATAGATATGGAGTACAAAAACAGATTCGGCAGAGTCTGGATGTAGGAGAGCCAAAAGATCCCTTTCCTGTATGCCCTAGGGCTCTATTTATAGGCGTAGGAGGCAAATATCTTGCTCAGATCTCGGGAGACTTCTTCTGGCACATGGGTGGGCCCATGCGATCGATCCCAAGCGATTTTGACTCGATACGAACGAATTTCGTATCGATCAAGAATTGATCCAAATGAGCTAAAATTTGGCAGGAACATTCCTTAGGTTGCATGTAAGCTCCTACGAAAGTTTGGTGGCATTTAGACTTGTAGATCTCGAGTTAAGGTCGATGAAAGTTTGGATTTCTCAACGTGATCGATCAATATCTTGAGCAAACGAACTCTGATTGACTTGAAATTTGGAATGTTGGCTTTCTTAGCTTTGCTTGTCTTGTCATATCAATTATAGCTCGATTCGGACACAGAAAAAATTTACGGACATCCATAGTAGACTATGTATCAACGATTTCCAGGACGAACTATCCTTGGTTTCTAGAGTTCTTGGTGTCACGGCCTTGCCAAAAGGTGGGATAACATTTGCCACCAAAGTACGTGTTGTGTGAACATGACGTGCTTTGAAAAGATGCCATCTTCATTCTGAAAAGTTCCATCTAGTTTTCTTAGTAGTTGCTATCTTTTTGTCAAAAGATGTAGCCTTTGGTTGATCTTCAGTGATGTAGATGTCAAACTGTTGATTGTCAATGATCATGCAGTGTTTTGTTGTAAATGAGTGTTAAGCACTAGCGATTTATTGTTCATCGTTTTGATCGTCATCATGTAAGCATTCAATTCCTGGTAACTTTGAAAATTGAATGTTCGTTTGGCATACATGCACATATGTTAGCCTGACTCTTGCTCATGTTTGCACATTGGCAGGTCGTTATCAAGTTCTTTAGTTTTTATTTAGATTGAGTTTCGTATCGATCCTATCCTAGATCGAAGTGAAATTTGAGTTGTAACAACATTCGATGGTTGTTTTAAGCCCTTCCTTTGTATTGATCCTTTCCTGGATCGATTTAAAATGTTAGAATGTATGCTTCGTATCGATGGATACATAACATTGGGTCTCGGATTGATGGATACAGGATAATACTTTATGTCGATGTTGTCGAACGATCCAGACATAATCATGCAGCAATGCTTCGCGTAGGATATGCCATCTTTCATTTCCATATTCAATGAGAATTCCCTATGGTAGACAGTCTTTGATAGGAGTCATCCATGACCCCTTTCCTAGATCCATATCTAAGATCTAGTCGATCTTTATCTGTCAATGCTTGGAATAATAAATTTCAACTAGACAAAGTCTATATGTTGTGCATCCCTAGAAGTGGCTAGGTTGGCCAATGATTCGGCCTTTTCGTTTTGTTCTCTAAGGATTTGTGTAGTGGTGTATACTCGGAGTCGGCTAGTAGCTTTGGGTCCTGCTAAGGTAAAGAACAAGACGTTTCCCCCAGTCCGATAATCCTCCCAACCTTAGCATACACTAACTAGAAATCACATAAGATATGTAAAGTTTCCACTCCTAGTTTTCTTTTAAGTTTGAGCGTAGTGACCAAGGCTTCATTCTTAGCTTCGTTATTTGTTGCAGGGAAGTTGAGTTTTCAGGATGCTACAGATCGATGAGTCACTAACGCAATGTCACATTAAAAAGCCGATTATCGAAAGTTCCATCTATGTATGTTCTCCATTAGTTGGACGGCTCTCTATTATTTTTCGAATAGTTGTCTGATGCGGTGAATTCGGATATGAAGTATGCCAATGTTTGACCATGGATAGCTCTCTGAGAGTGATAAGTGATATCAAATTGGCTTAGCTCGATATTTCATTTGAGTAACCTTCCGAACATCTAAGGTTGCCATAGGACCTACCGTAATGGCTGGTCGAAACAGACGTTAACGGGAGTACGCTATTAATAGCTAGCTTTCATCATATACCGGTCTTTGGATTCGTTTCATTTTATATAACAATGCGACGCTTATGGCGTGTGTTAACACGACCCAATAGATCTGTGAATCTTCGCTATCCAATAGCTCAGATAAAATTCTTTAAATGATCTATCAGAGCTGCTTGGTTTCCTTGGTAGATGGATGACTCTAATGTGCAGCACTTTCTGATATTAGCCTCAATCCTACGAGAAATGATGAAGAAACCCGAGAATTCTTCTTATACAACGCTGAAAGAACATTTCAAAGGATCAAATTTCATTCTAGTTGTTGGGAAGCACTGAATATCTTTGCCAAGTCATCGACGTGGTCGTTCGATGGTCGTGATCTCACGAGCATATTAACCACATATACTTTCATCGATCGGCCAATTTGAATTTTGAATGATCTATTAATCATCATTTGGTAAGTAGCATAAGCGTTCTTAAGATTGAATCCAAGGAATGCAACATATCACTATAGGCTCGCATCAGTAATGAAACAGTTGTATTCCTGGTCTGGGACATATTTCAGTATCTGATTGTATCTGGAGTTTGCGTCCATGGATGAGAGTAATTCATGTTTGATGGTCGAGTCTATTAATTAGTTGATTATTGATGGGAGCTATTCTTTGCCCTGCCTCGTGCAAATCTGATTAGTCGTCATACGTCCGCCACTCTCCATTTGTTTCTCCCATAAGTAAAGGATTGAATACTCATTTGGGTAGAGGACAACTTGGATAAACCTGTTGGTTTTGAGTAGATTCGCCTCCTCCTTAAGTGCAATAGATCTTTCTAGATCCATGTCACTTTGTTTTTATTCATCGAGACATGCCTCGAGTTGACATTTAATTCAGGGTTCTCAATGGTTGGTGAGAGTCCGTATATATATATATATATATATATATATATATATATATATATATATATATATATATATGATATCGAGCCCAAGCGAACACATCAACATTCACCTGAAGTAAAATAGTTAAATCTTTTACCATCATCGTGATGAGTTATGGTTTGATCCTCAGTGCTCCTGATGGATTGTAGGCACATCATGTTCTTATTTGCAATGGTTAATTATTAGCCCTATAGGGACGTTGAATCAAAGGCTTAGTAGAGTTTAGCCTTGTATCATGTGCTACAGCATAGCTGGCTCCAGCTATGAGTTTGAAATCTACTTGTGTTTCCGAGCAGTGCGCTTTCCATTCAATGTATTCGCAATCCATTGCTCATCGGAAGGGTCAGAATGATGATCAGTTGCCCATAAGTCCGAGTGTCGATCCGATGATTCTATCCCTAAGCATTTTTTCGGTCATAACTTCAAGTATTTATAAATACTAGACACAAGCTACAGGATTGAGTAGTCGTATCCAGCTCTTGGATGATCAAACTCGTGCCCCTAGTCTTGGGTCAATGGACGTATTATGCGAATGATCAAGCCTGGCTTCTGCTGCATTAATACTGTAGTCCAAGCTGTAAGAGTCAGAGCTGTTTGACGAACAATCAAATTATATTCATCTTATTTCTCATGTGTGCCCCCAAGTCTGGCGAATATCTCGATAAGTGGCAAAGTAGATAATGTTCGCTTCAATTTCGCATTTTATCTCGTTGAACCATGGGATCGAGTTAACCGAAGCAAGGCTGAGTTGTGCCTTATCCTGCATTATGTCCTAGTTCTTTCCTATAGGCAGAATACTTCGTTGCCTCGTCGACATTCACTTTGCTGCTTTTGTCGTCATACTCTGGGCAAAAACTGAAGAGTGAATCGTCCAATCAGATCCAATGCAGGATTGATGCTTCCCTTGTCGAATCGAGGGTAAGAATCGATGCATGAAAATTTAGGTTGCACCTGTTGTGAATTGCTCGTTTATTCAGATCATGGTAAGAGACAAAGAATGAATGGTCGCATTGCATTCTTTTGGAGTTGGGCGTTCAACCACGTCCGCTTCGATTTACATTCTTCCCTCAGATCTAGGAATAAAGTTAGCTCAAATGTAGTCAGGTCATGCTCATCCAGTCTCAGGCTCTTCCTGGCGGCGTGAAGGAAGGCGATGGAGGACCAATGGTCAAGTCACCCTCATTCATGGTTCTATCCACGCTCTGGTGGTCGAAGGTATTCGATGGGCGGTCGTGTCACATCAACTTGTAGTCTAAGAGGATCGATATTGGCCGTCGATTTAGCCACACAACGTAGAATGTACAGACCTCTTTGCCTATCGATCCATTGGTACGATATGAAAGGTGCAGATCGATATTGCCCGTTGATCCGGCGGTACGATATAATTGGTTTCCTATAACTTCTAGCATCATTCTGATTGGTTAGCATTAAGGCCTCCTTGCAGTCATTGCCTTAAGTCGTAAAGGATGCTAAGCTAGTGATGTAGCGAGTCACCTTTCTCTTCTTTCAATGATTTGTTCTTCTGCCCCCAGTCTTGGATTAGTAGAGTTAGTTTGTGGACGGTCTAATTGCATCTATAGCGAGTTTGTACTCCTCTCGTCGACTTTAGGTCGAAGTTGGTGAATGAATGGTCGAATCACATTCTTCATTTGTCTTTGCTTGCAGTCACACTCTAGGGGCTAGAGGCAGTTGAAGGGCCATTATTCACACCTATTTGATGTTCATACCCTTGTCCACACACTGGGGACTAAGAATTTTAGCAGAAAATGGTCCGACCACATTCGATTTTTTATGATAAATGTGCCCCCATGTTAGGGGAAGAGTTGGAAAGCAGACAGCCGAACCACGTCCGCTTTTTGTAATACAGAACCTGCCGAGGAATCAGAGTTGATAGAAGGGGAGTCGAATCGCATCCCTTCTAGTATTTATATTCCAAACTATGCTTTAAGGACTGGAGTTGGTTGATGTTTATATTCCAGTTCGCACTCTGGGAATCTGGAGTTAGTTGATGTTTATACTCCAGTTCGCACTTTGGCAATCTGGAGTTAGTTAATGTTTATACTATAGTTTACACTCTGGAAATATGGAGTTAGTTGACGTTTATAATCCAGTTTGCACTCTGGGAATCTGGAGTTAGTTCATGTTTATACTCCAGTTCGCACTCTGGGAATTTGGAGTTAGTGTTGATGTTTATACTCCAGTTCGCACTCTGGGAATCTGGAGTTAGTTGATGTTTATACTCCAATTCGCACTCTGGGAATCTGGAGTTAGTCGATGGGCAGTCAGTCATACCCATTTTAGTGTTTATACTCTAGTTCGCGCTCTAGGGACTTAGAGTTATTTAATGTTTCTACTCCAGCTCGCATTATGGGAATCTGGAGTTGGCTGATAGATGGTCAGTCACATCTGTTTAGGCTTTAGGATTTTGTTCACACTCTAAGAACGATGGATTTATTAGGATCATGGATGGTCGATTCACATCCATCCTAAGTTAACAAGTGAGGTCATAGATGGACAGATCCATCCTACTGGAACTTGGTTCGGATACGGGCGAGGTCGTTAGGTGGACGGATCCACCCTTCCCGAAACCGCATTTATAAGTTTATACTCCAGTTCGCACTATAGAAACCTGGAGTTAGTTAGAGGATTTTCGTGTATCAATCCCATTTGATTTAAGTGTATCAGCTCCCGAGCTCGGGTTTCACTTAATAAGTGATTGGTCAGAACTCGATCACTTTCCACTTATCCACCCTCAACGAAGGATAAGATTTAACTAATGGACAGTCGAATCACATACATGTTCGTTTGGATTCTGCTTCTGCCAAGCCTAAGGAGTATGATTAGTGTTCCGGAAAGCTTTGATCTCGAGAAGAGGAGAGGATGATGTAACGATCGAGATTTTTCGTTCCCGAAAAACCGAATTGTTAGGGTTAAAGAAGAAGAGGTAGAAGAAAAGAGAAAAGATAGAACAGAACAGAAAGAAAACAAAAGGACAATATCAAAATCTCACAAACGCAGCGGAACAACATATAATAAATAAATGAATAATCTATAAACAAAGAACTATATTAGTTATTACATTACATCACATTACATTATATCATCATCAGAGTGTACAACAACAACAACAAACAGCGGGAAAAGAAATACTATACACTAGTAAATACGCCATGCCATCCAGCTTGCCTCCTGCAACTTCTGAATTCTAGAATATCCTGATAAACCTAACTCTTAACTGCCCGTGTGGAAATTGGTGGGCACCCAGAGTTTAGGAAGGAAAACAACAAACTCCGAGTCAGTCATGTGACTGGTGTGAGAACTCAAAACAGTTTATTTTATTTTTAAACAAAGAAGCGGATAATAATTTTTTTTTTAAAAATAGATTCGCAATGCTTTTAAAAATGAGACTACCATAAGACCTCCCACCACACACACAATGCAAACGCAGACTTGGAGGAGATTTCTTCTTATGTTTGTCAAATATGATTACTACGTAAAATCAAATCATTTTTGATATTATTATTAGTGCATAGTGTAGAAAACATTTCGAAAGTAGAATATAAACCTTAGCCAACATAGGTACCATTATATTATGCCTGCTATAGCTACCTCCTGAGGAAGCAGGTTCTACAACTAAAATCGTACAAGGTCGTATTGTTTCTTTGGATTTCCAACAAATGGTCAGGCCAAGGAACTTGCCATTGCCACATGGATACGCCTCTGGAAAGACGACCCGAGAACCAAACCGGATCTCTGCCAACACAAGGTCGGGTTACCCCTAACTGGGTAACTACTGACACGAATATGTCATCCCCTGATCGTAACCGACCTATCCGAGGATCCTCGATTTCCAACAACCACAAAGCAATAAATTTGCAGCAACAACATAGGTTAAGTATCTGGGATCCATACCATGATACCACCTCTATCTAGAAGGAATGGCATACGCTAAAGGGGCGTTACCCCCTAATAATCTTGCTGCATCCTTCCTGTTTTGACCATTTCCGGGGTGTGAGGTCCGACGAAGTCTCGTCCACAAAGCCACACTTTATACAAAAGCTGTGCTTTGGGTCAACAAATGATCAAAGTAATGATCACCGAGATAAATGATCAAACAAATGATCATATCACAAATGATCAAACAATGATAATTTCACAGCAACACTCAGCATATCACATTACCAATTTGGAAGTATATCACTAATAACCTTCAACTACATAACCTCTGAGCTCGTACGTCTCAGAGAAGGGTGCTAAGCTAAGAGAATAAATTCTCCGCCACCAACAGAAATATATTTGAAAGAAATCAGCTTTATATCTCAACTTGTAATGTCAGACATACAATCCATACAAGTCTGTTCCGGGCTCGAACAGAACCGAAGGCACTTACAAAGAAGTCCTTGCAATCCGATATTCACTAATCACGTCCGGACAACCCGTCACTAAGGGTGATAAAACCTCTATATCGGAGATCAGCCGATGCAGAGTAACTCGACGGTAATCCATCCATTTTCACAAATATCCGGTCTTCAACATCGGTCTTCAAATGCAATTCATAACGACGTATCACGTATTCGGAATGGGTTATACGACCCCAAGGTCCTTTCCCGGCTAACCCGAATAGTGAGCGCTTATTTTAAAAATAAGTGTAACATTCAAATCCAATCAATCACAAACAATTACCTATTTTAAAGGTAAATATTGATAGTCGGTTATTTAACTATCAATCAATGTTCACAACCATCATCCAATTTCAAAAAAAATTTGAAATTATTTATTCTTCAAGAATATCTTTACAAGATATAGTTTTCACACTTCAACTCTTTGAAAACAACTTCAAATCAATTTCTCTTATTTCATTCCTTTGAAAACAAATTTCAAATTACTTTTCACATTTTCAACTTTGAAAACGAATTCCGAATCAATTTCCTTAAGCAAAACATTTCTAAATACTTATTCATTTTCCCTGAAAATATGCCGAGTTCAAATACTTTAAAATAATTAAAATTTCTTATCAAAAAATATGTTTGGGAAACATTTTAAAATGAAACTATATTTTTTTTTCTTCAAACACTTCACTTAAAATATTAGTTATAAAAAATATTATACTAGTATTACATATAAATTCAAGTTTAAACAAATTTTCTTTTAAAATAAAATTAGTAAATAGAGGGTAATTATTTAAATAATCAATTTCTAAAACAATTAAAAATTTGGTCTTTAAATAATTACTTTTAAAGTATGCTAAATAAATCTTTATTCTAAAGATTTCAAAGTAACTTAAGAAAACAATTTCTCCAAAATATTCCTCTAAAAATACTTTAAAACTTTTAAATTTATACTTTAAAAACTATTTCGGAAATATACTGGGCTTTCCAGGGAAAATTCACTTTCATTTCAAAATGGTCCATTTAAACCGATTTAAGTAAATCCTTATCGATTTATTTAAATCTTCATTCCAATTCCAAATTTATTTCCACACTTTAAAAATAAATCAGTTTATTTTCAAAACAAATTTCCTTTTCCTTTATAAATTCCAATTTGAATTTACATTCCCAGATATTCACTTTTAACTCCAAAATCAAATTCCAAATTGATTTCTAAATTTTACTTCAATACCAAATCAATTACAAATTAATTTCTAAAAGTTATCACTTTTAAATAAATTCCTTTATTCTTTCCAAATTATTTAAAACACTCTTTTCCATAAATTCTTCAACTTTTTAAACAATATTCCTAAAAATCCTTTTTATTAAAAATCCTCTGCCATATTTTGGAAATTAATTCGATAAGATTACTAAAAATCACATTTTATACTTTAATTCCTTCTTTTCAAAATTTTCAAATTTGAATTCAAAAATCCAATTTTTATTCAATTCTGGTATTTAGCTATACCAAAAATTCATTCAGCTAAATTATAGCCTTCAAATAAATCCCAAATATCAATATTATCAATCATATCAATATAATCATTCACAGATTATCATATCACAACATAAATAAATTCAATCAATATGAGGGGTCCAGTTGGATCCCTCCAACCTGTTTCCCTGCATCCAAAGATGTTAACACAATACCAATTCCACTTCGAGGTGGAATATCGCGGTATATGGGATTTTATAAAATATTATCCGCTTAATAGGCGGCGCAATAGGGTCTCATCCGCTGTATAATGCGGGAAATCAATCAACTGCAATATATACATATGCCAATATATATATATATATATATATATATATATATATATTGCTATATACTAATATATATATATACTATATCACATCCAAATAGCAATCAATCAATAACTGCAAATCCAACTTTAATTTGAGTGAGAAGATCTCACCTTTGCTTTTTAATTTGCCATCCATTTTCCATCTCGACTTGATTTCTTGATTTATACCTTGTATACATATTTATACAATTTATTAATATTCGAATTAAATCGAACAATAAATTTCCCATTTAACAAATTTTTATTTGCCAATGATTTAATTTTAAACCAATTTCCTAATTTCAAATCAGGATGTTAAAATTTTAAATTTTTAACTTACTGTAAAAATGTAAATACTGGTTTCACATTATTATTATTTTTTCTATTGATTCAAACTAAAAATTAATAAATTTCCTTACTGTAAACATTTATTATTTTATACCTATATATATTTTAAAAAAAAAATTTGTTTTCCTTGTTCTGTCTTACAACTTACTGTCTTTATTTTTTTTTACTTTAAGTACTTGAAAAATTATTATACAGTTAACATTTTATTTCAACTAATAATTTCATTATCACTGCATATATTTTTTTATTTTGGTTACAATAACTTACTGTAAAAAAATCAAAGGCTGTGTTATATACTTTTCTCTTCAGAATAAATGTTTCCTTTACTGTAAATTTTTTTTCAAACAAACTGTAGATTTCAATTACATATCCGTGTAAATTGAATCGAAAATAAATTCAATAAATAAGTTTGAATACTTGTGAAAATCCCCAAGCTCGAACTCGAAGACTCCATCGGCCACCCTCGTGTCGCCAACCCCGTTCACGCAAGATCCTCCACTAGATCGCCACGTCGCCGCGAGTTCCCCACTTCGCTCGAAACCACTGCCCTAGCCGTGCGCCAGAGCTTGGTCGCTGATGCCCTAAATCCACGCGCCCTAGGTCCAGATATTTACGACCGCAACCCTTGCCGCACTCGAGCCTTGCCACGCGAGCTTCGATCGCGACCCACTGCCGCGTGCTCTACTAATCCCCAAAATCCCCCCTCCCCCCAATCGGTCACCATTGATTCGCTTCCAAGGAAATACGGCCGAGGCGTTTTTTTTTTGATTTGCTGTTGATTTCTGGGCTTCGGCCAATTTGATTTTGATTTGAAGGAAACAGAAGGGGGAGAGGGGAACTCGTGATTCATCTTAGGAGGCCGGCTTCGTTCGAACGGAATAAAAAGTGGACGCCATTGATTTTTTTCTCGATCGATTTTGGATTTGAACTGACGAAGGGAGAGGAATATTTAAATTGAATGAAGTATGCTCTGCACGATTTTTCTCCCCGTGATCCTTGCCGTGATTCTAGGAATAATTGTAGGGAAGATAATGTGCTGTTTGTTGACTTAAATAAAATTTTAAATTCAAGTTTAAATTGATTTCAACACGTTTACTTACCGTGTGCTCACATATCAACTCCGAAAAATACGAAATTTGAAACCCGGTAATAATTCAATATTACGGACCCAATGGAACTGGTTTTGTCGAATTCCAAGGCTGTGCCTCGGAAGGCTATTTTTAAATTCAATTCAAATGATAAAATTCCAAAAATGAACAAATCACTTTCAAATTCAATTCCGAAGCTTCTATTACCTTCAGTATTATCAATATGAATTTTACAATCCTTTGAAATATTTTTAATTTGCTTAAAATTGAAGATTCAAATATTCAACTTTCAATAGATTAGACTTTAAAATTTAACTGCTAATTTCATAGTGGAATTGGGAATTCAAGCTAAATAGTTATTCAAATATTTAAAATTAATTAAATGTTTTCAACTTAATTGGTTCAAAATTTTGGGTCGTTACAGATGGCCAAACTACATCCACTTTGACTTGTGTATTTTCCCTTAAGTCAGGGGAAAGAGTTGGAGAGCAGACGGTCGAGTCGCAACCACTTTATGCTTTGGGCTCTCCTGGTCGAGTTAAGGAAGAGAGTTGGAATGATGGATCATGATGGTTAGCGAGTATGCAGTCGATTGTTGATGATTATAAATTAAGGGTTGGCCCCTGATGAAGTCGGTTTAAGGCACGATTGTTTTGTGGAATCAAAGACGCAAATTGGGGAGTGAATGGCCAAATCATATCCCCTTTAAACATGTGTTCTTAAATAACCCCAAGTGTTTAATGTTGGATTGGATGCATGGAAGGTCACGTCACATCCACCTTTGGTGTGATTTCGATTTGACTGGGCATCAGAAGAAGCATAAGTATTTTGGCAAGCTTCAAGTACGAGATGGAGAGTGCGCTGTTGGGACATATAACTCCAAGTCTTTCTCAAATCTCCTAATTAAATTGCATAGGCATATGAGTGGATGGTCAGTTGCATCCACTTTGTACAGGAGTCTTGACCTTGTTAGTCTCTTCTTCTTTGATGCCCTACCCCTAAGTCAGGTGCATATAGCAGCCGACGAGTGGTTGAATCATGCTCGTCATGATGATACCTCAATGGTTTACCATAGTCCATGGAGTTTGTTTTGCACCTATCCTTAAGTTCTCGGTTACCTGCATGATTTGCAAGTAGTTTAATTCAAGTCGGTCATATTTTGTAAATGAAATAGAAATGATTCAAAAGAGATCGGACTAAATCTCATTGATAAGTGAAGCAGCATCGTATGCTTGCTATTGCACTTCAGTCCGGCCCTTCTCAATTGGAAGTCTAATGCAAGCGGTTCAGTTTGATCAGGATAGGAGTTGGGGTTTCCCGGCCCTTCGTTTTATGGGGCTCAAACATATTGTCAGAGCTATCCTTTCCGAAGCAGCCATATGGCGTTGGTATCCATGGTAGCCATCTAAAGAAGAGGAGCTTCCCGATTTAGAGTATGGAATAGGTTTCCTCCTTACCTTACGACATTGACCCTTCTTTTAGTTCATCAAATCAATATTAGATACAATATGCTGGTGTAGTTGTTGGTGGCTATCCGCCAGTTCTCTTATCAAACTGATTGACAGTCTTCTTTGAGGCATAGGGAGAGACATCTGCATTTGATGGCATTCATCACTCTTCGTGGAATCCATTCACCACTCTCACTTAATGAGATATTATCAGAGGTTGAATTTCCATAGTACACAGACATAATCAGCACGCTGAATTTTCTATAGAAATTTTGCATGTATGATGATTTCAATGAATAGGTCTCGACTGGGAAAGGTACTCCAATCAACATTATCAATTTCATTTTAAGGCTACCGGGTCTTGTAATACTATTGAATGATGTATGCCCGATTGCCCAATGTTCGAGTGGTTGGTAATGCCGATTGGATGGTGAGTAGATTAAGATGGGCTCATAGATTGGTGATTATTTCTAATTTTCACCAGGAAGGAGGGCCGTATAAGATATTAAGGAAGTCCTCTTAAGGTTTAATGCCATGCTTTAAGTATATGGACGTGGAATGATTAAGATGCGGGCATTTGAAGATGGTTCAGTGGTGACCAGATATGTTTTGAGTTGGTAGAGTAGACAGTGTAGGGCAGTTGTCATATTAGCCGTCTTACCATAGTTGTCAATTCAGGAGTTTTAATGTTGCAATCCACCTTAGAAGCATGCTACATTAATCAACTCTTGTTCTTGGAATATTAGCTAGGTTCTCCATCCTTTGGAAGCATCGGTTGAGTAGTATTTCTTTACCCATTCCTTGATTGCAATTCAACAATTGCTGATGTAATCCCCTATGTCCCGTCCAGTCATGGAATGATCAGAATATTCTTTTTAGGAAATTTTGATCATACCCGAAAATATTTTCTTTTTTTTTTTGAAATTTCATCATCATTATCGGTAATGTTTGAACGATATAAAGTGTTATTTGAGCGTCGATACGAAACGCACATGGCGATCGATACGAAGTGCTATCTGAGGATCGATGCAAAAGGAAGCTGGCTGGATCGATACGAAATACATCTGAGGATCGATATGAAATACACACGCCGGAACGATACGAAGTGCATCTGAGCATCGATACGAAATGCACACGCAAGATCGATATGAAGTGGTAACTGCGGGTCGATACGAAACGCACGTGGCTGGATCAATGTGAAAAATGGTCATTACGAAAGTCGATCGATACGAAAAGCGATCGATACGAAATTCGATCGATATGAAAACTGATCGATACAAAATTCGATCGATACGAATGTTGTCATATTTTCTGGATATGAAAACATGGATACGAAAACATCATATTTTTTGGATACAAAAACATGGATACGAAAACATCATATTTCATGGATACGAAAGCATGGATACGAAAACCATAATATTTTCATGAATATGAAAATATGGATAGGAAAACCGTCACATTTTCATGGATACGAAAATATGGATACGAAATTCATCATATTTTCTGGATTCGAAAATATGGATGCGAAAACCATCATATTTTCATGGATACTAAAATATGGATACCGATTATTCATATTTTCTGGATTCGAAAATATGGATACGAAAACCATCACATTTTTATGGATACGAAAATATGGATACCAAATTCATCATATTTTCTTGATTCGGAAATATGGATGCGAAAACCATCATATTTTCATGGATACGAAAATATGGATGGGAAAACTATCACATTTTCATGGATACGAAAATATGGATACGAAATTTATCATATTTTCTGGATTCGAAAATATGGATACGAAAGCCATCATATTTTCATGAATACGAAAATATGGATACCAAATTCATTATATTTTCTAGATTCAAAAATATGGATACAAAACCATCATATTTTCATGGATACGAAATATGGATACCAAATTCATCATATTTCTGGATTCGAAAATGTGAATACGAAAACCATCACATTTTCATGGATACTAAAATATGGATAAAATGTTATCCTACCTTTTGGCAAGGCCGTGACACCAAGAACTTGACTAGAAACCAAGGATGGTTCGTATTAAGGAGCTTACGTGCGACCTAAGGAATGTTCCTACCGAATTTTAGCTCAATTGGATCAATTTTTGATCGATACAAAATTCGTTCGTATCGATCACAGATCGAGTTGAAATCGCCTGGGATCGATCGCGTAGGCCCACCCATGTGCCCGAATAAGTCTCCTAAAATCTGAGCGAGATATTTGCCTCCTACGCCTATAAATAGAGCTCCAGGGCCTACAGGAAAGGGACCTTTTGGCTCTCCTACGTCCAGACTTTGTCGAATCTATTTTTGTACTCCATAGCTGCTGTTGTAAATGAATTTCAACATTATAATCCACTGTAATTTGGTGTAATCAGTTGTAATCGGCAAGTGAATATCAATAAAATCATCAACTTTATAGTGGATGTAGGCCATACGCCGAGCCACTCTAAAACTCTTTGTTTCCGTGCATTTTCTTATTTGTTTATTGGTGTGTTTGTCAGATCTGCTTCATTTTACATTTATTCTCTTCATTTTATCTCTTCAAACACATTCGAAGAGTGTTGTACCCAATTTTGGTACAAACACTAAGTTTCGCGTGATAATTCTCATGTGAAGGAACACTCATTCCCACAGTTTGGTGTGACCCGATCCTCTATGGCTATATGAGGCATTTAGCGGAAGTTGAGGCTAGCTGTGATTTTGCAATTCAAGGGAGAGAGATAGTGGTAGGGGTTCAGGTATAGATTGAGTAGATTGAGCAACGAAGCGATTTGGTGAAGATGATTCAAAATTTCATCGGCAAACAAGAGAGGAATCGGTGATTGAAACATACGGCCATTTTTGCATATCAGTTCGAATGTGTATGGGCAACTTGGAGTTAGAGAGGAAGAAGGATTTGGGATTAAATAGGCAATTAAATATTTTAATTGGTTAAATAATTGTTTAATTATTTTTGAATCGTATTTGATCCATATCTTTTGCATACGAGGTCCGTTTTGGATACAGTTTCTTGCATGGCGCTCGTGGTGGAGTTTTCTACCTTTAGGTGCTGATTTGGATGAATTTATAAAGGTGAGTGATATTCTCTCCCCACACTATGATTGGTTTTATATTATTAGATTGATGCTCGAAAATAATTTTTTGTTTCAAAATGTGATTTTCTTATACTTATATAACTGTTAGATTTTTATAAAAGACAACAAAAATATTTTGAAAACAATTTATAAATAATATCATATATTTTCCATCAATATGCTAGAGTTAGGGAATTATTAGATTTGAGCTATTATTGATATGATTTCCTATATTGGCTAATATGAATGGGTTATATATGTTGTATGGATGTTGTTTTGGATGGACATATGGTTTTGGATGTATATTTGGTTGTTTGCCTGTTTTAATTAAAATGCTGATTAGCGGTGATTGGGTTTGGGTAGTATCTTGTATGTTGGGGTTTCATAAATGTGAAAACCTAGTAAACGAGATAAGTTATAGAGGAGGGTTATGATACATGTCGATGGATGTAAGGTAGAGGATGAGGTTTTGGACTTTAGGATGGATGTTGGACATTTCTGTTTGGTTTGTACTTATCCATTCGGTTAACTATAAGACCAAGGTGGTTGGTATTGACCACTGTAGATTGGTCGATGTCCATCACTATTGTTGATTGGAAATTTGGTCGATTTTTAGCTTAGATGTTGCTAAGATTTCGTGATGCGCCATTTGATGGTTTATTCCAAGTCTTGATGTTGTTGCTCGATGAGCAAGCAATTTAGATAGCGAAGAGAGCATATGAGGCTTCAACATGAGAGTTGGTACGTCAGATATTGGCTCACGTTAGGAGTAGGTTTCGAGGTAGATAGTTCAGGACTATGTAAATCATGCTGGAGATACTGGCTCATTCGCATCATGGGAGATGGAGATATATAGCATGATGGACTAGTATCTTCAGTTTGTGGCTCATGGAGGTAGCATGTATAGAGGATTAATCATTTAGTATCCTCAGTTTATGGCTCATAGGGGTTGCAGATACTAAGGATAGAGCACTCCAATACCTTCGTTTTATGACTCATATAGGGAGTAGGTACCGCATGGGCTTATGATCGGTAACGTGTAGTGTAGGAACATGGTAGGTTATGAAAAAGTGGAAACTGTATTGAGCAAGTAGGGCTTGGATGGTTGTGCATGTGCTAAGGGATCGTTAACAACTCGGAGTGTCTTTTGTTGTCGTCGAAGCAGTGGTATTGTATAATGTGGACGCCCATGGATCATGATGGGATCCATGTACCTTAGACCCTGTGGGTCTAGTGTCCAGCTTTGGGCTATTAGACATATATCCAACTTTGTGCTGCGAGATACGAAAGTACGACGGAGGACAGGGAATTTCCATTGGTCCCTAGCATTATGGGGTCATACGATTTATCATATTCTAGAGCGCACTGGGTAACAGTTAGTATTGTTTGATGGATGCTATGTTTGTTATGGTTGCTCACGAGCCACCTATCACCATAGGTATGTCACATAGGTAGGTATTCTGGTAGGGATACTTAGACATCCCGACATGACTTATTGTGGAGTAGGTATTATGGATAGAGATACCTAGACTATTGGACAGTTTACTTAATATGTAGTATGGAGATACCTAGGTACCCCAACTGATATTTAGTATGGTGTACCATTTTTATGATGTTATAGAGTAGCATATTATCTATTTTATGCGTGGACTCTTTGGTTTTAGGGACATATTAGGTATGAATTATGTACCCTTTGTTCCGTATATTATATTAAATTTTATAGTATTTTGAGATTGTTTATCACTCACACCAAACTGTTGTCAGACTCGAGGTTTTATGCTTTACTTCTTATCATCTCGGTTACTCTTAAATGAGTAGATCTGAGAGCATGTGTGGATGATATATGGAGTTCCAAAGATAGGCTAGCAGAAGGTGACGTTTACAGACTTATATGTGAGTTTGTTATTGTATATTCCGCTGTGTGAGATTGTGGAACCTTGACAGTGCTGACTTATTATTGTTTGAGATAGTGTATCACTTGTATAAAACTCTATACTGTTTTGTATAGCTCTGTGGATCTTATACCTTGATGTTTAGTTCATATTGTTATAACTATCTCTATCGTTTTATAGCTGTGTTGATTATTATATTTAGTTTGATGCTATGTGAGATATACAGTAGGTTATGTGATTATTTGATGTTTCCTTTTTCTTCTTTTCCATTCTCTTCTCTTCTATTTCCTCTTCTTTACTTCTTTTGTTTCCTTTGGCAACCGTTCTGCATTGTGGTGTAGGGCATCGTTTCATTTGGTATTAGAGCAAAGATTACATGATTAAACTTAGTTGATACCATGATCCAATAGCGATAAGATATGAGTCATCGCTTTAGACTCTATCTAGAGTGTGTGTATACAAGAGATTTCATATTGTTATGTATTTTGGTTTAAAAAACTATATAGTAGTATATGTAGCATATAAGTTGTGTTTCACACACGAGTACAAATGATGTAGTTTTCTTTGTAAGAGGCTGATCGTCCTTTTTGTATAATAGGAATGATTTGGCATATGAGAAAGACTACTATTAACTCTATTACTAGAGTTGAGGATTGTGTAGGGTCAGGGCCATTACCCTTGATTGATAGGATATGTTCATAGAGATGGTGCAAATCATTTCCGAGAATTCCTAATTTGTTCTGGACGGTTATGATGCTCAAGTGAAAATAGATAGAATATGAGAGTCTAGGAGGCAGATCATTTCTCGGAACGAAGTCAGCTATTGAAAGGGAAGATTGAATGGTTACTTATGAGAAGATCTTCGATGACTCGGAGTTAGACGATACCATAAGGTAGAAGTTAACCTATAAATAACTCCAAGGATGAAAAATGAACTAATGAAGTGTCTCTATAGCTTTGATTCTCGAGGATTGATTTACTTGGGATTAGTTCATAGTTTGCTTCGAAGAATGAAGAATTTACCATTGGGTTGAATGATCGTCCTGGGAAGCAACTGAGTGGTCATTTTAGTGAGAGCTTCGAGAAGATGATCAAGAAGGCTTTATGATGAGAGATAGCCTATACCTAGTGTATAGGGTTATTGCGGACTAGCTGAATAGGGATAGACAAGGGAAGTATATGTATTTATTGTCATTCCTATTTTCGTCGAGTGCCCCATCGATTAAAGAAAAGGGAAACGACATCACCATTTGAGGTATGCTTTCAACATATGGAATTTTCGTATATGTTTTATTTGACATTGAGGTTTCATATTCCTTCATATTTAGATTTGATGGAGATATTGGGATTAAGACTCGAGATTTTTGACTGACACTTGATTGTGACAGACCTAGTTAGGGGCTCAACCAGCCCACATATAGATTGTCGAGAACTTATCTTATTGAGTCGTGGATGTTTATTAGTCGTTTAATATTGATTTTTTTAAGGTTTAGTTGGGTTGGTATTATAGTTTGGGAATGGACTGGCATAAGAGGAGAAAAAATAGTTCCGGACTGTGAGAGTCTGTTGGTGACTATTGGGGTCATAGTGGAACGAACATCAGTGATTAGCAACCTATAGAGGATCATGTTGGTTTGCTTTCTTTATTCTCTCGATATTCCACATGATGAGTTGCCATCTATGCTTGTAGCTAAAGAGTGTCTAGACATATTCGATTAGGTAGCCGGATTACCACCTTATAGGGATAGTGTTTTGTACCGATTTTTTCAAAGGAGGTAGATTAGTAGTTATGCCTTTGGGCACAAGATGCCTAAAGAGCTTAGGAAACTAAAGGTGCAAGGGGATGGCCTATTGAGGTGATGGTTCATTCGTTGGAGTATATTTGGTTAGGATGCACATATAATGTTCGTCAATAGGGCAGATGGCTCTTTAGAGTTGTTTATTGGTTCTCGTAGGCCAGATGAGATAATGAACAAAGTTCTACTCCTATTATTGATGGGTTGTTCGATCAGTTTTGTAACATGAGGATGTTCTCTCGGTTGGACCTTGCAGTGCGGTTTTACCAATAGAGAGTATTTTGAGGGAACGTTTCCATAATAGTGTTTCATACATTACCTTGATTTTTGGTTGGTTATTCCATTCGGGCTAACTAATGTGTTGGTTATTATCCGGCATTTTGGCCTGGCTACACAAAGGTGATTACGAGGATCAGAATTGACTATTAAAGAGAAAGATGGCCATGAGGCGACAATAATATGACCAGAGTATGATATCCGAACAGTTATATCCAACCCAGGTTAAATAATATCAATGGATAGGTGATGCAGGATGTTAGAATGCCGAAGGTTAGCTTAGTGGAATATATGTTGGTATTGATGTTTGATAAGTTGAAGAGTGTATAAGTGATGTCAGAATGGCCGACCCACCTTAGCCTTCTCTCCGTGACTGAGCGATATACGAGGAGCAAACCGGACTGGGCCAACGAGAATAGATTCAAGCTGTCGAACTGTATGTGTCAAACAACTCAAGCCGATCCACCTTGGTCGAACCGCCTTGGCAGAGCCACTCTTGGCCGATCCACCGTGCCTACACTCCAACACCGAACCATCTTGGTCGAGCCACTCTTGGTTGATCCACCAGGCCTACACTCCAACACCTAACCGTTTTGGCCGAGCCACTCTTGGCCGATCCACCAGGCCTACACTCCAACACCGAACCGCCATGGCCAAGCCACTCTTCGCTGATTCACCATGTCTACACTCCAACATCGAACCGCCTTGGCCGAGCCACTCTTGGCCGATCCACCATGCCTACACTCCAATACCGAACTACCTTGGCCGAGCCACCCTTGGCCGATCCACCATGCCTACACTCCAACACGGAACCACCTTCTATTCTTGTGCTTTACAAGCATGCCGACCTAGTTTCAAATATACCGAACCGTGTGTATAGGCGGATCCAAACTTAAGTTAAACCGGTCTCTTATACGACCCCGAACCCATGCAATGCACCCGAACCCCTGCCGCAGCGCAGTGCCCTTGAATTTTGGATTCGAAACTCAACTTAATAAAGGAAAATTTTATCCACTTCTCATAGATCCTACGATCGACCAGGGCATAGAGGATCAAGCGGTAGCTTCTGAATGGAAACAAGGGAACGAATTAGTAACTGCTACTCAAATGATACTCCCAAAGGTTGGAGAACAAAGATGATATGCATCTAGGCAAACGCCAAGATCACTCCAATCACCATTCTTTACTAACTTGACACTTCAAATTTAGTGACTCCAACCAGACCAATATTTGGCTCTAAGCAATTTATTCCAAATGCTAACAAGGATATCATACTAATCGCGTTTGAGGAGAGTCGACCTCCAGATATATTTTGGCAGCTAGTTAGTTGGAGTACCTCCTACGACCATGGATTGTTTCTGTTACAAGACGAATCAGAACCAAAGTGAGGAGGAGTGGAGCAGAATAGGAAAAATAACAATGCAGGCCCATGGGCTAAGGACTTTGATTCAAGTAGACTAAACACGACCTCGAAATTCGACTCATATGCTCTTTGAAAGCTTCAATAGTACGTGCAAGCCTTGTAGAAGGGCGAGCTAGGAACTTCGAATACCCATCAATAAAGAACTCTAATTATCAATTGGACTGTTGGCAGTTGACATCCTGCTAGAAGGGGCTAGGGGCAGAGTTGAATAGTAAGCACACGATATTGTTCCCCTTATCAATGAGATTTATACCAATCTTCTTTGGATTATTTTTTCAATTCTACTTTGAATTACGACCAACTTGAACTAAACTTATTCCAAAATGATCCAGGTGACCAAGTGCTCAGAGTTGGCCGACAACCAATCAACACAAACCTTGATCGGATTTGTGGAGTTTCATCAAGATAAGCATGATTCGATCGCTCATCATCAACCACATGCCTTTGATTTGGGGCCAAGGACTAGAGATTGAAAAGCTTATCACGGTCAGAGCCCAATACAAAGCCAACATGACCGACCATCCATTCATCGACCTCCAAATTTGAATTAGAGACCTAAGCAAGGCTTGGAATGAATATGGCCCCGATCATCCACTCAAATCGAGGCATAGAACAAAGTTCGAAAAACTACTAATGCCTCTCCTGAAGCTCAGTGACGCCTGGATCTATCTACAGTGGACGTGATTTGATCATCTACCCATCAAATCCTACCCTGAACACAAAAGGTTGTTCGAAAGCCAACTTGAAGTAGCTGTAGTGGACTGCCTACTCATTAACCATCGCTCTCAATACATGGACACGACTGTACCTTGAAACATATGCAACTTACTTTGTCTACTCAGTAATCCACTATCCTTATTTTTTAGAAAGAGATACGAAGAAAATTGTGTGAGACTTGATTATCCAACCCAAGCATGGATGTGATCTAATCATCTTTCATATACCTCCTTACTTGACTTGATTGGAAGAGCTATAATCATCAAGTGAACGAGAATCGACCATCCAATTCTCAATTTCATCCTTGATGTTAGGGGCCAAGTCCCATTCTATGATCAAACGTGGTTTGATCATTCATTTGACAACATTAGCCTCGATACGGCAAATGAACTACAAATTGAACAGGTGGAAATACGATTGCTCTCAACAAAAGTCTCTAAGTCCCTGAAGTGGAATAGAGTACTCCGAGTCTCTAGAGTACAGTAATTCCCTGAAGTGGACTAGAGTACTCAGGGTCCCCAGAGTGCGGACTAGAGTATAAACGACTTGAGAAAAATCTGTAAGGCCCTAAGATGACTAGAGTACTCTGAGTCCCCAGAGTGCGGACTAGAGTATAAACGACTTGAGAAAAATCTCTATGTCCCTGAAGCGGACCAGAGTACTCTGAGCCCCCTATAGTGCCGACTAGAGTTTAAACGACTTGATAAAAATATCTAAGTCCCTGAAGCGGATTAGAGTACTCTATCCCCAGAGTGCGGACTAGAGTATAAACGACTTGAGAAAAATCTCCAGGTCCCTGAAGCGGACTAGAGTACTCTGAATTCACAAAGTGCGGACTAGAGTATAAACGATTTGAGAAAAATCTCTAAGTCCCTGAAGCGGACTAGAGTACTCTGAGTCCCTAGAGTGTGGACTAGAGTATAAGCGACTTGACAAAAATATCTAAGTCCCTGAAGTGGACTAGAGTACTCTGAGTCCCCAAAGTGCGGACTAGAGTATAAACGACTTGACAAAAATCTCTAAGTCTCTGAAGCGGACTAGAATACTCTGAGTCCCCCGGAGTGGTGATTAGAGTATAAACGACTTGTGAAAAATCTCTATGTCCCTAAAGCGGACTAGAGTACTCTAAGTCCCCATAGCTCGGACTAGAGTACAAAAGACTTGAGGAAAATCTCTAAGTCCCCGAAGCGGACGAGAGTACTTTGAGTCCCCAGAGTGCGGACTAGAGTATAAATGACTTGACAAAAATCTCTAAGTCCCTGAAGCGGACTAGAGTACTTTTAGTCCCCAGAGTGCAGACTAGAGTATAAACGACTTGAAAAAAAATATCTAAGTCCCTGAAGCGGACTAGAGTACTGTGAGTCCCCAAAGCATGGACTAGAGTATAAACGACTTGTTGAAAATCTTTTCGTCCCAAACTATGGACTAGAGCATAAACTGTTCGACAAATCTCTAAGTCCCCGGAGTGTGGACCGAAGTATGAACACAAATTGGGCACAAGTCGACCGAGGGAAGAATAAATCTAAGTCACCAGAATGCAGAGTGGCATATAAACATCGATAAATAAAGGAGTGGATCTGGACTATTCTCTATTCTACAAACTTCGGCCTGAAATCGACAGGAGGAGTATTAACTTGTTAAGGATGAAGTTTGACCATTTGACTTACATCCTGGCTAAATCAATGCTGGGAGCAGGAGTACAAATTACTAGAAGATGAATACGATAGCCCATTATAGCTCTAGATTGGCGTTCTTTAAAACTAAAGGCAACGATCGCAAGGAGACCTTAATACAGAACCAATCAAAACGGCATCCAAAGCTACAGGCAATGGACTATATCATACTTTAGATCGAGGGTGAATATTGATCCACACCAAGCATATACGAGTGTGACCCGAATGTCCTTTGAGAAACCATGACCACCAGAGTGTGGAAAGGAGAGTAAACCATGAAGACTTGGTCATTAATTCTCCAGCGCCCTCCTTCGATTTGTTAGGAGGAGTATGAAACTGGACGAGCGTGACCCGTCTGCTCTTGAGCCAACTTTACCCCGAGACCTGATTACAGAACATGATCCAATGTGGACGTAGCTGACTGTCTAGTACCCAACTTACACACATAAACTGACGAGCATCGAAGTATTCCCCTTGGAATGAAAAACCACAATACAATCCAGGATAGGCGAGACTCAGCCTTCCATCAACTGACATGACCCTACGATTCAACGGGAAAGAGAGTGAAGCTAAAGTGGGCATGGCTGGCCTTCCTACTTATTGGCATATCCCCTAGATATTGGTGCACGAGCGAGAAGCAGGACGAGTGTGAACCCATTATTCACCGATCAACTCTATGTCTTTGGAGTTTTGGTGGGAGTATAAACATAGCTAGGACGAGACTCTACCGTCCACGCAGTACATTTTTCAACCGAGACTGGGAGCAAAAGCGCGATCATCCAAAGACTAGCTACGATAGCTCAATATTGAAACTTGTATATAGTGTTTACAACTATTCAAGGCTACGACCGAAAGAATGCCTAGCGATAGAATCGTTAAATCAATGCTTAAGCTCGTTGGCAACTGATTATCAATCCAACCCAAATGATGGATAAAAGATTAAGAATGCGTTGAATGGAAAATGCATTACTCGAATATACAAACAACTCCAAACTCAAAGCAAGATCCAACTATGCGGCTTCATGCAACTCGAGGCTGACCCCTACTCGACATTTTCTTCAACGTGCTTCTAAGCCTGATCTTTGGCCATTTTCTGATAATCGATTAGAGCATTCAAAGCCCTTCACTATCAGACTTAATAACTCATGACAAGGCTCTAGGATTTGACCAGAGCAACCATCAACATTGACCATCCCAACTATATTGCACATTGAATGTTACGCAAAACAGTTATATCTGAACTCATAGAATCCGAGATTGCACCCGCTAAGCAGATAGTCGACATTACAGCCAGCCATAGCGACCCTTTCAGGGTGCTGAATATCGGATCACAGCTCAGCGCAATGATGTTAAAAGAATTAATTGGATTTTTATGAATAAATGATGATATGTTCTTTTGAACCCATTCTGACACGCATGTGTGATTTCACGGACTATCGCGAGCCATTCATTGGATATCAACCCGAAGCTACAAAAGCTAGTGTGATGTCTATTGATTTCATCATGAAAGCTCCACTCTTAGTTTTAGGCTCACCCCATTAACGTCTATGCCTACCAGCCATTGCGATAGGGCATAAAATGACCTGAGTCGTCTAAAAGACTACTTAAATAAAATATCATACTAAGCCAATTTGATATCACTTATTTCCCTCAAAGGGCTATCCAAGGACGTAGTAGACCTCATATCTCAATTGACTACATCAGACGACTACTTGAAGAGTAGTGAACCAACAGATGGAAAATGTACGCCGATGAAGCATCCAATGATCGGTGTTATGGCACAGGAGTTATGTTAATGACTCCCGAGGAACGATCGATTTGCTACGTCCTGAAACTCGATTCCCGTGTAATAAACAATGACGCTTAGTATGAAGCCTCGACCGCCAGTCTCAAACTTGCTAGAGAACTTAGAGTGGAAACTTTACATATCTTTTGTGATTCCTGATTGGTAGCATGCAAAGTTAGGAAGTTAATCTTACGAGGAGGCATTGTCTTGTTCCTTATCTCGACCAGTTTCAAGAGCTACTAGTCAACTTCACATATTGCATCATTACACACATCCTCAATAATAAAAATGAAAAGAGTCAAATCATTGGCCAGGCTGGCCAGTTTTAGGGACGCGCAACGGACATACTTTGTTCTGGTTGAAATACTTAATATTCCAAGCATCGACGGATGAAGATCGGCTAGATCTTGGAGATAGAGCTAGAAAAGGGGTCACGATCGACTCCTATCAAAGACTATCTATAATGAGGAGTTCTTATTGAATAGAGGAACAGA
This sequence comes from Allium cepa, assembly GCA_030765085.1. NCBI lineage: Eukaryota > Viridiplantae > Streptophyta > Magnoliopsida > Asparagales > Amaryllidaceae > Allium > Allium cepa. Next base: position 242,211,502 of record CM060930.1, read on the forward strand.
AAATGACAAATCCTCCTCAAATCTTTACTTCAAATCATCCAAGAAGAAGTCATGTGTAGAAAGGAGTTTATCCATTCCTATGCCTCGATGTATCACCCATTATGAAATCAAACGAGTCTTCGAAGAAGTTCATGAAGAAAAATGCAGCGATTACACCAAAGGGAAAACCCTGACAAAGAAAATACTCTGTTATAGGTATTACTGGCCAACTGTCAATCGAGATGCAACTGATCATGCTAGACAATGCGACGAGTGCAAGATGGCTGCAAAAATTTCGAGAGCCTCGCCGATCGAAATTACGCAAATGGCTAATCCATAGCCATTTTTCACTTGGAGGCATTGACATCATCATCTTCTCGCAGATCCTAAAGGTGGTGCGACATCATCGTGGCAGTTGATTACTTCACCAAATGGAAAATGTTGAACTTTTAACCAATACCAAGACTTAGAAAATAATCGACTTCACTGTCCAGTAGGTCACTGTCATTATGACCTCCCATAAACCGGTATAACCGGTAATGAAGCTCAATTCAACAACGCTAAATTTGAAAACTTATACTGTCGACATCATATTGAAAAGAGAGTTGCGGTATTTGCTCGCCCTCAAGCAAATGGATAGGTTAAAGCTGTGAACAAAATCAAAAAGTCTATTCTGAAGTGTGGTTTGGAAAAGGCTAGAGGTAAATAGGCGAATGAGCTCCCAATAGCATTATGGGATTGCAGAACCACCGAGAGTTCGCGACTAGACAAACTCCATTCTCCCTTACTTACGGCTCTGAAGCCATCATCCACGTAGAACTTGAAGTCCCCTCTCATCGAGTGGCAGATTACAACCAATATTTCACAAACAAAAAAAATATAAACAAGGAATTGCAATCGAATTGCAGTTAAACTAGAAGGAATTGGTGATAACTCATGAATATATAAAATGCATCCGGGAGCAATGGCAAGAACATGTACCTGAACGTGCATGTTTATATTCATAAAATTCGACATCTTGAAATCAACAGAAATTGGATTTTCACTTACGGTTATTAAGAAAATACTGGATTAGATAGCCGAAGTTTATTAGCCCTAAAGAACTGGACATAGATGGCCACTGATGAATTACAATCCTGAATTTTTACTATTGGGAATCGACCAAGAGTGATGACGACCAAAGAAGGACACGACATTTTAGGAGGATAAAGGTGAAGAATGATGACTATTCAAAAAATATGATGGATTTCTTTCTAGAGACTCTAACTTGCTTCGACTCAAGGCACGTCATGTACGCAACAAGACGTACTTTCGAAGGGTAAGTGTTATCCGGCTTTTTAGCCTGGCTACACGAAGGTGATTACGAGGACCAGACATGTCTATTGATGAGAAAGATGGCCATGAGATGGCAATAATATGACCACAACATGATATCCGAATAATTATATCCAGCCCGGGGTAAATAAGATCAACGGATAGGTGATACAAGATGTCAAAATGATGAATGTTAGCTTGGTGGAATAGGTGTCGGCATAGATGTTTGATAAGTTGAAGAGTGTATAAGTGAGGTCAGCATAGTGTGTTGGGTTGAGCTTTTCTTATGGGGGGCCAAGTGGCCAAAAGGGTCCAGGCTTGAAGATGTTAGTTAGGCTGAAGGCTACCTTCGTCTATAAATACAGGGGTAGGGGGTGATTTTTAGGGGCACTGGCTCTCTCTTTTTTTGAGGGGAGGGGACTTCATCATCTTCTTGTTCTTACTCCAAATACTCTGCCATGGCTATTTTTCTTATAAACTTGTATCAATGGATTTCCAGCCAATCGAACAACTCATGTAATTGTAATCAAATGAAGAATGAATGAAATTTGAAGTGTACGTAGACCGAGATTACCGAACCATTATAAAATCTTTATTTCAATTTACTTTTATGCTTTGTTCTCTTGATTCCATTAACTCTATGATGTCCTTGAAATTCTACGAGTGTTAGTGAACAATTTTTATGCTAACATCGGCATAGTTTGTTGATCTCATGGACCGTGTTTGGAGAGGTTTCTTGAGCGAGTTATGCTTATGTTCATTGATGATACTTTCTCCTACTCATGAATGAAAGAAGAGCACAAGGCACGATTGATGATTGTGTTGCAGATGTCGAGGAACCAAATTAATGATGAGATTTTGTATAGTATCACTTTCAAACGATGGTAGCGAGATGCATGGTTCACATTATTTCAGAATAGGACATCGTTGTAGATCCTGTAGTTATAGTAGTCCGAAATATGAGTAGACCCAACGTATTAGCATCGTTAACCAATTTGATGGGACATGATTGGACTTTTATTTGAGACACGAGGTGCAAACACACTTTAGTGAGTCTGACCAAGAGGTCAAAAAGTGCACTGATGTTACTCGTTTCGAGTGGGAATGAGGAGGCAATAAAATTCGCTTTATTGATTTGAAGGCACTATCTATTAGGAGAGAGGTTTGGTTGTTTAGTGATTCTACGTCATTGGAGTATGTCTTTTCCAATAAAGGTCTTGACTTTCTCCAGTAGTGATGGTTAGAGTTCCTATCCTCATATGGATTTGGCATTCCCTATATGTTTGAAGGAAAATGTATTTGTTAGTGTTTCAAGTGGAATACATACCAGGTAGGAGAAATATTCCTAATGTGGGCATTGCTCGAGCTTATCACTGGTTAGGACATCAGAACTCGATGAGCTATTGCTAAGGGTAATGACTAGTTTGTCCATCAGACCTACCTTGATGTAGCGGATTTGTACTAGTCAGAGCCATTAGGCTTGACTAATGGAGGTCTTGGTTAATTTAGAAAAGTAAATAGTGTCTGTAGAGTTGATGCATTTCAGACCTGACCGAGGCTATTGGTTCCATAGGGATGATGGATTGTTTGTTCTCAAGTAGTGGCAACATACATTTCTGCAATGATGGATTGCTAATGACCGAGGATGGAGTGATAACATTTGAGTCAAGCGATTGGTTGACGTATAATGCTACATTTGTATTCCTTAAGTCTAGTAGAGCGGCATACATATTTGGTGAATTGTGTGTGGAATGGATAATACGATTCCAATATGTGCCAAAAGCATTGCAAGTGGCCGAGATTCATTGGTCGATAGTCGGTTTTGGGAGAACTTACGGAGGCATTTTGGGAATTTGGCACTGAATCAATTATATGATATTGAGACTGAACCATGGACTACGAGACCTCGTAGGCCTATTTGTACCGATAGATGTGATACAAAAAGGTTAGGAGGAGGATAGTGGAGTAGTAGAGGTTCAGTAGAGTGAAAGCGAAGACGATTGTATATGGTAAGCCATGGTGAGCATGGTACCACTTGTCCGAGCTCTTTAAGCGGTAGGATTTTATTATTATCGTCAACTTCATATTGGATACCATACTTGATGTTTTATACTAGATAATTTTATATTCTGCATGCTAATACAGGCGTGGATGTTACTTTTTGGATGATAAGTCTCATGTATGCATGTTTGATTAGATTGTTGGCATTTGAGGCGATAGCCTACGTTTCTATGGTTGTTAGGCATGTGGGATAGTACTGATTTGATATAGCATATTCATTTGAGATGATTGCTATTTTTATGATCTAGTATATTTAATGATATGAGTTGTATGCATATCTTTGTTGTATTTGGATTTTTCTTGGACCAAACAGTACAAAGGAGGTTCTGCCAAAAAAATTCGGAATTTAAGAGACTTTTGAAGGCCCGGGGGTTAGGAGATGTTCTCTTTACTTTGTGATTTCGAGGACGAAATATTTTTGAGGAGGGGAGAATGTAACGGCTCTTATTTTTAAAGGTTGGATATTTAAATATTTAATCATTAATTAAATAAAGGCCCAAAAATGTGATTTTTTGCATGTGCCGAATCAGGACACGAGACTACATCCATTGAGTTTGGATTGATGTTGCATATTAAAATGAGTATAAGGATCGCTATATTGGTGATACAATGATCCAATGGCTAAAATGACCTCGAAATATGTGAAATTAGCATCCCAGGGCACATTCTCAGATGGCGATGAGATTAGTACCACTGGATCTGAAAAAATGAGGTAAGTATCCAAAAGAGTTTCATGATGATCAAATGCGCCAAGTGGCCATACAGACTCAAAACATGCAGCCATTTATTTGAGAGATTAAATAAATGGAATAAAATAAAGTGTAAATATTATTCAAATCCACCCTTTCTCTAATTTCATTTTCGCCATTTAATACTCATGCAAAATCATGGCCGACCTCTCTCTTAAAACTTCAAAAATCAAAATCCGATGATCAAATCCGTTAAAAATCACGACAATTGATTCATTGAGATCATAATGGAGAGCTTTGATTTCATACCCTCAATTTGATGTACCATCACCGTTGGCCGATGTCGACCTATCTGCCATCGATTAGAGTTTTACTTTGTTGGATCTAGGAGCAATGAGAGGCGGACTTGAGATTTGCATGATGATTCTCCTGCGAAGGAGTACCCGTTCCTAGAGTTTGGTGAGATTTGATCCTTTATGTCTATATGCCACATCTAGGGGAAGTCAAGGTCAGTTGTGATGTCATGATTCAAAGGAGAGAAGCGAAGGTATGGGTTCGGATGCAAATTGAGGAGATCAAGCAATGAAGCGAATGGCAAAGTCGATTCAAAATTTCATCGACAAATAAGAGAGGAATCGATGATTGAAACATGCGACCATGTGCGCATATCAGTTCAATTGTGTTAGAGAGGAAGAAGGATTAATGGATTAAACTGGTAATTAACTATTTCAATTGGTTAATTATTCTCGAATCGTATTTGATCCATATCATTTGCATACGAGGTCTACATTGGATGTGGTTTTTTGCATTGTGCTCGTGATGAGGAGCTCTACCTTTCGACACCGATTTGGATAAATTTTAAGGAGGTGAGTGATATTGTCTCTCACCATACTATGATTGGTTGTATGGTATTAGATTGATGCTTGGGAATGATTTTTGGTTTTAAAATGTGACTTTCTAATACTTATATAGATGTCAGATCTTTATAAAAGAAAATAAAATGATTTTAAAATAATTTATAAAGGATATCATATATTTTTGTTCGATATGCCATAGTTATGGAATTATTAGATTTGAGCTATTATTGATACGATTTCCTACATTAGTTGACATGGATGGATGTATGGTTACTGGATGTATATCTTGTTGTTTGGTTATTTTGGTTGAAAATGTTGATTAGCGGTGATGGGGTTCTAGGTAATATCTTGTACATTGGGGTTTGGTACGAACGAAAACCTAATGAACGATATAAGCTATAGAGGAGGGTTAGGATATGTGCTGAGGGCTTTAAGGTAGAGGTAAGGCTTTAGACTTCAGAATGGATGTCAGATGTTTTCGTTTAGTTTGTAGTTATCTATTCGGTTAAGTACAAGACCAATGTGGTTAGTATTGACCATTGTACAATAATCAATGTCCATTACTATTGTTGATTTGCAATTTGCCTGATATTTGGCTTTGGAGTTGATGTGATTTCGTGTTGCACAATTTAATGGTTTATTCATGCGGCCGACTTAGTGTCTTGGTGTTGGTGCTATATGGGCAAGCGATTCAAATGACAAGGCGAGGGTGTGACACTTGAACATGTGGTGCTATATGGATCGTGTTGGAAGTAGGTCCCAAATTAGATAGTTCAAGACTTTATAGACCATGCTGGAGGTATATGCTCGTTCTCACCTTAGGGGATGGAGATGTATAGCATGATGACAGGTGTCATCGATTTGTGGCTCATGAGGGTAGCAGGTGCCGAGAAGTAGTGATTTAGTACCTTCAGTTTGTAGCTCATGGGGGTGTAGGTACCAAGGAATGATAGGGAACTCTGTAAGCTTCGTTTGTGACTCATGTAGGGAATAGGTACCCAAGGGGCTTGAGTCATGAAGTGTAGGAACATGGTAGGTTTCCAAATAGTGGAAGTTGTATTACTTTAGTAGTGCTCGGATGGATGTGCATGTGCTAATGGATTGTTGACGACTTGGAGTGTTTTCTATTATACTCGAAGTAGGGGTATTGTATAGTGGGGATGCCCATGGATCATGTTGGGATCCGTATACACTAGACCCTTTAGGTCTAGTGTCCAACTTTGAGCTGCAAGATACATATCCATCTTTGGGCAATGAGGTATGAGAGTATGTCGGAGCATCGGGACTTTCCACTAGTCCCTGGCATTATAGGGGTCATACGACTTGTCATATATCAGGAGCAAACTAGGTGACATTTAGTATTGTTTGATGGATTCTATGCTTGTTATGGTGTCCCACTAGCCACATCTCATCCTATGGATGTCACACGAGATTGGTATTATGATAGGGATACTTAGATACCCCGGCTTGACTTAGTGTGGAGTACATATTACAGATGGAGATACCTAGACACCTAGACAGTTTACTTTGTATGGAGTAGGTATTGTGAATAGAGATATCTGGGCACCCTGATAAATAGTGAGTATGGTGTGCCCTTTTTATGTTGTTATGGAGTAGCATATTATATATGTTATGTGCGGACTCTTTGGTTGTAGGAATAATTCAGGTATAACTTGTGTACCCTCTATTCTATATACTACATCAAATTTTATAGTATTTTGAGATTGTTTATCGCTCATACCAAACTGTTGTCTAACCCGAGGATTTATGCTTTGCTTCGTATTATCTTGGGTACTCTTAGATGAGTAGATTTGAGAGTAGGTGTGGAAGACATATTAAGTTTCGAAGATGGGCTAGCGGGAGGTGACATTTACCCATACTTATATATGAGTTTATTATTGTATATTCAACTGTTTGACACAGTGGAGCCTTGACAGTGTTGAATTATTATTATATGAGACAATGTATTAGTTGAGTATATTTTCCAGCTTTATAAACTATGTTACTTGTAGAATACAATAGCCAACAATAGCCTATGATTTTTTTTGATGATAATAAACATATATATATATATATATTCGTTTAAATGTATTTGTTATTGTACTATTTATTTTTTACATAATTTAATAAATATTTTTTGAATAAAATAAATAACATAGAATTCATATTCAAAAAAATATTTTATTCAAATAAATATTTTATTACAAATTCGAATAGTACAAATTTAAGCTCTCACTATACATTTACACATTGACAATTACGATACAATTTCAATTACAACACGATTTTCAATATACAATTTCACATACATTTTCACCTTACTACATTCACTCAAAACTCATACTTGATCTTCAACTCTATTCAAGTTTGTATCCAACATTTGAATTATCTGCAAAATAGGCATTAACACAGTAAAATTGAAAAAAATACTTTTGCAGTGTACAATGAAGTATGTGTTTGAAAATGTCTATTATTTCGCTAAGAAGTGATTGTGGTGGAGAATTTGGAAATTATGAATTTGAGAATTATTGTGATGAAAATGGATTCAAACATGAATTCTCTGCCCCACATACTCCACAACAAAATGGAGTAGTCAAGAGAAAGAATCGAACCTTACAAGAGTTGGCAAGATCTATGATAAATGAGTATAAACTACCCTTGTCCTTCTAAGCAGAGGCAGTAAATACATCTTGTTATGTAATGAATGGAGTTATGATTAGGCCAATTCTTAAGAAAACACCATATGAACTGTGGTTCAACAAAAAGCCAAACATTGCATATTTTAAAGTTTTGGCCATCCGTTTTTATTCTTAATACATGTGATCAACTGGGAAAATTTGAGCCAAAAGCCGACGAAGGCATGTTCATGGGATACTCGTCCAAAAGCAAAGCTTATAGAGTATACAACAAAAGGTGAGAGCAATCATAGAGTCAATCAATGTGAAATTTGATTAAGGCATTGATGATCAAAACAAGGAAACAATCAAAAGCAATATCGAAGAGGAGAACGAAAAAGATGAAAATGGAATACCAAAGGAATCACATTTAAAAGCTACAAAAGGATTATATTACTATGTTGTATAGCTCCATGGATCTTATACCCTGATGATTAGTTCACATTGTTATTACCCTTTTTTTATTTTATGTCAATGTTGATTATTACATTTACTCCGATGTGATATGAGATACATGACAGGCTATGAGATTGTTTGATGTTTCATCTTTTTCTTTTCCATTATCTTCTGTTATATTTCCTCTTTTTTACTTCATTTCTTTCCTTTGACAACCGTTCTATACCGTAGGTGTAGGGCGGTTGTTATAAATGGCCATTTTGTTAGGAAGAAACTACGGATCGATGGTGATTGCTATAGCTTGGTGTGGCCATAAATTATATTCCAAAGTAGGCGCAATCTATGTAGGGTAATAGGGAAGGCTCATAAAGATGCACATCGACTTTCAATCCATTTGCAGATCGTATGGTCAAGATATGAGCATTCAAAGCATGAATCAATTGAGGCTCAGAAGCATGGATCGATGGGAATTCAAAGTCATGTATTGTTAGGACTCAAGGGGCATGGACTAGTGAGAGTCAAGATCATGGATCAGTGGAGTAGCTTGGAGTATGGAATCAGGACATGAGTTATGGATTTTAGAAAGCAGAATGGTTGGAATAAAATGTATCCAAATTAATGTAAAGTATGGGATCATTCCCCATGGATCGGCACCGATCCATGGAGATAAACACAATCAAAGCTTGATCTATGGTGGAGCATAGGGAGGTGTGCTAGAGCTCATGTGTGAAGTATGGGATCGGTGGTGATAGATCGTTGACCATGGATCAGTGGGGATGGTTCAACGGTCATAGATCAATAGGCATCCATGGGTATTGTTCCAAATTAAGGAGATCAACATAGGGTGACAAAGAAGATTCCATAAGATTATATTTCGAGTTTAAGATCACTTAGAGTTCATATGCTCGAGTTATTGTCAATTGGATATAGATCGGTGGTTATTTCCGACGAAGATGATGCCTGATTCGACGATGATGATTCCATGATGGGAAATGATGGCTTAGGTGATGGATAGCTATGCTTCGGAATATAGAGTTGCCAAATGGAAGGAACTGTGTGAGGAAGGTTATGGGATACACGAGGACATTCTATGATTGATGATGACTATCTAGAATAATCCTTACTGTGATGACTTTAGATGGGTGTCAATGGGACAATTTTAAGATGAGCTGTTCTATGGATGACATACGAAAAGGGATCATTGATACTAATAGGTTTTAACATGTGCTCGTGATGTCGGGGTATGTGAGGATGCTCACTTGGGCTTACATGGATGCCCCAAATCACACGATGTTTTAATCTGCTTACCTAAGGCTGATTACGGGGATGTAGTCTAATTTTTAGTCTTTTGAGTGGCATGGATTTATGTGCCGAGAAACCAGGACATTGAGCAATCCTTGGCTCGAGGGAGGTGATCAAACGAGTATCATATATTAAAAGCATTGGGTGAGTGAATGTGTGGATGGATGATGGATGCCATGTTTGCTTTGATTGCTTATCACCTTAGGGATGTCATGGGATGTTGATATTACCGATGCACATATCTTGACACCCTTAGTACGTTAATGTACAATACACGTATAATGACTATGATAGAGTAGTATGTATCTTATTTTATGTGCTAACTCTGTGGATGTAGGGACAAGTTAGGTATGGTTCTCCATCCCCTCTATTCCATATACTATGCTGACTTTTATAGTATTTTGAGATTATTTATTACTCACACTAGACTATTACCCTACTCGAGGTTATATGCTTTGCTTCGTATTATCTCGAGTACTCTTAAATGAGTATACTAGATTTTAGGTGTAAACTGCACTTGGAGCTGTGAATATGGACTAGCAGAAGGCGACACTTTCTCATATTTATATTTTGGGCTTAACATTATTTATTCCATTACGTGACATTGTGGAGCCTTGATAGTGTTGACATACTATTATCAGAGACAAGTTATTAATTGAGTTTATTTATTAGTTGTATAACTCTATTATTATTTTGGTTTAACTATATGAGCATGTTGCTCTGATTATGTGGTTCATGTAGTAGTAACTATCTCGCATGTTTTATATCTATGATGACTATTATAATTTACCTAATATGCTGTGAGATATATGGCAATTTCTATGATTGTTTAATGTTTTCTTTTTTTTTCCTTCTCTTCTTTTCAATTCCTCTTCTTTACTTCTATTTCTTTCCTTGACAACAACAACAACAACAACTCCATTATTCCCAAACTATGTTGGCGTTGGCTAGAGATGGAACCTAAAAACTAAATGACAAAGCTAATTTAAAGGTTATAACGATAACAATAGCTATAATAAAATAAAGTCAAATAATTAATAAAAATAGTAACTAAATGAAGTAAAAATAAAGATAAAAGACCATATATATGTAAAAAAACAAATGATGATAATAGTATAAATAGTAATAATGGTGCTAATAGTAATATTGATCAAAAACCAAAAGATATGGATTAGGCTCCTTTTCCCTAGTCCAATAATCTAAAACGTATAAAACTCAAAGCTGATGGTTCGGGTATGTGAATCGCTATCTTCCAAGGGCTCCTATCCGTTACCACCTTTTCGGTTATATTCCAATCCTTCAAGTCCCATTTTAGTACTTCATTCCATGCCAACCTTGGTCGACTTCTACCTCTCTTTGAGCATAAGACGCGACCTATAACTCCAATGCGCACAGATGCTTCGGGTGGCCTTCGTTGAAGATGTCGAACCATCTTAAGCGATGTTGAAAGATTCTCCTCAATTGGTGTTACTCCAAGTTTTTCACGTATATCATCATTTCTAATTCGGTCTCTTCTTATATGACCGTAACTCCATCGCAGCATACGCATCTCTGCTATGCTTATCTTCTAGACGTGTTAGTATTTAGTAGGCCAACATTCTACACCATACAACATTGTAGGCCTGATTGCCGTTCTATAGAACATTCCTTTAAGCTTCCGTGGGATTTTCTTGTCACAGAGGATGCTAGATTCTTGTCGCCATTTCACCCATCTTATTCGAATTCTAAAACTAACATCTTCATCATTCTCACCATTACACTGCAACATTGATCTTAAATATCGAAAGTATTCCATCTTAGGAACTATTTGCCTGGCCAGAGTGACATCTCACTTGATATACTCTGTTCTTGTTCTGCTAAGCCTAAATCGCTTTGATTCTAAAGTCTGCCTCCACAGATCAAGTTGTCTATCAACCTCAATCCTACTTTCATCAATTAGCACATCATCAGCAAATAGCATGCACTAAGGAATCTCCTTTTGTTTACCCTTTGTAACCTCATCCATCACTAGAGAAAAAATGTAAGGGCTCAAAGCTGACCCTTGATGTAATCCTATATTTCTTTCCTTGACAATCTCTTATATTTACTGGATGCTCAAGTAGCGTACTATTCGGCTATATGAGCATGAGAGGTGCATGGAGGTCATTACATTTGATATTAGAGATTTGGTTGCATTGTTTCCATTAGGGATTAGGTAAGGGTTCTTGCCTTAGACTGGATAGAGAGTGTACACATATACGAGAGCTCGTACTTGCTATATGTTTTGGTTTTTAAAACTATATAATAATAGTATATAGTATATATGCTGTATTGCATATGCGAGTACTACTTAACTGGAATTCCTTATAGAGAGACTGATCATCTATATTACTGATTGAACGATAAGTCTCCAAACAAGAAGTACTACTAGGAACTCCATCTCTGGAGTTAAGGAAGGGCTAGCTCGGGAGCTGATAATCTCGATTTGCAGACCATGTTTAATACCATGATGAGGAACATGTTGCAAAATGCTTAAGTAGATGTTCTAAATGTTGCCAAGGGTGGACCTCGACTGAAGGTGCCCAGAGTCAATTTCGCAAAGCTAAAAAAGGACTTTTCTATTCTTGGTGGCAAACCATTTCAGGGAATGTAGTTGACAATGGAAGTGCAAATTCAGATTTATACTTGGAGAACGATTTACGATGACTTAGAGCTCGATGATGCTATGTAAAGGTGATTGGCTTCCCAATAGCTTCAAAGGCGAGCCATGCACTGGTGGAATGCAGTGAGGGCTGCTACTCCCGAGGATCAGTTCACATGGGACAATTTCATAGCTAAATTTGATGGGAAATATATTCATATAGCTTGGAAGTCAGCTCGGTTTTGTAAGTTCATGGATCTGAAGCAAGGGGATTTGACTATCTCTTTGTATGTTCTTGAGTTTGATGCTCTTAGCAAACATGGGATTTCCTTTGTCGATACTCCATTAATGAAGAATGAGAAATTTATCATTTTCTTGGATGACTACTTGTGGATGCTTCTCGTGATTATTGATGATACTTCGGAGACAATAGTCAAGAAGAGCCCAAGGCATGAAAGTCCATATCCAAAACCTAAGGCTATCACTCCTAAAGAAGAGCCCAATCCATAGTTGAGTTGGAGAGGTAAGAAGATAAGGAACAACAATAGGAAGTAGTTTCAGAACAAAGATGGCCAAAAGAAGAAGGTCAAGCCGATGCTGACTTGCCAGAACTATGGAAAGAACGGTCATTATAGCAGAGATTGCAATGCTGAGGGAAAGAAATGCTACAACTTCAACCAGCTTGGACATATTAAGAAGGACTACCCTGAGTTTCCAAAACAAAAGCAGGTAGTGAAAGCATATGCTATCAATGTCGTTCCAACTTCGTCGAATGCTCCATTGATGAAAGAGAAGGGGAAAGGCATTGTTTATTCAAGGTATTCTTTCCATTTATGATGTTCCTATATGAGATTTATTTGATATGGGGTTTCACATTCCTTCACACTTAATGACTTAGTAGATGATTAAGATAGGAACCTGTAATTGTTGATCGACCTTTGGTTGCAACGGACGTTATTAGGGGCTCAACCACCCTAACGTCACGGATGACTGATATTGATTTGTTTTAGGGTTTAACTGGATTCAATATCATAGTCTGGGAATTGACTGGCTAAAGGAGTAAGGAATAGTAGTAGAATGTGAGAGGCCATTGGTGATGATAGGGACTAACGTTGATCAGAAGGTAGTGTTCGGCTGCTCACCTGATGATGAGGTGATGGTTAGCTTTTATATTCACTAAATATCCACACAATGAGTTGTCATCTATGCCCGTAGCTAGAGTTGTCATATATGCTTGTAGCTAGAAAGTGTTCAGACACATTTGATGAGGTAACTAGGTTATCGCTATATAGGATAAAGTTTCATATTGATCTAGTTAGGGGTGCCAGACCATTAGTTATGCCTTTAAGGAATATGACACATAAAGAGCAGAGGAAACTAGAGGTGTGATCGGATGGCCGATTGAGGTGATAATTCATTATTAGGAGCACATTCGAGCTAGATGCACCTACAATGTTTGCCACTAAGGTGAATGGCTCTTTAAGGTTGTATACCAATTAATATGAGTTGAAGGAGATGATGAACAACTACCTACTTTCGCTTATTGATGGTTTGTTCGATCAGTTTTATGGTGCGAGGATGTTCTCTCAGTTAGACTTTGCAATGGAGTTTCATCAGCTGAGAGTAACTAGAGAGAGTGTGTCGATCACAGCGTCTGGTACGCTACTCTGATTTTTGATTGTTTGGTTATGCCGTTAAAGTTAACTGATGCATCGACATACTTTATTGATCTCAAGGACTGTATTTCGCGAAATGACTTAAGTAAGTTTATGTTTGTGTTTGTCGATGATACTTTTGTTTATTCATAGATAAAAGAGGAGCATAACATACAATTAGTGATTGTATAATAGGTGTTTAGAAAAAGTTGATTGATGGTGAGATTTTCAAAGCCTCACTTCTATATGAGGGATATGAGATGCTTGAGTCATGTTGTTTAGGAGCAGGGCATTGTCATGGATCCTATGAATTACAATGGTCTAGGATTTAACTAGACCTAAGAGTGCTATGGATATGAGAAGTTTTCTTGTATTAGTGGGATATTATAGATGTGTTACCCAGGACTTCTCGATTGCAGTGGCATCATTAACGATTTAATGAGGGAGAAATGAACTTTTACTTAAGGCGTGAGGCATGGACATGCGTTTTTTAGTCTGATAGAGAGGCCAATGAGTGCAGTGATGTTGGTCATTCTAAACGAGAATAAGGAGTTAATAGTTTACACATACCTGTGGTACTTGACTAGGTGCAGTGTTGATGCCAAAAGGTAAGGTTGTCATGTAACCTAGTCGACAACTGAAACTACACAAGAAGAAGTACCTAACCCTTAATTTGGAGTTAGGTGTGAATGTTTGTTTTGTAGATTTGGAGGCACTATCTATTAGGAGAGAAGTTCGAGTAATTCGCTGAACTCACATCACTGAAGTAACTATTCTCCAAGAAGGATCTAAACCTTCGTCGGTGATAATGAATTGAGTTCTTATCCTCCTACGACTTTGATGTTTCCTGTATGTCCGTAAGGGAAATGCATTGATTGATGTTATAAGCGGAAGACATGCTAGATTGGGAGCGATATTCCTAGAAGAGACATTACTTGAGTTTATTGTTGGTTGTGACTTCAAAACTCAATGTGGACTATAGCCAAAAATGATGGCTACTTTTACTATCACACCTACTTTGTTTTAGCAGATCAGTACTAGTCAGAGGCATGAAGCTAGAATAGCAAAGATGATGGCTAAATTAGAAGAATGAGCATGTCTGTAGAAGTGACATAGTGTGGACTCGACCGAGATGGTTGACTCTGTGTGTAGGAGATATTATTTGTTCTTGATGTCGATGGGTTGAGGGATGAGGCACCATGAGAGTGCTCTCATTCAATTGACTATATATCCCAATGACAATAAAATGCAATGTGATACAAGTAGACATTTTATAGGAAGGGATGAAAAAGGACGTTGGACATTCATTTCGAGATGAACGAATCATCAGCTAGTAAATCTTGAACAGAAGAAGCCAATTGGTTATTGCAACCGCTTATGATTCCCAGGTGAGAATATGAGGAGATATCGATGGTTTACATCAATGGACTTGTAAGGACACGATCTAGGTACAACAACTTTTGTGTCATAGTCGATCGATTGTCTAAGAGCGCCAGATTTATGCCTGTCAAGTCAAATAGAACGACAGCCAAATTGGTCGACTTGTATATGAAATGGATAGTTCAAATTCATGGTGTACCGAAGGGCAAGGTGAGTGAAGGATGAACGAAACCCATAGTTCACTTATGAGTTTTGGTAGAGCTTACAGAGGTGTTAGGGACAGATTTTAACCTCAGCACAACTTATCATGCTTAAATTGACGGCCAAACCAAGAGAGTGAATCATGTCTTAAAGGATATCTTAGACGTTTGCTTCTTAGATTTTGGAGGCTCATGGTATGATCATTTTCACCTTGTTGAATTCACATACAACAACAGTTATTAGTTTAGCATCGGTATGCACCATGCAACGCTCCTTATTAGTGAAGCTACAAGCGATAATATCCTTATTGGTGTAATTAGATGCACCATGAAAGTCGCTCAACATGGAAGTCGATCGGCATGAAAGTCGCTCGGCATGGAAGTCGTTCGGCATGGAAGTCCCTACAGGAAGTCGCTACAGGAAGTCGCTCGGCATGGAAGTCGTTTGGCATGGAAGTCGCTCGGCATAAAAGTCGCTACAGGAAGTTGCTACTGGAAGTCGTTCGGCATGGAAGTCGCTCGGCATGGAAGTCGCTGAGCATGGAAGTCGCTCGGCAAGGAAATCGCTCGGCATGGAAGTCGCTCGGCATGGAAGTCGCTATAGGTAGTCGCTACCGGAAGTCACTACAGGAAGTCGCTATAGGAAATCGCTCGTACCGTGATGAAGGACTTGGCTCGGCTATGGGCTTAATGGGCCCGGACTGCTAAGGAAGCCCAGTATTCGGGATTTGCCTATAAATATAGCATGAGGTGGTTCAGAAAGGGGATCTTCCTTTGGCTGTCTGGTTTTTTATTTTCTAAGGCTAGGCTACTCTGCAGTGTTGTAATGGTAATATATTATTATAGCAAAAAAAAGAAAACTTCTAGAGTTGACGTAGGCTGAGTTAGCTGAACCACTATAAAATCTATTGTTCTCTACTGCTTTCATTTTAATTTTGACTGTTCTTCATATTATTACTCTCTACATATATTCTATCTATGAGCTGTAACTGTGATTTGGTGCTTTCATCTGGATTTGGGTGTTAGTGACCAATTTTGGCGCTAACGGGTATGCACCATGCAACGCTCCTTATTGGTGGAATGCAGGCAAGAAACTGATTAATTACGCCAGATATGGTTAGAGAAACATCGGAGAAGATCAAGATCATTAAGCAATGGATGAAAGCTTCCTACGACAGACTGAAAAGCTATAGTGGTAAGAGATATCGAGATTTAGAGTTCTCTATCGACGAAATGGTATTTGTCAAGATCTCTTCATTGGAGAATGTCATTTAATCGGTAATAGAGAGAAGTTAGCATTGAGATTTGTTAGTTCTTTTTCGATATCATAGAGGTTGGGAACCTTGCTTATGTAGTCTATTAACTCAAAGAATGATGGGAGTGCACAATGTCTTCCATATATCTTATTTGCAGAATTTGTACATGACTTGGGCATAGCTATCGCATCGGATCAGCTGGACGATATCAAGATTGAACCTGAGGCTTCAAGCTCTCGTAGACCAATTGTTATCGTTGGATGTGATATGAAGTAGCTTTAGAAGAAGACAGTGAAGTTGGTAAAGGTTCGGTGGAGTGACAGTGAAGGCGATTGCACTTGGGAGATCAAGGAGAGCATGATGGCAGCATATCCAGAGCTTTTTACGTTGTTATATTTCTCATTTATCACAAGCACCTTCACCGATGATATGATGAAATGTACTATGGCATAGTATTCTGCGTTCTAGGATAGGATTAGATAATTTTCTTTTTTCACTTATTACTATGTATGCATGTTTGATGTGTGATGGTTTCCCATGCCTTATATGATTGTTAGGCACGTGGGATAACCCTGTGATTTGATTATGGAATTTCAAGGGCGAAATTCCTAAGGAGAGAGGAGGAGTATGTAACGACCTGTATTCTACATAACGAAAGATCGTAAAATATTTATATTATTTTCATATGAGGTCATATGATTCTAATATTTTAGGAAATGACTCTTTGAATATTTTCCCACATCCATGTTTTTTTAAATTTCTGTGTAACCATTTTGACCCTTAAATTTTATATGACCTATAACTTTTGATAGCAGCAGATTTAGGGTCTGAAACCAATGCTATTAGATCCGGATGATGGCTTCCCTTCCCATAGAGTAATCAAATTTATAGACTTACCATTTTTTATTTATGGTAGATTGAAGTTTCTTTGATTTTGAACATCTTAAGTTGGTAATTAGGGTCATTAGTGCTAAGGCCCATGACTTATTTTGGTTTTTGGGGTAAGTGGAGGCTGATGGGACCTCTTCTACCATTAACAACTCCCAAAACTAGTTAGAAACCTATATTAGTCTCCACTTGCCAAAAAGCAACCCTTAAATATACTTTAAAAGCTAAATTACACAATTAATAGGATATTAGCATGAGTAGCACTTTGGATTAGATATTTACTATTGGAAGAGCCTTGGATTTCGTTCTTTCTACTATTCATTTGAGGATTTGGGTTTTTCTTTGGATTAAGATTAGTGATTAGTTATCTCACCTACTAATCAGCTTATTGAACACCTTAAATTGTGGTTTAAAAATTATTTAAAATTACAAAAAATGTTTTCAGACTATAAAACACCATATATATGAATTTTAGATAATTTGGACTTGATCTGTAAATAGTTTTCTTATGTATCCCTAATTTCACCTTAGATTTAGATCTCTTTAGGATGGTATATTTGAATGTTTGGCTATTTTTAATGCTTGTATATGATGAATGTATGATTGCTCTATGTTTGATGGTTGAAAATGTCAATCTAATGACAATTTAGATAGAAAGAAGCTATGGATCGGTGGTGATCTATAGATTCTATTTTAAAGTAGGCATGATTGATGTGCAGGAAATAAGGAAGGCCTCATAAGGCTGCACACCAAGTTTCAAGCCATTTTGAGTTCGTATAGTCAAGATATAAGCAACCAAAGCATGGATCGCTGGAGGCACAGAGGCATGGATCGGCGGGGATTCAAAGGCATGATCTACGAGAGTCTAAGGAATGGATCATTAGGAGTCTAGAGCATGGATTGTTGGAGTAGCTAGGAGTATGGAATCAGGACATGAGTTATTGGTAGGAGCAAGTAGAATGGTGTGAATGAATGGATCCAAATTCATACGAATTTGGCTAAGTGTGGATTGGTCCCCGTGGATTGTTACTAATCCATGAAGATTGACCCAATCAAAGCCTGCTAAATTGTGGGGGCATGAGGAGTTGTGTTGGGTCTCATATGTGAAGTTTCGGATCAGTGGTAATGTATCGGGTGGAGATGGTTCAGTGGTCATGGATCAGTAGGGATCCATTGGTTTTGTTCAAAAACTTGGCGAGATCGATATGAGGTGACAAGGAAGGCCCCATAAGACCGTGTTTCGTGTTTCTGACCATTTGGAGTTTATATGATTATGTTATGGTCATTTGAAGATGGATTGGTTGTTATTTTTGACAAAGATGAAGCGTGATTTAGCGATGATGATTCCACGGGAGGATGTGATGACTTAGATGATGGATAGTTATACTTCAGGATGTAGCGTAGTTGGATGTAAGGAACTATTGGTGGAAGGTTATGGGATGCATAATGACATTCAATGACTGATGATTGCTGTCTAAAATAGTTCCCTAGATGACTTCAGACGAGAGTCGTAAGGACAGGTCTGAGACGAGCTATGCTATGGATGACATGTGCAAATGGATCATTGATATTCATAGTTTTCGAGATGTGCTCTTTAAGTAGGGGTATGAGAGAACTCTCACTTGAGCTTTCAGAGATGCCCCAGATCACGTAATGTTTTGCTCTATTTATCCTTGACTGTTTACAATGAAGCAATTAAGTTTTAGGCCTTTTGAGTGGCATGGATTCGAATATCGAGAAACAGGGATGTTGAGTAATCCTTGGCTCTACATAGGTGTTCATACGAGTATCATATGTCCAGCGTACTAAGTGAGTGAATGTAAGGATAGATGATGGATGCCATGTTTGCTTTGGTTGCTTATCATTTTAGGGATGTCGCATAACGTAGATATTATCGATGCAGATAAGTAGATACCCTTAATACTTTGATGTATAGTCACCCATAATGACTATAATTGAGTAGCATATATCTTATGTTATGTGCTAACTCTTTGGATGCAGGGACATGTAAGGAATGATTCTCCACACCCTATGTTCCACATACTATACCGACTTTTATAGTGTTTTGAGATTATTTATTGCCCACACTAAACTTCTGTCTTACTCAAGGTTTTATGCTTTGCTTCTTATTATCTCGAGTACTCTTAAATGAGTAGTCTAGATACCGGTTGTAAATAGCACATGGAGGTTTGTAGATGGACTAACAGAAGGTGGCGCTTTCTCACATTTATATTTTGGACTTATCATTGTTTATTCCGCTGTATGACAATGTAAAGCCTTGATAGTTTTAACTTACTATTATCAAAGACAGTTTATCAGTTGAGTTTATTTATCAGTCGTATAAACTTTATTTCTATTTTGTATAACTGTATGGGTCTATGTACTCTGATTATGTGGTTCATGTAGTTATTACTGTCTCTCCAGTTTTACATTTATGATGACTATTATATTTTATCTGATCTGTTGTGAGATATATGACAAGTTCATGGGGGAGAATCTAATGACCTGTATTTTACTTAACGAAGGATCATAAACTATTTTTATTTATTTATATAAGGTCGTATGACTCTATAATTTTGGGATAAGACTCTTGAGACATTTTATATTCTTGTGTGTTTTTCCGAATGTTTATGTGGCCATTTTGACCCTCAAAACCTTGCTTGAGCTATAAATTTTGATTGGACTTAAAATAGGGCTTCAAACAAGTTTCATTTCTTTAGGATGGTGGTTTCCCATTCCGTATAGCGATCAAGATAAGAAAATGGACTTACGATTAGGAAGTCATGCCTCTTTTAAGTTTTGATAGCTGATGGCCAGCATTAATGTGTAATTATTTAAGCCCATAACTTGGCTCATAAGTCTAACTCTAAATTGGTATATATAGGGGCTTTAGTTGTCAAATTAAAACTTTTCTCTCTTTTTCAAATCAGAACTGAACCACCATTAACCATAGATTCATCCATAAATGCACAAATTACTCTCTAAATCTAGTTAAATCATTAATTGGAGAGAAGTTCATCAATTAAAAGATAAAGACCATGATATTGGTTGGTTTGCATTGCTTTCTGTCGCTATTCACATCAGATCTACAATAAAATTGGTTTATTTTGGTAATTGACGAGTGGTTTACACGTTCTCACTATTCTATATAGTTTACATGGTAGAGTTACATGTTTTAACATGAAGTTTGGCCTTAAAAACTTTTCTTACTTTAATTACATGTTATTATATGGTTATAACCTAAATAGGTGAATCTTTGAAATGGTTTTCAACAATGATTTAGTAATTCTCCGTACTCATATTTATATGTGCATGTTGTAGATCTATTGGCTTGTTTATCACATTCTTGTGTATTGTTTGTATGAATGGATGTATATACATGTTAATCTATGCTTGTATGTTGTTCTTTGATGTTGTTTGCTAGTTTTTTGTTTGCTTATAAACATAGGTTGGTGAATTTGGCAAATTGCAAGCAAAGATTGTCAGAGTTGGACAAAGCTTAAAGGATATGCTTTGAAGTATAGAGTAAGCCTATAGCTCAAGTCATGTATTTAAGTTTACCAAATAGACAAATTGGTAATGAGTTTTTCATGTCGGTACCGAGTTATCACTACTAGTCATATGGCTCGATGATTGTGAGGGATCTTTAGACCATGGCTAGTAGAGGTGGAATATTACAAGATGCAGAAGATTGGCTAAGTGTTGGATGTTATACCGACTTATCTTATAGGATTTGAAGATGAAGTCTTTGGCATAGGACCAAGTTGTTTTGATGAATGGGTCGATGTCTAAAGTGCTTAGGAATGGAACACCAAAAGCAAGGGAGGAGAGTTAGCCAAAAAATTGGTTATGTAAACAAATCGATATCTAGCTATTCACGTTAGTACATAGTTGGTTTTATGCACGGAAATGAGATGAGTTTTTTAGTAGATGAAGTGAAAACTTTATAGATCGTGCTGGAGGTGTTGGCTCATTCGCTTGAGGATTGGATGACGAAGTAACAACATAATAAATGCTTTGTATCCTCTATTTGTGATTCATGAAGGGAGTAGGTATCGAAGATAGTGACACGATAAAGGAGGGAGCCATGGAATAAGGAACATGGAAGGATTCCTGGATAATGGAAATTGGATCGAGCAGAAAGAAGGGCTCGGATGTATATGCTAAGGAAACGTTGGTACTCGGTGTGCTTTCAATTGTACCTGAAGCAAGGTTATTATAACTGGGGATGCCTCATGAACCAGTGGCTTTGGATCTAGTGGCTAGCTTTCGTCTTTGAGATATGTGTCTAGCTTTGGGCTACATGGTATAGGACTAAAAGACATATCTTTTCAACCCTCAAAAGTCGCCACTTTATACAATCATGATATTCAAAGTATCGAAAAGGCAGATTGTTATTGTAGGAAGAATAAGAATAGGAAAAACAAAATCTCATAGTGGAAAGACAACAGATAATATAACAAAGATAGTAAAAACTGCCTCTCTAAAATGCATGGTACATCAGAGTTAAAAACAAACCTCAATAGCTTGGATAGGTATTACTCCTGACTTTACAATTGCCGATGGGGGTGTGTGTGTATATATATAGCAGAAAATAAGAAAACACTATGAGAGTTGAACATCCATCTTTACTCCATGAGTTCTATGTCCCCCCAATGACAATCTAATAAAAAATACTATGTCTGTCCCGGGCATTATAATAACATAGCTCCCGGATCAGTCTGGAAAAGTAGCATGAGAAAATTCAAGAAATATAGTGCACATATAACAATTCTATGAGACCACGCCGCTACACATGAAATGAATTTTTACCTCACATGAACAACATCCATTGAAGAAAGATTGGAAACAAATTAGAATGGTACCCAACTGGAAAGAATGGGTATAAACAATTTCAAAATCCAAACTTAAAGAATGGACACAAATAATTAAACAAGCTCTTCTCGATGCAATTAAGAAAGAAATAATTCAAAGGTTTGAACTAAAAACAAGGAAAAAGAATTTTTCAACAATAACTAGGAGGATGCATCCCCTTTACTGAAAGTATACCTCTAGAAAATATATTTGAGAACTACGATGGCTCTCGGACACATCCAAGCTGGACCCCTGCCAATCTTATCAAGAATCCAAGTATTTCACATCTCCGTTCGCATATCACTGAATTAAATCTAGAATAGATATGAAGATACCCTAATGGGAGCAACCTCACATAGCTTGGCTTCCACTCTCTTTTTGGTTTTAGTCATTTCCAACAAAGGATATCAATGCTCAAACCGAGCAACAAATCATCTTAGATTGATGAAACACAAAAGGCAGTGGAATCAACAGACAATAAATCAACTGTTGGGAATAACAAAATGATTCTATATGGAGAGTAAATCACATATTCTTACCACTACTCGTCAATTTCAAACTTGTACTATTCTTTGGTTAAAAATGAAGCCCGGAATGTTAAGATAGTGTCACCTCTAAGCCTTGCCTTGACATACATTTTTAACTTTCAAGATAAAGACAAGTTTCCATACCTCGATGCTTAGTGCTAAGTATATGATCAAATCCTTTCCATATAAGTGACACCACTTAAGGAAATTAAATTTATACTTTACATAACCAAATCAAACTTTTATGCTTTTCACACAAAAAATTTCATGGTTTTCACATCATAAAACATTTGTAAAATACTTGTAAATGTATTAAAAAGAAGGGTAAAAAACAAACGTCATTATAAGCATTATTTACAATGAATCCCAAAACCATTTACACTTAGCTTTATATTTTAAATATCCCTTTGTTAAGATTTTCTCATTTATAAACTATCATTTATAACTTGAAAACTACATTTTTTAAGCTAACTTAATGGAGGGACTGATCTCCTACCAGATATATTAAAGGAAAGAAATAGATTTAGAAACAGGCTTCTAAATCTAGGAAGAAAATAAAAAAATGAAAAGGAAGAAAACTAAAACCTAAAAACAGCATAAATAAACAAATATAGAAAGCAATCCCTATATCTAAGAATTTCTTCCTCGGTTTTCCTTTCATTGCAAAATGCCTTTCTATTTCTCTTTTCTTATATCTTGTAAAACACTATGGTTAAATATCATAATAAGATATTTGCATTGCTTGTTTTCCATCTTGTCGCCTTAAATATCGTGTACCATTCTAAGGACATGATTCTATTAGGAGTATGCAGTCTAAAGTGATTCAAAATCACTCTACAAATCTTGTACAAGTAATCACAAGTGAAGAACAAATGAACATTGCATTCAGTAAGCCTGTCACAAAGGGTGCAAGTCCTATTCACCAATATACCACAATTCAACAAGTTGGCTTTGGTACGGTTCACGTTCACTATGATTTTCCATATCATTATGTTTTCTTAGGCTTGGAATTGTTAGACCATATCCTGGAATGCCATGGTTGAATGGCCGAGAAACCATCCGTAGTAAAGGAATTATATATCAGTTTAATTGAGGATCTTTGTTATTCGGTTTTAGAGAGGGGGATATTTCATAGAAGCTTCCTTCAATTTCATGCCACAACCGACAAAAATTATGAGAGCTGACATGAGGGAGGATGATTTGGTTTCCATGAAGGAACAGGTTGACTTTTCCATTCTCAAGAAAGCCTAATATGTAGTGAAATCTCTTTTAATTTGAGCGCAAGCGAATTATTTGATCTAGATCTAGTATTGCCTGTTTAGATACCAATGGAATGTTAAAAAAAATCAATTACGCAGTCTCATAGAAACAATAGCAGAAATAAGAGACACAGAAGATTTAACGTGGTTCGGACATGAATATCCTACGTCGACGGAGACCCAACAACTTCTTTTATATCATTAAAGAAAAGAGTACAAAAGAGAGGGAAGAATAATGGTGGATGCTCTCACACACTCACTTGCATATGAAGATGAAATTCCTTCATTTAAATAGACTTGATAATGAAGGGTTGCTTGGCGATTAAGAAAATCAATTTCTTGATTACCCAAATATCTTTTCAAATTGCATGGTTTGATTTTTGTACAAATAGATGGCATAATCTTGGTTTTCGTATCTTTTCTTTGATTGATTGATTCTCCATGCCTAATTATTTATTTCTTCATATAGCAAATGTATTGACTAATTAATTGATTGACTGATCAATTAGTTTTCGTCAAAATATCCTTCCATATACAAGCCAAATTAATCGATTTGAATGAATTAATTAATCAATTTCTTTCCTCCTTAACAAATATTTGAATCATCCAAATTAACAATCCACCTTGATTCAAATATAACAATCTCACTTCATCATCTTATCATCAAGCAATCAAGATATAAGTAGTTGGGTCTAGCGTCTGATGGCGCTCAAATAACAGGTATCAAACTGATCAAGGTTGAGAATGCTCAAACTTGTCCTTTAAAAGTGACTTTGTCATCATATCTGAAGGATTATCCATAGTACTCGCCTTCAACAATTTGATCTTGCTTCTGTAACGACCCGGAAATTTCGATCCTGAAAATTCCAGATTGTTAGTGAAAAGAAGAAAGAGATAGAAGAAGAACAGAAAAGAAACACACAATCTCACAATCGCAGCGGATAAAATATAATATCAATAATAGTAATACCAAGGAAAACTGTGTATATCAATTTACATCGATATATCAGAGTTACAACAATTTTAAACAACATCGGATAGATATAATTTAACCTGTCTCGGATATATATAATATCATAGTGGAAACTCTCCATACGTCCTTGCCATCCAGCTCGCCTCCTGAGCTCCAAAACGTTATTACCTGAAAATCTGTAATACTCGGTCTGACCCGAGCATTACATCAAAGTAACACCCGGGTCAGGCTGGAAACCAGCGTGAGTAAACTCAACTAACATGGAATACAAAGGTACACAACTTATATAAAACCCCGGTAACTTATATCAATTTCAACTTCACAAGATATTATAGACATCATCTATATCACACATCAATTTCTAAGTGTCCAAAACTTAGATTAAAGGGTCAAATAGAGTTAAATCATTCCAAACTAGCATATTGATTTCCATATATTAAATTTATACAGAATTGAAGTGGTTTTAGGTATTTACTAATACCCGACTTCGGTCTCTTCGAACCCCATGCCATCCTAACCCAAATTATTCAAGTAAAAAGTTTATCTCTAATTACCAGATAACATTTTACACATCAATTCGAAGTTGATAGATAATCACATTATCACCATCCATCCAACATATCATATCACCAAGCAATTCATATTTAGAGATATCAACCAGTCTAAAACACTCATCATCATTCAATCATTAATAAGCAAGATTGATCACTTCATTAATTTCATTAATTTAATGATCCTCTAATTACTTTCATTAGTTAATTATTCTTAAATTTCATATAATAATTAACCTTCAACTTAATTACATTCATTAACCAATCTTGATTAATCACAAATCAGAAATTAACTTTCCTTAATTACTTCATCAAACCAACTCCTTGATTAATAAATTAGTCCTTCAATTATACTGAGTAATCATTACTTAGTTTCTTCCATCAAATAATTATCCTTTAATTACTACCCCTCCAGTAATTTCCTTAAATTAGTTACATCCAGTAATTGTCCACTAATTACTTCACTAAGTAATTATATCTCATTAATTACCTTAAGTAATTATACTTATCCAACCATCAAGTGATTACCTTTAATTAATTAAACTTAATTAATTGGCTAAGATTTAACCACGTCAACTTAATTAATTACATCAATTAATTAATTATTCTATAGTTATTAATTAAGTATCCTTTCATAAATCACATTCATTGATTAACTTCTAATTTATACCTAAATTAATAAATCCTTAAATTAATCAATCCTACACTATGTAAATAATCCCTAACAAATTATCCTTTAATTACTTGCACTAAGTAATTCTATTTAAGTAATTACCCATAAATTAATTTCATCAAGTGATTATTCTCAATTAATAAACCTTGATCATTAATTAATTTAACCTTTAATTAATAATTAAATTAATTAAGCCAAACAAATTTTATCCTTTAATTACTTAAACTTACATTAAGTAATTAACTTTTTATTTATTACATTAATTATATTATTATCCTTTACTTAATATCTTTATAATTAACTAAATGATATAGTTATCTCATCTAATTACATTAGTATTAATAGTGACTTAAGTTAAAAGCTAAGTCAACCTTGAAAATTTCTTAATTTATAATTACCGGCCCAAAGCCCAAACTCCTTCCTTCATCTTCCCTTTCCATATTATTAAAACCTGCTAGTTACCGAAATCCAACTCGAGTCTATCCCAAACATACTCGAGCCCAGACACTATACTGTTGTTTATTTTGAATTAAAACACTCACGCACTGAATCCAACCCGAGACACTTCTACCCTTCCTTCGAGTTTGATCCAAGCAGAACACCCAACCTTCCCTAGCTCCACATCCTATCCAAAGCAGATGCAAGAACCGCTCGTTCACGTGCACAAATGGTCGGAGCATCTTCGACCATCTTCCCTACCTCAGATAAGTCGACGACAACTCCTACCTACGATACCAACCACCAGTAACACGTAACGATCATCGGATAAAAATCGAGTCAAATCAAGAAACATCAGACCCAAATCCAAACCTTATGTTCGCCAACCACCAACACCTCCGTCCATCTGCAACCACGCCATCGAGCCTACATGATCACCAGAGTACCACGCTCCATTATACTTTACTCCGACCATGACTGATTCCCTTCTCATTGACCAACCGACCCTCCAAATCCTAGTCAACACAACAGGTCCTAAACCCTAATTCTGCTCCGCCAAGCCACCACAGATCGGAGAAAAATTTCACATTATGTTTCCCATCATTGACTCCTCCTTGGCCAACTCTCTGCCTAATTTGACACCCCGAAATTGTATCCGCCACCGTGAATCAATCAAAACTCAAATCCTGATTATCTTCCAATTCCTCACTAACCATGAGCTTAAAATCTTTGATATAGATATCAAAATTAATTAATTGCCAATACAAATCAGTTTACAGATCCCATATGAGAAATTAAGACGTAAATTTATTTTATTTTTTATATTTTGATTTAAGGAATTTTACTGTTATTTCTTACTTCCACAACATCCTCTTAATATTTCATCTTGAAATCCTCTTTAAAAAAAAATTACATTGCCATGATCAACTCTCTTTTATATATATATTTTTTTGTTAGCCTAATATTGTCTGAATAAAATTAAATTAAATTAGAAAGTTAATTTATAAGCCTGCAGCAAAGAAACAGAAGTTTATAAACATACATGCATGCATAAATGTTGATCAGCTACACATTTTTCTGTATCCAGACATATATTCATTGTACAAATAAATTCCATAAAGCCAATTCAATGATTTATCATAAGCATTCAAATTTAAACAGGTTTAATCCAGAATAAAAGTAGCAGTTTTACTCATTTGAAATTGATAACAGAGGACATGTATTTGTGCTTAAAAAAAACACCTTGTTAAAAAAAAATCAAGTCTGATTTATACAGCTGGGTCTAAAAAGAAAAAGTGGAAGGTTTTTGTTTTTTTTAGAATTTAAAACCTGTATAATTAGACAGAGCCCAAAAATCAAAACATGTACAGCCGTGTATTCATATAATTTATATAAACAATCATTCAACCATTTCACACACTTTACTTCAGATATTAACTGCATGCATTCAGATCTAATCAAATTCAAATCAAAAATAATTTTTTGGGAATTGTTTACTCACCTTACTGTTTAACAGAGCAGATCCTTGTTGTAATTGAAAATTTGAAACTGGACTTTATCCATGATTCCTTGTCTATGCTTAGTTGAAATCTGAAACTGCCTAATGTGATTTGCCTACAGATCTACATTTTTCTTGATTGAAAACTTTAGTGCTTGATTTATAAATTTGCAGTTGCATGCAGGCTTGTTGAAGCTTTCAAAACAGAATTGAAGAAAATCTACAGGCTATTGTTTGAACTTGCTTTTGATTTGCAAAACTAGTTACAGGGTTTATATTTTGATTGATAAAGGGAAACTTGATACAAATTCTGGTTTGGAAGATAACATTCAGTTTAAGTTTCTTTGTTTTAGAAATGAGAAGTTAAGAAAAGAGAAAGAAGAGAGGGAATGTGAGTTTATAAAATGTAAATGATAAGTTATTAAAAATTAAAAGAAATGAAAAATGAAGGATGACACTTGTTTTTAAGTGTTAACACTTGTCATACTAAATGCTAATTTATCTTACATATGTATTCACAAGCTTTAATAATCCACACTTGTAATTATTCATTTTTGTTAACTTTTAAAATGATTTAAAAGGCTTTGGAAATAAATTAAATAAGTACTTTTATTAATTTATTAATGCTTTTCTATATTTATATAAATAAAACCTTATTCATAAATCTTATATCCAAATATGTTAAAGATATATATTAATACGTTTTGTACACTCTTTATGTTAATTTAAATTTTGTTTATTTATATATATATATATTTATATATTATGTTATGAATATTTTCTATTTTTAATAAATGCATTTGTGAAAATAAAAGAGTTAGTGCCACTTGTAAATTTTTCCAATATTTGTCACATTCCTAACTTGTTTAAATTACACAAGTTATTAGAAGCCTTACAAAACTACACATGTTCTTTAGGTAATTTAGTATTTTCTATTTAAAAGTTAATGAAAGTTTTAACAAAATTAATTAGTTTTTAATACTTAGTTATATATATACAAATAGATAAATTTTAAAGAATAAAACCAAGTATTATTATAAATAAAAACAATACATATATCAATAATTTGAAAATAATATATATATATATATATATATTTGATAATTTAAATAAAACTTATAAAAGTGATTGTAAATTACTTGTTATTTAAATGAATTAATGCTTCATTAATTAGTTGTATTTTAAACTCAATATTAAAAAAAGAGATAAAACAAATCTTATTATTAATCTTATTTAAAATTAAAAATTATGCTAAAATCAATTTACACCATTTATCTTAACAAATTTTAAAACTATATAGTTATTTATTAAAGTAAGATTATTAAATTTATTGCCAAAAATTTCCGGGATATCACATTCCTCCCCACTTAGAATCTTTTCGCCCTCGAAAAGGAACGAAAACAGAATTTATTAAATATTTAAAAACCAGTTAAAATATTCTTTTTTAAAAAAAAATTCAAACACCTTTAAAATCTATTTAATGTTGCCAAAATAATTTTTATAAGAATACTTTTATAGCTCTATGTCTCAACAAGTCCATCCTCGTTCTCATAGAAATTCGGTCATACGTTGATCAGGCGTAGGACTGAAAATCTATAAATACTTAGAAGACTCATTTTCAACATCCAGTGAAAATACTTGGAAAATGATTTTATTGAAGATATAGAAAACAGTTTTTGAAAATAGAGGATATATTTGGTGAGAAAGCTCTGGAAATCATCACCCCCATCCATGGTCATAGTCACATTCCAGGGTAACGTTGTCGTCGCAGCAAAAGTCCATGTAACTGCAGGCTCTCAGCGGCCTCTCGCTTATGCCATGGATCCCCACACAACAGATCACAGTTACATCCAGGGTTACGTTGCCATCGCAGCAAAAGTCCATGTAACTGCAGGCTCTCAACGGCCTCTAATTTTCGCTGTCAAAATGAAACTTCTCCACTCCTACATAGGTCGCAGTCTACCGATATAAAATCAAACGCAGACTGTTGGCTCTCTGCAGCACACACGGCTTTCGCTATGTTATACCATAGATCGCAGTTACATCCTGGGTTACGTTGCCGTCACAGTAAAAGTCCACGTAACTTTTGGCTCTCAGCGGCACACACGACTTTCGCTATGGTATACTCTACTCATAATCCTCAGGAACTAGTTTTGTCCGGACTCCTCACAGGATCAACTTTAGAACCCCCCCTTGGGGCTAAAGGCAGCACCACCCGATGGTACTCCTGAGAAGTTCATTTCAAGGGAGCGCCTTTTTCCCCGGAGCCATAATCAAAACATTTTATACTATACATATATAGTATCTTTAAATCATACACCTAGTATGATCTCATACAAATCTCCTTTACACAAAATCGATTATTCCAAAATCGATAATTCTCAAACTAGGCTTCCCAAATTCTCATATTGACTTTACCCAAAAATCAAAAGCCTTTTCCAAATCCAAAGGTTCCCAAAACCCTTTTTCCAAAATCCTCATATGATCCTTTATATATATATATATATATATATATATATAAAATCTTTTAAAACTTTGGATCATTTCATACTTGTATAAACTCCTTTTATACTTCAAAACATTTCCAAAAACCCTTTTCTTCTGGCAAAAAATTCATCAAGGGAAGTTTCATTTTATAAAACAAAGATACTTAACTTTGTTTACTCAAAATCAAATATTCAAATTTGATTACTCTTTTCAATATCAATTTCATTCAAATCCGTACGATGTACACATACCATTCGTACGCCATACTAATCTGATCGCTCACTCGATCACACAATTTCACTTCCAAATTAGTATCGTCCACCCGACTTCCTAGTGCGGACTCAGATCTGGTTTCTTGATCAGAAACCGTCATTCTCCTTGCATAGTCATAACTATTATAGAGAATATCCAGAACCAATCAACAATCCTTATCCAGGTTCGCCGTCGAAAATCGAGTGAAAAATCCCACCCGGATCGATATAACTATCTCGAAATTCTGTGCTCGAATCTGGATCAAATCACTATGCGAATAGAATAACATACGTACAACGTACGTATTTATCTTTATTGGTTATTAGCCAAATCAATTCCATTCCTATTCACATTCACTTTGATTTTCATTCACTTTTTCACAACTGCTTAAATCCATTCGGATTATCACCTCTATTCTTATCTCGATTGGGTATTTAGCCAATAACAGTTTAAACTCCGACTAGTTTATTTAGAAAATAGCTTGAAAATTTAAAAATAGATAAGTAGTTGGAAAATAATTACTAGTTTGTAAATAGGTGTAAAATAGGTAGAAAATAGTTAAAATAATTATAGAAATTTTAGATAATTGCAAAATAGTAGTAAGATAGTAATTAGTTTTGTAAAATAGTTGAAATATAGTAATTAGTTTATAAAACTGTTGGAAAAATTGTTAAACAGTTTCAAAAACAATTATAAAACAAGTATAAGATAGTTTGGCTTTCAAAAGAAAGGTTATATATATAATGAATAGCTTGGAAAAATAGGTTTATATTAAAACAATTTATATTAAAAATAGTTCAGAGTCAAAACTGTTCAATTCCCAATATCCATTCCTATCAGTTCAATTTAAATTTTCTCTTCATTTAAATTGAACCAATTCCAGTTTGAATTAATCCCCATTTCAAACTCCATTTCCAAATAAGTTGAATTATTCTTGATTTCTTTCCAAATTCAATTCAAATTCCATTTGAATTATTAAACTTATTCATCTTCAATCTCAAGTCCAATTAATTCAAGTCAGATTCAATTTCAATTCAAATTAATTCCTTATCCTTAATTTCAAATTAAAGTGTGATTTTCCTTTTATCCCAATAATGGATATATTACCACACTTCATTTCTTATTCATTTAAAACAAATCCAATTCACAACTTAAAGATTTTTAACCACAATAGGATGATATCATCTAATTTATTTTAAAACATCCATTCATTTTCAATTTCTAGATCTCAAACCCATTTTGAGATCACACAAACTCTCAATTTAAATCAACCATTTAACTTTCCAAGTTAAATCTTAATTTCATCTTCAAATTTCCAAATCAGGTTGATTATTCCAACTTATTTTACTTCTTTTCCCAAGTTAAACTCAATTCACTTAATCAGTCAACTTTATCCAATTTGAATTTTTCATTTCAAATTTTGAACTTCTCATAAATAATCTTCCCACTTATCAAGTTCAAAAACTTATCACTTTGGGTGTCGCATCTTATTCCAAATTTAAAACTCAACATTTAGAGTTTATTTCAAACCACCTTTGATATTATGTATATCTATATATATACATATTAATTTCTTTTACCAAGTTATACTTTTAAAATTTTAAAACACCTTTGGTTTTCAAAACAAATTTCTTTTAAAATTTCAAACAACTCTTGTTTGAAATAGGACCATTTCATTCAATTGCCTAAAATAATATTATTCATTATTTCTTTAAATTAATTACATCATTAATTAACTCAGATTAATCACATTCGGTAATTAACTTATTTCTTAATTACCTTCATTAAGTATTTGTCCTTTAAATTATTTACTTCTAGTAACTTCATTAAGTAAATTTATCATTTCCAATTATTATCCATAAATTAATATCATTAAATAAAGTTTAATTAATTACATAAATTAATTAATTATCCTTATCCTGAAACCTTTCCCAAATTCAAGATTTAATTTCTGTTTGAATCCATTTCAAACTTATCTTTAAATTTAATTCCAATTTGGTTGTAATTATTACCACTTAATTCTTACTATTACTTTTAGTTTAATTAATACTACAACCAATTTCCTTAATATAATAGATAATCTATTTCTTATATAAGATTCATTTACTTTTGAAATCATTTAAAATCCTTTATATAAGAAAATAACAAGTACGCTCTCTCATATTTATATCCTTAATTCATTATAGGGTACCTCTTACCCTATCCTTAATGAGTACACCCTCCAGAGCCAAGGTTCTCGCTTAACCTCGCTCTGATACCAAATGTAACGACCCAGAAATTTCGACCCCGAAAATTCCAGATAGTTAGTGAAAAGAAGAAAGAGATAGAAGAAGAACAGAAAAGAAACACACAATTTCTCAATCGCAGCGGATAAAATATAATATCAATAATAGTAATACCAAAGAAAACTGTATTTATCAATTTACATCGATATATCAAAGTTACAACAATTTTAAACAACATCGGATAGATACAATTTAACATGTCTCGGATATATATAATATCATAGTGGAAACTCTCCATACGTCCTTGCCATCCAGCTCGCCTCCTGAGCTCCAAAACGTCATTACCTGAAAATCTGTAATACTCGGTCTGACCCGAGCATTAAATCAAAGTAACACCCGGGTCAGGCTGGAAACCAGCGTGAGTAAACTCAACTAACATGGAATACAAAGGTATACAACTTATATAAAACCCGGGTAACTTATATCAATTTCAACTTCACAAGATATTATAGACATCATCTATATCACACATCAATTTCTATGTGTCCAAAACTTAGATTAAAGGGTCAAATACACTTAAATCATTCCAAACTAGCATATTGATTTCCATATATCAAATTTATACATAATCAAAGTGGTTTCAGGTATTTACTAATACCCGACTCCGGTCTCTTCGAACCCCATGCCATCCTAACCCAAATTATTCAAGTAAAAAGTTCATCTCTAATTACCAGATAACATTTTACAAATCAATTGCAAGTCAATAGATAATCACATTATCACCATCCATCCAACATATCATATCACCAAGCAATTCATATTTAGAGATATCAACCAGTCCAAAACACTCATCATCATTCAATCATTAATAAGCAAGACTGAACACTTCATTAATTTCATTAATTTAATGATCCTCTAATTACTTTCATTAGTTAATTATTCTTAAATTTCATATAATAATTAACCTTTAACTTAATTACATTCATTAACCAATCTTGATTAATCACAAATCAGAAATTAACTTTCCTTAATTACTTCATCAAACCAACTCCTTGATTAATAAATTCATCCTTCAATTATACTGAGTAATCATTACTTAGTTTCTTCCATCAAATAATTATCCTTTAATTACTACCCCTCCAGTAATTTCCTTAAATTAGTTACATCCAGTAACTGTCCAATAATTATTTCACTAAGTAATTATGTCTCATTAATTACCTTAAGTAATTATACTTATCCAACTATCAAGTGATTACCTTTATTAATTAAACTTAATTAATTGGCTAAGATTTAACCACATCAACTTAATTAATTACATCAGGTAATTAATTATTCTATAGTTATTAATTAAGTATCCTTTCATAAATCACATTCATTGATTAACTTCTAATTTATACCTAAATTAATAAATCCTTAAATTAATCAATCCTACACTATGTAATTAATCCCTAACAATTTATCCTTTAATTACTTGCACTAAGTAATTCTATTTAAGTAATTACCCATAAATTAATTTCATCAAGTGATTATTCTCAATTAATAAACCTTGATCGTTAATTAATTAAACCTCTAATTAATAATTAAATTAATTAAGCCAAACAAATTTTATCCATTAATTACTTAAACTTACATTAAGTAATTAACTTTTTATTTATTACATTAATTATATTATTATCCTTTACTTAATATCTTTATAATTAACTAAATAATATAGTTATCTCATCTAATTACATTAGTATTAATAGTGACTAAAGTTAAAAGCTAAGTCAACCTTGAAAATTTCTTAATTTATAATTACCGGCCCAAAGCCCAAACTCCTTCCTTCTTCTTCCATTTCCATATTATTAAAACCTGCTAGTTACCAAAATCCAACTCGAGTCTATCCCAAACATACTCGAGCCCAGACACTATACTGTTGTTTATTTTGAATTAAAACACTCACGCACTGAATCCAACCCGAGACACTTGTACCCTTCCTTCGAGTTCAATCCAAGCATAACACCCAACCTTCCCTAGTTCCACATCCTATCCAAGGCAGATACAAGAACCGCTCGTTCACGTGCACAGATGGTCGGAGCATCTCCGACCATCTTCCCTACCTCAGATAAGTCGACGACAACTCCTACCTACGATACCAACCACCAGTAACACGTAACGATCATCGGATAAAAATCGAGTAAAATCAAGAAACATCAGACCCAAATCCAAACCTTAGATTCGCCAACCACCAACGCCTCCGTCCATCTGCAACCTCGCCATCGAGCCTACATGATCTCCAGAGTACCATGCTTCATTATACTGTACTCCGACCATGACTGATTCCCTTCTCGTTGACCAACCGACCCTCCAAATCCTAGTCAACACAACAGGTCCTAAACCTTAATTCTGCTCCACCAAGCCACCACAGATCGGAGAAAAATTTCACATTATTTTTCCCATCATTGACTCCTCCTTAGCCACCTCCCTGCCTAATTTGACACCCTGAAATTGTCCCCGCCACTGTGAATCAATCAAAACTCAAATACAGATTATCTTCCAATTCCTCACTAACCATATGCTTAAAATCTTTGATATAGATATCAAAATTAATGAATTGCCAATACAAATCAGTTTACAGATCCCATATGAGAAATTAAGACATAATTTTTTTTTTTTTGTATTTTGATTTAAGGAATTTTACTGTTATTTCTTACTTCCACAACATCCTCTTAATATTTCATCCTGAAATCCTCTTTAAAAATAAAATTACATTGACATGATCAACTCCCTTATATATATATATATATATATATTTGTTAGCCTAATATTGTCTGAATAAAAGAAAACTAAATTAGAAAGTTAATTTATAAGCCTGCAGCAAAGAAACAGAAGTTTATAAACATACATGCAGGCATAAATGTTGATCAGCTACACGTTTGTCTGTATCCAGACATATTCATTGTACAAATAAATTCCATAAAGCCAATTCAATGATCTATCATAAGCATTCAAATTTGAACAGGTTTAATCCTGAATAAAAGTAGCAGTTTTACTCACTTGAAATTGATAACAGAGGACATGTATTTGTGCTTAAACAAAACACCTTGTTAAAAAAAATCAAGTCTGATTTATACAGCCAGGTCAAAAAAGAACAAGTGGAAGGTTTTTTTTTTTAGAATTTAAAACCTGTACAATTAGACAGAGCCCAAAAATCAAAACATGTACAGCCATGTGCTCATACAATTTATATAAACAATCATGCAACCATTTCTCACACTTTACTTCAGATATTAACTGCATGCATTCAGATTTAATCAAATTTAAATCAAAAATAAATTTTTTGGAATTGTTTACTCACCTTACTATTTAACAGAGCAGATCCTTGTTGTAATTGAAAATTTGAAACTGGACTTTATCCATGATTCCTTGTCTATGCTTAGTTGAAATCTGAAACTGCCCAATGTGATTTGCCTACAGATCTACATTTTTCTTGATTGAAAACTTTAGTGCTTGATTTATAAATTTGCAGTTGCATGCAGGCTTGTTGAAGCTTTCAAAACAGAATTGAAGAAAATGTACAAGCTATTGTTTGAACTTGCTTTTGATTTGCAAAACTAGTTACATGGTTTATATTTTGGATTGATAAAGGGAAACTTGATACAAATTCTGGTTTGGAAGATAACATTCAGTTTAAGTTTCTTTGTTTTAGAAATGAGAAGTTAAGAAAAGAGAAAGAAGAGAGGGAATGTGAGTTTATAAAATGTAAATGAAAAGTTATTAAAAATTAAAAGAAATGAAAAATGAAGGATGACACTTGTTTTTAAGTGTTAACACTTGTCATACTAAATGCTAATTTATCTTACATATGTATTCACAAGCTTTAATAATCCACACTGGTAATTATTCATTTTTGTTAACTTTTAAAATGATTTAAAAGGCTTTGGAAATAAATTAAATAAGTGCTTTTATTAATTTATCAATGCTTTTCTATATTTATATAAATAAAACCTTATTCATAAATCTTATATCCTAATATGTTAAAGATATATATTAATACGTTTTGTACACTCTTCATGTTAATTTAAATTTTGTTTATATATATATATATATATATATATATAAATCTTATGTTATGAATATTTTCTATTTTTAATAAATGCATTTTTGAAAATAAAAGAGTTAGTGCCACTTGTAGATTATTCCAATATTTGTCACATTCCTAACTTATTTAAATTGCACAAGTTATTAGAAGCCTTATAAAACTACGCATGTTCTTTAGGTAATTTAGTATTTTCTATTTAAAAGTTAATGAAAGTTTTAACAAAATTAATTAGTTTTTAATACTTAGTTATATATATACATATAGATAAATTTTAAAGAATAAAACCAAGTATTATTATAAATAAAAACAATACATATATCAATAATTTGAAAATAATATATATATATATATATATATATTTGATAATTTAAATAAAACTTATAAAAGAGATTGTAAATTACTTGTTATTTAAATGAATTAATGTTTCATTAATCAGTTGTATTTTAAACTCAATATTAAAAAAAGAGATAAAACAAATCTTATTATTAATCTTATTTAAAATTAAAAATTATGCTAAAATCAATTTAAACCATTTATCTTAACAAATTTTAAAACTATATAGTTATTTATTAAAGTAAGATTATTAAATTTATTGCCAAAAATTTTCGGGATATCACAGCTTCATTCTTCCTCAAGCATAAGAAAGAAACCTCTAATATAAGTGCGCTTCATCTGTGAATTGTAAGCTTGATTATCTACAAGATGAATCGCACTATGACTGTATGAAAATAGCTCTAATGTCCGCTACTCCATTGAAAGATCATCCACCAACTGAAATAAGTATAATCCTTCCTTTGTTGCTTCCACAATCGATAACAACTCTGCTTCGGTAGTCGATAAAGCTACGATAGATTGCATCTTCGATCTCCATGAAATCGAGCCTTTGCTAAGTGTAAAAACATAGACCGACATTGAATTCCTAGCATCTCTATCCGCAGCATAATTAGAATCACGGTATCCTCTAAGAAATATGTCACCATCCACTCCACCATATAACAAGCCCACCGAAGAAGTGCTTCGAGGATATCTAAGAATCCACTTCACAGCTTGCCCATGCTCTTTGCCTGGGTTTGACATATATCGACTCACAACACCCGCTGCATGGGCCAAATGGTCTTATGCACACCATCACATACATAAGCCTACCAACAGTACTAGAATAAGGTATATCATCGATATACCTCTTGTCTTCTTTCGATGAGGGAGATAAGTGTCTTGACAACTTAAAATGAGAGCCTAATGGAGTGCCAACCGGTTTGGCTTTCTCCATTCCAAATCGAGCGAGGTCCTTCTCGATGTACTACGCTTAAGTGAGCCTTAACTCTCTCCGCTTCCTATCCCTGCTTATCTCCATACCAAATATTCTTTATACCTTTTCCAAATCCTTCATGTGAAACTCTCTACTGAGCTTCGCATTCAACTCCTTAATTCTAACCGTACTCCGAGATGCAATCAGCATCGTCAACATATAACAACAAATAAATCATATCACCATCACATCTCCTAAAATAAACACACTGGTCTTTGAAACTTCTGGAGTATCCTAGTGAAAGCATAAAATTATCAAACCTCTTATACCATAGTCTAGGAGAGTGCTTCAGTCCATATAGAGATTTGTTGAGTTTGCAAACATAGTCTGGTCTGCTACTATCAATGAACCCTTCCGACTACTTTAAATAAATCTCCTCGTCCAGATCACCATGCAAGAATGCAATTTTGACATCTAGTTGCTCTAGTTCCATATCATAATGATCAGCTAATGCCAAAAGAATACGAATATAAGTATGCCTAACCACTGGAGCAAAGATATCATGATACTCTAACCCCTTTTTCTAAACATACCTCTTTGCGACTAATCTTACCTTGTATCTGAGATTACCATTTTCACCGTCTTTCACTCTATAGATCCACTTGCATCCACTAGCTCTCTTATCGGTGGGAAGAGGAACCAAATCTGAAGTATGATTTCTCTACAATGATTTAATCTTCTCCTCCATAGCAACTAACCAACTAGAACCGTTAACTGATGTGATAACTTCTCTATAATCACAGGGCTCGTCATGGGAAACATTCAAAGCATATGTTGCCATATCATCAAAGTTAATATTTTCGATGCTCAATCCAATAAAATCATCAAGCCACTTAGGATTTCTTCTTTGTCTGACAGGCCTAGGTTCTGAATGAGCTCCACCTTGAGTTTGTTCCTTTGTACCAACATCGATATTATCCTCATCAACCACGGTGTCATCGGAAATACCATTTGAACATCTATGGAAAGAATCAACAGATGACTTACTTTGTGTCTGGTATTCTTCACATGTCCTCTCATTGTCATTCGATGAGGAAGCCTCTACCTACAACATAGTCTTCTCATCAAAAGTCACATGCCTGCTCATAACAATCTTCTTTCTAATAGGAAATCACAACCTATATCCTTTCACTCCTCTCCTATACACTTGCTATCTCTAGGTTCCAGCTTCCCTTTACTCTCATGCACATAAGCCGGGCAACCAAACACTTAGAGAAATGAATAGCTAACAGGCTCTTCTTTCCATACTTCTTCAGGGATCTTCATATCTATGGCGGTAGAAGGTGTGCGGTTGATGAGGAAAGCTGCCATAGATAAAGCTTCAGCCTAAAATCCCTACTTCAATTTAGTAGTCAGTCTGAGGCATCTTGTTCTCTCCAATAATGTTCGATTCATCCTTTCTGCAACTCCATTAGACTGGGGTTCGCCTTGGTATAGTGTAATGCATCTTAATGCCTTTAGACTCACAATAATCGATGAATTCCTATGATACAAATTCACCGCCATTATCTGAACGGAGAACTTTCAATTTCTTCCCTGAATGCTTCTCAACCATAGATTTCCACTTTTGAAACTTGGCAAAGATTTCACTCTTTGACTGAATAAAATATACCCATACTTTAAGAGAGAAATCATCATTAAATGAAATGAAATACCTGGCTCCACCTAAAGACTTATAAGGGAATGGACCCCAGACATCTGTATGAACGTACTCCAAGACAGCTTTTGCTTTATGCTCTCCTATACTAAAGAAATCTTCATCTGCTTTCCAAGAACACACTCTTCATGAAAATCAAGTTTTGAACGATGAAATTCATCAATAAATCCTCATTTTCTCAACTCATCCATGTTGTGCTCACCGATGTGACCCATCCATAAGTGCCATAATCTCGAAGAATCCATATCAACAGATGTAATAGAAGCTGATTCACTAATTACAGTAGTTCCCTTTAATAGATAAAGATTTCCTGCCCTCACACCTCTCATAAAAATTATAGAACCCATCGATATCTTCAATTTCTCTCCGTCCACTACAATCTTCAAGCCAAGTCTACTCAATGCCCCAATAGAAATCAAGCTCCTCCTCAAATCATATATATGTCTAACATCGATGATCGTATGAATAACACCATCAAACATCCTAATCATCGCGCTACCAACACCAACCATACGGTAAGAAGCATCACTACCTATCAGAATTTCTCCTCCATCAATTTTATGGTGAGTGGAAAAGCAATTCCTATCAAGTGTCATATGATAGGATGCGCCAGAATCAATCAGCCATAAGTTTCTCTTCCTAAAAAGCCAGAAGCTGTAAATACATCAGTGTCACTTTCTTTATTTGATTTCTCTATTGTAGAAGCTAAGGCTTGCTTTGGATCTTTTCTTCTACCTTCAAGCTTGGGACATTGTGCTATGAAGTGCCCTGGTTTCTTACAATAATGACAAGTCAAATTTTTAGTCCCCCTAGACTGAGACTGTGAAGAATTCCGTCCTCCGCATTTCTTTGACCTGCTTTGGCCTCTACCTCTCTGAACAGATAAGCCTTCGGTATCACTATCCAAGCCAGTGCTCGCCAATCTACCTCTTAATACTTCACTATGAAGATCGACTTTTACATCAAACAAACAAATTTTACTATAGCCATAAATTATGGAATTAACAAAATAGTATACTCCTTAGGCAAGGAACATAAGAGGATCATAGCTTGTGCCTCATCGATAATATCAACTTCCGTTGCCTTCAGGTTCATAATCAAAGTCGTCAAAGCATCTACATGCTCCATGAGATCAGCTCTAGGCTTCATCTTGAACGAATAGAGTTGTTGCTAAAGAATAATCCGATTGGTGAGAGACTTGTCTTGATATGCATCCGATAATGCATCCCATAGTTCCTTCGCCGTGTTCTTCTGAGAGAACTCTCTAAGAACTTCATCTGAAAGACATAACTGAATTGTTATGAGAGCTTCATCTTCCATCTCTTCCAAAACAGCTGCATCAATACCTTTCAATTTCTCAGGCGCAGAAACAACCTTATAAGTCTTCTCCTTCTTTAATACAGCCTCCATCTTCATCTTCCAAGTACCCAAATCTCCCTTTTTGTCAAATCGTATTACTCTATAATGGACACCAGATCTACCAACAGACTTAATAGAAGTAGCCATTAATATCCAAACAGGAACAATAACACTAGCTTTGATACCAAACTGTAGTGAAATTTGTTTTAATTTGAGAGAAAGCGAATTATTCGATCAAGATCTAATATTGTCTATTTAGATACCAATGGAACTTTAAAATAATAATCAATTATACAGTCTTACAGAAACAATAGCAGAAATAAGAGACATAGAAGATTTAATGTGCTTCGGATATGAATATCCCACGTCCATAGAGACCCAACAACTTCATTTATTTCATTAAAGAAAAGAGTACAAAAGAGAGGGAAGAATAATGGTGGATGCTCTAACACACTCAATTGCATATGAAGATGAAATTTCCTCATTTAAATAGACTTGAAAATGAAGGGTTACTTGGAGATTAAGAAAATCAATTTCCTGATTACTAAATATCTTTCCAAATTGCATGATTTTATTTTTGTACAAATAGATAGCGTAATCTTGGTTTCCATATTTTTGCTTTGATTGATTGATTCTCGATGCCTAATTATTTATTTCTTCATATAGAAAATGTATTGACTAATTAATTGATTGACTAATTAATTAGTTTCCTTCAAAATATCCTTATCTATACCAGCCAAATTAATTGATTTGAATGAATCAATTAATCTATTTTTTTCCTACTTAACAAATATTTGAATCATCCAAATTTAATGTAATATTGCTCATACGTTTGGATTCAGTATAGCAGAAAGGATAAAACCGTTCTAAGTCCAAAGACCATTCCAAAAAGAGTTATTAATAGTGATGTTGCATTGGATATAGGGTAGAAGATATTGCCTAGCATGTAGTAAACATCAACTACTATCAGTTTTAGCTTCCATAGTAAAAAACTTGGATTGTTTTATTATATTAACCCTCTGCCAAATTTGAAGAAGACCATTGTCACCTGACATTAATTTGTTTAAGTGTTTCGAGACTGTAGCTTTATTATACACATCGATATTCATGATGCCTAGTCCACCATTATCAAATGGATGAGTACTTTTTTTGAAGGGTATGGAAATTAGTTTTGGAGAAGATGGGTTGGCATGGCATAGGAATCTGTTAATAGCATTTTTTATCATATTAATGAGCTTCTTCGGACGAATAAACAGGCTAGACATGTACCGACACATGGCAATGCCGACGGATTTAGCTATCACTGATCTCCCAACAATGGAAAATTTGTTAGAAGGCCATGCACATAATTATGAAGTTATTTTCTCATATAAAGAAAGGCACGGGGTGGTGGATAATTTCATTTTAGTAATAGAAATACTCAGGTATGAGGTAGAAATATTAGCAAATTTCAAATTAGCCAGAGAGGCAAAAGGTGCAGTTTCTTGAAAGGTATTAAAGTCCGGCTGGCACGCCGGAGTTCCGGCCATCTCGGCCCGGTTCCAGCGTGGACCGGACCAGAACTTGCGAAGAACCCAAAAAAAAACGAATATATCCAACAGAAGCAAATCAACCCGTGAAGCAAATCAACTCGTGAAGCAAATGAACAAAAGATTGAAGCTTTATTCCAATCAATCAAAAAACTTGTCTGCCATTTACAAATTACAACCAACATATTCATGTGAATAAGATTTGATTTTGCCCTATAAAACCAGATATAATTCATACTAAATAGACAGACCAAATTAACCTCTTCGCTTCTACTTCTGCTTCATCTGACATTGTCAGGTTCTTGTTCGAGCTTCGCAACAGCGTCGATCTTCCTTGCAGCGTCTCTTGGCAACGACGATTGATTTTTGCAGCGTCTCTTGGCAACGACGATTGATTTTTTGGCGATCAGGCAATTTTTTTCTCGTGCTAATTAGGGCATTGAAGTACGTGACTTTGAGGAAGATGGTTGAGTAGAATAATGGATCTGGTATTAAAGTATACGCAGATTTTAAAGCATACGCAGTAAAATAGGGTTAAGGTATTAGCGAAAGGAATTAGCATAAAGATAAAACAATAGTCTGCCTCATCGTTTTAAAGTATACGCAGTAAAATGGGGTTGAATAAGTGATTAAACAATAAATATATGGCAAATGTAAGCAGTAAAGGTATTAAAGTATACACAGTAAAATGTATTAAACATTAGTCTGCCTCATCGTTCATTTAGGTAGCTGATTATCGATCAATATACGCAGTGAAAGTATTAAAATGTATTAGCGTTAAGTGATTAAACGTTAAATTATTTTGTTTCTTATTTAGGTGGTTGATTATGGGAAATCGTGACATCGTTTGGAATTATTGTACGGCCGTT
Organism: Allium cepa; assembly: GCA_030765085.1. Taxonomy (NCBI): domain Eukaryota; kingdom Viridiplantae; phylum Streptophyta; class Magnoliopsida; order Asparagales; family Amaryllidaceae; genus Allium; species Allium cepa. The sequence continues at coordinate 242,255,315 of CM060930.1, forward strand.
ATTGGTGAAAAAAGAAAAAAAAAGTAATTATTGTCATAAAATAATTTCTGGTGGTGGTATAACACGTATGAAAGAACATTTAGCAGGAAAAACAGGCGACTTGGCAGTATGTCCGACTGTTCCCAGAGAAGTCAGGAAACTTATACGAGAACATCTGAATAAAAAGAGAAGCGAGCGAAATCAAGGGAAGCTCGAAAAACAACGTGTGCAAGAAGAGTTAATGAGCATGCCCGAACAACAAAATGAAGATACCGACAGTGATGGAGGTGAAGATGACAGAGAGCTAAGATACGCCTTGCAAGAAAGTAAAGAAAGTTATATGAACTCGGGTGTAGGATCTAGTGGAACAGGTATACGATCTAGCGGACTAAAGCGCAACGACCGTTCTAAATCAATCAGAATAGATGACGATTTAGCAACACGGGCAACTGGAAGGATTGATCCCTATGTACAAAAACGAGGAGGTAGAACTCAACCTTCTATTAGAACTGCAATAAAAGGCATTAAAGATGCCAAAAAACACATAGGTCGTGCAATATCAAATTTTTTTTACTTTAATCATATCCCACACAATGCTGCTAATAGTCCTTACTATGAAACTATGGTAGATGCCATTCAAGAAGCTGGTCTTGGAATTAAAGGACCCACAGCACATGAATTATCAAAAACATATTTAGATTTAGAGTGCACTGAAATCAAACAACACATCGACACTTACTCTAACTTTTGGGATGAGTATGGTTGTACGTTGATGTGCGACGGTTGGAGCACACAAAATAGAAGAAAAATCATCAATTTTCTTGTGTATTCTACCCAAGGAACTGTCTTTCTTAAATCTGTTGATGCTACCGACAAATTTCAAAGTGCCGAGTATATTTGTGGTCTAATGGATAATGTTGTTAATTTTATTGGAGAAGATAGAATTGTGCAAATAGTAACTGACAATAGAGCAAATTACAAAGCTGCTAGCCAACTATTGATGGAAAAAAGAAGAAAGCTATATTGGACACCATGCGCAGCACATTGTATCGATTTGATTCTTGAAGATATTTCAAAAGAAACCGAGGTAAAATCGATTATTCTAAATTGTCAATCAATAACAGGATTCATATACAATCATGGTTGGTTGCTTACCATAATGAGAAAAGAAACCAATAATAAAGAGCTGATTCGGCCAGCAGTAACCAGGTTTGCTACTCACTTTATTGCATTGGAATCCATATACACACATAAAGAGAATCTAAGAAGAATGATTTCTTCAAGGGAGTGGAGTGCAAAGATTCCTAAACTCGATCCTAAAGATAAAAAAACTGCAATTCTTATCTATAATTTGATTCACAGTGATAAATTTTGGGCCAATGTTGCTGCTATAATTCTCGTATTTGGTCCACTTGTAAAAGTTTTAAGAATGGTGGACAATGATGATAAAGAAGAGATGGGATATCTATATGAAGCAATGGATCGAGCGAAATAATCAATTAAGAAAAATGTTGGTGTAAGACAGTGTCAAAAGTGGTGGAATATAATCGATAAAAGATGGGAAAGACAATTGCATCGACCTATTCATGCAGCAGGTAATTTTTTTTAATTATTGTACAATTATAAAAGTACATATCATGTTAATATTTCTTTGAAATATCAAATTGTTTTAGGTTATTTTCTCAATCCTCATATACAATACGGAGATAATGCAACAAATGATGATGAGGTTCTAAATGGATGGACAAATGTTCTTGAAAAAATGGTGCCTGATATTGCTATGCAAATTGAAATTTCAAAAGAGGTAATAAAAAAGTTATTAAACTTAATGTTTAGCGCAAAGAATAACTTGGTTTATTATGAATGATTCGTAGGTTGAAAAATATAGAATGAAACTTGATGTATTTGGTTCTGCAAAAGCGAAACGCGCAGTTAAGTCGTGTCTTCCAGCTATGTGGTGGTCAATAATTGGTAGGGAAGCTGCTCCAAATTTAACACGCATAGCTATGCGTATTCTTTGCCAAACAGTTTCTTCTTCAAATTGTGAAACAAATTGGACAACATTTGCAATGATTCACACGAAGTTAAGAAACAGAATAAAAATGGAGAACTTAGAAAAATTGGTATTTGTACATTATAATATGCGATTAAGAGTACGACATGCTAAACGCCAACAAACAACCGATCAAATTATTGATTTAGATTACATCTTTCATGAGGAGGATCCACTTGCAGAATGGACTAGAGAAGCTGAGAATCCACTACTTGATAATGCAAGCGATAATCCTTGGTCGGAAAATGATAATGTATCTGTAGAAAATACTGAAAATGATAGTTCATCAAATGATGATTCAGGCAATGTTGGTGGTGACGGTATTGGTTCTAGTGGTTATGGCGTTGGTTCCACTTTTGATGAGTCTCAAAAACATATCCAAAATTATGAAGCAGATGACTATAGTCGACGAAGAGACAGAAATTTGAACGTTGTACATGAAGATCAAGGGGATTATGATGACAGGTATACTTCTAACAATGTCCCCAGTTTTAGGTATTCTACATCTGACTATACCGGAGGTTATTCGTATTGTGGGTTAAATCAACTGTATGCTGCTGAGCCATCAAGTAGCCAAGATGAACCCTCACCCTTTGATAATATAATGACGACATTTTTAAGTTCGGATCAGATACAGCATTATGCTTTTCCAGCATATTATAATCCGACACAAGATGAAGAGATCGATGGACAAAAATTTATATGATGCTCAGAGAAATAGCTTTTGGTATTGAAATTTTATGTTGTATGTTTTGTAACTTCTATGTGACTGGAATAATTTAGTGTAATTGACTATTAGTATTGCGTATTTATTTGTGTATTTATAATAAAAATGAACCGGAATTTACAAACAGGATTTATAACGGAATTTCCGGAAATCCCGAAACGAGACCGAAATTTTGAATTTTTCAGATGACCGGAACGGAAACGGAATCCGGGACTTCGAACCTTGGTTTCTTGTTGAGACAAGCTGATATCATGATGTTGGATTTTTCATAATTAACTGTAAGACCAGTCCGCAAGAAGAAGCAATTAAGAATATTTGAAATGTTGTTGATGGACTTATTGTTGAGTTTGGAAAATATGTATAGGTCATCAGCTGTTAACGTGAAAATCGGACGCTAACACCCCGATGTCCATTGAAGTTGGATGAAAGCACCACCCGTGTACACGGGAACTACAAGCAAGTAGAGAAATCACAGAAAATGCAGAAAAGACAACAGTTTTTATAGTGGTTCGGCTTAGAGTAAGCCTACGTCCACTTTAAATCTCTTTATTACTGAATTTGGTTACAACTTTACAACAATCTTCAATTACAACACACTTTCGACTAGTAGATCAAATTCTGATGGAGAATAATCTTCCGGATTCATGTTGAATGATGTAGATTTTCTCTTGAAGATCGTCGTAGTGTCCTTGGTGTTTGGAGTACTTGAAGTGTTAAGTGAGTTGAGAATTCAGCAGAGTATCGGCGCTTGAAATGTTTGGCCAAAAGTCCTTTGCTAGTTTGAGGTAGGTCGGTATTTATAGAAAAATCTTCCCTTCGAATCGTAAGTCGTGTTCGACTCATGGTAACCCGTGGCCGAGTTAAGTTGGGTCGTGGGCGACTCAGCTGGTAGAGTCCACGCTTGGTGTCAGAGCGCCTTCGATCTTCTGGATATAGCACAAGTCCTAACTCGTTCACGAGTTAAGAGATCATGGCCGATTTATCTGACTAAGCCCTTGGTTCCTCAATGGTTCACTTCTTCAGAATTACAAGTCATGAGTCGCTCACGAGTCAACTCTCTTCGACATAAGCATTGTGACTGCGGGCTACGACTCAGTGGTTTTAGGTCGTAGGTAAGTCATGCTGAGTCGTGAGTCGTGAGTCGCGCAACTACTCAATTTGTTGAGTCGGTAACTCGTTGAGTCGGCCTGTCTCATAAACCGTTAACCTCTTGAGTCGTTCCGCTTCTCTTAAGCCGCCTTGAATTCTAACTCGCCAGCTTGTTGAGTCGCTTCTACCTTTAAGTCGTGAATTATCTTGAGTCGTAGACCCATTCCATCTTTCTTAAACCGTTGAGTCGTAGACTCCTATATGTCGTAAGTCATTCACTTCCGTAAGCTGTTGACTCCTTTAGGTCAACCAATCCCTAACTCGTTAAGTCGTGTAACTCCCTTGAGTCGTGCAGCTGTGAAGTATTCCAATTTGTCAAGTCGTCAATCCCTTAAGTCGTTAACTTGTTGAGTCGGTTACTTATTGAGTCGGACCACTTCTTAAGTCGCTCTGCTCCTTTAAGTCATGAGTCGTCTCAGTTCCTAACTCGTTGTCCAAACGGGGTTAACATTTGCCCCTCGAAGTGCATGCCTATGTCGTAGGACGTGTGCTTCGATCTTCTTAGCTCGTGTCCTGATGGGTTGTAAGGTCGCGAAGGACTTAAGGAAGAGACTAGGTCGGCTGCTGCCGATTCATATTCCATCGCTCCAGTGTATAAATGGCTTAGGTCGCCCCTTCTTCTCCACCTTCTTACTTCAACGTTTATTTCCGCCATTAACAATCTTCGAAGCTTTCAAAGACGAACTTAACCAGTTCACCTCATCATCAATCAAATTTCTTTGATCTTCGTCGTCACACTACGTAAGTAAACTTATTGCCCGCTCAATTTCACAACTGCCGTTATCCCTCGATCATGGAGTTGGACTTCCCGTTTTCTAACCCCAATCCAAATCCTCGCACCATGCTTCATTTCGAGTCACGCTATGATTGATTTTTGACAAGCTTGGAGCGGTTTGATTTGAGTTTGTAGACGATTTGCAAGGAGGAGACGATGGGTTTTTATATTTCGAGTCAGTTGATCCATGAATTTAGAGGAGATGAGACTGTCTTGTATGGGTTATCGGGTTAGGAGATAGGAGGATAACGGGTTAGAGGTTAAAAGGTTAATGGGTTAGGAGTTAGGAGGATAACGGGTTAGTGGTTAGAAGGAAACGTGATGCAAGCTTGGACGTGATCCAGTAATCTTGAGCGCAGTAATTTTGAGCGATTCAATAACCATCGCGACTTATCCTTTGACCGACTTACCAACTTTCACGACACAAGTCTTAAGTCGTAGCCGGGATAGGGCTTGGAGAATTTCACGTTGCTTCGGACTGAAGCCTTTTCTATTTCCCATGACTTACGACTTAGAGCACGGTCGACTTAAGGCACCAACAATCCAAGATTGAAACGACCTAACTTAACTCGCCTCATAATCCTTAGGTCATGGACGAGTTGGCCAGACAATCAATGATTTGATTTAACCCGTAGGAAGAATTTCTTAAGTCATTGCCAACACTTAAGTCGTCGCCGAGTCAACACTTAAGTCGTTGCCGAGTCAACACTTAAGTCGTCGCCGAGTCAACACTTAAGTTGTCGCAGTTTACAATTTTGCTTGAACCTTGAACTTTAACTTGATTTGCTGAAATAAACTGCCTGAATGCCGAATTGTTTGGACTTTAACTTGTTAAACTTTGTTGCATTTTTTCACAGGTCACTCTTGCAAGCTAATAATCTGTCTAATACAACATTTACAGAAAATTGGGACGAATATACTGCCACTGACTGCCCACATCAAATAACAGATTAGTTAATAATAATTAATCAACTTGAACAGATTGTGTGAACGAAGTGCTTTAAAACAAAAAATTCAGGCAAAGTATCAAGGCAACATCGGAATAGTCAACTAAACTTTCCTGTTTGCATTAACACTGTACTTGAACTTCGAATTAACAAGTCCTGAAATTTGATAGCCAATCAATGGTCGACGAGCTTAAATCCAGTTATATTTACTTGTTTATTTTTATTAGTTCTGCAAAACACTTCACACTTTTAGGAAACGCGCACCTTCAAATTTGAATATCCAGTTGCTTATGTAGAATGGCCTCACATCAAGAAGAAGTAACGGAACAGACTGGAGAGGCTCTTCCAATAGGTGCTCCACTGACTACTCCACCGGAAAGAGTCTCGACGTCCTTGAACCACCAGACGTTTAGCTTATTGCGTGCTCAATTTGGCATCGTTGAAACGGATGCTATATTGCCCGGGCCAAATGATTTTGCTGATAGACCTCCCCGTGGTTTTGTCGCTGTCAACCGCCAAATGTGCTTGTGCGGTGCTATTCCTCCCTTCAACGAGTTTTTTCAGCAATTTCTACTTCGATTGACTATGTCCCCGTTTCAACTGCACCCCAATGGTTACGCCATTCTGATGGGGTTGTGTGTTTTATTCATGAGAACCCTGGATCGGCTACCGAGCTTCGAAGAAATTTGTTACTTATGTTCCTTCACCAGGACTAAAGATCATCCCTCCATTGTTGTCATAAGGAGTGCTAGGAATCGCAATCTCGTGACTGGCCTTTCCGAAAGTGTTCATGGATTTTTAAATCAGTTTTTCTTTGTTCGCTGCCCCCAAGGGTTTTATGCCATCTGGAGAGTAGGAAGTAAGATTATCTGCTTTCTATTTTCCATTCCCGAGATTTTCGAGTTCTGAGTTGTTAATCGTTAATTTCACTCTTTCCTTTTTCAGCACTTCCTTCCCCCTCTAGAGATCCAGGCCATAAGCAAGTTTTTGAGAGATTGAATGCTGTGGCCGTAGAAGAGAGGAGCATAAAATTTTTGTTGAGGGATGAACTTTTGCATCAGTATGGGCTTTTGCATGCTTCCGCTCTACGCACCCCCATGAGGTCCTCGATTCTCCGGCTAGAGCGTCGGATGCCCCAGTTTCTACCGACACATCCATACCAAAGGAACCTGCTCTTGAGGCTTCGCTAGTGAAGTGCTCTACTTCTATTGATGTTGCGGGGCCATCTGACAAACTTGCCCCGGTTATTGAGGAAGAAGAGCCTCAGGGATCTCCCCAACGTTCACAGAAATCTGGCGAAGAAGCTGAGAAAACCAGCCCTGTCAAGCAGAGCAGGGACGACAATTTCGAAGGACTGAGCGACCTCTTTGCCACCTCACAAGAGATCTTTAAAGATGATCCTATCACTACCGGGGTTTCTTCTTCAGTAGTTGAAGCGACTTCTATTCTGCAACAGACTCCGTCAACTCAAGAGTTGACGCTAACTACTACACCCACAACTACTCCACAATTAAAGAGTGGTTCGTAGTTTGATGCGCGTAGTTTGCACATCACACACACTTAGAATTTTTCGGCACTTTTATGCTTTTGACTCTTTGTACTTTGAAGACTTCTAAAACTTATCTCTTTTTATTTCAGACTCTCTGATGGGACGCAGTGGCTCCTACTATGATGACTTCCAGCGCTACGGGAGGCGTAGCCAATATGATTATAGGCGCTACCTCCCCTCTTACAGAGAATCCGATGAAGAGAGAGCCGCCCGAAAGGCTCAGGAGAGGAGGGCGTAAGAAGAGCGTTCTGAGAGAAAAGAGAGGGAGGAGCGCCACGATTCTTCCCATAAAGGCGATGATTCCCATAAGAGAAAATCCCATGATGACCGGGGAAAAAGTCATATGGTTGAGGAACTAAGCAGGCGTGCCCGACATGGTGAGAAGCATACTTCTATAACTCCCGAAAAGGTCACTGCCCCCGTCTCACTTGACATTCCTTCTGGCTCTCCTGCTCTTGGGAAGACAGACATTCAAACAATAATTAGCAAGCCTAAATTTCAAGTTGGACCGGGCCCAGCCACTTTGCAAAGCCAGTTTCCACAGTGGTGCCTGAAGGGAGTGCGGTTCGACCTTGACTTGGTCCCTATCGACAATCCTACCATGCTACGAAATCTCGATGCCGTCAAGCTTGATATTAAAAGGATGTCGAACTGGAAAAAGCTTGTAGACGAGCTTCAAAGGGTCAACCGTGCAAATATAAAGGCCATGCTTACTATGGAGAATGATAAAGCCGAATGGCGGAAGGTTCTTAGCAGCATGATACCGAAATGAGGAGCATCGCTACTTACAATGAAAAGCTTGAAGCGAAAGTTGAGGAACTTAAACAAGAACTCGCTACTTCTTCTACCACATATACTCAAAAAGAAGAAGTATTTCAGAAGCAAGTTCGCGATGCTCACGCAGCTCAGCGACATGCCGAGGCACAACTTGAAGCTGAGCAGAAAACAGCAGGAATGTATCGTGCTGAGGTTACAGAACTACAGGAGAAAGTCAGCTCTCAGGAGGCAGAAATTCAAATGCTTAAGCTTCAACTTTCCCAAGCTGAAAGAGAGCGTGATGAGGCCGTTGCCGGCAAAATTACAGCTGAAGAATCTCATGAGGCGACGAAGACCAACATCAGCTCGACATTATTTGCCTTCTACCTGCATAGCGTCTTGGGGCGCGGTAGCCTCGCCTTTCTAGGCCCCAAGTACGAAATTACTCTGGGTGAAGTATGGGAGGCCGCACTTGATATGCTCGGTGCTAAAGGTGCTGGCTACATCGAACCGGCTCTTGAAGAGCACTATTTTGATAAGGATGCTCGCGCCGCTCTCGCCAAGGGAACAGCTTGCAAAATTAAGGGCCGAAATGGCGGTAAGGGAACATTCAGGAAAAACTATCTTAACTGCTCCGATTCAGCCTTCTCCTTCGGCCGAAATCGATATCATTGGTTCCAGTTCCCATTCTCCATCCCCTACTAAAGTTACCACCGAGATGACGAGTATACAGGGTGGAGATGAAGGCGACGAGAGTGCCGAGGCACAGGCTTATGAGGTTGATGTCAGGAAACCGACTTCTCCAGGTGACTCTACTGTTAATATTACCCAAGTAGACTGCTCATCTGTTTCTTACGAGCTTGATGAGCTTCTTGACTACTTTCTGAATCTCAGCGAGCCTTTATTTCCACTCTTTACTGACTTTAACTTCTTTTCTTCTGTAGAGAAAACACCGGGCATCGTTCAAACTTCCCCTCCTCCAATTATTCCTTCCTCGGCTCTCCAAGTCACCCCTCCTTCTGCTTCGCAACCCGGGTCGCAAGAGGAGCAAATATAAGCACTTCACGGCTTAGATGATCCTATTGCCTCTCAAGAACATGGGCTAGAAGGACTCGGAGAAGGCAATGAGTCTCCGGAGCGAACCACTTCTGATAACATAAAATTATCTGCTCTCGTTACTCCGGGAAGTGAGTCTTTTTCAAGGAAGAGGAGGAAACGTGCCACTTCCAAGAAGAGAAGGAAAGACATTCTTTCTTCTGAGGAGGAAGCGGGAGTTGATCCGGTAGTAACCCTTTCTCCTTCATCCCCGACTCTCCCAAGCCGTCCTTAAAAGCTGCCTATCAGGTCAGGTGAAGGCTCAAAGGGTGGTGGCAAGAAGAAGTAAGGAGTCGTGCTTCAATTTACTTCTAGTTTTTGCTTTTTGCATGTACTGGCCGGAGATTGTGCGGGTACCGGCCCCCGCTTTTCTTTTTCTTTTTATTTTGAAACCTGTACCTGTACAAAATTTTAACAGTGTTGAATAAAATGATTCTTTTTTCTTTGTACAAACTCCTGTCTGTATTTGAGAATGCATTTATTATTCATTTTTGTACAAGTTTCTTTATACGATATTGCAGTGAACTTGTGGTATATTGTTCGAGCGCAATTTTACCGATGTAGTTATACCATGTTGCCCCTATACAATAAGCTCATTGCAATATTTTATATTTTGAGGGGACTTGTATTTTTATTTTCTAGAGAATAATTATTCCATACTTGGAGGAATAATATTCCGTTAAAAAACAGAGTACAACTCCCTCCATATAAGTTTTTACGCTTCATCCTTCGAAGATATCACTTTTTCTTTTGTGCATATACACATTTTACCAAGTGAATTCTTCTATGTGGTAAAGCGGACCTCTGAAGCGTACTTTAATTTCTTTTTGAGGAAGAGTATTTTCCAGAATAGGTGAATCATTCTTCCTTTGAAAGTTAAAGTGTGCCTTTGATGAGGGTTTTTTTTTTTACGCCTCAGTAAAGGGCTTTCTGATTTTTGCTTTGCGTTTCCGACGAAATGCTTCTTTGAAAAGTTGCACCTCTGAGGAGGGCTTTTTCACGTTTCAACACTTGGAAGTTTTATTTCAATCTCGGGGAAACGTGTGCCTCCGAAGAGTTGTGCCTCCGAGGAGGGCTTTCCACATTTCAACACTTGGAAGTTTTGTTTCAATCTCGGTGAAACGTGTGCCTCCGAAGAGGTCTTTCTGCTTGATTGTGCCTCCGGGAGGAGGTCTTTTCATTTTTGCCTCTGGGAAGAGGTCTTTATGTCTTGTTGTGCCTCTGGGAAGAGTTCTTTTTGTTTCTGCCCCTTGGGAGAGGCTTTTATTTTTCCTTGTTCGCTGGGAAGCGGGCCTCCAAAGAGGGCTTTCCACATTTCAACACTTGGAAGTTTTATTTCAATCTCGGTGAAATGTGTGCCTCTGAGTAGGGTTACTGCCTGGATGTTTGGAGTTTCTTTCTCTCGGTTGGACGGATTCACGGGAGTGTATCGACCGATCATTCCGCAACTTTGTAACGAGAAAGATCTCTCTTTTTCTGGTTGGCCCGCTCGAGGTCTTTTAGCATTTCAACTGTGGTGAAATGGGCCTCCGAAGAGGGCTTTTTTCACGTTTCAACACCTGGAAGTTTTATTTCAATCTTGGTGAAACGTGTGCCTCTGAGTAGGGCTTTTGCCTGGAAGTTTGGAGTTTCTTTCTCTCGGTTGGACGGATTCACGGGAGTGTATCGACCGATCATTCCGCAACTTTGTAACAAGAAAGATCTCTCTTTTTCTGGCTAGGCCCGCTCGAGGTCTTTATCCTCCGAAATGTTGTGCCTCCGTAGAGGGCTTGTGCCTCCGAAGAGGTCTTTTGCTGATTGATGCCTGCTCGCCCATGTCTCTTTTGCCATCCATTCACGTTGGCGATCCCCGTTGTCTTTTGCAAGAGTCATCACTTTTTTAGTTGCCAATGATTTCCCTTATCCAAAGAAACATACTTCATAGTTAAGCAAGTTGGTGGTGGTAGACACAGGCTATTTAACTGGTTGTTTATTTGTTCAAACATTTGTAGTCAGTTAGATATGGTCCACTTCCATCCACCTTGCTCACTTTTGTTCGAAGCACTTCTTTTGTAGGATTTAAGTATGGAAATCTTGAATGGTTTAGTGCTTGCTTGCTGAGTGGTGTCGGAGATCAATTGGTCTTGCGATGGGTAAGCTTCATTTTTATAGCCTGCATTATTAAGTCGACATTTTAGTAACACAATTAACGTATTTTATATGTCGAAATAAAACAAAGCAATTTATAATAGAAGAGAACACAAGATTTATAGTGGTTCGGCCAAAAACTGGGCCTACATCCACTTTATAGCTTTTCATTATTCACTTGCTTTACAATTGTTTTCAATACAAGAATCATATATTTGCAATTCTTTTACAACATTTCAGCAAAGCTTTCAAGTAAAATAAGGACGCAAATGATTGCTGTTCCAAGCTCTCGGGATTGGTTCCCCTTCGACAGTTGTGAGTTTGAATGTGCCGTCAAGAAGCTTCGTTCCTATAACATATGGCCCTTCCCAGTTTGGCCCAAACACACCTGTAGCTGTCATGATTCTTTTCAGAACTAGGTCTCCAACTTCAAAGTTGCACTGACGAACTTTGGAATTGAAGTGCCTGGCTATTCGTTGTTGATGAGCTGCAATTCTAAGTCTAGCCTCTTCTCTTCTTTCATCAAGGAGGTCAAGTGCTTCCAATTGTAGATTTTCATTCTCATCTTTATCAAAATGGATCCTTCTGTGTGAGGGGACTTCGGTTTCCACTGGAATCATTGCTTTTGATCCATATGCCAATGAAAATGGAGTATGCCCAGTCGCAGTTTTGTGGGTGCTTCTGTATGCCCATAGTGCAAGCGGTAACTTGTCAACCCAACCGCTTTTCGCTTTTTCCAGCTGCTTTTTGATGGTTGATTTGATGATTTTGTTTACTGCTTCCACTTTCCCGTTTGCCTACGGATGAGCCACTGCTGAGAAGCTTTTTCGGATTTTGAATCGTTTGCAAAAATCTTGGAATTCCTCACTTTCAAATTGAGTGCCATTGTCTGTGATTATCTTCTGAGGCACACCATACCTATAAATGATATTCTTAGTCACAAAACTTATCATTTTCTTAGAGGTAATAGTGGCCAAGGGTTCGGCCTCAGCCCATTTAGTAAAATAATCAACAGCAACGATAGCATATTTAATCCCTGATTTGGCAGTTGGCAAAGGCCCAATGAGATCTATTCCCCAGACAGCAAACGGCCATGGACTGACCATCTGTGTTAGCTCAGTGGAAGGTGCTCTAGGAATTTTAGCTAATCTCTGGCATTTATCACATTTTCGGGAATAGTCAGCAGCATCCCGATTAATTTCTGGCCAAAAGTATTCATAACGGAGGATTTTCTTTGCTAAAATTTGACCACCTGTATGATCTCCACATTCCCCTCCGTGTACTTCAGTTAGAATTGTCCTAGCTTCTTCCTTTGTCAAACGTCGAAGTAATGGCATTGAAAATCCTCGTCTGTACAAACGACCATCTTGAACTATATATCTGGAGGCTTTCCTCATCAGCTTTTGCCGTTCTTTCGAATTTTCTGGCAGAGAACCATTAAGTAGATATTCAAGTATCGGAGTCATCCATGACTCTTGCTCCTTGGAAACATTCATAATCCAATCAACATCCATTTCATCTGTGCTTGGAGCTGACAAGACTTCGACGGGAACTAACCCCAATAGTTGAGCTTCACCAGTACTTGAATACTTCGCAAGAGAATCCGCCTTCATATTTTCTTCTCGAGGGATATGGTTTATCGAATAACGGTCAAAATCTTGAAGGAGCTCCCAGGCCTTTGACAAATAGGCTGGTAAATTTCCTCCTTAGCTTGAAATTCCTTCTTGACTTGACAAACAATAAGTTGAGAATCACTGAAGATATGCAATGCCTTGATATTTAGTTCTTTAGCGACCCTTAAACCAGCGATGAGAGCTTCGTATTCAGCTTCATTATTTGTCGAAGGGAATTCTAGTCTCAGTGCATAACATAGTGATCGCCCTTCTGGGGTTTCAAGGACAACCCCTGCTCCGGAACAGTAATCATTGCTTGCGCCATCGACATACAATTTCCATTGGATTGGGATGCTATCAATGACTTCTTCCTCACTACTGCCTTTATCCGTACATTCTGCAATGAAATCTGCTAAAGCTTGTCCATTGGTTGCCTTCCGGGGATGATAAGTGATGTCATACTAGCTGAGTTCGATATTCCATTTCAAAAGACGGCCCGAAGTCTCAGGACAGAATAAGACTTGCTTTAGAGGCTGATCAGTGAGGACTTTGATAGGATGAGCTTGGAAATAAGGCCTCAATTTTCATGATGCGATCAACAAACAATAGGCGAGCTTTTCTAATCTGGAATAGTTCATCTCTGCCTCAGTGAACCTTTTGCTGATATAATAGACTGGGAGTTGAATCCTTGCATCTTCCCATACCAACACTGCACTGAGAGCATGAGACGAAATTGCCAAATATATGAAGAGATCTTCACCACTGTCGGGCTTTGAAAGTATCGGAGGCACTTTCATATGACGAATCAACTCATCAAATGCTTTCTGACATTCAGGAGTCCACTCAAAGTTCTTCTTTCCTTTCTTCAGAGCATCAAAGAATGGAATGCATTTGTCAGTAGCTTTGGAAATGAACCTACTTAAAGCAGGAACCTTTCCATTGAGACTTTGCAATTCCTTCTTCTTTCTAGGAGCCTTGACCTCTCTCAGGGCGGTGATTTGAGCTGGATTGGCTTCAATGCCCCTAGCGCTCACAATGAAACCAAAAAACTTTCCGGACTCCACTCCAAACGAACATTTCAGGGAATTAAGCTTCATTCTATACTTTCGGAGTACTGCAAACATCTCTGCCAAGTGATCCATGTGGTCCACTGCTTTCTTAGACTTTACTAGCATATCATCGACATAAACTTCCATTGTCTTGCCAATCTGTGGTTTAAACATGGTGTTAACAAGCCTATGGTAAGTTGCCCCTGCATTCTTGAGTCCGAAAGGCATGACCTTGTAGCAGTAGAGTCCAACATCTGTGATGAAGCTTGTATCCTCTTGATCCGGCTCATGCATCATAATCTGGTTATATCCGGAGTATGCATCCATAAAAGATAACAATTCATGTCCTGCTGTCCCATCCACCAACTGATCGATCCTGGGCAGCGGGAAACAGTCTTTGGGGCAGGTTTTGTTCAGATCTGAAAAATCAATGCACACTCTCCACTTTCCATTAGCCTTTTTCACCAACACTGGATTTGAGACCCAATTTGGATAAGTAGATTCTCTAATAAAACCGTTCTCCATGAGCCGATCCACTTCTTCTTTTAACGCTGCAGTTCTTTCAGGATCCTGAGTTCTTCTCTTCTGTTTCACAGGTGTAAACTTTGGATCAATGTTCAGAGTATGTACTGCAATCTCTGGGGATATTCCGCACATGTCAGCATGAGTCCAAGCGAATACATCCAAACTAGCCTTCAAAAATGCAATCAGAACATTCTGAACTATCAGATTGAGTTGTGAACCCACATTAAGCACTTTGTTTGGGTCTTTTGGGTCAACAGGCACCGGTACTGTTACCTCTACCGGTACCACTCTATTCTCCCCTGCACTGGCTTTCCTTGGATCCTTCTCTCTTCGTGCCCCACTACATTCACCAGTGTAGGGTCCACCCTGTAATTGCTACAAGGTTGGTTCTTAGATGCAGACTGGAGCCGCCGCACCTTTTCCCATCTCTCTCTTCCTGGATTCTCGCAATTCTGCAAAATAACATTCTCGCCCCGCATCTTTGTCACCCTTAACCACACCAACTCCGTTATCTATGGGGAATTTTAGAGTCAAGCACCATGGAGCAAGAACAGCTTTGAATGCAGCAAGAGTTGGTCCGCCCAAAAAGGCGTTGTAGGCAGATAATTCTTCAACAATTATAAAGGTTTGCTTTCGAGCCACCTTCCTCAGTCCCTTTCCGAGTTCTACGAACAAATCTATGGTCTCAATTGGCTGTTTGGGTTCTCCAGCAAACCCAGCGATCTTAAGTGAAGAAGCTTGAACGTCAGCCATTGGAATTTTCATTTGATCAAAGGTCTTCTTGAAGAGGATGTTACATGAAGCTCCACAATCGACTAGAACTCTTCTTACAGTTGCCGGCCCAATACTAGTAGATATGACCAAAGGATCTATGGTCGGAGCTTCGATACCCAAAGAATCCCTGGCACTGAACACAATATCATCTGTGGAAGTCTTTTGTTGCTTTAAAGGCGCATCATTCTCTAAAACAAAAACATTCTCTTCAGCTGGTACATGCTTCAAGGCCCGGGCATACCTTTCCATCTCGCCCCAGCTTTTGCATGTTGGGTGAGGTCCTCCAGTTATTATATTGATGACAGGCCTTTCCGATTCATGTTCCACGGCCTTCTCACTTGAACCAGGACGATGAGCGGGAACTTGCTGTTCTTGAGTTGACGAAGCTGAGGCATTTCTGTTCCTTTTCACATACTGCTGGAGTTTGTTTTCTTTCAAGAGTTGTTCAATTACCTCTTTCAATTGGCGGCATTCGTTGGTGTCATGGCCGGGCTGGTTGTGGAACCGACAGTACCTTCCACTTTTTTCCATTTTAACCGCAACTCTCATTTTAGGTGGTGCCGGATACTTGATATCATCTTTAGTTGCAAAGTAGATGTTTTCAGGGGTATCGGTCAAGGGTGTGAAATTGAAAAAACGACCTTTCTTAGCGTCTCCCTATTTCTTTCCACTATCGTTTCCCCTTTTCTGAGTGTTTGGCTCTTTTTTGTTCGTAGCAGCACCATTGTTCCCGGCTTGCTCTGATACCACCTTAGCCGGTGCTTGGAGGCTCTCCAAGCGCATGAATTCATCCGCTTTCTTGTAAAATTTGTCAAGTGAGTTTGGTTCTTTCATTTTCAACCATTTTCCAAATTCGCTTGACTTGTCAATTGCCCTCATCAAGTACGTCAGGACCATGCGTGGCTCAACATTATCTACCTCAGCCAATGCTATGTTAAAGCGATTCAAGAACGACCTGATAGATTCTCCCGGATTGTACTCTAGACTTGACAGCGACATTACGTCCTTTGCTTTAGAAGCATACAATCGAAATTGCTCCTTGAATTTCCTGGTCAAATCGGAGAATTGATCGATGGACCTGACCAGCAGCTTTGTAAACCATAATAGAGCTACACCTTCTAGATAAACCGGGAAGTATCGGCATTTAATTTCATCAGACGCCCTGGCACCAGTCATGTGCCAGTCGTATTTGTACAGAAACTCGTTAAGATCACTCGTCCCCTTGTAAGCCGGAATAGTAGGGGGAACGAATTTCCTTGGGAACTCTGCCTTCAAGATCCTTTCAGTAAATGGAGTTTTGCTTGGAGCAAATCCCCACTCTTTCTCATCTTCATCTCTTCGCATATTTTCCTTCATGATTTGACGAACCATACCCGAAAAATACTCTTCGTCATTTAGAGGCTCTGGAGGGCACACATCAGCCACTCTCTCTGAATTCTGCCTTGACAATCGTTCGCGGAGAGTTGGCTGCGGCCTTTATCCTCCAGCTTGAGGAGGAGTCCTTTCTACTGGGTCTGCGGCTCTTTCGGAGATGTTCCCTTCAACATCCTGAACTTCCGGAGTAGGTTTTCCGTCATTATTGCCTGGTTCACGATTTGCCCAAGTAGATCATTCAATTTACTCAAGATCAGGGCATTCTGAGCGTTCTCGGCTTCTAACTGCGCATTCTGAGCATTCAACTGCTGATTCAATCCCAAAACCACGGCGTCCAGCTCCGCTCGTGTAACTCCAGCAGTCGGAGCTGCTTGACTTGAAGGAAGAGAGGTAGCTGTATTCCCTTGAACATTATCGGACCTTGCAGAACTTCGTCTTCTTCCAGGAGCCATTATTTCCAGTAAACTTCTAGTTTTAAAAGAAATCCTTTCAATAGACCTTCGCGAAGCAATGATGGAAGTATCCTGAGTTGGGTTCTCAGTGAAAGCACCAAAAATGTTAACGTGAAAATCGGACGCTAACACCCCGATGTCAATTGAAGTTGGATGAAAGCACCACCCGTGTACACGGGAACTACAAGCAAGTAGAGAAATCACAGAAAAAGCAAAAAAGACAACAGTTTTTATAGTGGTTCGGCTTAGAGTAAGCCTACGTCCACTTTAAATCTCTTTATTACTAAATTTGGTTACAACTTTACAACAATCTTCAATTACAACACACTTTCGACTAGTAGATCAAATTCTGATGGAGAATAATCTTCCGGATTCATGTTGAATGATGTAGATTTTCTCTTGAAGATCGTCGTAGTGTCCTTGGTGTTTGGAGTACTTGAAGTGTTGAGTGAGATGAGAATTCAGCAGAGTATCGACGCTTGAAATGATTAGCCAAAAGTCCTTTGCTAGTTTGAGGTAGGTCGGTATTTATAGAAAAATCTTCCCTTCGAATCGTAAGTCGTGTTCGACTCATGGTAACCCGTGGCGAGTTAAGTTGGGTCGTGGGCGACTCAGCTGGTAGAGTCCATGCTTGATGTCAGAGCGCCTTCGGTCTTCTGGATATAGCACAAGTCCTAACTCGTTCACGAGTTAAGAGATCATGGCCGATTTATCTGACTAAGTCCTTGGTTCCTCAATGGTTCACTTCTTCAGAATTACAAGTCATGAGTCGCTCACGAGTCAACTCTCTTCGACATAAGCATTGTGACTGCGGGCTACGACTCAGTGGTTTTAGGTCGTAGGTAAGTCATGCTGAGTCGTGAGTCGTGAGTCGTGAGCCGCGCAACTACTCAATTTGTTGAGTCGGTAACTCGTTGAGTCGGCCTGTCTCATAAACCGTTAACCTCTTGAGTCGTTCCGCTTCTCTTAAGCCGCCTTGAATTCTAACTCGCCAGCTTGTTGAGTCGCTTCTACCTTTAAGTCGTGAATTACCTTGAGTCGTAAACCCATTCCATCTTTCTTAAACCGTTGAGTCGTAGACTCCTATATGTCGTAAGTCGTTCACTTCCGTAAGCTGTTGACTCCTTTAGGTCAACCAATCCCTGACTCGTTAAGTCGTGTAACTCCCTTGAGTCGTGCAGCTGTGAAGTATTCCAATTTGTCAAGTCGTCAATCCCTTAAGTCGTTAACTTGTTGAGTCGGTTACTTATTGAGTCGGACCACATCTTAAGTCGCTCTGCTCCTTTAAGTCGTGAGTCGTCTCAGTTCCTAACTCGTTGTCCAAACGGGGTTAACATCAGCAAACATAAGAGAAGGAATCAATGGAACTCTACATCTGGGATGCAAATCAAAGGATTTAAAGATAACACCTTCAAGAAGGACGAAAGTGAGGAATTCCATGATGACTATGAAGATGTATGAGGATATAGGATCCCCTTACCTAATTCCTTGAGTAGGTTTGAAGTACCTAAAGCTTGCATCATTTAAAGTTAGAGAGTATCTGGTATTGGAAATACAAGAATGAATCCAAGCAACAAAAAGACATGGAAAATTCATTTTTTGAAGGATGATAATGATAGAGGACCATTGTATGGAATCAAAGGCCTTTTGAATGTCAAGCTTCGTCACACATCTAGGAGATATATTTTTACTTCCATACCCCTTTAAAATCTTATAAGCAAGATTGAAATTATCTACGATGTGCCTTCGATGAAGGAATATAGATTGATTCTTGGAAATAACTGAAGTTAGGGCTATTTCAAGTTTAGCAGCCAGAATCTTTTTAATGCATTCGTAGATAAAATTATAGCATGCTATAGGCCTTAGTTGAGGGGCATTTGAGGATTATCTACTTTTGGGATCAATGCTAGTTTAGAGGAGTTAATCCCAGAAGACTTGATATTGTTTTTGAAAAAGTTTTTAATAGCTTCGATGACATCAAAACGAATTATTTCCCAAGCATTTTGTAAGAAATGTGCAGAATATCCATATGGGCCAAGGGAGCTAGTAGGGTTTATATCAAAATTCACTTCTTTGACTTTAGCATCTGTCACCTCTTTAATCATTAAAATTTTGTTTTCATTAGAGATATGTGGGAGACATAGGGAAATCAAAGAATTTAGGTCTAGAGACATATAGTTATGATCGGCAAGAGTAGAAGTAAAGTAGTGAAGGATAGCCATTTGAATATCCATAGCATTGGAGCATTTCATTCCATTTTGATCATTGATAGATAGAATTGTTTTGGAGGCTTTTTTGATTTTCAAGGAGTTATGAAAAGCAAATGTATTTCTATCACCATGAGAATCCCAACAGTCCTTATTCTTTTGTCTTAGCATGTTTAGTTCAGAAATTTGCTTGTTTATGAAGTTTGGATAATTCACCGGCTTCTGCGACCAAGAGAGGAAGAGAATGATTGATCATAGCAGTTTGAATAGCATGGAGCTTGCTTCTTAATTTAGTTGATGCGTTATTTCCTTTTTCATATTTATTTTTAGACCAAGACTTTAGATTTTCTTTAAGAGTCTTTAATTTTTTATGCAAAACAAACATGGGGTTGCCGAAGATGTTAGTTTCCCACGATGTTTTCAATATATCATCATAATCAGGAAATTTAGTCCATTCATTGAAGAAAGAGGAAGTGATCCCTTTTATAATAACTTGTTTTGTGTTGACTATTAAAGGAGAGTTATTGGAGAGATGGAGGGAAGGAATATGAGTTCTGAGGTTAGGCCAATTGGATAAAGCGGATTGTAATGTGATCTATCTAAAACATAAACAGTGAGATTTCCCGATCTGGTTCCATTGTTCCAAGAAAATTTTGAACCAGAAGAGGGAATTGAAAGTAGATTAGTTGAATAAATACCATTATTTTGAGTAGTTGATTTTAAAGAAAGAGGAGTGCCACCTTGTTTTTCATCATATTTTTGCATACAATTCCAATCACCTAAGCAAATCTAGGGAAGAGGATGGGATTTGATGGTGAGAATAATGTCCAGAAGGATTTGCCTGGATGAAATGTTGTTGTCAGCATAAATAAAAGGTAAGAGGTGATGAGAGGAAGTAGGAATGTGGACTGCTTTACAATGTATAAGTTGCTTATGAACATAAAGAGGAGCTAGAGAGTAAAATCTAGGATTGTAAAGAATCAAAATGCAACCAGAAGGGCCTTGAGCTAAATTGTGGATAAAAGACCATGATGGGGTAACGAAGTTAGCAGCCTAAATGCTTTTGTCATGATTAAGTGTTGTCTAACATATGCCTATTATTTGAATATTATTTTCAACTATTAAGTTTCTGACTTCCATTTGTTTTGATAATTTGTGAGCACCTCTCACATTCCTAGCACATATGTTATCTAACACCGAGAGATTTTTTACTCGTTGGCAGACTTCTTAGTAGTGACATTAGTAGATTCATGTTGCATTTCAGACTGATGGAGAGAGATTTTATCTAAACTGAATTCTATGCTATTGTCCCGATCCTTATCATGAGCATGAGGATCATTTGTAGCCTTTGGTTTGCTTAAGCCCTTTTCCTAGCTGATTTAGAAAGAAAAAAACAAGGAGGAGGAGATGACCGAGAAAAGCTCGGCAAAGAGGAAAATGAATTAGCTAGTTTTGAAGAAAAGATGAGATGGTCAGAAGGTTTGAGTGAGGAGTAAAGGGTTTGATTAAGAGACGAAGAAATAATGAAGGAATCATCTATTGGAGGAACGGTTGCATGGGGATTGATATGCATAGCAGAGTGCATTGAAGAGTTTGAGGGTCGAGGGTTTGCATGGGGATTGATATGCACAACAATGTGCATTTATTTCCAGGTGAGTGACATCACCGGATTTTGAACCAACTACATTTATTTCATATATGTTATTTGGGCACTTATTGTTATTGTGAACATAAGCAGTTTCATGACAATAATTAATATCAGCAGTAAATTCAGAAACATCGGTATCACGAAGAATTTGAGCATTAGGATTACACTAGTTATATTTACCGTGGACATCAATGTTAGAACCAGGTACATTAGAACCAAGCGGGATATCAGCATGGAGAGGGATTTCTTTATCCTTAAATTCATTTAAAGCATCGAACTTATTTGAAACAGAAATGATAATCGTTCAGATTTTTTGGAACTGCTTGCATTGGATGTTTTGCCTTTTTCCGAGTTATTAAGGCTAATAGGAGCACTATTTGGATTTTTATTCTCTGATCTATTCCAAATCTATTTGCCTTTTTAGAATTTGAATACTTTTCACTTTTATTGCTACCAATTCTTTCCTGAAACTTTCCTTGAGTTTCTCATTGTTATTGTGCAAAAGATAATTAATTTTTTATTCCAAAAGATAATAAATCAATTTAAAATACTTTTATAACTCTTTACAAATTTAAATCATATTAATTACCTTAAGGAAAATTAATCAAATTTATTACCTTTTTATAAATCGAAAACAATATTAATTATCTCGAAAGATAATTAATCAAATGTATAACCTTTTTATAGATTTTAATATAACATCAGTTATTCCAAAAAGATGATTAATCAAATTTATAACTCTTTTTATAAGTTTAAATAAAATTCTTAAAAATATAGTTTAAACAATTTTCAAAATGCAAAAATGCAACCAAACATTTATTTTGAAAAAATACAAGCATAAATTCTTACATTAGGGTTTAAGGAGATGATATTTCATAAGTTATGCAATATCTATAATCGCTATAACAACACTTTCTGAAAATAAATACTATGTCATAATTTTTTCAACTGAACATAAATATAAGAAACATGGGAATATAAGTAACGTGCATATAACACTAAATTAATAATGGCTAGAAACCCATTAGGGTCTCTCTATAAAAGTCTCATGTAAAATAATGGTTATTTATACAATCCGCTTTTCAAGCGGGAATTCAAATTCAATCGAGCAATCATTACAAACATATTTTTATCAGCAATTAGTTATCAATAGCTACATATCATTGATTATTTAATCCACATATTAATGAACTTCAAAAATATTCTTTTTTTTTACTTTGCAAGCATAAAAAGGTGATTTATTCTGCTCGATAGAAGTCTAAAACAATGTATTCAACTTAATTATAGCAGAATAGTGTTATACTCTGCTAAATAGATTTCACAAGCGAAGTAAAACCAATTTATTTGCTTTAAACGTAATTAGATTAAATCACGATAGTTTTAATTTATACTTCTTTAAACTATCAACTGTCATCCAAGCATTCAACAACAATCTATACCAACATAGGTATCAAATAGTTTATTTAGAAGTAAGTAAACTCACCAAAATTCCAGCTGACACTTTCGTGTTCCAGTTTAGTCTAAAATTTTAGCCTAAAATTTCACTAGCTCCAAATCCAATGAATCAATTCCATCATTTGGAGGACTTCGATACGAGTCCAACGCAAAGGACCACTTCCAAATCTGACCTCGTATGTGCACGATATCGATTTTATAAGATTTGGAATTAACTTAACCAACTAATTACTCAATTAGTTACCCTTAATCACCTTCTTCCCTATCCTCTAATACACTACTATGCATGCAAGACACAAAGACACATGCTAAAACCCAACCTTATCGTGCATCTCCAACCTATACCAAGCTCAACTATTAATGCAAATCAGCACTTTTTGTGCCATCGCATCGCTGTTCGCAAGAGTTACACGCCCATCCGAAATTCAGGAAACTCAACCTCCTGCATCCAAATGCGACCGAACGCCGCACAAATATGAAACCTTAGGGCACGATTTGTTGTATGGACCGAGCTCTACCAAAATCGTACTATCACACCCGTCACTCGAGATGCTCAAATCAAAACTTGCCTTCGCCTATCACTGTCTAAAAATGTGACTAAATCAAAACCCTAGCTCAAGCCTTCTCTTACCGATTATAGGAAATGATGATTGCATGCGACTTCGTACACATGGGTTTATAGATCTAGTTATTACGTACTCAAAGAAACTTGTTTTGTATTTTTTTGTCGAACGTATTATTTGTTATTGATTTTTGCACTTTTTTAACAGGAAATGAAAATGTGAAAGAGGATGGGAAAAAGAAAAGTGAATTTATTTTGTTAAGCGTTGTTCATTGATTTTATACCCAAGCCCATATACTTTTCTTCAAACTCGGCCCAAATTAAAATTTCAAGCAAGCTAAGATTCTCAAGCAACCAATCACACCATGAAAAAGTTATTTTGAAAATTTGAATTTTGATTTGATTCTAAAGGTTTCGAAAAGAAGGTTTTGCGGTATTATGCTACAAAGAATTTCGTTCACATACGAATTGCGAGCAAAAAAACAAAAATATGATTGCCCACAAAAACGTAGCATGGTTCCAAAATAATAATATAATACACATATTATTTTATTTAATGAAATTTTCAATACCAACGTTTGCCGCATCAAACAAAATTTAAATAATTTCCATAGTAAAAATTATGGAAAATCCTATAAATTCAATTAAAAATACTATAATAAAAATCAAGTCCTTTTATTAACAATTGATTTTCTTGTTATTTATTTGAACTATTTATTATTATAAATAAATTTACAAAATGAATTCAGCATTAGCATTTATTAATTAAAAGAAGTTAAATAACATTATTAAATCCATTTAATTAATATTTAATTTACAATTCAAATATCTAAATGATCGCTACATTTGAATATAAGTAATTAAGCTTTCAAAAACATTTAAAATTAATTGAATTTTAAAAATAAAAACGATAAAATTCCAGGATGTTACAAGAGAGTACACTGAAAACCGGTATTTCCATTAGTCCTTGGTAGTAATGAGGTCATAGGTGTTATCATATATTCATAGCATAGGAGCGATAATGGGGATTGCTTGACCGATGTTATGGTCGCTTTATTTGCGTTCTAGGCGATCACTCGAGGATATCATTAGGAGAAGGTATTGAAGATAGGGATATCTAGACACCCATTGCAACGATCTGCCTTTTTGACCTTTAAAAGTCGACACCCATACATCTACTGTATTCACGTGCCAAGCATCCAAGTGCCAAAAGAATAAATTTTTAGGGGAAAACGAAAGAGAAGATAGAATAGAACCTCACATCGGTGATGATTAATTTATAATGTAGAATAGATCTTTACAAAAGAAACCTATAACACTCATTCATCAATCAGAATACCTATCTATCACAAGCCTAGACAGTTATAACAATTTGTTCTGACAAATGCTGATAAATATAAACAATCAATGTAGTAGAAATAAAATATACATTAATATATATTGCAGGCATCCGGCTCGTCCCCTAAAGCTCAACATCATTAAAATTAAATCTGGACGACACGCTCGAGCTGATTCGAGAATTGTAAAATGCCCGGATCAGTCTGGTAAACCATCCTGAGAAACACCCATCATATGAATTTTAATGTTACAAAACCTTTAAAAAATAAATGGTATCTCGTAAGATCACGTAGCATAAAAATATGGATGGCTTTTTAGCTCACGATAACCAAACCATTTCATAGAAAATCTTCTGATATTACAATAATGTCTAGGGTTTAAAATAAATATTGAATCATAGCCGAAATTATTACACTAATCAAGTCAGAGCATAATAGGTGTACATCTAAGTCTGAAAGGCATTTATTCAAGAATGTATTCCACACAATGACAAGGCACTATGGTACCGCCAGCTACAGTACACCTCGAGAAAATGTACCGAAGGCCTCACATCGTTCCCCTGCACATCAGGATCGTCCTACCTAAATAATACCGAATATTTTGTCACCCCGATTGCTTTGCAACCTTTTCCGGAGATCTCCAATGCATAACCAAATCCATGAATATATATCTAGAAGAGTGATGACAATACCCCATTGGGTGCGAGCCTCATATCCTCCATTTCTGTCATTCTCGGTTGTTAAGGTAAGAGCTATGTTGTAACGACCCGATTTTACGACGCTCGAAAATCGACATCAATACTTTCACTGTATCTAATGCCGAACAATCGAATATTGAAAAATCGAACCATTAGGGGATAAAGAAGGAGGTAGAAGAAGAAATAGAAACAATATCAAAATCTCACAATCGTAGCGGAACAATATATAGTAGATAAATGACTAATCTTTAAACAAAAAAACTATATCTGTTTATAACATCAGAGTACAACAAAATGTATAGCACACAACTGGACAGTTATAACAACTTGTCCTCACCTAAAAGCATACTACACAGCTAATCATACATAGCGGAATATACATCAAATACTGTAATACATCTCGCCATCCAGCTCGTCTCCTGAGCTCCACAGCATCCTTTCCCGCATCTATAATACTCGACCTGACCCGAGCATTATAGTGATATAACACCTGAATCAGCCTGGAAAACCAGAGTGAGAAAACACACACCATTGGATTATTAAATTTTCAAAATCCTTTGAAATCAAAGGTATCTTTTAAGACCACGCCACAAATAAACATACCGGGTTACCTTACGATAACCAAAACATTTCTTATCATATCCTCTGATATTATAGTAGCGTCTATATACAAATACTTATTCAAATAGCTGAAATTGTGACATTATTAAATTCCAGCAATATTATGCTCTACAATCAAAACCGTAAAAGCACGTAGGGAGAATGGATTTCCATCAATGGCAAGGCTACTGGGTACCGCCCATCATAGTACGTGGTCTAGATCACCATACCGAGGATCCACCCTCATCCCCTGCATCACAAGACCGGAGTAGCCCCTCACTAGATAGTCCAAATAAGTTCACCACACAAATGGGATCAGCAACCGCCCACACAGCCGAATAAAAAGTGACATCTAGACAAGGGTGACCTTACCCTAATTGGTTGCTAGCCACTTAGCCTTACGTGCACCTCCCCAGTTTTAGCCATTCCCGGTTGATGAGGCTCGAGGATATGCGTTACCTATTTAGCACACACTCATTTAGAATGCTGATCGTCCCCCTAACGATGTTCTGAAAGCACTCATCCATCCAAGTCCGTTTAGGGTCCAAACGGAACCGAAGGCACTATTCCTACTACATCCATTTTGGAATCACCCTCATGATTAGTAGCGATTAGCCCTCGCACTTCACTGCTCCATCTTTGACTCCAAGCTCTTGTCTTCTTCACGAAAACGTTCAAACCGGATCGAAGTGGTTTTCGGGAAATTAATCACGATCCCGGTGTCTTCGAAACGATCAACGAATTGGCCAATATTGATAGTCGGTTATTTAACTATCAATTAAAATCCACAAACAATCATCAGTCTTAATAATTTCCAAACTATTTATTTCAAAATATCTTCGCAAGATATTTTCTACACTTTAATTCCTTTGAAAATATTCAAATTACTTTCTCGCTCGTGGAAATAAATTTCCACCCAATTGTTTTATTTCTGCTGAAAACCACAAAGTCTTAATACACCAGTTTTTAAAATAATTTGAATCACTTTATCAAAAAAAATATATACTTTAAAAACATTATAAAACAAAAAATACTTAAAACACTTTATTTAAAATACTAGTTCTGAAATCTTATAATAATTTCTCATGTAAAACTTAAGCTAAAACTAATTTAAAGTAAAAGTTATTCTATAAGGTATAAATATTAACTAATTGTCTTTTAAAACGTAATACTAGTTAAACCTTTAAATTAATTACTACTATAATTAATTTAAATAAAAATTTACTTTAAAATTTTAAAACAATTTTAAATTACAAAATTTCTCTTAAACATTCTTTTAAAACCACTTAATAACCATTGACTTATGTTGATTCATGAGTTTTGATTCATGACACAAGCTTCAGAGATCATACGATGAGAATACTATACGAAAGCGACAAAAAGAGAATAAGTGTATATTATGCACTACAAAGGAGACAAGACTACAATATAGAGATTAGTATGAATATTTTAATGTATTGAGTCTTAAAATATTGTTAAAATCATTCCTCAAGTAGTCACACACATACACAAATTGATTTATATTAAGTTATACATAAATTAGTGTGCACTGTGCAATTGACAACAGGTCGGCTGACCGGCCAGAAACCTCGGTCGACCGACTCTGTGTCAAGTGCACATATATACATTATTTTGTATACGGTTTTAAACATCAGCTGACCAGCCAGTTTTCTCGGTCGACCGACCTGAACATAACGGCTAGTTTATTGAAAAGTTGCGGTTGTTCATGAAGAGGAATGTCCTTTAATCCAAGAGATACGGACACAACTTTTGATTGAAACTCTTCATGAAAGATTATAACTATTCTACAACTATATAAACATGTTCAAATCACTTCTATAATCACCAATTCTTTTTTTTAATTCTGAAATCCATTCTCTATTTATTTCTACAAATAAAAGCATTCATTCTCATTCAATATCGCTAGAATCTTGTAATTAATTTATATACTTCGATTCTACGAGATTATCCTCCTTCTAAATCTTCACACACACTACATATTCTTGAGGATTTGATTATAGGAAAATTGTACCATCAAAAGACAATCCGTGTTATTCAGAACACACTCGTCAACAAATTATTTGTATTAAGTTGAAGTCCTCTTCGGCTGTTGAGGCGGTAAAATTCCTGTTCGGCTGCTCAGGTGTGGTATACCTATTCCTCTGAGTTAAGTGAGGGGTTTTGTCTAAATCCAGAGGATATTCTGGGACTGGACGTAGAATGGGAAGTTCGAACCAGTATAAAAATTCCTGGTGTGCTTACTTTAATTTTTATTTTACCGCTATTATCAGTTTCCGCATTTATATATTATATTACACGATCCTTAGTACTGCACGTACACTTTCATTTGGTATCAGAGCAAGGTTTTCCTATAACCGTCACAAAGTTATTTGATATTTATTTCTAGTAATATGGCAAGGACACAAACTAACAATGTTAGCACTAACACTAATACTAGTTTCACAGAGGGTCAATCAACTTCACGGCCTCCACTTTTTAATGGTTTAAATTATAATTATTGGTCAATTAGAATGAGAATCTATATGCAATCTAGTGGTTTTGATATCTGGAATGTTATACATAGAGAGTACACAACTCCTACTGGAGAATACTCAACTTGGAGTAACACACAAAAACTAGATGCTACGTCAAATGCAAAGGCTATGAATATTCTATTTTGTGCATTAGATAGAAATGAATTCAATAGAGTTAGCATATGCACTTCTGGTTATGAAATATGGAGAACACTTAAGATAACACATGAGGGAACGAACAAAGTTAAATTAAGCAAAATTTCTATGTTGAAAAATCAATTTGAAAATTTCAAAATGAGGCTAAACGAATCTATAAATGATATGTACTCTAGATTTCAGGATATTCATCATGCTCTACTATCATTAGAACAAACATTTACTGATTTTGATGTTGTCACAAAAATCTTAAATTCTTTAACTGACGAATGGGAAAGAAAAGTCCTAGCCATTGAAGAAGCAAGTGATTTGTCAACATTAAAACCAGAAGAATTGATAGGTAATTTGATGTCCTACGAAGTAAATTTACAGGGAAAGAGAAATGTAGCACAAGAAAAGAAGAATGTGGCATTTCAAGCAGAAAAAGATGATTCCGACTCAGAGAATGAAGACATGGCAATGATTGCTAAAAATTTCAAAAAGTTTCTGAAATTCAAAAGAAATAAATTCAGGGGAAACAAAAATAATTCCAACAACAATATTAACAGTAGCAAACCATCATCTTCAGCAATGGAATGTTATGAATGTCACAAGAAAGGTCATATGAAGAAAGATTGTCCTGAACGTGAAAAGTGCAATTTTAAGAAGGACAAAACCAAACGAAGAGCTTTTTCAGTCACTTGGGACGACACAGATTCATCATCTTCATCGGAAAGTGAAAGTGACAATGAAAATGAACAAGAAAATGTGTGCTTCATGGCTTCATCAGACGATGTAAGTGATTTTAGTTTTGAAGATTTAATTGAAATTAATTCTGAATTAGTAGATTTAGCAAAGCAACTTAAAAAGAAAAATAAAGATTTACAAAGAAAATTAGATAGGATAGTCTTAGAAGTTGATATGCTGAAAGATGAAAAGAAAATATTAGAAGAAGAACTTGAAATTTCTCAACAATCAAATTCTAACTTATCTTCTCAAATTTCTTCAATAACTGAAGAAGTAGAAATTCAGAAAAGTAAAAATGATGTTTTATTTTTTGAAAATAATGGTTTAAATTCTAAAATTAAAGATTTAGATTTTGAAAAATCTAGTCTAAAAATAAAATTTGATGACATCTCTAACAATATCTCCAATTTCAATAAAGGAAGAGAGAATCTTTCTAAAATACTAGAAAATTCTCAATCCACTAACTACAAATCTGGACTAGGATTTAAGAAACAAAATAAGTTTAGTAAAAGTAGTATTAATAATAATATTACAAAGGATATTAAGAAAACAGTTTGGTCAAACACTAAAACCATTAAGATATGGATTCCAAAATCAAATAATGTTTTAATAAGAAATAAACATATCAAAACGTTCATGGAAACTGTTCATAATAACAAAAATTATGTTTATAATGGGAATTCTGAACCCGTATGGGTTTGGCTTCCTAAGATCTAACTCTTAGGACCCTAAAAAGAAACGGGTACCAACTTTGTATAAAATTTTTTGCAAGTACCACATAAAAGGAGAGGAAAATGGATTTTAGACAGCGATTGCTCAAAACATATGAATGGTAACAAAGAAATGTTGTCAAATATTATCTACTCAAATAGAGGATCAGTCACTTTTGGGGATAACTCTAAAGGTTATATCATCGGTAAAGGCGATGTCAGCAGCAACAGTACCACTAATTTACCTCTCATTACTGATGTTTTATTAGTCAAAAATTAAAAACATAATTTATTGAGTATTAGTCAGTTATGTGATAAAGGTTTTAATATAACTTTTTCAGAAAATAAATGTAATATTTTCGATAAAAACCATAAGACTATTTTTGAAGGAATAAGAGATAAAAACATTTATATTTTAAATATGAACGTTAAAAATGATTCAAATTTGTGTTTAATAGCTAATGAAAATGATTCCTGTCTTTGGCACAAAAGATTTTGTCACATCAATTTTAAAACCATCAACAAATTAGCAAAAAATAAATTAGTTAAAGCTTTACCTGACATGAAATTCAAAACGAATATATTTTGTGACGCATGTAAATAGGAAAATTAACAAAATTTTCTTTTAAATCAAAAAAAGTAATTTCTATAGAACAACCACTTACATGGATCTTTTTGGTCTAACTCAAGTTCAATCTATTAATCATAATAGATATGTGTTTGTTATTGTAGATGATTTTTCTAGATACACTTGGATTTCCTTTTTAAAAAATAAAAGTGATATTTTTATAATTTTAAAGTGTTTGTTAAAAGAATTCAAAATATTAAAATTTTGAAAATTAAAAATATCAAAAGTGATCATGGAGGAGAATTTGAAACTGAAGTTTTTGAACAATTTTGTAACAAGAAAGGTATCAACCATAATTTTTCATTTCCTAGAACGCCACAACAAAATGGCGTTGTAGAAAGAAAAAATAGAACATTACAAGAATGTGCAAGAACTTCATTAAATGGAACCAATTTATCAAAACATTTTTGGGCAGAAGCTGTAGCTACTGCTTGTTATGTATTGAATCATGTTTCCATTCGACCGTTAACTTAGAATACTCCATATGAAATTCTAAATGGAAGAAAACCAAATATTTCATATCTTAAAGTTTTTGGCTCTAAATGTTTTATTTTAAATACTAAAGATCAACTAGGCAAATTCGATCCAAAATCCGATGAAGGAATATTCGTTGGATATTCGGAACGAAGTAAAGCTTATCGAATTTTTAATAAAAGAACTCAAATTATTGAAGAAAGTTTACATGTTTCATTTGACGAAAATTTTAAACATATAAATCCAAATATTACTATTGATTCTGATGATGAAGCTACTCAGAATGAAAATAGTAATACTGAAGAAATTTTCAATAATGATCATGATATTACTGAAAATGAGAATATTACTACTAATATAATAAAATCTCCACCTAAAATTTTACGACATCATCCTATGCAAAATATAATTGGAGAAGTAAATACGAACGTTAAAACCAGACATCAATTAAATCAAGTTGGTCATGTAGCTTTTCTCTCTAACGTAGAACCTAAGAATATAAAAGAAGCGTCAACTGTTGACTACTGGATTCTTGCTATGCAAGAAGAACTAAATCAATTTGAACGAAAGGAAGTTTGGGAACTTGTTCCTAGACCAAGTGATCAATCAGTTATCGGTACTAAATGGGTCTTTAAAAATAAAGCAGATGAACTAGGAAATATAACTAGGAATAAAGCTAGATTAGTTGCACAAGGATATAATCAAGAAGAGGGAATAGACTATGAAGAAACGTTTGCTCCAGTCGCCCGACTTGAAGCAATACAAATCTTATTAGCTTTCGCATGTTTTCATAATTTTAAACTTTATCAAATGGATGTTAAAAGTGCTTTTTAAATGGTTATATAAAAGAAAATGTTTTTGTTGAACAACCACCTCTTTTTAATCATGAAAAATTTCCGGATCATGTTATAAACTCAAAAAAGCTTTATATGGTCTAAAGCAAGCACCACGTGCTTGGTATGATCGTCTTAAAAGCTATTTATTAGAATCTGGTTTTGAAGTTGATAAAGTAGATCAAACACTTTTTATTAAGAAAACTAATAAAGATATTTTAATAATTCAAATATATGTTGATGATATCATTTTTGGTTCGACAAATGAAAAACTATGTCAGGATTTTTCAACTATAATGACAAATGAATTTGAAATGTCTTATATAGGAGAATTGTCATATTTTCTTGGATTATAAATTAAACAAACTGAAAATGGAATTTTTATTAATCAAGAAAAATATTGTTATAATTTAATTAAACGATTTGGTCTGGAAAACACTTCTGCCAAACCAACTCCGATGAGCACAACGATTCGTCTCGACAGAGACAAAGAAGGCAAAAGTGTTGATCAAAATCTATATCGTAGTATGATTGGATCGTTATTGTATTTAACAGTGAATCGACCCGATATTATGATGAGTGTTTGTTTATGTGCTCGATTTCAAGAAAATCCCAAAGAATCACATATGCGAGCAGTTAAACGTATTATTCGTTATGTAACTAAAACCAAAGATTTCGGACTATTCTATCCGAAAGAATGTCTTTTCGAATTAGTCTCCTACAGCGATGCTGATTTCGAAGAAAGTCGGACGGATCGAAAAAGTACGAGTGGAACGTGTCATTTCATTGGACGTTCCTTAGTCTCTTGGTTTAGTAAGAAACAAAACTATGTTTCTTTATCAACGTGTGAAGCATAATATATATCTGCTGCTTTGGCATGTGCACAAGTCGTATACAAGCAACAAACATTACAAGATTTTAATTGTTATCTTGAAAAATCTATAATTTATTGTGATAATACTAGTGCAATAAATCTTTCTAAAAAATCTGGTAAATCACTCACGAACAAAACACATTGATATTCGTCATCACTTTCTTCGTGATTGTTTGGAAAAAGGATTGATAAATTTAGAATTTATTAATACTGAAAACCAAATTGCTGACATTTTTACTAAACCTTTAAATGAAAATAGTTTTATCAAGCTTAGACGAGATTTAGGAATAATGTCTTCAAAAGATTTATAGATAAAAATATGCAAAAATATTGAAAAACAAAAATTGTTTTACGTCTGACTAAAGCGGAACTCGAACTCATGATCTCTTACTTGTTTGATAGATGTTGTGTTATAGCCACTTGAGCTATGGGTGTTTCTTGTCTCAGTTTTCCTTAAAATTTGTTTTATTTGTTTTGTTTTTCAGAAATAACTATTTTTAGTTCTAAACTTTTAAATCATACATTTACAAACGGTTTTATTGTTAAACTTCTATGATTATATTTAAAATTAGTTCCTATCCACTAGTTTTTTAAGCAAACAGATGTTTACATATACTATGCTTATCTTTCGAAACATATACTAAGAAAATTTAAAAAAAAAACAAATCCTGAAAAATGTCTTCAAACAATGACCCCTATAATTCTGAAAACTCCCATCTATCATACTCATCTCCGGACGATGATGTTTTTGACCAAATTCCTGAAAATGGCCCCCATCCTACCTTTCCCATGCCTAAACGTATCCTTGATTTCTCTTCTCCGGATAAAGACCCCCGACACGGGTGGAAACCATAGGATGAATCCCATACAGGCTATACACCTGAAAGGAAAAAAGTGAAGAATACAATGGTTATATCTCCATCCACCAAACAAAAAATTGATGAAATACATCACTACCAACAACAACAAATGAATATGCAACGGGAGCTCTACTTTGAACAAAAAGTCACGGCAAGACGTTTATGTTTTCTAGAAAAGATTGCCATGAAAGTTTGTTCATCAAAAAAAGATGATGTTGCTGAACCTTCTTATAGAACCCCATCCTCTTCAAATCCTGTTCAAACTCCAATGGCTCCAAGATGGTCACCTATAGAAGATGTTCCGTCCCCAAACTCATGGGAACGTAGATTTTAACGAACGGTGGCTAAAGCTTATATATATATACATACATACATATATACATACATATATATATATATATATATTGTTGTTTTCAATAAGATGTATAAATATAATGCAATGGTAATAAAATTCAAATTTCTATCATTTTTTTTAATAACAGCAAAAAATGTGCATTTCTAACAGTGTCGGCCGACCGTAGAACTTGAGCCGGTGAACCGAAACCATCCCGAAAGTATCAAACACACATTTTTTAACAGGTATGGTCGACCGA
The DNA here is from genome assembly GCA_030765085.1 of Allium cepa. Classification (NCBI taxonomy): domain Eukaryota; kingdom Viridiplantae; phylum Streptophyta; class Magnoliopsida; order Asparagales; family Amaryllidaceae; genus Allium; species Allium cepa. Next base: position 242,289,154 of record CM060930.1, read on the forward strand.
AGGGCCTGCGTCGGTCCGTCGAACCCATCCCGAAAGTTTCAGCTACTATCAGTTAACCAAGTCGGCCGGCCGACCCAGTAATTTCGGCCGACCGAACGTGTAGACAGCTGTTTTGTTTTTCCTTTTTACCTCATATTAGTAACCCAACCTTTCACCTTTTTAACTTACCTCTTCACTCTTGCTTTTCCAATTTCAGTTTTTACCCTAGCCCCCATTAAATTTTTCTCAAATTTTTATCTTTTATTCAAAAACAATGGCTCCAAAGAAGAAATCAAAAACTACCGATGGCTCATCTTCATCAACTCCCGTAGATACTCAAATCGCCTCATGGCTTGTCAATGACGTAGCACTTCAAAGATGGATACAACTTCAAGATGCCAAAATCTTTGAAGAATCATTTGTAAGTTATCCAGATTTCGTTTCCTACCGTATTGAAAATGCCGCAATTAAAAGTGGGCTCGACATTTTCTAGACCATAGAAAGAATAATTTGAAGATTAACCACATTATGGTCAAATTGTTTCTTGCTAACCTAAATCTTGTCAACCCTCATCGAAACACTGAAAATTGTGTTTGGACATCGGTATGTGGCACCTCAATTTTCCTTTCCATTAATCGAATTAACCACATTTTAGATGCTAGACCGGGTGGAATCTCATTACACGATGTAGATTGTAATATATCAAGTCGTGACCACATAAGCCATTTATTTTTCGAAGATGATGCTATGAATTTTAGACAGACATCATCACTTAGACCTAGAGCTAGACTTTTTCATCGTTTCATGATGAAATCCATTATATCAAGAGGCGGCTCCTACCACTTAGTATATCCTGAAAATTTTAAAGCTTTATATGCTATATGATCGAATACACAAGTCAGTTGGGCACAATTATTCATGGATGAGTTTCTCTCATTTAATCAAGGCAAGTTGCTTCATATTTATTATGGAGAATAAATAATGAGATTGATAAATAACTTCATCCCACATGCTCCGGAATCCGAAACCTCCAAAGCTCGTTCTTTTGATTCAAGGACCATAAAACTAATGAAGTTGCCCGATGCACCTCCTAGATTTATACCATTTAACTAATGGAGTACTACTCCTCGAGAACAACTACGCCGTAGCTTTTCTGCACCTCAACCATCAACTTATGCTACAGAACGCCTAACACGCCAACATTCAATTCAAAGACCAACTCTCGGAATTAGTACAGAGGCGGCCATTGATATTTTGGCTCAAAATCAACTAGCCTTGGATGCCCGGCTACGAAAAATTGATGGTCGTTTCAAGAAAATCAAAGGCTTCTTCGTGAATTTATGGGCTGCCTTATCAAGTACTTCCGAAGTCGGTGCCTCTTATGTTGCTCCCGGAAAAAGGCCAGCGCCAAACTTTTCTTTTTCCACTTCGGAGAATACAAGCTCCGGTACATCAGGAACTCACACTTCTATCGCTCAAAGACGTGGTAAGGAACATGCTCCAGCGGAAGAAAATATCCGTCTGGAATTTTGGGGTTCCGATGATGATAAGGAATAATCATATTGTTTTACAACTTGCTATCTCATAATTTCTAGTATTCTGTTTTTAGACGTTGTGTACTAAGTAAACATCATTAATATTCCTATTTGCTTTGAGTATGTACTATTTAAAACTCGATGTTTTCTTATGTTGTGTTACATGTTCCATATTTTTTATACATCTAATAAGTATTCCTTTTTGCTGATGACAAAGTGGGAGAAATATATGAATGCTAACAAGTTTTTGCAGAAAAGTCGGAAAAGTCGCCATATATTCAGGGGGAGAATATATACACTACTTCGTCACATAAGTATTGTCATCAATCAAAAAGGGGGAGAATGTTGATTCATGAGTTTTGATTCATGACACAAGCTTCAGAGATCATACGATGAGAATACTATACGAAAGCGACAAAAAGAGAATAAGTGTATATTATGCACTACAAAGGAGACAAGACTACAATATAGAGATTAGTATGAATATTTTAATGTATTGAGTCTTAAAATATTGTTAAAATCATTCCTCAAGTAGTCACACACATACACAAATTGATTTATATTAAGTTATACATAAATTAGTGTGCACTGTGCAATTGACAACAGGTCGGCTGACCGGCCAGAAACCTCGGTCGACCGACTCTGTGTCAAGTGCACATATATACATTATTTTGTATACGGTTTTAAACATCAGCTGACCAGCCAGTTTTCTCGGTCGACCGACCTGAACATAACGGCTAGTTTATTGAAGAGTTGCGGTTGTTCATGAAGAGGAATGTCCTTTAATCCAAGAGATACGGACACAACTTTTGATTGAAACTCTTCATGAAAGATTATAACTATTCTACAACTATATAAACATGTTCAAATCACTTCTATAATCACCAATTCTTTTTTTTAATTCTGAAATCCATTCTCTATTTATTTCTACAAATAAAAGCATTCATTCTCATTCAATATCGCTAGAATCTTGTAATTAATTTATATACTTCGATTCTACGAGATTATCCTCCTTCTAAATCTTCACACACACTACATATTCTTGAGGATTTGATTATAGGAAAATTGTACCATCAAAAGACAATCCGTGTTATTCAGAACACACTCGTCAACAAATTATTTGTATTAAGTTGAAGTCCTCTTCGGCTGTTGAGGCGGAAAAATTCCTGTTCGGCTGCTCAGGTGTGGTATACCTATTCCTCCAGGTTAAGTGAGGGGTTTAGTCTAAATCCAGAGGATATTCTAGGACTGGACGTAGAACGGGAAGTTCGAACCAGTATAAAAATTCCTGGTGTGCTTACTTTAATTTTTATTTTACCGCTATTATCAGTTTCCGCATTTATATATTATATTACACGATCCTTAGTACTGCACGTACACTTTCAACTTATACTTGGAAATCTTTCTAAAACATACTTGCCTTTTCAGGAAAATACTCCTTCCATTCCACATCTTTAAAATTAAAACCACTATTTATTTTTAAAACCAATTACCCATTCCTTTATAAATTCCCACCATGAATTTATACTTCCAAATATCCACTGTTATCTTATTTCACTTAATAAACCCAGCTTATAATTTCCATAGTCTCATCCTCCTTTTTAAAATGCAATTTCAAACATTTAATCAAGTTTCAAATCGTTTCCAAATTTACTCCATTTTAAAAATAAATTCCTTTATTTATTCAATTTATTTCAAAACTCGTTAATTTCAGATTTAACTTCTTTATTATGATTTAAAATCTTATTTAAACTGAAAATACCAATTTCATACTTTTCCCAATTTCATCTTTATCTTTTCCAAACAAGTTTAAACCTTGAAATTTTAAAAATAAATTCTTTTTTCCTTTAAATAATATCACTTAAGCTTAAAAATTCATTTATTCCCATTTATTCAAAAATCTCCTTACCCATACTTGGAATTATTTATTTGAATAAAAGCAACTTTTATTTATTTCCAATTCATTCTTTAATTATCCAAATTTTCTATAATTATTTTACTTAAAAATTCTCTCTTTTATTTTCCTTCAAAAATCCAATCTTTATATTTTAATAACTCCATATATAAAAATATATTCAATTCAACCATAGCATCCAATATTTCAATTCCCAATAAAATCAATAACCTATCACAGATTATCAAATAAAACATAGACTATAAAAATAAATTCCACTACTTTGAGGAATCTAGTTGCATCCCTTTAACATGTTTCCCTGCATCCACATATGTTAGTCAATAAATAAAATACCAATACCACTTCGAGGTGGAATATCACGGTATAAAGGGTCATCCGCTATTATGCGGGGCGCATAGGGTCTCATCCGCTATATAATGCAATCACTCCAATATATATATATACACACTACAATATTTAGTATACAACATCCATAATAATAATTAAACACCAATTCAAGCAATCAATTCAATAATTTAAATTTAACTTTTTAAATTTAAATGGTTATCCAAATGACTGAGATTTACTCTCCTTTTCCCTTTTTGTCTGCACTCCACATCCATCTCGACTATTATCTCCATATTTTGGACCTTGAACAAAATTACATGGTTTATTAATATTCTGAAGAATCAAATTGTGACGACCCGGAATTTTTGGCAATATCAATCTAATAATCTGTATTAAAAATTAAATTGATTTGATAATTTTTGTTAATAAGATTTAAATTGATTTAATAACCTTCTTTTAATAAATATTTAATTGGTGAATTTTATCTTTTAAAAGCTAATAAAAAGTTTTCTATCTATAATGTATATATATTTATATATTGTAAATAGATAAGCTTTGTTTTAAATTTAACAAATAAAATCTTGTTTTAAATTCTAATATATTTTTAGTAATTGGAAATATTGATTTAAATTAATATTAAGCTTTTCAAAGTTAATTAATAAATAACTATATGGTTTTAAATACTTAAAATAAATATTAATTGTTTAAATTTTATCTTAGCTTAAGTTTAAATTTAAATAAAGGGTTTAGGTTATTTTCTTTTTAATATTACTTGGTAAATATGATTTGTAATTATATATGAAAGTTTAGAATACAATTTACAAATAAAACATTAAGTCATTTTAGTAAGATAAGAAATAAGTAATTTATAATCTCTTTTATAAATTATTTAAAATTGATAAATTTGTTATCTTCAAATAATAAATATAATGTATTGTTTCATATAAATAATAAATTGATTTTTGATAAAAATAGGATTATTATTTCAATTTTAATTTGTTTAGTTATAATTATATAAAATTTGACTTTTGACGTTGGTTTGAATTTGAATTTGAAGTTTTGAATTTCAAAGATAGATATTTTAAATTGTATGGATGTTAAATTATATGTATAAACTTTTATTTATAAATATAATTATTTTTGTTTCTTTACAACAATTTATATATAAATAAGTACTTAATAAATAAAGAAAAGGGTTTTATTTACTTTTAAATTAATTAAAAGAAAATTACTTATAAGACATATGTTAATATATTAAGTGGTATAAGAGACTAGTGTTAAATAATAAACTATTTTAATGACAAGTGTCCTTTAATTTTTGATTTTCTTTTGTTTCTTTTAAATAAACCATTTATACTTATAAAACATGTTTTCTTCATTCCCTCATCTTTCTAATCTTTATTTTTTTTTCAAAAGCTAAGATAAAAGTTTCAGCTGAATCAAAACTGAAAATCAAATCTATAATCAAACTCCTCAAGCCAGAAACCAAAGAAAATCATTCCGTTTAATCTCATCTTCAAAAGGAAACCAAAATCATGTTCAAAACTGAAAATTTCCTCCTCAAACTAAATACAAATCAAAGCCTGCATGTTCTAAATTCTGAGCATCTACATTTTTCCAAATCAGAGAACAAAACATGCAAAACATTTTCAATCCAAGGGCTTGCATTTTTGTTCAAATCTGAGCATCTGCATTTCAAAACTGAGAAAATAAACTTGCATGCATTCCTAAAGACAGATTTTCAAAATCTGTTCTTTTGCAAACCTGAGAAGTATCAAATGTGTTTCATCTCAGTTCCAAATCTAAGTCATCGTCAAGATTAAATAACAAAACATCCTCCAGTCATTCAAGCATATTAATCAAGGAAGCTAGGCACTCAAGTTTTCAAAGTTTTCTGCAAAAATCAGTTCTCTGTCATTCATTTAGGTGAGTAAATTTCTTTTCTTTTTACTTAAAAACAGTTTAAATCTGAGATCAAACTTAAATGCATGGATGAAAATCTTGTGGTAAAGCAGTGTTAATTGTTTGCACGTATGAATATGGATGCATTGTAAATATTTATGATATGCCTGTGAAAATGTCTGTAATTTGATAAGTACAAGCCTCTGTTGTGTACAGGTTAAATTTCTCCTAAGGAAAATTTCATTTCACTTCATTCATTTAGTTTTAGGCTTTGATTTATGAATGGAGAATGATCATTTCTATATGGTATTAAATTTAAAAATAGTTTTAAGATTTTATATTTAGTAATTATCACATAAAAATGTTACATACAGTGAAAAGCTAAAAATACTTAAAAATCAATCATAGTAATTTCAGAATCTGATATGTTAAACTAAATGATGAATTTTAGGATTCGAATCATAATTTTTAAGGTGATATAAATTGAGGTATGCTTGAATGAAGGAGTTTGGGAATATCTAAGATTTCAATTGATCGGCGTTTATAGATTCCATGATTTTTGGTTTGATGGTAGCTTTAGTGAAGTTGATCATTACAAAAATATTGGTGGAAGCTACCAAAGGTTGTGGTGGGCTATGATTGATGAAGTAGGGTTTTTGACTATCATTTTGGTTGAGTTGAAGTCGACGTGATCTTTGAAAAATTGGAGCTTCGGTCTCGATCGCGAGGATCGCGATAGCAACGTGGTGGCGCGAAGTTGCTCTGGTAGGAGATCCATGGGTTCCAATCGTCGTGATTGTCGACGACAGGGGATTTGATGACTGTTGTTGGTTTCAGTTTTCGAATAAATCATCGAAATTTCGATTGGTGGAGAACTAGTGAGTCTGGGCGGTCATGTGCGACGTTGAGTTGATCGATGACTTGAGAGTGACCTTAGCGAGGTGTCGGAGTTGATGAACTTGCCGTACACGTACGCCGTGCACGTTGGGCATCAGGTATTGAAGGAAGGTTGGGGTAGAAACAATTGACTCTGGTCGAACTTGATTTATTCGCGTGTTTTTCTCGAAGCAGGGAATGGTTGTTGTTGTTCATGGGTAGCGTATTTTACTTAGGAATGTACTCGAGTTTCTGGCGATTTTTTCTCGAGGCAGGCACGGGTTTATTGAGGATTGAACTCGTGTTTTCTTTCTGTTGTGTTGTGTTGGGTTAAGTAAAAGCGATTTTGAATAAGGAAATCAAGTTTTCAAGAGTGTTTAATTGAATATATTTTCAACTTTAAAATGTTCAAGGTTGTTGGCTTTAGAAGTAATTAACTAAATTAATTTTGAATTTTAAACTCTAAAAGTGTTTTCCATTTAATTAATTAGATCAAGTTTAAAAAAAATTCAAACATGTTTTGAATAAGAATGTTTCAAGTTATAAAGTTACATTCAAAGTAATTATAAAGTAATGTTTAACTAGATTTCAAATAATATTTTAAATAGATAAGTTTAAAGGATATGATAATTATTTCAAAGATAAATAATTGTTTAATTTAATTAAACATGTTTGAAAACAATTTTCAAAGATTTCAAATATATTAAAGATTAAGGGTTTGAATTGTTTTAAAGTAAATTTATATTTCAAATATATAATTGATTTCTAAATTGGTTTAATGAAGTAGATAATTTAAGTATAATGCAAAGTTTATTATTAATTAGCTAGGTTGAAATTAATTAAAGATAACAAATAAGTTAATTAAATTAAGGTTAATTATTTAAATGTAATTAAGAATAATTACTTGATGAGGTCATTAGTGGATGGTTAATGTATTAATTAGAGGTTAAATGATTTATTAATTGGTTAATTAATCAATGTAATTAACTTTAGGATTATTTAATTAGTCTAATTAATTAAAGATAATTACTTATGAATTAATTAATACTAATTAATTAGAGTAGTAATTAATAGATAATTACTTAATGTAATTAAGAAAAGAGAAATTACCTATGAAGTAATTAGTGTATAATTACTTATGGAAGTAATTAATGGGAAATTACTTATGGAAGTAATTAAATGGAAGTGATTAAGGGTAATCACTTACTGTTATTATTAAAGGATAAATTAATATAATTAATTTGAAAGTTAATTTATTAGAGAGTAATTAGTTAATTGGTTAAGGATAATTAGTAATGTAATTAATTACTTGTTAAGATAATTAATTAAGGAGTAATTAATTTATTAGATGAAGTAATTAAGGATAGTTAATTACTGGATGTAATTAATCAAGAGTGATTAATAAATGTGATTTAATTAAAGATTAATTACTTAATGTAATTAATTTAATAGAGTAATTAATAATTAATTAAAATGTAATTAGGGATCATTAATTAATATAATTAATGATGCAATTAATAGTTGATTAATTAAGATTAATTAATCAAAAATAAGTGATTAAAGTGTAGTTAATTAATGTAATTAATTAAAGATTAATGCAATTAATTATAGTTAATTAATTAATGAAGTAATCAAAGGTCAATTACTGTAAATGGTTAAGGATAATTAATTTTTGTAATTAATTAAAGAATAATTACTTAATGTAATTAAGGATAATTAATCAAGGGATATTAATTAAAGAAGATCATTAAGAGATGATTAGTAAATTAATTTGTAATTAATTAATGATAGTAAGCAGGATTAAGGCAATCCAAGTGATTATAATTAGAGGTTAATTAAATTGATTAAGAGTTAATCAAACCTGCTTATGGATGATTGATTGATATTGGATGATTGAATAATATTGGATGATTTGGATGTAATATCTTTGATATGTGATGGTGCTGCTTTGAGATGGTTGGTTGATATGAATTATCTATCTGCAATATTGTAAATCATCTATCTGATTATGTTATTCTGAATATAAGTAAATTGTTTAAACCCTTAAACAACTTGGACATTAAAATGGCGTTAGGATTTCGGTGAGAACGGGATCGGGTTTCCATATTTGGATATCCGAAAACCACACCGATCCAAATTAAACGTTAGGTCGTGAATTTAAGAGAAGAGCTTAGTAAAGACTCAAAGTGTAAGAACTATTCGTTAGTACAACTCTGAGGGTGATTCCGAGATGAGTTTGACGGAGATAGTACTTTCAGGTTCGAGATGGAGATTCAGAGTGCAAGGGCTATGGTCGTTAACTCTGAGGGTGATTCCAAAATGAGTGTAACGAGATAGTGCCTTCGGTTTCGTTCGAACCCGGAACGAACTTGTATGGATTGAATGCATTCAGAACATCGTCAGGTGGAAGATAAGCATTCTAAGATAGATGTGTTCTATAAAGGTAAATCACAGCCTCAAGCCTCACCAACCGGGAATGGCTAAAATAGGGGAGCTGCAGCAAGGTTAAGTGGGTCATACCCATGTAGGACGAGATTTACCCCTGTCTAGACGTCCCTTTCTATTTCGGCTTAGTGTGTGGTTGGTCGCGCCAACCACGGGGTGGTCTTGTTCGAGACTGTCCAGTAAGGGATGGTTCCGGCCTTATGTTGCACATGATTGGGAGTAATCCTCGGTACAGTGATCTAGGCCCCGTACTGTGACGGACGGTACCCCAGTAGCCTCGCCATTGATGGAAACCCATTCTTCCTACGAGACTTTATTGTTTTGATTTGTATTACCCACTTTTGTGGCTAGTAGCTTGAATTTTAATAGATGTAACAATTTTGGCTATTTTCTATTTATTTGAAAACCCTAGACACTATTATAATATCACTGGATTTCCTATCAAATGTTTTGGTTAGCGTAAGGTAAAAACTTTTCCATGTTTATGTGTGGGAAGTCTTATATGATACCTTTTATTTTCAAAGGATTTTCTAAAGTTAAGCAATTTTAACCCGTTTACTCACACCAGACCCCTGTCTGACCCAAGTGTTTATTTTCTATTTTATTAAACTCTTGGGTACTCGTATTATATATGAGTAGTCGTGGGATTCAGGTTAGCTTGACAAATTCTGGAGGAGATTTGGAGCAGAAGGCTTCAACGTGTAGATATATAATGGTTTCGATGTGTTTGTGTTGTGTCTGTGTCTTGTGATATCTTGGGTTTTATAGTTAGACAGATGTTTATAACCGTCTAATATGTGTTATACAGATTGTGTAACTCTGAGGTATATGATACTATGTAATATTTTATGTAATATATTATATTTCATTAGTCCCGCTGTGAGTATCTGATGTTGTTGAGTTTCTTCTTCCTTATCTTTTCTTCTTCTACCCTTTTCTTTCTTAAATCATGATGCATTTTTCTGGTAATAGAAAGATGGGTCGTGACAGCTGGTATTAGAGCATTAGGTTGAGTGAATACCTAGGCTCTGGAGTGGTGACTTTCTTGAGAGAGCATACCTGTATTTATATATAACTATATATATATATCTATTTGACCTGATTTGTTGGGTTACCTGTTTGGGTTTTCCAACATAAGTTTTAGAGGTAGATGGAGTAGAGGTGTGTGTAGCACGACTACCACTTATGGAAGAGGTCCATATGTTGAGGTTGGAAGTATATTTGTCGAGACTGTAGACCTAGTATCGTCTCGAGTGAGCTTTGCAGCTTGGAGTAAGGATTTCTCTAATCTCCGAAGGAAATCTTTTAAAGATTCGGAGCCCATCTTGGAAGTGTAAGTTTGAATTGCGTTCGGGTGAGCGGATTTTATAAAGTTTGGATCTGTCGGAAGTGAAAAAGCAAGTGATGGTATCTTGATAGCTGCGTGGTGAGTTATGTAGTATCCATGGGTATTTCCGAAGATATTTCTCTTGAAGCAGTTTTAAAAGTAGTTGAGGAGCAGTCTTACTTGCCGCAGGGAAGACTCGTCTGTGTAGAAGTTATCTGGATCTTTAGCAAGGAGGTTGGCTGTTTTGGAATATGAGACTAAGGTCTATAAGTTGTTTCGCTTCGGCATGGTCTCATTGTCATTCCTTAAGGAGATCAAGATGTTGATACTTGGTTTGTAGCCCGAGTTTCTTGAGACGTTGTCTACCATCTCGAAGGGTCTTTTGCATAGTTAGTTTATGGTTTTGGGGTTCGAGGAGCCTTTGGATTAGAAGTCTTTGGTTAGCTGTGGTAGTAGTTTCAGCTTGGAAGTGTTTATGGGTCGAAAAGAAGGTCTTTTGGCTTTGCAGTATCATCGAGGTAGAGTTTGGAAGCAACAGTGTGGCCCGTTCTCTGATGGTTCAGGAATCTTCGTGGTTCCTCTATCAACAGTCCGAGCATATGGTGAAGGTTTCTTGAAGAGCTAACCTTGTTTGGTGAAGCTTAAGGCTATTCTAGTTGGTAAAGAGAGGACAGTTTCCTTGGAATCCGAACTAGGTAGGATCGCAAAAGTGACTTGAGATTAATTTGGAAATTTATCTTGGGCAATCTTTTGTTTGAGACCGAGGTTCTCATGTGGAAGTAGGAGCTACTGAAGTAATTAGAAGGTTGTCTGCATCTGGAGTTGAGTTTCGTATTGATTCGGTTCCAGAAGCGATATTGGTAGTTAGCCTGGTAGTAGGATGGTTCTTGGAGAAAGAAGAGTTGGTGTAGCAGCTCAAGAATTTTTGGAATTTGGATTGGTCAGATCAAGTTTTTGAGTTGGATTCTGCTGTAAGGTTATGTAACCGAGTCAGATGGATGACTAAGATTTTATGAATTTGATGAACAAAGTTTCTCGGATATATTGGATAAATTTGTACTCGTGTTCATCAAAGGTATTCTCATCTACTTCAGAATCAGAGTTTTGCGGCGGAAGCGAGTAAGCAACTGTACGAGGAAGGAAGTAAGTTCAGTTTGCTATTGCTTGGGAAGTAGAGCTTGTGTTCTCGATATCGACTAATCTTGAAAGACTTTTGTTGAGCAGAATCCAGAAACTAGTTTGTTTTGGTCTAGTTGTTTCTAGAAGCATTAGCATAGGTTGAGCTGATCAGGAAGAAGATTGGCAGCCTAGGATTGTCTATTGAGCTATGCAGATTTGAGATAAGGAGTTTGGAATTCGAAGTTGGAGACTTCATTGTTGATTAAGGTTTCTCGGGTTAAGAGAACAGTATGATTGGATAAGATTGGAAAGCTAGCTCCGAGGTATTTGGGAATTCATTGTATTTCACGTATCTCTGAGGGAGTACGTGTATGATTCATTGTTAGTTGTGGAATCTGTAGTTTAGAAGGATTTGGAAGTTGTGCTAGACTTGAGTATAGTCTGATGTTTTGCTCTGATTGGTGGATCTAAAGATGAGAGGAGCTCTGGATTATGGTGGTGTAGTTAGTTTAGCTTCTGTAGAGCGAGTATCCTAGTGATTTATACTTGGGAAACTCTAGATGGTGTTATAAAGATCTATCCTGATTTTTGTCAGGATAATTAGTTAGGTTTGTTTGCTTGATTGATTGCTATGGTTGTTAATAACTGGATAATAGGTATGCTTTGCTGTTTGACAATAAAATCTTTGCTGGGTTATTAAATTATCTTCGTTTTTAAATTTCGGGGACGAAAATCTTTTAAGGGGGAAGGAACGTGATGACCAGGAATTTTTGGCAATATCAATTTAATAATCTGTATTAAAAATTAAATTGATTTGATAATTTTTGTTAATAAGATTTAAATTGATTTAATAACCTTATTTCAATAAATATTTAATTGGTGAATTTTATCTTTTAAAAGCTAATAAAAAGTTTTCTATCTATAATGTATAAATATTTGTACATATTGTAAATAGATAAGCTTTGTTTTAAATTTAACAAATAAAACCTTGTTTTAAAATTTTAATATATTTTTAGTAAATTGGAAATATTGATTTAAATTAATATTAATCTTTTCAAAGTTAATTAATAAATAACTATATGGTTTTAAATACTTAAGATAAATATTAATTGTTAAAATTTTATCTTAGCTTAAGTTTAAATTTAAATAAAGGGCTTAGGTTATTTGGTTTTTAATATTACTTGATAAATATGATTTGTAGTTATATATGAAAGTTTAGAATACAATTTACAAATAAAACATTAAGTCATTTTAGTAAGATAAGAAATAAGTAATCTATAATCTCTTTTATAAATTATTTAAAATTGATAAATGTGTTATCTTTAAATAATAAATATAATGTGTTGTTTTATATAAATAATAAATAGATTTCTAATAAAAATAGAATTATTATTTCAATTTTAATTTGTGTAGTTATAATTATATATAACTTGATTTTAAAATTTGACTTTTGACTTTGGTTTGAATTTGAATTTAAAGTTTTGAATTTCAAAGATAGATATTTTAAATTGTATGGATTTTAAAATATATGTATAAACTTTTATTTATAAATATAATTAGTTTTGTTTCTTTAAAACAATTTATATATAAATAAGTACTTAATAAATAATGAAAAGGGTTTTATTTACTTTTAAATTAATTAAAAAAAATTACTTATAAGACATATGTTAATATATTAAGCGGTATAAGAGACAAGTGTTAAATAATAAACTATTTTAATGACAAGTGTCCTTCAATTTTTAATTTTCTTTTGTTTCTTTTAAATAAACCATTTATACTTATAAAACATGTTTTCTTCATTCCCTCATTCTTTCTAATGTTCATTTTTTTTCAAAAGCTAAGATAAAAGTTTCAACTGAATCAAAACTGAAAATCAAATCTATAATCAAACTCCTCAAGCCAGAAATCAAAGAAAATCATTCCCTGTAATCTCATCTTCAAAAGCAAACCAAAATCATATTCAAAACTGAAAATTTCCTCCTCAAACTAAATACAAATCAAAGCCTGCATGTTTTAAATTTTGAGCATCTACATTTTTCCAAATCAGAGAACAAAACATGCGAAACATTTTCAATCCATGGGCTTGCATTTTTGTTCAAATTTGAGCATCCGCATTTCAAAACTGAGAAAATAAACTTGCATGCATTCCTAAAGACAGATTTTCAAAATATGTTCTCTTGAAAACCTGAGAAGTATCAAAGCTATTTCATCTCAGTTCCAAATCTAAGTCATCGTCAAGATTAAATAACAAAACATCCTCCAGTCATTCAAGCATATTAATTAAGGAAGCTAGGCACTCAAGTTTTCAAAGTTTTCTGCAAAAATCAGTTCTCTGTCCTTCATTTAGGTGAGTAAATTTCTTTTTTTTTTACTTAAAAACAGTTTTAATCTAAGATCAAACTTAAATGCATGGATGAAAATCTTATTGTAAAGCAGTGTTAATTGTTTGCATGTATGAATATGGATGCATTGTAAGTATTTATGATATGCCTGTGAAGATGTCTGTAATTTGATAAGTATAAGCCTCTATTGTGTACAGGTTAAATTTCCCCTAAGGAAAATTTCATTTCACTTCATTCATTTAGTTTTAGGCTTTGATTTATGAATGGAGAATGAACATTTCTGTGTGGTATTAATTTTAAAAATAATTTTAAGATTTTATATTTAGTAATTATCATATAAAAATGTTACATACAGTGAAAAGCTAAAAATACTTAAAAATCAATCATAGTAATTTCAGATTTTGATTTCAGAATCTGATATGTTAAACTAAATGATGAATTTTAGGATTCAAATCATGATTTTTAAGGTGATATAAATTGATGTATGCTTGAATGAAGGAGCTTGGGAATATCTCAGATTTCAATTGATCTGCGTATATAGATTCAGTGATTTTTGGTTTGATGGTAGCTTTAGTGAAGTTGATCATTAGAAAAATATTGATGGAAGCTACCAAAGGTCGTGGTGAGCTGTGATTGATGAAGTAGGGTTTTTGACTATCATATTGGTTGAGTTGAAGTCGACGTGATCTCTGAAAAACTGGAGCTTCGGTCTCGATCGCGAGGATCGAGATAGCAACACGGTGGCGCGAATTTGCTCTGGTAGGAGACACATGGGTTCCAGTCGTCGTGATTGTCGGCAACAGGGGATTTGATGACTGTTCTTGGTTTCAGTTTTTGAATCAATCATCGAAATTTCGATTGGTGGAGAACTAGTGAGGCTGGGCGGTCGTCTGCGCCGTTGAGTTGATCGATGACTTGAGAGTGATCTTGGCGAGGTGTCGGAGTTGATGAACTTACCGTACGCGTGCATCGTGCACGTTGGGCATCAGGTGTTGAAGGAAGGTTGGGGAAGAAACAATTGACTTGGGTCGAACTTGATTTATTCGCGTGTTTTTCTTGAAGCAGGGAATGGTTGTTGTTGTTTGTGGGTAGCGTGTTTTACTTAGGAATGTACTCGAGTTTTTGACATTTTTTCTCGAGGCAGGCGCGGGTTTAATTGAATATATTTTCAACTTTAAAATGTTCAAGGTTGTTGACTTTAGAAGTAATTAACTAAATTAATTTTGAATTTTAAACTCTAACAGTGTTTTCAATTTAATTTATTAGATCAAGTTTTTTTTAAAAAAAATCAAACAAGTTTTGAATAAGAATGTTTCAAGTTATAAAGTTACATTCAAAGTAATTATAAAGTAATGTTTAATTAGATTTCAAATAATATTTTAAATAGATAAGTTTAAAGGATATGATAATTATTTCAAAGATAAATAATTGTTTAATTTAATTAAACATGTTTGAAAACAATTTTCAAAGATTTTAAATATATTAAAGATTAGGGGTTTGAATTGTTTTAAAGTAAACTTATATTTCAAATATATATTTTATTTCTAAATTGGTTTAATGAAGTAGATAATTTGAGTATAATGCAAAGTTTATTCTTAATTAGCTAGGTTGAAATTAATTAAAGATAATTAATTAATTAAATTAAGGTTAATTACTTAAATGTAATTAAGAATAATTACTTGATGAGGTCATTAGTGGATGGTTAATGTATTAATTAGAGGTTAAATGATTTATTAATTGGTTAGTTAATTAATGTAATTAACTTTAGGATTATTTAATTAGTCTATTTAAATAAATATAATTACTTATGAATTAATTAAGAGTAATTAAGTAGAGTAGTAATTAATAGATAATTACTTAATGTAATTAAGAAAAGAGAAATTACCTATGAAGTAATTAGTGTATAATTACTTATGGAAGTAATTAATGGGAAATTACTTATGGAAGTAATTAAATGGAATTGATTAAGGGTAATCACTTGATGTTATTATTAAAGGATAAATTAATATAATTAATTTGAAAGTTAATTTATTAGAGAGTAATTAATTAATTAAAGGGTTAAGGATAATTAGTGATGTTTTTCATTACTTGTTAAGATAATTAATTAAGGAGTAATTAATTTATTAGATGAAGTAATTAGTGATAATTAATTACTGGATGTAATTAATCAAGAGTGATTAATAAATGTGATTTAATTAAAGATTAATTACTTAATGTAATTAATTTAATATAGTAATTAATAATTAATTAAAATGTAATTAGGGATCATTAATTAATATAATTAATGATGCAATTAAGAGTTGATTAATTAAGATTAATTAATCAAAAATAAGTGATTAAATTGTAATTAATTAATGTAATTAATTAAATATTAATGTAATTAATTATAGTTAGTTAATTAATGAAGTAATTATAGGTCAGTTACTGTAAATGGTTAAGGATAATTAATTTGTGTAATTAATTAAAGAATAATTACTTAATGTAATCAAGGATAATTAATCAAAGGAGATTAATTAAGGAGATCATTAAGAGATGCTTAGTTAATTAATTTGTAATTAATTATTAATAGTAAGCAGGATTAAGGTAATCCAAATGATTATAATAGAGGTTAATTAAATTGATTAAGAGTTAATCAAACCTGCTTATGGATGATTGATTGATATTGGATGATTGAATAATATTGGATGATTTGGATGTAATATCTCTGATATGTGGTGGTGCTACTTTGTGAGATGATTGGTTGATATAAATTATCTATCTGTAATAGTGTAAATCATCTATCTGATTATGTTATTCTGAATATAAGTAAATTGTTTAAACCCTTAAACAACTTGGACATTAAAATGGCATTTGGATTTCGGTGAGACCGGGATCGGGTTTCCATATTTGGTTATCTAAAAACCACATCGATCCAAATTAAACTTTAGGTCGTGAATCCAAGAGAAGAGCTTAGTGAAGACTCGAAGTGTAAGAACTATTCATCAGTATAACTCTGAGGGTGATTCCGAGATGAGTTTGACGGTGATAGTACTTTCAGGTTCGAGATGGAAATTCAGAGTACAAGGGCTATGGTTGTTAACTTTGAGGGTGATTCCAAAATGAGTGTAACGAGATAGTGCCTTCGGTTTCGTTCGAACCCGGAACGAACTTGTATGGATTGAATGCTTTCAGAACATCGTTAGGTGGACGATGAGCATTCTAAGATAGATGTGTTCTATAAAGGTAAATTGCAGCCTCAAGCCTCATCAACCGGGAATAGCTAAAATAGGGAAGGTGCAGCAAGGTTAAGTGGGTCATGCCCAAGTAGGACGAGATTTACCCCTATCTAAAGGTCCCTTTCTATTTCGGCTTAGTGTGTGTTTGGTCGCGCAACCACTAGGTGGTCTTGTTCGGGACTGTCTAGTAAGGGATGGTTCCGGCCTTGTGTTGCAGGGGATTGGGAGTAATCATCGGTACGGTGATCTAGGCCCCGTACTGTGACGGGCGGTACCCAGTAGCCCTGCCATTGATGGAAACCATTCTTCCTACGAGACCCTACGGTTTTGATTTGTATTATCCACTTTTGTGGCTAGTAGCTGGAATTTAATAGATGTAACAATTTCGGCTATTTTCTATTTATTTGAAAACCCTAGACACTATTATAATATCACTAGATTTCCTATCAAATGTTTTGGTTAACGTAAGGTAAAAACTTTTCCATGTTTATGTGTGGGAAGTCATACGTGATACCTTTTCTTTTCAAAGGATTTTCTAAAGTTAAGCAATTTTAACCCGTTTACTCACACTAGACCCCTGTCTGACCCAAATTTGGTGGACATCGGGATTGGAGATCGATTGAAAGCAAGGCTACAATCGATGACGTCAAAACTTGGTTGAGCTCCGATCGGGACGAAATTGATTGGAGATGATGATAAGGATTAGGAAAGGCTATGTTTCAAATTTCAGGTTAATCGGAGTTCGTATGAAGGAGATATGATCGATGCAAGGTAGGAAGAACATACTGTTCGAACCCATCGGCACGCAAGGATGGTTCGAATCGATACAGTTCGTATCGATCAGGCACATAGGAGTTCGTATCGATCGGCTTCGCACCAATCAGATGATGGTTCGAATAGATACACTTCGTATCGATTGGTATGGATTCGGCTCAGTGAAGTTCGCATCCGTCAGGTGTTGGATTCGGCTCGATAGTGTTCGTATCGATCCCAAGGACAAGCAGGATAAAGGACTTCGAATCGATACTGCTCGTATCGATAGGCATGGGCACGGCTCGATGGTTTCGTAAGGATGGGAAGAGGTGGCATACTTCGAATCGATACTCTCGTATCGATAGCAGATGGACTTTGACATTTTCGAATCCATCAGGTAAAATCTCGCTCGTATCCATCAGGTAAGGCTTCGTTCGTATCCATCACCGTGTATGGTTTCTTACCTATCTGTTTGCCTTCCATTCGTATTGATAGCATTCAACATTTTCGTATCGATCGGGTCGATACGAAATACTCCCCTTGCGATCGATACGAGAGCGAACGGTTGAGTACAAGAAGGAGTGATGGACACGTGCAAGCATGAAGAGTGGATACGTGCGCGTCTCTAGGAAGGAAGCGTTCAACTCGGTGCACCAAGTGGAGTCAACACGCCGCATAATTCGAATCGACCTGGGAGGATAGCGCCACATCATTGTAAGCGCATGCTTAAGATGGAGTCGAACGTAATGGAGTCAAAGCGATGGATTCGAAGACGACAGCCAATGGAAAACCCATTATCGAATCGATCATAACTCAAGATCGACTGATCCAAATGCAATGAAATTTTCACAGCAGCTTGCATGCAAGGTAAGGAATGTTTCTGCCAAGTTTCAGCTCTATTGGATCATTTTTTGATGGATACGAAATCACTTCGTATCGACCACAGATCGAGTCAAAACTTGATGGGTTCGGTGGCGTGGGCCCACTTATGTGCCAGAAGGAGTCTCCCGAAGTTTGGGCGCAATATCAGCATCCAACACCTATAAATAGGACCCTAAAGCCTACAGAGAAAGGATCTTTTTGGATATTAGACGTCCGGACTCTGCTGGATTCGTTTCTATACTTCAATACAAATATTGTACTCGAAATTCTTCATTATTACTGCTGTAATCATCTGTAACCAGCAAGGATTATCAATAAAACGATAAAACTTTAGAGTGGACGTAGGCCGGAGATAGCCGAACCACTATAAAACTTGTGTCTTTGTTCATTATTTCTGAATTACCGTTTGATATTTGCTGAGATCTGATATTTTTACTCGAATATCATTGGTTTGTGTTCATATACTGGTGCTTTCACGGTATTTGGGGTTTGTGACCAATTTTGGCGCAAACACTTTGGTGCTTTCACTGAGAAGGACTACCACCCACTACATCGGATTTGAAGTGTAGATTTGAAGATTTTAAGGAGTTTGGATTTGGAGACAATGACTAGGCAAAATAGTAGAAGGCAAAGGGTTGAGAGAAGCCAACAGGAAGAAAGTCAACAAGCATCCTCCGGAGCTGGGGAAGGACTGGCTTCGATCTACATAACCCGGAATGAGATGGATGCTATGGAAAATTCATTGCAGGAGAGATTGTTGAAAAGTCTATAGGAAATGATGCAAACTTTCTTTGAACATATGAGAGCCGTAGGGATGCGGAACCTAATGGAGGACAGGGTACGGAGCCAGAAGGCAATCAACAGGGGCTTGGGGGCAGGCCCACAGGATCTGACACATGAGGGCCTTTGGAAGGAGTTCAACAAGCTAGGGCTAACATTGCTGCTAGTGAGCCACATGAAGAATATGTGATGGAATTCCCTCAGGGGCATGAGGGGCAACCCCCAACAAACAATACTGGATTAGTGGAGATCATTAGAAAAACTGTGCGAGGTGGTTTGACCAACAGAGACTTGGAAGGAGTGAACAGGAGTCCATTCGCTCGAGAAATAAGGATGGCTCAGAATCCACCTAAGTTCAAGCTACCTAGTGTGGACGTGTATGATGGTAAGGCAGACCCAACCGATCACTTGATGAGGTACACCAGACACATGGAGGTGCTGGGGGCATCGCAGGAAGTAATGGCACGATGCTTTCCTTTGTACTCGACGGACTTAGCTGCAATGTGGTTTAGGCAGCTGGGGGAAGGATCTAGTAGGACTTGGGGGGAAATGGTGGAAAAGTTTTTGGGACAGTTTCGGGTTCACGTCAAGAGGCCAAAGAATGTGATGACATTGACATCGGTAAAGCAAAGGATGGATGAACCGCTTAGAGCTTTTCTAACTCGATTCAGTGCGGCGGTTGCTTCGGTGGATCGGCCTGATCCATCGATGGTTTTGATGGCGGCGGTATCAGGAGTCAGGGAGGATTCAGATTTCAAGGTATCATTGATAAGACATCCCCCACAGGATCTCGATGAGTTCTTTCAAGAGGCAGAGAGGTTCCTTCGGCAAGAAGATGCGAGTATGGATCTAAAGTTGAAAAAGGTTAATGCAACTGAGGAGAGAGGACCATCCAGCAAAGGTTCGGATAAAGACAAAGGAAGAAAGGAAATTAGACGATGATTCTGGAAAAGATAGGAAGCGATGGAAGGATCCGAACTTTTCCACATACATAGGATTAAACGAGACGCTGGAGCGAATATACCAGGATACTCGGAATCGCCTTCCCTACCGAAGGCCGACTTGGAGGGAACCATCAGAACGGGAGAGGACATCAGGAAGGCATTGTCACTTCCATGATTTGGTTGGACACGACACCAACAGTTGCAGGCATTTAAAGGATATAATCGAGGAGAATGTCAGGAAGGGACCATTGCCACAATATGTCGGAACTCGAAATGCAACGGCGGAGCAGGAGCAACCGCCGCCTACCTCAAGCCACGATTGTGGAAGGCCCAGGAATGATGGTCGATTAATCATCCACTGATCAGGATAATGTGAAATAAGTAGCGAACTACTGGCAAGCAACCAAGTCATTTACGCATGTATGGGGACGGAGATAGCTCCTAGGCATGCTCTGAATGATGATAAACTGCGATGCTATGGTTTGTGAAATTTATCTTTTGCTTTTGGATGAGCACTGCTTTTCTTTTTGGGTTTGGTTTTGGAGTTTGGATTGAGCTCCTGGTTTTGCTTGCTTTTTGATTTGGATTTTCCTTTGGATGATTGTTTTTGGATTTGGATTTTGGATTGGATTTTGATTGGATTTTTATCTAGTTTTCGATAAACGGTCGTCGGGTATGGATTATGCCTGGCAAGGGGTGAGTCACTTTGCCCGAACGTGGTAAATTGACTCATTCAGGTCGTCGAGTGTGGACTATGCTCGACAAGGTTCCGGAGTGACCAGGATTTAGCCTAGGACTTAGGCCCTGTATTATCGATTGTTATTTTCAGGTCGTTAAGTATGGACCATGCTCAACAAGGGTCCGGAGAGACCATGATTCGGCTTAGGACTTAAGCCATGGCTTTGTACAGCGTCCAGGGACACTGGACCACGGTCGTCAGGTGTGGATTGCGCTTGGCAAGAGCCCGGAGGGGTTAGCTCAACGTCCAAGGACACTGGACCACGGTCGTCAGGTGTGGATTGCGCTTGGCAAGAACCCGGAGAGGTTAGCTCAACGTCCAGGGACATTGGACCAAGGTCATCAAGTGTGGATTACGCTTGGCAAGAGCCCGGAGAGGTTATGGATTCGGATATCGAGAGGTTATGGATTCGGATATCGACCCGGAGAGGTCCTGGATTCGGTTATTGGCTATTGGATAAGGATGGATTAGGACTCGGTTGTCGAGTTCGGATGGATAAGGGATTGGCTAAGGCTTTGGTTATTAGATTTGGAATTGGGCATCAACTCGGGGCAGTCAAGGATGACATACTCTGGCGATATGGCTATGCGCTTTGGATATTGGAATCGGAACTATTCAAAGCACGCCTTCTTATCAAAAGGCATGTTTTGGGGGGCAAAGTGCTATCCCACTTTTTGGTCAAAACTGGAATATCAACAAATTGGCAAGGAATGGTGAACATCGGGATTGGAGATCGATTGAAAGCAAGGCTACAATCGATGACGTCAAAATTTGGTTGAGCTCCGATCAGGACGAAATTGATTGAAGATGATGATAAGGATTAGGAAAGGTTATGTTTCAAATTTCATGTTAATCAGAGTTCGTATGAAGGAGATATGATCGATGCAAGGTAGGAAGAACATACTGTTCGAACCCATCGGCACGCAAGGATGGTTCGAATCGATACAGTTCGTATCGATCAGGCACTTAGGAGTTTGTATCGATCGGCTTCGCACCAATCAGATGATGGTTTGAATCGATACACTTCGTATCGATTGGTATGGATTCGGCTCAGTGAAGTTCGCATCGGTCAGGTGTTGGATTCGGCTCGATAATGTTCGTATCGATCCCAAGGATGAGCAGGATAAAGGACTTCGAATCGATACTGTTCGTATCGATAGGCATGGGCACGGCTCGATGGTTCCGTACCGGTCAAGATGGGAAGAGGTGGAGTACTTCGAATCGATACTCTCGTATCGATAGCAGATGGACTTTGACATTTTCGAATCCATCAGGTAAAATCTCGCTCGTATCCATCAGGTAAGGCTTCGTTCGTATCCATCATCGTGCATGGTTTCGTACCTATCTGTTTGCCTTCCATTCGTATCGACAGCATTCAACATTTTCGTATCAATCGGATCGATACGAAATACTCCCCTTGCGATTAATACGAGAGCGAACGGTTGAGTACAAGAAGGAGTGATGGACACGTGCAAGCATGAAGTGTGGTTACGTGCGCGTCTCTAGGAAGGAAGCGTTCAACTCGACGCACCAAGTGGAGTCAACACGCCGCATAATTCGAATCGACCCAGGAGGATAGCGCCACGTCATTGTAAGCGCGTGCTTCAGATGGAGTCGAAGGTAATGGAGTCGAAGCGATGGATTCGAAGATGACAGCCAATGGAAAACCCAATTTCGAATCGATCATAACTCAAGATCCACTGATCCAAATGCAACGAAATTTTCACAGCAGCTTGCATGCTAGGTAAGGAATGTTCCTGCCAAGTTTCAGCTCGACTGGATCATTTTTGATGGATACGAAATCACTTCGTATCGATCATAGATCGAGTCAAAACTTGGTGGGGTCGGTTGCGTGGGCCCACTCACGTGCCAGAAGGAGTCTCCCGAAGTTTGGGCGCAATATCAGCCTCCAACGCCTATAAATAGGACCCTGAAGCCTACAGAGAAAGGATCTTTATGGCTATTAGACGTCCAGACTCTGCCGGATTCGTTTCTATACTTCAATACAACTATTGTACTCGAAATTCTTCATTATTACTACTGTAATCATTTGTAACCAGCAAGGATTATCAATAAAAGGATAAAACTTTGGAGTGGACGTAGGCCGGAGATAGCCGAACCACTATAAAACTTGTGTCTTTGTTCATTATTTCTGAATTGCTATTTGATATTTGCTGAGATCTGATATTTTTGCTTGAATATCATTGGTTTGTGTTCATACACTGGTGCTTTCACGGTATTTGGGGTTTGTGACCAATTTTGGCGCAAACATTTTTGTTGTCCCTGTATCTTGTGATATCTTGAGTTGTATAGTTAGGCAGATGTTTATAACTATCTAATATGTGTTATATAGGTTGTGTAACTCTGATGTATATGATACCATGTAATATTTTATGTAATATATTATATTTCATTCGTCCCGCTGTGAGTATCTGACGTTGTTGAGTTTCTTCTTCCTTATCTTTTCTTCTTCTACCCCTTTCTTTCTTAAATCATGATGCGTTTTTCTGGTGATAGAAAGACGGGTCGTGACACGAATAATCAATTATCATTTATAAATATAATTTTAACTTATAATTCCTCTAAAAATCTTTTAGTAATTAAAATCATGAAATAGGTTGACTAACAAATTAATCACCAAAATCCGTTTAAATTTTACTAGTAAGTTTTAATAAGTGTTTGTGTATATTTATTTATATTTCATTTTGAAACTACATATATATTTATAAAAATAATTTATATAGGTTTTCTTAAAAAAAATCTAACTTCACATAGGCTTTCAAACATGTTAAATTCCTATTTTACCTATAATAATTTCTGTATATTCTTTTAAATGAAAACAGGTATGTGTATATTTTTTTTATACCTGCGTTCTATTTTTTCTTAGCTGTATATATATATATATATATATATATATATATATATATATGTACAAATATACAAAATATATCTATATTTATATTTTCTTTTCTATAAATAACCTATAGGATTTCTTCATTGTTTACTTCTATATTCAAAACAAAATATGCAGGTGTGTTTTTATATACATATATATATTTATATTATTATTGAAAATGTTTTCGGTCTATATTCATATATATATCTACATATATTATCAGAAATTGTATATATACCAACTGTAAATATACATTCATCTATATATATATATATATATATATAAAGAACAATCTGCTCATTATATTATTTTAACAAAAACAAAAAACTCACTGCCTCTCCTCGAGCTAGCCGCCAGCAACCACGTCACCGCTTCGCTCCCACCCATAGCTACCACCTCAACACGCGAAGCCCCGCCCATGCGCCGCGGTAGTCCCTCGCGAACCTCGATGTCGACCATGCCACTTCCAGATCTCCTTCCTTTTTCACACTACCGCCCTCCCTTAATACGAGAGGACGCGCGAGTACAAGCTCGCGATGGAGCAGGCCCCCCTCTTGTGCTCGTCGACGCGGGATATCGCGATTAGGTCGTGAATACCGACACAAACCCCAGTTGCCCTCTGATTTAATTCGAATAGAAGGAGAGCGGTCAATTTCCTTCGTCTCGATTTTAATTTCTTTCGGTCTACCATTTCTTTTGAATTCGATTAGAGAGGAGGTAATTTTTATTGAACGAAGACAGATCTGATTGATAAAAAAAAAAAAGGGAACGAGGCATGTGTGACAGATGGCGTATTAGAGTCGAAATGTGTTAATTTGAACAAAAGGGCATGAAAGGTGTTGATACGATTAGCTTTAAACTGGTCACAATTACAACTAGGAAATTTAAATTTAAATTCAAACGTTTCGAAAATCGAGCTAAAAATCCCGACCACCTATCGAGGTGTGCCACTAGGCGTTTATAATGTTATACCTCTATTTCGAACGCAATGGAAAAGGTTCCGAGTCCTAACTCGATCGTATGGAGAAGATAGCTTTTTGGACCCAGTTATTTATATTAGATTTCGATAAAGATTTCAACGCGTTTATCTACCATACGTTCCCACGACAACTCCAAATGCTACGAAAATTGAAATCCGATAATAATACACTATTACGGATCCAATGGAACTGGTTTTGTCGAATTTTGAGACCGTGCCTCGGATGGCTATTTTTAAATGTTGATTTAAACGGTATTTTTTTCAAAACTGAACAAAACACTTTTAAATTAAATTTAACTCATTTATTGTCTTCAGTATTATCAATATAAATTTTATAAGCCTTTAAATTATTTTTAACAAGCTCAAAACTAAAGATTCAATATTTTTCCCAATTTCAAATTATTAACTTCAATTGTTTAATTATCCAATAAACAGCGATATTTGAAATTCAAGTTGAAACTTAGCTTTTAAATATTTAAAATCAATTAAATATCCCAATTCAAATATCCAAAAATTCTAGGTCGTCACATTCCTCCCCCCTTAAAAGAATTTCTTCCTCGGAATTAGTAGTTAAGAAGAGTGATCCATAACCCTTTCACTGTTTTCCCAATCCAAACAGTTTTTAACAACTTCCCGAAACCCAACAGTTTCAACTTTCCAAAACAATTTTTATTAAAGACATAGTCACTCTTACTAACTTCCTACATTCATACATAACTTTCAAATAATATTATTTACTCAACAATTCAAATTTAAATTTAAAACCAAAATTTTAAATTATCAATATTTTCTCAAAAAATCTCTTACTCTCTAAATTTTCGAAAAATTTCGCTAACGTCTCCTTTGCGCGGCTAGATCGATACAACTATAAAATGCCTCTATAGGCCCCCAGATTTAAAAAAGAAAAGAAAAGGCCAAGTGGCTAGATAACAAAATCATCAAACTTCATAAGGAAATTTAAATATATACCTTTTGTTGAGCAATTCTATTTATCTTCTGAAATCAAAAATCCCAATTTCCTTTTTCTTTTTAAACACCTGTATCCTACTTAGCAATAATATCCAATCACAACATTTAAAATCATTTTATACATTTCTTTACAAAAGTTCAACATTTGCTTTACTTAAGCCCATACGCTGTGCATATACCATCCGTACGCAATATCAAATTCGATCGCTCACTCGATCATACAATTTCACTTCCGATCTAGTATCGTCCACCCGACTTTCTAGTTCGGACTCAGATCTGGTTTCTTGATCAAAAACCTTCGTTCTCCTTGCATAACTACAAACTATGATAGAGAATTTCCAGAATCAACCAAAAATCCATGTACAGGGTTCGCCGTCGAAAATCGAGTGAAAAATCCTAACTCGGATCGATATATCTATCTCGAAATTCTGTGCTCGAATCTGATCAAATCGTTATGCGAATAAAATAATATACGTACATCCCACGTATTTATCTCAATTGATTATTAGCTATATCAGTTTCCTTTTTATTCACATTTATTTTGATTTCTACTCACTTATTCAAAAAAATTCCATTTCACAATTTTCAGTTAAATCTTCATTCAAATATTAACTTGGAATTTTTTTTTGTCAATGCCAATTTTTACTTGAGAATTTGACCATTCATTACTTAAGTTCAATGTAAATATTTTATATACTCCTTATATTTAATTTCACTTCACCACTTAAGCTTTTGTATCTATTTTCATTTAACTCAAATTTTAATTCCATTCTAAATTCAATTTACCTTTCACTTTTTTAAATATCGAATTCTATTCATCTTATTCCAAACCATTTTTAATTAACCATTTCTTTAATTAGTTCCACTTACTAATTTATTTTAAATCCTAATGGATTTATTTCCAAACTTTAATTATTTTTATCCCACTTCGAACTAATTTTATAACTTCACTCTACTTTGCACAATATCATTCCGATATTCAATTCCAGTTCATTTGCTTACCCACTTAATCAATTAGTTTACTTACTATTTTTTTTTCAATCTTTTGTTTTATTTAGTCCAACTCAACTATATTTTTCAATTTTACTATACTTAACATAAACAAATTGAATTTCAAATATTCAGTTTAAATTCCAATTGCTTACAATTTAAATTAGTTTGTTTTATTCCCACATTTATTTCAATGGACACTTCACCGAGTCTTCTTAGATTCTTCTTTAAATTCACTTTACTTAATTATATTTAAATACACTCCGATTCAATTTAAATTTTAAACTTCTATAAGTTTCCCAAATTTAATTACATTTGCTAACTTCTTTTAATTCACTTAAATTAATTAGCTTACCTTCGCACTTATTTGGGTTTTACACTTACTTTTATTTATCCTTTTTCAAGTTGCATCTTGTTTCAACAAATTTCAAATTTTTATAAGTTATCAAACTTATTTATATTCCCTAAACATTTTAAATAAGATTTCAGAGTCTTTTAAACAATTATTCAACATTTCAAAATCATCTTTGAAATTAATTATATCCAAAATCCTTCGGTAAATTCACTTATCTCTTTGAATTTTCAAAACCTAACCCAGTTTTGCAAACAACTTAAATTTTAAAACAATTTGGCAACAATTACTCTCCTGGAAACTTGAAAATGAACACCGATGATGTCGCGATCATCATCGGAGTTATTTTCCAACGACCAAAAAGAGTTTAGTGCTTGTATTCCTTCAAAAACGTTTTTAAATTGCAAATCTCACCAGATTTCAAATCCAATTCAAAAATATTCATGAATAATATCCTTACTATTCCTCCGAAATGTTTGAAAATCATTTCCAAACTCAAAGGAATTTAATCTTCTGAAATTTCAATTCCAAACCTTTCAATTCATATTCAAATATCACTCTGAAATTTTCATTTCATTTCAATTACAATTCACATTTATAATTCACGTTACAAACTCCATTTTGTTATAATAATTTATTTCTTAACCTTTGGTTATAACTTCAATTTCTTATCCCATTTCCACACAACAATGATAATACCTTAATATTATTACTGCCTAACAACCAAGCAACCATATACTATAATAATTTATGGAAAATTATTTCTTTTATATACAAAAATAATTTGGGTAAAACTATTTCATTTACCCTATTTTAAAACAATACTGTGTCGGATTATCTTGTTTAAGAATTTAGAAACCCCTATCGCTGACATGGCATCCCACATATCGACCCGAATCCATAAACACTCAACCGATAAGTCAACACCATATAAAAACAATTTTTATATTCACTAAAAAATACATGCTCATCACACTCAAACTCATTTTAGAGTACTTAAGGACTCTATTCCTAATGTGTAATCCCCACCAGAGCCAAGGTTCTTGCTTAACCTTCAGCACTGATACCAAAATGTAACGACCCTATTTTTTGAAGCCTGAAAATCGACATCAATACATTCACTGTATCCAATGTCGAACAATGGAATGCCGGAAAACCAAACCATTAGGGGCAAAAGAAGGAGGTAGAAGCAGAAATAGAAACAATATCAGAATCTCACAATAGCAGCGGAACAATATATAATAGATAAATGACTAATCTTTAAACAAAAGAACTATATCTATTTATACATTACGTCATCAGAGAACAACAAAATCTATAGCACACAACTGGACAATTATAACAAGTTGTCCTCACCCAAAAGCAGACCACACAGCTAATCATACATAGCGGAATATACATCAAATACGTGTAATACGTTTCGCCATCCAGCTCGTCTCCTGAGCTCCATAGCATCCTTTTCTTTATCTATAATACTCGGTCTGACCTGAGCATTATAGTGAAATAACACCCGAGTCAGTCTGGAAAATCAGAGTGAGAAAACAAACTCAATTAGATTATTAAAGTTTCAAAATCCTTTGAAATCAAAGGTATCTCGTAAGATCACGCCACAAATAAACATGCCGGGTTTTTACCTTATGATAACCATAACATTTCTTATCAAATGCTCTGATATTATAGGAGCGTCTATATACAAATACTTATTCAAATAGCCGAAATTATTACATTATTAAATTCTAGCAATACTAGGCTCTACAATCAAAACCGTAAAAGCACGTAGGAAGAATGGATTTCCATCAATGGCAGGGCTACTGGGGTACAGCTCGTCACAGTACATGGTCTAGATCACCGTACCAAAGATCCACCCTGATCCCCTGCATCACAAGACCAGGGCTACCTCTTACTGGATAGTCCAAATAAGTTCACCCCGTGGTTGGGATCAGCAAACGCCCACACAGCCGAATAAAAAGGGACATCTAGACAAGGGTGACGTTACCCTAATTGGATGCTAGCCATTTAGCCTTGCATGCAGCTCCCATATTTTAGCCATTCCCGGTTGATGAGGCTCGAGGTTATGCGTTACCTTTTTAGCACACATTCACATAGAATGCTCATCGTCCCCCTGACGATGTTCTGAAAGCATTCATCCATACAAGTCCGTTCCGGGTCCGAACGGAACCGAAGGCACTATTCCTACTACATCCATTTTGGAATCACCCTCAAGATTAGTAGCGATTAGCCCTTGCGCTTCACTGCTCCATCTTCTACTCCAAGCACTTGTCTTCTTCATGAAAAAGTTCAAACCGAATCGAAGTGGTTTTCGGGAAATTAATCCTGATCCCGATCTCTTCAAAATGATCAACGAATTCGCCAATATTGATGGTCGGTTATTTAACTATCAATTAACATCCACAAACAATCATCAGTCTTAATAATTTCCAAACTATTTATTTCAAAATATCTTCGCAAGATATTTTCTACACTTTAGTTCCTTTGAAAATATTTTCCAAATCGCTTTCTATCCCGTGGAAATATATTTCCACCCATTTGTTTTATTTCCGTTGAAAACCACTAAGTCTTAATACTCTAGTTTTTAAAATAATTTAAATCACTTTATCCAAAAAATATATAAACTTTAAAAACATTTAAAAATAAAAACTACTTAAAACACTTTTTTTCAAAATACTAGTTATGAAATCTTATAATAATTTCTGATGTAAAACTTGAGCTAAAACTAATTTAAAGTAAAAGTTATATAAGGTATAAATATTAATTAATTATCTTTTAAAACATAATACTGGTTAAACCTTTGAAATAATTACTACAATAATTAGTTTAAATAAAAATTTACTTTAAAATTCAAAAAAAAATTGAAATAACAAATTTCTCTAAAACATTCTTTTAAAACCACTTAAAAACCTCAAACTTATACTTGAAAATCTTTCTAAAACATACTTGGCTTTTCAGGAAAATACTCCTTCCATTCCACACCTTTAAAAATAAAACCACTATTTATTTTTAAAATCAATTGTCCATTCCTTTATAAGTTCCCACCGTGAATTTATACTACCAAATATCCACCGATATCTTATTTCACTTAATAAACCCAGTTTATAATTTCATAATTTCATCCCCCGTTTTAAAACGCGGTTTAAAACATTTAATCAATTTTCAAATCATTTCCAGATTTACTCCATTTTAAAAATAAATTCCTTTATTTATTCAATTTATTTCAAAACTCATTAATTTCAGATTTAACTTCTTTATTATGATTTATATCTTATTTAAACTGAAAATACCAATTTCATACTTTTGTAAATTTCTTCTTTACATTTTCCAAAAAAATTTAAACCTTGAAATTTTAAAAATAAATTCTTTATTCCATTGAATAATATCACTTAAGTTCAAAAATTCATTTATTCCCATTTATTCAAAAATCTCCTTACACATACTCGGAATTATTTATGTGAATTTAAAACCAACTTTTATTCTTTTCCAATTCATTCTTTGATTATCCAAATTTTCTATAATTATTTTATTTAAAATTCTCACTTTTATTTTCCATCAAAAATCCAATCTTTATATTTTAATAACTCCACATACCCAATATATTCCATCCAATCATAGCATCCTATATTTCAATTCGTAATAAAATTAATAACCTATCACAAATTATCAAATAAAACATAGACTATAAAAATAAATTCCACTACTTTGCGGAATCCAGTTGAATCCCTCCAACCTGTTTTCCTACATCCACAAAAGTTAGTCAACAAATAAAATATCAATTCCACTTCGAGGTGGAATATCATGGTATAAAAGGTCATCCGCTATTATGCGGGGCGAATAGGGTCTTATCCGCTATATAATGCGGAAAATCAATCACTCCAACATATATACACACACTACTATATATAATATACCACATCCAGACTGATAATTAAACACCGATTCAAGCAATCAATTCAATAATTTAAATTTAACTATTTAAATTTAAATGGTTATCCAAATGAGTGAGATTTACTCATCTTTGCTCTTTTTATTTGCACTCAACTTCCATCTCAACTATTACCACCAAATTTTGGACCTTGTAACAACATTACATGGTTTATTAATATTCTGAAGAATCGAATAATCAATTATCATTTATAAATCTAATTTTAACTAACAATACCTCTAAAAATCTTTTAGTAATTAAAATCATTAAATAGGTTAACTAACAAATTAATCACCAAAATCCGTTTAAATTGAACTAGTAAGTTTTAATAAGTGTTTGTGTATATTTATTTATATTTCATTATGAAACTACATATATATTTATAAAAATAATTTATATAAGTTTTCTTAAAAAATCTAACTTCACATAGGCTTTCAAACATGTTAACTTCCTACTTTACCTATAATAATTTTTGTATATTCTTTTAAATGAAAAAAGGTATGTGTATATATATATTTTTATACCTATTTTCTATTTTTTGCTTAAATGTGTGTGTGTGTGTATATATGTACAAATATACAAAAAAATTCTATGTTTATATTTACTTTTCTATAAATAACCTACAAGATTTCTTCACTGTTTGCTTCTATATTAAGAACAAAATATGCAGGTGTGTCTTTATATATATATATATATATATATATATATATATATATATATATATATATATATTATTAATGCAAATGTTTTTTGTCTATATTCATATATATGTCTACATATATTATCAAAAATTGTATATATACCTACTGTAAGTATACATTCATCTATATATATATATATATATATATATATATATATATCTTTAAAAAGAACAATCTGCTTATTATATTATTTTAAATAGAAAAAAAACAAAAAAAAATTTCACTGCCTCACCTCGAGCTAGCCGCCAGCAACCACGTCACCGCTTCGCGCCCACCCAAAGCCACCGCCTCAACATGCGCAACATGCCCATGCGCCTCAGTATCCCCTCGCGAACCTCGATGTCGACCATGCCACTTCCAAATCTCCTTCCATTATCGCACTGACGCCCCCCTTAAGATGAGAGGACGTGCGAGTACATGCTCGCAATGGAGGCAGGCCCCCCTTCCTGTGCTCGTCAATGCGAGATATCGCAATTAGGTCGCGAATACCCATACGAACCCCTGTCGGACTCTAATTTAATTCAAATAGAAGGAGAGCGGTCAATTTCCTTCCTCTCGAATTTAATTTCTTTCGGTCTGCCATTTCTTTTGAATTCGATTAGAGAGGAGGTAATTTTTATTGAACGAAGATAGACTAGATTAGTAAAAATAAAACAAAGAGAACGAGGCATGTGTGACAAATGGCGCATTGGAGTCAAAACCTGTTAATTTGAATAAAAGGGCTTAAAAAGTGTTGATACTATTAGCTTTAAACTGGTCACAATTACAACTATGAAATTTAAATTTAAATTCAAACTTTTTAAAATCGAGCTAAAAATCCCGACCTCCTATCGAGCCATGCCGCTAGGCATTTATAATGTTATACCCCTATTCCGAACGCAATGGAAAAGGTTTTGAGTCCTAACTCGATCGTTTGGAGAAGATAGCTTTTTGGATCCAGTTATTTATATTAGATTTCGTTAAAGATTTCGGCGCGTTTATCTACCGTACGTTCACATGACAACTCCAAATGCTATGAAAATTGATATCCAATAATAATATACTATTACGGATTCAATGGTACTAGTTTCGTCGAATCCGAGACCGTGCCTTGGAAGGCTATTTTTAAATATCGATTTAAACGATATATTTTCAAAACTAGACAAAACACTATTAAATTAAATTTTAACGCATTTATTATCTTCAGTATTATCAATATAAATTTTATAAGCTTTTGAATTATTTTTAACATGCTCAAAACTAAAGATTCAATATTTTTTCCAATTTCAAATTATTAACTTCAATAATTTAATTATCCAATAAACAACATATTTGAAATTCAAGTTGGGACTTAACTTTTAAATGTTTAAAATCAATTAAATATCCCAATTTCGAATGTCCAAAAATTCTAGGTCGCCACAGATGTTTTAGCTTTTTAGCAAATTCCACTTGTAATGCTAAGACTGCCTTCCAAGAAACATTGCAATACCAGCATTCATCCTTACAAATTGTTCAGGACATAAAGAAACCGATGGCACTACTTCTACTACATCCTTTTTGGAACCACCCTCAATAATAGTAGCAAATAGTCCTTTCACTTTAAAGAGCTTCGTCTTCGATGTCATCATAATTAAGATTTCTTTAATTTAAACTCTTATGCCAGTTTGAAGTGATTTTTGAATAATATATTCAATCCCGGTCTCTCCGTAGTGATACACAATAATTTTAAAAACTGGCTAACATTTGATAGTCAGTTATTTAACTATCAAATAAACAACAATTCGACCAAGGATTTAACCAAGCATGGTCAAGCAAAAAGCAACCACTAAGCCTCTTTAATTTAATATATCACTAATTAGGACCGCTTTATAAATTCTTGTATTGAAAATACTTTTACAAAGATGTATTCCCAAACCATCTCTACTCTTTCAATACTTGAAAAATATTAATATACTTATTTCAAATGTGTAAGTTACTCTCAAAGTATTTCACTTCTAAAAATTTAGAAAACCACTACATATACTTATACTAATATAAGTATATTCACAAAACACTACGCTTCCAATACTTAGAAACTATACTGATATACTAATCTAAACGGTGTAAGTATATTCATAAATCTTAAGAAAGATTTATTTCAAAAACCATACTTATTTGGATTAAAGTAATATAACTTAAACATCGATAAAAATAAACCCAAAACACTTTTGGTATAAGTAAACAGGTCGTTTGGAAATTAGATCAAATATACTTAACACCACAGCCTTATTTCAAAAGTACCATTCCTCTATTAACAATGAAACAAGACAAGTTAGAAAACAATCCTTGCCTCAATACACATTCTTAATTCTCAAGATAGAGATGAGTTTCCACACCTTGGAATTTGGTGTTAAGTATGAAAAGAACATTTTCTACACCATCGTAATTTAAAATTATCATTCATGAAAATCAGGGTTCAGCTTTTTATAAATCCCATTTTATAAAATTCCCTTATAAAACTCCTTGTATTTACAAACACCTTTTATAAAATATTACTTATATATAATAAAATTCATTTTGTAAATATCCAAACATAATAATAAACCTCCTTTTATAAATCTCCAGATGTATTTAATAAACTCAACATCCCTTATACTATTTATAAAACTCCTTATAAACTTCTTATATAAAATATCATTTATGAGACTCTTTTTATAATTCCTTAATTTATTTGCAACTCCTTTTTATAAAAAAATCCCAATTCATTTATAAAACCCCTTTTATAAATTTCTAAATGTAATTGTAAAACTCCTTTATAAAACAAACTCCAAATATAAACAAACCTCCAAATATAATTACAAATCTCGTATACTCCTCATAACATAATCATTCCATATATTACTATAATTCACAACTATGATTTATTACTCCATTTTATCAAAATGATAATATTTTCCCTTATCATAAAATACTATTTCAAAAACTATTCTTTTAGTTATAAAACACCACAGATTAATCTCTCTTATATTTATAAAATCTGTTTATAAATCTATTATTTTATTATAACATTTTATACAAACTATTTCAAATATATTTATTCCAAAATACTGCCATATTCTTTTTAAAACAAAATAACTTGAAAATTAAAGATAAGCCCTTTTATTTTCTTTAAAATAATCATTCCTTATTATAATAAATTTTATAAAGACAGATACTTTCAAAATAAGATTAAATATTTATATACACACATGTACTAAAAAGGAATAATAATAGAAGTCGAAGTAAAAAAGAGATATTCAGTAACCATCTTTACATAAAATATCATAGAAAATCCGAAAGTCAGATTTAAAAATCATTTTTACAAATCGAAGCCATTCCCAGAGCAAAACAGTAATTAATAGTATTTTTCAAAATACTATAATGAGGCCAATAGTTACTATAGCACTTAACCAATGCTATTACTATCTTTTTCTCTAAAAAGGTTCCACTTTTAACATATGCTGGCGTCACATCCAATGTGGCTCAAGTATCAAATTTTAGCACTTAACAATCTACATAACAAGTATATAGCTGAAATTAAAATCAATAGGTACATAATTGGAATTAAAAATCACAATGACGAGAAATTCAGATTTCTTTAAAAAAATCCCTATATTTCATTTTAAATGTTATTCACTTTTAAAGTCAAATATTTAACCAAACCAAACAAACAACCATTCAAGCATAGAGCAAATAATTTTTTTATTTACTATACTACCCTAACTATCAAAAAAGGTGAGGTTAGCTCATCGAATTCCAGTGGACGCTTAGGCGTTCCACTATAAACTAAAATCGATTTTATCCTAAAATTTCACTTACTCCAAATTTGACCAAACCAATTCCAGTGTATAGGAAACGTTCTTACGAGCGTAATGCAAAAAATCTTATCTCGGTTAGACCTCGTATGAGAGAGTTACACATCTTATAAGACATTGACATTTAAATATAAATAAATTACACATAACACTTAATTTAATATTAATCACCTAGTTTAAACTAATCCCTTCCCAAAACACTTCTTCCTACCTGCATGTAATAACAAATACGATATGGCCATACACATCCCATCCTGCACTCTTTATATTCTCTCTCAATATTCAACTAAAACGACTCTCATTCGTGGAAAAATTCCCAAAATCATGGAAGCTTCCTCCCCAAGTGCTTATCTTCCTGCTCGATGGGCTTCAGTGAAAAGTGATTGGGTTGCTCCTCCCCTCGACTTGACTATGTCACACCTCCCCACACGCCGTCGCACTACACCCAAACTTGGTCGCCTAAGCACCTTTACCCCACAAACACTTGGCCCCTGCTTACTTCCTCCTAATCGACTAAAATTCTAAACCCTAATTCAAATACAACCTCAACCAAACTATCGAATAATAAAAAACATTAATGTACCAATCCAAATACCTAAATAAATGTAGATCTACTCTTAACAAACCCAACGATCCATGATTTGAATTTTTCGTTGAGTGGAATATTTGATAATGATTTTTAAAGATGTGGATTTAATTTTTATTAGCTTATAGGAAGTAATAGAAAGAAAAGTGAAAGAGGAAAAAAAGTAAAGTGGGTTGAATTTTCTAAGTGCTTGATTTTGGTTTATAAAAATATTTTCGGCACATCATTACACAATATTTCGTTCGCATATGAACCATGCACGACAAAACAAAAATAAGACCGTGCATAAAAATGCGATACAAGCTCAAAAAAGTAATAATATTCACTAGTTACCATATTCTCTAAATTTTCAAAAATATAATCGTTTGCTGAAAAATCGCCAAATGATGATTTAAATATTTTTAAATTAAAAATTATGGAAAAATCAAATAAATTAAAATTAAAGCATGCCATTAAAAATCAAGTCCATATATTAAAAAAATTATTATTATTTATTAACTTTGAGTCAAATGTGAATAGTTAAATAATAAAATATTCCCAGTCTCATGTTAAAAATTATGGGTCGTTACACTCTTTCCTTCTTATAAGAATTTCATCCCCGAAATTTCTATGAAGAAAAATGTCCCCACACCCTTAGACTTATAATTTTTTTTACTAAAGCGAGTTATTAAACTTTAAAATCTCATAGTAGTGAAAATTTTAACAGCACCTCCTTTGTGTGACTTTATCCGAAAAAATACAACCCACCACCACTGGCCTAAACCAACAAAAGAACAAAAGTGGCCGCCCATGTCCGGGGAACAAAATCATCAACAATAATATAAACATACCTATTATTCAAGCAAACCAACTCCACTCATGAAACTAGAGGCATTAAACTAGCCTTTGCTTCCATGTACCCATATCTCACTTACAAATGATATCAAACTATATAGCTTGCATTTCTAATTTCAAAAGCATAAAATTAGAATACAGCTTGTATGATGTACATATGTCATCCATATGCAATATAAATTCGATCAATAGCCTGATCATACAAAATCACTTCCAAACTACTATCGCTCACTCGACTTCCTTAGTGTGGACTCCAATCAGGTTCTTTAATTAGAAACCTCTGCTCTATTCGCATAGTCATGTACTATAAAAGGAATCTTCAGAATTAAACAATCAATCTAAATCAAGTGTTTGCTTAAGAATCGAATGAAAAATCCTATCTCAAATCAATGTAAATCGCCTCAAAATCTTGTGCTCGAATCTGAATAAAAATAGCTATGCAAATAAAATGACTTACGTACAACCTACATAGTTATTCCATTTTTTTCTTAACTATACCAATTTCATTTTAATTCAAATCACATTCAGTTTTACTTAAATTAAATTTCCTTTAATACTAACCATTTACGAACCATTTCATAAAATCATTTAATTTATACTTACGTTAAAACTCATTTCATAACTCAAGTCCATATTCATATAATAATCTTCTACATCCTAAAAGTACGAAAAAATTACATATTTGTTTTACTTATTATGAATGTTCAACAATTTAATTTTTTTTTTAAATTCTTACTATCACCTTAAATTTGTAAGTTAAAAACTTATTTGCTTATAATTTCTTGAATATACTTAGCTTCCATTCCTATACTAACTTAGAAATTTACAATTTGTCATCGAAAATTTCATTTCATTCTGAGAATTGAAATACCGAACAACAAAACATAATAAGACACACAAACCAAATTATTCTAATTCATAGGATACATGAGTCCAATAATTCAATAGAAAATTATAGAACTGAACATCGGGTTTTATATCAAATCATTTTGGAATAATGATAACATACATCTCGTCTTTTGTATATCAAATCATACCTTTGGGATTAAATAAAAATCAATTTTATCTAAAACAAGTCTATAGCAAATTTCTATGGCAGTAGTCTCTCACTTAGAAACTCAAACGAATGTCGATGAAGCCAAAGTCATCGCCAAAATTATTTTCCAATGACAGAAATGAGTCCACCGCTTTCTATCTCTCTAAAAATCCTTTTAGCATATTTCGAGTCAAAAATACTTTCAAATAATAATTCATTATTATTATTTTTCCAAAACTTTGAAAAATAATTTCCAAAACACCGAGATTTAAATTCTCGAATTCTCTGTTTAAATGCCTTTTATTTACAAACCATATTGATAAGTTATACTTACTTAATTTCACTTTATTATATAAATTTTTTTTCACAGTGTTATCTTTGTTTAGATTATAATAAACGACTTTTACTAAAATTAAAATTTTAACTCAACATTATCATCGAACGCCCTAAAATAAAATCATGAAACTTAATTCACAAGGTGTTCATATATAATTCAACCAAAATAATAAATGTTATAAGCTATATGAGCACAATAATCAATCAAAAAAATAGTTAATGCTCCCAAATGGGACATGCATGACCAATGAAATAATAAATGATAATAAAATATATTATCATTTCCTACAAAACAAACATATCACAAATTACTATATCAATTTAAAAAATTATTTCTTTTACAAATAAAATATAATTTAGGTAAAACCATTTCATTTACCAAATTTCAAAACATTACTTTGTTGGTTTGCCTTATTCAAGGGTTTAGAAATCCCTATGGACACAGATGTAGCTATCATATCGACCATAATTCATAAATCACTCAATAGATAAATCAAGACAGTATAAAACCTTTTATAGCACTATCAAATACGCTCTCATACACACACACACACACACACACACACACACACTCAAACTCATTTTATGGTTTTACTAACCTAATTTCTAATGTGTCTACCCCACCAAAGCCTAGGTGTTCACTAAACCTATGCTCTGGTACTACCTTTAACGATCCATCTTTTCGACCCCCAAAATTCAATACTAATACATCCATGTTATTTATTTGTCGAGCATCCAAGTGCCAAAAAGGCATATTTTTATGGAAAAAGGAATGAAAAGACAAAAAAGAATCTCACATCATGATGAGTAATATACAATATATAATAGATCTTTACAAAAGAGACCCATAATATAGATTCAACGACAAGAGTAACTATATATCATCAGCTAGGACAGTTATAATAACCTGTCATCACAAGAGCTAATAATATAAAAAAACCAATGCAATATAAATAATTATACATGAATACGTCTTGGAGGCATCCAACTCGTCTCTTGAAGCTCCAAAGCAACTAAATTAAATCTAAAAGACATGCTTGGGCTGACCCAAGCATTATAAGAAAATAGTGCCTGGATCAATCTGGTAAACTAGCATGAGAAACACAAATCATATAGATTTTAATGTTTTAAAACCTTTCAAAAAAAGGGTATCTCATAATATCACGCCACACATAATAACGGAAGGGTTTTACCTTACAATAACCAAACCATTTCATAGGAAATTTTTTGATATTAGTATAATATATATGGTTTAAAGTAGATAATTAATCATACGAAATTGTTACATTATTTAAATTCCAGCATAATAGGTATACAACTAAGTTCGAATGGCAATTATTGGAGAATGGCTTCCATGCAAAGATAAAGCATCGATGTACCATCCATAGTACACCTCTAGAAAATGCATCTAGGGCCTCACAAGGATCCCCGCAAATCAGGACCGACCTACACCTTATTGGATAGTACCGAATATTTCATCACCCCGGTTGCTTTGCAACCTTTTCCCAAAAGCTCTCATGCACCACCAAATTAATAAATATATGTCTAGAAGGGTGAAGACTATACCCTAGTAGGTGTGACTCACATAGCCCTGAAGCATATCTCATATTTCAGTCATCCCTGGCTGTTGAGGCTAGAGGATACGTTGTACGTTTTTACCAAATCCCACATGGAATGCTAACACTGTCCTCTAAGAAATAATGTAATACTAGCATTAATCCATACAAGTTGTTCAGGATATAAAAAATTCGAATGCCCTACTTCTACTACATCATTTTTTGAATCACCACCAGGATTGGTAGCAAGTAGCCTTTTCACTTAGAAGAGCTTTGTCTTCCATTTTATCATCTTTAAGATGTCCTCAATTCAAATGCTTATGCCGATTTGAAGTGGTTTTTGAATAACATGTTCGATCCCGATCTTTCCAAAATGAAAAACGATAATTTTAAAAAACTGGCCAACATTTAATAGTCAGTTATTTGACTATCAAATAAATAAATAATCCAATCAAGGATTTAACCAAGCATAATCAAGCACACATAAACACTAAGCCTTTTTAATTAATCTTTTCATTAATTATGATGATTTTATAAATTCTTGTATTAATCACGACCTCTTTAACTAATCATTTCGGTTAGTGTAACGACCCGTAAAATTCGATGGTTTAAAATGAGTTAATTTAATAAGATTTTTAATTAAATTTAGAAAGAAATAAAATTTTATAATTTACATTGAAACGAATGTTAGAAATTAGAGGTAGTAATTGAAATTAAAGTTTACAAATTTATAATTTATATTGTAATTAATTGGAAATAATGTAAATTAATAGAAACGTAAGATTATTTATAGGGCAGTAATTGATGAATAAAAAGGTTTGAAACCAAGTAAATAAATTTATGAAGAACATTTAATAGTAATCAATGTATATATTAGGCAATTGACAATTAATGAATTTGTTAAGATTGCAAAGTTATAATTGAGTGCAAATAGGAATATTTGGTAATTAAGTAAAGTAAAAAAGAAATGTAAACGCTATAACTTGGTTACAAAATTTATATACGGAAGTGGATGTAAATATGAATTAATTAATGTGCGCATTAATTTATAATGGGATAAAATGTAAATTAATGTAATAAGGATGATGTAGGTTGATAAGTATTCATAATTTTTGGGTTGATGAAAACCGTTACTATAATGATTGTAATATAAAATAATGGAAGTGTGAATGGAAATTTATAGAAATTTATAATGGAAATTTATAAAATGATAAGTATTCATTTTAAATCAATTGGATTTAAAATGAAATTTGGTGTTACATTGATGAGTTTAAATTTTATTTTATATTATAAAGTAATAAATGGTGTAATAAAAGAATAAAATCAATATAAGATAATAATGCAATGACTGGGGTTAATAATAAAGTGTGAATAGGGAAATGATTGTTTATAGTAATTGAATGGAATTCCAATTTGTTGGAATAGAGTAAATGTACACTTGGTAATAAATTTTATACAGGGAAACGAACTTAAATATTGAATTAATTAATTTATATATATATATATATATATATATATATATATATATAATAAATGATGATTATTGGAGTGGAATCAATAAACTTATAAAAGGTGATTAAGAGTTGTGACCACAATTATTATGAGTTATATATATTTAATTCATTCAATTGAATTGGAAATAACTGCAATAAATCTAAAGGAAATGTTGCGTTAATATAAATTTAGGAATCGGGAAATCAATTCAAAAGTTATTAACTAAGGAAGTAATACGTAATAATTTGAATAAAATCAATACCATACAAGAATTGTAATATCTGTTTGTGAATAGTGAATTCCTATGTGTAATTAAAGGTTTTGATAAAAATTATTTGAATTTTACCTAATTAATTTGTTTAATGAATTTATTATAAGTTACCCGTTTATTTGGGTAAATAATTAAAAGGGAATTCAATTGGAATTAATTGAACTTCAATGTATATTAACGAGATTAATTACAACGTTAGTTGAAATTTGATGAATTTGGAAATTTTAGCGCACTAAGATGTAAATCATGATAATTATACCATAAGATGGAATTAATGGAATAATAAGAGGGAGTAAATCAAATTTAATTTTTGGAAATTAAACGTAGAATTGTTGAATTTAATGAAATTGAAGAATTTATAAATTTTAGATCGACAGAAATTTGTTAAATTAGTGTATATGTTTAAGGAATTAGAAATGATGAGAATTGTCGATTTATAAGATTGAAATTTGAAAGTTGATTTAATGAATTAGTTAATTTTTAATTTATTTAATTAACATAAAAATAGCCATTTTGGACATTGACACGGATTTCGACAAAACAAGTTTCATCGGATCCGTAACGGTGAATTATTGTAGGATTTCAAGTTTCGTATCGATCGGACTTGTCGTTTGATCGTATGGGCTTGAAACGTCTTGAAATTAATTTAATTGAAATCAATTGAAACCAATTTGAAAATATTGATTTTAGCATAACTTCTTCTGTAACGATCCCGAATTTTAATCAATTTTAAATTGATGATTAAATGAATTTTGAAATAAAATTGTAAGATAAACTGATTTAAATGGAAGCGAGTTTCCCCGATTCGACTAGAAATTATAATAAGTCATATGAATTTGAGAATTTGTATATATGTGAATATATATGTATATATTGGATTAGAAATAAAATCTTAAATAAATGGTTGTAAAAATAAATAGAACTAAAAAATAAGTAGTCGTGTAAGAATAGAAATAAATATATAAGCTGATATAATAAAAATAACAACTTTTATAATATGTACATAAAGTAAAATAAATATCTAACAAACATAATTAAAATAGAAAATTATTTGCAAGACAAAGTAATACACTCAAATGAGAAAAGAAAAGAAACAATATAAGTATAAGTATGTAGGAATATGAACAAGACAAAAATCTGCAAAATATCAACATAAAAATGTATTTAAGTAATAAAGCAATGTACAATAGCATGTTAAGGCAAAACAAGAGGAAAAAATAAAATAAAAAAATCTACTTAGCTAACAAATAAACAAAGCAAACAAAGTAGTAAAATAAAGTACTCAAGCAAATAAACATTCAAAGTAAAGAAATACAAACAAATATAAAAGTTTTAGTATGCAAAGAAAAATAAAATAAAATAAGAGCAAATAAAAGTATTCAAACAAATAAATAAGCAAAGTAAACAAAACAAAGTAAAAATAACAAACAAATAAAAACAAAGATATGCAGGCAAACAAAATAAAGCTGCAGCCACCAAATAAAAACAAGCTAGGCAATGCAAATAAAGTTTTCAAACAAATAAATACGAGTACAAAATAAAACATAAACCAAGTAAACAAAATAATTGAAAAAAAAAGCAAATAAAACAAGAAGCAACCTGGGAAAGCAAGCTAGGCAAGTAAATCATATAGGAATGTAGTTTTGAAATAATATGCAGGCAAGTAAAAGAATAAATAAAGAAGAATTCTCAGCCGAGACAAGCAAGTATGGTTGAAGTAAACAAATACATTTATATGTATAAACAAGTACAAGCAAATAAATGATAAAAATATAAGTATGTAGAAGCAAATCTGC
Source organism: Allium cepa (assembly GCA_030765085.1). Taxonomy (NCBI): domain Eukaryota; kingdom Viridiplantae; phylum Streptophyta; class Magnoliopsida; order Asparagales; family Amaryllidaceae; genus Allium; species Allium cepa. The sequence goes on from CM060930.1 coordinate 242,332,779, forward strand.
ATGTTCAAGTATCAAAACAAAACATATATATATATATATATATATATATATATATATATATATATATATATATATATATAACTCAGCCGAGTTATTCAAATGGAAGAAGAAAAAAATAGGTAAGGTTGAAAAACATAAGGTACTCAAGCATTTAATGCAAGCATCTTTAACATGCTTATTGTACAAATAATATACTGCATGTTTCTTTTTATACACATCAATATATTCATTTTAGTTCGACCATTATCTCAACTTAAAACAACAACAAACTAAATCAATACTTGGTTCAACTGCAACCTGATTCAAGATGCAAGAATCATCTCAGAAAATCAAATCAATACAAGCCTGGAAAGTATGCAAGTCAGATCAGTTTTCAAACTTGGATATCATTTCCAGTTTTAAATTCAATCCTGTTCTTGTTTTTGATCTCTTCTTCCAAATATCAAGGTGAGCAAATATTCTTTTTAAACTAGACTTCTTTGATCCTTTTATCTGTGAGTAAACTCAATATCAAATTTATGTTCGAAGATGATCAGTGGATGATTTATGTCAATATGGTTTGGATTCCTTCTTTATTGCTGTGAGTATAAATTTGTTTTGACAATACAGAGACAGGTTCTTCTCTGTTCATGGTTTAGGATGAGACCAATATTAAAAAAAAAAAAAATTGATTCCTCTATTTCTACTCACTTTCAAGATTTGATGTTTAAAGTAAAAAGGTGTATTTAGGTAAGGGCTTTGATCTAAAAATAATTCCATGAAGTAAAAACGTATACAGGAAGGAAGATTCAGTTTTTACAGAGGATACTTAAAACTTTGAAATTTTCGAATTTATTAAAACACTGATTCAAGTTTGTAGTTTGAATCCTTACACGAAACGATGATTTTTAAGGCAAATTTGGTGATTTTTAAGGGTGAGTTTCATGAGCAGTTTTGAGATGAGCGTGTGAGGCATTTTGATTGAATTTAGGTGATCGATGGAACTGGGGTGGTTGGGGTTGTGCGTGGTGGTGGAGGAGCTTACCAGGGTGGCAGGAAAAATATAGGATGGTGAATAGATCACGGTGGTGGCGTCGGCAATTGGTTGAAGTCTGTAGCCCTAGTTTTGTTGGGGTCGAAGGATTCGATTCGTTCGTCAATATCGCTTGATCGAGTGACGCGTGGTTGGGGGTGATGAAAGAGGGAGTGAAGACGAAGAGATGACCGGAGTTTCGTGATCACCGGTGGCCGAGGCGGCGAGAATGGGATGTTGCCAGGTTTTGAGGTAATGTCGATTTCGATGTTGCCAGGTTTTCATTTTCGAGCTCGCCTTCGATTTTGAATGGCGACGTGGATCTTGGTTTTTTTGTAAACGAGATCGGGTTGGGGGGAGATCAATGACTTGCTCGACGTCGAGGTGGTGGCTCGGAGCGATCAATGGGGATGTACACGTGCACGCGGTGCACGTTGAAGTGTGGAGAGGCTGTAATGTTTGGGAAGAAGAGGAAGAGTTTGAGTTTTTCTCTCGGAGATTTAAGTAATTGGCTCAAATTTGTATTCGTATGTATTAAACTGGATATAACGGTTTCAAACACCTTTAGCAACAAAGTTTTTTTTTTAAGTTACTGATAAGGTTCCAAAGCATAAGTGATCATCAAGTTTCAAAGCTACTGATAAGTTTTCCAAAGATTTGATTTTCAAATTAAGATATGTCTAAAAATTGTTTTGGGATTTTGAGTAATTATATTTAAAATATTCTTAAGTATTTCAAATAGAATTTGATGAGGTGATTAAAATGAGTGATTAAAATAAATGGTTTATCTTAAGTTAATTAAAGCCCTGAGTAATTAAAGGATCATTTATTAAGATAATTAAAAGTTGATTTATTAATTGGGTATTAAAAGTTAATTAATGATACATAATTTGAGAACAACTATCTACTTGAAGACAACTACTTAATTAAAGTAGTTAATTAAGGATTTAAGTTGATTAGTCGGATTGTTAATTAAAAGACAATTAATTAATATGGTAATTAATTTGGAGATAATAAATCTATTAAAGGTTATTAATTGATGCAAGTGGTTAGGATAATCACTTATTTTAACTTTATAAATCTAATGGAAATTTACCATGGATTAATAAATTAGCGTAATGAACTTGAGGTTAATTTAATTAATGTAATTAATTGAGAATAATTCAATTAATTAAGGTAATTGATTAATTAAAATTATATTAAATGATTTGTAATTAATTCATCAGAATTGGATAACTAATTCATGAGTAATTAATTTAATTGGAAATAAATGGAATAAATTTGGATTTAACCATTAATTAATCCTGCTTATAAATGTTTATTGAATGTTTGACCTTACTTATGAATGATTGTATTGTATGAGATGCCTTGAATTGACTGTCCTATTTGATCTGTGATATTTTGTTCTGTAGATTGTGTTATGTAAAATTTATTCATTTATGGATGATACATCTGTATATTATCTGTTAATCTGTGATGATTGAATGTTGTTGCACTATTGTGTGTTAAACCCCTGGACCGTACCATACGCACACAATTATGGATTTCACGAGGAAATCGGTTAAGTCACAGATTTTTGAAATAGTTTTAAATTTGAATATTCGAATTCAAATGTTTTGGAAATGGATTGGGTTTAAAGTGAAAAGCTTTTGAAATGGAATTTCAAAGATGAAATTTAATTTGAATAACTTGATAAAGTTTGAAATTTAAATAATTTGATTTAAATTTAAAATTCAAAAAATGTGAAACTGAATTCTATGATTTAAAACTAGGGATTAAAAATGTTATACCAATTATATATGGGTTAAACTATTTTAAAAGTATTGATTTGGGATGTGAATAGAATTCAAGAACTTTAACTCGTGTAAATATAATTGGATTTTTCTGAAACGAAAACTGTTTGTTTTCAAATAATAAAAGCTTTCACATAAGAAATGAATGTCCAATTTGTGTTAAAAAGAATTTCAAGTTTGAGAATGAAGATAATTTCCAAGTTATGAAAACAATTTGAAAGCAATAAGTTGAATCTGGATTTAAAAAATTCAACAAGTTAATCGAATTTTGAAGGCTATGAGTTAAATCTTTGATATAAAGATTTAACGAGCTAATCCAAATGGAATAGAAATTGTTTTGAAATCCGTAAATGGATCTTTTTGAAATAAATCTTTTTGTTTAAAGATTTGAAATGGTAATTGATTTAAACCATTTGAAGAAAAGTTTTGGGTTTTAAGTTGTGACTTAATTGAAATCCCAATATCCATATGTTTTTGAAATACTGCGCTCACGGTTCGGGTTAGCCGGGAGAGGACCTTTGTGTCATATATCCCATTCCGAATATGTGATATGTCGTTATGGATAGCATTTGAAGACCGGTGTTGAAGACCGGATATTTTTGAAAGCGAAAGGACAACTCGTCGAATGTCTTTGCATCGACTGGTCCCCGGTATAGAGACTCCATATGTGATGGGAAGTCCGAACGTGATTAGTGAATATCCGGATTGTAAGGACTTCTTTGTAAGTGCCTTCGGTTCAGTTCGAGCCCGGAACAAACTTGTATGGATTGTATGTCTGACATTACAAATTGAGATATAAAGCCGATTTCTTTCAAATATATTTCTGTTGGTGGCGGAGAATTTATTCTCTTAGCTTAACACCCTTCTCTGTGACGTACGAGCTCAGAGGTTATGTAGTTGAATGTTATCAGCGATATATTCCCAATTTGGTAATGTGACATGCTGAGTGTTGCTGTGAAATGATCATTGTGTTGATTATTTGTGATAGGATCATTTATTTGATTGTCTATCTTGGTGATCATTTCTATGATCATTTGTTGACCCAAAGCATGGCTTTTGTATAAAGTATGTTTTTGTGGACGTGACTTCGTCGAGCCTCACACCCCAGAATGGTCAAAACAGGAAAGATGCGGCAAGGTTATGAGGGTTAGCGCCCTTTAGGGTATGTGCATTTCCTTCTGGAAAAGGGTGGTATCATGGTATGGAGCCCAGATGCTTACTCATGTTGAAAACACTTTATGATTGTGTGAATTGATTACGAGCGCTCGGTGAAAGGTCCCAAAGGACCGGGGGATGGCATATTCGGTCAGTTGTTACTCAGTTAGGGGTAACCCGGCCTTGTGTTGGTAGAGATCCGGTTTGGTTCTCGGGGATATCCATCCAGAGGCATTCTCATGTGGCAATGGGAAGTTCCTTGGCCTGATCATTCGTTGGAAATCCAAAGAAACAATACGAGACTTGTACGGTTTTAGTTGTAGAACCTGCCATCTAATATAGTAGCTATAGTAGGCATAATATAATGGTACCTATGCTGGCTAAGATTTATATTCTACTTTTGAAATGATTTTTTCTACACTATGCACTAGTAATAATATCAAATGTTTCTTTTTAATGCGTATCAAGCATCTTTGACTAACATAAGAAAAAATCTCCTCCAAGTCTGCGTTTGCATTGTGTGTGTGGCGGGAGGTCTTATGGTAGTCTCATTTTTAAAAAGCATTGCGAATTGACTTTGAAAATCTTTTGTTGAATGTTTTAAAAGATAAACTGTTTTCATTGCTCACACCAGTCCCACGACTGATCCGGAGTTTATTGTTTCTTTCCTAAACTCTGGGTGCTCATTATATTTCTACACGAGCAGTCTAGAGTTGGGTTTTCAGATAGCTAGGTTCAGTAGATTATCTGGAGTTAGCTCAGTCTGTGGACCGCACCAGTCTTGCTTATCTTTGTGCATCGTTATTGGGAGTTCGAGCTATTGCTGGATTGAGTCTTGGAAATGGAGTTGCAGTTCTCGGAGTTCTCTTTTGAAGACTATCTTAGAGTTATTGTTCCGCTGCTAGATGTTATCTATCGTTTTCTTTTCCGCTGCTATTTATTGTATCATATCTCTGATGTATATTGATATCTATTGGATCATCTGTAGTATCAGATATTGTATCAAAGCTGTATATCAATGTATTATTCTTTTTATTCCGCTGTGTTATTTACTTAATGTTGTTATAAGCTCCGGCGAATCGGATTTGAACGGTCGAATCTATGGCATTCGAATACGATATGAAGTATGGATATCGATTTTCGAGCGGGCAAAAATTCGCTCTCGTCACATTTGGTATCAGAGCTAAGGTTGAACTTTAGCTCAGGAGTATAACACCTTAAGTAGCTCATTAGAGATAGGGTGAAGTATATCCTAGAATGAGTAATCCCTAAGATATCTGTTTGAATGCCTCAGTAAATTCTCTTACTATCCACTGATAGTGAGTATGAGTGCAAGAAGAGAACGAGATAGGGGACAGGGAAATGCGACTATAAATGGTCAATGCTCTGTAGCAACAGTGGAAACAACTTCCTCTATCAATTTTCTTTGATTCGTTTCTAAATTCTTTTGATTTGCTTCGTGACAGCTCCAGAAGTAGTTTTGGTGTGATGATGGCCCTACGTATCGTTATAGGAAATTTTTATTTCGTATCTTCATCAATTTCTTATCAGTTTTTTGATTTTAAACTTTAATGAATATGAATTTGAAATTTGAATAAATTAGAAATTTTGAATTGAGTTAAAATTGATTAATAGAATATGAAGGATAATTTGAATAGTATCGATAAAACGATTTCGTTAAAACTAAATTTGAAATTCTATTATAATTTCTTGTATCTATTGTTGATATTCTGATTTGGTGAGCCAAATGCAGAATTGGTATCCAGTTTGATCTGAAAGGATATTTCTCTATCTTTCATCTATCCTTGTTGTTTTCGTGCCTGCGAATTTCGAGGACGAAATTCTTTTAAGGGGGGAAGTCAGTAACGATCCCGAATTTTAATCAATTTTAAATTGGTGATTAAATGAATTTTTAAATAAAATTGTAAGATAAACTGATTTAAATGGAAGCGAGTTTCCCCGATTCGACTAGAAATTATAATAAGTCATATGAATTTGAGAATTTGTATATATGTGAATATATATGTATATATTGGATTAGAAATAAAATCTTAAATAAATAGTTTTAAAAATAAATAGAACTAAAAAATAAGTAATCGTGTAAGAATAGAAATAAATATATAAGCTGATATAATAAAAATAACAACTTTTATAATATGTACATAAAGTAAAATAAATATCTAACAAACATAATTGAAATAGAAAATTATTTGCAAGGCAAAGTAATACACTCAAATGAGAAAAGAAAAGAAAGAATATAAGTATAAGTATGTAGGAGTATGAACAAGACAAAAATCTGCAAGATATCAACATAAAAATGTATTTAAGTAATAAAGCAATGTACAATAGCATGTTAAGGCAAAACAAGAGGAAAAAATAAAATAAAAAAATCTACTTAGCTAACAAATAAACAAAGCAAACAAAGTAGTAAAATAAAGTACTCAAGCAAATAAACATTCAAAGTAAAGAAATACAAACAAATACAAAAGTTTTAGTATGCAAAGAAAAATAAAATAAAATAAGAGCAAATAAAAGTATTCAAACAAATAAATAAGCAATGTAAACAAAACAAAGTAAAAATAACAAACAAATAAAAACAAAGATATGCAGGCAAACAAAATAAAGCTGCAGCCACCAAATAAAAACAAGCTAGGCAATGCAAATAAAGTTTTCAAACAAGTAAATACGAGTACAAAATAAAACATAAACCAAGTGAACAAAATAATTGAAAAAAAAAGCAAATAAAACAAGAAGCAACCTGGGAAAGCAAGCTAGGCAAGTAAATCATATAGGAATGTAGTTTTGGAATAATATGCAGGCAAGTAAAAGAATAAATAAAGAAGAATTCTCAGCCGAGACAAGCAAGTATGGTTGAAGTAAACAAATACATTTATATGTATAAACAAGTACAAGCAAATAAATGATAAAAATATAAGTATGTCGAAGCAAATCTGCATGTTCAAGTATCAAAACAAAACATATATATATAACTCAGCCGAGTTATTCAAATGCAAGAAGAAAAAAATAGGTAAGGTTGAAAAACATAAGGTACTCAAGCATTTAATGCAACATACCTTATGCATTTAATGCAAGCATCTTTAACATGCTTATTGTACAAATAATATACTGCATATTTCTTTTTATACACATCAATATATTCATTTTAGTTCGACCATTATCTCAACTTAAAACAACAACAAACTAAATCAAGACTTGGTTCAACTACAACCTGATTCAAGATGCAAGAATCATCTCAGAAAATCAAATCAATACAAGCCTGGAAAGTATGCAAGTCAGATCAGTTTTCAAACTTGGATATCATTTCCAGTTTTAAATTCAATCCTGTTCTTGTTTTTGATCTCTGCTTCCAAATATCAAGGTGAGCAAATCTTCTTTTTAAACTAGACTTCTTTGATTCTTTTATCTATGAGTAAACTCAATATCAAATTTATGTTCGAAGATGATCAGTGGATGATTTATGTCAATATGGTTTGGATTCCTTCTTTATTGCTGCGACTATAAATTTGTTTTGACAATACAGAGACAGGTTCTTCTCTGTTCATGGTTTAGGATGAGACCAATATTAAAAAAAAAATTGATTCCTCTATTTCTACTCACTTTCAAGCTTTGATGTTTAAAGTAAAAAGGTGTATTTAGGTAAGGGCTTTGATCTAAAATAATTCCATGAAGTAAAAACGTATACAGGAAGGAAGATTCAGTTTTTACAAAGGATACTTAAAACTTTGAAATTTTCGAATTTATTAAAACACTAATTCAAGTTTGTAGTTTGAATCCTTACACGAAACGATGATTTTTAAGGCAAATTTGGTGATTTTTAAGGGTGAGTGTCATGAGCAGTTCTGAGATGAGCGTGTGAGGCATTTTGATCGAATTTAGGTGATCGATGGAACTGGGGTGGTTGGGGTTGTGCGTGGTGGTAGAGGAGCTTACCGGGGTGGCAGGAAAAATATAGGGATGGTGAATAGATCACGGTAGTGGCGTCGGCAATTGGTTGAAGTCTGTAGCCCGAGTTTTGTTGGGGTCGAAGGATTCGATTCGTTCGTCAATATCGCTTGATCGAGTGACGCGTGGTTGGGGGTGATGGAAGAGGGAGTGAAGACGAAGAGATGACCGGAGTTTTGTGATCACCGGTGGCCGAGGCGGCGAGAATGGGATGTTGCCAGGTTTTGAGGTAATGTCGATTTCGATGTTGCCAGGTTTTCATTTTCGAGCTCGCCTTCGATTTTGAATGGCGACGTGGATCTTGGTTTTTTTGTAAACGAGATCGGGTTAGGGGGAGATCAATGACTTGCTCGACGTCGAGGTGGTGGCTCGGAGCGATCAACGGGGTTGTACACGTGCACGCGGTGCACGTTGAAGTGTGGAGAGGCTGTAATGTTTGGGAAGAAGAGGAAGAGTTTGAGTTTTTCTCTCGGAGATTTAAGTAATTGGCTCAAATTTGTATTCGTATGTATTAAACTGGATATAACGGTTTCAAACACCTTTAGCAACAAAGTTTTTTTTTAAGTTACTGATAAGGTTCCAAAGCATAAGTGATCATCAAGTTTCAAAGCTACTGATAAGTTTTCCAAAGATTTGATTTTCAAATTAAGATATGTCTAAAAATTGTTTTGGGATTTTGAGTAATTATATTCAAAATATTCTTAAGTATTTCAAATAGAATTTGATGAGGTGATTAAAATGAGTGATTAAAATAAATGGTTTATCTTAAGTTAATTAAAGCCCTGAGTAATTAAAGGATCATTTATTAAGATAATTAAAAGTTGATTTATTAATTGGGTATTAAAAGTTAATTAATGATACATAATTTGAGAACAACTATCTACTTGAAGACAACTACTTAATTAAAGTAGTTAATTAAGGATTTAAGTTGATTAGAAGGATGGTTAATTAAGAGACAATTAATTAATATGGTAATTAATTTGGAGATAATAAATCTATTAAAGGTTATTAATTGATGCAAGTGATTAGGGATAATCACTTATTTTAACTTTATAAATCTAATGGAAATTTACCATGGATTAATAAATTAGCGTAATGAACTTGAGGTTAATTTAATTAATGTAATTAATTGAGAATAATTCAATTAATTGAGGTAATTGATTAATTAAAATTATATTAAATGATTTGTAATTAATTCATCAGAATTGGATAACTAATTCATGAGTAATTAATTTAATTGGAAATAAATGGAATAAATTTGGATTTAACCATTAATTAATCCTGCTTATAGATGTTTATTGAATGTTTGACCTTACTTATGAATGATTGTATTGTATGAGATGCCTTGAATTGACTGTCCTATTTGATCTGTGATATTTTGTTCTGTAGATTGTGGTATGTAAAATTTATTCATTTATGGATGATACATCTGTATATTATCTGTTAATCTGTGATGATTGAATGTTGTTGCACTATTGTGTGTTAAACCCTTGGACCACACCATACACACACAATTATGGATTTCACGAGGAAATCGGTTAAGTCACAGATTTTTGAAATAGTTTTAAATTTGAATATTCGAATTCAAATGTTTTGGAAATGGATTGGGTTTAAAGTGAAAAGCTTTTGAAATGGATTTTCAAAGATGAAATTTAATTTGAATAACTTGATAAAGTTTGAAATTTAAATAATTTGATTTAAATTTAAAATTCAAAAAATGTGAAACTGAATTCTATGATTTAAAACTAGGGATTAAAAATGTTATACCAGTTATATATGGGTTAAACTATTTTAAAAGTATTGATTTGGGATGTGAATAGAATTCAAGAACTTTAACTCGTGTAAATATAATTGGATTTTTCTGAAACGAAAACTGTTTGTTTTCAAATAATAAAAGCTTTCACATAAGAAATGAATGTCCAATTTGTGTTAAAAAGAATTTCAAGTTTGAGAATGAAGATAATTTCCAAGTTATGAAAACGATTTGAAAGCTATAAGTTGAATCTGGATTTAAAAAATTCAACAAGTTAATCGAATTTTGAAGGCTATGAGTTAAATCTTTGATATAAAGATTTAACGAGCTAATCCAAATGGAATAGAAATTGTTTTGAAATCCGTAAATGGATCTTTTTGAAATAAATCTGTTTGTTTAAAGATTTGAAATGGTAATTGATTTAAACCATTTGAAGAAAAGTTTTGGGTTTTAAGTTGTGACTTAATTGAAATCCCAATATCCATATGTTTTTGAAATACTGCGCTCACTGTTCGAGTTAGCTGGGAGAGGACCTTTGTGTCATATATCCCATTCCGAATATGTGATATGTCGTTATGGATAGCATTTGAAGATCGGTGTTGAAGACCGGATATTTTTGAAAGCGAAAGGACAACTCGTCGAATGTCTTTGCATCGACTGGTCCCCGGTATAGAGACTCCATATGTGATGGGAAGTCTGAACGTGATTAGTGAATATCCGGATTGCAAGGACTTCTTTGTAAGTGCCTTCGGTTATGTTCAAGCCCGGAACAGACTTGTATGGATTGTATGCCTGACATTACAAATTGAGATATAAAGCCGATTTCTTTCAAATATATTTCTGTTGGTGGAGGAGAATTTATTCTCTTAGCTTAACACCCTTCTCTGAGACGTACGAGCTCAGAGGTTATGTAGTTGAATGTTATCAGCGATATATTCCCAATTTGGTAATGTGACATGCTGAGTGTTGCTGTGAAATGATCATTGTGTTGATTATTTGTGATAGGATCATTTATTTGATCGTCTATCTTGGTGATCATTTCTATGATCATTTGTTGACCCAAAGCATGGCTTTTGTATAAAGTATGTTTTTGTGGACGTGACTTCGTCGAGTCTCACACCCCGGAATGGTCAAAACAGGAAAGATGCGGCAAGGTTATGAGGGTTAGCGCCCTTTAGGGTATGTGCATTTCCTTCTGGAAAAGGGTGGTATCATGGTATGGAGCCCAGATGCTTACTCATGTTGAAAACACTTTATGATTGTGTGAATTGATTACGAGCGCTCGGTGAAAGGTCCCAAAGGACCGGGGGATGGCATATTCGGTCAGTTGTTACTCAGTTAGGGGTAACCCGCCTTGTGTTGGTAGAGATCCGGTTTGGTTCTCGGGGACGTCCATCCAGAGGCATTCTCATGTGGCAATGGGAAGTTCCTTGGCCTGATCATTCGTTGGAAATCCAAAGAAACAATACGAGACTTGTACGGTTTTAGTTGTAGAACCTGCCATCTAATATGGTAGCTATAGTAGGCATAATATAATGGTACCTATGCTGGCTAAGATTTATATTCTACTTTCGAAATGATTTTTTCTACACTATGCACTAGTAATAATATCAAATGTTTCTTTTTAATGCGTATCAAGCATCTTTGACTAACATAAGAAGAAATCTCCTCCAATTCTGTGTTTGCATTGTGGGTGTGGCGGGAGGTCTTATGGTAGTCTCATTTTTAAAAAGCATTGCGAATTGACTTTGAAAATCTTTTGCTGAATGTTTTAAAAGATAAACTGTTTTCGTTGCTCACACCAGTCCCACGACTGATCCGGAGTTTATTGTTTCTTTCCTAAACTCTGGGTGCTCATTATATTTCTACACGACCAGTCTAGAGTTGGGTTTTCAGATAGCTAGGTTCAGTAGATTATCTAGAGTTAGTTCAGTCTGTGGACCACACCAGTCTTGCTTATCTTTGTGCATCGTTATTGGGAGTTCGAGCTATTGCTGGATTGATTCTTGGAAATGGAGTTGCAGTTCTCGGAGTTCTCTTTTGAAGACTATCTTAGAGTTATTGTTCCGCTGCTAGATGTTATCTATCGTTTTCTTTTCCACTGCTATTTATTGTATCATTTCTCTGATGTATATTGATATCTATTGGATCATCTGTTGTATCAGATATTGTATCAAAGCTGTATATCAATGTATTATTCTTTTTATTCCGCTGTGTTATTTACTTAATGTTGTTATAAGCTCCGGCGAATCGGATTTGAACGGGCGAATCGGATTTGAACGGTCGAATCTATGGCATTGGAATACGATATGAAGTATGGATATCGATTTTCGAGCGGGCAAAATTCGTCTCGTTACATCTTCATACGATGTTATTTGAACCTGAAACCTTTTCCATTGCGTTTAAAATATTTTAAAACACTTATTTTGATATATGGGTTAACCGAATTTTATTCCGTAGTCGAAACGGGCTTTTCGGGCCACTTTGTCGTTAGGGCGTACATCTATCTTATCCGATCCATTCTATTTTAAATTTGTCTATAAATATGTCGTTATAAACCCCAGCCTCCCTAATCCTCATTTGTCTATACGTACATCTCAACTCTCTCTCCTCCTCAATGGCAGACAAACAAACCCTAGATCCAATTGCAATTCAAAATCAAAGTCAAAAATCCAAACTCCTCGAAAAAATATGAAAAACATATATATTGAAGCTCTCAATGAGCGTAATCTCCTGGTGAAATTCGTTTTTCAATTCATGTTATCATTTGCTTAGGAAGTGATCGTTTATTCTCGGCGTTCCATCGCGACGAAATCAAATTCGTCTGATCGACGAATCGAAGGTACGGTCGTGTAGAGGGGACGGAGGAGATCACATCTATACTGTTCATCGTGCGAATCGATGGTCGGATCTCCAGCAAAATTCGATTAGGGTTACAAAAAAGTGGCGGCGGCTGCATCAATCCTTGTGCGAAATCGAAGTCGCTGGCGGTCGTGGGTGGAGCAGCGTTTCGAGTAGAGGCGGGGGGCATGCTCCAATGGAACCGAAGTCGCCGGTGTTTTGGAGCCGTTACTGGCGGCGTTAGGGTGCGAACAGTGCGAATAGGGTTTCTGCGCGTTTGAAAGGAGAAGACACGTGCACAGTAGAGGTAGTGATGTGGAGGGTAAATGTGTTCTTTTCTTTAATTTTTATAATTAAAATTCTAATGCAATTATCGCTATAACTCTTGCGTACGAACTCCGTTTCACGCACGTTTTCTTTTGTTAGAATCGTATCTGAATTCCGAACTTGATGATGCTGGTTTGGACAAATTCTGAGATGGTCAAATTTTTGGGTTTAAATTCAATTTAAATTCAAATGGTGAGTGTTTTAACCCACTCACAACTTCTAAAATTTCTTATGTTTGTTAAACAGACATATGATGTGATTTAAAATTTATTTATGCTCGTTTGGTATATTTTTAATCGTTATCTCAGTTAATTTCATTAAATTTCTATTTAATTTATTCATTGCATTTAAACTGCCAGTTAAAGTTGTTAATTAATGATTCATTGCATATAAACTGCCAGTTAAACAGTTATATAATTTATTATTGAATTAAACTGCTATTAAATACCTGTTGTTTATTTCCCGTTCTATATTGATGTTATTGGTTGAATCGATGACGATTGCGATAAATGGTTGATGGTTGATATTGGATGAATGGATGCTGTATTTTGTACTGTATAAACTACAAGGATTATGCATTTTCATCTCATTCGGGATTGCCGTTTAAATGATATATAACCGTAATTTTTATTTTTAAATTGCGGATTGAAATGATAAATATCTGTATCACTTGACCATAGGATAGAAAATTTTATACACGCACCGTCGGTCTATATATATAAATATCTAAAAATGATTTCTATGGTTTGGATAGGATACGGTTAAATAAATATCAAATTTTATTTATTTAAATATTATTTTATATATACATATATAGTTAAATTTTTGAATTTAAGCTATGTATAGATTTGTTAAATAAAATAAATAAGTTAAATAACGGAGTTTGATTATTTTATATTATATGGTTAAGTACATGTTAATGATTTAAATCAATTAAGATCGATAGGTAAATTGGAAATCTATTTGGAATTGAGTTTTTTTAAATAATTAAACTCCATAAGTTGATGTAGAATTTATTAACTTGAAATGTTAAAAGGTATGATATTTGTAACTGAATTTTTTTTATTCGAGATGAATTAAATGAATATTTCTAGTATAAATAAATTGGAGGAAATATTTAGTTATAGGTAATTTGAGTTTTATTTAAATGATTATGGTTTTATTATGCAAATATTTCAAACAAAATAATAGGACTTTTAATGTTTTAATAGAAATTTCCAACCTTAGTTCGAATTATTTAGTACTCAAAGTTTGAAATATAATTAAACTGAAGTGGTTTATTGAAACTGAATTTAAATTTATGGATTTAGGCTTAATTTAAAGAGAATAAAATTCTAAGGTCGTGGAAATTATTTACTTTATAAAGTAATTTTAAATTCACACCCTTTTATTTTATATACTGTTGAATATCCAAACTATTCAAGTTTTGGAAGTTATGGTTTTAAAGCTATGGATTTCGAAGTATTATGTTTTGAAGAGTTATAATTCAAATGTATGATTTCGAGATACTATAAATTTTAAAGTGGTATGGTTTTAGAAAAAGGATATATTTGAAATGATATCATATTGATTTGGTTTTAAAAAAAGAAAATGATATCGTATTTATATGGTTTTGAAAAGGGAAATTATATTCTGGTTTTAAAGTATAAACTATTTTGAAAAGACCGCGGTGTTATAATAACGTTTGGTTGTTAAAGAGACCGAGATCGGAAGTTGTCATACTCTTTGGCAACTCCGAAAACCACTTTAACAACCGTGTACGCGGTGGAGATTCCAGAATGAAGTAGTATGGTGGCGGCGTTTCCTTTGAGGTAAATACGTGGACCCAACTCCCGAGAGTTGGCATAAGGTGGCTAAAACAGGAGTGATTGATGGGTTAATTGAGGTAGCAGATCGGACACATCCCTTCGATATTATACTTTGACTTTTGGATTGATTCGATGACCATTTTTTATTTTTTTTTATTTGGGGGTGTGGCTCGAGGTGGGCGGTAGCTGCGGCTACGCGTTACCACCGACCCGAAAGCGTAATTGGTATGTCTACCCTGGTATTGCCTAGTTGTGCCGTGTCACCTAACCTATCGCGCCTTATACGAGTTTGGTTTTCTCCCGTAGCCTGTGTGGTATCCTCTGGTGGCTTCCTGATCAGGAGGGACTATGATATTGGATGGACTACTGGGACTATTATGTGTTAGGGTGGAAAATGTAAAGCCTTAACGCTATTTAAAACTAAGTTTATTTTACCAATAAACACTATTATAATAGCGAAATATACTACTAATAAATAGTTTAACGGATCCTTAAGAGATGTAAATCCCAAGCATCTCTTGAGTTACTACACTCATTTATTTCTGTTGATTTAACTTACATAAGATCTTTTAGTTTTGACTCGAGTGTTTTGTCTTTTCAATTCGCTCGGGTCAGTCCGAGCATTTCAGGATTTAAAGATTTTATTCTAGAGGACGGGGACAAAGATTTGTAATATTATTATCTACTATATTATTCCACCACACCATTTAATTCCGCTGTATTAATTATTATTATCTGGTATGTGTACTCTGATATTGTATTGCATATGTAAAAAATTAAATATTTTGTAAACAGCTTCATAAACTGTATATTTGATTATTATATTTTATCCTTCCGTTGTGAGATTCTGTTTTTTTATTTCTTCTTTTTCTTATTTACCCCATAACAATCCTCCCTTCTATATGGTTTGAATTTGGCACGTGTGTCGATTTAATCGTGCGAAAAGGCGGGATGTTACATCTGGTATCAGAGCTTTGGTTTAGCGATAAACCTTAGCTTTGTGAGGTCTGACTCTTTATTAATAGGGTTGTAATACCCTATGCGAGTCGTTGAGCGTATATATATGAGAGAGCATATTTGTTAGTGTTATAAAATGGTTTTCATATTGTGTTAATCTGTTCCGTTTTGTATCTATAAATTCTGGTTGGTGCATGGGACGTTGTGACATCAATAGGGATTTCTAAACACATAATAGGACAGACTGACATAATATTTGTTTCTAATATAGGTGAATGAAATATTTTTGCCTATTATATTTTCCATATATAAAGTAATATATTTTATAAAGATTATATTTGGTTGTAATATATTGGTTGTTAGGTAATAAAATTTATAAATAATAGTGAAATAAGATTGAAAATAAAATAAATCAAATTGGAAATTTTAGAACTTAAGTTCCGGGGTTTCGAAAATTTCTTTCAAATGATTTTGGAGTATAATAATAATATTTTAGAAGTATTTTCTGATATAAATATTTCAATATAATTTGAAAGAAATGTTTTAAAAGAAATTTTGTAAAGAAATAAGTTTTGTACTCCCCTCTCTGTTGCTGGAAAATAATTTCGGTGATGAATGCACGCATCATCGACATTCATTTTCAAGTTTCGAAGTGGGAAGGCCACTGTGGTAGTTTACCGCAGATTTGTTTTGATAACCAAATATAAATTTTTAACTGTTTTAAATATAATTAGAAATATAAGTTGTAAGTAGAAACCTTTATCTATTATTTTAAAATAATTTAAAATTTTAAACCCGGTATTTAATTCCAAGGTTTCCATTAATTAATAGTTTCAATTATTGTAGTGAATTGGAACGTAGGAAATTAATAATTAAAACCTCTAAAGGAATATGAGATTGAATGCTAAAATATAAATTAAATAAAAAGAAAATTTAAATTTGTAACTTATAAAACAAAGGATATTATTATTGAACATTTAATAAATTAAAAGAATTGAGAAAAACTTGTATAACTTTCAATTACATTTTAAAAACATATATACAACTTACCAAAAGATTAAAAAGTTGAAATGTTTAATAAGAATTTGTAATAGAATATTATACAAGTAAATCTGAAATAATGAAAGTATTCAATGAAATTCCTTAACAAATAAGAATTTGGTGTTAGAGTTGTTATGAACTTAAGTATAAAAATAAAGGCTATTTATTAAAATAGAAAGGTAAGTATTATAAATAGAATTTAGTAATAAATAAAAGTAAATAAATAAAATTAAGAAGTATATATGAAAGTTAATAAACTGAAGTAAATGATTGAAGCTATTTATTAATAAAATAAGCAGAAAGATGAATACTGCAAATAAATGAAGATAAAAAAAGAAAAAAAAAAGGATAAATCTTTATATAAAGGAAATCAAACAATAAATGCTATGAAATTGGAAAATTTAATTTGATTTCTTGTTTGGAAGTGTTGTTTGTTTGGTTTATGGTTGTTTAGGTAAGGATACTTTAAATTGGTTGGATGAATAAATAATCTATTTAGTTTCTTCTAAGACTGTTGAGTAAATGGTGCGCTAAGTAGTTATTTTTCATTCCGTACGATTTGAAGTTTTGAGCCCGAACAACTATTTGTTTTGTTTGATAGAATGAATGATTGATGTGGGATGATTTTTATATGATGGTTGTATGCTTCGTTGCTAGTGGTTGATGTTTGTATGGATTTGTTTGTTATTGATTGAAACAACGCTAAATATTTCATTTTATATAATTATTAACTCTTTCAGATTATATAAGTGAAATGCAGGTTATGGAAACAATTGCTGCTACTTTTGGTTTCATAATTAAGCGTTAATTGCTCGACAAATAGGTACGTTTTCGGATTGCGATTTTATAGCGCTATTATATTTTTTCCCGAGTTGGGATATATATTATTTTGGTAAATATAGGTTGTATATTGTATATTTGATATTATATTTTCTCCCGAGCCACTCCGTACAAAAGAGACTCTCTCGAAATTTTTCGTAAAAATTTTTGGACTTAGAAAATATTTCGAAAAAGTTTTCCAAACTTTATTAATTTGAGCATACAGTGATTTAATGGTTATAAATTGATATATTTTATTTAAATTGATTAATTTTTCCATTTATTGTTTATCAAAATTTAATATTTTAAATAGGATATATTGATTTCTTAATTCTTCTTTTCCCTTCTTTTCCATTTCGGGGACGAAAAGTTTTGGGTGGAGGAGAGTGTAACGACCCGTAAAATTCGATGGTCTAAAATGAGTTAAGTTAATAAGATTTTTAATTAAATTTAGAAAGAAATAAAATTTTATAATTTACTTTGAAACGAATGTTAGAAATTAGAGGTAGCAATTGAAATTAAAGTTTATATGAGGATCGGGATTTTCGACTCATGAAAGTCGACATTAATACGTCCATTGTATCAACTGCCGAGCAATCGAAGGCCGAAAAACCGAACCGCTAGTGTTAAAGAAGAGGTAGAAGATAGAAGAAGAAAGAAAGAAGAAGAAAACAACAGAAACAATATCAGAATCTCACAATCCGCAGCGGAAAAACATATAATAGATAAATGAATAACTTTTAAATCAAAAGAACTATATCAGTTATTACATTACATCACATTACATTACATTATCAGAATTTACAACAACAAACAGCGGAAAGGAAATACTATATACTAGTTGATATGCAAGCCATCCAGCTTGCCTCCAAATCTCTACAGCAACTCCTGAATTCCAGAATATCCTGATAACCTGACTCTTGACTGCCCATGTGGAAATTGGTGGGCACCCAGAGTTTGGGAAGGGAACGATAAACTCCAAGTCAGTCATGAGACTGGTGTGACTGTAACGACCCGGAATTTTGGGTCGCTAGATTTGAACATTTAACTCATTTTAAATGTTGAATTTTAATTTGAATTTGAAGTTTGAAATAAAAGACTTTGGTTAAATTAATAAACTGGTTAAAACTTTATAAACGGTAATTTAATTGAAATTTGAATAATAATAACTTAATATCAGAATTGGGATAATTGGTAATTTGAAGTATAAATAGATATAAAATTAGATTCTAAAATTTATTTGGGTTTGAATTTTAATATTGGACTGTTGGATGGAATTAAAAGTCGATAAATTAAATTTGGAATTTTATATTAATTTAATAATGGTATTTAATAATATAATAATGCCAATAATTAGATTTTGGTTCGAAATGAATCAGAATGATTTCTAGTGTGAATATAGATTTTATACGAGTTATAATAGAGTTAATAAAGTTTTAAAAGTTAAATTTTAAGTGATTGCGACGATTTTGAAAATCGCTCGATTTAATCGACGAGTTAAAATAGCCTTCCGGGGCACAGTCTCGGAATTCGACGAAACCAGTTCCATTGGATCCGTAATAGTTAGTTATTATCGGATTTCAATTTTCGTAGCAATCGGAATTGCTGTTTGACCCCGGCAGTTTAAAACGCATAGAAAATATTTTAATCAATTTAAATTAAAATTGATCGTTTGTTTCCGTAACTCGCGCATACGACCAAATTGGCTTCCAAAACACGTTCCATTGTGTTCGGAACATGGGTAAAACCTTAGGAACGCCTGACGGCACGCGTTGTTCGGAGTTCGTTTGTAAAAATTTATAAACTTGAGAATATTAATAAAATAATAATTATGAAATGTGTATATAAACACGTTTTAGGGCCAAACCCTAGATCTTTCTCTCAGGCCGCCACTAATATATTTTCTATGGCCAAAAATAATTGTGCTTCCTCTTCCTTTTTCTCTCGATCCAGGCAGTATTTGCGAAAACCTCCTAAATGAAAATCGTAGAGATCGACGTAGGCTTCAGATCCAACAGTCAAGATCTGGTTTGGATTGATGTGGTGGTGCCGTGGGACTCGTGTTTGTCGTGCGTTTGGAGGCGAAATCTGGAGAGGGGAGACGTCAAGGTGAGGCTTGACTTCGACCGGTGGCGTGGCGTGGGTAGGTGCTTCGGTTGGCGACGTTTGATCATTTTCTGGTGGGACATGGGTGGCTCGGCTATCAATCGTTGTTTGCGTATGATGGGTTGCTTCGTTCGTGACCTTCTTGCCTGGTGCCGCGTGAGGAAGACAAAGGCATCAGCCTTGATTCTGTTTGAATGGCCAAGATCTGTTGGTATATTATAATAAAAAAAACAAATTTGTTTGAAAATTTATGCAAACTTTAAAATTATATAACTTTTGCATACTTTATCATAATTAAATGAAACAAGAAGCGCCAGAATCGCAGCAGCATGCTCTACGTGCTAGAGCAGGCTCGGAGACGATCGGAGCAAGTGAAAATTATAGGTTAAATCGAAAGCGGTTCGGTTTAATTTAAAATTTCAAACGCTCGTCGAAATTCAAGGCGAGTTAAAGTCACTCACAATTGGATGCTAGCTAATTTAAATAGTTAATATTTAAATATCTGTGTGATTGGTTGAATATAAATGTTGTCATCCGTCTGGATTGATATATATAATTGTTGTGCTAATATCTGTGGATGCATGGAAAACAGGTTGGAGGGATCCAACTGGATTCCCCGCAATATAGTAATTATTTTATAATTTATGATGCATTCTATTTATATATTATGATAGATAAATCTGGAATTAAATTGTACTTTGATATTGAAGGATAAGTGTGAACCCAGAATTCTAATTATAGATGAATTAGATTGGGATTTTAAAGAAATAAAAGAAAGTGTTAAATAAAAGATCTAAAGGAATTGAAAAATTGGAATCTGGTTTGGAGGAAGATTGGAAATTGGTAAATTTGGAATTATAAATGAAGAGGAGATTTATCAGTTGATAAATGTGAAAGTATAGATTTATGGAGATAAATTCTATAAGAAGTTATAAATTGTTTTTAAATAACGATGGGGTTATTTGATAATGTTTTCCTGGAAATTAAATATGATATCAAAGAAACCTTTCAAATATAATTTGCAGTTTAAATGTATATTAATTTTTTAGAAATACTATTTTAAACCATTGGAATTTTTATTTAAGTACTTCTTAAGTATTACTTTCATTTAATAAATTCCCAATAGTTTTATTTAATAATATTTAAGCCTAGACTTTGAAAGTGAATTTTCGAAAATGGAAAGTGTGTTTAAACTTCAAAGGAAGTTTATTTTATGCATGGAAACAAATTTACAATAATTAAACTTAAATTTGAACTGGAATAAATCGGGCGGGATATATAAGGAGGATTCTCTGGATTGTTTGGATAGAAGAGTATTTCCTTGGGAAACCAAGTTTGTGTTTTAAAGTAGATTTTAGATAAAGTTAAAGTTTAAATTTGTTTAAAAGTATTTTTAAGAAATTATTATTTTAAAGTAAATAATTAATAAATTAGCTATAATAGTAATTATTTAAGAATATTATTAGTAATTATTTTTATATACGGATTTATTTAAAGGATAGTTGATTTAAGTTATTTGAAACCTTGTATCAATTCTTTTAAAACTCCATCTTTAAGTTTCATTAGATGAACCTTAGTTTAAACTAGTTTATATCTTATCAAGTAGTTTTACTTTAAAAATTTTGAAATTATTTTTGGAATAAATAACTAGTAGTAAAATTAAATATTTCAAAGTATATTTAAGAATAAAGTATTTTAATTGTTTAAAAATCTAAATGGTTTGGACTTGGTTGTTTCCAGTGGGAAATAAATATTGGGAAATTTATTCTATTAAGGAAGATGTTTTGAAAAAATTGTTTTCAAGGAAGTTGAAAATAGAAATATATCTTGTAAAGATATTTGAGGCAAATAAATAATATGGGAAATTATTTATGGTGTGATGGTGGCTTGTAAATATAATTGATAGTTAAATCACCGACTATCAATATTGGACAAATGCGTTGATCGTTTCGAAGAGACCGGGATCGAGATTTATTTCTCGAAAACCACTTCGATCCGGTTTGTAAGTTTCGTGAAACGTGTTCGGAGTCGAAGATGGAGCAGTGAAGTGCAAGGGCTAGTCGCTACTAATCCTGATGATATTTCCAAAATGGATGTAGTAGGAGTAGTGCCTTCGGTTCGGTTCGAACCCGGGACGGACTTGTATGGACGAATGCTTTCGGAACATTGTCAGGTAGACGATGGGCATTCTAAATGAAATGTTCTAAAAGGTAACGCTTAGCCTCAAGCCTCATCAACCGGGACTGAATGAAAATCAGGGGTTATGCAGCAAGGCTTCGTGGGTAGCCCCCACTTGAGAATAAGATCATCCCTGTCTAGATGTCCCTTTTTATTTCATCTTAGTGTTGCGGTTGCTGATCCCAACCGCGGGGTGATCTTATTCGGAACTGTCCGGTAAGGGATGGTTCCGGTCTTGTGTTGTAGGGGAGCGGTTGTACTCCTCGGTACTGTGATTTAGACCACGTACTGTGACAGGTGGTACCCCAGTGCCTAGTCATTGTTGGAAATCCATTCTCCCTACGAGCCTTTTACGAGTTTTGTTTGTATTACCCACCCTGTGGCTAGTAGCTGGAATTTAATAGATGTAACAATTTCAGCTATTTTATAAGTATTTGTAAATAGACCCTATTACAATATCAGAGGATTTCTATATAAAAGCGTTTTAGCTATCGTAAAGTAAAAACCCGACATGTTTATTTGTGGCGTGGTCTTACGAGATGCTTTTGTTTTCAAAAGGATTTTTGAAACTTTAATAATCAATTTGGATGCAATATTATCAGCTGGTATTCCAGACTGACTCGGGTGTTATTTCATTATAATACTCGGGTCAGAACGAGTATTATATGTTAAGGACAGGATGCTATGGAGCAGGAGAGGAGCTGGAATTCGAGACGCATTATCCGTACTAGTATATATATCTGCTGCTGTGAATTGTATGGAATTGTCTGACTGGTAAATGTTGTTTGTATGTGATACTCTGATGATACGATGTATAAAACAGATATAGTTTCATTTTGTATAAAGATATATTATTTACTATTATATTTTATTCCGCTGCGACTGTGAGATTCTGATATTGTTTAGCTTCTTCTTCTTCTATCTCTTCTTCTTTAATCCCTAATAGTTCGGTTTTCTGTTCCACTTGAGTTGATTGATGTAGAATAGTATTGACTCAAGGGGTACGGATTTGTGGGCTGTTTCACTTGGTATCCGAGCTTAGGTTGGCGACAACCTAGGCTTTGGTGGGGAGATTACTCATTGAACAGAGTCAATAGTACTCTATAATGAGTTGAGTGTAATGATAGATATGAGAGCGTACTTGTTAGTGAATATAAAATTGTTTTTTTATATACTGTGTTGACTTATCGGTTGAGTGTTTATGAATTCTGGTCGGTACGGGAAGTACAACCGTATCGATAGGGGTTTCTAAACTCTTAAACAAGATAAACTGATATAGTATTGTTTTTAAAGAGGGTAAATGAAATAATTTTAACCAAAATTATATTTTGATATAAAAGAAATAATTTTCTGAAATTATTGTATATACTTATATATTGGATTCCTTGGATGTGGATATCTTAATCAAATAAGAATCTAAATTTTAATCCAAAATTTGATCTAAAGTTTGAATTGGTTATAACCAAATAAAATTCTATGAGTATAAATTATATAAAAGAAGAATAACTAAATTTGAATTAAATCAGAATTTAAATCCCGGAAATTTTGAAAGTGTTTTAAAATGTATTGAAAACATAGGTTTGGGAAATTTAAAATCTTGGGAATGTTTGAAATGTTTGCTAGGGTGTTTGAAGGCAATAATGGAATATTGTTTTGGGAAAGTATTTTTGAATGGAAACTGTTTTGAAATGAATGTGGGGAAGTAAGGAAGCACCGAACTCACTTCAGTCGCTGGAAAATAATCCTGATGATGTTGGCCACATCATTAGAATTCATTTTCGAGTTTATAAAGTGATGGATTGCTACCATGTGAGTGATTATGATATTTGTTGGACTTGTATGGGATACAAGTGATTTTAGAAGTTTCAAAAAGGGAATTTACTTTGGTAAAAACAAATTGTTTTAGAAATCTGGAAGTTTGATTTGGTATACCAAGTAGGTATGAGTAGATTAACATTTCAAAATGGTCTTGGTATAAAACCGGGAAATTGAATTCTGAAAAATTCTATTTAAATAATGTGTAAAGTTAAAATGAATCAATTATTGAACTTATTAAGTGAAGTTCATATTAATACGAAAGAAATGAAAATTTTAGTCTTGGAATTAAAATTTAACTTGAGTAAACGGAAGTAAATGAAATATATTGAAGTGAATAGAAAATTTCAATTTAACTTGGGATAAGTAAAGTAAATTGGACCTAGAATTGAATTGATTTGGGTTAAATTGAAATGTAAAATGACTTTGTAATTTTGGGTTATGGTGTAATGAATTATACCCACAAGCTATTAAGTATTATACTTATAATCTGGAATTGTGAATTTAAAATTTGTAGAGGATTAAGGTGAAGGAAAATTGGTATCCTTAAGAATTCAGTGATACACATATATATAAAATTTGAAATTGATGATTATAAGATGTAAATGAATTAAAATGAGCAATATGAACTTCGAAGTAAATAATTTGGTGAACTTATAAATAGAAAATGGAATTATGATCGCAAATGGGAAATAGTTGAATGGTATGGTGAATTCATACCTAATCTCAAATGAAATGTGAATTGAAATAAGATGATGAAAATATAAAATATAAAGGATGTGGATGAACTTAAGTTAATAAATAAATTTGAACTTGCATATGGAGGATTAAAATTTGATTAAATTGGATTTAACTTAGATTAAGTGAATGGAGTTGAATTTGGATTGAAATAAAATCAAAATTCAGTTGTGTTACAAATAATTTTGAATAAAATTAAATTCTTTTTTAGATAGTAAAAGAAATAAAGTGAATTCAAGTTGACCAACTAAAACTTAGTTGGACTTGAATTAAATTGAAAAAGAAATTAACTTGAGAAAATTTCATTCAGAGAAGTAAGAATGATATTGTGTGAATAAAATTTTAGCTCAACTAAATTCAAAGGATTTGTTAGAGAATGAATTTAGCGTAAGCTAAATTGAATAAAAAGGAAGCTTGAAGATGAATTTAGTGTAAACTAAATTTAATGGAATTTGTATTGGCATGGATGAAATTTTGGTGGATTGTTAAGGAAATTTTGAGGAGAAAAATAAAATCCCAGTTCTAGGATAGGATTTAATTTTGGCAATAAAAGCTGAGAGTGTGAATGAATGATGGAATTAGATTATAATAGTGATGGTTTGAATTGTAAACAAATCCAAATGAGTGAAATGATTCAAAGTGATTTCATTGTTAATAAAATAAATCTAAAATGGATTGAATAGATCAAAAAAGTGCATTAAAATTTGTAAATGGATTGGAATTGATTGGATGAGAATCAAATGAAAATAAAATAAAAGTTGATATAAGAAGAAATGGAAATATTGTATGACTTAAACAACTTAAGCAAATTGGAAAAAGTAGTTGTGGTTGAGCTTTATAAGTGATCTTGAATGAAATTGTTTAGATAATAAGATTTAAATGCAAGTGAAAAGAATTTTGATAAATTATTGAGATGAAATAAGAATGTATGAGTTGTATATAACCTAGGATTGAACGATATTAATATAAACCTCTATGGATAATGAATTGGAAATGTAAGATTGGAGATTTAATTCAATAATTGTGATTAAGCAAGAATGTTTGGGCTGCAAATAATATAGAATGGGATGTTATTAATTTAAACTTAAATGATGAACTTGAAGTGAGAATAAGAAATTGAATTGAAAATTGCAATGGAATAAGAATGCTTGGATTGTGAACCATGCAAAGTTGAATAAATTAATATGAATCTAAGTTGGAAATTAATTTTAATGGTTATAAGCTTAAGTGATGGTCACTTGCTTGAATAACCTTAAATTTGTATAGAAATTGGTCGTTTTGTTGTAAACAAAAATTTAATTGACTTAAAGAAACTAATTGAAATGGGTTATTGAATCAATTGGGATGAATTGAAAATTTTATTAAGTGATTTTGCATATGAATGAAAATAGATCATCAAAGAAATGTAAATACTTCCAATAGAAGGTAAAATTTGGTTGTGAGTTGATTTGGAATTGAATTGAAAGAAAAAAAAAGATGTAACCAAGACATATGTTAACCATATTGAAGTGGAAATGAATTGGTTGTAATAAATGTGAATGATATATAGTGAACTTGAATGTAAAGCATTCAAGTGAAATAAAATGAAGTTTGGACTTGAATAAGAAATTAAAAAGGTGATTGGAATCTTTGAATTGTTGATAAAATATGGTTAACATTGTTAAATTATGAAGTTTGCTTGGTTAGGCTATGAAATGATATGTTTGGCTAAGGTTAATGAATGGAATGTTAATAAAATTCTTATATTATTGTGAACTGATGTGTTTGCTTGAGTAAGTATAGGTACGGGAGGCAGTAGATAGATTTGGACTGTGTATATGCAATATAAATTAGGCGCATGCTGTTAAAATGCTAATTAAGGTACGCCTACGCAATAAAAATAGGAAATATGAACTGTTTTTGGTTTTTCCAACCGTGTGGGTCGATTTATAAATATTTATATCTACTGTGAAATTGCAAAAGCTCCTCCGTACAGGGGAGACTCTGCCAAAATTTTCCGGAAATTTTAAGAGTTAGAAATTTTTTGAAAAAAATTTGAAATGTTTTATAAATGACAAAGTTGATTTCAAATAACCATTGAAAATAAAAAGGATTTTGAGATAGGAATTGAAACTAGTAGTTTTGATTTCTAACTAAACAATATGAGCAAAGTGAAATTGAGATTTCCCTAAGTAAGTTTTGCTTTTGAGTTTGGACATTCTTCTACCTTAGCAAATTTCGGGGACGAAATTTTTATAAGGGGGAGGAATGTAACGACCTGGAATTTTGGGTCGCTAGATTTGAACATTTAATTCATTTTAAATGTTGAATTTTAATTTAAATTTGAATTTTGAAATAAAAGACTTTGGTTAAATTAATAAATTGGTTAAAACTTCATAAACGGTAATTGAATTGAAATTTGAATAATAATAACTTAATATTAGAATTGGGATAATTGGTAATTTGAAGTATAAATAGATATAAAATTAGATTCTAAAATTTATTTGGGTTCGCATTTTAATATTGGACCGTTGGATGGAATTAAAAGTCGATAGATTAAATTTGGAATTTTATATTAATTTAATAATGGTATTTAATAACATAATAATGCAAATAATTAGATTTTGGTTCGAAATGAATCAGAATGATTTCTACTTTGAATATAGATTTTATACAAGTTATAATAGAGTTAATAAAGTTATAAAAGTGTAATTTTAAGTGATTGCGACGATTTTGAAAATCGCTCGATTTAATCGACTAGTTAAAATAGCCTTCCGAGGCATAGTTTCGGAATTCGACGAAACCAGTTTCATTGGATCCGTAATAGTTAGTTATTATCGGATTTCAATTTTCGTAGCAATCGGAATTGTCGTTTGACCCCGGCAGCTTAAAACGCTTAGAAAATATATTAATCGATTTAAATTAAAATTGATCGTTTATTTCCGTAACTCGCGCATACGACCAAATTAGCTTCCGAAACACGTTCCATTGTGTTTGAAACATGGGTAAAACCTTAGGAACGCCTATCGACATGCGTTGTTTGGAGTTCGTTTGTAAAAATTGATAAAATTGAGAATATTAATAAAATAATAATTATGAAATGTGTATGTACACACGTTTTAGGGCCAAACCCTAGATCTTTCTCTCAGGCCGCCGCTAGTATATTTTCTATGGCCGAAAATACTCGTGCTTCCTCTACCTTTTTCTCTCGATCCACGCCGTATTTGCGAAAACTTCCTAAATGAAAATGGTAGAGATCGAGGCAGGCTTTAGATCCAACGGTCAAAATCTGGTTTGGAGTAACGTGGTGGTGCCGTGGGACTCGTGTTTGCCTTGCGTTTGGAGGCGAAATCTGGAGAGGGGAGACGTCGAGGTGAGGCCGGACTTCGATAGGTGGCATGGCGTGGGTAGGTGCTTCGGTTGGCAACGTTTGATCATTTTCTGGTGAGACATGGGTGGCTCGGCTATCGATCGTCGTTGTCGTGTGATGGGTTGTTTCATTCGTGACCTTCTTGCCTGGTGCCGCGTGAGGAAGATAAGGGCATCAGCCTTGATTCTGTTAGAATGCCCAAGATCTATTGGTATATTATAATAAAAAAAAAATTGTTTGAAAATTTATGCAAACTTTAAAATTATATAACTTTTGCATACTTTATTAGAATTAAATGAAACAAGAAGCACCAGAATCATAGCAGCGTGCTCTACGTGTTAGAGCAGGTCCGGAGACGATCGGAGCAAGTGAAAATTTTAGGTTAAATCGAACGCGGTTCGGTTTAATTTAAAATTTCAAACGCTCGTCGAAATTCAAGGTGAGTTAAACTCACTCACATTTGGATGCTAGCTAATTTAAATAGTTAATATTTAAATATCTGCATGATTGGTTGAATATAAATGTTGTTATCAGTCTGGATTGATATATATAATTGTTGTGCTAATATCTGTGGATGCATGGAAAACATGTTTGAGGGATCCAACTGGATTCCCCGCAATATAGTAATTATTTTATAATTTATGATGCATTCTATTTATATATTATGATAGATAAATCTGGAATTAAATTTTACTTTGATATTGATAGATAAGTATGAACCCAGAATTCTAATTATAGATGAATTAGATTGGGATTTTAAAGAAATAAAAGAAAATGTTAAATAAAGGATCTAAAGGAATTGAAAAATTGGAATCTGGTTTGGAGGAAGATTGGAAATTGGAAAATTTGGAATTATAAATGAAGAGGAAATTTATTGGTTGATAAATGTGAAAGTATAGATTTCTGGAGATAAATTCTATAAGAAGTTATAAATTGTTTTTAAATAACGATGGGGTTATTTGATAATGTTTTCCTGGAAATTAAATATGATATCAAAGAGACCTTTCAAATATAATTTGCGGTTTAAATGTATATTAATTTTTTAGAAATACTATTTTAAACCATTGGAATTTTTATTTAAGTAATTCTTAAGTATTACTTTCATTTAATAAATTCCCAATAGTTTTATTTAATAATATTTAAGCCTAGACTTTGAAAGTGAATTTTCGGAAATGGAAAGTGTGTTTAAACTTCAAAGGAAGTTTATTTTATGCATGGAAACAAATTTACAATAATTAAACTTAAATTTGAACTGGAATAAATCGGGCGGGATATATAAGGAGGATTCTCTGGATTGTTTGGATAGAAGAGTATTTCCTTGGGAAACCAAGTTTGTGTTTTAAAGTAGATTTTAGATAAAGTTAAAGTTTAAATTTGTTTAAAAGTATTTTTAAGAAATTATTATTTTAAAGTAAATAATTAATAAATTAGCTATAATAGTAATTATTTAAGAATATTATTAGTAATTATTTTTATATACGGATTTATTTAAAGGATAGTTGATTTAAGTTATTTGAAACCTTGTATCAATTCTTTTAAAACTCCATCTTTAAGTTTCATTAGATGAACCTTAGTTTAAACTAGTTTATATCTTATCAAGTAGTTTTACTTTAAAAATTTTGAAATTATTTTTGGAATAAATAACTAGTAGTAAAATTAAATATTTCAAAGTATATTTAAGAATAAAGTATTTTAATTGTTTAAAAATCTAAATGGTTTGGACTTGGTTGTTTCCAGTGGGAAATAAATATTGGGAAATTTATTCTGTTAAGGAAGATGTTTTGAAAAAAACTGTTTTCAAGGAAGTTGAAAATAGAAATATATCTTGTAAAGATATTTGAGGCAAATAAATAATGTTGGAAATTATTTATGGTGTGATGGTTGCTTGTAAATATAATTGATAGTAAAATCACCGACTATCAATATTGGACAAATGCGTTGATCATTTCGTAGAGACCGGGATCGAGATTTATTTCTCGAAAACCACTTCGGTCCGGTTTGTACGTTTCGTGAAACGCGTTCGGACTCGAAGATGGAGCAGTGAAGTGCAAGGTCTAGTCGCTAGTAATCCTGAGGATATTTCCAGAATGGATGTAGTAGGAGTAGTGCCTTCGGTTCCGTTCGAACCCGGTGCGGACTTGTATGGATGAATGCTTTCAGAACATCGTCAGGTGGACGATGGGCATTCTAAGTGAAACGTTCTAAAAGGTAATGCTTAGCCTCAAGCCTCATCAACCGGGAATGACTGAAAATCAAGGGTTATACAGCAAGGCTTCGTGGGTAGCCCCCTCTTGAGAATAAGGTCATCCCTGTCTAGATGTCCCTTTTTATTTCGGCTTAGTGGTGCGGTTGCTGATCCCAACCGCGGGGTGATCTTATTCGAAACTGTCCGGAAAGGGATGGTTCCAGTCTTATGTTACAGAGGAGCGGGCGTACTCCTCGGTACTGTGATCTAGACCACGTACTGTGACAGGTGGTACCCCAGTGCCTGGTCATTGTTGGCAATCCATTCTCTCTACGAGCCTTTTACGAGTTTTGTTTGTATTACCCACCCTATGGCTAGTAGCTGGAATTTAATAGATGTAACAATTTTGGCTATTTTATAAGTATTTGTAAATAGACCCTATTATAATATCAGAGGATTTCTATACAAAAGCGTTTTAGCTATCGTAAGGTAAAAACCCGACATGTTTATTTGTGGCGTGGTCTTACGAGATGCTTTTGTTTTCAAAAGGATTTTTGAAATTTTAATAATCAATTTGGATGCAATATTATCAGCTGGTATTCCAGACTGACTCGGTTGTTTTTTCATTATAATGCTCGGGTCAAACCGAGTATTATATGTTTAGGACATGATGCTATGGAGCCGGAGAGGAGCTGGAATCCGAGACGTATTATCCGTACTAGTTTATATACCCGCTGCTGTGAATTGTATGGAATTGTCTGACTGGTAAATATTGTTTGTATGAGATACTCTGATGATATGATGTATAAAACAGATATAGTTTCATTTTGTATAAAGATTTATTATTTACTATTATATTTTATTCCACTGAGACTGTGAGATTCTGATGTGTTTAGCTTCTTCTTCTTCTTCTATCTCTTCTTCTTTAATCCCTAATGGTTCATTTTTCTGTTCCACTTGAGTTAATTGATATAGAATAGTATTGGCTCAAGGGGTACGGATTTGCGGGCTGTTTGAGTGAGAACTTAAAACAGTTTGTCTTTTAAAAAAAACCAACAAAGAAATATTTTTAAAATAGAGAGAACTTAAAAAAATTATTGTTTAAAACAAACAAAGAAATATTTTTAAAGTCAATTCGCAATGCTTTTAGAAAACGTAACTACCATAAGGCCTCCCGCCATACACACAATGCAAACGCAGTACTTGGAGGAGATTTCCCCTTATGATAGTCAAAGATGCTTACTACGTAGAGAATTTCTTTGATATTTTACTATAAGTGCAAAGTGTAGGAAAACATTTCGAAAATAAAATATTAATCTTAGCCAGCATAGGTACCATTATATTATGCCTGCTATAGCTACCTCCTGAGGAGGCAGGTTATACAATTTGCAATCGTAAAGGGTTCGTATTGTTTCTTTGGATTTCCAACAAATGGTCAGGCCAAGGAACTTCCAATTGCCACATGGAAACGCCTTTGGAGAGACGCCCTGAGAACCTAACCTGATCTCTGCCAACACAAGGTCGGGTTACCTCTGCAAAAGTAGGTAACAACTGACACGAGTATGCCATCCCCCGGTTGTAAACAACCTTTATCTGAGGATCCTCAACCAACATCAATCACAAAGTCATATATATTTGCGACATTCACATAAGTAAGTATCTGGGCTCCATACCATGATACCACTTCTATCCAGAAGTAAATGACATACCCTAAGGGGCGCTACTCCCTAGAACCTTGCTGCATCTTTCCTGTTTTGACCATTACCAGGGTGCGTGGTCCGACGAAGTCTCGTCGACAAAGCTACGCTTTTCACAAAAGCTATGCTTTGATCAACAAATGCTCAGCAGCACTTCGTATGCCACATTACCAAATTGGGAATATATCACTAGCAACCATCAACTACATAACCTCTGAGCTCGTACGTCTCAGAGAAGGGTGTTAAGCTAAGAGAATAAATTCTCTGCCACCAACAGAAATATATTTGATAGAAACCAGCTTTACATCTCAAATTGTAACGTTAGACACAAACATCCATACAAGTCCGTTCCGGGATCGAACGGAACCGAAGGCACTTCCAAAGAAGCCCTTGCAATCCGGATATTCACTAATCA
This sequence comes from Allium cepa, assembly GCA_030765085.1. Classification (NCBI taxonomy): domain Eukaryota; kingdom Viridiplantae; phylum Streptophyta; class Magnoliopsida; order Asparagales; family Amaryllidaceae; genus Allium; species Allium cepa. The sequence goes on from CM060930.1 coordinate 242,364,731, forward strand.
CAATCGGAATTCCCATAACAAAGGGTGATAAAATGTCTATATCGGAGATCAGCCGATGTAGAGTCATTCGACGGTAATCCTTCCGTTTTCGAAAATATCCGGTCTTCAACACCGATCTTCAAATGCTATCCATTACGACATATCACTTATTCGGAATGAGATTTATGACACAAAGGTCCTCTCCCGGCTAAACCAAATAATGAGCGCTTATTTTTAAAAATAAGTGTAGCATTAAAATTCAAGCAATCACAACAAATACCCATTTAAAGGTAAATGTCGATAGTCGGTTATTTAACTATCAAAGCAAACCAACAAATATTCAGCACCATGACAATCACTAGGCCCTTTTTATTAACCTTCCATAAATTAAATAACTTGCCAAATATTCACTTCAATTTATCTTTAAAAAGATATATTCTCTAAACCATTTCAAATTCAACATTGGAAAACATTTCCAAATACTTATTCATTTCCAATTTATCTTTAAAAGACAAAAACCCAAACATTTCACTTCATATTGGAAAACATTTCCATACTTATTTAACAATAAGTAATTCACAAATCTTTTCATTTTCAATACCTAGAAAATATTCAATATACTTAAATCACAATTAAGTATATATTTCATTCTTTAAGGAAAACGTTCTCTTAAACACATTCATTTGAGTCAAAACGAATGTTGCGTAAAACATCGCTACGACAACCCAAAATCACTAGTATAGGGATTCGAAATTTAGATAGATATATAAATCCCAATACTATATGAAATATTTCCTTGCGAAAATCATTTACTATAACAACAGTGTTATAGTCCACCATTTCCTTATTTCTCGAAAACGTCTATTTCAACAATCAATGTTGAAATCTATGGTTTCGATACTTAACACATTTTAAAACAACTTCAAATCGTTTTAATTCTATTTAAAAGATCCTTTCCTAGAACATTTCTTTAATATATTATCCACTGTCCAAAATCGTGGATATATCTCCTTTAATACGTTATAATAATTAACTTATCAAATTCAATTGGTATTGGATTTATAAAACAACGTTTATAAATTCACATTCATATATTTTATAAAAACTTTAACTTATAAAATCCCTTGATTAACAAATTCTATTTAAATCTCATTTAAATGACAAAAACCCAATTTATAAGTTAATTACTTATAAATCTTTTATTTTACAAAATCTATTCATTTTATAACTTCACAATTTATAAATCTATAAATTTCATTCATTTAAGAAATCCATTTATACTTCATTTTAACACTTATAAAAACTCGTTTTATAATTCCAATATTTTAATTTATAAATATCAATTTTATAAATCTTTTATATAAACCGTTTATAATAATTAAAAAATCCCAATTTAAACCATTTTACAAATTAATCAACTACTTATTTTAAAAATCACATTTCACTATATTTCTCAAAAATCATAAATTTTATAACATTAAAATTATAACGTTTATTTAATTGAAATGAATCAATTCCAAAATTTAATAGAACGTATACTTTCAAAAATCACTTTAAAATCCTTTTAAAATTTGGAAATCATCACTTTAACACTTTTAATTTTTCAAAATAGGCCCAATGCTGCAACAGCACTAAATACAACAATCACAGCATCCAAAACATCATATATCATATGATAACAGAATATATCACAAATATCTGTAAATAAATCAATACTGTTGAGGAATCCAGTTGGATCCCTCCAACCTGTTTCCTTGCATCCACAGATGTTAGCACAATACCAATCCCATTTCAAGACGGAATATCGCGGTATATGGGTTTATATAAATATTATTCGCTATTATGCGGCGCAATAGGGTCTCATCCACTATATTATGCGGGAAAATCAACTCCAAGTACATATATAATACCAATTCCACTCCATGGTGAAATATCGCGGTATATGTGTTTAATAAATAACATCCGCTTAATATACGGCGTATAGGGTCTATTTCAAAACAATAGATAATAATTTATCATCCAAGCATACAATCTAGCACTTTTAATTTTAACTATTTAAAATTTAAATCGAAACAAATTCGATTGAGTGAGAAGTTCTCACCTTGTTCCAAATAACAGTTGCAGTGTTTTATTTTGAATAAAATTAAACGTGCGTTTGATTTTACTCAAAATTTTCACTAGCTCCAAACGATTACAATCCAGCTCTATCACGTAGTATTCGTCGATACGAACCCGACGCAATTTATTTCATGCGAAATGGACCTCGTATGAACAAGTTACAGCTTTTAGAAGTTTATACGAATTATAATACAAAACTATTAACATTTTATTTTTAAACCATAATCACGGCCGTCCATCTCCTACCCATAGATCCAGTCCGCACTCGTCTTTCCTCTTCCTCTCCAGTATTTTTCACGCGACCGAACCCATAGCCACCTCCAAAACCCTAATGACGCGACCTTCTTCGTTCATCCATTCGTCGCTCAATCACCATCATCTCGAAGTCAGCACTTGACTCCACCATCGGCTGCAACTCCTCGAAGCTCGGTCATCCCCTGCTCTTGAAAAACGCACGCAAACGTTGCACCTTCCATGACGAATTTTCGTCAATTTACTTGGTTTCAAACGATCATAGCCGTTGGATTTGCTCGTCGTGCCGAGCTCTACAAGTTTGTAGTTGAGAGTTTGTTGTGATTGCTTACGGATTTGAAGATTTTGAGGGGAGAAGATAAGTTAATTTCGGCCATTAAAGGTTTAAGTGGCGGCTGAAGAACCCTAGCTCGGGTTTGCTTGCAAATGTGAAAACCTATGTCCTTTTATAGAAAATTTTCCAAATACTATTCATCCCGAAATTTTTCGAACTCCAAACGAAGCGTGCCGCCTGGCGTTCATAATGTTTTACCCCTATTCCGAACGCAATGGAATATATATCGGGGATCAATTCGATCAAATTTCGAAGATAAGTTTTTGAATCGACTATTTAAATTCAAAATTCACTCGAATCGATTTCTACGCGTTTTAGCTCGCCTCGGACAAACCGTAAATCCTGTTGACATGAAATTTAAAAACTTACAATAATATAACATTTCGATGAAACTGGTTCTGTCAAAATCCGAGACTGTTTAAAAATGACTACTTTAACTCGTAAATTAAATATTAAAACATTCAATTTTCGCAAACTAATTTTTAATTCAATTTTAAAAGTTTTATAACATCATTCTAACTCCAATATGATTTAATACAACTTTACAAATCAATTTTAATCATTTTAAACCCAATTTCCAATTATTTCTGTAATTTCACATATTAAATTATCGATTTAATTATCCAATTAAATCTAGATATTCAAAATAAAATTTATTCGACTCACAAATTTTTACTTGTTAATATTTAAAATCAATTAAATATACGAATTTCAAATGACAGAAATTCTGGGTCGTTACAATTTACAATTTAAAATTTATATTGCAATTAACTGAAAATAATGTAAATTAATAGAAACGTATAGGGCAGTAATTGATGAATAAAAAGGTTTGAAGCCAAGTAAATAAATTTATGAAGAACATTTAATAGTAATTAATGTATATATTAGGCAATTGACAATTTATGGATTTGTTAAGATTGCAAAGTTATACTTGAGTGTAAATAGGAATATTTGGTAATTAATTAAAGTAAGAAAGAAATGTAAACCATATAACTTGGTTACAAAATTTATATATGGAAGTGGATGTAAATATGAATTAATTAATGTGCGCATTAATTTATGATGGGATAAAATGTAAATTAATGTAATAAGGATGATGTAGGTTGATAAGTATTCATAATGTTTAGGTTGATGAAAAACGTTACTATAACGATTGTAATATAAAATAGCGGAAGTGTGAATGGAAATTTATAGAAACGTAAACTTATTTTAAGGTAGTAATTGGAGGTATATTTATGGAATGGAGTTAACGTAAGTTAATTGGATTTAAAATGAAATTTGGTATTACATTGATGAGTTTAAATTTTATTTTATATTGTAAAGTAATAAATAGTGTAATAAAAGAATAAAATCAACATAAGATAATAAATGCACTGATTGGGGGTTAATAATAAAGTGTGAATAGGGAAATGATTGTTTATAATAATTGAATGGAATTCTAATTTGTTGGAATAGAGTAAATGTATACTTGGTAATAAATTTAATACAGGAAAACAAACTTCAATATTGAATTAATTAATTTATATATATATATATAATAAATGATGATTATTGGAGTGGAATCAATAAACTTATAAAAGGTGATTAAGAGTTGTGACCACAATTATTATGAGTTATACATATATATTTAATTCATTCAATTCAATTCGAAATCACTGCAATAAATCTAAAGGAAATGTTGCGTTAATATAAATTTGGGAATCGGGAAATCAATTCAAAAGTTATCAACTAAGGAAGTAATACGTAATAATTTGAATAAAATCAATACCATACAAGAATTGTAACATTTGTTTGTGAATAGTGAATTCCTATGTGTAATTAAAGATTTTGATAACAATTATTTGAATATTACCTAATTAATTTGGTTAACAATTTATTATAAGTTACCGATTTATTTGGGTAAATAATTAAAAGGGAAATCAATTGGAATTAATTAAACTTTAATGTATATTAAAGAGATTAATTACTACGTTAGTTGAAATTTGATGAATTTGGAAATTTTAACGCACTAAGATGTAAATCATGATAATTATACCATAAGATGGAATTGATGGAATAATAAGAGGGAGTAAATCAAATTTAATTTTTGGAAATTAAACGTATAATTGTTGAATTTAATGAAATTGAAGAATTTATAAATTTTAGATCGACAGAAATTTGCTAAATTAGTGTAAATGTTTAAGGAATTAGAAATGATGAGAATTGTCAATTTATAAGATTGAAATTTGAAAGTTGATTTAATAAATTAATTACTTTTTAATTTATTTAATTAATATAAAAATAGTCATTTTGGCCGCTGACTCGGATCTCGACGAAACAATTTTCATCGGATCCGTAACGGTAAATTATTGTAGGATTTCAAGTTTCGTATCGATCGGACTTGTCGTTTGATCGTATGTGCTTGAAACGCCTTGAAATCAATTTAATTGAAATCAATTGAAACCAATTTGAAAATATTGATTTTAGCATAACTTCTTCATACGATGCTATTTGAACCAAAACCTTTTCCACTGCGTTTAAAATATTTTAAAACACCTATTTTGATATATGGGTTAACCCAATTTCATTCCAGAGTCGAAACGGGCTTTTTGGGCAACTTTGTCGTTACCGCGTACATCTATCTTATCTGATCCATTCTATTTCAAATTTGTCTATAAATATGTCGTTATAAACCCTAGCCTCCCTAATCCTCATTTGTCTGTACATACATCTCAACTCTCTCCTCCTCAATGGCAGACAAACAAACCCTAGATCCAATTGCAATTCAAAATCAAAGTCAAAAATCCAAACTCCTCGAAAAAATCCGAAAAAATATATATATTGAAGCTCTCAATGAGCGTAATCTCCTAGTGGAATTCATTTTTCAATTCGAGTTATCATTTGCTTAGGAAGTGATCGTTTATTCTCCGTCTTCCATCGCGACAAAATCAAATTCGTCTGATCGACGAATCGAAGGTATAGTCGTGTAGAGGGGACGGAGGAGATCACATCTATACGGTTCATCGTGCGAATCAACGGTCAGATCTGCAGCAAAATTCAATTAGGGTTACAAAAAAAGGTGGCGGCGGCTGCATCAATCCTTGCGCAAAATCGAAGTCGCTGGCGGTCGTGGGTGGAGCGGCGTTTCGAGTAGAGGCGGGGGGGGGGGGGGGTGCTCCAATGTAGCCGAAGTAGCCTAGATCGCCGGCGTTTTGGAGCAGTTACTAGTGGTGTTATGGTGTGAACAGTGCGAATAGGGTTTCTGCGCGTTTGAAAGGAGAAGATACATGCACAGTAGAGGTAGTGACGTGGAGGGAAAATGTATTCTTTTCTTTAATTTTTATAATTAAAATTCTAATGCAATTATCGCTATAACTCTGACGTACGAACTCCGTTTCACGCGCGGTTTCTTTTGTTAGGATCAATCTAAATTCCGGACTTGATGACGTTGGTTTGGAAAAATTCTGAGACGGTCAAATTTTTGGGTTTAAATTGGATTTAAATTCAATTTAAATTCAAAAGGTGAGTGTTTTAACCCACTCACAACTTCTAAAATTTCTTATGTTTGTTAAACTAATATATGATGTGATTTAAAATTTATTTATGCTTGTTTGGTATATTTTTAATCATTATCTCAGTTAATTTCATTAAATTTCAATTTAATTTATTCATTGCATTTAAACTGCCAGTTAACGTTGTTAATTAATGATTCATTGCATATAAAATGCAGTTAAACAGTTATTTAATTTATTATTGAATTAAAATGCTATTAAATACCTGTTGTTTATTTTCCGTTCTATATTGACGCTATTGTTTGAACTCGATGATGATTGCGATAAATGGTTGATGGTTGATATTGGATGAATGGATGTTGTACTTTATACTGTATAAACTGCAAGGATTACGCATTTTCATCTCATTCGGGATTGCGGTTTGAAATGATATATAACCATAATTTTTATTTTTAAATTGCGGATTGAAATGATAAATATCCATATCACTTGACCATAGGATAGAAAATTTTATACAGACACCGTCGGTCTATATATATAAATATTTAAAAATGATTTCTATGGTCTGGATAGGATACAGTTAAATAAATATCAAATTTTTATACATATAAATATTATTTTATACATACATATATAGTTAAATTTTTGAATTTAATCTATGTATAAATTTGTTAAATAAAATAAATAAGTTGAATAACGGAGTTTGATTATTTTATATTATATGGTTAAGTACATGTTAATGATTTAAATCAATTAAGATCGGAAGGTAAATTGGAAATCTATTTGGAATTGAGTATTTTTAAAGAATTAAACTCCATAAGTTGATAAAGAATTTATTAACTTGAAATGTTAAATGGTATGATATTTATAACTGAATTTTTTTTATTCGAGATGAATTAAATGAATATTTCTAGTATAAAGAAATCGGAGGAAATATTTAGTTATAGGTAATTTGATTTTTATTTAAATGATTATGGTTTTATTATGCAAGTAATTCAAACAAAATAATAGGACTTTTAATGGTAGAATAGAAATTCCCAACCTTAGTTCGAATTGTTTAATACTCAAAGTTTGAAATATATTGAAACTGAAGTGGTTTATTGAAACTGAAAGTGAATTTAAATTTATGGGTTTAGACTTAATTTAAGGGAATAAAATTCTAAAGTCGTGGAAATTATTTACTTTATAAAGTAATTTTAAATGCACACCCTTTTATTTTATACACTGTTGAATATCCAAACCATTTAAGTTTTGGAAGTTATGGTTTTAAAGCTATGGATTTCGAAGTATTATGTTTTGAAGAATTATAATTCAAATGTATGGTTTCGAGATATTATAAATTTTAAAGTGGTATGGTTTTAGAAAAAGGATATATTTGAAATGATATCATATTGATTTGGTTTTAAAAAAAGAAAAAGATATCGTATTTATATGGTTTTGAAAAGGAAAATTATATTCTGGTTTTAAATTATAAACTATGTTGAAAAGACCGCGGTGTTATAATAACGTTTGGTTGTTAAAAAGACTAGGATCGGAAGTTGTCATACTCTCTGCAAACTCCGAAAACCACTTTAACAACCGTGTACGCGGTGGAGATTCCAGAATGAAGTAAGATGGCGGCGGCGTTTCCTTTGAGATAAATACGTGGACCCAACTCCCGAGAGTTGACATAAGGTGGCTAAAACAGGAGCGATTGACGGGTTAATTGAGGTAGCACCATTGATCGGACACTTCCTTCGATATTATACCTCAACTTTTGGATTGATTCGGTGGCCACTTTTGATTTTTTTTATTTGGGGGTGTGGCTCGAGGAGGGAGGTAGCTGCGGCTACGCGTTACCACCGACCCGGAAGCGTAATTGTTACATCTACCCTGGCATTGCCTAGTTGTGCTGTGTCACCTACCCTATCACGCCTTGTACGGGCTTGGTTTTCTCCCGTAGCCTGTGTGGTATCCTCTGGTGGCTTCCCGATCAGGTGGGACTATGATATTGGATGGACTACTAGGACTATTATGTGTTAAGATGGAAAATGTAAAGCCTTAACGCTATTTAAAAGTAAGTTTATTTTACCAATAGACACTATTATAATAGCAAAATATACTGCATAGTAACTAGTTTAACGGATCCTTAAGAGATGTAAATCCCGACCATCTCTTGAGTTACTGCACTCATATTTATTTCTATTGATTTAACTTACATAAGATCTTTTAGTTCTGACTCGAGTGTTTTGTCTTTTCAATTCGCTCGGGTCAGTCCGAGCATTTCAGGATTTGAAGATTTTATTCTGGAGGACGGAGATGAAGATTTATAATACTATTATATACTATATTATTCCACCACACCATTTAATTCCGCTGTATTAATTATTATTATCCGGTATGTGTACTCTGTTATTGTATTGTATAAGTAAAGAAAATTAAATATTTTGTAAACAGCTTCATGAACTGTATATTTGATTATTATATTTTATCATTCCGCTGTGAGATTCTGTTTTATTTTATTTCTTCCTTCTTTTTCTTATTTACCCCATAACAATCCGGCCTTCCGTATGGGTTGAATTTGGGACGTGTGTCGATTTAAAGCGTGCGAAAAGGCGGGATGTTACAGTTAGAGATTAACTGATGTATTGTATTAAATGATGTTGTTACATTTTTAGCTTTAAGTCGCATAGCCCATTTATAAAGCTATTAGCCAATTTTCAAAACAAAGTACTTTTACAAAGATATATTCACAAACCATCTCTTCTATTTTCAATACTTGAAAAATATTGATACACTTAATTCAACTGTATAAGTTACAGTCAAAGCATTTCACTTCCAAAAAATTAGAAACACCATTACATATACTTATATCAATAGTATAAACATATTTACAAAACACTACATTTCCAACACTTAGAAACTGTACTAATATACTTATCTCAACGGTGTAAATATATTCATGAATCTTGAGAAAGATTTTATGTCAAAAACCAGTTAAAACAATGTAACTTAAACATTGATAAAAATAAACATAAAACACTTTTGGTGTAAGTAAATGGGTCATTTGGAAATTAGGCCAAATATAATAAACACCACTTCTCGATTTCAAACAGTACTATTCCTCGATAAACAATAAAATCGGACAAGTTAGAAAACTATCCTTGCCTCGACAAATATTCTTAATTCTCAACTAAGAGATCTTGAAATTTTTTGTTAATTATGAAATGAACATTTTCAATACCATCATAATTTAAAATGGTCGTTTATGGAAATCGAGTCTTGGTCTTTTTATGAATTCCTTTTTATACAATGCCTTGATAAAACTCCTTATATTTACCAGTTCATTTCATAAAATATTACCTACATATACTAAAATTCATTTTATAGATAACCAAAAATAAAAATACCTCTTTTGTAAATCTCTTGATTTATTTAATAAACTCCTTTATAAACATCCCTTATTCTATTTATAAAACTCATTTTAAACTTCTTCTAGAAAATATCATTTATAAAACTCATTTTGTAAGTCCCCAAATTTATTTGCAACTCTATTTCATAAAAAATCCTACTTCATTTATAATACTCCTATAAATTTATTGTAAAACTCTTTATAAAACAAACTTAGGCAAACCACCAAATATAATTATAAATCTCATATACTTTCCATAACACAACCATTCCATATATTACTACAAACTCACAACTACGAGTAATTATTCTAATTTATCATAATGATAATATTTTCCCTTTTTATAAAATACCATTTCTAAAACTATTCTTTTATTTATAAAATACCGTTAAATAATCTCTCTTAAATTTAAAAAATAGCATTTATAAGTCTATTCTTTTATTAGAACATTTTATATAAAATGTTTCACAAATATTTATTCCAAAGTACTGCTATCTTCTTTTTAAAACATAAAATCACCTAAAAATAATCGATAGACCCCTTTTATTTCCTTTAAAATAACCATTCCTTATTATAATAACTTTTCTAGAAAGATAAATACTTTCAAAACATACATATGGTAGAAAAGAATAATAATAGAAGCTAAGGTAAAATAGAAATGTTTAAAAACATTTTCTATATAAAATATCGTAGAAAATCCAAAAAGGGTAGATTCAAAAACGACTTTTACAAATTAAAACTATTCCCAAATCAAAACAGCAGTTAATAGTATTTTTCAAAACACTATAAATTGGACAATATCTATAGTACTTAACCAATGCTATAAATTTTTCTCTAGAAAGGTTCAACTTTAGCATATGTCAGTGTCACATCCAACATGGACAATATATCAAATTTTAGCACTTTGTAATCTATTTAAAAGGAATATAACTGAAACTAAAATCAATAGGTATGTAACTTGAATTAAAAATCAAAATGATGAGAAATTAAGATTTCTCTGCAAATTTTCCTTGTATTTCATTTTGAATATCATTAACTTTTAAAAGCGGATATTTAACCAAACCAAACCAACCATCATTCAAGCACAAACCAAATATTTTTTTATCTACTGTATATCCGATTTCCAAAAAGATGAGTTTAACTCACTAAAATTTTAACAGGAACAAAATAAGAACCGGTCACCTATGTTTATACTGGGCTCAGTGCTATGTGATATAAATCTTTTTGAATGAGAGTTCATGGTTTCATGACGGAAGAAGTGGTAGAACGAAGGGAGTACCCTTCTTTCAATGGGTGGACAAGCATAGTAATCGAGGTCTTCAAGAAGGTACGCAGCCCAGAAAGGTTAAAGAGATAAATATCTTGGATTTTAGCATCTTTATTTGGTAGAAGATTTTTTAGAAACCTATCCCTGCATCGAGAAGAAAGTAACTCTAACGAACATTTAGGCGTTCCAGTATGAGCTAAAGTCGAACGACATTTGATTTTATCTCAAAATTTTTCTTGCTCCAAACTAGACCAAACCAATTCCAGCACATAACAAATGTTTCTACAAATGCAAAAAAATCTTGCCTCAATTGGATCTTGTACGAGAGAGTTACACATTTTATAAGACCATGAGATCTAAATATAAATTATACTTAACACTTAACTGAATATTAATCACCTAGTTTTAAACTAATTCCTTCCCAAAACATCTTCTTCCGCCTACATGCTGATACCAAATACGACATTGCCATGCACATCCCGTCCTTCCCTCTTCCCATTCTTTCTCGATATTCAAATAAACAACCCCCGTTTGCTACAGAATGCTCCTAAGCACGAAAGCTTCTGTGATATCCCGGAATTTTAGGCTAATAAATAATGAAATAATCTTCTTTTATAATCTAAAAATTTATCCTTTTTCCTAAGTAAATAAATAAGTATTAATTTTATTATATATATATAAGTAGATTTTAAAAGAGAATCTGGATTTGTAATTTAAATATAAACATCTTAGAAATAAATTGGATTTAAAATAATTATATATGACTTTTAATAGTATACAATTAGCTTTATATCATTTTCATTTAAATTTGATGTAGATAAATAAAGGAGATGTTTAGATATTAAAACACTTAAAACATTTATTAATATAAAACCAAATGGAAAATTATTATAAATATATATATTTATAAAACAATGTACAAGTGTAAAAAAAAATTAATACAGTTTAAACAAATGTAAGTCATCAAGCATAAAAGTAGACAAGTGTAACAATTATAATATACATTTGAATAAGTGTCATTTATAATAATTATTTCTAATAAAAAGAAAATGAGATTTTATAATATCCTTGCTCTCATCTCTATCATTTCTTTTCACTTTCACATTTCAAAACGTAAGTCTGTAAAGTAAAATTCAAAACAGGTTGTTTATTCTTAAAACACTTTCATTTCCTCAAAACTATTTTCTGTCTAAACTAAATCAAACCTGAAACTCCAAAATCAAAGCTTCACCAAGCAAGATTTCAACTCAAATTCAAAGATCAACTTCAGAATTAAATGCAAAAGTTCCAGATCAAAACCTGGAAAAGAAAAACCGTTCTCTGTTGTTTATATCCTAGCGAGTAAACAAATTATTAATAAATCCTACGATTTGTCTGATGATCTGATGCCTGAAATATATCTCTGAGATTTGTTTTGCATATTTGTATAATATAGCTGCATGTATATAATTACTGATACTTGTGTGCATGTTAGTGTTTCAACACCTTTACTCTGTTCTTCATTACAGTCCTCAAATAAGATCAAAATTTAATTCCTTTCCACCAAATCAACTATAAGTCATAATGTAAGAACAAAGCATGTTTGAAATAACAAGATTTTGATTTAAAAATAGCTTCAAGAAAGATTTGTAGGTAGTTTTCCTCTGGAAGGTAAATTACAGTAAGAAAAAAAACTAAATTATACCAAAAATTCGATTTCAAAAATTAAAGGATTCACGAATATAATCTGATTTCCTTTCTAAAACTATGATTTTTATAATTGAAATCATGATTTTTTTTAGGGTGTAAATCGAGAGGAATAGTGAGTTGAACGTGATTTGAGTTTCGATCGTTTTCTGATGAACGGTAGGGTTAGGGTGGTAGGGATTATTGCTGAAGCAAGCTTGGGAAATGGTGGTCTTGGCAAAAATGCTCGGAGTAATTCTCAAGTGTCATAGAGGCTGATCAGGGAGGATTTTGGGTTTTAGACCTGGGTTAGAGCGAGAGCATTTGCGAGGCTTTGCAAAGGTCGTCGGCGCATCGGATTTGGTCCAAATGGTTGGAATGGGAGCGTTGGTTGATGGCAAAGTTTTGGACAGGGTGTCGGGGTGTCTGGTGATCTGTGGCGGTGGTGCGAATGCATTTAGTTGATCGGTTTCTTTTTGCCGATGGATTCAATTATTCGATTTTTTGATTTCTCGAAAGATTTGGATTTCTGGGTGATCAGTTGTGTTGAGATCATCGTCGATGCCTTGTCTGAGATCGCATCGGCAATCGGAGCAATGGCAAGGTAATGTGCATGTGCACATAGTTTATCTTGTGTCTGTTGTTTGTGTTGTGTTGTTTGCTTTGGGAAGAATGGGGTTTTTGTCGGGGTTGATTTCGAGTTTTGATCGGGTAAGGTTGAAGGTTGGGTAGCTCGGGTAGAAAATAGGGATTGGCTTGGGTAAATGAAGGTCTGGGCTCGAGTCTATAACAAGTATACGTGCTTAGTGAATAAATAAATCAAATTTAAAAGATTAATTACTTAGGAGAAGTAATTAAGAATTAATTACTTGGTGTAATTAATTAAAGGATTAATATAATTAACTAAGGAGTTAATTAATTAAGATAAGTAGTTACTGGATGGTTTATTACAGTTTATGATTGATTAAGGCTGATTAATGGAAGTAATTAATTAAGGATCACAAATTATGTAATTAATGAAAGTAATTAAAGATTAGTTACTGTAAATGGTTAACAATAATTAAGTTGTGTAATTAATTAAAGGATAATTACATACAGTAAGTAATTGAAAAGTAACTTCTAGAAGTAATGAATAAAAGGAAAATTTCTTAATAGAAGTATTTAGAAGAAAATTACTTAATGAAAGTGATTTGGGATAAATTACTAAATGAAATTAATAAATTGATTTATAAGGTAATTATGGAATGACTAATAAATTAAATGGTTTGTGAATATTTAATGATTGACTAAGCAGGGTTAAGTGATTAATTCTTAAGTAATTACCTTAATTGAGTGATTAGAGAACCATTAATTAGTGTGATTAATTAATTAAGGAGATTAATTAAAAGTTAATGTGAATGGTAAGGGTAATTAATCTATGGGGTAATTAAAAGTTAATTACTTAATGAAATTAAAGAATAATTAATCAAGGATGATTAATTAAGATGGGAAATTAATTAAGATGGATGATTAAAGAATGATTTATTAATTGGGTTGTAATTAATAAATGTTGAGTATGCAGGATTAAGTTATCTAAGTGATTAAAGTTGGAAATTAATTTAATTGAAGATTAATTAAATTGACTGGGAATTATATACTTAATAAATCTAGTTATGGATGGTTGAATGATACGGGATGACTTGGATAGATTATATCTTTGATGGGCGATTGAGATGTGCTATGATGTGAATGGGTTGAACTTTGATAATGTAGATTACCTATCTGAGTTGAATTGTTATGTGATATGATATCAGGGATATGAATTGTAATGATTAAGCTTAACAACTTGGATTAGATACGACTTTGAATTCGAAGAGACCGGGGTCGGGTATCAGCAAATACCCGAATTCACTTCAATTCGTTATAAATTTGAGTTTAGAAGCAAACGAGATGGAACGAAATAAGTCAAGTATCATGGATATTTAAACTGGATAATGATTCTTGGGTACTGTTTTGAGATAAATGTTTGACTTAAATAAGATTAGAACTCGTAGGGAAGTACGAGTTATCCTGGTATTTCACTTGAGTATATAGTTTAGCATTTCTTGTTATATGGGTTTACTCATGCTGGTTTCGAGCCTGACCTGGTTGTTACTTTGATGTAATTCTCGGATCAGATAAAGTATAATAGATTTTCAGGTAAGGACGTTCTGGAGCTCAAGAGGCGAGCTGGATGATAGGAACGTATGGAGTGTTTCCGCTGTATTATATTGTTGTATATCTGAGACATGTTGAATGTATATGTCCAGTGTTTGTGTATATATATATTGTAACGACCCAGAATTTTAATTTGTTAAAATTTGAATATTTAATTAATTTTAAATATTAATTAGTGAATTTATAAGTCGAATAAATTTTATTTCGAATAATTGGATTTAATTGAATAATTAAATCGATAATTGAATATGTTAAATTATGGAAATAATTAAAATTGGGTTAAATATGATTAAAAATGATTTGTAAAATTTTATTATATCATATTGACATTAGAATGATGTTTTAGAACTTTTAAAATCGAATTAAAAGTTAATTTGTGAAAATTGAATATTTTAATATTAAATCGACTAGTGAAATTAGCCAATTTTTGAACAGTCTCAGAATTAGACAAAACCTGTTCCATTGGATCCTAATAGTTTGTTATTATCGGATTTCAATTTTCGTAGCAATCGGAGTTATCGTTTGACCGTGGCAGCTCGAAACGCATCGAAATTGTTTTAATATTAATTTGGCGAGTTAAAATAGCCATTTTTCAAAAAGTCTCGGATTTCGACGAAACCAGTTTCATCGGATCCGTAATGTGATATTAATGTAAGGTTTCAAATTTCGTGTCAATCGGATTTACTGTTTGTCCGGTGCAAGCTAAAACGCATAGAAAATAATTTAAATCGGTTTAATTTAAATTGAACGTTTATTGCCATAATTCGCGCAGATGACCGAATTAGCTTCCGAAACCTGTTCCATTGTGTCCGTAACGTGGGGTAAACCCTAGAAACGCTGGTCACCGCGCGTAAATCGGAGTTTGGAAAATCCAAAATGAATAGTGTTTCGTTCGATTTTCTATAAATAGACCATCCTCTCTTCACAAATTAAAAGAATAAATAAAACCCTAATATTCTACAGACGCCGCCACCAACATTCAAATGCCGAAATCTTCCTATCTATTTCCTCCAATTTCTTCAAATCCGTGCAAAGATTCAAGAATTCTTCAACAGGAAAGTTGTAAATCTAAGTGAGAGCTAGAAATCTATACGGATATGATAACGAATTGAGCTATATATTGTGAGATATGTGGCCGCGTTTGTCATGAAGTCGCGCACGAGTTCCAAGGCACATGCGTGACCGAGTTCAACAAGGGTTTGGCCGTGGGTGGCTCTGGGGGAGGCGCGCGTGGTAGTGGTCTTTGATCGAGGTAGATGCAAGCGAGGA
This sequence comes from Allium cepa, assembly GCA_030765085.1. Taxonomy (NCBI): domain Eukaryota; kingdom Viridiplantae; phylum Streptophyta; class Magnoliopsida; order Asparagales; family Amaryllidaceae; genus Allium; species Allium cepa. The sequence continues at coordinate 242,380,693 of CM060930.1, forward strand.
GGCTCGAATTTTAAACCCTAGTTTATGTATGATGGGTTGCGTACGTTTTGTTTACCTGGAGCAAGAAATTGCGTGAGTGGAAGATGAAAAGGGCACGGCTATGATGGGGGGGTTTGGAGATCCTACGGCCAGAAATGTTGTAGGTTAAAAATATAAATAATATTGTTGTAAATTTATAAATATAAAATCGTGAAACTTGTAAAAATTCATATCTTTTTCATACGAAGTCGAAAATGCGCGAAACAGGAAGCCTTGGAATCGTATGGATGAGCACTACGCGATGCAATTGGATTGGAGTCGTTTGGAGTTAGTGAAAATTTCGGGTATATTCGAAATAAATCGCTAAAACGAAATTGAAATCAAGGTGAGAACTTCTCACTCAATCGAATCGGTTTCGATTTTATTTTAAATAGTTATATTTAAAATATTTGAATGCATGTTTGAATGATAATTGCTATCTATGGATTGTTAAAATAGACATTATGCGCCGTTAGTAAGCGGATGTTATTTATTAAAAACATATACCGCGAATATTTCATAAACAGTGAAATTGGTATTATATATAATAGCAATATATATATATATATATATATATATATATATATATATATATATATATATTGGCATATGTATATATTGCAGTTGTTGATTTCCCGCAGTATATAGCGATGAGACCCTATTGCGCCATCTATTAAGCGGATAATATCTTAAATCCCATATACCATGATAATTTCGTACTGGAGCGAAATTGGTATTGTGCTAATGTTTGTGGATGCAGGAAAACAGGTTGGAGGGATCCAACTGGATTCCTCAACAGTTTTTTATTTGATTTCAGATATTTTGATATTTGATGGATTATCATATCGATATATGATATCGTTGTTGTCGTGATTGACTATTTGGTGTGTAGCATCATTGGGCCAAATTTTGGAATTTTAAAAGGTTTTCAAAGTGATTTTTGAAAGTATATGTTTATAAAATATTTTTGGAATTGATTCCTTTTAAATAAATAAACATACAAATTTTAATGTTATAAAAATTATGATTTTTGAGAAATATAGTTAAAAGTTGATTTTTGAAAATACGAGGCTAATGATTTAATAAAATAGTTTAAATTGGGATTTCTGAATTTATTGTGAAAAGTTTAAATATAGGATTTATAAAATTTGATTATTTTATAAATCAAAATGATGAAATTATAAAGGAGTTTAAAGACGTTTTAAAAGAATAATATAAATTGATTTATATAAAAGATTTATAAGATGGATATTTATAGATTTAAAAATATTTGAATTATAAAACGAGTTTTATAAGTGTTAGGACGAATTGTGAATGAATTTCATAAATGAATGAAATTTATAGAATTATAAACGGTGAAGTCATAAATGGAATTTTATAAGCAGTAGGTTTATAAAATTTGAAAAGTTATTTGAAGAATGGATTTTTGATAAATAAATGAATCTTATAAGTTATAAGATTTATAAATTGGGAAGTTTAAAAGAACGATTCTTGTAAACAAATAAATTATAAGTGTTTAACTTATAATATGAATCTTTAGTATATCATTGAGATATGAATTGAGACAGGTTAATAAAGGAATTTACAAAAAGGAAGTTGTTATAAAATAAATAGAAATGGAATTTATAAACATTGTTTTTATAAATCCTCAAAACGACTTATTTTGATAAGTAAATTGCTATAGCATATTAAAGGAGTTATATTCACGTTTTAGACAGTGAATAATCCTTTAAGATAAAATGTATAGAAGTGATGAAATTGGTTAACGTAGTTATTCACGTCTTTGAATAGTGAACAATATGTTAAAGAAATTGTTTTGAATGTGATGTTTTAAATAGAATTAAAATGATCTAACGATGTTTTCAAAACGTGTTGAGATTCGAAACCATAGATTTCAACATTCATTGTTGAAATAGACGTTTTCGAGAAATAGAAGGAAATGGTGGACTATAACACTGTTGTTATAGTAAATGATTTCCGAGAGGAAATGTTTTGTATAGTATTGGGATTTATATATCTATTTTAATTTTGAATCCCTATACTAGTGATTTTGGGACGTCGTAACGATGTTTTACGTAACAATCGTTTTGGCCCAAATAAATATGTTTAAGAAATGATTTCCTTAAAGAATGAAATATATACTTAATCTCGATTTAAGTATATTGAATATTTTCCAAGTGTTGAAAATAAATGGATTTGTGAATTACTAATTGATAAATATATATGGAAATGTTTTTCCAATGCAAAATGAAAAGTCTAGAGAATTTATCTTTTTGAAGATAAATTGAAAATGAATAATTGAAATCGTTTATTCATAAATGTTTTGAAATATAAATTCATTATGGAATTTATAAATGAAAAGGAGAATTTGTTTAAAAATAAATATTGATTTATTTTTGAAGTGTGAAAATTATATATCTTGTAAAGATATCTTTGGGAAATAAATAATTTGGAAAATTATTTGGAATCTGGTGATGTTGTGCATATCCATTGATAGTTCAATAACCGACTATCAATATTTACCTTTGAAAGGTATTTGTTGGGATTTGCTGAATTTGAATGCTACACTTATTTTTAAATTATTGCGCTCGTTATTCGGATTACCCATTCCGAATAGTGATACGACGTAATGGATAGCATTGGTGACCGGTGTTGAAGACCGGATATTTTTGAAAGCGAAAGGACAACTCGTCGATTGTCTTTGCACCGAGTAGCTACGGTATAGAGACTCCCTATGTGAGGGAAAGTCCGGACGTGATTAGAGATTATCCGGATTGCAAGGACTTCTTTGTAAGTGCCTTCGGTTCTGTTCGATCCCGGAACAGACTTGTATGGATTGTATGTCTGACATTACAAATTGAGATATAAAGACGATTTCTTTCAAATATATTTCTGTTGGTGGCGGAGAATTTATTCTCTTAGCTTAACACCCTTCTCTGAGACGTACGAGCTCAGAGGTTATGTAGTTGAAGGTTATCAGCGATATATTCCCAATTTGGCAATGTGACATGCTGAGTGTTGCTGTGAAATGATCATTGTGTTGATCATTTGTGATAAGATCATTTGTTTGATCGTTTATCTTTGTGATCATCTCTATGATCATTTGTTGACCCAAAGCATGACTTTTGTATAAAGCGTGTTTTTGTGGACGAGACTTTGTCGAGCCTCACACCCCGGAATGGTCAAAACAGGAAAGATGCGGCAAGGTTATGAGGGGTAGCTCCCTTTAGGGTATGTGCATTTCCTTCTGGAAAAGGGTGGTATCATGGTATGGAGCCCAGATACTTACTCATGTTGAAACACTTTATTTATGATTGTGTGATGATGGTGACGAGCGCTCGGTTAAAGGTCCCAAAGGACCGGGGGATGGCATACTCGTGTCAGTTGTTACCCAGTTAGGGGTAACCCGGCCTTGTGTTGGCAGAGATCCGGTTTAGTTCTCGGGGACGTCCTTCCAGAGGCGTTCTCATGTGGCAATGGGAAGTTCCTTGGCCTGACCATTCGTTGGAAATCCAAAGAAACAATACGAGACTTGTACGGTTTTAGTTGTAGAACCTGCCATTTAATATGGTAGCTATAGTAAGCATACTATAATGGTACCTATGTTGGCTAAGATTTATATTCTACTTTCGAAATGATTTTCCCTACACTATGCACTAATAATAATATCAAATGTTTCTTTTTAATGCGTATCAAGCATCTTTGACTATCATAAGGAGAAATCTCCTCCAAGTCTGCGTTTGCATTGTGTGTGTGGTGGAAGGTCTTATGGTAGTCTCATTTTTAAAAGCATTGCGAATTGACTTTAAAAATATTCCTCTATTTTGTTTCAAAGATAAATAAACTGTTTTGAGTTCTCACACCAGTCACATGACTGACTCGGAGTTTATTGTTTTCCTTCCTAAACTCTGGGTGCCCTCCAATTTCCACACGGGCACTCAAGAGTTAAGGTTTATCAGGATATTCTGGAATTCAGGAGTTGCTGGAGGCAAGATGGATGGCTTGGCGTATTTACTAGTATATAGTATTTCTTTTCCGCTGCATTGTTTGTTGTTGTACACTCTGATGATGATGTAATGAAATGTGATGTGATGTAATAACCGGTATAGTTCTTTGTTTAAAGATTATTCATTTATCTATTATATGTTGTTCCGCTGCGAATTGTGAGATTCTGATGTGTTCTGTTGTTTTCTTTCCGTTCTATTTTCTTTTCTCTCTATTTTCTATCTTTTATCTCTTCTTCTATCTTTTTCTTTTTCTTAAACATTGAGAATTCATATTTCTGTTCATCTTGAGTTAATCTATGGAGATTAGTGTATATTCAAGGAGTACGGATTTGCTGGTCTTCACAGGTGGTATCAGAGCATATGGTTAAGCGACAACCATGGTTCTGTTAGGTATTACTCATTAGAGATAGAGTCAGTAGTACTCTAGAATGAGTTCGAGTGTAATAACAGCTATGAGAGCGTATTTGTTAGTGAATATATAAAATTGTTTTATATTGTGATGATTGGTTTATTGAGTGGCATATGAACCTTCATCAGCACGGTCTCGACAACTATGCCGAAGGGGTTTATAAACATTTGAATAGAACAATTCGACATAATATTGTTTTAAATTGGGTAAATGAAATAATTTTACCTTGATTATATTTTTATATATAAAGGAATAATTTTTCAGAATTATTAAAGTGTATATAAGTGGATTGTTTAGTTGTTTGAATAATCTAAATAAAAACATGTTGTAAAAGAATAATTGTATAAGCAAAAGAACTATAAGAATTGAATTATAATTAATGTGATTTACAATTTTGAAATAAACTTATATATATAAGAAGTGAAACTATATGAATCTATTTATGAATATGAGTTGTAAATAAAAATGAATTTAAAGTTATATAAATGAAATTCAACTTTTGTAATTGAATTGAATGAATGGATTGAATGTAAATCGATTGAATGTTAAATAATTGATATGAAATAATAAATGTAGGTATAAATTCATTAAAATCTAATGTTATTGAAAGTTGAATAGTTGAATGAAAATCAATTTAATTTAAACCAATTGAAAGTGATTGTGTTAAACCAAATTGAATGAATATAAGCAAAGGAATTTGGTTGTAATTAATATACATTGGTGGTTATATGGTTGTTAGTTGATTGTATATAATTCATTAAGTGTTAATGAAATTGAATTAATGAAAATTGGAAGTTGACGTAATTGAAATCAAAGTGGAAGTTAAGTGAATCTTAAATAGAAGTGAATTTGATTTGGAAGTGAACCAACTTGAATATGAATTAGTGAATATAAACTAATTGAAAATGAATGTTAGTAAGAACATCCACTGTTAATAAATCAAATATGATAAATTGAAAACCCATTTCATTGAATATCAATGAGAATATGGATGAATATTTACTGGTTATGAATGCTCGTTGGATGATAGTTGGTTGATGGTTGAATTTATAGCTTTTACTACATTTGCTATGTTGGCATATATAGTTATTATAATTCTATATGTTGTATATCGATACTATTGTCTATATGCATGGTTCTCATGTTGTTTGTTGAGTGTTTAGTTGGTGCGGATCGCGTTTGCTTCGCATTTGGAGCTCGTTTTCACGCTATATTAGCTGTATATGCTCGCTAATAAAATATAAGGTACATATCTCGGATTAAATATCGTACTTTTACACTTTTTTCCCTGCGGGATGCCTCATTACTTGATGAGATGTATATTTTTGATATATATACTGTCATTTTTTTCGGATCGAGCCGCACAAAGGAGACTATGGCGAATTTTTCCGAAAATTTAAGGCGTTAGAAAAATTTGAGAAAATTGGAAAATTTTTGAAAACTATAACTTTGATTTTGGAATTGAAAGTTAAACAATAGTAGTTGTTTTTGAAAAGATAACTAAGTATGATTTGAAAACTTAGTAAAGTATTGTAAGAAGTTTAACTATGGATTTTGGAAAGTTAATAGATTCTGTAACTTTTCTTACTTGGTAATTTCGAGGACGAAATTCTTTTAAGGGGGGAAGTATGTAACGACCCAGAATTTTAATTTATTAAAATTTGAATATTTAATTAATTTTAAATATTAATTAGTGAATTTATAAGTCGAATAAATTTTATTTCGAATAATTGGATTTAATTGAATAATTAAATCGATAATTTAATATGTTAAATTATGGAAATAATTAAAATTGGGTTAAATATGATTAAAAATGATTTGTAAAATTTTATTATATCATATTGAAGTTAGAATGATGTTTTAGAACTTTTAAAATCGAATTAAAAGTTAATTTGTGAAAATTGAATATTTTAATATTAAATCGACTAGTGAAATTAGCCAATTTTTAAACAGACTCAGAATTGGACGAAACCAGTTCCATTGGATTTGTAATAGTTTGTTATTATCGGATTTCAATTTTCGTAGCAATCGGAGTTACCGTTTGACCGTGGTAGCTCGAAACGCATCGAAATTGTTTTAATATTAATTTGGCGAGTTAAAATAGTCATTTTTCAAAAATTCTCGGATTTCAACGAAACCAGTTTCATCGGATCCGTAATGTGATATTATTACAAGGTTTCAAATTTCATGTCAATCGGATTTACTGTTTGTCCGGTGCAAGCTAAAACGCCTAGAAAATCGTTTAAATTGGTTTAATTTAAATTGAACGTTTATTGCCATAACTCGCGCAGATGACCGAATTAGCTTCCGAAACTTGTTCCATTGTGTCCGGAACACAGGGTAAACCCTAGAAACGCTGGTCACCGCGCGTAAATCGGAGTTTGGAAAATCCAAAATGAATAGTGTTTCGTTCGATTTTCTATAAATAGTCCATCCTCTCTTCACAAATTAAAAAAAAAACCCTAATATTCTACAGCCGCCGCCACCAACATTCAAAGGCCGAAATCTTCCTATCTATTTCCTCCAATTTCTTCAAATCCGTGCAAAGATTCAAGAATTCTTCAACATGAAAGTTGTAGATCTAAGTGAGAGCTAGAAATCTATACGGATATGATCACGAATGGAGCTATATATTGTGAGATATGTGGCCGCGTTTGTCATGAAGTCGCACATGAATTCTAAGGCGCATGCGTGACCGAGTTCAACAAGGGTTTGGCCGTGGGTGGCTCTGGGGGAGGCGCGCGTGGTAGTGGTCTTTGATTGAGGTAGATGCAAGCGACGAGGCTCGAATTTTAAACCCTAGTTTATGTGTGATGGGTTGCGTACGTTTTGTTTACCTGGAGCAAGAAATTGCGTGAGTGGAAGATGAAGAGGGCACGGCTATGATGGGGGGGTTTGGAGATCCTACGGCCAGAAATGTTGTAGGTTAAAAATATAAATAATATTGTTGTAAATTTATAAATATAAAATCTTGAAACTTGTAAAAATTCATATCTTTTTCATACGAGGTCGAAAACGCGCGAAACAAGAAGCGTTGGAATCGTATGGACAAGCACTACGCGAAGCAATTGGATTGGAGTCGTTTGGAGTTAGTGAAAATTTCGGGTAAAATTAAACGTCCATTCGAAATAAATCGCTAAAACGAAATTGAAATCAAGGTGAGAACTTCTCACTCAATCGAATCGGTTTCGATTTTATTTTAAATAGTTATATTTAAAATATTTGAATGCATGTTTGAATGATGATTTCTATCTATTGATTGTTAAAATAGACATTATGCGCCGTTAGTAAGCGGATGTTATTTATTAAAAACATATACCGCGAATATTTCATAAACGGTGGAACTGGTATTATATATAATAGCAATATATATATATTGGCATATGTATATATTGCAGTTGTTGATTTCCCGCAGTATATAGCAATGAGACCCTATTGCGCCGTCTATTAAGCGGATAATATTTTAAATCCCATATACCGCGATAATTTCGTACTGGAGCGAAATTGGTATTGTGCTAATGTTTGTGGATGCAGGAAAACAGGTTGGAGGGATCCAACTGGATTCCTCAACAGTTTCTTTATTTGATTTCAGATATTTTGATATTTGATGGATTATCATATCGATATATGATATCGTTGTTGTCGTGATTGACTATTTGGTGTGTAGCATCATTGGGCCAAATTTTGGAATTTTAAAAGGTTTTCAAAGTATATGTTTATAAAATATTTTTGGAATTGATTCCTTTTAAATAAATAAACGTATAAATTTTAATGTTATAAAAATTATGATTTTCGAGAAATATAGTTAAAAGTTGATTTTTGAAAATACGAGGCTAATGATTTTATAAAATAGTTTAAATTGGGATTTCTGAATTTATTGTGAAAAGTTTAAATATAGGATTTATAAAATTTGATTATTTTATAAATCAAAATGATGAAATTATAAAGGAGTTTAAAGACATTTTAAAAGAATAATATAAATTGATTTATATAAAAGATTTATAAGATGGATATTTATAGATTTAAAAATATTTGAATTATAAAACGAGTTTTATAAGTGTTAGGATGAATTGTGAATGAATTTCATAAATGAATGAAATTTATAGAATTATAAACGGTGAAGTTATAAATGAAATTTTATAAGCAGTAGGTTTATAAAGTTTGAAAAGTTATTTGAAGAATTGATTTTTGATAAATAAATGAATCTTATAAGTTATAAGATTTATAAATTGGGAAGTTTAAAAGAACGATTCTTGTATATAAATAAATTATAAGTGTTTAACTTATAATATGAATCTTTAGTATATCATTGAGATATGAATTGAGACAGGTTAATAAAGGAATTTATAAAAAGGAAGTTGTTATAAAATAAATAGAAATAGAATTTATAAACATTGTTTTTATAAATCCGCAAAACGACTTATTTTGATAAGTAAATTGCTATAGCATATTAAAGGAGTTATATTCACGTTTTAGAAAGTGAATAATCCTTTAAGATAAAATGTATAGAAGTGATGAAATTGGTTAACGTAGTATATTCACGTTTTTGAATAGTGAATAATATGTTAAAGAAATTGTTTTGAATGTGACGTTTTAAATAGAACTAAACGATCTAACGATGTTTTCAAAACGTGTTGAGATTCGAAACCATAGATTTCGACATTCATTGTTGAAATAGACGTTTTCAAGAAATAGAAGGAAATGGTGGACTATAACACTGTTGTCATAGTAAATGATTTCCGAAAGGAAATGTTTTGTACAGTATTGGGATTTATATATCTATTTTAATTTCGAATCCCTATACTAGTGATTTTGGGACGTCGTAACGATGTTTTACGTAACAATCGTTTTGGCCCAAATAAATATGTTTAAGAGAATGATTTCCTTAAAGAATGAAATATATACTTAATCTCGATTTAAGTATATTGAATATTTTCCAAGTGTTGAAAATAAATGGATTTTTGAATTACTTATTAATAAATAAGTATGGAAATGTTTTTCCAATGCAAAATGAAAAGTCTAGAGAATTTATCTTTTTGAAGATAAATTGAAAATGAATAATTGAAATCATTTATTCATAAATATTTTGAAATATAAATTCATTGTGGAATTTATAAATGAAAAGGAGAATTTGTCTAAAAATAAATATTGATTTATTTTTGAAGTGTGAAAATTATATATCTTGTAAAGATATCTTTGGGAAATAAATAATTTGGAAAATTATTTGGAATCTGGTGATGTTGTGCATATCCATTGATAGTTCAATAACCGACTATCAATATTTACCTTTGAAAGGTATTTGTTGGAATTTGCTGAATTTGAATGCTACACTTATTTTTAAATTATTGCGCTCGTTATTCGGATTACCCATTCCGAATAGTGATACGACGTAATGGATAGCATTGATGACCGGTGTTGAAGACCGGATATTTTTGAAAGCGAAAGGACAACTCGCCAATTGTCTTTGCACCGAGTAGCTACGGTATGAGACTCCCTATGTGAGGGGAAGTCCGGACGTGATTAGAGATTATCCGGATTGCAAGGACTTCTTTGTAAGTGCCTTCGGTTCTATTCGATCCCGGAACAGACTTGTATGGATTGTATATCTGACATTACAAATTGAGATATAAAGCCGATTTCTTCCAAATATATTTCTGTTGGTGGCGGAGAATTTATTCTCTTAGCTTAACACCCTTCTCTGAGACGTACGAGCTCAGAGGTTATGTAGTTGAAGGTTATCAGAGATATATTCCCAATTTGGTAATGTGACATGTTGAGTGTTGCTGTGAAATGATCATTGTGTTGATCATTTGTGATAAGATCATTTGTTTGATCGTTTATCTTTGTGATCATCTCTATGATCATTTGTTGACCCAAAGCATGACTTTTTTATAAAGCGTTTTTTTGTGGACGAGACTTCGTCGAGCCTCACACCCCGGAATGGTCAAAACAGGAAAGATGTGGCAAGGTTATGAGGGGTAGCTCCCTTTAGGGTATGTGCATTTCCTTCTGGAAAAGGGTGGTATCATGGTATGGAGCCCAGATACTTACTCATGTTGAAACACTTTATTTATGATTGTGTGATGATGGTGACGAGCGCTCGGTTAAAGGTCCCAAAGGACCGGGGGATGGCATACTCGTGTCAGTTGTTACCCAGTTAGGGGTAACCCGGCCTTGTGTTGGCAGAGATCCGGTTTGGTTCTCGGGGACGTCCTTCCAGAGGCGTTCTCATGTGGCAATGGGAAGTTCCTTGGCCTGACCATTCGTTGGAAATCCAAAGAAACAATACGAGACTTGTACGGTTTTAGTTGTAGAACCTGCCATTTAATATGGTAGCTATACTAAGCATACTATAATGGTACCTACGCTGGCTAAGATTTATATTCTTCTTTCGAAATGATTTTCCCTACACTATGCACTAATAATAATATCAAATGTTTCTTTTTAATGCGTATCAAGCATCTTTGACTATCATAAGGAGAAATCTCCTCCAAGTCTGCGTTTGCATTGTGTGTGTGGTGGGAGGTCTTATGGTAGTCTCATTTTTAAAAGCATTGCGAATTGACTTTAAAAATATTCCTTTATTTTGTTTCAAAGATAAATAAACTGTTTGAGTTCTCACACCAGTCACATGACTGACTCGGAGTTTATTGTATTCCTTCCTAAACTCTGGGTTCCCTCCAATTTCCACACGGGCAGTCAAGAGTTAAGGTTTATCAGGATATTCTGGAATTCAGGAGTTGCTGGAGGCAAGATGGATGGCTTGGCGTATTTACTAGTGTATAGTATTTCTTTTCCGCTGCATTGTTTGTTGTTGTACACTCTGATGATGATGTAATGTAATGAAATGTGATGTAATGTAATAACCGATATAGTTCTTTGTTTAAAGATTATTCATTTATCTATTATATGTTGTTCCGCTGCGAATTGTGAGATTATGATGTGTTCTGTTGTTTTCTTTCCGTTCTATTTTCTTTTCTCTCTATTTTCTATCTTTTATCTCTTCTTCTATCGTTTTCTTTTTCTTAAACATTGAGAATTCGTATTTCTGTTCATCTTGAGTTAATCTATGGAGATTAGTGTATATTCAAGGAGTACGGATTTGCGGGTCTTCACATATATGGTGTAACTCTGATGTATTAAGTGAAATTTGAAAAGTATAGTTTCCTTTGTATAACTGTTATTTATATGATATTGTATTTTGATCCGCTGTGAATGTGAGATGTTGGCGTTTCTGTTCTTCTTTTTCTTCTATCTCTTTCTTCTTTTCTGTAACTATATGGAATTTTCGAGATCGAAAATTCCAAGTTGCTACATTTGGCATCAGAGCTAAAGTTTAAGCGACAACCTTGGCTCCGGTAGGGAATGATACTCATTAAGGATAGGGTCAAGGGAACCCTAGAATGAGTTGTGTGTGTGTGTGTGTGTGTGTGTGTATGAGAGCGTACTTGTTATTTGCTTACATAAAGATTTTAAATGGTTTTAGAAATGATTTTTATATAAGTTTATCTTTTGAAATATATAAAGAAGTTGGTTGTCAATTATTGGAATTAAATGACAATAAGAATTAAGTGGTAATAGTAATACAACCAAATTGAAATTAAATGAAGATAAATTTGAAATAGATCCAAACTGGACTAAAATCTTGAATTTGGGGAAAAGTTTTAGAATAAGATAATAATGGATTGGTTTCCTTGGTTATTATCATTGTTGTGTTTAATAATAAAATGTGTATTAATGAGTGATCAAAATGAAATGTTTTAGGGAAGTAAAACATTTAGGTAAGTATGACTTATAAATTGAAATTGAAGATGATCTAAATTGTGAAGTTTGAATCCTAAGATTTAAAACATTTGAAATTTGTTTTCAAAATATTTAAAGGAATAATAAATAATATTATTGAACGAGAGAGCTTGATTCAAACAAGAGTTGTTTGAAGATTTAAAGGAATTTGTTTTGGATTAAAAACCAAAGGTGATTTAAATTTTAAAGTATAGCCTGGTTGGTTAAGAAATAAATATGTATATGAGGAATATTCAAATATCAAAGATGGTTTGAAATAAACTCTACGTGTTGAGTTTTAAATTCTTATTTGGAATGAGATGAGAAAACCCAAAGTGATATAAATTTTGAACTTATAAGTGGGAAAGAATTTTGAAAATTTGAAGTAGAAATTCAAATTTGAGTAAGGTTAACGGGATTTAAATTGAATTTAACTTAGAAGAAGTTAAATAAGTTTGAATAAACAACCTGATTTGGAAATTTCAAGATGAAATTGGGATTTAATTGGGAAGTTAAATGGTTAACTTAATTGGGAGTTCGTGTGATCTCAAAATGGGTTTGAGATCTAGAAATTGGAAATAGATGGATGGTTTAAAATAATTTGAATGATACCATCCTGTTGTTATTAATAATCTTTAAGCTAAAAACTGGATTTGTTCAAATGAATGAAGAAATAAAGTGTGGTAATACATCCATTCTTGAGATGAATGGGAAATAAATTGAATTTTAAGATTAAACGTGAACTTGTGAAAGTGAAATCAATTTGAACTTAAGTTTTGGACGTTTAAAGGAACTTGGAAGTTCAAATTGTTAAGGATTGGTTTCAAAAATTAAATTTGGGAATAAATTGAATTTCAAAGAATGAGTTGTTTAAAAAGGGTTTTAACTATGATTTGAACTTGGAAATAAGTTTATGAAGAAGTAAAGGGTAATTGAATTCAGAATATATGGGATTTGGACTTAGAATTAAATTATTTAAAAACTTTAAATAAGGGTAATTTGGTTTAAGAGGTTAAACCAACATATAAAATTTAACTCGAATTTATAATTCGAGATGGTTTAAAGTTGAGATTTGAATTAAATTAGTTCAAACTGGATTTGATTTGAATTAATTGGGATGGTGTTTAAAGATGTATAAGTTTAAGAATTCAAATGGAAAAATTTGAATTGGATTGTTTTGAAGTGAAGTTGAAGATGAATGAGTTCAAATTCAAATGGGAATTGGGATTAATTCAAACTGGAATTGATTCGAAATTGAAACGGTTTCAATTTGAAATTAGTCCAAATTGATCTGAATAATTTGGAATTGTGATTAAAGTTGAAAAGGTTTAAAATTCAACCAGAATTTGATTTGAAACTTGGAGGAAATTGACAATTAATTCAACTTGAATTGGGATTAAGTCAATTTCAATGGAAATTGAAGTTATTTAAATTAGAATTGAGTCAATTTAAATGGAAGGGGAAATTTAAATTGAATTGATGGAATGGAGGTTGGGAATTGAACATTTTGGCTCTGGACTATTTTCAAAATAATTGTTTTAGTATAAACCTATTTTCCAAGCTATTTATTATCTACATCCTTTCTTTTTAAAGCCAAACTATCTTATACTTATTTTACAATTATTTTTGGAACTATTTAATAAATTTTCAACTGTTTTATATACTAATTACCGTTTTTCAACTACTTTATAACTAATTACTATTTTACAACTATTTTGCAATTATTTAAAAATTTCTATAACTATTTGGCTATTTTCCCACTATTTTACAATTAGTTAACTGTTTTACAGCTATTTTACAAATTAATAATTATTTTTCAATTACTTATCTATTTTAAAATTTTCAAGCTATTTTCTAAATTTAACTGGACAGAGTTCGAACTGTTTGTGATTAAATACCCAATTGAGATAAGAATTGAGGTGATAATCCAAATGGGGTTGAAACAAATGTGAATAGGTGAATAGAAATTAAAGTGAATGTGAATAGAAAAGAGATTGATTTGGCTAATGATCAATGAAGATAAATACGTAAGATGTACGTATATTATTCTATTCGCATAGTGATTTGGTGCAGATTCGAGCACAGAATTTCGTGATAATTATATCAATCTGAGTTGGGATTTTTCACACGATTTTCGACGACGAACCTGGATAAGGATTGTTGATTGGTTCTCGATATTCTCCATCATAGTTATGGCTATGTAAGGAGAATGACGGTTTCTGATCAAGAAACCAGATGGAGTCCGCACTAGGAAATGGGTGGACGATACTAGTTCGGAAGTGAAATTTTGTGATCGAGTGAGCGATCAGATTAGTATAGCGTACGAATGATATGTGTACATCGTACGGGTTTGAATGAAGTTGATACTGGGAATTTGTGAATAAGAAATGAGAAATGATTTTTTAAATGAAAGGTATATTTTGTGAAATATATGATGAAGTAAAGTGGAAATTGGATATTTCTATGGTAAAAATTTACTTTATGGGAGTAAGTGATATGGTAACTGTTTTTTAAAGAGTAATCAAATTTGAATAGTTGATTTTGAATAAACAAAGTTATATATCTTTGTTATATAAGATAAATCTCCCCTTGTTGAATCTATTGCTAGAAGGAAATGATTTTTGAAAATATTTGAAGTATAAAAGGGAATTTATACAAGTATAAAGTGATCCAAAGATTTTCAAAGTTATCTATATCTATATGTATATATATATGAAGGATCTTATGAGAATGATTTTGAGAAAAGGTTTTTGGAACCTTTGGATTTGGAAAGGCTTTTTGATTTTTGGGTAAAATCAATATTGGAATTTGGAAAAGCCTAATTTGAGAATTATTGATTTTGGGATAATCGATTTTGTGTAAAGGAGATTTATATGTGATCCATACTAGGTGTATGATTTGGAAGATACTATATGTGTATAATATAAAGTGTTTTGAAAATGGCTCTGGAGAAAAAGGCGCTTCCTTGAAATGAACTTCTCAGGAGTACCATAGGTTGGTACTACCTTGAGCCTCTAAGGGGGAGGTTCTAAAGTTGATCCTATGAGGAGTCCGAACAAAACTAGTTCCTGAGGATTTTGTGTAGTGTGTAGCGGAAGTTGGGGGCGTTGATGCCAACAGGGGCGTTGATGCCAACAGGGGCATTTGGATTATGTTGTGACGACAGTGTAACTCGATGTCACTGCGATCTACTACAGACCATAGAGAAAGTCGTGTGTGCCGCCGAGAGCCAACAGTCTACATTTGATTTTACATCGGTAGACTGTGGCCTATGTGGAGTGGAGAAGTTTCACTCTTTTGGCAGCGAAATTCGAGGGCGTTGAGGCCTACAGTTATATGGGTTTTTGCTGTGACAGCAACGTAACCCCCAGTGTAGCTGCGATCTGTAGCGGGTTCCATGGCATAATCGAGGGGCGCGGAGGCCTACAGTTATCTGTGGATTTTTCCGGGACGACAACGTAACCATCGGGTTAACTGCGACCATGGATGGGAGTGATGATTTCCAGAGCATTCTCACTAAAGATATTTCCTCTATTTTCAAAATGTTTTCTATATTTTCACAAGGTTTTCAATAAAATTATTTTTCAAAGTATTTTCACTTGGTGATGAAAACGGGTCTGCTAAGTATTTATAGATTTTCAGTCTTACGCCTGATCAACATATGACGAAATTTCTATGAGAACGAGGATGGACTGGTTGAAACATCGAGTTATAAAATGATATTTTTATAAAATTATTTTGGCAATATTATATAGATTTTAAAAGTGTTTTGAAAATGATCAAAGGAAATTTACCTGATTTTAAGCATTTTAATAAATTCTGATTTCATTCCTTTTCGAGGATGAAAAGATTCTAAGGGGAGAGGAATGTGATATCCAGGAATTTTAGGCTAATAAATAATGAAATAATCTTCTTTTATAATCTAAAACTTTATCGTTTTTCCTAAATAAATATTAATTTTACTATATATATATATATATAAGTAGATTTTAAAAGAGAATCTGGGTTTGAAATTTAAATATAAACATATTAGAAATAAATTGGATTTAAAAATAATTAAATATGACTTTTAATAGTATACAATTAGCTTTATATCATTTTCATTTAAATTTGATATAGATAAATAAAGGAGAAGTTAAGATATTAAAACACTTAAAAATTTATTAATATAAAACTAAATGGAAAATTATTATAAATATATATATTTATAAAACAATGTACAAGTGTAAAAAAATTAATACAATTTAAACAATTGTAAGTCATCAAGCATCAAAGTAGACATGTGTAACAATTATAATATACATTTGAACAAGTTTCATTTATAATAATTATTTCTAATAAATAGAAAATGAGATTTATAATATCCTTGCTCTCATCTCTATCATTTCTTTTCACTTTCACATTTCAAAACATAAGTTTGTAAAACAAAATTCAAAAAAGGTTATTTATTCTCAAAACACTTTCATTTCCTCAAAACTATTTTCTATTTAAACTAAATCGAACCCGAAACCCAAAAATCAAAGCTTCTACAAGCAAGATTTCAACTCAAATTCAAAGATCAACTTCATAATTAAATGCAAAAGTTCCAAATCAAAACCTGGAAAAGAAAAAATATTCTGTGTTGTTTATATCCTGGTGTGTAAACAAATTCTTAATAAATCCTAAGATTTGTCTGGTGATCTGATGCCTGAATTTATCTTTGAGATTTGTTTTGCATATTTTTATAATATAGCTGCACGTATATATGTACTGATACTTGTGTGCATGTCATTGTTTCAACAACTTTACTCTGTTCTTCATTTGTAGTCCTCAAATAAGATAAAAATTTAATTCCTTTCCACCAAATCAACTATAAGTCATAATGTATGAACAAAGCATGTTTGAAATAACAAGATTTTGATTTAAAAATAGTTTCAAGAAAATTTTGTAGGTAGTTTTCCTCCGGAAGGTAAATTACAGTAAAAAAAATTAAATTATACTAAAAATTCGATTACAAAAATTATAGGAAACATGAATATAATCTGATTTCCTTTCTAAAACTATGATTTTTGTAATTTTAATCATGATTTTAAAGGATGTAAATCGAGAGGAATAGTGAGTTGAACGTGATTTGAGTTCCGGTCATTTTCTGATGAACGACGAGGTTAGGGTGGTAGGGATTATTGCTGAAGCAAGCTTGGGAAATGATGGTCTTGGCAAAAATGCTCAGAGTAATTCTCGAGTGTCGTGGAGACTGAACAGGGAGGATTTAGGGATTTAGACTGGGTTAGAGTGAGAGCATTTGCGAGGCTTTGTAGAGGTCGTCGACGCATCGGACTTGGTCCAGATGGTTGGAATGGGAGCGCTGGTTGATGGCAAAGTTTTGGACAGGGCGTCGGGGTGTTTGGTGATCTATGGTGGCGGTGCGGATGGCATTTAGTTGATCTATTTGTTTTTGCCGATGGGTTCAACTATTCGAATTTTAATTTCTCGAAAGATTTGGATTTCTGGGTGATCAGTCGTGTTGAGATCATCGTCGATGCCTGGTCTAAGATCGCAGCGGTGATCGGAGCAGCGACAAGGTAATATGCATGTGCACATAGTTTATCTCGTGTCTGTTGTTTATGTTGTGTTGTTTGCTTCGGGAAGAATGGGGTTTTTCTCGGGGTTGATTTCGAGTTTTGACCGGTAAGGTTGGAGGTTGGGTAGCTCGGGTAGAAACTAGGGATTGGCTTGGGTAAATGATGGTCTGGACTCGAGGCTGTAACAAGTATACGTGCTTAGTGAACAAACAAATCAAGTTTAAAAGGTTAATTACTTAGGAGAAGTAATTAAGAATTAATTACTTGGTGTAATTAATTAAAGGATTAATATAATTAATTAAGGAGTTCGTTAATTAAGATAAGTAATTACTGGATGAATAATTACTGTTTATGATTGATTAAGGCTGATTAATGGAAGTAATTAATTAAGGATCATAAATTATGTAATTAATGAAAGTAATTAAAGATTAATTACTGTAAATGGTTAAGAATAATTAATTTGTGTAATTTATTAAAGGATAATTACATAGGGTAAGTAATTGAAAAATAACTTCTGGAAGTAATTAATAAAAGGAAAATTTCTTAATAGAAGTAATTAGAAGAAAATTACTTAATGAAAGTGATTTGGGATAAATTACTAAATGAAATTAATAAATTGATTTATAAGGTAATTATGGAATGACTAATAAATTAAATGGTTTGTAAATATTTAGTGATTGATTAAGCAGGGTTAAGTGATTAATTCTTAAGTACTTACTTTAATTGAGTGATTAGAGAACCATTAATTAATGTGATTAATTAATTAAGGAGATAAATTAAAAGTTAATGTGAATGGTGAAGGGTAATTAATCTATGGGGTAATTAAAAGTTAGTTACTTAATGAAATTAAAGAATAATTAATCAAGGATGATTAATTAAGATGGTAAATTAATTAAGATGGATGATTAAAGAATCATTTATTAATTGGGTTGTAATTAATAAATGCTGAGTATGCAGGATCAAGGTAATCTAAGTGATTAAAGTTGGAAATTAATTTGATTGAAGATTAATTAAATTAATTGGGAATTATTTATCTAATAGATCTAGTTGTGGATGGTTGAATGATATGGGATGACTTGGATTGATTATATCTCTGATGGGCGATTGAGATGTGCTGTGATATGAATGGGTTGAACTGTGATAATGTTGATTACCTATCTGAGTTGAATTGTCATGTGATATGATATCAGGAATATGAACTGTAATGATTAAACATAACAACCTGGATTAGATATGACTTTGAATTCGAAGAGACCGGGGTCAGGTATGTTGAATATGCGATTATATGATTTTTGTTTGATGATAATAAACATATATATATTCGTTTAAATGTAATTGTTAATATTCTATTTTTTTCACAGGTTAAATAAATATTTGCCGAATAAAATTAAGTGACACAGAATTTGAATTCAAACAGAAATTTTATTCAAACAAATATTTATTACAATTTTGAATAGTACAAATTCAAGCTCTCACTATACATATACAATTTTGATTCTAATTACATCCCAATTTAAATTACATAAATTCTCACTACGTATCACTCACACTCGTAGTTCATCTTCAACTTCATTCCGGTTAGAATCCAACATCTGAGCAATCTGCAAAAATATTCACTAACGCGGTAAAATTGAAAAAGAAATATTTCTGCAATATAAAATAAAATATGGATTTTGAAAATATTATTTGCCTCAGTTATTTGGGTTGTTCGTCGTCATTTACATTTGAATTCATCATACACGAACAATGTGACATGCAAAGTGTATCACTGTACATGCCACAAGGCCGTGCACACCGATATACACTTGATAATGTTACAGGGACAGGTGAGAACAAGGTCAAACCTAAAATAAAAAGGCGGGTTCAACTCAGGTGCAATATAAATAAAGTTACAACACGCGCACAAGGTCAAACCCGAGCTATTAGCTGGATTCAACATAGGTGCAAATGGCCAAAACTCAAGAATCAAGTGTCGACTAGTTCAATATAAACAAGACCAGAGAAGAAAATGAAATGGCACATGTATATACAGTGCATAGCCGCATCAAGAACTCAAGGCTCAAATCTGTTCAGTAATCTACAACTTCAAATGACTCAAGTGAAGACATCAAATACAACATGAATGAACTAGTCTAGCGACATGCTCAAAGCTAACAACAAAGCAACACTACAGGAACCAGATCATAAATGACTACCAGAGCACAAATTCAGACTCAATGGAACCAGACTCAAATGTACAGGTAGATGAAGATGCAGTGAAGCTAATGTGGCAAACATTGAATGACCAGAATAACATAAAGCGTGTACAAAGTTCAACATGACTGAAAATACAGCGGATAAAGTCAATAATCTCAAATTGAACAACCAGAGACAACCTCAACAAATGACTCAGGCAATAAATCAGGTGAAGCAACCCGAGCACAATCCAGTCCAATGCGTTATGCTTAAAGTCCAAATGCAACAATCACAAACAATATCAAGACGATACCAAACAGAGAAAATAACAGGGTATAACCGGCATATATGTATCAGTGAACATCATTGGACATATATAAGAACTAAAACAAAGGAGCAGCCAATTTTCCAAAAGAAGTAACAAAGTAATCACGGTCAAAATCAAGTGACCGAAGTCAAAAGCAAACCAGTGCCGTGATCGCCAAGTAAACAAAACAAGTCAAATTCGAAATCTTGGTGGCCAAGATAATTGACCGAGTTAAACATCAAAGCCGTGGGAAGCAAGCATCAATTATACGAATTTGATTAAGTCAGTAAAATCGTCAACATCAAAAATTAATCGAATGGCCGAAAGCATAAAATTGAACAAATCAGACAAACGAAAATCTAGGGACTCAAACTCATATAAAGACCCCAAAACCATCATCGGCATAAGCATCGAGTTCAAGTAAGCTTCAAACCAGAAAAGAAAAGAAATAAATTACATACCAGTCATCAATCGAACTCGATCAACATCGAAGCAGCCGAAGTGGAACTCGAACGATCGACAAATCAAACAAGCAAATATCCACTAATCGATCAACATAGGCAGTGTTTCAAAGATTTCACAAAAGCCCTAATTTAAGCGCACGGAGCGAAGCCCTAATTGAGTTGCAAAGAGGAACGACCACCATCTTCACATAAACGAACGGAGCAAATAAAAGAGGAACGAGCCAAATTATAAAAGGGGCCGGCGTTTTTTTAATAAGGGGTTTTAATTTTTAATTAGGGTTATTTTATTTTTAAATTGTTTTTAATTTGTAATTTCTTTTTAAACCGTTTAAATTTCTAGTCAGGTGACTAGGGGACGAATTACGGGCGTAGGTTAAGAATTCGCAACTCAGTGGCTGAGTTGTGGCAGAGTTTTGAGCGTAGAGTTAGGTTTAGTCGATAGCGGATGTCGCGAGTTTACGCGTGTAAGCGTCTGGCTATCTAATTTCTAGTAGAAACCTTGGGAGCTGCACGTAGGCAGGGTTTTGCCGAAGCTGGGTAAATTCTGTGTCGTTCTATTTCTGCATTTTATTATTATGCTATTTTTCTGTGCTGCTATTAATCTGTGATCTGTGTTGAAATAATTTTATAAGCTTCCGCAATTAATTTTTATAATTAATACCATCACCCTATTCACCTCCCCTCTAGGGTGAAAACGATCCTACAAGTGGTATTAGAGCCAGGTTCAAAAGCCATTTTTGTTTTAAAAATTCGATTTTACAAAAACCAATTTTTGTTTTAAATAGTTGAATTTTTAAAATGTCTTTTTTAATACTGCTTTTGCAGAGGGTCAATCCATAGTTAGATTACCAATGTTCAATGGTGAATATGCTTACTGGAAAAATAGGATGGAAATTTTTCTATAAACCATTGACGCTTGGAATATTGTTGAGACAGGTTATAGAGCGCCGACTATAATTGTAGATAATCAGGAAATAGATAAACCAAAGGAACAATGGAAAGAACTAGAAAATAAATTACAAAATACTAATTCTAAAGCTATGAATTCTATTATCTCTTCATTGGATCAATTTGAATTTAATCGTGTCTCACATTGTCTAACTGCGTAGGAAATATGGCACACACTAGAAGTGACTCACGAAGGAACATCTCAAGTCAAAGAATCTCGCCTTGCCATGCTAAGCAGCGGATACGAGAACTTCAAAATGGCGAAGGAAGAAAATTTCAAAGAGATGCATGGACGACTTTCCAATATCATATACAAATCAAAAGCTCTTGGAAAATCATATACAGAGTTGGAGATAGTTCGAAAAATCCTCAGAGTCCTTCCACGAAGTTTTGAAGCCAAAGTGGGCCATTCAAGAATCACAAGATTTGAAACAAATGAAAGTCAAAGAACTCATCGGAAATCTCACCACTTATGAGCTAGAAATGAAATTCAAGGAAGAGCGTGAAGGAGGAGATACTCGAAAGAAATCAATAGCTCTCAAAGGAACAACTAAAAGTGATGACGATGACGATGATGATGCAGCAGCAGAATTGGAGCTATTAATAAAGAAATTTGAAAAGTGGAATTACAAATATGGAAATTCAGCTCGAATTCAAAAAGTGAAAAGCAGAATAGCCAAAGCACTAGACTTCTCTGAAGAACAGAAGATCATCTGTCACAAGTGCAACCAACCCGGACACATCAAGCCCAATTGTCCTCAAAATCAACGCGGCTTTAAAAAGAAATCAAAAAGGAAAAGTTTTGCAGCCACGTGGAATACAAGTGATGAAGATAATCAAAGTTCTAGCAGTGAGAGTGAGAAAGCAGATATGTGCCTTCATGGAAATATAACTGATAGCGACGATGACGAGCCAAGCGAGGTATCAAAACTTACTCACTCTGAATTACTTATTTATTTCCACGAAGTAGATGGCTATTTTGAACGACTTAGGGAAAAATACGCTAAACATGAATCACAAAAAGACACTTTGATAGAATTAAATGAACAACTTGGCCAATTAGTTAAAACCAATCAAAGTAGGATCCCTAAGTGTGACAAGTGTCCAACATTTGATGAAGAAATTAAAAAATCAGAAATTAAAATGAAATCGCTTGAAAATGAAATTCTGATTTTCAAAGAGAATGAAAATACTATAAGGGAGAATTCTATTAAAAAGTGCACACGATTGTTAAACGAAAATGAGTCTCTCAAAACACAAGTCCAACAATTGTCAACGACTTTAGATAAATTTTCAAAAAGTCAAAAATCGTTGAATATGCTATTAGGAAAGCAAACTGTTAATACGGTTAGACAAGGACTTGGATATAATCAATCTGAAAATGTTGAAAGCGATATTAATCAAGAAAATTCTATGTGCATAATTTGTAGAAAATTTGGACACAATCACAATAGTTGTTGGTATAGACCCAAATATGTGAAAACTGTACCGATTTGGGTTCCAAAAGGCACAAAGATAAAAACTCTCAAAGTTAAACAAATTTGGGCGCCAAAGGGAACAATTATAAATAGTTTTGGGTCTCCACAAAATTATTTTTATAAATATTCTGCCACTAACAACCATGGACCTATAAAAACAAATAGGTCACATAAATCTTTTCCCGTGTAGGTGTGGTGGCAAGCTAAGGAACAACAACAGTGTTCTCTGGATTTTGGCTGTTCCAGAAACACAACGAGCAACAAAGCAAAGTTCCTTAGCCTAGTATAAAGGTGACAGAATCACAATGGACAACAACAAAAAATACCTTAAAGGTAAAACAGGTAATGGTATATTTATTTGAACGACATATTAAATGTGATAATCTGCACCATATTCTGAATTAAATCAGCCAATAATGAGATGATGAAAAAATGATAAATTTGACTCTGACTTATTCAACATAGTTGGCCAAATTATATTCTTATGCCAAAAACACTATAAAATTCTCTAGATTCTTTGAATTACTCCATATATATTAGTTTGGATTAAAAATAGTGTTTTGTTGGATAATACATTTGGTTATAATACGGCTAACTCTATATTCATGACTTTTGATTATTAACACGGCTTCAATTCGAATTCAAGAGAATATCATTTAAATTGCTGTTAAAATTGAGTTTGAAATTTTTGGTGCACACTTCATGGTTTGGTCGATCAAATTCAATTAATGATGATTATGAGTGAAAGAGAAATTCAGATGCAGATTACACTGGTAATCTAGTTGATAGAAAAATTACTGGTTGAATGTGATTTTTGTTGAGACATTTAGTAACTGCATCGTTTTTCAAAGAAAATATCTGCATATTTTTCATTTCAAATAATTTTCAAATAGCAGAAATTTTTCTCGTATAACCCCCTCGAGAAAATCATTTTTGACCATATTTTCAGATTAGTCATTTTGAAAAATTGATTTAATAATTATTTTTGAATTTGATTTTAAATGACTATTTTGACTAATCTGGCTCCCTAATAATTATCGAAAAGATAAATAGTGATTGAAATAGTGATGAGTGTTGATATTTATCATATATTATGACTCGATACGTTATAATTAGTAAATTTCTTTAGAAATTTAAACAAGATTTATAAAACTTTTGTTGGTAAAAATTCGATGACCATCTCTATTTCTATCATATTTCTAACGACCATCACTCATCAAAATTCTATATAGTTTGTCGATATGTGGTACTTTAAATAGGAATCATTCGTTTTTCATTTTACATTTGTTTTTAAAAAAATAAAAAATTTATATAGTAAAAAAAATTAATAATAAATAAATACCAAAGTATTCACTCTCATTTAAAAGTCCTCACGGTTATGCATGGGTGAATTACTTAGAATTTGTTATGTGCTTCCATGCTCATTTAAAAGTCCTCACGGTTATGCATGTATGGAACGCATATCAAAAGTTGTTTTTTAAATAAACAAGTTGATTCTAATCCCATTTAAAAGTCCTCACGGTTATGCGTGGTTAGAAGATACTTGAATTCATTTTTTTTTAAAATAAAATTGGAATACTACTAATCTCATTTAGAAGTCCTAACGGTTATGCATGGTTAGTAGATATTCAAATTTCTGATATAAATATACCACAAATAGACACAACTGTATGGTTTTATATAATGACATAATTCCCATCATTCTAAAAGTGGAATATGCGCCTAACAAAATATTTATGATTTTTGTTTGATTTTTTATTGAAATTTAATATTTATATTCAATTGAGTTTTAATGTTGAATTAATATCGATCACCTTATCTCTATTTTCTCTAACACTATTATTCTTTTGCTGATAATAAAAGGTGGGGAGAAAAGTTAAAATTTTGTCAAATAAAATCAAGCAAAGGTCAAATAATTTTTCATTTGCAACTAGGATCATTTCAATATTTTTATTTGTATGCATATATGTAGGGGGAGCTGTGTGTAGAGAGGAAGCATTTAAATAGGGGGAGCAATTAGAGCATATCAATGATCAAATACATTTAACATATTCAAAATCTTAAATATATGTTTGTTATCATCAAAAGGGGGAGATTGTTGAATATGCGATTATATGATTTTTGTTCGATGATAATAAACATATATATATTTGTTTAAATGTATTTGTTAATATTCCATTTTTTTCACCGGTTAAATAAATATTTGCTGAATAAAATTAAGTGACACAGAATTTGAATTCAAACAGAAATTTTATTCAAACAAATATTTATTACAATTTTGAATAGTACAAATTCAAGCTCTCACTATACATATACAATTTTGATTCTAATTACATCACAATTTAATTTACATAAATTCCTCACTACATATCACCCACACTCGTAGTTCATCTTCAACTTCATTCCAGTTAGAATCCAGCATCTGAGCAATCTGCAGAAATATTCACTAACGCAGTAAAATTGAAAAAGAAATATTTTTGCAAAATAAAATAAAATATGGATTTTGAAAATATTATTTGCCTCAGTTATTTGGGTTTTTTGTCATCATTTACATTTGAATTCAACACACACGAACAATGTGACATGCATAGTGTATCACTGTACATGCCACAAGGCCGTGCACACCGATATACACTTGATAATGTTACAGGGACAGGTGAGCACAAGGTCTAACCCAAAATAAAAAGACGGGTTCAACTCAGGTGCAATATAAATAAAGTTACAACACACGCACAAGGTCAAACCCGAGCTATTAGCTGGATTCAACACAGGTGCAAATGCCAAAACTCAAGAATCAAGTGTCGACTAATTCAATATAAACAAAACCAGAGAAGAAAATGAAATGGCACATGTACATACAGTGCATAGCCGCATCAAGAATCCAAAACCAACATAGACAATACCACTGACTCAAAGAACAGATCAAAAGACCACATGGTCAGTGCACAACAACACAAACACATGAGGTATCTACATGCACAAGAACAAGACCCCAAATGTAACAACAGCAGCCTCAACTTATATGACCAAGTGGCTACATAGTATGAAGTGCACAACAGACTGAAGGCTCAGATCAGTTCAGTAATCTGCAACTTCAAATGACTCAAGTGAAGACATCAAATACAACATGAATGAAATAGTCTAGCAACATGCTCAAAGCTAACAACAAGGCAACACTACAGGCACCAGATCAAAAATGACTACTAAAGCAAAAATTCAGACTCAATGGAACCAGACTCAAATGTACAGGTAGATGAAGATGCAGTGAAGCCAATGTGGAAAATATTGAATGACCAGAATAACATAAAGCATGTACACAGTTCAACATGACTGAAAATACGGTGGATAAAGTCAATAATCTCAAATTGAACAACCAGAGACAAGCTCAACAAATGACTCAAGCAATAAATCAGGTGAAGCAAACCGAGCACAATCCAGTCCAATGTGTTATGCTTAAAGTCCAAATGTAACAATCACAAACAATATCAAGACAATACCAAACAGAGAAAATAACAGGGTTTAACTGGCATATATGTATCAGTGAACATCATTGGACATATATAAGCACTAAAACAAAGGAGCAGCCAATTTTCCAAAAGAAGCAAAAGAGTAACCACAGTCAAAATCAAGTGACCGAAGTCAAAAGCAAACCAGTGTCGTCATAGCCAAGTAAACAAAACAAGTCAAATTCGAAATCGTGGTGGCCAAGATAATTGACCGAGTTTAACATCAAATTCGTGGGAAGCAAGCATCGATTATATGAATTTGATTAAGTCAGTAAAATCGTCAGCATCAAAAATTAATCGAATGGCCGAAAGCATAAAATTGAACAAATCAGAAAAACGAAAATCTAGGGACTCAAACTCATATAAAGACCCCAAAATCATCATTGGCATAAGCATCGAGTTCAAGTAAGCATCAAACCAGAAAAGAAAAGAAATAAATTACATACCAGTCATCAATCGAACTCGATCAACATCGAAGCAGCTGAAGTGGAACTCAAACGATCGATAAATCAAACAAGCAAATATCCACTAATCGATCAACATAGGCGGTATTTCAAAGATTTCACAAAAGCCCTAATTTAAGCGCACGGAACGAAGCCCTAATTGAGTTGCAAAGAGGAACGGCCACCATCTTCACATAAACGAACGGAGAAAATAAAAGAGGAACGGGCCAAATTATAAAAGGGGCCGGCGTTTTTTTAATAAGGGGTTTTAATTTTTAATTAGGGTTATTTTATTTTTAAATTGTTTTTAATTTGTAATTTCTTTTTAAACCGTTTAAATTTCTAGTCGTGTGACTAGGGGACAAATTACGGGCGTAGTTTAAGAATTCGTAACTCAGTAGCTGAGTTGTGGCAGGGTTTTGAGCATAGAGTAAGGTTTAGTCGATAGCAGATGTCGCGAGTTTACGCGTGTAAGCGTCTGACTATCTAATTTCTAGTAGAAACCTTGGGGGCAGCACGTAGGCAGGGTTTTGCCGAAGCTGGGTAAATTCTATGTCGTTCTATTTCTGCATTTTATTATTATGCTATTTTTCTGTGCTGCTATTAATCTGTGATCTGTGTTGAAATAATTTTATAAGCTTCCGCAATTAATTTTTATAATTAATACCATCACCCTATTCACCCTCCCTCTAGGGTGAAATCGATCCTACAAGGTATCTGTAAATATCTGAAACCCTTAGATTCCTTATAAATTTGAGTTTAGAAGCAAACGAGTTGGAATGAAATAAGTCAAATATCATGGATATTTAAAATGGATAATGATTCTTGGATATTGTTTTGAGATAATTGTTTGACTTAAATAAGATTAGAACTCGCAGGGAAGTATGAGTTATCCTGGTATTTCACTTGAGTATATAGCTTAGCATTTCTTGTCATATGGGTTTACTCACGCTGATTTCCAGCCTGACCCGGGTGTTACTTTGATGTAATGCTCGGCTCAGACCGAGTATTATAGATTTTCAGGTAAGGATGTCCTGGAGCTCAGGAGGACAGCTGGATGGCAGGAATATATGGAGTGTTTCCGCTGTATTATGTTGTTGTATATCTGAGACATGTTAATTGTATATGTCCAGTGTTTGTATATATATGGTGTAACTCTGATGTATTAAGTGAAATTCGACGAGTATAGTTCCCTCTGTATAACTGTTATTTATATGATATTATATTATGATCCGCTGCGAATGTGAGATGTTGGTATTTCTTTTCTTCTTTTACTTCTATCTCTTTCTTCTTTTCCCTAACTATTTGGAATTTTCGGGATCGAAAATCCCAGGTTGTTACAGCTTCCTTCCCATCTCCTCGTCTTTCTGCTCGATGTCCTCTAGTGAACAGTGACTAGGTTGCTCCTACCCTCGACCAGACCAAGCCACACTTCCCTACATGCCACCATACTCCACCCAAACCTGGTCTCCGATATTCCTCCGCCCTATGAACACAAATCCACACTCGGCCATGCTTACTTCCTCCAAAATCCACTAAAAATCCAAACCTTAGTTCAAAACTAGCTTCAACCAAACTGTCAAAAAAACAAGAACATCACCGCACCCTTCCAAACATCTTTAGAAATGTAGATCTAGTCTCAACAAACCCAATGATCCTTGATTTGAATTATACATTGAGTGGATTATCCGTTAGTTATTTACAGAGATGTGGATTTACCTTTTCTTAGTTTAAAAGATGTGATAGAAAGAAAGGTGAAATAGGAAAAGAAAGTAAAGTGGGTTGAATTTTCTAAATGCTTGATTTGGTTTATACAAATTGCATAGCATTTCGTTCGCTTACGAACCACGAACGACAAAAAAATAAGATTGCACATAAAAATACGATACGTTCTCAAAATAATAATAATAATATGCACTAGTTATCTTATTGTTAAAATTTTCAAGTATACCATCGTTTGCTGAAAAGTTGTCAAACGATAATTTAATTATTTTCTAATTAAAAATTATTTGAAAATCAAATAAATTAAAATTAAAATACGTCAATCAAAATCAAGTCCTTATATTAAAATTTTATTTTCTTATTATTTATTAAATTTGAATCAAATTTTGATTATTTAAATTATTAAATACGCTCATTCAAAATATTAAAAATTCTGGGTCGTTACTCCCTTTCCCCTTAAAAGAATTTCATCCCTAAAATTCCTAAAGGAAGAAAATGTTTCCACACCCATAGATTTATAATTTTCTTTTCCAAAATGAGTTATTTAACTTTTAAAATCTTATGAGCTATGGAAAATTTTGGCAGCACCTCCTTTGTGCGACTCGATCTGGAAAAACTACAATTCAACATCACCGGCCCAAACCATCAAAAGAAAACAAAGTCCCAAAAGTAGCTTCCTATATCTAGGTCATAAAACTATCAACAACAATATAAATGTGTACCTATTAGTCGAGCAAACCAACTCTAGTTATGAAACCAAAAGCACTAAACTAGCCTTTTCTTCCATGCATCCGTATCTCACTTACAAATGATACCAAACCATAAAACTTACATTTCTAATTTCAGATGCAAATAACTATATTATAGCCTATATGATGTGCATATGTCATTGGTACGCAGTATCAAATTTGATCACTCGTCTGATCATATAAATTCACTTTCGAACAATATCACTCACTCAACTTCCTTAGTCCGTACACCGATTAGGTTCCTTAATTAAAAAACTCCATTCTATTTGCATAGCCATATACTATGATAGAAAAATTTAGAATCAGATGAAAAATCTGCATCAAGTGTTCGCTCTCAAGAATCGAGTAAAATAATCCTATCTCTGATCCATGTAAATATCACCTCGAAATTGTATACTCGAATCTGGATCAAAATGACTATGAGAATAAAATGACCTAAAACAACTTACATATTTATACCATTGGTTTCTTAGCTATATCGGTTTCTTTTTAATTCAAATCACATTCACTTTCACTTATAGTAAATTTCCTTTATACTAACCGTTTATGAACAATTTCATAAAATTATTTCATTTAAACTCTACTTACGTTAAAATCCATTTCATAACTCATGTTCATATTCATATAATACTTTTCTGTATCCTAAAAATATAAATACAAATTATAGATTTATTTCACTTAGTATGAAATTAAAAAATTAAAAACTTCTTTAAATTCTTACTTTGTTCTCAAATTTATAAGTTATAATTTCCTGAAAATACTTAGCTTCAATTCCTTTATTAACTCGAAAATTTCCAACTGTCCCAAATCATTGAAAATTTCATTTCATTTCAAGAACCGAAAATTTACCAAACAACAAATCATAATGAGTCGTACAAACTTAACTAAAGCATGGGATACATGAGTCCATACAATAACTTAACAAAAACTTTAGAAGTAAACATCCAAATTTTGTTTCAACTTATTTTGTAATGATAGTATACATCTCTTCTTTTGTACATCAAATTATACCTTTAGGATTAAATAAAAATCTTCTTTACCCAAAAAAACTCTATAGCATCTATCTCTCATTTAGAGACTCAAAAATGAACGACGATGATGCTGCAGTCATTATCAAAATTATTTTCTAGCGATAGAAGTGATTTCACTGTTTCTTATATCTTTAAAAATTCTTTTAAAATATTTCTAGTAAAAAATACTTTCGAATAATACTATTTTTATTTTTCCCCAAAACTTTGGAAAATGATTTCCAAAAACATCAAGATTTAAATTCTGAAATTCTCAGTTTAAATCTCATTTATTTATAAACCATATTTATAAATCACACCTAAATAATTTCAATTTCTTATATAAAAGCATTTCACAATGTTTGTCTTTGTTTAGATTACAATAAACAAGTTTTATTAAAATTAAAATTTTAACTCAACGTTATCATCGAACAGCTTAAAGCAAAATCTTGATACTTGACTCATAAAGTGTTCATATAATTCGACCAAAATAATTAATGCTCATAAGCTATCTGATCTCAATAATCAATCAAAAACAATAGTCAATGCTCCTAAACAGGACAAGTATGACCAATCAAACAAAAAATGATAATAAATAAATTTTATCATTTCCTAGCAAACGAACACATCACAAATTACAATATCAATTTTAGAAAATTATTCTTTATAAATTATATATAATTTATCTAAAATCATTTCATTTGCTAAATTTCAAAACATTACTTTGTTAGTTCGCCTTGTTCAAGCGTTTGGAAACCCCTATCGATATAGTTATACCTTCTATAGCGACTAGAATTCATAAACCAGTCAAGAGATAAATCAACACAATATAAAACCTTTTTATGGCACTAACAAATATGCTCTCGTGTATATATACACTGAAACTCATTCTAATTTTAGTTTTAATGAGTCCACCACACCAAAGCCTAGGTGTTTGCTTAACTTAATCTTTGATACTGCCTATAACAACCCACCTTTTCGACCCTCAAATGTCGACACTAATACATCCACGATATTTATGTGCCAAACGTCCAAGTGTTGAAAACACATGTTTTAAGGGAAAAAGAAAGAATAGATAGAATAAAATCTCACATTGTGACGAGTAATATATAATGTATAATAGATCTTTACAAAAATAAACCTGTAATACACATTCATTAACCATAGCAACTATCAATCATCAGCCAGGACAGTTATAGCAACCTATTTTCACAAATGTCGATAAATATAAAGAACCAATGTAGTGAAAATCAATTATAGATGAATACGAATACGTTTTGGAGGCATCAAGGTCATCTTCAAATGCTCCAAAAAATCCAAATTAAATCTGATAGACATGCTTGGGCTGATCCGAGCATTATAAGAAAACAATATCTGGATCAATCTAGTAAAATGGCCTGAGAAACACACATCATACAGATTTTAATGTTATAAAAACTTTCAAAAATAAAGGGTACCTCATAAGACCACACCACACATAATCACGAATGAGAATTTATCTTACGATAACAAAATCATATCATAGGAAATCTTCTAATATTAGAATAATGTCTAGGGTTTAAAATAAATATTGAATCATAGTCAAAATTGTTACATTAATTAAAGGGATAGTTTGTGTCACTTCCTTGTTAAGATTCAAAATAGAAAAAACATCCTCCCCAAACTAAATTTACGTTTCTAGTCCTACTTTCAAATCCACCTATGCCAAAAGACCCAAATACCCTTTAACTTTTTAGCATTTCAAACGCATATAACTTTCTGTAGAAACATCATATCAACGTACCTTTTTGGTGAAAAATCATAAATTTTATGATCTTTAAAATGAGATTCATTACTGATATCAAAAAAACCATATTTGTAGTAAGGATACAATTATACCATATATTTATAGAGAATTCTGCAATTTTGGAACGCATCGATTTTTCTTTAAATGTCAGCAATTATTCCATATAATTGCAGACTTCATGTAACTATATGGAATACTTGCAGACTTCTATACTATTATTCCATATAATTGCCGATGTTTCTATAATTATTTAGCCTACTTGCCATTTTCTGCAATTATATGAACTGGTCATCAATTTTTCTTCAAATATCAACAATTATTCCATATAATAGTAAACTTTTATGCAATTACATGGAATAATTGCATATTTTTCTGCAAATATTCCATATAAATGAATACTTTTATGTAATTATATCGAATAATTATAGAAAACTCTGCAATTATTCCAAGTAATCACAGAAAAGTGCAACTTTACCATATAATTGCAGACTTTTCTGCAATTACTACATAAAATTAATGAATTGTTTGCAATCATACTATATACCTGTAGACTTTTATGCAATTATTACATATAATTGCCAATAACTTGTCCTGCCATTGTTTTAACTATGCATGATGCCACTCATTAGAAAGATAATAAAATTTGTGATTTAATGGTGAAAACGTTTTGTTAATCTGTCATTTCTACAAAAAGTTATTACAATTTAAAGACTGATAAATAATGGGGTGCAAATTCTAATTATAGATGTAAGAATAACATCTACATATAAAGAATCAACGTTCAGCAATGGAGTAGATGAGTATTTTAGGAAAGAAAATTGCAGTATTTGAAAATAACGATGTAATTTATACCTTTTATTTGGGGAGGATGTTTTGTGTATTAAGTTTGATTCTAGGGAAGTATCTCTTATTTTCACTTAATTAAATTCCAGCATAATAACTAAGTTCGAAAGGCACTTATTGAATATTGTATTCCATGCAATGACAAGGCATCGGGGCACTGTCTGCTATAGTACAACTCTAAAAAATGTTCCGAGGCCTCACATGGATCATCAGCAAATCAGGGTTGGCCTATCCTTTATTGGATAGTATCAAATATTTCATCACCCCGGTTGCTTTGTACCCTTTTCTCGAGAGTACTCACACACAACAAAATCCATATATATATATATATATATATATATATATATATATATATATATCTTGAAGGGCGATGACAATACCCTCATGGATGTGATCCACATAGCCCTAAAGGATATCCCCTCTTTTAGTCATTCCCAGTTGTTAAGGCTAGAGGCTATGTTTTACCTTTTTAGCAAATCCCACTTGAAAATCCAACATTACCCTCTAAGCAATAATTCAATGCCAGTATTAATCCGTACATGATTTTCAGGACATGAACAAAACAAAGACACTATTTCTACTACATTCTCTTTGAATTCACCCTCAGGATTAGTAACAAGTAGTCTTTCATTTCAAAGAGCGTTATCTTCAATTTCATCACTTTTAAGATGTATTCAATTTGAGCGCTTATGCCGGTTCGAAGTTGTTTTCAGATAATGTTTTGATCTCCGAGTCTCCGAACTGACAAACAAAAGTTTAAAAACTGGCCAACATTTGATCATCGGTTATTTAACTATCAGATAAACACAATTCAACCAGGGATTTAACCAAGCACAGTAAAGCACAAAGCAACCACTAAGCCTCTGATATCCCACCTTTAAGAAAGGTTGAAATATCAAGAAATTAATTGTAAATTAGTGATCGCTCATCCCAAATATCGATTATACATCACAGGTTTGCTATGCATATCGATGAGTTTTGTTCGAGTCCGAATCAAGCTACAATTGACAAGGCGAGACGAGCAAAGCCATAAAAGCCAACGCTTCAAATTTCAAGTCAATCGGAGTTTGTTTGCTCAAGATATGATCGATCCAAACTCGAGAATTTGTATCCATTGCTCCACCCTCTTCGCGTCAACACTGTTCGAATCCATCCAGAATCACACTCTTCGTATCGACCCAAAAGTGGCTACGTCACACCAATCTTGTTCGTATCCATCAGAAAAACACGATTTGTAATGATTAATTCGTATCGGTCGCTGAAAAGTCTAGTTCGTGTCCATGTTGTTTAGTTCGTAGCATTTCGTATCGATCAGACTTCAAGCATTTCGTATCGATCGAAAGATCGATACAAATCACACACTAAACAATGTAGCCGATCGACACAAATGAAGTAGCATAGTTGATCGATATGAACGAGACAAAACACGATCGATACAAGCAACCACTAGCATCGATACGAACAAGACCAAGTGATCGTTACGAACAAGGCTCCGATATTGGGTACGAATAAGACTCGGTCAACTCGACATCAAAAGAGGAACGATCCAAAAATCAAGTGCCATGTCACTCGCAGGCACATGACCAACATCAAGTCAAAGTGATCGATAAGAAGAGCATCGATACAAAGGGAACTGAAACCAAAAACCTCTAATTTGCGTCGATCATAACTCGCAATCCACAAGTCCAAATGCTATGAAATGTTCAGAAGAGCTTACGTACGAGCTAAAGAATCTTCATGCCAAATTTTGACTCCATTGGAAAAAATCTTGATCGAAAAGAATTACGTTCGTATCGATCACGGATCGAGTCAAAATTGCATGGGATTGATCGCGTGGGCCCGCTTACATGCCAAAATAAGTCTCTCGAAGTTTGAGCGAAATATTTGCACGGAGCGTCTATAAATAGCACCCTAGAGCCTACAGAAAGGGACTTTTGATCCTGCGACGTCCAGACTCTGCCAAAATCATGATTGCACTCAAACTCCATTATTGTACTAAAAAATTACTGCTGTAATTCACTGTAACCAACAAGCACATCAATAAAAAGATTATCCTTCGGAGTGGACGTAGGCCGGAGTTAACCGAACCACTATAAATATTATGTTTTTGTTTGTTATTTTTCAATTGTTGTTCTCTACTTTGTCTAGATCTGAGATTTGTATTAGAATACTGCTGATCTGTATTCGTACACTGGTGCTTTCACGATATTCAGGTTTTGTGACCAATTTTGGCACAAACACTTTGGTGCTTTCACTGAGAACACCTAACTCAGGGATTCTACCACTTAGATATTGGACTTTAAGGCTTAAGGGTTCAGATCTGGGAAGCAATGACGCGACAATCAACAAGGACCTAGGGGTGGACCCTCGTGATCTGGCATTGGAAGACCCATAGATGGAGCTCAGCAGGCTAGAGCCAATGCCAATTTTAATGAGCCTCATGAGGAATATTACCTAGAATACCCTTTGCGATATGGGGACAGGATGGAAACATGCTAAGGAGACAACCCCAGGATGGAGAAGAAAGAATGATTTGACAAGACTAGTGCGACGGATTATGGGGGGTTGCCAAGTAGAGGCTAAGAGGAAGTTAGTCGGAGTCTGTTCACTTCGAATATCAAAAATGTGAGGAACCCTTTAAAATTCAAGTTGCCCACGCTGGAACGTTATGATGGAAAATCAGACCCGACCATGCATATTACCAGATACATCATGCTATGAAAGTGCTAGGGGAATCCAAGGAAGTGATGGCACTGTTTCCTTCTATATTTGACAGATTTGGCTGCGCTTTGGTTCAGGAAGCTAGAGAATGAATCAATTAGAACATAGGGCGAGCTAGTGGAACGCTTCATGAGAAAGTTTAGGCTTCACGTGATGCGACTCAAGAGTGTGATGACCTTAGCTTCAATAAAGCAGAGGACCGGAGAGTCCATAAAAGATTTTCTATTGCGATCCAATGCAACTGTGGCTTCAGTAGATCGCCCGGATCCATCGATGATTTTGATGGCGGCGGTGGCAAGAGTTGCAGAAGGCAAAAAAGTTTATCGATTCTTTAGCAAGAGGTCCCCCACAAGACCTTGGAGAATTTTATCATGAAGCTAAAAGAATCATTCGGCTAGAAGATTCACGCCCCGAGAGACGAGAAACAACCGCTATGCAAGGCAAAGAAACCTCCAAAGAACAATCTAGAGCAGACAAAGGGAACCGAAAGCAGGATGACAGATACAGTTGTCCTAACAAATGGAAGAAATTCTGAGAATCCAGGTTCATATAATACACGGATTTGACGGCAAACCTGGAACGGATTTAAACGGAGACTCGGGGGCAACTCCACTATCGAAAACCACCCAGGAGAGATCCCATAGAACGGGAACGTAGAAGTGGAAAGTACTGCCTATTCCACGAGCTGGAAGGGAATACTATCGATGAATGTCGCCATCTGAAGGATTAGGTGGAAGAGCATGTCAGAAATAGTAAATAGCCACAATACACAAGAGATCGGACAGTAGCCGTAGGACCTGAGCAACTGTCGCTTCCACCTAACAAAACTGATCCTGGATCGGGATCACAACTCGTCATCAATTGATCATGATAGCAAGGGCCAAGTTCAGGATTTGAACTTTGGCCGATTAAACTCCTTAGATTTGATTTCAAAATAAGACTGCTATTCCACTTACACATGTACGGGAACCGGAGAGATCCACAGGCATACTCTGAGATGGTAATAGACCGCTCTGCCCAGAGAGGCAGTATATAGTTTTTCCTACTATTTGAGATTGAACATCTTGAATTTGAATTGGATAAATGAACTTGAATTTTATAATACAAAAATTTTGACTAGAGAGTTAAAGGATGAATATTGAAAGTCAACCTGAAAATGATCGCTTTATGACCTTACCCAGAGAGGCGGGGTCCGGAGTTCAAGAAGTGAGTTGCTTCGCCGGAGAGCGCTAGGTTCAACTCACTTAACATCATTCCCCATTCATCGGAGAGTGATTGGATCGAGGTTCGATAAGAGCCCGATGTGGCTATGATCGGCCTAGGTTTTGGCCATGACATCGCTTAATGTTCTGGGACATTGAACCAAAGTGCAGGGGTGTTTCCGCTTCACCAGACAACGACAGGATCGGCTCACTCGACGATGTTTCCCCTTCACCGTAGAGTGACAAGATGAGATCCGACAAGAGCCCAGAGAGGCTATGACCGGTCTAGAAAGACCAGGACATCGCTGGTACCAGAGTGCAAGGGATAGAAAGCAATGCTGGAGTGCAACAGGATCTTTCTATTCGATCGTTAAGTCTGAAATGGACTTGTTAAGGGTCCAAAGTGACCATCGATAGTCCGGAGTGGCTGTAGAATTTAATCCTTGACTTCACAGGTAGAAATGGACACTGATTCGGCTTCGAACAACCATATACTTGATTGACGATACTATAGCTATGGATAAAACATGGACTCAGGCATTTGATTTGAAGCTATTCAAAACATGCCTTTTACCAAAAGGCATGTTTTGGGGGGCAAAATGTTATGCCACCTTTCAGCAAGGCCGAAATATCAAGAAATTATTTGAAAATTAGCGATCGCTCATCCCAAATGTCGAGTATACATCACAGGTTCACTACGGATATCGATGAATTTTTTCCGAGTCTTGATCGAGCTACAACTGACAAAGCAATACAAGCAAAGCCGTAAAAGCCGACGTTTCAAATTTCAAGTCAATCGAAGATTCATATGCTCAAGATATGATCGATGCAAACTCGACAATTTGTATCAATCGCTCCACTCTCTTCGCATCGATACTGTTCGAATCCATCCAGAATCACACTCTTCATATCGATCCAAAAGCGGCCGCGTCGTATCGATCTTGTTCGTATCATAAAAACACGATTTCGTAACGATCAATTCGTATCCGTCGCCCAAACGTCCAGTTCGTGTCCATATTGTTTACTTCATAGCATTTCGTATCGATCGGAAGATCGATACAAAGCACACACAAAACAACGTAGCCGGTCCGCATGAATGAAGTAACACAGTTGATCGATACGAATGAGACAAAACAAGATCAATACGAACAACCACTAGCATCGGTACGAACAAGACGAAGTGATGATATGGACAAGGCTTATATATTGGGTACGAATAAGATTCGGTCAACTTGGCATCGAAAGACGAGCGATCCAAAAATCAAGCGCTATGTAATTCGCAGGCACGTTACCAACATGGAGTCGAAGTTATCGATACGAATAACATCGATACAAAGGGAACCGAAATCGAAAACCTCTAATTTGCATCAATCATAACTCACAATCCATAAGTCCAAATGCTATGAAATTTTCACCGGAGCTTACATACAAGCTAAAGAATGTTCGTGCCAAATTTCGACTCCATTGGACAAAACCTTGATCGTTCAAATTATGGTCATATCGATCACAGATCAAGTCAAAGTTGTATGGGATTGATTGCATGGGCCCGCTCACGTGCCAGAAGAGGTCCCGATGTTTAAGCGAGATATTTGCATGGAGCGCCTATAAATAACACCCTAGAGCCTATAGAAAAGGGACTTTTGATCCTACGACGTCCATGATTGCACTCAAACTCCATTGTTGTACTCAAAAATTAATGCAGTAATTCATTATAACCAGCAAGCACATCAATAAAATGACTAACCTTCGAAGTGGACGTAGGCCAGAGATAGCCGAACCACTATAAACTTGTGTTTCTGTTTATTATTTTTCAATTGTTATTCTCTACTTTGTCGGGGATCTGAGATTTGTGTTAAAATACCGCTGATCTATATTCATACACCGGTGCTTTCATTATATTCGGGGTTTGTGATCAATTTTGGTGCAAACAGCCTCTTTAATTTTATTTCATTAATTAGGACCACGTTATAAATTTTTGTATTAAAAATACTTTTACCGAGATATGTTCACAAACCATCTCTACTCTTTTCAATACTTGAAAAATATTGATATTTATTTCAACTATATAAGTATACTATCAAAACAATTCACTACCAAAAACATAGCAAAACCATTTCATATACTTATATTAATAGTATAAGTACACTAGTTATCCTACCTTTCGGAAAGGTTGTGATACCATAGATTTGACTAAAAACGGGTGGTTACCAACCTTGAGAATTAATGATATACAAGACTATGGATGATGGTCGAGCAGATTTGGACTGGGTCCAGATCAAGGTGTAATTAGTATGAAGTAATAAGCAACATCCAGTGAGGCTACATTTCAAATTTCAAGTCAATCGTAGTTCATATGCTCGTGTTATGGAAAAATAAGGATTTATTTGGATTGATTGGGAATGACCCATAAAGCAGCTTAAATCAGCGGAGATCGATTGATATTTTAGAATCCACAAAGACAGTTCACTTGAAACTTTGAGAGCCTTAGTATATTGAAGAGCGGAGCTAATAAAACGATGGCACGTAAATACCTCGAGAAATGAAATAGCAGATCACTGTTGGCCGATCGCTATTTGTCGATCGTTCATAACGATTGGTGAACATTCCAAATGTAGAAAAGGTTGATCCATATCTTCTAATCTATAACTCAGTTTGACTTCATATTTTAGGGACAAGTTCAAGAGGAATGTGGGACCCTCTGAAAACGATCACAAGTAGTTTGAAGCAAAAATAATGATCGCCTAAACTTTGGCCAATCGTTCCAAATTATCGAGTTAGGTCCACCGATCGTTATGGCGGACCTATATGGATCTAGAGACTCTTCTTGCAAAATTTCAGCCTAATCCACGCACGTCTTCTCCTATAATACAACAACCATTCTCCATAAAGAGGATCCTTCTTTCTGCTGCCTAAGCTTTGCAATTTTTATTCTTTACTCTTGTACTAACGAATCCTAGCCAATCCAAATATCCTTGTAATCGTAATCAAGTGCAAGTTCAATAAAAATATGTAGTGGACCTAGGCCAAGATTGACGAACCACTATAAAAATTGATGTGTTCATTAACTTTTTCTACTATGTTTTAATTTCATTCATCATTTAGCCTCTACGAGATTCTATTGGGTGTTGATGCCCATTTTTAGCGTCAACAATATTCACAAAACACTACATATTCAATACTTTGAAAACGTACTTATATACTTATCTCAATGGCAAAATTATATTCACAAATCTTAAGAAAGATTTTATTTCAAAAACCATATTTATTTGGGTTTAAACAGTGTGACTTAAATGTTGATAAAAATAACTTAAAACACTTTAGTTGTAAGTAAACAGGCCGTTTGAAAATTAGACCAACTATTGTTATCCCGCTTTTTGGCAAAGCCGTGATACCAAAAGATTGGTCGAAAACGAAAGACAGTTCGTCTCAGAGATTGGTTATACTTCACTTTGCTATGGATATCGATGAATTTTGTCCGAGTCCGGATCAGGCCACAATTGATAGGACATGACAAGAAAGGTCGTAGGAGTCATCATTTCAAATTTCAAGTCAATCCGAGTTCGTATGCTCAAGATATGATGGATTCAAATTGAGAAAGGTGGTCACTGTCTGTTTCGAACCCATCGCACTGGAGTACTTCGAACCCACCTAGTTCGAACCCATCCACGCCCTTGCCTTCGAAACCATGAAGTTCGAACCCAAGCCACGTTCGAACCCATCAGCTAGTACCTGCTTCGACTCCATCGCCTTCGACTCCATCGCCTTCGAATCCACCACAATGCCCTACCTTCGAATCCATGACTTCACTCAGCTTCGCATCCTTACTTCGAACCCATGCAAGCCCTTAATTCGAATCCATCGAGCGACCCGGTTCGAACCGATCAAGTTCGAACCCATAGGGATTCCCTGATTCGAATCGGTCACGTTCGAAGCCAGGAATACTCCTTAGTTCGAATCCACCGAGTCAGTTGGTTTGGATGACGTGTTCGCCGTAGTTCACGGAGTAGAAGCGGTCCATTCGGAGATAAGTTAGGATCGATTAGAAAGATACGCGCCACGTCACTGCAAACCCACGTGCACTCATGGGTTCGAACTCATGGGTTCGAAGTCATGGGTTCGAAACACACAGCCAACCGAGAAAACCCTATTTCGAACCGAGCATATCTCCTCAACCACACATCCAAATGCAACCAAATTTTCACAGTAGCTTCCATACGAGGTAAAGATTGTTCCTGCCGAGTTTCAGCTCGATTGGACCATTTCTTGATGGGTTCGAAATCACTTCGAACTGATGTCAGATCGAGACGAAACTTGGTGGGGTCGGTCGCGTGGGCCCACTCATATGCCAAAAGAGGTCTCCCGAAGTTTCAGCCAGATCTGGGCCTCCAACGCCTATAAATAGCACCCTGAAGCCTTCAGAAAAGGGGTATATGGATCTTCCGAGAACTTCTGCCATTGAACGCTGAGACTCTGCCGGATTAACGTCTATTGATCGAAATCACTGTTGTATTCAGATTTCAAAGCTATTATCTACTGTAATCCATTGTAATCGATTGAATCGAGCAAAGCAATAAAGAGAAAACCTTCAAAGTGGACGTAGGCACGAACGCCGAACCACTATAAATCCTGTGTTTGTGATCGTTGCTTGTGAATTACTGTGATTTGTTACTTAGAGCTGAATTCTATATTGATTGTTGCTGAGTTCTGTGTTGATTATTATCGAGTTGAGTATGTAAACGGGTGCTTCCGTGATATTGGGTGTTTGTGACCAATTTTGGCGCAAACAACTATACTTAACACCACTTTCCGATTTGAAACAGTATCATTTCTCGATTGACAATGAAATCATATAAATTAGAAAACTATCCTTGCTTTGACACACATTCTTCTCAAGATAAAGACTAGTTTCCACACCTCAGTATTTGGTGTTAAGTATGAAAAATCATTTTTCATACCACCGTAATTTAAAATGACATTTATGGCGGGTCTTAGTTTTTTACAAATCCCTTTTTATAAAATGCCTTTATAAAACTCCTTATATTTACAAACTCCTTTTGTAAAATATTATTTATATATAATAAAGTTCATTTTATAAATATCAAAACATAATATTAAATCTCCATCTATAATTCTCCAGATTTATTTAATAAACTCCGTTATAAACATCCTTTGTACTATTTTATAACAATATTTACAAACTTCTTATATAAAATATCATTTATAAAACTCATTTTATAAGTCCTTAATATTTTCAGCTCTTTTTTGAAAAAAATTCTAATTCATTTACAAAAATCCTTATATAAATTTATAAATATAATTGTAAATTTATAAAAAACTCCAAATACAAATGAACCACCAAATATAATTATATTTCTCATATACTTCTCATTACATGATCATTTCATATATTACTATAAATTCACTATCGTGGTTTATTACTCCAGTTTATCAAAATGATAATATTTTCCCTTTTGATAAACTACCATTTCTGAAACTATTCTTTTATTTACAAAATACCCCTTTTTAGTCTCTCTTAAATTTATAAAGTACCATTTATAAATCTATTATTTTATTATTATATTTTATATAAAATGTTTTAAAAATATTTATTCCAAACTATTGCTATCTTCCTTTTATAAAAAAATCGCTTAAAAATAAAAATAAACCCCGATTATTACCTTTAAAATTAACATTCCTTATTATAATAAATTTTCTATAAAAATAAATGCTTTCAAATTAAGATAAATACATTTATTAGAAAAGAATAATAAAAGAAGTCAAAGTAAAATGGAGATGTTCAATAACTACTTTTATATAAAATATGTTAGAAAAACCTAAAAAGGGCAGATTTAAAAATTATTTTTACAAACCCAAACCATTCCCAGATGAAAATAGTAATTATTAGTATTTTCTAAAATACTACAATGAGGCTAATAGTTACTTTAGCACTTAAACCAATGATATTACTGCCTTTTTCTCTAAAAAGTTCAACTTTTATCATATCTCGGTGTCACATCCAATATGGCCAAACCATCAAATTTTAGCAATTAATAATCGATATAAAATGTATATAACTAAAATTAAAATCAATATGTATGTAATTGGAATTGAAAATCACAATGATGAGGAATCCTTATTTCTACATAAATTTACTTTATAGTTCACTTTGAATGTCATCCACTTTTAAAAGCAGATATTTAACCAAACCAAACAATTCATGCACAAAGCAAATAATTTTGATCTACTATATAACATTGATCATCCAAAAAGATGAGTTTAGCTCACTGAAAATCTAATGGACGACTAAGCGTTCCATTTTAAACTAAAATCGATTTTAGCCCAAAATTTGACTAGCTTCAAACTCAGCTAAACCAACTCCAGTGC
Source organism: Allium cepa (assembly GCA_030765085.1). Lineage (NCBI taxonomy): Eukaryota > Viridiplantae > Streptophyta > Magnoliopsida > Asparagales > Amaryllidaceae > Allium > Allium cepa. The sequence continues at coordinate 242,424,205 of CM060930.1, forward strand.
GTAGTCAACATTCCTACGAGCGCAATGCAAAAAAATCTCGCCTCAATCGGACCTTGTATAAGAGAGATACATATTATATAATAATTTTAGATTTAAATATAATAAATTACACTTTAACTTTTAATTAAATATTAATCTCCTAGTTTTAAACTAATCCTTCCCCAAAATATCTTCTTCCCACGAACACATTTGCACTAGATACAACATGATTATGCACGTCCACTCCTTTTCTCTTCCCATTCTCAGTCGATATTCAACTAAAATAACTCCAATCTGTTGCAAAACACTCCATATTGCGGAAGCTTCCTCCCATCTCTTTATCTTCCGACTTGATGGCCTCCAGTGAAAAGCGACTGGGTTGCTCCTTCCCCTTACCTGACCATGTCGCATCTCCCTAAACGCTGTCGCACTCTACCCAAACCTGGCCACCGACTCTCCTCCACCCCACAAATAGAAAACCATGCTCAACCATACTTGCTTCCTCCTAAATCGACTAAAATTCCAAGCCCTAGTTTAAGTTAGCCTCGACCAAACCATCGAATGATCAAGAACATCACCACACCCTTCCAAACACCTTTAGAATGTAGTCTCACCAAACCCAAAGATCCTTGTTTTGAATTTTTACATTAAGTGGATTATTTGATAATTATTTTTAAAGATATGGATTTAATTTTTCATAGCTTATAGGACGTGATAAAAAGAAAAATTAAGAGGAAAACAAAGTAAAGTGGGTTGAATTTCCTAAATGCGTGATTTTGGTTTATAAAAATATTTCTAGCACACCATTGCATAGCATTTCGTTCATGTGAACCGCAAATGACAAAAAAAAATACGATCGTGCATAAAAATGCATTATGATATTAAAATAGTAATAATTTAGACTGGTTATCTTATTCTGTAAATTTTAAAATATCATTGTTCACCAAAAAATGGCCAAATGATAATTTAAATACTTCCCAAAATTAAAATTATGGAAAACTAAAATAAATAAAAATAAAATACATCATTAAATATCATGTCGTTGTATTAAAAATTGATTTTATTATTATATATTAGTTTGAATCAAATTTGAATATCTAAATAAATTAAACATTCCCATTGGAAACATTAAACATTCATGGTCGTTACACGCATTATTCCATTCTGTATTATACCTTATGATATTGTAGAGTAGCATATTATAATGTTATGTGCTAACTTTTTGGTTATAGGGACAAGTTAGATATGGTTCGTGTATCTCTATTCCTTACTATATTTACGTACATAGTATTTTGAGATTCATTTACCTCTCACACTAGATTATTGTCTGAGCCAAGTTTTTATGCTTTGTTTCTTATTGTCATGTGTACCTATAAATGGGTAAGCTGGATGTTAGGTCTAGATGACACTGTAGTTGTACAAGGATGAGTTGGATGAAGCTATCTCATATTATATACATATATGGATTTCTATGCTTTTTATTGGGGAACACATAGAGCCTTTGTAGTGCTCGCTTATTTCCTTTTGTTGAGACAGTTATTTGAGTTGATTCTATTGTATATACTATATGATTATTAATGTGTAACTCTATGGATCTTATATTTTTATGATTTGTTCAGCATCGTTATTACTGTCTATTTTGTTATGTATGTGATATAATATATTGTCCATGCATGAGTTATATGACAGGGTATGTGTTGTATTTATTTCATTTCAACCCTGATGATTGATCTATATCGACTAGGCATGGCTATACCACACTGTTTTGAATTATTGGTGCTGGTAGTATAGAGTGATCACCACAGCTATTGATAAGAATTAACAATAGAATAATAAAGTATAAGAAAACATATAATTACTGACCTAGGCTAATATTTTTGGTATCTATTGCCCTTGTTAATGTTAGCATGCACAATGAAATCTGGCCTTCCACCATTCCTGCCTTATACTACTCATTGTCCTTCTAAATCTATCCTATTGGTTGTAATAAGAAAGGTTTAGAACAATACTCATGGTGATAGGTAAACTACATACTTTATCCATAACACTAGACTATGGCGATTGTTTTTCTATTATGTGTTATGTCTATTATTCAAAATTGGTTATTTTTACTTCATGTAGGGGATGTTACACATCCATACTGGCAAGAGCAAAAATAAATATCTAGAAACAAATCCAAATATGAATGAGCATAAATAATATAAAACAAGACTTGAAAGAATGGAAACAAACTGAGTAAAATCCAAATTAGACAGAATGGATAAAACAAGGAAAATGATCCAACTTGATAGAGTGGACTAAATAAGGTAACAATCCAAACTTGGTAGAATGGACAAAAGTAATAGTTCAATGCCGTGATGAGAAGTTGGCTCTACTCTTCGCAATTTAAAGACAAAACAAACTAAAGATTTTCGAATCAAACAAGGAGAGGTAATTTCCCAAAAAATGACAAGGAAGGTATACACCTTGAAGTATATCTCTAGGAATATACTCATGTGAAGCACATTTACTCTGTGACACTTCTCGGGATCCTCCAAGCCGGACCTCGCCATACCTTACCAAGAATCTGAATATTTCCATATCTAAGTGCACAACCAAATCCAAATTAAATGAGTTGTGAAAATACTCTTTTGATGGGAGCAACCCTACATAACTTGGCCCCCACACTCGCTTTTGGTTAATTCATTTCCAAGAAAGGATAAAAAGCTCAAAGAGCAACAATCGTTTTTAAGGTGACGATACACCATGAAGAAAGTTGAATTTGATAATTCATAAATCAACTAATAGTGATAATTAAAATGATCGTAGATGGAAATCAAATTTCGTATATTTAATATTAGTCGTTGAATCCAAACAAGTCCTATCTCTCGGTTGAAAATGAAGCCGGGTTGGTTAAGGCAGTGTCACCTCTAGGCATCGCCTTGACGACATTTTTAAACTATGAATAAAAATGAGTCCAAGTCTCAACGTTTAGCATTAAATGTATGAATAGGTCCTTTCGATATAAGTAATATTGGTTACAGGACAAATTTTCCATAATCGAAACCGAATCTTTACTTTTAAAACTGAACTTGTACTTGACTTCCATATTTCTATATTGGTACAACATTTTTAGAATTAGTTCTTGACTGTTGAAACGTTAACAGAAAATCTTTCCATGTTCCTAACCCCGAAGGACTAAACCAACATCAGGCCGAACATCCAAAAGATTGTTCAACTTACCATCCTAATAATCGAGTCCCAATTCCTGTCATAACTTTAAAACAATATTAATTATCCTAAAAGATAATTAATAAAATTTAAAATCTCGTTTAAATTAACAAATCCATGATTGAATAAATTAGATAATAATTTCCAAACTCTTTTATAATATTGGTAAATTAGCATTAATTTTTTTATTAAATCGGTTTATTAATTTTAATTTGGTTCATTAAAACAATTTTGTTATATTAGATAAATTACTTTAATCACTTTATTAAATTAATAAATTAACTCTAAATATCATTAATTACAAAGATTAACTAATTACAAATAATCATTTGTTAAAACGAATAAACCATCTCAAACATCATTTACCAAAATAATAAATAATTTTAAATTTCATTAATTAAAACAATTAATTAAGTTCAAATAACCATAAATTAATTAGATTAATTAAATTCAAACCTAATTAGTCAAATGGATTAGTTAAAATATCATTTATTAAAATAATTTATTTAATTATAAAACATCGTCAATTAAAATGATTTAACTAAATTCCAATTATCAATAGTTAAAACCAATTAGTTAAAATATAAAACAATTAATTAAATTCAAAACAATCATTAATTAAAATGATTAATTACTTTTAAATGTCGTTAATGAAAATGATTATTAATTCAATTATCATTATTTAAAATAATTAATTAAAAATCCATCATCATTAATTAAAATAATAAATTAAACTCAGATAATCATTAGTTAAAACGGTTAATTAAGTATAAAACATCATTAGCGAAAATGATTAATTAAATCAAAAGATAAACCAATTTTAATCATCATTTGTTAAATTGGTTAATTAATCTCAAAATCATTAGTTAAAATGATTAACTATTTTAAATTATCATTAATCCAAATGATTAATGAATCTTAATATTCTATTTAACGAAAACATAATCTCAAGTTCATACGACAAGGTTTTGCGGATGGAATTTAATCAATGACGATGTAGCGAAATTGCTATAACGACAATTGACAAGTTCAATGGATATTCGGATTTTTTTGAATTAATCATCAATATAATAGCATAAGTATATAAATAAATAATTTACTGGTGAGAAACCCCCTTTGGGTCTCCCTATAGATTTTCTTGCAAAATAATGGTTATGGATAATATATAGATAATCATATAGGTTTATAACGGTCAAATTAATATGTCATCCATTTTCCAATCAGAATTCAACCAAACAAGCAATCAAACAATTAAAGTAATATCCAAACAATCAATAAACGTTTATAATATCATAGATATGCTATAATAAAATTAAATGTGTCACATTATTTTTGTTCTCTCATGAACGTCCTGATTTTAGAGTAAAATAAAATCGTCGTCCGATTTTAGCCTAAATTTTTACTTGCACCAAATCCAACCATACCGACTCCATCGCAAAGATCTTAAAGACATGAGTCAAAAGCAAAAAATGGCGTTCGAATTCGACCTCGTATGAGTGAGATACAAAATTTATAAGTTATCAATAATTTTAAATTAATAAATAGAAACTGTATAAAAATTACAACATTACCCTCCACTCTAACATCTTCTTCTACCCCCAAATTAACGTGCATAACCCTTTCCAAAACATGCACGGATATGGATGACACAGAGCTATGCTCCACTAAACTCGAATCCGTCTTTTTCGATGAACTTCTCTCTATGTGCCGCACAAGCTCAACACCATAATGAAACGACTGCACCCCCTAAGAAAACCGACCTGCTCCTCCACTCTCATGCCTTATCAGGTTATGTGACCAAAAAACATCGCTGAACCCCCCGAGAAAACATATCTAGGTGCTAAATTCTTCCACGAGTCTGAATTCAAGCCTTGTCCACCATAGGCTCCAAATTTCCTAACCTTAGTTCCGTCCATTTACAATAATCATCACCAGATCATGCCAAAACTTCATGAAAAATACTACGTCGTCTTTGGAAGCCAACGATGCAAACTGTGTCGTCTAATTCATCTCGGACTAGGTTAAATTAATTTTTAAGTTTATGTTCAAAATTCGGCTACCATCGATCGTTGGACGACTGCAGCCAGTCCACCTAAAGAAACTTCAAGTAATCTTTTCTAAAAAATACTATAGCCTCTCATGTACAACTTCCATGTTAGAAGTCAGAGCCAATTGTGGATGGTTTTGGAGATTATGATTTTTGAACGAGTTGAATGGAGTGTTTTACAATCTTTGGAAATGGAAAATGAAGAAGGTGGAGAATTCGTAAGGAGGGAGGGGCATGTGTCTGCATATAAGAGCATGGGCAGAGGTATCATTTGAAAAGTTCGGGTATGGCCAAGATTAAGGTGAATATGCACACACACACACACACACACACACACACACACACACACACACACACACACACATATATATATTTTTGTGTGTGTGTTCTTTAAATTTAAATTATCAAGCCACGCATCGTTCAAAAATTTCAAACTCCAAACGAGACATTCTACCTAGCATTCTATATGTTATACCCCTATTCGGAATGCAATGGAATTAGTTTCGAGCCCTAATTCGATTTTATGCAGAAGATAGGTTTTTAGATCATGTTATTACATCAATTTTCCAATGTTAATATCATTACGTTTCGAACTTGCACGACCAAATGATACGCCTAATCGTCCTGGAATACGACGGTGTAATATAATACACTATTATTAGTGCAACAAAATTGGTCTCGTCGAAATCGAAGACTGTGCCCTGAAAGGCTAATTTTACAAATTTAAATATTTAATTATCAATATTTATTCTGTCTATTTACATTTGTACACAAATATACAAATTGAATTCACCAATATTATTAATAATCAAAAGGAGTTAAATAAAATAATTAAATCCATTTAATTAACATTTAATTCATAATTCAAATATTTAAAAATTCCCTATATTTGAATTATAAGTTATTAAGTTCCAAGAATCCAACTATTTAAAATTTAAAATTAATTAAACATTTAAAATAAAATGACAGAAATTTTGGGTTGTTACAGATAGGCTAAGAGAATATAAATAGCTTAAATCGACTAAGTTTTGAGGTTTACAACAAACGTCTATATCTCACCGCCTATAACACCTTAACATATAACCATTTATCACAATATAAGACAACAAATCCTTCACTAAGATAAGTCCATACACTTCAAAACCCAGAACATATACATTGCATGTAAAACCAAAGTTACATATATCCACCACTAAGTCCTTACAAATCATAGACAGGTGTGTCGACACCCTAATAGGATTTGACACTACTATCGTCTTGGTGACAAATTGGGTTTTCAAACTCAAGGGTTGACTCCATTTCCAGCTTTGAATGAAAGTGATGCTCTTGAGTCAAATAAAGGATAAATAATATTTCTAAAGATGATATTTGTACCTTCCTTTGCAACTTTTCCTTTATCTCCAGAAGTAGGTCTGCTTGAGACGGTAAAGCTTCGATGGCATATGCTTGCCCGCTTTGTCTCTCTTTTGCTAGTTTCGGTCACCTATTTTTGTGTGCCATTCTTCGAGGCAGTGAAAGCATATCCCCTTGAATTTTACCCTCATGAAACTCTCTTTGGAGTCTTTACCGACGTGCCCAGATTCTGACATCTATAAGTGTTGCACCACCTTTCTTGATCTTCCCTTTTGCTTTCTTGTCAGCCCATAATCCCCCTTTCTTCACTCCACCTTGATTTTTTGCCTGCCCTTCTTTCTTTTCTTTTTCTATGTTCACTGCCTTAAGCAGGGCCATTTCAACATATCTCATAGTTGGAGCCTATGAGAACTTGAGCTAAAAGTATGCAACAACCAGTAAATTTTGATGGTTTTAATAATATATTTAACTAGAATTTTTGTGAAATTATAATAATAAAATTTTGAGTTAAAATTTCATATTTGGAATACGTCTATTTAAACATAGTGAATGGTAAATTTTCATTTGATTATATGGAAGTTTATTTTCTTGTGTAAATTCTATTTTAATTCAAATCAGTTAATAATTGATGATAATGAAATATTTTTCAAAACTGAATATTTTTATATAGTAAATTTATAAATCATCTTTTGAGTGAGGTGTCATATTCCATTTCTTCAAATTTGAATTGCCATTGCGCCGTTTACCTTATTTTCGGTGTTTTAACAGCATTTTTTTTACTGATTATCGACTTTTAATAGGATGATCGTACTGTTGATATCTATATACTATTTTGATCATCTCAGTGCGCTAATCTCTACGGTATATTCCATTCTATGTTTTGATGTCCAATACGCAGCGGAATCCGCAAAGACAATTTCGCATCGGTTCCGGTTTTAAAACCTTTTGATTTCCACCTGTCTTTTTAGTCTCTGTCCTTTAATATTCTCTGTGTTCAATATAAAATTTATGACTTGTCCTTTCACATACATTGCTCGAATTTTCAGTTGGGTGCTGCATGTTTCTCTTAAGAGAAACATATATTATAATATAAGTTTATAGTATATTGCTTACGGTTGTCCTTCCTCTGCTATTTTTTTCTTTTCTTCCAAAATATATAAATTGCACAAGTTAGTATATCGGAGGACATGTTGGAACCACTCCTTGCCTTCCCCATCATTTCCGCTCGATGCATGTCTCACAGCAGTCCGCCACCTTGACCTCCACCTCGCCGAACTTCGGCCAGACTTCAACCACCAACTCTTCACCATCTCACCGCTCTTCCTCGCAAATGAAACACACACAACCCATCCCTAGGCCAAACATCACTGTTCCATCCTCCATCTCCTCTCACCCTCAATGCGCACGCCCCTCCACGATCTTACTGAACCCAGAGCACGCAGCCCGAAGTCCATCCAGCCTACCGATCGTTCACCATCACTTCCTCCTCTCTCTTCTTGCCGAGCTCCAACTTCTTTCTTCTTACAGGTATATATATATATATATGTATATGTTTTACATATATATTAGTATATATATATTCTATTGAGTTTATAATTTGCATGTGCTAATAGATTTAAGTATAAAAATATGTAAATCTATATATATATATATATATATATATATATATATATATATATATATATATGTTTGCTGAAACTTGTCTTAATATTTAAAGGAAATACGCTTAGGCTGAAACATGTTTTGATATCATATATAGCGTACTGTTGCATATATGTTGTCCCGGTCTATAAATTGTGTAGTGTATATATAGGTTATATGTTATAAGGAAGTTGTTATTTTATATATTAAGTATGTATTCTAAGTTGGTCTATTGTTATATATTGTACATGTTTTAGTATATAAAGTTACATAAGTTTATTTATTTTACTGTTAAAATATATACTGTTACATAAGTTTCTATTTAAGCTTTTGAGTTTATATATATATATGTATGTATATATGCTTTGTATATACAAATCATATATATGATATATATTGCTTTTATTTTTGTTAGCCTATATGTCTTTGCAGAGTTTGTATTTCTTTTAGCTGCAGTGTATATCTATATATATTCATTTATTTTATTAACGGCTATGATTTTATGTATCTACTTATATATGTTTTATAAATATTATAAATCTTATCAAGCTCGGTTTAAGTATAATATATAATAGTTCTTTTAGTATATATATGATATGATAGAAAAATGTATGTTAGTTATATATTATATTGTATATATATTGTATAAGGTTTATAAGTTGCATATATATTTTGGATATATAATCTACTCATATATAGTCTGGGAACATTTTGTTTAATTTGTTCATCTGTTTTGTTTTGTTCCATTATTAGTCTGCATAATATATTTGTTTATTAACTATTGATTTTAAACTATTTAAATGTATGGTTGTTTTTAATTTTGAAATGTATATAGACTTTAAACTATAATTTTGTATATAAATAAGTTTATCTAAGTTTTTTAAATCTTGGGTCTTATTCGGTTTTGAATATAATAAGCTTGAATCATATATATTTATTCTAATATTTGTTGTGTTGATTTTTAGTAAAGAAATAATAATAATATATACATTTTCTGGTTTATCGAACCGATTGTTTTTCTCATTGATTTCTATCATCAGCTCTTTTCGTCGAATTTGTGCTAATCTAGCTTTGTTTTGGAATTCGTCCTTGGACTCGTAACTCGTCTCATTCTCGTTTTTCTCTAACCTCGAAAGGTGAGCAATCGTTTACGTTTAACATTCTTATATCTATTAGATTTAATTTCAATAGGAACGACAATTGAAATATGCCACTATTAGTTATTTACATTGCTTTATATATGCTATTATTATATCTGTTCACCTGTGACATCTGACACCATTATCTGTTATTTGTATTGATGACACATACCTGTTATTGACTGTTTTATTATTAACATATCTGTTTTCGCTCTGCAAGTACACTGTTAGTATAGAATTCGCTATGGGTTGAAATGATACATACCCAAACGATCTGTAGAATATGAGAAAATCATTATGGGGAAATGACAAACCCAAGCGATTTTCAATTTTACTTGAATTTGGAGTTATGGGTTGAAAAGATATACACCCGTATATATTTAAATTACGGATTGGAATGATAAATATCCTTATCACTTGACCATAGGATAGATATTTATATACATACACCGTTGGTCTATATATAAATATTTTGAAATTGATTTCCAAAATGTTTGAAAGGAAATATGGTTTTATATATGAATATTGATTTTTTTTAAATATTATATATATAAATGTATGTTATAAAGGTTTAAAATTGAGATTTTTGAAAACTATATCTTTTGAAATTTTAAAGTTATAAGTTAGTTTGGAAATTACAAATTTTAAGAATTTACTTATAAATTTACTATTTTAAAATGTATATAAATTAGTTTTAATATAAAATAAGTTTAATAATAAGATTTAATTTAATAAAGTTTGATTTAATTAATATATAGTATGTTTAAGTATTTATTTTAAAATTACATTTTAAAATAGATTTTTATAATGATTTTTTTATAGGTTAAGTTGGGAAAATAAATTTGAATTTATTCGAAATTATGTTTAATTAAGGATTTTATTTAATTAAATAAATTTGAAACTTTTTGAATTTGAGATCTTTTTTTTAAAGGATATGATTTTAGAACTTGATTTTGGTTTAAGGGATGAATGAATATTTCAAGTTTAAATAAATTGAAGGAAATATTTAGTTTATTTGTAATTTGGGGGTTTTATTTAGATGAAATTGGATTTATTTAGTGAATATTTCAAAAATAAATAATAATGAGGTTAAATTTAGATATATATGAAATTATCAAATTTAGTTTTGAAAATGTTGAATGCTTAAAGCTTTGAAATATATTGAAATTGAAATGGTTTATTTTCTGGTTCAAATTTATATTTGAAACCGATATAATTTGAAATGGTTCATTGAGAAACTGAATTGAATTGAAATCGATGAACTGAGATTGAATTTAATTTTGGAATCCGAGTTGATTTGAATCTATTGGTGGAATTTGAGGAAACTATTTTATATTTTACTTTATAAATTATTTTAATATAGACTATTTTAATATAAATCATTATTAATATAAACTATTTTTAATATAACTATTTTAATATACTTATTATTTTAATATACTAATTATTTTAATATAAATCATTACTTTATTTTATATAGTATTTTGTTATATATACTATTATTACTATCTAAACTGTTCAAGTGGGAAGTTATGAATTCAAAGTAATGAATTTCAAAGTATTATGTTATCAAATGTTATGATTTCCAAAGTGCTATAATTTCTAAGCTTTATAATTTTGAAAATGTTATGTGACGCCCCACCTCTATGCTCACAATAATAAAGGTTATTATAAGGTAATAGCGTCTGCTATTGCGAAGAATAAGGCTTGTTGGAAGCGACCATCCGTAAGTTATGCCTTAGACAAGTATTGATTACATCGATAGGAGTTGCGTAATTACTCCCAACGATATACATTCAATCCAAATCTAAAACGAAACCATGGTGGCTTATGAAAAATTCAGAACAACTCATAATAGTAACAACACATACAAGAATAATCACATCAGAACAGAAATATCATACATAGGGAAAGGTAAGTCTGGATACATTCTACAACACTCGATGGTTCTCATGAACCAAATGTACATATACATAGTCATCATAACATACATGAGATGAGAGTCAATACACCAAAAGTAACACCCCAAAGCCTAAACAAAAGATGAGGTGAAATCCCAAAAGCTGAAGCAGCATCTGAATCAGAGATAGCGATTATCCTGAAATAGGTCAGTCTGACCCGAGTATTATTTAAAAGAAAATAATAAATGGATCAGTCTAATTTAAATTCAGAAATAAGAGCATGATGAACAACACTAAAGCAAATTAATCATAATCTCGAATGAGACTATTCAGCATAAATAATCAACATAGCTTAAATGAAGAAATCTCATTAAACACCATCAAAATCATCTCCCAAATTCAAAATTGAATTCAAAACAGCAATCTACAAAAATCTAGAAATCAAAATAAGATAACCATAAAAATCAACATAAAATGGATCCATCCCAGCATATGGCGAGTCTAAGCTACGCCGCACGTGCATCTCAAATGGCCGAAGCCTACCAAATACTGTCAACATAATATTTGGCGCCCAACGAGTGACCCAAAGGTCCAACAAATGACCCGAAGGCCTAGTACTGGTAATTGACCCGAAGGTCCAACATAGTGGCTCGAAAGCTCAACAAAATCATCAAAAATTTTAAACAGAAATTCCACGGCAAATATTTCAATTAACGAGTCCGGAATTAACCGAATCAGTAAAAGCGTGGTACCATATTCTGTACTTTTGCTAAGTTGTTTAAATCTCATCATCATTTCCTTGAAAGTGTAAAATTGTGTATTTTATATAAATAATTTTTACATTCTCAAATGGACAAGTCCGGAATTAATCGAATCAGTAAAAGTAAGGGTTCATAGTCCTTAATTTTGCTGAAGCGTTTAAATCAATTCCTCATTCTTTAGAAAGCGTAAACCATGAAATTTTTGGAAACAACTATATTTTAAAACGATTTAAAAACACGTGATTAAAACGGCAAGTTCTATAGCAATTTCGAAAAAGAAAATTGCATTTCACAAAACACCATAAAAACGGATATAAAAATAAGCGTTGCGAGTTCCTTAGTTGCAAGATAGCCGCTTGAAATTTCACTTTAATTTGGCGGTTACTGAAGACAAAACAACAATAGTTTTTATTCGTCAAAAATCTCATCAAAACAACACACTTCAAATATAAACACGGGAATTAAACCTGTTATAAAAATAACGGCAAAAAATACGTTTCAAAAAAAAACATTGGTTAAAAAGTAAATTAATAACTAGACTGCACTACTATATATATTCATCAAATATAACACTGCCTGGGCACTAACTACACATGCACGTAAGTGATGAAGTAAACAAAAATAAATGACCTGGACTATATTTCCATGCACATACTAATTGAAATAGGCAAAATAAAATGAATGACCAGGACATAGTAACTTGCAAAACAGGCTTCACGCAATAATGAAATAAAAATACCTCTTCATCTCGTATACGTAACCAAATGATGAAATACATGCAGGCCCGTAACCAAATAAAATGACTCAGGCCATTGCAAATCTTCCATGCACATACGAAGGGAAACAGGCAAAATATCGTTTCCTGGGTATAAAATTTTTACGCATGCATGTACAAAAATTGTCATGCACGCACGTATAAAAATATTTTCACGCACGCAAGTAGCAAAATGATGGTCTGGACAAACATTTTTACACGCAGGTGCATAAAATGAAAAAGGAAGGTGATCTTGACTCATTTTTGGTGCACACGTATTTGCACGCACGGAATAATTAAAATAACGATGACCTGAACTTGGTTTTTCGTATGCTACAACTTTGCACATAAAAATGAAATTGACAAAATTTTAAAGTAACCTGGGCAACAAAGTTTGCATGCACAGAATGAAGGAAATAAAGGTACCTGGGCAAAGCTACAATATGCATGCACGTAATGAAATATATTGCCTGGACTTGTGCAATTCTTCCATGCACATACGAGATGAAATATGCAAAGTAAAGGTGGCCTCTTTGCACGCAGGTGATGAAGTTAACGAAAATAAATGACCTGACACTCTTTTTTTTTTTTGAAATGGAACTATAGCCTGGACTTATCTTTCGCGCTACTTGTAATAGCACGCAGTGATGAAGTAGATAATGACTTCAATTTTTGGGAAATGCAAACTTAATTGCATGCAAATTTGTGCTATATATTGCACGCAGCAATGAAATTGACAAAAACATGTGACCTGGCCATAATTTCATATACTTCAATTTTCACATGCGTATGAAATAGAAAAATAAATAGCCTAACTAACAAAAGTTGCAAAGCAATATAAACACCAAAGCAGCATATAAAAAAACAGTCTTCCATAGTTTTAATTAGAAGTGTGAGTTTGCACTCACCTTTAATTTGGTTCAGAATCAATTAGCAACCAAGATCCAAATGGAGCAAGAATTTTGAAAACGCCATTAATGACTTTGCAGTGCAACAGAAAAAAATGAAACAAAAGAAATTAAGAAGGCTTACTTTTCCTTTTCCAAATTGTGTACAAGTCAAAGCAAATAATGTGTTGGCAGAAGTTTTGGTACAAATGCATTTAAGGGGAGATGTGCACCACTGGAAAGAAAGGACAGGTTGCATATAAAATGATGATGGCAGCAAAGCAAAGTGTTAAAACCTTTGCTTTAAATTTTTTAGAGGTGAAAGCAAAGGTATTCACTTTTAGTTTTAAATTGGACCCATTCTTTAAACGTGAAGGCCAAAGAAATTATAACACAACTTTGCTATTTTCAACTGACTTTGCAATTCCTTTGCCTTATTTTTCATATTCTCAATTTAAAATTTCTATTTTAATTTTTTATTTCGACGGTAATAAAAATAGGGTTGTTACAAACTCCCCCCTTATAAAAATTGTGTCCCCGTAATTTTCATACTAGAAGTTGTTTATAACACAAATAAATCATCACAACAAAGATTTAAATAGAAAAGTTGAATTAATATTCCTCACCCCCACTCGAAGAGGAAAGAAAACCGGGATAAGAATGCTCGATGAATTCTTTGGTTTGCCATGTGCAATTTTTGGGGTTTGCGGACCATTGAATTTTCACAAACGGGACTTCTTTATTCCGAAGGCATTTAACCTCTGAAGCTAGCACACGAATATGATTTTGCACCATAGACAAGTCGGGTGAGATCTCAAGATCTTGCAACACATGAGGATCAATAATAGAATCCGAGTCTAGAAGGCATCGACGAAGCTAGGATACATGAAATACGTCATGAATTCATGAAAACTGAATAGATAGCAATACACGATAAGCAATAGGGACAATGCATTCCGTAATAGGAAATGATCCAACATATCGAGGAGCCAGTTTTCCGGAGCTACTAAAACGCACCACCCCCTTCATCGGAGAAACACGAATGAACACACGATCGCCTACAGAAAATTCCAAAGGCTTCCTACGATGACCGGCATAAGATTTCTGCATATTCTGAGCCTCTTTCATTCTCTGTCTAATAATATCAATCTTCTCAGAATATTCATGAATATAGTCGGGGCCGAGAACTAACTTTTCCCCGGATTCCAACCAACAAGATGGTGATCGACACGGCCTTCCGTAAAGGGCTTCGAAATGAGCCATATCGATACTGGATTAGAAACTACTGTTATAAGAAAATTTAATAAGAGATAAGTGATCTTCCCAACTACCTCCAAAATCAAGAATACAAGCGCGAAGGAGATCTTCTAAGACTTCATTCAACCTTTCATTCTGACCATCTGACTGTGGATGATAATCTGTACTGAGATTGAGCTTAGTACCCAAAGCTTTCTGAAGGCTCTGCCAGAAACCACTAGTGAAAAGTGGATCTCTATCACTAACAATGGAACTAGGAACTCCATGAAGTCGAACGACTTCTTTAATAAAAAGCTTAGCCAACAAAGGAGCAGTCCGATTGGACTTGATAGGAATAAAATGGGCTGATTTGGTCAATCGGTCAATAATCACCCAAACACTAGTATGGCTCGACCTCAAACGAGGTAGACCATCAGTGAATTCCATAGAAATTTGATCCTATTTCCATAATGGAATCTCAAGAGGCTGCAAAAGACCACAAGGATATTTGTGTTCCGCTTTAATAAGTTGACAAGTCATGCAACGACTCACATAACTTGCAACATCATGCTTCATACCCTCCCAAAAGTATAAGCGCTTCATGCCGGCATACATCTTACTACTGTCCGGATGGATAGTATACTTAGAATGATGGCAGTCCTCAAGAATGTCATTTCTAAGATTAGAAACATTAGACACGATCAACCTTCGCTTCTTCCAAATACAACCATGAATATCAATATCGAAATCCTTTAGATTATCACTTTGGGGTTCCGATTTATAACTCTGAATAAGATAAGAGAGATCTGGATCTTGTTTCTGGGCATCAGCAATATGATCCAACAAACTAGGACAAGCTCCCATGCTAAATAAAAGTACGGGAGAATCAAAAACTGAAGGATGGTCTCTAATATCACAATGAGATAAAGCTTCCAATATATTCCACTCTGCTAGCATCATGGAAACAACAACTTACTGCTTGCGACTAAGCGCATCAGCAACTCGATTACCCTTACCAGTGGTATACTGAATATCGAAATCATATGAAGCAAGAAATTCAAGCCAACATTGTTGCCTCATATTAAGTTCCTTCTGAGTGAAGAGGTATTTCAGAGATTTGTGATCAGTGAAGAGAACAAAACGCCTGCCCAATAAATAATGTCGCCAAATCTATAAAGAAAAACTATAGCGGCTAACTCCAAATCATGGGTAGCATAACGAATCTCGTTAGGCTTTAGTTGTCTAGAAGCATAGGCAACCACTCTATCCGTTTGCATGAGAATAGCACCGAGTCCATAACCACTAGCATCGGTATAAACAACAAGATCATTATTCCCCTCAGGAACCACTAAGATAGGAGCACGAGTAAGGAGATCTTTTAATTTCATCAAATAAAACTCGTACTTACCATACCAAATAAAAGGAACAGCTTTTCTCGTGAGAGTGGTAAGCGGTAAAGCAATACGAGAAAAGTCCTTAATGAACCGGCGATAATAACCCGCCAATCCAAGGAAACTACGGATCTCAGTAACGGTCTCGGGCCTCTTCCAATTCTGAATAGATTCGATCTTGGAAGGATCGACAGAGATACCATCGGAAGAAACAATATGACCGAGAAACTTCACCATATTCTTTGGAGAATTTGGCATAAAGCTGATGCGGACGAAGAGTGCTCAAAACAATCTCCAAATGCCATCGGCTTCAGATTTGGAATAAATAAGAATATCATCTATGAAAACCAAGACGAACTTATCGAGATATTCTCGAAATATCAGATTCATAAGATACACAAAATACGCTGGAGCGTCCGTCAAACTGAACGGCATAACAAGCCATTCGTAAGGACCATATCGAGTGTGGAATGTAGTAAAAGGGATGCTATCTTCCGCAACTCGTAAATGATGAAAACCGATAGCAAGATCGAGTTGGGGGAAAAGCTTGGCGCCACTTAATTGATCGAACATGTCGTCGATCCTAGTTAATGGATACCTATTTTTGATAGTGAGCTCATTAAGTTTGCGATAGTCAATGCAAAGCCTAAGAGTACCATCTGGCTTCTTAACAAAGACAACGGCGGCGCCCCAAGGAGATGAGCTAGAACGAATAAATTGCTTGGCTTCCAATTCAGATAATTGTTCCTTGAGTTCCTCATTTTCCTTAGCAGACGTCCTCGTGGGAGGAAGACTGACAGGATGAGCACCAGAGATAAGATCAATACGGAACTCAATTGCCCTCTTCGGCGGCAAATTCGAAATAGGCTCGAAGACATCAGAAAAATCATAAACAACTGGAATATTAGCTATGACATCCTTCGATTCAAAAGAAGAAATGAGAGCATTCGAAGCATGGCCCATGTCTCAAAAAGTAATAGATAACTGCTCGATTGCATTGGGATGCTTGAGATATAAAGTTCTTTCGGGATATAGGATTTGAACTTCATAACGAACAAGCCAATCCAACCCCAAAATCATATCAAAACCAAGATGATCCATAACATGCAGATTCGCATGAAAGGAAAAACCACATAGAATAATCTCAACATCAACACATAACAAACCAATAGTGGCGGATCCACCAATAGGATTCATGATCCTCAAAGGGTCGCAAAGACTAACAACATCCAAAGGAGTAATATCAACAAGTTCCTTTGACACAAATGAATGTGATGCACCATATCGATAAGGACTCTTATAGAACGACTATGAAATAAAATAAAACCTTCCAAAACAGAAGGAGGAATACCTTTGGGCTGAGAAGAATTGCCAGAAGCTTTAGCAACATTAAGCTTTCCAGATTTGAAAACCTTAGGAGCAGTAGGACAATCAGAAACCCAATGACCTTCTTTCTTGTAATAGCGGCAAATGCGAGGCTTAGGACAACAACGGAGAAGATGACCTAGAGAACCACAATTATAGCACGCCCTCTGATTAGAAGGTGCACTACTAGGCTGAGAACTAGAGGTAGCTTGCTTCTTCTTCTTCTTGTTGTTGTTGGAAGAAGGATTGGGCTTATGAAATGGAAACCTCTTCTTGTTGGGGTTTCTAGAAACCTCAACCTCATCACTACTATCACGTTCCTTTTCGACGGCTTCAGGGCAAAGTGCCGAATTAACAATTTCCTCAAAAGGGAGCTTAAGCTGAAGTAAAAGGATTTTCTTTAAATACTTCTTCAAACCTTCGACAAATCTAAAATTCTTCTTACGCGGAGTGTTAATGAACTCAACTCCCTATTTGGATAAGGCCTCGAAAGATGCAACATAAACAGAAACAGAGGACTTTCCTTGTTTTAACTCAAGGAAACTACGAGCAAGATTGGCCTTCTCTGATTCAGGAACGAACTTAAGTTCGAATCGTCCCTTAAACTGATTCCACGAGGGAGAGGACTCATCAACTTCCGCAATCAAAAGATCATACCAATCAAGAGCACGTTCTTGCAACATGCTAGATGCCACGAGAACACGATGATGATCTGAAAGATCCATCCGAGAAAATATGCGCTCACTATCGCGCAACATAGTCTGAACCTCCCATATACTTTTTGATCCCTTGAAAGGCTTGCCTTTAAGGTGGGAATAATCACTACACATGCGGGCGAAGGCAGACTTGTGAGTGGGAGCTTCGGGAGTAGCAACAGAAGGTTGAGTACCCCGAAATAGCTCCATGAACTGATCAGCTGACATATAGACTCCGTCCGGATGTGAATCACTAGACGAACTTGCAGTAGAACGCTTCCCTCTACCTCTTCCAGCCATAGGCTGAGAGAACAAGAGAAGATAAAGAGTAAATAAACAATAAAAGATTGAAAAGAAATTTAACAAACAGAATACTACGGAAATATGAGGTTTATTCCTAGACATATTCCAACATATTAAAGTGGAGAGAAGTTTAAGAATAACGAAGGAATAGATTAGAAAGGCACGAATAAAACCCTCGAATAGTTGTAATACACAATCCATTCTACTTCTGTTCCGTGTTTATTATAATTTGTTCTGAATCTCAGCTCTGATACCAAGCTGTGACGCCCCACCTCTTTGCTCACAATAACAAAGGTTATTATATGGCAATAACGTCTGTTATTGCGAAGAATAAGGCTTGTTAGAAGCGACCATCCGTAAGTTATGCCTTAGCTAAGTATTGATTACATCGATAGGAGTTGCGTAATTACTCCAACGATATACATTCAATCCAAATCTAAAACGGAAGCACGGTGGCTTATGAAAAATTCAGAAGAACTCATAATAGCAACAACATAGATAAGTATAATCACATCAGAACAGAAATATCATACATAGCGAAAGATAAGTCTGGATACATGCTACAACACTCGATGGTTCTCATGAACCAAATGTACATATACATAGTTATCATAACATACATGAGATGAGAGTCAATACACAAATAGTAACACCTTGAAGCCTAAACGAAAGATGAGGTGAAATCCTAAAAGCTGAAGCAGTAACTGAATCAGAGATAGCGATTATCCTGAAATAGCTCGGTCTGACCCGAGTATTATTTAAAAGAAAATAATAAATGGATTAGTCTAATTTAAACTGAGAAATAAGAGCATGATAAACAACACTAAAGAAAATTAATCATAATCTCGAATGAGACTATTCAGCATAAATAATCAACATAGCTTAAATGAAGAAATCTCATTAAACACCATCAAAATCATCTCCCAAATTCAAAATTGAATTCGAAACAATTATACTTTAAAACGATTTGAAAACACGTGATTAAAACAACAACTTCTATAGCAATTTCGACAAAGAAATTGCACTTCACAAAATATTGTAAAAACGGATATAAAAATCAGCGTTGCGGGTTTTCTTGGTTGCAAGATAGCCGCTTGAAATTTCACTTTAAATTGGGGATTACTGAAGACAAAACAACATTTCGTCAAAAATCTCATCAAAACAACACACTTTAAATATAAACACCGGGGTAAAACCCATTATAAAAATAACGGCAACAAAATACGTTTCAAAACAAAACACCGGTTCAAAAGTAAATTAATAACTAGACTGCACTACTATATATATTCATCAAAAATAACACTGCCTAGGCACTAACTACACATGCTCGCAAGTAATGAAGTAAACAAAAATAAATGACCTGGACTATATTTCCATGCACGTACTAATTGAAATAGGCAAAATAAATAAATGACCAGTACATAGTAACTTGCAAAACAGGCTTCACGCAATAATGAAATAAATACCTCTTCATCTCGTATATGTAACCAAATGATGAAATACATGCAGGCCTGTAACCAAATAAAATGACTCAGGCCATTGCAAATCTTCCATGCACATATGAAGGGAAACAGGAAAAATAATGTGACCTTGGTATATAATTTTCACGCATGCACACACAAAAATTATCACGCATGCACATATAAAAATATTTCCACGCACGCAAGTAGTAAAATGATGGTCTGGACAAACATTTTTACATGCAGGTGTATAAAATGAAAAAGGAAGGTGATCTTGACTCATTTTTGGTGCACGTTTATTTGCACGCACGAATAATTAAAATAAAAATGACCTGATCTTGGTTTTTCGTATGCTACAACTTTGCACATAAAAATGAAATTGACAAAATTTTAAAGTAACATGGCAACAAAGTTTGCACGCACAGAATGAAGGAAATAAAGGTACCTGGGCAAAGCTATAATATGCATGCACGTAATGAAATATAATACCTGGACTTGTGCAATTCTTCCATGCACATACGAGATGAAATATGCAAAGTAAAGGTGGACTCATTGCACGCAAGTGATGAAGTTAACGAAAATAAATGACCTAGCACTCTTTTTTTTCTGAAATGCAACTATAGCCTGGACTTAACTTTCGCGCTACTTGTAATAGCACGCGGTGATGAAATAGATAACGACTTCAATTTTTGTGCAATGCAAACTTAATTGCACGCAAATTCGTGCTATATATTGCACGCAGCAATGAAGTTGACAAAAATATGTAACCTGGCCATAATTTCATATACTTCAATTTGCGCATACGTATGAAATAGAAAAATAAACAGCCTAACTAACAAAAATTGCAAACCAATATAAACACCGAAACATCATATAAAAAAACAGGCATCCGTAGTTTTAATTAGAAGTGTGAGTTTGCACTCACCTCTAATTTGTTTCAGAATCAATTACAACCAAGATCCAAATAGAGCAAGAATTTTGAAAACGCCATTAATACTTTTGCAGTGCAACTGAAAAAAATGAAACAAAAGAAATAAAGAAGGCTTACTTTTCCTTTTCCAAATTGTGTACAAGTCAAAGCAAATAATGTGTTGGCAGAAGTTTTGGTACAAATGCATTTAAGGGAAGACGTGCACCACTGGAAAGAAAGGACGAGCTGCATATAAAATGATGATGGCAGCAAAGCAAAGTGTTCAAACCTTTGCTTTAAATTTTTTAGAGGTGATAGCAAAAGTGTACACTTTTAGTTTTAAATTGGACCCATTCTTTAAACGTGAAGGCCAAAGAAATTATAACACAACTTTGCTATTTTCAACTGATTTTGCACTTCATTTGCAATATTTTTTCAAATTCTCAATTTAAAATTTCTATTTTAAATTTTTATTTAGATGGTAATAAAAACAGGGTTGTTACATGTAATAACTTTGAAGTGCTATGATTTTTGAAATGAATATTATTTTAAGTGAGAAATGATAATGAATTGAAATGGTTTTTAATTGGATATGATATTTTGGTTTTGAAGTATGATATTTTGAAATGACCGTGGTGTTATAATAACGTTTGATTGTTAATAGCATATATTACTACATAGTAGATAGTTTCAAGGATCCTTAAAGGATGGTTATCCCAAACATCCTTTAAGTTACTTGTATTTTAGTTGATATTTCACTTGAGTTGGATTTATTGATATAAGAATGTTAATTCTGACTCGAGTGTTTTGTGTTTTGCTTTACGCTCGGGTCAGAATAGGTATCATAGCATTTGAGACTCACCATTGGAGTTGGAGCTTCGATTGGAGATCCATCTGTCTATCCAACTTTCAGTTATTCAGTTGACTCCACTGATATATTCAGATTTGTTATTTGACTACTGTACTGAGACTTCTATGTATTCAAGACTTTTGTTTTATCTTGTTTTTAACTCTGGTATGTGTGTGTATATAAATATATAGTAGCTTCATGAACTACTATTCATTTGTTTCTGCTGTTTATTGTAATATTACTCTATGTCGGCGATTCTATGATCTACTTATTTACTGTATATGTCGAGTTTGCCAAATATAAATTAACAATCTGATATTTTGAGCAATTCAAGTCCGAGATTTGTGGATACGAATGGTTGAAATATTGGGATGTTACAAAGTAGCTTCCTAAGTAGAGAATTTAGGCCCTTTACAGGGTATATGATGTATCTGTTTCATTTCAGCCCTGATGATTTGTCTATATTGACCGGGCATGGCTACACCACACTGTTTTGAATTATCAGTGTTGGTGATATAGAGTGATCACCACAGCTATTGATAAGAATTTTCAACAGAATAATAAAGTATAAGAAAACATATAATTACTGACCCAGACTAATATTTTTGGTATCTAGTGCCCTTGTTCACGTTAGCATGCATAATGAAATCTGGCCTTCCACCATTCCTGCCTTATACTAGGCATTGTCCTTCTAAATCTATCATATTGGTTGTAATAAGAAGGGGTCAGAATAATACTCATGGTGATAGGTAAATTACAACTTTATCTGTAACACTTGACTATGTCGATTGTTTTTCTATTACGTGTTATGTCTATTATTTAAACATTGGTTATTTTTACTTCATGTAGGGGATGTTGGACATCCATACAGGCAAGAGTAGAAGTAAATATCTTGAAACAAATCCAAATATGAATGAGCATAAATAACATAAAACCAGACTTGAAAGAAGGAAATAAACCGAGTAAAATCCAAACTGGACATAATGAATAAAACAAGGAAAACGATCCAACTTGATAGAATGGACTAAATAAGGTAATAATCCAAACTTGGTAGAATGGAAAAAATTAATAGCTAAATGTCGTGATGAGAAGTTGGCTCTGCTCTTGGCAATTTAAAGACAAAACAAACTCAGGATTTTCGAATCAAACAAGGAAAAGAAATTTTCCAACAAATGACAAGGAAAGTACAACCCTCAAAGTATATCTCTAGGAATATACTCATGTGAAGCACATTTACTCTGTGACACTTCTCGAGACCCTCCAAGCTGGACCTTGCCATACCTTACCGAGAATCTGAATATTTCCACATCTAAAGCCACAACCAAATACAAATTAGATGAGTTGCGAAAATACTCTTTTGATGGGAGCAACCCCACATAGCTTGCCCCCCACACTCACTTTTGGTTAATTCATCTCCGACAAAGGATAACAAAGCTCAAAGAGAAGCAGTCGTTTTTAAGGTGACGATACACCATGAAGAAAGTTCAATCCGATAATTAAAATCAACTAAAAGGGATAATTATAATGATCGTGTATGGAATCAAATTTCATATGTTTACTACTAGTCATTGAATCCAAACAAGTCCTATCTTTCGGTTGAAAATGAAGTCGGTTAGGTTAAGGCAGTGTCACCTCCAGGCATCGCCTCGACGATATTTTTAACCTTTGAATAAAAATGAGTCCAGGTCTCAACGTTTAGCGCTAAATGTATGACTATGTCCTTTCGATATAAGCAATATTGGTCATAGGACTATTTTTCCATAACCGAAATCAAATCTTTACTTTTAAAAACTGAGCTTGTATTTGATTTCCATATTTCCATATTGGTAAAACACTTTTAGAATTAGTTCCTGATTGTTGAAACGTTAACGGAAAAATCTTTCCAAGTGCCTAACGCCGAAGGCCTAAACCAACATCAGACCGAACACCCAGAAGATTAGTCAACTTACCATCCTAATAATCGAGTTCCAATTCCTTTCATAACTTTAAAACAATATTAGCTATCCCGAAAGATAATTAAAAACATTTAAAATCTCTATTAAATTTACAAATCATTATTGAATAAATTAGATAATTATTTCCAAACTCTAGTATAATATTGGTACATTAACTTTAAAAATTTTATTAAATCGGTTTATTAATTTCAAATCAGTTCATTAAAACAATTTTATTATATTAGATAAATTACCTTAATCACTTTTATTAAAATAATAAATTAACTCTAAATATCATTAATTACAAGGATTAATTAAAAACAAATAATCATTTGTTAAAACGAATAAACCTCTCAAACATCATTTATTAAAATAATAAATAATTTAAATTCCATTAATTAAAACAATTAATTAAGTTCAAATAGTCATAAGTTAATTGGATTAATTAAATTCAAACCTAATTAGTTAAATGGATTAATTAAAATATCATTTATTAAAATGATTTATTTAATTATAAAACATCGTCAATTAAAATGATTTAACTAAATTCCAAATATTAATAGTTAAACCAATTAGTTAAAATATAAAACAATTAATTAAATTCAAAACAATCATTAATTAAAATGATTAATTACTTTTAAATACCATTAATGAAAATGATTATTAATTCAAATATCGTTATTTAAAATAATTACTTAAAAATCCATCATCATTTTTTTAGAAAAGCAAGCGAGGTTGGCTGGTCCCCTACCAGATTTTATTGAAAAAGGAAAACTACTCAAAACAGGGTTTAAGCAGTAGAAAAACATAGGCGATAACAACGAGCATAGAAAGAGAATAAACTAAACAGAGAGAAACAAAGGCAAGAGGGAAGAGAAGAATGCATGAGGCAGACTGCAAGCAAGAGGCATGGATAAGCAAGAACAACCCGATGTAGGAACATGGCAGACATGGGCAATGACTCGAAGGAACAAGAGAGACAGCCTGTAGTGAACCCCAAAGACACCATGATGACTTACCAGTCCCGAATCAGTGGGATTAAAAACGACTTTCGATCCCGTAATTCTTTTATGATGGAATGCTTTAACGCTAACCACAGCTGAATCTGGGATTGCTCCGCACTATTAAAGCATCTCTTATTTCTATCCCTCCAAATAATATGAATATACTTCTTAAGACAAAAGAAAAGTAATTCGCTCGTGTCATCATGCATTCTAGTGGATTTAAGAACCAAGTCCCAAACAATAGGAGATGCATAGGCATTGAATACCTACCAAGAATGACCATCATTCTCGCTAAAGTTTGTTGCAGATAACTGCATTCAAAGAAGAGGTTCTTACCACTCTCAATATCAATTTTAAAAAACACGCATAAAGGATCAGAAACATTCACAAAACCAAACATCCTGTCCTTAGTCATGATAGCATTATTTAGAACTCTCCACAACATAAGGTTGTCAGAGGGAGTGGAATGTATATTCTAGATAATCTTGTGCCAAGGAAACTTTGGCTTGTTTCGGGTTTAGAAATTATGTGGTACACGTGCTTTGTAGAGTGGGGTTTACCATCCCAACGAAGCTCATCAGCTTCCAGAAAAAAATTGTGAAAATCATTTAAACTCTCCCAGATGTCTCTCAAGTTTTGATTGCTTGTATAAGGGAAGGATAGCTTACTGTCCACGATGTAGTCAATAGCTTTAGCATTAATGTTTATTCCAGATTGGTATATTTGTTGTTGACTTAGAATATCAGCCAGGATGAGACCATCTTTTATCCAAGGATTATTCCAGAAATGCTTGTTGCTCTAATGAGAGATAGTATATCTGAGATAGGGAAGGAAGGTGGAACGCAAAGAAAGGAGCTTACGCCAAATCCAACTGCATCCAGACGGTGGCTCCATTGACCAAAAGCTTTTGTTCTTTAAATTATGATTGAAAGTCCATTGAACCCAGAGGCTATTTTTATTTTAAAGTAACGCATCAAAGTGATGACTGATTGCAGCTATATTCCGTCTGTCAATGTTAAGGATACCCAAGCCACCACAAGACAACGGCTGTTCGATGGTTTCAAAGGAACAAGGAATCGGCTTCCTTTTGTGAATGCTGCCGGTCCAAAAGAACCGTAGCATAGCTCGTCTGACAAGACGAAGGAGCTTTTTAGGGAGAAGAAAGGTCCAAGCCCAGTAGACCATGATGGAGAAGCACACTGATTTTATCATGACGAGTCTGCCGGCCTAAGAAAGGAATCGATTGGCCCAGTTATCAAGCACTGTAGTAATTTTATTGTAAAGAGGAAGGCAGTTGGCAAAAGTGACTCTAGAAGAGCATAGAGGAATGCCAAGGTAAACCATATCACCAAGCATGGGTTGAAAAGCAGAATAAGCAGTCAAATCAGATGATAGGGGGGAGGAATTCCGGCAAACAAAATGGATGACTTGGATAAATTTAGCTTGAGCCCAGTGCAAGAATAAAAGATGTTAAGGGTTTTCTTTATATTATGAATGGAGTCACGATCAGGGGATGTGAAGATCATAATGTCGTCAGCAAAGAGAAGGGAAGTGATTAGAGGCCATTTACATTTAGGATGGAGTCTAATTTCTCCAGATCGAAATCTGACATTAAGCATTCTAGTAAGAATCTCCATA
Organism: Allium cepa; assembly: GCA_030765085.1. Lineage (NCBI taxonomy): Eukaryota > Viridiplantae > Streptophyta > Magnoliopsida > Asparagales > Amaryllidaceae > Allium > Allium cepa. The sequence goes on from CM060930.1 coordinate 242,450,663, forward strand.
ACTAAGAGGAAAATGTATGAAGAAAGCGGATCACCTTGGCGAATGCCCTGTTTGCTTTTAAAGTAACCAGTAACTTTACCATTGTATTTAAGAGAGAAGGTACGGGAGGAAATGCAAGTGTATATCCAAGCGACAAAAGGCTTCGGGAAACCCATCAGAGCCATGACTCTCACAATAGAAGACCACTGAACACTATCATAGGCCTTAGTGAGATCAATTTATAACATAGCACTCAGAGAAGAGTGAGCACGACAATACCCTTTGAGAAGCTCATGCGCTAGCATTACATTATCCAAGGAGTTTCTATTAGGAAGGAAAGCAGACTGGTTAGGAGAAATAAGGTCAGGCAAAACAGATAAAAGTCTGGTAGCAATAATTTTAGCAATGCACTTGTACATCACATTGCAGCAAGATATTGGTCTAAAGGAGGTGACAGCTGTAGGAGGATGAGTTCTGGGAATGAGGACGAGATTAGTAGCATTGACTTCATTTAGAAGCCTGAATTTAGAAAAGAAATTGTGGATGGCGAGGCAAAAATCAGATTTAATGACCTTCCAATTGTGGGTAAAGAAATGAAAATTAAAACCATCAGGACCACTGTTAGAATTATTATTCATGCTGAAGAGTGTGAGTTTTATTTCATCGTCACTAACAACAAAAATAAGCTGGTCAGCTTGGGATTGATTTATGGAAGGGGATCATTGTTATCTATAGGAAGAAGATTAACTTCAAAATTCTCAAAGTTCTCGAGGAGGCGAGAGAAGTAATTGATCAGAGCATTGTCAACATCAATAAGGAGTGGTTTGAAGAACACCATTAACATCCTGAATTCGAAGTACATGTTCACGAGCTTGCTTAGTTTTGATAGAAGCATTGAAATAAGCAATGTTTCTGTCTCCCTCAATAATCCATTTTGAGTTGAGTTGTTGTCTCCTCATAGAGCATCCCATCCTTAAAGCATCAGAAAGTGCTAATAAAAGAACATCAAAATCTATCATCATTAATTAAAATAATAAATTAAACTCAAATAATCATTAGTTAAAACGATTAATTAAGTATAAAACATCATTAGGGAAAATGATTAATTAAATCTAAAGATTAACCAATTTTAATCATCATTTGTTAAATTGGTTAATTAATCTCAAAATCATTAGTTAAAATGATTAAATATTTTAAATTATCATTAATCCAAATGATTAATGAATTTTAATATTATGTTTAGTGGAAACATAATCTCAAGTTCATAAGACAAGATTTTGCAGATGGAATTTAGTCAATGACGATATAGCGAAATTGCTATAACGAAATTAATAAGTTCAATGGAATATTAGGATTTATTTCAATTAATCACCAATATAATAGCGTAAGGATGTAAATAAATAATTTACTGGTGAGAAACCCCCTTCGGGTCTCTCTATAGATTTTTCCTGCAAAATAATGGTTATGGATAATATATAGAGAATCATATAGGTTTATAACGATCAAATTAACATGTCATCCATTTTCCAATCAAAATTCAACCAAAAAAGCAATCAAACAATTAAAGTAAATCCAAACAATCAATAAACATTTATAATATCATAGATATGCTATAATAAAATTGACACATTATTTTGTTTCCCTCCGAAACGTCCCGATTTTGTTCTAAAATAGAATTGTCGTCCAATTTTAGCCTAAATTTTTTACTTGCTCCAAATCCAACCAAACTAATTCCATCGCGAAGATCTTGAAGACACGAGTTAAAGCAAAAAACGGCATTCGAATTCGACCTCATATGAGCAAGATACAAAATTTACAATTATCAATAATTTTAAATTAATAAATTGCAACTTTATAAAAATTACAATATTACCCTCCACTCTAACATCTTCTTCTACCCCCAAATTAACGTGCATAACCCTTTCCAAAACATGCACGGATATGGATGACACAGAGCTATGCTCCGCTAAACTTGAAACCGTCTTTACCCATGAGCTTCTTTCGATGAGTCGCACAAGCCCAACACCACGATTAAACGATTGCACCCCCTTGAGAAGACCGACCTGCTCCTCCACTTTCATGCCTCATCAGGTTGTGTGACCAAAAAACATCGCCGAACCCCTCGAGAAAACATATCTAGTTGCTAAATTCTTCCACGGGTCTGAATCCAAGCCTTGTTCATCCAATCTTCCACCATACGCTCCAAATTTCCTTACCCTAGTTCCGACCATTTACAATAATCATCACCAGATCATGCCAAAACTTCATGAAATATACTACTTCGTCTTTGGAAGCCAACGACGTAAATTGTGTCGTCTAATTCATCTCGGACTGGATGAAATTAATTTTTAAGCTTACATTCAAAATTTGGCTACCATCGATCGTTGGACGATACAGCCACTCCACCGAACGAAACTTCAAGCAATCTTTTCAAAAAAATACTGTAGCCTTTCCTGTACAACTTCCATGTTGGAAGTCAGGGCCAATTGTTGATGGTTTGGGAGATTATGTTTTTTGAACGAGGTGAATGGAGTGTTATACAATCTCTGGAAATGGAAATTAAAGAGGGAGGTGGATAATTTGTGATGGGGGAGGGGCATGGGTCTACATATAAGAGCATAGGCAGGGGTATCGTTTCAAAAGGGGGGAGGGGGTATGGCCAAGGTTAAGGTGAATATGTACATATATATATTCTTTAAATTTAAATTATCAAGCTACACATCGTTCGAAAATTTCGAACTCCAAACGAGACATTCTGCCTAGCATTCTATATGTTATACCCCTTTCCGAACGCAACGGAACTAGTTTTGAGCCCTAATTTGATTGTATGCAGAAGATAGGTTTTTAGACCGAGTTATTGTATAAAATTTCCAATATTAATATCATTGGGTTTCGAACTTGCATGACCAAATGGTACGTCTGATCGTCCTAGAATTCGATCTCGTAATATATTACACTATTACTGGTGCAATGAAATTGGTCTCGTCAAAATCCGAGATTGTGCCCCGAAAGGCTAATTTTACAAATTTGAATATTTAATTGTCAATATTTATCCTGTCTATTTACATTTGTAAATAAATTTACACTTGAATTCACCAATATTATTTATTGATTTAAAGGAGTTAAATAAAATAATTAAATCCATTTAATTAACATTTAATTTATAATTCAAATATTTAAAAATTCCCTATATTTGAATTGTAAGTTATTAAATTTTAAGAATCCAACTATTTAAATATTTAAAATCAATTAAACATTTAAAGTAAAATGACTAATTTTTGGGTTGTTCCGGATCGGCTAAGAGAGAATAAATAGCTTAAACTGACTAAGTTTTGAGGTTTACAACATACATCTATATCTCACCGCGTACAACACCTTAACATATACCATTTATCACAATAAAAAACAACAAATCCTTCCCTAAGATAAGTCCATACCCTTCAAAACCCAGAACATATGCATTGCATGTAAAACCAAAGTTACATATATCCACCACTAAGTCCTTACAAATCATAGAAAGGTGTGTCGACGCCCTAATAGGATTTGACACTACTATTGTCTTGGTGACAAATTAGGTCTTCAGACTCAAGGAGTTGACTCCATTTCCAGCTTTGAATGAAAATATGCTCTTGAGTCAAATAAAGGATAAATTATATTTCGAAAGATAATATTTGTACCTTCCATTGCAACTTTTCCATTATGTGAGAAATGCGGATTATGGATCTTAAGGCTAGAATTAACACTAGAGGAAAGGGGTGAATAGTGTTTTAAGGAATTACTAAATCTTTTTGAGTTTATATTAATTTGAACACAAATGTAGGCAATATTCAGACACAGATATGATCACAGAATCAAACACAGATGCAAATATAAAGTAAAAGAAATAAAGGAAAGAACACATCAGATTTTTTACTGCTTCGGAGTTACCCTACATCCAGTCCCGCACACAAGTACATATTTCCTTTCAAAAGCAATTTTTACAATTACACCCTCGATTTCAAGGCTACGAGGTACACAATCCCAGATTCACAATCTTCTGGGTAGAGATACTTGATTTTATGGGCAACAAGTTCACCCAATTGATTTCACAGGCTACAATCACACCTTTTCTTGCTTGATTGATTTCACAGGCTACAATTACACCTTTTCTCACTCAATTAATTACAAAGAAGCCTATAACTTTGAATAGAACTGAGATCTTATTGAGATAGTGATAGAGAATCAAATCAGAGATGATCTAGTTAGATTCAATGTTGATTTCGGCAAAGTAATGGTAAAAATGTATATAAAGAAATGTGAAAGAAGAAGAGGAGTGAAATCAGAGAAAATATGAATATAAGTTCGTTTAAAACTGCCCCTATTTATAATAGAACAACAACCATGTCCATTCATGAAAGGATATGATGAATGGAAACTTCTTTTGAAATTCAAATTTTTGAATCAAACTGCTACCTTGTCGACAAGGGTATATTGGGGTTCTCAACAGGCCTAAGCAATTTTTGGTGATTTTGTTTTTCTTTGAAAATAACTTTCATCTTATGTTAAAACTATTTTAAACTTTATAATAAAATACATACATATATATATATATATATATAATTTTACTATAATTTTATATTTAAATCTAAGTATAAATATTAAAAGTTAAATATATTATTACTAAAAGATAGTTTAAAAACCAAGGATAATTTGATTTTGAAAATAAAGATTATTTTGAGGCTAAAAGTATTTAAAACCAGGATAGATGTTTTTGATTCTTTTAAAAGGAAGTTTTTGAAATCATTTTGAAAACAAGATGTAATTTTGTAAAAAAAACATTTGAATAAAAGTTAGTGGATACAAAACAATGTTCCACTAGATTTTTCATAGGTTCCATCCTACTAAGGGTTCCATCCCTTTAACAAGCTCAAAGTGGATTCCATTCCATGAATAAATTTGATTTTATGATGCCAGTGCTTTTCTAGGAGTTTAAACAAAATTCCTAAATAAATTACTTATTATTGAAATCTTGAACTCTTGATATTTATGAGTCTTCAATCTTGATGTCATGAATCTCTATAATGTACAGTCTTCATTCTTGGTACCTGTATGGTTAGATCCTACATATACGTATATATCTAAACTATAATGTTAGTATTTATATTTTATAATCTTATTCTAAGGTTTTTGTCATCAAAACCATCATCTCAAGGACTAACAATATCCCCCTTTTTGATGATGACAACCTTTGTTTATAAAATATTACTTCTATCCTAATAACTCCCCCTAAAACTATTAAATCCCCCTAAAACTATGCCTAACTATCCTATTTTATACTTCTCCTCCTTTATCATCAACAAAAACTAACTCGAAATATAACTCCCCCTTAATCTAATACTCTATGACATGTGATTATAGTGATAATGTTATCATAAATAATCATCACTTGATTCTAAAACTAAAACTTAGTCCTAAATTACTAACTATCCTAACTAAGAATCTATATATGATAATTCAAATAATATAAGAACACAAATCATTTATTAATCATATATTGTTATATTTACATGTGCGTAGAGAAGGTAAGTAAAAACATACAACAATAGGAAAGAGAGAAAAGAAACTAATGTGCGTCCTTGAAAATGGGAGATCTATGAACCGAACAATTTAGGTAGTGGAAATAGAAATTTCCACGTTGTTCGACTAGATTTCCAACCTTGTCAAAGCACACTTCGCCAACGCAAACGACTTTGTCGTCATCTTCAGCGCGCTCATCTTCCATGAAGGCTTCTACTTCTTCCTCTCTGTCCTCTTGCACTTGATCTTTTGAAGATTCTTCATCAATCAAGCTCGGATTAGCTTGATTGTCCATTAGAAACTTTTGCAAATTTCTAAGGATTTTGCCTTGCCGTTCTTGTTATTTAGCCATTCTAAGTTGCACCACTTGAATTTCAGTCATTAGTTGTAGTGCGTCCTTCAAGGAATCTTCCATTTTCATTATTTGTGCGAGCGTAGTTCGTTGACATGGTCCAGTAGAAGGAGAAGGAAAAGAAAAGGTTGAATTTCTGTTTGATTTGGAAGACGAGGCCATTGTTTTATTGTTTTCAAAAGTTAGAACAGAGAAAGAATAGGAAAAATGTTCAAAATTTCGAAATAAGAAGAATATATAACCACTTATTTGAATTTTGGTGGAAAAAAATTTCAAAAAAAAATCGTTATATGTCGACAAGGGTAGAAGGGGGTTGTCGACATGGTAATTGATATTTTTGTTATTTGATTTATTTTCATTTAATTTTTAAATATACTTTGTTATTTATATTCTATATTTCAGTTATTGAAAAAATACCTGATTCTCTTCTTAATTTAGTAAATATAGATTCATTTAAGGGTTTTGTTAAGAGGTCAGCAATTTGATTCTCAGAATTGATATAATCGAGAGTAATTACTTCCTTACTTATATTATCTCTGAGAAAATGATGTCTCATATCAATATGTTTAGTTCGAGCATGATGAGTAGTAATTTTGGACAAATTTATTGCACTAGTATTGTCACAATGAAATGGGGATTTTGAGATATTTAAACCAAAATCTTTTAAAGTTTGTTGCATATATATTACTTGAGAACAAGCCAAAGCGGCAGAAATATACTCTGCTTCGGTTGTTGATAAAGAAATTGTGTTTTGCTTTTTACTAAACCAGGAAATCAGAGAATGCCCCAAAAAGTGACAAGTTGCACTTGTACTTTTTAGGTCTGATTTACAACCAGCATAATCGGCATCACAGTAAGATATTAATTCAAAAGAATCATTTCTGGGATAAAATAAGCCATAATCAAGGGTGTGTTTAACATATCTTATGATACGTTTTACAGCTTTTAAGTGGGTCTCTTTAGGTTGGGATTGACATCTTGCATAGAGACAAACAGTATGCATGATATCAGGTCTACTAGCAGTGATATAGAATAGTGATCCAATCATTTCTCTATATAATTTTTGATCTACATCTTTCGAGAGATCTTCTTTACTTAGGTACTCATTGGTTGCCATGGGAGTGGGTTTTGCACTTGCAGTAGTCAAACCAAATTTACTAACTAGGTCTTTAGCATATTTTTCTTGACTAATAAAGATACCATTATCTAATATATTTTTATTTGCAATACTAGAAATAAGTTTAATTCACCCATATGACTCATCTCAAACTCTTTTGTCATTATTTCAGAAAATTCTTTATTCATTTCAGAATTAGTTGATCCGAAAATGATATCATCTATGTAGACTTGTACTAGTTGAATATCATTTTTATTTCTTTTAATAAAAAGAGTATTATCTACTTTACCGGTTTCAAAACTTTGATTGTAATAAGTAAGATCATAGTCTGTCATACCAGGCTCTAGGAACTTGTTTTAGACCATATAGAACGTTCTTAAGTTTGTAACATGAATTGGTAATTTTTCATTTTCAAAAAGTGGTGGTTGTTCAACATATACTTCTTTTACAAATCCATTTAAAAAGGCACTTTTAACATCCATTTGATATAATTTGAAATTATTATGATTTGTGAAAGCAAGTAGAATCCTAATGGCTTCTAATCTTGCTACGGGAGCAAAGGTTTCATCAAAATCTATTCCTTCTTCTTGACAATAACCTTGAGCGACTAACCGTGCTTTATTTCTAACAACCTCTCCTTGTTCATTCATTTTATTTTTATAAACCCATTTAGTTCCAATTATAGTTTTATTTTCAGTTCTAGGAACAAGTTCCCAAACATCATTTATAGTGAATTGATTTAGTTCTTCTTGCGTAGCCAAAATCCATGAATCATCAGTTGATGATTCTTTTGGATTTTTGGGTTTTACTTAATTGATTTCTAGTTGTAACAATAGATTGCATGTCTCCTAGTATATTTTCTATAGGATGATCTTTTAAAAGTTTAGTCCATTTATTAGGATAATTAATTTCATTATTAGTTTCAGTTGGCTCTTGATTTTGAGTAATTAAATCCTCTTCATCATTTGTATCTTCAAAATTTTTGAGATTTTCATCGAATGAAACATACATTGTTTCTTCGATGGTGTTAGTTCTTAAATTAGACACTCTGTATGCTTTACTTCTATTAGAATCCGATAAAAATACCTTTGTCGGATTTACGATCAAATTTATCTAAGTTATCTTTGGTATTTAAAATAAAACATTTACTTCCGAAAATTCTAAAATAAGATACCTTAAGTTTCTTTGAGTGAGAGGTTCATAAGATGTCTTATCAGTTAAAGGTCTAATTAAAATTCTATTTAAAATATAATAGGCGGTAGCAACTGCTTCTTTCCAAAAATACTTTGGTAATTTACTATCTGAAAGCATAGTTCTCGCACACTCTTGAATCGTCCTATTTTTACGTTCTACTATTCCGTTTTGTTGTGGAGTTCTTGGAAATGAAAAATTATAAATTATTCCCTTTTTATTGTGACGCCCCACCCCAAGACCCACTTTAACAAAGAGAATTACTGGGTAATTATGTCTGTTAATGCGGAGAATAGGGCTGGTTAGGAGCGACCATCTATAATCTTGTCTTAAATATCTACTGCATATGTCGATAAATGCTCTATATTTATTTTTCTATTTCAAGTGGATCGACATATCCAATAAATGTTTAATACAAAACTATAGGTGGCTAATGGATCTATCAGAACAAAGTACAATAACAAAATGCATATCACATCACAGAACAGTAATCATTATATATATAAATACATATACACAGATACATCCCAGTATGATACAAACTAATATACAAAAGTGGTACAGAGACCACACTATATACATCTAATCAAATACATATCAGAGTCAAGCGGAAAGAAATATAAACTACACAAAAGTGCTAGGCTGATATCCAAGCAGATGCATCAAAGCTAAGTCCCGTAACTGATTGCTAACCTGAAACAACTCGGTCTGACCCGAGTATAAAATACGCGGGTCAGTCTAGCTAAAACAATCAGTTCATAAGGATAGAAGATAATATGAAGCATAAGATACAAGGTGATAATTCTTCTCAAATGAGAAGAGGCAATAGAAAATACACATACTCATGACTTAAGTGAAACAATGTCATTTAAGTATACAAAGGCCTCAAAAGAGGTAAACTCTACAATACACTCAAATAACATAAACAATCGCCGATGATAATCTCCAAATAAAAATTATGAAAGTCAATAAGAGTTTATAATCCCCATATCAAAATCACCATAAAACAACACACACACATATATATAAGCCTTTCTCTAACTCAAGGCTATAGGTAAACTCATCATTTCAAAATTGGTGAAATCAAAATCAAAAACTCATAAAAATTCCCCGGATTGGCCAAATCCCATTTGCATGCCGAAGCGATGCTGCACGTGCCATTCTCAAACGGCCGAAGCCTCTGACAAGGTCGCTAACACCTTCCAAAGCAGTTCGTCCTCATGACAAGGTCGCTGACACCTCTTCAAGCCATTTTGTCAGCCCTAACAAGGTCGCTAACACCTCCCTAAGCAGTTTGTCCTCATGACAAGGTTGCTGACACCTCTCCAAGCTATTTTGTCAGCCCTAACAAGGTCGCTAACACCTCTCTAAGAAGTTTGTCCTCATGACAAGGTCGCTAACACCTCTCAAAGCAATTCTGTTAGGTAAACATCGTGAATGTGTCACAAACTCACGGATAGGAATCCGAAAAGTGTTAACGTGCGCCCCATACCACTCGTTCGCACTTAGCGATTTACTAGCCGCTAGTCGGTGCCACACTAGGAACATCATAAAACTCATAAAATCATATCTTGCCTCATCTCATTGGCGAGTGATAAAGAAACACCATACTCGTCTCATATCATCGACAAGTATTAAATAACATTGTAACTTGTCTCATTTCATCGACAAGTGAAAACATCGTAATGGTTCCTCATAAACCATAAATCTCAAAATATGAAATTATATACTCAAGACTTTCCTTATATCATTGGCAAGTAAATAAAACATCGTGATGGTTCTCATCGACCATACTCCTGCTTAGGAGATCCCAAACCATAATACTCGCCAAATATTGGCCATCTTAAATAATTCCGGTAAATAGGAATTATAAAACTCAAAATATGCCATAAAATGGCAAACATCTCAAAATCAATAATCTCAAATAGCTTCGATCGTACAAGTCCGGAATTAACCGAAATAGTAAAGGCACATGTCCCATACCACGTGTTTTACTAAATCGTTTAATTCTCTTTCTCATATGTTCGAATAGTATAAAAGTGTGTATTTTATATATAAAATAATTTATTTGAGAAAACAAGCTTTTAAAACTTTTTCCCGAAAATATTAATAAAACCAATATTTAAAATTTCTTTATTATAGAAAATAAATAGATTTTATATTAGAAAAATAATTTTAAAGTACAATGTAATAATAATTTAAAGTGTCCATTTATTTCAAAAATCACTTCAAAATGGTTTAGTGAAAATCATGCTCGAAAATAATGAAAAACAAGAGAGATTACTCAAGACCGATAACTTGAATTCAATACGAATTCAATTCAAATTTAACCCAAAGTCAATTCAAATTCTATTTAAATTTTGCATTTCAAATTCTCTAAATATAGCTAGCCTATTGATAGGCATCATAGCTCTCAAAACATCTCAAAAACAACATCAAAATCGAATAAGAATGAGAGCAAAAATAAGCCAATACAATTCTCGGTTCAATGATTGTTATTGCTGTCGTTTTGCTCTCGAGATAGCAACAAACAAATATAGTTTTGACCAAGCTAACTTTGAAATTTCAAAAAACTCGAAACATAAAACTTCTAGCACAAAGTCTAAGATTTTTGGAACATCTTGAATTATTAAATTTGGATAAGAAACATGAAAGATATTGCCAAAACAAATTTCAGATATGAATTTCGCTACAGCTGTTGTTTTAGTTTCGGGACAGCGATACTAGAATGAACTTTCGACCATGTAAACATCAAAATTTGACAAAACTCAAAACATGAAAATTGTATCATATAATCTAAGCTTTCAGGAGCATCAAGAATCATCAAATTCCGACATCATACAAAAAAGATATGTTTAAATTTCCAACAGCACTTAGCACAGAAAATCACAATTTTACAATGACAGAGCTGAGAGTTTGTAACAGGATTTCGATCAACCTATGCTTAAAATATGCAAATGTGTTCAACATAAAAGTTTTCACACACAAAATATTCTTTCCAGAACTTCAAATATCATCCAAATCCGATAAGAGACAAGGAAGATATGTCTAATTTACTAACTATGTTTAGTTTGGATAACGTAATTACTAAAGTGACAGGCTGAAAGCTTTCAACAGCATTTTGATCAAACTATGCACAAAATTTGCAAATGTGTTCAGCAGGAAAATTTTCAAACATAAAATAAGCTTTCCGGAACTTCAAAAATCATGCTAATCCGATAAGAAACATGGAAGATATGTCTAATTTACTAACTATGTTAAGCACAGTTTTACAATTACAGGCCAGTGACTTTGTATTGGGTTTTTCGACCTTCTATGTTCAAAATTTTCGAAAGTGTTTAACATAAAAGTTATCACACTCTCTTCATGCTTTGCAGAACATCAAACAAAATTAAATTCTGATTTAAAACGAAAAAGTTATGCCCAATTTACTGATAGCGGTTTACAAATGAACATGCAATAAAAATCACATTGAGATTCTAACCTTAAAATCTCAAATTATGCTAGAAAATGTGAGTTTTCAACTCGCCTTTGATTTAGATAGCAAATACCCAAATTTGTGAAGAATGATTGAAGCTTCAAGGTGAAATTAATCTTCAAGAGCCTTTCAATTTACTATCATTTGAAGAAGTTTCATCTTGAATTGAAGAAAATTAGTTTGAGATTTGATTTTGAAAGAAGGGTTTTCTTTTTACTGTTTTTGTCTTAGGGAAGAAAGAAGAAGAGGAGCTGAGTTATGAACGTACAGGTAACTAAATTTCTTCTTTTCTCACCTGGTTAAGACTATAATGGGCCTTGGACCCAAAATGAATAAAAGAAACAATTAGTCCAAGTTTTAATTCATGCTTAAACTAAAATGCATATATTTATATTTAAACATATGCAATTAGCAAATGCCACTATCTTTCAAATTTGTACACAAATAAAATTCTAAACTTACACACTTATAAACTAAATCATTTTCCACCATATAAAAAGATAAATTTATATTTATAAAACATTTTTATTATTAAAATCTTTTATTTCACAAAAATGCACTATTTCCACAATTAAATGCAAAAGCATACATTTTTTACTTTTAAAATTCCATAAAAATTATTTTCTTACATAGAAAAATATTACAAACGGTATGCAAACTTTATTTATAACCAACACTCATTTTTATACCAATTTCCATCTTTTTACTTAATTAAACACCCTTCAAAAAATCAAATACTTCATTTAAAATTATTAAAAGAAGTAAATGACAATAATTTATAAAAATTATTTCATTTTCTCTAAATAAAGATCATTCTCCATCACTATTAATCCAAATAAATAAAATGAAGTTTCAAACTTTATTTTTCTCATTTTATTTTCAAAATTCATTGTTTATTCCAAATAAACAATATAAAACTTTCAATTTTATTAAATTTACAATATTAAATTATAACTACCGTTATAATTTAATATTAACAGGTAATCTCCAAAAGTAGGGTTGTTACAGACTCTCCCTCTTATCAAAATTGCGTCCTCGCAATTTCTAGAGAAGAGTTTGTATTCAACATAAGTATTTCATCAATCAAAGAAGGATAGACAGGCACAAAATCACAATTCCTCACTTTTAACTCAAGATAAAAGAAGACCAAGATAAGATTGGCCGATTAATTCTGTGGTTTTTAAAGTGCAGATATGGAATTAGCGAACCACTGAATTTTTCAATCAGCACATAAGATTTCGAAGGCGTCTCACCATCGAATAAGAGCACAACAAGATGCAAGAAAAATTATCAATCAAATGAGATTGATTTCTCATATGCTCCTCAAGTAGAGTCGGGATTTAACACAACTTCAACCCAAATTCTAATCAACAAGATGATTATCGATATGATCTTTCCGTATGACAATATGGAAGGGACCACATCGGTACAAGATAGAAAAAAAAGAGACAAGATAGATCAACCAAAAGATGGTTTATTCTCTAATTCTTCCATAGGTATTCTCTAATTTGAAACATATATATTTTTTTCAATTTGTTTCTCAAATTTTCTAAGTATTAGAAATTTTCGAGAAAAAAAAAAATTGACGGAGTCTCCATTGTACGGAAGGTCATATACAATATTACAAAAATAAATTATATAATATACATCGACCATTAGGTCGGAAACATAATATATATATCATTATTTAACACTTAAAATTAATCCGAAAACATACCTTTCCCTTTTAGCATTTTAAAGCGGCTTTGCACAAACTTACATCTATAATATTTTAGATCAAAAAATAATCCATCTATCCTCTTTTCACCTGTACTTAACTCAAATAGATGATATTAGTTCATGATCATAAATAAGAAATGCTACACTTAACTATTGAGGGGAAATAAATCAATTTCAGTTCAGACCTGCTGTAAAGAAGACCTATTTTGACCATGAAAACAACAAAATCTGAAAAACTTTATAAAATGAAAGTTGTTCTAATTAGTCTGAGCTTTCCAGCAATATAAAGATCATAAAAATCGGATTTACAGTTCGAAAGTTATGGTAAATTTACTTTCAGCTTAATCTTAGAGAATTTTATAACAGGACAGAATTGCCTATCTCCATTCAAACCCATTTTAGACTTAGTAAATAGCATAATATTGAAAAGTGGTACAAAGAAAGTCTATAGCTTACTGAAAGCTCTTTCATCTGCAAAAAGATTGAGTACATTTGGAGTAATAAATCTCTAGTTATCGCTGTTTAAGTACATCACTTTTCTAAATGAAATTTTCAGCTTCTAAAATCAATTTAAAATTTGAAATTCTCCCAAACCATTTTAATTTCAAACTACAATTTCAAACAAGCTTTTGGATAAATCATGTATTATTTTTTCCTGGAAAGATAAGACATATAAAATTATGATCAACTTTACATAATCACCACAAAACATTTTATTAAGTGGAAATATTTTCATTACTTTCCAAAATCTAGCTTTAAAAAAAAATTAACTATGAAAACTCATTTTCGAAGAGATAACTAATTCCTTGCGTTATAAAGAGATGATTATTGATTATCCATCAAAATAAATTTTATAGTCTTCATTAATAACTTGTATTAAAATATCCAATTAGTAATTTATTTTCAAATTAATGTATTCTTTTACCTTAAATACATCATTTTATCAATCAAAACATCAAATGATATTTTCTTCTAATTAAAACGTCCCCTTAATTAGAATTATTCACTTTACTTACATAAATTACCATATTAAATTTCTCAAATTTCAAATAATATAAGGATGTTGCCTCACCATTGATTTATAGTGAATGACCCCATCGATTGGCTGCATAGTTGATCAAACGATCAAAAATGCCTCGCCACTCCTCCAACACTCACTATGGTTCAATGGTTTTATTAAACAATTAAAATAAAATTAATACTCCACCATATTAATTACTATCAAACTTTACTAATTAAAACTCAATTTACCGTGTCTAACTGTCTCATCACAGCGTTTAGGAAATTCCTATCGATAACGTTGGCCAAACGCATCGACCAGAATTCTTAAAGCACTAGACGGACAACCCAACACAAAAATTCGTTTTCTTTAAAAAGAAATACCTCATATATAATACTTAAAATATTTTTTTGTTTTTCTCCAAAAATATAAACTATTTCTCTTAGATCATGCCTTAAGTTGAATTTTTTTTTTTTTGAAAAATTTGAAAACACCTCATTTTCCTAGTGTTACATCCTCATGGAAGGACGACCGACAGGCCAAAAACCGAGAATGAAGTAAATACAATATTTGATTGTCCGATTGTGTGTCATATCCAAAACGGACTCAAAGAAATCAATAGAGTCACAATGACAGGAATTTGAGATATTTCATCAACATCTCGAAACTCAAGAGTGAATACAGATACTTCAAAATCATCAATAACATTCCGAAGAGCAAGAAACAACAAATCAGCTAAAATTAGGATACCTAATTTTAGCTTCCTTCAGATTATAGAATGCAACTAGAAAATACCCAATCTACCCCAACTCAAATCATTCCAAACTCTAAAGAGGAAAAAGTGTGCTAATTCACTTGAAAAGTAAGGAAAAATCCCAAAATCCTTAACATCATACCAAATATTGCAGATTGCCTCAAAAGGATTCGCAATCCTCGAAGAAATCACAAAATAAGAACGTCAAAGATCATCAACAAACTCCTTTAATACAGATGGGTGTCAAGCATCCGTATTGAAGAGGACTTGAATAAAACAATCACGATTATGATTACTCCTAAGATAATATGTCATCAATTAAATTTGGGAATATTTCGAAATAAAACATATTCCTAGACATATCCCAAATTATCTACTCCAAAAGGCACGATAAGGTAAAGGACACGATGATTAAGGAATTCGTAACACTTGTATTACACTTAGATGTACCGTCATATGTGTTTGTGTTCTGTGTTTATCATACTTTGTTCTGAATCTCGCTCTGATACCAAGCTGTGACGCCCCACCCCAAGACCCACTTTAACAAAGAGAATTACTGGGTAATTCTGTCTGTTAATGCGGAGAATAGGGCTGGTTAGGAGCGACCATCTATAATCTTGTCTTAAATATCTACTGCATACGTCGATAAATGCTCTATATTTATTTTTCTATTTCAAGTGGATCGACATATCCAATAAATGTTTAATACAAAACTATAGGTGGCTAATGGATCTATCAGAACAAAGTACAATAACAAAATGCATATCACATCACAGAACAGTAATCATTATATATATAAATACATATACACAGATACATCCCAGTATGATACAAACTAATATACAAAAGTGGTACAGAGACCACACTATATACATCTAATCAAATACATATCAGAGTCAAGCGGAAAGAAATATAAACTACACAAAAGTGCTAGGCTGATATCCAAGCAGATGCATCAAAGCTAAGTCCCGTAACTGATTGCTAACCTGAAACAACTCGGTCTGACCCGAGTATAAAATACGCGGGTCAGTCTAGCTAAAACAATCAGTTCATAAGGATAGAAGATAATATGAAGCATAAGATATAAGGTGATAATTCTTCTCAAATGAGAAGAGGCAATAGAAAATACACATACTCATGACTTAAGTGAAACAATGTCATTTAAGTATACAAAGGCCTCAAAAGAGGTAAACTCTACAATACACTCAAATAACATAAACAATCGCCGATGATAATCTCCAAATAAAAATTATGAAAGTCAATAAGAGTTTATAATCCCCATATCAAAATCACCATAAAACAACACACACACATATATATAAGCCTTTCTCTAACTCAAGGCTATAGGTAAACTCATCATTTCAAAATTGGTGAAATCAAAATCAAAAACTCATAAAAATTCCCCGGATTGGCCAAATCCCATTTGCATGCCGAAGCGATGCTGCACGTGCCATTCTCAAACGGCCGAAGCCTCTGACAAGGTCGCTAACACCTCCCAAAGCAGTTCGTCCTCATGACAAGGTCGCTGACACCTCTTCAAGCCATTTTGTCAGCCCTAACAAGGTCGCTAACACCTCCCTAAGCAGTTTGTCCTCATGACAAGGTTGCTGACACCTCTCCAAGCTATTTTGTCAGCCCTAACAAGGTCGCTAACACCTCTCTAAGCAGTTTGTCCTCATGACAAGGTCGCTAACACCTCTCAAAGCAATTATGTTAGGTAAACATCGTGAATGTGTCACAAACTCACGGATAGGAATCCGAAAAGTGTTAACGTGCGTCCCATACCACTCGTTCGCACTTAGCGATTTACTAGCCGCTAGTCGGTGCCACACTAGGAACATCATAAAACTCATAAAATCATATCTTGCCTCATCTCATTGGCGAGTGATAAAGAGACACCATACTCGTCTCATCTCATCGACAAGTATTAAATAACATTGTAACTTGTCTCATTTCATCGACAAGTGAAAACATCGTAATGGTTCCTCATAAACTATAAATCTCAAAATATGAAATTATATACTCAAGACTTGCCTTATATCATTGGCAAGTAAATAAAACATCGTGATGGTTCTCATCGACCATACTCCTGCTTAGGAGATCCCAAACCATAATACTCGCCAAATATTGGCCATCTTAAATAATTCCGGTAAATAGGAATTATAAAACTCAAAATATGCCATAAAATGGCAAACATCTCAAAATCAATAATCTCAAATAGCTTCGATCGTACAAGTTCGGAATTAACAGAAATAGTAAACGCACATGTCCCATACCACGTGTTTTACTAAATCGTTTAATTCTCTTTCTCATATGTTCGAATAGTATAAAAGTGTGTATTTTATATATAAAATAATTTATTTGAGAAAACAAGCTTTTAAAACTTTTTCCCGAAAATATTAATAAAACCAATATTTAAAATTTCTTTATTATAGGAAATAAATAGATTTTATATTAGAAAAATAATTTTAAAGTACAATGTAATAATAATTTAAAGTGTCCATTTATTTCAAAAATCACTTCAAAATGATTTAGTGAAAATCATGCTCGAAAATAATGAAAAACAAGAGAGATTACTCAAGACCGATAACTTGAATTCAATACGAATTCAATTCAAATTTAACCCAAAGTCAATTCAAATTCTATTTAAATTTTGCATTTCAAATTCTCTAAATATAGCTAGCCTATTGATAGGCATCATAGCTCTCAAAACATCTCAAAAACAACATCAAAATCGAATAAGAATGAGAGCAAAAATAAGCGAATACAATTCTCAGTTCAATGATTGTTATTGCTGTCGTTTTGCTCTCGAGATAGCAACAAACAAATATAGTTTTGACCAAGCTAACTTTGAAATTTCAAAAAACTCAAAACATAAAAATTCTAGCACAAAGTCTTATCTTTTTGGAACATCTTGAATTATTAAATTTGGATAAGAAACAAGAAAGATATGGCCAAAACAAATTTCAGATATGAATTTCGCTACAGCTGTTGTTTTAGTTTCGGGACAGCGATACTAGAATGAACTTTCGACCATGTAAACATCAAAATTTGACAAAACTCAAAACATGAAAATTGTATCATATAATCTAAGCTTTCAGGAGCATCAAGAATCATCAAATTCCGACATCAAACGATAAAGATATGTTTAAATTTCCAACAGCACTTAGCACAGAAAATCACAATTTTACAATGACAGAGCTGAGAGTTTGTAACAGGATTTCGATCAACCTATGCTTAAAATATGCAAATGTGTTCAACATAAAAGTTTTCACACACAAAATATTCTTTCAAGAACTTCAAATATCATCCAAATCCGATAAGAGACAAGGAAGATATGTCTAATTTACTAACTATGTTTAGTTTGGATAACGTAATTACTAAAGTGACAGAGCTGAGAGTTTGCAACAGCATTTTGGTCAAACTATGCACAAAATTTGCAAATGTGTTCAACAGGAAAATTTTCACACATAAAATAAGCTTTCCGGAACTTCAAAAATCATGCTAGTCCGATAAGAAACATGGAATATATGTCTAATTTACTAACTATGTTAAGCACAGTTTTACAATTACAGGCCAGTGACTTTATATTGGGTTTTTCGACCTTCTATGTTCAAAATTTTCGAAATTGTTTAACATAAAAGTTATCACACTCTCTTCATGCTTTGCAGAACATCAAACAAAATTAAATTCCGATTTAAAACGAAAAAGTTATGCCCAATTTACTGATAGCGGTTTACAAATGAACATGCAATAAAAATCACATTGAGATTCTAACCTTAAAATCTCAAATTATGCTAGAAAATGTGAGTTTTCAACTCACCTTTGATTTAGATAGCAAATACCCAAATTTGTGAAGAATGATTGAAGCTTCAAGGTGAAATTAATCTTCAAGAGCCTTTCAATTTACTATCATTTGAAGAAGTTTCATCTTGAATTGAAGAAAATTAGCTTGAGATTTGATTTTGAAAGAAGGGTTTTCTTTTTACTGTTTTTGTCTTAGGGAAGAAAGAAGAAGAGGAGCTGAGTTATGAACGTACAGGTAACTAAATTTCTTCTTTTCTCACCTGGTTAAGACTATAATGGGCCTTGGACCCAAAATGAATAAAAGAAACAATAAGTCCAAGTTTTAATTCATGCTTAAACTAAAATGCATATATTTATATTTAAACATATGCAATTAGCAAATGCCACTATCTTTCAAATTTGTACACAAATAAAATTCTAAACTTACACACTTATAAACTAAATCATTTTCCACCATATAAAAAGATAAATTTATATTTATAAAACATTTTTATTATTAAAATCTTTTATTTCACAAAAATGCACTATTTCCACAATTAAATGCAAAAGCATACATTTTTTACTTTTAAAATTCCATAAAAATTATTTTCTTACATAGAAAAATATTACAAACGGTATGCAAACTTTATTTATAACCAACACTCATTTTTATACCAATTTCCATCTTTTTACTTAATTAAACACCCTTCAAAAAATCAAATACTTCATTTAAAATTATTAAAAGAAGTAAATGACAATAATTTATAAAAATTATTTCATTTTCTCTAAATAAAGATCATTCTCCATCACTATTAATCCAAATAAATAAAATGAAGTTTCAAACTTTATTTTTCTCATTTTATTTTCAAAATTCATTGTTTATTCCAAATAAACAATATAAAACTTTCAATTTTATTAAATTTACAATATTAAATTATAACTACCGTTATAATTTAATATTAACAGGTAATCTCCAAAAGTAGGGTTGTTACATTTATTGTAGAATTCCTCAAACTTTTCATTTTCAAATTCACCAACGTGATCACTACGGATGGTTATAAATTTTAGAGAAAGTTGATTTTGAATCCTTTTTGTAAAGTTCTTAAAACATTCAAAAGTATCACTTTTATGTTTCAACAATATTGTCCATGTAAATCTAGAATAATCATCTACAATTACAAAAACATATTTACTATGATACTGACAAAATTTGAGATGGACCAAATAAATCAAGATGAAGTAATTCAAGAGGTTTTGAGGTTGAAATCATATCTTTTAATTTAAAGGAACTTTTTCTAAGTTTTCCTAATTGACATGCATCACATAGGCTATCTACTTTAAAATTCATTTTAGGGAGACCTCTTACTAGATCATGTTTTGACATTCTAGATAAGGGTTTGAAATTCAAATGCCCAAATCTCTTATGCCAAATCCAAGAGTCACTTGTATTTGCCAAAAGACACAGGTTATCATTTGAAACTTTCATACTAAGAACATAAATATTCTTTTTCCTAATTCCCTCAAATATTATGGTTGAATTATTATCTTCAATGTGACACTTATCTTTTTCAAATTAAATTTTATATCCTTCATCGCAAAGTTGACTAATACTTAGCATATTATGTTTCAGATTCTTAAGTAGCAAAACATTAGTAATGATAGGAGTTTCAGAGTTATCGACTTTGCCGATGCCAATCACATATCCTTTTGAGTTGTCTCCAAAATTAACCAGTCCCCCGTCTTTGTATATTATATCATTCAGCATATCTGGATTACCGTCATTTGTCTCGAGTATCCCTATCGACTATCCATTTATTCTTTTTGATCTGCACAATTTATCCATTGTGGATTGATTCCTCAATACCCATAAAACATGTTTCCTGCACATCGTACAATTTTGGTAGATAACTTGAATTTGAATATTGATCATATGCAGACTCAAGAGACAATGATGATCTGAATATTTCTAAACTAGTATTAACAAGTTTTTTAAACATAGCCATTTTAAAAACTTTTTCAAAAAAACATATTATGAAACTTTGAAAACCTTGCTCTGATACCAAATGTGAGAAATGCGAATTATGGATCTTAAGGCTAGAATTAACACTAGAGGGGGGGGGGTGATTAGTGTTTTAAGGAATTACTAAATCTTTTTTAGTTTATATTAATTTGAAAATAAATATATGCAATATTCAGACACAGATATGATCACAGAATCAAACATAGATGCAAATATAAAGTAAAAGCAATAAAGGAAAGAACACGCCGGATTTTATACTGGCTCGGAGTTATCCTACATCCAGTCCCGCACACAAGTACATATTTCCTTTCAAAAGCAATTTTACAATTACACCCTTGATTTTAAGGCAACGAGGTACACCACTCCAGATTCACAATCCTCTAGGTAGAGATACTTGATTTTACGAGCAAAAAGTTCACCCAATTAATTTCACATGCTACAATCACAGCTTTTCTCGTTTGATTGATTTCACAGGCTACAATCACACCTTTTCTCGCTCAATTAATTATAAAGAAGCCTATAACTCTGAATAGCACTGAGATCTTGTTGAGATAGTGTGAGAGAATCAAACCACAGATGATCTAGTTAGATTCAATGTTGAATTCGGCAGAGTAATGGTAAAAATGTATATAAAGAAATGTGGAAGAAGAAGAAGAGTGAAATCATAGAAAACATGAATATAAATTCGTTTAAAACTGCCCCTATTTATAGTAGAACAACAGCCATGTCCATTCGTGAAAGGATATGACGAATAGACACTTTTTTTGAAATTCAAATTTTTGAATCAAACTGCTACCTTGTCGACAAGGGTATATTGGGGTTGTTTGTAACGACCCAGAATTTTTATTAATTAAAATTTGAAAATTTAATTAATTTTAAATATTAATAAGTGAAATTTATAAGTCGAATAATTTTATTTCGAATAATTAGATTTAATTGGATAATTAAATCGATAATTTAATATGTTAAATTATGGAAATAATTGAAAATTGGGTTAGATATGATTAAAAATGATTTGTAAAATTTTATTTTATCATGTTGGAGTTAGAATGATGTTTTAGAACTTTTAAAATTGAATTTAAATTTTATTAGTGAAAATTGAATATTTTAATATTTAATCGACTAGTGAAATTAGCCATTTTTCGAACAGTCTCAGAATTGGACGAAACTAGTTCCATTGGATCCATAATAGTTTGTTATTATCGGATTTCAATTTTCGTAGCAATCGGAGTTGTTGTTTGATCGTAGCAGCTCGAAACGCATCGAAATTGTTTTTAATATTAATTTGGCAAGTTAAATAGTCATTTTTCAAACAGTCTCGGATTTCGACGAAACCAGTTTCATCGGATCTGTAATATGATATTATTGTATGGTTTCAAATTTTGTGTCAATCGGATTTACCGTTTGTCCGGTGCAAGCTAAAACGCCTAGAAAATCATTTAATCGGTTTAATTTTAAATTGAACGTTTATAGCCATAACTCGCATAGATGACCAAATTAGCTTTCGAAACCTGTTCCATTGCGTCCGGAACGCGGGGTAAACCCTGGAAACGTTGGTCACCGCGCGTAAATCAGAGTTTGGAAATTCTGGAATGAATAGTGTCGTTCGATTTTCTATAAATAGCCCATCTCTTCACAAATAAAAAAAAATATAAGCTAGGGTTTGTTTCTGCAGCCGCCTCCATCTATAACCTATGGCCGAAATCATCTCATCTTCCTCCCTCAAATCCTCCCAATCCGTCAACCAATTCAAGAATCCTTCAACATGAAACTTATAGATCTCCTCGAGTACTTCATGTTCAACGGTCATGATCGTGTTTGGAGCAGAGAATCATCGGAAAATCACTCATGAAGGCCGCGACTTCATGCACGCGTTTCGATGTCAGGTGATAGCCGAGTTTGTTGATGCTTGGGCCGAGAGTGGAGGGGAAGATGGGCTTCGAGAGGGTACCTTCTGATCGTGTTCATGTGCGTTGTGGTGATGGCGTTTTTAAACCCTAGAGGGCGGCTTCAAAGGGTTTGGTTTACTGGGGAGTTCGCGTGTGGGAGAAGAAGCTTTGGGGGATGGCCGTGATTTGCTCTGGGGTGATGGACAGCCCTGATTGAAAGTTAGGTTTAAAAAGAAAATATATGTTGTAATTTATAAATAAAAATTCGTGTAACTTTGAAATTGCATATCCTTTTCATACGAGGTCGAAAACGCGCGAAACCAGTTGCGTTGGAATCGTATGGACGAGCATTACGCTATGGAATTGGATTGGAGTCGTTTGGAGTTAGTGAGAATTTCGGGTAAAATTAAACGCGCGTTTAATTTTATTCGAAATAAATCGCTAAAACGAAATTGAAATCAAGGTGAGAACTTCTCACTCAATCGAATCGGTTTCGATTTTAATTTTAAATAGTTATATTTAAAATACTTGAATGTATGTTTGAATGATGATTTTTATCTATTGATTATTAAAATAGACATTATGCGCCGTTAGTAAGCGGATGTTATTTATTAAAAACATATACCGCGAATATTTCATAAACAGTGAAATTGTTATTATATATAATAGCAATATATATATATATATATTGGCATATGTATATATTGCAGTTGTTGATTTCCCGCAGTATATAGCGGATGAGACCCTATTGCGCCGTCTATTAAGCGGATAATATTTTAAATCCCATATACCGTGATAATTTCGTACTGGAACGGAATTGGTATTGTGCTAACATCTTTGGATGCAGGAAAACAGGTTGGAGGGATCCAACTAGATTCCTCAACAGTATTTATTTGATTTCAGATATTTTGATATTTGATGGATTATCATATCGATATATGATGTCGTTGTTGTCGTGATTGACTATTTGGTATGTAGCATCACTAGGCCAAAATTTGGAACTTTAAAATGATTTTTAAAGTGATTTTTGAAAGAATACGTTTATAAAATATTTTTGGAATTGATTCCTTTTAAATAAATAAACGTTATAATTTTTAATATTATAAAAATTATGATTTTTGAGAAAAATAGTTAAAAGTTGATTTTTGAAAATATGAGGTAAATGGTTTTATAAAATAGTTTAATCGGGATTTTTGAATTTATTATAAAAAGTTTAAAAATAGGATTTATGAAATTTGATTATTTTATAAATCAGAAATGATGAAATTATATAAGAAATTTATAAATTGATATTATAAATTAAAATATTTGAATTATAAAACGAGTTTTTATAAGTGTTAGAATGAATTGTGAATGAATTTCATAAATGAATGAAATTTATAGAATTATAAACGGTGAAGTTATAAATGGAATTTTATAAACAGTAAGTTTATAAAATTTATAAAGTTATTGAAAGAATAGATTTGGATAAATAAACGAATCTTATAAGTTATAAGATTTGTAATTTGGGAAGTTTAAAGGAATGATTTTTGCAAATAAATAAATTATAAGTATTTGACTTATAATATGAATTTTTAGTATATCATTGAGATATGAATTGAGATAGGTTAATAAAGGAATTTATAAAAGGAGTTGATATAAAATAAATAGAAATAGAATTTATAAACATTGTTTTATAAATTCGCAAACGACTTATTTTGATAAATAAATTGTTATAACTTATTTATGGAGTTATATTCACGTTTTAGACTGTGAATAATCCTTTGAAATAGAATGAATAGAAATGATGAAATTTGTTAACGTAGTATATTCACGTTTTTGAATAGTGAATAATATGTTAAAGAAAATGTTTTGGATGTTTGTTTTAAATAGAATTAAAACGATCTAACGATGTTTTAAAATGTGTTGAGATTCGAAACCATAGATTTCAACATTCACTGTTGAAATAGACGTTTTCGAGAAATAAAAGGAAATGGTGGACTATAACACTATTGTTATAGTAAATGATTTCCGAAAGGAAATGTTTTGTATAGTATTGGGATTTATATATCTATTTTAATTTCGAATCCCTATACTAGTGATTTTGGGACGTCGTAACGATGTTTTACGTAACATTCGTTTTGGCCCAAATAAATATGTTTAAGAGAATAATTTCCTTAAAGAATGAAATATATGCTTAATTTCGATTTAAGTATATTGAATATTTTCCAAAGGTTGAAAATAAATAAAATTTGTGAATTACTTATGAATAAATAAGTATGGAAATATTTTTCCAATGTGAAATGAAACGTTTTGAGAATTTATCTTTTTGAAGATAAATTGAAATGAAAAATTGAAATCGTGTATGCATGGATATTTTGGAATATAAATTCACTAAGGAATTTATAAAAGAAAGTGGAATTTGTTTAAAAATAAATATTGATTTATTTTTGACATATTGAAATTATATATCTTGTAAAGATATTTTTGGGAAATAAATAATTTGGAAAATTATTTGGAATCTGGTGATGTTGTGCATATCCATTGATAGTTCAATAACCGACTATCAATATTTACCTTTGAAAGGTATTTGTTGTGATTTGCTGAATTTGAATGCCACACTTATTTTTAAATTATTGCGCTCGTTAATCGGATTACCCATTCCGAATAGTGATACGACGTAATGGATAGCATTGATGACCGGTGTTGAAGACCGGATATTTTTAAAAGCGAAAGGACAACTCGTCGATTGTCTTTGCACCGATTAGCTACGGTATAGAGACCCCATAAGTGATGGGAAGTCCGAACGTGATTAGAGATTATCCGGATTGCAAGGACTTCTTTGTAAGTGCCTTCGGTTCTGTTCGAGCCCGCAACAGACTTGTATGGATTGTATGTCTGACATTACAAATTGAGATATAAAGCTGATTTCTTTCAAATATATTTCTGTTGGTGGCGGAGAATTTATTCTCTTAGCTTAACACCCTTCTCTGAGACGTACGAGCTCAGAGGTTATGTAGTTGAAGGTTATCAGCAATATATTCCTAATTTGGTAATGTGACATGCTGAGTGTGGCTGTGAAATGATCATTTTGTTGATCATTTGTGATA
Source organism: Allium cepa (assembly GCA_030765085.1). Taxonomy (NCBI): domain Eukaryota; kingdom Viridiplantae; phylum Streptophyta; class Magnoliopsida; order Asparagales; family Amaryllidaceae; genus Allium; species Allium cepa. The sequence continues at coordinate 242,476,593 of CM060930.1, forward strand.
GAATCATTTATTTGATCGTTTATCTTTGTGATCATTTCTATGATCATTTGTTGACCTAAAGCACAGCTTTTGTATAAAGCGTGGCTTTGTGGACGAGACTTCGTCGAGCCTCACACCCCGGAATGGTCAAAACAGGAAAGATGCGGCAAGGTTATGAGGGGTAGCTCCCTTTAGGGTATGTGCATTTCCTTCTGGAAAAGGGTGGCATCATGGTATGGAGCCCAGATACTTACTCATGTTGAAACACTTTATTTATGATTGTGTGATGATGGTGACGAGCGCTCGGTTAAAGGTCCCAAAGGACCGGGGGATGGCATACTCGTGTCAGTTGTTACCTAGTTAGGGGTAACCCGGCCTTGTGTTGGCAGAGATCTGGTTTGGTTCTCGGGGACGTCCTTCCAGAGGCGTTCTCATGTGGCAATGGGAAGTCCTTGGCCTGACCATTTGTTGGAAATCCAAAGAAACAATGCGAAACTTGTACGGTTTTAGTTGTAGAACCTGCCATTTAATATGGTAGCTATAGTAGGCATAATATAATGGTACCTATGTTGGCTAAGATTTATATTCTACTTTCGAAATTTTTTCTACACTATGCACTAGTAATAATATCAAATGTTTCTTTTTAATGCGTATCAAGCATCTTTGACTATCATAAGGAGAAATCTCCTCTAAGTCTGCGTTTGCATTGTGTGTGTGGTGGGAGGTCTTATGGTAGTCTCATTTTTAAAAGCATTGCGAATTGACTAAAAAAAATATTCCTCTATTTTGATTTTAAAGATAAATAAACTGTTTTGAGTTCTCGCACCAGTCACATGACTGACTCGGAGTTTATTGTTTTCCTTCCTAAACTCTGGGTGCCCACCAATTTCCACACGGCCAGTCAAGAGTTAAGGTTTATCAGGATATTCTGGAATTGCTAGAGGCAAGCTGGATGGCATGGCGTATTACTAGTATATAATATTTTCTTTTTTCGTTGTTTGATGTTGTTTGTTGTTGTACACTATGATGTAATGAAATGTAAGGTGATGTAATGTAATAACTGATATAGTTCTTTGTTTAAAGATTATTCATTTATTTATCATATGATTGTTCCGCTGCGATTGTGAGATTCTGATATTGTTCTGTTGTTTTCTGTTCTGTTCCGTTCTATTTATTTTCTTTTCTCTCTATTTTCTATCTTTTCTCTCTTCTTCTATCTCTTTCTTTTTCTTAAACATTGAGCATTCGTATTTCTGTTCATCTTGAGTTAATCTATGGAGATTAGTGTATATTCAAGGAGTACGGATTTGCGGGTCTTCACATTGTTGACAGGCCTAAGCAATTTTTGGTGATTTTGTTTTTCTTTGAAAATAACTTTCATCTTATATTAAAACTAATTTAAACTTTATATATACTTAACTATAGTTAAAATACATAAATAGATATAGAGAATACTATTTTGATATATATATATATATATAATTTTACTATAATTTTATATTTATGTCTAAGTTAAATATTAAAAGTTAAATATATTATTATTGAAAGATAGTTTAAAAACCAAGGATAATTTGATTTTGAAAACAAAGATTATTTTGAGGCCAAAAGTATTTATAACCAGGATAGATGTTTTTGATTCTTTTAAAAGGAAGGCTTTGAAATCATTTTGAAAACAAGATATAATTTTGTAAAAAAACATTTGAATAAAAGTTAGTGGATACAAAACAATGTTCCACTAGATTTTTCGTAGGTTCCATCCTACTTAGGGTTCCATCCCTTTAACTGGCTCGAAGTGGATTCCATTCCACAAATAAATTGGATTTTAAGATGCTAGTGCTTTTCTAGGAGTTTTAACAAAATTCCTAAATAAATTACTTATTATTGAAATCTTGAACTCTTGATAATCTTGATACTCCTGAGTCTTCAATCTTGATATCTTGAATCTCTATATTATACGGCCTTCATTCTTAGTACCTTCATGGTTAGATCCTGCATATACATATATATCTAAACTATAATGTTAGTATATATATTTTATAATCTTATTCTACGGTTGTTGTCATCAAAACCATCATTTCAAGGACTAACACTTAATCTCCAGAAGTAGGTCTGCTTGAGACGGTAAAGCTTCGATGGCATATGCTTGCCCGCTTTGTCCCTCTTTTGCTAGTTTCGGACACCTAATTTTGTATGCCATTCTTCGTGGCAGTGAAAGCATCTCCCCTTGAATTTTACCCTCATGAAACTCTCGTTGGAGTCATTACCGACGTGCCCTGATTCTGACATCTATGAAATGTTGCACCTCCTTTCTTGATCTTCCCTTTAGCTTTCTTGTCAGGCCATAATCCCCCTTGCTTCACTCCACCTTGATTTTGCGCCTACCCTGCTTTCTTTTCGTTTTCTATTTTCACTGCCTTAAGCAGGGCCATTTCAACATATCTCATAGTCGGAGCCTATGAGAACTTGAGCTAAAAGTAAGTAACGACCAGTAAATTTTGATGGTTTTAATAATATATTTAACTCGAATTTTTGTGAAATTTTAATAATAAAATTTTGAATTAAAAATTTAATATTTGGAATACGTCTATTTAAACATAGTAAATTGTAAATTGTCATTTGATTATATGGAAGTTTATTTTCTTGTGTAAATTCTGTTTTAATTCAAATCAGTTAATAATTGAGGATAATGGAATATTTTTCAAAACTAAATATTTTTATATAGTAAATTAATAAATCATCTTTTGAATGAGATGTCATATTCCGTTTCTTCAAATTTGAACTGCTATTGCTCCGTTTAACTTATTTTTGGCGTTTTAACAACATTTTTGGTACTGATTATCGACTTTTGATAGGATGATCGTACTGCTGATATCAATATACCATTTTGATCTTCTCATCGTGCTGATCTCTACGGTATATTCCATTCTGTGTTTTGAAGTCCGATATCCAGCGGAATCCGCGAAGACAATTTCGCATCGGTACCGGTTTTAAAACCTTTTGATTTCCACCTGTCTTTTTAGTCTCTGTCCTTTAATATTCTCTGTATTCAATATAAAATTTATGACTTGTCATTTCACATACATTGCTCGGCTTTTCAGTTGGGTGCTGCATGTTTTTCTTAAGAGAAACATATATTATAATATAAGTTTACTGTATATTGCTTACAGCTGTCCTTCCTCTGCTATTTTTTTTGCTTTTCTTACAAAATATATAAATTGCACGAGTTAGTATATCGAAGGACATGTTGGAACCTCTACTTGCCTTCCCCATCATTTCCGCTCGACGCATGCCTCACAGCAGTCTGCCACCTTGATCACCACCTCGTCGAACTTCGTCCTGAATTCAACCACCAACGCTCCATCATCTCACCGCTCTTCCTTGCAACTGAAACCCATGCAACCCATCCCTCTTCCAAACATCACCGTTCCACCTCCATCTCCTCTCACCCTCAATGTGCACGCCACTCCACGATCTTGCCGAACCCAAAGCACGCAGCCCGAAGTCCATCACCACCCTACCGACCATTCACCATCACTTCCTCCTCTGTCTTCTCGCCAAGCTCCGTCTTCTTTCTTCTTACAGGTGTGTGTGTGTGTGTGTGTTCTATTGAGTTTATAATTTGCATGTGCTTACAGATTTAAGTATAAAAATATGTAAATCTATATATATGTTTGCTGAAACTTGTTTTAATATTTGAAGGAAATATGCTTTGACTGAAACATGTTTTGATATCATATATGGCATACTGTTGCATATATGTTGTCCAGGTTTATAAATTGTGTAGTATATATAGGTTACATGTTATGAGGAAGTTGTTTTTTATATGTTAAGTATGTATTCTAAGTTGGTCTGTTGTTATATAGTATATATGTTTTAGTATATAAAGTTGCATAAGTTTATTTATTTTACTGTAAAAATATATACTGTTACATAAGTTTCTATTCAAGCTTTTGAGTTTAGTTATATATATATAGTTTGTATATACAGATTCATATGTATGATATATATTGCTTTTATTTTTTTAGCACTATATGTCTTTACAGAGTCTGGTATTTCTTTTAGTTATAGTGTATATCTATATATATTCTTTTATTTTATTAACGGTTATGATTTTACATATCTACTTGTATGTGTTTTGTAAATATTATAAGTCTTATCAAGCTCCGTTTTGGTATAATATAGAGAATAGTTTTTAGTATATATATGATATGACAGAAAAATGTATGTTAGTTATATATTCCGTTGTATATATATTGTATAAGGTTTATAAGTTGCATAGATATTTTGGGATATATAATCTACTCATATATAGTCTGGGCACGTTTTGTTTAATTTGTTCATCTATTTTGTTTTGTTCCATTATTAGTCTGCATAGTATATTTGTTTATAAACTATTGATTTTAAACTATTTACATATATGGTATTTTTAATTTGAAATGTATATAGACTTTAAATTATAATTTTGTATATATATATAAGTTTATCTAAGTTGTTTATATATTGGGTCTTAATCGGTTTTAAATATAATAAGTTTGAATCATATATATATATATATATGTATGTATGTATGTATGTATTCTAATATTTGTTGTGTTTGATTTTTAACAAAGAAATAACACTAATATATATTTTCTGTTTCTATCGAACCAATTTTTTTCTCATTGATTCCTATCTATCAGCTCTGTTCGTCGAATTCGTGCTAATCTAGCTTTATTTTGGAATTCGTCCTTGGACTTGTAACTCGTCTCATTCTCGTTCTTCTCTAGCCTCGAAAGGTGAGCAATCGCTCACGATTAATATTCTTATACCTATTAGATCTGATTTCAATTGGAACGACAATTGAAATGTGCCACTGTTAGTTATTTACATTGCTTTATATATGCTATTTTATATCTGTTCACTTGTGACATCAGACACTATTATCTGTTATTTATATTAATGATGTATGCCTATTATTGATTGTTTCATTATTATCATATCTGTTTTCACTCTGCAAGTACCCTGTTAGTATAGAATTCCCTATGGGTTGAAATGATACATACTCAAACGATCTATAGAATATGAGAAAATTGTTATGGGTTGAAATGATGAACCCAAGCGATTTTCAATTTAATGGAATTTGGAATTGTTGGTTGAAAAGATATACACCCATATATATTTAAATTACGGATTGAAATAATAAATATCCATATCACTTGGCCATACGATAGAAAATTATATATAGACACCGTTGGTCTACATATAAATATTTTGAAATCGATTTCCAAAAATTTTGAAAGGAAATATATGGTTTTATATATGAATATTGATTTTTTCTAAATATAATATATACAAATGTATTTTATAAAGGTTTAAAATTTAGATTTTTAAAAATTATATGTTTTGAAATTTTAAAGTTATAAGTCAGTTTTAAAATTACAAATTTTAAGAATTTACTTATAAAATTACTATTTTAAAATATGTATAAATTAGTTTTAATATATAAGTTTAATAATAAGATTTAATTTAATAAAGTTTGATTTAATTAATATATAATATGTTTAAGTATTTATTTTAAAATAGATTTTTATAATGATTTTTTATAAGTTAAGGTTGGGAAGATAAATTTGAATTTATTTGAAATTATGTTTAATTAAGGATTTTATTTAATTAAATCAATTTGAAGCTTTTTTAATTTGAGATTTTTTCCCCTCTTTTGCTAACTTCGGTCGCCTATTCTTGTGTGCCATTCTTCATGGCAGTGAAAGCATCTCCCCTTGAATTTTACCCTCACGAAACTCTCTTTGGAGTCTTTAACGACGTGCCCTTCTTCTGACGTCTATGAAATGTTGCACCTCCTTTCTTGATCTTCCCTTTAGCTTTCTTTTCAGCCCATAATCCCCTTTTCTTGATTCCACCTTGATTTTGTGCCTGCCCTGCTTTCTTTTCTTTTTCTATGTTCACTACCTTAAGTAGGGCCATTTCAACATATCTCATAGGTGGTGCCTTGAGAACTTGCGCTAAAAGTATGTAACGGCCATAAATTTTGATGGTTTTAATAATGTATTTAACTAGAAGTTTTGTGAAATTTTAATAATAAAATTCTGAATTGAAAATTTAATATTTGGAATACGTCTATTTAAAAATAGTAAATGGTAAATTTTCATTTGATTATATGAAACTTTATTTTATTGTGAAAATTCTATTTTAATTCAAATCAGTTACTAATTGATGACGATGAAATATTTTTCAAAACAGAATATTTTTATATAATAAATTTATAAATTATCTTTTGAGCAAGACACCATATTCCGTTTCTTCAAATTTTAACTGTTATTGTTCCGTTTACCTTATTTTCAGCGTTCTAACAGCATTTTTGGTACTGATTATCGACTTTTGATAGGATGGTCATACTTCTGATATCTGTATACTGTTTTGATCATCATAGCGCGTTGATCTCTGTGGTATATTCCATTCTGTGTTTTGAAGTCCGATACGTAGCAGAATCCGCGAAAACAATTTCGTATCCGTACCGGTTTTAAAACCTTTTGATTTCCATCTGCCTTTTCAGTCTCTATCCTTTAATATTCTCTTTATTCAATATAAAATTTATGAATTATCCTTTCACATACATTGCTCGGCTTTTCAGTTGTGTGCTATAGGTTTCTTTTGAGAGAAACGTATATTATAATATAAGTTTATATTATATTTCTGACGGCTGTCCTTCCTCTGCTATTTTCTTTTTCTTTTCTTCCAAAATATATAAATTGCACGAGTTAATATATCGAAGGACATGTTGGAACCTCTCCTCGCCTTCCTCATCTTTTCCACTCGACGCATGCCTCGTAGCAGTCCGCCACCTTGATCTCCACCTAGCCGAAGTTCGGCCTGACTTCAACCACCAATGCTCCACCATCTCACCACTCTTCCTCACAAATAAAACACATGCAACCCATCTCTCCACCAAACATCACCGTTCCACCCTCCATTTCCTCTCACCCTCAATGCGCATGCCCCTCCACGATCATGGTGAACCAAGAGCACGCAGCCCGAAGTCCATCACTAGCCTACCGACCGTTCACCATCACTTCCTCCTATGTCTTCTCGCTAAGCTCCATCTTCTTTCTTCTTACAGGTATATATATACATATATGTTTTACATATATATTAGTGTGTGTGTGTATATATTTTGTTGAGTTTATAATTTGCATTTGTTTATAGATTTAAGTATAAAAATAGTAAATATATATATGTTTGCCGAAACTTGTTTTAATATTTGAAGAAATATACTTTGAATGAAACATGTTTTGATATCATATATAACATACTGTTGCATGTATATTGTCCAGGTTTAAAATTGTGTAGTACAGGAAGTTGTTGTTATATATATTAAGTATGTATTCTAAGTCAGTCTGTTGTTATATAGTATATATATTTTAGTATATAAAGTTACATAAGTTTATTTATTTTACTGTAAAAATATACATTATTACATAAGTTTCTATTTAAGCTTTTGAGTTTAGTTATATATATATGCTTTATATATATAGATTCATATGTATGATATATATTGCTTTTATTTATTTTTTTGCACTAAGTGTCTCCGTAGAGTCTGGTATTTCTTTTAGTTACAGTGTGTATATATATATTCTTTTATTTATTAACGGTTATGATTTTACGTATCTACTTGTATGTGTTTTACAAATATTGTAAATCTCATCAAACTTGGTTTTAGTATAATATATAGAATAGTTTTTTAGTATATATATGATATGACAAAAAAATGTAAGTTAGTTATATATTCTTTTGTATATATATTGCATAAGGTTTATAAGTTGCATAGATATTTTGGGATATATAATCTAATCACATATAGTCTGGTTGCATTTTGTTTAATTCGTTCATCTATTTTGTTTCGTTCAATTATTAGTCTGCATAGTTTATTTATTTATTAACTATTGATTTTAAATTATTTACTTACATGGTTATTTTCGATTTTGAAATGTATATGGACTTTAAACTATAATTTTTTATATAAATAAGTTTATCTAAGTTGTTTATATCTTGGGTAATTAGTTTTAAATATACTAAGTTTGAATCATATATATATATATATATTCTAATATTTGTTGTGTTGATTTTTAATAAAGAAATAATAATAATAATAAGATATATATTTAATAATAATAATACATATACTTTTTGTTTCTATCAAACTGATTTTTTTCGTATGGATTCCTATATATCTGTTATGTTCGTCGAACTCGTGCTAATCTAGCTTTGTTTTGGAATTTGTGCTTGGATTCGTAACTCGTCTCATTCTCGTTCTTCTCTAGCATCGAAAGGTGAGCAATCACTTGCGCTTAACATTCTAATATCTATTAGATTTGATTTCAATTGGAACAAGAATTGAAATATGCTACTGTTAGTTATTTACATTGCTTTATATATGCTACTATTATATTTGTTCACATGTGACATTGGACACCATTATCTGTTATTTACATTGGTGATACATGCCTGTTGTTGGCTGTTATATTTTTATCATATCTATTTTCACTCTACAAGTTTTCTGTTAGTATAGAATTCCCTATGGGTTGAAATGATACATACCCGAACGATCTGTAGAATAGGATAAAATCATTATGGGTTGAAATGATAAACCCAAGCGATTAATTTAGTTGAATTTGGGATTACGGGATGAAAAGATATACACCCGTATATATTTAAATTATGGATTGAAATGATAAATATCCGTATCACTTGACCATAGGACAGAAAATTATATACAGACACCGTTGGTCTATATATAAATATTTTGAAATCGATTTCCTGAAGTTTTGAAAGGAAATATATTGTTATATATATATATACATATTGATTTTATTAAAATATTATACATTCATATGTATTTTATAAAGGTTTAAAATTTAGATTTTTAAAAATTATATGTTTTTAAATTTTAAAGTTATAAGTTAGTTTAGAAATTACAAATTTTAAGAATTTACTTATAAATTTGCTATTTTAAAGTATGTATAAATTAGTTTTAATATAAAATAAGTTTAATAATAAGATTTAATTTAATAAAGTCTGATTTAATTAATATAAGTTAAAATAGATTTTTATAATGATTTTTTTATAAGTTAAGGTAGGGAAGATAAATTTGAATTTATTTGAAATTGTGTTTAATTAAGGATTTTATTTAATTAAATCAATTTGAAACTTTTGGAATTTGAGATTTTTTTTAAAGGATACGATTTTATAACTTGATTTTGGTTTAAGGGATTAATGAATATTTCAAGTTTAAATAAATTGAAGAAAATATTTAGTTTATTTGTAATTTGGGGTTTTTATTTAGATGATATTGGATTTATTAAGTGAATATTTCAAAACTAAATAATAATGAAGTTAAATTTAGATATATTTGAAATTATCAAATTTAGTATTGAAAATGTTGAATACTTAAAGCTTTGAAATATATTGAAATTTAAATGGTTTATTTTGTGGTTCAAATCTGTATTTGAAACTAATATAATTTGAAATGGTTTATTGAGAAATTGAATTGAATTGGAATTGATGAATAGAGATTGAATTAAATTTGAACTTTGGAATCCGAGTTGATCTGAATCGATTTATGGAATTTGAGGAAACTATTTTATATTTTACTTTATTTAATATAAACTATTTTTAATATAATTATTTTAGTATACTGATTATTTTAATATAAACTATTTAACTTATAATTATTTAATATAAGCTATTTTATTTTATATACTATTTTATTATATATACTATTATTAATATCTAAACTGTTCAAGTGGGAAGTTATTATTTCAAAGTTATGAATTTCAAAGTATTATGTTATCAAGTGTTATGATTTCCAAAGTGCTATAATTTCTAAGCATTATAGTTTGGAAAGTGTTATAACTTTGAAGTGCTATGATTTTGAATGAATATTATTTTAAATGAGAAATGATATCGTATTGATATGGTTTTGAAATGGATATGATATTTTGTTTTGAAGTATGATATTTTGAAATTATCACGGCATTATAATAACATTTTATTGTTAATAGCGTAAATTACTACATAGTAGATAGTTCCATGGATCCTTAGAGGATTTTTATCCCAAACATCCTTTAAGTTACTTGTATTTCAGTTGATATTTCACTTAAGTTGGATTTATTGACATATGAATGTTAATCCTGACTTGAGTGTTTTGTGTTACGCTTTACGCTCGGGTCAAACTAGGTGTCACAGCATTTGAGACTCGCCTTTGGAGTTGGAGCTTCGATTTAAGATCCATCTGTCTATCAAGCTTTTAGTAATTTAGTTGTCTCCACTGATATATTCAGTTTTGTTATTTGACTACTGTATTGAGACTTCTATCTATTCGAGACTTCTGTTGTATCTTGTTTTTAACTCTGATATATATATATATATATATAGTATCTTTGTGAACTACTATTCATTTATTTCCACTGCTTATTGTTATATTACTCTATGTTGGTGATTTTGATATTTATTTATTTACTGTATATGCCGAGTTTGCCAAATATAAATTAACAATCTGATATTTTGAGCAATTGAAGTCCGACATGTGTGGATACGAATGGTTGAAATATCGGGGTGTTACAGTTGGTATCGAAGCTCTAGTTTTAGGCAAAACTTAGCATATATAGTAAATTTAATTACAGAATCACCTTCGTTCGAGCTTGAATCTCTTTCTCTTTGATTCGGAATTCCTTTGAATTTTGGGAACTTCCCCATTCGTTCTAAAATCCATTCTTTTCTGCCCCTATTCGTGTTTCCTTGATTCTAGGGTATCCCATAGCTCCAATGTATGAATTTTAAAAGGGTGAAATTCCTTTACAACAGGCACTGATTCACCGAAGATTTCTGTATCCTCGGTTTAGATACTACTATCTCTTGCTATGCCTGAATTCTACCTCTTGCGATCAAATGCCGATTTTCCTTAGAATTCTGCATCTATCTTATTCTTGATTTCACGTTTAACCCGGTTAATGTCACCTGTGATTAATATAAGGCTATCCATCTTCATCTTTTATAAATTAATTATCATATCTTCCTACCGAGTTCGTTTTCTTGATTAGAGTTCTCTTCGATTAGGACTACTCTAATTTTGAATCTCATATGGCTTTTCATACAACCAAATTGATTTTGAATTTTTTTTTGATTCTTGTATAAGACGGACTTTATATAAGGACAAGGTGATTTTCAACGCTTTTGATTTTGGAAGGTATTCGATTTAAAGAGATAAATCTTATATATATCGGAATTTATATAAGAATGATTTGACATATTCGAGATTATTTATTTTGGAAAGTACTTTATCTGAAAATGAAATCTTATATATAATGGAATTTATATAAGTGTGATATTTGAAGCTATGATTTTGAAAGGGTACTATAAATGGTATGTTATATTTTGAAGTAAGAGGTATGGGGAAGTACCCTCCATGAAGAAGTACAGTATGATATGCTGCGACCCAGATGTACATGGGAATCTAGGAATGGATTCGACCGGTAAAACCTAATGGACTTGAGTGAATTCAGAAATGGATTCGAACTAATATGGTTGTCCGGACTTAAACTCATGAGTCCCTCGATTTTTTTTAGGGTAGATGGTACTTTAGTTTACCTAATGGAGGCTCTTTCGATCCTGGGATCCGTTGTTTATGGATCTTCCGGGAATGAAGTGAATCCATTACGTAAATCATTGAATCAACAACGTACCACTGCAGCAGGGGTCGATGGTCCCTTGGTTAAGAAATGTCTACGATAGTTTTCTAGAATCTGAAAGGTGAAAGGATCTTCTGGAAAGTTTTGTACCCATTGCGTAAATACTAGATGAACAGTGGGCCACTACTATCGTAACATCATTGTTTGACATTTGATTTTGAGAAGTACTTCTCATACCTATTTTTAAATATTTTTTACTGGGTGTTGAAACAGGTCTACTAAGTACTTGGAGATTTCTAGTCTTATGCCTGATCAACATACGACCAAAGTCTGCAAGAACGAGGATATACCTGATAAGACATCGAGTTATAAAAGTATTCTGATATAGTATTATATAAAGGATATTTTGATCATTTTTTTTCTAAATACTTTAAAATTTTTTAAATATTGTCTATTTATGTATGGCACGGTTTATAAATTGGTTCGGAATTTGAATGAATATAAAACAAAAATTTGAGAATTTAACTTTCGGTGATTCGAAACTTTGGTTTTAAAGTTATAAACTGTATATTATTTAAAGTATTTTCGAGTAGAAATTGTTTTCAAAGAATTTTAAAAGTTTTAAATTAGTGCACTTCTCTTTTTTTGTTGGAAAATAATTTCGGTGATGACTACAACATCATCGACATTCATTTTCGAGTTTCAGAGTGGAGAGACCATTTAGGAGATTTGCTACACTTTTGTTTTGGAAAATAAATAAAATTTTGAATTTATGAATTATGACTTGATCTATAATATATATAGGAATATGTTTATAGATTTGATATACAAATATGTGTGTGTGTGTGTATTTATCTCTAAATTATTGAGGTTAATCGAAAATTTAAATTCTTAAAATTTTGATAAAGGATGATTTCAATTTTAAATGAAGCCAAAATTTTTGAATAAATATTTAAAATTTGAAATAATTGAATAGAAATCAATTTAAAAATTAATGGGATTTATAGGATTTGAATGGATAGTTTGAACTAACATATTTGAATTGAATGACTATTTATTGATTTAAAAAAATGGATTAAACCAAATTGTTGAATATAAATTAATATAAATCGAAATTTATATGGTTTTAAATTAATTGTTTTATCTTGTTTTTCAATCTATTTTTTTTTCTTTCTGGTGTTACTATTCTCCTACCTCCTTCCTTTTCGGGGACGAAAAATTTTGAGTGGCGGAGAGTGTAACGACCCATAAAATTTGATGGTTTAATAATATATTTAACTGGAATTTTTTTGAAATTTTAATAATAAAATTTTTAATTGAAAAATTAATATTTGGAAAACGTCAATTTAAACATAGTAAATGGTAAATTTCCATTTGATTATATGGATATTTATTTTCTTGTGTAAATTCTATTTTAATTCAAATCAGTTAATAATTGATGATAATGAAATATTTTTCAAAAATGAATATTTTATATAATAAATTTGTAAATCATCTTTTGAGTGAGACTCCATATTCCGTTTCTTCAAATTTGAACTTCTATTGCTCCGTTTACCTTATTTTCGGCGTTCTAACAGCATTTTTGGTACCGATTATCGACTTTGATAGGATGATCGTACTACTGATATCTGTATACCATTTTGATCATCTCGATGCATTGATCTCTGCGGTATTTCCATTCTGTGTTTTGAAGTCCGATACGCAACGAATCCACGAAAGCAATTTCGTATCCGTACCGGTTTTAGATTTTCGTCCGTATTTTTAGTCTCTGTCCTTTAATATTCTCTGTATTCAATATAAAATTTATGGCTTGTCCTTTCATATACATTGCTTGGCTTTTCAGTTGGGTATTGCACGTTTCTCTTAAGAGAAATGTATAATATAATATAAGTTTATATTATATTGCTTACGGCTGTCCTTCCTCTGTTATTTTTTTCTTTTCTTCCCAACTATATAAATTGCACAAGTTAGTATATCGGAGGACATGTTGGAACCTCTCCTTACCTTGCCCATCATTTTCGCTTAACGCAAGCCTCACAGCAGTCCGCCACCTTTATCTCCCCATCGTCGAACTTCGACCTGACTTCAAACACTAACGCTCCACCATATTACTGCTCTTCCTCGCAAGTGAAACACACACAACCCATCCCTTGGCCAAACATCATAGTTCCACCCTCCAACTCCTCTCACCCTCAACAGTATGCCCCTCCACGATCTTGCGAACCCAGAGCACGCAGCTCGAAGTCCATAACCAGCCTACCAACCGTTCACCATCACTTCCTCCTCTGTCTTCTCACCGAGCTCCATCTTCTTTCTTCTTACAGGTGTGTGTGTGTATATATATATATATATATATGTTTTACATATATATCAGTATATATATATTCTGTTGAGTTTATAATTTGCATGTGTTTACAGATTTACGTATAAAAATATGTAAATCTATATATATGTTTGCTGAAACTTGTTTTAATATTTGAAGGAAACATGCTCTGACTGAAACATGTTTTGATATCATATATAGCATACTATTGCATATATGTTGTCCAGGTTTATAAATTGTGTAGTGTGTGTGTGTGTCTATATATATATTTATAGGTTATATGTTATAAGGTAGTTCTTGTTATATATATTTATTATGTATTCTAAGTTGGTCTATTGTTATATAGTATATATGTTTCAGTATATAAAGTTACATAAGTTTATTTATTTTACCGTAAAAATATATAATGTTATATAAGTTTCTATTTAAGCTTTTAGAGTTTAGTTATATATATATATATATATATATGTACACTTTGTAGATATATATTGCTTTTATTTTGTTAGCACCATATGTCTTTGCAGAGTCTGGTATTTCTTTTAGTTACAGTGTATATCTATATATATTCTTTTATTTTATTAACGGTTATGATTTTACGTATCTACTTGTATGTGTTTTGTAAATATTACAAGTCTTATCAAGCCCGGTTTTAGTATAATATAGAGAATAGTTTTTTAGTATATATATGATATGACAGAAAAATGTATGTTAGTTATGTATTCTGTTGTATATATATTGTATAAGGTTTATAAGTTGCATAGATATTTTGGGATATATGATCTACTCATATATAGTCCGGGCACATTTTGTTTAATTTGTTCATCTATTTTGTTTTGTTCCATTATTATTTTGCATAGTATATTTGTTTATTAACCATTGATTTTAGACAATTTACATATATGGTTATTTTTAATTTTGAAATGTATATAGACTTTAAACTATAATTTTGTGTATATATATAAGTTTATCTAAGTTGTTTATATCCTGGGTCTTAATCGGTTTTAAATATAATAAGTTTAAATCATATATATATATATATATATATATTCTAATATTTGTCATGTTGATTTTTAATAAAGAAATAATAATAATATATATATTTTCTATTTCTATCAAATCGATTGTTTTTCTCATTGATTCCTATCTATCAGCTCTGCTCGTCGAATTCGTGCTAATCTAGCTTTGTTTTGGAATTCGTGCTTGGACTCGTACTCATCTCATTCCCGTTCTTCTCTAGCCTCGAAAGGTGAGCAATCACTCATGATTAACATTCTTATATCTATTAGATTTGATTTCAATTGAAATGACAATTGAAATATGCCGCTGTTAGTTATTTACATTGCTTTACGTATGCTATTATTATACCTATTCACCTGTGACATTGGACATCATTATCCGTTATTTATATTGATGAAACATGCTTGTTGTTGCCTGCTATATTATTATCATATCCGTTTACACTCTGCAAATTCCTTGTTAGTATAGAATTTCCTACGGGTTGAAATGATACATACCCGAACGATCTGTATAATAGGAGAAAATCGTTATGGGTTGAAATGATAAACCCAAGCGATTTTCAATTTAGTTGAATTTGGAATTTTGGGTTGAAAAGATATACACCCGTATATATTTAAATTACGGATTGAAATGACAAATATCCGTATCACTTGACCATAGGATAGAAAATTTTATACAGACACCGTTGGTCTATATATAAATATTTTGAAATCGATTTCCAAAAGTTTTAAAGGGAAATATATGGTTTTATATATAAATATTGATTTTTTGAAATATTATATATACAAATGTATTTTATAGTTTAAAATTTAGATTTTTAAAAATTATATGTTTTGAAATTTTAAAGTTATAAGTTTGTTTTGAAATTACAAATTTTAAGAATTTACTTATAAATTTACTATTTTAAAATATGTATAAATTAGTTTTAATATAAAGTAAGTTTATTAATAAGATTTAATTTAATAAAGTTTGATTTAATTAATATATAATATGTTTAAGTATTTATTTTAAAATTATATTTTAAAATAGATTTTTATAATGATTTTTTTATAAGTTAAGGTTGAGAAGATAAATTTGAATTTATTTGAAATTGTGTTTAATTAAGGATATTATTTAATTAAATCGATTTGAAATTTTTTGAATTTGAGATTATTTTAAAGGATATGATTTTATAACTTGATTTTGGTTTAAGGGATTAATGTATATTTCAAGTTTAAATAAATTGAACGAAATATTGTGTTTATTTGTATTTTGGGAGTTTTATTTTGATGATATTGGATTTATTAAGTGAATATTTCAAAACTAAATAATTAATAAGTTAAATTTAAATATATATATATATATATATATATATATAAAATTATCAAATTTAGTTTTGAAAATGTTGAATACTTAAAGCTTTGAAATATATTGAAATTGAAATGGTTTATTTTGTGGTTCAAATCTGTATTTGAAACCGATATAATTTGAAATGGTTTGTTTAGAAACTGAATTGAATTGGAATTGATGAATTGAGATTGAATTAAATTTTGGAATCCGAGTTGATTAGAATCGATTTGTGGAATTTGAGGAAACTATTTTATATTTTACTTTATAAATTATTTTCATATAAACTATTTTAATATAAATCATTTTTAATATAAACTATTTTTAATATAACTATTTTAATATACTAATTATTTTAATATAGACTATTTAACTTATAACTATTTTATATAAACTATTTTATTTTATATACTATTTTATTATATATACTATTATTAATATCGAAACAGTTCAAGTGGGAAGTTATGATTTCAAAGTTATGAATTACAAAGTATTATGTTATTAGGTGTTATGATTTCCAAAGTGTTATAATTTCTAAGCTTTATAATTTCGAAAGTGTTATAACTTTGAAGTGCTATGATTTTTGAAATGAATATTATCTTAACTGAGAAATGATATCGTATTGATATGGTTTTGAAATGATATGATATTTTGGTTTTGAAGTATGATATTTTGAAATGACCGCGTGTTTTAATAACGTTTGATTATTAATAGTGTATATAACTACACAGTAGATAGTTTCACGCATCCTTAAAGGATGGTTATCCCAAACATCCTTTAAGTTACTTTTATTTCAGTTGATATTTCACTTGAGTTGGATATATTGATATAAGAATGTTAATCTTGACTTGAGTGTTTTGTGTTTTGCTTTACGCTCGGGTCAGACTGGGAGTCACAGCATTTGAGACTCACCTTTGGAGTTGGAGCTTCGGTTGGAGATCCATCTATCTATTTAGCTTTCAGTTATTCAGTTGACTCCACTGATATGTTCAGATTGGTCATTTGACTACTGTATTAATACTTATATGTATTCAAGACTTCTGTTGTATCTTGTTTTTAACTCTAATATACATATATATATATATAGTAGCTTCACGAACCATTATTCATTTGTTTCCGCTGCTTATTGTTATATTACTCTATGTCGCTGATTCTGTGGTTTATTTATTAACTGTATATGCCGTGTTTTCCAAATATAAATTAATAGTATGATATTTTAAGCAATTCAAGTCCGACATGTGTGGATACGAATGTTTGAAATATCGGGATGTTACAAAATAGCTTCCAAAGAAGAGAATTTAGGCCATTGTTGTTCTTTGCAAGGGCATCAATCAAACTCAATTCAAACCTTGCTAATTCCATGAAATTATTGATATACTTCTTCACCATGGAGTCTGTTTGCCTCAGTTGGTAAATTTTCCCAAATGTAAACTTACTTCTTCTTTGGACATGAATCTTGACTTGAGGCAAGCCATGAAATCAGCTCAAGTAATTCATTGCTCTGCATTATCATCAACAACTATGGTCAACCAATCCAACGCCTTCCCATTTAAATCCCATGTAGTTATCCTCCTCTTGATCTAGTATTCCCATTCAAGCTCCTAGAAAATACATTCACAATAAATAATCCAAGCTTGGCTTTAGCAAAAAAAATTGCCTCCTTATGTGGTCGACTTACTATATTTTGAAAATCTTCACAAATTCTTGGAAAGTCTAGTGGGCAAGGTGCTATTTCAATGGGCGGAGCAATTGGTGTTGCTAGTGCAGCTTATTAAGGAATGTGAACTGAGGCAGCGGATATTTAACAAAACGATATGAATCGATGAAATGTAGCAATCGGTGGATTGAAGATACTGAAATGCCCAAATTCGTTGATCACAAAGATACCGAATTCTAGCTATCTTCGACACATTGATCGCGCACGATACCATGAAAAAAGATCTTCAATTCTTCAAGCGTTGATCAAGCGCACTTGATTCCGCGAATCGGCTTCAACAATCGTTGATTCGAGCGCACTCGAATAACCGAAAGTGGAGATAGGAGATTACACTCAACTACCAATTTAGGATGAAAGCACACAGCAATCAAACAAGAATTTTATTAAAAAAAATCAACAACCTTGAAATGTACAACACACCCCCTATTTATAGTTTTTCACAACCGGCCCTTAAGTCGTACACGACTCACGACTCAAAAGACCACACCCGTATTACAAACACAACATATAAGTCGGCAGCGACTCAACAGGCTCTCACACAGCATTACAATCATGCGACCTAAAAACGAGACGACTCACGACTCATATTACAATACGACACATACATGCATCTCAACAGAACATAGTACACGACCTATTATTACAAACGACGTACGACTCATCATACCCATATATCATTACATACCAGCACGTAACTCAACATATACGACTCAACATATGTCATGACTCACGTATTACAACCCAACACTCATTTGGCCGACTTAACTTTATGCCGACCTACGACTTAACGACATAAGGACATGTTATATTTCACACTGTACGACATAGTGACTTAAGACACAATTGCTTAACAAGACATGACTCAACTAAGTCGTAACCCGCCGCCGGCTTAAAGTCTTCAACCACTGGAACTTCCCTTCGCTTCTTGATAAGTCGTGGACGACTTATAGCAGTGTCGTTAGGTCGGAACATTTTCCCCCGAGCTTTGTTAAGTTGCAAACGACTTAAATCCTCTTCATTAACTCGCAGCTCCTCTTCCTGTAACTCCTTAGGTCGTAACTCGTTATCCTTCACTCTGTTAAGTCGCGAACGACTTAAGGCCTTAACATTAGGTCGTGAATACCCTTTGTTAAGTCGTGAGCGACTTATAACCCCTGAACGACTTAAAAATGAAGCGAATACCAAACGACTTAAAGGCCTTGAACAATTTAAGCATATTGATTCCGTAGTTCGTACTGCATCATCCTCCCCCGGTTGACAGAAATTCGTCCTCGAATTTTCACTTTCTCTTTCCACAACAAATTCATTTCCATGATACGGAATCAAATGTTTAACATTGAACACGTCAGAGGTATACACATCCTCCGGCAGCTTCAGCTTATAAGCGTTTTTATTAATACGTTTCACAACTTCCACGGGACCAATTTTTCTGGCTTTCAACTTGTTATAAGCGCCTACTGGAAAACGATCCTTGGTTAACACAACATAAACCAAATCACCTTCGTTAAATTCAACACTTCGTCGCTTCAAATCTGCCGTCTGCTTATACTTCTCATTTGCTTTCTCCAACCATTCCCGAACGATTTTATGACATTCAGTCAACCCATCAACAAAGTCTACAGCTCGTTTAACCGTCCCCTTCGGTTGTGGCACTACTGCTAAATCCAACCGTCCCCTGGGTAGATTTGAATATACAATCTGAAATGGACTGAATCCCGTACTACGATTTACTACATGATTATGAGCAAACTCTGCTTGGCATAACTTCATGTCCCAACTCTTCAGATTATCTTTCACCAAACATCGTAACAAATTCCCCAACGATCTGTTAACAACTTCGGTTTGTCCGTCCGTCTGCGGATGATAAGCGCTGCTAAAGTCCAACTTCGTTCCCACCATTTTCCACAAACTAAGCCAAAAATGACTTAAAAATATGGTATCTCTGTCTGAAACGATAGATTCTGGTAACCCATGAAGTCTATAGATTTCTTTGAAATATAACTGAGCTACATGAACAGCATCCGCCGTCTTCTTACAAGCTATAAAGTGTGCCATTTTCGAGAATCTGTCAACTACCACATATATAGAATCATTGCCACGCTGCATTCTCGACAATCCCAACACAAAGTCCATACTCACATCAACCCACGGTTTAGTTGGTACAGGTAACGGCATATATAATCCAGCATTGGTCGCGGTTCCCTTAGAAACCTGACATATATGACATCTCTCCACAAACCTTTCAACCTCCTTCCTCGTTGATGGCCAAAAGTAAGATTGAGAAATTAACTGCAAAGTACGATCTCTACCCACATGGCCTTCTTCATGTAGCTCCTTGATAATCTTCATTTTCAAACTACAATCTGGTACACACAATTGATTTCCCTTAAATAAGAAACCATCAATCAGCACAAATTCATCAGAACTTCCCTCCTTGACTTTCTCGACAAATTTCTTAAAGCAAGGATCTTCTTCAATCAGCTCTGGAAATAATTCAAAACCTGTCACTTCAACTTTCATTGTCGTTAATAAATGATTCCTCCTACTCAAAGCATCAGCCACACGATTCGTCACCCCAGACTTGTGTTTGACAACAAAAGTAAATTGCTGTAAATAGGCAATCCACGATGCATGTCTTGCTGAAATCTTGTCCTGCCCCTGCAAATGCTTCAAAGCTTCGTGGTCTGTGTAAAGAACAAACTCCTTATGGAACAGATAGTGTCTCCAATGTTTCACTGCTTGCACCACAGCATAAAACTCTACATCATACGTACTATATCTCATCTTTGCCCCTGATAACTTCTCACTGAAATAAGCAACTGGTCTTCCCTTTTGACTCAAGACTCCACCAATTCCAACCTTCGATGCATCAGTATGCAATTCAAACAACAACTGAAAATCTGGTAAAACAAGAATCGGTGCTGTCGTCAATAGTTCCTTGATCTTCTCAAAAGCAACCCCCGCTTCTTCTGACCATACAAACTGCTTCCCTTTCATACAATCAGTAACTGGAGCCATCACGCTACTGAAGTGTGGAATGAATCTTCGGTAGAATGACGCTAGCCCATGAAAACTTCTTACTTCTGTAATTGTCTTTGGTTGTGGCCAATTCTTGACTGCTTCAACTTTATTCTGGTCCACCTATATACCTTCTCCTGACACAACATACCCCAGAAATAAAACACTCCTCGTCATAAACACACATTTCTTTGTTGCGGCATAGAACTGTTCCTCGCGAAGAATAATTAACACCTTCCGCAAATGCTCTATGTGCTCTTCTGTACTTCCACTATATATCAGAATATCATCAAAATATACCACCATGAATTTCCCAATGAATGGTCTAAAGATTTGATTCATCACCCGCATGAATGTACTAGGTGCATTTGATAAACCAAATGGCATAACCAACCATTCGTATAGACCCTCCCTGGTTTTAAAAGCAGTCTTCCACTCATCACCCGGTCTAATACGAATTTGATGATATCCACTCTTCAAATCAATCTTCGAAAAGATAGTTGCCCCATTCAACTGATCTAGTAAATCATCCAACCTCGGCATAGGAAATCTATATCTCACAGTGATCTTATTCAGTGCTCGACTATCAGTGCACATCCTCCACGTCCCATCCTTCTTTGGTACCAACAAAGCTGGCACAGCACATGGACTCAAACTTTCCTGCACACGTCCATGCTCAAGCAACTCTTCCACCTGCCTTCGCAACTCCTCGTGTTCCTTCGAACTCATCCGATAATGTGGTCTATGCGGTAATACTGCTCCCGGAACAAGATCGATTTGATGTTGAATGTCTCTCAGTGGCGGTAACTTCTTGGGCAACTCTTATGGAAATACATCCTCAAATTCTTTCAATACTGGTTTTGCTTCTTCTGGAATTTCAACCTCTTCACTGCTCTCACGCCCTATCAACAAGTACACTTTAGGTTCCTCTTCAACTTCCTTAACAAACTCCTTCAATGATAGTAAAGTTTTCAGCTCTTCAATCTCCTCCAACTTGCTCTCCTTCTGTTGTTGCTTCTTGGGAACTAAAGTGATTTTAGTACCTTCAAACATGAAACTATAACTATTAGCACGACCATCATGTTGCACTGCTCTATCAAACTGCCATGGTCTGCCCAACAACAGATGACACACATCCATGTCAACTACATCACACCAAATCTCATCCTTATATTTCTTCCCAATCGAAAAATTCACACAAGCTCTTCGTCCAACTTTCACTTCACCGCCCTTCCTTAACCATGCTAACTTGTATGGTTTAGGATGCTTCTCAGTTTTCAAGTTCAACTTCCTTACTGCTTCAGTAGAGATAATGTTGTCACAACTCCCAATATCAATGACGAACTTGCAAACTTTTCCCAGAATAGTGCATGTGGAATGAAATATGTTATTCCTCAACCAACTGTTTTCCTCTTCCTGTTTCGGTGCCAAATAACTTCTTCTCATCATCAAATTACACCCTTCATCTCCGGATAACTCTTCTTCCTCCTCAACATAAGGTGAATTAGAGCATTCAGCTTCCACATCCTCTTCTTCAATCTCAGCAACCATCGCTCTCTTTTTTGGCTTCGGACATTCATTGCTTTTATGACCCAACTCCTGACAATTGTAACATTTGAAACTGCTATTAACCTTTGCCTTCTCAACCTCCTTCACAACTGGTTTTGCAACAGCTTTAGGAATATTAGAACTTCCACCGACAGCCTTCACTTGATTGTTAGAATTAGTAAACACACCACCTCCACGCCTTCCCTGCTTCTCCCAAGCCAACGCTTTCTGATGTGCCTCCGCTACAGATCTTGGATCGAACATATTCACCATATCCTGGATCTGCATTCTCAATCCTCCAACAAATCTAGCAGTCAGCTGTTCTTCTGTTTCCGTAATGTCATTTCTAGCAATGAGTTGGTAAAATTCATCTGCATAATCATTAACTGACTTCGTCCCCTGCCTTAGATTCTGCAATCTCTGGTACATGAGTGATTGCTAGTTATAAGGTAAAAATGTAGCTCTCATCAACTTCTTCATCTTATCCCAAGATTCAACTTTTGACTTTCCCGTTCTCTCCCTTGTAAGTTTGGTTTGCTGCCACCACGCCAAAGCTCTCCCCCTCAACCTAGTAGCAACCAACTTCACTCGACGATTTTCCGGAATCTCCTTGAAATCAAAGATCTCTTCAACATTTGACAACCAGTCTAAGAACTCTTCAGCTACCATCCCTCCTTTGAATTCAGGAATTTCCATCTTCATACCTGATTCCCATCGACGATCATTTTCTACATCCCGATATGAATTTCGAACTTGGTCTCGATCTCGATAATGACTACTAGCTCTATCACCCTCTTCATCAAAATCGAATGTTTGTCTATATCGATCTCGACCATCAACATCCCTTCGATCACGCATGTCCCTTCTACTATGTCTCTCTTCATCTCTATATGGCTCATTTTCAAACTCACGTGGAGTTCTTCTCTCTTCATGCCCATAGTCATAGTGATCTCTCCTCGATGAAATTGATGTTTCTCTTCGCTCTCTAAAAGATTGCGGTGATACCCTCCTTGCTTCCGTAACCGATGGCGAAACTCTGTTTCCTCCATGGTTCGAGATTGGTGATCTCCTCCTTTGATTTTGATTCAAATCATTCATCAACTTCTCTAACTTTCCAATGCCTTCATCAAACTTCTCATTGATACGTTGTTCCATTTGCTCAGCTTCTTCTCTTCTATACAACGCTTCAACATTTTGATGACGATTAGCTCTCCTTGGCGGCATGATTACTCAATCACAAACACTTCAACAAATAATTCACCTAGGCTCGGCTACTTCTCGCAAGTATACACGGCCTACTCTTCAAACTCTCGGCTCAAATTCAAACACCTTTCCAACTTTGATCCAAAATGAAATGGATCGAAAGCTTCTAACTTGTTTCAACTTCAAGATGAACACAATGAACACCAAACTTCAAACTCCTTGGCTCCAAGACTCGACTTAGCTATGATTGGCTAAGTCTAGCTCTGATACCAAAACTGACGCAGCGGATATTTAACAAAACGATATGAATCGATGAAATGTAGCAATCGGTGGATTGAAGATACTGAAATGCCCAAATTCGTTGGTCACAAAGATACCGAATTCTAGCTATCTTCGACACGTTGATCGCGCACGATACCGTGAAAGAAGATCTTCAATTCTTCAAGCGTTGATCAAGCGCACTTAATTCCGCGAATCGGCTTCAATAATCGTTGATTCGAGCGCACTCGAATAACCGAAAGTGGAGATAGGAGATTACACTCAACTACCAATTTAGGATGAAAGCACACAGCAATCAAACAAGAATTTTATTCAAAAAAATCAACAACCTTGAAATGTACAACACACCCCCTATTTATAGTTTTTCACAACCGGCCCTTAAGTCGTACACGACTCACGACTCAAAAGACCACACCCGTATTACAAACACAACTTATAAGTCGGCAGTGACTCAACAGGCTCTCACACGGCATTACAATCATGCGACCTAAAGACGAGACGACTCACGACTCATATTACAATATGACACATACATGCATCTCAACAGAACATAGTACACGACATATTATTACAAACGACGTACGACTCATCATACCCATATATCATTACATACCAGCACGTAACACAACATATACGACTCAACATATGTCACGACTCACGTATTACAACCCAACACTCATTCGGCCGACTTAAATTTATGCCGACCTACGACTTAATGACATAAGGACATGTTATATTTCACACTGTACGACATAGTGACTTAAGACACAATGGCTTAACAAGACACGACTCAACTAAGTCGTAACCCGCCGCCGACTTAAAGTCTTCAACCACTGGAACTTCCCTCCGCTTCTTGATAAGTCATGGACGACTTATAGCAGTGTCGTTAGGTCGGAACATTTTCCCCCGAGCTGTGTTAAGTCGCAAACGACTTAAATCCTCTTCATTAACTCGCAGCTCCTCTTCCTGTAACTCCTTAGGTCGTAACTCGTTATCCTTCACTCTGTTAAGTCGCGAACGACTTAAGGCCTTAACATTAGGTCGTGAATACCCTTTGTTAAGTCGTGAGCGACTTATAACCCCCGAGCGACTTAAAATCGAACCCAACTCCAAACGACTTAAAGGCCTTGAACAATTTAAACATATTGATTCCGTAGTTCGTACTGCATCATGAACTTACCCTATGTGTCTTGGGTATTTCTTAAAATACTTTGGCATACCTTGTTTGGCGGGTATTTCCTTGTTGGTGGGGTTTCCTGCCTCAGAGCAATTGCCTTCAACAATAATAAACAATATGTACATTTGAGCTTTTAAGTTATAACATCCTAAGATAGTGTTATTTGCTAAATTAAATTTTCCTAGCGTGTTTGCATATGTTCATTTAAGTATATACATACGTACATACATACATACATACATACATTTACATGTAGTAGTTTGAAAATTACTTTCCAAAATAGGAAATATATACTCTTGTGTATACCGTTTCCCACTGATCGAGTGACGTAATCTCTGATACAAAATGTAACAACCCTTTCTGAAATGGACCTAGTTTCCAATCTAATAAAACCCATCGAACTTAGGTACATTGTAGAGCTAGCTTTTGGTTGGTAAAGTTGCTAAAACAAACAATATATTGAGCTGTCCATCTATGCTTTCAGAATCTCACAGTAGAAGGGATAAAATATAACAACAAAAATAAGTATCCATTAACATATTCCAAATCTCAGAAAATACAATAACATCCCAAATACCGTTAATACCTTATCTTAACATAAAACTTCATCATGTCTACAATCTGGGTACATCAGAATAAATCAAAACATAGATAAGCAATAAACTTCCATGAGCCTTCACCACCTCCTTTATAATCTTCATCGACATCATTCTCCTTAATCTATTGGTTTTATTAAAGAGGGAGTTAGAACAACAAAATTTACTGAGTAAATATCTCATGTCTTACCACAATTGTAATTGTACAGTATCATTTATATGAGTATTATGTCCTATGCATCATACACTATGTCTTAACAAGTATACCTCCAAGTGTGAACCGAAGGCCCTTCGTGTAACAACCCGCATATTTTACGATTGTGTATTTAAATATTTTATTTAAATATAGCATTGTTAGTTGGATTATAGTCCAAAATACTACTTTTTGCAAACAGTCAAATTAGGACTCGAGACCACTTACATTGAGTCTAAAATGACGTTTGCGATCTTTTTGAGTATAAACATTGATATGTTTGGAGTTAGCTAGAACTTCGACCTTTTCACTTAGGTCTTTGGGTTTGGGTTTCAGCCCATTTACCCCAACTTAAGACCTTAGCTCCACCCCCACTCCTCTTCATCCATTTCATTTCTATTTCCTAACACTTCAAGCTTTAAGAACAATGGGGGAAGAGATTGGAAATTAAAATTCCTAAGCCCTAGCTCCTTTGCAAATTCAAGTTTTGACTCCAAAATCCAAGAGAAGCTTATGTAAGGTCATCATCTTCTTCTACATCTCAATCTCTCTCCAATTTCAGAAATTCCCTATAACCTAACTTAGGAAATATTTCTTTATAATCTTAGATTGGAGTTCCTAGAGATAAAGTTGAAGAGTGGTTGATCTTCCTTTTGTTTTCAAGCTTCTCCTTCATTGTTTTTGAGAAAAGTTGAGATTTTTATCTCACATCCATGTCTATAACTATCATTGTTGTTAGGCATGAATTCCTAACATCTATTCATGTTCATTTGCTTTTGATTCAAATTGATTTGGTGAACATTTCAATTTTTTGGTGTTTTGAAGTCAAAAACTTTAAAATCTTATCTTTGATGTATGAACATGCTTTTGGTCGTATATCAAAGAGCCTATAGGGCTGGGTTGTCGATTGTCATAAACCCCTAGCGTCCATTGCTCCTCCAATCGCAAATTGTTGAGAGTTTGCCCTTCATTTTGATAGGCTGAAAATACTGGAATATAGAGTCCAGTCGACTGGCTCTCTGAGTCCAATCGACTAACCTGGAATCCGAGTTTTCCAAGCATTGGGCTAGTCGACTGAACTTAGTGTCCAGTCGACTGACCTGCCTGCTTCATCCCAATTTGCCTATTTTGCTTGAGATTTCAATTTTTATCGATTCGTGATTATCCGAGTTGTTGTTATCATTTATTCGACTTTAATGACTTCTATTTCGGGATTTTTGGGAATATCCATTTTTGATGGATTCGGTATTGATTTCTTTGGATTTAATTCACGTCTTCGAACGTGAATTTTTGGCGATTGATTATTTCTACAATCATTTCTGTGACTTGTCACTTTTAAATACAAAGGTTTCTATACTAGTAGTAAATATTCAAACTCTTTCTCAAAGACGATTTCAACTCTATTTTTAATACAAAGCTTGTTTATAAAACTATTTTCCAATCTATTAGGGTACACAAACCTTTACCTCATTCGTTTGAGAAATCTAATTAAATGGCTTAGTAAAACCAGTGGTATGAAACGCTTTCATTTACTTCTTCGGTTAATTTTTGGAATTGTTCGATTGAAACTCTTGTGATAATTTATGAGTGGATATCTACAATTTGTTTGTGAATATTTAAGTTAAGCCAGTGGTTATGGGACATGAAGCTAAACTCATTTATTTGCTAGCCTAGTGTAATTCACACTTTTCACTAATCATTGATGATCATTTTTATGGTTTAGACTAGCAATGTGTGATGCCTCTTTGTCCACGTAGGGGACGGTGCCTCAATTTATTGAGTTTCGTCTCATTTCTTTTGTAGGCTAACGGCCTATTAGTTCTTTGGAGTTTTGGCTCAATTCTTATGGGCTAGCGACCCATGTCCTTCTAGGGTGTTTGGTTCGTCGGATGTACCATTATTGTACTACATCAATGTCCCGACTTTTTGGTTCATTGGACGTACCGTTATTGTACTCCGTCAATGTTTCGAATTATTGGAGTTTCGGTTCATTGGACGTACCGTTATTGTACTGCGTCGATTTTCCGAATTATTTGAGTTTCGGTTCATGGGACGTACCGTTATTGTACTGCGTCGATGTTCCGGCTTTATGGTTAGTGACCATAGAATAATGTTCCATTTGCGATACTCGTGTGGTGAGTTTTCATGCTCCCGTTTGTGATAGGACTCCCCCTTTTTTGTGATTTCTGGATTTCTAATTGACGATTTCTAAAATTATTTGTTTTGCCAACTTTTATGATTGGCATTGATATGTTAGCCAATATTTGTGGTTTGGTGAATATGGTAAAGAATATGACATTGTTTTTGATGTTATGATATTTTTGAGATATTATGTGATTTTTATTGTTGTTAAATGTATACTTTTCATAGTATGGCATTATTGTTCTCATACATTTTCGTCATATCTCTTATCCTATCTCATTTTATCTGATATTTATAGCTAGACTAATTCGTTTATTATTTTCTTATTAAACAATACTCGGGTCAGACCGACATGTTACAGGTGCTTCCGCTTGACTCCTTATCAGGGATCATCATTTGACTTTTGTCTAACTACATTAGATTGGTCGTTTTTGTTGTTATACATTTGAGATAGAGACTACTTGATGCATAAATATTCTTTTATCTAGCACTTATATCTATTCTTTTGTGATATTGTGGATCATGTTTGACCAATACTCTGATGTACACTTCAATGTGTTATATTCATATCTATTTCCGCCTTTGTTATATAGATATCCATGACTGATTTATGTTATGTTCATTTCTATATTTGTTTCCAAAGACCACATAGCCACTGTGTAGTAGCTTTGAGTTTGTAATGGCACGTCGGATTTCCTCTTGAACTGAAATGCATGTTATACTATCTGACATATCGGTGCTCGCACAAAGCAATTACACGGATGGTCGCTCCTCAACAGACTTATTCTTTGTGCTAGTTGACGGCATTACTCCGTAGTGTCCTTGGCTAGCATGAGTATAGAGATAGGGCATCAGATCTTGGTATCAAATCTAAACTTTGGAACAATGTAGAATAATTTAACAAGGATCATCGTCCTAAGTCCATCTTAGGAGTCGGGCCTTAGGGTTTTATTCGAGTCATTGGATCTGTTCTATCCTATTTTCTTTGTGATGCCTTCTTTTATCAATCATGATTGTTTGATATTCATTCTGAGAGTAACCTTTGTCTTCTTCTTTCTTTCTTTCGTAAAGAAGAGAAATGGTTAGATCCAACTAACCCAGTGCCGGTCAAACCAGTGCTACTCCTCAGGAGGGAGTATTTATGTCTGTCCAGTAGCTTCTAGATCTTGTAAAGAATGCTCAAGCTGTCGGACCCATTCCCAAGCCTTCTCATCCTAGATTTGGATTTATACACTTGTGTAAAGACTATACCGGTTTGGGTGGAAGGCCATTCAAGGGATCCGAAAGTGTTATAGAAATCCAAGCTTGGCTTAGATCATGCAACCACATCTTTTCCCGCATGAATCTCGTTGATCTCCATCGAGTCTAAGTGGCTTGTAGCATGCTCCAAGAAAGAGCATTAGATTGGTATGAGCTTTTTATTTCTGAGATTATCGAAGCGGATCTTACTTGAGAGCAATTCCGGGGAAGGTTCGAGTTGAAATTTGTGCCGGAGGCTGAAAAAGTAACTTCAGCTCGACGCTTTATTGACCTTGTTTATGGTGAACCTTCCATGACAGACTATGTAGCAACTTTTAAATCTCTCTCTAAATATGGGGTCGAGTATATTAATACCCCATTGAAGAAAAATCAGAGGTTTATCTATGGGTTGAATAAGAACCTCAAGAAGCCATTACTTCTGAAACTAGAAGTTTCTTTTGATCAGCTTATTGATATCGCTCTTCGACTTGAAGAGGCCGATAATGGAAGTGATGTTGAAGTTGTGGGTGCAAAACAGAACTTCAACAATAACATGAAGAGGCCTATTAAATTCAAATGCCCCAATCCCAACAATAAAGGCAAACAAGAAACTCCGGTAGGAAAGACTCCTACCTCTAGTCGTGGATAATGCTACAATTGTGGTTCCATGGACCATTACGCTAATAGGTGTCCGAAACCTCTCCTTTGTCGCTATTGCAAAAGTTCGAGTCATCTTTTATCTTCATGTCCCAAACTTCCAAGCAAGAGGGAGGGAAAGCTAAATGTTGTGTAAGCGCCTAATAGCACTTCTCTTGGTTAAGATATTTCTCATTCGGTCCTTGATGACATTTGTTTTGTGATTATCCTATTCGAGTTCTTGTTCATCTCATTATTTTTATATCGAAAGAACTTTTTGACTTCTTCTCTTTAAATATTTTGGGCTTGACGACTTCGATGATAATTACTATCCGGATAGTGGATTCACAACGCTTAGTTTATTTTGAAAAGATGCCGAAATTATTTTATATGATTATTCTTTCCAGGCCGATTTGCATGTTATGTGTTACTTAGGCTTTGGAATTGATTTTGTGAAAGGATTGGCATAATCATTATGAAGCCATGTCCTGTGTCCCAAGTGGACTATCCATCTTCGACATTTTCAATCTGTTAAGCAGATTTCTATTTTTCTAAAATGATTTTGATTCCAATTTGGTGGCATTATTTTATTTTCTAGACCCACTTATTGAAGAAAATGTTATTTCTCTCATCCAAGTAGTTTGTGAAATTTTCCGGTATCTTTCAGCTTGTCTTAGGGTTAACACCTAAGCAATCTTTTGAGTGGTGCTAAGGTCTTTTCAGTTTGACTTTACCGCCAGTTTCATTAGCTATGAGTTGCGGACGATAGCATTCCACTAACCGCATTCCGCACTCATTATGATTCTTATGAATGACAGTGATGTCATTCGAGTTGCCTAGCTTATTTCATCTATCTTATTAATCGATAATTCAACGAATATCTCAATGAGTCCGTTTTTGAATTTATTAATTATAGATGAAAACAGCAGTTTAAAATTTGCAAATCTTTTTCATAAGATTTATTTCTAAGTATAATTGGATTTTATTCTTAAAACGAGCAAAGAGTATTCGTAAAAATTTTAAGAGATATTTTTATCCTATAGAAGATGATTTTGTGTTGTTTTGCCTATTGAGTGCTTTAAGAATTCTGGTCGATGTGCCTGATCAACATTATCGATAGGAATCTCCTAAAACGCTTTGATGAGACAAATCTGACACAGTAAATTGGATTGGAATAAGTAAATTTTTCTAGAAAGATGACTACATAAAGTTAATTGTGATTTTGAAAATTTTAGCTTTTTGGGAAAGAGGATCAATTAAAAGAAATCTTTTTTCCAATACTTCTATTCTTGTGATTCCCGAAAGGAACCAAGACCTTATTATTTGTACCGGTGCTAGCTATATTAGTTTGGGTGCCGTTCTCTTACGAATGAGAATGTTCTATCATTTATGCTTCTATACAATTAAAGCCTATCGAGACTAGGTATGCCACTCATGATCTAGTGTTCGCGGCTATTGTTTTCGCTTTTAGAAATTTGGCATCATTATTTTTGGAATCATTATTTTGGGAGAGAAATTTGTTCTCTACACCGATCATAAATCTTTGGAATATCTATTCTCTCATAAGGAACTTAATTTGTGTCAACATCGTTGGCTCGAGTTCCTTGCGTTTTATGATCTTATATTCTCTATACTTTGGAAAGGCAGATCGTTTTGCTGATGCCCTTAGTCGTAAACAACAAATGGTTGTTTCTTTGATGATGTTCGAATGGAATGATCGTCTTGACAGGATCAACGGGCGTACCGTTATTGTACTATGTCGTTGTCCAATTTATTTGAGTTTCGGTATAACGTACGTACTTTTATTATACTACGTCGTTGTTCCGAATTATTCGAGCATACCGTTATTGAACTACGTCGTTGAACCGGGTCGACTTTCTGCTATTCATGACGTTTTTCACGTCTCCCAACTACGGAAACGCCTTCGAGATTCCGATTCTATTCTTGAGCCCGGTGTTGTTGGAGAAATTGAAGTTTCGCCTAATTTGACTTATGAGTAGCATCCTATTCGTATCATTGCATCGGAGGTAAAACGCCTACGAAATAAAGATGTCCCTCTTATGAAAGTTCAATTGTCCTCAAATCCTAAGGATTGTTCTTGGGAATCTAGAGAATTCATCGAGCAAACACATCCGGACTTACTTTCTCGTGCTCTTTGAGGTGAACTTATTTCAAATTTCTTTTGTGTTGGTATGCTTCTGTGGTTGTTACTTTTTATTTTCTTCTTAAATATTGCGAGGACCCAATTTCTTTAAGGAGGGAAGTCTGTAACAACCAGCATATTTTACGATTATGTATTTAAATATTTTATTTAAATATAGCATCATTAGTCGGATTATAGTCTGAAATGCTACTTTTTGCAAACAGTCAAATTAGGACTCGAGACTACTTCCATTGAATTCAAAATGACGTTTGCGATCTTTTTGTGTATAAACATTGATATGTTTGGAGTTAGCTAGAATTTCGACCTTTTCACTTAGGGCTTTGGGTTTGGGTTTCAGCCCATTTACCCCAACTTAAGACCCTAGCTCCACCCCCACTCCTCTTCATCCATTTCATTTCTATTTCCTAACACTTCAAGCTTTAGGAACAACAGGGGAAGAGATTGAAAATTAAAATTCCTAAGCCCTAGCACCTTTGCAAATTAAAGTTCTAACTCCAAAATCCAAGAGAAGCTTAGGTAAGTATCATCTTCTTTTTCTCCATCTCAATCTCTCTCCAATTTCAGAAATTCCCTATAACCTAACTTAGGAAATATTTGTTTATAATCTTAGATTGGAGTTTCTAGAGATAAAGTTGAAGAGTGGTTGGTCTTTCTTTTGTTTTCATCTTTCTCCTTCATTGTTTTTTGACAAAAGGTGAGATTTTTATCCCACATCCATGTCTATAACTATCATTATTGTTAGGTATGAATTCCTAACATCTACTCATGTTCACTTGCTTTTGATTTAAATTGATTTGGTGAACATTTCAATTTTTTGTGTTTTGAAGTCAAACACTTTAAAATCCTAGCTTTGATGTAAGAACATGCTTTTGGTGGTGTATTGAAGAGCCAATAGGGCTGGGTTGTCGATTGGCATAAACCCCTAGCGCTCATTTCTCGTTCAATCGGAAATGGTTGAGAGTTTGCCCTTCATTTTGATAGTCTGGAAATACTGGAAAACAGGGTCCAGTTGACTGGCTCTTTGAGTCCAGTCGATTGATCTAGAACCCGAGAGTTTTCCAGGCATTGGGCCATTCGATTGAACTCAGTGTCCAGTCGACTGACCTGCTTGCTTCATCCCAATTTGCCTATTTTGCTTGGGATTCCAAATTTTATCGATTCGTGATTATCCGAGTTGTTGTTATCATTCATTCGACTTTGATGACTTCTATTTCGGGATTTTTGGGAATATCCATTTTTTATGGATTCGGTATCGATTTCTTTGGATTTAATTCACGTGTTCGAATGTGAATTTTTGGCGATTGACTGTTTCTACAATCATTTCTGTGACTTGTCACTTTTAAATACAAAGGTTTCTATGCTCGTAGTAAATATTCAAACTCTTTCTCAAACATGATTTCAAATCTATTTTTAATACAAAGCTTGTTTATAAAACCGTTTTCCAATTATTAGTGTACACAAACCTTTACCTCATTCGTTTGAGAAATCTAATTAAATGGCTTAGTAAAACTAGTGGTATGAAACACTTGCGTTTACTTCGTCGGTTAATTTTTGGACTTGTTCGATTGAAACTATTATGACAATTTACGAGTGGAGATCTACAATTTGTTCGTGAATATTTAAGTTAAGCCAGTGGTTATGGGACATGAAGCTAAACTCATTTATTTGCTAGCTTAGTGTAATTCACACTTTTCACTGATCATTGATAATCATTTTTATGGTTTAGACTAGCAATGTGCGATGTCTCTTTGTCCGCGTAGGGGACGGTACCTTGCTTTATTGAGCTTTGTCTCATTTCTTTTTTAGGCTAAGGACCTATTAGTTCATTAAAGGTTCGGCTCAATTCTTATGGGCAAGCGATCCATGTTCTTTTATGGTGTTTGGTTCATCGGATATACCGTTATTGTACTACATCGATGTCTCGAATTTTCGGTTCATTGGACGTACCGTTATTGTACTTCATCAATGTTCCAAATTATTGGAGTTTTGGTTCATTGGACGTACCGTCATTATACTGCGTTAATGTTTCGGTTCATGGGACGTACCATTATTGTACTGAATCGATGTTTCGGCTTCATGGTTAGCAACCATGGAATAGCGTTCCATTTGCGATACACGTGTGGTGAGTTTTCATGCTCCCGTTTATGATAGGCCTCCCCCTTTTTGTGATTTTTGGATTTCTAATTAATGATTTCTAGAATTTGTGTTTCACCAACTTTTATGATTTGCATTGATGAGTTAGCTAATATTTGTGGTTTGGTGAATATGGTGAAGAATATGACATTCTTTTTGATGTTATGAGATTTTTGAGAAATTGTATGATTTTTGTTGTTGTTAAATGTATACTTTTCACAGTATGACATTATTGTTCTCATACTTTTCGTCATATCTCTTATCCTATCTCATTTTATCTGATATTTATAGCTAGATTGATCCGTTTATAATTTTCTTATTAAATAACACTCGGGTCAAACCGAGATGCTACAGGTGCTTCTGCTTGACTCTTTATTAGGGATCATCATCTGACTTTTGTCTAACTACATTAGATTGGTAGTTTTTGTTGTTATACCTTTGAGATAGAGACTCCTTGGTGTATACATATTCTTTTGCCTAGCACTTATATCTATTCTTTTATGATATTGTGGATCCTGTTTGACCACTACTCTGATGTACACTTCTATGTGTTATATTCATATCTATTTCCACCTTTGTGATATGGATATCTGTGAGTGATTTATGTTATGTTTATTTCTACATCTGTTTCCGAAGACCACATAGCCACTATGTGGTAGCTTTGAGTTTGTATCGACATGTAGGATTTTCTCTTGAAATGAAATGCATGTTATACTATTTGACATATCGGTGCTCGCACAAAGCTATTACACGGATGGTCGCTCCTCAACTTCCTTATTCTTCGTGCTAGTTGACGGCATTGCTCCATAGTGTCCTTGGCTAGCGTGAGTATGGAGGTAGGGCGTCACACTTCCAGTCTAGCTCCATAACATATTTCCAACTATATGCCAATGACTCTTTCCAAACCAACTTCGTAACTATAATGCGAGTGTAACACAACTATGGAATATATTCGGCCCAATGACCCATCTCCTTCAACTATGTCTTAACAATGCGAGAGAATGTATTTGAGCTACTTAATACCTCTTTAATAGGAATTAGGCAGACTCTGACTAATTGATACTATATCTTTGGAAGACCCCATCATTTAATACCTAGACCTAAGATGGACCGCTCCTTGGTACTTCCTAGTTGACATAATAAGAAATCCCACAAAGCCACTTAATACTTCTTAAATTGTGAAGAGACAGATCTTTCAGTAGTCATTTAATACCTCAACACCAATGCGGACCTCCTTTAGATATTTCCAAAACTTGCACATAAAGGATAACCCAAACCACATAATACTTTGTTAGAGGTATATCCAACAATAGCCACTTAATACCTCTAATCTAGAAGTAGACCCATTCTAGGATTCCCGTTTTGTGACCCATAACCGGAATTGTAATATCTCACATTAGTTCGACCATTCCTAGGAGTTGGTAGCCATAATAGTTGGGTGGACTTATCCTACCGAATTGGGACTAACCTCGTGTACACCATGGGTACTTATCATAGGTGATACTTTACATTAGTCAAAAAGGCACACCGTTGGTAGGAAAATTTGCTAAGCAGACTTTTATTTGCTTTTAATTAACCTCGCATCCCTACAATTTATCATATTTCAGCTCTTCGATAATACAAAATATGCTACTATATATATACTACATATGTAGTGACTTGCGGTTCCGTATCCCTTGAGTTGATCATAATTCTTCCTCGCTCAACCCAAAGTGTACGAAAGAGGGAATTACAAGGGTGAAGAAGAAGAAAGAGATGGAAGAAAATTAAACAACAACATAGAATCTCACAATCGCAGCGGAACAAAATATTATATATAATAATCGATTTTTATATACAAAAGAATATGTAACTGTTTATACTTAAAATCATCGAGTACAACAATCAATACATCAACTAGACAGTTATATAACTTGTACTTTCACAGTGGAATATAAGTCAAGTACCGAAATATTTCTTAAAACTCCTCCAGCTCGTCTCCTGAGCTCCACATCATTTAAACCTGAATATGTAATACTCGGTCTGACCCGAGCATTATAATCAAATAACACCCGAGTTAGTTTAGAAAACCAGCGTGAGAAAAAACACTCGATTTGAGTTATTAGATTTATCAAAATCCTTTGAAAAACAAAGGTGCCTCGTAAGACCGCGTCACACATAAACACGACGGGTTTTACCTTACGATAGCCAAAACATTTTATAGAAAATTCAGTGGTATTATAATAGGGTCTAAATACAAATACTTATTCTAGTAGCTGAAATTGTTACATTAATTAAATTCCAGCATACTAGGCTCTACAAAAAAAACCGTAAGCTCGTGTTGGAAAATGGATTCCAACGAATGACTGGGCCACTAGGGTATCGCTCGTCATAGTACACCTCTAGAACAATGTACCGAGGACCACGCCGGGGTGCTACACAAGACCGACCTACCCTTGACCTGGATAGACCGAATATGTTATCACCTCGGGTGTTCCTACACTTAATATTGAGCGCTCCTTCTATGCACAACCATAGCCATAGATAATAGATTTCCAAGGACATCCAGAAAGGTGATAACATACCCTACTTGGATGCGACCCACTTGGCGTTGTCGAATCTCTCCTTTTTTAATCATTCGCGGTTGATGAGGTTCGAGGCTAAGCGTTACCTTTCAAGAACAATTTTTCTTAGAATCCCATCGCCCTCCAATGACGATGTTCTTTAGCATTCATCCATATAAGTTGTCCTAGGTATGAACAAGTCAAATCACCATCTTCGTTATCTTCACGGTATTCATTCGTTACGTTCAAACCAGGTCGAAGTAGTTTTCAGATATTTAAATCTGATCCCGGTCTCTTCAAAAAAATTAGCAAAATTGGCTAATATCGATAGTCGGTTAATTAACTATCAAATAATATCCATAAGCTGTCACTAGGCCAAATTTTTTAAATCTCCAACATATTAGTTTCAAATATTTTCACCAAGGTATATATATTTAATCTCTTCAGTATTTCTACATTTGAAAACAAATTTCAACACTTGTATCCATAACAGGAAATTTCACCATTTCCAATACTTAGAAATATTTCCACTTCCATAGAAAATATTTCTTTTCCACATCTTTACCACCAAAAATATTTTTCAACAATCCTTCCTTCCAATACTTAGGAAATCATTTATATGTATAATTTCCAAAATCGTTTTAAAGATTTAACTTGGAAATATTTCAAAACTTATCTCATAAGTTTCCAAAATTTTTAACAAATTCCTCCTGCGTTTTTCGAACGGATTATACTTATTTATAATCCCAACCAACCATTTTTAACTCCTTTAAATGAATTCATATTCTTCCCAAAGTTATCGCATCTAGCATTTAAAATTCTCTTAAGTCTCTAGAATCTCGTTTACAAGATTTCTCTTATAAAATCTCATCCCTTAAAATAAAACCTGTCTACACGTCTCCAGAGAATTTTATAAATAAATTTTTAAATGTTTCTAACTATATATACTCAAGATCGTTTTTAAAGGGTAAAAATTTATTTTTATTTTTAAAATACGTTTTAAGTTATTATTTTGAATGTTAAACACTTTTTAATAAACCGTCAATAACTCATTTAAATGAAACAAACTAATTTACAAAGCTGATTACAAAAGTTAAATTTTTTATTTCAATAAATGTTAAATATTTGAAAAATCCATTTTCGAAGTATTCCAGTACTAACTAGTTTAAAATTTCATAGTTTAAATAATAAAGTTTTCCAAACAAACTTAACTTCTTGAAATATTCTTGAAAAAATATTTTAAAATCTTGATAGCCAATTTTGATTTATAACTTCCTCTCGATTCCATAATATGTCGATTCATTTGTCGGTTTCCCTAGTCATTCCCATTTCAAAAATAGAATCTACTATCTTTCTCAACCCTATTTCCAAATTCTAATATAACTTAACCCTATGAATTTATATCCCCAATTATCATCTGATACTGAATTCCTTAATTTATAAACATCGTTTATCAATTTTATAAACCCTTTGGTTTTACCGGTTTATAAAACAAACCTTGTTTATAAAATTCCATTATGTTCATTTATTTCTTATAAATTCTTTTTTTTACTTCCAATCTATTTTTAATATTGGCTTTAATTCCTTTTTCTATTTTCAAGAATATCATTTATATATTCTTTTATATAATTCATTTTTAAAATCTCTATTTACTAATTCGCAATAGTTAAGTATAACTAAACTCAAATATATATTTTTTCTTTCCTAATTCAATTTCTTTAAAATAACTCTCATTTCCAATATATATATTTTTATATCAAATTCCTTTTAGTTCCATAAATCTTTAAAAATATAGTATAGTGTTTGAATTATCAAAATACAGGCTAGTGCTACAATAGCATCCAAAAATTTCAACCACTACAATAATCGATAATAGATTATTCTACACAAATCATATATCACTCTATATGAAATAAACAACAAATTTGTGGAATCCAGTTGGATCCCTCCAACCTGTTTCCCTGCATTCACAGATGTTATTACAGCATAAAAATAATACCAATCCCACTACGAGGGTGATATCGTGGTATATAGGTTCATCCGCTATTATGCGGGCGCATAGGGTCTCATCCGCTATAATGTGCAGGAATATCACTCCAAATACTAACATATATACTACTATATATATAGTCATCCAACGGATAATTATAAATTTATCAACCAATTAAGCATCCAATAATTTAAATTTTAAACATTTAAATTTAAACAGGGTAATCCAAATGAGTAAGAAATTCTCATCTTGATTTTTTTTGAAATTGTTGATCGTTCCGCATTAATTCCAGCTCATATATTTCTCATCCACGAATCCAACTCGTCTTGTTTTATTTATTGGACCTCGAAAAGATTTTATATGGATTAACGAACTTAAAATAAATTAATCTATGATTACTTAAATTTAAAAAGAATGTTTTCTAAATCAGTATACCTTCCCTAACTACCTTGCCCTCACTCACCTGCTATTGCCGCGAGACTCACACCTCGAGTTGACAAACCCCTCACCAGAGCCTCCTCTATCATCAAGAAACACCTCTGATCGCTACTCAAGTCAACGTGGCACCCTCGCGACCTCCAGCCTCGACGGGAGCCATCCACCACCGTCGCTACCTCACGACCTTCTCCCCACTCGACCACGCCTGCCCAAGGCCTCGAACACACTCCAATCGAACCCAACCTCAATGCGAAACCTAGCTTCGATTGAAACCTACAGCAGAGCCTTGACCTCTAACCCTCGCCACTACTGCCTCAAGTTTCCAATGCGACCCATGCCGCACCCTGGCATTGCAACCCAGTCCTTGTGCTCAACCATGCCATGACGACTACCACCACTCCACATCTCGCCCCAAATCAACTCCACGATATCGCTGCTTCACCATCGCGACGTCTCCGCGCTTGAGTTTGAGCCTGAACAATCGAGACTGAAACAG
Source organism: Allium cepa (assembly GCA_030765085.1). Lineage (NCBI taxonomy): Eukaryota > Viridiplantae > Streptophyta > Magnoliopsida > Asparagales > Amaryllidaceae > Allium > Allium cepa. Next base: position 242,516,431 of record CM060930.1, read on the forward strand.
CATCGAGCCTCGCCATTCAATTTCGAACGCGACTCCATTTTCTGAAAACGATTTCACGACGATGAAAATTGCTTACGGAATGATTTTAGTTTTTTCATTCTATTTTTACTATTTGAACGATTTTGAATTTTCGTTCCGCTATTTTTTTCTTTCTTTTAGTTTGAAATGAAATTGAACTAAAAGAATAAGAAAGTGGGCGATGTGATTTAACAAGGAAAAGAACTTGTATGTGATGGTGGCATGCTCAAGATGGTAAGGCAGCTTTTGATTTTGAACTTTATCCGATTTTATAAATATATATTATTTTAAATTTCAAACCATCTCGATCTCGTAACCCAAAATCACGAATCTCTATCGAGGCGTGCCGCTAGGTGTTTATAATGTTATACCCATATTCCAAACCCAATAGAAAAGGTTTCAAGTCCTAATTTGATCGTATGGAGAAGATAGCTTTTGAACCCAATTATTATATTAGATTTCGATATAATTTCAACGTGTTTCTATCCCGTATGACCAAACGATAACTCCAAACACGACGAAATTGGAATCCGATAATAATACAATATTACGGATCCAATGGAACTGGTTTCATCGAATTCCGAGACTATGCCTCGGAAGGCTATTTTTGATTGTCAATTTAAACAAGTTATTTTTAAAATTGAACAGATCACTTTTATAAACCTTTAAATTATTTTTATCGAGCTTAAACTCAATATACAATAACCTAATAAATATTCAATTATAAGAATTCAAAAATTAACTTATCCAATAAATCGCTATATTTAAATCCTTAATTTATTTTGTAAATAAAAACCCGAATTTCCACATTCAAAGTCAATCTATAAATTTAAATTCAATATTTAAAACCATTTAAATATTCCAATTTAAACATCAGAAAAACCCGTTCGTTACATTCCTTCCCTCTTAAAAGAATTTCGTCCCCGAAATTGCTAAGGTAGAAAGAATGCTCCAAACCCGTTTACCTTTTTAAACCCCACTTAGTGAAAATTCGATATTCGCTTTTCTAATCTTTTAATTCCTTACCAAGCAATTTTTTTTTCAGTTCTAACTTCAAACCCTTTATTTCGATTATAAATTCGAAATCAAATTGTCGTTAACAAAATTTTCCAAATCAAAAAATTTCGATAGAGTCGCCTTTGTACGGAGGACCTTTTGCAATATGACAAGAGAGATAAATATATATACATCGACCCGCACGGTCAGAAAACAAAACATATAACAATATTTTTGTATTTTGCAGTATTTAATCCGAAAATGTACCTTATTTTAGCATTTTTATGTAAGCGAATTATTTATTTTGCAATACTTGCATTCAAAGTCAAGCACAACAGCTCCAGGTACATGTACTTACTCAATTTAAACACATAAGTACCATATATATGAAATTCACTAACATTACAGTTATTTTAACAGCTATAACACATGAATTTCAATGACCAATCACGCTAAACATGTAATACAAGCAATTATAAGGTTCTGACATTCATTTTATTACTTTCAATCCATACATCATTTCATTCAATCTAAAATTATTTACAACCCAATCTGCTTACATTCAATTCACATTTGTACTAAACAAATTAATATTTACTCCGAATTGATTGAAAATCAATTTATTCACTTCTATTAATTTATAAAATTTTATTTACTTCCATTTATGTCAAACGACAAACCTTTCTATTCAAATTCGGCAATATTTGCTTAATAAAACATCCACCTTAGTTTATAACTAATTTAAAGTGATTTCAAATCAATTTTTATTTATCTCCACTCCATTACAATTCTATTTACGATTAATTTAGTTACATTCCATTCATATCTATTTTTAGTACATCCAGATCTATTTTATTTACCTCAGATTCATTTTATGTTATTATATCAAATAAATATTTCACAATTTATTTAAGCCGAGCCTCCATTCAAATATTTACTTAAGTTAATTTATTTACTTCAATCATTTCATTCAAACAGCTTAAGTTCATTTCCACTGGCAAACAATTCCCTTTCAACCTAATTTGATTCCATTTCTATCAAATCCATTTCATTTACTAATTAACTCAATTAGTTCATCCACTCAATTCACTTCAAACTTCTAATTTCCATATTCAAATTCATTTAATTAATATTCCAAGTCAATATTCAATTTATTTAAAAATTAATTGAATCCATTTATACTCAAACTATTTCTATTTCAATCCAACTTTTCAATTTTTAACTCGCTTACAATCTAAGTCGAATTTTAGTTACAACTCAAGTTTCATTTTCAAAAATCCATTTTTAAGCCACATCCCAATTTTATTTAACCAAGTTAAATTTCATTCCTATATCCCATTTACTAATTAAATATCTAATTAGTTCACTTCCAATTTATAATTCAATATTTGATTTTATTTTAAAATTTCTTCACTCAATCGACTTGGATTCAAATTTATTTTATAACTCAAGTTTGGGTTTTCATTTCATTTCCAAAATATCAAACTTTTTTTATGACGGCTCATCTATTTCACTTTCAATTTATAAGTCACACAACTTATTATTTTTATTTTTTCACGTTAATTTCATCATCGAGCACATTCACGTTTTATTTTTAACCTAAAGTTATACATCACTTAATAGCTTACTATACTTTTATTCCATTTCAATTTTTATTTAACTTAACTCATGTTACTTTGAACCACATACCATTTCCTTTTTATTTGTTTAAGTAACAATTCAGTTTCATTCAATTTCATCTATAACTAAATTCCATTTTTATCTTCATTCAATAAAAATTCAACTCAATTTTACATTTCTTAGCTTGAGTTAATTTTCCAATCTAATTTGCTTGCTTAAGTTTAATTTTATCCATTTTAACTATACTCAAGTTAAAATACATTTCAAAAACACAAATTCCCTGTTTTCTTTCTTTATTTAGAATCATTCTTAATTTATAAGTTTATAACTTATTCCTTGATGATCTCTAAATTATTTAAATAAGGATTCCAGAATTCTTAAAATGCCCAGTACTTATTTCAATCATTTTAGAAATCGTGAATACCTTTCGAAATTTTCCAAAACAAACCGTTTTACCCAATAAATCTGAACAAATCGATTACGGTAGCAATCCGTCACTTAGAAACTTGAAAACGAATACTGATGATGCTATAGTCATCACCAGGATTATTTTCCAGTGACCAAAGTGAGGTTAGTGCTATTTTCTTTTCCAAAATCAATTTAAAAACATTTTCTTTCAAAATACTTCCAAAATAATAATACTATCATTTATTTCAAAATACTTTGGAAAACATTTTCAAAATCTTCGGGATTTGTTTTCTTCCAAATTCTGGCTTTTGATAAATTTTTCGTTCCATTCATTTGCATAACTCATATTTCTCCATTGTCTGTTTGGTTATATATAACCATTTCATTTTTTATAGTCTTATTTTGATTATAATGTTATCAACCAAACAATCCAATATGCTATAATAATTTCAAAAAATTATTTCTTTTATATAAACATATAATTTGGGTAAAATTATTTCATTTACCCGCTTCAAAACCATACTGTGTCTAATTACTCTATTTAAGTGTTTAGAAACTCCTATCGGTTTAGTGGCATCCTACTATTCGATCAGAATTTATATACCACTCAATAAATTCATTAACACTATATAAAACCAATGTATATTTACTAACAAATATGCACGCATATCTATTATTACACTCAACTCATTCTAGGGTACTACTGACTCTATCTTTAATGAGTAATCCCCACCAGATCCAAGGATCTCGCTTAACCTTCAGCTCTGATACCAAGTATAGTGACCCTAAGTTCCATACCCCTTGAGTTGATCATAATTCTTCCTCGCCCAACCCAAACTGTATAAAAGAGCGAATAACTAGGGTAAAGAAAAAGAAAGAGATAGAAGAAAATTAAACAGCAACATAGAATCTCATAATCGCAGCGGAACAAAGTATAATATATAATAATAGATTTTTGTATACAAAAGAATCTATAACTGTTTATGCTTATAATCATCATAGTACAACAATCAATATATCAACTGGACAGTTATATAACTTGACCTTTCACAGTGGAATATAAGTCAAGTACGGAAATATGTCTGAAAACTCCTACAGCTCGTCTCCTGGGCTCCACAACATTTAAATGTGAATCTACAATACTCGGTCTGACCCGAGCATTATAATAAAATAACACCTGTGTTAGGAAAACCAGCATGAGAAAACACACTTAATTTGAATTATTAGGGTTATCAAAATCCTTTGAAAAACAAAAGTGTCTCGTAAGACCGCGTCACACATAAACACGACGGGTTTTACCTTACGAGCACCAAAACATTTTGTCGAAAATCCAGTGATATTATAATAGGGTCTAAATACAAATGCTTGTTCAAATAGCTGAAATTGTTACATTAATTAAATTCCAGCACACTAGGCTCTATAAATAAAACAGTAAGCTCGTATTGGAGAATGGATTCTAACAAATGACTGGGCCACTGGGGTACCGCTCGTGACAGTACACCTCTAGAACAATGTATCAAGGACCACGCTGGGATCCCTGCTACATACGACCGACCTAACATGGATAGACCGAATATGTTATCACCCCAGGTGTTCCCACCCTTACTATCGAGTGCTCATTCTATGCACAACCATATCAATAAATAATAGGTTTTCGAGGACATCTAGAAAGGTGATAATATACCCTTGGGTGCGACCCACTTAGCCTTGCAGCATCTCACCTGTTTTAGTCATTCCCGGTTGATGAGGTTCGAGCCTAAGCGTTACCTTTCAAGAACAATTTTGCTTAGAATGCTCATTGCTCTCCAACGATGATATTCTGATATCATTCGTCCATACAAGTTGTCCTGGGTCTGGACAAGTCCAATCACCGTCTTCGTCATCTTCATGGTATTCATTCGTTATGTTCAAACCGGATCGAAGTGGTTTTCGGATATTTAAATCTGATCCCGGTCTCTTCGAAACAATTAAAGAAATTGGCCAATATTGATAGTCGGTTATTTAACTATCAAATAACATCCATAAGCAGTCACTAGGCCCAATTTTTTAAATCTCCAAAATATTTGTTTCAAACATCTTCACCCCGTTATACATATATATATACACATATATACATATACATACATATATATATATATTCAATCTCTTTGATATTTCTATATTCGAAAACAAATTTCAAAACTTGTATCCATAACAGGATATTTCACCATTTCCAATACTTAGAAATATTTCCACTTCCATACTTAGAAAATATGTCTTCTCCAAAACTTTACCACCAAAAATATTTTTCAAAAATCCTTCCTTCCAATACTTAGGAAAATATACGTATAATTTTCTAAATCGTTTTTAAGATTTAACTTGGAAATATTCCACAACTTATCTCATAAATTTCCAGAATTTTTAATAAACTCCTCCTACGGTTTCTGAACCGATTGTACTTATTTATAATCCCAACGAACCATTTTTAAGTCCTTTAAATGAATTCACATTCTTACCGAAGTCATCGCATCTAAGTAATTAAAATTATCTTAAGTCTCTATAATCCTGTTTACAAGATTTCTCCTATAAAATTTCCTCCCTTAAAATAAAACCAGTCTACATGTCTCGAGAGAATTTTATAAATAAATTTTAAACCTTTCAAACTATATACACTCAAGATCGTTTTTAAAAGGTAATAATTTATTTTTATTTTTACAATACGTTTTAAGTTATTATTTAGAATATTAAACACTTTTAATAAACCGTCAATAACTCATTTAAATGAAACAAATCAATTTACAAATCTGATTACAAAAGTTAAATTTTTTATTTCAATAAATTTTAAATATTTGAAAAATCCATTTTCCGAAGTATTCCAGTACTATTAGTTTAAAATTTCATAGTTTAAGTAATAAAGTTTTCCAAACAAACTTAACTTCTTAAAAAATATTTTAAAATCTCAATAGCCAATTTTGATTTATTACTTCCTCTCGATTCCATAACATATCGATTCATTTGTCGGTTTTCCTAACCATTCCCATTTCAAAAATAAAATATATTATCTTTCTCGACCCTATTTCCGAATTCTAATATAAATTCACCCTACGAATTTATATCTCCAATTATCATCTGATATTGAATTCCTTAATTTATATCGTTTCTCAAATTTATAACCCCTTTGGTTTTACAGGTTTATAAAACAAACCTTATTTATAAAATTCCATTATATCCATTTATTTCATATAAATTCTTTTTTTTACGTCCCATCTATTTTTAAATATTGGCTTTAACTCCTTTTTGTATTTTCAAGAATATCGTTTATAAATTCTTTTACACAATTCATTTTTAAAAATCTCCATTTACTAATTCGCAATAGTTAAGTATAACTAAACTCAATTTTTTTCTTTCCCATTTCAATTTTTTTAAAATAACTCCTATTTCCAATATATATATTTTTATATCAAATTCCTTTTGATTCCATAAATCTTTAAAAATATATTTATAGTATTTGAATTATCAAAATACAAGCTAGTGCTACAATAGCATCGAAAAATTTCAACCACTACAATAATCTATAATAGATTATTCTACACAAATCATATATCACTATATATGAAAATAAACAATAAATTTGAGGAATCCAATTGGATCCCTCCAACCTGTTTCCCTGCATCCACAGATGTTAATACAACATAAAAACATTACCAATCCCACTTCAAAGGGGACATCGTGATATATAGGGTCTTCCAGTATTATGCAGGCATGTATGGTCTCATCCGCTATAAAGTGCGGGAATATCACTCCAAATACTAACATATATACTACCCTATATATATAGTCACCCAATAGATAATTATAAGTTTATCAATCAATCAAGCATCCAATAATTTAAATTTTAAACATTTAAATAGGGTAATCCAAATGAGTGAGAAATTATCACCTTGATTTTTTATTTCGAAATTGTTGATCATTCCACATAAATTCCAGCTCGTATATTTCTCATCCATGAATCCAACTTGTTATGTTTTAGTTATTGGACCTCGAATAGACTTCATATGGATTAACGAACTTAAAATAAATTAATCGATGATTACTTAAATTTAAAAAGAATGTTTTCTAAATTAATATACCTTCCCTAACGACCATTGCCCTCACTCGTCTGCAGTTGCCGCGAGACTTATCACCACGAGTTGACAAACCCCTCACTAGATCCTCCTCCATCACCGAGAACCACCTTTGATGGCTCACCCAAGTCCACGCGTCACCCTTGCGACCTCCTGCCTCCACGGGAACAATCCACCACCATCGCTACCTCGCGACCATCCCCCCACTCGACCGTGCCTACCCACGGCCCTGACCACACTCCAATCAAACCCAACTTTAACATGAATCCTAGCTTCGATCGAAACCTACAGTAGAGCCTCGACTTCCAACCCTCGCCGCTACTGCCTCTAGTTGCCAACATGACCCACGCCTCACCCTGGCATCGCGGACGTGATTTAACGAGGAAAAGAGCTCGTACTTGATGGTAGCTACTCAAGACGGTAAGGCAGCTGTAACGATCCTAACTCGGCCTTCGAAAATCGGCACCGAATACGACACTCGTATTCAAATGCCGCAGATCCAAACGTCGAATCTGGTTCACCGGAGCTTATAACACCATTAAGTAAAACAACACAGCGGAAGAAAAAGAATAGCATATATCGATATACAACATTGATACATTATCAGATGCAATATGATACAACAGATGATGCAAAGAACATCAGTATACATCAGAGATATGATACAAGATAATAGCAGCGGAAAAGAAAAGATAACACAGCAGCGGAACAAATCTCCAAAAGTCTTCAAGACAGAACTCCAACATCGATAATCTCCATCTCCAAGGTACCAATCCAGAAATAGCTCGAACTCCCAATAATGATGCACAAAGATAAGCAAGTCTCGTCCGCAAGCGATTGCCAAATCCTAGGCTGAAAGCTATCGAATCTACACCTACTATTGATGATCTGGAAAACCCAACTCTAGACTGCCCGTGTGGGAAAATAGTGGGCACCCAGTGTTTAGGAAAGGAACAATAAACTCCAGGTCAGTCGTGGGACTGGTATGAGCAAACAAAAACATTTGGTCTTTTTAAAACAAACAACAGAATTTAAATTTGAAATCCGCAATGCTTTTTAGAAAATGAAACTACCATAAGGCCTCCCGCCACACACACAATGCAAACGCAGACTTGGAGGAGATTTCTCCTTATGATAGTCAAATATGCTTAATACGAGAAAATTCCTTTGATATTATTATTAGTGCATAGTGTAGAAAACCATTTCGAAAATAAAATATAAATCCTAGCCAGCATAGACATTCCGAACTATGCCTACTATAGCTACCATCTAAACAGTGGTGACCACCATAAGTAAATGGCAGGTTCTACAACTAAAACCGTACAAGGCACGTATTGGATGAATGGATTTCCAACAAATGGTCAGGCTAAGGAACTTCCTACTGCCACAAGGGATCGCCTCTGGCGGGACGTTCCGAGAACCTAACCGGATCTCTGCCAACACAAGACCGGGTTACCTCTGTAACTAGGTAACTACTACTCGAGCATGCCATCCCTCGGTCCTTTGGGACCTTTATCCGAGGCGCCTCAAAACCACAAAGCAATCACAAAGTAATAGATCTGCAGTATCCACATGAGTAAGTATGTGGGCTCCATACCATGATACCACCCTTTACCAGAAGGGAATGACACACCCTAAAGGGCGCGACCCTCATAACCTTGCCACATCTTTCCTGTTTTGACCATTTCCGGGGTGTGAGGTCCTGATGCAGTCTCGTCCACAAGGCTACGTTTTATACAAAATCCATGCTTTGATCACAAATGATCAACCAATGATCATCAACAAACAACAGCACTCAGCATGCCACACTACCAAATTGGGAGTATATCGCTGATAACCTTCAACTACATAACTTCTGAGCTCGTACGCCTCAGAGAAGGGTGTTAAGCTAAAAGAATAAATTCTCCGCCACCAACAGATATGTATTTGAAAGAAATCTGCTTTATATCTCAAAGTGTAGTGTCAGACATGTAACCATACAAGTCTGTTCCGGGTTCGAACAGAACCGAAGGCACTTCCGAAGAAGCCATTGCAATCCTGGTATTCACAATCCCGATCGGACTTCCCATCACTTAGGGAATCTCTATACCGGAGCAAATCAGTGCAGAGATGATCGATAGGTCATCCTATCGTTCTCGCAAATACCCGGTCTTCACCACCGGTCTTCAAATGTTATTTATAACGACGTATCACATATTCGGAATGGGTTATACGACACAAAGGTCCTCTCCCGGCGAAACCGAATAGTGAGCGCAACATTTAAAACATATGGATATGGGATTTCAATTAAGTCACAACTTAATAATTCAAAACTTGCCTTCAAATGGTTTAAACGAATTACCATTTCAAATCTTTAACAAAAAGATTTATTTCACTAATTCACCCATTTTCATATAGATCCATTTATGGATTACAAAACAATTCCCATTTTAATTGGATTAACTCCTTAAATCTTTAAATTAAAGATTTAACTTACAGCTTTCAAACCGTTTCCATAACTTGGAAAATCATTTCCATTTTTTTTTTACTTGAAATCCCTTTAACACAAATTGGACGTTCATTACTTAAGGGAAAACTTTTATCATTTGAAAACAAATAGTTTTCGTTCCAGAAATATCCAATTATATTTACACGAGTTAAAGCCTTTGAATTTAAATTCAAATTTCCAAATCAATACCTTTAAAATAGTTTAACCTATATATACTGGTATAACATTTTAGTCCCTAATTTCCAGATCATAGAATTCAATTTCAAATATTGAATTCAAATTTAAATCAAAATATTTAAATTCCAAAATTCACTCAAGTTATTCAAAATAAATTTCATCTTTGAAATTCCATTTTAAAAGCTTTTCACTTTAATTTCATTTCCAAAACATTTGAATTTAAATATTCAACTTTGAAAAATCATTTCAAAATCTGTGACTTAATTGATTTCCTCGTGAAATCCATAATTGTGTGTGTATAAGTGTGGTCCAGGGGTTTAACACAATAGTGCAATCAATCATCATAGATCAACCACAGAAATATAGTTGATAAGCGATATAAACTATAACGCTTATCATCCATTCACAATCCACAGATAATATGCAGATGTATCATCAGTAAATGAATAAAATACTCAGTTCAATCCATAGAACAAAATGTCACAGATCAGTTAGGGCAATCAATTCAAGGCATCACATATAATATGATCATCCATAAGTAAGGTCAAACATTTAATAATCATTTATAAGCGGGATTAATTCATTATTAAATCCTAATTAATTTAATTTATTTCCAATTTAATTTAAGTACTTATGACCTAATTATCAAATCTCTGATTTATTAATTACGAATCATTAACTGCCAATTTATCTAATGATTTTTATAAATTAATTAACTTTAATTAATCAAAATATCCATAATCAATTACAATAAGTGATTAATCCTTAATTACTTTCATTAAGTAATTTCATTTAAACAATTTATAATTAATTATCTAAACTAATTAATCTAATTAATTATTTAAAATTAATTTCCTTAATTAATACTTAATAATCTTTAGTTAATTATCTAATAACATTTCTTAATTTCTTTTAATTAATCTCTAATTGTAAATAAATCTAAATCATTAATTTGTAAATTGAATAAATCATCCCTTAATTATCATATTAGTTACATCACTTAATCAACTAAATTTTTTCTAAGGCAATTCATTTCTTTGTTAATGACTTCACTAATATTTAAGCGTAAAACATTTCACTTTTAAATTTAAATTAAATTACATTTCAAATTTTAAGTTTCAAAATGATTATTCTTTTAAAACTCAATTTATAATCTTTAAAAATAAATGTAAATAACATATATTGCTTATATAAGAGAAAGCTTTTGATTCACAACTTTGATTCAATTTGCTTTTAAAACTTTGAATTTAAAACTTGATTTAAAAATCCAATTTCATTTTCAAACCTTAAGATTCAAAAGTTTATTTGGAAACTAAACTTAACTTTGAATTTTAAACCATTGTTCAAATGATTTTTTCAACTTTAAATTTTAATAATTTTTTATTTTATTTTATTTTCAGGAAACTGTCAGGTTTTTCATAAACCTGAAAACCAAACACTAAAATTATTTAAAACTTTATTTTATTTCATTTTAGAATTCAGACATGAATTTGAATCCACATTTGAATCTAGATTTAAAATTTGATTTATAACTTGTCTAAAACTTTGCTTTAAAATTTTAAGCTTCAGTTTAAAAATAGAATAGTACAGGTTTCCTTTCAAAACCCTGTAACCCATTCTACCGAGCCACTACCCTATTTACTTCAAGTTCGACATGAAGTTTCCCCTAGTCAAATCTCCTTCTACTTCGAGTAAATACTCGAACTACTTGAACTTACCCTCTGCTTATTTCCAGAAATTCACCAAGCAAGAAAAGTGCACCATGCATGTGCACGGCGCCTCCGCGCGTCACTTGACGCCACCTCATCCACGAACAGGTCAACGGTCACCCCCAGATCGGCCCACGACCATCTAATCCTTTCCAGTTCGACTCGAGCTCGAATTCAAATAAAAGTTGAAATCCTGGAACACGAAATCTATACCATCTCGAAACCTGGCAACAACTCCACCTCGCCGCTCTGACCACCTGAAGTCACGCGACTTCGACCACGACTTCAACACACACCCCATTATCACCTCCCAATAGTTCGTGTAGCTCGATGCACTGAGGAGAACGAGACGATCAAAACTCGAACCTATGTTAAAACTAGGTATATAGAACAAATCGAACAACCACCCTCACCACAGCGATCTTCCACCACCTCCACCATTTTTCCTGTAGTCACTGACCACTCCACCATCACCACGAAGAAACTCGGCCTCTCCAGTTACGAAGATCATCAGAGATTACCCAATTTCCCATTTTTGTTCAGCCCAAAACGGCACGCTCATTTCTGAACTAAAAATTATAATTTTAGTTTTAAAAATCATGACTTGTAGTATGAATTCAACATATAGTCTTGAATTTATATTTTACAACAATCTATTTTTATCACATTTTTACCTACTTGCCTGTAGAACAAAGTCTCAGTGTATATTTTACACATCAGGGTTTAAATCGACTTTTAAATCTGGATATAAACGTAAATATTTTGGTTTGGTTGAAGCTTAAACTTAGCAATAATTAAATGAGGATCATATGAGATTTTGAACATATATACAACCTGTAAATAACACACAAAGTTTATGTTTAAACTACTCAGGCATTTAAATATACTTAATTCAAACATGCATCCAAATTTAGTTCAAGTGTTCAGATAACATCAAGGTATGCATTCACAAGAACAAGATGAAACCAAGACTTAAACTGCTTTTAAAATTCATTTCAAAGTGAAGTTACTCACCTGAAGATGATGAAGAAACAAAGAACAGGGAACAGAATGAAGGCATATTAACCATCATTCCAGAGCATCATCAATATGATATCAAAGAGTATAGGTAAATGGAAGTGGGTTTGCTCACAGTCATGAAAACAGAGAAGCAATTAACAACAGTCTTTTATGTATGTATCAGATAAAAGAGGATGATGGATTGCTCACCTGACAAATGACAGAGTAGAGAGGCACAAAGAACAGGTTTTGATCTTGTTTTGATATCTTGCTTTCAAGTTGAATCTGAATTTTAATTCCTAGATTGAAGATTTCTTAGTTATATTTGTTTACTTAACTCATCAATAACAAACAAAGATTCAGGCCTACTTACAGTTTGAATTTTTTTTTTTTTTTTGGTTGAACAAAGCTTCCTTCTTTTTTTTCTTTCTTTGGACTTGAAACTTCAATGCCTCTCAAGCCAAAACAAAAGCACTGTATATTTTTTTATACATAAATCTGTAGTTTGAATTTCGTGTTAAAACTCGATTTCAAAATTACAAATTTACTAAACTATAAAGTATAGAGTTTACCTGAGAGATAGAAACATAAGCTACAGCTTGATTTTTTAAAACAGATCTTGATTTTTGACCCCCAGGCTTGAAGTTTGTTTTTTTTTTTTGAACAATTGTTGTTTGATCTTTAATTCTCAGATTTGATTCTTCATTGCTGAGGAACTCCTGCATGCCCCATGATTTTTTTTTACAGAGCTTACTTCTTGAATTCACTCCCTAATTTTATTTCCAGATTAAAATGCTTTAAATGATCTTCAGTTTTGCTTGAACTTGATTTTTCTGTTTCAACCGTAATGCTTTGGTTTCAGAGTTTATCTCTGATTTGTTTCTCAAGTTTGAAGTTTTAAAAACTGAAAGAAACCTTTTGAACTAAAATGAACAGCCTAGTTTAAACATTTTGATTTTTTTTATTTTTTTTTTATTTACATTATCATTTCAAGAGAGAACATCTTTGCCACTTGTTAAAAATTTTCTTTCCCTACTGATTTTCAAAATCTTGCAGCAACCAAGAAAAGATAGGGAAGTTTTGGGGCCAAGATGATTTAAATTGATTATCTTTTGTCTTCTTTTTATTTGTTTCATAGCTGAATATAATTATTTCTTTCTTTTTGTAATTTTAAATTTAATTATTTTATAAATGTAATGATGCCATTTGTATGTACATATACACAATGTTTAAAAGAATTGTTTCTAACCAATCTTTACATTATATAAGTTACACCTTAATGATTTTAAATGCCAATTATTTTAAAACATTTCATTTTTAAATTTAAATTCAATTCCAATATGTATTAAATCCTTATGACCAATATTATTTTAAACTTGGTTCATTATATTCCTTAATTATAATTCATTTGTATAATTAAATGAACATATATCTTTATTAATTTTGAAAAATTCAAATATACTTAGAATTTTATTTACAATATATTTTAATTTTTAGAATTCCCAAATTTCAAGCCAATTCAATTTTTATTTACTTGTAATCAAATTTCTATTTAAAATCTAGAATTTTAAGTTTATTCTGGAAATATCTAATTAATTCACAAATAACCCCACAATTTAATTTCAAAATTAAATTAATTATTGAATTATTTCGGCTAATATTCCAGGAATGTTACATATTCCCCCACTTAAGAAATTTCGTCCCCGAAATTTGCTAGGAAGACAACAAAGAGTAGGATGAAAAATAGAGAAATATCTTTCCAGATCAAACTGAATATTTATTCTGCATTTGGCTTACCAAATCAGAATATCAACAAATGGATACAAGAACGAATTCACTTTACAAGATGTTTGGGTTATCCAAATCTACGAAATATGTCGTGGCATTGGTTAGTTCGAAGGGATAACTAACCATTCGTAGAATATATATCCGGACCCCAAAGAATAGATAGACGGATTCAATCTTTTAATATTTCTCAAACACTAGATATGGATTCCAAATTCAGGTCGGAACATTCCAAAATATATATCAATTAGTCCCTTTCCAAACTTTGATATACACAAGAAATTACAATAGAATTTCAAATTTGTTTTTTAAACGAAATCATTTTATCGATACAATTCAAATTCAGCTTCATATTAGTTAACCAATTTACTTAATTTAAAATTTCCAATTTATTTAATTTAAATTTTCAATTTCAAATCCATTAGAGTTGAAAAGCTGATAAGAAATCGATGAAGATACGAAGTAAGGATTTCTGCAAAGATTCGTAGGGTCACCATCACACCGAAACTTCTTTCCAGAGCTGACACGAAGCAATCAAAAGAATTTTGGAATCGAATCAATGGAGATTGAGAAGAAAGTTGTTTCCACTGTTGTAGGGTATTGACCATTTGTAGTGGTACTTTCCTGTCCCCTATCTCGTTCTCTTCTCGCACTCATACTTACTATCAATGGATAGTAAGAGAATTTACTGAGGCGTTTCGAACGGATATCTTAAGGATATGCTCATTCTAGGGTATACTTCACCCTATCTCTAATGAGATACTTAATGTGTTATACTCCTGAGCTATGTTTTAACCCTCAGCTCTGATACCAAATGTAACGATCCTGACTCGGCCTTCGAAAATCGGCACCGAATACGACACTCGTATTCAAATGCCGCAGATCCAAATGCCGAATCTAGTTCGCCGGAGCTTATAACACCATTAAGTAAAACAACACAGCGGAAGAAAAAGAATAGCATATATCAATATACAACATTGATACAATATCACATACAATATGATACAACAGATGATGCAAAGAACATCAATATACATCAGAGATATGATACAAGATAATAGCAGCGGAAAAGAAAAGATAACACAGCAGCGGAACAAATCTCCAAAAGTCTTCAAGACATAACTCCAGCATCGATAATCTCCATCTCCAAGGTACCAATCCAGAAATAGCTCGACCTCCCAATAATGATGCACAAAGATAAGCAAGTCTCGTCCGCAAGCGATTGCCAAATCCTAGGCTGAAAGCTATCGAATCTACACCTACTATTGATTATCTGGAAAACCCAACTCTAGACTGCCTGTGTGGGAAAATAGTGGGCACCTAGAGTTTAGGAAAGGAACAATAAACTCCAGGTCAGTCGTGGGACTGGTATGAGCAAACAAAAACATTTGGTCTTTTTAAAACAAACAACAGAATTTAAATTTGAAATCCGCAATGCTTTTTAGAAAATGAAACAACCATAAGGCCTCCCGCCACACACACAATGCAAACGCAGACTTGGAGGAGATTTCTCCTTATGATAGTCAAATATGCTTATTACGAGAAAATTCCTTTGATATTATTATTAGTGCATAGTGTAGAAAACCATTTCGAAAATAAAATATAAATCCTAGCCAGCATAGACATTCCGAACTATGCCTACTACAGATACCATCTAAACAGTGGTGACCACCATAAGTAAATGGCAGGTTCTACAACTAAAACCGTACAAGGCACGTATTGGATGAATGGATTTCCAACAAATGGTCAGGCTAAGGAACTTCCAACTGCCATATGGGATCGCCTCTGGCGGGACGTCCCGAGAACCTAACCGGATCTCTGCCAACACAAGGCCGGGTTACCTCTGTAACTAGGTAACTACTACTCGAGCATGCCATCCCCCGGTCCTTTGGGACCTTTATCCGAGGCACCTCAAAACCACAAAGCAATCACAAAGTAATAGATCTGCAGTATCCACATGAGTAAGTATCTGGGCTCCATACCATGATACCACCCTTTACCAGAAGGGAATGACACACCCTAAAGGGCGCGACCCTCATAACCTTGCCGCATCTTTCCTGTTTTGACCATTTCCGGGGTGTGAGGTCCTGATGCAGTCTCGTCCACAAAGCTACGCTTTATACAAAAGCCATGCTTTGATCACAAATGATCAACCAATGATCATCAACACACAGCAGCACTCAGCATGCCACACTACCAAATTGGGAGTATATCGCTGATAACCTTCAACTACATAACCTTTGAGCTCGTACTTCTCGGAGAAGGGTGTTAAGCTAAAAGAATAAATTCTCCGCCACCAACAGATATGTATTTGAAAGAAATCTACTTTATATCTCAAAGTGTAGTGTCAGACATGTAACCATACAAGTCTGTTCCGGGTTCGAACAGAACCGAAGGCACTTCCGAAGAAGCCATTGCAATCCTGGTATTCACAATCCCGATCGGACTTCCCATCACTTAGGGAATCTCTATACCGGAGCAAATCAGTGCAGAGATGATCCATAGGTCATCCTATCGTTCTCGCAAATACCCGGTCTTCACCACCGGTCTTCAAATGTTATTTATAACGACGTATCACATATTCAGAATGGGTTATACGACACAAAGGTCCTCTCCCGGCGAAACCGAATAGTGAGCGCAACATTTAAAACATATGGATATGGGATTTCAATTAAGTCACAACTTAATAATTCAAAACTTACCTTCAAATGGTTTAAACGAATTACCATTTCAAATCTTTAACAAAAAGATTTATTTCACTAATTCACCCATTTTCATATAGATCCATTTATGGATTACAAAACAATTCCCATTTTAATTGGATTAACTCCTTAAATCTTTAAATTAAAGATTTAACTTACAGCTTTCAAACCGTTTCCATAACTTGGAAAATCATTTCCATTTTTTTTTTACTTGAAATCCCTTTAACACAAATTGGACGTTCATTACTTAAGGGAAAACTTTTATCATTTGAAAACAAATAGTTTTCGTTCCAGAAATATCCAATTATATTTACACGAGTTAAAGCCTTTGAATTTAAATTCAAATTTCCAAATCAATACCTTTAAAATAGTTTAACCTATATATACTGGTATAACATTTTAGTCCCTAATTTCCAGATCATAGAATTCAATTTCAAATATTGAATTCAAATTTAAATCAAAATATTTAAATTCCAAAATTCACTCAAGTTATTCAAAATAAATTTCATCTTTGAAATTCCATTTTAAAAGCTTTTCACTTTAATTTCATTTCCAAAACATTTGAATTTAAATATTCAACTTTGAAAAATCATTTCAAAATCTGTGACTTAATTGATTTCCTCGTGAAATCCATAATTGTGTGTGTATAAGTGTGGTCCAGGGGTTTAACACAATAGTGCAATCAATCATCATAGATCAACCACAGAAATATAGTTGATAAGCGATATAAACTATAACGCTTATCATCCATTCACAATCCACAGATAATATGCAGATGTATCATCAGTAAATGAATAAAATACTCAGTTCAATCCATAGAACAAAATGTCACAGATCAGTTAGGGCAATCAATTCAAGGCATCACATATAATATGATCATCCATAAGTAAGGTCAAACATTTAATAATCATTTATAAGCGGGATTAATTCATTATTAAATCCTAATTAATTCAATTTATTTCCAATTTAATTTAAGTACTTATGACCTAATTATCAAATCTCTGATTTATTAATTACGAATCATTAATTGCCAATTTATCTAATGATTTTCTTAAATTAATTAACTTTAATTAATCAAAATATCCATAATCAATTACAATAAGTGATTAATCCTTAATTACTTTCATTAAGTAATTTCATTTAAACAATTTATAATTGATTATCTAAACTAATTAATCTAATTAATTATTTAAAATTAATTGCCTTAATTAATACTTAATAATCTTTAGTTAATTATCTAATAACATTTCTTAATTTCTTTTAGTTAATCTCTAATTATAAATAAATCTAAATCATTAATTTGTAAATTGAATAAATCATCCCTTAATTATCATACTAGTTACATCACTTAATCAACTAAATTTTTTCTAAGGCAATTCATTTCTTTGTTAATGACTTCACTAATATTTAAGCGTAAAACATTTCACTATTAAATTTAAATTAAATTACATTTCAAATTTTAAGTTTCAAAATGATTATTCTTTTAAAACTCAATTTATAATCTTTAAAAATAAATGTAAATAACATCTATTGCTTATATAAGAGAAAGCTTTTGATTCACAACTTTGATTCAATTTGCTTTTAAAACCTTGAATTTAAAACTTGATTTAAAAATCCAATTTCATTTTAAAACCTTAAGATTCAAAAGTTTATTTGGAAACTAAACTTAACTTTGAATTTTAAACCATTGTTCAAATGATGTTTTCAACTTTAAATTTTAATAATTTTTTTATTTATTTTATTTTCAGGAAACTGTCAGGTTTTTCATAAACCTGAAAACCAAACATTAAAATTATTTAAAACTTTATTTTATTTCATTTTAGAATTCAGACATAAATTTGAATCCACATTTGAATCTGGATTTAAACTTTGATTTATAACTTGTCTAAAACTTTGCTTTAAAATTTTAAGCTTCAGTTTAAAAATAGAATAGTACAGGTTTCCTTTCAAAACCCTGTAACCCATTCTACCGAGCCACTACCCTATTTACTTCGAGTTCGACATGAAGTTTCCCCGAGTCAAATCTCCTTCTACTTCGAGTAAATACTCGAACTACTTGAACTTACTCTCTGCTTATTTCCAGAAATTCACTAGGCAAGAAAAGTGCACCGTGCATGTGCACGGCGCCGCCGCGCGTCACTTGACGCCGCCTCATCCACGAACAGGTCGACGGTCACCCCCAGATCAGCCCACGACCATCTAATCCTTTCCAGTTCGACTCGAGCTCGAATTCAAGTAAAAGTTGAAACCCTGGAACTCGAAATCAATACCATCTCGAAACCTGGAAACAACTCCACCTCGCCGCTCCGATCACCTGAAGTCACGCAACTTCGACCACGACTTCAACACACCCCATTATCACCTCCCAATAGTTCGTGCAGCTCGATGCACTGAGGAGAATGAGACGATCAAAACTCGAACCTATGTTAAGACTAGGTTTATAGAACAAATCGAACAACCACCCTCACCACAGCGATCTTCCACCACCTCCACCATTTTTCCTGTAGTCACTGACCACTCCACCATCACCACGAAGAAACTCGGCCTCTCTAGTTACGAAGATCATCAGAGATTACCCAATTTCCCAATTTTGTTCAACCCAAAACGGCACGCTCATTTCTGAACTAAAAATTATAATTTTAGTTTTAAAAATCATGACTTGTAGTATGAATTCAATATATAGTCTTGAATTTATATTTTACAACAATCTATTTTTATCACATTTTTACCTACTTGCCTGTAGAACAAAGTCTCGGTGTATATTTTACACATCAGGGTTTAAATCGACTTTTAAATCTGGATATAAATGTAAATATTTTGGTTTGGTTGAAGCTTAAACTTAGCAATAATTAAATGAGGATCATACGAGATTTTGAACATATATACAACCTGTAAATAACACACTGAGTTTACGTTTAAACTACTCAGGCATTTAAATATACTTAATTCAAACATGCATCCAAATTTAGTTCAAGTGTTCAGATAACATCAAGGTATGCATTCACAAGAACAAGATGAAACCAAGATTTAAACTGCTTTTAAAATTCATTTCAAAGTGAAGTTATTCACCTGAAGATGATGAAGAAACAAAGAACAGGGAACAGAATGAAGGCATATTAACCATCATTCCAGAGCATCATCAATATGATATCAAAGAGTATAGGTAAATGGAAGTGGGTTTGCTCACAGTCATGAAAACAGAGAAGCAATTAACAACAGTCTTTTATGTATGTATCAGATAAAAGAGGATGATGGATTGCTCACTTGACAAATGACAGAGTAGAGAGGCACAAAGAACAGGTTTTGATCTTGTTTTGATATCTTGCTTTCAAGTTGAATCTGAATTTTAATTCCCAGATTGAAGATTTCTTAGTTATATTTGTTTACTTAACTCATCAATAACAAACAAAGATTCAGGCCTACTTACAGTTTGAAATATATATATATTTTTTTGGTTGAACAAAGCTTCCTTCTTTTTTTCTTTCTTTGGACTTGAAACTTCAATGCCTCTCAAGCCAAAACAGAAGCAGTGTATATATTTTTTTTATATAAATCTGTAGTTTGAATTTCGTGTTAAAACTTGATTTTAAAATTACAAATTTACTAGACTATAAAGTATAGAGTTCACCTGAGAGATAGAAACATAAGCTACAACATGATTTTTTAAAACAGATCTTGATTTTTGACCACCAGGCTTGAAGTTTGTTTTTTTTTTTTTTTGAACAATTGTTGTTTGATCTTTAATTCTCAGATTTGATTCTTCATTGCTGAGGAACTCCTGCATGCCCCATGATTTTTTTTTACAGAGCTTACTTCTTGAATTCACTCCCTAATTTTATTTCCAGATTGAAATGCTTTAAATGATCTTCAGTTTTGCTTAAACTTGATTTTTCTGTTTGAACTGTAATGCTTTGGCTTCAGAGTTTATCTCTGATTTGTTTCTCAAGTTTGAAGTTTTAAAAACTGAAAGAAACCTTTTGAACTAAAATGAACAGCCTAGTTTAAACATTTTGATATTTTTTTTATTTACATTATCATTTCAAGAGAGAACATCTTTGCCACTTGTTAAAATTTTTCTTTCCCTACTGATTTTCAAAATCTTGCAGCAACCAAGAAAAGATAAGGAAGTTTTGGGGCCAAGATGATTTACATTGATTATCTTTTGTCTTCTTTTTATTTGTTTCATAGCTGAATATAATTATTTCTTTCTTTTTGTAATTTTAAATTTAATTATTTTATAAATGTAATGATGCCATTTTTATGTACATGTACACAATGTTTAAAAGAATTGTTTCTAACCAATCTTTACATTATATAAGTTACACCTTAAAGATTTTAAATGCCAATTATTTTAAAACATTTCATTTTTAAATTTAAATTCAATTCCAATATGTATTAAATCCTTATGACCAATATTATTTTAAACTTAGTTCATTATATTTCTTAATTATAATTCATTTGTATAATTAAATGAACATATATCTTTATTAATTTTGAAAAATTCAAATATACTTAGAATTTAATTTACAATATATTTTAATTTTTAGAATTCTCAAATTTCAAGCCAATTCAATTTTTATTTACTTGTAATCAAATTCCTATTTAAAATCTAGAATTTTAAGTTTATTCTGGAAATATCTAATTAATTCACAAATAACCCCACAATTTAATTTCAAAATTAAATTAATTATTGAATTATTTCAGCTAATATTCCAGGAACGTTACAGCAGCTTTTGATTTTGAATTTTATTCGATTTTATATATATATTATTTTAAATTTTAAACCAACTCAATCTCGCAACCCAAAATCTCGAATTTCTGTCGATGTGTGCCGCTAGGCATTTATAATGTTACACCCTTATTCCAAACCCAATTGAAAAGGTTTTAAGTCCTAATTCGAACGTATGGAGAAGATAGCATTTGAACCCAATTATTATATCAGATTTCGTTGTAAATTTCAACGCGTTTCTATCACGTACGACCAAACGATAACTCCAAATACTACGAAATTTGAAATCCGATAATAACACAATATTACTGTAACATCATTGAAATTTTAGTTAAGGTAATATGATAATTAATTTAATTTTTGGAAATTAAATTGTGAATTAATTAGAAATTTCTAAAACAAAAAAATAAATCTTTTATTTTTAAACAGAAATTCCGATTTTAAATATAATATGAATTTGATAAAAGAATTTAAAACACCTTTTCTTTTAAAATGAATATAGTTTTTATATTTTTGAATTTAAAATGTAAATAAATATAAAGCTTAAGTATGATTACTTAAGTTTAAAATGAAAGTTTTAAAATAAGTATTTGTTAATAAGTTTAATATCTTAAGTTTAAAAAAAATGTTTTGAAAATAAAAATTGTATTTACTAAGTTATAAATATTTATTAGCAATGTATAATTTCAAATCATTTTACTTTAATTTGTATAATTATAAATAATACATAAGAAAAAAAATAGATAAACATGTTTTATAAATTAAAATTATGCAAGGTTTAAAACACAATTTGTAAATTAATTTTTAGCAAAGGATTTAAGCATAAAATGTTTATAATTCAACAAGTGTTAAAAATAATAAGACAAGTCTAAACCTATCAAACAAGTGGCAATTTATTTAATAAAAAAATATATATATGAATTAAAACAAGAGTATATCCTTATGCATCCTTCTCATTTTATTAAAAGTTTACAAAAAAAATCACAAACCTGTAAAGTAAAAATCAAAAAAGAAACCTGGAAATTGAATCTCAAAAAAATAGCATATGCATTCTTCTTCAACTCAATAAGCTGCATACATTCAAGTCAGAAATCATCTGCATGCATTCTTCATCTAAGTTTCAGGTTTCAAATCAAAGTTTCATTAGCAATTACATTTTCAAGTTCAAAACTGCTTCCAAAAAGCACTACCCTGTCTTTCAATCATATGGGGTGAGTAACTTTTTTTTAATACTTAAGTATCTGGTTGCTTGATTTAAGTATGGAGATAATGATGTTTTTATGTTTATATATGGTTAAAATTCTGTGTGTTTGTGAAATAGGATATCTGCATGTTGTATAATCCTATGATACATCTCTGTATTTAAAATTTCAAACACAGGTTTGATTTAAAAGTTCAACTCTGTTTGATCTACTTGTTTTTCTGACCTAGGATCTAAACAAGATATGTTTGCTTGATTATAATGTTAAATTTTAAAATTTAATTAAGTTAAAATAACTTTAAATTTGTTCTGGGAATCAAAAATGAACAGGGAGGTTTGAATTTGTGAAAATTCAAATTTGTTAATTTAACAATTCGGTAACATGAATTAAATCCCTATACTAAATCATGATTTTAGAAAGTAAAATTACATTTTCTAGTTATGATTTGATAGGGCAATTCTGGTTTGCACTATTTTGGGAATTTTGGGAAAATCTGTGGATCTAGTGGACCTGGAAGGTTGTAGTTATTAATGGAGGTGGAGAAGTGACTGGGGAGGCCAGGAAAAATACGGTGGTGATGGTCAGATGATCGTGGTGGAGGTGGCGAACATCTTAAATTCTTAAACCTAATTTTTGCAAGGCTTAAGTTTTCAATTCGTTCGTCACCTATGATTGATCGAGTGCAGCGAGTTTCTGAATGATGGAAGCTGGGTTGTAGACGAGGTCGTGGCGGAAGTTGCACGAATTCTGGTGGTCGGAGGGTCGTGGACGGCGCGTTGACAGATTTTTGGGTGAGTTTCTGTCTCGAGTTCCAGGTTTTGCTGGGGGACTCCATTTTGATTCGAGTTGCTGTGGTGGATTTGGGTGATTGTGATCATACCTAGTGATGGTCGGCGATGTGTGAAGGCTGTCGAAGGTGGCTGGAGTTGGCCAGAGCCACGTTGCATGTGCACCGTGCATTTGATTTTCTGATGATCTTTTTTTGGGTTTGGGTAGGAATTGTTCTTGGGATTTACTCGAGTTATTCGAGTGTTTGCTCGAAGCGAAATAGGTTCTGACTCAAAGCAATTTTGGGTTTGCTCGAGTATTGGTCTGGTGACAGGTTTTTGATGACCTGATTGTAAATTTGAATTTAAAAGCAAATTTAAATCGAAATTAAGGTTGTGATGATAGTTTTAAACAAGTTTAAACCTAGTATGAGGTATAATTTGAAAATGACTTTGAATCTTTAAAGTTTTAAAATATTTGAAAGGGTTTTAGTTTTTTTTTAAAACCTGCTAATTTAAAATCTGTAACATAATTTAAACTGGGTTTAAGTTTAAAAGTTAAGTTTTGTTTTCAAATAAACTTTTGAATCTTGAAGTTTTAAAATGAATTTGGATTTTTCATAAAGAATTTAAAAAATCAAAGTTAAAGGCAAGTTTTAAATCAAAAGATTTAAATCAAAGGTGTAAAAAAATGTTTAAAATTAGTGGATTCAAATTCATTTTGAATCCAGATTTGGGAATCTAAAATCAGTTTTAAATTTGAATGTTTTAAACAAGTTTAAATCAAATAGTTTGTTTTTTAGTAATTTGTTTTCAAATAAATATTTGAATTGGATTTTGATAAAGTTCTTTTATAAAAAGGATTTGAATAAAAAGTTAAACAATTTGTTTTGAACTTGAATTTGTAAGTTAAAACGCAATGTATTTTTAAAAGCTTAATTTTAAATAAAAATTTAAGTAATATAGTTAGGACTTTTCTTATATAGGGTTATAAGTGGATATTTAAATTTGGTAAATGTTTAAATATATAATCATTTTGAATCTTAAATTCAAAATGGAATTTGAATTTAAATTTAAAGTGTAATGTTTAAAATACACTTAAATGTTAATGCAATCATTAATAAAGAAATTAATTATCTTAGAGATAATTAAGGTAATAAAATGATTTAATTAACAAGGTAATTAAAGAATGATTTATTTAATTTTTAAATAAATAATTTAGATTAATTTATAATTAGAAATGATTAATAAAGAATTAATCTAAGATAATTTCTTAAGAAAGTAATTAAAGAAATGTTATTAGTTAATGAAGATAATTCACTAGGGATTATTAAGTAATTAAATTAATGTGATTAATTTTGATAATTAATTAGATTAATTAATTTAGATAATCAATTATACATTTTTGAATATAATTACTTAATGAAAGTAATTAAGGGATTAATTACTTATTGTAATTAATTTTGGTAATGTGATTAATTTAAGTTAATTAATTAATTTAGTTTAATTAATTTAAGAAAATCATTTGATAATTGGATAAGTGTAATTACTTAGTGTAATTAATGGAGATAATTACTTAGGGAAGTAATAAACGATAATTATTGGGAGGTAATTA
This sequence comes from Allium cepa, assembly GCA_030765085.1. Classification (NCBI taxonomy): domain Eukaryota; kingdom Viridiplantae; phylum Streptophyta; class Magnoliopsida; order Asparagales; family Amaryllidaceae; genus Allium; species Allium cepa. Next base: position 242,541,749 of record CM060930.1, read on the forward strand.
GTGAATATGATTTATAAATGAAGTAATTTGGGTAATTACTTTTGTTATTAATCAAGGGTGATTAATAATTGTGTTTAATTAATGATTAATTACTTAATGTAAATAATTTAAATAAAAGTAATTTAATTTAAATATAATTAAAGATCATTAATTAATACAATTAATGATGTAATTTATAATGGACTAATTAAGGAATAATTAATTAATCAAGGTGATTAATTTAATAATGTATTAAGTTAATTAATTTGAGGATAATTACTTAATATAGGTGATTAAGGGGTTAATTACTTGATGTAGTTAATAAGGTGATTAACTAAAGTAATTAATTAACGATTAAAGTTAATTAAGTAATTAGGGATAATTACTTATTATAATCAATTTATGATAATTAATTAAATGATAATTAATCAAGGGTTAATTAATTATGTAATTAACCAGAAGGTTAATTTAATTAATGTGATTAATTAAGGACTAATTAATTAATTAATGGCAAATAGTTAAGATGGATAATTAAGGATTACTTTATTAATAAATTATTTAATACTAAATGATTTGTAATTAATTAATCAGGATTGAGTAATTAATTCATGAGTAATTAATTTAATTGAAAATTAATTCAATTAATTAGGATTAAACAATTAATTAGTCCTACTTATAAATGATTATTGAATGCTCGACCTTACTTATGAATGATTGTATTGTATGAGATGCCTTGAATTGATTGTCCTATCTGATCTATGATATTTTGTTCTGTGGATTGAGCTGTGTATAATTTATTCATTTATTTGTGATACATTTGTATATTATCTGTGAATTCACGAATGAACGATAAGCGTTATAGTTTATACCGCTTATCAACTATATTTCTGTGTTTTGATCTGTAATGATTGAATGATGTTGCACTATTGTGTTAAATCCTTGGACCACATTTATACACACACAAATATGGATTGCACGTGGAAACGGGTTAAGTCACAGATTTTGAAATAGTTTTAAACATTAAATTTTTGAATCCAAAATAGTTTTGGAATTAAAATTGAAAGCCTTTGAAAATGAATTTCAAAAGTAAAAGTTATTTCGAATAACTTGTTTGAGTTTTGAAATTTGAATATTTTGATTTAAATTTGAATTCAATATTTGTAATTGAATTCTAAGATTAGGAAACTAGGGTTAAAAAGGTTATTCAACTTGTAAATGGGTTTATATGGGTTTTAAACCATTTTGAAAGTGTCGTTTTGGGAATTTAAATTAAACCCAAGATTTTAACTTGTATAAAATGGAATTGGATTTTTCCGAAACGAAAACTGTTGTTTTTCAAATAACAAAAGCTTTCACATAAGAAAATGAACGTCCAAATTGTGTTAAAAGGTTTCCAAGTTTAAAATGGCTAAAGTTTTCCAAATTATGAATAAATCTTTGGAAACGTGTTTTGAAAGCTATAAATCTTTAATTTAAAGATTTAATGAGTTGATCCAATTGAAATGAAAATTGTTTTGGAATCTATGAATTGATTTTTGTGAAACTGGGTGAATTTTGTGAAATAAATTTTTTTATTTAAAAGATTTGAAATGGTAATATGTTTAACCATTTGAAGAAAAGTTTTGGATTTTATAAGTTGTGACTTAACTGAGATCCCATATCCATATGTTTTTAAATATTGCGCTCATTATTCGGTCTAGCCGGGAGAGGACCTCGTGTCTTATAACCAATTCTGGATAATGATACGTCGTTATGGATAGCATTTGAAGACCGGTGATGAAGACCCGGCATTTGCGAGACCGGTAGGATGACCTATCGATTGTCTCTGCACCGAGTAGCTACGGTATAGAGATTCCCTAAGTGATGGGAAGTCCGATCGGGATTGTGGATTCCCGGATTTGCAAGGGCTTCTTCGGAAGTGCCTTCGGTTCTGTTTGAACCTGGAACAGACTTGTATGGATTGTATGTTTGACATTACAAACTAATATATAAAGCTGATTTCTTTCAAATACATATCTGTTGGTGGCGGAGAATTTATTCTCTTAGCTTAACACCCTTCTCTTAGATGTACGAGCTCAGAGGTTATGTAATTAAAGGTTATTAGTGATATACTCCCAATTTGATAGTGTGGCACACGAAGTGCTGCTGATCATTTGTTGATCAAAGCATTGCTTTATAAAAAGCGTAACTTTGTGGATGAGACTTCGTCGAACTTCACAACCCGGAATGGTCGAAACAGGAAAAATGCGGCAAGGTTATTTGGGGGTAGCGCCCCCTGAGGGTATGTTCATTTCCTTCTGGATAGAGGTGATATCATGGTATGGAGCCCAGATATTTAACCTATGTGGTTACTACAAATACATTACTTTGTTGTTGTTGGTATAGAGCGCTCGGATAAAGGTTGGTTACGACCGGGGGAAGGCATACTCATGTAGTAGTTACCTAGTTACAGAGGTAACAGGCTTTGTGTTGGCAGAGATCCGGTTAGGTTCTCGGGGCGTGCCTCCAGAGGCGTACCCATGTGGCCCAGGAAGTTCCTTAGCCTGACCATTTGTTGGAAATCCATTCTTCAATACGCGCCTTGTATGGTTTTAGTTGTAGGACTTGCCATTTACTTATGGTGGCCACCACTGCTTAGATTGTAGCTATAGTAGGCATAGTTCAGAATGTCTATGCTGGCTAGGATTTATATTATACTTTCGGAATGATTTTCCATACCGTGCACTTATAGTAATAATGTAAAAGAAATTTTCTCGTATCAAGCATATTTGACTATCATAAGGAGAAATCTCCTCCAATTCTGCGTTTGCATTGTATGTGTGGCGGGAGGCCTTATGGTATTTTTAATTTCCAAAAAGCATTGCGGATTTCAAAATCTAAATTCTTTTGTTTGTTTTTAAAGATAAACTATTTTTGTTTGCTCATACCAGTCCCATGATTGACCCAGAGTTTATTGTTCCTTTTCTAAACTCCGGGTGCCCACTATTTTCCACACGGGCAGTCTAGAGTTTGGTTTTTTTCATATAGTGGATATAGAATCGATTCTGTAGCTTTCGGCTTTCTCTTTGGTATTCTTTGAAGACTTTGGATATTGAAGTATTCGGTTAGGACGTCGGACCAGTCTTGCTTAGCTTGGTGCAACTTGATGGTGGTTCGAGCATTGGTTTGGAGTTGCAGTTTGATCATTGTAGTTATCTTCTTTTGCTGTTCGTTTTTCGCTGTTTTTTATTGTCTCTGATGTTTCTTGTATCATATTGATCATTTTTGTATATTTGAATATTGTATTCATTGGAGTTGTATATGATATTCATTTCTTTTTCTTCTGTTGTGTTGTTATACTTAATTGTGTTATAAGCTCCGGCGAACCAGATTCGACGTTTGGATCTACGGCATTGGAATACGAGTGTCGTATTCGGTGCCAATTTTAGAAGGTCGAGTCAGGATCGCTACAAGTGGTATCAAACATGAAGTGAATCAAGTTCAAGCCACAAGTGTACATGAATAAACTCGACTACAACAGCCAGTCCAATGATCAAATAAACTAATGAATGAATGCAAAGGCAACAGCTCAGGTCAGAGACAACCAACAGCCCAAATGAGCAACAGAGATCAGAGACCAAGCAAAGCATAGTAACTGCAATGAATAATGCAACATGACCAAATATGGAAACTGCAGACTGCAGCATCAAGTCAAAGTATGCAACTACGTGACATAAATGCAACTACAACGATGCAAGCGAAGAACCAAAGTCAGTGACAACATAGAGCAGTCATAATGAAACAACTGCAGAAGCAACCACTGTAATGCAACAGTGTTGCAGTGCAAATCACCAAACGAAGACCACAAATATGTCAACAACAAGAAGCAACAGTCAGACCAAAAGAGAAGTAGTGCAAGCATATGAACAACATAATGAATACTGCAACAGAGTGCATGAACCAGTGATACAAATGCAACAGTGAAGCTACTGAAGGGATGAAAGCTACAAGATACACAAGTTTTGTTCAAATACCAGTGATACAAGTGCAACACAATTGCAAACAACATGATAGCACTGCATCAATACAAAGTGTACATGCATGCATCAATAAACCAAACTGCAAGACCTCAAGTGACACAGTGAAAGTAGCACATAGTACAGTGCAACTTAAACCAATACAGCAGCAACTCCAAAAACCAAAGTGAAATATAATGCAGTGGCAACAAGAATGGTGAAGCAGTGAAAATGAGAAAGTGCAACAGTGAATCGAAACATGCACTTGCAAATGAGCAACTACAAGGTGAACAACAACCAAGTATACAACTACAGTAGCAAGCTACAATGGATGCAGCAATACCAAGTTCACACAACATCAAAGTGAAACAAATGTAGAACTGACAAATGTATCAACTCAACTACAGCCAGTGCCGACATGAACAGAAGTTCTGAATCAACAATGCAGACACAAGTCAGTTGCAACATGAAACAAGACATGAAGACAGTTCGAAGAAGATTACAATATCAAGTACATGAAGACCAACGTCACAGTAAACATGCAGGTGAACAGAAGGTAGTCAGCATGTACTGTTGTATAAAATGCAAAGTTCAGATCTACAGAATGGGGATGAACTCGACCGAGTACAGTATGCAGCAGAGATGATCGAAGTAAAATACAAGCCGAAGTCAGAGTTCAATGAATATAAAATTCGCATCATTATTTTTTGAAATGGTCAGAGATGTCAAAAAGAGGAAAGTTTCTGTTTTTATACAAGAAGAAAATCGAACGCTCTCAATTCAAAACCATGATTATCAAGTTAAAACATATCAGGAAAGCCGTGAGTATCACGTGTAACAAAATCAGGAAAGACGTGCGCATCAGGCAATTAAGAATTTAGGAAAGTATCAAGTTAATTCGAACGAATTCAAGTGTCTCAAATTCATATAAATACAATCCCAATTCATCATCATCGGCCATCGAGTTCAATCAAGTGCAATCAAGTTAAAGCAAGCAATTGAACCAGTAACGAAAGTAATACATACCGCAATTTAGTGAACTCGATCAAGAGAAGCAGCTGCAAACAAATTTGCAATCTCGAAGAATCAATTATCAAGAGAACGAGCAAGCCGAGCAACGCAATCTCAAAGTCAACCAAATCATCAGAGAACGAGCGCGAGCAACATCAGAGGAATCGAATATTGAAAAGCCCCAATTATGGATCGCAAGCCCTAATTTCAGAACGACAAGAGGCCGCCATTTTTTCTTCTCAAGAGAAAGCGGATCGGGTTAATTAAAACAAGGGGCTGGCCTTGTTCAATTATAAAAGGGCTTAAGTTTGTTTTGGCTTCAATTATAAAGGGGTTTTCTTAGTTATTTTATTTTGAGCAAAAATCACGCATTCAAGCTCGTATTCTAATTTTTGCTCCTGCGGTTATTTGTGAAGTTGTTTTTTCTTTTCAAGTCGAAGAATCTGTAAATCACCACCTAGGGATTAGGTAGTGTCAGATTGTCTATTTAGAATTAGTTCAGTGAGCAGGGAGTGCGAGTTTGCAAAGCTCTATAGGCGGGAGCAGTGTTTGCGAGTGAGCGAAACTCTATAGGCGGGAGCAGGGTGTGCGAGTCTAGTAGAGTGTTTGTGAGCGGGAGCAAAAGGGTCTGCGAGTCTAGTAGAGTTGTTGTAAGCGTGATACTGTTTAATTCTAATAGAAATCTGTGAATGCAGCAGTAGGCAGGGATTGCCGAAGCTGGGTAAATTTTGTGTGTGATTTACTTTTCAGCATATTTATTTCTGCTATCATATTTCTGTGTTTAATTCGAGAAAATTTGCTATAACCCTATTCACCCCCCCCTCTAGGGTTAATCTAGATCCTACAAGTGGTATCAGAGCCCGGTATATATATTTTTATTTAACTCTAGAGTCATGAATCCGTCAAATAATGCTTTTTCTGAGGGGCAATCTATTGTTAGGCCACCCATGTTTAACGAGAACGATTATGCTTATTGGAAAGTTAGGATGAGTATTTACCTTAGTTCCGTTGATTATGATGTTTGGGATATTATTGAAACTGGCTATAAACCTCCCACTATAATCGTTGGTGATACTGAGATTCCTAAACCGAAGGATAGGTGGGATGCTAACGATAAGAGATTGAAAACGACAAATGCTAAAGCCATGAATGCTTTGATATGTGCTCTTGATAAAAATGAATTTAATAGAATTTCTCATTGTACAACAGCACAGGAAATTTGGCACACTTTGGAGGTGACACACGAAGGAACTTCTCAAGTCAAGGAGTCTCATCTAGCCCTATTCAGCAATGAATACGAGAACTTTGTGATGGACAAAGGCGAGAGCATAAAGGACATGTTTGGACGCTTTTCAACTTTGGTGTACAACGCTAGAGCACTTGGGAAGGTATTCACTGAGGTAGAGCTTGTAAGGAAGATACTACGAGTCTTACCAATGAACTTTGAGGCAAAAGTCACGGCAATCCAAGAATCGAAAGATCTGAGCAAACTAAGCATGGAGGAGTTGATTGGCAACTTGATGACATATGAGCTTGAGTTAAAAGCAAAGGAAGAACGCAACAACTCCGAACCAAAGAAGAAGACGATTGCCTTAAAAAGTAAAGAAGAAAGCGATGAAGAAGATCCAATTGAAGAGCTTGCAATGGCTGTCAATAATCTTAGAAGATGGTCTAGATTCAAGCCACGCAAGAAGAAAACAAAGGGCAATAGGTCAAAAGATTCCGAAAATTCCGATAATGAACTGACATGTTATAACTGCAACAAGCCTGGCCACATCAAACCAAAATGTCCACTTCTCAAAAACAACAAAGGAAAGAAAAAGGCGAAGAAGGTATTTGCAGCAACTTGGGATGATGAAGAAGGAGAAGAAGCTTCGGATAGCAGCGCAGAGGAGGCTAACTTGTGTCTTATGGCGAAATCAAATTCAGATTTAAGCTCAGAGGAATCTAGTGAGGAAGGTGAGTATTCCTATAGAGATCTTGTTTTTATGTGTTCTGATCTTACTAAAGTAGTTGATGCTCTTGAATCTAAAATTGAAAAACTGAAAACTGATAGGAGAGAACTTGCTCGTAAAAATTTAAGTTAGAAACTGAACTTGAAAATATTCAAAACCTAGAATGTAAAAGATGTAAAATTTTAGATTCAGAATTGACAAGACTTAAGAACAACTCTGAGAATCTTGAAAAAGAAAACTTGAATCTTAAGGAAACCATCGACACTAGGAAAAAGGATTTTATAAATCGATGCACCTCACTTGTCACTGAAAATACAACACTAAAAACCAAAGTCCAAAATCTTGAGAAATCTTTGAATAACTTTTCAAGAGGCGAAAAATCTTTCAACATGCTATTGGGAAATCAAATTTTTGCTAACAACAGAAAAGGACTTGGTTTTGGGAAAACACAAGCTGAGGATAATGCAAAAGGGAAAAGTGTCTTTGATAAATGTGAAATAATTGGACATCATGTTGAAAATTGTAGTCATAGGAACAAGAACACAAAATTTATACAAGTTTGGGCTCCTAAGAATTCTACAAACAAATTTCATGTCTATTGGAACAAGAATGAAAAGTCTAAACAAGTTTGGGTTCCAAAGGGTTTGTTTATTAATGTTTCTGCCACTAACAATCATGGACCTAGAAATAGGTCACAAAAATCTTTCATCGTGTAGGTGTGGTAGCAGGCTAAGGAACAACAACGGTGTTCTCTGGATTTTGGCTGTTCCAGAAACACAACGGGAAACAAAGCAAAGTTCCTTAGCCTAGTATAAAGGTGACAGAATCACAATGGGCAATCACGAGAAATTATCGTAAAGGTAAAACAGGTGAAGGTATATTAAATGCGATAATCTGCACCGTATTCTGAATTAACTCAGCCAAAATTGTGATAATGATGTGATGATGACTTTAATTCTGACTTATTGATATGATTTTTTTTGACTTGTTCTTACTTTGATTTGTGCTCAAAAGTAGACCAACCATCCTTTCATCATTGAACTTAATATGTTTGGTCAAATGATGGTATTTTATTGATCCTTGATTACTCATGCTACGCGTAGATATATTTTGACATTTTGGTCACTGCTTATAAATTTGCACGATTTCAAATTCATGTGAAAAAGGATTTTAAGAAATTGTTGAAACTTCAAGAAATTGTTTTTGAAATAATTATGATGTTGATTGACTGTTGATTACTCATGAATATAATTGTTTATCCTATGGTCTTCTGAAATTAACACCATGATATTTGTTTGAGTGTGAACATGGCTTCAATTCAAAATCCAAAGAATGTCATTTAAATTGTTGCTAAAATTGGGTTTGAAATTTTTGATGCACACTTCATGTCTGGTTTACCAAATCCAGTTAGTGATATTTTGGATTGAAAAAGAAATTCAGATGCAATTCATACTAGTAATCTAGTTGATAGAAAACTTACGAGTTGAACGTGATTTATTGTGAAACCTTCATTTGCTGCATCGCTTTTTCAAAGAAAATATCTGCATATTTTTCACTTGAAATAATTTTTCATTTAGCAGAATTTTTTTTCTCATATAACCCCTTCGAGAAAATAATTGTTTGACCATTTTTTTCAGATTAGTTAATTTTATTTGATTTTAAATGACAAATTTTGACTGATCCGACTCCCTACTAATTATCAAAGAGATAAATAGTGATTGAAAAAGTGATGAGTGTTGATATTTAACATACATTACTCAAGAGAGTATATTTGGAAAATTTCTTTAGGAATTAAAACAAGAATTATAAAACTTTTTGTTGGGTAAAGATTCCATGACCATTTCTATATCTATCATTATTTCTATCGACCATGGTTTATCAAATATTCAATATAGTTTGTCGATATGTGGTACTATAATCAGGAATCATTTGTTTTTCATGTCATATTTTTTAAATAAATAAATAAATATTCTAAGTATTCACTCTCATTTAAAAGTCCTCACGGTTATGCATGGGTGAATTACTTGAATTTTTTTTATTATTATGTGCTTCCATGCTCATTTAAAAGTCCTCACGGTTATGCATGTATGGAACGCATATCAAAATTAATTGCTTAAATAGACAAGTTGATTCTAATCCCATTTAAAAGTCCTCACGGTTATGCGTGGTTAGAAGATACTTGATTTCATTTTTAAAATTAAATTCGAATACTACTAATCACATTTAAAAGTCCTAACGGTTATGCATGATTAGCAGATATTCAAATTCCTGATATAAATACCACAAGTTGATTCAACTGTATGATTTTATATGAACACCATATCCATCAATTTCTAAAATTGGAATATGCGCCTAACAAGGGTAGTTATGGTTTTTGTTTGATTCTTATTGAAGTTTAATATTTATATTCAATTTGAGATTAATGTTGGATTAATATCGATCACTTTATCTCTATTTTTCTCTCACACTATTATTCTTTTGCTGATAACAAAAGGGGGAGAGAAAAGTTAAGATTTTGTCAAATAGAATCAAGCAAAGGTCAAATAATTTTTCCATATGCATCAAGGCTCATTTGAATATATTTCTATTTGTATGCATATATGTAGGGGGAGCATCATGTAGAGAGGAAGCATTTAAATAGGGGGAGCAATTAGAGTATATAATTGGTCAAATACATTTAACACGGTCAAAATCTTAAATATATGTTTGTTATCATCAAAAGGGGGAGATTGTTGAATATGCGCTTATATGTTTTTGTTTGATGATAATAAACATATATATTCATTTAAATGTATTTGGTAATGTACTATTTTGTTTTTTCATAGATTAAATAAATATCTGTTGAATAAAATAAATTACACAGAATTTGAATTTGAATTCAAACAGAATAAGTTACACAGATTTTGAATTCAAACAGAAATTTTATTCAAACAAATATTTATTACAATATTGAATAGTACAAATTCATGCTCTCACTATACATATACATTTTTGATTACATCACGATTACATCACAAATATTTTTACATTGATAACCTCACTACATATCACTCACACTCGTATTTTGTCTTCAACTGCATTCCGGTTTGAATCCAGCATCTGAGTAATCTGCAAAAAATATTCACTAACGCAGTAAAATTGAAAAAGAAATATTTTTGCAATACAAAATAAAATACGATTTTTTGAAAAAATGTTTTGCCTCAGTTATTTGGGTTGTTCGTCATCATTCACACTTGATTTCATCACAAAGTCGTGCATATAGATATTACAGGGACATGTAACCATAAGTGGCCGCAATACACACGTGTACATTCATACACGTGTGCACTGCCTCGCCAACTCGTGTGCGCAGCCAACAAGAGCAAGTGTACAATAGTGTCAAGTTGCTAACAGTTCAAAGCTTCGACAATGCACTATGCAATGTACAACAAGACTGACCAGAATACAAATGAACAGCCATCATGAGTACAGTTGCAACATGAATGAAAAGGCCAGACACAAGGGCGGTAATACAAAGTAAAGTGGCAACAAACATGAAGTGAATCAAGTTCAAGCCACAAGCGTACATGAATACAACTCGACTACAACAGCCAGTCCAATGATCAAATAAACTAATGAATGAATGCAAAGGCAACAACTCAGGTCAGAGACAACCAACAACCCAAATGAGCAATAGAGATCAGAGACCAAGCAAAGCATAGTAACTGTAATGAATAATGCAACATGACCAAATATGGAAACTGCAGACTGCGGCATCAAGTCAAAGTATGCAACTACGTGACATAAATGCAACTACAACGATGCAAGCGAAGAACCAAAGTCAGTGACAACATAGAGCAGTCATAATGAAACAACTGCAGAAGCAACCACTGTAATGCAACAGTGTAGCAGTGCAAATCACCAAACGAAGACCACAAATATGTCAACAACAAGAAGCAACAGTCAGACCAAAAGAGAAGTAGTGCAAGCATATGAACAACATAATGAATACTGCAACAGAGTGCATGAACCAGTGATACAAATGCAACAGTGAAGCTACTGAAGGGATGAAAGCTACAAGATACACAAGTTTTGTTCAAATACCAGTGATACAAGTGCAACACAGTTGCAAACAACATGACAGCACTGCATCAATACAAAGTGTACATGAATGCATTAATAAACCAAACTGCAAGACCTCAAGTGACACAGTGAAAGTAGCACATAGTACAGTGCAACTTAAACCAATACAGCAGCAACTCCAAAAACCAAAGTGAAATATAATGCAGTGGCAACAAGAATGGTGAAGCAGTGCAAATGAGAAAGTGCAACAGTGAATCGAAACATGCACTTGCAAATGAGCAACTACAAGGTGAACAACAACCAAGTATAAAACTATAGTAGCAAGCTACAATAGATGCAGCAATACCAAGTTCACACAACATCAAAGTGAAACAAATGTAGAACTGACAAATGTATCAACTCAACTACAGCCAGTGCCGACATGAACAGAAGTTCTGAATCAACAATGCAGACACAAGTCAGTTGCAACATGAAACAAGACATGAAGACAGTTCGAAGAAGATTACAATATCAAGTACATGAAGACCAACGTCACAGTAAACATGAAGGTGAACAGAAGGTAGTCAGCATGTACTGTTGTATAAAATGCAAAGTTCAGATCTACAGAATGGGGATGAACTCGACCGAGTACAGTATGCAGCAGAGATGATCGAAGTAAAATACAAGCCGAAGTCAGAGTTCAATGAATATAAAATTCGCATCATTATTTTTTGAAATGGTCAGAGATGTCAAAAAGAGGAAAGTTTCTGTTTTTATACAAGAAGAAAATCGAACGCTCTCAATTCAAAACCATGATTATCAAGTTAAAACATATCAGGAAAGCCGTGAGTATCACGTGTAACAAAATCAGGAAAGACGTGCGCATCAGGCAATTAAGAATTTAGGAAAGTATCAAGTTAATTCGAACGAATTCAAGTGTCTCAAATTCATATAAATACAATCCCAATTCATCATCATCGGCCATCGAGTTCAATCAAGTGCAATCAAGTTAAAGCAAGCAATTGAACCAGTAACGAAAGTAATACATACCGCAATTTAGTGAACTCGATCAAGAGAAGCAGCTGCAAACAAATTTGCAATCTCGAAGAATCAATTATCAAGAGAACGAGCAAGCCGAGCAACGCAATCTCAAAGTCAACCAAATCATCAGAGAACGAGCGCGAGCAACATCAGAGGAATCGAATATTGAAAAGCCCCAATTATGGATCGCAAGCCCTAATTTCAGAACGACAAGAGGCCGCCATTTTTTCTTCTCAAAAGAAAGTGGATCGGGTTAATAAAAACAAGGGGCCGGCCTTGTTCAATTATAAAAGGGCTTAAGTTTGTTTTGGCTTCAATTATAAAGGGGTTTTCTTAGTTATTTTATTTTGAGCAAATATCACGCATTCAAGCTCGTATTCTAATTTTTGCTCCTGCGGTTATTTGTGAAGTTGTTTTTTCTTTTCAAGTCGAAGAATCTGTAAATCACCACCTAGGGATTAGGTAGTGTCAGATTGTCTACTTAGAATTAGTTCAGTGAGCAGGGAGTGCGAGTTTGCAAAGCTCTATAGGCAGGAGCAGTGTTTGCAAGTGAGCGAAACTCTATAGGCGGGAGCAGGGTGTGCGAGTCTAGTAGAGTGTTTGTGAGCGGGAGCAAAAGGGTCTGCGAGGCTAGTAGAGTTGTTGTAAGCGTGATACTGTTTAATTCTAATAGAAATCTGTGAATGCAGCAGTAGGCAGGGATTGCCGAAGCTGGGTAAATTTTGTGTGTGATTTACTTTTCAGCATATTTATTTCTGCTATTATATTTCTGTGTTTAATTCGAGAAAATTTGCTATAACCCTATTCACCCCCCTCCTCTAGGGTTAATCTAGATCCTACAACTACAAATGGTCAATACCCTGCAATAGCGGAAACAATTTTTTCTATCAATCTCCTTTGATTCATCTTTTCAATTCTTTGATGATTCCTGGCAGCTCCAGGAAGAAGCTTTGATATATTTGCATTGGACACAAACTCCAGATGGGTCAGAATTGTTTGCTTTGGTCGCTATGGTGGATAGGTATATTTTGTTTTTTTAGACTAAAAGATTTGGATTGCATCCATATATCTGTTTATTCTATTGGGTCCAAGTATATTCTACGAGTGGTTAGTTATCTTTCGAACTAACCAATACCCTTGTATATTTCATAGTTCTGGTGGGCCGAGTGTCTTGTATTATATGAGTTCATTCTCATAACTATTAGTGATATTCTGATTTGGTAAGCCAAATGCAGAATAGATACCCAGTTTGATTTCGAAACTGTCTCTCTGTCTTTGTGTGTCCATCCTTTGTTGTCTCCCTGCTTTCAAATTTCGAGGACGAAATTTTCTAAGGGGGGGAATCTGTAACATCCCTGAAATTTTATTTAAGGTAATATGATAATTAATTTAATTTTTGGAAATTAAATTGTGAATTAATTATAAATTTCTAAAACAAAAAAAATAAAATTTTCATTTTGAAATAGAAATTCTGATTTTAAATATAATATGAATTTGATAAAAGAATTTAAAACACCTTTTCTTTTAAAATGAATAAATATAGTTTTTATATTTTTGAATTTAAAATGTAAATAAATATAAAGCTTAAGTATGATTGCGTAAGTTTAAAATGAAAGTTTTAAAATAAGTATTTGTTAATAAGTTTAATATCTTAAGTTTAAAAAAATATAAATGTATTGAAAATAAAAATTGTATTTACTAACTTATAAATATTTATTAGTAATGTATAATTTCAAACCATTTTACTTTAATTTGTATAAGTATAAATAATACATAAGCAAAAAAATAGATAAACATGTTTTATAAATTAAAATTTTGCAAGGTTTAAAACACAATTTGTAAATCAAATTTTAGAAAAGGATTTAAGCATAAAATGATTATAATTCAACAAGTGTTAAAAATAATAAGACAAGTGTAAACCTATCAAACAAGTGGCAATTTATTTAATAAAAAATATATATATGACTTAAAACAAGAGTATATCCTTATGCCTCTTTCTCATTTTATTAAAAGTTTACAAAAAAATCAAAAACCTGTAAAGTAAAAAATCAAAAAAGAAACCTGGAAATTGAATCTCAAGAAAATAGCATATGCATTCTTCTTCAAACCAATCAGCTACATACATTCAAGTCAAAATCATCTGCATGCATTCTTCATCTAAGTTTCAAGTTTCAATTCAAAGTTTCATCAGCAATTACAGTTTCAAGTTCAAAACTGCTTCCAAAAAGCACTACTCTGTCTTTCAATCATATGGGGTGGGTAACTTTTTTTTAATACTTAAGTATCTGGTTGCTAGATATAAGTATGAAGATAATGATGTTTTTATGTTTATATATGGTTAAAATTCTGTGTTTGAGAAATAGGATATCTGCATGTTGTATAATCCTGTAATACATCTCTGTATTTAAAATTTCAAACACAGGTTTGATTTAAAAGTTCAACTCTGCTTGATCTACTTGTTGTTCTGACCTAGCATCTAAATAAGATATGTTTGCTTGATTATAAAGTTAAGTTTTAAAATTTAATTAAGTTAAAATAACGTTAAATTTGTTCTGGGAATCAAAAATGTACAGGGATGTTTGAATTTGTGAAAATTCGAATTTGTTAATTTAACAATTCAGTAACATGAATTAAATCCCTATACTAAATCATGATTTTAGAAAGTAAAATTTCATTTTTTAGTTATGGTTTGATAGTGCAATTCTGGTTTGCACTATTTTAGGAAAATCTGTGGATCTGGAAGGTCGTAGTTCTTCATGGAGTTGGAGAAGTGACTGGGGAGGCCAGGGAAAATACGGTGGTGATGGTCAGATGATCGTGGTGGATGTTAGGGATGCGGATTAAGGATCTTAAGGCAGAAATAACACTAGAGGGGGTGAATAGTGTTTTAAAGAATATATAGACTATATGACTAATTAAAACTTTCAACACAAATCTAAACAGAATTCTAACACAGAATGGTCACAGAACATATAAAAAATGCAAATAGTAAAGTAAAGCAAGTAAAAGGAAAGAACACACTGGATTTTATACTTGTTCGGAATCCTCCTACATCCATTCATGCACCAAGGCAATATCCTTGTACAGATTTTTATAAGCCAATATCCAAATTACAACCCTCAATTTCTAAGGCCTTGAGGAACCCTCCTATCTCCGAGTCTAGGGTAAATTCTCTTGATTTACGGGACACAAGATCACCCTAATACTTCTTAATAACAATCCTTTTGAATGGATAGACTCTATCGACTTTTTGAATACAAATTAATCCAATAACTCTGAATAGCACTTTGATCTTTAGTAGAATGATGGAGAATCAAATAGAGAGAGTATCTAAATGATTTCCTATTGAGAATTTGGCAGAATGATGGCACGATCTTGAAAATATGAAGTTTTATGGATATGGAATGGTGGAGAAGAAAGAGTGAAGAAAATAAGAAAGTAATTGTTAAAAAAATTCATTTTGGAAGCCTTTATATAGATGCACAACAGTCATAACCATTGGAGAAAGGTTTTTGAACGAATGGACACTTCTTTTGAAAATTGAAATTTGAATCCAACTATCACCATGTCGACATGGGGTATCCCCTTATGTCGACATCCCTTAGCTCAAAATTATAGAGATGTTGTTTTGTAAAGACGATTGAATTTAAAACAAGTTGAAACTTCTCTGAAGCAAAGTAAAGTGTTTAAACAATATTTTGAGATAGAGAATGAATATAAAAAATTATTTTAAATATATATATATATATATATAATTGATATAGTCCGTCAATTATATAATTAATATTTAAAATTAGAATAAGTTTTGATGTTTTAAAAATAGAAGTTTTTAAAATCAGAATAGAGGAATATTTCAAGGCTAAAAAAGTTTGAAAATATTTTTGAAAACATGATTTTGAAAGCTAAAACATTTTGAAAACAGATTTAAAAACATTTTGAAAAATCTATTCAAACTGAAATTGCAAGAACCTTCCTACAGAGATCCTCCATAGGACTCGAGAACTTGTACAAAGTAGTTTAAATGATTTTGATTTTCGTGGGTTTGCAAGCCACTTGTCGTAGGTTTGTAAGCTACTTGTCGTGGGTTTGTAAGCCACTGGTTTCGATAGAAATTGGGTTCCATCCCAAAAGAAAATTGGAAGAAAGATGTGAGCGCTATTATGAAGTTTTAACAAAATACTAGACACTTATCTTGAGATGTTGAAATCTTGATTCTCTATAGTCTTGAATCTTGAATCTCTAATCTTCATCTTGATGCTTGAGTCTTTATATTGATCAGTCTTCGATGATACCTGCATATAAGTCCTATATACATACATACATACATATATATATATGGAAATGTTAGTATATATTTTATAAAGTAAAGTATAAAAACTATATAAGGTTGTTGTCATCAAAACATCATCAACTCAGTTCCTAACAGTGGAGGTGGCTAACATCTTAAATTCGTAAAACTAATTTTTGCAAGGCTTAAGTTTTCAATTAGTTCATCACCTATGATTGATCGAGTGCAGCGAGTTTCTGAATGATGGAAGCTGGGTTGTAGACGAGGTCGTGGCCGGAGTTGCACGAATTCTGATGGTCGGAGGGTCACGGACGGCGCGTTGACAGGTTTTGGGGTGAGTTTCTGTCTCGAGTTCCAGGTTTTGTTGGAGGACTCGATTTTGATTCGAGTTTCTGTGGTGGATTTGGGTGATTGTGATTATACCTGATGATGGTCGGCGATGTGTGAAGGCTGTCGAAGGTGGCTGGAGTTGACCAGAGCCACGGTGCATGTGCATCGTGCATTTGATTTTCTGATGATCTTTTTTTGGGTTTGGGTAGGAATTGTTCTTGGTATTTACTCGAGTTATTCGAGTGTTTACTCGAAGCAAAATAGGTTGTGACTCGAAGCAATTTTGGGTTTGCTCGACTATTGGTCTGGTGACAGGTTTTTGATGACCTGACTATAAATTTGAATTTAAAAGAAAATTTAAATAGAAATTAAAGTTGTGATGATAGATTTAAACAAGTTTTAATCTAGTATGAAGTATAATTTCAAAATGACTTTGAATCTTTAAAGTTTTAAAATATTTGGAAGGGTTTCAGTTTTTTTTAAAAACCTTACAGTTTTTCTAGATTTTAAATTTCAATCAAAATCTATAACATAATTTAAACTGGGTTTAAATTTAAAAGTTAAGTTTAGTTTCAAATAAACTTTTGAATCTTGAAGTTTTAAAATGAATATGGATTTTTCATAAAGAATTTAAAAAAATCAAAGTTAAAGGCAAGTTTTAAATCAAAAGATTTAAATCAAAGGTTTAAATCAAATGTTTAAAATTAGTGGATTCAAATTCATTTTGAATCCAGATCTGGGAATTTAAAATCATTTTGAAATTTGAATGTTTTAAACAAGTTTAAATCAAATACTTTTTTTAGTAATTTGTTTTTAAATAAATATTTGAATTGGATTTTGATAAAGTTCTTTTATAAAAAGTATTTGAATGAAATGTTAAACAATTTGTTTTAACTTGAATTTGTAAGTTAAAACGCAATGTATTTTTAAAAGCTTAAATTTTAAATAAAAATTTAAGTAATATAGTTAGGACTTATCTTTTATAGGGTTATAAGTGGATATTTAAATTTGGTAAATGTTTAAATATATATCATTTTGAATCTTAAATTCAAAATGGAATTTGAATTTAAATTTAAAGTGAAATGTTTAAAATACACTTAAATGTTAATGCAATCATTAATAAAGAAATTAATTATCTTAGAGATAATTAAGGTAATAAAATGATTTAATTAACAAGGTAATTAAAGAATGATTTATTTAATTTTTAAATAAATAATTTAGATTAATTTATAATTAGAAATGATTAATAAAGAATTAATCTAAGATAATTTCTTAAGAAAGTAATTAAAGAAATGTTATTAGTTAATGAAGATAATTCACTAGGGATTATTAAGTAATTAAATTAATGTGATTAATTTTGATAATTAATTAGATTAATTAATTTAGATAATCAATTATACATTTTTGAATATAATTACTTAATGAAAGTAATTAAGGGATTAATTACTTATTGTAATTAATTTTGGTAATGTGATTAATTTAAGTTAATTAATTAATTTAGTTTAATTAATTTAAGAAAATCATTTGATAATTGGATAAGTGTAATTACTTAGTGTAATTAATGGAGATAATTACTTAGGGAAGTAATAAACGATAATTAGTGGGAGGTAATTCGTGAATATGATTTATAAATGAAGTAAGTTGGGTAATTACTTTTGTTATTAATCAAGGGTGATTAATAATTGTGTTTAATTAATGATTAATTACTTAATATAATAAATTTAAATAAAAGTAATTTAATTTAAACATAATTAGAGATCATTAGTTAATACAATTAATGATGTAATTTATAATGGACTAATTAAGGAATAATTAATTAATCAAGGTGATTAATTTAATAACGTATTAAGGTAATTAATTTGAGGATAATTACTTAGTAAAGGTGATTAAGGGGTTAATTACTTGATGTAATTAATAGGGTGATTAACTAAAGTAATTAATTAACGATTAAAGTTAATTAATTAATTAGGGATAATTACTTATTATAATCAATTTATGATAATTAATTAAATGATAATTAATCAAGGGTTAATTAATTATGTAATTAACCAGAAGGTTAATTTAATTAATGTGATTATTAAGGACTAATTAATTAATTAAGGGCAATTAATTAAGATGGGTAATTAAGGATTAATTTATTAATAAATTAATTAATACTAAATGATTTGTAATTAATTAATCACGATTGGGTAATTAATTCATGAGTATTAATTTAATTGAAAATTAATTGAATTAATTAGGATTAAACAATTAATTAATCCTACTTATAAATGATTATTGAATGCTTGACCTTACTTATGAATGATTGTATTCTATGAGACGCCTTGAATTGATTGTCCTATCTGATTTATGATATTTGGTTCTGTGGATTGAGCTGTGCATAATTTATTCATTTATTTGTGATACATTTGTATATTATCTGTGAATTCGCGAATGAACGATAAGCTTATAGTTTATACCACTTATCAACTATATTTCTGTATTTTGATCTATGATAATTGAATGAAGTTGCACTATTGTGTTAAACTCCTGGACCACACTTATGCACACACAAATATGGATTGCACGTGGAAAGGGGTTAAGTCACAGATTTTGAAATAGTTTTAAAGATTAAATTTTTGAATCCAAACTAGTTTTGGAATTAAAATTGAAAGCCTTTGAAAATGAATTTCAAAAGTAAAAGTTATTTTGAATAACTTGTTTGAGTTTTGCAATTTGAATATTTTGATTTAAATTTGAATTCAATATTTGTAATTGAATTCTAAGATTTGAAAACTAGGGTTAAAAAGGTTATTCAACTTGTAAATGGGTTTATATGGGTTTTAAACCATTTTAAAAGTGTCATTTTGGGAATTTAAATTTAACCCAAGATTATAACTTGTATAAAATGGAATTAGATTTTTTCCAAAACGAAAACTTTTGTTTTTCAAATAACAAAAGCTTTCATATAAGAAAATGAACGTCCAAATTGTGTTAAAAGGTTTCCAAGTCTAAAATGGATAATATTTTTCCAAATTATGAATAAATCTTTGGAAACGTGTTTTGAAAGCTATAAATCTTTAATTTAAAGATTTAATGAGTTGATCCAATTGAAATGAAAATCGTTTTGGAATCTATGAATTGATTTTTTAAAACTGGATGAATTTTGTGAAATAAATCTTTTTATTTAAAAGATTTGAAATGGTAATATGTTTAACAATTTGAAGAAACATTTTGAATTTTATAAGTTGTGACTTAACTGAGATCCCATATCCATATGTTTTTAAATATTGCGCTCATTATTCGGTCTAGCCAGGAGAGGACCTTGCGTCATATAACCCATTCTGAATAATGATACATCGTTATGGATAGCTTTTGAAGACCGATGATGAAGACCGGGTATTTGCGAGAACGATAGGATGACCTATCGATTGTCTCTGCACCGAGTAGCTACGGTATAGAGATTCCCTAAGTGATGGGAAGTCCGATCGGGATTGTGGATTCTCGGATTTGCAAGGGCTTCTTTGGAAGTGCCTTCGGTTCTGTTCGAATCCGGAACAGACTAGTATGGATTGTATGTTTGACATTACAAACTGAGATATAAAGCCGATTTCTTTCAAATACATATCTATTGGTGGCGGAGAATTTATTCTCTTAGCTTAACACCCTTCTCTTAGATGTACGAGCTCAGAGGTTATGTAATTGAAGGTTATTAGTGATATACTCCCAATTTGGTAGTGTGGCATACGAAGTGCTGCTGATCATTTGTTGATCAAAGCATGGCTTTGTAAAAAGCGTAGCTTTGTGGACGAGACTTCGTCGAACTTCACAACCCGGAATGGTCGAAACAGGAAGAATGCGGCAGGTTATTTGGGAGTAGCGCCCCCTAAGGGTATGTTCATTTCCTTCTGGATAGAGGTGATATCATGGTATGGTGCCCAGATATTTAACCTATATGGTTACTGCAAATACATTACTTTGTGGTTGTTGGTATCGAGTGCTTGGATAAAGGTTGGTTATGACCGAGGGATGACATACTCGTGTAGTAGTTACCTAGTTACAGAGGTAATCTGGCCTTGTGTTGGCAGAGATCCGGTTAGGTTCTCGAGGCATCCCTCCAGAGGCGTACCCATGTTGCCCAGGAAGTTCCTTAGCCTGACCATTTGTTGGAAATCCATTCTTCAATACGCGCCTTGTATGGTTTATTTGTAGGACTTACCATTTACTTATGGTGGCCAGCACTGTTTAGATTGTAGCTATAGTAGGCATAGTTCGGAATGTCTATGCTGGCTAGGATTTATATTATACTTTCGAAACGATTTTCCATACCGTGCACTTATAGTAATAATATAAAAGAAATTTTCTCGTATCAAGCATATTGGACTATCATAAGGAGAAATCTCCTCCAATTCTGCGTTTGCATTGTGTGTGTGGCGGGAGGCCTTATGGTATTTCATTTTCCAAAAAGCATTGCGGATTTTAAAATCTAAATTATTTTGTTTGTTTTTAAAGTTAAACTATTGTTGTTTGCTCATACCAGTCCCATGACTGACCCAGAGTTTATTGTTCCTTTCCTAAACTCTGGGTGCCCACTGTTTTCCACACGGGCAGTCTAGAGTTGAGTTTTTTTCAGATAGTAGATATAGAATCGATTCTGTAGCTTTCGGATTTCTCTTTGGTATTCTTTGAAGACTTTGGATATTGAAGTATTTGGTTAGGACGCCGGACCAGTCTTGCTTAGCTTGGTGCAACTTGATGGTGGTTCGAGCATTGGTTTGGAATTGCAGTTTGATCATTGGAGTTATCTCTTTTGTTGTTCATTTTCCGCTGTTGTTTATTGTCTCTGATATTTCTTGTATCATATTGATCATTGTTGTATATTTGAATATTGTATTCATTGAAGTTGTATATGATATTCATTTCTTTTTCTACCGCTGTGTTGTTATACTTAATTGTGTTATAAGCTCCGGCGAAGCAGATTCGACGTTTGGATCTGTGGCATTGGAATGCAAGTGTTGTAATCGGTGCGGATTTTCGAAGGTCAAGTCAGGGTCGTCACAATTACGGATCCAATGGAACTTCTTTCTTCAAATTCTAAGACTGTGCCCCGGAAGGCTACTTTTGATTGCCAATTTAAACAAGCTATTTTTAAAATTGAACAGATAACTTTTAAATTCAATTTTAAAACTTTTATTATCTTCATTATATCACTATGAATTTTGTAAGCCTTCAAATTATTTTTATCGAGTTTAAACTCAAGATATAATAATCTAACAAATATTCAATTATACGAATTCAAAAATTAACTTATCCAATAAATCGTTATACTTGAATCCTGAATTTATTTTGTAAATAAAAACCCAAATTTCCATATTCAAAGTTAATCTACGAATTCAAATTCAATATTTAAAACAATTTAAATATTCCAAATCAAACGTTGGAAAAACTCGGGTCGTTGCAACATATATATTATACCTCACTTGCATTTACGCATTATGATCATATATGGAAAACTCTTTATTTCACCTTTAATTATCGATTAATTTCCATAATTATATCTACTTTCCTTTCTGTAGGGTTTATTGCTATTTATTAACCTATTTACAACTAGTACTTATATGTTATTAATATATTTATACTTAATGTAACTTTTAGGCTAACTAATTTATAACAGTATTCTTAATCATGCTTAAAAATATTGTTATACTAAACCTTCCAATATGAGTTATCGAGATAATTTTAGTATCGGGTTCCATTATCCATACAAATCTCGATTTAATCCAATAGACTACGTAAGAGTTAGTATCACAATCCAAAGTTAGTAAACGAATAGAGCTGTAAATCTATTCAAAAGAAAGGAATCAAAATATCTAAATTATTTTAATTTAACATAGTAGAATTAGTGCCTCTATTTCAAGGGAACAAATTTTGTAATAAATCTTTTATATTCTATTCGAATTTTGCTTTTATAAGGTTAAAGTGAAAAGGGTCCATTTTCACTTAAATTACGTCAATAAACGGTGCAAACTAGAGAAAGAAAAATCCATATTTTGCTCATTCTTTCCTACTTTTTTTTCCTTGTTGAATCCTTTATCATAAAAAATAGAATTTGGATGAAATTGAAGAGAACATAAATTATTTATATGACGATAACAGATTATACGCTATTATATTAACATAAAATAATTGTAATTCCAATAATCCAAGAATTTGACAATTTCTGGCAAATTTGGGGTTTTAGATCTAGGATTTTCGTACACAAAATTCACCAAAGAATAAAATAAATCCAAACTTTTACTAAACAAATTACTAAAATGTGTAATATTAAAAATTCCTTATAGATAGCTTTTCTCGGGTTCCTTTAGAACCGATTCCAGGCTTTTACTTATACCCTCTTCCAATTGTCTTCTGTTTAATTTTCAGCATACAACCATTCAGTTGTGTGTGTGTGTATTAGATTCAGAATTCAGAGAATAGGGACGAATAGAAATAAAAGTGGTGTTTCGCTAGCGTTTTTATTTTTGTGAGTAAAAATAAGGTGGCTAGCCCCTTATTTATAGTGTTTTAAAGCATTTGAATCGTGGAATCAAAGTTAGTTGAATATAATAAAATCCAGGTTGTTATGGCCTAGCAAAAGCCTAATCGACTTACTTTAGCTGGTCAACCGGCCTTCTTCCTTTGGCCAATATTTATTACTAACATTAACTTTTTTATACCATATTATATATTTCTCTATTTAACCCTACCATTAATGTTTACTTAATGTTACGTTGTTTATTACACTTTTAAATTTCAAATGTTAACGTTTATTAATTTTTGAATTTGTAATCAACTGAATTATATTAAATTCAGTGAAACTTTATATATGAAAGTTGATTAAAAAATCACTGCGAAATCAATGGTGTAAATTCATGGATAAATCCATATGTTTTTGAAATTCTTGTTTTAGCCTTATTATTAATTTATTAACTCCTTATTAATTTGTATGGGGTGTTATAACAATGGTGTTCTATTATCAACGTTATTTACTGTTATGGATGTTATATATGAAATGCATATACATACACAGATATATATTTATGTACCTAAACATGAAATAATAATTTGGACATTATTTGTTTAGTTTCAATAGTTTAAAGACCGAAACTAAATTGATAGTGAATTCAATTTGCTTTTTAATTACTTTGAAATTAGTCTTTAAATTTAGTATATAGACCGATTAAAGTTTGTAATCTCTCATAGTTCGGTCTGAAATAAATGTTGTGTCCTAGCTACATTTGAATGTGAAGACCAAATAAAGATTGAATTCAAGCCTTTAAATTAAATATGAACTATATTTTGGACCAAAACATCAGTCTTTAAATTTTGAAACTGAAATGTAAGTTTCAATTTTTTTACGATTAGAGATTCGAAGACTGAAGTTTTTATTTTTGAACAGCCTTAAAATATGATTTAAAAACTGACTTGCTTGATTAGAAATTGAATTTTTTGTCTCTGATTCGATGTTTTTGGTAATGAATTAACATTACGGTATGGATTGAAAAAAGACACAAAGAGACACAATTTAAATATCAACGATATGTTCTTATAATAAACTTTTGTGAGTATTAATGGAAAATTTTCTATTATAATCATTTTTTTTCTCTAAAATATAAAATATAATTCATAAACAAAACATGTGAAACCATTTTCCTTATTTAAGGGGAAGAGCAACGCTTAATTCTTAAATTGTAAATATATTTCTAAAATGATAAATCCCATTTAACATTAAGATACAGGTAAAACATATTGCAGGAAATGTAATGTACTATTATTAATAGTTTAACCTTACAAAATTATTTCTAAAACAAAAGAAAACTAAAGCCAAGATTATATTTGAACCATGAATTAATGGGAAAGAAATAAAGATTGTATCATAACATTAGAATTAAATTTATCATTTTTAATAGAGGGATCACAGGAATCCAAAATCTTAAAGGCAAAACATTGCACGATCTTAACTAAAATTCAAAATAATTTGTATTTTTCCTTGATGGTACATATAGGTCTAAAATGACCTACATGATTATCATCAAGCACCGTATTAAGCATAATGGATACATGCATGTAAGAAATGTTAGTAATTTAAATATGCGGGTCATACATGTGAAATAAAATATATTATGCTATTTTGGTGTAAAGCCTAATTAATGAGATCAAAGAAACTAATGAAACATTTAAGGCATAAGGATGTAACTTTCGTGGCAGGATGTATAAAGACCTTAGCGTTTTTCAATTTGTTAAAGGGCCAAATTGAAAATACTATACTACTACATATATGGGGTTACGGTCCTAAATTTTGTATGTTTAATCCTAAGCCTCTTCTAAAGTGAAATACTAATGTAGACTTGTGATAATTTGGAAGATTAGATCCATAATCATCCTTTCAGATCCATCTCTTTCTTTAAATAGTTTACGAAATGAGGTATACTTTCACAACCATTTATATTACATTTCTTCTCATTGAATTAATATAGCTCACTTCTTTCAGAATTAGCATTTTTTCAATAGCTTATTCTAAATTGATTCATAATTAGAATTTTTATGCATTTATATGAATATTTTTGAATTGTATTTCAAGTACAAGTAATAAATTCATGTGATATCGTACCCAAATTTCAAATCTGCTTGATTTATTTATTAAGTATTTTTTCTACTCATTCTAAATTGCTCCAGTATAAACCTATTCATTATTTTTTTGTGAATTAAAGGTAGTTTTATAAAATTCTTTTAGTATAGGAAGATAGATCTAAATAATCCAAACATTAAATTAATATTTTGACCTTATTTTTTGATAATAATCTAAACTGCACAAAATTTAAAAAACAACTTATATCGGTTCAAACATCTACATATTCTTTATTGTTTATTTTGTAAATAAGCTACGAATTTTGATATGAAAAATAGTTTGGATTTGATATGTATAATTATTTTTCGTAGTGATTATTAATGTTATGGATAAATTTATATAATTTTGAACCATTTATGCAAAAAATCTCAATTTCTATGATTATGTCACTTCACATAAATTCTAATTCAGTAATTTATACATATATAAGATATTTTAGTTATTTCAAAATTCCGATTAGTTAGAAATAGAACTTGTTCCTTTAAGGTGTTTATGTTGATTTTGTTATTAAGTAATATCAACCTTAGATCTGAGATGAGGTTGTTTTTCTTTAAGTAATGTTTGTTCAGTTAATTTATATATTTGCAATGAAATCAATTTATTATGACACTGGTTTGAATTATCAAATGTAACGATACACCATTTCAACCCCTAAACATCGACCTGTGTAGTTAATGACCCGCTATTACCCCGATATAACTCCGCTATATCACATAGGGGATTTCTACCACTATGATTTTTCCATGTAGCCCAAAAATATAGCCTTTCCGCTTTAAGCCCCGCTATATCTCGTTATTCCCGCTATATTTCGCTATTTCCGCTATATCTTCTTTAATAAAATGAATTGAAAAATTGCATTTATGCATTATAAAAATTATGAAACTAATTTATTTGATTTAATTTTTAATATATTTTCAGAAATGAAAATACTCTAATATTCTACTAAATTCAATTATGTTATATAATAGTTTTACGTTTATTTAAAGTATATTTGCACATGTTTTTATTTAAAATTATTTATGTATTAATTATAATTCAATTGAATGATTATTTTTCATTTAATTACCATTTATATATTTGTAAAAACATTAAGTACGAGTTTTATATGCTATTTTAGAGCCATCCGCTATATCCCGTTATATCCTCGTTGTTTCCCCGCTATGACTTTTTGCACCTCCACCGCTTTGAATCTGCCGAGCGCATTAACTGCACATACATCGACACTAACACATCCATAGTTTTCACATGTCGAGCATCCAAGTATTGAAAAGGTAGAACGTTAGAGTAAAAAAAAAGGAATAAGAAAGAGGAAAATAAAAGAATCATAATTTCATAGTGGAATGATAACATATAATATCAAAAGATAATAAACAAAGCCACTTTAATATACATATAGCATTTTAGAGTTATTAATCATAGTACTATCATCATTTTGGGCAGCTATAACAGCATGTCCTTACAATTGCTGATATATGTACAAAAAGCAATGCAACGAAAATATGAATACTATGGTAGGTAGACATATGGCTCCTCTCCAAAAGCTCAATGAGCATTAAGGAAAACCTACTTTTTTAAAAATTCTCAAAATATCACCAATGAAATAAGGGAAAAATAAAACCATGGATCAGACATAAGCCAGGTGTGAAAAATTCAAGAAATATGCTGTCAACATAAAACAGTACTTTTGAGACCGCATGAAATGCCATAATGGTTATACTCTCAAAAGAACCACCACTTAATAAGTACATATTGCAATATAATAGATAATGTATAGGTGATGAATATAATAGGAAAATAGATGTGATGCTTACCATGATCACACCACAACAACAATAGTTGTACAAACAAAAACACCGAGGCGCATTCACATGATGGATTTTCCATGAAGACCGCCTAAGTAAACTGCCGCCTGATCTCCTATGACAAGGGTCAGAAGTTACCTTCCAAGCATCATAAATCTTTAGACAAAATATACCATAAGAGAAACATAATAGGCCCAACGTACTTTCGTAAAAAACATGGACCAAGTATCTACAACTCGCCGGGCGCAACATCTATAAGCATACTCTACATAATGGAGTTGATGTACTCCCTTCAGTTAGCTAAACACCATATTACGTATTAAACTCTATCTTTAGACATTTCCAAATGTAGAAGTTACGTTCATCATCCTACACACGAGCCATCATTACTAAAGATAGATCATGAAACCCTAAATTGATTCTAATATCTCGAACAAATCCACTTCTAAGAGAAAGGACACGTATCTCCGTCTTGAATTGGTTTTCGATAAGTAGAACACTTACCGATCCCAGTCTCTTCAAGACTGAATCGTCAATTCCAATAACATTAAGAATGATCACATATGGAAACGTACTTATCATGTTTCCTACCTTTTCAACTTATACTATCCCTCGATCAAGAAGGAAGCCTGATAGGTTAGACTGCAACAGCTTCAACACCCTACTCGAATCATCATTCTTAACTCTCGTAGAAACAATCAAGTCTACTTCACTGGCTTTTAGTGCTACGTACACGATATATATTCCCTATCGACGAGTAATCACAAAACGCACGATCAAGTCATGTGAACGAATTTTAATCCCCTTTATATTTAGTTAATCTTTCATAAAATTAAAAACTCTTTTATTACTAAAACTTCTTCATCTAATTAAAACTTATTCATTAATTAAAATTTCATTTGTTAGTTAAAACTTCTTCCTTTAATTAAAACTTCTTTTAATTAAACATCTTTATTAATTTAACACTTATATTAATTAAACTCATTTATTTATTAAACTCGTTTATTTATTAAACTCGTTTATTTATTAGTAAAAATTCATCTATTAATTACTACTTTATTCAAAAGTAAGCAAACTAAGTTCTTAAAGCTAAAGATAGTTCGTTCCAATGCTCTCTTAGAGGGTTCATAAATAGTATAAAGCCATGAAGCTTTTAGAGAATTCCTTTGTAGTTATACTTGTATTTTACTATTCATGTATTTTACTATTCATTTATACTATTTAGGTATTTACTTTTCATTTATGCTATTTTCAATACATCGAAATAATTCATACACTTATCTCAAATGGTAGAAGTATATTCACCAATCATTAAAAAAATTACTTGCTTCAAAATATAATCAAAGAGATTAAAAAAGTGTGACTTAAATATCAATACTATAAACCTCTTCTCTTTCATAAGTTAAACTTTTAGGTAGTGTTTGGTTTGAAAATAAGTTTTGTGTTTTGCATTTCCAACCATCTACTTTAAAATATATGAAAGAGGCAGAGGGGATGGAAACCAGTCAATTCAGAAATTGGTTTTAATGTATAAAATTGAAAATGTTTTTTTTAGTTTTTTCCACCTTTTAGGAAATTTAAAATTTTGTATTCTTTCTTAACAATTCTCCTTTGTTGTAATGACTTGGATTCTCTAACTCATCCTCTGGGACCATGACATTTGACATGAATGTTGAAAACTCAAAACATAAAATGCATTTTATTTCCAAACATTACCTTACTTTTACATCTTATGTAAAAAGATTTCATACTTGTTATTATATTTAAAACTTCATTATTAATTATCTAAGTATTTTCTTAAGGGTTAAAGACAAGCGTTATTTAAACATTTTCATAACAAACCCAAATCCACTTCACACTTAAACATTCCACTAAAACTTGCTTTTTAGATATTTAATTTCATTTAAGCATTAAAGGCCTTTCTTACTCAAACTATGTCTGCTACAACCAAATTTTTTTCTTCTTACAATTATCTTTGATCATTATTAAATATTTAATTATATTCCTAAGTGTAATTAATAATAAAGACTAAAACTAAATGTTTCTAAAAGATTGTTTGCGGCAACTTAAAACCATTTATATACTTATTATTAACTTTAAAACATGTAATATAAAAATCAAAGCATATCTACACTTATTAATTAAGGTAATATACTTTTATTAATTTCACAAAACAATATATCCTAACTTAAGTGTTAAAATCTAAGCCTCTTTTAATATATTTATAAAATACTTAACTTTTAAAACTTGTTTACACAAACACAAAAATAGTATTAAATTAAATAAAAACACATTATAATTATTTATATAGAATATATGTAAAAATAATAAATTTTGAAATAAATAGAAAAACCAAAATAAACATGTTTTATTTTAAACGCCACTTACTTTAAAAACTCATAATTAGTTTTTAAAAATATTTTTAAATACGAATAAATTTAAAAACCTCTAATATAAGTCAGTAAACAACCCTAAAAAGAAAAATACTTAATTTAAATATCATCTTTACATAATCTAAAGTTTTAGAAAGAAAGAAAGCACAACAAAAATGCTATCTAAATTTTCTGGTCTAAAATTTTCAGTTTTGCTACAACTTTGTTACTAGTTTTCGATCCCTTAACAAACTATTTTTGATCCATTCTTTTTGTATCAGTTAGTGTAATTTAAATACTTAAAAACCATAAAGAAAACCCTAAGAATATATTTTGATTATTTTATAGAAATTTATGAAAACTAGGTATTTCTTCGAAGTGCTCGTATAATGACTATTTTGTTATAATTTTTGACACTTCGTTCAACTAGCCATTAAATGATTTAATCTTTTTAACTTTTACAATAAGAATAATACATTAATTACTTGTTAAAATAGAAAAGTAACCCTTAATGATGTCTCTAGAAAAATAAACATTAATTTTCAAACAAGGTATTTAAAAGTATCGATATAGCAACTATTTTGCTATTAACTTTTACAACTTTGTTCAACATTTTCCACAACTTCTGAAACATTTTCTATGCTGTCCAAAATAGTTCAAGAATTGTAGAGAACAACCAAACCAAGTTATGTCAAGATATTTCCATAAGTCGCCAAATAATACAAGTTAAAGTTAAGGGATTTCAAACAACTTTCCCACTACAAACATTCACATACACACTTTTACATGATACACGACATATTCAAACATGTATACATCAAGTCGTGGGCCATGTTATAGATTTTAGAGAGATTATAAGAGAAGGTATAATACATATATGCAGTCATTTGCTTTCAAAAGAAATAAGGATCCAAAAAGTGATAACTTGCATTTGTACTTTATATAAATATTTATATTTTTGCACGAAAAACATTATGTCACATATACACAAATTAGATGGTGAGATAACTCACCTCAAAACCAAGTTAACAACCATCACAAGCCACTAGAATCAAAGCAACACTTCCTGCCATAACCCGAAGACAAAGCTATGACCTTTCCTGACCAAAACAAAAGCCAAGACCCATCTCCATCATGAAGTGCTCAAGGCCCAGTTGGCTCACCCTTTTACTCCAATATTATTCATCTTCTTGGGTGCTAAACCATATGGAGGAGATCGAAGAATTTTTAGTACTATTTTGCAGATTTAAAGAGGAGAAATAAGTGTTGAATTTATTTTCTTTTTGCACAACATTTTAAATATAATACAATGAGATGAATGGAGATAAAAAGGAGGATATTATAGCAAAAAAGAAGACATTCCTAACCCCCCATCCCCCACCTTTGTCCGGCCAAAAAGCCCCCCACTATCATGCAAGTCCATGCCTCTTACATGTCGTACCTTCTCTAAATCACTCCTTGCTTTCAGGGTCTTTGTCTCCTTCACTCTTCTTATGTTTAATTAATCCTTGGTTAAGAAGTTAGGTGATTTAAAAACATATAGATTTGTTCATATGTTACTACACAATTAAAAAAGAGTTCGAACAATTTTTGTTTAGCAGAAAGTCATTTATCGATAAAACGATTTTTGGTCGTATTATCGATATTTCTTCGAACTTTTTATTTTTGTAAACAAATTTTGAAAATGATTTTCTTATCATTAGTTATTATTTAAAAAAGAGGTTAAGAAGGTTATAAAATCATATTTATTCACACTAATTCAAGATTCAAATATTTAAATAATTTAGATACTCTTATTGAAGTGTTCAAAATTCTTGGTTTTACACCCATTATGGTCAATTGCATTAATGCCTTTGTGTTTGGAACAAAAGACAAATTGATTGTCATTTGATGCATTTATGTTTGAAAGTTATTGATTTTTTTATAAATAACCCATGCTCGTTGAAACTATTTCACTTTCAGGTCTTGGAACGAGCAACATTTTAATAAGAAATGGACTATTTTAAGTCAATATTCATTGTAATTGTTTAATATTTATATATTATAATTAATAGCAACTATCAAAACGAATGAATAAAGTTAATGTGAAAATAAATTCAAATATTTTTGGTGTATCTTTGCAAATTAAGTACACCTACTTTACATTCTAAATGAGGTAACTGAAATAATAAGTCACTAAAATGGCTTCCCTTGTTTCGATTTTTCAAGAAGAGACTTGATACTTATGTGTATGTATTCCTGTGGACGTTAGTTAGCCCAAAGAAAGGTTAACATTTGGTTGAATTTTTTTAAAATTGGGTGCTTAGATGATAGTATATATTAGTACTATGAGTTTTGGATAGCATACAAGATACCAAATATCAAAATTTGTTCGAATCATGCTATGCAAGTTTCGAACTTGTAACCTCATATGCAAAAGTCAAAGTGTGTAATCACCGGGATAGTGGTACTAGTCTTTGGTTGAATTACTTATACATTTATGATGATAAATATATGATTATTATAAGGCTTTATAAGTGATTATTGACTCAATGTAACATTGTTATTTGACTTGAATATTGTTAGTGTCAAGTCATTCAACAAGAGGACTACTTACAATTAATATTGTTATCTAAAGACTTGATATTAATGTTGAGCTAGTACCTTGAGAAGAAACTTATCAATTTTCTAAATTTATTACAGTTGATTGTTGGATATGAGCATACATAGTCAATCTATATTCTATAAGTTTTTTCATTTTTCAACTAATTTGACTAAATTATCTACCAATTATGTTAATATTCTCGTCTTATTTAAGATTAACTCTAAGGATTAATAAATATATGCTCTTGACAGCGTGCATCTACCTCTCGCATTTAGGAGGATCACACCTACCCTTATTGTGGTTGATGTTCTTCTAATGTTAAGAAGAACATTGAGTGGTGAAATAATATAAAAAGCAAAAGCCAAAGGATCATAAGGTACAATATTCCAAAGATTTCATGTAGCAATATCCAAGAGGTTAACCAATTTTAAGGTCATCGAAATTGAAAAATGTTTTTCAGAAAAGGTTAAGGGAATAAGCATGTTGTTTAATGATAAATTATATGAAGTGAAAGTATGGAAACACAAATGTGTACTAGATAGAAATGTCAACTATTGTTTTAAAAGTGAAAAACACTAAAGTTTATTTTGTTTTTAGCTTTTTGGTATACTCCCTTTATTTGTAGTAACTAACTTAATTTTATTATTAATTATTTTTTGAAGAATAAAATAACTTCTTATTAGGCTCACTTTGTGCTATGTTTAAGAAGAAGAGATACCAAAGCGTGATAAGGTAGAAAGTGCCCATTTAACAAATATTGTAAATTAATTAAGTAGTTTACGGATGAAAATTTTGCTTATGGTCCGAGATAAAAGAAATTACAAAAGGATGCAGGTAGTTTCTTTTACAAAATGTAAAGACATATAGAGAGAATTATACCAAATATAATGCACATCGTATCAAATAATGCACGCACATAGACACACACACCCCTTACTTTGGTATTT
The DNA here is from genome assembly GCA_030765085.1 of Allium cepa. Lineage (NCBI taxonomy): Eukaryota > Viridiplantae > Streptophyta > Magnoliopsida > Asparagales > Amaryllidaceae > Allium > Allium cepa. Next base: position 242,574,741 of record CM060930.1, read on the forward strand.
TCATATGTAAATTTGGCTTTGGTACCTAATATATTTGGTGGTTTGATATTGGTGCATCTATTCATATAAATGTTTATATAATGGCTATAATACTTAAACCATTGAATTCCTACAGACTTCTAAAGACAACTATATAAATAATCGAAAACTAGTAGAAGTATAAGTAAATTAGGGAATATTTAATTTATTACAGGGATTTTAATTATATTTTCATTTTTTTGATATTTTTCTGTACCCTCACTTATATAGATTATGGTATCTATTTCCGATATGAAATTTTTTGGCTACTATTGTTCTTTTCGAAATAATAAGTTTAATTTATCGATAAATTAAAACTTAGTTGGAATTGAATCCTTGATTTTTATGGTAACTAATATCTTCTTTATATGAAGTAACCCTTATAATAAAGCCTCAAATTTGCATACTGCAATTGCCATGATTATTTATTCCATATTTTACCTAAGAACTCTAGAATGAGGCACTAAAATAGAATTTTTTTTATTAATATTCTAAGTGACCTAGGTGCAATAATTTTTATGAACCCATGCTAAGAACATAGAAATTAAGATGGGAACCGCATCAATTCTTGAGGCTCTTGAGTTTGGGATGGGGAAGAAAATAAAGTGTGAATCATTATCTTTAAAGCAGAATTATTATCTTTGATTTTAAGCATAGTTACTTCTTGTAACAATAAGTTTCCTTCCTTCCGTTGGAAAAAAGTAAATAAAAAACCATAATAAGATAAGTTAAAAAAATTATAAAGTATGGATCACTGTCTTTAAACAAGAATCATTATCTTTAATTTCAACTATGGTTGCTTCTTTCGATAATACATAGTTTTTCATTTCTTTAACTGAGCAAGGAATAAACAAATGACCATAATAAGACAATGGTAATCAAAATTCTCTTTAGCTTAAGGTTAACAAAACAAGCTTAGTAATCTCATTATAAATTCTGTTAAGGAAATCAACTTAAAAATGAAAAATATTATTTTAGATATTTCTTTATAAAAAAATAACGGATTTTCAAAGATGATTTATCCAACTTACATAAGTCCATGAATGATATCAGTTCTCAAAAGAGGATCAAGAAAGAAATTAGTGGTATAACGCAATAAGGCTTATGATCTTTCCCCATGCTTTGAGGTATGAGGACCAATGCTTATAAGTGAATATTCAAAATTAAGAGGGATTAATATATAACATGGAAAGACATAAGGATCATCTTGTAGAAAAGATTATTCTCAAATGGAAAATAATTGTTATTAAAGAGAATATTTTGGTTCACTAAAATAAACTTTAGAGTCACTTGGGTTGTATCTAGCTTTTGATTTTGAACATTATTGTATGGAAATTTAGGATGTATTTCAAAATGGAGACATTAATGAAAAAAAAATTAAAATGCATTTATGGACTCAAATAAACTTCTAGTCAATGGTACTATAATTTTTCACTAAGTTATCGCCTCATTCAGCTATGAGGAATACATTATGGATACATGTCTATCATAAGTTCTTAACGGTAATTTCTATTCATGATCTTACAAATTGATGGTGTATTTCTTGTCAACATTATTCAACTGTATTGTGCAAAACTATGGTATTTATTTTGATTTTTTAATAGGGATAACCCTTTTGTATTATTGTTATTGTTCCTTTAGAAATAATAGGATTAATTTACTAGTAAGCTCAAATTTGGTCAGATTAAATTCCTTGATGTTGATGATAACATGTATCTAATGCTAAATATCCCTTATAATGAAGATTTAAATTTGAATATGGTGATTATTATAACTATTTGTTCCATCTTACTAAATAAATTAGAATGAGTAACTAAAGATAGAAAATACATTATTGGTATTCTAATTGACCTAAAGCTATAAATTATATGAACCCACACTTAGGAATAAAATTTAAGATGGTAATTACAACAAACTTTGAGGATGTTGATTGGAGGCCATTGTCTTTAAATAGGAATCATTATCTTTAATTTCGACTATATTTATTTCTTATAACAATGTAAATATTTTCTTCTCTTTTTTTTTAAAATAAATAATCAGAAACCATAAACAACAGGTGCTAAACAGAAATATAAAATGTGGATAACTGTTTAAAAGATAAACCATTGAATTTTCTTGATTTTTACTGTTGGAAATTCTGATTTTAAGAAGTAGAAGAATTTTTATATTTTGATAAGGAGACTATATAAATTAAAATGTAACATAAGTACTACTATTTTCCCATTATCAAAATAAGAGCTATACTACTATCGTTGATAGTGTTATTAAAGAGGGAAAAGTAATAATTAATATTTCTGGGGAGGCAAGTCATCAAGCGATAAACGATACATTGTAGATAGTTTTGGGCTCCTAAACATGTTTCAGCTTGTGAATTTGTTTACAAACACGAGAGCATGAATTTTCAATATAATAAGGAGATTCTACAACCATAATTACCTTTTACCAAGAGCCATCGATTCCCTTTATGAATTAGAATCTAAAATCCTAGAAACTGAAATGAAAACTTAATCAATGATCAACTTTAACCCTGACAACAAAAATGTTCATCGGTATATCAAAAAAATTCCAATAAATATACAACTATTCAAAAATTAACCATTATACCTCATATCATTTATTTATAATAGAATTGGCCAATTGCAGTATAATATTCATGTTAGTATCAAAAAGGTACTACGCTTGAAAAAAAAAATCTTAAAGCCAAATTTGTCATTGGGGCCTGAATTTCATTAAACACAAATAAAACAAAGTAAACCATATTAGATGAGCTTTGCGTAGAAAATATTTTTTCTCTCAAAATGATTGGTTCTTAGATGAATTTAATTGACTTATGAAAGATCCCAATATAAGATTACATAGAAAAAATACGTGTAACATGCGTGCATAAAAATGAAAAAACTTGAAAAAATTGAATTAAGAAAAATTTATGTAGATAATTGGAATTAAGAATGTAACGAGGTGGGACGGGAACATCAATTTAATTTATTATCTAGTTATAGAATTGGTAAGCTCATGAAGCATTTAAGAGATTGATGGTTAAGAATGTATTTTTAGCAAATGGATAGGGAAAGGCAATGCCATTAATATCCAATATTAACATTTATGTAGAAGAAGAAAATTTGAAGGATGAAAATGAAAAAAAATGAACCACGAACAAATGAGGATCAAGAATTTGGATTGAGAAGGAATGAGAGACAGGGTAAGGAAAAATCATATATATAATTTTATATGTAAAGGAAGTTATGATAATTGATCGATTGATTTCTTAATTCAAAATTATATGAGAAGGTTTCAAATATACTATGATGTCTGCAGATCAATTTTAATTCAAAATTCACTTTTGAAGATTTTGAAAATTAACATAACTTTTTCTCTAGTGTTTTAGAAAATTTTGTGAAGGATAATTACATAGGTTTATAATTAATTGTCATACCACCATTTTACTTGCAAATGCATTGATTGTTGGAAATTTCTTGTATTAATATATGCCATTACGTTTCTCTTTAACTACTAATTCACATATCCCCTCATTGGTTGAAGATTGAAGAGTTAAAATGACCAACAAGATCTGATTACTACTAAGTTGTTTTTATTAGGTGCCCGTGCTCAAATGACTTATTAATATCATATTTTTGGATCGTAATGTCTAAGTCATTTTCAAAAAGTGTGACAAGAAAGTTCAACCCTTTCAACCAAATCAATCTTTTGAAAGGCTTTAATGTGTTCCAAATGAAATAAAATCATGAAATTAATGTTACGAAAGAGTTACATCATCGTCCATCAATTGGGTACAAAAAAATCTTATCAAAGGACATTCTGATGCAACTTATTTAACATTACAATAATTTACCACTGTCCTAGTGGTTTAGACGCTATGGCTTTGATGTGATAGGTCATAGGTTTGAAACTCATGTAGCATGATTCAAATTGTGTATATTGACATGTAGTACAAATACATAATACCATCTAAATACCTAATTTCAAGAAAGTAAAAAGTTTTAGAGGTTCGAGGGCATTTAATCATTGATATGAAACTCCTATATAGTCATTCAATCCTTAAATTACTAATTAAAGGTTATTTTATTTAATCAATTTCAAGATAAAGAAAAATAAGCTTTAAAATTATTGAAACAATAAGTGACACACATCATAGCTATTCCTAAATGAAGAATACTATAACCAAGCATCAAAATAAGATGACATCAGCATACCTTGATGATTAACTTTGAGAAGTCTCTTTATGTCACACCATTTCAATGCCTATTGATTATATAACCATTCCATCTAAATTTCTCTATTTCAATGAATATGATAAAAAAATTGAAACAATAATTTATTTGTAAAAAAATTTGAAATAATAATTTTTTTTTTACAAATATGCTTGACCATTAAATGCTCCACTTGCAATTATTTATTTAAAAGAAGTATTCATATTCATCACTACAATTTCAATTTCATTGAACAATTGTCGTTATTTTTTTCTAAAGAAAATGTTGAAATTATAAGAATATCCTAATTTTACTATACTATACTACGATGATAAAGGTAAATCTACCATTACCATACCATTACTAATAAGTTGGTGATTAACAATGAGCTACATCTATGTATTAATGTTATCGTTATAGTGAAATAAATTGCATTACTAGCGTTTAATGTAGTAGTAAATAAATATAGAAACTAGTAGTGATAATAGTTTTACCAATCATGCTAATATATTTTTTTTGATCTTTTATTAATCCTAACCATTGATAATTTCTAGAGTATTGCATATTATTCAAGAAGTAGTTTGTATTTTTATTTTTGATATTGTTTCTTTTTAAGTTTATCTAAATTCAAGCTTGGAGTTAGGAAATGAATGCTTTTATTCTACAGTATATAATTGATGAAGAATAAAAAAATCTATTTATATTAAACTAAATCAAATCGTTGACAACGTGTTAGTGGCCTTCACATCCCCTAGTTTAGATTAAGTTCTTATAATTATGTATTCCAAATAATCTTGCGTTATAGTTGTGTTCTACATTTATTTTTAAGGCGAACAAAGGTTGTCAGACATATAACAAATATTACTGTGATGCTTTTTGTATATATGCCATCATTGATTGGTTTGATATATTTAATACATGATGGAGCAACACATTCTGATAATATTCATTTTTAGCATTGCATGGAATAATCTTGTCTTTCATTTCATTTTGAATATGTCTTTGCAAAAATAGTGCAATTAGATAGCAAATATAAAACTGTGCACTTTAGGGCCAATAATCGTATAGTTATTTCATAAGAATATGATTTGTATTTTTCATTTTCTATACTTATGGAAATAAACAATAGAAAATATAAGTATCATATTTTCATATGTATTTTGGAGAACTAGTGGTAAATAAGACTAAAAAAAATCTAGTAGTTCAATATGTAGGTTGAAATTTTTTTTTACTTAGTAATAGTAATCAACTTTTGCTTGTAACCATAAAAACGTTAATAGTCTGTACTGCTGATAAGTAAATTTCGTACTACAAACCAATTTGAATTATAGATATTCATAGATAAAACTTGGATTATAAATAAAAATGAGACCTATGTAGTTTTAAATGGTAATATCTATTTTAGTTGTGATTATAAGTACGGTTGTCATATTAATGGTATCCGTTACCAAGAAGTGGAAGTCGATACCATAATAATAAAATTGGCAAGTCAGACATAACTACGAAGGATTTATCATTACCATTATTGAATTATTATTAGTATATTGATAGTGCGGTAAACCATTGGTTGAAAATGTTCATTTTATAATTTACCAGAGGATATGGGTACTTGGAATAGCAGATGGCTTTAATATTTCCTCCTCAAGAGTTTACCGGCCTGGTGGATTCTCCTTTGTTTTTAGAAAAATGTTGAATTCATCATTACAATGACACTAAACTTTTTTTTCATTAAGACCTTGATGATGAAAAAAATAAATATATTATGCTACCAATGCATATAATACTATTCTGAGTTATTTTAATTAATAGTAAAAAAATTCATGATTCATTATGAACTACTTACGAATAAACATATTTGCTAACTTTAATTTTCGAAGCTGGAAAAAACCTAAAAGAAACAACATAAAAATAAAATAACAGACATCTACGTTTCCGAAAATATCCATTGTTAGAATTATTAAATAGTGAAAAATATATATTAACATGACTATTAAAACTAATATTACTACCATTAAAAAGGTACGACCACTATCATATTAATAGCTTTGATATGTTGATGCCACTCCATATTGGTTATCATTTTCTTGGTAATCGTATTGTAACAGTAAATTTTAAATACCGTAATATATATAGTACTATAATTTTTCTCATAGTTTCAAAAAATTTATACAACAATAATAACAACAACAATAATTTGCTAAAGTTGAAATTATAATGATGAATATGAATGTTACCTTAAATAAATTGTTGTAATTGTTGCATTTAGTGATCAAGCATCTTTGATTAAATTTTCTTATTTTGTTTTAAGTTTACTACCATACTTGTTAGTGTTGAGAAAGATGAATGGTGTACCTAGCCTTACTATAATGAGTGAGCACTAAAATAGTGCATCATAAAAGGATCATGTGAGTGATGGTCTACTTTGTGAAAGAGGAAAGATATTTTCAAACGAAGATCTGTTGGATGCATATGAGAGGAAGCGTGCTTTGTCGCTGGCCATAGATGGTAGAGGAGGTGGTGCTTACATCTTGAAAACCTTTATAAATACATTGCATACATAATAATTGATATGCAAAAACTATGGCTTAGAGGAAATACATGGCTGCTCTCTCTTCTTCTTTCTCCTCTTTATAATTTTTAAACCTAACATGCATCTCTAGACTTCACCAAACTAAGGCCTAGTTCTTGATGCAACGTACGTAGCTTGAAGAAAACCAAAGAGTAAAGGCCGCTAAAGGGAGGAAGGAGTATGTTGTCGTGGGCATGGTAGGTGGAAGGAAGGTGCCGTGGATTTTGTGACGCCTTTGATGGAATATGCTTACTTTGGGTGATGGTAGGAAGCATTCAAGTGTTCTTAAGGGCTTGTGTCAGCAAGGATTCATGTGAGTTAACTCGGCATTGAAAATATATATTGTGTATATAATGTGTGTAAATAAAACCTTAGGACATTAACTAATTAAAATGACCCCTCTTGCTTTTGAAAACAAATAATAACTTTATATATAGTATAATTACTATGTCTCGTGGCCCAAACTTGTTTTTTCATGTTTAAATTTGGTTTTGTGAAGTTGAAGTGTGTGTAATTGTTTGAAGTGAGAAAGGTCGTTATATGCGCACTTTATAACCCCTTGATTTAAAATGGGTTAAAAGTTATGGTACGTAAATGTATAGTGATAAAAAGTATTTCGGTATGCTCTACTTTTATAGTAGTGTATGTGACAGCAAAGAAAAGGTTTGCAAAAGTAAAGAACATGCAGGAAAACTATACGAAATTTAAAGGGAAAAAAGATCCTTATTTGTACACTTTAAAATATTTTGTATTTATAATTTTTAATATGATTTAATAGGCATTGTTAGGGGTTTCTTGACAAAGTTACTATGCAACCTCGGTAATTTACTTACTATAAAAAAAATCAAGTCTTAAATCATTTGATGACATAAAGAAAACGGAAAAAAATTCAAGTATTTCAAACTATCATCAAGCAGGATTTTTAATAATGAACCTATAACAGTTTTAGTGGACATTTTATAGCATTGTCTCGTGATATTTTAACAATTTGGACGATTGAAATGCATCTGAAATAATGGTTATGTTGATTATTTTTGCGATATCTTAAAGAAGGCTAATATCATGTGTAAGAGTATTTTACAAGTAATTTAAAGTTTACTTATTGTTTAGAAATATATATATATATATATATTCATATATATATATATGTATGTATGTATGTATGTATATGTATGTATATATATATATGTATATATATATGTATGTATGTATGTATGTATGTGTGTGTGTATGAATTCTTAAAGTAAAGGGTTATCTTTATATATACCACTTCTCTAAAATGGTTTTCAGTAAATTCTAAATTAATCTTTTTTACATAATTATTTTATACGATATTTAATAATTATTTACAAGAATTAAAAATTATATAAATATATATATAATATTATGTTATTAATAAATTATTTTAGAAATGTGAGAAGGGTTCATAGTAATAATGTTTGAGCAACATTTGTTTTTAATTACCTTCATTGTTCTTTTGAATAAGAAATCTTGTGAAATTATTTATGGATTTTCTTTGACCTTTGAGATAAGTATTTAAATATATTTTGAAGAATGGAAAGAGTGGAATAAATGATGAAGTTTGGTATGCATTATTATGTTATTTATAAAGGTGTTGTAGGAAATTCTAACACGAAACCACTCAAATCAAAATCCCAAAGCACAGCGGAAAATGAGATCATGGTATAAAGTGTAAAAACAACCAACCAATATCTCAATCCCAACCTCAAACCAATTCAAAACCAATCACAATCACTAAATAAGCAATAGATAATCAAAGCAATAACGAAAAGTAAACCACATACCGATTTATAGTGGTTCCACTAAGGTCTTGTTAGAGTACATTGTGATGGCCCATTTTTCCCTACTCTTTGAATCGACAATAAACCACACATGTACAACTCAAACTGCACGAATAAGGGGATCATTAAGGGTAGAAAGAAAATAAGGGCAGAATAAAATCACACACGAATGGAATAACATATGTTATTTCAATAATAATCTTTACGTTGGAAAATTTTAAGATACAATATCAGAGTCTAACCAAGATTCATCCTTGACAGTTATAAACCCCTGTCCTTACAAATGCTGAAAACAACAAAACAAATGTAATAGATGTAGCAGATAATAGAATACATCTGTGATGCCCCACTCTGAGACCCATATTAACAAAGAGTATTACGATGTAATACCGTCTGCTAATGCGGAGAATAGAGCTGGATAGGAGCGACCATCTATAGCCTCGTCTTAACTATCCACTGAATACGTCGATAAGTGCTGTCTATTTTTTTTATCTCAAGTGGACTGACATATCCAATAAATATCTAATACAAAACTACAATGGCTAGCGGATCTATCAGAACAAAACATAACAACTCAAATGTAAATAACATCACAGAACAGTAGAAATGCATACATATGCATAAGTACAGCTACAATCACTAGTACAATCCAAAATGATACATCAAAGCAGTATGACGACCACAACCTAAACATGGGTCAAAATAATATACATATCAGAGTAGAAAACCAAAAAGGACTACACGCAAAAAATATAACAAAAGGAGCTAGCACAATAGTCCAAGCAGAAGCAGAATAGGCTAAGTCCAAATGTACCTAACCTAAAACATCTCGCTCTAACCCGAGTATAAAATACACGGGTCAGTCTAGCTAAACAAATCAGTAAAAGGTGATAGCAGGATAATAAAGCATAAGAGTATAGTGATATTCTTCTTAAACAAGAAGAAACAATAAGAAAGCTAACCATAGACATATGGAGCATACGCATCATGTATGGCATATATGGTTACCCTAGATGATAGAACAATGTTGCTTCAATAAGCATAAAACACAAAGGAGACGAAAAATCTCATGAACCGCTAAATTGTAGCTTGCCTCATATCATCATAATAATAAATCAAATAAGAATGGTTTAGGGAATAGTATAATGTAAACTCCTAAAAGAGTAATTTCAAAACCCGCCATATTTGCAACTCCAAGGAAAACATAAGCAAAATCCATCTCGACATAAGCCATAAGACAAATGTCAACAAAGAGATAAAAATCTCATACAATGCCAAAAGGCAAACCCCATAAATAGCGCCAATAGGAAATCCCAATATAGATATATATGCCAAAAGGCAAATCTCAACACGCCAGTGTATGCAATGAAAATTTCAAAAGAACTCCCAGGAGTACAAAAATCCCCAAGTAATCGCCACCGAATGGTTCAAAAGACCGATTCTAAAATGACGACACACAAGGGTAAAAATCATCTCAAAACGATTTTGCACGTGCTATTTTTGCCGAGTACTGTTTCACATAATAGGTACCTCGCCCAAAGGCAAACGTCACAAGACGAATATGCCGCAATGGCAAATACGCCGCAATGGAAAACGTCCGAAGACAAACACGCCGCAATGGCAAATGACCTGAAGGTCCAGTACTGGCACGCCAATAGGCAAATGTCTCACAAACCCTCGGAAAACACCCCAAAAAGTGTTAACGTGTGTCCTATACCACTCGTTCGCACTAAACAGTTTACTAACCGCTAGTAAATTTCACACTCAAAGCAGTAAAAGGTTCACCTCATATCATCGGTAAACTAGATCTGTTTGCCAACACGATCAAACGGACAAGTTAGGAATTAACCAAAAGGATAAACACACGTATCCCATACTACGCGTTTTGCCCAATCATTTAACTCTCCTTCTCATACGCTCGACACTGCAAAAATGTATATTTTGTATGGAAATTATATGTTGGAGAAAATGAGCTTTAAAAACAATTTAAAAACACTTTATAAACCACTTTTGCAATCTATCTTATTGTAGGGATACTAAAATTTTATACTTGAAAATAATACATAATAATTATTCCAAAAACCAACTTACTTGAAATTTTCAAAACTCATTTATAAAACCTATGTATGAAATCCAGAAAGAATCAACAAGAAATACAAAAAAAAAAAATCGGAAGTTTAAACTTATAAAATTCCGATAAAAACAAGCTATGAGTGCAAGTTCAACAGCAGATATATACAACTTAACATTGTCGGAATGACCTGAAAGTTTGTAGGAATAAATTTCAACATTTGTAATTTAAGTTCAAAAAGAATCGCTGAGTTCCGATAGGAGACGAAGAAACTGCGACGTCTCAAAGTCGTACTCATACCAGGAAGTGAATACACTGGAAAAACAAAGGCCAATGGCTTGTTTAGCCAGTTTTCCCCTATTCAACCCAAACTTGAGAAAGCACAAAACATGAAAGTTATAGAGGACATTCTAAGGTTTCCAAAGCATAAAAAATTATCGAATTCCGATAAGAAATGAAAAGGTTATAACCAAAACAATTTCCAGATCGAAAGTTCACTACGGTTGTCGTTTTAGTCTCGGGACAGTGATACTAGAATGAACTTTTGACCATGTAAACTTTAGAATTAAACAAAGCCCAAAACAAAAAAGTTATATAGGAGAATCTATGATTTCCTTAACATTAAGAATCGTCAAATTTGGACATCAAATGAGAAAGAAATGCTCAAATTACCAATGACATTTAGCACAGAAAATTATGGTTTTATAGTGACAGGGCAGCAAGTTTACATCAGGTTTTTCGACCCTCTATGCTCATTATTTTCGAAAGTTTATAACACAAAAGTTGACACACTCTTTTTAAGAATTCTGGAACATTAAAAATCATCAAAATCCGACAAGAAACGAGAAAGATATGCCTAAAACAATTTCTGTGTTTCAAAGCTAAGTTTAAAACACAGGACAGAAAGGTTACATCTTATTCAAACCCAAATTACTCTTAGTAAACATCATAATTACAAAAAGTAATGAACATAAAAGTTGTTTCTTATAAAAATACCTTCCAACTGATAAAAATCTCACTCAATTTTGATTTACCACTCAAAAGTTATGGTGATTTTAATATCAGGATTCAACAAAAATATTGCATAGAACGAAACTGTGTACATCAGTTTCAAAATGACCCTCTAAACCATAGAATTTCTTAAAGTGATTAAAAGAGAACTTGTGGCTAATAGAAATTTCTTTAAACTGCAAAAAATTTGAGAAAATTTGAATAAATTTGCTCTATGATATTGCTGTTTTACTGCAGCAATTTTCTACAAACAATTTTCAGCAAACTACAACCGAACATTCAAATTCAAGCAACCAATTCACAACCAATTTGAAAGAAATTCAGTCAACAAAACATCCAATTCAATTCAAGTATCAACTAAAAATTATTCTCATAGAGTAAAGGTAGTAGTGTGAGTGATTAACTCACCTTTTACTCCAATTTGACAAAGATCCATTGCCTAGATCAATATATGCGCACTCCTCTCCTTCTACAACTCATATGCTATACATGCCACAAGAATCACCTAAAAGCCCTCTCATAAAAAAAATTCAGAAATTAGAAATCAAATATAACTGAAACTAAATGCTAGATTCTAATAGAGAAGAGGATTTGGAGACTTACCCATATCTTCTTTTATTTTCTAGATTTTTTTCTTGATTTCTAGTGATTCTCCAAGGTGCTAGGTTTATGAGTTTCTTAGTTTTTCAAAACCTAGTTTTGACTTTCTGCCTAGTTAAAATGAACGTATCATTCATTCTCCAATAAAATGGAGATAGGGATTCTCCTTTATTTTTACAAATGGGCTAAATTTTTATTAAGCCCAAACTCAAGTTTTAATACAAAGTATTAAAACTCCATGTCACCTCCTTAATTAGTCTAACAAAATGATTTGATCATTTTTTTCCAATTAGTTTATCCTCTTTTCCTAATTAACCACTAAGTTAATATATATTATTAACTACATTCAAGTTGAAGCACTAATTATAACTTATTATTTCATTCCATGTCCAAATTTCTACTAAATATTGATATAACCAATAATTTAACAAGAGCTCTATATACATACAATGCTTTCACTTTATAAAATCATACATTATGTACCAAAAATTTATTTTATATCAAAATAAAAGATTATTTAACTCTAAAAATTTATTTTATTAATTAAAACTCTTATTTTAATTAAATGCACAATTACACAATTATTACTTAAAACTTCATTTTTAACCTCAAAAATTACATAAAATTTATTTTCTAACATAATTAAATGCAATAAACCATATTTCCATCATTTTTATATCCAAAACATATTTTTAAACAAAATTTCACCTTTTCATTTATAATATATAAAATTTAAAAATCAAATACTTCCTTTAAAATTTATTAAAAGAAGTAATTGGCAATAATGAATAAAATTATTGCGTTCTCTGAATAAAAACTATTTTCCATTTATTATTAATCCAAGTAAATAAAATAAAGTTTAAAACTTTATTTTCTCATTTTATTTTCAAAATTTATTGTTTATTCCAAATAAACAATTTGATTTCTACAATTTTATTTTAATTCACAATATTAAATTATAATTTAATATTTACAGGTAATCCCCAAAAAAAGGGTTGTTACAGACTCCCCCCTCAACAAAATTGCGTCCACGCAATTTCTATAACGGAAGTTATCTATAACATCTATTTCATCACAACAAAATTCAAATCAAAAGATAGGATCATAGATATTCACCCTCAACAGAGGATGAAAGGATCAGGACAAGTTTGCTCGGCAAATCCTATTGTTTTCTAAGTACAATACTTAGGGTTAGCGGGCCATAAAATTTCATAAGAAAAATATTTTTATTTCGAAGGTGTTTAATCTTTGAAATAACTACACGAATAAAATTTGGCACAATACACAAGTCGGTGAGACTCGTGATCATGCAACATAAGAGAATTTACAATCGAGATTAAATCTCGGAGTTACAACGTAATTGGGTAACCTGGAACATATCATGAATACCCAAAACTGAACAGAAAACGATGCATGAAAGCAATCGAACCAAGGCGTTCAGTAATTGTAGATGATCCTATATAACTAGGAGCCAACTTTTCAAATATACTAAAACGCGCTTAACTCCTTTAAAGGAGTAACACAAATAAGCACAATCATCAAAAGAGGATTCAATAAAAGATAAGTGGTATTTCAAGCGACCAACATAACACATGACTGCATGAATGCAAATCATCACAAGAATCACACTAAGGCAAGACACACAAGAATGGATTCCAAGAAATTTTCTCAAAAGATTGTTATAAGAGTTCCATACTCTAATTCCAAAAATAAATATACTACAATAAGTAATATATATTTTTTCCACTAAATTTATCAAATTTTAAACCATTTTACTTTATGATTTCAAAAGCACACTTATTAGACCCTTCATCGATGGCTCTAAATATTCACTAATTAAATTTTCTCAAAAATTTTTAAGTGTTTACTTTTTCAAAAAATTCGGCTGAGTCTCCTTTGCATAAAGAGCCTTTCACAATTTTATAATTATGAATTACAAATATACATCGACCAAAAGGTCGGAACAATATATATATATATATATATATATATATATATATATATATATATAATTCTTAACACATAAACACTTAGCACTTCATATCTTTCATTTTTAGCGTTTAAAATGCAAGCATGCTTACTTTTATACTTACTATTTTGCTAATTAATCATTCAAATATCCTCTTGCACCTGCACTTAACTTATTGAAACATATTAGCATGCACTTATAAACATATGAAGCATTAAAATCATAGTTTAAATAAGACAACAACTCAAAACTTCAAAATTTTCAAATTCAGGCCTGCTACAAAGACTCAGGCTTTTGACATGGTAAAACTCATAATCCGAAAATACTCAAAAATAAAAAAATATTTTACTCGGTCCAAGATTTCCAACGATATAATGATCGTCAAAATCGGATTTACGTTTTGAAAGTTATGCCTAATTTACTTTCAGCTTTAAACTCAGAAATTATAAAGGAGGACAGAGATGTCCATCAGTTTTCAAACTCATTTTTGAATAACCAAACTGCAAAATTTTGAAAAATGATACAAAGATGATTTCTTAATTACTCAAAGCACTCTCTTTTGCAAAACGAATGGACTCATTTGGATTTGTAAATCATAAGTTATCGCTATTTTAAAACAGCACTTATCAATCAAAATTTTTCGACACAAGACCTTTTATTGTCAAAATTTTCAAACTGTTATTAAATCCAAACTACATAATTTTAGGTCAAATATCTTTTCTCTAAAACATTTATTACATGATCCTTTTCTCTGAAAAGCCAAGACATCTAGAATTACACTATAATACATACAACAACCTTTCAAAATGGTTTTGCTCCTTATTAAATTTCATGCTAATTCAAAAGCCCCAAATTAGCATTCTTCTTAAATTATCCCAAAGGCATACTTCTTTTTTTTCACTTGTTATTAATCGAATGATTAAATGTTTAAACCAGTCTTTATAACTATCCTTTTACTTTTTACTAAACCTCATTCTAATTAATAATTTAGTTTTCTAAACAATTCATTCTCTTAATTTGAGTACTTTGTTTTATCAATCACTATCACATGATAGTTTCATCCAATTAAGGTATTTCCTTAATTAAAATTATTTGCCATATAAATAAATTACCATAAGGTAATATTTTCCAAAAATACTTTATCCAAAAGCTTACTTAAGCATTTTATATTTTCCATGCATGTAAACTTTCACAAACATGTAATATAACCAATAACGAATCCAATTTATTTAAATGAAAGCACATTCAAATTTTCCAATTATTAATTTATAAAGTGACAACATCTAACTAATACATTTATAGTGAATGACATTATCAAGGACCGCAAAGTTGACCAAGATCAACATTGTCTCTCCATTCCTCTCTATGTCACACTATTTTCATAAGTCCTTAAGTATATATAAAATACGTATCTCAAATGGCAATTTTGAATTTTCAAAATCTTTGCAATATCTGTATATTTTGCATTCAACATCCATACAAGTAAATATTATTTATTGCCACTTCAAAAGCATGTATCACATCGCCTTGTAAGCGTTTAGGAATCCCTATCGATAACGCTGATCAGACACATCGACCAGAATTCTTAAAAACCTATTAGCCAATTAACACAAGAAATTATAAAACCTGTTTTGATTTCTTAAGGAATCTTAAACTTGGTTGTAACAATGTTTATTTTCAAAACATAAAACAGTTTCTAATTATACAACAATACAATTGATTCATAAAACAATCAAGTTATATACATAAGTATATCTCTTGTTAAGAAGATTTTCCATTCACGTGGATGCTTTCTTTCCCAAAATTTCTTTTAGTAATTTTACTTCTTTAAAATGCATCCGTGAAATTCTTAAACATTAAATTTTTACTTCATTTTAACCTTAGGTTAAATACCACTTACGAATTAAATTTCATTTTCAAAATTTAATCTTTCTAATAATTCTTGCGGTAGCTACAACTTGAAGACACCGCAAGTTCTTATCATTTGCATTGAGTAGGTTTCTAAGTCTCAATTATATCAACTACTCAATATTATTTCAACAATTACTATGCTAACACACATTCATGCAATTATCAATCAAACAAGCATTTATTAAAAACAAAGCATTAAATGTGCCCGGTGAAAACGGTCACACCATTTCCGCTGTGCAGCTCTAATCACTAAGGATCAAAACATATAATTTAAATCTAAGCCATCTGAGGTCTAATTTTTACTATTTTAAAAATAGTGATCTTTAAAACCCATATAATGTTTTCAAACTTATTATCCATTTTAATAAAATGAAAAGTCTAAAGGCACGATTGAGTAATACGATAGTGGGAAACTATGTTATCTCTTGTATTATACTTGGATGTACTGTATTATGTGTTTCTATTCTGTGTTTATCATATTTTGTTCTGAGCTCAACTATGATACCAAGCTGTGACGCCCCACTCTGAGACCCATATTAACAAAGAGTATTACGATGTAATACCATTTGTTAATGCAGAGAATAGAGCTGGATAGGAGCGATCATCTATAGCCTTGTCTTAACTATCTACTGAATACGTCGACAAGTGCTGTCTATTTTTTCTTCTCAAGTGGATCGACATATCCAATAAATATCTAATACAAAACTATAATGGCTAATAGATCTAGCAGAACAAAACATAACAACTCAAATGTAAATAACATTACAGAACAGCAGAAACGCGTACATATGCATAAGTACAGATACAATCACTAGTACAATCCAAAATGATACATCAAAGCGGTGTGACGACCACAACCAAAACATGGGTCAGAAGAATATATATATCAGAGTAACAAACCAAAAAGGACTACACACAAAAACTATAACAAAAAGAGATAGCAGAATAGTCCAAGCAGAAGCAGAATAGGCTAAGTCTAAATGTACCTAACCTGAAACACCTCGGTCTGACCCGAGTATAAAATACACGGGTCAGTCTAGCTAAACAAATCAGTAAAAGGTGATAGCAGAACAATAAAGCATAAGAGTATAGTGATATTCTTCTTAAACAAGAAGAAACAATAAGAAAGCTAACCATAGACATATGGAGCATACGCATCATGTATGGCATATATGGTTACCCTAGGTGATAGAACAATGTTGCTTCAATAAGCATAAAACACAAAGGAGACGAAAAATCTCATGAACCGCTAAATTGTAGCATGGCTCATATCATCAGCAATAATAAATCAAATAAGAATGGTTTAGGGAATAGTATAATGTAAACTCCTAAAAGAGTAATTCTGAAACCCGCCATATCTGCAACTCCAAGGAAAACATAAGCAAAAGCTATCTCGACATAAGCCATAAGGCAAATGTCAACAAAGAGATAAAAATCTCATACAATGCCAAAAGGCAAACCCCATAAATAGCGCCAACAGGAAATCTCAATATAGATATATACGCCAAAAGGCAAATCTCAACACGCCAGTGTATGCAATGAAAATCTCAAAAGAACTCTCAAGTGTCCAAAAATCCCAATCGCCACCGAATGGTTCAAAGGACCGATTCCAAAATGACAACACACAAGGGAAAAAATCATCTCAAAAAGATTTTGCACATGCTATTTTTGCCGAGTACTGTTTCACATAATAGGCACATCGCCCAAAGGCAAACGCCACAAGACGAATACGCCGCAATGGAAAAGTCCGAAGACAATTAAGACGCAATGGCAAATGACCCGAAGCTCCAATACTGGCACGCCAATAGGAAAATGTGTCACAAACTCTCGGAAAGCAACCCGAAAAGTGTTAGCGTGTGTCTCACACCACCCGTTCGCACTAAACGATTTACTAACCGCTAGTAAATTTCACACTCAAAGCAGTAAAAGGTTCACCTCATATCATCGGTAAACTAGAACCGTGTTAACGTGAAAATCAGACGCTAACACCCCGGTGTAAGTGAAGTTGAATGAAAGCACCACCCGTGTACACGGGAACTACAAACAAGTAGAGGAATCACAGAAAAAAAGCAGAAAAGGCAACAGTTTTATAGTGGTTCGGCTTAGGGTAAGCCTACGTCCACTTTAAATCTCTTTATTACTGAATTTGGTTACAACTTTACAGCAATCTTCAATTACAACACACTTTAAACTAGTAGATCAAACTTTGATGGAGAATAATCTTCCGAATTCATGTTGGATGATGTAGATTTTCTCTTGGAAATTGTAGTAATGTCCTTGGTGTTTGGAGTACTTGAAGTGTTGAGTGAGTCGAGAATTCAGCAGAGTATCGGCGCTTGAAGTGATTGGCCAAAAGTCCCTTGAAAGTTGGAGATGGCCATGTATTTATAGAGAATTCTGGGCAGGAATTGTTGTCAAGTCCTAAGTCGTGGCCGACTTAAGATAAGTCGTGGCCGACCTACCGAGTCAAGTCCACGGTTTAGTAGAGGCAAGCTTGTCTGAATTCATGTCATAAGTCTTAAGTCGCCAATGCACTAAGATGATCTGGCATAAGTTTCACGGCATTGGATTTTAACTCAGTAGTTTTAGGTCATGGTTGACTCAAGTTAGGTCGTGGGTCATTGTTTAACTGGTAGGCTTGATATTGAAAGGATGTCGAACTGGCAAAAGCTTGTTGACGAGCTTCAAAGGGTCAACCGTGCGAATATAGAGGCCATGCTTACTATGGAGAATGATAAGGCCGAATGGCAGAAGGTTCTTGAGCAGCATGATACCGAAATGAGGAGCATCACTGCTTACAATGAAGAGCTTGAGGCGAAAGTTGAGGAACTTAAACAAGAGCTTGCTACTTCTTCTACCACATATACTCAAAAAGAAGAAGTTTTTCAAAAGCAAGTTTGTGATGCTCACGCTGCTCAACGACATGCAGAGGCTCAACTCGAAGCTGAGCAGAAAGCAGCAGGAAGCTATCGTGCTGAGGCTACAGAGTTACGAGAGAAAGTCAACTCTTAGGAGGCAGAAATTCAAATGCTTAAGCTTCAACTTTCCAAAACTGAAAGAGAGTGTGATGAGGCCGTTGCTGGTAAAATCGCAGCCGAAGAGTCACATGAGGCAACGAAGACCAACATCAGCTCAACATTATTTGACTTCTACCTGCACAGTGTCTTGGGACGCGGTAGTCTCGCCTTTCTAGGTCCCAAGTATGAAATTACTCTGGCTGAAGTGTGGGAGGCCGCACTTGATATGCTTGGTGCTAAAGGTGCTGGCTATGTCGAACCAGCTCTTGAGGAGCATTATTTTGACGATGATGCTCGCGTCGCTCTCGCCAGGGGAAAAGAACAGCTTGCGAAATTGAGGGCCGAAATGGCGGTAGGGGAACATTCAGGGAAAACCATCTTAACTGCTCCAGTTTAGCCTTCCCCTTCAGCTGAAATCGACATTATCGGTTCCAGCTCACCTTCTTTATCCCCTACTAAAGTTACCACCGAGATCACAAGCATACAGAGTGGAGATGAAGGCGGCGAGAGTGCCGAGGCACAAGCTTATGAAGCCAATGTCAGGAAACCGACTTCTCCAGGTAACTCTACAGTTAATCTTGCCCAAGTAGACTGCTCATCTGTTTCTTACGAGCTTGATGAGCTTCTTGACTATTTCCTGAACCTCAGCGAGCCTTTATCTCCTCTCTTTATTGACTTTAACTTCTTTTCTTCTGTAGAGAAAGCACCGAGCATCGTTCAAACTTCCCCTCCTCCGATTATTCCTCCCTCGGCTCTCCAAGTCACCCCTCCTTCTTCTTCGCAACCCGGGTCGCAAGAGGAGCAAATAGAAGCACTTCACGGCTTAGATGATCCTATCGCCTCTCAAGAACATGGGGGAGAAGGACTTGGAGAAGGCAATGAGTCTCCGGAGCGAACCACTTCTGATAACATAAAATTATCTGCTCTCGTTACTCCAGGAAGTGAGTCTTCTTCAAGGAAGAGGAGGAAACATGCCACTTCCAAGAAGAGAAGGAAAGGCATTCTTGCTTCTGAGGAGGAAGCGGGAGTTGATCCGGCAGTAACCATTTCTCCTTCATCCCCGACTCTCCCAAGCCGTCCTGAAAAGCTGCCTATCAGGTCAGGTGAAGGCTCTAAGGGTGGTGGCAAGAAGAAGTAAGGAGTCGTGCTTCGATTTACTTCTAGTTTTTGCTTTTTGCATGTACTGGCCGGAGATGTGCGAGTACCGGCCCCGCTTTTCTTTTTCTTTTTATTTTGAGACTTGTACCTGTACAAAATTTTGACAGTATTGAATAAAATGATTCTTTTTGTTTGTACAAAATTCTGTCTGTATTTGAGAATGCATTTATTATTCATTTTTGTACAAGTTTCTTCATATGATATTGCAGGGAGCTTGTGGTATGTTGTTCGAGCGTAATTTTACCAATGTAGCTATACCATGTTGTATGTAGTTATACCATGTTGCCCCCATACCATAAGCTCGCTGCAATATTTTATACTTTGAGGGGACCTGTACTCTTATTTTCTGGAGAATAATTATTCCATACTTGGAGGAATATTATCTCGTTAAAAATAGAGTACAACTCCCTCCATATGAGTTTTTTATGCTTTATCCTTCGAAGATATCACTTTTTCTTTTGTGAATGTACACATTTTGCCAAGTGAATTCTTCCATGTGGTAAAGCGGGCCTCTGAAGGGCACTTTAGCTTCTTTTGAGGAAGAGTATCTTCCAGAATAGGTGAATCATTCTGCCTTTGAAAGTTAAAGTGTGTCTTTCAAGAGGGCTTCCTTTTTCTTTTTTTATTTCGCCTCAGTGAAGGGCTTTCTGATTTTTACTCCTTTGGAAAGTTGTACCTCTGAGGAGGGCTTTTTTTTTCACGTTTCAACACTTGGAAGTTTTATTTCAATCTCGGTGAAACGTGTGCCTCCGAAGAGTTGTGCCTCCGAGGAGGGCTTTCCACGTTTCAACACTTGGAAGTTTTATTTCAATCTTGGTGAAACGTGTGCCTCCGAAGAAGTCTTTCTGTTCGATTATGCCTCTGGGAGGAGGTCTTTTTGTCTCTGTCTCTGGGAAGAGGTCTTTTTTGTTTGATTGTGCCTCTGGGAAGAGGTCTTTTTGTTTATGCCCCTTGGGAGAGGCTTTTATTTTTCCCTGCTCGCTGGGAAGCGGGCCTCCGAAGAGGGCTTTCCACATTTCAACACTTGGAAGTTTTATTTCAATCTCGGTGAAATGTGTGCCTCTGAGTAGGATTACTTCCTGGAAGTTTGGAGTTTCTTTCTCTCGGTTGGACGGATTCACGGGAGTGTATCGACCGATCATTCCGCAACTCTGTATCGAGAAAGATCTCTCTTTTTCTGGTTTGGCCCGCTCGAGGTCTTTTAGCATTTCAACTGTGGTGAAATGGGCCTCCGAAGAGGGCTTTTCACGTTTCAACACTTGGAAGTTTTATTTCAATCTCGGTGAAACGTGTGCCTCTGAGTAGAGCTTTTGCCTGGAAGTTTGGAGTTTCTTTCTCTCGGTTGGACGGATTCACGGGAGTGTATCGACCGATCATTCCGCAACTTTGTATCGAGAAAGATCTCTCTTTTTCTGGCTAGGCCCACTCGAGGTCTTTATCCTCCAAAGAGTTGTGCCTCCGAAGAGGGCTTGTGCCTCTGAAGAGGTCTTTTGCTGATTAATGCTTGCTCGCCCGTGTCTTTTTGCCATCAATTCATGTTGGCGATCCCCGTTGTCTTTTGCAAGTGTCATCACTTTTAAGTTGCCAATAATTTTCCTTATCCAAAGAAATATACTCCATAGTTAAGCGAGTTGGTTGTAGTAGACACAGGCTATTTAACTGGTTGTTTGTTTGTTCAAACATTCGTAGTTAGTTAGAAATGGTCCACTTCCATCTGCGTTGCTAACTTTTGTTTGAAGCACTTCCTTTTGTAGGATTTGAGTATGGAAATTTTGAATGGTTTAGTGTTTTCTTACTGAGCGATGTCGGGGATCGTTTGGTCTTGCAACGGGTAAGCTTTGCTTTTATGGCCTGTATTATTAAATCGGCATTTTAATGACGCGATTAGCGTATTTTATATGTCGAAATAAAACAAAGCAGTTTATAATAGTAGAGAACACAAGATTTATAGTGGTTCGGCCAAAAACTGGGCCTACATACACTTTATAGCTTTTCATTATTCACTTGCTTTACAATTGCTTTTCAATACAAGAATCATATATTTGCAATTCTTTTACAACATTTCAGCAAAGCTTTCAAGTAAAATAAGGACGCAAATGATTGTTGTTCCAAGCTCTTGGGATTGGTTCTCCTTCAACAGTTGTAAGTTTGAATGTGCCATCAAGAAGCTTCGTGCCTATAACAGATGGCCCTTCCTAGTTTGGCCCAAACACACCTGTAGCTGTCATGATCCTTTTCAGAACTAGGTCCCCAACTTCAAAGTTGCGCTGACGAACTTTGGAATTGAAGTGCCTGGCTATTCTTTGTTGATGAGCTGCAATTCTAAGTCTAGCCTCTTCTCTTCTTTCATCAAGGAGGTCAAGTGCTTCTAGTTGCAGTTTTTCATTCTCATCTTGATCAAAATGGATCCTTCTGTGTGAGGGGATTCAGTTTCCACTAGAATCATCGCTTCTGATCCGTATGCCAATGAAAATGGAGTATGCCCAATCGCAGTTTTGTGGGTGGTTCTATATGCCATAGTGCAAGCGGTAACTTGTCGACCCAACCACCTTTCGCTTTTTCCAGCTGTTTTTTGATGGTTGATTTGATGATCTTGTTTACTGCTTCCACTTTCCCGTTTGCTTGCGGATGAGCCACTGCTGAGAAGCTTTTTCGGATCTTGAATCGTTTGCAAAAATCTTGGAACTCCTCACTTTCAAACTGAGTACCAATGTCTGTGATTATCTTTTGAGGCACACCATACCTGCAAATGATATTTTTAGTCACAAAACTTATCATTTTCTTAGAGGTAATAGTGGCCAATGGTTCGGCCTCAGCCCATTTAGTAAAATAATCAACAGCAACGATAGCATATTTAATCCCTGATTTGGCAGTTGGCAAAGGCCCAATGAGATCTATTCCCCAGACAGCAAACGGCCATGGACTGACCATTTGTGTTAGCTCAGTGGAAGGTGCTCTAGGAATTTTAGCGAATCTCTGGCATTTATCACACTTTCGGGAATAGTCAGTAGCATCCTGATTAATTTCTGGCCAAAAGTATCCATAACGGAGGATTTTCTTTGCTAAAGTTTGACCACCTGTATGATCTCCACATTCCCCTCTGTGTACTTCAGTTAGAATTGTCCTAGCTTCTTCCTTTGTCACACATCGGAGTAATGGCATTGAAAATCCTCGTCTGTACAAACGACCATCTTGAACTATATATCTGGAGGCTTTCCTCATCAGCTTTTGCCGTTCTTTCGAATTTTCTGGCAGAGAACCATTAAGTAGATATTCAAGTATCGGAGTCATCCATGACTCTTGCTCCTAGGAAACATTCATAATCCAATCAACATCCATTTCATCTGTGCTTGGAGCTGACAAGACTTCGATGGGAACTAACCCCAATAGTTGAGCTTCACCGGCACTTGAATACTTCGCGAGAGAATCCGCCTTCATATTTTCTTCTCGGGGGATATGGTTTATCGAATAACGGTCAAAATGTTGAAGGAGTTCCTAGGCTTTTGACAAATAGGCTGGTAAATTCCCTCCTTTAGCTTGAAATTCCTTCTTGACTTGACAAACAATAAGTTGAGAATCACTGAAGATATGCAATGCCTTGATGTTTAGTTCTCTAGTGATCCTTAAACCAACGATGAGAGCCTCGTATTCAGCTTCATTATTTGTCGAAGGGAATTCTAGTCTCAGTGCATAACATAGTGATCGCCCTTCTGGGGTTTCAAGGATAACCCCTGCTCCGGAACAGTAATCATTCCTTGCGCCATCGACATACAATTTCCATTGGATTGGGATGCTGCCAATGATTTCTTCCACACTATCACCTTTATCCGTACATTCTGCGATGAAATCTGCTAAAGCTTGTCCATTGATTGCTTTCCGGGGATGATAAGTGATGTCATATTGGCTGAGTTCGATATTCCATTTCAAAAGACGGCCCGAAGTCTCAGGACGGAATAGGACTTGCTTTAAAGGCTGATCGGTGAGGACTTTGATGGGATGAGCTTGGAAATACGGCCTCAGTTTTCTCGATGCAATTAACAAACAATAGGCGAGCTTCTCCAACCTTGAATAATTCATCTCTGCCCTAGTGAATCTTTTGCTGATATAATAGACTGGGCGCTGGATCCTTGCTTCTTCCCGTACCAACACTGCACTGAGAGCATGAGACGAAATTGCCAAATATATGAAGAGATCTTCACCACTATCAGGCTTTGAAAGTATCGGAGGCACTTCCATATGACGAATCAACTCATCAAATGCTTTCTGACAATCAGGAGTCCACTCAAAGTTCTTCTTTCCTTTCTTCAGAGCATCAAAGAATGGGATGAATTTGTCAGTAGCTTTGGAAATGAATCGACTCAGAGCAGCAACTTTTCCATTAAGACTTTGCAATTCCTTCTTTGTTCTAGGAGCCTTGACCTCTCTCGGAGCCGTGATTTGAGCTGGATTGGCTTCAATGCCCCTAGCGCTCACAATGAAACCCAAAAACTTTCCGGGCGCCACTCCAAATGAACATTTCAGGGGATTAAGCTTCATTCTATACTTTCGAAGTACTGCAAATATTTTTGCCAAGTGATCCATGTAGTCCACTGCTTTCTTGGACTTTACTAACATATCATCAACATAAACTTCCATTGTCTTGCCAATCTGTGGTTTAAACATGGCATTAACAAGCCTTTGGTAAGTTGCCCCTGCATTCTTGAGTCCGAAAGGCATGACCTTGTAGCAGTAAAGTCCAACATCTATGATGAAGCTTGTATTCTCTTGATCTGGCTTATGCATCATAATCTGGTTGTATCCGGAGTATGCATCCATAAAAGATAACAATTCATGTCCTGCTGTCCCGTCCACCAACTGATCGATTCTGGGCAGCGGGAAACAGTCTTTGGGGCAGGCTTTGTTCAAATGTGAAAAGTCAATGCATACTCTCCACTTTCCGTTAGCCTTTTTCACCAGCACTGGATTTGATACCCAATTTGGACAAGTAGATTCTCTGATAAAATCGTTTTCCATAAGCCGATCAACTTCTTCTTTCAATGCTGCTGTTCTCTCAGGACCCTGGGTTCTTCTTTTCTGTTTCACGGGTGTAAACTTTGGATCAATGTTCAGAGTGTGTAATGCAATCTCTGGGGATATTCCACACATGTCAGCATGAGTCCAAGCGAATACATCCAAATTGGCTTTCAAAAATGAAATCAGAACATTCTGAACTGTTGTACTGAGTTGTGAACCCACATTGAGCACTTTGTTTGGGTCCTTTGGATCAACGGGCACCGGCACTGTCACCTCTGCCGGCACTACCCTATTCTCCCCTGCACTGGCTTTCCTTGGATCCATCTCTTTTCGTGCCCCACTGCATTCGCCAGTGCAGGGTCCACCCTGTAGTTGCTACAAGGTTGGTTCTTTGATGCGGACTGGAGTCACCGCACCTTTTCCCATCTCTCTCTTCCTGGATTCCCGCAATTCTGCAAAATAACATTCTCGCCCTGCATCTTGGTCTTCCTTGATCACACCAACTCTGTTATCTGTAGGGAATTTTATAGTCAAGCACCATGGGGCAAGGATAGCTTTGAATGCGGCAAGGGTTGGTCGGCCCAGAAAGGCATTGTAGGCAGAGAACTCGTCAACAATTATAAAGGTTTTCTTTCGAGCCACCTTCCTCAATCCCTTTCCAAGCTCTACAAACAAATCTATGGTCCCAATTGGCTGTTTGGGTTCTCCAGTAAACCTAGCAATCTTAAGTGATGAAGCTTGAACATCAGCCATAAGAATTTTCATTTAATCGAAGGTCTTCTTGAAGAGGATGTTGCATGAAGCTCCACAATCAATCAGAACCCTTCTCATAGTTGCCGGTCCAATACCAGCGGATATGACCAAAGGATCTATGGTCGGAGCCTCGATACCCAAAGAATCCCTGGCACTGAACACAATATCATCTGTGGAAGTCTTCTGTTGCTTCAAAGGCGCACCATTCTCTAAAACAAAAACATTCTCTTCAGCTGGAACATGCCTCAAGGCCCGGGCATACCTTTCCATCTCGCCCCAGCTTTTTCTTGCTGGGTGAGGTCCTCCAGTTATTATATTGATGACAGGCCTTTCCGATTCATGTTCCATGGCTTTCTCACTTGAGCCAGGACGGTGAGCGGGAACTTGCTGTCCTTGAGTTGATGAAGCTGGGGCGTTTCTGTTCCTTTTCACATACTGCTAGAGTTTGTTTTCCTTCAAGAGTTGTTCAATTACCTCTTTCAACTGGCGGCACTCGTTGGTATCATGGCCGGGCTGGTTGTGGAACCGGCAGAACCTTCCACTTTTTTCCATCTTAACCGCAACTCTCATTTTAGGTGGTGTCGGATAATGGACATCATCTTTGGTTGCAAAATTGATGTTTTCAGGGGTATCGGTCAAGGGTGTGAAATTGGAAGAACGGCCCTTCTTAGCGTTTCCCTGTTTCTTTCCACCATCGTTTCCCCTTTTCTGAGTGTTAGGCTCTTTCTTGTTCGAAGGAGCACCATTGTTCCCGGCTTCTGCAGATACCACTTTAGCCGGTGTTCGAAGGCTTTCCAAGCGCATGAATTCATCCGCTTTCTTGTAGAATTTGTCAAGTGGGTTTGGTTCTTTCATTTTCAGCCATTTTCCAAATTCACTTGACTTGTCAATCGCCCTCATCAAATATGTCAGGACCATGCGCGGCTCAGCATTATCTACCTCTGCCAATGCTATGTTGAAGCAATTCAAAAATGACCTGATGGATTCTCCCGGATTCTGCTCTAGACTTGATAGTGACATTATATCCTTTGCCTTAGAAGCATACAATCGAAATTGCTCCTTGAATTTCCTGGTCAAATCGGAGAATTGATCAATGGACCTAACTGGCAGCTTTGTAAACCACAATAGAGCTACACCCTCTAGATAAACTGGGAAGTAACGGCATTTAATTTCATCAGACGCCCTGGCGCCAGTCATATGCCAGTCGTATTTATACAGAAACTCGTTAGGATCACTCGTCCCCTTGTAGGCCGGAATAATAGGGGGAACAAATTTCCTTGGGAATTCTGCCTTCAAGATCCTTTCAGTAAATGGAGTTTTTCTTGGAGCAAATCCCCACTCTTTCTCATCTTCATCTCTTCGCATACTTTCCTTCATGATTCGACGAACCATACCCGAAAAATATTCTTCGTCATTCAAGGGCTCTGGAGGGCACACATCAGCTACTCTCTCTGAATTCTGCCTTGGCAATCGTTCGCGGAGAGTTGGCCGCGGCCCTGATCCTCCAGCTTGAGGAGGAGTTCTTTCTACTGGATCCGCGGCTCTTTGGGAGATGTTCCCTTCAACATCCTGAACTTCCGGAGTAGGGTTTCCACCATTATTACCCGGTTGACGATTTGCCCCAAGTAGATCATTCAATTTACTCAAGATTAGGGCATTCTGAGCATTCTGGGCTTTTAATTGTGCATTCTGAGAACTCAACTGCTGATTCAATCCCAAAACCACGGCGTCCAGCTCCGCTCGTGTAACTCCAGCAGTCGGAGCTGCTTGACTTGAAGGAAGAGAAGTAGCTGTATTCCCTTGAACATTATCGGACCTTGCAGAACTTTGTCTTCTTCCAGGAGCCATTATTTCCAATAAACTCCAAGTTTTAAAAGAAATCCTTTCTGTAGACCTTTGCGAAGCAATGATGGAAGTATCCTGAGTTCAATTCTCAGTGAAAGCACCAAAAATGTTAACGTAAAAATCAGACGCTAACACCCCGGTGTAAGTTGAAGTTGAATGAAAGCACCACCCGTGTACACGGGAACTACAAACAAGTAGAGGAATCACAGAAATAAAAGCAGAAAAGACAACAGTTTTTATAGTGGTTTGGCTTAGGGTAAGCCTACGTCCACTTTAAATCTCATTATTACTGACTTTGGTTACAACTTTACAGCAATCTTCAATTACAACACACTTTAGACTAGTAGATCAAACTTTGATGGAGAATAATCTTTCGAATTCATGTTGGATGATGTAGATTTTCTCTTGGAAATTGTAGAAATGTCCTTGGTGTTTGGAGTACTTGAAGTGTTGAGTGAGTCGAGAATTCAGCAGAGTATCGGCGCTTGAAGTGATTGGCCAAAAGTCCCTTGAAAGTTGGAGATGGCCATGTATTTATAGAGAATTCTGGGCAGGAATTATTGTCAAGTCCTAAGTCGTGGCCGACTTAAGATAAGTCGTGGCCGACCTACCGAGTCAAGTCCACGGTTTAGTAGAGGCAAGCTTGTCTGAATTCATGTCATAAGTCTTAAGTCGCCAATGCACTAAGATGATCCGGCACAAGCCTGATGGCATCGAGATTTCGCAACATGGCAGGCTTGTCAATAGGGATCAGATCAAGATCAAACCGTACTCCCTTCAGGCACCAGTGCGGGAACCGGCTTTGCAGAGTAGTTGGGCCTGATCCCACTTGGAATTTAGGCCTGCTGATTATTGTTTGAATGTCTGTTTTCCCAAGAGCGGGAGAGCCGGAAGGAATGTCAAGCGAGACGGGGGCAGTGACCTTTTCAGGAGTTGTAGAAGTATGCTTCTCACCATGTCGGGCTCGCTTGCTTGGGTCCTCAACCATATGACTTTTTCCTCGGTCATCATGGGATTTTCTCTTGTGGGAATCGTCGCCTCTCTGCGAAGAATCGTGGCGCTCCTCCCTCTCTTTTCTTTCATAACGCTCCTCTTGAGCCCTCCTCTCCTGAGCCTTTCGGGCGGCTCTCTCTTCATCCGTTTCTCTGTAAGAGGGGAGGTAGCTCCTATAATCATATTGACTACGCCTCCCGTAGCGCTAGAAGTCGTCATAGTAGGAGCTGCTGCGTCCCATCGGAGAATCTAAAATAAAAAAGAAGAAATAAGTCTTAGAAGTCTTCAGAGAAAAGAAGTGTAACTTTAGAATCCTCAAAGAACAGAGAGTTAGAAGTAAAAGAGCCGAAAGATTCTAAGTGCGTGTGATGTGTGAACTACGCGCATCAAACTACGAACCACTCTTCAGTTGCGGAGTAGTTGTAGGGGTAGTAGTTAACGTCAACTCTTTGGTCGACGGAACTTGTTGCGAAGAAGAAGTCGCTTCCACGACTAAAGAAGAAACCCCGGTAGTGATAGGATCATCTTTAAAGATCTCTTGTGAGGTGGCAAAAAGGTCGCTCAGCCCTTCGAAAGTGTCGTCCCTGCTCTGCTTGACAAGGCTGGTTTTCTCGGCTTCCTCGCCAGATTTCTGTGAACGTTGGGGAGATCCCTGAGGCTCTTCTTCATCAACAACCGGGGCAAGTGTAAGATCGCCAGATGACCCTGCAACATCAATAGAAGTAGAACACTTCACTAGTGAAGCCTCGGGAGCAGGTCCTTTTGGTATGGATGTGTCGGTAGAAACTGGGGCATCCGACGCTCTAGCCGGGGAGTCTGGGACTTCATGAGGATGTGTAGAACGAGAAGCGTGCAAAAGCCCATACTGATGCAAAAGTTCATCCCTCAACAAAAATTTTATGCTCCTCTCTTCTGCGGCCACGGCATTCAATCTCTCAAAAACTTGCTTATGGCCTGGATCTCTAGAGGGGGGAGGAAGTGCTGAAAAAGGAAAGAGTGACATTAACGATTAGCAACTCAAAACTCGAAAAGCTCGGGAATGGAAAATAGAAGCAGGTAATCTTACTTCCTACTCTCCAGATGGCATAAAACCCTGGGGGGCAGCGAACAAAGAAAAACTGACTTAAAAATCCATGAACACTTTCGGAAAGGTCAGTCACGAGTTTGCGATTCCTAGCACTCCTTATGACAACAATGGAGGAATGATCTTTAGTCTTGGCGAAGGAACATAAATAACAAATTTCTCCGAAGCTCGGTAGCCGATCCAGGGTTCTCATGAATAAAACACACAACCCCATCAGAATGGCGTAACCATTGGGGTGCAGTTGAAACGGAGAAATGGTCAATCGAAGTAGAAATTGCTGAAGAAACTCGTTGAAGGAAGGAATGGCACCGCACAAGCACATTTGGCGGTCGACAGCGACGAAACCACGGGGAGGTCTATCAGCAAAATCATTTGGCCCGGGCAATATAGCATCCGTTTCAACGATGCCAAATTGAGCGCGCAATAAGCTAAACGTCCGTTGGTTCAAGGAGGTTGAGACTCTTTCCGGCAGAGTAGTCAGTGGAGCAGCTATTGGAAGAGCCTCTCCAATCTGTTCCGTTACTTCTTCTTGATGTGAGGCCATTCTACATAAGCAACTGGATATTCAAATTTGAAGGTGCACGTTTCCCAAAAGTGTGAAGTGTTGTGCAGAACTAATAAAAATAAACAAGTAAATATAACTGGAGTTAAGCTTGTCGACAATTGATCGACGATCAAATTTCAGGACTTGTTAATTTGAAGTTCAAGTACAGTGTTAATGCAAACAGGAAAGTTTGGTTGACTATTCCAATGTTGCCTTGATACTTTGCCTGAATTCGTTGTTTTAAAGCACTTCGTTCACACAATCTGTTCAAGTTGATTATTTGTTAATTAATTAATCTGTCATTTGATGTGGGCAATCAGTGGCAGTATATTCGTCCCAATTTTCTGTAAATGTTGTATTAAACAGATTCTTAGCCTGCAAGTTAAAGTGATCTGTAAAAGAATGCAGCAAAGTTTGACAGATCAAAGTTCAATAGTTCAAGGTTCAAGCAAAATTGTAAACTAGGACAACTTAAGTGTTGACTCGGCGACGACTTAAGTGTTGGCAACGACTTAAGAAATTCTTCCTACTGGTTAAATCAAATCATTGGTTATCTGGCTAACTTGTCCACGACCTAAGGATTACGAGGCGTGTTAAGTTAGGTCGTTTCAATCTTGGATTGTTGGTGCCTTAAGTCGTCTGTGCTCTAAGTCGTAAACCATGGAAAATAGAAAAGGCTTCAGTCCGAAGCAACGCGAAATTCTCCGAGTCCTATCCTGGCTACGACTTAAGACTTATGTCGTGAAGGTTGGTAAGTCGGTCAAAGGATAAGTCGCGATGGTTATTGAATCGCTCAAAATTACTGCACTCAAGATTACTGGATCGCGTCCAAGCTAGCGTCACGTTTCCTTCAGCCGACCAACCTCTTCTCCAGTTAGTAACCCGTTATCCTCCTAACTCCTAACCCATTATCCTTCTAACCCCTAACCCATTATCCTCCTATCTCCTAACCCGATAACCCATACAAGACTGTATCATCTCCTCTAAATTCATGGATCAACTGACTCGAAATATAAAAACTCATCGTCTCCTCCTTGCAAATCGTCTAAAAATTCAAATCAAACCGCTCCAAGCTTGTCAGAAATCAATCATAACATGACCCGAAATAAAGCACGGTGCGAGGATTTGGATTAAGGTTAAGAAATGGGAAGTCCATGATCGAAGGGTAACGGTAATTGCGAAATAGAGCAGGCGATGAGTTTACTTACGTAGCGTAATGATGGAGATTGTAGGAATTTGGTTGGAAATGAGGTGAGCTGGATGAATTCGACTCTGAAAGCTTCGAAGGTTGCTAATGGCGGAAGTAAACAATTAAGCAGGAAGTGAAGTAGAAGGAGCGACTTAAGCCTTTTATACACCAGGACAGTGGAACTCGAAACGGCACACGCGGGTCAAGGGAAAGTCGAAGCACGCGACCTACAACTTAGGCGCGCATTTCGAGGGGCAAATGTTAACCCCGTTTGATCAACGAGTTAAGACCTGAGACGACTCACGACTTTAAGAAGCAGAGCGACTTGAGGAGTGGTCCGACTCAATACGTAATCGACTTAACAAGTTAACGACTCAAGGGAGTTACACGACTTAACGAGTCAGGGATTGGTCGACCTAAAGGAGTCAACAGCTTACGGAAGTGAACGACTTACGACACATAGGAATCTATGACTTAACGGTTTAAGAAAGAAGGGATGGATCGCAACTTAAGGCCTTCACGACTTAAGGTTTTTACGGCTTAAGGAAATCCATGGCTCAAGGACGGGATGGTTTAACGACTCAAGATAACTGCCTAAGCCCTAAGAAGGATACCGACTTACGACTCATTCTTAGTCGTTCACCACCCAGGAAAATGAGGGTAAGTTTGGTACAACTACTTAGCATGCAGCCTCTTGACTCGTACACGGTTCAGAACTTATGCTATCACCTGAAATAAACAAGCCTACCAGTTAAGTAACGACCCACGACCTAACTTGAGTCGACCACGACCTAAAACTACTGAGTTAAAATCTAATGCCGTGAAACTTATGCCGGATCATCTTAGTGCATTGGCGACTTAAGACTTATGACATGAATTCAGACAAGCTTGCCTCTACTAAACCGTGGACTTGACTCGATAGGTCGGCCACGACTTATCTTAAGTCGGCCACGACTTAGGACTTGACAATAATTCCTGCCCAGAATTCTCTATAAATACATGGCCATCTCCAACTTTCAAGGGACTTTTGGCCAATCACTTCAAGCGCTGATACTCTGCTGAATTCTCGACTCACTCAACACTTCAAGTACTCCAAACACCAAGGACATTACTACAATTTCCAAGAGAAAATCTACATCATCCAACATGAATTCGGAAGATTATTCTCCATCAAATTTTGATCTACTAGTCTGAAGTGTGTTGTAATTGAAGATTGTTGTAAAGTTGTAACCAAATACAGTAATAAAGAGATTTAAAGTGGACATAGTCTTACCCTAAGCCGAACCACTATAAAAACTATTGTCTTTTCTGCTTTTTTTTCCTGTGATTCCTCTACTTGTTTGTAGTTCCCGTGTACACGGGTGGTGCTTTCATTCAACTTCAACTTACACTGGGGTGTTAGCATCTGATTTTCAAGTTAACAAACCGTAGGCCAACACGATCAAACGGACAAGTTAGGAATTAACCGAAAGGATAAACGCACCTATCTCATACTACGCGTTTTACCCAATCATTTAACTCTCCTTCTCATACGCTCGACAGTGCAAAAATATGTATTTTGTATAGAAATTATATGTTGGAGAAAACCAGCTTTTAAAACAATTTAAAATCACTTTATAAACTTCTTTTGCAATCCATCTTATTATAGGGATACTAAAATTTTATACTTAAAAATAATATATAATAATTATTCCATAAACCAATTTACTTGAAAATTTTCAAAACTCGTTTATAAAACCCGTGTACGAAATCCAGAAAGAATCATCAAGAAATAAAGAAAAATATCGGAAGTTTAAACTTATAAAATTCCGATAAAACCAAGCTATGAGTGCAAGTTCAACAGCAAATATATACAAGTTAACTTGGTTGGAATGACCTGAAAGTTTGTAGGAATAAATTTCAACATTTGTAATTTAAATTCAAAAAGAATCGTTGAGTTGCGATAAGAGACGAAGAAATTGCGATGACTTAAAGTCGGACTCATACCAGGAAGTGAATACGTAGGAAAAACAAAGGCCAACGGCTTGTTTAGCCAGTTTGCCCCTATTCAACCCAAAATTGAGAAAACACAAAACATGAAAGTTATAGACGACATTCTAAGATTTCCAAAGCTCCAAAAGTTATCGAATTCCGATAAGAAATGTAAAGGTTATATACAAAACAATTTCCAAATCGAAAGTTCACTACGGTTGTCATTTTAGTTTCGGGACAGTGACACTAGAATGAACTTTTGACCATGTAAAATTCAGAATTTACTAAAACCCAAAACATAAAAGTTATAGAGGAGTCTATGATTTCCAAAACATTAAGAATCATCAAATTTGGACATTAACGAGAAAGATATGCTCAAATTACCAATGACATTTAGCACAGAAAGTTACGGTTTTACAATGACAGGGCAGCAAGTTTACATCAGGTTTTTCGACCCTCTATGCTCATTATTTTCGAACGTGTATAAAATAAAAGTTGTCACACTCTTTTTATGCTTTCTGGAATATTAAAATCATCAAAATTCAACAAGAAACGAGAAAGATACGCCTAAAACAATTTTTGTGTTTCAAAGCTAAGTTTAAAACACAGGACAGAAAGGTAACATCTTATTCGAACCCAAATTACTCTTAGTAAACAGCTTAATTACAAAAAGTAATGAACATAAAAAAAAATTCTTATAAAAATATCTTCCAACTCATAAAAATCTCACTCAATTTCGATCTACAATTCAAAAGTTATGGAGATTTTAACATCAGGTTTCAACAAAAATATTGCATAGAGCGAAGCTGTGTACATCAGTTTCAAAGTCAATTTCGACCCTCTAAACCATAGAACTTCTTAGATTAAAAGAGAACTTGTATAAAATAGAAAGTTCTTTCAACTGCAAGAAGATTGAGCAAATTTGGATATATTTGCTCTAAGATATTGCTGTTTTACTGCAGCAATATTTCTACAAACAATTTTCAGCAAACTACAACAAATTTGAAGGCAGTTCGGTGAAGAAAACATCCAATTCAATTCAAATATCAACTAAAAATTATTCTCATAGATTAAAGGTAATAGTATGAGTGATTAACTCACCCTTTACTCCAATTTAACAAAGATGCAATGCCTAGATCAGTATTAGTGCACTCCTCTTCTTCTGCAACTCCTATGCTATACAGGCCACAAGAATCACCCAAAAGCCCTCTCATCCAAAAATTTCAGAAAATAGAAATCAAATATAACTGAAATTAAATGCTAGATTCGGATAGAGAAGAGGATTTGAAGACTTACCCATATCTTCTTTTATTTTCTAGATTATTTTCTTGATTTCTAGTGATTTTCCAAGGAGCTAGGTTTATGAGTTTCTTAGTTTTTCAAAACCTAGTTTTTACTTTCTGCCTAGTCAAAATGAATGTATCATTCATTCTCCAATACAAAGGAGATAGGGATTCTCTTTTATTTTCACAAATGGGCTAAATTTTATTAAGCCCAAACTCAAGTTTTAATACAAAGTATTTAAACTCCATGTCACCTCCTTACTTAGTCTAATAAAATGATTAGATCATTTTTTTCCAATTAGTTTATCCTCTTTTCCTAATTAACCACTACATTAATATATATTATTAACTACATTCAAATTAAAGCACTAATTGTCACTTATTATTTCATTCCTTGTCCAAATTTCTACTAAATATTGATATAACCACTAATTTAACAAGAGCTCTATATACATACAATGCTTTCACTTTATAAAATCATACATTATGTACCAAAAATTTATTTTATATCAAAATAAAAGATTATTTAACTCTAAAAATTTATTTTATTAATTAAAACTCTTATTTTAATTAAATGCACAAATCACACAATTATTACTTAAAACTTCATTTTTAACCTCAAAAATTACATAAAATTTGTTTTCTTACATAATTAAATGCAATAAACCATATTTCCATCATTTTTATATCCAAAACATATATTTAAACAAAATTTCACCTTTTCGTTTATAATATATAAACTTTAAAAATCAAATACTTCCTTTAAAAATTATTAAAAGAAGTAATTGGCAATAATAAATAAAATTATTGCATTTTCTCTAAATAAAAACTATTTTCCATTTATTATTAACTCAAGCAAATGAAATAAAGTTTCAAACTTTATTTTCTCGTTTTATTTTAAAAATTTATTGTTTGTTCCAAATAAAAAATTTATTTTCTCCAATTTTATTTTAATTCACAATATTATAATTTAATATTTACAGGTAATCCCTAAAAACAGGGTTGTTACAACGTCCATACGATGGTGAAGAACTCCAGTTCTCCTCTAGAAACTCCAACCATCTTCAACTTAATCTGAACTACTCAGATCTGACCCGAGTATTAAAAATATTTGGATTAGGCTAGATAAACCAGGGTGAGATACTCGAAATTTAAAATGTATAGATCATGACGATGTTATCAAAACCTTTAAAAAGAAGGGTAACTCATAAGACCAGGCCCACACATAAATACTGACAGGTTTTTACCTTATGATAACCAAAACGCTTTAATACCAAAATACACTTGATATTATTTTTAATGACATTCTTTTCAATAATACTTTTCAAATAAGGTATCAATATCTGGACAAATCTAAGGGACTATATCCGGACTGGGTCAACAGAATATATTGAACGGAATATATGATACCAGTAGGGGTAGCTGAAATGTTTGCAAGTCATTACAGCTATTTTGGGAATATAATCAAAACCATAAATCTCGTATTGGGTTTGATTTCCAACATTATACGGAACTAGTGGCCTTTTCTCTAATCCACGCATAACAAACATAGTTTCTACGGTGCTTTAATCGCTTTTCTCAAACAAGTCACTTGGAACTATACTTGCTACACTACTACTGATAAATGATAATTCCCTGCTTTTCTCAAGCTGACCACTTTATCCAAATGGGGCAATAAATTCCTTGAGGGACGTATCCCTTAAAGGGCCCAACGTATTGGGCACCACCATACATACTCACTTATTCCGAATTTGTGTCTGTCATACCACATAGTATCCCATATCATCTTCAGGGATGTGAAGCAAATGATGCAATGCTCAATTTCTTCAAAGCAATGCTTTTCATACAAAACCACACTTTGATCATAACAGGTTCCACTTTGAATGCCACACTGTCATTCCTTTGATCAATATTTGAACCCCACAGGCATACAACCTTTAAGGTCATATGTCTGAGAGAAGGATGTTAAGCTAAGAGAAGATGTCTTCTACACCACCAAGCAGATGTACGTTTGTAAAAGTCAAATGTTGTGTCTCAGAAATGCAATGTCAGATATATGTCCATACAAGTTCGTTCTGGAACTAAACGAAACCGAAGGCACTTTCCTACTACCACTAGTAGCGAGTAATCCTTGCAATCCGAAAAAGTACCACAACGAGGAGACCGCTGCTATAAATAGCTATATAATAGGAGCAACCCAGAGCATGTCAACAAGCGGTCCCTACGCTATGAAGATCCATGGTCTTCAATAATCACCATCTCCAACATGTCTTCTTTAACAACCCAACATTTTCAACAATTCACGTCCACCCATGTCGGACTTGAATTGCTCAAAATACCACGTTGTAAATAAAATTTGGCAAATCTCAGAATATACAGTAAATAAATAGTCACAGATCACAGACACAGAGTAATAATAATGCAGCGGAAGTAAGATGGATAGTAGTTCATGAAGCTACTATATAAAAATAAGATACATCAGAGTTAAAAAAAATACAACAGAACAATAACAAGATACATCAGGTATAAATCAGAATAAATCACTGAAATCACTGAATACTGAAAGCAGAATATATGGTCGGATCTTCAAGAAAAGCTCCAACTTCGAAGGTGAGTCTTGAATGCTGAATAACTCAATCTGACTAGAGCGTAAAGCAAAACACAAAACGCTTGAGTCAGGACATAAATACTTATGAACTATAAATCAACTCAAGTGAACAGTAACAAAATGTATCAGTAACTCAAAGGATGCTTGGGACCGCTCATCTTCTAAAGATCCGTTAAATTATTTACTATGTAGTAATATTGCGCTATTATAATAACGTCTACAGTAAATTAAACTTACTTTAAAATAGCATTAAGAAGTAACCCAATATTCCCCTTAACACGTAATAGTCCCAGTAGTCCATCCAGTATCAGCATATCTCCAGATCGGGAGACTACCCTAAATACTCCATGGGCTATGGGAGAAAAACAAGTAAGGCTTGATATGGTAGGTGACACGCACACAAGGAAATGCCAGGGTAGATATACCAATTACACACATGTGCTGGTGGTGACGTAGCAGCCACACACGTCCACCTCGGAACACACTCCCGTATCAAAATCGAAGGATGGTCATCTAATCAATCACAAGTAAGAGTATAGTATCGAAGAAATGTTTCCGATTGGAGGAATGACCTCACTTGGCCCGAGATCGCTCCTGTTTTAACCACCTTATGCCAACTCACGGGAGTTGGGTCCACGTAATATACCTCAAGAATGTCGCCGCCATCCTACTTCATTCTAGAATCTCCAACGCGTACACGGTTATTAAAGTGGTATTGGGAGTTGGCAGAGAGTATGACAACTTCTGATCCCAGTCTCTTTAACAACCAAACGTTATTATAACGCCGTGGTCATTTCAAAATAGTTCATACTTCAAAAATCAAATCATTTCATTTCAGAACTATATCCCATTAAAAATAGATTATACTTCGAAACCAAAACCATTTTTATTACAAAACTATTTATTCAATCGAAATAGTTTATACTTCGAAACCAAAATCATTTTTATTTCAAAACTATATTCATATCAAAATAGTTTATCATTTCCATTTCGACCATATATTCACCTTTCAAAAATTATAATACTTTCAAAGTTATAAATTTTTTCGAAACCAAAATACTTGAAAACGTTACACTTTGAAAATCATAACATTTTGAAATCATACATTTGAAACCATGGAACATTCCTTTAATTCTTTACATTTTTCAAATTTATTCAATTAAACCAAAATTTCAAATTTCCAATTTAATTCAAATCAAACCATTAGTTTCAATTCAATTCAGTTTCCTCACAAAACATTTCAAATCTTATCAATTTAAATATAGATTTGATCCATAAAATAAACTATTAAATTTTTAATATACTTCAAAGCTTTAATATCCTACATTTCGAAACTAAATTTTATAATTTCATATATCTCAAAATTAACTTTATTATTACTTAGTTTCGAAATATTCACTTCATAAATACAACATCATTTAAATAAACTCAAATTACAAGTAAACCAAATATCTTTTCATGCAAATATAAACTTCAAATATTCATTTATCAAAATCAAATATCATCCCAAATCCACATTCTTTATCAAATAAAGATTATATCATTTCCAAACCATTTAAAAATCATTAAAATAACATATCCTTTCAAAACCTCATTATCAAATCATTATTTGAATTCAAATTCAAATATTCAAATTTAAATATCATTTAAAAATCAAATATGTCATTCATTTATTATTTCAAATATCATTACAAAAATACATTTCAAAATTCCATTCAAAAATTCATTTCATTTCATTCAATTTAACACATAACCAAGTAAACCTTATTTAAATTCAAATTCAATGTATATTCCTTGAAATTAAAATTGAAATATTAAATTATATTCAAAACTCCTTATATTTCACAAATAATCCATTTCCAAACGTTAAATCATTTAACATTTTAAAATACAACTCAAACAGTGTTAAAATCTATAACATTTCATACATTATCAAAATATAGCAACGACAGCATTTATAAAGTGCTATCTTAACTTATAGTTTCCAAAATTGTTTAGTTCAAGAATAACGGCATTTATAAAATGCCGTTATCGATATTTAGTTATTTCAACATAGTTAAGTTCAAAACAATAGCATTTAAAAATGCTGTCATAAAACTACAACATTTTTGGAAATGCTATTAATAAAATTCAAGATTTTATTATAACTTTAGAAACATTAAACTTCAAAATTTTCTATTTTAAATTTTTAAATCATATTTCTAGACTTCAACATTTCACATTTAAATCAACTTAATATATGATTTATCACAACAAAATATTAATATCCAATTAAAACTCACTTTCATTCGTTAAGTCAAAATTTCACTGTTTCTTAACTTACAAATTCAACAAAACTTAACATTTTTCTTCAAATATCATTTCAAACTTTAAATTTCATTTCCACTATTTACTTACATTTTTAAAATAAAATTTAAAGCAAAAATCACATTTACTTCAAATTTACATACTTAAATTCACAAATTCAAAACTTAATATTTAACTTTCTTAAAACCGTAAAATATATATATTTAAATCAAAATTCATACTTTTACAAATATACCACGAGGTCTATATATAATTTTCTAACCTAGGTCAAGTGATACAGATATATATCATTTCAATCCGTAATTTAAAATGAAAACCCAGGTTCTATCATTTCAAACCCGCAATCCCAAGTAAATAAAATAAATAAAAAATCGCTCAGGCCTATAATTTCAGCCCATAATGATTTTTCCCTATTGTAAAGTTCATTAAGGTATATATCATTTCAACCCATAGTGATTCTATTCTACAGGGAACTTGCAGTATGATCATAAATAAATAAACAGTATAAACAGTGTCAATGTCACAATATAATGTCATATATCATATGCCAGGTGATAATTAACGTAATTAACATGGTAATAACAAGGCATAGCATATCATATAATCATCATTAACTTGCATAAACATTTTCAATTACTAAACACTTTCCATCAATTTACTATTTCATGAGTAAATATGTCAAAGTGAGAAGGACTCACCTTTTCAAGCTGAAGACCACTACGACAAACAAAACGATTCCAAAGGCACGACAAGCATGATACGACACGACAAGCATGATACAGCATGACACAGCACGACATTGGATTCAAATGAGAGAGATAGCCAAGATATGATCTTGTAAACAACACCCAAACAAGACAAAACAACACATGAATACACAACACAAAACAGTATTGGACAAATTGAAAAATGAAGCAATAAAGACAAGATAGCGTAACCTTGCCTTAACCACTCCAATGCTCGACCATAGGGGATCTTTTGCCCGACCATTGATGTGTTTTTGGTTCAGGTATGGTATCATATAGGTTAGGTTTAGCACACGTAAGCATGGAAACATGAAATGATGTGAATGGTAGGAGATGCAACATGAAGAATATCAATGGACAAGGCAAATAGGTGAAGTTTTGGTCACAACAAGGCTCGATTTTGACATTGCTTGGCTCAGCCATACTTGTTTCAGATCTGGATAGTGGAGTGTGGTGGTACAACAATGGCCAAAGTTCATGTAGTTGCTGGTGGTGGTGATTCTAAGGGTGGCCAAAGTGCATAGGAAGAGGTAGGTGATGTTATGTGGTCTAGGCATTGTTTTCAAGGTTGGAGCATGCAAATTTGTGGAGCTATCATCATAAGGAGGCATGGCCTGGTCAGGTTCAGGTCTGGGCAGTGGGTAGGTGGATGGTCAGAGGTGGTATCGTGGTGGTGGTGGAGCAATAGGAGGTGGCCAAGGCAAGATACGAAGGAGACAGTGGAGTTTATGGCTAGGCTAGGCAATTTTTTTGGAGTTTTATGAAAAGTTGTGGTGTTTTGGTCATATGGAGGTCACGGCTTGAGGTTGTTGTCAGAGGAGATGCTGATGGTTGCTGTAGATGGAGGAGGTGATGGTGGAGCTGATGGTGGAGAGTGGAGTAGAGGCTAGCCCGAGCAAACTTGCAAAGAATCAAAGGCAAAATCAATGGGAAAGTATGGAAAAAAAAGAGAAAGAAAGAGGCCATTACCATGATTTTTTATCATGGTCGTGTGATGTGAATGTTTGTGGTTGTGTGCAGTGGACAGGGGATGTTGCGAGGTTGTGATGGGAAGTTTGGTTAGTTTGATGGGGTGAAGTTAATGAGGCAGTAGCTTGAAAGTGTTGATATGAAAGAAGTAGTAGTTAATAAGAGGTTGTTGTGTGATGTATGCAAGGATACAGTGGTGAATGAGATGGCTGTAGTAAATATGAAGGGGCCGTGGGGCTTTGAATGCTCTGGTGTATGTGAGTTTGTGGTGTTGAAGATGATGGGTGTCGGATTGATGTAAATTGTGTGGTGGAGCAGGTGCTTCTTGATTTGAAGTGAAGTGAGAGGCAGTGGAGTGTAATGGTGGGAAGGTGATGCTGTAAGAAATGTGAAGCAGAGAGGCAGTGGAGTGTAATGGTGGGAAGGTGATGCTGTAAGAAATGTGACAGAGGGGGGGTTTGTGTGCAGGCTGATGTGTACAGTTTTGAAATTGTATATGTAAAATGTAAAGGCAAATGCAAATGTAAAATGTGAATGTAAAAGCAAATGCAAATATAAAAAAAAAATTGTTTTTGAAATGGTGTTTTTTTTAAAGGAAATGCAAATGAAAATGCAAAACAAACAAGAACACAAACAAATGCACACAAAATCAAACAAACCCACAATTTTTTTTAACACAACACACACGAAACAAACACACACTAAAATCAAACACAAATAATTCGAAGAATAGAAAATTGAAATCAAAACAATTCCCCGGCAACGGCGCCAAAAACTTACATACACTAGAGCATTCAAAGCCCCACTGCCCCTTCATATTTACTACAGCCATCTCATTCACCACTGTATCCTTGCATACATCACACAACAACCTCTTATTAACTAATACTTCTTTCATATCAACACTTTCAAGCTATTGCCTCATCAACTTCACCCCATCAAACTAAACAAACTGCCCATCACAACCTCGCAACATCCTCTGTCCACTGCACACAACCACAAACATTCCTAACTTTCACTCTGCCTGTTCACTCACTGTTCACATCGCTTGAAATCCCTTACCCACAGCAAATACTTCACCATCCATTGCAAAATCATTCCTCTACTCTTCATATCCACCCTTTGCCATTCCATCCCACCATCATAACTGACAACAAGCAACTGTCACACATCTACCCTGTCTACTATTGCTCTGTCATTACCTTCTTCATCCATATTTCCCTCCTTCATCAAGTCAGAAACGACATTGCAAACCGTCAACCGCTTCAGTCTCCAGTTTATCGAACACTTCCACCACTGTCCCCACCTCTCCAATACAAACATCACTTCATTCAACATCAAACTGCTACATCCCTTCATTGTCCTCATCACACTGCTTCTTAAAAACTGTTGTTGTTCAACTTGCAAGCTCACACAACACCACTGCTACCCATTCTTCACCCATCTCCACTGTTGTCACTTTAAACAGTAACCAAAGAAATTGCCTTCTCAACTCGAGCAACATCTCTACCAAATTTCATTTCCATCACTGCCCAATTCGAACATCAGCATTCACCGTGCTATTTCAACAACCCACAACCAACTGCTCCACCAACCATCCTCTTCCCTGTGAAGCTACTGTTTTCCAAACTTCACAACTCGAGCAAAATCGTCGATCCCAAACCCAATCAACATCGAACTCTACAGCAATCGTCATCTCGAAAAAAAAGAAGGAAAGAAAGGAGAAACTGCTCACCAGAACTCCATAGCCAAAACACATCACTATCATTTTGCCTAAACCCTCAACCTGCATCAGCAATCGCGACTTAGCCACTTACTTCAACCATCTACCTCCTCCTACTACAACATAACTTCACCACTTTTCACTTGTCATTACTACGCCTGACTGCTACACTGCCTTGCCCTGTCTCTTGCCTGACCTCTGACATCATACCAGCGCAACCACGGATATACAACACTGCAAACAAACTTCATCACGTCAGCAATTCCCTCCTTCACAGACCAAACTGCCTCTTGCCAAACTTCACCCACCTTACTCGAATCGACTTCAGCCTTCTTCGTCGCATGCGTCCCTTCGACAATCGAATCCAACTTTGAAACCCAGAACTCGTCAACATCCTTCACCAATCTCCAACAAGAAAGTCAAATAAGTTGTAGAATTTGCGGGAATTTGGTACGAACTGCGATTTGTGGGAATTTGGTTTACAAGATTTGTGAAATT
Organism: Allium cepa; assembly: GCA_030765085.1. Classification (NCBI taxonomy): domain Eukaryota; kingdom Viridiplantae; phylum Streptophyta; class Magnoliopsida; order Asparagales; family Amaryllidaceae; genus Allium; species Allium cepa. Next base: position 242,618,601 of record CM060930.1, read on the forward strand.
CGCGAATTTGTAGTTGATTTTAGATTTGCAAATTTGAGTCAATCTGGTTGAAGAAAATTGGTGGAATTTGCTTTGTTATTTGTTGTGACTTTTCTTTTTTTCCAAGTTGCGTGAGTTTTTATTTCAGGTTGGTGATTAGGAGATTGTGGCTCGATCTGAAATAAAAATAATAATAAGGGTTGTTTTTCTTTTAGTTCTCTAGTTTTTTTTTAATTTATTCTATTTAAAAAAAATCTGCATTTCGTTCTTTTCTTTTTCTTAAAAAAAATTGTTTTAATTTGTTTTGAGTTTCATCTTTGTATTGAAAAAAAAAACTTGTATATATCATTGTTTTACTTACAGGTTGCCAAAGCGGATTAGAAAATTGCTTGCTTTGCTGAGCTTGTCAAAAAAATAACTGCTTGCTTATTTACAATTTTCTTTTTATTTGCCTTGCATTGTATATTTATCTACTGTTATTTGCCCTGCATTGTTGTTTTCTTGCATTTATTTAAAAAAAATCAAACATCCCAAAAAAACCCACAAAATCCATTCGCAGTTGCATTGTTAATACACATTTATTTTTGCATTTCATCCAAGATTTTGATTAATAAAAACGGTTAGACATCGACAACACTTAATTGTATATCGAAAATTTATCTTCTTTGAACAATTTAATTTCTTGGTGTCTAGGCTACGGCAGTGTAATAACCATTTATAAATATTACGGTGATTCGTAAATATTATAGCGGTTGTTCCTCTGAAGGTACTTAAACCTTCGGCTGCATTGCTACGGTGATTCGTGGTGCACCGATAAATCCTGCCAGTTACCTAGCTGAAAACTATCTTGTTTATCTGAGACAAAGTGTGAATATACAATTTTGTGTTAACTTAGGATAAATCATTTGTAATTAACCCTTGCATTCATTAAGTTACATTAGTTCATGCATATTTTATAAAAAAAACCAAAAAAAAATTCAAAATCCAAAACTAAAAAAATTGTAAATATTCCTTTTCTTTTGAAATTTTTTAAATCCTTCTTCTTTGAAATTTCAAAAATCCAAAAATATTTAGAAAAAACAAATTCAAAAAAAAATTATAAAACCTTTTCAAAAACAAAGAATTTTTTTTTGTTTGAAAAACCAAAAAACAAAACAAAAATCAATTTCCCTTTTGAAAAATAAATTCTGTTTGTAAATATTTTTCCTTTATAAAAAAAACTCTTGAAAATGTCTGAGTTTCCTTTTCCTTACTCACTTGAATTTTACAATAGTTGTTAAAATCAATATAATCCATATGATTTTACTCCAAATTCGTATGGATATTTTAACAACAACTATTGTGTAAATAATTCGAATTTCAAACAACAAAGTTTTCAAAACAATGAACAACCCTCGAATCTCGAAAAAAGCATTTCATCTTTACTTAAACTCTATACACAACAAAATCAAAGTATAAATGAATTGTGTAATTCATATTTGCGTAATAACTCGAATCAAGGATTTCAAAATTTGAATTCAATTCAAAATTCAAACGAGTGCGATTATAACCCATGCTAAATCAATTTCAAACTCCAAAATGAATTTCAAACTAAAGATGAAAATGTGAACCAATTTTCAAATAATTTTGGCAGTGGAAATAGTTTCAATAAAGATATGATTGAAAACTTTGGTTATCGACAAATTCAAAATGAATATTTTCAAATTAACAATCATGAATTTGATTTTGTTGACCAAATGGAAAAAGATAACGGGGATTTATTACGTGAAAAATACAAAACTTTTCGTGAAAATCATAATCAAATCTCAACTTGCGAAGAATCAAATAATAATCTACCGTTTATCGAAAATGACAATTCTTGTACTCAACAAGTCCAAATCGAAAATTTTCAAGTTAATAATTACAAATTTTACTTTGTGTAGCAAATGAATGAAATTTACGATGATCACACGTATTTGTTGATTAAAACATTGGAAAATTTTCGTGAGAAACAAAATCAAATTTCAACGTGTGATGAGTCAAGTGATAATCCACCTTTTACCCAAATCGATGATTTTCAAATAACAACTTTCGAAATTGAAAATGACAATCTTAACGAAGTTGTTGAAAAGTCGGTAATTGAGTTGGATTTCATTTCTTTTGAGGGTGTGGAACCAAATTTAAAATTCGATCTTTCTTTTCTCGATTTCAAAATTTTGAATACAACAACTTTGGATTCTGAAAATTATATACAAAATGAAGTTGTTGATAACCCAATAAAGGGAGATGAATTTAACGAACGCGAATTTTTTGGACTTTTGGATGACGAGTTGTTAAATTATGATGGGGAAGATTTCGATCACCATTTTGACTTTGAAATCGATAATTTGGAAGAAGTTTTCAATTATAAGTTTGAACTTTAATTTGGTGAAAATAAACTTGAATTTCAATCAATTGTTTTATCAACCCTAAAAATCATCGAAAACAAAACAACTCATTCAACTTTCAATAAAGCGACATTCGTTTTTCCAAATCAACATACAAATTCGAAATCTTTTACGGTTTGGTTTTTCGTGCTTAAGCTGTGTCTCACACATTTGACGAGACAAATGAATCGGTCTTTAGAAGACCGTTTCATTTACTTTTTGACTGTATACTTTCTCATCTCTTGTAAATAATAATCTTTCATGTAAATATTGGATTTTTATTTTATTTTTCTCCTTCCACTTGGGTTGACTGTGGGGACAAAGTCAAAATCAAGTGTGGGGAGGAGACTCATCTTCAATTTTTCTTATTTTTCATGGTTTTTTTTTAATTTCAAAAAAAAATCAAAAAAACAAAATTTCTTTTGATTTATTTTTAAAAGAAACACTAAGATAAATAGATGGTTCTGGTTTATTAAATTGAAATTTAAGAATATTTATTTGTCTTAACAAAAATAAAAATGAAGTTTGATTACAAATAATAATGGTTTAACTAGTATATAGGAAGATTCATACGTGTTAATTGTGAAGCACATCCTAATTGAAAATCTTTGTTTTAAAAAGTGGTTGATTTAAAGTAAAGGATACAACATTTTTTTTGCCTTCTAAGTTAAATGGTGCTAAGATGATTTTGCAAAACTCTCTCTCTCTTTAAAAAAATTATAAAAATAAAAAAATAATAACATCCAAGTATTCACTCTCATTTAAAAGTCCTCACGGTTATGCATGGGTGAATTACTTGGAATATTTGATTATGTGCTTTCATACCCATTTAAAAGTCCTCACGGTTATTCATGTATGGAACACATGTAAAAAAACAGACTTAATAAAAACCACCTACGGTCGATAGGTGTATGCACGAAAGTGTGTGCACTCGCCATGCTCTGTACTCCCCTCACATAAGCTTGAAAGGCAGTGCATGGGTGGTATATCTGGCCTCAGTTTACCAGAGCTAGGTGTGTAATTTTTCTTGCAAATAATGAGAGAGCAAGCAATTGAAATCTTAGCACTATTTTTACTTAGTTGATTTGATTTGTTATTGAAAAGAAATGAAAATACCACTTTGATAAACTTTGATAATCAACTAAGAATCCTTTTCATAATTACACTCTGTTATCAACCAAAATAACAAGTTAAACTATAGTCTATTTGTTATGATAACTTTGCTTTTATTGAAAATTTTAACGAGTAAATGACTAAAAATTTCAAGATAATAACCAAAACCAATATTTAACTTATTTATGTCGATTTAAAAGTAAATCCTTCATTGTAAATATTTTCACAAATTCGCATTCATCTCTTTGTAAATAAATCTTGCATTTTGTAAATATTTTCATCCTGCATGTGGATTTTGTGGGTAGTATCCGCTGAAAACCCTCACAAGACAACACTCGTCCTACTGGGGACACCCAGGGGTTTAACGGCTTGTTGCATACGCTCAATGCAATCATGCTCCCTACGAAAATGGACTTATCTTAGTTTTTCTTTATTCGAGGACGAATAAAAAGATAATTGTGGGGGTATTTGATATGCACGTAAATGTGCATATTTTTACCACCATATTTACTCTACTTAAATTAAATAAATGATCATATTAGGTTTTTTAACTTTTTTTAACCAAAATCCATATTAATTCCAAATTGTCACATATCCATCTTCATATAGGGGCAAAACGGTCATTTGTGTAAATATATTTCTTTTAGAAAAATTAATTGAAAATTTATATATATTTGTGTAGGAATTTGATCTCAAATAGGAGTGGTTTTATGAAGACACATGCAAGCAAAATGAATACAAAGGAATGGAGATGGAAATAATTCAAAGTGAGGAACATGGAGGACCCCACCTACCCACCTACCTTAATGTGCATTTAGAGGCTAATGCACATGCTTATGAAATTAATGGCTTCATGTACACTTAAATGGTGATTAGTAGAAGCTAATGATTACTTTGCCTCCACACTTTCTCAAGGGTATTTTGGGCATTCCCCAAAAATATGGATTAGGGTTTCATGTTTGTATAAATAACCCCTTATGTTTCATGTAACCATCCATCCTCCTCTTCTCTTAGTCTCTCTTAGGCCTCCTTCTCTTTAGTTTAGTTTATACCAAATAAAAAGAAAGCTCTCTTTCTCTTTTCATGGCTACTTAGCAATTTTTATTTTATGTAATTTTCTTTTCTTTTTATGCAATGTTAATTAGTGTTTCCTTTTACTTACATGTTCATTTCCTTTCATGCTAGTAGTGTAGGTTTACTTTTATGCAAGTAGAATAGTTTTCTTTTCATTTGCTTTCATTTTTCTTTCATTTTGCTTTTATGTTGCTAGCTACATTTGTTCATATGATAACAAATATGAGAGGCTAAACCCCTTCAATTTAGGGGTAATGAAGCTCTCTAATCATGTAGCTTCAACTTAATTTGATGTTTATGCTCTTTTTTTTTTGCTTAATGAGAATGATTGAAGTGGTTTAATGATGTTGTTTAGCTTTGGATTTGATAGTCTATGTTATTCATAACAAATAGGCTATGCTTAAACAAACAAAACACAAATTGCCTCTTCATCTTTATATGATTATGGCAAAGAAGTGATTGTTGAAATTAAAATTTGATGGCTTATATTTCTAATTAATAGTTAATAGGTCATGCTTAAAATAGATTTTGATTTCAACTTTGTTTTCATATTTTATGAGATTTAAAAGTGTATTAGTGATTGTGTTATAGTTTGATGGTTTATATTGAGCTAATTAATAGCACGAATATACCATACTTATGATAAGCACATCAACTAATTCACTAATGACAAGAAAAGAGATATCATAACTTCATTTTGTTGATTTATGTGATTTAGAGAGTGCAAATTGCCTCTAAATTGTTATTTAACTCTCATATTTTTATCTATTTTTCTTTTGCTGGTTTTTATTAGTTTCTTATATTTTTAGCTAATCACACTTTCAACTTTGGTTAATTTGATTGAATAGAATTTTAAAATCATCAATTCCCTGCGGATCGACCCGTATTCGCCGCGTGCTACATTCGTACACCCTACGCTTGCGGTTATTTTTAATATAAATTCGTTTGACGGTTTTCTAAACCGATAGAATTTCCGTTGACGAACACCGTGAGTTTTTTAGAATGAGAAATATTTCTCACGTGAATGCTAGAGGAATACATGGCTAGGGCAAAGGAAATGGTCGGCTAGAGTCAATGCAAATGCTAATTGACAAATGAAAAGGCAAATGGCATATGTAAGGTCATGGCATATGAAAAGGTTTTGACCTTTTATATTTCTTTTTCTTTTAAATTAAAATTAACTATATATATTTCAGTAAATAAAATATAAAAACTGAACAAAATAAAGAGGAAAAAGAAAATAAATAAATATATTTTAGAAAAATATAAAATAATTATGAAAATAGCACAATAATAGAAACTAGGGTGAAAAATTGTAGATAAAATACAATAAGCTTTGGAAAATTATGACATCACTTTAAAAATATTTTAAAATGATATTATATATATAGCATGTCATATTACACACATACTCAAATCAGAACAAACAAAAATATTATTTATATAAACTAAAATAAACAATTTTGTTAAATAAAACAATGTACATACAATATTGTAAAAAGCATAACTTTCACAATATAAATCGGATTTCAACGAAAGAAAAGCAGTATTCTTGAAATTTTATTTATTTTCATAATAAAAGATAAAATTCAAAAATTCAAATATTTAAATTTAAAATTTAAAAGTCAAAGTTTGACCATTTTGACCAAAATCACATTTTTTGGAAAATATTCCATTTGTTCATGTTTGAAATTCTAATTTACTAAAAATCAAAATTTATATTTAAAATAACAAAATTATTCATTTTAATAAATAAAAATAAAATTTTTAAATCAGGATTTAATTTAAATAATTACAAAATACAGGGTTGTTACACTCTCCCCACTCAAAACTTTTCGTCCCCGAAAAGGAATGAGGTACGGAAAAGCACAGAAAAAGATAGAATGAAATAGGATTAAGACAAGATGACAAGAAGATTGAAATTGTGCCTGATAATTATTGTTATAGGTAAGTTTAACAATGTGGAGATAATCTTCCCAAGATCCTCCATAATCAAGAACACAAGTACGAAAAAGATCTTCTAGAATCTGATTCACCCTTCTCGTTTGACCGACGGTCTATGGATGGAAAGTAGTGCATAGATTCAAAATGAGTTCCAAAGATTGTAGAAAGATTTCTAAACAGACTGGTATATGCACTAGCCTTCCATTCTGTAGCAAGATAAGGAAAATAAAGATATCCAAAAGATAAAAATCAAAATAAGATAATAAGTTTGAAACCCTGAAAATTTCAACTTAAATTGAAAATTAATTTTAAATAAGTTAAATAAATCTTAACTATCTCTAATTTCATTATCTTATCATCCAATTATCTTAAATTAAAAATATCTAAAATTATGGATTTGAAAAAAAAAATCATTTATTATACTCAAAATTTACTCAATAAATTTAATTCTTCTTTATTCCTAATTAACATTTAAATTTATTCCTCTCAATATATCTTATCACATATGTTAAATATATTTAAACTTATTATAACTGCTTTAAATTTATTCTTAGTTCCTTTAACATCGTTTTTTATTGTAAATTATTCCATTACCCCTTTTCTCTATCTACCACTGTTAATCCTTTTATAACTAAAATTTAAGTGTATAATATTTATCATAACCACTCAAATTTTATATAAAAAAAATCCTTTTTATATTGTATATTATCCAACTTCATGTTCAACTTCTGTATAATTTAGGTAAGTTATATTGGAATGAAATTGTGTATTATACAAATAAAACTTTCCAATTCAATCATTTCAAGCTTGAATATTTATCCAAATCTTAAAATTATACTTGAAATTAGTATTCAAGATCAAATATAGGAATTAAATTTTCGATAAATTCCAAACTATTTAGAGATAAATAAATGCACATATACTATATATATCCATTAAATTTTAAATCACATTTCAGCATATGTTATAATTCTAGTCTTATTTTAGAAATTAAAATCAATTAAATTCCCCAAAACAAAACTGTAGCAGGACTACAGAATGGTCTCTACACTTCGAAACTCGAAAATGAATGTCGATGATGCTGCAGTCATCACCGAAGTTATTTTCCAGCGACAAAGAGAAGAGCACTAATTTTAAACTTTAAAATTCTTTGAAAACAAATTTCTATTCGAAAATACTTTAAATAGTATATCCTTTTAAAACTTTAAATGTAAGATTTGAAATCCATCGGAAATTAAATTCTCAAATTCTTGTTTTAAATTCATTTTAAATTTCCAAATAATTTATAACCATGTTTTATAGTTCAATTATTTATATATGAAACAAGAGATAATGATATATAAAATAAATTATTATTTCTTCACAATCAATTAAATAAAATCCAGAAAAAGATTTATAATATATTTTAAAATTTATTTCATTACTAAATTTGAAAAACATATTGTGTCAGTTTGCTCTGTTCTAGTGTTTTGGAAATCTTATCGATAGCGTTGATCAGATGAATCGACCAGAAACCCAAATCAATATCAATAACTCAAACAATAAAATATATAAAACATTTTAAATATTAGTTTACAAATACACTTCAAGAATGATCTGAAGATAAGTTGGAAACAAAGATGAGATGATTAAATAATAGAATAGGGAGATGGATAAGCTTATATAAATCATGGGCAACCTTGACCGGGTCAACCATGACTTAAAGAATAACATCGATGTGGATTTCGGGGGTAAATCAACATTCGATCTCAAGAGATAGAGTTTTGGATAATAAGAGATACTAGCATCTAAACCGAGGGTATAAAATCTCTGGTGAATCAATGCTGTTGTAAAGGAGTTTCACCCCTTTACAAATCAACTTGAGATTGGCGAGACCGCCAACTCATTATAAAGATCTTTTGAAATGGAGTTATGGGATACTCCAGAATCAAAAGAAGATAAATAGTGAGGGACACGAATGGATTTTGGAACCGCAGGGAACGTTCCAAAATTCAAAGGCGCCGAGTCAAAAAGGAAGAGATTCAAACTCGAATGAAAGTGATTCTGTAAATACATTTACCATGTATGTTAAGTTTTGCCTAGAGCTACCAAAGCTCTGATACCAAATGTAACAACCCGATATTTTCAACCATTCGCATCCGCACATATTGGACTTGAATTGCCCAAAATACCGCGTTGCAAATAAAATTTGGAAAATCACAGAATATACAGTAAATAAATAGTCATAGATCACAGACATAGAGTAAGAATAATGCAGCAGAAGTAAGAGGGATAGTAGTTCATGAAGCTACTATATGAAAATAAGATACATCAGAGTTAAACAAAATACAACAGAACAGTAACAAGATACATTAGGTATAAATCAGAATAAACCACTGAATACTGAAAGCAGAATATATGGATGGATCTTCAAGAAAAGCTCCAACTTTGAAGGTGAGTCTTGAATGCTGAATCACTCAATATGACTCGAGCGTAAAGAAAAACACAAAACACTCGAGTCAGGACATAAATACTTATGAACTGTAAATCAACTCAAGTGAACAATAACAAAATGTATCAGTAACTTAAAGGATGCTTAGGATCGCGCATCCTCTAAGGATCCGTTAAACTATTTACTATATAGTAATATTGCGCTATTATAATAATTTCTACAGTAAAATAAACTTACTTTAAAATAGCATTAAAGAGTGACCCAATATTCCTCTTAACACGTAATAGTCCTAGTAGTCTATCCAGTATCAGCATATCTCCAGATTGGTAGACTACCATAAATACTCCATGGGCTACGGAAGAAAAACAAACTCATAATAAGGCTCGATGTGGTAGGTGACACGGCACACAAGGCAATGCCAGGGTAGATATACCAATTACACACACGGGCTGATGGTAACGCAGCAGCCACATACGCCCACCTCGGAACACACTCCCATATCAAAATCGGAGGTTGGCCATCTAATCAATCCCAACTAAGAGTATAGTATCGAAGGAATGAGTCCGACCGGAGGAATGACCTCACTTGGCCCGAGATCGCTCCTATTTTAACCACCTTATGCCAACTCACGGGAGTTGGGTCCAAGTAATATACCTCAAGAATGTCGCCACCATCCTACTTCATTCTGGAATCTTCACCGCGTACACGGTTGTTAAAGTGGTTTTCGGAGTTGGCAGAGAATATGACAACTTCCGATCCCGGTCTCTTTAACAACCAAACGTTATTATAACGCCGTGGTCATTTCAAAATAGTTCATAACTTCAAAAATCAAATCATTTCATTTCAGAACTATATCCCATTAAAAACAGTTTATACTTCGAAACCAAAACCATTTTTATTACAAAACTATTTATTCAATCAAAATAGTTTATACTTCCAAACCAAAATCATTTTTATTTCAAAACTATATTCAAATCAAAATAGTTTATCATTTCCATTTCAACCATATATTCACCTTTCAAAAATTATAATACTTTCAAAGTTATAACTTTTTTCGAAACCAAAATACTTGAAAACATTACACTTGGAAAATCATAACATTTTGAAATCATACATTTGAAATCATGAAACATTCCTTCAATTCTTTACATTTTTCAAATTTATTCAATTAAACCAAATTTCAAATTTCCAATTTAATTCAAATCAATCCATCAGTTTCAATTCAATTCAGTTTCCTTACAAACATTTCAAATCTTATCAATTTAAATATAGATTTGATCAACAAAATAGACTATTAAATTTTTAATATACTTCAAAGCTTTAATATCCCACATTTCAAAACTAAATTTTATAATTTCATATATCTCAAATTTAACTTCATTATTACTTAGTTTTGAAATATTTACTTCATAAATCCAACATCATTTAAATAAACTCAAATTACAAGTAAACCAAATATCTTTTCATACAAATATAGACTTCAAATATTCATTTATCAAAATCAAATATGATTCCAAATCCACATTCTTTATCAAATAAAGATTATATCATTTCCAAACTATTTCAAAATCATTAAAATAACATATCCTTTCAAAACCTCATTATTAAATCATTATTTGAATTCCAATTCAAATATTCAAATTTAAATATCATTTAAAAATCGAATATGTCATTCATTTATTATTTCAAATATCATTACAAAAATACATTTCAAAATTCCATTCCACAATTCATTTATCTAATTTCATTTCATTCAATTTAACACATAATCAAGTAAACTTTATTTAAATCCAAATTCAATGTAAATTCCTTAAATTTCAAATTTAAATATTAAATTATATTAAAAACTCCTTATATTTCACAAATAATCCATTTCCAAAAGTTAAATCATTTAACACTTTAAAATATAACTCAAACAGTGCTAAAATCTATAACATTTCAAACATTATCAAAATATAGCAACGAAAGCATTTATAAAGTGCTATTGTAACTTATAGTTTCCAAAATTGTTTGGTTCAAGAATAATGGAATTTATAAAATTCCGTAATAGATATTTAGTTATTTCAACATAGTTCAAAACAACATCATTTAAAAATGCTGTCATAAAACTGCAACATTTTCGGAAATGCTATTAATAATATTCAAGATTTTATTATTACTCCAGAAACATTAAACTTCAAAATTTTCTATTTTAAATTTTTAAATCATATTTCTAGAATTCAACATTTCACATTTAAATAAACTTAACATATGATTTATCACAACAAAATTTTATAGTTAAATATCCGATAATAACTCGCTTTCATTCGTTAAGTCAAAATTTCACTGTTTCTTAAATTATAAATTCAACAAAACTTAACATTTTTCTTCAAATATCATTTCAAACTTTAAATTTAATTTCCATTACTTACTTACATTTTTAAAATAAAATTTAAAGTCAAAAATCACATTTACTTCAAATTTACATACTTAAATTCACAAATTCAAAACTTAATATTTAACTTTCTTAAAAACGTCAAATATACTTTTTTAAATCAAAATTCATACTTTTAAAAATACATATTCAAAATAAAAATCATTTAAAAATATACCATGCGGTCTGTATATAATTTTCTAACATACGTCAAGTGATACGGATATATATCATTTCAATCCGCAATTTAAAAAGAAAACCCGGGTTCTATCATTTCAAACCCGCAATCCCAAGTAAATAACATAAATAAAAAACCGCTCAGGCCTATCATTTCAGCCCATAATGATTTTTCCCTATTCTAAAGTTCATTCAGGCATATATCATTTCAACCCATAGTGATTCAATTCTACAGGGAACTTGCAGTGTGATCATAAATAAATAAATAGTATAAACAATGTCAATATCACAATATAATGTCATATATCATATGCCGGGTGATAATTAACGGAATTAATATGGTAATAACAAGGCATAGCATATCATATAATCATCATTAACTTGCATAAACATTTTCAATTACTAAAAACTTGTGATCAATTTACTATTTCATAAGTAAATATGTCAGAGAGAGAAGGACTCACCTTTTCAAGCTGAAGACCACTATGACAAACAAAACGATTCCAAAGGCACGACAAGCGCGACACAGCATGACACAGCACGACATTGGATTCAAATGAGAGAGATAGCCAAGATATGATCTTGTAAACAATATCCGAACAAGACAAAACGACACATGAATACACAACACAAAACAATATTTGACAAAATGAAAAATGAAAGCAACAAAGGCAAGATAGCTTAACCTTGCCTTAACCACTTCAATGCTCGAGCATAGGTTATCTTTTGCTCGGCCATTGATGTGTTTTTGAGTCAGGTATGGTATCATATAGGTTAGGTTTAGCACACCTAAGCACGACAACATGAAGTGATGTGAAGGGTAGGAGATGCAACATGAAGAATATCAATGGACAAGGCAAATGGGTCAAGTTTTGGTCACAACAAGGCTCGATTTGGACATTGCTTGGCTCGGCCATACTTGTTTCATATCTGGACAGTGGAGAATAATGGTGCAACAGCGGTCAAAGGTCATGTAGTTGCTGGTTGTGGTGGTTCTAGGGGTGGCCAAAGTGCATAGGAAGAGGTAGGTGATGTTATGTGGTCTAGGCATTGTTTTCAAGGTTGGGGCTTGCAAATTTATGGAGCTATCATCATAAGGAGGCACGGCCTGGTCAGGTTCAGGTCTGGACAGTGGGTAGGTGGATAGTCAGAGGTGGTATCGTGGTGGTGGTGGAGCAATAGGAGGTGGCCAAGGCAAGATATGAAGGAGATTGTGGAGTTTATGGCTAGGCTAGGCAATTTTTTTGGAGTTTTATGCAAAGTTGTGGTGTTTTGGTCATATGGAGGTCACGGCTTGAGGTGGTGGTCAGAGGAGAGGCTGATGGTTTCTGTAGATGGAGGAGGTGATGGTGGAGCTGATGGTGGTGAGTGTAGTAGAGGCTAGCCCGAGCAAACTTGCAAAGAATCAAAGGCAAAATCAATGGGAAAGTAAGAAGAAAAAGAGAGAAAGAAAGAGGCCATTACCATAATTTTTTCTCATGGCCGTGGGTTTTTGAGAATGAGAAACATTTCTCACGTGAATGCTAGAGGAATACACGGCTAGGAAAAAGGAAATGGTCGGCTAGAGTCAATGCAAATGTTAATTGACAAATGAAAAGGCAAATGGCGTATGTAAGGTCATGGCATATGAAAAGGTTTTTTACCTTTTGTATTTCTTTTTCTTTTAAATTAAAATAAACTATATATATTTCAGTAAATAAAATATAAAAAATGAACAAAATAAAGTGGAAAAAGAAAATAAATAAATATATTTTAGAAAAATATAAAATAATTATGAAAATAGCACAATAATAGAAACTAGGGTGGAAAAATTGTAGATAAAATACAATATGCTTAGGAAAATTATAACATCACTTTAAAAAAAATTAAAAATGAAATTACATATATGACATGTCATATTACACATATATTAAAATTAGTTCAAACAAAAATATTATTTATATAAACTAAAATAAAGAATTTTGTTAAATAAAACAATAACATACAATATTGTAAAAAGCATAACTTTCACAATATAAATCGAATTTCAACGAAACGAAAAGTAGTATTCTTGAAATTTATTTATTTTCATAATAAAGGATAAAATTAAAAAGTTCAAATATTTAAATTTTAAATTTAAAAGTCAAAGTTCGACCATTTCGACCAAAATCACATTTTTTTGGAAAATATTCCATTTATTCACGTATGAAATTCAAATTTACATAAAAATCAAAATTTATATTTAAAATAACAAAATTATTCATTTTAATAAATAAAAATGAAGTTTTTAAATCAGGAAATTAATTTAAATAATCTCAAAATACAGGGTTTTTACATCTTCATTTTTGAACGTATACATTGGTTCGAAGTGGTTTACGGATAGGAATCACCCAAATCTGATCTGATTCCTTTGAAGCCAATTATCGATTTAAAAGATGTTAAGTTCATACATGGATATCAATCATTAATCCATTACTTCATCTTTTATTAAAATCAAATATCTTTCTTAGACATATTCTCTTCAATTTATTCCATTTTCTTTTCAAGGGTATATGGAATCATTAAGCCTCATTTATCAAATCATTTGATTTATTTAAACCTTTCTTAAATCCTAGAATAATTCCAAATCATTTTCTCTTTTACTTAGGAAAACCTTTCCAAATCATTTATCAAATATTAATCATAGATTTCTTATATTCAAACTATAACTTTTAACTTAGGGAAAATATTCCCAAATCATTCATTAAATCTTAATCAAAGATTTCTTTCTTAACTTCAAATCATATTCTTGCAGATCGAACATTTTCATAACAGAGCCCTACTGTCACCTTAGATATGGTAAATTTCACCTCCAAGGACTAATGGCAAGTAATCCTATACCATGAAGATCTTCATCTTCAACGATCTTTGTCTATAATATGTTTTATTTTAAAAATTAGTTTGAAGGGGTTTTCGGACAGGAATCACCCAAATTCGATCCCGGTTCTTCAGATAGGAATCACCCAAATCCGATCCCGATTCCTTCGTACCAACCATCGAATAAAAGATGTTAAGTGGTTAGCTAACATTCAAAGAATTTGTTTCCTTTCTTTTATCTTGGAAAAACTTAAATATGATTTTTTAGAGCATTCGGACTTTCCTTTCGATCTATTCCACCCCTCGCCTAAGAAGAGAAAATATAGGCCAGGTAAGTTCAGGGCACTGGTTGCTCCATTCCTAACCTTAGTCAAACACCTTGTTTTATCTTCTCAAATCTCATAGGCGGGACAAATGTACTAGTTGTTTCTGCATACTCAGTTTGTTATTACATTCAATATTCTTCACTTTTTTGTTTAAGTGGTACAAGCAATTCGTCCTAACGATTTATTCAAACTCTTATTAAAACTTCCAAAACACATTTACATTAATTAATTATTCCTTTAAAATCATTCAAAAAAGATTTAGGAAATAATTGTTAAGTTTAAAACTCATATTCAAAAGGTTAGCAGCATAAAAGTGCCACGGAAAGTGCTATATAAGCTTATTTCATTTATACAACTTTTTAATATTTGAAAATTCATATTTTCCATTACAAATTTCTTTTAAACCATTTTAATAGATTTATCAAATTTATTTCATATTTTTAGTCATTTAAAAATATCATTTATAAAGAAATACCTTTTTGGATTCCGAACTGCAAAATCGCGATGTTTTAAGAAAATTGTTTTGGACATATTTCGAACTCTAGTTGATGAAAGTTGGATTTTCTTTCTTCATTGAAAAACTATGGATATGATGGACCGGAAAATTCTTATCTCGAATTCCGAGCTATATTCCACTTTGTACACTCATTTAACTTTTATGGCGAGAAATCGCGAACTACCGTTACGCGATGCGCCTAGTTTTGGCTTGTTTTTCAATTTCTTTTCAAACTTCTTGGAAACACTTTTACATATTTATAAAACATTTTTAAATCATTTTAAACTCATTTTAAAATTATTTTTATATTTCAAACTCATATTCTGTTTCATTTCTTTTTACAATATTATATTATTATAATATCATTTCTAATCTTTTTAGATATTTTGAAATCATTAAGAGGCTAAATAATTTCCATACACACATTTTTCTTGATTTAATTTCCATTGAATTAACTATACTTACTAACCATATCTCTTATCATTCACCAAACCAAGTTATCATCCATATCACAAACATATAATCAACCATAATATCAACCAAGTTATCATCCAATATTCAACATATTAATTTCTAATTTAATATGTATATTATCAACTTAAGTTTTTATTAAAATAAAACTAAGATTTGAGTACTCACCTTTGACCAAATTGTCCGCTTCCTACTAAGATTCATTTAATCCAACACTTCACTAAATCCTCTTATCTTCACCAAATTTTTTTCCTAAACTTTCCTTCTCTTTTTCTCGCTTCGGAGCTCCTTGAACTTGCTCCTCCTCTTCCATAGGTTTGGCCTCCTCTTGATCATCCTCTTCCTCCATCATTTCTTCACTTCTTAGATGCTAAACCATGTTTTGCTGATATTTTTAGGTCTTAGCAAAGTGTGGTGGAGTTTTGACTTTATTTGATATGCTTCTGGAAAAAGTTAGTAAGGAAAGAGAAGAATCCATTAGAGAGTGGAAGAAAAGCTTGGAAAAGGAAGAAGCAGAAGTATAAAAAAAGTGAGAAAGTGGATGCTTATATATGGAAAAAGTTTTGGATTAAAATTATATTTTGTAAAAAGACCAAAATACCCTTTACTTACTTTTTAAGTAACCTTATTTTTTCAGCACTTAACATCACATTTCAAATCATCACTTTATGTCATTTTCACGTAAGCATTAACTAAAAAATATAATAATTATGTTTGGTTTGATTTGATGTTTACTTTTTTCTTTGAAATGACATGTTTGTCTTTTTGTGCTTATTTTTTGCTAATTATATTATAGAATTTTCTAAGTATGTTTGGTAAAAGTAAACTTGATTAGTAATTAATTAGTATTTATACATATGAAAATATGTTCATATATAAGAGAATAAAGGTGCGACGACGTTGTGATAACTTTTAATCGACAAAACGTTGATTTTCGACCAAATGTTTTACGGTCACATTTTGACATTTTAGTTAAACTATTTATTTATGTAAACCAAATTTAAAAATGAAATTTTTACTTCTTTAAATAAATTAAAACATGTCTCTTTATATTAAAATCATATTTAAATAATATAAAAATCTCTAATTTTACAATGCATGTAAAAATGATAAAATGTGACAAAATTTGATTATTTTGTAAAACGATTATTAACATACTTCTAAACATTTTAATATACTTGTATTATCTTTATTAAATGTTTTCAATAAGATTTATCATTTTAAATTAGTATTTAAACCAATTTATTTAAGAATTTATTTATTTTAACAAAACTTAATTTTTGTTGATTTGTTCTAAAATTCAAATTTATATTTTTTAAATTATTAACTATAAGAATAAACAATTTCTCTATTATTATATATTATATATAACTTATTTATTTAAGTTTTAAACCTTTTTAAATTTAAAACAAATGAAATCTATCATTTCAAAGTGGCGAAATGACGGGTCATTAAATACATCCACTTTGAGAGAGAGCTTTATTAATACCAATGAGAAGAGTGTACGAGATTAATTACAATGATCAAAATTCTGATAGAATTGACTTGTGGAGAAGAGAATTGAAGAAAATTAGGTATAGGTAAAACCCTGTATAATAGAGGCTAAAACCCTTATAGTCGCTTTTAAGTCGCATCATCAAGTGCCTCTTTGAAACCGAAGATAGCTTATATAGGAGAACAGAAAACCTAGGCAAGATTCCATAACTTCCCCTTTAAATATCACAAATCTTCACACCAAGCACGAACCAAAATTAGGCAAAAGGTCATCACATACATCTGTCACAAGTGACGGATATCTGTCATAGGTCTCGAGAACCATTCCTTGACGTCACTGATGTCTGTCATAGAGTGGCAGACGTTTATCCAAACTCTTGGGTTCCAAACCCTAAAGTCAAAGACGTCTGTCACCTTATGACAGATGTCTATCACCCGATGCTGGTCACAACACTCCCTTTCATCGCCATAGCTTCCTCCTTCGAGCCCCAATTTGCAAACCGTTTTCTCCTTCAATAAGCTACTTCCAACCTCTTCAATTTCTCCATATAATGCCATCAAAATTCAACACTCCACCTCAACACTATATCCTTCTCCAACTCCAATGGTCCCATACCATTATCAACAACCGATAGCACCACTATCACCATTGCTACCTTCAAACAAACATAAATGCTTTTCCAATGAGCTCTGGCAATGCCACCGCCTATTGCACTTCACCAACGAGCTCAGGCAAAGCCCTCATCCACTAACGAAGTGATGAAAACATCCGAATCTTAAACATTCTCAACAAATACTAGACCCCACACAGAAGATAGAACCTCAATCTTTCACCGATACTCTTCCTTATCTACAACCAAGCTCCTCTCTAAACCGTGCCACCTTATGGCACCTTGCACTTCAATAAGCAAATCAAGTTCGAGCACTGGTCGAATTTCCCAAATAGCAATGCCTTAGTGAACAAATCCACCGTGTTATCATTTGTGTGCACTTTCTAAAGATAAACTTGCTTATCTTCATCCATGGCTAGTAGAAATGACTTTCTCACTTCAATATGTTTAGTCCATGAGCTAAAGTCCATATTCTCTGCCAAGTGAATAACACTCTGGATATAACATCGAACATTGATACTATCATGCTCATTTTCCAAGTCACACAACAATTTCCCCAAATAAATTGCCTCATTTGCCGCTTCCACCACGGCTATCAACTCTGCCTCCATATTGGATAAAGAAACTATGATCTGCAATCTCAATCTTCAACTTATCGCTATATCACCAAGTGTGAAGACATATCAGGAAGTTGATTTTCTTCGATCTCTATAGCCGGTGTAGTGCGAATCACAATAACCATCCAACTTGCAATTATTCCCATAACTACCACTAAAAACAAGACCATGAGATGATGTACCTCTAAAGTATATCAACATAAGCTTTACACCTTTCCAATGTGATTTTCTCGTATTAGCCATGTAACGACCCAGAATTTCTGTCATTTGAAATTCAGATATTTAATTGATTTTCAATATCAACAAGTAAAATTTATAAGTCGAATAATTTATTTTTCGAATATCTGGACTTAATTGGATAATTAAATCGATAATTTAACATTTGAAATTTCAGAAATAATTGGAAATTGGGTTTAATGTGATTAAAAATGATTTATAAAGTTGTATTAAATCATATTGGGGTTATAATGATATTATAGAACTTTTAAAACTGAATTAAAAGTTAATTTGTGAAAATTGAATATTTTAATATTTAATCGACGAGTTAAAATAGCCATTTTTCAAACAGTCTCGGATTTCGACGAAACTAGTTTCATTGGATCCGTAATATTATATTATTGCAAAGTCTCAAATTTTGTGTCAATCGGATTTACCGTTTGTCCGGGGCAAGTCAAAACGCAAAGAAATTTGGTTACTCGATTTAATTTAAAATTTATCGTTTATTTCCGTAACTCGCACAGATGATCGAATTAGCTCTCGATACCTATTCCGCTGTGTCCAGTACGTGGGTTAAACCTCGGAAACGCCGGTCACCGCATGAGATTTGGAGTTTGGAAAAGTCAGATGAATAGTGTTTTTCGTTGGATTTTCTATAAAAGGACCCATCTCCTTCTACTTTGCAAAACCCTAGCCCTAACTTTGTAGCCGCCAGTCTCCAATTCAATGGCCGAAATCTTCAAACTTTCCTCTTCAATTTTCTTCCAATCTTTAGACGGTTAGGAAAATACTTCAACTACAACATTGTAGAGAACCTCGAGCTCTACACGATCAACGGTGATGATCAATTTTTGAAGTGTGGATCGTTGGCAACTTGTGTACGAAGTCGTCGCGTTCGAGTTCAAAAATGGAGACCATTGAGTGACCGGAATTCATGGCATTTGGCATGGAAGTCGATGTGGAGTGGGGCTTCGAAACGACATCATTTGATCGTCGTGAAGTCGAGCTTGGGGTCACCTTAATTCAAGAAGCAACGGCTTCAAATGGGTTCTCGGTCGCAATTTTTCACCTGGGGATGAAGATGCGTCCGACGGCCCTGATCCTAGGGTTAGATAGCAACGGCCTTGATCAACTGTAGGGTTTTAAAATTTAAAATAATAAAATGTAAATTGATTTATCTTGATTCGTGAATGTTTAAAACATTGTAACTTTTTCATACGAGGTCAAAAACGCACGAAACGACTTGCGTTAGAATCGAATGGACGAGCACTACGTGATGAGGCTGATTTGGAGTTGATTGGAGCTAGTAATAATTTTGGGTAAAATTAAACGCATGTTTAATTTTATTTGAAACAAAACGCTACAACTGTTATCGGAAACTCAAGGTGAGAACTTCTCACTCAGTCGAATTGTTTCGATTTAAATTTTAAATAGATAGATTTAAAATTGCTTGATTGTGCGATTGGATGATAGTTATTATCTGTTGTATTGAAATAGACCCTATACGCCATATATTAAGCGGATGTTATTTATTAAAAATATATACCGCGATAATTCCAACTTGTATGGAATTGGTATTATATATGTACTTGGAATTGATTTTCCCTCATTATATAGCGGATGAGACCCAATTGCGCCGCATAATAGCGGATAGTATTTTATAAATCCCATATACCGCGATATTCCGTCTCGAAGCGGAATTGGTATAGTGCTAACATCTTTTGATGCAGAGAAACAGGTTGGAGGGATCCAACTGGATTCCTAAAATGATTGAATTGGTTTCAATGTTGGGTGTTGATCTATTTATAATCTGCGTGATTATCTTCATGATTGAAATCGTTAAAGGCTAAATTTTAGCCGAATATGTTTTTGGTATCGTTAGATGCCGAAATTAAATAAAATTGGATTTCTTGAAATTTAAGTTGAGAATTCATAATAAAATTTAGATTTGATTCATTTTAAATAAATAAACGTTGAAATTTTTATGTTATAAAAATTATGATTTTTGTGAAATATAACCAAAATGTGATTTTTGAAATAAGTAGTTGATTAATTTATAAAATGGTTTAAATTGGGATTTTTAAATTATTACAAAGGACTTATATAAAAGATTTATAAAATTGATATTTATAAATTTAAAATGTTGGGATTATAAAACGAGTTTTTTTAAGTGTAAAAATGAAGTATAAATGGATTTCATAAGTAGATGAAATCTATATATTTATAAATTTTGAAGTTATAAAATGAATAGATTTTGTAAAATAAGATATTTATAAGTAATTAACTTATAAATTGGATTTTGCCGTGTAAATGGAATGTGGATAGAATTTGTTAATAAAGTGATCTTATAAGTTAAAATTGTTATAAAATATAAATGGAATTTATAAACGTTGTTTTATAAATCCGAAATCGACTTATTTTAATAAGTTTAATTATTATAGCTTATTAAAGGAGATATATCCACGATTTTGGGACAGTGGATAATCCTTTAAATAAAATATGTAGAAATTGAATTTGGTTAACGAAGTATATCCACGATTTTGGGACAGTGGATAATCCTTTAAATAAAATATGTAGAAATTGAATTTGGTTAACGAAGTATATTCACAATTTTGGACGGTGAAAATATATTAAAGAAATATTTTGGAAAAGTTATATTTTAAATAGAATTAAATAATTTAAAGATGTTTTAAATTGTATTACGTTTCAAAACCATAGATTTCAACATTCATTGTTGAAATAGACGTTTTCGAGAAATAGAAGGAAATGGCCGACTATAACACTATTGTTATAGTAAATGATTTCCGAAAGGAAATGTTTTATATAGTATTGGGGTTTATATATCTATCTTAATTTCAAATCCCTATACTAGTGATTTTTGGGTTGTCGTAACGATGTTTTACGCAACATTCGTTTTAACTCATACAAACGTGTTTAAGAGAAGTTTTCCTTAAAGAATAAAATATATACTTAATTTGGATTTAAGTATATTGAATATTTTCCAAATGTTGAAAATAAATAGATTGGTGAATTACTTATTATTGAATAAGTATGGAAATGTTTTCCAATATGAAGTGAATGTTTTGAGATTTTATCTTTTAAAGATAAATTGAAAGCGAGTGATTGAAATCGATTCGAAAAATCGTATAAAAAGTGAATATTTGGAAATGTAAATTCACAATGGAAATTTATAAGGGAAATTTGTTTTGAAAAATAAACATTGATTTATTTTTAAAAGTGTGGAAATAAATTTACGGATTTGGAACGTAAATTTAATAAATCGATAAGGATTTATTTGATTGGTTTAATTGAACCATTTTGAAATACAAGTTGTAAAGGTGAAAATTGATTTGAAATTTGTTTTCAAATGGTTGAAGTGTGGAAATTGTATCTTCTAAAGATATTTTTGAAAATAAATAATTTTGGAAATTATTTGAAATCGGGTTATGTTGTGAATATTGATTGATAGTTAAATAACCGACTATCAATATTGACCCTTAAATGGCTATTTGTTGTGAATTGGTTGAAGTTGAATGCTACACTTATTTTTAAATTATTGCGCTCGTTATTCGGATTACCCATTCCGAATAGTGATACGACGTAATGGATAGCATTGAAGACCGGTGTTGAAGACTGGGTATTTGTGAAAATTATAGGATGACCTATCGATTGTCCCTGCACCGTTAGCTACGGTATGGAGATTTCCTTTTGTGATGAGAAATTCGATCAGGATTGTGAATACCCGGATTGCAAGGGCTTCTTTTGAAGTGCCTTCGGTTCTGTTCAAACCCGGAATAGGCTTGTATGGTTACGTGTCTGACATTACATTTTGAGATATAAAGAAGATTTCTTGCAAATACATCTCTATTGGTGGCGGAGAATTTATTCTCTTAGCTTAACATCCTTCTCTGAGACGTGCAGCTCAGAGGTTTTGTAGTTGAAGGTTATCAACGATATATTCCCAATTTGGTAATGTGGCATGCTGAGTATTGTTGTGTGATGATTATTTATTGATCATTTGTTGATCAAAGCGTGGCTTTGTGAAAAAGCGTGGCTTTTTGAAAAAGCGTAGCTTTGTGGACGAGACTTCGTCGGACCTCACACCCCGGAAATGGTCGAAACAGGAATATGCGGCAAGGTTATGAGGGTCGCGCCCTTTAGGGTATGTCATTTCCTTCTGCAAAAGGGTGGTGTCAGGTATGGAGCCCTGATGCTTAACCTATGTGGTTGCTCCAATCTCATTTTCTGTGTGGTTGTTGCTTGGTGATAGAGGGCCCTCGGATAAAGGTCCCAAAGGACCGGGGAGTGGCATACTCGAGAAGTAGTTACCTAGTTACAAAGGTAACCCGACCTTGTATTGGCAGAGATCCGGTTAGGTTCTCGGGACGTCCCGCCAGAGGCGATCCCATGTGGCAGTAGGAAGTTCCTTAGCCTGACCATTTGTTGGAAAATCCAAAGAAACAATACGAGCCTTGTACGGTTTTAGTTGTATTACCTGCCATTCACTTATGGTGGCGCCCCACTGTTTGGATGGTAGCTATAGTAGGCATTGTTCGGAATGTCTATGCTGGCTAAGATTTATATTCTATTTTCGAAATGCTTTCATCACTATGCACTAATAATAATATCAAAAATGATTTGTTTTGCGTAGTAAGTATCTTTGACTATTGTTTGCACAAAAAATGGGCAAACACCTCAAAGTCGTATGATTTAGGTGATTTTATGTTGTTCTTAGCGGTTTGGGTGATTTATGCAAATAAGTAAAAAAACAGGGGCTAAACTGTAAAAGACACGCAGATTTATAGTGGTTCGGCCAGAACGTGCCTACGTCCACTTTATATGTTATTCTCTCTTTTCTTTCAGATTACAAGTACAAAGCTTTGTATACAAGTATATGAAAGTTGTTTGAAACTTCCTTTCGTGCTTCAGCCCTCGAACTTGTCTGCCATTGTTGTACCCCTGCCCCTTTGTTTATAGAGTGAGGCCGGGGGCAGGGGTCCTGGATGTATATAGCTGCTGGTTGGCTTGGGCTGAAGCAATCTGGTCTGGCACATCTGGTTCGGTCGTAGCTGGGTGGAGTTCAATTCGGTGGTGCCGCCTTGCGTTTGGTTCGGTGGTGAGTAGGGTTGGACCGGTGATGGGTGGTTGGAGATTTGGTCCGACGAAGGCTGGTTCGGTGGAGGTTGGTTCGGCAGAGTGGAGGGAAGGTGATTCGGCAGTAGGTGGTTCGGTTGTAGTTGGTTCGGCAGAGTGGAGGGATGGTGATTCGGCAGTAGGTGGAAAGGTCTCTGGTTCGGCATGTAGGTGGTCTGGACCGGGAGTTTGTTGGTCCGGCGATGGGTAGGGGGTTTGGATCGGCAGTGCAGGGAGGAACATGGAGAGGGTTTGGTTCAACCCTGGCTTCCTTCATTTCTTGATTCGATGGTAGGTGAAAACCCGCCCAACATTTGCCCCCCAAAGTAGGGCATATGCTAGTATATGTCGTGCTTTGTTTTAGCTAAGTGGTCCTCATTCGGTCCCTGAGTGCCGAACCAATTGGTCCAGTGTCCTACATTTGTCTATAAATAGGGGCTATACACCTTCACTATTTCTTACCGAACAAAGTGAGAGCCGAACCATATTTCTGCCGAATCAACTATACTGCTGAAGCCATTTGATAACCGGACCAGGTAATTGCCGGATGATTCTCATGCTTCAAAACCGCCGAACGGTATTGGGAGTGTGAGTGCCGAATGACACTTGTGCTTCGAACTGCCGAATGATACTGGGAGTGTGAGTGCCGAATGACACTTGTGCTTCATACCACCGAATGATATTGGGAAATGGAGTGCCGAATGAATCTTAATCTCAAACTTTTGTGTTTTGAATTGCGAACGAGATCCTGGGCTGCGTGTACTTGTTTGTTTATATTTCTATATTCCTTATTTTAACAGCATGTTTTTCCGGTGTTGCAGATAATGTCTCACAAAGTGGAAACTCGATCGGAAAAGAGAAAATCTACGGACCGAAGTGAGCCTCCCACTGTGCCCCCTGCCCAGTCAGGACCAGCACGACAGGGACCTGCCCCGGGGTCTTTAGTGGACGGATACGGTCCTCAGGAGCTCTTAAATTCTCCTCCTGACTGCTTTCCTAGCTCTCTCAGAGAGGAGCAGCTTGATATTATATCCCGCTCCTTTGGGATTGATATAGCGCTTATGCTGTTGCCGGGGGCTGGAGTTATGCCATATGACCCTCCTGAAGGGTATTTTGCACATAGTAGGTACCACTGTATGTGCGGGGCCATTCCTCCCATCAACGCCTGGGTAGTCAGCTTCATCACTTATCTGAAGGTGGCTCCATTCCAACTCCAGCCCAACTCTTACGCCATCCTGGTGTGCTTGTACGCTATCTTTCAGGAGAGGTATGGGCGCGCTCCTTCCAATCAAGAGATACGGTATCTGTACAATCTGAGGGGATACAGGAAGGGATCCCCATATATTAGCTTGGAGTCTGTCGTCTCTTTTAAGCCGGTTCTGGACCTCTATTCGAAGTACAGTATGTTCAAGAAGGAGTGGTTCTTCGTCAGAGATGACTCCGTCTCTATCCGTCGCTTCACCTCCGGATGTAAGTCAAAGTTTTATTTACATTCCTTGTCAATTCTTTTCCTTATGTGCTTTCATTTCTTGCTAGCGACAGGTGGCTTTGTGGTTGTGCAGAACGATCGCCTAGTTCAGATGGCAGCTGAGATAGAAGCTATTTCAGAGAGAGACAGATCGGCTGCTTACCTGATCAGGAATGCTAGACTCTTGATGTACAACTTGATTCTTCCACATCAGTCCGTGGTTAAACAGAGAGATACGGCGGAAGAGAAAGCTGTCTAGACTACAGGAGGGGCTACGAAGAAGAGTGGCAAGAGGAAAACTTTTACAAAGCCTCCGGTTGTCGGGGGTAAGAAACTTAAGGAGTCTGACGGCCCCTCTCCTAGCACTTGCCCGATTATCCCGGAGGAGGAAGATGTGGAAGAGGATAGAGGCGAGGGCGAAGGAGGCGATGTAGGAGGAGAGCCAGAGGGTGGAGGAGATGGCGATGGAGATGGAGAGGGCAATGGTGATGGCGACGGACAGGGCGGTAGTGGCACTGGTGCCTTAACCTCCGGGCAAGTGGGGGAGCTTCAGGAGTGGACGGATGAGGCTCTCCGTCAAGCTTTCGGGGAATCGGAGGGAGAATCGGATTTGGCGGAGAAGGCGAAGAAGACTGGCAAGGCCGGGGCTGGCGCCGATCCATCCCCTAAGAGCTCCTCAGCTAGGGTGACTCCGACGGTGCAAGGTGAACTTTTGACTTCTGCAGATTCCATTTACGATAGGGACTTAGGAATATTTTATGGCTCGCTCCCGTCCTGAGATGAAATCCAGGACTTATTGCAGGATCCTCCTTCTCTGCAGGGTTTGTATAGTAAAAGCATCTTTCTTGTTCTTCTTTTTTTTAACTCGATATATCTCTTGCCTCATGATTTGATGCATGCTTACAACATTTATTCTTTACTCTAGGGGCAGGCCAGGTGGCCAAAACGTCAGATGTTCGACACCGCCTCGAACAATTCAAGTTGATGAGAGCTTCTGCTAAGCCGAAGCCTCCTACTGGTCGTCCTGGGGACGTGGTCAGCTACCGCCCTCTCCTTGAAGTTATCGAGGAGGGTATCAGCAGAGGAAGAGGAGTCGTTCCTTGTTTGATTCACCACCTGGTCCTCAGCCTCCTACTCAGCCTTACCGAGATACCACGGAGGAGACCACGGAGTTTGTCCCCTCTCCGCATCCTTCTGAGAATCCTACTGTTATCCGCATAAAACGTCCCGACGTGCCTCGCAATCCCTTTGTCGGCCACTCGGATTTGGACCCAAGCTCTCAAGATATTTTATTTGACAAGGCCACGGGCGAGCATCTTCTCCCCCGCAATCCCATGGTTCGGGTTCTTGATGAGGCTAAGTCCCTAGATCTGGATTTGCTCACTACTCGGATAGCTGCTATGGGGGACGAAGCCAAGGCCAACATCGACCGGGTCGCGGAGGAGGCCAAGAAGTTAATGGAACATCACGCCCTATTGGCCAAGGCCGGGGAGGAGATAGGGAGTGCCAATATAAGGTTGCGGTTAGTGGTTGCTAATCAGGCCAAACAACTTGCCGACCAGGCTATTCAGATTTCGCAGCATAAAGCCGACTCCCAACGACTGAAGAAGGCCATGGAAGAGGCTAGCAGAGCTGAGTTGCGGAAAATGGAGGCCGCTTGCAAGAAACGCATTGACATGGCCATTACCAAAGTTGACGAGGTTAGGAGGGCGGACCTCGAGCAGGTTGAGGAGATATCTGGGAGGCTTGAAGCTGCAGAACTTGCTCAAGCCAAGTTGAAAGAAGAGATGGAGGAGATGAGGAGATCCCTCCAGGCTGAGTGCTCGAGATACCGGCGGGAGAGGGATGCTGCTGCCACTAAGTTGTAGATTTCCGAGGCCCGGGTGAAGAGGTTTGAAGAGGATGAGGGGATGATGGACGATATGCTGCAGGACATGTACTTCCGCACTTGGAAGGAGGGCAGCTTATCCTGGATGGATGACTATCCCCGGGTTATGGCCAAGGTATATCTTCGGGCTTTAGAGGAGGCCAGAGTTGATGCGGGTAAGAAAGGTGGAGCGGCCTTTAGTCTGGATGTAGTCACCGCTCAGTTTTCGAAGGAGGAGCAGGCGGCGGTGAAGGAGGGGACGCGGCTGCTTGCTGCGGAGGAAGCGGGTGTGCAATTGGAGGATGAGGATCAAGCGGTGGACGCTGGTGAGTCTCTCTTCTCTTTCTCTTTTCTTTTTAGATTTTCATAACTTGATCGCTTACTGTTTGTTTAATGAACTCCTCTTCTGAATTGGACAGGTGGGGCTTCCGATCAACATGCTGGGAGCTCCGACCCTGTGGCCAAGTAGGCTTGGAGAGTTGGTAGGATGAGGGCGAAGCGTGGACGCAGCTGGTTCCTTGTCCGGATTCGGCCACCTTTTGATTTCCTTTTATCGCTGTTTATGTTAGTCCAAAACATTGATGTGACTGTAATAATATTGTTTGTGGTGAATGACTTTATGTAATTTCATAACATAAGCTGATTCCTTTATGTAGGAATGTTATCGCTATTTTGTTGTGCTGTGTAAGTGATGTAATTATGCATGTTACTAGTGACTTGACTGTGCCTAATGCCAAGTTTTTTGCTTAAAGTATAATTTTCTCATTTTGCAACATAAATGTGATGTTCGAATATGAACTGCAGCTATGCATTATGTATAAAAGTAGAAGGTACCGCCCTTCCTGTTTCGGCTGTGGACGGCAACTTCGTGCGCCCTGTAAGACTAAGCATGGAATGCTGTTGAGTGTCTCGTCATCCGATCGTAAGTTTCAATTCCCATTAGCGAGCGTTCCCTATTTCATGTCCTGTACCTTCAAGCACCGTTATGGAGAATAGGAGAAAAGTTTTAAATGAAATGGAAATATAGGAAAAGTAAAACTTCCAGTCACAGAAGGCCGTCGATGTGCTTAAGTTCGTGGCAAACGGGTTTTGTAGTCACTTTCCCTAGCTGTGGGTCTTGGAGACATTTGTCACCCATCTTACGCCTCTGCGGGGAGTTTTCTTTTTTACCACAGCCGCACTTAAGACACATCAGAGCCGATCGCGCACAGTAACTACCCGGGCCATTATGGCCCATAATCGCGGGTATTATTCGATTTACTGTGGCCGGCTAGCGTGGGGGCCGATCGTCAACTGTGAATTGCCCCTGGCTGGCCACACCTTATGTTGGGGCTTGTGGTCGGTTCACAGTTGCCGGCGAGCCGAATCGCTGTAATGAGCTGCCATGGCATAATCGGCCTTCTCGGTGTCTTATACTCGGCTTATTACAGTTGGCTTTAAGGGCCGAGGAAAACAATGAGTTAACTCGCGGTAGAGGGATACCGGAGCAAAGTGTCTCATTGGCGAGGGCATAGGATCGTAGCGTACCTGTTAGATTTTGTCCAGGTGGAGTTGTGTTGTGAAGCTCTGAATTGAAATGTCATCTGCAAAGGATTTTGTTCAACAGCAAACGATAAAGCTTAACACGTAGCCAAGATATAAAGGAACAAGTTAACAAGAGCCAAGTTTTTAAAGTGGTTCGGCACGAAAATGCCTACGTCCACTGATTCTCTTTGTTAATTCACTTCATATGGGCAGTACAAGTTAAGAAAAGTATCGACGGAGGTGTCGGATGTTCCATGCCCTTTGGAACACCTCTCTGTCCACTGTTGACAAAATATAAGCTCCGTTGTGGAGATCTTTATGAATTACATATGGTCCGTCCCAGATTGGATCCAGCGCTCCTGGGCGCGGAAAGACTCGCTTGAGGACAAGATCTCCTTCTTGTAAGCTGCGATGTTTGACTTTGTAGTTGTATAGTGCTGCCACTTTTTGTCTGTGAGCTGCTGCTTTGAGCGCTGCATCATTTCTTCTCTCCTCAATTAGATCCAAAGACATGTGGAGGAGTTCTTCTTTTCTTCGGGGTTGTAGTGGATCCTACGATGGGAAGGTACAATAGTTTCAACTGGGAGCATGGCCTCTGATCCGTATGCCAAAGAGAACGGAGTATGCCCTGTTGATGTTCTGAAAGAAGTGCGGTAGGCCCATAGTGCTGTAGGAAGTTCGTCCACCCAAGCGCCTTTTGACTTTTCAAGCTTCTTCTCGATAAGAGTCTTGAGAATTTTGTTGACAGCTTCGACTTGGCCATTTGCCTGGGGATAAGCCACGGATGAGAAGCTTTTGTGAATCCCGTGCTCTTGGCACCAGTCGGTGAATTCCTCGCCGTCAAACTGAAGTCCATTGTCTGATATGATTTTGAGTGGTATTCCGTACCTGCACAGAACATTTTTGATGAAGAAGTTAATGATTTTTGTCGAAGATATTTTATTTAGAGGTTCTGCTTCCACCCATTTGGTGAAATAGTCGACTGCTACTATAGCATATTTAGCTTCGCCTCGGCCCATTGGCAGTTCACCAATCAAGTCAATTCCCCATACTGCAAAGGGCCAAGGGCTAGTCATTTGAGTGATCTCATTTGTTGGTAGTCGAGGAATTTTGGCAAATTTCTGACATCTGTCATATTTTCTGACGAAGTCTAAGGCGTCTTTGTTCAAGGTGGGCCAGAAATATCCATATCGGAGTATCTTCTTTGCCAGAGTCTGCCCTCCAGTGTGATCTCCGCAGCTTCCCTAGTGGATGTTGGATAAGATTTCCTTGGCTTCCCTTCCAGCGACACATCGTAATAAGGGGTTAGAGAAGCCACGCCGGTAGAGGATTCCTTCTTGCAGTGTGTAGCGGGAGGCTTTCCTCAAGATTTTCCTGACTTCGCTACGCTCGCTGGGCAATGCGCCATCTTGTAAGTATTTCCGGATAGGAGCCATCCAAGTTTCTTCTTTAATCGCAGCTATCAGATCCTCTCGTTCGAAGCTCGAGGCTAGTTGTTTTGAGACGGCTATTGCTCTCGAAAAGGAGTTGTTCTTCATGCCGGCTTGCTTTGCCAGTTCGTCGGCCTCTTGATTCTCCTCTCGAGGAATGTGTCTGATCAAATAGTGATCCAGTTGGTTAAGTGGCAGCTTGGTCTTCTTTAGGTATGCTGTGAGTCGTTCTCCTTGAGTCTGGAACTCTCCTAGTATTTGATTCACAATAAGTTGAGAATCACTATGGAGACATAAAGAACTGACTCCAATTTCCAGTGCAAGTTCTAATCCGGCTATCACTGCTTCGTATTCTTCATCATTGTTGGTGGCAGCGAATTCCAATCTTAGGGAGTAGTGCAGCTTCTTTCCCCTGGGGGTGATTATCACAACACCTGCCCCCGAGCCTTGTTCGATCGACGCTCCATCTACGAAGAGATTCCACTTGATATCTTCTGCTATTTCATATTGGTCCTTACCTTTGCTAGTAGTGAATTCGACAATGAAATCAGCTATGGCTTGCCCCTTGATAGCGGTGCGAGGATGGTAAGTGATATCATATTGACTTAGTTCGATGCACCACTTAAGTAATCGCCCAGAAGTGTCGTGGCGATGGAGCACTTGCCTTAGCGGTTGATCGGTTAAAACTCTGATGGAATGAGACTGGAAATAGTGTCGCAGTTTCCGCGACGTGATGAGCAAACAGTATGCTAGCTTTTCAAGTTTAGGGTATCTGACTTCTGCCCCTGTGAATCTCTTGCTTACAAAGTTTACGGGTCGCTGCGCGCGGTTGTCTTCTCTCACCAAAGCGGCGCTCAAAGCGTGGGATGATACAGCAAGGTATAGGTATAGTTCCTCGCCTTCATTTGGAGTTGAAAGTACCGGTGGTCTCTGGAGGTGTCCGATTAAGTTAAGGAAGGCTGTCGAGCATTCGTCGGTCCATTCGAACTTTCCTTTGTCTTTCTTTAGAGCTTCGAAGAAAGGGATGCATTTGTCGGTTGCTTTAGAGACGAACCTACTCAGGGCGGCCACTTTCCCGTTTAGGCTTTGCATCTCTCTTCGAGTAGATAGTGTCTTGATATCTTGTAAAGCTCGGACTTGTTCGGGGTTTGCTTCAATCCCCCTGGCATGAACGATGAATCCCAAGAACTTTCCCGATGATACTCCGAAGGAGCACTTTAGAGGGTTCAGCTTCATTCCATATTGGCGAAGTACTTGAAACATCTCGTCCAGGTGGTTTATATGGTCGTTGGCTTTCCTCGATTTTACCAGCATGTCATCCACATAAACTTCCATAGTTCGTCCTATCAGTTCTGCAAACATCTTGTTGACGAGGCGCTGATAAGTAGCTCCGGCGTTTTTAAGTCCAAATGGCATTACCTTGTAGCAGTACAATCCTCGGTCAGTGATGAAGCTAGTGTGGTCTTGATCGGGGGCGTGCATAGGGATCTGGTTATATCCTGAGTATGCGTCCATAAAGGATAAGAGTTCGTGTCCGGTAGTGCTGTCCACGAGTTGGTCGATTCGGGGGAGTGGGAAGCAGTCTTTCGGGCAAGCGTCATTTAAGTTGGAGAAATCGATGCATGTTCGCCACTTCCCATTAGCTTTCTTTACCAGTACCGGGTTGGCGATCCATTCCGGGTAGATGGCTTCACGTATGAAGTCATTGGCAAGTAAGTTCTTTACTTCTTCCTCGAGGGCTGCTGATCGTTCTGCCCCCATACTTCTCTTCTTTTGCTTTACCGGTACCTTGGTAGGATCGATGTTTAGTGCGTGACATGCTATGTCCGGGGAGATTCCAGTCATATCAGCGTGCGTCCATGCAAATACATCCATGTTGTGGCGAAGAAAATCAATGAGTTGATTCTTTAATTCCCTTTTTAACTGAGATCCGACTCTCAGCAGTTTACTTGGGTCGCGTTTGTCTATAGATACGAATTCCATAGCCTCTGCAGGCTCGGCGGTGGCCTCCTCCTCTTTGTCCCTGGGCTCTAATTCATTGAAAGGATCACTGGTATACCGAAGAGGAGGGGCTTTCTTTAGTTGTTATGCTTCCAAGCTTTTCATGCAGAGAATAGTCTCTGCATTTTTTCCTTTATCTCTCCTGCGATTATTGCGAAGTTCGGTTACATAGCAGTCCCGAGCGGCGTCTTGATCCCCTTCTACTTCTCCCACTCCATTATTCGTTGGGAACTTCATCTTCAGGCACCATGGGGCAAGGACAATTTGGAAGTCGGACAAGGCTGGTCTTCCTAAAAAGGCATTGTAGGCCGAGTGGTTGTCTATTAGCACGAATGTTTGTTTCCGAACGGCGGAGCGGGGATGACTTCCCAATTCAACAAAGAGATCCAATTGTCCGAGGGGCATCTTTGCTTCTCCAGTGAAACCGTGTAGCGGTTTGTTGCAGGGAGACACGTCCTTCATTGACAGCTTCATTTTGTCGAAAGCATGCTTGAACAGAATATTCACTGAGCTTCCAGTGTCTACTAGGATTCGAAAAACTTCAGCTGGGCCGAACCAGGCAGAGATGACCATCGGATCCATGTGAGGGTATTGCCTTCCTTCGGGTGACGTTCTTCCATAACAGAATCGACGCAGTCTCCATCATTTCTGAGTGAGTTTCCATATCTTTCCATTTCTGCCCAGCTCTTGTCGGCGATGTGTGGCCCTCCTGATATTGTATGGACCACTCTCTTCTCTTGGCTGGAACCGCTGGTGTTGCGATTTCCTCCGCCTGTCTCTGGGTGGAGCTGCCCTGGGTTTTCCTTGGTAGGAGCTGGGGTCCTGTCCCGTCCCTTTACATAGCATTCTAATCTCTTCCTTCTGATGTGTTCTTCGATTAGGTCGCGGAGGTGGCGACATTCATTGGTATCATGTCCATAAGATCGTGGAAACGACAGAGCTTTCCAGACTGGATTGCGTGATCTGACTCCTTCTTGTACGGGGGGCGCTTGTATGTAAGTTCGTCCTGGGTGGCCAGGAAGATGTTCTCGACTGTTTCATTCAAGGGAGTGTAAGCGTTGAATCTCGGTCCTGGACGGTACAAGCGCTTTTCTCCCTTCTGGCCCCCTGCATTGTCTCTGGAGTTGTTTCTTCGAATGTCCTTTGTTGCGGCTGGGGCGTTTCCATGAGCCACCTTAGCCTGTGGTCCTGTCTTCCTTTCAGTGGCAGCCTCTTCGAGTCTCATGTACTTCCCAGCTTCATGGAAGAAATCGGGCAAGGTAGCTGGTTTTTCTTTAGTTAGTCTTCTAGCGAACTTGGTATCTGGGTGCACACCACTACAGAGGGCCATTAGGGTGAGTTTCTCATCGGCATCTTGGACTGCGGCCGCTGCGGCGTTGAACCGGGTTAGATATTGTTGCAGCGTCTCTCCGGATTTTTGTTTGACAGTAGATAGAGAATAAGCATCCTTGGGTTATTCCACATGAATGCGGAACTGGCTAATGAACTTTTCTTTCAACATCTCCCATGAGTTGATAGATCCTTGGGTTAGATGGCAGAACCATGAGGTAGCTAGATCTGCTAGGAATAGCGGAAAGCATTTACACAACACTCCTTCCGTTGCTCCGCTCATGAGCATATGCTGTGTGTATCTCTGCAGATGTACAACGGGGTCGGAAGTTCCCTTGTACGGTTCCATCGTTGGCATTTTCCATTCTCGAGGGATGATGGCGGTTTCGATGTCGCGGGTGAAAGGGCTAGTTACCCTAGCACCTATCCCTCGATCCCTTTGCTCCCGTCGGACGCATTCCCTGAATAATCGTGCCATTCTTTCATCAGAATTTGGAGCGGACAAAAATGAGCTTGGTTCTTCCCTGCGGGATCGATCTCGTCCAGATGACCAGTAGGGATGGTATAGTCTATCACTTCTGACGTTATCCAGTGGCTGTCTTTGGCTGCTCGGATGCATGCTAGGACCAGCTACAGTTGGCCCCTGCCTTGATCTTCCCCTGTGGGGTTCTGTTTCGAGCATTTCCATGGGGTCAACTTCGGCCTGGGTTCTAGCTCGGCTCCGTTCAACGGGGTTTCTTTGATTAGGCGGCATGACTGGCTCAGCTACATCCGACCCTCGCCTGGTGCCTCCCCCATTGGGTTCGGTTCCAAGCGCTTCCTCGAGTCGGAGTTCGGGCTGAGTCCGGGCGCGGCCCCTATCATTGTTGTTCCTGTTGATAGCTTCTTCGAAGAGGGAAGACCTTTGTTGTCTCCGTGATCCTCCCGATTGAGACTCACCCCATGATTCAGTGTTGCGGTTGGATTCTTCGGCATCCCTCAAGCGTGACATGAGTTGGTTCACCAAAGCTTCTTGTTGGGATGCGAAGCGGTTAGTCACTTCAACCACAATTCTGTCTAGGTCCGCCCTAGTGATTGCTGCCGGTTGTTCCGCGGCAGGGGCTGTCGGAATTGCCTGATCTACATTTGGCACTGCTGTCGTAGTGGGATGGTTCTCTTGATCTGGATCCACTGGATCTGGAGCGCTGTTGGTTGCAACGTTCTTTCCCTTGTTGGCGTCTTTTCTCGGCCTGGAAGTCATGTTTCCTAGGCAATGAATGGTGCTATTGGGAAAGAAGGTTGAATGAGGGAAGCTGAAGCTTCGAGTTCCAAGTTTCTCAGTGAAAGCACCAAAAATGTTTGCATAAAAATGGGCAAACACCTCAAAGTCATATGATTTAGTTGATTTTATGTTGTTCTTAGCGGTTTGGGTGATTTATGCAAATAAGTAAAAAAAAGGGGCTAAACTGTAAAAGACACGCAGATTTATAGTGGTTCGGCCAGAACGTGCCTACGTCCACTTTATATGTTATTCTCTCTTTTCTTTCAGATTACAAGTACAAAGCTTTGTATACAAGTATATGAAAGTTGTTTGAAAGTTCCTTCCGTGCTTCAGCCCTCAAACTTGTCTGCCATTGTTGTACCCCTGCCCCTCTACTTATAGAGTGAGGCCGGGGGCAGGGGTCCTGGATGTATATAGCTGCTGGTGGGCTTGGGCTGAAGCAATCTGGTCTGGCACATCTGGTTCGGTCGTAGCTGGGTGGAGTTCGATTCGGTGGTGCCGCCTTGCGTTTGGTTCGGTGGTGAGTAGGGTTGGACCGGTGATGGGTGGTTGGAGATTTGGTTCGGCGAAGGCTGGTTGGGTGGAGGTTGGTTCGGCAGAGTGGAGGGAAGGTGATTCGGCAGTAGGTGGTTCGGTTGTAGTTGGTTCGGCAGAGTGGAGGGATGGTGATTTGACAGGAGGTGGAAAGGTCTCTGGTTCGGCATGTAGGTGGTCTGGACCGGGAGTTCGTTGGTCCGGCGATGGGTAGGGGGTTTGGATCGGCAGTGTTGGGAGGAACACGGAGAGGGTTTGGTTCAGCCCTGGCTTCCTTCATTTCTTGATTCGGTGGTAGGTGAAAACCCGCTCAACAACTATCATAAGGAGAAATCTCCTCCAATTCTGCGTTTGCATTGTGTGTGCGTAGAGAGGCCTTATAGAAGTTCAATTTCCAAAAGCATGGCGGATATTTTTCCACTTCCATTATTGTTGTTGTTTTAAAGATAAATAACTATTTTGAGTTCTCACACCAGTCTCATGACTGACCTGGAGTTTATTTTTCTCTTCCTAAACTCTGGGTGCCCATAATTTTCCAACGGGCAGTCTAGACTCATATCATCAGGTTATTCTGGATTTAGGAGTGTTATGGAGCCCCGGAGGCGAGCTGGATGGCGAGACGTATTACTTGTATATGATATTATCTTTCCACTGTGTATTTCACTTGTAGGGACATGTTTGTATAACAGTCCATTGTTTGTTGCATTGTATATTGTTGTTGTACACTCTGATGATGATGTGATGTAATGTAATAACTGATATAGTTCTTTGTTTTAAAGATTATTCATTTATCTATTATATGTTGTTCCGCTGCGACTGTGAGATTCTGATATTGTTTCCGTTCTGTTTCCTTATTTCTTCTATCTTTTTCTTCTACCTCTTCTTTTTAAACCCTAAGGGTTCGGTTTTCCGGCATTCGATTATTCGGCAGTTGATACAGTGGACTTATTGATGTCGATTTTCGAAAGTTGAAGAATCGAGTCTTTACATTTGGTATCAAAGCATATGGTTAAGTGACAACCATGGCTCTGTTGGGTGTTACTCATTAGAGATAGAGTCAGTAGTACTCTAGAATGGGTTTGAGTGTAATAATAAATATGAGCGCGTATTTTTTGGTGAATGTAAAATTGTTTTATATTGTGATGATTGGTTTGTGGAGTCGTATATGGATTCTGGTCAGTATAGTCTATACAACTCTATCGATAGGGATCTCTAAACACTTGTTCAGAACAATTCGATACGATATTGTTTTAAACTTGGTAAATGAAATAATTTTACCTCGATTATATTTTATATATAAAGGAAATAATTTTTCAGAATTATTAAAGTGTATGTAAAATTGAATTGTTTTGTTGTTGAAAATGTAAAAAAAAAATATAAGTGAATCAAAGTTGTTCGAATAATCTAAATAAAAACAACAACTGTGAAAGAATAAATTATATAAGAGCAACAATTGTATAAGTATAGAATTATAATTGAAATCATTTACAATTGTGAAATAATCTTGTATAAGTAAAGGGAATAGTGAAATTCTATAAGAAATGATTTATAAATGTGATTTATAAATAAAAGAAAATTTTGAAAGAATTTAAAGCACTGGATTCACTACTGTTGCTGGGAAATAATTAGGGTGATGACTGCAGCATCATCAGCATCATTTTCGAGTTCTATGTGATGGATTTGCTACCATGGTAAATTGAAATTGAATTTTGTTGTGATAAACAAATTTGAAATTAAAATCCAATTTGAAATTCATGAATATAAGTAATCAAGTTTTGAATTTATAATATGAGAGGATAAAGAATTTAACTTTAGTAAAGTTGAAATAAAATTGAATTAGCATGATCAAATATATGATGTAAAATTTAATTAAAGGGAGTTAAATAAATTAAATCAGATTTGGAAGTTGAATAATAAGTTGTATAACTTATTAAATGTGAAGATGTAAATAAAACCAATTATTAAAATTGTTAAACAACTTTGTTAAGCAAAACGGGTATGAATCTGAATAAGTAATGAAAATTGACTTTGGTAAAAGTTAAATAGAATTTACTTTGGAGTTGGAATTTGAATTGGATTTTAACTGGATTAGATATGTTGTTGAAATAGAAATTTAAGTTATGTTAAACAAATGATGTTCAAAAGGAATATAACTTGGTGATGCTGAATGAAGTTGATTTTGTTATCAAAATGAATTAATGAAATGAAGTCATAAAATGAATATGAATTTGAGTTATATAAAGGAGATTCAACTTTATTTGTAAAATCAATTAGTAATTGAACTAATGAATTGAATATTAATCAATCGAATGTAATAAAGTGATATGAAATAATGGATGTAAGTGTTAATTCATTTAAGGAAAACTGAATGTTAAACCAAATTGAAGGTAAACAAAGTGAATATGAATGTTGAATGTAAAGAGAATAAATTCGGTTGTGTTGGATATACATTGGTTGTTAGATTATTTTTAATTGATTGAATAGAAATTCATATGCAATTGAATGAATAAAAAATTGAAAGCTAAAGCAATTGAATTCAAATTGGAAGTTAGGTAAATTTAATTGAATGGAAATTGATTTGAATTGAAAGTGAACAAATATGGATGTAAATTAGTGAATGTAAACTAATTGAAAATGAACAATTGAATGTCGTTGTATACGAATTAATTGTAAACAATTACAAGTAATGTCGAAGTCATATAAGTTATTTATAAACCTTGTTTGGTATGCATTTCTTTTAATATGCATGTGTTGTAGGTGTTTAAAAGAGTAAAATATTAATAACTTCTTATATATGTCACTTACGTGTTTATATTGAGTAAGTACAGGTACCGGGGCTACCGTTAGCGGGATTTGGGTTGCGCAAAATGCTAAATAAATAACTGCTTTGCTTAAAAATTCTAAAAAGGTACGCCTACGTAATAAAAAAATAGGAAATATGAACTGTTTTTCTGTTTTCCGACCGTGTGGGTCGATGTGTATATATTTATATCCATTGTGATATTGTAAAAGCTCCTCCGTACAAAGGAGGTTATGGCGAAAGTTTTTGAAAATTTAAGGCGTTGGAAAATTTTGGGGAAATTTTGGGAAATTTTTTTTTGTGAAAACTAAGTGTTGATTTGAAGTTAAAGGTTAAACGATATAGTTGGTTCTGAAAAGATAACTGTATATGGATTTGAAAATATTAGTGAAGTTTTGTAAGAAGTTTAACTATTGAATTTTTGGAAAGGTTAAACACTTAAGAGAGTTGTAAATCAAATTTGAAAGGTTTGTTTTGAAAAGTTAATGGATTCTGTAACTTTTTCTTACTTGGAAATTTCGAGGACGAAATTCT
The DNA here is from genome assembly GCA_030765085.1 of Allium cepa. Taxonomy (NCBI): domain Eukaryota; kingdom Viridiplantae; phylum Streptophyta; class Magnoliopsida; order Asparagales; family Amaryllidaceae; genus Allium; species Allium cepa. The sequence goes on from CM060930.1 coordinate 242,657,084, forward strand.
TTTAAGAGGGGAAGTTTGTAATGACCCAGAATTTCTATCATTTGAAATTCAGATATTTAATTGATTTTAAATATCAACAAGTAAAATTTATAAGTCAAATAATTTATTTTTCGAATATCAGGATTTAATTGGATAATTAAATCGATAATTTAACATTTGAGATTCCAGAAATAATTGGAAATTGGGTTTAATGTGATTAAAAATGACTTATAAAGTTGTACTAAATCATATTGGGGTTATAATGATATTATAGAACTTTTAAAACTGAATAAAAAGTCAATTTGTGAAAATTGAATATTTTAATATTTAATCGACGAGTTAAAATAGCCATTTTTCAAACAGTCTCGGATTTCGGCGAAACCAGTTTCATCGGATCCGTAATGTTATATTATTGTAAGGTTTCAAATTTCGTGTCAATCGGATTTACCGTTTGTCCGGAGCAAGCCAAAACGCATAGAAATTTGGTTAATCGATTTAATTTAAAATTTATCGTTTATTTCCGTAACTCGCATAGATGATCGAATTAGCTCTCGATACCTATTCCACTGTGTCCAGTACGTGGGTTAAACCCCAGAAACGCCGGTCACCGCATGAGATTTGGAGTTCGGAAAAGTCGGATGAATAGTGTTTTTCGTTGGATTTTCTATAAAAGGACCCATCTCCTTCTATTTTGCAAAACCCTAGCCCCAACTTTGTAGCCGCCAGTCTCCAATTCATTGGCCGAAATCTTCAAACTTTCCTCTTCAATTTTCTTCCAATCTTTAGATGGTTAGGAAAATACTTCAACTACAACATTGTAGAGAACCTCGAGCTCTACACGACCAACGGTGATGATCGATTTTTGAAGTGTGGATCGTTGGCAACTTATGCACGAAGTCGTCGCGTTCGAGTTCAAAAATGGAGACATTGAGCGACCGAAAATCATGGCATTTGGCATGGAAGTCGAGGTGGAGGTGGGGCTTCGAAACGACATCATTTGATCGTCGTGAAGTCGAGCATTGGGGTCACGTAAATTCAAGAAGCAACGGCTTCGAATGGGTTCTCGGTCGCGATTTTTCACCTGAGGATGTAGATGCGTTCGACGGCCCTGATCCTAGGGTTAGATAGCAATGGCCTTGATCAACTGTAGGGTTTTAAAATTGAAAATAAAAAAATGTAAATTGATTTATATCGATTCGTGAATGTTTAAAACACTGTAACTTTTCAAACGAGGTCAAAAACGCACGAAACGACTTGCGTTGGAATCGTATGGACGAGCACTACGCAATGGGGCTGATTTGGAATCGATTGAAGCTAGTAATAATTTTGGGTAAAATTAAACGCGTGTTTAATTTTATTCGAAACAAAACGCTACAACTGTTATCGGAAACTCAAGATGAGAACTTCTCACTTAATCGAATTGTTTCGATTTAAATTTTAAATAGTTAGATTTAAAATTGCTTGATTGTGTGACTGGATGATAGTTATTATCTATTGTATTGAAATAGACCCTATACGCCGTATATTAAGCGGATGTTATTTATTAAAAATATATACCGCGATAATTACAACTTGTATGGAATTGGTATTACATACGTACTTGGAATTGATTTTCCCGCATTATATAGCAGATGAGACCCTATTGCGCCGCATAATAGCGGATAATATTTTATAAATCTCATATACCGCGATATTCCATCTCGAAGCGGAATTGGTATTGTACTAACATCTTTGGATGCAGGGAAATGGGTTGGAGGGATCCAACTGGATTCCACAAATGATTGAATTGGTTTCAATGTTGTATGTTGATCTATTTATAATCTGCGTGATTATCTTCGTGATTGAAATCGTTAAAGGATAAATTTTAGCCGAATATGTTTTTGGTATCGTTAGGTGCCGAAATTAAATAAAATTGGATTTCTGGAAATTTAAGTTGAGAATTCATAATAAAATTTAATTTTGGAATTGATTCATTTTAAATAAATAAACGTTGAAATTTTTATGTTATAAAAATTATGATTTTTGTGAAATATAACCAAAATGTGATTTTTGAAATAAGTAGCTGATTAATTTATAAAATGGTTTAAATTGGGATTTTTGAATTATTATAAATGACTTATATAAAAGATTTATAAAATTGATATTTATAAATTAAAAATGTTGGGATTATAAAACGAGTTTTTTTAAGTGTAAAAATGAAGTATAAATGGATTTCATAAGTGGATGAAATCTATAGATTTATAAATTTTGAAGTTATAAAATGAATAAATTTTGTAAAATAAAATATTTATAAGTAATTAACTTATAAATTGGATTTTGGCGTGTAAATGGAATATGGATAGAATTTGTTAATAAAGTGATCTTATAAGTTAAAATTGTTATAAAATATAAATGGAATTTATAAACGTTGTTTTATAAATCCGAAATCGACTTATTTTAATAAGTTTAATTATTATAGCTTATTAAAGGAGATATATCCACGATTTTGGGACAGTGGATAATCCTTTAAATAAAATATGTAGAAACTGAATTTGGTTAACGAAGTATATCCACAATTTTGGGACAGTGGATAATCCTTTAAATAAAATATGTAGAAATTGAATTTGGTTAACGAAGTATATTCACGATTTTGGACGGTGAAAAATATATTAAAGAAATATTTTGGAAAAGTGATATTTTAAATAGAATTAAACGATTTAAAGATGTTTTAAATTGTATTAAGTGTCAAAACCATAGATTTCAACATTCATTGTTGAAATAGACGTTTTCGAGAAATAGAAGGAAATGGTGGACTATAACACTATTGTTATAGTAAATGATTTCCGAAAGGAAATGTTTTATATAGTATTAGGGTTTATATATCTATCTTAATTTCGAATCCCTATACTTGTGATTTTTGGGTTGTCGTAACGATGTTTTACGCAACATTCATTTTGACTCAAACAAATGTGTTTAAGAGAAGTTTTCCTTAAAGAATAAAATATATACTTAATTTGGATTTAAGTATATTGAATATTTTCCAAATGTTGAAAATAAATAGATCGGTGAATTACTTATTATTGAATAAGTATGGAAATGTTTTCCAATATGAAGTGAATGTTTTGAGATTTAATCTTTTAAAGATAAATTGAAAGTGAATGATTGAAATCGATTCGAAAAATCGTATAAAAAGTGAATATTTGGAAATGTAAATTCACAATGGAAATTTATAAGGGAAATTTGTTTTGAAAAATAAACATTGATTTATTTTTAAAAGTGTGGAAATAAATTTATGGATTTGGAACGTAAATTTAATAAATCGGTAAGGATTTATTTGATTGGTTTAAATGAACCATTTTGAAATGCAAGTTGTTAAGGTGAAAATTGATTTGAAATTTGTTTTCAAATGGTTGAAGTGTGGAAATTGTATCTTGTAAAGATATTTTTGAAAATAAATAATTTGGGAAATTATTTGAAATCGGGTTATGTTGTGTATATTGATTGATAGTTAAATAACCGACTATCAATATTGACCCTTAAATGGCTATTTGTTGTGAACTGGTTGAAGTTGAATGCTACACTTATTTTTAAATTATTACGCTCGTTATTCGGATTACCCATTCCAAATAGTGATACGACGTAATGGATAGCATTGAAGACTAGTGTTGAAGTCCGGGTATTTGTGAAATCGATAGGATGACCTATCGATTTTCTCTGCACCGTTAGCTACGGTATGGAGATTTCCTTTTGTGATGGGAAATTCGATCGGGATTGTGAATACCCGGATTGCAAGGGCTTCTTTTGAAGTGCCTTCGGTTCTGTTCGAACCCGGAACAGACTTGTATGGTTACGTGTCTGACATTACATTTTGAGATATAAAGTAGATTTCTTTCAAATATATCTCTTTTGGTGGCGGAGAATTTATTCTCTTAGCTTAACACCCTTCTCTGAGATGTACGAGCTCAGAGGTTTTGTAGTGGAAGGTTATCAACGATTTATTCCCGATTTGGCAATGTGGCATGCTGAGTGTTGCTGTGTGATGATTATTTATTGATCATTTGTTGATCAAAGCGTGGCTTGGTGAAAAAGCGTAGCTTTATGGACGAGACTTCGTCGGACCTCACACCCCGGAAATGGTCGAAACAGGAATATGCGGCAAGGTTATGACGGTCGCGCCCTTTAGCGTATGTCATTTCCTTCTGGAAAAGGCCTTCTGGAAAAGGGTGGTGTCAGGTATGGAGCCCTGATGCTTAACCTATGTGGTTACTCCAATCTCATTTTCTATGTGGTTGTTGCTTGGTGATAGAGGGCCCTCGGATAAAGGTCCCAAAGGACCGGGGAGTGGCATACTCGACAAGTATTTACCTAGTTACAAAGGTAACCCGGCCTTGTGTTGGCAGAGATCCGGTTAGGTTCACGGGATGTCCCGCCAGAGGCGATCCCATGAGATGGTAGGAAGTTCCTTAGCCTGACCATTTGTTGGAAAATCCAAAGAAACAATACGAGCCTTGTATGGTTTTATTTGTATTACATGCCATTCACTTATGGTGGCGCCCCACTGTTTGGATGGTAGCTATAGTAGGCATAGTTCGGAATGTCTATGCTGGCTAAGATTTATATTCTATTTTCGAAATGCTTTCATCACTATGCACTAATAATAATATCAAAAATGATTTGTTTTGCGTGGTTAGCATCTTTGACTATCATAAGGAGAAATCTCCTCCAATTCTACGTTTACATTGTGTGTGTGCGGAAAGGCCTTATGGTAGTTTCATTTTCCAAAAGCATTGCGGATATTTTTCCACTTCCATTGTTGTTATTGTTTTAAAGATAAATAACTGTTTTGAGTTCTCACACCAGTCCCATGACTGACCTGGAGTTTATTGTTCTCTTCCTAAACTCTGGGTGCCCATAATTTTCCACACGGGCAGCCTAGTGTCAGGTTATCAGGTCATTCTGAATTTAGGAGTGTTATGGAGCTCAGGAGACGAGCTGGATGGCGAGACGTATTACTTGTATATGATATTATCTTTCCGCTGTGTATTTCACTTACAGGGACATGTTTGTATGACTGTCCATTGTTTGTTGTATTGTATATTGTTGTTGTACACTCTGATGATGTGATGTAATGTAATAACTGATATAGTTCTTTGTTTTAAAGATTATTCATTTATCTATTATATGTTGTTCCGCTGCGACTGTGAGATTCTGATATTATTTCTGTTCTATTTCCTTATTTCTTCTATCCTTTTCTTCTACCTCTTCTTTTTAAACCCTAAGGATTCAGTTTTCCGGCATTCGATTGTTCGGCAGTTGATATAGTGGACGTATTGATGTCGATTTTCGGAAGTCGAAGAACCGGGTCTTTACAAGCCATATACTGACTAACCATCTTGGTGACGTTTGATAATCGGCCTTGTACACACCATAGAATGCGCTAAACTTCCAACTACACTAGCATATGGCATGTTTTGCCATATAAGCCTTGTCTTTCTCCAACATTGGCGATCCTTACTCGAAAGCTTCATATGCAAAGGTAATGATGTATTGGACGCCTTTGCATTCTCCATGCTAAACTGACAAAGCACTTTCTCTATGTACTCCTTTTGAGTCAATTTTAACTCAGAATGCTTTCAATCATTTTCTATTTCCATGATCAATATCCTTTTTCTTCTCTAAGATCCTTCATTTCGAACTTAGATTTCAAACTCAGTTTTAGCCTGTTGATTTCATTCTTTTCCTTAGAAAGCAATGAGCATGCCATCCACATACAAGGGTAAATACACTCAATACACATTTTTCAACTTCTTAAAATATATACAAGCATCCTTGATGCTTCTATTAAAACCATTTTCAAGCATAAAATGATCAAATCTCTTGTACCATTGTCTAGGTGATTGCTTTAATCCATATAGTGATTTATTTAACTTGCAAACCAAATTTTAACTTACCATCTATAACAAAACCTTCTGGTTACTCCATGTAGACATCTTTATCCAAGTCACCATGCAAGAAGGCGGTTTTCAAATCAAGTTGTTCCAACTCCAAGTTGTGAATAGCAACTATAGAAAGTAATATACAGATTGAAGTGTGGCACACAACCGGTGCGAATATCTCATCATACACCTTCCCCTTCCTTTGTGGAAACCCCTTAGCCACTAACCTAACTTTTTATCTACCATCGTTCTTCACCTTGTATACCCTTTGCACCCAATAGCATAATATCCTATAGGAAGTGGAACCAAATCCCAAGTTTGGTTCTTCAACAATGATTGTATCTCTTCCTCCATGTCGCAAATCCATTTCAAGCTATCACTGGACTTCATGATATCACCAAGATCCATCATGTGACGACCCTGACTCGACCTTCGAAAATCGGCACCCGTACTTCACTTGTACTCGAATGCCGTAGATTCAAACACCGAATCCGGTTCATCGGAGCTTATAATTTAAAATCTGGTACAGATTGTATTTAAAATTTTAAAACCTGAAACCTGTTTATCTTTTAAAATTTAAAACCTATAATCAAAATAAAAACGACCCGAGCCAATCCTGAAACAACTTCGAGCCCAATACAGACTTGCTCAAGTACGACTTCGAGCCAATTCTTTTTCTTCCTTCCACTATTTCAAATCACAACCCAGACACCTCCATGTGCACCATGCACGTGCACCAATGATCAGACCACTTCCGATCAACCTCGCGTCCACCAGCACACCGTCAATGACACCTCCACCCAATTGACTACCCAGATCGGCGATTCGATAAAGAAAATAAAATCGAGCTACCCAATACAATTGGAACAAAACATCGATCATCCAAAAGTGCCACGCCAGACCACCTCTGACCACCAGAATTCACACGACTTCGACTAGAGCTTCATCTATAACCCACGCCTCCATTCCCCCAGGCGTGATAGCCTCCAGTTCACCCACGACCACAAAAAGGCCTCGACTTTCACAGTGTCCAAAACCATTCACTAAACCCTATTTCATCATCGCGTCGCCTCTACAATGCCCTGAAACACTTGCAAACATTTTTCCCAAGATCTATAATCACTCAGCTATCATCGATATCAGGCACGACCCAGATCGCTGCGCCGACGATCAGAAATTGACGAAACTATTGTTTCTGTTCTAGTTGAAATTCCTACCTCGAAACAAAGCTAAAAATCCTGATTTCTATCTTAAAAATCATCGTTTGTAAACACAAATCCAATTTAATAAAAAATTTGAATTTTCAAGTTTGTAGATATCTTACTGTCATTCCAATTTCTAAATATTTTCTATTTAGAATTATTTATAAAATTAAGTTAACACTTCTACCATCATCTTTTATTTAGAAGTCAATGTCTAAAATTGATTGTATATAGAGAATTGAATTTAAATATGGTACGCTTAAACCTGTTTATAATAGAGCAGGTGTATATACATGTGTATGCAGACATGCACAGGACTTTTTATTTTTATATACATGCATTTATATTTATAAATAAAATATTATCACACATCCATTATCATAGATAATCAAAAAATTCATGTATAAAGGCTCAAAAGTTTGCTCACCTATGTTTTGACAGAGCAGAGAGGAACAAAGAACAGGTTTTGATCTTGTAACTAGGAAGCAATTTGAAACTGAAAGGCTGGAAATGATTAAGATGATCTGGATCTTTTTGAGTTGCTTTGATTCAGGTTGAATTTGGACTTTGATCTACTGCTTCAAATTTGATCTTTGCTTTAATTACCTGAGTTGATCAACACTTGAAGTTTGATCTCTGCATTTAAAATTCCCGGGTTTCTAATATGAATTTTGTTTTGATCTTCATCTTCACAGGTTGAAGGTGTTTGCTTTGAATCAGGTTTGATTTCTTTGCTTGATTATGTTTCTTTGATTTTGGGAGTGGATCTTTGCATTAAGTTGAACTTTGAGAAAGTCGTTTTCATATTTTATTTTCTTTGATATTTTGAACTGCTTTGTTTCTAGATTCCTGATTTTCTTTCTTTAATCTGTTCTTGATTCCCAGGCTTTTAAGATTTGTAATTTTCTTTTCAGCTTTGATATCCAGGTTGTTGCTGAGATAATTTGTTTTCCTGATTTGCTTTGAATTTTTCTAGTTTGTAGTTTGTATTTCAGGTTTGCAATTTTTATTTCTGGTTTACAAAATTCTTTTGTATACATTTCAACTTCAAAAGAAATGTTGATTTTGCCACTTGTATCATAAGTTTACACTTGTAACTTCCTTTATCAAAATGCTTACACTTGTTTAAAATAAATAAATTTATGTTTAAGCCCTTTCCTCTAATTTATTTATAAATTATGTTTTAAGTCCTTGTCTCTAATTTATTTAATTTTTATATTTAGCCCTTTTTCATTTTATAATATGCATTTGTATTTTTATCAAATTAATTTATGGCTTTCCCTTATATATATATAAAAAATAAAAAATTCAACTTTAAACAACTTTCAAATAACTTTTGAAAATTATTATATTAAATTCAAATATAACTTTCAAATCATAATTATAAAACAAATTTTTCACAAATTTAAAATATAGAGTTTTAAATCCAATTTTCAAATATCTACAATTGAAAATATAATGTTTTCGAATTCAATATAATTTTAAAATAAATATTATTTGATTTTCAAATTTAAATTCTATTTAAAATCAATTTATATACATGTATATAAATAAACAAATAAATATTTTATTTCATTTGGAAAATTCAAATTTATTCACAATTTAATCCAAAAATTTATTTTAATTATCAATTTAAATTTAACTCAAAAATCGGGATCGTTACAGATTCCCCCCTTAAGAAAATTTCGTCCTCGAAATTTGCCAGACAGAGAGACAACAAAGAATAGATGAACACATCGGTGATAGAAAATTGATTTACCAGATCAAATTGAATATCTATTCTGCATTTGGCATACCAAATCTAAATATTATCAATAAACATAAGAACGAATCTCATTCGATATTTCACAAAATACTTGGGTCATCAAATCTACGAAGATATACAGGTCATTGGTTAGTTCAATGGGATAACTAACCATTCGTAAAATATATCGAGACCCAACAATAGATAAATGGATTTAATCTTCCATAATTTTCAAATACTAGGTATGGATTCCAAACTCGGGTCAGAATACCCCAAAGTATATATTAACTTGTCCCACTTTGGACTCTAATACTCATAAGAAATTACAACAGAATTTCAAATTTTTAATCGAAATCATTTTATCAACATAAATTAAATTATCTTCATATTTTATTAACCAATTCGTTTAATAAATTTTCAAATAAAATTTCAAATTCATTTAAAGTTAAGACTGAAGATGAGAATAGAAATAGAACCTATCTACAATGATTCACAAGGCCATCACCATAACGAAACTTCTCCTTGCAGCTGCTACGAAGCTATCAAAGAATTTGAAATTGGATCAAAGAAGATTGATATAGAAAGATTGTTTCCGTTGTTGCAGGGTATCGACCATTTGTAGTCGTACTCCCCTATCTCGTCCTCTTCTTACACTCATACTTACTATCAGTGGATAGTAAGAGAATTTACTGAGGCACACGAACGGATATCTTAGGGATATACTCATTTTAGGGTATTTGCAACCCTATCTCTGATGAGTAACCTAATGTGTTATACTCCTGAGCTAAAGTTCAACCTTCATCTCTGAGACCACTTGTGACCACGCTGACTTGACCTTCGAAAATCGACAACCGTACTTCACTTATACTCGAATACCGTAGATTCAAACGCCGAATCTGGTTCGCCGGAGCTTATAATTTAAAATCCGCTACAGATTGTATTTTAAAATTTTAAAACCTGAAACCTGTTTTTCTTTTAAAATTTAAAACCTGTAATCAAAACAAAATGACCCGAGCCAATCCTAAAACAACTCCGAGCCCAATATAGATTTGCTCGAGTACGACTTCGAGCTAGTTCTTCCTTCCACTATTTCAAATCACAACCCAGACACCTCCATGTGCACCTTGCACGTGCACCAATGACCAGACCACTTACGATCAACCTCACGTCCACCAGCACACCCTCAATGACTACCTCCACCCAATCGACTACCCAGATCGGCGATTTGATCAAGAGAATAAAATCGAGCTACCCAATACAACTGGAACCCAACTTCGATCATCCAATAGTGCCACGCCAGACCACCTCTGACCAACAGAATTCACACGACTTCGACTAGAGCTTCATCTCTAACCCACGCCTCCAATCCCCCAAGCGAGATAGCCATCAGTTCACCCACGACCACGAAAGGGCCTGACTTCAAAAATGTCCAAAACCTTTCACTAAACCCTATTTCATCATCGCGTCGCCTCTACAGTGGCCTAAAACACTTGCGAACATTTTCCTGGGATACATAATCACTCAGCTATCATCGATATCAGGCATGACCCAGATCGCTGCACCGACGATGGAAAATTGACAAAACTATAGTTTCCATTCAACTTGAAATTCCTACCTCGAAACAAAGCTAAAAATCCTGATTTCTATCTTAAAAATCATCGTTTGTAAACACAAATCCATTTGTGTAACCAAAACTCGATAATAAAATTTTTGAATTTTCAAGTTTGAAGATATCTTACTGTCATTCCAAATTTCTAAATATTTCCTGAATATTTTCTACTTAGAACTATTTTTAAAATTAAGTTAACACTTCTACCATCATCTTTTATTTAGAAGTCAAAGTCTAAAATTGATTGTATATAGAGAATTGAATTTAAATTTGGTATGCTTAAACCTGTTTATAACAGAGCAGGTGTATGTACATGTGTATACAGACATGCACTGGCCTTTTTATTATTATATACATGCATTTATATTTATAACTAAAATATTAGCACACATCCATTATCACAGACAATCCAAAAATTCATGTATACAGGCTCAAAAGTTTGCTCATCTGTGTTTTGACAAAGCAGAGAGGAACAAAGAACAGGTTTTGATCTTGTAACTGGGAAGCAATTTGAAACTAAAAGGCTAGAAATGATTAAGATGACCTGGATCTTTTTGAGTTGCTTTGATTCAGGTTGAATTTGGACTTTATCAACCGCTTCAAGTTTGATCATTACTTTAATAACCTGAGTTGGTCAGCACTTGAAGTTTGATCTCTGCATTTTAAATTCCCAGGTTTCTGATTTGAATTTTGTTTCGATCTTCATCTTCACATGTTGAAGATGTTTTCTTTGAATCAGGTTTGATTTCTTTGCTTGATTATGTTTCTTTGATTTTGGAAGTGGATCTTTGCATTAAGTTGGACTTTGAGAAAGTTATTTTCAGATTTTATTTTCTTTCATTTATTGAACTGCTTGTTTCTAGATTCTTGATTTTCTTTCTTTTAATCTGTTCTTGATTTCCAGGCTTTTAAGATTTGTAATTTTCTTTTCAGCTTTGATATCCAGGTTTTGCTGAGATAATTTATTTTCTTGATTTGATTTGAATTTTTCTAGTTCATAGTTTGTATTTCATATTTGCAATTTTTATTTCTGGTTTACAAAATTCTTTTGTATACATTTCAACTTCAAGAGAAATGTTGATTTTTCCACTTGTATCATAAGTTTACACTTGTAAATTCCTTTATCAAAATGCATACACTTGTTTAAAACAAACAAATTTATGTTTAAGCCCTTTCCTCTAATTTATTTATAAATTATGTTTTAAGTCCTTGTCTCTAATTTATTTAATTTTTATATTTATCCCTTCTTCATTTTATAACATGCATCTACATTTTTCTAAAATTAATTTATGCCTTTCCCTTATATGTATTTATTATCCCACCTTTTGGTCAAGGCTGGAATACCAACAAATTGGCAAGGACGAATGGATACGAGGATTGGAGATCGATTGCAAACAAGGCTGCAATCGATGCCGTCAAAATTTGGCCGAGCTCCGATCAGGACGGAATCGATTGGAGATGATGACCAGGACTAGAAGAGGCTATGTTTTAAATTTCAGGTTAATCAGGGTTCGTATGATAGAGATATGATCGATACAAGATATAAAGGATACACTGTTTGTATCCATCGAGGGAAGTCAAATTTCGAATCGATCATATTCGACTCGATCAATATCAGTTCGAATCGATCGGGCTCGAATCGATTCTTGGCCGTATTATTCAAATCCAACGGGTTCGTATCGACCAGTGTGGAACTATTCGTATCCATCTTGCTTTGAATCGATCATGCTCGACGAACAATTCGAACCCATCTGGAGCCATGCTATTCGTATCGATCTCGAGGGGCCTCATTCGCACCGACTAAAACTCATATCGGTCCATCAGTGCACCTCAGTGCACTATTCGTATCGATGGTGAAGGCTTTGTTCGCATCCATCGAACGCTAACTGTTCGTATCGATCCATGTGATCGATCGATGCGAACGCTTCATACACAATGGATACGAATGGCACCGTGACTATCAATGCAAACGGCACGAAATGGTAGACACGAACTCAGCTTCGATGTTGGGTGCGAATAAGACTCCTTCAACTCGACACAAAAGGTGGAACGATCCAAGAATCTCACACTATGTCACCTCGCATGCACGTGCCTTGATCGAGTCGAACAGGATGGATACGAATCATGGATTCGAAGTCGACAGCCTTCGCCGAATACAAAGTTGCATCGATCATATCTCCTAAAGCACAGGTCCAAATGCTACGAAATTTTCATAGGAGCTTACATAAAAGCTAAAGAACATTCCTGCCAAGTTTCAGCTCGATTGGATCATTTTTCAATCGATACAAAATTGGTTCGTATCGATCACGGATCGAGTCGAAACTCTCCGGGATCAGTCGCCTAGGCCCAGTCACGAGCCAGGAGGAGTCTCCCGAAGTTTGAGCACGATATCAGCCTCCTACACCTATAAATAGCCCCCTGAAGCCTATAGAAAAGTGATCTTTTGGCTATTCGACGCCCAGACTCTGTCGGATTCAATTCTACACTTCATCACAACTGTTTACTCGAATTTCTCGATTATAATTGCTGTAACCATCTGTAACCAATGAAGAACATCAATAAAAGAATATCATTTGAAGTGGACGTATGCCAGAGATAGCCGAACCACTATAAACCTCGTGTCACTGATTGTTATTTCTAAATTGCTATATTTAATATTGCTTAGCTCTAAGATTTGTGTTTGGAATATTGCTGATCTATATTCATAACTTGGTGCTTTCACGATAGTTAGGGTTTGTGACCAATTTTGGTGCAAACAGTATTAAAAATATAAAATTCAACTTTAAACAACTTTCAAATAACTTTCAAAAATTTATTATATTAAATTCAAATATAACTTTCAAATCATAATTATAAAACAAATTTTTCACAAATTTAAAACATAGAGTTTTAAATCCAATTTTAAAATATCTACAATTGAAAATATAATGTTTTCAAATTCAATATAATTTTAAAATAAATATTATTTGATTTTCAAATTTAAATTCTATTTAAAATCAATCTATAAACATGTACATAAATAAACAAGCAAATATTTTATTTCATTTGGAAAAATTCAAATTTATTCACAATTTAATCAAAAAATTATTTTAATTATCAATTTAAATGTAACTCAAAAATTGGGATCGTTATACATAATCTCATCTTGGACTACGTGAAGAGCATAGTCCAAATTATCACAAAAGCTAAGATAGTTCTAACCACCATATCTATTGGGTGGCCCTATAGCATGATGACCTACCTGACTAGCAATGCCATCACCCAAACTCCTTTTGTCTCCACCTTGAATTAAATCCTCTCTAGAATCACGCACTACACCAACATTACTACTAGAAGCAACATGTAGACTACGTGATGTAACATCAATTGCTTCCTCCTCGCAAGCATCTCTCCACTCCTTAGGAAAAATGTGGAAACAACTACCTTATCCTTTGATTCACTGTGAACCAAATCCAGAACAACTGATGAGCTCTTATTCTCCTTGAACAAAGTTGACTCGTCAAAAGTAACATGACGACAATTCAAAACCTTCTCCGTTTTCAGATACCAAATATGATAGCCTTTTACATCGTCCATATAGCCAGGCAAAATACCCTTGAAAGCTCTAGGCTGAAGCTTATCATTTCCTAGATCATGCTCATAAACCAGACTACCAAACACACGAAGACAAATCAAGTCAATGCTCTTTCCCTTTCACACTTCCTCCGAAATTTTTTTAACAGTAGCCGAGCATGAAATTCGATTAATAATATGCACCATAGTTGACAAAGCTTCGGCCTAAAATCTCTTAGACAAACCCGATGTCAATCTCAAGCATCAAGCTTTCTCAAGTAGAGTACAATTCATCCTCTCTGCAACATCATTCGACCATGGATCATCTGGTATAGTAAAATGCCTCTGAATACCATGATGCTTGCAAAACTCCAAGAACTCTCCAAAAACATACTCTTCACCATTATCAAATCTTAGAACCTTCAAATACTTGCCACTCACATTCTCAACAAGCGCTTTCCATGCTTTGAACTTTGCACATGCCTCTGATTTTGCCTTCATTACACACACCCATACCTTTCGAGAAAAGTCAACAAAAAAAAGAAATATAATAGCATGCTCCACCCAAAGAAGCTACCGGTGTCGTTCCCCAAACATCCATGTGAATATAGTCAAGAACCATCTTGAATCATGTTTTCCTTCACCGAATGAAACTTTTATTTGCTTCCCCATGACATATTTCTCATAAAACTCTAGTTTGTTAAAACTCTCTCCATCGATCATCTCTCTCTTTCAAAGAATATCCAAACTCCTCTCCAAGATATGACCTAACCTCAAATGCCACGACCTAGTTGCATCCGAGCCACGAGAAATATCAACTCTCACACAAGTTTCAACTCTACAGTCACACCTTGAAGCAAATAAACATCATAAGTCCTAGCGCCCTTCATCACCATAAGTGCTCCCTTCGAAACCTGCAAGATCTTACAACTTAAAGAATCCAGCTACCCCAAAGAGATACGAGACTTCTGAAGTCCTGGAACACAGCGCATATTAGTGAGAGTACGAACCACTCCATCAAACATCCAAATTTGTAATGAACCAACGCCTTTTGAATTACAAATAGCACCATTACCCATAACAATTGAATTTCCTTCTTTTTCTTTATAAGAAGAAAAAAATTCATATTTAGTGTCATATGATAAGATGCCCTCGAATCGAGCACCCATTCGCTAGCCGAAACTTCCGATGCTATTTCCATTTGCACGTCTATGTCTCCCTCACCAACTCCATTGTCCACCACTATAGATAAAGATGTTACTTCCTTCTTTGCCTTCTCCTTGTCCGAATGCTTATCCTCCCAATGATCGGGCTTCTTACAAATATAGAAGATATCCTTTCTTTCCTTCGACTTTCCTCTCCAACCGGGGTTCCTTGATTTAGAATGCCTATGGTTCTTCTTCTTTGCATATTTCTCCTTCTCCATAAATAAACCATGACCATTACTAGCACCACTACTTCCATCACCTAACTCCTTCATTTGGTCCTGCAACTTCTCACTAAGAAGACTCATTTTGACATCATCTAGAGTCCATGTATCTGCTATAGATAAAACTTATTGAGAAACCCCTATAACGGTCCGGTAACGAACACAGCAATATCATCGCCTTTTGCACTTCCTTAATCTTCAAATCTACTGCGTTTATCTTCATTTGCAAATCATCAAAAGTATTCAAGTGCGCCTTTGGCGAAGTACCTTCTTGCATCTTATAGGTAAAGAATATTTGCAATAAGATCAAACTAATAGTTAATGACTTCTTTGTATATAAATACTCCAACTTGTCACAAACATCTTTAGCGGTAGTCTCACCACTAATTTCAGAGTTAACATTCTCCCCATAGAAAGTGTAGTGAATGCCCAGTCTTCCATTTCCTCTCTCTCAACAGCCAAGATGTCTTCTGGCAACAAATGTATATCTAACATTACCCGATGCACCCGATTCCTCTCTAGAACTGCTTTCATCTTCCATTGCCACTTTTCAAAATCATCATCCCCATTCCACTTGTCTATAAACAATTGTGATCCCGAAGCCGCGTACGAGCCACATAAATAAGGCATTACACCACTTGGATTAACCATTAAGGAACTACTTGAGGTATTATCTAATTCCGACATTTCTATAACTACCTACCAACACCAAAGCCCTGATACAAAATGTTATCGAAAATTATAACTCGAGCCCACTCAAATCAAAATCCAAAAGCATAATAGAGAACAAAAATCATGGCAAGAAGTTTAGAAATAACCAATCAATATCTCAATACCGATCTCAATCCAATCTAAAACCAATCACGATCACCAAACAAGTAATAGATATTCAAAGCAATAATGAAAACTAAATCACACGCCGAGTTATAGTGGTTCCACTAACGTCTTGTTAGTGTACATCCACTTTGAGAGAGAGATTTTATATATACCAATGAGAAAAATGCAAGAGATTGATTACAATGATCAAAATTCTAATAGAATTGATTTATGGAGAAGGGAATTAAAGAAAATTAGGTTTAGCTAAAACCCTAATTAATGAAGGTAAAAGTACTTGCAATCTCTTTTTAGTTGCATCGTCGAATGCCTCTTTGAAACCTAAAGATAGCTTATATAGGAGAATAGAACTTATAGGCAAGATTCCAAAATTTTCCCTTTGAATATCACAAATCTTCACACCAAGCTCGAACCAAAAATTGGGCAAAAAGTCATCAAAAACATCTGTCTCAACTGACAGGAATTTATCGTAGGTCTCAAGAAACATACATTGACACTATAGATGTCTATCATAGGGTGACAAACATTTGTCCAAACTCATAGGGTCCAAACCCTGAAGTCACAGACGTCTATCTCCTTTTAACAAACGTCTGTCGCCTGAAGCTAGCCACAGCACTCTCCTTCATTACCATATCTTCCTCATCCGAGCCTCGATTTGCAAACTATTTTCTCCATCACCAAGCTACTTTCGACTTCTTCAATTTCTCCATATAGTGTCGCTAAATTCAACAAAATTATTTTAAATGAATATACAAATAGGAAAAAGTAGCAAATTAAAGCTTTACGGATCTATATGATTTGACATACCCTTGGGAGGACTCATTTGTATATAGTCCACTTATTTCTAAAAGGTAACTGATTTGATAAAATGGGATTGTAGGTCATTTGGGTGATTTGGTGGTGTTTGTGTCTTTATTCTTCTATTGAAAATATTTCCTCTTATACTTAACACTAAAAGCCAACAATGTAGACTTCTATTTGTGAGAGTTAAGAATGATATGTCAAGGTAGGCCTTTAATGCAGTCGGTGGTCTAACCTACCTGGCTTCACTCTTGACCTAGGGAAAGCTTATACTAAAAAATACGAAAAGGGTGATAAGTATATATGATTTGATTTCCATATGCGATCATTTTCATTGCTATCAAATTTGGCCAAAATTAACATAGGAAATATATGTGGAAAAACATAAATATACAGTACGGTTATCCATTTAGTGATGCTCTACTCTACATATAAACTCATCTTTATAAGGATATTCATCTAAATAAAAGGTGATATTGTACCTTATGTGTTGTTTGTTTATTTCTAAAAGAACCAGAGTTGTGTTAATGAGAAATTCACCGATTTGGTTTTGAAGAGTCTGGTTTCAAGTAGAGTGTACTTATATAAGATGACTCCGAACCTATAAACACTTCAAAATCAATATACGAGCTATGTCCTACATAAGGATGCTTGGAATGTTATAGAGTTGAACTATCTATCTTAAAGACGTACCTTAGCATGAGGATTAAGTTAGCATTCGTCGAACAACTTATGCTAGAATCCATAGAGAGATTCATGAACTGTTCTAGTGATGAAGACTCGTGTGTTGAGATGTTGATAACATAAATGCCTCGTCAAAAATAATAAAAAATAGAGTAGGCAAATGATGTTTAGAAAAGAAAATATTTTTGGCTAAAGAGTTTTGGTTTAAGAAACCAAAAGTTGAATTTTTGTTATTATAAAGGATATGAAATTTATTTTAATACCTAGTTTACAATTCCTTAAGAAAATATTTTATTAAAATGAGCATGGTTATATTTTGAAGTTCATGATTTCAAATGTAAATTATTCAATTGAATAACAAAGTTTGAAGTTGTTTATTATAAGTTATTTCATTAAAATGATGTTTAATACGGAAATTTTAAATTGAGGATATAGAACTAAACTTGCAACATGTGGTGTAAGATGACAGGGTCAGATGGATTTTGAGTTATTTCAACACTCATTATCAAGATGTTATTCCTACGACTATTGCATACTTTTCCTAATGAGTATGAGGATGTCTAATTATAGCCTTCTATGGAGAGATTTGTGCGTTGATGAAGAGGTTTCTCATTTTGATGTTTGGGATAGTAACATTTTTTGTTGTATTTGTTCACTTTGATTAAGTTGTTTGCATTGATTTGTTCTTTGTAAAATTATATTTTATCCCTTGTTGTACTATATTGTTTGTTTGATGTTCACATATCGACGCATGCCATATGTGTTCAGATTAATTTGTCTTACTTGTATTGGCCATTGTTGATAGTTTGTTTTAATTATTTTCTTGTTGGTATTTAGTGCTATTAGTTAATGTCATCCTTGTTTCATTTTCTTCTATTTTTTTTTATTATGCAAATTTCTTAATTTTTTGTGCTTTATTTAATCATATAGTTATTTACTTATTCGCTTGATTGTTGCTTGTATACATGATTGTTTGCTTAGTTGTTTAATTACTTGCTATGAATGATAATATTACACTATAAGAAAAGTTGTTATTAGTTGCATTAATTGGGTGCTTTAGCGTTGAATGCAACTGGTAATTATTTATAAAAACCAAAAACCAAAAAACAAACGCAACCGAGTAATCTAGCCAGTTTCTGAAATTTCGAGGAAATTACTTTTAGGCCGCTTATTTTTCCCATGTAACACGTAAATTATTTTTATTATCCTTCACCCTCCAATTGAAGAAAAAACTTAACATGAATTTTCTTCAATCCAATTTGTCTCCATTTCTATCCTCCCATATTCGAGGGTTCTTTGGCATTGTTCAAAGGTGGAAAAGCACCACGAGAAACTAGGTTGAAACCCTAGACAATGATAATTGCAATCCAAATGCATGGTACATAGCCCTAATTCAAGTTACACAGGGATTTTTGGATCTGTCATTACTGAGGAACTCTACAAGGTGCTTTTTAAATTGTCTTGATGGTGATTTTTACATGTTAGCATTTTCTGGTTACTTCTGCAATTACTCATCTATGCTAAAGAACAAATGTGATATTGGAATGCCAACGCTCAATAAACTTACACTTCCTGAAACAAGTTTTTGTATTGGTTCTTAATTAATTAATTTATTTTAATTATTTTGTACCAATGGACAGTGGTAGATGTACTGGTTTGTTCAGGTGTAATTTTGCAAACTCAAATAGTGAACAAATGATAATATAGGTATTACTGTTGTAAATTTATTCAAATAAAAAAAATACTCATTTCAAACCGTTGTAGAAATAATCTTAGGGTGGGTTTGTTCTTAAAAAATTGTTTCTTAACTAAATGTTATATTTGGCATAACAAAAACTGTTTATGTGCAGAACGAAAGATTATGTCATAGTTCCACGGTATATAACATGGAATAAAACACATAAATAAATCACTCATATAATTGAATATTTTATCAAAGTTACATATTATCTTAATTGAGTTACATTTTGAGAATGAACTCAAAGAAATAAGTAATTAAATAAATGTTCGTATATGAATTTTATTTGTCCACTTGATAAGCCAAATCAGTGGAAGCCAGGGTCAAGTGGTCTCAAGTGGATTTCGTCTTGTTCGGTTTAACTTGAACCTAGTTTTTCTTGAGTTTATCTATTGGTTTGACTACAAGATTAAAAATTACCTCAGATAAGGCTTGTATTTTTGTTTCACTCCCATTTCAATGTTATGGGCCTGATTTGGCTCATTTAATAAGTGAACTAAGCTTCCAAATAAGATTGTTTGGGTTCATTTGAAGTTTATTACTTCATTAAAATAATAATATATTGTTTGGTGATAATAAATAGAAAACTTAAGGCAATGTTTGGTTTGTTGTTATTTTTTTTGAGTTTTCGTCCATACGAAAATAAACATAATGCATGTATGTTGTAAAAAACGACCAATTTAGAAAACAAACTTAACATACAAAATAGAAAACAACTTTTTTTGTTTTCCATGTTTTGAAAAATATCACAAGCAAGTGAAATAATCAATTCTTCTATCATCCCGCTATCCCCTTCGTCCTTCTATTCATCTTTCTTTCACCCCCTCCATCATCCTTCCAGTCCTCTTATATTTGACATTCGTATTGAAAACCAAAAATGTAGAATTCATTTTTAGACCAAACATTACCCAAGTTATGCTTATGGATTTTAAGTTTTTAGTGGATATGAGGAAATGAATGTTTAGACGGAAACAAACATCAAAATTGATTAGTTGTCGAATAGAGGATATCGAATAGAGGATAACATGTTGGTAATGCTAATTTTAACAACTATTAATAAATGTTTTGTGTTCTAAGCTATTATCATCTGTGGGCGTTAGCATATCATTCAATGACCTCTAGTTGCACATTAACATGCTAAATGACTGTGCATTTAGAAGTTAATTCATTTTATATATCATTAATTGACCAGCATAAGAAAGTTGATTAGCATCAGAAAATTGAATTGTGCAATTAGTAAATATAATCATTTTAAGTAATATATTCATAAAAAACCCTCAATAATTCACCAATGTTTTATACACTACAACCGTGCTTCACCTGTAAAGGGTAGATACTAGCTCATAAATATGTTCAATGTTTTAATAGTCACTAATTTTGTTTTATATTTGCTAACTAAAATAAACATTTTCAATCGTGAGACATGTTTGATTGCACTTGAAAATCATACTGCAGAATAGATTGAACTTAAGGTAGTTTTCTGCAAATCATATTTCATTTCATTTACAACAAATCTCTATCTTTAGTTTACAACAATATCACTAGTTTCTTTATTATCAATTTACAACATCTTTAGTTTACAACATTACCTTTAGTTTCTTTTGTTATCAATTTATAGCGATAATAATTCAGTTTATCTAAGCAAATAAATAACTACCATTCATGTTTTAACATCTATACATAATACATGTACTCTAAATTGTTGTTGGAAAATAGATTTGGGATGAGCAGTTGATGGAGAAAAGCAACCGCTGGGGGTGGACGTTGAACTGAGACAAGCATTGTCTTTCTATGAAAGGAGAGTTATAGCCGAAGCAAGTTGTGGTAGTAAAGAAAATTTATATAAACTAATTATTTTAAAATAAGGTAAAATTGGTATTATGAACCAGGCTATTTGGAACCGCACAAGTACAAATTTAAGTATGAAATATCACTTTTTAAATAGGAAAAAAATTGTTTTATGTGTGTATTTTAAAAAGTATTTTATCATATAGCCACTATTCAAAAACATAAAACAAATTAAGTCATGCTCCAAAATATATCAAGATATGTACATTTGACAAATTTAGGGGACAAATCACTAATTTTCTCTTGCTCAATTTGGATTTGCCCTAAACTAATTTTGTTTGGATTTGTTTTATGCTAACACCTTATAAAAGTGCAGCATGACAAAATTGGGTAACTATAATAAGGTTTAAAATGAGCTTTGGATTTGGTTATAAGATTTATTTAGAAGATTAGAATAATATATAAATAATAAATAAACAAAATCTTGTTTCACTTTTTAGTATACATCTACACATAACAGCACAGATTATTCATGAAGAACATTTCTATGTATATGAGAGGAGAGAACGAAATGAGGAGACGAGCTCAAACAAGAGGAAGTAAATCAAGATCAAAATGCAGAAACAACATGTCATCCATGGCGAGCATGGGCATGTGACAGTGCATTGGGTTGTAGGCAAGGAGAATGACATGAGTGTATAAGATTGGAGTCAGAGCCACTTTGTGAATCCAGACATGCACATGTGGCACATAACTAAAGAAAAATTATTATTGTATACTTATTAATTATTCTCATAATTGTTTCCTATTGGTTTTTTTGTTACTTATTGATTTAATCATACAGTTTTCATCTCAAATTTAAGATTCATACAAAGGTGCATTTTTTTATGCGTATATGACATCTAGTGGGCCTGCTTCTTTCTCATAGAATCATCTCCGACAAGTTCAAGACCATGACAGTTTCCTTCATCGGGTATGCATAGTCTTTTAATTAGTTGCAGTAATTTACATTATAAATTTACAGTAGCTATATAATGCCTAGTTATTTAATAAATAATTGATGTCAATTGCTTAAATTTTCTATGAAGTCGGGTGTAGGAATTCCTTCAATAAGGGAGTGAAAAGTAGGCACTGTTTGATGTAAAATTCTCACATTTTCTAAAATATGTTTGTTGTATTTGTCCTCACCGAGATATTTTGCTTCACCTATAGGGATTGACCCATTAATAATTGAGAAGTAAGCTTAATTCTTAAATTATGTCATTTACCATTATGACAAATTTCTATTTGAACAAATGGGACTTTGTACCTATATATATGGTACGATTGATCAACATATGTGTTATGATCATGTTTTGAGAATAGTCACGTTAATAACTTCTTTACATTAAGGACTTTTAGAGAGAATTAATAAATCTGAATGATTTTAGTGTTTGAATGAAGAAAGAATGATATTCATTGCTTTAGAATGTTGTATGTTTGATACAGAGATTATTAAGAACTTCGGTTATAAGGCTATTGTATTTAAATACAAAGAATTGCTTATATGGGCTGATTTGGCCAAGTAAACCCGCTTTACCCTATATCCTATATACAAATACAAAACAAAGCTAGTATCCTTCAACTGACATCACTCTTTATTTCTTACTCCCCCTTAAACTAATGCAAGGGTTAGGGTTTAATCTCTTCGATCAAATTAGGACTTCGGGTGCACTGCTTTGAAATCGAACTTCTCTTTATCAATCTCTGCTTTAAATACTTCTACTTGTTCAAATGCAGTGATTAAGTAATATTATTTTGTAGATTTGCAGCAAAAGAGGTTGAGAGATCACTATAACGATGAGGGTTGGATCTATTCACTCAATACTTCCTATATATTAGATCTGATAGAAATATGGCTATAGATCTGAAGAGAGCATTAGATCTGTCTCTCTTCGATTAGCTCTACCTTCAAATATGTTTTGAATCGCAGCAAGTTCCTTGCCGATAGTGCCTTGGTTAGGATGCATAGGTTGGTAAGGCAAAGGTGAATGGTTTACTTGTAATTTCCCTTTTTAAATCAGTTCTCGAACGAAGTATAAATCAATCTCTATAGGTTTATTATTGAATGCAACACTGGATTTGCTGTCATGTACACTATACTTTGATTGTCGCACCATAGCATTGGTTTGATCTCTATTTTGATTTGTAATTCTGATAACAATGACTATATCCATATGATTTCTACTACTGCACTTGCTACACTCCTATCATTGGCCTCTGTGTTGTTAGATTTCGAGAAGGTTGTTTGTTTCTTTGAGCACCATGATAATGGGTTGTCTCCAATATATATGTAGTAGCCAGTCACTGATTTCCTGCAATCGACATCTGTTGCTCAGTCTGCATCTGCATATGCTGTGATATTTAACTTGTTGCATTTCTTAAATGTAATCCCATAGTTTGTAGTGCCATTAAGATGTCTTAGAATTCTCTTAACTGCTTTCCAGTGTTCATCATGAAGCTTCTGCATAAATTGTGAAACTTTGTTAACACTAAATGATATATCTGGTCTAGTTATAGTAGAGTATTGTAGAGCTCCTACAGTACTTCTATACTGTTTAATATTTAATATTGGTTCTCCCCTATATTTTGAGAGTTGTTAATGATATTTCATAGGCATTGGTTGTGGTTTGGCTCCATCCATTTTTGACTTGATCAGTAGCTCTTTGATGTATTTCTTTTGACTTAATATTATTTCTGAGTCATATTTCCTCTTTACTTCAATACGTAGAAAGTAGTTTAAACTGCTAAGGTCTTTGATTGAAAATTGTTTATGGAGATACTGAATGATGTTGTTGATCTCATTTTCATCAGTACCTGTTATAATTAAATCATCAACATATATCAATATATAAATGATAAGATTGTTATTAATTTGGACAAATAAAGAGTTATCTGATTTAGTGGATTGATTGCCTAGATTAACCAAAGTGGCTTTCAATCTATAAAACCATACTCTTCGAGTCTATTTTATTCTATACATGGCTTTGTTTAATGTAACATCCCCTTATTTGGAGGCCCAAAACTGTCAGCTATGAATGCTGCAGTCATCCATAGTTATCAATCTTCGGCGACTAAATACAGTGGTGCTAGATTCATTGATACACAAATCACGAGAATATGGAAAAAAAATTAACAATTCAAAACATATTACGACTTTTCATTCAAAACATTTCATTTTCATTACATAATCTCAAAACTGTTAACCACGTTCAGAAAAATATAATCATTACACATATGTCAAGAGCGATATGAAGATACCCCATTATTTAATCAAAGTATATAATAAGGCTAATAAATCTGCCTTTACATCCAAATACACAATGGAAAAAGATTGCTCTAAATAACTAACTGATTCTTGCATGCCTTCGAAAGCATTATTCATCCAAGAAGAGAACCTGAAAACCCTAAACCTCAAACTACTCAAAATTAATTGAGTACCCGAGAGTTTAAGGAGAAAACAAAATCTTCAAGTCGAACATAAAGCCTAGTATGAGTAATAGTCCATCATCTCAAACCAAATAGATATCTAATGAGACCATGCCCCATAATGGAACAAGTTTTCCCCTCACTAATATCCTACAACCTTTATAAAACCATACACTATGCTCATGCATCTACAACGGTTAAATACATAGTATTTCAAAATATTATAGTGATACGCAAAATAAGCAAATCAAATCTGGATTACCCCTCCGCATTCATTCTGACTATGTGTCTCAATTATAGTTTCTACGATTACTATTAACCTATTATGTTTCATGGACTAACTAATAATCGGTTAAACACTTAAGGACTCCATATCCAATTACATAGTTTTCACGGGCTTATTATGAACTTGTCTATCTGACACATTCATTTACACATAGTTTTCATGGGCTAACTATGAACTTATCTATCTGACATCCTTTTTATACATAGTTTTCATGGGCTAACTATGAATCAATTGGTCCATGCTAATATCATACAGTTTTAGGGGCTTACTGTAAACTTATTGGCCCCAGCCAATATTTTTCCTTCATATTTTTGTGTCCTATATTCTGGTCTTCCTGACCTCCCGGATGCAATTCTACTCATTCAGAATTTTATTCTTATATTCACTACCGGGTTAACGTAACTGGTTCTCTTACCATTTTTCTTTAAAATGCAGTTATAGGTCCATTCTAAAGTGATTATATTCATATTAGAAGAAGCAATATAACAGCATAGCAATATCACTCCCATGGGTTTAATTTATCAAAGATATATTCTTCTTAAACCATTATAAAAAATTCTTTAATATAGCCATAGGTTTTTCGTTTAAAAGTAGAGTTTGGGTCATAAAACCTTTCGGTGCCTTCGAAACCTAGCTTTCAACTTCATAAGATAACCTCCTTCAAAATCTCTTAAGAACATTAGGCTCCTGCCTTATAATACTTTAAACTCTACCTTTCGAAACCTTTCGAATATATTAAAGTATTAGCATTTAACTTTAGAAGCTTAGCTTCGAAATCCGTTGAAAGTACCTCTTTTGAAAGTATAAAATTTGGTTAAAAGAAAACAATTTTACAACCCCTTCTAAAGTATCCCCTTCGAAGGCAAAGAAAACCAAGCAAACATATTCAAAAGCAAAGAAATCAACTCCTACAGAAATATAAAACTTTGTTTTAGCTATAACGTTTTATAGGTGTAGAATTAAGGTCTCTAACCTATTCCATTGTGTTCAAATAATGGTTTTTCTTTCTGCAGACTGGTCACAATAAAGAAGCGGGTTTATGGTTGGAGAGTATGTCGGTTTGAAGTTTGCAAACAAAATTAGAGAAAACTGCTACAACAGGGCTTCAGCTACATTTAAAACTACTGTCGAAAGGTGCTTTCGACAAGGTCGGAAGGTGACTAAGTCGAACGGTTATTAAGTCGGAAGGTGTTCCGAAAGTACTACAAAAGCGTCTAGAACTGCCGTAGAATGATGCAGTTGAATGGTCCGAAAGTGCTATAGAAAGGTGACTATGTCAAAAGGTTCTTCTAAAAGTGCTACAGAAGGGTCCAGAATTGATGCAGAATGATGCAGTGGAAAGGTGACTAAGTCGAAAGGTTAGTAAGTCGAAAGGTTAGTAAGTCGAAAGGTTCTTCCAAAAGTGCTACATAAGGGTCCATAACTACTGTAGAATGATGCAGTCAAAATGTGCTTTCCACAAGGTCGAAAGGTGACTAAGTCGAAAGGTTCTTCCAAAAGTGCTATAGAATGGTTTAGAACTGCTGCAGAGTGATGCAGCCAAAAGGAGCTTTCGACAAGGTCAAATGACAAAGTCGTAAATAACTTGAAAACTGTTATTTTGCTAATTGAAGTATATTCTTTTCACCAACTCCTATTTTTGTTAAATTTCTATTAGTTAATGACATACTTTAACACTTTCTTTGCAGAAAAACTCTATAGATCAAAATAATTAATTATATTAATATTTTTATATAATTATTAAGCCTTTTAAGCCTATAAAATTCACAATAAATCGAAAGCACTTGGGAAAAATCCCAAAAATTCACCAAAAAACTGAAATGACATTTCCTACATCATATAAAAACTTCGAGGCAGAATTCGTTATTTTATTATTTTGTAATAATTAAAACCCGAAGTAAATACCTTTTTCACCTTAGGAAATTCATAAAATATTTCTATTAACTCCGAAAATTATGAAATTAAAATCCCTTCTCGAAAATTGCATTTTACACAACATATCCAAAAATCAAGATGTTTTAAGGTCGTTTACTAAGGTTTTTACTTTAAAATCAATCATTTTAATTACATAAAATTCCAATAAATCACCATAATTCATTTTTTATCCAAACAATGATTATTAGATCCAAACCCGGCTAACACAATAAAACATATTCGGTTGCTACCCATAACCGAACCAGAACAAGGAAAACTAGACGATTTACACTATTATTCACCTTGATTAAGTTGTTGGAGTTTGATATTTGCCTTAGCTTTAATCTTCTAGATTTCTCTCTTGGATCTCCGAAGTTTGCTGATCTCCTAAGGTGTTTTAAGGCTGAGTATATCTTCTCTTTTATGTGTATTTTGGTTTATGAAATGGTATGTGAGAATAAGGGAGGGTTTAAGGGCATATGGATGTGGCTATTCACATATTGTCCTTCTCTTATTTTCCTAACTTATAAATTATAAACCGTACTTATACATTAATTAGTTTAGTCGTGGCCAAGTTAATTGACAATTAAATCTCAACTTCTTAATCAACCACATTATTCAATTTAATTTATTCGATTAAATGTCCTGAATAATGTTAAACAAAAATTAGGGGTGTTACATTTAACTTGCACACAAGATGAGTATCTTGTTTGTATCCTTATGGATGCTCCATATAGATTCTTCCTATAAAATACCATTCAGAATAGCATTATTCACATCTAACTATCTTATGTTCCAGTGTTTGTGTAGCGCAATTGTGAGAACTATTCTAATAGTTATTGTTTCACCACAGGTGAAAAGGTCTCATTAAAGTCAAACCCATATAGTTGTGCGTATCAACAAGTCTTGCTTTATATCTTGATATTGTTCCATCTGGATTTCTTTTCAGTTCGTAAGTCCATTTGCATCCTATTAAATGTTGAATATGCGACTATATGACTTTTGTTTGATGATAATAAACATATATATATTCATTTAAATGTATTTGTTAATGTACTATTTTATTTTCACACATTAAATAAATATTTTCTGAATAAAATAAACAACATAGAATTTGAATTCAAACAGATATTTTATTCAAACAAATATTTATTACAATTTTGAATAGTACAAATTCAAGCTCTCATTATATATGTATATATATACACAAACAATTTTCGATTACAATACAAATTCGATTACATCACAATTTATCATTTACATAATTGTCCTCACTACATATCGCTCATTCACTCGTATTTAATCTTTAATTTGAATCCAGCATTTGAGCGATCTACAAAAATAAATACTGACGCGGTAAAATTGAAAAGAAAATATTTTTGCAGTGTAAAATAAAATGTATTTTGAAAATATTATTTTCCTTAGTTATTTGGGTTGTTCGTCATCATTTAAATTTCAATTCATCATACACGAATAGCTTGTGACATGCACAGTGTATCACTGTACATGCCACAAGGTCATGCATACCGATATACACTTGATAAAAATACAGGGACAGGTGAGCACAGGTCAAACCCAAAGGCAAAGCCGGGTTCAACTCAAGTGCAATACAAATAAAGTCACGACACGAGCACAAGGTCTAAACCCGAGCTGCAAGATGGATTCAACACAGGTGCGGTCCAAAAATACAAGCCTCGACAAAAATTCAGTGAGAAAAAACAAATGAACTTAACATCAAAATGAAACTCAAAGCAAATAGCAAGACTACATGAATCAAAGGACCAGAGCACCTAAAGAAGGCCACACAAGTAACAAGACTTCAACATGAAGTGATAAACAACATACATATATACATGAACCAGTTCAATATGCCATGCACTTGAACCCCGACTGTCAAAGAAACTTCAAAACAATATGATACAAATACAACATTTCAACAAGACATATACATGTATCAATGAAGCAGTGCAGCAGTAAATGGTAGCAAATCGAAATCAAGTTATGGTTCAAACCAGGAATGCAACACTGCTTCATATACGTGTAGTCAAGCTACATGAAGACTAACAGTAAGCAGTGCCAAAAGAACAGCAACCTAAATGTACAAGTGAAGCCACCAGAATTTCAAATCAAGCAAGAGAGTGGCTCAACATCAAAGATACAAATGACATGCAAATATCACAAAGGCACAGACCAACAGAAAATATGCATATATACATGTCGACCAGGCTGCACATTGAAGACTGTATGCAAAGCAAGTACACATGAACAACACGGACAAATGAAACAACATGTATACATATATCCTGAGGCAACATGGAAGTAGTGCACATGTATACCAGACCAGGCGACATAAAAAACATGCACAGGCAAAGGCTACACAAGCATGATGCAGTAAAACAGTAAATGCAACCTGAACAAAAGACTATAAGTACAAAGCATACACATCGAACTCACCACAATGCATCACTGTGACTTCAACATCAAATCATTAACAAGGTGAAACTGCACATATGCACAAACCAGTGCCAATAGATCAGAGGCAAGTACACGAGTCATGTACAAAGCCACACTAGAATACGCAGTGAAACGAAGTGGTGAACCAACAATGCAAGCAAGACCGGACAACATAAAGACTCAGTGAAGCTAGAAGCAACAAAGTTTCAAACGAAGTTAAAATATCAACAAAAAATCACCATGGCCGAAGTCAACCTCAAACACATGACAGTGAAACAAAACCAAGTAGGAAGGTTCAAAAATAACCTAAGTCAATTTGCAGTATCGAAATCATAGTAAAAAAATGCAGTGCAAAAGTACACATTGCAGTGATGCAAAAATCACAACAGAATCAAACTCCAAAATCAAGTCAGAGCCGTGTTAATCAATGTCAAAGAAAGCCGTGATTCAAATCAAAGTCAGAGACGTGATGACCAGGAAAAGATCGAATAGCTCAAAATCGAAGCTGTGGCAATCAAGGAAACAAGCGAGTTCAAAATCGATGCCGTGAAAATCAAGTAATCAATATACACGAATTGGAACAAGTCAGAATCATTCTCAAGCATCCAAGCAACATCGACCGGCCAAGCAAGAGCAATTGACAAATTCAAATAACTCCAAACGAATGAAAGTCAAGGGGTTCGAATCCTATATAAACAAGTAACATCATCGGCAGTTGATCATCGAGTTTAGGCAACCTAAAACAGTAAAGCAAAACTAACAAATCACATACCAGATTGTTGAATCGAACTCGATCATCGAAGCAGCCAAAATTGAGCAATGAAGAAATGATCGATCAACAAAGCTACATGCAAATATCTAGTTGATTGATCAATAAAGTCGGCAGCTTCGAAAATAATCACGAAGCCCTAAATCGGAACGAACGAGAACGAACAACAGGAAGCCGCCATATTTCACAAGAAAGAGATATCGGGCCGAACAAATAAAAAGAGAAAAGGAGATTAATTTTAGTGATTATTGGGCCGGCCTTGTTTGGTTTTAATTATATAAGGCCTTAGTTTTATAAATTAGGGTTTTGTGTTTTATTTGTTTTTAAATTTGTATTTTTCTCTTTTAAACCATTTTAAATTCTAGTCGTGTGACTAGGGGACAAACTACGTGGCGTAGTTTAAGAATTCGCAACTCGGTGGCTGAGTTGTCGCAGGGTTTTGAGCGTAGAGTTAAGGCTAGTCGATAGTGGGTGTCGCGAGTTTACGTGTGTAAGCGTCTGACTGCTTAATTTCTGGTAGAAACCTTAGGGCAGCATGTAGGCAGGGTTTTTCCAAAGCTGGGTAAATTCTGTGTCGTTCTATTTCTGCATTTATTATTCTGCTATTATCCGTGTTGTTATAATTCTGATATATCTGTGTTGAAATTATTTCATACAAACTTCCACAATAATTTTTATAATTGATAGCATCACCCTATTCACCCCCCTCTAGGGTGAAATCGATCCTACATTAAATTCTTATTGGTTGGTGGATGAACTAGATTCTATTTCTTATTTTTCATAAGCGCTTAATACTTTTTATTCATTACAGCTTTCTAGTTTTCATCTCTAAATGCTTGCTCAAATGTTTCAGGCTTTGTAATACTTGAAGTTTCTATTTAGATCTTTGGTTTAAATATTCCACTCTTTGATCTGGTTATCATGTGATGACCTGTTTTGGTTGGTAATTCAGTGTCTGAAGATGCTGAATTATTGTCCTAACCATTGTTGTCCAGAGATTGTCCTTCATGAATGCTTTGATTTTGATAACTTGATCTTGTAGGCGACTGAGCATGTGTATCATGTTAGTCTTCTAGATCATGACTTAGTTAAGAAGACACTGTGTGTTGTGGTCCAAAGACTCCTGTTTCCTTCTTAGTTTCAGCTTGATACCATATACACGAATGCATAGATACAGTGGGTATGGACACTCTTGGATTATATACTTTCTATGTTGTCTTGACACTTGTACATGAAAATGGAAATACTTTCTCATTAAACACAACACGTCTACTTATAATTATTTTCCCAGTACCATCTAAGCACTTATATCTTTTCTGTTTAATTGCATAACCTATAAAGGTACATGGTTGTGATCTGAAGTATAACTTGTGATTGTTATATGGTATTAAGTAGGGAAAACAAAAACACCCAAAAGCTCTTAAACTTTGATAGTTTGGTTTTACACCTAAGAACTTTTCTAATGGGCTTATTCCTTTCAGTACTTTAGTTGGTAATCTATTGATTAAGTCTACTGCTATACTGAAAGAATCTAGCCAAAAATTTAAAGGTAATGATGCTTGTGAAAGAAGTGTTAGGCCAGTCTCAACAATGTTTCTATGTTTTCTTTCAACTAGACCATTTTTCTCGGATTTATAAGGACATGTTGTTCTGTGAACTATACCCTTGTCCAAGAAAAATTTACTAAGGGAGTTGTATTTAGCACCACCATCACTTTGGATAATTTTAACTGCATTGAAGGTTTCTACTTTTGTTTTTAGAAAACATATCGAAGTGTATGTAGTGTATGCATCAACAAATTATATATAATACTTGTAACCATAATCTGAACTAATTGGTGCTGGACCCCAGAGATCTGTTGAAATTAATTTTAGGGGTACTTTATATACTGTTACAGAGTCTGCAAAAGCTAGTTTATGACTTTTGCCCATTTGGCAATAAGTACAAACATATGGTAGAATAATATTATCAAAATAAAATTTATTCTCTATAAGAACCTGTTTTACAACACCTGCTTTAGGATGACCTAACTTGTAGTGCCGAAGATCAAAAATATTTTTGTCAGTTTCACTTGATTGCAATTCAGTATTGTTACAAATTTTCACTTTCTGAATGGGGACTTTTGAAATTAATCAAAGAAAACTTTTAAAGCCCATTCATTGCATCACCCTGCAAGAGCATTTCTTTTGTTACTATATCTTTAACCAAGCAATACTTTAGATAAAATTCAAAATAAACATTGTTATCATGGGCAAATTGAGAGACACTCATAAGATTTTTCTTTGTGCTTGGTACTCTTAAGAAATTATTAAGATATAATTGTTTTTATTATTAAGATATAATTGTTTTTCACCTCTGACGTAGGCATTACAAGTGTGTGTGATCTCAACTGACTTACCATTTTCCATGAAAATGGACTGTTTACCTCTGCACACTCTGCTGTCCAGATTTAGATTATCTAAATTGCTTGTTAAGTGATTGGTTGCTCCTGAATCTGGGTACCATGCCTCATCTTGAATGTGTTCAGTCTTTGTGATTTCATCCAGGTTCTGATTCTTGTTCCCATTGGATTGTTTATTTGATTCTTGTTGCACTTGTGCCATATTTACACTGTAATTGCTATTTTTGTGATTGTTTGATCCTTGTCCTAGAATATAACTTGTATTAAACATGAAATAACACTTTGGGCTAGTGTGGCCCGCTTTTTTCACACATCTGACACTTTGGTTTGTTGTTACCACCCCATCTCCCTCTACCTCTTCCCCTGACTGACTTACTTCCCCTCCGATATTGCTGATCGGTTCTGCCAAAGCTTTGATTTCTACTTTTAATATTTGCTACAAAGTTAATTGACATGCCACTCTCTAGAGGTTTCTTGTAATCAAGTCTTCCTTCATGTGCTAGGAGAATGGAATGAACATTTTCAAGTGATGGATAGGGTTTCTTGTGATGATGTGGTTATTAATAGCCTCGTATTCATCACCTAAACCACTTAAGATTGTTAAGACTTGCTCTGTATTTAACATTTTATAGCCTGTTGTCTCAAGTTGATTACATGTATTCTTGATCTTTGTAAGATATTCCCTCATAGATTGGTTGTCTTTCTTCATATTGTGTAATTACCTTTTATAATGCACGATTTCGGTTGCTGATTGAGTATTAAATATCCTCTCCAAGGTTTTCCAGATTTCATTTGTAGTTTTTCACCCTATCACTTGTGGTAATAACTTCACACTTATTGATGACAACAACCAAGAACTTATTAAACTGTCTTATCTTTGATATTTCAAATATTCATTATTGCTAACAGTTTTGTTTTCTAAATCAGTAACAAATTTGGGTGGAGTGAAAACAATGCCAAGGATGTATCCTTCTAGATCGTATTCTTTGGCTGTGGTTTCAAATTGAACTTTCCAAAGAAGATAGTTGTCTTCTTCTAGCTGTGTAGTAATGAGATGAGTTTAGGGGTTGATGATGGTCTTGATAAGGCTATCTGTCATTGCCATGGACTGTTGAGATGAATCTGATGCATTATTGGCTGTTGCAGAGCTACCCTCTGCCATAAAGACGCTTCTTGAAACAAGAAATGTGTGGTGGAATCAAAGAATTATGATAAAAGAAAGAATTTCTTCCCTACGGACAAGGTATGTTGCAACCAAGCAATACGATGAGGTTTCTCTGATTGCTTCTGATATGGCACCCACTTCTTTTTGTCGAGCTGATGAATTTCTTGATCTTTTCTGAATGATTTTCTGGTTTTCCTTCGGTCTTGAATTTTCAGATATATTATTACAGCCAATGACTTTGCTTGGCATGGAAATAAATTTCTTGGACAAATTCCTTACCCAAATGATGAAATTTAAAATGATGCGTAAAACTGATCCAGATGATGAGATTTCTCTAATGGATCAGTCTTTTTGAATTTAGAAATGGTGAATGCTCTTAAGCTTCTAATATGTTGGCTCTGATTCTTATAGAATCTAAATGATTTTGGTGTTTGAATGAAGAAAGAATGATATTCATTGCTTTGAAATGTTGTATGTTTGATATAGATATCATTACAAACTTTGGTTACAAGGCTATTATATTTAAATATAGGGAATTGCTAGTATGGGCTAATTGGGAAAAGTAAACCCGCTTTACCCTATATCCTATATGCAAATAAAAAACAAAACTATTACCCTTCAGCTGACATCACACTTTATTTCTTACTCTTTCAATATTTTATTTCATCAAGAGATTTATTCAAATATAAAACATAAGCTAACTTTTTCGACAATGTATTCTCACACATATTTTTTTTCCTAAAGTAGGTTTGTACTTCGGTAGTGGCATTTCACATATATAATATGTAGTCAAAAGGCTGGCATTTTCCTAATTTGAAATCATGTATATACATGTTAATGCATTGTCGCATACACACACAAACACACACACACACACACACACACATATATATATATACATATGTTTAAGGTTTCTGATAGTTGAATTGAACATCGACTTTTTATCTTCTACCAGATCCATTTTAACAATGTTACAGGTAGGAACCACTATGTTGCTATTCTTAAAGGATTGACCAAGCGGTGTTTAGAAGATAAGGTGGATTCAGGTGAAGGTAATCCGACAAGTTGGATATTTCAACATTGCCTCCATAGTTTTTTCTATTTTAAATTGAGAAGAAGAGGGAAAGAAGAGTAGTCCCACATTTTGGGAAATATGATATTACATTTGTTTAAATATAGATTCCTCACAAAAATGTTGGGTTCTTTTGGGCACCCAAATGTTTGCTTTGTTGTGAGAAGGGAAGTCATGCATCTCTAGACGATTAGATCTCTCCAAACCTATAAATAGTGTTGTCCAAAACCATTACTATTTCAAAAAAAAAACAACAAAAACTCTTATCTTCTTCTTCTAAATTTTGCAATGCCAGAAAGTGTTGCATAACACTTTCATCACAATCATATTTTACGATGCCTGTAAGGTGTTGCAAATGCAGAAACGTTGCAAATCTATTCTTTTCTTCTTCTCCATTATATCCTCTACAAATTTGCATCATCAGAAACTATAATAAAGTGTTCTTGGCTAGATCATGATATACAAATCTTGAATCTGGTTACAGTATTATAAGGCGTCATTGAATCTTGAACTCAATAGTCTGATAACCCGTTCGTACTCGATGGGTTGAACTACTGCCTAAAAGAATCTATACTCTAGATCCTTGAAGTCAGAAGTACGACATTATCTCATCTTCCTCATCTAGAACCACAAATTTACTGAAAGATTTTAGACAATATCTTTTAACCATGTAAACTTCAAGCGCCCTGCAAATCACGAATTATCGCTTAACACGATTGGAGCGTTTTGAGGGAGATTGTTTTACTCGTTGGCAAAGGCGATGAAGATCTTTCTTATCATCACAAAATTGTTCTATATTTTGGAAGATGCTTAGAGGTAATACCGAAGGAAATTGCAACAAACTGTGTTGCTCTTAAAGCGAAATGTGCAAAGGGCAAAGAAAATGATTTTCTTTGTAGAGGGCATATTTTGAATGCACTATCTATTTCTGTCTACAACTCACATAGGACCTTAGAAATTGCAAAGGCTCTTTAGACTGCACTGAAAAGCAAGTACCTCAAATCAGAGTCAAGTAACAAGAAATTTCTCACTTTCAATTTTATGGATTTCAAAATGGTTTCCAATAAGTCCATAATAGGACAGGTAAGTGAAATATTACTGTTGGTGAATCAACATAAAGATGCTAAAATAGATCCCCGAATATTTTGTTGTTGGAGTTGTAATTTCTAGAATCTCTAACTCTTGGAATGATTATAAGAAAAAATTGAAGCATATGAAAATGGATTCCGATTTAGATGGTTTACAACGTCATCTTTATATTGAAGAGGACACTCATAAATGAGAACTAGATAATAATCAACAAACCAAGTCCCATGCTAAGGCAAATAATGTTGAAATAATTAACAAGTTAAAGCCTAAGAATGAGACACCATTTAAAAGGAAAAATCATCCCAAGTAACATAAAGAAAGGTGCTTGTTACATGTAACAAGCCCAGCCACCAAGCCCGAGACTGTCGTTTGCGGAAGAGACAACAAAAGGTAAATGTGGTCGAAGACTCACTTTTGGCTGTAGTGCAATAGGCAAACTCTATTAGTGGCATAGAAAATGATTGATGGCTTGATACTGGAGCAACCATTCATATTTGCAAAGACTGTGTTTATGAATTATGAAGAAAACAATGGAGAATGCAACGAAGTTATTGAAGCAAATAAGGTTCCAAGCAAAGTTATGGGAAAAGGCACTATAGAACTTCCACTCACCTCTGGAAAATTTCTTATACTAATCAATGTACTTTATGTACCAAACATTTGTAAGAATTTGATCTCTGGATAGCTTTTAACAAAGGAGGATTCAAGATAACATATGAGTCTGACAAGTTAGTGTTGTCCAAGAACGGCAGATTCATTAGACGGGGACACTCTTGTAATGGCATGATTAATTTGAATTTAATAAATAAATATTCTGCTTATATCGTTGATTCTTTTAGTTTGTAGCATGGTAGACTATGATATGTTAATTATAATTCCCTTGAAAACATGCATAAATTAGAATTAATTTCTGATTGTGATTTCGATTCTATCTCTAACGTGAAATATGTCTTTAAGCAAAAATGCACCGAAAATCTTTTAAATCTATAAAAGCAAAACTGGTTTGCTTGATATGGTATACAGTGATGTGGGTGACTTAAAGGTCATATCACCTATGGTGGTAACCAATTCTATATCACATTTATTAATGATTATACTAGATATGCTTATGTGTATCTAATGAAAACTAAAGATATGGCTTTTGATAAATTAAAATTTACAAAGCTGAAGTGAAAACATAATTAGGAATTAAAATCAAAGTAATATATTCAGATCATGGTGGTGAATATTTTTCAAACGAATTCACCTTGTTTTGTAAACAATATTGTTTAGTTCACGAATGCAATGCCCCTCATACACCACAACAAAATGTTGTTACTGAAAGGAAAAATAGAACTTCAATAGAAATGGTTAATGCATTGCGTATAAGTTCAAATTTACCAAATAACTTATGGGGTGATGCTATGTTATCTGCATGTAATATTTTAAATAGGTTACCACTTAAAAAGAATAATGTTTCCCCTTATGAATTATAGTTTAATAGAAAACCTAATCTTACAATACTTAAAGTTTGGGGTTGTTTATCATATGTTAGAAAACCAGACCCTAAACGACTGAAATTAGGCAATAGGGCATTTAAATGTGTTTTTATATGTTATTCCTTTAATGATATAACTTATACGTTCCTAATTATTGACATCTTAGGAGTTATAGAATCTATAGATGTAGACTTTTTTGAAAATCAAACAGTTGAGATTCCATTGAGATCATCTAGTCAAGAACCTAATATGACTAATGATATCAATGACGATGACTATGCTCCTGCTTAAAACAGCAAGGAAGTATCAGTACTAGTAATTGTACTGGACGAAGGAGATGTAAAAGAGAAAGAATAGAGAAGGACTATGATCATGACTTCATAACTTATCTTGTATAAGGCAGTAACGATGAAGTCCTTAATATGACTAGATATGTAACGAATATGGTGATAATCCTAAAATTTATCTAAGGCTGTGAATTCCAAAGATTCCATTTTCTGGAAAGATGCTACCAATAATGAATTGAGTTCCATACTGTCAAACAAAACTTGGGTTTTAACTGATTTACTTCTTGGTGCTAAACCTATAGGATGTAAATGGATATTCAAGAAAAAATTGAATACAAATGGATCCATCGATAAATTCAAAGCTATATTAGTAGCTATGGGTTATAAGCAAAGACATGGAGTAGATTATTTTGATGCATATGCTCCAGTTGCCCGCATACCTTTTATACGATGTTTAATAGCACTTTCATCCGTTCATAAATTGGTTATACATAAAATGGATGTAAAGATTTCTTTTCTAAATGGAGATTTAGAAGAAGAGATATATATGGAACAACCTAAAGGATTCAAAACCGCAAGCCAAAAAAGAAAGTTTACAAATTAGTAAATTCTCTTCATGGCCTAAAGCATCCTCCCATGTAATGGCATGAGAAGTTTGATAAAGTAGCATTTTCATATGGATTCATTGTTAATAATGCTGATAAATGTATTTATAGCAAATTGGATAACATTGTTACATTATAATATGTTTATACGTTGACGAAATGCTAATATTTGGTTCTAATGTATCCCATGTGAATGAAACTAAAAAGTTTTTATCTTCTAAGTTTGATATGAAAGATCTAGAAGAGACTGACATAATTTTAAGAATTAAAATCATTAGGAAAGAGGGGGAGTTGTTACTACCCAATCTCATTACATTGAGAAGTTCCTCAAAAAGTTTGTGTCATTATAATAACAAACCAGCACCAACTCCTTTAGACCTAGTAATAAATTAGTAAAGAACACTAGGCGTAACATTTCTCAACTTGAGTATTCCAGTGTTATTGGTAGTCTTATATATGCTATGCATTGCACTAGACCCAACATTGCACATGCTATAAGTATGTTGTGTCGATATACGAGTAATCTAGGTTACAAACATTGGAAAGTAATTTATAGAGTCCTAGCTTATTTGTAAGGAAAAATTAATTATGGTATATCTTATAAAGGATATCCAGCTATAATAAAAGGATGTAGTTATGTGACCTGGAATAATGTAGATTCCAAACCCAAGTCTACGACTGAACAGATCTTTACATTGGGAAGTGCTGATGTGTCTTAGGGTTCCAAGAAGTAAACCTATATATTTGACTTAGCAATTTTGTCAGAGTAGATTGCATTAGCAGATGCATGCAAGGAAGCAGAATGGCTCAGGAATTTATTAATAGAAATTCCACTATAGAAAGCCATCTCTAGTAGTCTTGCTTAACCGTGATAATCAGGCTATATACAACGTGTCTAATAAAACATATAATGGGAGGTTTAGACATGTAAGTCTAAGACATAAAATGATAAGACAATTACTCAAAAGAGAAGTAATAACCATTGACTACATAGAAACAAAAGAAAAACTTGGTTGACCCACTCGCTGTGAGTCTTCCAAAGGCAATTGGTTTCTATAAAATCTAACGAAATAGGACTAAGGTCTGTGAATGAAGGTTGATCATACTTAACAAAAACCTATCCTATGTTTTGGAAAAGATAAACAAGGTTCAAATTAAGAGAAACTCCTAAATAGCTATCTGTCAGCCTCCTGCTCGTCTTCAGTAGCTTTATTTGTCTTCCTACTGAAAACCTGTAAACCTCAACCCTCATCCTACTGAAATCAATTTTAAGCACCCGAAAGTTTAAAGGTTAAAACATAAAATTTGAATCAGACATAAAGCATGGTGTGAATATACCATACAGCTTGGTTATTTGATATTAACTGAGACCATGTTGCTTAGCGGAACGGGTTTCCCCTCACTAATATCTATAAAAACACATCTTTTGCCAATCTTTAATCCTACAACCAAAAATGGTTAAAAAAAAGTAAAGAATTATCATGTAAACATACATATCAGGTAACAATAAGACTATCTGTCCGAACACTATGGTTTTGTTTGGTTAATTAATAACCTTTGGCTGAATCAGGCCTATTAGACAACATAAAAATAATAATCTAACATCTATTAGATACTCCTCTTCTAGATGGTCTGTCCCTAACTTAACGTCTCTCAGGATCATCTGATCCTAATGGTTCTGCACCAAAACCTATCTCCGTACGGATATATTCCTTTCTGTGTGTAACAATCAATTCAGCTTTACCTGTGACTAAGCCCCACACACTGGAATTTTGGACCAAATTTTCCAGGGGATAATAGCTAATGTGTAGGTCGCAACCCTATACTAGTCCCACCTGATATACAAATATCTGAGTCACTTTACTAAGGGTAATCTTCCTTTACAATTTTTGTTGAAAACCATTTCTTCTCAAATTGATTTAAACCTTTAAATCATACTTTAAACAAGGAAAAAATACTTTATGCTTTACTCAAATCACATTGCCATGTTATATATATTTTACATAAATCTTTATTGATGAAAACATTTAAACCTTTGAAAGTACCACATTTGAACCCATTGAAAGCACCCCTTTCGAAACCAAGTAAACCACTTTGGTTAATAACCGTAGGCCGAAGGCCAAAACAAACCTTTTGAAACCTTTCATAATCATCCTTTCAAAACATTTAAAAACCTTTCCTTCGAAAGCATTAAAACCTTAGACCTCCTTTTTTTAAAACACTTAAACATTACCTTTAAAAAACATTGGAAACCTTCGATTTAAACCTTTCGAAACCACTAGGGAACCACTCCTTCAAATCCTTGTGCGGGTGTGATAGACCACCGATCTACAAGTGCAATCCCCAGAGTGTGGTTGCGATCGCCAATAGACGAGCAAGTGTGATTTGACCACCTGGTCTCGTCTTGTTTCAATTCTGCTTTAGCAAAGTTAAGCTCGATATATCAAAAGGCAATCAACGATTGTTAACCGATCTTTTCAATTTATCACCGGAACTAGGGGCGGAACTTAAGTGCCAGCCACTGATTGAGATAGCGCAATATCGGAATTCGACTTAGCACTCGATCGCGATCCGAAACCATGACTCTGAAACTTTGCAACCAAACCCGGGCCTGATTTAAAGACAAAAACTCCATAATTGTATTAAATGTAAGTTCAAATGCTAAGCACTTTAACAAATGAGCACAGATTGAGCTAGAGACAAAATGAAATTTTATTTCAATTGTTCTTTGGAAGAAAAAGGATAAGTACAAAACAATACCAAGAGTCTTACTAGCAGGGGCCGAACCCACATTTATACACGGCCTACAAATAGAAAGCAAAAGTAGATTCCTATCTGTCTACCAAAAATGAATCGAGAAGGCATATCCATTCTTTCTTTTTTCTCGGCTTCTTCTCCGACGTTGACCCGCTAGAGCTGCCACTTGGCTTCCTCTTTGAGCCCTTGCCTTTTGACAGCTGATCTTCAGTCGGGAGTATTATATTAACTTCCTCCTCCGAACTCACATGTATTGGAATGCTTCCTGAAGGCGGAGTCGGAGGGACAAGATCAACAGTACGAGGTGGGAGAGGCACACTAGCGTCGACGACCGTACCAAAGGAGAAATCATTCGTAACGGGGCTGGACCAGGTCCCGCTATTCCACCCCCAAAGCTACTAGCCCGGTCAGCTGCTTCTATTTCGACGTTGATTTCGGCTATTATTTTCTCTTCATGAATTGTCTGAGCCTCGTTGGGAACTTTAGTAGTTGGGCCTGAGGAGCTAGTCACAGGTGCGCCTCCACTCATGACAAATGACAGATCAGCAAAGGGGTCACTGTGATGACCGAGAAGCTCCTCCATCATCTGTTCATCGAAAGTAAGTGTGCTCCCTTGTACCCCATCCGTAAGTGTAGTAGCCGTTGTCGTGGTCGCTTCCTTTATGATAGCCTCCTGCTCATGATGTAACTCTTGGGTTACAGGAGGTATATCAGATGAAGCTCTTGTCACTGAATAGAGACAAATAAAAAGAGTTAGCAATTACTCTGATACTGTTCCAAACTTTGGATGAGCATAAGAAATGCTTATAATACCTTCCACAGTTTGGCTTGCGGGTGGTGGAGCAGCTTCAAAGACATGCTCGTGAACTGGAGATAACCGTGGTTGATCAAGATTATAAGCAGGAACGGACTGAGGATCAACCACGAATATAGATTCAGGCTGAGTTGGCGCAAGAGTTTTAGAACTTACATCATGGTGCTCAACACCAGAACCTTCTCCACCTTTCAAATGTTGAGTGCCAAGCTTCTCCTTTTCATATGCGATCGTGATATCATGGAGAACTTTCCTTTCTTCTTCATTCAACACCCGGTTCTCGGATTCGAACTCATCGACTGATTCCGCTTGTCGTTCTGCCTTTTCATCTTCTACTAATCGACCCTAAGCATTATACAGATATGTTGGATAATTATCGAGCCATGCTAGATTTTTATGCTTCATGACATTGGCATTGTATGTGATCAAAAGGTCTTCAATATTGGTCTCTAACCTAGTCTCTTCCATCCTAACATCGTCCACAACCCTGGCCTCAACCTCCCGAATTTTAAGTACCGCCGCATACCTTTCATCCCAGAGCACCACAGTTTGTTCGCACACCTCTTGGGCTGCTTTATTTGCATCATCCTTTTCCTTGAAGATTTCAGAAAATTTGGCTTTAAGCTCCTTAAGTTCCTTCAACGCAGCATCCCTTTTAGCTGTGATAGTGGTGTTTCGGTGGACCGTCTCCTCAACCAAAGCAAAATGCAACTATCGCATCCTTTCCATGGATTGATAGCCTCATCAACTTTCTTGGTGGCCTCTATTTCGGATTTTCGGGAAGATTCGGCTTCATTATTTAGCACATGAATTATACGGTCTTTTTGGCCGAGGTCAGTTTCTAACTTCTCAATTGTTTTTCTCGATCAAAAGCCACCGCCGATGCTTTATCCGTAGCTTTCATCCACTTTTTGTATTAGGTATAAATATCATGGATGTGATCATGCATCGTTTGTTCTGCCTCAGTTGGAATATTCTTTAAATGTGGAGGGAAGATAAAGCCGTTGAAATAAATGTTTGAAAAATCTTTTCTCAACTGGGCGATTCTGATTGCTCCTACCCCAATAGGCTCGATGATCGCTTTTTTAGTAATAATGGGAGCTTCAGCCTTAGACCTACGAC
The DNA here is from genome assembly GCA_030765085.1 of Allium cepa. Lineage (NCBI taxonomy): Eukaryota > Viridiplantae > Streptophyta > Magnoliopsida > Asparagales > Amaryllidaceae > Allium > Allium cepa. The sequence goes on from CM060930.1 coordinate 242,700,040, forward strand.
GCTGCGAATCAGACCTGGCTACTTGTAGGAAGTGACTCGCTTAAATCTAAGGCATTTTGAAGCCCTTCCAATCTGCTGTCGTATTGGAGCGACACATGGTCCGCAATTTGAATATCGGCAAGCCCTTCAAAAGGATTCTCTATTTGCAAGGGATGAGCCTCCGAGATTCTAACACCGAGAACTGGTAAAGACACAATCATTAAGTTCCATCTCAAAGACTTATGACGCTTATATGCTGCTGACTTGCCTTTACTCCTTCTCTCTAAATCTTGAAAATTGTTAGGAGGCCTGGCTACGGGTTCATCATAAGTGGGCTTGTTCTCTTCATCGCCCTCCTTATCAATTACGATCTCGGGTGCTCTATGTTTAGCCCATCTCATCGGGGATTCCCTAAGCGATCCCTCCAGTCTTATGCTTTGATTTCGATCGATTAGCCCAACAGTCCTCAAATTTCTATCTATGAGCACCGAGTCCATGTCTCTCATCTCGCCCGGCACTTCCTGAAGAATTTGTACTATTTCTTTGAAACTGGCACCTTCGGGTCACCAAAATGTGGCTGTAAAGGAAAGAAGAAATTAGTTTCAATGTCATTTATGACTATCTCGTTAGCTACTGGAAAATTTGCAGCACTTACGTCTGACTAACCATCGGCTGACGAACCCTGGAGGGCATCGAACGTTAAAACTCTCCGTCTTAAAATAACCAAGCCTAGTCCAAGATCCCATCACCACTTTGCAATTCCGAACTGCCTCTAGAAATGTGAGGGAAGGATTGTCTCCCCGACTCTTGGCATTAAACAAGTTTCCGACTTCTTCCTGAATCGGGGGTCGAAAGAGATGTTCCATGAAAATAATGAACAGACTGTTCAACAGTGCATATACATTCGTATGTAATTGTCTCGGTCGCCTAGTACTCATTCGTATCGAATGTGTTGCCATCACTTCATATCGATGAATATAAATCGATACAAAGCTCCATAGCTCTAGGCCGATACGAATTTCCTACTCGTATCCATTGATTACAGATCGATACAAAGCTCACTCCCCAAAATCGATACGAATATGTGATCTCCTTCTCCTTTCCATCGGTATGAAGTCGATGTCGAGCTCTTCTTCCATAAGCATTTCGTATCCCTACACTTCTTATTCTCCAAACCCATCCAGGCATCACCTCCATCATTCTCATCCTCGCTCAGGCCCATCTCCGGCCTCCACTTCACTAGAATAGGCCGCAACGTCAAATGGAATGGTAAAGAGTTCGAGTCTCATCGTTTTTGCATTGGATTTTTTCAATGGATTATCTAGATTTGGAAGTTGGTTTAGAGAATTGGAAGATTGATTCGGTTCGAAGGTGGGAGCAATTTCAATTTCCTCTAATCCGAAGCGACACGAAAGCTAGAAAGAAGTGAGAAAGTGAGAAAAATTTTAAGTACCAAAGTATTTATACCTGGACAGTGTCTATTCGTCTCTCAGTACGAGCTAACCGATTGAAATGGCCTACTCCATCAATCGATAAAAATTAACCTGTTCGTATCCATCAGGCAACTGAGATGAAGCACAAAGCAAAGAGTGAGGCGATTCAAAATTGAAAGAGACTGAAGAGTGTGATAGAAATTCATAGCTTTCTTGGATTGGAAGGCAATCACCGTCGGTTCATAAAAGACTTTTCTAAACTTTCTTTACCTCTTACTAGTTTGACAAAGAAGGGAGTTAAGTACGTTTGGTTGGACAAATGTGAAGCTACTTTTCAAAAATTAAAAGAACTCCTTTCCGATGCACTTATTCTTGTTATTCTCGAAGGGAACCAAGACTTGATTGTTTATACCGATGCTAGTCGTGTTGGTTTGGGAGTCATTCTCATGCAAAGGGAATGTGTTATCGCTTATGCATCTAGGCAATTAAAGCCTGCCGAGACTAGATATGTCACTCATGATTTAGAGCTCGCGGTCATTGTTTTCGCCCTTAGAATTTGGCGTCATTATCTTTTGGGAGAGAAATTTTTTTCTACACCGATCATAGATCTTTGAAGTATTTATTCTCTCAAAAGGAACTTAATTTTCATCAACAATGTTGGCTCAAGTTCCTTGCATCTTATGGTCTTGATATTCTTTATATTTCCAGAAAAGGAAATCGTGTTGCCGATGCCCTTAGTCGTAAGCAACAAACGGTTGTTTCTATAAATATATCCGAATGGAATGATCTCGTGACTTTGTCTACTTGTGTGATTCGAGATCATGATTCTGATTCATGTCCATCTCTTGTTTTATGTAGCCTTGAGCTTCATCCTTCTCTTTTAGACCGCATTCTTAAAGCTCAAAAACATGATCTCGAATTGGCTCTTCTTAACCAAAGTTGTAGGGATAAAAATAAGGTTGATGGTTTGAAAGACTTTGAAATCTATACTCGTGGAGGCATTCGAAAATTTGGTAGACTTATTGTGCCTAATATTAGTGATCTCTATAAGGGCATTTTAGAAGACTCTCACCGTTCTAAATTTACCATTCATCCCGGTAGTAGTAAAATTTACCATTCATCCCAATTGACTTACTACATAACATCCCCCTCAAACCACACTCGTTTACCACTTCGTCACCTACAACACACCACACTGCCAGCAACCAAACAGCAACCCTTTTTAAACCATTTTCAACACTGTAGCTCACCCCTTCCCACTTACATACCTCTGACCATATCCCTCAAACCATCAAATAGCAGGAGTTCAGGCAACTAGAAACGGTGATTGTGCACAGTCAGCCACACAACATACTTCACACCCCCTCTGCTTGCCATAAACCACATCAACCATAAACCACCATCACATCACATTACTGTCCACTTCAATATTTCACCATCCCAAACCTACGTTACTGTCACCTGTTCAAACATCTCACTTGCGTGCATACATCAAGACTTCATACCAGAACTGCAGTCACAACAATGCGACTTACATACTCACTTCAAACCAAGCTACATCCTCATGCCAAACTGAATCTACCTAATCGAACTCGCCCGAACCACTATCATCATCCACTCCACAAATCGCCACTGTCCACAAGCTTGCAAATTTCCACTGAACTGCAAAGCACCTGCCGCTATCACCAACTGTGATATTCATCACCAACTTAACACTCCTTGACAACAACAACTACCAGAGCCACCACATACCCTTCTCAACAGAACCCCCTTCACCTTCACATCCTTTGAAAACGCAACCCAATTCACCAATCACCACCCCCCGCTTCTCACAACAGTCTAATACTGCTACAACCTCCCCAATACAAAACCATTTTAGTTCCAACTGATGCACAACCCACATTCGAACCTTCCTCTACTTTCAACCACCACCCTAACCTCCACAAGCGAACTACTGAACCACTGCAGCCCCTCTATTCCACTTCACCGCAATCTAACAAACCCACTTCATATCCACCAGCTGCAGTTCAACTTCCACTGCCACGAAATCGCGTCCTCCAAGTGCGATCGCATAACCCACTCGCCTGTCAAACGCAGCCACCAACTCCGCCATCAAACCGCAACCAACATCGAATTGCCTCAACAGTCGCCTTCACCCCCAAAAATCGCCGACCACCCTCAACCCAAAATCTCAAATCATCCCACCTCACGCGACCCTCCTCTCACACCAAAGAACAGCAACTATCTTCCTCGTAGATCGAATTTTTTTTTAAAACTTGTGCTTCGATTTTTGTTTTGAGTTTATTTATTTATTTATTCGCGAGTGTGGGACTCAGACTGGTTTGAGAAACGTAAGAATTCGCGAATTTATTTGTTTGAATTCTCTGATTTTTTTTTACAGTAGTTCAATTGTTTTAGTGGGCCGGGTGGGCTGTGGTCTTCAATTTTAGTTTTATTTGTTAGGTTTCTTTTCTCTACTTGATATTACATTTTTTCTTTCTCTAAAAAAAAAACAAGTTTGAATTTGTCTTGTTTTCATTTTTCACTTGTTTTGTTTCAGTTATAATTTGTTTTAAAGTCTATCTTCCAAAAACAAATTAATAATAATAATTGTATATTTCTTGTTTTTCTTTTCACGTTGCCCAAGCAGAAAATAAAGAATAACTGTTTTGCTTTGCTTGCTAAAGAAAGCCGCTACAGAAAAATTGCTAAATAATCTGCAAGCTCTGGTATTGTGTATTTTCTCCTTGTTTTTATTTTGAATTGCATTGTTAGTTGCTTGCATTTGCATTTATATAAAAAAATATTTCAAAATCCAAAAACAAAAACAAACTTTATTTTAGTTGCATTGTAAATTCACGTTTAATTACTACTTTGCATTCATCTCATCTTATTTTTTTCCTAAGGGCAATACCCCAATTCACATAAGGTGAGGGATTTCACCACTCTTTCCTTATCCCACAAAAGCATTTCATCGTAGAATTTGACTAATAATAAAGGTTAGACTTGGACCTAAGGGTGTCGCGAGCCCACTTAGGGCTTAATTGTATCTTCACAATTGTTTTTTTTGAACAATTTTATTTCTTGGTGTCTAGGCTACGGCAGACTAATAACCATTTATAAATATTACGGTGATTCGTAAATGTTATAGTGGTTGTTCCTCTGAAGGTACTTAAATATTCGGTTGCATTGCTACGGTGATTCGTGGTGCACCGATAACCCTTGCTCGTTACCCGGCTGAGAAATATTTTTGTTGATTTAAGACAAAGTGTGATTATATAGTTTTGGGTTAGGAGCTACTAAGGACAGAAAACTGTAATTAAGTCCTTTGCATTCATTTAGTTGCATTAGTTCATGCATATTTTTTAAAAAAACAAAAAAAAATCCAAAATCCAAAAAAAATTAAAAATTTTACGTAACTTAGTTTTCAATCAAAAAAAAAGATCTTTTTTTCCCTTTCTTTTGAAAATTTTCAATCAAAAACAAAAAATCAAAAAAAAATAAAATCTTTTCAAAAAGAAAAAAAAAATTAAAAATTCAAAAACAAAAAAAAAATCAATTTCCATTTTCTGAAAACAAAAAAATCATTTTGGTAAATATTTGAAAATGCAAATAAAAAAAAAATACAAAACCAAAAACATATAAAAAAAATTGAAAAAACAAAAATCAAACTTTTCTTTTGAAAATAAATCTCACTTGGTAAATAGTTTTCTTTCTCTTTAAAAAAAAGAAAGTTCAAAAAACAAAAACAGAAACAATTTTTCACTTCGTTTTTCAAATTTTCTTTCATTCTCTAAACTCGACTCTAACTTCTTTCTCTTTTAGACTTTCACTTGTGCATAAGTACTTGGACTCATGACACAACAACGAATACTTGGATTCGCAACCCTTCTACAAATCGTTTAACCCGAATAGACGATCCTCCTGAAATGGCGAACGAGAACGCCCCTCTAACTCTTATGGATAGAATCTTTCCCGATGGAGTTTCTATTCCATCTTGCATCACGTTACCCGTCCCTACGGGTAACCATTTCGAAATTAACTCGAATCATATTGCCACGCTTTCGAAATTTGGCAATTTCGAGCACGATGATACATACATCTTTTTGACTAAATTCGAAAAAGTTGTGCAACAATTAAACTCCAACACTTTTCGATGATGGAATCAAACTTCGATTAATCCCATTCGCTCTTACGGATTACGCTGAAAAATGGTTGTACAGCTTACCATTGAACTCGATTAAAACTTGGGATGAATTCGTAAAAGCTTTCTTAAAAATGTTCAATCCTTTGGAAAAATGAGTAGAATTCGAAACGAAATTGTAAATTTTCATCAATTCAAGGGAGAACCATTTGAAAAATATTTTGAAAGATTCAAAGAGCTTTTAATAGAAGGTCCACACCATAACTTCGAAAAATGGACGATTTGCCAAATCTTATACGATGGAATCGAAAACAGCTCACGAACCATGCTTGAATCAATGTGCTAAGACAACTTTCTTGCCCAACATCACGACGATGCTTGGCAATTTCTTGAAAACCTCGCTGAAAAGTCGTCCCAATGGGAACGTTCGAACGAAAAATCAATTTCCTCACGATCGAGTGCAAACTCAATAGGATCTTCTTTTTCTTTGGAAGCTAAGATCGACACAATGATTAAAAAAATTCGATAATGTCTTCTCATCGAATCAAATGAACCAAGCTTCCCAACCAATGTGTTATAAATGCAACGATCCTAATCATATAGCCGATCAGTGTCCCAATTCTATCGAACAAATCAATGCTTTCAATAAAGCCAAAAATGACCTGTTTTCTCCAACGTACAACCCTGGTTAGAGAAATCATTCAAATTTTTCGTGGAACCAAAACAATTCCAACACGAATACGATTCATCCCAATTTTCAAGCATTCCCGAATAATGCTTCGAATCATCCCTTTAAGCCCAACAATTTTTAACCAAACTTTGCGGGTCCATCCGATAATCAACCGCAACAATCAAATTTTCAACCAAATTCTACTCATCCTTCCCAAGACGATAAATGTTTAACTTCGCTTGAGAAAACTCTTGAAACATCGGCTAGGGCAACTACTCAAAACCTTCAATCAAACAGCAATTTGCAAAATTATTGACTTCATATATGCAAAACACAAACCAATCAATTGCAAAACTCGAAATGCAAATGAGTCAATTTGCCACATCTATAAGTGAACGCGAACGAGGTAATTTTCCAAGCCATCCCCTTCCAAATCCTAGAAATCAAAGCGCAAATACAAATCAAGCCCATGTTGTTCAAGATAGCAGCGTCACCCAATTGAATGCTATCACAACTTTATGTTCCGGTAAATAAATCGATAATCAAGTCGTTAACCCAAACGACTTACCGGAAACTTCTAAAACAATGAACGAATCTGAACAGAACGTGGAGCAAAACGTCAAGTCGAATGCCAATCAAAATTCTTCTTCTTATTTTACTCAAGTGGATCCGCCACCGCCTACCCAGTATCGTGTCCCATTTCCACATCGTCTTCGACTGAAGAAACACTCGAACCAAATGGAAAAGTTGTTGGAAATTTTTAAACAAGTGAAGGTTAACATCCCGCTTCTTCACATCGTTCAACAAGTCCCCACTGACGCAAAATTTCTTAAGTATTTATGCACCCAAAAGCAACATAATCAAGTGCCCAAAAAAGCCTTCTTAGCCGCTAGTTTGAGCGAAGTCTTGTCCCAATCCATGCCCGTTAAATATGAAGATCCAGGCTGCCCTACGATTTCATGTACAATGGGAGACAAGACGATTAACAAATGTTTGATAGACTTAGGCGCGAGTGTCAACTTGATTCCAATATCCGTGTACGAATAATTAAGCCTAGGTGAGCTCAAACCCATGAAAGTTACGCTTCAATTTGCCGGTCGTTCCATTAAGAAACCCGTGGGACAAATCGAAGACGTGCTCATTCGAGTAGGGCAATTCATATTCCCTGTTGATTTTATCATTCTCGAAACACAACCCGTGACAAATCTCTCGAGTCAAATTCCATTGATTTTAGGCCGACCATTCTTAGCCACCTCAAATGCCTTAATCAATCGATGAAAATCTCTTTTGAAAACATTACTTTGGATCTTAACATTTTCAATCTTGAAAGCCAATCGAATGAATCTCGTGACGAAACGTTGGAAGTTAGTGCCATTCACGAAAACTTCGAAAACGAGACACTTGACCTTAACGACGAATGCGAAGCCGAGTATGAAAAGTTGTTTCCTGAAATTCCCAATTAGATTGAATACACTCTTCCCTTTGAATCGCTTCAAGTTGAGTCCAAATCTCAACCCAACTCTTTGATTGAAAAACTCCCGAAGTTGGACCTCAAACCACTTCCCGATCACCTTATGTACGCATACTTAGGTGAAGACGAAACGTTGCCCGCCATAATTTCCGCAATTCTCTCTCTTGATCAAGAAACCTCAGTACTCTCTATTCTTTCGAAAAACAGAGAGGCAATCGGATGGTCGATTTTCGATATAAAGGGAATTAGCCCTGCTCTTGTTCAATATTGCATCCATTTAATCGATGATGCCAAGCCTACTCGTGACATGCAGCGAAGGCTTAGTCCAAAAATGAAAGATGCAGTGCATGACGAATTTCTTAAACTTCTCTACAACGGAATCATTTACCCAATCTCTGGTAGTTCATGGGTTAGCCCAATTCACATTGTACCGAAAAAGTCTGGGCTAACCATTGTCAAGAACGATTCAAAAGAACTTATTCCAACTCGTACTCAAATGGGTTGGTGTGTTTGCATTGACCATCGAAAACTGAATGCCGCAACACGAAAGGATCACTTCCCCCTTCCTTTCATCGACCAAATGCTAGAACGTTTAACTGGCCATGAATTTTACTGCTTCCTTGATGGTTATTCCAGCTATAACCAAATTCCAATCGCTCCTGAAGATCAAGAGAAAATGACTTTCACGTGTCCATTGGGTACCTTCGCTTATCAACGTATGCCATTCGGACTTTGCAATGCTCCTGCGACTTTCCAACGATGCATGGTTGAATCTTTTCCGACATGATTGAATGCTTTCTAGAAGTTTTTATGGACGATTTCTCAATCTTTGGTGATTCTTTTTCCCAATGTTTATATCATCTCGAGTTGGTTCCAAAACGATGTAAAGAAAAACATTTGACTTTGAATTGGAAAAAATGCCACTTTATGGTCAAACAAGGCATAGTCCTTGGACATATCATCTCAAATAAAGGCATTGAGGTAGATAAAGAAAAAATCGACGTAATTGCAAATCTACCCATTCCCAAATCTGTTAAGGACAATCGATCAATTCTAGGACGCGTTGGCTTTTACCAACGCTTTGTGAAAGACTAGCAATCGCTCATCCTTTGACGACTCTTCTTGGAAAAGATGTTTCTTTCGATTTTAACTCTGATTATATCTCTTCTTTTGAACGTCTTAAGAACGAACTCATTTCTGCTCCAATCATTTGCGCACCTAATTGGGATCTTCCTCTCGAAATAATATGTGATACTTCAAACTTTGCCGTTGGTGCTGTCTTAGGACAATGCATCAACAAAATCCTTCACGTCATTTACTACGCGAGTATGACTTTGAACGACGCTTAACTCAACTGCACAACAACCGAAAAAGAGCTTTTAGCTGTAGTCTTTGCTCTCGAAAAGTTTCAACCTTACTTGATAGGTTCACACATTACGGTCTACACTGACCATTATGCGCTACGATATCTCTTCGCTAAAATGGATGCTGAAACCCGTTTGATTCATTGGATTCTTTTACTTCAATTATTTGACCTTACAATCAAAGACAAAAAAATCTGATAATGTCGTAACCGATCACTTGTCTCGTCTTTCAAACGCACCATCTTCTTTGCCAATCAATGAAAACTTCCCCTTGAACAACTTCTTTCAATTTCTATCGACCCATGGTACCTAATATAGTGAACTACTTAGTCACTAAAGAAACTCCCTCATCGTGGTCCAAACAGGACAAATACAAATTCATGTCCCAAGTGAAATATTTCTATTGGGACGATCCATACTTGTTCAAATATTGTCCCGACCAAATCATCCGACGTTGCATTCTGGATAATGAGATAAGGAGTGTTCTTTCGTTTTGCCACGATCAAGTATGTGGCGTACATTTCAGTCCTCGAAAAACTATGGAAAAGGTGCTTCAATGTGGTTTCTATTGGCCTTCTCTCTTCAAAGACTTATTTGAATTTTGTAAAACTTGCGATCAATGTCAAATGCTTGGATGAATTTCTCGACGAGATATGATGCCTCTAAAACCCATTCTTACCATCGAATTTTTTTATGTTTGGGGTATTGACTTTATAGGACCTTTTTCCAATTCTTTTGGAAACTTGTATATCCTTCTCACTATTGATTACGTCTCAAAATGGGTTGAAGCCATTCCATGCAAGACCAATGACTATAGAATTGTTGTGAAATTTCTCAAAGAAAACATCTTTTCGAGGTTTGACACACCTCGCACAATAATCAGTGATAACAGAACCCATTTTTGTAACCGGTCTTTTGAAACTTTAATGAAGAAATACTGATAACCCCTAAGTTATCCACTCCGTATCATCCTCAGACTTGTAGGCAAGTTGAAGTTTCGAATCGTCAAATAAAACAAATCTTGGAGAAAACTGTCAACAAAAATCAAAAAGATTGGTCTCAAAAATTGACCGACGTGCTTTGGAATTACCGTATTGCTTTTAAAACTAACCTTGGGATGTCCCTATTTCGTTTAGTTTACGGTAAAGCTGGCCATTTACCCATTGAAATTGAACATAAAGCATTGTGGGCAATAAATAACTTAAACTTTGATCTTGAAAAAGCTGGTGAAAACCGAAAACTACAACTCAACGAACTAGAAGAACTTGGGAATGATGCGTATAAAAATGAGAAAATTTACAAAGAAAGAACCAAAGTTTTTCATGATAAGTCAATCCTAAGGAAAACGTTTTTGCTTAACCATAAATTTCTTTTATATGACTCAAGACTTCATTTATTTTCGGGAAAACTTCAATTAAGATGGACCGGACCATTTGTGGTACGAACTGTTTTTCCACATGGTTCCGTAGAAATAGAAAACCCCAGGAATGGATCAATTTTCAAAGTCAACGGTCATCGTTTGAAACCTTTCTTGGAATTGCCAAATAAACAATAGGAGGAGCTCATGATCCTTCATGAGCCAAGCTACGTGTAGTAAGAATGTTAACCCTCTTTTGTAAATATTTACATATTTTTCCCCATTACACTCATTATATCATGCATCGACTATGGGGACACAGTCAAAATTAAGTGTGGAGGGAGGGGGGGGTTCTCATTTTCATTTATTTAGTTTTTCATGGCATTTTTGAAATTTCATTTTCTTCAAAAAAAAAAATTCTCAAAACTCCTAAATCTCAAAAACATTTTCTTTTTACCATTTTGATTTATTTTTGAGGAAACACTATGGGATAAGTATAAGTTTTGGTTAATAAATTGAAATTTTTGAAAATTTATTTGTCTTAACAAAAATAAAAATGAAGTTTGATTACAAATAACAATGGTTTAACTAGTATATACGAAGGTTCATCTATGTTAATTATAAAGTATGTTCTAATTGAAAATCTTTGCTTAAAAGTGGTACATTTAAAAGTAAAGGATATAACATTTTTGTCTTCTAAGTTAAATGGCGCTAAGATGATTTTGCAAAACTCTCCCTGTCTTAAAAAAAATAAAAAAAGAATAATAACATCCAAAGTATTCACTCTCATTTAAAAGTCCTCACAGTTATGTATGGGTGAATTACTTGGAATCTTTGATTATGTGCTTTCATACTCATTTATAAGTCCTCACGGTTATGTATGTATGGAACACATGTAAAAAAAAGAATAGACGTAATAAAAACCACCTATGGTCGATAGGTGTGTGCATGAAAGTGTGCGCACTCGCCATACTCTGTACTCCCCTCAAATAAGCCCGAAAGACATAGCATGGGTGGTATATCTGGCTTCAGTTTGCCCGAGCTAGGTGTGTAATTTTTCTTGCAAATAATGAGAGAGCAAGCAAGTGAAATCCTAGCACTATTTTAACTTGTTTGATTTAACTTGTTATTGAAAAGAAATGAAAATACTACTTTAACAAACTTTTATAATCAACTAAGGATCCATTTCATAATTACATTATGTTATCAACCGAAACAACTAGCCAAACTATGGTCTATCTGTTATGACAACTTGATTTTTATTGGAATATTTTGACGAGTAAATGACTTAAATTTTCAAGACAATAACCAAAACTTGTACTTAACTTATTTGTGTCTATTTAAAAGTAAATCTTTCATTTGTAAATATTTCCAAAAACTCGCATTCATCTCTTTGTATATAAATCTTGCATTTTATAAATATTTTCACTTTGCATTGGATCTTGTAGGTTGTATCCGCTAAAAACCCTCACGAGACAACACTCGTCCTACTAGGGCCACCCAGAGGTTTGACGGCTTGTTGCATATGCTCAATGCAATCGTGCTCCCTACGAAAACAGATTTATCTTAGTTTTCCTTTATTCGAGGACGAATAAAAAGATAAGTGTTGGGGTATTTTATGTGCACGTAAATGTGCATGTATTTACATCCATATTTTATCCCTTTTTATTTAAATAAACATCATATTTGGTCATTTTAACATGTTTAAAACCAAAATTCAATTATTTTCGAACCATCATATTTTCATCTTCATTCAGGGGAAAAACGATCATTTTTGTGCTTGTGTCAGTGTTAGAATTTTTACTTGGACAATTTTTATGATTTTTATAGGATATTTGATGCATATGGAAGAGGGATTCATGATGATATATGCATGCACAAGGAGCTACAATGGAATGAAGAGGAAATAATTCACGTTCAAGATCATGGAGGACCTCATCCACTCACCTTGATTTCCAATTAGGAGCTAAGCACATGTTAAAAGGTCGTTAAAGCTTCATGTACATTTAAGTTGAGAGTTAACTTATGCTAATGATTACTTGGTGGCCACACTACCTCAAAGACAATTTGGAAAGCTCCCTAAAAATGGATTTAGTGTTTTATGCATGTATCGATAACGCTCTTATGTACATGAACATATCTTCTACTCTTTCACTTTACTTAGGAAATTATGAGACCAAAGTATAAGCTCAGTGTTCAATGAAATAAAAATGGCTTCGTAGCGTCTTTCTCTTCTCTTATTTACATGCTTTCATTTATTTTTCATGATTTTATTTATGCTCTTTCCTTTTCTTTGTTAGTAGATAGTTTTACCTTTGTGCAAGTAGTGTAGCTTAATTCCTTTTGTTGTAAGTAGTTTAATTAAATTCTCTTCTTTGCTATTTTTCGATTTTCTTCTCTTTTTAATGTTGAAATTTACTTCCGTTGCTTCAATGCCACAAATGATTAGCTAAACCCCTTCAATTTAGGGGTGATTAAGCTATCTAACTTTATGTAATTTCAAAGTTTTTAAGATTTATGATCTCTTTGTTTATGCTTCATGAATGTGAATTTTGATGCAAGTTTATACAAGTGGGTTTGATAGCTTATGTTGCTTATGCAAATGAGCTATTCTTATTCAACATAAACACAATTTGCACCATCATTTGCTAATTAATTTTTTATTTAAAATAAAAGTAGAATTTAGATTTGATGATCTATGTTACTAATTACAATAGTAAATAGATCATACTTAAATTAGCTTTTGCTTTGGATTCATTTTTATGAGAATAGATGAGTGGTTTATGTGTTGTATTATAGTTTGATGGTTTGAGTTATGTTAATTAATAACATAAACAAATCATACTTATGATAAAGACAACAATATTTCAATAAATATCAAAACTAGAGATCATAAATTAGTGTTTGTTGATTTACGAAAATATAAGAGTGAATTTATCCCTAAATTTTTCTCTAGTTGGATAGTTTTTAAATCAAACTTTAATTCTTGTTTTAGCTACATTTTATTTCTAGTTAACAACTTCTCCATCATTTGGTCTAATTTGATTGAATAGATTTTTAAACTCTAACAATTCCCTACGTATCGACTCGTATTCGCCACATATTACAAAGTGTACGCCGTGCGCTTGCGGTAAAAATTTATTTCGAGTTATCGGCATTTTTCTAATCGATAGAACATTTGTCGTTAAATACCTAACACCTGTTAGGTGTTCTTCTTTTGGATTATTTATCCTTAACTATCTGTTAAACATTTTCCTTCTAGACGGTCTGTCCTTAACTATTTGTTAAATACTTCACTTCTAGACAGTCTGTCCCTAACTTAATCATCTCCTAGATCTTCTAGATCCTAATGGTTTTTCAGGCTCACCAATAACCTATATGTATACAAAATTTATTTCTTTCAGTGTGTAATCATAATTTTAGTCTACCCGTGACTAAGCCCTACAAACTAGAATTCTGAACAACAGTTAGCTGGGGCTAATAGCTAATGTATAGGGCACGACCCCATATCCCATCTGGTATTCTAATAGCCTAGTCATTTTCATTTAAGGATCCGCTTCCATAATTTTCCTTGAAAACATTTCCAAAAAAATTTAAACCTTTAATCAAATTTAAAAAAGGAATAGTATATCAAAATCATATCACCATGTTATATATCCCCTTTACTTAAACTTTAGTTGACGAAAACACTTAGCCATGTGGAAGAACCTCTTTCTGCACTTTTGAAATCATCTATTTCAATTCAAATATCAAACCTTTCAAAAACAATAAAACTTTGGACATCCTTCTTAAAAACTCTTTAAAACAATGCCTTAGAAATCCTTGGAAAACCTTCCATCTCAAAACATTCGAAACCATTCACTTAAACCTTTCCAAGTCATTCAACCAGAACCTTTTGAAGTCATTCATTTAAACATTTCGCAATCACTCTTTTAAACATTTTGAAAACATTGAACTTAAACCTTTCATGGTAAATCATTAAACCTTTCAAAATCATTCGGCCAAGACCTTTCAAAACCATTGAATTAAACCTTTTGAAATCAATTTTCAAACCTTTCAAAATCATTCAACTAAAACCTTTCGAAACCATTGAATTTAACCTTTCGAAATCGATCTTTAAACTTTTCAAAATCATTCACTTTAACCTTTTAAAATTATTCATTAAACCTTTTGAAATTATTTACTTAAACCTTTTGAAGTCATTCAATTAAAACCTTTTGAAGGCTCACGGGTTTAAATTCAAAACAAACGGAAAACCTTCTTTTAAAACCTTTCAAAGTCATTGGAAGCAACCTTTCGACTAAGTCAAAAGCTCTGCTTTGAAAGCTTTATACTTATCCTTTAAAACAACTCTTTCGAAAGCTTTGGGTTATACTTCAATTTATAAAACAAGGGTAAATCACCTAAGTTGAAAGCTTCCTTTCGAAAACATTGGGAGAAACGGCTGGTTTTTAAACAAGTAAGCCCTTCGTCTTTGTCGGAAGGTTCAAAACAAAACAAAGCGGCAGTAACCTTTCGAATGTGTCAAAAGGTTGAAAAACCTTTATTTAAACATTTGACCTAGTCGAAAGCAACCAAGTCGAATGCTCTTATTCGAAAGCAAAGTAGATGTAAGCTTTTGGTTTATAAAACAAACATACCCCAACTTCTTTGGCCATTAACCTTTCGACTAAAAACCTATTGACTTTGTCCAATTCATTGTGTACCAAGTAACTTGAAACCATATGCATTGGTTTGACCTTGTTGAAATCTTTAAAGCTCTTGACCTTGTTGGAAGGTCTGGGTCGGAAGGTTTACTGCCATAATAGGCCGAAACATGCTAAAAGTATGATTTCTTGGTTTTTAACTTAAAAAAGATAACTTTTCAACAAACCTGCCTTTGTTGTCAAATTTTCATTGGTTAATAAATTCATTCCAAAAATACGCTGCCACTATTTTCAGAACTAAATAATAATTTCATTTTATAAATTTCCCCTTATCCTAAATTAAATATATAAAACATTTAAGTCACATACCTTAAATAATTTTATATGTTCATCAAATAACTTAGGAAAAATCTAGAAAAATCCCAAAAAATCTATTTTAGTATGTTTCCTAACATATAAAAATTTCAACTGTATATAATTATTATTTTAGCCGAAAATAATTTATAACCCAATAAACAATTTCCTTCACTAGAAAATTAATATAAAATCCATATTAATTCAGAAAATTATGAAAATCGAATTCCATCTCTAAAATATCATTTCTGATCCAAATTTAAAATTTCAAGGCATTTGGATGTCATTAAACAGGGTTTTCATGTCAAAATATCATAAAAATTTAACATGGATATATAATTCATCAAGCATATATATATATATATATATATATATATATATATATATATATATATATATATATGACTTTAACCATCAAAACATGGCATATAATTGCAAAATCATTTCGGATCTAATCTTAAAATTGAAACTAAAAGAAATTAGGTTGTAGTAATTATTTACCTTAGCTTTGAGATATAAGATGTGAGATTAGATGTTGATTAAGTTGATTATCTTCCTTCTCTTAATTCTTAGATTTAATCTTCTCCTTGATAATGATAATGGTGACCGGCCTTAGTATTTTTATTGAGTAAAATGAAATGAACGTGAGCATTCTATCTCCTAAGGGTTTAGGGTATAAGCTCCAACTATTTCCCATATTTCCCTTCTCATATCCTAACACATTACCTTAGGTTATTTCATTTTAGTTTGCACATTAACATGCGTGTCTACTCTTAACTAATCAATTATCAACTTATTAATCTCCACATTATTTACTTAATTTACCCAATTAATTATTCTAAATAATATTGTAAAAATATAGGGTGCTACCGAATATTTCTTTCAAATCTTTTAGATGACCGTTTCACTTTTGAGGCTTGACTTACATATCATCCGTATATACTTCCATGTTCCAAGCAATTTGTTCTCTGAATATTTTATTCAGTAGTATTTGGTATGTTTCTCCGACATTCTTCAATCCAAAGGGCATTATTTTGTAGCAATGTGTTCCCCAATCTATTATAAAACTGGTGCTTTCCTTATCTGGTTTAAACATTTTAATTTGATTATATCTAGAGTCGCATCTATGAAGGATAAGAGTTGTTGTCTGCTTGTTTCATCAACTAACTGATCTATCTTTAGGAGTGGATAGCAATCTTTTAGTAATTCTTTATTCAAATTAGTGTAATCAATACGCATTCTCTAGTTCCTATTAGATTTCTTGACTAGAACTGGATTAATTTACCACTTCGGATAAAGTACCTCTCTAATGAAATCATTCTTGAGAAATCCTTTGACTTCTTCTTTTAAACCAACGAACCGGATTTTATCAAATTGTATTTTCTTCTTCCGAATTAGTGTGACATTTTGCTTAAAGCATAGTACATGATGGTTAGATCTATTCTAACTATATCTGAATGGGTCCAGGTAAATACATCAGATCGAAGGAACGAATTAACTCTCCATGTATTTTGCTATATATCTTTTTACCAATTTTAACTGTCGTCATTGTATCAACTGAATCCAAGCATATTTCCTCAAGATCTTCTATGGGATTCATTATCTCTTACTCATTTCTACAGTCTAGTTCAGTGACAATTTTCTTGTCTCCTATTTCATCTTCCACTAAGTTTGCTACCTTCTATTTTCTTTTGTTCTTGGAGAAGTCAAATTTCCTCCACACATATTTAGTCTTCTTAATAGACTCTATTTTCTCTTTTGGTGACGAGTTTGAAGAATACATCCAAAGGCTTTTTAGTACCAGTTTTGATTAATTCATTTTTCCCTGAATCATAACAAGAAAGGTAGTCTTGTTTATATTGCTCAATAGTTGCAGAGTACATCTTACGAGCACAAAATTATTCTCCTCTTATGGTTCTCCACCAGCTTTTGGTCAAGAACTTCACCATCAAGTACTTCGATGAGACAAAAGCATCAACGCATCTAAGCTGGTCTTGCAAAGAAGGCGTTATAATAAGAAGGTTGGTCCATAATGACAACGAGAGTTTCAAAGGTCCAAAAGAACAATTGAACTCCCATTTCCAGAGAAGCTTTATCTTTCCTTTAGAAGTTGACCTTTTATTGTTTAACCCAAAAGTAGGCTCAAAACTTGTTTAAAGTTTTTCCTTCAGAATTCCCATCTGGTTAAATGAATTGTTGAAAATTATGTTGACCGCACTTTTGGTATCCATCAAAATTTTAGTGACCACAGAAAGTCCAACTTTCGTAGTGATAATAAGCGGATCATTATGCGAATGGCACACCTCTCTTAGCTCTTGTAGAGTGATGGTTAGCATTTAGACTTGGAATCTTGGGTTACTGAGTGGAGGTTCCTCTTGAACTAAGAAAATCCCTTCCTTTGCTTCCCAAACATAGTGACTCCTGGCTCCTTTTCTATGTCCAGCTAGG
The DNA here is from genome assembly GCA_030765085.1 of Allium cepa. Taxonomy (NCBI): domain Eukaryota; kingdom Viridiplantae; phylum Streptophyta; class Magnoliopsida; order Asparagales; family Amaryllidaceae; genus Allium; species Allium cepa. Next base: position 242,717,906 of record CM060930.1, read on the forward strand.
TGTAAGCCTCCATGGATTTCATCAATTTTATTGAGAGGTGGAATAAAATCAAACTAAATACCATCTTCTACCAGATTCGCATTGCTGTTTGGTGCCCTTTGGTTGCCATTTCAGAATCCACGGGTTTCTGGTGATCCTTAACAAATTCCTTAAAGTATCCAAAACGGAACATACGTTAAATTACGCCCACCAGTACTCGACTCATCCATTTTATACGCGTTCAATTTGTGATAAGCGTAGTAATCTACCCTTTTCCTTGGTTTAGGATTGATTTTAGCTTTGTAAGAAATCAAGAAATCACAAATTTCCTTCATTATAACATATATGAAGGATATTAGCTTGTTTAAAGCAACATTATTAGTGTTTGGAGCTTCTTCCCATCTTGGCTTCTTATAGTTGCGGCTGTGGCTAATTTTCCCTATTTCCTATTTAGCTTGAGCTTTCTTTTTAGCATGATACGTTTCATCCATGTGAATGAATTTATCATCTTTGAAATGAAAATCTAGCAAGTCTTTGCATCCATGTATATAGAGTTCTTCTTAGAATAGGGTTTGCTCGATCTGCCCCGAGTATACTACCACCATCTTATCTCTATCAGTTATACATTTCGCCTTTAGGGCCTCTACATTGAACCTCTTAAGATATCACCTAATAATTTCCTCGGTCTCTATTTGATATTAACTATCATGGTGTAGCTCATAATAGGATCCTTACAATTACGGAATTGTGCCGATAATTGATAAGAAAACCGTTTCCAAGAATAAATTATCCTCTCTCGGCACAGTCGGTACCATTTAGCTGCTACTACCTAAAATGTAGTTTGAAAGGCCTACAACTCAGAACTCCAAATGCGCTGTATAAGTCCATCTGACTTTCAAAACCTAGTAAGTGATCATCTGGATCTGTCGTTTTATTAAACCTGATGAATGGAATCTTAATACGAGAAGGAATTTTTGTGGATAGGATTTCATCTATAAAGGGAGCTTCTCGATGATTATCATTGACCATGTCGTGTATAGTTCTCTTTCCCTTTATATTAAGCATATCTTTTGTTATTTTTTCTTCCATGTCTCTCAAGTTAGTCTCATCAAAATGGTATTTATTCCTTTGAAGTTTGTACCCTTTGGAGGTTGAGCTTCCATATTGCTCCTTGGATTTATCCTCTAACCTTCACTAATACTTTGCTTTCGCATGTTGGTCACCTGTTCTCTTTTGTGAAGTTAGGGTAAGTTTCCATTACTTATGTTCTTAAACAAAGAGCCATCGAAATTCCTTCTTGGAGACTCTACTTCATCTCCCATTTGAGCCTGGTGGTTTTGGAGGATTTTTGAGCAAGCATTCATTAGAAAAGTTCTTTTATCATTAACACTTGTTGTTCTAGGCTTGTAACCTTGGCTTCATTGTTGCTAGGTTGTGTCGGTTCTAATGTCTATCTAGGCTTCGCATTTCCCAACTTGAAGTTGGAAACTACATTCTCTTCTAATATTGCTATTTGTACAATCTCTTCATTTGGAGCATTAAGTAATCTCATTTTCTTGAAACAACAATTTTCTTAATTAGTCTAAGGAAATAATTGAATAGGGTCAAAGGTCCGCGCCTTCCTTCTAGTGGCAAAAATGTTGGACGAAAAACTAGTATAATATCCATGATGCTAATTGTGATAAATTAATCATCGATTGAACATATACGATGTCTTGATTAAGCAAGGCTTAATCAATGTCGACTTAGTAGTGCTATTAAGGACCAACCTATCACTTGAGGCTTTGTGTGTGATGGAATCATTAAAGGATGGATTTATAATGCTGATAGGACTTTGGTGTGAAACCTGTGAAAGTCCATATGTTTTATTGGAACATTGTTATCAAGATCACTTAAGGTTACTTAGAGTTATATCATGTCATATGCTCATAGAGGTAAAGAAGGTAAATAACAAATTTGTGCAATAATCCATTAAGCTCATCAATAGGCTATGTAATACGTTCTTATATTCAAAGTCCAGTGTCCATATAATTGTGCATATATATGCTTGTCCAGGTCCAAAGCTCCTTTTAAATAATTATACTGAGTTATGGACTTAGAGGGTTTGAGCATATAGACGTCCATGTAAATAATGTTCAAAAAGGCATAGTTAAAATAATAGGGATGTCCAAATTCTTATTCATATTGTTTATGCATGATTACAGGAAAATAGATTTTGTCCCTGATTAGATTAATGGTTTACAAGAATTTTATTTCAAGAGTAGAGAAAAAAATGATTATCCACTCTAACTTGCCCCTGGGTCTGTATTTATAGGGATTGTGAGGATTGGTATAGCAGCTCGATGCCATACTTGACATGTTTTGATGTCGCCATGCATAGCCTTTGACATCGTCATCGTTGTTAGGTTTCCTTGCTCTATTTTGGATAATTTTCAACATGCTTTATCAATAATAGGTGGCATCAGTAGCAAAAGGCATCAATAAGTGATGCTGTCATTATGTGGTAGTGTTAGCTAGCCTTTTAGTGGACATTGATGACATTCATCATTAATACTGCACTAGTGATCTGCTGTGATAATATACAAGATGTGATATTGATATAAAGTGAGTAGCATTGATGACGTGCAACATGGTCTATCAACGATACTGATTAATGGAAATATTATTAAAAGTAGTATCCTTTGATAGCTGATGAAGTATAACATTAATAAAGCGCAGTATTGGCAACAAGCAACATAGGCAATACAGCTTCATCGCTTTATATTCGTTATTTGCAACCAAATTGGTTACAAACACCTAAGAATAGATTTAAGTACTGAAATAAATGAAGAAATTAAAAGAAAATAAAGGGAAATCACGAAATATCAAGAGAAATGCAACAGAAAGTAAAAAAACAAGACTTATAGTTGTTCGACGTTGATTGCCTGTGTCCACTTTGAATATTCTTTTTATTGCTTCTCAATTCACTTGATTACAATTACAACTAGTAAGAACATTAAGAGACTAGAAAAGAATGGAGGCAGTTAGTTACAGTAATGGTGGATTTTAACTAACAGCGTAAGAGTCCCTAGAGTGGGCCCCATGCCTGTATTTGTAGATGAAGGCGGCCTCCAATCTGACTGAAACTTTGGTAATATGATCTCTTCCACCATATGGGCCTACCATAGGAAGGGCTAGGCCCAACTCTCAATGGATAGGGATCGGTACCAATCCCTCCATGAGTTGAGTTTTGGGCTAGCGATCCCTATGGTAGCTCTCTTATGGTTTATAATGATGATGCTTCGAATATCAATTATTTGGAATTGTGGAGCTTAAGTTCTTGTAATGCTTTGGTTCGGACCTTACTTTGGTCAAGAAAATACCGGTCCCTCTTATTTCTCCAGTGTATGCCAATCCATATCACTTAGACCATACAATGTCGATCCATATCACATAGATCATATCATGCCGATCCATATCACATAGACCATATCACACCGATCCATATTACACAGACCATACAATGTCGATAAATATCACATAGATAATACCACGTCGATCTATCCCTTATGACTCATGACATGCCTATCCCTCTCCCATGACCATCAACATGCTGATCTGTAATCCATAAGCCATACCATAATTCTTATGCCGATACATTCCCTTTGAAGACACCATGCCGATCCCCTACAATTTTAAGTGTATACCGACCCCTTCACTGTCTCATCCAACTTAACCAATGTCCATGTCGATCCCTATTCCAACCAAACTAAACTCTATAGTTTCGACATTTTGCATTATCTATCTATTAACCTATTGACCCTGGGCATAATACAGCTGCTCAGACATTATATTTTGGTTATGTGGTTGTTGTCTCGTGATCGTCCTTCTCATCAACAGTTGAGTCTGGCCTTCGTGATAAGCCCAGTATAGCCGGATCAAGGCTCCGGGTAACACTTGCCTTCCAAAGTACGTCTTGTAAGTAACAACACGTGCTTTGAATTGGAAAAACTCAAGCTCACAAGAATAAGTCTTCCCAAATTTCTAGTTGATCACTATTCCTTTACTAATCTTCGATGATACAAGTTTGCTGTCGTTTTCCATTAGTATGCACAAATTTGGTCATGTGAGATTTATAGCTTTACCTTGATTTGACTTCAAACATGATCGTTTCAAGCTAAGCCTCCATTTTAGTTAATTTCAAAAGGTTTTATCCTTAAATCTCTTTAATGCTTATTCCATACACATTTCTATTGTTGGCTCCCAGATGTGTTTAGACATCCACTAGTCATTGCCAAGCTGTTTTATTTTGCATGCTTACGTTTGCAGTCTAACCTTCTCGATATCGGTCGCCATTTGGTTTCTAGTTATCTACCATTTTCTTTTACTTCCTTTTTTTTTTATTTCATTCATATCCATCATCCACGCAAATCTTTCTTCTCTTCTCTCTCTTTTTTTCTTTTAAGTTCGACGGAAATTCTATCGGTTTAGAAAACCATCGAACGAATTTAGAAATAAAAATAACCGCAAGCGCACGGTGTACAAATGTAGCACTCGGCGAATACAGGTCGATCCGCAGGGAATTGATGATTTTAAAATTCTATTCAATCAAATTAAACCAAAGTCGAGTGAAAGTTAAACTAGAGAATTAGAAAATTAGCTAACTAACTAAAAGAAGAGAGATGCAAAGATAAGAGTTAAATGACAATTTAGAGAATAAATCCACTCTCTAGATCATGTAGTTCAACACATGAAATCATGATCTCTCTTTTATGGTCATTAGTGTTTTAATTGATGTGCTTATCATAAGTATGACATATTTTGCTATTGATTAGCCAACATAAGCCATCAAACTATAACACATCCCTTAAAGCACTTACTAACTTTCATGAAACTTGACAAGGAAAATGAAAATGAAATCTATTTTAAGTATGGCCTATTAACTATTGATTAGAAATATGGACTATCAAATTTTAATTTCAAATCACTTTCTTATGCCATAATCATATTTTGATGAAGAGACATTTGTGTTAGTGATTGTTTAACTATAGCCTATTTGGTGTCAACAATATAGGCTATCAAATTCAAAGCAATAACAACAAATAAAACACTTCATTGATCATCATTAAGCACAACAAGAGAGCATGAATATCAAATTAAGTTGAAGCTACATGATTAGAGAGCTTCATTACCCCCTAAATTGAAGGGGTTTAGCCTCTCATATTTGTCATTTGATTAACAAATGTAGCTTCCAACATGAAAGAAAAAGAAAAGGGAAAGAGAGCAAAGTTAAATGAAAAACTATTCTACTTGCATAAAATAAAAGAGATCTACATTACAACATGAAAGGAAATAAACAAGAAAAGAAAATGAACATGTATTAAATTGCATAGAAAAGAATTACATAAGAGAAGAAATGGCTAAGTAGCCATGGAAAGAAAGAGAAGCTTTTCTTTTATTTTGAGCCTAAACTAATGAAGAGCAAGAGACTAAGTAAGAGGGAGGTTACATGAAACATAAGGGGTTATTTATACATACATGAAACCCTAATCCATAATTTGGGGAATGACCAAACCACCCTTGAGAAAGTGTGGAGGCCAAGTAAACATTAGCTTCCACTAATCATTATTTAAGTGTACATGAAGCCATTAATTCCATAAGCATGTGCATAATCCTCTAATTTGTACATTAAGGTGGTGGGAGGTGGGGTCCTCCATGATCTTCACTTTGAATTATTTCCATCTTCATTCCTTTATATTCTTTTTGCATGCATATTCCTTCATGAAACCACTCCTATTTGAGACCAAATTCCTACAAAAATATATATAAATTTCCAATTAATTTTTCCCAAAGAAATATATGCACACAAATGACCGTTTTGCCCCTATATGAAGATGGATATGTAACAATTTGGAATTAATATGGATTTTGGTTAAAACAAGTTAAAATATCCATTATGATCATTTATTTAATTTAAAAAGAATAAACATGGTGGTAAAAATATGCACATTTACGTGCACATCAAGTAGCTAGTATGATATGTAGGCGAAGGAACGACATTTATGGATGGAGATGATTTAGGAGTTGTTTTGGCAGGAGATGTATATGTACTACCTGATGTTGGCGATGAAAAATCAATGGTAGAGTAAGTGGCATCATGGTCAGATGACATGTTTGAAAAAAAACTTCAATATTTATCTACAAAGGTATGTATTAATAAATTTTTACTGTGAGTTGGTTAAAAAAATTGATATATATATAGGAGTAGAATTTTCAATTTTAATCATTTGTTTGTTTTATTTGATAAAATATTAGTGGTTTGCAAAAAAACTTGGTATAGAAATTAGAAAACTATTAGCTACTAATGTTGAGAGGTGAAAAGAATTATGAATTTTGTCTTGTATTTGTTAAAGTTCAGATAGGGAGCATATTCCAAGTTCTCTTCTAAGTTTTATAAATGATTTTTCACATAAAGGTTTTGTGAAAATATCCGCTATCTGGTTGTCAGTGTTAATAAATTCAAAAGAAATTACTCCTTTTTCTATGTTATTTCGAAGAAAATGGTGTCTGATATCAATGTGTTTTGTTCGAGAATGATTTATAGGATTTTTAGTTAGATTAATTACACTTGTATTATCATAATATACCGGAGAACAAGTTATAGTTTTACCAAAATCGTGAAATGTTTGTTGCATATATATTATTGTGCATAAGCTAGAGCAGCAGAGATGCATTCTGCTTCACAAGTTGAAAGAGAGACACAATTTTGCTTTTTGCTAATCCATAAACTAGAGATTGACCAATAAAATGGCAGGTACCACTTGTGCTTTTTCTGTTCGTTTTATAACCTCCAAAGTCTACGTCGCTAAATGATACAAGTTCGAAAATCGTACCTTTAGGATAGAATAGGCCGTAATCTTTAGTGTCGGATAAATAACATAAAATTCGTTTGACTGCTCTATGATGTGATTCCTTTGGTTGAGCTTGAAAATGTGCACATAAACAAACACTCATCATTATATCGGGTAGACTAGTTGTTAAATATAATAATGAGCATATCATACTACGATAAGTTTTTTGATCAAAGTCTTTTCCATTTTCATCTTTGTCTAAATATAAGGTTGTACTCATAGGAGTTGGTTTACTAGTAGTATTTTCCATTCCGAATCGTTTAAGTAAATCCTTGCAATACTTTTCTTGATTTATAAAAATTCCATTGTCTAATTTTTTATTTGTAATCCAAGGAAAAAAATTAATTCACCCATGTGTGACATTTCAATCTCATTTTTCATTATTTTAGAAAGTTCATTGCATAAACTTTCATTATATGACCCAAATATAATGTCATCAACATATATTTGCACAGCTAGTACATCATTATTTTTATGTTTTATAAATAATGTAGTGTCTATTTTGCCAATTTGAAATCCAGAATTTTGTAGATGAGTTTTTAGTCGATCGTACCAAGCACATGGTGCTTGTTTTATACCATATAATGATTTTTTAATTTAAAAACATGATCTAGATATTTTTCATGAATGAATAATGGTGGTTGTTCTGCAAAAACTTTTTCTTTAATAAAAACATTTAAGAAGGCACTCTTAACATCCATTTGAAATAATTTAAAGTTGTGATGACATGCAAAAGCAAGTAGAGTACGAATTGCTTCGAGACGAGCTATGGGAGAAAACGCCTCTTCATAATCATTTCCCTCTTCTTGGTTGTAGCCTTGAGCCACTAATCTTGCTTTGTTATGAATAATAATTCCATTTTCATCTGCTTTGATTTTGAAAACCCATTTTGTTCCTATTACATATTGACCCGATGGTCTAGAAATGAGTTCCCATACATTATTACGTTCAAATTGATTTAATTCTTCTTGCATTTCTAAGATCCAAGAATCATCTTTTGATGCTTTTATATAATTTTTAGGTTCTGTATTTGAGATAAAAGCAACATGACTAATTTGATTTAAGTTATTTCTAGTGACTCGAGAATTTAAGTCTCCAATTATATTATCCAAAGGATGATTTTTTAATGTTGGTGTGGGTGATCTTAAAACGTTTTCATTATTATCAAAGGATGAATTATTCATATTATTTGTATTTTCAGTTTGATTTTGAGTTAAAATTTCATCTTCTTCTTCTTTAATAGTTTGCTGGAAATTTTCATCAAAGGATACACGTAAGCTTTCCTCTATAATATCAGTTTGTTTATTATAAATTCTATAAGCTTGACGACATTCTGAATAACCAATGAAAGTTCCTTCATTCGCTTTGGGATCAAATTTTCCAAGATTATCTTTAGTATTTAAAATAAAACATTTTGACACAAAAGTTCTCAAATACGAAACTTTTGGTTTCTTTCCATAAAAAATTTCATAACAAGTATTTTTAGTCATGGGTCGAAGTGTGACACGATTTAATACATAACAGGTAGTGGCAGCGGCTTTAGCCCAGAAATGTTTGGGTAGATTACTACTATTTAGTAGTGTTCGTGCACATTTCTATAGAGTTCTATTTTTCCTTCAACTGCACCATTTTGTTGTGGTGTTCGTGGAATCGAAAAGTTGTGAATAATTTCTTTTTTATTACAAAAATTAGTAAAAATTCATTTTTATATTCTCTTCCATGATCACCCCGTATATTTTTTGTTTTTAAATCCATTAAGTTAGAAATCTGTTTTGCAAAGATTTTAAACATTCCAAAAGTAATGTTTTAAAAATAATGTCCAAGTATATCTTGAAAAATCATCTATAATTACAAACACATATTTGTTATGATTTGTACTACGTACTTGTATTGGTCCAAATAAATCTAAATAAAGTAATTCTAATTGTTGCTTAGTAGATATTTGATTTTTAGATTTGAAGGAACTTTTTTTTAACTTTCCTATTTGACAAGCGTCACATAATTTTTTAACTTTATAATTAATTTTAAGTTGACCTCTAACTAGATCATGTTTTGCTAGCTTGTTGATATATTTAAATTTTATATGACAAAAACGTTTGTGCCAAATCCATGGATCATCATGATCTGTGGATAGACATAAATCCAAATTATTTTTAATGTTCATATTTAGGATATATATTACGATTTCTAAATCCTTCAAAGAGTTATTTTTTTGCTTTGATCGAAAATTTTACATTTGTTTTTCAATTTTTTTAAAACCCTTTATCACATAATTGACTTATACTAAGAAGATTATGTTTTATGCTTTCTACTAATGAAACATTCGAAACAATAGGAGCGTTAGAAATATCGATACTGATGACTTCTTCAATGTCAATGACGAACCCTTTTGAATTATCGCCAAAAGTTACAGTGCCACCGTTAATGTATTTTATATTTGACAGCATGTGAGCATTTCCAGTCATATGCTTAGAGCATCCACTATCTAATATCCATTTCTCTTTATTTTTGTATTTGGACACCTACAAAAAAAAATTAATTGGTACCCATTTTATTTTTGGGTCCTAAGTGTTAGTTTGTGAAGGTAACCATACCCAAGATGGTTTGGCTCCTTTAGAAATGCAATTATTATTGTGAATCACTTCTTTCATATAATTACCTATATATATTTGTTTAATTAGGTTGTTATTTGTTTTAGGAACCCAAATTTTAATCATTTTTAAATTTGTGATTAATTTCCTATTTCTATAAGAAGGTTTTATCTTAGTATAAATCTTACTATATTTTGTAATTTTTGCTTTATTCTCAAATCTTATTCCATTTCGATTTTTGAATGGCTTAGAAATTTTAATTAAATTCTCCAAGTCTTATTTTCCATTGTTAAATTTTGTAACATTATTTGTAATTTTATCCAATTTGTTTTTAAGATCAGTATTTTCAGATCTTGAAATTCCTAGATTATCTTTTATGATAATGTGCTCATTATTAATTTTTTTATTTTGTAGTTTAATTTTTCCTAATTCAAAAGATAAAGCATTATTTTCAATAGAAAGATTCTTACATTTTTCTTGAGCATTTTCTAATTCTTCTTCTATAATAGATTTATTATCTTTTAGTAACCCTATTTCAAGTTCTAATCGATTTATTTTAGCAAAATATTCCTTATTTAATTTTTTTAGTTTCTCTATATTTGTCATCGAGTTCCACACTTTTTTCTAAAATTTCATAATAAGTCAGATCAGGACATACCTCCTTAGTGTGTGCCATGAAATATACATTTGCTTGCTCTGTATAACTTTCACTATCACTATCGGATGAAGGGGAAGAATCAGAGTCATCCCATGTGACTTGGAATGCTTTTCTCTTTTTCTTAAATTTCTCAAAATACTTTTTCTTTTTCTCGTTGTTGAGTCTTGGGCAGTCTTTCTTCGTATGTCCGAACTGATCACATTCAAAATACTTGATCGAAGTTTGATTTGATGAATTAGATTTTTCGCTATTATGGTATCTTTGCATTTTCTTGAATTTCTTAAATTTGTTGTAGTTCTTGGCAATAAATACAATTTCATCTTCATCCAATTCAGAATCTTCATTGCTTTCTTGAAATGCTATGTTTTGCTTTTCATGGTTTTGTTCCTTTTTGGCCTGCAAATTAGCTTCATACGACATTAAATTTCCAATCAACTCTTCGACATTGAGTACAAAAAGATTATTAGCTTCTTCAATAGCCAATACTTTTCTTTCCCACTCAATTGTTAAAGAGTTGAGAATTCGAGATACTAAATCATAATAAATAAATTTAACTCGTAGTGCTATAAGATCGTGTTGTATAGTTTGAAATCTTGAGTACATGTCAACAATTGACTCATTTTGTTTCATTTTGAAAGATGAAAATTGGTTTTGTAAAATTGATATTTTTGTTTGTTTACCTTAATTGTACCTTCGTATGTAACTTGTAAAGTACGCCATATATCATAAGCAATAGTACATAACATAACACGTGAAAATTCATTTTTATCAAGAAAGCAAAATAGTACATTCATAGCTTTAGCATTATTAGAAGCAGTAGTTTTTTGTATATCTGTTCATGTGCTAATATTTTTTGTAGGTGCTACATATTTACTTTGAGTTGCTGACCATATTTCCAAACCATTTGCTTCCACAAAAATTCTCATTTGGGTTGACCAATATGCATAATTAGATCCAGTAAATAGTGGAGGACGTGCAGCTGACTGACCTTCTTGAGAGATACTTGCCATATTAACAATTTTCAAACACGTGTTACTGTGATTTGAACTAACCTTGCTCTGATACCAATTGAAAGTCTACGTGGATCATATACTATGTATATGACAAGTAATTATTATATACACGATGAATTAAGATAATGAGATAATAGTAAAATAAAAAAATCACACCAGAAATTTTATACTGGTTCGGACCTCCCGTCCTACATCCAGTCCCGAAGCTCCTCTTCAGAATTTCACTAATCAATAACCCTCGCTTCGCCCGGAGGAATAGGCTTGTTATAATAGAAGTCTTTCGTCAAGAATGTGCTCTGATTAACACTGATATTGACAATACGTACAAGTCTTCCTATAATCTCCACCGGATATGTATAGATATGAATTTGTGTATGCTTGGGAAACATGGAAGAAAATTGAACCAAAGTTAATGATCTTTAGTTGAAATATTTATAGAAAAAATGAGTAATGTTAAATTTAAATGTAAAGTAAATATAGAGAATAGAAATTAGAAAATTAGTTACTTTGATTGTAAAATCTGTGATGTATTTATAGTTGTAAAAAGGTTAGCTTGAAGTGTTGTTACCATTTCTCTTCATTTCTGGAGATGCTTCTGTTTGAATAGTACTGAATTTGTAACGACCCGGATTTTTGACGGCTAAATTATAATATTTAAATTGGATTTAAATATCTAATTTGAACTTTAGTTTGATTATAATATATATAGTTTGGTTTTATTTAATATAAAAGTGATTCAGGATTTAAATATAATCATTAATTGAATAAATTACATAGTAATTGACAATTGGGTAAATTATTTAAATTTGGAATTGTGAGTTTGTTAGAAGTATTTTAACGGCTTATAAAATTTATATTAATAATACTGAGAATAATAGATGGATTAAAATTGAATTCAACTGTCGTTTGTTTAATTTTAAATTTTACATTGTTTAATTGACAATTGAAAATAGCCTTCCGAGGAAAAGTCTCGGAATTCGACGAGACCAGTTCCATTGAGTCCGTAATATTGAATTATTATCGGATTTCAAATTTCGTATTAATCGGGTTTGTTGTGTGAGCGTACAAAGTAAACGTGCTGGAAATTTAATTGATAATAACCTAATAAAATTTAATTAAATTGGTTAAGCTTCTTATATACGCCATCCTTATCCCTTCCTCCGCACGCTTTCCTTATCTTCCAGTATACACCATCGTTCATCACGTTTTATAAAAGCAAACCCAAAGCAGTTCGTTTTTAAATTAATGGCCGATGCTTCTAGTGTAATCCAGTTCGATTAATGGCCTAACCGAACCTCTTCTTTCTAAAACCTCAAATCAGTTCATAAAAAAAAAAAATTATTATAATGGCCGAACGTCAATCGCGATGAGGGGTGAACTAAATTTTCTAAATCTGTTTGCTCGAACGAAGCAATGGACGCGCTCTCGTTCACATCCAATCGAGCGAGTTCTGGGAACTCGATTTCAAGCGACGCTTCTGAGTGGGCAGAGGCGAACTCGCGAGCCTGGTTTGGGTGTTGTTCAGTGATGCGGTGGTCACGAAGCTAGTTTGGTTGAGGGTATGATGATTACAGCAACGTTCGCACGCATACGCAAGGAATTTAGGGATTTGTGGCGTCGTGTTTTGGGTTGCCGCGAACCAATGATCGAGGTCGAGAGTCGCACGTGCGCGAATTAGAGGATGGTGACAAGGGCTTCTCGTGCTTGAAGGGGGTATGTGGATCTGAAAATTGGAGGCGATGGCGTTGCTGTAGCTAGGGATTCCTCGGTGATTCGTGCGATGTTAGGTTGGTCTTCTGAGCAGGGAGGTATCGGTTTTTCTTTTTTTCTATTTAATTTATAAAATATATACTCTTAGATTTAAAAAGTAAGTATATTCCTATTTTAAACATATATACAGTAAAATAGGATATATGTAGGGTTTTAATTTAATTTGAATATTTAAAACGGGACAATTTATATTTGTATATACTACAAATAATAAGTTTTTTTTTTCAGCGGGTTATTTAATTATTAAATTAATCTCGTTTCAATTTTAATATATAGGAACTGCAGGGATTATTTTGGGAACAAATAAGAATTTGGTTTTTAAATCTATATAGACTACTTATATAAACATATATACATATATGAAATTACTAAGTGAAAATATAAAGTATTTACACCTATATCCATTTGAATTCCTGGAAATAAATTTATTAAGGTAATTAATTTCATTCAAGTAAATTACTTAGTCACTCTAGTACTAAAAGATTTTTATAAAGGAGAGTTTGTTTAAAATTTGATTATTTGATGAAATAAATCATTGGTTAAATTATTAGAGTTAAAAATACGTAAATTTATTTAAAACCGGGAAGAAATAGATTAAATAAATTGTAAGTCAATTAAAATATTCACCGATAACTTTGTCATGTGATCGTTCACATATTAATAAAATTCATACGATTGTTATTCAAGGACAAAAATATGGAAACAAGCCAGATTGGAACGGATTGCAATTTAAAGAGGGGCAAAAGGTGAGTTAATCTCACTCAGTTAGATTTAAGTTTAAATTGTTGAATTTAAATTTATTGTTGAATTGCTTGGATGATAGTGGAATTAGTGAATAATTAAATAGGCCCTATACGCCGCGAAATAGCGGATGTTAGGAATATTAAACCCAAATGCTGCAATATTTCACATTGAAGTGAAATTGTTATTTTATTGTGCTAACATCTGTGGATGCAGGGAAACAGGTTGGAGGGATCCAACAGGATTCCTCAAAACTATTTATTTTAATTCGTATATATGTTATACTGTGACAGGATGTTATATTGATTTGGGTAGTTTTATAGAAAATTGAATTATCAACTGTTGAATAACGGAGAAGTTGAAATTTTGAAATTTATATTACTGTTGATAAATTAATTTGAAGAAGTTAAATAAAACTCAAATAGAAAATATTTATTTGAAATTTAAATCTACTTTATTTGAGAATGAAGAAAAGAAATAAAAGTATATTTTCTACTTAGATTAAACCTTAATGTGATAAAGTTGAGTTTTGGAAATTTAGATTATAAATTTATACCTAAAGGAATATTGTAATCAATAAGTGAATTAAAGAAAATGGAATTATATAAGAAATGGAAATGGAGATCTATTAAGAAAATAAAAGAAATATTAATAAGATAAGAAAAGAAAATTTATTAGGAAATAAAGAAGATGTTATTAAGAATTATGAATAAGAAATTCTGTTAAGAGCCAAAAGGAATTTTATTTAAATAAATGGGATTTATTAAAATGGGTCAATATGGAACTTTAAAGAAAGAAATAAATTATAAGACTTTTAAATCAAACTATCTGATAATAAATGAAACCCAAGGAGATTTTTATAAATTCATGAATGGAATTTATAAATGAGATATGAAATTGGTTGAATGGAAATAGCAAGATATTTCCAAAGGTAAATATGGACAAGAGGTATATATAAATGGATATTGGATTTTCTAAAATTATAATTTATTTTAAAAAGAAGAATATTTTAAATTACTATACTATATAAATCTTTTTATAAACTATTATTTGAATGTAAAGTATTTTCGAATTATTTAGTTATTTTGAAGGTTTAGCTATTATTTATTATAAACACTAAGATTTCTAAAACCAGCTTTGAAACTTATAAATAACTAGATATAAATTTAAATATATAATATTACTTCTTATTTTATAAATCTATATGTTTTCAAAATATTTTTAAAAATCCAATTAAAATCCTCTTGTGATGGTAAGCAAATTAATTTAAATGAAATAAGATTTAGGAGAAATCTTATTAAGTAGAGAGAGTGAGTTTGAGAAATTTTAAGAAGAGTGTAAATTGATTTTTGAGAAAGGAATAAGAAAATAAAGAATATTTTCAAAGGGATAAATCAATTGTGAGTGAGTATAAGAAATCAGATAAGTGATTTCATGGAAATAAAAAGACTTTGAAAATTTATTTCAAATGGATTAAAAGGGAATATTATCTGAATGATATTGAGGTAAATAATTGTGGGAATTATTTGATGGTTGCTTGTGTGTAATTAATTGATAGTTAAATAACCGACTATCAATATTGGACAAATGCGTTGATCGTTTCGAAGAGTCCGGGATCGAGATTTATTTCTCGAAAACCACTTCGATCCGGTTTGTACGATTACGAATGAAGACCGTGAAGAGTTGAAGACGGTGATTCGGTTTGTCCAGACCCAGGGCAACTTGTATGGATTGAATGCTTTCAGAACATCGTCAGGTGGACGATGAGCATTCTAAGTAACGCGTTCTTAAAAGGTAACGTTTAACCTCAAGCCTCATCAACCGGGAATGGCTAAAACAGGGGAGGTGCAGCAAGGTTAGGTGGGTCATGCCCAAGCAGGACAAGATATTTCCCCTGTCTAGATGTCCCTTTTTATTTCGGCTTAGTGGGTGGTTGGTCGCGCCAACCACGGGGTTTATCTTGTTCGGGACTGTTCAGTAAGGAATGGTTCCGGCCTTGTGTTGCAGGGGATGAAGGGAGTAATCCTCGGTACGGTGATCTAGGCCTCGTACTGTGACGGGCGGTACCCCAGTAGCCCTGCCATTGTATGGGATCCAAACTCCAATAAGCGCCTGTACGGTTTTGATTGTGCCCAACTATTGCTGAAACGTGAGATGCAAGCATTTCAGCTAGATTCTATTTTACTTTCTATAGACACTATTATAATATCAGAGAACTTTAATAAAAATTGTTTTAGCTATCGTAAGGTAAAAACCCGACATGTTTATTTGTGGCGTGGTCTTACGAGATGCTTTTGTTTTCAAAGGATTTTTGAAAACTTTAATAATCCAATTGAGTGTGATTTTCTCACGGTGGTATTCCAGACTGACTCGGGTGTTGTTTTATATAATGCTTGGGTCAGACCGAGTTAAACAGGTTCAGGTTATATGCTGGAGCTCAGGAGACGAGCTGGATGACAGAGCGTATCTACGTATTTGTCTATTATTTCCGCTGTGTATGATCTTATGTTAGTTGTCATGTATGACTGATTGATGTACTCTGATGATGATATGTATGTATATGTATACAGTACAGATTTCTTGTATTTAAAACTGTATTCTATATATTATATTTTATTCCGCTGCGATGTGAGATTCTGATGTTTGTTTTTAGTTCTTCTTCTTCTACCTCTTTCTTCTTTTACCCGAAGATTCGTATTTTTGTGCCACTTTGGATTGAACTGTGGTGATATTGGTTAGTTCAAAGGGGTACGGATTTGCGGGCCTTTACACTTGGTATCAGAGCTGAAAGGTTAAGCGAGAACCTTGGCTCTGGTGGGAATTACTCATTAGAGATAGAGTCAGTAGTACTCTAGAATGAGTTTGAGCGTATATATATATGAGTGCGTATTTGTTAGTGAATATAAAATAGTTTTATATTGTGTTGATTGATTTATTGAGTGGTATATGAACCTTCGTCAGCACGGTCTGCACAACTGTGCCGAAGGGGTTTCTAAACACTTGAATAGAACGATTCGACACAATATTGATTTTAAAAGGGGATGAATGAAATAAATTTCATCCAAAATATATTTTGATATAAAAGAAATATTTTTCTGAGATTATTATTATAACTTGGATGTTTGGATGCTAATATTTTAGCCAAATGAGATTTTAAAACCTGAAATAATTTATATAGCCAAGGAAAACATTAAATGTTGAATTTTGAAATTAGAATTTAAAGTGAGAAGTTAAAGATGGAAATTTAACTTGGATTAAAATTTTAAACTTGAAATTTAATTAATGATTTGGGAAGAATAAGTTAGTAGATTTTAAATGAAATTGAAATGAGAAATAAAACTTGAAGTGGACTGAAATTTATTTAAGTTATGAGATGAAAGTAAATTGAATTAAAACTGGAAAATAAATTCAGCTGTATTTAAATTCAGTTGTATTTGATTTAAATTGTAATTGGAATTAAGAATGGAATTTAGTGATGAAACCTGGGGTGTAAATAGAAATTCCATTGAATGGTAAGTAAATTATATATGAATTGAAATTGTTTTGGAATTGGACTAAAGTAAAGGTAATTTGAAGTACAAATAAAATCCAAATCAAGTATGGATGGAATAAATTGGCCTTGAATGTTATCTTAACAAATTTAGAATGGCTAATTAAATTACATAGGATTTGATCTAGATGAGTATCAAACCAATTGCAATGAATTTAAGTAAGAAGTGCAATAAATGAATAAACTTAAGATTTAAAATTTATGGAAAGGTGGTTTTGATGGAAGTGAAAGTTCATTTAATAAAATGGATTGGTAAAGTGTTGTGAATGGATAGTGAATAGCAAATTTAATTGGATTGGGCACTTTGATTGAACTGGAATTATCTTAAGCTAAGTTAATGTTTAAATTTGAATGAAGATGAATTTAATGTAAGCTAAGTGAAATTGAATTTGAATTTGAAGTAATAAGACTTCGAGAGCTTATAAAAGAGGTGAGTAGCGATGAAATAAAAAAATATAACTTGGCTAAGTAAAAATATATAAGCCTGAATTAAAATAAAATGGGAATATGGTTAACTGATAATAAATGGAAGTGTGAAGATAAATAAGAAGTGGACTTATAAAATTAAGATGGAATAAATAAGTCAATAGAATTGTTTGAATCTGAAATATGAATAGAAATCCAAACTTGAATTATGAAATAGAATTGAACCAAAGAAATTTACATGAAGAAATTTTGAAGCTAAAAATATGTATTGAATTATAAATTGAGAATAAACTAATTTGGGATAAATCAGTAACTTGAATATGTGGATAAACTTTGAATTGGTCAAATAGAAGTTGAATGGTAAATTAATAAAATTGGGTTGTGAATTTAAATGTATGGTAGAAAGAGAACTTGAGTTATATATCTAAAATTCAACTTGGTTTGGTTAGCTTGTGAATTGAATTGGATTATGTGTAAATGGTTAGAAGTGCAAAGAAAAATTCAAATTGTGTGTAAATAAAGTGAAAATGGTCTTGAATTTAATTAAATAAGTTCGAGAATGAATCGAACGTGGAAATTGAATTTTTAAATAAAATAATTAATTGAGCTAAGAAGTAAATGAAAGAGATTTGATTTAAATAAAATCAAATTAAATTGGAAAAGAATTTATGAGCAAATGAAATAAACTTAAGTTATGAAATTAATAATTTGAAGTAAAGTAACTTAAGTCTAAAATTCAATGAAGCATGACTTATGTAAATTTGAGACATGTTTGCTAAATTTTAAGCATTGAAGTTGTCGAACTTAATGAAATGGTTTGTAATGCAACCAATGCAAAGGTATGGTTTAAAAATAAAATTTGGAATGAAATTTCATATAACTTGAGTCGGAATTAATTTTTAAAACAGTTATAAAATTAAAGTAACTGTTGTTTGTATGAATATTGTTGTAATTTGCATAGAAATAATTGTTGTTGTCGTAAACAAGATTAAATAAAAATTCTATGGAATGATAAAGTAATTAAATTTGATGTTTGAATAAAATTGCCATGAATACAAAATAGTTTGGATTAAGAATGAAATGGAATAAAAGAATGATGTGAAAATCATTCTGAATCGAATATGATGTTATAAATTGAGTAAAGCAATTGGATTTAATTGGAACCTTATCAATTGTTTATACAAAATGCGTGTATAATTATTTATGAAATATGGCTTTAAATTGATAAGAAGCAGAAATTGATTGTTGAAATCAAACTAAATTGAAAGTGGGTTTGTTTGGGGCATAATTATGAATTGGAGTTAAGTAAATGTGTTGTAACCCACTTAAAGTTGAATGCAAACGGTATTTATGTTTAGTTTGGAAACTATATAAATTTGTTATGAAGTTATTTATATTGCATTACTTATGATTTTGATTGTTGTAGCTGTTTAAATGAATGCAATGTTATAAATCTTCATAAATATGTTACTAATGTTTATAAACTGAGTAAGTACAGGTACCAGAAGATTGTATAGCGGGATTGTGGGCGCGCTAATGCTAAAATAAATTAAGCCGCTTGCTTAAAATGCTAAATAAGGTACGCCTACGCAATAAAACTAGGAAATATGAACTGTTTTTGGTTTTTCCGACCGTGTGGGTCGATGTATATATATTTATCTCTATTGTCAAATTGCAAAAGCTCCTCCGTACAAAGGGGACTCTGCCAAAATTTTTCAGAAATTTTGGGAGTTAGAAAATTTTTGAAGTTTTTGAAAACTTTTGTTAACGACTAACGTTTTCAAATTTGAAATTAAAATAAATTAGTGAATGAAACTGATGTAAAAATTTAGACATGAATTTGATATAAATGAAAATTAGAATTTGAATATTTAGAGTTACAGATAAATAAAATTCATATGGAAATGAAAGAATAAATTGAATAAGGATGAATACAAAATAATGTGGTAAGATGAAAGTAAATATAAGAAACACATAAGATATTTATACTAACTTGAGTAAAGAATTATGCGTTCTCAATTTGGAATTGATATTGCATAAATAATCTAAGGTAATATTTGAATGAATGAATATGGACATTTGTAAGAATGTCGATAAAATGTTATGTGTTTTGTGTTTGGATATATTGCTGTGTAAGGTTATGCAGGTAATATAAAGGTAAAGAGAATTGAATTTAGTTTCAGAAGATAAATAGTAATGCCCGACAAAAAAAGGTATGTGTTTAAGTTTATATATGGAAATTGATTGGGATTTTGATTGAGCCGCTTGGCGTTTTGTTTTTCTTTTGAGATTTGGGAGGCCGTAGAGCCATTTTGTAGTTGTACCGAGCTAGCCGCGCAAAGGAAACGCTGGCAAAATTTTTCGGGAATTTAGGGTGTTAGAAAAATTTTGAGAAAATTTTGATAAGTCAAAATTTGAGTTTAAATTGAAACGTGAATAGTTAAGCATATAGTATAATTTGAAACTAAAGAAGTTTTAGAAAGTTAACAAAAAGATAATTAGTCGGATGTGAATAGTTGGTCTTGGAGTAATAAAATTGGGTATGAGACCATTCTTCCTAACTAGTAATTTCGAGGACGAAATTCTTTTAAGGGGGGAGGAATGTAACGACCCGGATTTTTGACGGCTAAATTATAATATTTAAATTGGATTTAAATATCTAATTTGAACTTTAGTTTGATTATAATATATATAGTTTGGTTTTATTTAATATAAAAGTGATTCAGGATTTAAATATAATCATTAATTGAATAAATTACATAGTAATTGACAATTGGGTAAATTATTTAAATTTGGAATTGTGAGTTTGTTAGAAGTATTTTAACGGCTTATAAAATTTATATTAATAATACTGAGAATAATAGATGGATTAAAATTGAATTCAACTGTCGTTTGTTTAATTTTAAATTTTACATTGTTTAATTGACAATTGAAAATAGCCTTTCGAGGCAAAGTCTCGGAATTCGACGAGACCAGTTCCATTGAGTCCGTAATATTGAATTATTATCGGATTTCAAATTTCGTATTAATCGGGTTTGTTGTGTGAGCGTACAAAGTAAACGTGCTGGAAATTTAATTGATAATAACCTAATAAAATTTAATTAAATTGGTTAAGCTTCTTATATACGCCATCCTTATCCCTTCCTCCGCATGCTTTCCTTATCTTCCAGTATACACCATCGTTCATCACGTTTTATAAAAGCAAACCCAAAGCAGTTCGTTTTTAAATTAATGGCCGATGCTTCTAGTGTAATCCAGTTCGATTAATGGCCTAACCGAACCTCTTCTTTCTAAAACCTCAAATCAGTTCATAAAAAAAAAAAATTATTATAATGGCCGAACGTCAATCGCGATGAGGGGTGAACTAAATTTTCTAAATCTGTTTGCTCGAACGAAGCAATGGACGCGCTCTCGTTCACATCCAATCGAGCGAGTTCTGGGAACTCGATTTCAAGCGACGCTTTTGAGTGGGCAGAGGCGAACTCGCGAGCCTGGTTTGGGTGTTGTTCAGTGATGCGGTGGTCACGAAGCTAGTTTGGTTGAGGGTATGATGATTACAGCAACGTTCGCACGCATACGCAAGGAATTTAGGGATTTGTGGCGTCGTGTTTTGGGTTGCCGCGAACCAATGATCGAGGTCGAGAGTCGCACGCGCGCGAATTAGAGGATGGTGACAAGGGCTTCTCGTGCTTGAAGGGGGTATGTGGATCTGAAAATTGGAGGCGATGGCGTTGCTGTAGCTAGGGATTCCTCGGTGATTCGTGCGATGTTAGGTTGGTCTTCTGAGCAGGGAGGTATCGGTTTTTCTTTTTTTCTATTTAATTTATAAAATATATACTCTTAGATTTAAAAAGTAAGTATATTCCTATTTTAAACATATATACAGTAAAATAGGATATATGTAGGGTTTTAATTTAATTTGAATATTTAAAACGGGACAATTTATATTTGTATATACTACAAATAATAAGTAATTTTTTTTTTTCAGCGGGTTATTTAATTATTAAATTAATCTCGTTTCAATTTTAATATATAGGAACTGCAGGGATTATTTTGGGAACAAATAAGAATTTGGTTTTTAAATCTATATAGACTACTTATATAAACATATATACATATATGAAATTACTAAGTGAAAATATAAAGTATTTACACCTATATCCATTTGAATTCCTGGAAATAAATTTATTAAGGTAATTAATTTCATTCAAGTAAATTACTTAGTCACTCTAGTACTAAAAGATTTTTATAAAGGAGAGTTTGTTTAAAATTTGATTATTTGATGAAATAAATCATTGGTTAAATTATTAGAGTTAAAAATACGTAAATTTATTTAAAACCGGGAAGAAATAGATTAAATAAATTGTAAGTCAATTAAAATATTCACCGATAACTTTGTCATGTGATCGTTCACATATTAATAAAATTCATACGATTGTTATTCAAGGACAAAAATATGGAAACAAGCCAGATTGGAACGGATTGCAATTTAAAGAGGGGCAAAAGGTGAGTTAATCTCACTCAGTTAGATTTAAGTTTAAATTGTTGAATTTAAATTTATTGTTGAATTGCTTGGATGATAGTGGAATTAGTGAATAATTAAATAGGCCCTATACGCCGCGAAATAGCGGATGTTAGGAATATTAAACCCAAATGCTGCAATATTTCACATTGAAGTGAAATTGTTATTTTATTGTGCTAACATCTGTGGATGCAGGGAAACAGGTTGGAGGGATCCAACAGGATTCCTCAAAACTATTTATTTTAATTCGTATATATGTTATACTGTGACAGGATGTTATATTGATTTGGGTAGTTTTATAGAAAATTGAATTATCAACTGTTGAATAACGGAGAAGTTGAAATTTTGAAATTTATATTACCGTTGATAAATTAATTTGAAGAAGTTAAATAAAACTCAAATAGAAAATATTTATTTGAAATTTAAATCTACTTTATTTGAGAATGAAGAAAAGAAATAAAAGTATATTTTCTACTTAGATTAAACCTTAATGTGATAAAGTTGAGTTTTGGAAATTTAGATTATAAATTTATACCTAAAGGAATATTGTAATCAATAAGTGAATTAAAGAAAATGGAATTATATAAGAAATGGAAATGGAGATCTATCAAGAAAATAAAAGAAATATTAATAAGATAAGAAAAGAAAATTTATTAGGAAATAAAGAAGATGTTATTAAGAATTATGAATAAGAAATTCTGTTAAGAGCCAAAAGGAATTTTATTTAAATAAATGGGATTTATTAAAATGGGTCAATATGGAACTTTAAAGAAAGAAATAAATTATAAGACTTTTAAATCAAACTATCTGATAATAAATGAAACCCAAGGAGATTTTTATAAATTCATGAATGGAATTTATAAATGAGATATGAAATTGGTTGAATGGAAATAGCAAGATATTTCCAAAGGTAAATATGGACAAGAGGTATATATAAATGGATATTGGATTTTCTAAAATTATAATTTATTTTAAAAAGAAGAATATTTTAAATTACTATACTATATAAATCTTTTTATAAACTATTATTTGAATGTAAAGTATTTTCGAATTATTTAGTTATTTTGAAGGTTTAGCTATTATTTATTATAAACACTAAGATTTCTAAAACCAGCTTTGAAACTTATAAATAACTAGATATAAATTTAAATATATAATATTACTTCTTATTTTATAAATCTATATGTTTTCAAAATATTTTTAAAAATCCAATTAAAATCCTCTTGTGATGGTAAGCAAATTAATTTAAATGAAATAAGATTTAGGAGAAATCTTATTAAGTAGAGAGAGTGAGTTTGAGAAATTTTAAGAAGAGTGTAAATTGATTTTTGAGAAAGGAATAAGAAAATAAAGAATATTTTCAAAGGGATAAATCAATTGTGAGTGAGTATAAGAAATCAGATAAGTGATTTCATGGAAATAAAAAGACTTTGAAAATTTATTTCAAATGGATTAAAAGGGAATATTATCTGAATGATATTGAGGTAAATAATTGTGGGAATTATTTGATGGTTGCTTGTGTGTAATTAATTGATAGTTAAATAACCGACTATCAATATTGGACAAATGCGTTGATCGTTTCGAAGAGTCCGGGATCGAGATTTATTTCTCGAAAACCACTTCGATCCGGTTTGTACGATTACGAATGAAGACCGTGAAGAGTTGAAGACGGTGATTCGGTTTGTCCAGACCCAGGGCAACTTGTATGGATTGAATGCTTTCAGAACATCGTCAGGTGGACGATGAGCATTCTAAGTAACGCGTTCTTAAAAGGTAACGTTTAACCTCAAGCCTCATCAACCGGGAATGGCTAAAACAGGGGAGGTGCAGCAAGGTTAGGTGGGTCATGCCCAAGCAGGACAAGATATTTCCCCTGTCTAGATGTCCCTTTTTATTTCGGCTTAGTGGGTGGTTGGTCGCGCCAACCACGGGGTTTATCTTGTTCGGGACTGTTCAGTAAGGAATGGTTCCGGCCTTGTGTTGCAGGGGATGAAGGGAGTAATCCTCGGTACGGTGATCTAGGCCCCGTACTGTGACGGGCGATACCCCAGTAGCCCTGCCATTGTATGGGATCCAAACTCCAATAAGCGCCTGTACGGTTTTGATTGTGCCCAACTATTGCTGAAACATGAGATGCAAGCATTTCAGCTAGATTCTATTTTACTTTCTATATACACTATTATAATATCAGAGAACTTTAATAAAAATTGTTTTAGCTATCGTAAGGTAAAAACCCGACATGTTTATTTGTGGCGTGGTCTTACGAGATGCTTTTGTTTTCAAAGGATTTTTGAAAACTTTAATAATCCAATTGAGTGTGATTTTCTCACGCTGGTATTCCAGACTGACTCGGGTGTTGTTTTATATAATGCTCGGGTCAGACCGAGTTAAACAGGTTCAGGTTATATGCTGGAGCTCAGGAGACGAGCTGGATGACAGAGCGTATCTACGTATTTGTCTATTATTTCCGCTGTGTATGATCTTATGTTAGTTGTCATGTATGACTGATTGATGTACTCTGATGATGATATGTATGTATATGTATACAGTACAGATTTCTTGTATTTAAAACTGTATTCTATATATTATATTTTATTCCGCTGCGATGTGAGATTCTGATGTTTGTTTTTAGTTCTTCTTCTTCTACCTCTTTCTTCTTTTACCCGAAGACTCGTATTTTTGTGCCACTTTAGATTGAACTGTGGTGATATTGGTTAGTTCAAAGGGGTACGGATTTGCGGGCCTTTACAGAATTGGAGAAGAGATGCATAAAGTAGCCTTTTAGATTTTGACAGTTGCATTTTTAAAAATTCCCGAAGCCAAATCCAGATGTCTAGATTATGATGACTAGACGTCTGGTTATGTGTTGCCTGGAAAAATTCTAGAGGCTCAGACCAGACGTCTGGAGTAATAAACCAGACGTTTGGTATATGCTAAATTCTGTTCTATTTGTAAGTATGTATATTTTTCTATATAAAAAATCCAAGGAGATTTTTACATTCTATTTCTAGGATTTGTATACAATGTTTAACTTTCCACTACCGTGATCTATGTTCCATACTTTGATTTGAATCCTTGAGAATCTGTAAAAACTAAGATACGAGATATATGAATAATTATTATGATGTGGTTTGTCATCGTCAAAACATGTAGATGGGAGTTCCTAACAATTATAACAACATGTCCTTACATTGCTGATATATATACAACAAACACAGCAAGAACAATTAACAATATAAGAATATAAGATACATGACTACATCTTGGAGAGTCCAGCTTATCTCATAAAAGCTCCAAAGCATCTAACTAAATCTAGAAAGTGTGCTTGGGCCGACCAAAGCATTATAAGAAAAATAACGCCCGGATCAGTCTGGTGATACAAGCGTGAGAATCTCAAATCACAAGGAATTTATTTATTTAACTTATAAAACCTTTTAAAATAAAAAGTACCTCGTAAGACCACGTCGCACATAAACACAGACATGGTTTTTACCTTACGATAACTAAAACATTTTTAAAGAAAATCCAGTGATATTACAATAATACCTAAGATACAAATACATACTAACTACAGCCAAAAAAATTTACATAATTGAATTCCAGCATAGTAGGTATACAATCAAGTTTGAAGTCACTTATTGGAGAATGGATTCCAACTATGAATAGGTAGGGGTGTACCTACTGAATCCATACACCTCTAGATAAAATGTATATGAGGCTAGATCATGTTGCACCTCTATTACTTAGGACCGAGCCTACCCCTTACTGGATAGCACCGAATATGATCACCTCTTGGTTGCGATCGAGCAACCATAACATGCCCCGAAGTGTACATGGAGATATCAACACTAGATCTTGGGATGATCATACCCTAATGGTAGCGACCCGCATAGCTCTATGTTACGTCCTTGCTTTATTCATTTACCTATTGTGAGGATGGAGGCTACGATTACCTTTTATATAGCAACCGTCTTTGAATTCTAATACTATCCTCCAGGCAGCAATGAAGTGTCAGCATTCATCCGTAGAAGTTCGTTTGGGGTCCGAATGAAACCGAAGGAACTACCTCTTCTACATCTATTTTGGAATCACCCATAGGATTAGTAGCAAGTTGCCCTTGCGCTTCAAAAGCTCCATGTTCAATCATCTTCAAAATATCTTCAGTTTGAAATGCTTGAGTTGGAATGAAGTGATTTCGGATAATTTAGACTTATCTGTTCTCGATCTCTTTAATACAACGTTCAATAGTTCCAGTAACTCTGCCCCAATTCTTTTGGAAATAATCAAACAATATATATGAGCATGGATCACTGCCAACCTGTTTAGGTGGATGAATCTCCCTATCATTTGTCCTAGGAGAACATAATGAGATTTAAATGTACAATATAATCGAAGATGACTGTGCCATAAAACTCTGTATTTCTCCTGGATATTCCTGGAGTTATATTTTGAGCCAGATTTGATTGTCAATTATTTGACTATCAAGTAAACAAATAAGCAACAAATCAGTGATTTAGTTATCCAAAGAAGTGTTTATCAAAAACATTCATATACTTATCTCACTAATATAAGTATCTTCACTAAATGTTTGTGAAATATTTCTCATTTCCAAATAATATCAAAAGGTCAAAACAAAATGTTATTTAAATTATAGATAAAGATAACCATAGATAATATTCTTTCAATGTTAAGTGTGGGAAGAATTTCCATACCATTAGAATTATGAATGCAATGGAAATCAAATCTAGAATCCTTTTATAATTTTTCTTCTATAAATCCTCTTAATAAATATATTTTATTTATGAATCTGCTTTACTTAAATTCCAAGCACATTTACAAAACTCTTGTATAAATGTCAAAACCATTTATATATCTCATTATAAATCTCTAAAATTATTTATAAAACTTCTTTTATAAATATCCAAATAATTTATAAATTTCTTATAAATATTCCTTATTTAAAACAAAACTCTTCTAATAAAATCATTTTATAAAGTCCTTTGATAAAAAATGATTATTTAAAACACCTTTACTAAAATTATTACTTAACCCGAAACCATTATTAAAAAAAGTGGTTGACCTTAGAAATAAAAAAGAAGCTTAGTGACCATAACAGTTCTCATTTAACCGAGTTTACTTCTTATGTTATAACATGGTTATTTACATAACAAGCAGATGTGTAAAAGGGATCAACAACCAACAATCAATAAACATATAAGTAAATATCCAAGTTATTATAATAGCAGATGGGGATTTGTTCTGCTAAACCCATGTCTAAGTCAAATAATAGCAGAATGAATTTTAATTCTACCTAGGAGATGTCAACATAATCTATTTGGTGAATTATAGTAGAACGGTGATGTATTCTACTAAGCAGATGTTAATATATTTTAATTAGCAGAATGGTGATTTATTCCGCTAAATGGATGTCCACAAAACTCAACTCAACTTAATATAACTCATTCACATTCGTTTGATTCTAAATGTCACAGACAAGAGATCCCTTGATTGAAAATCAGTTCACTTAAAAAAAACTTAAAACATAACCAATAAAGCTAAAATAACTATTGATAATTAAATATTAATTTAAATGAAAATTAAAGCTTAATTAAATCTTAATAAATCGAAATTAAATCATGATTAAACCTTAATTAATCTTAGTTAAGTCCTAATTAACTAATGATTATACACTAATTATTTAATAATTAATTGATAATTAATCCCCAATTAAATAATAATTAATTAAATAATTATCCTCTAATTATATAATAATAAAATAAGATAATTAAAGTTGATTAATATAAAAATTGATACTAAATTATCTCTTAATTTTATTAATTATTACTTAAAACTTCCTTAATTTATTAATAATAAACTTACTTAATTAGTACTGATTAATTACTAATTTCTAATTCATTAATAAAAAAGTATTCTTAAATAATAATTTGATTTATTATCAAAACATACTTGATTAAGTAATAATTAACTTCTATGCTTACAAATTTAGTTTGAAAATGGTTTTTCAAAAATATTTAAAAGAAATACATTTAAAACTTGAAAATATATGATCAAAACCTAAGCTCTGATACCACATTGTAATGATCTGTATTTCTTACACCTAAAGATGATGCTTAATACATCCTCGATACTCATGTGTCGATCATTTAAATGTTTGAAATATAGGTCATTTTAGGTGAAGAATGAAAAGATAGAACAAAATCTTACAAAACACGAAAAGTGATATATAATATGAATAAGCCTTTAATAAAATGAAATTATCTTTATTATACACAACATCAGAGTACATTAATCTATTATCAACCTGGACAGTTATAATAAGCTATCCTTACAATTGCTGATATATATACAAAAAAGAAACATCAAGGACAACTAATATTGGAAAAATTTAAGATATGTGAGTACGTCTTAAAGAATCCAGCTCATCTCCTGAAACCTCCAAAGCATCCAACTAAATCTAGAAAATATGCTTGGGCCGATCCAAGCATTATAAGAAAAATAATGCCTGAATCAGTCTATTAAAATAAGCATGATAAACTCAAATCACAAGTAATTTATTTATTTAACTTGTAAAACCTTTAAAATCAAAGGTATTTTGTAAGATCGCGCCGCACATAAACACGGACAGATTTTTACCTTACGATAACCAAAATATTTTCGATAGAAAATATAGTGATATTATAATAATGTCTAAAATACAAATGCATAATAATCGTAGCCAAAATTGTTGCATTATTAAATTCCAGCATGATAGGTATACAATCAAGTCTGAAGGCTCTTATTGGAAAATGAATTCCAACTATGAAAGGATAAGATCTACCCATCGAATCTGAACATCTCTAGATAAAACATACGAGAGACTACAATACATTGCACCTCTACTATTTAGGACTGGCCCAACCCCTTGTTGTATAACATCGAATATGATCACTCCTTAGTTGTGATCGAACAACCATAATGGTCCCCGAAGCATAGATCGAGATGTCGATGCTAGACCTTGGAATGATCATACCCTAATGGGAGCGATCCACATAACCCTATGCTACGTCCCTGCTTTATTCATTTACCAGTTGTGCGGCTGGAGGCTATGATTACCTTTTATATAGCAACCATCTTGGAATGCTAACACTGCTCTCCAGGATGCAATACAACGCCATCATTTACCCATACAAGTTCGTTCTTGGTCTGAATGAAATCGTAAGCACTACCTCCTCTACATCCATTTTCGAATCACCCTCAAGATTTGTAGCAAGTGGCCCTTGCAATTCAAAAGCTCCTTCTTCAATCATCTTCAATATATCTACAGTTCGAAATGCTTTAGTTGATTCGAAGTGGTTATCAAATAATTTATACTTATCCTATCCCGTTCTCTTCAAAACAACATTCGATAGTTCCGGTAAACTTAACCTCGATTCTTTTAGAAATAATCAGATAATACATATGAGCAGAGATCACCCACTAACCATTTACGTGAATGGATCTTCCTGTCATTTGTCCTAGGAGGACAAAACATGATTTTTACGCACAGTACAACATCATCGAAAATTACTATGCCATATAACTCACATGTTTCTCCTAGATATTTCCGAAGTTATAGTTTGATCCAAATTTGATTGTCGGTTATTTGACCATCACATAAACAAATAAGCAACAGATCAGAAATTTAATTCTCCATAGCAACCACTAAGCCTCAAAATAAATCTTTCATTTATTAAAGCTCTTTTCAAAAGTGTTTATAAAAAACATTCATATACTTATCTCAATGACACAAGCAACTTTCCAAAATTTTTGTAAATATTTCTCATTTCCAAATCATATCAAAAGACCAGAACAAAATGTTATTTAAATAATAGATAGTGATAACCTGAAACAATATTCCTTCGATGTTAAGTGTGGAAAGAATGTCTATACCATCAGAATTAAGAAGGTCGGCTAAAGGAAATCTAATCTCAAATCATATTATAAATTTTCTTCTATAAACCCCCTCAATAAATCTCTTTGATTTATGAATCTCCTTTCCCAAACTCCAAACCTTTACAAAACTCTTTATAAATCACCAAGTTAATTTACAAAACTCTTTTATAAATATCAAAACCACATACATATATTTTTGTAAATCTCCAAACTTATTTATAAAACTTCCTTTATAATTATCCAAAATCGTTTATAAAAGTTTCTTATAAATATCCCTTATTTAAAATAAAACTCCTTTAATAATTTTTTTAATAAAGTCCTTTTGATAAACAAAATCATTATTTAAAACACCTTGACTAAAATCATTACTTAAGTTAAAACCATTGTTAAAAGAATGGTTGACCTTAAAAATAAGGAAGAAGCTTAGTGACCATAGCGGTTCTCATTTAACTGAGTTTACTATTCAAGCTATAGCATGGGTATTTACATAACAAGCAGATATGTAAAAAGGATCAACAACCAACAATTAATCAACATATAGGTAGATGTCCAAGTTATTATAATAGCAGACGGGGATTTATTCTGCTAAATACATGTCTAAGTTAATATCATAGAAGAAATATTTTTATTCTGCCTAATAGATGTCAACATAGTATATTTGGTAAATTATAGTAGAATGGTGATTTATTCTGCTAAATAGATGTCACTATATTTTATTTAGCAAAACAATGATATATTCTGCTAAATGGATGTCCACACAATTCAATTCAACTTAGTATAATTCATTCACATTCGTTGGTTCTAAATATCATAGACGAGAGATCCCTTGGTTGAAAATCAGTTCACAAAAAAAGAACCGACTTAAAACATAACCAATAAAATTTAAAATAACATTTAATAATTAAATCTTAATTTAAATTATAAACTAAATCTTAATTAAATCTTAATAATTAAAAATTAAACCATAACTAAACCTTAATTAATTTTAGTTAAGTCATAATTAATTAATGATTATACCCTAATTAATTAATATTTATTCAAATATTTAATCTCCGATTAAAAATTAATTTATTAAATAATAAACCTCTGATTATATAATAATTAATTAAACAATTAAACTTGATTATAATAAAAAATAATACTTAATTATCTCTTAAATTTATTAATTATTAAATAAAACATCCTTAATTAATTAACAATAAACTTACTTAATTAGTACTACGTAATTACTAATTACTAATCAAGTAATAAATAATTATTCCTAATTAATAAATTAATTATTAATCAAACATACTTGATTAAGTAACAATTAACTTATATGCTTACTAGTTTAGTTTGAATTTTTTTTTTCAAAAATATTTAAAAGAAACACTTTTAAAATTGTTAAATCCCCGAACTGCATCCATAGCGACTATCGCTATGGATGTAATAACTAGAATTACTTTTCTAAGTTACCATCCGAAACTTTAACTTTTCACTTTTTCTTACTTTCAAAACATAATACAAAAGAGTTTTAAAAACTTTAAATAAAGTTAGAAACTAAAATAACCATCATATATGCAAATGCAATGTCTTTCCAAAATCTAGAAGCTTACTAGCCGAAAATTTGCAAAACCCTTTTAAAAACTTGAAATAACTTCAGAACTATGCAAAACATAATCTTTGGACTTAAAACTTGGAAATAGACTTAGACATGGTATAGCATGGCCCGACCATGACATTATAGCAATGTGAGGAGTTGTTTTGGAGAGGTGGAGGGACTTCTGATAATGTTGAATTCACAAAACTGGACTCAAAATTTAGTCATCTTCTCTTGGATGTTGGCTATGCTACTCTCGGAATTTGGGAAAGTTGTCAAAGAGAAAGTCCTTTTAAATTCTCTTCTCTACCATCTAAAAAAATAATCAATCAATTTGAACTTTGAGTGAGGGAGATATGGTAAAAAGAAGAAGAAGTATTTTCGGACTTGAAAATATGGGTTCGAAAACACTCTGCAATGAAATGTTATTTTGACATGGCCACACTCAAAATTTAAAGAAGTGATACAAATAAAAGTTGTACCTGCTAGAATTTACTATGATTTAAAAAAAGAATTACTCCATTAGGATAATAGATGAGGAAGATGTGATGAAATAACGAGGAGAAAAATTTTCAATAAGTGTAGGGCTATTTATCGGCAAGAGAAAACGTAAATAACATAATGCCCTTATCCTTTACCCTCCACTACCCTCTTGCCACCTCACCGAGCCTCCTCCACCTCATGCACTCATGCCCAAACCCTTATTCCTTCTTCTCATTTCCATGAAAACATGTTTATGTACTCTTTGTACTTAATGTTTCTAATGATGTGGCATTTATTTTTTATTTTAAACTTCATATACTTAGGTATGAATACATACATACCTACACTAATATACAAATATGTACATATACATGCTTGTGTATAGTTATGCTAAAGAGGTCACAATGTTTTCGATAACTTTTAGCCGACGAATAATCGAAAATACGAAAAAAGAATTCCTGTCACATTTTCAATCTTTCTTCGAACCATACATTTTTATAAACAAATAAAAAAACTATTTCACCATAATTAATTATTATTTAAAATATTTTTATTTTAAATATAAAATTTATTATTTGAATATTTAGAATTAATGAAATATTCACAAATCAAAACAGTAAAATTCCGGATCGTTACAAATAATGTGTATACCCTTAAACCATATGCTTTTCTTTACAAAAATTACGCTAAAAAAATTCATATTGTATGTTCAAGAATAGAATATATAAATAATTTTTTTTAAGGTATTTACAGAGGATTTACTTTTCAAAGCATATCATAATCGATTGAACTATCTTATGTGATTTTCAAAAGTATTTATATTTATTACATAGATGTTTAAGTTTATTGCATTTTGTACTTGATAAAATAATGACGTTATGATATTTTTGATAACCGAGCATACGTTATAGTTTCTATTTTTGACTACTGCATATCCAACATCATCTTTAAATCTACTATTTGATGACCATATTTTATGACTCACCTTAGTTTTTTCTTTTCACTTTTATTCTTGTTCTTATACGAATTAGCCAAGCTGACATAACCGAATTTGATTGTTGAAAGCTATATATATATATATATATATATATATATATGAAAGCTGGTGAGAATATATATATATATATATATATATATATATATATGAGATAATGACTCCTTAAGCCCTAACATGCCTATAAATAGGTGTGTCGGTACTCATCAAGTAACATCTATCCTCATCTAAGAGACCTCAGGGAAATGCATGTATAGAAGTTCTTGGTCTCATCTACGATGAGTTAGGGATAAGTTATTTTAACATGATTTCATAATATAAAACATTTAATTACGTAACATCTTATTTGATATGTCATTTGAACCCTACTACATATGACTACATTATTTTGCCACTCTCCATCCACTAATAGGATATGAATTTAACTGATATAGTTAATATGATTAATGGTTGATTTTTCATTGAATATTTAGTGTCATATCTTAATTGAGGTTCATTATAAAATATCACTTTCTCGGTATGTTAGTTTGATATTTATATCTTTGATGAGTACAAAAAGGGGAGGGAGTAGTTAAGGTTTAATAATATTGTGGATTCACTATTAATATCGAATAAAAGGTTTAATGTTTTATTCTCGAATGCAAATTCCACATATGTAAGGGGAGTATACCAATATAGGGAGCATGTTATACATATTGTAATAATTGTGCAATGATTTTGATCTTATAATATCACGTACACATTCACCATACATTACACTCATCAAATCATAACATGTTGTTTGTTATCATCAAAAGGGGGAGATTGTGGAATACACTTTTCGTTTGATGATAACAAATATATTTTGTATTGGCTTTGTTTTCAAAGTGTGTTGCAATTTAAAAACCACCACGACTCAATTTTATTTCTAATTAAATTGTCATCCACTGTATTACACATGTTTGAATTTCATGTAGTACTTTCCAAACACATATATTTTTAATTATTGGCTCAAAAACATCTGCAAATTCTCTAACTATGAAAACGAGATTTAACTCATCTTCCTACTCCATAACACTCAATAAATAATTCACCTCAATGGTGGGGTTTTCTATGGTATAAACTATCTGGTTAGTACAATCAGGGTGTCTAAGTGATATATTCCTATCTAGGAAAAATATCCTTGCATCGTATTTACTTGATCAATCCATGCCCAATACAATTTTGAACCCTACAAAGTCGAATACATGCAAACTGTAAACAAAGGTGTAACCTAACAAGTCAAACTCTAAATGATCACACTTCATCCCTAGTGTCACATACCCTCCAACCAGATTTGCAAATCTCAAGGAAGTAACTAAATATGTGGGTTCTAGGTTAAAATAATCTACCAAACATCGAGATATAAAAGAATAAGGTGCACCGGCATCAAATAAAAAGCTAAGGGATGTATCATGGATCTGAAGTGCACCTCCTAACACAGCCTTTCAATTCTCCTGAACTGTTGGCTTTGAGGCAGTAGACTCCAATGCAAACACTTGGCCTTTATTTTCTTTTTTTGGCTCCTTACATTGGTTCTTATAGTGGCCAATTTGATCATAGTTAAAACATATAATCCCTTACTTCTCAGCAGCCTTCTTTCCTTTGCCTGCCTGGCACTCATGAGCGTAATGGCCTTTCTTGTCGCACTTATAGCAAACCACCTCAGACTTTCCTTTCTTTGTCGCACCTCCTTTCCGAGCATTCTTTTTGTGGAAAAACTTTCTCCTTTGGCCTTGTCCGATCCGGACCTACTCCTTCTACTTTTACAAAAAAGCTAACATATCCTCATGTCGTAATGCCATTCCACTACCACATCACATGGATCTCTGATGTGCGGTAAAGTAGCCCTAGCCTACTCCGGCTTCAAACCTTTAATAATCTTTTAGTTCCTTTTCAACACTATGTCAACAGTGGCATACCCATGTCGGCTAGCTCTTCGAATCTACTAGCATATTCCAGAACTGACATTTCTCCTTGTTCCAGGTCAACAAATTTCTGACCAACACAGACTGCGCCATTACAGGAATAAACCTTTCTTAAAACCTCAACCTGAACTCTATTCACGTCATAGTTTCTTCATTCACCCCGACAAAACAACTTGCTGAAGCTATCTTAAAGTAAGTCTTCTTTTTCGCTTGTCATTGAGCCCTAGGCCAACAAAAATCCTCTCGAAATTTAGCATCCTCCATTTTGATAAAATGACTTTCCTCCAAGCCTAGTATAGTCCCTACTCAAGTTAGCATACTGATTCACCATTGGAGCTTCCTGAGCTCCTCCTCTAGCAGTATGTCCTCCAATAACTCCAAATGTGATTCTAGCTTGTATCATGTTTATGAAAAACCGATACATGGCTCCCATGTCCACTTGGGGAACCCCAGCACCAACGTTCTCAGTTTGAGCTTAACCTCTTCTAGCATTTGGTCGGACATTTCCAATTGTGGCGGTGATGTCTCCTCCTAGATTGGCTCTGTCCCTTCTTCCGCCCATATTTATTCAAGCCTCATGAGATACAAAAGCCTAACTAAGATAGTAGTTTAGAGATAAAGCGTATACTTATGTATAGCAAATACAAGTACTTTACTATAGCGTTGTCCCATACCCCGATCTTATCCTTAATTCCTAAGGATTATGATTTCAAAAATCATTTTTGTTAAAGTTTTTCATAAACCTATGCTCTGATACTAAGTTGTAACATCCCCTATCTAGAGGCCCAAAGCTAAGCGTTATAGATGCTGCAGTCATCCATAGTGTTAACTTCCGACGACTATATATGACTATTTTAATGGTATCTATAGTATCAGAAGCATTTGAATATGAAACAAATCACAGATTTCAAAAATCCATTACATTTAAAAATAGAGTTCCATATTCGGATTATCCCAAACGTTTCCCAAACAATGATAAAATGTACTTATTGTAAAATACACCAAGAGCGACATATGAAGATGCCCCCTTAAATGATCAGAGTCATATTGTCATAATTGACTTAATACATACACAGTGGAAATAATCACAAAACAAAGAACTGCAACTCCTAAATAGCTCTGTTAGCCTCCTGCTTTCCTCTGGTATCTTATTCATCCTCCTACTAAAATCTAAAAGAACCTTAACCCTAAACCTACTCAAATCAATTTTGAGCACCCGAACGTTTAAGGGGAAAACATAAACTTTGAGTCAAACATAAAGCCTAGTGTAAATAATATTATACATTCTAGTTACTAATGTTAAGTGTGATAACGCCGCTAAGTGAACCGAGTTCCCCTTCACTAAGATCCTTTTAAAACATATCTTTTGCAAACCTTTACCCTACAACCAAAACTAGTTAAAACTGTAAAGCATTATTATGAAAACACATATATCAGGTAATAAATGGACTATCTTTCCGAACATTATAGTTTTGGTTGGATTACTATTAATCTTTACTTGACTCGGGCCTACCAGACAAAATAATTTTTTTACGTAACATCTATTAGACACACCTCTTTTGGAAGGTCTGTCATTAACTAACTGTTAAACACTTCTCTTTTGGACGGTCTGTCCTAACTTGACATCTCCTAGGGTCACCTGATCCTAATGGTTTAGCGGACATACCAATAACCTATATGTATACAAACATATATTCTCTTCTGTGTGTTATCATAATTTACTCTTACCTGTGATAAAACCCTACGCACTGGAATTTTGGACTAAGTTAGCTGGAGCCAATAACTAATGTATATGGCATGACCCTATACCATTCCCATCTGGTATTCTAATATCCGACTCATTTTCACTTAGGG
The DNA here is from genome assembly GCA_030765085.1 of Allium cepa. NCBI lineage: Eukaryota > Viridiplantae > Streptophyta > Magnoliopsida > Asparagales > Amaryllidaceae > Allium > Allium cepa. Next base: position 242,754,834 of record CM060930.1, read on the forward strand.
ATACCTTCCCATAATTTTCCTTGAAAACCTTTTCATATGAAATTCATTTAAATATTTTAAACCGAAATTAAACAAGGAAAACATTTATACTCTATGCTTTATTCGAAGTCACCTTGCCATATTATATATACTTTACTTAAATCTTCGTTGATAAAAACCTTTAAACATTTAAAAATACCCCTTTTGATCCTATTAAAATTACCTCTTTAGAAACCATTCATATGAACATTTCGAAATCATTGAAATTCTTTTTCCTTCGAAAGCTAAAACCTTAGACATCCATCTTCAAAACCAATAAATATTACCGTTCTAAACCATAGGAAAATCCTTTCCTTTAAACCATTCAAAACCATTAGAAAACCATTCCTTCAAACCTTTCGAAACCATTAGGGAACCTCCCTATCGAAACCTTTTTTAAACATTTTGAAGGTATTAAAAACCTTAAACCCTTCGAAAGCATTTGGGTTCAATTTAAAACATGTGGTAATCACCTTTTAAAATCATTCGACACTATCTAGTCGAAACTTTTTTGGGCTATTCTTTTAAAAATCACCAAGGGTCACAGGCAACAAATTCAAAAGCTTATCCTTTCGAAATTCAAAACTAAATTGGGGAGTGATGGTGTCAAAACACCCCTTCCGAAAGTATTAGAGTAGCAGCAGGGTTTTTATAAAACAAAACAACCCCTTTGAAAGTTCTGTTTCGAAAGGTAGAAGGCGGTAGTAAAGGCTTCGACGTAGTCGGAAGCTATTATTTAAAAACAATGGTTTAACTATTTCGAAACCAACCTTTTTAAACCATTGACTTAATCGAAAGATATTTCTTAGAACAAAGGTGCAACCTTAAAACCTTTCTTTTAAACCAATCGACCTAGTAAAAAGCCAACTAAGTCAAAAGCTACTTGGTCGAAAGCAAGTAGGCGCTTTTCTCTTTTAAAACAAAAAGGCGCTTTGACCCTTTCGGAACCCCTTGGTTTCAACCCTTACTTTCCGTCTTTGTATAACTCACTGTGTACCGAAATTGATACTATGATTTGTTGGTTTGAGGAAGGAGGCGGAGGGTCTTAGTTGAAAGCAACCTGGGTAAAACCAAAAGAGGCGAAACATGGCTTTAGCATGCATTCCTGATTTAAAAAATAAAACTTTTTAACTAACTTGCGTTGTTTGTCAAACTTTTATTGGTTGCTAATTTTTCTTTCCTAAGAGTTCTATCATAATTTTATAATTATTTAATTTAAATCATTTGCAAAGTTCCCCTCCTCCTTAATTAAATATGTAAAACATTTAAGTCACAAAATAATTTTATATATTTATCAAAAAACTTTCAAAAATTCGACAAAAATTTCAAAAAATCCTTTTCAATATGTTTTCTAGCATATATATATTTCAAACCCTAAATGATTATTTGTTATGTCGTAAATAATGTATAACCCAATAAATTATTTTCTTTATTAGAAAATTATTATAAAATCCATATTAATTTAGAAAATTATGAAATTTGAAACCCATCTCTAAAATATCATTTTTGATCTACATTAACATCCGCAAGGCATTTGGATGTCATTTAATAGGCTTTTCAGATCAAATATATCATAAAAACTAATATGAACATGTAAAATAATCAATAAGCATATATAAGCTTCCAATCATACAAAACATGGCATTATCATGCAAAATAATTTCGGGTTACCCTTAAATCCAAAAACTGTAAGAAAATGGGATGTAGTAATCATTCACCTTAGTTTTGTGATTAAAGATTTGAGATTTGAGGTTGAATAAATCGATTTGCTTCTTTCTCTTGAATATCCTAGCTTAACTTCTCTTGAGATTGAAAATGGTGGCCGACCTTAGAATATTTTACTAGAGAATGAAATGAAAATGTATTTAGTTTTTCTTAGGGTTTAGGGTATAAGTTCATCCTATTTCCCATTTCCCGTTCCTTATTTTTAACACGTTCATTCATGTTATCTCCTTAATTCATTACATAAATGGGCACAACCAACTTTGTTAAATCAAATATCAATCTACTAATCATCTTGCATTATTTTATTTATTTAGCTAATTAAATATTCTAAATAATGTTACTAAAAATATGGGGTGTTACAATCTCCCTTCCTTAAAATAATTTCATCCTCGAAATTATGATAAGGTACACAATAAAACAATCAATGGTAAAGCATACCATCAAACAAATCAGGATAAACATCTCTAATCTTGCTCTCAGTTTTCCAAGTACAGTCTCTGGCATCATCCCTCCATCGGACTTTCACTAATCTGACTGCCTTGTTTTTCAACTTCTTCTCATCTCTCTCGACTATCTGGATAGGCTTCCTAAATATAGTCATATCTGGTTTCGTTACTAAATGTTCTAACACAGTCGGTGCTATAGTAGTGTCTGGATCCCTAATACATTTCCTCAGATGAGATACATGAAAGACATTGTGGACTCCCACCAAATTACTTGATAACTCTACTCTATATGCAAGTTTTCAGATCCTTTCTAAATAGGAAATGGTCCTCGAAACCATAGGGCTAACTTCCCTGTCTTTCCGAACCTGATGACACCTTTCATCGGCGATACTGACAAACACATGATCTCCAACCGAGAACTCTAAATATTTTTGTCTTCTATCTGCGTAGCTTTTCTGTCTCGATTGAGCTTTCTTCATTCTCACCCTTATTAGCTCAATCTTTTCTGCTGCTTCTTTTATCAAATCAGGACCAAGGACCAATCTATCCCCGTCTCTAACCAATATGTAGGGGATTTGCATGTTCTTCCATATAAAGCCTCAAATGGTGACAATGCTAGTCTGATAACTATTATTATACGAAAACTTGACTAGCTGTAGGTGGTCTTCCCATGATCCCTCGAAGTCTAATACACAAGCTCGTAACAAGTCCTCCAAAATCTTGTTAACTCTTTCTGTCTTCCCGTCAGTCTGTTGATGGTAAGTGGTACTCATCTTGAGCTTGGTTCCTAAGCCCTATTGTAGACTTTTCTAGAACTCGCTAGTAAACAAAGTATCTCTATCACTAACAATACTACTAAGAATTCCATGCAGTCTAACCACATTCTTCATAAATAACTTGGCCAATACAGGTGCCTACCTATTTTCCTTAACCTGAATGAAATGGTTGCTCTTGGTCAATCTATCAACTATGACCCATATACTATCATTCCCTCTATTAGATCTCGGCAACCCATCAACAAAATCCATAGAAATATAAATCCACTTCCATACTGAAATATCCAATGGCTGAAGTAATCCACTCATCTTCCGATGTTCAGGTTTTACCTGCTGACAGTACAAACAATGTTTCACCCATAAGCCAACATCCCTATTCATGCCTTCCCAGAAGAAACTTCTCTTTATATCTTGATACATCTTCGTTCCTCCTTTATGGATAGTGAACTTTGAACGATGGCATTCCTCTAAAATTTCCTTCCTCATGTCTCCCACATTCGAAAGATGTAGTCTACCCTTCTTGCTCAGCCACCCGTTCTGGTCAAGACTGAAGTCCTTCAAGTCATCGCCCTCTGTTCCTTTCCTTAACTTTCTGATCCATTCGGCCAAAAATAGATCCTACTCCTGTTTCGAAGCTATCTTCTCAGATATTATCGGTCAGACTTCTAAATAAGAAAACCTAGTAGACCATCCACTAGACTCAACCTCAGATCTCTATAGTACTCTACAAGCTGAAGATGCTTCTAAGTATTTCCATTCTGCAATCATGGCTAACACTACATTCTGATGCTTCCTTCTAAGCGCATCTACAACTTTATTCCTTTTACGGGTGTGTACTCTATCATAAGCGGCTAGAAACTCTAACCATCTTTGTTTCCTTATGTTCAGCTCCTTCTAAGAGAGAAAGTACTTCGATGACTTAAGGTCGGTATAAAGCTCAAAACTTCCTCCCAAAAGTTAATGCGTCCACATCTTCAATGCAAATATAACTGCAGCTAATTCCAAATCATGCGTTGTATACCTAACCTCATATGGTCTAAATTCTCTAAAAGCGTAAGTAATCACTTTACCCCTCTGCATTAGTACAGCTTCCAACCTAGTACCACACACATCAGTATAAACAACTAGATCTTGATTCCCCTCCAGAACCACCAATATAGGTGCATGGGTCAACAAGTGCTTCAAGCTCTGAAAGGCTTCCTCACACTTATCGATCCATACAAACCTTATATCCTTTTGTGTTAGCTTAGTCATCGGTGCTGCAATCTATGAGAAACCCTTTATAAACCTTCAATAATATTCGGCTAATCCTAGGAAACTTCTTATCTTAGTTACCGTTTCTGGTCTCTTTCAATTATTAACAGCTTTGATTTTTTCTGGATCGATTGACAATCCTTTTTCAGAAACCACATGACCAAGAAACCTCACTTCTTTCTTGCAAAAATGGCACCTTGAAATTTTTTTTCCTTTAGTTGATGCTACCTGAGCATTTCAAGCACAACCCTACGATGAATTGTAACGAGACGGATTTTGCCCGCTCGAAAATCGACATCCATACTTCATATCGTATTCGAATGCCGTAGATTCGACCGTTCAAATCCGATTCGCCGGAGCTTATAACAATCATTAAGTAAACAACACAGCGGAATAAAAGAATAATATATTGATATACAGCTTTGATACAATATCTGATACAACAGATGGTCCAATAGATATCAATATACATCAGAGATATGATACAATAAAATAGCAGCGGAAAAGAAAATAGATAACACTAGCAGCGGAACTAATAACTCTAAGATAGTCTTCAAGGAAGAACTCCAGAAACTGCAACTCCATTTCCGAGAATCCATCCAGCAATAGCTCGAACTCCAAATAACGATGCACAAAGATAGGTAAGACTGGTGCGATCCAAAGACTGAACTAACTCCAAATAATCTGTTAAATCTAGCTATCTGAAAAACCCAACTCTAGACTGCTCGTGTAGAAAATAATGAGCACCCAGAGTTTAGGAAAGAAAACAATAAACTCCGGATCAGTCGTGGGACTGGTGTGAGCAACAAAAACTGTTTATCTTTTAAAACATTCAACAGAAGATTTTCAAAGTCAATTCGCAATGTTTTTTTTTTTAAAATGAGACTACCATAAGGCCTCCCGCACACACACACAATGCAAACGCAGAATCGGAGGAGATTTCTCCTTATGATAGTCAAAGATGCTTGATACGCATTAAAAAGACATTTGATATTATTACTAGTGCATAGTGTAGAAGAAATTCATTTCGAAAGTAGAATATAAATCTTAGCCAACATACGACCATTATCGTATGCCTACTATAGCTAACCACGTTCAATAGCAGGTTACCGCCACATTCCATGGCAGGTTATACAACTAATACCGTACAGGGTTTCGTATTGGGAATTGGATTTCCAACAAATGGTCAGGCCAAGGAACTTCCCATTGCCACTGAGAACGCCTCTGGAAGGACGCCCCCGAGAACCAAACCGGATCTCTGCCAACACAAGGCCGGGTTACCCCTAACTGGGTAACTACTGACACGAGTATGCCATCTCCCGGTCGTAACCAACCTTTAACCGGGGCCCCAACAACAAATCACAAAATCATATATATATATATCTGCGATATCAACATAAGTTAAGTATCTGGGCTCCATACCATGATACCACTTCTATCCAGAAGGAAATGTACATACCCTAAAGGGTGCTACCCCTAATAACCTTGCTGCATCTTTCCTGTTTCGACCATTTTCGGGGTGTGAGGTCCGACGAAGTCTCGTCCACAAAAACACACTTTATACAAAAGCCATGCTTTGGGTCAACAAATGATCAACACAATGATCACTAAGATAGACGATCAAATAAATGATCCTATCATAAATAATCAACACAATGATCATTTCAGCAACACTCAGCATGTCACATTACCAAATTGGGAATATATTGCTGATAACCTTCAACTATATAACCTCTGAGCTCGTACGTCTCAGAGAAGGGTATTAAGCTAAAAGAATAAATTCTCCGCCACCAACAGAAATATATTTGAAAGAAATCTGCTTTATATCTCAAATTGTAATGTCAGACATAAAAATCCATACAAGTCTGTTCCGGGCTCGAACAGAACCGAAGGCACTTCCAAAGAAGTCCTTGAAATCCGGATATTCACAATCCCGATCGGATTTCCCATCACTTAGGGAGTTTCTATACCGGCGCGACTCGGTGCAGAAACAATCGATAGGTCATCCTATCGCTTTCGCAAATACCCGGTCTTCATCACCGGTCTTCAAATGCTATCCATAACGACATATCACATATTCGGAATGGGATATATGACACAAAGGTCCTTTCCCGGCTAAACCGAATAGTGAGCATGATATTTCAAAAACAAATGGATAATGGGATTTCAATTAAGTCACAACTTAATAATTCAAAACTTTATTTCACATGGTTTAATCCAATTACCATTTCAATCTTTAAACAAAAAGATTCATTTTCACAACCTTTAATGGTTTAAACAATTTTCACATTTTAATCTTTTAAACAAAAGATTCATTCACCGATTTTCCGAATCAATTTTCATTTCAATTTAACTCGTTAAATCTTCAAATCAAAGATTTAACTTATAGCTTTCAAAACAATCTCATTTCAATTTGATTTTAAACAAATCATCAATTTAAATCTGTTAAAAATAAACAGATTTAATTCATAGCTTTCAAAAAGATTTTATTCGTAACTTAGGAAAATCATTTCCCTATTCAATCTTGAAATCCCCCTAATTAACTAGAATCTCAATTCTTATCTAAAAGTGTTTATCATTTGAAAACAACAATTTTCATTTTGGAAACCTGATTCATTTATACGAGTTTAAATCCTTGGGTTAAATTCAAATTCCCAAAAAACAATACTTAAAAGTGGTTTAATCCCTATATAACCAATATAACATTTTTAATCCTAATTTCAAATCATAGAATTCAATTTCAAGTATTGAATTTAAATTTAAATTAAATTATTTAAATTCCAAAACTTAATCAAGTAATTTAAAAATAATAAATTTTATTTTGAAATTCCATTCCAAAAGCTTTTCACATTTATTCCGATTCCATTTCCAAAATATTTGAATTAAAAGATTCAAATTTAACTGTTTCAAAAATCTGCGACTTAATTGATTTCCTCGTGAAATCCATATTTGTGTGTGTATGGTGTGGTCCAGGGGTTTAAACACAATAGTGCAACATCATAAATCATCACAGATTTGCAATCACATAATATTGATAAGCGGTATATCCTAATAGCGCTTATATATATACACAGATTCACAGATAGAAATTATGAATGCATTATAAATAAATAAATTACATTCATCTCAGATCATACTGAAACAAATTATAGCACGAAGCATAGCATATCAGAAATAACAAACAGTTCAGCAATCAATAGGATTCAATCATCCATAAGTGAACTCAATAATTACCTGGTCAATTTAAATCAGATGGGTCATAGACCATGGCTACTTAACTATAATTGATTCCAAATCATTTGATTCATTATCCTATAATCATTTATTAATTAAATAAATCAACCTTCAATTCTTTAAATAATTAACCTTTAATTATTTACCCTTTAAGCAATCATCCCACAACAATTAATCATCGATTACCAATTTATCTAATGATTTTCTAGATTAATTAAACTAAATTAATTAACCTTAATTAATCAATATATTTTAAATTAATTACAATAAGTGATTAATCCTTAATTATTCTCAATAAGTAATTATATTTTAAACAATTTATAATTGATTTTCTAAATTAGTTAATCCAATTTATTATTAAAATTAAATCACCCTAATGAATACTAAAAAAATATCCTTAGTTAATTATCTTCATTAACTAACAACATTTCTTAATCACTTTCTTAAGAAATTTTCTTAGATTAATTCATTATTAATTATTTCTAATTATAAATTGATCTAAATTATTTATTTTATAAATCATTCTTTATAAGGTAATAAATTTCTTTATTAATGATTTCATTAACACTCACAAATATATTGAAACGTTGATTCTCAACTTGCTTTTAAATTTACGTGTTAAAGTATTACTTGTGTTATAAAGAAATTTAAAAGAGTTTAAAATCAAATTCCTTTTTAAATTCAACATATTTAAAAGTTTACTTTAACATTTAACTTAGGTAAACATTTAAAGTTATAAATTTATTTCATTCCCAAAATCTTAATTTCAACTTTAAATTTAAGTCCAGGTTTTTTCAAGATTTGATTTAACTTTGTTTAATTTCTTCCTTTTCAACTTGGAATACGTTTTAAATTCAAATCCTTTTTTTAACCCACTTGATTGCTTAAAACTAATCTAAATTTTGTTTATTTGCAAACTAAGTTCCAATCAAAAAAAAACTTAAATCTTATTTACATTTTCATTTAACTTCAGCTTTAAAACCCTTGATTTACAAATTCAAATTTGTTTAAAATTCTTTAAACAAGAAAACAGTGTTTTAGCAAAAGCCTGTAACACTTTTACTTCAGCAACCTGGTTCTTCAACACAACACTCAGGCAACCCAAACTCGTGCACGTGCACATGGACGCGGCGGCGCTCCGTTCATCGGCGAGACCTCCAGCAAGTCGTCTTAGGCCTCCTCCATTGATCTCGATCGCCAGAGAATTGGTTCGATCGTGAAATCGAAATTGAGCAAATAAACAAAACCTGGAAGTGAACACTAGCATCAGGTCGAAACCTGGAAACACGCACACTCCCAATATCGCAAACCTGTCAACGGAAATTTCTCCCTCCACCGACCACCAGAAACCCTCCACCACCGGCCACGCCTTCGTCATTAACCCAGCTTCCATCATCCCGAAGCTCACTACACTCGATCGAACGAAGAGCACGAACGAACTGAAAATTTTCGACCCTCCAAAACTAGGTTTAAAATCTTATACCCTGCGCCGCCGTCACCACAGTGACAGTGCTCACCTCCGACCAATTTTCCCATCACCACCATAGCCTCCACTATCATCACGAGAAAATCCAAACCCCCTAACGTCTCCGACCACTGGCAATTGCTCAAAAACCAATTTCCGTTCACTGTCGAATTGCACTTAAACCCATTATCTAAAAATCAAAATTTTTACTTTAAAAATCATATTTTAGTATAAGGATTCAGTTTGTAACCCTGGATTTACAAATTAAGAATTTCGAAATTTGACCATTTTAAAGTTCTCACTGTAAAACTTTGATCTTTCCTTTACATGCATTTTTTCCTTCATGAAATCATATTTAGATTTTAACTCGTACTTAATACAATTATTTTGTTTCGATTTCAATTCTTACAGAAAGCAAAGAAAGGGGGAGTTGGATTCAATCATAGGTTTACTCTGTAAACCTGAAGATAAGAAAGAACAGGGATGAATAACCCTGTATATGAACATTTCCAGGCACCAACATACATGTACACAAATACACAAATATTTCCCTCATGCAAAAGTTCTCAACATCTTTCCGGCATACATATAACAACAAGTAATTTGATTAAACAGAAGTTTACTCACCTTCCAAATCATTGCTTAAATTCAGGAGTTTACAGGTTAGAGTTTGTTTGATCTGAAGCTCCTTTGCTTCTTGATGTCCAGAAGTCTTCAAACTGAAATCCTTTTTAACTTTTCAAAGTTGAAAACTGGGTGAAAGTTGTTATCTTAAATTTCTTCTTTGTTCTCAGGTGTTTGGTTTATGTAGGTTGCTTCAGTTTTTTTTTTTCTTGTTAAAGTTTGAGATGATCGAAATGAATTGAAGAAATTGGTTTATATATATAGTGGCAGATTACAGACTGTTTTATATTTTTTTTTTTTGTACAATTCTAAAGTATGTTGAAGTGGTCTTTTTTCCATGTTGAGGTGTATAACAGTATGGCTGCAGTGATGCTGGATTTTAGCAGAGGTGTTTTTTTGTTTGTACTTTTTATTTTATAAACATGCTTGGAGATATTGTCACTGATTCTCTTTAGTTTCAGCTGTAGGATGTTAGTTTGATGTGGCTTCTTCTATTTTATTTTGTTTATTTCTTTTATTTTATTTGCTTTTATTCAATTATTTTGTTTACTTATTTCTTCTTTTGTTTGTTACCTTATGTACTTTTTATTTTCTACTTATATTTTATTTTATTTTGTTTATTCTAGATAATGTGTTGTTTTAATTTAGCAAATTTGTTTATTTTATTTTAAAGACTTTGTTTTGAATTTTCAAATCAATCTATAAATAAATTTCACCATTATTAAATTAAGTTAAAAAAAAAAAAAAAAAAATTTTATCTTTAAACCGTTTAGTTAAAACAATAACTCAAACTCAATGTATATTCATATATACATATACATTCATATTATCATATATTCATTACTTTGAAATTCAAATCCAAATCACATATGCAAAATATTTAAATTCTTACGATTTAATATATATGTTTATTTGAATTAAGGAAACTCGCTACTATTTAGAATAAATTTTGCAAATTTTAATTCAAAAATTCATTTAAATTATCAATTTAAATTCATAAAAATCTGGGGTCGTTACAATCTTCCCCCCTTAAAAGAATTTCGTCCTCGAAATTGCGTAGTTCATTTCATGAATTATACATACACAGAATAGACTAAAGCCAATTTAAATGATACTAGTAAACATAGTGGGTTCTTTAGGTAATTCATAATATATTCCATATTAACTGCTACTTATAATATTCTTACTAGTAAACATAACATTCACTAAGATTCTAGGCTCAAAATGCGTACATAGATACACCATACCCAAAAAGAAGTTAATCTAACCAACTACAAATCATCACCATCAGAGCTCTCTCTCTCGGGCCCTGACAGATCTCTAACTTCTACGTCATTGTCAGTCACATAATCATACTCTGGATCAGAGTCTGTCTGAATAAAACCTTCACCATTCAGCTCCTCGCCTTCTATGGCATGATCCAAATTCCAATGAATTTCTTCATCACCATCGGAACCTATTTCCATTTCAGGTTCTTCTACCTCAAACTCTTCTTCATCTCCTCCTTTGAATTCGTCTTCATTTTCTTCTTCGAACTCCTCTTCATCTTCTTCTTCTTCTACTGGTGGTCGGGACTGCACTACAGGCTCCACTGGGAATTCCCTATGAACTGATGACTCACCTTCATCATCTCGTACCCTACTGGATGAAGCATAATCACCCACTCTCCTGACCTTTCCTCCTCGGCTAACGCTGTTTGTTCTCTACAATTAAAATCAAAATCCAAATATTAAGATCTTAAGTTTAGAATTTTATAAGTTGAGAAATACAACAAGTTTATATTTCAGATTTTATTCTACCCAAGAAGTTATAACAGAAATCCAAAATTTGGTTTTAAACAAATCATTCTATCGTTATAATTCAAATCTATCATTATATTTCATTAACCAATTTCAACTCAAATTGAAATTTCCAATTTTATTTAAGATTCCTAATTTCAAATTTCAAATTCTAATTTATTACGGTTTAAATCCAAAAATGATAAGAAATTGATGAAATACGAAGTAAAGATTTCCTACAACAATTCTTAAGGCATCTTATTATACCAAAACTTCTTTTTCCACTGTTGTTACAGAGTATCGACCAATTATAGTCGTATTTCCCTGTCCCCTATCTCGTTTTCTTCTTGCACTCATACTTACTATCGGTGAATAGTAAAAGAATTTACTGAGGCATTCAAATGGATATCTTAGGGACATACTCATTCTAGGATTTACTTCACCCTATCTCTAATGAGCTACTTAATGTGTTACACTCCTGAGCTAAAGTTTAACCCTTAGCTCTGATACCAAATGTAACGAGACGGATTTTGCCCGCTCGAAAATCGACATCCATACTTCATATCGTATTCGAATGCCGTAGATTCGACCGTTCAAATCCGATTCGCCGGAGCTTATAACAATCATTAAGTAAACAACACAGCGGAATAAAAGAATAATATATTGATATACAGCTTTGATACAATATCTGATACAACAGATGGTCCAATAGATATCAATATACATCAGAGATATGATACAATAAAATAGCAGCGGAAAAGAAAATAGATAACACTAGCAGCGGAACTAATAACTCTAAGATAGTCTTCAAGGAAGAACTCCAGAAACTGCAACTCCATTTCCGAGAATCCATCCAGCAATAGCTCGAACTCCAAATAACGATGCACAAAGATAGGTAAGACTGGTGCGATCCAAAGACTGAACTAACTCCAAATAATCTGTTAAATCTAGCTATCTGAAAAACCCAACTCTAGACTGCTCGTGTAGAAAATAATGAGCACCCAGAGTTTAGGAAAGAAAACAATAAACTCCGGATCAGTCGTGGGACTGGTGTGAGCAACAAAAACTGTTTATCTTTTAAAACATTCAACAGAAGATTTTCAAAGTCAATTCGCAATGTTTTTTTTTTAAAATGAGACTACCATAAGGCCTCCCGCACACACACACAATGCAAACGCAGAATCGGAGGAGATTTCTCCTTATGATAGTCAAAGATGCTTGATACGCATTAAAAAGACATTTGATATTATTACTAGTGCATAGTGTAGAAGAAATTCATTTCGAAAGTAGAATATAAATCTTAGCCAACATACGACCATTATCGTATGCCTACTATAGCTAACCACGTTCAATAGCAGGTTACCGCCACATTCCATGGCAGGTTATACAACTAATACCGTACAGGGTTTCGTATTGGGAATTGGATTTCCAACAAATGGTCAGGCCAAGGAACTTCCCATTGCCACTGAGAACGCCTCTGGAAGGACGCCCCCGAGAACCAAACCGGATCTCTGCCAACACAAGGCCGGGTTACCCCTAACTGGGTAACTACTGACACGAGTATGCCATCTCCCGGTCGTAACCAACCTTTAACCGGGGCCCCAGCAACAAATCACAAAATCATATATATATATCTGCGATATCAACATAAGTTAAGTATCTGGGCTCCATACCATGATACCACTTCTATCCAGAAGGAAATGTACATACCCTAAAGGGTGCTACCCCTAATAACCTTGCTGCATCTTTCCTGTTTCGACCATTTTCGGGGTGTGAGGTCCGACGAAGTCTCGTCCACAAAAACACACTTTATACAAAAGCCATGCTTTGGGTCAACAAATGATCAACACAATGATCACTAAGATAGACGATCAAATAAATGATCCTATCATAAATAATCAACACAATGATCATTTCAGCAACACTCAGCATGTCACATTACCAAATTGGGAATATATTGCTGATAACCTTCAACTATATAACCTCTGAGCTCGTACGTCTCAGAGAAGGGTGTTAAGCTAAAAGAATAAATTCTCCGCCACCAACAGAAATATATTTGAAAGAAATCTGCTTTATATCTCAAATTGTAATGTCAGACATAACAATCCATACAAGTCTGTTCCGGGCTCGAACAGAACCGAAGGCACTTCCAAAGAAGTCCTTGAAATCCGGATATTCACAGTCCCGATCGGATTTCCCATCACTTAGGGAGTTTCTATACCGGCGCGACTCGGTGCAGAAACAATCGATAGGTCATCCTATCGCTTTCGCAAATACCCGGTCTTCATCACCGGTCTTCAAATGCTATCCATAACGACATATCACATATTCGGAATGGGATATATGACACAAAGGTCCTTTCCCGGCTAAACCGAATAGTGAGCATGATATTTCAAAAACAAATGGATAATGGGATTTCAATTAAGTCACAACTTAATAATTCAAAACTTTATTTCACATGGTTTAATCCAATTACCATTTCAATCTTTAAACAAAAAGATTCATTTTCACAACCTTTAATGGTTTAAACAATTTTCACATTTTAATCTTTTAAACAAAAGATTCATTCACCGATTTTCCGAATCAATTTTCATTTCAATTTAACTCGTTAAATCTTCAAATCAAAGATTTAACTTATAGCTTTCAAAACAATCTCATTTCAATTTGATTTTAAACAAATCATCAATTTAAATCTGTTAAAAATAAACAGATTTAATTCATAGCTTTCAAAAAGATTTTATTCGTAACTTAGGAAAATCATTTCCCTATTCAATCTTGAAATCCCCCTAATTAACTAGAATCTCAATTCTTATCTAAAAGTGTTTATCATTTGAAAACAACAATTTTCATTTTGGAAACCTGATTCATTTATACGAGTTTAAATCCTTGGGTTAAATTCAAATTCCCAAAAAACAATACTTAAAAGTGGTTTAATCCCTATATAACCAATATAACATTTTTAATCCTAATTTCAAATCATAGAATTCAATTTCAAGTATTGAATTTAAATTTAAATTAAATTATTTAAATTCCAAAACTTAATCAAGTAATTTAAAAATAATAAATTTTATTTTGAAATTCCATTCCAAAAGCTTTTCACATTTATTCCGATTCCATTTCCAAAATATTTGAATTAAAAGATTCAAATTTAACTGTTTCAAAAATCTGCGACTTAATTGATTTCCTCGTGAAATCCATATTTGTGTGTGTATGGTGTGGTCCAGGGGTTTAAACACAATAGTGCAACATCATAAATCATCACAGATTTGCAATCACATAATATTGATAAGCGGTATATCCTAATAGCGCTTATATATATACACAGATTCACAGATAGAAATTATGAATGCATTATAAATAAATAAATTACATTCATCTCAGATCATACTGAAACAAATTATAGCACGAAGCATAGCATATCAGAAATAACAAACAGTTCAGCAATCAATAGGATTCAATCATCCATAAGTGAACTCAATAATTACCTGGTCAATTTAAATCAGATGGGTCATAGACCATGGCTACTTAACTATAATTGATTCCAAATCATTTGATTCATTATCCTATAATCATTTATTAATTAAATAAATCAACCTTCAATTCTTTAAATAATTAACCTTTAATTATTTACCCTTTAAGCAATCATCCCACAACAATTAATCATCGATTACCAATTTATCTAATGATTTTCTAGATTAATTAAACTAAATTAATTAACCTTAATTAATCAATATATTTTAAATTAATTACAATAAGTGATTAATCCTTAATTATTCTCATTAAGTAATTATATTTTAAACAATTTATAATTGATTTTCTAAATTAGTTAATCCAATTTATTATTAAAATTAAATCACCCTAATGAATACTAAAAAAATATCCTTAGTTAATTATCTTCATTAACTAACAACATTTCTTAATCACTTTCTTAAGAAATTTTCTTAGATTAATTCATTATTAATTATTTCTAATTATAAATTGATCTAAATTATTTATTTTATAAATCATTCTTTATAAGGTAATAAATTTCTTTATTAATGATTTCATTAACACTCACAAATATATTGAAACGTTGATTCTCAACTTGCTTTTAAATTTACGTGTTAAAGTATTACTTGTGTTATAAAGAAATTTAAAAGAGTTTAAAATCAAATTCCTTTTTAAATTCAACATATTTAAAAGTTTACTTTAACATTTAACTTAGGTAAACATTTAAAGTTATAAATTTATTTCATTCCCAAAATCTTAATTTCAACTTTAAATTTAAGTCCAGGTTTTTCAAGATTTGATTTAACTTTGTTTAATTTCTTCCTTTTCAACTTGGAATACGTTTTAAATTCAAATCCATTTTTTAACCCACTTGATTGCTTAAAACTAATCTAAATTTTGTTTATTTGCAAACTAAGTTCCAATCAAAAAAAAACTTAAATCTTATTTACATTTTCATTTAACTTCAGCTTTAAAACCCTTGATTTACAAATTCAAATTTGTTTAAAATTCTTTAAACAAGAAAACAGTGTTTTAGCAAAAGCCTGTAACACTTTTACTTCAGCAACCTGGTTCTTCAACACAACACTCAGGCAACCCAAACTCGTGCACGTGCACATGGACGCGGCGGCGCTCCGTTCATCGGCGAGACCTCCAGCAAGTCGTCTTAGGCCTCCTCCATTGATCTCGATCGCCAGAGAATTGGTTCGATCGTGAAATCGAAATTGAGCAAATAAACAAAACCTGGAAGTGAACACTAGCATCAGGTCGAAACCTGGAAACACGCACACTCCCAATATCGCAAACCTGTCAACGGCAATTTCTCCCTCCACCGACCACCAGAAACCCTCCACCACCGGCCACGCCTTCGTCATTAACCCAGCTTCCATCATCCCGAAGCTCACTACACTCGATCGAACGAAGAGCACGAACGAACTGAAAATTTTCGACCCTCCAAAACTAGGTTTAAAATCTTATACCCTGCGCCGCCGTCACCACAGTGACAGTGCTCACCTCCGACCAATTTTCCCATCACCACCATAGCCTCCACTATCATCACGAGAAAATCCAAACCCCCTAACGTCTCCGACCACTGGCAATTGCTCAAAAACCAATTTCCGTTCACTGTCGAATTGCACTTAAACCCATTATCTAAAAATCAAAATTTTTACTTTAAAAATCATATTTTAGTATAAGGATTCAGTTTGTAACCCTGGATTTACAAATTAAGAATTTCGAAATTTGACCATTTTAAAGTTCTCACTGTAAAACTTTGATCTTTCCTTTACATGCATTTTTTCCTTCATGAAATCATATTTAGATTTTAACTCGTACTTAATACAATTATTTTGTTTCGATTTCAATTCTTACAGAAAGCAAAGAAAGGGGGAGTTGGATTCAATCATAGGTTTACTCTGTAAACCTGAAGATAAGAAAGAACAGGGATGAATAACCCTGTATATGAATATTTCCAGGCACCAACATACATGTACACAAATACACAAATATTTCCCTCATGCAAAAGTTCTCAACATCTTTCCGGCATACATATAACAACAAGTAATTTGATTAAACAGAAGTTTACTCACCTTCCAAATCATTGCTTAAATTCAGGAGTTTACAGGTTAGAGTTTGTTTGATCTGAAGCTCCTTTGCTTCTTGATGTCCAGAAGTCTTCAAACTGAAATCCTTTTTAACTTTTCAAAGTTGAAAACTGGGTGAAAGTTGTTATCTTAAATTTCTTCTTTGTTCTCAGGTGTTTGGTTTATGTAGGTTGCTTCAGTTTTTTTTTTCTTGTTAAAGTTTGAGATGATCGAAATGAATTGAAGAAATTGGTTTATATATATAGTGGCAGATTACAGACTGTTTTATATTTTTTTTTTTTGTACAATTCTAAAGTATGTTGAAGTGGTCTTTTTTCCATGTTGAGGTGTATAACAGTATGGCTGCAGTGATGCTGGATTTTAGCAGAGGTGTTTTTTTGTTTGTACTTTTTATTTTATAAACATGCTTGGAGATATTGTCACTGATTCTCTTTAGTTTCAGCTGTAGGATGTTAGTTTGATGTGGCTTCTTCTATTTTATTTTGTTTATTTCTTTTATTTTATTTGCTTTTATTCAATTATTTTGTTTACTTATTTCTTCTTTTGTTTGTTACCTTATGTACTTTTTATTTTCTACTTATATTTTATTTTATTTTGTTTATTCTAGATAATGTGTTGTTTTAATTTAGCAAATTTGTTTATTTTATTTTAAAGACTTTGTTTTGAACTTTCAAATCAATCTATAAATAAATTTCACCATTATTAAATTAAGTTAAAAAAAAAAAAAAATTTTTTTTATCTTTAAACCGTTTAGTTAAAACAATAACTCAAACTCAATGTATATTCATATATACATATACATTCATATTATCATATATTCATTACTTTGAAATTCAAATCCAAATCACATATGCAAAATATTTAAATTCTTACGATTTAATATATATGTTTATTTGAATTAAGGAAACTCGCTACTATTTAGAATAAATTTTGCAAATTTTAATTCAAAAATTCATTTAAATTATCAATTTAAATTCATAAAAATCTGGGGTCGTTACATGAATCATGCTCCTTCTCATTCTTAGATTATAACAGAATATCATCTATAAAAACCAACACAAATCTATCAAAGTGCACTCGGAAAATTCATTTGATCAAGTCCATAAAGAATGCAGGTGCATTAGTGAGCCCAAACGACATAACTAACCATTCGTATAACCTACATTTGTTCTGAACGCCGTTAAAGGTATACTATTTTTTGCTACTCTAAGCTGATGAAATCCTATTGCCAAATCTAACCAAGAGAATATCTTGGTTCCAGTCAACTGATCGAACAAATCGTTAATCCTTGGTAGTGGATATCGATTTTTTATCGTTTTCTCGTTTAGCTTACAATAATTAATACATAGCCTTAACAATCCGTCCACCTTCTTAGCATATACTACTGCTGCCCCCCAAGGCGAACCACTCGGTCTAATAAAACTCTTTCCTTCTAAATATACCAAATGAGCCTTCAACTCTTTCGTCTATGTTGGTGTCATCTTGCTTGGCAGCCTACTCACCTGTTCTGCATTAGGCATCAAATCAATCTGAAACTCAATAGCTCGTTTCATCGAAAATCCCACTACCGACTCAAAAACATCTGCAAATTCTCTTACTATGAAAATACGGTTTAATTCATATTCCAACTCCATATCACCCAACCAAGCATTCACCTAATAGCTGTGATTTTATATGGTATAAACTATTCGATCACTACAATCAGGGTATCTAAGTGATATTTTCCCATCTAGGAAAAATATCCTAGCGTCGTATTTACTTAACAAATCCATGCCCAATATAATTCCGAACCCTAAAAGGTCAAATACATGCAAAATGCAAACAAAGGTGCAACCGAACAAGTCAAACTCTAAATGGTCACACTTCATCCCTAGTGTCGCATACTCTCCTATTAGATTTGCAACTCTTAAGGAAGTAACAAAATATGTAGGTTCTAGGTTAAGTTTATATACCAAACATCGAGATATAAAAGAATTAGATGCACCGGCCTCAAATAAAAAGCTAATAGATGTATCATGGATCCAAAGCGTACCTCCTAACACAACCTTTCCCTTCTCCCACGTTGACATAGCATGCTCCGATGCAAATACTTGGCCTTTATATCCTTTTTCTAGCTCTTTGCACTGGTTATTATAGTGCCCAATTTGATTACAGTTACAACATCTAATCCCTTTCTTCTCAGCAGCCTTCTTTCCTTTGCCTATCAGCACTCATCAGCATAATGGCTAGAAAGTGAATGTGCTATAGGATCGTGTAA
This sequence comes from Allium cepa, assembly GCA_030765085.1. NCBI lineage: Eukaryota > Viridiplantae > Streptophyta > Magnoliopsida > Asparagales > Amaryllidaceae > Allium > Allium cepa. Next base: position 242,774,002 of record CM060930.1, read on the forward strand.
TATGGATAAACTACTTGTGTGGAATAATAACTAAGTAAGTAAATAATTAAAGCGGTAAAGTAAATGACACTAGAGATTTTTATACTGGTTCAAACATTCGTTCTACATCCAGTCCCAGACTCCTTTTGAAATTAAACTAGCAACCCTCACTTAAACCATAGGAATAGGTTTACACCACCTGAGCAACCGAATAGGACTTCTACTACTTAAGCAACCGAATAGGACTTCTATCGCTTGAGCAATCGAACATGAATTTTTTACTACTAGACAAAAGTATCTGACTGTAGTGTGCTCTTGTAAATAGCACAGATAAGTCAATGAAGTACAATCTTCCTATAATCTTCTCCTTTATGATATATAATGTGATAAGCATAAAGAAATGTGGAAGATGAGTTATCAACGATGTTGTATGAAGTTTGAGTGCAAATTGAAAACAGAGAATAAGAGATAAGAATTAAAGAATACTAAAATCAGTTAGATGAATTGTTTGTTAAATTATGAAATCTATTTATAGAGATTTAAAAGTTGCAATCATTTATGAAAGATGACATTGAGAAGAAACAGGTGCAACTGTCGATTTGAAGATGTTTCTCTTCGATGAAGAGAAGTGTCTTTTCATAAAAAATAGCCGTTACAAATATTTAACCGGCTGAAATAATAATTCAGCCTTTTGAATTTGTGAAATTCGAAACAAGTAAGGAAATAAGCAAATATTTGGCCTAATTCAGATGGCTGAATGAACACATTTAGCCAGCTAGTTTTAGCCTCTTGTGCATGTGTGTGCATGTGTGTGTATGTTTATATATATATACACCATTCAGGAGAGATTTTAACATATTTCTAAATAGTATACAGACTTTAATTAATAGACGATTAGCTTTCAAAACATTCTAAATCTGAATCTGGAAGGAATCTCCTGCATAAATGATTAGTATATAGAAATATTTATTTATATAGTTGCCACAATCAAAACGATGAAAATCGAGATTCTAACATTCTCCCTTTTTTAGTGATGATAACTATATAAGTATAAATAATATATGACTATGAAACTTATATGAATTCTCCACTGTTAATATTCACAATAATTTAGACAAATTTATACTAAGCTTTCTCCCTTTTTTGTCATCGACAAAAAGGAAGGATGTTCAAACAATAATAATTACGTGGTTAAAAAAGTGTGGTAAGAAAAATTTAATAGGAAAAAAACTAGATTATGGTTCTATTGTAAAATATGTTGTAGCGAAGTTGTAGTGCATCAAACTTACAAGCAAGAGACCAGAGGCCAAATCCTAGAAACTTCAATTTTTGTACAAAAATTATTTTTGAAAAATAATAATATAAAATTATAAATTTATTAAACATAAAATTCCCAATTCTCTACTTAGTTTTATAAAAATAGTTTCATTTAAGGGTTTTGGAAAAATATCTGCCAGCTGGTTTTCTGAGGACACAAATTCTAATCTGACAAAATCCTTTTCAATATTATCACGGAGAAATTGATGATGAATTTCAATATGTTTTGTTCGTGAATGATTTACAGAATATTTAGCTAAGTTTATAACACTTGTTTTATCACAAAAAATAGTTGATGTAAATAAATTTATACCAAAATCTTGAAGTGTTTGTTGCATCTAAAGGACTTGTGCACATTCTAAAGTAGCAAAAGTATGTTCTGGTTCATACGTCGATAGTGAAACACAATTTTGTTTCTTGCTGAACCAAGAGACTAAGGATTTTCCAATGAAGTGACAAATCCCGCTCATTCTTTTTCGATCTGTCCGACATCCTCCAAAGTCAGCATCACCATATGATACTAACTCTAAAGGACATTCTTTTAGTTAGGAAAGTCTGAAATCTTTGGTTTTGCTTAGATAACATAATATTCGTTTCACTGCTCGCATATGTAATTCTTTAGGATTTGCTTGAAATCGAGCACATAAACAAACACTCATCATTATATCTGGTCTACTAGTAGTTATATAGAGGAATGATTCAATTATACTTCGATATAATTTTTGGTCAACACTTTTGCCATCTTCATCTCTATCGAGATCTATTGTTGTACTCATTAGAGTTGGTTTGGCAGAAGTATTTTCCATATCAAAGCGTTTAATTAGATTATTACAACATTTTTATTAATCAATAAAATTCCATTTTTTTAATTATTTAATTTGTAAACTAAGAAAATAAGATAATTCTCCCATATGTGACATTTCAAATTCGTTGGTCATTATATTAGAAAATTCCTGACACAAATTTCATTTGTAGAATCAAAAATAATATCTTCTACATAAATTTGAATAATTAAAATATCTTTTTCAGTTGTTTTAATAAAAAGAGTTTGATCAATCATTCCAATTTCAAAATCAAAATCTATTAAATAGTTCTTAAGACATTCATACCAAGCACGGGGTGATTGTTTTAGACCATATGAGGTTTTCTTAAGTTTATAGACATGGTCTGGAAATTTTTCATGTGCGAATAACGGAGGTTGTTCAAACTAAACATTTTCTTTTATATATCCATTTAAAAATGCACTTTTAACATCCACTTGATAAATTTTAGAATTATGAAAACATGCAAAGGCAAGTAAGATATGTATAGCTTCTAGTCGTGCGACTGGAGCAAACGTTTCTTTAGAGTCAATTCCTTCTTCTTGATTATATCCTTGTACGACTAATCTAGCTTTATTCACAGTTATATTTCCTTTTTCATCTTCTTTATTTTTGAAGACCCATTTAGTACCAATGATTGTTTGATCACTTGGTCTAGTAATTAATTCCCAAACTCCGTTTCATTCGAATTGGTTTAGCTCTTCTTGCACAACTATAATCCAATAGTCACCAGTAGAGGCTTCTTTGGCCTTTTTAGGTTCAATATTAGAAAGGAATGCAACATGGCCTATTTGATTAAGTTGATTTCTATTTCTGACATGTGAATTAATTTCTCCTATACATTTTCTACTTGGTGATCTCGTAATATCCTAAAAGGAGATCTTAATTCATTTTCATTATGAACAATGTTTTTATCTTCTTTAAGTTATGAATAATGTTTTCATCTTCTTCAAAATTATTTTGAGTAACCGTATTTATGACTGTCTTAGTGATTATCTCATCATCCTTCGAAATTTTAAAAAATTCAAAGTTTTCGTCAAAAGAAACATGAAGTGTTTCTTCGATTGTTTTAGTTCTCTTATTAAAAATTCGATAAGCTTTGCTTCATTCCAAATATCCTATGAAATTCCTTTAGCGAATTTTGGATCGAATTTCCAAGTTGATCATTTTTGTTTAAAATAAAACATTTTGAGCCAAAAACTTTAAAATATGAAATATTTGGTTTTCTTCGATGAAATAGTTCATATGGAGTGTGTTTGGTTAGTGGTCAGATAGAAATACAATTCAGAATATAGCAAGTAATTGCCACAGCTTCTGCCCAAAAATGTTTTGGTAAAGTACTTCCATTTAACAAATTTCTTGTTAACCGGCCTTTTGGCAAGGCCACGGACAGGCAGATTTAACTCTTCTGGTTGCTCGATTGTCGAGATTGAAATACGATGGATTTTGGTCAATTGGATGGATGGACAACCAATCATGGATGGTAATCATGATTGTGCGGTCGTGATTCACCATAGTCGATGGAAGAAGGCTATTGGATACTTGAAATTTAGGTTTCGATGAGTCGCAAGTTGCTCTGGATTTTCTTCAAGTCGTATGGAGTCGAGCTTCGAGTCGGATAAATGATTTCTTCGAGTCTTTTAGGAGGCTCGGCATGAGTGGCTCGGCATTGGTGGCTCGGCATAGGTGGTTCGACCACAATGGTGGTTCGGCACATGGAGGTGGTTCGGTGTTGTGGTTCGCTCAGGGTGGCCCGGTAATGGTGGTTTGGCACTTGGAAGTGGCTTGGGCTGAGGGTTCGACAATTGGTTCGGTGGAAGCTCGTTCGGCCTAGGAGTATGGTTCGGTCGAGGAGTGGAGAGGAGGTATGGGTAGGTCGAGATGGTGTTGTTCAGCTTGTGAGGTACAGATCGATCGAAGAGTGGAGAAGAGGTATGGTTCGGTCGGTACAGTGTGGCTCGGTGTTGTGGTATACGCCAGTCAGAATGATATAGCTCGGCGTAGGTCGTTCGACATGTGTGGGTCGGCTATACTCGTTCGGTTGAAGGGGTCGACGAATATGTGCTTCGAGTTGTAAAATGAACTACTTCGGGTCAAGCATAGGACTGCACCGGGTCGTCACATAGGAAGGCTCGGGTCGACATGTACAGAACTAGGGTCAGTTACAATGAAGGGCGTAGGTTCAGCAAAGGTCTTGATGGGCTTGTACCACTCATGGAGTCCAGTAACTCAGGCTTTGCCTATAAATACACCATGTGGGTCTCCAGAGAGGGGGATCTCTCACTTCCTCTTTTCTAAGGCCAAGACTATTCTACCATTTTTAAACTCTGCATTATAAATGTAATCGACTATTCCAACAATGAAAATGAAATTTTTGGAGTGGACGTAGCCCGGAGTCAGCCGAACCACTATAAATCCTCTGTTTTTACCGCTTTCATTTTAATTGATCATTCTTCATATTAAAATCCTCCACATATATTCTATCTGTGATATGTGATTGGTGTTGGTGCTTTCATCTAGATCTGGGTGTTAGTGACCAATTTGGGTTCTAACATTTTGATGCTTTCACTGATAACTGAACTCAGGGATTTTAGGGCTTGAAATCTGGATTTAGAAGCTTGGGAACTTGGATTCTAGAAAGTAATGGCTAGACCACCAACAAGAAAGCAAGCAAGCAAAGGAGAAACAAGGAGGGAAGTCAAGCAGCCACTTCTGGAGTTAGAGCGGATCATGCATCCATCTTCGTAACTCGGGACGAGATGCAGGTTATGATGGATTCTATGCAGGAGCAGATGATGAAACGTTAAGAGGAGATGATGCAGGCTCTTCTTAGGAAATTTGGGCAATCGAGAACTGTAGATGCTCAAGTTCTTGGAGCTGGATTAGAGGGACTCAACCAACAGGGAGATGTAATGATTCAGTAGGGGCACCTCTCAATCAACAAACAACTATTAACCTTGATGGACCAAGACTTGGGCGCGCACCGTCGGATAATGTTGGACCAACCCATGGAGGGATATCAGAAGATGCTATGCAACTCGACACCAACCAGAACATGGGAGCAGGTGACGAGGAGTACGTGCCAGAATTTCCATGCAGAGTTGGAGAGCAGCTAGGAAATATGGATAGGGGGAAACCCTTGGTTGGAAACGGTGGATTGGATGATACCATTATGTGAACTATTCGTGGAGGTCTGACAAACAGGGATCTGGAGGGATTCAACAAAAGTCCATTTACTCGGAACATTAGGATAGCTAGGAATCCACCCGATTTCAAGCTACCCTCTTTGGAAGTATACAACGGTAAGATAGATCCCACTGACCACTTACTGAGGTACACAAGGCACTAGGATGTGCTGGGGGCATCAGAGGGGGTCATGGCTCGATGTTCCCCCCTAATTGACCGATATAGCTGCTATGTGGTTCAGGCACCTGGAGGATGGTACTACTGGAACATGGACAGAACTGGTGGATAAGTTTTTAAGTCATTTTCGAGTTCACATAAAAAGGCCAAAGAATGTGATGACGCTGACGTCAATTAATCAGAGGGTGAATGATTCACTTAGGACTTACTTAACCCGGTTCAATGCAGCAATTGCTTCGGTGGATTGGCCGAATCCATCAATGGTTCTGATGGCGGCGTTTTCAGGAGTCAGGGATGATTCGGATTAGAAAGTATCATTGATATGGGATCGACCACTGGATCTCGGGGAATTCTTTCATGAAGCTGAGAGGTTTCTCCAAAAGGAGAATGCATGTTTGGATATGAAGTCGAAGGAAGTAAACGTGGTTAAGGATGAAGGACTGCTCGGTGAAAGCTTAGATAAAGACAAGGATAAAGGGAAAAGGAAACGCTGGGGAGAACCAATATTCTTCGCTTACACAGGATTGAGCGCAACATTGGAGCGGATATTCTTGGATACTCGAGATCGCCTTCCGTATCGAAGGTCGGTAACGAGGGAGCCCACAGAACGCGAAAGGGTGTTAGGAAGGCACTGTCTTTTTTATGACCTGGACGGGCATGATACTAACAGATGCTGGCATCTAAAGGAAATAATCGAGGAACATATAAGGAATGGTCAGTTGCGGCAATACATCGGAACTCAAAATGCGGTGGCGGAATAAGAGCAGCCATCGCCTACCTGTAACGATGAAGGCATGAGGCCTAGGAATGGTGGCCGGTTGGTCATCAACTAATAGTGATGGTTTGGAATAAGTAACAAACTTCGGGCAAATGGTTAAATCACTTACTCATGTACGGGGTCAAAATGAACCCTAGGCATGCTCTGAGATGATGGTTTACCGAGACGCTCCGATTTGTGAATTTTATTTTTTCCCTTTGACTTGGACATTTTCTTTTTGTGGTTTGGTTTTGGGGTTCGGTTTGAACTCCAGGTTTTGTTGGTTTCTTGGTTTGGATTTTGGATTGGGCGCTTGCTTTTTTATTTGGATTTTGATTAGGATTTTTGATATGGATTTCTGGTTTTCTGGTTCGAGTCTGGGTTTTAGATTCAATATTGGTTGACTTTTATCTGGTTTTTGGCTTAAAGGCCGTCGAGTATGGCCTATACTCGGCAAGGGTCCGGAGAGACCAGGATACGACCTAGGACTTAGGCCCCATATTATCTATTGGTTTCTATTTCAGATCATCGGGTATGGACAATACTCGGCATGGATCCGAAGCGACCAGAATTCGGCTTTGGATTTAAACCATGACATGACTAGCATTCAAGGACACTAGACCAGGAACACCAATGCAATGCTAGACACAGGTCGTCAGGTGCAGGTTGCGCTTGACAAGAACCCGGAGAGGTTACAGATTTGGATATTGGCTATGAACAGCTAAGGATTCAGGCATTGGGAACGGAGCGGACCCGGCTTTGGTTATCGACCGAGAGAGGTCATATATGTGGTTATGGGTTATTGGATATGGATGGATTAGAACTTGGTTGTCGAGTTCAAATGGATGCAGGATTGGATAAGAACTTTGTTACTGGATAGTAGTCGGATATCAACTCGGAACAGTCGTGGATTTGGGTAAGTACACGATAACGACACTTAGATAAAATGGATTGGATTATGGATCAGATGGCATGGCTATGGATGACGTATGGACTTTGGACGATGGATTAAAAGCTATTCAAAGTATGCCTTCCTATCGCAAGGCATCTTTTGGGGGGAAAAATGTTAACCTGCCTTTTGGCAAGGCCGTAGACAGGCGGATTTAACTGTTCTGGTTGCTCGATTATCAAGATTTAAATACGATGGATTTTGGTCAATTGGATGGATAGGCAACCAATCACGGATGGTAATCATGATTGTGCAGCCGGGATTCACCATAGTCGATGGACGAAGGCTATTGGATACTTGAAACTTGGGTTTCAATGAGTCGCAAGTCGCCCTTGATTTGCTTCAAGTCATATAGAGTCGAGCTTCAAGTCGTATAAATGATTTATTCAAGTCTTTTAAGCGGCTCGGTATGAGTGGCCCGACATTGGTGGCTGGCCCGACATTGGTGGCTCGACATAGGTGGTTCAGCCATAATGGTGGTTCGTCACACGAAGGTGACTCGGTGTTGTGGTTCGGTCAGGGTGACTCGGTAGTGGTGGATCGGCACTTAGAGGTGGCTCGGCCCGAGGGTTTGGCAAATGTGGTTCGATGGAAGTTCGTTCAGCCTGGGAAGTATGGTTCGGTCGAGGAGTGGAGAGGAGGTATGGGTCGGTCGAGATGGTGTCGTTCGGTTTGGGAGGTACGAATCGGTCGAGGAGTGGAGAAGAGGTGTGGTTCGATCAAGATGGTGTCGTTCGGTTTGGGACGTACGGATCAGTCGAGGAGTGGAGAAGAGGTATGGTTCAGTCAGGATGGTGTGGCTCGCTGTGGTGGTATGGCTGGTCAGAATGATGTGGCTCGGTGTAGGTCATTTGGCATGTGTGGGTCGGCTGTACTCGTTCAGTTGAACGGGGTCGGCGTATATGTGTCTCGAGTTCTAACATAAACTACTTCAGGTCAAGCGTAGGACAGCTTCGGGTCGTCACCTAGGAAGGCTCGGTTCGGCATGCACATAACTCAGGGTTAGTTGTAATGAAGGGTGTTGGTTCGACAAAGGTCTTGATGGGCCTGTACCACTCAAGGAGTACAGTAACTCAGGCTTTGCCTATAAATACACCATGTGGGCCTCCAGAGAAGGGGATCTTCTCTTAGGGGGCTCTCTCACTTCCTCTTTTCTAAGGCCAAGGCTATTCTTCCATTGTTAAATTCTAGATTATAACTGTAATCGATTATTACAACAATAAAAAGGAAATATCTAGAGTAGACGTAGGCTGGAGTCAGCCGAACCACTATAAATCATCTGTTTTTACTGCTTTCATTTTAATTGATCATTCTTCACACTAATATCCTCCACATATATTCTATCTATGATCAGTGATTGATGTTTGGTGCTTTCAACTGGATTTAGGTGGTAGTGACCAATTTGGGAGCCAACGGTTCCTACACATTCTTGTAAAGTTCTATTTTTCCTTTCTACAACTCCATTTTGTCGTGGTGTTCTAGGAAAAGAAACTTTATGATAAATTCCCTTTGTATTACAAAAATGTTTAAAAGCTTCATTTTCGAATTCAACTCCATGATCACTTCTAACATATTTAATTTTAAATTTTTTTATATTTTGAATTCTTTTAGTCAAAATTTTGAAATTTTCAAAAATATCACTTTTATTTATCAGAAAAATAGTCCAAGTATATCTTGAAAAATCATCTACTATAACAAACATATATTTTCTATGGTTTAAGATTAAATTTTAGTTGGACCAAATAGATCCAAATGCAATAGTTCAAGTGGTTGTATAGTAGAAATATTTTTCTTCGATGTAAAGGATGATTTTGATAATTTTCCTAATTGACATACATCACAAATATTGTTTACTTTAAAATTCATTTTTGGTAAACCTTTTACCGATTCTTTTTTAGATAATTTGCTTATAGCTTTGAAATTAATATGACAAAATCTATTGTGCCATAGCCAAGGATCATTTCCTTGGCTATTAAACACATATTAGTATTGTAATTTATATTCATATTTAACATACATATATTTATCTTTAAAACCTTTAAAAATAAGATTTTTATTTTGCTCAAAAATGCTACGCTTAGTTTCAGAAAAAGATATATTGATTCCTTTGTCACACAGTTGGCTTATACTAAGTAAATTATTTTTTAAATTTTTAACTAATAAAACATCTGTAATAAGAGATAAATAGATACACCATTATAGCTCACATCGCCTTTTCCGATGACATATCCTTTGGAATTGTCTCCAAATGTGATATAACCTCCATCTGAGTAGAAAATGTTGGTTAGAATCTCTTTGTTTCCTGTCAAGTGTTTTGAGCAACCACTGTCTAATATCCATTTTCCTTTGTTTTTAGGTGGTGCCTGCAAAATACATAATTTACATTGGTACCCACCATTTTATTTAGGTCCTAAGAGTTAGGTCTTAGGAAACCAAGCCCAAGAGGGTTCAGAATTCCTTTAAAAAATAAAATCTTTGCTTTTATGAACATTTCTTTATAAAAGAAATTATATATTTATCTCTAATTAAAGAATTATTTATTTTGGGAACCCAAATCTTAATTGATAGAGAATATTCTATAGATTTTGAACTAAGTTTTTCAATTTTATTATTGTAAAATTGCTATATAATGAATTCTTTTTCTTTAGAATAACTTTATTAGAAACAATCTGAGATATTTCTATAATTTTAGAAAGCTTTTCCCTACCTTTGTTAAAAGTAGAGACATTTTTAGTAATATCATCTAATTTTGTTGTAGGACTAGAGATATCTAATTCCAAAATTTTAACATTAGCTTTAAGATCATGATTTTCTATCAATAGAGCATCATTCTTTTCTTTCTAAGTTTCTATCTCTTAACTTAGCATAGAGAGTTGAGATGTCATATTAAAACAAGACTCTTGAGCTACTTTAAGTTCCTCTTCTAAAATTTGTTTATCATCTCTTAACATATCAACTTCAATTTCAGTTCTATTTAATTTTTTAGAAGTTTCTTTATATTTTCTTTTGATGTCTCTTAGTCGTTCAACTAATTCAAAGTTTATTTCAAATAAATGATCAAAGGTTAGATCACTCACCTCATCATTTGTAGCAATAAAGCATATATGGGCTTATTCCATTTCACTATCTGAGTCACTATTTGATGATGAAGATGATTCTGAATCGTCCCAAGTGACAGAGACGACTTTCTTTTTGAATCTGTCTTTCTAGTTTTTAAATTTATCTTTCCTTCGATCAGGAAAGTCTTTCTTCATGTGGCCTTTATTGTGGCACTCATAACATTCTAGAGCTAACAATGATGGTTTGTTGTTGTTATTGTTGCTAAAGCCGTTCTTATTATTTTTGAATTTGTTGCTTCTTTTAAATTTCAAAAACTTTTTGAAATTTTTAGCAATGAATGCCATATCTTCTTTATCTAAATCTAATTCATCCTTTATGCTTGGAATGTTATATTCTTCTTATCTTGAGCCTGTGCTCGTTTTGCCTGGAGATTAACTTCATAAGATATTATATTTTCTATCAACTCTTTTGGTTTAATGGTTGAAATGTCGTTAGCTTCTTCGATTGCTAAGACTTTTCGTTCCCACTCATCCGTTAGATAGTTGATGATTTTTGAAACAATATCAAAATCTGTATAAGTTTCTCCCAATGCTATAAGAGAATGATATATATTGGAATCTAGAGTACATTTATTTATTGTTTCGTCTTGCTTTATTTTGAAATTTTTGAACTGATTTTTAAGCATAGAGATTTTACTATGTTTTACTTTGTTAGTCCCTTCATGTGTAACTTTAAGTGTACGCCAAATTTCATAAGCCGTTATATACATGCTTTTTCTGTTAAACTTATTTTTGTCTAATGTACAATATAACATATTCATAGCTTTAGCATTTGCAGCAGCATCTAGTTTTTATGTATTAGACCATTGTGAATATTCTATAGTAGGTATGGTATATTCAGATTGCATAATGTTCCAAGTTTCAAAACTACTTGCTTGTATATAAATTCTCATCCAAGTAGCCCAATAGTTATAGTTCATTCCATTAAATAGAGGTGGTCGTGCAATAGATTGACCTTCAAGAAAGGTAGTGTTAGTTGCAAAGCTAGTGTTGTTTTCCTTATTAAAATATTAGATAACAATGTTACGATTATAAGATGACCTTGCTTCGATACCAAATGAAAGTGACTGTGCTATAGGATCATGTAATATAGATAAACTACTTGTGCGGAATAATAACTAAGTAAATAATTAAAGTAGTAAAGTAAACGACACCATAGATTTTTATACTGGTTCGAACTCTTGTTCTACGTCCAGTCCCAGACTCCTTCTGGAATTAAACTAGAAACCCTCACTTAACTCAAAGGAATAGGTTTACACCGCTTGAGCAATCGAACACGACTTCTACAGTCTAAGCAACCGAATATGACTTCTACCACCTGAGCAACCGAACATAACTTTGTACAACTAGACAAAAGTATATGATTGTAGTGTGCTCTTGTAAATAGCACTAACAAGTCAATTGCGTACAATCTTCCTATAATCTTCTCCTTTATGATATGTAGTGTGATGTGCTTGAAGAAATGTGGAAGATAGAGCGATCAATGACATTGTATGCAGTATGAGTGCAAATTGAAAATAGAGAATAAGAGATAAGAATACAAGAATACTAAAATCAATTAGATGAATTGTTTGTTAAATTATGGAATCTATTTATAGAGATTTAAAAGTTGCAATCATTTATGAAAGATAACATTGAAAAGAAACAGGTGCAACTGTTGATTTGAAGATGTTTCTCTTCGATGAACCGAAGTGTCTTTTCATAAAAAAATAGCCGTTATAAATATTCAGCCATCTGAAATAATAAATCAGCCTTCTAAATTTGTTAAATTTGAAACCAGCAAGGAAATAGACAAAAATTGGCCCAATTCAGACGGCTGAATGAACACATTCAGCTGGCTGAATATTATGAAATATTAAAAATGTTTCAGCAAACAGATGGATGAATTAGCCCATTTAGCCGGCTGTTTTCAGCCTCTTGTGCATGTATGTGCATGTGTGTGTATGTTTTTATATATATAAATCATTCAAAAGAGTTTTTAACATATTTCTAAATAGAATACAGACTCTAATTAATAGATAATCAGCTTCAAAACATTCTGAATCCGAATATGCAACAAATCTCCTACATAAATGATTAGTATACAAAAATATTGATTCATATAGTTGTCACAATCAAAACGATGAAAATCGAAATTCTAACATTTCTTGTCACACTTAGAGTACACCACCTCCGGCTTTCCTTTCTTTACCACACCTCCTTTCTGAACATTCTTTTTGTGGAAAAACTTTCTCTTTCGGCCTTGTCTGATCTGGACCTCCTTCTCCTTCTTCTTCTCCAAACAAGCTAACAACTCCTCATATCACAATGTCATTTCCACTACCACATCATATGGACATCGGATGTGTTGTAAAGTAGCCGTAGCCAACTCCGGCTTCAAACCTTTAACAAACTTTTCATTCCTTTTCAATACTGTATCTACAACAGCATACTCATACTAGGCTAGCTCTTCGAATCTACTAGCATATTGCAGAACTGACATTTCTCCTTGTTCCATCTCTGCAAACTTTCTGACCAGCACACATAGCGCCATTACTGACATGAACCTTTCTTGAAACCTCCCCCCGAACTCTACCCACGTCGTAATCTCTTCATCCATCTCGACAGTATAGTATTCCACCAAAACAAAGCAGCTCCTTGAAGCTGTCTTGAAGCAAGTCTCATTTTATGCTTGTCATTAAGCCCTAGGTCAGCAAAAATCCTCTTACAATGTAGTAGCTAGTTTTCTAATTCGATAGCATCCTTATTCTGATAAACAACTTTCCTCTAAACCTAGTACAGTCTCTGCTCATGTTAGCATACTGATTGACCATTGGAGCTTCCTAAGATCCTCCCCCAGCAGCATTTTCTCCAACAACTCTAGCTGCGATTCTAGCTTGCATCATGTTTTTAAAAAAATGATACATGTCTCCGATGTCTACTTAGGGAAATCTAGCACCAACATTCTCAGCCTGAGCCCAACCACTTCTAGCAGTTGGTCGGCCATTTCCATTTGTGTGGTGTTGTCTCATCCTAGATTGACTCTGCTTCTTCTTCCTTCCATATCTGTATTCAAGCCTCATGAGATACAGAAGAATAGCCTAACAAAGATAGGAGTCTAGAGATAAAGTATATACTTATATATAGCTAATACAAGTACGTTACTATAGCATTATCCCATTCCTCGATCCTATCCCTAATTCATAAGGACAATGTTTTCAAAAATTATTTTTAGTTAGAGTTTTTCATAAACCTGTGCTCTGATACCAAATTGTAACATCCCCAATCTAGAGGCCCAAAGTTAAGCACTACAGATGCTGTAGTCATGCATAGTGTTAACTTCCGACGACTAAATACAACTATGCTAATGGTATGTATAATATCAAAAGCATTTGAATATGAAACAAATCACAAATTTAAAAACAGAATTTTCCATTACATTTGAAAACAGATGTTCCATATCCAGATTACGTAATCCCAAATGTTTCACAGGCAATAATAAAATGTATTTTTCACAAAGTATGCCAAGAGCAATATATGAAGATGCCCCCTTAGATGATCAGAGTCATATAGTCATAATTGACTTAATACATACACAGCGAAAATTAACACAAAACAAAGAACTACAACTCCTAAATAGCTGCGTTAGCCTCCTGCTTTACTCCGATCGCTTTATTCGTCATCCGATTAAAACCTAAAAGAACCTCAACTTAGCCTCAAACCAGTTTTGAGCATCCGAGAGTTTAAGGGGAAAACATAAATTTTGAGTCAGACAAAAAGCCTGATATTAATAATACTATACATCCTGTTTATTAATGTGAGGTCAGACCTTGTCGCTTAGCGGAAGGGGTTTCCCCTTACTAATAACGTTTAAAAAAATATCTTTTGCAAACCTTTATTATGCAACCAAAACTGGTTAAAACTGTAAAGCATTATTATGAAAATGTACATATCAGGTCACAAATGGACTAATTTGTCTATAGTTTTGTTTGGCTTACTATTAACCTTTGGCTGACTCAGGCCTATCAAACAAAATAACAAAATTTATCTAACATATGTTATACACACCTCTTTTGGATGGCCTTTCCTTAACTACTTGTTAAAAAGTTCTCCTCTGGACGGTCTGTCCCTAACTTGCATCTGCCAGGGTCACCTGATCCTAATGGCTTCCTAATGGTTTTAGGGCTCACCAATAATCTATCTGTATACAAACGTATATTCCCTTCTGTGTGTAACCATAATTTTAGTCTTACTTGTGATAAATCCCTACACACTAGAATTTTGGACTAAATTAGCTGGAGCCAATAGCTAATGTATAAGATGCGACCCTACACCAGTCTCATCTGGTATTCTAATATCTGAGTCATTTTCACTTAGGGATACCTTCCCATAATTTTCCTTGAAAACCTCATCATCTAAAATTGATTTAAAACCTTTTAAACCAAACTTAAACAAGGAAAACATTTATACTCTATGCTTTACACAAAATCACATTGCCAAGTTTTATATACTTTACTCAAAACTTTGTTGATGAAAACCATTAAACCTTTCTTTTAAATCAATCAACCTAGTTGGAAGCCAACTAAGTCAAAGGCTACATGGTCGAAAACAAGCAGCCACTTTTCTCTTTTAAAATAAAAAAGCGCTTCGACCCTTTTGGAACCCCTTAATTTCGACTCTTACCTTCTGCCTTTGTCTAATTCACTATGTATCAAAATTGATACTATGTGCATTGGTTTGGGGAAGGAGGCGCAGGGTCTTAGTCGAAAGCAACCTGGGTGAAACCAAAAGAGGCGAAACATGCTTCTAGCATGAATTTCTGATTTAAACCCTTTTAAAGTAAACTTTTAGCTCACCTGCCTTGTTTTTCAAACTCTTATTGGTAGCTACTTTTTCTTTTCTAAATGTACTACCATAAGTTCTGAATTATTTAATTTAAACAATTTGCAAAGTACCCCTTCTCCTTAATTGAACACATAAAACATTTAAGTCCCATACCTTAAATAATTTTATACATTTATCCAAATACTTTGGAAAATTCTACCAAAATTCCAAAAAATCCTTTTCTATATGTTTTCTAACATACATAAATTTCAGACCTTAATTAATTTTTTTTATGCTGTAAATAATTTATAACACAATAAATCATTTTCTTAACTAGAATATTAATATAAATCCACATTAATTCAGAAAATTACGAAAATCAAAACACATCTCTAAAATATCATTCTGATCTGCAATAAATTTGCAAGGCATTTGAATGTCATTTAGTAGAGTTTACATATCAAACATATCATAAAAATTAATATGAACATGTATAAATCGTCAACAAGCATGTATAAACTTTCAATCATCCAAAATCGGGCATTATCATGCAAAATCATTTCGAGTTACCCTTAAACCCGAAAACTATAAGAAAATGGGATGTAGTAATCATTTACCTTAGCTTTGTGATTAAAGATGTGAGACTTAATGTTGAATAATTTGATTTGCTTCTTTCTCTTGAAACTCCTAGCTTAACTTCTCTTGAGATTGAAAATGGTGGTCCGCTTTAGAATACTTTACTAGAGAATGAAATAGACGTGTATTTAGTTTTTCTAAGGGCTTAGGGTATAATTTCATCCTATTTTTCATTTTGCCCTTCCTTATTTCTTAACACTTTCATGTTATCTTCTTAGTTCATTATACAAGTAGGCACGGTTACCCTTGGTTAAATGAAATGTCAATCTATTAATAATCTTACATTATTTTATTTGATTTAGCTAATTTAATATTTTTTAATAATGTTACTAAGAATATGGGTGTTACAGACAACATGATTTTTTAGATCTAAAACGAAGTACTTGGTGGCAATATCTGTTTCCAAAAACGGGCAAGGATTGAGGTATCTCGAGTTTATGAACCACGATGGGAGTTACTCCACGGCAGCAATATTGGTTCTCACGATGTTCCAAAATAATGGCATTGAATTCAATTTATGGGCAGTGGAATTCTTTTTGGGTTTACAGCTTTAATTCCGGTTGTAATTCTAGCGTGAGCTTTAGATGGCAACGTTAGTTCCAAGCTACAGCTCCAATTCAAACGAGCTTTACTTTGGGAATGATTTTGAGGAAGAAGTTATTTATTTTGGGCTGAAACTTTTGTGGGAAATAAATTACTGAGAAGGAGTAGAATTAAAAAGAAAAGGGGCAACTAAATATATCACATGGTTCCCTTTAAAGGAGCGACCTTTTTATTTAATGTCTTTTAGTTTATTTTTGGTTTTAACTCTCAACTTTAGGTATTTGTAATTCAGGAATTCTGATCTCAGGGCATTGAGTTCAGGTAAAGTTACTAGGGCATAGGGTTCGTATATTCAAATTAGAAGAGAATGCAAGTTTGTAAGTATCATAAGCATTGAATATATAACCCTAATAGTAACTTTAGGTATAGCAGTAGGAATTAGGCCTAAGTTGGATCTATCTTGTGCTATTATTTTCTTCATTTAGATTTCTGCACTCCATTCTATATTTTATTAGCATCTCTACGAATATTTTTGAATACCTTATTCACCCTCCTTCTCTAGGGTATATTACTGATCCTACAAAGTTTGGTGTGAGAAAATCAAGAAATATGTTTACAACATTTAACATTACTTTTAAGACCATCGTAATGGTTATCCCCTTATAAGAGCCAAACCATCAAATATGTACATGTTGCGATATAATAGATAATGTAAGGTGGAGAACATAAATATAAGAAATAGTTTTTGGTGCTTGCATTAATCACACCACAACAATATTGAGGTTATAATTAAAACCGCTGATGTACATTCATATAAGGGATTTTCCATGGAGACATCCCTAGATAAACTGAGGCCAGCCTCCTACACAAGGGTTAGAAACTTTCTCTGAGCGTCATATATCTCTAGATAGAATATCAATAAGGAAAACATAGCTAGCCATTTCTAATACATGATCCCAAATATCATTATCTCCCATGTGCAACATCAATAAGCATACTCTGGACATGGAGTGATAATAACCCATCGTAGGTTAATTATATCCTAAGCTATGCCCTACTTAGTTTTCTATCATTTTCAATATCGAGGTCATATTTGGCATCTCTAAAAAGAGTCTTCATTATCAAACAAAACATGAATTCCCGACCGGATTCCAACATCTCGAACATATCAAGAATCCCCAAATGGATTCCAGCATAAGTCCTCCAATGAATGGCAATGTTGACCTCTTCTTGGGCTTAACCTTAGGATAGACAGTTCATCTTTATAGCATTCCACTTCACAACCGCTTTCAAAATATAGGACCGTAAGTTAGTTTTGAAGTTGTATTCGATAAGTAAAATACTTACGGATCTCGATCTCTCTAAAAACTAGATCGATGAATTTCCCGTCAACTCAATTCCAGTCCTTTCAGAAGTAAGCGAATAATATATGTAAAGGAGGCCTTGGGGATCATGTATATATGTAAGTTCTTAGAGCTAGAGACATTTCACACTAATGCCCCTCCTCAAAGGTTCTCAAATCACATAAAACCATGAAGCTTTTAGGTAATTCCTAAGTTAATTTGGTCAAGCTCGATAATTGACTAATCAACTATCAAGTTCAAAATTGGCGATTGTATATGGAAACCTAGTATCATATACTTATCAATTTTCCAAACTTTTCAACTTACACTATGCCACGGTTAAGAGTGAAGCCAGGTAAGTTAGAGCATTGGTTGCATCAAAACCTTGCTAGGCACTTCATTCTTAACTCTCACAGATATACAAGTCTACTTTGTCTGCTTTTAGAGATAAGTACATGACTAGATGCTTTCCATAAACAAGAAAAAACACAAAGCACAATCAAATCACACAAAGCACGATTAAGTCACATAAGAGACTTCTAATCCCTTTTTATTTAATTACTACCTTTATTAATTAAAACCTCCTTTATTAATAGAACTTTTTTCACCTAATAAACTTCATTCATCTTTCTTACTATTCACATGTACTCTATCAATAATTCAAAAAGAATTCATATACTTATCCCAAATGGTGTAAGTATATTTATAAATCTTTAAAAAGTTTTCTTACTTTAAACCTTTATTGTTTTTATCCTTTTCAAAAGGTTCCATACTTATCATTACCTTAAAAATATCCATTTAAAATGTCTAATTACATTCACAAGTCTATTCAAAAAGGTTTTAGACTAATGTTACTTTAAACATTGTCACCACAAACCAAAAATCATTTCACTTATGCTTACCTTTAAAACATTCTTTTCAAAGATCTATTTATGATCAGAAATAGAATCAAAAAGGGTTAAAGAGAAATGTTTTCAACATATACAAACCCAAAACCCTTCCATACTTGTTATTACTTTTAATTTATCCTTTTAAGAATCTAAATATGTATATGTTTATCAAACAAGGTAATATGCATGTTAATAACTTAACAAAACAATTTATTAGAACATAAGTGTTATTGTAACGACTCACAAATTTATCACTTGGATAAATAATATTTATTTTGAAAATATTTAGATATGGGTTTAAAAGTAAGAAATAATCATGTTTTAAGTGGTAAATAATAATAGTTATTTTGTTTGGGAAAAATATCTGCGGACAAATTACCTGGGTAAAATATTCAAAATTTGTAAATATCATACTAGGTAAAATATCGATAACACAACCGGAAAGCGTTTTATCAATAAAACTGCTTTAAAACAATCAGGGTCATGCTTGGCTCTGGATATATACACAAATATATGCATTCAAACAAGATTATGAAATAAAATAATTTATTTTATTTTTGGAAAATGAAATGTATTTATGATGTCCACAATTGATACCATTTTTTAAATATTTCTTTGGAAATTCAAGTTAAGTTTAAATATTAAATAAATGGATTTTTATTTACAAATAACCTATTATAATTATTTAATTATAATATTAAAATCATTTTTACAATTTGTTTACCAAAATAGATAATTTGTAGAAAATGTGATCGAAGAAAGTTTTCCAGGATTTCGAATTTTGGACACCGGAAAGTTATCGGGAACATTGTTTGCCTTCATGCACTATTCATATACACATATAGCAGTTAATTAACCATATAATAATAATACACTAATATTATATTATGTTAATTATGTTTAGTAAGTGATATGACAAGTTAGGGTTTTACAAATAATAACTTATATATATAAGAATATATATCATTATCTTTTGTTATATCTTAGCAACATCATCATCATCATCTATCATGGCCTAGGGATGTGACTTGAGAGGCGGGACATGACATAGAGGGAGGAAGGTGATGATGTGACTTGTCAAAATAATGATATGTTAGGATATTTTAAAACTAAGGTTAGAGTAGTATTTTTTTTCTACATTTTTTCATCTATAAATACACATCCACTTCACAATATTTTCAGCTGCTTCTCCATTTCATTTTCCCTAAAGCTTTCTCCATGTTTCATGGTTTCTTGTGTTAGTTTAATTTTTTTTAAATCAAAAGATTTAAATTGTTTGTGATTCTAAATATCCTTAGTGCCTATGCCCTACAAGTATGTCTAAGTGAAGCCGTCAAGAGGAACTTTTTGGAAGAGTTAGATATTATGGTTAGAGATGTGCCTAGTAGCGAAAAACTTTTCATAGGAGGAGATTTCCATGGGCCTGTTGGTTCGGCTAGTGGTGGGTTTGAGAGAGTGTATGGTGGTTTTAGATATGGCGATAGGAACCAAGAAGGAGAAGAAATACTGAGGTTCGCTATTGCTTATGACCTCATAATAGCTAATACCTTCTTTAGAAAGTGACAGTCACACTTAGTTACTTTTAGTAGTAGTCAACACTGTAGCCAGATTGATTTTGTCCTTACTAGAAGATATGATAAACGAGCTTGTGTAGATTGCAAATTCATACTTGGAGAATGTGTCGTCTCACAACATCAGCTTTGATATCGGAGTTTTGTCTTCGAATACGTGTTCGATAGGATAAAGGAGCCAAGTTTAATTGGACAAAATAGTGGAAGCTCAAAGGAGACGCTTCACGAGTGTTTGAGGATAAAGTGATGGGAGAAGGGGCATGGAATTTGGAAGGTGAAGCAAATCACACGTGGGATGAGATAGCGACACGCATTCGAAAAGTGACTACTGAGGTGTTTGGGGTAACGAAAGGAAATAAACGCGAACCTAAAGATTCATGGTGGTGGCTTAGTGATGTACATAAGACTATCAAAGAGAAGAAGGAATGTTACAAGTGCTTACACAACATGCAAAGATACAAAGTGGCAAAGAAGAACGCAAAGAGAGCGGTGAGTGAAGCAAGAGGTCGGGCGTATGAAGACTTGTATCATAAGCTAAGTAGGAAGGAGGGTGAAAAAGACGTATATAGGACAGCTAAGCTCCATGAAAGGAAGACAAGAGACTTCAATCAAGTTAAATGCATCAAAAATGCTAAATAGACTTTTGGTTAAGGACAATGAGATAAAAAATAGATAGAGAGATTACTTCAACAAGCTATTTAATGAAGAAGGTGGTAGCACTACGATCGAGATAGATGACTCTTTTGATGACACCAATAGGCATTTTCTTCGTTGAATTCAAGAATCCGAGGTAAAGGAGGCACTAAAACGGATGGAAGTACGTAAGGCATTGGGACCTGATGGCATCCCCATTGAGGTGTGGAGATGCCTTGGGGATGCGGGGAAAGCCTGGCTGACTAAGTTGTTCAATTATATTTTCAAATCAAACAAGATTCCAAATGAGTGGAGGAGAAGCATTTTAGTTCCATTTTTAAAAATAAAGGATACATCCAAAGTTGCACAAACTATAGAGGAATTAAACTTATGAGTCATACGATGAAGCTCTGGAAGAGAGTCATTGAACATCGATTAAGAAGAATGATAAGCGTTTCAAAAAACCAATTTGGTTTCATGCCTGGGAGGTCAACCACGGAGGCCATTTACTTGATAAGACAACTTATGGAAAGGTTTAAGGTGCAAAAGAAGGATTTACACATGGTTTTATCGATTTGGAGAAAACTTATGACAAAAAGTACAGCGAAAGGTGATAAGGTGGGCTCTGGAAAAGAAGAGAGTCCCAATAAAGTATATTACCCTTATCAAGGATATGTACGATGATGTTGTGACTAGTGTCAGAGCATGCGATAGTGTAACTAGTGACGTTCCCATTAACATAGGATTACTTCAAGGGTTAGCTTTGAGCCCCTACATTTTCACCCTAGTGATGGATGAAGTTACGAAGGGTATACAAGGAGAGATTCCTTGGTGTATGCTATTTGCTGATGATGTTGTGCTAATTGATGATAAAAGGAATAGGCTTAGTAGAACTAAAATAGAGTATATGAAGTGCAAGTTTAGTGGTGTCAGGTCAGAGAATGGAGATGTCATTCTGGCCGGAAAAATAGTTCCTAAGAAGAAATCCTTTTGATATTTGGGATCAATGTTGCAGTGTAATGGTGAGATTTATGAAGATGTTAGTTTTAGAATTCGAGCGGGATGGATGAAGTGGTGACAGGCATCTAGCATTCCCTATGACAAGAAAGCCCCACAGAAACATAAAGGAAAGTTACATAGAACGAAAACTAGGCCTGCGATAGTGTATGGTGTATAATATTGGCCTACTAAAAACCAACACATCCAGAAGATAAACGTAGCAGAGATGCATATTCTGCGATGGAGTTGCGGTCATACAAGAAGAGATCGAATTAGTAATGATGACATTCGAGGAAAACTTGGAGTAGCACCAATTGAGGAGAAGCTAATTCAACATCTCTTAAGATGGCTTGGACATCTCCAACGAAGACCGCCCAAGGCACCTGTGCACGTTGGCATTATAGGCCGCGTCGTTTTCTCAAAAAGATGTAGAGGTCAACCAAGGATGACATGGGAGAAAGTAGTTGAAATGGACATGAAGGGTTGGAATATATCCGAAGAGCTGGTAACGGATAGAAGCACGTGGAAGTTAGCGATCTGCGTACCAGAACCATAAGCTATGAGTTTTATAAGTTCTAGATTATAGGATTAAGGAAAAAGAGCTTAAAACATAGTGTTTGGTCTTTGATCATTTCTTTACATTTGTATTTCTATTTTTATTTTTATTTTTACCTAGTCACTATTAGTACAAATTTACTTATTTGACTTTATTTTATTATTGCTATTGCCATTTCTATTGTTATTATTATTATTATAATCTTTAAATTACTTTTGTCACTTAATTTCGGGATCCATCTCTAGTCGATCCCAACTTGTTTTTGGAAAAATGGCTTTGTTGTTGTTGTAAAAGATTTAAATTTCTTTGAAGATGCAAACTTGTATTTAAAATCTTTCTCCTCCACTTTATTTGACCATACTTCCTCTATTTTACACCAATTCAAAATTTTCTTTTTTTCGAAGCATATAAAATTTTAGTAGCTACAACTTTGTTTTAACCACATTTTCTAATTTCAATTTTAGGTTTGTTAAAATCTGATTTCTTTGCAGCGTACTTTTAAACTCAAAAATTCAGGTTCGAAAATAGCTCTCCTTCGATTGACCATATCTACCTCAAATGAAATTTTATTTGAGTGATTCTTTTATTTCAATTATAGAGAAAAGATTTTTCTTAAACTTTTCATTTGATCACCTTTGCAATATCGTCCAAAGATCAAGTAGAATATGACATATTTTTGGGTGATTTTTGGTGCATATAAAGCCTTCCATATTTCAAAGATTTTTAGTGAGTAAAACTGCTTTGTTTTGGGAAAGTTTTTGACTTTATTATGATGTGTTATTGTGGTGATAATATAATGAAAAAATTGAACGATTATTATACTGGGCAATGGTGATTTGTTGGATGATATGTTTGGCATTGAATTTAATATTTGAATGTTATATTGTCGAGTTAGCAAGCATATAACCTTATGTTTATATGTCTGTTTTATTGTGATGTTAACAGTATGGTAGTATGGATATATATAGTTGTGATTTAAGAATAAAGTATGTTTAGTTGAAATAAATTTAACAACTTGATGTGTTGTGATGGATGTGTGATCCGATTTGAAATCAAAACTATGATTTCTAGTTTCAAAGTTTGGAAATGGTTTCAAGTTTTATCTTGGTTTAAGGTTTTATAAACTTTCTAAATATTATTTCAAAACATGTAGGAGCAAGAATTCAAGTGAAGTAATTCATTTGAAATAAGATAGAGCGAACTACGCTCATAACGATGGTCGCTATGGATGCAGTTTGACAAAAGTTCACGATTTCCATCTTTAAGTGATTCATTTTGGAATTGTTTTGCAAAAGTTTTCCAAATTTAATTAGTAACATAAAAAATATTAAGTTTAGATTATTTAATAATTTATTTAATAAAATAATTAAAGGTAATTAGAAATTAATTAGTAATTAAGTAGGCGATTAGAGGTTAAGTACACTTAAGGAATGTTAATGAATAATTATTGATTAATAAGGTTTTAATTAGTGATTAATGAAGATTAGAAGTAATTAAATGGTTAATTATTATTTAGTTTAGTTAAGTAAGTTGGTTAATTATTTAATTAAGTGATTATTTAATTAGGTTTTAATAAACTAGGGTTTAACTAATAATGAATAGTTTAAACCTTAACTAAGATACAATAGGAAGTTATTAAGACATAACCAAGTTCATTAAGTCAATCAAAGTTTAATTATGAATTAATATTAATTTAACTAAGATATAATTAAGGTTTAAGGTAATTAAAAAAACTTTGATCTTTTCAAAGCTATTTTTAGACTTAATCGGTTTTGTTTTAAATCAATTTTCCTTTTAAGATTAACTGATTTTAAATCAAAGGATCTCTTGTCTGGGCCATAAGTAGTCAAATGAATTAAAGTAGTGATTACAAAAAATTGACATGTTTTATTGGAAGTTAGTGACTTGTGTTTAGCATAAATTCCAAATATCGGTAATGTGATAAACAAAAGCAAGTTAATTTCAATAATCGGGTCATGGTAACATAAGCATATAGAATATACTTCTATATGTACATTTTTCACCAATAATGGATGTATCTATATTTGTAACTTGGACATTTACCTATGATTGATTGTATGTGTGAATCCCTTGCATATCTGATGTTAGGCAATACACATGATATAAATTGGATAAGTAAACCCAAATTTAATGATCTATTGTGGTCATTAAGCCTCCGTTTGGTTTTGGAAAGTTAATATTTTATTTTCTTTTAAAATGGTCTTCAAGGTTATTCGATTTTGAACAAGATATTTTAAGAATGATTTGACAATTGTTTTGAATATTATATAAAGATGTTTGTGAATAATTCCGGGCATTCATAAAAGGAGTTTTAGAGATGGTTTTGAATGTTTATAAAAGATTTGATAAATGGGTTTGGATGTCTATAAAGGGAAGTTTTATACAAGGTTCGAAAGTTTATAAAGAAGTTTATATAAGCGGGTTTGAATATTTATAAAGAGTCTCATAAATACATATAGAAGTTGATAAATGTTTTGTAAACGGGTTTGGGTTAAAGCAAAAAGGATTTCATGGGTAAAGGAAATTTATAAAATGATATATTGAAAATAATAACAATAGGAATTTGAGGTTTGGTTTCTCAAGGCTAATCTTTTAAAAAATGGAGGTATGGAACATCCGTTCCAAACTTTACACCAAAGGAATAGTGCTTAAAGTCGTCCTTTTCTTCAATTTAAATAATGCAGTTAAATGCTTTTTAGAGATTTGGTAATGGGAAAACTTAAAAATATTTTGTTAATACACTTATGTCAGAAAGAAAAGATATGAATGTTTTTGAAAGAAATTTATTAAATCAAGATATGTCTTAAGGCTTAGTGGTTGCTATGGATGAATAAATATCAAATGGAATTTGTTTTTTTGTTTAGTTGATAGTTGAATAACGGACTATCAAGTTTGACCCAATTTGACTTAGGAAGTATGAATGTAAATTTGAGTTCCCCGATGAAGACTTGAAAACTTTCTTCCAAAAGAACAGGAAATGAATCAATCGAAAATTATCGATTGTTGATACGGAGAGACCGGGATCAGATCTATATCCAAAAAGAAAACCAGTACAAACCAACATGTATGTTTAAGTAAAAGGCATCTTGATGATGATTGAAGGTGGCACTCTTTGAATTGTAAGGGCTACTGCTACTAATCCTGCGGGTGATATCAAAATGGATGTAGTAGAGTCAGTGCCTTCGTTTTTGTTCAAACGCAGAACGAACTTGTATGGATGAATGCTAGCATTGCATTGACGCCTGGAAGGCAGTGTTAGCATTCCAAGATGAATTGATATTAATAAAAGTAAAATGTAGCCTCAAGCCTCATCGTCTAGGAATGACTAAAACAGGGGATATGTAAAATGGCTATGTGGGTCGCACCTATAGGTATATCATCACCCTTCTAGATATATACACAATCATCAATGAATTCATGTACGTGGATGCACTCATATAAATGTTGCAAACAACTGGGGTGATGATATATTTAGTACTATCTAGTAAGGGTTAGATTGCTTCCGTTGTTGGCACGGGTCATTAGGTACGACCTCGGTACATTTTTCTAAAGGTGTACTGTGGCGGGCGATACCCCAATAGCCCATTCATTAGTTGGTATCAATTCTCTAATACATGCCTTACATTTGCGATTATAGAGCCTTGAAAGTTTTCAAATGTAGAAATTAGTTTGGTTATTACTTTGTTTTCGAGTCTAACTCACGCTGGTTTACAAGATTGACCTTGTAACAACCCTGTATTTTCTGATTATTTTAATTATATATTTTAATTATTTTAATTTAAATTCCTGATTTAAAAACTTTATTTTATTTATTAAAATGAATATATTTTGTTATTTTAAATATAAATGTTGATTTTGATGTGGATTAGAATTTCAAACATGCATAAATTGAATATTTCCAGAAAATGTGAATTTTGGTCAATCTGGTCAAACTTTGATTTTTAAATTTAAAATTTAAAATTTTGAATTTTTGAATTTTATCTTTTATTATGAAAATAAATTTAATTTCAAGAATACTGCTTTTCTTTTCGTTGAAATACAATTTATATTGTGAAAGTTACGCTTTTTACAATATTGTACGTAAATTGATTTATTTAATAAAATTGTTTATTTTAATTTATATAAATAATATTTTGTTTATCATATTCATGTTCTAATAT
The DNA here is from genome assembly GCA_030765085.1 of Allium cepa. Lineage (NCBI taxonomy): Eukaryota > Viridiplantae > Streptophyta > Magnoliopsida > Asparagales > Amaryllidaceae > Allium > Allium cepa. The sequence continues at coordinate 242,800,462 of CM060930.1, forward strand.
GTGTAATATGACATGTTATATATATTTTTATTTTTATAACATTTTTAAAGTGTTGTTATAATTTTCAAAATGTTAATTATATATGGTTTATATTTTTAAAGCCTAGTTTTAAATTATTAAGCTATTTTCCTATTTATTTTCTACTTTTCCTTAAAATAATTATTTATACTATTTTTCGCTTTATTTGTTTAGCCTTTTACTTTTATTTTCTGAATTTTATTTGTTTAACATTGATTAAAAGAAATAAGAAATTCAAAAGGACAAAACCTTTTCATTTTCTAGTTTTTTCATCTCCTTGTCTCTTCATTTTCTTTTGCCTTTTCAATTCCTTGCCGTAGCCATACATTTTTTACCTCTAGCCGTGAATTTTTCTTCCTCATTCACATGAAAAACTTCTTCTCCTTTTATTTCTCACGGCCATTACCAAATTGAGAAAAAAATTGCAAGTTGATGTCTTCTTCTTTCTACTTTTCCTTCCTATTTTCATTGTTTTGCCTAGATCTCTCTTCAACTTTGCTTGGCCTCTTCCACCCACAATCACCATCATCCTCTCCATCATCACAAGCTGCAGCAAACATCTCCTCCTCCTCTGACCATGATAAGCCATGCCATCCAATTGAAGCCATCTCCACAAAACTTTGCTTAAAACTCCAAATATTGCCTAACCGAGCCTTGTATTCACATTTCCTTCATGTTTAACCTTGGCCACCACCTCTAACACCACCACCACCTGTTGCCATGCGCTATAGCCATCATCATCACCTCTGACCTGACCTGAAGATGCACCAGGTCGAGCCCATAGGACCATAGGCCGAGCCTATGTACACCAAAACCTTCCATTCCTTGACCCAAACCCCCTGCCTCCTTTACCTTCCACTTGTTTTGCCTTTACCTTCCACTTTCATGCCCTAAGACTTGTCTATAGGCCATGGCCGAGCCATGTTGACACCTCGGCTGAGCCTATTGTGGTGAGATCAAGCCCATTTGATCATGTGACAAGCTTATGTTGTCTTATGCAAGTCTTTTGCTTCTATGGTTTGGTCATCTCTCTTGTTTTGTAATTGTTTTGCAAACTAAAGTTATTGATTATATTTATATGTCGATATCTATATTTGTGCTTATGTATGTTATATTTTGTGTTATTTACAAGGGTCTCCATCCATTCAAATCAAATCGTGCTTGTCGTGTGTAATAACCCGGGGTTTGCACGGGTTAATTATCGTCATTAGACGATTAAATTTTGCTAGCTATTTGCTATTAGGAGTTTTTTCAATCGGGTGGAAATTCTTTTAAAAATTTGTTGAGAGTTATGCGGGCTTTAAATAAAAATCTTGGCCCAATATCACTCTCTCTTTTATCTTTATTAATTTGGCCCGTTCCCTTTTTATTTTATTGGGATCGTCCCCTTTTCAACTTATTCGGCCCGTTCCCTTTTGTTGAGATAATGGTAGCTAGTTCCTTGTTCGTTCCTCTTCCTTAAAAATTAGGGTTCTTGGAGAAATTTGAAGAAGCCGAATTAGATCGATTGGTGTCGACTTCCTTACTCTGTCGATCGGCTGCTTGATTGAGTTTGTCTTTTCTTCGAAATGAGGCGAGTGATTTTCACCCACATCTAATTCAATCTTCTGCTTATATATGATTCGATGCCCTTGAATTTTGTCCGTATTCTTTTGATTGAATTCGTCACTTGAGTATTTTTGGCCATTTGATTGTTACGGCAGTGACTTTCCTATTTTATTTTGGATTTTGATTTTTGACTATTTCAATTTGTACACATGCTTGATTTCTGACTTCGGTCAACTGGTTTTGTGCATGCGACTCCATGACTTGCCATTACCATTGCATTGACATGGAACTGCAGTTCTTCACTTGTTAATTTCTGCTTTGATTTGAGTACGGCTGCGGGAAAAAAATTGACTTTGGCCAACATGTTCATCCTTGTAGCATATTTCACTTGTTTAAAACGTGTAGCTTGATTTTGTACTTCACTGTGTTCATTTGTCTGCACATTTATTATCACTGATCTTTTGGCACTGCCCTTGTAATTAACTTGAGAACTTTATTATACTTGGTTATACTTTGCATATATTATCTGATGTTGCCACTTAGAATATTTGTGTGCACTGCTTCTCAGTGACATTTGCTTCTACACTGAGCCTTGCTCTTTGTTGTAACTGGACTTGTACCCTCGGTACGCTCGAGTCTGCATTGTCATGTTGCATTGAGTTTGATCATCCTATAGCATATATTGATAGAGCCATTTGTGTTGTAGCTGTCTTGGTTCCCGTGCATCACCGAAACACTTTGTTCATGTATAATCTGCTGTTAATTGCATTGACTTGTTTTGCTTGCATTCATATCCTTCAATGTTTTAAACTTGCACATCTGGGTTTCACTGTGCACTGCTTGGTTGTCATTGTGTACATGCTACACTGTGTTGAATAATAGCTTGACCATATGCATATTGCTGCAACTTGTACATGCTTCGATTTGAGCTTGCATTGTTTATTCGAGATGTCGTTTTATGTGCAGTTTGTAATTTGTCGAGCATCATTTATATACATACATATGTATGTTTCATTGTTGTTTCATTTGGTATGTGCTGTCTGCACTTGATTTTTCTCGTCTTCAACGATGATGTTTTTAGTCATGTTCGTTTGAGATATTGCAGTCTTTATGTTTTGGTTTCATAATATCTCTGGTCTGTTGGCTTTACTGCCTTCATGTATTTGCAGTTTTTAGTTGTTTTGGTTGTTGCATAGTATATATGAACGTGGTTCATATTTATGTTGTGCATTGAGCGTTGCTTTGTATTTTAGATTGCCCGACCACTTTGATTGCCTTTGTGGTCTGGTTCTTTCATGTTGTTGTACTTGACTCATTACTATTGTGTTCCGTGTTGTCATATCCTTGGTGCTTTCACTTTCGTTCTGCTGTCTTCATGCAGTTTGCACCACTACCTTTGTGCACTTGTTCACTTTAGTCTTGGTGCTTTGCATTTGCATTGAGTTGCCTTTCAGTCTTTGTTGTACATGAATGCTTCTGTACCGTGCCTTGTATAACTTCGGCCAGTGAAGTTGTGTACACGAGTCTGCACTGTCATGTTGCATTGACTAGTTTTTCTTGCATTCATATCTTTCAATGTTTTAAACTTGTACAATTGGGTTTCACTGTGCACTGCCTGGTTGTATATGAAGTTTTTAGTGTTGTACCACTGTTGTGTTGCCTTATCCTTGAGCATTTGTGAGATCTTTGCCATGGTTGCCTCGGGTTTGAGTTTTGCTTGTCTTGGAGTTTCAGACCTGTAGCATTATATTGACTCTGATTTTGCTAAAAAATATTTGATGTGCATAATTCATGTGTTGCCACCTCTGTTTGCTTTCACCACTTTGCACTGTGGTTTCTATGATCAATCTGGGTTGGACATTTTGATTTTCTGGTTTATCATTTGCTGTTAAAATTTGGAGTTGTACTGACATCATATGCTGTAGTGGTGAGGCAGTGCACGTGAGCGTGTACTACAGCCCTATCAGAATTGACGTTATAATTGATATTTCAATTGCTTGAATTGTTTAGTGTGTTCAATTCAATATTTTGAAATGGTATTTTGATTTGAGTTGATTTGATTATTTTGTTGCTATCTAATTACCTATTGGATAATTAGATTATGTGTTCTAATTATTTATTTAATAATTAGATTTTGTTGTTAACTGCTGTTTAGACAATTTCGTGGTTTACAAATTATCTTCATTGATAAGCCTTTTATTTATCTTTGTTAATGATTTGGCCTTGTTGATTTGCTGTTTATTGCTGTTTCGTGTTATTTCTACCATTATTCGATTCTCTTACGAAGGATTGGATGTACGAGATTTATTGAGACTGTCGTCTATTTGATTATTTAATTATTATTGCTTCCGTGCATTAATAACTGAGTTTGAATTAGACTGACCCACGTATTATTTTCTTTTGAATACTCGGGTCAGGCCGAGTTATTACAGGCTGTTGATATCTCGCTTTGGGATGCTGATTGAGCTATGAAGTCTATTTATACCTTTTGGAGTAGTATTTGTCATTTTATAGGATGATATGTATTCATGTATATTATTTACAATAATGTACGTGTATATTTAACATCCAGTGTCGACAGTTGTATTGTATCACATGTATTGTAACTGACTTCAGTTATACATATATGAGATTTGATATTATCCGTGTTCCGTGTTTAGCTTATTTGTGTTATCATTATATATGTGTCCTAAACTATTATGAACCATCGTAGTTTGTTTTATACTGGAATTGAATATATCGATGGGAGTAAATAAACAAAGAGATGAAAAATAAATATACACACCACTCCTATCGAGATAATCAATACTAGTGTAAGGCCTAACTATGGATGGCCGCTCCTATCCAGCCTTATTCTTCGTGATAACAGATAGTATTTCCTTTTAATACTCTTTGTTATTGTGAGCATAGAGGTGGAGCGTCACATCGTGCCTTTGGAATCGCTCTTGTGTGTGTTGTTTGTCTCTAGCTTTGATAAAGGTGAGTCCGTCTCACTCTGACATTTATACTTATGAAATAGTGAATTGATTACAACTGTCTAGTAATTAAAATGTTATGCAAGTTAATATTGATTATATCTTATGTTATTCCATGTTATCACCATGTTAACTTTGTAAATTTTCACCTGATAAATAATATATGACAGTATATTATGACACTGACATGTTAGTGTATTGTTTATATTATTTATGCATATGTTCACACTGCAAGTTCACTGTTAGAATAGAATCACTATGGGTTGAAATGATACATACCCGAACGGACTTTAGAATAGGGAAAAATCGTTATGGCTGAAATGATAGGGCTGAGTGATTTTTATTTATTTTTATTTACTTGGGATTGCGGGTTTGAAATGATAGAACCCGGTTTTCTTTTTAAATTGCGGATTGAAATGATATATATCCTTATCACTTAATCTAGGTTAGAAAATTTTATGCAGACCCTGTGGTATATTTTTAAATGATTTTTTATTAAACTATGTATTTTTAAAAATATGAATTTGGATTTAAAAATATATATTTTACGGTTTTGAGAAAGTTAAAATATTAAGTTTTGAATTTGTGAATTTAAGTATGTAAATTTGAAGTAAATGTGATTTTTGACTTTAAATTTTATTTTAAAAATGTAAGTAAATAATGGAAATCAAATTTAAAATTTGGAAATGATATTTGAAGAAAAATGCTAAGTTTAGTTGAAATTTATAAGTTGAGAAACAGTGAAATTTTGACTTAAGGAATGAAAGTGAGTTTTAATTGGATATTTAATTATAAAATTTTGTTGTGATAAATCATATGTTAAGTTGATTTAAATTCAAAATTTTGAAATCTAGAAATATGATTTAAAAATAAAATAGAAATTTTTTGAAGTTTAATGTTTTTGAAGTTATAATAAAATCTAAATTTTTATTAATAGCATTTCTAAAATGCTATCATTTTATGACAGCACTTTAAAATGCAGTTGCTTTGAATTTAAATATGTTTGAAATAACTAATATCTATTACGACATTTTATAAATGCTATTATTCTTGAACAAAACTATTTTTGGAGACTATAAGCTATGATAGCACTTTATAAATGTCGTCGTTGCTATAATTTGACCGTGTTTGAATTTTGAAAGGCAAGCAGGGTTGAATGGTCCCTTACCATATTTATTAACCACAAAAAAACAAAAACAAAAAGAGAGCTATAACAAGCTAGAGCTCTCAAAAGCAAATAGGGAAGACTAAGAAGAAAATAAGAATGAAAGACTTAAAACAAACGAAACAAGAACAACACAAGGAAAGGAAAGAATAAAAACCCTAATCCAGAAAGACATATGCAACATGTAGGGAAGACTTTTCCTTGACTCTAGATATTATGATATTTATCAAGGTACTTTCAAGTTTCATTTTGTTCTCAAAAACTCTAGCATTTCTCTCAGCCCATATCACATCCACATAAACTTTCAAAAGCAATAACAGCCTATAAGATGAAGCATCCTTCCATCTAGTTCTTCTGAAGACTCTATTCCATTCAGCACTACCATTCATTATTGGCTCAGTAAATCCTCCAATGAAGAGAATAGCTTTCCAGATTCTTTTAGTAACCATACAATCAAAGTAGAGGTGTGAGCCATCTTCAATATGATTATTGCAGAAGTTACACATCAAGTCTACAGAAAAACCTCTCCTACATAATTTATCCTTGGTCATGAGTGCATTTCTTAGGACTTTCCATAAAAAGAAGTTCAGTTTTTGAGAAGTGTTTGTACTCCAGACTCTAGCATGCCATCTAAAGATAGGGCTATTCTCATCACTTATCAAAGCTTTATAAATTCTTGATATGGAGTGCTGCCCAAGATTAGCAGTCCACACATACCCATCATCACCAGTAGGGAACATCTTGCATTGCACAACAGCCCACAGCTGATTGATGATAGGGTTGGAGGAGTAAGGCAAAAAATTTCACCATTATAAAAATAATCAACTGCCCTGGCATTCAAGGGGATGCCAGTTTGATTCCTCTGCTCATAGGAGAGCAAATCATGCAATATAATTCTTCTTCCCACTCATGGTTCAAACCAGAATTTAGCTTTACTATCAGGGCCAAGCACAAGCTGGACATGAGGAAGTAAACTGCCCCTGAGTTTAAGGATTGATCTCCACACCCAACCATACAGAGGAGAGGGTTAAATTTTCTAGAAGTTCTTATTGCCAAGATGATGATGCCTAGCCCATTTAACCCACAAATTAGGTTTTTCATTAATCAGATTGTCAAAATGCTTTGAAAATGCAGCTTGATTCCAAGTCCTCATACATTTTATTCCCAATCCACCATATTTTTGTGGTTTCTCCAATTTCGCAAAAGCAATAGGAATGAGTTTTATAGAATACATATCCCCAGTCATAGAAAATGATTCATTGCTTTCCTGATGCTAGATAAAAGAGCAGAAGGTAAAATAAAGCACTTGCACCAATAAACAGTCATAGCTTGTATTATCGATTTTATAATTATGGTTCTGCCTGCCTGAAATAACTTATTGCTTGCCCATCTATTTATAGCTTCAGTTATTCTTTCAAACAGAGGCAAACAAGCAGTTGCTCCAATTTTTCTAGAGCACAAGGGGATACCCAGGTGCATGGTACCCTTAGGAAGATTAGGAAGTTGACTTTCATGGTGTATGTTCTGATTGTCATTGTCATTGAGTCCTGCCACCATTAGGAATGACTTGCTTCTGTTGACTTGTAGACCAGTGCACTTCTCAAAAGTGTGAAGGATGCCTTTGACACATTCCATTGAAGATACAGTAGGCTTAATAAAAAGTATAACATCATCAGCAAAAAGAAGGGAGGTAATGAGAGGATTCCTGCATTTGGGATGCAACTTGAAATTGTTATTCCTGACTTGATTGTTAATAAGCTGAGTAAAAAATTCCATCACAATTATGAACAAATAAGAAGACATCGGGTCTCACTGTCTTATTCCTCTCTGACTTTAAAATATCTAACAGTGCCACCATTGTAACATAATGAGAAGGAGACCGTTGAAATACATGTATATATCCAGCTGACAAAGTGGCAAGGAAACCCCATTAATCCCATAATACCAGTCAGAGCTTCCCAGCTAACTGTATCATAAGCTCTTCTTATATCAAGCTTCATCATAGCTCTTGGAGAAACATGAGCTCTACCATAACGATTAAGTAGTTCATGAGTAACCAGCACATTATCTAGGATGCTTCTATTAATCAAAAAAGCAGCTTGGTTCTCAAAAATCACTGTAGGAAGCACATGTCTAAGCCTAGCAGCAATAACTTTAGATATGCATTTTTATGTTATGTTACAGCAAGCAATAGGACGAAATGCATTAAGAGTAGCAGCATGCTTACCATTTGGCACCAAATAGAAGTTGGTAGCATTTATGGGAATAGGCAATTTATTGTGCTCAAAAAAATTATGCATGGCTGCCTTGAGATCATTAGCAATGACATCCCAACAATGAATAAAGAAAACAACATTAAAACCATCAGGACCACCACAAGAATCCCTCTTCATACCAAACATGGCATTATATATTTCTTCATCAGTTACTCTTGAAGACAAAAATTGGATATCAGACTCAGACAGGACATGCAAAGGAGTAGACATGAGCTCATGAGAGTTAGGGTTCCATGTTTCATTTGGGGAGTAAAGATTGATATAATGATCAATGAAAGCTTTGTCAATTTCATCTGGCTTGTTTAAAATCCTTCCTTCCTCATCTTGTTTCTGATGGATGTTTCTTTTTGTATTTTTAATTTTTAGGGTACTATGATACAGTTTAGAATTTCTATCACCATACAAATCCCACTCCTTCCTCAATTTTTGTTTCTTCATGCTTAGCTCAGAGGCCATAGCTTCTGATAATAGCTGAGTTAGTTCATGTTCTTGCTCAGATAGACTGCTATTACCTGGATCTTCAAGCATACTCAATTGAATAGAAGACAGTTGATTCTGCATATTATTGGAGTTCTTATTACCATCACCATACCTGTTCTTTACCCATCTCTTTAAAGTTTCCTTGGTTGCATTCAATTTTTGCTGCAAAATAGACATTTTATTACCAAATTTAGGATGATTCCATACATTAACAACTAAAGGCATAAATTCTGGATCTTTGATCCATGAGTTAAAACATTTAAAACTGGAGTTCCTTTTAATGGCATTGCATTCAGTGGCTAAAAAAACAGGTGAATGGTCAGAGAGAAAAGGAGGGAGGATATGATTCAGAGAATTAGGGTGTTGAGTTAGAGCTTTGGTGTTGAGAAAGGTTAAGTCAAGTCTACTCATGGATCTCACTCCTGATCTACTTATGTTGTTCCAAGTGTATTTTGGACCAACATAGGCAGCTTCATGTAAATTGGAGGAAGAGATAGCATGGTTGAGAGGAGAAATGTCAGAGATAGAAAGGGGAGTGCCACCACAACGATCATCAGCAGCTAACATACAATTAAAATCTCCTAACACAAACCACGGATGCGTTTCCTGCCTAAGATGTGGTAAATAGTTCAGCATATCTTATCTTGCTGCAACATGGTTTTCCCCATAAATAAAGGTCAGATAGAAGGAAGTTGTGGTTGGTAAATGCAAGGCATGGAAATGAATGAATTGTTTGTGGGATATAATTGGAATGAGAGTGTAGAAGGTTGGATCAGAAAGAACCATAATTCTTCCATATGGAGTCTCAACCAGATTATGATGAACACTCCATAGTGGATTAATAAGATTGGCTACTTTGAGGGTAAGATCAATGTTAAGTTTGGTCTCCAGAATGCCAAAGATTCCAAGATTATTATCAGAGATAATATGTTTTGCTTGCACAAGTTTTATTTTCAAATGTGCACCTCTAATATTCCAAAAGGCTATTTTTTTGTAACATGGATTAAATTTATGGTTGATTAGTTTGTAATCTCATAGACCTTCTAAGGCCTGAATTTGGGGTTGTATCCTTTTCAGGTAATGTTTCTACATAGTCAACATCCTTGCCTTTATCAAAATCTGACAGGTAACTTTCTTTTTTCCTCTTAATACTGCTCTGATTCTTATGTAGAGAGATTGGAGTTTTGGACAGTATCGATTGTGGGTATTCCTGAGGAAGAATATAACCAGGAGGGGGAGATATATGAGAATAAGGAGGTATGGATTGATAGTTAGGGGTTATGGTAGCTTCTGAAACATGCACACTGACATTGTGTGCATGTGAAGTTTCAGATTGCTCATGATTATTGAGCTTATTGATGGAATGAGATGCTTTTGTTATAGAGTTTTGAGTTAGCTTACTGGGTAACAGGGAAAGCACACTCTCCACCTAAATTTCTTTACTTCCATTATTTTCTGAATGCTTATTTGTTTCAGCTTGCATATCTACTTTTTGTTTTCCTTTTGTCAGTTCATTCTCTTTGGCCTTTCTTACCCTAACCAATTCCTGAACTAGCATCCCATAGTTTTTAGCAAGTTGAGAATTTATTTCTAGATCTGCTTCATCACTTTGCACTTTTGAATTCTTCTCCTTATATTCACCTAAACTTTCTTTAGCCACTATTGCTTCCTCAATGGTCAAACCAGTTGCACCATTTAACTGTTCGGTATAAATTTTATTTCCACTACCTCCAATACTCAGTTCTCCATTTTCCTCAGTCAAATTTAGCAGCACTTGAAATTTATTGCCCATTTTATTCTCTAATTACTCGGCAACTTCTCCTTCTTCAACTAAATCCATAACATTGACCTTGTTATTATAAGTTTCAATTCCTACTTTCCTTGTTTCATTTTCTTTGTCACTTCCATCCCTACCACTCCCACCATCATCCTTAGTCTTCAATAAATCACTCTTTCTTTTGCTTCCATGCTCAACTTTCTTCCAAACTCTAGAGGACTTATTATGCATAATATTGACATTTTGATCTTTCACCAAGGAACCTTTGTTTGGAGCTTGTTTTGACAAAGTATTTGTATCATTCTTTATTACTTCATCTGACTTTACACTATTTTTGCAACTAGAAATATCATGCCCAAACACCTTACAAGTTGTACATGCTTGTGGCCTCCACTGATATTCCACAAAAACAGTCTGTTTTGTTCCATCCTTACACAGTACTTGAAAGCTATCAACTAATTCGGAGATGGGTGTCACTTCCACCAATGCTTTAGCATAGGTCAACCTTTCCATTCTTTCTGTACTTTCATCCAAATATTTAACACACCCTATTCTTCCAGCAATCCAATTGATGCCTAGTGGGGACCACGCTGCTAGTGGTATGTTGTAGATATGTATCCAAATAGGAACTGAAGTGACTGAGCCGCAAATATTGCTTACTGTGGGGTCCCATTGTTTAACAATAAACAATTTATTCCTCATGATTATCGGATCATCCTGGATGATTCTTCTCCGATCATCCTCACTTGAAAATAGGAACATAAAGACTACTCCATCTGATTTAACCTTAATGTTGCCCTTTAATCTCCACACTCTCTTAAGGTGTTGCACCATGCTGTAAATGATAGGGGTTCGTCTAGGAAAAATCCGACTACATAATCTTGCCATATACTTTGCCCAACTTCTAGAACAGAGTCAGGAAGAACCAATGCATCCCCAACAAATTCATTAATGAAGTTAACAGACATGTACTTCCCCGCATTGCGTAGTTTGTTCTTGAATAGAGAAGTCCATGGTTGTTGACTTGAGTTGCTAATGGGAGGGTTAGACTGAACATACAAAGGAGGAGAGGAGTTAGGAATGCTTAAGGAGGAAGAGGCTAAAGGATGGCCAGAGAGTAAGGGAGGGGGATCAGGGTCAGGCAAAGGAGGGACAGGGGTTGGCAAAGGTTGGGCTGGAAGGGAAGGTGGAAGGTTGAGCTCCGCCATTAAAGGAAAAGAAGTGAAAAGAGGAAGGAGAAAAAGAAATGAAAAGTGACCATGTTTGAATTATTATAGATTTTAACGCTATTTGTGTTATATTTTAAAGTGTTAAATAATGTAACTTTTGGAAATTGATTATTTGTGAATATAAGGATTTTTGAATATAATTTAATATTTAAATTTGAAGTTTAAGGAATTTACATTGAATTTGGATTTAAATAAGGTTTACTTGGTTATGTGTTAAATTGAATGAAATCAAATGAGATAAATGAATTTTTGAATGGAATTTTGAAATGTATTTTTGTAATGATATTTGAAATAATAAATGAATGACATATTTGATTTTTAAATGATATTTAAATTTGAATATTTGAAATTGAATTCAAATAATGATTTGATAATGAGGTTTTGAAGGATATGATATTTTAATGATTTCGAAATGGTTTTTAATGATATAATCTTTATTTTGATAAAGAAGGTGAATTTGGAATGATATTTGATTTTGATAAATGAATATTTGAAGTTTATATTTGCATTAAAAGATATTTGGTTCAATTGTAATTTAAGTTTATTTAAATAATATTGGATTTATGAAATGAATATTTCAACACTAAATAATAATGAAATTAGATTTGAGATATGAATTTATGAAATTATAAAGTTTGGTTTTGAAATGTGGGATATTAAAGTTTGGAAATATATTAAAATTGGATGGTTTATTTTGTAGATCAAATATATATTTGAAATTTATAAGATTTGAATAGTTTTTTGGAAAACTGAATTGAATTGAAAATGATGGTTTGAATTGAATTAAATTGGAAATTTGAAAATTGAGTTTAATTGAATAAATTTGAAAATTTCAAATGTATGATTTCGAAATGTTATGATTTTCAAAGTTAAATGATTTCAAGTATTTTGGTTTTGAAAGAGTTATAACTTTGAAGTATCATGATTTCTGAAAGGTGAATATATGTTTGAAATGGAAATGATATCGTATTGACTTGGACATAGTTTTAGAATAAAAATGGTCTTGGTTTCGAAGTATAAATGTTCGTCGACGGAAATTCTATCGGTTTAGAAAACCGTCGAACGAATTTAAATTAAAAATAACCGCAAGCGCACGGTGTACGAATGTAGCACGTGGCGAATACAGGTCGGTCCACAGGGAATTGATGATTTTAAAATTCTATTCAATCAATTATACCGAAGTCGAGAGTGAATAGTTAGAAATGTAAGAAACTAACAAAAACTAGCAAAAGAAAATGATAAAAATATGAGAGTGTTAAGACAATTTAGAGGCAATTTCCACTCTCTAGATCACATAAATCAACAAAATGAAGTTATGATCTCTCTTTTCTTGTCATTAGTGAATTAGTTGATGTGCTTATTGTAACGAGATGAATTTTGCCCGCTCGAAAATCGACATCCATACTTCATATCGTATTCGAATGCCATAGATTCGACCGTTCAAATCCGATTCGCCGGAGCATATAACAACATTAAGTAAATAACACAACGGAATAAAAGAATAATACATTGATATACAACTTTGATACAATATCTGATACAACAGATGATCCAATAGATATCAATATACATCAGAGATATGATACAATAAATAGCAGCGGAAAAGAAAATAGATGACATCTAGTAGCGGAACAATATAACTCTAAGATAGTCTTCAAAAGAGAACTCCGAGAACTGCAACTCCATCACCAAGAATCAATCCAGCAATAGCTCGAACTCCCAATAACAATGCACCAAGCTAGGCAAGACTGGTGCGAACCAAAGACTGAACTAACTCTAGATAACCTACTAATCTGACTATCTGAAATCCCAACTCTAGACTGCTCGTGTAGAAAATAATGAGCACCCAGAGTTTAGGAAAGAAACAATAAACTCCGGATCAGTCGTGGGACTGGTGTGAGCAACAAAAACAGTTTATCTTTTAAAACATTCAACAAAAGATTTTCAAAGTCAATTCGCAATGCTTTTTAAAAATGAGACTACCATAAGGCCTCCCGCACACACACACAATGCAAACGCAGAATCGGAGGAGCTTTCTCCTTATGATAGCCAAAGATGCTTGATACGCATTAAAAGGACATTTGATATTATTACTAGTGCATAGTGTAGGAAAAATTCATTTCGAAAGTAGAATATAAATCTTAGCCAACATAGACATTTCGAACTATGCCTACTATAGCTACCATCTAAACAGTGGTGACCACCATAAGTAAATGGCAGGTTCTACAACTAATATCGTACAAGGTTTCGTATTGGGAATTGGATTTCCAACGAATGATCAGGCCAAGGAACTTCCCATTGCCACATGAGAACGCCTCTGGATGGACGTCCTCGAGAACCAAACCGGATCTCTACCAACACAAGGCCGGGTTACCCCTAACTAAGTAACAACTGACCGAATATGCCATCTCCCGGTCCTTTGGGACCTTTCAACCGAGCGCTCGCAATCAATTCACACAATCATAAAGTGTTTTCAACATGAGTAAGTATCTGGGCTCCATACTATGATACCACCCTTTTCCAGAAGGAAATGCACATATCCTAAAGGGCGCTACCCCTCATAACCTTGCCGCATCTTTCCTGTTTTGACCATTCCGGGGTGTGAGGCTCGACGAAGCCACGTCCAGAAAAACATACTTTATACAAAAGCCATGCTTTGGGTCAACAAATGATCATAGAAATGATCACCAAGATAGACGATCAAATAAATGATCTTATCACAAATGATCAACACAATGATCATTTCACAGCAACACTCAGCATGTCACATTACCAAATTGGGAGTATATTGCTAAAAACTTTCAACTACATAACCTCTGAGCTCGTACGTCTCAGAGAAGGGTGTTAAGCTAAGAGAATAAATTCTCCGCCACCAACAGAAATGTATTTGAAAGAAATCGGCTTTATATCTCAATTTGTAATGTCAGACATACTATCCATACAAGTCTGTTCCGGGCTCGAACAGAACCGAAGGCACTTACAAAGAAGTCCTTGCAATCCGGATATTCACTAATCACGTTCGGACTTCCCATCACAGATGGAGTCTCTATACCGGGGACCATTCGATGCAAAGACATTCGACGAGTTATCCTTACGTTTTCGAAAATATCCGGTCTTCACCACCGGTCTTCAAATGCTATCCATAACGACATATCACATATTCGGAATGGGATATATGACACAAAGGTCCTCTCCCGGCTAAACCGAAAAGTGAGCGCAATATTTACAAGAAATATATGGATATTGGGATTTCAATTAAGTCACAACTTATTACCCAAAACTTTTCTTCAAATGGTTTAAGTCAATTACCATTTCAAATCTTTAAACAAAAAGATTTATTTCAAAAAGATCCATTCATAGATTTCCAAAACAATTTCATTCCGATAGGATTAACCCGTTAAATCTTTAAATCAAAGATTTAACTTATAGCTTTCAAATCGTTTCTATAACTTGGAAATCATTTTCATTTTAAACTAGAAATCATTTTAACACAAATTGGAAGTTCATTTCTTATGTGAAAGCTTTTATTATTTGAAAACAAACAGTTTTCGTTTCAGAGAAATCCAATAAATTTACACGAGTTAAAGTTCTTGAATTATATTCACATTCCTAAATCAATACTTTTAAAATAGTTTAACCCGTATATAACTGGTATAACATTTTTAACCCCTAGTTTTAAATCATAGAATTCAATTTCAAATCTTGAATTTAAGTTCAAATCAAATTATTCAACTTCATATTTTATCGAGTTATTCAAAATAAATTTCATCTATGAAATTCCATTTCAAAAGCTTTTCACTTTAAACCCAATCCATTTCCAAAACATTTGAATTCAAATATTTAAATTTAAAACTATTTCAAAAATCTGTGACTTAATCGATTTCCTCGTGAAATCCATATTGGTGTGTGTGTATAAGTGTGGTCCAGGGGTTTTAACACACTAGTGCAACATCATTTCAATCATCACAGATTAAAACATAGAAATATAGTTGATAAGCGATATAAAACCATAACGCTCATCGTCCATTCATAGATTCACAGATAGTATACAAAGGTAAATAAATATACACAGCTCAATCTACAGAACAAAATATCGCTAATCAGATATGATAACCAATTCAAGGCATTTCATACTATACAATCATTCATAAGCATTCAATAAACATTTGTAAGCAGGAATAATTAATTGCTTAATCCTAATTAATTCAATTCATTTCCAATTTAATTAATTACTTATGAATTTATTATTCAATTCAGATTTATTAATTTCAAATCATTTGATATAAATTAATCTATCAAACACTTTAATTAATTAAATTATTCTTAATCAATCATATTAATTAAATTGACTCTTGGACCAATTATATAATTAGTTAACTTCTTAATTAATTATTTCAAAAAATTTACTCTTTTATTACTTACCATTAAGCAATCATCTCATAATAACAAATCATGAATTACCAATTTATCTTTATCATTAATTTAAATCAAAATATTCAAATTTAATTACAATTAGTAATTAACCCCTTAATTGCTTTCATTAAGAAATTAACAATTATCTTTATTAATCTAATTAATTAATTAAGATTAATCACATAAATTAGTACTTAAAAATCCTTAGTTAATTATCTTCATTAACTAATAACATTTCTTAATCACTTTTAAATTAATCTCTAGTTAAAAATTTATCTGAATCATTAATTTATTAATTAAAGAAATTTTCATTCCTTAATTATCTTATGAATTAAATCATTTTCACCCTTTAATTATTCCTGAGATAATTTATTTCTTTATTAATGATTTAAATAAATATTAAAGTGTGTTTTTTTTTAAAAACATTACTCTTTTTTTTTTGAATTATTAATTTCCAATTGATTAATCATTTAATTAGTTAACTGTTATTAACTAACTAAACTTTAAGTAATTAATTAAATCTTAAGTTCAAAGTTTATTAAACACAAGATTAATAATATCCATCTTTAATTACTAATTTATTAAATCTTAAATTATCTATTTAATCACAAGTATAAAATAACTTGCATTCTTAATTCACTTACTTTAAATTAATTAAATATTTACATTAGCAAACCTTCTTCATAAGTTATAAATCAACTTAACTTAAACTTGTCAACTTTGTTAATTTCATTATTACTAAACTTTACTTAGCAAAATAACTTAAAAGTTATTAAATTTATCTATTAGGGGAGAACCCGAAGTAAACGTGCCGTTTACTCGTGTAAGGCACGAGTCATCTCCACTGTTCTTTCCCGTGCTTCCCCTTTCTCCTCTTTCCTCTCCTCCCTGATCTTTTTTTTTATATACAAGCTTAACTTAAAAAAATATTAAAACTGCAGTATCAATAACCATTCACGCGCGCACCGGAATCAACTCGAAGCAACTATCCAAAATTCTCGAGTATCACTCGAGTCAAGTCATCACGTGACTCCTGTGAAATAACTGCGCCACCGTGCACGTGCACGTGAACCCCAACCACCACTGGCCACTGTCGCGATCCTCAGTAAGTCAACGATAATGCCTTGAAGTCTTTCGACCACCCAAACAAGTGAGAAGTTCATCAAATCAAAATCGAGCAGTTCGATTGAATTAAACCCAAATCCACATCAGAAGAAAAACCCATCGTTCTCGACATCAAGGTCATCGGAATGTTCGAAACCCCGGTCATCGCTTCGTCAATGCCTCCTCTATCACCTCCCTGAGTATCATCAAACTCGATCCAACACTGACTCCACACGAGCACGAGAATCATGCCGAACCCAAACTTCACGTTAAACCCTAAATTCCCATCATCCCAGTGCCTCGATCATTTATAAATTCAATTTATATTTTTTTATTGACCCTTGGTGCTCGAACTAACACCTGACCCAAGCACGATGAACCCCAATTTATCGATCATCGGAAATTTATAAAAATATAGTTCCTGTTTCACTCGTATTTTCTCACAACCTACCCAACAAAAAATTGTGATTCGACTGCTAAAATTCATCGTATTCTAAGGTGATTCCAATTATCAATTCAAAACATGCATTTAAGAATGTTGGATTTTTTAGTTTTGTAAAGAAATTCCTCTGTATTTTATTTCCCATTCAAAATCATCTTCTAGTTAATTCTATAAATATGTTTTAAAACTCCAATTTTTGACTTTATACACACGTTTTATTTAGAACTTGAAGCTTAAATATGATTTGAGACAATGTTTTGATTTTATTTTATTTTTGAAACAGGTTCATAGGACCTGTAAACTGGAAACAGGATTTGTATCCATGTATCCAGACATGCACCAGCATTTTTAACATGCAAGCATTCATCTCAATGTACAGCAAGCAATTACATCAAAACAATTTACAAATTCTAGCTCAAATGGTTAACTTTGCTCATAGTTTGAAGAAGAAAGACAGAGATGCCTTCTTGTTGACATAGGCTGAGCTTCCTCTGGTTTGCTGAAGCTTTTAAGTCTTCAGTTTTGAATTGATTTAAGTTGTTTGTTTGTTTGAATCTTGTTTAAGTTTTGAGTGACACTTGCTTTTGCTTTTTTTTTCTTTTCTCAGTTTTGAAGAATGAAACTGTAATGATAATTTGATGTGTATATGATGTTAAAGTATACAGGGTATACAAATCTTGTATAGGGTGGTGATATACTGTTGTTCGATAAATAGCAAGGAACTGACTTTAGTTATGGGCTAGAGGTGTAAACATTAAATGCATGTGTACTTATTCCATGCTTGCCTACATCTTTTTTTTTTTTTTTTTACTCGGCTGAGATGAAGGCATTACATGCTTGTTTTACTGCAGATTGGATGGTGGCTGCAGCTTTGTCTTACTTTTGCATGCTACTTACAGGCTACACATTTATTATTTAGTTACTTTGTATTGTATTTGTTTGTTTTATTTTCGTCTACATTCTTTTCATATTTAAACGTATTTTATTTTCTTTAAATCTTCTTGTTTTGTAATATAAATAAATTTCTATTTTATTATGTTGTTAGAATTTAGCAAATGTTCTACTTCCTATTTTTTTTATTAAAATTTATCTCATATTATTTTTCTATTTCTAGTTTAAATATTTATTGTTATCTTACTTTAATATTTATTGTCTTATATTATTTTATAAACTCAAACCATTAATTTTACAATTCATATCTAATGTATATACATATATATCTCTATATTTATTTTTAAAACTATTTATTTAAGATTTTATTTCAAATCCAATATAAATATATATTCACATATATACAAATTGTCAAATCCATATGACTTTATATATTTTCTAGTCGAATCGGGGAAACTCGCTTCCATTTAAATTAATTTATCTTACAATTTTATTCAAAAATTCATTTAATTATCAATTTAAATTAAATTAAAATCTAGGGTCGTTACACTTATCATAAGTATGGTATATTTGTGCTATTAATTAGCTCAGTATAAACCATCAAACTATAACACAACCACTAATACACTTTTAAATCTCATAAAATATGACAACAAAGTTGAAAGCAAAATCTATTTTAAGCATAGCCTATTAACTATCGTTTAGAAATATAGGCTATCAAATTTCAATTTCAACATTCACTTCTTTGCCATAATCATATTTAGATGAAGAGGCAATTTGTGTTATGTTTGTTTAAGCATAGCCTATTTGTTATGAACAACATAGACTATCAAATTCAAAGCTAAACAACATCATTAAACCACTTCAAGTTTTTCCATTAAAGCACAAAAAGAGAGTATAAACGTCAAAATGTTGCATCTACATACTAGAGAGCTTCATTACCCCTAAATTATAGGGATTCAGCTCTCATATTTGTTATCAAATCAACAAATGTAGAAAGAAACATGAAAGAAAAAAGAAAGGAAAATGAAAGTTAATGGAAAAGACAACTAATCTAATTGCATAAAGGTAAATCTACACTATTACATAAGAAGAGAAGAAGCATGTAAATAAAAGAGAATTAACATTGCATAAAAGAAAAGAAAATTACATGAAATAAAATGGCTAATTAGTCATGGAAAGAAAGAGAGCTTTGATTTATTTTCTAAACTAAAACTAACTAACTAAGAGGAAGGTGGCTACATGAAACATAAGGGGTATTTATACAAGTTAGAAACCCTAATTCATATTTTTGGGAAATGCCCCTTAGGAAGTGTGGAGGCCAAGTAACCATTATCATGTCTTAATCCCCTATTAAGTGTACATGAAACCATTAACTCCATAAGCATGTGAATTAGCCTTTAATTGGTACATTAAGGTAGGTGGGTAGGTGGGTAGGTGGGGTCCTCCATGATCTTCACTTCGAATTATTTCCATCTTCATTCCTTTATATTCTTTGTGCATGCATATTCCTTCATGAAACCACTCCTATTTGAGACCATTTTCCTACAAAAATATATATAATTTTCCAATCAATTTTCTCAAAGAAATATATGCACTTAAATGACCGTTTTGCCCCTATATGAAGATGAATATGTGAAAATTTGGAATTAATATGAATTTTGGTTAAAACAAGTTAAAATACCCAATATGATCATTTATTTAATTTAAATAGAATAAATATGGTGGTAAAAATATGCACATTTACGTGCACATCAAATACCCCCACACTTATCTTTTTATTCGTCCTCGAATAAAGAAAAACTAAGATAAATCCGTTTTCGTAAGGAGCACGATTGCATTGAGCATATGCAATAAGCCGATAAACCTCTGGGTGTCCCCAGTAGGACGAGTGTTGTCTCGTGAGGGTTTTCAGCGGATACTACCCACAAAATCCAAATGCAAGATGAAAATATTTACAAAATGCAAGATTTATTTAAAAAGAGATGAATGCGAGTTTTTGAAAATATTTACAAATAAAGAATTTATTTTTAAATCGACACTTATAAGTTAAATATAAGTTTTGGTTATTATCTTGAAAATTTAAGTCACTTACTTGTCAAATTTCCAACAAAAATCAAGTTATCATAACAAATAGACAATAGTTTAACTTGTTGTTTCGGTTGATAACAAAGTGTAATTATAAAATAGATCCTTAGTTGATTATCAAAGTTTATCAAAGTGGTATTTTCATTTCTTTTCAATAACAAATCAAATCAAATAAGTGAAAATAGTGCTAGGATTTCAATTGCTTGCTCTCTCATTATGTGCAAAAAAAATTACACACCTAGCTCAGATAAACTGAGGCCAGATATACCACCCATGCACTGCCTTTCGGGCTTATGTGAGGGGAGTACAGAGCACGGCGAGTGCACACACTTTCATGCATACACTATCGACCGTAGGTGGTTTTTATTAAGTCTTTTTTTTACATGTGTTCCATACATCATAACCGTGAGGACTTTTAAATGAGTATGAAATCACATAATCAAAAATTCCAAGTAATCACCCATGCATAACCGTGAGGACTTTTAAATGAGAGTGAATAGGTGGATGTTATTATTTTTTATTTTTTATTTTATTTTTTATTTTGAGAGGGAGTTTTGCAAAATCATCTTAGCACCATTAAACTTAGAAGACAAAAAAATGTTATATCCTTTACTTTAAATCAACCACTTTTTAAAACAAATATTTTCAATTAGGATGTACTTCATAATTAACACATATGAATCTTCCTATATACTAGTTAAGCCATTATTATTTGTAGTCAAACTTCATTTTTATTTTTGTTAAGACCAATAAATTTTCAAAAATTTCAATTTAATAAACCAAAGCCATATATTTATCTTATAGTGTTTCTTTTTAAAAATAAATCAAAAGAAAATTTGTTTTTGGGATTTTTTTTTAATATTTTTTTTTGATTTTAAAGCAAAAATAAACCATGAAAAAAAAATGAAGATGAGTCTCCTCCCCACACTTGATTTTGACTGTGTCCCCACAGTCAACCCAAGTGGAAGGAGAAAATATAAAACCCTAACCTTTATTTAAATAAAAATGAAAACATGATTATTTACAAGTCATCAGAAAGTATGCCGTTAAAGAGTAAATGAACCGGTCTTTCAAGAACCGATTCATTTGTCTCACCAAGTATGTAAGACACAGCTCAAGCGCAGAAAACCAAACAGTAAAAGATTTCAAAGTTGAACATTGATTTGGAAAAACGAATGTTTTTTATTGAAAATTGTACGAGTTGTTTTGTTCTCGATGGTTTTGGGGTCGATAAAACAATTGATTGAAGTTCTAGTTTATTTTCACCAATTTGAAATTCAAGCTTATTATTGAAAACATTTTCAGAGTTATTGATTTCGAAATCAAAATGGTGATTTTCATCTTCCCCGTCGGAATTTAACAACTCGTCATCCAAAAGTCCAAAAAATTCGTGTTCATTAAATTCGTCTTCCTTTGTTGGATTATCAACAACTTTATTACATAAATCAAGTTCAAAATTCAAAGTTGTTGTATTCAAATTTTCAGAAAAAGGAAGATCGAAATTTAAATTGATTTTCTCAACCTCAATAGAATTGAAATCCAACTTAATTACCAAATTTTCAACAACTTCGTTAAGATCATCATTTTCCATTTCAAAATTTGTTATTTGAAAATCGTCGATTTGGGTAAAAGATGGATTATCGCTTGACTTGTCACACGTTGGGATTTGAGTATGTTTATCACGTTGATTCTAATATGTTTCGAACACCAAATCCATGTGATCATTATACATTTCATTCATTTGTTCAACAAAGTCAAATTTATGATTATTAACTTGAAAACTTTTGATTTGTACTTGTTGAGGACAAGAATCGCCAATTTCAATAAATGGTGGATTTGATTCTTTGGAAGTTGGGATTTGATTGTGATTTTCACGAAAAGTTTTGTATTTCTCAAGTAATAAATCCCCGTTGTCGTCTTCCATTTGGTCAACAAAATCAAATTCATGATTATTAGTTTGAAAATTTTCACTTTGAATTTGATAAGGACCAAAGTTTTCAGTTGTATTGTGGTTGAGATTATACCCATTGCCAAATTCGTTTGAAAAATTGTTTCCATTTTTGTTTTGAGTTTGAAATTCATTTTGGAGATCAAAATTGAAATGGCATGGGTTATGATCGAAATTGTTCGAATTTTGAATTGAACTCAAATTTTGAAATCCTTGCCTGGAGTTATTACACAAATATGAATTGCACAAATCATTTATCTCTTGATTTTGTTGTGTAGAGAGTTCGAGTAAAGATGAAATCATTTCAATGTTATTTTCAAGAGTCGAAGGTTGGTCATCGTTTTGAAAACTTTGTTGTTCAAAATTTGAATCGTTTAAACAATAGTTCGTGTTAAAATATCCATACGAATTTGGAGTGAACTCATATGAATTATACAGATTTTCACAACAAAATTCAAGTGAGTAAGAAAAAGGAAACTCGGACATTTTCAAGAATTTTTTTTTGGTTTTTCTTTTATAAAGAAAAATATTTACAAGTATAATTTATTTTTCAAAATGGAAAATTGATTTTTGTTTTTTTTTTTTGGATTTCAAATTTTTTTTTTTGAAAAGATTTTTTTTTTTGATTTTATATTTTTTGGATTTTGATTTGAAAATTTTCAAAGAAAAAGGAAAAAAAAACTAAGTTAAGAAATATTTACAATTTTTTTAGTTTTGGATTTTGAATTTTTTTTGTTTTTTTTAAATATGGATGAACTAATGCAACTAAATGACTGCAAGGGTTAATTACAAATGAATTATCCTAAGTTAACACAAAATTGTATAGTCACACACTGTCTTAAATCAACAAAAATATTTCTCAGCCAGGTAACGGGCAGGGGTTATCGGTTCACCACGAATCACCGTAGCAATGCAGCCGAAAGTTTAAGTACCTTCAGAGGAACAACCACTATAATATTTACCAATCACCGTAATATTTATAAATGGTTATTACTCTACCGTAGCCTAGACACAAGAAATTAAATTGTTCAAAGAAGACAACTGTCAATATACAATTAAGTGAGTTATTATTTAATCAAATTCTAAGATGAAATGCAAAGCTGAAATAAAACGTGTATTAACAATGCAACTAGAATGAAATTTTGTTTTTGCTTTTGCTTTTGATTTTTTTTTTAAAATTTTCTTTTCTTAAAATGCAAGCAAACAACAATGCAAGACAACTAAAACATAAAATTTTATAAGCAAGCAAGCGGTTATTTTTTTCTGCAGGCACTTCAAATCAAGCAATTTATTTAACAAGCACTTCTGCTCTTTCTGTAATTCTGCTTTGGCAACGGCGCCAAAAACTTGTTCGTCGATGGAAATTCTATCGGTTTAGAAAATCGTCGAACGAATTTAAATTAAAAATAACCGCAAGCGCACAGTGTACGAATGTAGCACGTGGCGAATACGGGTCGATCCACAGGGAATTGATGATTTTAAAATTCTATTCAATCAAATTATACCGAAGTCGAGAGTGAATAGTTAGAAATGTAAGAAACTAACAAAAACTAGCAAAAGAAAATGATAAAAATATGAGAGTGTTAAGACAATTTAGAGGCAATTTCCACTCTCTAGATCACATAAATCAACAAAATGAAGTTATGATCTCTCTTTTCTTGTCATTAGTGAATTAGTTGATGTGCTTATCATAAGTATGGTATATTTGTGCTATTAATTAGCTCAATATAAACCATCAAACTATAACACAACCACTAATACACTTTTAAATCTCATAAAATATGACAACAAAGTTGAAAGCAAAATCTATTTTAAGCATAGCCTATTAACTATTGTTTAGAAATATAGGCTATCAAATTTCAATTTCAACATTCACTTCTTTGCCATAATCATATATAGATGAAGAGGCAATTTGTGTTATCTTTGTTTAAGCATAGCCTATTTGTTATGAACAACATAGACTATCAAATTCAAAGCTAAACAACATCATTAAACCACTTCAAGTGTTTCCATTAAAGCACAAAAAGAGAGTATACACATCAAAATGTTGCATCTACATACTAGAGATCTTCATTACCCCTAAATTGTAGGAATTAAGCTCTCATATTTATTATCAAATCAACAAATGTAGAAAGCAACATGAAAGCAAAAATTAAGGAAAATGAAAGCTAATGGAAAAGACAACTAATCTAATTGCATAAAGGTAAATCTACACTATTACATAAGAAGAGAAGAAGCATGTAATTAAAAGAGAATTAACATTGCATAAAAGAAAAGAAAATTACATGAAATAAAATGGCTAAGTAGCCATGAAAAAAAAGTGAGCTTTGATTTATTTTCTAAACTAAAACTAACTAACTAAGAGGAAGGTGGCTACATGAAACATAAGGGGTATTTATACAAGTTAGAAACCCTAATTCATATTTTTAGGAAATGCCCAAATTGCCCCTTAGGAAGTGTGGAGGCCAAGTAACCATTAACATGTCTTAATCCCCCATTAAGTGTACATGAAATCATTAACTCCATAAGCATGTGCATTAGCCTTTAATTTGTACATTAAGGTAGGTGGGTAGGTGGGGTCCTCCATGATCTTCACTTTGAATTATTTTCATCTTCATTCCTTTATATTCTTTGTGCATGCATATTCCTTCATGAAACCACTCCTATTTGAGACCATTTTCCTACAAATATATATATATATATATATATATATTTCCAATCAATTTTTCTCAAAGAAATATATGCACTTAAATGACCGTTTTGACCCTATATGAAGATGAATATGTGAAAATTTGGAATTAATATGAATTTTGGTTAAAACAAGTTAAAATACCTAATATGATCATTTATTTAATTTAAATAGAATAAATATGGTGGTAAAAATATGCACATTTACGTGCACATCAATAAACTACTTTGATTTGAATATAGTTTTGAAGTAAAAATGGTTTTGGTTTAGAAGTATAAATTATTTTGAAAGGAATATAGTTTTGAAATGAAATGATTTGATTTTTGAAGTATAAACTACTTTGAAATGACCATGACATTATAATAACGTTTGGTTGTTAAAGAGACCAGGATTGGAAGTTTTCATACACTCTGCCAACTCCGAAAACCACTTTAACAAATGTGTACGTGGTGGAGATTCCAAAATGTAGTAGGTTGGTGGCGTCTTTTTTGAGGTATATTACGTGGATCCAACTCCCGTGAGTTGGCATAAGGTGGCTAAATAGGAGCGATCTTGGACCAAAAGGGGTAGCTCCTTTGGTCGGACACATTCCTTCGATACTATACTCTTACTTGTGGTTGATTATATGGTCATCCTCCTATTTTGATTGGGAGTGTGTTCCTAGGTGGGCATAGTGGCTGCTACGTTACCGCCAACCCGTGTGCGTAATTGGTATATCTACCCTGACATTGCCTTGTGTGCCATGTCACCTACCATATCGAGCCTTACTACAAGTTTGGTTTTCTCCCGTAGCCCGTGGAGTATTTAGGGTAGTCTCTCGATCTGGAGATATGCTGATACTGGATGGACTACTGGGACTATTATGTATGAAGGGCTATATGGGTAACCCGGAACTCTATTTAAAAGTATGTTTATTTTACTTTAGACATTATTATAATAGCGCAATATTAGTACATAGTAAATAGTATAACGGATCCTTAAAGGATGGGCGATCCCAAGCATCCTTTGAGTTACTCGTGCATTTTGTTACTGTTCACTTGAGTTGATTTACAGTTCATAAGTATTTATGTCCTAACTCGAGTGTTTTGTATTTTGCTTCACGCTCGAGTCAGACTGAGTGATTCAGCATTCAAGACTCACCTTCGGAGTTGGAGCTTGCTTGAAGATCCAGCCATCTATTTTGCTCTCTGTATCCTGTGGTTTCAGTGATGTATTCTGAATTGTATCTGACGTATCTTATACTCTTCTGTTGTATCTTGTTTAACTCTGATGTATCTTATATTTTATTTTATAGTAGCTTCATGAACTACTATCTCTTTAATTCCGCTACATTATCATTTACTCTGTGTCTGTGATATGTGTTTATTAATTTACTGTATATTCCGAGGTTTGCCAAATTTTATTTACAACGCGGTATTTTGAGCAATTCAACTCCGACATGTGCGGATGCGAATGGTTGAAAATATCGGGTTGTTACATTTGCTATCAGAGCTTTGGTAGCTCTAGGAAAAACTTAGCATATATGGTAAATGTAATTACAGAACCACTTTCATTCGAGTTTGAATTTCTTCCTTTGACTCGATCCTTTTGAATTTTGGAACGTTCCCTGCAGTTCCAAAATCCATTTGTGTCCCTCACTATTTTCTTCCTTTGATTCTGGAGTATCCCATAACTCCACTTCTAATGATCTTGATAATGTGTTGGCGGTCCCGCCAATCTCAAATTGATTTGTAAAGGGGTGAAACTCCTTTACAACAGCATCGATTCACCAAAGATTTTATATCTTCGGTTTGGATGCTAATATCTCTTATTATCCTAAAATTCTATCTCTTGAGATCGAATGTTGATTTACCCTAGAAATCCACATTGGTCTTATTCTTTAAGTCACGGTTAACCCGGTTAAGGTTGCCCGTGATTTATATAAGCTTATCTTTGCCCCTATTCTGTTATTTAATCATCTCATCTTTGTTTCCAACTTATCTTCAAAACATTTTGAACTGTACTTGTAAATCTATGTTTAATGTTTGTTTTATATTGTGTTGTTTGAGTTGTTAATGTCGATTTGGGTTTCTGATCGATTCGTCTGATCAACGCTATCAATAAAATTTCCAAAACACTTGAACAGAGCAAAGTGACACAATATGGTTTTTCAAATTTAGTAATGGAATAAATTTTGTAACTATATTATAATTTTTTTTACTGGATTTTATTAAATTGGTTGTTAAGAAATAATAATTGATTTTATGTATCATTATCTCTTGTTTCATATATAAATAATTGAACTATAAACATGGTTATAAATTTATTTGGAAATTTAAAATGAATATGAACCAAGAATTTGAGAATTTAATTTCCGATGGATTTCAAACCTTGAGTTTAAAGTTTTAAAAGGATATATTATTTAAAGTATTTTCAAATAGAGATTTGTTTCCAAAGAATTTTAAAGTTTAAAATTAGCGCTCTTCTCTTTGTCGCTGGAAAATAATTTCGATGATGACTGCAGCATCATCGACATTCATTTTCGAGTTTCGAAGTTAAGAGATCGTTATGTAGTCTGGCTACAGTTTTGTTCAAGGGAATTTAATTGATTTGAATTTCTAAAAAGAAGACCGGATTTATAACATATGTTGATATATGATTTCAAATTTGAATGGACACATATATATAGTATATGTGCATTTATTTATCTCTAAATAGTTTGGAACTTATCGGAAATTTAATTCCTAAATTTTATCTTGAAGGATATTTTTAAGCATAATTTCAAGATTTGGATAAATATTCAAGCTTGAAATGGTTGAATTAGAAAGTTTTATTTGTATAATAAACAATTTCATTCCAATATAGCTTACCTAAATTATACAGAAGTTGAATATATAATTGGATAATATACAATATAAAAGGGATTTTTATAAATAAAATTTGGATTGTTAAAATAAATGTTATACACTTAAATTTTAGTTATAAACGATCAATAGAGGCAAAGAGAATAAAAGGTCAATTGAATAATCTACAGTATTGAATGGTGTAAAAGAAATTTTTAAATAAATTGGAGTAGTTATAATAAGTGTAAAAACTTAATATATGAGATAAGGGATATTAAGTGGAATAATTTACAATATAAATTGTTGTTAAAGGAACTAAAGATAAATTAAAGCAGTTATAATAAGTATAAATATATTTAATGTAGGTGATAACATATATTGAGAAGAATAAATTTAATTTTAATTGGGAATAAAGAAGATTTAAATTTTATTGAGTACAATTTTTAGTATAATAAATGATTTTCCAAATCCATGATTTAAGAGATTGTTTATTTAAGATAATTGGATGATAAGATAATGAAATTAGAGATGGTTTATATTTATTTAACTTATGTAAGATTAATTATCAATTTAAGTTGGAATTTTCATGGTTTCAAATTTATTATCTTATTTTACTTTCAAACTATCTTTTGGTTACCCTTATTTCCCTTATCTTGCAACAGAATGGGAAGGTTATTGCTTATACCAGTCTGTTTGGAAACCTTTCTATAATCTTTGGTACTTTATTTTTTTTAATCTGAGCACTTCTTGCCATCCACAGACCGTTGGTCAAGTGCTAAGGGTGAATCAGATTCTAGAAGATCTTTTTCAGGCTTGTGTTCTTGATTCTTGAGGATCTTGAGAAGATCATCTACACCTTGTTATACTTACCTATAACAACAGTTATCAGGTATAATTTCTGTCTTCTTGTCATCCTGTCCGAATCCTATTTCATTCTATCTTTTTCTGTACTTTTTCGTACCTCATTCCTTTTCGGGGACGAAAAGTTTTGAGTGGGGGAGAGTGTAACAACCCTGTATTTTCTGATTATTTTAATTGTATATTTTTATTATTTTAATTTAAATTCCTGATTTAAAAACTTTATTTTATTTATTAAAATTAATATATTTTGTTATTTTAAATATAAATGTTGATTTTGATGTGGATTAGAATTTCAAACATGCATAAATTGAATATTTCCAAAAAATGTGAATTTTGGTCAATCTGGTCAAACTTTGAATTTTAAATTTTAAATTTAAATATTTGAATTTTTGAGTTTTATCTTTTATTATAAAAATAAATTTAATTTCAAGAATATTACTTTTCGTTTCGTTGAAATCCGATTTATATTGTGATGCTTTTTACAATATTGTACGTAAATTGATTTATTTAACAAAATTATTTATTTTAATTTATATAAATAATGTTTTGTTTGTCATATTCATGTTCTAAAATGTGATATGACATGTTATGTATATTTTTATTTTAAAAACATTTTTAAAGGGTTGTTATAATTTTCAAAATGCTAATTATATATTGTTTATATTTTAAAAGCCTAGTTTTAAATTATTAAGCTATTTTCCTATTTATTTTCTATTTTTCCTTAAAATAATTATTTATATTCATTTTCACTTTATTTTTTCATCCTTTTACTTTTATTTTCCTAATTTTATTTGTTTAATATTGATTAAAAGAAATAAGAAATTCTAAAGGACAAAACCTTTTCATTTTCTAGTCTTTTCATCTCCTTGTCTCTTCATTTTCTTTTGCCTTTTCAATTCCTTGCTGTAGCCGTACATTTTTTACCTCTAGCCATGAATTTTTCTTCCTCATTCACGTGAAATACTTCCTCCTCCTTTTATTTCTCACGGCCATTACCAAATTGAGAAAAAATTGCAAGTTAATGTCTTCTTCTTTCTACTTTTCCTTCCTAATTTCATTATTTTGCCTAGATCTCTCTTCAACTTTGCTTGGTCTCTTCCACCCACCATCACCATCATCCTCTCCACCATCACCAGCTGCAACAAACATCTCCTCCTCCTCCGACCATGACAAGCCATGCCATCCAATTGAAGCCATCTCCACAAAACTTTGTTTAAAACTCCAAATAATGCCTAGCCGAGCCTTATATTCCCATTTCCTTCATGTTTAGCCTTGGCCACCACTTCTAACACCACCAAAACTTGCTGCCATGACCTATAGCCATCATCATCACCTCTGACCTGACCTGAAGATGCACCAGTCCGAGCCTATAGGACCATAGGCCGAGCCTACTTACACCAAAACCTTCCATTCCTTGACCCAAACCCCTTGCCTCCTTTACCTTCCACTTGTTTTGCCTTTACCTTCCACTTTCATGCCCTAAGCCTTGTCTATAGGCCATGGCCAAGCCATGTTGACACCTAGGCTGAGCCTAGTATTGTGAGATCAAGCCCATTTGATCGTGTGACAAGCTTACGTTGTCTTGTGCAAGTCTTTTGCTTCTAAGGTTTGGTCATCTCTCTTGTTTTGCAACTGTTTTGCAAACTAAAGTTGTTGATTATATTTGTATGTTGATATCTATATTCATTCTTATGTATGTTATATTTTGTGTTGTTTACAAGGGTCTCCATCCATTCAAATCAAATCGTGCTTGTCGTTCCTTTGGAATCGCTCTTGTGTGTTGTTTGTCCCTAGCTTTGATAAAGGTGAGTCCGTCTCACTCTAACATTTATACTTATGAAATAGTGAATTGATGACAACTGTCTAGTAATTAAAATGTTATGCAAGTTAATATTGATTATATGTTATGTTATTCCATGTTATTACCATGTTAACTTTGTAAATTTTCACCTGATATATGATATATGACTGTATATTGTGACACCGACATGTTAGTGTATTGTTTATATTATTTATGCATATGTTCACACTGCAAGTTCACTGTTAGAATAGAATCACTATGGGTTGAAATGATACATACCCGAACGAACTTTAGAATATGGAAAAATCGCTATGGGCTGAAATGATAGGCCTGAGGGATTATTATTTATTTTTATTTACTTGGGATTGCAGGGTTGAAATGATAGAACCCGGTTTTCTTTTTAAATTATGGATTGAAATGATATATATCCGTATCACTTGACCTAGGTTAGAAAATAATATACAGACCCCGTGGTATATTTTTAAATGATTTTTATTAAAATATGTAGTTTAAAAAATATGAATTTGGATTTAAAAAAATATATTTTACGGTTTTAAGAAAGTTAAAATATTAAGTTTTGAATTTGTGAATTTATGTATGTAAAATTTGAAGTAAATGTGATTTTTGACCTTAAATTTTATTTTAAAAAATGTAAGTAAATAATGGAAATTAAATTTAAAATTTTGAAATGATATTTGAAGAAAAATGCGAAGTTTAGTTGAAATTTATAAGTTAAGAAACAGTGAAATTTTGACTTAACGAATGAAAGTGAGTTTTAATTGGATATTTAATTACGAAATTTTGTTGTGATAAATCATATGTTAAGTTGATTTAAATGTGAAATTTTGAAGTCTAGAAATATGATTTAAAAATTTAAAATAGAAATTTTTTGAAGTTTAATGTTTCTGAAGTTATAATAAAATCTGGAATTTTATTAATAGCATTTCTAAAATGCTGTCATTTTATGACAACACTTTAAAATGTTGTTGTTTTAAATTTAACTATGTTTTAAATAACTAAATATATATTACGGCATTTCATTAATGCCATTACTCTTGAACAAAACTATTTTTGGAGACTATAGGCTATGATAGCACTTTATAAATGCCGTCGTTGCTATAATTTGACCATGTTTGAAATATTATAGATGTTAACACTGTTTGAGTTATATTTTAAAGTGTTAAATGATGTAACTTTTGGAAATTGATTATTTGTGAATATAAGGAGTTTTGAATATAATTTAATATTTAAATTTGAATTTTACGGAATTTACATTGAATTGGAATTTAAATAAGGTTTACTTGGTTATGTGATAAATTGAATGAAATCAAATGAGATAAACGAATTTTTGAATGGAACTTTGAAATGTATTTTTGTAATGATATTTGAAATAATAAATGAATGACATATTTAATTTTTAAATTATATTTAAATTTGAATATTTGAAATTGAATTCAAATAATGATTTGATAATGAGGTTTTGAAGGATATGATATTTTAATGATTTCGAAATGGTTTTAATGGTATAATCTTTATTTTGATAAAGAATGTGATTTGGAATGATATTGGATTTTGATAAATGAATATTTTAAGTTTATATTTGTATGAAAAGATATTTGGTTTAATTGTAATTTAAGTTTATTTAAATAATATTGGATTTATGAAATGAATATTTCAAAACTAAATAATAATGAAATTAGATTTGAGATATGAATTTATGAAATTATAAAGTTTGGTTTTGAAATGTGGGATATTAAAGTTTGGAAATATATTAAAATTGGATGGTTTATTTTGTAGATCAAATCTATATTTGAAATTTATAAGATTTGAAAAGTTTTGTTGGAAAACTGAATTGAATTGAAACTGATGGGTTGAATTGAATTAAATTGGAAATTTGAAAATTGAGTTCAATTGAATAAATTTGAAAATTTCAAATGTATGATTTCGAAATGTTATGATTTTCAAAGTGTAATGATTTCAAGTATTTTTGTTTTGAAAGAGTTATAATTTTGAAGTATTATGATTTTTGAAAGGTGAATATATGTTTGAAATGAAAATGATACCGTATTGACTTGGACATAATTTTAGAATAAAAATGGATTTGGTTTCGAAGTATAAACTATTTTGATTTGAATTTAGGTTTGAAGTAAAAATGGTTTTGGTTTCGAAGTATAAACTATTTTGAAAGGAATATAGTTTTGAAATGAAATGATTTGATTTTTGAAGTATAAACTACTTTGACATGACCAAGGCGTTATAATAACGTTTGGTTGTTAAAGAGACCGGGATCAGAAGTTGTCATACTCTCTCCCAACTCTGAAAACCACTTTAACAACTGTGTACGCGATGGAGATTCCAGAGTGAAGTAGGTTGGTGGCGTCGTTCTTGAGGTAGATTACATGGACCCAACTCTCGTGAGTTGGCATAAGGTAGCTAAAACAGGAGCGATCTCGGGCCGAAAGGCATAGCTCCTCTGGTCGGACATATTCCTTTGATACTATACTCTTACTTGTGGTTGATTTGATGGCCATCCTCCGATTTTGATTAGGAGTGTGTTCCAGGGTGGGCGTAGTGGCTGTTACGTTACCGTCAGCCCATGTGCGTAATTGGTATATCTACCCTGGCATTGCCTTATGTGCCGTGTCACCTACCATATCGAGCTTTACTACGAGTTTGGTTTTCTCCCGTATCCCGTGGAGTATTTAGGGTAGTCTCCCGATCTGGAGATATGCTGATACTGGATGGACTACTGGGACTATTATGTGTGAAGGGCTATATGGGTAACCCAGAATGCTATTTAAAAGTATGTTTATTTTACCGTAGACATTATTATAATAGCGCAATATTAGTACATAGTAAATAGTTTAACGGATCCTTAATGGATGGGCGATCCCAAGCATCCTTTAAGTTACTGTGCATTTTGTTACTGTTCACTTGAGTTGATTTACAGTTCATAAGTATTTATGTCCTGACTCGAGTGTTTTTTGTTTTGCTTCACGCTCGAGTCAGACTAAGTGATTCAGCATTCAAGACCCACCTTCGAAGTTGGAGCTTGCTTGAAGGTCCAACCTTCTATTTTGCTTTCTGTATCCAATGGTTTCGGTGATGTATTCTGATTCGTTCCTGATGTATCTTATACTCTTCTGTTGTATCTTGTTTAACTCTGATGTATCTTATTTTTTTATAGTAGCTTCATGAACTACTATCTCTTTAATTCCGCTGCATTCTCATTTACTCTGTGTCTGTGATTATTTATTTACTGTATATTCTGAGATTTGGCAAATTTTATTTACAACACGGTATTTTGAGCAATTCAACTCCGACATGTGCAGATGCAAATGGTTGAAAATATCGGATTGTTACAGACCTGGGCATTATTCCATGTAATGCTCGGGTCAAACCGAGCATGTTTTCCCAGGTTTAGCTAGATACTTTCGAGTTGGAGAGGAGCTAGATGGTCAAGACGTATTTATATATATTTTTCTTCCACTGTTTTATAGAGTCTATATGTTTGTCAATGAAAGGACAGGTTTCTATAACTATCCAAATTAAGGATAACTCTAGTGTAATCTAAATGTTGTATATATGAATAAAGATGTTTCCTTTTTGTAAAGATCATTACTGTATTATATATTATTCGTTGGGTTGTGAAATTCTGTGTTGTTTAGTTTTCTTCTATCTTCCACCTTCTTGAATGTTCGACATGTGATACAGTGGATGTATTAGTGTTGATTTTCAAGTTTCTAAAATATGGTTCATTACATTTAGTATTAGAGATGAAGGTTAAGCAAGAACCTTGGCCTTAATTGGGCATACTCGTCTAAGATAGAGTAAGTGAGATCCTAGAATGAGCCTGAGTGTATCACATATGAGTGCATATTCTTTAGAGAGTAAAAATATTTTATATCGTGTTGTTGATTTGTTGAGTGGCTTAAGAATTATGGCCGATGCGTTTAGCCAACATGATCGATAGGGATTTCGTAAATACTTGACCAAGTTCAATTGATATAATATTGTTTTAAAATTGGTAAATGGAATAATATTACCTAGTATATATTTTATGTATAAAAGAATGATTTTCAAAAGTCTATATAGTTATCGTTGAGATGTAGAGTTAAATTTGGATTTAGAATAGAATGTGTTCAGTTAAAAGAAAATCTTTGGATGACCTTGTAAAAATGAAAAAGATTGTGAGAATATTAAATCCTGGTGGCTTGATTTAAATTTGGATAAGTCCTACTTAAAGAGATTTTAAGACATAGATATTTAAAAATGGATTTGAAAGCAAAGTTTTCTTTGGACAGTTCGGGAAGGAGTTTCGTCCTGTTTTGTGATAATAATCGAATGTTTGCTTAGGCAGATATGATAGTGCACTTAGTAAATTATCCTCTTTGTCATTGTAAAATCAAAACGAGTTTGAATCCGAATGAATCCAAATCTAGTGAATGATTTTATCAAAAGAACTATTTATCTGTAAATAGTATTGTTTCAAAGGCAATTTGTGAAGAAATATTTTTTTTTTATAATTAACTAGTTCGAATGTCTTGGAAATGACTAAAAATAGATAAGAGATGTGTTCGGATGGTAAACACTTCTCTTGTGTATTTCTCTACTTAGTAAAAGGATATATGATACTAATTAGCAATAACCAGTTCCTTGACATCATTTTGAAGTTACTTGGGCTATATGTATGCTTTTAAAAGGTTTTTTGAAATAAATTCCGGATACTATTTTCTCGAATCCCTTAAAAGAATAGAGTTTTCAAAATAAGAAGATGTCTTGACTAAGAGCGGGTTAATAAATAATGTTTTAAATTTTTTGAACATCATAGGTTAAGTAAATCCAATTTAAGATTTGAAATTGTATATACTCTTTTGGATATAGAAGAGTATCATACTAAAATGAATTTGAGTTATAGAATATAAATAAAATTAAATAAAGTTCTTAAATAAAATGGTGGTTCTTTAAAAAGGGTAGTTATAATCTTGGAAAGTTGGAACCAATGGGATTAGTATGTAGGTTGTACATAGATCATTTCTCCTTTTCACATAGTTCTCGGTCCAAGATTCGAGTACATAACTCAAGGTGTTTCACACCATTCCGAATAGGAATTTATCGCCTGATTTTTTACGGTGAGCATCGATGTGGGTTTTTATATGCAACCGAATGTTTTCTATCTTAGTTTATGGCTATGCAAGAAGAACAAAATTTTCTAATTAAGAAGCCTGATCAAAGTCTACGGTAGGGAGTCAAGTGAGCGATACTAGTTTGGAAATGAAGTTATGTATTCAAGTGGGTGATCGAACTAGACTTTTACATAAGAATGATCTATGTACATCATACAGACCGATGAATAGTTTTAATTATTTCTACGAATAGGGTTGTGGTATAATTTCGAGGATGAAATTCTTTAAAAGGGGAAGGAATGTAACGACCTGCAAATTTATCACTTAGATAAATTATATTTATTTTTAAAATCTTTAGGTATGGTTTAAAAGTAAGAAATAAGCATGTTTAAGTGGTAAATAATAATGGTTATTTTGTTTGGAAAAAATATTTACGAACAAATTACCTAGGATAAATATTGAAAATTTGTAAATATTGTCCTAGGTAAAATATCAATAAAGCAGCCGAAAAACGTTTTATCAATGAAACTACTTTTAACAATAAGGATCGTGAATGGATTTAGATATATACACAAATATATGCATTCAAACAAGATTATGAAATAAAATAATTTATTTTATTTTGGAAAATAAAATGTATTTATGACATCGATAGTTGATATCATTGGTTTTATATATTTCTTCGAAAATTCAAGTTAAGTTTAAATATTAAATAAATATGTTTTTATTTACAAATAAAGCTATTATAATTATATAATAATGATGGTAAGATCATTTTTAAAATTTGTTTACCAAAATAGATGGTGCGTAGAAAATAGAAAATGTGACTAAAGAACGTTTTTGAAAATTTGACTTTTCGACATCGGAAAGTTATCAGGAACATTGTTCGCTTTATGCACTATATATACACATATATAGTACTTAATTAACTAAATAATAATAATACAATAATAGTATAATATCTTATGTTAATTACATTTAGCAAGTGATGCGACAAGTCATGGTTTTAAAAATAGTAACTTATATATAAGTATATCATTATCTCTTTCATATCTTAGCATCATCATCATTATCCATCATCGCCTAGGGGATGTGACCAGAGAGGGGGGCATGACATATGAGAGTGAAGAAGGTGATGACGTGACTTGTCGAAATAATGACATGTTAGGATATTTCAAAACTAAGGTTAAAATGGTAATTTTCCTACTTTCTTTTATCTACCCTTTCATCATATTTTCATTTCCTTTTCCATTTCCTTTTTCCTAAAGCTTTCTTCATGTTTCTTGGCTTCTTATGTTAGTTTAAGTTTATTTTAAATCGAAATATTTAAATTGTTTAGAAGATGCAAACTTGTTTTTAAATATCTTCTCTGTTTTTCCTCCACTTTGTTCGGATATAACTTCCTCTGTTTTACACCAAATGAAGATTTTCTTTTTTCAAATCATATAAAATTTCAGTAGCTACAATTCCTATCTAACCATATTTTCAAATTTCAAGTTTAGGTTTGTCAAAATCTCATTTTTTTGTAGTGTACGTTTAAACGGGGAAATCCAGGTTCGCAATTGCTCTCCTTCTTTTGACCATGGCTACCTTAAACGAAATCTAATTTGAGTGATTCTTTTTTTTAATTTTATAGAAAATAATTTTATAAAACTTTTTGTTTGTTCATCAATCAAAATCCAAGAGTAATATGTCCAAAAATTAAGTGGAATATGACATAATTTTAGGGTGATTTTTCGTGCATCTAAGGAATTTTAGGTTTCAAAGATTTTCGGCGAATAAAACTACTTTTTTTGGAAAAGTTTTTGACTTTATTACGATGTCTTATTGTGGTGATAATATGATGAGAAAATTGAATGTTTATTATATTGGTCGGTGGTGATTTGATCGATGTTATATTTGGTATTGAATTTAAGATTTGAATGTGATGTTGTCGAGTTAGCAAGCATATAACCTTATGTTTATATGTGTGTTTGATTGTGATGTTAAGAGTATGGTAGTGCTGATGTATGGTTGTGATTTAAGAATGAAGTATGTTGAGTTGAAACAAATTTAACAACTTTGTGTATTGTTGCGGATGTGAAATCCGATTTGAAATCAAAACTATGATTTCTAATTTCAAAGTTTGGAAATGGTTTCTAAGTTTATCTTGGTTTAAGGTTTCAAAAGCCTTCTAAATATTATTTCAAAACATGTAGAAGAAAGAATTTAAGAGAAATATTTCACTTGAAATAAGATAGAGCGAACTACGCTCATAACGATAGTCGCTATGGATGCAGTTTGACAAAGATTCAAGATTTCCTCTTTAAGTGGTTCATTTTGGAATCGTTTTCAAAAAAATTCTTGTCTTAACTAGTAACATAAAAAGAGAATAAGTTTATATTATTTATTCAGTAAAATAATTAAAGGTACTTAGCAATCAATTAGTAATTAATAAGTGATTAGCTATTAAGTACACTTATGGAAGGTCAATGACTAATTATTGATTGATAAGGCATTAACTAGAGACCAATGAGGATAAGAAGTAATTAAATGATTAATTATTATTTAATTAAGTTAAGTAGGTTGATTATTATATAACTTAGTGATTATTTAATTAATTTCTAATTAATTAGGGTTTAACTATTAATGAATTGTTTAAACCTTAAGTAAGATACATTAGGAAGTTAATTAAGACTTAACCAAGTCCGTTAAGTTAATTAAAGTTTAATCATGAATTATTCTTGATTTAATTAAGATACAATTAGAGTTTAAGCTAACTAAAAATACTTTAATCTTTTCAAAGATATTTTTTAGACTCAATCGGTTATGTTTTAAATCAATTTTCTTTTTAAGATCAACTGATTTTAAATTAAAGGATCTCTCATCTGGACCATTAAGTATCCAAATAAATTAAAGTAGTGATTATAAAACATCGACACATAATTTAGGAAGTAAGTAACTTGTATTTAGCACAAATGCCGAATATCGGTAACTAATAGACACAAGGAAGTTAATTTTAATAAGCGGGTCATGTTAACTTAAGCATATAGAATATACTTCTACATATACATTTTTCATCGATAATGGATGTTTTGATATTTTTAACTTGGACATATACATATGATTGATTGTATGTTATGCATGAATCCCATTAATATCTGATGTTAGGTAATACCCATGATATAAATTGGATAAGTAAACCCAAATTAAATGATCCATTGTAGTTATTAAGCCTCCGTTTGGTTTTGGAGAGTTAGTAATTCAATTTTTTTAAATGATCTTCAAGGTTATTCTATTTTGAACAAAATATTTGAAGAATGATTTAACAATTGTTTTGAATATTATATAAAGAAGTTTGTGAATAATTTTTGGGTATTCATAAAAGTAGTTTTAGAAATAGTTTTGAATATTTATAAAAATATTTTATAAATGGGTTTGGATGTTTATAAAGGGAAGTTTTAAACAAGGTTTGAAAGTTTATAAAGAAGTTTATATAAGTGGATTTGAATATTTATAAAGAGTCTCATAAATAAGTGTGGAAGTTGATAAATGTTTTGTAAACGAGTTTGGGGTAAAGAAAAAAGGATTTCATGGGCAAGGGAAATTTATAAAAGGATTTATTGAAAATAATTACAATAGGAATTTGAGGTTTGGTTCTGAAGGCTGACCTGTTAAAAAATGGTGGCATGGAACATTTGTTCCAAACTTTACACCAAAGGACTAGTGCTTAAAGTTATCCTTTTCTCCAATTAAATAACGTAGTTAAATCCTTTTTAGAGATTTGCTAATGGGAAATCTTAAAAATGTTTTGTTATATACTTATGTAAGAAAGATAAGTATATGTATGTTTTTGAAAGAGATTTATTACACCAAGATATGTTTTAAGGCTTAGTGGTTGTTGTGGATAAATATATCTCAAATGGAATTGGTTGTTGTTTTCTTAGTTGATAGTTAAATAACCGACTATCAAGTTTGACCCAATTTGACTTAGGAAGTATGAATGCAAATTCGATATCCGCGATGAAGACTCGAAAACTTACTTATAAAAGAACGGGAGATAAATCAACTGAAAATTGGCGGTTGTTGGTATGGAGAGACCGGGATTGGATCTATGTTCGAAAACCACTCCAAACCAACATGTACATTCGAGTAAAAGGCATTTTGATGATGATTGAAGATGGTGCTCTTTGAAGTGCAAATGCTGCTGCTACTAATCTGAGTGTGATTCCAAAATGGATGCAGTAGAGTTAGTGCCTCCGGTTTCATTCAGACCCAGAACGAACTTGTATGGATGAATGCTAGCATTGCATTTATGTTTGGAGGGAATTTTTAGCATTCCAAGGTAGATTGCTATTCAGAAAGGTAAAACATAGCCTCAAGTCTCATCAATTGGGAATAACTAAAATATGGGATATGTAGCAAGGCAACATGGGTCGCACCTATTAGAGTATAACATAACCCTTCTAGACATATACGGAATCATCAATGAATTCATGTACGTAGGAGCGCTTGGTTAAAGGTTGCAAAGCAACCGGGTGATGATATATTCGGTACTATCCAGCAAGGGGTAGACCGGTTCGATATTGGTAGGGGTCGTTAGGTATGACCTCGGTACATTTTTCTAGAGTTGTAATATAGCGGGCGGTACCCCAATAGCCCAGTCATTAGTTGGAATTCATTCTCCAATACGTGTCTTAATTTTTTGATTATAGAGCCTAGTAGGTTGGAATGTGAGATGCAAGCATTTCGGCTCTTTTATCTATTTACTTTATACCTAGTCACTGTAGGATCTAGATTAACCCTAGAGGGGGGGGGGTGAATAGGGTTATAGCAAATTTTCTCGATTTAAACACAGAAATAAACTGCAGAAATAAATATGCTGAAAAGGTAAATCACACACAAAATTTACCCAGCTTCGGCAACCCCTGCCTACTGCTGCATTCACAGATTTCTATTAGAATTAAACAGTATCACGCTTACAACAACTCTACTAGACTCGCAGACCCTTTTGCTCCCGCTCACAAACACTCTACTAGACTCGCACACCCTGCTCCCGCCTATAGAGTTTCGCTCACTCGCAAACACTGCTCCCGCCTATAGAGCTTTGCAAACTCGCACTCCCTGCTCACTGAACTAATTCTAAATAGACAATCTGACACTACCTAATCCCTAGGTGGTGATTTACAGATTCTTCGACTTGAAAAGAAAAAAAAAAACAACTTCAAAAATAACCGCAGGAGCAAAAATTAAAATACGAATGTGAATGCATAATTTTTGCTCAATTATAAAAACTAAAACCCTATTATAAAATTAAAACTAAATCCCCCTTTTAATAAGCAGGCCGGCCCACTACTCTTGAACACGATCTAATGACCCGCTACTTTCTTTTGCTCAGTGAAGAATGTCGGCCTCTCTTTGTTGAATTAGGGCTTCGGCTCTTTCTCGAATTAGGGCTTCGTTCTGATTTGAGATTCTCTGATTTGATGGCTTGCGTCGCTTGTTCTCTGATATTCGATTGTGGTTAACTTTGAAATTGTGAATTGCTGCAGCTGCTTCTTCTGATGACCGAGTTCGTTGAATTTGCGGTATGTAATTCTTCGTTTGCTGGTTCAATTGCTTGCTTTAACTTGATTGCTCTTGATTAATACTCGATAGCCGATGATGTGAATTGGGATTGGTTTTTATATGAATTCGAGACTCTTGAATTCGTTCGAATTAACTTGATACTTTCCTAAATTCTTAATTACCAGTTGCGCACGTCTTTCCTGATTTAGTTACTCGTGATACTCACGGCTTTCCTGATATGTTTTAACTTGATAATCACGGTTTTGAATTTTTACGCGTTCGATTTTCTCTTGATTGTCACTGCAGAAACTTTCCCCTTTTTCATTTCTGACTTTTTCAAAGAATATGAATTTTGATACTTGGTTTTGTGCCCTGATCATCACTGCACTGTTTTGATTTCTTGAATCATATCCACGGCTTCAATGTTTACAGTGTTTATCCCTGTTTCTTTCGACTTCACACGGCATTGATTCTCTGATCATTTCACTAGCTGTTGTGTGCTTAATATCATGATGTACTTCTTCCATTTTTTCATGATGTTCAAGTGTACTACTGCAGTTTGCATTCGGTCTTGATTGTGTAAATTCTCGAGTTGGTTGTGCGATTAGTTGTTATGCAGTTTCTATGCCTTGTAGCTTTCCACTGACTTGTGTATTGCCTTCACTGTCCACTTGAACTGTTTCACTATGATTTCATGCCTTGTAGTTACATTCCATTTCATACTGTCACTGCCTCGAGCTTGAGTTGCTTTGTTTTTCTGGCTTGATGTTTATATCCACTTGCTGTGTATTGCTTCACTGCATAGCATATTTGTGCATTTCTCTGTATACTGCATAGCGGTCTTCATTGTGATGATTTTGTTGCTCTGACTTATATCACTTGATGTCTTGAGCTTCAACTGTTTGGTTCACTGTGTCATTGTGCACTTTTGTGCTTTGCCCCATTCACTGTTGCTCTTGAGTTTTTGCTTGCATTGTCACTTGATGTTGCTGCAATCTTCACTTCTGGTTAGCCACTGTTGCATTACTATGTCCTGTGGCATGTTGATGCATTTGCTGTCCACTGCAGTTTTATGTTGCTGTGTTCTTTTGGCTGCATTTGTGCATATTTAATTATTTTTGCAATCTGGTCTGGTGCACCTTGTTTCATGCTTGAGACTGTGTTTGCAATTGTACTTGGTCGACACTTGCATCACTTTGTGATAATATGCATTTATCCTCCTGTACATGTATTCTAGTTCTTCATGTAGCTTGGTACTGGCTGCATCACTGTAGTTTGCTACAGTATTGAGTAGTTGTCGTGACTTGTCCATTCTCGAGTGTTCATCCCTGCTAGTGATACATTTTCTCCAGTGGCATGTGGTATTTGCTGTTATGTTGTTTGATGAAGAGAATGGACTTGTATACTTCATGTAGCCTTTTGCTTCATGTTGCCTTCAGTAGCTACATTCTGATTCACTTGCACCTGTACACGGTCATTGCATTATTCATTGCACTGATAGTCGAGCTTGCATTTATTACAGTATTCATGTACTGATGCATTTGGAATTTGAGTTGTCTGCTATCATGAATTCGAATTGGACTTGCTTGATCATTGACTTTCTTTTTGCACTTGCACACTTGCTCTTGTTGGCCACGCACATGAGTTGGCGAGGCAGTGCACACGTGTATGAATGTACACGTGTGTATTGCAGCCACTTATGTTTACCTGTCCCTGTAATATCTATGTGCACGACTTTGTGATGAATTCAAGTGCGAATGATGACGAACAACCCAAATAACTGAGGCAAACCATATTTTCAAAAGTCATATTTAATTTTATATTGCAAAAATATTTCTTTTTCAATTTTACTGCGTTAGTGGATATTTTTGCAGATTTCTCAGAT
Organism: Allium cepa; assembly: GCA_030765085.1. Lineage (NCBI taxonomy): Eukaryota > Viridiplantae > Streptophyta > Magnoliopsida > Asparagales > Amaryllidaceae > Allium > Allium cepa. The sequence continues at coordinate 242,843,547 of CM060930.1, forward strand.
GCTGGATTCAAACTGGAATGCAGTTGAAGACAAAATACGAGTGTGAGTGATATGTAGTGAGGTTATCAATGTAAAATATTTGTGATGTAATCGTGATGTAATCAAAAATGTATATGTATAGTGAGAGCATGAATTTGTACTATTCAAGATTGTAATAAATATTTGTTTGAATAAAATTTCTGTTTGAATTCAAAATCTGTGTAACTTGTTCTGTTTGAATTCAAATTCAAATTTTGTATAATTTATTTTATTCAACAAATATTTATTTAATCTATGCAAAACAAAATAGTACATAACCAAATACATTTAAATGAATATATATGTTTATTATCATCAAACAAAAACATATAAGCGCATATTCAACAATCTCCCCCTTTTGATGATAACAAACATATATTTAAGATTTTGACCGTGTTAAATGTATTTGACCAATTATATACTCTAATTGCTCCCCCTATTTAAATGCTTCCTCTCTACATGATGCTCCCCCTACATATATGCATACAAATAGAAATATATTCAAATGAGCCTAGTTGCATATGGAAAAATTATTTGACCTTTGCTTGATTCTATTTTACAAAATCTTAACTTTTCTCTCCCCCTTTTGTTATCAGCAAAAGAATAATAGTGTGAGAGAAAAATAGAGATAAAGTGATCGATATTAATCCAACATTAATCTCAAATTGAATATAAATATTAAACTTCAATAAGAATCCAACAAAAACCATAACTACCCTTGTTAGACGCATATTCCAATTTTAGAAATGATGGATATGGTGTTCATATAAAATCATACAGTTGAATCAACTTGTGGTATTTATATCAGGAATTTGAATATCTACTAATCATGCATAACCGTTAGGACTTTTAAATGAGATTAGTAGTATTCGAATTTAATTTTAAAAAACGAAATCAAGTATCTTCTAACCACGCATGACCGTGAGGACTTTTAAATGGGATTAGAATCAACTTGTCTATTTAAACAATTTAATTTTGATATGCGTTCCATACATGCATAACCGTAAGGACTTTTAAATGAGCATGGAAGCACATAATAATAAAAAAAATTCAAGTAATTCACCCATGCATAACCGTGAGGACTTTTAAATGAGAGTGAATACTTTGAATATTTATTTATTTATTTAAAAAATATGACATGAAAAAAAACAAATGATTCCTGATTATAGTACCACATATCGACAAACTATATTGAATATTTGATAAACCATGGTCGATAGAAATAATGATAGATACAGAAATGGTCATGGAATCTTTACCCAACAAAAAGTTTTATAATTCTTGTTTTAATTCCTAAAGAAATTTTCCAAATATACTCTCTTGAGTAATGTATGCTAAATATCAACACTCATCACTTTTTCAATCACTATTTATCTCTTTGATAATTAGTAGGGAGTCGGATCAGTCAAAATTTGTCATTTAAAATCAAATAAAATTAACTAATCTGAAAAAAATGGTCAAACAATTATTTTCTCGAAGGGGTTATATGAGAAAAAAATTCTGCTAAATGAAAAATTATTTCAAGTGAAAAATATGCAGATATTTCCTTTTAAAAAAAACGATGCAGCAAATGAATAAATCACGTTCAACTCGTAAGTTTTCTATCAACTAGATTACTAGTATGAATTGCATCTGAATTTCTTTTTCAATCCAAAATATCACTAACTGGATTTGGTAAACCATATATGAAGTGTGCATCAAAAATTTCAAACCCAATTTTAGCAACAACTTAAATGACATTCTTTGGATTTTGAATTGAAGCCATGTTCACACTCAAACAAATATCATGGTGTTAATTTCAGAAACCATAGGATAAACAATTATATTCATGAGTAATCAACAGTCAATCAACAACTTAATTATTTCAAAAACAATTTCTTGAAGTTTCAACAATTTCTTAAAATCCTTTTTCACATGAGTTTGAAATCGTGCAAATTTACAAGCAGTGATCAAAATGTCAAAATATGTCTAAGTGTAGCACGAGTAATCAAGGATCAATAAGATACCATCATTTGACTAAACAAATTAAATTCAATGATGAAAGGATGGTTGGTCTTCTTTTAAACACAAATCAAAGTAAGAACAAGTCAAAAGAAATCATATCAATTAAGAATAAGTCAGAATTAAAGACATCATCTCATTATCACAATTTTGGATGATTTAATTCAGAATATGGTGCATATAATCACAGAATTATACCTTCACCTGTTTTACCTTTACGATAATTTTACGTGATTGCCCATTGTGATTCTGTCACCTTTATACTAGGCTAAGGAACTTTGCTTTGTTGCCCGTTGTGTTTCTGGAACAGCCAAAATCCAGAGAACACCGTTGTCGTTCCTTAGCCTGCCACCACACCTACACGATGAAAGATTTTTGTGACCTATTTCTAGGTCCATGATTGTTAGTGGCAGCAACATTATGAATAAACAAACCCTTTGGAACCCAAACTTGTTTAGACTTTTCATTCTTGTTCCAATAGACATGAAATTTGTTTGTAGAATTCTTAGGAACCCAAACTTGTATAAATTTTGTGTTCTTGTTCCTATGACTACAATTTTCAGAATGATGTCCAATTATTTCACATATATCAAAGACACTTTTCCCTTTTGCATTATCCTCAGCTTGTGTTTTCCCAAAACCAAGTCCTTTTCTGTTGTTAGCAAAAATTTGATTTCCCAATAGCATGTTGAAAGATTTTTCGCCTCTTGAAAAGTTATTCAAAGATTTCTCAAGATTTTGGACTTTGGTTTTTAGTGTTGTATTTTCAGTGACAAGTGAGGTGCATCGATTTATAAAATCCTTTTTCCTAGTGTCGATGGTTTCCTTAAGATCAAGTTTTCTTTTTCAAGATTCTCAAAGTTATTCTTTAGTTTTGTCAATTCTGAATCTAAAACGTTACATCTTTTACATTCTAGGTTTTGAATATTTTCAAGTTCAGTTTCTAACCTAAAATTTTTACGAGCAAGTTCACTCCTATCAGTTTTCAGTTTTTCAATTTTAGATTCAAAAGCATCAACTACTTTAGTAAGATCAGAACACATAAAAACAAGATCTCTATAGGAATACTCACCTTCCTCACTAGATTCCTCTGAGCTTGAATCTGAATTTGATTTCGCCATAAGACACAAGTTAGCCTCCTCTGCGCTGCTATCCGAAGCTTCTTCTCCTTCTTCATCATCCCAAGTTGCTGCAAATACCTTCTTCGCCTTTTTCTTTCCTTTGTTGTTTTTGAGAAGTGGGCATTTTGGTTTGATGTGGCCAGGCTTGTTGCAGTTATAACATGTTGGTTCATTATCGGAATTGTCAGAATCTTTTGGCCTATTACGATTTGTTTTCTTCTTGCGTGGCTTGAATTTCGACCATTTTCTAAGATTATTGACAGCCATTGCAAGCTCTTCAATTGGATCTTCTCCTTCTTCATCACTTTCTTCTTTGCTCTTTAAGGCAATCGTCTTCTTCTTTGGTTCGGAGTTGTTGCGTTCTTCCTTTGCTTTTAGCTCAAGCTCATATGTCATCAAGTTTCCAATCAACTCCTCCATGCTTAGCTTACTCAGATCTTTCGATTCTTGGATTGCCATGACTTTTGCCTCAAAGTTCATTGGTAAGACTCGTAGTATCTTCCGCACAAGCTCTACCTCAGTGAATACCTTCCCAAGTGCTCTAGCGTTGTACACCAAAGTTGAAAAGCGTCCAAACATGTCTTTTATGTTCTCGCCTTTGTCCATCACAAAGTTCTCGTATTCATTGCTGAATAGGGCTAGACGAGACTCCTTGACTTGAGAAGTTCCTTCGTGTGTCACCTCCAAAGTGTGCCAAATTTCCTGTGCTGTTGTACAATGAGAAATTCTATTAAATTCATTTTTATCAAGAGCACATATCAAAGCATTCATGGCTTTAGCATTTGTTGTTTTCAATCTCTTATCGTTAGCATCCCATCTATCCTTAGGTTTAGGAATCTCAGTACCACCAACGATTATAGTGGGAGGTTTATAGCCAGTTTCAATAATATCCCAAACATCATAATCAACGGAACTAAGATAAATACTCATCCTAACTTTCCAATAAGCATAATCATTCCCGTTAAACATGGGTGGCCTAATGATAGATTGCCCCTCAGAAAAAGCATTATTTGACGGATTCATGACTCTAGAGTTAAATAAAATATATACCGGGCTCCGATACCAATTGTAGGATCTAGATTAACCCTAGAGGGGGGGGTGAATAGGGTTATAGCAAATTTTCTCGATTTAAACACAGAAATAAACTTCAGAAATAAATATGCTGAAAAAGTGTTTGCGTAAAAAATGGCCGCAAACACCCAAAGTCGTGAAAGCACCAGTGTATGAATATAATTCAGCGATATTCAAACACAAATTACAGATCTCAGCAAATAACCCAAATATGTTTGCACAAAAGATGATCAAACAACTCCAAGTCGTATGAATTAGTTGATTTTATGTTGTTCGTATTGATTTAGGTGGTGTATGCAAATACGTAAAAAGTAGGGGCTAAACTGTAAAAGACACACAGATTTATAGTGGTTCGGCCAAAGTGTGCCTACGTCCACTTTATATGTTATTCTCCTTTTCCAATCCGATTACAAGTACAAAGCTTGTAGTACAAGTGTATGAAAGTTGTTTGAAAGTTCCTTCCAGGTTTGAGCTCTCAAACTTCTCTGCCATTGTTGTACCCCTGCCCCTCTATTTATAGAGTGAGGCAGGGGGCAGAGGTCCTGGGAGTATATAGCTGCTGGTGGGCCTGGGCTGAAGCCATCTGGACTGGCAACTTTGGTTCGGCGAGCCTTCATTCGGTATGCCATCCTTATGTTGGATCGGTGGTAGGAGCATGGAGACGGTCCGGTGTTAGCATGGACGTGGGTTTGGACCGGCAGTACTTGTGAAATACCGAATGAACTTACATACTCGGGAGTGCCGAACGAGCTCTTGCATTGGGATGCCGGATGAACCAAGGGAGATGGGAATGCCGAATGAGCACGCCGAATGAGTATGAATCTTGCCGAATGAGCATACCGAATGAGTTATGCCGAATGAGATGCCGAATGCTTCTTTTTGCTCCTGGTCGTGGTGGAAACGCACACAACATTGATATTCCAATTTTGTCCAAAAAATGGGATAACACTTTGCCCCCCAAAACATGCCTTGTGAATCAAGGCGTGTTTTGAATAGTCCCGAATCCAATATCCAATGTCAATAGCCATATTGCCAGAGTAGATCATCCTTGACTGCTCCGAGTCGATATCCAGTTCCAAATCCAATAACCAAAGCTTGAGCCAATTCCATGTCCATCCGAACTTGACAACGGAGTCCCAAACCATCCTTATCCAATGGCCAACAACCGAATCCAGGACCTCTTTGGGTCCATGTCCAAATTTATAACCTCTCCGGGCTCTTGCCAAGCGCAATCCACACCTGACGGTCGTGATCCAGGCACAATCCACACCTGACGGTCGTGATCCAGCGTCCCTGGACGTTGAGCCATGCGTAATCCATACTTGACGATCTTGGTCCAGTGTCCCTGGACGTTGAGCTATGCGTAATCCATACTTGACGATCTTGGTCCAGTGTCCCTGGACGTTGAGCCAACCTCTCCGGGTTCTTGCCAAGCGTAATCCATGCTTGACGATCTTGGTCCAGTGTCCCTGGACGTTGAGCAAACCTCTCCGGGTTCTTGCCAAGCGTAATCCATACTTGACGATCTTGGTCCAGTGTCCCTGGACGCTGTACAATGCCATGGCTTAAGTCCTAAGCCGAATCCTGGTCTCTCCGGACCCTTGCCGAGCATAGTCCATACTCGACGACCTGAAAATAACGATTGATAATATAGGGCCTAAGTCCTAGGCCGAACCCTGGTCACTCCGGACCCTTGCCGAGCATAGTCCATACTCGACGACCTGAATGAGTCAATTTACCATGTTCGGGCAAAGTGACTCACCCCTTGCCAGGCATAATCCATACCCGACGACCGTTTATCAAAAATCAGATAAAAATCCAATCAAAATCCAATCCAAAATCTAAATCCAAAATCCAAATCCAAAATCCAGATCAAGAATCCAAAATCCAAATCCAAAATCCAGAAAACCAGAAATCCAAACCAGTATTCAAAACCGAAAACAATCATCCAAAGGAAAATCCAAACCAAAAAGCAAGAAAAAACCAGGAGCTCAATCCGAGCTCCAAAACCGAAAACCAAAAAGAAAAGCATTGTCCAATCCAAAAGAAAAAGATAAATTTCACAAACCATAGCGTCGCAGTTTATCATCATTCAGAGCATGCCTAGGGGCTATCTCCGTCCCCGTACATGTGTAAATGACTTGGTTGCTTGCCAATAGTTTGCTACTTATTTCATATTAACCTGGTTAAGGGACGATCAACCGACCATCATTCCTGGGCCTCCCACCATCGTAGCTTGAGGTAGGCGGCAGTTGCTCCTGCCTCGCCGTTGCATCCCGAGGTCCAACATATTGTGGCAGTTGTCCATTCCTTACATGTTCCTCAATTATGTCCTTTAAGTGCCTGCAGCTGTTGGTGTCGTGTCCATCCAAATCATGGAAGAGGCAGTGCCTTCCTGATGTCCTTTCCCGTTCTGTTGGTTCTCTCCTAGCCGGCCTCCGGTAGTGAAGGCGATTTCGAGTATTCAGGTATATCCGCTCCAGTGTCTCGTTCAATCCTGTGTATGTGGAAAACTTTGGATCCTTCCATTGCTTCCTAGCATTTCCAGAATCACTGTCCAACTTCCTTTTTCCTTTGTTTTTATCCGAACCATTGCTGGATGGTCCTCCCCCTTCAACTGCATTAACCTTTTTCAATTTTAAATCCGTACTCGCATCTTCTTGTCGAAGGAACCTTTCTGCCTCATGAAAGAATTCGTCGAGATTCCGTGGGGGATCTCGTATCAGAGATACCTTGAAATCCGAGTTCTCCCTGACTCCTGATACTGCTGCCATTAAAACCATCGATGGATCGGGCCGATCCACCGAAGCAACTGCGGCACTGAATCGAGTTAGAAAAGCTCTAAGCGATTCATCCATCCTTTGCCTTACCGATGTCAATGTCATCACGTTCTTCGGTCTCTTGACATGAACCCGAAACTGTCCCAGAAACCTTTCCACCAATTCCCTCCAAGTCCCGATAGATCCTTCTTCCAGCTGCCTGAACCACATCGCAGCTAAGTCCGTCAAGTACAAAGGGAAGCATCGGGCCATCACCTCCTCTGATGCCCCCAGCACCTCCATGTGTCTAGTGTATCTCATCAAGTGATCCGTAGGGTCTTCCTTGCCATTGTATACCTCCACGCTAGGTAGCTTGAACTTAGGTGGGTTCTGAGCCATCCTTATTTCCCGAGTGAACGGACTCCTGTTTACTCCTTCCAAGTCTCCGTTGGTCAAACCACCTCGCACAGTCTTCCTGATTATATCTACCAATCCACCGTTGTCTGTCGGGGGTTGCCCCCGAGGGAACTCCGGTACATACTCTTCGTGTGGCTCGTTAGCAGCAACGTTGGTTCTAGCCTGTTGAACTCCTTCCAAAGGTTCTCCTGTGTTGAATCCCGTGGGCCTGCCCCCAAGCCCTTGTTGATTGCTACCTGGCTCCGTATCTTGTCCTTCGTTGGGTTCCATAACCCTAGCTTCTTGTCCTGCATCCATAGCCGTTGTAGCTGCTCCTAAATTCTGCATCCCTGCAGCTCTCATTTGCTCCAAGAAAGTTTGCATCATTTCCTGTTGACTTTTCAGCAACCTCTCTTGCAGTGAATTTGTTATGGCTTCCATTTCATCCCGGGTTATGTAGATCGAAGCCGGTCCTTCCTCACCTCCGGAGGATGCTTGTTGACTTCCTCCTTGTTGGCTTCTCTCAGCCCTTAGCTTTCTACTGTTTTGCCTAGTCATCGTCTTCCAAATCTAAACCTCTATCCGATGTAGCGGGAGCTGGTTCCTTCTCAGTGAAAGCACCAAAATGTTTGCGTAAAAAATGGCCGCAAACACCCAAAGTCGTGAAAGCACCAGTGTATGAATATAATTCAGCGATATTCAAACACAAATTACAGATCTCAGCAAATAACCCAAATATGTTTGCACAAAAGATGATCAAACAACTCCAAGTCGTATGAATTAGTTGATTTTATGTTGTTCGTATTGATTTAGGTGGTGTATGCAAATACGTAAAAAGTAGGGGCTAAACTGTAAAAGACACACAGATTTATAGTGGTTCGGCCAAAGTGTGCCTACGTCCACTTTATATGTTATTCTCCTTTTCCAATCCGATTACAAGTACAAAGCTTGTAGTACAAGTGTATGAAAGTTGTTTGAAAGTTCCTTCCAGGTTTGAGCTCTCAAACTTCTCTGCCATTGTTGTACCCCTGCCCCTCTATTTATAGAGTGAGGCAGGGGGCAGAGGTCCTGGGAGTATATAGCTGCTGGTGGGCCTGGGCTGAAGCCATCTGGACTGGCAACTTTGGTTCGGCGAGCCTTCATTCGGTATGCCATCCTTATGTTGGATCGGTGGTAGGAGCATGGAGACGGTCCGGTGTTAGCATGGACGTGGGTTTGGACCGGCAGTACTTGTGAAATACCGAATGAACTTACATACTCGGGAGTGCCGAACGAGCTCTTGCATTGGGATGCCGGATGAACCAAGGGAGATGGGAATGCCGAATGAGCACGCCGAATGAGTATGAATCTTGCCGAATGAGCATACCGAATGAGTTATGCCGAATGAGATGCCGAATGCTTCTTTTTGCTCCTGGTCGTGGTGGAAACGCACACAACATTGATATTCCAATTTTGTCCAAAAAATGGGATAACAAAAAGTAAATCACACACAAAATTTACCCAGCTTCGGCAACCCCTGCCTACTGCTGCATTCACAGATTTCTATTAGAATTAAACAGTATCACGCTTACAACAACTCTACTAGACTCGCAGACCCTTTTGCTCCCGCTCACAAACACTCTACTAGACTCGCACACCCTGCTCCCGCCTATAGAGTTTCGCTCACTCGCAAACACTGCTCCCGCCTATAGAGCTTTGCAAACTCGCACTCCCTGCTCACTGAACTAATTCTAAATAGACAATCTGACACTACCTAATCCCTAGGTGGTGATTTACAGATTCTTCGACTTGAAAAGAAAAAAAAAAACAACTTCAAAAATAACCGCAGGAGCAAAAATTAAAATACGAATGTGAATGCATAATTTTTGCTCAATTATAAAAACTAAAACCCTATTATAAAATTAAAACTAAATCCCCCTTTTAATAAGCAGGCCGGCCCACTACTCTTGAACACGATCTAATGACCCGCTACTTTCTTTTGCTCAGTGAAGAATGTCGGCCTCTCTTTGTTGAATTAGGGCTTCGGCTCTTTCTCGAATTAGGGCTTCGTTCTGATTTGAGATTCTCTGATTTGATGGCTTGCGTCGCTTGTTCTCTGATATTCGATTGTGGTTAACTTTGAAATTGTGAATTGTTGCAGCTGCTTCTTCTGATGACCGAGTTCGTTGAATTTGCGGTATGTAATTCTTCGTTTGCTGGTTCAATTGCTTGCTTTAACTTGATTGCTCTTGATTAATACTCGATAGCCGATGATGTGAATTGGGATTGGTTTTTATATGAATTCGAGACTCTTGAATTCGTTCGAATTAACTTGATACTTTCCTAAATTCTTAATTACCAGTTGCGCACGTCTTTCCTGATTTAGTTACTCGTGATACTCACGGCTTTCCTGATATGTTTTAACTTGATAATCACGGTTTTGAATTTTTACGCGTTCGATTTTCTCTTGATTGTCACTGCAGAAACTTTCCCCTTTTTCATTTCTGACTTTTTCAAAGAATACGAATTTTGATACTTGGTTTTGTGCCCTGATCATCACTGCACTGTTTTGATTTCTTGAATCATATCCACGGCTTCAATGTTTACAGTGTTTATCCCTGTTTCTTTCGACTTCACACGGCATTGATTCTCTGATCATTTCACTAGCTGTTGTGTGCTTAATATCATGATGTACTTCTTCCATTTTTTCATGATGTTCAAGTGTACTACTGCAGTTTGCATTCGGTCTTGATTGTGTAAATTCTCGAGTTGGTTGTGCGATTAGTTGTTATGCAGTTTCTATGCCTTGTAGCTTTCCACTGACTTGTGTATTGCCTTCACTGTCCACTTGAACTGTTTCACTATGATTTCATGCCTTGTAGTTACATTCCATTTCATACTGTCACTGCCTCGAGCTTGAGTTGCTTTGTTTTTCTGGCTTGATGTTTATATCCACTTGCTGTGTATTGCTTCACTGCATAGCATATTTGTGCATTTCTCTGTATACTGCATAGCGGTCTTCATTGTGATGATTTTGTTGCTCTGACTTATATCACTTGATGTCTTGAGCTTCAACTGTTTGGTTCACTGTGTCATTGTGCACTTTTGTGCTTTGCCCCATTCACTGTTGCTCTTGAGTTTTTGCTTGCATTGTCACTTGATGTTGCTGCAATCTTCACTTCTGGTTAGCCACTGTTGCATTACTATGTCCTGTGGCATGTTGATGCATTTGCTGTCCACTGCAGTTTTATGTTGCTGTGTTCTTTTGGCTGCATTTGTGTATATTTGATTATTTTTTGCAATCTGGTCTGGTGCACCTTGTTTCATGCTTGAGACTGTGTTTGCAATTGTACTTGGTCGACACTTGCATCACTTTGTGATAATATGCATTTATCCTCCTGTACATGTATTCTAGTTCTTCATGTAGCTTGGTACTGGCAACATCACTGTAGTTTGCTACAGTATTGAGTAGTTGTCGTGACTTGTCCATTCTCGAGTGTTCATCCCTGCTAGTGATACATTTTCTCCAGTGGCATGTGGTATTTGCTGTTATGTTGTTTGATGAAGAGAATGGACTTGTATACTTCATGTAGCCTTTTGCTTCATGTTGCCTTCAGTAGCTACATTCTGATTCACTTGCACCTGTACACGGTCATTGCATTATTCATTGCACTGATAGTCGAGCTTGCATTTGTTACAGTATTCATGTACTGATGCATTTGGAATTTGAGTTGTCTGCTATCATGAATTCGAATTGGACTTGCTTGATCATTGACTTTCTTTTTGCACTTGCACACTTGCTCTTGTTGGCCACGCACATGAGTTGGCGAGGCAGTGCACACGTGTATGAATGTACACGTGTGTATTGCAGCCACTTATGTTTACCTGTCCCTGTAATATCTATGTGCACGACTTTGTGATGAATTCAAGTGCGAATGATGACGAACAACCCAAATAAATGAGGCAAACCATATTTTCAAAAGTCATATTTAATTTTATATTGCAAAAATATTTCTTTTTCAATTTTACTGCGTTAGTGGATATTTTTGCAGATTTCTCAGATGCTGGATTCAAACTGGAATGCAGTTGAAGACAAAATACGAGTGTGAGTGATATGTAGTGAGGTTATCAATGTAAAATATTTGTGATGTAATCGTGATGTAATCAAAAATGTATATGTATAGTGAGAGCATGAATTTGTACTATTCAAGATTGTAATAAATATTTGTTTGAATAAAATTTCTGTTTGAATTCAAAATCTGTGTAACTTGTTCTGTTTGAATTCAAATTCAAATTCTGTATAATTTATTTTATTCAACAAATATTTATTTAATCTATGCAAAACAAAATAGTACATAACCAAATACATTTAAATGAATATATATGTTTATTATCATCAAACAAAAACATATAAGCGCATATTCAACAGTCACTACTATAATATGACTGGATTTTGATATACAATGTTTTTGTTATCATAAGGTAAAAACCCGTCCGTTTTTATTTGCGGTATGGTCTTAGAAGATACCTTTTGTTTAAAAAAAATTCAAATGGAGAAATCAGTTTGGTTGTTACTTGTATCGAGTTTCATTTACGCTGGTTTACCAGAATGACACGGGTGTTATTCCATGTAATGCTCGGGTCAGACTGAGCATGTTTTCCTAGATTTAGCTGGATACTTTCAAGTTGGAGAGGAGCTGAATGGTCAAGATGTATTCACGTATATTTTTATTTTGCTGTATTATAGAGTCTATATGTTTCTATATCTGTCCAAATTTAGGATAAGTCCAGTGTACTCCGATGTTGTATATATGAATAAAGACGTTTCCTTTTTGTAAAAATCATTGTTGTATTATATGTTATTTGTTGCATTGTGAGATTCTGTGTTATTTAGTGTTCTTCTATCTTCTAACTTCTTATTTCACCCTAACATATCGGTATTTTCGGCACTTGAATGTTCAGCATGTGATACAGTGGATGTATTAGTGTCGATTTTCGAGGATCGAAAATCCGGTTCGTTACATTTATAATCCCAAATTATCTCTTATCCTTTTACAAAATATTTAACGTACTTTTCAAAACTTGTGTGTGTATACACACACACACACACACACACATTAGAAATACTTAAAAATAGGTTTTAAATATCTATATGTAAAATCACTTAAAATAACTAATTGTAATTTGATGAAAAACATGTTATATATTATATAACCTTTTTAGTTTAAAAATTCATAAATAATTATTCAAAATATATTTAAACTTCAAAGCAACTTTAAAATACTTCAATGTATGTTAGAAAACATCCATAGAAATATTAGGGAAAAATACCACATTTAAATTTTATTTTTAGACACTTAAAACCTCAAGCAACTTACTACATCATTTATAGATAATGTTAAAAGTCCTTGATAAAAAACCACAAAGAAAAGGGCTAACTTTGCAACCAGTTTTTCACCACTTAAACAAATTATTTAAGACTTGAACTTTTTATAGGAAGTATTACCCTTAGGTTAGTTAAAAACCATGTAAAGAATCCTCTGAGGGTATCTTCCAGTTTCATATTTAAAATTTTCGAAAACAAGCTATATTTCCAAGGTGTACTTATAACCACCTTTTTCATCTAACTTTAGCCACCTTGTTCGACCAGTTATAAAATATTTTAAACTTTGGTTTTTTTTCTTCCAGTAACAATTACACATATAATTCTTATTAAAAATACAAAGAATCCCTTAAAAATTGTTCTGGCCACTCTTATTGGATTTTAGTAACAACAACTATGCAATTATGCCAAAGAACCTCTAAGCCAACTTGTAGATACAAAAGTATCAAAAAGAGACAAACAAATAAATTCAACATGATGATACACGGTACAAAAGAAGACAAAAATATACACATGGAGATACATGAAGATATACACACAACGGAGATAAGCGAAGGAATATGTACAAGTATATATGATGATCGATATAAAAATCAGGCTAAAATTAAAGAAAACAAATAAGGTTTTGTTCCAGACATCTGTGTATATTTAAATGAAAAAGGAACTTTTTAGCTCAAATTTAAACATCTGGATTTTTTATAATAGATATCTATGTTGCAATCCAGATGTCTATGTTGCAATCTAGACTTCCCGTACAAAATATCCAAATGTCTGGATGCCTGTAGGTGGGTTTTTATTTGAATTATTAAAAAGACATTCCCTCTTCTGTAACATTTGCATTCCCTGCTTTGAATAGTTCTCTCTAATTATTTCTACCATTTAATTAGAATTTTTCAAATCTATAAATAAAGTTAAGAATTCACTTTTACATTTACCAAGAACTAATTCTTTCTATCTTTCTAATCTATATGCACTCATGAGTTACAAATATTCTCAATGGTTTACCTCCTATAATTACATGTTCAAATCATCATTTCAAGGAGATTATATGAAGGGTGTACTTAATAAATTTTCTGTGTAATCTAGAACACAATCAGTCAACAAACTTGCTACCGTTCGTATTCGAAGTCATGTTCTACTGCTCTGGCAAAAGTATTGAAGTCCAGTTCAGTTGCTCAGGCAAGTGTATTGAAATCCTATTCTTCTGCTTTGGTGCCTATTTCATCCAGCGAAGTGAGGGTGTTTGTTAATTAATTCCAGAAGGAGTCTAAGACTATATGTAGGACTGGAGGTCTGAACCGGTATAAAAATATCTAGTGCACTTTACTTTATAGTTCTTTAATTTAGCTGCTATTCTATGCAAGTTTTAATTAAGTAGATATGATCATATAACTCGATTTGTGTAGGCTTTCATTTCGTATCGAATCTCGGCATTCTATTGGTTATAATGGCATCCTAGAATAATGGCCAGAAAGAGAAGATCTAGTTAGAGCTCAAAGACAGTTAGAAAAAAGCAAAATTTTAAATGCAAGCAATTGGAAATCGAATCTCGATATAGTGTAATATGGCTACACTCAGAATCGGTACAAAATGATTCTATTTATAATGATCTTTTAGCACCACATGATAGTTTATTTAAAAAAATTAAATTGTTATGAAAGGCCAATAACACTGCTTTATGATATAAAGGACTGTGAGCTTAAAGATGGCAAATTAAAGTAAGAAAATGATTTCTTAATAAAAGAAACTAGAATGTTTGAAACTACTATTGAAGAATTTGTTTCACAACATAATATCGTCTTACAAGAAAATGATATTTTGATTAATAATAATGTTAATCTTATAAAGGAAAAAGAATCTTTAAAAAATAAAATTATATTCTTAAAAAAATTCTTTAATGAACCTAATTCTATTTGTTTGTTTCCTTAAAAAAGAGAATAGTGCTTTAAATGCTAGAAATTTAGAGTTAATTAAAGAATGCAAGCTTTTAAAAGAAAATAATGTTATTTTTCAAAAGAAATTTTGTGACTCTAAAGAGAATTTTGACAAATTAGATGAGAAAGTTACAAAATTCAATAAAGGAAAAGATGTTTTATCCTCCTTAATGATAAATACCGAAGTTCACAATAATAAAAGTTGTTTAGACTATAAGTGCGATAGACATAAAAATAGTACTAGATGTGCATTCATGTATGCACATTTTAATCCTAGCACTAAAAATAAGGATAGTTCTAAAACCACTTCATGTTATGATGGTATTTTACTAAGAAATAGAGAACATTCTTCGAATATCAAACCAATGACAGTTTATATATATGTTCCTGTTAGTCTAACCAATCATTATAGACAATTATACATTAGCAATTATTACAGTATTGTGATTAATAATGAAAATCATATTTCATGGGATCAACCACATCAAACTGGATATGGTTTCCTAAGTCGTAAACCATATATTTATTTTGTACAATTAGTATCATTA
This sequence comes from Allium cepa, assembly GCA_030765085.1. Classification (NCBI taxonomy): domain Eukaryota; kingdom Viridiplantae; phylum Streptophyta; class Magnoliopsida; order Asparagales; family Amaryllidaceae; genus Allium; species Allium cepa. The sequence goes on from CM060930.1 coordinate 242,858,757, forward strand.
TGCTTACGTTTGACATATCTATTAAATACTCATGAAATTGCATTGATGTTAAATTGTTTTATTCACTTATCTATGGTACTTATCTCTTTTATATATAAAAGGAAAGTTCACATATTAAAAAATTACATAGATTTTTTTCTTAAGTGGAATATTATTTTTTGTGGAATTATTAAAATATAATATACATATGCTCTTATTCCATTTTGATAATGACAAAGGCGAAGAAATTCATATGCATATTGATAGGAGGAGATATTATACTTAAGAGGAGCTTAATCATATTATAATATCATTTTATATAAAATTAGTTATTTCAAAAATTATATAGCTTTCATCATAAAAATGGGGTAGAATTTTAGAACCTTTCTTATTGGATTGTAATGACAACAACTACACAATTATGCTAAAGAACCTATAAACCAACTTGTTGGTACATAAGTATAAAAAGAGACTAACAAATAAATTCAACACGAAGATACATAGCACAAAAGTGGATAAAAGTATACACATGGAGACACAAGAAGAGATATACACTATGGAGGTAAGATAAAGGAATATATATAAGGAGTGATGACGATCGATTACCAAAATCAGACTAAAAACGAAGAAGACAAATAAGGTTTCGTATATTATTTTTATTGGTCTAGATTTTATGTACAATCTCCAATTTGACGATTAGACATACATACACAAATATGTTTTGAAAAATTATCTTTGTAAAATTACTATCTCGTAATACATATTTATTTAAAGAAAATAGTCCAAATATAACATTTCAAAGTAAATAAACAAAATAGTTCAACTTCAGACATCTAGCATTTTTGTCCCAAATGTTCACGTATATTTAAATGAAAAAATAATTTTTTAGTTAAAATCGAATTTTTAATAATAGATGGTTATGTTGCAATCTATGCGCCTGGTGCAAAATATCTTGACATCTGGATGCCTGTAGCTAGGTTCTTTATTTGAATTTCTTAAAAGACATGTCTCATCTTCTTCAACAGTTGCATCCGTGCATTAAATAGTTCTCTCAATTGGTTACTACTATTCAGTTAGAACTTTTCAAATCTATAAATAAAGTTAAGAAGTCACTTTAACATTTACAAAGAACTTATTCTTTTTATCTTTCTAATGTATGGGCACTTGTGAATTACAAATATTTTAAACAATTTACCTCCTACATGTAACGACCCCAAAATTCATCACTTAGAAAAATATGATTTAATGTAAGATTTTTCAAAAATAAGGTTTTATAATGCAACTGTGATGTTCTAAACAAACATAAGTAACAATAATTGTGTTTTGAATAAGTATTTACAAGAATATATACTTTGGAAGATATATTGATTAAATGACCAAAAACCATTTTATCAATAAATTACTCTTAGACCATCCAACATCGTGCGTGGGGCTGGATACATACACTCATTTATCTATATGAGTGAGAATATATAATAAAATTATTTATTTTATTAAAAATAAAATAACTTTATGACATCGTCAATGATATCATTATTTTGAAATAAATGACTTTTGAATTTAAATTGAGTTTAAATGATTTAATAATTATTTAATTTTAAATAAGCCCTTTTAATTATTATATAATGATTGAAATATTATTATCAAACTTTGTTTATATATATATATATATATATATTAAATAAGAAGTGAAAATATGACCATAAATCGAAATCGAAATCCATAATGATTTAAAATAGAAAAGTTATACAAAGTTCCAGGCCATAAGTGACATTCATATATACACTTATACACACATACACATGTACATCCATTCACATTCAAATACATATAAGAATTACCATATATATATATATATATATATATATATTTACAAATTCACTTATAATAAAAAGAAATAAATATCAAGATATTTCTCACCAAAATTGAAATCAAATTACCATTCAAAGGAGGCACATGGCTATGCACATGATGGGAAGTTTGGCCAAGAATGATGAGGTGAGAGGGGGTGTGGTGGTGAGGCAAGGGTATGAAATGGCAAGCAAATATCATGACATTTTTATTCAACTTTTTCCCTATAAATGACACCACCTATCTTCACTTCATTCGAACTTCTTCTTCATAAAATTCCTAAGCTCTTTATCCTCTTCTTCTGTCTACATTAATGGCTTTCATAGCCTAAGAAATAAAATATCACAAAATCAAAACAAATTTATACCAAAATCAATCAAAATCTGTACCAACTCAAACCATAGTTCGAACTTGTGATCTCTTCCTTCTCCTCCACCAAGGCCGTGTACAACAAAGTCTTCCACCACCACTTGGAAAGCAAGGCTGAACCCTTCCAAGGCTCGAAGACCAAGGCCGAACCCCCTAGGAGCATTTGTGCTAGTAGTTGTTAGCTTCGATTTCGAGATAGCGGAGCTATATCTATTTTAAAGATAGTCTAATCGAAAATCAAGTGAGAAACTCTATTTATATATATAATGATGTGCTATGATTGCTATGGATGTTTACTTTTGATCATCAAGTGTTGGTTGTTTTAATATAGTGTTTAATTGTGTAAACAAGTCACGTTAAATACACGTAGATATTACACAAGGAAATAACTTTCCAATTCAAGTTATAAAAGTGATACGGAACTGTTAACCACTTTAAAATGGTTCAAAAATGTTTATAAATGCTTTATAAACAATAAAACCTAATTTGGTAAAGTTTTAACAAGTTATGAAAGTTGAGTCAAAAATAGGCGCGCCGTGTAATAGTAGTTCACGATTTCGCATCATAAAAGTTTATATTCATTTATACAATGGATTCGAAGTGGGAATTCTTTGCAATAAAAATTTAATGAACTCTTATGATCATAGTTTTAAAAAAAAAGAAAAGGATCGAGATTTCGGGTAACATCCCATATCTGAAGGTCAAAAGCTAAGCACTACAGATGCTATAGTCATCCATAGTATTAACTTCTGGTGACAAAATACGGTAATGCTAATGGTATACATAATTATAAAAGCACTTGAATAGGAACAAAATTGGAGATTTCAAAAAACAATATTACCGATTACGTTTCAAAAATATTCATATTCAAGTTACATAATCCCATAACGCATCCTAGGTTTTGGATCAATTACAATTTACAATAATACGCCAAGAGCAAAATATGAAGATGCCTCCTTGGTTGATCAAAGCAATATAGTCGTAACTGACTTAATATACACATCAGAAATAAACAGAATAAACTACAACTCCTACATAGCTACCTATTAGCCACTTGCTCGTCTTCGGATGCTTTATTCATCAAAATAACTAAAACTTGAAAACCTCAACCCTCAACCTACTCAAATCAATTTTGAGCACCCGAGAGTTTAAGGGAAAACATAATCTTCGAGTCATACATAATGTCTGGTGTGAATTATGTTGTTACATCTCGGTTTACTGACATTAAATGAGATTATGCCGCTTAGAAGAACGGGTTTCCCCTTGCTAATATCTTTTTCAAATCATATATTTTGCAATTCTTTCCTACAACCAAACTTATTAATCTAATTGATTATAACAATAATAATAACAGTATCCATTATGCTAAAAACAAGTAACTAATGGACTATTTGTCCATGAGTAACAAATTGGCTATTTATCCGAAAACTGGATTGACTGCTCGCAAACTGGATTAACTGTCCGCAAACTAGACTAACTATCCTCAAACCTGACTAACTGCCCGAATCAAAATGAACTATCTGTCCGAATCATTTTTTTAAGGGCTAACTACCCTTCATCTTTTCCCTTAAAAACGTTTTCAAAATGATTTAACCCTCTAAATCATACTTATATAAGGAAAATATGTTCTTAGCTTTATACTCTAAGCTATTTTTCCATGTTATATATACTTTACTCAAAATAATGTTGACGAAATTTAATAAGGGTTAGATATCCTTTTAACACAAGCTAAAACCATTTGTCACTTGAAAATACTTAGGATATATTACCTAAATAATATATTCGAAACCTTTGTATAAAACCTTTAAACAACCCTTTCGAACCCTTGAAAGTAACCCTTTGGAAACCATTGAAAGTAACCCCTTCGAAATAATCGAAAGTAACCCTTTCAAAACCATTAAAAATACCCCTTTAGATACCATTAAAAGCCTTTCCTACGAATGCTTCAAAACATTAGGCATCCTTCTTTAAAACCCTTAAATATTGCCTTTCAAAAACATAGGAAAAACCTTTCTTTTCAACCCTTTTGAAACCCTAGGGAACCACCCATTCGAAACCATTCATTAAAACCCTTTCGAAAGCACTAAAATACTAAACCTTTCAAAATCCTTTGTATTTAGTTTAAAATATGTGGAAACCTTTCGAAACCATTCAAAAATTTACCCCTTCGAAATCTTTGAAAATCGTTTCGTTCGAAATCATTTGGATTAAGCCTTCAAGTAGAGCAAAAGGATCAGAAACCCAACAAAGTTGACAGCACTCCTTTCAAAATCATTCCTAAGCAAAGAAGTGATGGTTTCGAAACCAACCCTTCAAAAGAATTGGAGAAGTGGCTAAATTATAGACAACAAAGTAACCCCTTCGCAACCTTCTGGGTCGAATGGTAGAAAGCAGCAGCCAAATTAGTCAAAAGCAGTCATTTAAAATAAAAGCGCAATCCAATCGAAATCATTTCTTTAAATCCATTTGAGTTAGTCGAAAGCTAACATAGTCGAAAGCTATTCAGTTGAAAGAAAGCAGGCGCCTTTTTTATTTAAAAACAAAGTCGCGCTTCGACTCCTTCGGAACCCCTGGTTTCGACCTTATACCTTCCACCTACGACCAATTTAGCACGTATCAGTTCCATGATACCATATGCATTAGTTTCGATGGAGTCGGAGGTAAACGTATGGAGGGAGAACATGGTGCCGAAAGCATTGAAATAGTGGAAAACATGTTTATTTGCCCTTTTAAACTATTTCTTTGTACCTATCCTGCCTTGTTTGTCAAATTGTGATTGGTTGCAAGTTTCTATTTTGCAAAAATACTACCGACCTTCCAAAAATAAAAATTTAATTTATTTACAAAAAAATCTTCTCTCTTTATAAATATATAAAAAAATTAAGTCTCATACCTTAAATAATTTTATATACCCATCAAAACACTTGGGAAAATTCTACAAAAATTCCAGAAAATCACTTTTTATATATTTTCTAATATATATAAATTTCAGACCCAAACCATTAATTATTCAACCATAAATAATTTATAACCCAAAGCAACATTTTCTTCACTTGAAAATTCATATAAATTCCACAAAAATTCAGAAAATTCTAAAAATTAATCCATATCCAAAATATTATTTCCAGTCTATATAAAACTTCGCAAGGAATTTGGATGTCTTCTAATAAGGTTTTCATATCAAAACATGTCATAAAATCTATATGAACAACCATAATTCATCAACAACTATATATAATAATTCCATCATTATAAAACTTAGCAAATCATTGCAAATAAGTTCAGTTTCATCATAAAAGCGAAAAAAAAAGATGTAAATATTATTCACCTTAGATTTAGATTAAGGAGATTGAGATTCGAATGGATTTGATTTGAATTAGCTTCTTCCTTAACTTTTCTTAATCTTCTTCCCTTTTCTCTTGTTAATAGTGGTTGGCCTTATGTTTGAAAATTTTGATAAAATGAAATGAACATTTAATGAGATACACAACCAAGGGTTTTAGGATATAAGAATGACCTCTTTCCTATCTTACCCCTCCTCTATTTCAATTTAACTATTATTTTAATTCATTATTTAAATGGCATTTCTACCCTTTAATTAAAATCAAATCTCAAACCCCTAATCAACATATTAATTTATTTAATTTAGCTAATTATTATTCTAAGTAATGTTACCAAAAAAATAGGGAATTACAGACTTCCCTCCTTAAAGAATTTCATCCTCGAAATTATGATAAAGTACACAACAAATCAAATAAAAAGGTAAACATACCATCAAACAAGTCAGGATAAATATCTCTAATCCTGCTCTCAACCTTCCAAGTACAGTCCCTATCATAGTCGCTCCATTGGACTTTTAACTAATCCGACCATCTTGGTTCTAACCCTCTTCTCATCTCTCGTAACAATGCAAATCGGCTTTCACACTATAGTCAAGTCCAGTTCTACTACTAAGTCATTTAGCACAGTCGGTGTAATAGCAGTCTCTGGGTCTCTAACACACTTTTAAGATGAGAAACATGGAAAATTCGTGGAATCCTGCCAAACTACTCTGTAACTCAACTCTATATGCGAGTTTTTCGATCCTCTCAACAATAGGAAAAGGTCCAACGATCTCGGTGCCAACTTCCCTGATTTCCCAAATCCGATCACACTCTTCATTGGTGACACTTTGACAAATACATGGTCTCCAACTGAGAACTCTAAATCTTTCCATCTTTTATCTCCATCCGCTTCTTCCTAGACCAAGCCTCCTTCATTCTAGCTCAAATGATCTCAAATTTTTTTGCAGCCTCCCTGACCAAATCTGGACCATGAACTAATTTATCCCCGGTTTATAACCAACAAACGAGCGATTTGCACGGCCTTCCATACAAAGCTTATCTCAACATTAGTCTGATAACTGTTGTTATACGAAAACTCGACTAAATGCATATGGTTTTGCCATGATCCTCCAAAATATAGAACACAAGCTCTTTACAAATCCTCTAAGATTTTATGAACTCTTTCTGTTTACCTATCTGTCTGCGGATGGTAAACAGTACTCATCTTGAGCTTAGTTTCCAAAACCTCTTGTAGACTCTTCCAGAACTCGCTAGTAAATGAGAAATCTCTATCACTAACTATGCTGCTAGGAATTCCATGCAATCTAATCACATTCTTTTGTAAATAATTTCGGCAAAACAGAGGTCGTTCTGGTTGACTTAACTGGAATGAAATGGGCACACTTGTTTAATCTGTCCACTAGGACCCATATATTTTCATTTCCTCTGTTCCACCTTGTAACCCGTCAATGAAACCCATAGAAATAGAATCCCACTTCCATACCGAGATATCCAACGGTTGAAGCAATCAACTTGGCTTATGGTGTTTAGCCTTTTCCTGTTGGCAATTCAAACATTTCTGTACCCATAAGCCAATATCTCGCTACATACCTTCCCATAATAAACTCCTCTTCATATCATGATACATCTTAGTTCCTCCCGGATGAATAGTAAATTCGAATGATGACATTCCTCTAAGACTTCTTTCCTTATGTTTCTACACTCGAAACACATAATCTACCTTTCTTTTTCAACCACCCATTCTGGTCAAGACTGAAGTCCTTTAAGTCATCGCTCTCAGTCCCTTTTCTTAACTTCTCGATCACCATTCAGCTAACACTAGATCCTCCTCGTATTTAGAAGCAATATTTTTTTATCGTCACAGGTCGAACTACCAAACAAGATAACACAATTGTTTCTTCACTAGATCCAACCTCAGATCTCCACTACACTCTGCAATCTGCCAATGCTTCCAAATCTTTCCCCTCAGCAATCATCGCCAATACTACATTATGATGTTTCCTGCTAAGTGCATCTGCAACCTTGTTTCCTTTCCTGGGTGTGTACTCAATCACAAAATCATAAGCGGCTTTAAACTCTAACTTCCTCCATTGTCTCATGTTCAACTCCTTCTAAGAGAATAATTACTTTAGCAACTTATGACCTATATATAACTCAAACCTCTATCCCAAAAGATAATGTCTCCACACATTCAAAGTAAATATTACTACAGCCAATTCCAAATCATGCGTCAGATACCTAAACTCATGCGGTCTATGCTGCCTTGAAGCATAAGGAATCACTTTACCTCTTTGCATCAGCACAAAACCTAACCCTGTTCCACACGCATCAATGTAAACCACCAAATCCTGATTCCTTTTCAGAACAAACAACACAGGTGCATGGGTCAATAAGTGTATCAAACTCTGGAATGCTTCCTCGACTTAATCTGATTTGAATTAATCAGACAATTAACTAATCTCACTTATGAATGTTTGGATTCTATTGGATCATTGAATTGTTTGATATCCCTGATATGTGATGCTATGTTTTGATTTGAGCTGTGCTAATGCAATTTATTATTTGTGAAATATATCTGTGATCCGTGAATGAAAGATAAGCGTTATAGTTTGTAACATCCCGCCTTTTCGCACACTTTAAACCGACACACGTGCCAATTCAAAGCATACTCAAGGGCGGATTGTTATGGGGTAAATAAGAAAAAAAAACAGAGAAGAAATAAAACAAAACAGAATCTCACAGCGGAAGGATAAAATATAATAATAAATATACAGTTCAAAACAGTTTACAAACACTTGATTTGCTTTATACAATAAATATCAGAGTTACACATACCAATACAATCAATGCAGCGGAACAGTATGAGTGTGGTGCAATACTATATATAATAATAATACGACTCCTACGTCTTTGTCCTTCAAAGCTAAAGTCTTCGATCCTGAAACGCTCGGACTGACCCGAGCGAATTTGAAAAGACAAAAACACTCGAGTCAGAACTAAACGATCTTATGTGAGTTAAATTAACATAAATAAATATGAGTACAGTAACTCAAGAGATGTTCGGGATTTACATCTCCTAAGGATCCGTTAAACTATTTACTATGTAGTATATTGCGCTATTATAATAGTGTCTATTTATAAAATAAACTTACGTTTTAATAGCGTTAAGGGGTTACCCATATAGTCCTTAACACAAATAATGCCAATAGTCTATACGGTACCGTAATACCTCCTGATCGGGAAGCTACCAGAGGATACTCCATAGGTACGACACAAATAGAAACTCGTAGTAAAGGCTCGGTATGGTAGGTGACACGGCACAACTAGGCAATGCCAGGGTAGATATACCAATTGCTATCCAGGCTGGTGGAAACGCGTAGCCGCAGTTACCGCCCACCTCGGACTAACTCCCCAAAATCAAAATATAGAAGTGGCCACTGAATCAATCCAAAATCAAAGTATAATATCGAAGAGGAGGGTCCGATCAGAGGAATGACCTCATTGGCCTGAGAATCGCTCCTGTTTTACCCACCTTATGCCAACTCACGGGAGTCGGGTCCACGTATTTACCTTACAGGAAACGTCGCCACCACCTACTTCATTCTGGAATCTCCACCGCGTACACGGTTAGTCAAAGTGGTTTTCGGTATCGACAGAGAGTATGTCCATATCCGATCCCGGTCTCTTTGCCAACCCATCGTTATTATAACACCACGGTCATTTAAAATAGCTCATACCTTAAAACCAGAATAAACATTTCCATTTTAAAATTATGAATACGATATCATTTTAAAACCCAAAACAATATGATATCCTTTATCCCAAATATAAACCTTTTCAAAAATCCAAATGCTTTAAAATTTATAACGTCTGAAAGCCAAATATCCTTTCAAAGCATAATATTTCGAAATTCATAATTTAAAACCATAACTTTTAAAACTTAAATGGTTTGGATATTCAACGGTATATGAATTAAATGGCTTAACTCAAATGTTGCGTTGTAAAGAAAATAGTTCTCATGGCTTTACAGATACATTTCTTTATTAAAGTCTAAACCAAAATTTATATTATCTCTCTCAAGTTCCAAAACCACTTCAATTTATTTATATATACGTATATCCATTTTGAGTATCAATATTTCAAACTAAAGTTGGATTTTATTCTTTCAACAAATCAATTGTTCTATTAATTAGTCTTGAATATTCACAAAAAAATCCATAAATAATAATACTTCAATTTCTAGTAATAAAATATATATAATTTCCCAATTCAAATTATACTAGAATATTCATTTCAATTTATTTTGGGAAAAATCCAATTATAAATATCATATCTTAAAATTTCCAAACTTAACATTTAAACATATGATATAAATTATTTAACTCCATTTTCTTTATTTTCTTCCATTTTTAATAAAGATTTTTATACACCTTTTAATTTCAAAATTTTCAACTTCATATGTATATATATATGGAAGAAAAATATTTATACAATATAAAATTTAAGATTATTATAAACCGTATTCCATCCAAACCATAGAAATCACATTTAAATAGTTATATATATACCGCGGTGCCTGTATATAATTTTCTATCCTATGGTCAAGTGATACAGATATTTATCATTTCAATCCGCAATTTAAAAAAAAATATAAAATTTTGCGGTTATATATCATTTCAAACCACAATCCCGAATGAAATGAAATATGCATGATAATTTGCAATTTAATGATATACAATAAACATCCATTCATCAACATCATCCATCATCCAAATCACAATCATCAATCAATAACAATATTATTTTTGGTACTATATAACAGGTAATATTGGCAATTTTATTCAAATTAAATTTAACAGCTATTAATCTACAGTCTATATTCAGTAATAAATTATATAACTGTTAACTAGCAGTTCATATACAAACAAATAAATTTTAACTGTAAATTTATACGCAATAAATTAATTAAATTAACAGTTAAATTTAATAAATGCAATTCAACAGATATGAATAAAATAAACATGCCAAATACTCATAAATAAATTTCTATTCATTTCTAAAATTAATTTAACAAACATAAAAGCTTCTAGTAGTTGTGAGTGGGTTAAAGCACTCACCTTTTTGAATTTAAATCGAATTTAAATTCAATCTAAACTCAAAAATTCGCCCGTCTCAGAATTCGTCCAAACCAGCATCATCAAGTCCGGAATTTAATTACGATCCTAATAAAAGAAACCGCGCGTGAATCTGAATCCGTATGTGAAAGTTACATCGATAATTGAGATTGAAATTTAATTTAAAAAATAAGAAAAGGAGTACACATTGCAAATAGTACACGTCACCTACCTACTTTGCAAAGCACACGTCACAACATCTCCAGCTTCTCACGCGCAAGCCCTGTAGCCGAAACTCCAAACGAACCAGTGAACGCAACAAACCCTTGACCGTGCCTTTGACCACCAATTTCTTCCACCACCGGCCTCCATACGCAGCGCCACCACCACCATCGTGCTCCTCATGCCGAGACGCCCCTACCAGTGATCTTCGGTCGCCCAAACTCCTACATGGCCGCCGCCCCTGTATAACCCTAATCGAATTGTAGCAAGCAATCCGACCATCAAAACGACAACCAAACCACATAGATGCGCTCCCCATCGTCCTCTCTCCAATACCCAGAAATGTTTTCCCGATCCGACAACTTTTGTTACGGCGATGATGAACGGTTGGGACAGTTTTGAATTTATTCTGTGTAAACGGTAACTCCAACTGAAAAACGAATTTCACTATGGGGTTACGTGTTTCGAGAAGATTAACATATATTTTTGGGGAATTTTTCTGGAGATTTTGAATTTTCATTTTGTTTTTGAACTGAATGGATCTTGGGTTAGCCCCCATTGAAGAAGAAGAGAAGCTTGAAGAAAATACGTGCAGATGAATGAAATTAGGCGGAGGCTAGGGCTGAATAGCTGGGTTTATATAGAGGGTTAGAGGTAGCGTAGATAGACCGTAGAATGAACGTGCGGAATAATTATGGCCCAAAAAGCCCGCTATGTCTCCGGAACGAAATTTCGTAAATCTATATATCCAAATAGGTAATTTAAAATATTCTGAACGCGATGGAAAAAGTTTCACGTCCAAATTTGATCATATGAAGAAGTTATGCTGAAAACAAAATTTCCAAATTGATTTTATTAAAATTGATTTCAAGGCGTTTCACGCCCGTACGATCAAACGACAAGTCCGATCGATACGAAACTTGAAACCCTATAATAATTCATCGATACGGATCCGATGAAACTGGTTTCGTCGAAATCCGAGTCCGTGACAAAAATGGCTATTTTTATATTCATTAATTAAATTAAAATAAATTACAAATAATCCAAATTTTATATTAAATTCTAAAATTGGCCAAATTTTATTTCTTATATGATTCGTAATCAATTGAAAAGATTTAACAGGCTTAGCTGTGAATTAAAAGTTGACAGTATATTAATTGCAATGTTAATTTCTACACTTTCTTATATTTAAGAATTTTATAAATTATATTCTCAAAACCCATACTTTAGATTTTTAATCTTTATATTCTCAACTTTCACTTAAAATAAAGATGCCATAAACATTAGTTCCTGATTCACATCATTATTCTTTAAGTCTAATTTAAATCTCAATAACGTAGTATTTAACGTTAGAATCCATTTTATTATGCATAAATTACAAATTTTACTGACCCAAATTTTCTTCTTTTCATTCCATATCGATTGTCAATCCTATAAGAAAAATTAACATTAGGTTCATACTTATTACAAATAACTCCAATTTCTTCCAAATAATAATTACATAACTATTAAATATTAAATCCATTTAATTGCAATAAATTCAATTGATTGCAATAAATTTCCAAATAAATTTGGATTTTTATTTGGTTATACAAAAAAAATCCGTTATCAATTACCTAACAAAGTTATTATTACTTAAGATCTCATTGCATCCACATTTTCACATTTTCATTTCCTGTTTTCTTTACTTTATTCTACATAAATTATTATAAATGGGATTTTCTTGGTTACATCTTATTTGTATTTAACATTACTCATTCACCAATTTATTTCACTTTAACTGCGGTAAATTGGCGGATAAATTGAATTTGATTCCCAAAATTTAAATTAACAAGCAACAAGAATAGGTAACACACAATAGTCGTTACGCTAAATTCTAGTCACCTAAATAAGCTTTTATTACTTTACAAAATGGAATAACTTTTAAACTCATAAATGTAATACCAAAACCGTTATAAATCCAATAAATTTCCAAATCGGAGTTTGTACACATTTTACACAACTATTATGATTTCTCACAGAACGTTGAATTTATTAAATGACCATTTATTATACTTTAATTCCCTTAATTGAATCAAATGCTTATAATTTTTACATTCTTACCATTCCTTCCCATTATAAATTCATTAACGGATTTACAAATCTCTATCTTCAAACATTAAATAACCAAACTGATTACAACCACTGTTCTTATCAAATTTTCATAAATTTGTTCAAATCTATACTCTTTTTCCATATAAATAAATTTTATGTTACTACTAGATTTTTTTTTTTATCCACTACAGCCATTAAATTTTTACTATCTACACTTATTACATCTTTGTATTAATGAATCCCATTCAAGTTAATATATATATTAATATTCACAAATTCAACATTTATATGTTTCTTAAAATTAACTTTCAACCAAATGTGCCAATTTACATTTCATTTCCATTTAATATATATTCATTTTATTCCGTTCATTCGGGTACTGCATTGAAATATATTTATTCTCTAATACTAACGTTATTATCATTAAATTATGATTGGATTCCAAGTTTTTATTCAATACCTTGAACAATAACTTACATATTAACCAAATCCTTCTTCTACTTAATTCAAATTGGATTATGTTCCAATTCCTATAACCTAGGTCTTGAGTCACCATTGACATAATTAAATTTATCGTTTATTTCAATCTTCATTTATAATTTAAAGTTCTACTAAACTAAATTACAAAACTTATGAATTTTAACAAATTTAATCCACCAATTAAATTTTTCTGATGTTTATATATTGCAATTAAATTCAGTTATTATTTCATTAATACCATTTTAATCAACTAATTATGACTTATAACCACAAACACAAATTTTCGATATTTCAATCTATGTCATATAAACATTTTAAATTATTTACTTTTAATTACAGTTACTAGCTAATCCCTACATTTACTCCATTAAAAATCCTAAGACTTCTATTTCAATTTAAATTAGATTAGAAAACATATCAAATTGATTCATTTAATATCATTGAATTTAACGGGTCGTTACACTCTCCCCCACTCAAAACTTTTCGTCCCTGAAAAGGAAAAAGAAGGGAGAAGGGAGAATAAAACAGTACATCTTATTTCAAATATTATTTATTTTAAAGTGAACTATTCAAGTGGATTCAATCATTAATCAACCAAACAATTCAACAACCATCAACCTTACAAACAACATACATACACAAACAAAGCAACCATTTAATCCATCAAACAAATAATTGTTTGGGTTCAAACTTGAAATTTGTATGAAATGAAATTAACTATCAAGTGCATCCTTTACTCAACAGTCTTAGATGGAACAAAGATAGATACTTATTCATTTAACCACTTCAAATTTCTTACCCAACAACATAAATCAAACAACACAATTCAAACCAACACCCAAATTTATTTATTATACATTTATCTCATGCTTCAATGGTTTGATTTTCTTTCTTTCATTTATGGAGTGATCCCTTTACTTCTTACAATTTTCATTTTCATTTATTACAAAATTATCATATTTGTGTTCCAATTTATTGACTAAAGTTTATATCACCCATTTATTCTACTTACCTTTCTTATATAGTAAAATTTCCGATTTAGCTTAAGTATTAACAGCAATTAATTGAATACTTTAATTACCTCAAGCTTCACTTGTAAGATTTCCCTTTACACTTTCTTACTAGCAATTGCAACTTTTATTTTATGGTAAGTTATATATATTTTAAGAATGTAAGTGAAAATTTACAAGTTTCTTTTCATTCCTTTAATTAATATATATTTGTTTTATAACCTACAATTTCAACTTACCTTTAATCTCATTCATTTATTTAATGTTGAAGTTTCCATTATATTTAATTACAGTAACCCTCTACTTACACTTAATTTATTAACCTTATAACTTGCATTCCTATAAGTGAAAGATTTTACTCATTCATTAACTATGGATTGCAGTCATTTATATTTTTCCTACTTTCCATTATATTAGAATAGGGGAAATTAAGGCGTACTTAAGTTAATAACCCTATAATCAAACTTTATAAATTAAGGAATTTCATTTTTTTACTTTCTTAAGGTTAAAGTCACCTATTAATAATACAACCTTCAATTTTAGTAAAATTCCAATCATCACTTAAGTTAATACCATTAAATTCTTATTTATAACAGTAATTTATTGAATACTTCATTTTTTTCCAAAATTCTACTTGTATAATATTCTATTCCACTCTTAATTTACATTTCAACTTTTTATACTTGGTAAGTTATTTATGTTAAAGAAAATGCAATTGAACTTATACAAGTTTTATCTCAATTCTCTTAATTCATTGATTGTTCAATAAATCTTTACCATTACTTATAAGTTAAAATTTTAACTTCCTTTATAACATAGCATTAATTCTCTTACCTAAATTAGAAATTTCAATTCATTAATTTCTTACCTGTTATTTCACTAAAATAATTTAAACAATTAATTAATGGAAAATTTTAGAATTAAATACCGGGTCAAATTTCAATTTATTTTAAAATAATAGATAATTAGTTTCCTACAACTTTTATATCTCAATTATATTTTAGAACAATTAAAATTTTAGATAATTTCAAAATAAATCTGCAGTAGAATTTTACTACAGTGGCCTTTCCCCTTCGAAACTCGAAAATGAAAGTCGATGATGCGACCGCCATTACCGAAATTATTTTCCAACGACAGAGAGGAAAGTACAAAATTATTTTCTCCAAAATCCTCTTTAAACCAATTCCTTCGAATTATACTAAATATTTATATAAGAAAATATTTATAAACCAAATCATTATATTTCATAAATCCTTTGAAAGCAGATTTTTTTTTAAAAATCCCGTACTTAGGTTCTAAAATCTCCAATTTGATTTATTATAATTTCAACTTAGCTTTAATTCATTACAAATATTTTTATTACCTAACACCCAACTATAGCAACCAAAATATATCTTTATAAAAATATTTTTTTATATATAGAAAATATAATAGGCAAAATTATTTCATTCACCTATATTAAAAACAAATATTATGTCGGTATGTCCTATTAAGTGTTTAGAAATCCCTATTGATGACATAGCGTCCCATGCATCAACCAGAATTTATAAATACAAAGCGGAACAGATTAACACAATATCAAAATCTTTATTAACACTAACAAATACGCTCTCTCATATATATACACTCAGCGACTCGCATAGGGTATTACTACCCTATTAACAAAGAGTCAAACCCCACAAAACCAAGGTTTATCGCTAAACCAAAGCTCTGATACCAACTGTAACATCCCGCCTTTTCGCACACTTTAAACCGACACACGTGCCAATTCAAAGCATACTCAAGGGCGGATTGTTATGGGGTAAATAAGAAAAAAAAACAGAGAAGAAATAAAACAAAACAGAATCTCACAGCGGAAGGATAAAATATAATAATAAATATACAGTTCAAAACAGTTTACAAACACTTGATTTGCTTTATACAATAAATGTCAGAGTTACACATACCAATACAATCAATGCAGCGGAACAGTATGAGTGTGGTGCAATACTATATATAATAATAATACGACTCTTTCGTCTTTGTCCTTCAAAGCTAAAGTCTTCGATCCTGAAACGCTCGGACTGACCCGAGCGAATTTGAAAAGACAAAAACACTCGAGTCAGAACTAAAAGATCTTATGTGAGTTAAATTAACAGAAATAAATATGAGTACAGTAACTCAAGAGATGTTCGGGATTTACATCTCCTAAGGATCCGTTAAACTATTTACTATGTAGTATATTGCGCTATTATAATAGTGTCTATTTATAAAATAAACTTACGTTTTAATAGCGTTAAGGGGTTACCCATATAGCCCTTAACACAAATAATGCCAATAGTCTATACGGTACCGTAATACCCCCTGATCGGGAAGCTACCAGAGGATACTCCATAGGTACGACACAAATAGAAACTCGTAGTAAAGGCTCGGTATGGTAGGTGACACGGCACAACTAGGCAATGCCAGGGCAGATATACCAATTGCTATACAGGCTGGTGGAAACGCATAGCCGCAGTTACCGCCCACCTCAAAATCAAAATATAGAAGTGGGCACTGAATCAATCCAAAATCAAAGTATAATATCGAAGAGGAGGGTCCGATCTGAGGAATGACCTCATTGGCCTGAGAATCGCTCCTGTTTTAGCCACCTTATGCCAACTCACGGGAGTCGGGTCCACGTATTTACCTTACAGGAAATGTCGCCACCACCTACTTCATTCTGGAATCTCCACCGCGTACACGGTTAGTCAAAGTGGTTTTCGGTATCGACAGAGAGTATGTCCATATCCGATCCCGGTCTCTTTGTGATGCAGCTAAGGCCAGAGAAGAAGTTGTGCAAACTTTAATTCCTGAAAACACGAGTTTGTGGTGTAGTGTGATGACTCGTCCATGACTCAATGAAGGTTTTAGTCGTTTCCGAGCTAGGGAAGGAGGTCCACGACCTAACAAACCACGGGAGAAATCAGGCCGAGATAACAAGGCATCGGAGTTGAGTCGTCCACGACTCAACGGTCTATCCATAAGTCGTTTGCGACTTAACCAAGCTCAGGAGAAGATGTACCGACCTAATGATATCTACATGAGTCGTCTACGACTTAGCATGAAGCAAGGGAAAGCCCCAGCTGGTGAAGGCCTTGAGTCGGAGGGAGTTAGGACGACAAGGAGTTGAGTCGGCAGAGTCGCTTGGCTTGTTGAGTCGTGTACCTTGTGTGTTTGAAGAGTCGTGAGTCGTTTACGACATAAGTTGGGTCATGTATGTACTATATGAGTCGGTCGTGTTTGAGTCGTTTGTATTGTCTGTGAGTCGTAACGTGTTGAGTCGGGTGAGTTGTGGTTGAGATAGTAAGTCGTGAGTCGTGCCCTGCTTGAGTCGGTTGCGTATGAAGTGTTGTAATGGCAGTATGTAGCGTCTGTTGAGTCGGCAGCGACTTAGATGAGTCGGCAACGACTTAGATGAGTCGTGAGATATGAGTCGGTCACGACTTAAGGGCCAGTTGTAAACTCTATAAATAGGGGCGTGAGTTGTAATTTTTGGTGGTTGATTTTGAAATAAAATTTCTTGTTGATTGCTTTGTGCTTTCTTCTCCAATTGGTAGTTGAGTGTAATTTCCTATCTCCACTTACGTCATTCGAGTGCGGTCGAATCCACGTTTGCTGAAGCCGATTCACGGTATCTAGTGCGCTAGATCAACGTACGAAGAATCGTAGATCTTTGAACACGGTATAGTGCGCTATCAACGTGTTTGAGATAGCTAGAATTCGGTATCTTCGGATCAACGAATTTGGGCATTTTGGTATCTTCAACTCACCGATTGCTACACTTCACCGAGTTAAGTTTGTTTCGATTAATCCGCTGCGTCATTATTGGTATCAGAGCCAATCTTAGCCAATCATAGCTAAGTTGATTCTTGGAGCCAAGTTTTTGAAGTTTTTGAAGTTTGAAGTTGTTCATCGTGTTCATATTGAAGTTGCATCAAATTTGGAGTGTTTGATCCATTTCATTTTGGATCGAAGTGTTGGATATTGTTTGGATTTTGTCTTGGAGTTTTGCGCGCCAAGATTTGAAGTGTGGAGCCGTGTTGAACCATTGCCGAGCTAAAGCGTTGCCGAGTTAAGTGTTGAACCGTAACTTGTTGAAACTTTGGAGTTTTGTGTTTGAATTGTAGAAGTTTGTGAAGTTTTTCAATTATGCCACCAAGGAGAGCCAATCGTCATCAAAACGTTGAAGCTTTGTATCGTCGAGAAGAAGCCGAGCTTATGGAACAACGTATTAATGAGAAATTTGATGAAGGCATTGGAAAATTGGAGAAATTGATGAATGATTTAAATCAAAGGAGGAGATCACCAAACTCGAACCATGGAGGAAACTGAGTTTCGCCATCGGTTACGGAAGCGAGGAGGGTATCACCACATTCTTGTAGAGATAGAAGAGAAACATCAATTTCATCACGAAGAGATCATCATGACTATGCACATGAAGAGAGACGAAGTCAACGTGAATTTGATAATGAAGCATATAGAGATGAAGAGAGACATAGTCAAAGAAGTATGCATGAACGAAGGGATGATAATGGTCGAGATCGATGTAGGCGTACTTTTGATTTTGTTGAAGAAGGTGATAGAGCTAGTATTCATTATCGAGATCGAGATCAAGTTCGAAATTCTTATCGGGATGTTGAAGATGATCGACGATGGGAATCGGATATGAAAATGGAGATTCCGGAGTTTAAAGGCGGGATGGTTGTTGAAGAATTCTTAGATTGGTTGTCTAATGTGGAGGAAATCTTTGATTTCAAGGAGGTCCCGGAGAATCGAAGGGTGAAGTTGGTTGCTACTAGGTTGAGGGGGAGAGCTTTGGCGTGGTGGCAACAAACTAAACTTACTAGGGAGAGAATGGGAAAGTCAAAGATAGAATCGTGGGCAAAGATGAAGAAGTTGATGAGATCTACTTTCTTACCTTATAATTACCAATCACTTATGTACCAAAGGTTGCAGAATCTGAGGCAAGGGACAAAGTCTGTTAGTGATTATGCTGATGAATTTTACCAACTCATTGCCCGAAACGATATTATGGAGACAGAAGAACAGCTGACTGCTAGATTCATTGGGGGATTGAGGATGCAGATCCAGGATATGGTTAATATGTTCGATCCTAGATCCGTTGCAGAAGCACATCAGAAAGCGTTAGCTTGGGAGAAACAAGGAAGACGTGGAGGTAGTGTGTTTACTAATTCCAATAATCAAGCAAGGGGTGTTGGTGGAAGTTCTAATGTTTCTAAACCTGTTTCAAGACCAGTGGTGAAGGAGGCTGAGAAGGCAAAGGCTAACAGTGTTTTCAAATGTTATAATTGTCAGGAGTTGGGTCACAAGAGCAATGAATGTCCGAAGCCGAAGAAGAGAACCATGGTTGCAGAAGTTGAGGAGGATGATGGTGAGGAGGCAGAATGTTCAAATACACCTTATGTTGAGGAGGAAGAAGAATTGTTCGGAGATGAAGGTTGTAATCTTATGTTGAGGAGGTCATGTCTTACACCAAAGCAGGAGGAGGATTGTAGTTGGTTGAGAAGCAATATTTTTCAGTCGACATGCACTATTCTGGGAAAGGTTTGCAAGTTCGTTATTGATGCGGGAAGTTGTGATAATATTATTTCTACAGAGGCTGTGAGGAAATTGAACTTGAAGACTGAGAAGCATCCTAAACCGTACAAGCTAGCATGGTTAAGGAAGGGTGGTGAAGTGAAGGTGTGTCGAAGAGCTTGTGTTAATTTTTCTATTGGGAAGAAGTACAAAGATGAAATTTGGTGTGACGTTGTAGACATGGATGTGTGTCATCTGTTGTTGGGCAGACCATGGCAGTTTGATAGAGCAGTACAACATGATGGTCGTGCCAACAGTTACAGTTTCATGTTCGAGGGTACTAAAATCACTTTGGTTCCCAAGAAGCAACAGCAGAAGGAGAGCAAGCTGGAGGAGATTGAGGAATTGAAAACTCTGTTGACTTTGAAGGAGTTTGTCAAGGAAGTTGAGGAAGAACCTGAAGTGTTTTTGTTGATTGGGAGAGAGAGTAGTGAAGAAGTTGAGACTCCAGAAGAAGCAAAGCCAATTTTGAAAGAGTTTGAAGATGTCTTTCCAGAGGAGTTGCCTAAGGAGTTACCGCCACTTAGAGACATTCAACATCAAATTGATCTTGTTCCGGGAGCAGTTATACCACATAGACCGCATTACCGAATGAGTCCAAAGGAACATGAGGAGTTACGAAGTCAAGTGGAAGAGTTATTAGAGCAGGGACGTGTTCAGGAAAGTTTGAGTCCTTGTGCTGTGCCAGCTTTGTTAGTACCGAAGAAAGACGGAACTTGGAGGATGTGCACTGATAGTCGAGCTTTGAACAAGATTACTGTTCGTTATCGATTTCCTATGCCAAGGTTGGATGATTTGCTGGATCAGTTGAGTGGGGCAACTATATTTTCGAAGATTGATTTGAAGAGTGGTTATCATCAAATTCGGATTAGACCTGGAGACGAATGGAAGACAGCTTTCAAGACGTGAGAGGGGTTATACGAATGGTTGGTTATGCCATTTGGTTTGTCTAATGCACCTAGTACATTCATGCGGGTGATGAATCAAATCTTTAGACCATTCATTGGGAAGTTCGTCGTGGTTTATTTCGATGATATTCTGATTTACAGCAGGAGTATGGAGGAGCATGTTCTACATTTGAGGGAAGTGTTGATTATTCTTCGTGAAGAGCAATTTTATGCTGCTACAAAGAAATGTGTGTTTATGACGCACAGTGTTTTATTTCTGGGTTATGTTGTTTCAGGAAAAGGCATTCAAGTTGATCAGAGTAAAGTTGAAGCAGTCAGGAATTGGCCACAGCCAAAGACAAATACGGAAGTGAGAAGTTTTCATGGGCTAGCGTCATTCTACCGAAGATTCATTCCACACTTCAGTAGCGTGATGGCTCCAGTTACTGATTACATGAAGGGGAAACAATTTGTATGGTCAGAGGAAGCAGGAGTTGCTTTTGAACGAGTCAAAGAACTGTTGACGACAGCGCCAATTCTTGTTCTACCTAATTTCCAGTTATTGTTTGAATTGCATACTGATGCTTCGAAGGTTGGAATTGGAGGAGTTCTTAGTCAGAATGGGAAGCCAGTTGCTTATTTTAGCGAGAAACTGTCAGGGGCAAAGATGAGATACAACACATATGACGTTGAATTCTATGCTGTGGTGCAAACGATTAAACATTGGAGACATTATCTATTTCAGAAAGAATTTGTTCTGTACACTGATCATGAGGCATTGAAGCACTTACAGGGGCAGGATAAAATTTCAGCGAGACATGCATCATGGATTGCATATTTACAGCAATTTACTTTTGTCGTTAAGCACAAATCAGGGGTGACAAATCGAGTAGCTGATGCTTTGAGTAGGAGGAGTCATTTATTAACGACAATGAAGGTTGAAGTGACGGGGTTTGAAATGTTGCCAGAGATGATTAATGAAGATCCTTACTTTGTGAAATATGTTGAGAAAGTGAAGGATGGGAGTACCGATGAATTTATGTTGGTTGATGGATTTCTGTTTAAGGGAAATCAGTTATGTATTCCAGACTGTAGTTTGAGGTTGAAAATTGTCAAAGAGTTACACGAGGAAGGGCATGTAGGCCGTGATCGCACTTTACAATTGATTTCACAATCTTACTTTTGGCCATCGATGAGAAAAGAGGTTGAAAGATTCGTGGAAAGATGCCATATTTGCCAGGTTTCAAAAGGAACAGCGACGAATGCAGGGTTGTATATGCCATTACCAGTACCATCTAAGCCATGGGTTGATATTAGCATGGATTTCGTTTTGGGTTTGCCGAGAACTCAAAGGGGAAATGATTCGATATTTGTTGTAGTGGACAGATTTTCGAAGATGGCACATTTTGTTGCTTGCAAAAAGACAGCGGATGCTGTTCGTGTTGCTCAGTTGTTTTTCAAGGAGATCTATCGACTTCATGGATTGCCAGAGACTATTGTGTCGGATAGAGATACTCGTTTTCTGAGTCATTTTTGGTTGAGTTTGTGGAAAATGGTAGGAACGAAGTTGAATTTTAGCAGTGCTTATCATCCACAAATAGACGGACAGACGGAAGTTGTTAACAGGTCATTGGGAAATTTGTTGCGATGTCTTGTACAGGATAATTTGAGAAGTTGGGACATGAAGCTATGCCAAGCAGAATTTGCTCATAATCATGCAGTGAATCGAAGCACAGGATTCAGTCCATTTCAGATTGTTTATTCAAATTTACCCAGGGGACCGTTAGATTTGGCAGTAGTACCACAGTCGAAGGGGACAGTTAAACGAGCTGTTGATTTTGTTGATGAGCTGACTGAATGTCATAAAATCGTTCAGGAACGATTAGAGAAATCGAATGAGAAGTATAAGAAGTTTGCAGATTTGAAACGACGAAATGTTGAATTTAAGGAAGGTGATTTGGTTTATGCTGTATTGACAAAGGATCGTTTTCCAGTGGGTGCTTATAACAAGTTGAAGGCGCGAAAAATTGGTCCAGTTGAAGTTTTGAAGAAAATTAATGAGAATGCTTATCGATTACAGTTACCGGATGATGTTTATACTTCTGATGTTTTTAACATCAAACATTTAATTCCATATCATGGAGGTGGGATTGTTGAGGAAGAATTTACAAATTCGAGGTCGAATTTTTCTCAACCAGGGGAGGATGATGCAGCTAAGGCCAGAGAAGAAGTTGTGCAAACTTTAATTCCTGAAAACACGAGTTTGTGGTGTAGTGTGATGACTCGTCCACGACTCAATGAAGGTTTGAGTCGTTTCCGAGCTAGGGAAGGAGGTCCACGACCTAACAAACCACGGGAGAAATCAGGCCGAGATAACAAGGCATCGGAGTTGAGTCGTCCACGACTCAACGGTCTATCCATAAGTCGTTTGCGACTTAACCAAGCTCAGGAGAAGATGTACCGACCTAATGATATCTACATGAGTCGTCTACGACTTAGCATGAAGCAAGGGAAAGCCCCAGCTAGTGAAGGCCTTGAGTCGGAGGGAGTTAGGACGACAAGGAGTTGAGTCGGCTGAGTCGCTTGGCTTGTTGAGTCGTGTACCTTGTGTGTTTGAAGAGTCGTGAGTCGTTTACGACATAAGTTGGGTCATGTATGTACTATATGAGTCGGTCGTGTTTGAGTCGTTTGTATTGTCTGTGAGTCGTAACGTGTTGAGTCGGGTGAGTTGTGGTTGAGGTAGTAAGTCGTGAGTCGTGCCCTGCTTGAGTCGGTTGCGTATGAAGTGTTGTAATGGCAGTATGTAGCGTCTGTTGAGTCGGCAGCGACTTAGATGAGTCGGCAACGACTTAGATGAGTCGTGAGATATGAGTCGGTCACGACCTAAGGGCCAGTTGTAAACTCTATAAATAGGGGCGTGAGTTGTAATTTTTGGTGGTTGATTTTGAAATAAAATTTCTTGTTGATTGCTTTGTGCTTTCTTCTCCAATTGGTAGTTGAGTGTAATTGATGCAGCTCAGAACAGAGAAGAAATGCAACCAAAATTTCTAACAAGGATGAGTCGTACACGACTCATAGAGAGGTTAAGTCGTACGCGACTTAGGAAGGCAGGGTTAAGTCGTTTCCGACTTAATGGTGCACGGGATAGCAAGTTTCGAGTTAACAACAATTTGAACCGCATAAAAGAGGCATCGGGTTTGAGTCGTGCGAGCTTGAGTCGTATACGGGATAATGGAACAGGGTTACGACTCAAGGGAAACTTGGAGTGTGCATACTTGATGAGTCGTACACGACTTAACAACGTATCCATAAGTCGTGACCGAGATAGCATCAAGAAGGAGAAGGATTCAACTGATGGGAGCTTGAGTCGAAGGAAGGATGTTGAGTCGCTGAAGTTATGAGTCGTGAGTCGTAGGTCGTTGCCGACCTAGTATGAGTCGTGAGTCGTTTGTTGTGATGAGTCGTGTACTGTTGTATGTTGTAAGTCGTATGTCGTGAGTTTTAAGTCGGTATGTAGTGGATCGTGTTGCATTTTAGGTCGTTACCGACCTATGGGTTGTGAGTGTTGTATTTTAGGTCGTTACCGACCTAGGGGTAATGTTGAGTCGGTCATGTATATGAAGTGTTGGGTCGCATACGACCTATGGTGAGTCGTCTTAAGGTCATATAATGATGTATGAAGGTCGTGCTTGTTAAGTCGGCCAGGGTTGAGTCGTTCTGGAGTTGAGCTGCCTTGTGTTGAGTCGGCCGCGACCTAAGTTAGGTCGTAAGTCGTCGCCGACCTAAGAGTCAGGTGAGGGTTTGTGTGTGTTGAGTTGTGAAAAGCTATAAATAGCGCGTGTGTTGTACATTTTGAGGTTGTTGATTTTTGAATAAAACTCTCTTTTGTTAGCTTTGTGCTTTCATACCAATTGGTAGTTGAGTGTAATCTCCTATCTCCACTTACGTCATTCGAGTGCGCTCGAATCCACGTTTGTTGAAGCCGATTCACGGAATCTAGTGCGCTAGATCAACGTGCGAAGAATCGTAGATCTTTGAACACGGTATAGTGCGCTATCAACGTGTTTGAGATAGCTAGAGTTCGGTATCTTTGGATCAACGAACTTGGGCATTTTGGTATCTTCAACTCACCGATTGCTACATTTCATCGATTGAAGTTTTGTTTGATTAATCCGCTGAGTCATTATTGGTATCAGAGCCATACTTAGCCAATCATAGCTAAGTTTGATTCTTGGAGCCAAGTTTTTGAAGTTTTTGAAGTTGGAAGGAGTTCATCGTGTTCATATTGAAGTTGCATCAAGTTTGGAGAGTTTGATCCATTTCATTTTGGATCGAGGAGTTGGATTTTGTTTGGATTTTGAATTGGTGATTTGCGCGCCAAAGTTTTGAAGGTTTTGGAGTGAGCCGAGGCAAGTCTTGACCGAGCCAAGCAAAGTTGTGAAGAGTCAAGGCCGAGACAAGCATTGCCGAGACAGTTGAGCCTAGATTGCCTTATCGTGTGAAATTTTGAAGTATTGTGTTCAATTTGTTGAAGTTTGTGAAAATTTTAACCATGCCACCAAGGAGAGCTAATCGTCATCAAAACGTTGAAGCTTTGTATCGTAGAGAAGAAGCTGAGCTTATGGAACAACGTATTAATGAGAAATTTGATGAAGGCATTGGTAAATTGGAGAGATTGATGAATGATTTGAATCAAAGGAGGAGATCACCAAACTCGAACCATGGAGGAAACCGAGTTTCGCCATTGGTTACGGAAGCGAGGAGGGTATCACCACATTCTTGTAGAGATAGAAGAGAAACATCAATTTCATCACGAAGAGATCATCATGACTATGCACATGAAGAAAGAAGAAGTCATCGAGAATTTGACCATGAAGTATATAGAGATGAAGAGAGACATAGTCAAAGAAGCATGCATGAGAGAAGGGATGATGTTAGTCGAGATCGATGTAGGCGTACCTTTGATTTTGTTGAAGAGGGTGATAGAGCAAGTATTCATTATCGAGATCGAGACCAAGTTCGAAATTCTTACCGTGATGTGGAGGAAGAACCGGAAGTGTTTTTGTTGATTGGGAGAGAGAGTAGTGAAGAAGTTGAGATTCCCGAAGAAGCAAAGCCAGTTTTGGAAGAGTTTGAAGATGTCTTTCCAGAGGAGTTGCCAAAGGAGTTACCACCACTTAGAGACATTCAGCATCAGATTGATCTTGTTCCGGGGGCAGTGTTACCACATCGACCACATTATCGTATGAGTCCGAAGGAACATGAGGAATTGAGAAGGCAGGTGGAAGAGTTGCTTGAACAGGGTCGTATTCAGGAAAGTTTGAGTCCATGTGCTGTGCCAGCATTGTTGGTACCCAAGAAGGACGGAACTTGGAGGATGTGCACTGATAGTAGAGCTTTGAATAAGATCACTGTACGTTACAGATTTCCTATGCCAAGGTTGGATGATTTGTTGGATCAGTTGAGTGGGGCAACTATATTCTCGAAAATTGATTTGAAGAGTGGTTATCATCAAATTCGTATCAGACCTGGAGATGAATGGAAGACAGCTTTCAAAACTAGAG
Organism: Allium cepa; assembly: GCA_030765085.1. NCBI lineage: Eukaryota > Viridiplantae > Streptophyta > Magnoliopsida > Asparagales > Amaryllidaceae > Allium > Allium cepa. The sequence goes on from CM060930.1 coordinate 242,885,290, forward strand.
AGGGGTTGTACGAATGGTTGGTTATGCCATTTGGTTTGTCTAATGCACCTAGTACATTCATGCGGGTGATGAATCAAATTTTTAGACCATTCATTGGAAAGTTCGTCGTGGTGTATTTCGATGATATTTTGATTTATAGCAGGAGTACGGAGGAGCATGTTCTACATCTGAGGGAAGTGTTGCTTATTCTTCGTGAAGAACAATTTTACGCTGCTACAAAGAAATGTGTGTTTATGACACCTACTGTTTTATTCCTGGGTTATGTTGTTTCAGGGAAAGGTATTCAAGTTGACCAGAGCAAAGTTGAAGCAGTCAAGAATTGGCCACAGCCAAAGACAATTACAGAAGTGAGAAGTTTTCATGGGCTAGCGTCATTCTACCGAAGGTTCATACCACACTTCAGTAGCGTGATGGCTCCAGTGACTGATTGCATGAAGGGTAAACAGTTTGTGTGGTCAGAGGAAGCGGGGGTTGCCTTTGAAAGGATCAAGGAATTGTTGACGTCTGCACCAATTCTTGTTCTACCTAATTTTCAGTTGTTGTTTGAATTGCATACTGATGCTTCGAAGGTTGGTATTGGAGGAGTTCTGAGCCAGAATGGAAAGCCAGTTGCTTATTTTAGTGAGAAGTTGTCAGGGGCAAAGATGAGATACAGTACATACGATGTTGAGTTTTATGCTGTTGTTCAGACGGTTAAGCATTGGAGACATTACTTATTTCAGAAGGAATTTGTTCTGTACACTGATCACGAAGCTTTGAAACATTTACAGGGGCAAGATAAGATTTCTGCGAGACATGCGTCGTGGATTGCTTATTTGCAGCAGTTTACTTTTGTCGTTAAACACAAATCAGGGGTGACGAATCGAGTAGCAGATGCTTTGAGTAGGAGGAGTCATTTACTAACGACAATGAAGATTGAAGTGACGGGGTTTGAAATGTTGCCAGAGATGCTTGAAGAAGATCCTTACTTTGTGAAATATGTTGAAAAAGTGAAGGATGGGATTGCCGATGAATTCATGTTGGTTGATGGTTTTCTGTTTAAAGGAAATCGTTTATGTATTCCGGATTGTAGTTTGAGGATGAAGATTGTGAAGGAATTACATGAAGAAGGGCATGTGGGCCGTGATCGTACTTTACAGTTGATTTCGCAATCTTACTTTTGGCCATCGATGAGAAAAGAAGTTGAGAGATTTGTGGAGCGATGTCATATTTGCCAAGTTTCAAAAGGGACAGCAACGAATGCAGGGTTGTATATGCCATTACCAGTACCATCTAAGCCATGGGTTGATATCAGCATGGATTTCGTTTTGGGTTTGCCGAGAACTCAAAGGGGAAATGATTCAATATTTGTTGTGGTGGACAGGTTTTCGAAGATGGCACATTTTGTTGCTTGCAAGAAGACAGCAGATGCAGTTCGAGTAGCGCAGTTATTTTTCAAGGAGATTTATCGACTTCATGGTTTACCAGAATCTATTGTTTCTGATCGAGATACTCGTTTTCTGAGTCACTTTTGGCTGAGTTTGTGGAAGATGGTGGGAACGAAACTGAAATTTAGTAGTGCTTATCATCCACAAACTGATGGACAGACAGAAGTTGTTAACAGGTCATTGGGGAATTTGTTGCGTTGTCTTGTACAGGATAATTTGAGAAGTTGGGACATGAAGCTATGCCAGGCAGAATTTGCTCATAATCATGCAGTAAATCGTAGCACAGGATTCAGTCCGTTTCAGATTGTTTATTCAAGTTTACCTAGGGGGCCGTTGGATTTAGCAGTTGTACCACAGTCAAAGAGAACAGTTAAACGAGCTGCTGATTTTGTTGATGAGCTGACTGAATGTCATAAAATCGTTCAGGAACGATTGGAGAAATCGAATGAGAAGTATAAGAAGTCTGCAGATTTGAAGCGACGAAATGTTGAATTTAACGAAGGCGATTTGGTTTATGCAGTGTTGACAAAAGACCGTTTTCCGGTACGAACATACAATAAATTGAAAGCACGGAAAATTGGTCCAGTTGAAGTTTTGAAGAAAATCAATAAGAATGCATACCGATTAAAGTTACCAGATGATGTTTATACTTCTGATGTTTTCAACGTCAAACATTTAGTTCCGTATAATGGAGGTGAGATTGTTGTGGAAGAGGTTGCAAATTCGAGGACGAATTTTTCTCAACCAGGGGAGGATGATGCAGATCAGGCCAAAGCGATGAGTCATTCACGATCTAGGATGGTACTACGACTTACAACATACAACAGTACACGACTCATCACAACAAACGACTCACGACTCATACTAGGTCGGCAACGACCTACGACTCACGACTCATAACTTCAGCGACTCAACATCCTTCCTTCGACTCAAGCTCCCATCAGTTGAATCCTTCTCCTTCTTGATGCTATCTCGGTCACGACTTATGGATACGTTGTTAAGTCGTGTACGACTCATCAAGTATGCACACTCCAAGTTTCCCTTGAGTCGTAACCCTGTTCCATTATCCCGTATACGACTCAAGCTCGCACGACTCAAACCCGATGCCTCTTTTATGCGGTTCAAATTGTTGTTAACTCGAAACTTGCTATCCCGTGCACCATTAAGTCGGAAACGACTTAACCCTGCCTTCCTAAGTCGCGTACGACTTAACCTCTCTATGAGTCGTGTACGACTCATCCTTGTTAGAAATTTTGGTTGCATTTCTTCTCTGTTCTGAGCTGCATCAGTAATCTCCTATCTCCACTTACGTCATTCGAGTGCGCTCGAATCCACGTTTGCTGAAGCCGATTCACGGTATCTAGTGCGCTAGATCAACGTACGAAGAATCGTAGATCTTTGAACACGGTATAGTGCGCTATCAACGTGTTTGAGATAGCTAGAATTCGGTATCTTCGGATCAACGAATTTGGGCATTTTGGTATCTTCAACTCACCGATTGCTACATTTCACCGAGTTAAGTTTGTTTCGATTAATCCGCTGCGTCACTTTGCCAACCCATCGTTATTATAACACCACGGTCATTTAAAATAGCTCATACTTTAAAACCAGAATAAACATTTCCATTTTAAAATTATGAATACGATATCATTTTAAAACCCAAAACAATATGATATCCTTTATCCCAAATATAAACCTTTTCAAAAATCCAAATGCTTTAAAATTTATAACGTCTGAAAGCCAAATATCCTTTCAAAGCATAATATTTCGAAATTCATAATTTAAAACCATAACTTTTAAAACTTAAATGGTTTGGATATTCAACGGTATATGAATTAAATGGTTTAACTCAAATGTTGCGTTGTAAAGAAAATAGTTCTCATGGCTTTACAAATACATTTCTTTATTAAAGTCTAAACCAAAATTTATATTATCTCTCTCAAGTTCCAAAACCACTTCAATTTATTTATATATACGTATATCCATTTTGAGTATCAATATTTCAAACTAAAGTTGGATTTTATTCTTTCAACAAATCAATTGTTCTATTAATTAGTCTTGAATATTCACAAAAAAATCCATAAATAATAATACTTCAATTTCTAGTAATAAAATATATATAATTTCCCAATTCAAATTATACTAGAATATTCATTTCAATTTATTTTGGGAAAAATCCAATTATAAATATCATATCTTAAAATTTCCAAACTTAACATTTAAACATATGATATAAATTATTAAACTCCATTTTCCTAATTTTCTTCCATTTTTAATAAAGATTTTTATACACCTTTTAATTTCAAAATTTTCAACTTCATATGTATATATATATGGAAGAAAAATATTTATACAATATAAAATTTAAGATTATTATAAACAGTATTCCATCCAAACCATAGAAATCACATTTAAATAGTTATATATATACCGCGGTGCCTGTATATAATTTTCTATCCTATGGTCAAGTGATACGGATATTTATCATTTCAATCCGCAATTTAAAAAAAAAATATAAAATTTTGCGGTTGTATATCATTTCAAACCACAATCCCGAATGAAATGAAATATGCATAATAATTTGCAATTTAATGATATACAATAAACATCCATTCATCAACATCATCCATCATCCAAATCACAATCATCAATCAATAACAATATTATTTTTGGTACTACATAACAGGTAATACTGGCAATTTTATTCAAATTAAATTTAACAGCTATTAATCTACAGTCTATATTCAGTAATAAATTATATAACTGTTAACTAGCAGTTCATATACAAACAAATAAATTTTAACTGTAAATTTATACGCAATAAATTAATTAAATTTACAGTTAAATTTAATAAATGCAATTCAACAGATATGAATAAAATAAACATGCCAAATACTCATAAATAAATTTCTATTCATTTCTAAAATTAATTTAACAAACATAAAAGCTTCTAGTAGTTGTGAGTGGGTTAAAACACTCACCTTTTTGAATTTAAATCGAATTTAAATTCAATCTAAACTCAAAAATTCGCCCGTCTCAGAATTCGTCCAAACCAGCGTCATCAAGTCCGGAATTTAATTACGATCCTAATAAAGAAACCGCGCGTGAATCTGAATCCATATGTGAAAGTTACATCGATAATTGAGATTGAAATTTAATTTAAAAAATAAGAAAAGGAGTACACATTGCAAATAGTACACGTCGCCTACCTACTTTGCAAAGCACACGTCACAACATCTCCAGCTTCTCACGCGCAAGCCCTGTAGCCGAAACTCCAAACGAACCAGTGAACGCAACAAACCCTTGACCGTGCCTTTGACCACCAATTTCTTCCACCACCGGCCTCCATATGTCGCGCCACCACCACCATCGTGCTCCTTATGCCGAGACGCCCCTACAAGTGATCTCCGGTCGCCCAAACTCCTACATGGCCGCCGCCCCTGTATAACCCTAATCGAATTGTAGCAAGCAATCCGACCATCAAAACGACAACCAAACCACATAGATGCGCTCCCCATCGTCCTCTCTCCAATACCCAGAAATGTTTTCCCGATCCGACAACTTTTGTTACGGCGATGATGAACGGTTGGGACAGTTTTGAATTTATTCTGGGTAAACGGTAACTCCAACTGAAAAACGAATTTCACTATGGGGTTACGTGTTTCGAGAAGATTAACATATATTTTTGGGGAATTTTTCTGGAGATTTTGAATTTTCATTTTGTTTTTGAACTGACTGGATCTAGGGTTAGCCCCCATTGAAGAAGAAGAGAAGCTTGAAGAAAATACGCGCAGATAAATGAAATTAGGCGGAGGCTAGGGCTGAATAGCTAGGTTTATATAGAGGGTTAGAGGTAGCGTAGATAGACCGTAGAATGAACGTGCGGAATAATTATGGCCCAAAAAGCCCGCTATGTCTCCGGAACGAAATTTCGTAAATCTATATATCCAAATAGGTAATTTAAAATATTCTGAACGCGATGAAAAAAGTTTCACGTCCAAATTTGATCATATGAAGAAGTTATGCTGAAAACAAAATTTCCAAATTGATTTCAAATTGATTTTATTAAAATTGATTTCAAGGCGTTTCACGCCCGTACGATCAAACGACAAGTCCGATCGATACGAAACTTGAAACCCTATAATAATTCATCGATACGGATCCGACGAAACTGGTTTCGTCGAAATCCGAGTCCGTGACAAAAATGGCTATTTTTATATTCATTAATTAAATTAAAATAAATTACAAATAATCAAAATTTTATATTAAATTCTAAAATTGGCCAAATTTTATTTCTTATATGATTCGTAATCAATTGAAAAGATTTAACAGGCTTAGCTGTGAATTAAAAGTTGACAGTATATTAATTGCAATGTTAATTTCTACACTTTCTTATATTTAAGAATTTTATAAATTATATTCTCAAAACCCATACTTTAGATTTTTAATCTTTATATTCTCAACTTTCACTTAAAATAAAGATGCCATAAACATTAGTCCCTGATTCACATCATTATTCTTTAAGTCTAATTTAAATCTCAATAACGTAGTATTTAACGTTAGAATCCATTTTATTATGCATAAATTACAAATTTTACTGACCCAAATTTTCTTCTTTTCATTCCATATCGATTGTCAATCCTATAAGAAAAATTAACATTAGGTTCATACTTATTACAAATAACTCCAATTTCTTCCAAATAATAATTACATAACTATTAAATATTAAATCCATTTAATTGCAATAAATTCAATTGATTGCAATAAATTTCCAAATAAATTTGGATCTTTATTTGGTTATACAAAAAAAATCCGTTATCACTTACCTAACAAAGTTATTATTACTTAAGATCTCATTGCATCCACATTTTCACATTTTCATTTCCTGGTTTCTTTACTTTATTCTACATAAATTATTATAAATGGGATTTTCTTGGTTACATCTTATTTGTATTTAACATTACTCATTCACCAATTTATTTCACTTTAACTGCGGTAAATTGGCGGATAAATTGAATTTGATTCCCAAAATTTAAATTAACAAGCAACAAGAATAGGTAACACACAATAGTCGTTACGCTAAATTCTAGTCACCTAAATAAGCTTTTATTACTTTACAAAATGGAATAACTTTTAAACTCATAAATGTAATACCAAAACCGTTATAAATCCAATAAATTTCCAAATCGGAGTTTGTACACATTTTACACAACTATTATGATTTCTCACAGAACGTTGAATTTATTAAATGACCATTTATTATACTTTAATTCCCTTAATTGAATCAAATGCTTATAATTTTTACATTCTTACCATTCCTTCCCATTATAAATTCATTAACGGATTTACAAATCTCTATCTTCAAACATTAAATAACCAAACTGATTACAACCACTGTTCTTATCAAATTTTCATAAATTTGTTCAAATCTATACTCTTTTTCCATATAAATAAATTTTATGTTACTACTAGATTTTTTTTTTATCCACTACAGCCATTAAATTTTTACTATCTACACTTATTGCATCTTTGTATTAATGAATCCCATTCAAGTTAATATTTATATTAATATTCACAAATTCAACATTTATATGTTTCTTAAAATTAACTTTCAACCAAATGTGCCAATTTACATTTCATTTCCATTCAATATATAATCATTTTATTCCGTTCATTCGGGTACTGCATTGAAATATATTTATTCTCTAATACTAACATTATTATCATTAAATTATGATTGGATTCCAAGTTTTTATTCAATACCTTGAACAATAACTTACATATTAACCAAATCCTTCTTCTACTTAATTCAAATTGGATTATGTTCCAATTCCTATAACCTAGGTCTTGAGTCACCATTGACATAATTAAATTTATCGTTTATTTCAATCTTCATTTATAATTTAAAGTTCTACTAAACTAAATTACAAAACTTATGAATTTTAACAAATTTAATCCACCAATTAAAATTTTCTAATGCTTATATATTGCAATTAAATTCAGTTATTATTTCATTAATACCATTTTAATCAACTAATTATGACTTATAACCACAAACACAAATTTTCGTTATTTCAATCTATGTCATATAAACATTTTAAATTATTTACTTTTAATTACAGTTACTAGCTAACCCCTACATTTACTCCATTAAAAATCCTAAGACTTCTATTTCAATTTAAATTAGATTAGAAAACATATCAAATTGATTCATTTAATATCATTGAATTTAACGGGTCGTTACATAGTTTATACCGCTTATCAAATATATTGATGTATTGGAATATGTACTGATTAATGATGTTGCACTTCTATTGTGTAAAACCCCTGACCACATTTATACACACAAAAATATGGATTGCACGTGGAAATTGGTTAAGTCACGGATTTTTGAAATAGTTTTAAAATTGAATTTTTGAATCCAAAAGGTTTTGGGAAATGGATGGGGTTTAAAATAAAAAGCTTTTGAAAAGGAATTTCAAAGATAAAGGTTATTTTTGAATAACTTGATTTAGTTTTCAAATTTGATTTAAAATTTGAATTCAAAGTTTGAAATTGAATCCTATTTATGATTTAAAAAGGTTATACAAGTTTATATGGGATTTAAATCATTTTTTTAAAGCGCTGTTTTGGGAACTTGAATTCAATCCAAAGATTTTAACTTGTATAAATAAAATCGGATTTTTCCAAAATAAAAAAAAAACTATTTGTTTTCAAATAATAAAAGCTTTCACATAAGAAATGAATTTTCAATTTGTGTTGAAAGGATTTCAAATCCAAAATGAAAATGGTTTTCCAGATTATGAATAAATCTTTGGAAATGGGTTTGAAAGCTATAAGTTAAATCTTTAATTTAAAGATTGGATGAGTTAATCCTAATTGAAATGAAATAGTTTTGAAAGCTATGAATGAATCTTTGTGGACAATAGGTGAACTTTGTGAAGTAAATCTTTTTGTTTAAAGATGTGGAAATGGTAATTTGTTTAAACCATTTGAAGAAAGATTTTGGGTTTTTTAAAAGTTGTGACTTAATTGAAATCCCATATCCATATGTTTTTAAATATTGCGCTCACTATTCGGTTTAGCCGGGAGAGGACCTTATGTCATATAACCCACTCCGAATAATGATACGACGTTATGGATTGCATTTGAAGACAGATGTTAAAGACCGGGTATTTGCGGGAACGATAGGGTAACCTATCGTTTGTCTCTACACCGAGTAGCTACGGTATAAAGATTCCTTAAGTGATGGGAAGTCCGATCGAGATTGGGGATACCCGGATTGTAAGGGCTTCTTCCTTTATTGGGCGAAGTGCCTTCGGTTCTGTTCGAATCCGGAACAGACTTGTATGGTTGTATGTCCGACATTACACTTTGAGATATTAAACTGATCTCTATCAACTACATTTATGTTTGGTGGCGGAGAATTTATTCTCTTAGCTTAACACCCTTCTCTGAGACGTACGAGCTCAGAGGTTATATAGTTGATAGTTATCAGTGATATACTCCCAATTTGGTAGTGTGGCATGCTGAGTGCTGCTGTGTATCATTTGTTGATCAAAACATGGCTTTTGTATAAAGCATAGCTTTGTGGACGAGACTGCATCAGGACCTCACACCCCGGAAATGGTCGAAACAGGAAAGATGCGTCAAGGTTATGAGGGTTGCTCCCTTTAGGGTGTGTCATTCCCTTCTAGAAAAGGGTGGTATCATGGTATGGAGCCCAGATACTTAACCCATGTGGTCACTGCAAATCTATTCCTTTGTGATTGCTTTGTGGTTGAGAGGCGCCTCGGATAAAGGTCCCAAAGGACCAGGAGATGGCATGCTCGAGTAGTAGTTACCTAGTTACAGAGGTAACCCGGCCTTGTGTTGGCAGAGAGCCGAGTAGGTTCTCGGGACATCCCGCCAGAGGCGTACCTATGTGGCATAGGAAGTTCCTTAGCCCGACCATTTGTTGGAAATCCAATCATCCAATACATGCCTTGTACGATTTTAGTTGTAGAACCTGCCATTTAACATGGCAGCTATAGTAGGCATAGCATCATGGTACCTATGCTGGCTAAGATTAATATTATGCTTTCGAAATGTTTTCTCACTATGCACTAGTAATAATATCAAAGAATTTTTCTCGTATTAAGCATATTTGACTATCATAAGGGGAAATCTCCCTTAAGTGTGCGATTGTGTTGTGTGTGTGTCGGAAGGCCTTATGGTAGTTTCATTTTCCAATATGCATTGTGGATTTATTTTAAATTATTTTGTTGTTTGTTTTAAAAGATAAACTTTTTTGTTTGCTCATACCAGTGCCACGACTGACCTGGAGTTTATTGTTCCCTTCCTAAACACTGGGTGCCTATAATTTTTCCACACTGGTAGTCTAGAGTTGGGTTTTTCAGATAGTCGGGTTTAGTAGATTATTTGGAGCTAGTTCAGTCTTTGGACGAATGACCTTACTTATCTTTGTGCATCGTTATTGGGGGTTCGAGCTACTTCTGGATTGGAGCTTTGGAGATGGAGTTACAGTTTTGGATTCTATCCCTCTTTCTCTCTTGAAGACCATACTGGAGATATTGTTCCGCTGCTGGTGTTATCTTTTCTTTCCGCTGCTATTGTCTTGTATCATATCCCTAATGTATATTGATATTCATTGTATCATCATTGTATCTGAATGTTGCATCAAATGCTATATATCAAATGTATTATTCAGTTCTTCCGCTGTGTTGTACTTCATGTGTTATAAACTTCGGTGAACCAGATTAGAAATTTGGATCTGCAGCATTTGAATACGAGTGGCGTATTCGGTGTCGATTTTCGAAGTCGAGTCAGGGTCGTTTCATCGGAGTCGTGTGGTGGTCTTCGATCTGGCCATAAATGCTCGGAGAGATGGCGTTAACTACCCAAAGGCTAATGGCATACCTGCATAGGTTCAAACAAGGATGTGTTCGTTCTAGGGTTTGCGTTTCACCGTTGAGGTGACGTGTAATTATTAATAATTTTATTTTATTTATTTTACTTTGTATATCATATAACTTCTAACATCAATAACTTTTGCATACAAGGTCGAATTTACTTGCAGTTTGCTCCACTGCGAAAGTATGGAAATTTCAGACATTTTTGAAACTATTTTGAGCCAATTCTAAGACTGTTAAAATTTGGGCCCTAACTTGGATTTTAAATCAATTTGAAATCAAAGGTATGTAGGATCGATTTCACCCTAGAGGTGGGTGAATAGGGTGATACTATTAATTATAAAAATTTATTGCGGAAGTTTGTATAAAATAATTTCAACATAGATCACAGCAGAATAATTGCAACACTAATATAGCAAAATATAAAAGGTAGAAAATAGAACACACTGATTTACCCAGCTTCGGCAAAACCCTGCCTACGTGCTGCCCCTAAGGTTTATATTAGAAATTAAGCAATCAAACGCTTACACGTAAACTCGCGACACTCGCTATCGAATAACCTTAACTCTACACTCAAAACTCTGCCACAACTTAGCCATTGAGTTGCGAATTCTCAAATTACACCACCATAGCTCATCCCTTAGTCACACGACTAGAAAATACAATTGTTTAAAAGGAAAATACAAATTAAAAAACATTTTAAAATCAAAACCCTAATTTTTAAACTAAAGGCCTTACATAATTATAAACCCAATCCAAATAAAAGGGCCGGCCCAAAAAATTATCATAATAAAAAATTCCGGCTCCCTTTTTTTCACTGTATTTCTTTCGGCCTTTGTTTTTCAAAGAAATGGCTGCTTCTTTTTAAACTCGTTCGTTCTTCTTCGCATATTAAGGCTCTGGTAAATTGAGGCTTCCAACTTCAATTACTCAATCGAATGATGATTCCACATTGCTTGCTTTGTCAATTGACGATCTCTCTGCTTTATACATGGCTGCCCTAAATTTTGATCGAGTTTGATTTCTGACTTCGGTATGTAATTTATGCCTTTTGCTTCTTCTGATTTGCTTGCTTGAACTCGATCGATGAATTGAGTTGAATGATTATTCTTTGTTAGCTTGAACTCGAATGATCTTCACGGCTGATGATGAATGGGTTTATATAGGATTCGAATTCCTATTTTCCCATTCGTTTGAATTTGTCATTTAATTTATCTCGGCCACTTAATTACGATTAAATGCTTGAGATGATTTCTTACTTCTTCAATTCGTATTTTTTTGCTTATTTACTTGATACTCACGCGTTGAATCTGTTCGTCTTCTTTGCCACAACAGCTTTGACTTTGAACTATTCGATTACGTTCTTATAGACTTCGGGCTTGACTTTGATTTTGTGAAAACATGAACTTGTTTGATTTTTGTCTTGGTTATTGATTTTGACTTTTATGTCTTCAGCACTATCACTGCTAGTATTACTCTGACCACCACCATTGCACTGGGTTTGAATTTGTTCTTGGTTCCTGGTCTATGTGAGTCTGTTGGATTTCACTTTGTTGTTGTCTGGTCGACACTAGCTGTTGGTCCTCACTGCACTTGTGCATTGCATTTTTATACAGTTGAGTTTCTTTTTGAACTAGTCGACACTTTGATGCCAGACTCATTATTGTTTTGGTATGCCACTGTTTTATATTCAATGCACTACATATATATATATATATATATATATATATATATATATGTGTGTGTGTGTGTGTGTGTGTGTGTGTTCATATTTGTAGCACACTCGACCTATACTTGTTGTTGCATGACTTCGGCATTTATCTTGACATTATGTTGCTGTCACATGAATTAAACTTGTTCATTACAGTTTGGTTTGACCATGCTTCATTGAGTTTCTTTGAGTCTATGCATTTAATTCTCATTTGCTTCGAGGCAGTTTCAGCTGCATTGTGTCGGGTTTGGTCATGTTCACTGTGTCATTGCAGTTTCAAATTCTGAGCTGTATACTTCTCTTGTACTGTGATGTTGTTTTGTACATTTCTTCACTCCGAAATGTTTATGTATATATATGATTTACTGTCTGGACTATTTAATTGTATTTGTGGTTACCACTGTCCACTGATGTTGGTCTTCATGTAGCTTGTTGTTTATGTTTGCACTGCTTGTGTGTGTATTATATGAATATGTATTCATCTTTTGCGCTGTGTATGTCGACATATTCACTTGGTTGAACATGTGCACTTAGTTGGTCCTCATGTGTACTGATGCATTGTATTTTACATTTGTCTTTGAGCCTGGGCAGTTTGGGCCATGTATGGCCTTGTGCGAGTCTGATGCTGTTTTGGTGGAGAATGTGTTCTTGTTTAGTCGTATTTGAATTCTTGTGCTCGACAGCTCAGTTTTGTGCTACCTTTTGTACTTGTTCATTTTGATTTGCATCTGTGTTGAATCCTGCTAATAGCTCCGGTTTGACCTTCTGCTAATTTCATGACCTTATATTTATTTCACTTGAGTTGAACCCGACTTTTGATTTGGGTTTGACCTTGTGCTCACTTGTCCCTATAAATTTATCAAGTGTATATCGGTGTGCATGTCCTTGTGGCATGTACTCTGATACACTGTGCATGTCACAAGCTGTTCGTGTATAATGAATTCAAAATTAAATGATGAAGAACAACTCAAATAACTAAGGCAAATAAAATTTTCAAAATCACATTTTATTTTATACTCGAAAAGTATTTCTTTTCCAATTTTACTGCGTCAGTGTGTATTTTTGCAGATTGCTCAGATGCTGGATTCAAGTTGAAGATTAAATACGAGTGAATAAGCGATATGTAGTGAGAACAATTTTGTAAATTGAAATGTGACGTGATCGAAATTGTGTGTATATAGTGAGAGCTTAAATTTATACTATTCAAAATTGAAATATACATTTGTTTGAATAAAATATCCGTTTGAATTTAAATGTTGTGTTATTTATTTTATTCAGCAAATATTTATTTAATTATGTGAATAATAAAATAGTACATTAACAAACACATTTAAATGAATATATATATATATATATATGTTTATTATCATCAAACAAAAATCATATACTTACATATTCAACAAGGTGAGTGTTTGACCCACTCACAACTACTAGACTATTTTATGTTAGTTAAACTGAATTTATGATGTGATTAGAAATTTATTAATCGACGTTTGATAAGTTTAAGCTGTCATTCTAGTTGAATTTGACTTTTATTGCGTTTAATCATCGTTTAACTTAATGTTGAATTTAATTGTCAATTTAATACATGTTAAAGATAATCAGTTATCTATTGATATTTATTGGTTGATTTGGATGATGGTTGTGATGGATGTTTGGTTGTTGATATTCGATGACTAGATGTTGCAATTTTATATTGTTATAACACTGCAAGTTCCCTATGGGCTAAAATGATACGAACGATCTATAGATTAGGGAAACATCGTTATGTGTTGAAATGATAGACTCGATCGATTTTATGGGTTTTTATTTAATTCGGGATTGCGTTTTGAAATGTATATAACCGTAAAATTTAAATTATGGATTGAAATGATAAATATCCGTATCATTTGACCATAGGGTAGAAAATTTTGTATGGACACCGGATTGGTTAAATTAAATGATTTTTAATTCTTTAAATTTTGAATTCAGTTAACTGATATTTTCGAAATAGAAATGTATTTATATAAACTGAATTTTTTCGATAATCCGAGCGTTAATGCTGAAATTTGAATTGATTTAATGAATTGTTCAAAGGATTTAGATTGTAATTTCAAAGTTGAAGTCTCAAATATAAATGAATTTATCGGAATTGTGTTATTGAAATGTTTGGGTGTAACTTTGAAATCTATTTTAAACTAATTTATTTAACTATTTTAATCAATTTAAACTATTTTAATTTATTTTAATCTACTATAACCTATTTAATCCAATTTAATCTATTTTACATATTTTAAACTAATTAAATTTATTTAACCTATTTTAAATCTATTTAATATAATTTAAATCTATTTAATCTATTTTAATTTTATTTAGTCTATTTTAAATCTATTTAATATAATTTAAATCTGTTTAATCTATTTTAAATCTATTTAATATAATTTAAATCTATTTAATCTATTTTAAACCTATTTAAATCATTTTAAATCAAATTAAATCAAAAAAAAATTTTGCAAGGCAAGCGGGGTTAACTGGTCCCCTACCAGTTTATTGATAAACGAAAAATGAAAATGATAATGAACATGCTCATTATCACCAGAAAAAGAAAATAAAACACAAAAAAACCACACAGAGGCATGCTACAACGAAAATCACACTAGGATACAAGACAAGAGGAAGGAGAAAAAGGAACAAAAAACACAAACAAGAGCAAAGGCTAAACTTCAAACATATGACTACTGAAGTCATAATGACTTTCCTTCATTCCATTTACGATAACTTGCTTAAGGGCTTCCCATAGTTGTCCCAAACTCCTACTCTTGTTTTCAAATCGTCTTAAATTTCTTTCCTCCTAAACCAATTTCAAGTACTTCTTAAAGTAGAAGAAGTAAACAGTTCTGTCATGCTTCCTCCACTTAGTTGATTTGCTTATCAAATCCCACTCTATTGAAGACAGACCATGTATATGATTAATATTTATTCTTCTCACCAATCTTCCCCACAGAACCAATAATACAGTGCAATCAAAGTAAATATGATCAACAGATTCATTCTGCAACTTGCAGAAAACACATAGAGGATCAACATTCATACCATAATTCATCATTTTACTCTTTGTCAGTAAAGCATTCATTATAACCTTCCACATCAGCAAGTTGTCCCTGGCAGGAGATTCTTGTCCATAAAGCATTATGACAAACTATATCAGGGCTTCCAGTCACATTAACAAGGAGTTCATATGCAATAGAGATTGTGTGAGGCTTTCCATTCCAAAGCAATATGTCATTTGGAGCTCTATGGTACTTATGAGCCTGATACTTTTTCCAAACAGCATTTATATCCTGATTACTGGTGTATGGAAGCACAAGCTTTCCATCATTCAAATAATATTTAGCATGAGCATCCCTACTTATTCGAGTCTGATAAATCTAGTGAGGGGTAAATATCTTGCCAAGCAGTAAACCATCAGCCATCCACCAATCATCCCAGAATTTGATTGAACTGGATTGAGAGAGAATATATTTTATAAATGGAGTGTAGGTAGTTCTTAAGCCCACCAACTTCCTCCAAGTCCCAGCTTGAATTCTGGGGCACTGACATTGTCCAGAAGTTTCTTCTTCCCAGATTATACATTTTTGTCCATTCAACCCATAAGGAATCACTACTACATAGCAGGGCATTAAAATGAACACTAAAGGCTGCTTTATTCCATGTTTGCAAATTAAAAATTCCAAGACCACCTTTCTTTTTAGGCATCTCCATTTTGGCAAAGGAGCATGGGATGATTTTCTTTGAATGAATTGATTCAGTCCAGAAAAATCTCAACATAGCATTTCTAACCATTTTCACCAGCTTAATGGGAAGAATATACACCCTAGACCAATACACCATCATAGATGAAATAACTGACTTGATTAGCACAAGTCTTCCAGCTTGTGAGAGAAATCTGTTAGCCCAACATTTCATTAAGTCACAAATTTTTTAGTACAGAGGCAGGCAGTTAACAGTTGTAATTCTTGAAGAGAAAATAGGAAGGCCCAAATAATTCATGCTATTGTCCATTGATTGCATTCCAGTTATTTCAATTAAACGATTAGCTTCTTCAGTTGAAATGCCATAAGTGAGAATATGTGACTTATTTGCATTTAGTTTCAAGCCAGTCATTAGGTAGAAATTGTGAAGAGTAGCTAAAATTTTCTCCAAGGAGCTCTGATCAGGCTTAGTAAATATCATGATAGCAAATAGGAGGGATGTGATTTGAGGGGACTTACATTTTGAATGGAACAAAATATCCTTCTGCACATATTTCTTACACAACATAGAAGTAAAACTTCCATAACAAGAATAAATAAATAAGATGAGATAGGATCACCTTGCCCGATCCTCTGCTTACTTTTGAAAAAACCTGAAGAGAAGCCATTATATTTTATTGAGAAGGTGGGAGTTGAGATACAGCTGTAAATCCAAGCCACATAAACTTTTGGGAATCTCATGATAGCCATGATTCTCATAATTGATGTCCAGTGTATACTATCATATGCCTTCATTAAGTCCAGTTTCAAAATGGCATTTTGGGTAGCTTGAGCACGACCATAGCCTTTTAGTAATTCATGAGTTATCAGGATGTTGTCAAGGATATTCCTCCTGGGAAGAAAGGTAATCTGATTCCTGGAATTAATCTGCTAAGCACAACAACAAGTGTAGAAGCTAAGATCTTTGATATACACTTATACATAACATTACAACAAGAAATTGGCCTAAAGGATGCAACAGAAGAGGGAGGTTGGACTTTAGGAATAAGAACCAGATTAGTTGTGTTCACTTCCTTTAGCAGTTTGAAATTAGAGAAAAAGTTATGAACTGCTTTTAAAAAATCTTTCTTGATGATATCCCAGCCGTGGATAAAGAATTGCACATTGAACCCATCCGGTCCTCCACTTGATTGTCTATTCATGGAAAAAAGAGTATCTTTTATTTCCTTATCAGTAACCCTACTGATAAGATTGTTTGCTTCCTCAGGCTGAACTTCTGGTAAATGCAGTTGGGATAGATCTTCAATCAGAGGATTGAAATCAGCATTGTTTCCCAACATATTCTTATAATAGTTAAGAAGAGCTTTGTCAACTTTAGATGGGTTTGAGTGTAGGACCCCAAACTCATCATAAATTGTAATGATATGCTCCTTAGCTTATTTAACCTTTATGGATGCATGAAAATATGCAGAATTATTGTCCCCTTCAACTGCCCATTTTTCCCTCAGTTGCTGCCTCTTCATATTTCCCTCAGTATTCAAAGATTCATTTAACCCATCAAAGTATTTTCTCTCAGTTTCAGCAGCTGCTAAATCAGCTGGATTGTTCATCATTATTTCTTGGGCTTTCTTGAGTTTCTTCCTTAGCATAGTTGATTTCAAGGTTCCATCACCAAATTTGTTCCTTGCCCATTCTCTTAAAGCATATTTAGTAGCTCGTAATTTCATGCAAAAAATAAACATAGGATTTCATAAAAATTTTCAGACTACGCTTTTTTTATTATATTAGTATACTCAGGTTCAAGGACCCAAGTATTATAAAATTTGAAGCTTTTTTTTCTTTTAGCAACTTCTGACCCGTGGTGAATATTATAGGAGAGTGGTCAGATAACACTGGTAGGGGGATAACACATTGTTGGCCAAGTGGTTAAGGCTTGGAGGTTAGCAAAAGAGTGATCTATGTTGGTAAAGGTTCTGACTCTAGTTCGACTCCTGTTATTCCAAGTGAATTCAGCACCAGAAGTGGGAATATGAAGCAAACTAGGATCCTCAATAGCCTTATCGAGAGCGTAAATGTCTTTAGGAAGAAGGGGGGTGCCTCCAAGTTTGTCATGTAAGGAAAGACATCAGTTGAAGTGCCCAAAGACTAGCCAGGGATGGGAATTTTGCCTGAAGGCTGGTAGAAGATCAAGAAGAGTTTGCCATGAGTTGGTAGAGTTATGAGCATAAATAATAGATAAGTAAAAGGAAGTAGAAGAATCATTTAGTTTGGTTTGGAAGTGCATTACTTGATCAGTACTTAAAACAGTGGAAAGAGTCAAAACTGAAGGGTCATGAATAACCATGATTCGACCATAAGATGCATGATTCAAGTTATGATTAAGAGGCCGGGTATGATTAATGTGCCTAGCAGCTTTATTAGTTAGGGTTTCATTCAGTTTTGTTTCCAGTGTAGAAAAAAGTGATACTTTGTGATGGTTGATGAGATACTTGACTTGATCTAGCTTGGTTAGGGAATGTGCTCCTCTTATATTCCATATTGCATAGGACTGCATCATTTGGTATACTTCAATGATTGATGAACTACGTTTTTCATGCTCCTTATTGAAGGAGAACCCCTATGACCAGTGATATTATCTACCATGTCATATTTTCTATGGCCTTTACCTTTACCACTCTTATTTTCTTCTATATGATAGGATGGAGTGTTCCTTGGTGATGTTGGCAGGGAGATCCAACCAGGCAAGGTACCAGTGTATGAGTAAAAACTTGCAGTGGGGATGGTGTTTTCTTTTTGCATAGATATGCACAAGTTGTATATTTCATTTTCCAGGGTTTCTCAGAACTGAGTTTCTTCATGATGTGAAGTTGGTATCGAGCTTCCATTATTATCATTCTTTTCCTGTATATCATTTAATGATTGAGATTTTCCTTCACTTATACTGGTTATTTCAAGTATAATATTATCAGTATGCATATTGAAATGTGCTATTGGTCCACTGGAAGATTTTGGAGATTCTCCCCTGTATTTATTACTTTCTTTTTCATCTATTTCAGTGTGCACATGTAAGTTAGTTGGCACTTGATCATCATTTTCCATTAAATCAGTCTTCATATTACCTATGGTTTCTCGCTCCTCCTCTTGCTCTTCAATTTCACATATTACATTGCCTGGTTCATTATCACAGTTAACATAGCATGGCTCAGTCTCATTTTCTTCCATCAAGACATTAAATCTATTGCTATCCCTATTGTTCTCATAATTTATTTTTGAAGGGTTGCCTTTTTCCTCTGAGCAAGACTGTGGATCATGCAGCTTTGTACTCCTGGCCTCATCTACTGAATTTCCTGCTCTATTAATATAGTTTTCATTTAGCATATTTTTTTCCTTATCTCTTCTCATTTTTGTTCCTCTATTTTCAACCTTTCTCCACTCCTACCTTTTTTTATTGACCCTTATTACTTTTTCATTTTCCACTTCATTCACTTTGTTTTCCTTACTTATTTCTTCTTTTGCTCTTGCCTTTTCTTCATAATTAATTTTCAATTTCATACACTTATCAGTCATATGGCCAAACTCATTGCAGCATATGCATATATCTGGCTTCGACAGGTAGTCAACTTTAACCATCTGCTCTGGTCTATCAAGTAAACTCACTGCAAATTCTTCCCAAAACTCCACTGTTGGTGAAATTTCTACCATACATTTTTCATATCCAATTCTTTCCAACCTTTCAGTTTGCTCATCCATACACATGAAAGATCCAACACGTGAAGCAAGCCAATTAATGCCCAGATGTGACCAAGCATATAATGGTATATTTGATAGCTTAATCCACACAGGAACAGATCTTATCGTACTACAGCTGTTACCAACATTTAGATCCCATTGCTTAACTATGAATAGTTTGTTACTCATGATAATTGGATCCGAAGCAATTATTTTCCTTCGATCTTCTTCACAAGACAGATTGAAAAGGAACAGAAATCCATTCGATTTTACTTTAATCGAACCCTTTAATTTCCAAACTCTTTTAAGATGAGCTATAACCGTTAGATACGAAAGAGGTTTATCAAGAAAAAATCCTACCAAGTAGTCACCCCAAACTTCATTGCCTGCCTTTATAACAATCTTCGGCGGAACCAGGACTTCTCCATCATAGACCAGAGGCACTTTTATAGGAGAATGCTGCCCTGCATTTCGTGGTTTATCTTTGAATAGGGAGTTCCATTAGACGGAGGGAAGTGTCTGAGAAGAAGGGTAGATTTGTGAGAGGACGTTTGGGGAGCTGACAGAGGGAACTGACGAAGCGGAAGGACGTTGGGGAGTAGTGGGAGGTGGAAGGGTAACAGAAGGCAGTGGAGGGGATGGGTCAGCGGAGAGAGGGTCAGGAGGTACATGAAGAGTCAGGGGATGAACAGTTGAAGGTATGTTTAAAAGTACGGGATTAGGGGGAAAGGAGGGAACATAGGCCATTAAAAAAAGAAAAAAGCTTTGAACTTTTAAAATTGAATGTAAAAGTAATTAAATCAAATTTAAATCTATTTAAACTATTTTTACCATTTAAACTATTTTATATCTATTGTAAACTATTTTTAAAACTATTAAAAACTATTTATGACTACCTATATTGTGTTCTAAAATTTCAGACTATGTAAAGTTAAAGTATTTATATTTAAATCCTTGATGATGATACAATCTATATTGGAATTTGGAATTGACACCTTTATTGAAATGACATATTTGAGTAAATATGATTTTGGAACTGAATGTGATTTTGAAAGTGAATATGATTTGAAAATGATATGGTTTTGGGAATATGATATTTTGATATCAATTGTGGATTGACTTTTTGAAATGTAAAAGAACCATCCGGTGTGAAATAAGCATTTGGTTGTTAAAGAGACAGGGATCAGATATTGTCATACTCTCTACCAATACCGAAAACCACTTTAACAACGGTGTACGTGGTGGAGATTTCAAAAATGAAGTAGGATGGTTTGGAAAATAATTTTGTATAAGGTATTTACGTGACCCTAACTCCCGTGAGTCAACATAGATGTGACTAAAATAGGAGCTATACCGGGCCAAGTAAGGTCATTCCTCATATCGGGCACATTTCTTCGATACTATATTTTGACTTGTGATTGATTTGGTGGTCACCCCTCGATTTTGATTATGTGAGTGTGTCCGTGGTCGGCGGTAGTTTCTGTTATGTGTTACCTCTAATCCGAGAGTGCAATTGGTATATCTACCCTGGCGTTGCCTCAGAGTGCCGTGTTTACATGCCCTATCGCGCCTTCTAAGAGTTTGGTTTGTACCATACCTATAGAGTGCCCTCTGATAGCCCTCCAGTTTACGGAGGAATTACAGTACTGTATAGACTATGAGAATATATAAAAGTGTGTTAAGGGGGATATGGGCAATGCTTTAATGTTATTTTAATACTTTACTTTATTGTAGACACTATTATAATAGCGTATTGTACCACATAGTAGATAGTTGAACGGATCCTTAGAATATGGAAATTCCAAACATCTGTTAAGTTATTGCACTCACGTTAGACATTGGATATGAGATGTCAAACCCCGTAAACATTTCCGACGCCGTTGCACTCATATTTATTTACTATTGATTTAACCTGCATAAGATCTTTTAGTTCTGACTCGAGTGTTTATTCTTTTCATTACGCTCGGGTCAGTCTGAGCTTTTCATTTTATCAAAGACTGCTTTCTAGAGGATGAAGGCAAATATTTTATACTATTATTACTTATTATATGTATTTCACCACATCATTTTGATCCACTGCATTTATTTATTTATTCATGTTATATGTAACTCTGATTTTGTGTTTTAAAAGAATAATCAAATGTATTTGTAAAACAGCTTCATGAAGTTATTTGATTATTATATTTCACCATTCTACTACGAGATTATTTATTTTTTATTTCTTTCTCTTCTTTTTCTTATTTACCCCTCAACAATCTGTCCCTTGAAAGGTTTGAGTCTTATATGTGTGGTTTATTTTCGATTTAAATCATCCAAAAAGGCAGGTCGTTACATTGCTCCTTCTTGCCTATAGTGTATATCAAGATATCATCTACGAAAACCAATATGAACCAATCTGAGTGCTCTTGAAAAACCCGGTTCATCAAATCCATAAAGAAAGCTGGTACATTAGTCAGTCCAAACGGCATAACTAACTATTCGTCCAATCCATATCTTGTCCTAAACGCCATCAGAGGTATACTATCTTCTGTTAGTCTGAGCTGATAGAAACCTGTTGCTAAATCTAACAAAGAAAATACCTTGGCTTTACTAACTGGTCGAACAAATCGTCAGTCCTCGGCAATTGATATTGATTCTTTATCGCCCTTTCATTCAGCTTATGATAATTGATACATAGCCTTAATGATCCATCTGGCTTCTTAGAAAACAATATTGCTTCTCTCCAAAGCGAACTACTCGACCTGGTAAAACTCTTGCCTTCTAAATCCACCAACTGCACCTTCAACCCCCTCATCCCTATATGGGTCATACTGCTTGGCGGCCCACTGACTGGTTCTTCTCCTAGAACCAAATCTATCCGAAACACAATGGTTCGTTTTGGTCGCAATCCAACCACAGGTTCAAAAACGTCCGTGAATTCTCTAATCATGAAAACTCGATTTAGCTCGTCATCCAACTCCATAACACCCAACAAAGAATTTACCTCATCGCTACATCCTTCTACAGTATAAACAATCATGTAGTTACAATGAGGGTGTCTAAGTGATAATTTTCTATCCTGGCAAAACATCCTAGCATCGTACTCGCTTAACCAATCCATACCAAGAATAATTCTGAACCCAACAAAATCAAACTCATGCAAATTGCAAATAAAAGTATGACCTAATAAGTCAAATTCTAACTGGTTACATCTTAATCCTAGAGTTGCATATCCTTCTATTGGATTCGCAACCCATAAGGAAGTAACTAAATATGTGGGTTCTAGGTTAAGCTTATCCATCAAACATCTCGATATAAAAGAATGTGATGCACCAGTGTCAAATAGAACGCTAATAGACATATTTTGGATTTGAAGTGTACCTCCCAAAACTGCCTTTCCCTTCTCCTGAGCTGTTGGCTTTGAAGTAGCAGGCTTTATGCATACACTATGCCCTTTCCATCCTCAGCGGGCTCCTTGCATTGATTCTTATAGTGGCCTATCTAGTCGCAGTTGAGGCACCTAACATTTTTCTTCCCAGTTGCTTCCTTGTCCTTTCCAACATGACACTCATTAGCAAAATGCCCCTTCTTGTCGCACTTGAAGCAAACAATCTCAGACTTCCCTTTTTTAGCTAGCTCCACCCTTCTGAGCACTTTTCTTAAGAAAGAACTTCCTCTTCTGACTCTGCCCCACCTGGACATCCTTAGCGTTACTCTTCTCTAGAGAATCAAGTATCTCCTCATGCCTTTGGCCATCTCTACTACAACGTCAAAGGGATCTCTAATGTAAGGTAATGTAGCCCTTGCTAACTCAGGCTTCAACCTACTGACGAACTTCTCATTTCTTTTCATTATAGTATCCACTGAAGCATACTTGTATCTGGCCAACTCCTTCAACCTTCTGGAAAACTCCAAAAAAGACATCTCTCCCCACTCTAACTTAGTAAAATTTCTGATTAGAGCAGACTGTGCCATCAAAGACATGAACCTTTCCTAGAACCTCCTTTTGAAATCCGACCATGTCATGGTTTCCTCATCCATTGTCGCAGTCACACTACTCCACCAAAACAAAGCTGCTCCTTAAAGCTGTCTCGAAGCAAGCCACCTTTTATGCACATCATTGAGCCCTAAGTCTACAAAGATCCTCTCACGATGTAGCAACCAATTCTCCATCTCAATGGCATCCTCGGTTTCAATAAATGGCTTCCCTCCAAGTTTAGTGTAATCTCCACTCAGCTTAGCGTAATGGTTAATAACTTAAACTTTTGGAAACTCTATTCCTGCATAATTTCTTCCTAACACTCCAGCTGCAACTCCTGCTTTCATCATATTCATGAAAAACTGATACATAGCTTCCATTCCAACTTGCGAGACTCCCGCATCATAATTTACTGCTTGCGCCAGACCTTAGCTTCTCCTTGTATTAGGTCTGACATTTCCATCGGTGCCTTCCCCTCATGGTTTAACTCTTCCCCTTCTACAATCCATATCTATATTCAAACCATATGAGAAATGGGAAAATAACCCAACAAAGATAGGAGGCTAGAGATAAAGCATATACTTATATATAGCAAATACAAGTATGTTACTATAGCGTTAACCCCCACCCCAATCTTACTCTAATTCTTTAGGATTATGTTTTCAAAAAAAATCATTTTTTGATTAAATTTTTTGTAATCCTATTCTCTAATACCAAGTTGTAACATCCAGCATCTGGAGGTCAAAAGCTAAGTGCTACATATCTGCAACCATCCACAGTATTTACTTCTGGTGGTAAAATACGATAATGCTAATGGTATCCATATTATTAGAAGCACCTGAATATGAACAAAATCAAATATTTCAAAAATATTATTTTATTGATTACATTCCAAAACAAATTCATATCCAAGTTGCATAATCCCATGATGTATCCTAGGTTTTGGATCAATTATAGTTTACAATAATACGCCAAAAGCGATATATGACGATACTCCCTTAGTTGATCAAAGCAATATAGTCATAACTGGCTTAATATACGCATTGAAAAAAATAGAATAAACTGCAACTCCTAAATAGCTATCCGTTAGCAACTTTCAAATCTTTGGACGCTTTATTCCCCAAAATTAATAAAAACTGAAAACCTCAAACCTCAGCCTATTTAAATCAATTGTGACCACCTAAGAGTTTAAGGGGAAACAAAAAACTCCGAGTCAGACATTAAGCTTGATGTGAATAATACTATTACATCTTGATTAACTGATATTAAGTGTGTCCACGCCGCTTAGCGGAATGGGTTTTCCCTCACTAGTATCATTTTCAAAACATATATTTTGCTATTCTTTCCTATAACCAAACTGGTTAATCTAACCGATTATAACAATAATAATAGCAGTATCTGTTATGCTAAAAACAAATAACTAATGGACTATCTATCCGTGAGTGATAAATGAATCCCGTGACTAGACTGACTACCCGCAAACTAGACAAACTATCTGCAAACTGGACCAGTCCACAAACTGGAATAATTGTCCTCAAACTGGACCAACTATCCTCAAACTGGACTAACTGTCCGAATCAAAATGGACTATCTATCCAAATCATTTTCTTAAGGTTAACTACCCTTCATCTTTTCCTTTGAAAACCTTTTCAAAATGATTTACATATTTAAATCATACTTATACCCAAAAAAATGTTCTTAGCTTTACTCTAAGTTATTTTGCCATGTTATATATACTTTACTCAAAATAGTGTTGATGAAATTTAATAAGGATTAGCTATCCTTTCAAAACAAGTTGAAACCCTTTTTGGCTTGAAAACACTTAAGCTATATTGCATAGTCAATACGTTTGAAACTTTTGTTTAAAACCTTTAAGCTACCCTTTCGAAACCCTTGAAAGTAACCCTTTCTAAACCATTGAAAGCAACCCTTTCGAAACCATTGAAAGTACCCCTTTCGAAACCATTAAAACCCTTCAAAACGTTAGACATCCTTATTTATAACCTTTAAATATTACCTTTTGAAAACATAGGGAAAACCTTTTCTTTCAACCCTTTCAAAACCCTAGGGAACCACCCCTTCGAAACCATTCATTAAAACCATTTCGAAAGCATTAAAATATTAAATCTTTTGAAAGCCTTTGGGTTCAATTTAAAACATGTGGAAACCTTTCGAAACCGTTCCAAAATTTACCCCTTCGAAACCTTTGAAAATTGTTTTGGTCGAAGCCATTTGGATTATGCCTTCAAGTATAGCAAAAGGATTAGAAACCCAATAAAGTTGAAAGCATCCTTTAGAAAGCATTCCTAATTAAATAAGTGATGGTGTTGAAATCATCCCTTTGAAAGCATTGGAGAAGTGGCCAAATTTTAGAAAAAAAGTAACCCCTTCGAAACCTTCTGGGTTGAAAGGTAGAAAGCGGCAGCTAGAGGTTTTGACTTAGTCAAAAGCAGTCATTTAAAACAAAAGTGCAACCTAATTGAAGCCATTTATTTAAGTCCATTTGACTTGGTCGAAAGCTAACCTAGTCGAAAGATATTCGGTCGAAAGCAAGCAGGCTCATTTTTCATTTAAAAACAAAGTGGCGCTTTGACTTCTTTAGAACCCCTAGTTTCGACCCTATACCTTTCGCCTACATTCAATTAGTTCCTTGATACCATGTACATTGGTTTCGATGGAGTCAGAGGCGAAGGTATGGAGACAGAACTAGGTACCGAAAGAATTGAAAAAGTGAAATACATGTTTTTTGTTCTTTTAAACTATTTCTTTGTACCTTACATGCCTTTTGCCAAATTTTGATTGGTTGCAAGTTTCTCTTTTCCAAAAATACTTCCGACTTTCTAGAAATACAATTTTAATTTATTTGCAAAAAGCCATTTTTCCCTTAATAAATATATAAAACATTAAAGTCCCATACCTCAAATAATTTTATATACCCATCAAACATTTAGGAAAATTCAACAAAAATTCCATAAAATTACTTTTTATATGTTTTCTAACATATATAAATTTTAGACCCAAATCATTAATTATTTAACAGTAAATAATTTATAACCCAAAATAACATTTCCTTCGTTAGAAAATTCATATAAATTCCACAAAAATTTAGAAAATTATAAAAATTGAAACCCATATCCAAAATATTATTTAGAACATTTCCTTCGTTCGAACCTACTGTGGTTCCCACTGTGGTTGCTAGCGAGGCTGTCCAAGTCCAGGGGTGTGTTACTGCTATTTCCCCTTGTTGTGCTCAAGGCACTTCACTTGCTTGTGAAAATTCCCCTGAGAAAAATGCACCTTCTGCCTCTGTTTTGAACCCAGATGCTACTATCCCCCTTGCAGCATCGAGCCTCGTTGCTGATGTACCGTCGCAATCCACAAAATCGTGGTCCTCTCTGTTTACATCCTTGCCCCGTAATGCGGGAGTCTACGTACCGATTGAGTTTGAAATGGTTGAGGAAAATGGTGTGATGATTCCTCCCCCTAGTGTGTTGCAAGCCGGTGAGGAATTTTGGGCAGACTATTTGGTTGGTTTTTTCCTTGACTCACAACACCGTCTTTCATCGGCTGCTTCTGTGCTTCGGAGGGTTTGGAAGCTTCGAGGTAATTTGCATGTTAAGTTGATTGATTCGATGTACTACTTAAAGTTCTCTTCTTCTGAGGAGCGTAGGCAAGTTCTGGATGCGGAGCCTTCCTTTGTTGATGGAAGGCCTTTCATCGTTACCCCCTGGTCTTCTAAGGTGGCGTGTGCTCGAGAGCAAGTTTTTTCTATCCCTGTTTGGGTATATTTTTCTCAGATTCCTTCTGTTCTCCAGCCACTAATCGGATTGAATTGGTTAGCTTGTAATGTTGGAAAGTTGAAATGTTTTGACTCTAATACGGTGGCGCGAGATAAGTTGATGTTTGCGAAGGCGCTTATTGAGATTTCTCCCTCTAAGCCTCTTCCAACCTCTATTCCTGTTCAGCTTGCTGTTGGTCATGTTGTGGAAGTTAGGGTTCGCTATGGCTGGGTTCCGGATATTTGTATTTTCTGTCACTCTTTTGGACACCTTACTTTAGATTGTCATCATTCTGTAGCATCCGTGGCTGCTCCGAAGTTTCCTTTGCCGCGCCCTTGTCGTAGGATCTGGGTCCCCAAGGTTTCTGCCCCTCCGACACATTCTTATCCTCCTCCTGAGGCTAAGTTGCATGATCAGAGTGATCTTTCATTGCCTGTGGTTTCTCCTGTTTCTCCGACTGTTCCTGAGGTTCTTTGTGCTGCTCATGACATTGATGACCCTGACCCTACCTTGTTGCTGCCTCCTGTGGCTTGGGATGAACCAGAAGGGTGTTGGATTGATCCCATTTCTGATATGAGGTATAATCCGGTTGATGAATCCTTCTTCCGGTTTGTATCTGATGATCAACAGGACCTTAGATGCTTACGCTATAAACAATTTGGTGATTCTATAGTCCTTGATATGGAAGGTCTATATGCGACTGAAAATTCTGACATGCTAGCTGATCCATCCTGGGATCGATCTTTTATCTACAGTTCTGATGTTGTAGATTATGACCCTCGTCTTGCTCTACGGTTCCGCCCATTTGCTGCCCTTTTTGGGTCTGCCCCTTTATTGTTGTCTGGTGTTGTTAGTGACTCTCCCTCAGGGGAAAGCTAGTTTTTGTTATTTAGTTACTGTGACATAGTTGTCAAGTACCTGTGCTGTATTTTTTGCTTTATTTCTAGTAGTTAAGGTGCTTCTACCTTACTCCTGTACTTCAATTTTTATTACGATTGTAATAAAAGTGGACGGTCCACTATAAAACCGGCTGGCCTTGCCACAAAAAAAAAAAAAATTTGCAAGGGATTTAGATGTCTTTTAATAGAGTTTTCATATAAAAAAATATCATAAAATCTATATGAACAACCATAAATCATCAAAAAAAAATATAATCATTCCATCATTCAAATACATGGCAAACATTGCTAATAAGTTCAGATTTCATCATAAAATCAAAAACAAGACAAATACGAATCTAAACATTATTCACCTTGGAGATTAAAAAGATTGAGATGTAAATGCATTTGATTTGAATTAGCTTCTTCCTTAGCTTTTCTTAAACTTCTTCCCTTTTCTCTTGTTAATGGTGGTCGGTCTTATGTTTGAACATTTTGATAAAATGAAATAAACGTGTAATGATATACACGGCCAAGGGTTTAGGATATAGGAATTTCCACTTACCTATTTTACCCCCTTCTCTATTTCAATTTAACTCTTATTTTATTTCATTGTTTAAATGGCACGGCTACCCCTTAATTAAAATCAAATCTCAATCCCCTAATCAACACATTATTTTATTTAATTTAGCAAATTAAATATTCTAAATATTTTTACCAAAAATATGAAGTGTTACATTTTGTTTAGTAGATTTTGAAGTATGAGCAAATCAAGTTTCAAAAATAGTCACGGTTTGGCAGTTCGGAAACCAAAGTGATAAATTCTTTATAAATGATATTTTTAATTCATTAAAAATATAAAATAAATTCTATAAAGAATTTAAAATGTTTTAAAAGGGATTTGAGTTATAAAAATGGATTCTGAAATGACAGGAAAGTTATTTTGATCAAATAATCTTTAAAATCACTTTTCATAGCACTATACCCAGCACTTTTTGCAACACTTTTCATAACTTTTGAAATATGGATTTATACTTAATTCTTCTTTCAAAGAGTTTTTATAAATGTTTTGAAATAAATAATAAAGTATTTTAAAGATGATTTGAAGGTTTATATTTTATTTTAAAAAATTATATAAATGATTTATAGAAAAGCTGTTATAATCAAGTGATTTAATCTTGGCTCTAAAAGTTGATAAGTAGGCTGGATTTTTCTATTCCTGAGGTCTAGATGCAAGATGCTTAAATTAAGGAGATGTTCAGGAGAAACCAGCGCCCTGGCTCACTGGCCTCTTTCCTGGACGAGGAATAGATAAGGCCAAAATGTCGGAAACAAGCAAGTATAAAAGGTTCAAATTTAATTTCATATAACTTGGATTGTATAGAAATAATCTTCTTATACTTGATATTAAATTCAAAAGAGGAAACCTATACTATTCTTGTGAATTTAAAAGGTGATGTCACCATTACTCGATGAATAGTAAACGTTGAATACGGAAATTGATGTTGAGTAGAATTAGTATAATTTCTTTCGACCCTCTTTACTCAAAGAGGTTTTGCAATATGATTTATGAGAAATAATTTTGATTTGGTATGTCCAAAGTTAAATAGTGGTTTGGTGATTCTGTATATATCAAAAAGGAAAGTTTTAAAGTTATTTATCTCTTGAAGATATTTTTGATAAAAAGAAAGTAATTAATCAAATGATAAGCACCTATTTAACTAACATCTTTTTATCAACGATTGGTTGTTAGATTTGGGTAATTCTTATTCGAGAACTACTTCAAACAAATTTCGGAGTTCAAAAGTGAAGACATGTTGAAGACAATAAAGTTGAAGGAAGGGATCTTCATAACGGAAGTATTGCTTGTTGGTAATTTTAGAGTAGTTCTTGACATAAATAAATAGCGGTAGTCCCTTCAGTCTTGGATATTCTAATGCTAGGACCATTCACTTCTAATTCTAGGGATAATGCCTGACAGGATATTGTAAAATAGTGCCTTCGATTTGTCTTGTTTCTAGACAACTTGTTTGTGACATTGTATTTCTAGGAATGTAGACATTGGTCTGTACAAACGAACATCTATTTGTTGGTGTAGGAGGTAATCCCTCTTATACTTTACACCTTTCTCTAAGACATATGAGCTTAGGATTATAATTTTGTTGCAATCAATAATGTGCTTTTGGAAATGGCAATGTGGTATTTTAAGTGAAAATGTTCTAAGAACAGTAAACGCTATCTCAAGCCTCATATGCAGGGAATTATGAATCAAAGGTTTCTTTAAGTCTAAGTGGTTCACAACCATTAGGGTATGATATCACCTTTCCATAGCTATTTATTTCTACCCGCTATGATGTCAGGTTAAAGTTATGTGGTGTATGCTACGGGATCCTAGATAGGTCAATAACGGCCAAGGTGATATCATATTAGATTCCATCTATACTATCTGATTGGTCTCGGGTAGGCTAGTCATAATTCATAGTGGCTTTGAAGATGTCGATCCTCGGTACATTCCTTTAGAAATATATTTTACGGGAGGTAGTCCCTACCTCGCTGTTCGTTGGAAATCCAAATCTCCAATAAGTGGCTCTGGTTTTAGTAGTAAATTTATTATGCCTTCAAATTTAGACAATGTAAAAAATTTCGGCTATTTGAGTATGTTTATTTGAAAGGTTTTCGAAGAATGTGATTAAAAATAATTTCATTGGATTTTACGTTGAAACGATTTAGTTATCATAAGTTAAAAACCTGTTCTGTGTTTATGTGGGGAATGGTATGATGAGATACCCATTTGTTTTTCAAATACTCGTATTTTGAGTTTATCATACCAGTCCCATGACGAACCTGAAGCTTATTTTCCTATTCACATAAACTCTAGATGCCTATTTTTTGGCCTGCCAAGTAGTCTGGTAACTTGGAGCATTTTGGAAGGAGCATGCAGCATGAAGACTGGAGGGTCCTCTTATAAATAGTGATCTATTTTAAATTTCCACTGTATCTTGTAGTATGAATTTAGTATCTACCAGTCTCTGTAAGGATAGGCAATTATAACCGTCCTTGCTGGGTTAGTACTTATTGAAACTCTGATGAATCACGAGGAGTGATTACATATACTTTCATATATAATTAAAGAAAATATGAGATTATGTTGTTATTCAATCTTATATCTTTATTTATTTTAAAAACCCCTGATTATCTACCTTTTTGGCACTTGAATTTGCAGCACGTGAATGCTAAGGTTTTATTAATATCAGTCTACGTGGGTTGAAAAGGCGGGTCGTCATTGTTGGTGTCAGATCTTAGGTTGAGCAAACACCTAAGCCTTGATGGGGTTTACTCATTAGAGATAGGGTTAGTAAAGCCCTAGAATGAGTTTAGTCAATGAGAGAGCTTAGTTGTAATTTTATCCAAATAAATCCATCGATGTTATTTTATGCTTCATACCCATTCCTTAAGATAATTTCATCTGTAATTCTAAATATGTTTCCTTACTATATGCAGATAGTGGGAGATGAGTAATAGATGAGGACAAAGGGAAGGTAGCAACAAAACGACCACCAATGATTGATCAAATGCTACAGTAATTGAGGAAGTGGTAATCCCTATGCAACCTCAAATTAACTTTGCAACTCTTTGCAAGAATTACACTAGCTTGGGAGGGAAACCATTTCAAGGAATTGAGTCTATTGTTGAAGTGCAAGCATGGCTCTGCTCATGTGAAAGAATATTCAAAGGATTAAACATAGATTATGATCAAAAGAGGTTCTTAGCTTCCCGACAATTGCAGGAAGAAGTTCTAGCATGGTGAAAATCCATCTCTTTGAATGATTCTGAAGACAATTTCTCATGGATGAGATTTAAAGAAGTATTCGAAGAGCCGTGTATCAATGCAGCCAGAAAATCCCTTCTTTGTAGAAATTTTATGGACTTAAAACAAGAAGATATGTCTGTGGAGGAATACTCAAATAAGTTAACTTGACTTATCTCGTTTTGGGCTAGGACTAATAGACATGCCTTTAAAGAAGAATGAGATGTTTATTGGAGGAATAAAAGAGCAATATCAGGACCGAATGACCGCACATGGGTTCGGACCTTTTACGGACCTATTACACATGGGTTTCGATATGACATATTATATAAAAGGAATCTGGTTATAACCCAAGGAAGTAGCAACAATCGGAATAAGAGAAAGAAGCCGTGGTAGGAAAAGAATGGTGGAGGATCTCAAGAGAATCATTATAAGGATGTTCTTTTTTATGATTGCCAAAAGAAAGGCCATCTTGAAACAAACTGTAGGAGTCCCAAGGTGCAGAAGCAACAGTAAGAAACCATCTCTCATATGGTTCAGAAGAGTATTTGTTACAATTACCATCAACCGGGACACTAGAAAAATAAATGCCCGTTAGTGAAGAAGGGAAAACAAATCAAGGTTTATGTTATAATGAATGAGCCTTCAACCTCTAAGACGTGAGTGGCAAGGGAGTCCTAGAAGGTAATTTATTGTTAATGATATTTCAGTATGAGTATTATTTGATACTAAAGCTAGCTATAAGAGATTGGTTGGTAAGTTACCTTACCCCAAAAGTAGTAGAAACCCATATCCACATAACTAATCCCATAGGTGGTACAACCAATCTTTGTATGATCTGTGTAAATGTACAAGTTAAATACCAAACCCACCAATTCTTATGCGACCTATTTATCCTTAATTTCATTGGGTATGATATTATACTCGAAATGGACTGACTATCCAAGTATAAAGCTATTCTAGACTGCAATAATTGAATGATTGTATTAAAAGCCATGACCATAAGGGTGTTAGATCGAATAATATGGAAAGGACCTAGTTCAATAAGAGACAGCTTCATGTATGTATTAGATTCATCTCAAATGAACTTGGAAAGAATATTGATTGTTAAAGAATTTTAAGAGGTTTTCAAGAAAGTTAAAATTTTGGCCCCGTATCGGGAAATTGAACTCCATATTGACTTAGTCTCTGGTGCCTGACCCGTTATGCACCTTATTCGTAAGGTGGCTTCAAAAGAAAATTTGACTTGGCAAAATGTACTGATGATGAATTATTTAAAAAGGGGGTAAGTTGACTAAGTCTCTCAAGTTGGAGCGCAACTGTGGTTTTGTGGCAAATTTCAATGGCTCCCTTAGACTGTGTTTAGACTACCGAGGCCTAAATATGAAAATGATTAAAAACAAGTATCCTTTTCCCTGCATAGATGACTTGTTTGATCAATTACATGGTTCTCGTGTCTTCTCAAAAATTGAATCTAGCTACTGGATTTATTAGTTGAGAATAGTAGAAGATTGCATCCCCATGACTGCATTCTGAGGGCCAGATAGTTTCTATAAATGGTTGATTATGTCAATTGGGCTAACCAATGCAACTGCCTATTTTGTGGACCTTATTAACAGAGTATTGAAAGATGTACTCAACAAATTTCTATTGGCCTTTATTGATAATATTCTCATACATTCAATGACTAAAAAAAAAGCGAAAGGCATTTGGAGATGGTGCTGGAGATAGTGAGGAGTGTGTTGAAAGCAATATTTTTAAAATGACATTTCTGGGAAAAAGATGGCTTGGGATATATTGTGTTGGGGGATGAAGTTTCAGTAGACTGTGGAAAAATATCAATTATACAAGACTGGGGACAATCACAGACTCTGAACGACATCCGTAGCTTCTTGGGATTAGCCGGATATTAGCGGAGGTTTATTAAAGACTTCTCCAAACTTTTCTCTCACTTAACAAAGATGACAATGAAGGATGCTAAGTTTGATGGACGTACAAATGTGAAGAAGCATTTCAATAACCCGAGAAGAGGTTTACTACTACTTTCGTATTGGCTTTGCTGATGAAAGTTGCGGTTTAACTGTGTATACTAATGCTTGTGGGGAAGGAGTCGGTGAAGATCTAGTGTAGTATGGAAATTTCATTGCTTCTAGCAGGCAACTAAAGATCCATGAAAGGAATTATGCGACACCTGACTTGGAGCTATTAACCGTGGTGTTTGCATTAAAAATACGGAGACATTATTTGCTAGGTAAGAATTCTTTCGTGTTTATTTTAATAATCTTTAATTTTCCTTGGTAAATAATATTCCTTCTTTAAATAGGTGAAAAGTTTGAACTCTTCACAGACCATAAATCTTTGAAATATCTTTTCACTTAGAAAGACTTGAATATGAGGCAGCAACGTTGGTTAGAATTTCTCGCATTGTATGACTTGGATATTCTATATACATTGGGAATAGCCAATGTTTTTTGGCAGATGCGCTAAGCAAAAAGCATGTCATTAAAGCAAATTTAATGGTGCATCCAGCATTGATTTGTGAAATAAAGAAGAATCAGCTCAAGGATCCAACTATTGCAAGGATAACCAGGGAAGTACAGGAGACTATGATACCTGGAAGATGGATAGCATTTGAAGTGCATAAGCAAGGAATTATAAGAGCGAATGGAAGGAAATGTGTTCCCAATGTTGATGGGATTAGATAGGAAGCTTTTACCGAATGTCACAATTCTCACTTGCAATACATCTCAGAATTAGCAAGATGTATAGAGATATAAAAAAAGATTTTCTAAAGGGTGTTATAAAGGGAGACATTTCCATCCATGTGAGTAGATGCAAAAATTGTCAACGGACCAAGAGTGATTAGCAAAAGGTTTCCGGACTACTCCAAACACTCGAGATTCCGAATTGGAAATAGGACCAAACATCCATGGATTTCATCAATGGCTTACCACGATCAACGAAAGAGAATGAAGGCGTATGGGTTATCATTGATATATTAACTAAAAGTGCACACTTTCCCCCAATAAAGCCCACAAAAATAACCTCAAGCTTAGATGAGATATAAGGGAGATTGTTTGACTACACAGAGTTCCAACCAGCATTGTAAGCGATCGAGATCTAATCTTTACCAGTCAGTTCTGGGAAGCCTTATAGACAGCTTTGGGAACGAAGCTGGATATAAGCACAACAAATCATCCCCAAACTAATAGACAAACCCGAAAGAGGAAACAAGGTATTGAAGGATCTTCCCAGACATATGTATTAGACTTTGGAGGTTCGTGGGAAAGCCACCTTCATTTGGTAGACTTCTCTTATAATAATAGCTATCAAGTTAGTATTGATATGGCACCTTATGAAGCCTTATATGGTCGCTCGTGTAGATCCCGAACATAATGGATCGAAACCGAAGACCATTTAGTTCTTGGTCCTGATATAATCCGTGTAGCTTCAGAGAAAGTGGACATGATAAGAAAGAAACTGAAAGAAGCATAAAGCAGACATAAGAGTTATGTCGATCGAAAGAAATTTAGAATTCTCAATTCGAGAAAAGGTATTTCCAAAGATCTGTCTGATGAGAGCAGTGAGATTTGGAAGAACTGGCAAGTTAGCTCCTCAATATATTAGACCTTTTCCTATTCTATAGTGGATTGGGCCATTAGCCTATCGAGTAGAGCTACTAGAGAGGTTGTCAGGTGTGCACAATATGTTTTACGCATCTCATTTACGTAAGTATGTGTATGACCGAAACAAATCAGAGAGACATCTGCATATGAGGATTTAGAAATAGAGCCTAAGTTAACAGTTATCAGACAACCTAATAAAATCATGGATTATGATAAGAAGAGATTAAGGAGAAATGTTATGCAATTAGTTAAAGTTCAATGGAGTGGTGATGCCAATGACTGTACATGGAAAATAGATGATAGGATGAAGAAGGCATATCCAGAATTGAGGATAGATGTATAAATTGTATATATTGTATCGAGACAGTGTACTCACCGCCTATAGTGTATTCCCTTATCGTAGCTTTTTATATATTTCATCATATATGGTATATTTCTTTTGAGTTATCTTCTTCTCATCTTTAATTTCGAGGACGAAATTCTTTTAAGGGAAGTCTGTAATGACCCATAAATTCATCACTTAGAAAATTGTGATTTAACTTATGTTCTTTCAAAAATAAGGTTTTATAACACAAATGTGATTTTCTAAACCAAAATAAATAATAGTAATCATATTTTGAATACGTATTTACGAGAATATATACGTTGGAAGATATATCGATAAAATGACCAAAAACCGTTTTATCAATAAACAGCTCTTAGACCATCCAACATCGCACACGGAGCAGGATAAATACACTCATTTATGTATATGAGTGAGAATGTATAATAAAATTATTTATTTTATTTTTGAAAATAAAATCGCTTTATGACATCTACAAAGATGTCACTAATTCAGAATAAATGATTAATTTTAAATTGAGTTTAAATGATTTAATAATTATTTTAATTATTAAATAAGTCCTTTTAATTATTATATAATGATCGAAATATAATTATCAAACTTTATATATACATATGCACATATATAAAAGTGAAAATATGACCGAAAATCGAAACCGGGGTCCATAGCGATTTAGCGTAGAAAAGTTATACAACGTTGGCATACATATATACACTTATACACACATACAAATCTATGTCCATGCTTATTCAAATACATATATGAGTTACCATATATATTTATAAATTCACTTATGGTATAAAGAAATAAATATCAACATGTTTCTCATCAAAAATCAAATCAACTTACCATCCAAAGGAGGTGCATGGCTATGCACATGGAAGGAGTTCGACCGAGAATGATGAGGCGAGAGTGAGTGTGGTGGTGAGGCATGGGTGACGAAATGACAAGCAAATATCATGATACTTTTATTCACTTTTTTCCTATAAATACCAAAACTCATCTTCGTTTCATTCACACTTCTTCTTCTTCAAAAAATTCATAAGCTCTTCATCCTCTTCTTCTCTACATTAATGACTTCCATAGCTTAGAAAGATAATACAAAATAAAACAAAGTTATACCGAAGTCAATCAAAATCTATACCACTTAAAAACATTGTTCAAGTTAGAGATCACTTCCTTATCCTCTACCGAGGCCGTGTACAACCAAGCCCTCCACCACCACTTGACAAGCAAGGCGGAGCCCTTCCAAGGCTCCAAGACCAAGGCCAAACCCCCTGGAGCATTTGTGCTAGTAGTCACAGCTCTGATTTCAAGATAGCGGAGCTATAGTCGTTTTAAAGAAAGTCCGACCGAAAATAAAGTGAGAAACTCTATTTATATATTTATATAATGATGTGATATGATTGCTATGGATGTTTACTATGCTTTAATCATCAAGTATTGGTTGTTTTAACATAGTGTTTACTTGTGTAAACAAGTCATGTTTAATACACATCGATATTACACAAGAAAATCACTTTCTGAATCAAGTTATAAAAGTGTTATGGAACCGTTAAACCCCTAAGAATGTTCTACAATAGTTTATAAATGCTTTATAAACACTAAAACAAATTTGGTGGAGTTTTAACAAGTTATTAAAGTTGAGTCAAAAATAGGTGCGTCGCATAATGGTAGTTCGCGATTTCGTGCCATACTAGTTTAAATCCATTTATACAATGAATTCGAAGTCGGAATTATTTGTAATAAGAATTTTGTGATCTCCTATAATCATAGTTTCAAACAAAAGAAAAGGATCGAGATTTCATTTAGTAGATTGAAATATGAGCAAATTAAGTTTTTAAAATAGTCGTTATTTGGTAGTTAAAGAAACCAAAGCAATAAATTCTTTATAAATGATATTTTTAATTCTTTAAAATATGAAATAAATTCTATAAATAATTTAAAAAAATATAAAAGGGTTTTGAGTTATAAAAATGGATTTCTAAATGATAGAGAAGTTGTTTTGATCAAATAAGCTTAGAGGCACTATTAGCAGCATTATTTGCAGTACTGTTAATAACTTTTGAAATATTGCTTTAAACTTAAGTATTCTTTCTTTGATATTTTATAAATGTTTTCAAAAAAATAATTAAGTATTTTAAAGATGATTTGAAATTTTCATAATTTATTTTAAAAAGTTTAAATAAATAATTTGAAGAAGGGTTGTTATAATTAAGTGATTTAATCTTAGCTCTAAAAGCCAATTATTCGTGAGATCCGATGTAAGGTGCTCAAACTAAAGGATTTTTAGAAGCAACCAGTACCCTGGCTCATCTATCTATTCCTGGGAGAAGAATGGCTAAGGTCGAAATATCGGAAACGAGACAAGTATAAAATATTCAAATTTACAAATTTAACTTCGTACAGTTTGGATTGTATAGAAAATATCCTCTTGTACTTAGTATTAATTTACTAGGGAACCCGTACTATCTGCGTTAATTTAAAAGGTGATTTCACCGTTTCGATGGTAGTAAAAGTTGAATACGGATATTGAAGTTGAGTAGAATCAGTATAATTTCTTTCGTCCCTCTTTACCCGAAATGATTTTGCAATATGATTTATAATAAATAATTTTGATTTGGTATTTCCAAAGTTAAAGAGAGGTTTGATGATTTCATATACCGAAAAGAAATATTTTAAAGATACACATTTCTAGAATATATTTTTGATAGATAAAAAGTAATTAATCGAATGGTAAGAACCTATTTACTTAATGTCTTTTATCGATAATTGGTTCAAAGGAACCGAGGTTGGATTTGGGTAACTCTTATCTGAAAACCATTTCAAACCAATTTATTAGTTCGAAAGTAAAGATATGTTAATGACAATAAAGTTTAACGTGGGGATCTTGATAATGAAAAGAATGCTTATTGATAAATTTTGAAGCAGCTTTTAAGATAGATAAATAGCAGTAGGCCCTTCATTCTAGGATCTTCGTATGAACGGAATGCCCGCTACTAATCCTAGGGGTGATGCTTGACAAGAAGTGGTAGGAGAGTGCCTTCAGTTTGTCCAGTTCCTAGATAACTTGTATGGATAAATATCTGACATTACATTTTTAAGGACGCAGTACATTGGTCTCTACAAATTTACATTTGTTTGGTGGTATAGGAGGTAACCCCTCTTAACTTAACACCCTTCTTTGAGACATATAAGGTCAGGGGCTGTAATTTTGTTAAAATCAATCACATGTTGTTAGAAATGGCAATGTGGCATTTTAAGTGAAAATGTTCTAAGAAAGGTAAACGTTACCTTAAGCTTCACAGCCGGGGAATTATGAAACATGGGTTGCTTTTAGGCTAAGTGGTTTGCAACCATATGGGTATCATATCACCTTTCAAGATATATTTATTTTGATCTACCATGACGTCGGGTTTAAATTATGTGTGTATACTATGGGATCCTAGATAGGTAGGTAATGGGTGGGGCGATACCATATTCGGTGATATCTATACCACCTATTGGTCTAAGTTGGCCAGTCTTAATTCGTAGAGGTTTCGAAGATGTCGATCCTCGATACATTCCTCTAGAAATGTACAATATGGGAGGTAGTCACTTATCTTGTTATTCATTGGAAATCCAAATCTCTAATAAGTGCCTTCAGTTTTAGTTGTAAACCTATTATGCCATCCAATTTAACTAACGTAGCAATTTAGGCTATTGAAATATGTTTATTTGAAATATTTTCAACTAACGTCATTAAAAACATATTGTCGGATTTTACGTAGAAATGATTTGGTTAACATAAGTTAAAGACCCGTTAAGTGTTTATGTGAATCGTGGCCTTATGAGATACACTTTTGTTTTCCAAATACTCATATTTTGAATTTATCACACCAGTCTCATGACTAATCTGGAGTTTATTTTCCTTTTTCCTTAAACCCTAGGTGCCCTTATTTTTTGGGAAACCAAGTGGTCGGGTAACTTGGAGCATTTTGGAAGGAGCATGGAGCCTGAAGGCTGGAGGGTCCTTTTGTCAATAGTGACCTATTTCAAATTATCGTTGTATCATGTAGTATGTATTTAGTATCTACCAGCCTCTATAAGGATAGGTGGTTATAACCGTCCCCAACTGTGTTAGTAATAATCGTAACTCTGATGAATCAGTTGGAGTGATTATATGTACTTTCTGTTATGTATAATTTATGAAAATGTGAGGTTCCGTTAATGTTCTATCTTTATATTTATTTCTTATAAAAAAACCCCGATTATCTGCCTCTTCGACATTTGAATTTGCGGCATGTGAATATCAAGGATGTATTAGTGTCAATCTTTATGGTCGAAAAGGCGGGTCATCACACTACAATTACGTGTTCAAATCATCATCTCAAAGAGAGTATAGGAAGGGTGTACTTAATATACTTATCTGTTTTATCTAGAACATAATCAGTCAAGAAGCTTACTACCATTCGTAGTCGAAGTCCTGTTCGGCTATTCAAGCAAAATTATTGGAGTCCCACGGGAAAGTGTATTAAATTCCTATTCTGGTGCTTAGGTGCCTATTCCTCCGGGTATTATTTCAAACTAATAGAAATAATAATATATACATATATCATTAATATATCAAATCAAACTTTCAAGATTAAACGAAAATCTATTTTACTAAAACACTCAATAGCTTCCCTTACTTTGGAACCCAAGAATAAACACCAATATAGTTATAGTCATTAATGGAATTATTTTCTACTGATAAAAGTGAGTTTAGTACATCCAAATCATACCTTTTATACTTAACCAAGATCACTTTCAAAGTTTTATTAAATACTTTGTAAATATTACTAAGTATCATGATCTCATTTTCATAAACCAATTCCCTAAATATTTGCTTTCGAATAATACTATTACTTTTTTCCTCAAATCTTGAAAAACATTTCTAAAGATACGGGATTTTATTTCTCAGAATATTAGTTTAAATCCTCTTTATTTATAAATCTTATTTTTATAAACCATACATTGCAAAATCACTTTCTTTTATAAATCTTTTCATAAGTGTTTATTTACAACATATCTTATCTTTCCTTTAGACTGTAATAAACATTTTAAATTTAGCTATTTAACCCAATGTTATCACTGAATGCCTTATATTCAAACTGTGAAACTAAATTCACAAGTTTTTCATTTCAGTGCATCTATAAATACCATCTACCCAACCCATGCAGTGAAAGGTAAAACTACTTATTCACTGCTTAAGCATAAATCAGTAATCAACAAACAATAGTCAATGGCCATAAACCTGTTGGGCACAACTAAATAATAAAAAATGATAACAATGCTCATAGACTGGTTGTGCGATGTTAAGAAAATAATTCTACAAATGATAATAATGCTCATAAACTTGTCAAGAAATGTCAAATCATTCTGCAAAGTATATCAATGCTCATAAACTGGTCGAGCATAGCTAAACTGATTAATGAGGGTGGCGAATGAACATCATTAATCCCTACACTAATTGAACTACACTATCAACTTATACTTATAAATTTACCTTATAGAAGATTTTTAATCTTCATTGTTGACTAAATTCCATCCTCGTCAATTCAATTTAAATTTCCACTTCCATTTAAATTGAATCAATTCCAATTTAAATAACTTCAATTTCCATTGAAATTGATTTAACCCCTATTCAAGTTGAATTAATCCTCAAATTATTTCCAAATTCAAATCGAATTCCATTTGAATTTTGAACCTATTCAACTTCAATTTCATTTAAAATTTATCCAATTCAAAATTTCCATTTGAATTTTTAAACTTATCCATCTTCAATCACAATTCCAATTAATTCAAATTAAATTCAATTTGAACTAATTCAATTCAAATTTCAAATTTAAACCATCCCGAATTATATATATTCGAGTTAAATTTTTAAATGTTGATTTAATCCTTTAAATCAAATCAACTTACACCTTTAAACCATTTAATCCTGAATCTAATTTTAACTTAAAGATTATTAATAACAGTAGGATGGTTTCATTCAAATTATTTTAAAACATCCACCATTTCCAATTTCCAAATCTCAAACCCATTTAAAGATCACACAAACTCCCAATTCAAATTAACCAGTTAACTTTCCAAGTTAAACCCCAATTTCTTCATGAAATTTCCAAATTAGGTTGCTTGTTAAATTACTTAACTTTCCCAAAGTTAAATTCAATTTACTTAATCCAACCAACCTTACCCAATTTGAATTCCCATTTCAAATTCCAAACTTCACATTAATAATCTTCCCACTTATAAGTTCAAAAACTTATCACTTTGGGTATCACATCTCATTCCAAATTTAAAACTCAACATTTAAAGTTTATTTCAAACCATCTTTGATATTATGTATATTCACCCATATACACATATTTACTTCTTGGCCCACTAAACCAAATTTTAAAATTTGAACCACCCTTGGTTTTAATTCGAAACAAATTCTTTTAAAGTTTACAAACAACTTCTTATTCTAAAATAGGATTACATTCAATATAGTTTGAATAATATTATTTCCTTTAACATTTTGAAAACAATTACAAACGTTTAAATTTAGAATTCAGAACTTCACAAATTGAAACTCACTTTAATATACATCCTTTCTAATTTATGTAACGAACGTGATTTTTCGTTGCCGAAAACCGACATCAATACGTCCAAAGTATCAACTGCCGAGCAATCGAAAGCCGAAAAACTGTTCCGTTAGGGTTTTAGAAAAAGAAAAAAATAGAAGAAGATAGAAAAAGATAGAACAGAACATAAGAAATAACAGAACAACATCAGAATCTCAAAATTCGCAGCGGAACAACATATAATAAATAAATAAATAATCTTTAAACAATGAACTATATCAGTTATTACATTACATTTCATTTTATTACATCAGAGTGTACAACAACAAATGACATCAACAGCGGAAAAGAAATACTATATACTAGTAATACGCCATGCCATCCATCTTGCCTCCAGCAACTCCTGAATATCCTCAATAAACCTTAACTCTTGACTGCCCGTGTGGAAATTGGTGGGCACACAGAGTTTAGGAAGAAAAACAATAAACTACGAGTCAGTCATGTGACTGGTGTGAGAACTCAAAACAGTTTATTTATCTTTAAAATCAAAATAGAAGAATATTTTTAAATTCAATTCACAATGCTTTTAAAAATGAGACTACCATAAGGCCTCCCGCACACACACACAATGCAAACGCAGAATCAGAGGAGATTTCTCCTTATGATAGTCAAAGATGCTTGATACGCATTAAAAAGAACATTTGATATTATTACTAGTGCATAGTGTAGGCAAAATTCATTTCGAAAATAGAATATAAATCTTAGTCAAC
The DNA here is from genome assembly GCA_030765085.1 of Allium cepa. Classification (NCBI taxonomy): domain Eukaryota; kingdom Viridiplantae; phylum Streptophyta; class Magnoliopsida; order Asparagales; family Amaryllidaceae; genus Allium; species Allium cepa. Next base: position 242,928,549 of record CM060930.1, read on the forward strand.
ATAGACATTTCGAACTATGTCTACTATAGCTACCATCCAAACAGTGGGGCGCCACCATAAGTGAATGATAGGTTCTACAACTAAAACCGTACAGGGTTTCGTATTGGGAATTGGATTTCCAACAAATGGTCAGGCCAAGGAACTTCCCATTGCCACATGAGAACGCCTCTGGAAGGACGTTCCCGAGAACCAAACCGGATCTCTGCCAACACAAGGTCGGGTTACCCCTAACTGGGTAACTAATGACACGAATATGTCATCCCCCAATCGTAACCGATCTATCCGAGGATCCTCGATTTCCAATAACCACAAAATATGCAGCAACAACATAGGTTAAATATCTGGGCTCCATACCATGATACCACCTCTATCCAGAAGGAATGACATACACTAAAGGGGCGCTACCCTCTAATAACCTTGCCGCATCCTTCCTGTTTTGACCATTTCCGGGGTGTGAGGTCCAACGAAGTCTCGTCCACAAAGCCACACTTTATACAAAAGCCGTGCTTTGGGTCAACAAATGATCATATAAATGATCACCAAGATAAATGATCAAATAAATGATCCTATCATAAATGATCAAACAATGATCATTTCTCAGCAACACTCAGCATGCCACACTACCAAATTGGGAGTATATCACTAATAACCTTCAACTATATAACCTCTGAGCTCGTACGTCTCAGAGAAGGGTGTTAAGCTAAGAGAATTAATTCTCCGCCACCAACAGAAATATATTTGAAAGAAATCAGCTTTATATCTCAATTTGTAATGTCAGACATACAATCGATACAAGTCTGTTCCAGGATCAAACAGAACCGAAGGCACTTCCAAAGAAGTCCTTGCAATCCGGATATTCACTAATCACGACCGGACTTCCCGTCACTAAGGGTGATAAAACCTCTATATCGGAGATCAGCCGATGTAGAGTAACTCGACGGTATTCCTTCCGTTTTCACAAACATCCGGTCTTCAACACCGGTCATCGAATGCAAATCCATTTCGACGTATCACATATTCGGAATGGGTTATACGACCCCAAGGTCCTTTCCCGGCTAACCCGAATAGTGGGCGCTTATTCAAAAATAAGTGTGGCATTCAAATTCAAACAATCACAACAAATACCTATTTAAAGGTAAATATTGATAGTCGGATTATTTAACTATCAATAGGCGTGCTCAACATCACCAAGTTCCAAATAATTTCTCAAATTATTTACTTTCCAAAATATCTTTACTAGATATAAAATTTTCCACACTTCAACATTTGAAAACCAATTTTCAAATCACTTTCCAATACTTTATCAACTTTTGAAAACAAATTTCAATCATTTTCCTTACTCGGAAATACTTTCATTTCAACATGGTTCATTTAAACCAATTAAATAAATCCTTACCGATTTACTTTATATTTACGTTCCAAATCCGTAAATCAATTCCCACACTTTCAAAAATAAATCAACGTTTATTTTTAAACAATTACCCCTTTCTTTTATAAATTCCTTAGTGAATTTATAATCCCAAAATATTTATGATATACGATTTTCAGTCGATTTCAAATATTCACTTTCAATTTATCTTTACAAGGATAAATTCTAAAACGTTCATTTCACATTGGAAAAATATTTCCATACTTATTTAATAATAAGTACATCACAAATCCATTTATTTTCAATACTTATAAAATATTCAATATACTTAAATCGAAAATTAAGTATATAATTCATTCTTTAAGGAAAACATTAACTTAAACACATTTGTTTGGGCCAAAACGAATGTTACGTAAAACATCGTTACGACGACCCAAAATCACTAGTATAGGGATTCAAAGTTTAAATAGATATATAAATCCCAATACTATACAAAACATTTCCTTTCGGAAACCATTTACTATAACAACAGTGTAATAGTCCATCATTTCCTTCTATTACTCGAAACGTCTATTTCAACAATGAATGTTGAAATCTATGTATTTGATACTTAATGCATTTTAAAATGTCCTTAAAATCATTAACTTCATTTCATAATATTCCTTCCCCAAAACATATCCATTTCATTTAATAATATATTCACTGTCCAAAATCGTGAATATAATTCCTTTCATATATTCCTATATCCAACCTATCAAATTCAATTTATTTCGGATTTATAAACAACGTTTATAAACTTCATTTATATTTGTATAAACTTTTATTTATAAAAATCCATTTTATATCTCATTTTAAATGCCAAAATCCGATTTATAAGTTGATTACTTATAAATCTTATATTTTACAAAATCTATCCATTTTATAACTTCACAATTTATAAATCTATAAATTGCGTTCACTTATGAAATCCATTTTTATTTCATTTTTAAATACTTATAAAACTTGTTTTAATATTCCAATATTTTTAATTTATAAAATATCAATTTTATAAATCTTTTATATAAATCGTTTATAATAATTCAAAATTCCCAATAAAACCATTTTATAAATTAATCACTATTTATTTCAAAAATCTTAATTTGGTTATATTTTACAAAGATTATAAATTTTATAACATTAAACTTATAACGTTAATTTATTTAAAATAAATCAATTCAAAATTTTAATAAAACGTATACTTTCAAAAATCGCTTTAAAAATTCCTTTAAAACCAAAAATCATTATTTTAAAACTTCAAAAATGGATCTGATGATGCAGCAGCACCAAATAGTCAATCACGACATCCAAATATCATATATCGATATGATAATTAACAAATATCAAAATATCTGTAAAATAAATCAATACAGTTGAGGAATCCAGTTGGATCCCTCCAACCTGTTTCCCTACATCCAAAAACATTAGCACAATACCAATTCCGCTCCAGTACGGAATTATCGCGGTATATGGGATTTATAAATATTATCCGCTTAATAGACGGCGCAATAGGGTCTCATCCGCTATATAATGCGGGAAATCAACAACTGCAATATATACATATGCCAAAATATATATATATTGCAATTATATATAATACCAATTTCACTGTTTATGAAATATTCGCGGTATATGTTTTTAATAAATAACATCCGCTTACTAACGGCGCATAATGTCTATTTTAACAATCAATAGATAACAATCATCATTCAAACATGCATTCAAGTATTTTAAATCTAACTATTTAAAATAAAATCGAAACCGATTCGATTGAGTGAGAAGTTCTCTCCTTGATTTCAATTTCGTTTTAGCGATTTATTTCGAATAATTTTACCCGAAATTCTCACTAACTCCAAACGACTCCAATCCAATTGCATCGCGTAGTGCTCGTCGATACGATTCCAACGCAACTGGTTTCGCGCGTTTTCGACCTCGTATGAAAAAGATATGAATTTTACCAGTTTTACACGATTTTATATAAACTAATTTACAACTTTCTTTTAATTTTTAACCTTCATCAAAACTCAGCCCTTGGATCCATCACCCAGCAACATCAGGCCGCACACCCTTCATCTCTCCCACGCGTATCCTCTACGTGAAAACTCACGTATCCTCAAACCCATACAAGCCGAGATTAGGGTTTATCACCACGGCCTCCATGAGCATCGAGAGTTCATCAAACCCCCACCATACGAACCACCATTCAAAGCTCCACCTCCAGCCACCATCTAGTGAAGCTCGGCCACCCCCCGCATGAGATCCAGCCCCTTGAATGTAGCACCTTTGTGCGAGATTTGCCGACGATCCGTGACGAAATTTGCGATCATAGCCGTTGAAATCGAAGCTCTCGACGAGCTTAACAACTTTCTAGTTGAATGTTTTTTGTAATTGTTGATGGATTGTGAAATATTTGTGGAAGAACGAGATGCATTTCTGGCCATTAAACCCAAAGTGGCGGCTAGGGTTTGAGGTTGAGAGGGTTTGCAAATTTATGAAGAGGGAGGTCCTTTTATAGAAAAATACGCGACACTATTCATCCCGGATTTTCCGAACTCCAAACGAAGCGTGCCGGTTGGCGTTTCTAAGGTTTACCCCGCGTTCTGAACGCAATGGAACATGTTTCGAGAGCTAATTCGGTCATGTGACAATCCATAATTTTCAAACATTTAAAATCAGAGTATTTAATTGATTTTAAATATTTAAAAGTTAATTATCGACTTAAATTACGAATGTCATAATTTATTTGACAATTAAATTGTTGAATTAATTAATTTGAATTGAATAAAATATGGAATCTGGAGTTTTAAGCATATTAAAAATAATTTGAAGGCTTGTAAAATTTGTATTGATAGTACTGAAGATAATAGAAGTTTTAAAATTTGAATTTAACAGTTATTTGTTCAGTTTTTGAAATTTCATTGTTTGAATTGAATTTTAAAAATAACCTTCCGGGACACAGTCTCGGAATTCGATGAAACCAGTTCCATTGGGTCCGTAATATCGTATTATTATCGGATTTCAAATTTCGTAGTGATTGGAATTGTTAAGTGAGCATACGATATATAAACGCGTTGAGATTTAATTTAAATTTTATAAGTATAATATCACATATGCAACATCACAGCTGAGATAAAGAAATTAATTAAATAATATTATAACTTGAAAAAAAAAAATCAAGTCTTGGCTTCAAGAACACGCCTCTTCCTTTCCAAAATATCTCGTCCCCTCTCTCCTTTTAGAACCGAGCTTCATTGTTTTCTTCAGACATAACGAAATCAAAAAAAAAAAAAGAAATAAAATGGCCGAACATTTTGTTCCTTCCTCTAAATCGCGTGTGCCACTTCCAGTTTACTACCTCTTCCAATTCCAATCAAAACCGAGTGCTCTCTCCCTCCTCTCTCTTCCATTTCGATTCGTGTAAATCGAAATAACCCTAGAATCGAGCTCAATTTATAATCGCGAGGGCTTGGATTGAGGCCGCGGGTTCGTGTTCATGTAGGAAGGGCGGCGCGAGTTCATCAGTGGTGATCGGCGAACTTGAGACCGAGGCAACGATGGACAGGTGAATCAAGTCGCGCGCGAGCTGGGGATGGATGGGGCGTCTGCTACTAGGGTTTCGATCTGATGGAGGAGTTCGAACTTGAGGAGGTTGCGCTGGTTGAGGTTCGCGATGGCGAGTATCGGAGGGACGTTTGCGTACTGAGGTATTGGTTGCCTGAGTTGTCAGCAAGGTATATCTTCTATTTTAATCTTATTTAGAGAAAAATTTGTATGTATACAAAATTGAGAATAGATAGGATTTGATTTTAATTTTGACAGTAAGATATAGCACAGTATGTTTGAAATTGAATGAATATATTTATAGATTAGGAAAGGATAAAATAAAAACAAAAACAATAATAATAATATATAGAAAGAAATATATATATGATAGGTCAGATATATCTATATTTAGCTTGCTGTTTAATTTTAAGATATGTACAATGTTGATTAGGATATATATATGAGATTCCCGAAATAAGAGTTTATATATATATATATATATATATAAATGTTGAAACCAGCTTATTAATTATCCTAGTGACTAAAAGATGTTCAAATGGGGAATTTAGTTTAAACAAATCAACTAGCTAATAAAATTTATTGAATGATAATTGATTTTTCAATCGGTTCAAATATTAATAAAATCATCTAATATTTATTTAAGGTCAACATTCGAAAGGAGACAAGTCGAGATTGGATCAGATTGCATAATAAAAATGAAAGGTGAGTTAATCTCACTCAGTTTATTTAAATTTAAATTTAAATGATTAAATTTAAATAATTGTTGAATGGTTGAAATTGATTGATTGATGTGCTATAGTATGATATATTCTGGAATTGGTATATTATGTTGTGCTAACATCTGTGGATGCAGGGAAAACAGGTTGGAGGGATCCAACTGGACCCCTAAATATTTATTTAAATTATTTAATACCCTCTATTGTGATTTATTTGATATTCTATGATGATCTTTATTGGAATATTGAATGCTATGGTTCGATTAAATATATTTGGGTATGATGAATTACCAAAAATATATAAATTGGATTTTTGTAAGATGATAAAAGAAGTGAAATTGTAAGTAGAATGATTATAGAAATTTGAATTAAATTTTTAAATGAATTGGAAAGAAATAAAATGACTTTAAAATTCTATAAATAAATCTTGAGTATAGAATGGAAATTTGAAGAAACAAAGAGTCAGTGAATTTTAATCTTCAGTGATATTAATTAAAAGAATAAAACATTTATATAAAATTTAAGATTTAAATTATTAAAAGGAATAAAGAAGAAGTTGGAAAAAACTGAAATTCGGATATTTCACTTAAAAAGGTTTAAAAACAAACGGAAAATAATAATATTAATAATAAGTCTTAATTAATGAATTTTAAATGAATTAAGGAAGTAAAGAAATTTATTTCAATAAAATAAATTAGATATCAATTTGGGAAAATTGATTTAAGTGATTGAAGTTGGAATTTTCTCTGGATAGCCAAGTACATGTTTTTAAAAAGTAAACTTTTAAATATAAATTAAATGTTTTAAAATTGTTTTTAAGGGAAGTAAGTTTTGCAAAATTTATTATTTCTAATATTTAAAGTCTCAAGTAAGTATTTTCTTTTAATCTATTTTAGTAGTAATTATTAAGAAGTAACTTAGTATTTTGTTTTGAAACGAAGAAATCTAGCTTTATATTTACTGAGTAACTTTATTTTCAAATACTCATACAGTATGTATTTTTAACAAATTATTAAAGTAGCTTTAATTTAAATGTTTTATAAGTATATATTTTAAAGTAAAGCGTTTTAAGTTATTTTAAAAAAAATCTAGTTTTGTGCTTGGTGACTTTCAGAGGAGATAGAAAACATTTGAGTAAGTTTATTCTGGAAAGAAAGTTGGTTTTAGAAACTGTTTTCAAAGGATTGAAAATAGGAATATATTTTGGAAAGATATTTTAAGGTAAATAAATAAATAATATGGGAAATTATTTATTGAGTGATGGATGTTGTGAATATTAATTGATAGTTAAATAACCGACTATCAATATTGGCCAACTGCGTTGATCGTTTCGAAGAGACCGGGATCAAGATTAATTTCTCGAAAACCACTTCGATCCGGTTTGTACGTTTCGTGCGAAGAACGTGTTCGGAGTCGAAGATGGAGCAGTAAAGTGCAAGGGCTAGTCGCTACTAATCCTGAGGATATTTCCAAAATGGATGTAGTAGGAATAGTGCCTTCGGTTCCGTTCGAACCCGGGACGGACTTGTATGGACGAATGCTTGCGAAACATCGTCAGGTGGACGATGGGCATTCTAAGTGAAAACGTTCTAAAAAGGTAACGCTTAGCCTCAAGCCTCATCAAATGGGAATGACTGAAAATCAGGGGATATGCAGCAAGGTTAGGTGGGTCATGCCCAAGCAGGACAAGATAATTCCCCTGTCTAGATGTCCCTTTTTATATATTTCGGCTTAGTGGGTGGTTGGTCGCGCCAACCACGGGGTTTATCTTGTTCGGGACTGTTCAGTAAGGAATGGTTCCGGCCTTGTGTTGCAGGGGATGAAGGGAGTAGCCCTCGGTACGGTGATCTAGGCCCCGTACTGTGACAGGTGGTACCCCAGTGCCTAGTCATTGTTGGAAATCCATTCTCCCTACGAGCCTTGTATGAGTTTTGTTTGTATTACCCACTTCGGTGGCTAGTAGCTGGAATTTAATCATGTAACAATTTCGGCTATTTTATAAGTATTTGTATATAGACCCTATTATAATATCAGAGGATTTCTATAAAAATTGTTTTAGCTATCGTAAGGTAAAAACCCGACATGTTTATTTGTGGCGTGGTCTTACGAGATGCTTTTGTTTTCAAAGGATTTTTGAAACTTTAATAATCAATTGGGTGTGATTTTCTCACGCTGGTAATCCAGACTGACTCGGGTATTATTTAACTGTAATGCTCGGGTCAGACCGAGTATTACAGGATACAGGAAATGCTATGGAGCTCAGGAGACGAGCTGGATGACGATACGTATTCTCGTACTTGTATATACATATATTTCCGCTGTTGAGTTGTTGTGTACCCATTGGATGTTATTGATGTGAGCTGTGACTGATGTACTCTGATGATGTAATATATGTAAACTAATATATTTGATTTTGAGTAAAGATTACTTATTCTCTATTATATTTTATTCCGCTGCGATGGTTAGATTCTGATGTTGGTTTTGTTTTCTCTTCTTCTACCTCTTCTTCTTAAACCCTAATGGTTCGTATTTCTGTGCAACTTGAGTTGTTTGTTGTAGAATAATGTTGACTCAAGGGGTACGGATTTGCGGGTCGTTACACTTGGTATCAGAGCTTAGGTTGGAGATAACCTTGGCTCTGGTGGGAATTACTCATTTAAAATAGAGTCTATGGTACTCTATAATGAGTTTGAGTGTATTAATAAATATGAGTGCGTATTTGTTAGTGAATATAAATTGTTTTAATATTGCGTTGATTGGTTTATTGAGTGGCATATGAACCTTCGTCGGCACAGTCCGTACAACTGTATCGAAGGGGTTTCTAAACACTTGAATAGAGCAATCGACACGATATTGTTTTAAATATGGGTGAATGAAATAATTTTACCCAAAAACATATTTTGATATAAAGCATAGTTTTTGTAAACTGTTTGACTAATATATGGTTGCTTGGATGTTAGAAATGATAATATTAAAGTATTATCATTGTTAAGTGAAAATTTAATTAGAAATTGGAAATGTAACCAAAGTTTGAAGTAATAAATTTATTATAAAAAGAAATTTATAAATATGAATTATAGATGTAATTTGTGAATTGAAATATAATCAAATGAGAATTTGTATGAACATAAGCTGTGCAAATGAATTATAGTTAAAATTTATTTAAGTAGAATTTGGAAATTCAAAATTTCAGAGATTTTGGAAATGTTATCGAAGTGTTTTGAAGATAAATGATAACATTATTGTTTTGGAAGTATTTCTGGACGGAAATTTGTTTTAAATGGGTTTTGAAAGTGATATAGCATTGAATTCACTTTAGTCACTGGAAAATAACTTCGGTGATGACTGCAGCATCATCGATGTTCATTTTCGAGTTTCTAAGTGACGGATTTGCTGCCAAATTAATTTGTTCAGGAAAGACGAGTGTTTTTGAAAATTTCAGAGGAAATTTGTTGGGAATAAAACCAGGATTGGTTTAAATTTCTGAGAAGTGTGATTTTGAAATGTTGGAGATTTCAAAATAATTTGAAACTAAAGCCGGGTGTTTGAAAATCCTGATGAGATGAATTGTAAGCTTATAGATTGAGATGATTTTTTTTTAAAACAGAAAGGAAATATAAGCTTTGAATAATGGAATGTAAATTTAAAATGAAATGAAGTTAACTTGGATGGGAAATAAAAAAAAATAATAATAATAATAAACTTAACTGGTTTGGAATAAATTAAATAGGCTAGAAATAATATCCAGTTGTATTTGAATTTAGTTGAAACTGAATTGGGTTAAATAAATCCGAGTTAAGATAAAATTGAATTGGCATAAGAATTCAATTGAATTATTTAATGGAATTAGATTCTTACCTGAATAAATGGAATTAAGTGGGATAAGGATTGGAATTGGAATAAATAAATCAAAATCACTTATAAAAGAATTAAAATCCATAGAAATAAAATATGATTGGGCTATAAATAAATAACAGGCTTGAGTTAATAATAAAAGATGAATATATTCAAGCCTATAATGGATGGAATTGTGTAAATAATAAGTTGTGGCTTATAAATTTTTGAAATGGAATACAAATCCAAATAAATATTTAGATGAATAGGGAAATGAGAGGGAAATCCAAACTTGAATTGTAAAGTATATTGAACTAAGGAAAATAAATAAAAGTGATACTTGGAATGGAAAAAAAAAAAAATTCAAGTGTTGGATCATAAATAATGGGAGAACTAATTAGATAATAAATTAGTTAATAAAATTGAATTGTGAGTTGATGATGAAGTTTGGAAATAAACTTAAGTTATAAATTAAAGCTGATTTAAATTGTTGATGAAAGGAAAGTAATTAAAAATGGAGTTGAATTATGAGTTAATAAATTGGATGGTAAATTAAAAGTGGATAATAGAATCAGAACTTGAGTTATTAATTAAAAATTAGACTTGAAGTGTTAACAAATTAAATATAAAATGGGGAATATATAGAATAAAAATGGAAATGGATTAAAATAGTGATGGTTTGAATGTGCAAATAAAATCCAAATAAGTGAAGATAACCTGGAAAATAGCCAGGTAATAAATGGGATGAGTTGAATTTGGAAAGTTAAATTTTATAATAACCAATAAAATGAAATTGAAAATTTAAAATGATATTTAATTGTGATGGAATCAAGTTGAATAAAAGAGAAAAAAAATATTTATTTGCGAAATGAGAATGAGCTTAAATGTAAAATTTGATTGAATCAAAATAAATTGACTTAAGCTGAGTAGATGGAAGAGTGTTGAATTTAATTCAACTTAAACAAAGTTTAATAATATTGGATTGGTTTTAAATCAAGTGAAATAAATTTTAATTGAAATAAAATTCGGTGTGTTGCCGATAATATTTAATGGAATGAAAATGCTTAAATAAATAATTGTAAACCATTTAAATTAGTAAGGGATGGAAATAACTTGAGACAATAGGGAAAATAGAATGTTTCGAGTTTATTAGAAATGATTTAAGTGCATGTGGATAAGTTAATTATACTGAATAAGTGAATGGATTAAAATAAAAGGGAAGTTTAATTGGCAAATAAGATGAAGTGTAAGTGAATGTATTCAAATTTGACATGCAATGAAAATGAGAGTATATGGGTTGTGGATAAATTGGAAATGGAAAAGAATTAAGTAATAATTGGGTTGAAATCAATTTAAAATTGATTATAAAACTCAAGTACTTATTCATTCACATAGATCTTGTCAAATTGCAAAAAAAAAAAATTATTATTTGATGTAGATTGAAGTAATTAAAAATTCTATGGATTGATAAAGAGTAAAATAAATTGATTTTGAAAGTAATTGAATTAAATATGAGTTCAGTTTGCTTAAAATAAATTAAATGTATGCAACTGAGTTTTAAACCATTCGAATTAATGAAGTGGTATACGAATGGATTGAAAACTATTCAAATTGAATGAAAATGGTTATAAATAAATTGAAACAGTTGAATTGACATGGAAACTATATAAATTGCTTACAGTAAAATGTTTGGTGTGAGTTTCTTTTAGAATTCATATGTTTTAACTATTATAAATAAGTGAAATGTAGTTAAACTGCATATATTTGGCACTTACATGTTTAAATTGAGTAAGTACACGTACTTGGAAGGCGTGTGGCTGGATTTGATTGTGCTATTTGCTAAAAATAATAAGCCGCTTGTTTAAAATGCTAAATAAGGTACGCCTACGCAAATAAAATTAGGAAATATGAACTGTTTTTTGTTTTTTCGACCGTGTGGGTCGATGTATATATATTTATCTCTTTTGTCAAATTGCAAAAGCTCCTCCATACAAAGGGAACTCTGCCAAAAATTTTCAGAAATTTTGGGAGTTAGAAAATTTTTGAAAATTTTGGAAAATTTTGTTAACGACAAAACTATTTAGAATTGGAAACTAAAATAAGTCAGTAAATGAAACTAATTAACGTAATGACTTAAATTAGTTATAAATGAAGGATAAAATTTAAAAATTCAAAGTTGAAAATAAATGAAATACATATGTAATGTGGAAATCGATTTGAATAGAAATAAGTATAAACTAAAAGAGGTAAAGAGAAATAAAGACATATAAAATGTTTATACTAACTTAAGAAAGGAATGGTAAATTAGAGATGGGAAATTGATAATACAAATAAAATCTAAGTTAATAATGAAATGAATAGATATTGACATTTTGTAAGAAAGTCGATAAAATGTTTTGGAATATTGTGATTGGATATTAGTGCTAAGCAGGATATGCAGGTATTATAAAAGGGGAAAGGAAATTTGATTTGATTTCAAGAGATAAATTTGAATTGCCCGACAAAAGGTACGTATTTAAATTTGGTATGGAATTTGTTTGGGATTTGGATTTGGATTTGGATTGAGCCACTTGGCTTTTTGTTTTCTTTTGGAATTTGGGAGGCCGCAGAGCCATTTTTGTAGTTGTACCGAGTCAGCCGCGCAAAGGAGACGCTGGCGAAATTTTTCGGGAATTTAGGGAGTTAGAAAAATTTTGAGAAAATTTGATAATTCCAAATTGGTTTTAAATTGAAACTTGAATGATTAGGCAAATAGGTTTGTTTGCAAATTTGGGAAAGATTTGTAAAGGGAATAAGAAAGGTAATGTGACTTTTATTAAAAAAGATAATTGGTAGGATGTTAAATTGTTGGTTTGAAAAAAAAATATAGTAACGGGAATTGAGTCATTTTTCCTACCTAGTAATTTCGGGGGAGAAATTCTTTTAAGGGGGAAGGAATGTGACGATCCGTAATTTTCAAACATTTAAAATCAGAGTATTTAATTGATTTTAAATATTTAAAAGTTAATTATCGACTTAAATTACGAATGTCATAATTTATTTGACAATTAAATTGTTGAATTAATTAATTTGAATTGAATAAAATATGGAATCTGGAGTTTTAAGCATATTAAAAATAATTTGAAGGCTTGTAAAATTTGTATTGATAGTACTGAAGATAATAGAAGTTTTAAAATTTGAATTTAACAGTTATTTGTTCAGTTTTTGAAATTTCATTGTTTGAATTGAATTTTAAAAATAACCTTCCGGGGCACAGTCTCGGAATTCAATGAAATCAGTTCCATTGGGTCCGTAATATCGTATTATTATCGGATTTCAAATTTCGTAGTGATTGGAATTGTTAAGTGAGCATACGATATATAAACGCGTTGAGATTTAATTTAAATTTTATAAGTATAATATCACATATGCAACATCACAGCTGAGATAAAGAAATTAATTAAATAATATTATAACTTGAAAAAAAAAAATTCAAGTCTTGGCTTCAAGAACACGCCTCTTCCTTTCCAAAATATCTCGTCCCCTCTCTCCTTTTAGAACCGAGCTTCATTGTTTTCTTCAGACATAACGAAATCAAAAAAAAAAAAAAAAAGAAATAAAATGGCCGAACATTTTGTTCCTTCCTCTAAATCGCGTGTGCCACTTCCAGTTTACTACCTCTTCCAATTCCAATCAAAACCGAGTGCTCTCTCCCTCCTCTCTCTTCCATTTCGATTCGTGTAAATCGAAATAACCCTAGAATCGAGCTCAATTTATAATCGCGAGGGCTTGGATTGAGGCCGCGGGTTCGTGTTCATGTAGGAAGGGCGGCGCGAGTTCATCAGTGGTGATCGGCGAACTTGAGACCGAGGCAACGATGGACAGGTGAATCAAGTCGCGCGCGAGCTGGGGATGGATGGGGCGTCTGCTACTAGGGTTTCGATCTGATGGAGGAGTTCGAACTTGAGGAGGTTGCGCTGGTTGAGGTTCGCGATGGCGAGTATCGGAGGGACGTTTGCGTACTGAGGTATTGGTTGCCTGAGTTGTCAGCAAGGTATATCTTCTATTTTAATCTTATTTAGAGAAAAATTTGTATGTATACAAAATTGAGAATAGATAGGATTTGATTTTAATTTTGACAGTAAGATATAGCACAGTATGTTTGAAATTGAATGAATATATTTATAGATTAGGAAAGGATAAAATAAAAACAAAAATAATAATAATAATATATAGAAAGAAATATATATATATGATAGGTCAGATATATCTATATTTAGCTTGCTGTTTAATTTTAAGATATGTACAATGTTGATTAGGATATATATATGAGATTCCCGAAATAAGAGTTTATATATATATATATATATATATATATATATAAATGTTGAAACCAGCTTATTAATTATCCTAGTGACTAAAAGATGTTCAAATGGGAAATTTAGTTTAAACAAATCAACTAGCTAATAAAATTTATTGAATGATAATTGATTTTTCAATCGGTTCAAATATTAATAAAATCATCTAATATTTATTTAAGGTCAACATTCGAAAGGAGACAAGTCGAGATTGGATCAGATTGCATAATAAAAATGAAAGGTGAGTTAATCTCACTCAGTTTATTTAAATTTAAATTTAAATGATTAAATTTAAATAATTGTTGAATGGTTGAAATTGATTGATTGATGTGCTATAGTATGATATATTCTGGAATTGGTATATTATGTTGTGCTAACATCTGTGGATGCAGGGAAAACAGGTTGGAGGGATCCAACTGGACCCCTCAATATTTATTTAAATTATTTAATACCCTCTATTGTGATTTATTTGATATTCTATGATGATCTTTATTGGAATATTGAATGCTATGGTTCGATTAAATATATTTGGGTATGATGAATTACCAAAAATATATAAATTGGATTTTTGTAAGATGATAAAAGAAGTGAAATTGTAAGTAGAATGATTATAGAAATTTGAATTAAATTTTTAAATGAATTGGAAAGAAATAAAATGACTTTAAAATTCTATAAATAAATCTTGAGTATAGAATGGAAATTTGAAGAAACAAAGAGTCAGTGAATTTTAATCTTCAGTGATATTAATTAAAAGAATAAAACATTTATATAAAATTTAAGATTTAAATTATTAAAAGGAATAAAGAAGAAGTTGGAAAAAACTGAAATTCGGATATTTCACTTAAAAAGGTTTAAAAACAAACGGAAAATAATAATATTAATAATAAGTCTTAATTAATGAATTTTAAATGAATTAAGGAAGTAAAGAAATTTATTTCAATAAAATAAATTAGATATCAATTTGGGAAAATTGATTTAAGTGATTGAAGTTGGAATTTTCTCTGGATAGCCAAGTACATGTTTTTAAAAAGTAAACTTTTAAATATAAATTAAATGTTTTAAAATTGTTTTTAAGGGAAGTAAGTTTTGCAAAATTTATTATTTCTAATATTTAAAGTCTCAAGTAAGTATTTTCTTTTAATCTATTTTAGTAGTAATTATTAAGAAGTAACTTAGTATTTTGTTTTGAAACGAAGAAATCTAGCTTTATATTTACTGAGTAACTTTATTTTCAAATACTCATACAGTATGTATTTTTAACAAATTATTAAAGTAGCTTTAATTTAAATGTTTTATAAGTATATATTTTAAAGTAAAGCGTTTTAAGTTATTTTAAAAAAAATCTAGTTTTGTGCTTGGTGACTTTCAGAGGAGATAGAAAACATTTGAGTAAGTTTATTCTGGAAAGAAAGTTGGTTTTAGAAACTGTTTTCAAAGGATTGAAAATAGGAATATATTTTGGAAAGATATTTTGAGGTAAATAAATAAATAATTTGGGAAATTATTTATTGAGTGATGGATGTTGTGAATATTAATTGATAGTTAAATAACCGACTATCAATATTAGCCAACTGCGTTGATCGTTTCGAAGAGACCGGGATCGAGATTAATTTCTCGAAAACCACTTCGATCCGGTTTGTACGTTTCGTGCGAAGAACGTGTTCGGAGTCGAAGATGGAGCAGTAAAGTGCAAGGGCTAGTCGCTACTAATCCTGAGGATATTTCCAAAATGGATGTAGTAGGAATAGTGCCTTCGGTTCCGTTCGAACCCGGGACGGACTTGTATGGACGAATGCTTACGAAACATCGTCAGGTGGACGATGGGCATTCTAAGTGAAAACGTTCTAAAAAGGTAACGCTTAGCCTCAAGCCTCATCAAATGGGAATGACTGAAAATCAGGGGATATGCAGCAAGGTTAGGTGGGTCATGCCCAAGCAGGACAAGATAATTCCCCTGTCTAGATGTCCCTTTTTATATATTTCGGCTTAGTGGGTGGTTGGTCGCGCCAACCACGGGGTTTATCTTGTTCGGGACTATTCAGTAAGGGATGGTTCCGGCCTTGTGTTGCAGGGGATGAAGGGAGTAGTCCTCGGTACGGTGATCTAGGCCCCATACTGTGACAGGTGGTACCCCAGTGCCTAGTCATTGTTGGAAATCCATTCTCCCTATGAGCCTTGTACGAGTTTTGTTTGTATTACCCACTTCGGTGGCTAGTAGCTGGAATTTAATCATGTAACAATTTCGGCTATTTTATAAGTATTTGTATATAGACCCTATTATAATATTAGAGGATTTCTATAAAAATTGTTTTAGCTATCGTAAGGTAAAAACCCGACATGTTTATTTGTGGCGTGGTCTTACGAGATGCTTTTGTTTTCAAAGGATTTTTGAAACTTTAATAATCAATTGGGTGTGATTTTCTCACGCTGGTAATCCAGACTGACTCGGGTATTATTTAACTGTAATGCTCGGGTCAGACCGAGTATTACAGGATACAGGAAATGCTATGGAGCTCAGGAGACGAGCTGGATGACGATACGTATTCTCGTACTTGTATATACATATATTTCCGCTGTTGAGTTGTTGTGTACCCATTGGATGTTATTGATGTGAGCTGTGACTGATGTACTCTGATGATGTAATATATGTAAACTAATATATTTGATTTTGAGTAAAGATTACTTATTCTCTATTATATTTTATTCCGCTGCGATGGTTAGATTCTGATGTTGGTTTTGTTTTCTCTTCTTCTACCTCTTCTTCTTAAACCCTAATGGTTCGTATTTCTGTGCAACTTGAGTTGTTTGTTGTAGAATAATGTTGACTCAAGGGGTACGGATTTGCGGGTCGTTACAGGTCATCTGTGCGAGTTATGGCAATAAACGTTCAATTTAAATTAAACCGATTTAAATGATTTTCTAGGCATTTTAGCGTGCACCGGACAAACGATAAATCCGATTGACATGAAATTTGAAACCATACAATAATATCACATTACGGATCCGATGAAACTGGTTTCGTCGTAATCCGAGACTTTTTGAAAAATGGCTATTTTAACTCGCCAAATTAATACTAAAAACAAATTCGATGCGTTTCGAGCTGCCATGATCAAACGATAACTCCGATTGCTACGAAAATTAAAATCCGATAATAACAAACTATTACGGATCCAATGGAACTAATTTCGTTCAATTCTGAGACTGTTCAAAAATTGGCTAATTTCACTAGTCGATTAAATATTAAAATATTCAATTTTCACAAATTAACTTTTAATTCGATTTTAAAAGTTATAAAATATCGTTCTAACTTCAATATGATATAATAAAATTTTACAAATCATTTTCAATCATATTTAACTCAATTTTCAATTATTTCTGTATTTTCAACTATTAAACTATCGATTTAATTATTCAATTAAATCCAATTATTCGAATTAAAATTTATTCGACTTATAATTTCACTTATTAATATTTAAAATTAATTAAATATTCAAATTTAAATTAATAAAAATTCTGGGTCGTTACATACTTCCCCCCTTAAAAGAATTTCGTTCTCGAAATTACTAAGTAAGAAAAGTAATAGAATCTATTAATTTTCCCAAAATTCATAGTTGAATTTCTTACAATACTTTACTAGGTTTTCAAATCATACTTAGGTTTTTTTTTCAAAAACAACTACTATTGTTAACTTTCAACTTCTAAATCAAAGTTAAAGTTTTTAAAATTTTCCCAAAATTCCCAAATTTTTTCTAACGCCTTAAATTTTCGGAAAAATTCGCCATAGTCTCCTTTGCGCGGCTCGATCCGAAAAATAAAATGACAGTATATATATCACAAATATACATCTCATCAAGTAATGAGGCATCCCGCAGGGAAAAAAGTGTAAAAGTACGATATGTAATCCGAGAAATGTACCTTATGTTTTATTAGCAAGCATATACGGCTAATATAGCGCGAAAGCGGGCTCCAAACGCGATCCGCACCTACTAAACACTCAACAAACAACATGAGAACATGCATGTAGACAATAGTATCAATATACAACATATAGCAACATAATAACTATATATGTCAACATAGCAAATGCAACAAAAACAACAAATGCAAACATCAACCAACTCAATATTCATTCATATTCTCATTAATATTCAATGAATTGGTTTTCAATTTAAATCATATTTGATTTATTAATGTTGGGTTTTATCAACATTCATTCATATTCAATTTTAATTAGTTTGCATTCACTAATTAAATCCGATTCACATTCAATTCTATTCAAATTTATTTACTTTCAATTTGAATTCAATTATATAGCTTTCAATTTTTTTGCTAATTCACTTTCATTAACACATAATGAATTATATACAATCAATCAACAATCAAATACCAACCAATGTTTATTCATACAACCAAATTTATTCACTTTACATTCAATTGGGTTCAACCCATTTAATTCCATTTGGATCATATTAAATTGACTTCCATTCAATTTATTCAACTAGCTTTTAATGAATTAACACTTATATATTCATTATTTCATATCAATTGTTTACATTTAATTGATTAACATTCAATCCATTTATCAATTCAATTGCTAACTCCTTTAACAATATAAAGTTGAATTCCATTTATATGACTCAAGTTCAAATTCTTAATGACTTCATTTCATTAATTCACTAAATTAATTTACGTCGATACCAAAATCAACTTCATTCAACTTCACTTAAGTTTTATTCTTTTTCAAACACCTTTTGTTTAACTTAACTTAAGTTTTCACTTAATTTTATTTAACACGTACCTAAGTCAAATTTTCATCACTTAATCAAAATCACATTAAATCCAGATTTCATATTCAACAATTTCAACTTAGATTTAATTGATTCACTTATACTTATTTTAATTTAACTCCATCCTTTAAGTTAAATTTATTCTATCAAAATTCAATTTTGTACAAGTTATCAACACATTCAATTCCAGAGTGCTTTCAACCTTTCAAAACCATTTTGAAATCAATTCAAACTATCCTTTGAATTTCCAAAACCAAACCCAAATTTTTTCCAAACACTTCCATTTGAAAATAATCTAGCAGCAATTCCTCCATTGGAAACCCGAAAATGAACACCGATGATGTCATGATCATCATCGGAATTATTTTCCAGCGACCGAAAAGAGTTTAGAGCTTTCATCTCTCCAAAACAATTTTTCAAAATATCAAATCCTTTCAAAACAATTCTCTAGAATTTTATTTTAGATTATAAATCACATTTACAAATATTTTACTTATATAATTCCATTTCTTATATATAAGACAATTTTATAATTGTATATCATTTTAATTATAACTCCATACTTATAATTCATTTGCTTATACAATTATTCTTTAAAAATTGTTGTTTTTATTCAACAACCAAACAATCAATTCATATACACTTTAATAATTCTGAAAAATTATTTCCATACTTTAAAACCGAAAATAGAAGAAATCGAAAGCCGAGCAATCGAAAGCCGAAAAACCGTTCCGTTAGGGTTTTAGAAAAAGAAAAAAATAGAAGAAGATAGAAAAAGATAGAACAGAACAGAAGAAATAACAGAACAACATCAGAATCTCACAATTCGCAGCGGAACAACATATAATAAATAAATGAATAATCTTTAAACAAAGAAGTATATCAGTTATTACATTACATTACATTTCATTTTATTACATCAGAGTGTACAACAACAAATGACATCAACAGCGGAAAAGAAATACTATATACTAGTAATACGCCATGCCATCCATCTTGCCTCCAGCAACTCCTGAATATCCTGAATAAACCTTAACTCTTGACTGCCCGTATGGAAATTGGTGGGCACCCAGAGTTTAGGAAGGAAAACAATAAACTCCGAGTCAGTCATGCGACTGTTGGGAGAACTCAAAACAGTTTATTGATCATTAAAATTAAAATAGAAAAATATTTTTAAAGTTAATTCGCAATGCTTTTAAAAATGAGACTACCATAAGGCCTCCCGCACACACACACACAATGCAAACGCAGAATCGGAGGAGATTTCTCCTTATGATAGTCAAAGATGCTTGATACGCATTAAAAAGAACATTTGATATTATTACTAGTGCATAGTGTAGGCGAAATTCATTTCGAAAATAGAATATAAATCTTAGCCAACATAGACATTTCGAACTATGTCTACTATAGCTACCATCCAAACAGTGGGGCGCCACCATAAGTGAATGATAGGTTCTACAACTAAAACCATATAGGGTTTCGTATTGGGAATTGGATTTCCAACAAATGGTCAGGCCAAGGAACTTCCCATTGCCACATGAGAACGCCTCTGGAAGGACGCTCTCGAGAACCAAACCGGATCTCTGCCAACACAAGGCCGGGTTACCCCTAACTGGGTAACTACTGACACGAATATGTCATCCCCCAATCGTAACCGATCTATCCGAGGATCCTCGATTTCCAACAACCACAAAATATGCAACAACAACATAGGTTAAATATCTAGGCTCCATACCATGATACCACCTCTATCCAGAAGGAATGACATACACTAAAGGGGCGCTACCCCCTAATAACCTTGCCGCATCCTTCCTGTTTTGACCATTTCCGGGGTGTGAGGTCCGACGAAGTCTCGTCCACAAAGCCACACTTTATACAAAAGCCGTGCTTTGGGTCAACAAATGATCATAGAAATGATCACCAAGATAAACGATCCTATCATAAATGATCAAACAATGATCATTTCTCAGCAACAATCAGCATGCCACACTACCAAATTGGGAGTATATCACTAATAACCTTCAACTATATAACCTCTGAGCTCGTACGTCTCAGAGAAGGGTGTTAAGCTAAGAGAATAAATTCTCCGCCACCAACAGAAATATATTTGAAAGAAATCAGCTTTATATCTCAATTTGTAATGTCAGACATACAATCTATACAAGTCTGTTCCGGGATCGAATAGAACCGAAGGCACTTCCAAAGAAGTCCTTGCAATCCGGATATTCACTAATCACGACCGGACTTCTCGACACTAAGGGTGATAAAACCTCTATATCGGAGATCAGCCGATGTAGAGTAACTCGACGGTAATCCTTCCGTTTTCACAAACATCCGGTCTTCAACACCGGTCATCGAATGCAAATCCATTTCGACGTATCACATATTCGGAATGGGTTATACGACCCCAAGGTCCTTTCCCGGCTAACCCGAATAGTGAGCGCTTATTCAAAAATAAGTGTGGCATTCAAATTCAAACAATCACAACAAATACCTATTTAAAGGTAAATATTGATAGTCGGATTATTTAACTATCAATAGGCGTGCTCAACATCACCAAGTTCCAAATAATTTCTCAAATTATTTACTTTCCAAAATATCTTTACTAGAATTTCCACACTTCAACATTTGAAAACCAATTTTCAAATCACTTTCCAGTACTTTATCAACTTTTGAAAACAAATTTCAATCATTTTCCTTACTCGGAAATACTTTCATTTCAACATGGTTCATTTAAACCAATTAAATAAATCCTTACCGATTTACTTTATATTTACGTTCCAAATCCGTAAATCAATTCCCACACTTTCAAAAATAAATCAACGTTTATTTTTAAACAATTACCCCTTTCTTTTATAAATTCCTTAGTGAATTTATAATCCCAAAATATTTATGATATACGATTTTCAATCGATTTCAAATATTCACTTTCAATTTATCTTTACAAGGATAAATTCTAAAACGTTCATTTCACATTGGAAAAATATTTCCATATTTATATAATAATAAGTACATCACAAATCCGTTTATTTTCAATACTTAGAAAATATTCAATATACTTAAATCGAAAATTAAGTATATAATTCATTCTTTAAGGAAAACATTCACTTAAACACATTTGTTTGGGCCAAAACGAATGTTACGTAAAACATCGTTACGACGACCCAAAATCACTAGTACAGGGATTCAAAGTTTAAATAGATATATAAATCCCAATACTATACAAAACATTTCCTTTCGGAAACCATTTACTATAACAACAGTGTAATAGTCCATCATTTCCTTCTATTACTCGAAACGTCTATTTCAACAATGAATGTTGAAATCTATGTATTCGATACTTAATGCATTTTAAAACGTCTTTAAAATCATTAACTTCATTTCATAATATTCCTTCCCCAAAACATATCCATTTCATTTAATAATATATTCACTGTCCAAAATCGTGAATATAATTCCTTTCATATATTCCTATATCCAACCTATCAAATTCAATTTATTTCGGATTTATAAACAACGTTTATAAACTCCATTTATATTTTTATAAACTTTTATTTATAAAAATCCTTTTTATATCCCATTTTAAATGCCAAAATCCAATTTATAAGTTGATTACTTATAAATCTTATATTTTACAAAATCTATCCATTTTATAACTTCACAATTTATAAATCTATAAATTGCGTTCACTTATGAAATCCATTTTTATTTCATTTTTAAATACTTATAAAACTTGTTTTAATATTCCAATATTTTTAATTTATAAAATATCAATTTTATAAATCTTTTATATAAACGTTTATAATAATTCAAAATTCCCAATTAAACCATTTTATAAATTAATCACTATTTATTTCAAAAATCTTAATTTGGTTATATTTTACAAAGATTATAAGTTTTATAACATTAAACTTATAACGTTAATTTATTTAAAATAAATCAATTCAAAATTTTAATAAAACGTATACTTTCAAAAATCACTTTAAAAATTCCTTTAAAACCAAAAATCATTATTTTAAAACTTCAAAAATGGATCTGGTGATGCAGCAGCACCAAATAGTCAATCACGGCATCCAAATATCATATATCGATATGATAATCAACAAATATCAAAATATCTGTAAAATAAATCAATACGGTTGAGGAATCCAGTTGGATCCCTCCAACCTGTTTCCCTGCATCCAAAAACAATAGCACAATACCAATTCCGCTCCAGTACGAAATTATCGCGGTATATGGGATTTATAAATATTATCCGCTTAATAGACGGCGCAGTAGGGTCTCATCCGCTATATAATGCGGGAAATCAACAGCTGCAATTTATACATATGCCAATATATATATATATTGCTATTACATATAATACCAATTTCACTGTTTATGAAATATTCGCGGTATATGTTTTTAATAAATAACATCCGCTTACTAAGGCGCATAATGTCTATTTTAACAATCAATAGATAACAATCATCATTCAAACATGCATTCAAGTATTTTAAATCTAACTCTTTAAAATAAAATCGAAACCGATTCAATTGAGTGAGAAGTTCTCACCTTGATTTCAATTTCGTTTTAGCGATTTATTTCGAATAAAACTAAACGGACTTTTAATTTTACCCAAAATTCTCACTAACTCCAAACGACTCCAATCCAATTGCATCGCGTAGTGTTCGTCAATACGATTCCAACGCAACTGGTTTCGCGCGTTTTCGACCTCGTATGAAAAAGATATGAATTTTACAAGTTTTACACGATTTTATATAAACTAATTTACAACTTTCTTTTAATTTATAACCTTCATCAAATCTCAGCCCTTGGATCCATCACCCAGCAACATCAGGCCGCACACCCTTCATCTCTCCCACGCGTATCCTCTACGTGAAAACTCACGTATCCTCAAACCCATACAAGCCGAGATTAGGGTTTATCACCACGGCCTCCACGAGCATCGAGAGTTCATCAAACCCCCACCATACGAACCACCATTCAAAGCTCCACCTCCAGCCACCATCTAGTGAAGCTCGGCCACCCCCTGCATGAGATCCAGCCCCTTGAACGCAGCACCTTTTTGCGAGATTTGCCGACGATCCGTGACGAAATCTGCGATCATAGCCGTTGAAATCGAAGCTCTCGACGAGCTTAACAACTTTCTAGTTGAATGTTTTTTTGTAATTGTTGATGGATTGTGAAATATTTGTGGAAGAACGAGATGCATTTCTGGCCATTAAACCCAAAGTGGCGGCTAGGGTTTGAGCTTGAGAAGGTTTGCAAATTTATGAAGAGGGAGGTCCTTTTATAGAAAAATACGCGACACTATTCATCCCGGATTTTCCGAACTCCAAACGAAGCGTGCCGGTTGGCGTTTCTAAGATTTGCCCCGCGTTCTGAACGCAATGGAACATATTTCGGGAGCTAATTCGGTCATCTGTGCGAGTTATGGCAATAAACGTTCAATTTAAATTAAACCGATTTAAACGATTTTCTAGGCGTTTTAGCTTGCACCGGACAAACGGTAAATCCGATTGACATGAAATTTGAAACCATACAATAATATCACATTACGGATCCGATGAAACTTGTTTCATCGAAATCCGAGACTTTTTGAAAAATGGCTATTTTAACTCGCCAAATTAATATTAAAAACAAATTCGATGCGTTTCGAGCTGCCACGATCAAACGATAACTCCGATTGCTATGAAAATTGAAATCCGATAATAACAAACTATTACGGATCCAATGGAACTAATTTCATCCAATTTTGAGACTGTTCAAAAATTGGCTAATTTCACTAGTCGATTAAATATTAAAATATTCAATTTTCACAAATTAACTTTTAATTCGATTTTAAAAGTTATAAAATATCGTTCTAACTTCAATATGATATAATAAAATTTTACAAATCATTTTCAATCATATTTAACTCAATTTTCAATTATTTCTGTATTTTCAACTATTAAACTATCGATTTAATTATTCAATTAAATCCAATTATTCGAATTAAAATTTATTCGACTTATAATTTCACTTATTAATATTTAAAATTAATTAAATATTCAAATTTAAATTAATAACAATTCTGGGTCGTTACATACTTCCCCCCTTAAAAGAATTTCGTCCTCGAAATTACTAAGTAAGAAAAGTTATAGAATCTATTAATTTTCCCAAAATTCATAGTTGAATTTCTTACAATACTTTGCTAGGTTTTCAAATCATACTTAGTTTTTTTTTCAAAAACAACTACTATTGTTAACTTTCAACTTCTAAATCAAAGTTAAAGTTTTTAAAATTTTCCCAAAATTCCCAAACTTTTTCTAACGCCTTAAATTTTCGGAAAAATTCGCCATAGTCTCCTTCGCGCGGCTCGATCCGAAAAAAAATGACAGTATATATATCACAAATATACATCTCATCAAGTAATGAGGCATCCCGCAGGGAAAAAAGTGTAAAAGTACGATATGTAATCTGAGATATGTATCTTATATTTTATTAGCAAGCATATAAGGCTAATATAGCGCGAAAGCGAGCTCCAAACGCGATCCGCACCTACTAAACACTCAACAAACAACATGAGAACATGCATGTAGACAATAGTATCAATATACAACATATAGCAACATAATAACTATATATGTCAACATAGCAAATGCAACAAAAACAACAAATGCAAACATCAACCAACTCAATATTCACTCATATTCTCATTAATATTCAATGAATTGGTTTTCAATTTAAATCATATTTGATTTATTAATGTTGGATTTTATCAACATTCATTCATATTCAATTTTAATTAGTTTGCATTCACTAATTAAATCCAATTCACATTCAATTCTATTCAAATTTATTTACTTTCAATTTGAATTCAATTATATAGCTTTCAATTTTTTTGCTAATTCACTTTCATTAACACATAATGAATTATATACAATCAATCAACAATTAAATACCAACCAATGTTTATTCAATACAACCAAATTTATTCACTTTACATTCAATTGGGTTCAACCCATTTAATTCCATTTGGATCATATTAAATTGACTTCCATTCAATTTATTCAACTAGCTTTTAATGAATTAACACTTATATATTCATTATTTCATATCAATTGTTTACATTTAATTGATTAACATTCAATCCATTTATCAATTCAATTGCTAACTCCTTTAACAATATAAAGTTGAATTTCATTTATATAACTCAAGTTCAAATTCTTAATGACTTCATTTCATTAATTCACTTATTAATTTACGTCGATACCAAAATCAACTTCATTCAACTTCACTTAAGTTTTATTCTTTTTCAAACACCTTTTGTTTAACTTAACTTAAGTTTTCACTTAATTTTATTTAACATGTACCTAAGTCAAATTTTCATCGCTTAATCAAAATCACATTAAATCCAGATTTCATATTCTACAATTTCAACTTAGATTTAATTGATTCACTTATACTTATTTTATTTTAACTCCATCCTTTAAGTTAAATTTATTCTATCAAAATTCAATTTTGTACAAGTTATCAACACATTCAGTTCCAGAGTGCTTTCAACCTTTCAAAACCATTTTGAAATCAATTAAAACTATCCTTTGAATTTCCAAAACCAAATCCAAATTTTTCCCAAACACTTCCATTTGAAAATAATCTAGCAGCAATTCCTCCATTGGAAACCCGAAAATGAACACCAATGATGTCATGATCATCATCGGAATTATTTTCCAGCGACCGAAAAGAGTTTAGAGCTTTCATCTCTCCAAAACAATTTTTCAAAATATCAAATCCTTTCAAAACATTTCACTAGAATTTTATTTTAGATTATAAATCACATTTACAAATCTTTTACTTATATAATTCCATTTCTTATATATAAGACCATTTTACAATTGTATATCATTTCAATTATAACTCCATACTTATAATTCATTTGCTTATACAATTATTCTTTAAAAATTGTTGTTTTTATTCAACAACCAAACAATCAATTCATATACACTTTAATAATTCTGAAAAATTATTTCCATACTTTAAAACCGAAAATAGAAGAAATCGAAAGCCGAGCAATCGAAAGCCGAAAAACCGTTCCATTAGGGTTTTAGAAAAAGAAAAAAATAGAAGAAGATAGAAAAAGATAGAACAGAACAGAAGAAATAACAGAACAACATCAGAATCTCACAATTCGCAGCGGAACAACATATAATAAATAAATGAATAATCTTTAAACAAAGAACTATATCAGTTATTACATTACATTACATTTCGTTTTATTACATCAGAGTGTACAACAACAAATGACATCAACAGCGGAAAAGAAATACTATATACTAGTAATACGCCATGCCATCCATCTTGCCTCCAGCAACTCCTGAATATCCTGAATAAACCTTAACTCTTGACTGCCCGTATGGAAATTGGTGGGCACCCAGAGTTTAGGAAGGAAAACAATAAACTCCGAGTCAGTCATGCGACTGTTGGGAGAACTCAAAATAGTTTATTGATCATTAAAATTAAAATAGAAAAATATTTTTAAAGTTAATTCGCAATGCTTTTAAAAATGAGACTACCATAAGGCCTCCCGCACACACACACACAATGCAAATGCAGAATCGGAGGAGATTTCTCCTTATGATAGTCAAAGATGCTTGATACGCATTAAAAAGAACATTTGATATTATTACTAGTGCATAGTGTAGGCGAAATTCATTTCGAAAATAGAATATAAATCTTAGCCAACATAGACATTTCGAACTATGTCTACTATAGCTACCATCCAAACAGTGGGGCGCCACCATAAGTGAATGATAGGTTCTACAACTAAAACCGTACAGGGTTTCGTATTGGGAATTGGATTTCCAACAAATGGTCAGACCAAGGAACTTCCCATTGCCACATGAGAACGCCTCTGGAAGGACGTTCCCGAGAACCAAACCGGATCTCTGCCAACACAAGGCCGGGTTACCCCTAACTGGGTAACTACTGACACGAATATGTCATCCCCCGATCGTAACCGATCTATCCGAGGATCCTCGATTTCCAACAACCACAAAATATGCAGCAACAACATAGGTTAAATATCTGGGCTCCGTACCATGATACCACCTCTATCCAGAAGGAATGACATACATTAAAGGGGCGCTACCCCCTAATAACCTTGCCGCATCCTTCCTGTTTTGACCATTTCTGGTGTGTGAGGTCCGACGAAGTCTCGTCCACAAAGCCACACTTTATACAAAAGCCGTGCTTTGGGTCAACAAATGATCATAGAAATGATCACCAAGATAAATGATCAAATAAATGACCCTATCATAAATGATCAAACAATGATCATTTCTCAGCAACACTCAGCATGCCACACTACCAAATCGGGAGTATATCACTAATAACCTTCAACTATATAACCTCTGAGCTCGTACGTCTCAGAGAAGGGTGTTAAGCTAAGAGAATAAATTCTCCGCCACCAACAGAAATATATTTGAAAGAAATCAGCTTTATATCTCAATTTGTAATGTCAGACATACAATCTATACAAGTCTGTTCCGGGATCGAACAGAACCGAAGACACTTCCAAAGAAGTCCTTGCAATCCGGATATTCACTAATCACGACCGGACTTCCCGTCACTAAGGGTGATAAAACCTCTATATCGGAGATCATTCGATGTAGAGTAACTCGACGGTAATCCTTCCGTTTTCACAAACATCCGGTCTTCAACACCGGTCATCGAATGCAAATCCATTTCGACGTATCACATATTCGGAATGGGTTATACGACCCCAAGGTCCTTTCCCGGCTAACCCGAATAGTGAGCGCTTATTCAAAAATAAGTGTGGCATTCAAATTCAAACAATCACAACAAATACCTATTTAAAGGTAAATATTGATAGTCGGATTATTTAACTATCAATAGGCGTGCTCAACATCACCAAGTTCCAAATAATTTCTCAAATTATTTACTTTCCAAAATATCTTTACTAGATATAAAATTTTCCACACTTCAACATTTGAAAACCAATTTTCAAATCACTTTCCAATACTTTATCAACTTTTGAAAACAAATTTCAATCGTTTTCCTTACTCGGAAATACTTTCATTTCAACATGGTTCATTTAAACCAATTAAATAAATCCTTACCGATTTACTTTATATTTACGTTCCAAATCCATAAATCAATTCCCACACTTTCAAAAATAAATCAACGTTTATTTTTAAACAATTACCCCTTTCTTTTACAAATTCCTTAGTGAATTTATAATCCTAAAATATATATGATATACGATTTTCAATCGATTTCAAATATTCACTTTCAATTTATCTTTACAAGGATAAATTCTAAAACGTTCATTTCACATTGGAAAAATATTTCCATACTTATTTAATAATAAGTACATCACAAATCCATTTATTTTCAAAACTTAGAAAATATTCAATATACTTAAATCGAAAATTAAGTATATAATTCATTCTTTAAGGAAAACATTCACTTAAACACATTTGTTTGGGCCAAAACGAATGTTACGTAAAACATCGTTACGACGACCCAAAATCACTAGTATAGGGATTCAAAGTTTAAATAGATATATAAATCCCAATACTATACAAAACATTTCCTTTCGGAAACCATTTACTATAACAACAGTGTAATAGTCCATCATTTCCTTCTATTACTCGAAACGTCTATTTCAACAATGAATGTTGAAATCTATGTGTTCGATACTTAATGCATTTTAAAACGTCTTTAAAATCATTAAATTAATTTCATAATATTCCTTCCCCAAAACATATCCATTTCATTTAATAATATAATCACTGTCCAAAATCGTGAATATAATTCCTTTCATATATTCCTATATCCAACCTATCAAATTCAATTTATTTCGGATTTATAAACAACGTTTATAAACTCCATTTATATTTTTATAAACTTTTATTTATAAAAATCCTTTTTATATCTCATTTTAAATGCCAAAATCCAATTTATAAGTTGATTACTTATAAATCTTATATTTTACAAAATCTATCCATTTTATAACTTCACAATTTATAAATCTATAAATTGCGTTCACTTATGAAATCCATTTTTATTTCATTTTTAAATACTTATAAAACTTGTTTTAATATTCCAATATTTTAATTTATAAAATATCAATTTTATAAATCTTTTATATAAACCGTTTATAATAATTCAAAATTCCCAATTAAACCATTTTATAAATTAATCACTATTTATTTCAAAAATCTTAATTTGGTTATATTTTACAAAGATTATAACTTTTATAACATTAAACTTATAACGTTAATTTATTTAAAATAAATCAATTCAAAATTTTAATAAAACGTATACTTTCAAAAATCACTTTAAAAATTCCTTTAAAACCAAAAATCATTATTTTAAAACTTCAAAAATGGATCTGATGATGCAGCAGCACCAAATAGTCAATCACGGCATCCAAATATCATATATCGATATGATAATCAACAAATATCAAAATATCTGTAAAATAAATCAATACGGTTGAGGAATCCAGTTGGATCCCTCCAACCTGTTTCCCTGCATCCAAAAACATTAGCACAATACCAATTCCGCTCCAGTACGAAATTATCGCGGTATATGGGATTTATAAATATTATCCGCTTAATAGACGGCGCAGTAGGGTCTCATCCGCTATATAATGCGGGAAATCAACAGCTGCAATTTATACATATGCCAATATATATATATATTGCTATTACATATAATACCAATTTCACTGTTTATGAAATATTCGCGGTATATGTTTTTAATAAATAACATCCGCTTACTAAGGCGCATAATGTCTATTTTAACAATCAATAGATAACAATCATCATTCAAACATGCATTCAAGTATTTTAAATCTAACTATTTAAAATAAAATCGAAACCGATTCAATTGAGTGAGAAGTTCTCACCTTGATTTCAATTTCGTTTTAGCGATTTATTTCGAATAAAACTAAACGGACGTTTAATTTTACCCGAAATTCTCACTAACTCCAAACGACTCCAATCCAATTGCATCGCGTAGTGCTCGTCTATACGATTCCAACGCAACTGGTTTCGCGCGTTTTCGACCTCGTATGAAAAAGATATGAATTTTACAAGTTTTACACGATTTTATATAAACTAATTTACAACTTTCTTTTAATTTTTAACCTTCATCAAATCTCAGCCCTTGGATCCATCACCAAGCAACATCAGGCCGCACACCCTTCATCTCTCCCACGTGTATCCTCTACGTGAAAACTCACGTATCCTCAAACCCATACAAGCCGAGATTAGGGTTTATCACCACGACCTCCACGAGCATCGAGAGTTCATCAAACCCCCACCATACGAACCACCATTCAAAGCTCCACCTCTAGCCACCATCTAGTGAAGCTCAGCCACCCCCTGCATGAGATCCAGCCCCTTGAACGCAGCACCTTTGTGCGAGATTTGCCGACGATCCGTGACGAAATTTGCGATCATAGCCGTTGAAATCGAAGCTCTCGACGAGCTTAACAGCTTTCTAGTTGAATGTTTTTTGTAATTGTTGATGGATTGTGAAATATTTGTGGAAGAACGAGATGCATTTCTGGCCATTAAACCCAAAGTGGCGGTTAGGGTTTGAGGTTGAGAGGGTTTGCAAATTTATGAAGAGGGAGGTCCTTTTATAGAAAAATACGCGACACTATTCATCCCGGATTTTCCAAACTCCGAACGAAGCATGCCGGTTGGCGTTTCTAAGGTTTACCCCGCGTTCTGAACGACAATGGAACATGTTTCGGGAGCTAATTCGGTCATTTGTGCGAGTTATGGCAATAAACGTTCAATTTAAATTAAACCGATTTAAACGATTTTCTAGGCGTTTTAGCTTGCACCGGACAAACGGTAAATCCGATTGACGTGAAATTTGAAACCATACAATAATATCACATTACGGATCCGATGAAACTGGTTTCGTCGAAATTCGAGACTTTTTGAAAAATGGCTATTTTAACTCGCCAAATTAATATTAAAAACAAATTCGATGCGTTTCGAGCTGCCACGATCAAACGATAACTCCGATTGCTACGAAAATTGAAATCCAATAATAACAAACTATTACGGATCCAATGGAACTAGTTTGGTCCAATTCTGAGACTGTTCAAAAGTTGGCTAATTTCACTAGTCGATTAAATATTAAAATATTCAATTTTAACAAATTAACTTTTAATTCGATTTTAAAATTTCTAAAATATCGTTCTAACTTCAATATGATATAATAAAATTTTACAAATCATTTTCAATCATATTTAACTCAATTTTCAATTATTTCTGTATTTTCAACTATTAAACTATCGATTTAATTATTCAATTAAATCCAATTATTCGAATTAAAATTTATTCGACTTATAATTTCACTTATTAATATTTAAAATTAATTAAATATTCAAATTTAAATTAATAAAAATTATGGGTCGTTACAATTTACAAGTTATTCTTGTCAAATGGTTACTTCCTTAAAACATTTTACTGTTTATTGGAAAACAATTATCCCATTATTAAACACAATAACCATAATATTTCTTGTAACAACCCGCATATTTATCGATTTTTATATTTAAATATTTTATCGATACTCGGAATTTAGTCCGAAAAGCTACTTTTTGCATACGGTCGAATTAGGACTCGGGACCACTCCTATTGAGTTTAAAATGATGTTTGCGATCTTTTTAAGTGTAAACTTTGATATGTTTGGAGTTAGTCAAGTTTTGCTACTTTTTCACTTTGGATTTGGGTTTGGGTTCAGCCCTATGTTTAACTTATACTCAAATCTAAACCACTCCCCCCATTCACTCTCACTTCCTCCTCTTTTCAGTTCTAAAGCATCAATGGTGGGAGAGATGGGAAATTAAAACTCCAAAACCCTAGTCTTCCTTAGCAAATCCAACTTCTAGCTCCAAATTAAAAAGAACCCATTGGTAAGTTTCTCTTCATCTTCTCCAACTCATTCTCTTATCAATTTCAGAAATTCCTAAACCTAACATTGGGAATGTTCTTCTTTTAAAGCTTAGAATCAAGCTTCTTGAGTTGGATTTGAAGAGTGGTTGATTCTCCTTTGCTTTCAAGCTTCTTCTTCAATCGTTTGGGTTCAAAGGTGAGATTTTTATCTCACATCTTTGTCTATAATTATCTTCGATTGTTAGGTATGAATTACTAACACTTATTCTTGTGCAATTGATTTTGGTTTGGATTGATCTGGTGTATATTCCAATTCTTGGTGTTTTGAAGTCAAAATCTCTGAAAATCCTATTATGGATATTTGGACATTGATATTTGAGGCGTATCGAAGAGCCGTTAAGGCTGGGTTGTCGCGTGGCGTAAATCCTTAGTCGTCATTTGCTCGTTCGATCGTTTACGATATTCGTTTGGCCATTTTTGGTCGAGGTTCAGGAAATCCTCGAAATTCCAGTTTCAGACGTTTGAATCTGGGATTTCAGACGTCTGAATTTGCTCATTTTCAAACAGAAAGAAAATAGGCTAAAAACGCCTATTTCAGACGTCTGAAACATTTGGTTCAGACGTCTGAATCACGTTCTGGAAATTTTTAGTTTTTCCAGAGTCAGACGTCTGAACCACTTGTTTCAGACGTCAAAAACTGTAGTGTTTTGCCTGCTTGCCTTTTTGTTTAAGAGTTCCAATTTAAATCGATTCGTGATGATCCTATTTGTTGTTATCATTTATTAAGACTTTTCAATAGAGAATTTAAAAGCTCCATGACTAATATGAACAAGTAGGCTGAAATAGGATCACCTTGTCTTACACCTTGTTTGCCTTTGAAATAACCATAAAACCACCCTCTCTAGTAATAGAATACCTAGGTGATGAAATACATGAGTAAATCCATGCCAAAAAAGGTTTGGGGAAATTCATTCTGGACATAATAGCTAAAATAGAAGACCAAGCAATGGAATCAAATGCTTTTTTAATGTCAAGTTTAAGCATGCATCTTGGAGAAATATTTGATCTCTCATATCCATACAACAATTCTTGTGTCAAAAGAATATTATCACTTATTGATTTACCAGATATATAAGCAGCTTGGTTATTTGAGATTATAGAAGGTAAAACAGCTTGCAATCTATTTGACAAAATTTTAGAGATTATTTTGTAGATCATATTACAACAAGATATAGGCCTGAAATCTGAAACAGCAGATGGATTAATTATTTTGGGAACCAGAGTGATAGCTGTTGCAGCAAGACAATCAGGGAATTTGTTTTGCAGGAAAAAATATTGAATGGCTTTAATAATATCAGATCCAACTATATTCCAACTTTTTTGAACAAAATGAGCATTAAATCCATCAGGTCCTCCACAACTATTAGAATCCAGGCTAAAAACAGCAGATTCAATTTCATTTTGAGAAATTGCAGTAATCAAATCATTTGATTGAGAAATAGAAATTGTAGGGAGATTAATATGAAATAGAGGATTAATATCAGGAGTGAATAAATTGGATGGAGCCAGAATGGATTTAAAGTACTGAACAAAAGCTTCATTGATTCCCTCAAAAGTATTAACCATGTCACCAAACATATTCTTGATCTGATGAATACATTCATGATTCCTTTTTACTTTAATAAAATTATGATAGTACCTAGTATTCCTATCAGCCTCCTTCTCCATTCTCAAGTGAATCTTTTGTCTAAGTGAAGAGACTTCCTTTTGAATAGCATTGTCCAGAGAATTTTTTAATTGTGATTCCAAATGAATTAAGGAAATATCAAATGGTCTCTCGGACAACATAGTTTGAATTTTATGAAGCTCATTTCTAATTTGAGTGGAAAGATTAAAATCCTTACCAAAAATGGTAGCAGACCACTTCCTAAGATGAAATTTAAGAGCCTTCAATTTGAAAGTAATATTCGACAGAGGATCCCTTCCAAATTGTAAGTTCCACACCTGCTTCAAAATAACAAAATATTCATCTTGCTTAGTCCAGAAATTAAAAAATTTAAAAGAGTGTTTTGTACCGTGTATATCATCAATTCCACAATGAAATAATAATGGGCAGTGATCTGACAAAGATGGATTTAAGATATTATAAAAGGAATTTGGCCATAGTTGAAGAAGAGAAAAGTTTAAGAAAATATGATCAAGCTTACATAAAGTAGGATTACCACTCCTATTATTAGACCATGTATAGTCAGGACCAATGCTTTTTGCAGATAAAAGATTAGATTGAATTAGTGCACTGTTTAATGGAGAAATGTCTTTAAGAGATAAAGGGGTGCCACCAAGTTTCTGATTACTAGCATACATGGAATTGAAATCACCACCAATCAGCCATGGAGTAGTATCTGATTTTAAAGAAGGAAGGAAATTAAGAAAATCTTGTCTTAAAGATAAAGAGTTGTGAGCATAGACAGAAGTAAGATGAAAAGAAACATTTGAAGGCAAGTGCAAACAAAGATAGTGAATAAATTGATCAGATGCATTTAATCTGGAAACTTTGAAAAAATTTGGATTCCATAAAGTAAGCAATCTTCCATGTTTGGCTTCAAGAAAATTATCATCATATAACCATGATTGAGCAATCAAATTCCTAGCCTTCATAGAGGCATTTGTATCAAGCTTAGATTCAGATATACACATAATATGTATATTGTTTCTAAAAATAAGATTTCTAATGTCAACTTGCTTTGAGGATAAATTAGCCCCTCTAATATTCCAAAAAGCAATATTAATCATTTAGAAGGAAGAGGAGGAAATATAGTGGTAGGATTTTTCCTAGTATGTCTATGATGAGAATTGCTTTTGGAAGAGGATAAAGGTAAGACTTCATGTGGCTTAAATTTTTTGCCTTTATTTAGATCATCAGAATTACCTACAATATTTTTCACAGATTGTGAATCAGAAAGCTCAATAGAAACAGAGGGTGGTGGTAAGACAATATTATTTGGAGGGGACAAATGAAGATAAGGTGAATCAGGATTAAGGATGGATGATTTAGCACTAAACTGAGAGGAACAAGAAGTTGAAGTGGATGTTGATGAGATTGGAGGAACAGAAGAAACTAATAAACTAGCAGATGGTGATGATTTTCCATTTATAATGAAGGAAGCAGATGGTTCAGAGACATATGACACATCATTATTAGCAGGAAGATTATTAAGAACAGAAGCAGAAGAGCTAATGGATTGAATTAGAGTAGATTTGGAAGAGAAAACTTCACAGGCACTATTATTATTAGCAATAAGAGAAGTATCATTCAAGACAGCAAAGGAATTATTATTATCAGAAGAACATGAACTATTATTATGAAGTACTACAGATTCAACTTCTTTGCCTTTTTTCAACTGATTGCCAGCATCATAAGTAAAATTATTTCTATCCATTGAAACCACTTTCTTCTGTTTCCAAACTCCTTTATTCTTTTTATTAACAATTCTCCAATTAACATCAACTGCACTACCATCCTTAATACCACCTTGATAATTATCTACCTTCATACCCACCATATGATTATTATCATCAGCAGTAACACAATCAACCTTCCCAACACTCTGCTTGCTCACAAACTCACAGGATAAAGTATTGTGCCCAAAGACTTTACAATGAGTGCAGATACTAGGTTTCCAGTCATAAGACAGTTGTACATCAGGACAGTTACTTCCTAATTGCGGAATATTAATAGAACTTGGTAAATCACAATCAGGAGAAATCTCCACAAGTGCTTTAGCGTACTTAAATCTTTGTAATTTTTCAGTGGAACTATCAAAACATATCAATCTACCAACGTGACATGCAAGCCAATTAATACCTACTAATGTCCAAAGAATGATGGGTATCCTGTGAAAATGGATCCAAATAGGTACCTTCTTGATCTGAGCTTGCGTTAAACCTATCGAAGGATCCCATTTAGTTATAATGAACATTCTACCTCTAATGAAAATTGGATCCGACTCAAGAACAAGATCTCTATCTTCAAGATTAGAAAACTTAAAGTAAAAATTATAACCATCAGATTTAAAATCAACATCACCTTTGAGTTTCCAGAATCTCTTCAAGAAATTGACCACAGTTAAAAAAGAGAGAGTACCATCCAGAAAGAATCCAACCAGGTGATCATTCCAATACTTAATACCTTCCTCCTTAACAACATCAGGCAAAACAGTGTTAGGCTTATCACGAGAAATATCAAAATGAATCGGTTTATAAGATCCAGCATTCCTAGGTAAAGATTTGAAGAGCGAAGACCAATTCGAATTCAAAGAAGGAGGAGCAAAAGGAACAGATGAATTCAAAGTAGACTCAGAAGCATGAGTAGTAGAAGAAGAAGGAACAGAAGACGAAGAAGTTGAAGCGGAAAGATGAGAAGAGACTAGAGGTGGAAACGAGGCAGAATCAAGAGAGAAAGAGGAGGAAGAAGGATCAGGCGCCATTAAGATTTCAAACGGAAGCAGACAATTACATTTTGCTTTCTCATATTCCATTTATAACCAAGTCATAACATTAAATTATTTTATTTAATTGGAATTTCATTCAAGTTCATTAATTAATAACTTAAATTAACCTTATTATGTTTCCTTTTAGTTAATTTTCCCTACATTATCAAAACTTCTATTAATAATTCATAAATTTTTATTTTCTTCAATATTACATTTCAAAAAAAATCTCATTAAATTAATAATTTTAATTATTGAAAATTTACGGGTCGTTACACTCTCCCCCACTCAAAACTTTTCGTCCTCGAAAAGGAAAAAGATGGGGAAAAGAAGAATTAAGTAGCTAATACATCTTATTCAAAAATATTAACTTTATAAACAAATAGATTTAAAAATTAATTAATTTAAATAAAATATACCAATTTATAACCATTAAATATTTTTATACTCAAATTAATAAAGTTTGGAAAATATTTTCAAAATATTTTGTAAGTCCAAAATTTACGAAAAATTTCAGTAGAGTCTCCTTTGTACGGAGAGGCTCGGGAGAAAATATATTATCAAAAATAACAATATACAACATATATTTTCCAAAATAATATATATCCCAACACGGAAAAACCATATACTAACGCTATAAACCGTAATCCGAATACGTACCTATTTGTCGGGCAATTTACGCTTATATTATGAAACCAAATGCAGTAGCAATGGCTTCCATAACCTGCATTTCACTTATATAATCCAAAAGAGTCAATAATTATATAAAATGAAATGTTTAACTTGTTTCAACCACTAACAACCAAATAAATATAAACAACAATCACTTGCAATCACAACATGCAACCACTGTATGAAGCCAATAAAATCAACCATCCATAGCAAACAAACAAATAGTTGTTCGGGTTTAAAAATTTAAATCGTACAGAATGAAGAATAAACTACTAAGTGCACCGTTTACTCAACAGTCTTCGATGGAACCAAATAGATTATTTATACATCCAAACAAATTTAAAGTATCCTTACCCAAACAACTATAAACCATAACAAACAACAAATCCAAACAATAAATTATGTTCATTCTTATTAATTTCATTTATTACATTTGTTGTTTGATTTCCTTTTTATCCATATACTGATTTATCTTTTTATTTTACATTCACTTCTTACAACTTTTTGCTTCTATTCATTGGTTCAATGTTTATTTCATTTGTTTTCATTTATTACTTATAAATCTTATTTCATTTATTAATGCCATCATTTATTAATTATTATATAATTTCATTTATTAATATTCATTTATTCATAATATTCATGTTTAATTCAATTTCTTTGCATATTAATTCATTTACTAAGGTTTATAATCATTTATTTATAATACTTTACTTTCTATTATATTTTATTAGAAGCAATTTCAATTATACCTAAGTTTACAACAGTAGAACAACAAATTCTTATTTATTAAAGAATTTCATCAAATACCTTTCATTACTTCAAGTTCATTACTTGTATACAACCCTTTACATTTCTTATTAACAATTCAACTTTTATAATCGGTAAGTTATATATATGTTTTTAAGGATTTAATCGAAAGTTATACAGTTTTTTCTATTTCCTTTAATTAATTTAATGTTCAATAATATTATTTTTTGTTTCATAGGTCACAATTTCAACTTTCTTGAAATTTCATTTATAACTTAGCATTAAATCTATTATTTCATTTAGAGGTTTCAATTATTAGTTAAATTTCATTTTTCTAAAGCAATTGAAACTATTAATTAATAGGAACTTAAGAACTAAATGCCGGGTTAAGTTTCAAATCATTTTAAAATAATTGATAAATGTATATCCTTACACTTTATATATCTAATTATATTTAAAACAATTTAAAATTTATATTTTCTTATCAAAATAAATCTGCAGTAAAACTACTACAGTGGCCTTCCCATTTCGAAACTCGAAAATGAATGTCGATGATGCGTGCACTCATCACCGAAATTATTTTCCAACGACAGAGAAGGGAGTAAAGAACTTATTTCTTTTCCAAAAATTCTTTAAAACAATTCTTTCAATTTATACCGAAATATCAATATCAGAAAATACTTATAAACAATATTATTATATTCTAAAATCCTTTGAAAGCAAATTTTTCAAAATCCCGAAACTAAATTCTAAAATTTCCAATTTTCATTTATTTTATCTTCAATCTTATTTCAACTATTACTTATAAATTTCATTACCTAACAACCAATATATTGCAACCAAATATATATATTATTTAAAAAAAAATTATATATAGAAAATATAATAGGCAAAATTATTTCATTCACCTATATTCAAAACAAACATTGTGTCGGTCTGTCCTATAAAGTGTTTAGAAATCCCTATTGATGTCATAGCGTCCCATGCACCAACCAGAATTTATAAATACAAAACGGAACAAATTAACACAATATTAAAACCTTTTATAACACTAACAAATACGCTCTCTCATATATATATACACTCAGCGACTCGTCATTGGGTATTACTACCCTAATAATAAAGAGTCAGACCCCACAAAGCTAAGGTTTATCGCTAAACCAAAGCTCTGATACCATATGTAATGTCTCGCCTTTTCATATGCTTTAAATCGGCGATAAACCACACATGTCAGACTTAAACCATACAAAAGAGCGGATTGTTATGGGCTAAATAAGAAAAAGCAGAGAAAGAAATAAAACAAAACAGAATCTTGCAGCGGAACGATAAATATAATAATCAAATATACAGTGCATGAAGATGTTTTACAAAATATTCGATTATTCTTATACAATACATATCAGTGTTACACTTACCAGAGAATATTAATAATGCAATGGAATACAATGGTGTAATGGAATAATATAATATATAATAGAAATAATAATTCTTTGTCTTCGTCCTCCGGAATTAAGGCCTTCAAATCCTGAAATGCTCAGGTTGACCCGAGCAAATTGAAAAGACAAAACATTCGAGTCAGAACTAAAATATCTTATGTGAGTTAAATCAACAGAAATAAATATGAGTGCAGTAACTTAAGAGATGCTCGGGATTCAGATCTCCTAAGGATCCGTTAAACTATTTACTATGTAGTAATATTTCGCTATTATAATTATGTCTATAGTAAAATAAACTTACTTTTAAATAGCATTAAGGCTTTACATTTTCCACCTTAACATGTAATGGTCCCAGTAGTCCATCCAGTATCAGCGCATCTCCAGATCGGGAGACTACCCTAAATACTCCACAGGCTACGGGAGAAAACCAAACTCGTACAAGGCGCAATAAGATAGGTGACACGGCACAACTAGGCAATGCCAGGGTAGATATACCAATTACGCTTCTGGGCCGATGGTAACGCATAGCAGCTACTACCGCCCACCTCGAGCCACACCCCCAAATCATAAATCAAAAGTGACCACCGAATCAATCCAAAGTCAAAGTATAATATCGAAGGGATGTGTTCGATAAAAGGTGCTACCTTCTTGGTCCGTCAGTCTCACCTGTTTTAGCCACCTTATGCCAACTCACGGGAGTCGGGTCCACGTATTTACCTCAAAGGAAATGCTACCACCATCCTACTTCATTCTAGAATCTCCATCACGTACACGGTTGTTAAAGAGGTTTTCGAAGTTGGCAGAGAGTATCACAACTTCGGATCCCGGTCTCTTCAACAACCAAACATTATTATAACACCGTGGTCATTTCAAAATAATTTATACTTCAAAACAAGAATATAATATCCATTTAGAAACCATATAAATACGATATCATTTCCATTTCGAAACCAAATTAATAAGATATCATTTTAAAAAAATCATAGTATCCAAAGTTATAAAAGTTCGAAACCAAAGACTTAAAACTATAACATTTCCAAAACGTAATACTTTGAAATTAATAACTTTGAAACATAACTTCCACCCTTATATGGATTTAAATATTAAAATACTTTATAAACAAAATAGCCTCTTAAATTTCACAAATCAATTCCAAAACAACCCGAATTTCTAAATTTTAAATTTAATATATTTCAAAGCTTAAATATTCAATATTTCAAAACTAAATTTTATAATTCATATATATACAAATTTCACTTTTACTATTATTTAGTTTTGAAATATTTGCTTACTAAACCAATACCCTTTAAATAAAACTTCAAATTTCAAAACTGAATATTCCTCAATTTATTCACTTAATCACCTTAAACCCGAATTAAGTTATAAAACCATATTCTTTTAAAATCTCAATTTCAATAAGTTCCAAACGGATTCTTATTAAATATAATTCTTAATTAGATAAAATCTCAGTAAATTTCAAAACTATCTTCTCAACCTTGATTTAAAAAAATCAATATAAACTCTATATTAAAACATATTTTAAGTAAGTACATATCCATATTATATTTTAATAAAATCAAACTTTATTATTAAACTTATTTTATACTTTAAACATATTTTATTCATAGCTCAAACCAAGAATTTAACTATATATAAAAGAACATTTATAAAATATCCAAATCAATATCTCAAAAATCATATATTTCTTTACAAACCAAAGAAGTCCTTTCAAAATATTTTTATATATAGACCACGGCGTCTATATATAATTCTCTATCCTATGGTCAAGTGATAAGAATATTTATCATTTCGATCCGTAAGTAAAAATAAAAATTACGCTTATATCATTTCAAACCGCAATCCCGAATGAAATAAAAATTTGATAACAACTTGCAATTTATAACAATATAAATAAAACATCCATTCATCCAATATCATTCATCAAACATTATCACAATCATCATCCAATTCAAACAATAACATTAATATACAACAGATAATAAATAACAGGTAATTACTGGCAATTTATATACAATAATAAATTAATTTAACTGGCAGTTTATTTGCAATAATAAATTGAATAACAATTTAATTCGATAAATTAAATTTAACTGGAATGATGATAAAAATATACCAAACAGCAATAAACAAATTTCTAATCACATCAAAGATTAGTTTAACAAACATAAGAAATTTTAGAAGTTGTGAGTGGGTTAAAACACTCACCTTTTGAATTTAAATTGAATTTAAATCCAATTTAAACCCAA
Source organism: Allium cepa (assembly GCA_030765085.1). Lineage (NCBI taxonomy): Eukaryota > Viridiplantae > Streptophyta > Magnoliopsida > Asparagales > Amaryllidaceae > Allium > Allium cepa. The sequence continues at coordinate 242,970,738 of CM060930.1, forward strand.
ATTTTGAACAGTCTTAGAATTCGTCCAAACCAGGACCAAAATTTTTGAAATTTCAATATGATCCTAACGAATAAAACCGCACGTGAATTGGACCTCGTATGTAAAATTTACGTATTTTAGAACCTTTGAATAGAAATTTAAATAAATAATTCATTACCCAAACAAAATTTTCCACGTCACCATGCGAACAGAAAAACAGCAAACCCTAGCCACGCAACAGTAAACTCTCGATCACATAACCCTTCATCACACGCAGGCTAACCCACGGCCACCAATCAAATCGCGAAATTGCTGTCTACCAGATCCAGGACGACCAGATCCAACGCCTCCATGACACACACCTTTTCAGGTCGACCATGCGCCGCCCTCGCAACCAACTCCGGCAACCTATTCTAACGCCACCAATGTGATGAACGCCCCTCCTTCCTATGCTAATTCTGACCAAATCTCATACCCTTAGCATGAACGAACACCACCATAGCAACCTGCTCGACATCAGCTTCCCGATGCCACTTCCCGATCGTCGATCAGGCGACGATCCACCGTTGGATCGTCAAAACCCTAAAACGAACGACCGAGGTTAATTCTAAATTTCTGCATAGACGATGATTCGAAACCAAAAACGAATTGTAGATCTAAGATACATACATCGAAAGCTTCGATATATTATTTTACTGAATTTTTTTGAGGAGTTTGAAATTTCACTTTGATTTTTGAATTGCAATTGGATTTGGAATTGTCTGCCATTGAAATGAGGAGGTGAAGAGAAATTGTACGCATAGACAAATGAGAAATAGAGGTAGGCTAGGGTTTATAACATGGTATAAATAGGAAAGCTGAAATTAGAATGGATCGGAACGATTGGATATACGCATTCAACGAAAAGTGGCCCGAAAAGCCCGTTATGACTCCAGAACGAAATTAGGTCAACCCGTATATCAAAATAGATGTTTTAAAATATTTTAAATTCAATGGAACAGATTTCAGGTCCAAATTCCATCGTATGAAGAAGTCATGACAAAATTAAATTATTTCAAATTGAATTCAGTTGATTTCAATTTAATTGATTTCCAAGCGTTTCACGTTCGTACGATCAAACGACAAGTCCGATTGCTACGAAACTTGAAATCCAATAATAATTCACAGTTATGGATCCGATGAAACCGGTTTCGTCAAAATCTGAGTCAGTGGCCAAAATGGCTATTTTTACATTAATTAAATAAATTAAAAATAAATTAATTAAATCGCTTTTCAATTTCCACTCTATAGTTAACGAATTTCATCAATTTTACTTTCTTAATCATTTACACTAATTTAACCAAATTCAAATGTCTATTTAGAGTTGATTAATTTATCAATTTTAGTGTTAAATTTACAATTGCATTATATTCAAAAATTATAATTTAAATTCTCAATAATCCCATTGAATTTACTTTTCATTCTTATTATTCAATTCATTATTATCCAACAGATGAAATTAACATTGGTTCATGGTTTATTACATTATTATTCTCAAATTTCATCTAAATTTCAATTAACGGAATAATTAAATATTAAATTTCATTTAATTACAATTAATCCAATTATTAAATTTAAGTTAATAAATCTTGATTCTCACTCCTTTTATTAAATCAACCATTATCTTATGGATAACTTTAACGATACTATATATCCAATTTCCCTAATGGTTTATAGTTATCAGCTAAATTCATATTAACTTGTAACTAATTACGTTTAATTGCAATGGATTTAGATCTAATTTAATAGTGGGTAAACAATTAATAATTATTACCATTTGCCTAATTTAACCTCATTTCTACTTTATTATCAATTAACAAATATTATAATTTCGTACTGAACATTGATTTTTATTCAATTACCCTTTATTACATATTATTACATCAATTAATATAACTTTGAATTCATTCCCTATTTACAAATTCCAATCAATTATAACTTTACAATTTTAATAAATTCATTAATTGTCAATTGACATTCGAATAAATCCATTCATTTGATTTTTTTCGTATTATGAATCAATTATAAACTTACCATCTTAAAGGTAATGTCAACATGGGTACTTATCTATTACACTAACATACGCCCATTTACATCTTACATTTGTATAATGTTACATTAATATATTCAAATTTCTAACTCCTTTGTTATTAACTATCCTATTCCATTTATAATATCTTTGCCAAATATACATTAATTACGATTAAATAATCTCGAAAAATTTATTTACTTGGTTTCATGCTTTTCATTACATCAATTACTGCCTTATAAATAAATTTACGTTTCTATTCAATTTACATTCACCCTTTCCGTTATTATATTAATTATCATTAAAGTAGTATTTAATTACCTTTATTTGAAATTGGTGAATTAACTGGTAACAACAACCATTTGTCACCATTATATCCTTTAAAATACTTATATGTTCATTCTTCCCACCAATTACCATCTTTTATATTATTTCACATATAAATTCGATAATTACATTTTGCTTTCTCATATTCCATTTATAACTAAGTCATAACATTTAAATCATTTTGTTTAATTGAAATTTCATTCAAGTTCATTAATTAATAACTTAAATTAACCTTGTTATGTTTCCTTTTTGTTAATTTTCCTTATATTGTCACAACTTCTATTAATAATTCATAAATTTTTATTTTCTTCAATATTACATTTCAAAAAAAAATCTCATTAAATTAATAATTTTAACTATTGAAAATCTACGGGTTGTTACAATCTCCTTGCATAGCGATAACTATGATAGAGAATATCCAGAACCAATCAATAATCCATGCCTCGGTTCGCCGTCGAAAATCAAGTAAAAAATCCCAACTCGGATCGATGTGACTACCTCGAAATTCTGTGCTCGAATCTGGATCAAATCATTGTGTGAATAGAATAATATACACACATCCTACATATTTATCTCTATTGATTATTAGCCAAATCAATTCCCTTTTCTATTCACATTCACTTTAATTTCTATTCACTTATTCATAGTTGTTTCAATCCCATTTGGATTAACACTTCAATTCTTATCTCAAATGGATATTTAATCATAAACAGTTTGCATTTTAACCAGCTTATATTTAGAAAATAGCTTGAAAAGTTAAAAAACAAATAAGTGGTTGAAAAATAATTATTAGTTTGTAAAATAGCTGTAAAATAGTTAAGTAATTGTAAAATAGTTGGAAAATAGTCATATAGTTATAGAAATTTTAAATAATTGCAAAATAGTTGTAAAATAGTAATTAGTTATAAAGTAGTTGAAAAACAGTAACTTGTTTATAAAACAGTTGAAAAATTGTTTAATTGTTCGAAAAATAATTGCAAAATAAGTACAAAATGGTTTGGATTTAAAAAGAAAGATTGTACAGTAAGTAGCTTGGAAAAGTAGATTTATACTGTTCAACTCTCAATCTCCATCCTCATCAATTCAATTTAAATTTCCACTTCCAATCAAATTGACTCAATTCCAATTTAAATAACTTCAATTTCCATTGAAGTTGATTTAACCCCAATTCAAGTTGAATTAATCCTCAATTTATTTCCAAATTCAAATTGAATTCCATTTGAATTTTAAACCTATTTAACTTCAATTTCATTTCAAATTAATCCAATTCAAATTTTCCATTTGAATTTTTAAAATTATCCATCTTCAATCACAATTCCAATTAATTCAAATCAAATTCAATTTGAACTAATTCAATTCAAATTTCAAATTTAAACCATCCTAAATTATATATTCGAATTAAATTTTTGAATGTCGATTTAATCTTTTAAATCAAATCAACTTATATCTTTAAACCATTTAATCCTGTATCCAATTTTAGCTTAAAGATTATTAATAACAGTAGGATGGTATCATTCAAATTATTTTAAAACATCCATCCATTTCTAATTTCCAGATCTCCAACCCATTTTGAGATCACACAAACTCCCAATTCAAATTAACCATTTAACTTTCCAAGTTAAACCCCGATTTCATCTTGAAATTCCTAATTCAGGTTGCTTGTTAAATTACTTAACTTTCCCAAAGTTAAATTCAATTTACTTAATCCAGCCAACCTTACCCAATTTGAATTCCCATTTCAAATTCTAAACTTCACATTAATAATCTTCCCACTTATAAATTCAAAAACTTATCACTTTGGGTATCACATCTCATTCCAAATTTAAAACTCAACATTTAGAGTTTATTTCAAACCATCTTTGATATTATGTATATTCACCCATATATACATATTTACTTCTTGGCCCACCAAGCCAAATTTTGAAATTTAAACCACCCTTGGTTTTAATTCAAAACAAATTCTTTTAAAGTTTACAAATAACTTCTTATTCTAAAATAAGATTACATTCAATATAGTTTGAATAATATTATTTCCTTTAACATTTTGAAAACAATTTCAAATGTTTAAATTTAGAATTCAGAACTTCACAAATTGAAACCCACTTTAATATACCTCCTTTCTAATTTACAAGTTATTCTCATCAAATGGTTACTTCCTTAAAACATTTTATTGTTTATTGGAAAACAATCATCCCATTATTAAACACAATAACCATTCTATTTCTGGTTTGAAACCAATTCTAATTCATCTTATTTTGAAACTCTTCCCGAACTTCAAGATTTTTATTTCAGTTTGAATCCGTTTCAAACTTATCTTTAATTTAATTTCAATTTGGTAGTATTTCTATTACCACTTAATTTAATTCCAAAAGTTTAACAACTAATTACCTTAATGTTTTTTAGAAAGAAATATTGCTTTATATATCAAAATATATTCTTATATAAAATCATTTAAAATCTTTACAAGTACGATCTCATATATATATGTATGTATGTATGTATGTATGTATGTATGTATGTATGTATGTATGTATGTATGTATGTATGTATGTATGTATAGACACACACACTCAACTCAATCTAGGGTACCATTGTCCCAATTCTTAATGAGTAATCCCACCAGAGCCAAGGTTCTCGCTAATCCTTCAGCTATGATACAAATGTAACGAGCCAGAATTTTTAATCCCAAAAATTCCAGATAGTTGGAGAAAAGAAGAAAAGAGATAGAAGAAAAAGAACAGAAACACCAAAGCATAATCTCACATTCGCAGTGGATAAAATATAATATCAATAATACCAGTTTACAAAGGAAAACTATACTTGTCAAATTACACTTTAATACATCAGAGTTACAACATTTACAAACATTGGACAGAGAGTCAATCAACCGTGGATGAAGTAGAAGATTTCCTGGAGGTCGGTTTAGTCGACGGCGAATGTTTTTCGATCGGGATAGAGTTTCAGTTGGTGTCGAGGGTCCTCAATTTTTATTGGAGGGGACTTTCATAAATCTGGGTGGCTAGTGTTGATTGGAATGTCACCAGCAACTGATCGGTGTGATGAAGTTGATCATAGGGGTTCCGATGTGCTGTGGACGTTTCACGGTGTATCATGGAGGTTTTGGTTGTGGCTATTATAATTGAGAAGGAGGAGAAAGGAAAAGAGAGGGAGCAGGTAGAAGTTTGCTCGGGAACATGTGGGGTTTTGCTACAAGCATTTGAAGCTTAGGCTTGGGTCTGTGCTTGTGCGTATGATTGTTGTTTCCAGCTTTGTTTTAATTTTAAAACTAAGTTGTTAAGAAGAAAAAAAGAAGGGGAAATAATGAAGCTCGGGAAAAGGAGATGAAGTCACAGGTTTTGTTTCGGGGAAATGCTGAGTTGTCTCGAGTAAGTTAATTATGCTACAAATGTTAAAGATAACATAATTTAGTTTTAATAATTCACTTAAGCATTATTTAAAATAAAGGTGATTATTTGAATGCTGATTTAATTAAGTTGTATAATTTACTTTAACCTAGTGAGATGATTCTTGGAATTTATTTAAAAACTAATCAATAATGTGATTAAATACGTTTAATCATTAGTTAAACTTAAGGGTTAAGTTAATGATAAATTATTTCCTAGGTTATTAAATAAGATTTTTATGATAAAAAGATTTATTACTTAATGGAGTAATTAGTAATGGTAATTACAGGGTGTAGTTAATTGAATATTGAAGGTAGTTTTTAGGTTAATTACTTGGTGTAATTAATATAAAGAATAATTACTTAGTAGAAGTAATTAATAATTATTTACTTAGCGTAATTTATCCAAGAATTGACTAATAAAAGCTATGGGAAGCTAATTAAGTAATGTAATTAATTAAGAGTAATTAATTACAAAATGAGATTATCAAGGGTGATTAATAAATATAACTAATTAAAGATTAAGTATAATTACTTAAGGTAATTAATGGGGTGTAATTCCTTAGTGAAGTAATGAGTGGATAATTACTAGATGTAATTAATTAAAAGGAAATTACTTGATGGGAAGTAATTAAAGGGTAGTTACTTGGTGGAAGGAATTAAGTGATAATTACTCAGTGTAATTAAAGGATTAATTAATATAATAAATCAAGGAGTTGGTTTAATTGATGGAGTAATTTCGGAAAGATAATTTCTGATTGTGATTATTCAAGGTTGATTAATGAATGTAATTAAGTTAAAGGTTAATTATTGAATGAAATTTAAGAATAATTAACTAATGAAAGTAATTAGAAGATCATTAGTTAATGTAATTAATGGAAGTGATAAATCTTGCTTATTAATGATTGAATGATGATGAATGCTTTGAACCGGTTGATATCTCTGATATGAATTGCTTTGTGATATGATATGTTGGATGGATGGTGATAATGTGATTACCTATCAATTATGAATTGATGTGTAAAAGTGTTATATGATAATTAAAGTTGAATTGTATTTAAATGGATAATTTGGGTTAAGATGACATTGGATTCGAAGGGACCGGAGTCGGGTATTAGTAAATACCTGAAACCACTTCGATTCTTTGTAAATTGATATGTGGAATCAATAGGCTGAAATGGAATGATTTACGTGAATTTGACCATTTGATCTAAGTTTTGGTACTTAGAAATTGATGTGTGATGTAAGTGTTGTCTATAACAATTTGTAAAGTTGTAAATTAATACAAGTTACCCGGGTTTATATAAGTTGTATGCTTTTGTATTCCATGTTAGATGGGATTACTCACGCTGGTTTCCAGCCTGACCCGGGTGTTACTTTGATGTAATGCTTGGGTCAGACCGAGTATTACAGATTTTCAGGTAAGGACGTTCTGGAGATCAAGAGACGAGCTGGATGGCAGGAACATATGGAGAATATTCCGCTGTGATATTGTAGTTGTCTGGGACTGGTTGATTTAAATCAGTCCAGGGTTTGTGTATTTGTAACTCTGATATATTAAAGTGTAATTTGACAAGCACACTTTTCCTTTGTATAATTGCTATTTATTTAGTATTATATTTTGATCCACTACGAACGTGAGAATCAGTGTTTTGGTGTTTCTGTTTCTTCTTTTTCTTCTATCTCTTCTTATTTTTCATAACTATTTGGAATTTTTGGGATCGAAAATTGTGGGTCGTTACATTTGGTATCAGCGCAGAAGGTTAAGCGAGAACCTTGGCTCTGGTAGGATTACTCATAAAGGATAGGGTCAATGGTATCGTAGAATGAGTTGAGTATATATATATATATATATATATATATATATATATATATATATATATATTTGTGTGTGTGTGAGAGCTACTTGTTATTTTCTTATAAAAGGGTTTTAAATGATTTTATATAAAAATATATTTTGATATATAAAGCAGTATTTCTTTCTAATAAATATTAAGGTAATTGGTTGTTAAACTATTGGAAATAAATTAAGTGGTAATAGAAATACAACCAAATTGAAATTAAATAAAGATAAATTTGAGATGGATTCAAACTGAAATTAAAATCTTGAATTTGGAGAAGAATTTTCAGAATAAGATAATAGTGAATTGATTTCCACTGGTAATAACCTTGGTTATCATCCTAAAATGATAAAATGTCTGTTTATGATTAAGCAAAAATGAAATGTTTTAAGGGGCTAACCTTTAAATAAGTATGACATGTAAATTGAAGTGGGTTTCAAACTGTGAAGTTCTGAATTCTAAATTTAAACATTTGAAAAGTGTTTTCAAAATTTTAAAGGAAATAATATTATTCAAACTATTTTGAATGTAATTTTATTCTAGAATAAGAAGTTGTTTGTAAATTTTAAAAGAATTTGTTTGAATTAAAACCAAGGGTGGTTTAAATTTTAAAATTTGGCTTGGTGGGCCAAGAAGTAAATATGTATATATGTGTGGATATACATAATATCAAAGATGCTTTGAAATAAAACTCTAAATGTTGGGTTTTAAATTTGGAAGGTGATATATAAACCAAAGTGATAAATTTTTGAACTTATAAGTTGGAAGATTATTAATGTGAAGTTAAATAAGTTTGAATGCTCAACCTGATTTGGAAATTTCAAGATGAAATTAAGATTTAACTTGGAAAGTTAAATGGTTGATTTGAATTGGGAATTTGAGTGATCTCAAAATGGGTTTGAGATCCGAAAATTGGAAATGGATGGATGTTTTTAAATAAAATGGAATCATGTTGGACTTAAGATTTGAAAGTTTAAGATAAAAATTAAAAGGTTTGGTTTCAAATTTTAACTCGAATTTATATAATTCGGGATGGTTTAAATTTGGAATTTGAATTGAGTTAGTTCAAATTGAATTTGATTCGAATCAATTGGAATTGTGAATGAAGATGAATGAGTTTAAAATTCAAATGGAAAATTTGAATTTTAAACTCATTCATCTTGAATTGGATTAATTTGAAATGAAATTGAAGTCGAATGAGTTCAAATTCAAATGGGAATTGGGATTAATTCAAATTGGAATTGATATGAATTGAACTTGTGATTAAAGTTGAATAAGTAAATTCAAATGGAATTTGATTTGAATTTAGAAAAGGAATTAAGGATTAATTCAACTTGAATTAGGTTTAAATCAACTTCAATGGAAATTGAAGTTATTTAAACTAGAGTTGAGTCAATTTAAATGGAAGTGGAAATTTAAATTGAATTGATTAAAGATGGAGGTTGGGAATTGAACAGTTTAACTCTGGACTATTTTCAAAATAAATTGTTTTAATATAAATCTATTTTTCCAATACTATATAATCTTTCTTTTTAACAGCCAAATTATCTTATACTTATTTTACAATTATTTTTGGAACTATTTAACAATTTGTCAACTGTTTTATAAACTAATTACTTTTTTTCAACTACTTTATAACTAATTACTATTTTAAAACTATTTTGCAACTATTTAAAATTTCTATAACTATTTGACTATTTTTCAACTATTTTTCAATTAATTAACTATTTGACAGCTACTTTACAAACTAATAATTATTTTTCAACCACTTATCTATTTTAACTTTTCAAGCTACTTTCTAAATTTAAGTTGGAAAGAGTTCAAACTGTTAGTGATTAAATTATCAATTGAGATAGGGATTAAGGTGATAATCCAAAAAGGATTGAGGCAAATGAGAATAAGTAAATAGAAATTAAAGTGAATTTGAATAGAAAGAGAATTGATTTGGCTAATAACCAATAAAAATAAATACGTAGGGTGTACGTATGTTATTCTATTCGCATAGTGATTTGATCTAGATTCGAGCATAAAATTTCGAGATAGTATGTCGATCCGAGTTGGGATTTTTCGCTCGATTTTCGACGGCGAACCTAGATATGGATTGTTGATTGGTTCTGGGTATTCTCTATCATAGTTAGGCTATGCAAGGAGAATGACGGTTTCTGATCAAGAAACCAGATCTGAGTCCGCACTAAGAAGTCGGGTGGACGATACTAGTTCGAAAGTGAAATTGTGTGATCGAGTGAGCGATCGGATTGGTGTAGCGTACGGATGATATGTGTACATCATACGAATTTGAATGAATTGATATTTGGAATTTCTGGATAATAAATGTGAAATGATTTTCGAATTGGAAAATATTTTTTTTGAAATATATGATGAAATAAAATAGAGATTGGATATTTCTATGGTAGAAATTTACTTTATGGAAGTAAGTAAACTGGTAAGTGATTTTATAGAGTAATCAAATTTGAATATTTGATTTGGAATAAACAAAGTTATATATCTTTGTTATATAAGATAAATCTCCCCTTGTTGAATCTATTGCCGGAAGAAAAGGGTTTTGAAATATTTGAAGTATAAAAGGAGTTTTATACAAGTTTGAAATGATCCAAAGTTTTAAAAAAAATTATATATATCTATATATATATAAAGGATCTTATGAGGATTCTGGATAAAGGTTTTTGGAACCTTTGGATTTGGAATGGCTTTTGATTTTTGGGTAAAATCAATATTGTAATTTGGAAAAGCCTAATTTGAGAATTATCGATTTTAGGATAATCGATTTTGAGAAAGGAGATTTATATGAGATTCATACTACGTGTGTGATTTGGAAGATACTATATGTGTATAGTATAATTTTTTTTGAAAATGGCTCTGGAGAAAAAGGCTTTCCCTTGAATGAACTTCTCAGGAGTACCATAGGTTTGTACTACCTTGAGCCTCTAGGGGGGGTTCTAAAGTTGATCCTGTGAGGACTCCGGACAAAACTAGTTCCTGAGGATTATTGGGTAGTGAAAGTCGAGGGCGCTGATGCCTACAGAGGCATTTGGGTTGTGCTGTGATGACAGTGTTACTCGATGTCGCTGCGATCTACTGTGTGGACCATAGCGGAAATCATGTGGAGGTGAGTGTCAACGGTCTACGCTTGATTTTGTCGGGAAGGCAACGTAACATCGGTAGACTGCGATCTATAGTCGAGTGGAGAAGTTTCGTTCTTTTGGCAGCGAAATTCGAGGGCATTGAGGCCTACATTTATATGGATATTTGTTGTGATAGCAAGGTAACCCCAGTTTTACCTACGATCTGTAGCAGGTTCCATGGTGTAATTGAGGGGCGTGGAGGCCTACAGTTATCTATGGATTTTGTCTGGATGGCAACGTAACCATCGGGTTAACTGCGACCATTGATGGGGGTGATGATTTCCAGAGCATTCTCACTAAAGATGTTTCCTCTATTTTCAAAAATATTTTCTATATTTTCAAATTGTTTTCCAATTCACTAGTGTTGAAAACGGGTTTACCAAGTACTTGTAGATTTTCAGTCTTACGCCCGATCAATGTATGACCGAATTTCTGTAAGAACGAGGATCGACTGGTTGAGACATCGAGTTATAAAAAGTATCTTTATAAAAAAACTATTTTATAATATTTTTTTAAAGTGTTTTAAAATTTTATCAAAGGGTAATTTTTCTGATAATAATCTTTTTAATAAATTTTGGCTTCGTTCCTTTTCGAGGATGAAAAGATTCAAAAGGGAGAGGAATGTGATAACCCGGATTTCTGGACATCTGTAATTACTAATAATTGGGTTAATTAATAGAAATACTGAATTATAGATTGATTTTAAATAGAATAATTATTTAATTTGTGTTATTTTATAAATTTAATTTTAAATAGACTAATCATTTTCAATTTAATAAGAATTGTTTACGTGTATGACTTTAAAGTTAGAATTTAATATTTCCAAATTTAATAATATGTTTGTTCAAATTAATATATTTATTTGGATTGATTTTTAAGTTGGATTTTAAATTGAATTTGAATTTAAAATTTGAATTATTAAAGAAAAAAAATTGGATATAAAATATATGAACAAGGTATTTTTTTAAAATCAGATTTGTTTTATAATATATTCTTTAAAAGAAAATTTATTTATTAAAATTTAGGAAGTGTTTATTTAATATTAAATAAATTCAATAGTTTTACATTAACATTTAATAATAAATTAAATATATTGTTATGATTTTTTTTAGAATCTAATGGATTTATATTTTATTTCTTTTAAAAAAAATTATGTACACAAATTAAGAAAAACATTTATAAATTAATAAATGTGCTAACTATGTAGGAAATTAATTATAAAGGTTTCTAAATCATTTTAAACCAAATAAAATAAACATTGACAAGTGTTAGCTTCTTAATTCTTTTTATATACATGTGTAAGGAGTTAAAAATGGTATTGACAAATGTTGTTAAACTTTAACAAGTGTCACTAATTTGTGTTTATTTTCTTTAATTTGAGTAAATTCTAATTAACACTATATAAAATCCTTACTCCTCTTTCCCATCTCTTTTCCCATTTTTCATTTTCTAAACAAAGAAACAATAGCTTGGAAACAAATATACCACCAGAATTCAAGTCTATAAAGCATTTTTTCAATGCATAGCTAAGTCATCATCAACAAGATTTCATTTTAATTAAACCTATAGCCTGTAATCTTCTTCAACTTGTATCATCTTCAAGTTTTCAAAGAAATCATAGCTTCTAGTTGTTATAAACAAAGGATTTCCAGTTCAAAACAGCAAGCTTCCGGAGATCAAACAACTTCTTATCTTCGTAGTTCAAAATAAAATAATTCCAGATTTTAAGAAAAAGCTTCTCTGTTTTCAACACAAGTGAGTATATTTCATCAGGAAATTTAACCTTCTTTATATATATATATATATATATATATATATATATGAAAATCATGGAAGTAGTGATTGTGAAAATGTTTCAATAAATTAATATGTTATGCCTGATATTTATAAGTATGTATGTATATATATATATATATATATATATATCTGCATGTCTGTATAAATGTATGGGGACCTCTGTTATTAAGTTTTCAGACCATAAGCACATTCAAACCCAATTCCTCCTTACATAAACCATTTCAGGTGTTGATGTATAAAGAATATATGTTTGGGATGACTTGAACTTATTCTTAAAAATGAGTTTAAGGATTAACATCAGATAGTTTTATAGGGAGGTGAAAGTTTCAGTAGAAATAAATTAAAAGTCGGAAAATAAATCTTTCAAGTTTCATGTTTTCGGCTTATAACTTGATTCAAATTTGCAAATCATAATTTTTGAAATAGATTTCATATTTTCTAGAGTTAGGGTTGTCAAGAATGGACGAGTTGATCAATTTTGGGTTTTTTGTCGATATCCATCAATCAGGGATGAACTGAGGGTCGGGGTTCAGGCCAAGGGTAGTTCGTGGATTGATGAGGATGGGAAAAATGGCCGGAGTGGTCGGAGATCACCGTGGCGATGGCAGTATGGCGATGTTGGGTTTCGACTTTTTTTTTATCGACAATGTTTTAGGGGTTTTGGCGACGTCGAGGTTAGATCCGGTCTGTTCGCATAAGGGGGAAACAGTACTGGAGTTTGTGAAGCAACCGTGGATGAAGTAGCAGATTTCCTGGTGGTCGATTTAGTCAACGGTGAAGGTTTTTCGATCGTGTTTGAGTTTCAATTGGTGTCGAGGGTCCTCGATTTTGATTGGAGTGGACTTTCGTCTGGGTGGCTAGTGTTGATCGGCACGTCACCACCAACTGATCGGAGTGATGAAGTTGATCGGAGGGGTTCTGATGTGTTATGCACGTTGCACGGTGTATCTGGAGGTTTTGGTTGTGGCTGTTATAATTGAGAAGGAGGAGAAAGGTAAAGAGAGGGAGCAGGTAGAAGTTTGCATGGGAACATGTGGGGTTTTGCTCCAAGCATTTGAAGCTTAGGCTCGGGTCTGTGCTCGTGCGTATGATTGTTGTTTCCAGCTTTGTTTTAAATTTAAAACTAAGTTGTTAAAAAGAAAAAAAGAAGCGGAAAGAATGAAGCTCGGGAAAAGGAGATGAAGTCATAGGTTTTGTTTCGGGGAAATGGTGAGTTGTCACGGGTAAGTTAATTATGCTACAAATGTTGAAGATAACAAAATTAAGTTTTAATAATTCACTTAAGCATTATTTATAATAAAGGTGATTATTTGAATGCTGATCTAATTAAGTTGTATAATTTACTTTAACCTAGTGGGATGATTCTTGGAATTTATTTAAAACCTAATCAATAATGGGATTAAATATGTTTAATCATTAGTTAAACTTAAGGGTTAAGTTAATGATAAATTATTTCCTAGGTTATTAAATAAGATTTTTATGATAAAAAGAGTTATTACTTAATGAAGTAATTAGTGATGGTAATTACAGGGTGTAGTTAATTGAAGATTGAAAGTAGTTTTTGGGTTAATTATTTGGTGTAATTAATATAAAGAATAATTACTTAGTTGAAGTAATTAATAATTAATTACTTAGCGTAGTTTATCCGAGAATTGGCTAATAAAAGCTATGGGAAGCTAATTAAGTAATGTAATTAATTAAGAGTAATTAATTACAGAATGAGATTAATCAAGGGTGATTAATAAATATAACTAATTAAAGATTAAGTATAATTACTTAAGGTAATTAATGGGGTGTAATTCCTTAGTGAAGTAATGAGTGGATAATTACTAGATGTTATTAATTAAAAGGAAATTACTTGATGGGAAGTAATTAAAGGGTAATTACTTGGTGGTAGGAATTAAGTGATGATTACTCAGTGTAATTAAAGGATTAATTAATATAATAAATCAAGGAGTTGGTTTAATTAATGGTGTAATTTAGGAAAGATAATTTCTGATTGTGATTATTCAAGGTTGATTAATGAATGTAATTAAGTTAAAGGTTAATTATTAAATGAAATTTAAGAATAATTAACTAATGAAAGTATTTAGAAGATCATTAGTTAATGTAATTAATGGAAGTGAGAAATCTTGCTTTTTAGTGATTGAATGATGATGAGTGCTTTGAACTGGTTGATATCTCTGATATGAATTGCTTTGTGATATGATATGTTGGATGGATGGTGATAATGTGATTATCTATCATTTATGAATTAATCTGTAAAAGTGTTATCTGGTAATTAAAGTTGAATTGTATTTAATCGGATAATTTAGGTTAAGATGACATTGGATTCGAAGAGACCGAAGTCGGGTATTAGTAAATACCCGAAGCCACTTCGATTCTTTATAAATTGGTATGTGGAATCAATAGGCTGAAATGGAATGATTTACATGAATTTGACAATTTAATCTAAGTTTTGGTACTTAGAAACTGATGTGTGATGTAAGTGTTGTCTATAACGATTTGTGAAGTTGTAAATTGATACAAGTTACCTGGGTTTATATAAGTTGTATGCTTTTGTGTTCCACGTTAGATATGTTTACCCACGCTGGTTTCCAGCCTAACCCGGGTGTTACTTTAATGTAATTGTCGGGTCAGACCGAGTATTACAGATTTTCAGGTAAGGACGTTCTGGAGATCAGGAGACGAGCTGGATGGCAGGAACGTATGGAGAATATTCCGCTGTGATATTGTAGTTGTCTGGGACTAGTTGATTTAAATCAGTCCAGGGTTTGTGTATTTGTAACTCTGATATATTAAAGTGTAATTTGACAAGCACAATTTTCCTTTATATAACTGCTATTTATTTAATATTGTATTTTGATCCACCGCGAATGTGAGAATCTGTGTTTTGGTGTTTCTGTTTCTTCTATCTCTTCTTCTTTTTCATAACTATCTGCAATTTTCGGGATCGAAAATTCCGAGTCGTTACAAATCCAGTGTCATCTTAACCCAAGTTATTAAATTAAATACAATTCAATTTTAAATACAGGATGTCATATTTTGCACAGCAATTCATCATTGATAGATAACCGCCTTGTCACTGCTCACCCAAACATATCATATCACAAAACATTTCATATTAGAGATATC
This sequence comes from Allium cepa, assembly GCA_030765085.1. NCBI lineage: Eukaryota > Viridiplantae > Streptophyta > Magnoliopsida > Asparagales > Amaryllidaceae > Allium > Allium cepa. The sequence continues at coordinate 242,986,431 of CM060930.1, forward strand.
AACAAATTTAAGGCATTTAACATCATTCAATCATTCATAAGCAAGATTGATCACTTTCGAAAATTAATTTAATTTATCTCTAATTAAATTAATTTATCTCTAATTAAATTAATTTCTAATCTTGATCACTTAGATTACCTTCACTTAATATTAATCAATTATAAACCAATTTATCAATCATCCTTTAATTATTCTTCTTAATTAATCACCCATAACTAATTATTTTTTTATTACAATAAGTAATTAACTCTTAATTAATTACACAAATTAATCATCCTAAAATCACTTACATTGATTAATTGTCCTATAATTAATCACACTCATTAATTATCTAACCCTAGGTTAGTTTTCTTAATCAATCAATCCTTAATTAATTACACTAAGTAATTAACCCTTAATTACTTCTCCTAAGTGATTAACCTTTATTTACTTCCCATTAAGTAATTTCCCTTATATTAATTACATCCAGTAATTTATCCATCAATTACTTCACTAATTAATTACACTTATCAATCTTATTAGGTAACCATCAATTACCAAAATCCTTTGATTAGTTACACCAAGTAATTAATCTTTAATTACTTCTACTAAGTAATTATTCTTTAATTACTTCTCTTTAATTAATTACATCCAGTAATTATACATTAAATTACTTACAATAATTTTACTTATCAATCTCATTAAGTAATTATACTTAATCAACCATCATGATTATCTTTAATTAATCAACCAATTAATTAACTTAAATTAATCACATTCATTTGATTAATTACAATTAAGTAATTCTCAGTTACACTTTAAAAAAATTTATTAATCTTTAATTATCAGCTAATTAATCATTAATTACAAATTAATTAATTTCTAATTACTTAATTAATTAGTCACTAATTACAACCTAATTACTTAATTAATTTATCACTAATCATTAATTAATTACTAAATTAATTAATCACTAATTATTAATTAATTATATAATTAATAATTCTTAATTACAAACTAATTAACCTCTTAATTAATTAATTTATAACCCTTAACTATTAATTAATTGATTACTTAATCAATAATTAGTATAATTAATAACGCTTTAATTTCTTTATTTAATTATCAAAATCTTAATTACCTTTAAGATAAATCATCATCTTTATTAATTACTTAATCGTATTATTTAAAAACATTTAAGCCTTAATTATCACTTAATTATTTTATAACAATTAAGTTTAAAATATCTTAAATTTGAACTTAACAAACTTAAGTTAACAAACATATAATTTCTTAATTAAAGGTTTGGGAAACATTTATAAAGGAAAATAATTTATTTAAGATAAGTTTAAAACAATTTTCATTTCAAAACTTACTTTAAAAACTTTTAAAAACATTATTAAAACTAAACTTGCATATCATCTACTTCGGGTTAAACCCGAACCTTACTCGAGACTGGCTTCGAGTTTCCCCCTTCCTTATTTATTTTTTTATTTATTTTTACTCTTGTTAAATTAAAAAAAACCTGTTGTTACACAATTCAACGGACATGAGAAAAAACTCGAGCCTGACCCTCACTATCTCGAGTACCACTTCGAGACAATCTCAACCCAACACCCAGAAACGATCAACGTTGCCGTGTACGTGCACAACTGTTCACCAGTGCTCCGGCAATCTTCACCGCCTCCGTCAAGTCGCAAATCAACTCGACACACGATTCCAATAATCGATTTGACGCCATCAACTCCAAAACGAAAACGAGTATTGAGCTCGAAGCTGGAACTCGACCTCACAAGACAAAACTGCCTCTTACCACTCACGCCGACCACCGATGACGCTACAACTTCGGCTACACATTCTCCAAACATCCACGCTTCCATTCCCAGAGTCTCATGAATTCTGATGCCAGAGAGTCGACGCAGTCACCAAATCTTCCACCTCATACTAAACTCGGTATTAAACCCTAATTCATCCAAAATCTGATGCTCCGACGATCGATCACCACAACCACCATTTTTCCCCAACACTCCAGACTACAAAACAGCTTCGACAAAAATCCCAAGGTCGAATGATCATCAAGTCACCGTAGTTTGACCAATCTTCCATGTCTGATCATCTCAAAAATGCAATCCCAATGCTTAACTAGAATTCATGATTTTTGTTTTAAAAATCTAGTTTTCCAATGGTAATTTAAGTTGCATGCTTGAATCTTCAAAATAAAATGTTTGATTTTTATCAAATTTAAAGTTCTTACTGTCATTTCTTAATTTCAGATATTTTTTTCAGATTTAAATTCCTTAAACGTGATTATAGAACTTATATTATGGTTACAAAATCCTGATTTGTTTGAAATTTGAAGCCAATTAGTATTGGATATGGAAATTGGAAATTTTAATTGTTTTTGAACTCTGTACTTTCAACACAGAGGAGAATAACACAGTCCAACATGCACAGATTCAAATATTCATATATACAGAAGTTCACACACACACACACACAGATATATATATATATATATATACACACATGCAGGTTAAAATTTATCACTGAAGTCACATGCAGCAGATTAACTTTCTACAACCCTTCTAATATATATGTTTGCTCACTTGACACTTTTGAAGCAGAGACTTAAAATTTGTGATGTTATGCTTTGCGACTGGAAAACTTTAATTTGTTGATCCTTGAAACTGAACTGAAATTGATTCAAGGCTTCAATTAGTTGTTGAAAGATTTGGTTACTGATCTTGCCCTTGCTTACTTTAAAATTGGAGTGGCTGCACCAAAACTTGATTTTTTTTTTTTGGCATTGCCGACAGGGTTAGATGGTCCCCTGACACTTTATTAATGCACTGGAGAGATAAAACAAACATACAAAAATTTAAAAAGACCACACACACACATTAAGGTTACACAAAGCAAACGAAGGATGGAACAAAGTGCAACAATAAAAAATAAGAAAAACACCAGAAAACAGAGAGGAAGAGCGAAAACAGCCAGATCATAGAGCATTCAGAATTCCAGGGTCAATTGAAAAATTCGCCGAGTTCAGCCCCGCTTTATTTCGTAGGAGAGCTGAGAGTAGAGGAGATCTTCATTTCGCAAAAGCTCCGGATGGAAGACACGCTGATTTCTATCCTTCCAAAAAACGTATAGAAATTTCTTTAAAACGAGGAAGAGGAACCTATTCCTATCAACGTTCATGTCAGTGACTTTTAGAAGTGTCCTCCAAATATTTCCATTCCAAAGCTGAGTATCCAAGAAACCAAGCTTGATCATCACCTTTGTCCATAGCCGTAAGACGAAGCCACAATCAAAGAAGATATGATCAGTCATTTCTGGTTCAGAACTACAGAATGTGCAGTGGATCGGCACTTCCGTCCCACGACTAAAAAGTTTAATACGCGTGTGCAGAGCATTGTTGATGACTTTCCAAAGCATTAGATTTTCTCTAGCGATATTGTCTCTAGACCAAACTCTTTTGTGCCATTTGCATTCTTCCAGGTTGACATGTCCTGTAAGAAAGTTGTACATTTGTTTGATTTTGTAAGAACTGCCTATGCCTTTCCAGTTAATGAGAAGGTTGCGATTTAGAGAGGCCTCAGAAGCTCTAATCTGATTCCATATTAGATGAATAGCCTGGTTCGACGTGTTAGGGAGCATGAAAACACCATTGGTATACACATCAGAGACCTTAGAGTTTTGGTGAATGCCATTTTGGATTATGTCATTGTGCGTAAGCTTCGAACGGAGAATGCAGCCATGGGCAATCCACGGATCGTTCCAGAGCTGAACGTTGCTGAAAATGCCCTATTGGATATAGGGAAGGATGAAATCATGCATTTTTAAGATAGAGCGCCAGCTCCAGCTAATGTTTTGAGGGGGTTGCATGCTCCAGAAATCTCTACTTTTAATAACATAATTTTTCGACCAGAGGACCCAAAAGCTGTCTCGATTGTTTATGAAGTTATCGAGATGTTTGATTAGTGCAACCTTGTTCCAGACAGCAACATCGTAGATACCAAGACCACCCTTGCACAGAGGTTTCTCAACAAGCTTGAAAGATATAGAGGCAGTGAAACGACCATGTATGGACCCTTTCCATATGAATCTCATAGCAGCCGTTCTGATCATGTTGATTAGTTTAAGCGGCATTACGAAGGTTTTAGCCCAGTATACTTGCATAGCAAATATCACGGATTTGACAAGGGTTATACGGCCAGCCTGACTCAAAAATCTGGAGGACCAACACTCCAGTCTAGAGATGATTTTTGCAAACAGAGGGAGGCATTGGGCTGAAGTAATCCGAGAAGTTGCGAGTGGGATTCCAAGATAAGATGCCGTGTTAATATTGGGCTGAAGGCGCGTGAAGTTGAGGATCGATAAAGTTTGTTCATCAGAGAGGCCAGCCAGCATAATCTCAGATTTGGCAATATTTATTTTCAGTCCAGTTTGTCTGTAGAAAGCATCCAAGGCATGCATAATGGAGTGAATGGAAGTAGGATCAGGTTTGCAGAAGACAACTAGATCATCAGCAAACATAAGGGAGGTTATGCACGGATTACTACATCTAGAATGAAGGTGGAACAGATCAGAGGTAACTAAATTGTCAAGCATACGTGTGAGGAGTTCCATAACTGTAATGAAAAGATAAGAAGACATCGGGTCGCCTTGACGAACGCCCTGTTTTCCACAGAAGTATCCTTTCGCAGAACCATTAATAATAATGGAGTAGTTCACTGTAGATATGCAGGTGTAAATCCAAGCAATAAAGTGTGGCGGAAAATTCATGTAGCCTAGAATTCGAACCAGCGAATCCCACTGAAGAGAATCAAAAGCTTTTCTGACATCAAGCTTCAACATTGCTCTAGGAGACAAGTTTTGCCTCCTGTACCCTCTGAGAAGTTCATGAGAAAGCAAAATGTTGTCTAAGATACTTCTGCCCGGGAGAAAAGCGGATTGGTTAGGGGATATAATGTTCGGGAGAACCTCTTTTAGGCGAGTGGCAATAATTTTCGAAACACATTTATATATCGAGTTGCAACAAGAGATAGGCCTGAAGTCAGCAACAGACGCAGCGGAGGATGATTTGGGAATGAGGGCAATGTAGTGTTATTGAAAGTATTCAAGATCTTTGAGTTTTTAAAGATAGACATAATTGCACGACACACGTCATGTCCAACAATGCTCCAGCAGGAAGTGTAGAAGAAGGTGTTGAGGCCATCAGGTCCACTACAAGAGTTAGAGTTTAGCGAGAACATGGCGTCTTTAATTTCTTGTTCAGTAACTATGTTGCAGAGAAATGCATAGTCATGTTGATTAAGCTTCGGAAGGATGTTTGGATCTATTTCATCAATACAAGGACTGAATTTTTCTGCATTACCAAGGAGATGGGAGAAATAGTCGATGAAGGCTTTGTCAATGGCCAATCTGTCAGTATGTTCATTACTATCCAAGTCAACGATTCTATGGATGTTGTCACGGTTTTGTTTTCGCTTTAAGTGTTGCATGGAAATACGCAGTATTTAGATCGCCTTCATCAGTCCATCGAACGCGCGCCTTCTGCTTGATCATGGATAGCTCCTTTTGAAGTTCCAACTGATACTGCTTAGCTATGGAAGTTTCAAGAGAAGCCAAGCTTTCATCAAGGGCATTGCTTTGCATTTCAGATTGTATCTCCTGCAGTTTCTGTTTCCAGATATTCGATTGTTTGCTGCCATTCCCAAATCTGGATGTAGACCAAACTCTCAGCGCTTCCTTCGCGACCCTGAGCTTTTTCTATAAAACAAGCATCGGATTACCATAGATAGGAGAGGACCAAACGGTACGGAAAATATCAAAAAAGTCATGTTCTTTAGTCCACGAATTAAAAAATTTAAAATGAGGTCTCCCTCTCATGACAGAACCTCCCAAGTGGATGATTTGCGGTGAGTGGTCAGAAATGGATGGGTTGGGAATATGGTTGAATAAGGAAGGCCAGGCATTCAAGGCTTCTTGGTTGGAGAAAGTGAAGTCGATTTTACTAAAAGTTCTAATGCCCTGTCTTCTCTTATTGTTCCAAGTGTATCTATTACCAGATACTTTAGTTTCAATCAGGTTAGCTTCTTGAATAGCATCGTTAAGCGGTTTAATGTCAGCTAGAGAAAGGGAAGTGCCACCTATTCTATCCAAAAGGTTAAGGGAACAATTAAAATCACCACATACCACCCAGGAATGGGTGTCTTGTCTTAAACTAGGGAGAGTGGAAAGAAATGGAGCCCGGGAGTTTGCTGCATTCTCAGCATAAACGAATGTGAGGTAGCAAGAGATGTTTTTGGGGATGAACAAGCTATGGCAGTGGACAAATTGGGAAAAGGAAACGACAGGGGGTTAGGAGGTGGACGGTAGGATCGAAGAGAATTAAGATACGACCAAAAGGAGCTTGGTCAAGATTGTGTGCTATCTTCCAGGACGGATTAATCAGATGGGCTTCTCTGCGGGACAGAGTAATGTTCAACTTGGTTTCAAGAATTGCTAGGATACTCAGGTTGAATTGAGTGATCAGATTTTTACATATATGCAGTTTAGAGTCATCATGAGCTCCACGGACATTCCAAACACATATATTATGTGTCATTGATTAAACTCGAGAGATTCAATTATTGCTTTCTTCATTTGCCTAGTCAAGGCACCAGAGGTTTTGTTATAGTCGGGGATGGAAGCAGAGAGTGGGGAGTTCGTAAAGATGGAGACTGGATTGTCAGTTGTTTCAAAATGGGTTGGATTAGGGGACTGCATGGGAATTAGTGGGGGTGGGCCAAGAATTGAGGGTGAGGTGTCAGTAAGAGGAAGGAAAGCTTTGGGAGGATTGATATGATTACGGGGGTTAGTTTGTTCAGCATGCACAACATGAGTGACCATTGCATTGCATGGAGGCGCTGGGTTTAAACGTGGGATATCCAACGTTTTATGTTGAGTCACCTGAGATGATGAAGCGTCAGAAGGTAGCATGGGGGTTTGGGGGTATGTTATCAGAGAGAGAAGCTATTGTGTGCACGTGCACATGCATAAGATCCTGGGATGATGATTGAACAACAGAAGTATTGTGAGGAGACAGAGCAGGTACGTTGAGTTGTTGGACTATTTTGGATTTTGAAGAAGCATTGTATTGTTGGTTGCATAGGGATGACTGCATGTTTGCAAGTTTAACACTGGAATTGTTCGGGGCAGGCAGTTTGGACGGTCGAACAGGGCTGTGGGATTCAGAGTGAGTGTCAGATGGGGAAGATAGGGAAGCAGGGATGTTTCTGGAAGAAATGACGTGAAGGGGAGTGGGGAGAGCAACGTTATTATTTGTATTATTGAGCAAGCTTGTGATTGGACCACTCACATCTGTTTCATGCAGAAGACCTTCTGAGTTTACGTTATGAACCGAAACCATATCATTGATGCTACAAATTTTAATTGGGTCAGTCACTGCCTTTTGTAAAGTGTCCAAACATTTTTCAGCAGTCTCATTCATTGGAACAGTTTGTGGCATATCCTCGTCTTCATGAGAGGCATATTCATGCAAAATGTTAAATTTGTTATGAGTTAAAAGGATGGGCTGCTCAGCACGTGTACAATCTAGTAGCGTGTGAGATAAGTTTGTTTCATTTTGATCCAACACATTTTCCCTTTTATCTGTGTCAGCAACAATGGTCTCTTTAGTTTGTTTTCTTCTATTGGATTGCAGGAGTAAATCATCATCAACTATCACAGCATCCTCAACCAAGTTATCAGCCAACGACTTACTCTTATCAGTTACAACTTGGGGGGGAAGAGATTAGCAGAGGGTGTTGAAGAAAACTGCATTTTTCTACCTTTAAAACTACCCACTTTTTGCCACTTTACAGGAGCCTTTGCTTTAAAAAATTCCTTCTGCTTTACTGGGATTCTAACCTCAACTTTATCATTCTTGTGTTGATTCAGTTCAGAACTGTTAGAAACTGTAGGAACTCGCATTTCACAGTTTTCACAGGAGTGTCCAAAAGAAGCACAAAAGGTGCAAATTAGCGGTTTCCACATATAAGTTACTTTGATTTTTTGGGTACCCCCATCAACAAGCTTAACAAGAAACTCATCAACAAGTTCATTGTCAGGTCGAATCTCTATTAAACATTTTGCATAATGGAGTCTCTCTAGGCTTTCTGTCATCATATCCATACACAGCAGTTTACCAATCCTACTCGAGAGCCAGTTCACGCCAACATGAGACCAGGCAAACATCGGGATATTATGGAACAGCACCCAAACCGGAACTGAATGCACGGATCCACAAACATTACTAATTTTGGAATCGTAAGGCTTGACAATAAAAAGTTTGTTCTTCATAATGATCGGTTCCCCATTTATGATAGCTAGCTTGTCTTCTTCACAGGAAAGGAGGAAAAGAAAGATGACACCATCAGATTTGATTTTAACTGTACCTTTAAGTTTCCATACCTGCTTGAGTCTTTGCACCACTGCAGTAAATGATAGCGGTTTGTCAAGAAAGAAACCCACGAGATACTCGCTCCAGATTTGAGTTCCTGCTTCAACAATACCAGCAGGGAGGTCTAAAGCACCATCAGAATACGAAGGCTTCATCTCAACCGGCGTGTACTTCCCAGCATTCCTGGGTTTCTGCTTGAACAAAGATGTCCATGCAGGTTGAGGGGGGACAGTTGTGGAAAGAACAGCTGGGAGGTTGGAAGACAAAGGAGGGTCAGGGGGTCTAGGTGGGGAGGGAGCGGGTTGTGGCAGAGATGGGATGTTTGAAGTATGGGAAAGGGAGGGATTAAGGTACGAGGCAGGGATGTTGGGGGTTGGACAGGAGAGAGAGGCTGCCATGACAGGAAAATTAAGAAAAGCGAACGATTTTTCACCAAAACTTGATTTTGCCTTTAATCTTGAATTTATAAAGAATATAGCTTGAAACCTTGATTTAGTTTTTACTGAATTTGTTTTACAGGTTATTTCTTTCACTAAGTGTATTGGAAAAAAATGGGTAAAGAAAAATGAGAGAGGAGAGTGGAGAGGTTTTTATATCTATTAGTTTTATTTTATTTTTATTTTTTAAAAAATAAAAAGAATTATGAGACACTTGTCACTATACTTAATTTGTTAACACATGTTATTAAGAATGATTATAAGTTAACACATGTAATTTTCATGCAAAATTAGATTTTTAAATATTTTATAAAGCTTTTATAATTAATTTTCTAATTTATGAATACATATTTTAATTAATATAAATAAATCTCTTTAAAACGAAAACAATATAAACAATTTATGTTCTAAATAAAATCAAATAAAATACATTTTAAAACCAAAGTATGATTTAAGATACATATATATATATATATATATATATATATATATATATATATATATAACTATCTTTTGAACTGCAATTTAAATATCCAAATTCAAATTAACTTTCAAATTCAATTTAAAAATCAATTTGATATATGCATATAATTTTTAACAAATCAAAATTCCATTTGTATATAATAATTCTATTTGAAATCTATATATATACAACATAATTATTATTATTGTTTAAAATAACAATTTTATCAATTTTAATTAATTTATAATGGAGATTATCATATTTAAATTTTGCTTGAAATTTCGAAATATCACACGTTCGTTCTTCTAGGACGTTTATAAGGAAATCCGTCCACTAACGGTTAGGAGGTGATCTCCGATCTTATATTCTTCTGCATATTTCTTAAAAAACCGGGGTTGAGTTTACCGAGAAATAGCGAACGTTGTTTCAAAAAGACCGGGATCGGATTTGTAATCCAAAAACTATTTCGATCCAGCGAGTACGTTTCCGTGATGAAGATAAGAGCTTGGAGCCAAGGATAGAGCGGTGAAGTGCAAGGGCTAATCACTACTAATCCTGAGGGTGATTCCAAAATGGATATACTAGGAGTAGCGCCTTCAGTTCCGTTCGAACCCGGAATAGACTTGTATGGATGAATGCTTTCAGAACATCGTCAAGAGGACGGTGAGCATTCTAAGAAATGTTCTAAAAAGGTAATGCTTAGCCTCGAGCCTCATTAACCGAGAATGTCTGAAAATCAGGGGTTATGCAGCAAGGCTAAGTAGGTAGCGCCCAATTAGGGTAAGGTCATCTCTGTATAGATGTCCCTTTTTATTCGGCTTAGTGGGCAGTTGCTGATCCCAACCATGGGGTGATCTTATTCGGGTTATCCAGTAAGGGGTAGTCCGGTCTTCTAATGCAGGGGATTTAGCGTGGATCCTCGGTACGCTAATCTAGACTAGGTACTATGACAGGTGGTACCCTAGTGCCTAGTAATTAATTGGAAATCTATTCTCCCTACGTGCCTTTACGGTTTTGATTGTGAACCTAGTATTGTCAGAATTTAATAAATGTAACAATTTCGGCTATTTGAATAAGTATTTGTATATAGACACTACTATAATATCGGAGGATTTTGATAAGAAATGTTTTGGCTATTGTAAGGTAAAAACCTTACATGTTTATTTGTGGCGTGGTCTTGCGAGATGATTTTGATTTTCAAAGGATTTTGAAAACTTTGATAATTCAATTGAGTGTGTTCTCTCACGCTGGTATTCCAGACTGACTCGGGTGTTATTTTATTATAATGCTCGGGTCAGACTAGTTATTATAAGTACAGGATAGGATGCTGTGGAGCTCAGGAGAGGAGCTGGAGTCCGAGACGTATTACCCGTATTTGTTTATTTCCGCTGTTGTGATTGTTAAAATTGCCAGCAAGTTGTGAGGCATGCTGTTACAACTGCCAGGCTCGTAATTATTGTTTTGTCTGTGTGTTACTCTGATGATGTAATATATATATATATATATATATATATATATAAACGGTTACAGTTTCTTTTATATAAAGATCAGTTATTATCTATTAAATTTTGTTCCTCTACGATTGTGAGATTATGTTATTTGTTTAGTTCCTTCTTTCTTTTCCCTCACTCGATCGTCTGCATATTACACAATGGTGTATTTGTGTCGATTTTTGAGGGTCGAGAAGGGCGGGTCATGACAGTGGTATCAGAGCCAGGTTGGCGATAACCTTGGCTCTGGTGGGGATTACTCATTAAAAATACAGTCAATAGTACTCTAAAATGAGTTGAGTGTAACAATAGCTATGAGTGCATAGTTGTTAGTGAATATAAAATTTTTTTTTATACTGTGTTAACTTATCGATTGAGTGTTTATGAATTTTGGTCGCTACGAGAGGTACAACCGTATCGGTAGGGGTTTCTAAACTCTTAAACAAGATAAACCGACATAGTATTGTTTTTAAAGTGGGTAAATGAAATAATTTTACCCAAAATTATATTTTGATATAAAAGAAATGATTCTCTAAAATTATTAATATATATATATATGGATGTTTGGGTGTTAATACTATAATCAAATAAGAATCTAAAATTTGACCTAAATTTTTAAATGGTTTATAACCAAATAGAATTCTATAATTATAAATTACCCAAAAGAAGTATAACTAAAATTTGAATTAAATCTAAATTTAAATCCCAGAAATTTTGATAGGTGTTTTAAATGAATTTAAACAAAGGGCTTGGGAATTAAAATCTTGTGAATGTTTGAAATGTTTTCCAAAGTGTTTGAAGGAAATAATAAGTGTATTATTTTGGGAAATATTTTCGAATGGAAATTATTTTGAAAGGAATTTATGGAAATAAGGAAGCACTGAACTCACTTCAGTCGTTGGAAAATAAGCCTGATGATGATGGCCACATCATCAGTATTCATTTTCGAGTTTCTAAAGTGATGGATTGATACTGTGATGATTGGTTATGATAGTTATTCGGACTTGTTTTGATATATAAGTTGTTTTAGAAATTTCAAAGGGAAATTGTTTGGGAAAAACCAGGTTTTTTGGAAATCCGGAATTTTGATTTAACACACCAAGTGGTATGTGTTATTTATGATTTCAAAATGATTTGAAATTAAAACCGGGCAATTGAATTCTGTGAATTCTATTTAAATAATGTGAAAAGTTAAGGTGAATCAACTATTGACCTTATAAGTGCAACTGATATAAATAAGAAAGGAAATTGAAAATTTTAATCCTGGAATTAAAATTTAACTTGGATAAGATATATTTGAATTTAACTCAAGATAAGCTAAATAAAATGTGAATTGGAATTTAATTACTTAGATATAAAGTTAAAATGTAAAATGATTATATAATTGTGTAATGAAATTTATATCCTTAAGCTCTTAAGTGTTATATATATATATATATATATATATATATATATATATATATAAAATCTAGAATTGTGATTATAAGATGTAAATGGACTCAAATGAGCAATATAAGATTTTAAATAAATAAGTTGGTGAACTTATGAATAGTAAATGGAATTGTAAACCTAAATAAAATGGTTGGGTGTTATGGTAAAAGAATGGAAAATCCAAAATTTAAATTGGATTGAGAAATAAAATTGGATTGAATTGGATTTAACTAAAATTAAATGAAATTAAGATGAATTTGGATTGAATTAAAAATCAAAATTTAGTTGTGTTATAAATAATATGGAATGAATTTAAGTGGCTAAATAAAATTTAGTTGAACATGAATTAAATCGGTAATGGATTAAAATGAAAAGAAATTTAATTAAGTTGAAATGATATTGAATGAATAAAATTCTCACCCAACTAAATTCAAGAGAATAGTTTGAAGATGAAACTAGCGTAAGCTAAATTTAATGAAATTCGACATATATTGTAAGTGAATTAATTATGATGTGAATATTATCAAATGAACTAAAGTTGGGTTAAAATAGATATGGTCCAAACTGCAAATGAATTCAGTTTAGGTATAAGATAATTGAAAATGGACATGTTATTAATTAAAAAAAATTCAGAAATGAATTGAGAAGGTGAATTAAAATTAAAATGGATCGAGCAAGTGTACTACTTGAATTAAAATTTGTAAATGGATTGTAACTTTATTGGATGAGGATCAAATTGAAATGAAAATAGAATTGATGCAAGAAGAAATGGGGTTATTATGGAGTTGAAACAACTTGGATAAATTGTGAAATGGCTGTTGTCGAGCTTATGAAATGGTCTTGAATGAAAACTGTATGGATAATGAAATTGAAATGTAAGAATAGGGATTTAATTTAATAATTATGATGAAGTAAGAATGTTTGGGTTGTGAATAATCCCGAATGGAATGAAATTAATATAAATTTAAGTTGGAATTAATTTAAAGTGACTATAAGCTTAAATAATTGTTAATTACATGAATAACATCAAATTTGCATAGAAATTGGTCGTTTTGTCGTAAACGAAAGTAGATGGACTAAAAGAAGCAAATAAATTCGGTTTTTGAGTCATTTGGAATAGGTTGAAATCTAATTAATTGAATTTGCATATAAATGAAAGTGAATCATAAAAGAGATGCAAATAAATCAAATTGAAAATAAAATTGATTGTGAATCAATTTGGAACTGAATAGAAGTAAATTTATGTAAGTAAGGCACCTGTTAATCATATTGAAGTGAATATGAGTTGGTCGCGGTAAATATGAATTGAATATGGTAAACTTGGTTGTAAATCATTTTGAGTGGAGTAAAATGAAATAGAGATTTATTAAGGAAATTAAAGTAGTGTTGAAACCTTGTGATTACTTATAAAATATGGTTTACATGTAGGATTATGGAATTTATTTGTTGAGATTTGTAATTGATGTGTTTGGCTAGTTAAATGAATGGATTGTGGTTAAAATTTCACATTATTGAAAACCTATGTGCTTGTTTGAGTAAGTACAGGTACGGGAGGCAATCGATAGAGTTGGGAGCACGTATTTGCAAAATAAAATATCCGTTCGCTTTAAAATGCTAATCAAAAGTTACACCTATGCAATAAAAGTTAAGAAATAATAATATATTGTGATATATTTTGTTTTCCGACCGTGTTGATCGATGTATATATATTTATTAGAATTGTGATATTGTAAAACGCTCTCTGTACAAAGAAGACGCTGTCAAAAAATTTCGAAAATTTTGGGAGTTAGAAGCATTTTGGAAATTTTGGAAATTTTTGATAACTAAGAAGTTGATTTTTGATTTTTGCAACGATGTGAAGAATCCAAATTTTGAGTTAGGATGAAAGCTAATGGTTTTGGATTAAACTAAAGGGTTTTGAGAAGTGAATGTAAGTTTAAATTAAGTGGGTTTTGGGGTAAGTTAATGAGTTTGGAAGCATTTTCCTACCTTAGCAAATTTCGAGGACGAAATTTTTATAATGGGGGAGGAATGTAACGACCCAAAATTTTGGTCGTTAGATTTTGAACATTTAATTCATTTTAAACATTGAATGTGAATTTTAATTTGATTTTGAAATAAGAATATTTTGGTTAAATCAATAAAATTAGTTATAATTTCAAATATGCAATTTAATTGGATTTGAATAATAATTTATTATTTGAAATTGAGACAGTTTGTAAATCTGGTGTAAATAATTATGAAAATGATTTCTAAAATTTATTTAAATTTTAGTTGGATTTGAATTTTAATATTGGACGTTTGGATGGAATCCAAAGTCGATAAGTTGAAATTGGAAATTTTATATAAATTTAATAATGGAATTTAATATTTAGTAATGGTGTAAATAATCAGATTTTGATTTAAAAATAATCAGAATGATTTCTAATGTGAATATAAATTCTATATAATGTATAATTAAGTTAGTAAAGTTTTAAAAGTGAAATTTTAAACGATTTTGACAATTTCGAAAATCGTTCGAATTTATCAACGAGTTAAAATAGCCTTTTGGAGCACAGTCTCAGAATGCGACGAAACCAGTTCCATTAGATCCGTAATAGTTAATTATTATCAGATTTCAAATTTTGTAGTATTTAGAGTTACCGTTTGCTCGTACGGGTGAGAAACACGATGAAATTAAATCGAGAATTTAATATTTTAAAATCGATTTAAAAAGCTATCTTTCGCATATGACTGAATTAGCCTCCGTAACACGCTCCATTGTGTTCGAAAGGTAGGTAAAACTTATAAACGCCTGTCGGCATGCGTCCTTTGGAGATCGTTTAAAAACGCTGTTTAAAAATGAATTTAATATTAAAATAATATTTATAAACGTATATGTATATACATATAAGCAGAGAAACCCTAATTTTTCTTATGGTCGTCGTCCTATAGTTCAATGGCCAAAAATATGCAAATCAAATTCCCTATATTCTCAAGATCCATCGAGTTTTAGCAAAAACAATCAACTGCAAGATTGTAGAGCATCTCAAGCTCTACAAATCCATCGGTCATGATTGAAATCAGCATGGTGGATTGTCTTGATTTTTAGGCCATTAGTACACCGTTCGATGGGAGTTTGCATGGCGTTGGCGAGGGTGTCGGGGTGCAGTCTTCGGCTGTTGGTGAGACGGAGCTTGGCGCTTCATGTGGTGGGGCCTGATCGAGGTGGAGGTGGTCGTGAGGGCCGTGGTAGTTGGGAATTGAAGGCGGTTTTGGGTTTGGTTAAACCCTGGTTTCAAACGAAGAAGAATGGATTTGGTGGCCTTGATTTCAAGTTTCAGATTAAACGGCCAATAGTGATTTTTGTTTGAAATATATATAAAATGTGAAATATTTATATTAAAAATCATACAAACGTTTAAGCATGTATATCTTTTGTATGCATGGTCAGATTCCGACAAAACAAGAAGCGCCGAAATCGCAGCGATGAGTAGCCTGCTGTGGTGCAGATCTCGGATCTTTTTAAGCAAATAAAAAATGTAGGTTAAATCGAATGTTGTTCGATTTAATTTAAAAATTGGAACGCTCGACAAATTCAAGGTGAGTTAATCTCACTTACATCTAGAATTCCAGTTAATTTGAATAGTTAATATTTAAATGATTGATTGATTGGTTGAATGTGAATATTATTATCAGTCTGGATTTGGAATTTTATTTACCGTGCTAACATTTGTGGATGCAGGGAAACAGGTTGGTGGGATCCAACTGGATTCCTCAAAATATTTTAATTATATTTCATATCTGTAATATTATATCTTATTATAGATTAAATTGGAAATTTAGTTATGCAGTGTTATGGTTGGATGAATATAATCTGATACTTAAAAATAAAAGAATTGGGTTTATAAGGAAATGAAAAGAAAATTTTAAGTAATTAATTTAGGGGAATTAAATACAGAAAATTGGTTTGGAATTTGTTAAGTGTTTTGAAACTGTGATTTAAAAGGAAATGCGAAATGGAAATTTGAAAACTGGGTTTATAAATAAAATGGAATATTTATCAGTGGATAAATTTGAAAGTATAGATTTTCGGTGGGAATTTCTATAAAAAAGGTACAATTCCTTTTGAAAATAAAAGTGAGATTATTTTTAAAAATTAGGAAGAATATTTTACTGGAATATTTAATATATTTTCAAAGAAAAGATTTCAAAGTATAAACTAGAAGTTTTAAAATGAGTTTTTAAAATGTTTTAGAAAAAATATTATTTTAATTATTTTAGTTAAAGGTAAATATTTGTTTAAGTTATGTAATGACCCGGAATTTCAGTCCTGAAAATTCCGAATAGTTAGGAAAAGAAGAAAAGAGAAAGAAGAAGAAATAGAAACAAAAAACAGTAACCTCACATTCGCAGCGGATCAAAATATAATATCACATAAATAATAGTTATACAAAGGAAAAACTGTATCAGTCAATTACATTTTATACATCAGAGTTAATAACCAATACACAACATTGGACAGTTTAAACAAACATGTCCAAGATAAATAATAGTATGTCACAACTGTATACACCCCATACGTTCCTGCCATCCAGCTCGCCTCCTGAGCTCCAGAACGTCCTTACCTGAAAATCTGTAATACTCGGTCTGACCCGAGCATTACATCAAAGTAACACCCGGGTCAGGCTGGAAACCAGCGTGAGTAAATCCATCTAACATGGAACACAAAAGTATATAACTTCTATATACCCAGGTGACTTGTATCAATTTACAACTCCACAAGTCGTTATAAACATCACATACATCACACATCAATTTATAAGTTCCTAAACTTAGATTAAATGGTCCAATTCACTTAAATCATTCCATTTCAGCCTATTCATTCCACATATCAATTTATAAAGATTCGAAGTGGTTTCGGGTATTTACTAATACCCGACTCTGGTATCTTCGATTTCAATACCATCTTAATCTATGTTATTCAAGTGAAATTCAATCCAACTTAAAATACAAGATGTCACCCTATCATATCACACACCAATATATCATCGATAGATAACCACATTATCATTATCCACTCAAAAATATCATATCAAAAAAAACATTTCGTAGCAGAGATATCAATTCAGGGTATTAATCATCATTCAAACCTTCATAAGCAAGATGGATCATTTCCAAAATTATTTTAATTTATCTTTAATTAAATTAATTACTAATCCTTTAATCATTTAGATTACCTTTATTTAATCAAAAATTAATTACAAATCAATTAATTAATCATCTTTTAAATTATCCATCTTAATTAATCATCCTTGGTTAATTATCTTTAATTACATAAAGTATTTATCCTTAACCATTTTCAGTAATTAATCCTTAATTACTTTCATTCATTGCATTAATTAATTACATTATTTAATGATCCTTAATTAATTACTTCCATTAATAAATCTTAATCAATCATAAATAGTAATTAACCATCCTGTAATTACTTTTCTTAATTAATTAACTCCTTAATTAATTATATTAATCCTTTAATTAATTACATCAAGTAATTAATCCTTAATTACTTCTCCTAAATAATTAACCTTTGATTACTTTCCATTAAGTAATTTCCCTTATATTAATTACATCCAGTAATTTATCCATCAATAACATCACTAAGTAATTACTCTTATCAATCTCATTAAAGAAATTATACTTTATCAATTATCAAGTGACTATCTTTAATTAAAAAATTAATTAATCACATTAATCTCATTAAGTACAACTGGGTAATTCATCCCTTAATTACCGTATAAATCAGTTAATTAATCTTAAAAATAGATTACTTATTCTTTAACTATTAATTAATAAACCTTAATTATCAATTAATCTCCTTCACTGCGAAGTAAACCTTTAATTAACTGATTAATTATCCATTAACTACTGATTAATAACCTTAATTATTAACTAAAATCTCTCAATAAAAATTAATTAATTCATAATTACTAATTTATTTATCACTAATCATTAATTTATTAAATTATTTAATGACTCTTTAATTATCTTATTAATTCAATTTACCTTAAACCATTAAATCTCAATTTACTTCGGATAAAATATTTTTCCCTATTAATGACATGATTGTCATTAAAAAGTTCATTTAAAACATTACACTTTAAAACTTAGTTTTAAATTTATTTCAAAATTTTGTTTTAAAATATTTATAAAAATTAAAATAATTTTACCAACTTCTTAAATTAACGTTAATGAAACACTCATCTTTTATAAAGGAAATTTATATAAGAGTTTTAAATAAAATTTCAAAATTTCAAAACCTTTTGCTTTTAAAAATTAAGATCACATTTAAAATAATCTGAATATTTATTCTTTCTTTTAATATTTTGAAACAATTCAAATGTTTCTAAACTTAGGTTTTAAAATTTCACAATTTTAAAACCTATTCAATTTAGAAGTTATACCCAACTAAGTTTAATTCCTTAAAACTTTTTATTATTTTAGGATAATAACCAAGGTTATTACAACTAGAAATCAATTCATTATTATCTTATTCTGAAAATTCTTCTCCAAATTCAAGATTTTAATTTTAATTTGAGTCCATTTCAAACTTATCTTTATTTAATTTCAATTTGGTTGTATTTCTATTACCACTTAATTTAATTTCAATAATTTAACAACCAATTAGCTTAGTATATAATGGTTAGAAGAATCATTGCTTTATATATATATATATATATATATATATATATATATATATATATACTTATACAAAAATCATTTACTTCTAAAACCATTATATAAGAAAATAACAAATACGCTCCCTCATTTATATTATACTCAACTCATTCTAGGGTACTTTTAACCCTATTCTAAATGAGTACACCCATCAGAGCCAAGGTTCTCGCTTAACATTCTACTCTGATACCAAATGTAACGACCCGGAATTTCGATACCGAAAATTCCGAATAGTTAGGAAAAGAAGAAATAGAAACAAAACATAGAAACCTCACATTCGCAGCGGATCAAAATATAATATCACATAAAAAATAGTTATACAAAGGAAAAACTGTATCAGTCAATTACATTTTTATACATCAGAGTTAGTAACCAATTCACAACACTGGACAGTTTAAACAAACATGTCCAAGATAAATAATAATATGTCACAGCTGTATACACCCCATACGTTCATGCCATCCAGCTCGCCTCCTGAGCTCCAGAACGTCCTCACCTGAAAATCTATAATACTCGGCCCGACCCGAGCATTACATCAAAGTGACACCCGGGTCAGGCTGGAAACCAGCGTGAGTAAATCCATCTAACATGGAACACAAAAGTATACAACTTCTATATACCCGGGCGACTTGTATCAATTTACAACTCCATAAGTCGTTATAAACATCACTTACACAACGCATCAATTTATAAGTTCCTAAATTTAGATTAAATGGTCCAATTCACTTAAATCATTCCATTTCAGCCTATTGATTCCACATATCAATTTATAAAGAATTGAAGTGGTTTCGGGTATTTACTAATACCCGACTCCGGTCTCTTCGATTTCAATACCATCTTAATCTATGTTATTCAAGTGAAATTCAACCCAACTTAAAATACAAGATGTCACCCTATCATATCACACAGCAATATATCATCGATGATAACCACATTATCATTATCCACTCAAACATATCATATCAAAAAAAAAACATTTCAACAGAGATATCAATCAATTCAGGGTATTGATCATCATTCAATCATTCATAAGCAAGATGGATCATTTCCAAAATTATTTTAATTTATCTTTAATTAAATTAATTACTAATCCTTTAATCATTTAGATTACCTTTATTTAATCA
This sequence comes from Allium cepa, assembly GCA_030765085.1. Classification (NCBI taxonomy): domain Eukaryota; kingdom Viridiplantae; phylum Streptophyta; class Magnoliopsida; order Asparagales; family Amaryllidaceae; genus Allium; species Allium cepa. The sequence continues at coordinate 243,006,521 of CM060930.1, forward strand.
TAAATTAATTACAAATCAATTAATTAATCATCTTTTAAATTATCCATCTTAATTAATCATCCTTGGTTAATTATCTTTAATTACATAAAGTAATTATCCTTAACCATTTTCAGTAATTAATCCTTAATTACTTTCATTAATTACATTAATTAATTACATTATTTAATTATCCTTAATTAATTACTTCCATTAATCAATCTTAATCAATCATAAACAGTAATTAACCATCCTGTAATTAATTATCTTAATTAATTAACTCTTTAATTAATTATATTAATCCTTTAATTAATTAGATCAAGTAATTAATCCTTAATTACTTCTCCTAAATAATTAACCTTTAATTACTTTCCATTAAGTAATTTCCTTTATATTAATTACATCCAGTAATTTATCCATCAATAACATCACCAAGTAATTACTCTTATCAATCTCATTAAAGAAATTATACTTTATCAATTATCAAGTGACTATCTTTAATTAAAAAATTAATTAATCACATTAATCTCATTAAGTACAACTGGGTAATTCATCCCTTAATTACCCTATAAATCAGTTAATTAATCTTAAAAATAGATTAGTTATTCTTTAACTATTAATTAATAAACCTTAATTATCAATTAATCTCCTTCACTACGAAGTAAACCTTTAATTAACTGATTAATTATCCATTAACTATTGATCAATAACCTTAATTATTAATCAATATCTCTCAATACAAATTAATTAATTCATAATTACTAATTTATTTATCACTAATCATTAATTTATTAAATTATTTAATGACTCTTTAATTATCTTATTAATTCAATTTACCTTAAACCATTAAATCTCAATTTACTTAAGATAAAATATTTTTCCCTATTAATGACAAGATTGTCATTAAAAAGTTCATTTAAAACATTACACTTTAAAACTTAGTTTTCAATTTATTTCAAAATTTTGTTTTAAAATATTTATAAAATTTAAAATAATTTAACCAACCTCTTAAATTAACGTTAATGAAACACTCATCTTTTATAAAGGAAATTTATATAAGAATTTTAAATAAAATTTCAAAATTTCAAAGCCTTTTGCTTTTAAAATTTTTTTTAAAAAAAAGTTTGAAACCAGCTTCGGGTTCAACTCGATATATACTCGAGTCTGGCCTCGAGAAACCCTTTTTTTTTACATAATTTTAAAACTTAAAACTGGAATCAAAACACTCCCTTATACGAGTCATACTCGTATAATTGCTTTGAGTATATCCCCAGACTACACGAGACAAACTCGAAAACAACTCAAATCAAACCCGAGTTCGAACATCATTCCCAAATAAAAAAGGCCTAACACCAGAAGTGCACCATGCACATGCACGGTGATTCGACCACCTACGGTCATCTCTCCAACCACAGACAAACCACAACCAACCTTGTTTACACGATCGTCCACTCAGAATAATGATTCCAGCCTCGAGTCAAAAAAATTGAACCCAACATACCAGTGCTGGAACAACCTTCATCAGAAAAACACTCACTGCCGACGATCTAGTCCCTGAGTAACCTCGCCGATCACGCCATAAAGTCATCTCGACTTCTAGCAACATTTTCCCCTAGCGCGATCGCTTCCGATGATCGATCAATGTCGCGCTAAGCTCTCAATCCCATCAACCAGAAACACCTCTCAAAACCCTAAATCTCCATCCCCTGACAATTACGACCATCAGAAAAATTCACCATCATTTTTCCTGAAACCATCCTGCCACAAGCTAACTCCAACCATAAATTTGACTCAGGTTATCTCATCGTTCGTCGAGAATTGGCAATAAACCCCAAAACCCCCAATCCCGATTATCTTAGAAGTTACCAATCTAAAAATAATGATTTTACTTCCATAAATCGAGTTTTTTTATAGGTACTCAGTTTATGAATCTGAATTTATAAATTAAGATGTTTGAGCTTTCACCTATCTTAAACCTGCTCTGTTCTTTTAATTTTCCAGTGAGATTTCAATTTTAATTTAACTTAAATAAATTTTTAAAACTTAATCTAAAATAAAACAATCAAATCTTGTTTAAAGCCTAAATTCTAACAGCAAATGGATTAAGAGGTATTGAATTTTTTTTTATCAATCGCCTGAAAACTAAAATCAGAAAACATGGATACACAACATGCACACCCATCAATACATTCATATATATATACTGAACTTATCCATATATATTCACATAAAACATATACACTCCATAACTTAGCATGCAACCATACTATTTAAATATCTAAGCTTTTTAAAGAAAAGTGTTACAATTCGTAAATGCAGAGAATGGAAAAACTAGAATCCCTGAAACTTTGCAACAGCTTTGGATTCCTGAAGCATGTATTGCTTTTTTGGAAACTTTGATTACTTAGATATTGATGGTATATAAACTGAAAAGCTTGATGATCTGAAGCTAGTTGTTATTTGAGAAGATTTAAGTTTGAACAGAACTGAAATCTTGGTTACTAGCTTGAAAAGATTACAGGTCTAGCCATTGATTCTTGAAAAATGATTTCAGGTTTAGTTTGGTTTGAGGAATGTTTATCCGGTTTGCACTGTTTTTTTTAGAAGATGACAAAAATCTTTGGCTGAAAGAATACACAGATTATTTTCTCAAAACCCCTTCTTTTCTTTAATTTAATTTCTAATTGAGGATTATTTTTCCACTTGTTAGTTTATAGGATGCTTGACTTACAAATGTTGTTTATATGTGTTCAAAACTTTACAAGTGTATTATTTTTTTTTTATTTTTTTTTACAAATGTTTAAAGGCAATGTATTTTATGTTTTACATCCTCATTTATGAATTTCTTATAATTTTATATTAGTTATGTAATACGTTTATATTTGTTTACACTTATAATTAGATACATTCTTATGCTTCCATTTGTAATTATGTAAACATTTAACTTACATTTGTAATCCCATGAATTAATGAATCCTTAAATGATTTTTATAAAACTCATATATATTTCTATTAAGTAAATACATTATCTTAATTTTTATAAAAAAAATTTAAAAGAAAATAATGTAAAACGAATCGTATAAAAGAAATAAAATCATAAAATATATTTTTCAAAATAACTTAAAATATTTATCTTTGAGTTTCCAATTTAAATTCAATTTCATATAAAAATCAAATTTAAAATCAACACAAATATATATATATATATATATATATGAATAATATCAAATTTATTTGTTCAATCTATAAATCAGTATTTTCTGATTGTTTAAATCAGATAATTATACAATTATCTGATGCCAAAGAAATTCGGGTTATCACATTCCTCCCCCTTTGAATCTTTTCGTCCCCGAAAAGGAACGAAGTCAGAATTTATTAAAATGGTTATTATTAGAAAAATTATTCTTTGATAAATTTTTAAAACACTTTAAAATATTATAAAATAGTTTTTTTAAAGATATTTTATAACTCGATGTCTCAACCAGTCCATCCTTGTTCTCGCAGAAATTATGTCATACGTTGATCAGGCGTAAGACTGAAAATTTGTAAGTACTTGGTAAACCCGTTTTCAACACCCAATGAAAATACTTGGAAAATATTTTATTGAAAATATAGAAAACATTTTTGAAAACAGAAGAAATATCTTTGGTGAGAATGCTCTGGAAATCATCACTCCCATCCATGGTCGCAGTTACATCCTGGGTTACGTTGCCATCGCAGCAAAAGTCCATGTAACTGTAGGCACTCCACGCCCCTCGATTACGCCATGGAACCCACAACAGGTCGCAGTTACATTCCAGGGTTACGTTGCCATCGCAGCAAAAGTCCATGTAACTATTGGATCTCAGCGGCAAACAGATTTTCGCTGTCAAAATAAAACTTCTCCACTACTACATAGGTCGCAGTCTACCGATATAAAATCAAACGCAGACTGTTGGCTCTCAGCGGCACACACGACTTTCGCTATGTTACCATTGGTCGCAGTCTGCCGATATAAAATCAAACGCAGACTGTTGGCTCTCAGCGGCACACACGACTTTCGCTATGGTATACTCTACTCATAATCCTCAATAACTAGTTTTGTCTGGACTCCTCACAGGATCAACTTTAGAACCCCCCTGGGGCTCAAGGCAGCACCACCCGGTGGCACTCCTGAGAAGTTCATTTCATGGGAGCGCCTTTTTCCCCAGAGCCATCATCAAAACACTTTATACTGTACACATATAGTATCTTTCAAATCATACACCTAGTATGATCTCATAAAAGCTTCTTTACACAAAATCGATTATCCTAAAATCGATAATTCTCAAACTAGGCTTTCCAAATTTCAATATTGATTTTACCCAAAAATCAAAAGACTTTCCAAATCCAAAGGTTCCCAAAACCTTTTTCTAAAATCCTCATAAGATCCTTTATATATATACACAGATATATATAATTTTTTTTTAAAAACTTTGGATCATTTCAAACTTGTATAAAATTCCTTTTATACTTCAAAACACTTTCAAAATCCTTTTCTTCTGGCAATAGATTCAACAAGGGAAGAATTATCTTATATAACAAAGATATATAACTTTATTTGCTGCAAATCAAATATTCAAATTTGATTATTCTATAAAGTCATTAACCATATTACTTACTTCCATAAAGTAAATTTCTACCATAGAAATATCCAATTTCTATTTTATTACCTCATATATTTCACAAAATATATTCTCGGTTCAAAAACCATTTCACATTTCTTATCCACAAACTTTCAATATCAATTTCATTCCAATATGTACGATGTACACATATCATCCGTACGCAATATCAATCTGATCGCTCACTCGATCACATAATTCCCCTTCCAGACTAGTATCGTACATCCGACTTCCTAGTGCGGACTCAGATCTGGTTTCTTGATCAGAAACCGTCATTCTCCTAACATAGCCATAACTATGATAGAGAATATCCAGAACCAATCAACAATCCATATCCAGGTTTGCCGTCGAAAATCGAGTGAAAAATCCTAACTCGGATCGATAATTTATCTCGATATTCTATGCCCGAATCTGGATCAAATCACTATGCAAATAGAATAATATACGTACATCATACATATTTATCATCATTGATCATCAACTAAATCAATTTCTCTTTCTATTCACATTTCTTTAATTTCTATCCACATAATCACAATTCTTTCAACTCCATTGGGTTATCACTTTGATCCTTATCTCAAATGGATATTTAATCATAAACAGTTTGTACTCTGACCAGCTTAAATTTTGAAAATAGCTTGAAGAATTTAAAAAAATAGATAAGTAGTTGAAAAATAATTATTAGTTTGAAAAATAATTATTAGCTTGTAAAATAGCTATAAAATAGTTAAGTAATTGTAAAATAGTCGAAGAATAGTCAAATAGTTATAGAAATTTTAAATAATTGCAAAATAGCTATAAAATAGTAATTAGTTAGAATAGTAGTTGAAAAACAGTAATTAGTTTATAAAACAGTTGGAAAATTGTTAAATAGTTCCAAAAATAATTGTGTACGTATAAGATAGTTTTAGGTTTTAAAAGAAAAGTTGTAAATAGTTTGGAAAAATAGATTTGTACTAAAACAATTTATTTTGAAAATAGTCCAGAGTCAAACTGTTTAATTCCGAACCTCCATTCCCAATTAATTCGATTTAAATTTCCACTTCCATTTAAATTGACTTAACTCCAATTTAAATAACTTCAATTTCCATAGAAATTAATTCAACCCCAATTCAAGTTGAATTAACCGTAGTTTCTTTTCAAATTTAACTTTATTCAACCTTGATCTCAAATTCTACAAATTCAAATAAATTTCAATTGAACTAGTTCCAATTTCAATTCATTTCAACTCCAGTTTGAATTAATCCCAATTTCAAACCCCATTTCCAAATCAAGTTGAATTATTCTTGATTTCCTCCCAAATTAAATTCAAATTCCATTTGAATTTAAAACTATTCAGCTTTAATTACAATTCCAAATTATTTAAATCAATTTGGACTAATTTCCAAATTGAACCCACTACAATTTCAAATCATTTCAAATCAATCCAATTCAAATTTTCCATTTGAATTTTTAAACTTATACATCTTTAATCACAAATCCAATTAATTCAAATCAAATTCAATTTGAACTAATTCAATTCAAATTTCAAATTTACACCATCCCGAATTATGTAAATCCGAGTAAAAAAAATTTAAATTTTGATTTACTCCTTTAAATCAAATCAATTTATATCTTTAAACCATTTGATTTTGAATTCAAATTCCATTTTATCTAAATCATGGATATATTACCACACCCCACTTCTTCATTCATTTAAACAAATCCAATTTCACCTTAAAGATTATTAATAACAACAGGATGGTATCATTCAAATTATTTTAAAACATCCATCCATTTTCAAATTCCAGATCTCAAACCCATTTTGAGATCACACGAACTCCCAATTCAAATCAACCATTTAACTTTCCAAGTTAAATCCTTATGTCATCTTGAAATTTCCAAATCAGGTTGTTAATTAACTTATTTAACTTCCCCCAAGTTAAATTCAATTTACTTAATCCAGTCAATCTTATCCAATTTAAATTTTAAACTTCACATTAATAACCTTCCCACTTATTAACTTCAATAATTTATCACTTTGGGTATCTCTCATTCCAAATTTAAAACTCAACATTTAGAGTTTATTTCAAATCATCCTTAATACTTAAGTATATCCACACATATATACATATTTTATTTCTTAGCCCACCCGGCCATAAATTTTAAACCACCTTTGGTTAACTCAAAACAAATTCCTTTAAAGTTTCCAAACAACTCCTATTTTAAATTAAGATCACATTTAAAATAATCTGAATATTTATTCTTTCTTTTAATATTTTGAAACAATTCAAATGTTTCTAAACTTAGGCTTTAAAACTTCACAATTTTAAAACATACTTCAATTTAGAAGTTATACGCAACTAAGTTTAATTCCTTAAAGCATTTTATTATTTTAGGATAATAACCAAGGTTATTACAACTAGAAATCAATTCATTATTATCTTATTCTGAAAATTCTTCTCCAAATTCAAGATTTTAATTTTAGTTTGAGTCCATTTCAAAATTATCTTTATTTAATTTCAATTTGGTTGTATTTCTATTACCACTTAATTTAATTTCAATAATTTAACAACCAATTAGCTTAGTATATAATGGTTAGAAGAATCATTGCTTTATATATATATACTTATACAAAAATCAATTACTTCTAAAACCATTATATAAGAAAATAACAAATACGCTCTCTCATTTATGTTATACTCAACTCATTCTAGGGTACTTTTAACCCTATCCTAAACGAGTACACCCATCGGAGCAAAGGTTCTCGCTTAACATTCTGCTCTGATACCAAACGTAACGACCCGGAATTTTGGTCCCGAAAATTCCAAATAGTTAGGAAAAGAAGAAAAGAGAAAGAAGAAGAAATAGAAACAAAACATAGAAACCTCACATTCGCAGCGGATCAAAATATAATATCATATAAAAAATAGTTGTACAAAGGAAAAACTGTATCAGTCAATTACATTTTTATACATCAGAGTTAATAACCAATACACAACACTGGACAGTTTAAACAAACATGTACAAGATAAATAATAATATGTCACAGCTGTATACACCCCATACGTTCATGCCATCCAGCTCGCCTCTTGAGCTCCAGAACGTCCTTACCTAAAAATCTGTAATACTCGGCCCGACCCGAGCATTACATCAAAGTAACACCCGGGTTAGGCTGAAAACCAGCGTGAGTAAATCCATCTAACATGGAACACAAAAGTATACAACTTCTATATACCCGGGTGACTTGTATCAATTTACAACTCCATAAGTCGTTATAAACATCACTTACACAACACATAAATTTATAAGTTCCTAAACTTAGATTAAATGGTCCAATTCACTTAAATCATTCCATTTCAGCCTATTGATTCCACATATCAATTTATAAAGAATCGAAGTGGTTTCGAGTATTTACTAATACCCGACTCCGGTCTCTTCGATTTCAATACCATCTTAATCTATGTTATTCAAGTGAAATTCAGTCCAACTTAAAATACAAGATGTCACCCTATCATATCACACAGCAATATATCATCGATAGATAACCACATTATCATTATCCACTCAAACATATCTTATCAAAAAACGTTTCATAGCAGAGATATCAATCAATTCAGGGTATTAATCATCATTCAATCCTTCATAAGCAAGATGGATCATTTCCAAAATTATTTTAATTTATCTTTAATTAAATTAATTACTAATCCTTTAATCATTTAGATTACCTTTATTTAATCATAAATTAATTACAAATCAATTAATTAATCATCTTTTAAATTATCCATCTTAATTAATCATCCTTGGTTAATTATCTTTAATTACATAAAGTAATTATCCTTAACCATTTTCAGTCATTAATCCTTAATTACTTTCATTAATCACATTAATTAATTACATTCTTTAATTGTCCTTAATTAATTACTTCCATTAATCAATCTTAATCAATCATAAACAGTAATTAACCATCCTGTAATTAATTATCTTAATTAATTAACTCTTTAATTAATTATATTAATCCTTTAATTACATCAACTAATTAATCCTTAATTACTTCTCCTAAATAATTAACCTTTAATTACTTTCCATTATGTAATTTCCCTTATATTAATTACATCCAGTAATTTATCCATCAATAACTTCACTAAGTAATTACTCTTATCAATCTCATTAAGAAATTATACTTAATCAATTATCTAGTGACTATCTTTAATTAACAAATTAATTAATCACATTAATCTCATTAAGTACAACTGGGTAATTCATCCCTTAATTACCCTATAAATCAATTAATTAATCTTTAAATATAGATTAATTATTATTTTACTATTAATTAATAAATCTTAATTATCAATTGATCTCCTTCACTACAATGTAAACCTTTAATTAACTGATTAATTATCCATTAACTATTGATCAATAACCTTAATTATTAATCAATATCTCCCAATACAAATTAATTAATTCATAATTACTAATTTATTTATCACTAATCATTAATTTATAAATTAATTAATGACTCTTTAATTATCTTATTAATTCAATTTACCTTAAACCATTAAATCTCAATTTACTTAAGATAAAATATTTTTCCTTATTAATGAAAAGATTGTCATTAACAAGTTCATTTAAAACATTACACTTTACAACTTAGTTTTAAATTTATTTCAAAATTTTGTTTTAAAATATTTATAAAAATTAAAATAATTTTACCAACCTGTTAAATTAACATTAATGAAACACTCATCTTTTATAAAGGAAATTTATATAAGAGTTTTAAATTAAATTTAAAATTTTCAAAACCTTTTGCTTTTAATTTTTTTTTTTAAAAAAACATGTTTGAAACCAGCTTCGGGTTCAACCCGATCTATACTCGAGTCTGGCCTCGAGAAACATTTTTTTTACATAATTTTAAAACTTAAAACTAGAATCAAAACACTCCCTTATATGAGTCATGCTCGTATAATTGCTTGGAGTATATCCCTAGACTACATGAGACAAACTCGAAAACAACTCAAATCAAACCTGAGTTCAAACATCATCCCTAAATAAACAAGGTCTAACACCAGAAGTGTACCGTGCACATGCACGGTGCTTCGACCACCTACGTTCATCTCTCCGACCACAGACAAACCACAACCAACCTTGCTTACACGATCGTCCACTCAGAATAATGATTCCAGCCTCGAGTCAAAAAAATTGAACCCAACATCCTAGTGCTGGAACAACCATCATCAGAAAAACACTCACTGACGACGATCTAGTCCCTGAGTAACCTCGCCGATCACGCCATAAAGTCGTCTCGACTTCCAGCAAAATTTTCCCCTGGCGCGATCGCTTCCGGTGATCGATCAACGTCACGCTAAGCTCTCAATCCCATCGACCAAAAATGCCTCTCATAACCCTAAATCTCCATCCCGTGACAATTACTGCCATCAGAAAAATTCACCATTATTTTTCCTAAAACCATCCTGCCACAAGCTAACTCCGACCACAAACTCGACTCAGGTTATCACGCTGTTCGCCGTGAATTGGCAATAAACCCCAAAACTCCCAATCCCGATTATCTTAGAAGTTACCAATCTAAAAATAATGATTTTACTTCCAAAAATCGAGTTTTTGTATAGGAATTCAGTTTATGAATTTGAATTTATAAATTAAGATGTTTGAGCTTTCACCTATCTTAAACCTGCTCTGTTCTTTTAAGTTTCCAGTGAGATTTCAATTTTAATTTAACTTAAACAAATTTTTAAAACTTAATCTAAAATCAAACAATCAAATCTTGTTTAAAGCCTAAATTCTAACAGGAAATGGATCAAGAGGTATTGAATTTTTTTTAATCAATTGCCTGGAAACTAAAATCAGAAAACATGGATATACAGCATGCACACCCATCAATACATTCATATATATATATATATATATATATATATATATATATATAGAACTTATCCATATATATTCACATAAAACATATACACTCCATAACTTAGCATGCAACCAGACTATTTAAATATTTAACCATTTTAAAGAAAAGTGTTACTCATAATTTGTAAATGCAGGGAATGGAAAAACTGGAATCCCTGAAACTTTGCAATAGTTTTGGATTCCTGAAGCCTGTATTGCTTTTCTGGAAACTTTGATTACTTAGATGTTGATGGTATATAAATTGAAAAGCTTGATGATCTGAAGCTAGTTGTTGTTTAAGAAGGTTTAAGTTTGAACAGAACTTAAATCTTGGTTACTGGCTTGAAAAGATTACAGGTCTGGCCATTGATTCTTGAAAAATGATTTCAAGTTTAGTTTGGTTTGAGGAATGTATATCCGGTTTGCATTGTTTTGTTTTAGAAGATGAGAAAAATCTTTGGCTGAAAGAATTCACAGATTATTTTCTCAAAACTCCTTTTTTAATTTAGTTTCTAATTAAGGATTATTTTGCCACTTATTAGTTTATAGGATGCTTGACTTACAAATGTTGTTTACATGTGTTCAAAGCTTTACACGTGCATTATTTTATTTTTTTATTTTTTTACAAACGTTTAAAGGCAATGCATTTTATATTTTACCTCCTCATTTATGAATTTCTTATAATTTTATATTAGTTATGTAATATGTTTATATTTTTTACACTTATAATTAGACACATTCTTATGCTTCCATTTGTAATTATGTAAACATTTAACTTACATTTGTAATCCTATGAATTAATGAATCCTTAAATGATTTTTATAAAACTCATATATATTTCTATTAAGTAAATACATTATATTAATTTTTATAAAAAAATTTAAAAGAAAATAATGTAAAACCAATCATATAAAAGAAATAAAATTATAAAATACATTTTTCAAAATAACTTAAAATATTTATCTTTGAGTTTCCAATTTAAATTCAATTTCACATAAAAATCAAGTTTAAAATCAACACAAATATATATATATATATATGAATAATATCAAATTTATTTGTTTAATATATAAATCAATATTTTCCGATAGTTTAAATCAGATAATTATACACTTATCTGATGCCAAAGAAATCCGGGTTATCACAAGTTAATTATGATATTTAATTATTTTAAAGGCATATTAGTATTATGTTGTCTAAAGGAAATTTTAACATAAATATTTGATATAGTATCTTTATTTCAAAAAAAGGGTAGTTTAAGTTACTTAGGAAACTCTTATAGATTTTCATAAGTTTTATTTTGAATAAAGAATTTTGTAGCTTATTTTAAATAATTTAAGTATATATTTTGAAAGTGATTTTATGGAGATGGAAAAAGTGTTTAAAAATAAAAAGATGTTTTATTTTTAAAGTTTTGGAAGAAATTTACGGGATTAGGACGTATGTTAAACTGGAATAAATCGAGCAGGATTTAAAAGGGTTATTTGGGTTATACCGAGTAAAGTATATTAACTTGAAAAGCCAAGTATATTTTCAAAGGAATTATTATGCATAAGTTGAAGTTTTTAAAAAAAAATTGTTGGAAAGAATGTTTTAGAGAAAATTATTATTTTTAAATTGTTTTAGAATTTTTAGAGTAAATCTATTCAAATTAATTTTAGTATTTAATTATTTTAAAGGTTAATTTAACATTGATTTTAAAAAGAATTTTCTGATATTTATACTTTATGTAAAACTTTTATTTTAAAAATAATTTGTGGATTAAATCGTATTTGGAAATTGATTATAGAATTCATAACTATTATTTTGAGTAAAGTAATTTAAGTTGTTTAATTTTTTATATATAAGGAAAATGATTTAAATTATATAAAAATATAAATTTTATGAGACTTGGTGTTTTCAGTGGAAATAAAATAATTGGTTGAATTGTTTATTTATTTGATAGTTAAATAACCGACTATCATTCTGGATCCAAATATAACTTTGGAAATATCTAGAAGAGGTATGAGAATTATATGGTACAGTTATCGTTCGAGGTGCTATACTGTACGTATAAACTCGTTCGTTCTTCTAGGACGTTTATAAGGAAATCTATCCACTAACGGTTAGGAGGTGATCTCCGATTTTATATTCGTATGTATATTTCCTAAAGAACCGGGGTTGAGTTTACCGGGAAATAGAGAATTTTTTTTTGAAAAGACCGGGATCGGATTTGTAATTCGAAAACCTTTTCGATCCAACGAGTTCGTTTTCGTGATGAAGACAAGAGCTTAGAGTCAAAGATGGAGCAGTGAAGTGCAAGGGCTAATCACTACTGATCCCCTTGGGTGATTCCAAAATGGATGTAGTAGGAGTGGTGCCTTTGGTTCCGTTCGAACCCGGAACGGACTTGTATGGATGAATGCTTTCAGAATATCGTCGGGAGGACGGTGAGCATTCTAAGAAATGTTCTAAAAAGGTAACGATTAGCCTCGAGCCTCATCAACCGGTAATGATTGAAAATCCGGGTTTATGCAGCAAGGCTAAGTTGGTAGCGCCCAATTAGGGTAAGGTCATCCATATCTAGTTGTCCCTTTTTATTCGGCTTAGTGGGCGATTGTTGATCCTAATCGCGGGGTGATCTTATTTGGGCTATCCAGTAAGGGTAGTCCGGTCTTGTATTGTAGGGGATTTAGGGTGGATCCTCGGTACACTGATCTAGACCAGGTACTATGACAGGTGGTGCATGAGTACCTAGTCATTAGTTTAAAATCCATTCTCCCTACGTGCCTTTAAGGTTTTGATTGTGAACCTAGTATTGTAGGAATTTAATAAATGTAACAATTTCGGCTATTTGAATAAGTATTTGTATATAGACACTACTGTAATATCAGAGGATTTTGAGAAGAAATGTTTTGGCTATCGTAAGGTAAAAACCCAACATGTTTATTTGTGGCGTGGTCTTACGAAAAAGCTTTTGATTTTCAAAGGATTTTGTAAACTTTAATAATTCAATTGAGTGTGTTTTCTCATGCTGGTATTCCAAACTGACTCGGGTGTTATTTTATTATAATGCTCAGGTCAGACGGAGTATTATAAATACAAGATAGGGTGCTGTGGAGCTCAGGAGAGGAGCTGGAGTCCGAGACGTATTACCCGTACTTGTTTATTTCCGCTACTGCGATTGTTGAAATTGCCAGCAAGTTATGAGGCAGGCTATTACAATTGCCAGGCTCGTAATTATTGTTTTGTCTGTGTGTTACTCTGATGATATAATATATATATATATAATAGTTACAGTTTCTTTTATGTAAAGATCGGTTATTATGTATTATATTTTTTCCGCTGCGATTATGACATTATGTTATTTGTTTAGTTCCTTCTTTCTTCTGTCTTCTTTCTTTTCTTTCAGCAATCTGACTTTTTCGGCACTCGATCGTCGGCATATTATAAAGTGGTGTATTTGTGTCGATTTTTAAAGGTCCAAATGGGAGGGTCGTGACAAAATATGTTTAAAAGAATGTTTTCTTAAAGAATAAATATATATTTAATTGTGATTTAAGTATATGTAATATTTTCTAAGTATTGAAAATAAATTGAATACTGAATTACCTATTAAATAAGTATATGGAAATGTTTTCCAATATTGAAATGGTTTTGAGAATATATCTTTTTAAAGATAATTTGAAGTGAATATTTGGAAAGGTATTTAATTATAAAAGATTGATTAAAAGGGCCTGATGATTGCTTATGGTGCTAAATATTTGTTTGTTTGCTTTAATAGTTAAATAACCGACTATCAAATTTGACCATTTTAGTTCCTCGACTTGATGTGGGAACTATTTAGTCGTACACTTAGTACGTAGCCATCTGGGTAGGCTTGATTATCGTTTATGTTGAGGATGTTGATTCGTGTAGTGCAGAGTATTACTCTAATCTATCAAGCTTTCTTCTTGGCTGAAGGATAGCAAGTTGAAAGTTGGAGGCATGATAAGTCCAGGAGGCGTAGTTTCTATTTGAGGTTGAGAAACACTTTTACGTTATTGGTGCAAAGAGACCAGATCGGTTTATCCGAAAACCACTTCGAACCAATATTTATGCGATCATTATGCAGGCTGGTTGTGATGATATTGATATTAAGGATTTTCATAGTGGAGGACTGCTTGCTGATCGTTTGGGGTTAAAATCCCAATATACAACCATTAGCAGTAGTCTTTTCGTAATGAAATATACAATGCAAGGACTATTCGCTACTAATCCTAAGGATTTACCGATAGGATGTGGTAGGAAAGTACCTTCGGTTTGTCCTGTTCCTGGACAACTTGTGTGGATGTTTGATTGACATTTCATTTCAAAGATTACGTACATTGGTTTTTACAAACGTACATCAGTGGTAGCGGAGAAGTCAACTTCTCTTAGCTTAACACCCTCCTTCAGACATACGAGCTCAAGGGTTATATTTTTGTGGAAGAAAAATAGTAGTCAACGGAAATGGCCGTATGGCATTCTAAGTGATGTGATTTGTGATATGTGAATGGTAATCGTTACCTCAGGCCTCATCAACCGGAAATGATCGATATAGGGTTAGATGCAGTAGAGCTAAGTAGGTCGCTTCCATTAGGGTACGATCATCCTCTCTAGATATTTCTTTACATGCCATGACGTCGTATATTTGATTATTGCGGTATGTATGCTATGAGGACCCTCGGTCAGTAATGATCGGTAGATGACATATTCGGTACTACCTAGTTACAGAGGTAGGTCGGTCCTGTGTTGGTAGAGGGCAGATGTTCTGTGCCTCGGGACATCCATCTAGAGGTGTACCATCGGAAGGTAGTCCCTTCACCTGGTCATTTGTATGGAAATCCAAACTCCACTACGTGCCTGCCAATTTGATTATAATACCCATTTTGGGCCATATGTTGGAATTTAATCAATGCAACAACTTCGACTATGATTAATATGATTTGTGCAATAGACACTATTATAATATAAGAGGATTGGATACGAAATGTTTTAGTTATTGTAAGGTAAAAACATAACCGTGTTTATGTGTATGCTTGTCTTACGAGATACTTTGTTTTGATAAAGGAAAAGTTTGGTAATTTAATAAATTCAATTAACTGTGTTTCTCACGCTGGTTTACCAGACTGATCCAGGCGTTCTTCCCTTTCAATGCTCGGGTCAGACCGAGTATATTTACAGGTTCAGATTTGGTGCTTTTGGAGCTTCAGTGGGAGAGATAGAGATCCTCATTTTTGTATACACGAATCGGTTTTAATTATCCACTTTGTGCATTGTTGCTGTATATTATCCATAATTGTAAGGATGAGTTATTATAACTGTCCAGGCTGATGATTAGTGGTTGGTTATTGAACTCTGATTGATGTGTGTATACAGTTTCTGTTTTATAAACATCATTAATATGATATTTGTTTGTACCAAAATTGGGCACAACACCCTTCGAAAGTATTTGAAGAGATAAAATGAAGAAAATAAATGTAAAAGGACGGTTATCTAACAAACACTTGGAAAATAGATCAGAAAAACACGCAAAAACACAATGATTTAGTGTGGTTCGGCATATTGCCTACGTCCACTATGAAATTGATGACTTTATTGATGGTTTCTTGTTGATTACAACTGATTACAATGAACTACAACAGTAAATTTCGAGCACAACAGTGATCTTGGAGTGCAAAAATAGATTCGGCAGAGTTTGGACGTAGGAGAGCCAAAAGTGCTTTTTCTGTTTGCCTTAGGATGCTATTTATAGGCATAGGATGCAAATATCTCACCCAGATCTTGGGAGATCTCTTCTGGCATATGGGCGGGCCCATGTGACAGGTCCTAGGTGATCTACACTCGATCCATAATCGATATGAACGAATTTCTTATCGATCAAGATTTGACCCAATCGAGTCGAAATTTAGCATGAACATTGTTTAGGTTGTACGTTGTTATCCCACCTTTTGGTCAAAGCTCGAATATCAAAATATTGGCAAGGAAGGATGGATATCGGGATTGGAGGTCAATTGGAAAAAGGGCTGCAATCGATGTCGCAAAAATTTGGCCGAGCTCCGATCAGGACGAAATCAATTGGAGATGATAATCAAAGCAAGAAGAAGCAATGTTTCAAATTTTAGGTTAATCGGAGTTCGTATGAAGAAGATATGATCGATACAAGGTGAAAAGAATATGCTGTTCGTATCCATCATGCAGTTGAGGTGATTCAAATCCATCAGGTTCGTATCCATCAGGATGGCATTGCCTCTGTATGTTCGAATCCATCATGTTGGGTGCAGTTCGAATCCATCAGGTTCGCATCGATCAAAGCAGACCCCGGTTCGTATCCTCGAGTTCAAATCGATCAAGGTCACCGTATCGATCCAAACAACAACGTCGAGTCGATTTCGGTTCGTATCCAACATGGTAGGATTGCTTTGTATCGATCAAGGGCTAGTTTAGTTCGCATTGGCTGCAAGTAAGAATAGTTTGTATCCGTCCAGTTCGTGGTTGTTCGAATCGGTAGCGTCGGAGTCCTTGTTCGCATCCATCATGCTCGAGTGAGTTCATTTCGTATCGATGAGCGATCGATACGACGTGTTCCAACATTTATAGATATGAACAAGAGCTTCAACAAACAGGTACGAATTGATAATTGATTCGAGGAAGGACTGAAGTGAGTGGATACGAATCAACGGTCGGCGCGAATGAAACTTCGGAGTTGGATGCAGATAACTCGGTCAAATCGGCGCATAAGTTGGATCGATCCTTGAAATATGCAACACGTCATCCTACAATCACGTGCCCTCATCGACTCGAAAGCATCGATACGAATCAATCGATTCGAACCACACGGCCTGCCAAAAATCACAACTCGTATTGATCATATCTCCTAAACCGCTGATCCAAATGCAACGAAATTTTCACAATAGCTTGCATACAAGGTAAGGAACAGTCCTGCCAAGTTTCAGCTCGATTGGATCATTTTTTGATGGATACGAAATTTTTTCGTATCGATCACAGATCGAGTCGAAACTTGGTGGGGTTGGTCGCGTGGGCCCACTCACGTGCCAGAAGAAGTCTCTCATAGTTTGAGCGTTATATCAGCCTCCTACGGCTATAAATAGCCCCCTAAAGCCTACAGAATAAGGATCTTTTGGCTATTCAAAGTCTAGACTCTGCGGGATTCAATTCTACACATTACTATCGCTGTTGTACTCAAATTACTTCATTGTAATCGCTGTAATCATCTGTAGCCAGCAAGGATAATTAATAAAAGATAAAACTTTGAAGTGGACGTAGGCCGAAGATAGCCGAACCACTATAAATCTCGTGTCTTTGTTTGTTACTGGATTGTTGTTTGTTGTTTGCTTAGATCTAGGATTTGTGATTGAATATTGCTGATTTGTGTTCATACACTGGTGCTTTCACGGTATTTGGGGTTTGTGACCATTTTTGGCGCAAACACTTTGGTGCTTTCACTGAGAAGGACTAGCACCCGCTACATCGGAATGAAGTTCAGATTTGAAAAGAGTGAAGAGTTTAGATTTGAAAGACAATGACTCGACAAATCAGTAGAAGGCAGAGGGCTGAAAGAAGCCAACAGGAAGGAAGTCAAGAAGCATCCTCCGGAGCTGGGGAAGGACAAGCTTCGATCTACATAATCAAGGTCGAAATGGAGGCTATGGCCAATTCATTGCAAGAGAGATTGTTGAAAAGTCAATAGGAAATGATGCAGACTTTCTTTGAATAGATGAGAGCTGCATGAACGTAGAACCTTGGACCAACTACAGCGGCTGCAAGTGCAGGACAAGGAGCTAGGGTCACAGAACCCAATGGAGGACAGAATACAGGACTAGATGGCAATCAACAAAGGCTTGGGGGCAGACCCGTAGGATCTGACAGTGGAAGGCCTTTGGATGGAGCTCAGCAGGCTAGAGAGAGCGCTAACATTAGTGAACCGCATAAGGAGTATGTACCGGAATTCCCTCGGGGGCATGGGGGGAAACCTTTGATAGATAACGCTGGATTAGCTAAGGTTATCAGGAGAACTATGCGTAGAGGTCTGACCAATAGAGACTTGGAAGGAGTGAACAAGAGTCCATTTACACGAGAAATCAGGATGGCATGAAATCCGCCTGATTTCAAGCTACTAGTGTGGAAGTATACAACGGCAAGGCTGATCCGACAGATCATCTGATGAGATACACTAGACATATGGAGGTGCTGGGTGCATCAGAGGAAGTTATGGCCCGATGTTTCCCCCTATTTGATAGATATAGCCGCAATGTGGTTTAGGCAGCTGGAAGAAGGGTCTATAAGAACATGGATGGAGTTGGTGCATAGGTTTTTGAGGAAATTTCGGGTTCATATTAAGTGGCCTAAGAGCGTGATGACGCTAACGTTGGTAAAGCAAAGGACAGATGAATCACTTAGAGCTTTTCTAACTCGATTCAACGCAGCGGTTGCTTCGGTGGATCGGCCGGATCCATCAATGGTTTTAATGGCAGCAGTGTCAGGAGTCAGGGAGGATTCGGATTTCAAGGTATCTTTAATGCGAGACCCACCACTGGATTTCGGGGAATTCTTTCACGAAGCTGAGAGATTCCTTCGACATGAGGATGCATGTGCAGATTTAAAGTTGAAGGAAGTGAATGCGACTGAGGGTGGAGGACCATCCAACAGAGGTTTGGATAAAGATAAAGGAAAAAGGAAGTTGGACGATGATTCTGGAAAAGAAAGGAAGCGATGGAAGGATCTAAAGTTTTCCACATACACAGGACTAAATGAGACGTTGGAGCGAATATACCTAGAAACCGGAATCGCCTTCCCTATGGAAGGCCGGCTAGGAGAGAGCCTTCTGAACAGGAGAGAGCATTAGGAAGGCACTGCCTCTTCCATGATTTGGATGGGCATGATATCAACAGCTGCAGGCACTTAAAAGATATAATTGAGGAGCATGTAAGGAATTGACAGTTGCGACAATATGTCAAAACTAGGAATGCAGCGGTGGAGCGGGAGCAACCACCGCCTACCTCGAGCAATGATGGTGTGAGGCCCAGGAATGATAGTCGATTGGTTATCAATTGACTAGGATAATATGAAATAAGTAACAAGCTACTGACAAACGGCAAAGTCATTTACACATGTACGGGGAACGGAGATAGCCCCTAGGTATGCTCTGAATGATGATAAACCGCGATGCCATGGTTTGTGAAATCTATCTTTTGTTTTCAGATTGGAAACTTGTTTTTCTGATTTGGTTTTGGCATTTGGATTAAACTCCTGGTTTTGTTTGCTTTCAGATTAGGATTTTCGCTTGGATGATTGTTTTCTGTTTTGGATGTTGGTTTGGATTTCTGATTTTCTGATTTGATTTGGATTTTTGATTGGATTTGGATTGGATTTTTATCTTGTCTTTTGGTAAACGGTCATCAGTTATGGATTATATCTGGCAAGGGGTAAGTCTCTTCATCCACATGTGGCGAATTGGCTTATTCAGGTCGTTGTGTATGGACTATGCTCAACAAGGGTCCAGAGTGACCAGGATTCGGCCTAGGACTTAGGCCCACATTATCGATTATTGTTTCAGGTCGCTGAGTATGGACTAGCTCGGCAAGGGTCCGGAGAGACCAGGGTTCGGCTTAGGACTTAAGCCATGGCATTGTACAACATCCAGGGACACTGGACCATGGTCGCCATGTGTGGATTGTGCTTGGCAAGAACCCGGAGAGGTTAGCTCAACGTCCAGGGACACTGGACCACGATCGTCAAGTGTGGATTGCTCTTGGCAAGAGCCCCATAGAGGTTATGGATTTGGATATCGACCCGGAGAGGTCCTGGACTCAGTTATTGGCTATTGGATAAGGATGGATTAAGACTCGGTTGTCGAGTTCGAATGGATATGGAATTGGCTAAGACTTTGGTTGTTGGATTTGGGATTGGGCATCGACTCGGAGCAGTCAAGGATGACGTACTCTAGTGATATGGCTATCGACTTCGGATATCGAATTTGGTACTATTCAAAACACGCCTTCTTATCACAAGGCATGTTTTGAGGGGCAAATGTTATCCCACCTTTTGGTCAAAGCTGGAATATCAACAAATTGGCAAGGAAGGATGGATATCGGGATTGGAGGTCGATTGGAAACAGGGCTATAATCGATGTCACAAAAATTTGACCGAGCTTCAATCAGGACGGAATCGATTGGAGATGATGATCAAAGCAAGAAAAGGCTATGTTCCAAATTTCTGGTTAATCGGAGTTCGTATGAAGAAGATATGATTGATACAAGGTGAAAAGAATATGGTGTTTGTATCCATCATGCAGTTGAGGTGATTCGAATCCATGAGGTTCGTATCCATCGGGATGGCATCGCCTCTGTATGTTCGAATCCATCAAGTTAGGTGCAGTTTGAACCCATCAGGTTTGCATCGATCAAAGCAGACCCCGGTTCATATCCCCGAGTTGGAATCGATCAAGGTCACCGTATAGATCCCAACAACAGCGTCGAGTCAATTTCGGTTTGTATCCAACATGGTAGGATTGCTTCGTATCGATCAGGGGCTGGTTCAGTTCGCATCAGTCATAGGTAAGCATAGTTCGTATCCATCCAATTCGTGGTTGTTCAAATTCGTAGCGTCGGAGTCCTGGTTCGCATCCATCGTGCTCGAGTGAGTTAATTTCGTATCGACGAGCGATCGATACGAAGTGTGCCAACATTTATCGATACGAACAAGGGCTTCAACAAACGGGTGCCAACTGATAATTGATTCGAGGAAGGACTGAAGTGAGTGGATACGAATCAACGGTCGGCGCGAATGAAACTTCGAAGTTAGATGCGGATAACTCGGTCAAATCGGCGCATAAGTTGGATCGATCCTGGAAATACGCAACACGTCATCCTACAATCACGTGCCCTCATCGACTCGAAAGCATCGATACGAATCAATCGATTCGAACCACACGGCCTACCAAAAAATCATAACTCGTATCGATCATATCTCCTAAACCATTGATCCAAATGCAATGAAATTTTCGCAGTAGCTTGCATACAAGGTAAAGAACAGTCCTGCCAAGTTTCAGCTCGATTGGATCATTTTTTGATGGATACGAATTTGTTTCATATCGATCACAGATCGAGTTGAAACTTGGTGGGGTTGGTCGCGTGGGCCCACTCACGTGCCAAAAGAAGTCTCCCGAAGTTTGAGCGCGATATCAGCCTCCTACCCTATAAATTGCCCCCTGAAGCCTACAGAATAAGGATCTTTTGGCTATTCAACGTCTGGACTTGCCGGATTCAATTCTACACATTACTATCGTTGTTGTACTCAAATTACTTCATTGTAATCGCTGTAATCATCTGTAGCCGGCAAGGATAATTAATAAAAGATAAAACTTTGAAGTGGACGTAGGCCGGAGATTGACGAACCACTATAAATCTCGTGTCTTTGTTTGTTATTACTGGATTGTTATTTGTAGTTTGCTTAGATCTGGGATTCGTGCTTGAATATTGCTGATTTGTGTTCATACACTGGTGCTTTCACGGTATTGGGGGTTTGTGACCATTTTTGGCGCAAACATAAGTAAGCTCGTGTGAAAATTTGATGGCATTTGGACTTGTAGATTTTGAGTTATGATCGATGCAAGCTTGCGTTTTCTTTAAGCCATCTAGCTCGTCTCGATACACTTCGTATTGATTTGTTCGAATCGTTCTTGAGCACGTGCCTGCAAGCTGACATGGTACAAGATTCTTGGATCGGTCCACTTTTTTTGCCGAACGATCAAGTCTTCCCTATGTGGATGCATTATTCGTATCGATCTTCTTTGCTTTGTTCGTATCGATCGTCTTTATTTTGTCTATATCGGTCGCATTGCTTTGTTATATTCGTGCAAAGTCTAGTGATTGAAATGTACATGATGTTTAATCGATATGAACTAAGCTCTCATATCACAATTAGCGGATACGAAATAGGCACTAGATGATTGTTTGGGAGTGAGCATGTCTCTAAATGGATACGAAGAAGACCATCTTCGATGGATACGAACAAGACGCTTGCTGATCGATACAAAGTGGAGTTGTTTGCTGACTGAGTCGAATAGATCGATACGAATAAAGCCTATTCCTATGATGGATACAAGTGGTGCATCCTGATGGATACAAATAGATACTCACCGATGGACACGAACATGCTAGACTTTTGATGGATACGAATAGATGGATGAGCAGTGATGGTCGTGGTTATGTTGACTTCCTTGACTTGTATCGATCATATCTTGAGCATACAAACACGGATTGACCTGAAATTTGGGACACTGGCTTTCATACCTTTACTTGTCATGTCTTGTCAATTTTAGCTTGATCCGAACTCGAAAAAAATCGTCGATATCAATAGTGAGCCTGCGTATAACCGATCTTTGGGACGGACCGCCCTCGGTTTCCAGTTAAGTTCTTGATATCACGGCATTGCCAAAAGGCGGGATAACATTTGCCTCCCAAAATATGTCTTGTGAAAACATGACATGCTTTGAAAAGCTGCAATCTTCATTCTGATACTTTTCATCCGACTCAATAAATGATTGTTGTTTTCTCGTCGAAACTTGTAATCTTCGGTTGATTTTTTAATAATATGAACTGTTGACTGCCAACTGCTATACCGTGTACTGTTGTTACTTATTGTTGTATGATAGTGACTTTTTTTTTTGTAACCATTGGATAAGTATTCAATTCCTAAATTGATGTAAAATTCGAGTTGTAATGACGTTTGGGGGTCATTTTGGAGTATCCCTTCGTTTCGATCCTCTCTTGGATTGATCCGAGATGAACAAACAAATAGTTCGTACCGACAGAGTTGTATAGCCGGGATATTATTTTATGCTGATCTTCACATCGATGTCTATGAACCTTGCAACTTTCAAAATGATGGACACGAATAGTACAGTTCGTACCGATGAGTCTTGGATGGAGTCGAAAACAGTGGATACGAACAAGTGTTTCGTATCGATGGATTCGGTTCAAAAAAGTCTTTACTGCAAACTTCATATCGATAAAGTTTGAGTCGATGGATTTGAATAACTAATTCGTATCGATCCGATAATAGACCCGTTGAAACTGGTTGCTTTGACTGGGAGGCGAAACATTTTTCTTGACTTCTTCGGTCCATATATAAACGTTTTGTACTTTGAAAATTCTTCATATGCTTCCATTTTACCTTTCTGCCTTCGTAACGATAGGATTCCTAAAGCAAGAAAACAACATTCGTTTTCAGGTCGACCTAAACTCTAATCCATCGATCTAAACATTCAAATTAGGTAATCAATTGATGAATTCTTGTAAATATTGTTGAGACTCGAGATTCAACGCCTGCTTTTTCGAGGTCGTGGCCTATTCTGACGTCGTTGATGTCGGAGTTGGGTCATCGTGGAGTTGAGAGATCAATCGCATCTTCGTTTATTGGAGAAGATGGAACGAGGAGGGATAGCTTGACTTCGTATTGATCTGATGAGTAAGGTTCGTATCAATGCGGAGTTGATTGATGAATGACGAAGTTCATATCGATTTAGAGCGGAGCAATTCGTATGGGTTTGAGGTTATTAACACGAAACCGAACGGCAAAAGATCGATATGAAATGCAGAGTAGATTACCGATATGAAGCTCACCATATTCAATCGATAACATTTCCTATCTTGATCGATATGAAGCTTTCGATTTGCGATCGATACGAACTTAACAGATACCGATCGATACGAAACTGACATTTTGGATCGATGCAAACTTGGCAGATTTTGGTTGACACGAAATTGAGGCTTTTGACCCAAACGATCAGAGCTTTGACTTTGATGAATACGAACCTCATACAAATTCAAACATTTGACTCTGACGAGCTTTAGCCTTGCATAACCGGACTTAACTATAAAACTGCATACTTGACTGCCTTTCGAAGCACATCGATGGAAATGTAATTTAACAAACTTTATCTTGGACCGGTCTCTGAAATTTGGATGGCACGGTCGTGACGGTCAATGATGACAGTCTCTTCCAGTTGAATTTTGAAATCTTGTCGTTTGGACATTTTCTCTTACTCTGTATACTTTCTTAAGCAACATGTAGCACTGCACAACACATTCATACATTTCACACTGGAGGACACAAGAGCTTATTATTATCTAATGATGGGTTTTAATAAGTTGATTATCTATGGAATCAACAAATTCGCAACAACAGGAGCCTCAGTGTGCATCTCCCTTAGTAATAGGATACCGCAATCGTGGCCAAAGTCATAGATCCCGCTCCGGATGAGCTACCAGAGCTACCAGATGCTAGGTTTATCGATAATCCACTAGATTCTATACCGTCCAACATTTCCGGAGACATGGTGGAACGGATATGCCTAAGGCATGGTTTTTCATTAGACAATGTATTATTGCCGGGACCAAATGATAGACCGCATGCTCCACCAAAGGGCTTTACTGCCTTCAATCGTCATGCATGTACGGCAGGGACACTTCCTTCGTTTAACCAATACATTAGTGAAGTGCTGTCTTTCTTCGGAATTACCCCATCATAGCTGCATCCGAACAGATACGCTTTCTGAATAGCCTATTTATCATACTTATGGAGCATCTTTTTCGACTACCGATTCCGATCGAGATTAGATGCTTATTTAATGTAAAGAGTCAGGGAGATGACCTTCTTTTACGTTCCTGGAGTCGGTCGGGAATTGTCATGTGGTAACGGGAACTTGGACCACACTAAGTTACTTCAAAATGAAATGGTTCTATGTCCGATGCCCTCCAAGATTTTCCAGCCGAAGGTTGGTCAGACGTAAGTGCTGCAGTCTTTTCCAGTAGTTAATAAGATAATTGTAGTTGATGTCAAAACTAATATCTTCTTTTCTTTACAGTCGCAATTCCATGACCCGAAGGTGCGCATTTTAAAGAAATAGTATGGGTCCTTCAAGAAGTTCTAAGAGAAATGAGGGACATCAATTTGGTTCTAACAAACAGAAATTTGAGAACCGTCAGGCTAATTGAGTAGAGCAAAAGTATAAGACTTGAAGGAACGCTAAGGGCAGCCTCGACGAGGCGAGTGAAGCGTAAAATGCCCAGGTTTGTAATAGCTGAAGAGGATGATGACGAAAATAAACCCACCGATGATGAACCCGTTGTTAGGCCTTCCAACGCCTTTTAAGATTCTGAGGGTAGGAGAAAAGGCAAGGCTGTAGCATATAAGCGCCATAAACCTTTGAGATGGAATCTGTAGTCGTGTCTTTTCCTACTCCGGGTATTAAAATTTCAGAGGCTCCTCCCTCGCAAGTGGAGAACCTTTTCGAAGCGCTTGAAAATATCCCAATCTTGGATTATGTGTCATTTCACACGATGTTGGATTGGAGGAGGTTCAGAGTGCCTTAGACTTAAGCGAGTCCCTTTCCACGAGCGTGGCCGACACTTCCGGTTGGTAGGGGGATTGTACATGCATATATACTTCACGGCACTACACGATTTTCGATCGCAATCTATTTACTTCAGAAGAATATTAACTTTGTTTCTCTTACTTTGTAGATACAATGTCGGGGCGTGGGTCGATGCTAGGGAGCCTTCGCTCAGTTCACCAATCTTTTTCATACTATGAATAGCATAGGAGAGAGGCGGAGAGGGATTATGATCATGGGTACTCTAGCAAGGAACGATATGAAAGAGATAAGGACAGGGACTATAGACATAGATCCCGATTCCGTTCTCCACCACCCAAAATTTCTTTACACCCTTCGAGCTATGGAAAACAACCGGTGGAGCCTCCTCGCTAGAAATCATCTTCTCAAGCCCTAGGCCAGAATCACACCATCGAAGACATGAGGTTGAAACCCCCATTGTCGCTGATGTGACAGCCCGCAAATCCGTACCCGTTGAGTCAACACTATTCTACATCAATTAACTCAAGTGGGACAGAAACACGAACCATTAGGGTTAAAGAAGAAGATATAGAAGAAGGAGGAACTAAACAATATCAGAATCTCACAGTCACGGTGGAATAAAATATAATACACAATAATAGAGCTTTACATAAAATGAGAACTATATCTGTTTTATACATCATATCATCAGAGTATCTCATACAAAAATATTACCAATCAGACATTACCATATAATCATAGCAGCGGATATATATAAATACGAATAATACGTCTCAGACTCCAGCTCCTTTCCTGCTCCATAGCATCCTGTCCTGAACATATAATACTCGGTCTGACCCGAGAATTATAATGAAATAACACCCGAGTCAGTCTGGAATACCAGATGATAATAATGCATCCAAATTGATTATTAAAGTTTCAAATATTCTTTTGAAAACAAAAGCATCTCGTAAGACCACGCCACAAATAAACATGTCAGGTTTTTACCTTACGATAGCTAAAACACTTTTTATAGAAATCCTCTGATATTATAATAAGGTCTATTTACAAATACTTATAAAATAGCCGAAATTGTTACATGATTAAATTCCAGCTACTAGCCACAGAGTGGGTAATACAAACAAAACTCATACAAGGCTCGTAGGGAGAATGGATTCCAACTAATGACTAGGCATTGGGGTACCACCTGTCACAGTACGGGGCCTAGATCACCGTACCGAGGACAACTCCCGATCCCCTGCAACACAAGGCCGGACCCATCCCTTACTGGACAGTTCCGAATAAGATCACCCCACGGTTGGGATCAGCAACCGCACCACTAAGCCTAATAAAAAGGGACATCTAGACAGGGATAACCTTACTCTCGAGTGGGGGCTACCGACGAAGCCTTGCTGCATATCCCTTGATTTTCAGCCATACCCGGTTGATGAGGCCTGAGGCTAAGCGTTACCTTTTAGAACGTTTCACTTAGAATGCCCATCGCCCACTTGACGATGTTCCGAAAGCATTCGTCCATACAAGTCCGTCCCGGGTTCGAACGGAACCGAAGGCACTACTCCTACTACATCCATTTTGGAAATATCCTCAGGATTAGTAGCGACTATCCCTTGCAATTCATTGCTCCATCTTCGACTCCGAACACGTTTTTCGCACGAAAATGTACAAACCGGATCGAAGTGGTTTTCGAGAAATAAATCTCGATCCTGGTCTCTTCGAAACGATCAACGCATTTGTCCAATATTGATAGTCGGTGATTTAACTATCAACTAATATTCACAAACATCCATCACACAATCAATAATTCCCAATTATTTATTTCCTCAAAATATCTTTACAAGATATAATTCCAATTTCAAAATTCCCTTTCAAACACCTTTCAAACCCAATTTTCTCATGGAATAGATTTCTCAAATCTTTTATTCCCTCTAAAACATCCAAGTACCCATATTTAAGGTTTAAAATAATTTAAATACTTTATCCCTCAAAATACGTTAAAACCATTTATATCAAATCTACTTACATGCTTAATTTGAAATATACATATACTTTTAAAAATATTTCAAATAAAACTGCTTTATAAAATATAAACTATTATCTTTAAAATAAAGTTAAGTCATGCTAAATTTAAATTAAAGTTATGAAACTCTATACAATTTCTAAATAATACTTTGATTGGTTATCTTTTAAAACAGAACTATTTTATAAATAATGTTCTTTAAAACATAATTCTAATTATTCTTTAAAAATATTTACTTTTATAACTACTTTAATATATATATATATATATATATATATATATATATACTTTTAAAATTCTTATAACTTAAATAATCTTTCTTGAAATCATTCATTAATATAACTTCAAGCTCTAACGTTTCAAATTTTTTTTTTTTTTTAAAAAAAACGTACCTGGCTTTCAGGGAAATACACTTCCATCTTAGAATAACCAAAGAATTCTTCTTATTAATCCAATACGTTTTATCCCAATTCAATTTTACGTTCATCCCGTAAAATCTTTTCCATACTTTAAAAATAGCTCCTTTTATTTTAAACACATTGTTATTTCCCGAAAATCATTTTCAACATATATTTAAAATATTTAAAATAAGCTTCTAGAAATTATTTAATTGAAAATAATACTTAAGGAAATATTTAGGGGTTTCCTAAGTATTTTAAATAAATTTAACTTTAAAAATAAGGCTATTAAACCAAATATTCTTATTAAATTAAAATTTCCTTTTGAAAGCTTAATACTACTCTACCTTTTTAAAAACAATTAAATACCATAATTACTTAATCAAATATTTGCTTTCACTTAAAAACATTTTAAAATAATATTTCTTTCTAAAAATATTCTAAACATATTTAAACTGCAAATTTTATAATTTGAAAGCCTTTTTAAAAACAAAATAAAATTTCCAGGAGAAAGCACACTTTCCATTTTTAAAAATAAATCTCGCTATTCTTTAAACAATTCACATTTCCTTTATAGATCACATTTCCCAAACATTTCAAATTATCAACCAATCTTCTTGAATTTAATTCCTTTTTAATTCTTTACTAAGGAATTTCTTTAATATCGTTTAAACCCAATTCATCTTTTTTTCTATTTAAAATTTTTAGGTTGTATTCTTCCAATCACAGCACAACACAATTTAAATTTCAATTTAATTCATCTCAGCATATAAATAAAATGCAGCATAACAAGATCTAAATAATCTATCTCAGAACTATAAACAGGATATATCATAGAATGTAAATCTAAATTTCTATTTGTGAGGGATCCAGTTGGATCCCTCCAACCTCTTTCCCTACATCCATAGATATTAGCACAAGTATATATCGATCCAATCGTATTCAACCAATCAAGCAATCATTTAAATATTGACTATTTAAATTAACTAGTACTCCAGATGTGAGTGAGTTAAACTCACCTTGAGTTTCGACGAGCGTTCGAAATTTAAATTAAACCGAACGACGTCCGATTTAACTCAAATTTCTACTTGCCCGGAATGATTCCTGAACTGCACCCTTGCGTAGTGTTCAACTCTGCGATTCCGGTGCTGCAAATTTCGCTGAAATCTGATACAGTATGCATTAAATATTCGATTTTTAAGTTTGAATTGAATTTAAAACAAATTTTCTTTTTAAATTTTAATTTACTTTTACCACGACCACATCTGGCCGCTCGTTAGCAAAAGAAATCAAGGCCACCGATAACTCCTTCTTCCCCATGCGAAAACACAGCAGCACGAACCCAAACACGCGAACTAGGGCATAGTGCCGCTCCACCCATGATCGACCGAAGATCAATCTAATGAGGCCACTTCGTAGCTCCTCCCCTCGCGTGCCCCTGGCCAAAAACCGCACTCAGAAAGACGACGCCACCAGACGACAAGGAACTCGAACGCGCAGCCTAAAGCCCTCGACAACACCTCCATCGTTGCTCGAAACGCGAATTCCACCGTTAAATCTGAAGTTCGTGGCGAGCTCTCCAACCCCGCAGTTAGAAATTTTTGCTAACGATGAGTGGATCAGAAGAAATTCGAAGGAGAACGGGGAAGCACGCCAGCCATTGGTCTATAAAACTATGGCGGATCTCGTCTTTTAAAGCTAGGGTTTAGTGAAAATGTGGATTTATATATAATATAATATTATTTAATTAATAAAATTCTCAATTTATCTTCATATGCAAACGAACTCCAAACTACGCGTTCCGACAGGCATTCCTAGGGTTTTACCTACATTTTGAACACAATGGAACATGTTTCGAAAGCTAATTCGGTCATATGTGCGAGTTATGGAAT
The DNA here is from genome assembly GCA_030765085.1 of Allium cepa. Lineage (NCBI taxonomy): Eukaryota > Viridiplantae > Streptophyta > Magnoliopsida > Asparagales > Amaryllidaceae > Allium > Allium cepa. The sequence continues at coordinate 243,036,733 of CM060930.1, forward strand.
TAAACGATCAATTTAAAATTAAATCGGTGAAATCGATTAAAGTATTTTCTATGCGTTTTGAGCTGCCACGGTCAAACGACAACTCCGATTGCTACGAAAATTGAAATCCGACAATAACTAACTATCATGGATCCAATGGAACTGGTTTCGTCGAATTCCGAGACTGTGCCCCGGAAGGCTATTTTCACTCGTTGATAAATTCGAGCGATTTCTGAAATTCGTCGGAAACACTTAAAATTTTACTTTTAAAATTTTACTAACTTAAAAATGAATCATATAAAATTTATAATCACATAAAAAATCATTTCGAATCATTTCGACTCAAAATCTGATTATTTCCATTTTTATATTATTAAATTCCATTATTTAACTAATATACAATCCCAAATATTACTTATCGACAATTTTAAATTCATCTAATAATCCAACATTATTGTTTATCACCAAATGAACTTAACAATACATTTTAAAACCATTTTTATAACTATTTGCATCCAAATTCCAATTTAATCCCAGTCCGAATATTTAATTATTATTATTCCAATCTAATTGAATTACCATCTCTGAATTTATAACTTATTTTATTAATCAAACCCGATTCTTCTTATTTCAAAATTAATCCAAAATCCACATTGAACATTTAAAATGAATTAAATATTCAAAATTTAATGGCTCAAAAATCCGGGTTGTTACAGCTGAACAGGATTTTACTGAGCCCACCGGGGAGGGGCTATTAGAATCGCTCAATTGAAGAAGGATTTTCCGAATATTTCCTTTGATGGTTATATCTTCCTCCCATACTTAAAGAGTATTCCAGCGCAAGATGAGAAAATAATGCATGATTATATCATGACATCTACACTCAGTACAAGGAGTGGAGGAACGCTGCAGAGAAAGCATTGAAGTTGGCCTTTGAGTTGGCGACCACCATAAAGAAATTAGAAGCTGAGCTCGCTCAGAAGGACCGAACCATTCAAGTGCTTAATGATGAAGCCAAATCCTCCCAAAAATCAGAAATAGAGGCCACTCAAAAGGCCGATGAGGCGAACCTGGCAATAAAGAGGATGCGGTAGACACATTTTGCCCTGGTGTAGGAGATGGGCCACCGGAACACCACTGTCGCTGCCTAAAGGGATGCGGCTCTCAGAGAACTTAACGAGCTTAAAGCCAAATTCTTTGAAATTATCAAGGAAAGGGATGACGCAAAGTGGGCAGCCTCGGAAGCATGTGAACAGACCATAGTGCTCCGGGGCGAATGGGATGTGACAACGGGTCAAGTCTGTGTGGTAGGGACTGAGGTTGAGGAGAAGGTCCGAATGGCAGAGTCCAGGCTAGAAGTTGACATTAAAGATCTCCTCATCACCTATAATGCTAACATCTTGAGGCATAAGAACATAGCTAGGCTCGATAACTATCCAGCACACTTATACAATGTCTGGGGCCGTCTAGTTGAGGATGAGAAAACTGCCCATCAGGGAGAATCGGTCGACGAATTCGAGCTTGAGAGTCGAGTGCTGAATGAGGACAAAAGGAAAATTCTCCATGATGCTATGATTTCACATGAGAGGGAGAAGCTTGGCTCTCAGCATTTGGAAATTGGATAAGGTTCTGGTGGCAAGCACCGTGATACAAGTCCCGAAACTCTTGTACCGACTCAGCCTGAACTGACCTCTACGGTTGAATCTCAATTCGTTCCTGCTTACAACCCAGATCATCCACAGATATCTCAAGCTAGCGAGCAACTTTCTAAGGTCGTTTGGCCCACAACAAGTCAAACTGAGGAAGGTACTCTGAACATTTTCCTTTGATGAACAAATGATGGAGGAACTTCTCGGTCATCACAGTGACCCCTTTGCGGATCTTCCATTTGTTATGAGCGGAAACGTACCGGCAACTAGTTCCTCAAGTCCAGCTGCAAGCATTTCTGGTGATGCGCAAACACTTCATGAGGAGGAGATTATAGATGAGATCATTGCTAAAATGGAAGCAGCAGCCCAGATAAGCAGCTTTGGAGGTGGAATGGCGGAACCCAACCTGGCTTTGTTAAGTTGATATCTCCCGGTGGTATGGTTTTTGACACCAGTGTGCCCATCCTAGCTCCTATAATTGATCCCGTCCCTCCGAATCCACCTTCTGGTAGCATACCCATACATGTGAGTTCGGAGGAGGAAGTGGACATAATGCCCCCGACTGGAGTTCGGACGCCGAAAGGCAAGGGCTCGAAGAGAAAACCAAGTGAAAGATCCAGCGGGTCCACACCGAGGGTAAACCAAAGAAGAAAAAGAATAGATGCTTCTCCTAGGCTTGTTTTTGAGTAGATTGGAATTTTTTAGCTTTTTTGGTCGTGTATAGATGCGGGTTCGGCCCCTGCTAGTAGGATTTTTAGGAATAACTTGTACATAAATTCCTTCCACAAGTAGTTGAAATGAAATTCTATTTTGTCTTCAACTCAGTTGCTGTGTATTTGCTTAAATGTTCTAGCATTTGGATTTTGTTTAGTGCACTTGTGAAGTTTCGACTTTCAAATTGAGTGTGTGTTTATTTTCCAAATCCTGAAATAGTGAACATGAGTCATGACCGGAGATTAAGTTGAATTTTGATGCTGCACTACTTCAGCCAATGGTTAACACTTAAGTTCTGCCCCCCAGTTTTGGGGACGAGTTGTAAAGATCGGCTAGCGATTGCATTTTGCCTTTATTTCGTCAAGTTTAACAACATTGAATCGATGCCGAAAACAAGTGAGAGTCGAAAAGTCGAATCACACTCGCTCGCTTATTAATGATTGCATTGCACTACAGGGATTTGCATTTGTACGTCATTGGTCGATCACTCATGTCTAAGTTTTAAGTATATGTCCATGCTTTAGGGACTTAAATTAGTTTACGAATGGCCATTCACACCCGAGTTATGTTTATACTCCGACCACACTCTGGGGACTCAGAATCATGTTACGAATGGTCAATTCGCATCCGGTTTGCGTTTGAACTCCAGTCCACTCTTTGAGGATTTAGAGTTAATTGCGGTCGATAGTCCGGTTCGCACTGTGGGGATCTGGGGTTAGTCGACATTTGTACTCTAGTTTGCACTCTGGGAACCTGAAGTTGGTTGATATTGACACTTCAATTCACACTCGGAGAATCCGGAGTTAGTGTTTTATACTCCATCTTGCACTATGGGATTTGGAGTCGACGTTTATACTCCAACTCGCGCTCTGGGAACTTGGAGTTGGCCGACAGATGGTCAGTCACATCTGTTTAGGCGTTTGAATTTCGTTCGCACTTTGGAAATGATGGATTTATCAGGATCGTGGACGGTCGATTCACATCCACCCTGAGTTAACAAGCGAGGTTGATAAATGGACGGGACCATCCTCCTCAAACTTGGTCAAGATACGGGAGAAGTCGCTAGGTGGACGGATCCACCCTCTTCGAAACCGCATTTATAGGTTTATACTCCAGCTCACACTCTGGGAGACTGGAGTTAGTTAAAGGATTGTCGTGTATAAATCCTTTTTTTAGCTTCTGTGTGGTGACTTGCCAACGAGCACAGGTTTCACTTAGCGAGTGATCGACCATATCACAGTCACTCTCTATTTGAACAAAACCCACCGTATGATGGAACCTAGCTCTTCGGGCATTATGATGGTTGTGTGACACATTTAGGAAATTGGCTCGAAGAGATTGAATTTTATTACTGAAATAAGAAAATATGGCAAGGTCGGTTGCCTAATTATAAATTCATTTTGAAATGCAGAAACAAATTGCAGACGAAAAATAGACTAAATAAATAAGGTCTGTCATGTGTAGTAGCGACGAAGAGTCTCGTTGTTCCCGGATCTTGGCAAAGTAAGACCATCAACGATTGATAACTTAAATGTGCCATCTTCGAGCTTTTGTTCAATCATATACGGCCCTTACCACGTTGGTTTCATGTGCGAAGGAACCAGGTAGATTCTTTTGAGGATGAGATCGTCGAGTTCAATGGTTCGGAGTTGGACTTTGGCAATGTATAATCGGGCGACTCGACTTCGGTATACGGCTACCCTCAAATCAGCCTCTTCGCGCTTCTTGTCTAACAAATCCAAGGATTCAGCAAGTAGTACAGCGTTCGTCTTTGGATCATAATAAGTCACATGATGAGAAAGTACTTCCATCTCGACTGGAATAACAGCTTCTAAACTGTAGGAAAGAGTGAATGGAGTGTGTTCAGTCATAGACTTGAGGGTTGTTCGGTAAGCCCATAAAGCCATAGGAAGTTCAACAACCCACCTGCCCCCAGCCTTTCCCAGTCGTTTTTTTAGAATAGACTTGATAACCTTATTAACAGCTTCAACCTGACCATTCGCTTGAGGGTGTGCAACTATAGAGAATTTCTTTTGAATGTGGAATCGTTGGCAGAAATCCTTGAAATCAATACTGTCGAATCGGGTTCCGTTATCTGTGATGATGGTATGTGGGAGGCCGAATCGGCAGATAATGTTGCAGACTACAAAGTTGATCACCTTCTTCATCGTGATTGTAGCAAGAGCTTAAGCTTCGGCCCACTTAGTAAAGTGATCAACTGTGACGATGGCGTACTTCGCACTACCTTTGGCCAGAGGTAAAGAGCCAATGATATCGACGCCTGATACTGCAAACGGCCATGGACTGACCATTTAGGTTATCTCAGTAGGTGGGGCGCTAGAAATTCATGCATGCTTTTGACATTTATCACATTTCCTAGCGTAATCTGCTGCATCATGGTTTATAGTCGGCCAATAATATCCATACCAGAGTATTTTCTTAGCAAGAGTCTGCCCTCCAGTGTGATCATCACATTCTCCTTCGTGCACATCATGTAACACTCATTTAATTTCATCATGAGTGATAAACCGAAGTAAAGGAACGGAGTATCCTCTTCTGCACATTACTCCATTCCGAATAGTGAACCATGAAGCTTTTTGAAGAATTCGTCTCTTTTCACTCCTGCGCTATGGTAATGTTCCATGCTTGAGATAATTTCTGAACGGAGTCATTCATGACACCTTATCGGGAACAACTTTAAATATCCCTTCTATCTCCAATCGATCGATGCTCGGGCAGGATATCATTTCCACGAGAACAAGTCCCATTTGTTGTGCCTCACCCGAACTGGCTAACTTCGCTAATGAATCAGCTTTTTTATTGTGCTCACAGGGGATGCATTAGATAGCATAATAATCGAACTAATTTAGTATATCCTGGACCCGAGATAGGTAGGCATCGATTCTTTAATCTTTAGCCTGGTATTCCCCCCGAACTTGACACACAACCAATTACGAACCACAATAAATTTCCACAGCGGTGATTCTCAAATCTAGGACGAGTCTCAATCCGGCAAGCAGGGCTTCATACTCATCTTCATGTTGGTCGCGCGAAAATCAAACTTTAGAGCATAACATATAGATCGACCTACAGGGGTTCCAAGTAAAACTCCAGCACCCGAGCACTGGTCGTTTGACGCACCATCAGTGTGCAGCTTCAAGATATACTTCGGAGATTCATTGGTTTTGGGCAAGTCCTCGGGGATAGTAAATTCAGCTATCAATCTGCTAGGACTTGTCCTTGAATGGCTCACCTTGGAGTGTAGGCAATATCAAACTGACTTAGCTCGACATTCCACCTGAGTAACATACCAAACGTCTCAGGCCACGTAAGGACCTGTCATAACGGACGATCGGTGTAAACAGCGATGGAATGAGCAGGAAATACGGATGGAGCTTCCTTGAGGCAATGACGAGACAATAAGCCAACTTCTCTTGCTTTGGATAATTTCTCTCAGCTCTGGTTAGTCCCTTACTAATATAGTAGACCGGTTTTTGTACTCGATCTTCCTCCCGAACTAGGGAAGCACTAAATGCGTTTTCTGATACCGCCAAGTAGATGTAAAATTTCTCGTGATCGATAGGTTTCTACAAAATAGGCAGTGCAGAGGTGATGAATTAGTGCCCGGAATGCGCCCTCACATTTCATGGTCCATTCAAAATTCCATTTCCATTTTCGAATCAAATCAAAGAAAGGGATGCATTTGTCGGTGGACATTGAAATGAACCTGCATATTCCAGCTACTTCCCTATTAAGGCTCTGGACTTGCTTTATGGTTCTTGGAGTTTCAAGATTCCTGATTGCCCGGATCTTTTCGGGATTGGCTTCAATTCCTCGAGCGTTGACAATGAACCTAAGGAATTTTCTGAAAGCAACCCCAAAGTGACATTTCCATGGATTGGGCTTCATTCTGTATTCTCGAAGGATATTAAACATTGACTCCGGGTCATTAGTATGATCGGTGGAAAATTGTGATTTCACTGGCATGTCGTCCATGTATACCTCCACTGTTTTTCCAATCTGGTTGGTGAACATCTGGTTAACCAATCATTGGCAAGTTGCATCGGCGTTTCTGAGTCCAAAAGGCATGACTTTGTAGCAAAAGAGTCCCAGATCGGTTACGAAGCTGGTATGTTCCTGGTCGGGTAAGTGCATGGGTATCTGGTTGTAACCGGAATATGCGTCCATGAAGGATAAGCGTTCATGACCAGCCATTGAATCTACGAGCTGATCTATTCGAGGAAGTGGAAAACTGCCTTTTGGGCAAGCTTTGTTCAAGCCTGAATAGTCAATACACGTTCTGCATTTCCCATTCGGCTTTTGGGGAAGTACAGGATTGGATACCCACTCTGGGTATAAGGCATCTCGAATAAATCCATTCGATTTCAACTTATCGACCTCTTCTTTAGGGGCGACAGATCTCTCTAGATCCATACCACTCCTTTTTTTCTTGACTGGGATGTACCACGGGTCAATATTCAACGTGTGGCTTACAATGTCCGGCGAGATCCTACACATGTTAGAATGTTGCCCAGGAAAATACGTCAAGGTTTTCCCAAAGAAATTCAACCAATTCCTCTTGCATGTGTTGGCTTAACTGAGACCCAATCTTTGTCATTCTACAATCATCGCTATCGTCGGTCGGGACATCAATCATCAGTTCGGCCGGAGTAGCTTGACCGTCTTTACTTTTATCTTTGCTTTCGTTATCTCTCGGGTCAAGATCTCTTTGGAATTGGTTGGGGTACCAGGGCCTGGACCTAGGCAACAATTGTCGATTTTTCAATAAAACGGATGTACAGAGATTCCTCTACGCCCTTTCCTTTCTCCTTTCGCTGCGCTCCGCATAGCTCAGCAACATAACAGGCTCGTCGAGTAGCCTAGTCTCCTTGAACGACTCCAACTCCACGATCGTTGGGGAATTTTAGAGTCAAATACTATGGGCACTCATTAAAGCATTATATGGTGAATCTATGTCCAAAACAACAAAATCCAGTATTCGAAATCTCCGGCTTTTTCTCCAACTCCTAACTCCATCGGTAGTTTCACTACTCCAGTGCATATAGTAGCGCTCCCATTAAAGACATGAATCTAAGACTGGTAGGGCTTCAAATCTTTAGCTTCCGTCTTCATTTGGTCATAGGCGCGCTTGAACAGTATATTAACAGAACATCCACTGTCGACCAGGATCCTCTTCATCCAAGAAAGACCTACTTGAGCTTATATGAAAAGTTGATCAATAGTGGAGGCTTGGACCTTTTCAGCGTCTCTATTTCGAAACACGAAGTCGTCAGTTATCATCCTCTGTTGTTTAACCAGAGCCTCATCATCAAAACTACTACAACACTCGAAGTCTGCATGCCTAATAGAACTGACATATGACTCCATTTCCCTCCAGCTTCGGTCTACTGGATGAGGACCACTACTAATAGTGTTTATCACTAACCTCCCACCGGTACGAAAACTGTTCCTCCTGTCTCGCCTGATTAGGTACATCATTTCGATTCGATGGGCCTGCACCTCTAAGCTACGGCGCCTGCACAAACTGCTCTAATTTTCTCTCACGTATCAACTTTTCGATGAGATCTTGCAAATGACGACACTCATTTGTACTATGGCTATAGCTTTCGTGAAATCTGCTAAATTTCCCTATTTGGATTTGTCTCTCCGATGATTGCTTCGGAGCAGGCTTCTTGTACTAGATAGTATTCCAGGTTTGCAGATATACATTTTCCAACGACATATTTAGAGGAGTATAATTATCAAACATTCGAGACCTACCTCATGGACCACGGTTCTGATCCCGTTTCCTACTCTGATCCCCATTACCTTTTTTCTAAGTCTGTTTATTTTGAATATTCAACTGAACTTTTCTGTAACTCTCCTCGGATTGTTTCACAGCAGTATTGCTTTGAATTCCCTCCATGTCAGGCCCTGCATCTTCTTGTTTCATAAACTGTTTCGCATCCTCCCTTCTCAAGAGTTGGGCTGCCTTGGAATAGAAATGGTCCAACGACGCAGGGGTTTTTCCGGCCAACCATTTGCCGAATTCAGAGTCAGGGTCAATCCCCTTAATCAGTGCCATAAGAATGGAGTTATCATTAGGGTTGCGGATCTTAGCACATGCAGCATGGAATCTCTCTAAATAACGTCGGAGTGTCTCTCCAGGAGCTTGAGTGACACTAGAAAAAGTGTTAACATCCTTCGGCCACGCAACATGCATCCGAAATAGTCCAAAAACTTGGTCGCCAACTAATCAAAATAAGAGATAGATCGAGGTGGCAAACGAGTGAACCATATGGTTGCTATGCCCCCCAAAGAGATCAGGAAACTTTGGCATTTAACTGCCTCGTCAGCTCGTGCCGCATTCATCAACCATTCATATTTTAGTATATGCTGGTTGGGATCAGAACTTCCTTCATAAACTGGCAAAATCGGCATCCTGAATCGACCGAGATGGTTCATCATAAAGTATTTCATCAGTGAAGGGAGTATGACTCCAGGAGATTCCCTAGTCAACATTTGTGAGGCATTGACTCTCTCGATTCGTCTGATGAAACATCATGGGGATGCTCAGCATCTGTACATTTTATGCACGCTGGGCCAAGGTGTGGTCGGGTTCCACAATGCGAGGTTGGACCAGTCTCGATTGACGGGTCTGTATCTCGCCTCCTTGGCTCGAAGTTCTCTGGAACATAGGATTCAGGAGTATGCCCTTGCTGACGATGGTTCGGATCTGACTGATTCTGAACATCAACTCCTGGTTCAATAGCAGCGGTGGTAGCGCCGTTGTTTGCGGCATAATGAGGAACGATACCTCCTCGAAAGGAGGGTCCAGTGTGGTAGCTGGTTGACAGGCTAACCCTGGGTTGTCCAATGTTCAGCGTAGGTTGCTGTCTGGTAGCTTGAGTGTAACTCCCATCTAGCTGTGGGTGGGTAGATCTATGATGATAATCTGAAGAGGCTTAACTCTCCGTGGAGGAATAAGAGGCCTAATCCCTCTTGGATCTCCTACGCCTTTGGTGATTCAGCTCGTTGGTCAATTCTGCGTTCGCATGCAACTGTTGAGTGAGTTGCTGACGGCTCTGAGTCAGCTCTTGCATAAGCATGTGGAATTCTTCCCTGGTAACAGGGCCTGACGGATCTGATGGTACGGCAGCATTCTGAATAGTTAGAGGGAGTTGCACGGGATTATGTCGATCCCGTCCTTCTTGACCTGCAGCTGTAGAAGCGGTCCTTGTGCTAACCAAGGTGGATGGTGAAGTTCTTTCCTAGATCTGATGCAAATCCTAATAGGATGAAACAACTCTGAACTTGAGATTTGGATCTTCCTCTTGGATTTGTGCAATTCAGTATCGATAGTAGATCCAATGAGCAGGAGAAAAACTTTGTTTTCTTAGTGAAAGCACGAAAGTGTTTGTACCAAAATTGGACACAACACTCTTCGGATGTATTTGAAGAGATAAAATGAAGAAAATAAATGTAAATAGAGGGTTATCTAACAAACACTTCGAAAATAGATCAGAAAAACACACAGAAACACCGTGATTTAGAGTGGTTCGGTGTATTGCCTACGTCCACTATGAAATTGATGACTTTATTGGCGTTTTCTTGCTGATTACAACTGATTACAGCAAACTATAACAGTAAATTTTGAGTACAATAGTGATTTTGGAGTTCAAAATGTATTCAGCGGAGTCTGGACGTAAGAGAGCCAAAAGTCCTTTTTCTGTTGGCCCTAAGATGCTATTTATAAGCGTAGGATGCAAGCATTTCAATCAAATCTTGGAAGACTTCTTCTGGCACGTGGGCGGGCCCACACGACCGACCCTAGGTGATCTGCACTCGATGGATACGAAATAGGCAATAGCCGATTGATTGGGAGTGAGCTGTCTCCGAATGGACATGAAGAAGACCCTTTTCGATGGATACGAATAAGACACTTGCTGATCGATACGAAGTGAAGTTGTTTTCCGATGGAGTTGAATAGATCGATATGAGTAAAGCCTATTCCTCTGATGGATATGAAGTGGTGTGTCTTGATGGATATGAATAGATACTCGCCGATGGACACGAACATGCTGGACATTTGGTGGATACAAATACTTGGTTGTGTAGTGATGTCATGATTGTGTTGACTTACTTGACTTGTATCGATCATATCTTGAGCATACGAACTCGGATTGACCTGAAATTTGGGACGCTGGCTTTCATCGCTTTGCTTGTCATGACTTGTCAATTTTAGCTTGATCCAGATTCGGACCAAATTCGTCGATATCCATATGAGCCTGTATATAACCATTTTTAGGGTGGACCACCCTTGGTTTCCAGTTAAGTTCCAAATATCACTTTCCAAAAGGCGGGATAACAATATTATATGTTTTCCTCTGTGATGTGAGATTCCATATTGTTCTGTTTGATTATATCTTCTCTCTTTCTTCTATTCTCTTCTTCTCTTTTCTTTCTCTTGACTTTCCGTCGGTCTGTGCTTTTTAGGTTGGACATATGTGGTTTATGGTCGATTCTAAGGGTATGGATTTGCGGGTCGTCACACATTTCTCATCAATTCTTCCACTATTGACTTTAAATCCATGCTTCCTAAGGTGTTCTAAGGTGTTTGGTGAAGTTTAGAAGAGATTTGAATTAATTAGAAAAAGATTAGTGAAGAAAAAATGGATTAGTGTTAATCCACTTCCACCATTTTTATTGTTTTATTACACTTGAAGCTTGTGAATTATTAACTGTAAACACATGCCTAAGGTCTCCTTTATCCCTCCAATTTCTGGCCAAAAGAGTCCCCCATGTATCTTGTATGCTTTTTTCTTTACACCTCATTTTCCTTAGCAAATTACCATTTTACCTCAAAGATAAATATCTATCCAATACGTCAAACATTACATCATCAATATTTAATTTTCGATGAATGAAAAAATATTTTTATTTCATATTAATGATTTTCTAAGTGTTTCAATGTAAGTAAAAAAAATTGAACAACTTCTGTCGAGTAAAAAGCAATTTATCGATAAAACGATTTTCGGTCGCTTTAGCAATATTTCTTCAAATTATATATTTTGTAAACTTTTTGCTAAAATAAGTTTACGACTATGAATTATATATTAAAAGGGGTTAACAGGGTTAAATCAATTTAATCACATTTAATTCAAGATTCGAATATTTAAATATGTAGTGTCCAAAACTTTGGGTTGTCTATGAGACTTAGTTTCGATATGCAACCATTCTCATTGTGTTGATAGGACCAAAATTAACTTAGGAAATATTTAGAAGAAATGCGAGGAATATATGGTACAGTTATTCACTCGGTGATGATGTAACCAATGTATAAACTTGCTATTCTCTTCTTGGACAAATGATAAAAAAAATTATCTGGATAGGCGATGATCTCCATCCTTATGTATTGTCTGTTTATTTCTGAAAGAACCGGAGTTGAGTTAACCTAAAATCTACGGATTAGTTTTGGAGCGCAAAGTAAGAAGGGGAGTGTATTTATACGAGATGAATCAAAACTGTAACCACATCAAAACCATATGTGTGATTTATGTTTTGGAAGAGTTTCGTGATCTATTTAAGATGCTGGAATATATGTAAAGGTTTGTGATCTGTTCGAGACGTTGGAATCCATGTAGATATTCATGATCTGAGATACTGAAATCCATATGGGGATTCATGATCTATTCGAGTGATGATGACTCATGTGCTGATATTCTTAATGTGACTTCACTTTCAGAAATGACAGAAACTAGAGATATGATGCATAGCCAAGGGGTTTAGCTAACCCAAGGATGCAGGTGACGCCATTCTAATGTTGCTTATAGATATGCATGCGAGAGTGATGTACTCGATTCCCTACAGCGAGGCGTAGACTAGCTATGTTTCCTCTATGGTACATTACCTAAAGATGTACATTACTTAGAAGAATATCTCTGAAATTGTGTAGTAGGACTATCCTCGATGTACTAAGGACACATCCAAGGAAATCCTACAGAATTACGCGAACACACCTTAGTGATTTTGATTGTGTACCTAATATTGTTGTGGTGTACACGTAGCATAATATTTCTTGCTTATATTATACACTCTAGACATTATCTATTATAATGCAAAATGTACTTATAGATAGTTGGCTCTTTTGAGGGAAAACCAATCCGTTGATTTGGTTGGTCTCAAAAGATTTTGTTATATGTCACACATATTTCTAGACTTTCTGACACCAGACCTTTATCTAACCCATGGTTTTATTTTTCTCTTATTTCCATGGGGTGCTCTTTTAAGCGGTTCGAGGAAAGCAGGTTTTCATCGAGGTTTTTGTTGCTATTCATTAAGCACTTTAAGAGGAGCTGTATGTTTTACCTACCGTAGTATTTATTTCCACTACAGCATACATATCAGCAATTGTAAGGAAAGGCTGTTATAACTGTCTAGGCTAATAATAGTACTTTAGTTAGTAAATCTGAAATGCTATGTATATTAGAGTAACATTGTGTATTAACTTTTAATATTATGTGCTATCATTCCATTGTGAGATTCTGATGTTTTTATTCTTCTCTTTCTTGTTCATTGTCTTTTCTTCTTTTCTTTTATCCTAACAATCAATCTTTCCGATACTTGGGTCAGCCTGTGAATGTCGAGGATGTATTAGTGTCGACTTTTGGGGAATGAAAAGGGTGGCCGTTAAAATAATAAAATGAATAACACCTTTTATGTTGAATAAGATTGGCCACTGAGTTGGATATACGTACCAGATTATATATTTACCACTAGGACGTACCCCTAACTTTATCAATCTTCCACTTGCACTTGAGGTCAATTATGGAATCTCATTCCAACTTCTTCGATAGGTTTTCTCAAAACCAATCAAGTTAGTCCCTTAGCGAATGAGTGTGCTATTTCGTTTTGATTATCCACTTTGAAAATCAACTCTCTTCATCACTTATAAACTATCTTTATCATACGAAACTATTCAAAGTATGTCTCTTAACTACTAGTGCACTCTAGGTACTTACGCAAATTGTATTGCAACATTGTTATCATATAAAATGTCATGGAATTCTAAAATTTCATAATCACCTAGTTAGTTATAAATTTGTGCATTAATTTGTACTTCTTTTATTATTGTGCTATTCAAGTCAACATACTAGCCTTTGGTTGAACCAGTCACTATTAATTCTAATTTAAGTTTGAACATGAAATTAGGATTGACATATTATATTCGATAACACCTACGAAGTTCAAATTCATGCACTCCTTCGTAAGGAGTTTGCCGTTTTGATAAATAATTCTCTAATATTTTATAAACACTCGAGAATACTCAAAACTATCATTTAGTGTTCTTAACTCGAATTTGATACCTGATCCATATATCAAATACATAAGCAAAATGTGATATTGCTTACAATATAGCATGTTTGATAATTCATATTGCTAATGCATAACGAATCCATCATATATGCTCTATATTAAACATTTTTAATATCTTGTCTGGGTATATCACATGGGAACATTTTTAATATCTTATTTGGGTATATCATTTGGGACAATCATAATATCCTTTTATACTATTATAAAAGATGTAATTTTCAAATCCAATGTCGAGCGTTAAATAACTAAACTACAATATTTTTAACATGAGTACTACATTAGTGATCATAAGTTTGTTGTTTACCTTTTTGAAATATTATATTACCTTTATATTTATTTTTTGTAGACATGCTTCCTCTGCACTTAATTAGAAATCAAACTATTTGATATTTCTGTCAAAATACTTGTTTAACTCTAATGCTTACCGAACAATGCTTTCATTACCTTTCTTGGATCATACATGGGAACCACAAACTTAATATCGCTCCCACAAACTTCGAGATACTTTGATTGCTATATGCAAACAGTCTATTCCAAATTGTTATTTAAAATTTCCTATTTTGACACATATTTACCAAAATTAAAAGTCATGCTAGAAGATAATTTTGTAAGTGAAATTCGAATTATCTTAAGCATGTCGAATGTTGAATCTGTAAAGTTAATTTCAACTATTAAAATTAACTATGTTATTATTATCAACATTGCTTACTATATTCCAATTGCATTGGTCTTCTTCTTGAAAACACATATACGACCAATAGATCTTATCCTTTTAGGTACAACTATAAAATCATATTTTGATACTATTTGAATAGATAAGGGATTTGTGCATCATACCATATAGGAGAGTCAACACGCTTAATGGTTTTATTGACAATTGAGGAGTATCTATTCTCGATATTGATAAGAAACTCATAAATTCTCTTTAATATGCGAGAAAACTTATTAGACATTGTAATGCATTGTGTTCCTTTAGGTTAAATTTACTTTATTTCATCCCTTGTAATAGTTTTTATCTTCGGATCATATCCAAATCCAATTTACTACCAAAATTTTCCAAAGAAATTCCTTTGCTATGATGTTAGTATTTCCTAAAATAACAATTGTTTCTAAGTATAATGGAATAGGTATTCATAAACATTTTATAAATTTCCTTACACATATGTAAAATTGATTTAGTTTTAGTTATAAAACTTATAAACGAACATAATTGTTCAATCAATATTGATCGGTCCCAAATTTCTTTCGGGTGGTTCACATAAAATTTCTCACAAACAATTATTGCATGCATTCATTCGACACGCACAACCTATCAACTACATGGCCTAGGATATATTAGGATTTCTTATAAACTCTTATCTTGTATGGCTTTCTAAACTATTCTTTAAATGAAATTTACTTTAACCTTGTGTACTACTCTGAAGTGCACGTACAAAAAAAGGTTAACTCAACTTCACTCATCATTATTCGTACTTTGTTCAACAAAGTTTGATCACTTCTTATCGATACATCATTATGTATCATAGGGAGGATTGACTTTTAAAGTTGAACCTTTATTCATATTAGATACATTCGGCACTCATTACACTATACTCACTTAATCAAATTGAATCATTTTATTTTCTTTTCCATAATATACTATGTACTTCCATTTTATATTTTATGAACATATCATAGACATACTACATGTGTATCAAATTTCACATTTCATGTCTGTGATAATTCTAGTATGTGGAACCATTCTGGTAACATCGAACATACGATTGCATACATCTATATTTACCAATCTGAAGAGTTCACCAACTCTTATCTTGCTTTTACCGAATGGGTTCTTTGCTATTTATTGTTCAAGATATAATTTAATGGTACCATATGATTCATAATCATATAATCAAAGAATTGTTTTTCTAAACAATGACTTAATCGGTAATTCCAAAGTAATTGCAAATAATTTTAGATACTTTTGTATTTTATAATGCACCACTTTAGTTATGAAAATAAATACCACTATTATAGTTTAGTTTATAAAAAATATTCACAATATACATATTGACATAAAACTATGTCTATTTTTTTGTCAATACTAAAAGCCTTTATTGGATCATAAATTTTTGGTATGTTTTATGAAAACAATTTTCATGACTTGATGAGACCAAAAGGTGTAATATCACATATTATCACTATTTCCGCCATTGTTATGCTAGCGTAAGAAATAGAATGCTGCATTCAACAACCTAATATAACCCATTATTCCATTTACTATAACCTGTTACATCGGAGAGTTTTCAGATCAAATGTCTTAAACTCGAAGAAATAAATTTCATAGAAAATTATTTTCTATATGAAAATACATTTTGAAACAGAAGTCATATTTCCCATTCTAATATTAAGTATCTATTATTATCTTACAATTCTCGTTTTGAATGTTTCTTTATGAATTAGGAGAGTCATTCGCTCTCTTCATCCTAACCATGCCTTAGATTACATCCATTCTCCTATACTTGATTTTCTTTCTAAGCGGTTGAAACATTCAAAGGAAACTCTCTTCATCCTTAATTTTTTAGGATATCAAGTAAGTTGAAGTTTACATTAAGTAACCAAATTGACATTTCAGTGATCGAATTCTTATATGTATCTTATAGCTTTTGATCTAGTATTACAATTAACACAAAAAGATCCTTATTGTAATCATTGCATTGAATACATCATCTCATACTATGGTTTATTTGCTTATTTCGGTTGTACTCACTTATCGAGGTTTTGAACATTACGACTTATGATAGTTCAACATAAAACATTTATATGTAATCACAAATGGATCAAATATCCGTATTTTCATATTGCTTTTAGAACTTGAAACTCATGGTAGAAAATACACATTATCAGGCAAATAAACATGAAAACAACCAAGCTACGAATGTATTTAGTAGTTATACAACAAGGCACTTACATGGATCTTAAATTAACAACATGGAAATATTTATTTGTAAGCACATTTTATATTTCTATTTGTTAATCTTAATTCAGTTCATTTGTATATTTTAGTTGATAAATATTTTATTAATCTTATTAGTTTCATAAATTTAACTATTAGATTGTTTTAATTTTATATAAAAAATATTCTTATATATTAGAAAGGTTAACATTACAATTTCATTTTTCTAGTAAGGCTTTCATTTGACTTTTATGTTTCTCAAAATGCTTGGACAAAACATAGAAGTCTTTCGACTTCACTAGTGGTATTAGGACTCGCCTATCTTGGGATTTAGACCTTAATTTACTCAACAAATCATATGCTTAGAAATGATGGAGAACACTTCATCGATTGTATCGTATACAAATCGTAACATGTTGTCCTTTTCCTAACCTCATTTCGACCTTGAGTTTGGTTAACAAATCAAAAAGGATTATTCATTCATACCCACCTTTTCACGATGGCCTAAGTATAGTAATGTACATTGAGTTTGCTTAAAAAATACATATAGCTATCTTACTTTATTTATTCTATATATTAATAATACTACACATAACATCTCTTGCTTGAGTTTGCTCAATAACCAAAGAGTATGCAAGTAATTTACTAATGTATAAATGGTAGAGGACAAATTTATATTATATATTCATAATCTTTAATATAGTTAATTGAGCGATATCAATTTAGGGAATAATGTATTTTTTCGAAATACCCTCATAGTTCTAATGTCGGACACATATAAATTATGGTATTGATGCAATACGTATATATTTACTCATTAAATTTTACTTGGGTTTCTTTCCAATTCCACATATATTATACATTCATTATACAAGTTTAATTTATTTATAACCTTTTATAATTTAATTAACTTATACGATATTCTACTACATATTATCAAGTGAATCTTATTTAATTAATGCTAATTTAATTTAAATCATGTTTAATTAACTTAATTATTTATTTAATTAACATTTAACTAAATTTATTTAAATCTCAAATATTGAATTTTAATTTATTCATCCTTAAGAATTTGAAGATGTAGGCAAACAATGACATTTATAGTAATTATATGCGTACATCGTCATACATTTATATAACTTAATTAATCAAATAATTTAATAAATTTTAATTAACTAAATAATTTAATTAATTTGAAATTTGACATTGATTTATTACAAATAATTTTAAGATAAATAAATAACTGTGATAATTATAGTTATACACATATCAATATGTTTGTTTTAGTTAAATAACTTTTAGTTAATTATTTTATTTATTTATAAATCATATTAATTAAATTTTAAAATTTTAAATTTTCAAAATCAATTATTTAATTTCTCAGATATAATTTAAAATTTGAATGCATTTTATAACTTTTACAAAACTCTCTTTTATACTTTATGTTCATATTTTAAATTTATCCTTTAAATTTTGAAAATATATTTTGAATAATTGGCCCAAGACCTAAAATCAATTTGAGCATCTGTATTGAGAATAACCTTTGGGCTTACTTATCCTTCTAGTCAACCCAGTAGCCAGGTTCTACTAGCACGTCGCTACTCCTAAACATCCACGCGAGCTCTAGGTTGAATCGCAATCGATTCGAAATAGAATCTGATTTCATTATTATTATTATTATATATTTTTTGAATTTTCCGATTTAATTTTCTTTTGAAAGAGGATTTCGGCTAGGGAAACTTGTTTTGAACGAGAATAGAAGGAAAAGGAAAATGAGGTTATGAATAAATTTATATCAGCTATGCTTTTTTTAAACTATGGATCTATTTTATAATTTTTTAGAAGAGAAGGGGAACGCGTGTAATCAAGATGGACATGCGTTACACCAATGAAACACGTGTTTGAGTGAGAAATTTTTTTTCCAAAACAATTTAAATATCAATATTATTTAAATAGTTAAATATAAATCGTTTTGAAATCACCATCTTAAATTTTTACTTTCTATCGAGGCATGCCACTAGGCGTTTATAATGTTAAACCCCTATTTTGAACACAATGGAAAAGGTTTCGAGTCCTAATTCGATCACATGGAGAAGATAGCCTTTTGGACTCAGTTATTATACTGAATTTTCGATATAAATTTCAGCGCATTTATCTACCGTACGATCACACGACAGCTCCAAACACTATGAAATTTGAAATCCGATAATAATACAATATTACGGATCCAACGGAACTGGTTTCATCGAATTCCGAGACTGTGTCTCGAAGGCTATTTTTAAATATCAATTTATATTTTCAAAACTGAACAAAACATTCCCAAATTCAAATTTAAAACTTCTATCATCTCTAGTATTATAAATATAAATATGAATATTCCAAGCCTTTGAAATATTTTTAACTAGCTTAAATTCCAAGATTCACTATTTTTAACCAATTTCCAATTATTAAATTTAATAATTTAATTTCCAAATAAACAGTGATACTTGAAATTCAAGTCAAACTAACTTCCAAATATTTAAAATCAATTAAATATTCAAATATCCAGAAATTCCGAGTCGTCACAGCATCATTTGGACTATTTTTAATTTTTCTCCTTTTATCTTGATTTTAATTTCAATGGCAGCTTTCTCGACTCTGTATCTTATTCATTTCTCCTTATGATAATGCGAGAAATGTGGATATAACAAAAAATAAAGGTGGAAATAGAGATGTCATTATTGAAAATATGCTGACTTGCCTTCTTTAATTAAGATTTGCTTTTTCACTTCAGAAATAAAACCTCCTCCTTTCCCATAAGCTACACTGGCTATATCAAGTGAGGTTTGAGCCCTGTATTGTTCCAAAACCCACTTAGTATTGACCCTATTTAAATACGGTTTAAATTTCCATCGATATCGCATATTGATGCGCGTTTATAACTTTATATATGCACTTTATTAAATATTATAGGTATTCAACAAATAAAATAAAATTTTAATAATTAATATTTCACAAATATAAATTAATTAATTTATTTAAAATGATTTTAGTATTTATTCTATTTAAATCGAATTTACCGACATAGTATATCGACGCTCGTTTATCACTTTTATATGCACACTTTTAAATACTAATGGCATTCAACAAAATCAAATAGAATTTATCAATCAATATTTCATAAATAATAACTAATTTAACTAACTTCCAATTATTAAAATTGAACTAAGTCATATTGTTCGTGCGGAATACTCATCACTTCAGTCGTATGACTCAAATGTGGAAATTCAATCAGTAAGTAATACTGAACAATCCAATGTTAACGTTCATATGCCACTCTGGCTAGTAGTGTGATATACCGGCTAAATTTATCGCTAACACATATTTTAAATCCAATTTTATTTATTTTATACGGTACTTGGTAGTAATATTTAGACCAATATTTTTGTCAAAACTATATCACATTAGGACTTATGGAATTTAGTTTCTTGATCAAAATTCCAACAGCGTCTATATCTAACTTTGTAAGTCTAAAAACAAAGTCCTTGGTTTAATAATAAGATATATTATTAACTATACTACTCTCTCCATTGATTTTGATTTTAAGTTGACTTTCGTTGACCGTGATATTAACCCCATATAACGTAGGAGATAACCCTATCAGTGCAGAATTTCGTCTACACTAACATCCTAAGATCTAGAGGTAGAGCTTCGAAGGCAAGTTGGGTTATAGGTCCTGATTATGATATTATCGAGATGTGATCTAATTAAAAAGGAGTTACGGAATATGAAACTATGGAATCGTGATGATAAACAAAAAGAAGGTAAATACTAAAAGTAAATGACACCGAGACTTTTATAGTGGTTCAGACTGAAATTCACTATGTCCATTATCCTTTCCTTACTTAGTCACTCTTTTATAGTAGTGAGGCTTACCACATTGAATCTTGGTATTTCTGCCTTTAATGAGTTTTGAATAGAGCTCTAATACAGGAAAGTACATTATTATTTTGTGTTAGTTCTTTCTCGTTCAAGCCAAAAAAAACCCTTGTGCCTTGGGATTGTTGCCTATTTATAGTTGATATGCTGCAATGCCATTGGTGGGAGGTTTGCTATTTAGATTGCTAAAGTTGTTCATTAAGCAACTATAATCTAAGCTTGTGCTAAATAACTAGTGGTGCTACATAAGAGATGCATATTAATGACCTGCGTCCCATCTAAATGACTTTTTGTATGTGGGTTGTGCGTAATCTGATTGGCTGTCACGATCGTAAATTCTTCCCACCTTGAATTGATGCTTTGGGCTTCAAACCAGCTATTGGGCTGTGTCTTTTAACTTTAGGAAGATAACCATCACTTTTTTCTGTTGGAAATTTTTGATATAACGCATGCCCCTCAAAGTTTACTTTATACGTGTAATATGGAGTGAACTTTGAAGTAAGCGGGTCTAGTTCATTTCATTGATTATCTTCCAGGCTCAGTCATCTTAGTTAAGGTTAAACTTAATTTTCTGCCCAAGGATGGGCTTGGGTTAAGTGATGAGTAATTAGAGGTTTCAAAAATGGAAAGTTGAAAATTTTAATTTGGGCTGTGAAGTTAAAACCTTCGAAATCAAATTTCTCACTTGAAGTCATCTAGGCTAATGATAAGTGAAATTGTTTGGATGCTGAGAGGGTAAATCTAAATCGGGACCATAAGGTCAAAACTTTTGAAAAACTGTACTTGATACTTGGAATCATCTAGGCTAACTAGTAAGTGAAACTGTTTTGATGTCAAAAGGCAAAATTTAACTTAAGACTGGAATGTTAAAACATTTGAAACTATGCTTTGCACTTGAAGCCATCTAGGCTAAGTGGTAAGCGAAACTACATCGGTGCCGGAAGGAAAATTTTGATTTGGGGTCATGAAGTCAAATATTTGAAATTATGCTTTCCACTTGAAGCAATCTAGGCTAAGTGGTAAGTGAAACTACTTCGCTGCTGAAGGGAAAAATCTGAGTTGGGAACTGAGGTCAAAATATTTAAAACTATGCTTGTTACTTGAAGCCATCTAAGCTAAGAGATAAGAGAAATTAATTTGGTGCCAAAACACAAAATTTGATTTGAGGCCGTGTGGTCAAAATGTTTGAAACTATGCATATCACTTGAAGCCATCTAGGCTAAGTGTAAGAAAAATTACTTCAATGTCGAAAGGCAAAATTGGATTTGGGACTGTGCGTCAAAATGTTTGAAACTATACTTGTCACTTGAAACAATCTATGTTAGGTGGTAAGCGAGATTACTTCGATGCCGAATGGAAAAATATGATCTGTGATTGTGAGGTCAAAATGTTTGAAACTATGCTTTTCACTTGAACATATCTAGGCTAAGTGGTAGGTGAAATTACTTCGGTGCGAAAAGGCAAAATCCAATTTGGGACTGTGAGGTCAAAATATTTGAAACTATGCTTTTCACTTGAATCCATCTAGGCTAAATGGTAAGAAAAATTACCTCGGTGTCAAAAGGCAAAATATAGTTTAGGACCATAAGGTCAAAATATTGGAAACTATGCTTGCCACTTGAAGCCATCTATGCTAAGTGGTAAGCAAAATTACTTTGGTGCCAAATGGCAAAGACTAAAATAAATTATAAGGCCGAGGAGATTCTAGTTTCACAAGACATGTTAAGCAGAGAGGCCTAGGTTTGATTCTGAAAGGACGAGTCATAATTCTGCATTTAATGCTTATGACAACTATCACAATTCTATTGGTTTCTCTAGAAAAGTGCCTCCTTTTTCCTTATCCTATAATGATTTGTATAATGATATTTCTGTGTTTATTCTATGGTTAGGATCTCACTGACTAGATAATCTCCACCGTTAGTTCTGGGATTTAAATAAGCCCTTCTTATTTCCTTCTCTCTTACTCTTATTGCTAATAGTTGCCTCCACCATTAAGGCTTAAAAACCTTCACAGATTACTGCAAATTCTTGAGTGAAACGGTGTGTCTTTGATCCTTCCTATGATTTTATCAGTATCTTTTACCATTGTCACTTTTTTGAGCATTTCCTCTTTTTGAACTTATAATAAATTCAATTTCAATTACCATTGTGATATTAGTGGTTAATTTTGATTTGGGGTAACGATCGATTGGTTAACCCATGATGCCTGTTATCCTATAGATTACAATATTGCCTTCAGACTGAATTTTTCATGAACTTGGGTGGATAATTGCCTTATCGATAATTTAACTTTTTGAGAGAATTCTGAATTTTGAGTTTTGAGATTGGGCTGTAGGATCCAATTTTAGGCCTAATTCCTTTTTGTGATCCATAAGACCTTAAACTTTTCTAGTGGAAATTTTGGAGTTCTTACTGAATAGTTAGCTTAACATTAATCTTCAATAGACACTCCGATGGATAAACCACTAACTGATCAGAAGGAGTGAGAGAACTGGATCGAGAGCTATGGGATTGAGGGTGTTATAGTTAGGGCTCCAAGCCTAGACGATGACTGGAGTGAACCTCCTATAGGGTCCTTCACTTAGACATTGGAACATTTAGCACATAGAATATCGCTTCCTCTTGCCCCCTCTTTTTCAATATCCTAGAATTTTATGGGCTTAATTCGATTCAACATGGTATAGTCTCATATAGCACTTTATTGTCTTTAACGATTTTACATCGGAAGAGAGGGTACCAAAACATGACCAGTTATGAGGTTCATTACTTATATAACTTGCATAGGTCACCTAGAATGTCGTTAGTTCCCATGCATTTTCTTTGATTTTGGAAGATGCTTTTGATTATACCGCTCAGTAAAGTAACAAGTACCCATAGGTTCTATGTGAAGATAGATGATCCTCAAATCATTACTTAGTTACCAGAGACTTGTAAGTTTTCAAACTTTTCTTTTCTGAAATGCTCTTGCTTCTAAACTTTGATCACATCGTTCCCTAATATCTTTTTTCTCCTTTTTGATCTCTTCAGCTAAACTTGGGTGGGATAAGCTCCAACCCTCATAGATTTTTTTTCCTCTAAGTATGAGGAGGTGATGAAAATTCGAGAAGGGGAAAGGCTAAAACATGTTGTCCTTACCAAGGCCAATCCTAAGGCTGGCGAGTTATTATCACCTTCGACGAAGTTTCTTGGATCCTTTTAACCGAAACCACGTCCCTAGATGTGATTGATCTGTGTAATTCTAAAGGGTCCACTGAGTTCAAAACATCAAGACTGGAAGAAATGTTTCTCCGGAGGGTAGACCTCAGTTTTAAATATCTTACAGCATGTGTTCTTTCATAAGTTTTATGAAATATAAATTTACATAACTGACCTATTCCTTTTTTTGCGTAGCAATGGCTTTTGACTATACATTGGAAATGGGTGGATTGTTATTGAACAAGTCATCCTCTTCCACTTCTTCTCGACCAAAACGAGCTCTAGAAGATCCATCCGCAATTAAGAAACGTAAGAAGAGCATCCTTTATGATAAAGCCATACCTTTCCAAACGCCCTTGTTTTAACTTCCTCCCCAAGGGATCATTGGACCTGATGATTAAGGTAACTCATTCTGCCATTGATGAATATTTACCAAAGGTTGTGCGAAACTCTCGAGTGGAGCTAGTTGATGACGTTGGTAGTTGTAGGAGGATAGTGAGCACGGGGATGAAGAACCACGTTAAGGTAAAGGTTTTCTTCTTTCTACAAAATGTTTATCTCTTTAGTTTCCGTAACAACCTTCTTTCTTTAGGTTTAGCTAATTTCTCATTTCTACACTAAGGTTTTCAGAAATTAAAAGGAGAGTTGGAGAAGGCTTACACTCTTCGGAGACAACTGCCAAACATAAAGAGAAGGCCAAGTCTATAGGGAAATAGTTTTCTAAATACAAGGAGAGGGCCGAGAAGGAGGCTCAAGATGGAAGGAATATGAAGCTTTTGGAGTTAAAAACTTTTGAGACCAAAATTACCAAACTAGAAAGGCTTTAAAAAACTGGAAGTCTAAGCACCAAAAGACCTAAGAAGAGTTAGCAGAAGCCAAGAAAGGGATCTCGGGCATGGTTATTAAGGAAGAGGCTAAGAAGGTGGCTGATGCAGATCAGGCCAAAGCGATGAGTCATTCACGATCTAGGATGGTACTTATAAGTCATTTCCGACTTAAAGAATCACGGGGGAAAATCCTACGAGTTAAGATAAGTCATTCACGACTTATGATGGTGGCTATAGGTTGTTTCCGACCTAAGAAGGCATGTGGGGGAGATATGCGAGTTAAGGAAGAAGACCTAAGTCTTTTCCGACCCATCACAAGCTTAAGTCGTTCAGGGCCTTTAGGTCGTATACGGTCTAAGGCTACAGAAGGAATATCACGGGATAACAAGAAAGCAGTACGAATTGGAAAGCAAGGTTTAGGTCGGCTAGGACCTAAGATAAGTCGGTGAAGGGTAAGCCGCGTGGATGTTAAGTCGGCAAGGAGTTAAACAGTATGTTGTTGAGTCGGCAAGGAGTTAAGCCGTGTTTCTTTGAATCGTAGGTCGTTAGGTCGCATACGACCTAAGTGTGTCGGTCATGTGTATACATGAGTTGGTGATGTGTTAAGTCGTACCTCGTTAGGTCGGCCATACAGGGTCAATTGATGAGTCGGTATGTAATGAGTCGGTTGAGTCGTTGTGGGATGTAGTGGCTTGTTGAGTCGTTTGTTGTAATGAGTCGTGTACTGTTGTATGTTGTAAGTCTTGAGTCGTTAGCTTTGAGTCGTATATCGATGAGTCGTATGATGTACACAGGTATGTAGTGTGCTAAGTCGGTAACGACTCATGATGTGTCGGAGCTTATGAGTCGGCAACGGGTTAAAGGGGCTGGTTGTGTCAAGCTATAAATAGAGGGTGTGTTGTACATTTGATGGAGGTTGATTTTTGAATAAAATTCCTTTTTGTTAGCTTTGTGCTTTCATACCAATTGGTAGTTGAGTGTAATCTCCTATCTCCTCTTTTGGTTAATCGAGTGCGCTCGATTCAACGATCGTAGAAGCCGATTCACGGAATCTAGTGCGCTAGATCAACGTGCGAAGAATCATAGATCTTTGAACACGGTATAGTGCGCTATCAACGTGTTTGAGATAGCTAGAGTTCGGTATCTTTGAATCAACGAACTTGGGCATTTTGGTATCTGCAACTCACCGATTGCTACATTCCATCGATTGAAGTTTTGTTTGATTAATCCGCTGCGTCATTATTGGTATCAGAGCCATACTTAGCCAATCATAGCTAAGTTGATTCTTGGAGCCAAGTTTTTGAAGTTTGAAGTTGTTCATCGTGTTCATATTGAAGTTGCATCAAGTTTGGAGTGTTTGATCTATTTCATTTTGGATCGAGGAGTTGGAAATTGTTTGGATCTATCTTGGGATTTTGCGCGCCAAGATTTGAAGTGTAGAACTATACCTTGTGCTTGAAGTTGGAGCCGACCTCACTTGAGCCGTGACATATTGCCGAGACAAGTGGAGGCCGAGTCAAGTTCTAGCCGTACATTGTTGAGCCGAGACTTGTTATTTTGTTGAAAGCTTTGAATTTTTGTGTTTGAATAGTAGAAGTGGTTGTGAAAGTTTTTCAATCATGCCACCAAGGAGAGCTAATCGTCATCAAAACGTTGAAGCTTTGTATCGTCGAGAAGAAGCCGAGCTTATGGAACAACGTATTAATGAGAAGTTTGATGAAGGCATTGGTAAATTGGAGAAATTGATGAATGATTTGAATCAAAGGAGGAGATCACCAAACTCGAACCATGGAGGAAACCGAGTTTCGCCATCGGTTACGGAAGCGAGGAGGGTATCACCACATTCTTGTAGAGATAGAAGAGAAACATCAATTTCATCACGAAGAGATCATCATGACTATGCACATGAAGAGAGAAGAAGTCAACGTGAATTTGAACATGAAGCATATAGAGATGAAGAGAGGCATAGTCAAAGAAATATGCATGAACGAAGGGATGATAATGGTCGAGATCGATGTAGACATACTTTTGATTTTGTTGAAGAAGGTGATAGAGCTAGTATTCATTATCGAGATCGAGATCAAGTTCGAAATTCTTATCGGGATGTTGAAGATGATCGTCGATGGGAATCGGGTATGAAGATGGAAATTCCGGAGTTTAAAGGCGGAATGATTGCAGAAGAATTTCTCGATTGGATTTCTAATGTTGAAGAGATCTTTGATTTCAAGGAGGTTCCTGAGCATAGAAGGGTGAAGTTGGTTGCTACTAGGTTGAGGGGGAGAGCTTTGGCGTGGTGGCAGCAAACTAAACTTACCAGGGAGAGAATGGGGAAGTCAAAGATAGAATCATGGGATAAGATGAAAAAGTTGATGAGATCTACTTTCTTACCTTACAACTACCAACCACTTATGTACCAGAGGTTGCAGAATCTGAGGCAAGGGACGAAGTCTGTTAGTGATTATGCTGATGAATTTTACCAACTCATTGCCAGAAATGATATTATGGAAACGGAAGAACAGCTAACTGCTAGATTCATTGGGGGGTTGAGAATGCAGATCCAGGATATGGTTAATATGTTTGATCCTAGATCAGTTGCAGAGGCACATCAGAAAGCGTTGGCTTGGGAGAAACAAGGAAGGCGTGGAGGTGGTGTGTTTACTAATTCCAATAATCAAGCAAGGGGTGTTGGTGGAAGTTCTAATGTTCCTAAACCTGTTTCAAAGCCAGTGGTGAAGGAGGCTGAGAAGGCGAAGGTTAGCAGTGGGTTCAAGTGTTATAATTGTCAGGAGTTGGGTCACAAAAGCAACGAATGTCCGAAGCCGAAGAAGAGAACCATGGTTGCAGAAGTTGAGGAGGATGATGGTGAGGAGGCAGAATGTTCAAATACACCTTATGTTGAGGAGGAAGAAGAATTGTTCGGAGATGAAGGTTGTAATCTTATGTTGAGGAGGACATGTCTTACACCAAAGCAGGAGGAGGATTGTAGTTGGTTGAGAAGCAATATTTTTCAGTCGACGTGCACTATTCTGGGAAAGGTTTGCAAGTTCGTTATTGATGCGGGAAGTTGTGATAATATTATTTCTACAGAAGCAGTGAGGAAATTGAACTTGAAGACTGAGAAGCATCCTAAACCGTACAAGCTAGCATGGTTAAGGAAGGGTGGTGAAGTGAAAGTGTGTCGAAGAGCTTGTGTTAATTTTTCTATTGGGAAGAAGTACAAAGATGAAATTTGGTGTGATGTTGTAGACATGGACGTGTGTCATCTGTTGTTGGGCAGACCATGGCAGTTTGATAGAGCAGTTCAACATGACGGTCGTGCCAATAGTTACAGTTTCATGTTCGAAGGTACTAAAATCACTTTGGTTCCTAAGAAGCAACAAGAAAAGGAGAGCAAGCTAGAAGAGATTGAGGAATTGAAAACTCTGTTGACTTTGAAGGAGTTTGTCAAGGAAGTGGAGGGAGAATCTGAAGTGTTTTTGTTGATTGGAAGTGAGAGTAGTGAAGAAGTTGAAATTCCAGAAGCAGCAAAGCCAATTTTGAAAGAATTCGAAGATGTCTTTCCAGAGGAGTTGCCTAAGGAGTTACCGCCACTTAGAGACATTCAACATCAAATTGATCTTGTTCCGGGAGCAGTGTTACCACATCGACCACATTACCGAATGAGTCCGAAGGAACATGAGGAGTTACGAAGGCAAGTGGAAGAGTTGTTAGAGCAGGGGCGTGTTTAGGAAAGTTTGAGTCCATGTGCAGTGCCAGCATTGTTGGTGCCAAAGAAGGATGGAACATGGAGGATGTGCACAGATAGTAGAGCTTTGAATAAGATCACTGTCCGATATAGATTTCCTATGCCAAGGTTGGATGATTTGTTAGATCAATTGAGTGGGGCAACTATATTTTCGAAGATTGATTTGAAAAGTGGCTATCATCAAATTCGAATCAGACCTGGTGATGAATGGAAGACAGCTTTCAAGACAAGAGAGGGGTTATACGAATGGTTGGTTATGCCATTTGGTTTGTCAAATGCACCTAATACATTCATGCGGGTGATGAATCAAATCTTTAGACCATTCATTGGGAAGTTCGTCGTGGTTTATTTCGATGATATTCTGATATATAGCAGGAGTATGGAGGAGCATGTTCTACATTTGAGGGAAGTATTGATTATTCTTCGTGAAGAACAATTTTATGCTGCTACGAAGAAATGTGTGTTTATGACGCATACTGTTTTATTTCTTGGGTATGTTGTTTCAGGAGAAGGTATTCAAGTTGACCAGAGTAAAGTTGAAGCAGTCAGGAATTGGCCACAGCCAAAGACAATTACAGAAGTGAGAAGTTTTCATGGGCTAGCGTCGTTCTACCGAAGATTCATTCCACACTTCAGTAGTGTGATGGCTCCAGTTACTGATTGCATGAAAGGGAAACAGTTTGTATGGTCAGAAGAAGCGGGAGTTGCTTTTGAGAAGATCAAGGAATTGTTGACGTCTGCACCAATTCTTGTTTTACCTAATTTTCAATTGTTATTTGAATTACATACTGATGCATCGAAGGTTGGTATTGGAGGAGTTCTGAGTCAGAATGGGAAGCCAGTTGCTTATTTCAGCGAAAAGTTGTCAGGAGCAAAGATGAGATACAGTACATATGACGTTGAATTTTATGCTGTTGTACAAGCTGTTAAACATTGGAGACACTATCTATTTCAGAAGGAATTTGTTCTTTATACAGATCATGAAGCATTGAAACATTTACAGGGGCAGGATAAGATTTCAGCGAGACATGCATCGTGGATAGCATATTTACAGCAGTTTACTTTTGTTGTCAAACATAAATCAGGGGTGACAAATCGGGTAGCTGATGCTTTGAGTAGGAGGAGTCATTTATTAACGACAATGAAAGTTGAAGTGACGGGGTTTGACTTACTGCCAGAGATGATTGAAAAAGATCCTTACTTTGTGAAATATGTTGAGAAAGTGAAGGATGGGAGTACCGATGAATTTATGTTGGTTGATGGATTCTTGTTCAAAGGAAATCAATTATGCATTCCAGATTGTAGTTTGAGATTGAAAATTATTAAGGAGTTGCACGAGGAAGGGCATGTGGGCCGTGATCGTACTTTGCAATTGATTTCACAATCCTACTTTTGGCCGTCGATGAGAAAAGAAGTGGAAAGATTTGTGGAGCGATGTCATATTTGCCAAGTTTCAAAGGGAACAGCGACGAATGCAGGGTTGTATATGCCATTACCTGTACCGTCTAAGCCATGGGTTGATATTAGCATGGATTTCGTTTTGGGTTTGCCTAGAACTCAAAGGGGAAATGATTCTATATTTGTAGTGGTGGACAGGTTTTCGAAGATGGCACATTTTATTGCCTGCAAGAAGACAGCGGATGCAGTTCGAGTAGCACAGTTATTTTTCAAGGAGATCTATCGACTTCATGGATTGCCAGAGTCTATCGTGTCGGATAGAGATACTCGTTTTCTGAGTCACTTTTGGTTGAGTTTGTGGAAGATGTTGGGAACGAAACTGAAATTCAGTAGTGCTTATCATCCACAAACTGATGGACAGACGGAAGTTGTTAACAGGTCATTGGGAAATTTGTTGCGATGTCTTGTACAGGATAATTTGAGAAGTTGGGACATGAAGCTATGCCAGGCAGAATTTGCTCATAATCATGCAGTGAATCGAAGCACAGGATTCAGTCCGTTTCAGATTGTGTATTCAAATTTACCCAGGGGACCGTTGGATTTGGCAGTAGTACCACAGTCGAAGGGGACAGTTAAACAAGATGTTGATTTTGTTGATGGGCTGACTGAATGTCATAAAATCGTTCAGGAACGATTGGAGAAATCGAATGAGAAGTATAAGAAGTCTGCAGATTTGAAGCGACGAAATGTTGAATTTAACGAAGGCGATTTGGTTTATGCAGTGTTGACAAAAGACCGTTTTCCGGTACGAACATACAATAAATTGAAAGCACGGAAAATTGGTCCAGTTGAAGTTTTGAAGAAAATCAATAAGAATGCATACCGATTAAAGTTACCAGATGATGTTTATACTTCTGATGTTTTCAACGTCAAACATTTAGTTCCGTATAATGGAGGTGAGATTGTTGTGGAAGAGGTTGCAAATTCGAGGACGAATTTTTCTCAACCAGGGGAGGATGATGCAGATCAGGCCAAAGCGATGAGTCATTCACGATCTAGGATGGTACTTATAAGTCGTTTCCGACTTAAAGAATCACGGGGGAAAAGCCTACGAGTTAAGATAAGTCGTTCACGACTTATGATGGTGGCTATAGGTTGTTTCCGACCTAAGAAGGCATGTGGGGGAGATATGCGAGTTAAGGAAGAAGACCTAAGTCTTTTCCGACCCATCACAAGCTTAAGTCATTCAGGGCCTTTAGGTCGTATACGGTCTAAGGCTACAGAAGGAATATCACGGGATAACAAGAAAGCAGTACGAATTGGAAAGCAAGGTTTAGGTCGGCTAGGACCTAAGATAAGTCGGTGAAGGGTAAGCCGCGTGGATGTTAAGTCGGCAAGGAGTTAAACAGTATGTTGTTGAGTCGGCAAGGAGTTAAGCCGTGTTTCTTTGAATCGTAGGTCGTTAGGTCGCATACGACCTAAGTGTGTCGGTCATGTGTATACATGAGTTGGTGATGTGTTAAGTCGTACCTCGTTAGGTCGGCCATACAGGGTCAATTGATGAGTCGGTATGTAATGAGTCGGTTGAGTCGTTGTGGGATGTAGTGGCTTGTTGAGTCGTTTGTTGTAATGAGTCGTGTACTGTTGTATGTTGTAAGTCTTGAGTCGTTAGCTTTGAGTCGTATATCGATGAGTCGTATGATGTACACAGGTATGTAGTGTGCTAAGTCGGTAACGACTCATGATGTGTCGGAGCTTATGAGTCGGCAACGGGTTAAAGGGGCCGGTTGTGTCAAGCTATAAATAGAGGGTGTGTTGTACATTTGATGGAGGTTGATTTTTGAATAAAATTCCTTTTTGTTAGCTTTGTGCTTTCATACCAATTGGTAGTTGAGTGTAATCTCCTATCTCCTCTTTCGGTTAATCGAGTGCGCTCGATTCAACGATCGTAGAAGCCGATTCACGGAATCTAGTGCGCTAGATCAACGTGCGAAGAATCGTAGATCTTTGAACACGGTATAGTGCGCTATCAACGTGTTTGAGATAGCTAGAGTTCGGTATCTTTGGATCAACGAACTTGGGCATTTTGGTATCTGCAACTCACCGATTGCTACATTCCATCGATTGAAGTTTTGTTTGATTAATCCGCTGCGTCAGTGGCTGCTACCGAAGCCTTTATAATCCTCTCTAATGCATATGTATACAACCGGGATAAAGGTGTAACTCTCTTTATGGGCTTTAATCCTAATGAAAAAATGATTAAAGAGAGCTTCCTACGGAAGTATGAGAAAGCATGAGCATCGGTAGGTGTTGGGCATTGAAAGGAGGATGAGAGTAAAGGAGAGGTACAACAAGATTTTGAATCTTGAAACTTTCCTACCGATGAAGTTTAAATTTTTAGTTTGTAATAACTTTGATGAACTTTCTTTATTCCTTTATTTACGGTAATTATTGACTTTGATGGTACTTTTATTTGGTGTCGAATTATTCCTTTACTGTCTTCATTGTGCCTATTCTTAAATACTTTGCCCTTAGGGAACTTTTGCCATACATCCTTAATAACTTTCATAATTCACCAAAAATCCTTCAGGTACAAAATATATAAATTTCATCCTTATTTTCAAACGCGGCTTATTTTTTTCCTAAACGGCCCTTATCTGTCATGGTAAAACCCTAAACCCACGATTTGTTTATCATTCTACGTTTATTCCACATCAAAATCACATCTTCTTTTACAAAATCTGATAAATATACAAAATCGAACAGCAAAACATCCTAAATCAACTACAAATCTGACATATTCAAGATCAAACAAGGCAAAATAAGAATATCAAAGGTGATGTATTTCAATTTCAAGAGTCGTCGATTAATATTCCACCTTTTTCAATCGATGCATCTTAGGGTTTTTTACAAGTGATTTAAAGACATTTTCTAGTTAGTTGTACTTATAATCGAACTTTTTAATGGTATTATACACAAATTAAGAATGCAAATGATAAATTGCAAAATTTGCTCTAATTACTATAATTTTTGTTAATAATTGTTTAAAAAACTATTTGCTCTCTTCAAATTTCAAAGAAGATGTTATTAATGTGTTATTTGCACATTTTTAAGCAACATATTCGATTAATTTCACTATTTGTCTGCAGTTTTTCATAATAATTAGAAATCTATCAGTAAATATCATACTAATGTCAATTATTCATAATTATTATAAATATGCAACAATGTTGAAAATGTTTGAATATCTCTGCAACGCTTATGTATAAATGAAAATAAGTAAACGGTAACAACAATATCACATATAGCAGCAATAATTCACTTTAATTGCTTACTTTTCCGCAATAACTGAGTTAAACAGACTAAACTCGGTTTTATGTGCAATTGTTTGAATAGTCTAATGTTAGGTATTCACAATAATTGCAGATAAATATGCAACTATGTTGAACATGTTTGAATATCTTTGAAACATTTATGCATAAACGAAAATAAGTAAGCATTAATGACAATATCACATATGGCTGCAATAATTCACTTTAATTGCTTGCTTTTCAGCAATAATTGAGTTAAACAGACAAAACTCAGTTTTATGTGCAGTTGTTTGAATAGTCTAATGTCAATTATTCACAATAATTGCATACAAATATGCAACTATGTTGAACATGTTTGAATATCTCTACAACATTGTTTGCACCAAAATTGGTCACAAACCCCAGTATCGCGAAAGCACCAATATATGAATACAAATCAGCAATATTCAAACACAAATCTCAGATTTAAGCAATATCAAGCACAGCAATTCAGAAATAACGATAAGAAACAAAGGATTTATAGCGGTTCGGCGATCTTGCCTACGTCCACTCTGAAGTTTACGAATTTATTGATTCTTTTGATGATTTCAATCCATTACAGCAGATTACAGTAAGTTATAACTCTGATGTTAGAATACAATGGTGATAGAAAGATGTAGAATTGAATCCGGCAGAGTCTGGACGTCGAATGGCCAAAAAGATCCCTTTTCTGTAGGCTTCAGGGGGCTATTTATAGACGTAGGAGGCTGAGATCGCGCTCAAACTTCGGGATACTTCTTCTGGCACGTGAGTGAGCCTACGCGACCGACCCCACCAAGTTTCGACTCAATCTGTGATCGATACGAAATGATTTTGTATCCATCAGAAAATGATCCAATTGAGCTGAAACTTGGCAGGAACACTCTTTACCTTGTACGGAAGCTGCTATGAAAATTTTGTTGCATTGGACTTATGGATCTTGAGTTATGATCTATATGAGATGGAGTTTCTTGGTTGGCTGTTTGCTTCGAGTCGATCACTTCGAATCCATGTATTCAAATCGATGGATGCACGTGACAACGCGGCGACGTGGCGCGCATATCTCGCATCGATCCGCCTTTTGCTTCGAGTTGACCGTGTCACATCCATGAACTTTGCCTCGGTTGTATCGATGACCGTTGCCTTGCTTGATTCGATAACAGCTGCCAACACGTATCGATGGAAGCATGCTCGTTCATATCGATAGAAATTGGCCATGTTCGTATCGATTAAAAGTGATGGGTATGATTGACGGATACGAACTAACGAGCTTCGATGGGTTCGAATAATGACTTTGGGTAGATCGATACGAGCAAGCGTACTCCTTTGATGGATATAAAATGGTGTAACCTGATCGATTCGAACAAATGCTTATTGATGGATACGAAGTAGACCGATGCAATTTATGCGAACAAGGCTGTTAAGTGAGAGCCCTGATCGATACGAAGTGACTGAGTTCAATGGATTCGAACAATGTGATGGTGCGTCGATTCGAACATGATGGATTCGAATCGATTGAGGCAGACTCATCCTGATGGATATGAATCTAATCGGTGCGAATAGACCATCACCTTAACCTCCTGATGGATACGACTATGATGGATTCAAAACGGTCAATCTGTTGGATACGAACAACATATTTTGTCCAACTTGCATCGATCATATCTCATTCATACGAACTCCGATTAACTTGAAATTTGAAACACTGGCTTTTATGGTATTGCTTGTCATGTCCTATCAATTGTAGCCTGATCCGAGCTCGGACAAAATTCATCGATATCCATAGCGAAGCAATGTATAACCAATCTTTGAGACGAGCTGCCTTTGTTTTTCGATCAATCTTTTGGTATCACGGCCTTGCCAAAAAGCAGGATAACATTTGCCCCCCAAAACATGCCTTGCGATAGGAAGGTGTGTTTTGTAATATCATACACTGGATGTTCATATCGCATCAACAACCTGTAAAGAACTCGATAGTTTCATATGACCTTGGATGACGATCGTTCAGGATCGTATGCCATTCAAGGTGAATCAGGACCATTCACGGTCGATGCCATTCGAGGCGAATGATGGGATGGGACCGTTCGCGGTCGGATGCCGTTCGCGGCAAATGGTGAAATGGGACCGTTCGCAGTCGGATGCCGTTTGTGGCAAAGGATGCAATGGGACCGTTCGCGGTCGTGTGCCGTTCGAGGCGAATTTTGACTGTTCGAGGTCGAGTGCCGTTCGAGGCTAATGGTGAAATGGGACCGTTCGCGGTCGGATGTCGTTCGTGGAAAATGATGCAATGGGACGGTTCGCGGTTGTGTGCTGTTCGAGGCGAATTGTGACCGTTCGAGGTCGGGTGCCATTCGAGGTCGGGTGCCGTTCGAGGCAAATCATGACCATTCAAGGTCGGCTGCCGTTCGAGGCGAATTGGTGTGCCCAGAGGGGACTTAGTATTATTGATGCCAGATTTCATGTTCGGGTGAGTTTCTGAATCAAAGACTTTGGCGGTTCATCGCCATACAAGAGGTGCTCGTGGACCGTTCGCGATCCAACGGGTATACAAGTAAACATTTTCACAGAATTGCAAATATTAAAGCGATGATCATACAAATTCCACAATAGAAATGTCCAAACAAACTAAGTCCAAATGTCCAAATCAAAATCAAAGCAAAAGCAAGACGAGGATGTCAAAGCGTAAACTCTTACTATGGTGCGGTCAATAGTCATTCGGAGCATGCCTATGGATCGTGCGCTATCTCATACATGTGAAAATGATTTAACCATGTTAGTGAGAGGTTTACGATTTGTTCATCATTATTTCAATCAATCAATCAATTGATAACCATACGGTGTCCCGGTTCAGGGTCACCTCTAGCTGATGTAGACGGTGGTCGCTTTGGCTCCACCACTGGAGCTCGCCTCCTCACATACTGAAGTAGCCTACCGTTCCTGATATGCTCTTCCACCTCATCCTTCAGATGTCTACAATCATTGGTGTTATGACCGTTCAGTTCATGGAATAAGCAATATTTATCTGATTTCCTCTCGTCAACAGTTGGATCCCTTTGCATTGGTCTACGATATGGAACCTGCTCTCTGGTATCCTGATAGATTCGCTCCAAACTATCATTCAGCTCTGAGTATGTGGTGAAT
The DNA here is from genome assembly GCA_030765085.1 of Allium cepa. Taxonomy (NCBI): domain Eukaryota; kingdom Viridiplantae; phylum Streptophyta; class Magnoliopsida; order Asparagales; family Amaryllidaceae; genus Allium; species Allium cepa. The sequence continues at coordinate 243,072,939 of CM060930.1, forward strand.
CATGGTTCCTTTCGTGGTCGCGTTGATCTGTTATTGTTATTCTCAGCCTTTCGTTTTTCCTTGCTAGTTTATGTACCTTTCTCAAGGGGATTTTCATCTTTGACCGCATAAACATTAATTTCTTCTCCTTCTTCTCTTTCGGCGTTTGCATCCTCCAATCGCAAAAACTTTTGCGCCTCGTGATAGAATTCTCCTAGATTCATAGGCGGATCTTTATTCAATGAATTTTTGAACTCTGTGCCATCAGCTATTCTGGACACAGCTGCCATCACGATCCACCAATGCTGCTGCCCGCGTTGAATCGCGTCAGAAAACTCCTCAAAGACTCCCCAGCTTTCTGCTTTAAAGTTTCCAAACTCATCACATTCTTGGGTCTTGCAATGTGAACCCTAAATTGCCTCATGAATTTCTCAGTTAAATCTGCACACGTTCCTATGGAGCCACTCCCCAGCTGCCTAAACCATAACGTTGCGATATATGTTAGATATAATGGAAAGCACCGGCCATAACTTCCTGTGATGCCCCCAGCACTTCCATGTGCCTCATATACCTTGTCAGATGGACCGTGGATCTGTCCTCCCATCGTACATCTCCACTGACGGTAACTTGAACTCCGGTGGGTTCCTAGCCATCCTAATTGCAGGAGAAAAGGGACTCCTATTCACCTCTTCAAGATCTCTGTTCACTAATCCGCCCCTCATGGCTCGTCTGACCATCTCCACCAATCTATCATTGTCTCCAAGGTGTAATCCTCGTTCATCGCTTTCGACCTGCCCCTTGAGTTCACGAGGGAATTCTGGAATCTGCCCCCTGGCTAAGCATTCATTCCTCTACTACCACCAGGTTGCTCAGATGCCCATGTCTCTCTCTCCTGGATTGGATCAATATGCTCTAAGTGTGTGCCCCCTAATCCAGGTGCTACGCCGGATGGTCCTGCTCTGTTCTGAACTTAATCTGCTCCTCGGTTTTGCGCTCCAAGTTGCCCAATCTATTGAAACAAACTCTGGATCAACTCTTATTGCCTCTTCATCATCATCTCCATCTCATCCCTGGTGATGAAGATCGATGCCTGATTCGCTCCTGAGGAAGCTTCTTGACTTCCTTTGTGTTGACTTCTCTCTGGTCTTTGCCTTCTACTTGTTTGTCTTGTCATAGCTCCTTAGACCTGAATTCTTAAATCTTCAAATTCAACTTCCAAGCGGTAGAATCCCTGGGTTCAACTCTCAGTGAAAGCACCAAAGTGTTTGCACCAAAATTGGTCACAAACCCCAGTATCGCGAAAGCACCAGTATATGAATACAAATCAGCAATATTCAAACACAAATCTCAGATCTAAGCAATATCAAGCACAGCAATTCAGAAATAACGATCAGGAACACAGGATTTATAGTGGTTCGGCGATCCAGCCTACGTCTACTCTGAAGTTTATGACTTTATTGATTCTTTTGATGATTTCAATCCGTTACAGCAGATTACAGTAAGTTATAACTCTGATGTTATAATACAATGGTGATAGAAAGATGTAGAATTGAATCCGGCAGAGTCTGGACATCGAATGGCCAAAAAGATCCCTTTTTTGTTGGCTTCAGGGGGCTATTTATAGGCGTAGGAGGCTGAGATCGCAATCAAACTTCGGGATACTTCTTTTGGCACGTGAGTGGGCCCACGCGACCGACCCCACCAAGTTTTGACTCGATCTGTGATCAATACGAAATGATTTTGTATCCATCATAAAATGATCCAGTTGAGCTGAAATTTGGCAGGAACTTTCTTTACCTTGTGTGGAAGCTGCTGTGAAAATTTCGTTGCATTTGGACTTGTGGATCTTGAGTTATGATCGATATGAGATGGAGTTTCTCGGTTGGCTGTTTGCTTCGAGTTGATCACTTCGAATCCATGTATTCGAATCGATGGATGCACGTGACAACGCGGCGACGTGGCGTGCATATCTCGCATCGGTCCGCCTTTTGCTCCGAGTTGACCGTGTCGCATCCATGAACTTCGCCTCGGTTGTACCGATGACCGTCGCCTTGCTCGGTTCGATAACAGCGGCCAACACGTATCGATGGAAGCACGCTCGTTCGTATGGATAGAAATTGGCCCTGTTCGTATCGATCAAAAGTGATGGGTACGATTGATGGATACGAACGAACGAGCTTCGATGGGTTCGAATAATGACTTTGGGTAGATCGATACGAGCAAGCGTACTCCTTTGATGGATACGAAATGGTGTATCCTGATCGATTCGAACAAATGCTTATTGATGGATACGAAGTCGACTGATGCAATTTATGCGAACAAGGCTGTTAAGTGAGAGCCCTGATCGATACGAAGTAACTGATTCAATGGATTCGAACCGTGTGATGGTGGGTCGATTCGAACGTGATGGATTCGAATTGATCGTGGCGGACTCATCCTGATGGATACGAATCTAATCGGTGCGAATAGACCATCACCTTGACCTCCTGATGGATACGACTATGGTGGATTCGAAACGGTCAATCTGATGGATACGAACAGCATATTTTCTCCAACTTGCATCGATCATATCTCATTCATACGAACTACGATTAACTTGAATTTGAAACGCTGGCTTTTATGGTCTTGCTTGTCATGTCCTATCAATTGTAGCCTGATTCGGGCTCGAACAAAATTCATCGATATCCATAGCGAAGCAATGTATACCAATCTTTGAGACGAGCTGTCTTTGGTTTTCGATCAATCTTTTGGTATCACGGCCTTGCCAAAAAGCGGGATAACTAACATTTATGTATAAATGAAAATATGTAAGCCTTAATGACAATATAATATATGGTAGCAACAATTCACTTTAATTGCTTACTTTTCAGCAATAATTGAGTTAAACAGATTAAACTCAGTTTTTGTGCACCTTTCTGAATAATCTAATGTTAATTCACAATAATTGCAGACAAATATGCAAATCTGATGAACATGTTTGAACATCCATGCAACATTTATGTATAAAAAAATAAGTAAACGTTACTGACAATATCACATATGGCTATAATAATTTAGTTTGATTTCTTAGTTTTCGGCAATAATTGAGTTAAACAGATTAAACTTGGTTTTATATGCAATTTTTTGAATATTTTAATGTCAATTATTTATATTTATTATAGACAAATATGTGACTATTTTGTACACTTTTGAATATCTCTGCAAGATTTATGTATAAATGAAAATAAACATTACTGAAAAAATCACATTGGCTGCAACAATTTAGGTTAATTGCTTACTTTTGAGCAATAAATGAGTTAAACAAATTAAACTTAGTTTTATGTGCAATTTTTGAATAGTTTAATGTCAATTATTCACAGTTGGTACAAACAGATATGCAACTATATTGAACACTTTTGAATATCTTTGCAACATTTATGTATAAAAAAGTAATCATTGCTGACAATATCATATATAGTTGCAACAATTCAGTTTAATTGCTTACTTTTTAGCAATAATTCAAGATTAAACTCATTTTTATGTGCAATTTTTTGAATAGTTTCATTGAAATATAAATCCATTTCAAAAAAAGTAAAGAAAAATCATCTGATGATATTTATAATTATAAATGCCATATTTTCAAGTTTACAGTTATTGAGAATGTTGTTGAAAAATAAGCAATTAATTTTTAAAACTGTTGAGATATATGCAACTACACCATATATAAGAAAAGTTGTGTATAAATTAACAGTTTTTTTGTACAGTTTCATTGGAATACAATCTATTTGGAAAAATTAAAGAAAATTATACTGATACCTATAATTAGAAACAACATATTTTCCATCTCACGGTCATTCAAATTATTGCTAAAAAGTAGGCAATTATTTTTTAAAACTGCTGAAATATATGCAACAATTCCACATGCATAAAATTAAAATTTGCTGAAAAGACATCAATTATTTAAGATAAGTGCATACATTTCTGTTTTTTTTACATATTCATTATAACTGTAAGTATTTAACATCACCTATCATATTGGTGGTTGAAAAACTAGCAGGAACAACATCAATAAAAAATAACAAAGTAATCCTCACTAAGCAGCCAGCAACAAAATAGATTGAAGATTAGAATTAGTTTTAATATTCCTTCTCAGTCCATCTCTAATATAGTATAATTTAAATGACAATGAACTCAATTCAGTCCATTTACCACAAATAGCACCTCTCAACATAACAACTGAACTATCAAAACGAAGACATAATGAAAAGCTATCATATCAAAACTTCAATAGCACAAGCACACCAACATCACCAGGAACACTGTAATTTAAAAAAATAGAATTACAATTACAAAATAATAAATAACAAAAAAACAAAATATATATGTTATTAGCTGATATGTAAGCAATAATTTTAAAAAATTACAGATAAATCAGCACATATTAATAATATGCTAATATGTAAGCAACATTATTTGCCAATATGTAATCAATATTTGTAAAAAAAAGTGCAGATTAATCAGCACAAATCTAAGCTTAATCAAACTGATTGAAATACCAATATTATTTGCTGATATGTAAGTAATAACTGTAAAAAATATAGATAAATCAGCAACTATTAGTAATTTGCATAGCATTTTCACTATACTTATTCAAATTAATTATGGACAAGTCTGTAAAATATTTACAATAATTCCAAACAAATCTGAACTTAATCAAAGCTAACAAAATGTGTAACGATCCGGAATTTTCGATCCCGAAAACTCCAGATAGTTATGAAAAAGAAGAAATAAATAGAAGAAAAAGAAGAAACAGAAACACCAAAACACAGATTCTCACATTCGCAGCGGATCAAAATTTAATATCACATAAATAACGGTTTTACAAAGAAGAACTGTATCAGTACACTTATATTTTTATACATCAGAATTACAACCATTACCAATCACTGGACAGTTTAAAACAACATTTCCTAGTTATACAATAACATATCACAGCGGAAAACACTCCATACGTTCCTGCCCTCCAGCTCGCCTCCTGAACTCCAAAACGTCCTTACTTGAAAATCTGTAATATTCGGTCTGACCCGAGCATTACATCAAAGTAACACCCGGGTCAGGCTGGAAACCAGCATGAGTAAACCCAACTAACATGGAATACAAAAGCATACAAGTTATATATACCCGGGTTACTTATATCAATTTACAACTTCACAAGTTGTTATAGGCATTACTTATTTCACACATCAATTTCTAAGTACAAAAACACAGATTAAATGGACCAATTCACTTAAATTATTCCATACCAGCCTATTGATTTCACATATCAATCTTTAAATAATCGAAGTGGTTTCGGATATTCACTAATACCCGACTCCGGTCACTTTGAATCCAAGGTCATCTTAACCCAAGTTATTCAAGTGAAATACCATTCAACTTTAAATTCAAGATGCCGCTTTTTATACAGCAATTCATCATCGACAGATAACCACACAATCACTGTTCAAGACAAACATATCATATCACAAACATTTCATAACAGAAATATCAACCAATCATTCATAAGCAAGATTAATTTTTCATCCATTACTAATTAAATCAAATTAATTACTTTAATCATTTTTAAATCTTGCTTACTTAACAATAATTAACTACAACCCATTAATTAATCATCCCCTAATTTCCTCTCTAATTACATTTAGTAATTAGCCTTTAATTAATATACCACATTCATTAATCAACCTTGATTAATCACATTCAGTAATTAATTATTCTTATTACTCACATTAATTATTTAATCCCTTACTTAATTAAAAAATCCTTTAATTAATTAACTAAGTAATTAACACTTAATTTTTTCCACTAAGTAATTATTCTTTATTAATTACATTAACTAAATAACCCCTTTAATTATTTCTATTGATTTACAACTCCTTAATTAATTACCCAAAATATACCTTAATTTATTCAAATGAACCCAAGGATAAAAAATAAATTATTTTCAAAAGCATGGCTAATTTATAATAACTTATTTAAATTCCTGAATTAAATAGACTTAAAGTAAAAACAATTTTAAATATTTAAAATTCATGTGTCCATTAAAACTTGAATAAACATTTACATTAAAGAAAAATCGGTTTCTTTTTTTAAGTTTTACTTTAAATCAACATGCTTGATTTTATACATCAATTGGTTATGGCTTTATTTCCTCTTTAAACAATTTTCTTCAAAAAACAAATCAAATTCCTTTAAATAAGCAAACCCAACATGCCGGTGGCACTCAAGGCAGCACCACCACCCGGTGGCACTCCTTTATTAAGGGCTCAAGGCAGCACCAATCGGTGGCACTCCTGAGAAATTCATTTCAAGGGCGCGCCTTTTTCCCCAGAGTCATCATCAAAACATTTTATACTATACACATATAGTATCTTCAAATCATACACCTAGTATGATCTCATACAAAGCTCCTTTACACAAAATCGATTATCCCAAAATCAATAATTCTCAAATTAGGCTTCCCAAATCGAATATTGATTTTATCCAAAAATCAAAAGCCTTTCCAAATCCAAAGGTTCCAAAAACCTTTTTTCAAAATCCTCATAAGATCCTTTATATATATGTATATATAGATATATATAACTTTAAAAATCTTTGGATCATTTCAAACTTGTATAAAACTCCTTTTATACTTCAAGCACTTTCAAAATCCTTTCTCTTCTGGCTATAGATTCAACAAGAGGAGATTTATCTTATATAACAAAGATATATAACTTTGTTTATTAAAAATCAAATATTCAAATTTAATTACTCAACAAAGTCACTTACTTAATTCCATAAAGTAAATTTCTACCATAGAAATATCCAATTTCCATTTATTTCATCATATATTTCATAAAATATATATATTCCACTTCAAAAACCATTTTACAGTTCTTGTCCACAAACTTTCAATATCAATTTCATTCCAATCCGTGCGATGCACACATATCATCCGTACGCTGTACCAATCTGATCGCTCACTCGATCACACAATTTCACTTCCGAACTAGTATAGTCCACCCGACTTCCTAGTGCGGACTCAGATCTGGTTTCTTGATCAAAAACCGTCATTCTCCTTGCATAGCCTAACTATGATAGAGAATATCCAGAACCAATCAACAAACCATATCCAGGTTCGTCGTCGAAATTCGAGTGAAAAATCCCAACTCGGATCGATATATTCGAAATTCTATGCTCGAATCTGGATCAAATCACTAGGCGAAGAGAATAATATACGTACATCCTACGTATTTATCTCATTGATCATTAGCCAAATCAGTTTCCTTTCTATTCACATTCACTTAAATTTTCATTCACTTATTCACAATTGTTTCATTCCCATTTGGATTATCACCTTATTCTTATCTCAATTGGGTATTCAACCATAAACAGTTTAAACTCTGTCCAGTTAAATTTTTTAGAAAATAGCATGAAAAGTTAAAAAATAGATAAGTAATTGAAAAAATAATTATTATTAGTTTGTAAAATAGCTGCAAAATAGTTAAGTAATTGTAAAATAGTTGAAAAATAGTCAAATAGTTATAGAATTTTAAATAATTGCAAAATTGCAATAAAATAGTAATTAGTTATAACTAGTTTATTAAACAATTGAAAAATTGTTAAATAGTTCCAAAAATAATTGTAAAACAAGTATAAGATAGTTTTAGGTTTAAAAAGAAAATTTGTATAGTAAATAGTTTGGAAAAAATAGATTTGTACTAAAACAATTTATTTTGAACATAGTCCGGAGTCAAACTGTTCAATTTCCAACCTCCATTTCTGATCAATCCAATTTAAATGTCCATTTGAATTTTTAAACTTATCCATCTTCAATCATAATTCCAATTAATTCAAATAAATTTCAAACTAAACCAATTTTAAATTTTCAATTCTTTTCATTCCCGGTTTGAATTTAATCCCAATTTAAGTTGAATTATCCTTGATTCTTTCCAAATTCAAATCAAATTTTATTTGAACTTAAAACTATTCAACTTTAATCACAAATCCAAATTATTTAAATCAATTTCACTTTAAACTAATTTCAAATTCAATCTCACTTTAATTCATCTCGAATTATATAAATTCGAGTTAAACTTTCAAATGTTGATTTAATTCTCTTAAATCAGTTTAACCTTTACTTCTTCATAAACCTATTTCTAGGTTCAAATAATAATTCAAATCCAAATCCAGTTTAAAGATTATTAATAGGATAATATTATCCAAATTATTTTAAAACACCCATACATTTCCAATTCACAGATCTAAAACCCATTTTGAGATCACAGTAACTCCCAATTCAAATTAACCATTTAACTTCTCAAGTTAAACCCCAGTTTCATATTAAAATTTCTAAATCAGGTTGTCCATTCAAACTTATTTAACTGCTTCTAAGTTACATTCAATTTACTTAATTCAGTTAAATTTACACAATTTGAATTCCCATTCAAATTTCAAAATACTTTCCCATCTATAAGTTCAAAAACTTATCGCTTTGGGTTTTCACATCTCATTCCCAATTAAAAACTCGGCATTTAGAGTTTATTTCAAACCATCCTTGATATTATGTATATTCCTCACAAATATACATATTTTCTTCTTGGCCCACCAAGCCGAATTTTAAAATTTAAACCACCCTTGGTTTTAATTCTAAACAAATTCTTTTAAAGTTTTACAAACAACTTCTTATTCTGAAATAAGATTACATTCAAAATAGTTTGAATAATATTATTTCCTTTAACACTTTGAAAACAATTTCGAATGTTTAGATTTTGAATTCAGAACATCACAGTTGGAAGCCCACTTTAATTCACATCCTTTCAAATTTACAAGTTATTTTCTTTTTAAATGGTTACTTCCTGAAAACATTTTATTGTTTATTGGAAAACAATCATCCCATTATCAAATACAATAACCATTCTATTTCTCCGGTTTGAAACCAATTCTAATTCATTTTATTTATAAATTCTTCCCCTACTTCAAGATTTAATTTCAGTTTGAATTCATTTCAAACTTATCTTTATTTAATTTCAATTTGGTTGTAATTCTATTACTACTTAATTTAATTCCAAAAATTTAACAACCAATTACCTTAATATTTATTAGAAAGAAATATTGCTATATATATGAAAATATATTCTTATAAAATCATTTAAAATCTTTATATAAGAAAATAACAAGTACGCTCTCATATATATATATATATATATATATATATATACACACACACACACACACACACACACACTCAACTCATTTTAGGGTACCATTGACCCTATCTTAATGAGTACACCCACCAGAGCCAAGGTTCTCTCTTAACCTGGCCATGGTACCAAAATGTAACGATCTGGAATTTTCGATCCCGAAAACTCTAGATAGTTATGAAAAAGAAGAAATAGATAGAAGAAAAAGAAGAAACAGAAACACCAAAACACAGATTCTCACATTCGCAGCGGATCAAAATATAATATCACATAAATAACAATTTTACAAAGAAGAACTATATTCGTACACTTATATTTTTATACATCAGAGTTACAACCATTACCAATCACTGGACATTTTAAAACAATATGTCCTAGATATTCAATAACATATCACAGCGGAAAACGCTCCATACGTTCCTGCCCTCCAGCTCCCCTCCTGAGCTCCAGAACGTCCTTACGAGCAAAATCTGTAATACTCGATCTGACCCGAGCATTACATCAAAGTAACACCTGGGTCAGGCTGGAAACCAGCGTAAGTAAACCCAACTAACATGGAATACAAAAGCATACAACTTATATAAACCCAGGTAACTTGTATCAGTTTACAACTTCACAAGTTGTTACAGACATTACTTATTTCACACATCAATTTCTAAGTACAAAAACTTAGATTAAATGGACCAGTTCACTTAAATCATTCCATACCAGCCTATTGATTTCACATATCAATCTTTAAATAATCGAAGTGGTTTCGGATATTCACTAATACTCGACTCCGGTCTCTTCGAATCCAAGGTCATCTTAACCCAAGTTATTCAAGTGAAATACCATTCAACTTTAAATTCAAGATGTCACTTTTTATACAGCAACTCATCATTGACAGATAACTACACAATCACTATTCAAGACAAACATATCATATCACAAACATTTCATAACAGAAATATCAACCAATCATTCATAAGCAAGATTAATTAGTCATCCTGTAACGACCCAGAAATTTTCATCTAGAAAATTCCAGATAGTTGGGAAAAGAAGAAAAGAGAAAGAGGAAGAAAAAAGAAAAAGACACAGAAACCTCACATTCGCAACGGATCAAAATATAATATCACATTAATAACAGTTTTACAAAGAAGAACTGTATCAGTACTCTTATATTTTATACATCAGAGTTACAATATTTACACAACATTGGACAGTTTAAAACAACAAGTCCGAGTTACAATAATATATCACAACGGAAAATACTCCATTCGTTCCTGCCCTCCAGCTCGTCTCCTTAGCTCTAGAACGTCCTTACCTGAAAATCTGTAGTACTTGGTCTGACCCGAGCATTACATCAAAGTAACACCCGAGTCATGCTGGAAACCAGCGTGAGTAAACTCATCTAACAAGAAATTTCATTCCATTGGACTTATTTAAAAAACCCCGGGGTAACTCGTAACAATTTACAAATCACAATTCGTTATAGAACATTACTTATCTCATACATCAATTTCTAAGTACACAAACGTAGATTAAATGGTCCAATTTACTTTAATCATTCCACACCAGCCTATTGATTTCACATATCGGTCTTTTGAGAATCGAAGTGGTTTCGGGTATTTACTAAAACCCGACTCCGGTCTCTTCGAATTCAATACCATCTTATCCCAATTATTCAAATGAAACACAATTCTATCTTCAAATACAAGGTGTCACCTATACACATTAACTTATCATCGATAGATAACCACATTATCTCAGTTTAAACCCAACATATCATATCACATGGTATCACAAATCACATATCCGAGATATCAATCAATCTAAGGCATGCAATATTATTCAATCATAAGCAAGATAAATTAGTCATACCATTTCTAATTTAATTTAAACAAATTAAATTAATTACTTCAATTACCCTTAATCTTGCTTACTTAACATTAAAAATAAATTAATTAATCCTCCTTTCATTTAAATTAATCGTCCTTGATTAATTATCTTTAATTACATAAAGTGATTATCCTTTAATTAACTACACAAATTAAAAAATTCTTTAACCATTTACAGCAATTAACATTTAATTACTTCCATTAATTACATTAATTAATCACATTAATGATCCTTAAATAATTACTTCCATTGATCAGCCTTAATCAATCATAAATAGTAATTAACCATTCTGTAATTACTTACCTTAATTAATTAACTCCTTAATTAATTATATTAATCCTTAATTAATTATATTAATCCTTAATTAATTACACAAATTAATAAATTCTTTAATTACTTCTCCTGAGTAATTAACCCTTAATTACTTCATTAATTATATTAATTATTGATCTTCTAATTACTTCCTTAAAGTAATTATCCCCCTTATTAAACCCATCACATTCATAAATCAAATTTAATTAATTATAAATAGTAATTAACTAATCTTTAATTACTTTCATTAATTAAATTAACTTCTTAATTAATAAATTCTTTAATTAATTATACTAAGTAATTAACCTTTAATTACTCCCTTGAGTAATTACCCACTAAATTCTTTCATCAAATAATTTCTCTTTATTTAATTACACTCAACCCTTAATTACTTACCCTATGTAATTACACTCTATTAATTAAGTAATTATGCTTAATCAATTTCCTTTAGTGATTATCCTTAATTAATTTACAAATTAATTATCTTAAATTAACTATCTTAATTAATCATTATAATCAACAGTAAATGATTTATATTAATTACCATTATTAACCATCCACTAATTACTTATACTGAGTAATTATTGATTAATTGATATTTTACATAAACTTAGCTAATTCAATTTGAATATATGAATAAATTTGAATTACATTTCTTTTGAAAAAAACCTGTACACACTTAACCTTTTTTTTATAAAAAAATTAGAACAGGTTTCCACACAGTAAACAACCAAAACTCGAATTAGCTTCGAGGAAATTACAAGATAACTCGAGCAAACTCTGGAGTAACATTACTACACTCGCGCAACAACAACTCATCCCAACTTCGAGTTGAATACTGGAGTGCTACGATATTTACTCTGGGTTACTTCTTCTTCCTAAACCCACAGATCAAACACCTAACCCAACGTGCACGAATCTGTGCACCGTGCATATGAACGTCACCGACGATCACTTCCATTGGTCGCTGACCATCCTCAAACATCAACCACGACCTTCTTTCACCGATCATCAACCTGAATCCATTCTCGAATCTCCCTTTCGAAATCGAACCATTCGACCTGAAATCTGGAACTTAAGCGAACATCAAAATCTTCCTCGAAACACTTGCGTCGATCACCAGAGAATCCAACACCCTGTCCTAAGCTTCGTCGACGTCTCTCAACCTATTCCTCCTCTCGTGATAGAGCCTGAAGCTCCCTAGACAGAGAAATTAATTCGAGATCGATGACGAACCCCAACGGGCTTAAACCCTAAATCGACCCTTTAAATCATCAACGACGATCATAAATACAATTGAACATTTTTCTGACCATCCCTGGCCCACTACCTTCCACTGCCCGCAAACACTAACCCTCCGATCCACGTGATCATCAGAAAAGCTTAAAAACACATATACCGATCAACTCATTATTTCTCTCAAATTATACTCTTGAAAATCGTGGTTTTACCTTTAAAAATCTTAAATTTCGAAATTAAATTTGATTATATGTTTGATTCCAGAAATCATTAAGGTCGAATATTAGCTATGTTTATGATCCTACTGTCCTGCTTACTTTTTTTATTTATTTTTTTGTTGAAACCAGCTTTTAAAAAATATTTGGGGATAATTTAAAGCCACTTCTTGTCATTACAATCAAGTTTTACTTACACATCACTGTTCAAAATAAATCAGGTAAAAGAATATATAGATTTGATCAGGTTTTTGGAAACTACAAAACTAGAACAGAGTGATTATCTTGTATTCAAAACTTGCATGCTATAGAATCCTGTATATATCTACATGCAATTCGATATAAATAAACACACACTACTCATTATACTTTGTTTCAAAAATTATAGCATGCGACAGGCTAGAAACTGGGTTTGCTCACCTGTAAAAGAAGATAACTGAGATCATGATCTGGATTCTTATTTCAAACTGAAGCTTGAATTTCCTACTAGCTGTTTTGAATTTGAACAGATCTGATTTTTATGGTTTGGGTTGAATTTTCTTCCTATTCTTGATCTTAAACTACTGCTTTAATTAGAAAAAGAAACTGAGTTGATCTTTGTTTTTGCTTCAATTTGCCCCTGATCTTGCCTAATTGATCTTCTTGTGAAAAACTTGAATTTTGATCTTGGTTTTGCTTCAGTTTCAAATATTTGGAAGAATTTTGATTTATTTTAGGATAAAAAGAAAATAATAAAAAAACACTTGTTAAATTTGCTTACAAATGTCATTCATGCCATAATCAATGTACACTTGTATTTAGATTAAAACTTAGGCTCACATTTGTATTTACATGAAACAATTTGCTTACATTTGTTATTTTTATGTTATATCTATCTTACATTTGCAATGTTCATGCATTAATATATTTTTATTTGTATTTATATATTTATAAAAATATCTACAATTTAGTTTATAGGTATCCATGTCTTTAACCTTTCTTTTATTAACCTATATTCACTTTATAATAAATTGAAATAAAATCCCAATATTAATTATAATTTTAGAACCAATTTATTCTAAGATGTTTTGAATTTTAAAAACAAACCTTATTTGCCAACTACTTATACATACAAGAACAACAATTAATTTATTTGTTTTTGAAAAGATAAATTTTGCCCATTTATTAAAATGATTATCTTATTATGTTTACTAGGATTATACTTCCACAATGAATTTATATATGTATATACTTAAGATTTTCATCATTATGGAGTTTACACATATCTATTTATAAAATTAATAATTTACTTTAAGATCCATTATTTTAGTTCAACTATTATTATAGTTTCCAATCCACTTACGTATACATCCAGACATCCTTAATTAGCAAATTTTATTTGTTTTAATTTGCAAATTATTATTTTAATAAATCAAATTCTGTTAATTACCAATTAATAGATGTCAAAAATTCAGGGCGATCACATTCTTTCCCCCTTTGAATCTTTTCGTCCCCGAAAAGGAACGAAGCTAGAATTTATTAAAATGATTATTATTAGAAAAATTAAAATTTCAAAACATTTCAAATTATTATAGAATAGTTTTATAAAGATAATTTTTATAACTTGATGTCTCAACTAATCCATCTTTGTTCTTACAGAAATTCGGTCATACGTTGATCGGGCGTAGGACTGAAAATCTATAAGCATTTAGCAGACCCATTTTCAACACCCAGTGAAAATACTTGGAAAATAATTTTATTGAAAATATAGAAATCGTTTTTCGAAGATAGAGGAAATATCTTTGGTGAGAATGCTCTGGAAATCATCACCCCATCCATGGTCGCAGTTACATCCTGGATTACGTTGTCATCGCAGCAAAAGTCCATGTAAATGTAGGCCCTCCGCGACCTCTCGATTACGCCATGGAACCCACGACAGATCGCAGTTACATTCCAGGGTTACGTTGCCATCTCAGCAAAAGTCCATGTAACTGCAGGCTCTCTACGGCCTTTGATTTTTTCTATCGAAATGAAACTTCTCCACTCCTACATAGGTCGCAGTCTACCGACATAAAATCAAACGCAGTCTGCTGGCTCTCAGCGGCACACACGACTTTCGCTATGTTACCATAGGTCGCAGTCTACCGATATAAAATCAAACGCAGACTGTTGGGTCTCAGCAGCACACACGACTTTCGCTATGGTATACTCTACTCATAATCCCCAGGAACTAGTTTTGTCCGGACTCCTCACAGGATCAACTTTAGAACCCCCCCTTGGGGCCCAAGGCAGCACCACCCGGTGGCACTCTTGAGAAATTCATTTCCAGGGAGCGCCTTTTTCCCCAGAGTCAACATCAAAAAATTTTATACTATACACATATAGTATCTTCAAATCATACACCTAATATGATCTCATACAAAGCTCCTTTACACAAAATCGATTTTTTCCAAATCGATAATTCTCAAACTAGGCTTTCCAAATTCACGTATTGATTTTACCCAAAAATCAAAAGCCTTTCGAACTCCAAAGGTTCCCAAAACCTTTTTCCAAATTCCTCATAAGATCCTTCATATATAAATAAATATATATAATTTTTAAAACTTTGGATCATTTCAAACTTGTATAAAACCCTTTTAATACTTCAAACACTTTCAAAAAACCTTTTCTTTTCGGCAATAGATTCAACACGGGGAGTTTCATTTTATAAAACAAAGATATTTAACTTTGTTTACTCAAAATCAAATATTCAAATTTGATTACTCCTTTCAATATCATTTTCATTCAAATCCGTACGATGTACACATATCATCCGTACGCTATACCAATCTGATCGCTCACTCGACCACACAATTTCACTTTCGAACTAGTATCGTCCACCAGACTTCCTAGTGCGGACACAGATCTAGTTTCTTGATCAGAAACCATCATTCTCCTTTCATAGCCATAACTATGATAGAGAATATCTAGAACCAATCAACAATCCATATCCAGCTTCGTCGTCGAAAATCGAGTAGAAAATCCCAACTTGGATCGATATAATTATCTCGAAATTCTGTGCTCGAATCTGGATCAAATCACTATGTGAATAGAATAATATACGTACATCCTACGTATTTATCTTTATTGATTTAATTATCAAATCAATCCTCTTTTCCATTCACATTCACTTATCCACAATTGCTTAAATCCTCATTTAGATTATCACTTCAATTCTTATTTTAATATGGGAATTTAATCATAAACAGAACTCTGTCCACTTTAAATTTAGAAAATAGCTTGAAAAATTAAAATAGATAAGCAGTTGAAAATAATTATTAGTTCGCAAAATAGCTGTAAAATAGTTAAGAAATTGTAAAATTGTTGGAAAATAGTCAAATAGTTATAGAAATTTTAAATAATTGCAAAATGGCTATAAAATAGTAATTAGTTTATAAAATAGTTGAGAAATTGTTAAATAGTTCCAAAAATAACTGTAAAACCAGTATAAGATAATTTTAGGTTTAAAAAGTTGTATAATAAATAGTTTGGAAAAATAGATTTGCACTCAAACAATTTATTTTGAAAATAATCCAAAGTCAAACTGTTCAATTCCCAACCCCCATTTCCCAACAATTCAATTTAAATTTCCACTTCCATTTAATTTGACTCAATTCAATAACTTCAATTTCCATTGAAATTGATTTAACCCCAATTCAAGTTGAATTAATCCTCAGTTTATTTCCAAATTCAAATCAAATTGCATTCGAATTTTAACCTATTCAACTTTAACCACAATACCAATTAATTCATATCAAAATCAATTTGAACTAATTCAATTCAAATTTCAAATTTAAACCATCCTGAATTATATAAATTCGAGTTAAAATTTCAAATATTGATTTAATCCTTTAAATCAAATCAATTTATATCTTTAAACCATTTAATTCTGAATCCAAATTCCATTTCAAACTTATTTTAAAGTTCAAATAAGAGTTCAAAAATTTTTATCTTCCAGTTTGAAATCAGTTCTTTAAACAATTTTAATTTACAAATGTCATTATTCAAATTTTCAATCCAAAGTAATCCCTTATCCTTAATTTTCAAATTAAACTTAAATTTTCCTTTTATCGCAAAAATGGGTATATTACTACACTTCATTTCTCATTCATTTAAACAAATCCGATCCACAATTTAAAAATTCTTAACAACAAAAGGATAATATCATCCAATTTATTTAAAAACATCCATCCATTTTAAATCACAATTTCAATTTATTCAAACCAAATTCAATTTGATCCAATTTCATATCAATTTTTGTTTGAATTAATCCCAATTCCCATTTGCATTTGAACTTATTCAACTTATTTAACTTTCTCTATGTTAAATTCATTTTACTTAATTCAGTCGAATTTACACAATGTGAATTCCCATTCAAATTTCAAAATACTTTCCCATCTATAAGTTCAAAAACTTATCACTTTGGGTTTTCACATCTCATTCCAAATTTAAAACTCAACATTTAGAGTTTATTTCAAACCATCTTTGATATTATGTATATTCCTCACATATATACATATTTTCCTCTTAGCCCACCAAGCCGAATTTAAAATTTAAACCACCCTCGGTTTTAATTCTAAACAAATTCTTTTAAAGTTTGCAAACAACTTCTTATTCTAAAATAAGATTATATTCAAAATAGTTTGAATAATATTATTTCCTTTAATACTTTGAAAACAATTTCAAACGTTTAGATTTAGAATTCAGAACCTCACAGTTGGAAACCCACTTTAATTTACATCCTTTCAACTTTACAAGTTATTCTCTTTTTAAATGGTTAAAACATTTTATTGTTTATTGGAAAACAATTATACCATTATTAAACATAATAATCATTCTATTTCTCCGGTTTGAAACCAATTCTAATTCATCTTATTTAGAAATTTTTCCCTAACTTCAAGATTTAATTTTAGTTTGAATCTATTTCAAATTTATCTTTATTCGATTTCAATTTCAGTTTGGTTGTATTTCTATTACTTCTTAATTTAATTCCAATAATTTTAACAGCCAATTCCCTTAATATTTATTAGAATGAAATATTGCTTTATATATATCAAAATATATTTTATATAAAATCATTTAAAATCTTTATATAAGGAAATAACAAATACGTTATATATATATATATATATATATATATATATACACAACTCATTCTAGAGTAGTATGGACTCTATTTGATGAGTAACTCCCACCAGAGCCAAGGTTCTCGCTTAACCTTTCAGCTCTGATACCAAATGTAACGACCCGGAAATTTTCATCCAGAAAATTCCAGATAGTTAGGAAAAGAAGAAAAAAGAAAGAAGCAAAAAAAAGAACAAGACACAGAAACCTCACATTCGCAGCGGATCAAAATATATATCACATAAATAACAGTTTTACAAAAAAGAACTGTATCAGTACTCTTATATTTTATACATCAGAGTTACAATATTTACACAACATTGGACAATTTAAAACAACAAGTCCCAGATGCAATAATATATCACAGCGGAAAATACTCCATTCGTTCCTGCCCTCCAGCTCGTCTCCTGAGCTTCAGATTGTCCTTACCTGAAAATCTGTAATACTCGGTCTGATCCGAGCATTACATCAAAGTAACACCCGGGTCAAGCTGGAAACCAGCATGAGTAAACTCATCTAATAAGAAATTTCAATCCATAGGACTTATTTAAAAAAAACCGGGGTAACTCGTAACAATTTACAAATCACAATTCGTTATAGAACATTACTTATCTCATACATCAATTTCTAAGTACCCAAACTTAGATTAAATGGTCCAATTTACTTAAATCATTCCATATCAGCCTATTGATTTCACATATCAGTCTTTAGAGAATCGAAGTGGTTTCGGGTATTTACTAATACCCAACTCCGGTCTCTTCGAATTCAATACCATCTTATCCCAATTATTCAAATGAAACACAATTCTATCTTCAAATACAGGGTGGCACCTATACACATTACACATTAACTTATCATCGATAGATAACTACATTATCTCAGTTTAAACCCAACATATCATATCACATGGTATCACAAATCACATATTCGAGATATCAATCAATCTAAGGCATGCAATATTATTCAATCATAAGCAAGATAAATTAGTCATACCATTTCTAATTTAATTTAAACAAATTAAATTAATTACTTCAATTACCCTTAATCTTGCTTACTTAACATTAATTAATTACAAATAAATTAATTAATCCTCCTTCCATTTAAATTAATCATCCTTGATTAATTATCTTTAATTACATAAAGTGATTATCCTTTAATTAATTACACAAATTAATAAATTCTTTAACCATATACATCAATTAATATTTAATTACTTCCATTAATTACATTAATTAATCACATTAATGATCCTTAATTAATTACTTCCATTGATCAGCCTTAATCAATCATAAATAGTAATTAACCATTCTGTAATTACTTACCTTAATTAATTATATTAATCCTTAAATTAATTACACAAATTAATAAATTCTTTAATTACTTGTCCTGAGTAATTAACCCTTAATTACTTCATTAATTATATTAATTATTGATCTTCTAATTACTTCCTTAAAGTAATTATCGCCCTTATTAAACCCATCACATTCATAGATCAAATTTAATTAATTACAAATAGTAATTAACTAATCTTTAATTACTTTCATTAGTTAAATTAACTTCTTAATTAATAAATTCTTTAATTAATTATACTAAGTAATTAACCTTTAATTACTCCCTTGAGTCATCAAATAATTTCTCTTTATTTAATTACACTCAACCCTTAATTACTTACTCTATGTAATTACACTCTATTAATTAAGTAATTCTGCTTAATTAATTTCCTTTCATGATTATCCTTAATTAATTTACAAATTAATTATCTTAAATTAACTATCTTAATTAATCATCATAATCACCAGTAAATGATTTATATTAATTACCATTATTAACCATCCACTAATTACTTATACTGAGTAATTATTGATTAATTGATCTTTTACTTAAACTTAGCTAATTCAATTTGAATATGCGAATAAATTTGAATTAAATTGCTTTTGAAAAAACCTGTACACACTTAACCTTTTTTTAAAAAAAAAATTTAGAACAGGTTTCCACACAGTAAAACAACCAAAACTCAAATCAGCTTCGAGGAAATTACAAGATAACTCGAGCAAACTCTGGAGTAACATCACTACACTCGCGTAACAACAACTCATCCAAACTTCGAGTCGAATACTTGAGTGCTACGAGATTTACTCTGGGTTACTTCTTCCTAAACCCACAGATCAAACACCTAACCCAACGTGCACGAATCTGTGCACCGTGCATATGAACGTCACCGACGATCACTTCCATTGGTCGCTGACCATCCTCAAACGTCAACCACGACCTTCTTTCACCGATCATCAACCTGAATCCATTCTCGAATCTCCCTTTCGAAATCGAACCATTCGACCTGAAATCTAGAACTTAAGCGATCATCAAAATCTTCCTTGAAACACTTGCGCCGATCACCGGAGAATCCAACACCCTGTCCCAAGCTTCGTCGATGTCCCTCAACCTATTCCTCCTCTCGCGATATCCTGAAGTACCCTAGATAGATAAATTAATTCAAGATCGATGACGAACCCCACCGGGCTTAAACCCTAAATCGACCCTTTAAACCATCAACGACGATTAGAAATACAATTGAACATTTTTCCGACCATCCCTGGCCCACTACCTTCCACTGGCCGCAAACACTAACCCTCTGATCCACGTGATCATCAGAAAAGCTTAAAACCACATATATCGATCAACTCGTGATTTCTCTCAAATTATACTCTTGAAAATCGTGGTTTTACCTTTAAAAATCTTAAATTTCGAAATCAAATTTGATTATATGTTTGATTCCAGAAATCATTAAGGTCGAATATTAGCAATGTTTATGATCCTACTGTCTTGCTTACTTTTTTTATTTGTTTTTTTATTTTTTTGTTGAAACCAGCTTTTAAAAAATATCTGGGGATAATTTAAAGCCACTTCTTGTCATTACAATCAAGTTTTACTTACACATCAATGTTTAAAATAAATCAGGTAAAAGAATATATAGATTTGATCAGGTTTTTGGAAACTGTAAAACTAGAACAGAGTGATTATCTTGTATTCAAAACTTGCATGCTATAAATTCCTGTATATATCTACATGCAATTCAATATAAATAAACACACACTACTCATCATACTTTGTTTCAAAAATTATAGCATGCGACAGGCTAGAAACTGGGTTTGCTCACCTGTAAAAGAAGATAACAGAGATCATGATCTGGATTCTTGTTTCAAACTAAAGCTTGAATTTGCTACTAGCTGTTTTGAATTTGAACAGATCTAATTTTTATGGTTTGGGTTGAATTTTCTTCCTGTTCTTGATCTTAAACTCCTGCTTTAATTAGAAAAAAAAACTGAGTTGATCATTGTTTTTGCTTCAATTTTCCCCTGATCTTGCCTAATTGATCTTCTTGTGAAAAACTTGAATTTGGATCTTGGTTCTGCTTCAGTTTCAAATATTTGGAAGAGTTTTGATTTATTTTAGGATAAAAAGAAAATAATAAAAAAACACTTGTTAAATTTGCTTACAAATGTCATTAGCATGCCATAATCAATGTACACTTGTATTTCGATAAAAACTTAAGCTTACATTTGTATTTACATGAAACAATTTGCTTACATTTGTTATTTTTATGTTATATCTATCTTACATTTGTAACGTTCATGCATTAATATATTTTTATATGTATTTATATATTTATAAAAATATTTACCATTTAGTTTATAGGTATCCATGTCTTTAACCTTTGTTTTATTAACCTATATTCACTTTATAAGAAATTGAAATAAAATCCAAATATTAATGATAATTTTAGAACCAATTTATTCTAAGATGTTTTGAATTTTAAAAAAAACCTTATTTGCCAACTACTTATACATATAAGAACAACAATTAATTTATTTGTTTTTGAAAAGATAAATTTTGCCCATTTACTAAAATGATTATCTTAATATGTTTACTAGGATTATACTTCCACAATGAATTTATATATGCATATACTTAAGATTTTCATCAATATGGAGTTTACACATATCTATTTATAAAATTAATAATTTACTTTAAGATCCATTATTTTAGTTCAACTATTATTATAGTTTCCAATCCACTTACGTATACATCCAAACATCCTTAATTAGCAAATTTTATTTGTTTTAATTTGCAAATTATTATTTTAATAAATCAAATTCTGCTAATTACCAATTAATAGATGTCAAAAATTCAGGGCTATCACACATCCATAACTAATTAAATCAAATTAATTACTTTAATCGTTTTAAATCTTGCTTACTTAACAATAATTAACTACAACCCATTAATTAACCATCCCCTAATTATCCTCTCTAATTACATTCAGTAATTAGCCTTTAATTAATTTACCACATTCATTAATCAACCTTGATTAATCACCTTCAGTAATTAATATTCTTAATTACTCACATTGATTAATTAATCCCTTACTTAATTAAAAAATCCTTTAATTAATTAACTAAGTAATTAGCACTTAATTACTTCCACTAAGTAATTATTCTTTATTAATTACATTAAGTAAATAACCACTTTAATTATTTCTATTGATTTACAACTCCTTAATTAATTACCTAAAATATACCTTAATTTATTCAAATGAACCCAAGGATAAAAAATAAATTATTTTCAAAAGCTTGGTTAATTTATAATAACTTATTTAAACTCCTAAATTAAATAGACTTAAAGTAAATACAATTTTAAATATTTAAAATTCCTGTGTCAATATAAAACTTAAATAAACATTTACATTAAAGAAAAATCGGTTTTTTAAAGTTTTACTTTAAATCAACATGCTTGATTTTATACATCAATTGGTTATGGCTTTATTTTCTCTTTAAACAATTTTCTTTAAAAAACAAATCAAATTCCTTTAAATAAGCAAACCCAACACGCCAAAGCCTAAAAGCCCAAGACTAAAACAACCATAACCAAAAAAAAAAATAGCACAAACTTAGTTGGACCGAAGTCCAACACGATTGCACAGGGTCAAACGCGAAAAAAAAAACCCAACTAATCCTTCTTCTCGCTTTAGTTCCAGTTCCGATTCAAGGAACTCAACCCAAACGAAAGAAAAAAAGAAAAACCGAGCTCGATCGATTCGAGCATCCCCTCGAGAATAATCCCGCAACCGTCACCGATCGCATGCAGCATTCACATGAAAACAACTTCGCCGGAATCTCTCGTGCACGATGACACATGTGCACGTGCACACCCCCTTAATTGACCATCTCACCGCTATGGCACCACCACTCAGTCCTATATTCTCCCTTGATCCAAAATACCACGATGCCGATGCTCCCCAACCCTCTGATTGAAGAATCGATCCTCTGCCTCACCCTTCAGAATCCGGTAAACCACCCTTCTTCCACAAATCAATCCACCGCAACGACTACTGACCATTGCTCTGCATGCCACCTACCTCCGACGAAGTTCCACACCAACAGCTACCTCCAAGCGAAGCCATATGAACTCCGGTCGCACCTATTTCTCTCAACATCCTCTCGATTCCTCCAGAGCCGAGATGTGACGCCCCACCTCTATACCCACGCTAGCCAAGAACATTACGGTGAATGCTGTCAACTAGCACGGAGAATAAGGCTGTTGAGGAGCGACCATCCATGTAATTGCTTTGCGCGAGCATCGATATGTCAGATAGTATAACATGCATTTCTTATCAAGAGGGAAATCCGACATACCGACACAAACTCAAAGCTACTACACAGTGGCTATAATATCTTCAGAAACAAATATAGAAATAAACATAACATAAATCAGTCACAGATAATTCATATCACAAAGGCGGAAATAGATATGAATATTACACATGAAAGTGTACATCAGAGTAGTGGTCAAAAAGATCCACAATAATACAAAGGAATAGATACAAGTGCTAGACAAAAATATGTATACATCAAGGAGTCTGTATCTCAAATGTATACAACAAAAAACTACTAAACTAAAGTAGTTAGCCAAAAGTCAGAAGATGGTTCCATAAGGAGTCAAGCAGAAGCACCTGTAAAATCTCAGTCTGACCCGAGTATTATTTAAGAAGAAAATAATAAACGGATTAGTCTAGCTATAAATATCAGATGAAGTGATATATAATAAGAGATATGACATAAACATATAATAATCACAATGCCAAGCTGTGATAAATAAGTAATTGAAAATCAACAAGAGATTAATCAATATCACAATAATCTACTCAAGATAAAAAGGAATGTCATACTCCTAATTTCATTCACCAAGCCACAATAAATGACATATATATCAATGCCCATCGTAAAAGTTGGTGAAACATAAATTCCAGAAATCAACACACGAAATCCAGAAATCACAATAAAAAGGAACAACGACGTCGTACAGCGGGACATCCGATGAACCAAATCACAATAAAAAGGATGGCCAATCCCACAAACTGGACATCGACGCACCTAGAAAGACACGCCCCATGTACAGTCGAACATCGACGCACCTAGAAAGATACGCCCCATGCTCTAGCATCGACGCACCTAGAAAGATACACCCCATGCACAAATAAACATCGATGCACCTAGAAAGATACGTCCCATGCATAAATAAACATCGATGCACCTAGAAAGATACACCCCATGTAATGTCTAACATTGGTGCACCTAGAAAGATACACCCCATGCAAAGTCGAACATCGACGCACCTAGAAAGATACGTCCCATGCATAGACGAACATCGACGCACCTAGAAAGATACGCCCCATGTCCCGACTTATTGAGCCGATTGCTCCACGAAGTAAACAAACATCGATGCACCTAGAAAGGTACACCCCATGCATAAATAAACATCGACGCACCTAGAAAAGTACGACCTATGTACAAACAAACATCGACGCACCTAAATAGGTACGACCCATGTAAGAAATGAGAAGAAGCTCAATAAAATGAGGAACAGTCCTCCACATAGACAAAGAGACATCGCACATTGCTAGTCTAAATCACAAGATGATCGTCATGATCAACGAGAAGTGTCAATTACAATAAGCTAGTAAATATATGAGCTTAGCTTCATGTCCCATAACCACTAGCTTAACTTAAATATTTACGAACAAATTGTAGGTCTCCACTAGAAAATTGTCACAAGAGATTCAATCGAACAAGTCCAAGAATTAACCGATGAAGTAAACGCAAGTGTTTCATACCACTTGTTTTACTAAGTCGTTTAATTAGATTTCTCATACGAGTGAGGTAAAGGTTTGTATATACTAATAGATTGGAAAACGGTTTTATAAACGAATTTGGTATTGAAAATAGAGTTGAAATCGTTTTGAGGCAAGAGTTTTGATATTTACTACTAGTATTGAAACCTTTATATTTTTAAAGTGACAAATCACAAAGATGATAGTAGAACAATCGATCATCAAAATTCACATTCGAAGACGTGAATAAAATCCAAAGAAATCGATACCGAATCCATCAAAATGGATATTTCCAAAAATCCCAAAAATAGGAGTCATTAAAGTCGTAGCAACAACAAGTGGGAAATAACACGAATCGATTAAATTTTGAAACACAAAAGAAATAGACCAAAATAGGCATAATAGGCATTTTAGAGCAGGTCAGTCGACTGACTCAAAGGTCCAGTCGACTGAACCAGAAGCAGGGAAAAATAATTTCCTGCAGTCAGTCGACTGACCTAAAAATTCAGTCGACTGAATGCAGGGAAACAGAGGACCCGAGCCTCTGTTAGTTGCCTTCGGAATGCCTATGTGCTACAGCCAGTCGACTGACTCATGGGTCCAGTCGACTGACTGGCACCAAGGCTGTTTTCCAGCCTATGAAATGAAGATGCTATCTTCTTCAAAAATGCAATCGGGCGAGCACGGTCACTAGGGGTTTATGCAAATCGACTACCCGGCCCTATAAGCTCTTCGATGCATCACCAAAACAAGTTCAAACAACAAAGCTATGATTTTTGAAGAATTGAACTCAAAACACTAAAAATTTGGAATGTTCACAAAACCTATCCAAAACAAAATCAAATACACATGAATAAGTATTAGGAATTCATACCTAACAATCAAAGATAATCATAGACCTAGATGTGAGATTAAAAATCTCACCTTTGAACCCAAATTAATGAAGGTGAAGCTTTTAAAACAAGCTAAGATCAATTCCTCTTTAATAACAACTCAAGAAGCTTCAATCTAAGCTTACAAGTAAAATATTTCCTAAATTAGGTTTAGGAAATTTCTGAAATTGAATGGAGAAAGAGTTGGAGAAGAAGAAGGAGATGCTTACTAATGGGTTCTCTTTGATTTTGGAGCAAGAACTTGAGCTAGCAAGAGGAACTAGGGCTTGGAGTTTCTAATTCCCATTCTCTTCCACCATTTTTGCTTGAGCTTGAGTGTTAGGAATATGAAATGAAGTAATGAAGAGGAGAGGGGTTGGGACTGAATACATAAGTGGGCTCAGCCCAAACCAAAACCCTAAGTGAAAAGTAGCAAAATTCAACTTTCTCCAAACATATCGAAGCTTATACTCAAAAAGGTCGCAAACGGCATTTTGAACTCAATGGGGGTGGTCTCGAGTCCCAATTCGACTGTTTGCAAAAAGTAGCTTTTCGGACCAAAATCCGACGAACGATAAAATATTTAAATAAAAATATTTAAATATAAAATCGATAAATATGCGGGTTGTTACAGACTCCCCTCCTTAAAGAAATTGCGTCCTCGCAATACTTAGGAAGAAAATAAGAAGTAACAACCATAGAAGCATATAAACACAAAACAAAATTGAAATAAGAAGTTCACCATAAAGAGCACGAAAGAGTTAGCAAGAACAGGATCGCTCAATGAATTCTCTAGATTCCCAAGAGTAATCCTTAGGATTTGAGAACCATTGAACTCTCACAAGAAGAACATCTTTATTTCGAAGTCGTTTGAGCTCCGAAGCAATAATTCGAATAGGAGGTTGCTCAAAAATCAAATCTGGTGAAACTTCAATTTCCACAATATCACCGGGCTCAAGAATAAAAATAGGAAACCTAAAAGCATTTCCATAGTAAAAAGATGCAGAAAACGTCAAGAATAGCAGAAAATTGAGCCAGTGCAACGGTGTAGTTCAGAAACGGTACTCCCGAGAAACTAGAAACTCGAATAATTTGGAACACCGACGTAGTACAAAAACGGTACGTCCAATGAACCGATAAACCAGAACAACGATGTAGTATAATGGTACATCCATTGATCCAGATAAGACGGAACATCGATGTAGTATAATAATAGTACATCCGATGAACCGAACACCATAAAAGAACACCGGACACTAGTCCATAAAAGGAATGAGATAAGACTCAATAAAACGAAGTACATCAAAACGTTCGATGAACTTGATAAAGAGATAATTCCCTTAAGACATCATCCAAGAATCAACCACTTGTTGCCTACGACAAAGTGCATTGGCAACATGATTTCCCTTCCGGGAATAAAAAGAATATCAAGATCATAAGATACCAGGAACTCGAGTTGACATGAAGTTTCTTATGAGAAAATAAATATTCCAAGGATTTATGATCGATATGGAGAACAAATTCCTCCCCTAAAAATGATGATGCAAAACTCTAAAAGTAGAAACAATAACCGTGAGCACTAGATCATGAGTGGTATATCTAGTCTCGATAGGCTATAATGATTTAGAAGCACAAGTGATAGCACGTTCTCCTTTGCAAGAGAATGGCATCCAAACCAATACGACTAGTATCGGTACAAATAGCAAAGTCTTGGTTCCCCTCCAGGAATCACTAGAATAAGAGTATCGAAAGAAAGAACTTCTTTTAAATAATTCTCTTTCCCGAAAAGCTAAAACTTTCAAAATCTCAATTATCTCAATGTAAAAATATTTCTAGAAAAATTTACATTTTACAAGTTAATATATTGTGTCTGATTGTCTCATCAAAGCGTTTAGGAAATTCCTATCGATAACGTTGATCAAGTGCATCGACCAAAATTCTTAAAACACTAAATGGGCAATACAATCACAAAATCGTATTCTATAGGATAAGTAAGTTTCTCAAAAACTTCTAAGAATATTCTTTGTTCGTTTTAAGAACAAAAATCCGGTTATACTTATAAATAAATCTTATGAAAAAGATTTGCAAAATTTTAAATTGCTATTTTCATCCAAAAATCAATAAATAAAAGAATGGTCTCATCAAAATATTCATAGAATATTTGATATATAAAATGGATGAAATAAGCTGGACAAATTGAATGACAAAATAAGTCATTCATAGGAATCATAACAAGTGCGGAATGCGGTAAGTGGAATGCTAACTTCCGCAACTCGTAGCAAATGAAAACCGGTGGTAAGGTCAAACTGAAAAGACCTTAGCACCACACAAAGATTACTTAGGTGATAAATCCTAAGACAAGCTCAAAAATACCGGAAAATTTCTCAAACTATTTAGATAAGAGAAACAACACTTTCCTTATAAGTGGGCTTAAGGAATAAAATGATGCCATCAAGTTGGAATCAAAATCATAAAGGAAAAATAGAAATCTGCTTAACAGATTGAAAATGTCAAAGATGAATAGTCCACACGAAAAATAGGATATGAGCTTCACAACGATTAAGCCAATCCTTACAAAAATCAATTCCGAAGCCTAAGTAAAAATATCGGCTCGGAAAGAAAAATCACAGAAAATAGTTTCGACATCAAAAGAAAGCAAATTGAGTGTTGCGGATCAACCATCCGGATTCGCAACTCTCAAAGAAGTCATCAAGCCCAAAATATTCAAAGAAAAAGAATCGACAAGTTCTTTTGATATAAAATAGTGAGATGAAACCCATATCAAAAAGAACTCAAATAAGAAGATCACAAAATAAAACAATGCCATCAAGGATTGAGTGAAAAATACCTTGACCAAGAGAAGAGTTGCTAGGGGTTTGCACAATATTTAGCTTTCTCATGTCCTTGTTCAAAAGTTTGGGACACGCAGATAAAAGATGACCCGGTTTCTTGCAATAGCGACAAGAATGGGTTTTTGGACACATATTCGCATAGTGTTCCATAGAATTTAAATTGTAGCATCCTCCACGATTAGGGATTGGAGTCTTTGCTACAAAAGTAGTTTGCTTCAATCTCTTATTGGGATTAAGGCTCTTGAACTTAATATGCCTCTTCTTGGAAGTTCCAATATCACAAACACTTCCTTTACCAACCTCTCCATGAAGAAGAGTAACATCCACAAGCTGATTGAAAGAAACTTCAAGTTTCAAAGGTAGAACCATTTCGGGGTTCTTACTCATAGCATAGATAAACTCTTGATTCTTTACAAGATCCAAAAGTTGTTGAGCAGACATAAATACTCCATCCTGGGGAGTAGAACTAGATTGACCGGCGCTGGGACGGCCTGGTCTAACCATTTCTCTTCCTTTAGAAAGAAAGAAGGAAGAAGAAGAAGGTTATTCACAAAATGAATATCAAGCAATCTTGATAGATAAAACAAGGAATCATAAAGAAAATAGGATGAATCGGTACGAAGACTCGAAATAAATCCTAAAGCACGACTCCTAAGATGGACTTAGGACGATGATCCTTGTTATAATATTCCATATTGTTTCGAAGTTTGGCTCTGATACCAAGCTGTGACGCCCCACCTCTATACCCACGCTAGCCAAGAACATTACGGTGAATGCTGTCAACTAGCACGGAGAATAAGGCTGTTGAGGAGCGACCATCCATGTAATTGCTTTGCGCGAGCATCGATATGTCAGATAGTATAACATGCATTTCTTATCAAGAGGGAAATCCGACATACCGACACAAACTCAAAGCTACTACACAGTGGCTATAATATCTTCAGAAACAAATATAGAAATAAACATAACATAAATCAGTCACAGATAATTCATATCACAAAGGCGGAAATAGATATGAATATTACACATGAAAGTGTACATCAGAGTAGTGGTCAAAAAGATCCACAATAATACAAAGGAATAGATACAAGTGCTAGACAAAAATATGTATACATCAAGGAGTCTGTATCTCAAATGTATACAACAAAAAACTACTAAACTAAAGTAGTTAGCCAAAAGTCAGAAGATGGTTCCATAAGGAGTCAAGCAGAAGCACCTGTAAAATCTCAGTCTGACCCGAGTATTATTTAAGAAGAAAATAATAAACGGATCAGTCTAGCTATAAATATTAGATGAAGTGATATATAATAAGAGATATGACATAAACATATAATAATCACAATGCCAAGCTGTGATAAATAAGTAATTGAAAATCAACAAGAGATTAATCAATATCACAATAATCTACTCAAGATAAAAAGGAATGTCATACTCCTAATTTCATTCACCAAGCCACAATAAATGACATATATATCAATGCCCATCGTAAAAGTTGGTGAAACATAAATTCCAGAAATCAATACACGAAATCCAGAAATCACAATAAAAAGGAACAACGACGTCGTACAGCGGGACATCCGATGAACCAAATCACAATAAAAAGGATGGCCAATCCCACAAACTGGACATCGACGCACCTAGAAAGACACGCCCCATGTACAGTCGAACATCGACGCACCTAGAAAGATATGCCCCATGCTCTAGCATCGACTCACCTAGAAAGATACGCCCCATGCACAAATAAACATCGATGCACCTAGAAAGATACATCCCATGCATAAATAAACATCGATGCACCTAGAAAGATACACGCCATGTAATGTCTAACGTCGACGCACCTAGAAAGATACACCCCATGCAAAGTCGAACATCGACGCACCTAGAAAGATACGCCCCATGCATAAACGAACATCGACGCACCTAGAAAGATACGCCCCTGTCCCGACTTATTGAGCCGATTGCTCACGAAGTAAACAAACATCGATGCACCTAGAAAGGTACACCCCATGCATAAATAAACATCGACGCACCTAGAAAGGTACGACCCATGTATAAACAAACATCGACGCACCTAAATAGGTACGACCCATGTAAGAAATGAGACGAAGCTCAATAAAATAAGGAACAGTCCTCCACATAGACAAAGAGACATCGCACATTGCTAGTCTAAATCACAAAGATGATCGTCATGATCAACGAGAAGTGTCAATTACAATAAGCTAGTAAATATATGAGCTTAGCTTCATGTCCCATAACCACTAGCTTAACTTAAATATTTACGAACAAATTGTAGGTCTCCACTAGAAAATTGTAACAAGAGATTCAATCGAACAAGTCCAAGAATTAACCGACGAAGTAAACGCAAGCGTTTCATACCACTTGTTTTACTAAGTCGTTTAAATAGATTTCTCATACGAGTGAGGTAAAGGTTTGTATATACTAATAGATTGGAAAACGGTTTTATAAACGAATTTGGTATTGAAAATAGAGTTGAAATCGTTTTGAGGAAAGAGTTTTGATATTTACTACTAGTATTGAAACCTTTATATTTTTAAAGTGACAAATCACAAAGATGATAGTAGAACAATCGATCATCAAAATTCACATTCGAAGACGTGAATAAAATCCAAAGAAATCGATACCGAATCCATCAAAATGGATATTTCCAAAAATCCCAAAAATAGGAGTCATTAAAGTCGTAGCAACAACAAGTGGGAAATAACACGAATCGATTAAATTTGGAAACACAAAAGAAATAGACCAAAATAGGCATAATAGGCATTTTAGAGCAGGTCAGTCGACTGACTCAAAGGTCCAGTCGACTGAACCAGAAGCAGGGAAAAATAATTTCCTGCAGTCAGTCGACTGACCTAATAATTCAGTCGACTGAATGCAGGGAAACAGAGGACCCGAGCCTCTGTTAGTTGCCTTCGGAATGCCTATGTGCTACAGCCAGTCGACTGACTCAAGGGTCCAGTCGACTGACTGGCACCAAGGCTGTTTCCCAGCCTATGAAATGAAGATGCTATCTTCTTCAAAAATGCAATCGGGAGAGCACGGTCACTAGGGGTTTATGAAAATCGACTACCCGGCCCTATAAGCTCTTCGATGCATCACCAAAACAAGTTCAAACAATAAAGCTATGATTTTTGAAGAATTGAACTAAAAACACTAAAAATTTGGAATGTTCACAAAACCTATCCAAATCAAAATCAAATACACATGAATAAGTATTAGAAATTCATACCTAACAATCAAAGATAATCATAGACCTAGATGTGAGATTAAAAATCTCACCTTTGAACCCAAATTAATGAAGGAGAAGCTTTTAAAACAAGCTAAGATCAATTCCTCTTTAATAACAACTCAAGAAGCTTCAATCTAAGCTTACAAGTAAAATATTTCCTAAATTAGGTTTAGGAAATTTCTGAAATTGAATGGAGAAAGAGTTGGAGAAGAAGAAGGAGATGCTTACTAATGGGTTCTCTTTGATTTTGGAGCAAGAACTTGAGCTAGCAAGAGGAACTAGGGCTTGGAGTTTCTAATTCCCATTCTCTTCCACCATTTTTGCTTGAGCTTGAGTGTTAGGAATATGAAATGAAGTAATGAAGAGGAGAGGGGTTGGGACTGAATACATAAGTGGGCTCAGCCCAAACCAAAACCCTAAGTGAAAAGTAGCAAAATTCAACTTTCTCCAAACATATCGAAGCTTATACTCAAAAAGGTCGTAAACGGCATTTTGAACTCAATGGGGGTGGTCTCGAGTCCCAATTCGACTGTTTGCAAAAAGTATCTTTTCGGACCAAAATCCGACGAACGATAAAATATTTAAATAAAAATATTTAAATATAAAATCGATAAATATGCGGGTTGTTACACGAGACCTCTCTAAAACCGTAAAATCTATTACTCCACACAACCCAAGCCTCAATTAAAAATTTGGCCATGGTCGATCACATCACCTTCCCCAAACGCACCTTCCAGTGGCGTCGACAAGACGTCATCACCACCCAGAGTGGCGAAATTAATTTATAAAAGGAAATTTGAAAATTTAAAATCTCTTATTTTATAAACCGTTAAAAATCGCGATTAAACTTCTAAAAATCTTATTTCTACTCAAGAATTCAGATTATATGTTCGAATTCTTGTTTTAAGCATGTTGAATTTTCATTAAAATGTGTTTACTTACTGTAAAAAATAAGCCTAAGACCACCACACAACATAATTTGCTCTCGATCTATTTTTATCTTATACTACAAACATAAATAATCATTTCCCTAGTTCACAACATCATCAAAGTTAAACTAGAATTAAAGATATAAATTTTTGAAACAAAAATGAACAAAAATGCTCACTGTTTAACAGAGCAATAACTATCCAGGTTTTGAAATAAGGTTTCTCACTAGTTTTACATGAATACATTTTTTTTTAAAAAAGGGGATCTCTTGTCTACTAACGCATTTCCTTCAAACATCTTATGCTATAAGAATTTGGGTAAGAGAAATGAATTCTTTTTGAAAGGAGGCCTCGTGATAACAACCAGTAACATGCATTTACATACCCAGACATACGTACAGAATTTCTCCTATATTTCTAACAATTTCATTTATTCTACTATGGAATTCAAATCCAATTCATCATTTTATTTTTCTTTTAAATCATATTTTACATTCACAAAGATATAAAAGGATATGGTTTTAAAAGAAAAGATGTTTTACTCACCTGTTTCAAAAACGAACAGGGCTTTTACCCAGACGCTGGCAAACTTAAATTGCTTTGACCCTTTAAAACTGAAACGCTTAGTTGTTGCTTTGGTTAAGAATTTGAAACTTTGAAATCTGAAGCTTTGATTGTGATGCAGGTTGAAGAGTTGCTAAGAAGATTTAACTTTGAAACTGTTTTCACTTGAACTAGTTATTGTTTTTGAGATAGTTTTTGTTTTGTTTTTAATTTTAACTTCTCTAGTTTTTGATATTGACAAAAAATGAGAGATGAAGAAAGAAAATAGATCTGAGAAAGTGGAAAATGAATTTGCAGCCTAATTCTTTAAACATTAAATCCATATATTTTCATTAGAAGGCACTAATGCCACTTGTTAACCATGCATAAAATCTTAGTTACAAATGTTGATTCATGAGTTATTTCTCTAAAAATGTTTAACTCTTATTAAAAAAAAATTAAGTCTTTATATGAATATGTTTTATTTCAAGTATA
Source organism: Allium cepa (assembly GCA_030765085.1). Lineage (NCBI taxonomy): Eukaryota > Viridiplantae > Streptophyta > Magnoliopsida > Asparagales > Amaryllidaceae > Allium > Allium cepa. Next base: position 243,107,022 of record CM060930.1, read on the forward strand.
AAAGAAAAATATTTTATTCTTTTATTTAAATCCTATTTAAATTATCATACCCTTTTTAAATTTAATAATTATTGATCTTAAGTATTTTCAAAACAAATTTTTTATATTGAATTCAAACAAAACTTCTAATCACAATAGATATGCACACATATGTTATAAATATCTTATGTAAATGTTAATGTTATATATATCCTCACTTTCAAACTTCCAAATATTCAACTTCCCAAGGCAAATATACATATACATATACATATATATATACACACACACACTAGCTTTTTAAAATATAAAATTTTATTAGAACCAAATTATTCTAGGATGTTTGAATTTCAAATCCAAACTTTATGTGCCATATATATATATAAATACAAAAACAACACGTAATTTATTAGTTTTTGAAAAGATAAATTTTGTCCATTTTAACGATTATACTTTCACACTGAATTTGTATATGTATATACTTAAAATTTACAATTATTATAGAGTTTACTCATATCCATTTATATATTTAATTATTTATTATAAGAGTCATCATTTGAAAATTTAACTATTGTTATAGTTTCCAATCCACTTATACATATTATCAAATTTATCAGTTCAACTGAATAAGATCAGTTAATTATTTAACTATCAGAAATCAACAATCCGGGTTATCACAAAATGTATCATCGAGCATTACCCTATACAAACGCATTAATTTTTCAACTAAATAAACAGAAGAGTACTTGTAATTTCCATTTACTTTAAACCAAAAAAACAAACGAAATAAAATAACAACATTATCAAGCAATATCGCGATATCAATGAAAAACAAACAAAATCGACTACAAATCCAACTAATATTTTACCTAGAAGAAGATAAAGCCATGAATCCGAAATAATATCTTAAAACAATGATCGAACTAAATCAAAATAAAAACTTGCAATCGAAATCATGACCATCATTAAAATAAGCATGAGAGGTAAACAAGACTATTTATGGAATAAATTTAGCCGCAAATAAAAATAGGGATCGGAAATATAATTTTTGAAATAGAAGGAGTTTACGTGGACTAAGTTTAATTATAAGGATGTGGGCCTAATTTTCACTTTTCCTTAACCGTGTGTAAATAAGGAAAGCCAAATTTCACCTCTCATTATGAAGTGTTATGGAAGAGGAGACAAACCAAAAACTTGAGGTTATTAGCAACCGTAGGCACCCTTAAAACACAAGTCAAATCTAGTAGGCTAACAAATGTAAACTTGTCCAGTAAGATAGAGGAGGTACAGGGGACACATAACTAGTCATGTGCCAAAATGATTAATTCCCTTAGGCTTAGAGGTTCTTGATTAACCAACCAAATCTTGGATCTTAAGAATAAATTTAAGCTTGCTCTAGACGATTGAGAGAAGATTTTTTAAGAGTTTGCTCTACTCTCTAAACTGCGTCTAGGAGACTCACAGTTGAAGAACAAAAGGTTATCTTTCCTTAGAAGATTCTATGATCAAAGCCTAACTATAACTCTAGTGGCTCTTCTTGGTAATCGAAGTGTAACCCCACCACCCTAAGCTATTACGGAAGGGAAGACCCATAAAAGTGATCATGTTTCAGAATATGTTCCCCATTCTATTCTGCAAACCAACCTTATATTGCCCCAAGTAGATTCTTCTCCATCGAAACTCTTTGTATCGAAGGGTGATTAGGGAAGGACGTCATTTTTCCAATATGGCCAAACCCTTGGGGTCTGTTCCTGATACTAGAAGTAGAGGCCGTAAGATCATTTTAGCTACCAAGGAGAAATTTTCTTACCTTATAGTACCATGAGTTATGTACTTCTTTTCTTACTTACTGACTATATTAATTCTCTATGGATAGAGCTGTTCTTATAATGACTTGTCTTTTCTGGTTCTAATGTACGTCTCTTTTTGGTGCAATCATGCCCCAACTGCTTAAGTTTAGAAAGAGAACTTGCCTCTGTGTAACGGAGTCTTGATGATAAGATAGCTGAATTGACAAAATATAATCCTAATCTCGATGCTAACATCCATGCTATCTTGAAAGATAACGAATCTATGAAACAAACTCTTGAGGAACTAACCAAAAAGATGTATGCTATGGGGGAGGCAGTGTCAGTTACTGGTTAGGCTTCAAGAATCGGTAGTGTTGGGGTTGTGGGAATCAGCGTCTACTCTTTGACAACAATTGGATGAAGCTCACCGAGAGCTTTTGACAATCAAGTTGAAAGAACTCGAAACCGATAGTAAGCATACCAGTGAAGCTATAGCTACAACCTCTTCAGCTCGAAGAAGATGTAGGGGTAAATGGTATGCTGCTATAAGGATTCCTTTTCTCACAGGACTACAACTGTCTCTTTCAGGTCTTGTTCCCAACATTCCCAACCTAAAGGGAGTTCTTCCTCGGCCCTAGTACCTAATGCATAAAACATTCTTGTTCGTATCAGGGATGGTTGAAAATCTCACTAAGAAAATTTATGAAGGAATTGATATCTAACACGTACGACAAGATCGAAGAGCATTTCAAATCTCGCTTGGAGAGGGCCGTGAAGGAGGTCGAAACTAGGGTTAGGAATGTGTATGATGGCTTACAAGATGATTCTTCTTCTTTTCTTTTGTATATTATGCTCCAAATGTACTAATAATAACTTTGATAATCTGTCTATAATATTGAGCTCTCCTTTTGTATTTTCTGTCGACTAATTCTTTCAACTCGAGCCATTTTGATTATCCTTTCTAATTCCATCTTGGGGTCATTCTTTCCCATTGGTGTCTCGCCGTATTGGGATTTTCGATGTCTATTTTAACTAGCTTGATGCCATCCTTATGGCTTTGATTGGGACCCTTACTAGGTGCTCATTTTTATTTAGGAACTTCCTCGTAAAACTCTAACCTTATTAGGAATTATATCTAATTTTGATCTTATGCATGATACTTATCGATTGTCATGCACCATTATTGAGAACCTATCCAATATTCTCATCTACCTAAGGATCTACCCAATACATGGTACTTCTCGCCTATGACTCACTACCATTGGGAATCTACCCAACGCTCTAATCTAACTAGGAATCTAGGTGATGCATAGCATTTCTTCTCCATGGCTCAGTATCATTAGGAATCTACCCAACACTCTAATTTAACTAGAAATCTACCCAGTGCATGGTACAACTTTACCATGGCTCAATATCATTAGGAATCTATCCAATATTCTAATCTAATAGGGAATTCACCCAGTGCATGGTATTACTTGACCACGGCTCACTATTATTGGGAATTTACCAAATATTCTAATCTAACCAGTATCTACCCAACGCATGGTACTACTTAACTATGGCTCCCTATTATTGTGAATCTATTCAATATGCTAATCTAACTGGGGATCTACCCAGTGCATGATTCCATTTTACCATGACACATTATCATTCTACTTTTCGACGTTTTTTTTAAAACCTAGGTAATATGGCCTTACAATCTGTAGCGCATCACTGTAGGGGTGCTCTTATAGAGAGGTCTACCAACTTATCCTGGGTCTAAATCTATAGCCACTTTTAGCGGGCATCGGCCATCTACAACCACTTTTGGCGGGCTTCGGCTATCTATATCCACTTTTGGCTAGTGTCGGCCATCTAAACCCATTCTAGGTTACTGGTTATACAAAAAGCTAATTGTAACTTGGTAAAAGATAAATAAGAGTGCTTTCAAATTACTTCGTAAAAGGATTTTGAAATTGAGTAGTTAGTAGATAGCATTGCTTGGAAGAAAAATCTTTAGTTTAAGTTTGAGAAAGAGAATTGTTGAGAAAATTAACAACTTTTAAGAAAAAGTGAAACTTTTTATCAAACTTGCCAGGTCAATAGAAGAGTTTTGGCCCTTGGACTCTGAATGCAGACACAACAATCGAAAATAACCAAAAGCGAGAGATATTAGATGTAATTTCATGGGCATAGAAAATTGGATTATATTTTATGAGATAAGAAATAGCTAGACTCGAAAGGAGCATCTTTTGTAAGATAAGAGACTGCTTCAAATATAAAGAACCATATAGCATCCTTTATCTTCGAAAAAGGGATTATACATATTTGGTCGAATGAATCCACACGATTTATCCTGAAACATAGAAACAAAGTTAGACATTCATAAAGATGAGATATTTAAGTAACTATTTAATGTCCATTTTCTTGATGGTAAACACAGTACTTTCTCATTTTGGATCTTCTTTAATGGATGGGGGATAGTTTGGATAATGGAGTTCTCCTTGTGTTTCCAAAAAGATCCTAGATAGATTTTGATTGAGCAGAGTAAGGACTTGGTCTCGTTTTACCTTCTCCCAAGATTGAAGAGTAGATGTAGAAGGGAGGACTCTTTTAAGAGGAAGATATGGACATTTATTTGTCATTACTAGACACTTAAGTCCTTGATTTTTTTTTTTTTTGCTATAGCCTTGACCGTCCCTTGGAGTTAAGCAGGCTTTTGGAGCGACTCCTGAAGATGCTTCGAAAGTTGTCAGATTTGGAGAGAATGAAGCTTATAAATGGGATCGTACCCCTAGTCTTATTGTTTTTCCAAGATGAGGGTAGAGAAATGCTCCTCGTTGTCTTCTTTAATAAGTTGGATGCAAAGGTTAAGGATTTCCTCATTTACAAAGTCAGTAATGGTTAGGGGATGAGGCCAGTGGATTTTTTGAAAGGGAAAAAATGACGGAGGTTCACGCCCTCCTTTTAGCACCTAAAATGATAACGTAATATTGTGCCTACAACAACACCCATCGATCTGAAGGTAGAGCTCCAAAGGCTAGTTGGGTTTTAGGTCTCGATTATGAGATTATCGAGATGCGATGTAATTAAACAGGAGTTATGGAATGTTGAGCTATAGAATCGTGATGATTTAAACGAGAAGAAGGTAATACTGAAAGTAAATAAAACCGAGACTTTTATAGTGGTTCGGGTTGAAAGTCCCTACATCCACTATCCTTTCCTTATTTAGTCACTCTTATATAACCGAGAGCTTATTACATTGAACCTAGGCATTTATGCCATTATTGAGTTTTTAGTTGAGCTATAGTATAGGAAAGTACATTATGATCTTATGTTAGTTCTTTTTCGTGCCAGCCAAAATACCCCTTATTTCTTAGGATTGCCGCTATTTATAGTTGATATGCTGTAACACCATTGGTGGAAGGTTTGCTATTTGGATTGCTGAAGTAGTTTATTGGGACGCTATGATCCGATCTTGTGTTAAACATCTAGTGGTGCTACTTAAGAAATGCAGATTAATGATTTTCTTCCCGCCTAAATGAATTCTTTATCTAGACTATGCATCATCATGTTGGCTGTCTCGACCGTAGACTTTTGCCACCTTAAATTAATGCTTTAGACTTCAAACCAGCCAATGGGCTGCCCTTTTTGGCTTCGGGAAGATAATGTTGTTTTTTGCTATTGAATTTTTGTTATAACAAATCTCTACTGATTAATGTTTCATTTCCAATGCTTCAACTCAGACTCAACTATTGTCATTTAATGGATGTCATGCCACGATTTAACAGTAATTAAAGTGGATGGTCCACATTGAAGTTCCATAGTGCTATCAAGTTAGAGAACTACGTAACAATTTCAATTCGAGATTCTATGTTTGACAATAGTTATAACAAATAAAAAAAAATCTCGAGTGGGTTATTCCATTTTATCAAATAACTATTAGTACATAATTCCTTGGTTTTCCTAGCAGCCACGAGAAATACAATGCCTAATATGTGGAGAGCCTTATATACTCTAGTCTCAACAGATGAGTTCATATTCTTTCTCAAAATATCTTAACTAGGAATATTTGAAACAATATGATACTGTCAATGTGATAAAATTCTCATGATTGCAAAACTTTTAATTACTGTCATATAACATATCAATTAAGCAATTTTCATCTGTATAAATTAATTGATTTATTATTTATATATAATATAATAAGTATATAACAGAGAGAAAATAACTTTTATTTATATTGATCACAGAGTTATATGTATGTAAAATATTATATCATTGCTCTAGAGCATACCCCTAACTCTATCGCTGAAGGAGTTCATCGGTACCTATCTCCAAGTACCTAGACATCTAGTTTTTCAAAACATTGAATGTTTGATTGTGCCACTGAACATGCGACATAAAGTTGAATATTAAGAATATGATTTTATTACTTCAAAAAAGTCAATTTTATTTATGAATACAAGAATGGTAACCATTACCTTATTACATTGAATCTTGATGAATAGGTTGCCTTATTATAATAAGGGAATAAAACAAAATAGCAAAGTAAGTCTTATCTATTCCATGCTCGCTGAATCAGAATCCCATTAATAGTCGACGGCTTGAAAGTTTCCTCTCTGAGCTTTTGTGCAATCACACAGGGACCTTCACGATTTGGACCAAGTGCTCCCATACCTATTGAGACCTATTCCAAAATGAGGTTGCACGTCTCAAAGGTATGGTTTCTAATGGTGGCATTGAATTACTTTGCTACTATTACCTGGTTAGAAGCTACCCTTGGATCAGCCTTTCCTTGTTTTCTTCACCAAAGTCGAGTGACTCAAGCAAGAATTCCTTATTCATCTTGGGATCATATGAAATCTTCTATGAGAAGGGACATCAACTTAAAATGGTATCATAGCCTCATCAGCCGAAGCAAATGGAGTATAGTCAGTCACGAACTTATGAGTTTATGATAAGCCCACAATGCTAGTGGTAATTAATCAACCCAATTTTGCCCTTGTTTCTTTTCAATCTCCTCTTAATGATGGATTTGATGATCATGTTCACCACCTCCACTTGTCCATTGGTTTGTGAGCGAGCCAGTACAAAGAAGCTTTCCTCAATACGATATTAAGCAAGAATTCTTTAAACTTGGCACTTTTGAATGAACTCCATTATCGGTTATTATATTTTGCAAGACTATAAATCTGCAAAAAATGTTGTTTACTTCACAGTTGATCGGTTTCTTCGAGGTGATCATTGTAAGCGATTCTACTTCAATCCATTTTGTTAAGTAATCCATAGCCAGTATTTCATATTTCTCTTTGCCTCTCGACATTGGTAGCACACCGATGGTGTCTATTCCCTCTACTGCAAAAGGCCATAGGCTAGCCGTTTGCATAAGCCTAGTGGATAAATCTCTTAATACATTCACAAACTTTTGGCACTCATCACATCTTCTAGAATAGTAAGTCGTGTCCCAGTTGACTGTCAATCAAAAGTATTCATAGTCAAGGACCTTCTTTGCTAATGTCTTACCTTATGTGTGATCACTGCAGCTTTCTTAATATAGGGTCTACAGGAATTTTCTTAGCTTCGACTGTAGTGGCACAACCCAGTAAGGGCATTGAAAATCTTCTATATAACACTCCTTGCATAGTAAAATAAGGTACTTGCTGTAGGAGATTTTGTCATTCATTCCTTCCATTCGAAAGAGTTCCTTTTAGCAAATATTCTTTAATCTAAATCATCGGCGACTCCTTCTCTCCCTAAATCTCCAAGATTCAATCAAAATCCATCTGGTCAACTCTTCGAGCCGACAACCTCTATCGCAACGATTCCCAATAGTTTCGCATCTCAAAGATGGCAAATTTTTCTAGTGAATTAGCTTTCATATTCTCTTCCCTAGGGACGTGCATTATCAAGTAATGCTCGATATTGTTCGACGGTTCCAACACTTTCATTGGGAAAAGGACAAGTTTGGCTAAATGGGCATGAAACTCCTTCTTAACCTGGTAGATCACCAACTGAATCACTAGATATGTACAATATCTTGACTCATGGTTTCTTCGTTATTTTGAGTCCTACAATCAATGCTTCGTATTTAACTTCCATGTTTGTCGCTTGAAACTCTAGCCTTAATGTGTAGCATACCCTCTGTCCTTCTATGGTCAATAAAATCAATCTTGCCCCGGAATTATGTTATTCCATTGAGGTAGTTGGAACAAATCTTATTTTACTTCATCATCCTAGACGATGAGCTCAATAATGAAATCTACCATTGCCTATCCTTGAATCTCATTCCTATGATACGAATATATACCATGATGGCTCAACTCAATGTTCCACTTTATTAACATTTCCAAAGTCTTGGGTCTTTGTAGCACTTGTCTCAACGGTTGATAATTCAACACCTTAGTTAGATTAGCCTGGAAGTATAACATTAACTTCCTCGCAACAATCAACAGATGATATGTCGTTCTCCATTTTTATATGATTATTTTTCGCTATAGTAAACCGCTTGCTGATGTAATACATGGGCCTTTGGATTTTTCTCCCCTCATATGCTAAGGTTGCACTCATTGCATGAGCAATCACTGCTAAATAGATGAACGGATCTTCTCCTTCCAAAGACTTTAATAGTATTGGTGACCTTACCATATGGTATGAAATTTTTTGGAATTGATATTCCTTCATCAATCCTGTCTCTTTCTTAATGGAATTAAACAGAATGCATTTGTATCGCTTTCGAAATGAACCAACTCAGTGTAACGACCTTCCCATTGAAGCTCTACATCTCCCTCCTTGTCTTCAAGGTAGTAACCTCTCTTAATGCTGTAACCTATTTCAGGTTAGCTTTAATGCCCCTTGTAATGAGAGTTTCAGACACTTCGTATTTAAAAATCTGAATTATATAAGTATTTGAATCTCGTACTAAATGTTATTAAAGTTATTTAATAACCTAACCCCTTTTGAATCATAACTAATAATGGTAAACTTGTTTTTGGAAAAATATTTACAAAAATTATTACTTGGAAGAAATATTAATAATGAGACTGAAAAACTTTTATCGATAAATGGCTTTTTACTTGTCAGAAGTTGTTCAAACATTTTTACATACACTCATTTGCTTAAGAGAACACTAATATGAAATAAAAATATTTTTCCATTTATGGAAATGAAATGTTGATGATGTCATGGGTGATGTCATTGGGTAGATATTCATGTATAAGGGCAAAAGCGTAATTTGCTAAAGAGATATTTTTCTTATAATATGAGGTGTAAAGGTAGCATGTGTAGGGGAGGCTCTTTTGTGACCTTTCTTAAAAGATAGAAGACAATAATGAACGTTGGAAATAGTATTTCAATGATAACAACTATATGACAATGCTATTAATGTTTTAATTAAGTAATTTCAGGATTAATAGCATAGAATGTATGATAAAATTTGATATAAGATATTGAAGAATACAAAAATAAAAATGATTAACGAAAGGAGCCGAATTTGGATCATTCAAATAAATACATTACTTCAACCAACTATGTTACAACCACATTTGTTAAAATGGTGGTAACAAAGCTAGATGAAGGACAAGGTGAATCAAAAATAAAATGTTGAACAAATGAGCGAGGAAAGTTTTGAACCCACATGGCTGAAGGAATAACCAGCCATTAACCAAATAGAATAAAGCTTATTTTGTTCACAAGGTGGTCATAGCAGATTTATATGTCTACAAAAATCAAAACCTGGGAAGAAAAAATATGATAGAGGCAGGAGTCGAACCTATGTGCAAATCAAAGAAACATGCCTTTCAACCAACTGTGACGCCCCACCTCTATACCCATGCTAGCCAAGGACACTACAAAGTAATGTCGTCAACTAACACGGAGAATAAGGCTGGTTAGGAGCGACCATCTATAGCCTTGCTCTAACTATCTATTGAATACATCGACAATAAACATACCAACCAGGTCGATGTACCCAATGAATACTTAAAAAAAACCATAGGTGGTTGGATCTATCAGAACAGAATATAATAACTCAAATGTAATATACATCACAGAACAGTAAATCATCATATACGCATATACAGATACATAACAGAGTTATAAAATAATACATATCAAGTGGTATAGCAAACCACCATATACAGACGAGTCAAAAGAATACATATCAGAGTTACTACAAAATAGGACTACACAAAAAGCTATGACAAAAAGAACAAGCTGAATAGTCCATGCGGAAGCAAAATAGGCAAAGTCCAAAAGCACCTAACCTGAAACATTTCGGTCTGACCCGAGTATAAGATACACGGGTCAGTCTAGCTAAACAAATCAGTTAGATAAACTGAACAACAATAAACCTGCAAGGTTACAAGGTATAGCAAATATCTCTAAAAGAGATAACACAATCATCTAACAAAAGATGAATCATATGATAACAAGCCTCATCTCATCGGCAACATATAGAAACAAAGGATACGACCAAAACAAGCCAAAAGGCAATAACAAATACCAATAAGGTATACAAGTTCCACAAGGTAAACGTTACGCATCATGTTGGCTCATAATGACCAACACCGAATAGCGATACCAAGGGAATATACATATGAATGAAACATCAGAATATTGCTCGAGCTCAGTACTGTATAAACAAGGATCCATGAGCCCGAAGACTCCAAACCCAATATCACCCATGCGGCTCATAACGACCAACATCGGAAGCGATACTAAAGGGCAACCCAATATCACCCATGCGGCTCATAACGACCAACATTGGAAGCGATACTAAAGGGCAACAAACCCGAAGGCACAAACCCGAAGGCACATACCCGAAGGAAACAAACTGTAGTGGTGAAGGTCAGAGACCCAGTACTGGACACCACTAACTGGCGGAATGTGTCACAACTCTCGAAAAGGAATCCGAAAAGTGTTAATGTATGTCCCATAACCACTCGTTCGCACTAAACGGTTTACTATCCGTCATCCACTTTCACACTCAAAGCAGTACAAAGTTCACCTCATATCATCGGTAAACCAAACCTGAAGGTTAAAACGATCAATTGAATAGGTCGGGAATTAATCGAAAGGATAAACGCACAGATTCATGGTCCGTGTTTTGCCCAACCATTTAATCACCCTTCCACTTCGCTCGAAGTGCGAAATTGTACGTGTGGTTTAAATGGAATTTATAAATCGGAGAAGCGAACTTTTAATACAATTTGAAGAAATAATTTATAAAAACCCGTGAATGAATTCAAAAAGAAATTATCAAGGTCAAATATGCATAAACAACTAATTGGAATCAATTTGCATCGATCAAATTTGGAAAATTAAACGAACAAGGCAAATTGGCCAAAAACAGCATATTCAGACGTCTGAAAGAAGGGATTCAGACGTCTGAATCTGGAAATCAATTTGTTTTCCAAAACAGAATTCAGACGTCTGAATCCTAACATCCAGACGTTTGAAATGGGCAATATTTTGCCTATTTCCTTTCTGGTCGAAATTTAGCCAATTCAGACGTCTAGAATATAAATTTAGACGTCTGAATCTGGGGATTGAAATTTCCCTTGAACAATATTCAGACGTCTGAAAATAGGGTTTCAGACGTCTGAAACCAGATGGTCAGGCAATTCCTGAACCTAGGCCAACTATGGCCAAGCAAATCGAAAGCAATTGGATGCATGTTGATTATGGGATTGCGTCAAATGACAACCCAACCTTGACAACACCTCCAAACACTCCGAACAACAAAAACATCAACCATAAAAGGTTTTTCATAGATTTGGCTTCAAAATTCAATATTGGGTAATTTCACCAAAGCCATCCAAATCGAAAGCAAATGCACATGAACAAGTATTAGGAATTCATTCCTAACATCAATGATATCAAAAGAAGTAGATGTGAGTTCAAAACTCATCTTTTACCCAAAAACAACGAAGATGAAGCTCAATATCAAGGAGAAGGCCAACCAAACACTACTTCAACTCAACAAGCTTCAATCTAAGAATAAAACACATATTTCCCAATTTAGGTTTAGGAAATTTTCTGAAATTGAAGAGGAGAAGAGTTGGAGAAGATGAAGAAGAGCTTACCAATGGCTTCTCTTTGATTTTGGAGCAAGAATTTGGAGTTTGCAAATGGAATTAGGGCTTGCAATTTCTATTTCCTCTTTCCTTCCACCATTTCAGTTTTTGCTTGAGAAATGAAATGAAATGCAGATGAATGAAGAGAAGGGGCTAAGCTAGAGGGTTAAGTGGAGATTGGGCTGAACCCAAACTCAAGCCCAAGTAGAAAAAGTAGCCAAAATTTCACTTACTCCAAACATATCAAATATTATACTCAAAAAGATCGCAAACGCCATTTTGGAACCAATGGAGGTAGTTTCGAGTTCCAATTCGGCCATTTGCAGAAAGTAACATTTCGGACCTAAATCCGACTAACGATGCTATATTTAAATAAAACATTTAAATATAAAATCGTTAATTATGCAGGTTGTTACAGATCTCCCCTCCTTACAAAATTGCGTCCCCGCAATTTTCTAGAGACGGTATTTGTAACAACTACATACATACAACATTCAAAAGAGAAGGAAACAAGTTAGAAACGAAAAGATAATCTCACCATCGACAAGTAAAGATAGAAAACCCGAATAAGATCGCTCGATATACTCTCTGGTTTCCTAAGTACAGTCATTGGGATTAGCGGACCATTGAACTTTAACGAGCGGCACGTCCTTGTTCCGAAGGTGTCGCACCTCCGTGTCAAGCACGCGAATAGGTTGCTGTACAATAGATAAGTCCGGTGAGATCTCAAGTTCTTGCAAATCAGGAGAAGTAATAACAGAATCCGACTCCCGAAGACACTTCCAAACTTGCGAGACGTGAAACACGTCATGAATGCCAGATAAATGAGCTAGAAGTGAAACTCTATAAGCCACAGGGCCAATACGTTCAGTAATAGAAAATGGTCCTATAAAGCGAGGAGCCAATTTCCCAGTCGCACTGAAACGCATAACCCCCTTCAAAGGAGAAACACGAATAAAAACAAGATCGCCGATCGAGAACTCGAAAGGCTTCCTACGGTTGTCCGCGTAGGATTTCTGACGACTCTGTGCCTCTTTCATTCTCAATCGAATAAGATCAATCTTCTCGGAAGAATCATGAACAAAATCTGGACCAAGAATAAGCTTCACTCCATATTCCAACCAACAAGAAGGTCATCGACATGGCCTTCCGTATAAGGCTTCGAAAGGAGCCATACCGATACTAGACTGAAAACTATTGTTGTAGGAGAACTCTACAAGAGGTAGATGATCCTCCCAACTACCACCGAAATCAAAAATACAAATACGGAGAAGATCTTCCAAGATACGATTCACCCGTTCAGTCTGCCCGTCAGACTGTGGAGATAAGCTGTAGAAAAATTTAGCTTTGTCCCCAAAGCTTACTGAAGACTCTTCCAAAAATGACTCATGAATAAAGGATCACGATCACTCACAATAGAACTAGGAACACCGTGAAGTCTCACGATTTCCTTGACATATAACTTAGCCAAAAGCGAAGCAGTCCTATTATACTTAATAGGGAAAAAATGAGCAGACTTGGTGAGGCGATCAACAATAACCCAAATGTTAGAATGGCCAGATCTCGAACGAGGTAGGCCGTCTATGAAATCCATAGAAATCTGATCCCATTTCCATAATGGAATCTCAAGAGGCTGAAGAAGACCCGAAGGACGCTGATGCTCGGCTTTAAAACGCTGACAAGTTATGCAATTGCTTACATAACTCGCCGCATCGTGCTTCATGCCTTCCCAATAATAAAAAAGACGCATATCGGCATACACCATACTACTACCAGGATGAATGGTATACTTAGAACGGTGACAGTCATCAAGAATGTCATGCCTAAGTGCAAGATCGGAAGGCACAAAAAGACGGTTCTTCTGGCGAAGACACCCACAAGAATCAATGCCGAAATCTTGCAACGCCTCATCACAAGATCCAGACTCACAAAGCTGAACAAGATGCAACAACTCAGGATCACGCCGCTGGGCATCGACAATACGATCCAATAAAATATATCGAGCTCCCAAACTAAATAATAGAATAGGAGAATCACAAGATGAACCTCGATCACGAACTTCACAAAAAGATAGAGTTTCAAGAACATCCCATTCGGCAAACATCATAGAAATAACAGCCGAATGTTTGCGACTAAGCGCATCAGCAACACGATTACCCTTACTAGGGGTATACTGGATATCAAAGTCATAAGAAGCAAGAAACTCGAGCCAACGTTGTTGTCTCATATTGAGTTCCTTCTGAGTGAACAAATACTTCAAAGACTTATGATGGGTATAGAGAATGAAGCGCTCGCCCAATAAATAGTGTCGCCAAATCTTTAAGGCAAAGACAATGGCGGCTAACTCTAGATCATGAGTGGCATAGCGAACTTCATTCGGACGCAGTTGCCTAGAAGCATAAGCAACTACCCGATCCTTCTGCATAAGAACAACACCGAGACCACTACCACAAGCATCGGTGTAGACAACAAGGTCATGATTCCCTTCGGGAACCACAAGGATAGGAGCACTAGTGAGAAGTTCCTTCAATGTCAGAAAGGAAGCTTCACACTTGTCGGACCAAATAAAATGAATGCCTTTACGAGTAAGGCAGGTGAGAGGAAGCACAACACGGGAAAAGTTCTCAATGAACCGACGGTAATAACCCGCCAATCCAAGGAAACTACGAATCTCATGAACATTTTCAGGCCTCTTCCAATTCTGGATGGCTTCGATCTTTGAGGGATCGATAGAAATGCCATCGGAAGATACAACATGGCCTAAGAACTTAACCTTATCCTCCCAAAAGTGGCATTTGGAGAATTTGGCTCTAAGCTGATGACGACGGAGGGTACTCAAGACAATTCTCAAGTGATTAGCATGCTCAGCTTCAGACTTAGAATAAATAAGGATATCATCAATGAACACAAGGACGAACTTTTCGAGATACTCCCGGAATACTCGATTCATGAGATCGACAAAGAAAGCAGGAGCGTTCGTCAAACCGAACGGCATAACGAGCCACTCAAAAGAACCATATTGAGTGTGGAAAGCTGTAAGAGGTATGCTATCCTCCGCGACTCGTAACTGATGAAAACTCGTGGCAAGGTCGAGCTGAGAAAAGACCTTAGCACCACTCAATAGATCGAACATGTCATCGATCCTAGGCAATGGATACCTATTTCTGATGGTTAACTCGTTAAGCTTGCGATAATCAATGCAAAGCCTAAGAGTTCCATCAGACTTCTTCACGAAGACGACCGCGGATCCCCACGGAGAAAAACAGGACTGAATCAACTGCTTGGACTCAAGCTCCAAAAGCTGCTTCTTGAGTTCCTCATTTTCCTTTGTAGACATCCTCGTGGGAGGACGACTAACTAGCTGCGCGCCTGGAATGAGATCAATGCGGAACTCAATTGCCCGTTTGGGTGGCAAACCCGATACAGGCTCAAAAACATCAGAAAAGTCACAAGCAACCGGAATACGAGATATATCATCATCATCTCACGAGTCAAGAGAATATAAAGCCATATTGGAATTATCCACATTCGAAGAACAAGAGATAGCTGAGTAGGCGAATTCGGATGTCGAAGATATATAGTTCTCTCCGAACAAATAATCCTGGCATCATATCTCACTAGCCAGTCCATACCCAAAATCATATCGAATCCCAGACAAGAAATAACGTGCAGATTCGCACGGAAAGAAAAGTCACACAAAACAATCTCAACACCATCACAAAGCAAACTAAGGGTCGCGGATCCCCCAATTGGATTCGCAATCCTTAAAGAAGTAATCAAACAAGAAACATCCAAAGATAAATCATCAACGAGATTTTTCGGTACGAAAGAATGTGATGCACCTGTATCGAAAAGAACTCGTATACTATGGTCATGAAATAAAATAGAACCTTCCAAAATAGATGAAGATGTACCTTTGGACTGAGAAGGACCTTCAGAAGCCTTAGCGGCATAAAGCCTGCTAGACTTGGCACTAGCCGGAACAGTTGGGCAAGCTGAAACATGATGACCTTCCTTCTTGCAATAACGGCAGAAGAAAGGCTTAGGACATGCTCGAATAATATGATCAGGAGAACCACAATTGAAACACTTTCGAACGAAAGGTGTTCCGGAAGACTGAGGCTGAGAGCTAGGACCACCGGTCTTCTTTTTCTTAGAAGGAAAAGGCTTCTTCTGAATTGATAATGGCCTCTTGTTGGGGTTCTTGGAAACCTCAACATCAACATCACTATCACACTCCTTCTCGACGGTCTCGAGATGAAGTGCCGAATCAACCAACTCCTCAAAAGAAAGTTTAAGCTGGAGCAACAAAGACTTCTTAAGATATTTCTTAAGACCAGAAACAAACTTCAAATTCTTCTTATAAGAAGTACTGACAAATTCAAGACCATACCGAGATAAAGCCTCGAACGATGCGACATACTCAGAAACAGAAGATTTCCCTTGCTTCAACTCAAGGAAGCGACGGGTCAATAAAACTTTTTCAGATTCAGGAACGAACTTGAGTTCAAATCGCTCTCGAAACTGAGTCCAAGAAAGAGTAGACCCATCAATCTCGGCTACAAGAAGCTCATACCAATCAAGAGCACGCTCTTGTAATAAACTAGAAGTCACAAGAACTCTATCATGGTCGGAAAGATCCATGCGAGAGAAGATACGCTCGCACGTGCGAAGCCAAGCTTGGACTTCAAGAACGGACTCGGAGCCCTTAAACGGCTTTCCTCCAAGATGAGAAAAATCACTACACTAGCGTGCAAAGGCAGACTTGCGAGGTGGAGACACTCGAGGAGGAACTGGAGGCTGAGTGCTCCTAAACAACTCTAAAAACTGATCAGCAGACATATAAACACCATCCGGATGTGAGCCACTGGATTGCCCAGCATCCGAACGTCGTCCCCTGCCTCTTCCAGCCATACGCTGAAGGTAAGATAAGAACAAGATTATTCACAAGGTAGATATTGCAATATGGAATACTACGGAATAAAATGCATTCCTAGACGCATTCCAAAACTCTATCTAACCTTGATGGAATAAAGAGACACAATGATTCAAAGATTTGTATCACTTGTACACTTTGATGTACCATAATATGTGCATCTATTCTGTGTTTATCATATTTTGTTCTGAACTTAGCTCTGATACCACGCTGTGACGCCCCACCTCTATACCCACGCTAGCCAAGGACACTACAAAGTAATTTCGTCAACTAACATGGGGAATAAGGCTGGTTAGGAGCGACCATCTATAGCCTTGCTCTAACTATCTATTGAATACATCGACAATAAACATACCAACCAGGTCGACGTACCCAATGAATACTTAAAACAAAACCATAGGTGGTTGGATCTATCATAACAGAATATAATAACTCAAATGTAATATACATCACAGAACAGTAAATCATCATATACGCATATATAGATACATAACAGAGTTATAAAATAATACATATCAAGTGGTATAGCAAACCACCATATACAGACGAGTCAAAAGAATACATATCAGAGTTACTACAAAATAGGACTACACAAAAAGCTATGACAAAAATAACAAGCTGAATAGTCCATGCGGAAGCAAAATGGGCTAAGTCCAAAAGCACCTAACCTGAAACATCTCGGTCTGACCCGAGTATAAGATACACGGGTCAGTCTAGCTAAACAAATCAGTTAGATAAACTGAACAACAATAAACCTGCAAGGTTACAAGGTATAGAAAATATCTCTAAAAGAGATAACACAATCATCTAAAAAAAGATGAATCATATGATAACAAGCCTCATCTCATCGGCAACATATAGAAACAAAGGATACGACCAAAACAAGCCAAAAGGCAATAACAAATACCAATAAGGTATACAAGTTCCACAAGGTAAACGTTACGCATCATGCGGCTCATAATGACCAACACCGAAGAGCGATACCAAGGGAATATACATATGAATGAAACATCAGAATATTGCTCGAGCTCGGTACTGTATAAACAAGGTTCCATGAGCCCGAAGACTCCAAACCCAATATCACC
This sequence comes from Allium cepa, assembly GCA_030765085.1. Classification (NCBI taxonomy): domain Eukaryota; kingdom Viridiplantae; phylum Streptophyta; class Magnoliopsida; order Asparagales; family Amaryllidaceae; genus Allium; species Allium cepa. Next base: position 243,124,867 of record CM060930.1, read on the forward strand.
CATGCGGCTCATAACGACCAACATCGGAAGCGATACTAAAGGGCAACCCAATATCACCCATGCGGCTCATAACGACCAACATTGGAAGCGATACTAAAGGGCAACAAACCCGAAGGCACAAACCCGAAGGCACATACCCGAAGGAAACAAACCGTAGTGGTGAAGGTCAGAGACCCAGTACTGGACACCACTAACTAGCGGAATGTGTCACAACTCTCGAAAAGGAATCCGAAAAGTGTTAACGTATGTCCCATAACCACTCGTTCGCACTAAACGGTTTACTATCCGTCAGCCACTTTCACACTCAAAGAAGTACAAAGTTCACCTCATATCATCGGTAAACCAAACCCGAAGGTTAAAACGATTAATTGAATAGGTCGGGAATTAATCGAAAGGATAAACGCACAGATTCATGGTCCGTGTTTTGCCCAACCATTTAATCACCCTTCCACTTCGCTCGAAGTGTGAAATTGTACGTGTGGTTTAAATGGAATTTATAAATCGGAGAAGCGAACTTTTAATACAATTTGAAGAAATAATTTATAAAAACCCGTGAATGAATTCAAAAAGAAATTATCAAGGTCAAATATGCATAAACAACTAATTGGAATCAATTTGCATCGATCAAATTTGGAAAATTAAACGAACAAGGCAAATTGGCCAAAAACAGCATATTCAGACGTCTGAAAGAAGGGATTCAGACGTCTGAATCTGGAAATCAATTTGTTTTCCAAAACAGAATTCATACGTCTGAATCCTAACATCCAGACGTTTGAAATGGGCAATATTTTGCCTATTTCCTTTCTGGTCGAAATTTAGCCAATTCAGACGTCTGGAATATAAATTCAGACGTCTGAATCTGGGGATTGAAATTTTCCTTGAACAATATTCATACGTCTGAAAATAGGGTTTCAGACGTCTGAAACCAGATGGTCAGGCAATTCCTGAACCTAGGCCAACTATGGCCAAGCAAATCGAAAGCAATTGGATGCATGTTGATTATGGGATTGCGTCAAATGACAACCCAACCTTGACAACACCTCCAAACACTCCAACAACAAAAACATCAACCATAAAAGGTTTTTCATAGATTTGGCTTCAAAATTCAATATTTGGTAATTTCACCAAAGCAATCCAAATCGAAAGCAAATGCACATGAACAAGTATTAGGAATTCATTCCTAACATCAATGATATCAAAAGAAGTAGATGTGAGTTCAAAACTCACCTTTTACCCAAAAACAAAGAAGATGAAGCTCAATATCAAGGAGAAGGCCAACCAAACACTACTTCAACTCAACAAGCTTCAATCTAAGAATAAAACACATATTTCCCAATTTAGGTTTAGGAAATTTTCTGAAATTGAAGAGGAGAAGAGTTGGAGAAGATGAAGAAGAGCTTACCAATGGCTTCTCTTTGATTTTGGAGCAAGAATTTGGAGTTTGCAAATGGAATTAGGGCTTGCAATTTCTATTTCCTCTTTCCTTCCACCATTTCAGTTTTTTCTTGAGAAATGAAATGAAATGCAGATGAATGAAGAGAAGGGGCTAAGCTAGAGGGTTAAGTGGAGATTGGGCTGAACCCAAACTCAAGCCCAAGTAGAAAAGGTAGCCAAAATTTCACTTACTCCAAACATATCAAATATTATACTCAAAAAGATCGCAAACGCCATTTTGGAACCAATGGAGGTAGTTTCGAGTTCCAATTCGGCCATTTGCAGAAAGTAACATTTCAGACCTAAATCCGACTAATGACGCTATATTTAAATAAAACATTTAAATATAAAATCGTTAATTATGCGGGTTGTTACAGATCTCCCCTCCTTACAAAATTGCGTCCCCGCAATTTTCTAGAGACGGTATTTGTAACAACTACATACATACAACATTCAAAAGAGAAGGAAACAAGTTAGAAACGAAAAGATAATCTCACCATCGACAAGTAAAGATAGAAAACCCGAATAAGATCGCTCGATATACTCTCTGGTTTCCTAAGTACAGTCATTGGGATTAGCGGACCATTGAACTTTAACGAGCGGCACGTCCTTGTTCCGAAGGTGTCGCACCTCCGTGTCAAGCACGCGAATAGGTTGCTGTACAATAGATAAGTCCGGTGAGATCTCAAGTTCTTGCAAATCAGGAGAAGTAATAACAGAATCCGACTCCCGAAGACACTTCCAAACTTGCGAGACGTGAAACACGTCATGAATGCCAGATAAATAAGCTAGAAGTGAAACTCTATAAGCCACAGGGCCAATACGTTCAGTAATAGAAAATGGTCCTATAAAGCGAGGAGCCAATTTCCCAGTCGCACTGAAACGCATAACCCCCTTCAAAGGAGAAACACGAATAAAAACAAGATCGCCGATCGAGAACTCGAGAGGCTTCCTACGGTTGTCCGCGTAGGATTTCTGACGACTCTGTGCCTCTTTCATTCTCAATCGAATAAGATCAATCTTCTCGGAAGAATCACGAACAAAATCTGGACCAAGAATAAGCTTCTCTCCATATTCCAACCAACAAGAAGGTCATCGACATGGCCTTCCGTATAAGGCTTCGAAAGGAGCCATACCGATACTAGACTGAAAACTATTGTTGTAGGAGAACTCTACAAGAGGTAGATGATCCTCCCAACAACCACCGAAATCAAAAATACAAATACGGAGAAGATCTTCCAAGATACGATTCACCCGTTCAGTCTGCCCGTCAGACTGTGAATGATAAGCTGTAGAAAAATTTAGCTTTGTCCCCAAAGCTTACTGAAGACTCTTCCAAAAATGACTCATGAATAAAGGATCACGATCACTCACAATAGAACTAGGAACACCGTGAAGTCTCACGATTTCCTTGACATATAACTTAGCCAAAAGCGAAGCAGTCCTATTAGAATTAATAGGGACAAAATGAGCAGACTTGGTGAGGCGATCAACAATAACCCAAATGTTAGAATGGCCAGATCTCGAACGAGGTAGGCCGTCTATGAAATCCATAGAAATCTGATCCCATTTCCACAATGGAATCTCAAGAGGCTGAAGAAGACCAGAAGGACGCTGATGCTCGGCTTTAAGACGCTGACAAGTTATGCAATTGCTTACATAACTCGCCACATCGTGCTTCATGCCTTCCCAATAATAAAAACGACGCATATCGGCATACACCATACTACTACCGGGATGAATGGTATACTTAGAACGGTGACAGTCATCAAGAATGTCATGCCTAAGTGCAAGATCAGAAGGCACAAAAAGACGGTTCTTCTGGCGAAGACACCCACAAGAATCAATGCTGAAATCTTGCAACGCCTCATCACAAGATCCAGACTCACAAAGCTGAACAAGATGCAACAACTCAGGATCACGCCGCTGGGCATCGACAATACGATCCAATAAAATATATCGAGCTCCCAAACTAAATAATAGAATAGGAGAATCACAAGATGAACCTCGATCACGAACTTCACAAAAAGATAGAGTTTCTAGAACATCCCATTTGGCAAACTTCATAGAAATAACAGCCGAATGTTTGCGACTAAGCGCATCAGCAACACGATTACCCTTACCAGGGGTATACTGGATATCAAAGTCATAAGAAGCAAGAAACTCGAGCCAACGTTGTTGTCTCATATTGAGTTCCTTCTGAGTGAACAAATACTTCAAAGATTTATGATGGGTATAGAGAATGAAGCGCTCGCCCAATAAATAGTGTCGCCAAATCTTTAAGGCAAAGACAATGGCGGCTAACTAAAATCATGAGTGGCATAGCGAACTTCATTCGGACGCAGTTGCCTAGAAGCATAAGCAACTACCCGATCCTTCTGCATAAGAACAACACCGAGACCACTACCACAAGCATCGGTGTAGACAACAAGGTCATGATTCCCTTCGGGAACCACAAGGATAGGAGCATTAGTGAGAAGTTCCTTCAATGTCAGAAAGGAAGCTTCACACTTGTCGGACCGAATAAAATGAATGCCTTTACGAGTAAGGCAGGTGAGAGGAAGCACAACACGGGAAAAGTTCTCAATGAACCGACGGTAATAACCCTCCAATCCAAGGAAACTACGAATCTCATGAACATTTTCAGGCCTCTTCCAATTCTGGATGGCTTCGATCTTTGAGGGATCGACAGAAATGCCATCGGAAGATACAACATGGCCTAAGAACTTAACCTTATCCTCCCAAAAGTGGCATTTGGAGAATTTGGCTCTAAGCTGATGACGACGGAGGGTACTCAAGACAATTCTCAAGTGATTAGCATGCTCAGCTTCAGACTTAGAATAAATAAGGATATCATCAATGAACACAAGGACGAACTTTTCGAGATACTCCCGGAATACTCGATTCATGAGATCGACAAAGAAAGCAGGAGCGTTCGTCAAACCGAACGGCATAACGAGCCACTCAAAAGAACCATATCGAGTGCGGAAAGCTGTAAGAGGTATGCTATCCTCCCCGACTCGTAACTGATGAAAACCCGTGGCAAGGTCGAGCTGAGAAAAGACCTTAGCACCACTCAATAGATCGAACATGTCATCGATCCTAGGCAATGGATACCTATTTCTGATGGTTAACTCGTTAAGCTTGCGGTAATCAATGCAAAGCCTAAGAGTTCCACCAGACTTCTTCATGAAGACGACCGCGGATCCCCACGGAGAAAAACAGGACTGAATCAACTGCTTGGACTCAAGCTCCAAAAGCTGCTTCTTGAGTTCCTCATTTTCCTTTGTAGACATCCTCGTGGGAGGACGACTAACTGGCTGCGCGCCTGGAATGAGATCAATGCGGAACTCAATTGCCCGTTTGGGTGGCAAACCCGATACAGGCTCAAAAACATCAGAAAAGTCACAAGCAACCGGAATACGAGATATATCATCATCATCTCGCGAGTCAAGAGAATATAAAGCCATATTGGAATTATCCACATTCGAAGAACAAGAGATAGCTGAGTAGGCGAATTCGGATGTCGAAGATATATAGTTCTCTCCGAACAAATAATCCTGGCATCATATCTCACTAGCCAGTCCATACCCAAAATCATATCGAATCCCAGACAAGAAATAACGTGCAGATTCGCACGGAAAGAAAAGTCACACAAAACAATCTCAACATCATCACAAAGAAAACTAAGGGCCGCGGATCCCCCAATTGGATTCGCAATCCTTAAAGTAGTAATCAAACAAGAAACATCCAAAGATAAATCATCAACGAGCTTTTTCGGTACGAAAGAATGTGATACACCTGTATCGAAAAGAACTCGTATACTATGGTCATGAAATAAAATAGAACCTTCCAAAATAGATGAAGATGTACCTTTGGACTGAGAAGGACCTTCAGAAGCCTTAGCGGCATAAAGCCTGCTAGACTTGGCACTAGCCGGAACAGTTGGGCAAGCTGAAACATGATGACTTTCCTTCTTGCAATAACGGCAGAAGAGAGGCTTAGGACATGCTCGAATAATATGATCAGGAGAACCACAATTGAAACACTTTCGAACGAAAGGTGTTCCGGAAGACTGAGGCTGAGAGCTAGGACCACCGGTCTTCTTTTTCTTAGAAGGAAAAGGCTTCTTCTGAATTGAAAATGGCCTCTTGTTGGGGTTCTTGGAAACCTCAACATCAACATCACTATCACACTCCTTCTCGACGGTCTCGAGATGAAGTGCCGAATCAACCAACTCCTCAAAAGAAAGTTTAAGCTGGAGCAACAAAGACTTCTTAAGATATTTCTTAAGACCAGAAACAAACTTCAAATTCTTCTTATAAGAAGTACTGACAAATTCAAGACCATACCGAGATAAAGCCTCGAACGATGCGACATACTCAGAAATAGAAGATTTCCCTTGCTTCAACTCAAGGAAGCGACAGGTCAATAAAACTTTTTCAGAGTCAGGAACGAACTTGAGTTCAAATCGCTCTCGAAACTGAGTCCAAGAAAGAGTAGACTCATCAATCTCGGCTACAAGAAGCTCATACCAATCAAGAGCACGCTCTTGTAATAAACTAGAAGTCACAAGAACTCTATCATGGTCGGAAAGATCCATGCGAGAGAAGATACGCTCGCACGTGCGAAGCCAAGCTTGGACTTCAAGAACGGACTCGGAGCCCTTAAATGGCTTTCCTCCAAGATGAGAAAAATCACTACACTGGCGTGCAAAGGCAGACTTGGGAGGTGGAGACACTCGAGGAGGAACTGGAGGCTGAGTGCTCCTAAACAACTCTAAAAACTGATCAGCAGACATATAAACACCATCCGGATGTGAGCCACTGGATTGCCCAGCATCCGAACGTCGTCCCCTGCCTCTTCCAGCCATACGCTGAAGGTAAGATAAGAACAAGATTATTCACAAGGTAGATATTGCAATATGGAATACTACGAAATAAAATGCATTCCTAGACGCATTCCCAAACTCTATCTAACCTTGATGGAATAAAGAGACACAATGATTCAAAGATTTGTATCACTTGTACAATTTGATGTACCATAATATGTGCATCTATTCTGTGTTTATCATATTTTGTTCTGAACTCAGCTCTGATACCACGCTGTGACGCCCCACCTCTATACCCACGCTATCCAAGGACACTACAAAGTAATTTCGTCAACTAACACGGGGAATAAGGCTGGTTAGGAGCGACCATCTATAGCCTTGCTCTAACTATCTATTGAATACATCGAAAATAAACATACCAACCAGGTCGACGTACCCAATCAATACTTAAAACAAAACCATAGGTGGTTGGATCTATCAGAACAGAATATAATAACTCAAATGTAATATACATCACAGAACAGTAAATCATCATATACGCATATATAGATACATAACAGAGTTATAAAATAATACATATCAAGTGGTATAGCAAACCACCATATACAGACGAGTCAAAAGAATACATATCAGAGTTACTACAAAATAGGACTACACAAAAAGCTATGACAAAAATAACAAGCTGAATAGTCCATGCGGAAGCAAAATAGGCTAAGTCCAAAAGCACCTAACCTGAAACATCTCGGTCTGACCCGAGTATAAGATACACGTGTCAGTCTAGCTAAACAAATCAGTTAGATAAACTGAACAACAATAAACCTGCAAGGTTACAAGGTATAGCAAATATCTCTAAAAGAGATAACACAATCATCTAACAAAAGATGAATCATATGATAACAAGCCTCATCTCATCGGCAACATATAGAAACAAAGGATACGACCAAAACAAGCCAAAAGGCAATAACAAATACCAATAAGGTATACAAGTTCCACAAGGTAAACGTTACGCATCATGCGGCTCATAATGACCAACACCGAAGAGCGATACCAAGGGAATATACATATGAATGAAACATCAGAATATTGCTCGAGCTCAGTACTGTATAAACAAGGATCCATGAGCCCGAAGACTCCAAACCCAATATCACCCATGCGGCTCATAACGACCAACATCGGAAGCGATACTAAAGGGCAACCCAATATCACCCATGCGGCTCATAACGACCAACATCGGAAGCGATACTAAAGGGCAACAAACCCGAAGGCACAAACCCGAAGGCACATACCCGAAGGCAACAAACCGTAGTGGTGAAGGTCAGAGACCCAGTACTGGACACCACTAACTGGCAGAATGTGTCACAACTCTCGAAAAGGAATCCGAAAAGTGTTAGCGTATGTCCCATAACCACTCGTTCGCACTAAACGGTTTACTATCCGTCAGCCACTTTCACACTCAAAGCAGTACAAAGTTCACCTCATATCATCGGTAAACCAAACCCGAAGGTTAAAACGATCAATTGAATAGGTCGGGAATTAATCGGAAGGATAAACGCACAGATTCATGGTCCGTGTTTTGCCCAACCATTTAATCACCCTTCCACTTCGCTCGAAGTGCGAAATTGTACGCGTGGTTTAAATGGACTTTATAAATCGGAAAAACGAACTTTTAATACAATTTGAAGAAATAATTTATAAAAACCCGTGAATGAATTCAAAAAGAAATTATCAAGGTCAAATATGCATAAACAACTAATTGGAATCAATTTGCATCGATCAAATTTGGAAAAGTAAACGAACAAGGCAAATTGGCCAAAAACAGCATATTCAGACGTCTGAAAGAAGGGATTCAGACGTCTGAATCTGGAAATCAATTTGTTTTCCAAAACAGAATTCAGACGTCTGAATCCTAACATCCAGACGTCTGAAATGGGCAATATTTTGCCTATTTCCTTTCTGGTCGAAATTTAGCCAATTCAGACGTCTAGAATATAAATTCAGACGTCTGAATCTGGGGATTGAAATTTCCCTTGAACAATATTCATACGTCTGAAAATAGGGTTTCAGACGTCTGAAACCAGAAGGTCAGGCAATTCCTGAACCTAGGCCAACTATGGCCAAGCAAATCGAAAGCAATTGGGTGCGTTTTGATTATGGGCTTCCGTCAAATGACAACCCAACCTTGACAACACCTCCAAACACTCCGAACAACAAAAACATCAACCATAAAAGGTTTTTCATAGATTTGGCTTCAAAATTCAATATTTGGTAATTTCACCAAAGCAATCCAAATCGAAAGCAAATGCACATGAACAAGTATTAGGAATTCATTCCTAACATCAATGATATCAAAAGAAGTAGATGTGAGTTCAAAACTCACCTTTTACCCAAAAACAAAGAAGACGAAGCTCAATATCAAGGAGAAGGCCAACCAAACACTACTTCAACTCAACAAGCTTCAATCTAAGAATAAAACGCATATTTCCCAATTTAGGTTTAGGAAATTTTCTGAAATTGAAGAGGAGAAGAGTTGGAGAAGATGAAGAAGAGCTTACCAATGGCTTCTCTTTGATTTTGGAGCAAGAATTTGGAGTTTGCAAATGGAATTAGGGCTTGCAATTTCTATTTCCTCTTTCCTTCCACCATTTCAGTTTTTGCTTGAGAAATGAAATGAAATGCAGATGAATGAAGAGAAGGGGCTAAGCTAGAGGGTTAAGTGGAGATTGGGCTGAACCCAAACTCAAGCCCAAGTAGAAAAAGTAGCCAAAATTTCACTTACTCCAAACATATCAAATATTATACTCAAAAAGATCGCAAACGCCATTTTGGAACCAATGGAGGTAGTTTCGAGTTCCAATTCGGCCATTTGCAGAAAGTAACATTTCGGACCTAAATCCGACTAACGATGCTATATTTAAATAAAACATTTAAATATAAAATCGTTAATTATGCGGGTTGTTACAGATCTCCCCTCCTTACAAAATTGCGTCCCCGCAATTCCTAGAGACGGTATTTGTAACAACTACATACATACAACATTCAAAAGAGAAGGAAACAAGTTAGAAACGAAAAGATAATCTCACCATCGACAAGTAAAGATAGAAAACCCGAATAAGATCGCTCGATATACTCTCTGGTTTCCTAAGTACAGTCATTGGGATTAGCGGACCATTGACATTTAACGAGCGGCACGTCCTTGTTCCGAAGGTGTCGCACCTCCGTGTCAAGCACGCGAATAGGTTGCTGTACAATAGATAAGTCCGGTGAGATCTCAAGTTCTTGCAAATCAGGAGAAGTAATAACAGAATCCGACTCCCGAAGACACTTCCAAAGTTGCGAGACGTGAAACACGTCATGAATGCCAGATAAATGAGCTAGAAGTGAAACTCTATAAGCCACAGGGCCAATACGTTCAGTAATAGAAAATGGTCCTATAAAGCGAGGAGCCAATTTCCCAGTCGCACTGAAATGCATAACCCCCTTCAAAGGAGAAACACGAATAAAAACAAGATCGCCGATCGAGAACTCGAGAGGCTTCCTACGGTTGTCCGCGTAGGATTTCTGACGACTCTGTGCCTCTTTCATTCTCAATCGAATAAGATCAATCTTCTCGGAAGAATCACGAACAAAATCTGGACCAAGAATAAGCTTCTCTCTAGATTCCAACCAACAAGAAGGTGATCGACATGGCCTTCCGTATAAGGCTTCGAAAGGAGCCATACCGATACTAGACTGAAAACTATTGTTGTAGGAGAACTCTACAAGAGGTAGATGATCCTCCCAACTACCACCGAAATCAATAATACAAAAACGGAGAAGATCTTCCAAGATACGATTCACCCGTTCAGTCTGCCCGTCAGACTGCGGATGATAAGCTGTAGAAAAATTTAGCTTTGTCCCCAAAGCTTACTGAAGACTCTTCCAAAAATGACTCGTGAATAAAGGATCACGATCACTCACAATAGAACTAGGAACACCGTGAAGTCTCACGATTTCCTTGACATATAACTTAGCCAAAAGCGAAGCAGTCCTATTAGACTTAATAGGGACAAAATGAGCAGACTTGGTGAGGCGATCAACAATAACCCAAATGTTAGAATGGCCAGATCTCGAACGAGGTAGGCCGTCTATGAAATCCATAGAAATCTGATCCCATTTCCACAATGGAATCTCAAGAGGCTGAAGAAGACCCGAAGGACGCTGATGCTCGGCTTTAAAACGCTGACAAGTTATGCAATTGCTTACATAACTCGCCACATCGTGCTTCATGCCTTCCCAATAATAAAGACGACGCATATCGGCATACACCATACTACTACCGGGATGAATGGTATACATAGAACGGTGACAGTCATCAAGAATGTCATGCCTAAGTGCAAGATCAGAAGGCACAAAAAGACGGTTCTTCTGGCGAAGACACCCACAAGAATCAATGCTGAAATCTTGCAACGCCTCATCAAAAGAAGTAGATGTGAGTTCAAAACTCACCTTTTACCCAAAAACAAAGAAGATGAAGCTCAATATCAAGGAGAAGGCCCACCAAACACTACTTCAACTCAACAAGCTTCAATCTAAGAATAAAACACATATTTCCCATTTAGGTTTAGGAAATTTTCTGAAATTGAAGAGGAGAAGAGTTGGAGAAGATGAAGAAGAGCTTATCAATGGCTTCTCTTTGATTTTTTAGCAAGAATTTGGAGTTTGCAAATGGAATTAGAGCTTGCAATTTCTATTTCCTCTTTCCTTCCACCATTTCAGTTTTTGCTTGAGAAATGAAATGAAATGGAGATGAATGAAGAGAAGGGGCTAAGCTAGAGGGTTAAGTGGAGATTGGGCTGAACCCAAACTCAAGCCCAAGTAGAAAACGTAGCCAAAATTTCACTTACTCCAAACATATCAAATATTATACTCAAAAAGATCGCAAACGCCATTTTGGAACCAATGGAGGTAGTTTCGAGTTCTAATTCGGCCATTTGCAGAAAGTAACATTTCGGACCTAAATCCGACTAACGACGCTATATTTAAATAAAACATTTAAATATAAAATCGTTAATTATGCGGGTTGTTACACCAACCATACTGCTACATTTTTTGTTAAATACTGCACATTGTACTTTATTATAGCATAGAAAGGCGGATTAAATTGCATGTAAAAACATATGTGTTAGGACTCGAACCCAAGCGACATAGAAGATAGGACGGTCACCTACTAGTATGCAACAAACGTTTTTGAAATGAAATTTGATAACGGCTATATACATCACTATTATAAAAGAGGTGCCCATTCAAGGCTATTCTTCAACAGTTGTGAAGTTTCAATGGATGCACCTCTTCCGAATTGAATCGCTGAAGGGTTGCTCTTATTCAATGGCATCTAATCACTCTTATATAAGCCACCTATCATCTCCAAATCAGATATACAATTCTACTATCTAAAAATCATTCTTGTATTGCTTTCAAAATTACTAAACTATATATTCATTAGAAAAGCATCATTTTCAGAGATTACAGAAGTTGTACTCCAGCGTGACTACTTAATCTAATGAAGATACAATATACAGACAAGTTATTTCTTTGTAAAAGAAAAGATTGAAGTCCTTTTTGGTTATGCAGGCGGAGTCTGTAAACTTGTTCCTCCGGATGAAGTGAGGGTGTTGATAGTTAAATTCATAAGAGGTGCTTAGGGACTTGGACATAGGACAGGAGTTCTGAACCAGCATAAAATCATCTGTGTTATCAACCGTTTTATTTCCGCAACATTTACACTGTTTACAACTGTTGGCCACCTTTGATCCTATGCATAGCGACTAACAAGTAGTATCAGAGGTTGGAATTCTATCGTTCATCACAACATCACAGAACAATGGCCAAAAAAAGATCCAATTGAAATACAACAAGCAAATCCCTGTCAAAGCCACCAATGAGGAAGACAAAAGGTACTTTCTGATTTACAAATTTCGGTAAATGATAATAATGAATTAGTTAGTATATGCGATAAAATCTCAAAGCATAATTTTATTATTTTAGAAAAGATGAAATCAATCAAAATTGGAAATGAGAAACTGAGAAAAGACAAATTAGATTTAGAAAATCAACATGGTGTTTTCGAAAATAATTTTGAGGCTTCTTGAGGATTTTCTAGATGAACAGAATACTATGTTTTAAAAAGAATAGGAAAAATTTTCAAAAAAAATTACGGATTTGAAAAGACAAAATGATTTAGTAAAATCATTTTTAGATAAGAATCTAGAATTTTTCTTCTTGAAAAAGAAAACTGTATGTTTAAAAAGGAAAATTCTGAATTTAATAAGCAAAATGATATTTTGAAAAAATAGTAATATTTCCTTTGAAAATAATAATTGCGACTTTAAAGCTAAATTTAATAAACTTAAAAATGAAGTCACAAAACCAAATAAAGGTCAAAACAATTTAAACATGATTTTTCTAATTCTAGTACTATAGTAAAAATGTAAGCGCTAGTACTAGATTTCAAATAAATTCTAAATGCAACTTTTATATAAATTCAAGTACTGCTACGACCATTTATGTTTATAATATCTCTAGAACTACAAAATCATTGATGGGAAATATAAATAAAAATTATCTAAGTATTTTGGTTCTTGTTAATTGAAAAAAGAGAAGAATATATTGATGATTATTTCGACACAGTAGTTAATAACGAAAATTTTATTCTCAAAGGTTCAACCAAACCCACTTAGGTATGGTTACCTTCGATCTAATCCATTTGAACCTAACATAGGAAGTTGGTACCAAAATATAGAATTATTTTTTGCAGGTACCTAAGAAAGATAAAAGGATGAGATAGATTTCGAATAACAAATATACCGTACATATAATGGAGAATAAGAATTTAAAGATAATGGGACTGCAGGAAATTCGGTATATCTAACTCATTTTTTATAAATAGTTTGGGGTAAGTATTTTTGTTAAAGTATCAAAAAGGAATTTAAAATAAATAAATTAGGTACTCTTTTTTATATAGTATGTTGATTTCAAAGGTGCTAGAAATATAGTGTAGAAACTTATTTCAAGGAAAATATAATTATTTTTGAAGGCAATAAATATTTTAAAAAAAGTTACAACTATGTTAAATATTCTTTGAATCATTTTTGTACCTAACATTAGCCAATATTATATGCGCTTCGTTAAACCATTTTTTGAAACTTGGCTAATAATTACAGATTTTCAGCCTTTTTGTTGATGAAAAAGAGGGGGAAAATTGGGCATATTGGTTGAGGGAGTATATGAATTTAGGAGAGCAGACATTAAGGGGAAGTAATATAACATTATTTTGGAAAGTCATATAGCTATTATCATCAAAAAGGAAAAGAATGTTGGAAACATAATTTTAGTATTTCGATGATAATAACTATATGACAATGCTATTAATGTTTTTATTAAGTAATTTCAGGTTAACTAGCAATATGATGTATGATAAAAGTTAATGCAATCTATAAAAGAATACAGAAAGAAAAATGATTAATGAAAGGAGTTGAACTTGGACCATTCAAAAAGATACCTCACTTCAACCAACAACATTACAACCACATTTGTTAAAATGGTGGCAATAAAGCTAGATGAAGGACAAGGAGAATCAAAATAAAATGTAAAAAATGAGCAAGGTAAGATTTGAACACGTGTGGCTGAAGGAATAACCAGCCATTAAGCAAAAATAATAAAGCTATTTTTGTTCAGAAGGTGATAGTAGATTAATATATGTCTGCAAAAATCAAAACATGGGAAGAAAAATTTGATAGAGGCAAGAGTCGAACCCATGCGCAGATAAAAGAAACATGCCTTACAACCAACCATACTACAACAGCTTTTGTTAAATACTGCTCATTGCACTCTATTATAGCATAAAAAGGTGGAATTAAATTGCAGGTAAAAAGGCATGGCCTAGGACTCGAATCCAGGCGACATAGGAGATAGAACACGCACCTACCAGTATGCTACACATGTTTTTGAAATGAAACTTGATAATGACTGTATGCATCGCCATTATAAAAGAGTTGTTAAAGTTCCCATTCAAGCATATTCTTCAATGGTTGCGAAGTTTCAATGGATGCGCCTCTTCCAAACTGAATTGCTAAAGGGTTGCTCTTGTTCAGTGGCATCTAATAGCTCTTATATAAGCCTCCCATTATCTCCAAATCAAATATATAATTCTATGCTCTCAAAATCATTCTTATCTTACTTTCTAAATTACTATAATATATATTCATTAGAAAAGCATCATTTTCTGCTCCATCTATTAGTCAGCTTGAATCAGGGCCTCTGTTTGTTGTATTGTTATATATGGACATGATATGTCCTCTTTTTCCTGGTAAGGCATCCATTTAGGTTAGGGGGATTGCTAGTCTTTAATGAGGTATATCATGAAAGTATATGTCCTTTTTACATTAATAAAGTACTCTTTTTCCAAAAAAGCATCATTTTCAAAGATTATAGAAGTTGTACTCCAGCATGACTACTCAGTGTATTGAAGACACAATATACGGTCAAATTATTTCTTTGTAATAGAAAAGATTGAAGTCATGTTTGGTTTTTCAGACGGAGTTTGTAAACCTGTTCCTCCTGGTTAAAATTGAGTTTAAATATTCAAATAATTGTTTTAAAATAATTATAATTCATTTTAATTGGTTATATAATGATGATAAGTAATTTATAGTGGCAACATAAATATATGAACTTGTTTTATAGAGATACGCAAACTTTGTCGCAATTTGGTAAATAGATGTCGTAATTTTATAAATGGATTTTAATAATATTTAATATGATACTATAGCTTAAATAATCTTATTTTAATTATTTTGAAATGATAAGAAATTTATTTTCAAGTTCTGTTTAGTTAAGTAAGTAGTTTGATTAAAAACTGAAAATATGACTAAAATTTTGATTCTGAATTCACAATGGCTTAACAAATGAAAGTTGTTAAAGACATTGCATTATTATTTTTGTGTCTAGTGCAGATGTATACATGTCATGCATGCACATACACATATGAATACGCATACACATATATATACATAAATTTTTACCATTTACATAAGTAAAAATATAAATATCATGATATTTTCATCCAAAAGTCAAAAGCAACCATCTCTTGACTTTACACACACATATGTGGACAAGAGAACATAGGGTAGGTGACAAAATGGAGGGGCATGGGGGGTGGCATGAGCATGAGGTGGAGAGGGATGAGATATTTTTAAGTTCAAGCTATTTTAATGGTTTCCTTAGAAAAATAATGAAGAAAATTATAGCTAAAGAGAAGTAAAATAATATATAAACATATACATACACATACAAAAAGAAAAACACCTCAAAAGCAAATCCAAATTCCACCACTTCCTATTTAAAACACATGGCCACCACCTCTTCCATCAAACTTGGCTTAGCACCACCACTCCAAGGGAAGATCAAGCACTTCAAAAAAGGAGGAGCAAGTTCGAGAAGCTCCATACAGAGTACAATTAGATTTATTTCAAGAAGCTTCGAAAATGGTTTGGTGAAGTGGAAACCAATAGTCATTACTTGATTTAGATTTTCTTATTTAAAACTTAAAGTAATGATATGCATGTTTAAATAGTAAGTTAATATGCTTTGTTGAATATTGGATGAATATCCGGTTGATTAATAACTTGGTTGCTAATTATGAAAAAAAATAATATTCATCAAAATAGAAATGGTTAATTAATTAACCATAGTTAATTTATGGTAAATACTATGTGAATGGTGTTTATTAAGCCTCTTTATGCTTTTAAAAATAAAAAGATTGAAAAATGAATATTATAATAATATACTATTATAATGGAATAAAGAGGAAAATGAGTTTATAATATATTAAAAATAGTTTAAAATGATTTAAAATGGTTTATAATGATATTTTAATCATTTTAACAAGTTTCGATGAAATTTAATGTAGTTTGACAAATAGAGCCAAATCGAGCTCGTCGTATAGCAGCAGTTCGTCATTTTCCGACCTAAAAAGTTAAATCAATTTGCACGATACAATATAAGTTAGAATTCACTGAAATAAGAATTTTCCGAGCCCATGTGGGTAGAGTTTTCAAAAAAGAAAAAAGGAAATCAATATTTTATTAAGTAGAGTTTGAAATATATCCAAATCAAGTTTTCAAAAACATTGCATTTTGGCAGTTTGGAAACCAAAGTGGTAAATGCTTTAATATTGATACTTTTACATCTTTAAAGACCCATGCTACACACTTGAGCTATAGTTACATACATTTTGGAACGTGCTTTTCTTACAAAAACACCTTCAATTGTAGTCATTTAGATGGGTTAATTTATAGATTCGAAATTGGAAACGTAAAGTATTTCATGGATCCGTGTATGAATCGTTGTCATAAATTTAGTGTCATATGTCAATGGTAAGCAGAATGATGTGCTAGAGCAAGGATGAAACTGACATTAGAACCAGATGAAGTTGCTTGTGTATGCTGAGCAGCATAAAAAAGATGAATATGAGAACCTAACATGTCATAGTCGAATTTAAATTTTGAAAAGTGAGATCACAGAGCACATCAACAGGCCCAGCCTTAGGGTGAGGCGACCAAGACATTGGCCTAGGGCAACAACCATGATTGGGGCAACAAAAATTTTCTTCATGTACTAAACTTTAGGATTTCGTTCTTACCGCCTACAGTCCTATGCCATCATCGCCAATCACGTTAACTTTTTCTAGTGTCGCTACCTTCCACCTTGCCGCAAGATCATCTAGCATCAGGAGCACCATCTGCTTTTTAATCGATTTATAATTGCTGAAGGTTTGAGTGGCGGAATAAACTCCTACAAAGTTATGAGTTTGGTTATTTTAATTAAGATCTTTAATCATGTTATGTTCTTTCCTTTCTGTTGATTTTCAGTGCAACTACATGACCAAACAAAACCACTATCAATTAATTTGGGAATTACCAGATAAATTTGAATAAAATGAATTTTTCCAGTTAATCTTTGCAAGTGTCCTCATATTAATTCAAAGTATCCATATTTGGTACTGTCATGAGCCCATGAATTTGACTTCAATGCCGATATTTGCAATATATTTGCAAGAAAACCATCCTTATTTACATAGTGGACTAACAGTAGAACTACTTTTTTTATTGGAATTCGAGTAGGTAAGAATATGTAATTTGCAGTTGTTAGATTTGATATATTTAGATTTGATGTGCATTTGAAAATTTGCTACTGCTAAGTTAATTCAAGCACTTATTAATCGATATAATGATCCTGTTGTGCATTTCATAATTTTAACTCTGAATTATGAACTAAAAAATTGCAAATTTCTGGTTGATACTACAAACTACTAGATTCTATAAAATAAACCAATTCATTTAAAATAAACAAGCAAGTCAATTTCATTGTAAAAAATATCGTGCTCTTTAGTCAACAGATCAACAGTTGGAACTGTAAATTTTGGTAAAGTTAGGGTATCTATAAATAAATCATTTAGCATGAGAAAAACTAGGGTAAAAAGAATGGAAAAATCATTTGTTCGCCTTAGGCAACAAACATCTTTGGGCTGGCCCTGCACGTCATTAACTAATGCTAAATAGAGAGGTACAACAGAACATGTTATGATGTCATTAGGGCAGATGTGTATACTATTTCTAAAATAAAAATTCATGTTTAAACATTTAACAATGTTGAAGGGTTTATTTCCAGAGCTTATAGCTGAAAGAACTAATGTAATCAATTCTCCTAGAGTAAGCATACCGTCAAATTTTAAACATAAACACAATGAAACAATCTTTGAAGCCATATAATTCCCGCTACCAACAAAGTGATCACTTGGGAATGCTACAGCAATCTTTTGCAGGTTACATCAGCAGTATCATATTCAACCTGGGTAATACAGTATGAGTTAGTGTGCAGTAGTGGAAAATGTAGAATGAGCAGTAGCTAACTAAATATTATGCACCCTATGAAATGATCAATTATTAAATGATCACGAATAATCACGATCGAAACTATGCGTTACTGAATTTGTCGATGTCAGAAGACATTGTAATTTAAGAAAAAACTGGCATGAGTTCATTCTTATTTTTGAACAATATTATTATCCAAATGAACAAATAACAACCGTTTAAGTAACCATTTATTTATTTATACCAGCAGACAAAACTGGAAAAATAATTACATGTCTTAAGATATCCCTTAAGCTATTGCTCATGATAATCATGTACAATGTATGTAGTACATATATACAAACAACCTTTATACTTCAGGTTATTCTATAACTAATGCAACCTAAATGCATTTATCATGTCAGTGCATATTAAATATATCTTATATTAACCTCCTATAATTTTAAAAAAACTCCACCTATGGAAAATTTTCACCATAACCATTATAAAAGTTTTAAATGATTCATGGAGAAAGCTCTGGCCATCAATATTTAAGCCTTCTATTCTTGTAGTTAACCTTGAGAATGATTTCCCGACTTTCGTTTCTTGACCCTGCTATCATTATATGTTAAAAAAATGCCTTCTTAGTTATCTACAGGCTATGGGCTACAGGCTACGAGCTAGCCATCACATATATTGAAATAGCACATGCAATATCGATTGTTAACGCAAGCCATCGTCGAATGGTTTCTTGATTAGGTATCATGATTGACCACGCCTATGACTCACGCATTAATGCTTCTTAGATATCAAATTTTCTTTTCATCATATCTTTGTTTTTCCTAAACCATTTTATATCATCAATATGCAACAGACTCTTTCATACTAGTGTGAAGTGTAGTGTGAATGACTCTCATTCTTCGTTGTAGATAGGTAACATACAGAAAGGTCTAAAAAGGTTCGTGCATGTATATTACAGTATTTTTCTTGAAATATTACTATGACATATCATCATAAAAGGATCAAATGTATTTTCCCTTTACTGACGGTGAACAACCTATCAAAGACATCATCAAAACTTTTAACTGAAAATTTGAGTATCTCAAATTCTATAGCTTTGATACACAACTATTTAAGGTACATATTATTTGAATTATTTGAGATCAATCCCCACTTTAACCAATTAATATCAGTTTCAATAAATAAAGCTAGCCAATAATATCTGCTATGGTAAAAAAGAATAGTATATCTGATAACCTAAATCTCTTGAATACCGAGGAGCAACATTAGCATCCTCCATTTTCAACTCATAGCCTCTTACATAGTCACATGGACAACAGCGCAATTGGAAAAAACAATAAAAAACAAAGAGAACTTATTTAGTATGGGATAAAAGGCTGGATTGCACATAGGTAGTTCTCTAATCGAGCATCCATTCACCATCGATTGAAGACATGGAATCCAAGAAGAAATAAAAGTGAAGACATGCAACCCAGGCACAGTTCCTCCACCTTTGGGTACATTTATATTCATTAAATAATGCATATAATCCATTTATTTTGTACATTAAGTATTTTAGCACATAGATTAGTCGACATTTACTGCATTATCGAGTTAATAGCTTATAAAATGTATACACATGAATGAATGTTTGTTCTCAAAACTTTTTCGTCATTATATATTTATGTTTCTTGTATTTTTACATGTATTGATATTAAAAAGGTTTTTAATTGAATCTAAAATTTTCGTTTATGGATTTAGATTTATCGATGTGAGTAGACTAACCAAAATCTGATATCCATCCACTATTTGCAGATATAGACATCTGATATTTGTGAATGATTTTAGATACAGATCGATACAAATAGGATACTAAGTATCTATACCCGTCCCTTGATCGGCTTATATTAGTTGTTACAATACGAAGCGACAACACATATTCTGGATCCATTATCGAACTTTATCACAAATGACTTCAATTCAAAATAGGATATAGAAAATATGCTTATTTCTATAGCATGTAAATTACTAAGCTAGAAAATAAAAGGGTGAGATATTAAAGACCAATGTTGATGGTTGCCACAAGTATCTTTTTTTTATCCTAATTATCATTAAGCTAAAGAAAGCTACATTTTTGTGTCAAATTCATGATTTGCATCCTAGTTTCTTTTCCTAAAATTGACAAAAAAATGGTGCTCTACAATTGGATAAGCCGATAATGCAAAAAAAATGTAGTTTGAATGTCTACATATTTAACCTCCTAGCTAAACATCATTGTGCATGCACAATCTTATAAACTAAGTCTAAGTGAATTAAATAGTCTATTATTTTCATCCATTTAAAAATATAGGTATTGAAATAAAATTGATTCTTCCTCTAATGCAAATAAAATGATGAATATACAATTAGAAAAATTAGGAAGAAAAGTAACAGTAAGGCAAAGAAAACTTATTTATAATGTACCAAGGCTGAAAAGTGTAATTTGATTGTATCAAGAATGAAAAGAAAAATTGCATCACCATATTATCAAGTTGAAAATGAGTTCTTGAAAATGAGTTCATACATACACCTAGAGGTCAAATAATTAATTATAATTTATGTATTTCTAGTAGCAATGGTGCAAATAAAAAACTTTGAAGCATGAAGTTAAACAAATTATAAGAATAAGAAAGTTTCAACTCTTTTGATCTATATTGTCTTACCTTTGTATGCATCTTCAATGAAACTAATCTTGCTAAACTGCCAACAGTCGCTTCCTAACCAAAATCTTCAACTAATTCCTATAGGAGTAATAAATTTTAGACCCATCAAAAGGAAGATTTGAGCTAGATTTAATGTAAAGATAAAAACAAATAAGCATGCCAACTCCATTTTTATAAAATTTGTAAGACTGAGAAATCAACAATTGTTCACTTAGTTACCATATTAAGTTGTCAATGATTACTACATCTGAATAATATATCTGTTTTATATAACTTGTAGCTCTACACGTTCTTGAATATTAGTTCATTTGTAATTGCATAAACAATATGACTAAAACAAATTAAAAATATTTAGGTTGCTACTTCCTTAAAATGTGCATCCTTCATGATTAAGAATGTATCTTCTCAAGATAAATCGAACTTAATGAAGGTTTATCGAAATATGCTATTTAGAATTCTATCCTAATTTGATGATTTGATTTTAGTCCATATAAAACATAATAATTTTCTTTTATTCCATAACTAATCACGTATCAAAGATCGATTCCAAGAATTTTGAGATATTAAAATCTTAAATCAAATATCCCGGTAGAATTTAAGATAATGTATTATCCAATATATGCTTCTGGTAGTGTTAGAAATTGAAATTTAGTTAGTGCATGCGTATATGAATTCATCAAACTTTACAAACTGTCTTCATTATAAGTGAATAAAAATTGCATACTTCTAATTAAAATGCTTATTTTTCACTTTACTTGTGTATGTACCAACAACTTCATTTAATAAAAATCCAAGCTCAACTAGAAGGTAATATCTTTAATAGATTGATGCAAATGCATAAACATTTTTATAGCGAATCATGCACTAAAATTAATGATATATAGGCTAAAAAATGCTAGCACTATTCAGAAGTGCCAAACAAATGTGATTTTTGTAGTCTTCACCATTTAGTTTGCTGTATCCAAAACATTTGTTGGTGTTTAAACAATCTTGAATAAACTCACAACATAATCTCAAAATCAATGAACACATTTTATAATTTTTATTGCCTAGTAAATTATAAAAGTATAATGAGCTATGACAATCCATAGTAGGGAAAATGGTATATTGCATTTGTCCATCTAGATAAAACAAATATCGTAAAACTTCATCTCACACATGATTTATCAATATAAACATGTTCGATGATAAATGCATGGGGAAAATGTATTGCAACCTTACTATCCATGAGATTTAGTATTAACTAAAATATATATTGATAAAATGTTGAATACTAATAAGATATAACAGTTTCATGTGAGAATATAGTGAGAGCATTCTAGGGAGTTCGAGTTCAAAAATCATAATGTTGATGAATAATAAGCAATATGATTCACGCTAGATCCCTCATTAACTCTTTTACCATATATTTATCATTTGATAAAAATTAGTAAATCACCACATTTTTAGGCAATCCTTTATTTTGGATCTTGGTCCATTTGCTGAATTAAAATCTGGCTCCCTTAAATGGGTGAGTGGATGAAGAGCCTTTAGATCTGAAGAGTTTGAAGCATATGAAAAGTTGTTTAAGAAGCCATGGTGTTAACCCACCTTTTGACAAGGCCATATACAGGCGGATTTAACTAAATCGACTACTCGCTCGTCGAAACTGTAGTATTATGGGTTTGAGTCAATTGGATGGATAGATAATCAATCACAGATGATATGCATATGATTACAGAGCTGGTATTCGACATGACATTGTTCGGCCACGTAGGTCAGCCGTTCTGTCCAGGTGGCTCAGTCATATATGGCTCGGTCGAGGAGTGGAGACCATGCGTAGGTCGGTCAGCATTGGTCGTTTGGTCTGGGAGTCATGGGTCGATCGGCATTAGTCGTTTGGTCTAGGATGCATGGGTCAGTCGGCATCGGTCATTCTGCCTAGGATGTATGGTTCGGTCGGCATTGGTCATTCGGTCAAGGAGTCATGGGTCGGTCGTCATTGGTCGTTCGGTTGGGAGTCATGGGTCGGTCGGCATTGGTGGTTCGGTTTGGAAGGGACTGGCTTTGGAGGGATCTGGATTATGTTCCCCTTCATCTTCTATACGAAGGCTGCTCTGCCATTATTATTCCCAAAAATTCTAGATTGTAACTGTAATTGATTCTAACATTAATAAAAAGGAAATTTCTGGAGTGGACGTAGGCCGGAGTTAGTCGAATCGCTATAAATCCTCTATTCCTGCAACTTTCTTTTTAATTTTTACTGTTCTTTATATTTATACTCTCTACATACATTCTATCGACGATCAGTGACTGTGATTGGGTGCTTTCATTTACGTTTGGGTGTTAGTGACCAATTTAGGCGCTAACATTTTGGTGCTTTCATTGAGAAAGCTAACACTCAGGGATTCAGAAGCTTGGATTTTGGATTTAAAGGCTTAAGAACTTGGATTCTGGAGCCTATGGCAAGGCAATCGACAAGAAGATAGAGGATTGAAAGAATTCAACATGAGGGGAGTTAGGAGGCTTCCTCGGGATCTAATCAGACCTCAATTGTCATCACCGAAGATAAGATGGAAACAATGCTGAAAAGACAAAAGGAGATGATGCAGAACCTACTTTGACAAGTTGCACAAGTTGGAGTGCAGAGTCAAGGGAACGCAACTGCAGGAGATGTTGGAAACAGGGCAGGACCATCAGGAGCAGCAGGACTAGGGAGCATTCCCTCGGAGTATGTTGATCCAATCTCGGGCGGAGTACCAAGTAGGGCTGTACAACATGGTGTCGATAGAGGAATGGATGCTCATCTAAGAGAGCAGGTCCAAGATACCCTCATGAACTCGGGGGGGGGGGGGGGGAGGGGGGGGCAGGTTGGAGGCAACGGCCAAGGACTACAGCTCGGCAATAGTGATAGGTTGGCAGAGATGGTTAGGCGGCCATGAGGGGCGGAATGGTAAATAGAGACTTGGAGGATGTGAATAGGATTCCCTTTGCTCCTGAGATCAGGCAAGCTAGAAACCCGCCAAATTTCAAACCACCAACACTAGAGATGTATGACGGGAGAACGGAACCCACTTGTCACCTGACAAGGTACATGATGCATATGGAAATGCTGGAGGCATCGGAGGAGGTCATGGCACGATGCTTCCCTCTGTATTTGATGGATATTGCAGCATTATGGTTCAAACAGCTAGAAAGTGGCTCTATCGGCACATGGACGAAGCTGATTAAAATGTTTATGAGACAGTTTCGGGTCCACATGGTCAGACCCAAGAACGTGATGACTTTAACATCGATGAAACAATGGAAAGGAAGTCGCTCAGGGATTTCTTAACTAGATTCAATGCAGCGGCGGCTTCAATGGATCGACCCGATCCATCGATGGTTTTGATGGCGGCAGTTATAGGAATTGCAGATAATTCAGATTTCAAGATATCATTGGAACATGACCCATCAAGGGACTCGGGGAGAACTACCATGAGGTGGAAAGGTTCTTGAGGCAGGAAGATGCGCAGGCTGAGAGGAGGGAGAGAGGCTGAAGCTTATGCAGTAAGGGGTGGAGGTCCACCCAGGGAGGATCCAAAAAAAGATGATAAAGGAAAAAAGAAAATGAATGACAACGGTAGCACTTTGAAGTGGCCCCGGGTGGAGTCGACGTTTTCTTCTTATGCATATTTAACTGAGACTCTAGAAAGGATTTACTTGGATACTCGAGGGTGCCTCCAGTATCGAAGGCCGACAAGGAGGGAACCTTCTGAACACGAGCGGGCATCGGGAAAGCATTGCCTATTCCATGAGCTGGATGGGCACAACACAAACGACCGCAGGAATTTGAAGGATATCATTGAGGAGCATGTAAGAAATGGTCATCTACAGCAGTATGTAAGGAATCGAGCTGTGGTAGTGGAACAGGAGCAGCCACCGCCCACCTCGAACGAAGATTGCACTGGACCTAAGCAACATCGGCTTATTATCAACTAAATAGATTTATGGCTTTAAATACGTAATAAAACTCGAAGTGATATGGCTAAGCCACTTACACATGTACGGGATCGACGATGGTCCCTGGGCATGCTCTAAGAAAATGATAAACTGTGTTGTTCGAGTATACGAAATCTTATTTTTCTTTTCGTTTCTCTGAAAACTTTGGTTTCTCCCTTAGATGTACAGACATTTATTTGACTTTCCTTGGTTATAAAAACTTTCAAATGATTGGATCTGCATTAATGTAACAAATAACACAGTTCTCGCGATCATGGTTCCGACTGAAGAGATGGGGCAGTGATTGCAGATTATGAGTCCCTTGGCCAGAGAGTGATGGAACGGGCTCAAACACTATATAGAAAACCCTCGGTCGGAGAGCCGAGGCCGAAGAATATAAAAAGTACTTGGCCGAAGAGCCGACACTGGAGAATATAAAAATCCTTGGCCAGAGAGCCGAGACCGGAGAATATAAAAAGCCCTCGACCGAAGAGCCGAGGTAGGAGAATATAAAAAGCCCTCGGCCGGAGAGCCGAGGCTGAAGAATATAAAAAGCTCTCGGTCGGAGAGCTGAGGCCGGAGAATATAAAAGTCCTCGGCCGGAAAGCCGAGGCTGGAGAACATACAAGCCCTTGACCGGAGAGTCGAGGCTGAAACAGGATAACGTGACTCGGCAAAGTCTACGGATTCGAAGTTCAACCTGAAGGGGTCCCGGATTTGGATAAAATGATTCAGAGAGATCGTGGATTCGGTTAGTTGATTTCAGATGGATGTGGAATTGGATGAGGATTTGGTTACTGGATAGGAATTTGATATCCACTCAGAGCAATCGTAGATTTGGATAAGGATACGACAATGGAACTTGGATAAAATGGATTGGATTATGAATCGAAAAGTATGGCTATGGATGACATATGGACTTCGGATATCGAATATGAGGCTATTCAAAACACACCTTCCAATTGCAAGGCATGTTTTGGAGGGCAAATGTTAATCTTCCCTTTTGGCAAGGCCATAGGAAGTTTTAACTAAATCGACTACTCATTCGTCGACACTAAAGTATGATGGGCTTGAGTCAATTAGATGAATAGACGATCAATCATGGATGACATACATATGATTACAGATCTGGGGTTCGCATGACATGGATCGGCCACGTAGATCAACCGTTCATTCCAGGTGGCTCGGTCATATATGGCTCGATCGAGGAGTGGAGACCATGCATGGGTCGATCGGCGTTGGTCGTTCGGTCTGGGAGTCATGGGTCGGTCGGCATTGGTCATTCGGTCTGGGATGCATAGTTCGGTCGGCATTGGTCGTTTGGTCTAGGACATGTGGGTCGGTCGGCATTGGTCGTTCGGTTGGGAGTCATGGGTCGGTCGTCATTGGTCGTTTGGTTTGGGAGTCATGGGTCGGTCAGTATTGGTGGTTCGATTTGAAAGGGACTGGCGTCGGAGGGATCTAGATTAGGTTCCCCTTCATCTTCTATACTAAGGCTGCTCTGCCATTGTTATTACAAAAAACTCTGGATTGTAACTGTGACGTAGGCCGGAGTTAGCCGAACCACTATAAATCCTCTGTTCTTACTGCTTTATTTTTTATTTTTACTATTCTTCATATTTATACTCTCTATATACATTCTATCTATGATCAGTGACTGTGATTGAGTGCTTTAACCAATTTTGACGCTAACATTTTGGTGCTTTCACTGAGAAGCTAGCACTAAGGTATTCAAAAGCATGGAGTTTGGATTTAAAGGCTTAGGAACTTGGATTCTGGAGCCTATGGCAAGGCAATCGGCAAGAAGACAGGACTGAAAGGAATCAACATAAGGGGAGTCGGGAGGCTTGGCTTCCTCGGGAGCTAATCAGGCCTTGATTTTCATTACCAGAGACGAGATGGAAACAATGTTGAAAAGACAAGAGGAGATGATGCAGAAACTACTTCGATAAGTTGCACAAGTTGGAGTGCAGAGTCAAGGGAACGCAACTGTAGGAGATGTTGGAAACAGGGAAGGACCATCAAGAGCAGCAGCAGGACTAGAGGGCACTCCCTCGGAGCATGTTGGTCCAATCCCAGGCGGAGTACCAGATGGAACTGTACAATATGTTGTCGATAGAGGAATGGATGTTCATCTTGGAGAGCAGGTCCCAGGATTCCCTCATGAACTCATGGGGCAGGTTGGAGGCAACGGCCAAGGACTATAGCTCAGCAACAATGATAGGTTGGCGAAGATGGTTAGGCAGGCCTTGAGCGGATTGGTAAATAGAGAATTGGAGGATGTGAATATGAGTCCCTTGGCTCCTGCGATCAGGCAAGCTAGAAACTCGCTAGATTTCAAACTTCCAACACTGGAGATGTATGACGGGAGAATGGATCCCACTGTTCACCTGACAAGGTACATGAGGCATATGGAAATGCTGGGGGCATTGGAGGTGGTCATGGCACGATGCTTCCCTTTGTATTTGACGGATATTGAAGCATTATGGTTCAAACAGCTGGAAAGTGGCTCTATCGGCACATGGAGAGAGATGATTGAAAGATTTAAAGAAAGTTTCGGGTCTACATAGTCAGACCTAAGAACGTGATGACTTTAACATCGATGAAACAGTGGAAAGGAGAGTCGCTAAAGGATTTCTTAACTAGATTCAATGCCGTAGTGGCTTTGGTGGATCGACCCGATCCATCGATGGTTTTGATGGTGGAAGTTTCAAGAATTGCATATAATTCGTATTTCAAGATATCATTGGAACAGGACCCGCCGAGGGATCTCGAGGAGTTCTACCATGAGGCGGAAAGGTTCCTGAGGCAGAAAGATGCGCAGGATGAGAGAGAAAGGAGATAGGCTGAAGCTTATGCAGAAAGGGATGGAGGTCCGCTAGAGAGGATCCAAATAAAGATGATAAAGGAAAAAGGGAAATGAATGACAATGGTAGCACTTTGAAAAGGCCCTGGAGGGAGTCAAAGTTTCTTTCTTACACAAATCTAACTGAGACTCTAGAAAGGATTTACTTGGATACTTGAGGGCGCCTCTAGTATCGAATGCCGGCGAGGAGGGAACCTTCTGAATACGATCAGCCATCGGGAAAGCATTACCTATTCCGTGAGCTGGATGGGACAACACAAATGACTGCAGGCATTTGAAAGATATCGTTGAGGAGCATGTAAGAAATGGTCATCTACAGAAGTATGTAAGGAAATGAGCAGTGGTAGTGGAACAGGAGCGGCCACCATTCATCTCGAACGAAGATGGCACTGGACCTAGGCAACGTCAGCTTATTGTCAACTAAATAGATTTATGGCTGTAAATAAGTAATAAAATTCGAAGTGATACGGCTAATCCACTTACACATGTACGGGACCGTGGATGGTCCCTAGGCATGCTATCAGACGATGGTAAACCGTGTTGCTAGAGTCTATGAAATCATGTTGTTCGTTTCGTTTCCTTAAAAACTTTGGTTTCTCACTTGGATGTATAGACATTTATTTGACTTTCCATGGCTATAAAAACATCTAAATGATTGGATCTACATTAATGTAACAAATAACATAGGTCTCTTAATCATGGTCCCGACCAGAGAGACGGGGCAGTGATCATAGATTAAGAGTCCCTTCGTCGGAGAGCCATGCAACGGGATTGAACACTATATTAAAAGCCCTCGGCCGGAGAGCCAAGGTCGGAGAATATAAAAAGTCCTCGATCAGAGAGCCGAGGTCGAAGAATATAAAAATTCCTTCATCGGAGAGTCGAGGCTGGAGAATACAAAAAGTCCTCGATCGGAGAGCTGAGGCCGGAGAATATAAAAAGCTCTTGGCCAGAGAGCCGAGGCCAGAGAATATAAAAAGCCCTCAGCCGAAGAGCCGAGGCCGAAGAATATAAAAGCCCTCGACCGAAGAGCCGAGGCTGGAGAACATACAAGCCCTTGACCGGAAAGCCGAGGCTGGAACAGGATAACGCGACCCGGCGAGGTCTACAGATTCGAAGTTAAACCCGGAGAGGTCCCGGACTCGAATAAAATGATCCGAAGAGATTGTGGATTCGGTTAGTTGATTTTGGATGGATTTGGAACTGGATAAGGATTTGGTTATTGTATAGGAATTGGATATCGACTCATAGAAAACGTAGATTCGGATAAGGATACGACAATGGCACTTGGATAAAATGGATTGGATTATGAATCAGAAAGTATGGCTATAGATAACATATGGACTTGGGATATCAGATTTGAGGCTATTCAAAACACACCTTCTAATAGCAAGGCAGGTTTTGGGGGGCAAATGTTAACCCACCTTTTGGTAAGGCCGTAGACAGGCGGATTTAAATAAATCGACTACTCGTTCGTCGAATCTGGAGTATGATGATTTGAGTCAATTGGATGGATAGACGATCGATCATAGTTGATATACATATGATTACAGAGCTCAAGTTTGGCATGACATGGTTCGGCCGTGTAGGTCAGCTGCTCGGTCTAGGTGGCTCGGTTATATATGGCTCGGTCGTGGAGTGGAGACCATGCATGGGTCAGTCGGTATTGGTCGTTCGGTCTAGGATTCATAGGTCGGTCGGCATTGGTTGTTCAGTCTGGGATGCACAGGTCGGTCGGCATTGTTCATTCGGTCTGGAATGCGTGGTCGGTCGGCATTGGTCGTTCGGTCTAGGAGTCATAGGTCCATCGTCATTGGTCGTTCGGACTAGGAGTCATGGATCGGTCGGCATTGGTGGTTAGGTTTGGAAGGGACTGGCTTCAGAGGGATCTGGATTATGTTCCCCTTCAACTTTTATATTAAGTCTCTACCATTGTTATTCCAAAAAAACTCTAGATTGTAACTGTAATTGATTCTAATATCAATAAAAAGGAAATTTATGAAGTGGACTTAGGCCGGAGTTAGCCGAACCATTATAAGTCCTCTATTTTTACTGCTTTCTTTTTAATATTTACTATTCTTCATATTTATACTCTCTATATACATTCTATCTGTGAGCAGTGACTGTGATTGGGCGCTTTCGTTTATGTTTGTATGTTAGTGACCAATTTTGGCGCTAACACATTGTAATATTCATTTGATCAATTATCGGCTTCATACCTTCATTTCTCGTACTTTATCTGCGATGACATGATAAATTTTAATTCAGTCAATAAAAAATAGAAAATTCAATGTAGTTTTAACAATTTTTATCCTCAAATTTCACGAAACCTACTTGCTTAATCATAAAGACATCGTGTTACATTCTATATTGCTTATCCAATCAACTAACAATGGCTTGTAAACAATTTCAGTAAATTTATTACATGATGATTTTATTTTCACAATTTTCAAAGCATTGAATAATATATTTGATTCACAATTCAACAAACTTTTAAAAATAATACATACCTCATAGTTTGTTCTTATCCAAGTAGATTATTACAAATAGAAGCCCTTAAGGAACCAGCAACTCCTTTAATCTTAGTTTCAACATCAAAACCTACATTAACTACAATGTAAAGTAAATATATATGGTGACAGATCATTGAAGAAAAATGATGATATGATATTGTTATCAGTAGAAGAATCACAATTGTGCTTTGTGCACACATCTGAATTATTACTACTAAGTGGCCTAAAACTATTTCTATGACTTGCACTCTTAAATCTTTAACGCAATAGGTAATATTTAAAATTCTCGATGAATATAAGTAAGCTTATATGAAATTAATTACTTTAAAAATACCAGACTTCGAACTTCATTTTATCTAGGCTAACAGCGCATAAAACAAAACAATAAAAGAGTTGGAAAGTACAAAATGGAAAGAAGTTTTTCAAACTAAAAGGGAATGATGGATCTTGCAGGTCAATTCGGCAATAAGATGAGGATAACCACAATTAGAAAGCTACTCCTGATAATGAAGAAATAATTTAAATATCTACAATTATTTTTAACTTACAACATGAGAGGAGTGGGCTAGTGGAGGCAATCTGTCGATGCGAGTTGCCGACGGTAGTTCTTGATGGTCGAAGAAGATGAGCATCCATCGATGATGGGAACAGGAACAACGATGTGATTCAATGATGACCGGGAAGAAAGGGCGTAAATTTGAGGCAAAGTGATTCAATGGGTTATTTTAAATTGGGGAAATGAATATTTGATGTTAGATGAGATGATGAAACGAGAGGACGATTAAAGAACGATCTTTCAGTCCTGGGATGAAACTGCAAGACAAGAATGACAGTAGAGGTAGAGAAACAGAACTGTGACTATTTTATTTCTAAAAATTCCTAGGAGGCTTCCGTGCCTTTGAAATACAACTCATTAATAATATAATAGTATAGATATTAAATAAATTTTGTAAATATGTTAAAATGTTTTAAAAGGGATTCGAGTTATAAAAATGGACACATATGAAATGGGATTATTGTTTTGAACAAAGAAGCTTTAAAAATACTATTTGCAGCAGTTTTTGCAGTGGTACAGTAACTTTTGCAAATTATGGTTTTGACTTAATTATTCTTTCCTGATCTTTTTAGTAATCTTTTCAAGTGAACATATAAGTATTTGGAAGATGATTTTAAATTTAATAAATATATTAAAAGCGGTTTAAAATGAATAGGTAAAGGAAAATTGTTTTAAACAATATAATATAGATAAGTAAATGAAAATCCTCTCTAAAAAAATCATATAAAGGATTTAAAGTTGATCAAATAACTTGACCACCTTATGGGTTACCGAGAGGTAGTCTCTAGACCCGAGGTTGGACAACTAGTGGCTGATTCTGCTCTAGCTATCCGGACTAGCCCGACGATGGGGATGGTAAATTTGATAAACTAGGGCCGCATTTTATAAAGTTAAGAGAAAAGAGAATGGGAGTTTTCAAAAGTTAAATAAGATTATGAAATATGATTTTGGTGGTCTAGAGAATATCCTAGTTAAACCCTATACTAAATTCTGAGGGAGTTCGTACTATCTATGTAAATTTAAAAGGTGATTTCACTATTATTCGACAAAAAGTACAGGTTGAATATGTTGGTATTTAGTATAATTAGTCTAATCTCTGTGGATCCTTTTCCACTTAATACTAATTGCTTTTGGTTTATAGTAAATAGTATTTTAAATAACAACGTTTTTAACCCATTTAAAGGTAAAAATTTGAAAATAAGAAATTCTTGTTAAGATTTAAATAAATAATTTGAAAATGTTTTTCTAAGTAATAGGTGAAATGATTTGGAATTATTTCAAAATCAAAAGGTTTAATCAACTAGAGAATTTGATAAATGAGCCTTAAAGATTCCATATACTGTTAAAAGATAAAGGAATAGTTCAAAATAATATATCTTCAAAAGATATTTGATTTGATAGAAAGATAAATTTATTAGATGTTGGTTGGTAATCACCTATATACTTAACATCTTTTTATCGATGATTGGTTCGGGGAAACTGGCGTTGTATTTGGGTAATTCCTATCCGAAAACCACTTCTAACTAATATATGTGTTTGAATGTGAAGACATGTTAAAGACAACGATTTAAAGACAGAGATCTTCATGATGTAGGGCTGGCTGCCACTAACATCTAGGTTAATCCCCATATAACATATATGGTGGCAGTAGTGCTTTCGTTCTAAAAGTCTTCGGTTTGAATGGACTACTCGCTAGTAATCCTAGGGGTGATTCCTAAAGAGGAAGTAGTAGAAGGAGCGCATTCGTTTCATCCTTCACCTGGACAACTTGTATGGACAGTTGTCTGACATTGCATTTCTAAAACACGTTCATTGATCTCTACAAACGTACATCTATTTGATGGTGTGGGAGGTAACCCCTCCTACACTTAATAACCTTCTTTGAGACGTACGAGCTCAGAGGTTGTACTTTTATGGAAATTAGTTGGGTGCTATTAGAAATTGCAATATAGCATTCAAAATGGAATTTTCGTTGTGAAAAGAAAAGCATGGCTTTGTAGAAAAAAGAGGGTAGCTTCATGAGCCTTACATCCCAAGAATGATATGGGATGGTATATGGTCTACAGGACATATATTTTAGGATATCAGTTTTATTGATGATTGAGGAGTCCAGTAGTGTCTGGACCACCAATGGTTTAAATGGGCGGGTATTAGAGGCTCGATTTAGAAAGAGTAAAGCCATCGAAATATGTTGTTTCATAGTAGTGTAACAATGTAATACGAAGGTTTGCTTGAGAAAAGTGAATAGTCACCGGGGACTAGGATGTTATGCGTGGATTTCACATTAGAGGAAATGGCCACTAGTTTCCCATCATGTGGAAATATAATTCCAATACGAGCTATACTCTTTTGGCTGTATTCCCAAAATAGATGTAATGCTTTGCAAATATTTTAGCTACCCCATTGGCATCATATACACCGTTTGACATTATCTGAGTATTGATACCTACTTTGTGTATATATTTATTTGAAAAGTGTTTTCAAACCAATGTCATTAATGATAATATCAAATTTATTTTGGTACAAAGTATTTTGTTTATTGTAAGTTAAAAACCTATTAGTGTTTATGTGCGGAGTGGTCTTACAAGATACCCTTCCTTTTCAAGATTTCAACTGGCAACAATTTGATCTATGAAAATGTCATATACATTTATATTTCGTGTTTCCTCATAATGGTTTATCAACCCAGGTCAGGGTATTTTTGATACTCAGGTCAGATTCAAGTAGTTTCATATTCAGCTAATGATGCTTAGAGTTTCGAGAGGAGAGCTAGAGATTTTCATCATTGTTGGACATATTCTATTTTTTCACTACATTTGGTTTGTTGTTTTTCATCATTTGTAAGCACAAAGGATTTATAATTGTCCAGGCAGAATCTAGTTTAGACTCTGATATTGTATTCAAAATTTTCCACTGTAAAAATTATGTGATTAATAATATATGATTATTCCATTCCCATAAGATTAAGTTTACTTCTCTGTTATGTGTTATTTTCTTTTTACAATGATCAATCTGCCTTTCCGACACGTGAATTTCAGGTATGCGAATACCAATGATGTATTAGCATCAATATTCAAGAATCGAAAAGGCGGGTCATCACATTTGGTATCAGATCTTAGGTTGAGTGAACAACTAGGCTTTGGTGGGGTAAAACTCATTATAGATAGAGTTAGTACTACCCTACAATGAGTGACTCGTTAGGAATAGGGTTAGTAACACGCTATAATGAGTTTTGAGAGTATTATACATATAAGCACGTATTTGTTATTAGATATAAAAATGTTTTGTGTTGATTAAACTGTTGTTGGTTTATGAATTTTGATCAATTCATGAAGAACTCTATGTTATCGATAGGGATTCCTTAATACTTAATCAACGCAGATCGACACACTATTTTCAGAAGGATTATATTTTATATACAAAAAGAATATAGGTATTTTTGTGATTTAGGAACTTTATATGATTTATTCTCTTTAGAAAGTTCAATGAATAAGGTCTTAATCTGTTTGCTGATGATTGGAATAATCTTCTATGTATCGATCGGATGTTGGCTTAGGCTAACGATATTGTACGCTTAGTAAATTATTCTTCTTATTATTAAAAGATCACTGAAAGTTCAAATCTGAACAAGTTTGAATCAAGTTATTTGGATGAACAGATTTAAGTCAAGAAATAAATGGTATGAAACTTCTGATGATATTTTGGTATGTCCTTAGGGGCAGAATGAATTTTTTTATGTCGGATGACGAGTATGGCTAAACCCAAAACAAGTACGAAGAGTATGTGTAGAAAAAGAAGCAGAACAATGATTATGACTAGGATCTTACACTAGCAACTACTGTTACAGATGTAGTAAAGAAGGAAATTATGCAGTTCGATGTAGGAATCGGTAAATGGAGGAAAAGAAAACGGAGGAATCTTCTAGGGATGATGTATTATATTTCAAGTGTAAAAGGCGAGGACATTTTCTACATGAGTGCCCTAAAACAAATAAGAAACCCATAATTCACCCAGGAAGGGAAAAGAGTTGCTACCTTGCAAAAGACTAGGATATATAGCCCAATAGTGTTCCAAATGGACTTTCTGTTGCTGCAATAAAGGAAGACATTTAATGAAGTACCATCCAAAGAAAAGGTGGGTTGACTTAGGTACCAAGGATAAAGCACCATCTACCTCAAAAGGGGTACAAGAATAGTGTGTATAGCAGTTCAAGTATCTATATCTATGATGGTGATAGACTCTATTCCCTAGGAGTTATGACTAAATCATGTAATACAAGCTAGGATTAAGAGTAGATGTACAAATACGATGTTACTTGATAAATATCTTTTTGGATTATTCTCTCTATGCATTTCTTCTATCATATATAAAATCAATTTTATAAGACAGTAAGAAATACAAAGTTTAAAGGGATATTATAAAAAATGGCCAAATATAAGTGTTGAAATCAAGAAAATTATTTAAAAATATATTTTATAGAAGTATGTTTTATAAAATAAATTGTAGTTTGCAAAATAAAATGATTTTTTGAATGATGGGTTTGAAATATATATTTAATGAAAAAGGGAGATTTTGGGAGTTCATATCCTAGTGTTTTGAAAAAGTTTAAAAGTGAATAAAGGGATTTGAGTTATAAAAATGGACATATATGAAATGGAATTAGTGTTTTGAACAAAGAAACTTTAAAGACTCCATTCCCATCCCTTTTTGCAATAGTTTTGGTAACTTTTGCAAATTATGGTTTTTACCTAATTATTATTTTCCAATCTTTTTAGTAGTATTTTCAAATGAATAATTAAATATATTGAAGATGATTTGGAAATTTTATAAATATTTTAGATGATTTAAAATAAATGGTTAAAGGAAAATTATTTTAAAAAATATTTTGGAGTCGCGTCAAGTAAATGAGAATATTCTCTAAAAAATTAATTATATAAAGGATTTAGAGTTGATCAAATTACTTGATCGCCTTATGGGTGACAGAGAGATAGTCTCCAGACCCAAGCTTGGATAACTAGTGTCTGGTTAAAAAACAAGATTTAGAGTTTTCGAAGTTAAATCAGATTATAAAATAAGATTTTGGTGGCATAGAGAATAATCTAGTTAAACCTTATACTAAATTCTAAGGAGGGAACTCGTACTATCCGTGTAAATTTAAAAGACGATTTCACCATTACTCGATGAAGAGTGCAGGTTGAGTACGGAAATTGGTATTGAGTATAATCAGTCTAAGTTCTATGGATCTGTTTCTACTCAATACTAATTGATTTTAGTTTATAGTACATGATGTCTAAAATAACATCGTTTTTGAATCAATTAAAAGAAATAATTTGAAAACAAGAAATCCTTGTCAAGATTTAAATAAATAATTTGAAAATATTTTTCTAAGTAAAAGGTGAAATGATTTGGAATTATTCCTGGATCAAAGAGTTTAACCGACTAGAGAATTTGATAAATGAGGCTTAATGATTCTATATACTCTTAAAAGATAAAGGAATAGTTTAAAATAATATATCTTCGAAAGATATTTGATTGGATAAAGAGATAAGTTGATTGGATGTTGTTTGATAATCACCAATATACTTGACATCATTTTATTGATGATTGGTTCGGAGAAATCGGGGTCGTATTTGGATAATTCCTATCCTAAGACAACTTTGAACCAATATACGTGTTTAAAAGTTGTTCAACCTGCTAATTCTCTATCTGGTTAGAAAATAGCCGATCAAATTTTAAATCAAAATTAACCACAAGCGCACGACATACAATGTTAGGCGAATAAAGGTTGATCTACGATGAATTGTTTAGATTTTAAAATTTCTATTCAATCAAATTAACCAAAGTTGAGAGTGTTTTTAAGCTAAAAATGTAAATGTAAATAAACTAAAAAAAAGAAAATGGATAAAAATATGAGAGTAGAAGGCAATTAAGAGGCAATGTCCTTCTCAAGATCACATAAATCAACATATATGAAATTATGATCTCTCTATTTTTGTTCATTAGTGAATTTAGTTGATGTTTTTATCACAAGTATGGAATATTTATGCTATTAATTAGCTCAATACGGACCATCAAACTATAACACAACCATTAAACCACTTTTTAACTCTCATGAAAATGAAAATGAAGTTGGAAATAAAAATTATTCTAAGCATGATCTATTAACTATTGATTAGAAATATAAACCATCAAATTTTGATTTTAAAATCCACTTATTACAATAATCATATGTAGATGAAGAGGTAATCTATGTTGTGTTTGTTTAAGCATAGCCTATTTGGTGTCAACAATATAGGCTATCAAATTCAAAGCTAAAACAACAAAATATTTACCATATCAATCATTCCATTAAGCATAATAAATAATTATCAAAATTTTGAATCTACATGATTAAGAGAGCTTCTTTACCCCTAATTTGAAGGAGTTTAGCCTCTCATATTTGTTATCATTTCAAAAAATGTAGCATTCAACATGAAATTAAAAACAAGAGGAAAAAGGAGCAAATTAGAATAAAATGAGAGCTAATCTACTTGCATAAGAAATAAACTACACTAATAACATAAAAGGAAATAACATGAAATAAAATAACACGAATTAAAATTGCATATAGGAAAATTACATAAGAAGAAAATCCTAAGTGGCCATGAAAAGAAAGAAAAAAAAAAGCTTTGTTCATTTTTGATCCTCTGACTAAACTAACTAAAATGGAGGCTAAGGACGCTAAGAGCATGATTACATGAACATATGGGGTATTTATTTAGGTTTAAAAACCTAATGCACATTTTTGGGAACTACACAAACTATCCTCTTTAGAAGTGTGGCCACTAAAGTAATCATTAGCGTGAATTAGTCCTCCTCTTAAATGTGCGTGTAACTTTAATGGACATTTAGCATGTGCATTAGCGCCTAATTGGAGATCAAGGTAAGTGGGTAGGTGGGGTCCTCCATGTTGTCGTGAAATGAATTATTTCCATCTTCGTTTGCTTATCTTCTCTTGTGCATGCACATTTTCCATGAAGCCTCTTGTAATTTCCATCCAAATTTTCCTACAAATAAAAATAAGATGTGGAAATAAATATTCTCAAATTAATATATTCACAAAAATGACCATTTTGCCCCTATATGAAGATGAATGAATGATGATTTGAAAATAATTAGAATATTGGTTTAAACATGTTAAAATAACTTACTTGCTCATTTATTTAATTAAATTCGATAAAACATGGAAGTAAAAATATGTACATTTACGTGCACATCAAATACCCCAACACTTATCTTTTTATTCATTCACGAATAAACTAAAACAAGATTAATCCGTTTTCGTAGAGTGCACGATTGCACTGAGCGTATGCAATAAATTGTTAAAACTCTAGGTGTCCCTAGTAGGATGAGTATTGTCTGGTGAGGGTTTTCAGCGGATACTACCCACAAAATCTAAATGCAACGTGAAAATTCCTAAATGCAAGATTTATTTACAAAGATGACAATGTTTAAAAATGAAGAATTTACTTCTAAATTGACACGCATAAGTTAAATTTATAAATTTTGGTCATTATCAAGAAATTTAAGTCATTTTACTTGTCAAAACATCCAAAAAAATTTAAGTCATCATCACAATTAGACTTTAGTTTGACTAGTTATTTCAGTTGATAACATAATGTAACTACAAAATGGATCCTTAGTTGATTATCAAAGTTTTTATAGTGGTATTTTCTTTTCTTTTGAATAACAAGTCAAATAAAAAAAGTAAAAATAGTGCTTGGATTTCAATTACCTATTCTCTCTTATTTGAAATTTTTTATTGATATTAACAATATTTACATATGCCTAACTCAAAAATCTAAGGCCAGATATATTACCGATGCACTGCCTTTCGGGCTAACATGAGGGTAACATTCCGGAATTTTTGACAATATCAATTTAATAATCTGTATTAAAAATTAAATTGACATTGATAATTTTGTTAATAATAATTCAAATTGATTTAATAAAGTTCCTTTAATTAATATTAAATTGGTAGATTTTATCTTTTAAAGCTAATAAATTGGTTTCTATTTATAATATAAATATATAGTTTATACTGTAAATAGATTAGCTTTGTTTTTAATTTAAATAAAGCATATTTTCTAATTCTAATATTTTTAGTAATTTGAGAATTTGTTTTTATTTAATATAAAGCTTTTCGAAATTATTAAATAAATAATCTATGTTTAAATTTAATAAATGAATCTTGGTTACAAATTCTAATATATACATTAACAATTTGGAAATTTTGATTTAATTTAATATTAAGTTTTCAAAGCTATTTAATAAATAAGTATATGATTTTAAATTGTTAAGAAAAAATTTTAAATGTTTAAAATGATTTTGGCTTAAGTTTTAAATTTAAATGAATTAACAAAAAGAATTGTTTTGTTTCTTTTTAAAATATGGCTTAAATAAAATAAGTAATTTATTAATAAAGAAATAATTTCTTTTATAATTATTTTAATATGATAATAAGTCATTTCTAAAAACAATACTAATAATTTATTGTTTTACAATTGGATTTTGAATAAAAATTAAAATAATATTAATTAGGCATAATATATATATATTAACATTTAAATTAAAATAGAAATTACTTTATAAGACAAGTGTTGTTTTCCTAAGCATCATTTAACAAATGTTAAAAGATAAACTTTCAAATGTGACAAATGTTAGCATTTTGTACAGGTGGCTTCTTTTAAATTTGTTTTTCTTTTAATTTAATTTAATCTGAAAATTTACCTATATAAGTAATCATCTTTCATTCCTATCCCTTTTTCTCATTTTTCTAATCAAAGAAAAACTTCAACTTGTTCATTTCTCAAAATCCTGAAATCGCTTTCCTGCAAATCAAAACTCCCCATATCAATGACCAAAACCCTGTAAACAACTCTTCAAACAAACCCCTCATATCAAATGCAAATCTGTGCATCTTCAAAACCCAAATCAAAATCCCTGAAAATCACTTCCTCTAAAACCTGTCAGTAAACTTTCAAAAGCGAACCTGCCATTTTCAAACTGAAAGCAAAACTGCATGTTTCTTAAATTTGAAGATTGGCTCT
Source organism: Allium cepa (assembly GCA_030765085.1). Taxonomy (NCBI): domain Eukaryota; kingdom Viridiplantae; phylum Streptophyta; class Magnoliopsida; order Asparagales; family Amaryllidaceae; genus Allium; species Allium cepa. The sequence continues at coordinate 243,164,706 of CM060930.1, forward strand.
GCATGCCACCTGAAAACAAAAAGAAACTTAAGGATTCAAAGTATCAAAAGACTGTCTTCAAAAATCAGAAGCAAAGACATTTTGTTTCAGCAACTCAATTTCAAAAGCATTTCAAATGAGGCTCTTCCTTCTTCTAAAATCTGTGAGTAACTTTTAAATCTTAAATTATAACTTAGGTTGCATGCTAGTATGGTTGTATATAAATAAGTTTTGCATGTGTATAGGTATAAATCTGTTGTGAATAATATTTGTATGCATACTGTATACACATATGATGCTCTGTCTTGTTTACAGGCTCAGTTTTTACTTAAAACTCCTTATTGAATGATCTAGTGCTTGATAGGATCTGATAATTTAACAAATTTCGTTTGCTTTAACTTAAATTATAGTTTAAAAATTTAATCAAGTCGAATTAAACGTGATGGTCTCTGGATGTATTTAAACATCAATGCATGTTGATATTAATCAAAATTTCATACTGTATAATTTACAAATTCAGTATTATAGATGGAATACACCCACTAAAACATGATTTTGAAATCAAGAATCATAGTTTTTAGGAATAGGATAAGGGTGCAGTTTGGATATTGACTGAAATGGGAATGTTTGGTTTTTATGGTGATCTTTGTATCTGGAGGGGATGGGATTCTGCATGATGATGGAGGGTTGATAGAGAAGCTAGGAAACATATTGGTTGGTGCTAAATTTCATTATGGAAGGTGCAGCTATGAGATTACATTTCAAAACCCTAGTTTTTACTGTGATTTTAGAATCGATCATTATGGTTGTTTCATGTGAATTTTTGTGTTTGATGATAACAAATATATATCAATTTGTATATGTGTTTGCAGATTGTACTTGATTGTATTATATACATATAGGAATAAATATTCATATTGAATAATAATACTATTGCACAGAATTTATATAATTCAATCAGTATTTTTATTCAATATAATATTTTAATTCAACACTTATACAGTACAAAGTTTTCAGCTCTCTCTATATACATACACTAGTTTATACATTTCATATTCATATTTTCTCTCACTACAACACACTACACTGTACATTTTACAAAACCATTAATCTGCATCTATCTGCATTGTCCAGCTCCAGTTCTAGTCATGTCTCCTGTGTACCTGTATAATTAGCAACTACAGCAGTAATCTGAAAATAAACAAATTTGAATTCGCAAAAATATAAATTTGTTTTTATTGGTGCCTCAGTTTTTTGGGTTGTTCGTCATTTGAATTCATCACACACAAAGTCGTGCACATAGATATATACACTTGTATTCCTATCAGGGACAGGTAATCATAAGTGGCTGCAATACACACGTGTACATTCATATACGTGTGCACTGCCTCGCCAACTCGTGTGCGTAGCTAACAAAAGCAAGCATGCAAACAGGAAAACCAAAGCACGACCAAGTATGGAAGTAACTCAAAACAGAAAGCACAACGTGAAGACAACAAGTAAAGCTAAAATGCAAAAGTACATCAATCAGTTACTCAATGCATGCAACATGGTGAGCAACACAAGTGCAACAATCGACAGCATCAAAGCATCAAAGCTTATACAATCAGACAACAACAGAATGCATCCAGATGACACAATGCTCAAAGACACAGTACACATATGACACAAGACCGCAAACAAGTATTGAAACCAGCAATATGAAAAAAGGGCAGTGGACAGGAACAAGGCTAGAAAGACCAAAGTGCAACAGAACATCAACTGGAAGCAACAAGAATACCAGAGACAGTCTCATAAGACAGTGATAGTGAACAAGACAAAGTGCAGACACAAGAAGTGATACATCAATGACAAATTGGAGCAACAGTTCATTTATGCAACAATGACCAATGACACAACAGTTTTGAATAAGTACACCAATGACACCAATGAAATCAAGTGGCCAAGACAGTAACATGCAGTTTTTGCAGTGATACAAGGCAAACTGGCAAAAACAAGTTAAAGTGAAACAATACATGATGAATCATACCACACAGCAAACAAATCAGCGTAGCAACAAGTCATATACAAGCTTCACTGAATCAAAGGAACATCAGAGACATGGAAATAATGATATCGAGTGATACAAATGCAACAACCAAAGTCAAGGGCCGAGCAACAGAATCAATTATGCAACAGAGAAGAATAACCAGAGTTGTACAAGTTTGACACAGCATGGTACAATGAAGATACAACAAGTCTCCACCAAAATCAGTAACCCAATGCAAACATGAAACACAATAATATGCAAAATCAAGTTTACAGAGAATAGATCAAATGAAGCATGTACATGTGAGAACAGTGAAAACAGTGAAGCCGAAGACAAGGATAAACATAAAGATGGCTGAAGCCGTGTCAAAGCAGATGTTAATCAAGTCAAAAATCAAGTGTGTTCAATCTTTGAAAAAGTCAAAAGTCAAAACAAAATAAAACAGGAAATTTTCTGCAGTATCGATCAAGAAAAATCAAACGATTCAAGATCAAATCCGTGTGCATCAAGTTATTACAATATCAGGAAAGCGAAAATTAGGAAAGTATCGAATAGATACGAAAGAATTATAGGGTCTTAGAATCTATATAAATATTCACCAAAAAATTCATCATCGGCATCGAGTTCGAATACTAAAATCATAAAAGCATATAAAGAGAAAACTACATACCGAAGCATACATTGAACTCGATCAACTCGAAGCAGCAGAGAGCAACTCAAAGAAATAGACGATCGACAAAGAGAGGAATGGAATCAATTATACGTGCGATCAACTATTGGCAGTTGCTGTCTTCAAAACCCTAAATTGGATCGAAGGGACGAAGCCCTAATTTCAGAAAGAGGATCGGCCACCATTTTCTTCACAAGCCAGAGAAAAGAGGATCGGGTTAAAGAATAGAAATTGGCCGGCCTTGTTTTTATAAAAGGGGGTTTAGTTTATTTTCAATTAGGGTTTTATTTTAAAATTGTTTTTAGTTGTATTAAATTTAAATTCTCTTTTAGATCGTTTTTTTTATTAATTCTTGGTAAATCACCACCTAGGTTTTAGGTAGTGTCAGATTGTCTAGTTAGAATTAGTTCAGTGAGCAGGGTATGCGAGTTTACAAAACTCTATAGGCGGTAGCAGGGTATGCGAGTCTGTTAGAGTGTTTGTAAGTGGGAGTCTGTTTAATTCTAATAGAAATCTGGGAATGCAGCAGTAGGCAAGGGTTGCCGAAGCTGGGTAAATTTTGTGTGTGATTTACTTTCAGCATATTTACTTCTCTGCAGTTTGTTTTTGTGTTTAATTCGAGAAAATTTGCTATAACCCTATTCACCCCCCCCCCCTCTAGGGTTAATCTAGATCCTACAAGTGGTATCGGAGCAAGGTATTTTTTTTAACTCTAGAGTCATGAATCCACCAAATAATAGCTCAGAAGAATCTAGTGAGGTCTGTTGGCGGGCTAAGGAGCAACAAGAATGGTTTCTAGATTCAGGATGTTCTAGACATATGACAGGTGACAAATCGAAGTTCCTTAGCCTAGAGAATTTTAAAGGTGGAAATGTGATCATGGGTGACAATAGCAAGTGTAAGATTATTGGTAAAGGTGAAGTAGGTAACAGTACTTTTTCCTTGACTAATGTTTTATACGTTGATAATTTGCATCACAATCTCATTTCTTTAGCCAACTATGTGACAAAATTATGAATGTTGTTTTTGATAGTGATACTTGCAAAATCATTGATAAATTTACTAATAACATTGTTTTTATGGGCAAAAGAAAAGGAAATGTTTACTCACTTTTGTTTGATAATCTAAATCTTTCTAGATGTTTGGTAGCCACTGACGAAGAGGCATCTTTATGGCATAGGAGATTTGGACATGCTAGCATGAGCCTCTTAGAAAAACTTGAAACGAAAGAATTAGTCAGAGGGTTACCACATCAGAAATTTAAAAATAATAAAGTGTGTAAAGCATGTTCCTTGGGCAAGCTTAGTCGATCATCATTTCGCCCTAAAAATATTGTTAGCACATCAAGGGTCCTTGAATTAATTCACATGGACTTATTTGGACCAAATGAAATTGCAAGCTTGAATGGAAAACGTTATTGTTATTTATTGGTTGATGATTATTCTAGATTTACATGGGTTTATTTCTTAGCCAAAAAGTCTGAATCTTTTGATTATTTTTCAAAATTTGCAAAACTTGTTCAAAATGAAAAAGGAGTTTCAATTAAAACTTTGAGAAGTGATCATGGCGGCGAATTTGAAAATTTGGAATTTGAAAGCTTTTGTGAAGAAAATGGTTTAAAACATGAATTTTCTGCTCCACGAACACCTCAACAAAATGGGGTGGTTGAAAGGAAAAATAGTACATTACAGGAATTGGCTAGATCCATGTTTAGTGAGTATAAACTACCTCTAACCTTTTGGGCAGAGGCAGTGAATACTTCGTGCTATGTAATGAATAGAGTAATGATTAGACCAATACTTGACAAAACATCTTATGAATTGTGGCATGAAAGGAAACCTAACATTTCTTATTTTCGTGTATTTGGATGTCCTTGTTTCATTCTACACAGGTGATCAACTTGGAAAATTTGAATCAAAGGCTGATGAGGGAATTTTCATGGGCTATTCAACAAGGAGCAAGGCTTACAGGATATACAACAAACGAACAAAGACAATAGCTGAATCAATCAATGTGAAATTCGATGAATCTGACAAGGAAAGGACGACTGAAAAGAAGGTTGACGATGGGTTAGATCATGAAGGCATTGAAGAAGGGACATCTAGTGAGAAAGCTGAAAGTAGGACTGTTGATGCTGGTAGATTGAAATTCAAATCCAATCATCCTCCTGAATTGGTTATAGGTGATCCTACGGAAGGTATATGCACTCGCTCTTCATTTGATAAAAATTTGTGTGTGTTTTGTTGCCACGATTGTTTTATTTCTGAGATTGAACCTGATTCTGTTGAAATGGCTCTTAATGATGAAAGTTGGTTTTTAGCAATGCAAGATGAACTTAATCAATTTGAGAGAAATAAAGTTTGGAAATTAGTTCCTAGGCCTAATGACTATCCAATTGTTGGAACTAAATGGGTGTTCAAAAATAAGCTGGATGAATCAGGAAATGTAATTAGAAACAAAGCTAGGTTGGTCGCAAAAGGATATAACCAAATAGAAGGCATAGATTTTGATGAAACATTTGCTCCAGTAGCTAGGTTAGAAGCCATTAGGATTTTGCTAAGTTTTGCATGTTATAAGGGTTTCAAACTTAAACAAATGGATGTAAAAAGTGCCTTTTTGAATGGTGATTTGAAAGAAGAAGTTTTTGTTGAACAACCCCCGGTTTTGAAAATCATGATTTTCCAAATCATGTGTATAAACTAGAAAAAGCATTATATGGCCTTAAGCAAGCTCCTAGAGCTTGGTATGACTGCCTTTGTACATATCTTTTGGAAAATGGCTTTAAAAAGGGGAGTGCTGACACGACACTGTTTCTATTACATAATGGAAGTGAATTTTTGATTGTTCAGATTTATGTGGATGATATTATTTATGGTGCTACTAATGAACTCTTGTGTGAGAAATTTGAACAAGTCATGCAGGCTAAATTCGAGATGGGCTTGGTTGGAGAATTGAAATATTTTCTTGGATTCCAAATCAAGCAAAGCAGTGATGGTATTTTTATTTCATAATCCAAGTATGTGTTGGAACTGTTGAAGAAATTTGGAGTTGAGAACTCCAAACCATTGAGAACTCCTATGAGCCCATCAACAAAGTTGGACAAAGACGAGAAAGGAATTGCTGTTGATCGAAAGAAATATCGAGGGATAATTGGTTCACTTCTCTATCTTACTGCTTCTAGACCTGATATTATGTTTTCTGTGTGTTTGTGTGCACGTTTTCAATCTAACCCTAAAGAATCTCATTTGAAAGCCACTAAACGAATTTTGAGATATCTTTCACACACACACAAATTTGGATTATGGTACCCTTCTTGTGAAAATTTTGATTTAGTTGGCTATTCTGATGTTGATTATGCTGGTTCATTGGTTGACAGGAAAAGAATTAGTGGGACATGTTTCATGCTAGGACATTCATTAGTTTCATGGTCAAGTCGAAAACAGAATTGTGTTGCATTATCCACCACTGAAGCAGAATATATTGCTTTAGGAAGTTGTTGTGCTCAAATTTTATAGATGATGCAAACTCTTTCTGATTTTGGCTTAGTTTATAAACAAGTTCCATTAAAATGTGATAGTAAAAGTGCAATAGACTTGTCAAATAATCATGTTCATCATTCACGCACAAAACACATTGATGTGAGACACCACTTTCTTAGAGATCGCATTGCTAAGGAAGACATTTGCATTGAACATCTTTCAACTGAGGCTCAACTTGCTGATATTTTCATAAAACCCCTCCCCGAAGACAGATTTTCCAGATTACGTTTGGATTTGGAGATTATAGAAATTGACTAATCATTTTCATTTTTTAGTTGAAATAATCTTGGATATATACTTTCAACTTCAATTTCTAGGATTCAAACCAGTTTTGGATATTATCCAAAGATTGATTCGAATATGGTATTCAGTATTGGATATTACATAATATAATTAACTTGGTAACTTATTCCACGACCATTTCTATTTCTATCATCTTTGTATCGTTCATAATGGTTTTGTAAAATGAGAAGAGTGGATTATCTTTTAAAATAATTAAAAAAAAATTAATAACTCTCATGCATCCATTCTCATTTAAAAGTCCTTATGGTTATGCATGGATGGAGCATGTAAGTGAATTATTTTTATCATTACTCATTCTCATTTAAAAGTCCTTATTGTTATGCATGGATGGAGTATGGTAACTAAGTATTCTGGTCTCACTTAAAAGTCCGGATGCTTAGACTAATAAGTAACTGCTAATCCCATTTAAAAGTCCTTATGGTTATGCGTGGTTAGTAAGTGCTTATTTTTGTGCTTAAATGTCAAATTAATTTTAAAATATCTCTCCTCTTATTATACAAAAATCGAATCATCGATCCATTCTCTACAATGTGGAAATTGTTACCTCGTTATGATATATTATTATTTTTTCCTATTGTTCCATTGTTTTTTGTCAGTCTTTCGATAATGACAAAAGGGAGAGAAGAACATGATTTTGATAAGGAAGTACATATTTTTTGGAATACTTCAAAAAAATTGTTAAATGTTGTTAGTTAATTCTCTTTAGTTCCCTTATTCTTCTGTAATTTTCTAAATCTTCTAAATAGGGAGTGGTCTCAGTTATAGGAGGAGCATTCATGTAGGGTGAGCTAAATATTTCATGCCCAAGTACATTTATTAGAATTTCAAAATCTTTAATATATATGTTTGTCATCATCAAAAGGGGGAGATTGTTTGATGTGAATTTTTGTGTTTGATGATAACAAATATATATATATCAATTTGTATATGTGTTTGCAGATTGTACTTGATTGTATTATATACATATAGGAATAAATATTCATATTGAATAATAATACTATTGCACAGAATTTATATAATTCAATCAGTATTTTTATTCAATATAATATTTTAATTCAACACTTATACAGTACAAAGTTTTCAGCTCTCTCTATATACATACACTAGTTTATACATTTCATATTCATACTTTCTCTCACTACAACACACTACACTGTACATTTTACAAAACCATTAATCTGCATCTATATGCATTGTCCAGCTCCAGTTCTAGTCATGTCTCCTGTGTACCTGTATAATTAGCAACTACAGCAGTAATCTGAAAATAAACAAATTTGAATTCGCAAAAATATAAATTTGTTTTTATTGGTGCCTCAGTTTTTTGGGTTGTTCGTCATTTGAATTCATCACACACAAAGTCATGCACATAGATATATACACTTGTATTCCTATCAGGGACAGGTAATCATAAGTGGCTGCAATACACACGTGTACATTCATATACGTGTGCACTGCCTCGCCAACTCGTGTGCGTAGCCAACAAAAGCAAGCATGCAAACAGGAAAACCAGAGCACGACCAAGTATGGAAGCAACTCAAAACAGAAAGCACAACGTGAAGACAACAAGTAAAGCTAAAATGCAAAAGTACATCAATCAGTTACTCAATGCATGCAACATGGTGAGCAACACAAGTGCAACAATCGACAGCATCAAAGCATCAAAGCTTATACAATCAGACAACAACAGAATGCATCCAGATGACACAATGCTCAAAGACACAGTACACATATGACACAAGACCGCAAACAAGTATTGAAACCAGCAATATGAAAAAAGGGCAGTGGACAGGAACAAGGCTAGAAAGACCAAATGCAAGACCAAAGTGCAACAGAACATCAACTGGAAGCAACAAGAATACCAGAGACAGTCTCATAAGACAGTGATAGTGAACAAGACAAAGTGCAGACACAAGAAGTGATACATCAATGACAAATTGGAGCAACAGTTCATTTATGCAACAGTGACCAATGACACAGCAGTTTTGAACAAGTACACCAGTGACACCAATGAAATCAAGTGGCCAAGACAGTAACATGCAGTTTTTGCAGTGATACAAGGCAAACTGGCAACAACAAGTTAAAGTGAAACAATACATGATGAATCAGACCACACAGCAAACAAATCAGTGTAGCACCAAGTCATATACAAGCTTCACTGAATCAAAGGAACATCAAAGACATGGAAATAATAATATCGAGTGATAAAATGCAACAACCAAAGTCAAGGGCCGAGTAACAGAATCAATTATGCAACAGAGAAGAATAACCAGAGTTGTACAAGTTCGACACAGCATGGTACAATGCAGATACAACAAGTCTCCACCAAAATCAGTGACTCAATGCAAAAATGAACCACAATAATATGCAAAATCAAGTTTACAGAGAACAGATCAAATGAAGCATGTACATGTGTGAACAGTGAAAACAGTGAAGCCGAAGACAGGGATGAACATAAAGATGGCCGAAGCCGTGTCAAAGCAGATGTTAATCAAGTCAAAAATCTAGTGTGTGCAATCTTTGAAAAAGTCAAAAGTCAAAACAAAATAAAACAGGAAAGTTTCTGCCGTATCGATCAAGAAAAATCAAAAGATTCAAGATCAAATCCGTGTGCATCAAGTTATTACAATATCAGGAAAGCAAAAATTAGGAAAGTATCGAATAGATACGAACGAATTATAGGGTCTCAGAATCCATATAAATATTCACCAAAAAATTCATCATCGGCATCGAGTTCGAATACTAAAATCATAAAAGCACATAAAGAGAAAACTCATACCGAAGCATACATTGAACTCGATCAACTTGAAGCAGTAGAGAGAAACTCAAAGAAATAGACGATCGATAAAGAGAGGACCGAAATCAATTATACGTGCGATCAACTATTGGCAGCTGCTGTCTTCAAAACCCTAAATTGGATCGAAGGGACGAAGCCCTAATTTCAGAAAGAGGATCGGCTGCCATTTTCTTCACAAGCCAGAGAAAAGAGGATCAGGTTAAAGAATAGAAATTGGCCGGCCTTTGTAACGACCCATAATTTTTATTAATTAAAATTTGAATATTTAATTAATTTTAAAAATTAATAAGTGAAATTTGTAAGTTGAATAAATTTTATTTCGAATAATTGGATTTAATTGAATAATTAAAACGACAATTTAATAGTTGAAAATTTCAGAAAGAAATTGAAAATTGGTTAAGTATGATTAAAAATGATTTATAAAATTTTATTTTATCATATTGGAGTTATAACAATGATATAGAACTTTTCAAATCAAATTAAAAGTTTATTTGTGAAAATAGAATATTTTAATATTAAATCGACTAGTGAAAATAGCCAATTTTCGAACAGTCTCAGAATTGGACGAGACCAGTTCCATTGGATCCGTAATAGTTAGTTATTATCGGATTTCAATTTTCGTAGCAATTGGAGTTGTCGTTTGATCGTGGCAGCTCGAAATGCATCGAAATTGTTTTAATATTAATTTGGCGAGTTAAAATAGTCATTTTTCAAACAGTCTCGGAATTCGACGAAACAAGTTTCATCGGATCCGTAATGTGATGTTATTGTATGGTTTCAAATTTCAAGTCAATCGGATTTATCGTTTGTCCGGTGCAAGCTAAAACGCCTAGAAAATCGTTTAATCGGTTTAATTTTAAATCGAACGTTTATTGCCATAACTCGCACAGATGACCGAATTAGCTTCCGAAACCTATTCCATTGTGTCCGGAACGCGGGGTAAACCCTAGAAATGTTAGTCACCGCGCGTAAATCGGAGTTTGGAAAATCCAAAATGAATAGTGTTTCGTTCGATTTTCTATAAATAGACCCTTATCTCTTCACAAAATAAAAAAAATTAGGTTTAAAACCTTAGCCGCCGGCCTCAATATACACGGCCAGAAACTTCCTACTTCTTCCTCTCCGATCTCCTCATCCAAGCGTTTTTAGGCAACGATCTCAACTAACAAATCATAGAGCGGTGTGAGGGCTTTAAATCTATACGGAGATGATTGTGTCTCGTGTAGCGTGGAAGGAGAAATCATGGCCGAAAGAGGTTCGGTTGGGCACGATTTTTGAGGGGGAGTAGGGGGCCGAGTTGCATAGGGTGGTGGCCGAAGGTAGAGGGGGAGTTGGGCTACGCGATGGAAGTCTCTGATCGACTTGGAAGTTGACGTGGTGGTCGAGTGAATTAGGGAAGGGGGGCGGCTATGGGTTGATCGCGATTTTCATTTGCCTGGAGGTTTTCTCACGCGCGTGGAAGAAAATATGGGGACGGCCCAGATTGCAGGAGCTAGAGATCGACGGCCATGATCTAATTAGGGACAGAAATATAGAATATGTTGTAAATATAATAATAATAAATTCGTGTAAGTTTAAAAATTCATATCTTTTTCATACGAGGTCGAACACGCGCAAAACCAGTTGCGTTGGAATCGTATGGACGAGCATTACACTATGGAATTGGATTGGAGTCGTTTGGAGCTAGTGAAAATTGCGGGTAAAATTAAACGTCCGTTTAATTTTATTCGAAATAAATCGCTAAAACGAAATTGAAATCAAGGTGAGAACTTCTCACTCAATCGAATCAGTTTCGATTTTATTTTAAATAGTTAGATTTAAAATTCTTGAATGCATGTTTGAATGATGATTGTTATCTATTGATTGTTGAAATAGACATTATGCGCCGTTAGTAAGCGGATGTTATTTATTAAAAACATATACCGCGTATATTTCATAAACAGTGAAATTGGTATTGTATATTATAACAATATATATATATATATATATATATATATATATATTGGCATATGTATATTGCAGTTGTTGATTTCCGGCATTATATAGCGGATGAGACCCTATTGCGCCGTCTATTAAGTGGATAATATTTTATAAATCCCATATACCGCGATAATTCCGTACTGGAGCGGAATTGGTATTGTGCTAATGTTTGTGGATGCAGGGAAACAGGTTGGAGGGATCCAACTGGATTCCTCAACTGTATTTATTTATTTACAGATATTGTGATATTTGTTGATTATCATATTGATATATGATATTTGGATGTCGTGATTGACTATTTGGTGCTGCTGCATCATCGGATCCATTTTTGAAGTTTTAAAATAATGATTTTGGTTTTAAAAGGAATTTTAAAGTGATTTTCGAAAGTATACGTTTTATTAATTTTTGAATTATTAAAAATAAATAAACGTTAAAATTTTAATGTTATAAAAGTATGGTTTTTATGAAATGTAAATGAAAAGTGATTTTTGAAATAAATAGTTAATAAATTTATGAAATGGTTTAAATTGGAATTTTTGGACTGTTACAAACAATTTTTATAAAAGATTTATAAAATGGATATTTATAAATTAAAAATATTGGAATTATAAAACGAAGTTTTTTATAAGTGGTAAAATGAAGTATAATGGATTCATAAGTGAATGAGAATTTATAGATTTATAAATTGTGAAGTTATAAAATGAATAGATTTTGTAAAATAGAAGATTTATAAGTAATTATCTTATCAATCGGATTTTGGCATTTAAATGAGATATAAATGGAATTTGTTGATAATGAGATTTATAAATCGAAGCATATAAACAGAAATGGAATTTATAAACATTGTTTATAAATTCGAGATCGATTGAATTTGATAAATTGAATATGGAAGTTTATTAAAGGAAATATATTCACGATTTTGGATAGTGAATACATTATTGAATAAAATGGTCATGTTTGGCAAAATGAATATTATAGAATGAAGTTAATTATTTTAAAGATGTTTTAAAATGTATTATGAATCGAAACCATAGATTTCAACATTTATTGTTGAAATAGACGTTTTCGAGAAAGAAGGAAATGGTGGACTATAACACTGTTGTTATAGTAAATGATTTCCGAAAGGAAATGTTTTATATAGTATTGGGATTTATATATCTATCTAAATTTTGAATCCCTATACTAGTGATTTTGGGTCGTAGTAACGATGTTTTACGCAACATTCGTTTTAGCCCAAATAAATGTGTTAAGTGAATGATTTCCTTAAGGAAGGAAATATATACTAAATTTTGATTTAAGTATATCGAATATTTTCAAATGTTGAAAATAAATAGATTTGTGATGTACTTATTATTAAATAAGTATGGAAATGTTTTCCAATATGAAGTGAATGTTTTGGGATTTTATCTTTTAAAGATAAATTGAAAATGAATATTAGAAGTCGATTAGAAAATCGTATATTCATAGATATTTTGGAAATGTAAATTCACTATGGAATTTATAAATGAAAAGGGGAATTTGCTTAAAAATAAACGTTGATTTATTTTTGAAGTGTGGGAATTAATTTACGGATTTGGAACGTAAATACAAAGTAAATCGTTAAGGATTTATTTAATTGGTTTAAATGAACCATGTTGGATTGAAAGTATTTCGCATAAGGAAATTGATTGAAATTTGTTTTCAAAAGTGGTAAAGGCGAAACGTGATTTGAAAATTAGTTTTCAAATGTCGACGTGTGGGAAATTTTATATCTAGTAAAGATATTTTGGAAAGTAAATAATTTGGAAAATTATTTGGAATTTGGTGATGTTGAGCATGCCTTTTGATAGTTAAATAATCCGACTATCAATATTTACCTTTAAATAGGTATTTGTTGTGATTTGTTTGAATTTGAATGCCACGCTTATTTTTGAATAAGCGCTCACTATTCGGGTTAGCCGGGAAAGGACCTTGAGGTCATATAACCCATTCCGAGTATGTGATACGTCGTTATGGAGCTGATCTCCGATATAGAGGTTTTATCACCCTTAGTGACGGGAAGTCCGATCGTGATTAGTGAATATCCGGATTGCAAGGACTTCTTTGGAAGTGCCTTCGGTTCTGTTCGAGCCCAGAGCAGACTTGTATGGATTGTATGTCTGACATTACAAGTTGAGATATAAAGCTGATTTCTTTCAAATATATTTCTGTTGGTGGCGGAGAATTTATTCTCTTAGCTTAACACCCTTCTCTGAGACGTACGAGCTCAGAGGTTATATAGTTGAAGGTTATTAGTGATATACTCCCAATTTGGTAGTGTGGCATGCTGAGTGTTGCTGTGAAATGATCATTGTTTGATCATTTGTGATAGGATCATTTATTTGATCATTTATCTTGGTGATCATTTCTATGATCATTTGTTGACCCAAAGCACGGCTTTTGTATAAAGCGTGGCTTTGTGGACGAGACTTCGTCGGACCTCACACCCCGGAAATGGTCAAAACAGGAAGGATGCGGCAAGGTTATTAGGGGGTAGCGCCCCTTTAGTGTATGTCATTCCTTCTGGATAGAGGTGGTATCATGGTATGGAGCCCAGATATTTAACCAATGTTGTTGCTGCAAATTTTGTGGTTGTTGGAAATCGAGGATCCTCGGATAGATCGGTTACGATCGGGGGATGACATATTCGTGTCAGTAGTTACCCAATTAGGGGTAACCCGGCCTTGTGTTGGCAGAGATCTGGTTTGGTTCTCGAGACGTCATTCCAGAGGCGTTTCCATGTGGCAATGGGAAGTTCCTTGGCCTGACCATTTGTTGGAAATCCAAAGAAACAATACGATTCTTGTACGGTTTTAGTTGTAGAACCTGCCATGGAATGTGGTGGTGACCTGCTATTGAACATGGTAGCTATAGTAGGCATACGATAATGGTCGTATGTTGGCTAAGATTTATATCTTTACTTTCGAAATAATTTTTCTACACTATGCACTAGTAATAATATCAAATGTTTCTTTTTAATGCGTATCAAGCATCTTTGACTATCATAAGGAGAAATCTCCTCCGATTCTGCGTTTGCATTGTGTGTGTGTGCGGGAGGCCTTATGGTAGTCTCATTTTTAAAAGCATTGCGAATTGACTTTAAAAATATTCTTCTATTTTGATTTTAAAGATAAATAAACTGTTTTGAGTTCTCACACCAGTCACATGACTGACTCGAAGTTTATTGTTTTCCTTCCTAAACTCTGGGTGGCCACCAATTTCCACACGGGCAGTCAAGAGTTAGGTTTATCAGGATATTCTGGAATTTAGGAGTTGCTGGAAGCAAGCTGGATGGCATGGCGTATTACTAGTATATAGTATTTCTTTTCCGCTGTTGATGTTGTTTGTTGTTGTACACTCTGATGATGTAATGAAATGTAATGTAATGTAATGTAATGTAATAACTGATATAGTTCTTTGTTTAAAGATTATTCATTTATTTATTATATGTTGTTCCGCTGCGAATTGTGAGATTCGGATGTTGTTCTGTTATTTCTTCTGTTCTGTTCTATCTTTTTCTATCTTCTTCTACTTTTTCTTTTTCTTAAAACCCTAACTATTCGGTTTTTCGACAACGAAAAATCGCAATTGTTACATTTGGTATCAGAGCTTATGGTTAAGCGACAACCATAGCTCTGTTGGGTATTACTCATTAGAGATAGAGTCAGTAGTACTCTAGAATGAGTTTGAGTGTAATAATAGATACGAGCGCGTATTTGTTAGTGAATATAAATTGTTTTATATTGTGATGATTGGTTTGTTGAGTGGTATATGGATTTTGGTCAACACGAGTAATTAACGTTGTTGATAGGAATCTCTAAACACTTGAATAGAACAATTCGACACAGTAATGTTTAAATTGGGTAAATGAAATAATTTTACCTTAATTATATTTTATATATAAAGGAATAATTTTTCAGAATTATTAAAGTATATATGAATTGATTGTTTGGTTGTTGAATAAGTTAAATAAAAACCACGGCTGTGAAAGAATAAATTGTATAAGCAATTGAATTATAAGTATGAAGTTATAATTAAAATGATTTACACTTGTGGAAAATAACCTTATATATAAGAAGTGAAATTATATAAGTAAAAGGTTTGTAAATGTGATTTATAATCTGAAAATAAAATTCCAGGGAAGTGTTTTGAAAGGATTTGATATTTTGGAAAATTGTTTTGGAGAAATTAAAGCTCTAAACTCTTTTCGGTCGCTGGAAAATAATCCTGATGATGATGGCCACATCATTAGAATTCATTTTCGGGTTTCCAAATCAGAAATTGCTGCCAAATTGTTTTAAATAAAAGTTGTTTGGAAAATTTTGAGTTTGGGTTTTGAAATTCAAAAGATAATTGAATTGATTTCAAAAATGGTTTTGAAAGATTGAAAGGACTCTGGAATCCTATTTAAAATATTTATGGGAATGATAAATGAGTTGATAACTTATACAATTTGAGTTTTGATAGAATAAATTTAACTTAAAGGATGAAGTTAAATTAAAGGAAGTATAAGTAAATCAATAAAATCCAAGTTGAAATAAATTTGAGTTGTCATCAAAGACATGTGATTTGAAATTTAACAAAAGGAAAGTTAAATAAATTGATTTGGATTTGATAAGATGGTTGAAAAGGAATATAACTTAAGTGATGTTGAATAAAGTTAATTTTGGTATCGAAGTAAATTAATAAGTGAATAAATTTGGTTGTATTGAATATGCATTGGTTGTTATATGATTGTTAGTTGATTGTATAAAATTCATTAAGTGTTAATGAAATTGAATTAGCGAAATTGGAAGCTATGTAATTGAATTCAAAATTGAAAGTAAATAAATTTGAATAGAATTGAATGTGAATTGGATTTAATTAGTGAATGTAAACTAATTGAAAAAGAATGAAAGTTGATAAAATCCAACGTAAATAAATCAAATGTGATTTAAAATGAAAAACCAATTCATTGAATATTAATGAGAATATAAATGAATATTGATTTGGTTATGGATGATAGTTGGTTGATGTTTGCATTTGTTGTTTTGTTGCATTTGCTATGTTGGCACATGTAGTTGTTGTGTTGCTATATGTTGTATATTGATACTATTTTCATATACGCATGATTCTCATGTTGTTGTTGAGTGTTTAGTAGGTGCGGATTGCGCTTGCTTCGCATTTGGAGCTCGCTTTCGCGCTATATTAGCCGTATACGCTCGCTAATAATAAATAAGGTACATATCTCGGATTACATACCGTATTTTTACACATTTTTCCCTGCGGGATGCCTCATCACTTGATGAGATGTATATTTGTGATATATATACTATCATTTTTTTCAGATCGAGCCGCGCAAAGAAGACTCTGGCGAATTTTTTTGAAAATTTAAGGCGTTAGAAAAATTTTGAGAAAATTTGGGAAATTTGTGAAAACTATAATTTTGGTTTTGGAATTGAAAGTCAAACGATATAGTTTGGTTTTGAAAAGATAACTAAGTATGATTTGAAAACTTAGTAAAGATTTTGTAATAAGTTTAACTATGATTTGGAAAAGTTAATAAATTCTGTGAACTTTTCTTACTTGGTAATTTCGAGGACGAAATTCTTTTAAGGGGGGAAGTCTGTAACGATGCAGAATTTTTATTAATTAAAATTTGAATATTTAATTAATTTTAAAAATTAATAAGTGAAATTTATAAGTTGAATAAATTTTATTTTGAATAATTGGATTTAATTGAATAATTAAAACGATAATTTAATAGTTGAAAATTTCAGAAAGAAATTGAATATTGGTTAAGTATGGTTAAAAATGATTTGTAAAATTTTATTTTATCATATTGGAGTTATAACAATGATATATAACTTTTAAAATCGAATTAAAAGTTTATTTGTGAAAATTGAATATTTTAATATTAAATAGACTAGTGAAAATAGCCAATTTTCGAACAGTCTCAGAATTGGACGACACCAGTTCCATTGGATCCGTAATAGTTAGTTATTATAGGATTTCAATTTTCGTAGCAATTGGAGTTGTCGTTTGATCGTGGCAGCTCGAAACGCATCGAAATTGTTTTAATATTAATTTGGCGAGTTAAAATAGTCATTTTTCAAACAGTCTCGGATTTCAACGAAACCAGTTTCATCAGATCTGTAATGTGATATTATTGTATGGTTTCAAATTTCAAGTCAATTGGATTTATCGTTTGTCCAGTGCAAGCTAAAACGCTTAGAAAATCGTTTAATCGTTTTAATTTTAAATCGAACGCTTATTGCCATAATTCGCACAGATGACCGAATTAGCTTCCGAAACCTGTTCCATTGTGTTCGGAACGTGGGGTAAACCCTAGAAACGCTGGTCACTGCGCGTAAATCGGAGTTTGGAACATCCAAAATGAATAGTGTTTCGTTCGATTTTCTATAAATAGACCCTTATCTCTTCACAAAATAAAAATAAAAAAAATTAGGTTAAAACCCTAGCCGCCGGCCTCAATATACACGGCCAGAAACTTCCTAACTTCTTCCTCTCCGATCTCTTCATCCAAGCGTTTTTAGGCAACGATCTCAACTAACAAATCGTAGAGCGATGTGAGGGCTTTAAATCTATACGGAGATGATCGTGTCTCGTGTAGCGTGGAAGGAGAAATCATGGCCGAAAGAGGTTCGGTTGGGCACGATTTTCGAGGGGGAATAGGGGGCCGAGTTGCATAGGATGGTGGCCAAAGGTAGAGGGGGAGTTGGGTTACGCGATGGAAGTCTCTGATCGACTTGGAAGTTGATGTGGTGGTCGCGTGAATTAGGGAAGGGGGCGGCTATGGGTTGATCGCGATTTTCATTTGCCTGGAGGTTTTCTCACGCGCGTGGAAGAAAATATGGGGATGGCCCAGATTGCAGGGGCTAGAGATCTACGGCCATGATCTAATTAGGGTCAGAAATATAGAATATGTTGTAAATATTATAATTATAAATTCGTGTAAGTTTAAAAATTCATATCTTTTTCATACGAGGTCGAAAACGCGCGAAACCAGTTGCGTTGGAATCGTATGGACGAGCACTACGCTATGGAATTGGATTGGAGTCGTTTGGAGCTAGTGAAAATTTCGGGTAAAATTAAACGTCCGTTTAATTTTATTTGAAATAAATCGCTAAAACAAAATTGAAATCAAGGTGAGAACTTCTCACTCAATCGAATCGGTTTCGATTTTATTTTAAATAGTTAGATTTAAAATTCTTGAATGCATGTTTGAATGATGATTGTTATCTATTGATTGTTGAAATAGACATTATGCGCCGTTAGTAAGCGGATGTTATTTATTAAAAACATATACCGCGAATATTTCATAAACAGTGAAATTGGTATTATATATTATAGCAATATAAATATATATATATTGGCATATGTATATATTGCAGTGGTTGATTTCCCGCATTATATAGCGGATGAGACCCTATTGCGCCGTCTATTAAGCGGATAATATTTTATAAATCCCATATACCGCGATAATTCCGTACTGGAGCGGAATTGGTATTGTGCTAATGTTTGTGGATGCAGGAAAACAGGTTGGAGGGATCCAACTGGATTCCTCAACTGTATTTATTTATTTACAGATATTGTGATATTTGTTGATTATCATATCGATATATGATATTTGGATGTCGTGATTGACTATTTGGTGCTGCTGCATCATCGGATCCATTTTTGAAGTTTTAAAATAATGATTTTGGTTTTAAAAGCAATTTTAAAGTGATTTTCGAAAGTATACGTTTTATTAATTTTTGAATTGTAAAAAATAAATAAACGTTAAAATTTTAATGTTATAAAAGTATGGTTTTTATGAAATGTAAGTGAAAAGTGATTTTTGAAATAAATAGTTAATAAATTTATGAAATGGTTTAAATTGGAATTTTTGGACTACTACAAACTATTTTTATAAAAGATTTATAAAATGGATATTTATAAATTAAAAATATTGGAATTATAAAACGAAGTTTTTTATAAGTGGTAAAATGAAGTATAATGGATTCATAAGTGAATGAGAATTTATAGATTTATAAATTGTGAAGTTATAAAATGAATAGATTTTGTAAAATAGAAGATTTATAAGTAATTATCTTATAAATCGGATTTTGGCATTTAAATGAGATATAAATGGAATTTTTTAATAATGAGATTTATAAATCGAAGCATATAAATAGAAATGGAATTTATAAACATTGTTTATAAATTCGAGATCGATTGAATTTTATAAATTGAATATGGAAGTTTATTGAAGGAAATATATTCACGATTTTGGACAGTGAATACATTATTGAATAAAATGGTCATGTTTGGCAAAATGAATATTATAGAATGAAGTTAATTATTTTAAAGATGTTTTAAAATGTGTTATGAATCGAAACCATAGATTTCAACATTTATTGTTGAAATAGACGTTTTCGAGAAAGAAGGAAATGGTGGACTATAACACTGTTGTAATAAAGGAAATGTTTTATATAGTATTGGGATTTATATATCTATCTAAATTTCGAATCCCTATACTAGTGATTTTGGGTCGTAGTAACGATGTTTTACGCAACATTCGTTTTAGCCCAAATAAATGTGTTAAGTGAATGATTTCCTTAAGGAAGGAAATATATACTAAATTTTGATTTAAGTATATCGAATATTTTCAAATGTTGAAAATAAATAGATCTGTGATGTACTTATTATTAAATAAGTTTGGAAATGTTTTCCAATATGAAGTGAATGTTTTGGGATTTTATCTTTTAAAAATAAATTGAAAATGAATATTAGAAGTCGATTAGAAAATCGTATATTCATAGATATTTTGGAAATGTAAATTCACTATGGAATTTATAAATGAAAAGGGGAATTTGCTTAAAAATAAACGTTGATTTATTTTTGAAGTGTGGGAATTAATTTACTGATTTGGAACGTAAATATAAAGTAAATCATTAAGGATTTATTTAATTGATTTAAATGAACCATGTTGGATTGAAAGTATTTCGCATAAGGAAATTGATTGAAATTTGTTTTCAAAAGTGGTAAAGGCGAAAAGTGATTTGAAAATTAGTTTTCAAATGTTGACGTGTGGGAAATTTTATATCTAGTAAAGATATTTTGGAAAGTAAATAATTTGGAAAATTATTTGGAATTTGGTGATGTTGAGCATGTCTTTTGATAGTTAAATAATCCGACTATCAATATTTACCTTTAAATAGGTATTTGTTGTGATTTGTTTGAATTTGAATGCCACACTTATTTTTGAATAAGCGCTCACTATTCGGGTTAGCCGAGAAAGGACCTTGGGGTCGTATAACCCATTCCGAGTATGTGATACGTCGTTATGGATTGCATTTGATGACCGGTGTTGAAGACCGGATGTTTGTGAAAACGGAAGGATTACCGTCGAGTTACTCTACATCGGCCGATCTCCGATATAGAGGTTTTATCACCCTTAGTGACGGGAAGTCCGATCGTGATTAGTGAATATCCGGATTGCAAGGACTTCTTTGGAAGTGCCTTCGGTTCTGTTCGAGCCCAGAATAGACTTATATGGATTGTATGTCTGACATTACAAGTTGAGATATAAAGCTGATTTCTTTCAAATATATTTCTGTTGGTGGCGGAGAATTTATTCTCTTAGCTTAACACCCTTCTCTGAGACGTACGAGCTCAGAGGTTAAATAGTTGAAGGTTATTAGTGATATATTGGTAGTGTGGCATGCTGAGTGTTGATGTGAAATGATCATTGTTTGATCATTTGTGATAGGATCATTTATTTGATCATTTATCTTGGTGATCATTTCTATGATCATTTGTTGACCCACAGCACGGCTTTTGTATAAAGCGTGGCTTTGTGGACGAGACTTCGACGGACCTCACACCCCGAAAATGGTCAAGACAGGAAGGATGCGGCAAGGTTATTAGGGGGTAGCGCCCCTTTAGTGTATGTCATTCCTTCTGGATAGAGGTGGTATCATGGTATGGAGCCCAGATATTTAACGTATGTTGTTGCTGCAAATTTTGTGGTTGTTGGAAATCGAGGATCCTCAGATAGATCGGTTACGATCGGGGGATGACATATTCGTGTCAATAGTTACCCAGTTAAGGGTAACCCGGCCTTGTGTTGGCAGAGATCCGGTTTGGTTCTCGGGACGTCATTCCAGAGGCGTTTCCAAGTGGCAATGGGAAGTTCCTTGGCCTGACCATTTGTTGGAAATCCAAAGAAACAATACGATTATTTTACGGTTTTAGTTGTAGAACCTGCCATGGAATGTGGCGGTAACCTGCTATTGAACATGGTAGCTATAGTAGGCATACGATAATGGTCGTATGTTGGCTAAGATTTATATCTTTACTTTCGAAATAATTTTTCTACACTATGCACTATTAATAATATCAAATGTTTCTCTTTAATGCGTATCAAGCATCTTTGACTATCATAAGGAGAAATCTCCTCCATTCTGCGTTTGCATTGTGTGTGTGTGCGGGAGGCCTTATGGTAGTCTCATTTTTAAAAGCATTGCGAATTGACTTTAAAAATATTCTTCTATTTTGATTTTAAAGATAAATAAACTGTTTTGAGTTCTCACACCAGTCACATGACTGACTCGGAGTTTATTGTTTTCCTTCCTAAACTCTGGGTGCCCACCAATTTCCACACGGGCAGTCAAGAGTTAGGTTTATCAAGATATTCTGGAATTTAGGAGTTGCTGGAAGCAAGCTGGATGGCATAGCGTATTACTAGTATATAGTATTTCTTTTCCGCTGTTGATGTTGTTTGTTGTTGTACACTCTGATGATGTAATGAAATGTAATGTAATGTAATGTAATAACTGATATAGTTCTTTGTTTAAAGATTATTCATTTATTTATTATATGTTGTTCCGCTGCGAATTGTGAGATTCTGATGTTGTTCTGTTATTTCTTCTGTTCTGTTCTATCTTTTTCTATCTTCTTCTACTTTTTCTTTTTCTTAAAACCCTAACTATTCGGTTTTTCGGCAACGAAAAATCGCAATCGTTATAGCCTTGCTTTTATAAAAGGGGGTTTAGTTTATTTTATATTAGGGTTTTAGTTTAAAATTGTTTTTACTTGTTTTGAATTTAAATTCTCTTTTAGATCGTTTTTTTAATTAATTCTTGGTAAATCACCACCTAGGTTTTAGGTAGTGTCAGATTGTCTAGTTAGAATTAGTTCAGTGAGCAGGATGTGCGAGTTTACAAAACTCTATAGGTGGTAGCAGGGTGTGCGGGTCTGTTAGAGTGTTTGTAAGCGGCAGACTGTTTAATTCTAATAGAAATCTGAGAATGCAGCAGGAGGCAGGGGTTGCCGAAGCTGGGTAAATTTTGTGTGTGATTTACTTTCAGCATATTTACTTCTCTGCAGTTTGTTTTTGTGTTTAATTCGAGAAAATTTGCTATAACCCTATCCACCCCCCCCCCCCCCCCCCCCCGCCTCTAGTGTTAATCTAGATCCTACAATGGTTTGTGTAGTTGATCGAGTGCAGTAAGTTTTTGGGGATTGGTAGTTGGGTCGAGGTTGAAGTCATGGCCGAAGTTGCTGACCTTCAGATGGTCGGAGTGGCGAGAACGAGCTGTTGACAGGTTTTGAGATGGGGATGCTTTTGCATTTCCAGGTTTGGGTTTAAGGATCTCGAACTCGAATTCGAGAGTTGAAGTACGAATTGATGATTGTGGTGGGTTACTGAGTCGTTTTCTGGTGTGAAGTGATCATCGCTAATGATCAGTGGTGGCCGGAGCCACCGTGCATATGCATGGTGATGAGATTTGTCTAGTGATGTTGGGTTGAATTTTGAAACAGGGGAAGTGCTAGAGTTGCTCGAAGACCTTGGGTAGTTGGCTCGGGGAGGATGGGTTGTAGACTCGAAGCAAATTGGGGTTGTCTCGGGTTTAAGGGTTGTTACAGGTTTTAACAAAACCTGTACTATTGTTTCAAAAAAAAATTAAACCTGAAGCTTGTAAATGTAAAAGAAAAGTTTAAACCTAGTTTTAATCCAAGTTTGAAATTTAGAATTCAAGTTTAGTTTTAAATTTCAATTTTAAATAATAAAAAAATAATAAAGTTTTAAACTTGAACTTGTTAAACTACTTTACATTGGTAAGTAGTTTGAAATTTTTTTAATAAAGTTTTTTAAATATATGAGCAAGTTTTAAAGTTAAATTTAAATCTAGAAATCAAAGATTAAATATGAATTTCAGTTTTTGAAATTAAAAGAAGTTTTAAATTTGAAAGATTAAACAAAGTGTAAATTTAAATTATTGAATTTTAAAATGAATTTAGTTTTAAGCTCTTATGGATTTCTTTTATAAGACAAGCATTTGTTTGCTATGTAATTTAAAAAGATTTTAAATTGTTTAAAACTTTGTTTAAGTTTAAATTATATTCATTTTAAATTTCATATTCGAAATAAAATTTTAAAGTAAGTTCAAAGGTAAAATTGTTTTCAAATATATTTCTTAATGACATATTAGTCATAATTAAGAAATGTTTTTATCTTAAAATTTAATTAAGATTTAATGTTTTTAAATTTATTAAATTAATGGAGTAAATAAGGAATAATTAGTTAATTTAATTAATTAATTGATTAAGGATTAATAAATATTTGATTAAGGATTAATCTATTTGTAATTAAAGATCATTAATTAGATTATTAAATTAATGATTAAAGATTTATTAATTAAGCAATTAATTTATAGTCAAGGTTAATTAATTAATTAATTAATTAAGTTACAGTTAACACTTAATTAATTAAATAATTTGAGATTAATTAATGGATAATTAAAGATAATTTAATTTGTGATTGACAATGGTTAATCTTAGAAAATTACTTAAGGAAGTAATTAAAGGATGGTTAATGAGGTCATTAACTAGGATTATTTAATAATTAATTAGTGTGACTAATTTTAATAATTAATTAGAATAATTAATTTAATGAGAATCAATTGTTAATGGTTTAAGTGTAATTACTTAATGGAAGGAATTAATTACTTAATGTAATTAATTGAATTTTATGGGATTAGTTTGAATTAATTAATTAAGTTTAATTAATTTACACATTGAATGGTTTGATGATAATTACTTAATGTAATTAATGGATTTGAAATTACTTAATGAAGTAATTGATTGGTAATTACAGGATGTAATTAATTGAAGATGTTTAAGAATGGAAGTAATTTGGAAATATAATTACTTTGTAATTAATCAAGGGACTAATTAGGAAATTAATCAAGGAACGATTAATTTATTTTAATAAAGTAATTAAGTTATTTAATTACTGAATGTGGTTAATCAAGAAATATTAATCATCATGGTTTAATTAAGATTAATAACTTATAGTAATTAATTTTAATAAAGTAATTTATTAAATTGTAATTAGGGATCATTAATTTATATAATTAATGAAATAATTAAGATTAATTAATTAAGATCTAATTAATTAATGATAAGTGATTAAAGGTAATTAATTAATGTAATTAATTAAGGATTAATGTAATTAATTATAGTTAATTAATTAATTGAAGTAATTAAAGGATTAATTACTGTATGGGTTAAAAATAATTAATTTGAGAAATTAATTAAGGAACAATTACTTGAATGTAATTAAAGGATAATTAATCAAGGGTGATTAATTAAGGTGATTAATTTGAATGATTAATTAATTGATTTGTAATTAATTAATGGTAAGATAAGCAAGAATTATAATGATAAAGTAATTAATTTAATTTAATTTAAATTAATTAAAGACGAAGTAATTAATTTAATTCACTTTAAATTAATTACAGACGGTGGTAATTAATTTAATTCATTTTAAATTAATTATAGATGTCATGATGAAGTAAATCATTGCTTATGTATGAATAGATGATATTAATTGCTTGAATGCTTTGAGATCTCAGATATGAGATTAGTAAGGTTGTGTGGTATGAATGCTTTGGTTGCATTGTGGTGATAATATGGATTTATCTGTTTTGATGATAAGTATGGATTATCTGTTTATAATGATAATGTGGATCATCTATTTATTATGATAATGTTGATTATCTATTGTGATTTGTGAATTATCTATCTGTGTGTATATAGAAATTGTACTGAATTGTTTTACACTTTAAAACAACTTGGCCTTAAAAGACACGTTTTGGATTTCGATGAGACCGGGATCGGGTTTCCATATTTGGATATCCGAAAACCACATCAATCCAAATTAATGATAGGTTGTGAATCTCAAGTGAAGATGAAGATTCAGAGTGCAAGAGTTATCTTCGTTAACTCTGAGGGTGATTCCAAAATGAGTGTAATGAGATAATGCCTTCGGTTTCGTTCGAACCCGGAACGAACTTGTATGGATTGAATGCTTTCAGAACATCGTCAGGTGGACGATGAGCATTCTAAGTGATGTGTTCTGATTAAAGGTAATCGTAGCCTCAAGCCTCATCAATCGGGAATGGCTAAAACAGGGGAGGTACAGCAAGGCTTAGTGGGACATGCCCAAGTAGGACGATATTTTTCCCCTGTCTGGAGTTCCCTTTTATTTCGGTTGTGTGGGCGATTATGAGCTCCAACTGTCGGGGTTGTCTTGTTCGGGACTGTCCAGTAAGGGATGGTCCAGCCTTGTGTTACAGGGGATTGGGAGTGATCCTCGGTACGTTGATCTAGGCCACGTACTCTGACGGGCGGTACCCAATAGCCCTGCCATTGTATGGAATCCAAACTCCAATAATTGCCGTACGTATTAGATGTGCCCAACTATGTTGGAACGTGAGATGTAAGCATTCCAGCTATTTCTGTATTTTACGTGAAAACCCTAGACACTATTATAATATCACTGGATTTCCTATCAAATGTTTTGGTTAGCGTAAGGTAAAAACTTTTCCATGTTTATGTGTGGGAAGTCTTACGTGATACCTTTCTTTTCAAAAGGTTTTTGAAAGTTAAGCAACCTTAACCTGTTACTCACACCAGACCCATGTCTGACCAGGAGTTTATCTTCTGTTTTCTTAAACTCATGGGTACTCAAATTTTTACGAGTAGCCAAGGGATTCAGGTTAGCTTTGACGAATTGTGGAGGAGCAATGGAGCAGGAGGCTTCAGCGTTAGATATATAGTTTCCGTTGTGTGTTCTCTGTGTTGGTATCTCTTTGTTGAGTTGTATTGAGTTGTATAACTAGACAGGTGTTTATAACTGCCTAGTATGTGATGTAAAGCCTATGTAACTCTGATAATGGTTGTAAACTATGCAATATTTATGTTATTAATATAATTTATTCGTTCCACTGTTGAGATTCGGATGTTGTTTCTTCTTTCTCTTCTTTCTTTTCTCTTTTCTATCCCTTTCTTTCTTCAAGATGTTGCGATTTTCTGTAATGAGAAAGTCGGGTCGTCTCATTTGGTATCAGAGCATTAGGTTGAGTGAATACCTAAGCTCTGGAGTGGTGTCTATCTTGAGAGAGCGTATTTGTAATTTTAAATATATATATATATATATATATATATATATATATATATATATATATCTACATCTACCTATCTGTTGGGTTACCTGTTCAGGTTTTCCAATATAAGTTATAAAGGTAGATGGGTAGTGGTGTGTGTAACACGACTATCATTGGTTGGAGTTTTGGATGTTTGAGGTTGGAAGTGTATCTGTCGAGACTGTAGACCTAATACCGTCTTGAGTGAGTTTTGTAGTAATCTTCGGATTTCATGGATCTCTGAAGAAAACCAGTTAAGGTTCGGAGTCTATTTTTGAAGATTGGATGAGTAGAGTTTGGATTTGTCGGTCAGGCAGAAGTGAGTGATGATATCTTGATATCTCAGGAAGTAGTAGCTGCGTGATGAGATGCAGTGACTATGGATGTTCCCGAAGATGTTTTCTTTGGAACAAGTTTAGGGAAGTGAGTCTGCTTCGGTGTTGTGGCTGTGTTCAGTATGGTGATTTTGTTTGGTTTGAGGTCTGAGTTTCTTGAATAGCTTTGGATTAGGAGATCTTTGGCATCTGTGACAGCAGTGCAGCTCGGAGTGTTCTATGTCGGCAGGAAGTCTTCTGGATTAGCATTTTTTCTGAAGGAGGAGTTCAGAAACAGCAGAGTGGACTCGTTTCTTCGATGGATTGGCTAGTTAAGTGTAAGCTGTTCTGTTTGGCAAAGGGAGAACAGTTTTCCTTGGATTTGGTTTGGATTGATCGCAAAAGTGTCTTGCGATTGTTTGAGTGTTCTCTTGGGTTATCAGAGTTTTTCGAATGTCTTTAGGAATCAAAGTTTTGTTCACATCTGGAGATTGAGTTTTCTTATCGGCTGGGATTCCAAGAGTGGTACCGGTGGTTCATTTTAGTAGAAGAATGGTTCCAAGAGATTGATTTGGTGTAGCAGCTCAGGTTTTGGTGGGAACTTCTGAGTTTTTCTTATGGATCAGATGAACCATATTTCTGGAATGCGTTGTCTAGTTTGTGCTCATGTTCTTCTTCGGCATTTTCATTTACTTCGAATCAGAGTTGTGCAGCGGAAGCAGTTTGGAAGTGCAACTGCTTTTCTTTTCCGGATAGAAGAAGTGAGTTTAGTCTTCTATTGTTTGAGGAGTAGAGTTTGTGTTCCTGGATTTTGGTTGATCTTGAGGGGATCATTTGGTTGAGTTGATTGGTTTTGTTTATTTCTAGAGACATCAGCAAGGGTTGAGATGATCAGTAAGGTTGCAGGCTGCCCAGGATTGTCCGAAGATTTTGTGGATAAGAGACGGAGGAATTTGGATTCCAGAGTCGAAGATTTGATTTTGGATAAGTTCTCTCCGATCAAAAAGGGAGCTATAAGATTGGGTAAGGCTGAGAAGCTAGCTCTGAAGTGTTTTGGATCTTTTCTGTGAGGTTAAGTGTTTGGTCTTCAGGATTGAATTACCAGTTTGGATAACTGGGATTCGATGAGTTTCACGTATCTCTGAGGGAGTACGTGTATGATTTATCTCTAGTTTTGGAACCAGCAGTTCGGGAGTTTTGGTTGTTGAGTCAGACTCGTATGTAGTCTGATATCATGTCTAGTGTTGTAGATATAGGTGAGTAGGAGCTCCATAGCTTAGTAGTTTTGATTATTTGAATTCTGCAGAGCGAGTATCCCGATATTTATACCTGGGGAAACTCGAGGAAATTCTATCCAGAATTTTGTCTGGATAGTTAGATTTGTTTGATTGAATGAATTGATTATTATGGTTGTTAGCATATATTTGATATATGCTTGTGTTTTAAAATTAAAATCTTTAATGGGATTATTAAATTACCTTTGTTTTAAAATTTCAAGGACGAAATTCTTTTAAGGGGGAAGGATTGTAACATCCTGAAATTTTTGACAATATCAATTTAATAATCTGCATTAAAAATTAAATTGATATTGATAATTTTATTAATAATAATTCAAATTGATTTAATAATTTTCCTTTAATAAATATTAAATTGGTAGATTTTATCTTTTAAAGCTAATAAATTGGTTTCTAATTATAATATAAATATATAGTTTATATTGTAAATAGGTTAGCTTTGTTTTTAATTTAAATAAAGCATATTTTCTAATTCTAATACTTTTAGTAATTTGAGAATTTTTTTTACTTAATATAAAGCTTTTCAAAGTTATTAAATAAATAATCTTTGTTTAAATTTAATAAATGAATCTTGGTTACAAATTCTAATATATATATTAAAAATTTGGAAATTTTGATTTAATTTAATATTAAGTTTTCAAAGCTATTTAATAAAGAAGTCTATGATTTTAAATTGTTAAGAAAAATGTTTAAAATGATTTTGGCTTAAGTTTTAAATTTAAATGAATGAACAAAAAGATTTGTTTTGTTTCTTTTTAAAATATGGCTTAAATAAAATAACAATTTATTAATAAAGAAATAATTTATTTTATAATTATTTTAATTTGATAGTAAGTCATTTCTAAAAACAATATTAATAATGTATTGTTTTACAATTGGATTTTGAATAAAAATAGCGTTTGTTATTTCAAATTTAATTGTATATATAACTTGATTTTTAATATTAGATTTTAGAATTTGATTTAAATTTTGAATATAAAGTTTTAAATTCCAAAGTATAGATTTTTAATTGTTTTGATTTTTATATGCATAAGTTTTATTTATAAGTATAATTTTTTTTTATTTCTTTTATAAATTTATATACATATTAAATACTAATTAACAAATTAATTAGGCATAATATATATACTAACATTTAAATTAAATACAAATTACTTTATAAAGACAAGTGTTGTTTTCCTAAGCATCATTTAACAAATGTTAAAAGGTAAACTTTCAAATGTGACAAATGTTAGAATTTTGTACAAGTGGCTTCTTTTAAATTTGTTTTTCTTTTAATTTAATAAAATATGAAAATTCGCCTATATAAGTAATCATCTTTCATTCCTATCCCTTTTTCTCATTTTTCTAATCAAAGAAAAACTTCAACTTGTTCATTTCTCAAAATCCTGAAATCACTTTCCTGCAAATCAAAACTCCTCATACCAATGACCAGAACCCTGTAAACAACTCTTCAAACAAACCCCT
Source organism: Allium cepa (assembly GCA_030765085.1). Taxonomy (NCBI): domain Eukaryota; kingdom Viridiplantae; phylum Streptophyta; class Magnoliopsida; order Asparagales; family Amaryllidaceae; genus Allium; species Allium cepa. The sequence continues at coordinate 243,194,570 of CM060930.1, forward strand.
CATATCAAATGCAAATCTGTGCATCTTCAAACCCCAAATCAAAATCCCTGAAAATCACTTCCTATAAAACCTATCAGTAAACTTTCAAAAGCAAACCTGCCATTTTCAAACTGAAAGCAAAACTGCATTTTTCTTAAATCTGAAGATTGGCTCTGCACGCCACCTGAAAACAAAAAGCAACTTAAGGATTCAAAGTATCAAAAGACTGTTTTCAAAAATCAGAAGCAAAGACATTTGGTTTTCAGCAACTCAATTTCAAAAGCATTTCAAATGAGGCTCTGCCTTCTTCTAAAATCTGTGAGTAACTTTTAAATCTTAAATTATAACTTAGGTTGCATGCTAGTATGGTTGGATATAAATAAGTTTTGCATGTGTATAGGTAAAAATCTGTTGTGAATAATATTTGTATGCATACTGTATACACATATGATGCTCTGTCTTATTTACAGGCTCAGTTTTTACTTAAAACTCCTTATTGCATGATCTAGTGTTTGATAGGATCTGATAATTTAACAAATTTCGTTTGATTTAACTTAAATTATAGTTTAAAATTTAAATCAAGTCAAATTAAACTTGATGGTCTCTGGATGTATTTAAACATCAATGCATGTTGATATTAATCAAAATTTCATGCTGTATAATTTACAAATTCAGTATTATAGATGGAATACACCCACTAAAACATGATTTTTAAATCAAGAATCGTAGTTTTTAGGAATATGATAAGGGTGCAGTTTGGATATTGACTGAAATGGGAATGTTTGGTTTTTCTGGTGATCATTGTATCTGGAGGGGATGGGATTCTGCATGATGATGGAGGGTTGATCAAAGAAGCTAGGAAAAACATTGGTTGGTGCTAAATTTCATTGTGGAAGGTCCGGCTATGAGATTACTTTTTAAACCCTAGTTTTTAATGTGATTTTAGAATTGATCACTATGGTTTTTGTAGTTGATCGAGTGCAGTAAGTTTTTGGGGATTGGTAGTTGGGTCGAGGTTGAAGTCATGGCCGAAGTTGCTGACCTTCAGATGGTCGAAGTGGCGAGAACGAGCTGACGACAGGTTTTGAGATGGGGATGCTTTTGCATTTCCAGGTTTGGGTTTAAGGATCTCGAACTCGAATTCGAGAGTTGAAGCACGAATTGGTGATTGTGTTGGGTTACTGAGTTTTTTTCTGGTGTGTAGTGATCATCACTGATGATCAGTGGTGGTCGGAGCCACCGTGCATATGCACGGTGATGAGATTTGTCTAGTGATGTTGGGTTGAATTTTGAAACAGGGGAAGTGCTAGAGTTGCTCGAAGATGTTGGGTAGTTGGCTCGGGGAGGATGGGTTGTAGACTCGAAGCAAATTGGGGTTGTCTCGGGTTTAAGGGTTGTTATAGGTTTTAACAAAACCTGTACTGCTGTTTTTTAAAAAAAAAAAACCTGAAACCTGTAAATGTAAAAGAAAAGTTTAAACCTAGTTTTAATCCAAGTTTGAAATTTAGAATTCAAGTTTAGTTTTAAATAATAAAAAATAATAAAGTTTTAAACTTGAACTTGTTAAACTACTTTATAATGATAAGTAGTTTGAATTTTTTTTAATAAAGTTTTTTAAATATATGAGCAAGTTTTAAAGTTAAATCTGGAAATCAAAGATTAAATATGAATTTCAGTTTTTGAAATTAAAAGAAGTTTTAAATTTGAAAGATTTAAACAAAGTGTAAATTTAAATTATTGAATTTTAAAATGAATTTAGTTTTAAACTCTTATGAATTTCTTTTATAAGACAAGCATTTGTTTGCTATGTAATTTGAAAAGATTTTAAATTGTTTAAAACTTTGTTTAAGTTTAAATTATATTCATTTTAAATTTCATATTTGAAATGAAATTTTAAAGTAAGTTCAAGGGTAAAATTGTTTTCAAATATATTTGTTAATGACATATTAGTCATAATTAAGAAATGTTTTTATCTTAAAATTTAATTCAGATTTAATGTTTTGAAATTTATTAAATTAATAAAGTAATTAAGGAATAATTAGTTAATTTAATTAATTAGTTGATTAGGGATTAATAAATATTTGATTAAGGATTAACCTATTTGTAATTAAAGATCATTAATTAGATTATTAATTAATGATTAAAGATTTATTAATTAAGGAAATAATTTATAGTCAAGGTTGATTAAATAATTAAATAGTTAAGAATTAATTAAGTTACAGTTAACACTTAATTAATTAAATAATTTGAGATTAATTAATGGATAATTAAAGATAATTTAATTTGTGATTAACAATGGTTAATCTAAGAAAATTACTTAAGGAAGTAATTACAGGATGGTTAATGAAGGTCATTAACTAGGATTATTTAATAATTAATTAATGTGATTAATTTTAAAAATTAATTTAATTAATTAATTTAATGAGAATCAATTGTGAATGGTTTAAGTGTAATTACTTAATGGTAGGAATTAATTACTTAATGTAATTAATTGAATTTTATGGGATTAGTTTGAATTAATTAATTAAGTTTAATTAATTTAAACACTGAATGGTTTGATGATAATTACTTAATGTAATTAATGGATTTGAAATTACTTAGTGAAGTAATTGATTGGTAATTACAGGATGTAATTAATTGAAGATGTTTAAGAATGGAAGTAATTTGGAAATATAATTACTTTGTAATTAATCAAGGGATTAATTTGGAAATTAATGAAGGAATAATTAATTTATTTTAATAAAGTAATTAAGTTATTTAATTACTGAATGTGGTTAATCAAGAAAGATTAATAATAATGGTTTAATTAAGATTAATTACTTACAGTAATTAATTTTAATAAAGTAATTTATTAAAATGTAATTAGGGATCATTAATTTATATAATTAATGATATAATTAAGATTAATTAATTAAGATTTAATTAATCAATGATAAATGATTAAAGGTAATTAATTAATGTAATTAAATAAGGATTAATGTAACTAATTATAGTTAGTTAATTAATTGAAGTAATTAAAGGATTAATTACTGTATGGGTTAAGAATAATTAATTTGAGAAATTAATTAAGGAGCAATTACTTGAATGTAATTAAAGGATAATTAATCAAGGGTGATTAATTAAGGTGATTAATTTGAATGATTAATTAATTGATTTGTAATTAATTAATGGTAAGATAAGCAAGATTTATAATGATGAAGCAATTAATTTAATTTAATTTAAATTAATTAAAGATGAAATAAGTAATTTAATTCACTTTAAATTAATTAGAGATGGAGGTAATTAATTTAATTCATTTTAAATTAATTATAGATGTTATGATGAAGTAAATCATTGCTTATGTATGAATAGATGATATTAATTGCTTGAATGCTTTGTGATCTCAGATATGAGATTAGTAAGGCTGTATGGTATGAATGCTTTGGTTGCATTGTGATGATAATATGGATTATCTATTTTGATGATAAGTATGGATTATCTGTTTATAATGATAATGTGGATCATCTGTTTATTTTGATAATATTGATTATCTATTGTGATTTGTGAATTATCTATCTGTGTGCATATAGAAATTATATTGAATTGTTTTAAACTTCAAAACAACTTGGCCTTAAAAAACACGTTTTGGATTTCGATGAGACCGGGATCGGGTTTCCATATTTGGATATCCGAAAACCACATCGATCTAAATTAACGATAGGTCGTGAATCTCAAGTGAAGATGAAGATTCAGAGTGCAAGGGTTATCGTCGTTAACTCTGAGGGTGATTTCAAAATGAGTGTAACGAGATAATGCCTTCGGTTTCGTTCGAATCCGGAACGAACTTGTATGGATTGAATGCTTTCAGAACATTGTCAGGTGGATGATGAGCATTCTAAGTGATGTGTTCTGATTAAAGGTAATCGTAGCCTCAAGCCTCATCAACCGGGAATGGCTAAAATAGGGGAGGTGCAGCAAGACTTAGTGGGACATGCCCAAGTAGGACGATATTTTTCCCCTGTCTAGAGTTCCCTTTTATTTCGGCTGTGTGGCGATTATGAGCTCCAACTGTCGGGGTTGTCTTGTTCGGGACCGTCCAGTAAGGGATGGTCCAGCCTTGTGTTACAGGGGATTGGGAGTGATCCTCGGTACGTTGATCTAGGCCAAGTACTGTGGCGGGCGACACCCTGGTAGCCCTGCCATTGTATGGAATCCAAACTCCAATTAGTGCCGTACGTATTAGATGTGCCCAACTATGTTGAAATATGAGATGTAAGCATTCCAGCTATTTCTGCATTTTGCTTGAAAACCTTAGACACTATTATAATATCACTGGATTTCCTATCAAATGTTTTGGTTAGCGTAAGGTAAAAACTTTTCCATGTTTATGTATGGAAAGTCTTACGTGATACCTTTCTTTTCAAAAGGGTTTTGAAAGTTGAGCAACCTTAACCTGTTACTCACACCAGACCCATGTCTGAACTGGAGTTTATCTTCTATTTTCTTAAACTCTTGGGTACTCAAATTTTTACGAGTAGCCAAGGGATTCAGATTAGCTTTGACGAATTGTGGAGGAGCAATGGAGCAGGAGGCTTTGGCGTTAGACATATAGTTTCCGCTGTGTGTTCCCTATGTTGGTATCTCTTTATTGAGTTGTATTGAGTTGTATAACTAGATAGGTGTTTATAACTGTCTAGTATGTGATGTAAAGTCTGTGTAACGCTGATAATGGTTGTAAACTATGTAATATTTATGTTATTAATATAATTTATTCGTTTCGCTGTTGAGATTCTGATGTTGTTTCTTCTTGCTCTTCTTTCTTTTCTCTTTTCTATCCCTTTCTTTCTTCAAGATGATGCGATTTTCTATGGTGAGAAAGTCGGGTCGTCTCAATGAGGGGAATACATAGCATGATGTGCGTACATATGCGTATACACCTATCGACTATAGGCATTATGAAAAAGAATTTTTATATACGTACACCTAACTCGGATAAACTGAGGCTAAATATACCGATCATGCACTGCCTTTCAGGCTTACGTGATAACGGTACAGAGCATGAAAAGTGTACAAACTTGCGTATGAACACATGACTCTAGGTATTTATCAAAATATATACATACATACAAATATTTTCCTTTGTTTTTGTTTTTGTTTTTTTGAAGACAGAAAGTTTTGCAAAATCATCTTCGCAACATTAAACTTATAAGGTAAAAATGATATATCCTTTTCTTTAAATCCACCACTTTTTAAATAAAGATTTTAATTAGGATATACTTCATAATTATCACCTATGAACCTCTCTATATACTAGATAACTTGTGACGCCCCACTCCGAGAGCCTCGTTAACAAAGAGTATTACCTAAATAATACTGTCGGCTAACGCGGACAATAGAGTATAATGGAAGCGACCATGTGTAATCTTACCTTAACTATTCACTAAATACGTCGAAAAGTAGAATCACTACAAATTCGACCTATTCAATAAATATTTAAAGCAAAACTACAATGGCTAGAGGATCTATCAGAACAGAATATAACAACTCAAATGCAATATACATCACAGAACAGTAAACCATCATATACACACATATACTGATACCAAGCAGAGTATACAAAATAATACATGTCAAGTGGTATAGCAAACCACAATATACAGACGAGTCAATAGAATACATAACAGAGTTACAACAGATAAGAACTACAAAAGACGCTATAACAAAATGAAGCTAGCGAATAGTCCGTGCGGAAGCAAAATAGGCTAAGTCCAAAAGCACCTAACCTGAAACATCTCGGTCTGACCCAAGTATAAAATACACGGGTCAGTCTAGATAACAAATCAGTTAGATAAACTGAACAATAATAAACCTACAAGGTTACACAGTATAACAAATATCTCTAGAGGAGATAACACAATCATCAACAACAGATGAACATAATAAAACAAGACTCATATCATCGGCAACATAGATAATCAAAGGATATGAATATCCTAAAGCAAGCTAATAGGCAAATAGCAAATACCCATAAGGTATACAAGTTCCACGAGGAAATCGCTACTCTCCATGCGGCTCAAAAAGACCAACACCGAAGGGCGATACCAAGGGAATATACATATCAATGAAATATCATAAAATTTGCTCGAGCTCAGTAATGTACAAACAAGGATCCATGAGCCCGAAGACTCCAAACCCAAGTATCACCCATGCGGCACATAAGGCCAACATCAGAGCGAAACTATATAGGGCGACAAACCCGAAGGTACAAACCCGAAGGAAACATACCCGAAGGCAACAAACCTAGGGAGACAATCCGAAGACACTATCCCAGAGGCAACAAACTGTAGTGGTGAAGGTCGAAGACCCAGTACTGGACACCACTAACTGGCGGAATGTGTCACAACTCTCGAAAAGGAATCCGAAAAGTGTTAACGTATGTCCCATAACCACTCGTTCGCACTAAACGGTTTACTATCCGTCAGTCACTTTCACACTTAAAGCAGTACAAAGTTTACCTCATATCATCGATAAACCAAACCCGAAGGTCAAAACGATCAATTGAATAGGTCGGGAATTAATCGGAAGGATAAACGCATAGATTCATGGTCCGTGTTTTTCCCAACCATTTAATCACCCTTCAACTTCGCTCGAAGTGCGAAATTTTGTGTGTGTGTATTATAAATAGAATTTATAATTTGGAGAAGGGAGCTTTTAATACGATTTAGAGAGATTATTTATAAAACCCGTGAGTGAAGTCAAAAACAAGTCATCAAAGTCAAATATGCAATAACAACTAATTGGAATCAACACGGATCGATAAAAGTTGAAAATTTGCTCAAAATTAGCCAAAATAGGAAAAACTGCACATTTCAGACGTCTGAAATTTCCATCCAGACGTCTGAACCACTAACCAGACGTCTGAATGGATTTCCAGACGTCTGAAATTCTTCTCTGCCTTTTTGCGTTTTCCAGGGACCAGTTTCAGACGTCTGGATTTTCAAACCAGACGTCTGAATTTGAAACCAGACGTCTGAAATTTATTCCAGACGTCTGAAATTGCCTGTTAGGCAAAAATCAGCCTTGCCCAAAAATGGGCGAAAATCCAAACGGAAGCGATCGGACAAGCGACGAAGACTAGGGATTAACGCCAAACGACAACCCAGCCTTATAGGCTCTCCGAAACACCTCCTAAAGCGTGATCACACATCAAAGTTAGGATCTTTAAAGAATTGAACCCAAACACTAAAAATTTGGATATTCACCAATTCAATCCAAACCAAAAGCAAGTGCATATAAACAAGGTGTTAGGAATTCATACCCAACATCAATGAAATCAAGAGAAGTAGATGTGAGTTCGAAACTCACCTTTTTACACAAAACAAAGAAGATGAAGAAGCACAAATGCAAGGAATCAACCAACTACACTCCACTTCAACACTACAGGCTTCAATCTAGAATCAAAGCAAGTATTTCCTAAGTTAGGGTTAGGAAATTACTGAAATTGAAGAGGAGAAGAGATGGAGAAGATGGAGATGAACTTACCAATGGATTCTCTTTGATTTTGGAGCAAGAAATCAAGTTGGAAGTTGAAACTAGGGCTTGCTAATTTCTATTTCTCTTTCCCTTCCACCATTTCAGTTTTTAAGCTTAAGTTTTTAAGAAATGAATAAGTGAATGAGAGGAGTGGCTAAGCTAGGGTATTTAGTTAAGCTAGTGGGCTGAACCCAAACCCAAAACCCGATAGAAAAAGGGTCAAAATTTCACAAACTCCAAACATATCAAAGATTATACTCAAAAAGATCGCAAACGCCATTTGGAACCAATGGAGGTGGTTTCGAGTTCCAATTCGGCCATTTGCAGAAAGTAACATTTCGGACCTCAAAAATCCGAATAACGACGCTATATTTAAATTAAACATTTAAATATAAAATCGTTAAATAGGCGGTTTGTTACAGATCTCCCCTCCTTACAAAATTGCGTCCCTGCAATTCCTAGAGACGATATTTGTAACAACTACATACATACAACATTCTAAAGAAAAAGGAAATAAGCTTGAGATACAGAAATAGACTTACCATTAAGAAGCAAAGATAGAAAACCTGGATAAGATCGCTCAATAAACTCTCTGGTTTCCCAAGTACAGTCATTGGGATTAGTGGACCATTGAACTTTAACGAGCGGCACGTCCTTATTCCGAAGGTGTCGCACCTCCGTGTCAAGCACGCGAATAGGTTGCTGTACAATAGATAAGTCCGGTGAGATCTCAAGCTCTTGCAAATTAGGAGAAGTAATAACAGAATCCGACTCCCGAAGACACTTCCGAAGTTGTGAGACGTGGAACACGTCATGAATGCCAGATAAATGAGCTGGAAGTGAAACTCTATAAGCCACAGGGCCAATACGTTCAGTAATAGAAAACGGTCTTATATAACGAGGAGCCAATTTCCCAGTCGTACTGAAACGCATAACCCCTTTCAAAGGAGAAACACGAATAAAAACAAGATCACCAATTGAGAACTCGAGGGGTTTCCTACGGTTGTTCGCATAGGATTTCTGGCGACTCTGAGCCTCCTTCATTCTCAATCGAATAAGATCAATCTTCTTAGAAGAATCACGAATAGAATCAGGACCAAGAATAAGCTTCTCCCCAGATTCCAACCAACAAGAAGGTGATCGGCATGGCCTTCCGTATAAGGCTTCGAAAGGAGCCATACCAATACTAGACTGAAAACTATTGTTGTAGGAGAATTCTACAAGAGGTAGGTGATCCTCCCAACTACCACTGAAATTAAAGATACAAATACGAAGAAGATCTTCCAAGATACGATTTACCCGTTCAGTCTGTCCGTCAGACTGCGGATGATAAGCTGTACTAAAATTAAGCTTTGTTCCCAAAGCTTGCTGAAGACTCTTCCAAAAATGACTCGTGAATAAAGGATCACGATCACTCACAATAGAACTAGGAACACCGTGAAGTCTCACGATTTCCTTGATATACAACTTAGCCAAATGCGAAGCAGTCCTATTAGACTTAATAGGGACGAAATGAGCAGACTTAGAAAGGCGATCAACAATAACCCAAATGCTAGAATGGCCTGATCTCGAACGAGGTAGGCCATCAATGAAATCCATAGAAATTTGATCCCATTTCCACAATGGAATCTCAAGAGGCTGAAGAAGACCAGAAGGACGCTGATGTTTGGCCTTCATACGTTGACAAGTCAGGCAATTACTCATATAACTCGCCACATCGCGCTTCATACCTTCCCAATAGTAAAGGCGACGCATATCGGCATACATCTTGGTACTACCGGGATGAATGGTATATTTAGAACGATGGCAATCATCAAGAATATCATGCCTAAGTACAGAATCAGAAGGCACAACAAGACGGTTCTTCTTATGAAGACACCCATAAGAATCAATGCTAAAATCTTGCAACGCCTCATCACAAGATCCAGACTCACAAAGCTGAATAAGATGCAACAAATTAGGATCACACCGCTGAGCATCGACAATAGGATCCAACAAAGAGGGTCGTGCATCTAAACTGAATAGTGCAATCGAAGAATCAAAAGATAAATCACGATCACGAATTTCACAAACAGATAGAGTATCAAGAATATCCCATTCGGCTAGCATCATAGAAACAATAGCCGAATGTTTGCGACTAAGCGCATCTGCAACACGATTACCCTTACCAGGGGTATATTGGATATCAAAATCATAGGAGGCAAGAAACTCGAGCCAACGCTGTTGTCTCATATTGAGTTCCTTTTGAGTGAACAAGTACTTCAAAGATTTATGATCGGTATAGAGAATGAAGCGCTCGCCCAGTAAATAATGTCGCCAAATCTTCAAGGCAAAGACAATGGCGGCTAACTCAAGATCATGAGTGGCATAGCGAACTTCATTCGGACGCAGTTGCCTAGAAGCATAAGCAACCACCCGATCTCTCTGCATAAGAACAGCACCGAGACCACTACCACAAGCATCGGTGTAGACAACAAGATCATGATTCCCCTCGGGAACCACAAGAATATGAGCATTAGTGAGAAGTTCCTTCAATGTCAGAAAGGAAGCTTCACACTTGTCGGACCAATCAAAACGAATGCCTTTTCGCGTAAGGCTTGTGAGAGGAAGCACAACACGGGAAAAATCCTTGATGAACCGACGGTAATAACCCGCCAATCCAAGGAAACTACGAATCTCATGAACATTTTCAGGCCTCTTCCAATTCTGAATGGCTTCGATCTTTGAGGGATCGACAGAGATGCCATCGGAAGATACAACATGGCCTAAGAACTTAACCTTATTCTCCCAAAAATGGCACTTGGAGAATTTGGCTCTAAGCTGATGATGACGGAGGGTACTCAAGACAATTCTCAAGTGATTAGCATGCTCGGCTTTAGACTTTGAATAAATAAGGATATCATCAATGAACACAAGGACAAACTTATCGAGATATTCTCGGAATACTCGATTCATGAGATCAACAAAGAAAGCAGGAGCGTTCGTCAAACCGAATGGCATGACGAGCCACTCAAAAGAACCATATCGAGTGCGGAAAGCCGTAAGAGGTACGCTATCCTCCGCAACTCGTAATTGATGAACACCTGTGGCAAGGTCAAGCTAAGAAAAGACCTTAGCACCACTCAATAGATCGAACATATCATCGATCCTAGGCAATGGATACCTATTTCTGATGGTTAACTCGTTAAGCTTGCGATAATCAATGCAAAGCCTAAGAGTTCCATCAGATTTCTTCACAAAGACGACCGCGGATCCCCACGGAGAAAAACTAGACTGAACCAACTGCTTGGATTCAAGCTCTAAAAGCTGCTTCTTGAGTTCCTCATTTTCCTTTGTAGACATCCTCGTGGGAGGACGACTAACTGGCTGCGCGCCTGGAATGAGATCAATGTGGAACTCAATTGCCCCCTTGGGTGGCAAACCCGAAACAGGTTCAAAAACATCAGAAAAGTCACAAGCAACAGGAATACGAGATATATCATCATCATCTCGTGAGTCAAGAGAATATAAAGCCATCTCGGAATTATCCACATTCCGAAGAACAAGAGATAACTGAGAAGGCGAATCAGGATGACAAAGATATAAAATTCTCTCGGAACAAATAATCCTGGCATCGTACCTCACTAGCCAGTCCATACCAAAAATTATATTAAAACCCAAATGAGAAACAACGTGCAGATTCACACGGAAAGAAAAGCCACATAAAACAATCTCAATATCATCACAAAGCAAGCTAAGGGTCGCGGATCCCCCAATAGGATTCGCAATCCTTAAAGAAGTAACCATAAAAGAAACATCCAAAGATAAATAATCTACAAGCTTCTTCGATACGAAAGAATGTGAAGCACCCGTATCGAAAAGAACTCATATACTATGATCATGAAATAGAATTGAACCCTCGAAAATAGATGGAGACATACCTTTGGATTGAGATGAACCTCCAAAAGCATTAGCCACATTAAGCTTGCTAGATTTTGCATTAGCAGGAGCAGTAGGACAAGCTGAAACAAGATGACCTTCCTTCTTGCAATAGCGACAGAAGAGAGGCTTTGGACAAGCTCGAATTATGTGGTCCGGAGAACCGCAATTGAAACACTTTCGAACGAAAGGTGTTCTGGAAGACTGAGGCTGAGAGCTAGGACCACCGGTCTTATTTTTCTTAGAAGGAAAAGGCTTCTTCTGAATTGGAAACGGCCTCTTGTTGGGGTTCTTGGAAACCTCAACATTCTCACCACTATCACACTCCTTCTCGACAGCTTCGAGATGAAGTGCCGAATCAACCAATTCCTCGAAAGAAAGTGTAAGCTGGAGCAACAAGGACCTCTTAAGATATTTCTTAAGACCAGAAAAAAACCTCAAATTCTTCTTGTAAGAAGTGTTAATGAATTCAAGACCATATTTAGATAAGGCCTCAAAAGATGCAACATACTCAGAAACAGAAGATTTCCCTTGCTTCAACTCAAGGAAGCGACGGGTCAATAAAACTTTTTCAGATTCAGGAACGAACTTGAGTTCAAATCGCTCCCGAAACTGAGTCCAAGAAAGAGTAGACTCATCAATCTCAGCTATAAGAAGCTCATACTAATCAAGGGCACGCTCTTGCAATAAGCTAAAAGTCACAAGAACTCGATCATGGTCAGAAAGATCCATGCGAGAAAAGATACGTTCGCATGTGCGAAACCAAGCTTGGACTTCAAGGATGGATTCGGAACCCTTAAACAGTTTTCCTCCAAGATGAGCAAAATCACTGCACTAACGTGCAAAGGCAGACTTGCGAGGTGGAGACACTCGAGGAGGAACGAGAGGCTGAGTGCTCCTAAACAACTCCATAAACTGATCGGCAGACATATATGCGCCATCCGGATGTGAGCCACTAGATTGCCCAGCATCCGAACGTCGACCTCTGCCTCTTCCAGACATAAGCTGAAAGTCAAGATAAGGAAAAGATTATTCACAAGGTAGATATTGCAATATGGAATACTACGGAATAGAAATGCATTCCTAGACGTATTCCAAAACTCTATCTAACCTTGATGGAATAAAGAGACATGATGATTCAAAGATTTGTATCACTTATACACTTTGATGTATCGTAATATGTGCTCTATTCTGTGTTTATCATATTTTGTTCTGAACCTCGCTTTGATACCACGCTGTGACACCCCACTCCGAGAGCTTCGTTAACAAAGAGTATTACCTAAATAATACTGTCGGCTAACGCGGACAATAGAGTATAATGGAAGCGACCATGTGTAATCTTACCTTAACTATTCACTAAATACGTCGAAAAGTAGAATCACTACAAATTCGACCTATTCAATAAATATTTAAAGCAAAACTACAATGGCTAGAGGATCTATCAGAACAGAATATAACAACTCAAATGCAATATACATCACAGAACAGTAAACCATCATATACACACATATACTGATACCAAGCAGAGTATACAAAATAATACATGTCAAGTGGTATAGAAAACCACAATATACAGACGAGTCAATAGAATACATAACAGAGTTACAACAGATAAGGACTACAAAAGACGCTATAACAAAATGAAGCTAGCGAATAGTCCGTGCGGAAGCAAAATAGGCTAAGTCCAAAAGCACCTAACCTGAAACATCTCGGTCTGACCCAAGTATAAAATACACGGGTCAGTCTAGATAACAAATCAGTTAGATAAACTGAACAATAATAAACCTGCAAGGTTACACAGTATAACAAATATCTCTAGAGGAGATAACACAATCATCAACAATAGATGAACATAATAAAACAAGACTCATATCATCGGCAACATAGATAATCAAAGGATATGAATATCCTAAAGCAAGCCAATAGGCAAATAGCAAATACCCATAAGGTATACAAGTTCCACGAGGAAATCGCTACTCTCCATGCGGCTCAAAAAGACCAACACCGAAGGGCGATTCCAAGGGAATATACATATCAATGAAATATCATAAAATTTGCTCGAGCTCAGTACTGTACAAACAAGGATCCATGAGCCCGAAGACTCCAAACCCAAGTATCACCCATGCGGCACATATGGCCAACATCAGAGCGAAACTATATAGGCGACAAACCCGAAGGCACAAACCCGAAGGCAACATACCCGAAGGCAACAAACCTAAGGAGACAGTCCGAAGACACTATCCCAGAGGCAACAAACCGTAGTGGTGAAGGTCAAAGACCCAGTACTGTACACCACTAACTGGCGGGATGTGTCACAACTCTCGAAAAGGAATCCGAAAAGTGTTAACGTATGTCCCATAACCACTCGTTCGCACTAAACGGTTTACTATCCGTCAGTCACTTTCACACTCAAAGCAGTACAAAGTTTACCTCATATCATCAATAAACCAAACCCGAAGGTCAAAACGATCAATTGAATAGGTTGGGAATTAATCGGAAGGATAAACGCATAGATTCATGGCCCGTGTTTTGCCCAACCAGTTAATCACCCTTCCACTTCGCTCGAAGTGCGAAATTTTGTGTGCGTGTATTATAAATAGAATTTATAATTTGGAGAAGGGAGCTTTTAATACGATTTAGAGAGATTATTTATAAAACCCGTGAATGAAGTCAAAAACAAGTCATCAAAGTCAAATATGCAATAACAACTAATTGGAATCAACACGGATCGATAAAAGTTGGAAATTAGCTCAAAATTAGCCAAAATAGGCAAAACTGCACATTTCAGACGTCTGAAATTTCCATCCAGACGCCTGAACCACTAACCATACGTCTGAATGGATTTCCAGACGTCTGAAATTCTTCTCTGCCTTTTTGCGTTTTCCAGGGACCAGTTTCAAACGTCTGGATTTTCAAACCAGACGTCTGAATTTGAAACCAGACGTCTGAAATTTATTCCAGACGTCTGAAATTGTCTGGTAGGCAAAAATCAGCCTTGCCCAAAAATGGGCGAAAATCCAAACGGAAGCGATCGGACAAGCGACGAAGACTAGGGATTAATGCCAAACGACAACCTAGCCTTATAGGCTCTCCGAAACACCACCTAAAGCGTGATCACACATCAAAGTTAGGATCTTTAAAGAATTGAACCCAAACACTAAAAATTTGGATATTCACCAATTCAATCCAAACCAAAAGCAAGTGCATATGAACAAGGTGTTAGGAATTCATACCCAACATCAATGAAATCAAGAGAAGTAGATGTGAGTTCGAAACTCACCTTTTTACACAATACAAAGAAGATGAAGAAGCACAAATGCAAGGAATCAACCAACTACACTCCACTTCAACACTACAAGCTTCAATCTAGAATCAAAGCAAGTATTTCCTAAGTTAGGGTTAGGAAATTACTGAAATTGAAGAGGAGAAGAGATGGATAAGATGGAGATGAACTTACCAATGGATTCTCTTTGATTTTGGAACAAGAAATCAAGTTGGAAGTTGAAACTAGGGCTTGCTAATTTCTATTTCTCTTTCCCTTCCACCATTTCAGTTTTTAAGCTTAAGTTTTTAAGAAATGAATAAGTGAATGAGAGGAGTGGCTAAGCTAGGGTATTTAGTTAAGCTAATGGGCTGAACCCAAACCCAAAACCCAATAGAAAAAGGGTCAAAATTTCACAAACTCCAAACATATCAAAGATTATACTCAAAAAGATCGCAAACGCCATTTTGGAACCAATGGAGGTGGTTTCGAGTTCCAATTCGGCCATTTGCAGAAAGTAACATTTCGGACCTCAAAAATCCGAATAACGACGCTATATTTAAATTAAACATTTAAATATAAAATCGTTAAATAGGAGGGTTGTTACAGATCTCCCCTCCTTACAAAATTGCGTCCCCGCAATTCCTAGAGACGATATTTGTAACAACTACATACATACAACATTCTAAAGAAAAAGGAAATAAGCTTGAGATACAGAAATAGACTTACCATTAAGAAGCAAAGATAGAAAACCTGGATAAGATCGCTCAATAAACTCTCTGGTTTCCCAAGTACAGTCATTGGGATTAGTGGACCATTGAACTTTAACGAGCGGCACGTCCTTGTTCCGAAGGTGTCGCACCTCCGTGTCAAGCACGCGAATAGGTTGCTGTACAATAGATAAGTCCGGTGAGATCTCAAGCTCTTGCAAATCAGGAGAAGTAATAACAGAATCCGACTCCCGAAGACACTTCCGAAGTTGCGAGACGTGGAACACGTCATGAATGCCAGATAAATGAGCTGGAAGTGAAACTCTATAAGCCACAGGGCCAATACGTTCAGTAATAGAAAATGGTCCTATATAACGAGGAGCCAATTTCCCAGTCGTACTGAAACGCATAACCCCTTTCAAAGGAGAAACACGAATAAAAACAAGATCACCAATTGAGAACTCGAGGGGTTTTCTACGGTTGTCCGCATAGGATTTCTGGCGACTCTGAGCCTCCTTCATTCTCAATCGAATAAGATCAATCTTCTCAGAAGAATCACGAATAGAATCGGGACCAAGAATAAGCTTCTCCCCAGATTCCAACCAACAAGAAGGTGATCGGCACGGCCTTCCGTATAAGGCTTCGAAAGGAGCCATACCAATACTAGACTGAAAACTATTGTTGTAGGAGAATTCTACAAGAGGTAGGTGATCCTCCCAACTACCACCGAAATCAAAGATACAAATACGGAGAAGATCTTCCAATATACGATTTACCCGTTCAGTCTGTCCGTCAGACTGCGGATGATAAGCTGTACTAAAATTAAGCTTTGTTCCCAAAGCTTGCTGAAGACTCTTCCAAAAATGACTCGTGAATAAAGGATCACGGTCACTCACAATAGAACTAGGAACACCGTGTAGTCTCACGATTTCCTTGATATACAACTTAGCCAAATGCAAAGCAGTCCTATTAGACTTAATAGGGACGAAATGAGCAGACTTAGAAAGGCGATCAACAATAACCCAAATGCTAGAATGGCCTGATCTCGAACGAGGTAGGCCGTCAATGAAATCCATAGAAATTTGATCCCATTTCCACAATGGAATCTCAAGAGGCTGAAGAAGACCAAAAGGACGCTGATGTTCGGCCTTCATACGTTGACAAGTCAGGCAATTACTCACATAACTCGCCACATCGCGCTTCATACCTTCCCAATAGTAAAGGCGACGCATATCGGCATACATCTTGGTACTACCGGGATGAATGGTATATTTAGAACGATGGCAATCATCAAGAATATCATGCCTACGTACAGAATCAGAAGGCACAACAAGACGGTTCTTCTTACGAAGACACCCATAAGAATCAATGGTAAAATCTTGCAACGCCTCATCACAAGATCCAGACTCACAAAGCTGAATAAGATGCAACAAATTAGGATCACTCCGCTGAGCATCGGCAATACGATCCAACAAAGAGGGTCGTGCATCTAAACTGAATAGTGCAATCGAAGAATCAAAAGATAAATCACGATCACAAATTTCACAAACAGATAGAGTATCAAGAATATCCCATTCGGCTAGCATCATAGAAACAACAGCCGAATGTTTGCGACTAAGCGCATCTGCAACACGATTACCCTTACCAGGGGTATATTGGATATCAAAATCATAGGAGGCAAGAAACTCGAGCCAACGCTGTTGTCTCATATTGAGTTCCTTTTGAGTGAACAAGTACTTCAAGGATTTATGATCGGTATAGAGAATGAAGCGCTCGCCCAGTAAATAATGTCGCCAAATCTTCAAGGCAAAGACAATGGCGGCTAACTCAAGATCATGAGTGGCATAGCGAACTTCATTCGGACGTAGTTGCCTAGAAGCATAAGCAACCACCCGATCTCTCTGCATAAGAACAGCACCGAGACCACTACCACAAGCATCGGTGTAGACAACAAGATCATGATTCCCCTCGGGAACCACAAGAATATGAGAATTAGTGAGAAGTTCCTTCAATGTCAGAAAGGAAGCTTCACACTTGTCGGACCAATCAAAACGAATGCCTTTTCGAGTAAGGCTTGTGAGAGGAAGCACAACACGGGAAAAATCCTTGATGAACCGACAGTAATAACCCGCCAATCCAAGTAAACTACGAATCTCATGAACATTTTCAGGCCTCTTCCAATTCTGAATGGCTTCGATCTTTGAGGGATCGACAGAAATGCCATCGGAAGATACAACATGGCCTAAGAACTTAACCTTATTCTCCCAAAAATGGCACTTGGAGAATTTGGCTCTAAGCTGATGATGACGGAGGGTACTCAAGACAATTCTCAAGTGATTAGCATGCTTGGCTTTAGACTTAGAATAAATAAGGATATCATCAATGAACACAAGGACAAACTTATCGAGATATTCCCTGAATACTCGATTCATGAGATCAACAAAGAAAGCAGGAGCGTTCGTCAAACCGAATGGCATGACGAGCCACTCAAAAGAACCATATCGAGTGCGGAAAGCCGTAAGAGGTACGCTATCCTCCGCAACTCGTAATTGATGAACACCTGTGGCAAGGTCAAGTTGAGAAAAGACCTTAGCACCACTCAATAGATCGAACATATCATCGATCCTAGGCAATGGATACCTATATCTGATGGTTAACTCGTTAAGCTTGCGATAATCAATGAAAAGCCTAAGAGTTCCATCAGATTTCTTCACAAAGACGACCGCGGATCCCCATGGAGAAAAACTAGACTGAATCAACTGCTTGGATTCAAGCTCTAAAAGCTGCTTCTTGAGTTCCTCATTTTCCTTTGTAGACATCCTCGTGGGAGGACGACTAACTGGCTGCACGCCTGGAATGAGATCAATGTGGAACTCAATTGCCCGCTTGGGTGGCAAACCCGAAACAGGTTCAAAAACATCAGAAAAGTCACAGGCAACAGGAATACGAGATATATCATCATCATCTTGCGAGTCAAGAGAATATAAAGCCATCTCGGAATTATCCACATTCCGAAGAACAAGAGATAACTGAGAAGGCGAATCAGGATGACAAAGATATAAAATTCTCTCGGAACAAATAATCCTGGCATCGTACCTCACTAGCCAGTCCATACCAAAAATCATATTAAAACCCAAAAGAGAAACAACGTGCAGATTCGCACGGAAAGAAAAGCCACATAAAACAATCTCAATATCATCACAAAGCAAGCTAAGGGTCGTGGATCCCCCAATAGGATTCGCAATCCTTAAAGAAGTAACCATACAAGAAACATCCAAAGATAAATCATCTACAAGCTTCTTCGATACGAAAGAATGTGAAGCACCCGTATCGAAAAGAACTCGTATACTATGATCATGAAATAGAATTGAACCCTCCAAAATAGATAGTGACATACCTTTGGATTGAGATGAACCTCCAAAAGCATTAGCCACATTGAGCTTGCCAGATTTTGCATTAGCAGGAGCAGTAGGACAAGATGAAACATGATGACCTTCCTTCTTGCAATAGCAACAGAAGAGAGGCTTCGGACAAGCTCGAATTATGTGGTCCGGAGAACCGCAATTGAAACACTTTCGAACGAAAGGTGTTTTGGAAGACTGAGGCTGAGCGCTAGGACCACCGGTCTTATTTTTCTTAGAAGGAAAAGGCTTCTTCTGAATTGGAAACGGGCTCTTGTTGGGGTTCTTGGAAACCTCAACATTCTCACCACTATCACACTCCTTCTCGACAGCTTCGAGATGAAGTGCCGAATCAACCAATTCCTCGAAAGAAAGTTTAAGCTGGAGCAAAAAGGACCTCTTAAGATATTTCTTAAAACAGAAACAAACCTTAAATTCTTCTTGTAAGAAGTGCTAATGAATTCAAGACCATATTTAGATAAGGCCTCAAAAGATGCAACATACTCATAAATAGAAGATTTCCCTTGCTTCAACTCAAGGAAGCGACGGGTCAATAAAACTTTTTCAGATTCAGGAACGAACTTGAGTTCAAATCGCTCCCGAAACTGAGTCCAAGAAAGAGTAGACTCATCAATCTCAGCTATAAGAAGCTCATACCAATCAAGGGCACGCTCTTTTAATAAGCTAGAAGTCACAAGAACTCGATCATGGTCAAAAAGATCCATGCGAGAAAAGATACGTTCGCATGTGCGAAACCAAGCTTGGACTTCAAGGACGGATTCGGAACCCTTAAACGGTTTTCCTCCAAGATGAGCAAAATCACTGCACTGACGTGCAAAGGCAGACTTACGAGGTGGAGACACTCGAGGAGGAACGAGAGGCTGAGTGCTCCTAAACAACTCCATAAACTGATCGGCAGACATATATACGCCATCCGGATGTGAGCCACTAGATTGCCCAGCATCCGAACGTCGACCTCTGCCTCTTCCAGACATAAGCTGAAAGTCAAGATAAGGAAAAGATTATTCACAAGGTAGATATTGCAATATGGAATACTACGGAATAGAAATGCATTCCTAGACGTATTCCAAAACTCTATCTAACCTTGATGGAATAAAGAGACACAATGATTCAAAGATTTCTATCACTTATACACTTTGATGTATCGTAATATGTGCTCTATTCTGTGTTTATCATATTTTGTTCTGAACCTCGCTCTGATACCACGCTGTGACGCCCCACTCCGAGAGCCTCGTTAACAAAGAGTATTACCTAAATAATACTGTCGGCTAACGCGGAGAATAGAGTATAATGGAAGCGACCATGTGTAATCTTATCTTAACTATTCACTAAAAACGTCGAAAAGTAGAATCACTACAAATTCGACCTATTCAATAAATATTTAAAGCAAAACTACAATGGCTAGAGGATCTATCAGAACAGAATATAACAACTCAAATGCAATATACATCACAGAACAGTAAACCATCATATACACACATATACTGATACCAAGCAGAGTATACAAAATAATACATGTCAAGTGGTATAGCAAACCACAATATACAGACGAGTCAATAGAATACATAACAGAGTTACAACAGATAAGGACTACAAAAGACGCTATAACAAAATGAAGCTAGCGAATAGTCCGTGCGAAAGCAAAATAGGCTAAGTCCAAAAGCACCTAACCTGAAACATCTCGGTCTGACCCGAGTATAAAATACACGGGTCAGTCTAGATAACAAATCAGTTAGATAAACTGAACAATAATAAACCTGCAAGGTTACACAGTATAACAAATATCTCTAGAGGAGATAACACAATCATCAACAACAGATGAACATAATAAAACAAGCCTCATATCATCGGCAACATAGATAATCAAAGGATATGAATATCCTAAAGCAAGCCAATAGGCAAATAGCAAATACCCATAAGGTATACAAGTTCCACGAGGAAATCGCTACTCTCCATGCGGCTCAAAAAGACCAACACCGAAGGGCGATACCAAGGGAATATACATATCAATGAAATATCATAAAATTTGCTCGAGCTCAGTACTGTACAAACAAGGATCCATGAGCCCGAATACTCCAAACCCAAGTATCACCCATGCGGCACATAAGGCCAACATCAGAGCGAAACTATATAGGGCGACAAACCCGAAGGCACAAACCCGAAGGCACAAACCCGAAGGTAACATACCCGAAGGAAACAAACCTAGGGAGACAGTCCGAAGACACCATCCCAGAGGCAACAAACCGTAGTGGTGAAGGTCAAAGACCCAGTACTGGACACCACTAACTGGCGGAATGTGTCATAACTCTCGAAAAGGAATCCGAAAAGTGTTAACGTGTGTCCCATAACCACTCGTTCGCACTAAACGGTTTACTATCCGTCAGTCACTTTCACACTCAAAGCAGTACAAAGTTTACCTCATATCATCGATAAACCAAACCCGAAGGTCAAAACGATCAATTGAATAGGTCGGGAATTAATCGGAAGGATGAACGCACAGATTCATGGTCCGTGTTTTGCCCAACTATTTAATCACCCTTCCACTTCGCTCGAAGTGCGAAATTTTGTGTGTGTGTATTATAAATAGAATTTATAATTTGGAGAAGGGAGCTTTTAATACGATTTAGAGAGATTATTTATGAAACCCGTGAATGAAGTCAAAAACAAGTCATCAAAGTCAAATATGCAATAACAACTAATTGGAATCAACACGGATCGATAAAAGTTTGAAATTAGCTCAAAATTAGCCAAAATAGGCAAAACTGCACATTTCAGATGTCTGAAATTTCCATCCAGACGTCTGAACCACTAACCAGACGTCTGAATGGATTTCCAGACGTCTGAAATTCTTCTCTGCCTTTTTGCGTTTTCCACGGACCAGTTTCAGACGTCTGGATTTTCAAACCAGACGTCTGAATTTGAAACCAGACGTTTGAAATTTATTCCAGACGTCTGAAATTGCCTGGTAGGCAAAAATCAGCCTTGCCCAAAAATGGGCGAAAATCCAAACGGAAGCGATCGGACAAGCGATGAAGACTAGGGATTAATGCCAAACGACAACCTAGCCTTATAGGCTCTCCGAAACACCTCCTAAAGCGTGATCACACATCAAAGTTAGGATCTTTAAAGAATTGAACCCAAACACTAAAAATTTGGATATTCACCAATTCAATCCAAACCAAAAGCAAGTGCATATGAACAAGGTGTTAGGAATTCATACCCAACATCAATGAAATCAAGAGAAGTAGATGTGAGTTCGAAACTCACCTTTTTACACAAAACAAAGAAGATGAAGAAGCACAAATGCAAGGAATCAACCAACTACACTCCACTTCAACACTACAAGCTTCAATCTAGAATCAAAGCAAGTATTTCCTAAGTTAGGGTTAGGAAATTACTGAAATTGAAGAGGAGAAGAGATGGAGAAGATGGAGATGAACTTACCAATGGATTCTCTTTGATTTTGGAGCAAGAAATCAAGTTGGAAGTTGAAACTAGGGCTTGCTAATTTCTATTTCTCTTTCCCTTCCACCATTTCAGTTTTTAAGCTTAAGTTTTTAAGAAATGAATAAGTGAATGAGAGGAGTGGCTAAGGTAGGGTATTTAGTTAAGCTAGTGGGCTGAACCCAAACCCAAAACCCAATAGAAAAAGGGTCAAAATTTCACAAACTCCAAACATATCAAAGATTATACTCAAAAAGATCGCAAACGCCATTTTGGAACCAATGGAGGTGGTTTCGAGTTCCAATTCGGCCATTTGCAGAAAGTAACATTTCGGACCTCAAAAATCCGAATAACGACGCTATATTTAAATTAAACATTTAAATATAAAATCGTTAAATAGGCGGGTTGTTGCATAACTATAGTTACTTGTAATTAACTTTATTTTTATTTTTGTTAGGACAAATACATTTTAAAATTTTCAATTTAATAACCAACACTGTATAATTATCCTACTGCGTTTCTTCTAAAAATAAATCAATATGCTAAAAAGAATTTTTTTTTGGGAGATTATCTTTATTTTTCTATTTTTATTTTTGAATAAAATACAAAAAAATAAACCATGAAAAATAAAAAACGAACATAAGACCTCCACCCACACACACACTTGATTTTGACTGTGTCCCCATAGTCAACCCAAGCGAAAGGAGAAAAATAAAATAAAAATAAAAATCTGATCTATATTTACATGAAAATAAAAGATTATTATTTACAAGACATCAGAAAATATACTGCTAAAGAATAAATGAAACGGTCTTCCAAAGACCAATTCATTTGTCTCGTCAAGTATGAGAGACATATCTTAAGCTTAGAAAACCAAACCATAGAAAATTTCAAAGTTGAATGTTGATTTCGAAAAATGAATGTCATTTGGTTAAAAATTATATGAGTGGTTTTATTTTCAATGAGTTTTGGGTTAGATAGAACAATATATTGAGGTTCAAGTTTAATTTCACCAATTTGAAACCCAAGCTTATCATTGACAAATTCTTCAAAATTGTTGATTTCAAAATCAAAATGATGATTTAACTCTTCCCCTTCGGAATTCAACAACTCATTTCCAAAAAGTCTCAAGAAATCGCGTTCATATCATCTTCCTTTGTTGAGTTATTCACAATTTCATTGCATATATCAATTTCAAAATCCATAGTTGTTGTATTCAAATTTTCAAAATTGAAAAAAGGAAGATCGAATTTTAAATATGGTTCCACACTCTCAAAAGAATTGAAATCCAACGCAATTACCTTTTTTCAACAACATCATTAAAGATTGTCGCTTTCAATTTCAAAAATTGTTATTTGAAAATTGTCAACTTTGATAAAAGATGGATTATTATTTGATTGTCACATGTTGGGATTTGGTTTTGTTGCTCATGTTGTTTCATGTACGTTTCAAACAATAAATCCATACGATCTTTGTAAATTTCGTTCATTTGCTCAACAAAATACAATTCATAATTATTAACTTGAGATTTTTCGATTTGAAATTATTGAGAATAAATTATTTTACCATCATAGTCGAGATTATTCTCATTGCCAAAATTATTTAAATAATTGATTCTATTTTGATTTGGGAGTTCAAAATTGTATTGGCATGAGTTATAAACGTAATCATTTTGATTTTGAAGTGAATTCAAATTTTGATTACTTTGAAATCCTTGAATTGATTTATTGCACAAATATGAATTACACAAATCATTTATCCTTTGATCATTTTGTGTAGAGAGTTCAAGTGAAGACGAAACTGCTTCAATGCTTTTTCCAAGATTTGAGGGTTGGACGTCATTTTCAAAATTATATGGCTCAAAATTTGAATTATTTGCCCAATAGTTATTGTTAAAATATCCATAAGAATTTGGTGTGAAATTATATTGATAATATTGATTTTCACAACTATTGTAAAATTCATGTGAGTAGGGAAATAGCTCTTAACTCAAAATTGTATAATCCACTTTTTCTTAATTTAACAAGATAGCTCTCGGTCAGGTAACGGACGGGATTTATCTGTGCACCATGAATCACCGTAGCAATGTAGCCGAAGATTTAGGTACCTTCAGAGAAATAATCTATATAATTTTTATGAATCACTGCAATATTTATAACCGATTATTGCTCTACCGTAGCCTGGACACAAAGAAGTTAAATTGTCGAAAGAGGACAACTTGTAAATATACAATTAAGCCCTAGGTGAGCTCGTGACACCCTTAAGTTCCATGTCTAACCGTTATTACTAGCAAATTTTAAGATGAAATGCCAAACTGAAATAAAACGTGTATTAACAATGCAACTACGAATGGAATTTAATTTTTTTTTTGGTTTTTGAATTTTTTTAAATGCAAGCAACCAACAATGCAAAGCAAATAAAAACATGGGGATAGAGAACAAAACCAGAGCATGCAGAATTATTAGCAATTTATTTTAAAAGCAGCAAATTTTTTTTATATAAGCAAGCAAAGTGATTTTATTTGGCAAGCTAAGCGAAGTAATCAACTCTTCCTTTTCTGCTTTTGCAAACCAAAATTTTGAACAAGATATATACAATTTTTTTAGTATATGAGGATGGACTTAAAAAAACAAATTAAAACAAAACAAAACAACTTTAAAATTAATTTTTTTTTAAAGGTTAAACAAAACTATACTAAAAGAAAGAAAACTCCTTTTTTATATAAAGACGGACTAAAAAATTAAATAAAAACAAAACAGATTAAAAAAGAAAGCAAATAAATATAAAAAAATTATAGGCCTGCAACTTAATGCAACCCAGCCCGCTAGAGCAATTTACCTACACAACTTCATAAAATTTTCAATCAACCAAAATGAAATACCACACTTTTTGCAAATTTTCAAAACCCAAGTTAAATTGGACTTAGCAATTCGAAATCTTTTCCTTTTTTTATTGGAATCGATTCGCTGTTGGAGGTGGTGGTTTGGGGTGTGTAACGACCCGTAAATTTCGACAATTTAAGTTGGTTAATTTAATTAAGATTTTGTAATTTAATTTAAAAAGAGATGAAATATAAAGGGTAAATAAAACTAAATATTAGTATAGGGAATAAATCCTAATAAAGGTAGTAGTGAGAGCGTACACTTTGAAAAAAAAATTATATATATGAAAGGTAAGCAGTAAAATATCCAATGCAATATTCGATTTATTAAAGTAACTGCATGAAAATCTTGACAGTAAAGTTAATCTAGCTGAATTTGCATGAATTGAATGAAATAGGTTTAATATGAATGGTATATTAGGTTATAAAATCGAATGCGAAAAGCAAGCGTAATTATTTGATTTATCTAATGAATTAAACATGTTGAATAGTAACTGAATGTTAATAAATGAAAAATTATACAATTTTGTTAGATGATTTGGTCATAATGTTTAATAATTGATCAAATAATAACGGAAGTATGTATGCAAGTTTAATAGAAACATGAATATCATGAATATAATTAAATGAAACCATGCAATAATGTGGTAAATGATGGCATTTATGAATGAAATAAGATTTGTAGGTAATTTGAATTTAATTCTAAAATGTGTAAACTGAATGTAATTTAATGTAATAAGGAGTGCAATAACAATTGATTGGGATTCAAATTCATCTTAAATAAAATTTCTATATTAATTGAAATTTACTATTTTGCGATTTAGGTGAGAAATAAAGTTTTAATGAAATTAAGGAATGTAATCTAATTCCATGTAAAGAGTCAATATGTATAATAGCAAGTTTTTAACTAAATAAATGGTTTTATGTAGATTTCAACTGATAATTTATGAAGTCTAATGTGAGATCATATTTGCAATTAATTTTCTTAAGTTGTGCAGTAAGGTAGGTTAATTTGTCAATAAAGATGGTTGATTCTATAAGATGAAATAAAGGTTAGTATTAATTATAATATGAAGATTTTTGATAACGTTATTTGGGGTTGAGGGATAAGTTGAAATTTGATAATTAAGATATTTAGACATACAGTATATAAAGAAAGATATATTGATTCCATTTAATAAATTAGGGATTTAATATTATCAAAGAGAATTAAATATTATCCTAATGTAATTTAGATAAATTGTGTAATTAAATGCTAGCTCCATTCAGAATATGACAATGGGTGTAATAATTTGGATTGTAAGAAATAGTTATAAGTTACATGTTTAATTTGGTTGATGAAATTTAAATAGAAATAAATGTTAATACACTAAATAAAAGTTACATTTAATATGAGAAGTAATACCATGTTAGAAGTGCTCAAATTTAGGGTGTTAAGACTTATAAATGGAAATTAAGAGGCAGTTGAAATTTAGTGGACTTTAATGTGCATTAATGAGAAATTTACGCTATGACTAAAGAGGTAAATGAATAAATACAAACCAATGTGGATTGTATACATGGGATGACAATTTTAGTGAATAATAGGATTTAAAACCTAAATAAATAAATTCCTTGAAATTTAAGTTGTAATCGCTGCATAAATTGGAATTGTACGTTAATTTTGAATTATTCTATAATAAATTTACGTAGGAAGTTGTTTAAGGGATTCTAAATTTACCAAGTAATCCAAACTGACAAAATTGGCAAATATTTAAAGTTGAGTTGTAAATCTGATTCAATTAACCTATTAATAATTTATTCATTTGGAATATAAATGGCAATGATAGGATTTATCGCAATTAAAGGTAATGTAATTTGTGCGCTATTTTAAATTAAGTCAAAACGGGTGGATATTAGGAACCAAGACCTAAAAATAGGGTAGATACATTTTATTTCAATAAGACTTGTATGACTAGAGTGGAGGATTTTATTTTGGAGTCTATGTTATAATTTCAAAGTTTAGTAGATATTGAAATAAAGTAAACATTTGAATCTATGAATCTATCAACTCAAATTTTCATTTAAATTTGTTTAATCATTGTAATTTGTTTGAGAAAATAAAGAGGTATAATAAGTTTAGGTGTAAATGGAAGTATGTATGGGAAAATGAATTATTTGCAGGGAAATATTTGGTAAAAAGGTTGGGACTAAGGAAAGGTTATCGTTTGTTGGAAACATTAATTAGTATGGGAATATAATTAGACAAGCATAACCCATGCAAGTGTATAATTAAGAAATGAAGCAATGATTAATAATTATTAACCAATCCAAAATTTGGTAACCCATTTAATTAGTGATTGGTATAGGCTATTTATTTAAGTAACAGTGCAATACCAATTTATGTATTTGCGAAATGTTAATAAAATATTTATAGTATGGAATTCAAAACTATATATACATAGGAATGTGGATTTTATAGTATGTAAACTTAGTCGATTTAGAATAGTTAAATCTATTGGGAATGAATAAGAATCTAAGATAATTATTACGGTAATTTGAAATTTAGTTAAAAATGGAAATTATTTATGAATTTGAAATTTAATGAAATTATATTGAAACTTAAATAAAGCGTCTAAATTTATATTTGTAAATACGTTTAAAATTCAATGTAAATGTTTGAGGAAGAAATTTATTTATTTACTAATCCATAACGTATCCAATTAATATGAAGTATTATGGTGGGCCAACAACCGTTTTGCGCGTTTATAATTCGTGCCTACCTATTCGTTTTCACTTTGTCTATAAATAGGCTGTGTAAACCCTAGCCTCCATCTATTTTCATTTCTCTGTGTGTTATTTTCTTCAACTTCTTCTTTTCCAATGGCTGGAAAGTTCTAGATCCAATTACAGTCCAAAATATAAATAAAAATTCAAACTCCTCTAAAAATTACAGAAAAATTTATATGTCATAGTTCTCGAAGAGAGGTATTCTTTATTTTAGTTTATTTGATTTTCAATACAATTTCTTTAACGTTTAACTTGTGTAATTTTCACATACCGTGTCTGATTCACGCGAGATTATTTTTGTTAGGATCGTATTGAAATTTCAGATCTGTTGACGCTGGTTTGGATGAATTTGGAGACTGCGAAATTTTTGGTTTAAATTGGATTTAAATCCAATTTAAATTCAAAAGGTGAGTGTTTTAACCCACTCACAACTTCTAAAATATTTTATGTTTGTTAAATTGATTTTTAGATATGAGTAGAAATTTATATATGATTTGTTTGGCATGTTTTATTCATCTTCTCAGTTAATTCGCATTTTTATTTATTTAACTGTTTATTATTTTAATTATTGCGCATAAATTTACAGTTAGAATTTATTTTGCATATAAACTGCTAGTTAACAGTTATTAAATTTCTTATTGAATATAAACTGTTATTTATTACCTGTATAATTTATATGCTCTATATCGATGACTGTTTAAATTGGACGATGATTGCAAATAATGGCTGATGATTGATATTTGGATGAATGGATGCTATATTTATATTGTATAAACTGCAAGTCATCATGCATTTTCATTTCATTCGGGATTGCGGTTTGAAATGATATACAACCGCATTTTTTTATTTTAAATTACGGATTGAAATGATAAACATCTGTATCACTTGACCATAGGATAGAAAATTTTATACAGGCACCGCGGTAAATATATAAAATTATTTTTGGAAATGTTTTACTATGGTTTTGTAAAGCTATACATATATATATGGTTTATGGGTTTTGATTTGATCATTAATAAAAGCAATATATATATATATATATATATATATATATATATATATAGAAATTTTCCGGTTTTAGGCTTTGTATAAAAATTGATTTGAAGTATAAACCGAAGTTTGATTTTAAGATCAAATGCGATTAAGCATTTAATTAAAATTTAATTTCTGGTAGTTCTATTGACTTAAATGAGAATAAAATTGGAAGTTTAATAATAAGTTAAATCGGAATTTAAATAAAAGTTAAATTTTTTAAAGGATATGATTTATAACTTGATTTTGTGTAAAGTGGTTTAAATGA
The DNA here is from genome assembly GCA_030765085.1 of Allium cepa. Taxonomy (NCBI): domain Eukaryota; kingdom Viridiplantae; phylum Streptophyta; class Magnoliopsida; order Asparagales; family Amaryllidaceae; genus Allium; species Allium cepa. The sequence continues at coordinate 243,223,767 of CM060930.1, forward strand.
GTATCAGGTTGTTTTAAATGAATATATCAAGTTAAATAAATTGAAAAAATTTCCAGTTATGTGAAGTTAAAGGTTTTCTTAAATTATATTGAATTCATTAAGTAAACATTTCAAGTCTAAATAATAAGTAATTGAATTTGATATATACGGGTTTGTCAAATGAGTTTGTTTTTGAAATGGTGAAATATTTAAAGCTTTGAAACATAAGAATTAAGAATGGTATTTGGAAGTTTAAATCGATATTTGGAATTGATTTGTGAAATATAAAGAAGCAATTTTATTTTATAAAAACAATTTAATATTTAACCATTTAAGAGATGGAAACTTGTTTCAAAGTTATGATTTTCAAGGTAGTATAATTTGAAATTTTATATTCAAGAGTTTTGACCTCTAAATATTTACTTTGAAAACCGTATGATTTTGGAAAGTATATATATTGGAATAAAATGATATCGTATTAATTCGGGTTTTAAAGGGAAATGATATCATATTTATATGGTTTTGAAATGGATATTTTATTCTAGTTTTAAAGTATAATTATTTTAAATGACCGCGGTGTTATAATAACGATTGGTTGGCAAAGAGACCGGGATCGGATATGGACATACTCTCTGTCGATACCGAAAACCACTTTGACTAACCGTGTACGCGGTGGAGATTCCAGAATGAAGTAGGTTGGTGGCGGCGTTTCCTGCAAGGTAAATACGTGGACCCGACTCCCGTGAGTTGGCGTAAGGTGGCTAAAACAGGAGCGATTCTCGGGCCAATGAGGTCATTCCTCTAATCGAACGCACTCCTTCGATACTATACTCTGACTTTGGATTGATTCGGTGGCCACTATTGATTTCTTTGATTTTGGGGGTGTTTGTTCGAGGTGGGCGGTAGCTACGCGCTGCGCGTTTCCATCAGCCCAGATAGCAATTGGTATATCTACCCTGGCATTGCCTAGTTGTGCCGTGTCACCTACCATAGCGAGCCATGTACGAGTTTGGTTTTCTCCCGTAGCCCGTGTGGTATCCTCTGGTGGATTCCCGATTAGGAGGGACTATGATATTGGATGGACTACTGGGACTATTACGTGTTAAGGGGAATATTGGGTCACTCCTTAACGCTATTTAAAAGTATGTTTATTTTAAATATAGGCACTATTATAATAGCAAAGTATTACTACATAGTAAATAGTTTAACGGATCCTTAGGAGATGTAAATCCCGAGCATCTCTTGAGTTACTGCACACATATTTATTTCTAAAAATTTAACTCACATAAGATCTTTTAGTTCTGACTCGAGTGTTTTGTCTTTTCAAATTCGCTCGGGTCAGTCCGAGCGTTTCAGGATTTGGAGATTTAGCTCTGGAGGACGAAGACGAAGATTTGTATTACTATTATCTATTTTATTTCACTGCACTGTATTCCGCTGCATTGATATTCTTGGTATGTGAACTCTGATGTTTAATTGTATATAGAAGAATCAAATGTTTTGTAAACAGTTTTATAAACTGTATATTTTATTATTATATTTTATCCTTCCGCTGTGAGTTTCTATTTGGTTTTATTTCTTCTCTGTTTTTCTTGTTTACCCCATAACAATCCGCCCTTCCGTATGGTTTGAATCGACATGTATGTCGATTTGAAGTGTGCGAAAAGGCGGGATGTTACAGTTGGTATCAGAGCTTTGGTTTAGCGATAAACCTTAGCTTTGTGGGGTTTGACTCTTTACTAATAGGGTAGTAATACCTTATGGGAGTCACTGAGTGTATATATATGAGAGAGCGTATTTGTTAGTGTTATAAAAAGGTTTTAATATTGTGTTAATCTGTTCTGTTTTGTATTTGTAAACTCTGGTTGGTGCATGGGACGTTGTGACATCAATAGGGGTTTCTAAACACTTAATAGGACAGACCGACATAATATTTGTGAATGAAATAATTTTACCTATTATATTTTCTATAAAATAATTTTTCAAAATAATATATATATTTGGTTGTAATAGATTGGTTGTTAGGTAATGAAGGTTTTGAATAATGATAGAAATAAGATTTAAAAATAAGATAAATGAAATTTGGAAATTTAGGACTTAAGATCCGGGGTTTTGGAATTTTTCGTAAAATTTTTGGAATATAATTGTTATAAGTATTTTCTGATATGAATATTTAATATAATTTAAGAGAAATTGTTTTAAAGAAGATTTTTGGAGAAAATAAGTTTTGTACTTTCCTCTCTGTCGCTGGAAAATAATTTCGGTGATGAGTGCACGAATCATCGACATTCATTTTCGAGTTTCGAAGTGGGAAGGCCACTGTAGTAATTTACTGCAGAATTGTTAAGAAAATTTTATCGTTTTAATTATAATTGGATATATATGTTAAGTGTAAATATCTATCTATTATTTTAAATGATTTAAAATTTAACCCGGTATTTGGTTCTTAAGTTCCAGATTTATTAATAGTACAATTAAGTGTAGCAAATTTGAACCTTAAAAAAAAATTAAACCTTAGTAAATGGATAAAGGAAATTCTTTATTTATTAGAATTGATGTTATAAGGTTACAAATTAGGTGTAGTTAAAATGTTACTATTATTAAATATTAGCATTAAATAAATGAATGAAAGTAAAAGTAAGTTGAAATTGTAACTTATAAAACGAATATATAATTAATGAACCGCTAAAAAAATAAAAGGAATTGAGAAGAAACTTGTATAAATTTTCACTTACATTCTTAAAGCATATATATATAACTTGCCATATAATAAAAGTTACAGTGTTAGTAAGAAAATGTAAGGGGGAAATCTTACAAGTAAAGCTTGAGATAATGAAAGTATTCAATGAATTTGCTGTTATAAATGGGAATTTATTTAAGTTGTAAATTTAAATTTTACCATAATTAAAGGTAAGTATTATAATTAGATGATTTTAAAACTTAATTAAATAGAATGAAATTCTATAATAAATGAAACTGTGAGAAATAAATAAATAAAATTTAGAAATACATAAATGGAATGCAATAAAAAGAAACTTACATGACATTTAAAATGGAAGATGAATATTGTAAGTAATAAATGAAAATAAATGAGGTAATCACTCATTAATGAAAGAAAGGAAATCAAACAACTAAAGTATGAAATAAAGATTTATAATAAGTTAAATTGATTGTTGGGTTGAATGGTTACTGTTTGATTTATGTTTGGTTGGGTAAGGAAATTTGAAGTTGTTGGATGAATAAATAATTTATTCCATCTAAGACTATTGAGTAAATGATGCACTTGACAGTTATTTTTCATTCCGTACAATTTCAAGTTTGAACCCAAACAACTATTTGATTTGTGTGATTGTATGTATGCTGTTCGAGGAAATTGATGGTTGCTGTATTAATTTGGATGATTAGTGATTGGAACTACTTAGATATTTAAATTTTGGACTTAGAAATATTTTTAAATGTTCTTCAAACTCTAATAAATTTAAGTATAAAAAGGATAATGTTGTAAATTTGTATATTTTAAGAAAAGTAACAGATACTGTAAATTTAATTGTTTATAAGGTAATGTTTTGAATAAGATATGTAGATTCTAAATCCTTCTTTTCCCTTCTTTTTCCTTTTCGGGGACGAAAAGTTTTGAGCGGGGGAGAATGTAACGACCCGTAAATTTCAACAATTTAAATTGGTTAATTTAATTAAGATTTTGTAATTTAATTTAAAAAGAGATGAAATATAAAGGGTAAATAAAACTAAATATTAGTATAGGGAATAAATCCTAATAAAGGTAGTAGTGAGAGCGTACACTTTGAAATTTTTTTTATATATATATGAAAGGTAAGCAGTAAAATTATCCAATGCAATATTCGATTTATTAAAGTAACTGCATGAAAATCTTGACAGTAAAGTTAATCTAGCTGAATTTGTATAAATTGAATGAAATAGGTTTAATATGAATGGTATACCAGGTTATAAAATCAAATGAGAAAAGCAAGCGTAATTATTTGATTTATCTAATGAATTAAACATGTTGAATAGTAACTGAATGTTAATAAATGGAAAATTATACAATTTTGTTAGATGATTTGGTCATAATGTTTAATAATTGATTAAATAATAATGGAAGTATGTATGCAAGTTTAATAGAAGCATGAATAGCATGAATATAATTAAATGAAACCATGCAATAATGTGGTAAATGATGGCATTTATGAATGAAATAAGATTTGTAGGTAATTTGAATTTAATTCTAAAATGTGTAAACTGAATGTAAATTAATGTAATAAGGAGTGCAATAACAATTGATTGGGATTCAAATTCATCTTAAATAAAATTTCTATATTAATTGAAATTTACTATTTTGCGATTTAGGTGAGAAATAAAGTTTTAATGGAATTAAGGAATGTAATCTAATTCCATGTAAAGAGTCAATATGTATAATAGCAAGGTTTTAATTAAATAAATGGTTTTATGTAGATTTCAACTGATAATTTATGAAGTCTAATGTGAGATCATATTTGCAATTAATTTTCTTAAGTTGTGCAGTAAGGTAGGTTAATTTGTCAATAAAGATAGTTGATTCTATAAGATGAAATAAAGGTTAGTATTAATTATAATATGAAGATTTTTGATAACGTTATTTGGGGTTGAGGGATAAGTTGAAATTTGATAATTAAGATATTCAAACGTACAGTATATAAAGAAAGATATATTGATTCCATTTAATAAATTGGGGATTTAATATTATCAAAGAGAATTAAATATTGTCCTAATGTAATTTTGATAAATTGTGTAATTAAATGCTGGCTCCATTCAGAATATGACAATGGGTGTAATAATTTGGATTGTAAGAAATAGTTATAAGTTACATGTTTAATTTGGTTGATGAAATTTAAATAGAAATAAATGTTAATACACTAAATAAAAGTTACGTTTAATATGAGAAGTAATACCATGTTAGAAGTGGTCATGTGACGCCCCACCTCTATACCCACGCTAGCCAAGAACACTACTGTGAATGCTGTCAACTAGCACGGAGAATAAGGCTGTTGAGGAGCGACCATTTTGTATAATTGCTTTGTGCGAGTACCGATATGCCGGATAAAAATATAACTTTTCATCTCAAGAGGAAATCCGACATACCGACACAAACTCAAAGCTACTACACAGTGGCAATAATATCTTCAGAAACAAATATAGAAATAAACATAACACAAATCAGTCACAGACAATTCATATCACAAAGGCGGAAAATAGATATGAATACTACACTTGGAAGTGTACATCAGAGTAGTGGTCTAAAAAGATCCACAATATCACAAAAGAATAGTTACATGAGCTACACAAAAGAATAAGTATACATTATGGAGTCTATATCTCAAATGTATACAACAAAAACTACTAATCTAAGTAGTTAACCAAAAGCAAGAGAAATCAATCCCAAGAGAGAAGTCAAGCAGAAGCACCTGTAACATCTCGGTCTGACCCGAGTATTATTTAATAAGAAAATAATAAACGGATCAGTCTAACTATAGATATCAGATGAAACGATATAGAATCAGAGTTATGACTAAACACATAATAATCACAAGGCCAAGCTGTGATATAGAAGTAGTTGATAATCAACAAGAGATTAACCAATATCACAAAATCTACACAAGAATCCAAGAAGTGTCATACTCTTTATTTCGTTCATCAAACCACAAATATTGACGATAATATCAAGGTCAATCGCAAAAGTCAATGACGCACAAATTCCAGAAGACTACACAAGAAATCCGAAAATCACAAAAGTCAATGACGCACAAATTCCAGAAGACTACACAAGAAATCCAGAAATCACAAAAGTCAATGACACACAAATTCACCAATGCACAAATATCGATAAGACTTATCAATGGAAATCACGAAAAATTGGTGAAACACAAATTCTAGAAATCTACACAAGAAATCCAGAAATCACAAAAAAGGGGGGAGGCCGATCACAAACGGGAGCATAAAGCTCACCAACACGTGTATCACAAACGGAACGCTAATTCCATGGTCGCTAACCATCACAAATTGAGCCGAAGCTCCACAAATGGCCCGAAGACCATGGGTTGCTACCCCATCACAAATTGAGTCGAAACTCCACAAAACGGGGTTTAGTCTCCCTCGCAGACAAAGAGACATCGCACATTGCTAGTCTAAATCACAAAGTTGATCGTCATGATCAGCGAGAAGCGTCGATTACACTAAGCTAGTAAATATATGAGTTTAGCTTCATGTCCCATAACCACTTGCTTAACTTAAATATTTACGAACAAACTGTAAATCTCCACTAGAAAATTGTCACAAGAGGTTCAATCGAACAAGTCCAAGAATTAACCGACAAAGTAAACGCAAGCGTTTCATACCACTTGTTTTACTAAGACGTTTAATTAGATTTCTCATACGAGTGAGGTAAAGGTTTGTATATACTAATAGATTGGAAAACTGTTTTATAAACGAATTTGGTATTAAAATAGTATTGAAATCGTTTGAGGAAAGAGTTTTGATATTTACTACTAGTATAGAAAACCTTTATATTTTTAAAGTGACAAATCACGAAGAAGATTGTAAGGACAATCAATCACAAAAATTCACATACGAAGACGTCAATAAAATCCAATGAAATCGATAAAGGATCCATCGAAATGGATATTCAAAAATCCCTAAAAAGAGTCATCAAAGTCATAATAGATGATAACAACAAATAGGATTATCACGAATCGATTTAAATTGGAATTTCAATCCAAAAAGGCAAATTGGACTCAAACAGCAGGTTCAGTCGACTGAACAGAGTTTTCAGTCGACCGGCCCTGTACCTGGAAATTTTCCAGGTTTAGGAAACTTTCTGTTTCCAGTTTCAGTCGACTGTGCAGAGTTTTTCAGTCGACTGAATCATGCCTGGAAACTCTCGGGTTTCAGGTTCAGTCGACTGAACAGAGTTTTCAGTCGACTGAATCATGCCTGGGCTGTTTTTCAGCCTTATTCAAATGAAGAGCAAACTCTTCCAAAATGCAACCGGACGAACATTGGCTCTAAGGGTTTATGCCAATCGGCGACCCGGCCCTATATGCTCCTCGATGCATCACCAAAAGCATGATCAAACATCCATAAAAGGATTTTCACACAAATTTGGTTTAAAAACCCAAAAATTGGAATATTCACAAAACCAATCCAAATCAAGAGCAAATGCACATGAATAAGTGTTAGGAATTCATACCCAACAAGCAAAGATAATTATAGTCATGGATGTGAGATAAAAATCTCACCTTTTCTCAAAATCAAACAAGAAGAAGCTTGAAAGCAAATGGAGAATCAACCTCTCTTCAAGACAACCCAATTGATCTTGAATCTAAGCTCAAAAACAAGAACATTCCCAAAATTAGGTTTAGGAATTTCTGAAATTGGTAAGAGAATAAGTTGGAGAAGAAGAGGAGAAGCTTACCAATGGTTCTTCTTGAGTTTGGAGCTAGGAATTTGATTTGCAAGGGAAACTAGGGTTTTGGAGTTTTAATTTCCAATCTCTCCCACCATTAATACTCTAAAAACTGAAATGAGAAGAGAATGAGGGTGAGTGGGGAAGAGTGGCTCAGATTTGAGCATAAGTTAACATAGGGCTGAGCCCAAACCAAACCCAAAGTGAAAAGTAGCAAAAATCAACTTTCTCCAAACATATCGAAGCTTATACTCAAAAAGGTCGCAAACGGCATTTTAAACTCAATGGGAGTGGTCCCGAGCCCTAATTCGACCGTATGCAAAAAGTAGCTTTTCGGACTAAAATCCGACTAACGATAAAATACTTAAATAAAATATTTAAATATAAAATCGACAAATATGCGGGTTGTTACAGACTCCCCTCCTTAAAGAAATTGCGTCCTCGCAATATTACAAGAAGAAGATATATAGTAACAACCATAAAAGCATATTCAACACAAAAGAAGTTTGAAATAAGAAGTTCACCTCAAAGAGCACGAGAAAGTAAGTCCGGATGTGTATGCTCGATGTACTCTCTAGATTCCCAAGAACAATCCTTCGGATTTGAAGACCATTCAACTTTAACAAGCGGAACATCTTTATTTCGAAGTCGTTTGACTTCCGAAGCAATGATACGAATAGGATGTTGCTCATAAGTTAAATTAGGCGAAACTTCAATCTCTTCCACAACGGGGGGCTCAAGAATAGAATCGGAATCTCGAAGACATTTCCGAAGTTGAGAAACGTGAAACACATCATGCATAGCAGAAAATTGAGCCGGTAATAAAAGGCGATAAGCCATGGAACCAATACGATCAGTGATAGGAAATGACCCAATATATCAAGGCGCTAACTTTCCAGATCGACCGAAACGTACAACACCTTTCATTGGTGAAACACGAATAAACACAAGACCTCCCACAGAAAATTCTAACTTCCTTCTCCGGTTATCGGCATAGGATTTTTGTCTACTCTGGGCTTCTTTCATCCTATGACGAATAAGATCAATCTTTTCTGTAGAATCCCGAATAAAATCTTGACCTAAAACCAGCTTCTCACCGGCCTCAAGCCAACAAGAAGGAGATCGGCATGGCCTTCCATAGAGTGCCTCAAAAGGTGTCATACCAATACTAGATTGGAAGCTATTATTATAGGAAAATTCAACAAGTGAAATATGATCTTCCCAACTTCCACCAAAATCAAGAACACAAGCATGAAGAAGATCTTCAAGAGTTTGATTCACACGCTCGGTTTGTCCATCGGACTGGGGATGATAAGCGGTGCTAAAATTAAGCTTCGTTCCCAAAGCTTTTTGAAGACTCTTCCAAAATCCACTAGTAAACAATGGATCACGATCACTAACAATAGAAGTAGGAACACCATGCAATTTAACAATTTCTTTGATAAATATTTTGGCCAAAAGAGGAATGGTTCGATTAGACCGAACGGGAATAAAATGGGCAGATTTAGTAAGCCTATCAACAGTCACCCATAAGCTATCATGACCCGAACGAGAACGGGGAAGGCCATCTATAAAATCCATGGAAATTTGATCCCACTTCCAAACTGGAATTTCTAAAGGTTGCAATAACCCTCCGGGCCTTTTATGTTCGGCCTTAACGAGTTGGCAAGTCATGCAACGTTTAATGAAGTTAGCGATGTCAAGTTTCATTCCCTCCCAATAATAAAGTCGCTTCATATCCGCGTACATTTTACTACTACTGGGATGAATGGTAAATTTAGAGTGATGATAATCTTCTAAAATATCTTTACGAAGATCCCTAACATTTGGCACTATAAGCCTACCAAATTTCCGAATGCCGCCACGAGAATCGATATTAAAGTCTTTCAAACCTTCAATATCAATTTTGTCCTTAATATTATGGCCAAGAAGAACCAATTCAGTGTCTAGCCTTTGAGCTTCAAGAATGCGGTCTAAAAGGGATGGATGAGCCTCAAGGCTACATAAAACAAATGATGAGCATAAATCGGAAACACGGTCTCGAATTTCGCAAGTGGATAAAATCTCGAGATCGTTCCATTCGGATATCATCATAGAAACAACAGCTTGTTGTTTACGGCTAAGAGCATCGGCGACAAGATTACCCTTACCGGGAGTATAAAGAATATCAAGATCATATGGTGCAAGAAATTCGAGCCAACGCTGTTGACGCAAATTAAGTTCCTTTTGAGAGAATAAATATTTCAAAGACTTATGATCTATGTAAAGAAAAATTTCTCTCCTAAGAGATAATGACGCCAAATCCGAAGAGCAAAAACAATAGTCGCGAGCTCTAAATCATGAGTGGCATATCTAGTCTTAGCAGGCTTTAATTGCCTAGAAGCATAAGAAATAACGCGTTCCTTTTGCATAAGAACGGCACCCAAACCAATGCGACTAGCATCGGTATAAACAACGAAATCTTGATTCCCATCGGGAATAATAAGAATAGGAGCATCAGAAAGAAGTTCTTTTAATTTCTGAAAAGAAGCTTCACATTTGTCCGACCAAATGTATTTAACACCTTTCTTCGTCAAGCTAGTGAGAGGCACGGCAATTTTAGAAAAGTCTTTAATAAAACGACGGTAATAGCCTGCCAATCCAAGAAAACTACGAATCTCTGTCACACTCTCCGGTCTCTTCCAATCTTGAATCGCTCTTTGAAGGATCCACGGAAATTCCGAATTCGGAAATAATGTGACCGAGAAACTTCACACGAGATTGCCAAAAGTGGCACTTAGAAAATTTTGCCTTTAATTGATTACTCCTAAGAGTTTCCAACACAATCCGAAGATGTTTTTCATGCTCCTCCTCGGTTTTAGAATAAACAAGAATATCATCGATGAATATGAGAACAAACCGGTCGAGAAAGTCTTTAAAAACTCGATTCATTAAGTCAACGAAATAAGCCAGGGCATTTGTTAACCCAAATGGCATAACAAGCCATTCATAAGATCCATACCGAGTACGGAACGATGTCAAAGGAATGCTATCCTCTGCAATACGAAGCTGATGAAAACCGGTAGCCAAGTCCAATTGTGAAAAGACTCTAGCACCACTAAGTTGATCGAATAGATCATCAATCCGAGGTAAAGGATATTTATTTTTGATAGTAAGATCATTAAGCTTGCAGTAGTCAACGCAAAGCCTAAGTGTACCATCGGATTTCTTCACAAAAATAGCTGAAGCTCCCCAAGGCGAGGAACTAGAGCGAATAAATTGCTTCGTTTCCAATTCAGATAATTGTCTACGCATCTCCTCGTTTTCTTTATTGGACATACGATAAGGAGGACGAGTGATAGGTTGAGCTCCCGGAATAAGATTAATTCTGAACTCAATTGCTCGCTTAGGTGGTAATCCTAAAACGGGCTCGAATATGTCGGAAAATTGACAAACGACGTGAATAAGAGAAATAATATCACCCTCATCATCATCATCGTCATCACGAGGATTTAAAGAATATAAAGATGCAACCAAAGCAGAATCTGAATCTTTAAGAATAACAGAAACTTAATTAACAGATTGAGGATGTCGAAGATGAATAGTCCGCTCAGGACATAGGATATGAGCTTCATAATGGTTAAGCCAATCCATTCCCAAAATCATTCCAAAGCCTAAATGTAATGACCTGTATTTTTAACACTTTTAAATTACTAAACTAAATAAAATTTTAATTAAAAATCCGATAGAAATAAAATTTTACGAATTATAAAATTGAAATCTCTTTGTATATATGTTACAAATCCAAAATCAAATTCGTAGACGACCAATTTCGATAAGACCAATAATGTAATACATATTAAAACGTAATGTAGTAATATGTAATAGTCGTAACCAATAACAGAAACCAAATTAATAATTTTAACGTAAGAAACGTGCGTTTTGCGTTAAATGAAAATTTTCGTTAAATAAAAATAAACAACAAATTTCGCAACGAAAACTTGATATTTGGAATGCGTCTAGTCAAACATAGCAACTGGTAAATTTTCGTCCGAAAATATGAAAGTTTATTTCGCGCGTAAATTTACTTCAATTGAATCAGTTAAAAAGCGATGGAAATAAAACCTTTTCAAAACCAAAATAGTTTTACATAGAAAAATTCTAAACCATCTTCTGAGCAAGATGTCAGTTTGTCATTTTTCCAAATTCGGACTTTTTGGCTCCGTCGATTTTATTTTTCTACGTTTTTCATGCATTTTCCGCTATTATAAAAATTCGAATTTTTAAAATTCAATCATACCGTCGATATCCGTATACCGTTTTGACCGTCTCGTCATGCTGATTTTTTTAGTATAATCGTTTGTGGGTTTTGAAGTTCGGGGGAAACATCGAAAAAAAATCTTTGGAACGATTTATGTATCGGTTGCACAATTTGTTTTTTTTTCTTTGACCATTCACATACTCACCTATTGGAAAACAAATAATTATTAGCCTTTTTGCATGCTTGTGCCGTTCAAAGTGCCTCTTGGATTCCCTATGTATCATTTACTAACTTTCGTGAATTAGAAATGCAAATTTGAAAGTTCTGTAGCTACTTCATTTTTTTTTCTATTTCACTTTCAAGCTTATCCCTGTAGCTCCAAACTCCTTCTTCTGAACTTTATTTCCCCTCCACCGCTCATAACCCCTCCACCTCTCCCCTTCTTCAACCCGTGCAATCAGCCCATGCCGCTCATCTCAGCACGGCCACGGCAGCCGGTACGCGGACTCTCTTCGCCTCCGCCCTGACAAAAATCCGCACCACCGAGACCACAGCCGAGAGCCACGCAAGCACGCAACCGGCCATTGTCCTCTGTCCTACAACCCCGCAGGCATCGCAGTCTCCATGCGGCCACACCAAGCATTCCATCGACAACCGTGTCACCTTCCACCTCAGCCACGTCAACATATCACCCTCCGCCACCAAGTCGACCCGCCACCCTGTGCACCGCCCTCCTTCCCGCTCTCCCTCCGATGCAGCCGAGCCTCCATTGTTCCACCATTCACCGTAATCATTCCTCTCTCCACATGTCTGACCGAGCTTCCCTTTGTATATATTAAGGTAAATATATATATATATATATATATATATATATATTGTATAAGTGTATATGTATTTATAAGTAATATGTTATTCAAGTTTGTAAATGCTAGTTGAAAATACAAGTTTATATAATCTGTTAACTAGGTATTAGTTATGTACAGGCTTTGGTTGTATATATGTTTTACAAATTTTGTTCCTCTGCTATTGAAAATTTTAGTGGGTATGTTATGTTATATTACTTTATATCCTACTACGTCCTGCTGTATTTATATTTTTTTTATTTCTTATATTAACTGCAAGGTATGCATGTACAGTAACATGCGTGTTTATAAATTCTATTATATTTACACCTTATATTAGTATTTTATAACATATGATGTATGAATTCAAGAAGGCTATTTTATGGAAATATTACAACTCTACTTGTAATGTAGGTTATTATATTGGTATATTGATTTTCGTGGGTTGTTCCACACTTGTACAGCTATTTTAAATTTTGGAAGGTATATACTATATATTAGTAAAGATATGTGCATGTGGATCCCTAGTTCAACAGAGATATATATTAGTATACTTTGTTTAGTATAGTTTACAATGAAAATATTTTATACATATTGCCTTATTAGGTTCTGATCAGTGCCATTTTTTTTACTATAGAAATATATATATATGTGTTACGTTTTAAGTTTGTAGTAATATTTTGGAACAGGTTGTCTATCAGTATGTTATCAAGCCTGCATATTTTGTTAAGTGTATATATATATAAACATTGTTTTAAAATGCTATTTTGTGTTTTATATTTATATATATACATAAGTATTGATACATATATTGATTTTAATGTGTGAAGATACATATATATATAATGTAAGATCTGCTTCTATATATATGTATAATTTATGTTCTATCAAGATGATTCCGATTATTTTCATCGACCTGTTTTGATTGAATTTTGTCTATTCTTATTATCAGCCTTGATCGTTGAATTCGTGTCGATTTGACTTTGCTTCGGTTCGTCATTCAAATTTCAGTGTCCATATCCGTGTGTGTATCCGTGTCATCTTCTGTACTCTCTAGCCACAAAAGGTGAGCAATCACTCACGATTAATATTCTTTTATTTATTAAATTTGATTTCAATTGAAACGACAATTGAAATATGTTGCTGTTATTTATTGCACTGTTATTTACGTATTAGTTCACCTTTGACATCTGACACCATTATCTGTAAATTATACGATGATAATCCTGTTTGGCTGATAATCGATTGATTGTTTGTTGTTTATATTGGATGTTAAATTGTAATGTATAATGTGATAAATGTTATGCAATTGAATTTCACATAGGATAGTTTAAAAATGTGAATCGACATATGTGTTGAATTTGATTTGTAAATTTGAATAATATGACCCCTTTTAATTGTTAAGTCAATTGACACGTAGAATTTGATAAATTATCCTTTAGACCTTTGAATGTATATTGGATTAATTGTTGTAGTATTGAAATGTAAATTGAAATTGAACGACAAGTGGAAAAAACTGTGATGTAATAATCTTTAATCTACATGAAATGATAGTGTAGATTCTAGAAATAATTATATTAATTCGCACAAACAACAATGTGAATTAATACGATTATTTCGGGATTATTTGAATTGAATAGTGGATTGTTATTGATTGTTGTTTTTGCTTGTTATTTCTTTTGACACCATCCCAGTTATCACACTGCAAGTTCCCTTTATTATGCTTGATCTTGAATTGAAATTGGAATCGGGTTGAAATGATATATACCCAAATGAATTTGACTTAGGATAGAGAATTAAATAAACCCGATTGGTCAATAATTTGATTTAAAATAAAATAAAGATTTTATTTGAATAATAAGGTTTTGAAATAAAAATTGGAACGTAAATTTTGATGAATGGAAAATGTTAATATTGAAATCTGAACAAAATATTAATGTAATAACTGATGAAAGAACGTTGTCTTGAATTGAATTATTTAACAATTGAATTTAGAATTAGTCATTGAATTAAGTTTGAAATGATCTAATAATTAAGTTTGAATTTATAATTAAGTTGAAATTATTTAGTTTTGAAATTATTTATAATTAAGATTGAAATTATTTAATAATTGAATAAGATTTAATTATTTGATAATTGGATAAAAAAATTGAATTCATTGATAAGAGAAATCGAACTTTTGAATAATGGATTTGAACTTCGTTAATAAATGAAATTTAGTTTCTTTATTTATTAAAGTTTTGGAAATATATTTAAGTATATTAATAAGTGAAATTGAACTTCTAGAATATATGAAATTTAGTTCTTTATTAATTGAGTTTGAAATTTGTAACGAAGTCAATAAATAAGTGAAAATTGAATTTCTTTAACAAGAAATAAAGTGTGATTTACTGAAATGAATGTGATTTATTGAAATTAACGTAAGACTTGTAATTTAAAGAATTGATTTGGCGAATTTAATTTATTTCAATTTGAAGTTTTGATATAATGAAGTTGAACGTAAGTAATTGATTTAAATGAATTGGAATTTAAATAGAAGTTGTTTTGAAGGATAAATTTACTTAACGGATATTGAATGAAATCGATAAATGAAGTTGAATTGATTGAATGTTAAATTAAATTAAATTAAATGATTTCGGAATGAAATTTATATACGAACTTGAATCAATATTTGTTTTGTTTAAATAAAAGTTGAAATCGAATTATAAGATTTTGAAATGGTAATTTGGATGCTTTGAAACGGAAATTTTGGAATTGATTTAGAAAGACAAATGAAATGTTGGTTTACGAATTGAAATTGCAAATTTGAATTTGATTTGGTTTTGAAATTTATTAAACGACCAATCGATGTAATAATTACGAAAGTTATTAAAGAAACCGGAATCGGTTATGGATATACTCTCTATCTAAACCGAAAACCACTTTAATAACTATACGTGGAGTGATGATCCAGAATGAAGTGGTTGGAATGATGTACGTGACGACTGAAGAAAGAGAACGATAATGGATAGCCTTGACACTTGTGTCAAATTGGAAATGACTAAAATCAGGAGCCGTGCCGGGCCAAATGGGGTTAGCCACCTCGAGCGAACACACTTCTTCGTAACTACTACTCATTACTTGTTATTGATTGGTGCACCCTCGGAATTTCAGGAGTGTTGTTTCGCGGGGTTGCGATCGCTGCGGCGATGCGTTCTCACCAGTCCGGATCAGGCGAACGGTAGTTTCACTACCTTGGGTATTGCCTCATGTGCCTTGTCATACTTGTATCCCTATATACGCGACCACTACGAATTTGTTTTGTGTTATACCTATGGAGTACTCCCTGATAGCCCACCAGTTTACGGTGGAGTTTACAGCGCTGTATAGACTATGACGCTTATATAAAATGTGTTAAGGGGGATAATGGTAACGCCTTAACACTATTTTAATATTTATATTACTGATAGACATTATCTATTTAGCGTACACTACTATATAGTAGATAGTTTAACGGATCCTTAAAGGATGGTTATTCCAACGCCCTTTGAGTTATTGTATTTCAATTGTTATTTCACTTGAGTTGGATTTATTGATATAAGAATGTTAATCCTGACTCGAGTGTTTGTGTTTTGCTTTACGCTCGGGTCAGACTGAGTGTACTAGTATTCGGGGCTCACCTTTGGAGTTGGAGCTTTGCTTGAAGATCCAGCCACCTATTCTGCTTTCAGTGTTCGATGATTTCAGTGATGTATTCTGATTTGTACTTGATGTATCGTATTTCTCTTTTGTTGTAAACTCTGATGTATCTTATATATTTATATAGTAGCTTCATGAACTACTATCTCTTTTACTTCCGCTGCATATTATTACTCTGTGTCTGTGATTCTGTGATTATTTATTTACTGTATATCTGAGTTTTGCCAAATTTAAATTAACAATTCGGTATTTTGAATTATTCAAGTCCGACATGTGCGTATGCGAATAGTCCAAAATAGCGGGTCATTACAGTTGGTATCAGAGCTTTTGGTAGCTCTAGGCAAAACTTAGCATATAGGGTAAATGTATTTACAGAATCACTCTCATTCGAGTTTCAATCTCTTCCTTTTGACTCAATTTCTTTGAATTTTGGAACATTCCCTACAGTTCCGAAGTTCATTCGTCCCTCACTATTCGTTTTCCTTCAATTCCGGAGTATCCCATAACTCCACTCCGAATGATCTTTATAATGAATCGGCGGTCTCGCCAATCTTCGAATCATTTGTAAATGGGTGAAACTCCTTTACAATAAGCATTGATTTACCGAAGATTTCTGTATCCTCGGTTTACGATGCTATCTATCTCCTGCAATACCTGAATTTTATTTCTTGAGAACGAATGTTGATTTACCTCGAAATTCAGCATCGGTCTTATTCTTGAAGTCACGGTCGACCCGGTAAAGGTTGCCCGTGAGTTAAATAATCGTATCCATCTCCTAAATCTGTTAATTGAATTATCTTATCTTCTGTTTCGAACCCATTTTCGAATCAAAATTCTCTACGATTTGATTTCCATCAAATTGAATTTCTATCCTTTCTTTGAAAACCATCCTTGTATCGTCGAGCGAGGAAGTGTATTTGTTTTGATATTAAAAATGTTTTATATATCTATATATCGTGTTGTTTGAGTTGTTGATGTTGATTTGGATTTTGAATCGATTCGTCTGATCAACGCTATCGATAGAATTTCTAAAACACTTGAGCAGAGCAAACTGACACAATAATATTTTTAAATTTGGTGAATAAAATGGTTTTGTATAATTATATTATATATAAGCATAAATTTTTCTGAAATCAAAAGGTTAATGAATCTGTTGTTCAAAATGTTAAAATTTAATTCTCATTTATTGTATTATAAATCATTGACTATTGCATAAAATAAATAAATGAATTTATAGAACTTGGTTTGTAAATTTATTTGGAAATTTAAATGAATGTAAATCAGGAATTAGAGAATTTGATTTTCGGTGATTTCAAACTTTGATTTTAAAGTTTTAAAGTGTATAGTATTTGAAGTATTTTCAAATAGAAACCATTTTCAAAGAATTTAAATTTTTAAATCAGTGCTCTTCTCTTTGTCGCTGGAAAATAGTTTCGGTGATGACGGCCGCATCATCGATATCCATTTTCGGGTTTCGAAGTGGAGAGGCTATTCGTAGCCTTGCTACACTTTGATCTGAAAATTTTACATAGATTTGAATTTCTAAATTTTGACTTGATTTATAAATATTGGTAAATGATTATTGATTCGATGTGATTTACTAAATGGGTATATATTTATTTCAAAATTGTTGAAGTAAATTGAAAAGAAAATTCTTAAAAATTTATGTTAAGAATGATTTCAAATTTTAAAACGAAGCCAAAATTTGAATGAATATTGAAACTTAACAAATTGGATTAGAAAATTTACTTGTATAATACCCAATTACATTATAATACGACTTACCAAAACCATCCAAATGTTGAATATGTAATTGAATAATTTACAATGCGAAATGATGTTAAAAGAAATTTAAAATTGGAATAGTTATAATAACTATAAATATGCTTGTTATAGGTGATAGGATATATTAGGTGGAAGTAATTTAATAATAATTTAAAATTAAGAAGAATTGAATCTGTTGAATAAAATATGATTAATTATTAATAGGGTATAAGTGGATAATAACACAATGAATAAATGAGATAAATAAATAAAATTTGTTCAGAAGGAATCTTTTGTTATCAAATATTAATAAATTGAATTGAAATCAACTTAATAAATAATCTTGAATTGAAAAACAAATTATTGAATATAAATTTATTTAAATTGAAATTTGTATGGTTTGCATTAATTATTTTACTCTGTTTTTAATCTATTTTCTTTCTGTTTGTTTCTATTCTCCTACCTTCTTCCTTTTCGAGGACGAAAAGTTTTGAGTGGGGGAGATTGTAATGACCTGTATTTTTAACACTTTTAAATTACTAAACTAAATAAAATTTTAATTAAAAATCCGATAGAAATAAAATTTTACGATTTATAAAATTGAAATCTCTTTGTATATATGTTACAAATCCAAAATCAAATTCGTAGACGACCAATTTCGATAAGACCAATAATGTAATACATATTAAAACGTAATGTAGTAATATGTAATAGTCGTAACCAATAACAGAAACCAAATTAATAATTTTAACGTAAGAAACGTGCGTTTTGCGTTAAATGAAAATTTTCGTTAAATAAAAATAAACAACAAATTTCGCAACGAAAACTTGATATTTGGAATGCGTCTAGTCAAACATAGCAACTGGTAAATTTTCGTCCGAAAATATGAAAGTTTATTTCGCGCGTAAATTTACTTCAATTGAATCAGTTAAAAAGCGATGGAAATAAAACCTTTTCAAAACCAAAATAGTTTTACATAGAAAAATTCTAAACCATCTTCTGAGCAAGATGTCAGTTTGTCATTTTTCCAAATTCGGACTTTTTGGCTCCGTCGATTTTATTTTTCTACGTTTTTCATGCATTTTCCGCTATTATAAAAATTCGAATTTTTAAAATTCAATCATACCGTCGATATCCGTATACCGTTTTGACCGTCTCGTCATGCTGATTTTTTTAGTATAATCGTTTGTGGGTTTTGAAGTTCGGGGGAAACATCGAAAAAAAATCTTTGGAACGATTTATGTATCGGTTGCACAATTTGTTTTTTTTTCTTTGACCATTCACATACTCACCTATTGGAAAACAAATAATTATTAGCCTTTTTGCATGCTTGTGCCATTCAAAGTGCCTCTTGGATTCCCTATGTATCATTTACTAACTTTCGTGAATTAGAAATGCAAATTTGAAAGTTCTGTAGCTACTTCATTTTTTTTTCTATTTCACTTTCAAGCTTATCCCTGTAGCTCCAAACTCCTTCTTCTGAACTTTATTTCCCCTCCACCGCTCATAACCCCTCCACCTCTCCCCTTCTTCAACCCGTGCAATCAGCCCATGCCGCTCATCTCAGCACGGCCACGGCAGCCGGTACGCGGACTCTCTTCGCCTCCGCCTTGACAAAAATCCGCACCACCGAGACCACAGCCGAGAGCCACGCAAGCACGCAACCGGCCATTGTCCTCTGTCCTACAACCCCGCAGGCATCGCAGTCTCCATGCGGCCACACCAAGCATTCCATCGACAACCGTGTCACCTTCCACCTCAGCCACGTCAACATATCACCCTCCGCCACCAAGTCGACCCGCCACCCTGTGCACCGCCCTCCTTCCCGCTCTCCCTCCGATGCAGCCGAGCCTCCATTGTTCCACCATTCACCGTAATCATTCCTCTCTCCACATGTCTGACCGAGCTTCCCTTTGTATATATTAAGGTAAATATATATATATATATATATATATATATATTGTATAAGTGTATATGTATTTATAAGTAATATGTTATTCAAGTTTGTAAATGCTAGTTGAAAATACAAGTTTATATAATCTGTTAACTAGGTATTAGTTATGTACAGGCTTTGGTTGTATATATGTTTTACAAATTTTGTTCCTCTGCTATTGAAAATTTTAGTGGGTATGTTATGTTATATTACTTTATATCCTACTACGTCCTGCTGTATTTATATTTTTTTTATTTCTTATATTAACTGCAAGGTATGCATGTACAGTAACATGCGTGTTTATAAATTCTATTATATTTACACCTTATATTAGTATTTTATAACATATGATGTATGAATTCAAGAAGGCTATTTTATGGAAATATTACAACTCTACTTGTAATGTAGGTTATTATATTGGTATATTGATTTTCGTGGGTTGTTCCACACTTGTACAGCTATTTTAAATTTTGGAAGGTATATACTATATATTAGTAAAGATAGTGCATGTGGATCCCTAGTTCAACAGAGATATATATTAGTATACTTTGTTTAGTATATTTTACAATGAAAATATTTTATACATATTGCCTTATTAGGTTCTGATCAGTGCCATTTTTTTTACTATAGAAATATATATATATGTGTTACGTTTTAAGTTTGTAGTAATATTTTGGAACAGGTTGTCTATCAGTATGTTATCAAGCCTGCATATTTTGTTAAGTGTATATATATATAAACATTGTTTTAAAATGCTATTTTGTGTTTTATATTTATATATATACATAAGTATTGATACATATATTGATTTTAATGTGTGAAGATACATATATATGTATAATGTAAGATCTGCTTCTATATATATGTATAATTTATGTTCTATCAAGATGATTCCGATTATTTTCATCGACCTGTTTTGATTGAATTTTGTCTATTCTTATTATCAGCCTTGATCGTTGAATTCGTGTCGATTTGACTTTGCTTCGGTTCGTCATTCAAATTTCAGTGTCCATATCCGTGTGTGTATCCGTGTCATCTTCTGTACTCTCTAGCCACAAAAGGTGAGCAATCACTCACGATTAATATTCTTTTATTTATTAAATTTGATTTCAATTGAAACGACAATTGAAATATGTTGCTGTTATTTATTGCACTGTTATTTACGTATTAGTTCACCTTTGACATCTGACACCATTATCTGTAAATTATACGATGATAATCCTGTTTGGCTGATAATCGATTGATTGTTTGTTGTTTATATTGGATGTTAAATTGTAATGTATAATGTGATAAATGTTATGCAATTGAATTTCACATAGGATAGTTTAAAAATGTGAATCGACATATGTGTTGAATTTGATTTGTAAATTTGAATAATATGACCCCTTTTAATTGTTAAGTCAATTGACACGTAGAATTTGATAAATTATCCTTTAGACCTTTGAATGTATATTGGATTAATTGTTGTAGTATTGAAATGTAAATTGAAATTGAACGACAAGTGGAAAAAACTGTGATGTAATAATCTTTAATCTACATGAAATGATAGTGTAGATTCTAGAAATAATTATATTAATTCGCACAAACAACAATGTGAATTAATACGATTATTTCGGGATTATTTGAATTGAATAGTGGATTGTTATTGATTGTTGTTTTTGCTTGTTATTTCTTTTGACACCATCCCAGTTATCACACTGCAAGTTCCCTTTATTATGCTTGATCTTGAATTGAAATTGGAATCGGGTTGAAATGATATATACCCAAATGAATTTGACTTAGGATAGAGAATTAAATAAACCCGATTGGTCAATAATTTGATTTAAAATAAAATAAAGATTTTATTTGAATAATAAGGTTTTGAAATAAAAATTGGAACGTAAATTTTGATGAATGGAAAATGTTAATATTGAAATCTGAACAAAATATTAATGTAATAACTGATGAAAGAACGTTGTCTTGAATTGAATTATTTAACAATTGAATTTGGAATTAGTCATTGAATTAAGTTTGAAATGATCTAATAATTAAGTTTGAATTTATAATTAAGTTGAAATTATTTAGTTTTGAAATTATTTATAATTAAGATTGAAATTATTTAATAATTGAATAAGATTTAATTATTTGATAATTGGATAAAAAAATTGAATTCATTGATAAGAGAAATCGAACTTTTGAATAATGGATTTGAACTTCGTTAATAAATGAAATTTAGTTTCTTTATTTATTAAAGTTTTGGAAATATATTTAAGTATATTAATAAGTGAAATTGAACTTCTAGAATATATGAAATTTAGTTCTTTATTAATTGAGTTTGAAATTTGTAACGAAGTCAATAAATAAGTGAAAATTGAATTTCTTTAACAAGAAATAAAGTGTGATTTACTGAAATGAATGTGATTTATTGAAATTAACGTAAGACTTGTAATTTAAAGAATTGATTTGGCGAATTTAATTTATTTCAATTTGAAGTTTTGATATAATGAAGTTGAACGTAAGTAATTGATTTAAATGAATTGGAATTTAAATAGAAGTTGTTTTGAAGGATAAATTTACTTAACGGATATTGAATGAAATCGATAAATGAAGTTGAATTGATTGAATGTTAAATTAAATTAAATTAAATGATTTCGGAATGAAATTTATATACGAACTTGAATCAATATTTGTTTTGTTTAAATAAAAGTTGAAATCGAATTATAAGATTTTGAAATGGTAATTTGGAAGCTTTGAAACGGAAATTTTGGAATTGATTTAGAAAGACAAATGAAATGTTGGTTTACGAATTGAAATTGCAAATTTGAATTTGATTTGGTTTTGAAATTTATTAAACGACCAATCGATGTAATAATTACGAAAGTTATTAAAGAAACCGGAATCGGTTATGGATATACTCTCTATCTAAACCGAAAACCACTTTAATAACTATACGTGGAGTGATGATCCAGAATGAAGTGGTTGGAATGATGTACGTGACGACTGAAGAAAGAGAACGATAATGGATAGCCTTGACACTTGTGTCAAATTGGAAATGACTAAAATCAGGAGCCGTGCCGGGCCAAATGGGGTTAGCCACCTCGAGCGAACACACTTCTTCGTAACTACTACTCATTACTTGTTATTGATTGGTGCACCCTCGGAATTTCAGGAGTGTTGTTTCGCGGGGTTGCGATCGCTGCGGCGATGCGTTCTCACCAGTCCGGATCAGGCGAACGGTAGTTTCACTACCTTGGGTATTGCCTCATGTGCCTTGTCATACTTGTATCCCTATATACGCGACCACTACGAATTTGTTTTGTGTTATACCTATGGAGTACTCCCTGATAGCCCACCAGTTTACGGTGGAGTTTACAGTGCTGTATAGACTATGACGCTTATATAAAATGTGTTAAGGGGGATAATGGTAACGCCTTAACACTATTTTAATATTTATATTACTGATAGACATTATCTATTTAGCGTACACTACTATATAGTAGATAGTTTAACGGATCCTTAAAGGATGGTTATTCCAACGCCCTTTGAGTTATTGTATTTCAATTGTTATTTCACTTGAGTTGGATTTATTGATATAAGAATGTTAATCCTGACTCGAGTGTTTGTGTTTTGCTTTACGCTCGGGTCAGACTGAGTGTACTAGTATTCGGGGCTCACCTTTGGAGTTGGAGCTTTGCTTGAAGAGCCAGCCACCTATTCTGCTTTCAGTGTTCGATGATTTCAGTGATGTATTCTGATTTGTACTTGATGTATCGTATTTCTCTTTTGTTGTAAACTCTGATGTATCTTATATATTTATATAGTAGCTTCATGAACTACTATCTCTTTTACTTCCGCTGCATATTATTACTCTGTGTCTGTGATTCTGTGATTATTTATTTACTGTATATCTGAGTTTTGCCAAATTTAAATTAACAATTCGGTATTTTGAATTATTCAAGTCCGACATGTGCGTATGCGAATAGTCCAAAATAGCGGGTCATTACACTAAATAACGCATGACATGCAAATCGGCTCGAAAAGAAAAATCACACAAAATAATCTCGACATCTTTACACAATAAACTGATTGTTGCGGATCCCCCAACCGGATTCGCAATTCTCAAAGAAGTCATTAAACACAAAACATCCAAAGAAAAAGTATCAACAAGTTCTTTTGATATAAAAGAATGGGACGCACCCGTATCAAAAAGAACTCGAATAGGATGATCACGAAACAAAATAATTCCATCTAGAATAGAATGAGAAATACCTTGGCCACGAGATGTGTTGCCAGGGGCTTGAGCAACATTTAACTTTCCCTCCTTCTTGCCCTGAAGCTTGGGGCATGAAGATAAAACATGACCGAGAACTTTGCAGTAGTGACAAGAAAGAGACTTTGGGCACTTGTTCGCATAATGGTCCTTCGAACCACAATTATAGCATTCCCCACGACCAAAGGAAGAAGTCTTTGCCACGGAGGTTGCTTGCTTCCCTTTCTTATTGGGATAAGGGCCTTTAAATTTGTTTGGCCTCTTTCTGTTGTTGAAGTTTGGTTTGGAACCCACCACTTCAACATCATTCTCTCTATCCGCCTCTTCAAGACGAAGAGCGATATCAACGAGTTGGTCGAAAGAAACTTCTAACTTTAGAAGTAATGGCTTCTTGAGACTTTTGTTTAAGCCATAGACGAATCTCTGATTCTTCTTAAGAGGGGTGTTGATGTATTCAACCCCATATTTGGAAAGCGACTCGAAGGAGGTGACGTAATCAGTCACAGATGACTCACCTTGAACAAGGTCTATAAATCGTCGAGCCAATGTCACTTTTTCTGCTTCTGGTACGAATTTTAACTCGAAGCGCTCTCGGAATTTCTCCCAGGTGAGATCCACTTCATTAATCTCAGAAATAAGAAGTTCGTACCAGTCCAATGCTCTTTCTCGGAGCATACTAGAGGCCACCTGAACTCGGTGAAGGTCAATAAGATCCATGCGCGAAAAGATGCGATCGCATGTTCTTAGCCAAGCCTGTACTTCAATAACAGTTTCGGAACCTTTGAATGGCTCCCCACCCAAATTAGTGTAATCGCTACACAAGCGTGCAAATCCCGACTTTGGGTGAGTAGGTTCCGGGTTAGCTCCAGCTGCTTGAGCATTTGTTACCAAATCAAGAAGCTGTTGAGCAGTCATAAAAACTCCATCATGGGGTGGAGTGCTAGATGGCACGGCTCTGGGACGGCCTGGTCTAGACATTTCTCTTCCTTTAGAAAGAAAGAAGAAGAAGAAAAGGTTATTCACCAAATTGAATATCAAGCAATCTTGATAGATAAATAAGGAATCATAAGGACAATAGGATGAATCGGTACGAAGACTCGAATTAAATCCTAAAGCATGACTCCTAAGAAAGACTTAGGACGATGATCCTTGTTATAATATTCCATATTGTTACGAAGTTTGGCTCTGATACTAAGCTGTGACGCCCCACCTCTATACCCACGCTAGCCAAGAACACTACTGTGAATGCTGTCAACTAGCACGGAGAATAAGGCTGTTGAGGAGCGACCATTCTGTATAATTGCTTTGTGCGAGTACCGATATGCCGGATAAAAATATAACTTTTCATCTCAAGAGGAAATCCGACATACCGACACAAACTCAAAGCTACTATACAGTGGCAATAATATCTTCGGAAACAAATATAGAAATAAACATAACACAAATCAGTCACAGACAATTCATATCGCAAAGGCGGAAAATAGATATGAATACTACACTTGGAAGTGTACATCAGAGTAGTGGTCTAAAAAGATCCACAATATCACAAAAGAATAGTTACATGAGCTACACAAAAGAATAAGTATACATTATGGAGTCTATATCTCAAATGTATACAACAAAAACTACTAATCTAAGTAGTTAACCAAAAGCAAGAGAAATCAATCCCAAGAGAGAAGTCAAGCAGAAGCACCTGTAACATCTCGGTCTGACCCGAGTATTATTTAATAAGAAAATAATAAACGGATCAGTCTAACTATAGATATCAGATGAAACGATATAGAATCAGAATTATGACTAAACACATAATAATCACAAGGCCAAGCTGTGATATATAAGTAGTTGATAATCAACAAGAGATTAACCAATATCACAAAATCTACACAAGAATCCAAGAAGTGTCATACTCTTTATTTCGTTCATCAAACCACAAATATTGATGATAATATCAAGGTCAATCGCAAAAGTCAATGACGCACAAATTTCAGAAGACTACACAAGAAATCCAGAAATCACAAAAGTCAATGACGCACAAATTCCAGAAGACTACACAAGAAATCCAGAAATCACAAAAGTCAATGACACACAAATTCACCAATGCACAAATATCGATAAGACTTATCAATGGAAATCACGAAAAATTGGTGAAACACAAATTCTAGAAATCTACACAAGAAATCCAGAAATCACAAAAAAGGGGGGAGTCCTATCACAAACGGGAGCATAAAGCTCACCAACACGTGTATCACAAACGGAACGCCAATCCCATGGTCGCTAACCATCACAAATTGAGCCGAAGAGCATGGGTTGCTGCCCCATCACAAATTGAGTCGAAACTCCACAAAACGGGGTTTAGTCTCCCTCGCAGACAAAGAGACATCGCACATTGCTAGTCTAAATCACAAAGATGATCGTCATGATCAGCGAGAAGCGTCGATTACACTAAGCTAGTAAATATATGAGTTTAGCTTCATGTCCCATAACCACTTGCTTAACTTAAATATTTACGAACAAACTGTAAATCTCCACTAGAAAATTGTCACAAGAGGTTCAATCGAACAAGTCCAAGAATTAACCGACAAAGTAAACGCAAGCGTTTCATACCACTTGTTTTACTAAGCCGTTTAATTAGATTTCTCATACGAGTGAGGTAAAGGTTAATATATACTAATAGATTGGAAAACGGTTTTACAAATGAATTTGGTATTAAAATAGTATTGAAATCGTTTGAGGAAAGAGTTTTGATATTTACTACTAGTATAGAAAACCTTTATATTTTTAAAGTGACAAATCACGAAGAAGATTGTAAGAACAATCAATCACAAAAATTCACATACGAAGACGTGAATAAAATCCAACGAAATCGATAAAGGATCCATCGAAATGGATATTCAAAAATCCCTAAAAAGAGTCATCAAAGTCATAAAAGATGATAACAACAAATAGGATTATCACGAATCGATTTAAATTGGAATTTCAATCCAAAAAGGCAAATTGGACTCAAACAGCAGGTTCAGTTGACTGAACAGAGTTTTCAGTCGACTGGCCCTGTACCTGGAAATTTTCCAGGTTCAGGAAACTTTCTGTTTCCAGTTTCAGTCGACTGTGCAGAGTTTTTCAGTCGACTGAATCATGCTTGGAAACTCTCGGGTTTCAGGTTCAGTCGACTGAACAGAGTTTTCAGTCGACTGAATCATGCCTGGGCTGTTTTTCAGCCTTATTCAAATGAAGAGCAAACTCTTCCAAAATGCAACCGGACGAACATTGGCTCTAAGGGTTTATGCCAATCGGCGACCCGGCCCTATATGCTCCTCGATGCATCACCAAAAGCATGATCAAACATCCATAAAAGGATTTTCACACAAATTTGGTTTAAAAACCCAAAAATTGGAATATTCACAAAACCAATCCAAATCAAGAGCAAATGCACATGAATAAGTGTTAGGAATTCATACCCAACAAGCAAAGATAATTATAGTCATGGATGTGAGATAAAAATCTCACCTTTTCTCAAAATCAAACAAGAAGAAGCTTGAAAGCAAATGGAGAATCAACCTCTCTTCAACACAACCCAATTGATCTTGAATCTAAGCTCAAAAACAAGAACATTCCCAAAATTAGGTTTAGGAATTTCTGAAATTGGTAAGAGAATAAGTTGGAGAAGAAGAGGAGAAGCTTTCCAATGGTTCTTCTTGAGTTTGGAGCTAGGAATTTGATTTGCAAGGGAAACTAGGGTTTTGGAGTTTTAATTTCCAATCTCTCCCACCATTAATACTCTAAAAACTGAAATGAGAAGAGAATGAGGGTGAGTGGGGAAGAGTGGCTCAGATTTGAGCATAAGTTAACATAGGGCTGAGCCCAAACCAAACCCAAAGTGAAAAGTAGCAAAAATCAACTTTCTCCAAACATATCGAAGCTTATACTCAAAAAGGTCGCAAACGACATTTTAAACTCAATGGGAGTGGTCCCGAGCCCTAATTCGACCGTATGCAAAAAGTAGCTTTTCGGACTAAAACCGACTAACGATAAAATATTTAAATAAAATATTTAAATATAAAATCGACAAATATGCGGGTTGTTACAGACTCCCCTCCTTAAAGAAATTGCGTCCTCGCAATATTACAAGAAGAAGATATATAGTAACAACCATAAAAGCATATTCAACACAAAAGAAGTTTGAAATAAGAAGTTCACCTCAAAGAGCACGAGAAAGTAAGTCCGGATGTGTACGCTCGATGTACTCTCTAGATTCCCAAGAACAATCCTTAGGATTTGAAGACCATTGAACTTTAACAAGCGGAACATCTTTATTTCGAAGTCGTTTGACTTCCGAAGCAATGATACGAATAGGATGTTGCTCATAAGTTAAATTAGGCGAAACTTCAATCTCTTCCACAACGGGGGGCTCAAGAATAGAATCGGAATCTCGAAGACATTTCCGAAGTTGAGAAACGTGAAACACATCATGCATAGCAGAAAATTGAGCCGGTAATAAAAGGGGATAAGCCATGGAACCAATACGATCAGTGATAGGAAATGGCCCAATATATCGAGGCGCCAACTTTCCCGATCGACCGAAACGTACAACACCTTTCATTGGTGAAACACGAATAAACACAAGACCTCCCACAGAAAATTCTAACTTCCTTCTCCGGTTATCGGCATAGGATTTTTGTCTACTCTGGGCTTCTTTCATCCTATGACGAATAAGATCAATCTTTTCTGTAGAATCCCGAATAAAATCTTGACCTAAAACCAGCTTCTCACCGGCCTCAAGCCAACAAGAAGGAGATCGGCATGGCCTTCCATAGAGTGCCTCAAAAGGTGCCATACCAATACTAGATTGGAAGCTATTATTATAGGAAAATTCAACAAGTGAAATATGATCTTCCCAACTTCCACCAAAATCAAGAACATAAGCACGAAGAAGATCTTCAAGAGTTTGATTCACACGCTCGGTTTGTCCATCGGATTGGGGATGATAACCGGTGCTAAAATTAAGCTTCGTTCCCAAAGCTTTTTGAAGACTCTTCCAAAATCCACTAGTAAACAATGGATCACGATCACTAACAATAGAAGTAGGAACACCATGCAATTTAACAATTTCTTTGATAAATATTTTGGCCAAAAGAGGAACGGTTCGATTAGACCGAACGGGAATAAAATGGGCAGATTTAGTAAGCCTATCAACAATCACCCATAAGCTATCATGACCCGAACGAGAATGGGCAGATTTAGTAAGCCTATCAGGTTGTTTTAAATGAATATATCAAGTTAAATAAATTGAAAAAATTTCCAGTTATGTGAAGTTAAAGGTTTTCTTAAATTATATTGAATTCATTAAGTAAACATTTCAAGTCTAAATAATAAGTAATTGAATTTGATATATACGGGTTTGTCAAATGAGTTTGTTTTTGAAATGGTGAAATATTTAAAGCTTTGAAACATAAGAATTAAGAATGGTATTTGGAAGTTTAAATCGATATTTGGAATTGATTTGTGAAATATAAAGAAGCTATTTTGTTTTATAAAAACAATTTAATATTTAACCATTTAAGAGATAGAAACTTGTTTCAAAGTTATGATTTTCAAGGTAGTATAATTTGAAATTTTATATTCAAGAGTTTTGACCTCTAAATATTTACTTTGAAAACCCTATGATTTTGGAAAGTATATATATTGGAATAAAATGATATCGTATTAATTCGGGTTTTAAAGGGAAATGATATCATATTTATATGGTTTTGAAATGGATATTTTATTCTGGTTTTAAAGTATAATTATTTTAAATGACCGCGGTGTTATAATAACGATTGGTTGGCAAAGAGACCGGGATCGGATATGGACATACTCTCTATCGATACCGAAAACCACTTTGACTAACCGTGTACGCGGTGGAGATTCCAGAATGAAGTAGGTTGGTGGCGGCGTTTCCTGCAAGGTAAATACGTGGACCCGACTCCCGTGAGTTGGCGTAAGGTAGCTAAAACAGGAGCGATTCTTGGGCCAATGAGGTCATTCCTCTGATCAAACGCACTCCTTCGATACTATAATCTCACTTTGGATTGATTCGGTGGCCACTATTGATTTCTTTGATTTTGGGGGTGTTTGTTCGAGGTGGGCGGTAGCTGCGCGCTGCGCGTTTCCATCAGCCCGGATAGCAATTGGTATATCTACCCTGGCATTGCCTATTTGTGCCGTGTCACCTACCATAGCGAGCCTTGTACAAGTTTGGTTTTCTCCCGTAGCCCGTGCGGTATCCTCTGGTGGCTTCCCGATCAGGAGGGACTGTGATATTGGATGGACTACTGGGACTATTACGTGTTAAGGGGAATATTGGGTCACTCCTTAACGCTATTTAAAAGTATGTTTATTTTAAATATAGGCACTATTATAATAGCAAAGTATTACTACATAGTAAATAGTTTAACGGATCCTTAGGAGATGTAAATCCCGAGCATCTCTTGAGTTACTGCACACATATTTATTTCTAAAAATTTAACTCACATAAGATCTTTTAGTTTTGACTCGAGTGTTTTGTCTTTTCAAATTCGCTCGGGTCAGTCCGAGCATTTCAGGATTTGGAGATTTAGCTCTAGAGGACGAAGACGAAGATTTGTATTACTATTATCTATTTTATTTCACTGCACTGTATTCCGCTGCATTGGTATTCTTGGTATGTGAACTCTGATGTTTAATTGTATATAGAAGAATCAAATGTTTTGTAAACAGTTTTATAAACTGTATATTTTATTATTATATTTTATCCTTCCGCTGTGAGATTCAATTTTGTTTTATTTCTTCTCTGTTTTTCTTGTTTACCCCATAACAATCCGCCCTTCCGTATGGTTTGAATCGACATGTATGTCGATTTGAAGTGTGCGAAAAGGCGGGATGTTACAGTTGGTATCAGAGCTTTGGTTTAGCGATAAACCTTAGCTTTGTGGGGTTTGACTCTTTACTAATAGGGTAGTAATACCTTATGGGAGTCACTGAGTGTATATATATGAGAGAGCGTATTTGTTAGTGTTATAAAAAGGTTTTAATATTGTGTTAATCTGTTCCGTTTTGTATTTATAAACTCTGGTTGGTGCATGGGACGTTGTGACATCAATAGGGGTTTCTAAACACTTAATAGGACAGACCGACATAATATTTGTGAATGAAATAATTTTACCTATTATATTTTCTATAAAATAATTTTTCAAAATAATATATATATTTGGTTGTAATAGATTGGTTGTTAGGTAATGAAGGTTTTGAATAATGATAGAAATAAGATTTAAAAATAAGATAAATGAAATTTGGAAATTTAGGACTTAAGATCCGGGGTTTTGGAATTTTTCGTAAAATTTTTGGAATATAATTGTTATAAGTATTTTCTGATATGAATATTTAATATAATTTAAGAGAAATTGTTTTAAAGAAGATTTTTGGAGAAAATAAGTTTTGTACTTTCCTCTCTGTCGCTGGAAAATAATTTCGTTGATGAGTGCACGCATCATCGACATTCATTTTCGAGTTTCAAAGTGGGAAGGCCACTGTAGTAATTTACTGCAGAATTGTTAAGAAAATTTTATCGTTTTAATTATAATTGGATATATATGTTAAGTGTAGATATCTATCTATTATTTTAAATGATTTAAAATTTAACCCGGTATTTGGTTCTTAAGTTCCAGATTTATTAATAGTACAATTAAGTGTAGCAAATTTGAACCTTAAAAAAAAAAATTAAACCTTAGTAAATGGATAAAGGAAATTCCTTATTTATTAGAATTGATGTTATAAGGTTACAAATTAGATGTAATTAAAATGTTACTATTATTAAATATTAGCATTAAATAAATGAATGAAAGTAAAAGTAAGTTGAAATTGTAACTTATAAAACGAATATATAATTAATGAACCACTAAAAAAATAAAAGGAATTGAGAAGAAACTTGTATAAATTTTCACTTACATTCTTAAAGCATATATATATATAACTTGCCATATAATAAAAGTTACAGTGTTAGTAAGAAAATGTAAGGGGGAAATCTTACAAGTAAAGCTTGAGATAATGAAAGTATTCAATGAATTTGCTGTTATAAATGGGATTTTATTTAAGTTGTAAATTTAAATTTTACCATAATTAAAGGTAAGTATTATAATTAGATGATTTTAAAACTTAATTAAATAGAATGAAATTCTATAATAAATGAAACTGTGAGAAATAAATAAATAAAATTTAGAAATACATAAATGGAATGCAATAAAAAGAAACTTACATGACATTTAAAATGGAAGATGAATATTGTAAGTAATAAATGAAAATAAATGAGGTAATCACTCATTAATGAAAGAAAGGAAATCAAACAACTAAAGTATGAAGACCGGGAAGGGACGAACGAGAACGCCTAAAGATTTATAATAAGTTAAATTGATTGTTGGGTTAAATGGTTATTGTTTGATTTATGTTTGGTTGGGTAAGGAAATTTGAAGTTGTTGGATGAATAAATAATTTATTCCATCTAAGACTGTTGAGTAAATGATGCACTTGATAGTTATTTTTCATTCCGTACAATTTCAAGTCTGAACCCAAACAACTATTTGATTTGTGTGATTGTACGTATGTTGTTCGAGGAAATTGATGGTTGTTGTATTAATTTGGATGATTAGTGATTGGAACTACTTAGATATTTAAATTTTGGACTTAGAAAAATTTTGAAATATTCTTCAAACTCTAATAAATTTAAGTATAAAAAGGATAATGCAGTAAATTTGTATATTTTAAGAAAAGTAACAGATACTGTAAATTTAATTGTTTATAAGGTAATGTTTTGAATAAGATATGTAGATTCTAAATCCTTCTTTTCCCTTCTTTTTCCTTTTCGGGGACGAAAAGTTTTGAGCGGGGGAGAATGTAACGACCCGTAAATTTCGACAATTTAAGTTGGTTAATTTAATTAAGATTTTGTAATTTAATTTAAAAAGAGATGAAATATAAAGGGTAAATAAAACTAAATATTAGTATAGGGAATAAATCCTAATAAAGGTAGTAGTGAGAGCGTACACTTTGAATTTTTTTTTTATATATATATGAAAGGTAGGCAGTAAAATTATCCAATGCAATATTCGATTTATTAAAGTAACTGCATGAAAATCTTGACAGTAAAGTTAATCTAGCTGAATTTGTATGAATTGAATGAAATAGGTTTAATATGAATGGTATATTAGGTTATAAAATCAAATGAGAAAAGCAAGCGTAATTATTTGATTTATCTAATGAATTAAACATGTTGAATAGTAACTGAATGTTAATAAATGGAAAATTATACAATTTTGTTAGATGATTTGGTCATAATGTTTAATAATTGATTAAATAATAATGGAAGTATGTATGCAAGTTTAATAGAAACATGAATAGCATGAATATAATTAAATGAAACCATGCAATAATGTGGTAAATAATGGCATTTATGAATGAAATAAGATTTGCAGGTAATTTGAATTTAATTCTAAAATGTGTAAACTGAATGTAATTTAATGTAATAAGGAGTGCATTAACAATTGATTGGGATTCAAATTCATCTTAAATAAAATTTCTATATTAATTGAAATTTACTATTTTGCGATTTAGGTGAGAAATAAAGTTTTAATGAAATTAAGGAATGTAATCTAATTCCATGTAAAGAGTCAATATGTATAATAGCAAGGTTTTAATTAAATAAATGGTTTTGTGTAGATTTCAACTGATAATTTATGAAGTCTAATGTGAGATCATATTTGCAATTAATTTTCTTAAGTTGTGCAGTAAGGTAGGTTAATTTGTCAATAAAGATAGTTGATTCTATAAGATGAAATAAAGGTTAGTATTAATTATAATATGAAGATTTTTGATAACGTTATTTGGGGTTGAGGGATAAGTTGAAATTTGATAATTAAGATATTTAGACGTACAGTATATAAAGAAAGACATATTGATTCCATTTAATAAATTGGTGATTTAATATTATCAAAGAGAATTAAATATTGTCCTAATGTAATTTAGATAAATTGTGTAATTAAATGCTGGCTCTATTCAGAATATGACAATGGATGTAATAATTTGGATTGTAAGAAATAGTTATAAGTTACATGTTTAATTTGGTTGATGAAATTTAAATAGAAATAAATTTTAATACACTAAATAAAAGTTACATTTAATATGAGAAGTAATACCATGTTAGAAGTGGTCAAATTTAGGTGTTAAGACTTATAAATGGAAATTAAGAGGCAGTTGAAATTTAGTGGACTTTAATGTGCATTAATGAGAAATTTACGCTATGACTAAAGAGGTAAATGGAATAAATACAAACCAATGTGGATTGTATACATGGGATGACAATTTTAGTGAATAATAGGATTTAAAACCTAAATAAATAAATTCCTTGAAATTTAAGTTGTAATCGCTGCATAAATTGGAATTGTACGTTAATTTTGAATTATTCTATAATAAATTTATGTAGGAAGTTGTTTAAGGGATTCTAAATTTACCAAGTAATCCAAACTGACAAAATTTGCAAATATTTAAAGTTGAGTTGTAAATCTGATTCAATTAACCTATTTATAATTTAGTCATTTGGAATATAAATGGCAATGATAGGATTTATTGCAATTAAAGGTAATGTAATTTGTACGCTATTTTAAATTAAGTCAAAACGGGTGGATATTAGGAACCAAGACCTAAACATAGGGTAGATACATTTTATTTCAATAAGACTTGTATGACTAGAGTGGAGGATTTTATTTTGGAGTCTATGTTATAATTTCAAAGTTTAGTAGATATTGAAATAAAGTAAACATTTGAATCTATGAATCTATCAACTCAAATTTTCATTTAAATTTGTTTAATCATTGTAATTTGTTTGAGAAAATAAAGAGGTATAATAAGTTTAGGTGTAAATGGAAGTATGTATGGGAAAATGAATTATTTGTAGGGAAATATTTGGTAAAAAGGGTGGGACTAAGGAAAGGTTATTGTTTGTTGGAAACATTAATTAGTATGGGAATATAATTAGACAAGCATAACCCATGCAAGTATATAATTAAGAAATGAAGCAATAATTAATAAATATTAACCAATCCAAAATTTGGTAACCCATTTAATTAGTGATTGGTATAGGCTATTTATTTAAGTATCAGTGCAATACCAATTTATGTATTTGCGAAATGTTAATAAAATATTTATAGTATGGAATTCAAAACTATATATACATAGGAATGTGGATTTTATAGTATGTAAACTTAGTCGATTTAGAATAGTTAAAGCTATTGGGAATGAATAAGAATCTAAGATAATTATTACGGTAATTTGAAATTTAGTTAAAAATGGAAATTATTTATGAATTTGAAATTTAATGAAATTATATTGAAACTTAAATAAAGCGTCTAAATTTATATTTGTAAATACGTTTAAAATTCAATGTAAATGTTTGAGGAAGAAATTTATTTATTTACTAATCCGTAACGTATCCAATTAATATGAAATATTCTGGTGGACCAACAACCGTTTTGCGCGTTTAATATTCGTGCCTACCTATTCGTTTTCACTTTGTCTATAAATAGGCTATGTAAACCCTTGCCTCCATCTATCTTCATTTCTCTGTGTGTTCTTTTCTTCAACTTCTTCTTTTCCAATGGCTGCAAAGTTCTAGATCCAATTACAGTCCAAAATATAAATAAAAATTCAAACTCCTCTAAAAATTCCAGAAAAATTTATATGTCATAGTTCTCGAAGAGAGGTATTCTTTATTTTAGTTTATTTGATTTTCAATATAATTTCTTTAACGTTTAACTCGTGTAATTTTCACATACCGTGTCCGATTCACGCGAGATTATTTTTGTTAGGATCGTATTGAAATTTCAGATCTGTTGACGCTGGTTTGGATGAATTTGGAGACTGCGAAATTTTGGGTTTAAATTGGATTTAAATCCAATTTAAATTCAAAAGGTGAGTGTTTTAACCCACTCACAACTTCTAAAATATTTTATGTTTGTTAAATTGATTTTTAGATATGAGTAGAAATTTATATATGATTTTTTTGGCATGTTTTATTCATCTTCTCAATTAATTCGCATTTTTATTTATTTAACTGTTTATTATTTTAATTATTGCGTATAAATTTACAGTTAGAATTTATTTTGCATATAAACTGCTAGTTAACAGTTATTAAATTTATTATTGAATATAAACTGTTATTTATTACTTGTATAATTTATATGTTCTATATCGATGACTGTTTAAATTGGACGATGATTGCAAATAATGGTTGATGATTGATATTGGGATGAATGGATGCTATATTTATATTGTATAAACTGCAAGTCATCATGCATTTTCATTTCGTTCGGGATTGCGGTTTGAAATGATATACAACCGCATTTTTAATTTTAAATTGCGGATTGAAATGATAAACATCCGTATCACTTGACCATAGGATAGAAAATTTTATACA
This sequence comes from Allium cepa, assembly GCA_030765085.1. NCBI lineage: Eukaryota > Viridiplantae > Streptophyta > Magnoliopsida > Asparagales > Amaryllidaceae > Allium > Allium cepa. Next base: position 243,260,383 of record CM060930.1, read on the forward strand.
GGCACCGCGGTAAATATATAAAATTATTTTTGGAAATGTTTTACTATGGTTTTGTAAAGCTATACATATATATATGGTTTATGGGTTTTGATTTGATCATTAATAAAAGCTATATATATATATATATATATGTATAGAAATTTTCCGGTTTTAGGCTTTGTATAAAAATTGATTTGAAGTATAAACCGAAGTTTGATTTTAAGATCAAATTCAATTAAGCATTTAATTAAAATTTAATTTCTGGTAGTTCTATTGACTTAAATGAGAATAAAATTGGAAGTTGAATAATAAGTTAAATCGGAATTTAAATAAAAGTTAAATTTTTTAAAGGATATGATTTATAACTTGATTTTGTGTAAAGTGGTTTAAATGAGCATCAGGTTGTTTTAAATGAATATATCAAGTTAAATAAATTGAAAAAAATTCCAGTTATGTGAAGTTAAAGGTTTTCTTAAATTATATTGAATTCATTAAGTAAACATTTCAAGTCTAAATAATAAGTAATTGAATTTGATATATACGGGTTTGTCAAATGAGTTTGTTTTTGAAATGGTGAAATATTTAAAGCTTTGAAACATAAGAATTAAGAATGGTATTTGGAAGTTTAAATCGATATTTGGAATTGATTTGTGAAATATAAAGAAGCTATTTTGTTTTATAAAAACAATTTAATATTTAACCATTTAAGAGATAGAAACTTGTTTCAAAGTTATGATTTTCAAGGTAGTATAATTTGAAATTTTATATTCAAGAGTTTTGACCTCTAAATATTTACTTTGAAAACCCTATGATTTTGGAAAGTATATATATTGGAATAAAATGATATCGTATTAATTCGAGTTTTAAAGGGAAATGATATCATATTTATATGGTTTTGAAATGGATATTTTATTCTGGTTTTAAAGTATAATTATTTTAAATGACCGCGGTGTTATAATAACGATTGGTTGGCAAAGAGACCGGGATCGGATATGGACATACTCTCTGTCAATACCGAAAACCACTTTGACTAACCGTGTACGCGGTGGAGATTTCAGAATGAAGTAGGTTGGTGGCGGCATTTCCTGCAAGGTAAATACGTGGACCCGACTCCCGTGAGTTGGCATAAGGTGGCTAAAACAGGAGCGATTCTCGGGCCAATGAGGTCATTCCTCTGATCGAACGCACTCCTTCGATACTATACTCTGACTTTGGATTGATTCGGTGGCCACTATTGATTTCTTTGATTTTGGGGGTGTTTGTTCGAGGTGGGCGGTAGCTGCGCGCTGCGCGTTTCCATCAGCTCGGATAGCAATTGTTATATCTACCCTGGCATTTCCTAGTTGTGTCGTGTCACCTACTATAGCGAGCCTTGTACGAGTTTGGTTTTCTCCCGTAGCTCGTGCAGTATCCTCTGGTGGCTTCCCGATCAGGAGGGACTATGATATTGAATGGACTACTGGGACTATTACGTGTTAAGGGGAATATTGGGTCACTCCTTAACGCTATTTAAAAGCATGTTTATTTTAAATATAGACACTATTATAATAGCGAAGTATTACTACATAGTAAATAGTTTAACGGATCCTTAGGAGATGTAAATCCTTAGCATCTCTTGAGTTACTGCACACATATTTATTTCTAAAAATTTAACTCACATAAGATCTTTTAGTTCTGACTCGAGTGTTTTGTCTTTTCAAATTCGCTCGGGTCAGTCCGAGCGTTTCAGGATTTGGAGATTTAGCTCTGGAGTGCGAAGACGAAGATTTGTATTACTATTATCTATTTTATTTCACTGCACTGTATTCCGCTGCATTGATATTCTTGGTATGTGAACTCTGATGTTTAATTGTATATAGAAGAATCAAATGTTTTGTAAACAGTTTTATAAACTGTATATTTTATTATTATATTTTATCCTTCCGCTGTGAGATTCTATTTTGTTTTATTTCTTCTCTGTTTTTCTTGTTTACCCCATAACAATCCGCCTTTCCGTATGGTTTGAATCGACATGTGTGTCGATTTGAAGTGTGCGAAAAGGCGGGATGTTACAGGGCGTTTGGCTTATCGAATTGGAGCAGTTCGTTTGTGGGTAGTGATTGCAAGGTTCGAGAAGGAGGTGGAGTTGCAAACAAGTTGCGGCTGTTTGTGGATGCGGAGGAGACCGCGATGGTTTGGGTTGAAATGTCTATGCAGGCGATGAAGTTGTGGCGCAACTAGTAGTGGGAAGGAAGTTTTGAAGTCGGGGGAATTGGCTGAGAGATGTGGTTTGTTTGTATGACAGGGAGAAGGGGAGATAAGGCAGTGGAAACAAGGAGGTTTGCATGATGGATGTTATATTCAGGTATGTAGATGCCTGTTGTATTACAGGAAAATAGTCAAGGATGAAGTGCACAGTTTAGCAGAGATAGGTTGCTAATGAAGCAGTATGGATGGTTGACTATAGAATATGGAGGAAGGCAGTGGTATTCTGGTATGTATGTGGTTGTTTGTGATTGATATACGTCTAGTATACCAAACAGAGACTAATCAATAATAAATTTGTCTCATTAATTTACAACTCAGATTTCCACTACTTTGGAATTCTGTATTAGTTATTTTAACAATAAGTATGTTGTAATTAATTACAACAACAAACTAACAACTATAGCAATAATAACTACAGTGTTAAATCAAACGTTGTACTATTTAAAGAAATGGTACACCGTAGAAAGAAAACTATATATATATATATATATATCAACTAGAAATCAAACCGGTTGAAGAATAAAATTATGTCTGAGGCTTATCTAACAATTTCCTTAAGACTTTATTGAAAGTCTCCCAAGATACAACAGACATGATCTGCTCGAGATTGTGATCTGTATGACCCTCTATGTGATATGCAAAACCGCATGGATTGTAGATATTAAGAAACGAAGAGGAAGAAGAGAAATTCGAAATTAAAATTGATGAGGAAAGTGATTAAGTTTCCTCCTTATTTATAGTCGAATTCCTAATTGCTACACCCGTTAAGAAAAGAAGCATCATGTCATTTGCAACGCCAAAAAGCGTTACTGTTCACAACAGTCGTGCTTCTTCGTTTGCAACGGCCGAAAACTATTGCGGTTCGCAACAGTCGCGCCTCTTCGTTTGCAACAGCCGAAAATTGTTGAGGTTCGCAACAGTCATGCCTCTTCGTTTGCAACGGCTGAAAACTGTTGCTGTTCGCAACAGCTGCGTCCAATCCAGTAATCGCTTCTATTTGAATTTAAACGGTAGAAAACCATTCACTTCTTTGCAGCAAAAATATAACACGGTCCACTTTTATTGGACCCGCACCCGGCTTGGTTCGGTCGGTCGGACGGGCGAGCGGCGGCGCGCGCATGCGTGTTAGTCCATGGCCATATAGGTCCTCCCCCTCACACAAAATTACCTAACCCTAAGGGCCAATATAAGGATTGAGAGTATACTATATAAACCAGAAAATTGACTTATTATTGGCGATGTGGGATATATCTCATTCACTCTTTTTGAGAATTCTAACAGTCCCCCACATAAATGACAATATATGTCTCCCACACATGAAGTGTAATATCACATAGTTCATATGAAAATAATGCTATATCGAGGATAAGTAGATATTTCACTTTGAACTTTCCCTGGTTAAAACTTATCGGATATACTTGGCTAATTGGTGAATTATTTCATCTTGAACCGTCAGCCATTATTGTATAACCAGACAATAAGCTTTACAAAGCATTATTTCCCTTCACATCCAATCTCCTGGTTGTGTTCATTTTGGTCCTGAACAATTTTTCGTTCTGCAAGTGTTTTTAGAGAATAAAAGTCTTTAATATTCTCATAGAGCCGACCCAGCTCACACTAACATAGGTGATCACAACCATTAAGAGTATCCTACATATACCCCCACTTGTTATTTTCAAGATATGGCCATCATTAAAAAACATAATTTTATCCTTTTATTACTTCTATAGGCATGCATTTATATTGTGCACCATAGGAATGGAGTAGGACTAAGTCCAAACAAATGCATCACGTCTTGAGTTATTCAAAACTGGTTTGCCTATTGATCCTAGTCCGTGGGATCTCCAGTCGCTAGGATAAGTTTCCGTATAAGATAACTCTTGGTGGTTTAGGCTTTTAAACTCATTCCCCTTGATGTGCAGTCAATTTTTTCTTTTGATAAACCTTTAGAAAATGGATCTGCTAGGTTATCATTTGTTCTCACATAATCTATGGAAATAGTTCCATTTGAGAGTAATTGCCTAACTGTGTTATGGCATCGACGAATGTGTCATGACTTTCCATTATACACAAAGTTGAGCGCTCTGCTTAGCGCAGCTTGGTTATCACAGCGTATGCATATGGCCGGTACAGGTTTAAAACAAAATGAAATATTTTATAAAAAATGACGAAGCCATTCTACTTCTTTGCCTGCTTTATCTAAAGCTATGAACTTTGATTCCATAGTGGACCAAGCTATGCATGTTTGTTTAGTTGATTTCCATGACACTGCTGCCCCGGCTAAAGTAAAACATAACCACTTGTTGATTTTGATTCCTCTGAATCAGCAATCCAGTTTGCATCACTATATCCTTACGATGGCAAGATATTTTCCATAATGTAAGGAATAATTTGTGGTATTTTTTAAATATCCAAGCACTCTCATTAGTGCTTTCCAGTGTTCCTTACCTGGATTTCTTGTATACCTACTCAGTCTACTTACTACATAAGCTATATCTGGTCTTGTGCAATTCATGTGATATATGAGACATCCTATTACACAAGAGTATTCCAGTTGCATTACACTCTCATTAGTGTTTTTATGCAGTACTTTTGATGGATTAAAAGGTGTTCTTACTCTTTTAGTTCCAAAATTTTGAAATTTTTCAAAATCACTTTGTCTACATAGTGTGACTAAGATAATTCAATTCCATTAGGTGTTCTTATTATTTTGATTCACAAAATAACGTCTGCAACTCCTAAGTCTTTCATATCAAAATTACTAATTAACATCTTCTTTATGTTCTCTATTACCTGAATATTTGGACCAAATATTAACATATCATCTACATATAAACAAATCATCACATATGATTGTCCAATTCGTTTATAATAAACACACTTATCACGTTCATTTATACGAAAACCATTTTCCATTATGACACTATCAAATTTTGCATGCCATTGTTTTGGAGCTTGTTTTAGTCCGTATAATGATTTTACTAATCTACAGACTTTGTTTTCATTTCCTTTTGAAGCAAAACCTTCAGGTTTCTCCATGTTCATCGAGATCTCCATTTAAGAATGCTGTCTTTACATCCATTTGATGAATTTCTAGATTATAGATCGATGCAATTGCTATTAGCATTCTTATAGAGGTTATTTGTGTTACCAGCGAATATGTATCAAAGAAGTCTACTCCTTCTTTTTAACGATATCCTTTTGCTATTAATCTGGCTTTATACTTGTCGATAGAGCCATATGCCTTCATTTTCTTCTCGAAAATCCATTTACAGCCAATAGGTTTTATTCCAGGTGGAATATTAACAATTTTTCAAGTTTTATTACTTAGAATTGAATCAATCTCACTTTGGATTGCTTCTTTCCAACATGAAGATTCAGAAGATGACATTGCTTCCTTGTACGTTTGAGGTTCGTGTTCTAACACATATGTGAAGAAATCCAAACCAAATGTCTTGAAAGTCCTAACCCTTACGCTTCTTCTTGGTTCAACTTTCTCAATCTCATGACGAGTTTCATCTTCATGTGAATTGCTTGATCTTCTCTTGTTTTTTAGGGACATTATTCCCTTCATTCCTTTTGTGTGGAAACACATCTTCAAAGAATGAGGCATCTCTAGATTCCATGATTGTATTTATATGAATATCAGTTACATCAGACTTGAATACCAAAAATCTGTAGACACTACTATTTTGGGCTGGCCCTAGATAGTAACAATCTACTATTTTTGGTCCAAGTTTGGCTCTATTGGGAGGCGGAACTGGAACTTTTGCCAAGCACCCCCATACTTTGACGTATTTAAAGCTTGGTTTATGTCCTTTTCAAATCTCATATGGAATTGTTCCTGTTTTATTGTGAGGGACTTTGTTTAATAGTGATTAGACATATTTAAGTCTTCCCCCCACAAGTTCGTCGGTAGACCAGAGGTTAAAAGCATGGCATTAGTCATGTCTTTTAACGTTCTGTTCATCCTCTCGGCTACACTTTGTTGTAGTGAATATGGAGCTGTTTTGATGAATTATACCATTTTCGGCACAGAACTGTTCAGGTGATTCATATTCTCCACCTCGATCAGACCTCAATGTCTTGATCTTTTTTTCTTTTTATTTAACTGATTTTCAACCTCAGCCTTGTACTTTATAAATGATGTAATTGCTTCATCTTTACTATTCAAAATATATACATAGCAATATCGTATATAATCGTCAATAAACGTGATAAAGTACTTTTTCCCACCTCTTGTTGGTAACGATTTAAAATCACATAAATCTGTATGAACCAAACCTAGTGGTTCGGTGTTTCTATCAACAGATTGAAATGGTATTTTTTTTCACCTTTTTTGCTTCTACACATGTATCACATTTGTAGTTCTTATCTACTTGGAATTTCGAAATTAATCCCAAGTTTGATAATGTTTTCATTTTTCAAAAATTTATGTGTCCCAATCTATCATACCATAGTAAAATTTCATGCTCAAGAAAGTAAGAAACTTCAATTTTATTAACAGGACAATCAGAATACATAGTTTTTTGTCGATAACGGCTGCATTTGCCTTAAATAGGCCATCACATAAATATCTCCTTTCGATATACATTCCAGCTTTGGACAGAACCATCTTGTCTGACTCAAACACCATTTTGAATCCTTTCTTTGATTGTACTGCACCAGAGATGAGATTCTTGTGTATGTCTGGAACGTGGAGCACGTCATTCAACTTGATAGTTTTTCCATAAGTAAACTTGAGGATTACTGTGCCACTACCTTCGATCATAGATACTGTAACAGCCCGCAAATCCGTACCCCTTGAGTCAACACTGTTCTACAACAATCAACTCAAGTTGCACCGAAATACGAACCATTTGGGTTTAAGAAGAAGAGATAGAAGAAGAGAAAACAAAATCAACATCAGAATCTAACCATCGCAGCGGAATAAAATATAATAGAGAATAAATAATCTTTACTCAAAATCAAATATATCAGTTTACATATATTACATCATCAGAGTACATCAGTCACAGCTCACATCAATAACATACAATGGGTACACAACAACTCAAAACAGCGGAAATATATATATACAAGTACGAGAATATGTATCGTCATCCAGCTCGTCTCCTGAGCTCCACAGCATCATATCTTGTATCCTATAATACTCGGTCTGACCCGAGCATTACAGTTAAATAACACCCGAGTCAGTCTGGAATACCAGCATGAGAAAATCACACCCAATTGATTGTTAAAGTTTCAAAAATCCTTTGAAAACAAAAGCATCTCGTAAGACCACGCCACAAATAAACATGTCGGGTTTTTACCTTACGATAGCTAAAACAATTTTTATAGAAATTCTCTGATATTATAATAGGGTCTATATACAAATACTAATAAAATAGCTGAAATTGTTACATGATTAAATTCCAGCTACTAGCCACAGAGTGGGTAATACAAACAAACCTCGTACAAGGCTCGTAGGGAGAATGGATTTCCAACAATGACTAGGCACTGGGGTACCACCTGTCACAGTACGGGGCCTAGATCACCGTATCGAGGATTACTCCCTTCATCCCCTGCAACACAAGGCCGGAACCATTCCTTACTGAACAGTCCCGAACAAGATAAACCCCGTGGTTGGCGCGACCAACCACCCACTAAGCCGAAATATAAAAGGGACATCTAGACAGGGGAAATATCTTGTCCTGCTTGGGCATGACCCACCTAACCTTGCTGCATATCCCCTGATTTTCAGTCATTCCCGGTTGATGAGGCTTGAGGCTAAGCGTTACCTTTAGAACGTTTTCACTTAGAATGCCCATCGTCCACCTGACGATGTTTCGCAAGCATTCATCCATACAAGTCCGTCCCGGGTTCGAACGGAACCGAAGGCACTATTCCTACTACATCCATTTTGGAAATATCCTCAGGATTAGTAGCGACTAGCCCTTGAACTTCACTGCTCCAGCTTCGACTCCGAACACGTTACACGAAACGTACAAACCGGATCGAAGTGGTTTTCGAGAAATAAATCTCGATCCCGATCTCTTCGAAACGATCAACGCATTTGTCCAATATTGATAGTCGGTTATTTAACTATCAATTAATATTCACAAACAACCATCAACCAATAAATAATTTCTCAAATTATTTATTAATTTCCAAAAATATTTTCACAAGTTATATTTCTATTTCCAATCCTTTGAAAACAGTTTCAAATCCCTCATTCTTTTCAGAATCAACTTTCCCAAATATTTTCTATCTTCTCTGAAATCACCAAGTACAAAACTAGATTTAAAAATAATTTAAAACACTTTACTTTGAAATATATACTTTAAAAACATTTAAATTAAAACGACTTTTAATAATTTGGTAAAAATACATCTTATATGAATATTTGAAAATAAAGTTACTAAATAAAATATAAAACTAGAATTACACTTTGAAACAAAATATTAAGTCACTTTTTAAATAATTACTACTATAATAGATTTGAGGAAATACTTACCTTAAAATTTAAATATTAGAAATAATAAATTTTTCAAAAAAATACCTTTTAAAAACAATTTTAAAACTATTAACTTATATTTAAAATTTACTTGAAAGCGTACTTAGTGATCCAGGAAGAATTCCAGCTTCAAACATTTAAATCAATTTTCCAAATTGATTTTCAATTTATTCCATTTGAAATAAGTTTCTTAAATTACTCAATTCATTTCAAATTTCATTTAATTATGCACTTAATTATTATTGTTATTCCTTTCCATTTGGTTTTAAATCTTTTAACTGAAATATACAAATTTCAGCTTTTCCCAACTTCTTCTTTATTATTATATTATTTTTTTCAAAAATTTAAATCTTACATTTTAAATAAAATGTTTTGTTCTTTAATTAATATCGTTGAAGATTGTAATTCAATAACTTCCTGTTTATTCAAATTTCCTTTCTATACTTCACAATTTATTTATTAGAAATTTAAAGTCACATTATTTCTTCTCCAATTCATTCTTAAATTTATTCAAACTTTCTATAATTATTTCGCTTACAAATTTACTTCCGTTTAATTTCTTTTCAACAATCCAATTCGTAAATTTTGGGAATTCATTATAACCGAATATCCAATCAATCCATAACATTCAATATTCCAATATAACTCATCATAGGATATCAAATAATCACAACAGAGAATATTGAATAATTTAAATAAATGTGAGGGGTCCAGTTGGATCCCTCCAACCTGTTTTCCCTGCATCCAAAGATGTTAGCACAACATAATACACCAATTCCAAAATATCATACTATATCACATCAATCAATTCAACCATACAATCAATTATTAGATTTAATCATTTAAATTTAAATTTAAACTGAGTGAGATTAACTCACCTTTGATTTAATTTGCAATTCATCCAATCCGACTTGATTTTCCACGATTTCGGACCTTGTGAGAATAATTATAAAATTTATTAGATTATTTAATTGACTAAAAATTTATCCAACTAATCATTTTCTTTTCAATAAAAGCCAATCAGCTAATGATTTAGTTTGAACTCTTTACGGTATGATTTATCAATATCGAAGATAATCTACAAATAATTAACCACTGATTAAATTAACCATCAATTTAATTTAGACTAACCATTTGGTTTTAAAATAATAACTTTAAAACGTATATAGGTATATTTATTTTCTTTTGAAACTACATATATATATATACTTATATAGAATTGATAAAAATATAACTTATATAAATTTTCAACATTTAAAACCTCCTTTTATTTGTCAAAATCTTTTATATATATTTATATTATATGTTTATTGTTTATCTATTTAAAATCGATATCTTAAACCTTACCGTAAAAATGATTTTCTATTAACTATACTATCTCAATGTAAATTATTTAAATCAAAATAACTTAATGTAAGTTATATATGTATTACTTGTTCTAAGAATAACTCTTACAATATAAATTTCTACCCTACATATATATACATATTTTAAACTAAAATTTAGTTACTGTGAATTTAACTGAAATTGAAAATGAAATGTATATATATTTTAAATTGAAAGTAAATGATGACGAATACCTTACTGATTTCGACCCAGCCCTAGCTCTCTCGAAACCCCGCATGAGCCGATCTTTCCATTGCTTCGTCGCCTCCTCAGATCGAAGTCGCCGCTGCCTCGTTTCCGGCCTCGCAAACCTTAAAACGCCCACGCGGTTGAAACCCTAACATCACCAACCACCTCGACGAGCTGCTCTACAACATCAAAGTCAACCCAACAAAGCCATCCAAGTCGAGACTCACCCCAGCTTTCACGATCACTTAACGATGAACTCGCGACTTCCATTCGCCATTCGCACGAGAGCGCGATGTCCCCTCCCCTCAAGCCCTAATTCCGATCGAGTTCTATGATTTAAAACCGCGTTCGATTCGATTTCTGGGGATAGATTTGAATGAGGTGTCGTGAGATATATTTTATATATATATATAAACGAACCGAGATTGGAAAAAGTAGGAAGGGAAAGGAAGTTCGGCCAAGATTTATTTGGTTTTCCCCTTTTATATTTTTTTCTTCTTCTGCATATTAGGTTTTGAAGGAGGGTTCGGCCATTATATTTTTTAGGAAAGGGAATGAGATAACAGAAAGAAATAGGAAGGAGATCTATCGTGTAAAGGAAGATATGGAAGAGACGTATAAGAGAAGTCTCGATTGTTAATTTTAAATTCAATCTGACTATTCTAGGCATTAACCAGTCGTACGATCCAACGGTAACTCCAAATAATGCGAAAATTGAAATCCGATAATAATAAACCATTACGGATCCAATGAAACTGGTTTCGTCGAATTCCAAGACTGTGCCTCGGACGGCTATGTTTAATTTCAATTTAAACGATAAAATTTTAAAACTAAACAACCATCTTTAAATTCGATTCTATTACTTTTATTATTTTCAATATTATCAATATAAATTTTCCAAGCCTTCGAATTATCTTTAACAGCCTTAAAACCCAAATTCAATGATTTACCCAATTTCCGATAATTGAATTCAAAAATTAATTATCCAATAAATGTTTATATTTGAAAATTCAAGTTCAAAATTAACTTTTAAATATTTCAAATAATTTAAATATTTCGATTTTAAATGCTTAAAAATTTCGGGTCGTCACATTCCTCCCCCCTTAAAAGAATTTCGTCCCCGAAATTACCAATTAGGAAGAATGTCCAATACCCGTTTATTATTTCCCTAAAATCAAACAGCTTTTAACAATTCAACATCTCACCAACTATCTCTTATAAAAGATCCATTATCATTCTTATTAACTTCCAAACCTTTCCCTAGTTTGCAAACAATCCTATTTTCTCAACCATTCCGGTTTTAATCTTAAAACCAATTTTGAATTATCAAAATTTTCTCAAAATTTTCTAACTCCCTAAATTTCTTAAAAATTTTGCCAGCGTCTCCTTTGCGCCAAGTGGCTCAATCCAAATCCAAGTCCCAATCAAATTTCATACCAAATTTAAATGCGTACCTTTTGTCGGGCAATTCAAATTTATTTCTTGAAATCAAATCCAATTTCCTTTTTCCTTTAAAATACCTGCATATCCTGTTTAGCACTAATATCCAATCATAATATCCCAAAATATTTTATCGACTTTCTTACAAAATGTCAATATCTATTCATTTCAATATTATGTTAGATTATATTTGTAATATCCATTTCTAATCTAGAATTTACCATTCTTTTCTTAAGTTAGTATAAACATTTTATATGTTTCTTATCTTTATTTCTCTTTACCACTTTTAGTTTATACCTATTTCTATTCAAATCAATTTCCACATTACATATGTATTTCATTTATTTTCAACTTTGAACTTTTAAATTTTATCCTTCATTTATAACTAATTTAAGTCATTACTTTAATTAGTTTCATTTACTAACTTATTTTAGTTTCCAATTCTAAATAGTTTTGTCGTTAACAAAATTTTTCAAAATTTTCAAAAATTTTCGAACTCCCAAAATTTCTGAAAATTTTTGGAAGAGTCCCCTTTGTACGGAGGAGCTTTTGCAATTTGACAAAAGAGATAAATACATATACATCAACCCACCCGGTCGGAAAAATCAAAAACAGTTCATATTTCCTATTTTAATTGCGTAAGCGTACCTTATTTAGCATTTTAAGCAAGCAGCTTATTATTTTTAGCAAATAGCCCAACCCAAATCCAGCCATACGGCTTCCAGGTACCTGTACTTACTCAATTTAAACATGTAAGTGCCAAATATATGCAGTTTAACTATATTCCACTTATTTATAATAGTTAAAACATATGAACTCTAAAAGAATCTCATACCAAACATTTTTCCGTAAGCAATTAATATAGTTTCATGCTAATTCAACTGTTTCAATTAATTTATAAACCATTCTCATCCAATGTGAATGTTTTTCAATCCATTTGTATATAACTTCATTAATTTGAATGGTTTAAAACTCAATTGCTTACATTTAACTTATTTTTAAGCAAAATGAACTCATATTTAATTCAATTGCTTTCAAAATCAATTTATTTTACTTCCACCAACTCATAGAATTTTAATTACTTCCATTTACATCCAATAACAATTTATTCTATGCAATTTGACAAGATTTGTGTGAATAAATAAGTATTTATGTTTATAACCAATTTAAATTGACTCCAACTCAATTTATACTTAATTCTATTCCATTTCGGATTTATTCACAATCCATATATTCTCAGTTTCATTGCATTTCAATTTTATTAACCAAAATTAGTTCATTCAAAACTATTAACAAATTAGGTACATCTCCATTACCAATTAAATTTTCCTTCTTATTTTAATTCATTCACATCCATTCATTTACATTTAAAACCATTCCGTAATTGTTTATTCCAAACTATTTTATTTAGCTCGAAAACAATCCGGGTTATTTCATTCAATAACCATTTCTCAACTCATTTAAACCAACACTTCATTTGGTTCTTATTTATCCCATCCATTCATTTATTCAATATAATTAGTTTATCCATATTTACTTAAACCATTCTAATAAACTCGAAACATTCTATTTTTCTTATTGCCTCAAGTTATTTCAATTCCTTAATAATTTTAAATGGTTTACTATTATTTATTCTAGAATTTCATTCCACTAATATTATTGGCATCACACCGAATTTTATTTCAATTAAAATTTATTCTTACTTGATTTAAATCCAATTCACCATTATTAAACTAAATTTTAAGTTGAATGCAATTCAACTCATTTCCATTTTTTTTTTATTTAAGCTTAAGTTTATTCACTCCAATTTTATACTTAAGCCCATTTTATTTTCCAGTAAATCTCTCTTTTTTTCTCACTATTCTTAAGCTCATTTCCTTTTTGCAATTAAATTTCTCTTTTCAATTCAATTTGATTCTATCTCAATCCAATCTCATTTCAAACTTATTTGATTAGTTATTATAAAATTTAACTTTTCAGATTTAACCCATTCACTTTATTTCCTGGCTATTTCCAAGATATCTTCACTTATGGATTTTATTTGTACATTCAAACATTGCTATTTTAATCCATTTACATTTTTATCCGATACACTTCAATTCTAATTTTAATTAATAACTCAAGTTCTGATTCTGTTTTTTTTTTCACTTTTAATTTGCCACCCAATTTATTAACTCACAATTCAGCTTCATTCTCAATTACTTTCACTTCATCAACAATTTGAATCAATTTTAATTTATAACTTGAGTTTATTTCCAATCTTCATCGTAGACTCACAATTCAATCTCATTAACTAATTTATTATCCAATTAGTTCTCCCCGTATTCATAATCCAACACTTGAATTTTTATTCCAAATATCACTCCATTTAATTTTCTTAAGTTCAATATTTATTTTATACTTCAAGTTTGGATCCTCATTTCATTTCATCACTATATTGATTTTGGGCTTTGCATTCCATTTTAAATTTTATAAGTTACCCCTTATTGTTTTATACAATTCCATTCATCATAAGCTTGAATATATTCACCTTTTATTTTTAACTCAAGCCTTCTATTTATTTATTTCAACACAATCCTTATCCAACTTATTTTACATTTATTCAGGTAAAAATCTAATTCCATTCTATAATTCAGCTGAATTTTTATTCCAATTCAATTTTATCTTAATTCGGATTTATTTAACTCAATTCGATTCCAACCTGATTCGAATACAACTGGATATTATTTCAGCTTATTCAATAATTTCAATCCAATCAAAAATTTTATTTCCAACTCCAAGTAAATTTTCATTTTCAACTTTTCTCTTTAAATTTAAATTCCAACATCCAAAGCTTATATTTCCCTGATTTAAAAATCATCTCAATTTATAAGCTTATAACCTATCTCATCAGGATTTTTAAAATACCGGCTTTTGGTTTCAAAACATTTTGAAATTTCCAACATCGCAATTACACTTCTCAAAAATTAAACCCAATCCTAGCTTTTATTTTCAACAAATTTCCTTTTGAAATTTTCAAAACAACCAGCTTTTCCTGAACAAAACAATTTGGCAGCAATTCATCACTTAGAAATTCAAAAATGAATACTGATGATGCGGCCGTCATCATAAGGATTATTTTCCCATAATCCAGGTGATTTCAATGCTATTTTACTTCCAAAATCCATTTTAAAACAATTTTCCTTTCGGAAGTATCTCCAAAACATATGTGTTATTATTCAACTTCAAATACTTTTGACAAACACTTCCAAATTTCCGGGATTTAAATTTCCAAATCCTGCTTTAAATTAATTTTACTATAATTTTATTTGCATAGCTTATGCTCATACAAATTCTTATTTGGTTATATTTTAATTTATAATGCACATTTACAATTCATATTTATAAGTTTCATTTCCTAATGAATTTATTTACTTAAACCTTTTTGGTTGTATTTTCAATTTTGAGTCAAATTTTCACTCAACAATGATAATAATGTAATACTATTCTTTCTAACATCCAAACAACCATATCTTAGATAAATAGTTTAAGAAAACTTTTTCTTATATCAAAATATATTTTTGGGCAAAATTATTTCATTCACCCACATTTAAACCAATACCATGTCGATTGTTCTATTCAAGTGTTTAGAAACCCTTTCAATACAGTTGCGCAGACTGTGTCGACGAAGGTTCATATGCCACTCAATAAACCAATCAACACAATAGTAAAACAATTTATATTCACTAACAAATACGCGCTCATATTTATTAATACGCTCAAACTCATTATAGAGTACTACGGACTCTAATTTATGAGTGATTCCCACCAGAGCCAAGGTTATCACCAACCTATGCTCTGATACCAACTGTAACAGCCCGCAAATCCGTACCCCTTGAGTCAACACTATTCTACAACAATCAACTCAAGTTGCACCGAAATACGAACCATTTGGGTTTAAGAAGAAGAGATAGAAGAAGAGATAGAAGAAGAGAAAACAAAATCAACATCAGAATCTAACCATCGCAGCGGAATAAAATATAATAGAGAATAAATAATCTTTACTCAAAATCAAATATATCAGTTTACATATATTACATCATCAGAGTACATCAGTCACAGCTCACATCAATAACATACAATGGGTACACAACAACTCAACACAGCGAAAATATATATATATACAAGTACGAGAATACGTATCGTCATCCAGCTCGTCTCCTGAGCTCCACAGCATCATATCCTGTATCCTATAATACTCGGTCTGACCCGAGCATTACAGTTAAATAACACCCGAGTCAGTCTGGAATACCAGCGTGAGAAAATCACACCCAATTGTTTGTTAAAGTTTCAAAAATCCTTTGAAAACAAAAGCATCTCGTAAGACCACGCCACAAATAAACATGTCGGGTTTTTACCTTACGATAGCTAAAACAATTTTTATAGAAATCCTCTGATATTATAATAGGGTCTATATACAAATACTTATAAAATAGCCGAAATTATTA
Organism: Allium cepa; assembly: GCA_030765085.1. Lineage (NCBI taxonomy): Eukaryota > Viridiplantae > Streptophyta > Magnoliopsida > Asparagales > Amaryllidaceae > Allium > Allium cepa. Next base: position 243,276,607 of record CM060930.1, read on the forward strand.
CATGATTAAATTCCAGCTACTAGCCACAGAGTGGGTAATACAAACAAAACTTGTACAAGGCTCGTAGGGAGAATGGATTTCCAACAATGACTAGGCACTGGGGTACCACCTGTCACAGTACGGGGCCTAGATCACCGTACCGAGGATTACTCCCTTCATCCCCTGCAACACAAGGCCGGAACCATTCCTTACTGAACAGTCCCGAACAAGATAAACCCAGTGGTTGGCGCGACCAACCACCCACTAAGCCGAAATATATAAGGGACATCTAGACAGGGGAAATATCTTGTCCTGCTTGGGCATGACCCACCTAACCTTGCTGCATATCCCCTGATTTTCAGTCATTCCCGGTTGATGAGGCTTGAGGCTAAGTGTTACCTTTAGAACGTTTTCACTTAGAATGTCCATCGTCCACCTGACGATGTTTCGCAAGCATTCATCCATACAAGTCCGTCCCGGGTTCGAACAGAACCGAAGGCACTATTCCTACTACATCCATTTTGGAAATATCCTCAGGATTAGTAGCGACTAGCCCTTGCACTTCACTGCTCCAGCTTCGACTTCGAACACGTTACACGAAACGTACAAACCGGATCGAAGTGGTTTTCGAGAAATAAATCTCGATCCCGGTCTCTTCGAAACGATCAACGCATTTGTCCAATATTGATAGTCGGTTATTTAACTATCAATTAATATTCACAAACAACCATCAACCAATAAATAATTTCTCAAATTATTTATTAATTTCCAAAAATATTTTCACAAGATATATTTCTATTTCCAATCCTTTGAAAACAGTTTCAAATCCCTCATTCTTTTCAGAATCAACTTTCCCAAATATTTTCTATCTTCTCTGAAATCACCAAGTACAAAACTAGATTTAAAAATAATTTAAAACACTTTACTTTGAAATATATACTTTAAAAACATTTAAATTAAAACGACTTTTAATAATTTGGTAAAAATACATCTTATATGAATATTTGAAAATAAAGTTACTAAATAAAATATAAAACTAGAATTACACTTTGAAACAAAATATTAAGTCACTTTTTAAATAATTACTACTATAATAGATTTGAGGAAATACTTACCTTAAAATTTAAATATTAGAAATAATAAATTTTTCAAAAAAATACCTTTTAAAAACAATTTTAAAACTATTAACTTATATTTAAAATTTACTTGAAAGCGTACTTAGTGATCCAGGAAGAATTCCAGCTTCAAACATTTAAATCAATTTTCCAAATTGATTTTCAATTTATTCCATTTGAAATAAGTTTCTTAAATTACTCAATTCATTTCAAATTTCATTTAATTATGCACTTAATTATTATTGTTATTCCTTTCCATTTGGTTTTAAATCTTTTAACTGAAATATACAAATTTCAGCTTTTCCCAACTTCTTCTTTATTATTATATTTTTTTTTCAAAAATTTAAATCTTACATTTTAAATAAAATGTTTTGTTCTTTAATTAATATCGTTGAAGATTGTAATTCAATAACTTCCTGTTTATTCAAATTTCCTTTCTATACTTCACAATTTATTTATTAGAAATTTAAAGTCACATTATTTCTTCTCCAATTCATTCTTAAATTTATTCAAACTTTCTATAATTATTTCGCTTACAAATTTACTTCCGTTTAATTTCTTTTCAACAATCCAATTCGTAAATTTTGGGAATTCATTATAACCGAATATCCAATCAATCCATAACATTCAATATTCCAATATAACTCATCATAAGATATCAAATAGTCACAACAGAGAATATTGAATAATTTACATAAATGTGAGGGGTCCAGTTGGATCCCTCCAACCTGTTTTCCCTGCATCCAAAGATGTTAGCACAACATAATACACCAATTCCAAAATATCATACTATATCACATCAATCAATTCAACCATACAATCAATTATTAAATTTAATCATTTAAATTTAAATTTAAACTGAGTGAGATTAACTCACCTTTGATTTAATTTGCAATTCATCCAATCCGACTTGATTTTCCATGAATTCGGCCCTTGTGAGAATAATTATAAAATTTATTAGATTATTTAATTGACTAAAAATTTATCCAACTAATCATTTTCTTTTCAATAAAAGCCAATCAGCTAATGATTTAGTTTAAACTCTTTACGGTACGATTTATCAATATCGAAGATAATCTACAAATAATTCACCCCTGATTAAATTAACCATCAATTTAATTTAGACTAACCATTTGGTTTTAAAATAATAACTTTAAAACGTATATAGGTATATTTATTTTCTTTTGAAACTACATATATATATACTTATATAGAATTGATAAAAATATAACTTATATAAATTTTCAACATTTAAAAACCCCTTTTATTTGTCAAAATCTTTTATATATATTTATATTATATGTTTATTGTTTATCTATTTAAAATCGATATCTTAAACCTTACCGTAAAAATGATTTTCTATTAACTATACTATCTCAATGTAAATTATTTAAATCAAAATAACTTACTGTAAGTTATATATGTATTACTTGTTCTAAGAATAACTCTTACAATATAAATTTCTACCCTACATATATATACATATTTTAAACTAAAATTTAGTTACTGTGAATTTAACTGAAATTGAAATTAAAATGTATATATATTTTAAATTGAAAGTAAATGATGACGAATACCTTACTGATTTCGACCCAGCCCTAGCTCTCTCGAAACCCCGCATGAGCCGATCTTTCCATTGCTTCGTCGCCTCCTCAGATCGAAGTCGTTGCTGCCTCGTTTCTGGCCTCGCAAACCTTAAAACGCCCACGCGGTTGAAACCCTAACATCACCAACCACCTCGACGAGCTGCTCTACAACATCAAAGTCAACCCAACAAAGCCATCCAAGTCGAGACTCACCCCAGCTCTCACGATCACTTAACGATGAACTCGCGACTTCCATTCGCCATTCGCACGAGAGCGCGATGTCCCCTCCCCTCAAGCCCTAATTCCGATCGAGTTCTATGATTTAAAACCGCGTTCGATTCGATTTCTGGGGAATAGATTTGAATGAGGTGTCGTGAGATTTTTTTATATATATATATATAAACGAACCGAGATTGGAAAAAGTAGGAAGGGAAAGGAAGTTCGGCCAAGATTTATTTGGTTTCCCTTTTTATATTTTTTTCTTCTTCTGCGTATTAGGTTTTGAAGGAGGGTTCGGCCATTATATTTTTTAGGAAAGGGAACGAGATAACAGAAAGAAATAGGAAGGAGATCTATCGTGTAAAGGAAGATAGGGAAGAGGCGTATAAGAGAAGTCTCGATTGTTAATTTTAAATTCAATCTGACTATTCTAGGCATTAACCAGTCGTACGATCCAACGGTAACTCCAACTAATGCGAAAATTGAAATCCGATAATAATAAAATATTACGGATCCAATGAAACTGGTTTCGTCGAATTCCGAGACTGTGCCTCGGACGGCTATGTTTAATTTCAATTTAAACGATAAAATTTTAAAACTAAACAACCATCTTTAAATTCGATTCTATTACTTTTATTATTTTCAATATTATCAATATAAATTTTCCAAGCTTCAAATTATCTTTAACAGGCTTAAAACCCAAATTCAACGATTTACCCAATTTCCGATAATTGAATTCAAAAATTAATTATCCAATAAATGTTTATATTTGAAAATTCAAGTTCAAAATTAACTTTTAAATATTTCAAATAATTTAAATATTTCGATTTTAAATGCTTAAAAATTCCGAGTCTTCACAGATACTACAGAATACCCATATAGAGTTTTTATTCTTGATCGAATTTCTGGTATGTAGAAAACATGGATTTGTCAGAGAAGACATGACGAGTAGCGCCTGTGTCTACTCACTATTAGTTAGAATTCTAAACCAAATTGCATTCAGATACAACTGCCGAGAAGTTGGACTCGTCTACTTCCATGTTGTCTACTATATTTGCCTCTTTGTTGCGTTCCTTTTTGTATCTGCAATTTATAGCGGCATGTCCAACTAGAAATCCAACCGGTTAAAGAAGGAAACCTTTCCACAAACCCAACACTCGCCATTAAACTTTTTGGGTCGTTTGTTGTCTTTTGGTTTGTTGTCTGGAGCTATCCTTTTCTTTTGAAAATTCTTCTTTTTGTTTTTCGTCTTTGACTCTTCAGCCACAAATGCCTCCTCAATTGGTTTTAAGACTCCACGATTATCTGCCTCAATTTTTGGTCAAACTAGCCTCTAAACTTAAGATGATATACACTAGTATACCAAAACAGAGATTAATCAATAATAAACTTGTCTCACAAGTTTACAACTTAGATTTCCACTACTTTTGAATTTTGTATTAGTTATTTTAACAATAAGTATGTTGTAATTAATTACAACAACAAACTAACAACCATAGCAATAATAACTATAGTGTTAAATCAAACGTTATACCATTTAAAGAAATAGTACAATGCGGAAAGAAAATGATATATATATATATATAAATCAACTAGAAATCCAACCGGTTAAAGAAGGAAATTACGTCTGAGGCTTGTCTTAACAATTTCCTTAAGACTTTATTCAAAGTCTTCTAAGATACAACAGACGTGAACTGCTCAATATTGCGATGTGTATGATCTTCTGTGTGATATGCAAAAGTGCATGGATTATGCATATTAAGAAGCGAAGAGGAAGAAGAAAAATTTGGAATTAAAATTGAGTGAGGAAAGTGATCAGGTTTCCGGCTTATTTATAGCCGAATTCCCAATGGCTACACCCGTTGAGAAAAGTAGCATCCCTTCATTTGCAACGCCAAAAAGTGTTACTGTTCACAATAGTCATGCCTCTTCGTTTGCAATGGCCGAAAACTGTTGGGATTCGCAACAGTCGCACCTCTTCGTTTGCAACGGCCGAAAACTATTGCGGTTCACAACAGTCACGCCTCTTCGTTTGCAACGGCCAAAAACTGTTGCTATTCGCAACAGTCGCGTCCAATCCACTAGTCGCTTCTATTTGAATTTAAACAGTAGAAAACCATTCACTTCTATACAGCAAAAATATAACACGGTCCACTCTTATTGGACCCGCACCCACACCCGACCTGGCCCGGTTCGGTCGGGCGGGCGGGCGGGCAGTGGCGCGCGCGTGTTAGTCCATGGCCATATAGGTCCTCTCCTTCGCACAAAATTACCTGACCCTAAGGGACACTATAGGGATTGAGAGTGTACTATATAAACCAGAAAATTGACTTATTTTTGGCGATGTGGGATATATCTCATTCACTCTTTTTTTAGCATACTAACAGTGATTGTGTCTGAAGCAATAAGAAGTAATGTGAATTGCTGTTGTTGATTGACGAATTGTTGATTGATGAATTGTTTTCTTGCAGCAATAAGAAGGAGGCTCGATCAGTTTGATCATGAAAATGTGAAAATGTGAAGTTCACAGATGGATCAGTCAAGTATGGGTCGGTCAGGGATGTACAAATATGAAAATGTGAATTGCTATTGTGGAGGAGGTAAGGGGTAATGAAGAAGTGGGTAGTGTGTAATACAGTTTGGATGTAAATTTGTATGAAGTGTATGGCAGTTGCAAGAAGTTGATAGAGGATATTGAAGTAGATGGTGGAAGTGTTGTTGCAGTTTTGGGTGGTTGAAGTTGTTCGGTTTTGGGTAGATGGTTTGAGCAGTGAGATGAAGTGGTTGAAGTGCGAAGAGGATGTTTGGATGACAGGTTGGAAAGGTCAATGCAGTGGTGATTTTTTGATGATATGAAGTTGAAATGTGTGAGGTACTGGTTGATGCAGTGGGTAAGGGAGGTATTTGGTTCAACAGTTGTTTGTGGCAGTTGGAGTTGAGGAGGTGGCAGTAGTTTGTAGTAGAGAAGCAGCCAGCGGTGAAAATGTGGTGGTGAACTATGGGGTTATGGAGATGCTTTGGTAGTGATGTTGAAGTTATGGTCAGGCTGGATGAAGGCTGTATGTTGTGATGTAGTGGCAGTAAGAGTTGTATGTTGTGGCAGTAAGAGTGGTATGCAAGGATGTATGTTGTGATGTGTTGAATGAGCAAAGGATGTTTTGGAGGTTTAGTTAATGTATAACTGGAATTAGTGGTTTGCATTGGTGAACAAGTGGTTTGTAAAATGTATGTATGATATGCACATGTAGTAAGTAGGCATTTCAATGTGGTCTATAGAGTTTTTGAAGTGTTATTTTTACTATAATGGGGTGTTTTGTGGGGTTTGAATAGGTGTGATGAAGGTGATGAAGGGTTTGTTAGCAGCAAGAAAGTGGAGTTTGTATGCACTGTGTAGTTGCAGTTGTATGGTGCGGTATAGTAAGACAATGGAAGGTAGTTGATCTGTGGGTGTGAGGCTTGTGGTTGAATTGTTGTATTGTAGTTGGATGTGAGAAGGCAAAGGCAGTTAAGAAATGTGCACAAAGAGCAATGCATAGATAGTGTATGAAATGTATATAAACTGAAATGCGATGTGTTATGCAATAGTAATGTAACAGCGGTAAACAATGTATCTGTAATTCAAACAGCAATTGTAAAATCAAAATAGAGTATAAATGAAAGTGAAATATATTTTTTTTAAATTTTTTGTGTGTGTGTGTCTATATATATATATATATATATATATATATATATATATATATATATATATATGAAAACGCGAATGAAAGAAGAAAAGCAACAAGCAACAAATCAAATATTTGAAAACAAAAATCATACAAAACACACAACATAATTTTTTCTTCTAAATATGACAATTAACACATAGAACAAACACACAATAAAAATCAAATGAAAATAATTAAAAGAATAGAAAATCAAATCAATTCCCCGGCAACTGCGCCAAAAACTTATTCGACCGGCTAATACTCTATCGGATTAGAAAATAGTCGATCAAATTTTAAATTAAAATTTAACCATATGCGTACGACGTACAATATTAGTACGTGGTCTATACGGGTCGATCCGTAGGGAATTGTTTAGAGTTTAAAATTTATATTCAATCAAATTAACCAAAGTTGGGAGTGTTGTTAGGCTAAAAATGAAAATATAAATAAACTAACAAAAGAAAATGGATAAAAATATGAAAGTAGAAGGCAATTTAGAGCCAATGTCCTTCTCAAGGTCACCTAAATCAATATATATATAAAATTATGATCTCGCTTTTTTGTTCATTAGTGAATTTAGTTGATGTGTTTATCATAAGCATGGAATATTTATGTTATTAATTAGTTCAATATAAACTATCAAAATATAACATAACCACTAACCATTTTTTAACTCTCATGAAAAAAGACAATGAGGTTGAAAATAAAATCCATTCTAAGCATGATCTATTAATTATTGACTAAAAATATAGACCATCAAATTTTGATTTTAAAATTCACTCATTACCATAATCATATGTAGATGAAGAGGTAATTTGTGTCTGTGTTTGTTTAAGCATAGCCTATTTGCTGTCAACAACATAGGCTATCAAATTCGAAGCTAAAACAACAAAATATTTACCACGTCAATCATTCCATTAAGCAAAAAGTGAGAACAAAAATTACCAAATTTAAATCTACATGATTAAGAGAGCTATATTACCCTTAAACTGAAGGGGTTTAGCCTCTCATGTTTATTGTTTCAACAAATGTAGCATTCAACATGAAATAAAAACAAGAGGAAAAAAGGACAAAATTAAAATAAAATGAGAGTTAATCTTCTTGCATAATATATAAAGTACACTAGTAACATAAAAGGAAATAACATTAAATAAAACAACATGAATTAAAATTTCATATAAGAAAATTACATATGGAGAAAATGGCTAAGTAGCCTTGAAAATAAAGAAAAGAGAACTTCTTTTTGAGCCTCAACTTAAACTAACTAAAATGGAGGCTAAGGAGGCTAAGAGCTTAATTACATGAACATACAGGGTATTTATACAAGTCTAACACCCTAGTGTATATTTTTGAGGACTATCCAAGCTACACTCTTAGGAAGTGTGGCCACCAAGTAATCATTAGCATGTATTAATCCTTCTCTTAAATGTGCATGTAACTTTAATGGCCATTTAGCATGTGCATTAGCTCCTAATTGAAGATCAAGGTAAGTGGGTAGGTGGGGTCCTCCATGTTGTCATGAAATGAATTATTTCCATCTTCATTTGCTTCTCTTCTCTTTTGCATGCACGTTTTTCAGGAAGCCTCTTGTAATTTCCATCTAGTTTTTCCTACAAATAAAAATGAAATGTGCAAATAAGTATTCTCAAATTAATATATTCACAAAAATGACCATTTTGCTCCTATATGAAGACGAATGAATGATGACTTGAAAATAATTTGAATATTAGTTTAAACATGTTAAAATAACCAACTTGCTCATTTATTTAATTAAATTCGACAAAATACGGAAGTAAAAATATGCACATTTACATACACATCAAAAGTGAAGACATGCTGATGACAATGATTTGAAGATGGAGATCTTCATGATGTAGGGTTGCTTGCCACTAACCTCTGGGTTGACCCACATATTATATATATATGGTAGCGGTAGTGCCTTCATTTTAAAAATCTTCGGTTTGCAAGGACTAGTCGTTAGTAATCCTAGTGATGATTCCCAAACTGGAAGTAGTAGGAGGACTGTCGTCGGTTCGTCCTTTACTTGGACAACTTGTATAGATGAGTGTCTGACATTACATTTCTAAAAACACATGCATTGACCTCTACAAATGTACGTCTATTTGGTGGTGTAGGAGGTAACCCCTCCTAAACTTAACATCCTTCTCTAAGACATACAAGCTCAAAGGTTTTACTTTTGTGGAAATCAATAGTATGTTGTTAGAAATTGCAATGTAGGATCCAAAGTGTAATTTTCTTTGTGAAAAGCAAGCCATGGCTTTGTGGAAAGAAGAGGGTAGCTTTATGAGCCTTACATCCTAGGAACGGTACAGGATAGAATGTGGTCTACAAGACATATATTTCGGTCTAACGATTTATTGATGATTGAGGAGTCCAGTAGTGTTAGGACCCTCAATGGTTTAAATGGGCCGGTATTGGAGGCTCGACTAAGAAAGAGTAAAGCCATCGAAATACGTTGTTTCATAGTAGTGTAACAATGTGGTGCGAAGGCTTACTTGAAAAAAGAAAATAGTCACCGGAGATTAGGATGTTATGCGTAGATTTCGCATTAGAGGAAATGGTCACTAGTTCCCTATCATATTGGAAATTAATTCCAATCGAGCTTTACAGTTTTGGTTGTATTCCTAAATATATTTAATGCTTTGCAAATATTTCGGCTGCCTTATTGGCATCATATACACCGTTTGACATTATCCGGATATTGATACCTAATTTGTGTATATATTTATTTGAAGAAAAAATTGAACCAATGGCATTAATGATAACAACAAATTTGTTTTGATATGGTATTTTGTTATTATAAAGTAAAAATATGTCTGTGTTTATGTGCGACGTGGTCTTACAAGATGTAGTTCTTTTTCAAGGTTTTGATTAGCATCAATCTGTTCTATGACACTATCATATACATTTATAATTTGATTTTTCTCACGCTGGTTAACCCAGGTATTTTTAATACTCGGGTCAAATCCGAGTAGTTTTAGATTTAGCTAAAGCCGCTTGGAGTTTCTAGAGGAGAGCTAGAGATCTTCATCAACGTGTGGACGTATTCTATTTTTTTGCAACATTTGTTTTGTTATTTTTAGCATTTTTAAGGACAAAGGGTTTATAGCTATCCAGGCTGAATCAAGTTTAGAATGTAATATTATATTCAAATTTTTCTGATGTAAAAGATTCTATGGTTAATAATATATAATTATTCCATTCATGTGAGATTATGTTTTTCTTTGAAAACCCAGGAGAATCCGACGGGCAGGTAAACTCCTGAGGAGGGTATAGTAAAGTCATCCGCTGATCCAATCCCCTATACCCTCGGTAAATTTATATAAGATAGGGAAGCACATAGTTGGAATCAAACCTGGGTCTTTTTACCAGTACTCGAGCCTCCTTTCCACTATGCCTCACCAACGAACATGTGAGATTATGTTTTCTTCTATGTTCTGTGTTATTTTCTTTTCAGCACTGATCAATCTGCCTTTCCTACACTCGATTTGAGGTATTTGAATACTAGGATGTATTAATGTCGATATTCAAGAGTCAAAAAGGCAGGTCATCCATTGAGTATCAGAGCTTAGGTTAAGCAAACACCTAAAGTTTGGTAGGTTAAAAATCAATATATATATATATATATATAGGGTTAGTAATACTCTAAAATGAGTCACTCATTAGGCATAGGGTTACTATCACCCTAGAATGAGCTTTGAGAGTATTGTACATATGAGCACGTATTTGTTATTGGATATAAAAATGTTTTTTGTTGATTAATTTGTTGGCTGGTTTATGAATTTTGGTCGATGCATAAAGAGCTCTATGTAATCGATTGTGATTCCTAAATACTTAAACAAGGCAGATCGACACACTATTTTCAAAAGGATTATATTTTATATACAAAAGAATATTGATATTTGTGTGACTTAGGAACTTTATAAGATTTATTCCCTTTGGAAAGTTCAGTGAATTAGGTCTCGATCTATTTGGTGATGATTGGAAAAATCTTCTAATTATCGATCGGATGTTAGCTTGGGCGAACGGTATCGTACGCTTAGAAAATTATTCTTCTTATAATTGAAGGATCAAGGAAAGCTCAAATCTAAACAAGTTTGAATCAAATTACTTGGATAAAATGATTTTAAGTCAAGAAATAAGTGGTATGAAACTTCTGATGATATTTTGGTATATCATTTAGGGGGAAAATGACCTTTTATATGCCAGACGATGAGTTATGGCCGAATCCAAAACAAGCATGAAGAGTACGTGTAGAAAGAGAAGCAAAAGAAAAATTAAGACTAGGATGTTATGCTGGCATCTACTGTTACAGATGTTGTAATGAAGGGCATTATGTAGTTCAATGTAAGAATAGGAAAATAAAGGAAAAGAAAAAAGAGGGATCTTTTAGGGATGGTATATTCTTTTTCAAAAGGCAAGGACATTTTCTACATGAGTGTCTTAAAATAAAGAAAAAACCCAGAATTTGATTAGGAAGGAAAAGAGTTGCTACCTTGCAGCGGACTAGGACATATAGCCAAAGAGTGTCCCAAATGGACTTGCAATTGGCACTATGAAGGAAGACATATAATGAAGTACCATCCAAAAAAGGTGGGTTAACTTAGGTTCCAAGGATAAAGTACCATCTACCTCGAAAGGGGTCCAAGAATAGTATATATAGCAGTTCAAGTATCTATATACAAAATGTTGATAGACTCTATTCCCTAGAAGTTATCCCTAAAATTTGTAATACAGGCCAGGATTAAGATTAGGTGTATATATACAGTGTTATTTAATAAATCTATTTTTGGATTATTCTCCCTATGAATTTCTTCTATCTAATATCAGATCAATTTAATATGATATTTGGAAATAAAAAGTTTAGAGGAATGTTAAGAAAATGGCTTTATAAAAGTGTTGAAATCAAGAAAATTATTTAAGAATATATTTATAGAGGTATATTTTATAAAATAAAGTGGAATTCATAAAAAATGAATTGATTTTGTAATATGATGGGTTTGAAATAAATGTTTAATAGAAAGGAGGATTTTGGGAATTCATATCCAAATGTTTTAGAAAAGTTTAAAAGAGATAAAAGGAAAGTTATTGAATATAAAATAATTTTGCAATTAAATTTATAAGGGAATTTATTAACAAAGAATTTTGAAAAGGATTTTGGAATAAAATTATAATAGTATTGTTCCAAGTAAAGGATAACTGATTTCTTTTGAAAAGCATATGGAATATTTTGGGTGAATATTTTGAAATGATATTCAAAGAGTAAAATATAAGTTAAAATTTCATGAAATGTTTTCATAAAATTTTGACAATTTTAATAAGTATGTATGTTATACCTAGATAATTTCATCATACAATTCTAATCTAAAATTCGAGTATGGAATTTTGGGGTGTTTACACCGGTCTGAAAAAGGATTAGCACTCGATTCTTGATGATGAACTTTGAGAAGGGTTTGGGGTTAGGTACTTGCATTTTCTATCACGGTTGAGAGCTATGTAAGGAAAACGAAAGTTCCTGATTTAAGAGACTGACCAAAGTCCGCACTAAAGGATTGAAGGATAAATACTAGTTCAGAAGTAAAAGTTGTATATTCGGATAGGAAATCATACCAAATATTCCATAAGAATGATATGGGTATATCATAGGGAATTAAGTTTAAAATACATGTTTTGGGTTGTGTTAACGCTAAAATTTGAACGCTAACACCCCGGTGTATGAAGTGAGATCGTGAAAGCACTACCCGATAACTCGGGAATAGATTATAAGCATATAATAGTGAAAAAACAGTAAACAGCAGCAATTTTATAGTGGTTCGGCTTAAGAGATAGCCTACGTCCACTTTGAATATCTTTATTGACGATTTGATTACAAGTCAATGCAGTTACACTTTGATTACAACACACTCTGAGTTTCGAGTGACTTAGAACAAGTAGCCTAAACTTCGATGTCGATCCAAATCTTTGAACACATGTTTGACATGTTTGATTTCTTCGTGAAGTTCCTTGAAGATGTTGAAGTAGTTCAGAATGCAGCAGAGTAACGGCGCTTGAAATGAATGAGCCAAAAGGTCCCTTGAATGTTGGAGGTGGCCGTGTATTTATAGGCAAATTTTTGGGCTGGAATTGTTAAGTCATGAGTCGTGACCGACTCAGAATGAACCGTGACCGACTCACATACCACGAGTCAGCAAGCAGTGGCATAGATGAAATGGCATTGAGCTTGTTCCTCGTATGCTTAGGTCGCCAGCGACTTATGATAGGTCGCTAGTCACCTTGAGTCGTTGGAAACCCTGAGTCGTTGGAAACCCTGAGTAGGTCTACCCCATAAACCACTAACTAGTTAAACCACTCTGCTCTTCTAAGGCATTAACTCGTTGAGTCGTTGGTCCACTGAGTCGTTACGAACCTTGAGTAGATGAGTTGGTCCAGTCCTTGAGTAGATGAGTCGGTCCAGTCCTTGAGTAGATGAGTCGGTTCAGTCCTTGAGTCGTCTCGTATGAGCCGTGAACTTCGTTGAGTCGGTAACTCAATGAGTCGGCCTGTATCATGAACCGCTAACCTCCATGAGTCGTTCCATTCCTCTAAGTTGCCTTGAGCCTTAGCTCGTCAGCCAATTGAGTCGCTACCAGTTGAGTCAGTCCTTTCCTTAAGTTGCTGAAGCCCCTTGAGTCGTAAATCCAATGAGTCGTTAAAGACCTTAAGTGGATGAGTCGGTACAAGTTTCATCTCGTTGGCAGAACAGGGTTAACATTTGCCCCTTGAAGTACACGCCTAAGTCGTAGGTCGTGTGCTTCGACTTATCGTAACTCGTGTGCCGACTCAAACTCTACTGCCCAACGTTATAAAAACCTGAGTCGTTCATCTTTTCTTCTCATTCCCTAACCTTTAAACCGTGTCTGCCATTAACGCACATTCAAGCTTTCAAAAGCGATTTCGACCAGATTCTCCATCGATCATCCCTATCATCATATTGCGTAAGCGATCTCGCTCTCCTTATGATTTTCGATTATCCCTAGCTTATGCGCCCCATCTCCATCTTCGATTTGCCCCTTTGAGTCCTGCGAATTTGGTTGCTTTGGTCATCAATGGACCTAGGGTTATCTGTTCTGATGGTTTACGATTCGAGGCGGTTTAGCGGTGCGATAGAGCTAGGATTGTTGATTGAGATCTTATTGGGTTAATGGGTTAAAAGTTGGAAGATTAACGGGTTAGGAGTTAGGAGTGAAATGGTTTATGGGTTAGAAGGTAACCTGGTTAGGAGTTAGGTGATTAGTTGGTCAGATTGATTCGAATACTGCTTTAGGTACAACTCGGTCATTTTTGTATGATCCAACAACCATGATCCGACCCAACATGCTCCACGGCCTAAGCCTTGAGTCGTGGCCGAGATACGACTTACGACTCATGACTTACGACTTACGACTTACGGCCTAAGCCTTGGGTTGAACCAGAGCTTCTCCCTTTTTATACGACTTACGACTTAGGGCACTGCCGACTCAAAATTTTTGAGCCGTTGATGAGTTAGGACTTGCGTGAATTCTGCTCGAACTTTGAACCATTGCATAAACTTTGAACTGTTGAATTTTATTGCATTCATTCACAGGTTATTTTGACTTGCAGGCTAACAATCTGTTCAATACGACATTCACAGAAAACTGGGACGAATATACTGTCATCGACTGCCCATATCAAATGACAGATTAGTTAATAACAGATAATTAACTTAAACAAATCGTGTGAACGAAGTGCTATCGCTTTCAAGTAGAATATTAAAGCAACACTGAAATAGTCAATTGAAACTGACCAGCCTGCACTAATATTATGCTTGAACTTTAAATTAACAAGTTCTGAAATTACCATAGTCGATCAATCGTCAAACAGTTTAATTCCAGTTATATTTACTTGTTATTTTCATTAGTTCTGCACAACACTTCACACTTTTAGGAAACGTGCACCTTCGCATTTGAACATCCAGTTGCTTGTGTAGAATGACATCTCAACAAGAAGAACCGATGGGCCAGGCTGAAGATGTCTTCCCAGCAGCCAACCTGTTGGATAACCCTCCGGAGAGAACTCCCACAACTCTGAATCAGCGGGTGTTTAACCAATTGCTCATCCAGTTTGGCATTGCCGAAGCTGATGCCTTACTGCCGGGGCCAAATGATACTGCAGATAGGCCCCCTTCTGGCTTTATTGTTGTCAACCGCCAAATGTGCTTGAGCGGTGCCATACCACCTTTCAATGACTTCCTTCAGCAATTCCTGCTTCGATTATCTATCTCTCCATTCCAATTGCACCCCAATGGTCATGCCATTCTGATGGGGTTATGTGTGCTATTTAGTAAAGTTCTGGGCCGATTACCGAGCTTTGAGGAAATCTGCTACTTCTGCTCATTCACAAAAATTAAAGATCATCCCTCTATCGTAGTTGTAAGGAGTGCTCGAAACCGCAAGCTCATCACCGATCTTCCTGAAAGCGTTCATGGATTTCTAAATCAGTACTTCTTTGTCCGCTGCCCTCCAGGGTTTTATGCCATCTGGAGAGTAGGAAGTAAGATTTTCCTGCTTTTATTTCTCCATTCTTGGGCTTTTCGAAATCTGAGTTGCTAAACGCTAACTTGGCTTCTTTTTTTCCTGTTTTAGCACTTCCTCCTCCCTCTAGAGATCCATGCTATAAACAAATTTTTGAGAGATTGAACGCCGTGGTGGCAGAAGAGAGGAGTATAAAGTTCTTGTTAAATGATGGATTTTTACATCAATATGGGCTTCTTCATTCCTCTCGCTTCACTCAGCTTCGTGAAGTCCCAACTGAAATTCCTGATTCTCCGACGGAAACTCTTGATGCCTCGGTCTCCACTAAAGAGCACATGCAGGGAGGAACCTCTATAGAAACTTCACTAGTGAAGTGTTCAATTCCGAAGGACGTTGCGGGGCCGTCCGACAAGTCCGCACTTGCCCCAGTTATCGAAGAGGTAGAAACTCCACGATCTTCCGGAAGATTTGCTGACGAAGGAGTTGAGAAAGCCAGTCCCAAAAAACATGATGGCGATGATGTTTTCGAGGGGTTGAGCGATTTAATTGTGACTTCTCAAGAACTTTTCAAAGATGATGTTTCCAAAACTATCTCTTCTGTAATTGAGGCGACATCCTCTCTACAACAAATGTCAACTCCTTCCACTCAAGTTATCACTACCTCTACTCCACAGAGTGGTCTGTAACTTGATGCGTGTAGTTTACACGTTGCACAACACTTAGGACTTTTCAGCACTTCTACGCATTCATCTTCTTATACTTTAAAGATTTCTAAAGCTTATTATTTTTATTCCAGATTCTCCAATGGGGCGCAGCAGTTCATACTATGATGATTTCCAGCGCTACGGGAGGAGTAGCCAATATGATTATAGGCGTCACCTCCCTTCTTACAGAGAATCCGATGAAGAGAGGGCCATCAGGAAAGCAGACGAGAGACGAGCATATGAAGAACGTCACCGAAGAGAACAAGAAAGACATGACCCTCCCCACATAGATGATGATACCCAAAAAAGAAAGACTCACGATGAGAGAGGTAAAGGTCACATGGACGATTCTTCTAGCAAGCGGGCTAAACTTGCTGAAGAAACAATGCCGACAGTTTCTCAAAATGTTCCTGCTCAATCTCCTGCCCCCGTTCGTTCCGACATTCAAACAATCATCAACCGGCCCGCATACCAAGTTGGGCAAGGTCCTCCCACTCTTCAAAGTCGATTCCCTCAGTGGTCCTGAGAGGGGTTTGATTTGATCTCGACTTGGTTCCTCTTGACAAATCGGCTATGCTACGAAATCTTGACGCTGTCAGGACCGATATTGAAAGAATGTCGAACTGGCAAAAACTTGTCGACGAGCTTCAGAGGGTTAACCGAGCCAATCTCGAGGCTATGCTCACAATGGAGAACGATAAAGCTGAGTGGCAAAAGACTCTCGAACAGCATGACGCCGAAATGAGAAGTATTGCTTCCCATAATGAAAAGCTGGAAGCGGAAGTAGAAAAGCTTAAGGAAGAGTTAGCTACTTCATCTACTTTCCATTCTCAAAAGGAGAGCATGCTTCAGCAACAAGTACGAGATGCGCATGCTAGTCAAAGGGCAGTCGAAGATAAGCTTACACACCAGGAGAAGGTCATAGAAGAATATCGCGCTGAAACTTTACAGCTGCGAGAACAGACCGGCTCTCAAAGCTTGGAGATAGAGATGTTAAAAGCTCAACTTGCTATGGCCGAAAAGGAGCGTGACGAGGCTGTTGCTGGTAAACTCGCGGCCGAAGAGGCCCATCAAGCAACCAAAGCTGACATTAGCTCCACATTATTTGATTTTTATCTGCACAGCATTTTGGGGCGTGGCAGCCTTGCCTTTCTAGGCCCTAAGTATGAAATTACACTAGCTGAAGTTTGGGAGGCAGCACTCGATATGCTAGGTGGTAAAGGTGCTGGCTACGCTGAAACAGCTCTTGAAGAGCATTATCTCGATGATGATGCCCGCGCCGCTCTTGCCAAGGGAAAAGAGCAACTCGCCAAAGTACGGGCCGGAATGGCGGAAGAGGAACGTTCTGAAAAAGAAGTACCACCTACCACTTCTGAACGTCCTTTAGTTTCTTCCGAAGTTGACATTACAGGTTCCAGTGCTCATTCGCTGCCTCCTACAAGAACTGGGGTAATTACCCCTACTGATGATGAGGCTTTGAAAGATATCGGGGCTCAAAATTATGAGATTGAACTAACGAAGCAAACATCTTTAGGTAACTTTGACATTGGTCCGATTCAGGTGGATTGCCTGCTTGCTCCTCAAAAGTTTGATGAGCTTCTCGATTACTTCTTGAATATCGACGAACCCATATCTCCCTTCTTTTGGGGAGATACTAATATTTTTAATTTCTCTTCTTCTGCAGTTGAAACACCGAGTGCTGTGCAGATTTCACCTCCTCCGGTTATCCCTCCTCCGTCTCTTCAGGTGACTCCTCCTTCTGCTTCACAACCCGGGTCGCAAGAGGAGCAAATTGAGGCTCTTCATGGCTTGGATGACCCTATCGCTTCGCAAGAGCAGAAAGACGAGGGACTTGAAGGAGGCGAGATCTCTCCGGAGCGGACTCCTTCTGATGACGTAGTTTTATCCGCTCTTGTCACTCCAGGGAGTGAGTCTTCTTCGAAGAGAAGAAAGAAGCACGGAACATCGAAGAGGAGGGGGAAGAAAATCATCACTACTGAAGAGGAACCGGAAGTTGCACCGGTTGCACCTCCCTCTCCTTCTTCCCTTATGCCTATAGATAGACCTGAAAAACTAATCATTCGGCTAGGCAAAGGGTCCAAAGGTGGTAAGAAGAAGTGAAGAGTCGGGCTTCGGGCTTTTTGATTCCTTTTTTGTGTAATGGTCGGATGTTGTGCATGCACCGGCCCCTGCTTTTTTTTATTTTGAAACCTGTATCTGCAATTGAATAAAATGATCCTTTATTTGTACAGACTTTTGTTTGAATTTGAGAATGCATTTATTATTCATTTTTGCACAAGTTTATTTATATGATATTGCGGTGAACTTGTGGTATGTTGCTTGAGCGTATTTTACCGATATAGCTATACCATTTTGTATGTAACTATACCATGTTGCCCCCATACCATAAGCTTGCTGCAATATTTTATACTTTGAGGGGACTTGCACTCTTATTTTCTGAAGAGTAATTACTTCATTCTTGAAGAAATTTTTCGTAGAGTACGACTTCCTTCACATAAGTTTTTACGCTTTGTCCTTCGAAGAAGTCACTTTTTTTTTTTACTTATGTATGCATTTTGCCAAGTGAATTCTTCTATGTGGTAAAGCGGGCCTCTGAAGGGTACTTTAACTTTCTTCCTCTTTTTTTTTTCTTGAGGAAGGTTATTTTCTGGAATAGGTAAATCACTCTTCCTTTGAAAGTTAAAGTATGCCCTTGATGAGGATATATTTTTTTTTTAAATAGAAATTTGTACTTCTGAGGAGGGATTTTTCACGTTTCAACACTTGGAAGTTTTATTTCAATCTTGGTGAAACGTGTACCTCCAAAGAGTTGTGCCTTCGAAGAAAGCCTTTTCACGTTTCAACACTTGGAAGTTTTATTTCAATCTCGGTGAAACGTGGGCTTCCGAAGAAGTCTTTCTTTTTGATTGTGTCCCCGGGAGGGGGTTGTACCTCTGAGGAGGGATTTTTCACGTTTCACCACTTGGAAGTTTTATTTCAATCTTGGTGAAACGTGTACCTCCAAAGAGTTGTGCCTTCGAAGAAAGCCTTTTCGCGTTTCAACACTTGGAAGTTTTATTTCAATCTCGGTGAAACGTGGGCTTCCGAAGAAGTCTTTATTCTGTTTTGCATTTCAACTTTGGTGAAGTGTAATTCCGAAGAGCAGCTATTACACTTCAACTCCTGGTGAAATGTGCCTCCGAAGAGGTCTTTATTTTGTTTGCATTTCAACTCTGGTGAAGTGAAATTCCGAAGAGCGGTCGTAACACTTCAACTCCTGGTGAAATGGGCCTCCGAAGAGGGCTTTTATTTTGTTTGCATTTCAACTCTGGTGAAGTGAAATTCCGAAGAGCGGTTGTTACACTTCAACTCCTGGTGAAATGTGCCTCAGAGAGGGTTTTCATCGCCTGGAAGTTACTCTCTCATGGTTGGAGGGTCATGACTCCTCCAATCTTTTTTGTTGAGTAGAGAACTTTCTTTTTTTGTGGCGTATGACCCATTAGAGGACTTTATCCTCCGAAGAGTTGTGGCTCCGAAGAGGACTTGTGCTGCCGATGATGGCTTTGGTTGTTCCCTTGTCCACTTGCTTATGCCTTTTCAGCGATCCTCCCGTTTTTTTTTTTACAAGTAACTTGTTTAATCCAAGGAAGTGTACTTCATTGTCAGGCAAGTTCGTGAGAACGAGCATTAGCTTCTTAATTGGATGTTTGTTTGTTCAAACGATCTCAATTTATTAGCAAAGGCCCATTTCTATCGAAATCATAAGCCGTTCAATTGAAGTATTTCCTATCTAGGATTTGAATTCAGAGCTTTTGTGACTTGAAATTTGGCGAGAATCACTTGGTCTTATTATGTGCAAGTTTCACTTCCATTGTCTGCAAAAATTTAAATCGACATTTCAGCAATACATTCTATGTACTTTTTATATCGAAAATAAAGCAAACATGTAATAATAATAAGGAACACAAGATTTATAGTGGTTCGGCCAGGAAATTGGGCCTACATCCACTTTATATTTTTTCATTATTTACTTGCATCAGTTTTACAATTGCCTTCAATTACAAGAATCATACATTCATAATTCTTTTTACAATATTTCAACAAAATTTTCAAGTAAAGTATGGACGCAAATGATTGTTGTTCCATGCCCTTGGAATTTGATCTCCTTCAACAGTAGTGAGTTTGAATGTGCCGTCAAGAAGCTTCTGACCTATGACATATGGCCCTTCCCAATTTGGCCCAAACACACCTGTCGCTGTCATAATTCTCTTCAGGACTAGGTCTCCAATCTCAAAGCTGCGTTGGCGAACTTTGGAGTTGAAATGTCTGGCTATCCTTTGCTGATGAGCTGCAATTCTGAGATTAGCCTCATCTCTTTTTTCATCAAGGAGATCTAGCGCTTCAAGCTGTAGCTTTTCGTTTTCTGCTTGATTAAAATGGATTCTTCTATGTGAAGGGACCTCTATTTCTACCGGGATCATTGCCTCTGACCCGTATGCCAATGAAAACGGGATGTGCCCAGTCGCAGTTTTGTGAGTGGTTTTGTATGCCCATAGTGCCAGTGGTAGCTTATCGACCCAACCACCTTTTGCTCTTTCAAGTTGCTTCTTGATGGTTGACTTAATAATTTTGTTCACGGCTTCCACTTGCCCGTTTGCCTGCGGATGAGCCACTGCTGAAAAGCTTTTCCGGATTTTGAATTGCTTGCAAAAATCTTGGAATTCTTCACTTTCAAACTGAGTGCCATTGTCTGTAATTATTTTTTGAGGCACACCGTATCTACAAATGATGTTTTTAGTCACAAAACTTATCATCTTCTTTGAGGTGATAGTAGCCAGTGGTTCAGCTTCTGCCCACTTAGTAAAATAATCTACAGCAACAATGGCATATTTAATTCCAGATTTGGCAGTTGGTAACGGTCCTACAAGGTCTATTCCCCATATTGCAAACGGCCATGGACTGACCATCTGTGTGAGTTCAGTGGAAGGAGCTCTAGGAATTTTGGCGAATCTTTGACATCTGTCACATTTTCGGGAATACTCTGCTGCATCTCGATTAATTTCTGGCCAAAAATATCCGTATCGGAGAATTTTCTTTGCTAATGTTTGGCCACCTGAATGATCACCACATTCTCCTCCATGCACCTCCGCTAGGATTGCTTTGGACTCTTCCCTGGATACACATCGAAGTAATGGCATTGAGAATCCCCGTCTGTATAATCGGCCATCCTGGATTATATATCGAGAGGCTTTTCTCAGTAGCTTTTGTCGTTCTTTTGAGTTCCCTGGTAAAGATCCATTGAGCAGATATTCTGTTATCGGAGTCATCCATGATTCTTTCTCTTGAGACATGCTCATGATCCAATCAATTTCCATCTCATCAATGCTAGGAGTCGACAGGACCTCCATTAGAGTTAATCCCAGAAATTGAGCTTCGCCTGTGCTAGAATACTTTGCGAGAGAATCTGCTTTCATGTTTTCTTCTCGAGGAATGTGACTTATCATGTAATGATCGAA
This sequence comes from Allium cepa, assembly GCA_030765085.1. Classification (NCBI taxonomy): domain Eukaryota; kingdom Viridiplantae; phylum Streptophyta; class Magnoliopsida; order Asparagales; family Amaryllidaceae; genus Allium; species Allium cepa. The sequence continues at coordinate 243,297,982 of CM060930.1, forward strand.
ATCACCCAGGAGTTCCCAAGCCTTTGACAAGTAGGCGGGCAGATTCCCCCCTTTTGCCTGGAATTCCCTTTTGATTTGGCATACAATAAGCTGAGAATCACTGAATATCTGTAACGCTCGGATGTTTAATTCTTTAGCAATCCTTAAGCCAGCAATAAGGGCTTCGTATTCTGCTTCATTGTTTGTTGAAGGAAATTCCAATCTTAGTGCATAGCATAATGATCGGCCTTCAGGGGTCTCAAGTACAACTCCGGCTCCAGAACAGTAGTCGTTTCTCGCACCATCGACATATAATTTCCATTGGATTGGGGAATCGTTGACCGTTTCCTCCTCACTGTTACCCTTATCTGTGAATTCTGCGATGAAATCCGCTAAAGCTTGTCCATTGATTGCTTTTCGAGGATGATAAGTGATGTCATACTGACTGAGTTCAATATTCCACTTTAGAAGACGACCCGAAGTTTCAGGGCGAAACAGGACTTGCTTTAAAGGTTGATCAGTGAGGACTCTGATAGGATGAGCTTGAAAATATTGCCTCAACTTCCTAGATGCAATTAGTAGGCAATAGGCGAGTTTTTCCAACTTAGAGTAATTCATCTCTGCCCCAGTGAGTCTTTTGCTGATATAGTAAACTGGATGTTGAATCCTTTTGTCTTCTCGTATCAGCGCTGCACTTAAAGCATGAGATGATACTGCCAAGTATATAAGAAGATCCTCGCCATCGCCAGGCCTAGAAAGTATTGGAGGTGTTTCCATATGGCGAATCAATTCATCAAAGGCTTTTTGGCATTCGGGAGTCCAATCGAAGTTTTTCTTTCCTTTCTTTAGGGCGTCAAAGAATGGGATGCATTTATCTGTGGCTTTGGAAATGAACCGACTCAAGGCGGCGACTTTTCCATTGAGACTTTGCAATTCCTTCTTTGTTCTAGGAGCTTTGACTTCTTTCAATGCAGTAATTTGAGCTGGACTGGCCTCAATGCCCCTAGCGCTCACGATGAAACCTAAAAACTTGCCGGATTCCACTCCAAATGAACATTTTAAAGGATTGAGCTTCATTTTGTATTTCCGGAGGACTGCGAACATGTCTGCTAAGTGTTCTATGTGATCCACTGCTTTCTTAGACTTTACTAACATGTCATCGACGTAGACTTCCATAGCCTTGCCCAGTTGCGGTTTGAACATAGCATTAACGAGTCTTTGGTATGTTGCCCCTGCATTCTTCAACCCGAAGGGCATAACTTTGTAGCAGTAAAGACCAGTGTCGGTGATAAAGCTCGTATCCTCCTGATCTGGCTCATGCATCATGATCTGGTTATATTCGGAGTAAGCATCCATAAAAGATAACAATTCGTGTCCCGCTGTTCCGTCTGTCGATTCTGGGTAATGGGAAGCAGTCTTTGGGGCAGGCCTTGTTTAGATCTGAAAAATCGATGCATACTCTCCATTTTCCGTTGGCTTTCTTCACCAGCACTGGATTTGAAACCCAATTCGGATAGGTAGATTCTTTGATAAAATTATTCTCCATGAGCCGATCAACTTCTTCTTTTAATGCCGCCGACCTTTCTGGACCTTGAGTTCTCCTTTTATGTTTCACAGGTGTAAATTTTGGATCAATATTTAGAGCATGCACTGCAACTTCTGGGGATATTCCGCACATATCGGCATGAGTCCAAGCAAAAACATCCAGATTTGTCTTTAAAAAAGATACTAAGATATTCTGAATTGACACATTAAGTTGTGAACCCACATTCAACACCTTGTTTGGGTCCTTTGGGTCAACAGGTATTGGTATTGTCATTTCCACTGGTACCACTCTATTTTCCCCTGCACTGACTTTTCTAGGGTCCATCTCTTTCCTTGCTCCGCTGTGCTCGCCAGTGCAGGGTCCGCCCTGTGATTGCTACAAGGTTGGTTCTTTGATGCGGACTGGGGCTGCCGCATTCTTTCCCATTTCTCTTTTTCTGGTTTCTCGTAGCTCTGTCAGATAACACTCTCGCCCAGCATTTTGATCCCCTTTTATAACTCCCACTCCATTGTCTGTAGGGAATTTAATAGTGAGGCACCACGGGGCAAGAACAGCTTTGAACGCTGCCTGGGTTGGACGACCAAGGAAAGCATTGTAAGCAGAAAATTCGTCGACAATCACAAAAGTTTGCTTGCGGACCACTTTTCTTTCTCCTTCTCCAAGTTCCACAAAAAAATCAATGGTTCCTACCGGCTGTTTTGGCTCCCTAGTGAAGCCAGCGATTTTCTGCGATGAGGCTTGCACATCAGCCATAGGGATCTTCATTTGGTCGAATGTTTTCTTGAAGAGGATATTGCAGGATGCGCCACAATCAATGAGAACTCTTCTGACAATAGCTGACCCAATACCAGCCGAGATGACTAAGGGATCCAAGGTAGGAGCTTCAATACCTGCGGAATCCCTAGCTTTGAACACAATATCATCATCAAGAGTTCTTTGTTGCTTCAAGGGCGTAGCACCTTCCAAAACGAATACATCTTCCTCGGTCGGTACATACTTTAAAGCTCGGGTATACCTTTCCATCTCACCCCAGCTTCTGCCTGCTGGGTGAGGTCCTCCTGTAATGACATTGATAATGGGCCTTCCAGATTCATGCCCTGCAACCTTCTCACTCGTCCTAGGCTGATGAGTAGGAGCCTGTTGCCCCTGACTAGATGAAGCAGGACTGTTGCTATTCTTTTTCACAAATTGTTGTAGTTTGTTTTCCCTTAGCAACTCTTCAATCAGATTTTTCAACTGGCGGCATTCGTCGGTCTCGTGACCGGGTTGATTATGGAAGCGGCAGAACTTCCCACTCTGTATAGCATTTTTCCCGGTCCTTAGAGGAGGAGGTTTAGGAAAGTCAACAGAATCTTTAGTGGCAAGGTAGATACGTTCCGGCGTATCTGATAAAGGAGTATATTCTGATGGCTTGAAGGATCGGGGCTTCTTCAGATTACTCTGCTTCTTCCCATTGTTATTTTCCCTTTTTTGTCCTACAGATTCATTCTTGCGTGGAGCAACAGTGTTATCTTCATCTTTTTCCAACATTGCCTTTACCGATACGGGACGGCTTTCTAAGCGTATGAATTCATCTGCTTTTTTATAGAATTTTTCAAGGGAATTTGGTTCCTTCATGTTTAGCCATTTCCCAAATTCGCTCGACTTGTCAATACCCTTCATCAGATAAGTCAATATCATTCGCGGTTCTGCATTGTCCACCTCAGCTAGCGCTATATTAAAGCGGTTTAAGAAAGATCTGATAGTCTCTCCTGGATTCTGCTCCAAACTTGATAGTGACATGATATCCTTGGCTTTTGAGGCGTATAGTCTGAACTGCTCCTTGAACTTCCGGGTTAAGTCAGAAAACTGATCGATAGATCGGACTGGAAGTTTGGTGAACCAAAGCAGAGCTACACCTTCGAGATACACAGGAAAATATCGGCACTTTATTTCATCAGAGGCTCTGGCACCTGTCATGTGCCAATCATACCTGTATAAGAATTCGTTCGGATCACTTGTCCCCCTGTAAGCTGGAATGGTTGGAGGGACAAACTTCCTTGGGAATTCAGCCTTTAAGATTCTCTCAGTAAACGGAGTTTTACTTGGGGCGAAACCCCATTCTTTCTCGTCTTCAACCCTCTGCATACTCTCTTTCATGATTTGTCGGACCATTCCAGAAAGATACTCCTCATCATGTCGAGTTCTAGATCCACCAACCTCAGGAAGTGTTTGTTCAAAGGGGCTAGCAGCCCTTTCAGGAGCATTCCTCTCTTCAGCCTCATGAATGTTGCAAGCAAAATTCCTTTCATTACCTGCCGGTTGACGGTTTGCCCCAAGTAAATCGTTCAACCTATTCAGAATTAGGGCATTCTGGGCATTCTGAGCCTCGAATTGTGCATTTTGGGCATTTATCTGTTGGTTCAGCCCTAAGATTGCAGCATCCAGCTCTGCCTTTGTAACTCCGACAGCTGGAGTGGCTTGATTCGATATAGGGGAAGCGGAGGTTCCCTCTTGAATATTCCCAGATCTGACAGATCTACTTTTCCTTCCAGGAGCCATAATCTCGGATAGACTTCTGGTTTTCAAGGAAATTCTCTCTACAAACCTCTGTGAAGCAATGATGATAACTCGCCTGAGTTCGATTCTCAGTGAAAGCACCAAAAATGTTAACGCTAAAATTTGAACGCTAACACCCCGGTGTATGAAGTGAGATCGTGAAAGCACCACCCGATAACTCGGGAACAGATTATAAGCAGATAATAGTGAAAAAATAGTAAACAATAGCAATTTTATAGTGGTTCGGCTTAAGAGATAGCCTACGTCCACTTTGAATATCTTTATTGACGATTTGATTACAAGTCAATGCAGTTACATTTTGATTACAACACACTCTGAGTTTCGAGTGACTTAGAACAAGTAGCCTAAACTTCGATGTCGATCCAAATCTTTGAACACATGTTTGACATGTTTGATTTCTTCGTGAAGTTCCTTGAAGATGTTGAAGTAGTTCAGAATGCAGCAGAGTAACGGCGCTTGAAATGAATGAGCCAAAAGGTCCCTTGAATGTTGGAGGTGGCCATGTATTTATAGGCAAATTTTTGGGCTGGAATTGTTAAGTCATGAGTCGTGACCGACTCAGAATGAACCGTTACCGACTCACATACCACGAGTCAGCAAGGAGTGGCATAGATGAAATGGCATTGAGCTTGTTCCTCGTATGCTTAGGTCGCCAGCGACTTATGATAGGTCGTTAGTCACCTTGAGTCGTTGGAAACCCTGAGTCGTTGGAAACCCTGAGTCGGTCTACCCCATAAACCACTAACTATTTAAACCACTCTGCTCTTCTAAGGCATTAACTCGTTGAGTCGTTGGTCCACTGAGTCGTTACGAACCTTGAGTAGATGAGTCGGTCCAGTCCTTGTGTGACGACCGCCCATGACTCCCGCACCAAATCAAGGAAATAATGCGCTGAAAGGCGTGCCAGGTAGCCATGGACGATAGCCAGGGTAAAATAAAACAGCAAACTCTATCGTACAACTCACAGCGCATGGATAAAATACAATAGAGAAATATATATAGTGAAGCTCCATAACAGAAAATCATCATATAAGCATCGTAGTAGTTTTATATAAACATGAATCATCCATACATCAAAGCCTCACTACATGACACTCAATCAAATACAGTAGCGGATACCCAGTACAAATAGTAAGAAAACTAATATGCAAAGCCTCCTGCTCGTCTTCGTCATCATCAGCGTAGATCTCCAAAAACAGCACCTGTCACCTGCTACCTAGTCTGCCCATCCCAACATGGATGAACAGCCCAAGGTAATAAGAGGAGACATAAAACCTTGAGTCAGACAAAGTCTTAGTGAGCAGTAAATTAACTATCAAACATACCAAAAGAGCATAAGGGATAAAAGGAATAGGAACCAGACCATCCCACTTCACCTCTTTCTACAGTGATAGCCCCCAGACACACACTAAGGAAAAAAACAAGCATAACTTAGCAGATAACTAAGGTAAAGCAATAATCACTCGAGCCAAGGTCGATGTTTTCCAAATACAAACCCCCAAGGCCTAAACCAAGATCAGATAAGCACCCAGAAAACACCGCACTTGAGACCGAATGATGATACAACCAAACGTCCAAACATCCATGACTCTGGCTATCACTGTTATCCTTGCCTCGATTTCACCGTTAATTGAATGACCATCCGTCAAGGGCTAATGGTAACCCCGGTTCTAGGCATAGCTCCGCACGTCATCGTGACCCGTGCCTAGGACTTACCTACTCTGCCCAGAGTACTCAACTACCTGCCTGTAGTCTTTTGGGTGTCCCGACTACCTACCTGTAATCGTTATGGGCGCCCCATGTACTCTTGCTTTTGAGCATGCTAGAACCTTCAACGACGATGAGATCCAAGCCTCCTAGTCATCCTCCTCGACGACTATTCTCATACTAGCTCAAGCTACCTCCCGAGCAATCCATTATCAACCAACTCGAACCATCCCTCGAGTTATCAACATGCTTGGAATGATCCCTGCCTGGATTACGCCAAGTCTACATCACATCATACTTCGCTTTATCACACCATAGCAAAGTCTCAACTCAACAACATGGTTTGCCTCATCGCATCATGGCAAAGTTCCATCTCAACATCATCCAATCCATACATATGAGCTTCAACATCTGCCACATATGCCTTAAGCAGCTTTCACCATTCAAGAGCCTCTCCTGTAGCTTTTGAATCGTCTTTGACCATACTTGTCCAAATCTATCAACTAGATAGCTCATTCACAACAATCAATCAAGGCAAACATTAATCCAAACAAATAAGTATTCAATCAAGATCTAATTAGGCATTTATAACTACAATGGCAATTTCGTAAATAAATGAGCATAGAACTAACATACATGAATCATGGGTTTTTAGCATAGATCTAGCAAATATAAAACATGGGTTTTGTTTCTATAACTTAACAAATGAACTTGCATAGGTAAACATCTTCACAAACAATGGATCTACACTTGGATCTAAGAAAAATGCACAAAATCACTATCTACAACGCTCCAACAAACCACCAATCCAATATACTCCTTTGGGTCCGCGTGAGAGATAACTACCACTCACCAAATCACCTAAACACCTCAAAACTAAACACTTCAGATCTGGACAGCGAAGATCAAGGCTTGATCCGGCGAAATCTCGCTTAAAACGACGAAATCTAACTTCGTTGGATGAAGATCTTCAACTTTGGTCCTTGAATCTTTGATCTCGATCTTCGATCTTGGATGGATGTTAGAACTAGATTGGAATTGAGAAAAGAAGATGAAGAAATGTTGTAGTCGAGTTCCCAAAATGGCAGCACTTCGTTGCTTCAAAAACCGGTGCCAAAAAGTGAGCCAAAGTCCTCTATTTATAGGCTGATTTTCCCCTGAGTCGTCGCCCCTTAGGTCGGCCCCGACCTAACCCATGAGTCGTCCACGACTCAAGCCAATCCTACCGACACAAGCTCAACTAGCCTCTGCCGACCCAACGACCTACACGATACAAAGGCCTCCGACCTAACTTAGGTCGCTGCCGACTTAACTAGTATACCGACCCAACTACACAACACACACACACAGGGTCACACGACCTAGTTCCCTGCCGACCTAAACCCAGAACACATACCGACTCACGACTTAACAACTTCACGAGATAACACACCCTGCCGACCTAAGCCCCCTACCGACTCAAAACCCCACCGACTCAACTATCCACGACCTAAGCCTTAACCCCTTAAGCCGCTCTACCTATAAGTCGGTCAAACGACTTAACACTGAGTCGCTCACTACCTTGACCTGTTAACTCGGCAACTCACTAACTCGGCCAAATCTATAGGTCGCTACCTCTATGAGTCGGTCACGACTTATCCCATGAGTCGGTCAGATTCTAACATGGTCACAAATCTTAGGTCGTATACCCTCATGAGTTGGCCACCCTTTAACTCATCCAAACCCTATAAGCCGTGACTCGTTCAATCCTTAAGTCAGCTAAGCCTATGAGTCGGTCACGACTCAACACTTAACACACGAGTTAACTCCCCCTACGACTCATGCTAGAGACAACATAAACAACACTAACAACCTGTAAATTTTACGATCTATCGACACGTAAAATACGGGTCGTTACATTCTCTCCCCCTTAGGAATTTCGCCCCTGAAATTCCAAGCAAACAACAGCAATCGAAGATATTCTGCATGCCTACCATCCATAGCAATCAACAAACCATGCATCCAATTCTAGCCTAGCATGCAGAATTCTAAGACTTAGAACAAGCTACAAATTCATGAGATGTCACGACACTTTAGGGCCATACCTCGAAGAGTCCGGGATGAGCTGCCTTCATCCTCTCTTCCTCCTCCCACGTACAGTCGTTAACATCATCACTCCATTGTACCTTGAGCAACGTAATCGTCTTCCTCCTAAGCTGTTTCGTATCGGTTTCAACAATACGAAGCGGCTTACGAGGTCTCGAAACAACTGGATCAACCTCCAAGTCTTCACAGCTATCAGCAATAACCACAGTACTTGGGTCATGCACACACTTCCGTAGATAAGATACATGAAAAACATTGTGCACACCCGCCATCTTTTCCGGTAACTCCAATCTGTAAGCGAGCTTTCCAATTCGCTCGATAATCGGGAATGGTCCAACAAATCTCGGAGTTAACTTTCCTTTCTTCCCGAATCTAATAGTACTCTTTAATGGAGAAATCTTCACAAAAACCATCTCACCTACGTCGAACTCCAGATCCTTACGACGATTATCGGCATAACTTTTCTGACGATCTTGGGCTACCTTCATTCGTTGCCGAATGATCTCTATACAATCCGAAGTCTGTCGGATCATCTCTGGCCCAAGCATCAGCTTTTCTCCAGTTTCCAACCAACATGTCGGAGAGTTACACGGTCTTCCATATAATGCCTCATATGGTGCTATACCAATACTCGACTGATAACTGTTATTATAAGCAAATTCCACCAAATGAAGATGATCTTCCCATGATCCTCCGAAGTCCAAAACACAAGCTCTGAGAAGATCTTCCAAAACTCGGTTGACTCTTTCAGTCTGACCATCTGTTTGAGGGTGATAAGCTGTACTCAAACACAACTCGGTTCCCAAAACTTCCTAGAAGCTCTTCCAAAATCCACTAGTGAACAATGGGTCTCGATCGCTCACTATACTCTTCGGAATACCATGGAATCGAACTATCCACTTAACATACAACTCAGCCAACTTCGATGCAGTCCTAGTTGATCGAACAGGAATGAACCTTGCACTCTTGGTCAAACGATCTACTATGACCCAAATTCTTTCATTTCCTGCTCTTGTCCTAGGTAGACCATCGATAAAGTCCATCGACACTTGCTTCCACTTCCATGTAGGAACTTCTAATGGCTGAAGTAATCCACTGGGCTTCTTCTGCTCAGCTTTCACTAACTGACAGTTCATACACTTGGAAATAAAATTTCCAACATCCTTCTTCATGCCTTCCCAGTAGTAAGTTCTCTTCATATCCCGATACATCTTATTTCCACCTGGATGAATTGTCAACTTCGAGTGATGACCTTCCTTCAGAACTTCATCTCTCAATCCATCTACATCGGGAACAACCAATCGTCCTTGCTTCCGAAGCCAACCCTCTCGATCGACCTCGAATCCCTTATCCTTCTCTGGGTCCAATCCAGATTCCAAATCTCGGATGATCTTGACAAGCTTATCGTCTCGCTTTTGGCTCTCGCCAATTCTTTCCACAAGAGTAGGTCTTATCGATAAGTTTGCCAACATCTCAGGTTCCAATTCACATCTGGGCCTGAAATCAAATCCAGCCAAATACTCGAGACTCTTCCATTCCGAAAACATGGCTCCCAATCCTGCATGTCTTCGACTTAACGCATCAGCCACTGCGTTACCTTTTCCCGGAGTATAGGCTATACCAAAATCATAAGATGCTAGAAACTCTAGCCACCGTTGCTGTCGAAGATTCAAATCCTTTTGGGAGAACAGATACTTCAACGACTTATGATCTGTAAACAACTCGAATCTAACTCCCAATAGATAATGTCTCCACATCTTCAAAGCAAACACAATCGCCGCTAACTCCAAATCATGAGTCGGATAATTCCTTTCATGCGGCTTCAGTTGTCGACTAGCATACGCAACAACTTTATCTTTCTGCATTAGCACTGCTCCAAGTCCAGTGCCACATGCATCGGTGTAGACCACCATCTCATCATTCCCACTTGGAATAGTCAAAACAGGAGCACTTGTCAGTCGCTCTTTCAGGATTACGAAAGCTTGCTCACACTTATCATCCCATCTGAACACTTGGTTCTTTTTCGTCAATCCTGTTAACGGTGCAGCTATCTTGGAAAAGTCTTTGATAAACCGTCGATAATATCCTGCTAATCCAAGAAAACTTCTCACATCAAATGCATTCTTAGGTCTAATCCAATCCTGGATTGCTGCCACCTTAGCGGGATCAACCGCTATTCCATTTCTAGAGATAACATGGCCTAAGAACCTCACTTCACTCTTCCAGAAGTGACACTTCGAAAACTTAGCCTTCAGCTGATGTTTCCGCAAGATTTCCAAAACAATCCTTAAGTGCGTCTTGTGCTCTTCTTCAGTTCTGGAGTAAACCAAAATATCATCCACGAACACAAGTACAAATTTGTTCAACTGATCTCTGAACACTCTATTCATAAGATCCACAAAATATGCTGGCGCGTTAGTCAATCCAAACGGCATTACCAGCCACTCATAAAATCCGGATGGTGTCCTGAAAGCAGTCTTCGGCACACTATCCTTCGCCACTCTCAACTGGTGAAATCCCGTTGCCAAATCCATCTGAGAAAACACCTTAGCCTCGTGAAGCTGATCAAACAAGTCATCTATTCTCGGCAATGGATACTTGTTCTTCCTAGTCAACTTATTCAGCTCACGATAATCCACACACAACCTCAACGATCCATCCGCTTTGGTTGCGAACACAACTGGTGCACCCCATTCGGACACACTTCTCCGAATGAATCCTTTCTGCAAAAGGTAATCAACCTGCACCCTCAACTCTAGCTGCTCCCTAGGCGCCATCCGCCTAAGAGGCATCACAACAGGTCTGGCTCCCTCGACTAGATCGATACGAAACTCGATCTCCCTATGCGGCGGTAACCCTTTGACTTCGTCAAAGACGTCCTCAAATCCATTCACAATTGGCACCGATGACAGTCCATCCCGTGGAACAACCAGCGAATACATGAAGCTCATGAAGACGCCTTCCTCATGCTTACATCGTATCACAACCTTTCGCCCTTCCACATTCCCGACTGTCACCTCAAGCCTCTCACAATCAATCCTTGCCGCATACTTCCTAAGCCACTCCATACCCAAAATAATTCCGAACCCCGCAAAGTTTAGAACAAAGCAATCACAAACAAACGAGCAATCATGACTCGACACGACTAGACCACGGCATACCATACACAAACATGACGAACCCCCAACTGGATTAGTCACAACCAATGGCCTATCAACAATATCCGGTCTCAAACCTAACCGGTCTACCAAATCATTACAAACAAAAGAATGCGACGCTCCAGTATCAAACAACACTCTAACTGGAACACCACAGATAGAAAGAGTACCTTGAACCACCACACTCTTCCCCTTTTCTTCAGCAGTCGGAGCTTTTAAAGACGACGGCACAACTCCCAGAGCATAAGCTTGCACAATCTGCCTATCTTTCCTCGGCTCTGGGCAATCCTTCTTGATATGTCCCAGCTTATCACAGTTATAACACTTTCCCGGCACCTTGGGATTCTTACAATCTTTGTAAAGATGGCCCTTCTGTTGGCAGTTATAACAAGTCACTTCGCCTTTCGGCTTCTTCTGGCCATCCTTACCCTTCTGCTGCTGCTGCTTCCTCCTCTTATTGCCACTCTGGTGTGGTTTAGATCCTTCCCTGGTTACAGCAACAACAGAACTTTCCTTAGGAAACAAACTCTCATGCCTAAGGGCTTTCTCCACAAGCTTCTCAAATGGATCGTCCAAATGATCCACTAACTGCCTCCCAAGATAAGCATCCAGACCAGTCACAAACTTCTCATTCTTCTGATAGGGAGAATCAATGTACGATCTGGCATACTTGTACAAAGCTTCAAACTCAGAAATATACTCAAGAACTGGTCTCCCACCTTGCTTGAGCTCTACAAACCTCTTGAACAAAACAGACTTCTGAGCCGTAGAGATGAACTTGGCTTCAAATCTAACTTGGAATTGCTCCCAAGTAATCTCTTCTTCTGGGGTATCAATGGTGATAGAATTCCACCAATCAGCAGCTCTTCCCTGAAGCTGTCTCGATGCAAGCTTTCTCTTAGTTGCATCCTCAATCCCTAAGTCACCAAAGATCCTTCGACATGCATCAATCCATCTCTGCACCTCAATAGTCGACTCCGTCCCCAAGAAAGCTTTTCCTCCAAGAGAAGTATAATCCTTGCAAAGCTTAGCAAAATCCACCGGTCTTGGAGCTTGAACTTGAACTCCCACATCCACTGATGATCCTGAAGCTGGTATCCTTCTCATGATCGAAGTCATCATCGCTTCGAACATAGTTCCATAATCAACAGCTCCTTCACCAGCACGGCTTTCCCTTGCAGCTGGTCTCCCTCTTCGACTCATCCTTAATATCTGTAATAAGAATGATTAGAACACCTTAAGAAACAACTGCATAAGGAGTTCAAATCCTTCTAGGCTACTATATTATATATAGTAATCATCCATCAAAATACAATTACGTCTCTCATACGTAGTTACGTCAGCGAGCGTTGGCTAAAATCGATTAACCAAAGCTCTGATACCAAATGTGACGACCGCCCATGACTCCCGCACCAAATCAAGGAAATAATGCGCTGAAAGGCGTGCGAGGTAGCCATGGACGATAGTCAGGGTAAAATAAAACAACAAACTCTATCGTACAACTCACAGTGCATGGATAAAATACAATAGAGAAATATATATAGTGAAGCTCCATAACAGAAAATCATCATATAAGCATCGTAGTAGTTTTATATAAACATGAATCATCCATACATCAAAGCCTCACTACATGACACTCAATCAAATACAGTAGCGGATACCCAGTACAAATAGTAAGAAAACTAATATGCAAAGCCTCCTGCTCGTCTTCGTCATCATCAGCGTAGATCTCCAAAAACAGCACCTGTCACCTGCTACCTAGTCTGCCCATCCCAACATGGATGAACAGCCCAAGGTAATAAGAGGAGACATAAAACCTTGAGTCAGACAAAGTCTTAGTGAGCAGTAAATTAACTATCAAACATACCAAAAGAGCATAAGGGATAAAAGGAATAGGAACCAGACCATCCCACTTCACCTCTTTCTACAGTGATAGCCCCCAGACACACACTAAGGAAAAAAACAAGCATAACTTAGCAGATAACTAAGGTAAAGCAATAATCACTCGAGCCAAGGTCGATGTTTTCCAAATACAAACCCCCAAGGCCTAAACCAAGATCAGATAAGCACCCAGAAAACACCGCACTTGAGACCGAATGATGATACAACCAAACGTCCAAACATCCATGACTCTGGCTATCACTGTTATCCTTGCCTCGATTTCACCGTTAATTGAATGACCATCCGTCAAGGGCTAATGGTAACCCCGGTTCTAGGCATAGCTCCGCACGTCATCGTGACCCGTGCCTAGGACTTACCTACTCTGCCCAGAGTACTCAACTACCTGCCTGTAGTCTTTTGGGTGTCCCGACTACCTACCTGTAATCGTTATGGGCGCCCCATGTACTCTTGCTTTTGAGCATGCTAGAACCTTCAACGACGATGAGATCCAAGCCTCCTAGTCATCCTCCTCGACGACTATTCTCATACTAGCTCAAGCTACCTCCCGAGCAATCCATTATCAACCAACTCGAACCATCCCTCGAGTTATCAACATGCTTGGAATGATCCCTGCCTGGATTACGCCAAGTCTACATCACATCATACTTCGCTTTATCACACCATAGCAAAGTCTCAACTCAACAACATGGTTTGCCTCATCGCATCATGGCAAAGTTCCATCTCAACATCATCCAATCCATACATATGAGCTTCAACATCCACCACATATGCCTTAAGCAGCTTTCACCATTCAAGAGCCTCTCCTGTAGCTTTTGAATCGTCTTTGACCATACTTGTCCAAATCTATCAACTAGATAGCTCATTCACAACAATCAATCAAGGCAAACATTAATCCAAACAAATAAGTATTCAATCAAGATCTAATTAGGCATTTATAACTACAATGGCAATTTCGTAAATAAATGAGCATAGAACTAACATACATGAATCATGGGTTTTTAGCATAGATCTAGCAAATATAAAACATGGGTTTTGTTTCTATAACTTAACAAATGAACTTGCATAGGTAAACATCTTCACAAACAATGGATCTACACTTGGATCTAAGAAAAATGCACAAAATCACTATCTACAACGCTCCAACAAACCACCAATCCAATATACTCCTTTGGGTCCGCATGAGAGATAACTACCACTCACCAAATCACCTAAACACCTCAAAACTAAACACTTCAGATCTGGACAGCGAAGATCAAGGCTTGATCCGGCGAAATCTCGCTTAAAACGACGAAATCTAACTTCGTTGGATGAAGATCTTCAACTTTGGTCCTTGAATCTTTGATCTCGATCTTCGATCTTGGATGGATGTTAGAACTAGATTGGAATGGAGAAAAGAAGATGAAGAAATGTTGTAGTCGAGTTCCCAAAATGGCAGCACTTCGTTGCTTCAAAAACCGGTGCCAAAAAGTGAGCCAAAGTCCTCTATTTATAGGCTGATTTTCCCCTGAGTCGTCGCCCCTTAGGTCGGCCCCGACCTAACCCATGAGTCGTCCACGACTCAAGCCAATCCTACCGACACAAGCTCAACTAGCCTCTGCCGACCCAACGACCTACACGATACAAAGGCCTCCGACCTAACTTAGGTCGCTGCCGACTTAACTAGTATACCGACCCAACTACACAACACACACACACAGGGTCACACGACCTAGTTCCCTGCCGACCTAAACCCAGAACACATACCGACTCACGACTTAACAACTTCACGAGATAACACACCCTGCCGACCTAAGCCCCCTACCGACTCAAAACCCCACCGACTCAACTATCCACGACCTAAGCCTTAACCCCTTAAGCCGCTCTACCTATAAGTCGGTCAAACGACTTAACACTGAGTCGCTCACTACCTTGACCTGTTAACTCGGCAACTCACTAACTCGGCCAAATCTATAGGTCGCTACCTCTATGAGTCGGTCACGACTTATCCCATGAGTCGGTCAGATTCTAACATGGTCACAAATCTTAGGTCGTATACCCTCATGAGTCGGCCACCCTTTAACTCATCCAAACCCTATAAGCCGTGACTCGTTCAATCCTTAAGTCAGCTAAGCCTATGAGTCGGTCACGACTCAACACTTAACACACGAGTTAACTCCCCCTACGACTCATGCTAGAGACAACATAAACAACACTAACAACCTGTAAATTTTACGATCTATCGACACGTAAAATACGGGTCGTTACACCTTGAGTAGATGAGTCGGTCCAGTCCTTGAGTAGATGAGTCGGTTCAGTCCTTGAGTCGTCTCGTATGAGCCGTGAACTTCGTTGAGTCGGTAACTCAATGAGTCGGCCTGTATCATGAATCGCTAACCTCCATGAGTCGTTCCATTCCTCTAAGTTGCCTTGAGCCTTAGCTCGTCAGCCAATTGAGTCGCTACCAGTTGAGTCAGTCCTTTCCTTAAGTTGTTGAAGCCCCTTGAGTCGTAAATCCAATGAGTCGTTAAAGACCTTAAGTGGATGAGTCGGTACAAGTTTCATCTCGTTGGCAGAACAGGGTTAACAGGTTGTAATTGCAGGACGAAATTCTTTTGAGGGGCGAAGTCTATGACGACCCGTAATTTTGTCATTTTAAAATGGAATATTTAATTGATTTTAAATATTCAAATATAGGGTTATTAAACATAAATAATCATGTTTTATATGATAAACAATGATAATCTTGTTTTCAAAAAAATGTTTACAAACTATATTCTTTGGAAATATAGCGATAAAACGAACGAGAATCGTTTTATCGCTAAATAGTTTTTAACCATTAGAAGTCATGAATGAAACTGGATACATACACGTATTCCCCACTTAAGAAAGAATATGAAATAAAATTATTTATTTTATTTTTGGAAATGAAATGTCTTTACGACATCATCAAGGATGTCATCGCTTTTATATATTTTTTGAAATTTTAAAATTAAGTTTAAATATTAAAATAATTAATTTAAAATAATTATAATTCCCTTTAATTGGTTGTATAAGGATAATAAGTAATCTATAATGGTTTCATAAATATATAAACTTGTTTTATAAAGATAAGCAAACTTCGTCGGATTTTGGTAAATAGATGTCGTATTTTTATAAATGGATTTTAATATTATTTAATATAATTTTATAGCTTAAACAATATTGTGTTAATTGTTTTGAAATGATAAGAAATTTATTTTCAAATTATGTTTACTTAAATAAACAATTTAATTAAAAACTGAAAATATGACTGGAATTCGGATTCCGAATTCACAACGGTTTAGCAAAAAAAGTTGTTTAAAGTCATTGCAACCTTATTTTTATATCTTGTGCACATGTATACTGTCATGCATGCACATGCACATACAAATACACATACATATATACATCTATATTTACATAAGTAAAAATATAAATATTATGATATTTTCATATAAAAGTCGTAAGCAACCATCACCATACACACATTCATGGGCAGATAAGTGAACATGAGGTGGGTGACATCATGGAGGGGCATGGGGGTGGCGTGAGTATGAGGTAGAGGGTGGATGAGATATTTTCAAGTTCAGTCTTATAAGTACATGCACGCACCCACTTATTCATTCACACATTCTATGATAACACGGATTTTGGAGTATATGTAAATTGATAATTAGCTAGGTTAATTAATAGAAATACTGTTTTAAGAAATTGTACAGATAAAATTCTAATAATATAAAAGTATCTAGATGTGTTAATAAATTTGAAAAAAATAATAAAAATTGAATTATAAATATTTGGATAAGTATTTATTTGATAATCTCCTAATTTACTTAATTTTAAATTGGAAAAAAATGTTATTTCAAACAAAAAAATAATAATGTGTTGTTTATATATATATATATATATATATATATATATATATAGGTTTAAATAGATTTTAAATAGAATAATTATTTTCAAATTTAATAAATGTTGTTTAAATATGTGTGTGTGTGTGTATCTTCTGAAATATAAATGGTTTGGATATTTTAACTTAAGTTAAAAATAATAATAATAATAATAATAATAATAATAATAATAATAATAATAATAATAATAATAAGGGAAATTGATAAAAAAAAGATTTATATTCATATGTAAACCTTTAAAAAAACCATAAGAGGTAAATAAATTTGCAAACATTAAAATGACAAGGTTTAAAACTTAAATTATAAATAAATTCAACAAAGAGGGGTTTAGGCATAAAATAAATATTGATGACAAATGTTTAAATAAATGAAATAGGTAACAAACAAGTGTAAACAAAATGACCAAGTGGCAAAAAGGAAAAAAATATAAATAACATATTCTTTTGATTTAGAATTCTAAAAAAATGTAATTGAGAAACCAGGATACTTTTCACTTCTAAATTTCTTCTTCATCTTCATTTTACCTAACCTGGAAGCAAAAAGAAAATCAATGCAAAAAAATCAATCCTACTTAAAATCAATTCAAGGAAGATCTGATCTAATCAAGTGCAGCTCTGCCCTCTGTTCCATAGCCTAAAAGATGAACTCAACTCAACATCAAAAATTAGCACTGATCAACATCTTCAAGCAAGATTCAAAGACCAGATTTTTTTTCAATAATCTGGTTCCAGATCAAAGGAATTGGAAACTGGTCTCTGTTTATAAAAGGTGAGCAATCTTACCCACTTGATCTTGGATCTGTGACATGTTTGGATATCTATGGTTGTTGAGAAAATGTTGAAGTTTACATCTATCCTATGTATTTGTGAATTTAGACATGTATGCCAGGCATATATCCCTGTTTTTATGCTTACAGGCGGAAAACAGAACAGAAATCATAATCTCATCTTATAATCTTGTATAGGCTTTGATGTATAAATAGGAAAGGCTTGAATAACAAAGTATTGGTGTTAAAAATAGTCTCAAGAAAATATCAGGTAAATATCTTAAGAAAAATAAGAATTTCAGTAAATGCACGATTTTATCAAAATCTCGATCTGAATAAGTTATGTATTTGAGTATATAACCTGATGTATTATCTGATATAATGACTTTTAAAAATAAAATCATGAATTTTAGGTTTGTGAATCGCGTGATTTTGAGTGTTGAACAGAATTAGTATTTTCGACTTTTCTGGTGAACTGGTTGATTGGGGATGACGGGGTTGGGACCGAAGTTGGATTAATGTTCGATGATTGGGGGAAAAATAGTAGGAGGTGTTACCCTTCACCATGGCGGCACGCTGAGGTAACTTTAGGGTTTTAACGTGAATGGGTTGGGGTTGATTGCAGGGTGATTGTGACTTCGAACTTGCATCGAGCGATGCCGGAGGAAGGGGATAAGATAGTGGGGTGCGAAGCAATGTTTCTGGCATCGGCGCGTGGGTGCTGGTGACCGATGACGGCAGTACAAGATGTTGCTGGTAGGGGTATTCTTTTCTGGTGGTGTCGAATATCGTTTTTGGGTTTAAGCGTTGGTGAGTCTTCTTCATTGGGTGGGGAAGATTTAGGAGGTCGGCGGTGATCAAGAGGTAGGGTCGATGGTGGTTGGAAGATCGTCAACGTCTCATGCACGCGCATGAGACCTTTGTGCATGTGTTTTAGTGCGTCGTTGATGAAGGAATTGAGTTTTTCCACGGGTTATGTTCGAAGCGGTAGGATGCCTGTCTCGGAGCTGGGTAGTGAAGCGTGCACGCGAGAGAAGATGCATATGTATTGTTGCTGAAGGTTGAGAAGGATGAAGTTAGTTCGGGGCGAACTCAAAGAGTTTCACACCGGAAGAAGTAGATGTGGGAAACTCGAGTTTGGGTTCGATGAAGTTGTATGATCGCACAGGTTTTGAGATAGTAGGTTATTGAAGAAGGATTTGACAAGCTTTTTTTCAGTTCAAAATTTGATCTAGTAGTAACAATTTATCAACCTTTCAATGTAAAATAGTTAAGGGTTATTTCGAGTTGAAAATTTATTTAAGGTTTAAGAACAGAATTATTTTGGGTTTAAGAATTTCAATATTTATAACCTTTAAAAGAGTTTATTTTAAATAAACTTGATAAATGAGATTAGATTAATTTAAGAAAATTAAGTACAATTAATTTGTTTAATTAATTATAAAGGATTAATTAAGAAATTAATTAAGGGTAATTAATTTACTTGATTTATAAATGATTAAGGATTAAAAGTTAATTATTTTAAGGGTTGATTAATTTGTAATTAAGATCATTAGTTAGATAATGAAGGCCGTTAATTAATGATTAGAGATTGATAAACTAAGAAATCAAGTGTAATTAAGAATAAATTAATTCAGTAATTAGAGATGAATTGATTGGAAATTAAGAATTAATTACTTTGAAATTAATAATGGTTAATTTAAACTTTAATGACTTAGAGAAGTAATTAGAGAACTGTAAATAGTTAATGAAGATCATTAACTGGGGATTGTGAAATGGTAAATTAATATGATTAATTTAAGATAATTAATTGGTTAATTAATTAATGTAAGTAATTAAGAATAATTAATTGCTGGATGTGATTAATCAAGATTGATTAATAACTGTGGTAAATTAATTAAAGGCTAATTACTGAAAGTAATTAGAGAGGATAATTAGGGGGTGATTAATTAATGATTTGTAATTAATGATTTGTAATTAATTATTGTTAAGTAAGCAAGATTATAAATGATTAAAGTAATTAAAATTGTTTGAATTAGTAATGGGCGACTAATTTATCTTGCTTATAAATGACTGGTTGACATTTCTAATGTGAAATGTTGGTGACATGATATGTTTGTCTTAATCAGTGATTTTGTGGTTATCTGTAGATGATGAATTGTTGTATAAAAAAAAGTGACATCTTGTATTTAAAGGTTGAATTGTGTTTCACTTAAATAACGTGGGTTAAGATGGTATTGAAGTCGAAGAGACCGGAGTCGGGTATTAGTAAATACCCGAAACCACTTCGATTCTTTATAGATTAATATGTGAAATCATTAAGTTGGAATGGAATGATTTAAGTGAATTGGACTATTTAATCTAAGTTTTGGTACTTAGAATTTTGTGAGTGAAATAAGTAATGTCCATAACAATTTGTGAATTTTGTAATTGATACAAGTTAACCGGGTTATATATATAAGTTGTATGCTTTGGTCATTCATGTTAGATGGGTTTACTCACGCTGGTTACCAGCCTGACTCGGGTGTTACTTTGATGTAATGCTTGGGTCAGACCGAGTATTAGAGATTTTCAGGTATGGACGTTCTGGAGCTCAGGAGGCGAGCTGGAGGGCAGGAACGTATGGAGCATACTCTTCTGAGAGATATTATTTTATGTTGAATTAACTGTCCAGTTTGTCAGTGTAACCTTGTAATTCTGATGTATAAAAATGTAAATGTACTAAAATGGTTCTTCTTTGTAAAACTATAATTTTATTTGATATTATATTTTGATCCGCTGCGAATGTGAGAATATGTGTTGTGTTTCTGTTTCTTCTTCTTCTATCTCTTTCTTCTTCTTCTAACTATCTGGAATTTTCGGATCGAAATTTCCAGGTCATTACATTTGGTATCGGAGCAGAAGGTTAAGTGAGAACCTTGGCTCTGATGGGTTTACTCATTAAGGACAGGGTAAGTGATACCCTAAAATGAGTTGAGTGTATATAATATATGAGAGCGTACTTTTTATTTTCTTATAAAATAATTTTAAAAATGATTTCCATATAAGATTATCTTTTGATATATATAAAGAAATTGGTTGTTGATTTTTGGAATTAAGTAAAATAATGAGAATTAAGTGGTAATAACAATACGACCAAATTGAAACTAAATGAAGATTAGTTTGAGATGGAATTAAGTCCTGAATTTGTAAAAGTAGAAAAAGGATAAAAATGAATTGGTATCCAGGTATGGTAATCTTGGGTATTATCATAAATAGTTATTCTGTTTAATGATGATATATTTGTTAATAAGTAAGCCAAATGAAGTAAACTTTTAAGATGAGTATAACTTATAAATTGAAGTAGGCTTTAAACTGTGAAGTTTTAAACCTTAGTCTAGAAACATTTGAAATTGTTTTCAAAATGTTAAGAGAAATAATAAATAGTATTATTCAGAATATTTTGAATGTAATCTTATTTTAAAATAAGAGTTGTTTGAAAGCTTTAAAGAAAACTGTTTTGAATTAAAACCAAAGGTGGTTTAAATTATAAAAATATGGCTTGGGGGCCAAGAAGATAATATGTATAGATGAGTGATATACATAGTATCAAAGACAATTTGAAATAAACTCTAAATGTAGAGTTTTAAATTTGGAATGAGATGTGACAACCAAAGTGATATGTTTTTGAACTTAATAAGTGGCAAGATTATTGATGAGAAGTTTAAAATTTGAAAGGGAAATTCAAATTGGGTAAAGTAGACTGTATTAAGTAAATTGAATTTAAATTTGGAAAGTTAAATAAGTTAATAAGCAACCTAAATTGAAAATTTCAAGATAAAATTGAGATTTGACTAGGAAAGTTAAATGGTTAATGTTAATTGGGAGTTTGTGAGATCTCAAAATGGGTTTGAGATCTGGAAATTGGAAATGGATAGATGTTTTAAAATAATTTGGATAATATTATCCTATTGATATCAATAATCTTTAAATTAAGAATTTGATTTGTTTAAATGAATGAAGAAATGGATTATGGTAATTTATCCATTATTGAAGTAGAAGGGAAATTTAAACTTAATTTGAAATTAAGGATATGGAATTCCTTTGAACTTAAGATTTGAATGTTAAGAATTGAATTTGTAAATTAAAATTGTTTTGAACTTTTACTTGAACCTTGTAATGAGTTAAGTAAGGATAATCTAAAATGGAATTTTGAAATTTCGACTCAGAATTAAATTGTTTAAAGATTTAGATTGTTGATTTAAAAATAAAGGGATTAAATCAACATTTAAAAATTTAACTCAAATTTATATAATTCAGGATGGATTAAATTTGAAATTTGAATTGAATTAGTTCGAATTTGATTTGAATTAATTGGAATTATGATTGAAGATGTATAAGTTTAAAAATTCAAATGGAAATTTTGAATTGGATTGATTTGAAATAATTTGAAATTTGAGGTGTGTTCAATTTGAAATTAGTCCAAATTGATTTGAATAATTTGGAATTGTGATTAAAGATGAATAGGTTTAAAATGAAATGGAATTGGATTTGAGTTTGGAAAAAAATTGAGGTTCATTCAATTTAAATCGGGATTAAATCAATTTCAAAGGAAATTGAAGTTATTTAAGTTAGAATTGAGTCAATTTAAATGGAAGAGGAAATTTAAATTGAATTGATTGGAAATGAAGATTGAGAATTAAACAGTTTGACTCTGGACTATTTTCAAAATAAATTGTTTTAATTTAAATCTATTTTTCCAAACTATTTACTGTACAACTTTTCTTTTTAAACCCAAAACTATCTTATACTTGTTTTATAATTATTTTTAGGTATTTAACAAATTTTCAACTGTTTTGTAAACTAATTACTATTTTTCAACTATTTCACAAATTAATTACTATTTTACAACTATTTTGCAATTATTTAAAATTTCTATAATTATTTGACTATTTTCCAACTATTTTATAACTACTTAACTATTTTACAGCTGTTTTACAAACTAATAACTATTTTTCAACTACTTATTTATTTTAAACTTTTCAAGCTATTTTCTAAATTTAAGCTGGTCAGAGTGCAAACTGTTTATGATTAATTACCCAATTGAGATAAGGATTAAAGTGATAATCCAAGTGGGATTGAAACAATTGTGAATAAGTGAATGAAAATTAAAGTGAATGTGAATAGAAAGGGAATTTTTTTAGCTAATAATCAATGCAGATAGGTACGTAGGATGTACGTATATTATTCTAGTCGCATAGTGATTTGATCCAGATTCGAGCACAGAATTTCGAGATAGTTATATCGATCCGAGTTGGGATTTTTCACTCGATTTTCAATTGCGAACCTGGATATGGATTGTTGATTGATTCTGGATATTCTCTGTCATAGTTATGGCTATGCAAGGAGAACGACGGTTTCTAATCAAGAAACCAGATCTGAGTCCGCACTAGGAAATCGGGTGGACGATACTAGTTCGGAAATGAAATTGTGTGATTGAGTGAGCGATCAGATTGGTATAGCGTACGGATGATATATGTACATCGTACGGGTTTGAATGAAACTGATACTGGGAATTTGTGGATAAGAAATGTGAAATGGTTTTTGAAATGAATGGTATATTTCGTGAAATATATGATGAAGTGAAGTGGAAATTGGATATTTCAATGGTAAAAATTTACTTTATGGAAGTAAGTAATTTGGTAAGTGACTTTATTGAGTAATCAAATTTGAATATTTGATTTGGGATAAATAAAGTTAGGTGTCTTTGTTATATATATGATAAACTCCCCTTGTTGAATCTATAGCCAGAAGAAAAGGGTTTTGAAAATATTTGAAGTATAAAAGGTGTTTTATACGAGTTTGAAATGATCCTAAGATTTTTAAGGTTATATATATCTATATATATATAAAGAAAAGAATCTTGTGAGAATGATTTTGAAAAGGTTTTTGGAACCTATGGATTTGGAAAGGCTTTTGATTTTTGGGTAAAATCAATATTGGAATTTGAAAAGCCTAGTTTGAGAATTATCGATTTTGGGATAATCGATTTTTTGAACATGAGATTTATATGAGATTCATACTAGGTGTATGATTTGGAAGATACTATATGTGTATAGTATAAAGTGTTTTCAAAATGGCTCTGGAGAAAAAGGCGCTCCCTTGGAATGAACTTCTCAGGAGTACCATAGGTTGGTACTACCTTAAGCCTCTAAGGGGGAGGTTCTAAAGTTGATCCTGTGAGGAGTATGGACAAAACTAGTTCCTGAGGATTTTATGTAGTATGTAGCGGAAGTCGAGGGCATTGAGGCCTACAGAGGCATTTGGGTTATGTTGTGACGACAGTGTAACTCGATGTTACTGCGATCTACTGCAGACCATAGCGAAAGTCGCGTGTGCCGCTGAGAGCCAACAGTCTATGTTTGATTTTATATCGGTAGACTGCGACCTATGTAACATAGCGAAATTCGTGTGTGCCGCTGAGAGCCAACAGTCTGCGTTTGATTTTATATCGGTAGACTGCGACCTATGCGGGAGTGGAGAAGTTTCATTTTTGGCAGCGAAAATCGAGGGCGCTGATGCCTACAGTTACATGGACTTTTGCTGTGATGACAACGTAACCCTGGCATGTAACTGCGATCTGTTGTGGGTTGCATGGCGTAATCGAGGGGCGCGGAGTGCCTACAGTTACATGGACTTTTGCTGCGATGGCAACGTAACCCAGGATGTAACTGCGACCATGGATGGGGTGATGATTTCCAGAGCATCCTCACCAAAGATATTTCCTCGATTTCAAAAATGTTTTCTATATTTTCAGTAAAATTATTTTCCAAGTATTTTCACTGGGTGTTGAAATCGGGTCTACGGAGTACTTATAGATTTTCAGTCTTATGCCTGATCTACGTGTGACCGAATTTCTGTGAGAACATTGACGGACTTGTTGAAACATCGAGTTATAAAAGTATTTTTATAAAACTATTTTGGCAATATTATATAGGTTTTAAAAGTGTTTTGAAAATAATCAAAGAAAATTTATCTCATTTTAAGCATTTTAATAAATTCTGGTTTCGTTCCTTTTTTAGGACGAAAAGATTCAAAGGGGGGATGAATGTGATAACCCGGATTTTGGAGTATATGTTAATTGATAATTAGCTAGGTTAATTAATAGAAATACTGTTTTAAGCTATTGTACAGATAAAATTCTGATAATATAAAAGTATCTAGATGTGTTAATAAATTTGAAAATAATAATAAGAATTGAATTATAAATATTTGGATAAGTATTTATTATAATCTCCTAATTTACTTAATTTTAAATTGGCAAAATTATTATTTCAAACAAAAAAATAATAATGTGTTGTTTATATATATATATATATATATAGGTATAAATAGATTTTAAATAGACTAATTATTTTCAAATTTAATAAATGTTGTTTAAATGTGTGTGTGTGTGTGTCTATCTTCTGAAATATAAATGGTTTGGATATTTTAACTTAAGTTAAAAATAATAATAATAATAATAATAATAAAGGAAATTGATAAAAAAGATTTAATGTTCTTCCTTTCAAAATACATATGGTGATAAATTGAATTTATATTTATATGTAAACCTTTAAAAAAACTATAAGAGGTAAATAAATTTGCAAATATTAAAATGACAAGGTTTAAAACTTAAATTATAAATAAATTCAACAAAGAGGGGTTTAGGCAAAAAAAACATTTGATGACAAATGTTAAAATAAATGAAATAGGTAATAAACAAGTGTAAACAAAATGAGCAAGTGGCAAAAAGGAAAAAAATATATAAATAAAATTTTCTTTTGATTTAGAATTCTAAACAAAATGTAAGTGAGAAACCAGGATACTTTTCACTTCTAAATTTCTTCTTCATCTTCATTTTACATAACCTTGAAGCAAAAAGAAAATAAATGAAAAAAAAATCAATCCTACTTAAAATCAATTCAGGGAAGATCTGATCTAATCAAGTGCAGCTTTGCCCTCTGTTCCATAGCCTAAAAGATGAACTCAACTCAACATCAAAAATAAGTACTTATCAACATCTTCAAGCAAGATTCAAAGACCATATTTTTTTTCAATAATCTGGTTCCAAATCAAAGGAATGGGAAACTGGTCTCTGTTTATAAAAGGTGAGCAACCTTACCCACTTGATCTTGAATTTGTGACATGTTTGGATATCTATAGTTGCTGAGAAAATGTTGAAGTTTACATCTACATGTTTATATATATATATATATATATATATATATATATATATATATATCTTATGTATTTGTGAATTTAGACATGTATGCCAGGCATATATCCATGTTTTTATGCTTACAGGCAGAAAACAGAACAAAGATCATAATCTCATCTTATAATCTTGTATAGATGTTGATGTATAAATAGGAAAGGCTTGAATTAACAAAGTATTGGTGTTAAAAATAGTCTCAAGAAAAATATCAAGTAAATATCTTAAGAAAAATAAGAATTTCAATAAATGCACGATTTTATCAAAATCAATAAATTATGTATTCAAGTATATAACCTGATGTATCATCTGATATAAAAAAAATTAAAATAAAATCGTGAATTTTAGGTTTGTGAATCGCGTGATTTTGAGTGTTGAACGGAATTAGTATTTTCGACTTTTTCTGGTGAACTGGTTGATTGGGGATGACGGGGTTGGGACCGGAATTGGATTAACGTTCGGTGAT
Source organism: Allium cepa (assembly GCA_030765085.1). Taxonomy (NCBI): domain Eukaryota; kingdom Viridiplantae; phylum Streptophyta; class Magnoliopsida; order Asparagales; family Amaryllidaceae; genus Allium; species Allium cepa. The sequence goes on from CM060930.1 coordinate 243,324,291, forward strand.
TAGGGGGGAAATAGAAGGAGGTGTTACCTTTCTCCATGGCAGAATGGCGAGGTAATTTTAGGGTTTTTAGACGTGAATGGGCTGGGGTTGATTGCAGGGTGATCGTGACTTTGAACTTTCATCGAGCAATGCCGGAGGAAGGGGATAAGATAGCGGGGTGTGGAGCAATGTTTCTAGCGTCGACGCATGAGTGCTGGTGACCGATGGCGGCAGTAAGTGATGTTGGTGGTAGGGGTATTCTTTTCTGGTGGTGTCGAATATCGTTTTTGGGTTTAAGCGTCGGTGTGTCTTCTTCGTTGAGTAGGGAAGATTTAGGAGGTCGGTGGTGATCAAGAGGTAGGGTTGATGGTGGTTGGAAGATCGTCAACGTCTCGTGCACGTGCACAAGACGTTTGTGCCTGTGTTTCAGTGCGTTGTTGATGAAGGAATTGAGTTTTTCCTCATGTTATGTTCGAAGCAGTAGGATGCATGTCTCGAAGCTGGGTAGTGCAGCGTGCACGCGAGAGAAGATGCATCTGTATTGTTGCTGAAGGTTGAGAAGGATGAAGTTAGTTCGGGCGAACTCGAAGAGTTTCGCACCAGAAGTAGTAGATGTGGGAAACTCGAGTTTAGGTTCGATGAAGTTGTATGATGGCACGGGTTTTGAGATAGTAGGTTATTGAAGATGGATTTTACAAGTTTTTTTTTTAGTTCAAAATTTGATCCAGTAGTAACAATTTATCAACCCTTTCAATTTAAAATAATTAAGGGTTATTTCGAGTTGAAAATTTATTTAAGGTTTAAGAACAGAATTATTTTGGGTTTAAAGAATTTCAATATTTATAACCTTTAAAAGAGTTTATTTTAAATAAACTTGATAAATGAGATTAGATTAATTTAAGAAAATTATAAAGGATTAATTAAGAAATTAATTAAGGGTAATTAATTTACTTGATTTATAAATGATTAAGGATTAAAAGTTAATTATTTTAAGGGTTAATTAATTTGTAATTAAGATCATTAATTAGATAATGAAGGCCATTAATTAATGATTAGAGATTGATAAACTAAGAAATCAAGTGTAATTAAGAATAAATTAATTCAGTAATTAGAGATGAATTGATTGGAAATTAAGAATTAATTACTTTGAAATTAATAATGGTTAATTTAAACTTTAATGACTTAGAGAAGTAATTAGAGAACTGTAAATAGTTAATGAAGATCATTAACTGGGGATTGTTAAATGGTAAATTAATATGATTAATTTAAGATAATTAATTGGTTAATTAATTAATGTAATTAATTAAGAATAATTAATTACTGGATGTGATTAATCAAGATTGATTAATGACTGTGGTAAATTAATTAAAGGCTAATTACTGAATGTAATTAGAGAGGATAATTAGGGGGTGATTAATTAATGATTTGTAATTAATTATTGTTAAGTAAGCAAGATTATAAATGATTAAAGTAATTAAAATTGTTTGAATTAGTAATGGGCGACTAATTTATCTTGCTTATAAATGACTGGTTGACATTTCTAATGTGAAATGTTGGTGACATGATATGTTTGTCTTAATCAGTGATTTTGTGGTTATCTGTAGATGATGAATTGTTGTATAAAAAAAGTGACATCTTGTATTTAAAGGTTGAATTGTGTTTCACTTAAATAACGTGGGTTAAGATGGTATTGAAGTCGAAGAGACCGGAGTCGGGTATTAGTAAATACCCGAAACCGCTTCGATTCTTTATAGATTAATATGTGAAATCATTTAGCTGGAATGGAATGATTTAAGTGAATTGGACTATTTAATCTAAGTTTTGGTACTTAGAATTTTGTGAGTGAAATAAGTAATGTCCATAACAATTTGTGAATTTTGTATTTGATACAAGTTACCCGGGTTATATATATATATATATAAGTTGTATGCTTTGGTCATTCATGTTAGATGGGTTTACTCACGCTGGTTACCAGCCTGACCCGGGTGTTACTTTGATGTAATGCTTGGGTCAGACCGATTATTATAGATTTTCAGGTATGGACGTTCTGGAGCTCAGGAGGCGAGCTGGAGGGCAGGAACGTATGGAGTGTACTCTTCTGAGAGATATTATTGTATGTTGAATTAACTGTCGAGTTTGTCAGTGTAACCTTGTAATTCTGATGTATAAAAATGTAAATGTATTAAAAACGGTTCTTCTTTGTAAAACTGTAATTTTATTTGATATTATATTTTGATCCGTTGCGAATGTGAGAATATGTGTTGTGTTTCTGTTTCTTCTTCTTCTATCTCTTTCTTCTTCTTCTAACTATTTGGAATTTTCGGATCGAAATTTCCAGGTCATTACAATTGGTATCGTAGCAGAAGGTTAAGTGAGAACCTTTGCTTTGATGGGTTTACTCATTAAGGACAGGGTAAGTGATACCCTAAAATGAGTTGAGTGTATATAATATATGAGAGCGTACTTTTTATTTTCTTATAAAACGATTTTAAAAATGATTTCTGTATAAGATTATCTTTTGATATATATAAAGAAATTGGTTGTTGATTTTTGGAATTAAGTGAAATAATGAGAATTAAGTGGTAATAACAATACGACCAAATTAAAACTAAATTAAGATTAGTTTGAGATGGGATTAAGTCCTGAATATGTAAAAGTAGAAAAAGGATAAAAATGAATTGGTATCCAGGTATGGTAATCTTGGGTATTATCATAAATAGTTATTTTGTTTAATGATGATATATTTGTTAATAAGTAAGCCAAATGAAGTAAACTTTTAAGATGGGTATAACTTATAAATTGAAGTAGGCTTTAAACTGTGAAGTTTTAAACCTTAGTCTAGAAACATTTGAAATTGTTTTCAAAATGTTAAGAGAAATAATAAATAGTATTATTCAGAATATTTTGAATGTAACCTTATTTTAAAATAAGAGTTGTTTGAAAGCTTTAAAGAAAACTGTTTTGAATTAAAACCAAAGGCGGTTTAAATTATAAAAATATGGCTTGGTGGGCCAAGAAGATAATATGTATATATGAGGGATATACATAGTATCAAAGATAATTTGAAATAAACTATAAATGTAGAGTTTTAAATTTGGAATGAGATGTGACAACCAAAGTGATATGTTTTTGAACTTGAGAAGTGGCAAGATTATTTATGGGAAGTTTAAAATTTGAAAGGGAAGTTCAAATTGGGTAAAGTAGACTGTATTAAGTAAATTGAATTTAACTTTGGAAAGTTAAATAAGCAACCTTAATTGGAAATTTCAAGATAAAATTGAGATTTGACTTGGAAAGTTAAATGGTTAATGTTAATTGGGAGTTTGTGAGATCTCAAAATGGGTTTGAGATCTGGAAATTGGAAATGGATGATGTTTTAAAATAATTTGGATAATATTATCCTATTGATATCAATAATCTTTAAATTAAGAATTGGATTTGTTTAAATGAATGAAGAAATGGATTATGGTAATTTATCCATTATTGAAGTAGAAGGGAAATTTAAACTTAATTTGAAATTAAGGATATGGAATTCCTTTGAACTTAAGATTTGAATCTTAAGAGTTGAATTTGTAAATTAAAATTGTTTTGAACTCTTACTTGAACCTTGTAATGAGTTAAGTAAGGATAATCTAAAATGGAATTTTGAAATTTCGACTTAGAATTAAATTGTTTAAAGATTTAGATTGTTGATTTAAAAATAAAGGGATTAAATCAACATTTAAAAATTTAACTCAAATTTATATAATTCAGGATGGATTAAATTTGAAATTTGAATTGAATTAGTTCAACTTGTATTTGATTTGAATTAATTGGAATTATGATTGAAGATGTATAAGTTTAAAAATTCAAATGGAAATTTTGAATTGGACTGATTTGAATAATTTGAAATTTGAGGTGTGTTCAATTTTAAATTAGTCCAAATTGATTTGAATAATTTGGAATTGTGATTAAAGATGAATAGGTTTAAAATCAAATGGAATTTGAGTTGAGTTTGGAAAGAAATTGAGGTTAATTCAATTTAAATCGGGATTAAATCAATTTTAAAGGAAATTGAAGTTATTTAAGTTAGAATTGAGTCAATTTAAATGGAAGAGGAAATTTAAATTGAATTGATTGGAAATGGAGATTGAGAATTAAGCAGTTTGACTCTGGACTATTTTCAAAATAAATTGTTTTAATATAAATCTATTTTTCCAAACTATTTACTGTACAACTTTTCTTTTTAAACCCAAAACTATCTTATACTTGTTTTATAATTATTTTTAGGTATTTAAGGAATTTTCAACTGTTTTATAAACTAATTACTATTTTTCAACTATTTTACAAATTAATTACTATTTTACAACTATTTTGCAATTATTTAAAATTTCTATAATTATTTGACTATTTTCCAACTATTTTATAACTACTTAACTATTTTACAGCTGTTTTACAAACTAATAACTATTTTTCAACTACTTATTTATTTTAAACTTTTCAAGCTATTTTCTAAATTTAAGCTGGTCAGAGTGCAAACTGTTTATGATTAATACCCAATTGAGATAAGGATTAAAGTGATAATCCAAGTGGGATTGAAGCAATTGTGAATAAGTGAATGAAAATTAAAGTGAATGTGAATAGAAAGGGAATTTTTTTAGCTAATAATCAATTAAGATAGATACGTAGGATGTACGTATATTATTCTAGTCGCATAGTGATTTGATCCAGATTCGAGCACAGAATTTCGAGATAGTTATACCGATCCAAGTTGGGATTTTTCACTCGATTTTCGATTGCGAACCTGGATATGGATTGTTGATTGATTCTGGATATTCTCTGTCATAGTTATGGCTATGCAAGGAGAACGATGGTTTCTGATCAAGAAACCAGATCTGAGTCCGCACTAGGAAATCGGGTGGACGATACTAGTTCGGAAATGAAATTGTGTATTGAGTGAGCGATCAGATTGGTATAGTGTACGGATGATATATGTACATCGTACGGGTTTGAATGAAACTGAAACTGGGAATTTGTGGATCAGAAATGTGAAATGGGTTTTGAAATGAATGGTATATTTCGTGAAATATATGATGAAGTGAAGTGGAAATTGGATATTTCAATGGTAAAAATTTACTTTATGGAAGTAAGTAATTTGGTAAGTGACTCTATTGAGTTATCAAATTTGAATGTTTGATTTGGGATAAACAAAGTTAGGTGTCTTTGTTATATATATGATAAACTCCCCTTGTTGAATCTATAGCCAGAAGAAAAGGGTTTTGAAAATATTTGAAGTATATAAGGTGTTTTATACGAGTTTGAAATGATCCTAAGATTTTTAAGGTTATATATATCTATATATATATAAAGAAAAGAATCTTGTGAGAATGATTTTGAAAAGGTTTTTGGAACCTATGGATTTTGGAAAGGCTTTTGATTTTTGGGTAAAATCAATATTGGAATTTGAAAAGCCTAATTTGAGAATTATCGATTTTGGGATAATTTATTTTTTGAAAATGAGATTTATATGAGATTCATACTAGGTGTATGATTTGGAAGATACTATATGTGTATAGTATAAAGTGTTTTGAAAATGGCTCAGAAGAAAATGGCGCTCCCTTGGAATGAACTTCTCAGGAGTACCATAGGTTGGTACTACCTTAAGCCTCTAAGGGGGAGGTTCTAAAGTTGATCCTGTGAGGAGTCCGGACAAAACTAGTTCCTGAGGATTTTATGTAGTATGTAGCGGAAGTTGAGGGCATTGAGGCCTACAGAGGCATTTGGGTTATGCTATGACAACAGTGTAACTCGATGTCACTGCGATCTACTGCAGACCATAGCGAAAGTCGTGTGTGCCGTTGAGAGCCAACAGTCTACGTTTGATTTTATATCGGTAGACTGCGACCTATGGTAACATAGCGAAAGTCGTGTATGCCACTGAGAGCCAACAGTCTGCGTTTGATTTTACATCGGTAGACTGCGACCTATGCGGGAGTGGAGAAGTTTCATTTTTGGCAGCGAAAATCGAGGGCGCTGATGCCTACAGTTACATGGACTTTTGCTGTGATGACAACGTAACCCTGGCATGTAACTGCGATCTGTTGTGGGTTGCATGGCGCAATCAAGGGGCGCGAAGTGCCTACAGTTACATGGACTTTTGCTGCGATGGCAACGTAACCCAGGATGTAACTGCGACCATGGATGGGGGTGATGATTTCCAGAGCATCCTCACCAAAGATATTTCCTCGATTTCAAAAATGTTTTCTATATTTTCAGTAAAATTATTTTCCAAGTATTTTCACTGGGTGTTGAAATCGGGTCTACGGAGTACTTATAGATTTTCAGTCTTACGCCTGATCAACGTGTGACCGTATTTCTGTGAGAACGTTGACGGACTTGTTGAAACATCGAGTTATAAAAGTATTTTTATAAAACTATTTTGGCAATACTATATAGGTTTTAAAAGTGTTTTGAAAATAATCAAAGAAAATTTTTATGATTTTAAGCATTTTAATAAATTCTGGTTTCGTTCCTTTTCGAGGATGAAAAGATTCAAAGGGGGGAGGAATGTGATAACCTGGATTTTGGAGTATATGTTAATTGATAATTAGCTTGGTTAATTAATAGAAATACTGTTTTAAGCAATTGTACGGATAAAATTCTGATAATATAAAAGTATCTATATGTGTTAATAAATTTGAAAAAAATAACAAAAATTGAATTATAAATATTTGGATAAGTATTTATTATAATCTCCTAATTTACTTAATTTTAAATTGGAAAAAATATTATTTCAAACAAAAAAATAATAATGTGTTGTTTATATATATATATAGGTATAAATAGATTTTAAATAGACTAATTATTTTCAAATTTAATAAATGTTGTTTAAATATGTGTGTGTGTGTGTCTATCTTCTGAAATATAAATGGTTTGGATATTTTAACTTAAGTTAATAATAATAATAATAATAATAATAATAATAATAATAATAATAATAATAAAGGAAATTGATAAAAAAGATTTAATGTTCTTTCTTTCAAAATACATATGGTGATAAATTGAATTTATATTTATATGTAAACCTTTGAAAAAACCATAAGAGGTAAATAAATTTGCAAATATTAAAATGACAAGGTTTAAAACTTAAATTATAAATAAATTCAACAAAGAGGGGTTTAGGCAAAAAATACATATTGATGACAAATGTTTAAATAAATGAAATAGGTAATAAATAAGTGTAAACAAAATGAGCAAGTGGCAAAAAGGAAAAAATATATAAATAAAATTTTCTTTTGATTTAGAATTCTAAAAAAATGTAAGTGAGAAACCAGGATACTTTTCACTTCTAAATTTCTTCTTCATCTTCATTTTACATAACCTTGAAGCAAAAAGAAAATAAATGCAAAAAAATCAATTCTACTTAAAATCAATTCAGGGAAGATCTGATCTAATCAAGTGCAGCTTTGCCCTCTGTTCCATAGCCTGAAAGATGAACTCAACTCAACATTAAAAATAAGTACTGATCAACATCTTCAAGCAAGATTCAAAGACCATATTTTTTTTCAATAATCTGGTTCCAATGCAAAGGACTGGGAACCTGGTCTCTGTTTATAAAAGGTGAGCAGCCTTACCCACTTGATCTTGAATCTGTGACATGTTTGGATATATATTGTTGTTGAGAAAATGTTGAAGTTTACATCTACATGTTTATATATATATATATATATATATATATATCTTATGTATTTGTGAATTTAGACATGTATGCCAGGCATATATCCATGTTTTTATGCTTACAGGCGGAAAACAGAACAAAGATCATAATCTCATCTTATAATCTTGTATAGATGTTGATGTATAAATAGGAAAGGCTTGAATTAACAAAGTATTGGTGTTAAAAATAGTCTCAAGAAAAATATCAAGTAAATATCTTAAGAAAAATAAGAATTTCAATAAATGCACGATTTTATCAAAATCAATAAATTATGTATTCAAGTATATAACCTGATGTATCATCTGATATAAAAAAAATTAAAATAAAATCGTGAATTTTAGGTTTGTGAATCGCGTGATTTTGAGTGTTGAACGGAATTAGTATTTTCGACTTTTTCTGGTGAACTGGTTGATTGGGGATGACGGGGTTGGGACCGGAATTGGATTAACGTTCGGTGATTGGGGGGGAAATAGAAGGAGGTGTTCCCTTTCTCCATGGCAGAATGGCGAGGTAATTTTAGGGTTTTTAGACGTGAATGGGCTGGGGTTGATTGCAGGGTGATCGTGACTTTGAACTTCCATCGAGCGATGCCGGAGGAAGGGGATAAGATAGCGGGGTGCGGAGCAATGTTTCTAGCGTCGGCGCATGGGTGCTGGTGACCGATGGCGGCAGTACGAGATGTTGGTGGTAGGGGTATTCTTTTCTGGTGGTGTCGAATATCGTTTTTGGGTTTAAGCGTCGGCGTGTCTTCTTCGTTGGGTAGGGAAGATTTAGGAGGTCGGCGGTGATCAAGAGGTAGGGTCGATGGTGGTTGGAAGATCGTCAACGTCTCGTGCACATGCATAAGACGTTTGTGCCTGTGTTTCAGTGCGTTGTTTTTTGGAGAAAGACGGGTATGTAGCGCGAGACTACATAGCCGGTTAGATATATATATATATATATATATATATATATATGAAAAGCAGTATAATAGCCGATCAACATGCTTGATCGGTAGCACCATCAGCAAAATAAAAACTACATCAAAACCCCATAGTCATATTACGAACAAGCAAAAAGAACCAGAACTTCAAAACAAAACAGCAAGCTGTTAGGGAGATAAAGTCTTCTGCTATCAAGCACCTCCGGGAGGAAAATCTGTACTACTGCATTGTGAGTTAGCCGGCGACGGACTGCGATAGGGTAAGCGAAGCCTGAAAGGCGCTGAGTGGCTGCAACCTGTATATAGATTGAATAGGTGAGATATACGCCTGCATAGGCCATCAAGATGTGATGTAGGTTTACCAAACACTCGGGCATTTCTCTCTTTCCAGATACACCAACAGAAGATAGAAAGGAGTATGTCGAGGTTGGGATCATGTGAGTTGTTTTGCCAGTAATCGAAAATGATGGGCCTGTCAGGAACAAATCCAAGTGTATGGGCGCTAGAGGTGGCCCAAACTGAGTAAGTGATGTCACAATGACTAAACAGATGGTGGATGCTTTCATTATGTTCTGAGCAGAAGACACAAAGTGGATTGATTTGAATAAGAAAACGAGTGAGACGATCTTTAGTGTTGACGCGGTTGTGAGAGAGGCACCATTGAAAGAATACAACTCGGGGCTGAATTGGGCATTTCCAGAGTCTGGAGAAACCGAAGGAGCGACCGGGGTTGGTCAGAAAGGCGTAGCATGAGGCGACAGAGAATCCTTTGGAGGGTGCAAGCGCCCAGATGACTCGGTCTGGATGAGAGGAGAGGAGAGTAGATCGAAGGATGATGGAGGCAGAGATAAGGTCGGAGAAGGTGGCAGGGCTGAAAAGAGAGGAAGGGTAAAGAGAGTCAGGGCCAAGATGAACACAATCGCTGACTGTAATCGTCGGATCGGACGAGTGGAGGAAGAGATTATGTAAGACTTTGGCGAGGGGGAGCTGATCAAGCCACGTATCAAACCAGAAAGAGAAGTTTTCACCATTGCCAATGGTCATGTGGAATAAAGATTTGACACAAGGTAAGCATTGAATCACTCCCGCCCAGAAAGGTGAGGGTCTTATGTTTGGAGGATAGTGGAGGATAAGGTGGATTTTGGAGCGATAGTATTGCGAAAGGACCAAATCTTTCCAAATGTAGTGATCGGGGCAGAGACATTTCCAAAGCCATTTAGCAAAAAGGGCGATATTGAGGGCACTGAGGTTAGGGATGCCCAGGCCCCCATGGCGTTTATGCAAGCAAACGGTATCCCAGCTAACTAGTCTTTTAACACCACCCCCGTTCCACAGGAAGTTTCTCCTGATTTTGTCTAAACGATTAATGACCCAAGAAGGAAGCTTATGGAGTGACATCCAGTATGATGGAATGGCAGAGAGTACCGATTTAACGAGGACAAGACGGCCCGCGATGGATAACGAGTGGGCCTTCCAGCCCGAGAGCCTGGAACCAATTTTGGAGATGAGGGGGAGCCAATCAGATCTGATGAGCTTGGTGGGCCGGAGGGTTATGCCGAGATATGACAGTGGGAAGTCTGTTATCTTGCAGTTAAGCATAGATGAAATGTAAGGACCCAGGTGATGTGATTTACCTAGCATAATGGCTGAACTTTTGCTGAAATTGATTGAGAGACCAGATATTCTTTCAAAGGAGTATAGTGCTACTTTTAAGCAGTGGATAAATTTTTGTTGGGGGGATGCAAATATGATAGTGTCATCTGCGAACTGCAGGTTGGAGACTGACACCGACGAACCAGGAGGGGAGATTCCTGAGAATAGGCCATTAGCTGAGGCCAATTTCAGCATTTTGTTAAAGACATCAGCCACTAGAACGAAGATCAAAGGTGAAAGGGGGTCGCCCTGTCTCAACCCCCTAGCTGATTTGATGTGACCACCCGATACACCATTAATCGAGACCGTAGAGATGCTCGAGTAAAGAATATGTTTAATCCAAGAGCACCAAGTGGAGGAAAAGCCTCTGTGTGTCATAAGCTCGAGAATGAAGTCCCAGCTTACAGTGTCGAAGGCTTTGGTAAAATCGAGCTTGAGAAGAACTCCAGGCGTGGCAGTGTGGTGACAGAAAGAGATGATTTCTTGGGTCGAGGCAGTACAATCCATGATGTTCCTTCCTAGTATGAAGGCCGATTGTTCAGAGCCGACTAGAGGGGCGATGACACTCTGGAGGCGGTTAGCAAGGACCTTGGTGATGATCTTGAAAGTTGTATTGAGGAGGCTGATTGGACGGAAATCGGGGAGTGAGTCAGCGCCAGGGACTTTGGGGATGAGGATAATTTTAGCGTAGTTTAATCTTGAGATGGTGGAAGGGTCAGATTGGAATTCTCTACACATTTCTAGAATGTCATACTTGACCAAATTCCAGAAATGTTTGAAGAAAATAGGACCGAAACCATCCGGGCCAGGCGCTTTATCATCTGCCATGTCATTTAACGCATCCCATACTTCTTCTTCAGCAAAGGGGTAGTCAATGTGGATGCTGGGTTGGGATGGATAGAGGAGTGACCAATTGATATCAGGGAGGGGGGGAACTCTTACCGAGGATGTCTCTGAAGTAGTCGGTGAATAGACGGAGGTGGTCGGACGGGTCCGAGAAAGAGGAGTTGTCATGAAGCAGTTCTGAGATAAGAAGCGATCTGCGGCGCCCACTGGCCATTCGATGAAAGTATGAGGTGTTTTTGTCTCCATCTTTTAACCACCTCTCTTTAGATCTCTGTTTCCAGCCTATTTCTTCTTGTTTGATCAGTCTATCCAAATCTGATTCTAGGAATAGGAGGCGAGCCCGGTCCGAGTCAGATAACGGGTTAGATTCTTCCATGATGTTGAGTTTTAGAATCTCATCCTGGGTAGATGAGATTCGTTTGCGGATGGATCCCCAGATAGATCTGGCCCATGGTCTGATGATTTTTCTGAGGGAACGAAGTTTGGATACAATTCTGGCGGAGGCCGAGTGAATTGGCGATGGCTGGGACCATAGTTGGTAGATGAAATTGTCGAAAGAGGGTTCCATTAGCCAAAGGCGTTCGAATCTGAAGGGACGAGAGATGGGGGACCGCGATCCAGTGTCTAAAATGATGGGGCAGTGATCGGAAATCAATGAAGCCAAACCGGAGACCGAGGAAAGGGGGAATAGATCTTCCCATGAGGAATTATAAAGGAATCTATCAAGTTTAGCTAGGGTGGGGATTGATCTGCGATTGGACCAAGTGTAATGGCGGTTATTGATCGGAGGGTCTATGAGGGAACAATCGTTGATAAAGGAGTTGAAGGAGTCTGAATCTACTGAAAAGCTATCCGAGTTGCGTTCAGAAGGTGATCTAGTTGTGTTAAAATCTCCTCCAACGATCCAAGGGCCGTTGAGATAAGAGGCAAAGGAGAAACATTCCGCCCAGAGTTTGATGAAGGAATTGAGTTTTTCCTCATGTTATGTTCGAAGCAGTAGGATGCCTGTCTCAAAGCTGGGTAGTGTAGCATGCACGCGAGAGAAGATGCATCTGTATTCTTGCTGAAGGTTGAGAAGGATGAAGTTAGTTCGGGCGAACTCGAAGAGTTTCGCACCAGAAGTAGTAGATGTGGGAAACTCGAGTTTAGGTTCGATGAAGTTGTATGATGGCACGGGTTTTGAGATAGTAGGTTATTGAAGAAGGATTTTACCAGTTTTTTTTAGTTCAAAATTTGATCTAGTAGTAACAATTTATCAACCCTTTCAATTTAAAATAATTAAGGGTTATTTCGAGTTGAAAATTTATTTAAGGTTTAAGAACAGAATTATTTTGGGTTTAAAGAATTTCAATATTTATAACCTTTAAAAGAGTTTATTTTAAATAAACTTGATGAATGAGATTAGATTAATTTAAGAAAATTATAAAGGATTAATTAAGAAATTAATTAAGGGTAATTAATTTAGTTGATTTATAAATGATTAAGGAATAAAAGTTAATTATTTTAAGGGTTAATTAATTTGTAATTAAGATCATTAATTAGATAATGAAGGCCATTAATTAATGATTAGAGATTGATAAACTAAGAAATCAAGTGTAATTAAGAATAAATTAATTCAGTAATTAGAGATGAATTGATTGGAAATTAAGAATTAATTACTTTGAAATTAATAATGGTTAATTTAAACTTTAATGACTTAGAGAAGTAATTAGAGAATTGTAAATAGTTAATGAAGATCATTAACTGGGGATTGTGAAATGGTAAATTAATATGATTAATTTAAGATAATTAATTGGTTAATTAATTAATGTAAGTAATTAAGAATAATTAATTACTGGATGTGATTAATCAAGATTGATTAATGACTGTGGTAAATTAATTAAAGGCTAATTACTGAATGTAATTAGAGAGGATAATTAGGGGGTGATTAATTAATTATTTGTAATTAATTATTGTTAAGTAAGCAAGATTATAAATGATTAAAGTAATTAAAATTGTTTGAATTAGTAATGGGCGACAAATTTATCTTGCTTATAAATGACTGGTTGACATTTCTAATGTGAAATGTTGGTGACATGATATGTTTTTCTTAATCGGTGATTTTGTGGTTATCTGTAGATGATGAATTGTTGTACATAAAAAAGTGACATCTTGTATTTAAAGGTTGAATTGTGTTTCACTTAAATAACGTGGGTTAAGATGGTATTGAAGTCGAAGAGACCGGAGTCGGGTATTAGTAAATACCCGAAACCACTTCGATTCTTTATAGATTAATATGTGAAATCATTAAGCCGGAGTGGAATGATTTAAGTGAATTGGACTATTTAATCTAAGTTTTGGTACTTAGAATTTTGTGAGTGAAATAAGTAATGTCCATAATAATTTTTTAATTTTGTATTTGATACAAGTTACCTGGGTTATATATATAAGTTGTATGCTTTGGTCATTCATGTTAGATGGGTTTACTCACGCTAGTTACCAGCCTGACCCGGGTGTTACTTTGATGTAATGCTTGGGTCAGACCGAGTATTAGAGATTTTCAGGTATGGACGTTCTGGAGCTCAGTAGGCGAGCTGGAGGGCAGGAACGTATGGAGCATACTCTTCTGAGAGATATTATTGTATGTTGAATTAACTGTCCAGTTTGTCAGTGTAACCTTGTAATTCTGATGTACAAAAATGTAAATGTACTAAAAACGGTTCTTCTTTGTAAAACTGTAATTTTATTTGATATTATATTTTGATCCGCTGCGAATCTGAGAATATGTGTTGTGTTTATGTTTCTTCTTCTTTTATCTCTTTCTTCTTCTTCTAACTATCTGGAATTTTCGGATCAAAATTTCCAGGTCAATACATTTGGCATCGGAGCAGAAGGTTAAGTGAGAACCTTGGCTCTGATGGGTTTACTCATTAAGGACAGGGTAAGTGATACCCTAAAATGAGTTGAGTGTATATAATATATGAGAGCGTACTTTTTATTTTCTTATAAAATGATTTTAAAAATGATTTCCATATGAGATTATCTTTTGATATATATATAAAGAAATTGGTTGTTGATTTTTGGAATTAAGTAAAATAATGAGAATTAAGTGGTAATAACAATACGACCAAATTGAAACTAAATGAAGATTAGTTTGAGATGGAATTAAGTCCTGAATTTGTGAAAGTAGAAAAAGGATAAAAATGAATTGGTATCCAGGTATGGTAATCTTGGGTATAATCATAAATAGTTATTGTGTTTAATGATGATATATTTGTTAATAAGTAAGCCAAATGAAGTAAACTTTTAAGATGAGTATAACTTATAAATTGAAGTAGGCTTTAAACTGTGAAGTTTTAAACCTTAGTCTAGAAACATTTGAAATTGTTTTCAAAATGTTACGAGAAATAATAAATAGTATTATTCAGAATATTTTGAATGTAATCTTATTTTAAAATAAGAGTTGTTTGAAAGCTTTAAAGAAAACTGTTTTGAACTAAAACCAAAGGTGGTTTAAATTATAAAAATATGGCTTGGTGGGCCAAGAAGATAATATGTATAGATGAGGGATATACATAGTATCAAAGATAATTTGAAATAAACCCTAAATGTAGAGTTTTAAATTTGGAATGAGATGTGACAACCAAAGTGATATGTTTTTGAACTTAATAAGTGGCAAGATTATTTATGAGAAGTTTAAAATTTGAAAGGGAAATTCAAATTGGGTAAAGTAGACTGTATTAAGTAAATTGAATTTAACTTTGGAAAGTTAAATAAGTTAATAAGCAACCTGAATTGGAAATTTCAAGATAAAATTGAGATTTGACTTGGAAAGTTAAATGGTTAATGTTAATTGGGAGTTTGTGAGATCTCAAAATGGGTTTGAGATCTGGAAATTGGAAATGGATAGATGTTTTAAAATAATTTGGATAATATTATCCTATTGATATCAATAATCTTTAAATTAAGAATTGGATTTGTTTAAATGAATGAAGAAATGGATTATGGTAATTTATCCATTATTGAAGTAGAAGGGAAGTAAATTAAAATTGTTTTGAACTCTTACTTGAACCTTGTAATGAGTTAAGTAAGGATAATCTAAAATGGAATTTTGAAATTTCGACTCAGAATTAATATGTTTAAAGATTTAGATTGTTGATTTAAAAATAAAGGGATTAAATCAACATTTAAAATTTTAACTCAAATTTATATAATTCAGGATGGATTAAATTTTAAATTTGAATTGAATTAGTTCAAATTGAATTTGATTTGAATTAATTGGAATTATGATTGAAGATGTATAAGTTTAAAAATTCTAATGGAAATTTTGATTTGGATTGATTTGGATTGATTTGAAATAATTTGAAATTTGAGGTGTGTTCAATTTGAAATAAGTCCAAATTGATTTGAATAATTTGGAATTGTGATTAAAGATGAATAGGTTTAAAATCAAATGGAATTTGATTTGAGTTTGGAAAGAAATTGAGGTTAATTCAATTTAAATCGGGATTAAATCAATTTCAAAGGAAATTGAAGTTATTTAAGTTAGAATTGAGTCAATAAAAATGGAAGAGGAAATTTAAATTGAATTGATTGGAAATGGAGATTGAGAATTAAACAGTTTGACTCTGGACTATTTTCAAAATAAATTGTTTTAATATAAATCTATTTTTCCAAACTATTTAATGTACAACTTTTCTTTTTAAACTCAAAACTATCTTATACTTGTTTTATAATTATTTTTAGGTATTTAACAAATTTTCAACTGTTTTATAAACTAATTACTATTTTTCAATTATTTTACAAATTAATTACTATTTTACAACTATTTTGCAATTATTTAAAATTTCTATAATTATTTGACTATTTTCCAACTATTTTCTAACTACTTAACTATTTTACAGCTGTTTTACAAACTAATAACTATTTTTCAACTACTTATTTATTTTAAACTTTTCAAGCTATTTTCTAAATTTAAGCTGGTCAGAGTGCAAACTGTTTATGATTAATTACCCAATTGAGATAAGGATTAAAGTGATAATCCAAGTGGAATTGAAGCAATTGTGAATAAGTGAATGAAAATTAAAGTGAATGTGAATAGAAAGGGAATTTTTTTAGCTAATAATCAATGCAGATAGATACGTAGGATGTACGTATATTATTCTAGTCGCATAGTGATTTGATCCAGATTCGAGCACAGAATTTCGAGATAGTTATATCGATCCGAGTTGGGATTTTTCACTCGATTTTCGATTGCGAACCTGGATATGGATTGTTGATTGATTCTGGATATTCTCTGTCATAGTTATGGCTATGCAAGGAGAATGACGGTTTCTAATCAAGAAACCAGATCTGAGTCCGCACTAGGAAATTGGGTGGACGATACTAGTTCGGAAATGAAATTGTGTGATTGAGTGAGCGATCAGATTGGTATAGCGTACGGATGATATATGTACATCGTACGGGTTTGAATGAAACTGATACTGGGAAATTGTGGATAAGAAATGTGAAATGGTTTTTGAAATGAATGGTATATTTCGTGAAATATATGATGAAGTGAAGTGGAAATTGGATATTTCAATGGTAAAAATTTACTTTATGGAAGTAAGTAATTTGGTAGAGATTGATAAACTAAGAAATCAAGTATAATTAAGAATAAATTAATTCAGTAATTAGAGATGAATTGATTGGAAATTAAGAATTAATTACTTTGAATTAATAATGGTTAATTTAAACTTTAATGACTTAGAGAAGTAATTAGAGAATTGTTAATAGTTAATGAAGATCATTAACTGGGGATTGTGAAATGGTAAATTAATGTGATTAATTTAAGATAATTAATTGGTTAATTAATTAATGTAAGTAATGAAGAATAATTAATTACTGGATGTGATTAATCAAGATTGATTAATGACTGTGGTAAATTAATTAAAGGCTAATTACTGAATGTAATTAGAGAGGATAATTAGGGGTGATTGATTAATGATTTGTAATTAATTATTGTTAAGTAAGCAAGATTATAAATGATTAAAGTAATTAAAATTGTTTGAATTAGTAATGGGCGACTTATTTATCTTGCTTATAAATGACTGGTTGACATTTCTGATGTGAAATGTTGGTGATATGATATGTTTGTCTTAATCAGTGATTTTGTGGTTATCTGTCGATGTTGAATTGTTGTATGAAAAAAGTGACATCTTGTATTTAAAGGTTGAATTGTGTTCACTTGAATAACGTGGGTTAAGGTGGTATTGAATTTGAAGAGACCAGAGTCGAGTATTAGTAAATACCCGAAACCACTTCGATTCTTTATAGATTGATATGTGAAATCAATAAGCTGAAATGGAATGATTTAAGTGAATTGGACTACTTAATATAAGTCTTGGTACTTAGAATTTTGTGAGTGAAATAAGTAATGTCCATAACAATTTGTGAATTTTGTATTTGATACAAGTTACCCGGGTTATATATATATATATATATATATATATATATATATATATATAAGTTGTATGCTTTGGTCATTCATGTTAGATGGGTTTACTCACGTTGGTTTTCATCCTGACTCGGGTGTTACTTTGTTGTAATGCTTGGGTCAGACCGAGTATTACAGATTTTCAGATAGGGACGTCTGGAGCTCAGGAGGCGAGTTGGAGGGCAGTAACGTATGGAGTGTACTCTTCTGAGAGATATTATTGTATGTTGAATTAATTGTCCAGTTTGTCGGTGTAACCTTGTAATTATGATGTATAAAAATGTAAATGTACTGAAAATAGTTCTTCTTTGTAAAACTGTAATTTTATTTGATATTATATTTTGATCCGCTGCGAATGTGAGAATCTGTGTTGTGTTTCTGTTTCTTCTTCTTCTATCTCTTTCTTCTTTTTCTAACTATTTGGAATTTTCAAATCGAAATTTCTAGGTCGTTACACATTCCTTCTTCTTCATTTCAAGTTATTTTAAAGGTGAAAAACATCTCGAAAGCAAGTCCAAACTCCACCACTTCCTCTTTAAAAGCCACGTCCACCGTCTCCTTTATTAAGCTTGGTCGAGCACCACCACTCCATGGGGAGGCCGAACACTTCAAAGAAGGAGGAGTAAATTCGAGAAGTTCCAGTGCAAAGAAAAGAGAAGGAAGTGTTGCTACAGTACCATTGGATTTATTTCAAGAAGCTTCGAAAAAGGTGCAGTAAAATGGAACCCAACAGTAAGTACTTGATTTTTCTTTTGTTTATTTAAAACTTAAAATAATGGTGGGCATGTTTAATTAGTAAATTAATATGCTTGTTTGAATATTAGATGAATATTTGGTTGATTAATATTTGGTTGATAACTTGGTTGCTAATGATGGAAAAATAATATTCATCAAAATAGAAATGGTTAATTAATTAACCATAGTTAATTCATGATAAATCCATACTAATATGCGTATGGAGTTTATTAAGCCTCTTTACGGTTTTGAATATAAATAGATTAAAAAATGAATATTATAATATGGTACAAACTAAAAAATGTGTTTTCAATGTAGTATAAATAGTTTGACATGATTTAAAATGATTTATTATAGTATTTTAGACATTTTAACAAGTTTTGGCAAAGTTTAATGAAGTTTGAAAAATAGAGACAAATCGAGCTCATCGCGTAGTGGTAGTCCGTCATATTCCGACCTAAAAAGTTAAATCAATGTATAGAATTCAAAATAAGTAGAAATTATTTGAAACAATAATTTTCTGGGCCATGTGGTATTGTTTTCAAACAAAAAAATAAAATCAAGATTTCATGTAGTAGAGTTTGAAATGTGTCCAAACCAAGTTTTCAAAAACATCACTCTTTGGCCGTTCGGAAACCAAAGTGGTAAATGCTTTAAAACTGATATTTTTAAATCTTTAAAAATAAGAAATAAATTTACTAAATATGTTAAAATGTTTTAAAAGGGACTTGAGTCATAAAAATGGACATATATGAAATGGAATTAGTGTTTTGAACAAAGAAGCTTTAAAAACACTTCACATCCATTTTTGCAGTGGTTTTGGTAACTTTTGCAAATTATGGTTTTTACTTAATTATTATTTCCCAATATTTTTAGCAGAATTTTCAAATGAATAATTAAGTATTTTGAAGATGATTTGAAAATTTTGTAGTTATTTAAGGAGTTTAAAATAAATGGTTAAAGGAAAATTGTTTCAAACACTATTTGGAATAGTGTTAAGTAAATGAAAATGGTCTCTAAAAAAATTAATCATATAAAGGATTTAGAGTAGATCAAATATCTTGAATACCTTATGGGGAAAGAGATAGTCTCTAGACGCGAACTTAGATAACCAGTATCTAGGTTCCGCTCAAGCTATCCGGACTAGTCCGAAGGAGGGGATAGTAAGTTTGATCAACTTGAAACGCATTTTCTTAAGCTAAAAGAAAAGAGATTTGGAGTTTTTAAAAGTTAAACAAGATTTTAAAATATAATTTTGGTGGTGGAGAATACCCTTGTTAAACTCTTTCTTAAACTCAAAGGAGGAAACTTGTACTATCCGTGTGAATTTAAAAGGTGATTTCATCATTATTCGACGAATAGTATAGGTTGAATACAGAAACTTGTATTGAGTATAATTAATCTACTCTTTATGGATCCTTTTCTACATACTAATTGATTTGGGTTATAGTAAATTATGTCTTAAATAACATCATTCTTGACCCATTTAAGAATTATGATTTGAAAATAAGAAATCCGTGTTAAGATTTAAATAAATAATTTGGAAATATCTTCCTAAGTAAAAAATGAAATGATTTGGAATTATTCCAAGATTAAAGTGGTTTAATAACCTGAGAATTTGATAAATTAGACTTAATGATTCCATATACTCTTAAAAGATAAAGGAATAGTTTAGATGAATATATCTCTGAAAGATACTTGATACGATAAAAATATAAATCAATTGAATGTTGTTTGATACTCACCTATATACTTGACATCTTTTTATCGATGATTGGTTGGGAGATACCGAGGTCGGATTTGGGCAATTATTATTCGAAAACTAGTTCATACCAATATACATGTCCGAAAGTGAAGACATGTGACGACCCGGATTTCAACGTTTGAAAATCGATACTCATACTTCACTTGTACTCTAATGCCGCATATTCAACCGTTGAAATCCGATTCACACCGGAGCTTGTAACACATTAAGTACAACAACACAGTGGGAGAAAAAGAAATAAATATCTATCATTGATACACAAAATTTTGATACAACACAATAATACAATTGATATCAGTGCTATCAGCGATACAAGATATGGTGGCGGAATAATATCACCAAATGGTCTTCCAAAGAATAGAAACAAGGATAGAATCCAGAACTGCAAACTCCATATCCAAAAGATCCAAAGTCACCAATCCAATAGCAGTTATATCCAAACCATAAGCTCGAACCACCATCACGACGACTTAACCAAGGTCAGTCATGCAAAGACTGAAGGAGATCTCCAGAGACTGAATGCTACCGAATCTACACCTACTATTTGATTATCTGTAAAACCCAACCCTAGACTGCCCATGTGGAAAATTATGGGCACCCAGAGTTTAGAAAGGGAACAATAAACTCTAAGTCAGTCATGGGACAGGTATGAGCAAATAAAAATAGTTTTATCTTTTAAACAACAAACAACAAAAGAAATAGAAAGGAAATCCGCTATGCTTTTTGGAAAATGCAACTACCATAAGGCCTCCTACCGCACACACCATGCAAACGCTGAATTGGAGGAGATTTCTCCTTATGATAGTCAAACATGCTTGATACGCAAAAACCTTTTGATATTATTATTAGTGCATAGTGTAGAAAACCTTTCGAAAGTACAATATTAACCTTAACCAGCATACAACCATTATGTATGCCTACTATAGCTGCCATCTAAACAGTGGTGACCACCATAAGTAAATGGCAGGTTATACAACTGAAATCGTACAAGGCACGTATTGGAGATTGGATGTCCAACAAATGGTCAGACTAAGGAACTTCCTATTGCCACATGGGTACGCCTCTGGAGGGATGCCCTGAGAACTTACCCAGCTCTCTGCCAAAACAAGGACAGGTTACCCCAATTCCATTTTCAAAACCATTTGGATTAAACCCAATTCCAATTCCATTTCAATCAAAACTCTTTTAAAGCTTTTCATATTTAACCCAATTCCATTTCCAAAACCATTTCGATTAAAAATTCAACTTTAAAACCATTTTATTAAATTTGAATATCTGTGACATAACCAATTTCCTCATGCAATCCATATTTGTGTGTGTATGGTGTAGTCCAGGGGTTTCACACAACAGTGCAATATCAACAACCATCACAGCTTCAAGTATAGGAAAATCAATAAGAGGTATAATCTATAACGCTTATCGTTCATTCACAGATTCATAGATAATATACAAATGTATCACAGATAAATAAATAAATTATACATAGCTCAATTCACATAAAAGAATATCACAGATCCGATAGGACAATCAATTCAAGGCATCTCATACAATACAAACATTCATAAGCAATCCAAGCATTCAATAATCATTTATAATCAGGATTAGTTAATTGTTCAAATCCTAATTAATTCAATTTAATTTCCAATTAAATTAATTACTAATGATTAAATTATCAAATCTTGATTAATAAATTACAAATAATTTGATATTAATTAACGAAATTAATCAACCTTAATTATTTATCTTAATTAATTACCTTTACTTATTAATTATTCCTTAATTAATCACATTAAATTAATTATCAAGTAATTGACCTTTAATTACTTAGATTAATAATTAATTATCCTCTTATTAATTACTTTAATTAATAACCTTTAATTATTAAGTAATTAACCTTTAATTACTTTCATTAAGTAATTATCTTTAATTAATAAATTAATCTTAATTTATCACATTAATTAATTAACTCTTTAATCAATTATCTGTTAATTAATTATCCTAATTAATTAACCTTTAATCTATCACATAAATAAATTAATCACCTTGATTGATTATCCTTTAGTTAATCACATAAACTAATTATCCCTTAATTTATACATCATCCCTTAATCACCTTCATAAATTAATTAACCTTTAATCATAAATCAATTAGCCTTAAATCAAACTTTAATTTATCATATATACAACTTTAATTAATTTTTAATCAATCATTAATTAAGTAATTATTCTTTCAAATTACTTACATTAAGTAATTATTTTTAATAACTTAAATCAAGTAATTAATCTTTACTCATTTAAGACTTTAATCAAACTAAAAGATAATCCTTTTATCTTAATTAATTACTTAGTTATCATAAAAAATCTTTATTTGATATTACTTGTAATCAATTTTCATTAACTACTTTATCCTTTAAATTATATTAAGGATTAAAACATTTCATCTTTTAAATTGTTTCCTGAATTACAATATCAAGTTTATTTAAAATAAACTTTTAACAAAGATTATATATATATATATATATATTGAAATACTTTAAACTCAAATAAATTTATTTTTAAAAAGATAGTTTCAAACTTGGTTGTCTTAAAATTTAAAAACTTGATTTATTTGAAAATTTAAAAGCCTGAAAACATTTTCCCTTTTTAAATTTTTAAACCTGGTATTTAACAAAATCCGAGCCAAATGCTTGAATACCCGAGCCTAATCTCGAGCTTCACTTCGATTCCCCCTTCATTTCCCTTTTCTTCGAGTTTCATGCAATATTCTTCGAGACGAACCCGAGCTATCTCCTTTCCCCTTCAAACTCAAACAACCAGAAAAAAATAAACGTGCACGTGCACGCCACCTCGGCCATCTCCGACCGACCATACTTCCTTTGACACCTCACTAACACCTCTCCTGATCACCACAACCCCTCAAAACCCATCAATTCGCCATAGTTTAAATTTGAGTAACTTGCTCGAATACAGGAACCCAACGATCATCGAAAAATCATCTCGTCCGACCACTCAAGATCACTAGAAGCCATGAGATCCTAACCAGAGCTTCGCCTCGACGCCACAATTTCTTTCCCCCAGGTGCGATCGACCCTAAACCCTCGACGATGTCGCAGCAATCTCGTTTTTTCCATCGTCCAAGACCAACCCTTAAACCCTAGGATCTCACAGTGTTGCCTTTCTAGTGGTCGGAAAAATCACTGATCATTTTTCCCAGCCTCTACAACCACCAAGGTCCCTTCAGCCCAAAGCACGAGTCACCGAACCTCATCAACTATCGGAATTCGATAAATATGCATTTCATGTTCAACTCTTAATATCACAATAATCCCACTCTTAAAATTCAAGATATCTATATCAAAATTCGTCATTTGCTAGCACGAATCAACTTATGAAATCGAATTATAAAATTATGATCATTGATTTTCTTGATTATAAAGGTCTTCTCTGTGATTTCCATAAATTTAAAGTATTTTCTAAATTTAAATAATTGGAATTATTTTTAAAATTGATATCATATTCTTATGATCATTTTTCATTTAGAAATCTTGGCCAGTAAATGTTAAGACAAGGAAATATTGATTTGTTTTTTATGAGAGTGAACCTGTAACTTAAGAATAGGCTTAACATATTCACACAGACATGCATATCGATATATATTTATATATTCAACATGCAGGCAAAAATAAACAAAATTTTCATATCACACTTGCACTTCAAGCATAAATTACAATATCAAAGGTTATAGGCAAGGATAAGTGAGTTTGCTCACCTGACTATAGAAAATAGAGAGGAACTTTTGAGTCTAAAACCTGGAAACTTTGATTTGTTTTGAGATGAGTTTACAACTTTGAAACTGGAAGTATTCTAGTTGAACTTGATGTTTGTGTGCTTCATATTTGAATTAGGTTGAACTTGTTTGATTTGATTCTCAGGCTTTTGATTTGGTTTTTAAATCTGGAAACTAGAAGTGTTTTGATTTTTTTTTTTGTTTCCGGATTTTGAAAACTGAATTGATCTGGTCACAAGCTCCATATTCAAATGCTCAGGTTTTGATCTGTACTTTGATCTTTGATCTAGAATTTCTTTTTCAGGTTTGATTATTAACTTGCTTCTTTTTCTGGTTTGTATTATTTTTCTCTGCTTGGTTTTGATTTTGAGTTTCCAAGCTTTGTCTACTTTGATTTAGATTTCCTTTGTTTTGAATTTCTTTCTTAAGTTTTGGATATGTAAAAGAAAGGCGAGAAAGAAGTATGGATGTATATATACACTCTGTTTTCATTTTATTCATATATTTTAAAATACAAAGACACAGGACACTTGTAATTATAAAATGAAATTGAGCTAACACTTGTTTATTTATTTTTACTATTTTGCTTACACATGTTTTAATGCATGAAATCCTTATTTTACAAATGTCAAACTTAATGTTTTTATGTTTAAGTCCTTGTTCCATTATCTTCTTATATATATTAATTTGTACATTTTCTTTTCATAAATGTTTTTATCATATTTTCAATTTACTTTTAAACAATTATATATGTCTTATATTATCAATAATACAATCTTATTATTTAAAGTAATGCATTTCTTTTCTTTTATAAATATCTGTAACTTTAAAGAAAAAAAATTTAAAACTAATTATTCTTTTACTATATTATTTTCAAAATATAACTTTTATATATATATATATATATTATAATTAGAAGACAAATTTTATTCATCTTAAAATCTAGGGCATTCAAATTCAATTTATTTTCCAAATATTTGTTTTCAACATATATGTATTTGAATTTCAAATTCAAATTCCAAATTATAATCTATTTATAAAATATTTAGATTTCCAAATCAAATTATTTATCTTAAAAACTTATATATATATATATATATTCCCACAATTTCAAATTAATTCACAATTAAATTTATAATTAATATATTATCCAAAATATTTATTTCTGAATTTTCAATTAGAAATTCTATTTTAAAATCATATTTATATTCATTTATATTAATAAACAAACAAATATCTATTTAATTTTGAAAATACCAAATTAATTCACAATTTAATTTCAAAAATTAAATTAATTACCAATTTAAATTTGATTTAAAAATGGGAATGTTACAAGACATGTTGAAAACAATGATTTGAAGACAGAGATTGTAACAACCTGCATATTTTACGATTATATATTTAAATGTTTTATTTAAATATAGCATCGTTAGTAGAATTAAAGTTCGAAATGTGACTTTTTATCAAAAGTCGAATCTGGACATGAGACCACTTCCATTGAGTTTAAAATGACGTTTATAACTTGTTTAAGTATAAACATTGATATGTTTGAAGTTGATTAGGATTCTGGTATTTTCATTTGGACTTTGGGTTGGGTTCTAACCCACTAACCCAACAAGAGAACACAAATTCTTCTACCTAATAGCTCCTACTCCACTCCTCTTTATTCATTCATTCCATTCATAATTTCCTAACACTCAATCCCTAGGAAAAATGGTAGGAAGAGGAAAACTAAATTCCTAAGCCCTAGTTCTCTTAGGAAATTCAAATTCAAGTTATAAAATCAAAGAGAAGCTTAGGTAAGCATCATCTTCATCTTCACCATCTCAATCCCTCTTTAATTCTTTATTTTTCCTATAACCTAACATAGGAAAAACTTTGCATTTGATAACATATTGAACATTCTAGAGGCGTAGTGAAGAGGAATTGTCCTTATTTTAGAACTTCTTAATTGTTGTTTTTGAGTTTAAAGGCGAGTTCTTGAACTCATATATATGTCTATATCTTTCATTATTGTTAGATATGAATTCCTAACATCTATTTCATGTTCAATTGCTTTTGAAGTGAATTGGTTTGGCAAATTTTCCAATTTTGTTATTTTGAAGTCAAAATCTTTAAAGATCCCATCTTGAATGTTTGGACATGTTGTTTGGGGTGTACCGAAGAGCCTATAGGGCTAGGTTGTAGCTTGGCATAAATCCCTATCCTCCGTCGCTCGTTCGATCGCTTTCGAATTGACTTGGCCATCATTGGCCTAGGCAAATTCTACCCAGGCCTAGGCAACCAGACGTTTGGTAGAGGCTTCTAGAAAAAATATAAAATGAAAGACAAAGTAAAATTCAAGAGCCCAGGACCAGACGTCTGGTTAAACCTAACCAGGCATCTGAGAGGCTTCAGAAAATAAAAAGGAAAAAGAGGAAAAAAAGCATGAACTTGCAAAACTCCAGGTCAGACTCTGGCCAAACCAACCAGACGTCTGGTCCTGTTGAATTTTGCCTATTTTTCCTGTTTTTGAGTGGATTTTCATTTTTTATCGATTTTTGTTGATCAGGTTAGTTGTCATTTATTATCGACCCCGATGACTTCTTTTCTAGGTTTTGGGAAATATCCCTTTAATGGATTTGATATCGATTATTATGGTTCTAATTCACGTTGTCGAATGTGAATTTTGGTGATAGATTGTTTTTACAATCATTTCTATGATTTGTCACTTTAAAATACAAAGTTTTTATACTAGTAGTCAATACTCAAACTCTTTCACAAAAATGATTTCAACATTACTCTTAATACAAAGCTCGTTTTTAAAACCGTTTTCCAATCTATTAATATATACAAACCTTTACCTCATTCATATGAGAAATCCAATTAAACGACTTAGCAAAACAATTGGTATGAAACGCTTGCATTTACTTCGTCGGTTAATTCTTAGACTTGTTCGATTGAAATCTTGTCAAGTAGAAATCTACAATTTGTTCATAAATTTTTAAGTTAAGCCAGTGGTTATAGGACATGAAGCTAAACTCATTTATTTAATAGCTTGATATAATTTACACTTATTGATCTCTGACAATCATTTTGAGGTCTCGACTAGCGATATGTGATGTCTCTTTGTCCGCGTGGGGGACTGTACCCCGTTCTGCTGAGCTTCGTCTCATTTTTATGGGCTAGCGACTGATGGTTTTTTTAACAGTTTTATGGAGTTCGGTTCATCGGGTGTATCGTTATACTACGTCATTGTTTCGGCATATTTGAGTTTCAGGCTCCTCAGGGGTACCGTTGTACTACGTTGTAGCACCGCCTCTATTTGTTAGCGACCCATAGGATAGCGCCCCGTTTGTTATACACGTGTTGGTGAGTTTTCATGCTCCCATTTGTGATAGGACTCCCCCTTCTTTTTTGTTTATCTAGATTTATAATTATTGATTTCTAGAATTTGTGTTTCACCAGTTTTTGTGATTTGCATTGATAAACTCTATCAACATTTTTGGTTTGGTGAATAAAGCTAAAGAATATAACATTCTTTTTGGTGTTTGAGAAAATTTGAGGTATTATATGATTTTTGTTGTTATCATATATATAATTGTTATATATCTTATCCTATCTCATCTTATACAATATTTATAGCTAGACTAATCCATTTATTATTTTTCTTCTTAAATAATACTTGGGTCAGACCGTGGTGTTCTAAGTGCTTCACTTGACTTCTTAGCATGGACTAGCTTCTGATTTTTGGCTAACTACTTTAGCTTAATAGTTTTTATTTATATACATTCGAGATAGAGGCTCCTTGATGTATACATATTCTTTTGTCTAGCGCTTGTACCTATTCTTTTGTGATGTAGTAGATCTTGTATGTGTGATAACCCGGATTTTTGGACATCTGATAGGTGGATAATTAACTGGTTTATTCAGTTGAACAGATAAAATTCTAATATTTAGGAGTACAAATAAATTTGAATCTATAATAAATTTTGAAATATAAATATCTAAAAATAATAAAATTTTACAGCAAACTAATATATATATATATAATAGATATATTCAAAATTCCGTAATGTTGGAAATCTTAAGTGCATATATATATAAGGTCGCTGAGAAATAGTAAAGATATTAATATAATTCAAAACAATTTAAAATGCAATAATCTCATTTATTTATTATTTAAAAATTTATAAAAAATTTATTTACAAATAAAATAATAACGTGTTGTTTTAAATATAAATGTAAATAGATTTTGAATTATAATGATTATTTACTAAATTTATGTGTGTTTGTTTAAATATATATTTATATAAGTCAATTTAAATTTGAGTTTGAGATTGAAATCCAAAGATAAATATCTTAAAGTAAATTGGATTTAAAAAATAAATAATGTACGTTTGATTTTTTATGTGTATATAAGTAGTTCTATATTATTTTCTTTAAAAGATTTTACAAACAAGTTAAGAGAAATGTATTAATGTCAAAATGTAAACATAAAATTTAAATAAAACATAAAGCACTAAAATAAAATAAAAGACTAATATCTAAAATAGGATTTAATAAGGTCTATACTTTCTTTAATATAAGTATTAAACATAAAAATATAAGTATGATATAAAAACACATATAAAATAAATAACAAATTTAATTTAAAAAATTTATTAAGACATTTGTAAGCCTTATAATACATGAATTAACAATTGTAACTTGAGTTGGCATGCAATGAAACATGTGGCACTTTTATTTTATTTTTCTCCAAAAAAATTTTAATGTAAAACAAAGGAAAAAACCTGTAAAATTTTACAAACCCAAAAACTAAAGTCTGGAACAAATATTTCAAATAGAAATCTAAACAAATTAAGACTGAAACAGATCTGAGGAAGTTTAATCAAAAACAAGAATCAAGCTAAGTAAAGATTCATCTCTTATACATCATGCAAGATCAACTCGGCAGGGATACAAATATCAACTTAACAACAATCAAACCTTGCGAATTAAACTAGAATCAAACAAGTTTCTGTCTCAACAACCTTTTGGATCGAAATCTAATATGAGTTCCTGATCTAAGAATGATGTCTGTAGCTTTGTTCTCTGTTTCCTAGAAACAGGTGAGTAAATCATAGCCTTATTTTGTTACTAAATATTACATAGATAAGTAAAAGTAATGTTGAGTGAATCATTTGGATCTGATGTTAAGTACATCTATTTGTATCTGCATTCAAAATGTTCAGTTCTTCTTTCTAAGTTCTCTAACAGCTTTGCAAATGTAAAATAAAACATATCTCTTGATTCATACAATTCTAGACTATGATTTCCAAAGTACAATTGTTCGATTGTCGGTGTACTTTATTTCGAAAATCATTTCACTTAGCAATTGCAAAGTATAGAAAGTAAAAAGAATACTTTACTGTAAGAAAACAAATATTGTGAAATTTCGAACATCATAATTTATGATTTTTCTTATATAAATAGATACGTCATCGCAAATGATGATTTTTGAAGGTGATTTTGAAATTTAATGGGGTATTGCGTTGGGAAATCGAGGATGAACAGATTTAGGCTTTCGACCAAATTCCAGTCGCTAGTTCAATTTCGTGATTCGAGGCTAGGCAGGGAGGAAGGGCAAGGAAAGGCGCATATGGGAAAAATACTTGATTCTTTTCAATGCGCGTGATGTCCTATCATGAGGATTTTAGGGTTTAGTCATGTTTCTGACTAGGTGCAATTCGTGGGAAAATGACGAAGGGTTGAAGGAGTTTGAGCTTTGCGCACCAGGGGGAATTGAATAAGGAGGCCATGGCGAGTTCAGGGGTAATTTCCTGGTGGTTGTTGATAGCTGGTGGTGGCGAGACAAGGGGAGCAAGGTAGGCAGTTTTTCTGTGGTTTGGTTTGGCTGTTGAATTTGTGATTTGAGTGGAACCGTGAATCCCAAGCAGGGTGGTGAGTCCAAGGGATCGAGGGGGATTCGTGGGATCGATCGGCGACGGGAGTCGATCGTCGGAGAAGGTATGCACGGATATGTGTGCATGTTTGCGGTGGTGGGTATCAGGGTATAAGAAGAAGTTTGGATGAAGCGGTGAAGTAGGGAAGAAGAAGAAGGTGTCAGGGAAATTTAGGGTTGACTCGTGTTTTTGCTCGATGTTTTTGAGCTTGGACTCGGGTTTTTTAGCTACCAAATTTAATTTTTTACGCGAGTAATTGTAGTACTAGGTTTTAAGGTAGGGAGTTTTCAAAAGCAATATGAATTTTACAAAGTTCCAGAGGAAAATCAAAATTTTGTAACAAATTTCAAGCATTATCTAACAAGATATAATTTTTTTATATTTTATATTATTATTATTTTTGTTAAGATAAATTGGTTTGATTTGAAAAATTAAATATTGGGTGAGTCATTTAATTGAATCTCTAGTTGATTCAAATAAATGAATGATGAATTTAAAAAGTAGTAGGTATGTGGTATAAACTTAAACAAATCAAGAAGATTTCAGATGGAGTGTTGTTTAAAGTATGATTACAAAATGAAATTAAAGAATAATTATGTAGTGCAATCAATTCAGATAATTACTTAAGGTAATTAATTAATTAAGGTAAGTAATTAGGGGATTAATTAATTGATATAATTAATTAAAGAATAGTTAGTTGTTTAATGAGATTTATTAAAGGTTAATTAGTGTAAGTAATTAAGAATAATTACTTAATGGAAGTAATTCA
This sequence comes from Allium cepa, assembly GCA_030765085.1. NCBI lineage: Eukaryota > Viridiplantae > Streptophyta > Magnoliopsida > Asparagales > Amaryllidaceae > Allium > Allium cepa. Next base: position 243,354,821 of record CM060930.1, read on the forward strand.
AAGAATAATTGATGTAATTAATTTAAAGACCATTGAGTGTGATTAATTAAAGGACAAATAATCAATGTAAGTGATTATAGAATGATTAATTGGAGTAATTAAATTAAGGATCAATGTAATAAATGTGAACGAGAGAAGGTTAATTAATTTGTGTAATTAATTAAAGGAAATTACTTAATGTAATTTAAGAAGATAATTAAGGGTTGATTAATTATAGGTTTGTAATTAATTAACGTTTAAGTAAGCAGTATTTAAAAGGTGATTGAAGTATTAGTTTAATTAATTTAAATTAATTGGAATAGTGTGACTAATTAATCTTGCTCATAAATGATTAAATGGTGTTGAATGCCTTGGATCATTTGATATTTCTGATTTGAAATATTTTGTGATATGATTGGGTTGAATGGTGATAATATGGTTATCTATCATGATGAAATGTTGTGTAAAGTACATCCTGTATTTAAGTTTGACTTGTATTTCACTTGAATAACTTGGGTTAAGTTGATATGGGATTCGAAGAGACCGGGGTTGGGTATCAGTAAATACCCAAAACCACTTCGATTTAAAATCTTCTATAATTCTTTATGGATTTGATCTGTGAAAGCAATGCTGGAATGAATAATTTAAGTGAACTGGACCATTGAAACTAAGTAAAGGTACTTAGGGTTGATTTGGGAAATAAGTGTTGACTATAACAAGTTAAGAATTCGTAGTGAAGTACGAGTTACCCCGGGTTTTAAATTAGTTTTATGTTTTAAATATTTCATGTTAGATGGGTTTTCTCACGCTGGTTTCTAGCCTGACCCGGGTGTTACATTGATGTAATGCTCGGGTCAGACCGAATATTACAGATTTTCAAGTAAGGACATCTGGAGCTCAGGAGGCGAGCTGGATGGTAGGAACTTATGGAGAGTATTCCACTGTGTATATTATTGTAGTTATCTGGGACATGCTGATTTTAACTGTCCAATATTTGTGTAAATGTTGTAACTCTGATGTAATGATATAATTAACTAATATAGTTTTCCTTTGTATAAGAATTATTATTTGATATTATATATTGCCTGCTGCGAATGTGAGAATCTGTGTTTTGTTCTATTTCTTCTTCTGTCTCTTTTCTTCTTCTTTTTTCCCCTGGGTATCTGGAATTTTCAGCATCTAAAATTCCTGGTCGTTACATTTGGTATCTGAGCATGTTAAGCAAGAACCTTGGCTCTGGTGGGATTACTCATTAGAAATAGGGTCAATGGTACCCTAGAATGAGTTGACTGTATATATATGACAGCGTACTTGTTATTTTCTTATATAAGGATTTCAAATGATTTTATATAAGAATATATTTTGATATATAAAGTAGTATTTCTTTCTAATAAATATTAAGGTAATTGGTTGTTAAATTATTGGAATTAAATTAAGTGGTAATAGAAATACAACCAAATTGAAATTCAATAAAGATAAGTTTGGAATGGATTTGAACTTAAATTAAACCTTGAATTTAAAGAAAAGAGTTTCAGAATAAGATAATAATGAATTGGTTTCCTGATATAATAATCTTGGTTATTATCATAAATGATTGTTGTGTTTAATAATAAAGTGTGTATTAATGAGTAAGCAAAATGAAATGTTTTAGGTAAGTAAAACATTTAGGGAAGTACGACTCATAAGTTGGAATTGAAGAATGATCTAAATTGGGAAGTTTTAAATCTGGGTCCAGAATTTGAAAATTATTTCAAAGTGATAAAGAAATAAAAAATAATGGTATTTAACGTATTTGAATGAAGGGTCCTGTTTCAAACAAGAGTTGTTTGAAAATTTAAAGGAATTTGTTTTGAATTAGAAACCAAAGGTGGTTTAAAAAAATTAAGGATAACTTGGTGTGTAAAGGAAATTAATATGTATAAATGAGGGATATACATAATATCAAAGGTGATTTGAAATAAACTCTAAGGTTGAGTTTTGAATTTTCCTTGAAATGTGGTGTGAAACCAAAAGTGATGTAAGTCTTTGAATTTATAAGTAAGAAAGAATATTAACAGAAATTTGAAATTTGAAGAGGGAATATTATTAACGAGAAGTTTAAATTTGAAATGGAAGTTCAAATTGAATTGAATTTAACTTAGGGAAAGTTAAATAAGTTTAGGGCAAGCAATCTGAATTGTAAATTTCAAAATGAAATTGAGATTTGACTTGGGATCTAAATGGTTGATTTGAATGGGGAGTTATGAGTGATCTCAAAATGGGTTTGAGATCTGGAAATTAAAAATGGATGCTGTTAATTGGTGTTTGGATAAATTCGGATGTTTATTTATCTGTATATTATTCTATTGTTATAAATAATCTATGAAACTGAGAATTGGTTTTGAAGTTGAAAATTTGAGAAATAAAATTGGATTTGAAGATAAATTGTTTTCGAATTCTTATTTGAGCTTTGAAAGAAGCTAAGTAAAGATAATTTAAAATGGAATTTGAAATTCTGACTCAAAATTAAATTGTTTAAAGATCAAGATTGTTGATTTAAAAATAGAAGTTAATTTGATTTAAGGGATTAAATCAACATTTAAAATTTAACTCGAATTTATAATTCGAAATGGTTTAAAGTTGAGATTTAAATCGAATTAGTTCAAATTGGATTTGATTTGAATTAATTGGAATTGTGATTGAAGATGGATAAGTTTAAAAATTCAAATGGAAAATTTGAATTGGATTAATTTGAAATGAAATTGAAGTTGAATGTGTTCAAAATTCAAATGGGAATTGGGATTAATTCAAACTGAAATTGATAAGAATTGAAATTGGTTCAATTTGAAATTTATTTGAATTAATTGAAATTTTGATTAAAGTTGCGTAAGTAAATTCAAATGGAATTTGATTTGAATTTAGGAAAGAAATTGAGGATTATTTCAACTTGAATTGGGATTAAATCAATTTCAATGGAAATTGAAGTTATTTAAATTGGAATTGGGTCAATTTAAATGGAAGTGGAAATTTAAATTGAACTGATGGGATTGGAGATTGGGAATTGAACAGTTTGACTCTGGACTATTTCCAAAATAAATTGTTTTAATATAAATCTATTTTTCCAACCTATTTACTATACAATTTTTCTTTTTAAACTTAAAACTATCTTATACTTGTTTTACAATTAATTTTGGAACCATTTAATAATTTTTCAACTGTGTTATAAACTAATTACTGTTTTTCAACTACTTTATAACTAATTACTATTTTACAACTATTTTGCAAATTATTTAAAAATTTCTATAACTATTTGACTATTTTCCAACTATTTTACAATTACTTAACTATTTTATAATTATTTTACAACTAATAATTATTTTTCAGCTACTTATCTATTTTTAAATTCTTCAAGCTATTTTCAAAATTTAAGTCGGTCAGAGTGCAAACTGTTTATGGTTAAATACCCAATTTAGGTAAGAATAGAGGTCATAATCCAAATGGGATTGAAACAACTGTGAATAAGTGAATAGAATTAAAGTGAATGTAAAAGGAAAATGATTTGGCTAATAATCAATAAAGATAAATACGTAGGATGTACATATATTATTCTATTCGCATAGTGGTTTGATCCAGATTCGAGCACAGAATTTCGAGATAGTTATATCGATCCAAGTTGGGATTTTTCACTCGATTTTCGACGGCGAACCTAGATAAGGATTGTTGATTGGTTCTAGAAATTCTCTATCATAGTTATGGCTGTGCAAGGGGAATGACGGTTTCTAATCAAAAAACCAAATCTGAGTCCTCACTAGGAAGTCGGGTGGATGATACTATTTGGAAGAGAAATAGTGTGATCGAGTGAGCGATCAGATTGATATTGCGTACGGATGATATGTGTACATCGTATGGATTGGAATTAAATTGATATTGAAAGTTTGTGGATAAGAACTGTAAAATGGTTTTTGAAGTGAAAAAATATATTTTGTGAAATATATGATGAAATAAAATAGAAATTGGATATTTCTATGGTAAAAATTTACTTTATGGAAGTAAGTAAACTGGTAAGTGACTTTATAGAGTAATCAAATTTGAATATTTGATTTGGAATAAACAAAGTTATATATCTTTGTCATATAAGACAAATCTCCCCTTGTTGAATTTTTGCCAGAAGAAAAGGGTTTTGAAAGTTTTGAAGTATGAAAGGGAAATCTATACAAGTTTGAGTGATCCAAAGATTTTTAAAGTTATATATATATATAAAGGATCTTATGAGAATGATTTTGAGGAAAGATTTTTGGAACTTATGGATTTGGAAAGGCTTTTGATTTTTTGGAAAAATCAATTTTGGAATTTGGAAAGCCTAGTTGAGAATTATCGATTTTGAGATAATCGATTTTGAGAAAGGATATTTATATGGGGTTCATACAAGGTGTATGATTTTGAAAATACTATATGTATATAGTATAAAGTGTTTTGAGATTGGCTCTGAGAAAAAGGCGCTCCCTTGAAATGAACTTCTCAGGAGTGCCACGGGGTGGTACTGCCTTAAACCTTAAGGGGGTTCTAAAGTAGATACTGTGAGGAGTCCGGACAAAACTAGTTCCTGAGGATTTTGTGTAGTGTGTAGCGAAAATCGAGGTTGTTGATGCCTACAGAGGCATTTGGGTTATGATGTGACGATAGTGTAACTCGATGTCACTGCGATCTACTATAGACCATAGCGAAAGTCGTGTGCGCCGATGAGAGCCAACAGTCTAAGTCTGGTCGCTAGTTCGATTTCGTGATTTGAGCCTTGGTGAAACGATCCTGACTCAACCTTCGAAAATGGGCACCGAATACGACACTCGTATTCGAATGCCGCAGATCCAAACGTCAAATCTGGTTCGCCGGTGCTTATAACACCATTAAGTACAACACAGCGGAAGAGAATGAATAGCATCATATACAACATCTGATACAATATTCAGATACAATGATGATATAATAGAATGATACAATAGATATCAATACTATCAGAGATACAAGAAATAGCAACGGAAAAGAATATCTTCAATGCCAAACTCCAAGTAATCCATCTCCAATCCAAAGCTAACAAGAACTCCCATATAGTCGCACAAAGCTAAGCAAGGTCAGCTATGAAATCTAAAGTGTAGAAAATGCGATCCATAAATGCAAAAGCTTTGAAGGCTATCAAATCAATTCCTATTATTCGACTATCTGAAAAACCCAACTCTAGACTGCCCGTGTGGAAAATTGTGGGCACCCAGAGTTTAGGAAAGGAACAATAAACTCCAGGTCAGTCGTGGGACTGGTGTGAGCAATAAAAACAATTTTTTTATCTTTGAAAACAAACAAAAGAATTTAGATTGAAATCCGCAATGCTTTTTAGAAGATGAAACTGCCATAAGGCCTCCCGGCACACACATAATGCAATCGCACACATGGGGGAGATTTCTCCTTATGATAGTCAAATATGCTTACTACGCAAAATTCTTCTTTTTATATTATTATTAGTGCATAGTGGAAAACATTTCGAAAGTATAATACTAATCTTAGCCGGCATAGGTACCATTATATTATGCCAGCTATAGCTACCATTTTAAATGGCAGGTTCTACAACTAAAACCGTACAAGGCTCGTATTGTTTTGTTTGGATTTCCAACAAATGGTCAGGCTAAGGAACTTCCTACTGCCACATAGGAACGCCTCTGGCGGGACGCCCCGAGAACCTACCCGGCTCTCTGCCAACACAAGGCCAGTTTCCTCCCTGCCCGGGAGTAATACCTACAGATAGCCACCCCCGGTCCTTTGGGACCTTTATACGAGAGCTCTCAACACCAACAACATCACACAGTAATAAATATACTACAGTGCCCACATGAGTAAGTATCTGTGCTCCATACCATGATACTACCCTTTTCCAAAAGGAATGGTCACACCCTAGGGGAGCTACTCCTGAAACCTTGCCGCATCTTTTCTGTTTTGACCATTACCGGTTTGTGAGGATCGATGAGGTTTCGTCCACAAAGCTACGTTTTACACGAAAGCCATGCTTTGATCACAAATGATCAACAAATGATCATCAACACACAGCAGCACTTAGCATGCCACATTACCAAATTGAGAGTACCTCGCTGATAACCTTTAACTACATAACCTCTGAGCTTGTACGTCTCAGAGAAGGGTGTTAAGCTAAGAGAATAAATTCTCTGCCACCAACAAATATGTATTTGAAAGAAATCTGCTTTATATCTGAAAGTGTAGTGTCAGACATACAACCATACAAGTCTGTTTTGGGTTCGAACAGAACCAAAGGCACTTCCGAAAAAGCCCTTGCAAATCCGGGTATTCACAATCGCGATCGGACTTCCCATCACTTAGGGAATCCCTATACCGGCTCGACTCAGTGCAGAGACAATCGATAGGTCATCCTATCGTTCTCGCAAATACCCGATCTTCACTACCGGTCTTCAAATGCTATTCATATTGACATATCATTATTCGGAATGGGTTATATAATACAAAGTCCTCTCCCGGCTAAACCGAATAATGAGCGTAATATTTAAAAACATATGGATATAGGATTTCAGTTAAGTCACAACTTAATCTCCAAAACTTTTCTTTCAAATGGTTTAAACAAATTACCATTTCCAATCTTTTAAAAAAAAGATTCAACTCACAAAGTTCACCCAGTTCACAAAGATCCATTCATGGATTTCAAAACAGTTTCCATTTTAATTGGATTAACTCGTTAAATCTTTAAATCAAGATTTAACTTATAGCTTTCAAAACTCATTTCCAAAAATTCATTCAAAGCCTTTCAAAACAATTCCATTTCAAGTTAGATTAACTCATTCGGTCTTTGAATCAAAGGCTCATTTCATAATTTTCAAAACATTTCAATTCTATTTCAAACTTGAAACCTTTCAACACGATTTGGAAATCCTTTCTTTAAATGAAAGATATTATTATTTGAAAACAAGTAGTTTTCATTACGGGAAAACTGATTACAATTACCTCAGTTAAAACCATTCAAGTATAAAACTTGGATTTAAATTTAAATTTCCCAAACCATACTTTTTAAATGGTTAAAAACCCGTATAAATACCTTTATAACTTGTATAATCTTTTAGACCAAAATTTCCAAATCGTTGAATTCAATTTCAAATATTGAATTCAAATTTAAATCAAATTATTTAAATTTCAAGTTCTATTAAGTTACTTAAAATAACTTTTATTTTTGAAAACTCATTTCATAATTTTCAATTCAAATTCCAAAACTATTTTGGATTCAAGAATTCAATCTTTACAATTGTTGAAAATCTGTGACTTAGCCGATTTCCTCATGCAATCCATATTTGTGTGTGTATAAGTGTGGTCCAGGGGTTTTACATAATAGTGCAACATCATTCAATCATCACAGATCCAAAACACAGAAATATAATTGATAAGCGGTATAAACTATAACGCTTATCGTTCATTCACAGATCACAGATATATATACACAGATAATAAATTACATCACATATGAATAAACTGCATCACGGCTTGAATTAAAACAATTCATATCACAAGGCATCACACAGTAGAGATATCAACAACTTAACATCCAACAGCATCCAAACATCCATAAGTAGGATTAATTTAATTATCCAATTTATTTAATCAGATTATTTACTTATGAATTTAATTACCAATCCTGGTTAATTAATATTTAATTACAAACCTTTATTATTAATTATTCTTTAATCAATAATTAACCTTTAGTTAAAAATTAATCAATTGAGAAATCAATCTTAATTAATTACAATAAGTGGTTATCCTTAATCACTTCCATTGATTAATCTTAAATTTATTGATTAATTAGCTTCAAATGAATTACCTGAAGTGATTAATCACACCAACTAATTATCCTTAATTACTTTTGTTAAGTAATCATCTTTAAATAATTATTTACCTTTAATTATTTTTCATAAATTAATTACCCTTTAATTATTCACATTAATTATTTAGCCCTTAATAAATTATCATTAAATTTAATTATCCTTAATTAATTGCCATAAGTGATTATCCCTAATCACTTATATTAATAAATCACAAATTAATTATATCGAGTAATTATCCTTAATCACTTGATTAATCAACATTAATCATTAATTATCCTTTTATTTAATAATTAATCCTTAATTAATTTATTCTTAATTAATTACAATAATTAATTAATTTAATTACTCTTTAATTAATAGTCATTTCTTAATCACTTTAATTAATTGACCTTTAATTAATTATTCATAATTTAATTACCTTAATTAATTAACCACATTAATTAATTATTCTCTAAAGTTATTAACCTTTGATTACCTTGATTAATTATCCATTCCATTAATTAATTACAAATCAATTAATCCATTTAATTATCTTAATAATTAAATGGATTACAAATCATTAATTCAAATTTTCATCAAGATAAAACTTTTCTTATCTATACATTTGAAAACATTTATTTCAATTTTACCTTTAAATTTCATTTTAAATCCAAGATTTAAAATGAAAATCCATTTATCTTTAACAAAGTTCCCAACCAATTAAAACTTTGAAATTCACATGTTAAAGAATTATTTATCTTATAATAGAAGTTTAAAGGAATTTAAACCCAATTTAATTTTAAATCCAAATCAATTTAAAATTTCACTTTATACTCAAATTTAAAAACTTTTCTCATTGAAAACTGAAATACAGATAAATCTTAATTTCCGATTTAACTTAGATTTAAAAACTTCTCTTACAATTTAGAACTTCATTTTAAAATTCAAACTACTTAAAAAATTTAAAGTAGTTAAACAATTTAAATTTTAAAAACTTTATTTTATTTAAAACTGAGATTCAAACTAAACTTGAATCGGACTTAAAACTTAGATTTAAAACTTGTTCAAAACTTTACTTTACAATTTACTTCCAGTTTAAAATTTTAAAAACCAAAACACTACAGGTTTTTGTTAAAAAACCTGTAACAAAATATAACCCTAGGCATCCCCCCACTTGCTTCGAGTCCGGTACCCAAAAACTTCGAGCCTTTACTTAAATTTACTCGAGCAACCCTTCCTGCTTCAACCCATATCATTAGAAATTAGTGCACGGTGCACGTGCACGGTCGCCGTGCGACCCTCCGGCCAACTCCACATCATCGAGCAAGTCGACGTTCATCCACACATCAACCCCCGACCATCAAAACGTTGTCATCTTCTCGAATTCGAAATCGAGTTGAAAATGAAACCTGGAAACAGAAGAAGCTGAAGCTCATCCAAAACTTGGCAACACGTTGCACTTGAAATCCCGACCACCTGAGAGCCACCACCACCGGCCATAGCTTCGACTACCACCCCTCTACAAATCCCCAAAAGCACGCTACTCTCGATCGAACGTGGATGATAAACGAGACAAATTTCTCAGCATCGAGAAAACTAGGTTTACAAACTAGAAACGCGCACTGCCGCCACCATGCTCATCTGACCACCACCGCTGCATTTTTCCCCGATCCATCATTCGTCCCTCCATCACCAGAATAGATCTCTACCACCATGAACCAGAGGATTACTAGAAATCGACGAAACTATGAAATTTCGACAATCCTAAACTGCTTCTCAACCCTCAATCTAAAAATTTAGATTCTTGCTTTAAAAATCATGTCAAAACATATGAATTCAAGTTACATGCCCGAATTCGTAGATTAGGAAACTTGAACTTTTGACTTATATAAAGTTATGCTCAAATTTCTTGATTTCCAGAGTCATGCTTAAGTTGTTTTAACTTAAATAAAATTTTAAATTAAAGCTTATGATAAAACAATCAGGTTTTGTTTAAATTATGAATCCAGATTATTCTTGGATCAAGAGGAAATAAATTTTTTTAACCCAAAACCGAAGCTTGAACAAAGAACAAGATATCACTGGAAGTAATCTTTGCACACATATACATCTATTTTCTAATATACAGGGAATTCATATATATCCAGACATACTCATCACAGATATAACTTGCATCAGATTCATATTAAAAAAAATGTTACTCACCTTAATTCCAAAATGAACAGAGTTGCTTTTATTTGAAGCAGGCTTAAGAAACTGCTAGCTGAATCTTTTAACTTAATCTCTGGTTGTAGGTGAGTTAGATTTTTGTTGATCAAGTGCTGAGTTTAGTTTCAGGTTGTAGCTTTTATTTGATACACAGTTTGTTGTTGAACGAATGAAATTAAGAAGGTGATATATAAAAGATGTATGCAGGCTGAAGTATCACTGGTTGATATGTTTTTGCTAATACAACAGGTTTGACTATCATTTCTTTGTACAAAAATAAGACAGAGATATTTCATTGCTTGGTGGTTGATAACATTTCGAGTTGACCTTGTTGATGCAAGCATTAAATGCATAAGTCCTTTATGTCTTCATACTTATCTTATTTGTACAAAGATATTTTTATTTAATTTAATTTTTTTTACTTTGGTGGCTGATATGTTATCTATATTTTGGTGGCTAAAGATACTTGTATTAATTGTTATTGTCTTGTTACACACTTCATGCTTGTACTTATTTGTATATAATTATCTTTTTATTGTCCACACTTGAATATATATATATATATATATATATATATATATTAGTGTCTTCTCTTGCAAGCTTACTTAGATATTTTTATTTTGCCTATTATCTTACTTCTTGCCTTGCATTACTACTTACAGGCTACATATTTTACTTTCATACCCTATATACAAATATAAGGTTATTATGGTTATTGTTATAAATTTTTTTTAACTTATGTATTTAGTTTTATTCCTAACATATGTGTTTATTTTTATTTCTCTTTTATTTTAAAACTTAAACTATTAAATACTTAGTTTACTATTATTTATTTCTACTTATGTTAATATTGATAAGATTTATTTTATTTTAAATAATTTTGAAAGATTTTATTTTAAATTTTCAAACCATAGCTTTTTTCACAATGCACACACACACACACACACACATATAGATATGTATAAATTCAGATCTACTCATATATGCACGTATACATATATATTCACATATATATAAGATTTCAATTTCGATGAGTTAACGCATATTTTATTTGAATTTGAGAGACTCATTTCAATTTACCAATTAATTTCCCAATTTTTATTTAAAAATTAAATTAATAATCAATTTAAACTTACTTAAACTCCGAGATCGTTAAACTAGGCGGGGAGGAAGGGCAAGGAAATGCGCATATGGGAAAAATAAGCTTGATTTTTTTCAATGCGTGTGATATCCTGTCGTGAGGATTTTAGGGTTTGGTCATGTTTCTAACTAGGTGCGATTCGTGGGAAAATGAAAGGGTTGAAGGAGTTTGAGCTTTGTGCACCAGGGGGAATTGAATGAGGAGGCCGTGGCAAGTTCATTGGTACTTTCCCGGTGGTTGCTGATAGATGGCGGTGTCGAGGCAAGGGGAGCAAGGTGGGCAGTTTTTCTGCGGTTTGGTTTGGCTGTTGAATTTATGATTTGAGTGGAACCGTGAATCCCAAGCAGGGTGGTGAGTTCAGGGGATCGAGGGGGATTCGTGGGATCGGTCGACGGCGAGAGTCGATCGCCGAAGAAGGTGTGCACGGATACGTGTGCATGTTTGCGGTGGTGGGTATCAGGGTATAAGCAGAAGTTTGGATGAAGTAGTGAAGTAGGGAAGAAGAAGAAGGTGTCGGGGAAATTTGGGGTTGACTCGTGTTTTTGCTCGATGTTTTTTAGCTTAGACTCAGGTTATTTAGCTACCGAGTTAATTTTTTACACGAGTAATTGTAGACCAGGTTTTAAGGCAGGGAGTTTTCAAGTCTTTAAAAGCAATATGAATTTTACAAAGTTCAAGAGGAAAATCAAAATTTTGTAACAAATTTCAAGCATTATCTAACAAGATATAATTTTTATATTTTATATTATTTTGTTTTTTTTTGTTAAGATAAATTGGTTGGATTTGAAAAATTAAATATTGGGTGAGTCATTTAATTGAATCTCTAGTTGATTCAAATAAAATGAATGATGAATTTAAAAAGTAGTAGGTCTGTGGTACAAACTTAAACAAATCAAGAAGATTTCAAATGGTGTGTTGTTTAAAGTATGATTACAAAATGAAATTAAAGAATAATTATGTAGTGTAATTAATTCAAATAATTACTTAAGGTAATTAATTAATTAAGGTAAGTAATTAGGGGATTAATTAATTGACATAATTAATTAAAGAATAGTTAGTTATTTAATGAGATTTATTAATAAGTGTAAGTAATTAAGAATAATTACTTAATGGAAGTAATTAAAAGATTAATTAATGTAATTAATTTAAAGACTCATGAGTGTGATTAATTAAAGGACAAATAATCAACGTAAGTGATTATAAAATGATTAATTGGAGCAATTAAATTAAGGATCAATGTAATAAATGTGAATGGGAGAAGGTTAATTAATTTGTGTAATTAATTAAAGGTAATTACTTAATGTAATTTAAGAAGATAATTAAGGGTTGATTAATTAATGGTTTGTAATTAATTAACATTTAAGTAAGTACTATTTAAAAGGTGATCGAAGTATTAATTTAATTAATTTAAATCAATTGGATTAGTGTGACTAATTAATCGTGCTCATAAATGATTAAATGGTGTTGAATGCCTTGGATCATTTGATATTTCTGATTTGAAATATTTTGTGATATGATTGGGTTGAACGGTGATAATGTGGTTATTTATCGTGATGAAATGTTGTGTAAAGTGACATCCTGTATTTAAGTTTGAATTGTATTTCACTTGAATAACTTAGGTTAAGTTGATATGGGATTCGAAGAGATCGGGGTTAGGTATCAGTAAATGGCCGAAACCACTTCGATTTAAAATCTTCTATAATTCTTTATGGATTTGATATGTGAAATTAATAGGCTGGAATGAATAATTTAAGTGAACTGGACCATTGAAACTAAGTAAAGCTACTTAGGGTTGATTTGGGAAATAAGTGTTGATTATAACAAGTTAAGAATTCGTAGTGAAGTACGAGTTACCCCGAGTTTTAAATTAGTTTTATGTTTTAAATATTTCATGTTAGATGGGTTTTCTCACGCTGGTTTCCACCCTAACCCGGGTGTTACGTTGATGTAATGCTTGGGTCAGACCAAGTATTATAGATTTTCAGGTAAGGACGTTTGGAGCTCAAGAGGTGAGCTGGATGGCAGGAACGTATGGAGAGTATTTCGTTGTGTATATTATTGTAGTTATCTGGGACATGTTGATTTTAACTGTCCAATGTTCGTGTAAATGTTGTAACTCTGATGTAATGATATAATGAACTAATACAGTTTTCCTTTGTATAAGAATCATTATTTGATATTATATATTGTCCGCTGCGAGTGTGAGAATCTGTGTTTTTTTCTGTTTCTTCTTCTATCTTTTTTCTTCTTTTTTTCCCTGACTATCTGGAATTTTCGGAATCGAAATTCCTGGTTGTTATCGTATGACCACTGCTTTGATGTTCATTTCTATGTTATATTTCATATCTATTTCTACCATAGTGATATAAATATCTATGACTGATTTTGTGTTATGCTTATTTTATATTTGTTTCCAAAGGCCACATAGTCACTATGTAGTAGCTTTGAGTTTGTATTTGATATGTCATATTTCCTCTTGAAATGAAATGCATGTCATACTATCTAACATATCGGTACTCGCACAAAGCAATTACACAGATGGTCTCTCCTCAACGGCCTTATTATTCATGCTAGTTGACGGCATTACCCCATGGTGTCCTTGGCTAGTATGAGTATAGAGGTGGGGAGTCACAGAGATTTTCATGATGTAGGGTTGCTTGTCACTAACCACTGGGTTAATCTACACATCATATATATATATATATATATATATATATATATATATGGTGGCAGTAGTGCCTTCGTTCTAAAAATCTTCAATTTGTAAGGACTGCTCGCTAGTAATCTTAGGGGCGATTCCCAAGCAGGAAGTAGTAGGAGGAGCACCTTTGGTTTATCCTTTACCTGAACAAATTGTATGGATGACTGTATGACATTGCAATTCTAAAAACACATACATTGATCTCTACAAATGTACATTTGTTCGGTGGTGTAGGAGATAACCCTCATATACTTAACATCCTTCTCTGAGATGTATGAGCTTAATGGTTGTACTTTTGTGAAAATCAATAGCGTGTTGTTAAAAATGGTAATGTGGCATTCTAAGTGGAATTTGCGTTTTGAAAAGTAAAGCGTGGCTTTCTAAAAATCAATGTTGAATATGCGAGTACATGATTTTTGTTTGATGATAATAAACATATATATTCATTTAAATGTATTTGTTAATGTACTTTTTTTATTTTCACAAAGTTAAATAAATATTTTCTGAATAAAATAAATAACATAGAGTTTAAATTCAAATAGATATTTTATTCAAACAAATATGTATTACAACTTTGAATAGTACAAATTCGAGCTCTCGCTATATATACACACACACAAATCTCAATTACAATCATATCACAATTTTTGATTTACAAATGCACCTCACTACATATCACTCGTTTGCTCAAAATTGATTTTCAACTTTATTCCAGCTTGAATCCAGCATATGAGCAATCTGCAAAATAAACATTGAAGCAGTAAAATTGAAAAGAAAATATTTTGCAATGTAAATTAAAATGTGATTTTGAAAATATTATTTACCTCGGTTATTTGGATTGTTCATCTCATTTAGTTTTGAATTCATCATACACGAACAGCTTGTGACATGCACAGTGTATCACTGTACATGCCACAAGGCCATGCACACCGATATAAACTTGATAAAATTACAGGGACAGGTGAGCACAAGGTCAAACCCAATTAAAAGCCGGGCTTAGCTCAAGTTAAGTCATGATACGAGCACAAGGTTAAACCCGAGCTATAAGCTGGATTCAACATAGGTGCAATTCATAAAGCAAATAATTCTCGAGTGAATCAAAGCCTCACAGTAAATGGTGTGGCCTCAACATTCAAATGTCACACAACAAGTAACATAGATGCAACCAGACTAGTTTCAACATGCATAATACATCTGACTCAATACAACAAACCACAATGAACTCAATCAATGCTGAAGCCATGGAACAGCAGGCCAAAGTCAAAGTCTAACCAGGCAGTCCACATGACAACTACACAAAACTCAAGACTACGACATGTACATGAAGACAGCAACTACACATAAGGTTCAAAGTGAAGTCAAAATGAAACTCAAGGCAAATACAACATGAATAAACATATTCAAATGAAACTGGACTTCAACAAGACAACATGCAAGTGAAGACAACAAGTGCGCCAACATTTACAATATACATATACTTAGAGCAAACGAGAGCTAATCCAGACTGTTCCACACCGTACATGAACCAAACCAAGTGCAGGCAAACATTCTCAGTTCTAACATGAACATAAATGCAATGACAAAAGGAAAAAATATATATCAAGTGGTTTGATGGCCAGAGGCAATTCCAAGCATGCAAATACAAGTCGATGAAGCAGACCATCAACCAGACTATATACATACAGGTACTTGACGCAAAACAAAACAGCAAATATTAGTGAACAACAAATGGTACAAGATCGAATCGGACACAATGCAGACTGTCTCAAAGCAAATGAAACCTCATGCATAAGCACAATACAGACTCAAATGAAACAACCTATACAACACTACAAAGGATGATACTAGAGACGTATACAAAGATGAAAGACTAAAGAGGCACATGAATGTACAACACAAATGAAACAGTCACCAGAGAACAACATCCATAAAATCAAGCTACAACATGTACACATAGACAACTGCAGTTCAATGTCACAAAACAAAAGAAGCCGATGCCAACAGAGAAAAGAACAACAGTTCGAACCAAAATTATGTCGCAAGGGATTTCAAAACAAAGTCAAGGCCGAAGTCAAAAAAATGAGCGGAATCGAATAGTTCAAAATCGGAGACGTGGTGGACACGGAGTCGAACAAAGCCAATCAAACTGTGTTAACAAAGTAAACAAAATATACGAATTGGAACAAGTCAGAAATCATCACTAGCATCCATACGAAAATCAATGGCCAAGATAAACCAATAGACGAATTCAAACGAATGTATATGAACGGAAATATAGGAATTCGAATCCTATAAAACCTGATCATCATCGGCTAAAATCAATCATTTGAGTCCAAGCAAAAAGGAATAATCTTTCAACTTGAATGAAGATCGAGTTCAAGCAAGCTAACGAGTAAAAGCAAAAAAACATAAATTACGTACCAGAATTTACGAATTGAACTCGATCATCGAAGCAGCCGAAGCAAGCTATAAGGAGACAGTCGATTGACAGAGCAAGCAACGTGGAATCATCATTCGATCGAGCAATTAAATTCGGTAGCCTCAACCAGAGCCCTAATTTGAGAAGAAAAATGAACGAGTTTAAAAAGAAGCAGTCATTTCTTTGAAGAACAAAGGCCGAAATAAATATAGTGGAAAAAAGGGAGCCGGCATTTTTTTTATTGTGATAATTTTTGGACCGGCTTTTTTTATTTGGTTTGGGTTTATAATTATATAAGGCCTTTATTTTAAAAATTAGGGTTTTGATTTTAAATTATTTTTTAATTTGTATTTTCCTTTTCAACGATTGTATTTTCTAGTCGCGTGACTAGGGGACGAACTGCGGTGGTGTAGTTTGAGAATTCGCAATTCAGTGGCTGAGTTGTGAGAAGGTTTTGAGAGTAGAGTTAAGGTTAGTCTTTAGCGGGTGTCGTGAGTTTATGTATGTAAGCGTCTGACTGTTTAATTTCTAATAGAAACCTTAGGGGCAGCAAGTAGGCCGGGTTTGGCCGAAGTTGGGTAAATTCTGTGTTATTTTATTTCTACATTTATTATTCTGCTATTATTTGTGATGCTATAATTCTGATATATCTGTGTTGAAAATATTTTACAAACTTCCGCATTAAATTTTAATAATTAATAGTATCACCTTATTCACCCTATTTTAATAATTAATAGTATGATATGGGATATGTGGTTTGCAGGACATATATTTCAGGCTATCGGTTTTATTGGTGATGGAGGAGTCTAGCAGTGTCTGGACAACCAATGGTTTAAATGGGCGGGTATTGGAGGCTTGATTGAGAAAGAGCAAAGCTATCGAAATACGGTGTTCCATAGTAATGTAATAATGTTGTACGAAGGCTTGCTTGAGAAAAGTGAATAGCCACTAGAGATTAGGATGTTATGCATGGATTTCGCATCGGAGGAAATGGCCACTAGTTCCCTATCTTGTTGGAAATCCAGTTCTAATATGAGCTTTACAGTTTTGGTTGTTGCTAACACTAAAGTTTGAACGCTAACACCCCGGTGTGTGAAGTATAGTTGTGAAAGCACCACCCGTGAATACGGGAATCAAGAGATAACAGTAAGTAACAGAAAATGCAGTAAATGAGCACAGAGTTTATAGTGGTTCGGCTTATGATCAAGCCTACGTCCACTTCAATCCTTTTTATTGCTGACTGAATTACAACTTATTACAATCTCTTTCAATTACAATCCAATTCAATTCAGAAAACAAGTAGCTAAGGAAAACTTCGTCGTGACAGGGTTCTTCGAATCCATGATTGAATGTGTTAAATTCCTGTGCGAAGTTGATCTAAGCGTCTTGCATGTGCTTGAAGCGATGGAGTGTAGATTGCTTTGAAGATGGTGAAGTCTCAATCTCTTGAAGAAAATGATCCAAAAGTCCTTTTCTAGTTGGAGCTAGGGTCGTATTTATAGACATTTCTCGGAGTTAGGTCGTAACTCGTACACGACTCATAATAAGTCGTAACTCGTAGATGACTCATGGTAGGTCGCGACCGACCTACTGGGTTTAGCTCATGGCTTGGTCCAAAGTTATGCACCCATTTGAATGAATGATACAAGTTCTAAGTCGTTCCTCAGTTAAACAAATGCAACTTCCTTTATGCTAGCATGAGTCGTACACGACTCATCATAAGTCGTAAGTCGTCAACGAGTTATTTCATTACAGCATGGTATTGAACTTGTCTCCAAGTCTTAGGTCATGAACGACTTATTTGCAGTTATAAGTCAGCAGCGACTTAAGTGTTGTTGACTTTTCCTTTAAGTGCTTTGAGTCGTCACTCCTTTAGGTCGTGGACTTTCTTAAGTCGTAAGCTGTGAGCTGTGGTCGCGCACGAGTTAACTAGTCGTAGCTCCTTGTTTGCTTGCTTGAGTCGCTGACGATTCAAGGTAGGTCGTAAGCACAATTCTTTAACTCGTGAAACTCCTCAATTGTTGAGTCGTGAAGTACCTTGAGTCGTGAAGTACCTTGAGTCGTGAAGTACCTTGAGTCGTGACATTCCCTAAGTCGTTTAGGTCTTAACCTGTTAGGTCGTTAGCTCCTTAACTCGTAAGCTCTTTAACTCGTAGACGCCTTAACTCGTTTGCTCTTTAACTCGTAAGCTCCTTAACTCGTAGACTCTTTGACTCGCAAGCTCCTTAACTCGTGGTCGAAACGGGGTTAACATTTGCCCCTCGAAGCACACGCTTAAGTCGTAAGTCGTGTGCTTCGACTCATCATAACCCGGGCGCGCCGATTCGAGTTACAGCGCCTCCAAATATAAAATGCTTGAGTCGTTCCTCCTATCTCACTCTTCTCATTACTTATCCCCTGAGCCATTCCTGCCATTATCACGTCTTCAAGCTTCCAAAGGTGATCTCGACCCAATTTTACTTCCAACCATCTCTATCTTCACACCACGTAAGCAACTTCCTCTTTTTCCCGATCGCCGATCACCATCATCGATCTCCGCCCACGATTTACATCCTTGAGCCTTACAAATACTACTGCATGGATCATCGGTGGACTTAAGGCTATTTGATTTGATTCAAGATAACTCGCGATTTATAATGATTTCGTGGTGTGATAAGATTAAGGTTAAGGATTGTGAAGTTACTGGATTAATGGGTCAGGAAGAAAAAGATGGTGGGTTAGGAGAAAAGACTAACGGGTTAGGAGAAGAAGTTAACGGGTTAAGAGTGAACCGTTGTTTTGAGTATGATTCAGCAGTCTTATGCGACCAAGTATTCTCTGCGACTTAGCAACCTTTACGACTCAAACCCTGAGTCGTAGCCGAGTTAAAGCTTTGAAATCTTGAGTCGTGGCCGTGTTAGTACTTAGGAAATTTCCCACTGCTTTTTCACTGGAGTCCTTCCTCTGTTTCGCGGCCTTTGACCCAAAGCACCGCCGACTTAGAACATCACTGATTTAAAATTGAAGCAACTTAAACTGACTCGCCCCTTAATCCTTAAGTCGTGGGCAAGCTAGCCAGAAAACCAATGACCTGACCTAACTTTGAACCGTTGCATGGACTTTGAACTGTTGAACTTTATTGCATTCATTCACAGGTCACCTTAACTTGCGAGCTAACAATCTGTCCAATATAACATTTACAGAAAATTGGGACGAATATACTGCCATCGACTGCCCGCATCAAATGACAGATTAGTTAATAACAGATAATTAACTCAAATAAATTGTGTGAACGAAGTGTTTTCATCAGTTTCAAGTAAAATATTAAAGCAACACTGAAATAGTCAATTGAAACTGACCAGCCTGCACTAATATTATGCTTGAACTTTAGATTAACAAGTTCTGAAATTTTGTAGTCGATCAATCATCGACTAGTTTAATTCCAGTTATATTTACTTGCTATTTTTATTAGTTTTGCACGACACTTCACACTTTTAGGAAACGTGCACCTTCACATTTGAATATCCAGTTGCTTGTGTAGAATGACTTCTCAGGAAGAAGATACAACAGTTTAGGCTGGAGAGGCAACTGTTATTCCGGCTTCACTAGTCAATCCTCCCGAAAGAGCCCCTACCACGCTATTATACAAAGTTTTTCGCCAGTTGTGCGCTCAGTTTGGCATTGCTGAATCAGATGCCATTCTTCCCGAGAGAAGTAACACTGCTGACATAGCACCCTCTGGCTTTGTGACAGTTAACCGACAAATGTGCCTGAGCGGGGCCATCCCTCCTTTCAACAACTTTCTCCAGCATCTTCTTCGTCAACTGTCCATCGCTCCATCCCAGCTACATCCCAACGGTTATGCCATTCTAATGGGGTTGGGTGTGCTATTTAGGAGAACGCTTGATCGACTTCCGAGCTTTGATGAAATCTGTTACTTATGTTCCTTTACCTGGACCAAAGATCATCCTTCTATTACTGTCGTGAGAAGCTCCCGAAACCGCAAATTGATCGTTGGCCTTCCAGACACTGCTCATGGGTTCCTAACCCAGTTCTTCTTAGTTCGTTGCCCCCTGGGGTTTTATGCTGTGTGGAGGGAAGGAAGTAAGATCATCCATCTTTGTTACTACGTTTGTTAAGTGTTAACTCCGCTTCTTTTTTTACTTTCAGCGCTCCCCCCTCCTTCTAAGGATCTCACTCATAAGCCAACTTTCGAGAGGCTCAAGGCCGTGCCGGTTGAGGAGAGAGACATTCAATTTCTGTTGAAAGACGAATTTTTGCATCAGTACGGACTTTTGCATACTTCTCGTTCTACACATCCTCATGAAATCCCAGACTCCCCGGCTAGAGCGTCGGATGCCCCAACTTCTACTGACACATCCATACCAAAAGGACCTGCTCCCGAAGCTTCACTAGTGAAGTGCTCCACTTCTGTTGATGTTGCGGGGCCATCTGACAAACTTGCCCCGGTTATTGAGGAAGAGCTCCAGGGATCTCCCCAATATTCACAGAAATCTGGCGAAGAGGCCGAGAAAACCAGCCCTGCCAAGCAGAGCAGGGACGATACTTTCGAGGGATTGAGCGATCTCTTTGCCACCTCACAAGAGATCTTTAAAGATGATCCTATCTCTGCCGGGGCTTCTCCTTCAGTGGTTGAAGCGACTTCCATTCTGCAACAGACTCCGTCAACTCAAGAGTTGACGCTAACTACTACACCCACAACTACTCCACAATTAAAGAGTGGTTCGTAGTTTGATGCGCGTAGCATGCACATTACACACACTTAGAATTTTTGGCACCTTTATGCTTTTGACTCTCTGTACTTTGGAGACTTCTAAAGCTTATCTTTTTATTTCAGGTTCTCCGATGGGACGTAGCGGCTCCTACTATGATGACTTCCAACGCTACAGGAGGCGTAGCCAATACGATTATAGGCGCTACCTCCCCTCTTACAGAGAATCCGATGAAGAAAGAGCCACCCGAAAGGCCCAAGAGAAGAGGGCTCAAGAGGAGCGTTACGAAAGAAGAGAGAGGGAGGAGCGCCACGATTCTTTGCAGAGAGGCGACGACTCCCACAAGAGAAAATCCCATGATGACCGAGGAAAAGGTCATATGGTTGAAGACTCAAGCAAGCGAGCCCGACATGGTGAGAAGCATACCTCTACTACTCCTGAAAAGGTTACTGCCCCCGTGTCGCTAGACATTCCTTCCGGCTCCCCCGCTCTTGGGAAAACGGACATTCAAACAATAATTAGCAGGCCTAAATTTCAAGTTGGACCAGGCCCAACCACTTTGCAAAGTCGGTTTCCACAGTGGTGTCTGAAGGGAGTAAGGTTCGACCTTGACTTGGTCCCTATTGACAAGTCTGCCATGTTACGAAACCTCGATGCCGTCAAGCTTGATATTGAGAGGATGTCAAACTGGCAAAAACTTGTTGACGAGCTCCAAAGGGTTAATCGTGCAAATATAGAGGCCATGCTCACTATGGAAAATGATAAAGCCGAATGGCAAAAGGTTCTCGAACAACATGATACTGAAATGAGGAGCATCGCTTCTTACAATGAAGAGCTTGAAGCAAAAGTTGAGGAACTGAAACAAGAGCTTGCTACTTCCTCTACTTCCTATTCTCAAAAAGAAGAAGTGCTCCT
This sequence comes from Allium cepa, assembly GCA_030765085.1. Lineage (NCBI taxonomy): Eukaryota > Viridiplantae > Streptophyta > Magnoliopsida > Asparagales > Amaryllidaceae > Allium > Allium cepa. The sequence continues at coordinate 243,376,740 of CM060930.1, forward strand.
AAAACAAGTGAGAGACGCTCATGCCAGCCAAAGAGACGCCGAAGACAGGCTCGAGGTGCAAAAAAGAATCAGTGAGGGCTATATTGCTGATGTTGCAGAACTTCGGAAGAAAACCAGCTCCCAAGAGGCGGAGATTCAAATGCTTAAGCTTCAACTTTCCAAAGCTGAAAGGGAGCGTGATGAGGTCGTTGCCGGCAAAATTGCAGTTGAAGAATCTCACGAGGCGACGAAGACCAACATCAGCTCAACATTATTTGATTTCTACCTGCATAGCATCTTGGGGCGCGGTAGCCTCGCCTTTCTAGGCCCCAAGTATGAAATTACTCTGGCTGAAGTTTGGGAGGCTGCACTCGATATGCTTGGCGGTAAAGGCGCTGGCTATGCTGAGTCAGCTCTTGAGGAGCATTATCTTGATGATGATGCTCGCGCCGCTCTCGCCAAGGGGAGAGAACAGCTTGCAAAATTAAGGGCCGAAACTGTAGCAGGAGAATATTCGGGAAAAACCATCTCAACTGTTCCAGTTCAGCCTTCTCCTTCAGCCGAAATTGACATTATCGGTTCTAGTTCTCATTCCCTATCTCCTACCAAAGTTACCACCGAGATCACAAGCATACACGGTGGAGATGAAGGTGACGAGGGCGCCGAGGCACAGGCTTACGAGGTTGATGTCATAAAACCGACTTCTGCAGGTAATCCTACTGTTAATCTTGCCCAAGTAGACTGCTCATCTGTTTCTTACGAGTTTGATGAGCTTTTTGACTATTTTCTGAACCTCAACGAGCCTTTGTCTCCGCTCTTTACTGACTTTAACTTCTTTTCTTCTGTAGAGAAAGCACCGAGCATTGTTCAGGCTTCTCCTCCTCCAATTATTCCTTCTCTGCCTCTTAAGGTCACTCCTCCTTCTGCCTCGCAACCCGGGTCACAAGAGGAGCAAATAGAAGCTCTTCACGGCTTGGATGATCCTGTTGCTTCTCAAGATCCGAGAGGAGAAGAAACTGAAGGAAGCGAGAAGACCCCAGAACCTACTGGCTCCGATGATGAACCGCTAGCTAAACTTTTTTCTCCAGGGAGTGGGTCTTCCTCCAAAAAGAGGGGAAAGCAGGGAGTCTCTAAGAAGAAGAAGAAATCTTCAATTGGCGAAGAAAAAACGGAAGAAAATCCAACTAAGCCCTTCTCTCCTTTGTCCCCTACCCTTAGAAACCGGCCTGAGAAGTTGGTCGTTCGGCCAGGTGCGGGCACAAAAGGTGGAAAAAAGAAGAAATGATGACCCTGGTTCTGTTGCTTTCGTATCGCTCTTTGCTTTTTGCTTGTACTGACCGGAGATTGTACGGGTACCGGCCCCCCTCTTTTCTTTTGCTCTTTACTTTGAAACCTGTACCTGTATAAAATCTAATAGTGTTGAATGAAATGATTCTTTTTCTTTGTACAAACTTCTGTCTGTATCTAAGAATGCATTTATTATTCATTTTTGTACAAGTTTCTTTGTATGATATTGCAGTGAGCTTGTGGTATATTGTTCGAGCGCAATTTTACCGATGTAGTTATACCATGTTGCCCCTATACCATAAGCTCGTTGCAATATTTTATATTTTGAGGGGACTTGTACTTTTATTTTTTAGAGAATAATCATTCCCTACTTGGAGGAATATTATTTCGTTAAAAAACAGAGTACAACTCCCTCCACATAAGTTTTTATGCTCCATCCTTCAAAGATATCACTCTTTCTTTTGTGCATATACACATTTTATCAAGTGAATTCTTCTGCGTTGTAAAGCAGGTATCTGAAGGGTACTTTAACTTCTTTCTGAGGAAGAGAATTTTCCAGAATAGGTGGATCATTCTTCCTTTGAGAGTTAAAGTGTGCCTTTGAAGATGGCTTCTTTTTTTTTTTTTACACTTGCCACAGTAAAGGGCTTTTTGATTTTTGTTTCTTTGAAAAGTTGCACCTCTGAGGAAGGCTTTTTCACGTTTCAACACCTGGAAGTTTTATTTCAATCTTGGTGAAACGTGTGCCTCCGAAGAGGTTTTTCTGCTTGATTGTGCCTCCGGGAGGAGGTCTTTTCATTTATGCCTCTGGGAAGGGTCTTTCTGTCTTATTGTGCCTCTGGGAAGAGGTCTTTTTGTTTCTGCCCCTTGGGAGAGGCTTTTTTTTATATATTTCAACTTTGGTGAAGTGAAACTCCGAAGAGTGGCTGTTGCACTTCAACTCTTGGTGAAATGTGCCTCCGAAGAGGTCTTTGTTTTGTTTTGCATTTCAACTCTGGTGAAGTGAAACTCCGAAGAGCGGCTGTTGCACTTCAACTCCTGGTGAAATGTGCCTCCGAAGAGGTCTTTATTTTGTTTTGCATTTCAACTCTGGTGAAGTGAAACTCCGAAGAGCGGCTGTTGCACTTCAACTCCTGGTGAAATGTGCCTCCGAAGAGGTCTTTATTTTGTTTTGCATTTCAACTCTGGTGAAGTGAAACTCCGAAGAGTGGCTCTTACACTTCAACTCCTGGTGAAATGTGCCTCCGAAGAGGTCTTTATTTTGTTTTGCATTTCAACTCTGGTGAAGTGAAACTCCGAAGAGCGGCTCTTACACTTCAACTCTTGGTGAAATGTGCCTCCGAAGAGGTCTTTGATTGCCTGGAAGTTACTCTCTCATGGTTGGAGGGTCATGACTCCTCCAATCTTTTTTGTTGAGTAGAGAACTTTCTCTTTTGCGGCATATGCCTCGTTAGAGGTCTTTATCCTCCGAAGAGTTGTGCCTCCGAAGAGGACTTGTGCCTCCGAAGAGGGCTTTAGTTGTTCCTTGTCCACTTGCTTATGCCTTTTCAGCGATCCTCTGTTTTTCTTTTCAAGCTCACACTCCCTTCTCTTACAAGTAGTTTGTTTAATCCAAAGAAGTGTACTTCATTGCTAGGCAAGTTCGCGAGAACGGGCATAAGCTTCTTAATTGGATGTTTGTTTGTTCAAACGATCCCAACTTATTAGCAAGAGCCTGTTTTCGGAGAAATCATTGGCCGTTCAATTGAAGCACTTCCTATCTAGGATTCGAATTCGGGGCTTTTGTGACTTGAAATTTGTTTGTTGAATGATAACAAGAATCACTTGGTCTTGTAATGTGCAAGTCTTATTTTCGTTGCCTGCAAAAATTTAAATCGACATTTCAGCAATACATTTAATGTACTTTTCATATCGAAAATAAAGCAAACATGTAATAATAATAAGGAACACAAGATTTATAGTGGTTCGGCCAAGAATTTGGGCCTACATCCACTTTATAGTCTTTCATTATTCACTTGCATCGGCTTTACAATTGCTTTCAATTACAAGAATCATACATTTATAATTCTTTTTACAATATTTCAACAAAGCTTTCAAGTAAAGTATGGACGTAAGTGGTTGCTGTTCCAAGCTCTTGGAATTTGATCTCCTTCAACAGTAGTGAGTTTGAATGTGCCGTCAAGAAGCTTCTGACCTATAACATATGGTCCTTCCCAATTTGGCCCAAACACACCTGTTGCCGTCATAATTCTCTTCAGGACTAGATCTCCAATCTCAAAGCTGCGTTGGCGAACTTTGGAATTGAAATGTCTGGCTATCCTTTGCTGATGAGCTGCGATTCTGAGCTCAGCCTCTTCTCTTTTTCCATCAAGGAGATCTAGTGCCTCAAGCTGTAGTTTTTCATTCTCCGCTTGATTGAAATGGATTCTTCTATGTGAAGGGACCTCTGTTTCTACCGGAATCATTGCTTCTGACCCGTATGCCAATGGAAACGGAGTATGCCCAATCGCAGTTTTGTGGGTAGTTCTGTATGCCCATAGTGCTAATGGTAGCTTATCGACCCAACCACCTTTTGCCCTTTCGAGTTGCTTCTTGATGGTTGACTTAATAATTTTGTTTACTGCTTCCACCTGTCCGTTTGCCTGCGGATGAGCCACTGCTGAGAAGCTTTTTCGGATTTTGAATCGCTTGCAAAAATCTTGGAATTCTTCACTTTCGAATTGAGTACCATTGTCTGTAATTATCTTTTGAGGCACACCATATCTGCAAACGATACATTTAGTCACAAAATTTATCATCTTTTTAGAGGTGATCGTAGCCAATGGTTCAGGTTCAGCCCATTTAGTAAAATAATCTACAGCAACAACGGCATATTTGATTCCAGATTTGGCAGTTGGTAAAGGTCCTATAAGGTCTATCCCCCAGATTGCAAATGGCCATGGACTGACCATCTGTGTGAGTTCAGTGGAAGGTGCTCTAGGAATTTTGGCAAATCTATGGCACTTGTCACATTTTCGGGAATAGTCTGCAGCATCTCGATTAGTTTCTGGCCAAAAATATCCGTATCGGAGAATCTTCTTTGCTAAAGTTTGACCACCTAAATGATCACCACATTCTCCCCCATGCACCTCAGCTAGGATTGTTTTGGACTCTTCCCTGGATACACATCGAAGTAATGGCATTGAGAATCCCCGTCTGTATAATTGGCCATCCTGGACTATAAAGTGAGAGGCTTTACTCGGTAGCTTCTGTCGTTCTTTTGAATTTTCCGGTAAAGAGCCATTGAGCAGATATTCTGTTATTGGAGTCATCCATGATTCTTGCTCTTGAGACACGCTCATGATCCAATCAATATCCATCTCATTAATGCTTGGAGCCGACAGGACTTCCACTGGAGCTAACCCCAGAAATTGAGTTTCGCCTGTGCTAGAGTACTTTGCGAGAGAATCTGCTTTCATGTTTTCTTCTCGAGGAATATGGCTTATCGTGTAGTGGTCGAAGTCACACAGGAGTTCCCAGGCCTTTGACAAGTAGGCAGGCAGATTTCCCCCTTTCGCTTGGAATTCCTTCTTGACTTGGCATACAACAAGTTGAGAATCACTGAAGATATGTAATGCTCGGATGTTTAGTTCTTTAGCAATTCTCAAGCCAGCGATAAGAGCTTCGTATTCTGCTTCATTGTTCGTTGAAGGAAATTCCAATCTTAGTGCATAGCATAATGACCGACCTTCAGGGGTTTCAAGTACAACCCCGGCTCCAGAACAGTAGTCATTTCTTGCGCCATCAACATATAACTTCCATTGGATTGGGGAATCATCGATCGTTTCTTCCCCACTGTTACCCTTATCTGTGAATTCTGCGATGAAATCCGCTAAAGCTTGTCCGTTGATTGCTTTTCGGGGGTGATAAGTGATGTCATATTGACTGAGTTCAATGTTCCACTTTAGAAGACGACCCGAAGTCTCAGGGCGAAACAGGACTTGCTTTAAAGGTTGATCAGTGAGGACTCTGATAGGATGAGCTTGGAAATATTGCCTCAACTTCCTCGATGCAATCAGTAGGCAATAGGCGAGTTTTTCCAACTTGGAGTAATTCATCTCTGCCCCAGTGAGTCTTTTGCTGATATAGTAAACCGGATGTTGAATCCTCTTGTCTTCTCGTATCAGCGCTGCACTTAAAGCATGAGATGATACTGCCAAGTATATAAGAAGATCCTCACCATCGCCGGGCCTAGAAAGTATTGGAGGCGTTTCCATATGGCGAATCAATTCATCAAAGGCTTTTTGGCATTCGGGAGTCCAATCAAAGTTTTTCTTTCCTTTCTTTAGAGCGTCAAAGAATGGGATGCATTTATCAGTAGCTTTGGAAATGAACCGACTCAAGGCGACGACTTTTCCGTTGAGACTTTGCAATTCCTTCTTCGTTCTAGGAGCTTTGACTTCTTTTAAGGCGGTAATTTGAGCTGGACTAGCTTCAATGCCCCTAGCGCTCACGATGAAACCTAAGAACTTTTCGGACTCCACCCCAAATGAACATTTTAAAGGGTTAAGCTTCATTCCGTATTTCCGGAGGACTGCGAACATTTCTGCTAAGTGTTCTATGTGATCCACTGCTTTCTTAGACTTTACTAACATGTCGTCGACGTAGACTTCCATAGTCTTACCCAATTGTGGTTTGAACATAGCATTAACAAGTCTTTGGTAGGTTGCCCTCGCATTCTTCAGCCCGAAGGGCATAACTCTGTAGCAGTAAAGACCAACATCGGTGATAAAACTCGTGTCCTCCTGATCTGGCTCATGCATCATGATCTGGTTATATCCGGAGTAGGCATCCATAAAAGATAACAATTCATGTCCCGCTGTTCCATCTACCAGTTGATCGATCATGGGTAATGGGAAGCAGTCTTTGGGGCAGGCCTTGTTTAGATCTGAAAAATCGATGCACACTCTCCATTTTCCGTTGGCTTTCTTAACCAGCACTGGATTTGAAACCCAATTCGGATAGGTAGATTCTTTGATAAAGTCATTCTCCATGAGCCGATCAACTTCTTCTTTTAATGTTGCTGACCTTTCTGGACCTTGGGTTCTCCTTTTCTGTTTCACAGGCGTAAATTTTGGATCAATATTCAGAGCGTGTACTGCAACTTCTGGGGATATTCCGCACATATCGGCATGAGTCCAAGCAAAAACATCCAAATTTGCTTTTAAAAAAGATATTAAGATATTCTGAATTGACACATTAAGTTGTGAACCCACATTCAACACCTTATTTGGGTCCTTCGGGTCAACAGGTACCGGTACTGTCGTTTCCACTGGTACCACTCTATTCTCCCATGCACTGGCTTTTCTAGGATCCATCTCTTTTCGTGCTCCGCTGTGCTCGCCAGTGCAGGGTCCGCCCTGTAATTGCTACAAGGTTGGTTCTTTGATGCGAACTGGGGTTGGCGCATCCTTTCCCATTTCTCTTTTACTTGCCTCTCGCAGCTCTATCAGATAACACTCCCGCCCGGCATTTTGATCCCCTTTTATAACTCCTATTCCATTGTCTGTGGGGAATTTAATGGCGAGGCACCATGGGGCCAAAACAGCTTTGAACGCTGCAAGAGTTGGACGTCCAAGGAAAGCATTATAAGCGGAAAATTCGTCAACAATCACAAAAGTTTGCTTGCGGACTACTTTTCTTTCTCCCTCTCCGAGTTCTACAAGCAAATCAATGGTTCCTATCGGCTGCTTTGGCTCCCCAGTGAAGCCAGCGATTTTCTATGACGAGTCTTGCACATCAGCCATAGGGATCTTCATTTGGTCGAATGTTTTCTTGAAGAGGATATTACAGGATGCGCCACAATCAATGAGAACTCTTCTGACAATAGCTGGCCCGATACCAACTGAGATGACTAAGGGATCCAAGGTAGGAGCTTCAACACCTGTGGAATCCCTGGCTCTGAACACAATATCATCATTGAAAGTTCTTTGTTGTTTCAGGGGCGTAGCATCTTCCAAAACAAAGACATCTTCTTCAGTCGGTACATATTTCAAAGCCCGGGTATACCTTTCCATCTCACCCCAGCTCCTTCCTGCTGGGTGAGGTCCTCCCGTAATGACATTGATAACAGGCCTTCCGGATTCATGCCCTGCAGCCTTCTCACTTGTCCTGGGTTGATGAGCAGGAGCTTGTTGCCCCTGACTAGACGAAGCAGGATTGCTGCTATTCTTTTCCACAAATTGCTGCAGCTTGTTTTCCCTTATCAACTCTTCAATCAAATTTTTTAATTGGCGGCATTCATCGGTATCATGACCGGATTGATTATGGAAGCGGCAGAACTTCCCGCTTTGTACATCTTTTTTCCCGGTTCTCAGAACGGGAGGTTTAGGATAATCAACAGAATCTTTAGTGGCGAGGTAAATATGCTCCGGCGTATCTGATAAAGGAGTATATTCTGATGGCTTGAAGGAACGAGGCTTCTTTAGATTTTTCTGTTTATTCCCATCGTTATTTTCCCTTTTCTGTCCTACAGATTCATTCTTGCGTGGAGCAGCAATGTTATCTTCAGCTTTTTCCAATACTGCCTTTACCGGTACAGGACGGCTTTCCAGGCGTCTGAACTCATCTGCTTTCTTGTAGAATTTTTCAAGGGAATTTGGTTCCTTCATGTTTAGCCATTTTCCAAATTCGCTCGACTTGTCGACGGCCCTCATCAGATAAGTCAAGATCATCTGTGGTTCTGCATTGTCAACCTCGGCCAGCGCTATATTAAAGCGATTCAAGAAAGATCTGATAGTTTCCCCTGGATTCTGTTCTAAACTTGACAACGACATGATATCTTTGGCTTTTGAAGCATATAGTCTGAACTGCTCCTTGAATTTCCGGGTTAGGTCAGAAAACTGATCTATAGACCGGATTGGTAGCTTGGTGAACCAAAGCAGAGCTACACCTTCCAAATATACAGGAAAATATCGACACTTTATTTCATCAGAAGCTCTGGCACCTGTCATGTGCCAATCATACTTATACAAGAATTCGTTCGGATCACTTGTCCCCTTGTAAGCTGGAATAGTTGGAGGGACGAACTTCCTCGGGAACTCAGCCTTTAAGATCCTTTCGGTAAACGGGGTTTTACTTGGAGTGAAACCCCATTCTTTCTCGTCTTCATCCTTTTGCATGCTCTCTTTCATGATTTGTCGAACCATTTCAGAAAGATACCCCTCATCATTTCGAGCTTTAGATCCACCAACTTCAGGAAATGTCTGCTCAAAGGGGCTGGCAGCCCTCTCAGGAACGTTCCTTTCTTCAGCATCATGAACGTTGCCAGCAAAGTTCCTTTCATTACCCGTTGGTTGACGGTTTGCCCCAAGCAAATCGTTCAACTTATTCAAAATTAGGGCATTTTGGGCATTCTGAGCCTCCAATTGTGCACTTTGGGCATTTTCTGCTGGTTTAGCCCTAAGATTACAGCATCCAACTCCGCTTTTGTAACCCCAACAGGTGGAGTGGCTTGATTAGGTACTGGGGAAGCGGAGGTTCCCTCTTGAACATTTCCAGATCTAACAGATCTACTCCTTCTCCCCAAAGCCATGATTTCAGATAAACTTCTAGTCTTCAGAGAGATTCCTTCAACAAGCTTTCGTGGAGCAATGATGATAATTCACCTGAGTTCAATTCTCAGTGAAAGCACCAAAAATGTTAACGCTAAAGTTTGAACGCTAACACCTCGGTGTGTGAAGTATAGTTGTGAAAGCACCACCCGTGAATACGGGAATCAAGAGATAACAGTAAGTAATAGAAAATGCAGTAAATGAGCACAGAGTTTATAGTGGTTCGGCTTATGATCAAGCCTACGTCCACTTCAATCCTTTTTATTGCTGACTGAATTACAACTTATTACAATCTCTTTCAATTACAATCCAATTCAATTCAAAAAACAAGTAGTTAAGGAAAACTTCATCGTGACAGGGTTCTTCGAATCCATGATTGAATGTGTTAAATTCCTGTGCGAAGTTGATCTAAGCGTCTTGCATGTGCTTGAAGCGATGGAGTGTAGATTGCTTTGAAGATGGTGAAGTCTCAATCTCTTGAAGAAAATGATCCAAAAGTCCTTTTCTAGTTGGAGCTAGGGTCGTATTTATAGACATTTCTCGGAGTTAGGTCGTAACTCGTACACGACTCATAATAAGTCGTAACTCATAGATGACTCATGGTAGGTCGCGGCCGACCTACTGGGTTTAGCTCATGGCTTGGTCCAAAGTTATGCACCCATTTGAATGAATGATACAAGTTCTAAGTCGTTCCTCAGTTAACCAAATGCAACTTCCTTTATGCTAGCATGAGTCGTACACGACTCATCATAAGTCGTAAGTCGTCAACGAGTTATTTCATTACAGCATGGTATTGAACTTGTCTCCAAGTCTTAGGTCATGAACGACTTATCTGCAGTTATAAATCAGCAGCGACTTAAGTGTTGTTGACTTTTCCTTTAAGTGCTTTGAGTCGTCACTCCTTTAGGTCGTGGACTTTCTTAAGTCGTAAGCTGTGAGCTGTGAGCTGTGGTCGCGCACGAGTTAACTAGTTGTAGCTCCTTGTTTGCTTGCTTGAGTCGCTGACGATTCAAGGTAGGTCGTAAGCACAATTCTTTAACTCGTGAAACTCCTCAATTGTTGAGTCGTGAAGTACCTTGAGTCGTGAAGTACCTTGAGTCGTGACATTCCCTAAGTCGTTTAGGTCTTAACCTGTTAGGTCGTTAGCTCCTTAACTCGTAAGCTCTTTAACTCGTAGACGCCTTAACTCGTTTGCTCTTTAACTCGTAAGCTCCTTAACTCGTAGACTCTTTGACTCATAAGCTCCTTAACTCGTGGTCGAAACGGGGTTAACAGTTGTATTCTCAAAATAGCTATAATGCTTTGTAAACATTTCAACTACCCCTTTGGCATTATAGACACCGTTTGACATTATCCGGTTATTAATATCTACTTGGTGTATATATTTATTTGAAAAGTGTATTCAAACCAATTTCATTAATGGTAATATCAAATTTGTTTTGGTATAAAGTATTATGGTTATCGTAAGGTAAAAATTCATCCGTGTTTATATTTAGTGTGGTCTTAGACATATCAAAGGTATTGATTGGCATCAATCTGATCTATGACATTGTCATTTACATTTATAATTTGAGTTTTCTCATGCTAGTTTGTTTAGCCTAATCCAGGTATTTTCAACACTCGAGTCAAATCTGAATAGTTTCAGGCATAGCTAAAGATGCTTGGAGTTTCAAAGGAGAGCTGAAGATCTTCATCAACATATGGACGTATTCTATTTTTCTACTGCATTTGTTTTGTTGTTTTTCAGCATTTGTAAGGACAAAGGAGTTATAACTATCCAGGCTAAATCTAGGTTAGACTCTGATATTGTATTCAAAATTTTCCACTATAAAATATTATGTGGTTACCGTGTTACTTTTTTTTACCCTTAACTATTAGTTTTTCCAGCACTTGGATACTCAAACGCAATACAGTGTGCGTATTAGTGTCCATATTTGAGGGTCAAAAATCATGTTCATTACAAAAATGGAAGAAAAGTGAAGAGCAAGGGGATACATAGTTTGATCTGTGAGCATGAAGTGAAGGGAAAGGAGTTATTTTAAGGTTTTGGTGTTAAAGGTTGGATCTTTATGTGTTGTTGATGGTAGGAAGTATCCTTGGCTTTATGAGTGTTTGAGCATGTGTTTTCCTTAGATCTAAGTGAGATATCTTACAATCTTTATGTGTATATTGTGTATACATATGTGTGTGTGTGCACGCAAACATAAAGTTTAAGTGACATTAACTAATCAAAGTTATAAACTTTGGACCCCCTCTTGCATTTGAAAGCAAAAGACAACTTTATATTACATACTATCACTTTTATTACCTTCTTAAACATATGGTGTAGCCTTGAATTGATGGTTAAATGGTAGTTTGGCTTATGTGTTGAATCGAAGTATGATTGAAAGTGTTTGAATGGTAATAGTTGCTATAAGTGCACTTCGATATCACTTCAATTCAACTTGTGTAAATGGAAGATTAGTGATCTTCACTTAGGATATTTTTATTTTTGGTTCTTTATACATATTTTAGTGTGTGGGATTGTAATTAAATGGTTTGGAAAGTTATATACATTATGAGCCAAAGTTGTGAAAGTTAGAAGCGAAAAGGTCGCTTTAGATGTACCTTGAAAATGCCTTGCGTTCGGCGATTTTCAAAGTTAACTTTGAGAGACATCCTAGGGACATCTTTTCATTTTTAATAAGTATTATATGTGTACTTATTAATGGAAAGTATTAGAGTTTAAATGGTTTTGGAGCTAATCAAATAAAGTGGCTAAAGTTAAAGCAAAAAGGTGGTTATAAATACACTTTGTAAATATACCTTGTTTTTGGAAAAATTTCTCAATAAATTGGAAGATAAAATTAGAGGTTTCTTTCCATGGGTTTTAAGTACCCAAAGTAGTACTTACTGTAAATTTGTGTCTTAAATCATCTATTTAAGTGCTTAAAAGTAGTTGAAACGTTCATGCTTTTCAATGTTGTTCTTTATAACGGACTTTTAATAGCATTTGTAAATGTTATAGTAGGTTGCTTATGGTTTTAAGTGTTCAAAAAATGATACTTAAATTTGGTATTTTTTTTCATAATATTTTTAGAGATGTTTTCTGACATATTTTGTAGTATTTTGAAGTTTGTTTGAAGTTTAAATATATTTGAAATATTTATTTATGAATTTCGGAAGTAAAGGGTGTTAACTTATAAAACGTGGTTTTTAATTATTTTCGTCAAATTATAAATTAGCAATTTTAAAATAATATGTTACATAGATATTTAAAACTATTTATAAGTGTCATTGAATTATATATATATATATATTGAAAAAGGAAAGTAACTATGCTTAACACTAGAAGCCGACGAAGTAGGTTTTTTATTTATGAGTTTTAAGATGGATGTTCGAGTAAGGTTAGAAGTAATAATGCACTAACCTACTTCCTTGTTGATTAAGGAATAATTAAGTTAGGAATGTTGAAAACGTGTTAATCATTTTGATTTCCTACTCGTTTATGAAAGTTAATAATACAATATTTAACACTAAAAGCCGATGAGGTAGACTTATCTATTTGTGAAATTCAAGAATAAAGTGTCTAGACAACGCTTTGATATGCAACCAATGCTCTAAATTACTTGGCTTCACTCTTGAACGAGTCATATTATAAGTTGGAATGTTGGAAACGAGTTAAGGATATGAACCGTGATTTCTATAAGCGGTCATTTTTAACTGGATAATCAATTAGTCGACTATTGAACTTAAGTAATTATTAACTTAGACCTTTAAAAAGTGCTTTTAAATTAATATAAGTATGAAATGGTTTTGGGTTTGCAGTGACAATGTGTTGATAATATTCATCTTTAACCCTTTTTTATAATACTTATGAATGTAAATAGATCTTTACAAGAATGTTTTAAAGATAAGCGTAAGTGAAATGGTTTTGGGTTTGTTGTGACAATGTGTTGATAACATTTGTCTTTAACCCTTTTTTATAATACTTATAAATGTGAAAAGATCTTTAAAAGAAAATTTTAAAGATAAACATAAGTGAAATGATTTTGGGTTTGTAGTGACAATACTTAAGTAACATTAGTCTCAAACCATTTTGAATGGATTTGTGAAAGTACTTAGATCCTTAAAGTGGATATTTTGAAGGAGATTATAAGTATGGAGTCTCTTGGAAAAAGATAGAGAAAGTAAAGGTTTGAAGTAAGAAACCTTGTTAATGATTTGTAAATATACTTATACCATTTGAGATAAGATTATGAATACTTTTTAAAGTATCGAAAGAGTATAAATGAATAGTATAAATTGATAAACAAAGTTTATTAGATAAAACAAGTTTTACTAACAAAACAATGATCGTGCTTATGTGACTTAGAAGTCACTTATGTGACGTAATCATGCTTTATATGACTTAATCGTGCTTTGTATGTTTATTTGTTTATGGAAAGTATTTAGTCGTATACTTAGCACTGAAAGTCGATAAGGTAGACTTGTTCATCTGTGAGAGTTAAGACTGATGTTCGAGTTAGATGCAATAGTGCCCTAACCTATCGGCTTCAGTCTTGAACGAGGGATATTGTGAGATGAAAAGGTCAAAAAAGTAGTAAGTATACGTGACTTAGTTCCATATATGACTATTCTTGTTGTTGTTGAATATGACCAAATTTTTCGATTTAGTCTTGAAGAGACTAGAACCGATAAGTGTTTTACTTATCGAAAACCAATTCAAGTCTGAAATACATGCTCTATCTCTTGGAAGTGAATATGTCCGAGATGTTGGAATCCATGTGTGGTTTCAAGATCTGGTCGAGACGTGGGAATTCGTTTGGGGATTCTTTTTCTGTTCAAGTGATGAAGACTCATGTGAGAGATGTCAAACATAACTTCGACATCGAAAATGGCTAAATATAGAGTAGGTTGCACAACTCGGGGTTTAGCTAACCCGCGACAGGGTATATCAACTCCATATCTAGAGTATGCATATCGATGTTGCATGTGAGAGTTAATGCACTTGGTTCTACATGTTCGAGCTAGGCCAATTATGTTTTCCTTATGGTATACTATATCAAGAGATAGACGATGCTCGGAAGGTAACTTCTAATCCTTGTGCATGGAGTTCTGATCTGATTTCACCGGAGAGATCTCTATGGAAAACCCATTATGTAAAGGTACCTTATCAATTTTGATTGTACCCTCTAATATGTTGTTGAATGTAATTAATATAAATATTTTGGCTTTGTTATATATTTATATTCTTCACCCTACACATTTTCTATATATCACTTTATGTACTTATTAGATAGTGGTTCTTCTAAGGGATAACCATTTTCAAATGGTCTCAAAAGTACTATTGTATTCTGATCATATATTTCTTGAGTTTCTCATACCAGACTTATGTCCGATGCTTGGTTTTTGTTTTTCCTCAATTCCTCATGTGCTCTTTCAGGTAGTTTGAGAAAGGAAGATTTTCATTAACATTCATTAAGGAGACAAACATGATGTTTAACTACCATAGTATTCTTACTTGTGCTGCATTACTATATTGTACATATCAACATCTGAGAGGATAGGCTGCTATAATTGTCCAGACCGATGATAGTATTTAAAATTGTAATTCTGAAATGTTATGTATCTTAGAGGGATAATTTGTACTGTCTTTTGATATTATATGTTATCGTTCTGTTGTGAGATTATGATATTGTGTTTCTTCTTTCTTGTTCTGTTTCTTTTCATTTTTATTTTTACCTTAAAATGCATCTTTCCAGCACTTGGATGCTCAGCACATTAATACCGTGGATGTGTTGGTGTTGACATTTAAAGGTAAAAAAGGCGGGTTATTATACCCTTTGATTTTACAATGAAACCCAAAAACTTGTCTGATGCGACTTCAAAAGAACACTTTAGTGGATTAAACTTCATTTCATACTTTTTAGTTACATCGAATATCTTTGAGAGATCGCATATAATCTACTGATCATTGTTACTTTACAAACATATTGTCTACATGGACCTCCATAATTCATTTGATATGATCTTTAAACATTCTATTCACCAAGCACTGGTAAGTAGCTCTAGCATTCTTCAAACCGAGCAGCATGACTCGATAACAATATGGCTCTAAATCTATGACGAAACATGCATGCTCCTGATCTAGGATGTGCATTACTATCTGATTATAGTCGGAGCATACATTCATAAAGGATAGCAGTTCATGTCCAGCTGTTCCATCTATCAGTTGGTTGATCCTCGGCAAGGAGAAGAAGTCCTTCGGGTATGTTCAAGTTGGATTAGTCAATGCATGTCCCCCACTTCATGATTCCTTTCTTGACCAACACAGGATACCAATTTTGGATATAGTGCATCACGGATGAAGTAGTTTGCCTTTAGCTTATCCACTTCTTCGTTCAATGCAGCGAATCGCTTGAGTTCCATAGTGGGCATTTTCTATTTTTAAAGAAGGGTACCTTAGGTTCACATTCAATGCATGGCATGCCATGTCCTAGGAAAATTCCATACATATTGAAATGCGTCCAAGCAAACACGTCCATGTATGGCTGGAGAATACCTGCTAACTCCTTTCTCATCTTTAGTCTAAACTGAGATCCAATCTTGAGAACCCATGTGATATCATCTTCATCAATTGGAATGTTGATGGTCGACTCTGTTGGACCGCCCTCGCTCCTTATGACTCTTTTTGTGGGTCCATTGGCTTATGAAACTTGCTATTGGACACAAGGTAGGGGTTAGGTGGCAGTTTCTATGCTTCAGTTGATTTGATATAAAGTGGCTTCTTTGTATACTTCCTCTTTTCATGTCACCTTACCTCTCAAAGCTCTACGACGTAGCTCTCTCCACTTATGCTTTGGTCATCTTTAATCGCCAATACTTTATTACTAAGCAGAAATTTCATCATCAAACATCAAGAAGTAAGCATTACTTGAAAACTAACAAGGGATGGTCGACCGAGAAAAAAGTTGTAAGCTAAGAATCCATCCACTACAACAAACATTTGAACCCACACAACCTTGTAATCTCCTTATCCTAACTCAATCGATAATTAAGTGCAACTCACCGGCTTCTTAGCATCTTCGTAAAATCCTTGGATATAGGATTTACATAGCTTCAGACCTTTCTCATCGAGGTGCATCTTCTCAAATTTTTGTTTGAATAAGATATTCAACTTGCTCCTACATTCAATAAGGACTCGATACACTGTCACTGGCACAATCGGGACCATAACCACCATAGGATCAAGCATTGATGCCTCTCTTTCGAAGCATGAAATCATCTGTTATAGTTCTCTATTGCTTCTTTGGAGTTACATCATCAATGACAAAACATGTTTCTTGAGGCATATGCCCCAATGAACTATCATAGCGCTCCATTTCATTCTAGCTTTTCTCTATAGATTGCGGACCTTCAAAGATAGTATGTATCACAATTCCATTATCCATCTACGTTGATCCCTCTCAGTTGGATCCAGCCTGACTCCCTTGGGTAGGTTTCCCGTTGTTTTGTTGTTTTTTGTTCCCACCAGCTTGCTGGTTCCTAACATACTGATGCAGTTTATTTTTTCGAATTAAATCTACGGTGACATCTTTCTAATGCCTAGATTCATTTGTATGGAAACAATAATATTTTTCTAAACAATGTTCTTCTCTAGTTGAATGCTATGTAACTTACATAACAAGGAAGATATTCTCGACAGAATCTGTTAATTCTGTATAATCTCCAAGATAGGTATAATTAATACACTTTTTGATATGTCCTGTTTTTTAACACCAGCAATTTAGCTTTTCATTTTGCTATCATTGCTATTTAAACATTCATTGCAACATTTCCAACACTACCATCGCTTTATATGATAGCAACGTTGCTTTGTATCACACTATTCGACCCTTCCTAACCTTCAGAAGCCATTCCTATAGCCAAATCTACATCTTTCAAGCATAGAAATTAGGATTTTTTATGATAAAATTCTTTCAAAATAGACGGCTCCTTTCTCTTGAGCCACCTTCCAATGTCAATCTTTCGGTAATCTCATTTATCAATACTACCAGCATAATCTCCTCCTTAGAGTTACTCATTTTAGTATTTGCAACAATGAACCTTTTAAGAAAACTTTTCAGAGTCTCTTCGAACCTCTACTGCACAATGGATAAAGACGTTACATCTTTTGGTTGAATGATGTAGACTTGAAACTATTCCATAAATTTCCCAACCAATTGATCAGATGATGATATGGACCTTGGAGTGAGTTGATAAAACCATATCTTGTTATTCCTTCCGTAAATATTGGAAAATATCTACACCTTGCAGCATTTATAGCATGGACTTTGTCCACATGTTGTCGTCTATACTTCGAATTATGTTATCTTGGATATGTTGTGCCATTATAGCTTGGTATAGTTGTCATCACAAACATTTTTGGATACCTCTATTTAAGGATGTAATAGTAGAACGGGTCCGGCTTGGCAATGAACTCACTTATTATCCCATATGTGCTAACTCTCACTCTATAACCTTTTCACCATATCGAGGATATATTCTGTAACGATCGCGATTTTTCGTTGCCGAAAAATCGAACCGTTAGGGTTTAAGAAGAAGAAAGAGGTAGAAGAAGAGAGAAAGAGAGAAGAAACAGAAACAACCAACAGAAATATGAAGACAATATCAGAATCTCACAATCGCAGCGGAACAACATATAATAGATAAATGAATATCATTAAAACAAAAGAACTATACATTTTATACATTACATCACATTACATTACATCAATCAGAGTGTACGACAACAACAGCGGAAAGAAATACTATATACAATATATAATAGACTACGCTATCTGGCTCGCCTCCAGATCTGCACAGCAACTCCCGAATCCAGAATAACCTGATAACCTAACTCCAGACTGCCCGTGTGGAAAATAGTGGGCACCCAGAGTTTAGGAAAGGAACAATAAACTCCAGGTCAGTCATGGGACTGGTGTGAGAACTCAAAAACAGTTTATCTTTAAACAGGCAACAAGAAAATTTAAATTTTGAAATCCGCAATGCTTTTTGGAAAATGAAACTACCATAAGGCCTCCCGCCACACACACAATGCAAACGCAGAATTGGAGGAGATTTCTCCTTATGATAGTCAAAGATGCTTACTACGCGAAAATCAAATCATTTTTGATATTATTACTAGTGCATAGTGTAGAAATCAATTTCGAAAGTAGAATATAAATCCTAGCCAGCATAGACATTCCGAACTATGCCTACTATAGCTACCATCTAAACAGTGGTGACCACCATAAGTAAATGGCAGGTAATACAACTAAAACCGTACAAGGCACGTATTGGATGAAAGGATTTCCAACAAATGGTCAGGCTAAGGAACTTCCTACTGCCACATGGGATCGCCTCTGGCGGGACGTCCCGAGAAACTAACGTTACGGTTAGATCTCTGCCAACACAAGGCCGGGTTACCTCTGTAACTAGGTAACTACTACACGAATATGTCATCCCCCGGTCCTTTGGGACCTTTATCCGAGCGCTCGATACCAACAACACCACACAGAAATAGATATAGTGTTTCCACATGAGTAAATATCTGGGCTCCATACCATGATACCACCCTTTTCCAGAAGGAAATGACATACCCTAAAGGGCGCGACCCTCATAACCTTGCCGCATATTCCTGTTTCGACCATTTCCGGGGAGTGAGGTCCTGATAAAGTCTCGTCCACAAAGCTACGCTTTGTGTAACAAAGCCATGCTTTGGGTCCACAGATGACCAAAGCAATAATCACAAAGATAAATGATCAAACAAATGATCATATCCAAACGATCAACCAATGATCATCACACAGCAGCACTCAGCATGCCACATTACCAGATTGGGAAATATCGCTGATAACCTTCAACTACATAACCTCTGAGCTCGTACGTCTCAGAGAAGGGTGTTAAGCTAAGAGAATAAATTCTCCGCCACCAACAGAAATGTATTTGAAAGAAATCTGCTCTATCTCTCAAAATGTAATGTCAGACACGTAACCATACAAGTCTGTTCCGGGTTCGAACAGAACCGAAGGCACTTCCAAAGAAGCCCTTGCAATCCGGGTATTCACAATCCCGATAAAATTTCCCATCACAAAGGAAATCTCCATATCGTAGCTAACGATGCGGAGACAATCGATAGGTCATCCTATCGTTCTCACAAATACCCGGTCTTCACACCGGTCTTCAAATGCAATCCAAACGACGTATCGCATATTCGGAATGGGATATATGACACAAAGGTCCTCTCCCGGCTAAACCGAATAGCGAGCGCTTATTTTTAAAAATAAGTGTGCATTCAATCCCAAACAAACATAATCAATACCATCCAAGGGTAAATATTGATAGTCGGTTATTTAACTATCAATAAAGATGCGCCACATCATCAGATTCCAAATAATTTTTCCAAAATTATTAAATCCCAAAATATTTTTACAAGATATATATACACAATTTCCAAATAATTGCCCAATTTATTTGCTTTACCAAAACCACTTCACGATAAAATTTTCCACACTCAACCAATTGAAAAATCAATTTTCAATTTACCTTCACCATTTGAAAACCAATTTTCAAATTACATTAACCATTTGAAAACTAATTCCAAATCACCTTAACCATATATACCTTTTTAAACAAATTTCAAACCACCAAATAAATCTTTACCGATTTATTTTACTTACGTTCCAAATTCGTAAATTATATTTTCATATTTAAAAATAAATCAACATTTATTTTTAAACAAATTTCCCTTCCTATTTATAAATTCCAAAGTGAATTTCCAATTTCCCAAATATCTACACATACACGATTTCAAATCAATTTCCATCTATTCACTTCGATTTACCTTTAAAAGGTGAATTTTCAAAATGTTCCATTTCATATTAGAAAATCATCTCTAAACTTATTTAATAATAAGTAATTCACACTTTCAATTTGTTTTCAACAATTTTGAAAATATTCAACATACTTAAGTTACCGTTAAGTATTTTATTCCATTCTCTTTAAGAAAACATTCTTTTATTCACATTTATTTGGGTCAAAACGGATGTTGCGTAAAACATCATTTACGACAACCCAAAAACACTAGTATATGGATTTGAAATTAAAAATAGATATATAAATCCAATACTATACCAATTATCCCCTTCTGTTTCTCGAAAACGTCTATTTCAACAATTAATGTTGAAATCTATGTTTTCAATACTCAATACATTTTAAAACACCTTTAATTCGTTTTAAATTCCATTTAAAACATTCCTTTCCCAAAAACAAACCCATTTTATTTAATAATCTATTCAATATTCAAAATAGTGAATATAGCCCACTTAACAAATTCCCATATTTCAATTTATCAAATTCGATGAATTTCAAATTTATAAACATAGTTTATAAATTCCATTTCTATTATAAACCCCAATTTTATAAATTCCTTTATTAATCCGATGCAATTTTACATAACCCAATTTCATACCCAAAAGCCATATTGTAAGTTAAATACTTATAATATTATTTATTTACCAAATCGTTCCTTTGAACTTCACCAATTTAAAATCTTATCACTTACAAGATTTCTTTATGGTTTATAATAATTTCAACTAATGAAATCTTCATTTATTAACAATTTCTATAAAATTCCCCTTTTTAATGCCCAAATCCATTTTTATAAGTTAATAACTTATAAGCTTAAAATTTTCCAATAACCATTCGTTTTATAAATTTCACATTTATTAATCTATAAATCCTAGTGAAATTCATGTTATACATCAACTTAACACTTTATAAATTTATTCTATAACTTCAAAAAATTTTTATTTAAAAACATCCATTTATAAAATCCTTTATATAACCCATTAATAATAATAACTTCCCAAAAACCAAATTTAACTATTTTATAAAAACCTATTATTGTTAAAAATTTCTTTTAAGTTATATTTTATAAAAAAAAAATTTTTAAAACATAAAAATTTATCCATCTATTTATTTTAAAATTTAATCAATTCAAAATTTTTAATAAACCATATTCTTTGAAAAATCGATTTAAAACCCCTTTTAAATTCAAAACCGTTATTTTTAATTTTAAAAATTTGAATCCGATGATGCAACAACATCAGATGGTCAATCACGGGAATAAGTGTCATATATCAATATGATTATCAACAATCAACATAATATTTATAAACAAATAAATATGTGAGGAATCCAGTTGGATCCCTCCAACCTGTTACCCTGCAACCACAGACGTTAGCACAATACCAATTCCACTTCGAGGTGGAATATCGCGGTATATGGGATTTTATAAAATATCCGCTTAATAGGCGGCGCAATAGGGTCTCATCCGCTATACGAGGCGGGAAATCAAATCCGATATATACATATGCCAATATATATATATCGCTATATATAGTATATATCCTACTATATCTACTAGCACAAACAATCAACAATTATCAATCAATATTAACTATTCAAAATTTTAGACAAAACCTTTCGATTGAGTGAGGAGTTCTCACCTTGATTTTTATTCCGGTTTCGTCGTTCGTTTCGAATAAAATTAAACGAACGTTTAATTTTACCCGAAATTCAAACGAGCTCCAATCGACTCCAAATCAGCTTCATCGCGAAGAGCACGACCATACGATTCCAACGCACTTTGATTCATAATTTTCCGATCTCGCAGCAAAAAGATATCACAGTTTAAACATTTACACGATCTAATATAAAATTAATTAACAACTTAATTCCCAATACCATACAAACGAATCCTGGCCGCTCATCACACCTTCTCCCCCCTTCTTCTCTTGCGCACGGCTACAGGAAAGACTTCACGCATACAACCCATGAACGTCACCTAGGGTTAGATCTCGAGCCCTCCGCAATGTATGAAATCCCATCATACCACTGCAAAACGAAAGGCCTCGACGACCCCCACAAGCGCCCCAAGACTTGCGAAGCTCGGTCCTCCCTTCTTCACGAAAATCGAGGACGAACGCGCGCGCTTCCAGCTCCATTTCCCGTAGATTCGTGACGCTATCTTCGATCTTAATCGTTGAGAATGTAGAGCTTGATACGCTCTACGAAGTTGTAGTTGAGAGTTCGTTGAAATATTGAGTGGGTTAAGAGATTTGGGGGAAGAAAGATCGTGAGTTTTCAGCCCTTGAAATAGATAATGGCGGCTGGCTGAAGCAACTAGGGTTTGGGAAAAGAAACAATGTATATATATCAATATTATTTTAATATTAAAATCTCCAATTCGACACTTTTGCAAACGAACTCCAAACGACGCGTTCCGCCAGGCGATCCTAAGGTTTTTCCGCGTTCCGGACGCAATGGAACAGGTTTCGTAAGCTAATTCGGAAGTATGTGTGAGATACGGCAATAAACGCTCAATTTAAATTTAAACCGATTTAAGCGATTTCTAGGCGTTTTGGCTTGTACCGGACAAACGACAAATCCGATCGACTTGAAATTTGAAATCTTGCAATAATATCACATTACGGATCCGATGAAACTGGTTTCGTCGAAATCCGAGACCGTTT
Source organism: Allium cepa (assembly GCA_030765085.1). Taxonomy (NCBI): domain Eukaryota; kingdom Viridiplantae; phylum Streptophyta; class Magnoliopsida; order Asparagales; family Amaryllidaceae; genus Allium; species Allium cepa. The sequence continues at coordinate 243,399,157 of CM060930.1, forward strand.
GAAAAATGGCTATTTTAACTCGCCGAATTAAAATTAAAACGATATCGATGCGTTTCGAGCTGCCACGGTCAAACGACAACTCCGTTTGCTACGAAATTTGAAATCCGATAATAATTAACTATTACGGATCCAATGGAACTTGTTTCGTTCAATTCTGAGACTGTTCAAAAATTGGCTATTTTTCAGTCGATAATTAAATATTAAAATATTCAATTTTTACAAATTAACTCCAAATTCAATTTTACAAGTTCTAAAATATTTCTATAACTTTAATATGATAAAACAAAATTTTCCAAACCATTTCCCATTATATTTAACCCAATATTTAATTATTTTTGGAATTTCACTTATTAAATCATCGATTTAATTATCCCATTAAATCCAATATTCGAAAAATAAATTATTCGACTTAAAAATCCCACTTATTAATATTAAAAATAAATTAAATATTCAAATTTAAGTTATCAAAAATTCTGGGTCGTTACAATCTTCCCCCCTTAAAAGAATTTCGTCCTCGAAATTACAAGTTAAGGAGAATGATCCTAAACCGTTTATTATTTTTCCAAAGCTAATCAGTTTTATTAACTTTCTAACCTAAATATTTTTATTAAAGATTCACTATTATTTCAATCAGCTTTCCAACTTCAATTATAGGTTTCAACCAACATTGTTTACTCAACAATTCAAATTTAAATTTAAATTCAAATTTCAAACTTTCAAAATTTTCTCAAAAATTTTCTAACACCCGAAATTTTCGAAAAATTTCGCCAGAGTCTCCTTTGCGCGGCTAGATCGGTACGACTACAAAACGGCTCTACGGCCCCTCAGAATCAAAAAGAAAAGAGAAAGCCAACTGGCTGGAGAAGGAAATCATCAAATCTCATATTAAAATTGAAATACGTACCTTTTTGTCGAGCAATTCAATTTTTTTTAACTTTGAAATCAAAATCCCAATTCCTTTATAACCTGTATATCCTGCTAGCATAATATCCAATTATAATATTCAAACCAATTTGCCAATTCAATTATAAAATTTCCAATACATGCTTCTTATACCACTTTTAGTTTACTATTAAAGTTGCATATTCATTTTCATTCGTTTCAATTCCAATTCAATTCTATTCAATTTCATAGCTTCCAATTACGCTAGTTCAATTTCATTAACACTTAATGAATTTACATACAATCAACCAACAAGCAAATAACAACCAATGTACATTCAATACAACCAAATTTTATTCGTTTTACTTAAATTCAATTTGGTTCAACTGTTTTAATTCCAATTGGTTTAACATTCACTTGATTTTCATTCTACTATTCAACTATTTTCAAATGAATTTACACTTGCATGCATCATTTCATATCAACTTGTTCATATTCTATTGATTAACATTCAATTCATGCTTTAACTCAATTGCTAGTTCTTTTTTACAAATAAAATTGAATTTCATTTATATAACTTAAGTTCACCTCTTTAACAATTTCATTTACTCACTTTATTCACTTACTTTGATATTAACATCAATTCTTTCAATATTACTTAACTTGCATTCCATTCCAACTTTATTTACATCATTTAATTCACTTGATTATTTAACTTTGATGCAAAGATCGATTTTTTATTCAACTTCACTTAAGTTATACTTCATTAAACATCATTTGTTCAATTAAACTTAAGTTTTACTTATCAATTCAATTCGGATTTTAAATTCCAAAGTAAATCCTATTTAACTTTTACTTAAGTCAAATTCATATCAATATTCAAATTCATATTCCATTTTACTTAACTTAATTGTTTAACCACTTCAATAACTGGTTTCACTTACATTTTCCCATTCTATAAGTTATAAAACTTATTATTCAACTTCTAACTTATATTATAAGTTCAAAACTTATTTCGCTTATACTTATCAACTTCAAGTTGAATTTTAATTTTCAAATTTGTTTATTACAACAAAACTTCAATTTTTAAATTCATTTTTGTAGCAAATCCATCACATAGAAACTCGAAAATGATACTGATGATGCTGCAGTCATCACCCTTATTATTTCCCAGTGACAATAGTGAAATCAATGCTAAATATTCTTTCAAAAAGTTTTCTTTCTATTCATAAATCACTTTTATAAACCTTTTACTTATATAATTTTACTTCTTATATACATACATGCTTATCTTACAATTGTAAATCATTATTAATTATAATTTCATCTTATGATTCATTGGTTTATACCATTATTCTTTTACAATAGTTGCTTTTATTAGCTTATTCAAACAACTTTTAATTATTTTATATATATATCATTTACAACAACCAAGCAATCAATTATATACACACTTCAATAATTCTTGAAAAATTATTTTCTTTTTATATATAAAATATAATCGAGGCAAAATTATTTCATTTACCCAATTTAAACCAATATTGTGTCGAATTGTTCTATTCAAGTGTTTAGGAACCCCTTCGATTCAGTTTTCGAGGCTGCGCCGACGAAGGTTCATATACCACTCAACAAACCAATCATCACAATATAAAACAATTTTATATTCACTAACAAATACGCACTCATATCTATTATTACACTCACACTCATTCTAGAGTACTGCTGACTCTATCTCTAATGAGTAACACCCAACAGAGCAGGTTGTCGCTTAACCATATGCTCTGATACCAAATGTAACGATCGCGATTTTTCGTTGCCGAAAAATCGAACCGTTAGGGTTTAAGAAGAAGAAAGAGGTAGAAGAAGAGAGAAAGAGAGAAGAAACAGAAACAACCAACAGAAATATGAAGACAATATCAGAATCTCACAATCGCAGCGGAACAACATATAATAGATAAATGAATATCATTAAAACAAAAGAACTATACATTTTATACATTACATCACATTACATTACATCAATCAGAGTGTACGACAACAACAGCGGAAAGAAATACTATATACAATATATAATAGACTACGCTATCTGGCTCGCCTCCAGATCTGCACAGCAACTCCCGAATCCAGAATAACCTGATAACCTAACTCCAGACTGCCCGTGTGGAAAATAGTGGGCACCCAGAGTTTAGGAAAGGAACAATAAACTCCAGGTCAGTCATGGGACTGGTGTGAGAACTCAAAAACAGTTTATCTTTAAACAGGCAACAAGAAAATTTAAATTTTGAAATCCGCAATGCTTTTTGGAAAATGAAACTACCATAAGGCCTCCCGCCACACACACAATGCAAACGCAGAATTGGAGGAGATTTCTCCTTATGATAGTCAAAGATGCTTACTACGCGAAAATCAAATCATTTTTGATATTATTACTAGTGCATAGTGTAGAAATCAATTTCGAAAGTAGAATATAAATCCTAGCCAGCATAGACATTCCGAACTATGCCTACTATAGCTACCATCTAAACAGTGGTGACCACCATAAGTAAATGGCAGGTAATACAACTAAAACCGTACAAGGCACGTATTGGATGAAAGGATTTCCAACAAATGGTCAGGCTAAGGAACTTCCTACTGCCACATGGGATCGCCTCTGGCGGGACGTCCCGAGAAACTAACGTTACGGTTAGATCTCTGCCAACACAAGGCCGGGTTACCTCTGTAACTAGGTAACTACTACACGAATATGTCATCCCCCGGTCCTTTGGGACCTTTATCCGAGCGCTCGATACCAACAACACCACACAGAAATAGATATAGTGTTTCCACATGAGTAAATATCTGGGCTCCATACCATGATACCACCCTTTTCCAGAAGGAAATGACATACCCTAAAGGGCGCGACCCTCATAACCTTGCCGCATATTCCTGTTTCGACCATTTCCGGGGAGTGAGGTCCTGATAAAGTCTCGTCCACAAAGCTACGCTTTGTGTAACAAAGCCATGCTTTGGGTCCACAGATGACCAAAGCAATAATCACAAAGATAAATGATCAAACAAATGATCATATCCAAACGATCAACCAATGATCATCACACAGCAGCACTCAGCATGCCACATTACCAGATTGGGAAATATCGCTGATAACCTTCAACTACATAACCTCTGAGCTCGTACGTCTCAGAGAAGGGTGTTAAGCTAAGAGAATAAATTCTCCGCCACCAACAGAAATGTATTTGAAAGAAATCTGCTCTATCTCTCAAAATGTAATGTCAGACACGTAACCATACAAGTCTGTTCCGGGTTCGAACAGAACCGAAGGCACTTCCAAAGAAGCCCTTGCAATCCGGGTATTCACAATCCCGATAAAATTTCCCATCACAAAGGAAATCTCCATATCGTAGCTAACGATGCGGAGACAATCGATAGGTCATCCTATCGTTCTCACAAATACCCGGTCTTCACACCGGTCTTCAAATGCAATCCAAACGACGTATCGCATATTCGGAATGGGATATATGACACAAAGGTCCTCTCCCGGCTAAACCGAATAGCGAGCGCTTATTTTTAAAAATAAGTGTGCATTCAATCCCAAACAAACATAATCAATACCATCCAAGGGTAAATATTGATAGTCGGTTATTTAACTATCAATAAAGATGCGCCACATCATCAGATTCCAAATAATTTTTCCAAAATTATTAAATCCCAAAATTTTTTTACAAGATATATATACACAATTTCCAAATAATTGCCCAATTTATTTGCTTTACCAAAACCACTTCACGATAAAATTTTCCACACTCAACCAATTGAAAAATCAATTTTCAATTTACCTTCACCATTTGAAAACCAATTTTCAAATTACATTAACCATTTGAAAACTAATTCCAAATCACCTTAACCATATATACCTTTTTAAACAAATTTCAAACCACCAAATAAATCTTTACCGATTTATTTTACTTACGTTCCAAATTCGTAAATTATATTTTCATATTTAAAAATAAATCAACATTTATTTTTAAACAAATTTCCCTTCCTATTTATAAATTCCAAAGTGAATTTCCAATTTCCCAAATATCTACACATACACGATTTCAAATCAATTTCCATCTATTCACTTCGATTTACCTTTAAAAGGTGAATTTTCAAAATGTTCCATTTCATATTAGAAAATCATCTCTAAACTTATTTAATAATAAGTAATTCACACTTTCAATTTGTTTTCAACAATTTTGAAAATATTCAACATACTTAAGTTACCGTTAAGTATTTTATTCCATTCTCTTTAAGAAAACATTCTTTTATTCACATTTATTTGGGTCAAAACGGATGTTGCGTAAAACATCATTTACGACAACCCAAAAACACTAGTATATGGATTTGAAATTAAAAATAGATATATAAATCCAATACTATACCAATTATCCCCTTCTGTTTCTCGAAAACGTCTATTTCAACAATTAATGTTGAAATCTATGTTTTCAATACTCAATACATTTTAAAACACCTTTAATTCGTTTTAAATTCCATTTAAAACATTCCTTTCCCAAAAACAAACCCATTTTATTTAATAATCTATTCAATATTCAAAATAGTGAATATAGCCCACTTAACAAATTCCCATATTTCAATTTATCAAATTCGATGAATTTCAAATTTATAAACATAGTTTATAAATTCCATTTCTATTATAAACCCCAATTTTATAAATTCCTTTATTAATCCGATGCAATTTTACATAACCCAATTTCATACCCAAAAGCCATATTGTAAGTTAAATACTTATAATATTATTTATTTACCAAATCGTTCCTTTGAACTTCACCAATTTAAAATCTTATCACTTACAAGATTTCTTTATGGTTTATAATAATTTCAACTAATGAAATCTTCATTTATTAACAATTTCTATAAAATTCCCCTTTTTAATGCCCAAATCCATTTTTATAAGTTAATAACTTATAAGCTTAAAATTTTCCAATAACCATTCGTTTTATAAATTTCACATTTATTAATCTATAAATCCTAGTGAAATTCATGTTATACATCAACTTAACACTTTATAAATTTATTCTATAACTTCAAAAAAATTTTATTTAAAAACATCCATTTATAAAATCCTTTATATAACCCATTAATAATAATAACTTCCCAAAAACCAAATTTAACTATTTTATAAAAACCTATTATTGTTAAAAATTTCTTTTAAGTTATATTTTATAAAAAAAAAATTTTTAAAACATAAAAATTTATCCATCTATTTATTTTAAAATTTAATCAATTCAAAATTTTTAATAAACCATATTCTTTGAAAAATCGATTTAAAACCCCTTTTAAATTCAAAACCGTTATTTTTAATTTTAAAAATTTGAATCCGATGATGCAACAACATCAGATGGTCAATCACGGGAATAAGTGTCATATATCAATATGATTATCAACAATCAACATAATATTTATAAACAAATAAATATGTGAGGAATCCAGTTGGATCCCTCCAACCTGTTACCCTGCAACCACAGACGTTAGCACAATACCAATTCCACTTCGAGGTGGAATATCGCGGTATATGGGATTTTATAAAATATCCGCTTAATAGGCGGCGCAATAGGGTCTCATCCGCTATACGAGGCGGGAAATCAAATCCGATATATACATATGCCAATATATATATATCGCTATATATAGTATATATCCTACTATATCTACTAGCACAAACAATCAACAATTATCAATCAATATTAACTATTCAAAATTTTAGACAAAACCTTTCGATTGAGTGAGGAGTTCTCACCTTGATTTTTATTCCGGTTTCGTCGTTCGTTTCGAATAAAATTAAACGAACGTTTAATTTTACCCGAAATTCAAACGAGCTCCAATCGACTCCAAATCAGCTTCATCGCGAAGAGCACGACCATACGATTCCAACGCACTTTGATTCATAATTTTCCGATCTCGCAGCAAAAAGATATCACAGTTTAAACATTTACACGATCTAATATAAAATTAATTAACAACTTAATTCCCAATACCATACAAACGAATCCTGGCCGCTCATCACACCTTCTCCCCCCTTCTTCTCTTGCGCACGGCTACAGGAAAGACTTCACGCATACAACCCATGAACGTCACCTAGGGTTAGATCTCGAGCCCTCCGCAATGTACGAAATCCCATCATACCACTGCAAAACGAAAGGCCTCGACGACCCCCACAAGCGCCCCAAGACTTGCGAAGCTCGGTCCTCCCTTCTTCACGAAAATCGAGGACGAACGCGCGCGCTTCCAGCTCCATTTCCCGTAGATTCGTGACGCTATCTTCGATCTTAACCGTTGAGAATGTAGAGCTTGATACGCTCTACGAAGTTGTAGTTGAGAGTTCGTTGAAATATTGAGTGGGTTAAGAGATTTGGGGGAAGAAAGATCGTGAGTTTTCAGCCCTTGAAATAGATAATGGCGGCTGGCTGAAGCAACTAGGGTTTGGGAAAAGAAACAATGTATATATATCAATATTATTTTAATATTAAAATCTCCAATTCGACACTTTTGCAAACGAACTCCAAACGACGCGTTCCGCCAGGCGATCCTAAGGTTTTTCCGCGTTCCGGACGCAATGGAACAGGTTTCGTAAGCTAATTCGGAAGTATGTGTGAGATACGGCAATAAACGCTCAATTTAAATTTAAACCGATTTAAGCGATTTCTAGGCGTTTTGGCTTGTACCGGACAAACGACAAATCCGATCGACTTGAAATTTGAAATCTTGCAATAATATCACATTACGGATCCGATGAAACTGGTTTCGTCGAAATCCGAGACCGTTTGAAAAATGGCTATTTTAACTCGCCGAATTAAAATTAAAACGATATCGATGCGTTTCGAGCTGCCACGGTCAAACGACAACTCCGTTTGCTACGAAATTTGAAATCCGATAATAATTAACTATTACGGATCCAATGGAACTTGTTTCGTTCAATTCTGAGACTGTTCAAAAATTGGCTATTTTTCAGTCGATAATTAAATATTAAAATATTCAATTTTTACAAATTAACTCCAAATTCAATTTTACAAGTTCTAAAATATTTCTATAACTTTAATATGATAAAACAAAATTTTCCAAACCATTTCCCATTATATTTAACCCAATATTTAATTATTTTTGGAATTTCACTTATTAAATCATCGATTTAATTATCCCATTAAATCCAATATTCGAAAAATAAATTATTCGACTTAAAAATCCCACTTATTAATATTAAAAATAAATTAAATATTCAAATTTAAGTTATCAAAAATTCTGGGTCGTTACATATTCCTCACTACCTTGGGTGTTTAGATGGAAAACATCATGAATGTCTCCGAGTGTTTACTCTATAACAGTCTCGGTTAGTTACATGATGTCTAATTTCCTCTATTTTTGGAGAAACCATTCATCCTGGCCCCTGTCGATGCCTTCTCAGACTACGTCCCCTCCTAGTCAGTTTTGCATTATTAGTTTGTACATTTCCATCATGAATGCCAGTAAGTCCATTTTCACCTACATCAACAGTCACTTGTAGCTTGTCTTCTGAATCGCTCAACACCACTCTATTAGATCGATTAGTACTAATTTTTAGGTACCAATCATTCTAGACCGTGGACCTTCGGTTCCAGCACTATAGTTTCTTTCCTTAATGTCCTGGAAACTTCCTCCTTATCTTTTATTGGCCATCCCTTTGATTCTGGTCTGATGAGGCAAAATTTCTTCTTTGAAGTTTGAAGATGGAAAATCTCTATGGCTTTTCCTACGCCTTTGTGGTGGTTGGGACATCAAAGAAAAACTCTTCTTCATTTCATCCATGAGGGACTTCTGGCTCCATCATCATCATGTTCATCTCAACCATTATCCTATCCAATTCATCCTTTGTCATAACTTCCTGTTGAGATTCTGGCAAAGCAGTCACGGGTTGTTTTTTTTTTCTCCAACATGCTGATCACCTTCATTATCACCTTTAGTAGTTGCACCAGATCTAGTTTTCTTTAGACTCATATTCATAGATCTTGCCTTTAGACTTCTCCATATCCATCCAAAGTGATCTTATATCAGTGTATGGATTCTTCTTTTTCAGAGAAAGCGCCAAAAATGTTGCGTAAAGAGAATAGTACAACACCCTCAATCAATTAAAAATGAGATTAATTAAGTAAGAATATAAGTTAAAATACTAAGAATCCAAAAGAGACTAAAAACAAAATCTTTAATGTGGTTCAGCTTGGATTTTTAGCCTATATCCACTATCAACTTTGTTTCTAATTATTTTTGCAATTATAACTAAAGTACAACTCGGTCAAACTATTTAGGTATGAATTAGATGACTATGCAAAAATCAATAAACAATCAAATATCATCTTCCAGTTGCAATATAGGCAAAATCAACCATCATAGTCACTGGAATTAGTTTGAACAAGTTCACCCTTTAAACCCAAAGATTCGAAAGAAGAATCAATCAAAACACAAAAATCACAATCAAAATGGTCCGGTATCGATCATTATGGATAGATACGGATCCATTTCCTTGACTACTCTTGCATTCTTCTTTAACCTGGTACTTATCTTCAATGCCTAGAAATGGACTCACCTCGGAACCATGATGGTTCAGTATCGATCCTTATGAATTAGTACAGATCCATTCTTTTGTTTAGAGCTTCCATTCTTCCATCATCTCTTTGGTTTGCCTCTTGGAATGGTCTAGTACATCAACTCTCATAAGGATCGACACTGATCCATATAGGTTGGTACCAAACCATCTTGTATTTTTCATACTTGGTTGCTTTTCTTGATTCATTTCTTGACCACAGTGGTCTAGATCCATCGAGATATCACTTAGTTCAAATATGGGATAACACTTCCTAAGAAAATTGTTAATGGGAGCCTGACATGCCTTGATAGGTTACCAAATTTAGTTGCATACAACCTATCATATCACCTCACTCTATCTCCAAGAACCTTCTAAAAAATGTTGACTTAGCTGCTTCAGACACATTTCCTCAAACCTTTCCCTAAAGTATGCCCAAGTAAGCTCCTCTTCCAATATTCCCATAGTCCCATTATTCCACCAATATAGAGAAGCTTCTTGCAACTACTGGAATCTAATCTCCTCTTTTGATCATCATTCAACCTGAGATCGATAAAAATCCTTTTATATTGAATAATCCACATCATTCATGTAAATGGTTTTCCTCCTAAGCTAGCATAATCTCGACTTAACGTGGTGTAGCTGTTACACATAGCCACCTCCGGTACAACAGCTCCCGCATTACTGGTGTTTCCTCCGATCACTCTAGTAGTTGCTTCAACATACATCATATTAACAAAAAAATCATGCATATATCTACTACTGCAGCTCCAGCACCCATGTTAGAATTAGCATTATTGGTTCGGTTAACCTTCCTAGCATTAACCGAACATTTCTATTGGTTGTGGTGCTTCTACCTCCCATGTTTAGTCATCTACTTTTGGTATCTGTTTCTCATAATTTGCATATAAGTCTTCATGAGACGTAGAATAATGGTCTAAGACATAGGGAAGATTATACATAGATATATGTATTTATATAAATATCAAATAACAAGTGTGGTAATATAAGTTATCTTATTCCTCAACTTTATTCTTTCAATTTCGTTGGATTATGTTTTTCAAAAATCTTATTAAGTTTTATATAAACCTTTACTCTGATACCTAATAGTAACATCCTCCATTTTGAGGCTTGAAATAGATACTATTGAAATTGCAGTCATGCTTAGCGTTATTTCTCAATGACAAAATAGGATCAGTTATTGTGCCACTAATATCAAGAGTACAAGAATTTATATATTTTAACAAAATATTTTATTCATTACTCTGTAAATTCATCACATTACATAACCCCACGATCCCATCATTTTGATAAAATATAATAAGTATAAATATAATCTCAAAAGTGACATATGAAGACGCCCCTTTAATGATTGGAGTCATAACTACCTAGACAGTTATAAACCATCATTGCATAAAATCAATCAAAATGAAAGTAGTTGAAACTGCACATTGGAAACAAATTTTAATAGTAGCTTGTCTCCTACATGCCTCCGGAAGCCCATTCATCTAATATGGAAACCTCACCCTTAACTTACCCGATTTCAATTGAGTGCCCAAGAGTCCAAGGCAAAATCAAATATTTTAGATCAGATAAAAAGTCTAGTGTGAATAATATTAGTCCATATCAAAGTAAAATGGATATTTGTTAATACCACACTACTTAGCGGAACGAGTTTCACCTCACTAATATCTTATTGAGTAATATGTCTACCATAACATAGCCCACAACCAAACTGATTAGAATATAATTATATCATTAATATCGTTAGCATCTTTATGTAATATAGGCCAAAATGAATAGTTCATCATTCAAAAGTGTCACATACTCCTGTAGTTACCCAATATCATAAATAGTCTATCTAACGGCACAGTTCTTCAAGGGTCAGTATGAACCTATATTAGTTTTCATAGGATAACTTAAAAACTATTGAGCTGATTCGGGCTAAAATATACTAGGTAATCCAACGATATTATAGTCTACTTAGGAGAAAATAACAATGGTCTCCTAAAATCGATAAAAGAAGAATATCCAAAGTCTCCTAAATTCGATATGAGAAAATACTAACAGCCTCCTAAATACAACAAGATAAAATAACACGGCCTCCTAAAATTGGTAGGAGTAAAATATAGGTGAGCTTCTCTATTGCAAGTTCCTTTGGATGCATAACTCAATTTTTTTCCTTAATATTGGCAAAGTCCAATGCATCAGAATCGTGGGCATAATCAACTGGGGATTTTAACGGTTGGATTTTGGGACACGGCCTTACACCGGTCTCTATCCTTAAATCTGGTTTTAAAATGGAAATGAGTCATGTCTTTCGTTCAGTTTGGATATCCTAATACGATTTGATCTTCACAATCTCCTGCATGCAATTCTTCTCACTTAGTAGTTTAACCCGACAATACCTCCTATTAGAACAATCCTAACCGTTCATCAGTTCACAATCCCTAAGGTTATAGATATTGGATGATAATATAAAACATATAAGTGAGCATGTCAACAATTAACATAATAATTGATTGATCCGGACGCAAAATAAACATATAATAACATCTTCTATCATAAACATATATTTATATGATAGTCATTTTATATACAACATTACTCACACTTAAGTAATAATTTATTTTACAAAACTCTTCAAAAATAGGCAAAAATATCTTTTCTTGTTAAAATCTTGTCAAAACACTTGGTAAAATATACATTTTTAAGGAAAACTTTGCCCAACTTAAAGTCAAAAGCTATCGAGTGTCATAAAAATAGGCTATCTCAATTCTCAAAACTTTATTCTATTGCACTAAATCTCTTGTCATCTCTTGTTAAAAATAGATCCATCGCACCCCAAAATGCATTTAATCGCATGTCAAAACATAGGTTATCGCATGACTAAGTTATATAAAAGCTATCATATGTCAATAAAGTTATCGCATATCAATGAGAAGCTATCACATATTTAGGTTACATGAAGTTATCGAGTGTCAACAAGCTATCGATATCAAGCAAATACATTGCATATCTAAACTTCATGAAGCTATCGAGTGTAACATGTTATCAAGTGTCAAGTAAAATATGGCTAATGAGTACTAATTAAAATATAGCTATCGAGTGCCATAGATTATGATGTTATCGCATCTTTAATCTTTCAAAAGTAATCGATTATCACAAATTTAAAGCCATCGAGTGTATATAGTAGCATTTATGTAAATATTTGGAAAACTGATTTATTTTGTTTGAAAGGGATAACCTTTTACCATACAATATCTTTGTCGAGTTTCAATTGGGTAGTCAAATCATTTCAGCAATCCTTTGCAGTAAATCAAGGAGAAAGTTTCTCTTATTTCCTAAAATATTAATTTTTTATTAATTATGTCATTAATTACCTTTTTACATTTAAAACCTTCCTAAATAGAACAATTTATTTTAATCAAGAGTACTTAGGAAAAATCTTACAAAATCAAAATTTATCTCTTTTATAACATATAAAAATATCGGTGCAAAATTTCCATTTTTTATATTTTAAATAATTAAAAAAGAAAATTTTCATTTTCTCAACTTAGAAAATTCATATTAAATTCATAATAATTCAAAAATTATGAAAGCAAAAAACCAATCTTCATAGTATTATTCCAAACAACATATCAAGAATTATGGCATTTGAAGATCAAAATATATGTTTATAACACAAAGAGCCCTTAGGAAATTCATGGAAAATCATGCATGATAACCCTAACTCTTATAAATGACTATCCAAGGGATATGCACAATAAACATCGATCAAAGCTTGGATCTACCCTTAAACACAAATTAAACACATCAAAAACATAGAGATGGAGATATTATTCAGCTTAGATTAGTTGTATACGGAGATAAGTGCCTGGTTTATTTCCTTAACTTTCTTCTTCCCCTTCTTCTTTGTTGAATAAATTTTAATGGAATTCTCTTGGTTTTGTGGTTTTGTTTTGTTTTATTTATTATGAGATGGCCAAAAACAGTAGGGGATGGCAGAATGCGTTAGGGGAATAAATTACATGTATTATCTTTCTTTCCTTATCCGTCTTAAATTTAATTATGGCCTTTAATTTCATTCCTTTTAATAAGTTACTCAATTTAAAGTTTAAATTCAAATTTTGTTAACATAGCAATTATCAACACTTTATATATATTTTTCCCACGTTATTTGTTTAATTATTTTTAATTAGATATTCAGAATAATGTGCTACAAAAAAATTAAGGTTATTGCATAATTATTATAACATTTATAATTTATTAAGTTATACATAACATACACACATTCATACATACATACATATATATATATATATATTCTCATATATTATTTTATTAATTAAATAGTTTAATTAATTACAAATGTAACATTTCTATTTATTCATAATTCGAGCATTTTTCTTTGTAAAATTATGTAACTATTTATATATATTTTAAATAATTTTAAATTAACTTTATAAGATACAAATATTCATATTTGAATCGACCTAAAGCATAACATACTTTTGCACCTTGCACAAGGACATGCCCTTGGAACAACCCACTCCAATGAGCAAGGTAAAGACCAAGAGACCCGAAGGTTTTATGTTTATAAGAATCTTTCTTAATTAGAGTAACGTTCTCCTTGGTTTAAGCACTTTTCTCTTATACACCCATCTAATCGGTTTTTCTAAAAGAAATGTCCTAATTATTGGTTAATTATTCATATAATCATATTGCGAGCTCTAATAACATTGTCTGCAGGATTATTGGAAGCGGGTTGCAAAGGGTGGATTTCAAAAAAATTTCAAAAAATTTCTTTTTTTAACTTGCACATGATCTTATTTTTTGTTTATAAAAAATAAAATTTATTTTTGACTAAATCAAAATTTAGTGTTTATTAATAAAAGAGTTTAAGTAATATTTTAATTTATTTAATATCATTTAAAATATTTTATATATTTGTTATTAATAATGATATTATATTACAAATTTAACTTAACATTTAATTTATTTTAATTTTATATTCAATATTTGGAGATGTTCGGTTTCAAAATTAAACATCATAACTATATTGAAAAATATAATATATCCTACGGGTATAAAGGGAACTTATGTACTATTGTGTCCTATGGTTAATAAATGTACGGGTGATAATAAATGTCAATAATAATGTCAAAGGAGATAAAAATAAATATCAAATAATATAGTCTATACTTACACTAAAATAAACTATTTTTTTCTAGCCACACATTTATGTAAATATAAATGTGTGTGTATAATAGTATTTAGACTATATCATTATTATATTTAAATATGATCAGATATATTTGTAAATTTATATTTAAAAATACATTAATGACTATTTATATTATAAATAAATATGCTTATTAATTTTAAAACTTAAATTTAAATAGAGTTGACTCTTTTCAAAAAGTATCAATAAATATATTTTTTGGACGTATATCCATTAAGATATTTTAATAGTTTGTAAAGATTCAAACGTTAAATTTTAGATCTTCTTAAAAAATTTAAACTAAATAAAAAAATTGTTTTTTAATTTGAAAATCGAATACCCCGAAATTAACAAATAATTTTTTTTATTTAATAATTTTCTAATTGGAAATTTACATATAAATGTAAGTATGTATCTATTTGTATGTATATATCAAAAAATCACATGAAAAATGACAGGGAAAAGAAAATAATAATTAAATTTATTTAAAAATTGAAAATTATATATATACTGATAAATTAAATGAATAAAATATTTGCAACATATATATATCCAGATTTGAAATTTTTTAATATATTAAAACCAAAGGTAACTCTTAAATATATATATATATATATATATATATATAATATGTATTTAGAATTTTTTTTAATTATAAATGAAATATATGTATAAAATTAATTTTCATATTTTTTGAACATGGCCAAAATAATTAATGGAGCGTAGATATAAAGATTATATAAGCACACACAACCCCCCATATATATATTTATGTGTTTGTGAATCTGTAGTTGTGTGTTTATACACACAGACACACACACATAATAAGGAATTAAATCTTCCTTTGCAAACTTTTTGATTATCAAACATGTCGGTTGTTTAGTTCTTTCCTTCATCTCCTTGGCTACGGGCAGCAAGGCTGCCTTCTTGGCTTCACCATTGTCAAATGGAGGCAAAGCTTTATTGGTTGAGTTCGTGAATAATGAGAAAGGGAGATACCTATTTACAGACAAAGAATTTTCAAATATGTATTTTTTCCTCGCTAGATCTGAAGATCTACTCTTTTTCCACCTGGATCCCCTTACCTTCCCTCTAATATGGTCAGCCCTTACATTGATCGTACAAGGTCAAAATGCACATCAACTTTTTTTAATCAATTAATCGATTAGTTTAAGCTTCTTTTTCAAACGAACTGACGTAATAACTTTTAAACATCATTCTGATCGATTTTAAGCTTCAAATAAATAATCAAAAAGCCATAACAATTTAGTAAAAAATTAATTAATTTTATTATTCATTCATAAAATTTACAAATTAATATTACACTGGTCGAAGTTGAAAATAACTAACAACTCGCATGTGTTGATCCTTTAGTGTGAACTCGACCCTCAATCAATATTTGAAAAAATTAAATACCGAATCATATACGGACATTATTGAAGTAAAGTATCGAAATCAAGTTTAATGTTTCATTTAGGAGAAATACGATTTCTAATTTGTTCTAATCTCACCTAATAACGACATTTTCTACAGGTATTTTTTTCATCATTACTGTATTACTTAGATATCTTGATTTTGGTCTAGGTCGGAAAAAATTATTAGTATTTGTATTTGGTTGCTTAGATCACTTTAAAATCTTTGGTTTTATCATGTAATATTTACCGATTAACTAATTTATTTTGGCCAAAGATTTTGACTTTAAATTAACTATTAATTATGATAATATTGACCTTCTATAACAAAGAAGATGAATCATCTCTTGTTTCACTTCAAGCAATTCAATGTGTACCCAACTATAGCCATATCATGGTCATCATGCCACGTGCTTTACCATAATAAAGCAGTCTAATTACTTAGGATCGACGGTACTCTCAAGTCCGAAGACAATCGTATGTCATTACCCTAAGATCTTCCATTTTCACTTAGTTACATTAACCAATATAAGATTTTCATCAAGTCATTCTGTGATTGTTCTAAACAACCACAAGTATGTAACCCCTTGGTGTACACAAAGGCCATGAGTAAATCACCGTCCATCATGTAAAGATTGTTACGTACACTAGTCATAACAGACTTATGGTTATCCTTTTCTCGATACATCTTAACGATGAATATTCAAGGAGTTAATGTTTATATGTTGATTCAATACTCGTAGTTACGAAGACATTCGTAACTACAATCGATAATATATTTCTCCTAAGGATTTTCTGTTTATATATGTTTGTTGTGTTCATTAACATTATTTATATCTCTATATAACAAAAAAAAAAAAATCTACATCATTTCGAATAAGATCATTTTACAAGAGTTAAGTTACATATCTTCCCTTAGGGCACACCCTTAATTCTATCGAAAACTTCATTTGTAGCTCCACTCATCGGCATGTACTGAATATGTTGTTGCAAATGCGCTATGGGGTATGTCGAACCTTTGTATGGCTCCATAGTAGGCATTCGAAAATCCTTTAGTTTTCTAGCCATCTCTGTCTCTAAGGGAAAAGAACTGCTTACCCTTGCTCCTATACCATGCCACTTGCTCTCGTCCAACATATTCCCTAATGACCTAAGCTACCATTTACTCTGGTTTGAGAGGTAGATGATGGTAACATGCCCTTCCTCTTTGGGGAGAATGACCTCTCTCATCCTCCCTGTGTCTACTTGATCGTTGGTCCTTAGCATGATCTTTGCTCTTATATCGATCTCGGTGATCTCTTCTTCCTTCACTAGTAACCGTTTCAGCATGGGTAGGAGACTCCCGATGAGAGCATGAAGCGTTAGCCATAGTTGGAACTGGCTCGACACTTGTTCTTTTCAATTTGATATTAAGTCATTCCTTGGATCCGACAACGGGTTGAACTGTTACACGCTTCATCTTTTCAGCGTTCCTTCTAGCTCTACAGCTATCATGTTATCAAAATGTGATCCCTCCTCTTTTTCTTGATCCCTCGTATCAAAATCTGTCTTGTGTTCCGTTGTTGTGACCGGTGGTTCGCGACCTCCCCATTTATACCATAAGTTGGTGCACCATTGCTTGTTGTGCAGTAAAATGTTCATCTAGCTTGGCCAAAACTTTGTACAAGTCGCCTCTAGTAATTACACCTACCCATATGAGGTTGCTAGTCGATTGATCATCCTGATAGGTGGTAGTCTAGTAGGTGTACTATTGTTCCCTACATTTCCGTTGGTAGCACGTACCTTGTTCATCGATTTCAAAGGCATGCCGAGTAGATTATCAATGAAAATACAAAAATGTTTTCATCAAAAAATGGGAAAACACCTCCAAGTCGTTATAGTATATAAATATGAAATGTTAGCACAATTTTTTAGGTACGTTGTATTATAATTCTAGAGAGAAGATTAGATGCATATTGTATGGAAAATAAGAGTGTAGTAAAGTAAGAGCATACAACTTTATAGTGGTTCGAGTTAATAATGCCTACCCATAATCATTATTTTCATATGGATTTCAACGACAATGTAGAAAATACAAGATAGAATGATCTATTGCTCAAAGAATCATAAAATTGTGCTTCTTGGTTGGTCCGATAGATGAAGGTCGATCCGGTAGGTTGTTGCTATTTAGATTGTCCGTCATTACCATTCATTTCATGGGGTATTTATAGGTATAAGTAATGAGAATATAGTATCTAGCTTGACAATCCCACAAAAACAGAAACTTTCAATATATAAACAGTTCGATTCGATAGTGGTTGGTTTAGCGAGGTTTTGATCCAATAGAAATATGGTTCAACATGTGAAGTGGCAAATCATTTTTCGTGTTTGGTAGTTGTCTACCGAACTAATTTTCCTGTTTGGTGGTAGACAATTACCAAATGGTTCAGAGATGTCTTTATCAGATTGTTCCCATTAGAGCTTACTAAATCGTTTATTTAACCTTTCTAAAACTTGTGTTTTCCTTCTGATTTTCCTCGAACTATATTTTGATCCTCTTGCCTTATTTCCTTATCCTTGTGGTCAAGTGATGATGCTCCTACTACGGACTTTCATCCATTTCTGTGCTCTTAAATCTTTTTGCGGTCTTGTTGTCAATAAAAAGAGCAATGTAGCAGGTAAGTATGGCTATCGCATATATATCATGGCAGTAAACCCATAGTAATCTTCAAAATTGTCTTATTATTTAACGAGATATTTAATTTTTGACTAAACTTGTCACTTGTCCAATTCATATTTTTCTAGCATTTTCTTTACTGAATTTTACTACGATGAAATTTGTAGAGAATATTTCACATTTTATTTAACAACTTAATTAACCCTCGTTATAATATGTAATTACTTGGATTTCTCCACTTTTTATTCATTTTGTAATTCACTATAATTTCAACATTCATGGAGAAAATCCAGAAAAATTCTTAAAAAAACTAAATCATTATAATTCATCACATATTAAAATATCACGTCAAACTACAAATCTTTTTAGTCTTGGAATTAGGCTATTTCTTCTTGAAAAACCCATATTAATTCATAAGAGTATGGGAAGATTTCCAAATTGAAAAATCATCTTCAAAATCACATGATAACATCATATCAAAAATTTACAACGATTGTGCCCAAAACGTGCACATTTTACTTAATAATATATTCATCGTTTAAAAGAGTGAATATAACTCCTTTAACAAATTCTAAATTCAATTTACCAAATTCCATTGATTTCAAATTTATAAACAACGTTTATAGATTCTATTTCTATTAATAACTTCGGTTTAGAAATCTCTTTTATTAAGCCAATTCAATTTATAAACCCAATTTCTATACCAAAGGTTCGTATTATAAGTCAAATACTTAAAATATTATTTATTTACCAAGTCGTTCCTTTTAAAACTTCACAAATTGTTAATCTTATTACTGATAAGATTTCTCACCTTTTACAATAGTTTTCAACTTATAAAAACCTCCTTTATTAACAATTTCTATAAAAATCCTAATTTACTTAAAATGAATCAAGTTCAAAAATTTA
This sequence comes from Allium cepa, assembly GCA_030765085.1. Classification (NCBI taxonomy): domain Eukaryota; kingdom Viridiplantae; phylum Streptophyta; class Magnoliopsida; order Asparagales; family Amaryllidaceae; genus Allium; species Allium cepa. The sequence goes on from CM060930.1 coordinate 243,418,848, forward strand.
ATAAAAACATATACTTGAAAAATTACTTAAAAATCCTTTTAAATTCAAAATCGTTATTTTTAACTTTTTAAAAATGAATCCGATGATGCAACCGCATCAAATGGTCAATCACTGGAATAAACATCATATATCGATATGATAGTTAACAATCAACACAATATTTATAAACAAATAAATATTTGCGAGGAATCCAGTTGGATCCCTCCAACCTGTTTCCCTGCATCCACAGACGTTAGCACAATACCAATTCCACTTCAAGGTGGAATATCGCGGTATATGGGATTTATAAAATATTATCCGCTTACTAACGGCGCAATAGGGTCTCATCCGCTATACGAGGCGGGAAATCAAATCCAATATATACATATGCCAATATATATATATTGCTATATATAGTATATATCCTACTATATCTACTACCACAATCAAACAGCAATCATCAATCAACAATAACTATTTAAAATTTTAAACCAAACGGTTTGATTGAGTGAGGAGTTCTCACCTTGATTTTATTTCTGTTTCGGCGTTCGTTTCGAATAAAATTAAACGAACGTTTAATTTTACCCGAAATTCAAACGAGCTCCAATCGACTCCAAACTGGTTGCATTGCGAAGAGCACGACCATACGATCCCAACGCACAGAGCTGATGGTTAAAACCTTAGCTCAGGAGTATAACACATTAAGTAACTCATTAGAGATAGGGTGAAGTAAACCCTAGAATGAGTATATCCTTAAGATATCCGTTCGAATGCCTCAGTGAATTCTCTTACTATTCACCGATAGTAAGTATGAGTGCGAGAAGAGAACGAGATAGGGGACAGGGGAGTACCACTACGAATGGTCAATACCCTGCAATAGCGGAAACAACTTTTCTCTATCAATCTCCTTTGATTCGATTTCGAATTCTTTTTGATTGCTTCGTGACAGCTCCAGAAAGAAGTTTCGATGCGATGGTGGCCCTACGAATCGTTGTAGAAAATTCTTACTTTGTATCTTCATCGGTTTCTTATCAGCTTTTCGCTCTAAACTCTAATGAATTTGAAATTGAAAAATTAAATAAATTGGAAATTTTAAATTAAGTAAACTGGTTAACTAATATGAAGATTTAATCTATCTATTCATTCTCTGGGATCCGATATATTCTACGAACGATTAGTTATCCCTTCGAACTAATCAATGTCGTTGCATATTCGTAGACCGGTGGACCCAAATATCTGTGTAATAATTGTATGAGTTCGTTCTCATATTATTGATATTCTGATTTGGGTAGACCAAATGCAGAATAAATATCTCGATTCTGATCTGATCAATCATTTCTTTATCTATTATCTTTTCTTTCTCGTCTTCCTTGCAATTTCGAGGACGAAATTCTTTTAAGGGGGGAAATCTGTAACATTCCTGAAATTTATCAAGTTTAATTTGGCAATTAAATTTATTTTTGAAAATAAATTGTGAATTAATTAGAAAATTCTTAGAATAGATAAATAGTTTTGATTTTAATAGAAATTTAAATTTCAAGTTTAAGAATAAGTGAATTGTAAAATAATATTGAATTTCAAAATATGATGTATTAAAAATAAATTAGAGATTAAAAACTTTAAAAAAATTGAACAAACAAAATAAATAAATAAATTTTTGATTTAATTGTGAATTAAATTGAGTTTTTCCAAATAAAATACAAATGGATTTTTTTTATATGAACTTTTGAGAAACATAAATGATTTCAAATTCTCAGACAAACAAAATTTGAATTCATTTTCAAACTTTTCAGATTTAACTCCATCTCAAACTCCACTTGCAATTTAAATTTTAATTTTACATATAAAACAGAAACAGTTTTTCTGTTTTATTAAGAAAGATCAAACTTTGAATTTTTCCCCAGAATTTAAACTATTTCAAAAAAAAACATAATTCAAACTTATTTGAATTCATATTTGAATTCAGTTCCAAAATCCAAAGTCACAGTTGTAGTTTGCAAAATATTTCAAATTTTATGAAACTGAAACAGTTTCCTGTTTCTTTATATATATATTTTTTTTTATTTTTAAACCAAATTTGAATTCTGCATTTAAATTATTACAAAATAAGAATTCAAACAATTTGAATTCATTTTCAGACTCAAGTTAGATTCTAAGTTCAGAATTTCAGATTAAATTTAAAACTTTATTTAAAAAAAATTCCTAAAATTCAAATTTGATTTTAAACTCTCAAGTATAAAATGCATTGTTGTTTTGCATATTGAATTGAAAGGTTAAGTGTTTAAAATTAAGGATTTAAAAATGAATTCAAATTCTGAGTTTTTAAATCTATTTTTAAACTTCAGTTTTAAAGTAAAGATTTAAATTTAAATTGCTTTCAAATGATTTGCATTTTAATTGAAGGTGTAAATTATAGAAAGAGTTTTAAAGAATTAAAACTAAAATGAGTTTAGAAGTTATATTTCAATTTTGAAATTTAAAGATATTTTTAAAATTGATTTGAATTAAGTATATGTTTCTTGTAAACATATAAGATTAAGTTGTGTATTGTTTTAAACTCTAATTTAAGACAAATTTGAGTCTTGAGTTGAAAGAAAATGTTAAATGGAATTTAATGTAAATTTAAAAACATTTTGTTTTTAAATTCATAATTTAAATAAGGAATGTTTATCTGAAGATAAAGAAAAGTTTAATGATTTGTAATTCATTTAATTATTAAGGTAGTACAAATGGATAATTAATATAATTAATTAATTAAGAAATGGATAATTAATTAAAGTAATTAAGGGTTTTAATTTGATTAATTAAAGTTTAAGATTAATTTTTCTTAGAATAATTAATTTGTAATTAAGAAATCATTAATTGAATGATATTAGATTTTAAATTAATAATTGAAGATTTATTAATTGAGTAAAGTATGGATGTCGATTTTCGAACGCGAAAAATTCGAATCGTTAAACTTGTAGCAAATGTAACGATTCAAATTTTTCGCGTTCGAAAATCGGCATCCATACTTTACATTGTACTCGAATGCCGCAGATTCGATCGTTCAAATTCGAGTCGCCGGAGCTTATAACACATTAAGTACAACACAGCGGAAGAAAAGAATAATATATATCAATGTACAACATTTGATACAATATCTGATACAACAGAATGATACAATGAACATCAATATACATCAGAGTTACAAAGAATAGCAGCGGAAATAAAAGATAACACAAGCAGCGGAACAAAATCTCCAATAGTCTTCAAGAAAGAACTCCAGTAACAGTAATCTCCATCTCCAAAGCACCAATCCAGAAATAGCTCGAACTCCAAATCAAGATGAAGAGAAGCAACTCGATCCAAATGCGATTGCCAAATCCTAAGGCTGGAAGCTATCGAATCTACACCTACTATCGATTATCTGAAAACCCCAACTCTAGACTGCCCGTGTGGGAAAATAGTGGGCACCCAGAGTTTAGGAAAGGAACAATAAACTCCAGGTCAGTCATGGGACTGGTATGAGCAAACAAAAGCAATTGGTCTTTGAAAACAAACAAAAGAATTTAAATTTGAAATCCGCAATGCTTTTTGGAAAATGAAACTACCATAAGGCCTCCCGCCACACACACAATGCAAACGCAGACTTGGAGGAGATTTCTCCTTATGATAGTCAAATATGCTTAATACGAGAAATTTCTTTGATATTATTACTATAAGTGCAAAGTGTGGAAAAAACCATTTCGAAAGTATAATATAAATCCTAGCCAGCATACAACTCTTCGCCGTATGCCTACTATAGCTACCATGTTCAATAGCAGGTTACCGCCACATTCCATGGCAGGTTATACAACTAAAACCGTACAGGGCGCGTATTGTTTTGATTGGATTTCCAACAAATGGTCAGGCTAAGGAACTTCCTACTGTCAATGGGATCGCCTCTGGTGGGACGTCCCGAGAAACTAACGTTACGGTTAGATCTCTGCCAACACAAGGCCGGGTTACCTCTGTAACTAGGTAACTACTACACGAATATGCCATCCCCCGGTCCTTTGGGACCTTTATCCGAGGCGCCTCAAAGCAACAACCACACAGTAAATGAGATTGGAGCAACCACATAGGTTAAATACCAGGGCTCCATACCTGATACCACCCTTTACCAGAAGGGAATGACACACCCTAAAGGGAGCGACCCTCATAACCTTGCCGCATCTTTCCTGTTTCGACCATTTCCGGGGAGTGAGGTCCTGATGCAGTCTCGTCCACAAAGCTACGCTTTGGCACAAAGCCTTGCTTTGGGTCAACAGATGACCAAAGCAATGATCACAAAGATAAATGATCAAACAAATGATCATATCACAAATGATCAACCAATGATCATCACACAGCAGCACTCAGCATGCCACATTACCAAATTGGGAATATCACTGATAAATATTAACTACATAACCTCTGAGCTCGTACGTCTCAGAGAAGGGTGTTAAGCTAAGAGAATAAATTCTCCGCCACCAGGCAGAAATGTATTTGATAGAAATCAGTTAACATCTCAAAGTGTAATGTCGGACATACAACCATACAAGTCTGTTCCGGGTTCGAACAGAACCGAAGGCACTTCCGAAGAAGCCCTTGCAAATCCGGATAATCCCTAATCACGTCTGGACTTCCCATCACATATGAAGATCTCTATACCGGGGATCAGCCAGTGCAGAGACAATCGATGAGTTATCCTTTTGTTTTTGGAAATATCCGGTCTTCACCACCGGTCTTCAATTGCTATCCATAACGTCGTATCACTATTCGGAATGGGCTATATGACACAAGGTCCTCCCCCGGCTAAACCGAATAATGAGCGCCATATTTTAAAACATATGGATATGGGATTTTAGTTAAGTCACAACTTATAAAATCCAAAACTTTTCTTTCAATGGTTAAACAAATTACCATTTTAAATCTTTAAACAAAAAGATTTATTTCACAAAGTTTCACCTAATTTCACAAAGATCTATTCATAGATTCAAAACAACTTCCATTCCAATTGGATTAACTCAATAAACCTTTAAATTAAAGATTTAATTTATAGCTTTCAAAACACGTCCAAAGATTTATTCATAACTTGGAAAACCATTTTCATTTCAAAACTTGAATTCCTTTTAACATACATTGGAAATCCATTTCTTATATGAAAGCTTCTATTATTTGAAAACGACAGTTTTCGTTTCAGAAAAGTCCGATTTATGCAAGTTGAAATCTTGGTTTAATTTTAAATTTCAAAACATCACCTTTTAAAAAGTTTTAAGTATCCTTTGGGACCTTTATCCGAGCGCTCGCAACAACCACAAAGTATCACAAAGTAATAGATCTGCAGTATCCACATGAGTAAGTATCTGGGCTCCATACCATGATACCACCCTTTACCAGAAGGAAATGACATACCCTAAAGGGCGCGACCCTCATAACCTTGCCGCATCTTTCCTGTTTCGACCATTTCCGGGGTGTGAGGTCCTGATGCAGTCTCGTCCACAAAGCTACGCTTTGTGCAACAAAGCCATGCTTTGGGTCAACAGATGACCAAAGCAATGATCACAAAGATAAATGATCAAACAAATGATCATATCACAAATGATCAACCAATGATCATCACACAGCAGCACTCAGCATGCCACATTACCAAATTGGGAATATCATTGATAAATATCAACTACATAACCTCTGAGCTCGTACGTCTCAGAGAAGGGTGTTAAGCTAAGAGAATAAATTCTCCGCCACCAAGCAGAAATGTATTTGATAGAAATCAGTTAACATCTCAAAGTGTAATGTCAGACATACAACCATACAAGTCTGTTCCGGGTTCGAACAGAACCGAAGGCACTTTCGAAGAAGCCCTTGCAAATCCGGGTATCCACAATCCCGATCGGACTTCCCATCACTAAGGGAATCTCTATACCGTAGCTACTCGATGCAGAGACAATCGATAGGTTATCCTATCGTTCTCACAAATACCCGGTCTTCACCACCGGTCTTTATCCGAGCGTATCCACATGAGTAAGTATCTGGGCTCCATACCATGATACCACTCTTTACCAGAAGTATCACAAAGTAGACTCAAATTTGTCTTAAATAAGAGTTTAAAACAATACACAACTTAATCTTATATGTTTAAAAGAAACATATACTTTATTACTAAGTTCAAAAAGATTTAAATTCAAATTAAAATCCAATTCAAATCAATTTAAAAATTTCTTTAAAATCTCAAAATTGAAATATAACTTCTAAACTCATTCTAGTTTAATTCTTTAAAACTCTTTCTATAATTTACATCTTCAATTCAAATACAAACCATTTGAAGCAATTTAAATTTAAATCTTTATTTTAAAACTGAAGTTTAAAATTTAAATTAAGATTTAAAACTCAGTTTTGAATTCATTTGAACTTCTAATTTTAAATACTTAACTTTCCAATTCAATATGCAAAACAACAATGCATTTACACTTGAGAGTTTAAGATCAAATTTGAATTTAAAAACATAAATGTTTTCAAATATCTGACAAATTAAATTTGAATTCATATTCAAATTCCAAACTTACACTCAGTTTAAATCTCCACTTTCAAATTTAAACTTACCTTTTTATTTAAAACAGAAAACAGTTTTTCTGTTTATTTAAAAACTTAAACTTTGAATTTTTTCCAGAATTTAAACTATTTTCAAAAAAACATATTTCAAACCTATTTGAATTCAACAAAAATTCAGTTTTCAAAATTCTAAGTCACATTTGTAGTTTGCATTTAATTCAAATCTTATAAAACTGAAACAGTTCTGTTTCTTTCTCTTTTTTTTTTTATCAAACCAAATTTAAATTTAAAAACACAATATGGTTTCAAATTTCAGACAATTAAAATTTGAATTCATTTTCAAATTCAAACTAAAACTCAGTTTAAATCTCCACCCTAAAAAAATATATTTAAACTTATCTTCACATTAAACAGAAACAGTTTCTGTTTTATTAAAAATCTTAAACTTTGAAAATTTCCAGAATTTAAATAGTTTCAAAAGAACAGAATTTAAACTTATTTAAATTCATTATTAAACTCAGTTTTCAAAATCCAAAGTCTCAATATAATTTGCACTTTGATTCAATTTTAAAAATCTGGAACAGGTTCCCTGTTCCTCTTCTTTTATATTTTTATATTTCAAATAAAATTTGAATCTCTGCACTCACATGTTATCAATTATCAGAATTCAAAGTATTTGAATTCAACTTAAGATTCAAGTTTAAATTTTGAGTTTACATTTCCAGATTAATTAAAACTTTAAATTTTAAAATTCTAAACCAGAACTGTTCTGTTGTTAAAACCTGAGCATATTCACACTGAACTCCCCTATTTACTTCGAGTTATTTCCCCTGTTACTCCGAGTTATTTGCCTCTCTGCTTCGAGTAATTTATCAAATTACCCGAGACAAAAACCCTGCAACCCAGAAACATCAAACTCTGCACAACACCATCACTGTGCACCACGTACCCATCTCAGGCCATCTCTGACCATCTTCTCTGGCCATCCCCTACAACCACAATTCCCAACAAAACACTTCAACACTCAAGAATCCAGAATTTCTACTTGAATGTGAATTCAAGTTTTTAACTAAACCTGTAACAGCCTATACCCACTGCAGTGATAAACCTGTCAACACCCAATCTCTCCCCTTCCCGACCACCATCCTTCTCCATACTCCGGAGATATTCTCATCAATCCATCTATCTCCATATCCCAAATCCCTGAGTCTCCCAGTCAAGTATAACTGCCGAAAAGATTTACTTTCACCAACTCAGTAGAACTAGGTTTTAGATAGCCAGAACAAGATTTCATTCTTAAAATTGTATTTTAATTTAAAACCAAAATTTTTTCCAATGCTTACTTTAATTTGAAATAAGCAAGTTTCAATCAAGATTGGAACATAACAGCATACAAATCAAAAGAAACAGGATTTTCCTATTAACTAGAACTTAAACTATAGCAACAGAACTTTGGAATCAACATGCATTGCATTACCTATTTACACAGGCAGTAAAAATCAAATATGTACACAAATTTAACTCAGCAGATAAACACACATGAAATCCTACTTAATTTATTTTAAATTAAGTGTTACTCACATTTTAAAAGAAACCTGGTTTTAAAAAATAAGATTTGTTCATCTGGATTCCAAAAGAACAGAGACCAGATTTGTTTTGATTTAATGAGATCTGGGTATTTTGGTCTTCCTTGTTACTTCCTATTTTTGTTTAAATATTAAATATTTTCTTCTGGAATTATTTTTTTTTGGGATGACTTTATAATATCACAACATCTACTTTCAGTACTCAGGGCTTTGAATTTGTTTAAACAAGAGGATATAGGTTCTTTTCTTAAAATTTTCAAAACTGTAAACCAAGAACAATATACTTGTTCCCAAACAAACACATGCAGCAATCCAATATCAACAAGCAAGCACAACAAAGCAATTCATAGATTCATAGATATCAGATTCAAAGGGAAGATTTTCAAGTTTGCTCACCTTTAAAATGAAGACAGAGGCCAGACATTTGCAACTGTTTTGATTTTCTTCTTTTCCTAAATCTGCATTTTTGATTTTTTGTGATTTTTTGTTTCAACTGTTTTAAACTTATACTTTATCACTGATTAACAACATGAAATTCAAAGCTTTAAGAAAATTTACTTATCTTTATTTAATTTCAGAGAGAACTGCCCTGCTCTATCTTCTCTGGATTTCATTTGCTTTTCAGTTTCAGGTTGGATTCAGGTCATTGCTTCCAGATTTGATTTGCAACTTGACATTATAACACTTTGTTTAAATCTCTATTGCATGCTCTTGTTTATTCAGTTTATTAATATCAAAACAAGAATTTTAAATTTTACTTACTGTTTTGAATGAAACAGAGAAGCCTCTTTTTTTTTTCTCTGCAACTAGAAACCAAAATAGATTAACCTTGATCTTAATTTTTTTCCTGCAATTGATTGAATATTGTTGTACTTAATTCATGTTTTATTACAGATTGTAGCTTCAAATTCAAATAAAAAAATTACTTGCCTTTAACTTATTTTCCAGAGACTTGCATTGGCAATGCTGCAGGTCCTTTCTCTTTTTTTTTTCTTTTTTTTTTTATAAAATAAATCTGAGATCTGCTTTGAATTTGCATGCTGCAGTTTGATTGCTTTAGGATTGTGACTTTGAATCTCAGGTTGCTCTTTCTTCTTTTCTTTTTCCTGATTTTTTTTCTTTGGTGTTTGAACTGAATTGTTTCCCTTTTGATATCTATGTTTTAAAAAGCTTTGATATTGAGATGTGTGATGCAAAATCTATTTTTCAGATTTTGCTGAGATATGCTAAGATATGTTATATGATGGCATATGGGAAGATGTGAAGCTTCTTGTATTATTATTTTTTTTTTTTTTTAAATTTCATTATTTTAAACAAAAGAAATGATGCTATTTGTATGTATATAAACATGTAAGATCTAAAGGTATGATTACATTGTTTGTACATATACATATGTACAATATATATATACTTTCATGTTCTACCCCTTTTGTATTATTGATTTGTAAATATGGAAGTGATTTGTATTATTTATATTTTCATACTCCTAACATTTGTAAATATTTTTACAATTTAAATTTTGGGAATATACAACTATATTTTTTTCCAGAAGAAGATGTGTTTTTTTAAATCTTTTAATCAAATCAAATAAAAAAGTATATAATAGGGTTGAATTAAAATTCTGAAATAGCTTTTGTAAATTTTTTATTTATTTATATCAATTTTATAATATTACTTTTTAAACCAATATTATTTTAAGCTTAGTTTTAAATCATTTATATCTAATTCAAAATAAAATTTTCAAAAGAAATATTACCAAATTTCTACTAGTATAAAATTATGTGGTTTTAAAATCCAAATTTATAAATATATACATATTTATTCAAATTATAGTGCATATTCATCTCAAATAAAATTATCCTTAAACTCCTACCAAATTTCTATTTATAATCTAAAATTTTTAAGTTTATTTTGGAAATCTCAAATTAATTCACAATTAAATTCACAGTTTAAATTCAAAATCAATTTAATTATTGAATTATTTTGGCTAATATTTCAGGAATGTTACAGATTCCCCTCCTTAAGAAATTTCGTCCTCGAAATTTGTTAGGAAGACGAAAAGAAAAGATGAAAGATAGAGAGATATCTTTCCAAATCAAACATGATATCAATTCTGCATTTGGCTTACCAAATAAGAATATCAACAATAGATATGAGAACAATCTCATATGATATTACACAAGATATTTGGGTCCATCGGTCTACGAATATGCAAGGGCATTGACTAGTTCGAAGAGATAACTAATCGTTCGTAGAATATATCGGATCCCAGAGAATAGATAGATGGATCAAATCTTCATATTAATTAACCAATTTACTAATTTAAAATTTCCAATTTATTTAATATTTTCAATTTCAAATTCATTAGAGTTTAGATCGAAAAGCTGATAAGAAACCGATGATGATACGAAGTAAGAATTTCCTACAACAATACGTATGGCCATCATCACACCGAAACTTCTTTCTGGAGCAGTCACGAAGCAATCAAAAGAATTGAGAATCGAATCAAAGGAGATTGATAGAGAAAAGATATTCCCACTGTTGCAGGGTATTGACCATTTGTAGTGGTACTCCCCTGTCCCCTATCTCATTCTCTTCTCGCACTCATACTCACTATCAGTGGATAGTAAGAGAATTTACTGAGGCATTCGAACGGATATCTCAGGGATATACTCATTCTAGGGTTTACTTCACCCTATCTCTAATGAGTTACTTAATGTGCTATACTCCTGAGCTAAAGTTTTAACCTTCGGCTCTGATACCAAGTGTAACGATTCGAATTTTTCGCGTTCGAAAATCGACATCCATACTTTACATTGTACTCGAATGCCGCAGATTCGACCGTTCAAATTCGAGTCGCCGGAGCTTATAACACATTAAGTAAATAACACAGCGGAAGAAAAGAATAATATATTTCAATGTACAACATTTGATACAACAGAATGATACAATGAACATCAATAAACATCAGAGTTACAAAGAATAGCAGCGGAAATAAAAGATAACACAAGCAGCGGAACAAAATCTCCAAAATAGTCTTCAAGAAAGAACTCCAGCATCAGTAATCTCCATCTCCAAAGCACCAATCCAGAAATAGCTTGTACTCCCAATCAAGATGAACAGAAGCAACTCTAGAGCCAAATCCTAAGGCTGAAAGCTATCGAATCTACACCTACTACTGATTATCTGAAAACCCCAACTCTAGACTGCCCGTGTGGGAAAATAGTGGGCACCCAGAGTTTAGGAAAGGAACAATAAACTCCAGGTCAGTCATGGGACTGGTATGAGCAAACAAAAGCAATTGGTCTTTAAAACAACAAAAGAATTTAAATTTGAAATCCGCAATGCTTTTTGGAAAATGAAACTACCATAAGGCCTCCCGCCACACACACAATGCAAACGCAGAATTGGAGGAGATTTCTCCTTATGATAGTCAAATATGCTTAATACGAGAAAATTTCTTTGATATTATTACTATAAGTGCAAAGTGTGGAAAACCATTTCGAAAATATAATATAAATCCTAGCCAGCATACGACATTTCGTCGTATGCCTACTATAGCTACCATGTTCAATAGCAGGTTACCGCCACATTCCATGGCAGGTTATACAACTAAAACCATACAGGGTGCGTATTGTTTTGATTGGATTTCCAACAAATGGTCAGGCTAAGGAACTTCCTACTGTCAATGGGATCGCCTCTGGCGGGACGTCCCGAGAACTAACGTTACGGTTAGATCTCTGCCAACACAAGGCCGGGTTACCTCTGTAACTAGGTAACTACTACACGAATATGCCATCCCCCGGTCCTTTGGGACCTTTATCCGAGGCGCCTCAAAGCAACAACCACACAGTAAATGAGATTGGAGCAACCACATAGGTTAAATACCAGGGCTCCATACCTGATACCACCCTTTACCAGAAGGGAATGACACACCCTAAAGGGAGCGACCCTCATAACCTTGCCGCATCTTTCCTGTTTCGACCATTTCCGGGGAGTGAGGTCCTGATGCAGTCTCGTCCACAAAGCTACGCTTTGGCACAAAGCCATGCTTTGGGTCAACAGATGACCAAAGCAATGATCACAAAGATAAATGATCAAACAAATGATCATATCACAAATGATCAACCAATGATCATCACACAGCAGCACTCAGCATGCCACATTACCAAATTGGGAATATCACTGATAAATATCAACTACATAACCTCTGAGCTCGTACGTCTCAGAGAAGGGTGTTAAGCTAAGAGAATAAATTCTCCGCCACCAAGCAGAAATGTATTTGATAGAAATCAGTTAACATCTCAAAGTGTAATGTCGGACATACAACCATACAAGTCTGTTCCGGGTTCGAACAGAACCGAAGGCACTTCCGAAGAAGCCCTTGCAAATTCGGATAATCCCTAATCACGTCCGGACTTCCCATCACATATGAAGATCTCTATACCGGGGATCAGCCAGTGCAGAGACAATCGATTAGTTATCCTTTTGTTTTCGGAAATATCCGGTCTTCACCACCGGTCAATTGCTATCCATAACGTCGTATCACTATTCGGAATGGGCTATATGACACTAGGTCCTCTCCCGGCTAAACCGAATAATGAGCGCCATATTTTAAAACATATGGATATGGGATTTTAGTTAAGTCACAACTTATAAAATCCAAAACTTTTCTTTCAAATGGTTAAACAAATTACCATTTTAAATCTTTAAACAAAAAGATTTATTTCACAAAGTTTCACCTAGTTTCACAAAGATCCATTCATAGATTCAAAACAACTTCCATTCCAATTGGATTAACTCGATAAATCTTTAAATTTAAGATTTAATTTATAGCTTTCAAAACACGTTCCAAAGATTTATTTATAACTTGGAATACCATTTTCATTTCAAAACTTGAATTCCTTTTAACACACATTGGAAATCCATTTCTTATATGAAAGCTTCTATTATTTGAAAACAACAGTTTTCGTTTCAGAAAAGTCCGATTTATACAAGTTGAAAATCTTGGGTTAAATTTAAATTCCAAACATCACTTTTTAAAATGGTTTAAAACCCCATATAAATCCATTTATAAGTTGGATAACTTTTTAAACCCTAGTTCCCAAATTATAGAATTCAATTCAATTATTGAATTCAAATTTAACTCAAATTATTTAAAATTTCAAAACTCAATCGAGTTATTCAAAATAACTTTTATTTTTGAAATTCATTTTTTTCAAAAGCTTCAATTCTAATCCCAAAACTATTTTGGATTCAAAAATTCAAATTTTTAAAACAATTTCAAAATCTGTGACTTAACCCATTTCCACGTGCAATCCATATTTGTGTGTGTATAAGTGTGGTCCAGGGGTTCAACACAATAGTGCACAACATCATCATCACAGATTCAATCATAAAGATAAGCGGTATATCCCATAGCGCTTATCTATATTCATAGATTCATAGATAAAGTAAATTATCAATCACAAAAATTCACTAATATGATTCGATGTGGGTTTCGGATAACCAGCTGGAATCCGACTCCCTGTCGCATCGAAATTCAAATGTCGTTTTACGGGTCAAAGGGTTTCATATACATACGACAGTATATTCATCACAAATATAGCAGTTCAGCACAAAGTATCACATAGCATCACATCACATATCAAATATATCAATCCATCACACAACATTCAATAACAATCAGCATCTACAATTAAGATGAATAAACTGGGTGGTTTTAAATTTATTACCTACATGATTACTTTCATTTATTATTCCTAATTAATTAACTATCCATATTTATTCAATTAATAAATCTTCAATTATTAATTTAAAATCTAATATCATTCAATTAATGATTTCTTAATTACAAATTAATTATTCTAAGAAAAATTAATCTTAAACTTTAATTAATCAAATTAAAACCCTTAATTACTTTAATTAATTATCCATTTCTTAATTAATTAATTATATTAATTATCCATTTGTACTACCTTAATAAATAAATGAATTACAAATCATTAAACTTTTCTTTATCTTTAGATAAACATTCCTTATTTAAATTATGCATTTAAAAACAAAATGTTTTTAAATTTACATTAAATTCCATTTAACATTTTCTTTAAACTCAAGACTCAAATTTGTCTTAAATAAGAGTTTAAAACAATACACAACTTAATCTTATATGTTTAAAAGAAACATATACTTTATTACTAAGTTCAAAAAGATTTAAATTCAAATTAAAATCCAATTCAAATCAATTTAAAAATTTCTTTAAAATCTCAAAATTGAAATATAACTTCTAAACTCATTCTAGTTTAATTCTTTAAAACTCTTTCTATAATTTACATCTTCAATTCAAATACAAACCATTTGAAGCAATTTAAATTTAAATCTTTATTTTAAAACTGAAGTTTAAAATTTAAATTAAGATTTAAAACTCAGTTTTGAATTCATTTGAACTTCTAATTTTAAATACTTAACTTTCCAATTCAATATGCAAAACAACAATGCATTTACACTTGAGATTTCCAAATCAAATTTAATTATTGAATTATTTTGGCTAATATTTCAGGAATGTTACAGATTCCCCTCCTTAAGAAATTTCGTCCTCGAAATTTGTTAGGAAGACGAAAAGAAAAGATGAAAGATAGAGAGATATCTTTGATTAAAGATGTTTGATTGTTAATGAATGTTCTGTGATGGATTGATATATTTGATATGTGATGTGATGCTATGTGATGTTTTGTGCTAAGCTGTCATATCTGTGATATATATATATATATATATATATTGTTATGCAAACCCCTTGACCCATAGAACGACATTTGAATTTCGATGCGACAGGGAGTCGGATTCCAATTGGTTACCCGAAACCCACATCGAATCATATGAGTGAATCTTTGTGATTGATAAATTCATCTTATCTATGAATCTATGAATAAAGATAAGCCTTATGGGTTATATCGCTTATCGATATGATTGAATCGGTGATGATGATGTTGTGCACTATTGTGTTGAACCCCTGGACCACACTTATACACACACAAATATGGATTGCACGTGGAAATGGGTTAAGTCACAGATTTTTGAAATATATTTAAAGTTGTATTTTTGAATCCAAAATAGTTTTGGAATTAGAATTGAAGCTTTTGAAAATAAAAGTTATTTTGAATAACTCGATTGAGTTTTGAAATTTAAATAATTTGATTTGAATTCAATATTTGAATTGAATTCTATGACTTGGAAACTATTGTTTAAAAAGTTATTCAACTTATAAATGGGTTTATATGGGTTTTTAAAACCATTTTTAAAGGTGATGTTTTGAAATTTTAGTTTAACCCAAGACTTAAACTGGTATATATTTGGATTCTTTCTGAAAACGGAAACTGTTTGTGAGCTTTCACAAAAGAAATGAATTCCCAATTGGTGTTAAAAGGACTTCAAGTCTAAAATGAAATGGTTTCCAAATTATAGATAAATCTTTGGAAATGGGTTTGAAAGCTATAAATCTTTAACTTTAAAGATTTAATTGGGTTAATCCAATTGAAATGGGAATTGTTTTGAAATCTATGAATAGATCTTTGTGAAACTGGGTGAAACTTTGTGAAATAAATATTTTTGGTTTAAAGATTTAAAAATGATAATTTGTTTAACTATTTCAAAGAAAAGTTTTGGATTTTATAAGTTGTGACTTAGCTCAAATCCCATATCCATATGTTTTAAAATATTGCGCTCATTATTCGGTTTAGCCGGGAGAGGACCTTGTGTCATATAGCCCATTCCGAATAGTGATACGACGTTATGGATAGCAATTGAAGACCGGTGGTGAAGACTGGGTATTTGTGAGAACGATAGGATAACCTATCGATTGTCTCTGCACCGAGTAGCTACGGTATAGAGATTCCCTTAGTGATGGGAAGTCCGATCGGGATTGTGGATACCCGGATTTGCAAGGGCTTCTTCGGAAGTGCCTTCGGTTCTGTTCGAACATACCACTTGTGACGACCCTGACTCGACCTTCGAAAATTGGCACCGAATACGACACTCGTATTCAAATGCCGCAGATCCAAACGTCGAATCTGGTTCGCCGGAGCTTATAACACCATTAAGTAAAACAACACAGCGGAAGAAAAAGAATATATCGATATACAACATTTGATACAATAACTGATACAACATGAATGATACAACAGAATGGTACAATAGATATCAACATTATCAGAGATACAAAGAATAGCAGCGGAAATATAATAATAACACTAGCAGCGGGACAAAATCTCCAATATGGTCTTCAAGAAAGAGCTCCAGTATCAGTAATCTCCATCTCCAAAGCACCAATCCAGAAATAGCTCGAACTCCAATCAAGATGAAGAGAAGCAACTCGATCCAATTGTGATTGCCAAATCGAATCTACACCTACTATTGATTATCTGAAAACCCCAACTCTAGACTGCCCGTGTGGGAAAATAGTGGGCACCCAGAGTTTAGGAAAGGAACGATAAACTCCAGGTCAGTCATGGGACTGGTATGAGCAAACGAAACATTTGGTCTTTTAAAACAAACAACATAGGAATTTAAAGTTTGAAATCCGCAATGCTTTTTAGAAAATGAAACTACCATAAGGCCTCCCGCCACACACACAATGCAAACGCAGACTTGGAGGAGATTTCCCCTTATGATAGTCAAATATGCTTAATACGAGAAAATTTCTTTGATATTATTACTATAAGTGCAAAGTGTGGAAAACCATTTCGAAAGTATAATATAAATCCTAGCCAACATACGACCAGTATCGTATGCCTACTATAACTACCATCTAAACAGTGGGGCGCCACCATAAGTAAATGGCAGGTTCTACAACTAAAACCGTACAAGGCACGTATTGGATGAATGGATTTCCAACAAATGGTCAGGCTAAGGAACTTCCTACTGCCACATGGGATCGCCTCTGGCGGGACGTCCCGAGAACTAACGTTACGGTTAGATCTCTGCCAACACAAGGCCGGGTTACCTCTGTAACTAGGTAACTACTACACGAATATGCCATCCCCCGGTCCTTTGGGACCTTTATCCGAGGCGCCTCAAAGCAACAACCACACAGTAAATGGGATTGGAGCAACCACATAGGTTAAATATCATGGCTCCATACCTGATACCACCCTTTACCAGAAGGGAATGACATACCCTAAAGGGAGCGACCCTCATAACCTTGCCGCATCTTTCCTGTTTCGACCATTTCCGGGGAGTGAGGTCCTGATGCAGTCTCGTCCACAAAGCTACGCTTTGTGCAACAAAGCCATGCTTTGGGTCAACAGATGACCAAAGCAATGATCACAAAGATAAATGATCAAACAAATGATCATATCACAAATGATCAACCAATGATCATCAACAGCAGCACTCAGCATGCCACATTACCAAATTGGGAATATCACTGATAAATACCAACTACATAACCTCTGAGCTCGTACGTCTCAGAGAAGGGTGTTAAACTAAGAGAATAAATTCTCCGCCACCAAGCAGAAATGTATTTGATAGAGATCAGATAACATCTCAAAGTGTAATGTCGGACATACAACCATACAAGTCTGTTCCGGGTTCGAACAGAACCGAAGGCACTTCCGAAGAAGCCCTTGCAAATCCGGGTATCCACAATCCCGATCGGACTTCCCATCACTAAAAGAATCTCTATACCGTAGCTACTCGGTGCAGAGAAAATCGATAGGTTATCCTAACGTTCTCGAAGACACCCGGTCTTCAACACCGGTCTTCAAATGCAATCCATAACGTCGTATCACTATTCGGAATGGGCTATATGACACGAAGGTCCTCTCCCGGCTAAACCGAATAGTAAGCGCCATATTTTAAAACATATGGATATGGGATTTCAGTTAAGTCACAACTTAAAAATCCAAACTTTTCTTTTAAATGGTTAAACAAATTACCATTTTTAATCTTTAAACCAAAAGGATTTATTTCACAAAGTTTCACCCAATTTCACAAAGATCTATCCATAGATTTCAAAAACAATTCCCATTCAATTTGGATTAACCTAATTAAATCTTTAAATTAAAGATTTATAACTTTCAAAACACGTTTCCAAAAATTTATCTAAAACTTGGAATATTATTTTCATTTTTAGACCTGAAGCCCTTTAACACAAATTGAAAGTTCATTTCTTATGTGAAAGCTTTATTATTTGAAAACAAATAGTTTTCGTTTTAGAAAAATCCAATTTATACAAGTTGAAATCTTGGCTTGAATTTAAATTCCAAAACACCACCTTTAAAATGGTTTAAAAACCCATATAAACCCATTTATAAGTTGAATAACTTTTTAAACATAGTTTTCAAAATCATAGAATTCAATTCAAATATTGAATTCAAATCAAATTATTTAAATTTCAAAACTCAATCGAGTTATTCAAAATAACTTTTATTTTCAAAAGCTTCAATTCTAATTCCAAAACTATTTTGGATTCAAAAATACAATTTTTAAAACAATTTCAAAATCTGTGACTTAACTCATTTCCACGTGCAATCCATATTTGTGTGTGTATGAGTGTGGTCCAGGGTTCAACACAATAGTGCACAACAGATTCAATCAAATCAATAAGCGGTATGACCCATAACGCTTATCTATATTCACAGATTCATAGATAAATAAATTACCAATCACAAAGGTTCACTGATATGATTCGATGTGGGTTTCGGATAACCAACTGGAATCCGACTCCCTGTCGCATCGAAATTCAAATGTCGTTTTATGGGTCAAGGGGTTTTCATATTCATACGACAGTATAATCATCACAAATATAGCAGCTCAGCACAAAGCATCACATAACATCACATCACATACCAAATATATCAATCCATCACAAAGCATTCAATAACAATCAAACATCTTTAATTAAGATGAATAACTCATTTTAAACCATACGTTCTATTCTCAAAATAGCTTATTAATTTTCATGGTTTTCCAACATAATCTATTATCATGATAAAACAGGTAAATCCATATTCGATGAACATTTAAAAAAAACCATGTTTATTGTAGAAATATCTGAACTCAAAGAGATGAGAATAGTTTGCAAAAGAATATTACTTAGTTCACATTTTAGTTAATTAGATCTTCCCTTTTAGCAAATGAAGCTTCTTCCATTTTTCAAAATAGTCTATCCTCCTCTTCTTTCTATTTTCTTGTTTGCTTTCATTAAATTTTATTCACTTTTAAAGTGGATCCTAATTGCTTAATCTTGGGCCAACACCTTACCCATTAAGGTGGATGCTAATTCCTTTATCTCTCATTTACCTCAATTAGGTATTCGTTTATCGCTTTTAAAATTGAAGTCCTCAACTCATTTAATCAAATTAATTGAAAATATTTTATTCGTGCATGTATACTGAAACATGGGTTGTTACAGAAAGATTCTTCAGTGAAAAGAGCAAGAGAGATGGAGCAATGAAAGGCGCACAAAAAGTTGTCTCCTATTTTGCTTCTAAGTGCCAGAAGAAGGGGCACTATTGTAACAACTATCAGCAACCAAATAAGCATTAGATTTGAGAAAAGAACAATATAATAAATTTTTTGTCTCCCAAATGAAAGCAGTACCAATCTAATTTCAAAAGCACATCAATTCAACAAGGCCTATAACATTTTGTATGTAAATATTGAAACGTGATACAAATTATGATTTAAAAAAAACCATTAACCAAACCATTGTGTTCACCCTAAGTTGCTGTGTTGAAATATTGGTATAAATGTTTGTCAATACATGTCAAAATGAAAAGAAAGTCACGGTAAGTACATCACGCGGAAAATGTGTACAATTGACATCGACGCTCTCCTTGTGATCTCATTAATAGTTCGATTCAAAACACATAACAAATGTGTACTTGTGTATGTTCAGGCTCTTCTACTCGAAAAACTTGAACTTTCATATTCTACCATGGTGGATGATCTTCTTCTCTAGTTTTTGGAGGCTGCGGCTTCCAATCGGGTTTTTCATCCCAGTAAATGTCGTAATATATGTGGCCCGGTTCATGGTTTTCTACACAGCACCATATCCCTACATATCTCTTTACTCTATTTCTAAACTTGGCCTCTCTATCCTGAATATGATGACAATCCATACAGAGTATTTCATATCAGTATCAGTTAATTTTCCCTATTTTAAGAAAAATAAAAATAAAAATTGACCGCAGAAAATTAAAAAGGGAAGGAAAAGATGGCAATAGCAATAGAAGTGACTTGCCTTGTCTGTAAATCCTTGAAAAGCATCTTGCATGGATGAAAATTGAAGGACTTTGACATCCCTGTATGAAGAGAACACTTCCACCAACTGTAAGAAGACACAATTTCATTAGGTATAGTCATTACTACTATTGTTGTTGTTATGGACAAATGTTATTCTTGACCAAGAAAACACCACAAAATCAGTACAACTAAAGAGCATAGGAAAAGACATGCATGTGGCATTGTAACGTTTTCTTCTCCTAAAGATAGAATTTGGACTAAGAGCATTTAGGCTCATTTCTAATGCAGTTGCCAATTGTGAATAAAATTGTTGATTGTCAACTCAAGTTAGTGATTGGCTATTAGCAATACACCGTGATATGCAATTGAATGTTGATTTATTAATTGATATATAGAAATGTTAATATAGTTTTACTATAAAATGGCAGGGAACATACAATGGAACTCAGAATTGTCCAATTAATTGAGTTGCTAATTTTGACAACTCAATTATCAAATTTACATGGGTGCCAGTGAGGTACGCAGAAATTTTAACTTATGGGGTGGAAGGGGGGAGTTTGAAAGAGACATCATATTTCAAAAGGTTAAATTGATTACTAGAACTTGAATTCTTTTCTTTCTATTTATGACATAGTTCAACGTATTATAGCTCATTAAAAAAAACTTCCTACGAATATGAATCAAAAGATTAATTCATAATATGACTATTGCACAGAATGAACAAAAAACTAACAAAAATAACTCGCACCACAGTTTAACTTTCAAAAGTAAACATCATTTGTTATCATTTATTCTGTCTAAAAATCTTTATTTGAATCCAATTTCTATCAATAAAGAAATATTTGTCGATTTTTCCTGTTTGTATCTGTTCAAGTTGTGGTTTAGCAAAAAGAAAAAAAGAATATGTCACTGTTTTATCACATAAAAATTTGCAACCTTTTGATGTATGCTAGACTGTAGAAATAGAGACAAATATAAAGTTATAATGTCATTCGTTAAATTTGAAAAACTGAACAACTTCCCATAACTCATAAATTAATCCTAATACATATGGAGTGAATCAGCTGAATCAAACTCATGCTAATTGTTGCGTGGGGGAAGTAGTCCCACTAGGCATGTCCTTGATGGCTGCTTTAGCATTCCTAATTGACAATTGCTTTAGCAATTAGTTCACCAGCACAATTGGTCTAAGGAAAGGGTTGCAAAATAATAAAATATGATTCTAGTTCTAGGATAACAAGTAGTATCTCATAATATCAGCAGTACAAAAAATAAATAAATAAAATAAAAGAGGGAGTAAACTAAAATCATGCATAAGCACGAAAAACACACACGATAGATGAAAGACATGGTTTTGCTTGTAGCAAATTAGAGAATGATGAGTCTGCACATTTACAATTCAAAGCTATTTGAACCAAACTGCCTGTTTCATTTAATTCCAATCACAGTTTAGGGACAATCTAATCGAAATGTACGTCTAAAAGAGTGGAAACTATAGGGGGGAAAATGTACACTCATTTTCCTCTCCACATTACGTAAAAAAGTTTGACCATAGTATTATTATTTTTTGAAAATTGGTAATCAATGTCAGAGGAGATTTGATCCTAGGACCTCTAGATCCACACTATAGGACCTTACCACTGTACTAATGGTGCTTGACCCATAAATAATTGTTTGTGCCAAAAATGGGCTAACACCTGAAGAACTATTGCTCCTTTATCTCAAGATCCGGATGATGATCCCGAAATATAATGAAGAACGGAGACGAAAAAGTAAATAACACGGAGATTTTTACGGAGGTTCTATCTTTACGGAGATCTACGTCAACATTATATTTGTTAGCTCTGATTTCACTATATTCGGATTGTTTACAATACAATATCCTCAAGTACAATGAAAAACAATTGAATTTCGAGTTTGGTAGAGTTATATTAATGGCCGAATCAATCCATTTTCTAGTTGGAGGTTATCCAGGATTTATAGGTGTAGCTATGATGCCTAGGAGCTGAAATTCAAATCGAAAATACATCTATTTCTATTGAAAATCAAAGCTGATCAAATCCACGAAAGAGGAAGTGAGAACCGATCTTCGTTGAACGATTCTGCTTGTTTACGTAGTGGTTGGGGTAGGTAAGTGGATTGCCTTGGGAAGTGAAGTGGACTGGCAAGAGAAGCAAGGATAAGAGGCTCGAAAACTGGAGAAAGTGGTAGGGTCGGCTATGGCATAAGAGGGAGGCTACTCAAACTCAAAGGGGGCTCGGCCATACAGGGTTGCCAACCCATGCATGGCTCAACATGGGGTAGGGTCGACTACCCCTAGCTGACCCGTATTTATGGGTCGATAAGGGTGAGTTCCCCTTGCCGAGCATGTCCCATGTGTGGCTCCGGGACACTCCATCGTCTCTTCAGGTCTCTGTGTCTTCTTCAGTACTCCTCTGATTTTCTCCCCATCATTTGCATCCTTCTACATTTTTTATGCAACTTTTACAATCATCTCCTTGGTCCTCTGTATCTTTACAACTCTATAATTTTCTGTTCTCTAAGTGGGATGATCCGGTTCAGCAACTGTTGGGCGAATTTTCACCCAGAAGATCTCAAGACCAAGAAGCCGCAGTTTCACTCGGGCTCGCAAGCTGCCTCTACTTCGTTCGACAGCCAAGAAGCTCAATACTAACCTAGAGGGCCTTCCAATATTCTCCATGAAGAAGCTCGTTCGGCCCAAGCCCCTCATTCGGCCTTGACCCATTCGGCCTCCACTTCATTCGGCTCCACCTCATTCGGCTCCTTTATACCACCACTCCAACTCCACTGCCGGACCAACCTTGCCACCGAACCAAACCTCGCCTCCACTGCCGGACCAACCTTGCCACCGAACCACCTACATAACCGGACCACGCCTACTACCGGACCAAGCTCCGTGCCGAATGAGCCCCGCCGAACCACACAGTTGCCAGTCCAGATCGCTTCGGCCCGGGCCCACCAGCAGGTATATACTTCCAAGACCCCTGCCCCCTACCTCATTCTATAAATAGAGGGGCAGGGGTACAACAATGGGAGACAAGTTTGAGAGCTCAAGCAAGGAAGGAACTTTCAAACTACTTTCATACGCTTGTATACAAAGCATTGTACTTGTAACCTGAAAGAAAGAAAATAATAACATATAAAGTGGACGTAGGCACATTCTGGCCGAACCACTATAAATCTGTGTGTCTTTACATTTCAGCCCCTACTTCTTTTATATTTACATACTCATCTAAAATCATATAAAATCACATATAATCAACTAAATAATACGACTTGGAGGTGTTTGTCCATTTTTTGTGCAAACATTTTTGGTGCTTTCACTGAGAATTGAACTCAGGCTTCATCTTCTCCCACTCAACCTTCTTCCTAACAACATCGCTCGTTGCTTAGAAATCATGCCTTCCAAACAGAGAAGGGATGTTAACAAAGGAAAGAACATCGCAACTAGCAGCCTTCCAGATCCAGCAATCGCAGATCAGCCCATTTCAACAGCAGTACCAGATGAAAATCAGGAAAATCCAACTGGTCCCGCAACGGAACAACCAATCACTAGGGCAGATCTGGACAGGGTTGTGACTGAAGTAACTAACCGCTTCACATCCCAACAAGAAGCTTTGGTGGACCAACTCATGTCACGCTTAAGGGATGCTGAAGAGTCCAACCACAACACTGAATCATGGGGTGAGTCCCAATCCGGAGGATCTCGGAGGCAACAAAGGTCTTCCCTCTTCGAAGAAGCTATCAACAGGAACAACAATGATAGGGGCCGCGCCCGGACTCAGCCCGAATTCCGACTCGAGGAAGCCCTTAGAACCGAACCCAGCGGGGGAGGCACCAGGCGAGGGTCGGATGTAGCTGAGCCAGTCATGCCACCTAATCATAGAAACCCCGCTGAACGGAGCCGAGCTAGAACCCAGCCCGAAGTTGACCCCATGGATGTGCTCGAAACAGAACCCCACAGGGGAAGATCAGGGCAGGGGGCAACTGTAGCTGGTCCTAGCGTGCATCCGAGCAGCCAAAGACAACCACTGGATAATGCTAGAAGTGATAGACTGTACCATCCCTACAGGTCATCTGGACGAGATAGATCCCGCAGGGAAGAACCAAGCTCATTCTTGTCCGCTCCAAGTTCTGACGAACGAATGGCACAATTATTCAGAGAATATGTACAACGGGAGCAAAGGGACCGAGGAATAGGCGCTAGGGTCACCAGCCCCTTTACCCGAAATATCGAAACTGCCATTACTCCCCGGGAATGGAAAATGCCAACCATGGAGCCTTACAAAGGAACTTCCGACCCCATCGTACATTTACAGAGATACACCCAGCATATGCTCATGAGTGGAGCAACAGAAGGAGTATTATGCAAATGCTTTCCGCTATTCCTAGCAGATCTAGCTACCTCCTGGTTCTGCCATCTACCCCAGGGGTCCATCAGCTCATGGGTGATGTTGAAAGAAAGGTTTATTAGCCAGTTCCGCATCCATGTGGAACAACCCAAGGATGCTTATTCTCTATCCAATGTCAAACAGAAATCCGGAGAGACGCTGCAACAATATCTAACGCGGTTCAACGCCGCAGCGGCAGCAGTTCAAGATGCCGATGAAAAGCTCACTCTAAAGGCCCTCTGTAGTGGTGTACATCCAGACACCAAGTTTGCCAGAAGGTTAACTAAGGAAAAACCAACTACCTTGCCTGATTTCTTCCATGAAGCTGGAAAGTATATGAGACTTGAAGACGCTGCTACAGAAAGGCAATCAGGACAACAAGGTAAGACAGTTCAGGACAAGGTTCCCGCTGCAGCTAAGGACGCTCGAAGAAATGAATCTAGAGACAATGCTGGGGGCAGAAAGGTTGAAAAGCGCCAATATCGACCAGGGCCAAGATTTGACTCCTACACTCCTTTGAATGAAACAATCGAAAACATCTACCTAGCCACTCAGGGCGAACTCGGATACAAGCGCCCCCCGCACAAGAAAGAATCAGATAACGCACTCAAGTCCGGAAAGTTCTGTCGCTTCCACGAATCCCACGGACATGACACCAATGAATGCCACCATTTTCGGGACTTGATCGAAGAACACATTAGAAGAAGAAGACTGGAACGTTATGTGAAAGGTCAGAACAGGACTCCAACTCCTGCCAATGAGAACTCAAAGCAACCCCTCCCAGAAGTAGGCGGAGGGAATCGCAACAATCACAACACCAGTGGCTCTAGTCAAGAGAAGATAGTGGTCCTTACCATCTCAGGAGGACCACACATCGCCGACAGAAGTTGGGCAGAGATGGAAAGGTACGGCGAGTCGCTTAGAAATGCCGAAGGATATGTTAACTCCATTACGGAGGAACGCCACCCGAAACGAAAAGAAAACGATGACATTGTATTCAGTAGGCGTGATTTGGAAGGAAGACAGTACCCACATATGGATCCCATGGTCATCTCTGCCTGGTTCGGTCCAGCTAAAGTTTTTCGGATTCTAATAGACACGGGAAGCTCCGTAAATATCCTGTTCAAACATGCTTTCGACAAAATGAAGTTATCAATGAAGGATGTATCCCCCTGTGACAAACCACTGCACGGTTTCACTGGAGATGCAAAAATGCCCCTCGGGCAACTTGACCTCTTCGTCGAAATAGGAAGTCATCCCCGCTCCGTTGTGCGAAAACAAACGTTCGTACTAATAGAAAACCACTCGGCTTACAACGCTTTCTTGGGAAGACCAGCCTTGTCTGACTTTCAGATTGTATTAGCCCCCTGGTGCCTAAAAATGAAATTTCCAACAGACAACGGAGTAGGAGAAGTAGAAGGAGATCAAGATGCTGCCCGAGACTGCTACGTAACTGAACTTCGCAATAACCGCAGAAAGAATAAAGGAAAAGATGCAGAGACTGCTCTCTGCATGAAAAGCTTGGAGGCATAGCAACTAAAGAAAGCCCCTCCTCTTCGATACACAAGCGATCCCTTCAATGAACTAGACCCCAGGGATAAAGAGGAGGAGGCTACCGCCGAGCCTGCAGAGGCTATGGAATTCGTATCGGTAGATAAGCATGATTCAAGTAGACTATTAAAAATCGGATCTCAGCTGAAAACGGAATTGAAGGATCAACTCATTGACTTTCTCCGCCACAACTTAGATGTATTTGCGTGGACCCATGCCGATATGACAGGAATCTCCCCAGACATAGCATGCCACATGTTGAACATCGATCCCACCAAGGTACCAGTAAAGCAGAAAAAGAGGAGCATGGGGGCAGAGCGATCAGCAGCCCTTGATGAGGAAGTAAAAAATCTACTTGCTAATGGCTTCATACGGGAAGCCATCTACCCAGAATGGATCGCTAACCCAGTGCTAGTAAAAAAGGCCAATGGAAAGTGGCGAACATGTATTGACTTCTCCAATCTGAATGACGCTTGCCCGAAAGACTGCTTCCCACTTCCCCGAATTGACCAACTCGTAGACAGCACAGCTGGGCACGAACTCCTATCTTTTATGGATGCATACTCCGGATATAACCAGATCCCCATGCACGCCCCCGATCAGGACCACACTAGCTTCATCACCGACCGCGGATTATATTGTTACAAAGTAATGCCTTTTGGACTCAAAAATGCTGGAGCTACCTATCAACGCCTCGTCAACAAAATGTTCGCAGAATTGATAGGACGAACTATGGAGGTATATGTGGATGACATGTTGGTAAAGTCCAAGAAAGCCAACGACCATGTAAGCCATCTGGACGGTACGTTTCAGGTACTTCGCCGATATGGAATGAAGCTGAATCCTCTAAAGTGCTCCTTCGGAGTATCATCGGGAAAATTCTTAGGATTCATCGTCCACGCCAGAGGAATCGAAGCAAAGCCTGAACAAATCCGGGCTTTAAAAGAAATAAGGATACCTTCCACTCGAAAAGAAATGCAGAGCCTAAACGGAAAGGTGGCCGCCCTAAGCAGATTCATTTCCAAGGCAACTGACAAGTGTGTCCCTTTCTTCGAAGCACTCAAGAAAGACAAAGGGAGGTTCGAGTGGACCGACGAATGCTTAAAAGCCTTCCTCAACCTAATCGAACACCTTCAGAGACCACCAGTACTCTCAACTCCAAATGAAGGTGAAGTGTTATACCTATACCTCGCTGTATCATCTCATGCTCTAAGCGCCGCCTTGGTAAGAGAAGAAGACCGCACACAACGCCCGGTTTACTTTGTAAGTAAGAGATTTACAGGGGCAGAAGCCAGATATCCTAAACTTGAGAAATTAGCATATTGTTTATTGATCGCGTCACGAAAACTGCGACACTACTTCCAGTCTCACTCCATCAGGGTTCTAACCGATCAACCACTAAGACAAGTGCTCCATCGTCCTGACACTTCTGGGCGACTCCTCAAATGGTGCATCGAACTAAGTCAGTATGATATCACCTACCATCCCCGCACCGCTATCAAAGGACAAGCCATGGCTGATTTCATTGCCGAATTCACTACCAACGAAGGCAAGGAACAATCCGAAGTAGCAAAAAACATCAAGTGGAACCTCTTTGTAGACGGAGCATCAAACGAACAAGGCTCGGGGGCAGGTATTGTGATCATCACCCCCAGGGGAAGAAAGTTGTACTATGCATTAAGATTGGAGTTCACGGCCACTAACAACGATGCTGAATATGAAGCAATAATAGCGGGATTGGAACTGGCCCTAGAAATTGGAATCAATTCCTTATGTATTCATAGTGATTCTCAGCTTATCGTAAACCAGGTACTAGGAGAATTCCAGACTCGAGGAGAACGACTCACAGCATACCTAAAGAAAACCAGACTGCTGCTCGATCGATTGGACCATTATCTAATCAAACACATTCCTCGAGAAGAAAACCAAGAGGCAGATGAACTTGCAAAGCAAGCTAGTATGAAGGACAGCATCATTTCCGGAGCACTAGCAATCTCAAGGCAGCTAGCCCCGAGTTTCGAACAAGCGAATCTGATAACTGCAATCGAAGAAGGAACCTGGATGACTCCTATCCGGAAATATTTGCAAAATGGCATACTACCCGACAGGCGTGACGAAGCCAAGAAGATCTTGAGGAAAGTTCCCCACTACACAATACAAGAAGGCATCCTCTACCGGCGTGGCTTCTCTAGCCCCTTATTAAGATGCGTCGCCGGAAGGGAAGCCAAGGAGATATTAACAAACATCCATCAGGGAGGATGCGGAGATCACACTGGAGGACAGACTTTGGCAAGAAAGATACTCCGATATGGATATTACTGGCCCACACTAAACAAAGAT
This sequence comes from Allium cepa, assembly GCA_030765085.1. Taxonomy (NCBI): domain Eukaryota; kingdom Viridiplantae; phylum Streptophyta; class Magnoliopsida; order Asparagales; family Amaryllidaceae; genus Allium; species Allium cepa. The sequence continues at coordinate 243,447,514 of CM060930.1, forward strand.
GCCCTAGACTTCGTTAAGAAATGCGACAGATGTCAGAAATTCGCCAAGATTCCTCGACTGCCCACAAACGAAATTACTCAAATGACTAGCCCTTGGCCCTTTGCTGTATGGGGAATTGACTTAATTGGCGAACTGCCAACGGGCCGAGGCGGAGCCAAATATGCTATAGTGGCAGTCGATTATTTCACCAAATGGGTGGAAGCGGAACCTTTAAATAAAATATCTTCAGCAAAAGTTATCAACTTCTTGATCAAAAACATTCTGTGCAGGTATGGAGTCCCACTCAAGATCGTATCCGACAACGGACTCCAGTTTGACAGCGAAGAATTTGCCGACTGGTGCCAAGAACATGGAATTCATAAAAGCTTCTCATCAGTAGCTTACCCTCAGGCAAACGGACAAGTTGAAGCTGTCAACAAAATTCTCAAAACCCTAATCAAGAAGAAACTTGAAAAGTCAAAAGGCGCTTGGGTGGACGAACTTCCTACAGCACTATGGGCATACCGCACATCTTTCAGAACATCAACGGGACATACTCCTTTCTCTTTGGCATATGGATCGAAGGCAATGCTCCCAGTTGAGACTATTGTGCCTTCCCACCGTAGGATCCACTACAACCCAGAGGAAAACGAAGAACTCCTCCTCATGTCTTTGGATCTGATCGAGGAAAGGAGAAACGATGCAGCACTCAAAGCAGCAGCTCACAAACAAAAAGTGGCAGCACAATACAATTCCAAAGTCAAGCATCGCAGCTTACAAGAAGGAGATCTTGTCCTCAGGCGAATCTTTCCGCGCCCCGGGGCACTGGACCCCATCTGGGACGGACCATATGTAATTCATAAAGATCTCCACAACGGAGCTTACATTTTGTCAACAGTGGACGGAGAGGTGTTCCAGAGGGCATGGAACATCCGACACCTCCGTCGATACTTTTCTTAACTTGTACTGCCCATATGAAGTGAATTAACAAAGAGAATCAGTGGACGTAGGCACTTCCGTGCCGAACCACTTTAAAAAATCTTGTCTCTTTTTAACTTGTTCCTTTATGTCTTGGCTGCTCGTTAAGTTTTATCCCTTTCTGGTGAACAAAATCCTATGGCATCTCCACTCAAGACGCACCACGGCCTCATCTGGACTAGGCCTAACAGGTACGCTACGATTCTATGCACTCGCCAATGAGACACTTTTGCTCCAGCATCCCTCTGCTGCGGGTTAACTCATTGCGCGCCTGCCCTCAAAGCCAACTGTAATGAGCCGATTATAAGTCATCATAAAGGCCGACTATAGCCGATGGCAGCTCATTACGGCGTTCGGCTCGCCGGCAACTGTGAACCTACTTTAAGCCCCAACATAAGGTGTGGCCAGCCAGGGGTAGTTCACGGCCAACGGCACCCACGCTAGCCGGCCACGGTAAATCGAATAATACCCACGATTGCGGACCATAATGGTTCGGGTAGTTACCGTGCGCGACCTCGGCTCCGATGTGTCTTAAGTGCGGCTGTGGTAAAAAAGAAAACTCCCCGCGGAGGCGTAAGATGGGTGACAAATGTCTCCAAGACCCACAGCTAGGGAAAGTGACTACAAAACCCGTTTGCCACGAACTTAAGCACATCGACGGCCTTCCGTGACTGGAAGTTTTACTTTTACTATATTTCCATTCCATTTAAATATTTTTCTCCTATCCTGTATAACAAACTCTAAAGTACAGGAAACCAAATAGGAAGCATTCACTCATGAGGCTCTAAGCCTGCGTACTGGGTGGCAGGGCGCTCAGCTATACCCGTGAACAGTTACACAAGACACTCAAAGCTACCGCCTGCGAATAAAACATAAAGGGCGGTACTCTCTTCTCTTGTACATAAATGCGTAACTATAGCTTATTCATACACTGACATTGCAAAACGTGAAATTATATTTCAAGCAAAAACTTAACATCAAACACAACTAGAATCACAGGCATATACATAATTATACTTCTCACACGGCACATAAAGATAGCAACAACATTTAAACATGACAAAATCAGCTTATATTATAAGATCACACGAAGTTATTCTTTGCAAATAATTTTATTACAGTTGCATATCAAAGACTAACATAAACAGTGATAAAAAAGAAACAAAAGGATGGCAGATGCATCCACACTCCATCACCAACTCCCCCAGTCTACTTAGCCGCAGGATCAGAGCCCCCAGCATGCGGATCAGAAGTCCCGCCTGTCCAATTCGGAAGAGGAATTCATTAAACGAACAACCAAGTTATGAAACACGGGAAGAAAAGAAAGGGAAGAAGAATAACTCACCAGCATCCGCCGCTTGATCCTCATCATCCAACTGCATGCCCGCTTCCTCTTCAGCAAGCAGCCGCATCCCCTCTTTCACCGCCGCTTGCTCCTCCTTTGAGAACTGAGCAGTAACCGCATTCAAGTTGAAAGCCTCTCCGCCTTCCTTACCCGCGTTCACCCTGGCCTCCTCTAAAGCCTGGAGATACACCTTGGCCATGACCCGAGGGTAATCGTCCATCCAAGACAAGCCGCCCTCCTTCCAAGTGTGGAAGTACATATCCTGCAGCATCTCATCCATCATCCCCTCGTTTTCCTCAAACTCCCTCACCCGGGCCTCGGAAGCTTGCAACTTGGCGACGGCGACGTCCCTCTCTGATTGGTATCTCAAGCAGTCAGCCTGGAGTGACCTCCTCATTTCCTCCTCCTTCAACTTGAGGGACCTCCTCATCTCCTCCATCTCCTCCTTCAACTCGGCCTGAGCCATCTCCGCAGCCTCGAGCCTCCCTGACAACTCCTCTACCCGCTCGAGATCTGCATTTCGAACCTCATCCACCGTTGCGATAGCTATGTTAATCCGTTCCCTGCAAGCGACCTCCATCTTCCGTAATTCCGCCCTACTGGCCTTCTCCATGGTCTCTTTCAGCCGCTTGGAGGCTTCCTCATGCTGGGAAATCTGGATGGCTTGGTCGGCGAGTTGCTTGGCCTGATCGGCAACCTTTAACCTCAACCGAATGTTAGCACTCCCGATCTCTTCTCCGGCCTTGACCAACTTAGCATGATGCTCCATTAACTTCTTGGTCTCTGCGGCCACCCGGTCGATATTAGCCTTGGCCTCATCCCCCATGGTGACTACCCGTGTAGTAAGTAGATCAAGATCTAAAGATTTGGCCTCGTCCAGCACCCTTACCATGGGGTTGCGGGGAAGGAGGTGCTCGCCCGTGGTCTCATCGAATGAAATATCCCGAAAGCTTGGGTCTAAATCAGGATGACCAGCAAAAGGGTCACGAGGCACGGGGCGAGGCACATCGGGACGCCTTATATGAATGACAGTAGGACTCTTGGAAGGAGGAGGAGGGGGGCCGGGCTCCGTGCTCTCCTCCGTAGTATCACGAGGAGGCTGAGTAGGAGGCTGCGAACCAGGGGACGACTCAAATAAGGAACGACTCCGCTTCCTTTTCTGAATGCCCTCTTCGATGACCCCAAGAAGAGGGCGGTACTTGACTACGTCCCCAGTGCGATCAGTAGAAGGTTTCGCAGAAGCTCTCCTCGACTTAAATTGTTCAAGGCGATGTCGAACATCCGACGTTTTAACTGCCTGGCCTGCCCCTGGAATAAAGAACAAGTGTTATGAACATACAATAACCCACAGTTCAAAAAATGTGCTAAGTTAAAAAGAAAGAAAAGTGGGAAGACACATCTATTATACAAACCCGGCGGAGGAGTGGGATACTGCAATAAGTACTGGATCTCACCCCAGGACGGAAGTGAACCGTAAAAAATTTCTAAGTCCCTATCGAAAATAGAATCGGCAGAAGGCAAAAGTTCACCTTGCATCGCCGGAATCACCCTAGCTGAGGAACCCTTAGAGGATGGGTCAGTGCCAGCCACAGCTTTGCCGGTTTCCTTTGCCTTCTCCGTTCCCTTCTCCGTTTCCGACTCTCCCTCCGACTCCCCGAAGGCCCGACGGAGAGCCTCATCCAGCTCGAGGTCTTGTTCAGAGGTTAGAGCAGCAACACCACTACCACCTTGACCGTCGCCATCTCCTCCACCCTCCGACCCTTCTCCAACTTCGCCTCCTTCCTCCTCTTCTACACCTTCCTCCTCCGGGACAGCCGGGCAAGTACTTGGAGAAGGGCCATCGGACTTCTTCAGTTTCTTCCCCCCGACCACGGGACGCTCTGCGAAAGGCTCCCTCTTACCGCTCTTTACTTTATCCCCCTCCTTAGCTTTAGCAGCCTTCTCCTCAGCCGTGTCTCTTTGCTTAACCACGGACTGGTGCGGTAAGATCAAATTATACTCCAAGAGGGTTGCGTTCCTGATCAAGAAGGAGGCCGACCGGTCCCGTGCCGGAATAGCCTTTAGTTCAGCAGCCATTCGCACCAAGGAATCATCCTCCACAACTGCAATACCACCTGTCGCTAGCCAGAAATAGAAGCATGTCAGAAAAAACACTACAGTCAAAACATGGAAAATATAAATGAAATCCATCTTACAGCCGGAAGTGAAAAGGCGGAAAGAAACAGCATCGTCCTTGATGAAGAACCACTCTTTCTTGAACATGGTAAACTTGGAATATAAGTCCAGGACTGGTTTGAAGGGCACGGCCGCTTCCAAGCTAATATACGGAGACCCCTTCTTATAGCCTCTCAGGTTGTACAAATATCGAATTTCTCGGTTAGAAGGAGGACGCCCGTACCTCCTTTGGAAGATAACAAAGAGGCTCACCAGGATGGCGTAAGAGTTAGGCTGAAGCTGGAAGGGAGCCACCTTCAAATATGTGGTGAAGCTTACTATCCAAGCGTTGATAGGGGGGATAGCGCCGCACATGCAATGGTATCTGCTAAAAGCGAAGTAGCCCTCGGGAGGATTATATGGCATCACTCCATCTCCCGGCAGCAGCATAAGGGCCCTATCTATCCCGAAGGAACGGGATATGACGTCAAGTTGCTCCTCATTTAGGGAGCTAGGAAAGCAATCCGGGGGAGAGATCAAAAGTTCCTGTGGACCATATCCGTCCACTAGAGACCTCGGAATAGGTCGGTGTTGCCCGGATCCTGGTTGGACTGGGGGCAAGGAAGAAGAAGGCTCTCCTGTGCCTCCAGACTTCTTTCTGTCCGATCGTGTTTCCGCTTTGCGAGACATTTTCTGCAGCACAAGAAAGACTTGAGGTTAGAATAAGAAGTATAGAAACATAAACAAGCAAATATATAAGGTTCATTCGGCATAAGAAGCATATGGTCATTCGGCACTATGCTCATTCGGCATGGGGCGTGAAGTTCATTCGGCACTATGCTCATTCGGCATGGGGCGTGAGGTTCATTCGGCACTATGCTCATTCGGCATGGGGCGTGAGGTTCATTCGGCACTAAGACCATAAGTTCATTCGGCAAACAAGACCATCCGGTGACAAGAGAGTTCATTCGGCAGAAAGTATTTATACCTGATTCGGTATAAGCTGGTTCGGCGAAGAACTTGGTTCGGCAGGACAGCTGATTCGGCTCTCTGGTTCGGTAAGGGAAAGCCAAGGGGGTACGGCCTCTATATATAAGCGAGCTCAGGGCCGCCGAACCAGATGGTTCGGCCTACCGGATGGTAGTACCGGACCAATAACTAATATACCAGACCATAGATACCGAATGAAACCAACAACAACTGAGTGAACTCTCTCCCTCTCTACCAACAACCACACGTGGACTAGAGGCACGCAGGCTCCTCACTCAGATAAGTACCGAACTCCAGAACTAGCTAATAAAATAAGGATTATGATAACAATGAATAAGTCATAAAACTCTCACTAACATGGATTAATCGTTTACACGCGGGCACGACCACAAATGGTCCATAGGCACGCTCTGAATGGTTATTAACCCTATCGTCACGGGAATTTACACCTTGACACGCCTTTTTAAACTCATATGTGAAACGGATACTTGATTCTGATAGTTATGAAATGGCTAGGCTACTTACACATGTACGGGGTTGCGAACGATCCCTAGGCATGCTCTGAGCTGGCAATAAACCATCTTCACAAACGATCCAGGGACCCACTCTGACATAAACCGAGCATCGACGATGCCAAGCCCCTTCGGGGCTCACTCTCTCGTCCTGAACGGCACAGTTCACTTCATCTCGAATATTTCGATCATGAACGATCGTTATTTGAAATCACGCTAAAACTGTAAATTCCTTTGCAGGACATTAACAGAATACGAACGTCCAATCGCCGGCGTTACAAAGCCAATCTTCCTGCCACAGGGAAAACAAAGCGCGACACATGCAAGCACGTGCCCCACTTTGGGGGGCAAATGTTGGGCGAATTTTCACCCAGAAGATCTCAAGACCAAGAAGCCGCAGTTTCACTCGGGCTCGCAAGCTGCCTCTACTTCGTTCGACAGCCAAGAAGCTCAATACTAACCTAGAGGGCCTTCCAATATTCTCCATGAAGAAGCTCGTTCGGCCCAAGCCCCCCATTCGGCCTTGACCCATTCGGCCTCCACTTCATTCGGCTCCACCTCATTCGGCTCCTTTATACCACCACTCCAACTCCACTGCCGGACCAACCTTGCCACCGAACCAAACCTCGCCTCCACTGCCGGACCAACCTTGCCACCGAACCAAACCTCGCCTCCACTGCCGGACCAACCTTGCCACCGAACCACCTACATAACCGGACCACGCCTACTACCGGACCAAGCTCCGTGCCGAATGAGCCCCGCCGAACCACACAGTTGCCAGTCCAGATCGCTTCGGCCCGGGCCCACCAGCAGGTATATACTTCCAAGACCCCTGCCCCCTACCTCATTCTATAAATAGAGGGGCAGGGGTACAACAATGGGAGACAAGTTTGAGAGCTCAAGCAAGGAAGGAACTTTCAAACTACTTTCATACGCTTGTATACAAAGCATTGTACTTGTAACCTGAAAGAAAGAAGATAATAACATATAAAGTGGACGTAGGCACATTCTGGCCGAACCACTATAAATCTGTGTGTCTTTACATTTCAGCCCCTACTTCTTTTATATTTACATACTCATCTAAAATCATATAAAATCACATATAATCAACTAAATAATACGACTTGGAGGTGTTTGTCCATTTTTTGTGCAAACAGCAACACTTTGACTTGCCTAGCCACCCTTCAAACGACAATATCTTCTTTGTTGTAACTCGAAATTCAACGAAACTTCTTTGATTGGATTCCAAATGCTCTTAGCTATCATTGGAGGGTGACGTTCGAAAGACCTGGATCCCTTTGGGGGTTTGCTCTCCAACAATGCATGCTCTATAACTTAGCCGTTACTTGTAATGGTCATATCATACAAAGTTGGATTTGTATGCAACTTCAATCGTTGATCATCATTTACTCCAACGATCATTTTGGATTACTCAAATGCTTCATTCTTGAATGTGGAAAATTTACCCATAACACTAATATATATTTTTCGGCTAACAAGAAGAATAGCCAAACTCTAGCGGAGTCATTGTCGATACCTTAAATATATTAGTGTTGTTCCTAGTAAACTTAATAAACAAGGATGTTTGTTGTCAAAATGAGTTTTTAAATTTATAGAAAGTTTGGTAAAAAGAGTTTATTTGTATATTAAACCGTCAAAAAAGAAACTAGGAACTCACAACTTTGAAGGAAAACAAAGCCAACTTAGCCAAGTTACAAGAATGTGATCATATTTTTTCTTGTAATCATATTTCATTGTTATTAAGAGTCAAAAAGAGCCCAATCAGCCTAAAAGCCTCGACAAATAAGCATTGCAAAATGTAGTAAGGTAAAGAAGGAGATTGTTGGTTGAAGCATCATTCCCCAAAAGAAAGTCAATAAAGAGAGCTGACAAAGAAATAATGAAAAAAAAAATTCATACAACATTGACTTTTCAAAAAAGATAGAAATATTAGTATTTATCAAAGACTTCCAAGATACATGAATCTTAGAGGACCTAATGCAACTTGATATGTTTAAAAATTGCCCTTTGCTAAAGCCATAAACTAGAATACGTCCATGTAAAGACTTGCAAAGTTCTATATATTAAGTTGAGAAAAATAGATGTATAGCAAACTTTTAGTGACGAAAAAACACAGGTGGAAATAATGCTTACGCAAAATTTCAAAGCTGTAAATGATTATAACTAAAGAGAAAGCTGTTGGCTCAAACTTTCAATAAATAGAAAACATACCGTTTCTTGGCTGCTATGTTTAGGAAATCTCAGTACTCTCTTTATAGTTTCATTAGCCATATGACACTTAGCAGATTGACCATCACAAAGTTGAACTTCAAGATATGAATCCTTGACCTGAACCAAACAAAAAAAAAGTATTAATGTTAAATGCAAATCAGGATATGAACTTTGAGTTTTATTTTATTTTTATTTTTGGAGTAAACATATACCTTTTTAGACAGTCGTGGATTCTGAAGAAATGAATATTCTTTAAAATCAATTTGGTGTCCAAATTCAGCCTCTGGAAGCCCTTTCACCATGACATTTACCTGTAAAAGAGGCACCATGAAAAAAATGGTGAAGGTATAACCCAAGTGAAAAACTGCTAGCAACATTAATTTGTATACCTCAAATAAATGGTCCATAGGACAGAGAAAAGGTTGTCTAGTCAATGTTCCTGGCAAAACTCCAGGATGCCCAAACCACAGCCTATCAAGTCTGCACCATAATGGAGGCATAACCTAAATTAAACAGATAAAAACAAAACAGCTAAAAATCAAAATGTGAATAAAACAATGCATTTGTGTGGTAAAAGAGGTTCAATCCTCACCAATGTCCGATTCAGCAATGAAGCTACAGCAAGAGCGGTCCTTATTTGTTTCAACTGGTATTTAATTAAACGGTACTAAGATCTAAGTATGAAACTGTTGCGATAAGCATAAAAGTTAAAGTAGCAACAAGGCTTACTTGATAATTCATTAAGGAGAAATGAGATTCTAGAGTTTGTGGGCCATCTAGCAACAAATCTTTGGGAATACTTGGTTTAAATGACAAAAACCCATTTGATGAATCATAGTATTCTGGTGGGTCATGGAAGAGCATGGCCTCCCGTATTCTGTGCCTTTTACCTTCAGTTCCTGCATACTGAAAAGTTGTATGCACTGCATATGGTTCTAGCCTCAATTGCTCATGCATAGCCTGTCAGTTTCATCTATATGCATCAACATTTGACTTGGTAATATGCTTATAAGTCATCAGTTAGATAACTAAGTGTAGTGAAGGTTTAATACCTGGACAAAGTAGGTGTGGCCACTACAAAATATACTGGCAGGCAATATACCCAGCTTAAGGTTGCCATCAAAAGCATAAACAAGTCCATTTTCTCCTTCTATAGGTGGTCCTATAAATTTGTGCATTAGTTGATTGAAACCATTCTGATCCCATATTGTTTCATCGGCTACAAGCATTTCTTTCCATTCTTTTGCTAGCTTTTTTGAAGCATCAGTCGCTCGCCAGTGAAATATTCCAATGTTGTAGGCACCAGATACTGACATAATTTACAACACATTAATTGTTAGACTACAAGAAAATGATTAACAGAGGTTCGTGCATGAATAACTTCACTGTTCGTATTCTTTACTTAATCTTTTTCTTCGTTTGTAGTAAGCGGTAAGCTACTTCTATTATTCATTCTTCAGTCAAAAATCTATTATATCTATTAAATAATAGTAAAGCAGAAGAATTTGAAGCTCTCTCATTAATTTTAGGAATTATCTCTATTCTCCTTGATTCTCTCAAAGTGGATATTTTATTTTAAAATTTTTATAATTTACCACTATACCGTTATTTTAATAAACTTTTTATGCTATTTTTCATTCAATATCTACTTTTAAACAAATCTACAGTTATTTACAAATTTTTCATGGTTCTCTCCTAAATTTTACATTACAGTCCACACATTTAAATTAATTACATAATCTAAAATTTGAACTAATTAATCAACTTAATCAACTAATATTTATTGATAAATCGTAAAAGATGAAATTTTCGATATGTATACTATATGCTCATCAACAAATTGGTAAAAAAAATTCGTTTAGATGTAAATATATATATATATATATATATATATATATATATATCACATAACATAAATTATATACATTAATGACAATAATAATTTTATTTTATAATTTATTTACTAAATGGATTTATGTTACGCTATAAAATTCAATTAACTTCACATACCTAAAATTTTAATTTTTTTTACGATTATTTAGAAACTCTCTCAATTAGCTTCTAATATTTTACATTCAGGTCCATATATTTAACTAACCGTGTAATATTGAATTTAAATTATTTAAATAAATATGATTAACTAATATTTATTAATCCATCTAATAAATCATAAAAATACAAGTATTTCAATATATACAATATTCATGAACATAATAAGTGATAAAATTGTTTCTTCTTTATTCAGATATATATATAAAGATGTTTAAATCATATAACATAAATTGTATACATAAATAATAACAACTTTTTTAATTTCTAATTCATTTATCTCAAAAAATTATCTTGCATCACATAATATAATTTCATTTTTAACAACTTCAAAAGATAAATTCATATTTTACAGCAATACGATGTGAATGGAAAATTTACACTGATAAAAATCAGATTATATAAACATTTCTACTTTCAACCTATTATCAAATCATATCCAACTCATAACTCAACTAAATACTGCATAACATTGTTTTGCAATTATCAAAGTCGTAAGTACGACCCTTCTGCAAGAACATGATATCTATGGTTAACTTTTATGAATAAAATTGTTTAAAAATGAAAACTTAATAACGAATAAAAGTTTACATGTCTGATTCAAAAAAAAATTCACATATAGATAAGCTAACCGTAAGATCTACGCCCTTCTCGGTTACAAATTTATACAAAGTTCTTCCCAATTTTCTTTAACTTTTTTACATTTATCTTCTTATATTTAATTAGGTATGTTGATTATTAATTCAAGTTATTCAAATAAATTCAATTATCTAAGATTCATTAATTCATTTATAAGTCCTTTAAAAAAGATGATAATTTAATACACACACACACAACAATCGTATTAATAAAAAGGTGAAGTTACTTATTAACTCAGACATGTAAAAAAAATATCCCATAGCATAAATTATTTACATATATAAAGTATTAACAATTTTAATTTATAAAATTTTTTCGAATTAGGATATTAGTTTTTTCAAAGATATGCAGTTAGCGAGTATTGAACCCTCAACCTAATATCCAAACATTGCAAGTCATTTTAGTTTATGGTTAATATATCATTATAAATTTATTATATATCTTGCATAATAAAAAATAAGTTCAGCAATAATTAAAATATAAATACTATTTTTAACAACGTTACCGTATGCAACGTACGGGTTACACACTAGTTATTATATGAAAGCTGGGTATAGATATGCATGCCCCTTCGTTTCTAGTTTTCTCAAAAATCTCACGTGCTGCCATGTGTCTCATTGATTTAGTTGTCTCATACATTTTCATTGCTTTTCCTTATTGTCGTTATTTATTAAAAGAAATACCAATGGACTCATTAATATTTTATAAATTATATTCCCAGTATACATACCAACATACATCTCAGAAATTTATTAGCTTCTATTTTCATCACTTCCATTTCATATTCTCACAATATCGTCTCTTTCAATTTTTTTCCAGTTTCATATCTGTGCTATAATTCAAAAACCATTATATTCTCAATCTAAATCAAAATATAAAATCTTTCCGAATAACTTTTAGTAAATCTCATTAATTTTTTAATCCAACTAGAATTTGATTGAATTCGTCGGTGGTTTTTCACTTCGTATTCATCTTTAATTTTTTATGAATTGATTCCTATTTTACAGCGATTCTTTTCCTACCAACTTAAAAAAAACTACTCCGAAGAGTAGAGCTAGTGGATACAGATGACCCGTCACAATCGACATTTTTAGCCAACTCAAAATAGAGTATCAATCCTTCAACATTCTCGTTTTTCGAGAGATGACCGCTCCACGTCTTAAGGATTACACTGCGCAGCTTGTTAGGACTCGAACCCGCAATCTCAACGAACTTTGTTCCATGATCGCTAGGTAGCCCTGACCAACTGAGCTACCGATTGCTTTCAATGTTATTGTTAAAATAATCTGAAGATCTCCAAAAAACTTAGCGTACTAATTCAGTCGAGCTTGATTAAAAGGTTAGAATTTTTTATTATCTATCTTTTCATTTGATTTGATGTTGAATTTGTATGTTCTGGTCTGATTTCTAATTTTCTAATTTACGGCTATGTTTCTAGCTTCAAAGATTATATGTTCTTTTCATTTCTCTTGCTGAAAGTTACTGATTTTATAAATATGTAGACACCACAAAATCTCTTGTTGATTAGTAAAATCTGTTACGGGTAAATTTGAAAACTTTATCTTATTCTCAAGTTTTGTGTAATAATTGACTTTCATTTGATTTTTTTGTTTGGTATGATTTTGCATTTTGTTTAATACATTATTCACTAGAGAATAATTGGTTCTTGCTGCATATCGGTTTGAATAATTTATTTGAGGTAAAATTCGTCTTTTCCCAATTTTAGCATACCTAATTATATAAGAAAATAAATTTTGATAGAGAACATTATATATAAAGTGAAAGAATATCAAAATAATAAATTTTTGTATAGTATTTTGAGGAAAATGTAACACTTTCGACCAAACTACAGTATGTAACTTTAAATTTTGTTTTGAAGTTTAATTCTAAATAAATTAAACCGGATTTTTTTATTTAAATGTTTTATGTTGTGTTGCATCACCTTAACTCATTTGTAGTTCTATTTTTATACGTCCTAAGTAATGATACCAATAATGCATATAGAATACATAATGATATCATTAATGCTTGAGTTTTCTATATACCTATTTAATTGATTAAATTCATCAATAGTTTTTCACTTTGTATTCATCTTGAATTACTTATGAATTTATTCATATTTTGCACCGATTGTTTTTCTACCAATTGCTTTTAGTATTATTGTTTTTATATAAAAATAATCCGAAGACCTCAAAAAAAAATTAGCTTACCGGTTCGGTCGAGCTTGATTAAAAGATTGGAATTTTCTTATTATTTGTCTTTTCATATAATTTTATGTTCAATTTGTTGGTTTTGTTCTACTATCTAATTTTTAATTTGAGGTTCTGTCTTTAGTTTGTAAGATCATCGAAGTAGTTCTCTTCATTTGTCTTGCAAAAAGTTAATGATTTTATAAATATGTGGACACTACGGAATCTCATGTCGATTGGTAAAAGTTATTATAAATAAAGTAGAAAACTTTATTATATTTTCAAATTTTGTATAACAATTCACTTTCAATTGAATTTTTTTGTTTGGTATGATTTTGCATTATTCTTAATTCATTTATTTTATAGAGAATAATTGGTTCTTGCTACACATATATCAACTCCAATTTTCAATTATATATCCGTGATAACATTCATCCTTTTCCATTTGTAACCTACATAATTATATAATAAAATAAGTTTGGGTAGAAAACATTATTTATGAAGTGAAAGAATGTTAAAATAATAAAATTCTTTATATTTTTTTGAAGAAAATGTAACAATTTTGATTTAGCCAACCTGAAAATTTTGTTAGAAGTTTAATTATAATTAAGTGTTTTGTAAAGTTTTTGTACTTAATTGTTTCATATTGTGCTACACAACCTAAACTTATTTATAATTCTATTTTTGTACATCCCAAATATCAATGATATCATTAATGCCTATAGAATACATAATGATATCATTGATGCTTGAACTTTCTATATATCTACTCTATTATTGTTATATAATTATATAAAAGTTTAGCCTGACTATATGTATTCTTATTTCCAGTACACCAATCATGCATTCATTATTTACTTACATCTCAAAAGTTTATCATCTTATAATTAAAAATTCTCAATCTAGAACAAATTAAAAATTCTTTCCACACTATTTTTAGTTAAACTTTTTTAAATGTTCTAATCTAACTAGAATTTAATTGAATCCATCAATAGTTTTCACTTTGTATCATCTAGAATTATTTATGATTTTATTCATATTTTGCAGCGATTATTTTCATGCCAATAGCTTTTAATGTTGTAGTTTTTATGGAAAACTAATTTGAAGACCTCCAAAATAAAAAAACGTGGCTTACTGGTTTGAAAGAGCTTGATTAAAGGGTGGGATTTTTTTATTATTTCTCTTTTCAGTAAGTTTGAATTTGTAATTTTTGTTCTAATATCTAATTTCAGATTTTATAAATACATATATAAAACAGAATCTCCTATTGATTGGTGAAATCAGTTGCAAGCAAAGTTGAAACTTTATTTCATCCTCATGTTTTGTATATTAATTTACTTTCATTTGACTTTTTGTTTGGTATGATTTTGCATTTTGTTTAATTCATTTATTTTATAGGGCAATTCTAACTCATGTATAATTATAAGAAAATGTTTGGAAAAAAAAATATAAAAGTAAAAGAATGTCAAAATAATAATAAATTGTAGCATTTTGAAGAAAAAGTACACTTCGGATCTTGCTACGGTAGAAAACTTTGAAATTTTGTTAGAAGTTTTTTTTCTGAATGGATGTTTTTTGAACCTTTAGTTCTTTAAATGTTTTATATTTTGTAACTCAATCTAAACTTATTTCTTGCAAAATCTTATATTAACCATCTTTATCAAACCCAGGTTTTAATACAATTTCCATGTTTTAGAGGTGACGTTCATGGTGTTGTTTCACCACTTGCACAATTTTTGACAAACTAGGAACGTGTTCAAGCGGTTGGAATTGGAATCAAAAGATGGAAGGTTCATGGTTGATGAGTCAAGATTTTTGAAAAGCTAATATAGTACAAATGATGCGATAAGAACTATAATAATTAGTTTATATAATTTATTACATGATCCATAAACTTAAATGACATAGTAGATACAAAAATTAAAGGTCAAATGGTGAAACTCTTGATGCACATCCATGTCAGTTTCAAGAAATAACGATAGATTTCGGTTTTTTTATACTTTTAGTTTTAAAAATAAATACTTAGCTTATAAAAGTTTTTTTTTTTGGTAAATTCATTTCGGTAAATGCAGAATTTAGTTAATTCGTAACATATCTACTTTTTGGTTTAGACGTTAAGTTTAGAAACAAAGATAATGTATTTTTCTATATTTAGTATTTGGTTATTTTATTATAACTATATGAATTTGTCTATTAATGGTCATTAATTCATTTAACTGGCATCAAAGGGAACTAATTCGAGAATTAGTACATGAATAATTATCTTGAAATGAAATCGAAGGGATAATTTGGAATTAATTAGAACTAATTGGAATTAATTATGATTAATTTTGTACTTAGTTTGAACTAAAATAATGAATATATCTACCATAATTTACTTCTACTTTTCATTGCGTATAACAGTAAATATATATTTATGGTTCCTGCTTTTATGTTTATTTGTGGATAAAGCTTTTATATAATATTCAATTATCCATAAACTGAAATGAATCTTGTGTCATTTTTTTTCTCCATTTTATAACCGCGGCGACTAAATTTATTACAGTATAATATATGCATTTATTTTAAGTTTTTAAAATACTTACTATCAACTTTAACCAATTCTAAAAATACTATAAATACACTTCATTATTTTCTAAGTTTTAAATTTATTAAAGAACATGCGTAATGGGTATTAATTAACATTTATTTGAGAATTTAATTACAAATAATTAATTGAATACTAAGGATGGAAAAATGTGGTATCCATTCATCATTGAATTTTTGCCTGAAATCATTAATAACATTAATAATCAATTAAACAAAAAAGCAAACATATAAAGCTCAAACTAAATATTATAGGGAACTGATTCAAGAATCAATATGTAACGATTCTTTAATTTAATTTGGAACAAAAAAGAACATTAAATTCACATTCCAATATTCTTAATAATACTTAAATATCAATTCTCATTATATCTTTTCACTTCATATTTCACTAATTAAAACTATAATATTAAAATCTTAAATGGAAGGTGATGAAGATTTTGATGAAATCGAGATTGAAACTAATATGTTTAAAACTTTATAATCTTAATCTTTAATAATTACTTAAATTAAGGAATTATAGTTTTAGTATTTTGAGGATGAAATGGAGAAAAAATTAGAAAAGCATAAAAGTACGTGAAAGATGAGAGGAAATATAATCATGAAACATCTAATCCAGTAATTTGATGTTAATTTTGTAATGGAAGAATTAATGGTTAAATTATTTTGCTATCAAAATTATCCAATTAAAAAATGCTGAATTTTTTAATCTAATTAAAGAATACATTTTTTTCACCCTTTTATCCAAATTGTTTTTCCTTGAACAATTTTCAATATGAATAAAAATGATCAAATAATGGACTTATATATAGTAAAGTAAATTGGATGTATTAGTTTAATAAAATAATATCTAACATATAATAATAAATAGACTTAAGCAAAAGTTCTCATTTAAAGCTAAAAGAGAAGTGGATTGAACATAAATGAATAATACAAATAGAAAATATGTATGACGAAAAGAATTCAAATTTAAATTCAAATTAGTAAATATATTTATCAATATTTATTTTCACTCTAAGTTCCATACTAAATATATTTCATTCTTACACATCGTCTATTTGTATGCTTATATATATTGGAAAATACGTTGAATTTTTTAAACACTTCAGTCATCGTAGGTTTGGGTAACCGTTTATAAACCAAAAACGTTTTCATGTAAGAGATTATTCTTCTTAAATGCATAAATATCTAAATTATAATCTTTTTTATTTTATAATTATATTTAAACTATCGAAATATATGTTTAGTTTGGTTTTTTTAATTTTTATAAATCTGTTAGAGAATATGCACGATTTACTTAATATGTTTCTTTTTTAGTTTAGTTGATAGTTTACATTATAGGATTATGACACACTTCAAACTTTATGTTACAAATTTGAATATAAATATGAATCTTGCTAGAAATATTTTCTCAACGATTTGAACACTTCAATGGTTAGCAAAAGATTATTTTAGCAATGTGTGTACAAATAATTCTTTCATTTTTTTTTTCAATATTCGTGTATAAGTACTATTTGTTAACATATATGTCAAATATTATATATCATGAAACAAATTTTCTTAGATATTTATTTACATGCGTACAACGAGTATGTCTACATATTAACAATGTTTATAAGTAAACAAAATTCCAATAAGAAGGATAATGTTGAATATTATTAATATGCAATTGATAAAAAAGATTAAATTGATATCGATTCAATTAATTTCATTTTAAACTAATTCGAGTATTAGCTATCTTTAATTGAAATTAAATTTAGTTGGAGAATTGGTTGCACATTAATTCTCATTAAAGTTAATCAATTAGAGAATTAATTTTTAACCAATTAATTCTATTTAGTTAAGTAATTTTATTAGAAACTATTTAGAAGTATTATAAGTTCAACTCTATAAGAGAGTATGTAATGTGTATTTTTTTTATCTTTAACATATGCATCTTATCGTAGAGAAATATTAAAGTAGGAACCTACAACCTATTCTTAACAACTACTTTTATTTTCCTTAACAAATTTAGCAAAATGAAAAAAAAATAGTAGATAACTGTGTAGTTAATGCCCCACTATAACCCCGCTATATCTCATAGCGGATTTCTACCGCTACGATTTTTCCGTATAGCCCCAAAATATAGCCTTTCCGCTTTAATCCCTGCTATTTCCGCTATATCCCGTTATTCCCGCTATATTTTGTTATTTCCGCTATATCTTCTTTAATAAAATGAATTAAAAAATTACATTTGTACATTATAAAAATTATGAAACTAATTTATTTGATTTAATTTTTAATATATTTTCAGAAATGAAAATACTCTAATATTCTACTAAATTCAATTATGTTATATAACAATTTTACGTTTATTTAAAGTATATTCGCACATGTTTTTTGTTTAAAATTATTTGTGTATTAATTATAATTCAATTGAATGATTATTTAATTACCATTTATATATTTGTAAAAACATTAAGTACGAGTTTTATATGCTATTTTAGAGTCATCCGCTATATCCCACTATATCCTCGCTGTATCCCCGCTATGACTTTTTGCAGCTCCACCGCTTCGAATCTGCAGAGCGCTTTAACTGCACAGGTAGATAATTTTCTTCAAGTATAATAACTGAAATATTATTAAGGTGATGCGTTTTATGCTTTTAGAGGTAATATCATGTTTCACATATTTGTTTAAGCTTGAAGACAACATTATATATTATATATATTATTGAACGTGATTATAACTTTCATCTTACATGTATCACAATTAGTAGATTATAAATACTATACCGTGTTGATGTTTTAATGTACAGAGAAAAATATTAGAACCATTCCTACTGATGTTGGATTGATACTCGAGAAAAAAAAACCATGTCTAATTTTCGATTGGATCACCAATGAAAACTCATAGTCAATATTAAAAGTCATGATATTATGTCAAGAACATAAATGAATATAGGTTGACTACAAAAAAGAAACAAGCTGAAAGTGAAAAATAAGCGATAATTTTCTTCAACTATAATAACTGAAATATTATTAAGGTGATGCGTTTTATGCTTTTAGAGGTAATATCATGTTTCACATATTTGTTTAAGCTTGAAGACAACATTATATATTATATATATTATTGAACGTGATTATAGCTTTCATCTTACATGTATCACAATTAGTAGATTATAAATACTATACCGTGTTGATGTTTTAATGTACAGAGAAAAATATTAGAACCATTCGTACTGATGTTGGATTGATACTCGAGAAAAAAAAAAGCCATGTCTAATTTTCGATTGGATCACCAATGAAAACTCATAGTCAATATTAAAAGTCATGATATTATGTCAAGAACATAAATGAATATAGGTTGACTATAAAAAAGAAACAAGCTGAAAGTGAAAAATTATCGTCTAAGAGTCTACTTCAAATTTAAAATATGTTTGAATACATAGTTAGGTAGTGTATTAAAGGAGTAGAGGTATACCTAATGTTTCCATTTAATTGATTATTGTATGGAATTTTCCAAAAAATGAAGGTACTGATGTACATTATTGGAATGTATTTTTTGTTGTTTTTCCTGAAAAATGGTAAATTTTATCTTTGAGTAAATCATGGTTTTTACAGGTTTGGGTTTATAATAGAACGAGTTAACTTTAATTATTCTTGCATTTTATAAAATCGTTATTTTGTAACAAATTACTCCTACTTCTATTTCAGTATTTATTGTTTCGTTACATACATAGGTATCTATTTTAAAAAATACTTTGTTCTACATTGTAATATAACTATACGTAATAATTTATTCAAATAATAGTACTAATATATTTTAATAATTTCTATCATTTAATGGATTTCTTACATATTTTGATCGAATTTTTATCTTCAATGAAATATCATCCAAAGTATTTATATGTGTATCTATAGGTATTTTGTGTTATACTGATACTTGTTTACTTTGAATTATGCTTATTGCTATATTATTTAGTTTTACGTTTACATAACTTTTGATTTAATAGAAAAGTTGTTTGTTTCAAAAAGTCATCAATAGTGTATGCAAAAAATGTGAAGTCATAATTTATGGGCTTCGAGATTATATAAGCAGCTTTGCGAACGAAAGTTTATCAATAGTGTATGATAAAAAACAAATAAAAAAAATTATCACATATGAACATATGCTCTCACATTCATATAATAAAGAAAAATATAAAAATGCACTATTAGATAAATTATATGATGAACCTCATATGCATGGCATGGCATGGGTTCACGTTAGTGAAATTTAATTGACAACATAAGATGATCATTTCATGTTGTTTATTTTCATGCGAGAACTTTCATAATAAATACTAATGAAGACCAGTCATTATTCATATCCAGATTCCATGTAATATGATAGAGCAAAATTTGAAACCGAATTGATACATAATTTTAGGGATGAATACTAGAGGTAGATTAAATGTGTCATTAACTAGTTTACTTAAACGCTTTAACTAAAAACAGCATTTCTTCAATAACAGTCTATACAACATGCCTTAACTACAAGTGGTGCACCTCAGAAATGGTGGGGAAGAAGATAATATTTTTTTCTGGTAGTTTTACGTCAAAAATTGTAATTACAAGTTACAACAACAAAACAGAAAAATTGGAATTCGGAAGAATAAAAAAGAAGGCCTTGATGGGAAGAACTTCGACAACTTACAAATCTTTAAGTAAATTTAAGATGAATTGGATTAAGGAATAGACATTTAAAAAACAAGAGATCGAAGAAATATGAGAGAAAAGTTGTATTATTTTGCACGGCTGCTTTTCAGTTTTACCTGATGTTGTTTTTCTATATATCTATATGACTATTATAACGGAGGTACTTCCATTTGAAGCTTTTGAAATGTCTGAAATGTCCTCTTATATTTCTATTGTATGGTAAGGACATTTTGATCATCCATATTTAGCACTTTCATATACGCAATTAAAAATGCAAGACATTTCCTATCCACTATTCTCACACCTATATTTATTTTTGTTATTATTATTTGGAGCTCTTTTTTCCTCGAAATCTTTTCAAAAACTACACATTTCCCCAAATTTGTCAATAAATTTATCAATTTTGTCGGGTATTTCCATCCAAAGCTATTGATTTCATGGATTATTCTCCCTCACCGCTTTGATCTTCATTTGTGTCATTTACTACAGATTCAGAGGTAATTTTGGTGTCATTTTCTCAGAGTCATTTGCTACAGATTCAGAGGTATTTTTGGTGTCATTTTCTCTGATTTTGAAGTTCAAACCCATTTTTCTTAAATTCAAACAGATTGATGGATTTTAAAATAATATTGTCACTCCAAATGCATTTTGAATGAAGACCAACAACAGAGGATTGAAGGCAGTGAGGAAACAGGGCTGGGTATGGAAATGCAATTCACGTGCTCAAACATGTGAGTTCTGTTCCATTTTTTAACTTTTTGGGAATTTTCTTTGACCAACTTTTTTGTTAGTTTTTATGGTTTTGATTTCTACTATGGCAGTACCAGCCAAGCAATTTAAGGCTATGATTTGTAAATGACGTTCTGATATTAGATATTCTTATTAACATGTATGCTATGGTAGCTGGATATGATGAAAATAATTGTTTCTTTCCCCATGTCATTTTTGATGTTCTTGGCTGTGTACCAAAACAACTTTGCATGCCAAACTCCTATGTTACACATAAAGCTATCTGTTATCCTTCCTAAAGCATGATGTGTTTTTCTTCACAGTAATCTAACCGTTACTTCCTTTAGGTTCTCGTTTCTGATAAAGTGTAACTGGAAGAAAAAAGGTCTCTCCTGCTATGGGTGTAGTGACGGAAATATTCAAACATGTGTCTGACTATGAAACATATGATATGGGAATCATATGATCTCCCTCTCTTGCAGTGATTCAGTTATTAGTGCCATTGATGCAGGCAGCTTAATTGATAGGAGAATGAGGAGCTTCAACTAAACCAAATATCAAAAGTCTTCTGATGCCACAATAAGATTAATACTGGAAATGCATGCAACTTTTTTTTTTAAAAAAAAAAAAATGAGGGCTGTTTTAATTTTATTTACTCTAAGTTACTTGTATAATCACAAACTGTTTACATTTGTTGAAAATATTTTATAATCTCTGGTTTGGTTCTAGGGGGAATTGAACATGAAATTCTTCATGTCTTTGCATTCTACCAAGTTGAGACAAGTTCTCAATGCATGATATTAAAAATAATTCTTCCTTAACTTGCAAAGGGAGCTTATATCATCTTATAGACCATAAGACTGCAGCAGCAGCAGAACAGTATTTAAGTATAAAAATTAAATGGAAATAATTTACCTTTTTCACAAACTTCTAAGCTGTCATCTGTGACTGTTGGTATAAGTTGATCGCTTGATGTAAGGATATCGGCTTCAGGAAATCTTGCAAAATATGGAAGGGGGTTCTGTTCCAACAAGATAGATAAGTAGTCAAAAATTCATTCCTGAATTAACATTGAACCTATTGCATATCTGTCTTTCTCATCCAAATCATTAAACACCATTGAACGTAAAAATGCAAATGAACGCTACAATACAATACATACATTGCAAAATAGAACTCGTGCACATGATATAATATATCAAATTTAAGCAAATTCAAGTTTATGCAATGTAAATGACAAAAGCAATTATATACCTTTAACCAAACCATGTCTGTATCACACATAAGCAACTCAACCCCAAATGGTAACATGGAATTTATAAGGAAAACCTTCTCTCTTCCCATTTTGTGAAACGTAGGTGAACCCCAACCAACATCAATTGTATTCATATGACTCCCCATATCAAACACGGGAACACCTTTCCAGTACAATGCCTCCAACAATTTAGTATCCATTGCACCTGGTTAGTACACACAATTTTAAACTCACAGTTCTTCGTAAGCAAACAGAAATTTTATGAACATGTCATTACCTACAAGAAGGTTGAACACATGTAAATCAGTCAAATGCTTAACCCAATTCAAGATAAAATCCATGAAGGCATAGTTCCCAAACGTTACAATTATCACATTATCCTTTGAACGTTTCTCCACCAATTCTTTGGTCAACTTAAATTTCGACAAGTCGGGCATTTCAGAGCCAGAAGGATCTCGCCAAATATCAGTAGTGGGGCTACTTTCTTCCTCCATTACATGATTCGTTGGCTCAATCGATGAAATGGGGTTTGCGAAGCTTTGGTTCCGATTAGGATTTGAAGAAGAAGAGAAAAAGGGTTTGTTTGGAGACGAGTACAGAGCTGATAAAATGAATAAAGATGATAAAATGATGCCTACCGCGACAGTTATGTAAACCGCGACGAAAAGGGGTTTTGTATTGGAGTTATCTTTGAATGGATTACAGGAAGCCATTGCAAAATTCAGATTGATATTACTGGAAACAAATGAAGACTCTAAAGATTTGCTTGTTTTGATCTTTTGCGTTTCTGTATGAATAAAAGATCGAGGAATGATTGATCCTGGCTGTCGTAGTTCCTCATCGCTGACTTTTAAAGTTTTAAGTAGAGAAGAAGAACATGGGGATTTTAGAGAATATTTTATTTGTAGATCTCACTCACTACGACGCGCTAGTCATTGAAAATTATTTTATTTTAATTTTCACCTTTCCTAGCGTATTTTTTCTCGTCGCAGTTTGAGACATTCTTTAAGAACATTTAGTACTACCAATACCAAGCAGGTTAATCAATATTTAGCGATATCAGTATATCAATATGGTAATGGTTGTCGATGAAAAATATAATGGTAAAAAAACACCAAAACTACTAGTAATATTAAATTTAACAGTAATGATAATTTCGGTTTTTCCCTTTTTAAATTTATCCTAATCATAGAAACTTGTGAAGATATGTCAGTTTATAAAAAGATGTTTGTAGTGGTATTTATGATAATTTTATTTTTAGTTTTATTAGGTTCAAAGTCTAAAGACTAGCAAGTCATTATTTCATATTATTGTAAATAATCTATGATGAATTAAGAAAAGTTTATATGTCAACTAAAATAAGTTATAATATTGATACAAATATTAGCGGAGTTATAATCAAGAATAATATATTAAAATTTTATATCGTTATTAAAATTATAATACAATAAATTTCTAACGTTTTATATACCGGTAAATTTATTATTACCAGTCAACGGTATGCATTTTATTGGTATATCAACTATCATTTTATCCATGATAACGGTAAAGTATTAATAGTTATTTTTGACTTACCAATAGTATCTGTGCGGCAACAGTTTTCTTGTATCGGAACGGTTACCGTTATCAAAACCCTAGTTCGAATTGCTTCATTAGCTTGAGTAACACTTATTTATCGGTATTGTTAAAAGAACTCCCCTTTTGGATATAAACGGTTAAAGAAGTAATCAATACTCAATGGTTTTATTTTCTTCACATCAGGGTACAGAGAAATTAGAACTAGGGACGAAGAACAAGCAAGTTAAAACCAGTTATGGTTGAAATGGATATGCATAAGAATACAAACACATTGGATTGAAGATCGTATAACACTAATGTTTGTTCTAACTGCATTAATAATAGGTGTTTTAGAAAACAATGCACACAATGCGCGCGCACATGTTAACAATAAAACCCTTCCATATACAAAAATGAAGTCTCTTTAACAATGATCCTTCTTTATCTGCTGCTTGATGACGTTTAATGCATGTTGAGGCCATTTGTTCGTTTGGTTAGTCTTAAGGGAAAACATATTGCTTAAAGCAAATCAAAAAAAAAATTGACAACCGAAATTTGACCGCACCAAATTGAGTCAGAATGCTCTACCCAGTGGTTAGTTATTCAATGTTAACGTAGCGCGGTCTCTGCTATCATTGTTATATCAAGTGCATTGACCATCGAGTAAAATGAGGGTGAATTTCAAATTATTTTATGTGTTAATTATTGCAAGATCTTTAACCTCTGTTATCATAAACAATTTAGTCAACAAGTCACATTTAATGTTAATTTGGTATAAAGAGAGTTTATGTAACTTAAAAATTATTTTAGTTATTTATTTATATGATATTTTTTTTAATTTATTTAGAGAAAAGGATGTGTGGGTGAAGCGCTTGCACGGTTGCCAAAAAGATAATCATAATGTAAATGCCATTGGAGGCCTCCATATCGACCAACATGCCTAAGCACTGGTAGTTTATAATTTACAAGTAAATATACAAGAGAAAACTGATTTATCGACGCCAATATGGCGTCGGTAAAGCAGTTTCCGACGTTTATTTTTTGCGTCAGTAAAACTAGCGTAAAAAAAATATTTCCGACGCCAGACGTTAGTTGTTTTCCGACGTCATTCCGACGATGCTCATTATTTGTTTTCCAATGCCTTTCTGACGCCATTCTTTTAGACTTTTCTGACACCTTTCTGATGCCTTTTCAATCTATCTCCGATGCCTCCACATAAAGGTTTATCAACTTCTTTTCGATGCCATTTTCCGATGCCTTTGTGACATTGGTTTTCCACACCTTTTCGACGCCATGTTATATGTTTTTACTGACGCCAAACCGACGCCTTGACGATATTAAATTTATAATACAATTCCCTATTTTGTCACACCTTAGCGACGCATTTCTGACCTTGAACTCAACATAAAATACAATTATTTCAATAATATCCTGCATGCTATGGAAAAATATATTTCAACTAAAAAAAATTACATCACTGATAGCATTATAAATATATATATATATATATATATATATATATATATAGTCAATGAATCAATCAAATTAACGCATAACTTTCATAGCATTATCTAGCACAACTTAAATTAATATCATATACATGCACCTCTAAACAAAAATCATTTCCACATAGTAGATAGATATATATACATCACCATCACAACATCTGAAGTAAAAAGTCATAACTGCATATCAAATAAAAAACTTCACTCGTTTTTTGCATGGTCCTGGTCCTACGGGGCTCGCTTGCTTGTCCATCCATGTTTTCCTTAACCAATCGGCTAAGACTCTCATGCTTTGACTATAGTATTTCGATTTTGGCCTCCATCTCTACCAACTTCTACTCCATGTGAGCGATATACTGCGCTGAATGGTCAGGAACATTGTTGTTGTGATCCTTACGTCTATACTTCTACATTTATTTGATAATTTAAAGTGTCAAACAATAATTCACAATCCACCGAAGTAGTGTAATTATATAATTAAATTTTTAGAAATTACCATAGGAACATTCCCATAACTGGGTCCACCGTCCGACCTTTTGGCCATATAAGTGCTAAGGGCGTGAAAGACTTCTTCTTCAACCTCAAATGTGATATCTATGCCGTTACTTTTTAACTCGTCGATTTTAGATTCATATTTCATCTGTTTTTTGTTTTCATACCTATTAACATAACAAAAGTATGCATTTATTGTAGAATACAATAATCTATGATTTTTGTTTGGTGATAATAAACATATATATATATATATATATGTATGTATGTATGTATATTCATTTAGATGTATTTGTTATTGTGCTATTTTATTTTTTCCATATAATTAAATAAATATTTGTTGAATAAAATAAATAACTCGGAATTCATATTTAAACAAATATTTTATTCAAACAAATATTTTATTAAAAATTCAAATAATATAAATTTGAGCTCTCACTACATTTACACATTTTCAATTACAATACAATTTCAATTACAACACAATTTTCACTAAACAATTTTTCATACATGTTTTCACCTCACTACATAATTCACTCAACACTCATACACTTGATCTTGACTTGCTCCAACTTATGTCCAACCATCTGTTAGGCCTGTCAAATAAATGACGTAGTAAATTGAAAAAGATACAAATTTGAATTGCAAAAATAAAATTGAATTTAAAATTTGTTTTTGCCTCAGGTATTTGGGTTGTTTCTTTTCATATTTTCTGACAAAGACCAAATATATGTGCACGAACAACTTGTAACATTCACAGTGTATCACTGTGACTGTCATAAGGCCGTTTCTCGATTCCATCTCATAAACTAGTACAAATGCACACATGTACAAATCGAATATAAATGGGTACGATACATGTATTATACAGTTACACATATATACATGCATATGTATGCATGTATATACATGAATATGTATGCATGTATATACATGAATATGTGCATGATATTTCAAAATCAATGAGAAATTGTAGGTTCAGAGGCAACGCAAACCATACTTCACAAATAAGTTAACATGAATACAAAGGACTCAACAAACAATGGCGTAATGATCCGGATTTTTCAACGTTTGATTTGGAATATTTAAATGGATTTAAATATTGAATTTGAATTATAGATTGATTTTGAATATAAAAAATTGGATTTATTTATAAAATAAATTTAGAATTTAAATATAGCGATTTATTGAAAAAATTAATTATTGGGTTTAATAATTAAATAAATGGTTAAATTAATGTATCTTAAATTTTAAGCTCGATCAAAATAATTTAAAGATTTGTAAAATTTATGTTTATAATAATGAAGATAATAGAAGTTTAAAAATTAAATTTAAAAGTGATATGTTCAATTTTAGAAATAGCTTGTTTAATTGACATTTAAAAATAGCCTTCCGAGGCACAGTCTCGTAATTCGACGAAACTAGTCCCATTAGATCTGTAATATTGTACTATTATCGGGTTTCAAGTTTCATGGCGTTTGGAGTTATCGTTTGATCGTACGAAATATAAACGCATTGAAATCGATATCGAAATTCAATATAAAAACAGGGTCTGAAAAGCTATCTTCTCCATACGATCGAACTAGGACTCGAAACCTTTTCCATTGTGTTTGGAATATGGGTATAACATTCCAAATGCCTAGCGTCACGCCTCGATAGGGGTTCGTGATTTTAAGCTACGTAATCGAGACATTTTAGAATTTAAATAAATAAATAAATATATATATATTGATCATATTCCCATCAAATTTTATGCCCTTCAATTCAAGGCTACTGTAGTTATCTTCAAGCATGCCTCCTATCCCATCCATCATTTCCCTCCTTCTCGTTTTATAATGGCCGAACCAGAGAAAAAAATAAAAGGGTAAAGCGAAATCAAATTTCGTTCAAAAAAATGGTGTTGCAGAATAATTGTTTTCCCTTTTCTCTTCTCTTCATTTCAGCATGAACGAAATCGAAAAAAATTCGTCAGTTGAAAAATATCGTTCAGAAAAGAAATCGAATGCATTCGGAAAAAAAGAGGGATGGTACGCGATTTTAATCGCGATTTCGCGTTTGAGCCGGAGGTCTTGGCGAAGGGAGAGGCGAGCCAGTATGGGTCACGGAGCTAAGAGGCTAGGCATGGAGCGCGCCCGTCTCAGAAGGACGTATCGCTTATGGCGACATCGATGGCGATGCGTTGATAGGAGTTGGAGGCTCGTCAGTTAGGAATGGGGGCTCGCGTGGGGGAAGTCGCGTTCACTGTGGGGATTGGCGATGGAAGGTGGGCGATTCGCTAGTGTAGGGGGTGAAGCTCTGGCATATCCGGTGGCATGGAGAAGCTTGGAGGCTAGGGAAGGTATATTCGGCAACTGATTTAAATTGTAGGATTAGTAAATTTAAATTTAAAAAAAATTGATAATCATGTTTAAACTAGAAGAAAAAATAGAAAAGATTTTTGAAACAGGAATTTTAAATGTTGATTTGGAAAGTTACATAAAAATTTGATGTTTGGAATTTATATAGATCATTTTAATGAATGTATGTGGTTTTAGAAAAAAAAAAGAAAAAAAAATTTAAGATTAGTTATAATAATTTAAAATTTTAAGTCAACTTTAATTCAAACAAAAAATTGATTTTTTTGATGATTAGTAAAATCCCTAATTTTCTTGTACGAGGTCTAATAATTATGAAAAGCAAGTCGAGATGGAAATGGTCTGCAAAATAGGAAATAAAAGGTGAGAATTTTTCACTCATTTGGATTACCATTTTTAAATTTAAATGTTTAAATTTAAAAACATTGGATGCTAGAATGGTTGATAAATTTTTAATTATCTATGGATGACTATAGTATATATAGTAGTATATATATTAGTATTGGAGTGATATTGTCGCGCATTATAGCAGATGAGACCGTGTGCGCCCGCATAACAGTGGATGAAACCAATATACCGTGATATCCACCTCGAAGTGGGATTGGTATTTTTATATTGTTTTAGCATCTATGGATGCAGGGAAACATGTTGGAAGGATCCAACTGGATTCCTCAAATTTATTGTTTATTTTCATGTATAGTGATATATAATTTGTGTAGAATAATCTATTATAGATTATTCTAGTGATTGAGAATATTGGATGCTATTGTAGCATTGACCTGAATTTTGATAATTTAAAACTACAAAAAAAAAATTTAAATTATGGAATTAAAGGGGATTTGATATATATATATATATATGTATGTATGTATGTATGTATGTATGTATGTATGTATGTATATGTATGTATGTATGTATGTATGTATGTATGTATGTATGTATGTATGTATATGTATATGTATGTACTGGAATTGGAGTTATTTTAAAAGAAATTTAATTAGAAAATATAATTGATTTTTGGGTATACTTAACTATCGTAAAAATTTTAAATGGAGATTTTAAAAATGACTTATATAAAAGAATTTATAGATGTCATATGGGAATATAAGAGGAGTTAAAATCAATGTTAAAAATAGATTGGAAGTATAAATGGAATGTATAAGAAATGAGTTTAGGTAATGGAATTTTACAAATAAGATTTGTGTTACCAACAAGTAAAACTCAAAGGATTTATAAATTCATAAACGATGTCTATAAAATAAAGGAAATCGATATCAGGGTGATAAATTTGGAATATAAATTTACAGGGACAATTTATATCAGTATATGGAAACAGGGTGGGAAAATAATAGATACTATTTTTGTAAAGTGAAAATGGTTAAGGGAATCGGGATGGAAGTGATGTGATGGGAATCGAGAGTGTTATCCCATTTTTTGGTCAAAACTGGAATATCAACAAATTGGTAAGGAATGTTGGATATCAGTGTTAAGCTCCGATCAGGACGAAATTGGTTGGAGATGATGATGAGGATTAGGAGAGGCTATGTTTCAAATTTCAGGTTAATCAGAGTTCGTATGAAGGAGATATGATCGATGCAAGGTAGGAGGGACATACTATTCGAACTCCACATGGCTCATTCGGCATTCCCAACACAAGGGGTCATTCGGCATTCTCTACATCCATTCGGTAGTACCGAGACCGAACCAAAGTACCACCGATCCAAACCCTCTCCAAAGCATAGCCGAACCAGACCTCACCACTCCACTACCTGCCGAATCAAACCCAAAGTGCCACTGCCGAACCAACTCCTCTACCCTCCACTGCCGAACCACCCTACTTCCCTCCTACTGCCGAACCAACCCTACTTCCCTCCTACTGCCGAACCAACCCTACCGGACCAACTCCATGCCAAGCCAAGCCACTCACCGCCGAACCAAGGCCTTGCCGAACCAGTACTGCCAGGCCAGATTGCTTCAGCCCAGGCCCACCAGCAGCTATATGCATCCAAGACCCCTGCCCCCAGCCTCACTCTATAAATAGAGGGGCAGGGGTACAACAATGGGGGAGAGGTTTGAGAGCTTAAACCTGGAAGGAACTTTCAAACAACTTTCATACACTTGTACTACAAGCTTTGTACTCGTAATTGGATTGGAAAAGGAGAATAACATATAAAGTGGACGTAGGCACATTTTGGCCGAACCACTATAAATCTGTGTGTCTTTTACAGTTCAGTCCCTGCTTTTTACGTATTTGCATAAACCACCTAAATCATTACGAACAACATAAAATCAACTAAATCATACAACTTGGAGTTGTTTGCCCATCTTTGGTGCAAACGTATTTGGGTTATTTGCTGAGATCTGTGATTTGTGTTTGAATATCGCTGATTTATATTCATACACTGGTGCTTTCACGGTATTGGGTGTTTGTGACCATTTTTTACGCAAACATTTTGGTGCTTCCACTGAGAGGGACCAGCACCCGCTACATCGGATAGAAGTTTGGATTTGGAAGACAATGACTAGGCAAAACAGTAGAAGGCTAAGGGCTGAGAGAAGCCAACAAGGAGGAAGTCAACAAGCATCCTCCGGAGGTGAGGAAGGACCGGCTTCGATCTACATAACCCGGGATGAAATGGAAGCCATAACAAATTCACTGCAAGAGAGGTTGTTGAAAAGTCAACAGGAAATGATGCAAACTTTCTTGGAGCAAATGAGAGCTGCAGGGATGCAGAACTTAGGAACAGCTACAACGGCTGTGGATGCAGGACAAGAAGCTAGGGTTACGGAACCCAATGAAGGACAGGATGCGGAGCCAGGTGGCAATCAACAAGGGCTTGGGGGCAGGCCCACAGGATTCAACACAGGAGAACCTTTGGAAGGAGTTCAACAGGCTAGAACCAACGTTGCTACTAACGAGCTACACGAAGATATGTATCGGAGTTCCCTCGGGGGCAACCTCCGATAGACAACGGTGGATTGGTAGATATAATCAGGAAGACTGTGCGAGGTGGTTTGACCAACGGAGACTTGGAAGGAGTAAACAGGAGTCCGTTCACTCGGGAAATAAGGATGGCTCAGAATCCACCTAAGTTCAAGCTACCTAGCGTGGAGGTATACAATGGCAAGGAAGACCCTACGGATCACTTGATGAGATACACCAGACACATGGAGGTGCTGGGGGCATCAGAGGAGGTGATGGCCCGATGCTTCCCTTTGTACTTGACGGACTTAGCTGCGATGTGGTTCAGGCAGCTGGAAGAAGGATCTATCAGGACTTGGAGGGAATTGGTGGAAAGGTTTTTGGGACAGTTTCGGGTTCATGTCAAGAGACCGAAGAACGTGATGACATTGACATCGGTAAGGCAAAGGATGGATGAATCGCTTAGAGCTTTTCTAACTCGATTCAGTGCCGCAGTTGCTTCGGTGGATCGGCCCGATCCATCGATGGTTTTAATGGAAGCAGTATCAGGAGTCAGGGAGAACTCGGATTTCAAGGTATCTCTGATACGAGATCCCCCACGGAATCTCGACGAATTCTTTCATGAGGCAGAAAGGTTCCTTCGACAAGAAGATGCGAGTACGGATTTAAAATTGAAAAAGGTTAATGCAGTTGAGGTGGGAGGACCATCCAGCAATGGTTCGGATAAAGACAAAGGAAAAAGGAAGTTGGACGGTGATTCTGGAAATGCTAGGAAGCAATGGAAGGATCCAAAGTTTTCCACATACACAGGATTGAACGAGACACTGGAGCGGATATACCTGGATACTCGAAATCGCCTTCACTACCGGAGGCCGGCTAGGAAAGAACCAACAGAACGGGAAAGGACATCAGGAAGGCACTGTCTCTTCCATGATTTGGATGGACACGACACCAACAGCTGCAGGCACTTAAAGGACATAATTGAGGAGCATGTAAGGAATGGACAGCTGCCACAGTATGTTGGACCTCGGAATGCAACGGCGGGGCAGGAGCAACCGCCGCCTACCTCAAGCTACGATGGCGGGAGACCCAGGAATGATGGTCGGTTGATCATCCATTGACCAAGTTAATATGAAATAAGTAGCGAACTATTGGCAAGCAACCAAGTCATTTACACATGTACGGGGACGGAGATAGCCCCTAGGCATGCTCTGAATGATGATAAACTGCAATGCTGTGGTTTGTGAAATTTATCTCTTGCTTTTGGATTGGACACTTCTTTTCTTTTGGATTTTCGGTTTTGGAGCTTGGATTGAGCTCCTGGGTTTTCTTGCTTTTTGATTTGGATTTTCCTTTGGATGATTGTTTTCGGTTTTGGATGCTGGTTTGGATTTCTGGTTTTCTGATTTTGGATTTGGATTTTGGATTTGGATTTTGGGTTTGGATTTTGGATTGGATTTTGATTGGATTTTTATCTGATTTTTGATAAACGGTCGTCGGGTATGGATTATGCCTGGCAAGGGGTGAGTCGCTTTGCCCGAACGTGGTAAATTGACTCATTCAGGTCGTCGAGTATGGACTATGCTCGGCAAGGGTCCGGAGTGACCAGGATTCGGCCTAGGACTTAGGCCCTATATTATCAATTGTTATTTTCAGGTCGTCGAGTATGGACTATGCTCGGCAAGGGTCCGGAGAGACCAGGATTCGGCTTAGGACTTAAGCCATGGCATCGTACAACGTCCAGGGACACTGGACCAAGGTCGTCAAGTGTGGATTACGCTTGGCAAGAACCCGGAGAGGTTAGCTCAACATCCAGGGACACTGGACCAAGATCATCAAGTGTGGATTACGCTCGACAAGAACACGATGAGGCTAGCTTAACATCCATGGACACTGGATCACGACCGTCAGGTGTAGATTGCACTTGGCAAGAGCCCGGAGAGATTATGGATTTGAATATCGACCCGGAGAGGTCCTGGATTCGGTTATCGGCTATTGGATAAGGATGGTTTGGGATTCGGTTGTCGAGTTCGGATGGACATGGAATTGGCTCAAGCTTTGGTTATTGGATTTGGAATTGGATATCGACTCGGAGCAGTCAAGGATGATCTACTCTGCCGATATGGCTATGGACCTTGGATATTGGATTCGGAACTATTCAAAACACGCCTTGTTATCACAAGGCATGTTTTGGGGGGCAAAGTGTTATCCCATTTTTTGGTCAAAACTGGAATATCAACAAATTGGTAAGGAATGTTGGATATCAGTGTTAAGCTCCGATCAGGACGAAATTGGTTGGAGATGATGATGAGGATTAGGAGAGGCTATGTTTCAAATTTCAGGTTAATCAGAGTTCGTATGAAGGAGATATGATCGATGCAAGGTAGGAGGAACATACTATTCGAACTCCACATGGCTCATTCGGCATTCCCAACACAAGGGGTCATTCGGCATTCTCTACATCCATTCGGTAGTACCGAGACCGAACCAAAGTACCACCGATCCAAACCCTCTCCAAAGCATAGCCGAACCAGACCTCACCACTCCACTACCTGCCGAATCAAACCCAAAGTGCCACTGCCGAACCAACTCCTCTACCCTCCACTGCCGAACCACCCTACTTCCCTCCTACTACCGAACCAACCCTACTTCCCTCCTACTGCCGAACCAACCCTACCGGACCAACTCCATGCCAAGCCAAGCCACTCACCGCCGAACCAAGGCCTTGCCGAACCAGTACTGCCAGGCCAGATTGCTTCAGCCCAGGCCCACCAGCAGCTATATGCATCCAAGACCCCTGCCCCCAGCCTCACTCTATAAATAGAGGGGCAGGGGTACAACAATGGGGGAGAAGTTTGAGAGCTCAAACCTGGAAGGAACTTTCAAACAACTTTCATACACTTGTACTACAAGCTTTGTACTCGTAATCGGATTGGAAAAGGAGAATAACATATAAAGTGGACGTAGGCACATTTTGGCCGAACCACTATAAATCTGTGTGTCTTTTACAGTTCAGTCCCTGCTTTTTACGTATTTGCATAAACCACCTAAATCATTACGAACAACATAAAATCAACTAAATCATACAACTTGGAGTTGTTTGCCCATCTTTGGTGCAAACGTATTTGGGTTATTTGCTGAGATCTGTGATTTGTGTTTGAATATCGCTGATTTATATTCATACACTGGTGCTTTCACGGTATTGGGTGTTTGTGACCATTTTTTACGCAAACAGAGAGGAATTCATAAGTGGGTTGGTTATTGAGGTTTTAAAAATATATTATTATTATTTAAAATCCTAGGAAGTTATATTGTGTTTAAAAGGAAAATTTATTATTTAAAACTATAAGATTTTAAATACAGATCTAAAAAAAACTCGTTAATGGTAATGGCATCCTCATCCCGTCCCGTCCCCAAGAAAACCCCTCCTCCCCCACCCCTATCTCATTCGTCCCTGGCAAATACAGATCTAAGCTCAGTTCCCTGTCCTTCACCAACCCTCAGCTTCCGTCTATTCCACCCACTCGTTCAGTGCACACAGGCTTCCTTGGTCCCGATTCATCTAAGCCTTCTGCATCGGAACCTCTTCTTCCTTCTCCTCCTTCCCTCCCTTCCTTTACTAGGAAAACTTATGCTCATGCGTTGAGCTCCACCTCAACGGTCTCATCCAATCCCCTTAGCTATCAGCGCCGCTGTAGTATCATGCCGGAATTCCCAAACGCTCGTTCCACTATTGAATTTCTGAAGTTGAAAGGCCGCTGTCTCAGGTGTGCTAGTCTGGGACACGTGGCAAGAAATTGTAGGGACCCAAAGATCTGCTATCTATGTGGCGCATTGTCCCAAGAAAATAAATAATTACTTTTCTGCTCATATAAATGATTCAGCCAATGCCACTAAAAACAAATCCAAAAGCTGTCCAATACACGTGGAGAGGACCCCACTCACAGCTTACTTACCCAGGAAATGAGGCAACACTCAGCAACAGTCGCCTTGATCCCCCCTACCACATTCCAAGCATTGTTTCTCTCATTCTAAACCTTTCTCCTTACAAATATTTTCCATGGTCGACTCTTCTCTCTATCTCACTGCCACAATCATTGACAGCTTTTGGTCCATTGAATCCCCTCCACCTCATCCTTTCCCAAATCTTTCATCACCATGAGTGGCCACTTTGGATCCTGTCTGACAATAGTTTCATTTTTTGTTGCCCTACCACCTCGATCCGCGATCAAGCCCCTCAGCGGAGAACCTTAACGAAGCCTGGAGGCTCTGTCCTCTTATAACATTGGTCAGAAATTGACCACCAGTCTACTGATCTTGAACCGACAGCGTGGGCTCGGGTCAAAGGTTTTCCCGAATTTCTTAGAAATAATTCACTTGCAGTCAGTAATGCCCTAAGCTCCTTGGGTCGCTTTATTGCGTTCGATGACTGTGACTGGGCTAATTTCGACCATCGATTCCTATATGTCAAGATGCAGTTTTTCAACGGGGTTAGTACACCTAGCTCTTTTGTCGCGCGTTTGAACAACGAGGATTGTCTCCTTACAGTGGAGAAATGGGAGCATGCTCACCCAACTCATAGGCCAAAAACGATGTCCTTGGGAGTTGACTACAAAATGGATTTCAGATGCTTTGATGAACCCATCCTCTCAGACGACTCAGATGAAGCTAGATTCGATGCGATGTACTATGGCCCAGCCATATCCCCATCGCCTGCACTAGCTGCCCAAATTCGCGACACTAATCCGGGGGGGTCTGGCTCTCAGCACTGGGATGCTTGGCCCGAAGAACAGCAGGTTAACCCAGTAGTGAATCTTGACTTATCCTCACCTCCCCTTCGCAGACTCCGGGCACAATACAAGATTCCAACCCCTTTTGCAACTGTCCGGGCAGCTCCTCCAGCTTCTCCGTTGCCTTGCCCAAGGTCTCCTCTGCTCACTCCAGCAACCGTTCGCCGTAGTTCCAGAATCAACAGGGCGGCTTCTCTCCCTGGTAGTTTCTATAAAACTGTTGTTTTTTCCTCAGCTAATAGGAGTCTAAATAAAAAAATGGCTCACTGCATGGGTGTGAATTTGAGTGATGATCACTACACTGCCATGCAAGCACTGGAATCTGAGCGTTTGTCCCTTTCCCAATGAAACTAATTTCTTGGAATGAACGGGGTTTGGGGGACCCATCTAAAAGGCATGCCGTCAGTCTCATTTTATCCCCTCATAAAGCAGACATTCTTTTTTTACAAGAATCTAAATCGATTGATCCACCACAATCCTTCATTAGACACATGGGGGTGCCCATCCTATCGGGTTGGTTCCACATAAATGCTATTGGTTCCAGAGGGGGTATTATCACCGCTTGGAATGAAGCTGTTTGGGCCCATTGTCATACCACGGCCCACTGTCTCATTTAAAAGTCCTAACGGTTATGCATGATTAGTAGATATTCAAATTCCTGATATAAATGTACCACAAGTTGATACAATTGTATGATTTTATATTAGAACATCATTTCCATTCTTTCTAAAAGTGGAATATGCGCCTAACAAGGGTATGATTTTTGTTTGATTTTTTATTGAAGTTTAATATTTATATTCAAATTGAGTTTCAATGTTGGATTAATATCGATCACTTTATCTCTATTTTCTCTAACACTATTATTCTTTTGCTGATAACAAAAAGGAGAGAGAAAAGTTAAGATTTTGTCAAATAGAATCAAGCAAAGGTCAAATAATTTTCCATTTGCATCTAGGCTCATTTTTATATTTCTATTTGTATGCGTATATGTAGGGGAGCATCGTATAGAGATGAAGCATTTAAAATAGGGGGAGAAATTAGAGTATATCATTGATCAAATACATTTAACACAGTCAAAATCTTAAATATATGTTTGTTATCATCAAAAGGGGGAGATTGTTGAATATGCGCTTATATGTTTTTGTTTGATGATAATAAACATATATATTCATTTAAATGTGTTTGGTAATGTACTATTTTGTTTTTCATAGATTAAATAAATATTTGTTGAATAAAATAAATTACACAGAATTTGAATTCAAACAGATATTTTATTCAAACAAATATTTATTACAATTTTGAATAGTACAAATTCAAGCTCTCACTATACATATACAATTTTGATTCTAATTACATCACAATTCAGTTTACATAATTTCCTCACTACATATCACTCACACTCGTAGTTTATCTTCAACTTCATTCCAGTTAGAATCCAGCATCTGAGAAATCTGCAAACATATTCACTAACGCAGTAAAATTGAAAAAGAAATATTTTTGCAATATAAAATGAAATATGATTTTTGAAAATATGATTTGCCTTAGTTATTTGGGTTGTTCGTCATCATTCACATTTGAATTCATCATACACGAACAATGTGACATGCACAGTGTATCACTGTACATGACACAAGGCCATGCACATCGATATACACTTGATAATGCTACAGGGACAGGTGAGCACAGGTCAAACCCAAATGAAAAGCCGGGTTCAACTCACGTGCAATATATTCAAAATCACGACATGAGCACAAGGTCAAACCCGAGTTTTTGAAACTGGATTCAACTCAAGTGAAATTTCAAAAATCAACATGAATGGATGCAAAGACCAGTAATGCAACAGTGATATGCACAGATGCATTCAAAGTACAAACCAGTTGCAACATGGATGTCACAAGCAAAGACCAGACACACTTGAACATGGTGAGAAACACAAGTCAAATAACTCAGCATTGAAGTGGATGTACAAAGCTCAAGTTCAATCCCAAAGCAACCAGCAATGCATGCAAGTGCCAACCAGAATGAAGACCACAAGTAAACAAGACTACAGTGATACAAGTTGTACAAGATAACAACAACAATGAAAATCAGTGCAACATGTAGACAGCAACTTCAATATGCTCAAGTGAATGAAAATTCAAAAGCTCAAGTAATCAAGTAAACAACTCAAGCAATGACCAGAACACAAAGACAGGCAGAGAAATGAACATAGCAGTGTACATGAATACAACATCAGTATGCAACATATTGAAGCAGTTCAATATCCAAGCTACAATGGAAAAGCATGACCAGATACAAATGAAGACCAACAACAAACCCAAATGAATATCACAAGTATGATCAGTGGTACACATGCAAGCTCGAGCACAAAATATGGAAACTGCACCAATGCAAATCAAAACAGAGAGTATATATGGTGATGCAGTCAACATCTACTCAAGGCAACAGTGCAGTGCAACTACACAACTACAAGTACGGGGAGATACAACTCAAATGAGCAAGTGCAACAAAGTGCAACTTGACTATCAAGACAAAATCCAATAACAAATTCAGTGAAGCCCAAAGTCAATGCCGAGAAACAATGTATACAAATGATCAGGTCAAAATGAAGCAAACTACTGAATCAAGTACACAAATGTACACAATCCAGGCAGCAAGTACATCATGAAACCAAAGTGAGAATGCACCAGTGAAACCTAATGCAAAACTCAAGCCTGGCCGAGAATGGATACAAGTGACTCAGGCAAATGCAATATAATCAAACACAGCAAACTGTCACATAACCAAAGTTAAACAGAGGCATATACATATATGCACAGGAACAAAGACAGTGAACTATATGATAATCAAAGTAACTTAAGTCAACAATATCAAGTACAAGCCAGCATATCAAATATGAATCAATTCATATGAGGAATGGCCAGAGACGAAGCTCACAGGGATGAACACAACGATGGCCGAAGCCGTGGCAGTCACGAAGTA
The DNA here is from genome assembly GCA_030765085.1 of Allium cepa. Classification (NCBI taxonomy): domain Eukaryota; kingdom Viridiplantae; phylum Streptophyta; class Magnoliopsida; order Asparagales; family Amaryllidaceae; genus Allium; species Allium cepa. The sequence continues at coordinate 243,486,433 of CM060930.1, forward strand.
ATACACAGTAAAGCCGAAGTCAGAATTCAACGAAAATATACGTCTTTGAAAAAGTCAAAGCAAAGTAAAAAAGTAAAGTTTCTTCCGTATCAAACAAGAGAAAATCGAACGTTTCAAAATCAAGACCGTGTGCATCAAGTAGTCGCAAATATCAGGAAAGCCGTGCGCATCAGGCAATCAAAAAATTAGGAAAGTGTAAATGAATACGAGCAAATTCAAGTGACTCGAATTCATATAAATATCAAACCCAAAATTAATCATCGGCATTGAGTTCGAATACGAGAAATCATAAAAGCACAAATAGGAAATTACATACCGAAGCAACAGTGAACTCAATCAAAGGAGCAGCTGCGAACGAGCGCAAGCAACACAAACCAGAGAATTGATCATCAGAGAAGCCGCGAGCAAGAGCGAGAGCAACACAAAGCAAAGAATCGAATTTGAAGAAAAACCCTAATTTCAGTAGAAAGAGGATCGGCCATTATTTTCTTCACAAGGCAAAAGAAGAGGAACGGGCAAAAGAACGGGCCGGCCTTGTTTTACAAAAGGAATTTAGTTTATTTAATTAGGGTTTATTTTAAAGGGGGTTTTAATTTTAATTTGTTTTTTGTTGTTTTTACTTTTCGAGTCAAAGTATTGGTAAATCACCACCTAGGTTGTAGGTAGTGTCAGATTGTCTAGTTAGAATTAGTTTAGTGAGCAGGGTGTGCGAGTTTGCAAAACTCTATAGACGGGAGCAAGGGTTTGCGAGTTTGCAAAACTCTATAGGCGGGAGAAGGGGTTGCGAGTCTATTAGAGTGTTTGTAAGTGGGAGCAGGTTTTGCGAGTCTGTTAAAGTGTTTGTAAGCGGGAGATTGTTTAATTCTAATAGAAATCTGGGAATGCAGCAGTAGGCAGGGGTTGCCGAAGCTGGGTAAATTTTGTGTGTGATTTACTTTTCAGCATATTTATTTCTGCAGTTTGTTTCTGTGTTTAAATCGAGAAAATTTGCTATAACCCTATTCACCCCCCTCTAGGGTTAATCTAGATCCTACAAGTGGTATCAGAGCACGGTATTTTTCTTTAACTCTATAGTCATGAATTCATCAATAATGCTTTTTCTGAGGGGCAATCTATTGTTAGGCCACCCATGTTTAATGAGAATGATTATGCTTATTGGAAAGTTAGGATGGACATTTATCTTAGTTCTGTTGACTATGATGTTTGGGACATTATTGAAACTGGCTATAAATCTCCCACTATAGCTATTGGTGATACTGAGATTCCTAAACCTAAGGATATGTGGGATGCTAACGAAAAGAAATTAAAAACTACAAATGCTAAATCCATGAATGCTTTGATCTGTGCTCTTGATAAGACTAAATCTGAATTTAATAGAATTTCTCATTGTAAAACTGCATAGGAAATTTGGCATACCTTGGAGGTAACACATGAAGGAACTTCTCAAGTCGAGGAGTCTCGTCTAGCCTTATTCAGCAATGAATACGAGAACTTTGTGATGGACAAAGGCGAGAGCATAAAGGACATGTTTGGACGCTTTTCAACTTTGGTGTACAACGCTAGAGCGCTTGGGAAGGTATTCACTTAGGTAGAGCTTGTGAGGAAGGTGCTACGAGTCTTACCGATGAGCTTTGAGGCAAAAGTCACGGCAATACAAGAATCGAAAGATCTGAGTAAACTAAGCATGGAGGAGTTGATCGGCAACTTGATGACATATGAGCTTGAGCTAAAAGCAAAGGAGGAACGCAACAACTCCGAACCAAAGAAGAAGACGATTAGCTTAAAGAGCAAAGAAGAGAGCGATGAAGAAGATCCAATTGAAGAGCTTGCAATGGCTGTCAATAATCTTAGAAAATGGTCAAGATTCAAGCCACGCAAGAAGAAAACAAATGGTAATAGGTCAAAAGATTCTGACAATTCCGATAATGAATCGACGTGCTTTAACTGCAACAAGCCTGGCCACTTCAAACAACAATGCCCACTTCTCAAAAACAACAAAGGAAAGAAAAAGAAGAAGAAGGCCTTTGCAGCGACTTGGGATGATGAAGAAGGATAGGAAGTTTCGAATAGTAGCTCAGAGAAGGCTAACTTGTGTCTTGTGGCAAAATCAAATTCAGAAGCAAGCTCAGAGGAATATAGTGAGGTAGGTGACTATTCTTATAAAGAACTTGTTTTTATGTGTCTGTTCTTACTAAAGTAGTTGATACTCTTGAATCTAAAATTGAAAAACTGAGATCTGATAGGAGAGAACTTGCTCGTGAAAATTTTAGGTTAGAAACTGAACTTGAAAATATTCAAAACCTAGAATGTAAAAAATGTAAAATTTTAGATTCAGAATTATCAAGACTTAAGAATAGCTCTGAGAATCTTGAAAAAGAAAACTTGAGTCTTAAGGAAATCATTGACACTAGGAAAAAGGATTTTATAAATAGACGCACCTCACCTGTCACTGAAAACACAACACTAAAAACCAAAGTCCAAAATCTTAAGAAATCTCTGAATAACTTTTTAAGAGGAGAAAAATCATTCAACATGTTATTGGGAAATCAAATTTTTGCTAACAACAGAAAAGGACTAGGTTTTGGGAAAACACAAGTTGATGGTAATGCAAAAGGTAAGAGTGTCTTTGATAGATGTGAAATAATTGGACATCGTGTTGAAAATTGTAGTCATAGGAACAAGAACACAAAATTTATACAAGTTTGGGTTCCTAAGAATTCTACAAACAAATTTCATGTCTATTGAAACAAGAATGAAAGGACTAAACAAGTTTGGGTTCCAAAGGGTTTGTTTATTCACAATGCTTCAGCCGCTAACAATCATGGACCTATAAAAACAAATAGGTCACAAAAATCTTTCATCGTGTAGGTATGGTGGCGGGCTAAGGATCAACAACAGTGTTCGCTGGATTTTGGCTGTTCCAGAAACACAACGGGTAACAAAGCAAAGTTCCTTAGCCTATTACAAAGGTGACAGAATCACAATGGGCAACCACGAAAAATTATCGTAAAGGTAAAACAGGTGAAGGTATATTAAATGTGATAATCTACACCGTATTTTGAATGAAATTAGCCAATATTGAGATGTTGTAAAGAGATGATTTTTTTCTGACTTGTTCGACATAGTTGGCCAATTATATTTATGCCAAAAACACTATTCTTTGAATTACTTCATACATATATGTTTGGATTAAACATGGTGTTTTGTTGGATGATAATATTTTTTCGGCTAACTCTATATTCACGGTTTTCTGATTATTTACATGGCTTCAATGTAGGATCTAGATTAACCCTAGAGGGGGGGTGAATAGGGTTATAGCAAATTTTCTCGATTTAAACACAGAAATAAACTGCAGAAATAAATATGCTGAAAAGTAAATCACACACAAAATTTACCCAGCTTCGGCAACCCCTGCCTACTGCTGCATTCACAGATTTCTATTAGAATTAAACAGTATCACGCTTACAAACACTCTACTAGACTCGCAGACATTTGCTCCCGCTCACAAACACTCTACTAGACTCGCACACCCTGCTCGCAAACATTTGCTCCCGCTCACAAACACTCTACTCGACTCGCACACCCTGCTCCGCCTATAGAGTTTCGCTTACTCGCAAACTTTGCTTCCCGCCTATAGAGCTTCACTTACTCGCAAACTCTGCTCCCGCCTATACAGCTTTGTAAACTCGCACACCCTGCTCACTGAACTAATTCTAACTAGACAATCTGACACTACCTAAACCCTAGGTGGTGATTTACAAATTCTTTGATTCGTAAAATAAAAACAATAATTAAAAAACAATAGAAAATAACCCTAAACCCTAATTAACAATATAATAAAGCCCTTTTATAAAAATTAAAAAACAAAACCCCTTTTTTAATAATAAGGCCAGCCCACTCCCTTATTTCACCCGATCCTTTTGTCTCGTTCGTGAGAATAATGGCGGCTTCGTCCTGTTTAGGGCTTCGTTCCCTTTGTTCCAATTAGGGCTTCGGCTCTTGTGTAAATCAGGGCTTCAATTTCTTCGATCGATCTGAGATATGTTGCCCTAGCTCGCTGCTTCTCTGATGGTTGACTATCGCTCGTTTGCAGTTGCTTGATCGAGTTCGTTGTTTGTGAATTCGGTATGTACTGTTTCCTTTTGCTTTACTAAGTTGATACTTGAACTCGATGCTTGAAATTGCCAGTGATGATTGGGTTATATATGCGTTCGAATTCCTTGAATACGTTCGTCTAAATATATTTGAATTTTTCAATTCCTTTTTCTCTGCCGCTTGATGATGTTTGAACGATTGATGATTAATCTGACTTGTTCAATACGACTATTTCTAGTAGCTTGATTCACATGGCTTTGAATTGCCTTGCTTATCACGGTTTTGATTTTGCTGGTTCGACTTGGCATTGACTGTTTCAATTTGTCTCACACTTGATTTCTGATTTGTGAATTATTCAACCTTGTTCATCACGGTGCTGACATTTGCTTTGACCAGTTGATTTACTTTGGCCATACTGTTGAAATAGTTCTTCACTGTGAACTTGTAGTCTTTTGTTTGTGTGCTCGAGTTTGCATTGTTACATTTCACTGGACTGTTTCTGGTCATGTATATGTTTGTGCATGATCTCATATGCATTGAACTCTGGTTTGGATATCATGGTGTACATTTCATTTGCAGCCTTGACGTGATTTTGTTCACTGATGTTCACTGATATAATTCATGATGTATTCATTTTGTTTACATGAAATCTTGTTCATTGTTGTTGTTTAAGTTAGTCTGCACTTTTACTTGAACTTGTAGTCTGCCTTGATCATCTTGTAACCTGGTTTGTTCATCATGTAGCTTGTTGGTCTTCATTTGAAGTCGTAGCATTCATGTTTGACATATATGCACTGTGTGGTCTTAAGCATTTGCATATTTGTTCACCTGCACTGTTGCCTTGTTGACTGCATCACCATACTCTCTGTTTTGATTTGCATTTGCATTGCATTTCTCAGTGTCATCTTCACTTGCACTGTGGCATTATGTTCATTTGTTGTAGTTGTATTCATGCACACTACTTGAGGCTTGCTGTGCACTTTTAATGCATTACTTGTCTCTGCTCCATCCTGGTTGCTTCCCTGACCTTGTATCACTTGATGTCTTGAACATTGTTTTGATGCCTGATGCATATTACTTGACCATCGTTGCTGCATTGCTTACTGTCACTAATGCTTCGAGTCAGTTTCATTGTTGCTGCTCCTTCGGTGCACTATGCCTTGTTTACCATGTTGTTGCATTGTATTGTTTGTCTCTCTTTTTTGATATGCATTGATGCAGTTTCCATTCATGTTGCCTCTGTGTTTGATTTGCATAGCTGAACTTGAATTGTCTGCTGTTGCTATGTAGTTGCTATGCCTTGCTTGGTTTCTGTTCTTTGTATTCTGGTCAGTGGTGTTCATTGTAGTTGCACTGCACTTTGATGTTGTAGTCTCTGACTTTGCTGTATCCATGCTTTTATGCTTGTGACATTCCTCTGCCTTGTTGAGTTCCTGTGTTTGGTCACTGATGCATTACTGTAGTTGCCATATCTTATGCTCGAGCTCTTTGCATACTTCATGACTGTACTGTTGCAGTCGAGTTGTTTGCATTCACTTCATTCATTTGTATCAGTTCTCGATTCTGACTTCTGTATATTTGGACTTGTTGTAGTTGAATTTTGTGATGTTGCCTCTGGTTGGTGTTGTTACTGCATTCATGACCACTGTCTTGCATGTTTTTGATAAAGTGTGACTGATGCTGCACTTGGTCTTTGTTCTGTTGCTTTGAATGAATTATTGCCAGTGATGTTAACATGTGCATTTGCTTGAGTCTGTGTCATTTTCCTTGAGTTGAACCTATCTTGGGTTTGACCTTGTTTTTGATTTCTGTGCATTTGTTTGATTTTTGCACACGAGTTGGCGAGGCAGTGCACACATATACGAATGTACACGTGTGTACTGCAGCCACTTATAATTGCCTGTCCCTGATAAAAATACTGATATGCACAGATATTGCACAGTCAAAAATGATGACGAACAACCCAAATAACTGAGGCAAACAATGTTTTCAAAATCATCGTTTCTTTCAAATTTCAAAAATATTTCTCTTTCAATTTTACTGCGTTTGAGAATATTTTTGCAGATTACTCAGATGCTGGATTCAAACCGGAATGCAGTTGAAGACAAAATACGAGTGTGAATGATATGTAGTGAGGTTATCAATGTAAAAATATTTGTGATGTAATCGTGATGTAATCAGAAATGTATATGTATAGTGAGAGCATGAATTTGTACTATTCAAGATTGTAATAAATATTTATTTGAATAAAATATCTGTTTGAATTCAAATTCTGTGTAATTTATTTTATTCAACAAATATTTATTTAAACTGTGAAAAATAGAATAGTATATTAACAAATACATTTAAACGAATGTATATATGTTTATTATCATCAAACAAAAATCATATAAGCGCAAAGCGCATATTCAACAATCTCCCCCTTTTGATGATAACAAACATATATTTAAGATTTTGAATGTATTAAATGTATTTGATCGTTCAATTTGCTCCCCCTATTTAAATGCTCCTCTCTACATAATACTCCCCCTACATATATGCATACAAATAGAAATATATAAATGAGCCTATATGCAAAGTGAATACTCCCCCTACATATATACATACAAATAGAAATATATAAATGAGCCTAGATGCAAAGTGAAAATTATTTGACCTTTGCTTGATTCTATTTGACAAAATCTTAAATTTTCTCTCCCCCTTTTGTTATCAGCAAAAGAATAACAGTGTTGTAAAAATAGGGATAAAGTGATAGACATGAATCAAACATTTAACTCAATTGAATATAAATATCAAATTTCAATAAAACTCAAACAAAAATCATAATTACCCTTGTTAGGCGCATATTCCACTTTCAGAAATGATGGAGATAAAATCATCAAAAATTCATATAGATATGTCTATTTGTGGTATATTTATTTCTGGAAATTTGAATATCTACTAACCATGCATAACCGTTAGGACTTTTAAATGAGATTAGTAGTATTCCAATTTAATTTAAAAATGAAATCAAGTATCTTCTAACCACGCATGACCGTGAGGACTTTTAAATGGGATTAGAATCAACTTGTCTATTAAATCAATTAAATTTGATATGCGTTCCATACATGCATAACCGTGAGGACTTTTAAATGAGCATGGAAGCACATAATCAAAAATCCAAGTAATTCACCCATGCATAACCGTGAGGACTTTTAAATGAGAGTGAATACTTTGGATATTTATTTTTATTGCTGAATATAATAAGTTGAAGCACAAATAATTTCCTTCACAGATTTAAAGATATTGAAGAACAAATGATTTCCTTTGTAAACTACCACAAATTTACATACTAAATATGATCTTGAAGAGTGATGGTCGATAGAAAGATGATAGAAATAGAAATGGTCATGGAATTATTACCCAACAAAAAGTTTTTATAACTCTTGTTATGAAATTCTAAAGAAATTTTCTAATTATACTTTCTCGAGTTATAATATATGATAAATATCAACACTCATCTCTTTTTCAATCACTATTCATCATTTCGGTAATCAAAGGGAGTCAGATTAGTCAAAATTTGTCATTTAAAATCAAATTCAAAAATTATAAAATCAATTTTTCAAAAATGATTAATCTGTAAATATGGTCAAACATGATTTTCTCGAGGGGGTTTCATAAGAAAATCTGTTATTTAATAAATTATTTCAAGTGAAAAATATGCAGATATTTTCTTTGAAAAACAATGCAGCAAATGAATGTTTCAAGAATTAATCACGTTCCACTAGTAATTTTTCTATCAACTATATTACCAGTGTAATCTGCATCTGAATTTAAATTTCACACAATATTCACTCGTTGAACCATGAAGTGTGCACCAAAAATTTCAAACTTAACATCATTCTTTTGAATTTGAATTGAAGCCGTGTTAACACTCAAACACATATCATGGTGTTAATTTCAGAAACCATAGGATAAACAAGTTCATGAGTAATCAACAGTCAATCAACATCATAATTATTTCAAAAACAATTTCTTAAGGTTTCAACAATTTCTTAAAATCCTTTTTCACATGAATTTGAAATCGTGCAAATTTACAAGCAGTGACCAAAATGTCAGAACCAATATATCTACGTGTAGCATGAGTAACCATCATTTGACCGAACAAATTTATATAAATTAGTTCAAAATTGAAAATCTGATTGGTCATCATTTAAGCACAAATCAATGTCATAAATAAGAACAAGTCAAAAAATCATATCAATTAAGTCCGAATCAGTCAACCATCATAATTACTCCAAGTAATTCTATTTAAAGATGGTTAGTCAATATTTTAAAAAAAAATCATAGCATCAAAATCATCATCTTTTGTTTATCTCAATATTGGCTGATTTTAATTTAGAGTATGGTTCAGATAATCACATTTAAAAACAATTACCTGTTTTACCTTTACGATAATTTTTCGTGATTGCCCATTGTGATTCTGTCACCTTTATACTAGGCTAAGGAACTTTTCTTTGTCGCCCGTTGTGTTTCTGGAACAGCCGAAATCCAGAGAACACTGTTGTTGTTCCTTAGCCTGCCACCACACCTACACGATAAAAGATTTATGTGACCTATTTGTTTTCATAGGTCCATTGTTGTTAGTGGCAGAATATGAAAAATATGTTTTTGGAGACCCAAAACTATTTATATATGTTCCTTTTGGCACCCAAATTTGTTTGACTTTCAAAGATTTTATATTTGTGCCTTTTGGAACCCAAATTGGTATAGTTTTCACGTGTTTGGGTCTATACCAACAATTATTTCGATTATGTCCAAATTCTCTACAAAACGTGCTCATTAAATTGACTTGATTAAATTTTGTGTTCCTATGACTATGATTTTCAACATGATTTCCAATTATTTCAGATCGAGCAAAAACACTTTTACTTTTTGCATTATCATCATTTTGTGATTTCCCAAAGCCTAGTCCTTTTCTACTGTTAGCAAAAATTTGATTTCCCAATAGCATGTTGAAAGATTTTTCGCCTCTTGAAAAGTTATTCAAAGATTTCTCATGATTTTGGACTTTGGTTTTAGTGTTGTATTTTCAGTGACAAGTGAGGTGCATCGATTTATAAAATCCTTTTTCCTAGTGTCGATGGTTTCCTTAAGATTCAAGTTTTCTTTTTCAAGATTCTCAGAGTTATTCTTAAGTCTTGTCAATTCTGAATCTAAAACTTTACATCTTTTACATTCTAGGTTTTGAATATTTTCAAGTTCAGTTTCTAACCTAAAATTTTTACGAGCAAGTTCTCTCCCATCAGTTTTCAGTTTTTCAATTTTAGATTCAAGAGCATCAACTACTTTAGTAAGATCAGAACACATAAAAACAAGTTCTTTATAAGAAAACTCACCTGCCTCACTAGATTCGTCGGAGCTTGCTTCTGAATTTGATTTTGCCATAAGACACAAGTTAGCCTCCTCCGAGCTCCTATCCGAAACTTCCTCTCCCTCTTCATCATCCCAAGTTGCTGCAAAAGCCTTCTTTTTCTTTTTCTTTCCTTTGTTGTCTTTGAGAAGTGGACATTTTGGTTTGATGTGGCCAGGCTTGTTGCAGTTATAACACGTCAGTTCATTATCGGAATTTTCGGAATCTTTTGGCCTATTACAACTTGTTTTCTTCTTACGTGGCTTGAATCTCGACCATTTTCTAAGATTATTGACAGCCATTGCAAGCTCTTCAATTGGATCTTCTTCATCTTTATCGCTTTCTTCTTTGCTCTTTAAGGCAATCGTCTTCTTCTTTGGTTCGGAGTTGTTGCGTTCTTCCTTTGCTTTTAACTCAAGCTCATATGTCATCAAGTTGCCAATCAACTCCTCCATGCTTAGTTTGCTCAGATCTTTCGATTCTTGGATTGCCATGACTTTTGCCTCAAAGTTCATTGGTAAGACTCGTAGTATCTTCCGCACAAGCTCTACCTCAGTGAATACCTTCCCAAGTGCTCTAGCGTTGTACACCAAAGTTGAAAAGCGTCCAAACATGTCCTTTATGCTCTCGCCTTTGTCCATCACAAAGTTTTCGTATTCGTTGCTGAATAGGGCTAGACGAGACTCCTTGACTTGAGAAGTTCCTTCGTGTGTCACCTCCAAAGTGTGCCAAATTTCCTGTGCTGTTGTACAATGAGAAATTCTATTAAATTCATTTTTATCAAGAGCACATATCAAAGCATTCATGGCTTTAGCATTTGTCGTTTTCAGTTTCTTATCGTTGGCATCCCACCTATCCTTAGGTTTAGGAATCTCAGTATCACCAACGATTATAGTGGGAGGTTTATAGCCAGTTTCAATAATATCCCAAACGTCATAATCAACAGAACTAAGATATCCCGTTAAACATGGGTGGCCTAGCAATAGATTGCCCCTCAGAAAAAGCATTATTTTGTAGACTCATGACTCTAGAGTTAAAAAAAATATACCGGGCTCTGATACCACTTGTAGGATCTAGATTAAACCTAGAGGGGGGGGGTGAATAGGGTTATAGCAAATTTTCTCGATTTAAACACAGAAATAAACTGCAGAAATAAATATGCTGAAAAGTAAATCACACACAAAATTTACCCAGCTTCGGCAACCCCTGCCTACTGCTGCATTCACAGATTTCTATTAGAATTAAACAGTATCACGCTTAAAAACACTCTACTAGACTCGCAGACATTTGCTCCCGCTCACAAACACTCTACTAGACTCGCACGCCCTGCTCGCAAACATTTGCTCCCGCTCACAAACACTCTACTCGACTCGCACACCCTGCTCCGGCTATAGAGTTTCGCTTACTCGCAAACTTTGCTTCCCGCCTATAGAGCTTCGCTTACTCGCAAACTCTGCTCCCGCCTATACAGCTTTGTAAACTCGCACACCCTGCTCACTGTACTAATTCTAACTAGACAATCTGACACTACCTAAACCCTAGGTGGTGATTTACAAATTCTTTGATTCGTAAAATAAAAACAATAAGTAAAAAACAATAGAAAATAACCCTAAACCCTAATTAACAATATAATAAAGCCCTTTTATAAAAATTAAAAAACAAAACCCCTTTTTTAATAATAAGGCCAGCCCACTCCCTTATTTCACCCGATCCTTTTGTCTCGTTCGTGAGAATAATGGCGGCTTCGTCCTGTTTAGGGCTTCGTTCCCTTTGTTCCAATTAGGGCTTCGGCTCTTGTGTAAATCAGGGCTTCAATTTCTTCGATCGATCTGAGATATGTTGCCCTAGCTCGCTGCTTCTTTGATGGTTGACTATCGCTCGTTTGCAGTTGCTTGATCGAGTTCGTTGTTTGTGAATTCGGTATGTACTGTTTCCTTTTGTTTTACTAAGTTGATACTTGAACTCGATGCTTGAAATTGCCAGTGATGATTGGGTTATATATGCGTTCGAATTCCTTGAATTACGTTCGTCTAAATATATTTGAATTTTTCAATTCCTTTTTCTCTGCCGCTTGATGATGTTTGAACGATTGATGATTAATCTGACTTGTTCAATACGACTATTTCTAGTAGCTTGATTCACACGGCTTTGAATTGCTTTGCTTATCACGGTTTTGATTTTGCTGCTTCGACTTGGCATTGACTGTTTCAATTTGTCTCACACTTGATTTCTGATTTGTGAATTATTCAACCTTGTTCATCACGGTGCTGACATTTTCTTTGACCAGTTGATTTACTTTGGCCATACTGTTGAAATAGTTCTTCACTGTGAACTTGTAGTCTTTTGTTTGTATGCTCGAGTTTGCATTGTTACATTTCACTGGACTGTTTCTGGTCATGTACATGTTTGTTCATGATCTCATATGCATTGAACTCTGGTTTGGATATCATGGTGTACATTTCATTTGCAGCCTTGACGTGATTTTGTTCACTGATGTTCACTAATATAATTCATGATGTATTCATTTTGTTTACATGAAATCTTGTTCATTGTTGTTGTTTAAGTTAGTCTGCACTTTTACTTGAACTTGTAGTCTGCCTTGATCATCTTGTAACCTGGTTTGTTCATCATGTAGCTTGTTGGTCTTCATTTGAAGTCGTAGCATTCATGTTTGACATATATGCACTGTGTGGTCTTGAGCATTTGCACATTTGTTCACCTGCACTGTTGCCTTGTTGACTGCATCACCATACTCTCTGTTTTGATTTGCATTTGCATTGCATTTCTCAGTGTCATCTTCACTTGCACTGTGGCATTATGTTCATTTGTTGTAGTTGTATTCATGTACACTACTTGAGGGTTGCTGTGCACTTGTGATGCATTACTTGTCTCTGCTCCATCCTGGTTGCTTCCCTGACCTTGTATCACTTGATGTCTTGAACATTGTTTTGATGCCTGATGCATATTACTTGACCATCGTTGCTGCATTGCTTACTGTCACTACTGCTTCGAGTCAGTTTCATTGTTGCTGCTCCTTCGGTGCACTATGCCTTGTTTACCATGTTGTTGCATTGTATTGTTTGTCTCTCTTTTTTGATATGCATTGATGCAGTTTCCATTCATGTTGCCTCTGTGTTTGATTTGCATAGCTGAACTTGAGTTGTCTGCTGTTGCTATGCAGTTGCTATGCCTTGCTTGGTTTCTGTTCTTTGTATTCTGGTCAGTGGTGTTCATTGTAGTTGCACTGCACTTTGATGTTGTAGTCTCTGACTTTGCTGTATCCATGCTTTTATGCTTGTGACATTCCTCTGCCTTGTTGAGTTCCTGTGTATGGTCACTGATGCATTACTGTAGTTGCCATATCTTATGCTCGAGCTCTTTGCATACTTCATGACTGTACTGTTGCAGTCGAGTTGTTTGCATTCACTTCATTCATTTGTATCAGTTCTCGATTCTGACTTCTGTATATTTGGACTTGTTGTAGTTGAATTTTGTGATGTTGCCTCTGGTTGGTGTTGTTACTGCATTCATGACCACTGTCTTGCATGTTTTTGATAAAGTGTGACTGATGCTGCACTTGGTCTTTGTTTTGTTGCTTTGAATGAATTATTGCCAGTGATGTTAACATGTGCATTTGCTTGAGTCTGTGTCATTTGCCTTGAGTTGAACCTATCTTGGGTTTGACCTTGTTTTTTATTTCTGTGCATTTGTTTGATTTTTGCACACGAGTTGGCGAGGCAGTGCACACGTATACGAATGTACACGTGTGTACTGCAGCCACTTATAATTGCCTGTCCCTGATAAAAATACTGATATGCACAGATATTGCACAGTCAAAAATGATGACGAACAACCCAAATAACTGAGGCAAACATTGTTTTCAAAATCATCGTTTCTTTCAAATTTCAAAAATATTTCTCTTTCAATTTTACTGCGTTTGAGAATATTTTTGCAGATTACTCAGATGCTGGATTCAAACCGGAATGCAGTTGAAGACAAAATACGAGTGTGAATGATATGTAGTGAGGTTATCAATGTAAAAATATTTGTGATGTAATCGTGATGTAATCAGAAATGTATATGTATAGTGAGAGCATGAATTTGTACTATTCAAGATTGTAATAAATATTTATTTGAATAAAATATCTGTTTGAATTCAAATTCTGTGTAATTTATTTTATTCAACAAATATTTATTTAAACTGTGAAAAATAGAATAGTATATTAACAAATACATTTAAACGAATGTATATATGTTTATTATCATCAAACAAAAATCATATAAGCGCAAAGCGCATATTCAACATTCAATTCAATTTCAAAGAATGTCATTTAAATTGTTGTTAAAATTGAGTTTGAAATTTTTGATGCACTCTTCATGGTCTGGTCTACCAAATTTAGTTAGTGATATTTTGGAGTGAAAGAGAAATTCAGATGCAGTTCATATTGGTAATCTAGATGACAGAAAACTTACTAGTTGAACGTGATTTATGGTTAGACATTTAGTAACTGCATCGTTTTTTCAAAGAAAATATCTGCATATTTTTCATTACAAATAATTTTCAATTAGCAGAATTTTTTCTCATATAACCCCTTCGAGAAAATCATTGTTGACCATATTTTCAGATTAGTCATTTTTATTTGATTTTAAATGACAAATTTTGACTAATCCGACTCCCTACTAATTATCAAAAAGATAAATAGTGATTGAAAAGGGGATAAGTGTTGATATTTAACATACGTTACTCAAGAGAGTATATTTGGAAAATTTCTTTAGAAATTCAAACAAGAGTTATAAAACTTTTTGTTGGGTAAATATTCCATTACCATTTCTATATCTATCATATTTCTATCGACCATTGTTTATCAAATCTTAAATATAGTTTGTCGATATGTGGTATTATAATCAGGGATCAATTGTTTTTCATTTCATATTTTTTTTGTAAAAATAAATAAATACCAAAGTATTCACTCTCATTTAAAAGTCCTCACGGTTATGCATGGGTGAATTACTTGGATTTTTGATTATGTGCTTCCATGCTCATTTAAAAGTCCTTACGGTTATGCATGTATGGAACGCATATCAAAATTAATTGATTAAATAGACAAGTTGATTCTAATCCCATTTAAAAGTCCTCACGGTCATGCGTGGTTAGAAGATACTTGATTTCATTTTTTAAAATTAAATTGGAATACTACTAATCTCATTTAAAAGTCCTAACGGTTATGCATGATTAGTAGATATTCAAATTCCTGATATAAATGTACCACAAATTGATACAATTGTATGATTTTATATTAGAATATCATTTCCATTCTTTCTAAAAGTGGAATATGCGCCTAGCAAGGGTAGTTATGATTTTTGTTTGATTTTTTATTGAAGTTTAATATTTATATTCAAATTGAGTTTCAATGTTGGATTAATATCGATCACTTTATCTCTATTTTCTCTAACACTATTATTCTTTTGCTGATAACAAAAGGGGGAGAGAAAAGTTAAGATTTTGTCAAATAGAATCAAGGAAAGGTCAAATAATTTTCCATTTGCATCTAGGCTCATTTGTATATTTCTATTTGTATGCATATATGTAGGGGGGGCATCGTATAGAGAGGAGGAATTTAAATAGGGGGAGAAATTAGAGTGTACCATTGATCAAATACATTTAACGCAGTCAAAATCTTAAATATATGTTTGTTATCATCAAAAGGGGGAGATTGTTGAATATGCGCTTATATGTTTTTGTTTGATGATAATAAACATATATATTCATTTAAATGTATTTGGTAATATACTATTTTGTTTTTCATAGATTAAATAAATATTTGTTGAATAAAATAAATTACACAGAATTTGAATTCAAACAGATATTTTATTCAAACAAATATTTATTACAATTTTGAATAGTACAAATTCAAGCTCTCACTATACATATACAATTTTGATTCTAATTACATCACAATTCAGTTTACATAATTTCCTCACTACATATCACTCACATTCGTAGTTTATCTTCAACTTCATTCCAGTTAGAATCCAACATCTGAGAAATCTGCAAACATATTCACTAACGCAGCAAAATTGAAAAAGAAATATTTTTGCAATATAAAATGAAATATGATTTTTGAAAATATGATTTGCCTCAGTTATTTGGGTTGTTCGTCATCATTCACATTTGAATTCATCATACACAAACAATGTGACATGCACAGTGTATCACTGTACATGACACAAGGTCGTGCACATCGATATACACTTGATAATGCTATAGGGACAGGTGAGCACAAGTCAAACCCAAATGAAAAGCCGGGTTCAACTCACGTGCAATATATTCAAAATCATGACATGAGCACAAGGTCAAACCCGAGTTTTTGAAACAGGATTCAACTCAAGTGAAATTTCAAAAATCAACATGAATGGATGCAAAGACCAGTAATGCAACAGTGATATGCACAGATGCATTCAAAGTACAAAACAGTTGCAACATGGATGTCACAAGCAAAGACCAGACACACTTGAACATGGTGAGAAACACAAGTCAAATAACTCAGCATTGAAGTGGATGTACAAAGCTCAAGTTCAATCCCAAAGCAACCAGCAATGCATGCAAGTGCCAACCAGAATGAAGACCACAAGTAAACAAGACTACAGTGATACAAGTTGTACAAGATAACAACAACAATGAAAATCAGTGCAACATGTAGACAGCAACTTCAATATGCTCAAGTGAATGAAAATTCAAAAGCTCAAGTAATCATGTAAACAACTTAAGCAATGACCAGAACACAAAGTTAGGCAGAGAAATGAACATAGCAGTGTACATGAATACAACATCAGTATGCAACATATTGAAGCAGTTCAATATCCAAGCTACAATGGAAAAGCATGACCAGATACACATGAAGACCAACAACAAACCCAAATGAATATCACAAGTATGATCAGTGGTACACATGCAAGCTCGAGCATAAAATATGGAAACTGCACCAATGCAAATCAAAACAGAGAGTATATATGGTGATGCAGTCAACATCTACTCAAGGCAACAGTGCAGTGCAACTACACAACTACAAGTACAGGGAGATACAACTCAAATGAGCAAGTGCAACAAAGTGCAACTTGACTATCAAGACAAAATGCAATAACAAATTCAGTGAAGCCCAAAGTCAATGCCGAGAAACAATGTATACAAATGATCAGGTCAAAATGAAGCAAACTACTGAATCAAGTACACAAATGTACACAATCCAGGCAGCAAGTACATCATGAAACCAAAGTGAGAATGCACCAGTGAAACCTAATGCAAAACTCAAGCCTGGCCGAGAATGGATACAAGTGACTCAGGCAAATGCAATATAATTGAACACAACAAACTGTCACATAACCAAAGTCAAACAGAGGCATATACATATATGCACAGGAACAAAGACAGTGAGCTATATGATAATCAAAGTAACTTAAGTCAACAATATCAAGTACAAGCCAGCATATCAAATATGAATCAATTCATATGAGGAATGGCCAGAGACGAAGCTCACAGGGATGAACACAACGATGGCCGAAGCCGTGGCAGTCACGAAGTAATACACAGTAAAGCCGAAGTTAGAATTCAACGAAAATATACGTCTTTGAAAAAGTCAAAGCAAAGTAAAAAAGGAAAGTTTCTGCCGTATCAAACAAGAGAAAATCGAACGTTTCAAAATCAAGACCGTGTGCATCAAGTAGTCGCAAATATCAGGAAAGCCGTGCGCATCAGGCAATCAAAAAATTAGGAAAGTGTAAATGAATATGAGCAAATTCAAGTGACTCGAATTCATATAAATATCAAACCCAAAATTCATCATCGGCATCGAGTTCTAATACGAGAAATCATAAAAGCACAAATAGGAAATTACATACCGAAGCAACAGTGAACTCGATCAAAGGAGCAGCTGCGAACGAGCGCAAGCAACACAAACCAGAGAATTGATCATCAGAGAAGCCGCGAGCAAGAGGGAGAGCAACACAAAGCAAAGAATCGAATTTGAAGAAAAACCCTAATTTCAATAGAAAGAGGATCGGCCATTATTTTCTGCACAAGGCAAAAGAAGAGGAACGGGCGAAAGAAGGGGCCGACCTTATTTTACAAAAGGAATTTAGTTTATTTAATTAGGGTTTATTTTAAAGGGGGTTTTAGTTTTAATTTGTTTTTTGTTGTTATTACTTTTCGCGTCAAAGTATTGGTAAATCACCACCTAGATTGTAGGTAGTGTCAGATTGTCTAGTTAGAATTAGTTCAGTGAGCAGGGTGTGCGAGTTTGCAAAACTCTATAGGCGGGAGCAAGGGTTTGCGAGTTTGCAAAACTCTATAAGCGGGAGCAGGGGTTGCGAGTCTATTAGAGTGTTTGTAAGCGGAAGCAGGGTTTGCGAGTCTGTTGGAGTGTTTGTAAGCGGGAGACTGTTTAATTCTAATAGAAATCTGGGAATGCAGCAGTAGGCAGGGGTTGCCGAAGCTGGGTAAATTTTGTGTGTGATTTACTTTTCAACATATTTATTTCTATAGTTTGTTTCTGTGTTTAAATCGAGAAAATTTACTATAACCCTATTCACCCCCCCTCTAGGGTTAATCTAGATCCTACACTTTATTCTTGAGCTCATGAAGCATAGGGGATTTCCTCCCAAATGGTGTAATTAGATCAAGCATATTTTAATATCAAGCCTCTTGGCTATATCGATCAACGGTGCTTCAGGGGGTCACATCAAGTCGGCTCGTGGTCTGAGACAGGGTGACCCTCTCTCGGCTCTCGTCTTTGTCTTGGTAGCCGACGTCTTTAATAAGATGATCAAACTTGCCACTTCCAACAACCTCTTCTCTGGCATTACACTCCCGGATTCCTCGTTGGCAGTTTCAAATCTGCAGTTTGCTAATGACACATTACTTTTTGCCTCCCTCCAGATAGATTACATACACTGCCTGAAAGTGGCTCTGTACTCTTTTGAGCTCATATCTGGCCTTTCCATCAACTTCAATAAGAGCTCCGTCATCATGTTAGGCAACTCGAATCACCTTGGCCCTCTCATCTCATCGCTGCTCAATTGTAACCTTTTAGATTTCCCTTTTTCTTACCTCGGCATCCCTCTTCGTCCTACCAAGCTGCATCGATCAGACTGGTTCTGGGCAGGAGTGCTCCACACCCTTCCCCGAGTCAAATCTCTTTTCCATGTTGTCATCGAAAATGGTAAAAACTGTGTGTTTTGGTTAAATACATGGCATGATCAACTCCTCCTCAAGAAATCTTTGCCCCACCTCTTTTCCCATACGCATACCCCTTTCATATCGGTTAGTGACTGTATCAGTCGTGGTCCGGACTCCCTCTGCCCTCCATCCCTCTTCGACTCTGGCACCTTCTCCGAACTTATCTCCGCGTCCAATCTGCTTCATTCTCTTCAAGTCACCACCTCGCCAGACCGAGTCGTCTGGGCGCTTGCGCCAGCTAAGGGCTTCACCTTCGCTTCTTGTTATTCTTACCTTCATAACCCCTGTCGCTTCTTCACCTTCCCCAGACTATGGGAATGTCCTATTCCGCCGCGTATCGCCTTCCTCCAGTAGTGTCTGGCTCATGAACGAATCAACACTAAAGCGGGGCTTTCCTACCTTAATATTTCGGTCAATCTGTCTTGTGCCTTTTTCTCCGATCAACTTGAAGATATCTCCCACCTATTTCGAGACTGTGACTTCACTTACTCAGTTTGGGCTGCTACCAGCGCCCACCTCCTTGGTCATATCCCTGATCAGCCAGACATATTTGATCATTGGCAATTCAATCCTCACAATCTCCTCCTGGATGTCTTCTTCGCTCTCTTCTATTGGTTTATATGGAAGGAACGAAATGCACTTGTGTTTAATAAACCAAGATATCATTTTGAAGGTATTTGCAGACGTATTATCTTTTTATTCACCAATATTATAGGTCGGAGCTCATCGGCCCCTTTCAGACTTCACCTCCCGCTGTGAAGTTCATCTCCAACTAAGTCGCAAGAAATCAGTTTGGCGTTCCCACCTTGACTTGACTATGAACTAATGTTAGTATCTTGTGGATTTCGGTATCTTGCTGTTATTTTGTCGTATCACCTGCATTTATTCCTGATTTGCTTCGTTATACTTTTGTAATATGTCAAGTGGTATGCTCTTATCGCCATCGATCTGGCGTGTTGATCGAAACTATATTATTTAATATATGCTTCTAATCGACTGTGTAGTGACATGTTACACACCCGTCTTGCTCAAAAAAAACTATAAGATTTTAAACTAATTAGGATTGAAATACTCTGGTAGGTAGATTTAGAATATTAACGTTTTATTTTAAATAAATTCTAAATTTTAAGATCAGCTTTGAAAATTATTTGTTAACTAAAGTTGAACTATTAATATTATAAAAGTGTTTTTCGATATTTTAAATAACTACTTGTACATATTTTAAAAATAAACTATTTATCTTTTGAATACTTATTACATTTATATATATAGAGTTTAAAGCAATTGAAATTTTATTTTATAAATTCTCTCGAGATTCGGGAAAATGGGCTTGTAAAAGGATATGGTTTTTTGAGGAGAGGCAGTTTATTTGTGATTCCGTTGATTTTTGGAATAAGTTACGGAATGATTCTCTGAAACGTTAATATTGAAAGGATTTTGGAAAATAAGGCTTGTAATATTTCCTAAGTACATAAATAGAAATTTGTAAATATTTCTAAGTGTTCAAAATGTTGGAAGTATCTTGTTGCGGATTTAAGTGTTTGAAAAATTATTTTCAAATGTTGGAAGGAATTGATATATCTTTTAGAGAAATTTTGAAAGTAAATATTTTGGGAAAAAATTATAATAAGGCAGATGATTTCTTATGGATGTTTAATTGATGGTTAAATAACTGACTATCAATAATTGGCTAATTTCGTTAATCGTTTTGAAGAGACCGATATTGGATTTAATTATCCGAAAACCACTTCGATCCAGTTTGAACATAAGAATGAATACCGTGAAGATGATGAAGACGGTGATTCGGTTTGTCCAGACCCAGGACAACTTGTATGGACAAATGCTATCAGAACATCGTCATTGGAGGACGATGAGCATTCTAAGTAAAATTGTTCTTGAATGGTAACGCTTAGCCTCAAACCTCATCAACCGAGAATGACTAAAACAGGAAAGATGCGGCAAGGTTAAGTGGGTCGCACCCAAGTAGGGTGTGTTATCACCTTTCTGGATGTCCTCGGGAACCTATTATTTATGGATATGGTTATGCATGGAAGGAGCGCTCGATAGTAAGGGTGGGAACACCCGGGATGATAACATATTCGGTCTATCTAGGTCAGAGGTAGGCTGGTCTTATATAGCAGGGGATCCCAACATGATCTTCGGTACAATTTTCTAGAGGTGTACTATGGTAGGCGGTACCCCAGTGGCCCCGTCATTCGATGGAACCCATTCTCCAATAAGCGCCGTACGGTTTTGATTGTGCCCAACTATGTTGGAACATGAGATGCAATCATTTCAGCTATTTCCTATTTACTTTCTGTAGACACTGTTATAATATTAGATGATTTTGATATAAACTATTTTGGTCATCATAGGGTAAAAACCCATCTGTTTATTTGTGACGTGGTCTTACGTGATACCTTTTTTTCAAAGGATTTTGAAAAAGTTAATGATTCAAATTGAGTGTGTTTTCTCATGCTGGTTTCCCAGACTGTCTTGGGTGTTATTTTATTATAATGCTTGGGTCAGACAGAGTATTACGGATTCAGGATAGAATGCTATAGAGCTCAGGAGATGAGCTGGATGACAAAGATGTATCCCCGTACTTGATTATATTTCCGTTGTATGAGGACGTGTTAGCAACTGTCCAGATTTGATTGTTGTATATTGTAATCTGATAATGATATGTATATTAACAGTACAATTCCTTTATTAAAAAAATCTATTGTTATATATTATATTTTGTTCCGTTGTGATTGTGAGATTCTGAGTTGTTGTTGTTGTTCTATTTTCTCCTCTCTCTTCTTCTTACCCTTAAAATTCGTATTTTAGTCTAATTTGAGTTGAGTTGACGTGAAATATTTTCGAATCAAAGGGGTATGGATTTGCGGGCCTATACACTTGGTATCAGAGCTGAAGGTTAAGCGAGAACCTTCGCTCTGGCGAAGATTACTCATTAGAGATAGAGTCATTAGTACTCTAGAATGTGTTGAGCATAATAATAATTATGAGCGCGTATCTGTTAGTGAATATAAATGGTTTTATATTGTGTTGATTTATTGGTTGAGTGGTATATAAATCCTATTCGAATAGCGGGATGTCACTAAATCGATAGGAGTTTCTAAACACTTGACACAATTAACCAACACAATATTGATTTAAAGCAGGTAAATGAAATAATTTTACCCAAACTATATTTTATATAAAATAAATAATTTTCTAAAAATTATAATGGTATAATTGGAGTGTTTGGATGATAATATTAATATCAAAACAAGATTATAAATAGTTTATATAACCAAATAGATATTGTATAAATATGCATTATACAATTGAGTAAAAACTAAGACTTGATTAAAACCAGTGTTCGAAAATTAAATTCTAAAGATTTTTGAAATGTTTTCCAAAGTATTTTTAAATAAATAATAGTATTATTACTTTGAGACATTTTTGAATGGAAAAATGTTTTTAAACGGATTTTTGATGGTGATAGTAGCACTGAAATCGTTTCGGTCGCCGGAACAAAATTCCGATAATGATCGCGACATCATCGGGGTTCATTTTCGAGTTTCTAAGTGATGGATTGCTGCCATGGTCGTTGTTTTTGGATTTTTTTGAGGAAAAACAGGTTTTATTTTGAAAATTTCGAAGGGAAATTATTTTGGGATGGAACCAAGCGAAGTTTTTGAATTCCAGTGGAAAGGTTTGTTAAAACGAAGGGCTATATATATGTATATAATTGATTTTATAGTGATTTAAAATAAAAACCGGGTGTTTGAATTCTGGAAATCCTTATTTAAATAATTTAGAGATAATCAGGAAATAAGTTATAAGCTTATAAATTGAAAATGATTCTAAATAAGAAAAGAAAATATGGAATTTGAGTTTTGGAAGTGAATTTTAACTTGAGAAAGTTAAAATGAATAAAAACATAAATTAAGCTAAGTTAATAAAATGAGTTAAATTTGAATTGGATTGGAAATAAAAATTGAATTAAGTTATTGCTAATACTGAATGAAATTGAGTTCTTACTTAAATAAATTAATAAAATGGTGAATTAACTAAGCAAAGTTAAATGGAATAAATAAATAAATTGATGGCAATAATAAAAGGAATTTAAATTTAAATAAAAAGGTGAATTGGATTTAAATCATATGGAATTGAATTAAATATGGAAATGTGAATTATAAAGTGACGGAATAACTATAACTTATAAATTTTCTGAACGGAATAAATTTTAAAGGAAGATTTTAGGATGGCGAATAAACTGTATAACTTATAAAGATTGAAATGGATAGAATATAAAAATTTAAATGAATTGAATAAAAATATATCGAGGCTATAAATAAATTTACAGTCTCGAGTTAAAAATAAAATAAGAATATACTTGAGTATAGAATTGATGGAAATATGAAAAAAAAAAAATAGTTGTTTGACTTATAAAATTGAAAATCAGAATCGATAAGCCAAAATAAAAAGAGTATGATACCTTTGAAATGAAATGAAAAAAATTCTAAACTTAAATTCTAAAATAAATTTGAACTCGAGTAAATTTATTGAAGTGATTTTTGAAATAAAAATCAGATATTGAATTATAAAGTGGAAATGAACTGATTAGTAAATTAATTAGTTAATTGAGTATAGAATGATATTAACTTGGTTAAATAAATTGGATTGCGGATTGAAAATGGATTTTGAAATGAAACTTGAGTCATAAATAAAATTCGAATTAAAACTGTAAGAGAATGAAATATAATCGAAAAATTATCAAATAAAATGAAATTGGTTTGAAATAGTGATGACTTGAGTATAAATTAATTCTGTTTAAAGTATAAATTAATTAAATATGGCCTTCAATACTATCTTAATGAATTGAGTTCAGAACTAAAATTAAAATGGATGAAGTGAATGAACTAATAAAATTAATTAATAAATGGAATGTTGATTGAATAAGAACTAAATTAAATTGAAAGGAAAATTTATTGCAATAGAAATGTAACTAAAGTTATATTGTAGAAATGTCGGGAAACAAACGAATTAACTTAAATTAATCATCTTGGATGAAAGCTTGGCTTAAACACATTCGTGAAATGGTTGATTAATGTATTAGCTTGGAATATTTCCGAGCCAAATTAAATGATTTTGAGTATAGTAAAAGTGAATTGAATGAAGTACAAAATGACTTAATCGAGAATCAATTAGATATGGAATAGATTAGTTATAAATTGAGTTGGAATCAATTTAAAAATAGTTACAAACTAAAACGACTATTCTATTAAATGAATATCATCGAATTTGCATTGAAAAATTGGTGTTTGGCGTAAATGGAAGAAAATAAAATTTTATAAATTAATAGAAGTGGATAGATTTATTTTTAATCAATTTGGAATGAATATTAATTTGTTTAGTACAAATGTGAACTGAATGTAAGCAAATTGGGTTGTAAATCATTTCAGACTGAATGAAATAATGTATGGATTGATTGAAAAGTAATAAAATGAATGTCAAAACCTTATAATTGCTTATAACATATGTTTAGCATGATTGGTTATTGAGGTTTTAAAAATATATTATTATTTTTATAAAAAATCCTAGGAAGTTAAGTTGTTTTTAAAAGGAAAATTTATTATTTAAAACTATAAAATTTTAAACTAGTTAGTATTGAAATACCCCGATAGGTAGATTTAGAATATTAACTATTTATTTTAAATAAATTCTAAATTTTAAGATTAGCTTTGGATATTATTTGTTAACTAAAGTTGAACTATTAATATTATAAAAGTGTTTTTCGAAATTTTAAATAACTACTTGTACATATTTTAAAAATAAACTATTTATCTTTTGAAAACTTATTATATTTATATATATCAAGCTTAAAGCAATTGAAATTTTATTTTATAAATTCTTTCGATATTCGAGAAAATGGGCTTGTAAAAGGATATGGGTTTTTTGAGGAGAGGCAATTTATTTGTGATCTCGTTGATTTTTGGAATAAGTTACGGAATAATTCTCTGAAACGTTAATATTAAAAGGATTTTGGAAAATAAGACTTGTAATATTTTCCTAAGTACATAAAATAGAAATTTGTAAATATTTCTAAGTGTTTAAATGTTGGAAGTATCTTGTTACAGATTTAAGTGTTTGAAAAATTGTTTTGAAATGTCGAAAGGAATTGATATATCTTTTAGAGATATTTTGAAAGTAAATATTTTGGGAAAAATTTATAATAAGGCACATGATTTCTTGTGGATGTTTAATTGATGGTTAAATAACCAACTATCAATAATTGGCCAATTTCGTTAATCGTTTCGAAGAGACCGGGATTGGATTTAATTATCCGAAAACCACTTCGATACGGTTTGAACGTAATGAATGAATACCGTGAAGATGATGTAGACAGTGATTCGATTTGTCCGGACCCAAGACAACTTGTACGGACGAATGCTATAATAACATCATCATTGGACGACGATGAGCATTCTAAGTAAAATTGTTCATGAAAGGTAACACTTAGCCTCAAACCTCATCAATCGATAATGACTAAAATAGGAAAGATGCAAAAAGGCTAAGTGGGTCGCACCCATGGTGGGAACACCCGGGGTGATAACATATTCGGTCTATCCAGGCCAGAGACAGCCGGTCTTATTTAGTAGGGGATCCTGGCGTGGTCCTCGGTACATTATTCTAGAGGTGTACTGTGGTGGGCGGTACCCCAATGGCCCAGTCATTCGATGGAATCCATTCTCTAATAAGCGCTGTACGGTTTTGATTGTGCCCAACTGTGCTGGAACGTAAGGTGCAAGCATTTCAGCTATTTCCTATTTACTTTCTATAGACACTATTATAATATTAGATGATTCTGATATAAACTGTTTTGGTTATCATAGGGTAAAAACCCATCTGTTTATCTATGACGTGGTCTTACGAGATATCTTTGTTTTCAAAGGATTTTGAAAAGGTTAATGATTCAAATTGAGTGTGTTTTCTCATGCTGGTTTCCCAGACTGACTCGGGTGTTATCTTATTATAATGCTCGGGTCAGACCGAGTATTAGAGATTTAGGATAGAATGCTATAGAGCTCAGGAGATGAGCTGGATGACAAAGAAGTATCCCCGTACTTGGTTATATTTCCGTTGTATGAGGACAAGTTAGTAACATTCCAGATTTGATTGTTGTATATTGTACTTTGATAATAGTATGTATATTAATAGTACAGTTCCTATATTAAAAAAATATGTTGTTATATACTATATTTTGTTCTGCTGCGATTGTGAGATTCTACGTTGTTGTTGTTCTATTTTCTCCTCTCTCTTCTTCTTCTTACCCTTAAGATTTGTATTTCCATCTAATTTGAGTGTAGCTGATGTGAAGTATTGTCGACTCAAAGGGATACGGATTTGCGGGCCTTTACACTTGGTATCAGAGCTGAAGGTTAAGCGTGAACCTTGGCTCTGGTGGGGATTACTCATTAGATATAGAGTTAGTAGTACTCTAGAATGAATTGAGCGTAATAATAGATATGAGCGCGTATCTGTTAGTGAATATAAATGGTTTTATATTGTGTTGATTTATTGATTGAGTGGTATATAAATCCTATTCGAATAGTGGGATGCCACTAAATCGATAGGAGTTTCTAAACAGTTGACAAGATTAACCAGCACAATATTGATTTGAAGCGGGTAAATGAAATAATGTTACCCAAATTATATTTTATATAACAGAAATAATTTTCTAAATATTGTAATGGTATAATTGGAATGTTTGGATGATAATATTAATATCAAAACAAGATTATAAATAGTTTTTATAACTAAATAGATATTGTATAAATATGAATATAATTGAGTAAAAACTAAGACTTGATTAAAACCAATGTTTGAAAATTAAATTCCGGAGATTTTTGAAATGTTTTCCAAAGTGTTTTGAAATAAATAATTGTATTATTACTTGGTGATATTTTTGAATAGAAAAATGTTTTTAAATGGATTTTTGATGCTGATAGTAGCATTGAAATCGTTTCGGTCGTTGGAAATAAATTCTGATGATGATCACGACATCATCGGTGTTTAGTTTCGAGTTTCTAAGTGATGGATTGCTGCCGTGATCATTCTTTTTGGATTGTTTTGAGGAAAAACAAGTTTTATTTTGAAAATTTCGAAGGGAAATTGTTTTGGGATGGAACCAAGTGAAGTTTTTAAATTCCAATGGAAAGGTTTGTTAAAACGAAGGGCTATATATATATATATATATGTATATAATTGATTTTGCAGTGATTTAAAATAAAAACCGGGTGTTTGAATTCTAGAAATCCTTATTTAAATAATTTAGAGATAATTAGGAAATAAGTTATAAGCTTATAAATTGAAAATGATTTTAATTAAGAAAAGAAAATATGGAATTTGAGTTTTGGAAGTGAATTTTAACTCGAGAATGTTAGAACGAATAAAAACTTAATTTAAGCTAAGTTAATAAAATGGAGTTAAATTTGAATTGGATTGGAAATAAAAATATAATTAAGCTATTGATAATATTGAATGAAATTGAATTCTTAAATAAATTAATAAAATGGTGAATTAACTAAGCAAAGTTAAATGAAATAAATAAATAAAGTGATGGCAATAACAAAAGGAATTTAAATTTAAACAAAAAGATGAATTGGATTTAAATCATATGGAATTGATTAAATATGGAAATGTGGATTATAAAGTGATGGAATAATTATAAGCTATAAATTTTCTGAACGGAATAAATTTTAAAGGAAAGATTTTCGGATGGTGAATAAACTATATAGCTTATAAAGATTGAAATGGATAGAATATAAAAATTTAAATGAATTGAATAATAATATATTTAGGCTATAAATAAATGTATAGTCTCGAGTTAAAAATAAAATAGGAATATACTCGAGTGTAGAATTGATGGAAATATGAAAAAAATAGTTGTTTGACTTATAAAATTGAAAATCGGAATCGATAAGCCAAAATAAAAAGAGTATGATACTATTGAAATGAAATGGAAAAAAAAAATAAACTTGAATTATGAAATAAATTTGAACTCGAGTAAATTTATTGAAGTAATTTTTGAAATAAAAATCAGATATTGAATTATAAAGTGGAAATAAACTGATTAGTAAATTAATTAGTTAATTGAGCATAGAATGATATTAACTTAGTTAAATAAATTAGATTGTGGATTGAAAATGGATTTTGAAATGAAACTTGAGTCATAAATAAAATTCGACTTAAAATTGTAAGAGAATGAAATATAATTGAAAAGTTATCAAATAAAATGAAATTGATTTGAAACAGTGATGACTTGAGTAAAAATAAATTCAGTTTAAAGTATAAATGAGTTAAATATGGCCTTGAATATTATTTTAATGAATTGAGTTCAGAATTAAAATTAAAATTGATGAACTGAATGAACTAATAAAATTAATTAGTAAATCGAATGTTGATTGAATAAGAACTAATTTAAATTGAAAGGAAAATTTGTTGCAATAGAAATGTAACTAAAGTTATATTGTAGAAATGTCGGGAAATAAACGAATTAACTTAAGTTAATAGCTTTGGATAGAAGCTGGGCTTAAACACATTCCTGAAATGGTTGATTAATGTGTTAGCATGGAATATTTTGCGAACTAACTTAAATGGTTTTGAGTATAGTAAAAGTGAAATGAATGAAATACAAAATGAATTGATCGAGAATCAATTAGAAATGGAATAGATTAGTTATAAATTGAGTTGGAATCAATTTAAAAATAGTTATAAACTAAAAAGACTATTCTATTAAATGAATATCATCGAATTTGCATAGAAAATTTGGTATTTGGCGTAAATGAAAGCAAATAAATTTTTTATAAATTAATAGAAGTGAATAGATTGATTTTTAATCAATTTAGAATTAATATTAATTTGTTTAGTACAAATGTGAAGTGAATGTAAGAAAATTGGTTTGTAAATCATTTCAGACTGAATGAAATGATGTATGGATTGATTGAAAAGTAGTAAAATGATTGTCAAAACCTTATAATTGCTTATAACACATGTTTAGCATGATTGGTTATTGAAATTCATGTGCTGTGTCGTTTAAATAAAAGAAATGTTAGTGAATTTCATATATTTGTTATTTATGTGTTTAAATTGAGTAAGTACAGGTATCTTGAGCTGTTGCGCTTGATTTTAATTGCTAAAAAAATGCTAAAATAAGGTAGTTTTCTCATTAAATATCCCAACTTATAAAATATTGTTATATATTTATTTTTTCGACCATGTGGGTCGATATATATATTTATATCTTTTGTTATGTTGTAAAAAGTCCTCCGTATAAAGGAGACTGCCAAAAAATTTCGGAAGTTTAGGGTGTTAGAAAACTTTTGAAATTTTTTGAAATTTTTTTTGTTAACGACAAATTAATTTCAAATTGAAATTGAAATAAGGGTTTTGGAGATTAGAAGTGAAAACTAATTATTTTGGTTGGGACTAAAAGATTAGAAAGGTGAAATGCAGAATTTGAACAAGTGGTTTTGATAAGTTAATGGGTTTGGAGCATTTTCCTGCCTTAGCAATTACGAAGACGAAATTCTTTTAAGGCGAAGGAATGTAACGATCCAGGTTTTTCGACGTTTGATTTGGAATATTTAAATGGATTTAAATATTGAATTTAAATTATAGATTGATTTTGAATATGAAAATTTGGATTTATTTATAAAATAAATTTAGAATTTAAATATAGAAATTTATTGGAAAATTTAATTATTGGGTTTAACAATTAAATAAATGGTCAAATTATTGTATCTTTAGTTTTAAGCTTGATCAAAATAATTTAAAGGTTTGTAAAATGTATATTAATAATAATGAAGATAATAGAAGTTTAAAAATTAAATTTAAAAGTGATCTGTTCAATTTTTAAAACAGCCTGTTTAAATTGACATTTAAAAATAGTCTTCGGAGGCACAGTCTCGGAATTCGACAAAACCAATCCCGTTGAATCCGTAATATTGTATTATTATCCAATTTCAAATTTCACAGCGTTTGGAGTTGTCATTTGATCGTATGAAATGTAAACGAAATATCGAAATTCAATAAAAAAAAGGGTCCAAAAAGCTATCTTCTCCATACGATCGAATTAGGGCTCGAATCCTTTTCCATTGTGTTCGAAATAGGGGTATACCATTATAAACGCGTAACGGTATGCCTCGATTGCGGTTCGTGATTTTAAGCTACGTAATCGAGACGTTTTGGAATTTAAACATACATACATACATACATATACATATATATACATATACATACATACATACATATATATATATATATATATATATATATATATATATATATATTGACTGATCATTTTCGCATCAAACATTTTACCCTTCATTTCAGGGCTACAGTAGCTATCTTCGAACATGCCTCCTATTCCATCCATCATTTCCCTCCTTCTCTTTTTATAATGGCCGAACCAGAGACAAAAATAAAAGGGTAAAGCGAAATCAAATTTCGTTCAAAAAAATGGCGTTGCAGAATAATCGTTTCCCCTTTTCTCTTCTCTTCATTTCAGTGTAAATGAAATCAAAAAAATTCGTCGGTTTAAAAATATCGTTTAGAAAAGAAATCGAACGCATTCGAAAAAAAAGAGAGATGGTATGCGATTTCGTGTTTGAGCCGGAGGTCTGGGTGAAGGGAAAGGCGAGCCAGCATCGGTCATGGAGCTCAGAGGCTCGGCATGAAGCGCGACAGTCATAGAAGGGCGTATCACTGACGGTGGCATCGATGGCGATGCATTGATAGGAGTTGGAGGCGCATCAGTTAGGGATGGTGGCTCGCGTAGGGGAAGACGCTTTTGATGTGGGGGATTGGCAATGGAAGGTGGGTGATTCGCGAGCATGGGGGATGAAGCTCTAGCATGTCCAATGGCATGGAGAAGCTTGGAGGCCGGGATGGTATATTCTGCAACTAATTTAAATTGTAGGATTAATAAATTTAAATTCTAAAAAATTTATAATCATGTTTAAACTAGAAAATAAAAATAAAAAATATTTTTGAAACAGGAATTTTAAATGTTGATTTGGAAAGTTACATAAAAATTTGATGTTTGGAATTTATATAGATCATATTTATGAATGTGTGTGGTTTCAAAAAAAAGAAAACAAAATCTAAGATTAGTTATAATAGTTTAAAATTTTAAGTCAATTTTAATTCAAACAAAAATTTTATTTTCTCGATGATTAATTCCGTAATTTGCTTGTACGAGGTCTAATAATCGTGAAAAGCAAGTCGAGATGGAAATGGTCTGCAAAATAGGAAATAAATGTGAGAATTTCTCACTCATTTGGATTACTATTTTCAAATTTAAATGTCTAAATTTAAAAATATTAGTCACTTGAATGATTGATAAATTTATAATTATCTGTGGATGACTATAATATATATAGTAGTATATATATTAGTATCGGAATGATATTCCCGCACATTATAGCAGATGTGACCCTTTACGTCCTGCATAATAGCAGATGACCCTATATACACTGATATCCCCCTCGAAGTGGGATTGGTATTTTTATATGTATATTAACATCCATGGATGCAAGGAAACAGGTTGGAGGGATCCAACTGGATTCCTCAAATTTATTGTTTATTTTCATATATAATGAAATATGATTTGTGTAGAATAATCTATTATAGATTATTGTAGTGATTGAGAATATTGGATGCTATTGTAGCACTGACCTGAATTTTGATAATTTAAAAGCTAAAATATATATTTAAAAATTATGGAATTAATGGGGATTTGATTTAAATATATATGTGTTGGAATTGGAGTTATTTTAAAAGAATTTAAATAGAAAATATAATTGATTTTTAGGTATACCAACTATCGTGAAAATTTTAAATGGAGATTTTAAAAATGACTTATATAAAAGAAATTATAAATGGCATTTGAGAAAATGAGAGGAGTTAAAATCAGTGTTAAAAATAGATTGGCAGTGTAAATGGAATATACAAGAAATGAGTTTATATAATGGAATTTTATAAATAAGATTTGTGTTACCAAAATGTAAAATTCAAAGGAGTTTATAAATTTATAAACGATGTTTATAAAATAAAGGAAATCAATATCAGGGTGATAAATTGAGAATATAAATTTACAGGGATAATTTATATCAGTATATGGAAATAGGGTGGAAAAAATAGTAGACACTATTTTCATAAAGTGAAAATGGTTAAGGGAATCGGGATGGAAGTGATGTGATGGGAATCCAGAGGAATTTAAAAATGGGTAGGTTATTGAGGTTTTAAATATATATATATATATATATATATATATATATATATATATTTAAAAATCCTAGGAAGTTAAGTTGTGTTTAAAAGGAAAATTTATTATTTAAGACTATAAAATTTTAACTAGTTAGGATTGAAATACATCTGTAAGTAGATTTTGAATATTAATTATTTATTTTAAATAAATTCTAAATTTTAAGACCAGATTTGAAAATTATTTGTTAACTAAAGATGTGCTATTAATATTATAAAAGTGTTTTACGATAATTTAATAATTACTTGAACATATTTTAAAAATAAACCATTTATCTTTTGAGTGCTTATTACATTTATATATATAGAGTTTAAAGCAATTGAAAATTTATTTTATAAATTCTCTCGAGATTCGGGAAAGGAGCTTGTTAAAGGATATGGAATTTTTGAGGAGAGGCAATTTATTTTTGATTCCGTTGATTTTTGGAATAAGTTACGGAATAGTTCTGTAAAACGCTAATATTGAAAGGATTTTGGAAAATAAGACTTGTAATATTTTCCTAAGTAAAGAAAATAGAAATTTGGAAATATTTCTAAGTGCTGAGATGTTGTAAGTATCCTGTTACGGATTTAAGTATTTGAAAAATTGTTTTCAAATGTTGGAAGGAATTGATATATCTTTTATAGATATTTTGAAAGTAAATATTTTGGGAAAATTTTATAATAAGGCCATATGATTTCTTATGGATGTTTAATTGATCGTTAAATAACCGACTATCAATAATTGGATAATGTCGTTAATAGTTTCGAAGAGATCGGGACCGGATTTAATTATCCGAAAACCACTTCAATCTGGTTTGAACGTAACGAATGAATACCGTGCAGATGATGTAGATGGTGATTCGGTTTGTCCAGACCCAGGACAAATTGTATGGACGAATGTTATCCGAACATCGTCATTGGAGGACGATGAGCATTCTAAGTAAAATTGTTCTTCAAAGATAACGCTTAGCCTCGAACCTCATCGATCGAGAATGACTAAACAGGAGAGAGATGCAGCAAGGCTAAGTAGGTCACACCCAAGTAGGGTACGTTATCACCTTTCTAGATGTCCTCGGGAACCTATTATTTATGAATATGGTTGTGCATGGAAGGAGCGCTCGATAGCAAGTGTGGGAACACCCAGGGTGATAACATATTCGGTCTATCCAGGTCAAGGGTAGACCAGTCTTGTGTAGTAGGGGATCCCGGCGTGGTCCTTGGTACATTATTCTAGAAGTGTACTGTGGTGGGCGGTACCCTAGTGACCCAGTCATTCTATGGAATCCATTCTCCAATAAGTGCCGTACGGTTTTGATTGTGCCCAACTATGCTGGAATATGAGATGAATTTTTTTTAGCTATTTCCTAATTACTTTCTATTGACACTATTATAATATAAGATGATTTTGATATAAACTGTTTTAGTTATCATAAGGTAAAAAACTCATCATGTTTACTTGTGACGTGGTCTTACGAGATAACTTTATTTTCAAAGGATTTTGAAAAAGTTAATGATTCAAATTGAATGTGTTTTCTCACGTTAGTTTCCCAGACTAACTCGGGTGTTATTTTATTATAATGCTCGGGTCAGACCGAGTATTACAAATTCAGGATAGAATGGTATGGAGCTCAGGAGACGAGCTGGATGACAAAGATTTATCCCCGTACTAGGTTATATTTCCACTATATGAGAACAAGTTAGTAACTGTCCAAATTTTGTTGTTGTATATTGTATACTGACAATGGTATATATATTAACAGTACAGTTCCTGTATTAAAAAAATCTGTTGTAATATATTATATTTTGTTCCGCTGCGATTGTGAGATTCTGTGTTGTTTTGTTTTAATGTCTCCTCTCTCTTCTTCTTCTTCCCCTAAACATTCGTATTTTCGTCCAACTTAAGTTGAGCTGATGTGAAATATTGTTGACTCAAAGGGGTATGGATTTACGGACCTTTACAAATGGAGCATGCAAATGCAACAGAATTCGAGTCAGAACCAAAACAGAAAATGCACAAGTTCAATACAATGGTCAGGAGATTCAAAGTGCAGACTCATGAAGCGCATTAAATCAACAATGCAACCCGACATGTACAAATAAGCAGCATGAAAACATACCAGACCTAAAATGGCACAAAGACACAAATGAAAACAACATGTCCGGATCAATGAAGATTACAAGTGGAACAACACTTGAATATGTTCAACTAAGTTTATCAACACAACAATTGTAAGTGCATAAGGACAGTGAATACAAGTGGAACCACGCACAATATGCAACCATGACAACAGCTCAAATGAACATATGAATGCTTAACCAACATATAAGGAAATGCAATTAGTCAACGTACATGAATATTAATATGCAGTGCAGACCAACCACATATCAGTTCCAACATAAACATGAATGGAAAGCAACAAGATTTCAGATACAAGTACAAGGATGATAACATGATGAAGTACACAAGAAACTGGACATAAAACTCCAAGCAAACTGCGCACAATGACATGCAACAAAGCAATAATATGATAATGGAGCAGCAGAGTTCAAAAATTCGAAAATATTAGTAGCAATGAATAAAGTCAAGATCACGTTTTCAAAAAGAAATACAATTGAATTGTTCAAAAATTTGAATACTGTCAGCAATGAAAATGGAACGACAGTTTGAATAAAGTCACAGAGAAATTCAAGATAAACAAGTCAATCTTAAGGAAATCGAAGTTAAGTCAAAATCAAGTGCAAGCTGAAAGCGAATTGAACAAGTCGTTAGCAGTAAAGAACGGAACAGAATTCAAATTCATGGAGTAACATCTGTGAAATGAACAAGTCAAAAATCAACACTATCGTTCAAGAAAAAATGGAACGACCAAGCAAATCAACTAAAAGATTCAAACCAAAAACATACGAATGAAATATAGGGTTTCATTCCCTATAAATTAAACCTAAAAAGTCATCATCGGCAATTAATTCAGGTTCGAGTTCAAGCAAAACAAAGAGCATACTTAGAACAAATCCAAAATTCGAATTATCAAAGTCGAGCATAAACAAAAATCAAATAAGGGAAAATCACGTACCAATTCACAACATCCATTCGAGCTCGACACAATTGAAGCAGTCGCGAACTATCAAAGCCAGGAGTCGATTGACGAAGCCAATCAAAGCAAAAGAATCCCTGCAATCGATCATTTGTAACGGCGACTTCAATTTGAACAAAACCTTAGCTTTTGAAAGAGTAACAAAGATCGTCCGAAGAGAATACACGAGCATAAATTAAAAAGGGGAGAAAGTCTTTTGTTTATATTGGGTCGGTCTATTTTTTATTGGGCTTAAATTTTTTTTTAATTAAGTTTTTGATTAGTATTTTTATTTTATTTGTAATTTTTCTCTTTTAAAATTGTGTCAGACTCTACTTTAACTAGGTTACGAACTATGGCTTTGTAGTTCGAGAATTCGCAATTCAATGATCGATTTATGACAGAGTTTTGAGCATAGAGTTAGGCGAATCGATTTAGCAGATATCGCGAGTTTACGTATTTTTGTAAGCGATTGATAATTAATTTCTAGTAGAGACCTTGGGAGTAGCACGTAGGTATGTTATTGCCGAAGCTGGGTAAAACTGTGTGTGATCTCTACTGCATTACTTTCTGTTATTGTTTTTATTTCCGCATTAATTTTTAATGTCCACCTAGTCACCCCCTTCTAGGGTGACAGTGATCCTACATGTATTATTTAAATTAATTTTTCTAAATGACTTATTGCAAACTGCTTTGCGGCGTCTTCAACCCATCCAACGGTTGTAGATATATCACTGTTTGAGTCGACCTTGTGAGTCTGACGATAAACCTCCCAAGATGTTGGTTCCCTGTAAAGATCTTCCTACTGATACAGTGAAAACAAAATATCAAAAATACGAAAATATTCAACTAAAACTAAAAGCATTATCCAATATAATGTAAGCCACAAATTTACATACTAGATAAAAATTACGGCATCGCTCTAGATTAAAGATTTTACATCAAACCCTGTATTATTGATAAATCCTATACCACAGATTCATGAAACATGAATTGTGAAATTCATAATCTAAGATTTAGGTTGCTTAATGGAATCGATTATCGAACAGTTCTCTTCTGGTCTCAAAAGTCCATAATTCATGAATTTCAGAAGGAAAACAAAAAAAACCAACATAACCCTGTATTAAAAGTTATCCATGGTCCATATGTCAATACTACGATGATGAACATCAACTAAAATCCAATTACAATGGGAACAACTACTTAAACATTGGCCCCGTATGGGCTGTGTACGTACTGATTGACATAAAAATAAATAAATTTCTCTTCAACTGAATATAGCGTAAGCCACAAATTTACATACTAGATCAAGACGATAATCAACATTAGGTCTCGAACCAACCGTATGCAGCTTAGTGTTTTTCGCCCTACTTTCTATAGCTGCTTTGGAAATAGCTTGAAACTCCGACGATGCCCAATGCGCCTTGAACTTATCAAATATCTCTCGAGGTAATGACGGATGCTTCTTTCCTGACTTATGCATCTGATGCGTCCAATCATGATACTTTATGCTGTTGAAATTCCTATTGAATGAAACATACATAAGTCCCACATCGTCAAAATTACAAAGCTATTCCAATATATTAATAGCTTTGCAATGAAGGGGTTGGAGCCTAGGGGCACCCAAATGTATGCTTCGTTGTGAGGGTGGAGATCATGCATCTCCACCACACACGCGCACGCGCCGCCGCCGTCCGTCCGACCGAACCGAGCTGGGCCGGGCTGGGCTCGGGTTTAGGTCTAATATGATGCTAATTTTACTGCAAAACTGGGCCGGGCTTTTTGATAGTTGCAGGCTAAACGAACAGGTGCGGATCTATTCGGAAGCAGACGCGAATGACTGAAGAGGCACGACCCATGGGCGAACAGAAGCGGGTGCGAACCGTTAGACGCGAGCGGGTGCGGCCTGACTGAAGAAGTGCGGCCGAACAGATGCGAGGAGCAGGCGGGTGCGACCCGTTAACAAACAGTAATGGTTCAGAAGGCAACGGGTGCGACCGTCAAGCGGACGCGACTATTTGAAGAGATGCAGACGAAATTATAAATAGGGGAGAATCCTGATCACATTCTCATTCCGTTCCAATTCTAATTTCCTCTGCTTCTTCTTCTCTGCTGCTCTAAACGATATATCATAGAGTTAATATACTCATTACAATCTGGTGCAGATTACGTCTATTGTATCTTGGGAGACTTTAAATAAATTCTTAAGATGTTATACGTCTAGTATACCAAAACAGAGAATAATCAATTATAAACTCGTCTCACAAGTTTATCAATAGATTTCCATTACTCCGGAAGTCTGTATTTGCTAAATTAAGCAACATGTCGTAATTAAATTGCAAGCACAATCTAACAACTATAGTAATAATAACTATAGCGATAGATCCAGTGCTAGTTAAAGAAATAGTACAACATAGAAACAAAAATGATATATATATATATAAATCAATTATAAACCTAACCGGTTTGAAGAAGGAAATTCCTTCTGAGGCTTGGGTAGACATAGGTGCTACTCGTCATGTCTGCTCTGACAAATCCATGTTTTCTACATACCAGAAATTCAATCACGAAGAAAAACTCTATGTGGGTAATTCTGCAGTATCTATGATCGAAGGCAGTGGCACAGTAATCCTCAAGTTTACTTCTGAAAAAACTGTCAAGTTGAATGACGTGCTCCACGTTCCAGACATACGCAAGAATCTCATCTCTGGTGCAGTACTATCAAAGAAAGGATTCAGAATGGTGTTCGAGTCAGATAAGATGGTTCTGTCCAAAGCTGGAATGTATATCGGAAGGGGTTATTTCTGTGATGGCCTATTTAAGGCAAATGTAGCCGTTATTAGAAATAAAACTATGTATTCTAATTATGCTATTTATATAATTGAAGTTTCGTACTTGCTTGAGCATGAAATTTTACTATGGCATGATAGATTAGGACACATAAATTTTTGAAAAACGAAAATATTATCAAACTTGGGATTAATTCTGAAATTCCAAGTAGATAAGAACTACAAATGTGAGGCATGTGTAGAAGCAAAAATGGTTAAAAGACCATTTCAATCTATTGAAAGAAGCACCGAACCACTAGGTTTGGTTCATACAGATTTATGTGATTTTAAATCATTACCTACAAGAGGTGGGAAAAAGTACTTTATCACTTTTATTGATGACTATACACGATATTGCTATGTATATCTTTTACATAGTAAGGATGAAGCAATTACATCGTTTATGAAGTACAAAGCTGAGGTAGAAAATCAGTTAAATAAAAAAATCAAGATATTGAGATCTGATCGAGGTGGAGAATATGAATCACCATTTGAAAATTTCTGTACAAAAAAATGGTACAATTCATCAAACAACAGCTCCATATTCACCACAACAAAATGGTGTAGACGAGAGGAAAAATAGAACGCTAAAAGACATGATTAATGCCATGCTTTTAACCTCTGGCCTACCGACGAACATGTAGGGGGGAGGAAAGCCTTAAATATGTCGAATCACATATTAAACAATTTCCTCACATTAAAGCAGGAACAATTCCATATGACTTATGAAAACCGACACAAATCAAGTTTAAATACCTCAAAGTGTGGGTGTGCTTGGCAAAAGTTCCAGTTCCGCCTTCCAAGAAAGTCAAACTTGGACTAAAAACAGTAGATTGTTACTACTTAGGGCCAGCCCAAAATAGTAGTGCCTACAGATTTTTGATACTCAAGTCTGGAATAGCTGATATTCATGTAAATACAATCATGGAATCTAGAGATGCCTCATTCTTTGAAGACGTGTTTCCACATAAAAGGAATGAAGGGAATAATGTCCCTAAAAGGACAAGAGAAGAATCAAGCAATTCACATGAAGATGAAACTCATCAAGAGATTGAGGAAGCTGAACCAAGAAGAAGTGTAAGGACTAGGACTTCCAAGACATTTGGTTCGAATTTTTTCACATATGTGTTAGAACACGAACCTCAAACGTACAAGGAAGCAATGTCATCTTCTGAATCTTCATGTTGGAATGAAGCAATCCAAAGTGAGATTGATTTAATTTTAAGTAATAAAACTTGGGAAATTGTTGATATTCCATCTGGAATAAAACCCATTGGCTGCAAATGGATTTTCAAGAAGAAAATGAAAGCAGATGGCTCTATTGACAAGCATAAAGCCAGATTAGTAGCCAAAGGAGATCGTCAAAAAGAAGGAGTAGACTTCTTTGATACATATTCGTCGGTAACACGAATAACCTCTATAAGAATGTTATGCATCAATACATAATCTAGAAATTCATCAAATGGATATAAGACAGCATTCTTAAATGGAGATCTCAATGAGGAGATCTACATGGAGCAACCTGAAGGTTTTGTTTCCAAAGGAAATGAAAACAAAGTCTGTAGATTAGTAAAACCATTATACGAACTTAAACAAGCTTCAAAACAATGGTACGCAAAATTTGATAGTGTCATGATGAGAAATGGTTTTTGTATAAATGAATGCGATAAGTGTGTTTACTATAAACATATTGGACAATCATATGTGATGATTTGTTTATATGTAGACGATGTGTTAATATTTGGTCTAAATACTCATGTAATAATGACCATAAAGAAAATGTTAATTAGCAATTTTGATATGAAAGACTAAGGAGTTGTAGATGTTATTTTAGAAATCAAAATAATAAGAACACCTAATGGAATTGAATTATCTCAGTCACACTATGTAGACAAAGTGATTGAAAAATTTCAAAATTTTGTAATTAAAGGAGTAAGAACACCTTTTAATCCATCATAAGTACTGCATAAAAACACTAATGAGTGTGTAATGCAACTGGAAAACTCTCGTGTAATAAGATGTCTCATGTATCTCATGAATTGCACACGACCAGATATAGCTTATGCAGTTAGTAGACTGAGCAGGTATACAAGCAATCCAGGAAAGAAACACTGGAAAGCACTAATGAGAGTGCTTGGATATTTAAAAAATACCACAAATTATTTCTTACATTATGAAAAATATCCTGCCGTCTTAGAAGGATATAGTGATGCAAACTGGATTGCTGATTCAGAGGAATCAAAATCAACAAGTGGTTATGTCTTTACCTTAGCAGGGGCAGCAGTGTCATGGAAATCTACTAAACAAACATGCATAGCTCGATCCACTATGGAATCAGAGTTCATCGCTTTAGATAAAGCAGGCGAAGAAGCAGAATGACTTCGTCACTTTTTAGAAAATATCCCGTTTTGGCCTAAACTGTACCGGCCATATGCATACACTGTGATAACCAAGCTGCGCTAAGTAGAGCGCACAACTTTGTGTATAATGGAAAGTCACGACATATTCGTCGATGCCATAACACAGTTAGGCAGTTACTCTCAAATGGAACTATTTCCACATATTATGTGAGAATAAATGATAACCTAGCGGATCCATTTACTAAAGGTTTATCAAGAGTGAAAATTGACTGCGCATCGAGGGGAATAGATTTAAAAGCCTAAACCACCAAGAGTTATTTTATACGGAAACCTATACTAGCGACTGGAGATCCCACAGGTTAGGATCAATAGGCAAACCAGTTCTGAGTAACTCAAGACGTAATGCATTTGCATGGACATAGTCCAACTCCATTCCTGTGGTGCACAATATAAATGCATGCCTACAGAAGAATTTAAAGGTTAAAACTATGTTTTTTTAATGATGACCATATCTTGGAAATAACAAGTGGGGTATATGTAGGATCCTCTTAATGGTTGCGATCACCTATGTTAGTGTG
Organism: Allium cepa; assembly: GCA_030765085.1. Taxonomy (NCBI): domain Eukaryota; kingdom Viridiplantae; phylum Streptophyta; class Magnoliopsida; order Asparagales; family Amaryllidaceae; genus Allium; species Allium cepa. Next base: position 243,527,294 of record CM060930.1, read on the forward strand.
AGCTGGGTCGGCTCTATGAGAATATTAAAGGCTTATATTTTCTATAAACACTCGCAGAACCAAAAAATTATTCAGGACCAAAATGAACACAACCAAGAGATTGGATGAGAAGGGAATCAATGCTTCGTAAAGCTTATTGTCTGGATATACAATAAAGGCCGATGGTTCAAGATGAAATAATTCACCGATCAGCCAAGTAGATACGATAAGTTTTAACTAGGGAAAGTTCAAAGTGAAATATTTACTTATCCACGATAAAGCATGATTCCATATGTACTTTGTGATATTTTTCTTTGTGTGGGGGATACGTATATTATCACTCATATGGGGGATTGTTGAAATTTCTATTGAATGAAACATACACAAGTCCCACATCGACAAAATTGCAAAGCTATTCCAATATATTTATAGCTTTGCAATGAAGGGGTTGGTGCCTATGGGCACCCAAATATATGCTTCGTTGTGACGAGGGAGATCATGCAACTCCACCACACATGCGCGCGCGTCGCCACCGTCCATCCGATCGACCAAACCGAACTGGGCCGGGTCGGGCTCGGGTTTGGGTCCAATATGATTCTAATTTTACTTCAAAACTGGGTCGGGCTTTTTGACAGTTGCAGGCTAAATGAACAGGTGTGGATCTGTTCGGAAGCGGACGCGAATGACTGAAAAGGCGCGACCCATGGACGAACAGAAGTGGGTGCGAACCATTAGACGCGAGCGGTTACGACTTGACTGAAGCGAGTGTGGCCTGACTGAACTGGCGCGACCGAAAGGAGCAGGTGGGTGCGACCGAAAGGAGCAGGCGGGTGCGACCCGTTAACGAATAGTAACAGTTTAAAAGGCAATGGGTGCGATCCGTCAAGCGGACACGACTGTTTGAAGGGATGCGGACGAAATTATAAATGGGAGAGAATCCTGATCACATTCTCATTCCATTTCAATTCTAATTTCCTCTGCTTCTTCTTCTCTACTGCTCTAAACAATATATCACAGAGTTAATATACTCATTACAATCTCGTGTAGATTACGTCTGTTGTATCTTGGGAGACTTTAAACAAAGTCTTAAGGAAATTGTTACGACAAGCCTCAGACGGAATTTCCTTCTTCAAACCGGTTAGGTTTATAATTGATTTATATATTTATTTTGTTTCTACGTTGTACTATTTCTTTAACTAGTATAACGCCTGATCTGTCGCTATAGTTATTATTACTATAGTTGTTAGATTATGCTTGCAATTTAATTACGATATATTGCTTAATTTAGCAATAGACTTCCGGAGTAGTGAAAATCTGATTGATAAACTTGTGAGACGAGTTTATAATTGATTATTCTCTGTTTTGGTATACTAAACGTATAACATATGCTACTTTCATTTCCCACACTTTACATGCATGCTCCTCAGACGCATTCTCGTCTCAGTTAAAAGAATGTTGTACATGCAATTAAACATATTTTCAAATAAGTGACAAACATACTTATAAGAGTTGTACATATTGTTGTGTCATTAAATTAACTTAGCCAAAACTCCTTAAACATGACTTTCTTAATATCAAAAGGGATAGTCTTGAATAACGGCCAAAAATCATCGGCACGTGCTAACATGCCATCACGAATGGCATCAAATGTTACATTGTCACTGAACTCATATCTGCATTATCGAATTTGCAAGTTATGCATATATAAAAAAGCATTTACGTGTATAAATCAATGTATGTGTAGGGAGTGCATGTGTGTCAAATTGTGTGTTTGTACGTATTGTATCAATGTATATGTACATCAGTGCATAAATTGTATTAATTTCATTGTTTATCCTACTCCTTTAGCTTTTTGTAGACGGAGACTCAAGAAACAAAGTTAGAGTCTATCGCTGATGCTTGGCCCGACTGACCAGTAGGTGTGTGAGTAGGTGTGTCAAAAGGTCTGGTAGATGTGTCAAAGGGTGTGCTACCAGGACTCATAATGAGCTGATGACCATTATCGTCGGACTGGTTAGTATGACCACAAGGTGTAGTAGTCTGGTGTGATGGACGTCCACTAAAACTACCTCGAGGACGATGACATTAGCAACCATGAGAAGTCATATCTCCACAATTATTCATACAACATATAGAGCAATATTTACTGGGCTATTTATATGAAAAAGTTGTACTTAACAACATATAACAAATTAAAGATTTATATGCATGAAGCTAACAAAAACATCATTATAACATGAATGAAGAACTTTATATTCATTACAACATAAACTAAACGAATACTACCAATCTACATTATCATCAGCAATCTTATTTTGTGCATTATCATCTTCATCTTCATCCTTGTCTTTGACATCGACGTTCATGTTGACATCCACATCTTCATCTAATTCAACTCCATCAAATACTTCATTATTAAGTGGTCCTATCCCATCGGTATTATAAGTGATTTGTAATAATTCATTGGTCAAATCATTTTGGTACGGTTGATTATTGGTTTTGATCATGCATTATGTCCAAATTGTGTCGAAGCTTCAGATTCTTCCAATATGGTAAATCCCATAGTATACTTTGTTTGCACCAACTGTGATATTGCCCTTTTCCAGCTATTTTTGGCTCTTTTCCTATCTCATGTATTTTGGGATAGTCTTTAACAATTTAATACACCTCTTCACTACTCAAGATATTAGGTAGTGGTAAAGTAAAAGTTGAATTTAACCTGAAATTTTTCTTGTCAAATCTAAAACGATCGTTTGTATGCAAAAAACGACGATGTCGATCCCACCAAATTGTTTGCTACCATTTTTTTTTAATATAAATGACTTTGTAGAATCCATGCAAACAGAACATGCAAATTTGCCACTAGTACTCCATCCGGACAACATCTCATATGCAGGAAAATCGCTTATTGTCCATAATAACGATGCATGCATTCTAAAATTATTTTTTGGTGATACATCACAAGCAACAATTCCGTCTTTCCACAGATTATTCAACTCGTCAACTAAAGGTTATAAGTATACATCTAGCCCATTTTTGGATTTTTAGGCTTAGGAATAATAACGGATGAAAACATGTATGGATTCTTCGTATACGTCGATGGAGGCAAATTGTAAACAACATTAGAATAAATGGCCACATTGAATAAGGCTTACCGAATGTGGCAAATGGCGCAAAACCATCCATACACAAACTAAGTCTAACATTACGAGATTCTTTAGCAAAATCAGAATATGTCATATTGAAACATTTTCAAGCTTCACCGTCAAAGGGATGACATAGAACTCCTTCATCACGTTGTCATTCACTATGCCATCGCATGTGTTTTGCTGTAGCAGAAGATGCGTACAACCTATGCAGTTTAGTTGTAAGTGGGAAATAATGCATTCGGGAGAAAGGTATACATTTTCCACTACTCTTTGTTGACTTATATCTTGGTTTGTTACAGAATTTACAACTCCTGAATCCTCTGTCTTCCTTCCAATATATCATGCATCCTTTAGGACATGTGTCGATCTTTTCATATGACAAACTAAATGCTGACACTTCTTCTTTTAACGAATAGCAATTCTCTACCAATAGATTGTCAGGTGGAAGCATTTCTTTGTATAGACTAAGAATTACATTCATTAGGTTTTCCAACGCTTTGTATTCGGATTATATAGCGATTAGCCTAGAGGTCGCTGATAAGTGTATCATTTTACAACCTTTATACAGAGGTCTTTTCGATGCTTCTAACAAGTCAAAAAAATTTCTAGCTTCTGGGTCAAATTCTTTCTTCGAATTTGATAATTCATCCGAATACAAACCAGGACTAGTGGCATCATGAACCATTTTTCTCATTCTATTTCATAGACCAGGTTCTTCGACATTAGCATCAATGGATACAGGCTCGTCTTCAATTAAAAATGTCGGACCATTGTCTCCTTTTCACCGTGATATCTCCATACGTGATAGCTTAGCATAAAACCAAAAACTATGCAAATGAAACATTGCGGTATCATATTCTTGAAGTTTTATGCAAAGACATTTAGAACAAGGACATTGAATTTCATTCTACTTTGTTTAATTACAAGATGCCATTTTCATAAGTACTTCCACACCATTTTTAAAATGCAATGGTATCTTTCCTTTCTTCCTGACATAAGACTTATAAATCTGATTTCGGACTTTCAAATAATCCATCTTCAACTACAAATACTAGGCACATTTGTATTATAATTCACATATTATTAGAAAAACATTTATTATAATTATTTTGTTATTGATACCACACATTAGTATTATTTATTATAAATCATATATTATAATATTTTCTATTATTATAATTCCATATATTGTTCTTTTTTTATTAATATTACCATATGCTTTGATATGAAAATAATGTCTCTTTTATGGGTTGGTCGACCTACTTTCCATTACAAACACAATGCTATTTTTTACATTTCATAAATCATTTTATCTTAAACGATTTAACAAAATTTCAACAACACTTTTCCTTATTCCTCATATTGTATGATAATGCATGTACATGAGGAACAAAAAGGATTGAATTTTATTTACCGTTTGAATTGAAATGATTTATGAAATGTAAAAATAGCACTGTGTTTGTAACTTGTCCAATACTGGGACAAATTCAACAAATATTGTATTAGATGAATATAAAAGTCTGTTTTTAATAAAAAAACGAACATCTCTATAATGATCATATACAATACTTGTTAGACGGGATCAAATGTAATCTAAGGTCAACAAATAAAAGTATAATAGCTATTGTTAAAAATTAAAATATTTCACAAATCATATTCATATAGTTCTGAAATAGACTATAAAATTTATTTTTGTAAAGTTATTCGAGGACTAAATATACACTATTCTCCCAGGTCATCAGGAAGAGTTGCAAAACACTTTACATTCAAGAAAAGGTAGAAAACAAGATGTTGTCTAACTTGGAGGAATACACATTTAGACAACCTATGTTTTCATAAAGCACAACCGCAGTACTGAATTCCATTGAAGAAGCTATTATCTCGTATAAGCACACGTAAGAAAATAAGAGTTAAATAAAAGCAAACTTTATTTTTTTACAACCAGACCAAAAGAAGTACATAGAGTAAATGCATGCATTCATGGGAACAAAACAACAAAAAATACAGAAACAAACCATTCTTGTTGGCATATAACACAAAGTAATCGACAAAAGTGCATCATAAACGGCACTAAATATTAATTGCACATTAGCCTTTTCGGTCATACACAAACTTACAGCATAGAAGACGAGAATCAATTATAGTTAAGGAAACGTATTCAAGTAAATTAGTCAGTTCTTTTGGTTTCCACATAGTGAATATCATACTACTTATGTACATTGTTGTACACGGTGGTACTGAATTGATCACAAACTTATACCAAGCAAATACAGCAGGCATGTGTATAGTCAAAATTTAGATCAGTGCATAAATAACACCCTAGCAGTGTAATACAAAGGAATGGATGAAGTTAAAGCACGTACATATAACATAGACAGACAATGATACTGCACATCCAAAATTCAAAAATATACTTGATGTATCTAATTGTATGCAATTAACGAAGGGCACGAATATTATTTTGAAAACATTGCATCTCAATTAATAGCTAGGAGGAAAATTGATAGTGATTTGTAAATCTATGAAAGCATCAATTGAATCTAATTGTTGTAATAAACAGATCAAAGAATCGATGACCAAAACAAGATGATCCTAATTTACATGCAAAAGAAATGTACCCCACTCTTAACAAAAAGTTAATATTTAATTTTAAATATAAAATTTGGTGCACAAATAAGATCACAACTTCAAATAGAAAATAAAGGAAAAATATCGTATTTTTCTTTCTTCGTATTATTTAGTATATGTTGATTAAAACTATATATAAAATTGAAATTTAATAGTTTCAAATAGTATACAAAAATATTTTTACCCAAATAATCTCCCAGCAGCAGTAATACTAATACTAATAATAATAATAAAAGATTACTGCATACCAAAATGAATACACTATGTCATTGACCAGCCTAACTTCAGCCAAAGCACATTTAACTTAAAGTTGGGGGCTGAAATATTAGCCAACAGCAACTTTGGCCACTATAGCTAGGTTGAAACTGCCGTGGAAAAGGTTGACAAAGATAAAATATCTATCGCATACGTAATGTACATAACAACAAGACACAGTTGATGGAGTGCATTGCAGCCTTAAATTTTAAAACAGGGAACTATAATTGTTAGCGCCGGAATTGGTCAGACTAATGAAGAAAATAAATTTAAATAGAGAATAATATGCTAAATTAAACGCAGAAAACAAGAACACCAGATTCATAATGGTTCGGCGTAACTGCCTACGTCCACTTTGAGGTTAATCTTTATTGCTTTTCTCAATAATCGATTACAGATACAATCTGTACACCAACTACTTGATTACAATTGTTAAGCAAAGAAGATAAGTCTTGAATGAGTCTTGAATGTGGCAGAGTCTTCCCGGTGTTCTCGAAAAAAGGTCTCTTTCACTGTGCCCCTGCCTCTCTATTTATAGACAAAGATGGGTTGGACTTCCCTGATGGGCTTAGTAGCAAGATACCTCGGCTCAATATGAATGATTTCTGTGTGCCGAGCCACAAATGCCGAGCGGCAAATGCCGAGCCATGTCTCTAAACCGAACGAGGAAGTATGTTGAGTGAATCGTGTAGGACCGAACAAGATCTGATGCTGATCGAGGGGAGAATGCCGAACGAGGCATGAATGCCGAACGGGGATGAAATGCCGAACGAGGGGAGAATGCTGAACGAGACTGAAATGCCGAACGAGGCATAATGCCGGACGAGAACTGAATGCCGAGCGAGGCTGCATACCGATCGGGGTTGAATGCCGAGCGACCCAGTTGTGCCAAACGAGGCTGAATGCCGAGCGAAGCTTGTATGCCGATCGAGGCTGAATGCCGAGTGAGGCTTGTATGCCGATCGAGGTCACATGCCGAGCGACTTTTCTATGCCAAACGGGGTTTCATGCCGAAGGGTACTGGACGCCGAACTGTGCACTAAGCCGAGCGACCTCTAGTTACTTGGTCAAAATCTCCAGGTAACACTTGCCCCCCAAAGTGCATCGTATGGATGGACATGATGCGCTTTGAATCATGAGTCCTTCGTGCTTTCCTTCGAGCCTTGGCCTTGTCTTCTCTATAGTGTCTTCTTTTGAATACCAAACGAGGCATCGTATGCCGAACGACATGCTAATGCCGAATGACATATAATGCTGAACGGCTTAGCTGATACCGAGCGACATACAAATGCCGAACGGGGCTGAAAACCGAACGAGATCAATGCCAAGCGAGGGAGGTGTTTTGACCGATTCTACCGGTCGTTGTCCCTTCAACTTCCTTTCTTCCCCTTATAAAGGTCGACACTTTATTTCTTTTTCTCTTTTCTACTTTTACCTCCGCCCTGTAGAACCTACGGACTTTCCTCTTACCTCTGTGAATTACCTACCCTATCCTTCTCTTCTCAAACGTGATACATTTTTTCACCCCCTTCCCAAATCAACGAGTCGAATAAAGTCATGCTTCCTACCCCAGAACATCCCAAGCTTCGATTAGTTTCTTAGGTAAAGGTTCTCCTTTTTAACACCTTAATCCCGAATAAGGAACATAGCACGAGATTCGCACTCGTGAATTTCTGTAGGACCGAGGATGGTAGGAAACGTGTGGATAGAGGACAATGAATTCAAGGTCAAACACATCTTAGGGATAGGTGGAGTGATGGAAGGAAGGAGGTGTTAGAGGTGTTCAAAGGAAGGTGTTGGTGGAAGGAGCTCTGATGTGGCTTGGTAGGGCTTCCCTATGCCGAGCAAGGAGCAAATGTTCAGAAGTGAATTGGAGTTAAGGCTCGTCGTGCCGAGCAATGTGGCTCGACACGGCCACGATTCGACATGACTCTCTCATGTCGAACGAGATAGGATGGAAAGCAAGAGAAAAGTAGGATCCTGGTTAAATGCCGAACAACATGGCTCGGCATAAGTGTAGTTCGGCATGACTCTCTTATGTCGAACGATGAAAAGGACAATTGGGAGAGTGGTGTGCCGAACGACTTGGCTCGGTATGTTTGTGGTTCGGCATGTCTTGCCGCATGCCGAACGATGATAATGAGTGGTAGGTGAGTGCTGGTGCTGAGGTTAGGATGCCGAGCGAGGTGGCTCGACATGACTAGTTGAATGCCGAACAAGGAAGAGGTTGGGTAGGAGGGTTGTGTACAACAACAACACCGATCGAACCTAATGCATAATTGACTCAACACATATCTTATGCCTGAACACATGATAGTGGACAAGGACAAACTTAAAGAACAAAGCATATCGGACAATCCGGACTGACTAATCCTGTGTTTAAACAACTAAGAATTTGGACTTTAACTTGATTAACAGTTAATATCTTTTCAAATGCAGTGACGATGCCGAGTTCAAAACATAAACCGTCTTACGACAAGCTTTCATAGACGGTCAGCGATGACGATCATCAAAAACAACAATTCAAAGCTTAGACTTATTTAGTCAATCCAGTGTCTTTTCACTACCCGACACTTACATTTGAATGATCGCACTAGATCACACACCACACGGGGGGAATATTTATGTCGTTAAGTCTAATGTCGACTATTTTTCAAGTATAGTCCAAACAGATGCTTTGTCAGATTCAATCTTCATTAGAGATGTCTAGGAAATCAAGCTCTTCTATGATCTGCGATAGACCTAGGCCATCCTCTCGCCAGGAAGTTGTAGGAACTTCAAATCCATCAACTACCCCTGCTCAAGACTTACCGAGCCTTACGACTGCATCCGTCGACTTGGCTCCCGACGCTTTGGAGGCAGCTATTTTCTTAGATGACCCAGTCGACTCACAGGCCTCAAAGATTAATGAAAGTAAACTTTGTCGGATATGCTCTGTCCATGGAATCCCCTTTGATGATGTGCTAGTTCCATCGGGGCATGATCGTCCACACTTGCCCGTAGTCGGATACACAGCTTGCAATAGATTCATGTGCTGGGTTGGCAGCGTGCCACCATTCAACTCATTTCTTCGACACGTGTTGCAGTATATCGAGATTGCTCCATCGCAGTTGTATCCGAATAGCCACGCATTCATATACGGCACTTGCGTCCTCTTTGTGAGTGTCCTCTTCAGGCTTCCGACTCCGGGCGATATACGATACATCTATCGCATCAAGAGATAGACAGATAGCCCATCTTTCATGTTTCCCGAGCTGCATAACAAATGCCAAATTCTGACTAAGGCATGGAGTAAATTTGCCCAGTATAAGCAAGAGTGGTTCTATGTTCGTTGCCCCATGGCTTGGCCAGAAGATGGGTGGAAGAAAGTAAGTTCTTTTTCCGGATCGATACTTGAATTTGCCGAGATTCACATCGTTTCTGACTCTGCATTCATTTTTTCAGGTACAAACCCATGTCCCGAAGGCTCCGGGTACTCTGAGGCAGTCGATGCTATCCAAGCCCTTCCCGTGGAAGAACGGGACATCAGATCACTCATTTCAAATGAGTCACTTTCAAAGTTTGGGTTGCCGACGGGAGGTCGCCGAATAAGCCTCCCCCAAGGTGTTTCCCTACCCAAACCTGCTTTGGGCAAAGGAAAGAAGAAGGTCGAGTCCTCATCACACAACGCCCAACGCCAGAGGAGGGGGAGATTAAAGAAACCGAAACGCCCGAAGCATAGGGCGAAAATGTTAGTCCATCCCGGGACCCAATAGTTGAAGTTCATGACATTGAAACGTTGCCTTCCTCTTCGAAGAGGAAGAAGAAACCGACATATAAGCTGAGGAAGAAAACGGTGGGTGGAACTTCTAAAGTTAACCTTATCCTAGTGGAGAAAGAAGCTTCCTATCAGCACTTAGAGAGTTCTCTGAAGGGCCTGTCGAACCTCACCATACCGGAAGATCTTATCAACTATGACTTTGACGATCCAGAGGCCCTTAAGCTTAACTCGCCCGCGAGAGGCGATACAAGCGTTCAAGCCCAAAATCAGGGAGAAAAAACTCTTATCAGTAAAGAAACTGGTCCGTCGGGGGGAAACACTAGGACACACACAAACACATGCACTTCACCTTGCACTTAAATTTCTATTGTCACCCTACTCCTTGCTAACTCATCGTTATTTGAATTTTGTGTAGGTGACATGGGATGCACACATGGACTCGACCGCCTTCGCGGGTCATCGATTTTCTACCAATCTGGCCGGGATTCGGGCTCCGGCAAGCGTCGAGATAGAGATGAATCTGGCGATCGAGACTACCACCGTCGAGAGTCATCACACTGAAGGAAAACTTTTAACCAGCCCTCATATCCTCGCGATCCTCCTTCTCAACCGGAGCATAGAAAAGAGAAATTTGGACATAAGGGGTCTCAGCCTAAAGCCCATCGGGATCAACACTCCAGCTCAACAGGCACCAAGCAATCTCGAGACCCCCACAGAAGACCCGTAGTCTCCAAGCAGACTCCTCTCTCTCATGTAACTGATCCATCGGTCGCTGAGTGACTCGCTGAGCTTAAAGCTTCATTCCCGAAGATATGCTTCGATGGCTTAAAATTTCTTTCGGCGATTCATCAGATTCCAGGGCATGTTAAGAAAAATGCCATAGCCTACACTAATGATGTCTACGTTAAGCACGATGCATTTGTGCACTTAGCCGAGAAAGTTTCAGAAGTTTCAATAGAGCGTCAGCATGTGATAGATCGCCTGAAGCTTGAGGCTATCCATGATAAAGACATTATTAAAGCTCAGGATGAAGAGCTTGCTTCTTATAAGTCTCAGCTTGAAGCCACCCAGCAGAGCACTAAAGACACTGCCGAAGCCGTCACTCGTTTGGAGTCAACCCATAAAAAAGAAATCGACAAGGCGGTCCAATGCTGTGGAGCCCTAGCTTCAGAGAAGGACTCAGTGCAGAAAGAGAGGGATGCATTTGTCCTCCGAGTCAAAGAACTGGAGGAGCAACTCCGCAAAGAAAGAGAAGAAAAAATCGCTGCCCAAGAAGAGTCGCAACGATATTGCGACGAAATCGTTGCTACACGACTCCTAAAGGTCAAGCTTAATGATGAACTTTCTAAAGTCAGGGTGCTAGAAGATGAAGCCCGTGAAGAGGGAAAGAAAATAGCATCTGCGGAGGTTGACTCCCGCCTTGACGCGGCTAAAGAAGCTGGTAGGGAGGAGGTCAAAAGCATGTTCGACCCACTAATCGCAGAATTCAATTCCCGCATCCTCATGCACCGAGACTTAACTTTTCTAGATGAGGGCTACCTCGAATCTTTAGCCGAGGCATATGAGACCTTAATAAAATCAGGAAGGTCGAACTTGGTATCGAGGAGGTTGACGAAGATGCTTTGATAAAAGAATTTCTTAAGGGAAACAAGCCTTCAGACCTATCTGCGGCAAAAGCTCTTTACTGAAAGGCTCCTCCTCAACGAAAGGGAAAGATGTTATTGTCGGTCCATCCGAGATCGAGTCTCAAGCTCATGTGCCTACTCAGCCGGCCGATCGACCGATACTTGATCCATTTGAGCAGCATATCGGTTATGACCCCAAGGACCCTGGCCTCGACGTTCACATTTTGTCTCCCATTCCAGAGGTGAGACACCTTGGACGGCTGGGAGCCAGCCGGAACCTAGTAGATAACTCTTTACTTTAACATTCTAAAAGTCGTCGTTTTTCACCAGGGCTATCGTATTCTAATGCTTGTTTTTCATGATTTTGTGCAGGTCGTTCTGATCCTGAGCCCACTCTGTGGAGCGACGTCGCCAAAGGGATGAAGGAAAAGACAAGTCAGGCTACTCATGCAGGGGAGGCTCCCGATCCAGATGCTCAGGTGATCGGAGCGCTTGACGAGGATAAGTCCGAGACTTCCTCTCCCATCGATGGGAGTTATGAAATCGAAATTATAGGCGCCTCCGGACATACATCTAAACTGAGCATGAAGGAGCAGCTTGAGAAGGAGAAGAAAAAGACGGTCAAGATCAAAGTCGAGCCTCAAGTTGTGGACCCGGACAATCCTCTAAATAAGCCGTTGAAGGTCATCCTCCCTGGCGGGTCCAGGCTAATGGAAGTTCCCCGCACTTCTTCAGTCGTTACCTCCCCATCAAAGAAAATCACCAAGGGACAATGCACGAGAGAGGAGTTGTCTAGGAAGAAGTCAAAGAAGTCGAAGAAGTAATCGTTGCTCTCGTTCAACGAGAGTCGGTTTAGATTATGTAATTATTTTTATTTATTCTCGTAGTCTATGTAAATAAACTTTTGACTCCGAATTTTGGAGGAGTTGTAGTAGAAACTCATTTTTGAATAAATAAAGCCTAGTTCTTGTCTTTCGTAAGACTTTTATCATTTAGCTTTCTGTATGATTGTGGTCAAAACCTAAGCTACCGTGAGTTACATGAACTTCTCAATTCATTTTTATATAACTCCGAAATTCTTTGGAGTTGCTCATCCTATGTTCCATTCTTCAAACACTTAGATTATTTTTTTGTTCGTACACCGAGGACTTGATGACTTCAAGTCGTTCATGTCCCGACCTGCATTCCGGGGACATGGAGAATTTTAAGTCGTTTATGCTCTGGTCTGCACTCTGTGGACTTAGAGTACTCCAGTCCGCACTTCGGGGACATGGAGATTTTGAGTCGTTTATACTCTGTTCTGCACTCTGGGGACTCTGAGTACTCCAGTCCACACTCCGAGGACTTGGAGATGTTGAGTCATTTATACTCTGGTCCACACTCCGGGGACGCAGAGTACTCCAATCCTCACTCCAGGGACTCAGAGATCTTGAGTCGTTTATACTCTGGTCCGCACTCTGGGGACTTAGAGTATTCCAGTTCGCACTCTGGGGACTTGGAGATTTTGAGTTGTTTATACTCTGGTCCACAATCTGGGGACCCAGAGTACTCCAGTTCGCACTCCGGGGACTTGGAGACTTTAGGTCGTTTATACTCTGGTCCGCACTCTGGGGACTCAGAGTACTCCAGTCCGCACTCTGGGGACTTGGAGATTTTGAGCCGTTTATACTCCGGTCTGCACTCTGTGGACTCGGAGTACTCTAGTCCGCACTCCGAGGAGTTGGAGATTTTGAGCCGTTTATACTCTGGTCAGCACTCTGGGGACTCAAAGTACTCCAGTCCGCACTCCGAGGACTTGGAGATTTTGAGCCGTTTATACTCTGATCCGCACTCTGGGGACTCAGATTACTCTAGTCCACACTCCGGGGACTTGGAGATTTTAAGCCGTTTATACTCTGGTCCGCACTCTGGGTCTCAGAGTACTCCAGTCCACACTCCGGAGACTTAGAGATTTTGAGTTGTTTATACTCTAGTCCACACTATGGGGACTCATAGTACTCCAGTCTGTACTCTGGGGACTTAGAGATTATGAGTCTTTTATACTTTGGTCCGTACTCTAGGGACTCAGAGTACACCAGTCTGCACTCCGTGGACTTGGAGATTTTGAGTCGTTTATGCGTGTTCATACATCAGGCAGAATAATGTATCTATTAGTCATTTGTCACAGGGTTATAATACACAGGAATATCGACAACTCATGGAAAAAATATCTTCAAGCCTTTATTAATGCAAATAAGCTAAATTGTCTTATTACATGCCGTAAACTAGGAATAAAAACTTTCTAGAAATAATTGCAACTAAAATATGAAAGAAATGAACTAAGTATAATAATGCCGCAAATGCTCGCTATTCTAGGCTCGGGGGAGTGACGCACCATCAACAGTCGCTAGCTTGAAAGTTCCTTCTCCATGCTTCTGTTCAATGACGTATGGACCTTCCCATGCGGGGCTTATATGTGATGGAACTGGGAAAATTCATTTCAAAACGAGATCACCCACACCAAAGATTCTCGGTCAGACTTTTTCATTATAATATCGAGCGGCTCGGTGTCTGTATGCGGCCGCTCTTAAATTAGCTTCTTCGCATTTTTCATCAATGAAGTCCAATAATTCCAACAAAAGATCTTGATTAGACTCAGAGTCATAATAAGTTACCCGATGTGATGGAACTTCAAGTTCTATGGGTATAACAGCTTCCATGCCATATGCCAATGCAAATGGAGTGTGGCCAGTCGCGGACTTATGGGTGGTTCTATAAGCCTAAAGCACTGTTGCAAGCTCATCCACCCACCTGCCTCTAGCAATTTTCAAACGCTTTACCAATATGGATTTGATTATTTTGTTCACGGCTTCCACTTGTCCATTGGCTTTCGGATGAGCAAATGCTGCAAACTTTTTCTCAATACCATATTTTTGGCAAAATTCCCTAAACTCTTTGCTTTTGAATTGAGTTCCGTTGTCTGTAATGATGGTTCGTGGAAGGCCAATACGACATATAATATTCCGTACAACGAAATTAATGACCTTTTTGGTGGTAATGGTGGCCAAAGGCTCTACTTTGCCCACTTGGTAAAGTAATCGACCACAACTATCACGTATTTCGCACCATCTTTAGATATGTGTAAGGAACCGACTATATCGATCCCCCACATTGCACACGACCAGGGACAAACCATTTGCGTGAGTTCCATTGGTGGAGCTCTCGGGATTTTCGCATATCTCTGACATTTGTCACATCTTCTCACATAGTCTGCGGCATCCCGATTTACAATCGGCCATAGTGGAGGATTTTCTTCGCTAACGTCTCCCCTCCGGTATGGTCACCACATTCCCCTTCATGGACTTCCTTCAGGACTCGTTTTATCTCATCATGGGCAATGCACCGGAGTAAGGGGGTCGAGAATCCCCTCTGATACATTACCCCATCTTGCATTACATAATGCGAAGCCTTACGAATGACTTGTCATCTTTCGCTCCTTCTTTCGGGCATGACCCCGTGTAACAAGCACTGCTTGAATGAGGTCATCCATGATTCCTTCTCGATTTCTGTTTCTTACATGAAATCTAATTCCATCATATTTATGCTTGGAACATGTAAGGTTTCAACGGGAAAAAAATCCCATCTGCTGCGCATCGCCAGTGCTCGCAAATTTTGCCAATGAATCGGCTGCTCTGTTTTGCTTACGCGGGACATGTGAAATATCATAATACTCCAGACTCGCTAGCAGCTCTTGAACCCGGGCCAAATATGGGACAAGTCTCTGCCCCTTTGCTTGACAGTCCCCCTGGACTTGGTACACCACCAGTTGTGAGTCACAAAAGATTTCAACCGACCTTACTCCCAATTCTTTGATAAGTCTCAAACCAGTAATCAATGCTTCATACTAGGCTTCGTTATTCGTTGCTGTGAATTCAAGGTTCAAAGCATAGCAAACTAACCGGTTTTCAGGAGTCACAAGAACTATGTCCGCCCCCAACAACGGTCGTTAGATGCCCCATCGGTGTACATATTCCATCGATTGGGAGGTACGACATTGTGGCCATTTGATTCGTCTGTCATGGTGAATTCAACAATGAAATCTACTAGCGCTTTCCCCTGTATGGCCCTTCGTGGAAGGTCGGTAATATCGAACTGATCAACTCGATATTCCATTTTAACATCATTCTATAAGTTTTCGGTCATTGGAGTACCTGTCACAAGGGTTGATCGGTGTAAACACTGATCGAGTGAGCCTGGAAGTATGGGCGAAGCTTGCGTGATGCAATCACCAAGCAGTAAGCTAGTTTCTCAATCCTAGGATAATTTCTTTCTGCCTCCATCAAACGTTTACTGACATAATATACTGGCTTTTGAACTCGATCCTCCTCGCGTACCAGAGCTATACTGATAGCATGCTGGGATACAGCCAAATATACATACAACATTTCATGGTCAATTGGTTTTGATAGCACCGAGGGACTTTCTAGATGTCTAACCGGAGCTTGGAATGCTTCCCCGCAGTCAGACGTCCACTCGAAATTCCTCTTTTTTTTCTTTATCACATCAAAGAAAGGAATGCACTTATCCGTAGCTCTGGATATGAATCGACTTAGCGCGGCCACTTTTCCGTTCAAGCTTTGTACTTGCTTTATAGTTCTGAGCACTTGTATGTCCCGAATAGCCTGAATATTTTCCAGGTTAGCTTCAGTTCCACGTGCATTCATAATGAACCCAAGAACTTCCATGATGCAATGCCAAAAGAACACTTCAAAGGGTTGATTTTCATCCCATAATGCCTAAGTATATTAAACATCTCCACTAAGCCTTGAATGTGGTCGTTTGACCGTCGTGACTTCATGAGCATGTCATCCACATAGACTTCCATTGTTCTACCGATCTGATCTTTAAACATTCGGTTCACTAAACGCTGATAAGTAGCTCCAGCATTTTTCAATCCGAAGGGCATCACTACGTAGCAATACAACCCTATCTTTGTTACGAAACTGGTGTGTTCTTGGTCTAGAATGTGCATCGAGACTTGATTGTATCCCGAATATGCATCCATAAATGACAGTAGCTCGTGTCCGGCCGTTGAATCGACCAGTTGGACGGTCCTAGGTAAGGGGAAACTATCCTTCGGACATGCTTTGTTTAAATCATAATAATCAACGCAAGTTCTCCATTTCCCATTCATTTTCCTTAGCAGCACAGGGTTAGATACCCATTCAGGGTAGAGGGCATTGCGGACGAACCCATTGGCTTTGAGTTTGTCCACCTCCTCTTTGAGAGCAGCGGACCTCTCCGGGTCTATGCCTCTCGGCTTCTGTTTTACTAGGACTTACTTTGGGTCTATGTTTAACATATGACTTGCAATGGCGGGAGAAATCCCACACATATCAGGGTGATTCCAAGCAAAAACATGCAGATTTGCTCGGAGGAAATCAATAAGATCCTCGTCCAATGGTGGGTCGAGTTGTGATCCAATCTTAAGAATTCATGACGGGTCATTCCAGCTGACTGGAATGTCAATCGTCAGCTCAGCCGGTGCTGCATTCACTTCCCTGGGTCCCCCATCATCATCTCTCGGATCTATGTCTCTGTAGATCCGAGAATGTTGCCCGAGCCAGGGCTCGGGCACTACTTGTCAATTGTCAGTGTTTTGGATGCGGATGGAGCTGTCCGCAACCTTCCCCTTTTCTCTCCGTTGAGCTTCTCTCAGCTCTGCCACATAACATGCGCGACCGGTCACCTGATCGCCATGTACTACGCCGACTTCTTTGTCTGTTGGAAATTTTAATGTCAAACACCATGGGGTCAAAGCTGCCCTAAACTCTGCCAGGGTCATACGACCCAGAAATACATTATACGGAGAGTCAACATCCATTACTATGAATGGTAGGATTCACGCTTTCCTACGCTCACCTTCTCCCAGTTCAACTGGTAACTCAATATACCACATTGCGTCAGTTGCGGCACCATTAAAGCCGTGGATACGGGCTTTGCATGGTTTTAAATCTTTTGTCTCCATCTTCATTTGGTCATAAGCCTTCTTGAAGATGATTTTGACAGAGCTTCCATAATCAATCAAAATCCTTCTGACGTAAGTTGGCCCGATCGTTGCGGGTATGACCATCGGGTCAATAGTAGGAGCCTCCACCTTGTCTGCATCTCGACTCCTAAACACTATATCATATGTTATCATGCGTTGTTGTTTTGTAGGGGTTACATCTTCCATATTCGAACAAAATTCATAATTTGCATGCCTCAAGGAGGTAGCATATCGTTCCATCTCCTGCAAATTCTTGTCTGTAAGATGAGGTCCTCCGGCTATAGTGTTTATTACCAACCTACCCACGGTCGGGTAGGTTCCACTGGGTGGCGTGGAGCAGGCCCACGTCCGGGGTCTAACGTACCTTGCCTACCCTCTGGTACGTTCTTAACAAACTCCTACAGCTTTTTCTGCCTGATTAACCTTTCTATGGTGTCATGGAGGTGTCTACACTCCTCGGTATTCTACCCGTGGATTTCATGAAAGCAACAGTACTTCCCCATCCATCTCTGTTACTCCGTGGACTCTTTTGGACGTGGCTTTCTGTATTGAAAGGTGTTACAGGTAGATAGGTAAATATTTCTGTTGGGCGAATTCTCACCCACGAGATCACGAGGCCAAGGAGCATCAATTTCATCTACATACTGTATCCATATCCATCCGGTATCTATGCCTAGTCGAGCCAAAGCCTCCCCACTCCATCACCGAACCATGCTCCACCGGACCTCCTCACCGGTCCAACTCCACTTCCCTACACCACCGAATGAACACTCCTCCCATTACCGAATGAACGCGCTTCCATCACCACCGGTCCAGAAGCCAATGCCGAACCGGACCTCTCCACCTCCATGCCGAACCAGCCCAACCACATTAATGCCGAACCAGATCATGCCGATCCAGATACCTCCCTCCTTGCATAGCCGAACCAACCATACCGGTCCAACCATCTCCACCGGTCCAACCATCTCCAACCACGACCGAACCAAGCTTCGCCGAACCAGAGCGCTGCCAGGCCAGATTGCTTCAGCCCGGGCCCACCAGCAGCTATATACTCCCAGGACCTCTGCCCCCGGCCTCACTCTATAAATAGAGGGGCAGGGGTACAACAATGGCAGACAAGTTTGAGAGCTCAAGCAAGGAAGGAACTTTCAAACAACTTTCTTATACTTGTACTTAAAGCTTTGTACTTGTAATCTGAAAGAAAGGAGAGAATAACATATAAAGTGGACGCAGGCACGTTCTGGCCGAACCACTATAAATCTGCGTGTCTTTTACATTTTAGTCCTTGCTTTTTACATATTTGCATAAGTAACCTAAAACCTTGAAAAATAACATATAATCAACTAAATAATACGGATTGGAGGTGTTTGTCCATTTTTTGTGCAAACAATTTCGAAGAGACGTATTCAGAGGGTGTATTCATTGTAGGTCGGAATCCTCGACTTCCATTTCCCTTTCTCTTTTTTCTTTCCGGGTTTCCACCTCCAGATCCTTTAGATTTCCCAGGCTTGTTCTGGACGTTGACTTGAACTTTTCCCGATTTGTCGCCGGATTGCTTCACGGCGATGTTACTTGTCACGGTCTCTTGAACAGGCCCGGGTGCCTTATCTCATCTTGTCCATCGATCTTCCTCCCTCCTTATGAACTGGTGAGCTTTGGAATAGAAACGCTCCAACGTAGTTGGGGGCTTTCCCGCCAACCAATCTCCAAACTCCGAGTCTGGATCTACACTCGCATTACTGCCATCAAAATTGCATGGTCGTTAGGGTTGCTAACTTCAGTGGCGACAACATGAAACCTCTACAAGTACGCTTTCAAAGACTCTCCCAGAACCTGGATTACGCTTGATAAGGACATCATATCCTTTGGACGAGTACCATGTATCCCGAATTGTTCAACAAATTTCATTGCCAACTTGTCGAAGCTGGATATAGACTGTGGAGGAAGTCAAGTAAACCACATGGTGGCGATTCCGGACAAAGTGATCGGGAAGCACCTACACTTGGTCGCATCATTTGCTCTTGCGGAATCCATCATCCATTCATTCTTCATCACGTGTTGCCTAGGGTCAGTCTTCCCTTCGTAGGCTGGGATAGTTGGCATACTAAACTTCCTGGGATACTCAGCCTGTAGGACAGTATCTGCGAAGGGAGTATGACTCCTGGACACTCCCCAATCTTCATTGGTCAAGCCTTGGCTCTTTCTCATTAACTGCCTGACCATGGCTGATAAGTCTGGAGTTTGTATGAAGGGTGGGAGGTTGGGTTCCATTCCACGGGACTGTGCGGGTTAATGTCCTGCCTGCTGGCGATCGGCCAAACATGCATCCTGAAGGCCAGCTTCATTAGGGTCTTGGTGAGCCGAGCGTCCGGTCTCCTAACGTGCCTGATCCCTGGTGGATCGATTAGTGGGACCTGCCTGTGTAGCTTCAGTCTTACGGCGTCTACGCCTAGGAGGTTCATCAGCTGAGGTCGAGCTATCAGATGAAGAATAAGGAGCAGGGCTACCTTAAGTATTTTGATGATGCTGCTGAGTAAGCTGAGTCATGAGATTAGCGTTGGCTTGAATCTTCTCAGCAAGTTATCTTCTACTTTCCCTGAGTTCTCTCATCAAGTCGTTGAACTTTTTCCAGGTAACGACTTCCGTTTGATTTTGGTGGAGGGTCCTGCGCCTTGAATTGCTTGTTGGTTGCTTGGCCCAACTTGTTGCACGCTAGCAGTCTCATGGACGTTCGCATTGTGAGAGGCTGATCGGGTATGTGGTCTTCCCATAGTAGAGTCGTCGATCGGAACTTTGAATAGATTCAACGGGCGTCCAATGAATAAGTCGGATCTCATTCGAGGGATTTTTCTATCTAGTAGCTACAAAGTAGATCCTATCGGCCTGAGAATTCGACTTTCAGTGAAAGCACCAAAATGTTAGCACCAGAATTGGTCACTAAAGCCCTTAGGAGAGATTGTGTAGAGAGATTAATGAAGAAAATAAATTTAAACAGGGAATAATATGCTAAATTAAATGCAGAAAACAAGAACACCAGATTTATAGTGGTTCGGCGTAACTGCCTACGTCCACTTTGAGGTTAATCTTTATTGCTTTTCTCAATAATCGATTACAGATACAATCTATACACCAACTACTTGATTACAATTGTTAAGCAAAGAAGATAAGTCTTGAATGAGTCTTGAATGCGGTAGAGTCTCCTCGGTGTTCTCGAAGAAATGTCCCTTTCACTATGCCCCTGCCTCTCTCTATTTATAGAAGAAGATGGGTTGGACTTCCCTGATGGGCTTAGTAGCAAGATACCTCAACCCAATATGAATGACTTCTGTGTGCCGAGCCATAAATGTCGAGCGGCAAATGCCGAGCCATGTCTCTAAACCGAACGAGGCAGTATGTTGAGTGAATCGTGTAGGCCGAACGAGATCTGATGCCGATCGAGGGGAGAATGCCGAACGAGGATGAAATGTCGAACAAGGGAAGAATGCCGAACGAGGCTGAAATGTCGAATGGGGCATAATGCTGGACGAGACCTGAATGCCGAGCGAGGCTGAATGCCGACCGGGGTTGAATGCCGAGCGACCCAGTTGTGCCGAACGAGGCTGAATGCCGAGCGAGGCTTGTATGCCGATCGAGGCTGAATGCCATGCGAGGCTTGTATGCCGATCGAGGTCACGTGCAGAGCGACTCTGCTATGCCAAACGGGGTTTTATGTCGAATGGTACTGGACACCGAACGGTGCACTAATGCCGAGCGACCTCTAGTTACTTGGTCAAAATCTCCAGGTAACAATAATGCTAAGGCTACTAACAAGAGAAACAAAGACCTATAAAATTGGGGTTGTGGTTGCCTGTAAACAAAGCAATTACAAAGAGGAAAACAAGTACATGAGAGTATGATGGATGAACGTGTTCATGATAGAGAGGGCAAGTTACAATATCCATTTAACCAAGTTAGACTGCATATCCATTCAATGAAGTTACAATATGAAACCATTTATTATAAAGTAGACCATGTTGATGATAATGATTTACCTATAGCTTTCCCAACTACGTCCTACAGCAAGGTGGGGCTGGCGATTAGCGAGGTGGAGGCTGGGAATTAGCGAGGCGGATACGAGGCAAGCTGGCACTACAGATGGCGGTTGGGGTTAGCGAGGTGAAGGCAAGCGATTAGCGAGGTGGATAGGCCCGGGTCCACTCATAAGGCAACCAAGACAAAGGCCTAGGGCAACCCCCCTCAACACAGCAACCCCTCAGGCGTCAGAAAAAAACAGCGACAGAAAAAAATAGCGACAGAAAAAAAGCAATGGCGGAAAAAAACGAAACCACATGAAGAAAGAATTGCGCGACGAACGAAATCTGAAGAAGAGCACCGACTAAAGGTAGCGGATTAGGCAAGACAACCCTGCACAACAGCACTACACAGCTGATTTTTTGATTTGAATTCGATTTGGGGGCAAATTATTAAATTAGGGTTAAATAGAAATGTTGAGTAATTTGACTGAAATGTAGAATAATTTGACCGAGATAAATAGAAAGGCAAGAAAGAGGAAATGCAAGCCCTTCCGTTGCATAGAAAGGCAAATTTCATTCTTGTTGCCCAAGAAAGAGGAAGCAATACCTCTGCATAAATGTACATAGGCTGCCCAATTAATAATAGGCTGCCCATAAATGTACATAGGAAGCAATACCTCTGCATAAATGTTTGTTTATGATTTTGAATTTGAACAATTATTAGATGAGCAAGATGAATAATTACAATTTTGGATATAAAAGTTATGCATCTTTTAAATATGTTTATTATATTTTTTTTTATCATTTCACTCTTATTATAAATAGAGGATAACGACGAAGAATGAGGATGACAAAAATCGTATAAGGTTTCGAAAACAAAATTCCAAAGCTTACAATAAGAAGGTTAAACAACGAAAAGATAAACTAGCTAAATCATTAGCCGGATCAATTTCCAATTTATTTCAAGAAAAAGCTCAAAACTCTCAACGTTCAACTTCAAGTAAAACTGGAGAAAGTGATAGCGGAGATGATCACATTAATAAAAAAGTTGAGGTAGATGAAGGTCTTGAATTCATTGATGTAGCACATGAAGATGAAAATATCAAGACATTGCTATGAATGAAGAGGAGCATAACGAAAATATTTTCATGGATGATCGTAACAATGATGTTATTCATGAATATGCTGATAATGAAGTTGTTCTTAATCTTGAAAAAGATGTTGATGTCAATTATGATCTGGGATTGTGGGGAAAGATTACCGACACGAAGAGAATTATGCTTGTTCAATGAGGACCTATTAAAATCGTAAAAGAAAATGACATGTTTCCAAAAAACAGAGCAAACGGTAGACAATTTACTTCGAAACACTATGTTGGTGGTTATCCGTGTGGAGAAGAGCATGAAAATAAATGGTTAGTGTATTCAAATGAATGTGACACAGTTTTTTGTTTTTGTTGTAAGTTATTAAAACACTCTCAAAAAACATCAAAGCTAGCCGAAGAAGGGATAGATGATTAGCATAATATTTCTTCAAAACTTAGACATCATGAAAGCAATCCAATACACATCACAAATCTTAGCAAATGGGTTGATTTGCATAGAGGGCTCAAACAAAAAGAAACTATTGATAAAAGAATGGAATCTCAAACTGATAAAGAGAGACAACGTTGGAAGCAAGTGCTTGTGCGTACCATTGGTGTTGTAAAGACTTTATCTCGAAATAATTTACCATTTCGTGGATCTAATGAGAGAATTTATGAAAAAACAATGGACTTTTTTGTCAACTTATCCAATTTTGTTGCCGAATTTGATCCAATAATGGAAGATTACTTAAGACGTATGGTAAATAATGAAACCAATAATCACTATATTAGCCACAAAATTCAAAATGAATTGATAGGTTTATTGGCTAAGAAGATTAAAGAAACAATACTTGTAAAAAATTTAAAAGCGAAGTTCTTTTCATTTATCCTTGACTGCACTCCGGATTTGAGCCATAAAGAACAAATGTCGATTATCATAAGATGTGTGGATGTTGATGATGCAAGAAATACAAAAGTGGAGGAATTCTTTCTTGGTTATATTAAAGTGAATGACACATCGGGACTTGGTCTTTTTAAGGAGCTTGAAAATGTGTTGATGATTCCTAAACTCAACAGTAATGATGTAAGAGGTCAAGGTTATGATAATTGTTCAAATATAAAAGGTATAAGTTGCTTCGTTATGACTAACAACATTGTTTAATTTTGATGTGTTGATTAATCATATTATTATTAAATTTCATAGGGAAACATCAAGGCGTTCAAAAAAGACTACTTGATGTTAATCCTATGGCTTTTCATATTTCATGTGGATGTCATAGCTTGAATCTTGCACTATGTGACATGGCCAAATCATGCATTAAAGCTAGAATTTTTTTTGCTTATATGCAAAAAAATTATACCTTATTTTTCGGTTCAACTCATCGATGGGATATGCTTAGAGATTATGTGAAAGGTTTGACTCCAAAAGAGTTATCCGCAATACGTTGGGAAAGTCACATCGAAAGTGTAAAAGCAATAAGAAATCAAGCTCTAGAGCTTAGAGATGCGCTAATTGAAATTGCAGATAATTTCAATGAAGATATTGTAATTAAAGGTTTGTGTCATAATGCTTTGGAGAATTTTGAATTTTTGATTAGCCTATGTATTTGGTATACAATACTTGATAATATTGATCGAGTTATCAAAATACTTCAACGAGAGGATATGAATATAGAAGATGCCATTGCAAGAGTGAATGAGCTTATTGTATTTCCAAAAAAAATAGAGAAGATGGTTTTGAAAGTTTTATGAATGAAGCTAAGGAACTTATAGAAAAAGTTGGTCTTGTTGATCCTAAATTTGAAATAAAAAAGAGAGTTGTTCGTAGAAAGAAACAAGCAGATGTGGAAGTGGATGCTCTAGATAATCAATCTCCAAAAGATAACTTTAGAATTACTTACTTTCTTCACATTATTGATCAAGCTCTTTCTTCACATAAAGAGAGATTTAAGAAATTTGAGCTTTATGAAGAGACATTTGGGTTCCTGTTGAATGCAAAGTTCAAAAATATTGAATGTGAAGAATTAAGAGAGAAATATTTCAATTTAGAAGCTTTTTTGAAACATGACGACGATCTTGATATTTGCGGAGAAGAATTATTTCATGAACTTCGATAATTGAAAAGAATTCTACCATTGGAAATTATAAAATCAATTGACATTCTTGATTTTTTAAAAGTCTTATCGTGATGTAAGTGGGTTTTTGAACGTATGGGTGGCTTATAGAATTTTGTTGGCTATATAGGTCAAGGTTGTTCCAGTGGAAAGAAGTTTTTCAAAATTGAAGTTAATCAAAACTTATCTCCGGACTACCATGTCACAAGAGAGGTCAAATGGATTAGCTATGATTTCTATCGAAAATGAATATTTGGATGTGCTAAATTATGAAGACATAATTGAAGAATTTGCTACAAAGAATGCAAGAAGAAGCTTTTTTGGTTAAAATGATATTTTGTAGGTGGTTATAATGTAACAATTTCTCTTAACTATATATTTTGTATGTGAACCAAGTGATATGGTGAATATAACTCTAATTTTATATTTATGTTTTTTTAACTTTGTATTTGACAAAATAGTGAGCAACAAAATAAATCTCGTCTTAGGCAATCCAACTCATAGGACAGACCCTGGAGGTGGAGGCTGGTGATTAGCGAGGCGGAGGTGGGGCAAGCTGGCGCTTGAGACAATGGCTAGGATTAGTGAGCTGGAGGTTGGCGATTAGCGGGTGAAGGCGGGAGTGAGTTTTTGTTTTAGGGTTTTGGTTTTAGGGATGTTAGCGATTTTTTTTTGGCTGCATGAAATGGAGCGAAATGAACAATGTTATCTAATAAGTATTGAACGAAATTCACAAGTGCTGCCCTAAATTCCCCAAGCAAGTAAATCAATAATGATTGTAAAGTTTTTTTTAACTTCTTTTCACACGAATTTTATGCAAATTTTGATGTATTAGATGTCTTTTAAACAACCCAAAAACCAAGCTATACTTGCAAACTAAGGTAAAAATATGTGGCTGCTTAAATATGTACTCTAAGTATTTAGCACAGTGTGTCGATTTCGGATTCCAAGCTGTAACATTTGATCTCTCAATTCAAAATACCAACTAATTGTATATCAAACTTAGTTATGTCTGGTTAATTTTGATATTCTTCTTAGCATGGGAATTTGTATCACAAAATATGTAGTTTACATTTGTTATGCTTCCATCAATCATATTGGTATTTCAAAATTAATAAACAAAAAAATAGATACCAAAACATCACCGGTTCGAAAATAATGCAAGTGGTATTATGGACGTGAATGGAAAGGAAAACTGAAGGATGTAACGCAAATAGACATTAACACATTCTTTCATAAAGTTAAGGGGAATCCAAAGAGTTAGAGAATACTCATTGGATATGTGGCAGTTGTTTACTGGGATGTGGAGAAAAAGGCATCCGTCGTTGTTAATTACCAAAGCCGTTCCAACGTCTTTTTAATATTTTTATGTTTCGAACATTTTTAGGTAAAAAATAGTTTTTTTTAAATCATTGAATTGGAATTAAAAACATTAGTATCGTTAAATGTCATAAAATATATAAAATTTCAGTTACAATTAGTCATTTCCGCTAAAACTTACATATGTATTAAAAACATCCAGCTTGAACTTTTGAATCTCAATCTTTAAGAATAGACGTTGTTTTCTTGAATGCTTAAGTATAAAATTTCGTTGCATTTCGAGTCATTACGATCTACGTTCCCATAATTTAATCGATTATTTTCAATAATTAACTTATGCGTAGGATGCTCAAACCGACATAAAATCATATATTAAAATTACTTATACGGTGGTAACGAATGTGTACGGTCCATTTTCATAAATATAAATATAAAGTATTAATAAAATAATAACATTTAAATTAAAATATTAAATTATAATAGTATATATTACTAATATAAAATATATAATTTTGAAATAATTGAAATATAATTTGAAAATCATGTAATGTAATGTACCCCATTTATACAATCCAGGTAAATCAGTACGAGGAAGTGGATAAAGAGAGGGGTAATATGGTATTACAACGCGGCAAAAAATACCGGCGCTTTTTCAACGCCATTTATTTATCGGAAAAAAATAAATTTGGCGTTCGAAAGATGTCGGAATGTTCAGATGCCATACTGATGTCCTTATTATTTTTGTCAGGGTAAATAA
Organism: Allium cepa; assembly: GCA_030765085.1. Taxonomy (NCBI): domain Eukaryota; kingdom Viridiplantae; phylum Streptophyta; class Magnoliopsida; order Asparagales; family Amaryllidaceae; genus Allium; species Allium cepa. The sequence goes on from CM060930.1 coordinate 243,554,006, forward strand.
TTCATGTCGGAATATTTCGACGCCATTGTTGTAATTTGCGACTTTTAGACGTCATTTCAACGCCCCACCTTTTAGGCGTTGCAATGACGTCGATATGTTCTGACACCTTTTCGAAGCTATTGTTATTTTTCTTGGATAAATGGCATCACAATGGCGTCAATGTTTTCCGATGTCATTCCAACATCGTTTTTCTGTATTATGACAAACCAACACCATTCCGACGCCCCGCCTTTTAGGCATCGAAATGGCGTCGGAAATTTTCATCGTTATTTTGCCTCTTTTCTAGTGGTGACAACAAATAGAGAGACAACTGAACATAGGTGATGCAAACACTTTAAGCCATACCGGTTGTCTTCTATATTTGTATCTTTAGTTACTTAAAACAGACTCGATGTCCATGTTGTCCTTGAGTTTGAACTACATCCCATAGAAAGATGATCCTGATAAACATTAACAAGACTTATAGTTGAGTTACACATATTGATTTAACTTTTATAGTAATAATTAAAAAATTTATTGTTCCTTTCATTCCATATAGCTCAGTAAAAGGCCAAGTGAAATAACCATACCTTTATAATTAATTAAATAAGATAATTAAAGGAAAAATGTGGGACAATATGCATTACTCATTTCTATTTGTTCAATTTATTCTACTCCAACTAAATAACAAGCTAGAGAAACTCTTCAATGGTGGAAGCATAAGAAGGAAAATAAGGAGAAGATGGAGAAGATACAAAAATGCAAGTTAGAAGACTAAAGCTATACATATAAAAGATCTAGGCAAATAATACTTAGCCCTTCTAAACTAATTTTCTTATATGTATGGGTTCGGTTTAGATCTAAATGATTTATGTATGATGGGTTCATATGGGTACATGTAACGATCTAAAAGTTTATTGAATATTTTAGGGAAGGATGAGTGAACATGTTTGCATGTGTTCTCCCTACTTTAGTGATCTTGAAACTTAATAGAAATTTTATATAATGTTTAAATCATGATTTTTGAAGTGAGTTTTCAGTTTGAGGAATTTCTTAAGCTTATATTATTTTATATACGAATTTTTGTAGTTGTTTAACTTGAAAATAACAAATGAAATATTCTTAAGAAGGCAAAATATATGAAAACTATGAAAAAATAGAGGTTCGGGAATTTTAGAGGATTTTATCTGAATTTTCTATAGGAAAATAAAAAAGGTTAAATAGCTAGATACTGCGCTGAGGTAAAGGGGTATTGCAAGAGACACAGGGGAACAAAATCCATGGAAAAATATATTAACAAGGGTTAGAAAAAAGGAATACAGGTCTAAATTGTTTGTTGAAAAGAAACGCTGTAAATAACAGAAAGTGAAATAAGGTCCAATAGGATAACGACACGTGTAAAGGAGTTATTAGAGATGTCAGAGTTGTCGAGTAATGGTGATGGGGCGGCGGCTCTAAATAAGTAAGAGTACTGAGCTAAATATTAAGGAATCATATTGAGATAAATTATAGAGAAGAACACTTAATAAGTGAAGTGTAGAGCATGCTGCATGAGTCATGAGGTCTACACTAAAAGAGAGAAATGTATAATACTTATAAAAGATAAGTTATGGGACTAGAGGAAAGGCCGAGTCAGAATAGGGAAGGGATCCTACTTTAAAATGGAAAGACAGAGTTGAAAAGGCTATTGTCATCGGGTGTGGACGCTTACTTTAATGCATACTCAGGAAAGGTGAGAAGAGGCATTCAACTTTCTGGAACTACGATGGGAGGCTACATGTGGGTTTCTTTACAGTCTACTGTGATAGGGTGGTTCCAAGCAGTTTGAAAAATAAATTAATTAATTAATACGGCTGGGTGACGCTAAGGAGTAAGGAGATTTAGCAAATAAATTTAGAGGGACTGCAGGTGGATGTTTCTTTGCAGTCCAAGGCTTAACTAACTATATAGTTAAATACTGCAAAGGGATGGGTCTATATAGTTCGAACTGAAGAATGAATTTAAAAGGATGCTAAAGTGGGCGATTCCAAGAATACTATAGTGGACGATTCCAAGTAGTACGAGTTAAGAAACAAGCTTTAACGAGAAGTTAAGTAAGTTTTGCGCAGGGGCGCGATACCAATACTAAAGTAACGAATATAAGAATTGTGTGGGGTGCCGCGTCAGATACTTTAAGAGAATGCTTTATAGATCAAAGAAGAATTTAAGTATTTTACACTTAGATTCAAAGACAATCTAAACTAGGACTCGAGTGAGGTCGGCATAGGGTGCGCAATAGTAAAGAATGTCTACTTAAGGAAGCATTTAATTGAAGACATAAATAAGAAATAATTTGCATCAAAAGTTTAAATTGTTTCACATACGATTGGTTGAATAGTAAGGGGGAAACCTAACATATAGTGTAGGTTAGTTTCACTATATGTTTGTTTTTGGGGATAGTATTATTCACATCAGACTTTATGTCTGACCCGTATTTTTATTATTATTTTCACCATGAATTAATGGGTATTCATTTGAGTGGGCTGAATTTATGGGCTTAGGAAGGTTTGGAAGAATAGCCACAGTACGAGGATTAAAGATGGAGCAGAAGGCTATTTAGATGATAAAGATTTTATTTCCGTTATATGATAGAGTGTAGGTCGCATCTTTATATGTGGACTCGACCCTTTATGGTGTTATTTTCTATTATATTTGATCCCTACATGGGCAATATTTGGGGAAAATTGACCGAAGTAACTGTAATGAGAAATTAAAAAGATACTGCTGTGTAATTAAGTCTTATTAGTTTGCTTTGTTCATATTGCCTATGTGACGACCGCCCATGACTCCCGCACCAAAACAAGGAAATAATGCGCTGAAAGGTGTGCCAGGCAGCCATGGACGATAGTCAGGGTAAAATAAAACAAAAGAATCTCTATCGTACAACTCACAGCGCATGGATAAAATACAATAAAGAAATATATATATAGTGAAGCTCCATAACAGAAAATCATCATATAAGCATCATAGTAGTCTTATACAAACATGAATCATCCATACATCAATGCCTCACTACATAACACTCAATCAAATACAGCAGCGGATACCCAGTACATATAATAAGAAATAATATGCATAGCCTCCTGCTCGTCTTCGTCATCATCAGCGTAGATCTCCAAGAACAGCACCTGTCACCTGCTACCTAGTCTGCCCATCCCAACATGGATGAACAGCCCAAGGTAATAAGAGGAGACATAAAACCTTGAGTCAGACAAAGTCTTAGTGAGCAGTAAATTAACTATCAAACATACCAAAAGAGCATAAGGGATAAAAGGAATAGGAAACAAACCATCCCACTCCACCTCTTCCTACAGTGATAGCCCCCAGACACACACTAAGGAGAAGCAAACATAACAACATAGACAATTAAGGTAAAGCAATAACCACTCGAGTCAAGGACGATGTTTTCCAAATACAAACCCCCAAGGCCTAAACCAAGATCAGATAAGCACCCAGAAAACACCGCTCTTGAAGCCGAATGATAATACAACCAAACATCCATGACTCTGGCTATCACTGTTATCCTTGCCTCGATTTCACCGTTAGTTGAATGACCATCTGTCAAGGGCTAATGGTAACCCCGGTTCTAACCATAACTCCGCACACTGCCTTGTGCCTAGGACTTATCTACTTTGCCCAGAGTACTCAACTACCTACCTGTAGTCTTTTGGTTGTCCCGACTACCTACCTGTAGTCGTTATGGGCGCCCCATGTACTCTTGCTTCTGAGCATGCTAGAACCTTCAACAACGACGAGATCCAAGCCTCCTAGCCATCCTTCTTGACGACTATCCTCATACAAGCTCAAGCTACCTCTTGAACAATCCATTATCAACCAACTTGAACTACCCTTCAAGTTATCAACATGCTTGGAATGATCCCTGCTTGGATTAAGCCAAGACTCACATCATACTTCGCTTCATCCCATCAAAGCAAAGTCTCAACTCAACAACATGGTTTGCCTCATCGAATCATGGCAAAGTCCCATCTCAACATCATCCCATCCATACATATGAGCTTCAACATACGCTACATATGCCTTAAGCAGCTTTCACCATTCAAGAGCCCTCTCCCGTAGCTTTTGAATCCTCTTCCATCATCTTGTTCCAAATCAACTACTAGCTAACTTGGAAACAATCAAATCAATCATATATTCAAGCAATCAATCATTCAAACAAGATCTAATAAGCAATATTAACTATAATGGCAATTTCGTAAATAAATGAGCAAAAGTCCATCATATGTGAAATCATGGTTTTTAGCATAGATCTATCAATTATAAAACATGGGTTTTGTCTCTAATACTTATTAAATGAACTTGCATAAGTAAACATCTTCAAAAACCATGGATCTACACTTGGATCTAAGAAAAATGCATGAAATCTCTAACTTTAACACTCAAACAAGCCACCAATCCAATATACTCCTTTGGATCCGCGTGAGAGATAACTACCACTCACCAAATCACCAAAACAACCTAAAATCAAACAACTTCAGATCTGGACAGCAAGGACTTGGGCTTGATCCGGAGAAATTTCACTTGAAACGGTGAAATCTAGCTTCTTCGGATGAAGATCTTCAACTTTGGCACTTGAATCTTCAATCTCGATCTTCGATCTTGGATGGATGTTAGCACTTGATGGAAGTAGAGAAAGAAGTGAAGAAAATACTGTAGTCGAGTTTCCAAAATGGCAGCACTTCGTCGCTTCGAAATCCGGTGCCAAAAAGTGAGCCGAACCCCTCTATTTATAGGCTGGAACCACCCTTAACTCGGCCGTCCCTAAGTCGCCACCGACCTAATCCTCAGCCGACCTAACACTCTGCCGACCCTACGACCTAACCATACACAGGCCATACGAGCTAACTATCCTGCCGACTCAACTACAAGTGCCGACCTAACCCTTATCGACTCAACAGCATAACCATCCTAACACACAGCCGACTTAACGACCCAACTGACCAACGACTCAACACTAAGTCGGTCCATCGACCTAACTCCACACAAGCTACTCTAGGTCGAACTCTTTATAGGTTGAACACGACTCATCCCGGTAACGACTCAACCTATCTCGCCTACGACTCATCACTGAGCCGACCTACGACTTAAGCTATAACTCGGCATAACACTAACACACTAACCCGTTAAGTCGCTACATCCTTATCTCGGTCACCCCTATGAGTCGTTCACACTATGAGTCGGTCCAACCCACTAACTCACTAACTATTAGACCGGTCAACTCCTTAAGTCACTATCCCCTTAAGTCGGCCATCTCTTAGGTCATTCACTATCCTAAGTCGGTCAAATCTATAGGTCGTCCATGATCCTTGAGTCGGTATTCTATGAGTCGGCTAACACTTAAGTCGGCCAGTTCCTATAACTCAAAAACGACTTATCCCCTTAACATGTTAGCTCGCTCATACCACTAGGTCGCTCACCCCTACTCACGGCCTAACTCTCTAACGACCTAACTCCTTAAGTCGTTCACGACTTATAACTTAGGTCACGAGTTAACTTTCTAAACGACTCAGGTTAGAGACAACACAAACAACACTAACAACCTGCAAATTCTACGATTTATCGACACGTAAAATACGGGTCGTTACATTCTCTCCCCCTTAGGAATTTCGCCCCCGAAATTCCAAGCAAACAACAGCAATCAAAATTATTCCGCATGCCTATCATCCATAGCAATCAACAATCCATGCAACCAATTCTAACCTAGCATGCAGAATTCTAAGACTTAGAACAAGCTACAAATTCATGAGATGTCACGACACTTTAGGGCCATACCTCAAAAAGTCCGGGATGAGCTGCCTTCATCCTCTCTTCCTCCTCCCATGTACAGTCGTTAACATCATCACTCCATTGTACCTTGAGCAACGTAATCGTTTTCCTCCTAAGCTGTTTCGTATTGGTTTTAACAATACGAAGCGGCTTACGAGGTCTCGAAACAACTGGATCAACCTCCAAGTCTTCACAGCTATCAGCAGAAACCACCGTACTCGGGTCATGCACATACTTCCGTAGATAGGATACGTGAAAAACATTGTGCACACCCGCCATCTTTTCCGGTAACTCCAATCTATAAGCGAGCTTTCCAATACGCTCGATAATCGGGAATGGTCCAACAAATCTTGGAGTTAACTTTCCTTTCTTCCCGAATCTAATGACACTCTTCAGAGGAGAAATCTTCACAAAAACCATATCACCTACGTCGAATTCCAAATCCTTACGACGATTATCGGCATAACTTTTCTGACGATCTTGGGCTGCCTTCATTCGTTGCCGAATGATCTCTATACATTCCGTAGTTTGACGAATCATCTCTGGCCCAAGTATCAGCTTTTCTCCAGTTTCCAACCAACATGTCGGAGAGTTACACGGTCTTCCATATAATGCTTCATAAGGTGCCATACCAATACTCGACTGATAACTGTTATTATAAGCAAACTCCACCAAATGAAGGTGATCTTCCCATGATCCTCCGAAGTCCAAAACACATGCTCTAAGAAGATCTTCCAAAACTCGGTTGACTCTCTCAGTCTGACCATCTGTTTGAGGGTGATAAGCTGTACTCAAACACAATTCGGTTCCCAAAACTTCCTGGAAGCTCTTCCAAAATCCACTAGTGAACAATGGATCTCGATCGCTCACTATACTCTTCGGAACACCATGGAATCGAACTATCCATTTCACATACAACTCAGCCAACTTCGATGCAGTCCTAGTCGATCGAACAGGAATAAACCTTGCACTTTTGGTCAAACGATCTACTATGACCCAAATCCCTTCATTTCCTGCTCTGGTTCTAGGTAGACCATCGATAAAATCCATCGACACTTGCTCCCACTTCCATGTAGGAATCTCTAATGGCTGAAGCAATCCACTGGGCTTCTTCTGCTCAGCTTTCACCAACTGGCAATTCATACACTTGGAAATAAAATTTCCAACATCCTTCTTCATACCTTCCCAGTAGTAAACTCTCTTCATATCCCGATACATCTTATTCCCACCTGGATGAATTGTTAGCTTCGAGTGATGACTTTCCCTCAGAACTTCATCTCTCAATCCATCTACCTCGGGAACAACTAGTCGTCCTTGCTTTCGAAGCCAACCCTCTCGATCGACTTCAAATCCTTTATCCTTCTCTGGGTCCAATCCAGATTCCAAATCACGGATAATCTTGACAAGCTTATCATCTCTCTTTTGGCTCTCGCCAATCCTTTCCACAAGAGTAGGCCTTATTGATAAGTTTGCCAACATCTCAGGTTCCAATTCACATCTAGGCCTGAAATCAAATCCAGCCAAATACTCGAGACTCTTCCATTCCGAAAACATGGCTCCCAATCCTGCATGTCTTCGACTTAACGCATCAGCCACTGCGTTACCTTTTCCTGGAGTATAGGCTATACCAAAATCATAAGATGCTAAAAACTCTAGCCACCTTTGCTGTCGAAGATTCAAATCCTTTTGGGAGAACAGATACTTTAACGACTTATGATCCGTAAACAACTCGAATCTAACTCCCAATAAGTAATGTCTCCACATCTTCAAAGCAAACACAATCGCCGCCAACTCCAGATCATGAGTCGGATAATTCCTTTCATGCGGCTTCAGTTGTCGACTAGCATACGCAACAACTTTATCCTTCTGCATTAGCACTGCTCCAAGTCCAGTACCACATGCATCGGTGTAAACCACCATCTCATCATTCCCACTTGGAATAGTCAAAACAGGAGCACTCGTCAGTCGCTCTTTCAGGATTACGAAAGCTTGCTCACACTTATCATCCCATTTGAACAACTGGTTCTTCTTCGTCAATCCTGTCAACGGTGCTGCTATCTTGGAAAAGTCTTTGATAAACCGACGATAATATCCTGCTAATCCAAGAAAACTTCTCACATCAGATGCATTCTTAGGCCTAACCCAATCCTGGATCGCTGCCACCTTAGCGGGATCAACCGCTATTCCATTTCCAGAAATAACATGACCTAAGAACCTCACTTCATTCTTCCAGAAGTGACACTTCGAAAACTTAGCCTTCAGCTGATGTTTCCGTAAGATTTCTAAAACAATCCTCAAGTGCGTCTTGTGCTCTTCCTCAGTTCTGGAATAAACCAAAATATCATCCACGAACACAAGCACGAACTTATTCAACTGATCTCTGAACACTCTATTCATAAGATCCACAAAATATGCTGGCGCGTTAGTCAACCCAAATGGCATTACCAGCCACTCATAAAACCCGGATGGTGTCCTGAAAGCAGTCTTCGGTACACTATCCTTTGCCACTCTCAACTGGTGAAATCCCGTTGCCAAATCCATCTGAGAAAACACCTTAGCCTCGTGAAGCTGATCAAACAAGTCATCTATTCTCGGCAATGGATACTTGTTCTTCTTAGTCACCATATTCAGCTCACGATAATCCACACACAACCTCAACGATCCATCCGCTTTGGTTGCGAACACAACTGGCGCACCCCATTCGGACACACTTCTCCGAATGAATCCTTTCTGCAAAAGGTCATCAACTTGCACCTTCAGCTCTTGCTGCTCCCTCGGTGCCATCCGCCTAAGAGGCATCACAACAGGTCTGGCTCCCTCAACTAGATCGATTCGAAACTCGATCTCCCTATGCGGCGGTAACCCTTTGACCTCGTCAAAGACGTCCTCAAATCCATTCACAATAGGCACCGATGACAGTCCATCCCGTGGAACAACCAGCGAATACATGAAGCTCATGAAGACACCTTCCTCATGCTTACATCGCATCACAACCTTTCGCCCTTCCACATTCCCGACTGTCACCTCTAGCCTTTCACAATCAATCCTTGCCGCATACTTCCTAAGCCAGTCCATACCCAAAATAATTCCAAACCCCACAAAGTTCAGAATAAAGCAATCACAAACAAACGAGCAATCATGACTCGACACAACTAGACCACGGCATAACATACTCAAACACGACGAACCCCCAACCGGATTAGTCACAACCAATGGCCTATCAACAATATCCGGTTTCAAACCTAACTGGCCTACCAAATCATCACAAACAAAAGAATGCGACGCTCCAGTATCAAACAACACTCTAACTGGAACACCACAGATAGAAAGAGTACCTTGAACCACCACACTCTTCCCCTTCTCTTCAGCTATAGGAGCCTTTGAAGATGACGGCACAGCTCCCAAAGCATAAGCTTGCACAATCTGCCTGTCTTTCCTCGGCTCTGGGCAATCCTTCTTGATATGTCCCAGCTTATCACAGTTGTAACACTTTCCCGGCACCTTGGGATTCTTACAATCTTTGTAAAGATGGCCCTTCTGCTGGCAGTTATAGCAAGTCACTTCGCCCTTCGGCTTCTTCTGGCCATCCTTACCCCTCTGTTGCTGCTGCTTCCTCTTCTTATTGCCACTCTGCTGTGGTTTAGATCCTTCCCTAGTTACAGCAACAACAGAACTTTCCCTAGGAAACAAACTCTCATGCCTAAGAGCTTTTTCCACAAGCTTCTCAAATGGATCATCCAGATGATCCACTAACTGCCTCCCAAGATAAGCATCCAGACCAGTCACAAACTTTTCATTCTTCTGGTAGGGAGAATCGATATATGATCTGGCATACTTAGACAAAGCTTCGAACTCAGAAATATACTCAAGAACAGGCCTCCCACCCTGCTTGAGCTCCACAAACCTCTTAAACAAGACCGATTTCTGAGCAGTAGAGATGAACTTAGCTTCAAATCTAACTTGGAATTGCTCCCAAGTAATCCCTTCTTCTGGGGTATCAATGGTGATAGAATTCCACCAATCAGCAGCTCTTCCCTGAAGCTGTCTCGATGCAAGCTTCCTCTTAGTCGCATCCTCAATCCCTAAGTCACCAAAGATCCTTCGGCAAGCATCAATCCATCTCTGCACTTCAATAGTCGATTCCGTTCCCAAGAAAACCTTCCCTCCAAGAGCAGTATAATCCTTACAGAGCTTGGCAAAATCCACGGGTCTTGGAGCTTGGACTTGAACTCCCACATCCACAGATGATCCTGAAGCTGGTATTCTCCTCATGATTGAAGTCATCATAGCCTCAAACATAGGAGCATAATCAACAGCTTCCCTAGCAGCACGGCTATCCCTCGCAGCTTGTCTCTCACTTCGACTCATCCTTAATATCTGTAAAAAGGAATGATCAGAACACCTTAAGAAACAACTGCATAAGGAGTTCAAATCCTTCTAAGCTACTATATTATATATAGTAATCATCCATCAAAATACAATTACGTCTCTCATACGTAGTTACGTCAGCGAGCGTTGGCTAAAATCGATTAACCAAAGCTCTGATACCAAATGTGACGACTGCCCATGACTCCCGCACCAAAACAAGGAAATAATGCGCTGAAAGGTGTGCCAGGCAGCCATGGACGATAGTCAGGGTAAAATAAAACAAAAGAATCTCTATCGTACAACTCACAGCGCATGGATAAAATACAATAAAGAAATATATATAGTGAAGCTCCATAACAGAAAATCATCATATAAGCATCATAGTAGTCTTATACAAACATGAATCATCCATACATCAATGCCTCACTACATAACACTCAATCAAATACAGCAGCGGATACCCAGTACATATAATAAGAAATAATATGCATAGCCTCCTGCTCGTCTTCGTCATCATCAGCGTAGATCTCCAAGAACAGCACCTGTCACCTGCTACCTAGTCTGCCCATCCCAACATGGATGAACAGCCCAAGGTAATAAGAGGAGACATAAAACCTTGAGTCAGACAAAGTCTTAGTGAGCAGTAAATTAACTATCAAACATACCAAAAGAGCATAAGGGATAAAAGGAATAGGAAACAAACCATCCCACTCCACCTCTTCCTACAGTGATAGCCCCCAGACACACACTAAGGAGAAGCAAACATAACAACATAGACAATTAAGGTAAAGCAATAACCACTCGAGTCAAGGACGATGTTTTCCAAATACAAACCCCCAAGGCCTAAACCAAGATCAGATAAGCACCCAGAAAACACCGCTCTTGAAGCCGAATGATAATACAACCAAACATCCATGACTCTGGCTATCACTGTTATCCTTGCCTCGATTTCACCGTTAGTTGAATGACCATCTGTCAAGGGCTAATGGTAACCCCGGTTCTAACCATAACTCCGCACACTGCCTTGTGCCTAGGACTTATCTACTTTGCCCAGAGTACTCAACTACCTACCTGTAGTCTTTTGGTTGTCCCGACTACCTACCTGTAGTCGTTATGGGCGCCCCATGTACTCTTGCTTCTGAGCATGCTAGAACCTTCAACAACGACGAGATCCAAGCCTCCTAGCCATCCTTCTTGACGACTATCCTCATACAAGCTCAAGCTACCTCTTGAACAATCCATTATCAACCAACTTGAACTACCCTTCAAGTTATCAACATGCTTGGAATGATCCCTGCTTGGATTAAGCCAAGACTCACATCATACTTCGCTTCATCCCATCAAAGCAAAGTCTCAACTCAACAACATGGTTTGCCTCATCGAATCATGGCAAAGTCCCATCTCAACATCATCCCATCCATACATATGAGCTTCAACATACGCTACATATGCCTTAAGCAGCTTTCACCATTCAAGAGCCCTCTCCCGTAGCTTTTGAATCCTCTTCCATCATCTTGTTCCAAATCAACTACTAGCTAACTTGGAAACAATCAAATCAATCATATATTCAAGCAATCAATCATTCAAACAAGATCTAATAAGCAATATTAACTATAATGGCAATTTCGTAAATAAATGAGCAAAAGTCCATCATATGTGAAATCATGGTTTTTAGCATAGATCTATCAATTATAAAACATGGGTTTTGTCTCTAATACTTATTAAATGAACTTGCATAAGTAAACATCTTCAAAAACCATGGATCTACACTTGGATCTAAGAAAAATGCATGAAATCTCTAACTTTAACACTCAAACAAGCCACCAATCCAATATACTCCTTTGGATCCGCGTGAGAGATAACTACCACTCACCAAATCACCAAAACAACCTAAAATCAAACAACTTCAGATCTGGACAGCAAGGACTTGGGCTTGATCCGGAGAAATTTCACTTGAAACGGTGAAATCTAGCTTCTTCGGATGAAGATCTTCAACTTTGGCACTTGAATCTTCAATCTCGATCTTCGATCTTGGATGGATGTTAGCACTTGATGGAAGTAGAGAAAGAAGTGAAGAAAATACTGTAGTCGAGTTTCCAAAATGGCAGCACTTCGTCGCTTCGAAATCCGGTGCCAAAAAGTGAGCCGAACCCCTCTATTTATAGGCTGGAACCACCCTTAACTCGGCCGTCCCTAAGTCGCCACCGACCTAATCCTCAGCCGACCTAACACTCTGCCGACCCTACGACCTAACCATACACAGGCCATACGAGCTAACTATCCTGCCGACTCAACTACAAGTGCCGACCTAACCCTTATCGACTCAACAGCATAACCATCCTAACACACAGCCGACTTAACGACCCAACTGACCAACGACTCAACACTAAGTCGGTCCATCGACCTAACTCCACACAAGCTACTCTAGGTCGAACTCTTTATAGGTTGAACACGACTCATCCCGGTAACGACTCAACCTATCTCGCCTACGACTCATCACTGAGCCGACCTACGACTTAAGCTATAACTCGGCATAACACTAACACACTAACCCGTTAAGTCGCTACATCCTTATCTCGGTCACCCCTATGAGTCGTTCACACTATGAGTCGGTCCAACCCACTAACTCACTAACTATTAGACCGGTCAACTCCTTAAGTCACTATCCCCTTAAGTCGGCCATCTCTTAGGTCATTCACTATCCTAAGTCGGTCAAATCTATAGGTCGTCCATGCTCCTTGAGTCGGTATTCTATGAGTCGGCTAACACTTAAGTCGGCCAGTTCCTATAACTCAAAAACGACTTATCCCCTTAACATGTTAGCTCGCTCATACCACTAGGTCGCTCACCCCTACTCACGGCCTAACTCTCTAACGACCTAACTCCTTAAGTCGTTCACGACTTATAACTTAGGTCACGAGTTAACTTTCTAAACGACTCAGGTTAGAGACAACACAAACAACACTAACAACCTGCAAATTCTACGATTTATCGACACGTAAAATACGGGTCGTTACAGCCTATATTTTCATTTTATAATTAATTCACTTTAGTCACCGGAAGATATCATTGACGTTATATTAGGGTTTCATGTGGAGGATGTTACAGTTTGGTATGAAAGCATAAGTTAGAGATACCTAAATAAAACGAGCTAATAAAAAATAAAAGCAATAATAAAAAACACTCCACGAATATATATTAATTTTTGAGTGTCCGAGAGTTTGTGGAGAAACACAAAATTCGAGTCGGACAATAAGTCTGGGATAATAATCACCTATCATCTCTTATCATAAATAGATATTTAGTGAGACCACGCCGCTTAGCAGAATGATTTTTTCCCCTCACTAGTATCCAAAATAAAACATGCAAATCATTTACTATGCCCCTGCACCCAAAATGATTAGTCTTAACATAATATTAAATAAAGCCATAAATCATATGTATTGGATATCTCATCCATACATTTATCAGATATCCCATCTAAAGTAATTTATTAGATTTCCCATCAAAAATCAATTTTTAGAGTTCCCCTCTAAAATCTTTAAAATGACTATCCGTAATTGTTTAATAGGACTATCCGTCCTAAATCCCTTCAAAACAAATGCAGATTATCCATCATACATTGTTTTATAAAAGATGGTATGGCCTATCCATCGCACACTCCATAGTTTTCCTAGGATGACTATGAACCCTTGGGTTCCAAGGTTAGCAAATAAAATGAAGTGAATTTTTTTTCAGCGGTAAGCTGTACAGCCATTTTTCAGCGTGATCGGTAATGGCGAATAGAATTAACCGAAGTTTGATTCCGTCATCACATGATTATTGGAGTTTAATGGTTGCATATACGTGTTCAAATTTTTTAAGGAAATGTTTGGATCATCTGTTCAAAATTGCCAAATTTCGGGAGCGTGGTAATATGATTTGAATGAATTTCGAAGTGATTACTCGTTGGAGCGGGTACTATGATACAAGAAGGAATAGAAACTCTGTCGAGAAAGATTCTATTCATGAGAGTTCGTAGAGTATTTTAGTTCACCATCATTGGAGGATTGTTCGTTCGAGTTAAACGATTCGTTATTGTGTCACGAGTCTATGTGCTCATGCATAAGTGAAATGATCAAGGAGAGAAAGAAGTGAGAATCAAGTTTAAGAGAATGGAATAAGGTTAGCAAATGAAATGAAGTGAATCTTTTTTATATATAATTTTTTTAAGGAAAAGTATTTACCAAAAAGAATTTATTTTTTAAAAGGAGATTTGATTTTTGATTTTTTTTTTAAGTTTTAGTTTTTGAAAAGATTTTTTCTTTGTTGTTTTAAAAAAAACTAAATTAAGTAAAATGCTTTTCTTTTAGGATTTTTGATTTTGTTTGATTTAGTTCTCTTTTTTTCAAAGGAAAAGATTTGAAAATATTTTTGAAGTTTGAATAAAAAACTAAGCTTAGGAAAAATATGACTATTTTACTTTTGGACTTTTTGGTTACTTTTTGTTTTTTTCTTTATTATATATGCATGAATTAATGCAACTAAATGAATGCAACGACTTAATTACAATTTTCTATCCTTGGTAGCTCCTAACCCAAAATTGCATAATTACACTAATTTAATGCAACAAAATTGTTCTTAACCAGCTAATGAACATGAGTTATTGGTGCACCACAAATCACCGTAGCAATGCAGCCAAAGGTTTAAATACCTTCAGAGAAACAATCACTATAATCTTTACGAATCATCATAATATTTATGGATGATCATAGCTATACGATAGCGTAGACACCAAGAAATTAGATCATAGAAAGAAGACAACTTGTAAGATACAATTAAGCTCTAAATGAGCTCGCGACACCTTAAGTCCAATGTTTAACCGTTTTATTAGCCAAAATCAAAATGATATGCAATTTGTGGGCCAAGGAAGGGGTGAGGAAATCCCCCACCTTATGTGGATTTTGATGTTGCCTTTAGAAAAGGAAAATAAAATGGGATGAATGCAAAACTGAAAATAAACGTGAATTAATGCTACATCCTGCTTCTGGAGGCTCAAAACTAACTACTATGGATGCTGCAGTCATCCATAGGTGTTATTTCTAAGTGACCGAAAGCAGAACCTTGAAACGATTGACGACACAGAAACATAATAATATGAAGAAAAAAATTAAACTTCAACAAAAAATAATTTCTCATTTCTTATGAATTTCAATTTAAGATTTAATTACATAATCACAGATGTTAACCATGTTCAGATCACATATACATGTACAAAATATGATAAGAGCGACATATGTAGATGTCCCCTTATGATGATCAGAGAAGTAATAAATATGAAGTTTATAGGTCCTAGTACATCACGACAGAAAATACAAAATAGCTTCTATATAGCTAACACTGCCTCCTGCACGTCTTCGGAAGCTTATTCTTCCAAAAACCTGAAGGTCTCCCACTCTCATACTACTTAAATTAATTTTTAAGTACCCGAGAGTTTGTGGAGCAACACAAACTTCGAGTCAGATAATAAGTCTGGTATGAATAATCCCCTATCATCTCTTATCGTAAATAGATATTTAGTGAGACTGCGCCGCTTAGCGAAATGGGTTTGCCCCTCACTAAGATCCAAAATAAGACATGCAAATCATTTACTATGACCCTACACCCAAAATGATTAGTCTTAACATAACATGAAATAAAGCCATAAATCATATATATAGGATATCGCATCCACCCATTTATTAGATATCCCATCTAAAGTAATTTATTAGATTTCTCATCTAAAATCAATCTATTAGAGTTCCCTATAAAATCTTTAAAATGACTACCCGTCATAGTATAATAGGACTGTCCATCCTAAATCCCTTTAAAACAAATGCAGATTATCCATCGTACATTGTTTTATAAAAGATGGTGTCCGTAGTTTTCCTAGGATGACTATGGACCCTTGGGTGCCAAATCCTGAGGCTAACCACCTCTGGTAAAACATTCTTTATTTTAGAAATTTGATATGGGCTATCCACCGCACATTCCACGGTCTTCCTAGGTTAACCAAGAACTCATCACTTGGCCAATTAAAATATAATGATCCCCATGATTATTTATAAAAATTCATGATCCCCATGATTAATTATTTTCCCTAAGTATACCACCTGTTTAACATATTCCCATTGGCAGCCCCAATTAGGTTAAATTAAATAAAAACACATTAATAGCCCCATTGTATATTTTCGAAAGCATATTTCTGTTTGTAACCCCAAACTATGTATCGAAAATGTTAAACCCACCCCGGTGTCTACAAGGTTTTATAACATTCAATTTAAATAAGGATCCCCTTATACATTCAAACAAAGATAAGTATTTTATGCTATAACTCTTCACAGTAACCCCTTCGACTTAGCAAAGTTTTACTAAAGAAAAACAGCCCTTTAAAACCCTTCGAATGGAGTCCCATTCGAAAGCAAATAAACATCCAATATTAGCCTTTTTGGAAACCTTTCTTTTGAATGCATCATAAAATCATACCTTTCGACCTTATCGAAAGGTCCTACCTTACGACCTTGCCGGAAGGTTTCTTTTCGACCTAGTCGAAAGGTTCTACCCATCGACCTTGTTGAAAGTCTGTGTTATCCCCTTTATAAAACAATTATTAAGCCTTTCAAAAGTAATCAAACTCAAAACCTTTCAAAATCATTGAAGATAACCCCTGCAAAACCTTTCGAAATCAAACCTTTCGAAATCAAAACCTTTCGAAAACAAACGTTTGAAATCAAACCTTTTGAAATCAAAACCTTTCGAAATCAAACCTTTAGAAATCAAAACTATTAGAAATCAAAAGCTTTTGAAATTATACCTTTCGAAATCAAAACCTTTCGAAATGATTCAAGACAATGATGTGTTGGTATTGGAGCCAACCCTTCGAAAGTATACTTCCAACCATGTCAGAAGGTTAACCCTTTGACTTTGCCAAAAGGTATTTACATACCTTTTTAGAAAACATTTTAAAACAATACTCTTGAAGGTTTAAGCTTCGAAGATCCCCATTGAAACCCTTTCTTGAATACATACATTTTTTAGTCTTTTGTAAAATGATAGAGTCGAAGGATCCCCCTTCAACTTATTCGAAAGCAATTATGTTTCTATTTGAAAGCAAAGGAAACAACCTCCTTATCCCTTTGCCCCTCTTCCCTTCGACACCGTGCCTACCTTTTGACTTAGGCGGAGGGTAATTGTTTACCTTTCATCTTAGACGAAAGGTACCTTTAGACTTCGTCAAACGGGTAAAAGCGGGCTTGTTGTAGTCGAAAGCAGAACTGGGCCTATTGAAGTAATGTTTTATCTTGCTTGTCTAATTTTGATTGGTTGAGGAGGCTTCTCTTGTAGTTCCAAATTGTAAAAAGTATAAAATAGTTAACCTTTTTCTCAAAACACTATACTTCTACCCCAAATCAATTTTTGAAAGCTATTTCCCTTTGCTATGACCAAGGCGTAAGCAATATTGCAGTTTAGCCCTTAGGCTTAATTAATTTAATTACCTTAATTAACGACTAAGGAAAAAATCCCCAAATAAATCACCAAAAATCTTATAAATTATGAACTTTAACACATTAAAATTTCAAAGCATATGAAGATAAAAACAACTTGGAATTTAACCAAAACCGAATAAAACGTGTTAATTAGCCCATTAACATTTTAAAACACTTAAGTCTTGTCCAAACAAAGGTTTAAATGGTTATATCGTAACCAAAATCACAAACATGAATCGGGTATAACCCATAACCGATCCAAATACAGAAAATGAGATGATAAACATGATTATTCACCTTGATTAGTTGATTGGAGAATGAGATAATTTCCTAGCTTTTTGTTCATATACTCTTCCTAGAGCTTTTAATGGCCGGTCGAAGTTGGTGAGAAGTTAAGAATGAGAAAGTAGAAGTTTATTAAAGTGAAGGAAGAGATATATACTAAGAAATGTAGCCCCATTTTCAAGTTTACCCCTTAGGAAAATTCCTCCTTCTAAATTTAGTTAAGCCTTATTTTAGTTCATTCATTAAGGCATGGTCATTGTATTTATTAATCTCATCTCACTAATTATTCACATTATTATATTTAATTGATCCAATTAAATATCTCGAATAATGTTAATTAAAATTTAGGGGCATTACAATTAACGATGCAAATAAATTTTGATTTTGATTTTTTTAAAATGCAAATAACCAACAATGCAACGAAAATAACAACAAGAGATAAAAACACGATAGCAGAGCATGTAGAATTATTAGCAAATTTATTTAAGTGATGTTTTTTAGCTAGCAATTGATTTTGGCAAGCAGAGCAAAACAGTTCTTTTTTTTTCGCAAACAGTTCTTCTTTTCTACTTTTGCTACTTAACAAAGCGTTAAACAAGATTGATACATTTTTTTTTCTTTTTTTTCAAATGCTAAAAAGAATTAAACAAAATAAAACTTAAGTAAAAAAAACTGTAAACCAAACACTCACACTACACGCAACAAAAACCCTTTTTATAAGTGATATTTTTTTTTTGGAAAAAGGGTACTTTATAAAAGAATAATAAACAACTACTTCCATAATATGCTTCATTAAAAACTTGTAATCCTCCTAACCTGAATGGGTACCTTGCCAGGAAAAAAGTACATATCATGTCAGTA
Organism: Allium cepa; assembly: GCA_030765085.1. NCBI lineage: Eukaryota > Viridiplantae > Streptophyta > Magnoliopsida > Asparagales > Amaryllidaceae > Allium > Allium cepa. The sequence goes on from CM060930.1 coordinate 243,572,827, forward strand.
TATTAACAGTATAACAACAGATATGCTAGAAAACCAAGTTGTCAAATAGATGGAGAAGTAAAATAAATTAGCGACACACTCAAAACCATCCATCCAAGCAACTTGGGGGCATAAAACAAAAAAAATACAACACAACAAAACCAAAGCAAAGACAAGTGTTGTAGCTAGTAAGCTCAGCATAGGAAACAACGATCAAAAAACATAGAGACTTCAATAACGAGATGTAGGATAGAAGAACCATAGGTGCTAAATCATCGAAGTAAATGCAATGTTCATGATATGGTTATGTAAATTATTATTGTTCTGAATTTGGCACATAGTTTCCACTATCTTCTTGTTATCAAAAGAATTTCCGAAGCTAATTCGAAGCTTATGCATAATTTCTTCTAGAATTTGACTAGAATATGAGAAATTAAAAAATAGATGGTCTCTGTCTTCATTTTGATTTGAAGAGAGAACACATGATCGATTAATACCATTATTCCATCTGCTGATTCTTTCTTTTGTTGTCAATCTATTTAATATAGCCAGTAGAGAGCAAATTGACATTTTAGGAGCACACTTGTTATCCCATATGACACTGTCCCACTTAAATTCTATGTGTTTTCTCCTAATATGATCTCAGGCTGAATTTAAATTAAGTTGACCATTATTGCTAGGGAGCCGAAACCAGTAATCATGCTGCATCTGATTATCTAGTTTAATATTATGCACTGTATTTTGACATTGAGTAGGAATATAACAAGATGATTTTTCCATTCATTATCTGCTATAAGAGTGGACATTTCTGTTATTGCCTCTATAAATGGCCATGGAATTCCAGCCAAAATTTTCCACCAAGGAATATCCATTGATCCAAGGGCCTAGCCAAATATCTGTGTTCTCACCATTTACAATTTTCCTACTAATTAAGCCCATGCACCATTTTCTAGCTTTAAGCAAGAATATCCAAGTATGTGATGCATTGTAATTTATGGTAGCAGCCTAAAAGTTAATATTATTGCAATATTTGTTATACATCCATTTGGCCTAAGTTGATTCCCCTTGTAAAAATTTCCATAACAGTTTAACAGCCGCTGCTTTTGCCATATCATCAATTTTCCAAATACACAGCCCATCCTCATTCTTGGTTTTACCGACATCATCCCAGCACATCTTTTGGGCTTTAGATTTCCAAATGAAATTAACACAAATAGAATTGATTCTTCGAATTACAGTCATAGGAAATTGAGAAAATTGCAACCAGAATTGAATCATTGGGTGAATGATAGTTTTCACTTATTCAATTCGACCATTGATATTAAGCAATTTACTGTTCCAGTGGTTAAATTTTTGTTGATTTTTTATATTAAGCATCCAAAGTCCCTTTCTTTAAGAATGTTGTTAGATAATGGGATGCCTAAATAAATCACTGGCAGTTTGCCAATACTGATATTTAGTATGTCAGCTATCTGTTGCTTGTTTTTGGTTCCATTAATAAAATAAATAGTGGAGTTGTTTTCATTGACATCAAGACCAGTACAACATTTCAAACCGTGAAGGATGTGCATAATGCATTTTGCATTCATTATGTTAGCTTTGGCCATAATTAAGGTATCATCCGCATATGATAAGTGATCGATTATAGGATTAATCTTATGAATAAGGGTGAAATTACCAGTTAAGTACTCCACATAAAAGTTGATTGTAAGGAACTCCATAGCTATAGAAAATAAGTATAGCGATAGAGGGTTACATTGCCTTATTCCCCTCGAGCTCTCAATGAAATCAAATGGGGATCCTTCAATTAATACCGAAAAGGATGGAGTAGAAATACACTCGTATAATAAATTAGCAAAAGATATAGGGAAACCCATGGCAATCAGCATATGATGAATAAACTCTCTATTTATTTTATCATAGGCTTTATTAAGTCAATTTTCAAGCAAATTTTGTTAGAATTTTTCCTATTAAATCCTCTAACCATTTCATATGCAAGTGAAGAATTCTCCATAATGATTCTCCTAGGAACGAAAGCATTTTGATTATATGAAACAAGATCATTCATATATGGTTTTAGTCAATTACAAAGAAGATTGGCCAAAATCTTATAGCAGACATTGCATAGAGAGATCGGTCTGAAATCAGAAATATAATTTGCATCACCTTTTTTTGGAATGAGGCAAATAAATGAATGATTGATTTCTCTTATTATTTTGCCATGTTGAAGAATGCCATTCATAGCATTCCAGATATCATCATTAAGCTGCTCCCAATGAACTCTGTAAAATTTCCAATTTATGCCATCAGGCCCAGGAGTACTGTCGTCATTGATCTGGAAAACAGCAACTTTTATTTTCTCTAATTGAAATGGCTTGCATAAATTGCTTTTTGCATTTTCAGAGAGATTTTTTTTACATATAATGCCTGGAAATTGTCTTGTAGCCTGAGTTGAAGAAAACGAATCAGTAAAGTAAACAATAGCTTTATATGTAAGCTTTTCTTATGTTGTTGTCCATTCGAATTAAGTATATAATTGCTACCTCTATTTAGTTTAAGCACATTAACTCTATTGTAGAAAAAATTGGTTCGCCTATCCCCTTTTACTAACCAATTGAATTTCATTCTTTGTTCATTATCTATAGCTATTCTTCTCATAAAAGAACGAATCTGGTCAGTTTTCAGAATGTATTGTTCTATCAGATAATCATTCGATGGATTTTGAACTAATTGATTATATATTTCATTGGCCTCTTCTTTCATTAGAGCAAACATAGAATGAAAGTTCTTATTGTTTTTAACCTAAGTCTTCAATGTTGATTTTGCAGCCTTCAGCCTGCATAAAATTAGGTGAGGAGGATTGCCATGAAAGTCTTGAGACGGTGCATTGTGAAAAGCTGAGTGGTACCTCTCTTGAAGATGCCAGGAATTGCTATATCTAAAAGGTACCCTTTTCTTCTTGTCATGATGAATCATGAATTTTAAAATTATTGGAGAGTGGTCGCTTAATGAATGGCTACCAAAGCTAATACCAAAATGATAAAACTTGTTCATCCATAATGAATTGACAAAGACACAATCAATTTTACTATGAATTGAAATTTTTTTTCCACCCCTTCAATTAAAGTATTACCAGTGAAATTAGGTTCCACAAGATTAGACGAAGTAATGCATTCAATAAAATCTTGGTAACTCACCGAATTATAAATACCAACAATAATTCTCTCATTAGGTGATAAAATAGAATTGAAATCGCCCACCATAATCCAAGGGAGATTAAATTTTTGAGACTGCTCGGTAAGATAGTTCCATAGCTTCTTTCGCTTTACCTCCTCGTTGAAAGCATAAATCGTTGTACATAACATACTAGTACCATTGGCATTGTGTATGATACAAGTAATGAATCAGTCACTAGTATGACTAATGATATTCGACGAATGAAAAGAATCCCATACAATTAAAATTCTACTTTTAAGGCTGGTAGAAATATTGTGTAAATGTTTCCATTTATTGTCTATTTTTTCCATAAATCTTTCAATGTTAGCCATTGATAATTTATTTTCAAGGATACTAAGAAAAGAAAATATTTTACTATTAATCAAATGAAATATTTCTAACTGTTTAGATCGGGCATTCATACCCCGGATGGTCTAAAAAAGGAACTACATTTATTAACTGTTACCTGAAATGCTACTATCAACAGAGGAGGTAGCATCCCCGGATGTCTTGTGCTTTTTCGTCGTTTAATTTTTCCCTTTCAGCTGATTAACGAAAATACTCCATGCAGGATTATCTAAAACATCTGCTGACGAGGTTGCTTTGAATTCAAAGGGAACTTCTTTAGTTCTAATTTTTCGAGTAGCTCCAGTTGCATCTCTGTGCTCTGGTCAGCATTTTCAATATAGGGAGAAGTTTCAACAGGCGCATCAGGCACCTCGTTGGACATAAAGTTTTCTTCAACTATGCTTGTATTAATTTTCTGCGTATTTATATCAGAGAACAATGAGATTGGATCCTAACTTGCATTTGTATTAGTCGTGAAAACAATATCCGACTGGACTATATGAGACTATTTCTTGGATTGTATTGATTTGTTTTTATTATTACCATCATTTTGAGTATTGATAAGTGTACAGTCCTAATCTGTATTGTCTTGGTTATCTGTATTATTTGTCCGGTCACCTATATTATCTTTGTTTTGACTAATATCTTCAATGTTCATTTCATTGTTTTCATTCGATTGTTCCTGAGGAGGTTTATCTGGCATCCATACTTTTTTGAACTGGCAGTGAGTTTCAGTGTAGCCAAAGCTAGAACAGTTAGAGCAAATAGTGGGTTTCCATTCATATAACACTTTTGCCAAATAATTTCATCTTTCTCCGGTAGAATAGGAATCTTATTCGAAAAATCAAAAGAGTTGTTGATTTCTATTAAGACTCTAGCGTAAGAAATTTTAAATATAGCTTCTGTAAATTTGTTTAGTTTGATGGGAGATCCAAGGATCAAGGCAATACGAGTGATCCCCTCTTCTGTCGAATAGTCTACTGGTAGGTTAGGAAAACGAACCTATATCTAATAGAATTGAGTTGTTCTTTGTTAAGTTGCATCTCAAGAGGCAATCTCATCATCATCATCATCATTTTTTTGTTGTAGTAATAGGGACCACCTTCTAGGATTGTTTCACGATCTTTTTGTTATTAAATTTAATAATATAAAATCTATTTTCCTTAGAATCTATAGAGAAATCATCTTTCCAAACTTTGGTTATATAATCCATAAAGTACAGATAGTACGGTTTAGGACCAACTACGTAGATTACAATAGCATTATCCCATTGCTATCTAGCATTTTGAACACCGTATATCGACATATTAGCACAGTGCATCAAATTGAAATTATGGGGTTGATAAAACTTTGGCGGCAAAAACTTATATATTGTTACCATTGACGACTTCATTCCACGCTTGACTCGACGAAGTGGAATAATTCCATTTGGTGCTAGCTGATCTAATCAGTGGTTAAAACTGCCGCGATTGTGTGCAAAATTTTGGTGTGCGTTTTGAATAGGAGCAGATGGCAAATTCTTGGTCTCGGAGGCAGAGCTATTGGAAACATTTTTGGATTTATATGGCAGTTGAGATAGTTTTGATTGGCATTTGCATCTTTTTGATCTAACTGGTATGAATCCTTCATCCGTACTAACCGAGGAATCGAGGTTAGCTAACGGAGAAAAGCCCAGAGGTGAATCTGGAGGATTAGGCATCGGATCTGGGGGGAAGTAGACTTAGAACTGGAAAATTCAAGAGAAGACATAAAGTGAAACAAAACACACAGAAGACAAAGAGAAAAACACGGGAGCGGGGAAGAATTCGGAGGCGAAAGCAAAAAATGAGGCTGGTGGCGATTAGTCAGGCAGACGCATCTATCATACCCCTTAATTCCCTCTTTTTTGGGTCAACTCAAATTATAGGAAGAAGAAAAAAAAAACGATTACTCACGACTTTAACTTGAATTCAGAAAAATGAAATACGATTGCGATTTCGGTGATTTAGGTGAATTGATTTGTGTTGGAAGCGCGATTTGACAATTGACTAAAGTTGGGTTCGGATTTGTTGTTGTATAGGTAATGGAGATTGAGTTGGATATAGCGAAGCGGTTGATGGTTGTTTGGATAAAAGCAGGGAAGAGGGAGATGAGTTTGTGGAAGTAGGTTGGGCGAATTTGGGTATTGTGATGGAAAAGGCTACGATGTATGGATGAGGTCGAGCAGTTTGTATTTGCAACAGAAATGCACCAAGATCAAAACAGAAATACACACAAAACAATGACCAAGGACAATGTGTTTCTATTAAATGCAAAACAAAGTTAACAAAATTAAAATGAACGTAAACACAAAATGCACAAAACAAATGAACTAAATAAAAACAAGAAATGCACGACACAAACTGTTTTTTTTTAACACGAAATAAAATAAAGAAATGTAAACTAATCCAAAGAGTAAAATTTAATTTAATTGTTATTCCCTGACAACAGCGCCAAAAACTTATTAAAACGATAAATTTTCCACTGATTAAAAAACCGTTGAAAAATATAATCGTTATAAAAACTACAAGCGCACGACGTACAATCATTGTAGGTATTTGAGTACGGGTCAATCCACATGGAAAAAAATTAAATTCTAATATTATTCACTCAAATTAGCCTAAAGTTTTTGAAATTGTTTAAACCTAGAAAATGTATAAATAAAATGGAGCAAAAGTGAATTACGAGATTAAGAAGCAACATAGAGGCAAATCCACTTCCAATCACTCATATAAATCAACATAAAAATCATTTATAATCTCTCATTAAAATATTAATTAGAAATGATAGATGTGCTTATTGTATGAATAATTTATTTGTGCTATTTATTAGCACAACTTAAACCATCAAACTCTAACACACCGTTTAAACTCACTTATCAAAACTCATGAATATGACATGAAATTAAAAATTAAAAATTAATTTAAGCATTATCTATTTACTATGAATTAGTAACATAGACCATCAAATTTTGATTCTAGTTTGACTTTCATTATCAAAATTACTTAGGCAAATGATCAAATAGCTTATGTTATATTGGATTAAACATAACCTATTTGAGATGTCAACATCGACTGCCAAATTCACTAAAAGTAAAACATGAACCACCATCATTCATAATTTCCATTAAGCACAAAAGAGATATCACAAGTGAAATCAATATGTTAATTTAATATGTTTCGTGAGAGCTTCATTACCTCTAAATTGAAGAGATTTAGCTACTCATATTTGGATACATCTTAGCAGAAAATACTTTCAACATAAAAAAACAAGAGAAATGACAGCTAATTAAAAGAAAAAAGAGCTAACTACTTGCATAAAATAAAAATAAACTAATTACAAGAATTAAGTCTATGTTACTAACATGAAATAAGAGAGCATAAAGTAAATGAGAGAGCATGGTATAAAATAGCAACAAAAGAAAACATGAAATAAAAATGCATGAAAGTAAAGACAAGACAAGAAGCCATTAAAGAGACATTTTATTTATCATTGATTTGTGGCTACAATATTGCATGGAAAAGAAGAAGATGATTACATGAAACATAAGGGGTATTTATACAAGCTTACAACCCTAATTCAAATTTTAGAGGACTACCAAAAATGTCCTTGAGATAGTGTAACCTCCAAGTAATCATTAGGTAATTAATTAATCCCCACTAATATGCATTTAAGTCTCCATTAACTTGTGCACATGTTTTTAATTATGAACCATTAGCTAGTGGGTATGAGGGTTCCTCCATTTTGCATGAATTCTTTTTATTTCCTTTCTTCATTGGCTTTCAACATATGTCATACATACATCCATGAAACTGCTTCATATTTGCACACATTTCCTACATATAAAAATAAAACCGTGCAAATAAATTTTCTCAAAATTAAATCATACACAAAATTACCATTTTACCCCCAAATGAAGACGAATAAATGATGATTTGAAAACAATTTAAATTTTGGTTTAAACATGTAAAATATGCTAATATTCTTAGTTATTTAAATAAAAGTAGATTAAATATGGGAATAAAAATATATGCTTTTACATGCACATCAAACAATTTATACAACAAGTATATAACCCAAATTTAAAATTACAACGGCAAGGAATCCGGATTCCTCTATAAAATTTCCTTTTTTCCATCTCATACTTTTCAAAGTGAAAATTCAATCAAACCAAACCTATAATCATTCAAGCACAAAAACAATAATTTATGTCAACTATATATCATACAGTATTCATCCAAATGTGAGACAACACACCAAAATTCCAACGGACACTTAAGTGTTCCGGTTCTATTTAAAAGTCGAATGGCGTTCAATTTTAGCTCAAAATTCCAATTTTTTTTCAAACTTGAGTAAATTAATTCTAGTGAGTAGATAATGCTCGTATGAGTGTGTTAATTGACGGAATTTCTATCGAATTAGAAAACCGTCGAAAAATTTCAGAATTAAAATAACCACAAGCGCATGTCGTACTATCGTAGTACGTGGTGAATACGGGTCGATCCGCAGGGAATTGATGTTTTTAAAAGTCTATTCAATCAAATTAAACCAAGGTTGAAGAGAATGTTAAACTAGAAAAGAAGAAAAACAAGCAAAAGAAATTTGATAAAAAAATATGAGTGTTAAGACAATTTAAAGGCAATTTCCACTCTCTAGATCACATAAGTCAATAAAATGAAGTTATAAACTCTCTTCTCTTGTCATTAGTAAATTAGTAGATGTCCTTATCATAAGTATGATATATTTGTGCTATTAATTAGCTCAATATAAACCATCAAACTATAATACAACCACTAATACACCTTTAAATCTCATAAAATATGACAACAAAATTGAAAGCAAAATCTATTTTAAGCATGGCCTATTAACTATTAATTAAAAATATAAGCCATCAAATTTTAATTTCAACAATCACTTCTTTGCCATAATCATATGTAGATGAAGAAGCAATTCGTGTTTTGTTTGTTTAAGCATAGCCTATTTGTTATGAACAACATAGACTATCAAATTCAAAGCTAAACAACATCACTAAACCACTTCCATCATTCTCATTAAGCACAAAAGAGAGCATAAACATCAAATTAATTTGAAGCTACATGATTATAGAGCTTCATTACTCCTAAATTGAAGGGGTTTAGTCTCTCATATTTGTTATCATATGAACAAATGTAGCTTACAATATGAAAGAAAAAGAAAAAGAAAAAGAAAAAGAAAGCAAGATAAAGAAAAACTATTCTACTTGCATGAAAAATAAATCTACACTACAACATGAAAGTAAATAAGCATGAAAAGGAAAAGAACATGTATTGAAGTTGCACAAAAAAAATTACATAAAAGAGAAATGGCTAAGTAGCCATGCAAAGAAAGAAGAGAGCTTGGTTTTATTTTGAGCCTAAAACTAACTAAAGAGAGACTAAGTAAGAGAGGAAGAGGGAGATTACATGAACATATGTGTATTTATACATGTATGAAACCCTAATTTATATTTTTGGGGAATGTCCAAAATGCCCTTGAGCTTGTGTGGCCACCAAGTAATCATTAGCATGTCATAATCCCCCACTTAAATGTGTATGAAGCTTTAACGGCCTTTAGCATGAGCATTAGCTCCTAATTGAAAATCAAGGTAAGTGGGTAAGTAGGATCCTCCATGTTCATGAGTTTGAATTATTTTCATCTCCATTAGCTTTGTTTTCTTTTGTGCATGCATATCTTCATGAAACCATTTGTATTTGAATTTAAATTCCTACAAAACAATTATAGAAATTTTCAATTAAAATTTAGAAAATTATTATATGCACAAAATGACCGTTTTGCCCCTATATGAAGATGAATATGTGACAATTTGAAAATAATTTGAATTCGATTTAAACAAGTTAAAATACCCAATATGATCATTTATCCGATTTAAATAGATTAGATATGGTGATAAAATACATGCACATTTACGTGCACATCAGAGTGCAATGCAAAAGACTGCGTCTCAATTGGACATCGTATGCAAAAGTTATTGATTTTATAAGTTTTGAGATTAAATTATTCACTAGTTGACTTAATTAATGAACATTATCACTTAAATACCAAATAATCCATCTTCCCTAATCTAATCGCTCCTTCTCCATGCCTGTACATGCATACCCAAATTCGAGCATGACTCCATCATGATACGGAGCTTCGATCAATGGATTGACGAATGGACTTCGCTGATGAACTTCTCTTTGCAATCACGACTCGTCGGATCCAAATACTATGAACTCAATCAATTCCCTAGCATCGCAACCAGCTCCTCCATGTGCCACTGTAGCCGAATGTCGCTTCCCCATGTGCGATTGAACTTCCATCAAATGGTGGAGAGAGGTGTGCCTCGCCTAGTTGAACATAACCCCACACTCCAATTCCACTAACTCCTCCCTAAACATCGACAAAAGCTAACCCTAAGTAGTTGAAAAAATATCGACCATGACCAAAATCAATCGCTTGCCACAAAACTCTATAGATTTGAAGTCTATCTCACAAAGGGTTCGATGAATTCAATGGTTTATTTTATCGACGAGTGAATCATTTGATTTTGAATTTTGAAGAAGAGGCTAGGTTATTTCATTTACAGAAAAGAGGAAAAAAAAGAGAATGAAGGAAAGTGAGAGAGAGAGAAAAAAGTGAAGGTTGCGTTATTTTAAATTTATAGTATGTCACTACATAAAATTTCATTCGCGTACGAACTGCGAATGATGGAAATAAAATATGATCATGCACAAAAATGCGACACTATCCCAAAATAATAATAAAATACACTTGTTATCTTATTTTATGAAATTTCAAAAATACCAACATTTACCAAAAAATACGTCAAATGATAATTTAAATATTTTTCAAATTAAAAAATATGGAAAAATCCTATAAATTCATTTAAAAGCATGTCATCAAAAATCAAGTTGTTTTATTAACGATTGATTTTCTTCTTATTATTATTCACATTTGAATCAAATTTGAATATTTAAATAAATTAAATCTTCCTATTCGAAACGTTAAAAATTTAAGGTCGCTACATTCTCCCCCCCCTTAAAAGATTTTCGTCCTCAAAATTCCCAGATGAAGAAACGTCCCATAGCCCTTAAGCTTTAACACCTCTCACCCTTAGATTTACAAAATCAATTAATTAAAATGGGTCATTAAGCTTTTAAAGTGTTGTATATTATGGAAATTTTTGGTAGCACCTTTGCGTGGTTCGATCCGAAAAAACTACCACTTGCTACAACTGGCTCAAACCAATAAAAGAAAACAAAGGCCCAAAAGCGACCTCCAATAACTAGGGCATAAAATCATCAAAAACATCATATACTTATGATATACCTTATAGAGTGTGTATGACATATAGTAAACACACCCGTTAAGAAAAAATACATACCAATTATCAAGCAAATCAAACTCTACTCATGAAACCGAAAGCAACAAGCAAGTCTTTGCTTCCATATACCTGAATCTCACTTACATAACCAAAAGGGAGTTAAACACGACAAATGAAACAATACAACTCACCCATCATCTCACGTAAACATGCCAAACTTGCATAAAAAAAGCATATAATAATTAAAGCCCATATGATGTACATATGTCATCCATACGTAATATCAAATTCGGTCACTCGCTCAGTTACAAAAAATTCTCTTTCAAACTAGTATTGCTCACTCAACTTTTGTGGTGTGGACTCTGATTAGATTTCTCGATTAGAAACTTTTGTTCTCCTTACACAGCTATATACTATGATATAAAACTTTAGAATCATGTCGAGAATACATATTAAGTATTCGTCGTAGAGAATCTAGTGATAAACCTTTGTTTGGCGTGGTGTAAATCATTTGGAAATCGTGTACTCGAATCTAGATTAAGAACTGTTATGAGAATAAAATGATCTACATACAACTTAAGTATTTAAGTCACTGTTTCTTAACTACACCAATTATTTAATTCACGCTTATTTATATTGATAGTATATTTTCTTTAATACTAAAATCATTTCATAAAACATTACTTAAGTTTCTATAAACATTCAAGACTTAAGTTCATATTCGTATAATACTCCACTACATCCTAAGAGTATATGTACAATATCAGATTTTTTTTACTTAAGCAGGGTGTTCAACAAATTTAAAACTTGTTTTAACTTACTATCTCCTTAAATTTTAAGTTACAAAAATTTATTTTCTTATATTTTCTCAAAAACAATTAACCTCGATTTTTATACTAACATGGAAGTTTACGATTGCCCAAAACCACCAAATATTCCATTTCATTTCAACAAATGAAAACCATCAAACAACATATCATAATGAGATGCACAAACCAAACTACCCTAATGCATATGATACATGCATCCATAAAATAACTTGGTTGAAAACTTCAGAACTAAACACCTAGGTTTTATTTCAAATGATTTTGAAATAATAATAATAATATACATATCTCCTTTTGTATATCAAATGATACTTTTGGGATTAAACCAAAATATTTAAACCAAAATATGTTTTACCAAAATAACTCTATAGCAAATTACTATGTAGCATCCCCCACTTAGAAACTCGAAAATAAACGTCGATGATGCTATGGTTATCGCCAAAATTATTTTTTTGGCGACGAAAGTGAATTTAGTGTTTTTTATCTCCTTTAAAATCCTTTTAGAATATTTCTATTGAAAAATACTACCAAATATACTATTATTGTTTTCTCAAAAAATTTGAAAACCATTTTCAAAAATACCAGAATTTAAGTTCTCAAATCCTCAATTTGAAATCCTTTTTATATATTAACCATAATTATATGATTTCGCTCTCTTATTTGAAATCATTTCACAAATGTATATCTTTGTTAATTTTACAATAAGCAACTTTGATTAAAATTAAATTTTAACCTAACATTATCATCGAATGCCTTATAGTCAAACTATGAAACTTAATTCAAAAAGTGTTCGTCTCAATGTTCCTATAATAACTATCTACCCAACCCATGCAGTGAAAATGTAAAACTACTCATAAACTGGATAAGCATAACTAATCATACAATAAATGATAATAATCGAATATTATCATTTCCTAACAAATGAACAGATCATAGATAACTATATTAATTTTTGAAAATTAATATTTTACATATAGAATATAAAATATAGGTAATATTATTTCATTTATCAAATTTTAAACAATACTATATCAGTTTGCCTTGTACAAGAGTTTAAAAACTCATATCGATACAATTGTTCCTTCTGTATCGACTAGAATTTATAAATCACTCAACAGATTAATTAACACAATATAAAATATTTTTATAGCACTAACAAATACGCACTCTTATACATACGTACATACATACATACATACATACACACACACACACATACACACTCAAACTCATTTTAGAGTGTTATTAACCCTATCTTTAATGGTTTACTCCACCAGTCCAGGTATGCGCTCAACCTTAGCTCTGATACCATATGTAATGACCGACATTTTCGACCCTCAAGAGCCAATACTAACACATCCACGGTATTCATGTGCCAAACATCCAAGTGTCGGAAAGATATTGTTGGATGAAAGAAAGAAATGGCAGAACAGAATCTCATATCATGATGAGTAATATATAATATACAAATGATCTTTACAAAAGAAAACTATAATATACATACATCAATCGGAGTAAACTAACATATCATCAGCCTGGACAATTATAACGACATGCTCTCACAAATGCTCATAAATAAAAACTGAAAATGCAGTAGAAAATAAAATACGTGAGTACACTTGGAGGCATCCATCTTGTTTTTTGAAGCTTCAAATCATATATAACTAAAATTGAAAATATGCTCGAGCTGACCCGAGCATTATTAGAAAATAGCGCCCGGATCAGTTTGGTAAACTAGCATGAGAAACACATATTATATAGATTTCTAATGTTATAAAAAATTTCAAAAATAAAGGTATCTCGTAGGACCATACTGCACATAATCATAAACGAAGTTTTACCTTATGATAAATAAACCATTTTATTAGAAAATCCAATGATATTATAATATCATCTAGGGTTTAAAATTAATATTTAATCATAACCAAAACGGTTATATTAATTGTATTTCAGCAGTCCGTAAAGGCATATATTGAAAAATGGATTCCATATAATGACAAGGATATTGAAGTATAGCCTATCACAGTATACCTCTACAAAATGCACCGAGTGCCTCACATGATCCCTTGTCAAGGTAGAACCGACCAACCCTTTCCTAGATAGTACCAAATATGTCATCACCCCAGCTGCTGACCAATAACCGTACGGTGTCACTAGCATACATAAATGGGTCAATATCAATCTTGATCGGGTGATGACCATACCCTAACGGCATGAACCACAAAGCCCTATCGCATATCCCATGTTTTATTCATTACCGGGTATGAGGCTTGAAGCTACATTTTGATTTCTTAGAAAATCACACTTGGAATGCTATTACTATCATCCAGGCAACAATACAGTGCCAGTATTCATCCATATTAATTGTTCAGGATATGAAGAAACCGAAGACACTACTTCTATTACATCCATTGTAATGACAGAGAATTTTATCGCTTTGCATTGTGAATATTTAATTTATTTTAAATATTCGATCAATTTTTTTAATAATCAAATAACCCTTTTTAATTTATAACTAATGATAGAAAATTCATTTTTGAATTCTGTTTACAAAAATAGGTAATTCAATGGAAATTTGAAAATTTAACCCAAAAATATGATTTTCAGCCTTTTATCGACGATAAGTTGTAGAAAGTTGTAATACCATTGCATATACGTTAAATAATGTTTAAATGCCCAAACATTTTATTATGAAATGAAGAATGAATAAAATAAGGATGGGAATCAATAAGTATAAAACTATATTTAAAACATTGAAAATAAAAGATGGATTTGAAATGAAAAGATTCCTTAACTGTGTAAATCAACAAGGTACATGAAAACACTCCAAGATCCAACATGTTTTCATATGAATGATACTTTGGTGGCTTAAGAAATGATGGGAGGGTTGAAAATGAGATTTAAGAACATTTTAGTGTTTTAACCTTTTTTATTTTAATTTGTTTTTTTTACTTCATCTTATATATATTCACTTCCCATTTCATTTTATCTTCACACCTCTTGATCTTTTTTCCCCTCTTCCCTTTCTTTTATCATTTTTAAAAAATAAATCACACCTTTTAGCTTAAACAATTTTAGCTTGGATTTTTGCAATAAGCGTACAAGGTGGGACCTTTATTCCTTGTTTACTATTTGATGAAAATAATGTTGAGAAAATTTAATTATAGCTTGGTTATGATTTTTATATAATTTCCATATTCTAATAATTGTTTCAAAATCATATTTTTTTTGAAAATGAAATTTTTTATTGCTGTGAGTTAGTCATACTTAGAAATATAAGATACATGCACCACCGCTCCTTTCTGTTCTTTGTTCTTTTCCAGCTCTTTCATAAAAATGAAATAAAACACCTCCATCTCACATTCAAAATTCAACACTTCTTAATCCATTCAAAATTAGCCAATGTGTTCAACTGTGAAACTATTCGGTTTAGTATCTTTTTTTTTAAATAGTCAAGAGCATTTTTGTTGAATAGGGTGGGAGATATAGGTTAATTTCAATAAGAGGTCGTGTGTTGATAGTTTTTCGACTAGCATGAATTGACAAATGGAGTATGCGGTCATTTTCGTATCCGTGGATTGTGATTTTTAAAACAATTCATATGATTTTAGGACTTGGGGTTACATCATGGAAGGGAGATGATCAGTTTCCAATGGTATAGAATTTTTGATGATTTAAGGGTTTTAGGTCGGAGCGATTGGAGCTGGAGCAGCCTTAGCTGATAGCGGAGCTATGGTGGTGATCGCAGCACTTCCGGTCAATGGTGAAGGTTAGACGAGCTCAAGTTCGGGTTTAGGAAACTTCGTTTTAGCATTCGAATTTGGAGATGGTGATGGCATGTTGAAGCATCAAGCTTGACATTGTGCTACATGGAGGTACGACAGTGTAGTGGCATTCCATTGGTGGTGGTGATAGGGTTCGGAAATGCCGGTGGTAGCCGTGTTTCTTACTTAATTGTGGTTGTTCGTGGATTCGTTTTGGGTTGAAGGGTCGAATTGGGTTTGGAGGCGCTGAAGGGGACGGTGATGGTGCTGTTGAGTCGAGCGAGCCATGGGCAGTTTGTGAGGGATGATTCGTTCAGTAGTCGAAGGTTGGACATGGCATGTAAGGTGCATGGGTGCACGGTTCGTGCACATTTTGACTCTAGGTTTTTAAATTTTGGAATTCGATTTGGAAAATTGATTTTGGGGAAATAGGGTGGAGAAGACGATGCAGTGTTTGATCTTCAATTATTGGGCTAGGTTGGATCGTGAAGTGGAGGAGTTTGACAATCATTAGGTTAATTAAAATTATTTAGTTTTAAATGGTTAACTTTGAAAATTTATAACTTGCTCTTTCTAGATCCACTTAAACCGCGATTTCTTGCAACAGACTCATATTGATGAGTACAATACTTTAAAAAAATCATTGATAATTTTTGTAGTATAATCCGATGATAAATTAATAGTGGTAGAAATAATTATGCAGTTAAAAAAATTTATTCAGCACTAACAATCAGTTAGCAAAATAAAACACTGTTCTGCTGCATTTAAATTTGATAGATTATATTGGACATCTATTTAGCAGAATAAATCCTTATTCTGTCTTTTATTAGTTTGGGCTTTAAATTATGTGCCAATTGACTTGGATGAAGTGATGCATTATCTATTGATTTATAATTATGGATTTTATTTACATATATGTTGCTTATGTAAATATTAGTGATATGACTGGGAACGTTGAACTGAAATAAGTGGTAGTTTGTTTAAGTGTCATTGTGGTTGCAAAGTCTCTTTCCAAATTTTGAAAGGAAATGGATTTAAAATTTACTTTAACTTTATAATATTTTGAAGTAAAGCGTTCTCTATATTGAAATGATTAAGCTAATATTATTTGAATAATAATATTTCAAAGTTAATTAATTATTTAATAATGATGTTTAAGTCAATTAGTTATTTATAAATATTATTTTAAAGTTAATTAATTATTTTATTAATTTATTTTTAAGTTAATTAATTACTTATTAATGATATTTAAGGTAGTTAATCATTTAATAATGATGTTTTTGAAATTTATTAATTATTTATTAATAGTGTTTAGAGTTAATTAATCATTTTATTGATAGTGTTTAAGTTTATTAATTATTTATCAGTAGTGTTTTAAGGTTAATTAATTATTTATCAAAAATTAATAAATTATTTATGAAGGAGGTTCTAAAGGTAATCAACTTATTAAATAAAAAGTATTTGAAACAATAAATTGTTGTATAAAAGAGAATTTTTTTAAATTAAGGGTTTGTTAAAGTTATGAATTACAAAGAGATCTTGGAATTTGGAAAAGTGGTTTTTGGTTTATAAAACTTTAATTTTACATGAATTGAATCACTGATGAAAAAAGTCTTTGAAAGAAATAAATAGTCCTTCTTAATTTTGGTGGTATGGAAGCATTTCTGTACTTAACACTAAAGGATTAGTGGTTTTGATTGATTGTAAATAATGTTTTGAATGACATTGATATTGATTCATTTAATATAATTTTGAAATAAAAAACCTTTCTTAAACGTTTTGGGAATATTCTTATAACATTATATAAGTATATGATAAAATCTTCCAAGTATAGAAAGTAAAATGGGTTGAGAATGTACTTATACCGGTGAGATAAGTATATAAATATTTTTTGTAAATAATTAAAGCGATTAAGAGGCTTAGTGGATTCCATATGAAATCAAATCTATGTTTGGTTGTTTGTTTATTTGATAGTTAAATAACTAACTATCAAATCTAGACCCATTTCTTACTCTAAGAATGTCTAAAAGAAACATGAGAAATATATGGTACAGTAATCTTCAATGATGCTATACCGTATGTATAAACTCATGCGTTCTTCTAGGACAAATGATAAAAAAATCTATCATCTTAAATGGCTAGGAGGTGATCTTCGCTCTTATGTATTGTCTGTATATTTCCAAAAGAATCGGAGTCAAGTTTACCGAAAACTACCGAATGTTGGTTCGAAGAGACCAGGATTAGATAAGTATAAATTATCCATAAATCACTTTGAACAAACTTAAGCATTTGAATTGATGACATATTGAAGATGATGGAATTGAAGACGGAGTTTTTGTGCAAGAGCTACTTTTACTAATCCCTATGCAGTTAATGCCCCGCTATTACCCGGCTATAACCTGCTACATCTCATAACGGATTTTTACCGCTATGATTTTTTCATATAGCTCCAAATATAGTCTTTCCACTTTAAACCTCGCTATATCCCGGTATTCTCGTAACATTCCGCTGTTTTTGTTACATCTTCTTTAAAAGAAATGTATTGAAAAATGACAATACATTATAAAAATTATGAAACTAATTTATTCAATTGAATTTTTAATATATTTTCAAAAATGAAAATACTCTAAAATTCTACTAAATTCAATTATATTATATAACAGTTTTGCGTTTATTTACAGTAAATTCGCACATGTTTTTATTTAAAACTATTTATGTATTATTAACATTCGATTGAATGTCAATTTTTTTATTTAATTACCATTTATATATTTGCAAAAATATTAAGTAGGAGTTCTATATGAAATTTTAGAGTCATCGGCTATATCTCGCTATATCCTCGTTATATCTCCGTTATGATTTTTTGCACATCCGTCGTATTGAATCTGTCGTACGCTTTAACTGCACAGACTAATCCTGAAGGTGAATCCAAAAAGGATGTAATAGAATGCCTTCTACTTGTTCATATTCTGAACAACTTGTAAGGATGAATGCTGGCATTGCATTATCCTCTTGAGGGCGGTGTTAGAATTCCAAGTGGGATTGCTATAGAAAAAGGTAAAATGTAGCTTTAAGCCTCTTCAATCGGGAATGACTAAAACATGGATATGTAGTAGGGGTATGTGGGTCGCACCCATTAGTTTTTATTATAACCCTTCTAAATTGATATTTATGGATTTGGTATGTGCATGTAAGCTCCGAGAGAAGGTTGCAAAGCAACCGGAGTGATAAAATATTCGGTACTATCCAGTAATGGGTAGACTAGTCATGTTTTGGCGGGGATCCATGTGAGGCCCTCGATATATTTTATCTAGAGGTGTACCGTGGCAAGTGGTACCCTAATAGCCTTGTCATTATATGGAATCTACTCTTCAATAAGCATTGTTCGAACTTATTTGTATACCAGTTGCGTTGAAATTTAATTATTTTAACAATTTTAGCTATGATTCAATATTTACTTTAAAACGTGGACATCATTATAATGTCACTGGATTTTCAATAAAAATATTTTGGTTATCGTGAGGCAAAAACCTATCTCTGTTTATGTTCGGCATGGTCTTACAAGATACCTTCATTTTTGAAAGGTTTTATAAGATATAACAACCCATTTGATTTAAGTTTCTCATGTTGGTTTACCAGACTGATCCGGATGTTATTTTCTTATAATACTTGGGTCAAACTAAGTATTTTTCAAGAGTTATCTTTGCATGTTGTGGAGCTTCAACAGATAAGTTGGATGCCTCTAAGATGTATTTTCATATTTTTATTTCCGCTATGTTATCTTTTTTTGTATTTATCAACATTTGTAAGGACAAGCTATTGTCCAGGTTGATGATAGGTTAGACACAAAGGTTGCTTGAATATTATATATTTCTTTTGTAAAGATAATATGGATATTATACATTGCTCTTACGAGGTGAGATTTTGTTCTGTTTTTCCTTTTTCTTTCCACCCCAACAATCCGTCTTTTCGGCACTTAGATGCTTGCCATGTGAATACCGTATATATATTAGTGTCGACTTCTGCAGATTGAAAGGGATGGTCATTACATTCATTTTGGAATCATCCTCAGGATCAATAGCAAGTAGTCCTTGTACTTCAAAGAACTCCATCTTCGATTACTTCATCATTAAGATGTCTTAAATTTGAACGCTTATGCTAGTTTTAAGTGGTTTTCAGATAATATATATTATTCTGGTCTCTCCTAACCGAAACTGATAGTTTCAAAACTAGTCAAGATTTGATAATCGAATGTTTAAATATCAAATAAATATTCAACTCAATAAGAGATTTAACTTCACATGGAAACTAAGCACGGTTAAGCATATAAGCAACCACTAAGCCTCTTTATTTAACTCCTCCATTTATTAAAACTACTTTGTAAATATTTGTATAAATTTTTTTTTAACAAAAGATACATTCACAAACCCTCTTCATTCTTTTCAATACTTGAAAAATATTGATAAACTTATTTCAACTGTATAAGTATACTTACAAAACATTTCTCTTTCAATACTTAGAAAACTTTTTCATATACTTATATCAATAGTATAAGTGTATCACAATACACTACATTTCCAATACTTGAAAAATGTACCCATATACTTATCTAAACGGTATAAATATATTCACATAACATTTACTTTCCAAAAGCATACTTAATTGATTTAAAACAAATGCCATTTAAAAACATTGTTACTAAAAACCCAAACCACTTTCCTTTAACAGGTCGTATGGAAATTAAACCAAGTACATTTACACTGCAAGGGGAAACATGATTTCCGACGGCTGAAAACCGTCGGCGGTCGTCGGAAGCCGTCGGGGGCCGTCGGAAAAAGCCGTCGGAAATGACGGCGTCGGTGAGCAGTACTTCCGACGGCTACCGACGGGTGCTGCCGTACAGATTACCGACGGCTTCCGACAACTTCCGGCGGTTTCCGACGGCTTCCGTCGCCCGTCGGAAGCCGTCGGAAACCGCCGGAAATCTGAAGCTACAGACCGCCGGGAATCGTCGGTAGCCGACGGAAATTTCGACCTGTAAGCTGTCGGGAGCCGTCGGAAATCTGCTGTTTTTTTTTTAAAATCTGCTGCAAATAGAGCCTTCCAACCACATTTCTCTTCCAAACACTACAATATCAATACTGCACAATCCAATAAACAATAATCCAACCAAACATGCAAACCAATACTTCAAAATATTCAATAAACACAGAAATAAACAAAATTAGAATAAAAATAAAATACAAAATATACATAACATTCCAACATTAACAATAATCCTAACAATAACTGTTCTATCAATCATGCATA
Organism: Allium cepa; assembly: GCA_030765085.1. Classification (NCBI taxonomy): domain Eukaryota; kingdom Viridiplantae; phylum Streptophyta; class Magnoliopsida; order Asparagales; family Amaryllidaceae; genus Allium; species Allium cepa. The sequence goes on from CM060930.1 coordinate 243,593,631, forward strand.
TCCTGATACAGCTACAGAACCAAGTGTATTATACATAGTTATACATATCAACAATTAATTGTTCCATCTACCAAATCATTCTAAACTAAAACAAAACATACCTGCACGAACGAATCAGAAAGCAATGAATCAATCTGCTCCAGAGCCAGAGCCAGCCGATGAAGGGAAGCGGCCACCAAACTGCTGCATGTACTCAAATAACTGTGCCGTCTGCATGGCCTGTTGGCGGTTCTGCTCCTCCAACTGCTGAACTCTAGTCTGCAATTCTTCTATACGTGCTAGCTCGCTCTGAGGTCTACTCCGCTGTCCCCTACTCTGACTACTGGACTGCAATAATTGAAAAATAAATAAAATCAAAGTTTATTGTTTTGAAAAGGTAAAAATATCATATTTTAAGTATTTTAAGAAAAAGTAAATTATTTACCGCTAAATTGCCAAATCCGTATCGTCGACCATGCTCTGGTGGACTCATAACAGACTCAAAAATAACGTCCTCTTCATCGGTCGTCAGCTGCTCTCGACCCGTATCAGAAAGGAGTTTCTGTCGCTGCTCCATAAACATCTCCTGCATTGACAAATTAATAATATCATATCTTATTTCATAATAATTTGACAACTAAAACAATTACTAATACTAAATAAAATGAAATATGCTTACATGGCTTTTACTGGATTTATCGTCCTGCCATGTGTACGAAACAGTCCCGTCTGGATTAACATGCTCGACAGCATGCGTACGGGTGAACACGTCCATATAGCTGACAGGACCATGTGCCTCGGCTTCCTGAAGTTGATTGTTACATACAATTATTATACATTTAAAATCATATAGCATAAACTATTTACATTTATTATTCAGTAAATTTACCAACTCCTGCCGATACTGCTGAAACGACTTCGATCCTCCGCGATGAGTGACGGGATTCTTATTTCTATTTGCAGAGTTTCTATCCGACTCTGCCTGTACATTCAAAATTTGATACATTATTTTCCAATCACGTTAAATTAATAATTCAAAAAAAAAAATTTGGTATACTTGCTTTCGCCTCGTCCGTCTCCCAGTAGCTCAACCAAGCTTGCCACACGCTCTCCCCCATCCACCGTGGTCTCTTCCCGGATTTCTTAACCTCAGATATCGTGTCCCTGTAGTTCTTTCGCATCTTCCTCATCCAGTATGCTCGTGCCAGCTGCATATCATCTGTCTGGATGTCTATCTCAGCCTGTGTTAAAAAAAGATTACACTTTAGACGATAAACGGTAGAAAAACGAATGGAAAACATAAAAATTACACATACTAGGACATCTTGCCATATGCACTCTATGATGTGTGGAGGGATGGTATCTCACTTCGGCCAGCACGCACTCATCCTACTACGATATGCTGCTCTGGAGACGTCCAGCACTACCTTAGTGGGTAGTAGCTCGAACCCCCTGTTTTTAAGTACGATACAGATAAGTACGTACGTATAGTATAGAAAAAATAAGATGATGAATAAAATTTAATTTTTACCCATCTGCTTTGGGGACTAACAATACAACTGGACGCTGTGGCGCTTGCGATGGGCCACTGCCATCGCCTCCTGAAGAACGGGAAGAGCTCCTCCCTCTATGTGACATAATGATAAACCTGTGACGTTTACACATCATTATATAAGAGAATAAAAACATGATAATGAAATATATTTCATATGAAAATGACATCAACGGTAACATTTCGTATATTACTTCGTCTCAAACGATTCAACAAAATTTCGGCAGCATTTCCCTTTTGTTCCCTGCATTGTACACAAATGCGTGTACGTAGGAAACAAAAAAGAAAAGTTAGGCCGAAATTTTATGAACCGTTTGAGACGAAGTAGTATACAAAATATAAATTCTTACTGTGTTCATAACTTGTCCAATACAGGGACAAATCCAACAAACATTGTACCAGATGAATATAAATGGTCGTTTTTCGAAAAAAACGACTATTTATACAACGATCATGTACAACACTCGTCAGACGGAGCCAAAAACTCTCTAAGGGACATTTGTCAGTTACATGCATGCATTTTACGAAAAAACACAGTTTTACTCACTATTCACATTTACAAAAATATATATTAATTTAACACAGTTATTCGACGTATTACGCATCAACATAAGCCTGTTTTAACATTTTTATCATTTTTCAATACACACAATTGTAATTTAGAGTAATGCATTTTTTTGTTTCATAAGTAAATATGTGCACAATATAATACTCCTAGTTCATTCAATCATTTTATCTTATTCCAAATAACGTATACAATCGCCGAATCAAGGCATACACAACAATTTACATATACATGAACAACCCCAAATTATAGGTGTTTTTCACAATTTCACGATAAAAGATGAAATCGGTATACCATGTGATGCTATAAACCACTATTACGCTATTGGAAACAATTGCAATCGCTAATTCGTCCTAATTTACCAATTTATGCAAATTTAGAAATAGGGTAAAAACTGATTTTTTTACAAAAATAAGAGATTATACCTGAGATGAAGAGTAATGGAGTTTGATTAGGCAGCCGTGAAGGATCCGGAAGCTCGAAATCAAGGATTGGAAGTTTGAAGAGGGAAAATGGGGGATTTTGGAAATAATTTTCGTATGGTTTGAGGAAGAAGAAGAGCTCTCGGCTGAAGGTATAATCGCAGTTTTCCGACGGCTTCCGACGGCCCGTCGGAAGCCGTCGGAAAAAGGCCGTCGGTAGCCGTCGGTCTATGCTGTCGGAATTGAAGCCTTTTCTAGTAGTGTTATCCCCACTTTTCGATTTCAAACTTGTACTATCCGTCGATCAACAATGTAATCAGACAAGTTAGCGCACTATCACTGCCTCGACATTTTGGTCACACATATATAGAGAGGGACACACGCACGCATGCATGTGCGCGTGCACGCATATTCAATGTTTCGAAATAAGTCATCTTTAGAACTGTTAATGCTTTATAGTAAACCCCGTAAAAGGTGAGCTGAATTGATTTAGTCATATTATGAAATGTAGCATATAATTCCCTCTTTATGTGTATATTTCTGATTATTACATGACGATGACATTCAGGAGATCTCTATATTTTTTGATGTGCAAATTTATTTTTTCAAACCTTTTAAATTCCTTTGTAAGTGCTTGTCTGGGTTTTAAAAAAAGATATAAGATACCAACAAACTCTTCCCAATGTTCTTCGGCTACCAAAGAAATGTTTTCTGATGTGCAAGTGATTATCAATTTAATGGACGATCACAACTTGTTAACCATAAAATTATTTCTGCTTACAAAATTAGACAAGGACTTGGGCTCAATTTTGTGATAGCAGTATTCAAGTATAGTTGGTCCAATACAAGAAACCATCATGTCTTAATTTTCCATTGTGGCTAAATCAGTGGTTGAAGCACTAATTGGTAGAATTAGTCTGTTTTAAAATAACAACCAAAACAATAAAAATATGCTAACCACAATAAACTAGCTAGAATAAAGGTCAGTGTCTCTTATAACAAGTATACTACAAGCCACAGATTTCTCAAAAATAAATGCAATGCAATTCGTTTAGTGAGAAGGAAAGGTTACAGTGTGGGGGCATTGCTATATCTGTGAAGTTAATAAGCATATACATTAATGTAAATGTTTGTGCTTTCTATTTTCTACCTCTGTCAACATTAGCTGAAATACAACTAGCTATTAGCTGTGGTCCATGCTATTTGCTAAACATCCAAAATATTAATATACGATGATACACGTTTTACAATATATTGATTAGAGTAATATCAATATAAACAGAGGTAATGACACCAACCATTGAAAGATATAGGACCATTTCTTCATTATCACACTGCTCTATACATAGACTAGCATCAAATAGTGAAAGCACACCAATCAAATATCCTAACACATAATAAGAGATTGCATTTTGAAGGTTTATAACCAAAACACTGTTTTTCATAACTGTAGGCGAATGATAAGAACGAAAAATGATACTTCATCAAATAGCGATAGATAAATGACCATTTCTTAACAGATTAGAGTAATATCGATATAAAAAGAGGAAATGATAGTTGTCCAACTGTTGAAAGATATATGGCTGTATCCTATTCATTCATCACGTACTGCTTTGTACATAGTCATCTAGAATGTTTCTAGAACACAACCGATACGATAATTATACTTTTTAACCACACTAATAGTTATGGCACAAAGCAAATGGCCACCAGCAACCATTGTTATGAAAAATCTTCACATGTCACGGTTAATTCCTATTATAAATCGAGTTTCTCCCTTTATGATTCAATTTACATTCCGATTCAAACTTAGTTAAAAAAACAATCTACAAAAATCATCTAATCCATGCTGATATATTCAACATACTCACATGGATCAATAATTTCAATTCTGATATTTTCTACACAAAATAAAAAAATGAAGCAAGAGAAAACATTAAGTTTTAGGTTCAAATGTTGAAGTTCAAACATCAAAATCAATTTCAAATCATGTAGAAACCTTAAAATATGAAAATTTTGAATTTATGATTTACAATTTAAAGTTTAAATTTTACGATTTACGATTTGAATCCCGTCTTAAAGACCGAGGATACAAGAAACTAAAAAGAAAATAAAAAAAATAAAGATAGTGTATGCAGCGCTGTTTGGTTTCAGCAATCAAGCATACTAATACAATAAGAGACTGCCTTTTAACTCCTTATGAATAAGCCTTGTTTTTCATGACTATACGTGAATGAAAAGAACGAAAACCCAACATGGAAAGCAATAGACTACTGCGGACCCAATCCTGGCCATATCAAGAAACTCAACTCCAATACAACAGACAAAGGCCGATTACACAAAGCTTTACTCTACATAGAGAGCTCTCAAAAGATACTCTTTCCACAAGACTTTCGAAAATAGGAATCTCTTTAAACGTTTATCCGCATCCAAAACTAAAAACTGAGAAACCAATACTAACCATAAAATGTGATGCAGTAATAGTGGGATCAGGCTCGAGTGGTGGTGTGGTTGCTGGAGTTTTAGCTCGAGTGGTGGTGTGGTTGCTGGAGTTTTAGCTCGGCTTACAAAACTTTCGAAAGAAGACGTGCATTATAGAAGCAAAAGTGACCGTTATAGCCTGTGGAGCTCTCAACACGCCTGTTATATTGAAAAACAGTGGTTTAAATAAACTTTGTATTATTGGATGAACTGAACGACAGACACGCTTTATATCGTCAATTGAAATTGGGTTAAATTTTATTTGGTTTTTACGGTGTGAATAATAACACCCTTATTTTGCTCATGACATCATAATTCAAAATGCAGAAGTTCATGCTGAATTCCATATGGAAATAGTTGATCCTGGTGGAAATTCCCATACCGATTAACTGTATTTCATACACACAACCTTAATCAATGTACCTTAGGCTTACTTCAATCTTGCACCCTTCCTAATGTTCCTCCTCAAAGCTTCAAGAATGGACTGTGCAGTACAATAAGCAATAGCTTGAACAGTTACCAAAGGATTTATTAGAATTTGAGTAAAAAATAATATGATGATTATTATTGAAGACTGAATTGATACATTTACATGTATGAGACAATACTCTATTTATAGAGTTTACAACAGTGAAAATCAGATATAAATGAAATGGGCTTTGTACTGGCCCAAGGCCTGCTACCTACAGAAACTGATAGCATAGCTAAAGAGAAACCCTAGCAATACGAAGTCATATCTCATATTCTCGTATATTCCATTATATCTAATATTCTCCCTCAAATATGGCGGCGACTTTGCGATCCCTTGATTCATTTGAAATTTCTGATAAATCTGAGGATGCTCCCTTTAGATCTTTGTCAATTGAGGTCTGGTCTCTTCTGATTTGTTAACTAAACCTTGAGATTTGGCAAATTGGGAATTCCAGAGAGATTGACCTTGAAAAAGAGTTGATCTCAACGCCTTGAGATGAAAAAATGAGATGACGACAGAAAGAGCAAGGATTTATCCTAAACTTGAAGTGGTAATTCTTGCAGTAACAAAGCTTCGGTCTTGTTAGCAGATCTAAGCTCTGTGTTGTTGATTAGTACCATCTTCAACATTGAGTTCCTGTTTGAGCCGAAGAAAGCTTTTGGCAGAAAGGGCTTTGGTGAAAATGTCGGCTCGTTGGTAAGTATTCGGTAAGTGATTGACTTCAATAATTCCTTGTAGAACTTTCTCTCTTACAAAGTGTAGATCCAGTTCTATATGCTTGCTTCGGCCATGTAGAACTGGATTAGCGGTGAGAGAGACGGTGCTCAAGTTGTCATACCATAATACAGTCTTGTTAGAGATGTTGATCTGAAGTTCACTTAAAAGAGATTTAACCCACAGCAATTCTGCTGTGGCGTTAGCCACACTTCGGTACTCGGCCTCTGTGCTAGACCGTGATGTTGTGGTTTGTTTCTTTGAACACCACGATATCGGATTTTTTCCAAGATAAATGCAGTAGCCAGATGTTGATCTTCGATCATCTGGGTCCGTAGCCCAGTCAGCATCTGCAAAACCAAATAGGTTCATATTAGTACAGTGTTTTAATATTAATCCATGATTTATTGTACCCCTTAAATATCTGAGAATTCTTTTCACTGCCTTCCAGTGTTCATCTAAAGGGCTTTGCATGAATTGACTAACTTTGTTGACGCTATAAGTAATCTCTGGTCTTGTGATAGTTACATATTGAAGCGCTCCCACAATGCTTCTGTAGTATTTTGCATCAGTAAATGATTCACCTCTGTGTTTTGATAACTGTAAGTTGGATACCATAGGTGTAGGTAGACTATTTGCTTGATCCATCTTTGTTTTGAGTAGTATTTCAGATATGTACTTTTTCTGGCTTAGTTGTATAGCAAAATTTGACACTCTGTTAACTTCTATTCCTAGGAAATAATGTAGATCACCAAGATCCTTAATTGAGAACTCACTATTTAGCTGTTAAGTAAGATTGGTGATTTCAGTCTCATCATTTCCTGTAATAATGAAATCATCAACATATATTAATACATACATAATAATATTTTTCGAAAATTTAGTAAACAGTGAGTTGTCTGATCTAGTATGGTTGAACCCAAGTTTGATCAGTGTTGTTTTCAGTTTCTCAAACCATACTCTTGGTGCCTGTTTGAGACCATATATAACTTTATTTAGTTTACAGACCAGGTTGTTTCCATTTTTCCTGTAGCCTTCAGGTTGATCCATGTAAACTTCTTCTTGAAGTAATCCATTCAGAAATGCATTGTTGACATCTAGCTGTTTTATTTTTCAATTTCTAGATAGAGCCACTGTAAGAATTATTCTAACAGAAGTTGGTTTGACAACTGGTGAGAATGTTTCATTAAAGTCAAGTCCTTGTTGTTGTGAGTAGCCTTTGGCAACAAGCCTGGCTTTGTATCTTGTTGTAGATCCATCTGCATTTCTTTTTAATCTGTAAGTCCACTTGCATCCAATGACATTTTTGTGATTTGGTGCAGTGACAAGACTCCATGTATTATTTTTCATAAGAGCTGCATATTCTTCGTCCATTGCTCCTTTCCAGTTTTCATTTTGTATTGCCGGTTGATATGTACATGGTTCAGTAGTATCCAGATTAACAGTGTATAACTTCGGTTTGAAAATGCCACTTTTTGCTCTTGTGATCATGTGATGACCAGTTACTGCAGGTATAGGAGATTGATTCTGGTTTGTTACTTCCTGAAATTGAGATTGTGAGAAAGGTGTTTGAGTTTGGTTACTCCTATGCTCTTCATTAGATTGATGACTGGGATCAGAGTGAGTTGCTTGGCAGCTGCTTGCAGTTTGATCATGATCTGACTCAGCAATGGGTGCAGTGTGTTGTGATCCAGTGCCATCACTCTCAACCTCTTCATACACTTCATGTGGCAAGGGAGGTATAGAGAACTTTGAGTTGTAAATTTTCTGAGTTGTCTTTATTTCTTTTTCACTGAATGGGAATATGTTTTCATTGAAGACTACATGTCTTGAAATGAATACTCTCCCCTTACTATCAAGACATTTGTATCCTTTGATATTGTTGGCATATCCTAGAAAGGTACAGGGTGAGGATCTGTAATCCAGTTTGTGATGGTTGTACTGTCTTAAGCATGGGAAGCAAAGGCATCCAAAGATTTTGAGATTTTTGTAATCAGGTTGAACATTGTGTAGCACTTCAATTGGACTCTTTCCTTGCAGAACCTTAGTTGGTAACTTGTTAATTAGAAATACTGCTGTGCTAAAAGCATCTGGCCAGAATTTTAAGGGTAAGGATGCTTGAGCTAGCATGGTAAGTCCAGTTTCAACCACATGTCTGTGCTTTCTTTCAATTAGTCCATTCTGTTCTGAAGTGTAAGGACAAGTAGTTCTGTGAAGTATTCCTTTTTTTTGAAAGAATTCTTTGAGAGTTTTGAATTCAGCACCACCATCAGTTTGTATAATCTTAACTTCATTTCCAGTTTGCTTTTCTGCCTATGCAACAAACTGTAAAACTGCATAACATGCTTCAGATTTAGTTTTTAGAAAGTATATCCATACAAATCTTGAATATGCATCTATGAATGATATATAATATTTAAAACCATAATCAGTATCAATAGGTGCAGGACCCCATAAATCTGTAGCTACTAGTTCTAGAGGTTTAACATAATTGGTTTCAGAATCTTTGAATGGTAATTTATGATTTTTTCCTAGCTGACAGTAGGTACAGACATATGAAGTTACTGCATTATCAAAAGAAATTTTATTATTATGAAGTATTTTCTTTACAGTATTTGCACTTGGATGACCAAGTCTGTAGTGCCATAGATCAAACATACTCATACTTCTTTTGCTTTGTGATATTTCACACACATTACAACACAGATTTTGTTTTGCACTACTTCTTGCATCAGCTAGAGTAAACTTGTACAGTCCCTTCACGGTTTTACCCTGCAAGAGAATTCTGTTTGTTAGAATATCTTTAACAAGACAGTAAGTTGGATAGAACTCAAAATATACATTGTTATCACTAGCGAATTGAGACACACTGAGTAAGTTTTTCTTTATTTGTGGAACTCTTAAAAGATGATTAAGATATAAAATCTTTTCACCTTTTATGTAACCATTACCAGTGTGAGTAATTCTAGTTGCCTCACCATTGCCCATGTGTATACACTGTTTACCTTTGTATTCTTTGTTTCCCAAGTTTAAGTTGCTCAGATTGTTTGTAACGTGATTTGTAGCTCCAGAATCTGGATACCAAGTATCATCCTGAATATCTTCCACTTTAGCTACTTCAGATTGTTGCTTTGAATCTGGTTGAATATTTGCCATATTAGCACTTGGTTTCTGATTGTTTTGTTGCCCAGGTGTATAGTGAATATCAAATCTGAAGTAACATTTATTAGCTGTATGACCAATTCGTTCACATATTTGACATCTTGGCCTTCCATGATTACTGTTATATCTTCCACCTCTGCCCCTGCCTCTGGAAAATTGATTACTTCTCTGATTGTCTCTCTGATAGTAGTTTGATTCATTTCTTGGCTGTGTCTTTTCTTGATTTTTTCCTTTGTTAGAAATGTAATTGACTGAGAGGTCTGACACAATTGGTTTCTTTTGTTCTAATCTGCCTTCATGAGCAAGAAGTGTGGAATGAACATATGATATTGATGGTGTGATATCTCTAGATGATATTACAGCCACAATAGATTCATATTCATCATCTAGTCCACCTAAGATGTGCAAGATCTGTTCAGTGTCACTGACACTGTATCCAGCAGCACCAAGTAAGTCACACAATGTTTTAATCTTGGAGAGATAATCTCTCATAGCCATACCATTCTTTTTTAAGTTTTGTAACTGTCTCTTATAATGCATTACTCTTGCTGCTGATTGAGAACTGAATACTTGTTCTACAGTATGCCATATTTCATGTGCATTCTTGCATCCTATGAGTTGTGGCAATAGATTTGCACTTATAGTTGATAGAATCCAGGAAGAGAGTAAGCTATCTTGCCTTTGATGTATGGTGTATTCTCTATTCAAAATTGAATTTCCTTCATTACTGATAATGAATTGCTGTGGTACTTTTTTGATGCCAAGAATGTAGTCTTCTAATCCATAACCCCTTACTGCAGTTTGAATTTGGAATTTCCACAACAAGTAATTTGTTTCATCCAATTGAGTCTGAATTAGCTGTGGTTGTGGACTAATTATGATTTTTGATATATTTTCAGTGATAACAGATGGTGCAGTGGAGTTCAGTGTTGGATTTGCAGATGTAGAGGAGTTATTATCTGAGGCTCCTTCAGCCATGATCAAGAAAAACAACAAAGATTCAATGCAATGTGAATATGAGATAAAGTTTAATCAAGAACCTGATTTGTAGGAAGAAATGGCCAAGAACAGTAATAAGCAAGCAATAGATTTACAGGTGACTTGATCGAGATTTTTTTAAAGAATCTGAGAGCAACCAGTATTTAGATCTGCTGGTAAGGCTCAATGAAGATTCAATAGTGATTCTTGTTTCAGTTCTTGACTTCTTTGATGATGATTTCCTCGTTTTCTTCTAAATCTGAAAGCAGCCGTTGAGTTGGATGATGATAGTATTCTGACAACTCTTCTTGGCAAGGCTTGATGATGATTTTTTGATTCTTGAAGAAGAAATAGAACTGAGATAGCAGCAGCAGTTTCAGATGATGATCAAAACACTGATGAACTGCTGTGAATCCAAATGATGAGGTTAAATTCTGATGGATTCAAAAGAAATATGATTCTGTTGTTAAACAGTTTTTGATCTGTGCTCTGATACCATATTAGAATTTGAGTAAAAAATAATATGATGATTATTATTGAAGACTGAATTGATACATTTACATGTATGAGACAATACTCTATTTATAGAGTTTACAACAGTGAAAATCAGATATAAATGAAATGGGCTTTGTACTGGCCCAAGGCCTGCTACCTACAGAAACTGATAGCATAGCTAAAGAGAAACCCTAGCAATACGAAGTCATATCTCATATTCTCGTATATTCCATTATATCTAATAGGATTAACCCCCAATGCAGTTGGAAAAACACTAGCATCTGCCAAATACAAACCTTCTACTTCCCAACTCTCCCCACTCTGCTTCACTACTGAATTCTCGGGATTCACACCCATTCTGCAGCTACCCATTTGATTAGCTGAGCATATCATATTTGAGAAATCATTCAATCTTTTACTGCTTGTCTTCTTCACGAATTTTTCGAATTCATGCGAACTCGCACTCTTCACGTTTAGCTTGTCGCCATTAAGGTTATGTGTTCCTATTTCGACTGCCCCAGCAGCTGCTGCAATCCTTAGCATTTTCTCCAACCCTTTACTCAAGTCTGCTTTGTCTATACTATCGAGTTTGTACTGTATGAAACCTTTGGAATCAATGCTTCCTGTGCCTTTGTCTGTTGCTATGGCAATCATATGAACAGTTTTCGCGAACTTTCTGCCTGTGAAATCCTTGCCCGATGTCCATGGTGTGACAACTGAGTACATGTCTGGTGTGGGAAGTATAAACCAAATTTACCATTCAAGAAACTTTTTGGTTAATGCATTAATGCTCGTGGAAATAGTAATCATCATCGTAATTTATTGTTAATTAGAATATCAATATCATACTAATAGGTATTATAGACATGGTTGGAACTACGAAAACAGAAGAAGATAGAGCTAGAAACGAGAGCGTGAGAGAGATAAACGAGAAAACGAGAGAAAGTAGACTTAGACGGTTTGGACATATACAAAGAAGATAAAAATGATGCGCTAGTGAGAAGATGAGACAGTATTTACATGGAAGAAAAATACAAAAAGGAAAAACTAAATTAACATGGAAAGAAAATAATGAAATGATCTGAAATTTCTAAATCTGACTAGTAATACAACTCAAGATAAAATGATGTGAAAATTGAGAATTCACAGGGCCACCTCAGTCGTTTGGAGAAGTGGCAAGGACGATGATGTTATCAGACATTTAGTCATTAATTAAATCTCAGTGTTAGGTATCAATTAGCATATGCATGGGTTTATATATATGTATGTGCTCAACTCATTTGATGTAAAAGAAATAAATAAACAAAAGTTTTCATGTGTGATTCTTCTCCTAAAATACCTGGATGCATTTGCCATGTTTGTATTATAGCTCCAAACCCCGTCTTATCAGAATTATACACAACTGATGACACCACAGTCATTATACCACCTTCATAGCTTTTCTTGATTTTCTCTTGAGGAAAATAACCCATGTCATGACTACAGGATGCAATGCTAATGCAAGATTTTTCCTATATTACAATTCTTCAAACCACTGTTTTTCAGTATAGCAGGCGTGTTAAGAGCTCCACAAGCTATAACGGTCGCTTTTACTTCTATAATGCAGGTCTCCTTTCCACCTGAAAAGCCACTTTGGTACTCAAACATGACACCACTAGCTAGTTTTCTGCCTTACCTAAATACATAACTTCAGTAGCTTTACACCATGGTAAGATTACACTGTTTCCTGATTCATGCATATCGACCAACCAAGTCTCTGAAGTGCCTTTCTTTTTTCCATCATTGCACCTGAAACAACACCAACAACAATAGTGATCTTGCACAGAATTTCTGGGAATGTTCTTAACCGGGTAGCCTAGTTCTAAACACCCTTGTCTCAACACCGAGTTATTCAAATTTTCTTCTAGAACTCCTCCCAATCACCCATTCTATCACATAGAACACCAAGAGGATGATAGTATGCATCACTACCAAAAAGCTCTATTCCATATTCGTTTCTCCATTCAGATATTTCATGCTCTGGTGTACGAAGTGATGTTGAGCAGTCTATAGTCGATCCACCACCAATAGTGGAACCCGATAGAATCACAACTCCAGTATCATTAGTCTGTAATGCACCATTTTTTTTCATACATTTGGTCGAGGTTTTGACCTTCGAGTAAGTTCAAATTGTTGCCTGCATAATAGTTTCCTTTTTCGAGTACTACTACTTTGTAGCCTGCCTTAGCTAAAACTCCAGCAACCTGTTAAGATTTGTGTTGCAGTATAGCTTTTGCTTATGATGTTTGAATACAAGAGGAATTGGGAATTGATTCAATGATTGAATATATTCTAAAAGCATTATATTGCTTGTTACATCGGTCTGTATTTATATCACATTCCAATGCAGAAAATAAAATACAGTGGTTACGGGCCAAAAGATAAAATACAGATGATTGGCCCAACATGCTTAATGATCACTTGAGTTTGAGAGTTTCGGTTCGGTTAGGGATTACATTATGCTACCGCAACCTGTTACCCTTTGTGTTTGAGATAAATATCAGATGAGCCACAGCAAAACTCATTTTATCTCCCCCCTCAAACCAAAAAATTAGGGTTTGACAAAATCTTTTTAAGATTATCAATTCTTTCCAAATAGCAAAACTCGTTTTATCTCCCCCCTCAAACCAAAAATTAGAATTTGACGAAATCTTTTTATCAGTTCTTTCCAAATCGATAGCTTAACTTCAAAAATTGATGAGAGATGACTGCTTAGTTGCTTCAGAGATTTATTAAGCATTGGAGATTTGGTCTTCAAAGGCAGTTCAAATTCCAAGTTCTTTCCTTTTTCTGTTATTTTCTTCTTCTTCGGAGAATGGTGTTTAAAGACTTTGATTTGTAGCTTTGGCCTTTGAGGTAGTTTCCAGTGGAGCCTGGTTTTGCTCTTCGACATGACTTGAGGTGGGCTTTACCTTAAGGTCATCTCTGAATCTTGTGAAATTTCTGGTCGACAAAGCTTTGGTAAGAATATCTGCTTTTTGGTAAATACCACGTATATGACTACCTTGAAGTTGTCCTTTGAGTATTTGTTCTCGAACGAAGTATATGTCAATTTCAATATGCTTGTCCTAGAATGTAAAATTGGGTTTGTTGACATGTATACCCTACTTTGATTGTCATATCATAATATTGCTTTGAGTTCAGTTTTGATCTTTAGCTCATCAAGCAAAGATTAAATGCATATTATTTTTGTTGTTGCACAAGCCACACTTCTATATTCAGCTTCAGTACTGGATCTGCATATAGTTCATTGCTTCTTTGAACACCATGATACTGAATTATCCCCAATATAAATGCAGTATCTTGAAACTGACTTTCTGTCATCATGATCTGTTGCCCAATCAGCATCGGTAAATTCAGTCACATTGAGTTTTTGCATGCTTTTAGTGATAAGCCATATGTAGCAATCCCTTTCAGATACCTTAGAATCCTTTTTACAGCTTTCTAGTGCTCACTTAGTTGCTTTTGTATAAATTGAGATACTTTATTAACACTAAATGATATGTCAGGTTTAGTTATGGTAGCATATTGCAATGCTCACACAACACTTCTATATTGTTTAATATTAAATATTGGTCCTTCTATGTTTTTGGAAAGTTGTTGATTGCATATCATAGGTATTGGTTGAGGATTAGCTTCATCCATTTTTGACTTATAAAGAATTTCTTTGATGTACTTTCTTTGACTCAGAATTATTTTTGAACTTGATTACCTTATTACTTCTATGCCTAGAAAGTAATTTAAAGTTCCAAGATCTTTAACAGAGAGCTGCTTGTCTAGATAATGGACAAGACTATTAATTGCAGCTTCATCATTACTTTAATAATTAAATCATTAACATATATTAGAATGTATGGACAGATTCTTTGTTGACTTTGATAAATAGAGAATTGTCTAATTTAGTGGATCGATAACCCAATCTAACTAGAGTGGTTTTCAGTCTATCAAACCAGACTCTTGGTGCTTAAAGGCCATATATTGTCTTATTTAATTTGTACACGGAATTCAAATTTTGACTATATCTATGTGGTTGTTTCATATAGATTTCTTCTTGCAAGATCCCATTCAGAAATGCATTGTTGACATCAAGTTGTCTAATATTTAAATGTTTATGTAGGGCAATAGCGAGAATCACTCTAATAGTTGTTGGTTTGACCATTGAGGAAATGTTTCATTGAAGTCAAATCCATATTGTTGAGTATACCCTAGCTACAAGTCTAGCTTTATATTAACCACTGTTCCATGTAGATTTTTCTTTAGCTTATAAGTCCATTTGCAACCAACAATAATTTTGTTGTCTAGAGGATTGATCAACTCTCATGTTTTATTTCTTATAAGAGCATTATATTCTCCATCCATAACAGCTTTTCAATTCTTGTCCTTTGCAGCTTGTTTAAAGGTTTCTGGCTTTTCAGGTGTCTTAACTGCAGCGTAAAGTTTTAGTTTGAATATTTCACTTTTTGATATTGTAATCATAGAATGACCTGATCTCACTAGTGATTCTTCTATATTTATTAGATCAGAATTGTTCCTGAATTGACTTAGTTGAATGTCTGTATTCTCATCACTTACTTGTTGAGTTTGATCATTTGTTCATGTAGAAGACTGATTGAGATAGCTGGATACATCTACTGGTTCATGACTTGATTTATCAGGCATTGTGAGTTGTGAATCATGAGTTTCTACATTCCTCTTAGTCTCCTTTTGTTGCCATGTATTAGAATATACAGGTAAATCAGGTATTAAAATTTTTGGATTGTATATTTTCTTGGTTGTTTTCATGTCCGGGTTGCTGAAAGCGAATACATGTTCATCAAACACAACATGTCTGCCAATAATTTTTTTCCACTATTAATTACACTCGTATCCTTTTTGATTAATTTAATGTCCTTAGAAAGTACATGGTTTTGATCTAAATCCAGTTTTTTAGTGTTGTACCGTCTTAAATGAGGAAAAAATAGACATCCAAACGTCTTTAAACTATGATAGTCAAGTTTAGCTTCATATAATTTTTCTGTAGGACTTACTCCTTTTAGTACTCTTGTTGGTAACATTTTGATTAAATACACTGCTGTATTGAATGAGTCAGGCCAAAATTTTAATGGTAGAGATGCCTGAGCTAAAAGAGTAAGACCTGACTCAACAATATGACTACGTTTTCTCTCAATCAAACCATTTTTCTCAGCTGTGTATGGACATGTATTTTTATGGGCTATTCCCTTCTTATTAAAGAAATTGGTAAGAGTTTTATGTTCAATACCCCATCAGTCTGTATAACCTTGACTTGAAACCCAATTTGTTTTTCAACCAATGATATGAAATGCAATATAGCATTATATGTTTCAGACTTAGCTTTTAGAAAATATATCCAAGTATGTCTAGAATATGCATCAATAATGAATATGTAGTACTTGTAACCATAGTCTTAACATATTGGGGCTGGACCTTAAAAGATCTGCAGTAACTAACTCCAATGAGTTTGAATACACAGTAAGAGAATCATTAAATGCTAATTTATGACTTTTACCCATTTGGACAGTAAATACAAACATATGGTACAGAAATATTATCAAAAGCAATTTTATTTTCACTAAGTACTTGTTTAACAATATATGCATTTGGGTGTCCAAGCTTGTAATGCCACAGATCAAATATTCTTTTCTATTTTTTTCTGTTTGAGTAGCCTCAGACAGATTACAACTTTTTCATTTTTTTATAATGCTGGTGGAGTTAACAAGATTGAATATGTATAGGCCTTTGTCTGCATCACCATGCAAAAGAGTTTCCTTAGTTAACATATCTTTAACTAAACAATACTTGGGGAAAAAAATCAAAGTAGACATTATTATCTTTAACAAATTGAGAGATATTGATAAGATTCTTCTTGGTCTTGGTACTCTCAATAAATTGTTTAAAAATAATTATCTTGCACCTTTGATATAAGCTTTACCAGCATGAGTGATTCTAATAGACTCACAATTGCCCATGCAAATTGACTGTTTACCTTTGTACTCTTTATTCCCAAGAGTTATATTATAAAGATTGCTTGTTAAATGGTTAATTGCTCCAGAATCAGGATACCATGCTTCATTTTGAATATATTCTGGTCTTATAGTTTGATTTCTGCTACTTTCTGATTGGCTATTTGAGTCTTGTTACACTTGTGCCGTATTTGCACTTAGATTGTCATTTCTCTGACTGTTTGTGTTCTGTTCTGGCACATGGTTCAAATTTAGTCTGAAATAGCATTTTAGGGCTGTGTGACCTATTTTTTCACAAATTTGGCATTTTGACTTGTTGTTGTTATTCCATCTTGCTTTGCCTCTTTCTCTTGCTGACTGGTTACCTCTTTGTAAATGTTGTCTGGTTTGTTACTGTACTGATTTCTACCCTTATAAATTGATGCATAATTAATTGAAATATCTTATTCAATAGGCTTCTTGTCATCAATTCTTCCTTCATGTGCTTCTATTGATGGTGTGATTCTTTGAGATAATATAACATTCACTACTGCCTCATACTCTTTATTTAAACCACTTAAAATGATTAAAACTTGTTTAGAATTTGAAATTTCATGTCCCGCTGCTTCAAGTAAGTCTCATATTATCTTAATTCTTGTTAGATACTCTCCCATGGATAGGTTATCCTTTCTGATGTTGTAGAGTTGTCTCTTATAGTGTATGAATTTGACAGCAGATTGAGAATTGAATATCATTTCTATTGTTGTCAAGATTCCTTTAGTAGTTTTGCTTCCAATTACTTGTGGCAGTAACTCGATATTTATAGAAGATAATAGTCATGAACGGATTAAACTATCTTACTTTTGATATCTTGTGAATTCTTCATTGCTAACTGTTTTGTTTTCTTGATCAGTTATGCACATGGGTGGGCATTGGTATGGTGCCAAAAAGGAATCTTTCAAGGCCATAGCTTCTGACAGCAGTTTCCATCTCAACTTTTCAAAGAAGATAATTATATTCTTCGAGATGAGCAGTAATCAATTGACTTTGAGAACTTACAATAGTTTTATGACAATTTTAGTGGTAACTTGATGAGAATTGGATGAAGTATCTGAGGTGGCAGTGCTATCATTGTCTCTGCCATGATGACTTGAAAAATGTGACCAAAATCTTGAGATGTCAATGACTGACGAAGTCAAGAGAACTCAAATAAGGTTGATCAGGTAAGTTAGAGTCAGTACCTAAATGATGATGCTTAGCTGATGAGTTCTTGGCGAGGTAATAACTATTTTGTTGCTTCCTGATAGTTTTCTTGACTCTGAAGTTCGTTTTCTGATGTTTCTTGACTGAATTTGCTTAATTCTTTACTGAAAGAAAACCGTGTTGTAGCAAAGATATTTAATCTTCAGGTATATTACTGGTTTTCTAGAGCAGAGTCTTTATAAATCCCAAATGATGAGTTGAAATCTGATGGGTGATTTGATAATCAGATGATGATATTAAATTTGATGATGATTCGGATCTGAGATGCCAATCAAAATGCTGTTAAGCTATGATGGCTCTGATACAATGTTAAGATTTGTGTTGCAATATAGCTTTTGCTTATGATGTTTGAATACACGAGGAATTGAGAATGATTGAATATATTCTAAAACCATTATATTTCTTGTTAAAACGGTCTATATTTATATTACATCTCAATGCAGAAAATAAAATACGGTGGTAACGGGCCAAAAGATAAAATACAGATGATTGGCCCAACTTGCTTAATGATTACTTGAGTTTGAGAGTTTCAGTTCGGGTAGAGATTACATTATGCTGACGCAACCTGTTTCCCTTTGTATTTGAGATAAATATCAGATGAGCCGCCGCAACACTCATTTTACAAACACACCGCCACCTGAGCCTGATCCTACTATTACTGCATCACATTGTATGGTTAGCAATGGTTTCTCAGTTTTTAGTTTTGGGTGCCGGTACATGATTAAAGAGATGCCTATTTTTGAAAGTGTTGTGGAAAGAGTGTCTTGAGCTCTCTATGTAGAGTAAAGCTTCGTGTAATTGGCCTTTCTCTGTTGTATTGGAGTTTGAGTTTGTTGATATGGTCAGGATAGGGTCCTCAGTAGTCTATTGCTTTCCATGTTGGGTTTTCATTCTTCTCATTCACTTATAGTTATGATAAGGTTTATTCATATGCAGTTAAAAGGCAGTCCCTTATTGTATTAGTATGCTTGATTGCTGAAAAAAAACAGCTCTGCATACAATATCTTTTTTTTTTTTCTTTCTTTTTTCTGTTTTTTCTTTTTAGTTTCTTGTAGGCAAGGTTTTTAAAATAGGATTCAAATCGTAAATCATAAAATTCAAACTTTAAATTATATAATCTAGATTCAAAATATCCATATTCTAAGGTTACTATATGATTTAAAATTGATTTTGATGTTTGAGTTTCAACATTTGAACCTAAAACTCAATGTTTTTCTCTTGCTTCATTTTTTACTTTGTTTAGAAAACATCAGAATTGAAATTCTTGATCCATGTGAGTACATTGAATATATAAGCATGGTTTAGATGATTTTTCTAAATTGTTTTTCAATTAAGTTTTGATCGGAATGTAAATTGAATCGTAAAGGGAGAGACTCGTTAAAACAAAAATTAACCGTGACATTGAAGATTTTTCATAACAATGTTTGTATGTGGCTATGTACCTTATGCCATAACTATTGTTATTTCTTTTCTCCTTTCCAGTAATTTTCTTATATATTTTTATTTTGTTTTAGTTATTCTTGGACATTTAGAAAACGTATTATGGTTTTTAGTATGATTTATGTTTAAAACTTTTACCATCGTTTATTCTCTACATGCTATAAATTATACCTGTTGTTTGCTTTTAGTAAATAAAGCACCTATTTAAATAAAAAAGAAAAAAATGAAGGAAAATTTGACGACTATGTACAGTCTATATCTTTTAACAATTGGTTAAGTATCATTTCCTGTGCTTATATTGATATTGCTCTTATTGATGGTTGGTTAAGAAATGGTCATTTATCTTTCACACTACTGGATCAAGTATCATCTTCTCATTCACCTATAGTTATGAAAAACAATGTTTTAGTTATAAGCCATCAAAAGGCAATCTCTTGTGATGTGTTAGGATATTTGATTATTGAGCTTTCTCCTTTTGTAATAGGCCGTGATACTAGTCTAACTATGCATCGAGCATTATAATAGTGAAGAAATGGTCATATATCTTTTCAATAGTTGGTTAGTTCTTAGGTGTCATTACCTCTATTTATACTAATATTACTCTAATCAATATAATGTAAAACGTGTATCATCATCATCATATTTGCGATATTTAGCAAATAACATGGACTATACTAATAGCCAGTTGTGTTTCTGTTGATGTTGATAGAGGTAGAAAATAGAAACCACAAGCATTTATATTCATGTATATGCTTATTAACTTCACAGATATAGCAATGCCCCACACTATAACCTTTGAGCATGGTCCAATTAAGCTCCGGAATGGATTACTTCTGGGTCCACGATTTTAAGGGTTGGGTCGTTGGTCCGTTTCGGTCTTCAAAACATTGATTAACAGTTCTAAAAACGACTTATCTTGACACATTGACTATATGTGTGCCCGCGCGCATACATATATAAGCTATCAAATTTTCTATATGCTATCAAATTTTCTACCGTCTGTTTTAATTTTTTAATTATTTGGTATAAAGTATAAGGCGTAAAATGAAACGGTTACGTGTGTTTTGAATGATGGTTGCATTGAAGAATGATTAATTTTAAATTCGAGGAATAGTATTGTTAACGTATTAATTTATGTTCAAAAAACAAATTTCTAATCAAAATGCCAACAAACAATATCTTAAATATTCAATAATCAACATTTAACCATCACTGTTCAACATTCAAAAATTTAGAATAATAGTCATTTTCACGATTCATTTCAACCAGTGTGGCTTGCTGCGGTCATCTTCATCACCACCAGTCGCTTTCGCCTTCACTTTGTTAGAAGTTATATTTGTTTGGCTCAGTCAACACATTGTTTTACATGTGTTCCTATTATTAGTGCTAGTGTTGGTCTTTCCTTGTTTGCAGGGCAAGAAACAAGTAGTGGTTCTTTGCCTATTTATTTATCTGTATTTTCTTTGTTTTAAGCACTATAAGAAATAACAATGTAGTTGTTTTGTGTTTTACCGTTATATCTCTCTCCCTCCTCTATGTATCAAATCTTAACATGGTATCAGAGCTAGGTGAGAGAGGACAGAGAGAAATGAGTGGTAATAATAATAATAAAAAAAATCTCTTTTTCTGTTTTACTTCAAAATTGAATTTCCAGAACAAAACTTCACCCAAATTTCAGCCGCTTACCAAAGAAAACGACGCTGCAAATACTTTGCCCGAAAATCAAAGTTGCACCACCGTCGCCTGGAGAGAGAAAGTCACCGCTGAGGATCGATGCCTGAAATCAAATGCCGCCGACATAGGTTGACGCTTGAAGTCGAAGACTGCTGACTGTTTATTGATCGAAATCTGAACTTGAGTTGGCTGTGCCTCTGATTGGGATTTTTCACCACTCCGGTTGCATGGACGAGGAATTTTTCACCGCTCTGATTGCATGGACAAGATCTGAGTCACACCAATACTTGCCGTGTCACTTATGGTGCTTTGTCGTTAGTTGGTCAGATTTAGGAGGTGGATGGCAGTCCTGGTGGTATGCGCTGCGTTGAGAATTGGTGGTCGTGGCAAGGTTGCAGTCGCTAGTTTGTGTATTGCGGTCGTTTCAGGTTGATTTGGGAAGATACATATATTGATTGGAGATTGTTTTTGGTGATTGCTGCAACGGGATTTGGGTCCCGGTTGTTTATACATATGGATGATGAAGCCTTGTGTGGATGATGAGGTTTGTTTGTTGTTTGCAGACTGGGTTTGGTTGAGGTAGGAGATGGAGTGGAAGGTGATTTGTTGTAGGAGGTTGAATTATTGGGGAGTTTGGGATGCAACCATGCACTTGCAGTGATTTGATGGACTGGGTTGTCGGGTTTGCTGAGCAAAAGAAGGTGGTTGAAGCTAATGTGCTGATTGTATGGATGAAGTGCTGAAGGTGAAGTTTGTGGTGTGTGAACTGCAAGGAGTTCGAGTTATGGTGATGTGGTGAAAGTGAAGTTTTAGTGTATGAGGTTGGTTTAGGCAGTGTATGGAGATGGAGTTGTTTGTCGATGCTGTGGTAAGGTGAAAGATGTTGCTAAAGTTGTTTAGAAAGGGAGATGGAAGCAGAGGCTTATTTGTGAAGATATTTGCTGGATTTGTTAGTGGTTGTGTTATGGTCGAAGGTGGAGGTTGCTATGCAGCAGTTTGAAGCAGATGATGGGTTTGCAGCGGAGAGACTAAAGAAGGAGTTTTGTGGTGAACGTTGTTGGTGGAGGTTGGAGTTGTTGAAAGTCGGATTCAGGTGAAACAATTTGGCAAATTGCAGTAGGGTGTTGGTGCGGAGGTGATAGCTGTGGATTAGTGATGAGTTTGGAATAAGGAAGTGTTGTAGGGTTGTTTGTTTGATTTTTTGTTGGTCCTAAGAAGGATCAGGCAAGGAGATGCGATTGGGTTTTAATTTGTATTTTAGGCAAGTACTGGTTGTTTTGAAATGAAGTTCTGTGTTGTGTTTGTGAGCAACAAGCTGTAGTTTTGGAGGAGTGTAGAATGTTTGGTTTGAAGCATGTCAGTTGGGGAGAATGCTTTTGGCTTTGATGATGCAAGATGGTAATAGGAGGAGAATGAGAGGTGCAACACAGTTTGTTGGGTTATTGTAGTAGAGTATGGTGATTGCACTACAGAAGTGTGGATGATTGCGAGTAGTTGAATTTATATTTCTTGGTAGTGGATATGAAAATGAAGACGACGAATGGTAGACCGTCGGTTATGAGGTTGGACATTTGTGGAGTGCTCAAGAGAGAACTGTTTGAAGAGCATGCCTACATGTGAAGTATGCTGAATGAGGAAGACTTGGTTTTATGTCATCCAACAAGTAAGGAAGAAGAGCCGTGGTTCTCACTTGTTGGGGATGACAAATACAAGGGACGACCCGAATTGAGATGTCAGTAAATCCCTAAGAGGAAACCAAGAGTATTCGTTGATGGTTAAAGTACCAATCAACGTGAAACAGTTGAGCATGTCCAACCAGCTAGAGATGAAAGTTGTGATCGAGTTCGTTTATGCACGACGATGAAGAAATTGAGTAGCGCAGTTCATTGCTTTGTAAACTGGATGTTAGCACATCTAGTTTAAAGGAGGGTGTTAGAAGTTATATTTGTTTGGCTCAGTCAACATATTGTTTTACATATGTTTCTATTATTAGTGCTAGTAGTTGGTCTTTCCTTATTTGCAGGGCAAGAAACAAGTAGTAGTTCTCTGCCTATTTATTTATTAGTATTTTCTTTGTTTTAAACACCATAAGAAATAACAATGTAGTTGTTTTGTGTTTTACCGTTAAATTTCTCACCCTCCTCTCTGTATCAAATCCTAACACACCTTCACTCCCCGCTTCCTGCCGATGTCGTCGCCGCCTGCACTTGTCATGCTTGCCTCAATTTCCACCTTCACCTACACTCGCTTCGCTTGTCATCGTCGATGTTGCCGCCCCGCTCTGCACTCCACTGCAGCCTACCTGCACTCGCCCATCTGAGCCTGCACGCGGCAAACTTTTTCATTCATCCATAATTTTTTAGCGGCGTCCTTCACATTAAAAAATAACGTTCTCCCTTCATTGTATTTTCCCGTTGAATATATGGGGCACAAATAAAGTAAGTTTGGACTAAGGGGTTGTTACCAAAGGACTATGCTGCATATGTTATCCGATGAATTAGGCCAGCAACAAATGATGATACTGCAATCTGGTTCTTTATTTGTTGATCATCATCGAATCTTTGAGATAATATTTGTGTTTCTCGACACCATTTATGTTTCTTTTCTATGTCAATGGTAACGTCTTCTAGAATGCTCCAGGATTTGTACATTGAAGACCACATATTTCAACTTGAGATTAGACATGATTTGTATATAGAAGACGGTATCCCTACTTTCCCTTTTTTTCACGGTTAAATAAACTGCATGAATCATTTTGTGATCGTTTGTATTTCTGATAATTGCCTGCATATATCTAAATATAGTCTGAATATCATGAATCTGTAGGTAAACATTGGTCTAGTAAACATAAACATAATGAATGTCTCATGAACACATCCTTTTGTGCTTTTTTAGGATTATTACTATTCACACTTTAAAAATTATAATCGACATTATTGTAATATATATAATTGGGGGTGGGTACGGAAAGTTTCCGTACCAACTGAAACATTTTCCGTTTCTTTTGATTGTTGATGGAATGCTGCAACATGTTATGTATTCCATACCGCTAACCCTGGAATTCCAACAGGCGGAAGCCGAAAGAAACGAAAGGAAACATGGAATTCCATTTTTC
Organism: Allium cepa; assembly: GCA_030765085.1. NCBI lineage: Eukaryota > Viridiplantae > Streptophyta > Magnoliopsida > Asparagales > Amaryllidaceae > Allium > Allium cepa. Next base: position 243,617,942 of record CM060930.1, read on the forward strand.
CGAGAAGAAACTTTTAAATGCAGCATCTACAACAAACATCAGCAATAATAGAATACAATAGCAGTAGTAATTTGAACACAGTATTTACATCAAACGTCAGTTACTAACAAAATATAAACCAATACCAAATTGAACACAATAACTTTAAAAGTTGAACACAATAACAATTTGAGCACAGTAACGTTTTGAAGACAGTAATGATTTGAACATAATAACCATTTGAAATAATTAAAAGGAAAACACAGTATAGGCTTAACAGTACAAGGCCAATAATAATTTTAATTGGACTAAACTATGAATCATCTTCTCAATTGAAAAATAGCAGAATCATTTTTGAGAGTAGGAAACATCATAGCAAATGCATCAATGGTGCAAAAAACGGAGCTAATTCCAGTATCATATATCCTTTCTACTAAGAATTTGTCTTCTTTCTACGTCAATTACAAAAAGATAGAACCTGTGAGTGCATGCATTTAAAGTGAAACCATTTCTAATATACCGGAATGATACTAAATAATGACAAAGCTTGCTTCAATTACAAATTCTAGTTCAACCATGCTATAGATAGTATGAAAAAAGTATAAAATCTTCAAACAGCTCAAAATAACTTTTATAACTTTTCTTATGATTATCTTTTTCTGCTCGAACTTATTACTCAATATTACATATAGTTAAAGTGCAACAGGGCTAAATCATTATAAAAAGCAATATATTCAAAATCTATGATAACTTGGTACAATAATAAAAATTCTTTCAATTAGCAGGATACCCACATCTGTATATAAAAAAAGGCTAAGCATGGTGGACCACATCTCCATATAAACAAAGCACAGGTCGTATTCAGTAAAAATTGCATAGTATAACTATAAAGAAGCCAAATCTGCAGTATAAACCACCTACCTGATACCATGCACACTGATAGATTGTCATGCACCAGATAATTATATCATTAATATTGTTATCTTCATTCGAATCAATTAGTTTAGCACTCTGTTTTCCTCGTATAATTCAAACCTATAAACAAATATAAAATAAAATAATAATCCAATAAGTAAGAACGTATATGAAAAAAAATAAGCTCATACCATCTGGACTTATAGCACAGGTTATCTCCAGGTAACAAAAAGCAGTAATATCGCCAAATGAAACAGTATTGCTTGACAATTGACAGGAATTGATCCCATTAGGATGCTTGTCAAACATAATATAGGTACATATAACCATCTGATAATCTCTTGAAGTGGTGCGTCGGGTTAGTTGTAGTCTGAACCAAATAGAGACTCATATTATATGCACCTATATAATTTTATATTAAAATAAACGGTTTAACTGAGATAATAGCATTGTGACATTCCTTTGCAAAATGCAAATACTGGGTTTTAACAAGCCATTATACCTTGGTAAATAACTTATATTGGTCAATAAATACACAAGACATACAAAAACGCCTTTTACAAAATTTGACGCTGTTGTGTAAAGCTCAATGACAAACATTTAGGCTTATCAATTATTCAGACTACAAAAGGGAAAGCATTTTAGTAGATACAGAATTAACAATGCAGTGATAAAAAAATGCAAAATAAAATTATAGCTATTTTTTTAAACAACGAAATCAAATTTGAGAGTTTGAATATTGCTCGACAAGTAAAAAGTTTGCGAACTCAAAAAATTGAATTATTTTTTTAACAGTGCAGTAATAACAAATAAAATCATAATTAATTTGAAGTAACATGAAAAAATTGAAGTACCTGAGCAAAAATAGCCTCAAAGTTAATTAGGTTTAGGGTTTTCAATTATCCAAACGCGAGCGGATGAGAGGGCTGCAAGCGAAAATGAGAAGGATGTTAGTCAGATCAGATTGATGGCAGAGGAGAGGGGAGAGTAAAATTAGGGTTATGGAGTTTTTAGTTCTTTGGGAGAAGTGACGTTTGAGCATTAAAGCCATACAAGAAGAGAAACTAATTCTGTATATTTAATGGGCTTAGCCCAGTTAATAAAGCGAAGACTAAACTAATGAAAGGAAATCATTTCCATTGGAAATTCTAAATACTTCCGGGTTCTTTCCATTTGCTGCTGGAAGGAATTCCTTCCAACATTATTTTGTCGGAAAATAATGAAAATTGTAATTTTCGAAAACAATTGGATGCAAATTAACGGAAAACGGAATAATGGAATAAAAACCCAGCCCTATATATAATGAAGAGTAGACGCACTTTGTATTATCAGATGAAATGAACCACAGACACATTTTATATGGTCAATTGAAATTCGAAAATTTTCTATGAGTTTAAGGGTGTGATAGTAACACCCTTAGTCTCCTCATAACAACAGAAGTTGATGCTGTATTCCATACAGAAATAGTTGATCCTGATGGAAATTCCCTACCAATAAACTGTATTTCATACACACAACCTTAATCAATATAACTTAGGCTTATTTCAAACTTGCACCCTTCCTAATTTTCTTCCTCAAACCCTCTAGAATGGACTGTGCAGTACAATAAGAAATAGCTTGAACAGTTACCATAGGATTAACCCCCAATGCAGATGGAAAAAACACTAGTATCTGCCAAACACAAACCTTCTACTTCCCGACTCTCTCCATTCTGCTTCACTACTGTATTCTCAGGATTCACACCCATTCTCCTACAATGCATAAATGCTCATGGAAATAGTCAAAAAGAGAGAGAGAGAAAGCAAGAAACGAGAGCGCGTCAGAGATAAACGGGAAAACTAGAGAAAGTAGACTTAAATGGTTCGAACATATACAAAGAAGATAAAGTGATGGCCTTTTTTTGTGAAAAAGGGTGGGAAAAAAATAACGAAGACATACTAATCCATGTATATAACGCTTCGGATTGCAATCTGAACCGCTCATTATCTCAGAGCATATCTCACCATTGTTTATTTATATGGGCCGACTTGTTATACTAGCCCATTCTTTACAACTCTGTATATAAAAGCAAAAGAGGAATATAATGTAACATATCACTTTTGCAAGTAATAAAAGATTTCTATTCTGATCATCTCTGTAAACAAATTGTATCAAATTTTTCTATCAATTCTCTGTTTGCAATAATCAAAATATTTCAACATGGTATCAGAGGCAATGAAGGCCTAACAACTATCCATTCATTTAATCAAAACACCATCAGAGTATTATCATCATTTGTGTAATATAACCCTCATCAGAAATCGCATTTCATCATCTAAAGGGTTTGTTGAAGTTAGTGATACAATTCGGTGCCGTGCCAATTTGTTGTGGCTGCATCAGAATTCATTCACGCAACCTCTAAAAGAAAAATCAATCGATCAAGAAAATCAGAAAAGAAAGAAAACAAGAAATCAAGAATCATCTCAAAGTCAAAGAAAGTGCCTTCCTGGACAACATATCAGATCAAAGAAAGCATAGATCGTCATATATGTCATACGGTTGCACCAAATTTACTGTGAGAAATTCTTGACTTAAGTACCTTTATTCTCTGCATAAGATCGATTGATTTCTCTGTTATTTTTGCTTTTCTGGATTGCTTTTTCTGTATATTTCTTGCGTATTGAATTTCATCATGGGTGATGAATCAAACAACCAACCCAGTATAACTAGTTCTGCTAATGGAAGCAGCAACAGTGAATCCAATCTCGCAGTTGAAAAGCTCATCAAAACCGTAATTAGCCCACAAAGCAATCTTGTCACAGTTCAGTTGAATGAAGACAACTTTCTTCTCTGGAAACTGCAAATAGAAACTGCAGTTCAAGGATATGGGCTTGAAGGCCACATTCTTGGAACCATTCCAATTCCTCCCAAGTGTACAACTGATCAAGAAAACAAAATAATAAGCAATGAGGATTACATCAGATATCATAGACAAGACAGGTTAATCTGTTCCTGGCTTTTATCATCAATAAGCACAAATCTTCTATCTCATGTCATTGGATGCAAGACTGCAAATGATATATGGATAACTATTGAGAGAGTATTCAATACACAATCAGCTGCCAAAGTTATGTACTATAAGAGGCAACTACATAGCACAAGGAAAGACAACAATACTATAAGGGAATACGTTTTCAAAATCGAAGCAACATGTGATTCACTAGAGGCAGCAAATCACAAGATTTCAGATTATGAACATATTCTGATTATTCTCAAATGGATTGAGTGAAGAATATGAATCTGTTATTGCTATTATAGCATCACAAAAGGATCAACCATCACTTGATGATGTCTATTCTATACTACTTTCACATGAGGCAAGAATTGATAATAAAAGACCATAAGATTCAGAACTTGCAGTCAACTACACAACTACCTCAAGAAACAAAGTTCAAAGTAACAACAAAACAGATCAAAACACACAAAGAGGAGGAACACAGAGAGGAGGATACTCAAACAGATCAAGAGGAAGGGGTAGTACATCAACAATAATAGACCAAAATGTCAAATCTGTGAAAAGATTGGTCACACTGCCATAAAATGTTATCTAAGGAATTCTAATCAGAACAACAATAAAAAAGGTGGAAATTACAGTGCCAACATAGCTCAAGCAAGTTCCAGCAGTCAATCAGATAACAGAGATCAAAACTCTAATGAAAATAATCAATCAATGAATGATGACTGCTGGTATCCAGATTCAGGAGCTACCAATCATATAACCAATAATCTTGAAAATTTAAACCTTGGCAATAGAGAGTACAAAGGTAAAAAATCTATTTGTATGGGCAATGGTAAGTGTATCAATATCTCACATGTAGGAAGTGTTGTTATTAATGGAAAAAAACAGTTATTCTTACGTAACTTACTAAGAGTCCTAAAAATAAAAAGAACCTCATGAGTGTGTCTCAATTTGCTAGTGATAATAAAGTTTACTTTGAATTCTTCCCTAAACATTGTGTTGTTAGAGATATACTAACTAAAGATATTTTATTGCAGGGTGATGCTGAAAGAGAATTATACAGATTTAAATCTATGAACTGTGATTATCATAGAGATGATAAAAACTGTTGTAATCATTGTGAAATAGAAAGCAATGACAATGTTTTTGATTTGTGGCATTTCAGACTTGGCCATCCCAATGCAAAAATAGTTAAGCAAATTCTCACCGAGAATAATATATTTTATAATAGCATATCTGTTCCTTATGTATGCACTCACTGCCAAATGGGAAAAGGTCACAAACTACCATTTGGTAAATCCACAACTAAATATATACCAAGCCACTTGAGCTCATTGCTACTGATCTTTGGGGACCTGCCCCAATATATTCAGACTACGGATATAAATATTATATATCATTTGTAGATGCACACACAAGACACACTTGGACATATTTTTTGAATAATAAATCAGACACACATGATATTGTAATAAACTTCATCACAATGATTGAAAAACAGCTTGATACACATGTCACGACTATACAATCAGATGGAGGAACTGAGTATAAGTCACTTAAGGAATACTTTAAGGCAAAAGGTATAGTTCATCGTTTTACTTGCCTTTATACCTTAGAACAAAATGGCTTAGCAGAGAGAAAACATAAGCATGTGGTTGAATCAGGACTCAGTTTACTGAGTCATGCAAATCTACCACTAAAGTTTTGGCCAAAGGCTTTTAGTACTGCTGTCTACCTCATTAATAGATTACCAACCAAAACTTTAGATGGTATAACCCCTATTGAAAAGTTACAAGGGGTAAAACCAAACTTCACAGTTTAAAAGTATTTGGATGCCTATGTTTTCAATGTTTAAGACCTTATAACAGTAATAAATTAAACTTTAGGTCAAAAAAATGTACATTCCTGGGATATACCTCTAATAAAAAAGGGTACAAATGTATTGATGACAGTGGAAAAATTATTATTAGTAGACATGTTGCTTTTAATGAAAAAGATTTTCCGTTTAGAAATGCTGAAGTAAGAACAACAGCAAAAGTGTATAACCCAAGAATATCCATACCTGAATTACCATTAATATCTGAAGACCAGAGCATAGCTGAAATAAGGAGGACTACTGATGATCATCAAACACACTCATCTACATCTGCTCAACAAAATACAGAATGTGAAGATGATCACAGTCATGTCATCTGCTCACCTACACACTCAGCAAATGAGGAAGATCAACATCACAATTCAGAAAACAACACTAATCAAAACAGGAGTTTTGAATTACCTCAAACTGAAGCCCCTGTCAGACCCAGCCATCACATGATCACCAGAGCTAAAAGTAGGATCTTTAAACCCAAGGCATACATGGTCAACATAAACTCCAGTGAACCATCCACTTTTGATCAAGCTGCAAAAGATAAAAACTGGAAAGCAGCAATGGATGAAGAGTATAATGCACTTATGAAAAATAAAACATGGAGTCTTGCATGTCCAGCTGCACACAAAAATATTGTAGGCTGCAGATGGACATATAAGATAAAAAGGAATCCTGATGGATCCATCAACAAATACAAAGCAAGATTAGTGACCAAGGGATATGCTCAACTGTATGGGTTTGACTTTACAGAGACATTTAGTCCAGTAGTCAAGCCCACTACTATAAGGCTCATCATCACAATTGCCTTACACAAAGGATGGAATATAAGGCAATTGGATGTTAACAATGCCTTCTTAAATGGCAAATTAGAAGAAGAAATCTATATGAACCAACCACCAGGATATGAACAAGACTCAAGTCTTGTATGAAAACTTAACAAGGAAATATATGGGCTAAAACAAGCCCCGAGAGTTTGGTTTGATAGATTGAAATCAACCCTAATGTCAATAGGATATCAATCTATCAAATCAGACACCTCATTATTCATTAAAAGTAATTCATCCTCAACCATTTACATACTAATCTATGTTGATGATTTAATTGTCACAGGTAACAATCAGGATGAGATCAACAAAGTCATATGCTATCTGAACAAAGAGTTCTCGATTAAAGATCTGGGACATCTCAATTATTTTCTAGGAATTGAAGTACACAAGACATCAAATTCATATATTATCTTATGTCAGAAAAAATACATAGCAGAGTTACTTGATAAAACAAAAATGGAAGATGCCAAACCTATGACCACTCCCATGATTAGTCATCAAAACTTTTCAAAAAACAAGGGAGAAGTCATAAATAATATGAAACAATACAGAAGTGTTATAGGGGCATTACAATATGTCACTATAACACGACTAGATATTTCTTTCAGTGTTAACAAACTTTCTCAATTTATGCAGAATCCACTAAATGAACACTGGAAGGGAGTAAAGAGGATTCTAAGATATCTTAAAGGAACAATCAATTATGGACTAATATTCAAAGCAAGCAGAAATCTGAACATCACAGGCTATTCAGATTCAGACTGGGCTACTGATCCAGATGACAGAAAATCAATTATAGGATATTGCATATTTATTGGGGGTAACTTAATATCATGGAGTTCAAAAAAACAATCAACTATTTCTCGATCCAGCACTGAAGCCAAATACAGAAGCATAGCAAATGCAACAGCAGAGATAATGTGGTTGCCTCAATCATTAAAAAGTTAAAGCTAGATGCAAACATCAAAGCAACACTATGGTGTGACAATCAAAGCGCAGTCTACATGACAGCAAATCCTATAATGAATTCTGGAACCAAACACATCGAAATAGACTTGCATTTTGTTCGAGATCAAGTTCTCAAGGGAAATTTACAAGTGAGTTATTTACCTGCTACTTACCAGATATGAGATACCTTAACCAAATCGCTATCAAAGAAAAACTTTCTACAGTTTAAAAAGGACCTCAGAGTTGTAGATAATCAAGCTTCAATTGAGAAAATTCAAACAAGCCTTCATCCAGTTAGACAACCAGAGAAAGCTTCGTTCAGTCATGGCAAAGCCAAATCTCAAGGAAGTAACTCAGATCTGAACAAATCGAAGCTCAAACTGCAACACTCTCCAAAAATAGAGAACCAAGAGAAGAAGATATCAGAAAGGCATCAACTTTTTTACAACTCAACTTAGCACGATCTGGAATTTCAGTCGCAAGCTTAAAATCAGCGAAAAGCACGATCTGGAATCTCAGTATGATCTACAAGTTCCTTCCCCATTTTCTATGGCTGTAGAGATTCAATGCAAACCCTAACCCTAAATCTAGAGCTAGGGTTCGGAGGGGGAAATAACGAAGACAAGAGATAATGAATTGTCACAGCAGTACTAATCCATGTATATAACGCTTCGGATTGCAATCTGAACCGTTCATTATCTCAGAGCATATCTCACCATTGTTTATTTATATGGGCCGACTTGTTATACTAGCCCATTCTTTACAACTCTGTATATAAAAGCAACAGCAGAATACAATGTAACATATCACTTTTGCAAGTAATAAAAGATTTCTATTCTGATCATCTCTGTAAACAAATTGTATCAAATTTTTCTATCAATTCTCTGTTTGCAATAATCAAAATATTTCAACATGGTATCAGAGGCAATGAAGGCCTAACAGCTATCCATTCATTTAATCAAAACACCATCAGAGTATTATCATCATTTGGGTAATATAACCCTCATCAGAAATCGCATTTCTATCAATTCTCTGTTTGCAATGATCAAAATATTTCAACAGAAAATTTTCCCAACTTATAAATATATATAACATCAAATAAAAGGTTCATACAACACAACAGGATACACCACAAAAAAACCTAAACGAATAGCTAGTAGAAGCATAACAACAACAAAGCCAAATGCCAAAATTAGCTACAAATCTCACATCTTACAACATACTGACTACAAAAAAGACTACCACAACAACAAAAAGCAATAGAAACAAATCTACTTTAGCAAGCACAGCAACAAACGGCTTCAGCTCAACAAAATCAAAAGCATCAGCAACCCAAATCAGTCATATATATCCAGAATTTTCTTCCACTTCAGCAATACATCTCCTAGAAGCAACTCTAGCTCCCATTGAATTTTCAAGAATAGTAAGCCTCCTAGTCAGATATTCATACCGAGTTTTTCAATCAACTTTCCTTTTAAGAGCACCTGAACAAAAGTAAATAAGACTAATTGTACTTTTAACAACAATATCGGTAGGTTTATATTTATCATGAAAGCATCTTTGGTTGCGCTCGATCCAAATGAGCCAAGTAGCAGCAAGATTAATAACATGACAAAGACTTCTACACTCCTTATTATCGATTCTTCCCCTATCTTCCTCCCAATACCAGAATTGAGTGCTAAAGCAAGGACGGTTATGTATGTTAAAGAATTTGAGGCAACAATCTACAATATAAAGGGTAGTAGGACAACAATTGAAAAGATGGTCAACAGTCTCTAGTAGGGGCAGAATTCCAACTAGAGACCATTCAAATCGAAACACCACAAGCATAGCGGAAGACGGTATCGTGATAAAAAGTGTAAAAACAACCAAATAATAACTCAAATTTCAATCTCAATCAATCCAAGACAATCACAATCCCAAACAAGCAATTCAGAAATCAAAGCAATAACGTAAAATAAATCACATAGCGATTCCACTAACGTTGTGTTAGTGTACATCCATTTTGAGAGAGAGCTTTTATTAATATTGATGAGAAGAGTACAAGAGAATAAATACAATGATCAAAATTCTAATTAGAAATTGATTTGTGGAGAAGAGAATTGAAGAAAAATAGGTTTTGATAAACCCTAATTGGTGGAGGCTAATCTCTTGCAGTTGCTTCTATGCCCTCAGATTTGGATCCTGAAGCTAGCTTATATAGGAGAATAGAAACCCTAGGCAATGTTTCAAAATTGCCCCTGTAGATATCACAAATCTTCATGCCAAGTCCACATGTGAAAAACAGGCGGTAGTCGTCTCAGACGTCTGACCAAAAAGGTCAGACGTCTGACTTTAGTCTCTGGAAAAAGTGTACTTTCAGCTCAGACATCTGACCATTTGGTCAGACGTTTGACTAAGGTTTCTGGATGCGATTTGCACAGACCGTCTGACCTCTGTCAATTCTGCCCACTTCACCATTTCCCTTATAACTTCCACCTCCAAACTTCGATTTGCGAATCGTTTTCTCCATCATGTAGCTACTTCCGACCTCTACAGATCCTCATATGGTGTCGTCAAAATTTAACACTCCATCTCGACATTATATCTATCTCCAATTCCAATGGTACCATACCATCAACAACAACCGATAGCACTAATTATCACTTTTACCTTCAACCAAACATGAATGCTTTCTCAATGAGCTCCGGCAAAGCCACCGTCTATTGCACTCCACCAACGAGCTCAAGCAAAGCCCCCGCCCGCTAATGAAGTGTTGAAAACATCCAAATCCTAAGCTATCTCACCAAAGACTAGCACTTACCAAGAAGATAGAACCTCAATCTCTCACCGATACTCTTCCTCATCTACCACCAAACTCCTCTCTTAACCGTGCCACCCCGTGGAACCTAACACTTCTTCAAGCGAATCAAGTTCAAGAAATGATCGAACTTTCCAACCGGCAATGCCTTAGTGAACATGTCCACCGCGTTATCCTTTGTGTGCACTTTTCGAAGATATACTTGCTTATCCTAATCCATGGCTACTAAAAATGACTCTCTCACCTCAATATGCTTAGTTCGTGAGCTAAATGCCAAATTCTTTACCAAGTGAATAACACTCTGGTTATCACATCGAACATCAATACTATCATGTTCGAATCCCAAGTCACACAATAATCGTTCAAACAGAGCGCCTCCTTTGCCGCCTCCACCGCGGCTATCAACTCTGGCTCCGTAGTGGATAAAGCAACTACGGTCTGCAAACTAGATCTTCGACTTATGGTTGTACCCCCAAGTGTGAAGACATATCCGGAAGTTGATTTTCTTCGATCCCTATCACCGGCATAGTCCGAATCACAATAACCAACCAATTGCAATTCATCACCTTACTACCACCAAAAACAAGACCATGAGATGATGTGCCTCTAAGGTATCTCAATATAAGCTTCACAACTTTCCAATGCGATTTTTCCTGATTAGCCATATATCGACTAATCATCCCGATAGCATTTGCAATATCGGGCCTTGTATACACCATTGCATACATTAGACTTCCAGTCACATTAGCATATGACACCTTGGCTATATAAGTCTTGTCTTCCTTCAAGATAGATGATCCTTTACTCGAAAGCTTCATATACAAAGGTAAAGATGTATTTGACGCCTTTGCATTCTCCATGCTAAGTAGGCAAAGTAATTTCTCAGTGTATTCCTTTTGAGTTAGTTTCAACTCAAAATGCTTTCGATCCATAACAATTTCCATGCCCAATATCCTCTTTGCTTCTCCAAGATCCTTTATTTCAAACTTCAATTTCACACTCAGTTTTAGATTGTTAATTTCATTCTTATCCTTAGAAGTAATGAGCATGTCGTCCACATACAAGAGTAAATACACTGAACAATCATTTTTCAACTTCTTGAAATAAACACCAGTATCCTTGATGCTTCTATCAAAATCATTTTCAAGCATTAAATGATCAAACCTTTTGTACCATTGTCTATGTGATTGCTTTAAACCATATAGTGATTTCTTTAACTTGTAAACCAAATTTGACTTACCATCCACAACAAAATCTTTCGGTTGCTCCATGTAGATGTCTTCATCCAAGTCCCCATGCAAGAAGGTGGTTTTCACATCAATTTGCTCCAACTCCAAGTTGTGAATAGCAACTATAGCAAGTAATAACCGGATAGAAGTATGGCGCACAACCAGTGCAAATATCTCATCATACTCATTTCCCTTCCTTTGTGCAAACCCTTTAGCCACTAGCCTAGCTCTGTATCTTCCATCGCCCTTCACCTTGTATATCCATTCACCCAATGGTACGGTTTCCTTTAGGAAGTGGAACCATATCCCAAGTTTGATTCTTCAACAACGATTGCATCTTTTCCTCGGTGACACAAATCCATTTCAAGCTATCACTCGACTTCATGACATCATCAAGGTCCATCATCTCATCTTAGACTACATAAATAGCATAGTCCAAATTATCACAAAAGCTAAGATAGTTCCAATCACCATATCTTTCGGGTGGTCTTATAGTATGATGACCAACCCAAGTAGCAATACCATTACCCAAACTCCCTTCGGCTCCACCTTGAACCGAATCTTCTCTAGAATCATGCACATCACCAACACTACTAGAGGCACCCTATGGACTATGTGATGTAATATCAACCGCTATCTCCTCACAAGCATTGCCAACTACTCTACTCTCTCTAGTCGTTGGACAAAATGTGGAAATAATTTTCTTCCCCTTTGATTCACCATGAACCAAATCTGGAACATCCGATGAGCTTACATTCTCCTTGAACATCGCCGACTCATCAAAAGTAACATGATGAGAATTTATTACCTTCTTCGTTTTGGATTCCAAATCCGATAGCTTTTACTCCGTCCGTGTAGCCAAGCAAAATCCCCTTGAAAGCTTTAGGTTCAATCTTATCATTTCTCGGATCATGCATATAAACAGAACTGCCAAACATACAAAGATAATTCAAGTCAATGCTCTTTCCCTTCCACACTTCCTTCGGAATTTTGTTACCAATAGCTGAGCACAGAATTCGATTAATAATATGCACTGCGGTTGACAAAGCTTCAGTCCAAAATCCCTTCACCAAACCCAATGTCAATCTCAAACATTGAGCTTTCTCAAGTAGAATACGATTCATCCTCTCTGCAACACCATTCGACTGCAGATCTCCAGGTGTAGTAAAATGCCTTCGAATACCATGATGCTTGGAAAACTTCAAAAATTCTCCGGAAACATATTCTCTACCATTGTCATACCTTAGAACCTTCAAAGACTTTCTACTCTCATTCTCAACAAAAGCCTTCCATGCTTTGAACTTTGCAAATGCCTCCGACTTGGCCTTCATTACATGCATCCAAACTTTTCTTCCATGCTTTGAACTTTGCAAATGCCTCCGACTTGGACTTCATTACATACATCCAAACTTTTCGAGAAAAGTCATCTATAAAAGAAATATAATAGCGAGCTCCACCTAAAGAAGCTATAGGTGTCGGTCCCCAAACATTCGTGTGAACATATTCAAGAACCCTTCTCGAATCATGTTTTCCTTCATCGAATGAAACTTTAGTTTGTTTCCCCATGACGCATTCTTTGCAAAACACTAACTTGTTGAAAATTTCTCCGTCGATCATCTCTCTCTTCCGAAGAACATCTAAACTCCTCTCTAAGACGTGACCTAACCTCAAATGCCACAATCTAGTCACATCCAAGTCACGAGAACTATCAACTCCTATGCAAGTTTCACCTTCTACAGTCACTCCTTGAAGAAAATAAATAACATGAGTCCTAGCATCCTTCATCACCACAAGCGCATCCTTCGAAACCCACAAGCTATCACCCTCAATAGTTATCTTACAACCTAAAGAATCCAGTTGCCCCAAAGAGATAAGAGACTTTCTAAGTCCCTGAACATAGCGCACATTAGTGAGAGTATGAATCACTCCGTCAAACATCCGAATTTGCAAGGAACTAATGCCTTTCGACTTACACCATTTCCCGTAATAATTGAGTTTCCTTCTTTATCGATGTAAGAAGAAAAACAATTTCTATTTGGCATCATATGGTAAGACGCTCCCGAATCGAGCACCCAATTGCTACCCGAAACATCTGATGCTACCGCCGACAAAACATCTATATCTCCCTCACCAACTGCACTGTCCACCACTACTGATGAAGATGCTACTTTCTCCTTTGCCTTCTCTTTGTCCGGACACTCATTTTTTCAATGACCCGGCTTCCTAAAAATATAGCACTTGCCTTTTCTTTCCTTCCACTTTCCTCTCTAATCGGGATTCCTTGATTTAGAACGCCCCTGGTTCTCCTTCTTCACATACCTCTCCTTCTCTACAAATGAACCATAACCATTACTAGCACCACTACTTCCATCCCCTAACTCCTTCATTTGATCCTGCAACTTCTTGCTAAGAAGACCCGTCTTGACGTCATCAAGAGTCAACGTATCCCGGCTACAAATCAAACCATTTGAGAAACTTGTATAGCGATCTGGCAACGAACACAACAATATCATCTCCTTTTTCTCTTCCTCAATCTTTAAATCTACCGCCTTCATCTTCATTAGCAAATCATTAAAAATGTTCAAGTGCGCCTTTAGCGAAGTACCTTCCTTCATCTTATAGGTGAAAAACGTTCGCAATAAGATCAAACAATTTGTCAGCGACTTCTTCATATACAACTCCTCCAACTTGTCTCAAATACCCTTAACGGTTGTCCTACCACTAATTTTAGAGATAACATTCTCTCCCGTAGTACGCTGAAGTGTAGTGAATGCTCACTCTTCCATCTTCTGTCTCTCAACATCCGAGATGTCTGCTTTGCAATAAATGTGTATCAAACACTACCCGATGCACCCGATTCCTCCTTAGAACCGCTTTCATCTTCCATTGTCATTTTTCAAAATCATTATCGCCATTTCACTTTTCTATTACCAATTGTGATCGTGAAGCTGCATACGAACCACGTACATAAGGAGCTACACCACTTAGATTACCATTGAGGAAATTCTTGAGTTACTACTTGATTCAGGCATTTCTACAACCATCTACCAACACCAAAACTCCGATGCCAAATGTATGGGCGGGATTCCAACTAGAGACCACTCAAATTGAAACCCCACAAGCACAGTGGAAGACAGAATCATGATAAGAAGTGCAAGCAACCAATCAATAACTCAAATTCCAATCTCAATCAATCCAAGACAATCGCAATCTCAAACAAGCAATTCAGAAATCAAAGCAATAGTGAAAAATAAATCACATAGCAATTTATATTGGTTCCACTAACGTTGTCTTAGTGTACATCCACTTTAAGAGAGTGCTTTTATTAATATTGATGAGAAGAGTACTAGAGACCACTCAAATCTCTTGCAGTTGCATGCACGCCCTCAGATCTGGATCTTGAAGCTAGCTTACATAGAAGAATAGAAACTCTAGGTAATGTTTCGAAATTACCTCTGCAGATATCACAAATCTTCATGCCAAGTCCACACATGAAAAACAGGCGGTAGTCGTCTCAGACGTCTGACCAAAAAGGTAAGATGACTGATTTAGTTTTTGGAAAAGTTTACTTTCAGCTCAGACGTCTGGCCATTTAATCAGACGTCTGACTAAGGTCTTTGGATATGATTTGCACAGACTCAGACGTTTGACCCTTTTGGTCAGAGCTTGACCTCTGTCAATTCTGCCCACTTCACCATTTTCTCTTATAACTTCCACCTCCGAACTCCGATTTGCGAACCGTTTTCTCCGTTACGAAGCTACTTCCGACTCTACAGTCCCCATATAGTGTCGCCAAAATTTAACATCCTTTTCATGTAGGTCACAAAAATAACATAAATGAGACAAGTTTATCCCTTTCGTCCTAATCAAACCATCAGTGTTCAACTTGCCCCAACTACACAACTACATGCAAATTTTAAATTATAGAGGTACTACAGCTTTCCATAAGCCTTGTGACAATTGAAATGAACCCCACCAAAAGAGTGACGACCCGGAATTTTGGACAATATCAATTTAATAATCTAAATTGAAATTTTAATTGATTTAATAATCTTCTTTTAAATAAATATTTAATTGGAGAATTTTATCTTTTAAAAAGCTAATAAAATATTTTCTATCTATAATATATATATATCTATATGTATGTATGTATATTGTAAATAGATAAGCTTTGATTTGAATTTAAACAAATAAAGTTATGTTTTCAAATTCTAATATATATTTGGTAATTTGGAAAATTATGATTTAATTTAATATATAACTTTTCAAAGCTATTTAATAAATAACTAGATGGTTTTAAATACTTAAGATAAATATTAATTGTTTAAATTATATCTTAGCTTAAGTTTAAATTTAAATAAAAGGTTTATTTCATATTATTTTTAAATATAGCTTAATAAATATGATTTGAAATATATATAAGTTTAAAATACAATTTACATATTAAACATTAATTCATATAAGCAGATAAGTAATAAGTAATTTATAATGTCATTTATAAATTATCTAAATTTGATTTATGTGTTATTTTCAAACAATATTAATAAATGTATAAATATAAATAGATTTTAATATGTATAGACTTGCAATTTTTAAATTGAATATGTTGTTATAAATTGACTTTAAGTTGGATTTTTAAATTTAAGTTGGATTTGAATTTGAATTAATTTTGAAATTCAAAAGGTAAATATTTTATGTTTTGGACTTTAGAATATTTGTATAAACTTCTATTTATGTATATAATTGGTTTTAATTACCTATATATATAAATAATAAAGTACTTATTAACTAATTAATTAGGTATATACTATATTAAACATTTAAAATTAATACTAATTACTAAAAAAACAAGTGTTGTTATATTAAGGTCTCATTATAACAAGTGTAAATTGATAAGTGAATAAAATTGACAAATGTAAAGATCTAATACAAGTGTCATTTTGTTTTTAATTTTTCTTTTAAATAAATCATTTATACTTATAAAACATGTTTTCTTCTTTCTCATTTCTCTTCTAATCTTCATTTTCCAAAAGCCAAGAAAAAAAAACTTCAGTTGAAAATTTATTCAAGACCAAATCTGAACTTAAACCATTTCTCAAACAAAATTTGTACATGTTCAAATCTGATTTTCAATACTCAAACTCCTCACAAAACCAGAATTTCAATTCAAGCATGCAAACCCTTCTTCAATCAAAAGCCTGAAACATCTTCATAATGCAATCTGTAATCCACTTTCAAAATGAAGATCAGATCAAAAACCTGAGATCTGCTCACAAGCAAGCAACTTCAAGTTCAGATGCAAGCATTCTTTTCATTTATGTTTGTAATCAAGTTTCAATAGCATGCATGCAAGAATTCAGTAACAAGCATTCAAGTTCTTAACTCAAGCAAACCACAACACTCAAGTTTTTAAGATCAAAGACAAATTCAAACAACTTTAAATTTGGTGCTCTGTGCTGCCTTCTTTAATCAGGTGAGTAACATCACTAATTAAAAGATTAAGTATATGATTATGTTGCATGTTCCCCTCTGAAAATAAGTATGTTTTGTTTGAATGTATATTGTTGAATTTCTGTGCATTTTTGGATGTATGATATATGCATGTTTGTGAGTATCAGTAAACATCTCCGTTCCTAGTTTTTTTGAAGAAAAAACTCTAGCTTTGATTTAAAATTCTTTATCTCTGGATCTAGTCACTGTTAGGATTTATGTTATAAACAAAATTGAATGTTTAATCTTAAATCAAAGTTTAAAAATTTATTTGATGGAAATAAATTGGATATTGCCTTGGAAACCAAAATGAGTAGGGAAGTTTAAGTTTTGGAAAAAATTCAAACACTCAAATTCATTGATTCAGGATTAAAATATGAACACATATATAAAATCATGATTTTTAAAAATGAAATTGCAAATTTTAATAGAAAATTGAATGAGCCATTCTGGTTTTACTAGAAATTGGTATTTGAGGGTTCTCTGATGTTCTCGAAGGACAGGGAGGTCAAGGTTTCTTCTGATGATAGTGGGATGATCAGTGATGATGGGAAGATTGTCAGGGTGGCCATCAAGGAACGGTGGTGGCGACGGCGATCGATTAAAATTTGTAAACCTAGTTTTGGGTAGTTTAGGAGTTTTAGATCATCGTGGATCCTCTGGTTGATCGAGTTCGATGGAACTCTTGGAAAGGGTAGCTAGGGCATGGACGAAGTCATGGCTGGAGTCGCTGGTATTCTGGTGATCAGCGATGGGAGTATGAGTGGATTTCAGGTGTTGCTCCTTTGGTTCCAGTTTTGGATAGCACACTCGAATTCGATTTTGAGTGTGGTCACGATCTGATGATCGTGATGGGTTGCGTGGAAGTTCGTTGATGTGGTGACGCCATCGGTGATGACCGGAGAGGGTCGGAGCCACCGTGCATATGCACGGTGCAGTGGTTGTGTCTGGTGAAGGTTGGGGTGTTTCAGTGTTTTTGGACTTGAGAAACTATCGAGTAATTCGAGTATTTACTCGAAGTAATGAATGGTTTAGCTCGAAGCATTTTTTGAATGGCTCGGGTTATTTGCATGATTACAGGTTTTTAAAACTCTCTGCCTTTAATTTTTAAATTTGATTTAAAAATTTAAAGGAGGTTTAAATAGAATTTAAAACCCAAATTTAAAGTATGGATTCAAACTGAGTTTGTATCCTAGTTTAAAATTTAAATTAAGTTTTATAAATCAAATTGTTTTAACATAATTGTTTAAAATATATTTTAAATGGTTGGAATTTAAAAGTAAATTTGGTTTAAATTCTTTAAGTTCTTTTTATAAGATGAGTATTTCTGTAACATTTGATTTTGAATGTTTGTAAATGGTTTTTAAACATTGTTAAAGTTTTCATTTTAAATCTTAAATTTAAATTTGAATTTAAAAGTAAATTTGAAAGTTAAATGTTTCCAAATGTGTTTTTGAATGATAATTATCATTAATAAGGAAATGTTTTTATAAAGACTTATGATTTGTGATACATTAAATTAGTAAGGTAATTTAAATGAATAATTAATTAATTCAATTAATTAAAGATTTGGGTTAACTAACTTAGTACTTAAGGGTTTGGATTAATTAAATAAGATTTAAGATTAATTAATTGAGGAATAATTAATTTGTAATTAAGAACATTAATTAGATAAGATTAGATTTTTAATTATTGATTAAGAATTAATTAATGAAGTAATTAAGGATTAATTAAGTTACAATTAAAACTAAATCAATTAAATAATTAGAGATTAATTAATTGGTTATTAAAGATTAATAAATTTGTAATTAATAATGATTAATCTAAGTTAATTACTTAGGAAAAGTAATTAAAGAATTGTTAAAGTTAATGAAGGTCATTAATTTGAGATTATTTGATAATTAGTTAATGTGATTAATTTTAGTAATTAATTAGATTAATTAATTAAAGATAATCGATTATGGAATAGTTTCAAGTATAATTACTTAATGAAAGTCATTAAGGGAATTAATTACTCAATGTAATTAATTAAAGTAATGTGATTAGTTTAAGTTAATTAATTAAGTTTAATTAATTTAAGATAATCACTTAAGGGTTTGATAAGCATAATTACTTAAGAAAGTAATTAATGGATAATTACTGGATGTAATTAATTGAATGGTGATTTGTTAATGAAAGTAATTTGAGTTTAATTACTTTGTGTAATTAATCAAAGGATTAATTAAGACAATTAATTAAGGAGTAATTAATTTATTTAATGAAGTAATTAATGGTAGTTAATTAGTGGATGGGATTAATCAAGGGATTAATTAAGATAATTAATTAAGGAGTAATTAATTTATTTAATGAAGTAATTAAGGGTAGTTAATTACTGGATGAGATTAATCAAGGGATTAATTAAGACAATTAATTAAGGAGTAATTAATTTATTTAATGAAGTAATTAAGGGTAGTTAATTACTGGATGAGATTAATCAAGGGATTAATTAAGATAATTAATTAAGGAGTAATTAATTTATTTAATGAAGTAATTAGGGGTATTTAATTATTAGATGAAATTAATCAAGGTATTAATTAAGATAATTAATTAAGGAGTAATTAATTTATTTAATGAAGTAATTAAGGGTAGTTAATTATAGAATGAGATTAATCAAAGGTGATTAATAAATGTGGTTTAATTAATGATTAATTACTAAATGTAATTAATTTAAATAGAATAATTAAAAAGTAACAAGGGTTCATTGATTAACATAATTAATGATGTAATTTAGAGTTGATTAATTAAGATTAATTAATCAATGATAAGTGATTAATTAATGTAATTAATTAAGGATTTATTTAATTAATTATAGTTAATTAATTTACGAAGTAATTAAGGATTAATTACTGTATTTTGTTAAGAATAATTAATTTATGAAATTAATTAAAGGATAATTACTAGAATGTAATAGAGGGTAATTAATCAGTGATGATTAATTAAAGTGGATAATTAGAGGATAATTAATTAATTAATTTGTAATTAATTAATGATTATGTAAGAAAGTTTATAATTATGAAAGTAATTAATTTAATTTACTTTGAATTAATTAGAGATGAAGGAACTAATTTAATTCATTTTAAAGTAATTATAGTATGATTAATCCTTGCTTACGTATGAATGGATATTGGTTGCCTTAAATGGTTTGAGATCTCAGATATGAGATAAGTGTTGCTGTGTGATATGGATGCTTTAGTTGAAGTGTGATGATAATGTGAATTATCTGTTTGTGATGATAATGTGAATTATCTATTTGTGATGATAATGTGGATTATCTATTATGATATTATGAATTATCTATCGGTGTGTATATAGATAATAGAATTGAATTGTTTTAAACTTTAAAACAACTTGGCCTTAAAAGATATGTTTTGGATTTCGATGAGATTGGAATCAGTTTTCCATATTTGGATATCCGAAAATCACATCGATCCAAATTAACGATAGGTCGTGAATCTCAACTGAAGATGAAGATTCAAAGTGCAAGGGTTATCGTTGCTAACTCTGTGGGTAATTCCAAAATGAGTGTAACGAGATAATGCCTTCGGTTTCGCTCAAACTCGGAACGAACTTGTATGGATTGAATGCTTTCAGAACATCGTCGGGTAGACAATGAGAATTCTAAGAGATGTGTTCTCTAAAGGTAATCGTAGCCTCAAGCCTCATCAACCAGGAATGGTTAAAACAGGGGAGGTGCACCAATGCTAAGTGGGTCATGCCCAAGTAGGATGAGATTTTCCCTTGTCTAGAAGTCCTTGTATATTCGGCTGTGTGGGGCAGTTGATTTGCAACAACTGCCAGGGTTGTCTTGTTCGGGACTGTCCAGTAAGGGGTGGTTCCGGCCTTGTGTTGCAGGGGATTTAGGATGAAACCTCGGTACAGTGATCTAGGCCTCGTACTGTGACGGACGTTACCCCAGTAGCCCGACCATTGATGGAAACCCATTCTTCCTACGTGCCCTTATGGTTTTGGTTGTATTACCCACTTTTGTGGCTAGTAGCTGGAATTTAATGAATGTAATTTTTTTGGCTATTTTTTATTTACTTGAAAACCCTAGACCCCACTGGATTTCTTATCAAATGTTTTGGTTAGCGTAAGCTAAAAACTTACCCATGTTTATGTGTGGGGAGTCTTACGTGGTACCTTTTGTTTTCAAAGAATTTTCAAAGTTAGGCTACTTTAACCTGTTACTCACACCAGACCCATCTCTGACCCGGAATTTATCTTCTGTTTTCTTAGACTCTTGGGTACTCTAATTTTTACGAGTAGCCAAGGGATTCAGGTTAGCTTTGACGAATTGTGGAGGAACAATGGAGCAGGAGGCTTCAGCGTTGTAGATATTTATAGTGTTCTGCTATGTGTTCTTTGAGCAATTTGTTTGTTCTGTATAGAGTTGTAATAACTAGACAGGTGTTTATAACTGTCTAGTATGTGATGTATAATCTGTGTAACTCTGCTAATGGTTGTATACTATGTAATACTTATGTTATTAATATAATTTATTCGTTCCACTGTTGAGATTCTGATGTTGTTTTTCCTTCTTTCTTCTCTATCTTTCTCTTCTCTATCCCTTTCTTTGTGACTCATGGTACGTCTTTCTGGGAGGTGAAAGATGGGTCGTGACATTTGGTATCAGAGCACTAGGTTGAGTGAATACCTAAGCTTTGGAGTGGTGTCTTTCTTGAGAGAGCGTATTTGTAATTTTGATATATATATATATGTATATATATGTATATGTATTTACTTATACCTATCTATTGGGTTACCCATTCGGGTTTTCCAATAAAAGTTATAAAGGTAGATGAGGTAGTGGTGTGTGTAACACGACGACTACCATTGATTGGAGTCTGAAGTGTTGAAGTTGGGAGTGTA
Organism: Allium cepa; assembly: GCA_030765085.1. Lineage (NCBI taxonomy): Eukaryota > Viridiplantae > Streptophyta > Magnoliopsida > Asparagales > Amaryllidaceae > Allium > Allium cepa. The sequence continues at coordinate 243,639,906 of CM060930.1, forward strand.
TCCCTTGAGACTGTAGGCCCAATGCCATCCCAAGTGAGCTTTGCTATGGTGAAAGGATTTTATCGATCTCTAAAGGAAACCTGTTAAGGTTCGGAGTCCATCTTTAGGTGTAAGTTAGCATAAGTGAGAGTTTGGATCTATCGGCTGAGCGGAAGCGAGTGATGATATCTGGATACCTCAGGAAGTAGTAAATGTATGATGAGACGCAGTGACTATGGATGTGTCCGAAGACGTTTTCTTTGGAACAAGTTGAAGGAAGTGTGTCTGCTTCGATGTTGTGGCTGGGTTCAGCAAGGTGTTTCTGTTTGGTTTGAGGCCTGAGTTTCTCGATGAGTTTTGGATTAGGAATCCTTTGGCATCTATGTCAGCAGTGCAGCTCGGAGTGTTCTGTGTTCCAGCTTGTGCAGTTAATGCCCCACTATTACCCCGCTATAACCCCGCAATATCTCATAGCGAATGTCTACCGCTATGATTTTTCCATATGGCCCCAAAATATAGCCTTTCCGCTTTAATCCCCGCTATTTCCGCTATATCCCGTTATTCCCGCTATATTTTCCTATTTCCGCTATATCTTCTTTAATAAAATGAATTAAAAAATTGCATTTATACATTATAAAAATTATGAAACTAATTTATTTGATTTAATTTTTAATATATATTCAGAAATGAAAATACTCTAATATTCTACTAAATTCAATTATGTTATATAACAGTTTTACGTTTATTTAAAGTATATTCGCACATGTTTTTTGTTAAAAATCATTTATGTATTAATTATAATTCAATTGAATTATAATTTTTCATTTAATTACCATTTATATATTTGTAAAAACATTAAGTACGAGTTTTATATGCTATTTTAGAGCTATCCTGTATATCCCGCTATATCCTCGCCGTATCCCCGCTATGACTTTTTGCACCTCCACCGCTTTGAATCTGCCGAGAGCTTTAACTGCACAGGTTCCAGCAGAAGATCTTCTGGTTTAGCAGTTTTTCTAGAGGTGGAGTTCAGAAGCAGCAGAGTGGATCCTTTCCTTCGATGGATTGGATAGATAAGCATAAACTATTCTGATTGGTAAAGAGAGAACAGTTTTCTTGGAACTAGGCTGGGAGGATTGCAAAAGTGACTTGCGATAGTTGAGTGTTCTCTTAGGCTGTTAGAGATTTTTCTGGATGTCTTCGAGGGAAGTCAGAGGCTTGCCCTAGCATCTGGGGATTGAGTTTTCTTATCGATTAGAATTCCAGGAGTGATACTGGTGGTTCAGCTTAGTAGAAGGATGGTTTCTAGAGGGAGAATTTGGTGAAGCAGCTCAGAGTATTATAGAACTTTCTTTATGGATCTGTTGAACCATATTTCTGGGATGTGTTGTCCAGTTTGTGTTTGTGTTCGTGTTCGTCAATAGCATTTTCATCTACTTCAGATCAGAGTTGTGCCGCGGAAGTACTTTGGAAGTGTTTCTGTTTTGTCTTTTCCGGATAAGGAGAAGTAAGTTCAGTCTTTTGATGTTGGTGGAGTAGAGTTGTGTTCTTGGTTGATCTTGAAAGGATCATTTTAATGGGTTGTTTTTGGTCTAGTTTGTTTCTAAAGGTATCAACGAAGGTTGAGCTGATCTGGAAGGATGTAGGAAGCCCTGGATCGTAAGAAGATTTTATAGATAAGAGACGAAGGAATTTGGATTCCGGAGACGGAGATTTGATTTTGGATAAGTCTTCTCCGATCAAAAGGAGCTATAAGCTTTAGTAAGGCTGGGAAGCTAGCTCCGAGGTGTTTTGGATCTTTTCTATGTTCTTGTGAGGATAAGTGATTGGTCTTCAGGATTGAATTGCCAGTTTGGATAACTGGGATTCATTGTGTTTCATGTATCTCTGAGGGAGTACGTGTTTGATTCATCTCTGGTTGTGGAACCAGCTGTTCTGGGAGATTTGGTTGTTAAGTCAGACTTGAGTGTGGTCTGATATCCTGTTTAATTTGGTAGATCTAGATGAGTAGGAGCTTTGTAGCTTAGTAGTATAGATTGTTTGGATTCTGTAAAGCGAGTATTCCAGTATTTATGCCTAGGAAACTCTAGGAAGTTCTATCCAGAATTTTGTCTGGATAGTTCGATTTGTTTGTTTGAGTGAATTGGTTGCTATGGTTGTTAGCATATGGTTGATAATATATGTTGTGATTTAAAATTAAATCTTAGATAGATTATTAAATTACCTTTGCTTTTAAATTTCGGGGACGAAATTCTATTAAGAGGGGAGGGTTGTGAGGACCCGGAATTTTGGACAATATCAATTTAATAATCTGAATTAAAATTTTAATTGATTTAATAATCTTCTTTTAAATAAATATTTAATTGGAGAATTTTATCTTTTACAAAGCTAATAAAATGTTTTCTATCTATAATGTGTATATATATGTGTGTGTATATATTGTAAGTAGATATGCTTTGATTTGAATTTAAACAAATAAAATTATGTTTTCAAATTCTAATATATATATTTGGTAATTTGGAAAATTATGATTTAATTTAATATATAACTTTTCAAAGCTATTTAATAAATAACAATATGGTTTTAAATACTTAAGATAAATATTAATTATTTAAATTATATCTTAGCTTAAGTTTAAATTTAAATAAAAGGTTTATTTTATATTCTTTTTTAATATAGCTTGAGAAATATGATTTGAAATATATATAAGTTTAAAATACAATTTACATATTAAACATTAATTCATATAAGAAGATAAGAAATAAGTAATTTATAATCTCTTTTATAAATTATCTAAATTTGTTTTATGTGCTATTTTCAAACAATATTAATACATGTATAAATATAAATAGATTTTAATATGTGTAGAATTGCTATTTTTAAATTGAATATGTTGTTATAAATTGGATTTTTAAATTTAATTTGGATTTGAATTTGAATTAATTTTGAAATTCAAAAGGTAAATATTTTAAAATGTTTTAGATTTTAGAATATTTTTATAAACTTTTATTTATGTATATAATTGGTTTTAATTACCTATATATATAAATGATAAAGTACTTATTAACTAATTAATTAGGTATATACTTATATTAAACATTTAAAATTAATACTAATTACTAAAAAAACAATTGTTGTTATATTAAGGTCTCATGTAACAAGTGTAAATTGATAAGTGAATAAAATTGAAAAATATAAAGAACTAATACAAGTGTCATTTTGTTTTTAATTTTTCTTTTAAATAAATCATTTATACTTATAAAACATATTTTCTTCTTTCTCATTTCTCTTCTAATCTTCATTTTTCAAAAGCTAAGAGAAAAAACTTCAGCTGAAAATTTATTCAAAACCAAATCTAAACTCAAAATATTTCTCAAAAAAATTTGTACATGTTCAAATCTGATTTTCAATACTCAAACTCCCGACAAACCCAAAATTTCAATTCAAGCATGCAAACCCTTCTTCAATCAAAAGCCTGAAACATCTTCATAATGCAATCTGTAATCCACTTTCAAAATGAAGATCAGATCAAAAACCTGAGATCTGCTTACGAGCAAGCAACTTCAAGTTCAGATGCAAGCATTCTTTTCAGTTCTGTTTGTAATCAAGTTTCAATAGCATGCGTGCAAGAATTCAGTAATAAGCATTCAAGTTCTTAACTCAAGCAAACCACGACACTCAAGTTTTTAAGATCAAAGACAAATTCAAACAACTTCAAATTTGGTGCTCAGTTCTGCCTTCTTTAATCAGGGGAGTAACATCACTAATTAAAAGATTAAGTATATGATTCTATTGCATGTTCCCCTCTGAAAATAAGTATGTTTTGTGTGAATGTATATTGTTGAATTTCTGTGCATTTTTGGATGTATGATATATGCATGTTGGTGAATATGATTAAACATCTCTTTTCCCAGTTTTTTTTGAAAAAAAAAATAACTCAAGCTTTGATTTAAAATTCTTTATCTCTAGATCTAGTCACTGTTAGGATTTATATTATAAACAAAAATTGAATGTTTAATCTTAAATCAAAGTTTAAAAATTAATTTTATTGGAAATAAATTGGATATTGCCTTGGAAACCAAAATGAATAGGGAAGTTTGAGTTTTGGAAAAAATTCAAACACTCGAATTCATTGATTCAGGATTAAAATCTAAATACTTATACAAAATCGTGATTTTTGAAAGTGAAATCGCAAATTTTAATAGTAAATTGAATGAGCAGTTCTGATTTTACTATAAATTGGTATTTGAGGGTTCTCTGATGTTCTCGAAGGTTAGGGAGGTCGAGGTTTCTTTTGGTGATAGCGGGATGATCAATGATGACGGGAAAATTGTCAGAGTGGTGATCAAGGAAAGGTGCGACAGCGGCGGCGGCCGATTAGAGTTTCTAAACCTAGTTTTGAGTAGTTTAGGAGTTTTTGATCATCGCGGATCCTCTGGTTGATCGAGTTCGATGGAACTCTTGGAAAGGGTAGCTAGGGCATGGACGAAGTCATGGCCGGAGTCGCTCGTGTTCTGGTGATCAACGACGGGAGTGCGAGTGGATTTCAAGTGTTGCTCCTATGGTTCCAGTTTTGGATAGCACGCTCGAATTCGATTTCGAGTTGGTGGTCACGATCTGATGATCGTGATGGGTTGCGTGGAAGTTCGTTGATGTGGTGACGCCATCGGTGATGACTGGAGAGGGTCGGAGCCACCGTGCATATGCACGGTGCAATGTTTGTGTCTGGTGATGGTTGGGGTGTTGCGATGTTTTTGGACTTGAGAAACTCTCAAGTAATTCGAATATTTACTCGAAGTAATGAATGGTTTAACTCGAAGCATTTTTTTTAGTGGCTTGGGTTATTTGCATGATTACAGGTTTTTGAAACCTGCCTGCCTCTAAATTTTAAATTTGATTTTAAAATTTGAAAGCAGGTTCAAACAGAGTTTAAACCCAAATTAAAGTATGGATTCAAACTGATTTTGTATCCTAGTTTAAAATTTAAATTAAGTTTTATAAATCAAATAGTTTTAACAACTTTAAGTGTTTAAAATGTATTTTAAATGGTTGGAATTTAAAAGTAAATTTGGTTTAAATTCTTCAAGTTCTTTTTATGAGATGAGTATTTCTGTAACATTTGATTTTAAATGTTTGTAAATGGTTTTTAAACATTGTTAAAGTTTTCATTTTAAATCTTAAATTTAAATTTGAATTTAAAAGTAAATTTGAAAGTTAAATGTTTTCAATTGTGTTTTTGAATGATAATTATCATTCATAAGGAAATGTTTTTATAAAGACTTAATGATTTGTGATACATAAAATTTGTAAGGCAATTTCAATGGATAATTAATTAATTCAATTAACTAAAGATTTAGGTTAATTAACTTCGTAATTAAGGGTTTGGATTAATTAAATAAGATTTAAGATTAATTAATTAAGGAATAATTAATTTGTAATTAAGATCATTAATTAGATAAGATTAGATTTTTAATTAATGATTAAGAATTAATTAATGAAGTAATTAAGGATTAATTAAGTTACAGTTAAAACTTAATTAATTAAATAATTAGAGATTAATTAATTGGTTATTAAAGATTAACCAATGTGTAATTAATAATGATTAATCTAAGCTAATTACTTAAGAAAAGTAATTAAAGAATCGTTAAAGTTAATGAAGGTCATTAACTTGAGATTATTTAATAATTAATTAATGTGATTAATTTTAATAATTAATTATATTAATTAATTAAAGATAATCGATTGTGGAATTATTTTAAGTATAATTACTTGATGAAAATAATTAAGGGAATTAATTACTCAATGTAATTAATTAAAGTAATGTGATTAGTTTAAGTTAATTAATTAAATTTAATTAATTTAAGATAATCACTTGAGGGTTTGATAAGTATAATTACTTAGGAAAGTAATTAATGGATAATTACTAGGTGTAATTAATTGAATGGTGATTTGTTAATGAAAGTAATTTGATTTTAATTACTTTGTGTAATTAACGAAGGGATTAATTAAGACAATTATTTAAGGAGTAATTAATTAATTTAATGAAGTAATTAAGGGTAGTTAATTACCGGATGAGATTAATCAAGGGATTAATTAAGACAATTAATTAAGGAGTAATTAATTTATTTAATGAAGTAATTAAGGGTAGTTAATTACTGGATGAGATTAATCAAGGGATTATTTAAGACAATTAATTAAGGATAATTAATTAATTTAATGAAGTAATTAAGGGTAGTAATTACTGAATGAGATTAGTAAAGTGTGATTAATAAATGTGGTTTAAATAATGATTAATTACTAAATGTAATTAATTTAAATAGAATAATTAAAAAGTAATTAGGTTTCACTAATTAATATAATTAATGATGTAATTAAGGGTTGATTAATTAAGATTAATTAATCAATGATAAGTGATTAATTAATGTAATTAATTAAGGATTTATGTAATTAATTATAGTTAATTAATTAATGAAGTAATTAAGGATTAATTACTGTATTTGGTTAAGAATAATTAATTTGTGAAATTAATTAAAGGATAATTACTTGAATGTAATAAGAGGGTAATTAATTAGGGATGATTAATTAAAGTGGATAATTAGAGGATAATTAATTAATTAATTTGTAATTAATTAATGATTACGTAAGCAAGTTTATAATGATCAAAGTAATTAATTTTAATTTACTTTGAATTAATCAGAGATGAAGGAATTAATTTAATTCATTTTAAATTAATTATAGTATGATTAATCCTTGCTCATGTATGAATGGATGATATTGGTTGCCTTGAATGGTTTGAGATCTCAGATATGACATAAATGTTGCTGTGTGATATGGATGCTTTGGTTGAAGTGTGATGATAATGTGAATTATCTATTTGTGATGATAATGTGATTTATCTGTTTGTGATGATAATGTGGATTATCTATTGTGATATTGTGAATTATCTATCTGTGTGTATATAGATAATATAATTGAATTGTTTTAAACTTTAAAACAACTTGGCCTTAAAAGATACGTTTTGGATTTCGATGAGACCGGGATCGGTTTTCCATATTTGGATATCCAAAAACAACATCGATCCAAATTAACGATAGGTCGTGAATCTCAAATGAAGATGAAGATTCAGAGTGCGAGGGTTATCGTCATTAACTCTAAGGGTGATTACAAAATGAGTGTAACGAGATAATGCCATCGGTTTCGTTCGAACCCGGAACGAAATTGTATGGATTGAATGCTTTTAGAACATCGTCAGGTGAAAGATGAGCATTTTAAGAGATGTGTTCTCTAAAGGTAATCATAGCCTCAAGCCTCATCAACCGGCAATGGCTAAAACAGGGGAGGTGCGGCAAGGCTAAGTGGGTCATGCTCGAGTAGGACGAGATTTTTCCCTGTCTAGAAGTCCCTTTATATTCGGCTTTGTGGGGCAGTTGATTCGCGACAACTGCCGAGGTTGTCTTGTTCGGGACTATCTAGCAAGGGATGGTTCCGGCCTTGCGTTGCAAGGGATTTAGGGTGGATCCTCGGTACGGTGATCTAGGCCCCATACTGTGACGGGGGGTACCCCAGTAGCCCAACCATGGATGGAAACTCATTCTTCCTACGTGCACGGTTTTGGTTGTATTACCTACTTTTGTGGCTAGTAGTTGGAATTTAATGAATGCAACAATTTTGGCTATTTTCTATTTACTTGAAAACCCTAGACCCTATTATAATATCACTGGATTTCCTATCAAATGTTTTGGTTAGCGTAAGGTAAAAACTTACCCATGTTTATGTGTGGGGAGTCTTACGTGATACCTTTTGTTTTTAAAGAATTTTCAAAGTTAAGCTACTTTAACCTGTTACTCACACCAGACCCATCTCTGACATGGAGTTTATCTTCTGTTTTCTTAAACTCTTGGGTACTCAAATTTTTACGAGTAGCCAAAGGATTCAGGTTAGCTTTGACGAATTGTGGAGGAGCAATGGAGCAGGAGGCTTCAGCATTGTAGATATTTATAGTCTTCCGTTGTGTGTTCTCTGAGTCATTTGTTTGTGTTGTATTGAGTTGTAATAACTTGACAGGTGTCATAACATTCTAGTACGTAATGTATAATCTGTGTAACTCTGATAATGGTTATATACTATGTAATAGTTATGTTATTAATATAATTTATTCGTTCCGCTGTTGAGATTCTGATGTTGTTTTTCCTTCTTTCTTATCTATCTTTCTCTTCTCTATCACTTTCTTTCTTACTCGTGATACGTCTTTCTGGGAAGTAAAAGACGAGTCGTGACAGTTGGTATCAGGGCACTAGGTTAAGTGAATACCTAGGCTTTGGAGTGGTGTCTTTCTTGAGAAAGCATATTTGTAATTTTGATATATATATATATATATATATATATATATATGTATATGTATGTATGTATGTATGTATGTATTTACTTCTACCTATCTGTTGGGTTACCGGTTCGGGTTTTCCAATATAAGTTATAAAGGTAGAGGAGGTAGTGGCGTGTGTGTAACACGACGACTACCATTGGTTGGAGTCTGAAGTGTTGAAGTTGGGAGTGTATCTGTCGAGACTGTAGACCCAATACCGTCTCGAGTGAGCTTCGCTGTGGTGAAAGGATTTCATCGATCTCTGACGGAAACCTGTTAAGGTTCGGAGTCCATCTTTGAGGTGTAAGTTTGGATAAGTGAGAGTTTGGATCTGTCGATTGATCAAAAGCGAGTGATGATATCTGGATACCTCAGGAAGTAGTAACTGTATGATGAGATGCACTAACTATGGATGTGTCCGAAGATTTTTTCTTTGGAACAAGTTGAAGGAAGTGTGTGTGCTTTGATGTTGTGGCTGGGTTCAGCTAGGTGTTTCTGTTTGGTTTGAGGTCTGAGTTTCTCGAAGAGTTTTGGATTAGGAATCCTTTGGCATCTGCATCAGCAGTGCAGCTCGGAGTGTTCTGTGTTCCAGCAGAAGGTCTTCTGGTTTAGCAGTTTTTCTAGAGGTGGAGTTCAGAAGCAGCAGAGTGGATCCTTTCCTTCGATGGATTGGATAGATAAGCATAAGCTGTTCTGATTGGTAAAGAGAGAACAGTTTTCTTGGAGTTAGGCTGGGAGGATCGCAAAAGTGACTTGCGATAGTTGAGTGTTCTCTTGGGTTGTTAGAGATTTTTCGGATGTCTTCGAGGGAAGTCAGAGGTTTTCCCTAGCATCTGGGGATTGAGTTTTCTTATCGACTAGAATTCCAAGAGTGATACCGGTGGTTCAGCTTAGTAGAAGGATGGTTTCTAGAGAGAGAATTTGGTGAAGCAGCTCAAAGTATTATGGAACTTCTGAGTTTTCTTTATGGATCTGTTGAACCATATTTCTGGGATGTGTTGTCCAGTTTGTGCTTGTGTTCGTCAACAGCATTTTTATCTGCTTCAGATCAGAGTTGTGCAGCGGAAGTAGTTTGTGAGTGTTTCTGTTTTGTCTTTTCCGGATAAGGAGAAGTAAGTTCAGTCTTCTGATGTTGGTGGAGTAGAGTTGTGTTCTTGGTTGTTGGTTGATCTTGAAAGGATCATTTTGATGGGTTTTTTTGGGTCTAGTTTGTTTCTAGAGGTATCAGTGAAGGTTGAGATGATCAGGAAGGATGTAAGCCGCCCTGGATCGTAAGAATATTTTATAGATAAGAGATGAAGGAATTTGGATTCTGGATTCGGAGATTTGATTTTGGATAAGTCTTCTCCGATCGAAAGGAGCTATAAGCTTTAGTAAGGCTAGGAAGCTAGCTCCGAGGTGTTTTGGATCTTTTCTGTGTTCTTGTGAGGATAAGTGATTGGTCTTCAGGATTGAATTGTCAGTTTGGATAACTGGGATTCATTGTGTTTCATGTATCTCTGAGGGAGTACGTGTTTGGTTCATCTCTGGTTGTGGAACCAGCTTTTCTGGGAGATTTGGTTGTTGAGTCAGACTTGAGTGTGGTCTGATATCCTGTTTAAGTTGGTAGATCTAGATGAGTAGGAGCTTTGTAGCTTAGTATTATAGATTGTTTGGATTTTGTAAAGCGAGTATTCCAGTATTTATACCTAGGAAACTCTAGGAAGTTCTATCCAGAATCTTGTCTGGATAGTTAGATTTGCTTGTTTGAGCGAATTGGTTACTATGGTTGTTAGCATATGGTTGATAATATCAGTTGTGGTTTAAAATTAAATTTTAGATAGATTATTAAATTACCTTTGCTTTTAAATTTCGGGGATGAAATTCTATTAAGGGGGAGGATTGTGACGACCCTGAATTTTGGGCAATATCAATTTAATAATCTGAATTAAAATTTCAATTGATTTATTAATCTTCTTTTAAATAAATATTTAATTGGAGAAATTTATCTTTTAAAAGCTAATAAAATGTTGTCTATCTGTAATGTGTGTGTGTGTATATGTATATATTGTAAATAGATATGCTTTGATTTGAATTTAAACAAATAAAATTATGTGTTCAAATTCCAAATAGTAGGATCGATTTCACCCTAGAGGGGGGAGGTGAATGGAGTGATGTTATTAATTATAAAATTAATTGCGGAAGCTTATAGAATTATTTCAACACAGATCATAGAATAGTAGCAGCACAGATAATACCAGAATAAAAATGCAGAAATAGAACGACACATAATTTACCCAGCTTCGGCAAAACCCTGCCTACGTGCTGCCCCCAAGGTTTCTACTAGAAATTAAGTAGTCACACGCTTACACACATAAACCCGCGACACTCGCTACTGACTAACCTAACTCTACGCTCAAAACCCTGCCAAACTCAGCCACTGAGTTGCGAATTCTCATTTTATAAACAAAAAAGCAATGGCTGCTTCGAACATTTCGATCGGAGAAGTCAAATTTCTACTAGAAATTAAGTAGTCACACGGTTTAAAAAATAAAATACAAATTAAAAAGCAATTAGAAAACAAAAACCCTAATTTTATAAACTAATTTCTTTGTTAATATAACCCGACCCAATACTATCAAATAAGAAAGTGCGGCCCTGTTATCTCCTTCTTTATTATGCCGACCCACTTTTTCTTTGTTTGTGAAAGGAATGGCTGCTTTGATCTCTTTCCTCTTTTGCTTTGAAATTAGGGCTTTACCCTCGCGTTTGCTCCTGTGAGATTAGCTAGAACTTCAGCCTTGTCTTTGCTCCTGTAAGATTGGCTAGGATTTCGGCTATTGAAGGACCCGATTGATTGTTGATCAATTATAATTGAACTTCTGATTTGAGTTGGCAATCGACCGTCTCTTTACTTTGCTCACGGTTTCTTCAATTTGCGTCGAGTTCGAATCAAATTGGTATGTGATTTTCTTTTTACTTTTCTGGTTTTGCTTACTTGAACTCGATAATTTTGGAGCTGCCGATGATGTTGCTTATATATAATTCGATGCCCTTGAATTTTTGTTCGTATTCATTTGATTGAATTCGTCACTTGAGTATTCTCGGCCATTTGATTTTGTTTTAATGCTTTGGATATGTTCTGACTTGTTCATATCGTATATTTCCTTTACTTCACTGTCATGGTTTTAGCTTGAAAAATTCAATCCTTCCTTGATTGATACGGTAGCAACTTTCCTATTTTATTTGGATTCGATTTTTGACTTTTTCAATTTGTGCACACACTTGATTTCTGACTTGGTCAACTTCGATTTTGATTTGTGAATTCAACTCCATGAATCTCAATTCCATTGCGTTGATATTATATTGCAGTAACTTCACTCATTTCGAAACATGCCTTGTCTGGTTTGAAGTCTGTAGATTTGAATATGATTGATTTGCGGCTTGATGGTCATATCCACTTGCTGCTGTTGGTCTTCATGTGCCCAGTTGATGATTTTCTGGCTTAACTTTAATTTGTTTCATGGCTATACCTGACTTCGACGTTACATTTTCTTTTTGTATTGGCTGCAGTTCCATGGCTTCGACTGTTTGCATTAAAATTGTATTTGCTGTCTTCATATTGTCACTGTAATGTGTCTTCAACCTGATAGCACTGTGCCTCGAGTGTATACTAAGTTCTGCCATGCTTCTGTTTTATTGGTCTTGCCTTGTATGTTTTATTTAGAGTCTGCATTGTATTTGAGTGCATGTATCATTTGCTTGACCCTTGCATATGTGACTCTGTCCACTGTTGCATTATGTGTACCTTGATCTTTGTAGTTGTGTTTTATGATATTCGAGTCAGTTAGCACTTCTGTTTCATGAATGCTTTCTGCCTGGCCTTTGTTGTCATGTTGTCATATCTCTGGTGCACTCACTAATTTGAGTTTGTATTTTGTTCACTTGATAGCTTCAAGCCTGAACTACTTTGTTCACTTGAGTTTGCTTGAGCATATGTAGGACAATTTGCATTTTGGATTTGCCATGGCTTTGATTTCATCATGTTGCAATAGTTTTGGTAGCTGTCATTCTGTATTTGCTGTTAACATGTGTCACTGGTGCATGTTGCAGTAATGCTCCTTTCATTCTGGTATCTCTGTCTTTGATGTTGGGGCCATTCATATACATGTTGAGTCTTGTTTCTTTGAGTTTGATTTATTTTGATTTTGGTCGAGGCTGCATATATGAGTTTTGCTTTCACTTGAGACTGTATTGTCAATGCTGCATTGAGTTGAGTCATGATAGCAGTGACTTGACCTTTTCATTTTTAGTTGGACTGTGTTGGTTTCATGTTGGTGTAAGGCTGGGCATGTGAACTATCTATGATATGTTGCTCCCAACCATTTTATTGCATTTGGATTGATTTTTGAATTGCACCTGAGCAGCTTGTAGCTCGGATTTGACCTTGTGCTGAAAGTTGTGACATTATTTTATTGCACTTGAGTTGAATTCGGTATTTTGGGTTTGACCTGTGCTTACCTGTCCCTGTAAATTTATCAAGTGTATATATCGGTATGCACGGCCTTGTGGCATATACAGTGATAACTGTGTATGTCACAAGCTGTTCGTGTATGATGAATTGAAAATTAAATGATGACGAACAACCCAAATAACCGAGGCAAATATTATTTTCAAAATTCACATATTGTTTTATACTGCAAAAATATTTCCTTTTCAATTTTACTACATCAATATTTATTTTTGCAGATTGCTCAGATGCTGGATTCATTTTGGAATAAAGTTGAAGATAAATACGAGTGTGAGTGATATGTAGTGAGGTCAACTGTAAATGTGAAATTGTGATGTAATTGAATTTGCATTGTAATCAAAATTGTATATGTATAATGAGAGCTTGAACTTTGTACTATTCAAAAACTGTAATAAATATTTGTTTAAATAAAAATTGTGTTTGAATTCAAATTCTATGTTATTTATTTTTGTTCAGAAAATATTTATTTAATCTATGAAAAATAAAATAGTACATTAACAAATACATTTACACGAATATATATATATATATATATTTATTATCATCAAACAAAAATCATATAATCGCATATTCAACAATCTCTCCCTTTTGATGATAACAAACATATTTTTAAGATTTTGAATATGTTAAATGTATTTGGTCATAGATATACTCTAATTGCTCCCCCTATTTAAATGCTTCCTCTCTACACAAAGCTCCCCCTACATATATGCATACATATAAAAATAGGCAAATGAGCCTAGATGCAAATGGAAAATATTTGACTTTTGCTTGATTTTATTTGAAAAAATCTTAACTTTTTCTCTCCCCCTTTGTTATCGGCAAAAGAGTAATAGTGTTCGAGAAAATAGAGATAAAGTGATCGATATTAATCCAACATTAAAACTCAATTGAATATAAATATTAAATTTCAATAAAAAAATCAAACAAAAATCATAAATACTTTGTTAGGCGCGTATTCCACTTTTAGAATGATGGGAATGATGTCGTCATATAAAACCATACAGTTGTGTCTATTTGTGGTATATTTATATCAGGAATTTGAATATCTACTAATCATGCATAACTGTTAGGACTTTTAAATGAGATTAGTAGTATTCCAATTTTATTTTAAAAAAAATGAATTCAAGTATCTTCTAACCATGCATAACCGTGTGGACTTATAAATGGGATTAGAATCAACGTTTTTTATTTTAAAAAATCAATTTTGATATGCTTTCCATACATGCATAACTGTGAGGAATTTTAAATGAGCATGGAAGCACATAACAAATTCCAAGTAATTCACCCATGCATAACCGTGAGGACTTTTAAATGAGAGTGAATACTTTGGTATTTTTTTTAAAAAGAAATATAAAATGAAAATCGAATGATTCCTGATTAAAGTACCACATATCGACAAACTATATAGAATTTTGATGAGTGATGGTCGTTAGAAATACGATAGAAATAGAGATGGTCATGGAATTTTTACCAATAAAAAGTTTTAAAATTCTTGTTTAAATTTCTAAAGAAATTTACTAATTATACCATCTCGAGTTATAATGTATGATTAATATTAACACTCATCACTTTTTAAATCACTATTCATCTTTTCGATAATCATTAGGGAGTCAGATTAGTCAATGTAATCATTTAAAATCAAATTCAAAAATAATTATAAAATCAATTTTTCTAAAAGTGACCAATCTGAAAACAAGGTCAAAAATGATTTTCTAGAAGGGGTTTTATAAGAAATTTTTCTGCTATTTGAAATGAAAAATATGCAGATATTTTCTTTGAAAAAATGATGCAGTTACTAAATGTTTCAACAAAAATCACGTTCAACTAGTAAGTTTTCTATCAACTAGATTACTAGTGTAATCTGCATCTGAATTTCTCTTTCGCTCAAGAATTATCACTAATTGAATTTGATAGACCAGATCATGAAGTGTGCACCAAAAATTTCAAACTCAATTTTAACAGCATTTTAAATGACATTATCTTGAATTTGAATTGAAGCCGTGTTAATAATCAAAAACCGTGAATATAGAGTTAGCCGTATTATAACTAAATGTATTATCATCCAACAAAACACTATTTTTAATCCAAAGTAATATATAAGAAGTAATTCAATGAATCTAGAGATTTTTATAGAGTTTTTGGCATAAGAATATAATTGGCCAACAATTTTGAATAAGTCAGAATCAAAATCATCATTAATTCCTCATCACATTATTGGCCGATTTAACTCAGATTATGGTGCAGATTATCACATTTAATATATTGTTCAAATAAATATACCATTACCTGTTTTACCTTTACGATATTTTTCGTTGTTGTCCATTATGATTCTGTCACCTTTATATTAGGCCAAGGAACTTTTCTTTGTCACTCGTTGTGCCCATGGAACAGCCAGAATCAAAGTTGCATTATTGTTGTTCCTTAGCCTGCCACCACACCTACACGTTGAAAGATTTTTGTGACCTATTTGTTTTTATAGGTCCATGATTGTTAGTGGCAAAATATTTCGAAAAATAATTTTGTGGAGACCCAAAACTATTTATATAAGTTCCTTTCGGCACCCGAATTTGTTTAACTTTGAGAGATTTTATATTTGTGCCTTTTGGAACCCAAATTGGTATAGTTTTCACATGTTTGGGTCTATACCAACAATTATTCTGATTGTGTCCATATTTTCTACAAATTGTGCACATTGAATTTTCTTGATTAATCTCATTTCTAACATTTTTAGATTGATTATATCCAAGTCCTTGTCTAACTGTATTAACAGTTTGCTTCCCTAATAGCATATTCAATGATTTTTCACTTTTGGAAAATTTATCTAAAGTCGTTGACAATTGCAGGACTTGTGTTTTGAGAGATTCATTTTCATTTAATAATTGTGTGCACTTTCTAATAGAGTTCTCTCTCCTAGTATTTTCACTTCCCTTTAAAATCAGAATTTCGTTTTCAAGTGATTTTATTTTAATTTCTGATTCTTTGATTTCTTCTTCAAATATTGGACACTTATCACACTTAAGGATCCTACTTTGATAGGTTTTAACTAATTGGTCAAGTTGTTTATTTAATTCTATCAAAGTATCTTTTTTTGATTCAAGTTTGGCATACTTCTCCCTAAGTCGTTGAAAACATCCATTCACTTCGTGGAAATATACAAGTAATTCTGAATGAGAAAGTTTTGATACCTCACTTGGCTCGTCATCATCACTGTCAGTTATTTCACCATAAAGACACATGTCTGCTTTCTCACTCTCACCGTTAGTACTTTGATTATCTTCATCGCTTGTATTCCATGTGGCTGCAAAACTTCTCCTTTTTGATTTCTTTTCAAAGTCGCGTCGATTTTGAGGACAATTGGGCTTGATGTGTCCGGGTTGGTGGCACTTATGATAGATGATTTTTTGCTGTTCTGTGTTATCTAAAACTTTGATTATTCTGCCTTTTATTTTTTGATTTAGAGATGGATTTTCGTATCCGCGGTTCAACCTTTTTAATTTCTTTATTACCATTTCCAACTCTGCTACTCCATCATCATTGTCATCATCATCACTTTCAGTTGTTCCTTTGTGAGCTATTGATTTCTTTCGAGTATCTCCTCCTTCACGCTCTTCCTTGAATTTCATTTCTAGCTCACAAGTGGTGAGATTTCCGATGAGTTCTTCGACTTTCATTTGTTTTAAATCTTTCGATTCTTGAATAGCAGTCACTTTTGCTTCAAATTTTCGTGGAAGGACTCTGGGGATTTTTCAGACTATCTCCAACTCTATGTATGATTTTCCAAGAGCTTTTGATTTGTATACGATATTGGAAAGTCATCCATGCATCTCTTTGACATTTTCTTCCTTCTCCATTGTGAAGTTTTCATATTCTCTGCTTAGCATGGCAAGGTGAGATTCTTTGACTTGAGATGCTCCTTCTTGAGTCACTTCTAGTGTGCACCATCTTTCCTGCGCAGTTGGACAATGTGAGACACGATAAAATTCAAAATGGTCTAATGAACAGATAATAGAATTCATAGCTTTAGCATTAGCATTTTGTAATTTATTTTCTAGTTTTGTCCATTGATCCTTTGGTTTCTCTATTTCCTGATTATCTACAGTTATAGTTGGTGCTCTATAACCTGTCTCAACAATATTCCAAGCGTCAATGGTTTTCAGAAAAATTTCCATCATATTTTTCCAATAAGCATATTCACCATTGAACATTGGTGGTCTAACTATGGACTGACTCTCAGCAAAAGTATTATTAAAATAAGCCATTTTAAAAATTCAAAATTTTAAAATAAAAACTGATTTTTGAAAAATAAATTTTTAAAACAAAAGTTGACTTTTATTCCTAGTTCTGATACCACTTGTAGGATCGATTTCACCCTTGAGGGGGGTGAATAGGATGATGTTGTTAATTATAAAATTAATTGCGGAAGCTTATAGAATTATTTCAACACAGATCACAGAATAGTAGCAGCACAGATAATAGCAGAATAAAAATGCAGAAATAGAACGACACAGAATTTACCCAGCTTCGGAAAAACCCTGCCTACGTGCTGCCCCCAAGGTTTATACTAGAAATTAAGTGATCACATGCTTACACACGTAACCTCACGACACCCGCTACTGACTAACCTAACTCTACGCTCAAAACCCTGCCACAACTCAGCCACTGAGTTGCGAATTTTCAAACTACGCCACGTAGTTTGTCCCCTAGTCACACGACTAGAAATTTCAACGGTTTAAAAAATAAAATACAAATTAAAAAGCAATTAGAAAACAAAAATCCTAATTTTATAAACTAATTTCTTTGCTAATATAACCCGGCCCAATATTATCAATTAAGAAAGTGCGGCCCTATTATCTCCTTCTTTATTATGCCGGCCCACTTTTTCTTTGTTTGTGAAAGGAATGGCTGCTTCGATCTCTTTCATCTTTTGCTTTGAAATTAGGGCTTTACCCTCGCGTTCGCTCCTGTAAGATTAACTAGAGCTTCGGCCTTGTCTTTGCTTCTGTAAGATTGGCTAGGCTTTGGCTTTTTGAAATTAGGGTTTCGGCTATTGAAGGACTCGATTGATTGTTGATCGATTATAATTGAACTTCTGATTTGAGTCGGCAATCGACCGTCTCCTTACTTTGCTCACAGTTCCTTCAATTTGCGTCGAGTTCGAATCAAAATTGGTATGTGATTTTCTTTTTACTTTTCTGGTTTTGCTTAATTGAACTCAATCATTTTCGAACTGCTGATGATGCTGCTTATATATAATTCGATGCCCTTGAATTTTTGTTCGTATTCATTTGATTGAATTCGTCACTTGAGTATTCTCGACCAATTGATTTTGTTTTAATGCTTTGGATATGTTCTGGCTTGTTCATATCGTATATTTCCTTTACTTCACTGTCACGGTTTTAGCTTGAAACCGTTCGATCCTTCCTTGATTGATACGGTAGCAACTTTCCTATTTTATTTGGATTTGATTTTTGACTTT
The DNA here is from genome assembly GCA_030765085.1 of Allium cepa. NCBI lineage: Eukaryota > Viridiplantae > Streptophyta > Magnoliopsida > Asparagales > Amaryllidaceae > Allium > Allium cepa. The sequence continues at coordinate 243,658,236 of CM060930.1, forward strand.
TTCAATTTGTACACACACTTGATTTCTGACTTGGTCAACTTCGATTTTGATTTGTGAATTCAACTCCATGAATCTTAATTCCATTGTGTTGATATTATACTGCAGTAACTTCACTCGGTTCGAAACATGCCTTGTCTGGTTTGAAGTCTGTAGATTTGAATATGATTGATTTGCGGCTTGATGGTCATATCCACTTGCTGCTGTTGGTCTTCATGTTCCCAGTTGATGATTTTCTGGCTTAACTTTAATTTGTTTCATGGCTATACCTGACTTCGACATTACATTTTCTTTTTGTATTGGCTGCAGTTCCATGACTTCGACTGTTTGCATTAAAGTTGTATTTGCTGTCTTCATATTGTCACTGTAATGTGTCTTCAACCTGATAGCACTATGCCTCGAGTGTATACTAAGTTCTGCCATGCTTCTGTTTTATTGATCTTGCCTTGTATGTTTTATTTAGAGTCTGCATTGTATTTGAGTGCATGTATCATTTGCTTGACCCTTGCATATGTGACTCTGTCCACTGTTGCATTATGTGTACCTTGATCTTTGTTGCTGTGTTTTATGATATTCGAGTCAGTTAGCACTTCTGTTTCATGAATGCTTGCTGCCAGGCCTTTGTTGCCGTGTTGTCATATCTCTAGTGCATTCACTAATTTGAGTTTGTATTTTGTTCACTTGATAGCTTCAAGCCTGAACTACTTTGTTCACTTGAGTTTGCATGAGCATATGTAGGACAGTTTGCATTTTGGATTTGCCATGGCTTTGATTTCATCATGTTGCAACAGTTTTGGTTGCTGTCATTGTTTAGTTGCTGTTAACATGTGTCACTGGTGCATGTTGCAGTAATGCTCCTTTCATTCTAGTATCTCTGTCTTTGATGTTAAGGCCATTCATATACATGTTGAGTCTTGTTTCTTTGAGTTTGGTTTATTTTGATTTTGGTCGAGGCTGCATATATGAGTTTTTCTTTCACTTGAGAGTGTATTGTCAATGCTGCACTGAGTTGAGTCATGATAGCAGTGACTTGACCTTTTCATTTTTAGTTGGACTGTGTTGGTTTCATGTTGGCGTAAGGCTAGGCATGTGAACTATCTATGATATGTTGATCCCAACCATTTTATTGCTATTTGTATTGATTTTTGAATTGCACCTGAGTTGACTCCAGCTTGTAGCTCGGATTTGACCTTGTGATGAAAGTTGTGACATTATTTTATTGCACTTGAGTTGAATCCGGTATTTTGGGTTTGACCTGTGCGCACCTGTCCCTGTAAATTTATCAAGTGTATATATCGGTGTGCACGGCATTGTGGTATATGCAATGATACACTGTGTATGTCACAATCTGTTCGTGTATGATGAATTGAAAATTAAATGATGACGAACAACCTAAATAACCGAGGCAAATATTATTTTCAAAATTCACATATTGTTTTATACGGCAAAAATATTTCCTTTTCAATTTTACCGCGTCAATATTTATTTTTGCAGATTGCTCAGATGCTAGATTCATTTTGGAATAAAGTTGAAGATAAATACGAGTGTGAGTGATATGTAGTGAGGTCAACTGTAAATGCGAAATTGTGATGTAATTGAATTTGTATTGTAATCAAAGTTGTATATGATAGTGAGAGCTTGAACTTTGTACTATTCAAAAATTGTAATAAATATTTGTTTGAATAAAAATTCCGTTTGAATTCAAATTCTGTGTTATTTATTTTTATTCGACAAATATTTATTTAATCTATGAAAAATAAAATAGTACATTAACAAATACATTTACACGAATATATATATATGTGTGTGTGTGTGTGTGTGTGTGTGTGTGTGTGTGTGTGTGTGTGTGTTTATTATCATGGAACAAAAATCAGATAATCGCATATTCAACAAAATTCTAATATATATATTTGGTAATTTGGAAAATTATGGTTTAATTTAATATATAACTTTTCAGAGTTATTTAATAAATAACTATATGGTTTAAAATACTTAAGATAAATAATAATTGTTTAAATTATATCTTAGCTTAAGTTTAAATTTAAATAAAATGCTTATTTTATGTTCTTTTTAGATATAGCTTGATAAATATGATTTGAAATATATATAAGTTAAAAATACAATTTACATATTAAACATTAATTCATATAAGAAGGTAAGTAATAAGTAATTTATAGTCTCTTTTATAAATTATCTAAATTTGATTTGTGTGTTATTTTCAAACAATATTAATAAATGTATAAATATAAATATACTTTAATATGTATAGAATTACAATTTTTAAATTGAATATGTTGTTATAAATTGACTTTAAATTGGATTTTTAAATTTAAGTTGGATTTGATTTTGAATTAATTTTGAAATTTAAAAGGTAAATATTTAAAATGTTTTGGATTTTAGAATATTTGTATAAAATTTTATTTATGTATGTAATTGGTTTTAATTACCTATATATATATAAATAATAAAGTACTTATTAACTAATTAATTAAGTATATACTTATATTAAACATTTAAAATTAATACTAATTACTAAAAAAAACAAGTGTTGTTATATTAAGGTCTCATTATAACAAGTGTAAATTGATAAGTGAATAAAATTGACAAATGTAAAGATCTAATACAAATGTCATTTTGTTTTTAGTTTTTCTTTTAAATAAATCATTTATTCTTATAAAACATGTTTTATTCTTTCTCATTTCTCTTCTAATCTTCATTTTTCAAAAGCTAAGTAAAAAAACTTCAGCTGAAAATTTATTCAAAACCAAATCTGAACTCAAACCATTTCTCAAACAAAATTTGTATGTTCAAATCTGATTTTCAATACTCAGACTCCTCACAAAACCAGAATTTCAATTAAAGCATGCAAACCCTTCTTCAATCAAAGCTTGAAGCATCTTCATAATGCAATCTGTAATCCACTTTCAAAATGAAGATCAGATTAAAAACCTGAGATCTGCTCACAAGCAAGCAACTTCAAGTTCAGATGCAAGCATTCTTTTCAGTTCTGTTTGTAATCAGGTTTCAATAGCATGCGTTCTAGAATTCAGAAACAAGCACTCAAGTTTTTAACTCAAGCAAACCACAACACTCAAGTTTTTAAGATAAAAGACAAATTAAAACAACTTCAAATTTGGTGCTCGGTTCTGCCTTCTTTAGTCAGGTGAGTAACATTACTAATTAAAAGATTAAGTATATGATTCTGTTGCATGTTCCCCTCTGAAAATAAGTATGTTTTGTGTGAATGTATATTGTTGAATTTCTGTGCATTTTTGGATGTATGATATATGCATGTTCGTGAGTATGAGTAAACATCTCTTTTCCCTGTTTTTTTTGAAAAAAAAAACTCAAGCTTTGATTTAAAATCCTTTATCTCTGGATCTAGTCACCGTTAGGATTTATCTTACAAACAAAAATTGAATGTTTAATCTTAAATCAAAGTTTAAAAATTTATTTGGGTGGAAATAAATTGGATATTGCCCTGGAAACCAAAATGAATAGGGAAGTTTAAGTTTTGGGAAAAATTCAAACGCTCGAAATCATTGATTCAGGATTAAAATCTGAATACTTATATAAAATCATGATTTTCAAGAATGAAATCGAAAATTTTAATAGTAAATTGAATGAGCAGTTCTGGTTTTGCTAGAAATTAATATTTGAGGGTTCTCTGATGTTCTCGAAGGTCGGGGAGGTCGAGGTTTCTTCTGGTGATAGTGGGATGATCAGTAATGATGGGAAAATTGTCAGGATGGCGATCAAGGAATGGTGGCTGCGGCGGCGACCGATTAAAATTTTTAAACCTAGTTTTGAGTAGTTCAGGAGTTTTTGATCATCGCGGATCCTCTGGTTGATCGAGTTCGATGGAACTCTAGGAAAGGGTAGCTAGGGCATGGAGGAAGTCATGGCCGGAGTCGCAGGTATTCTGGTGATCAGCGATGGGAGTACGAGTGGATTTCAGGTGTTGCTCCTTTAGTTCCAGTTTTGGATAGCACACTCGATTACAATTTCGAGTTGGTGGTCACGATTTGATGATCGTGATGGGTTGCGTGGAAGTTCGTTGATGTGGTGACGCCAACGTTGATGACCGGAGCCACCGGCATATGCACGGTGCAGTGGTTGTGTCTAGTGAAGATTGGGGTGTTGCAGTGTTTTTGGACTCGAGAAACTCTCTAGTAATTTGAGTATTTGCTCGAAGTAATGAATGGTTTAGCTCTAAGAATTTTCTTTAGCGGCTCGGGTTATTTGCTTGATTGTAGGTTTTTAAAACCAGTCTGCTTTTAAATTTTAAATTTGATTTTAAAATTTGAAAGCAGGTTTAAACAGAGTTTAAAACCCAAATTTAAAGTATGGATTCAAAATGTGTTTCTCCCAGTTTAAAATTTAAATTAAGTTTTATAAATCAAATTGTTTTAACAACTTTAATTGTTTAAAATGTGTTTTAAATGGTTGGGATTTAAAAGTAAATTTGGTTTAAATTCTTTAAGTTCTTTTTATAAGATGAGTATTTCTGTAACATTTGATTATAAATGTTTGTAAATGGTTTTTAAACATTATTAAAGTTTTCATTTTAAATCTTAGATTTAAATTTAAAAGTAAATTTGAAAGTTAAATGTTTTCAAATGTGTTTTTGAATGATAATTGTCATTAATAAGGAAATGTTTTTATAAAGACTTAACGATTCGTGATACATTAAATTAGTAAGGTAATTTAAATGGTAATTAATTAATCCAATTAATTAAAGATTTGGGTTAATTAACTTAGTAATTAAGGGTTTGGATTAATTAAATAATATTTAAGATTAATTAATTAAGGAATAATTAATTTATAATTAAGATCATTAATTAGTTAAGATTAGATTTTTAATTAATGATTAAGAATTAATTAATGAAGTAATTAAGGATTAATTAAGTTACAGTTAAAACTTAATTAATTAAATAATTAGAGATTAATTAATTGGTTATTAAAGATTAATAAATTTGTGATTAATAATGATTAATCTAAGCTAATTACTTAAGAAAAGTAACTAAAAAATTATTAAAGTTAATGAAGGTCATTAACTTGAGATTATTTAATAATCAATTAATGTGATTAATTTTAATAATTAATTAGATTAGTTAATTAAAGATAATCGATTGTGGAATTGTTTTAAGTATAATTACTTAATGAAAGTAATTAAGGGAATTAATTACTCAATGTAATTAATTAAAGTAATGTGATTAGTTTAAGTTAATTAATTAAGTTTAATTAATTTATGATAATCACTTGAGGGTTTGACAAATATAATTACTTAGGAAAGTAATTAATGGATAATTATTGGATTTAATTAATTTAATAGTGATTTGTTAATGAAAGTAATTTGAGTTTAATCACTTTATGTAATTAATCAAGGGATTAATTAAGACAATTAATTAAGAAGTAATTTATTTATTTAATGAAGTAATTAAGGGTAGTTGATTACTGGATGAGATTAATCATGGGATCAATTAAGACAATTAATTTAGGAGTAATTTATTTATTTAATGAAGTCATTAATGGTAGTTAATTACTGGATGAGATTAATCAAGGGATTAATTAAGACAATTAATTAAGGAGTAATTAATTTATTTAATGAAGTAATTAAGTGTAGTTAATTACTGGATGAGATTGCAGCGGTCGAAAAAGAATTAATGGCGTTTGCTTCATCCCCAAACCTGAATTTTTTTAACTCTCAATAGCTTTCTCTTAATCAAGCTCGCTTTAATTCATCGTTTCCTTTTAGGGATCATACTCCTTATCCAGAGCGATCTTATGCTCAGGTCATTGAAGGTCCTAACAATTCTGCTTCTCAGGGCAACCGCCAGTTTCGAAAAAGAATAAATTGGATCGATTCTAGAAAGGGGTTTAAGCATTGTTTTCGATGTGGGGATCTTTTCCATTTGGCAGTCGATTTTCGCAACCCAATCCATTGTTTTTTCAGTGGAATGTTTGGCCATAAGCAGTTCTCTTGTCCGAAGAAAACTAAGGCATCTGTATTGGCGAATAAGAACACTGATAATTTTATCTTGCTAATGGTTGTGCTGATCTCAAGAAGAACTCTTCCTCGTTGAATTCTGATCTCGTGAAACTTGGTTCTGAAAAATCTGATCTTGATGTCAGTCGTGACAAAAATTTCTTTTTGTTGAATCCAAAGCTTATAGAATCGGGCCCGCAACTTATCAACCATGGATTCCAATTCACCTAGAAATGTATGATGCTCAAAAGACTTTTATTGGATAATCTTTGGCAACAGAGATCAGAGGGGATTCAGCTTCTAGAGGAACTGTTCTCTCACTTTGATGTGATTAACTCTCCTAACATCGATAGGGGATGTAAAGACAGTTTTGGAGGCTCAGAAGAATACTTTGGTAAATCAGTAATATCGCCTATAAAATCTGATGTTTGCGAGGTGGTTTCCGATGATTTCTTGGCAGATGCAAATTTGAAATGCGGCTCATTGGCGTTTACTAACAAAGATTAGTTTATCGAGTCAGGTCCAATGCTTATTGATTTCTCTGTTATTCAATATTCTAAGAATCCAAATCCTACTGCTCCTATTAATGTAAACAATGCTAGTTTGGATGTTGCAGTAAAGAGTAATTCTGATGATGTATTTTGGGATTTCAACCGAGCGAAGAGTAATAGAACTAAATCTCTGGATATCTTCGAGATAAAAACATGTAACAGATTTAATTGTTTAGCCGTTGAAGACATTGATATTTTTGAAACTGGAGCGGAATCTCCTGAAGAATCAATGCTGGCTTCTGAATTTACCGAAGATGGCGACTTAGTTACTAATAAAGTCTGGAATTTGAATAATGGTAATGATGAACTTCACTCTGATATCTCTGTTCATATTAACATGGGGGATGATAGTGCTGGGCTGTGCTTGAGTAAAGGAAATTCTACATTCTTAGAAGACGAGGCTATCTTCCAACAAGGAGAGAATTTAGCTGATTTTATATTATCTTTACTAGCAGTAAATTTGGATGAACTATTAGATTGTGACACAAATAGGATATTGGAATCTTGCTCAGAACAGGTTTCTTATGAATTGCAACTTGATAACATTTTTCCAGAACCATAAGTAGATGGCACTATGAACTTTGATAGGACCAATCTACTATTGAAACCTTCTGTTGAAGTATCAGTTCCTATATTGGTTATGAATTTGACTCATGAAAATCTTAACTTCGCGGGAGACTCTGTTGGATTATGTTCGATTGAGAAACCTTCTGATTTCTTTAATGTTGAGGCAGAATATCATATGGGTGTGATCTTTGTTGAAGTTTGGTCTCTGCACCTGTTGTTAACCTATAGGTTTTTAAGGAAGTTCAAATAAACTTGAAACTAGATCACATTTTTGAATCTTCTACTCTACCGTGCATCACATATCCACCATCATTGATACATCATCAAACTCGAAATGGATAAAGGGGGATAAGGCTGCCAAATTATAGGATTTTAACAATCCAAAATTTCCAGGTAATATTGAGTTTTATCAACTGTTAGAATTAGGCTTATTGGATGAAGAAGATCAGTTAAAAATGGAATTGAGAGATTATTTTGATACAAATTTTTATGATATCCAAAAATCAAAAGTTGTGGGTGATGATTGCAATGCTTTTGAAGGAAATATGCACATGGCTGAGTCTTTAGTGAGAATGAATTCGAACAGTTCTTTAAGAGTTGTAGACCGTAACTCTATTTTTCCTCTGAGTCGTGCGACAACGAATTCTATGGCGGATTCGAGTCTTTCTTCTAAGAATTTTTCAACAGAAGTCTCAAATATTATGTTAGATAAAAGAATGGAGTGCGGTAGTAGTTCTGTTTCCAAGCCAAAGAAGAGTAGGAGTAAGAAGTCCATAGTCTCTTCTAGATCTATCCGTCGGAGTGCTAGGATTCGTAGTAGTCAGTCGCGACCTATAGGTGAGTTATCTGGTTCGAGTGCCTTAAATGGCGCTACAGATTCAGGCTCGGGTATGATTTCTATTTCGGGTAGTACGTATTCTACATACGCATTAGGTAGTTTATCATCTGCTGAGTTTAGCCAGTTAGCCCATAATACATCTTTTATTTTCTCTGACATCGAGATGGATAGGGAGTTCATTAGACGTAAGGAATTAGAGAGGGCTAGTTCTATTAGTTTATGAGGATCATTAGTTGGAACATTAGAGGCCTAAACGACTTGAATAAGTGTGATAAGGTTAGAGCGTTCTTTAATGATTATTCGATTGACATTGCTTTGCTTCTAGAAACTAAAATTTGTTATCCTGATGTTAGATTTTTTTAGAAGATTAGGTGGGTTTCATTTTAGAAAATGGGTTTTCTTACCTTATGTCGGTACTTCAGGGGGATTAATGATAGGGTGGCGGGATAATTATTTTAAATTACTTCAATGTATTGTTAAACAACATTCTCTTCATGTTATACTTCTTAATCTTTCTGATAACTCTTTATTAACTATTTAAAATGTTTACGATCCTAATTCTAAAATTAATCGGAGAATTTTATGGAATGAATGCCTTGATTTTAGATCCTTTGCACCGAGTCCTTGGATTTTGAGGCGTGATTTTAATGTTACGCGTTTCATTGGTGAGTGCTATCATAGGGAAGGGGATTACTCTGAAATGGAGGAATTCAATCAGTTTATTATTAATTCTAATTTGATTGAAATTCCCCTTTCTAATATAGATTTTACTTGGAATAACGCTAGAGAGTCTCCGTCCATGGCTCTTCTTGATAGATTTTTTGTTAGCGATGAAATCGAAGGCAAATTCCTAATTTGTAGAGTCAATGGTTTACCTTATACATACTCCGATCATTGTCCAATTATTCTTACTTGTGGACACCATAGAGTAATTATTAACAACTTTAAATTTGAAAAGGTGTGGCTTTTGGAATCTAACTTTGTGAATCTAGTTAAAGGCAAATGGGTTTCTTTGAGTTTCCATAATATCAGAAATAAAGATAATTCTGTTAAAGCTTTCGTTTCTAAACTTAGGGACCTTAGGAGTTTTCTTAAAAATTGAAACAAAAATGTTTTTGAAAAATCTAAAAATTAAAAATGAAAATATTCTTAATGAAATGCTTAAAATTAATAGGTTAGAGAATCTAGATCTTTAAGTATAGGTGAACGCAATGTTCTTGCTAATCTAAAAGATGAATTAAATTCTATTTTAGAAAAGGAATAGGTTATGTGGAAACAACAATCCAGAATTCAATGGATCAACGAAGGTGATACTAATACCAATTTTTTTCATAATATAGCTAATGGTAGAAAATGTAGTAATACAATTAACTCTATATTTGTTAATAATATAGAGTTAGTTGATCAAAGAGATCTTAACAAGGCTTTTACATACTATTATAAGGATATTTTTGGTTCTAAAATCAATCATAGAATCAATGTTAGATGGATAGATCTGTATCTATCTGATTCTATTATCGATTTATCAGAGTTGGATAATCCTTTTACTGAAGAAGAAATTAGAAAAGCAATAAATGTCATGCCAAGTGATAAATCTCCGGGGCTAGACGGGTTTCCTATTTTATTGTATAATACCTTTTGGGACGTTTTAAAATTTGACTTAGTTAATATGTTCATTGATTTTTACGATGATAATTTGCAATTAGGGAGATTTAACTTCACAAACGTTATTTTGTTACATAAAAAATTGGCGCTAAAAAATTAAAAGATTTTAGACCTATTTCTTTGATTAACTGTTCAGTCAAAATCATTTCAAAAGTCCTAACTAATATACTTAGTAAAAGAATGAATGAATTAATCGATTGTTCTAAATCGGCTTTTATTAAAGGGAGAAATATCACTGATGGAGTGGCAGTTGTCCAAGAATATATTAATTACTGTTGTAAGAATAACATAACTTGTGCGATTTTAAAACTTGATTTTGCTAAAGCTTTTGATTCAGTGGATACTTCAAAATCGATGGTATTTTAGGTAATAGAATACAATCTAAGAGAGGTTTAAGGCAAGGGTACCCCTTATCACCTTTATTGTTTAATTTAGCTGCTGATCATTTTGCAAAAATTATTAAAAGAATAGTGAATAATGGTTCTCTTGGAAGCTTAGGCAATGAAATTTTGCGTAATGGTTTATTGGTTCTTCAATTTGCAGATGATACTTTACTTTTTTCTTCCCATCTTCCTAGTCACATCATTACCCTTAAGTTTATCCTTTATAGTTTTGCACTTTTATCAGGACTAAAAATTAATTTTGACAAAAGTTCCGTGTTAGTCTTAAATGATTTTAATAAAGTTGAAAACTTAGTTGCTGATACTCTTAATTGCAAAATTATGAACTTTCCTTTTGATTACCTTGGTTTTGTGATTAGACCCACCAAACTTAAACATGACGATTGGTTTATTGTCATCGACAAAATTAAAAATAAGATTTCTAACTGGAATGGTAGATTCCTATCCAGAGAAGGTAGACTAGTCTTAATAAATTCAGTTTTATCAGCTCTTCCGATGTATTGGACGTCCTTATATTTGTTCTCGGATTGGGTTATTGATAAAATCGATAAGATTAGAAGAGATTTCTTAAGGGGTGGCAAAAACTCTAATAATAATATTAAATGTCTAGTAAATTGGGACACCGTCTGTAAGGCCAAAGAGGAAGGTGGTCTAGGTGTTATTAATTTGCGTAACATGCATTTGTCTCTGTTAGGTAAATGGCTTTGGAAATTTAAAGATTTTAATGATAACGCTATTTGGAAAGAGATCATTTCTAAACATTACTATTATGGAAATAGCAATTTATATCAAATTGCTTCTCTAGTCACTCATAATATATCTAACTTTTGGAAAAACATTTTAAAATGTAATGAGATTTTTAACTTAGGAATAAACACAATTGTTAAATTCTAGTAATCATACTTCGTTTTGGCATGACCGTTGGATTTTAGATATTGCCTCTTAAGACAGAATTTAAGGATCTGTATGAAATTTGTAACATTAAATATGCTTTAATCAATGAAGTTTATTCTCCTGATAATGATCCTCCTTGGAATTTCAATTTTAACAGAATTTTAGTTGATTCAACTTTTAGACAACATTTTTTGCTTTACGCCAGATTAAATCTTTACAATATTGATAACGATAACGATTCTATTAGTGGGGAATGGGATAAGAGTAAGAAATATTCATCTAATTCTTTTTACAGATTCATTAATTTTTTGGGTACATTAAATAACTCATTTAAATATATATGGAAATCTAATGCTCCTCCCAAATCTATAATTCATATGTGGTTCATTCTTCATGGAAAACTCAATACAATTGAATTTTTTAAGAGAAAAAATATTCAAAATGATAAAAAATGTTATTACTGTAATATGTAGCTTGAGGACATGAATCATTTATACTTTAATTGTATGGATTCTAATTACATTGTAATTAATACTCTTTAAATTTTTAACTTTAATATAACAACTAAAATTTCGGATTGTGAATTCTATTGGAATAATTATAGATTCAAGTTTAAAAAGAATATTAGATTTTTATTAGACACTTTATTCATTATTTTTAGCTGGTTTATTTGGTTTGAAAGAAATCAAAGAATTTTCAATAATAATAATTATCATTTAAACAAATTGGTTTTTACAATTTCTTCATTTTGTTTTAATTGGATCTCTAACCCCAAATATAAATTAGCTAAAAATATCCTTTTCAAAACGTACCTTAATGAAGTTAATCATAATATCAATTTTTTTAAACTCAACAATAATTTTTTTACATCAATAATAGTATTATTAGTATTTCCTCTAATTTAAATGATGATGTCACTTCTAATCATAACTTAATTATGATTAAAGATTCATAAGATATATCCATATTAATAATTTGTTCTAGTCCTTGTTTGATATTGGTTTTTAGGTATTTCATTTATACTGTTATTGTCCAGTTAATCTTATTTAGGTTTTTAATTCCTTCCTTTTCAATACATATATATGTATATTTATTATGTAAATATACATACATATGTATCACTCTAATTTTGTCTTTATTCATTTTCCAGTTACAGTATGGGTGATAGGATATCAGGTTCATTTGGCAGGTTTCCTTCCTTCAGATTGCTGGACATCAAAGGGTAGAGAGGTTACCAGAGCAAGGTATCTTCATCCAGGAAGATATCTTCCCTAGTTTGGTGCCCCTTTCTACTATTCAGAGGCGTCAAAGCGGTTTCTCTTTTCAGTAGATCCACTTCAGCGCAGATGCTTATTCAGTAGAGTAGAGTATCCACATCCAGAAGGATATATTCTTCAGTTTGGTACCCCCCTTTCTGTTGTTCATAGTCTTCAGGGTGGTTTCTCTTTTCCGCAGACCCACTTCAGTGCAGTTGCTTATTCACCTCTTCCGATTCAGTTGGTTGGAGTAACCTCACTAGCTTGGGACTACGTCTTGTAGCTTTTGTTTTACTCTAGTTTTCTAGGTACTTCTAACACCTTAATATCGGGCGGTGACCATGCCAGAGCTCGATATTGGGGTGTGATGGGTGGTGGCCTTGGCGGGACTCATCTTAGGAGTAGCTAAGATTTGTTGTATGTGTTTTTGGTTTTTGTTACCTGTCAGGCATGTTGGCAGCACCTTATATTCATGATATATACATTGCATGTGTGCTCTCCTCTAATCGTAGAGGATCACACATTTTTCTCAAAAAAGTTACTAGATGAGATTAATCAAGGGATTAATTGAGACAATTAATTAAGGAGTAATTTATTTATTTAATGAAGTAATTAAGGGTAGTTAATTACTGAATGAGATTAATCAACGGTGATTAATAAATATGGTTTAATTAATGATTAATTACTAAATCTAATTAATTTAAATAGAATAATTAAAAAGTAATTAGGGTCCATTAATTAATATAATTAATGTTGTAATTAAGGGTTGATTAATTAAGATTAATTAATCAATGATAAGTGATTAATTAATGTAATTAATTAAGGATTTATGTAATTAATTATAGTTAATTAATTAAAGAAGTAATTAAGGATTAATTACTGTATTTGGTTAAGAATAATTAATTTGTAAAATTAATTAAAGGATAATTACTTGAATGCAATTAGAGGGTAATTAATCAGGAATGATTAATTAAAGTGGATAATTAGAGGATAATTAATTAATTAAGTTGTAATTAATTAATGATTATGTAAGCAAGTTTATAATGATGAAAATAATTAATTTAATTTACTTTGAATTAATTAGAGATGAAGGAATTAATTTAATTCATTTTAAATTAATTATAGTATGATTTATCCTTGCTTATGTATGAATGGATGATATTGGTTGCCTTGAATGATTTGAGATCTCAAATATGAGACAAGTGTTGCTGTGTGATATGGATGCTTTGGTTGAAGTGTGATGATAATGTGAATTATCTGTTTGTGATGATAATGTGAATATCTATTTGTGATGATAATGTGGATTATCTATTGTGATATTATGAATTATCTATCTGTGTGTACATAAATAATAGAATTAAATTGTTTTAAACTTTACAACAACTTGGCCTTAAAAGATACGTTTTGGATTTCGATGAGACTGGGATCGAGTTTCCATATTTCGATATCCGAAAACTACATTGATCCAAATTAACGATAGGTCGTGAATCTCAAGTGAAGATGAAGATTCAGAGTGCAAAGGTTATCGTCGTTAACTCTGAGGGTGATTCCAAAATGAGTGTAACGAGATAATGCCTTCGGTTTCGTTCGAACCCAGAACGAACTTGTATGGATTGAATTCTTTCAGAACATTGTCAGGTGGACGATGAGCATTCTAAGAGATGTGTTCTCTAAAGGTAATCGTAGCCTCAAGCCTCGTCAATACCGGGAATGGCTAAAGCATAGGAGGTGCAGCAAGGCTATGTTGGTCATGCCCAAGTAGGACGAGATTTTCCCTGTCTAGAAGTCTCTTTATATTCGACAGTGTGGGCAGTTGATTCGCGACAACTGTCGGGGTTGTCTTGTTTGGGGCTGTCCAGTAAGGGATTGTTCCGGCCTTGTGTTGCAGCGGATTTAGGGTGGATCCTCGGTACGGTGATCTAGGCCCCGTACTGTGACGGACGGTACCCCGGTAGCCCGACCATTGATGGAAACTCATTCTTCCTACGTACCCTTATGATTTTGGTTGTATTACCCACTTTTGTGGCTAGTAGTTGGAATTTAATGAATGTAACAATTTCGGCTATTTTCTATTTACTTGAAAACCCTAGATCCTATTATAATATCACTGGATTTCCTATCAAATGTTTTTGTTAGCGTAAGGTAAAAACTTACCCATGTATATGTGTGGGGAGTCTTATGTGATACCTTTTGTTTTCAAAGAATTTTCAAAGTTAAGCAACTTTAACCTGTTATTCACACCAGACCCATGTCTGTCCCAGAGTTTATCTTTTGTTTTCTTAAACTCTTGAGTACTCAAATTTTTACGAGTAGCCAAGGAATTCAGCTAAGCTTTGACGAATTATGGACGAGCAATGGAGCAGGAGGCTTCAGCGTTGTAGATATTTATAGTGTTCCGCTGTGTGTTCTCTGAGTCATTTGTTTGTGTTATATTGAGTTGTAATAACTAGACAGGTGTTTATAACTGTCTAGTATGTGATGTACAATCTGTGTAACTCTGATAATGGTTGTATACTATATAATACTTATGTTATTAATATAATTTATTCGTTCCACTGTTGAGATTCCGATGTTGTTTTTCCTTCTTTCTTCTCTATCTTTCTCTTCTCTATCCCTTTCTTTCTTACTCATGATATGTCTTTCTGGGAGGTGAAAGATGGATCATGACAAAAAGTTTCAAAATTTATACAGACGACACAGTGAATTCATTTCCTCCTGGAAGCCCCCATTCATAAGTGTCCTCCTCATTTTTAACAAGACTAACCTGCTCCAGAATTTCTAAGAGCTTGAAAAAATGAATCAAAACAAATCCTTCCAGAGTACTACTAAACACAATATTCCAATTGCCTTTGCTTATATAAAGATCAGCAACCAAACAATCTTGATGAAGAGATAAGAAGTACAAGTCAGGGAATTCAGTCATAAGAGGAATACTAAGCAGCCAAGGTTGCGACCATAATTTGGTTTTTTGCCATTATTGACATTTACCTTCATGCCAAGCTGAAATATATTTTGAAAAGAAATGATATTATTCCAAAAATTAGAAACATGTCTAGGAAGAGTGAAGTTAAAATCAAAATTGTCTCTGTAATAGTAACTCAAAATCCATTCTTTCCAAGTAGCATCACTATCATCCACCAACTTCCAAAGCCATTTACAAAGAAGAGAACAATTCAAATCCTCCAATTTAATTACTCCAAAACCCCCTTAGTTTTTAGTCTTGTTGACATTATCCTAAGCAACAAGGTTATTAATATAAGAACCATCCCTTCCAAAAGGAAGTTTCTTCTAATCAAATCAGTTTTATCAATACCTCATTTCGGCATCTTATAAAAAGACATCCAGTAGATGGGAACAACAGAAAGAACATAATTAATTAAATAAGTCTTCCAGCATTCGACAAACAATTACCCTTCCATCTAGCAAGCCTAGAATCAACCTTATCAATCAATGGTTGCCAATCCTCATCCTTAAGCCTAGAAGGTCTGAGGGTAGTACCAAGATAGTTAATGGGAAAATCTTCAAACTTGCCTTTCGGGCTAGCAGCAACATCACAATCAAGATGAGGAGGTGCTCCAAGCAAAATAACAGAGCTCTTGTTGAAATTAATCTATAGCCCTGAAAGGTTCTCAAAGCCATAAATGATAAGCTTCAAAGTAGCAATATGATCAGGCTTGGTGGAACTAAAAATTAAAGTATCATCGGCATATTGAAGAGTAGAGATCCCTTTCTCAACCACATTATAGTCAATAGAAGACAACAAATTATCTCGAATAGCAACATGAATGATACGTGCGAAAACGTCAGTAGCAATGTCGAAGAGAAGAGGTGAGAGGGGATCACCTTGTCTCAAACCCCTTCTTGACTTGATCTTCCTCCCATCTATACCATAAATATTAATGAAAGAAGTACCACTTTCAAGAATATTATGAATCCAAGTTAGCCATTTCTGTCCAAAACCTCTAGCTTTCCTTGCTTCAAAAAGAAAATCCCAATCAACCGAGTCAAAAGCTTTAGATAAATCCAGCTTCAAAAAAATGCTATGGATATCATTCTTAGGGAAATAAGCGATAACTTCTTAAGCAACAACAACTCCTTCCAATATATATATATATATATATATATATATATATATATATATATATTTTTAATAAAAGCAGTCTAGGTTTTGCTGATAAGCGAATCCATCTTCAATCTGTTCGCCGAGAATTTGGTAATAATTTTGAAGATGCAATTAAGCAGGCTTATGGGTTTGTAATCCTTTAAATTCTCGGTTCCCTTCTTCTTGGGAATAAGAATAACCCTAGCATAGCACAAGCAGCCTAACTGCGAATTCCTTGCTTGTAACTCATTAAAAAGCAACACGATATCATTCTTAATACCCATCCAATATCTCTGAAGGAAAAAGGATGGAAAACCATCAGGACCAGGTGCTTTATCACTAGGCAGGTCACTGATAGCTTTACAAACTTCTTCCTCAATGCAAATGCGGTCCAAATCATCCAGAGGACATAAAGCCACATTATCATAAAGTAAATTCTAGTCAGCAGAAACGTATATGTTAATTCTGATGCCAAATAATTTCTAATAAAAAATAATAAACTCTCTGGAAGTATCCTCTCTATCATTGTATTCCACATCATCAACCTTGATTTGATAGATTAGACTAGATCTCTTCCTGCCACTAGCAGTCTTACGAAAACAAGAAGTGTTGGAAACTCCTTTCAACCATTGGACTCTAGATCTTTGGCTCCACATGATTTCTTCTTGATTGATGAGGGTATTCAATTCAGTCTTCTTCAAAAAAAAAACTCTTCTTTCTTAAGATCAAACAGGTCTCTCTCTTCCTTCAAACAATAAAGCAAGTAAATTTCACAATTCAAATCAGAAATTCTCTCCCTGACATTTCCAAAAGTCTCTTTCTCCCATTTTTCAAAAATTTTCTAAGATTACTCAGCTTGTAAACAAATCTCTTAGCAGTCCCTCCATCACAAACAAAAGAATTCCACTTATTCAACATAAGATCATCAAGGTTCTCTTCTTTGAGCCACATTTTCTCAAATTTGAAAATCTTAGGAGTCTTAAAGTCATCATTAGCACTGAGAGTAATAGGACAATGATCTGAAAAAATAGCATTAGCAGCTGCCTGAGAAATTAAAGGAAATTTATCACCCCATAAATCATTAATAAAAAACCTATCCAATTTAGCCATAGTCTGAGAATCTCTGTTATTGCTCCAAGTGAATTTTCTATTGTTGAGAGGAAGGTCAATCAACCTACAGCAGCCAATAAAATCACTAAAATCATTCATATCACCAATATCACCATCTCTACCCCTTCTTTCACCACAAAATCTTGTCACATTGAAATCACCTCCAACAGCCCAAGGCCCACTGATACCTCTAGCAACATCAACACAGAAATCCCGCACTTCCTTCCTTTCACATCTAGTTTGGGGTCCATAAATGTTAGTTATAAAAATATTGCTTCCATCCACAGTATTTTTAAGAACTACATGAAGAACATTTCTGTGTTTAATTTCCAATTGTAGCAAGAATTTATTACTCCTCCAACCCACAAACAAACCACCAGATTTTCTCAATGAATTTACAAAACTCCAATCAGACAAAATATTACCACCCAAAGAAATAAAGAGAAAACCATCAGAATTAGCAATTTTGGGTTTCTGAAGAAAAACAAGATCAACAAAATGCGTCATAAAGGTATTCTTAACACTGGCACATTTCTTATGGGTGCCAAGCCCATTTACGTTCCAAGACATAATCTTCATGAGTTGAAGTTATACCTCAAGTTTTCTAAAGACTTTAACAGGTCTAAATTAGAGTCACCGTTATTAAAAATTAAACCCACATCTTTAGCTACATGATATAACTCGGATGAAGATATAGCCTTTAATATAGCAGGTAAATGATTAGCACCAGTAAAAGGATGAGCAAGTGACTTATAAGAGGTTGATGGTCCTGACTGAAAGAGAGTGCGGATTAAGGATCTTAAGGCTAATTTAATAATAGAGGGGGGGGTGAATAGTATTTAATGGATTCTAAGACTTATATGGACTAAATTAAAATTATGACACAAAAAAATGTAGAAATTAATCACAGAATCAAACACAGATGCAGAAAATAAATAAAAAGCAGTGAAAGGAAAGAAGATACCGGATTTTATATTAGTTCGAAGTTAACCTACGTCCAGTCCTGCACCAAGGCAAACATCTTGTACATATCTTTATTATACCAATGTCGAGATTACAATCCTAAATTTCTAAAGGCCTTGAGATACCCTCCTGTCTTCGAGTCCGGAGCAAACTCTCTTGATTTACGGGACACAAGATCACCCAATTGATTTCCAGGCACAACCACACCTTATAGAAAGACTCAATAAACTTTTGATTGCAAATTGATTCTATAACTCTAAATAGCACTTTGATCTTCGAGAGAGAGCAGAGAATCAAACAATGATGAGATTCTAATTTGATTACTTGAGAATTCACAGAATTTCGGTACGATCTTAAAAATATGAAAATTTTAGAATATGGATTTGTGGAGGAGTGAAGAAAAAAAGAAAAATATTTAGTTAAAAAATTCGTTTGTGAAGGCTATTTATAGACCAGTAACAGTCATAACCATTCGTGAAGAGATTTAAACGAATAGACACTTCTTTTGAAAATTGAAACTTTTGAATTTAACGGTCATCATGTCGACATGGGTCTCCCATGATGTCGACATCCCTTAGTTAAAAACTATGTAAAATTTGTTCTGAAAATGGTATTGAAAGGAAAATAAGATGAAATGATTCTAAAGTAAAATAAACTAATTTTTCTATGTTTTAAAATAAAGAAGAGTGGAAAAATATATTTTTAAAAATATATATATTTGATTTTAAATCTCAAGTGTGTGTGTGTATATATATATATATTATAAAAGAATTTTTAAAAATCGAAAATAGTTCGAAAACAAACGAAGTTTAAAACAAGAGTTTATTTAAAAACAAAAACAAAGAATATTTCAAGGCTAAAACATCTTTTTGAAAATCATTTGAAAGGATAATTTTAAAGCTAAAATATTTTGAAAAGCAGTTTGAAAATCATTTTGAAAATCCATTTTAAAGTAGTTTTGCATGCTTCTTCCTGCAGAATATTTCATCACATCAGGACTCAAGAACTTGTACAAAACCAGGATGCTCGTGGGTTTGTAAGCCACTTGTTGTAGGTTTGTAAGCTACTTGTCGTAGGTTTGTAAGCCACGAAGAAGGTAGAAATGGGTTCTATCCCAAATGAAATTTGAAATGAAGATTTCCATGCTATTATGAAGTCTTAACAAAACTAGACACTTATCTTGAAATCTTGATCTTGATACTCATGAGTCTTCAAACTTGATTTCTTCATTCTTGATCTTTATACTGTACAGTCTTCAATAATCAGTATCTGCCTTATATAAATCCTGCATAATAACATTCATATATATATCTAGACAATAGTGTTAGTATATAAGTTATAATAAAATAAGTTACAAAGGTTGTTATCATCAAAACCACTATCTCAAGTTCCTAACAATCTCCCCCTTTTTGATAATGACAACCTTACAAAATATTCTTACCACTTTGATCATACCATAACCCCCCTTACACCAACTCCCCTTACTCCAAGCCTACTATTTTATATAACTTCTCCCCCTTTGTCATCAACAAAAATAACCTATAAACCTTGAACTTAATAGAAAATGAGATAAACAAACATATGACATAAGAATAATAACTATGTATGAGTAAATATAGCATCCTAAGTTAAATGGAATTCAAGATTTTATACACCAAAGATTGTTTTTAGAAGAAAATTAATTAAGATAACACTTATGTACAAATTAACAAACCAATATACAATCAGGAAAGAGAAAAACGAAAAGGCTTAACGAGGACCCTTAACTATTGGTGATTTATGGATCGAACTATTTGGATAGTGGAGATAAAAGTTTCCATGTTTTTCGACCAAGTTTCTGTTAGCGTCAAAAAGGAAATCTCCAATGCAAATCACGCCATCGTCTTTGTCTATATGAACATCCAGATTCGGCAGAGGATGTTCTTCTTCTTGATCCGCTTGTGGTTCATCTAGAGGCTCTTCTTCTTCAGAAATCCATGGCTTATGATGATTATTCGATGACAATAGGATTGGCATGGTTATCCATAAGGAAATTTTGTAAATTCCTAAGGATTCTATCTTGCCTATCTTGTTCTCTAGCCATTCGCAGTTGAATCACTTGAATTTATATCATCATTTGAAGCAAATCTTTCATCTTCTCTTGTAGTTTGATGACTTGTACGTGTGTGAAACGTTGAAAAGGATTAGAATGAGGAGAAGTAGGTGAAGAAGGTTCGTTATTGGAGTAGAAAGCCATTAATTTACTGTTTTAGAATTATTACAGAGAATAGAACAGAGAAAAGGAGTAAAAGTTGAAATATATAAATATATAACCAAATAAATTCTTTTAGAGGGAAATTTAAATTTGAAAATCTCGGCATGTATGTCGACATAGGGGGATCGGTCATGTCGACATGCCCAACTCAATTTTTGAGAAATTTTTATTTATATTAATTATTAACTACACTTGTATTATTTATATTTCAGTTAATGAACATATACCTAATTCTCTTCCAAAATGTAGTAAAGTTTTGTTCATTTAATGGTTTGGTTAATATATCAGCAATTTATTTTTCAATATTAATATTTTCAAGAGTTATGACTTTTTTACTTATATTATCTCTAAGAAAATGATGTCTAATATTAATATGTTTTGTTCTAGCATGATGAGTTAGATTTTTAGATAGGTTTATTGCACTAGTATTATCACAATAAATTGGTGATTCGGTTATAGTTAATCCAAAATCTTTTAAAATTTGTTGCATATGTATAACTTGAGAACAAGCCAAAATGGTAGATATATATTCTGCTTCAGTTGTTGATAAGAATACAGTGTTTGCTTCTTACTAAACCAGGAAAACAGAGAATGTCCTAGAAAGAGACAAGTGAAAGTCTATAGGGTGGATTGCGTAGTGTATATGCAAGTATATGTGACTAACTATATGATGCAACTAAGATAAATTAATCTAGATAAATATAGAATGAGCACACCAGGATTTTATGCTGGTTCGAACCTCCCGTTCTATGTCCAGTCTCGAAGCTCCCCTTTGAAATTCGACTATCAAACAACCTCACTTCGCCCGGAGGAGTAGGCTTGGTTACGATAGCTTGTTCTTGTCAAGTATGTGTTTTATAACACAAATATTGACTATTAAGTACAAATGCTTCTGATATATATATCTAGAGAATATTGATTGATGAGATTTGAATATATGGAAGAGTGAAATACAAGTATAGATTACTAAAGATCAAGAATATATCGAGTATAAAAGTAAAGAGCGCAAGTTAGTAAGGTATGCTCTTCTCTTTGATTCTTGATGTTATTTATAGTGGTAGAGAGATTCCTTGAGTAGTTGCATCCATTAACAAGTGTTATATAGTCGCTTCTGATGGTGATGAAGAGTTGTGGTGAAAAGAAGCGAAGATGCCTTTTCAAATGCGTAGTTGCAATTTGAATTTCAAAACTCGAGTTCAGTACCAGACATCTGGTATTTGTTTCAGATGTCTGGCTATATTTTTTTTGTATATACTAGCCTTTTAGACGTCTGAGTACATTAACCAGGCATCTGATCCTGTCTGGTTTATAATCCAGAGGATTTCTTCAGACATCTGGCTAGTGCACCCTGACATATGAACTCTACGCATGTTGCTTTTGTGCATCTATGTCGTTGCTTCATTAATCCTATCGACTTGTAGTCTCTTGTAACGTTCTTTGAGCCTTGTTCTTGTCTCTTTAGTGATTTTACTTTAGCAATTACCTGTAGACAAAAATATATATGCATATTCGATTTCCATTGTATAGTTGTTGTCACTGAAACTGTAGATTTGATTTCCTAACAACAAGTTCCACTTGTACTTTTTTGGTCTGATTTACAACCAGCGTAATCAGCATCACAATATGAAATTAAATCAAATACATTATTTTTAGGGTAAAATAAACCATTATCTAAAGTATGTTTTATATATCATAATTTTTTTAACAGCTTTTAAGCGAGTTTCTTTAGGTTGAGATTGGTATCTCGCACAGAGATAGACACTATGCATGATGTCAGGACGACTTGCTGTTATATAAAGCAGCGAACCAATCATTCTCCTATATAATTTTCATCAACGTTTTTTGATTTATCTTCTTTACTTAAAACAACATTAATTGTCATTGGATTTGGTTTCCCACTAGAAGTGGTCAATCCAAATTTATTAACTAAATCCTTAGCATATTTTTCTTGACCAATGAAAATTCCTTTATCTAATTGTTTGATTTGAAGCCCTAAGAACTTAGTTCTCCCATATGACTCTTCTTAGTCATTGTATTTGAAAATTATTTATTCATTATGTTATTAGTTGATCCAAATATTATATCATCTACATATATTTGTATTAATTGAATATCATTTTTGTTTCTTTTAATAAAAAGAATTGTATCTATTTTACCAATTTCAATACCTGATTTTAGTAAATAAGATCTTAGTCTTTCATACCAGGCTCTAGGAGCTTGTTTCAGATCATATAGAGCTTTCTTTAATTTGATTTGGAAATTTTTTATCCTCAAAAAGTGGAGGTTGTTCAACATAAACATCTTGTTTTACGAAACCATTTAGAAAAGCACCTTTAACATCCATTTGATATAACTTGAAATTATTGTAGTTTGCGAAAGCAAGTAGAATCCTGATAGCATCTAGTCTTGCTATGGGTGCAAAGGTTTCGTCATAATCAATTCCTTCTTCTTGACAATAACATTGTGCGACTAAACGAGCTTTGTTTCTCATGACTTCACCAAGTTCATTCATTTTATTTTTATAAACCCATTTTGTTCCAATTATACTTATACCATCGGATCTAGGAACAAGTTCCCAAACATCATTTTTGGTGAACTGATTCAATTCTTCTTGCATAGTAAAATCCATGAATCATCAAATGATGTTTTCTTTGGATTTTTACTATTTATTTGATTTCTCGTTTTAACTATAGGTTCAATGTTTTTAGTATATTTTCTACAGGATGATCTTTTAATAACCTAATTCTTTTATTAGGTTGAATGATTTCACAGTTAGTTTGATTAGGTTCATTATTTAAAGTTACAAAATCTTCTTCATCTTCTATTTGTACAATATCTTTAAAATTTTCATCAAAAGATACATGCATTATTTCTTCAATAGTGTTAGTTCTTAAATTATAAACTCTAAATGCTTTACTTCTATTAGAATATCCGATAAAGATATCTTTGTTGGATATAGGTTCAAATTTATCTAAATTATCTTTTGTATTAAGAATAAAACACATACTACCAAAAACTTTAAAATAAGCTACTATGGGTTTCTTATTGTAAGGTAATTCATATGGTATTTTATTAGCTAATGGTCTAATTAAAATTCTATTTAATATATAACAAGCTATAGCGACTGCTTCAGCCCAAAGCTTTTAGGTAAGTTACTATCAAAAAGCATTGTTCTAGCACACTTTTGAATCGTTATATTCTTATGTTCTACCACTCCGTTTTGTTGTGAAGTTCTTGAAAAAGAGGAATTATGAGTAATTCCTTTTTGATTATAGAAATTCTCAAAATTTTCATATTCAAATTCTCCACCATGATCACTACGAATAGTTTTTATTTTTGAAGAAAGTTGATTTTGAATTCTTTTAGCAAAATTCTTAAATAATTCAAAAGCATCACTTTTAATTTTAAGAAAAATTGTCCAAGTATATCTAGAATAATCATCTACAATTACAAAAATATATTTATCGTGATTAATTGATTGAACTTGAGATGGACCAAATAAATCTAAATGAAGTAAGTCTAGAGGTTTAGAAGTAGAAATCATATCTTTTAATTTAAATGAACTTTTCTTAAGTTTTCCTAATTGGCAAGCATCACATATAGTATCTACTTTAAAGTTTAACTTTGGAAGACCTCTAACTAAGTCAAGTTTTGATAACCTAGATAATAGTTTGAAATTTAAATGACCAAATCTTTTATGTCAAATCCAAGGGTCACTTGTATTAGCCACAAGACATAAGTTATCATTTGAAACTTCCATACTAAGGATGTAAATATTTTTCTTCCTAATTCCTTCAAAGATAATATCAGACTTATTATCTTCGGTATAACACTTATCTTTTTCAAATTTAATTTTAAATCCTTTATCACATAGTTGACTTATACTAAGCAAATTATGTTTTAAATTCTTAACTAGCAAAACATCAGAAATAAGAGGAGCTTTAGAATTACCGACATTGTCGATGCCAATCACATATCCTTTTGAGTTATCTCCAAAGTTAACCAATCCACCATCTTGATATATACTGTCATTGAGTATCTCGGGATTTCCAGTCATATTCCATGAACAGCCACTATCAAGTACCCATTTATCTTTCTCAAGTTGCACAGTTTGTCCGTTGGTTGTTGATTCTTCAAAGCCATGTAACATGTCTGTTCCTGCATAACAAACCAATTTGGTAGATAACTTGATTTTTCACAAAAACTATATGCAAACTTATGATACTTTGATGAAATATATAAATTCAAACTAGTATTAACAAAATTTTCTAAAAAGGCCATTTTTAACTTTTCAAGTTTCAGATTATGAAAACTAAGAAAACCTACGCTCTGATACAAATTGAAAGGTAGTGCGGATTAAGGATCTTAAGGATAATTTAACATTAAAGGGGGGTTGAATAGTGTTTGATGGATTCTAAGACTTATATGGATTGAATTAAAATTACGACACCAAAAAATGCAGAACTTAATCACAAAACAATCACAGAATCAAACACAGATGTAGAAAGTAAATAAAAAACAATAAAAGAAAAGAATACACCGAATTTTATACTAGTTCGAAGTTACCCTACGTCCAATCCTGCACTAAGGCAAACACCTCGTATAGATTTTTATTATACCAATGTCGATATAACAATTCTCAATTTCTAAAGGCCTTTAGGTACCCTCTTGTCTACGAGTCCGCGACAAACTCACTTGATTTACGGGACATAAGGTCACCCAATTGATTTCCTGGCACAACTACACCGTATAGAGAGACTCGATAAACTTTTGATTACAAATTGATCCTATAACTCTGAATAGTACTTTGATCTTCGAGAGAGGATAGAGAATCAAATAACAATGAGATTCTAATTTGATTCACTTGAGAATTCGGCAGAATTTCGGCACGATCTTAAAAATAAGAAAAATTTATAATATGGATTTATGGAGAAGGAGTGAAGAAAATAAGAAAAATAGTTAGTTAAAAAATTCGTTTGTGAAGGCTATTTATAGACTAGTAATGGTCATAACCATTCGTGAAGAGATTTAAACGAATACACTTCTTTTGAAAATTGAAACTTTTAAATTTAACGGCTACCATGTCGACATGAGGTATCCCATGATATCGACATCCTTTAGTTAAAAACTATGTAATTTTTTTTTAAAAATGATATTGAAAGGAAAACAAGATGAAATGATTCTGAAGTAGAATAAACTAATTTTCCTATGTTTTAAAATAAAGAAGAGTAATAAAATATATTTTTAGAATGTATATATATAAATGTGATTTTAAATCTCAAGTATATATATATGTACATTATAAAAGAATTTTTAAAAATTTGAAGATAGTTTAAAAACAAACGAATTTTAAAACAAGAGTTTATTTAAAAATAAAAACAAAGAATATTTTAAGGCTAAAACATCTTTTTGAAAATTATTTGAAAATATAATTTTAAAGTTAAAACATTTGGAAAAGCAGTTTTGAAAATCATTTTAAAAAGCCATTTTGAAGTAGATTGCAAGCTTCTTCCTGTAGAATATTTCATCATATCAGGACTCGAGGAATTGTATGAAATCAGGATGTTTGTGGGTTTGTAAGCCACTTGTCTTAGGTTTGTAAGCTACTTGTCGCAGGTTTCTAAGCCATTAAGAAGGTAGAAATGAGTTCCATCCCAAATGAAATTTGAAATGAAGCTTTTCATGCTATTATGAAGTTCTAACAAAACTAGACACCTATCTTGAAATCTTAATCTTGATACTCATGAGTCTTCAAATTTGATTTCTTCATTCTTGATCTTTATATTGTACAGTCTTCAATAATCAGTACCTGCTTTATATATATCCTGCATAATAACATTCATATTTATTTAGGCAATAATGTTAGTATATAAGTTATAATCAAATAAGTAACAAAGGTTGTTGTCACCATTCATATTTATTTAGACAATAACGTTAGTATATAAGTTCTAATCAAATAAGTAACAAAGGTTGTTTTTGTTCAAAAACACTATCTCCAGTTCCTAACACTGACTCCGTAGACTTAATTCCCACTCTCTTCTCTGCCTTGGTAAGGATGTCATCCTTTTTCCCTAGGAACCTAGCACTTCTCCTCAAAATTTGAAAATCTTCCACCACCTTCTGGCCATTAGAGACCACTATGCTTGAATCATCATTCGGCTCTATGTATGAATCACTGATGTTAACACTTGAGTGATCTTTCTTAGAAATTTGAGAACTGTCATCGGTCACCACAATCACTTCCACGGACAGAGCAGCTTCCACCCCAACATTCTCATTCAATACCTTAACACCAAGAGGTTCCATTCTATTAGCACACGAATCATCTGAATCTGTAACCACATCTTCTACAATAATTTGGTCATAATCAAAGTCAACGTCAACATTTCCTCACATACTTATTTTACTCTTTTCTTTATCATCCAGATTAGCAGGAAAATTAGCAAGAATATTAGTCTCTTCTTTAGCAATAGTTCCTTTAGTGATCTCCAAATTAGAAGCATTCACAGTAACAGTATCATCAACATTGTTTTTAGCATCAGAAACATTTTCCTTTTTCCAAATCAAACCCTTCTTCACACCAAACTTCATATTAGGCCAATCATTAATATCAGGATCCACTCTCACATCTGTAAATTGAACCTCTACCTTTTATAAAAACCCATCAAGAGAAGTTTTAACAGACGAGGGTAAAGGAATTGAAGCATCCCTATCCATTTCAACATCTAAAAAAGAATAGTCAAATGTCGCTTCTTTCGCTTTATCCAGACTTACAAGATATTCAATACACACAAGGGCAGAGGTAAGACATCAAAATCCCAACAAAAATCAGGTAAATTTGACAATTTGATCCAGCATCTATCCTTAAAAACCCTCTTCACTGCCCCCTCTCCCAAGCTCCACATCCTCAACTTAACACTTTTACCTTTATATGAAATAGTTTTCTTGGCTACAACATCTAAGGCAATATTGAAACCATATTATCAAATTTTTATATTCTAATTTTTATTAGTTTAATCTTTGCGTTCACAAATAATGTTGTAAAATATAAATTTATCTTTTAAAAGTTGTTAAAAATGAAACCATGTTATGTAATGCAAGATATTTTTTGAGATAAATGAATTAGAATAAAAGTGTTATTATTATTTATAAATACTTTTATGTTATGTGATTTATATATCTTCATATGTCCGAATAAAGAAGAAATTAATTTATTTATTTTCTCATATACATAAATATTGTATATAGTGAAACCTTTTTATTTTGAGAATTTATTAGATGGATTAATAAATAGGGGGAATTAATTTAAAGAACAAAAATTTATATATTTTTAGCCTCAAATACACGGCCTCAATGTTTTAACCACAAGGACAAACATTCTCCTGAAATTATTCATAAGGACAAACATTCTTCCAAAAATTATTCATAAGGACAAACATTCTTCCAAAACTGCTACTGAACTAAAAAATGATACCTAAAAACTGCTATCGATAACTACAAACCGATACCTTAGAAATGCAATGAATAACTAAAAACCGATGCCTAAAATAAGTTGTTCTTCAGGCTAAAATACTGAAGGTCTGTCCTTGAGGCTAAAACGCTGAGAAATTTTGTCCTTGATAATAATTTCCTATAATAAATATTAGTTAATAATATTTATTTCAATAGTTTAAATTTTAGGTTACACAATTAGTTAAATATATAGACTTGAATGTATATTTAAAGATAATTGAGAAAGGTTTCTATTTAATTGTAAAAAAAATTAAATTTCTAGGTATTTGAAGTTAAAAGAATTTTACAGTTCAATGTATGATAAATTTATTTAGTAAATAAATTATCAAATAAATTCATTATTGTCATCAATGTATATAATTTATATTATGTAATATATATATATATATATATATATATATATATATATATTAGCATCCAAATGATTTTTTTACCAATTTGTTATGCGTCTAAATATGTATGTTGAAATTTTCGTCTTTTAGGATTTATTAATAAATATTAGCTGATTAAGTTTATCGATTATTTAAATTTTAGATTATGTAGTTAATTTAAATGTGTGTACTATAATGTAAAAAAAGGTGAAATATTTATAAATAATTGTAGATTTTTTAATAGTAGATTAGTAGGTATTGAAACATAAAATAGTCCGAAAAGATTATAGAATAATTGTACATTAGTAAATTATAGGATTTTGAACATAAAATATCCACCCGGAGAGAATTAAGGAGAATACAGATAACTTCTAGAATTAACGATGGAGCTTCAAATTCCTCTGCTTTACTATTATTTAATAGATACATGATTTAAAATTGATTTTGATGTTTGAATGTCAACATTTGAACCTAAAACTCTATGTTTTCTCTTGCTTCATTTTTATCTGGTTTAGAAAACATCAGGATTGAAATTCTTGATCTACATGAGTATATTGAATGTATCAGCATGGTTTAGATGATTTTTCTAAATTTCTCTTTTACGTTTGGATCGGAATGTAAGTCGAATCACAAAGGTAGAGACTCAATTAAAAACAGAAATTAATCATGACATGTGAAGATTTTTCATAACAATGTTAGTGTTGGAGTTTTTGGTATTTTACATCATGTTTTAGTTATCTTCTGACAAAGTCTTTTGGACTTTATTTATTTTATTCCTTTTTGTTTCGTAATAAGATCCTAGTAATTAGGAAACAACTTTACCACGAGTTAGTCATGTGTTAATGGTTGCAGTTTTATTAGTTCTGTTTTGTTTGTAACGCTGATATATAAAGCCATAATTTGTTCACTTAATAAAATATAGAAGCTTCATTCCTCCATTATTGAGTCTACCCGTGTTCTGTGAGAAATGTCAAATAGCTCTAACAGTGGTATCAGAGTACCACAAAAGGGCCCGGTAGAGTGAGACAGTGATAGCTATCGAAGCACCATGCATTCCCATATTTGACGGAGATTACGATCATTGGAGCATGCTGATGGAAAATCTACTACTATCAAAGGAATATTGGATTATCATCGATACAGGTTACACTAAACCTCAAGGAGGTGAATTCTATCAGCTGCATAAATGAAAAACTTAGAGGAGTTAAAGCTAAAAGATTTGACAAAAACTATTCTTTTCAGGCAATTGACAAGTCTATTCTAAAAACAATAACCCAAAAAAGTATACCCAAGCAGTTATTGGATTCCATGAGAATAAAATATCAAGGGAACACTAGAGTGAAACGTGCTCAACTTCAAACTCTTCGTAGGGAATTCAAGATTTTAGAAATTAAGGAGGGTTGGTCTATGACTGATTATTTTTCAAGAGTGATGGTGGTTGCCAACGACATGACGAATGCTAGAGCAGCTATGCAAGATGTAAAAATTGTTGAAAAAGTATTGTGCACTCTCATTAAGAAGTTAAATTACATTGTGTGCTCAATTGAGGAGTCAAAAGACATAGATCGTCTTTCCATGGATGAGTTGCAAAGTTTCTTACTTGTCCAAGAACAAATTTTTTGAAAGAACAACGATGAAGAACAAGCTCTGATCATAGGTGATGAGAGTTTGGAGCAAGGGAGGAAAATAACCCCATGTCATGACTACCAGATGCAAATGCAAGTTTTTTGTTTCTATACCACGATTCTTCAAACCACTGTTTTTAAGTATAAACGACATGTTAAGAGCTCTACAAGTTATAACCGTCACTTTTGCTTCTATAATACACATCTCCTTCCCATCTGAAACCCGTTTTAGTACTCAAACACCAGCTAGTAGCTACTTTTCCGTCCTTATATACATATAAAACTTTAGTAACTTTACACCTTGGTTAAGATCACACCGTTTCCTAATTCATGCATATCGACAAACCAAGTCTCTAAGTACCTTTCTTCTTTCCATCTCTGCACCCGAAACAACACCAACCACAGTAGTGGTCTTGCATTGAATTTCTCGGAATATTCATAACCTAGTAGCCTGATTCCAAACCAGAAAATTAGTGTTAAAGACAAAATTTCTCAACATTTTAACTCTAAGTACATACCTTCGGTATTTTAGACAATTTTGAATTTTAATTCGGAGTTAGGACAAGAAATTAACAATGAGGACAAACACGCAAATGAGTCTGGAGCGGCGTCAAGCTTAGACGGCGTTGTCGACGAGGGCGGTTGCTGCGATGGCGTTAGCGGGGAGGGTGGTTGGTTCGACGGTGGATGGAAATGAGTAGGGTTTTTGAAGTAGCTCGATTTGAATTCATCTGATGATGGAAAATTAATGGCTCTGTTGGTAGAGACGCCGTGGTGAAGTGGTGTTTTGGAAAAAATAACAATTCGAGAAAGAAGAAGAACAAGTTGAGAAAGAAGAAGAGCAACCATGGAAGAATTAAGGGAGAAAAAGTGGTATCAGCTGTTGGGTATCAGTTTTACGGTTTGTATGTATCTTTTTCGAAAAATATTTTTTATTTTTGAGTTTGTATTTTTGTTGTATAACAAAATTATTACACTGTAATAAATTTACAGTTTGAAGTGAACATTTATTGTTTATTTTTTTTTGCATTCATATTGGTTTAATTTATAATGTATTGCTGTGTTGAGTTTAGTAAGAATTGATTTTTTAGGTATAATTTTTATTTTTTCTGAGTTTTATTTTTTAAAATTGCAGTGTGGAAGTGTAACATCCCAAAATTGTTAATTTAAATTTGGTAACTTATTTGGACTTCTGAAATTTAATTTGAAAAGTTTCAAAAGAAATAAAATATTATTAATATTAAGTATTACAAAGATATATGTATATAAATAAAGTGTTTGGTAGTTTAAGCTTTAAATAAATTATGATAGAAATTATAAAAACAAGAATTTGTGTTAAACATAAATATATAAGGTAACTCATATGGATACATAAGATAATTCTAGTAATATGACCTAAGAAATACATATATAAGCAAAGCAAATCAGACAAGTTGATGTATGTGAATTTGGTGTATGCAAGATAACAAAAACAAAAATGTATGAAAGGCTAAAATACATATCTATGTATAAAAAAAAATGCACAAAATAAAATAAAATAGGATTACATGTAAACAGAAATGGGAGCAATTGCATTAAATGCTATCTTCTCAAGCACAAATAAAGTCATTTCATTTTCTACAAAAAAACTTTGTATGGTCAAAGAAGGAGGCAGGCAAGAAAAATCTGACCCAAAGGAAGACGATACACTAGATTACTCCTACCTGTACAAAACTATCTTCTCTATATATACATCTATTCCAGTTCGTTTATCAACTTAGCAAATCAGAGAAAAGAAAAGAATATAAACATCACTATATTTTCAAATTCAAATACAATCTGCTGAAAAAACAGGAAGATAAAAAAATACTGCAGTTTTCAAAACAGATATAGTCTCTGTTTAAACCTTTGTCGGGTGAGTAAACATATTTTTGAAAAGATTTAAGTATAATTAAAACTGTGTAGATGATTTGTGACAAGTGTTATGCTATATGGTTATATACAGATGAGTATTTCTATGTATGTTAATTATATTTGTTCTGTGCATTATTGTTGGTTATCTCTGTTGTTTTGTTTCAAATACAGAGTTCAATCAAGATAAAAATTTAAACTTCATCTTCACTAATCTCTGATAGGCCTTGATCTTCAAATAAATAATTTAGTTTAAACATAAATTATGATCTAGATTTTGTTTAAAGCTTAATAG
Source organism: Allium cepa (assembly GCA_030765085.1). NCBI lineage: Eukaryota > Viridiplantae > Streptophyta > Magnoliopsida > Asparagales > Amaryllidaceae > Allium > Allium cepa. The sequence goes on from CM060930.1 coordinate 243,690,516, forward strand.
TGAAGTTGTGACTCTGTAACATTCAGTTTTACAGTAAAAAGTTAATTTTAGGATAAATTCGAATATTGTAAAATATTAATTCGATTATATAGCTTGAATCAACATTCAAAAACAAGATTTTTAAAACAAAAATGGTGATTTTTAGTGAAGTATTTTAAGTGCAGTTCCAAGTTGAACCGAAAATGTTTTTTCACCCATTTCCATCGATCAAGGAATTATTGAATGTTAAGATTTTGCTTGAAGCTTGCTTGGCCATTGATGATTTCAGGAAAATTTTTGAATAATTTTTCTATTGCATGAATTGGTGGGACGAGTTCAATTTAGGGTTTATGCTCGAGTTTTGGACATGGTCAGCGGCAAAGTGATTGCGTCTCCTCGGAGTGATCGAGCTGCACGAAATTGAGAGGGAGAAGAGTGGGCTATCGGCAACGTGAGGCCGAAGCTGTGGATTTTCTAATGAACGGCGTAAGTGGGACGAGGCGTTTTCGTTCGGCGTGTTCAAGTTACAGTTTCAAACGAGAAGCAAAGTTTCGATTTCGAATTTTTGGCGTCGAATCGATCTTTGCAATCGAGTGTAGCGTTAGTACGCGACTTTCCGAAGATGACGTGGTTCGCCAGAGCGACGACGAAGTGTCGTGCATGTGCATGGCAACGAATGGTGTCGGCAGCTTTTGAGTGGAGAACGTCTCGAATTGATATTCGAGAAAATGAAGGGTGTGCTTCGGGTTGAAACGCGAATTCTCAAGCCTGGAACATGCGAGCCTGGAACAGTTGTTTAAGTTTAAACTTAAGCTTAAAAAAATAAAAAGAAGAAGAAGAAGAAAGTATGTGAGGCACGAGAGAGTGAGTCGGGGAAACGTAGGGGGAAACTCGAGTGTTTACTCGAGTAAAATCTGGGTATTCTCCGGTTTGCTTCAAAAAGGGGTTAAGCCTTGAAAATTTAAAGTCAACATCGTTAAACAAATTTTAGTACTAATGAAGTATCTAATGTTTGACTATTTTAAGTTAAGAAATTATTTCAAGTTTTAATTAATTAAGTGAACACGTAAGAATGTTTTTAAACCTTAATTAATATTTTAATTAAGTAATTAACTTAAGTTAAGTATTAAATTTAATTACCATTAAAATTTTCAAGTTAGTAATAAATTGATTTCAAAGTTTAAGGAAGATTTTTAAATGTTAATTGTTTAAAAAGGGTAATTAAGAATGGTTACTCAAATTATAATTGTATTTAACTAAAGAATTAGAGATTTATCAATTTGTAATCAAAGATTGGTTAATTAATAATTAAGTGTCTAATTTATTTGTAATTAAGGATTGTTAATTAGATAATTAAAGTTAATTAATTTATAATTAGTAGTTAATTAATTAAGTAATAATTAATTAATAAAGTTGATTAAGATTTAATTAATTAATCATTAAGAATAATTAATCATTGATTAAAAATAATCAATAAAAATAGTTATGTGGTTAATTCACTTAAATCACATTCACCTTAATTGAAATGATTAACTATTATCAAATGTTGTGCACTGGATTGATATTTCTGTTGTGGTTGTGATACTGTGTGATGCGAATTGCTTTGTGCCGAACAGTGATTTGTGATTTAATTCTGTATTGATGTGAAAACCCTTTTGTCCGTAAAACGGCATTTACACTTCGATGCGACAGGGAGTCGGTTTCAGTTAGTTATCTAAAACCCACATCGAACCATGAATGTGAATCTTTGTAATTGATACACACGTGTTTTAAAATTAAGCGTTCACTATTCGGATTAGCCGGGAAAGGACATTTGTGTCATATAACCCATTCCGAATAGTGATTTGACGAAATGAATAGCATTTGAAGACGGTGATGAAGACCGGGTGTCTTCGAAAAGGATAGGATAACCTATCGATTTTCTCTGCACTGAGTTGCTCCGGTATAGATATCTCCACATGTGATAGGGAGTCCGATCGGGATTGTGGATACCCGGATTTACAAGGGCTTCTTCCTTTATTGGACGAGTTGCCTTCGGTTCTGTTCGAACCCGGAACAGACTTGTATGGTTGTATGTCTGACACTACACTTTGAGATATAAAGCAGATTTCTTTCAAATACATATCTGTTGGTGTCGGAGAATTTATTCTCTTAGCTTAACACCCTTCTCTGAGACGTACGAGCTCAGAGGTTATATAGTTGAAGGTTATCAGCGAGATACTCCCAATTTGGTAGTGTGGCATGCTAAGTGCTGCTGTGTGTTGATGATCATTTGTTGATCATTTATGATCAAAGCATGACTTTCGTGTAAAACGTAGCTTTGTGGACGAGACCTCATCGGACCTCACACCCCGAAAATGGTCGAAACAGGAAAGATGCGGCAAGGTTATGAGGGTCGCACCCTTTAGGGTATGTCATTTCCTTTTGGAAAAAGGTGGTACAATGGTATGGAGCCTAGATACTTTACCTATGTGGTTGCTGCAATCTCATTTACTGTGTGGTTGTTGCTTTGTGGTAGAGAGCCCTCGAATAAAGGTCGCAAACGACTGGGAGGTGGCATACTCGAGTAGTAGTTACCTAGTTACAGAGGTAACCCGGTCTTGTGTTGACAGAGAGCCGGGTAGGTTCTCGGGACGTCCCTCCAAAGGTGTACCCATATGGCATTAGGAAGTTCCTTAGCCTAACCATTTGTTGAAAATCCAATTCCCAATACGAACCCAGTACAGTTTTAGTTATATAACCTGTCATTTACTTATGGTGGTCACCACTGTTTAGATGGTAGCTATAGTAGGCATAGTACGGAATGTCTATGCTGGCTAAGAATAGTATTATACCTTCGAAATGATTTTCTACACTATGCACTAGTAATAATATCAAATAATTTTTCTCGTATCAAGCATATTTGACTATCATAAGAAGAAATCTCCTTCAATTCTGCAATTGCATTGTGTGGTGGTGGGAGGTCTTATGGTAGTTTCATTTTCCAAAAGCATGAACGATTTTTCTTGTATAAATCTGTTTTATTTAAAAGCAACTGTTTTTGTTTACTCGTACTAGTCTCATGACTGACTCGAAGTTTATTGTTTCTTTCTAAACTTTGGGTACCCATCATTTCCACACGGGAAGCCTAGTAGCAGGTTTCGGTGTTCTGGTGTTAGCAGTATTTTGGAGGCTTTTGTCTTGAACATATTTTGGGAGCTTTTGGATCTCAAGGTGCTTAGTTTTTGGAAGTGTACTATCGCTTCATTTTCTTTGAAGACTTTTGGCATATGATCACTTGTGGTTCTATTATGATGTTCTATTTGGAGTTGTGATATATGTATAAGAATATTCTAATGTAGTAATGGATATTATGATGATGTTGTATCTGTGATGTAATGCATGATATTCATTTTGTTTTCGCTGTTTTATATTCATCTGATGTTGTTATAAGCTCCATCCGACTGCAGTTCGATGTTTGAATCTTTGGCAGTCGAATACAAGTGAGGTATTTGATGTCAATTTTCGAATATTGAATTTCGGATCGTGACAGGAAGTTTTTTTTATTGCTTTATTTGTTTGGTTATATAAAAAAAATAAAGTTGTTATATAGTAAATGTAATGATCGTTGAGTTGAATTAGTGTTTCGTTAGTATAAATATTTAATGAATTTTGTTTGAGTATCGGTTTTACTATAGTTTGAGTATCATTTTTTAGATGTCAGTTTTAGTGACAATAGTTATTATTTTTGTAAAAGTTGTTATATTTTTACCTAGAGATGAACCGTTGTCTTGCTCGCCATAGTGCACACTATCTTATTAGAATGGATTTCATGCTTATGCTGGAGTGAAGCCATTCGATTTGAATTGCATCGGAGAATAGAGATGCTTGAGTCAAAGAATTGTTATATCAGAATGTCGATATTAGTTTTTAGGTAGAATTTTTTAGGCATCGGTTTTTAGTTACCGGTAGCAGTGTTTAGGTATCAGTTTTTAAGTTAAGAGTTATCGGTAGCATGTGATGGCAACAAGTGGTGTTGGGGACGGCGAGACTGGTGGTGCGGGTGATGATGGTGGATGAATGTGCGACGAGGGTGGTTGATAATTTTGACGGTTTGTCCTTATGGCTAATTTTTGGATGAATGTTTGTCATTATTATTGATTTTGAAAGAATGTACGCTCTTGTAGCTCAAATATTGATTTTGTATTCTTGAGAAAAAATACATATCGTTTTCCTTTATACAAAAACCTCATTCCAAACACCCTCGTCTAGTCGTTCAAATTTTCTTCTAGAACCTCCTCGTGAACACCAACCTATCGCCAACCTATCGCATACAACATCAAGAGCACGATAGCATGCATCACTAACAAAAACTTTATTCCATATTCATTTCTCCATTCAGATATTATATGCTCTCGTGTACGAAGAGACGCTGACCAGTTGATAGTGGATCCACCTCCAACAGTGGAACTCGATAGAATCACAACTCCTGTATCATTGTTCAGCAATGCACCATTTTTTTCATACATTTGGTCGAGGCTTTGGTCTTCGAGTATATTGTTGCCTGCATAATAGTTTCCTTTTTTGAGTACTACTACTTTGTAGCCCGCCTTAGCTAAAACTCAAGCAACCACACCACCACCTGAGCCTGATCTCACTATTGCTGCATCACATTGTATGCTTAGTGTGTTGGTTCCACAGTTTTAGTTTTGGATGCCGGTAAGTGTTTAAAGCGATTCCTATTTTCGAAAATGTCGTGGAAAGAGTATCTTTTGAGCTCTCTATGTATAGTAAAGCTCTGTGTAATCAGCCTTTGTCTGTTGTATTGGAGTTGAGTTTCTTGATATGGTCAGGACCTGGTCCGCAGTAGTCTATTGTTTTCCATGTTAGGTTTTCTTTCTTTTCATTCACCTATAGTTATGAAAAAGAAGGCTTATTCATACACAGTAAAAAGGCAGTCTCTTGTTATATTAGCATGCTTGATTACTGAAACAAATCAGCTCTGCACACACAGTCTTTGTTTTCTTTTAGTTTATTGTAGCCAAGGTTTTCAAAACAAAATTCAAACTTAAGTCAAAATAGAATTTAAATTGTAAATCGTAGATTTAGAGTACCCATGTTTACGGTTTATACACCATTCGAAATTGAGTTTGATGTTTGACTTTCAACATCCGAACCTAAAATTCAAATACTTCAATTTTATTTTGTTTAGAAAACATTAAAATTAAAATTGTTGATCCACGTGAGTCTGTTGCTTATATTAGTATGGATTGGATAATTTTTCTAAGTTGTTTTTTTTAACCGAGTTTGGATCTGAACGTAAATCGAATCGTAAAGTGGGAGTGAGAATTAAATCACGAGATAGGAAGATTTTTGATAACAATGCTTGCAGGTGGCCATGTACTTCATGCCATAACTATTAGTGTGGTAAAAGAGTGTAATTATCGTATTGGTTGTGTTCTATAAACGTTCTGATGACTATGTACAGAGCAGTACGATAATGAATGAATAGGATACAGTCAATATATCTTTCAACAGTTGGATAAGTATCATTTCTTCTATTATTTATATAGATGTTCCTTTAATCGACAGTTGGTTATGAAACGGACATTTATCTTTCCATGGTCGATCAAGTATCATTTTTCGCTCCTCTCATTCACCCACAGTTATGAGAAACAGTAGTTTAGTTATAAGCAGTCAAACAGTAGTTTAACTTCACAGATATAGCAATGCCCCACACTGTAACCTTTCCTTCTCACTGTGCTATTTTGCATTGATTGTTGAGAAACCTGTGGCTTGCACTATACTTGTCAGAAAAGGCACTGACGTTTCTCTAATATTTTATCGTGGTTAACATATTTTTACATATTTTTAATATTTTAGTTGTTATTTTCAAAACAGACTAATTCTACCAATTAGTGTTTCAACCACTGATTTAGACACAATGGAAAATTAAGAGATGATAGGTTTCTTGTATTATACCAACTGTGCTTGATTAATGTTATCACAAAATATAGCACAAGTCCTTGTCTAATTTTGTAATCAGAAATAATTTTATGGTTAACAAGTTGTGATCGTCCATTGAATTGATAATCACTTGTACGTCAGAAAACATTTCTTTAGTAGCCGAAGTACATTGGGAAGAGTTTGTTGGTAGCTTAAACGTTTCTTTAAAACCCAGACAAGCACATTCAAAGGAATTTAAAAAGTTTGCTTCAAAATATATACCAAGAACCCCCTAATGTCATCGTCATGTAATATTCAGAAAAATACACATAAAGAGGGAAATTATATGCTACATTTCATAATACAACAAAATCAGTTCACCTCGCCTTTTACCTGGTTTACTATAAAGCATTAACAGTTCGAAAGATTGACTTATTTTGACACATTGACTATATGTGCACGCACACACATACACATGTCATCAAACTTTTTATTGTCGGCATGTTTTCTAAATTTGATAGTACTTGAACATGGGAGCTATTTTATTATTGTAATTTTGTATAAAGTACAAGGCATAAAATGAAATGTTTAAGTGTGTTCTAGAGTTCGAGAGGTAATATTGTCGACGTAGCAATTGATGTTCAAAAAATAAATTTCTTATCAAAATGCGAACAAACGATATTTAAGCATTCAACGATCAACATTCCGCGGTTATCATTCAACATTCACAAATTTAGACACTGATGGTAGTCATTTTCACAATTCACTTCAACCACTGTGGCTCGTCGTTGTCATCTTCACCATCACTGGTTGCCTTCCTCTTCACCTTCACTCGCTGCTAAATGCCAATGTCGTTGCCGCCTGCACTTGTCGTGCTTGCCTCAATTTCCGCCTTCACCAACACTCGCTGCGCTTGTACTCGTCGATGTCGCCGCCCCCCTCTGTGTTGAATTTGGATAATTCAAATATTTGCTAAAGAGGAAAGAAATTAATTGATTGATTCATTCAAATCAATTAGTTTGGCTGGTATATGGAAGGATATTTTGAAGGAAACTAATTAATTAGTCAATCAATTAATTAGTCAATATATTTGCTATATGAAGAAATAAATGATTATGAATGAAGAAAAAAGGAAAGATATGAAAACGAAGATTACGCCATCTATTTGTACTAAAATTAAATCATACAATTTGGAAAGATATCTGGATAATCAGGAAATTGATTTTCTTAATCTCCAAGCAACCCTTCATTATCAAGTCTATTTAAATGAAGAAATTTCATCTTCATATGTACAAGCAAGTGCGAGAGTATCCACCATTATTCTTCCCTCTCTTTTATACTCTTTTCTTTAGTGAAATAAAAGAAGTTGTTGGATCTCCGTGGATGTAGTATATTTATATCTGAACCACGTTAAATCTTTTGTGTCTCTTATTTATGCTATTGTTTCTGTGATACTGCATAATTGAATTTTTTTTAAGTGTCATTGGTATCTAAATAGGCAATGCTAGATCCTGAACAAATAAATCACTTCCGCTCAAAATAAAATAAAATTCATTACAGTTTGATATCAGAGCTAGTGTTATTGTTCTTGTTTGGACATTAATAGCTACTTCTAGTAAGTCTGTTGGTAGATCTGATGTCAAGTATGGAGTAACATGTTTTGACGGAAAAAGAGATTTTGGTACTTGAAAGATGAAGATGGAGGCTGTATTCAAGAAAGAGAAGACTTACAATGTTGTTTCTGCGCCTGAGAAATTAAAAGGTATTGATGCAGCTGATTTGAAAGAGATGGAAGATGAACCTTTCACAATAATTCAGTTGAGTCTTTCAGATGAAGTTCTTAGAGGCGAAAGAACTATGCGATGCATTATCGGATGCATATCAAGGCAAGTCTCTCACTAATCGGATTATTTTTCAACAACAACTCTATTCGTTCAAGATGAAGCCTTGAGCTGATCTCATGGAGCATGTTGATGCTTTGACGACTTTGATTATGAATCTGAAGGTAGCGGAAGTTGATATTACTGATGAGGCTCAAACTGTGATCCTCTTGTGTTCCTTGCCTAAGGAGTACACTGCTTTTGTTAATTCCATGATTTATGACAGCAGTAAAATTAGTCTGTCTGATGTAAATGTTGGTCTTCATAATGAAGTATTAAGAGGTAAATTGGCGAGCACTAGCTTGGACAGTGACACCGAAGGCTTATCTGTTCAGAGAGGTAGAGGCCAAAGCAGATCGAAGAAAGGTGGATGACGGAATTATTCATGGTCTCAGTCTAGAGGGACTAAGAATTTGACTTGTCATTATTGTAAGAAACCATGACACTTCATAGCACAATGTCTCAAGCTTGAAGGTAGAAGAAAAGATCTAAAGCAAGCCTCAGCTTCCGCAGCAGAGACACCGATGTATTTACAGCTTCTGGCTCTTCTGAGAAGAGCAACTTATGGCTGATTGATTCTGGCGCATCCTATCATATGACACCTGATAGAAACTGCTTTTCCACTTACCGTGAAATTGATGGAGGAGAAGTTCTGATGGGTAATGATGCTTCTTGCCGTATGGTGGGTGTTGGTAGCATGATGATTATGATGTTTGATGGTGTTATTTGTACGATCACCGATGTTAGACATGTACGGGATTTGAGGAGGAGCTTGATTTCTATTGGCGCATTGAGTAGACTTGGCTTGAAGATTGTAGTGGAAGGAGAGAAATAAAGATGTCAAAGGATTCCATGATTGTTATGGAAGGTGTGGGGGCAGGAAATCTTTGTCTATTAAAGGGCATTACTGTAATTGGTGAATCAGCTTCTGTTACATCTGTTGATTCAGATTCTTTCAAATTATGGCATTTACGGATGGGTCACATCGGTGAGCGCAGCATGGATGAGTTGAGAAAATGAGGATTGATAGATGGAGTTCATCATTCAAAATCTGGTTTTTGTGAATAGTGTGTTCTTGTAAAGCAGACGAAGATTTCTTTTGATATAGGAAAGCATAAAGCAAAAGCTGTCTTGGAGTATGTTCATACAGATGTCCGGGGTCCCTCCCCTTGTCAGTCTTTAGGTGGAGCCAGATATTTCGTTTCATTTATAGATGATTTCTCTCGTAAAGTATGGGTATACTATCTTCAGTCAAAGAGTGAAACCTTTGCCAAGTTTCGAAATTGAAAATATATGGTTGAGAAGCAGTCAGGGAAGAAATTGAAAGTTCTCCGTTCATATAATGGCGGTGAATTTGTGTCACAGTAATTCATCGATTATTGTGAGTCTGCAGGCATTAAGAGGCATTACACTACATCAGGCGACCCCCAGTTTAATGGAGTTGCAGAAAGGATGAATTGGACATTATTGGAGAGAACAATATGCCTTAGACTGACTGTTAAATTGAAGAAGAGATTTTGGGCTGAAGCTTTATCTACGACAGGTTTCCTCATTAACCGCAAACCTTCTACTGCCATAGATATGAAGATCCCTGAAGAAGTATGGAAAGGAGAGCCTGTTAGCTATTCATTTCTCAGAGTGTTTGGATGCCCAGCTTATGTGCATGAGAGCAAAGGAAAGATGAACCTAGAGCTCGCAAGTGTATTTTTCAAGGTTATAGGAGAGGAGTGAAGGGATATAGGTTGTGGTGTCCTATTAGCATGAAGATCGTTATGAGTAGGCATGTGACTTTTGATGAGAAGGCTATGTTGAAAGTGGAGCCTTTCTCATCGGATGACAATGAGAGGACATGTGAAGAATATCAGACACAAAGCAAGTCATCTGTTGATTGTTTCCATAGACGTTCAAATGGTATTTCCAATGACACCGTGGTTGATGAGGATAATATCGATGTTGGTACAGAGGATCAAACTCAAGGTGGAGCTCATTCGAAACCTAGGCCTGTCAGATAAAGAAGAAAGTCTAAGTGGCTTGATGAATTTGTTGGATTGAGCATCGAAGATGTTAACTTCGATGATATGACAACATATGCTTTGAATGTTGTCCATGATGAGCCCTGTGATTATAAAGAAGCTATTACATCAGTTAACAGTTCTAGCTGGTTAGTTGTTATGGAGGAGGAGATTGAATCATTGCAGAGAAATCATACTTGGGATTTGGTGCCTCTTCCCATCGAAAAGAGAGTTATTGGTTGCAAGTGGTCTATAGAATGAATGATCGTGAAAACGATAATATCAAATACAAGGCATTGTTAGTCGCAAAGGAGTATGTTCAGAAGAAGGGGTAGAGTATCATGATATCTTTTCTCCAGGCGTTAGACATACTTCTATTTGTATTCTTTTGGCATTAGTTACTCATTATGATATGGAATTAGAGCAACTAGATGTCAAAACTGCATTCTTGCATGGTGATCTGGATGAGGAGATTTACTTAAATCAGCCGAAAGGGATCATTGATAGTAACAGACCAGACTATGTTTGCAAACTCAACAAATCTCTATATGGACTGAAGCAGTCTCCTAGACTATGGTAGAAAAGGTTTGATAAGTTTATGCTTTCACAAGGATACTCCAGAAATTTCAAAGACCAGTGTGTTTATTTCAGAAGATGTGATGGTGATATGATTTATTTGTTGTTATATGTTGATGATATGATGATTGCATCTCGGAGTATGGTCAGAATTAAAGAGTTGAAAGCGGAGCTCAGTAGAGAGTTTGACATGAAAGACTTGAGAAAGACACAAAAAATATTGGGTATGGAGATAAGCAGGGATAGGAAGCAGGGAGAGTTAAGGCTCACTCAAGCTCAGTACATCGAGAAGGTCCTCGCTCGATTTGCAACGGAGAAAGCCAAGCCGGTTGGCACTCCATTAGGCTCTCATTTTAAGTTGTCAAAAGACTTATCTCCCTCATCGGAAGAAGACAAGAGGTATATGGCTAATATACCCTATTCTGGTGCTGTTGGTAGCTTTATGTATGCGATGGTGTGTACAAGACCAAATTTGGCTCTTGCAGTGGGTGTTGTGAGTCGATATATGTCTAACTCGGGCAAAGAGCATCGGCAAGCTGTGAAATGGATTCTTAGATATCTTCGAGGGACTTCTTTGGTGGGCTTGTTATATGGTGGAGTGGATGGTGACATCTTTCTTAGAGAATGTTGTGATTCTTATTACGTTGGGGATAGAGATGCAAGGAAGTCAGTGTCGGATTATGTTTTTACACTTGGCATAGGCTCGATTTCATGGAGATCAAAGCTGCAATCTATCGTTGCTTTATCGACTACCGAAGCAGAGTTGATATCGACTGTGGAAGCAATAAAGGAAGGATTATACTTACTTCAGTTGTTGGATGATCTTTCAATGGTGCAGCGGACAATAGAGCTATTTTCAGACTGTCAGAGTGTGATTCATCTTGTAAAAAATCAAGCTTATAGTTCACGGACGAAGCATATTGATGTTAGAGGTTTCTTTCTTATGCTTGAGGAAGAACGAAGCAAGATCAAATTGTTGAAGATGATACTTTGGATAATCCTTCAGATATGATGACTAAGTCACTTCCAAAGGATAAGTTTGAGCATTGCTCAAACTTGATCAGTTTGATACCTGTTACTTGAGCGCCATGGGGCGCTAGACCCAACAACTTATATGTCGATTGCTTGATGATAAGGTGATGAAGAGAGATTGTTATATTTGAATCAAGGTGGAGTGTTGAATTTGTATGATTCAAATATTTGTTAAAAAGAAAAGAAATTGATTAATTGATTCATTCAAATCAATTAATTTGACTGATATACGAAAGGATATTTTGAAGGAAACTAATTAACTAGTCAATCAATTAATTAGTCAATATATCTGCTATATGAAAAAGTAAATGATTAGGCATGTAGAATAAAGGAAAGATATGAAACGAAGAAACGCCATCTATTTGTACTAAAATCAAATCATGCAATTTGGAAAGATATCTGGGTAATCAGAAAATTGATTTTCTTAATCTCAAAGCAACCCTTCATTATCAAGTCTATTTAAATGAAGGAATTTCGTCTTCATATGTACAAGCAAATGTGTGACAGTATCCATCATTATTCTTCCCTCTCTTTTGTACTATTTACTTTAATGAAATACAAGAAATTGTTGGATCTCCGTGGACGTAGGATATTCATATCCGAACTATGTTAAATCTTTTGTATCTCTTATTTCTGCTATTATTTCTGTGATACTACATAATTGATTTTTTTAAGTGTCGTTGGTATCTAAATAGGCAATACTAGATGCTGATCAATTAAATTGCTTCCGCTCAAATTAAAACAAAATCCACTGCACTCCACAGCAGCCTACCTGCAATCGCCCGTTTGCGCCTGCACGTGGCAAACTTTTTGATTCACTTTTTAGCGGCGTCCATCACATTAAAAAATAGAGTTCTCCCTTCGTTGTATTTTCCCGTTGAATATATGGGGCACAAATAAATTAAATTTTGACTAAGGGATTGTTACCAGAGGACCATGCTACATATGTTATCCGATGAATTAGGCCAGTAACAGATGGTGATACTGCGATCTGGTTCTTTGTTTGTCGATCATCGTCGAATCTTCGAGATAATATTTGTGTTTCTCACACCATTTATGTTTCTTTTCTATGTCAATGGTGCTCGATATGACGTCTTCTAGAATGCTATCCAGGATTTGTACATTGATGACCACTGATTTCAACTTGAGATTGGACATTATCTGTACATTTTCCCTTTTTTTTCACGATTCAAATAAACTGTGCGAATCATTTTGTTGTGATCGTTTGTATTTCTGATAATTGCCTGCGTATATCTAAAAATAGTCTGAATATCATGAATCTGTAGGTTAACTTTGGTTTAGCAAACATAAACCTAATGAATGCCTCATGAACACATCCTTTTTTGCTTATTTTAGGATTATTGCCATTCCCACTATAAAAATTACTGACAAAGCATGTCTGTTTCTCATTATAATATACAATTTTTTTTTTGAACTGGTACTTTATATACAACAAATCAATGGGACAACATATCACATGTCAAAATAAACGTTCGAAAGCAAGTTTCAAACTTGTGACATCCTGCACCAAAGCCGAATCAATTAACCACTTGAACAATGGTGCTTGTCTTATATTGTACTACATAATGAAGAGTAGACGCACTTTGTATTATCGGATGAACTGAACCACATACACAATTTATATGGTCAATTGAAATTCGATAATTTTATATGAATTTAACGGTGTGATGGTAACACCCTTTGTTTCCTCATTAACAGCATAATTCAAAATGTAGAAGTTCACGCTGTATTCCATATAGAAATAGTTGATCATGACGGAAATGTCCATGACAATAAAATCGTATTTCATATACACAACATCAATCAATGTACCTTAGGCTTGCTTCATGCTTGCACCTTTCCTAATTTTCCTCCTCAAAGCTTCAAGAATGGACTGTGCAGTACAATAAGCAATAGCTTGAACAGTTACCATAGGATTAACCCCCAATGCAGTTGGAAAAACACTAGTATCCGCCAAATACAAACCTTCTACTTCCCAACTCTCCCCATTCTGCTTCACTACTGAATTCTCAGGATTCACACCCATTCTGCAGCTACCCATTTGATGAGCTGAGCATATCATATTTGAGAAATCATTCAGTCTTTTACTGCTTGCCTTCTTCACGAATTTTTCGAATTCATGTGAACTCGCACTCTTCAGGTTTAGCCTGTCGCCTTTAAGGTTATGTGTTCCTATTTCGACTGCCCCAGCAGCTGCTGCAATCCTTAGCATTTTCTCCAACCCTTTACTTAAGTTTGCTTCGTCTGTGCTATCAAGTTTGTACTGTATGAAACCTTTGGAATCAATGCTTCCTGTGCCTTTGTCTCTTGCTATGGCAATCATATGAGCAGTTTTTGCGAACTTCATCATTCTGTCTTTGGAATCCTTGCCCGATGTCCATGGTGTGACAACTGAGTACATGCCTGGTGTGGGAAGTATAAACCAAAGTTACCATTCAAGAAACTTTTTGGTTAATGCATTAATGCTTATGGAAACAGTAATCATCGTCGTAATTGATTGTTAATTAGAATATCAATATCATACTAATATAGGTATTATAGACATGGTTGGAACTACGAAAAGAAAAGGATAGAGCTAGAAACGAGAGCGTGAGAGAGATAAACGAGAAAACTAGAGAAAGTAGACTTAGACGACTTGGACATATAAAAAGAAGATAAAATGATGCACCAGTGAGAAGATGAGACAATATTTACATTGAAGAAAAATACAAGAAGGAAAAACTAAATTAACATGGAAAGAAAATAATAAAATGACCCGAAATTGCTATATCTGACTAGTAATATGACTTAAGATGAAATGATGTGAAAATTGATAATTCGCATGTTGACCTCAATTGTTTGGAGAAGAGGCAAGGATGATGATGTTATTAGACATTTAGTCATTGATTATGTTTCTGGGTTAGTAATGTATTAGACGTGACAGATTTTATACACACATACACACACGTATACAAATACACATATGTATACAAATATACATACATATGTATGCAAATACACACACACATACATATGTATACAAACATATATATGATGTGTGTGTATACATACACATACATACATGTGTGTGTACGGCGTACGCAACTCATTTGATGTGGGCGAAATAAAAAAGAGCTTTCATGTGTGATTCTTCTCCTCTAATACCTGGATGCATCTGCGGCGTTTGTATCATAGCTCCATACCCCGTCGTATCAGAATTATACACAACCGATGACATCGCAGTCATTATACCACCTTCGTAGCTTTTCTTGATTTTCTCTTCAGGAAAATAACCCCATGCCATGACTACAGGATGTAAATGCAAGTTTTTTCCTATATTACGATTATTTAAACCACTGTTTTTCAATATAACAGGTGTGTTGAGAGCTCCACAGGCTATAACGGTCACTTTTGCTTCTATAATGCACGTCTCCTTTTCACCAGCAAAGCCATTTTGGTACTCAAACATGACACCACTAGCTACTTTTCTGCCTTTATCTACATATATAACTTTAGTCGCTTTACACCCTGGTAAGATTATGCCATTCCCCGATTCATGCATATCGACCAACCATGTCTCTGAAGTACCTTTCTTCTTTCCATCTTTGCACCCGAAACAACACCAACCACAATAGTGATCTTGCACTGAATTTCTTGGAATGTTCTTAACCGGGTAGCCTAATTCCAAACACCCTCTTCTCAACACTGAGTTATTCAAATTTTCTTCTAGAACCTCCTCCTGAACACCCATTCTATCACATACAATATCAAGAGCATGATAGTATGCATCACTACCAAAAAGCTCTATTCCATATTCATTTCTCCATTCAGATATTACATGCTCTGGCGTATGAAGAGATGCTGACCAGTTGATAGTCGATCCACCTCCAACGGTGGAACCCGATAGAATCACAACTCCTGTATCATTGGTCAGAAATGCACCATTTTTTTCATACATTTGGTCGAGGCTTTGGCCTTCGAGTAAGTTCAAATTGTTGCCTGCATAATAGTTTCCTTTTTCGAGTACTACTATTTTGTAGCCTGCCTTAGCTAAAACTCCAGCAACCACACCACCACCTGAGCCTGATCCCACTATTACTGCATCACATTTTATGGTGAGTATTGGTTTCTCAGTTTTTAGTTTTGGATGCCGATAAGTGTTTAAAGAGATTCCTATTTTCGAAAGTGTTGTGGAAAGAGTATCTTTTGAGCTCTCTATGTAGAGTAAAGCTTTGTGTAATCGGCCTTTGTCTGTTGCATTGGAGTTGAGTTTCTTGATATGGTCAGGATCGGGTCCACAGTAGTTTATTGCTTTCCATGTTGGGTTTTCGTTTTTCTCATTCACCTATAGTCATGAAAAAACAAGGCTTATTCATAAGTAGTTAAAAGGCAGTCTCTTATTGTATTAGTATGCTTGATTGCTAAAACAAAACAGCTCTGCATATATACACTATCTGTATGTTTTACTTTTTTTCTTTCTAATTTCATGCAGCCGAGGTCTTTAAAATAGGTTTCAAATCGTAAATCATAAACTTCAAACTTTAAATTGTAAATCATAAATTCAAAATTTTCATATTTTAAGGTTACTACTTGATTTGAAATTGATTTTGATGTTTGAACTTCAGCATTTGAACCTAATACTTAATGTGTTTCTCTTGCTTCATTTTTTAGTTTGTTTAGAAAACATCAGAATCGAAATTATTGACCCATGTGAGTATGTTGAATATATCAGCATAGATTAGATGATTTTTCTAAATTGTTTTTTTAACTGAGTTTGAATCGGAATGTAAATCGAATAGTAAAGAAAAAAACTTGGTTTAAAATAGGAATTAATCATGACATGTGAAGACTTTTCATAACAATGGTTGTTGGTGGCCATTTACTTTATGGCATAATAACTATTGGTGTGGTTAAAGAGTATAATTATCGTATTGGTTGTGTTCTAGAAACATTCCGATGACTATGTACAGAGCAGTACGATGATGAATGAATAGGATACAGCCATATATCTTTCAACAGTTGGTTAAGTATCATTTCCTCTATTTATATTGATATTACTCTAATCCACGGTTGGTTAAGAAGTGGTCATTTATCTATCACTATTTGATTAAGTATCATTTTCGTTCTTCTTATTCACCTACAGTTATGAAAAACAGTATTTTGGTTATAAACCTTCAAAAGCCAATCTCTTATTATGTGTTCGGATATTTGATTGGCGTGCTATCTCTTTTTGTAAAAGGTCGTATAGTAAGTGTCAACCATGACCACTATTTGATACTAGTCTATGTATAGAGCAGTGTGATAATGAAGAAATGGTTGTACATCTTTCAATGGTTGGTTAGGTGTCGTTACCCCTATTTATATTGATATTACTCTAACCAGTGTATTGTAAAACGTGTATCATCATATATTCATATTTTGGATATTTAGCAAATAACATGGACCACAGCTAATAGCTACTTGTGTTTCTGCTATTGTTGACAGAGGTAGAAAATGGAAAGCACAAACATTTGTATTCATGTATATGCTTAGTAACTTCACAGATATAGCAATGCCCCACACTGTAACCTTTCCTTCTCACTAAATGAATTGCATTGCATTAATTTTTGAGAAATCTATGGCTTGCAGTATACTTGTTATAAAAGGCACTGACGTTTCTCTAGTTATTTTATTGTGGTTAGCATATTTTTATTATTTTGGTTGTTATTTTCAAACAGACTAATTCTACCAATCAGTGTTTCAACCACTGATTTAGACACAATGGAAAATTAAGAGATGATGGTTTCTTGTATTAGACCAACTGTGCTTGAATAATTATCACAAAATTGAGGACAAGTCCTTGTCTAATTTTGTAATCAGAAATAATTTTCTGGTTAACAAGTTGTGATCGTCCATTGAATTGATAATCACTTGTACATCAGAAAATATTTCTTTGGTAGTCGAAGAACAATGGGAAGAGTTTGCTGGTACCTTGAATTTTTTTAAAACCCACTCAGCACTTTCGAAGGAATTTAAGAAGTTTGAAAAAATAAATTTGCACACGAACAACTCCCTAATGTCATCGTCATATAATAATCAGAAATATACACATAAAGAGGAAAATTATATGCTACATTACATAATACAACTAAAACTAATTCATCTCACCTTTTATCTTGTTTATTATAAAGCATAAACAGCTCTGAAGATGGCATCAGTACTGAAGTGTTGTACAAGTGCAAGATATTATAGTATGCATGCATGTAAATACATAAAGATAAAATATTTAATTTTAAGAACAAAATAGATATTATATGTGTTGGCCACTTGGCCAAAACCGATAAATTCCCCATCTCGAAATAACTTATGGGTACCCAAATGCAACGTATCTTTATGATATAATTTCTAGCAAGTTATGTACTTCCATCTACTAATTGACTACTTATTCATTAGAACTAGAGGTAGTTGAGTTTGACATGAATATTCCATCATCATATTATCGTTGGACTGATTTTATATCTATTCATTGAGTGTGAAATTTGTTAAGAAAAATACTGAACTTTATTTAGAGGCAACTAATCTTTGTATATGTACAGTTTACTCTATGAATATTTGCACATGCTTTGATGAAATCAAATTCGAGGCAGATGAAGTACCTGGGTGTAATAGAATAGGAAGGCAAGGCTTTTAAGTGCTCTGAAGAACCATCTTAATATGTAAAATGGATTGTTTGCCCACCACAGCATGATTTTTTCTCTACGTTTTTCGTCAAGTTCGGAGAATTTATGAAAATATGGAAATTTGGTCGTGAAGTTCTTCGCTCCGCTTAATACAAATGTCCCATACCATGTAGATAGAAACCATAGCGCTATACGTAGCAGTTTCATCAATGGATGTTGTAGCTTTGTGGCTATGAATTCCCCCGCCTAGTTGCAAATTTCAAAGAAAAATATATATTGCATATCATCATTTGTTCATGTAGTTTTCTTGCATAAATTCCCTTTAGAAATTAAAAGCATTTGTGTTGTGTATGTGTACAATGGGATATCATAACATTTCAAACGGGATTTTTTGATTTTACAAACTTTCAAATTGATTATGATGTTTGAACTTATACATCTAAACTTAAAACTCAATTTTATCTGCTGTTTCATTTTTTCTGTTCAGAAAACATCATCTTAGGAGTTGTGGATTCAAATAAGCATATTACATATATCAGCAAGAACTGAATGATTCTTTTAAATTGCAGTTTTTCTAAGTTTGAATCAGAATGTAAATCGAATTGTTAACAAAATTTTCCTATTCTTAATGCATGCATAATGAAAAATGCTATCTATATACATGCAACCATCGTAACTCAAACTTACGATTTCAGGAACATCGAGCATTGAAGCGGAAGTTTCATAGAAAGTGGCGACTGCATCATCGATGCAAGCATTCAAATTTATGGAAGGGATGAAAGTTTCACTTAAAGCAGTTAAGGAACCCAGTTCCCGTTCCGTTAAGCTTCCTTTTACAAATGATTTAACACTAGAAGCTGCCTCGAGATCGATTGGAGACCCAAGCAATGCCTTCTCCGTTATCATTGGAGATTTCGAGCCCTTCATCTCTTCTGAGCTATTATTCTCTACTACTTGTTCTGAAATTACACGCAAAGTGAACTCAGTCAGTGTCGCATGTACGTGTATGCATACACTTCTTATGTGGTTAGCTGAATATATATTTGCATAATAAATAGAATCTAACGCTACAAATGCACACTCTTACCAGTCTCCATTTAATTTGCTTGCTCTCACCACTCCTTTTTTTTTTTTGTATCTTGTCCACAGCTTACTGCTCGTGTTGTGTTAAGAAATATGCATATGCCTATACTTTCTATATATATGTGTGTCTATATATGGATTAGGTACATAGAAAGGTATGTTTAGCAAATTTATAATTTTCAAGCAGTATTATTTTTGTGAAACAATTCGGTATAAACAATGGGTGTGCTTAGTGTGTAAACTTTGTAAATAAAATGAATGTGATAAGTGCACGAAATAGGAATAGATTAGTATTGCGTATGTACAAAGGTTAATGAGTTATACTGAAGAGTTAAATTAAGTGATGCTATAAAATGGTGAACCTTAAAATTGGATACATGTAACTGTTAAGTTGGTGCATGTGCTGTTTCGGTGAGTGTTTCGTATTTCAGTACTATATCACCATCAAATAAATTTAGAAACTGTTTAAATTTTGTATTTCTCTGGAAGAGTTGATTGATTTGATCAATATGTGATCTCGAGTTGATCATTTCCACTCATTAGATGCGTCACTAATTTGCATTTGCCTTGCGGGTTGTGGTTATTATTTGCACAAGTCTGAAGCTGTGTCGGTTGAGATTTGATGGTTATCTTTAACCTCATGAGAGTTGGATGGTTACCTTTAATTTGAAGTTAACCCTCTCACTCTTGTTCAAATATTGGAAACTTTAGAGCTTGGTGAAAAAGGGTGTCATTGGATAAAGTAGCATAAACTATGAAGTTATCTATGGAAAATGAACATATTAGTGTTGTCCTTTGGACCAATCCTTCTTTCTCAAAACTATGTTTGTTCATGAGAATAGAAATAATGTAGCCTGATTTAGGGAAGAAAATCTCCCTGGCATGTTTTATTTGAATTTAGTACAAACGGTAATTGTACTGGACAGCGATAGTTCAACACATAACATGCGGAATACACAATAGGATACGGTAGGCGTAATATTATACGCTTTTGCTTATCAACAGATTGTAAAAATATTATTTTCATAACCAAATTAGGTCTAATTAGACTATAACTTTGAAAAGATTGAGTACTAATATTTTTGATCCTTGGAATTAAGTCTGGATGATATAGACCTTGGAAATTATAAGAGTTGTAATTTTTGATAGATACCGAATTAGAGACTAATACCACTTCCAAATGAATGATAATATAATATGTCTTTCTGTAGAGTGGTCAATCTTACGGTTTAGAAGATATGACCATTTTAAGTTAGACGGTTTTTACATAGATTAGTGGGCAGTTAAACTAAGCCTATGATATGGATTTAAAGAAAAACACTTTTTACATAGATTAGTGGGCAGTTAGAGTGGTCAATGCTTAGATTAGATGATAGTGTATCAATGTACATTTTTAGTATGGGTCGGTTTTAGAGACATTGATGACGTACCGACATAAATTGAAGTTTTCATTCAGGGTAGAGTAGAAATCTAAAAAACAATCGATGCAAAAAGGCCAGAAAATGACTTAGATGAATTTTTTTGAAAAGTTGATCGATGTGCACCAAGTCATGTGGGTCGGCACCGACCGGTCAAAGAAGAGTAAGTGCAAAATTGACTTAGAGATGGAAGTTGAAGTTAGCTTGGAGGACGCACGTGGTTGACTTAGGGTCACTAAAACAAATGCGCGAGAACTCGGGGTTACCATTTATCGATCGCCCATGCTCAGATGAAGTGGTGATCGATAACACAATATGACAAAATATGATTTAAAGAAAAACACTTTTTATTTCAAACGAGATTTTGTTACATAGTTGATAATTTAAAATAAATTATAGAATTGCCCTTAGGGTATACCCCTATCAATCTCCCACTTGCACTTTTGGACAATTATGGAATCTCAATCTCACCCCTTTGTTTAGATAGATGTAAAATGACCAAGCATTCTCTTTGTGAATAGATCTGCTATGTTATCCTTGGTATTAACTCCATCAGTCATTACTTTATTAGCAATGAATTTTCTATTACGGTGGAACTTAAGAAGAATGTGTCTTGATTTCTAGTGAGCTCTTGGTTCCTTTGCAACCTGCATTGGAATATTGTTTTCACAAAATAATTTTATTGGATTTTCAATGCTCGAAATTACTCCAAGCTCATCCATAAATTTGCGCATCTAGATCGCTTTTTCAACTGCTTCATTGAGTATAATGCATTCGACATTCATTGTTGAATCGGCTATTGTTTGCTTCTTGGAAATTTTCCAACTTATAGCCCCGCAATTTAATGCAAAGACATAACCTGATATAGACTTACTGATAGAGTTAGAGGTATGCCTTTTTGGGCAATTATGTAATTTGTACATATATCTAACTCGATAACAATCTTATTTGAGATAAAATGTATTTTCTTTCTATTATGTACTTGACATAATGTGTTATATCAATAAATTTAGTTAAAAGTATATTTAATATAAAATCCATAAATGATATGTTTTGTGATAGTAGTTACAAAGTGGTGTAACCGTGAGTAATTTATCACAATGAAAACAAATATACCATTTTAATTGTTTTTAGGCTAGATGAGCAACCTATAATGTCCAAATGATCTTTACAAGAAAACTTTAATATTCATATAATAAATCAGAGTCTAACATATCATCAATCTAGGCATTTATAACAGCTTGTCCTTACAAGCGCCGATATGCACAAAACAAGAAATGCAATGGAAAAACAAAAGTATGGAAATACGTATTGTGGGCATCCAGCTCGTCTCCTGAAGCTCCAAAACATGCAAGGCTAACTATGAAAAAATACTCAGGTCTAACCCGAGTACTATAAGAAAATAACACCCGGATCAGTTTGATAAACGAGGATGAGAAACTCAAGTCATATGGACTATTATACTTATAAAACCATTTCAAAAATAAATGTATCTTGTAAGACCACGCAGCACATATACACGGATTGGTTTTTACCTTACGGTAACCAAACCATTTCATAGGAAGTCTTGTGATATTATTATGATGTCTAGGGTCTAAAATAAATATTGAATCATAGTCGAAATGGTTACATTAATTACATTCTAGCATATTTGTTATGCAACTATGTCTGTAAAGACACGTATTGGAAAATGGATTTTATACAATGCCAGGACTACTGGATACCGTCTGTCACATACACCTCTAGAAAAATGTACCGAGGGTCTCGTCGGGACCACATCCAACACAGGGCCAGCCTATCCCTTATTGGATAGTATCGAATATGTCATCATCCTGATTACTGCATACAACCAAACTGGACCCCGAATCATACATAAATCCATAAATATCAATCTAGATCGGGTGATGACCTGGTAGCGAACCACATAGCCCTACTTCATATACTCTGTTTTAGTCATTACCGGGTGTGAGGCTTGAGGCTACATTTTTACCTTTTTAGCAAATCCCACTTGGAATGCTAACATTGCCTTCCAGACAATAATGTAGTGCCAGCATTCAACCATAAAGGTTGTTCAAGATACGAACAAAACAAAGGCACTACTTCTACTACATCCTCGGTATTATTAGCAAGTTGCCCTTGCACTCAAAAGAACTCCATCTTCGATTTCATCATCTTTAAGATGTCTCCGATTCGAATGCTTATCCTAGTTCAAAGTGGTTTTTGAATAAGTCATGTTTATCCAATTCTGGTTTCTCTAAACCAACAATCGATATTTTTCGGTTGACTCAGTCTCGATTATTTCAGAAGTAAGCGGACTATATAAGACTCCCAAGGCATCACTAATATAAACATAAAGCAAGAGACGTTTAATCAGAATGAGTTCACCCAAAGGAGTCTAAAACCGTCTGAAATTTCAAAGCTTTCATATACTTCCTAAGTCAAAACCAGTCAAGTTATCGATAGTGGATAGACCACTATCTGCTGTAAGTATAGTTTGCATATGAAAATCGAACATCTTATACTTATCACCACTTTTTGATTTTAAACAGTATGATCCCTTGATTAACAATGAAATCAGACAAATTAGAGAAATATCTTTGCATCGACATATATTTTAATTCTCAAGATAGAGATGAGTTTCCATATCATGGAATTTGATGTCAGATATAAGATAAAGTACCATTTATATACTTCATTAATCATCACCTATTTATCGAAATTAACCCTCACATACTTATCACGTTTCGACTTCTCTATCCCTTGTCCAGAATCGAAGTCAGGTAAGTCAGAGCATGGGTTGCTCCCGGCATTGCCTTAGCTAAAACACTTCAATTCTAGATCTCGTAGATAAAGAAAAATCTACTCATTAGATTTTAGTGCTAAAAATAAGACGACTTACTTTACATAAACGTATCAACGTTTTAGCACTATTTTAACATATTTGTTTTGTTACTTAATGGCACTGACAAGAAATCCCTTGTATGAAAAATTCTTTTTTAAACAAGTCTTAAAACCAATTACAAAAACTTAATTTTGGTTTTCGATTTCAAACTAGTACTTTTCATCGGTTAGAAATGAAACCGTTTAAGTTGGTATATTATTACCTCTCAAATCATGACTTAACACAATTTCTAATCTTTAAAATATATACAACTTTCTATATCTCGAAGTCTAGAAAATAGAATCCAAGAGTTTCACATACTTGTTATCGAAAACATTTTCACAAATCACTTATTTAAACCAAAGTTTGATTTAAAAGGTAACCTCATTACTTAATGAAAGCAACCACCTTTTTAATCGATGAATTCCAAACGACTTTGAAAATCTTCCCTTTTATAAAGTAAATAACTTGTTTAATATTAACAGAGTGTTGTAGATCAACTTTCTTTTCAATTTTCCGAAGCCATTTACTGCAACAAAAATGTTGTAGTCCATAATCTCTTTCCCTTTCTTTGAAACATTTGTTACAACAATGGTGTTATAATCAATGATTCCTTCCTGTTTTAAAATTATTTTTAAAACTCATTTAAAACAAGTTTGAACTTTTATTTAAAAGATCTCTTTAAAGATAGTCACTTTTAACAAAATTTGACTTTTAAAACAAAGGAGTAAAATTTGGACCTCTTGTTTAAGTGACTAATAAATACTTAGAAATATATTTAAACTTTCAAACCTCCTTTTAAATACTTATAAACATATTTGAAAAGACATTTCAAAATATCTAAGTTAAATAACTCTTTTTATTTTACAAAATCGTAGATTTTCGAAACTGCATCCATAGCGACTATCGCTATATGGACCATCACTTTTAAAAATTAATTTTGTAAATTAAATAACTTCTAAACCACGTTTCTTCCTATATTTAAACCGCTTTAATAATGAAAGAAGAGTAGGCATTTACTTTTAATAAACCATTACAAAACTTTTTTTTGTGTTTTGTAAATTTATAATAATGAAAGAAAAGTACGCCTTTTATTTATCAACTTAAACATTTTTAATTAGTTTTAAATCAAACCATTTTAACTAGTGAACTTATTTTCTTATTTGTATTTATGTATATACTAGTGTACACAACATGTTCCAACATCTTTTGGTCGATGAAAAGTCAAAATTCCAAAAACGATTTTCATTCACATTTTTAATTTTTCATCGAACTACTTATTTTCGTAAAATACCTTCAAAAATGAGTTCACCGTTATTACTGAAATGACCCGCTTTTCCGAAGAGTTTAAGTGGATACTCAACCACACATAATCCACTGAAATTGAAAGAAAATGTAGATAGTTAGGGAAAAGAAAGTTGGAAGAAGACAAGAAGAAACTAAACAACATAGAATCTGACAACAGAACGAATGATCTATAATGTGCAACAAATCTTTACACAGAAAACTATAATATATGTATATACAGACATCAATTAGAGCATCATAACCGATTTTAGCTCGGATAATTATAACAACCTATCTTCACAATTGCCGATAAATACAACTGCAATAGAAAAATAATCATATATGCGAATACATCTTTGGGCCTCCAACTGGTCTTCTGAAGTTTCAAAGCATCCAAACCAAATCTGTAATATGCTCGGTCTGACCCAAGCATTATAATAAAATAACATCCGAATTAGTCTGATAAACTAGCGTAAGAAAAACACCTAACTGAATTTTAAAGTTAATAAAAAAAGCTTTTGAAATCAAAAGTATCTTGTATGGCCATGTTGCACATAAACATAGATGGATTTTTACCTTACGATAACCAAACCATTTCATATGAAATTCTCTAATATTATATTACTATCTACGATACAAATACTTTAATCATAGCCGAAATTGTTACATTAATTAAATTTTAGCATAATAGGTATACTACTAAAACCATAAAGGCTTGAATTAGAGAGTGGATTTCATACTATGATAATGTAAGGAACTACCTTCCGATGGTACATCTCTAGATAAAATGCACAGATGTCTGATAAGAACATCTTGTACCCCTACTACACAGGACTAGGCTACCACTTAACTCATAGTACCGAATATGATCAACCCTTTTTTAATGGGCCCTGAAGCATACATGAGTAGATAGCAATCGATGTAGATTTGGGATGACCATACCCAAATGGAAGCGACTCGCATGGCCCTCTTGCATGTTTGATTTTTGTCATTTCCTAGCTAATGAGGCTTGAAGCCTTCATATAGAACTTCCCACTTGGAATGCTAACATTGCCTTCAAATCGATGACGCAATGGCAGCATTCATCCATACAATTCCGTTATGGGACTGAACGAAGCCAAATGCACTACTTCTATCACATCCTTTTCGGGGAATCCCTTCTAGGATTAATAGCAAATAGCCCTTGCACTTCAAAGCTCTATCTCGATTCCATATTCTTCAAGTTGTCTTCAAGTCAAGATGCTTAAGTTAGATCAAAGTGATTTCCGGATAATATATTCGATCCGGGTCTTTTTGAAACAATTTTCGATAATTTTCGGTAAACTCAACCCCGGTTCTTTAAGAAATAAACAGTCAAAGATAAGAGCGAAGATCGCCTCCTAACCATTAGTGGACTAACTAATTTGTCTATTAATTAAAGAGGGATATTTGACTATTCAAACCCACTAATTGAATATTTACTATTTATCAAATATTCACAAATTAAAGCGACAAAATTTCATGTCATTACATTCTTTCCCCTTTAAAAGAATTTTAGCCTTAAAATTTCATCACAAACAAACAACCAAGAAACAATCCTTAAAATTTCATAAAAATGTTAAAGGACTAACTAACAAAAAAAATTAGAGTTGGTCCAAGTTTACAACCTCCTCATTACAAAGGATAATAAACAATCCATTAAGCATACCTCATGCTCAATAGCCATAGGTTAGTGCTTAATCGATTATTTATACCTCCTTATGACAAATCGAAGAATTATCTATCTAACTCCTTATAACCCATAAAATATTTAAGGCTAACATACTTAAACCTGTACAATGTATATAGATCATCCATTCGCAATATCTGATTTGATTACTTACTCGTATATATAAGCTTTCTTCTTCTGAGCTAGTATCGCTCACTCGACTTCCCTAGTGTATACTCCAATCAGGCTTCTTAGTTACGAACACTTGTTCTCCTTGCATAGGCATATACTATGGTAGAAATCCTTGGTACCGTATTAAGAACACATACCAAGTGTTCGCAATCATGAATCAGTGATATATCTCTACTTGGACTAGTGTGAATTGTTGGATCTTGAGTTTTGATTGCTGACATGATACAACGATTCATGAATCTGCGAATACTACAACAACCGGACTCAATGACTCAAAGCATGGTTCGTATAGTCTATATATTTTAACTAGAGTCATGAATTATACATATAGAGTCTAGTCTAGTTGCTTTGTTAATATCTTTCCTCAAAAAATCATCATTCTCATTCATACACACACATACACATGCACTCGATTTAAAAGCATCACTTTCTAAAATAAAATGCACCCAGTATTCACTGAAAAACACAGTTCAGTCGACTGAACTATACCCCTCAGTCGACTAAACTCATTTTTAATTTTTTTTTAAAATACAAGGACCAGCCGACAGACTTTGATCGCTCAGTTGACTGAGTCTGTGCATTTTAACATATACGTGCATGTTTTTTAATTCAATCGATTGAACGATCAAGGTCAGTCGACTGAATCATGTAACTGTCATTTTTTTTATTGAAAAGACACTTCTTTTCTCAATGGTTGTCTTCCTTCCCAAGTGTTGCAACCATTACCTTTCGAAGAGAACTTTTTACCAGAGATTGCAGCTTATGATTTACTATAAATTCACTCAAGTTCATTGATCAATTAATTTAAATTCTCTTATCTCTCTTGATCTAACGTGCATAACATTCTCGAATGTATTGCTTACATAAACTCATACATTCATAGCTTACAGTCTCGCTTCCATATCTTATAAGCAATTCTAAATCTTCCTATTCTTCATACACACACAATCATACACATTACTCTTGAAGAAAAGATTATAGGAAGGGTGTACATTATCGACTTATCTATGCTATTCAAGAGCATACTCAGTCAGAAACAAATTTACTACTTGTATTGGAAGTCCTATTCGGTTGCTCAGACGATAGAAGTCATATTCGACCGTCTAGGCGGTAGAGTCCTGTTCGGTTGTTTAGACAGTGTAATACATGTTCCTTCGAGTTAAGCGAGGGCTGCTAATTTTAATTCTAGAAGGAGTCCGAGACTGGGCGTAGAACGGAAAATGCGAACCAGTATACAAATCCCTGGTGTTATCTTCTTTACTTACTGCTTTTTATTATTATATTTTATTCCGCACACACACACAGATATATATATATATATATATATATATTATTAGCTTTTATTCCGTATTGCACGATCCTATAGCTTAGTCACGTTCATTTGGTATCGGAGCCTGGAATTCTATCAATCGTCACAGCATCATAGAATAATGGCCAAAAAACGATCCAATCGAAACACAATAAGAAAAATCCCTGTCAAAGCCACCAACGAGGACTACAAAAAGGTACATTCTGATTTACAAATTTCAGTAAATGGTTATAATGAATTTGTTAGTATATGCAATAAAATCTCAAAACATAATTTTCTTATTTTAGAAAAGATGAAATCAATCAAAATTGAAAATGAGAAATTGAAAAACGAGAAATTAGATTTAGAAATTCAATAAGGTGTTTTAAAAAATAATTTTGAGGCTCTTAAATATTTTCTAGATGAACAAATACTATGTTGAAAAAGAAAAGAAATTTTTTTCAAAAGAAACTACGAATTTGATAAGACAAAATGATTTATTACAATCATCTTTAGATAATTCAGAATTTCTAGTTTTTCTTCTCGAAAATGAGAATTATACGTTAAAAAAGGAGAATTCTGAATTAAACAAGTAAATTGATATTTTGAAAAATAGTGATATTTCTTTTGAAAATAATAATTGTGACTTTAAAGCTAAATATGAAAAACTTAACACTGAAGTCATAAACTTTAATAAAGGTCAAAATAATTTAAATATGATTTTATCTAGTTCTAGACCTTTATGTGATAAAAGTGGTTTAGGATATAATAAAATTGATTGTAAAAAAAACACTAGATATGCTTTCATGTATAGTAAAAATGTTAGTGCCAGTACTAAATTCAAGTAAAGTCTAGATCCAATTTTTATAGAAATTCAAAAACTACTATGACCAATAGTGTTTATAATTTTTTTAGAAGTACAAAATCATTGATCGGAAATATGAATAAAAATTATCTAAGTATTTGGGTTCCTGTTAATAGGAAAAATAGAGAAAAATACATTGATGATTATTTCTATATGGTAGTTAATAATGAAATTATATTTATAAAGGTTCAACCACTCCCAAAATGGGTGTGCTTTCCCAAGACCTAACCCCCTGGACCCTAACATATTAAGTGGGTACCAAAAATGATTATTATTTATTGTAGGCACTTAGAGAAACAAAAGGAAAATGATAGACTTTGGAATTTTAATAGGATGTTCCATATATTTAATTGAATTATATCTTCATATAAACTCTCTTTTTTGTCGATGATAAATGGGAGAAAAATATTGCTTATTTATTATTTACAGGAAAATATAAGCATAGATTCATGGGGAGAAACAACAAGCATAGTAACAAGTATATATTAAGGGGAAGAAATAGATCAAAAAAGCTTGTCAAGATTCATTCGTAGCAAATGGAGTTGTCATCATCAAAAAGGGAAAGAATATTGGATCTTGAGTTTTGATTGCTGACATGACACAACAATTCATGAATCTTGAAATACTACTATAACAGGACTCAACAACTCGAAATATGGTTCGTATAGTCTATATATTTTAACTAGAGTCATGAATTATGTATATAGAGTCTATTCTAGTTGCTTTGTTAAGATCTTTCAAAAAATCATCATTCTTATTCATATACACACATACACATACACTCGATGTAAAAGCATTGCTTTCTAAAATAAATGCACTTAGGTTTCACTGAAATACGCAGCTTAGTCGACTGAACTGTATCCCTCAATCGAATGAACCAGTTTTTTTAATTTTTTTTTTAAAATACAAGGACTA
Source organism: Allium cepa (assembly GCA_030765085.1). Taxonomy (NCBI): domain Eukaryota; kingdom Viridiplantae; phylum Streptophyta; class Magnoliopsida; order Asparagales; family Amaryllidaceae; genus Allium; species Allium cepa. The sequence goes on from CM060930.1 coordinate 243,720,195, forward strand.
ACCGACTGACTTTGATCGTTCAGTCGATTGAGTCTGTGCATTTTAACATATATGTCCATGTTTTTTAATTCAGTCGACTAAACGATAAAGGTCAGTCGACTGAATCTTGTAACTGTTATTTTTTTATTGAAAAGACATTTCTTTTCTTAATGGTTGTCTTCCTCCCCAAGTGTTGCAACCATAACCTTTCGCAGAGAACTTTTTACTAGAGGTTGCAACTTGTAATTTACTATAAATTCACTCAATTTTCATTGATCAATTAATTTAAATTCTCTTATTTCTCTTGATCTAACGTGCATAACATTCTCAAATCTATTGCTTACATAAGTTCATACATTCATTGCTTACAATCTCACTTTCATATCTTATAAGCAATTCTAAATTTTTCTATTCTTCATACACACACAATCGTACACATTACTCTTAAGGAAAAGATTATAGGAAGGGTGTACATTATCGACTTATCTATGCTATTCAAGAGCATACTCAGTCAGAAACAACTTCACTACATGTATTGTAAGTCCTGTTCGGTTTCTCAGGCGGTAGAAGTCATATTCATTTGTCTAGGCGGTAGAAGTCCTGTTCGGTTGTTTAGGCGGTGTAATATATATTCCACTTAATTCCAAAAGGAGTCTTGGACTGGACGTATAACGAGAAGTTCGAACCAGTATAAAAGTCCCCGGTGTCACCTTTACATTACTACTTTTTACTATTATATTTTATTTCGCACATATATAGATTATTAGCTTATATTCCATATTGCATGATCCTATAGCTTAGTCACTTTCATGAATCACCTCAAAGTCATGTACTTGAATCTTTGATCAAGAACTGTGTGAAGAAATGATCTACGTACAACTTAGGTACTTATTCTAATTGATGCGTACTTATACCAATTTCTTTTCTAGAATTATTTATGAAAATATTTCATAAAATATTACTTCAGTTTTAAAATTGTATAATATCCTATACATCCTGAAAGTATACACGAATATTCGATTTATACTTTTTAAATTTAGATGCAGGTCCAAAATAAATTTGGATCTTGAAACTAAATCGACCTCTTCAACTTCTTTACTCATATGGTCCAGTAAGTGCTAAGAAAAGTAGGATATTAGTATCCAAAATCAGTCCTAGAGTCTACATTTCCTTAGACACCTCTAAGGTAAAGATGTTTATTAGCCAACCCGAAAACATCAAATAATTAACAACTTATATGTTATAACAAAAGACATGATTATAATATAACAAAGCTTATTAAAACCTTCTTACTAAATTTAACACATTAAAAGCTTGTGTTAAATTAATTCTTTTCTAACCAAGAGTGTTACATATTCATATTAAAATTTCCATTTATCAACACATTCTTTTTTCAAAATACCTTTTTATTTTGAATTCATTTTCTTTAAGGAAACTTAAGAACTAAATACTCGATTTTTATTTCAAAACCTTTTTGAAATGACACTATATATTTTAATCCATGGAGAATATACATATAGACAAAGTAACACCAAAACGATACCAATGAAGTGGGTTTTACCAAACAGTATTATATATCCCCTAACCGAGAAGGTTAGTCTTTAAGAGAAGCACTTACCATCCGAACTCGTCTCCTGCCCATTTTTTTAGTATTTTTGAGCTACTCGAACTAGTTACTGTAAAAATACTTCTTTGTTTTTCGAATCCCATTTTGAACAACATAATATGTACAAAAAATAGGTTTATCACTTTATTAACTAAAACTTGCGTTTAGTTTATTCATATTTGAACTCATTTCGATCGAACAATGACAAAGAGAATAATTCACTAAGTGCACTACAACATTTGCCTAAGTGAACATCCAATCGTTACTTAGAAGATTATTTAGATAACCACAAAATAAATCAATACGTTTTCTCCGAACTATCCAAAGAAAATGTATCTTAAAATTCTCTTCGAAATGCTTATACTTGTAAATATTTTCAAGTAATACTATTATTATTTTTTCTAAAAATAATTCGAAATCCTTTTAAGAGACACTAGGATTTTAATTCTCAAATATCCTCTTTAATTACAAAACACATTTACAAACTCAATTTATAAAATTACATTTAATTACAGTAACCATTTTAACAAAGTAAACTTGTTAAACCTTCATTATTAATGAACGCCTTATAGTCAAATCGTGAAACTAAATTCCCAAGGTGTTCATATTTAATTTTAATTAAAAAATAAATGATCATAAACTGGCTGAGCATAAATAATCAATCGATAAATGATGATAAATAAATATCATCATATCCTAACAAACAATCACAACAAAAATAACCATATCAATTTTTTATCGAAAATTATTCTTTTATATATAAAATATAAAATCTAGGTAAAATTATTTCATTTAGCAATTTCAAACCAATATAATTTTTTTATAACACTATCAAGTACATTCTCTCACATATAATACATCAAACTCATTCTAATGTGTCACTTACCCAATCTCTAATAAGTTTAACCCACCAAGGCCAAGTTTCTTGCTTAACCTTCAACTCTGATACCAAATATAACGATCCATCTTTTCAACCCTTAAAAGTCGACACTAACACATCCAGTATTCACATGTCGAACATCTAAGTGACGAAAAGACAGATTGTTAGGGTGAAAGAAAAGAAAAGACATGATAGAATCTCACATCGTGACGAGTAATTTATATTATCCAAATGATCTTTATAAAAACTTTAATATTCATAAAACAAATCGGAGTTTAACGTATCATTAGCTTGAACAATTATAACAGCACGGCCTCACAAATGCTGATCTACACAAAATAAGAAATGCAGCAAGAAAATAAAAGTATAAAAATACATCTTGGAGGCATCCAGCTCGTCTCATAATGCTCCAAATCATGCAAAGCTACTCTGAAAAGGTACTCGGGTCTGGACCGAGTATTATAAGAAAACAATACCCGAATCAGTCTGGCAAACTAGCGTGAGAAACTCAAATCATATGAATTGCTATATTTATAAAACCTTTTTAAATACAAAGGTATCTCATAAGATCACAACACAAATAAATACGGATGAGTTTTTACCTTACAATGACCAAACCATTTCACAGGAATCTTGTGGTATTATAATAATGTCTAGGATTTAAAATAATTATTGAATCATAGCCGAAATGGCTATGTTAATTACATTCCAGCATATTTAGTATACAACTAAGTTCGTCAAAGCACGTATTGAAAAATGAATTCTATACAATAATAAGACTGTTGGGTACCGCCTATCACCGTACACCTCTAGAAAAATATACCGAGTGCCTCGTCGGGACCCTCTGCCCATATAGGACCGACCTATCCCTTACTGGATAGTATCTAATATGTCATCACTCTGGTTTCTACATACAATGAACTGGGCATCGAATCATAAATAAATCCATAGATATCAATGTAGATCTGGTAAAGACCGTAACCTAATGGTAGCGATTGACATAGCTCTATTGCATATTCCATGTTTTAGTCGTTACTAGACGTGAGGCTTGAGGCTACGTTTTTACCTTTTTGGCAAATCCCTTGGAATGTTAACACTGCCCTTTAGGCAATAATGCAATGCCAGCATCCATCCATATAAGTTGTTCAGGATATGAAAAAACCAAAGACACTCTTCTACTACATTCTTAGTATTAGTAGGAAGTTGCCATTGCACTTCAAAGAACTTCGTCTTCGATTTTATCATCTTCAAAATGTCTCCAATTCGAATGCTTTTGCCAGTTCGAAGTGATTTTCAATTAACTTCTTCTTATCCAATCTCGGTTTTTCCAAACCAACAATCATTATTTTCTGGTTGACTCAATCCTGATTGATTTCGAAGTAAGCGGTCTATATAAGAGTCCCAAAGGGATCACTAATATACTCTTAAAGCAAGAGATGTTTCACCGAAATGAGTTTGCCCAAGGAAGTCTCAAACCTTATGAAATCTCGAAGCTTTCACATACTTCCTAAGTCAAAACCAATCAAGTTATCGATAGTGGACCTACCGCTATCTGGTGTAAGTATGGTTTGCATATGAAAATCGGACATCTTATACTTATCACCACTTTCCGATTTTAAACAATACCATCCTTAAACTAACAATGAAATCAGACAAGTTAGAAAAATATCATTGCCTCGATGTAAATTTCTAATTCTTAAGATGAAGATGAGTTTCCATGCCTTGGAATTTGATGTCTAGTATAATATGAAGTACCTTCCATATACGTAATTAATCATAAACTATTTATCGAAATTAACCCCCTCTTACTTGTCATGTTTTTGACATTTCAACTTCTCTATCCCTCGTCCAGAATCGAATTCAGGTAAATTTGAGCACTGGTTGCTCTTAGCCTTGCCTTAGTTAAAGTACTTTGATTCTAGATCTCATAGATAAAGGAAAGTCTACATCGACTTTCAATGCTAAAAAATAGAATGACTTACTTTAAATATGTGTATGAACATTTTAACACTTCTTTATCATATTTTCTTTATTACTTAATGGCACTAAAATCCCTTCCATAAAACATTTCCTTTTTAAAACAAATCTGAAAACCAATTTCTAAAACTTATTTTCAGTCTTCGATTTCAAACTAGTTCTTTTCATTGGTTAGAAATGAACTATTCAAGTTGGGGTATTATTACCTCTCGCATCTTGACTCGACAACATTTATAATCTTCAAAATAGTAACAAGTTTTCATATCTCAAAGTCAAGAAAATAGAATCCTAGTGTTCCATATACTTGTTATCAAAAAAACTTTCAAAAATCTCTTATTTAAACTGAAGTTTGATTTAAATGATATCCTCTTTCCTTTATAAAAATAATTGCCTTATTAATCAATGAAATCCAAATCACTTTAAAACATGTAACGACCTGTAATTTAATCACTTTAGATATGAATAGTTGATATATTTTTAAATAATTAATTAATGGATTTTATAACTCAAATGAATCTCTTTTAAGTAATAACTAATGATGGTGAAGTTTTTGTAAAATTTGGTTTACAAAATAGTTGGTTTAGAGAAAAATCAAAAATTTGACCGAAAATCATTTTTTGGATTTTGACTTTTCATCGTCTAAAAATTGTCGGAACATGTTATGTACACTAAAGTATATTTTTACACATATATATAATAACATATGCATTAGCTAAGGAAGTTATTTGAGTTAATAAATTTAAATATTTAGTAAAGTAAATAAAGTATGTTTTGACTTTTTTTAGATTTTTTTTTAACAGAATGGTAAAAGGTATCATCATGTCAGTTGAAAAAAAGTGAAGAGATGGTGATAAGATGGGGAGGGTGGAGGTTACGTGTGGAGTGAGAAAGGTAGGGGTGATATGGCAACAAGGTATGGAGGGTAATGGTTAAGGGTAAAAAGGTAGGAGCCAAGGGTAAAAAAATGATGGTTAAGAAGCCATTAAAAAGAAGCATTTATTTATAATTTTTGATTACAAATCCATGCATTAAAAAGAGAAGAAGAAGATTCATTACATGAAACATAAAGGAGGATATCTGCATGCCAAAAAACCTAATCCACGTTTTAGGGGATTACCAAAAATGTCCTTGAGATTGTGTAGCCTCCAAGTCATCAGCACTTAATTAATCCTCTACCAACATGTGCTTTCGCTTTTAATTGTGGCCCATCGGTTAATGGTGAAAGTGTGTAGGATCGTGTAATATGGAATATAATTAAATCTAAATGTGGAAACAGAAGATAATAGCAAAGTAAATGGAAATGAGTAAAATAGAACAAGCACACCAGGAATTTTTATACTGGTTCGAACTTTCCGTTTTACGTCCAGTCTCAGATTCCTGGAATTTCAACTACAATAACCCTCACTTAAACCGGAGGAACATGTATATACAGTCTGAGCAGCAGAACAGACACCCGAGCAACTGAACAGGATTTTCGCCTCAGCAGCAGAAGAGGACATCACTAATACAAAATAATATCTGACACTGTGTGTACTTAATAACACTGATTTATCACTGAAGTACAAACCTCCTATAATTAAATCCTCAAGTATATGAAGTGTATGTGAAGATATGAAAAGAAGGTAATGCTAAGAATCAAGATTATGAAAGTTATTTGTAGATTCAAAGCAGTAAAAACATATGTTCGCTGTTTGAATGCAAATATTAAAGCACAAGAAGATATTAGAGAGTTAGAATGAAAATCGGTGAATATGAAGTGTTTGGCAACATGTATTTATAGTAGACAGAGAGTTACTACCATTGGTGAAGGGTTCTGACCAAAAGGAGCGTCCATTTCCGTTCATAGAAAGAACACAACCTTTCGTAGAATGAAGATGTCTTTTCAAAATATGACAGTTGGTTTCAGGTCAGTCGACTGGTCGAAAATGGTCATTCGACTGAATAGTGAAGACATGTAAAAAATTGTGCACAAATATGTTAAAATGCATAGATTTAGTCGACTGAGTGACTGTATTCGGTCGACTGAATTCTATTGTTAAGTAAAAATTACAGTAGCTCATTTGGTTAGAGTACCTGCTTTTCAAACTAGTGACTTGGGTTCGAGCCTCGCTTCATGCATTTTTTCACAATTTGATTTTGATTAAAATATGCATGCAAGTTTATTTGAATGTGAATGATGAATCTTGAGGAAAGATTTTAACAAAGCACTAAACTAGACTTTAAATACACATTTGATGACTCTTGTTAAAATATATAACTATACAGACCATATATTGAGCCGATGAGTCTGGATGTTATCGTAGTCGTAGATTCATGAATTGTTCTGTCTTATCAGCGACCAAAATCTATGATCCAACATTCTCCTCCTTTTTGATGATGACAATTTTATTATGCTACGAACGAATCTTTGACAAGATTTATTGATCTTATCTCTCTCACTGAATATATTCCTGTAAATAATTAATCTTTTCTCCCCCTTAATCTGTGCTTATATGAATATTCCAGAAAATAGTGTTAGAGCAATATCTTTCTCCCCCTTTATCATCGACAAAAAGGAGAGTTTATATGATGATATAAATTATATTTCACTTAAGTGTTAACATAAAAAAAATATAAAACAAAATAACTTCTACATATAATGTAAGGTATCAGAAAAAAATTAACATTTAAAGCATACGATACCCAAGGTTCTTATAATTTCTAATTTTTAGGAAACCATACCCATTTGGGTGTGGTTGAACCTTTATAAATATAATTTTCATTATTAACTACCATATCAAAATAATCATCAATGTATTTTTCTCTATTTTTCCATTAACAGGAACCCAAATATTTAGAAAATTTTTATTCATATTTTCCGTTAATGATTTTGTACTACTAAAGAAATTGTAAACATTATTGTTCATAGCAATATTTGAATTTCTATAAAAATTGGATTTAGACTTTTCTCGTGATCTAATACTAGCACTAACATATTTACTATACATGAAAGCGTGTCCAGTGCTATTTCTGCGATCTGTTTTATTATATCCTAAACCACTTTTATCATTTAAAGGTCTAGAACTAGATAAAATCATGTTTAAATCGTTTTGACTTTTGTTAAATTTTGTGACTTCAGTGTCAAGTTTATCAAATTTAGCCTTAAAGTCACAATTATTATTTTCAAAGAAATATTACTATTATTCAAAATATCAATTTTCTTATTTAATTCAGAATTCTCGTTTTTTAATGTACGGTTCTCATTTTTGAGAAGGGAATTTTGAAATTCTGAATTATCTAAAGAGGATTGTAATAAACCATTCTGTCTTTTCAAATCAAAAATTTCTTTTGAAAGTTTCTCTCTCTTTTTCAAATATGGTGTTTTGTTCATCTAGAGAATCTTTAATAGTTATAAAATTATTCTTTAAACACCAAGTTGATTTTCTAAATCTAACTTTTCATTTTTCAATTTCTCGTTTTCACATTCTATAGATTTCATCTTTTCTAAAATAATAAAATTAAGCTTTGAAATCTTATTGCTAATACTAACTAATTCATTATTATCTTTTACTGAAATTTTTAAATCAGAAAGTACTATTTTGTAGTCCTCACTGGTGGCTTTGACATGGATTTTGCCCTATGTATTTCGATTGGATCGTTTTCTGACTATTATTCTATGATGTTGTGACGATTGATAGAATTCAAGGGTTTTAGATTATCAGATAACTGTATTACGGTTATATGATCACATTGCTCTGATACCAAATGAGAGTGTGTAGGATCGTGTAATATGGAATATAATTAAATCTAAATGTGGAACTAGAAGATAATAGCAAAGTAAATGGAAATAAGTAAAATAGAACAAGCACATCATGAATTTTTATACTAGTTCGAACTTCCCGTTCTACGTCCAGTCTCAAACTCCTTCTGGAATTTCAATTACAATAACCCTCTCTTAACCCGGAGGAACATGTATATACAGTCTGAGCTGTAGAACAGACACCTGAGCAACTGAACATGATTTTCGTCTCAGTAGTAGAAGAGGACTTCACTAATACAGAACAATATCTGACACTATGTGTTCTTAATAACACTGATTTGTCACTGATAGTACAAACCTTCTATAATCAAATCCTCAAGTATATGAAGTATATGTGAAGATATGAAGAGAAGGTAATGCTAAGAATCGAAGATTATGAAAGTTATTTGTAGATTCAAAGTAGTAAAAACGTATGTTCGCTGTTTGAATGCAAATATTAAAGCACAAGAAGAATATTAGAGAGTTAGAATGAAAATCGGTGAATATGAAGTATTTAGCAACATGTATTTATAGTAGACAGAGAGTTGCTGCCATTGGTGAAGGGTTCTGACCAAAAGGAGCATCCATTTCCGTTCATTGAAAGAACACAAGCTTTCGTAGAATGAAGATGTCTTTTCAAAATATGACAGTTGGGTTCAGGTCAGTCGACTGGTCGAAAATGGTCAGTCGACTGAATAGTGAAGACATGTAAAAAAATTGTGCACAAATATGTTAAAATGCACAGATTCAGTCGACTGACTGACTGTATTCAGTTGACTGAATTCTTTTGTTAAGCAAAAATTGCAGTAGCTCATTTGGTTAGAGTACCTGCCTTTCAAACTAGTGACTCGGGTTTGAGCCTCGCTTCATGCATTTTTGACAACTTGATTTTGATTAAAATATGCATGCAAGTTTATTTGAATATGAATGATGATTCTTGAGGAAAGATTTTAACAAAGTACTAAACTAGACTTTAAATATACATTTGATGACTCTTGTTAAAATATATAACTATACAAACCATATAGTGAGCCGATGAGTCTGGATGTTATCGTAGTCGTAGATTCGTGAATTGTTGTGTTTTGTCAGCAATCAAAACCTATGATCCAACAAGTAGGTAGGCGGGCTCCTCCATTTGCATGAATTCTTTTATTTCCTTCTTTTTTGGCTTTGAACACCTGTGCATGCATACATCAATGAAGCCACTTTCAATATGCACTCAAATTCCTATAAAACAACATTAGAATGTGCAAGTAAATTTTCTCAAAAATTGATACACACACAAAATGATTACCCACATGTAGATGAGTCAATGATGACTTGAAAATATTTTTGTATTTTGGTTTAAAACATGTAAATATACGCTAATATGCCATTTATTTAAATCAAAGGAGATTAAATATGAGAGTAAAAATATACATTTTTACATGCACATCAAATACTCCCACACGTATCTTTTAATTCATCCTCAAATAATCTAAAACTAGGATAAATCTACTTTCATAGGAAGCACAATTGCATTGAGCATATGCAAAAACCGTTAAATCGCTAGATTTCCCTGGTACGGAGTGGTGTCTCGTAAGGATTTTCAGTGGATACTACCTACAAAATTCAAATGCAATATGCAAAGTTCCAAATGCAAGTTTCATTTACAAAGATATGAATGCATGTTTTTATCTACAAAATGAAATATATAATTTTAAATTGACACAAAATAGTAATATACGAGTCTCATTCATTTTCAATAAATTTAGTCTTTTACTAATCAAAAATTTTAACAAAAATTAAGTTTTCATTATATTTCAACTCTAGTTTGGCTAGTTGTTTTATAAGAATTCGAGACACAGAAATATGTTGAGAGAATATGAGAAAGAAACTTATTTTTATTGATTGAATTTGATACAGACTGAAGAATTGATTGAATACAACTGAATACACTTTGATACAAAGAGTATGCTGCTATTTATAATATATTTTGCTTTGCTATGCTTTGGTCTTCATTGCTAATTATGGCCTAGAACTGATACCCGCTTTCTATTTAAAGAATTATTCTCAACCGCTTGATTATCGATGAATGGTTGAGATGAACAGATGTTTTTAAACATTTGCATTATATACACAACCGATACAACCAGTTACATCAATACTCCCCCTCAAACCCTACTTCAGTTAGGTTTTGCAACTATTCATCCCCAAATTTTCAATAAATCAATTTGAGCACAAAAGGTAGAAATTCCAATGCACAAATTGAAGTTGAGCATGAAACTGAGAGTATCACACTCTATTACAAGATCCTGGACAAATAAGCTTTGACAATCTTTGATTTCGAGTTCAAGCAGAAAGTCTTCAGTTACTCTTGCTCTTCGGCGACTCTTGCTTAAGGATTTGAAATCTTCTTTAGTGCAGTCGTCCTTATTGGCCTTCTTCTTCTTAAGTTGAGGAGTGTCATTAAAGCTTCCGACTTTCAATCTTTCTCTGAACCAAATGAAGTTTGCTTTAGATAGAAGTTTGGTCAATATATCTACAGTCTGGTAAGTTGAAGGTAAGTGGTTTACATTTAGTTTCCCGCTAGTTACTTTCTCACGAACAAAGTAAAGCTCTAATTCCATTTGTTTTGTTCTAGAATGTAACATCGGGTTAGCTATGAGATGTACTGTGCTTAAGTTATCACACCATATGGTAGTTTTGCTTTCCATCTTGACTTGTATTCACCAAGTAGAGACTCTATCCACATTACTTCAACTGTAGAATTTGCTATAGTTCTAAATTTAGCCTCAGTGCTGGATCTTGAAACCATAGGTCGTTTTGTTAAGCACCAAGATATGGGGTTTTTACCTAAGAATGTGCAATATCCAGTTGTTGACCTCCTGTCATTTGGATTTGTATCCTAGTCCATATCGGCATAGTTATTGATACCGATTGTCTTGCTAACTTCAAGTATTAATCCAAAGTTTATGGTTCCCTTGAGATATCTTAATATTCTTTTCACTACTTTCCAATGACCATCTGTTGGATTTTGCATATACTGACTTTCTTTATTTTAACTGTAAGTGATTACTGGTCTAGTGATAGTTGCACACTGAAGTGTACCAATAATACTTCTACACCGACCATCATTTGATATAGATTCCCCTTTATATTTAGATATATGTATATTACTGACCATTGTAGTGGAAATTGGATTAGCCAGATCCATTTTGGCCTTATGCAAAATTTTTGTTATATATTTTCTTTGGTTTAGCTGAATTGATGTGTTGGATACCCTTTATACTTTAACGCCCAAGAAATAATTTAGGTTGCCAAGGTCTTTGATTGTAAATTCCTGATTTAAGTGCTTTATCAAATTGTTGATTTCCAGCTCGCTATAGCCTTTAATGAAAAAATCATCAACATATATTAGTATATAAACTATTATTTCCTTATTGAGTTATGTAAATAGAGTGTTATCGGATTTTGTTGGATAATAGCCCAGTCTAATCATTATTGCCTTTAGTTTTTAAAACGACACCTTGGTGCTTGTTTTAGTCCATAGATTGCTTTATTTAACTTGCACACTTGACCCTTTTTCTCTTTTTTCTAAAATCTATGTGGCTGCTCTATGTATACCTTTTCCTGGAAAACACCATTTAAAAAGGCGTTATTTACATCCAATTGTTTGAAGATCCAATTTCTATGTAAGGCGATTGTAATAACAATTCTATTAGTAGTAGGCTTTACAACTGGTGAAAAAGTTTCATTAAAATCAAAACCACTTTGTTGTGAACAGTTTTTTGCTACTGCCTTATACTTAGAAATTGAACCATCTACATTGCTTTTTAATTTATAAGTCCATTTGCAGCCAACAATATTTTTATTCTTTGGCTTGTGAACAAGATTCCATGTCTTGTTCCTCATCAATGCCTCATATTCTTCAGCTATGGCTGTTCTCCAATTTTTATTTTGCATGGTTTGATAATGTGTTCTTGGTTCCTCTGCATCTAGGACTTCAATGAAATTTTTTGGTTTGAATATACCACTTTTTGATCTAGTCATCATGTGATGGCTGATCTTGGTTATAGTCTGTTGTTGGCCAGTTCTCTCTATTTCTGGTTGTGTTTCTATATCAGTCTTTGGGAATTGTCTTGTGCTTGATGAGGAATGAGTTCCATTCGTATTCTTTATTGAGATGATTGATCAGGCACACAGGATGACTCAGTTTGTTCATCTACTGGTTCAAGTCTGAACCTAGTGCATTGTTTAGTTAAGGACATCCTAAATAAGGAAATACTTTTGCAGGGTAAACAATATAAGGGATTGTACAAATTCAGTGTAGATAACTCAAGAAACCCATATTTTAAAAGAAATTGGTGTAATAACTTTGAATTCAAATAGCAAGAAAATAGTGAGACATTTGATAAGTGGCATTGTAAACTTAGGCATCCAAATGCTACTATTGTTAATCATGTATTGAATAAAAGCAATATTTCTTTTAATGATATTTCTTTACCATATATATGCACATATTGTTATATGGGTAAAAGTTATAAATTGCTATTCTTAGACTCTAAAACCCAATACAATAAACCATTGGAATTGGTTGCTATTGATTTGTGGGGGATGTCCCAATATATACTGATTATGGATATAAATATTATATATCATTTGTAGATGCTTTCTCTAGATATGTATGGATATATTTTTTAAAATCAAAGTTAGAAACTCACAATGCATTTCTGCAATTCATAGCACAAGTAGAAAATCAAACAAACTGCCAAGTCAAAGTCATACAAAATGATGGTGGAACAGAGTACTTGCCACTAAAAAAGCACTTTTAAAAAAAGGGAATTAATCATATAACAACATTTCCTTACACATCAGAACAAAATGGACTTATTGAAAGAAGACATGGACAAATTGTTGAAACTGGGCTTACTCTTTTAGCTCAAGCATCTATGCCACTAAAATTTTGGCCAGATGCTTTTGCTACAACAGACTTCTTAGTTAACAGGCTACCATCAAAAGTTTTAAAACTAAAAATCCCAATAGAAATATTATTTGATATCTATCTAGATTATCAAAGTTTCAAAGTATTTGGATGTTTATGTTTTCCATATAATAGACCCTATAATGCCCATAAATTAAATTTTAGGTCATCTCCATATACTTTTTTAGGATATGCTGATAATAAAATAGGGTACAAATGTTTAGATAAAAGTGGCATAATATTCATCTCTAGACATGTGATTTTCAATGAAAATGTTTTTCCTTTCCAAGAATCAGATATTGGGACCGCTAATAAAGTGTATAACACAAAAGAATCTTTACCACCAATACCTGCTCTACCAGAACCTTAGGGGAATCAGTTCAGAGTAGCATCAATTTTCAAGCAATCCATTCAAATTCACAATAAACATTATTATATCTTGCAAATTGTGACACACTTAGCAAGTTTTTTCTAATGAATGGAACCTTCAATAGGTTGTTTAAGTTCCCATAATATATGACATACCAGTGTGTGTAATTGCTACAGACTTACCATTACCCATATGTGTAGAATTATATATTTGTACTCCTTGTTTCCAAGGCTTAGATTGCTCAAATTGTTGGTGATCCTGAATCAGGGTAGCAGTCCTCATCTTGAATATGATTAGGCTTTGCTATTTTAGTTTAAGAATTTTTTGCATCCATCTCATTACTTGATTCTTGTTGTATGTGCGCCATGTGTTGCACTGTAACTTGATTTTTTTTGAATATTTTCCCTCTTACCTGGAACATAGTTAAGATTTAGTCTAACACTTTGCTGCTATATGTTCAAGTTTTTCACATTAACATTTTGATATGTTGTCATTCCATCTGCCTCTTCCTCTAGATCTGTTTGAATATCACCTCTTTGTGCATATTGATCTCCTCCGTTATTATTTTGACTCTTACTTCTATAGTTAGCAACAAAGTTGACAAAGAAATCTGATTCTTATGGTTTCTTGATATCAAATCTTGCTTCACGTGATAGTAGAATAGAGTGCACATCATCTATTGATGGTAAATTCCTTTGAGAAGTTATAATTACTACCACCGCTTCTTATTCATCACCTAACCCATTTAGTATTGTCATGATTTGTTCTGAATTTGAGACTTTTGATTTGCTGCCTCTAAACTGACACATATTGACTTAATCTTGAATAGATAATCTCTCATGATGTGATTGTCCTTTTTGATATTACAAGTTGTCTTTTATGAAACATTACCTTTGTTGCAGATTGTGAATTGAAATTTTTTTCAATTGTTGTCCAAATCTCATTTGTAGTTTTGCAGCCTATCACATGAGATAGTAGACTTGTATTTATTGATGATAACGACCATAAACATATAAGTCTGTCTCATCTATGATATTTCACATATTCGTCATTACCGATGATCTTGTTTTCTTGATCGATGTTACATTTTGGGGGGATTGGTATGGTTCCTTGAATAAAACCTTCGTGACCATAACCTTGAAGAGCACTTTCAACCTGTAGCTTGCAAAGAAGATAGTTTTCTTCACTCGGAAGAACTGTAACTAGTTGGCTTTATGGACTGATTATAGTTTTTACAGGCCTTTAGGCATTTGTTGCAGTTAGCTGAAATTCACTGCTACTGATAGGTGTTTCAGAATGTCCTTCAACCATGATGATCTTGAGTTAACTAAGAAAGGAAAAATACTGAAGACTGCAATTCTTGATTAGAAGACTGAATCAAGAACTTCAATTAAAAGCATAGTCAGGTTTATTGCAACCAGAAAGCTCAATGATGATGAATTTTGATGAGTCTTTCTCTGGATGGCACTTTCTTTGAACTTGTGTTTGATGATTTCAATTTTCTTGATTCTGTTTTTCTTAATTTTTTGATTGCTGATCTTAAAGGTTCAATAGAGAATTTTAGTGCAGCCAGAATAATAAAAAATTGGCATGGCAATGGTTATTCTTTATTGAGTCTTCTTCTCATATAATGATTCTAAACTCTGATGAGAAGAAAACAAAACTCAGATGATGATCTTTTGAAGAGTTTTGATTGATGATATCAAGTCTGATGCTATAAGCAATTGCTCTGATACCTATAAGAATTCGAGACATAGAAATATATTGAGAGAATCGGAGAAAGAAACTTATTTTTATTGATTGAATTCGATACAGACTGAAGAATTGATTGAATACAATTGAATACACTTTGATACAAAGAGTATACACTATAATGTATTGTACTTTGCCGGTCTTCGTTCTTCATTGCTGATTATGGCCTAGAACTGATACTTGCTTTCTATTCAAAGAATTATTCTTAGTAGCTTGATTATGGATGAATGGTTGAGACGAACAAATGTTTTAAACATTTGCATTATATACGCGGCTGATACAACCAATTACATCAATATTTTTCGGTTGATAACATAATGCAACTATGAAATAAATTCTTTAATTGATTGCCCGAGTTTGCAAAGTGGTACTTCATTTCTATATGTATAGCAAGTAAAATCAGCAAAATCGGGGCAATGCTTGGATTTTAATTGCTTACTCTCTCTCTTTATGTGAAAAAAACATATTAACATTATTATTATTTACATACACCTAATTTTGAAAATTGAGGCCAGTAATACCATTCACGCACTGCCTTTCGGGCATACTTAAAAGAGTACAAAACATGGCTAATGTCCACACCTAGGTATGTACACTTAACTCTATCATTTTTAATTTTTATATACTTACACCTAATTTAAAAAACTGAGACCAGATATACCGTTCATGCACTGTCTTGTAGACTTATGTTTGAAGAGCATAGAGCATGGCGAGTGCACATACTTATATGTGGAAAAATGACTCTAGGTTTTTTTAAAGGGGAAGAGAGTTATGCAAAATCATCTTAGCATCATTTTAACTCTAAAGATTAAAAATGTTAACGCATGTAGTTTAAATCAACCGCTTTTTAAACAAAGAATACAATTTAGAATAACTTCGTAACCATCACTTATGAATCTCTCTATATACTAGTTCCAACATAGTTGCTTGTAATTCAAACTTTTCTTTATATTGTACATTACGATAAGTAATTTTGCAAAAAATTCAATCTAATGACCAAAACGGTATGCTTACTTTATCGTGCCTATTCAAAAGTAAATTAATATGCAATTTTTTAAAAAGAAATGAAAGAACATGCAAAACTCATAGTATGTAAAATAAAAATGAAAATGAGACTCCTCCCACACTTGATTTTGACTGTGTCCCTACAGATCCTCAACAAAGCCGAAACGAGGTAGAGGATTAATGCTCTTGGCTGGGTTGGCTAAAAAGGGAGGGTCAGTGTGGCGGACAGTTGTATCCCCTAGCTCTGCTCTCCGGAGTAGGGCTTTAATTAAAGAAATATACTTTCAAGGAGTAAATGAAATGGTCTTTTGAAGACCAATTCATTTTCCTCATCAAGTATGAGAGGCATGGCTTAAGCTCAAAAAATCGAATGATAAAATATTTCAAAATCAAACGTTGATTTGGAAAAATGAATGTTGTTCTATTAATTATCATATGAGTTGTTTTCTTTTTGATGATTTTTGGGATAGAAAGAATAATTGATTGAAGTTCATGTTTATTTTCGCCAATTTTAAATTCAAGCTCATCATTGAAAAATTCTTTAAAATTATTGATTTTAAAATCAAAATGGTGATTTAAATCTACTCCTTTAGAATTCACCAACTCATCTTCGAAATGTCCAGAAAATTTGTATTCACTAGATTCATCTTCTTTTGTTGAATTATTCACAACCTCATCATTTTCAAACTGTAAAGTTGTTGTTTGAAATTCGTTAGGGTCAGAAAAAGGAAGACCGAATTTAAAATCGAGCTTCTCACCCCCAAAAGAGTTGAAATTCATATCAATTACCGCATTTTCAACAACTTCATTAAGATTGTCGTTTTCAATTCCAAAAGTGAAAACCATCAATTTTGGTAGAAGGTTGATTATCATCTGACTCGTCACACATTGGGATTTGATTTTGTTGCTCATGTTGTTTTATGTAGTTTCAAATAATAAATCCGTGTGATTTTTTTATCTTCTTCCATTTATTCAACTAAATCAAATTCATAACCATTAATTTGAGAATTTTCAATTTGAAATTGTTGAGAACAAAAGTGTCTATCGTGCCATAATTGAAACCATTCCTATTGCTAAAATCATTTAAAGAGTGGTTCATATTCCATTTTGATTTTGAAATTCATTTTGGAGTTCAAAGTTGTATTGACTGGGTTATAATCAAAATCATCAATTTTGAAGTGAGTTTAAATTTTGATTATTTTGAAATCTTTGACTTCAGTTATTGCACAGATATGAATTACATAAATTATTTATCATTCGAATTTGTTGTGTAGAAATTTCAAGTAAAGATTCAATAGTTTCAATACTTTTTTCAAGAGTTGAGGGTTGGCCATTATTTTAAAAAATTTGTGGTGCAAAATTCGAATTTTTTGTACAATAGTTGCTAGCTAAATATCCATAAGAATTTGATGTGAAACTATATGGATTATATTGATTTTTACAACTATTGTAAATCCTTCTAGTAAGAAAATTCATATATTTTCATAAATGTTTTTTTTTTTTTTTTTTTTTTTATATATGCATGAAACTAATGCAACTAAATGAATGCAATGACTCAAACATTTTTTTTTTGTCCTTATTAACTCTTAACCCAAAATTTTATAGTCATACTTTGACTTAATTCAAAAAAATAGTTCTTAGTCAGTAACGGATAGAGGTTATCAGTGCACATGAATCACCGTAGTAATGCAACTGAAGATTTAAGTACATTCAGAGAAACAGTCATTATAATATTTTACGAATCACTGTAATAATTATAAATGGTTATTGCTCTACTGTTACCTTAGATACCAAGAAATAGTTTGTTAAAAGAAATCAACTTGTCAAAATATAATTTTGCTCTAGATAAATCCGTGACACCCTTAAGTCCACATCTAACTTTTATTATTTCATCAAATTTTATACGATGAAATGCAATTATGTGCCAAGGAAAGGGTGATGAAATCCTTCACCTTATCTTAAGTTGGATGTTGTCCTTAAAAAAAAAACAAAATGAAATGATGCAAAACAAAAATCAAACGTGTATTAACAACGCAACTACAAATGAACTTTTTATTTGTTTTGTTTTTGGATTTTTGAATGAAAGCAACCAACAATGCAAGGAAAATAAAAACTAGAGATGATAATACGATACTAAAGTGTGCATAATTATTAGCAATTTTATTTTAAAACGACGTTTTTTTAAGCAAGTAAACAAAGCAGCACAATTACTTAGTAAGCATTTCCTTTTGCAACCTGAAAATTTGAACAAGATACACACACATATAGTTTTGTTCTTGTTTTTTTAAGACAAGAGAATATGCACTTAAAAGTAATAAAATAAAACTCAGGCCCTCAAGCCCAATATGAACAAACCCAGCACCCAACTACACAGATACCCATTTCCTTTTGTTTAAGAAAAATCAAAACACTACAGAAATTGGAAAACACGAAATAAAAAATGAAAAATCCAAACACAAAACAAAACAAAAAAAATCGAATCGTGAACTAAAAAAATAACAGCAGCGGAATTCGACAAACTGCGAAAGCTTTTTATTTCTAGAGGGATTGAAGGTTGCGGATGTAGTTGTCAATTTAGGTTATTCGGATTCGGATTGATTGATGGCTGATTATGTTTTAGGAGGGGCGATTGGGGCAGTGACGGTCAGTCATGAATTGAGGTTGTTGCACTGATGTTGGTTTCGGGTTTTGAGTGAAAGATTGGAGTCGGCGGTTGAAGGAAGGTGACTGAATATTTGACTTGATGGTTAGCGATTGCAGGTTGAGGGTTCTGGTTTCGGTTAGCCACGGTGGAAGATAGACGTTCAGGGGTGTTTTGGGCGATGGTTGGAGTGGAAGATGCGCTAAGTAGGTGATGGGTAGTTGGAGAGGGAAATAGTGTCTTCTTTGCTTTGCAGTTTGATGATTCTTGAGTGGAGAAGGTTGAATGGTTGAAAGCAGTGGAGTTGAAGGTGTTTGAGTGGCAAAGTGTCGGTGTAGGTGATTGATAATTGGGTGGATGCTCACAGGAGTGGAAGTGGCAGGTTACCGTGCTGAAGGTCGTAGGTAGGAGGTAGTAGCTGTTTGGTTGTGAAGGAGTTGCAGTGTTAAGGTGATTGCTGTTGCTTACTGTAGAATGGTGAATATGGAAGGTGAAGGCAGTAGGTTGAAATGAAGTGTGGAGTTGGTTTGTGAAGTGAAGTGAAGGGTGTTTGTAGTGTTTTACTCTTCGAATGGTACACACTGGTTGAAGTGAAGGGTGTTTATAGTGTTTGTGAAGTGAAATGTGGAGCTGTAACAGAGAAATGGTGGTTTAAGAGGAGGTTGATGATGATGATAGGCTGAGGAAATGGAAGTTGAAGGTTGAAGCATGGTTGCTGGATTGAGATAGAAGATGGATAGAAATAGAAGTATGGTGTTATGGTTGCAGTTTGGATTGAAATAGAAGTCGTCGTTTCTAAGCAAAGCGGGCTAGAGTTGTATGGAGTGTGGATAGAAATTGATATATATGGTCTGTAAATGGCAGCGGGAGGCCTGGTGTAGGCTGAGTATGCAGGTGTATGGTATATGGGATGATTGTAGGGTGATAATGGTTGGTTTCGCAAAGGGGCAGGGAAAGTATGTGATAAATGGAGGCTGGAAAGTTATTGGAGTGGAGCTTGAAGGGCTGGTAGGTCTTATAAGTCGGGGCAGGCAATTTGGTGGTGTAGAAGACTAGTATGCAGGAAAATGTGAAAAGAGAAAATAAAAAATGTAAAAAGAAATTTGTAAAAAAGAAATAGAAAATATAAATGGAATTGTAACGCAAATGATTTTTTATTTTTTATTTTTTTTGGTTTCGAAATCAAATTGTATATTTTTTTCCTCTTACTAAAAATGCAAATGCAAATGAAAATAGAAACACAAAAGGCACACAAATCCAATGAGAGCAAAATTCACACAACAAACTCATAACAAACACACAACGCAATTTTTGTTTCTTTTTTAAATGCAAATAAAAAACAAAAAATGAACACACAATAAAATCAAATAAAAAAATAATAATTCAAAGAGTAAAATCAAAATTGAAATTCTTTTCCCAATAACGCTACCAAAAACTTATCCAGGAAAGAAAATTCTATCGATTAAAATACCGTCGAGAATGTAATAATAAAAACCCCAAGCGTATGGTGTACTATTATAATACGGATGCGAGTACGAGTCGATCCACAAGAAAAGAATCAATTTTAAGATTACTCAATCGAATTAGCCCAAAAGTGAGATGAGTTTTAACTAAAAATGTAGAACAATTGAAATAAAAACTAGTAAAAAATGAGAATAAAACTATGAGACTAAGAAACAATTTAGAGGTAAACATGATCATACAAATCAACACAAAATGAATTTATGATCTCACTTTTTAACCGTTTGTGGAATTAGTTGATGTACTTATTATAAGTATGGTCTAACTGTGATATTGACTAACACAACTTAAACCATCAAACTTTGATATAACATCTAAATCACTTGTCCAATATGATGAAAATGATCATGAAATTAAAAACAAAATCTATTTTAAGCATGATCTATTTACTATGAATTAGTAACATAAAGCATCAAATTTTGATTCTAATTTCACTTTCATTACCAAAATCATATTTAAATGAAATTGTAACTTGTGTTTCTATTTGATTAAGTATAATCTATTTGTTATGAACAATATAGGCTATCAAATTCACTAATAAACAACAAACTTCCATGAACATCTAAAACTACATTAAGCACAAAAATGTGAGATTATAAATGAAATCATCGTGTCAATTTTATATGATTCATGAGAGCTTCATTATTACTAAATTGAAGGGGTTTAGCTTCTCATGTTTGAATACATATTAACATTATTTAATTTCAACACAAATAAAAAAGGAAAGGAAAACCATACAAAGAGAACAAGAGATAAGTAACTTGCATAAAATAAAACTAAGCTATTTGCTTGAAAATAAATCTAATCTACTAACATGAAATAAAAGAGAGCATGTAATAAAAATGACATAAAAGAGAGCATGAAACAATAAAAACATAGAAAGTTGCATAAAAAAGAAGATGGCTGAAAAGCCATTATATAGAAGTTTTTATTTCTAAATTTTTATTACAACTTATGCATTAAAAAGAGAAGAAGAAAATTCATTACATGAAACATAAGGGGGTATTTATACAAGCATAAAACCCTAATACACTTTTTAGAGGGCAACCAAAAATAGCCTTGAGATTGTGTAGCCTCCAGTCATCATTAACACTTAATTAATCCTCAACTATCATGTGTTTTTGCTTTTAATCGTGGTCCATTAATTAGTTGATAGGTGGGCTCCTTCGTTTGCATAAATTCTTTTGTCTCCTTTCTTTGGCTTTGAACACTTGTGCATGCATATATCAATGAAGCCGCTTCCAATATGCACTCAAATTTCTATGAAACAACATTAGAATGTGCAAGTAAATTTTCTCAAAAGTTAGTACATAAACAAAATGACCGTTTTGCCTACATGTAGATGAATGAATAATGACTTGAAAATATTTTTGTATTTTGGTTTAAAACATGTAAATATACCATAATATTCCATTTATACAAATTAAAGGAAATTAAATATGAGAGCAAAAATATACATTTTTACATGTATGTCATTACCATCTCATTTTATATAAAAGCAACTTCATTTTTTTCATTTTATATTTTATTTTCATTCCCTTCATTTTCAAACTTTTATTTCTTCTATTTCAAGCTTCTCTTTTATTTCCATGGCTTCTTCAAAAGTTCTAAGTTTAGTAGTCCTTTATTTTCCCACTTTAAAACCTTAGACAATAGCCAATATCACATCTTTTCTTCTCCATGCCTCCTATCTACCAAAATAAGACCCAAAACACCCTCATCAACCATTGGCCGAGCCTTCCTTCACCTAGGCCAAGCCCATCTCACCTCCATAGGCTTCAAAAAATCAAATTTTTGAAAGGAAAAGTTAGATCCTGGTTTCGGTGGAAAAGTCGTAGTAGTTTGGTTTGATTCATATTGACTATGGTGAGTAAATTTCACTTTTTAGAAGAAAGATTTCAAATTTATTATTTGTGATAATGATAGTTGTTAGTTGCTTGTGTTTATATGTGTCGGAAAATAATGATTGTTTTATTTGATTCCCACTTGAAGCAGATGACATATAGGATAATTAGATAATGACCTAAGACATAGTCGAAATGTTTAAGTAATTATTTACAAATGATGAACTCTCCATGTTGTATGGATGTTATTAGAATTTGTATATATGTATGTTCTTATGTATATGGATGGTTGTAATGTTGGATGGAAAGTTAAAACACTTGAATTGGTTTATGTTTCGACAACGAGATCTCATATGCTTTAAAAACTAGTTTACTTCCTTGGTTTATAAATGTTTCTAAAATGTTTTTCAAAATTTACTTTTGATTTCAAAACCCGTATAAAAATTTACTAAGTTATGTAATTATAAAAGGAAAGGATTTAAAACTTATTTTGATTTATAAATCGAATTTAAAGGTTATGATCCATATAGCGATAGTCTCTATGGATGTAGTTCGTTAATCAATAACTTTTGTATAAACTAAAATGAGTTTCTACTTTAGATATTTTTGAAAAGTCTTTTAAAATATATTAAGTATTAAAAAGGAATTTTAAAATATTAAAAATAGTTTCAGAAATTATTATTCAAATAAAAAATTAATTATTATTTAAATAAAAGGTTTATTTATTATTTAATTATTAATTAAATAAAAAGTTTAAATTTATTATTAATTAATGAATAAAAGTTTTTAATTTTAAATTAATTTATTTTGCAAAGGTCGATTTTGTTTAAAAGCAACTGCCTTCTAAAGAATGTTTTTAAATACAAGGGATTTCTTTGTCTACGACATTAAGTAGCCAAATAAATATGATATGTTTTGCTGAAACATTGACATATTTTATGAAAAGTAAGTCATCTTGTATTTAACACTAAAAGCCGATAGATTACTTTCCTCTATTTGTGATATCTAGAATAAGAATTTCTAGGTGAGGGATAAAGAAGTCGAAATGTCGAAAACGTGAGAAGTATAAGGGAGTTAATACCAAAAAATGGGTCATGATTAATTAAGTATATGAAAGAAACTTCATTTTATACTTGACACTAAATTCTGATATATGGACACTCGTCTTTATCCAGAGAAGTAACGCTGAGAGTTGAGGAAAAGATAGTTTTCTAACTTTTCCGACTTCATTGTTAATCATAGATAATGCTGTTTAAAATCGAAAAGTGGGGATAAGTATAGGATTTGTCCACTATCAATGACTTGACCCGTAGAGTTATCAAATGTAGGTTCGAAGAGACCAGGATCAAACCAAGCATTAGTTATCCAAAAACCACTTCGAACCAACGTAAGTGTTCGAATTGGAAACATCTTGAAGATGATGGAATCGAAGACGAAGTTTTTTTGTGACACCCCAACACTATACCCACACTAACCAAGGACACTGCTGAGTAATGTCGTCAATTAGTACGAAGAATAAGGCTGTTGAGGAGCGACCATCTGTGCAATTCCTTTGTGCGATCGAATAGTATGTCATGCATTTAATTTCAAGAGGAAATCTGACATATCAAATACAAACTCAAAGCTACTACATAGTGGCTATTTGGCCTTCGAAAACAAATATAAAATAAGCATAACATAAATCAGTCATAAATATTCATATCACCAAGGCGGAAATAGATATGAATATAACACATAAAAGTGAACATCAAAGTAGTGGTCATACAAGATCCACTACATCACAAAAGAAGAGGTACTAGTGCTAGACAGAAGAATATTTATACATCAAGGAGTCTCTATCTCGAATGTATAAAAACAAAAACTACTAAGCTAAAGTAGTTAGCCAAAAGCCAAATGACGGTCCCTAATCAAGTAGAAGCACATGAAACACCTCGGACTGACCCGAGTATTATTTAAGAAGAAAAATAATAAACAGATCAGTCAAGCTACAAATATCATATAAGATGAGATAGTATAAGAGATATGACAAATATATATGATAACAATAATGCCATACTGTGACAAGTATATATTTGATAATAATGAAAATCATATAATATCTCAAATCTTCTCAGATACCTAAAAAGAATATCATATTCTTTAGCTTATTCACCAAACCTTAAATATTGACAAAACATATCAATGCAAATCGCAAAAACTGGTGAAACATAAATTCTAGAAATCATCAATTAGAAATCTGAAAATCATAAAAGGGGGATGCCTACCACAAACAGGAGCATGAAAAATCACCAACATGTGTATCACAAACGGGTCTTTATCACATGGGTCGGTAACCCATAGAGCCGGTGCAACAACGTAGTACAACGGTACGCCTGAGCAACCAGAAACTCAAATAAACCGGAACAACGACGTAGTACAACGGTAGGCCCGATGATCCGAACTCCATAAAAAGATCATGGCTCGCTAGCCCATAAAAATGAGACGAAACTCCACAAAACGGGTACAGTCCCCCACGCAGACAAAGAGACATTGCTCACCGCAAGTTTAAATCACAAAATGATCATATAGATCTAAAAAGTGTAAATTACACTAAACTAGTAAATAAATGAGTTTAGTTTTATGTCGCATAATCACTGGCTTATCTTAAATTTTTGCGAACAAATTATAGATTTCCACTTGAGATTTGTCACAAGATTTCAATCGGACAAGTCTAAGAATTAATCGATAAAGAAAACGCAAGCGTTTCATAACTTGTTTTGCTAAGACGTTTAATTGGAATTCTCATATGAATATGGTAAAGGTTTGTATATAGTACTAGATTGGAAAACACTTTTAATAATGAGCTTTGTATTAAAAGTAATGTTGAAATCATTTTTGTGAAAGAATTTGAGTATTTACTAGTGGTATAGAAACCTTTATATTTTAAAGTGACAAATCATAGAAACGATTGTAAAAACAATCTATGACCAAAAATTAACATACGACGACGTGAATTAAGATCATAAAAGTCGACATCAAATCCATCAAATGGATATTCCTAAAAATCCAAAAAAGAAGTCATCAAAGTCGATAATAAATGACAACAACCAACCGTATCAACAAAAATCGATTGAAACAGAATTCCCCCGAAAAATAGGCAAATTGGATAAATTAAACAGCGCCAAACGTATGGTGGTTTTCCCAGACGCCTGAGCGGAGAATTAAGAAATGTTCTTCCAGATCACCCAGACGTTTGGGAATAACTTTAGACGTCTGAGCTGTAAGTCTGGAATTTTTATTCCGATGACTCAGTCGTTTGAGTTCTTTCCCATACGTCTGCGCTGAACCTTAGGGCAAAAATCAACCTAGGCCATTAATGGACAAATCGGTTCGGAAGCGATCGGACGAGCAACGGAGGCTAGGGATTTACGCCTAACGACAACCCATCCCTATAGGCTCTTCAATACACTCCAAACAACATGTCCAAACATTCTTGGTAGGATTTTCATAGATTTTGACTTCCAAATACCAAAAATTGAAAAATTCACCAAACCAATTCAATTCAAAAGCAAATGAACATGAAATAGATATAAGAAATTCATACCTAACAACCATCAAAGGTATAGACATAGATGTGAGTTCTAGAACTCACCTTTAAACTCAAAAACAACAATCGAGAAGCTCTAAAACAAGGAAAGAACAACTCCTTTCAACAACACCTTAGAATCTCCAATCTAGTGTCACGTACAAAGATTTTCTAAATTAGGTTATAGGAATTTCTGAAAATTAGAGAGAGACTGAGATGGAGAAGATGAAGAGGATGCTTACCTAAGCTTCTCTTTGATTTTGGAACTTGAATTTGAATTTCCTAAGAATCTAAGGGTTAGGAATTTTGATTTCCCCTCTTTCCCTCATTTTTCTCTTTAGCTTGAATGTTAGGAAACGAGGAGTAGAATGAATGAAGAGTAGAGGAGTTAGGATATTTGGTAGAGGAGTTTGGGTTACCTTGTTGGGTTAGTGGGCTAGAATACAACCCAAAGCCCAAATGAAAATACCAAAATTTTAATCAAGTCCAAATATATTGATATTTATACTCAAACAAGCTGTAAACATTGTTTTGAACTCAATGGAAGTGGTCTCGAGTTCGGATTCGATTGTTTACAAAAAGTCACATTTCAGACTTTAAATTCAACTAACAATGCTATATTTAATATATAATCGTAAAATATGTGGGTTGTTATAGACTCTCCTCCTTAAAAAATTACGTCTTCATAATACTTAAGGAAGAAAACAAAGAGTAACAACCACTCTAAGGCATAACATAACAAAAGAAAATTTTGAAGTGAGAAGTTCACCTTAAGAAGCACAAGCGAGTAAGTCCAGATACGTTTGCTTGATGAATTCTCTAGATTCCCAAGAAAAATCCTTAGAATTTGAGGACCATTGAACTTTCATAAGCGGAACATCTTTATTTCGAAGGCGTTTAATCTCCGTGGCAATGATACGAATAGGATGTTGCTCATAAGTCAAATTAGGTGAAACTACAATTTCTTCAATAAAACCAGGCTTAAGAATAGAATCGGAATCTCTAAGGCATTTCTATAGTTGAGAGACATGGAATACGTCATGAATATCAGAAAATTGAGCCGGCAGTAAAAGGCGATAACCCATGGAACCAATGCGTTCGGTGATGGAAAATGAGCCAATATATCGAGGTGCTAAATTATTCGAACAACTGAAACGCACAACCCCTTTCATAGGTGAAACATGAATGAACACCAAATTTACACAGAAAATTCTAATTTCCTTCTTCGGTTAACGACGTAGGATTTTTTTCTACTTTGAGCTTCTCTCATCCTATGTCGAATAAGGTCAATCTTTTCTGTGGAATCACGAATAAAATCTGGTCCTAAAACCATCTTCTCACCGACTTCAAGCCAACATGAAGGAGATCGGCATGGCCTCCCATAAAGTGCCTCAAAAGGTGCCATACCAATACTAGATTGAAAGCTATTATTGTAAAAAAACTCAACAAGAGAAATATGATCTTCCCAACTTCCACCAAAATCAAGAACACATGCATGAAGAAGATCTTCAAGAGTTTGATTCACACATTCGATTTGTCCATCAGACCGAGGATGATAAGCGGTGCTAAAATTAAGCTTCATTCCCAAAGCTTTTTGAAGACCTTTCCAAAATCCACTAGTAAATTATGGATCACCATCGCTAATTCCATGCAATTTAATAATTTCTTTGACATAGAGTTTGGCTAAAAGAGGTATGATCCGATTGGACCGAATGGGAATAAAATGAATGGATTTTTTTAGTCTATCTACGATCATCCATAGGCTGTCATGATCCGAACGAGAATGGAAAGAGCGTCAATAAAGTTCATGGAGATTTGATCTCACTTCCAAACTGGAATGTCCAAAGGTTGCAATAACCCACCGGGCCTTTGATGCTCGATCTTTACGAGTTGGAAAGTCATGCAATGCTTAATAAAGTTAGCAACATCAAACTTCATTCCATCCTAATAATAAATTCACTTCATGTCCGTGTACATTTTACTACTACCAGGATGAATGGTAAATTTAGAACGATGAGAATCTTCTAAAATGTCTTTACGAAGATCACTAATATTTGGCACGATAAGTTTATCAAATTTTCGAACGCCACCACGAGCGTAAATATCAAAATCTTTCAAACCATCAACCTTATTTTTATCCCTACAACTTTGGCTAAGAAGAGCCAATTCAGGATCTTGCTTTTGACCTTCAAGGATGCGGTCTAAAAGAGAAGGATGAGCCTCAAGGTTTCATAAAACAAGTGATGAACATGAATCGGACTCACGATCTCGAATATCACAAGTAGACAAAGTCTCGAGATCATTCCATTTGGATATCATCATGGAAACAACCGCTTGTTGCTTACGACTAAGGGCATCAGCAACATGATTTTCCTTTTCGGGAATATAAAGAATATCAAGATCATAAGATGCTAGGAATTCGAGCCAACGTTGTTGATGCAAAGTTCCTTTTGAGAAAATAAATAATTCAAAGATTTATGATCAGTGTAGGGAACAAATTTCTCTCCCAAAAGATAATGGCACCAAAATCTAAGGGCGAAAAAATGGCCTTGAGCTCTAAATCATGAGTGACATATCTAGTCTCGCCAGGCTTTAATTTCCTAGAAGAATAAGCGATAACACGTTCCCTTTGCATGCGAACAGCTCTCAAACCAACACGACTATCATCGGTATAAACAATCAAGTCTTGGTTCCCTTCTGGAATCACAAAAATAGGAGCATTGGAAATGAGTTCTTTTAATTTCTGAAAAGCAGCTTGTACTTAACTCCCTTCTTTGTCAAACTAGTAAGCGGTACAGATTTTTTAGAAAAGTCTTTTATGAACCGATGGTAATAGCCCGCCAATCCAAGAAAGCTATGAATTTCTGTCACACTCTCCGGTCTCTTTCAATTTTGAATCGCTTCAATCTTTGAAGGATCCAAGGAAATTTCGGATCCAGAAATAATCTGTCCTAAAAATTTCACACGGGATTGCCAAAAGTGGCACTTAAATTTTTTTGCTTTCAATTGATTGCTCCTAAGGGTTTCCAACACAATCCGAAGATGTTTTTCATGCTCTTCCTCGGTTTTAGAATAAACAAGAATATTATCGATAAAAATGAGAATAAATCGATCGAGGAAGTCTTTGAAAACTCGATTCATAAGGTCAATGAAATAAGCTGGAACATTCGTTAAACCAAATGGCATAAAAAGCCATTCATAAGATCCATAACGAGTATGGAACGATGTCAAAGGAATATTATCCTCTGTAATAAGAAGCTGATGAAAATCGGTTGCGAAGTCTACCTGTGAAAAGACTCTAGGACCGCAAAGTTGATCGAATAGATCGTCGATCCGAGGTAAGAAATATTTATTCTTAATGGTAAGATCATTAAGCTTACGGTATTCAACGCAAAGCCTAAGTATACCTCAGATTTCTTCATAAAGATAGCTGAAGCTCCCTAAGGAGAGAAACTAGAACGAATAAACTGTTTTGCTTCCAATTCGGATAATTGTTTATGCATCTCCTCATTTTCCTTATTGGACATACGATAAGGAGGACGAGAGATAGGTAGTGCTCCAAGGATTAAACTAATTTTGAACTCAATTGCTTGCTTAGGGAGTAATCCTAAAACGGGCACAAATATATTGGGAAATACACGAACAACGTGAATGAGGGAAATGACATCTTCCTTATCATCATTAGCGTCATCATGTGGATTTAGAGAATATAAGGATGCTACCGAACTGGAATCTGAATCTTTAAGAACAATAGAAATCTGCTTAAAAGATTGGGGATGTCGAAGATGGATAGTCCTGTTGGTACATAGGATGTAGGATTCATAACGATTAAGCCAATCCATTCACAAAATCATTCCGAAACCTAGATAACGCATAACATGCAAATCAGCTCGGAAGGAATAATCACATAGAATAATTTCAACATCCTCACAAAATAATCCGAGTGTTGTGGATCCACCAAAGATTCGCAATTCTCAGCGAAGTCATCAAGCCCATAACATTTAAAAAAAAGTATCAACAAGCTCTTTTAATATAAAAAAGTGAGAAGCACCCATATTAAAAAGAACTTGAATAGGATGATCACGAAACATAATAATGCCATCAAGAACAGAATGAGAAATACCTTGACCAAGAGAAGTGTTACTAGGGGCTTGCACAACATTTAGCTTTCCCTCTTTCTTGCTTTGAAGTTTGAGACATGAAGATATAAGATGACCCGAACTTTTGCAATAACGACTATAAAGGGGCTTCGGATACCTATTTGCGTGGTCCTTAGATCCAAAATTGTAGCATTACCACAATTAGGGGTAGTAATCTTTGCTACCGAAATTGCTTGCTTCCCTTTCTTGTTGGGATTAGGGCCTTTGAACTTAGTAACATCACACTCTTTATCGGCCTCTTCAAGTCAAAGAGCGATTTCTACAAGCTGATGAAAAGAAACTTCTAGTTTCAGAAGTAAAGCCTTTTCGAGGTTCTTATTCAACCCATAAACAAACCTATGATTTTTCTTCAATGGGGTATTAATATACTCGAGCCCATATTTAGAGAATGATTCAAAAGATGCAACATAATTGTCACAGAAGTGTAACGACCCGTAAATTTCGATGATTAAATTTGTTAAATTTATAAGATTTTGTAATTTAATGTAGAAAGAAACGAAAATCTTATAATTTATATTGGAACGAATGTTAGAAATTAAATGTTGAAATTGTAAATAAAATCAATTCTTGACAATTGGAATGAAATCCAAATAAAGAAATAGCGTAAAACATTATAATTTGTTAATTAAGTATGATTGTGTAATTAAATGGAAATTTGAAGATAAGAATTTTAATTTGTGAATATAATGAAATTAAAATTTAACATTGAAATTGATAAGTAAGTAACTTTAAATTGTCATCATAAATTTGTTAAATTAGTGTTAATGATTTGGAAATATAAAAATGAAAAGAATTGTCAATTTTAAAATTTTGAAATTGGGAATTTGATTTAATTAATTAATTTCTAATTTATTTAATTAATGGAAAAATAGTCATTTTGGCCACTGACTCGGATTTCGAAGAAATAAGTTTCATCGGATCTGTAACGGTGAATTATTGTAGGATTTCAAGTTTCGTATCAATCGGACTTGTCGTTTGATCGTACGGACTCGAAACGCCTTGAAATATATGCAACTGAAATCAATTGAAATCAATTTGGAAAATATTGTTTTTAGCATAACTTCTTCATACGATGGGATTTGGACGTGAAACCTTTTCCATTGCGTTTAAAATATTTTAAAACATCTATTTTGATATATGGGTTGACCCAATTTCGTTCCGGAGTCGAAACGGGCTTTTTGTACCACTTTAGCGTTAGCGCGTATATCTGTTTTATCCATCTATTCTATTTTCAATTCTGCCTATAAATATCCTGCTATAAACCCTAGCATCCCTAATTCTTATTTGTCTGTATGTACATCTCAACTCTCTCCTCCCAATGGTAGACAAACAAACTCTAGATCCAGATCCAATTGCAAATCAAATCCAAAGCATAAAATTCAAAGTCCTCAGAAAAATTTGGAAAAAATATAGGTTGAAGCTCTCGACAAGCGTAATTCACTGGTGGTGTTCATATTTCGTTTTGATTCATCGTCTGATCAGTAAAAATTAAAGAATTTTTGGCCGTTCATCGCTCGACGACGAACTTCGTCCGATCGGAAAATCCTTTCTGGGTTTTGAAGATAGGACGAAGGGGAGCGCATCTATATGGTTTGTTTGTTGTTTTGGTGGTCGGATTGCTCGCTAAAATTCGATTAGGGTCAGTTAAAAAGTGGCGGCTGCTGTTTCTTTCATGACCGATTGGGGCCGTGCATGGGGGGAAGCGCGGAGGTGACGCTCCTGGGGGCGGCTCGTGATTGGAGGCAGTGCGGCATCGTTTGGGAGGCGACGTTTTTGCGTGCGTTCGTGAATTTGCTCCTGTTCGAACATTGTACAGTAAGAGGGTAGTTTCGGTTCTGTGGGAACGTTCTGGGAATGGTTGTGAAGATAGTGACGTGGATGAATGTTTGGTAGGTGAGAATGTGTTCACTTTTTTTTTTTAAATTAAAATTCAATCACAATAATCGTTATAACTTCCACATACGATATCCGTTTTAAAAGCGATTTTTTTTGTTAGGATCGTAATAAAATTCCAGACACTTTGACGCTGGTTTGGACGAATTTGAAGACTGTCAAATTTTTGGGTTTAAATTGAATTTTGATACAATTTAAATTCAAAAGGTGAGTGTTTTAACCCACTCACAACTTCTAAAATTTCTTATGTTTGTTAAATTGATATATGATGTGATTTAAAATTTATTTATGGTTGTTTGGTATGTTTTAATCATCATCGCAGTTAATTTCATTTATTTAAATTAAATTGGTATTTAAATTTATTCATTGCATTTAAACTGCCAGTTAAATTTGTTAATTAATTATTCATTTCATATAAACTACCAGTTAACAGTTATTTAATTGTTATTGAATTAAACTGCTATTTAATACATGTTTTTTTATTTTCTGTTCTGTATTGATGGTCTTGTTGAATTTGATGATGATTGCGATGAATGACTGATGGTTGATATCGGATGAATGGATGTTGTATTTCATATTTTTATAAAACTGCAAATTATTATGCATTTTCATCTCATTCGATATTGCGGTTTGTAATGATATATAATCGAAATTTTTATTTTAAATTGAGGATTGAAATGATAAATATCCGTATCACTTGACCATAGCATAAAAATTTTTATACAGGCACCACGGTCTATATATAGAAATATTTTGAAGTGATTTTCTATGGTTTTGGAAAGGGATATACGGTTTATTAAATACAAATTTTGATGTTATATAAATATTATTATTATTATTATATATATATATATATATAGTTAAATTCTTGAATTTAAGCTATGTATAAAATTGTTTAATAAAAATGAGTTTAAAAATGGAGTTTGATGGTTTATATTACATAGGTAAGTACCTATTTAAGATATTATATATATAGAGTTTTAAATGACTTAAATGAAATTTAAGTTGGAAAATAAATATGTAATTTGTATAAATTGAATTTTTAAAGAATTGTACTTGGATAAATTTTGGGTTGAAAATTTAATAAAAATGGAGATTTTAAAAGGGTTTGATTCTTGTAACTTGATTTGGTTTAAAGTGATTTAAATAAATATAAAGGTGGAGATAAATGAATATATCAAGTTAAATATATTGAAAGTATATCCGGCTGTTTGAAGTTAAAGGTTTTACTTAAATGATATTGGATTTATTAAGTATACATTTCAAATCTAAATAATAAAATTGACTTTGATATATATGGAATTATCAAAGAATTGGTTTTGAAATGGTGGAATATTTAAACCATTTAAGTATTAAGAGTTATGATACAAAGCTATGGGTTTCAAAGTATATAGATTTAAATTGCTATGATTTTGGAAGAGGATATGACGCAGCGGATAATTGACAAAACGATATGGATCGATGAAAGTAGCAATCGGTGGATTGAAGATACTGAAATGCCCAAATTCGTTGATCACAAGGATACCGAATTCTAGCTATCTTCGACACGTTGATCGCGCACGATACCGTGAAAGAAGATCTTCAATTCTTCAAGCGTTGATCAAGCGCACTTGATTCCGCGAATCGGCTTCAAAAATCGTTGATTCGAGCGCACTCGAATAACCGAAAGTGGAGATAGGAGATTACACTCAACTACCAATTTTGGATGAAAGCACACAGCAATCAAACAAGAATTTTATTCAAAAATCAACAACCTTACAAAATGACACAACAGTGCTATTTATAGCTTTTACAACGCAACGCAATCAAAACATCACCAGACTCTTAGGTCGTTCGCGACTTACGACCCAACTAAGTCGTTGCCGACCTAACTGACCAATATTGCAAACAGTAAGCGACCTAACCTTCTTACACACAGCACAACGCAAACGACTCAAGACACACGACTTAAGAACCCACTGTTTACGACCTATACAACCCCGCGACCTAATAGTTACAACATAAGAAGACGCGACTTAAAAAATACTACTCACCATTACAACACTTCACATAGGTCGGTAACGACCTAAAATACAACGCGACTTAACTCATTACATCTCACCCGACTCACGACTTAAGATAAATCGTACGCGACTTATCAATCTTCGGTACAAGTCGTTAGATCGTATGCGACTTATCTTAGGTCGGAAACTCCTTTCTTCTGCATACTTGTTAGGTCGTAGATGACTTACACTCTTTTCCTTAGGTCGTAGCCGACCTACTCCCTCTTCCTTGAGTCATTCCTGACCTAAACCCAGCATACCTTCCTTAGGTCGTGCCTTCCCTGGTTGACTCGTGAACGACTTAAGGCTTAAACCCGAAGCTCCCTTAACTCGTGTACGATTCATTTCCTGAGCTTTGTTAAGTCGCAAACGACTTAAATCCTCTTCCTGTAACTCCTTAGGTCGTAACTCGTTATCCTTCACTCTGTTAAGTCGCGAACGACTTAAGGCCTTAACATTAGGTCGTGAATACCCTTTGTTAAGTCGTGAGCGACTTATAACCCCCGAACGACTTAAAAACGAAGCCAACTCCAAACGACTTAAAGGCCTTGAACAATTTAAACATATTGATTCCGTAGTTCGTACTGCATCATCCTCCCCCGGTTGACAGAAGTTCGTCCTCGAATTTTCACTTTCTCTTTTCACAACAAATTCATTTCCATGATACGGAATCAAATGTTTAACATTGAACACGTCAGAGGTATACACATCCTCCGGCAGCTTCAGCTTATAAGCGTTTTTATTAATCCGTTTCACAACTTCCACAGGACCAATTTTTCTGGCTTTCAACTTGTTATAAGCGCCTACTGGAAAACGATCCTTGGTTAGCACAGCGTAAACCAAATCACCTTCGCTAAATTCAACATTTCGTCGCTTCAAATCTGCAGATCGTTTATACTTCTCATTTGCCTTCACCAATCGTTCCTGAACGATTTTATGACATTCAGTTAATTCATCAACAAAATCAATAGCCCGTTTAACCGACCCCTCCGGTTTTGGTACCATCGTCAAATCCAACGGTCCTCTTGGTAAACTTGAATATACAATCTGAAATGGACTGAATCCCATACTACGATTCACTGCATGATTATGAGCAAACTCTGCCTGGCATAACTTCATATCCCAACTTTTCAGATTGTCCTTCACAAGACATCGCAACAAATTTCCTAACGATCTGTTAACAACTTCGGTCTATCCATCCGTTTGCGGATGATAAGCGCTGCTAAAGTTCAACTTCGTTCCCACCATCTTCCACAAACTTAACCAAAAATGGCTTAAAAATCTAGTATCCCGATCAGAAACAATAGATCCTGGTAAACCATGCAATCGATACACCTCCTTAAAGAATAATTGTGCCACTCGAACTGCATCCGCTGTCTTCTTGCAGGCAATAAAATGTGCCATCTTCGAAAATCTGTCAACCACCACATAGATAGAATCATTGCCACGCTGCGTTCTCGGCAATCCCAACACAAAGTCCATACTCACATCTACCCATGGTTTAGCTGGTACAGGTAACGACATGTACAACCCCGCATTCGTAGCTGTTCCCTTCGAAACTTGACAAATATGACATCTCTGCACAGACCTCTCTACCTCTTTTCTCATTGATGGCCAAAAATAAGATTGAGAAATTAACTGCAAAGTACGATCTCTACCCACATGGCCTTCTTCATGTAGCTCTTTGATAATCTTCATTCTCAAACTACTCTCCGGAATACATAATCGATTTCCTTTAAACAGAAAACCATCAACCAATACAAATTCATCAGCACTTCCTTCCTTGACCCTTTCAACAAATTTCATAAAATACGAATCTTCTTCAATCAGTTCTGGCAACAATTCAAACCCGATCACCTCAACTTTCATCGTTGTTAATAAATGACTCCTCCTACTCAATGCATCGGCTACACGATTTGTTACCCCAAATTTGTGCTTCACGACAAAAGTAAACTGCTGCAAATAGGCAATCCATGATGCATGTCTCGCTGAAATCTTATCCTGCCCCTGCAAATGCTTCAAAGCTTCATGGTCTGTGTAAAGAACAAACTCCTTATGGAACAGATAGTGTCTCCAATGTTTTACTGCTTGCACCACAGCATAAAACTCCACATCATACGTACTATATCTCATTTTTGCCCCTGATAACTTCTCACTAAAGTATGCAATAGGACGCCCATTCTGACTCAACACTCCCCCAATTCCAACTTTAGAAGCATCAGTGTATAACTCAAATAACAGCTGAAAGTCTGGTAATACAAGAATTGGTGCTGTCGTCAAAAGTCCTTTGATTCGTTCAAAAGCAAACCCTGCTTCCTCTGACCATGAAAATTGCTTCCCCTTCATACAATCAGTAACTGGAGCCATCACACTACTAAAGTGTGGAATAAACCTCCGATAGAATGAAGCCAACCCATGAAAACTCCGAACTTCTGTTATGGTCTTGGGCTGTGGCCAATTTCTGATCGCTTCAACTTTACTTTGATCAACTTGAATACCTTCTCTTGAAACAACATAACCCAGAAATAAAACACTATGCGTCATAAACACGCATTTCTTCGTAGCAGCATAAAATTGTTCCTGTCGTAGGACCATCAATACTTCCTTCAAATGATGCAAATGTTCCTCCGAACTCCCACTGTATATCAGAATATCATCGAAATAAACAACAACAAACTTCCCAATGTACGGCCTGAAAATTTGATTCATCACCCTCATAAATGTACTCGGTGCATATAGACCAAACGGCATAACCAACCATTCATACAATCCTTCCCTTGTCTTGAATGCGGTCTTCCATTCGTCTCCTGGCCTAATTCGAATTTGATGATATCCGCTCTTCAAATCAATCTTCGAAAATATAGCAGCCCCGCTCAACTGGTCCAGCAAGTCATCCAATCTTGGCATAGGAAATCTGTAGCGAACAGTAATCTTGTTCAAAGCTCTACTATCGGTACACATTCTCCATGTTCCATCCTTCTTTGGCACCAACAAAGCTGGTAGTGCACAAGGACTCAAGCTTTCCTGAACACGTCCCTGCTCTAATAACTCTTCCACCTGCCTTCGTAACTCCTTATGTTCCTTCGGACTCATTCGGTAATGTGGTCGATGTGGTAAAACTGCTACCGGAACAAGATCAATTTGACGTTGAATGTCTCTCAGTGGCGGTAACTCCTTAGGCAACTCTTCTGGAAATACATCTTCAAATTCTTTCAAAACTGGCTTTGCTTCTTCTGGAATTTCAACCCCTTCACTACAATCTCGTCCAATCAACAAGAATATTTCAGGCTCCTCTTCAACTTCTTTAACAAACTCCTTCAAAGATAATAAAGTTTTCAACTCTTCAATCTCCTCTAGCTTGCTTTCCTTCTGTTGCTGCTTCTTGGGAACTAAAGTTATCTTAGTACCTTCGAACATAAAACTGTAACTATTAGCACGACCATCATGTTGTACTGCTCTATCAAACTGCCATGGTCTGCCCAACAACAGATGACACACATCCATGTCTACAACGTCACACCAAATTTCGTCTTTGTATCTCTTCCCAATAGAAAAATTAACACAAGCCCTTCGACACACCTTCACTTTACCACCCTTCCTTAACCATGCTAATTTGTACGGTTTAGGATGCTTCTCAGTTTTCAAGTTCAACTTCTTTACTGCTTCTGTAGAGATAATATTGTCACAGCTTCCAACATCAATAACGAACTTGCAAACCTTTCCCAGAATAGTGCATGTCGACTGGAAAATATTGCTTCTCAACCAAATAGTATCATCCTCTTGCTTCGGTGTAAGACAAGACCTCCTCATCATAAGGTTACAACCCTCATCTCCGGACAATAAGTCTTCCTCCTCAACTGGTAATGAATTAGAACATTCTGCATCCACATCCTCTTCTTCAATTTCTGCAACCATTGCTCTCTTCTTCGGCTTTGGACATTCATTGCTTTTGTGACCCAACTCCTGACAATTGTAACATTTGAAACCACTGCTAACCTTTGCCTTCTCACCCTCCTTCACTACTGGCTTGCTGACAGGTTTAGGAACATTAGAACTCCCACTAACACCCTTTACTTGATTGTTGGAATTTGTAAACACACCACCTCCACGCCTTCCTTGCTTCTCCCAAGCCAACACTTTCTGATGTGCTTCTGCAACAGATCTTGGATCGAACATATTAACCATATCCTGGATCTGCATTCGTAACCCTCCAACAAACCTAGCAGTTAGCTGTTCTTCTGTCTCCATAGTATCATTTTTGGCAATGAGTTGGTAAAATTCATCTGCATAATCATTAACTGACTTCGTTCCTTACCTTAGATTCTGCAATCTCTGGTACATAAGTGATTGATAATTGTAAGGTAAAAATGTAGCTCTCATCAACTTCTTCATCTTCTCCCATGATTCAATCTTCGACTTTCCCATTCTCTCCCTTGTAAGTTTAGTTTGCTGCCACCATGCCAAAGCTCTTCCCCTCAACCTTGTAGCAACTAACTTCACTCTTCTATGCTCAGGAACTTCCTTGAAATCAAAGATCTCTTCAACATTAGACAACCAATCAAGAAGTTCTTCAGCTACCATTACACCC
The DNA here is from genome assembly GCA_030765085.1 of Allium cepa. Classification (NCBI taxonomy): domain Eukaryota; kingdom Viridiplantae; phylum Streptophyta; class Magnoliopsida; order Asparagales; family Amaryllidaceae; genus Allium; species Allium cepa. The sequence continues at coordinate 243,758,759 of CM060930.1, forward strand.
TTGAATTCTGGAATTTCTGTTTTCATACCCGATTCCCATCGACGATCATCATCTACATCCCGGTATGAATTTCGAACTGGGTCTCGATCTCGATAATGCATGCTAGTTCTATCACCCTCTTCATCAAAATCAAATGTACGTCTATATCGATCTCGACCATCAACATCCCTTCGATCACGCATGTCTCTTCTACCATGTCTCTCTTCATCTCGATATGGCTCTTCTTCAAACTCACGTGGATTTCTCCTCTCTTCATGTCCATAGTCATGGTGATCTCTCCTTGATGAAATTGATGTTTCTCTTCTCTCTCTAAGAGATTGCGGTGATACCCTCCTCGCTTCCGTAACCGATGGCGAAACTCGGTTTCCTCCATGGTTCGAGATTGGTGATCTCCTTCTTTGATTTTGATTCAAATCATTCATCAACTTTTCTAACTTTCCAATGCCTTCATCAAATTCATCATTAATACGTTGCTCCATTTGCTCGGCTTCTTCTCTTTTATACAATGCTTCAACATTCTGATGACGATTAGCTCTTCTCGGCGGCATGATTGAAAACTTCTCAAAAACTTCACAAATACTTCAACAATTTTCAACACAAGTCAAACAAATCTCGGCTCAATTCAACTTGGCTCGGCCTCAACTTTGCAACGACCCAAAGTTAGGTCGGTTTCGACTCAACAAAGCACGCACGGCTTAACACTTCAAACAATGATACCAAAAACTGATGCTCGGCCTATACTTAACACGATGTTATGCTCGGCCTTCACCCTTCAACACAAATCAAATTCAAACAACTTCCGGATTTTGATCCAAAATGGAATGGATCGAAAACTCCAAACTTGTTGCAACTTCAAGATGAACACGATGAATACCAAACTTCAAATTCCTTGGCTCCAAGACTCGTCTTAGCTATGATTGGCTAAGTCAAGCTCTGATACCAAAAACTGACGCAGCGGATAATTGACAAAACGATATGGATCGATGAAAGTAGCAATCGGTGGATTGAAGATACTGAAATGCCCAAATTCGTTGATCACAAGGATACCGAATTCTAGCTATCTTCGACACGTTGATCGCGCACGATACCGTGAAAGAAGATCTTCAATTCTTCAAGCGTTGATCAAGCGCACTTGATTCCGCGAATTGGCTTCAAAAATCGTTGATTCGAGCGCACTCGAATAACCGAAAGTGGAGATAGGAGATTACACTCAACTACCAATTTAGGATGAAAGCACACAGCAATCAAACAAGAATTTTATTCAAAAATCAACAACCTTACAAAATGACACAACACTGCTATTTATAGCTTTTACAACGCAACGCAATCAAAACATCACCAGACTCTTAGGTCGTTCGCGACTTACGACCCAACTAAGTCGTTGCCGACCTAACTGACCAATATTGCAAAAAGTAAGCGACCTAATCTTCTTACACACAGCACAGCGCAAACGACTCAAGACACACGACTTAAGAACCCACTGTTTACGACCTATACAACCCCGCGACCTAATAGTTACAACATAAGAAGATGCGACTTAAAAAATACAACTCACCATTACAACACTTCACATAGGTCGGTAACGACCTAAAATACAACGCGACTCAACTCATTACATCTCACCCGACTCACGACTTAAGATAAATCGTACGCGACTTATCAATCTTCGGTACAAGTCGTTAGATCGTATGCGACTTATCTTAGGTCGGAAACTCCTGTCTTCTGCATACTTGTTAGGTCGTAGATGACTTACACTCTTTTCCTTAGGTCGTAGCCGACCTACTCCCTCTTCCTTGAGTCGTTCCTGACCTAAACCCAGCAAACCTTCCTTAGGTCGTGCCTTCCCTGGTTGACTCGTGAACGACTTAGGGCTTAAACCCGAAGCTCCCTTAACTCGTGTACGATTCATTTCCTGAGCTTTGTTAAGTCGCAAACGACTTAAATCCTCTTCCTGTAACTCCTTAGGTCGTTACTCGTTATCCTTCACTCTGTTAAGTCGCGAACGACTTAAGGCCTTAACATTAGGTCGTGAATACCCTTTGTTAAGTCGTGAGCGACTTATAACCCCCGAACGACTTAAAAACGAAGCCAACTCCAAACGACTTAAAGGCCTTGAATAATTTAAACATATTGATTCCGTAGTTCGTACCGCATCAGGATATATTTGCAATAAAATGATATCATATGGATTTGGATTTTAAAATAGAAGGATATCGTATTTATAAGGTTTTGAAATGAATATTTTATTCTGGTTTTAAAGTACAAATTATTTTGAAAGACCGCGGTGTTATAATAACGTTGGGTTGTTAAAGAGACCGGGATCGGAAGTTGTCATACTCTTTGCCAACTCCGAAAACCACTTTAACAGCCGTGTACGCGGTGAAGATTCCAAAATGAAGTAGGATGGTGGCGACGTTTTCCTTTGAGGTAAATAAGTGGACACAACTCCCGTGAGTTGGCATAAGTTGGCTAAAACAGGAGCGATTGATGGGTTAATTGAGGTAGCACCTTTGATCGGACACATCCCTTCGATATTCTACTTTGACTTTTGGATTGATTCGGTGGCCACTCTTGATTTCTTTGATTTGGGGGTCTTGTTCGAGGTGGGCGGTAGCAACAGCTACACGTTACCACCGACCCAGAAGCGTAATTGGTATATCTACCCTGGATTGCCTAGTTGTGCCGTGTCACCTACCCTATCGCGCCTTGTGCGAGTTTGGTTTTCTCCCGTAGCCCGTGTGGTATCCTCTGATGGCTTTCCGATCAGGAGGGACCATAATATTGGATGGACTACTGGGGCTATTACGTGTTAAGGTGGAAAATGTAAAGCCTTAATGCTATTTAAAAGTAAGTTCATTTTATTAATAGACATTATTATAATAGTGAAATATAACTACATAGTAAATAGTTTAACGGATCCTTAGGAGATGTGAATCCTGAGCATCTCTTAAGTTACTGCTCTCATATTTATTTCTGTTGATTTAACTTACATAAGTTCTTTTAGTTGTGACTCGAGTGTTTTGTCTTTTTAATTCGCTCGGTCAGTCCGAGCATTTCAGGATCGAAGACTTTATTTCTGGAGGACGAAGACGAAGATTTCATTATTATTATTATATGTTATATTGTTTCACCACACTGTATTCCGCTGCATCGATTTTTATTCGTTGGTATGCGCAACTCTGATATATATTGTATAAGAAAAATTTAATATTTTGTAAACAGCTTCATGAACTGTATATTTGACTATTATATTTTATCCTTCCGTTGTGAGATTCTATTTTGTTTATTTCTTTCTTGTTTTTCTTATTTACCCCATAACAATCCGCCCTTCTGGATGGTTTGAATTGGCACGTGTGTCGATTTAAAGCGTGCGAAAAGGCGGGATGTTACATCTGGTATCAAAGCTTTGGTTTAGCGATAAACCTTAGCTTTGTGGGGTTTGACTCTTTATTAATAGGGTAGTAATACCCTATGGGAGTCGCTGAGTGTATATATATGAGAGGGCGTATTTGTTAGTGTTATTAAAAGGTTTTAATATTGTGTTAATTTGTTCCGTTTTGTATTTATAAATTCTGGTTGATGCATGAGACGCTATGACATTAATAGGGATTTCTAAACACTTAATAGGACAGACCGACACAATATTTGTTTTAATGTAGGTGAATGAAATAATTTTGCCTATTATATTTTCTGTATATAAAATAAATTTTTATAAATAAGATATATTTGGTTGCTATATATTGGTCGATAGGTAATGAAATTTATAAATAACAGTAAAATAAGATTGAAAATAAAATAAATCAAATTGGAAATTTTAGAAATTAAGTTCCGAGGTTTTGAAAATTTCTTTCAAATGATTTCGGAATACAGTAATAATATTTTAGAAGTATTTTCTGATACAAATATTTCAATATAATTTGAAAGAAATATTTTAAGGGAAATATGGAAAAGCAATAAATTCTATACTCCTCTCTCTATCGTTGGAAAATAATTTCGGTGATGGGTGCACGCATCATCGACATTCATTTTCGAGTTTCGAAGTGGGAAGGCCACTATAGTGTTTTACTGCAGAGTAGTTTTGATAAACAAATATAAATTTTAAATTGTTTAAATATAATTTGATATATATAAATTTGTAGGTGTATATTTATCTGTTATTTTAAAATGATTTAAATAAAACCCGGTATTTAATTCTTAAGTTTCTATTGATTAATAGTTTCAGTTATTGTAGTGAAATTGAATGTAACTAATTTAAAATTAGAACCTTCAATTAAAATAAGAAATTTAATGATAAGTTATGAATGAAATTAAAAGAAATATGAAATGTGTAATCTATAATACAAAGGATATAATTATTGAACATTGAATAAATTTTAAAGGAAATAAGATAAACTTGTATGATTTTCAATTACATTCTTAAAGGCATATATATAACTTACCAAAAGATATAAAAAAGTTGAAATGTTAATAAGAAATTGTAATACAATATTATACAAGTAAATCTGAAATAATGAAAGTATTCAATGAAATTCCCTAACAAATAAGAATTTGTTGTTAGAATTGGTATGAACTTAAGTATAAAAATAAAAGATATTAATTAAATTAAGAAAGGTAAGTATTATAAATGGAATTTAGTAATAAATGAAAGGTAAGTATTATAAATGAAAGTAATAAATGCTATGAAGTTAGAAAATTTAATTTGATTTCTTGTTTGGAAGTGTTGTTTGTTTTGGTTCATGGTTGTTTGGGTAAAGATACTTTAAAATTATTGGATGTATGAATAATCTATTTAGCTTCATCAGAGACTGTTGAGTAAATGGTGCGCTCTGTAGTTTATTTTTCATTCTATACAATATAAAGTTTTGAACTCGAACAACTATTTGTTTTGTTGATGTGTATGAATGATTGAATTTATTGATTCTATGTAATGGTTGTATGCTATTTGTTGAAATTGGTTGTTGTTGTATTGATTTGGTTGTTTGTGATTAAAACAAATTAAATATTTCATTTATACAATTGTTAACCTTTTTGGATTATATAAGTGAAATACCGGTTATAGAAGCAATTGCTACTGCTTTTGGTTTCATAATTAAAGCGCTAATTGCCCGAAAAATAGGTACGTTTTCGGATTACGGTTTATAGCATTATTATATTATTTTCCCGTGTTGGGATATATATTATATTGGAAAATATATGTTGTATATTGTTATATTTGATATTATATTTTCTCCCGAGCCTCCTCGTATAAAGGAGACTCTATCAAAATTTTCCGTAAATTTTGGACTTAGAATTTTTTTTGAAAATGTTTTCCAAACATTATTAATTTGAGTTTAAAATTGGTATATTTTATTAAAATTAATTAATTTTGTAAATTTATTTGTTTATAAATTTAATATTTTAAGTAAGATATATTGATTCCTAATTCTTCTTTTCCCTTCTTTTCCTTTTCGGGGACAAAAAGTTTTGAGTGGGGGAGAGTGTAACGACCCGTAAATTTCGATGATTAAATTTGTTAAATTTATAAGATTTTGTAATTCAATGTAGAAAGAAATGAAAATCTTATAATTTATATTGGAGCGAATGTTAGAAATTAAATGTTGAAATGGTAAATAAAATCAATTCTTGACAATTGGAAAAACATTATAATTTGTTAATTAAGTATGATTGTGTAATTAAATGGAAATTTGAAGATAAGAATTTAAATTGTCAATATAATGAAATTAAAATTTAACATTGAAATTGATAAGTAAGTAACTTTAAATTGATGTCATAAATTTGTTAAATTAGTGTTAATGATTTGGAAATATAAAAATGATAAGAATTGTCAATTTTAAAAATTTGAAATTGGGAATTTGATTTAATCAATTAAATTTTAATTTATTTAATTAATGGAAAAATAGCCATTTTGGCCACTGACTCGGATTTCGACGAAACAAGTTTCATCGGATCCGTAACGGTGAATTATTGTAGGATTTCAAGTTTCGTATCAATCGGACTTGTCGTTTGATCATACGGACTCGAAACGCCTTGAAATATATGCAATTGAAATCAATTTGGAATTTTTTTTTAGCATAACTTCTTCATACGATGGAATTTGGACGTGAAACCTTTTCTGTTGCATTTAAAATAGTTTAAAACATCTATTTTAATATATGGGTTGACCCAATTTCGTTCCGGAGTCGAAATGAGCTTTTTGGGCCACTTTAGCGTTAGCGCGTATATCTGTTTTATCCATCTATTCTATTTTCAATTCTGCCTATAAATATCCTGCTATAAACCCTAACATCCCTAATTCTCATTTGTCTGTACGTACATCTCAACTCTCTCCTCCTCAATGGCAGACAAACAAACTCTAGATCCAGATCTAATTGCAAATCAAATCCAAAGCATAAAATTCAAAGTCCTCAGAAAAATTTGGAAAAAATATAGGTTGAAGCTCTCGACTAGCGTAATTCACTGGTGGTGTTCGTTTTTCATTTTGATTCATCGTCTGATCAGTAAAAATCAAAAAAAATTCGGCCGTTCATCGCTCGACGACGAACTTCGTCCGATCGGAAAATCGTTTCTGGGTTTTAAAGAGAGGACGAAGGGGAGCGCATCTATATGGTTTGTTCGTCCTTTTGATGGTCGGATTGCTCGCTAAAATTCAATTAGGGTCAGTTAAAAAGTGGCGGCTGATGTTTCTTTCATGACCGATCGAGGCCGTGCATGGGGGGAAGCGCAAAGGTGAGGCTCCTGGGGGTCGCGGCTCGTGATTGGAGGCAGTGCGACATCATTTTGGAGGCGACGCTTTTGCGTGCGATCATGAATTTGCTCCTGTTCGAACGTTGTATAGTAAGAGGGTGGTTTCGGTTCTGTGCGAACGTTCTGGGAATGGTTGTGAAGACAGTGACGTGGATGAATGTTTGGTAGGTGAGAATGTGTTCACTTTTCTTTTTTTTTTAAATTAAAATTCAATCACAATAATCGTTATAACTTCCACATATGATATCCGTTTTACATGCGAATTTTTTATTAGGATCGTAATAAAATTCCGGACACTTTACGCTGATTTGGACGAATTTGAAGACTATCAAATTTTTGGGTTTAAATTGAATTTTAATTCAATTTAAATTCAAAAGGTGAGTGTTTTAACCCACTAACAACTACTAAAATTTCTTATGTTTGTTAAATTGATATATGATGCGATTTAAAATTTATTTATGGTTGTTTGGCATATTTTAATCATCATCGTAGTTAATTTCATTTATTTAAATTAAATTGCTATTTAAATTTATTCATTGCATTTAAGCTGCCAGTTAAATTTGTTAATTAATTATTCATTGCATATAAACTACCAGTTAACAGTTATTTAATTATTATTGAATTAAACTGCTGTTTAATACCTGTTGTTTATTTTCCGTTCCATATTGATGGTATTGTTGAATTTGATGATGATTGCGATGAATGGCTGATGGTTGATATTGGATGAATGGATGCTGTATTTCATATTTTTATAAAACTGCAAGTTATTATGCATTTTCATCTCATTCGGGATTGCGGTTTGAAACGATATATAACCGTAATTTTTATTTTAAATTGCGGATTGAAATGATAAATATCCGTATCACTTGACCATAGCATTGAAAATTTTATACAGGCACCGCGGTCTATATATAGAAATATTTTGAAGTGATTTTCTATGGTTTTGGAAAGGAATATACGGTTTATTAAATATAAATTTTGATGTTGTATAAATATTATTTTATACATACATACATACATACATATATATATATATAGTTAAATTCTTGAATTTAAGCTATGTATAAAATTGTTTAATAAAAATGAGTTTAAAAATGGAGTTTGATGGTTTATATTATATGGGTAAGTACCTATTTAAGATATTATATATATAGAGTTTTAAATGACTTAAATGAAATTTAAGTTGGAAAATAAATATGTAATTTGTTTAAATTGAATTTTTAAAGAATTGTACTTGGATAAATTTTGGGTTGAAAATTTAATAAAAATGGAGATTTTAAAAGGGTATGATTCTTATAACTTGATTTGGTTTAAAGTGATTTAAATAAATATAAAGGTGGAGATAAATGAATATATCAAGTTAAATATATTGAAAGTATATCCAGTTGTTTGAAGTTAAAGGTTTTACTTAAATGATATTGGATTTATTAAGTATACATTTCAAATCTAAATAATAAAATTGAATTTGATATATATGGAATTATCAAAGAATTGGTTTTGAAATGGTGGAATATTTAAACCATTTATGTGACGACCCGAACTCGATGTCCGACAAACGACATCAAATTCGTATCGTCGGAGCTTATAACAACATCAGATGAATATAAAACAGCGGAACAAAATGAATATCATGCACACATCACAGATACAACATCAGAATATCCAATAATACATCAGAGTATTTAATACATATACCACAACTCCAAATAACATCTTAATAATATATCGATGATCATATATCCAAAAGTCTTCAATGAAAGAAGTGATAACGGACTCCTAAAAGCTAAACACTTGAGATCTCCCAAAAAGCTCCTAAGATATCTCCAAAGCAAGAGTTCCAAAATGCTGCTAACTCCAAAATACGGAAACCTGCTACTAGGGTGCCCGCGTAGAAATTAAGGGCACCCAGAGTTTAGAAATGAACAATAAAATCCGGTTCAGTCATGGGACTGGTATGAGTAAACAAAACACTTGTTTTTAAATAACTAGATTTATAAAAGAAAATTCGATATGCTTTTGAAAAATGAGACTACCATAGGACCTCCCGCCACACACACAATGCAATCGCAGAATTGGAGGAGGTTTCTTCTTATGATAGTCAAACATGCTTGATACGAGAAAAATTCTTTGATATTATTATTAGTGCATAGTGTAGAAAGCATTTCGAAAATAGAATATTAATCTTAGCCAGCATAGACATTCCAAACTATGCCTATTATAGCTACCATTTAAACAGTGGGGCGCCACCATTAGTAAATGACAGGTTATACAACTAAAACCGTACATGGCTCGTATTGTTTCTTTGGATTTCCAACGAATGGTCAGGCTAAGGAACTTCCTACTGCCACATGGGTACGCCTCTGGCGGGACGTCCTAAGAACTTAACCAGCTCTCTGCCAACACAAGGCCGGGTTACCTCTGTAACTAGGTAACTACTACACGAGTATGCTACTCCCCGGTCCTTTGGGACCTTTATCCGAGGGCCCTCCATCACAAAGCAACAACCACACAGTAAAAGAGATTGGAGCTACCACACAGGTAAATATCTGAGCTCCATACCATGACATCACCTTTATCCAGAAGGAAATGACATACCCTAAAGGGGACGACCCTTATAACCTTGCCTCATCTTTCCTGTTTTGACCATTTCCGGGTTGTGAGGTCCGATGAGGTCTCATCCTCAAAGCTATGCTTTACACGAAAGCCTTGCTTTGATCACAAATGATCAACAAATGATCATCAACACACAGCAGCACTTAGCATGTCACACTACCAAATTGGGAGTATATCGCTGATAACCTTCAATTACATAACCTCTAAGCTCGTACGTCTCAAAGAAGGGTGTTAAGCTAAGAGAATAAATTCTCCACCACCACAGATACGTATTTGAAAGAAATCTGCTTTATATCTCAAAGTGTAGCGTCAGATACACAACTATACAAGTCTGTTCCGGGTTCGAACAGAACCGAAGGCACTTCGTCCAATAAAGGAAGAAGCCCTTGCAAATCCAGGTATCCACAATCCCGATCGGACTTCCCATCACTTAGGGAATCTCTATACCGGAGCAACTCAGTGCAGAGACAATCGATAGGTTATCCTATCGTTCTCGAAGACACCCGGTCTTCACCACCGGTCTTCAAATGCTATCCATAACGTCGTATCACTCATTCGGAATGGTTTATATGACACAAAGGTCCTCTACCGGCTAAATCGAATAGTGAGCGTCAATTTTTAAAACACATGGATATATCAATCACAAAGATTCATATTCAGGGATCGATGTGGGTTTCGGATAACTAACTGAAATCCGACTCCCTGTCGCATCGAAGTTTAAATGCCGTTTTACGGGCAGAAAGGGTTTTCACATCAATACAGAACAAACCATAATCACAGTGCAGTACATGGCAATCTACATCACACGGTATCATAAATAGAACAGAAATATCAATATAGTGCATAGCAATAGTTAATTTTTTTTTCAATGTGGTTCAAATAAATTTACCACAAAATTATTTTAAATCAATGATAAGAATTTGGATAAATAATTTAAATCTTGATTAACTCGTTTTATTGTTTCAAAATTAGTTATTTTAATTAACCGCTAAATTTGATTTGTCGACTTTAATTTATCTGAATAACAAATTCTTAATTTACAAATTAATTTGAACACTTAATTATTTATTAATCAATTTTAATTTCAAATTGTAAATCATTCATAATTTCTTTCAAAATCATTAATTAATAAAAATTGTTTACCTCAATTATCATGTAAAAAAAATTAATTACTTATTTAATTATCACAAATTATTTAATTAATCATTTATTATCAATTAATAAATCATTTAATCTTTAATTAATCACTTAAGTTAACTACCATTTATTAATTAACTTTAAGTAATTAATTAAATTTCTTAAGTTAAATTGATTAAACACAAGATTAATTTCTAATTACAAATTTAATTAAAGTTATTAATTTAATTACAAGTATAAGTTAATTTACATTGTTTTTAGTTACCTTATATTAATTAATCTCCTTTACAAACTTTTCTTTTAATAAACTTTAGATCAATTATTAACTTAAAACTAACTAACATTATTTATCTTATTTAATGTTAAACTTGTTAATCAAAATATTTAAAGTGATTAGGCAAATCAACAGGAAGTGGACCTGAGGTAAGCACCTCATTCACTCGAGTAAATCTTGAGTTCGCCCCTTCTTTTCCCCGCATCTCTCTCTTTCTCCCCTCTCTTCTTCTTTGCCACCTGTTTCTTTCTTCTTCTTTTTTTATACAAGCTTAACTTATAAAATTTAAACCGCTTAAACATCGACACTCACGCACGCGACCCAGAGACGAGCTCGAAGCAAACACCCAAAATAGTTGTGTGTCGCCTCGCATCATCCCCCGTCACCAAACCAGACACCGATCGCCATCGTGCACGTCCACGGTGGTTCGCCGACCCTCCGGCAACCCCTGTCGCCACCCACAAACCACAATTCGACCGTGCATACGAAAACAAAACTCAAATGGTCACCATTAAGTCGAAATCAAAAATTTGCCTGTAGCTCGAACTTGAGACACGAACGCCCCACCGAAAATCACTATGTACTGCCATCATCCATCACCGGAGGCAAAGTCCCTTCGCCTACACCAAGACCATACCCTCGATAACCACCTCCTCGAAGCGCGATCCACTCGACCAACATATGGCGACACAAACAGTAATTTACAGTGCACAGTAAAACTCGATTTCAAACCCTACTATTGCTTCATTCCATAAATTCTTGCATTGAAAAAAATATTTAACATTTTTCCTATATTATTATATCTTCAAGCTTGCATCATAACAAATTTCAACAATTAAAATTTATCGAATCAATAGATATTGACAAAAATCAATTTCAATCCCATTTTAAAACTGCACCTATTATCTTTACTTAAAAATCATAATTCTTATGTTAAAAATCTTAACTTTGTGTATGTAATCAAGTTATGTGATCAAATTCACAAATTAAAACTTTCGAATTTAAGCTTTTAATTTCCTTTTTCTTAAAACCTGTATAAACAGTTTTATAAGTTACTGTGATGTTTTAAATTCATGTCAGGTTACAAATTAAAGTTTTAAACATCCTACTTTATCTATAAATTCTAAGCTTATATATATGAAGATGCATAAGCTTTAAAAGGTGAAGAATATATAGCTTCCAGTACACAGAAACCATTACAGGTACTTCAATAACAATATGTAGCAACACAGACATCAGAAGCAAATTATCATAACTAAAAATTTAAGAAAAGTATGTTTACTCACCTAGCAAATATCTGAAACAGAGAGTTGCTTTTTTTTTACTTGTTTTGAAAAATCTGCAGTTGATCTTCTCTGTTTTCTTTTTTTTCCTCTCTTCAACAAATTGTTTTCAACTTTGAATAAAAATGATGTTTGTTTTCCTTTTTAATTCTTGTTCTTTGATATTTTGTTTTCTTTAAACGAATTACACTAATATGGATGTATACATATATAGAGGAGATATTTTGTACTAAGGGCAGGTTATAACTGTTGCAAGCAAGTCCTTTGATCAGATTATTATTATTATTATTTATTGACTAAACCAACCTAATTTCGGCTGAAATGATTTTTGACTTTGAGCTAGAGGTGATGGCATTTAATGCCCATGCTTCCTTTGTATGTTACAGCCAACTTATTTTAATTCCATGCAAGTACTCATTTGCTTTGTTAATAGATTTTTTTTTACTGTGAACGAATGGTGATATTTGCTTTACTTTTACAGTTTATATTTTTCCTTTCTTTAGTTGTATCATTTTGGTTTTGTAGACTTTTCTTTGCATACACTTTTGCTTTTGGTATCTTGTTGTTTACAGCCATATGTAAGGTTATAGTTATGTGATTTTATTTTATAATTTTATCATAACTTACATTCACAATTTCTTTTTAGTTCTATTCAAAATGTTTAATTAAAACAATTTAATTTGTACATATTTCATTTTATTGTTTTAAACAATTTTCTTGTTTTATAATTCACATGCACTTATGTGTATGTCATTTTACAATTATATAAGTTTTATTTCAAACGTACATTTTCTTAAATTTTATTTTAATTTAAAGTTTTAGCCATTAACATGTAATTTATCACATATTTTTATTTTATTCCATACATCCTTATAATATTAATATTAACAATATTTTATTTTTCTTGAAATTTCACAATTTAAATTTAAAAGTTCATAATTTACTAAATTAAATTTAACAAAATTCCGGGATGTTACAATTTAAGTATTAAGAGTTATGATACAAAGCCATGGGTTTCAAAGTATATAGATTTAAATTGCTATGATTTTGGAAGAGGATATATTTGCAATAAAATGATATCATATGGATTTGGGTTTTAAAATAGAAGGATATCGTATGTATAAGGTTTTGAAATGGATATTTTATTCTGGCTTTAAAGTACAAATTATTTTGAAAGACCGCGGTGTTATAATGACGTTGGGTTGTTAAAGAGACCGGGATCGGAACTTGTCATACTCTCTGCCTACTCCGAAAACCACTTTAACAACCGTGTACGCGGTGGAGATTCCAGAATGAAAAGGATGGTAGCGACGTTTTCCTTTGAGGTAAATAGATGGACCCAACTCCCGTGAGTTGGCATAAGGTGGCTAAAACAGGAGTGATTGATGGGTTAATGGAGGTAGCACCTTTAATCGGACACATCCCTTCGATATTCTACTTTGACTTTTGGATTGATTCGGTGGCCACTTTTGATTTCTTTGATTTGGGGGTGTTGTTCGAAGTGGGCGGTAGTAGCAGCTACGCGTTACCACCGATCCAGAAGCGTAATTGGTATATCTATCCTGGCATTGCCTAGTTGTGCCATGTCACCTACCCTATCGCGCCTTGTACGAGTTTGTTTTTCTCCCATAGCCCGTGTGGTATCCTCTGGTGGCTTCCCGATCAGGAGGGACCGTGATATTGGATGGACTACTGGGGCTATTACGTGTTAAGGTGGAAAATGTAAAGCCTTGATGCTATTTAAAAGTAAGTTTATTTTATTAATAGACATTATTATAATAGCGAAATATTACTACATAGTAAATAGTTTAACGGATCCATAGGAGATGTGAATCCCGAGCATCTCTTAAGTTACTGCTCTCATATTCATTTCTATTGATTTAACTTACATAAGATCTTTTAGTTCTGACTCAAGTGTTTTGTCTTTTCAATTCGCTCGGGTCAGTCCGAGCATTTCAGGATCGAAGACTTTATTTCTGAAGGACGAAGACGAAGATTTCATCATCATCATTATTATTATATGTTATATTGTTTCACCACACTGTAATCTGCTGCATCGATTTTTATTCGTTGGTATGTACAACTCTGATATATATTGTATAAGTAAAATTTAATATTTTGTAAACAACTTCATGAACTGTATATTTGACTATTATATTTTATCCTTCCGCTGTGAGATTCTATTTTGTTTATTTCTTTCTTGTTTTTCTTATTTACCCCATAACAATCCGCCCTTCCGGATGGTTTGAATTGGCACATGTGTCGATTTAAAGCGTGAGAAAAGGCGGGATGTTACAAGAAGATTCACCTTGAACGAGGTCAATAAATCGTCGAGCTAAAGTTACTTTTTCTGCTTCCGGCACAAACTTTAACTTGAACCTTTCTCGGAATTGCTCCCAAGTAAGACCCGCTTCGATAATTTTCGAAATTAAAAGCTCATACCAATCGAAGGCTCTTTCCTAGAGCATGCTTGAAGCTAATTGGACTCGATGTAGATCCACAAGATTCATGCGAGAAAAGATACGGTCGCATGTCTTAAGCCAAGCTTGGACTTCTATAATGCTTTTGGAACCCTTGAGTGGCCTTCCACCCAAATTGGTATAATCGCTGCACAAGCGTGCAAACCCAGATTTAGGATGAGTAGGCACAGGAATGGGTCCGGCAGCTTGGGCATTCTTTACAAGATCCAAAAGCTGTTGGGCTGACATGAATACGCCATCCTGAGGAGTAGCACTGGATTGACCGACGCTGGGACGACCAGGTCTAACCATTTCTCTTTTTTAAAAAAGAAAGAAGGATGAGGAAAAAGGTTATTCTCGGAATGAATATCAAACAAACTTGATTGATAAAATAAGGCATCATAAAAGAAAATAGGATAGAACGAGTCCTAAGACTCGGATTAAATCCTAAGGCACGATTCCTAAGAGAGACTTAACACAATGATCCTTGTCATAATATCCTATATTGTTCCAAAGTTTCGCTTTAATACCAAGTTGTGACGCCCCTCCTCTATACTCACACTAACCAAGGACACTACTGGATAATGTCGTCAATAATACGAAGAATAAGGCTACTAAGGAGCGACCGTCTGTGTAATTGCTTTGTGCAAGTACCGATATGTCAGATAGTATGCCAAGCATTTAATTTCAAAAGGAAATCTGAAATATCAAATACAAACTCAAAGCTACAACGTAGTGGCTATGTGGCCTTCGTGAACAAATATAAAATAAGCATAACATAAATCGGTCACAGATATTCATATCACTAAGGCAGAAACAGATATGAATATAACACATAGAAGTGAACATCAAAGTAGTGGTCATACAAGATCCACTACATCACAAAAGAATAGGTACAAGTGCTAGACAAAAAAAAATGTATACATCAACGAGTCTCTATTCGAATGTATAAAAACAAAAACTAGTAGCTAAAGTAGCTAGCCAAAAGTCAGATGACGGTCCCTGATAAGAAGTCAAGTAGAAGCACCTGAAACACCTCGGTCTGAACCGAGTATTATTTAAGAAGAAAAATAATAAACGGAACAGACTAGCTATAAATAACAGATAAGATGAGATAGGATAAGAGATATGACAAATATATATGATGAAAGTAATGCCATACTGTGACAAGTATATATTTGATAACAATGAAAATCATATAATATCTCAAATCTTCTCAGATACTTAAAAAGAATATCTTATTCTTTAGCTTATTCACCAAACTTCAATTGTTGACAAAACATATCAATGCAAATCCCAAAAATTGGTGAAACACAAATTCTAGAAATCATCAATTAGAAATCCAGAAATCATAAAAAGGGTAGGCCTATCACAAACGGGAGCATGAAAACTCACCAACACATGTATCACAAACGGGTCGCTATCCCATGGGTCGCTAACCCATAGAGCCGGTGCAACGACGTAGTACAACGGTACACCCGAGGAACCTGAAATTCAAATAAGCCTAAACAATGACGTAGTATAATGGTAGGCCCGATGATTCGAACTCCACAAAAAGATCATGGGTCTCTAGCCCATAAAAATGAGACGAAACTCCACAAAACGGGGTACAGTCCCCCATGCGGACTAAGAGACATTGCTCATCGCAAGTCTAAATCACAAAATGATCGTCATAGATCAATAAAAAGCGTAAATTACTCTAAGCTAGTAAATAAACGAGTTTAGCTTCATGTCCCATAACCACTGGCTTATCTTAAATATTTACGAATAAATTGTAGATTTCCACTCGAAAATTGTCACAAGATTTCAATCGGACAAGTCTAAGAATTAACCGATAAAGAAAACACAAGCATTTCATACCACTTGTTTTGCTAAGTCGTTTAATTGGATTTCTCATACGAATGAGGTAAAGGTTTGTATATACTATTAGATTGGAAAATGGTTTTAATAATGAGCTTTGTATTAAAAGTAATGTTGAAATTATTTTTGTGAAAGAATTTGAGTATTTACTACTAGTATAGAAACCTTTGTATTTTAAAGTGACGAATCACAGAAACGATTGTAAAAACAATCTATGACCAAAAATTCACATACGACGACGTGAATTAAAATCATAAAAGTCGATATCAGATCCATCAAATGGATATTTCTAACAAATCTAGAAAAGAAGTCATCATAGTTGATAATAAATGACAACAACCATCCGGATCAACAAAAATCGATTGAAACAGAAATCCACTGAAAAATAGGCAAATTGGCTGAATTATACAGCGCCAGACGTCTGATGGTTTTCCCAGACGTCTGAGCCGAGAATCTAGAAATTTTCTTCCAGATCGCCCAGACGTCTAGGAATAACCTCAGATGTATGAGCTGCAAGTCTATAATTTTTATTCCGATGACTTAGAAGTCTGATTTCTTTCCCAGACGTCTGAGCTGTAGCTCAAGGCAAAAATCTGCGTAGGCCATCAATGGCCAAATCGGTTCGGAAGTGATCGGACGAGCAACGGAACCTAAGAATTCATGCCTAACGACAACCCATCCCTATAGGCTCTTCAATACCAAACAACATGTCCAAACATCATTGGTAGGATTTTCATAGATTTTGACTTCCAGATACCAAAAATTGGAAAATTCACTAAAACCAATTCAATTCAAAAGCAAATGAACATGAAATAGATGTAAGGAATTCATACCTAATAACCATCAAAGGTATAGACATAGATGTGAGTTCAAGAACTCATCTTTAAACTCAAAAACAACAATTGAGAAGCTCCAAAACAAGGAAAGAACAATTCCTTTTCAACAACATCTCTAGAATCTCCAATCTAGTATCACATGCATAGATTTCCTAAATTAGGTTATAGGAATTTCTGAAAATTGGAGAGAGATTGAGACGGAGAAGATGAAGATGATGCTTACCTAAGCTTCTCTTTGATTTTGGAACTTGAATTTAAATTTTCTAAGAATCTAGGACTTAGGAATTTTGATTTCCTCTCTTTTCCCCCATTTTTCTCTTTAGCTTGAGTGTTAGGAAATAAGGAGTATAATGAATTAAGAGTAGAGGAGTTAGTATATTTGGTAGAGGAGTTTGGGTTATCTTGTTGGGTTAGTGGACTAGAACACAACCCAAAGCACAAATGAAAATACCAAAATTCTAATCAACTCCAAACGTATCGATGTTTATACTCAAACAAGTTGTAAACGTTGTTTTGAACTCAATGGAAGTGGTCTTAAGTACGAATTTGACTGTTTACAAAAAATCACATTTCAGACTTTAAATTCAACCAACGATGCTATATTTAAAAAATTTATTTAAATATATAATCTAAAAATATACTGGTTGTTACATTTTTGAAGTGCAAGTGCTACTTGCTACTAATCCTAAGGGTGATTTCAAAATGGATGTAGTAAAAGTAGTGTCTTTGGCTTGTTCTTATCGTGAACAACTTGTATGATGAATGTTGGCATTACATTGTCGTCTAGAGGGCAGTGTTAGCACTCCAAGTAGGATTGCTATATACAAAAGATAAAACATGGCCTTAAGCCTCACAACCTAAAATGTCTAATATAGGGGATGTGCCTCAAGGCTCACTACCTTTAGGGTGTAATCATTCCTAATCCAGATCAATATAATTTTTTTTGATGTGTACTTCAGGGCCCAATATGGCTGTTGATCGCAAATGAGGGATGATTATATTCGATACTATTCAGTAAGGGGTAGGCCGATCTTTCCATGTAGGAATCAAAAGGATTTTGACCTCGATGCATTTTATCTAGAGGTGTACTATGACAAGTGGTACCCCAGTAGTATTGTCATTGATGATTCCATTTTTCAATAAGTGCCTTTACGGACTTAGTTGTATACCTAATATGATAGAATGTAATTAATGTAACCATTTCGGCTATGATTCGATTTTTAATTTAAACCCTAAATCTTATTATAATATAAAAAGATTTCCTATAACAAGGTTTTGGTTATTGTAAGGTAAAAACTCGTCCATGTTTATGTGAAGCGTCATCTTACGAGATACCTTTATTTTTAAAAGAGTTGTATAAGTATAAAAATTCAGTTCCTTGGAGTTTACTCACACAAGACCCATGTCTGATCCAGAGTTTTTCTTTCTTTTCCTAAAACTCTTGGGTACTCAAATCTGTATAAGTAGCCCACACGTCCAAGTGCAAATGCATTTTGGAGGAGCAAGACGCAGGAGGCCACGAAGTCCTCTAGCCGTGTTTATATATTATGTATCAACATTGTAGGGGCAGGCAGTTATAACTGTCCCTGGCTGAAGTTAGTACTTGTCGTAACTTTCATTTTAGAAGTGACTATATATACTATCTTATGTACTATTATGTAT
The DNA here is from genome assembly GCA_030765085.1 of Allium cepa. Lineage (NCBI taxonomy): Eukaryota > Viridiplantae > Streptophyta > Magnoliopsida > Asparagales > Amaryllidaceae > Allium > Allium cepa. Next base: position 243,777,627 of record CM060930.1, read on the forward strand.
GATAATTTTGAGTTATGAGATTAAATGTTTCTTTCATCTTGTCTTTCCTTTTCTTTTTACCACAACGGGTTGACTTTCGGACACGTAGATGATCCACATGATTACTATGGATGCTTTAAGTATCGTCTTTTAAAGTAAGAAAGGAGGATCGTTACAAAACATCTTCCCTTTTGTAAAAGTAAACAACCTGTTTAATGAAAGCGCTATAAATTGACTTCCTTTTTAATTTTCCAAAACCATTTACTACAACAAAAAAATTATACTCTATTATCTCTTTCCCTTTATTAGAAACATTCATTACAACAATGATGTCATAGTCCATGATTTCTTCCTCTTTTAAAATTACTTTTAAAACTCTTTTAAAAACAAGCTTGAACTTGTATTTAAAACATCTCTCTAAAGATAGTTGCTTTTAAGAAGACTTTTTAAAATAAAGGAGTAAAATTTAAACCTTTTGTTCAAATGAATAAATAAATATATAGAAATAAATTTAATCTTTATGACGACCTGGACTTTTTGGACTAGTCAAAATCGTCGAAAACCCATTTGTTCTAAAATTATGAATGACAACTACCAATTTAATACACATCGTAATCTGATAAATATATAACACCATTAAAAGTATAGGATATAATTTCAATAATACAACTTATCAAAATAATCATTAATTCTACTGGGCATGCTTTAATGCATGCCAAACTCAAATATTATAAATCTACCACGGCACACTCTGATGTGAGAGACAACAATAGTCATTCCTATAAACTCATTTAACATGTCAATGCGGAATAAAATGGTAAGCAAGAAAGAAATATCAACGCACTATAAATAACAAACAATAAACAACAAAATATTATATGATTATTGGACCTACATCATTACCACTTGCAACTGTTTATGCACCATATCTAATTGGGTAAATAATTAGAAATAGGATCAAGCCAACGTAGTTCTCCTATTCTTAAATAAGACTCAAAAGGAGCCCACGATGTAATATATCAATGTAACTCCCGAAAATTACCCACTTAGGCTTATATAGATTTAGATTTTTAAAATCCAATTACCTTTATTATTTCAAAAATAATCACTTTTGAAAATACTTATTCGAAAAAAATATCTTCAAACCAAATTCCTAATTTCATCTCAAATCCATTAAAATAATAATGTATGTCTTTTGTAACAAATCAAACTTTCGAGTTTAAATCGAAACCTATAATTTATCTAAACCAATTTCCCAAATATTCTCTTATCAAAATACACATATAAAAGTGTATTAAAATAGACTGAGAAATATCACTTAAGGTAAATGCCGCCAAAGACAAATGCTCACTAAAATAATAAACATCCCTTAGGACAAACCCCTCTTGGATATTTAATCATGGTAATTGCCAATCGTTGCATGAAAGCCAAAAAAAGATCTTATTTAATGGACAGTACCCAAAAATCCAAATCAATAAATATGAATAAACTTTCACTAACAAATTTATATTTCACAACAATAATATCTCACAAATACTTTCAATCATACTATTAGTATTCTTCCTTAAATCTTTTCAAAACCAATTTCAATATCACCAGGATTTAAATTCTTGAAATAATAGATTTTTAAATCTTTTTGATCTAAAATATTTAAACCAACATTTATTTCCAAAATATCTTTTGTATCAAAAACGGGAGAACACTTCTATAAATATTTATTTCAGAAAATATCTATATTTCTCTTAGGGGAAAACATTTCATTCAAAAGATAAATATATTTCCTTTAAAAAAATTAATAACCATCTTTTATTATTTTATTACTTAATCAAATATTTTCATCAAACATCATATAGTCAAACTGTGAAATTCTAATCATAAGGTGTTCGTATCTACCCAACCCATGCACATGGAAATTAATTGCTCATAAACCGGCGGAGCACACAATACAGACAACTAAACGAACAATAATAGCGAACACATTATTATTGACGACTAATAATAAATAGCCAACACATTATTTATTAATTAATAAACATATCAATTAAATTTCAAATTAATATAATAGTAGAACGAGGGTTTATTCTGCTAAATAGATGTCTACAATAATCTATTAAATTTAAATTAGAAGAACAGGGATTTATTATGCTCAATAGATAATATCAATGGACTTTAATTAATTTAACTACATTATTATTTGAATCTACGTATTTATATTCTACCACGATTAATTTATTAGTATTTTATACTTCACCAAATGTGTTAAATAACTATACTAATATGTTCTAAATGTTACTACGAGCCCAATGCCAAAATTCGCCGATCAAACGGATTTAAAACGAGTGAGTTATGGATTTTTAAAGTTAACACATTTTAATTAACTAAATTAATTAAATAAACCTCACCTCATTAACAAGCCCAAGGCCCAAAACCCGATAGGAATAGTGCTTCATTTCTCCTATCTCCAATTCCAAATCCTGTACATGCATAAAACCACCATTCCATCGTGCACGTTTTCAGTGATATGGAACTACGAGCCTCTGATCGAAAAACGGACTTCACCAGTAGACTCCACTTCACAAGCTCTACTCGACCGACGCTACAACTCACGTCCACGCCTCCGCGTGCAAATTCGACATGTTACTTTCCCTTGCTGCCTAACATGTCGCAATCACGATTCTTCCACCGCACCACATCAACCTCCAGCCACCGAGTCCCTTTCGCATGTCAAAATAGATGCACTCATCCTCGTTGCCTAGTTACACCTTCAACTTCGACTAGGTGAACCTAGTTTTTCATCACCATTGTCGAACATCACCAAACACCATCGAAACTTCACCAAAAATACAACAGCATCCCACGATGCCAACGCCACTAATTCCATTGTCTAATTCTAAGCAGATCAAGAGAATTTGATTTTCGAAGTTTGTGTCAAATTTCAATCACTAACCATCAATGAGTGACTGCAGCCACTTCACTCAATGAAAATTCAGGCAATTATTATTATAAAATACAAGAGAGGATGATGAAAAACTTTGTAGTTGGAAGTCGAGGCTAAAAGTAAATGGTATGGATTTTGAATGGGGGTGGAGAAATATTTTTTCCATTTGAAGGAAATGAAGAAAAGAAGGAGAAGATCTTCTGTTGTGTCCATTTTGATCTCCAAGTGCATGTATCAATATATATGGGCAAATGTAGTGATGGTAAACCATACTTCCAGAAAAAAATAAACCAAGGCATGAAAAAAAACAAAAGGTAAGGCTGAAATAATGGCAAGAAGCGTGGGCAAGGACAAGGACAAGGACAAGGACAAGGAAGAAAACTAAGGTATGTGCATATGTATGTGTAAATTAAATTTGTTTTAAATTTAAAGGTTTTGCGGTACTCCAACACACAATGTTACATTCGTGTACGATCCTTAACAACCGATATAAAAATACGATCGCACATATTAATGTGAGACAATAATAAAACAACAATAAAATACATAATTTAACTTATTTTGTGAAGTTTTAAAAATACCAACGTTTGCTGCAAAATGGTCAAACGAAATTCTACGTATTTTCCAATTTAAATATTATAGAAAATTCTATAGATAAAAAATAAAAATACATCATTAAAAATTGAATAGTTATTAGAAATATAGATTTTATTGTATTTAAATTCAAATTCATATATTTATATAAATTCAATTTCAAACTCTAAGATTCAAAAATTTTGCGTCGTTATGTTGTTCACCTTTAAAAGAATTTTTTTTTCCGAAATTCCGTGGACGGGAAAATATGACGAAAGCGAACCATTAACAAAAGTTGAGCACACCAAATATTAATATTACCCATAACTCTAGTCGGGGATATGGTTGCTTATCCTATCTAACTTTGTTTATCAAATTAAGTAGTTTCAGTTTAAAATACCAAGGTGGATTTACTAACACTAAATGAATTTTTTTAGGCACCTAACCTAGGCTCTAATACCAACCGTGATGACCTGGATTTTTCGAACCAGTCAAAATCATCGAAAACCCATTTATTCTAAAACTACGAATGAAAACTACCAATTTAATACACATCATAATCTAATAAATATATAACGCTGCAAAATATATATGATACAATTTCAATAATATAAATTATTAGAGTAATCATTAATTCTACTGGATGTGCATTAATATAGACCAAAAGAAAATACTATAATCTACAACTGCATACTTTGATGTGAGAGAGAGCAACAACAATTCCTGCAAGCTTAATAAACATGTCAATGCGGAATAAAATGTTGAGTAGGAAAGAAATATCAATCCATTATAAATAGTAAACTATAAACAAGAAAATGTTATGTTACTATTGGGTTCCATCACTAGCACTTGTGATTGCCTACGTACCTTATCTAATTGGGTACCCAATTAGATACAAGATCAAGCCAACATAGTTCTCCTATTCACAAATAAGACTCAAATGGAGCCTACGATGCAGTATATATATAATATATCAATGTAACTCCCAAAAAAATACCCACTTAGGCCCATATCCTTAGATTTAGGTTTTCAAAATCTAATTACTTTTATTATTTCAAAAATAATCTCTTTTGAATAATATTTGAAAATAATCTCTTCGAACTAGATTCCCGGTTTCGTTTCAAATCCATTTGAAATAATAATATATATCTTCCATACCATATCATACCATCGAGTTCAAATCAAAACCTATAATTTGTATAAACCAATTTTCAAAATATTCTTCAAACAAAATAATATAAAAGCGTATCAAAATAAATTTGGAAACACCTTTTAAGGTAAATGCCACCTAAGGCAAATGCTTACTAAAATAATAAACGTCCCTTAGGACAATAACCTTTCGAATATATAATCGTGGCAATTGCCAATCGCTACCTGAAAGCAGAAAAATCGCAGGTACCAACCGACGACAGATCACATTGAATGGACAATACCCAAAAATACAAATCAATAAATATGAATAAACTTTCACTAACACATTCATATATCACAATAAAAATATCTCACAAATACTTTCAATCATACTATCATTATTCTTCACAAAATCTTTTCGAAATCAATTTCAAAACCACTTGGATTTAAGTTCTCGAAATAATAGCTTTTTAAATCCTTTTTGATCCAAAATATTAAAATTAACATTTTTCCTAAAATATCTTTTATATCAAAATATAGGAAAACACTTTTATAAATATTTATTTTCGAAAATATCTATATATCTCTTTCGGGATAACATTTCATTCAAAACATTAATATCTTTCCTTTTAAAATTTTAATAGCCATCTTTTGTTATAATTATTACTTAATCAAATATTTTCATCGAACATTTTATAGTCAAACTGTGAAATTCTAATCACAAGGTGTTCATATCTATTCGAACCGTGTATATGGAAATTAGTTGCTCATAAACCGGCGAAGCATAATCTAAATAACTAAATAGAAAATAATAATGAACACATTATTATTAACAATTAACAACCAATAGCTAGCACCCAATTTATTAATTAATTAACATATTTATTAACTTTCAAAGTAATATAATAGCAGAACGGGAATTTATTCTACTAAATAGATGTTCATAATAATCTATTAAATTTAAATAAAAGAACGGGGATTTATTTTGCTTAATAGATATAATCAATGAAGTATAATTAATTTAACTACCTTATTATTTAAATCGACGTAATAATATTCTACCACTATTAATTTATCAATATTGTTTACTTTACCAAATGAGTCAAATAACTATACAAATATGTTTTAGATGTCATTACGAACCCAACGCAAAAATATATCGGTCAAACGGACTTAAAACGAGTGAGTTGTGAATTTTTAAAGTTGACACATTTTAATTAACTAAATTAATTAAATAAACCTCACCCCATTAAACAGACCCAAGGCCCAACACTCGATAGGAGTAGTGTTTCATCTCCCCCATCTCCAAATTCCAAATCCTATACATGCACAAAACCACCATTTCACCATGCACGTTTTCATTGGTACGGAGCTACCGACCTCCGATCGATGAACGGTCTTCACCAGCAGACTAAACTTCATGAGCTCCACCCGACCGAACCCACCATGTCATGTCCGTGCCTCCGCCGTCAAGTCCAACATGCTACTCTTCTTGCTGCCTAAAATGTCGCAATCCGCATTCCTCCACTGCACCATCTTAAACTCCGACTATAGACTCCCCTTCGCACGACGAACTCGATGCACTCATCCACGTTGACTAATTACACTTCCAGTTCCGACTAGGTGAAACCCTAGTTTTCCATCACCATCATCGACCATCACAAAACACAGTCGAAACTTCACCAAAAATACTACATCACTGTACATATCCAATGCCACTAATGCTATTGCTTAATCCTAAACGGATCAAGAGAAATTGATTTTCGAAGTTAATGTCAAATTTCGACCACCATTGGTAAACTAGCGACTATGGCCACTTCACTCAAGGAAAACATAGGCGATCCTTTATATAAGATATAAGAGAGGATGAGGAATAACTTTGAAGTTGGACGTTGGGGCCAAAACTAAATGGTTTGGAAGATATGATTTTTGAATGTGGGTGGAGGAATGTTTTTTCCATTTTAAGGAAATAAAGAAAAGAAGGAGACATCCTGTTGTGTCTATTTTGATATCCATGTGCATGTATCAATATATATAGGCAAATGGAGTGATGGTAAACCAACAATAAACAAAGGCATGAAAAAAACAAAAGGTAAGGCTAAAATGAAGGCAAGAAGCATGGGCACGAATAAGGAAGAAAAATAAGGTATGGTTCGTGTGTATATGTAAATTAAATTTGTTTTAATTTAAAAAGTTTTGCGGTACTCAACCACACAATATTACGGTGGCATATGAGCCATAAAGGACAGATATAAAAATATGATTGCACACAACAATGTGAGACGATCATAAAATAACAATAAAATACACATGTTAACTTATTCTGTGAAATTTAAAAAATTACCGACGTTTGTCGCAAAATACGTCAATTAAAAATTTAATTATTTTCCAATTTAAAAACTATGGAAAAACATAAATAAAAATAAAAATACGGCATTAAAATCAAATAGTTATTTGAAACATAGATTTCATTATATTTAAATTCGAATTTGAATATTTAAATAAACTAAATATTCAAATTATAAGATTTAAAACTTACGGGTCGTTATACCTTCAAACTTTATTTTAAATAATTATAAACATATTTAAAAAGACCTTTCAAAACATTTAAGATAAATAAGTCGTTTTATTTTACAAAACCCTAAATTTTCGAAACTGCATCCATAGCGACTATCTCTATATGCACATAACTTTAAAACTTATTTTTGTAAATAAAATAACTTTTAAACCAAATTTATTTGAATATTTGTGCCACTTTAATACTTGTGCTAAAGGTTTGAAAACAAAAGTCGAGTTCGGAAACCATTTCAAAACATATTGGAAAACAAGCAGTAAAACGCTAAAAAGCGAACATGGAATTTCAACATCACAATAAAACCAACAACAAGTAGGTTGACTATAACTAAGCAACATTCTCTTTCCAAAACACAAGCATTTACATGATAAACATTATATGTAAATAATAATCAACAAGACGAGGAATCCTTTAGGATCCCTCTACAACGTTTGTATTTTTCGAACTGCTTCCATAGCGACCTGTTCGCTATGAAGACACTTCGACTTTCGTTTACTTTGCTTTCATTCCCTACAACATAATTGCTATTTATCCATCCGCTTTCATGCGAGAATCACAAATCAAACAACAACATAAACACATCATAATATATACATAAAACATTATAGGCTAGCACTAAATTATTATAATAGTTTGTCAATTTTAAAACCATATTAAGGTGAGACATGTGACCTTAATTCAAACCAAACACAAAGCCACCACCTTCCAAACACCATACGACATCACACCACCTTGCAAGCTTATCCAAAACTCTCCCCTAGCCCACGATTGTTCCTGCAAGGTTCTCCTCCTTTTATGGTGCTTATGGCATAAGCCATTTAAGGGTGTTTCGGGTTTGATTTTAGTAAATGAGTGATGTAAAGGGGAATAGAATTGGTTTTAGCAACTTGTATTTGAATTAGAAGTGGACTTGAATTTATTTTCTTTTGGAACAAAAATGGAAAAGTAGCAAAGAAAGTTGAATGAAAGAAATCAGAAATGGAAAATGGAACAAAGTGAAAAATGAAAAGTGTGTGTGTTCTTTTTATAGAAAATGAGAATCGGCTAATTACTAAACTAACCCTCCTTAATAAAAGCAACTACACTCCTTTAAAAATTCAACACAACACACTTCTCCTTTTCTACTGTACTTTTGCATTATATATTTTGTTTTGTAAATTTTAAATTACAAAAGATAAATCCACCTTTAGTTTATCAATTTAAGCATTTTAATTAGTTTTAAATCAAACCATTCTAATTAGTGACTTATTTTCTTATTTATATATGTGTATAAACTAGTGTATACAACATGTTCTAACAACTTTTGGTCGATGAAAAGTCAAAATCCAAAAAATAATTTTCGATCACATTTTCAATTTTTCATCGAACTACTTATTTTCATAAACAAACTTCAAAAATGAGTCCACCATTGTAACTTATTAATTAAAATAGGATTATTTGAGTATTAAAACCCATTAATTTAATATTTAAAGTTTATCAAATATTCAAAAATCAAATCGATAAAATTCTGGGTCGTTGCATAAAATAGCATGGTCAACTCTTTGCAGGTCTAAAAAGGAAGGCGGACCAGGGATTAATAACCAAGTGATCTTGAAAAGGCTATATGTTTAAAGCTTATGTGGAACTTTTTGACAAAAGGCAATTTATGGATTAATTAGATGAGGGGAAAATACTGTAAAAGAAATGATTTCTGCCACATGAAAATATCCTTGAAAAACTTGTTAAGACTAAGAAATAGTAACAATCAATACTTCACAAAGTTGTAGCTAATGGAACCACTAGGATATATAACTTTGGATAAATGGTAAGTTTTCAATCAATTTGTTAGGTGTTGATTAGTTTCATATCATTGGGTTGGATGCAGCAAAAGTATTAGACCTAATTGGAGATTGTAGATTTACTCCTAATAATAACTCTAGAACTACTTTACTATCCAATTTGATAACACATATCAACATACATCATGATGTAGAAACTAAATATTACGAATGGGGCCAAGGAAGTAACTTCAAACTACACACAACAGGCAATTCTATAAGATAACATAAAAATGTATGTGCTTGGATGAAAGCGGTATGACACTAAAAAAATAGCAAGAAAATGGCCTTTTTTTTGAAAAAGGTACTATTAACAAATAGTATGCATGTACTTTCATAATATGCCTCGTTAAAACCTTTAACCCCCAACCTAAACGGGTACTTTGCGAGGAAACAAAGTACATATTATGTCCGTATATTAACAGTACAAAAATAATATAGTCGGATATCTAAGTTGTCAAATAGATGGAGGAGTAAGATACAGTAGCTACACACTCAAAACCATCAATACGAATTACTTGAGGCTATAGTCTAAATAAAAGAAAAAAACCTACAAAACAAACAAAAAACAACAAAAAGTACAAAAGAACAAAATAAAATAAAAGAACAATCCACGTGAGATGAGGAACATGGGACAACAAAAAGGCAGCCATCGTCTCAAAAAAAAAATCATTCTACATTCTTATGAAAGAGGAAAGCTCCATCATCTCAACAAAGAAAGTCAAAAAGCTGATCTGAGCTCATCTTCATGTTAGGAACAAATGGCAGCCAAATAAAACCGAGCACGAGGAAGACAGGCAAAATCTAAGTCGTCACAGATAATTCAAGTCGAACAAGATCAAGGAGAATGAAACACCATAGTTGGCTCTACCACAATCCCAAAGTTAGCTATGATAAGTTGAATATCTTTATTTACTTCTTTGAGTCTAATATTCTATGAATTAAGCTCTTACAATCTTGATTCATGAGCATAGTTTTGGTCTGGGTAGGAAGTACAATACCGCTGAACACACAATTGTTTCTCTCACACCAGATGTTCCAGGACATAAAATTAAATGCAATGTTCTTCAAATGATTGTAAATTGGGTTATTATACTGAGTTTGTCCAAATGTTTCCAGTATTTGATTGAAACCAAAGTCATTGCCGATTTTAAAATTAAGCTTTTGCATTATGTTTGTAAGCATTTGCCGAGAGTAGGAGTAGTTAAAAAAAAGTGATTTCTATCTTCATTATGATTTAAGCATAGCACACATGTTTGATCAACATTGTTATTCCATCCGCTAACTCTATCTTTAGTATTCAATTTATTGAAACCAGTATGTTTGGCACGTCCGTTGGACGTGTGCAAAGAAAACAGTGATTTAACTGTGGTTTAATGTAACGTACAAAACATGACTATATTGTTGCACTCCGACGACGTGAATGAAGAAAAATGTCACCATTTGTTTGGAAAAAAATTTCTCTCCTCCTTTACCCGGGCTTGAGACCGGCATCAGTAAGTAATAGGTGATGGCGGAGTTAAAAACTTTTGTGGTGGGGATCATTCTATGTAATAAATGTTCGTATACTGATTTGTAAAATTTAGAGTTATTGTTGGTATATACTGTGATGTAAATGAAAGTTTCAAAGTTGATCGTAAGTTAATACATGGTTAAGAAAAGTAACTGAAATATAAGTGAAATGATGAAGTTCCTTTGGTAATTGTAGAATGACAGTAGTCAGTGATATTGTGAAGATGAATATGTATGTTTAAAAAGTTTGGTAGAAAAGATATTGTTTATTATAATTAGTTTAAGTTTTGATTACACGACAATAAAACATCTTTGTAGACAACATTTCTAGTGTGAGTTCCCCTGTTACGTGGTAATTTGCCTTTGTGTACTAAAACTTTTGTTGAGTTTCGTGCTACTCCTCTGGACAAAGCCACATAAAGTTGACCGTGAGTAAAAACGTGGTCTGGAAGATAAATTCCAACATGAGGAATGGTTTGTCCTTGTGATTTATTAATTGTTAAAGCAAATGATAATTTAATTGGGAATTGTTTGCGAATTAAATTAAAAGGCATGTTAATATTTTCAGAAGGCTTTAGGGGGATACGTGGAATAAATACTCTTGTACCACGATAATGACCAACTGTAATTTCTGCATCAATGAGATTTCTATGGAATATACGACATATTAATCTTGTTCCATTACATAATCCAATTTTTGGGTCTATGTTTCTAAGTAACATTATTGGTGATCCTACCTTAAGTGTTAGTTTGTGCGGTGGCAAGCCACTTAAAGCAAGCGAATTTAGAAATTCGGACTGGTATAAATTAGTATTATCATCTTCAACTCTATCAAAAGAATAATAAACATATTCATCTCCTGGAAACTTATGTATGATTGTATTATTTATTTCATCTGTCGTTTCATTTCTTGGTGTTAATATTGCTCTATTCATTATATAATCAGTGTTGCAAAAATTTTCATGGAGTGTAGGAAAGACTTCTTCAACTAAACGACATAGAGAACCTGCATTGGTGTTGGGTATAACAATGTCATCTGGGAGTTTAATAAGATCATCTTGTACATAAGGTTCTGTTCCATTTCCAATACGTAAAAGTAGTTCGGCGTATGATTGATCATTTATCGCTCGCATATTTTGTGTTAAATGAATTACATGTACACTTGTCCACAAATATGATCGGACTATACATGAGTCGACTATTTGAGCTCTAGTACCTTTTACAACAATGGGTAGTACTTGTCGAAAATCACCACCTAATATAATAATCTTCCCACCAAATGGTGTATTTATACCTGTTAGATCCCTTAACGTTCTGTCTAAAGCTTCAAATGCATAACGATGAGCCATTGTTGCTTCATCCCATAGTAAAACAGTGGACAAACACAATAGTTTTGCATTGTCAGATTGTTTAGGAATGTGACGAATAATCTTCTTAAAGCGGTGGGCATGTGCGTGTTTGAAGCGTCTTGTAAACATTCCTTTATACTGTTATCAGTTTCTAGCAAACCTCTATGTTCTGCGGCTTCTTTAAAGGTGTTATACTGAGTTTGATTAACAGTTAGTAGGTGTGTAAAAGATGTAGGACCTCTAACATGGTTTAAAAGTAATCGTAAATAAAATCGATCTCCTTCTGTAGGAGATACGGTATAAATTCGACCAATTACCTTACGATTATTTCGTCTACGTATCCATTCTTTTTGTTTATATTCCCACCAATATTTTTCAGGAAATTCGTAGTATAAGTATTGACGTGCATTTACATCGCTAATATTCTTAGTGAAAAATTCAGTAAGCATTGTTTTAGATCTATGTTCATCACTCAAAATAGTTTGTAGGTCTTCGTTTGCATTAAATTGTACTTGTTGTGAATTTGGAAGATGTATTTGTAGTCCTACAACAGAAGGAGAAATGGAAGTTAGTGGAAATTTAAATATTCGCCATATTGACTCTGGTGCACAAATCCATCTAGCGTTAACAAACTGAGAAATTTCATCCTCATCATTAGCGTTAGAAGATACGTTTACAGAAACACGATCCGAACCTTTATAAACATATTTATATAAATATTTCACAGATGTAATACTTGAGCATATTTCAACATTTATATGACAATCATATTTTAATAGTAAATAAGGATTATAAGGAACGACCCAGCGATTGTCAATTATTTGTCCACCTCTTTGTACTTTTATTCCATTATCACGTCTTCTATAAATTGGATACGAATCACTACCTTGTAAAGTTATGGGTGCAAAAGACTTTGGAAATCCTTTCTTACACTGATTATTTTTCATGCACGTGGCATTAGCGTTAAAACGACCGCATGGAGTATGAACCATTTGTTTTACAACGGCAGCATGTAATTCGGGTTCTAAATCTTTATCTGGGATTTCAGCCCTCACTAAAGCGTCATAATCGTCAGGGTTGTTAATCTTATCATTTTCATGTAGAATAATTAATATATGTGAATGAGGTAGACCTCTCTTTTGAAACTCAATGACGTGCACATGCGCAATGACTTTACCTAATACTCCTTTTTCATATAAGTCGTGTTTTAGTTGTTCTAATTTTGCACGAAATATCCTTGTTGTTAAATCGGGTCTATCTTGTGCTTGTTGACCGGGTAGTAGTTCTTGTGTAATCTCTAACCACTTAGCATTACATGTGATAGTAATAAATAAATCAGGTTTTCCATACCTTCGCACTATTGCCATTGCATCTTGATATCGATTATGCATATCTCGAGGGCTGCCGGTGTGAGATGATGGAAGAATTTTTCGAACACCAACATTTCCTAAAGTTTATAGTAAAATGGAAAAAAGCAAAATAAATAATTTTTGCGTACGAAGTTTAAAAACAACATAATAAATAAATTGCTTATGAAGTATTACTAACCGGCGGTCGTCTGTCCAGAAGTTAGAGCATCCTGTAAACCTTGATACAATTCAGCTCTAATAGTATCTTGATTGTTACGGAGGTACCTTAGTCTCATAGTTTCTATTTTGACATAATTGTCAACCACGTACTGCTGCAATAGGCGACCGCCATGCAAAATTAGTGACATCTCCGTTGGTCGTATCTAAACACATAAACAAATCAGCAATGATTATAAAAATAAAAGTAAGTTAAGCTAAATGGTATGTTATTCACCTGCAAAAGATGAGAATAATAAGCTCTACAACTTATTGCTGTGGCTCCATTGTCATGTATGTGTATATCCCATCCATGTTCACCATATGGTAATAAAAGTGGATATTGTAATGGATCATAAAACCCTGCAGTATCCTGAACCCTTTGTAAATTTCCACTTCTTGTTTGAACTATAATGTCCCTATTATTCAAATTGGAATCTTCTTCATCTCCTACAATTATACCTGCTACTTGTGACGCGGTTGGTAACTCATGAATGTGTCTATTTACGGCTAGCTCTTTTATTCTTATTCTACAATTTTGTATATCATTCCTTTGGCTCAAATGTCGAAATACTTGTACAAAAGGATTGTGGATATCTAAAATATCTTTTAATATCAAAAGTAGGTTTGGCCTCATTGATTCATTATCGTGTTGTCTATTTTCAATCTCATGGTCAGTGTCGTAAATATATAACTGCAAATATCTTGGTCTCATTCCATCCATAGGTAAAGAACTACCGATGCTATGATATATGGAGCCTTGTGCACGATATGAATAAACTCCATTTGTTGCATTTGCTAAGCTATGATCAATGTTAGCACCCATTGATGTAAAAGCAAAAGCATTATTATAAGACCTTATGTTACTTCTAAAATGCGTACCAACTTCGGTTTGATCAATATACAAATCAAGTAGCTGTTGAGGTGCTGTTGGTCTTTGAATAGTAATTTTACCATTCTTACAGCAAATCTCCAATGTCTCATGAAAGAATTTCTTTGATCCGCAGAATGGACAGTAGGTAGGAGCAGGTAGCATGTGGCCGTGAAAATACTGTGTAGCAATAAAATTTCGACCACAATTATAGCTTGTCATGAAAGCGGATCGAGTAATCATGTGTTCTTCATGTTCAGATGAGCCTAAATGATTACCATCGTTGTGATGAGTAGAATGACAAAAATTACAATGTAAATAAAAACGTAAGTAGCCAAGTTAAAACAAATTACCGTGAAAATCAGAAGGTAGAATCGTTGGCCTTCTACGTGTTTGAGTTGATTGTCCTCTTTGTTCTATGGATGATTGTCCTAAAAGAAATAATAGATGTTGTATGAGTATTAAATAACAAAATATGAGCTAAATTTTATAATGTATAGATTTTCATAGAATTGTCCGTAAGCTTGAAATACATATAAGCTTGATATATGTAGCATAATATTTCATGTCACAATCAATCTTATGTAATCTGTGTGATGATTTTTTATCGTTGAATATGATGTGTTGATTATGATAGCATTTATTGGCACAATTATAAGATAAAATTTCAGTAAAAACGTTGTTGATGTTTGTACAAAACCGTATAGTATCTCACGATAGGAGAAAAGTAAATAACAATGTATAGTATCCAATAAACTTGCCTGGTTATTTGTTTAACAAAACCGTACACACTATCTCTTCACCTTAAACATTGGACTTCGAACAACTTGTACTATTTTACTATTTTATAGCCATTGACAATACGTAGCAGGGTTATTATACTTGCAATGAGCTGTAAAGTAGGTAATGTACTGAACATCAACATACATAAAATATACAATTCATGTATATTCTGGAAAGCTGATTCCAACTTTGTTGGGTGGTGTGCACGAAAAAGTTTTTTGCAAATTTAATACCTCTATGGTTAACTAAAAAAGTTGCATGATCACTTGTAAAATAGTACACGTCGTTAGACAGCATTGATTGTTTTATTTTGCAGTATGATGAGTTTGTGTTGTTTGGTTTGATTAACGTTAACTTTGGTTGTGAAGTGTTTGTTGAAAATGGATAATACTAAAGGTTTTTATTATGATATTTGTGCAGTATGTCTTCTGTTTAGGTTCAAATTTATACATGAATTCATAATTTAATGATGATATTAGTATCCAAAAAAAAAAAAAAAAGTACACGTCTTTAGCAGTAGCACTATAATGCGTCTGTGCCGAATATAATAGTTACTATAACATAAATAGTCCTGATGGGAAGAATAAAAATGGTATTGTTTAAAAATTTATGTATGTGTTCTCTGCTTATGTTAAAAAAATTTATGCATGTTTTGTACGTAAGTTCTTTTTTGTTGTGTGGCTGTGACTGGTCATCCACTCGTGTGTTGTATGAATTGCAGAAATTTTTATACGAAATGATGATATGTATGCGCTGGCTACTGTTACGTAATATCGTGCTCCCATATTTTGCGCATGCATTATTGCTCATTTCCATGACTATGTTCGTATAGTTGCGTTTACGATGAGAAATGGATTCTACGTAACATTCAAAATTGCACGGCAATGCAGATATGGATCTAAATTTGGATATGAAAATAAAATTTGGATTCCATCTATACGTTTTCAGTATAGAAACAGTATGAAGAAAAAGCGTATAAATGATAAACTCGCAGTTATATGATCGCCGCCAGCTACAGTAGTAATAAGCAATTTCATCTTGTTTTTTATGAGAAGTTTTTATATGCCATATTATGAAATACGTCTTTTATATGTCACATATAAACCGTAAGTTAAAATAAATATTTTGAAGATGTGAAGTTTTCTTCGTCTGACATTTAATATTTTATAGTTTACATCCATCTGAAGCTGTAGTTGTGTTATACAGATAACGTACAGCAGTAATGAAACAAAGGGTTGAATGTTTAAGTCCAGCAGAAAGAGTAGTTTGCGAAAATGGTAGTGATTGATCGTGGAATGGCCATAAAATTCAAGTGTGTAACACGTTAGGATTTAGCAGTAGGTAAAATTGTAATAATAAAATAAATACCTGGTTGACTCAAATGAGAGCTTTCAGTTGATTGGGACCTTCTATTTGAAATAGTTAGCTCTCTTGCATGTTCACGTCTAGACCGTTGGCTCTCACGTCGTCTTTCTCTTTGTATGTCAGCCATAGTAATAAATAGAACAGTATGAAAGCAAGTCAGTAAAGTTAAATATGAGGTTGTTTGGTTAGGTTAGAAAACAATTGTACTGTGAACATATGAAACTGCACAGTTTACTTATATATAGAACGACAACTTATGAGTAACAGTAACATAATGAGTAACAGTAACATATAGTTTGAACGGGTAAGAAATGGAAAGTATAGCCGGTATTATTGGAGTGCGTCAAAAAAATGGTGTGTACCGTTAGTAGTGGATGACATCAACCATTTCAATTCAACGGTAAGTTTGTACACAGCAGCCTAGTTGTATTAATGTAGGTATGGTTGACATTTTCATCTTTATGTACAACGTGTACAACAATTACATATTAGTCATGTCAATATCAATCAAACATGATGTGTTCACAGTAATAAAATGCAAGTATTTGACTGTGAGGTAATATGTGTACCCAGTTATTGTGTGGGCACATTTGTGCAATATGTACCGTTACAGCTTGATGCCAACTGCTAAATCTAACAAACGTGTTCTTATGTGTTAAAAAAGGTTACAATTTTACGGATTGAAGTGTATTGGTGAATAAATGTAAGATGGTTTAATGTGTTAAAAAAGGCTACAATTTGTTGTTATAAAAATAGAGTACATTTTAGTCTCACTTTCAGTCAACGTAAAGTACTGGCGATGAGGATAGTTTGTGGCAATAGTGAAATGAAGTGAATGTGAAGGGGTGATGATATTTGATTGAGGAAGTTTGTATGTTGAAGTTTGTACACTGTCCGACATGGTTGATGATATGTTTAAGTAGGACGGAGGCATATGGTTGGACATATTGTAGTTGTTGTTGCTTTGCTCTATTTTGCTTGTGCATTAATTTTTTGCTTCATTTCTTTGATTACTTACACGTTTCATCTACGTGTGTGTTATTGCTACACTCCATTTCATTTTCTATAGATCCTTCTCTGTCGTTGGAAATTTGTTGGAAGTTTTTGTCGTTGAGAATGAAGGTAAAAAAGGGGGTATGGCCGTATGGGTTTACATTTGGGTATGTATAAACTAAATATTTTGGGAGAGCAGACGTGGCACTGATGAAGACGGTGACAGTTCGAGCTGGCTGGATTTCATTTCACTTATTTTTGTCCTTTTAGAACTGTATGAGCAGGTTTTGAACAGGTAAGTTGTGATATGTATTTAATTATTTTTAAAGGTCAGTATATGTCTATTTAATAGAAGCAAACACAGAGATAAAATATTAAGTTATTAATGTTTCAAGAGTAACATGGACTGAAGCGCTGTTTAGCATGCAAAATGTGTTATAATGTCGTTGATCAGTACAGTTCAATGCATAACCTGTGGACAAAGCATTTGTTTTATTACAAAGGTTTTATTACAAAGGTTAACAATGAGAAAGTGATATGAAACGAAAAGGAAAAAACGTACAAAGCTAACATTATTGTGCAATAATGCCTAAGGGATTGCAGTACGTAAATAATTGAATAAAAATGCATGAAAACAAAAACATCGAGCATAAATCGTTGAAAGCTACGTTATAACATCGATCTTCACTTGTCAAACTTCTTGCAAAATTCAATCTGTAAAAGATAGAATGGTGAAAAAAATGTATGTTATATGGATAATTAAGTTGAAATGGGAGTTTGTTATTTACCACAGCATTTGCAAATGGTTCATCCCAGTCATCGACAATGGATGGTTGGTCCATAATTAATTTGGATTCTTGAACATTCATGGTTCCTTCTGATTTGTGCACAACAGTAGTTTCTTGAAGATTCATGGTTCCTTCTGATTTGTGTACAACAGTAGTTTCACTAAAAGCTCTGTCTTCGTTTTTCACTGTAATTGCAGCAGGCAAGGAAATTTCTGATGACTGATTGAATGGTTCTACTTTAACCGAGAAGGCATTTGAATGTTGTACCAACTCTTCACAGTGTTGCTTTCCTGGTCGTTTTAGCTGCTGCTTTCGAGTGCATATTGAATTATCAGTTTTGTCACTTTTATATTTACCCTATAGTACATCATATAAGAATTAAATTTGAAAAGAGAGAAAAGTATTATGAGGAACGAAAATAAAATAATTATCAATTACCTTCGGCATGATAACAAATGAAAAATGTATAGCTTAATAATTTGTTTACAATGGAGAAGAGATAGTGGTTGCTTTATACATACGTATGTAGCTAAAGTATAGAAAGTGGAAGTTTGTAAGTAAAACTGGACAGTGAAATCTGCAAAAATAACGGGTCATATGATATATGTTATGAATGATTTCCTACTTATATGCCTAGATAGTAGAACACGTTGAATAAGTAGATATTGCTGTGTTTAATTGTGATAGGCTGCTGCATGGCTTGTATGTACACATCATCTGTTATCTTAATATTCTGATCGTCAGATCTATACCGAAACACTTACATTTAGTGCTGAGATACATGGTCGAGCATGTTTATGTCCATTGAATAAGTGTAACACGTAAAAATAGAAACTTTTTTATATTTTCATGCGTCCAAGAAATGAAGAAGATATAAATTATTTAGTTGGCTTATAAATATAATTATCATGCGCACTACAAACTGGAAGGCTCACAAGCTTCAAGTACAAACAGACAGTAATCCTTCCCTTCGATAACGC
Source organism: Allium cepa (assembly GCA_030765085.1). Classification (NCBI taxonomy): domain Eukaryota; kingdom Viridiplantae; phylum Streptophyta; class Magnoliopsida; order Asparagales; family Amaryllidaceae; genus Allium; species Allium cepa. The sequence goes on from CM060930.1 coordinate 243,796,846, forward strand.
CATCAATTTGAAAACTACGTATATCGTCTGAAACATCTTATATAAGTCAATAAGTACAATTGAATAAGCATTCTACAAATAATAAGAATAAATATGTGCATATATATTGAGAATCTTATAACACAAAACAACCAATAAAGTACTCAACCTATAGCCTTATTGGCATTAGCTATAAGTACCATCAACAATTCTGAAGCAAATTTAGGTTCTTCTCATGTTGTTAACAGCTTCTAAAGTGAAAGAATTGTCTAGCCTTTTGTTTTGGAGACAGAAGCCATTTTCAATGGTTCCAAAAACTGGAAAAAAATGAAAGCAAATCACATTAGTATGTTAAGAATTGATAGGAACATATGAATGTATTCCAGTTTTTTCATAATAACTTGCCAAAGACAAAAACGCATGTATAAAGTTTGAATTATACGTAAATTCAAAATGTTGTTGTTGGTGTAGAATATTCATGGTATTTTTGTTATTTAATTAGGTGCTTTTAATATTATAAAGATTTTGAAGTAATTTCTACTGACTATAACCTTTTTTTCTCTTAAATTTACAGCTAGTATACTCCTCTCTTTTCTTCTCTGGTTTTAATCAATTCAAAATCGTTGGCTCGGTTCATGTTCCTCCTAGTATGTTTTTAGTCACTCTTCCTATTATATCTATGATTTTTTTGACTGACAACACATTAGCTTTGAAACACTGAGTTAGCTGAATTTATTATAGTGACATAACTCTATAACACAAAGTAATGGCTTAAGTAAAGATCGCAAAATATATTGTTTACCATATTTAAGAATATGAAATTTAGGACCATAGACAGAACTTAGACAAACTTGCTAAGTTTGGCATGCAGTCTCTTAGTAGAAATTCACATTATGTAGAATTTCCAATATATTTAAGAACTTTGTCTTCCTATTTTTAGGTTACAATTGTGAAAATGATTGTTGTTCATAACAATCCGAAATTTTAAAAGCTTCATTTGAGGATTGACATTGATGGTGGCTGTACAGTGACTATTACTTTGTACAATATCAAACCCAAAACATAAAGTCCACGCTTTTTTGGTCTTGTTGAGGTAAACGTAACAACAATGATGGATGAAATAGTGTCAGTGTTGATACCTGAAATTATAAGATATTTTCACTGTTCGATGGGTAATTGGTTGCGGTTATTGGAACACATTAAAAGGACATGTACAAAGTAGGACTGGTGGAGGTCGTGCTAATAATTACACAGGATATCTTGAAATTTATAAGAACTGATTAAATAATAATTTGGCAAATGAGAAGGATACGATAGTCAATCAATCATAACTTCACTTGATGTATATTTAGTCATGTGAAACAACTTCTAAAATTAGATTGAAATTCAAATAATAATAGTTGATCTAATCAAATTGTTTCAGTAGCGTGGTATAATGGGAATTATGTATGATTACCTCCATATAATGAATCATGATACATCTGGCTCCTTGATCATCCCACTTTCCATTTTCTTTTATATAGCAAACTCCAACCCATTGAGCCAACGAAATCGGCTTGTCATATCATAATACTCAACCAATTTTAAAATCTAGCAGTAGATGTCAAAATAGCAAGTGTTAAGGTAAAGACAAAACTAACATGCCCATATGTATTCACTAAGTCTAGTATATTGTTAGGTCTAATTATTGAATTAAGTACCATGTAACAAATCATGGTTAGGATTAATCTAAAATAGCAAGTGTACAGTTGTTAGCAGTTAGTAGTTTCTCTTAGCATCTGAAGAAAATCTAGATATGGTTAGAAATTTTGACAGTCGTCTTTTCTTTAAAAAGAAGTTATAACTAATAACTCTTTGCTTACAAATATCAATCAGTTGCAAAAGTTGATGAACTTCAATTTTCCAATTTTTAAGTTTAAATTCCAGTTCCAATAATGCAAAAAACTGGTTAAGCATAAGTACATTTTGAAAGGACATAGAAATCCAAATGAAAACACACGAAGATTTCATGATTGTAAAAATCCAAATGAAAATAGACATTTAGTTGACTTAGTATTGATGTTCCAGAAAGTTACCTGATGGCATAATCCAAATATGTTCTTCATCCAGCCTCTCATCATTGTCTGAATTGCTTGTCGAGCATTGTGCCTACCGTTATTTGTTTGTTTTTGTCTGGACTACCGCACCGAAATCCAATATTACAATCTGTATAAATTAAACGTACATCACTACATCAATTGTTAAAGAAACCATTCTGTAAAAATCCATTCAGTTAAAAATGAACAAAAAATAGAACATTATTTAATATGTTAATGAAGAATCTAGCACTATTCTTTGTTTAAAAACAAAAATAATTTTTTCAAAGCTACCTGATGGCATAATCCAAATATGTTCTTCATCCAGCCTCTCATCATTGCCTGAATTGCTTGTCGAGCATTGTGCCTACCGTTATTTGTTTGTTTTTGTCTGGACTACCGCACCGAAATCCAATTTTACAATCTGTATAAATTAAACGTACATCACTACATCAATTGTTAAAGAAACCATTCTGTAAAAATCCATTCAGTTAAAAATGAACAAAAAATAGAACATTATTTAATATGTTAATGAAGAATGTAGCACTATTCTTTGTTTAAAAACAAAAATAATTTTTTCCCCAATCACCTAATAGCAATGAATGTACAGGTGGTAGTGAAAACATGGGGGAAAATGGTAGCAGGTAGATTGCACGGTGATTTGTTGCAGCTTTTCATATCAAAGCATGCATTTGAACTCAGACCATTCTGTAAAAATCCATTCAGTTAAAAATGAACAAAAAATAGAACATTATTTAATATGTTAATGAAGAATCTAGCACTATTCTTTGTTTAAAAACAAAAATAATTTTTTCCCCAATCACCTAATAGCAATACATTATTTAATATGTTAATGAAGAATCTAGCACTATTCTTTGTTTAAAAACAAAAATAATTTTTTCCCCAATCACCTAATAGCAATGAATGTACAGGTGGTAGTGAAAACATGGGGGAAAATGGTAGCAGGTAGATTGCACGGTGATTTGTTGCAGCTTTTCATATCAAAGCATGCATTTGAACTCAGATGGAAAAAGCAGGTAAGAAATTTTTTGCGATAATGAGTGCATAATAAAAAAAAGGTCAATTAAAAGGAAAATTTAGCATTTTACAACTTACCTGAATGCTTGCCTTTGCCTTCCTCCACCCTCGACCTGCATCCAACCCGCCAAAAGCACAATTGAAAACGAAGAGAAATTAAATAAATAATAAAGCGATGATTTGTAGTTGAAGATTTAAACGTGACAAATTAGGTAAGTGAAAAATGAAGAAGTTGTTTACCCAAATGTTAGAATACGGATCCATTCATTCACCACGCCCACCCTCAGCCAAAAAGTCACGACGCTAACCTCCTCCGCCTTAAACTCCTTCCTGCTGTGCAAAACCGTGCAAGTGCCAGTTGCAGACCTTCACCCGAACTGCCAAGCCCCGCCTCCAACCTGCCACGCAAAGCCCCACCAAATCCGAAGCTTCAGATTGTCAACCCTTCCAGCGCTGCAATCAATTGAAACCAAAGAGAAATTAAATGTGACAAATTAGGTAACTGACAAATTAGGTAACTGAAAATTGAAGAAGTTGTTTACCGAAATCTTACAATAAGGATCCATTCATTCCTGTGGCGGTCGAGATTATGCTCCTAAACATGATGTCGAAATGAGCACTGATAATCGGGTTTAGATTTTCCGAAGAGAAGATAATGGGGGAAATGATGCGGTTATTACACATATGTGCTGGGGTCGTGGCAACCAAATGACGTAAATGACCTGTGTTTTGTGCTAGCTTTTAAAGGACAATTTTGTAATTGCAAAAGCTTCATTTGAGGGTATTGCCATTATATATAGATTAGCCAACAGAGAGCATATTGACATTTTAGGAGCACAACTTGAATCCCAAATAACACCTGTCCAACTGAATTCAGTGTATTTATTTCTAATGTAGTTCCAAGCCGAGCTAAAGCTACATTGACCAGTGTTATTAAAGATCTAAAACCAGAAATCTTCTTTCAACTGATTATGAATTTTGATGGTATTTACTGTGTTCTGAATTTGCGTAGCCACATTTCCATTATTATTCCAATTATTACCTATAATCAGAGTCGAGACCTTCCTATTTCTTCCTCTATAGATATACATGGAGTTCCACCCAAGTTTATCAATCAAAGAATAACTATTAAGCTAGGGGTCTAGCTAAAGATTAGTAGTTTCACCATTAACAATTTTCCTATCAATAGCCCATTTGCACCATTGTCTTGCTCTAAGCATAATTTTCCAAGTATATGAAGCATTATTATTGATAGCAGCATTCTAAAAGTACTTATGCATCCATTTAAACCACCTTGTATGAATTTTCACACCAACTTAATTGCCACAACTTTCACAACATCTTCAATTTTTCGAATTCCAAATCCACCTTCTTTTTTTTTGTTTTACGGACGTCTTTCCAACACATATTGTGTGTTTTAGATTTCCAGATAAAATTAGCACGTAAAGAATTTATTCTCGTAAAGACAGACAAAGGAAATTAGGCGAATTGAGCCCAAAATTGAACCATTGGTTGGATTACTGTTTTCACCAATTCAATTCTGCTACTTTTGTTAAGAAATTTTCTGTTCCAATGGTTGAATTTTTGTTTATTTTGTCTATGATGCCCAAAATCTCTAGGCGTAAGTTTATTATTAGAAAGAGGGATGCCTAAATATATAACAGGAAGATTCCTAATGTTTATATCTAAGATATCCATAATTTGCTATTTGTTAGTAGCTCCTTTACTAAAAAACAAAGTAGATTTATTTTCATTTACATCAAGGCCTAATAATATTTTCAAAATCTGAAAGATGTTAAGAATGCTATAGACATTATTTCTCGTAGCTTTGGCCATAATTAGAATATTATTCGCATATAACAAGTGAGTGATAATTGGGTCAATTTTATAGATAGGAGTAGTGTTACCTTTCAAATACGCCATATCAAGATTAATAGTAAGAAACTCCATTGTGATTGAGAATAAGTATGACGATAGAGCGTCTTCTTGTCTTAATCCTCTCTAGCACTCAATAAAAACAAAGGAGGATTCATCAATTAATACCGAAAAAGAGGGAGTTGATATGCATTCATAAATGAGATTAGCAAAATCTATAGGAAATCCCATAGAAATCGGCATATGAAGAATAAATTCTCTGCTAGTTTTATCGTAGGCCTTATGCAAATCAATCTTCAGACAGAAATCATTAGATTTTTTTTTTTTCCATTAATTCCCCTAACCATTTCATAAGCAAGTAAAGAATCCTCAAAATTAATTCTCCCTAGGTTGAAAGCATTTTGGTTGTATGAAATAAGGTCATTCATATAAGGTTTTAGTCGATTACAAAGAAGATTGGCTAAAATCCTATATGTGACATTATAAAGAGATATTGGCCTAAAATCAAGCATATCACTAGCATCTGGTTTTTCTAGGATTAAGCTGATAAAAGTATGATCGATTTCCCTAATGATTTTACCCGATTGAAGAATGCCATTCATTGCATTCCAAATATCATTTTTGAGCTACTCCCAATGAACTTTAGAGAACTTAGAATTTAAACCATCTGCTCCCAGGGAGCTATTATCATTGATTTGAAAAACAACATCTTTAATTTCCTCCAATTGGAAAGGCTTGCGTAAATTAAATCTTGCATCAGCAGAGAGGATTTTTTAACAAGTGATGTCTGGAAATTGATATGCAGTCTGTGTTGATGAAAACAAATCTAAGAAGTAACTAATGGCTTCATTCGCAAGTTTTTCTGATGCTTATATCCATACTCCATTAGAATTAAGAATATAACTATTCCTTTTGGTTAGTTTGATCACATTGACCCTGTTGTAGAAGAAGTTAGTTGGTCTGTCACCTTTAATTAGCCAGTTAAGTTTCATCTGCTGTTCATTTGGTGCAGCAACTTTTCTCATGAGATTTTGAATCTGCTCGGTTTTGGAAATGTAAATATTAATCAGATCCTCATTCAAAGGTTCTGCTACCAGTTGGTTATATATTTGATTAGTTTCATCTTTAAGCTGAATAATTTCTTTACTGCTGTTGTTTTTTGTTTTTCCTCCATGATTTCAGTGCAGATTTGCAATTTTTCAACCTACACCATAAAGTATGAAGGGAATTTTGCCTTGAAATTCTCTTGTCAAAGTCTCTTGAAGGGAAGAGTGATACCCAGATTGCATATGCCATGAGTTGCAATATCGAAAAGGTACCCTGCACTTACTTTTATTATGAATTGTAAACTTGATATTTATATGAGAGTGATCACTAATAGAATGACATTCAATGTTAACACCAAATTGAGCAAAAGTATTCATCCATAAGTTATTCACAAAAACTTGATCTATTTTATTGTGTATAGAGAAGTTTAGCCCCTTTTGCCAAGAAAATGGCATATTATAAATGTAAAGCAATACTACGTAGACTGGAAACAAAGAATATATTAATTCATGCGGTATGGGAGTAGATCCAATTTGTGTCTTATGTGAACACGAAATCGATACGGTGGACCATATTTTCTACGGTTGTTTGCTACTGACACCCTAAAAATGGATATGAGTAAGACAACACAAAAATTAAAATTTAGCATACTTCAATCAAAAATAATTTTTTGCACTACGTTTGGCGCACCCATCAAATTTCAGACCTAAATTTGAAATATCTTCGTCGAATTTCAAACTTAAATTTGAAACACCTCCAGTGGATTTCAACTTGAAGTCCCCTTCCTTTCTAAATTTGGACTAATAGTAACAATTCCCTTTTTTTTTTACAAATGTTCGTATAGAAAACATGTCTAGATTCGATTAAGAAAAAGGCTATAATTTGTACCTGAAGCTTCTCTCTCTGAGATGACCGAGATAAAGGGATTAATCAACGTCTTCCATGAACGATATCAAATTCAAGACGTGGCTTTTGTGGCTTTGTCTACATCTGTATATCACATATGTCATGAAAGAAACGGTAGATTATTTAGAAACAAGCAGACAATAATATTGATAAAGCCAAAATCATTCAAAAGAACTTAATTTATCTGGTGGAAAGGAACGGGACCAAAACCTGAAGATTGGAACGAAATAAAGGATTTCTTTGTCATTGAAGAATTGATTAGATTGATACTGGATGCACACGATGTAATAACCTAAATATTTAAGTGTTATTTTAATGAAATATTTAAAGTATGACATTTTGACAAACAAAGTTAAAAAATTAGGCTGAAGGATAATAAGTTTGTTCCTTAGACTGAAGGACAATGCTAGTTATAACTAGCATTTTATATAGTGTATATGTTTTTGGGAAATTTTAGATAATTGAATAATAAATATTTGATATTTGCTATGCGTCTATTTAAAGCAAATGTCAGATTTTTCTCAGATAATATGAAGGTTTATTTTTGTCGTATAATTTTATTTAAATTTAAATCAGCTAAAATTAGATGAAAATAAAATGTTTTCGAAATCTGAATATTTTTATACAATAAAAATGTTTATAAATTTCCGAGTGAGGCGTCATATTTCATTTTCTAAAATCTGGACTTCTATAGCTTCATTTATCTTATTTTCGACAGATTTATAGTAGTGTGAAAGTGAATATCGACATTTGACAGGATAGTCATATCGCTGATATGTGTACACCATTTTGGTTGTCTTATCGTGTTGATCTTCGCAGTATATTCATTTGTGCATTTCGATGCCCAGTATGCGTCGAAATCGACAAAACTATATGTCGTAACAGTATCTAGTTTGAGCCTTTTGAATTTCCTACATCATTCCATTATCCACGTGAAATCAAACAGTCATCAATAATTATTACTTCAAATTTTTGACGTTTTCTATTTCCCAGACATTAATACAATATACCGGTTCATCCTTTAACTTTAATTTTCCCTGCCTTTTAGTTTTTGTTCTGCTCGTTCATTTAAGAAAAATTTATATAATATACTAGTTTACGTTTTATTTCTAAGACCTACTTATCTTCCATGCCTGATCATTTATCTCTCACCTCTTTTCACTTTCTACCTCGATCTCACGTTCAAATACAAATATATTTTAAGTTGCTTGCATTTTTGGAAGTTGAGCATGTAAACCGTATGTCCTTCCTCAGCCTTACCATCCACCATGCTTTGTCGAACTCGCCCAAACCCATTGCACAACCAACTCCGACCATCACCACCCTATCCGCCTTCACCCTACCTCCTGCACTACGACCGTTCGTAGCCTCTGCCTCGACTTCGTACACCCAGTCACCTTGCACCAGGCAGCCGGTTCCACCTCATCGAAACCCTCTCCGCCTTCGCAGCCCGCGCCTCTACCCGCCACTCCCTGCGAGGAAACAACCGCACCCGACTACCTCCCTCCGCCTCCGCACCCAGACCCACCTTCATCCCGTGCACACATGGCCTACGCCCGCTCAATCTCCCCATGCCTCCACTGTGAAGCCACCTCGTGCTCTGACCCAAACAATGGCCGCTCCGCTTTCCCATCTCCCCTTCACCAACGTGCCCCCCAAACCCACAACCTCCACTCCAAATTTCCTCCTTCACTTTCCCTTCTCCACTCCACGCAACATCCATCTCACCCAGACAACTCGCCACCACTTCCCAGGCAACAAGCCGAGGCCGAGAGCCATTAACCGAACCACCCTTACCTCTCTTTGTCGTTGATCTCCCGCTTTACTCGTCAGCCACCATCTCTCCTTTTTATATAGGTATATAATTTAATAGTTAGTTATATATATCAGCATGTTAAGGTTTACATACATAGAATTGTCTGTAATATATAATATATATGCCAGTTTATATGTATTGAAATAAAGTAAGTTTTATATATATGCGTGTGTGCTTAAAAAGTGCATATATATATTGGTTTACATTAGTTATATATTATGTTAGTATATATATATCTTGTAGTTGTATATGTGTTTGTTATAAAATATGCTTTTATAGTTTATAGAGAAAAAAAATATGTTACAATCTGTGAGTTATATGAAAGCATATATTTATATGCGAGTTATGAGTCAGTTTATATGATAATTGATTTATGTAAGTTTAGTTATTATATATTATATATATAAGTTAATTTTACATATGTGTTTGGATTTTTTTTTCAAGTATTATATATATAAAGATAGTAAAATACATTTGGATGTTTATGTTAAATTTTGAAATATTAAACTGTGTATGTATATATAATCTATAGTTTATAGTGCATGATTATGGGGTTCATATATATGTGTGTGTATGTATACATATAAGCTTTATAAATGTATATACATAAATATTTAGTTATATATGTGTTTTGATTTTTGTTTTAAAATGTGTGTATATAGAATGATATATGTATGTAATAAATATATTCCGTATATTGCATATGTATGTTAGGTTTTGGAAATATGAATTTGTATGGATAATTAAATTTTGAAATGTATATAGACTTAAACTATAACTTTGTATAATTTATATATGTATATAAGTTTATATAGGTTGTTTATATTTTGGGTCCTTTGTTATGTATTTTATGTTTTATTAAGGTTGATATTTTGAAATGTACAAACATATGTCTTGTTAATATTCCGATATATATATATATATATATATATATATATATATATATATATATATTTATATAAGATGTTATATTTACATTGTTGAATATGCGCTTTGCGCTTATATGATTTTTGTTTGATGATAATAAACATATATACATTCATTTAAATGTATTTGTTAACGTACTATTTTGTTTTTCATATATTAAATAAATATTTGTTGAACAAAACAAATCACACAGAATTTGAATTCAAATAGAAATTTTATTCAAATAAATATTTATTACAATCTTGAATAGTACAAATTCAATCTCTCACTATCACTACTACAAAACAGACCATTTGCATCGCCTCATTTGAATCGGTTGAAGTAAAAACTGATGCAAATAGAAGTATTTGCATCAGTTCTGTCTTAATAACCGATGCAATTGGTACGTAAAAAGCAATAGGTAATAAAAAATTAAATTTTGCATCAGTTGTCACCAACAACCGATGCAAATACGTCGATGCAAATAGTTATAGTTGCATCGGTTTTAAAATCAACCGATGCTACTAACTTAATTTGCATTCCTTTGTTACACAATTTCCTTAATTCCCACCATCCTAATTTTTTTTGCCGCCGCTTGTTTTCCAATTCGTTTCCAGCATTTCGCCTGCTTCCCCCCCCAAAAAAAAACCCTAGAACTAACCAAATCCACGAATTAATCAACCGAATTCCTCTCCCATTTCCTCCTTGACCTTCTTCTCCTCTCTCTCATCTCAAACCCTAATTTCCTCTAATTAGAAGAAAAAAACCAACGAAGAAAAAAACCAACGAAGCCGGTAATAACTTAGCGGAAGGTCATTATACCGAAGGAGCAGAATTGTTTTATTTCGTTTTGGATGTCCTTCGGAAAAAGGCTGAGAATTTGTCCAGGTGTTCGACAGTACTGTTTCTGGTTTTGTTCGTGATTGTTGAACGGCGAAGGGGAGTAGGGATGGCCGCGGTGAGCATCTTTTTTTTTTCTTTTGTTATTTCAAAATCTTTTTTCCGTTTACTTCCGCTAATTCCATGTTCTTTCTATGTGATTCAAAATCTGCTTCATTCGTCTTTTTGTTTCATCTAATTAGAGGTGAGCAAATTCATCTTCTTGTTTGAATTCAGTATTGAAAGATTCAGACAACTTCATAAATAAATCTTGCGAAATTATGATGAATATTTTCAGTTACACTCGCCTGGATTGACCGGTTAATGAATATGATTTCTAGGCCCTTTACAACTGGGACATTGTTCCTTCAATTTTATTTTTTTACGATTTGATTTTAAACGTAATCATTGCTGAGAAGACGATCTTTTTTCTTTGTGATCTTTAAATTTATATTCGAGGGAGGAATATTCTTTAAATTAGTTCGATGCAGACAACCCTGCGTAAACTTTTATCAATCTATTGGTTTCACTTATAGCGCTGGATAAGATATGTAAGAAAAGCTTTTTATGTGAAATCAGTATCTAACGATTCAAACAATTTATAAACGGACGTTGCAAAACAATTATTCAGTTTCACGCGCCTGGATTTCGCTAAGTATTACTCAGTTGGATTTTCTTGGCTCTTTATACTGGAACATTTGTTTCATCTTTTTATTGCTTTTCAGAATTTTGATTTGCAAATGCACTCTGTCCCTAAACAAATAATGCTTTGAGGCAGTTTCTTTATTTGCTAAATTGAAAAAACCATTTTAGCTGATGGCGAATTTATCTGATTTGTTTTTCTGTGTTCTTTTGAATGGTGTCGTTTTCTTCTAGCGATTTTTTTTTGCGTAGTTAACTTCTTTTTCTTGTACTTTGTGCAGTATGGAAATTGAACACAAGTTCTTTTTCTTGTATTTTGTCCAGTATGTTTTTGGTAGTACACCATTTTAGTGGAGCAGGAAGTAATTTAGTTGCATTTGTAACATTTAAATTTGAATTTTTGGATGAAATTTATGCAACTTGAAAATCATACTTGTTTCAAGTTAGGGATATGTTAAAGTGCTTGGATTAGCTGATGAAATTTATGCAACTTGGATTGCCTACTGTGATATGTTAAAAGGAATTTTTCCAGAGTCAATTATACTTCATTTATATATGTGCAACAACTCTTTTTTGTTGAATAAGTAAACGTACGTATAACTTTTTAGTCATATCTATATTCGTAAGTTAGGGATAGTTTGTTGTGCTTATGAAATCAAGATACACGTTAAAGAATTTTGAAGTAGGCTTTAATTTGATGATTGTGTAAGTGCATGTGCTAGTATCTTTGTTGGTTCCAAGTCTATGCCTTTCAATTAGTTTGTTAAGCTACCAGCTGCTATGCTTATCAAAGTTCCAGATTCACTTATACTGGCAAAACCTATGCATTGAAGAATAAGCAGTTTTTTTTATTCATGGTTGTAGATTTAAGTGCACTGTAGTATTCTAGTCTTTTGCATGGTGATGCAGTTGATGCTACTAAGCTTGTGCTTATATTGCATAATTTTAGTCAAATGTTGATATAATGCGATTTAAAAGAACAACATCAAAATTACAGGGTCATTAATGTTGACAAGAACCCAACCATTGAAGAAAAAACAGCTATTTTAAGTCACGGTTGAAGATTAATATGCACTGTAGTATTATATACTTTTGCACAGTGATGCTTACTAAGCTTGTACTTTCGTTGCATAATTTCAGTTGAATGTTGATACAGTGCGATTTTACAAAAAGATATCTTTTCAAACCGGTTGTAGGCTTTGATCACATTCATTCCACATGTTTATTTAAGTAAATGTTGTTAGTGGGTATGTTATAGCATGTGAAAACAGTAAGCAGATTAATTGCAAATTTTTATCTTAAAAAAAAAGGGATGGCCGCGGTGATTTCAGAGGAGGATGGTGGGATGTAATGAGTTGATGGAGCTTTGGTCATGGAATTGCGGTGGCGATTAGTTCAGGGAGGCAGGCGATTTTGGAGGAAGTGCAATGGAGGAAGTCCAAAGTCCTTAAAAACTCGTACTCTCAGATTCAAAACTATATCAAATTCATCGATTTCTTCTACAATCACACTAATTTGGTCCATTATCATCTTCATTCTACAGTTGAAGGTATGTGCTGAATTTTCTGATAATTGGTGAAAAGCTAAAACTATTTATTCGCTGGAACTACATGTATATGATAAATTGAAAGGCTTTGAATCAGATGTGTGTATTAAATTTAGTGATTTATATATATATATATTAGAACTCCCTGTATAACTTAGAAAAAGAAAACAACAAATCTACCCATGCGCAATCCAAAACTGCAGATTTATTGATTTTGAGTTTACATGTGCATAATTTTGGATTGAGCATGTGTAGAAGCTGCCTTTGAAATTAAGAGATCTGTTTTGATAGTAAGTTGTAACTCAAATCTATTACTGAAATAAGTGTCAAGGTGGAGCTTATATCAAAAGTTACCTTCAAAATCCTTTAGAATCTCTCAAAATCATATTTTACCAACACTGGCCAAGTTTTAACACCTTTTCTAGGTATATGCCTCTGATGCAGATAGTTCACACAAAAATACTTTTAAGGTCAAATGTAATACATCCTCTTTTCAACGTTTTTATGGGCATAAGAGTAGAATTTTGGACTGGTCCATACATTTCTTTGTTGGGGTGAATTTATTCTGGATATGACTGGCCATCTATTGATTTGTCTGCTTAGATGAAGTTATGAGCTTAAAATGACTTTGATTTCTTTTTTAAGTGCATGTGAACCATCACATTTAACCATGATCATGTGAACTAATTATTCAAGTCCAAGGAATCATAAATATATAAATTCCGCGTTCCTTCTATAACAAAATAAGATCAAATTAATATTCTTCTTCAACTAGTTAACAAAATAAGATCAAATTAATATTCTTCTTCAACTAGCCATATAATTCATATATTTCAAATGCAGTAGAGGTTTCCAAGTAGCCATATAATGCTTTCTTTTTGGCTATCATATCACCTCTTATATGGAATATGTAATGTTTACTATAATTGTAGGAAAATTTTAAAATATTCTTTTGAGTGTAGGGTCCAAAACAATTATGTTTTCCATATTTGCAAAATTTACAATGATGCTAAACAAAGCAGAAGATGTCTTCTTTCCTCAAATTTGCTTATTTTATCTCATCCTTTCATTAATTAAAATTTAGTAAGATACGTAATATGTGACCGCAAACATGAGACATAATGTGGGGATATAAAAAGTAATGCTCTTTTAAAGGTACGTGTCTAATGTCTTTAAATTTTTGTAACGTAGAGCGTCTACAACAGATTCAACTATAATATTCAGGGATTATTTTTCTTTACCTTGATAATATCCAAATATCATGCATGCCTATTAAGTAGGTACCCAACCTAAATTTAGGATGTTGAATGGCAAACTGAACATTATTTCTTGAGAATATTGAGCTGTTGGAGATTCTCTTAGACACCGCATTTGATCTATGTTTTCAAGAAATTAATTGCATGGTTTTTTACCAGGTGGAATTCAAATTCATCAGCAGTGCTACCGGAATCGGTCTCGAGAGACCAAGTCATATATGTGGTAGGCATTCTTCGATCCGCTGTTCCAAATTCTTGTGTAAACAACTGTTTGGATATCGTGCTTCGTAGTCACAGACACATAGCAGAAACTTCCAGCCAGCCCCACATTGGTGCAAAGCAGTATTTGCCCCACATATGTGGCCCGCTCATGTGTTGTTGCATAAGCCTATTTTTTTAGGTATATATTTATTCCCATATCTTTTTATTTTCTTGAAATTAAGTCAATTTTCTTTTGCTCTTCTTCAATTTTTGATCTTTTTCACAGAGGAATGCTAATAATTGAAAAAAGAGTAGAACACATTTTATATATACTGCGTGCTTTCAACGGATACTGCTTTGAGCTGGATCGACACTGATCTGCAAGTACGTGCGTTTTTCACAGACATAAGCATCCTTGAAATTTTATGTTTTTTCCTTTTCTTCAAACTGTCAAACTAATGATAACTTTCATATTGTGCAGCGCACTGGATCCAATAGTTTTGCCTACTGTAGCAAGTCAAACAGTTAAGCAACGACTTTTGAACTTTGTATAGTCATTATCAACTATGTTGGCTTTTGTCTATTGTCTAACAAGGTGCGTCATATGTATATCAGTGTTATTAATATTATGTTTTTTCTATAAATTTCTGCATCATGTACATATCTCAGTGTTATTAACATCATGCAGACCATTATTAAATTTTTTTAAAGGTCAAAGATTCAAAGGAGAGAACATGCTTCTGGTTTTAGCTGGATTTATGCTAATTCTTTTAAACAATGTCATGTTTCCATGTTACATATGCACTAATGTGATTCTTAAGAATTTAATAATTGTTTGTTCAGGTCCTAAAATGGCAGTGTTCGTATATATTGACTCTTCAATTCCATCCGTGTTTGAATATAATCAAACTGTCATAATATTTCGTGGGTTTGTCTTTACCCCTGTAATAGCGATGTTGCTTTGAAATACTAAAGGAATAAAATGTTTGGCATTTTTTTGCCTGATTCCTCAACATGGTTATTCTTACACTTTTGCAGCCTAGTTCAACAAGCACAAAAGTTTTTTCTGGAGAAGAATAGTTCAGATGATGCAAGAAATGTAATTTCTGTTATTATCTTGATTCTACATTTTTAAAATATGCAATCGTTCATTGTTCTTTTTTTTCCGTCTTTCATGTAAACATATATACACATAAGAGTTTATCTAAGTTAAATACACTAGATCATGTCCTACTTGGATTTGTACAACTGTGCAACTAAGTCCTATTCAGTCATTTAGATGGAAACTCTAATCTATTATCCATATTATATCAGTGGAATATAATTTTAGAATGAAAGTATATTTGATAATAATAAATGATTGCAATGCTCCCACCATAAAACGATCTAGAAGAATCCCGAATAATTGTTCCAATGAAGCTGTTCCAGGACTCAACCTGGGAAGTGATTTTTCTTTCCGTGTTGCCAAAATTCTAGTGAAAGTGTATTAATATTGATAGAAAATAAATACACAACATAGTAGTATCATGAGTAAACAATAGTTTATTATAATAGACTATAAAATGTGCAGCTCCTATGGCTGCTGAATGGGATGCTGCAGTACCTTTAGCTGAAGGCGTTGCCCCTACAGCCACTGTCAGGAAGCTTGCGGTATGACCAAGCTTTAAGCCTTTTATTCTAGGTTTTTTTTGTATGAATTTTCTCATGACTAGTGTGTGCTAAATTTAGAATGGATGTAATCAAGCATGCTTTTTGGTTTTCTCCCCTTTGAGCATAATCCTTGATTGACCTCTTGAAACTCATTGAGAAATAATGGACTAAGAACGGGTGAAAGCTGAAGGTTACCCCCTTGTGTCATTCCAAAGATAAGTGCTATAATCACAATTTAGAAATAGATGAGCATGATTTCCGAAATTGTTATTCATAAAACACATACTGTATTGTCAGTAACAACACAATTATTCATTTTCTCTAATATTGATTAGTGTTGTATACATTCAACTATAGGTCCTGTTGTTTGATTTTGTTCCAAGTTTGTCGAAAAACAAAATTATTAGAACTAAACATGAGTTAAGTCTTGACAGCTATATTTGGTTAATTTTGTTAGCACTTCTCTAGTTTCAGTTGATATTTCTAGATGCATCATTTTGTGCCGAATGATACTACTTATCTTAAAATGTGAGTTATTACTATCATTAAAGACTTGTCTTTGTCATGCTTCTCAAACAACGAACCACCAATAACTCCATACAATAACTCAACTTTCAGGGATGTAATCAGTGACCCAAGCAGCAATAGACATAGCATTGGATTTCATCAGCGAGGCAACAAGCCAACTGCAATTAGCATCATCCACTCTCAGACAAACCCTTCAGACATCATAACTACAACCAGACTCAACAACACTATATTCATATTCAGACATTTCGATTTAGCAGGAGCAAAACTAATTAGTATCTCAATATACATATCTGATCTTTGTTTGAAGACTAGTGTCACTATTCTGCCCAACCTTTTGTGTATTAATTAATATTACATGTCTGTTGTGAAATTTGTAAATCAAAACAGAATTTGTAAATGATAATGAAACAATCTTTTCTTTTTTAATTTTTTGTGTATGTTTTTTATATAATATATATATATATATATATAATTATCAATAATATATATATATAGTCTATTTGAGTACTGTGATAATGGTTTCTGAGGGATAAGTTTGCATCGGTTGTTATAAAAAACCGATGCAATAGAGAGATTAGTTTGCATCGGTTTTCAACAACAACTGATGCAACAAGTTCCTTTGTTGCATCGGTCTTCATTACAACCGATGCAACATGGGGCTGTGTTCAAGCAACCAACCATGATATTTTGCATCAGTTGTTAGTAACAACCGATGCAAAAAGGACCTTTTTGCATCGGTTTCAGAACTGATGCAAAAGTGTTAAGCCTGTTGCATCGGTTGCATATGCATCGGTTGTTGAACTGATGCAAAAGGGGGGTAAACAACCGATGCAAATGGCCTGTTTTGTAGTAGTGGAAGACCACAAAGGCAATACATCAGTGAATCAACTGAAGAATGAACTCGAACAGTAAACATATATGCACAGGTACAAACAACAGTGAGCACATTCATATGTACAAATGCAAAGAACAGTGGTGAAGCAGTGCAACATCTACGACAGCAAGTACATGAATGCAAACTACAGGAATGAATATCAAGCGATACAACTGCATGTATCAAGACCAGTGAACAAAACTGAAATTTAAATACCAACTGCAAATATCCAAGTACATCAACTCAATAACAGTCCAGCTCCACACCAAGGAATGAACACACGAAAATGAAGTGCAACTACAAAGATGCAAGCACACTCAAACCAAAAGCATGCTCGATGCAAAAATCCAAACCAGGTTCAAATTATACAAGCTCCAGAAGGACAATGCATGTACAAGACTCAGAGACCAAGCAATGAACAGCATACATGCAACTTGAACTTCACAATGAAACATTGAAACTGACTCGAACCAATACAGTGACAACATACTACAATGACCAAGTACAAATGCACCAATGAACCATCAAAGAGTGCACCAGGTTATACTGCAGGGATGAATACAACATGAAGCACTGCAACTCAAGGAGATAGTCGACCAACAGGTAAAATGCATCAGTACAGTTTCAATGATAAAAGCCCAAGTACACAACCAAGTAAATAAACACAGCAAATACTCGAGCTCAAGACAGTACAACCCAAGATGCAAACTACAAATACATGATACTGTTCAATATCCAAGACTCAAGAATGCAACACAGTGGGAACCACAATGCAAGCCGAGCATCAAGACACTAAGCAACTGAAACAAGCCAGCAACTATCGAAAGTTCAAGTTATACAAGACAGCTACAGACTCAAATGATGCAAATGCACAAATACAGGCCGAGCAAAATCAAGAAAGAATTTTCAAAAATGACCGAAGCCAAATACACAGCAATATCAAGGGATACAGAAGATGGACAAGGTTCAACATTGCAGAGATGGCCGAAGTCTGAATTCAAAAGTTCAAATTCGTACCTTTGAAAAAGTCAAAACAAATAAAAGGGAAAGTTTCTGCCGTAACAATCAAGAGAAAATCGAACGTTCTCAAGTTAATGCCGTGAGCATCAAGTAGTAAATATATCAGGAAAGAACAAATTGGGAAAGTATCAAATTGATACGAACGAAAACAAGTGATTCGAATTCATATAAATACCAAACACCAATTGTCATCATCGGCATAGAGAAGAAAATCGAATTCAAGCAAGCATAAAACCAGTAAAAGGAAAAGCATATAATCACATACCGAAGCAAGGAAGAAATTCGATCAACGAAGCAGCCGCGGTGAGCAACGAGGTCTCAATTCAGTCAAGGAAGCATGATAGGCATTATTCGATCGAGGAATTCAAGCGGCGCCTTCTAATTTACAACCCTAATTTGGAAGAAAGGGAACGAAGCCCTGATTTGCAAAGAAGAGAAGAGAGCCGCCATTATTCAAGTAACCAGGCGGTAAAAATAAAAAGGGAAGAAGGGGGACGCATTTGTTTTGGGCCGGCTCTAATAATTTTAATTAGGGCTTAGTTTTAAAAATAAGGGTTTTGGGTTTAATTTTTTTGTTAATTGTTGTTTTTACTTTTCAAGTCAAAGAATTTGTTAATCACCACCTAGGTTGTAGGTAGTGTCAGATTGTCTAGTTAGAATTAGTTCAGTGAGCAGGGTGTGCGAGTTTGCAAAGCTCTATAGGCGGGAGCAGAGTTTGCGAGTAAGCGAAACTCTATAGGCGGAGCAGGTTGTGCGAGTCTATGAGAGTGTTTGTGAGCGGGAGCAAAAGGTTTGCGAGTCTAGTAGAGTGTTTGTAAGTGGGATACTGTTAATTCTAATAGAAATCTGGGAAGGCAGCAGTAGGCAGGGGTTGCCGAAGCTGGGTAAATTTTGTGTGTGATTTACTTTTCAGCATATTTATTTCTGCAGTTTGTTTCTGTGTTTAAATCGAGAAAATTTGCTATAACCCTATTCACCCCCCTCTAGAGTTAATCTAGATCCTACATACATTAATATTAATAGTTTGGAAAGTATATATGTTGTTAACGCTAACACCCCGGTGTATGAAGTGTAGTTGTGAAAGCACCACCCGATGATTCGGGAGCAGAGTATAAGCAGAAAATCACAGAAAAGACAATGAATAACAACGATTTTATAGTGGTTCGGCTCAAGGCAAGCCTACGTCCACTTTAATTCTCTTTATTGCTAAGCCAATTACAACTTTACAACAATCTTCAATTACAATTATGACGAGACAAACAACTAGAACTTTGGTAGAGAAGAATTCTTCGAATCCATGTAGATGGCGTTAGATTTTCCCTTGAAGTTAGTTGAAATGTCTTTCGACCTTGAAGTGTCGGGTGAGTTGAGAATTCCGCAGAGTATCGGCGCTTGAAATTATTGGCCAAAAAGGTCCCCCGAATGTTGGAGATGGCCATGTATTTATAGGAGTTTTCAGCCCTGAGTCGTGAGTCGTGTTCGACTCATACTTGACTCGTGGTCGAGTCAAATTAGGTCGTGGCCGACTCATCGAACCAAGCCCTGAGTTTCTCCATGGCCCATTCCTTTGCTGGATTTTAAGCTAAGCCCTGAGTCGCTTACGAGTCAATCCTCATTGGCATAGGCACTGTGGCAATGGACTACGACTCAATGGCTTTAAGTTGTGGTCGAGTCATTCTGAGTCATGAGTCGTTAAGTCGTTAACGACTTATCAGGTAGCGGTATATAGGTGAAGCGACTTAGGGACTTATCTTCTTAGGTCGTCAATCCTCTTGAGTCGTTTCTTATGATGAGTCGTGGACTTGTTGAGTCGCTGAGGCGATAGTCTTGATGAGTCGGTAATGCACTGAGTCGGCCTGCCTTGTGAACCGTTAACCCCTTGAGTCGTCCTATCCCTATAAGTTGCCTTGAGCCTTAACTCGTCAGCCAACTGAGTCGCTACCAGTTGAGTCGGTAAAACCCTGAGTCGGTCTGCCCCATAAACCACTAACTAGTTAAGCCACTCTGCTCCTCTAAGGCATTAACTCGTTGAGTCAGTAACTCACTGTGTCGGCCTGTCTCATGAACCGTTAATCCCCATGAGTCGTTCCATTCCTTTAAGTCGCCGTGAACCTTAACTCGTTAGCTAATTAAGTCGTAACCAGTTGAGTCGGCCTGAGTCTTAACTCGTTAATGAAAACGGGGTTAACATTTGCCCCTCGAAGTACACGCCTAAGTTATAGGTCGTGTACTTCGACTCATCTTGACTCGCATGTGCCGACTCACGTTCCACTATCCTGGTATAAAAGGCATGAATCGTCACTTTTATCTTCTTCTTCTCATACCAATCTCGTAAGTCGTTTTATGCCATTAACATTCCTCCGAGCTTTCGAAAGCAATTCTATTCCAACTTCCTGCTAATAATCTTTGTTGCCTAAGTGAGTCTGATTCTCTCTCGATTCCTTACTGTTATTGAATTACGAATCCGGACTCCCCATTTTTCTGACTCCGATGCATCTTTGTGCCATGTTCCATCGCGACTCACGCTTTTTTGATCGATTTACAACTGCCATCGATTATATTATTGTTATTGTTCGCGATAACATAATAGCGCGTCAGATTCGTCGCAAACTTGAAGCGATTCGAATTGATCCTTTGAGTGATTTTCTGATGGCGTGAGGTGAAGACAATGGATTATAGTGCCTTGAATTATCTGGTCTGCGAGTTTGGAAGAGATGAAATGATCCTTAACGGGTTAATGGGTTAGAGAGAAGATGTCCGGTCGAGGAAATGACCTAGGATTCTCATGACCTAGTTGGCTTTTTGATGACTTAGGTTTTTGGTCGTACGAGCGACTCAGCCCTTTAGATCCTCACCGCGACTCATCCTTTGAACCGTGAACGACTCAAACCATCTGCCGCGAACGACTTAAGCCATAGGCCATGATCGACTCAACTCATAGGTCGTGAACGACTCAACTCATAGGTCGTGAACGACTCAGCACTTGAACTATTTTTCATACCGAGTTGCTCCTTGTGGTTTGAACCTATGACCGGCTCAATTAGATGCAACCTAGGATTTGAGTCACGGTCGACACAGGACTTGGAGAATTTCACACTGCTTTGAACTAAAAATTTTCTCCTTTTACCATGCCTTACGACTTAGAGAACTAGTGACT
The DNA here is from genome assembly GCA_030765085.1 of Allium cepa. Lineage (NCBI taxonomy): Eukaryota > Viridiplantae > Streptophyta > Magnoliopsida > Asparagales > Amaryllidaceae > Allium > Allium cepa. Next base: position 243,818,244 of record CM060930.1, read on the forward strand.
CGGTCTTTGACTTGAATTGCTGAAATAAACCGCCTGAATATTGAATTGTCTGGACTTTAACCTGTTAAACTTTATTGCATACTTTAGTTTTACAGATTACTTCAATTTGCTAGTATACAACCTGTTTAATACAACAATCACAGAAGATTGGGATGAATATACTGCCATTGATTGCCCACATCTAATGACAGATTAGTCAATAGAAGATAATTAATTTAAATGGATTGCGTGAATGAAGTACTTTAAACCAACGAATCCAAGTAGAGTGCTAAAACAATGTTGAAATAGTCAACTGAAATTGACCGGTTTGCACTAACACTATACCTGAAACTTTAAATTGACAAGTCTTGAAATTTAGTAATTGATCAATTGCCAACTAGCTTAACTTCGGTTATATTTACTTGTTTATCTTCATTAGTTCTGCACAACACTTCACACTTTTAGGAAACGTGCACCTTCGCATTTGAACATCCAGTTGCTTGTGTAGAATGACTTCTTAACAAGAAGAACCGATGGGCCAGGCTGAAGATGTCTTCCCAATAGCTAACCCATTGGATAACCCTCCGGAGAGAACTTCCACAACTATGAATCAGCGGATGTTTAACCAATTGCGCATCCAGTTTGGCATTGCCGAAGCTGATGCCTTACTGCCGGGGTCAAATGATACTGCAGATAGGCCCCCTCTTGGCTTTATTGCTGTTAATCGCCAAATGTGCTTGAGCGGTGCCATCCCACCTTTTAATGACTTTCTTCAGCAGTTCCTGCTTCGGTTATCTATCTCTCCATTCCAATTGCACCCCAACGGCCATGCCATTCTGATGGGGTTATGTGTGCTGTTTAGGAGAGTTTTGGACCGATTACCGAGCTTTGGGGAAATCTGCTACCTCTGCTCATTCACAAAAATTAAAGATCATCCCTCTATCGTAGTTATAAGGAGTGCTCGAAACTGCAAACTCATCACTGATCTTCCTGAAAGCGCTCATGGATTTCTAAATCAGTTTTTCTTTGTTCGCTGTCCTCCAGGGTTTTATGCCATCTGGAGAGTAGGAAGTAAGATTTCCTGTTTTTATTTCTCCATTCTTGAGCTTTTCGAAATCTGAGTTGCTAAATGCTAACTTCGCTTCTCTTTTCTTTTTTTTTCTGTTTTAGCACTTCCTCCTCCCTCTAGAGATCCATGCTATAAGCAAATTTTTGAAAGACTGAATGCCGTGGCGGCAGAGGAGAGGAGTATAAAGTTTTGTTAAATGATGAATTTTTACATCAATTTGGACTCCTTCACCCTTCTCGTTCCACTCAGCTTTGTAAAGTTCCCGATTCTCCAGCGGAGGCTGAAAAGCTTATGCCAAAAGATCCCTCCACTGAAACTTTACTGGTGAAGTGCCCCACTCTGACTGATGTTGCGGGGCCGTCTAGCAATTTGACACTTGCCCCAGTTATCGAAGAGGAAGAACCTCCACGATCTTCCGAGAGACCTGCTGACGAAGGAGTTGAGAAAGCAAGTCCCAAAAAGCATGATGGTGATGATGTTTTTGAGGGGTTGAGCGACCTAATTGTGACTTCACAAGAACTTTCTAAAGATGATGTTTCCAAAACTATCTCTTCTGTAATCGAGGCGACATCTTCTCTACAACAAATGTCAACTCCTCCTACTCAAGTTATCACCACTTCTACTCCACAGAGTGGTCTGTAGCTTAATGCGTGTAGTTTACACATTACACAACACTTAGGATTTTTCGGCACTTGTTTGTGTTTGACTTCTTTTCTCTAAAGGCTTTTAAGACTTGTCTTTTTACCTTTCAGATCCTTCAATGGGGCGTAGCGACAGTGGCTCTTACTATAAAGACTTTCAGCGCTATGGAGGGCGTGGTAACTATGATTATAGACGCTACCTTACTGGTCCCAGAGAAACCGATGAGCAGAGAGCTGCTCGAAAAGCTAGAGAGAGGAGGGAATATGAAGAACGTCATGAGAGGGTAGATGTGCGACATGAGTCTTCTTCAAGAGGCGATGACTCTCACAAACGTAAAACACATGATGGTCGGGGGAAGAGCCACACTGTTGAGGACCCGAGCAAGCGGGCCAAGCCTAGTGAGAAACATGCATCTGCAATATCTGAAAAGTTTGTCGCTCCCATCTCTATCGACATTCCTTCCAAATCCCCTGCTCTTGAAGGAAGCGCTATTCAAACACTTCTTAATAGGCCTTCATATCGTGTTGAAAGGGGCCCACCGACCCTACAGAGTCGATTCCCGAATTGGTGTTTAAAGGGAGTTCGCTTCGTTCTTGATTTAGTTCCCATCGATAAAAACCATGTACCAAAATCTTGATGCCGTTAGACTCGATATTGAAAGAATGTCTAGATGGCAAAAGCTCGTTGATGAACTCCAAAGGGTCAATCGGGCCAATATCGAGGCGATGCTAACTATGGAGAACGATAAGTCGGAATGGCAGAAGATTCTTGACCAGCACAACATCGAGATGAAAAACATAACTGAGTATAACGAGAAACTTGAAGCTGAAGTCAAGCAGCTTAAAGACGATCTTGCCACCTCTTCTAACACTTATACTCAAAGGGAAGAGGTGCTACAAAAACAAGTGCGGGATGCACATGCTGGCCAAAGAGATGCCGAAGCTAAAGTTGAGAGGCTAGAAGAGGTTGTAGAGAATTACCGCACTGATGCCGCTCAGTTGCGGAGTAAAATGAGCGCCCAAGACATGGAGATTGAAGTGTTAAAAGCTCAACTTGCTAAAACCGAAAAAGAACGAGATGAGGCCATGGCTGGTAAAATCGCAGCTGAAGAATCTATTCAAGCCATGGAAGCCAACGTCAGTTCAACTCTATTCGACTTTTACTTGCACAGCGTCTTAGGGCATGGCAGTCTCTCTTTTCTCGGTCCTAAATACGAAATCACTTTGGCTGAAGTGTGGGAAGCTGCTCTCGGCATGTTCAAAGGCGCCGGGTATACCGAGGAAGAGCTTGAGGCGCGCTACCTAGATGAGGAAACTCGCGCTGCTCTTGCGAAGGGAAAAGAGCAACTCGCCAGAGTGCGGACTGGGATGGCGGAAGAGGAACGTTCTGAAAAAGAATTACCACCTACTACCTCCGAACGTCCTTTAGTTTCTCCTGAAGTTGACATCACAGGTTCCAGTGCTCATTCCCCGCCTCCTACAAGAACCGAGGTAATTACCCCTATTGATGATGAGGCTTTGGAGGATATTGGAGCTCAAAATTATGACATTGAACTAACGAAGCAAATATCTTCAAGTAATTTTGACATTGGTCCGATTCAGGTGGATTGCCTGCTTGCTCCTCAAAAGTTTGATGAACTTCTCATTACTTCTTGAATCTTGACGAACCCATATCTCCCTTCTTTTGGGGAGATACTAATATTTTTAATTTCTCTTCTTCTGCAGTTGAAACACCAAGTGCTGTGCAAGCTTCGCCTCCTCCGGTTAAACCTCCACCGTCTCTTCAGGTGGCTCCTCCTTCTGCTTCACAGCCCGGGTCACAAGAGGAGCAAATAGAGGCTCTTCATGGCTTAGATGACCCTATCGCTTCGCAAGAGCAGAAAGACGAGGGACTTGAGGGAGGTGAGATATCTCCAGAGCGGACTCCTTCTGATGACATAATTTTGTCTGCTCTTGTTACTCCAGGGAGTGAGTCTTCTTCGAAGAGGAGAAAGAAGCACGGAACATCGAAGAGGAGAGGGAAGAAAATCATTGCTACTGAAGAGGAACCGGAAGTTGCACCAGTTGCACCTCCCTCCCCTTCTTCCCTTACGCTTACAGACCGACCTGAAAAGCTAACCATTCGGCCGGGTAAAGGGTCCAAAGGTGGCAAGAAGAAATGAAGATTCCAGCTTTTAGCTTCTTGTCTTTTGTATGTACTGGTCGAGAATTGTGCGGGTACCGGCCCCTGCTTTTTATTTTGAAACTTGTATCTGCAATACAACTGAATAAAATGATCCTTTATTTGTACAGACTCCTGCTTGAATTTAAGAATGCATTTATTATTCATTTTTGCACAAGTTTATTTATATGATATTGCAGCGGGTTTATGGCATGTTGTTTGAGCATTACTTTTGCCGATATGGCTATACCATATTGTATGTAACTACACCATGTTGCCCCCATACCACAAGCTTGCTGCAATATTTTATACTTCGAGGGGACTTGCACTCTTATTTTCTGCAGAATAATTATTTCATTCTTGAAGAAATTTTTGTAGAGTACAACTCCCTTCATATAAGTTTTTACGCTTTGTCCTTCGAAGAAATCACTTTTTTCTTTTGCTTATGTACACATTTTACCAAGTGAATTCTTCTATGAGGTAAAGCGGGCCTCTGAAGGGTACTTTAACTTTTTTTTTTTTTTTGAGGAAGATTATTTTCCAGAATAGGTAAATTACTCTTCCTTTGAAAGTTAAAGTGTGCTTTTAATGAGGATTTTTTTTAAAAACATAGAAAGTTGTACCTCTGAGGAGGGATTTTTCACGTTTCAACACTTGGAAGTTTTATTTCAATCTTGGTGAAACGTGTACCTCCAAAGAGTTGTGCCTTTGAAGAAAGCCTTTTCACGTTTCAACACTTGGAAGTTTTATTTCAATCTCGGTGAAACGTGGGCTTCCGAAGAGGTCTTTCTTCTTGATTGTGTCTCCGGGAGGAGATATTTATTTTGTTTTGCATTTCAACTTTGGTGAAGTGAAACTCCGAAGAGCGGCTGTAACACTTCAACTCCTGGTGAAATGGGCCTCCGAAGAGGGCTTTTATTTTGTTTTACATTTCAACTCTGGTGAAGTGAAATTCCGAAGAGCGGTTGTAACACTTCAACTCCTGGTGAAATGGGCCTCCGAAGAGGGCTTTTATTTTGTTTTACATTTCAACTCTGGTGAAGTGAAATTCCGAAGAGCGGTTGTAACACTTCAACTCCTGGTGAAATGGGCCTCCGAAGAGGGCTTTTATCTTGTTTTACATTTCAACTCTGGTGAAGTGAAATTCCGAAGAGCGGTTGTAACACTTCAACTCCTGGTGAAATGGGCCTCCGAAGAGGGCTTTTATTTTGTTTTACATTTCAACTCTGGTGAAGTGAAATTCCGAAGAGCGGTTGTAACACTTCAACTCCTGGTGAAATGGGCCTCCGAAGATTGCCTGGAAGTTACTCTCTCATGGTTGGAGGGTCATGACTCCTCCAATCTTTTTTGGTTGAGTAGAGAACTTTCTTTTTTTTACGGCATATGCTTCGTTAGAGGTCTTTATCTTCCGAAGAGTTGTGCCTCCGAAGAGGACTTTAGTTGTTCCTTGTCCACTTGCTTATGCTTTTTCAGTGATCCTCTATTTTTTTTTCAACTTGCACTCCCCTCTCTTACAAGTAGCTTGTTTAATCCAAAGAAGTGTACTTCATTGCTAGGCCAGTTCACGAGTACGGATATAAGCTTCTTAATTGGATGTTTGTTTGTTCAAACTTCTCAATTTATTAGCTAAAGCCCGTTTTCGGCGAAATCATTGACCGTTCAATTGAAGCACTTCTTATCTAGGATTTAAGCTCGGGAATTTTGCAACTTGGAATTTGTTTGTTGAATGATAACAAGAATAACTTGATCTTGTAATGTGCAAGTTTTGTTCTCGTTGCCTGCAAAAATTTAAATCGACATTTCAGTAATACATTTAATGTACTTTTCATATCGAAAATAAAGCAAACATGTAATAATAATAAGGAACACAAGATTTATAGTGGTTCGGCCAAGAATTTGGGCCTACATTCACTTTATAGTCTTTCATTATTCACTTGCATCGGTTTTACAATCGCTTTCAATTACAGGAATCATACATTCATAATTCTTTTTACAATATTTCAACAAAGCTATCAAGTAAAGTATGGACGCAAGTGATTGCTGTTCCAAGCTATTGGAATTTGATCTCCTTCGACAGTAGTGAGTTTGAATGTGCCGTCCAGAAGCTTTTGACCTATGACATATGGTCCTTCCCAATTTGGCCCAAACACACCTGTCGCTGTCATAATTCTCTTTAGGACTAGATCTCCAATTTCAAAGCTGCGTTGGCAAACTTTGGAATTGAAATGTCTGGCTATCCTTTGCTGATGAGATGCGATTCTGAGCTCAGCCTCTTCTCTTTTTTCATCAAGGAGATCTAGTGCCTCAAGCTGTAGTTTCTCATTCTCCGCTTGATTGAAATGGATTCTTCTATGTGAAGGGACCTCTGTTTCTACCGGAATCATTGCCTCTGATCAGTATGCCAATGAAAACGGAGTATGCCCAGTCGCAGTTTTGTGGGTAGTTCTGTATGCCCATAGTGCTAGCGGTAGCTTATCGACCCAACCACCTTTTGCTCTTTCAAGTTGCTTCTTGATGGTTGACTTGATAATTTTATTTACTGCTTCCACTTGCCCGTTTGCCTGCGGATGGGCTACTGTTGAGAAGCTCTTTCGGATTTTGAATCGTTTGCAAAAATCTTGGAATTCTTCACTTTCGAATTGAGTACCATTGTCTGTAATTATTTTTTGTGGCACACCATATCTGCAAATGATACTTTTAGTCACAAAAATTATCATCTTTTTTGAGGTGATAGTAGCCAGTGGTTCAGCTTCTGCCCACTTAGTAAAATAATCTACAGCAACAATGGCATATTTAATTCCAGATTTGGCAGTTGGTAACGGTCCTACAAGGTCTATTCCCCATATCGCAAACGGCCATGGACTAACCATCTGTGTGAGTTCAGTGGAAGGAGCTCTAGGAATTTTGGCGAATCTTTGGCATCCGTCACATTTTCGGGAATAGTCTGCTGCATCTCGATTAATTTCTGGCCAAAAATATCCGTATCGGAGAATCTTTTTCGCTAAAGTTTGACCACCTAAATGATCACCACATTCTCCCCCATGCACCTCAGCTAGGATTGTTTTGGACTCTTCCCTGGATACACATCGAAGTAACGGCATTGAGAATCCCCGTCTGTATAACTGGCCATCTTGGACTATATAGCGAGAGGCTTTCCTCAGTAGCTTCTTTCGTTCTTTTGAATTTTCCGGTAAAGATCCATTGAGCAGATATTCTGTTATTGGAGTCATCCATGATTCTTGCTCTTGAGACACGCTCATGATCCAATCAATATCCATCTCATCAATGCTCGGGGTCGACAGAATCTCCACTGGAGTTAACCCCAGAAATTGAGCTTCGCCTGTGCTAGAATACTTTGCGAGAGAATCTGCTTTCATGTTTTCTTCTCGAGGAATGTGACTTATCATGTAATGATCGAAATCACCCAGGAGTTCCCAAGCCTTTGACAAGTAGGCGGGCAGATTCCCCCCTTTCGCTTGGAATTCCTTTTTGACTTGGCATACAATAAGCCGAGAATCACTGAAGATCTGTAACGCTCGGATGTTTAATTCTTTAGCAATCCTCAAGCCAGCGATAAGGGCTTCATATTCTGCTTCATTGTTTGTCGAAGGAAATTCCAATCTTAGTGCGTAGCATAATGATTGACCTTCAGGGGTCTCGAGTACAACTCCGGCTCCAGAACAGTAGTCGTTTCTCGCGCCATCGACACATAACTTCCATTGGATTGGGGAATCGTCGATCGTTTCCTCCTCACCGTTACCCTTATCTGTGATTTCTGCGATGAAATCCGCTAAAGCTTGTCCATTGATTGCTTTTCGGGGATGATAAGTGATGTCATATTGACTGAGTTCAATATTCCACTTTAGAAGACGACCCGAAGTCTCAGGGCGAAACAGGACTTGCTTTAAAGGTTGATCAGTGAGGACTCTGATAGGATGAGCTTGGAAATATTGCCTCAACTTCCTAGATGCAATTAGTAGGCAATAGGCGAGTTTTTCCAACTTAGAGTAATTCATCTCTGCCCCAGTGAGTCTTTTGCCGATATAGTAAACTGGATGTTGAATCCCTTTGTCTTCTCGTATCAGCGCTGCACTTAAAGCATGAGATGATACTGCCAAGTATATAAGAAGATCCTCGCCATCGCCAGGCCTAGAAAGTATTGGAGGCGTTTCCATATGGCGAATCAATTCATCAAAGGCTTTTTGGCATTCGGGAGTCCAATCGAAGTTTTTCTTTCCTTTCTTTAGGGCGTCAAAGAATGGGATGCATTTATCTGTGGCTTTGGAAATGAACCGACTTAAGGCGGCAACTTTTCCATTGAGACTTTGCAATTCCTTCTTTGTTCTAGGAGCTTTGACTTCCTTTAAGGCAGTAATTTGAGCTGGACTAGCCTCAATGCCCCTAGCGCTCACGATGAAACCTAAAAACTTGCCGGATTCCACTCCAAATGAACATTTTAAAGGATTGAGCTTCATTCCGTATTTTCGGAGGACTACGAACATGTCTGCTAAGTGTTCTATGTGATCCACTGCTTTCTTAGACTTTACTAACATGTCATCGACGTAGACTTCCATAGTCTTGCCCAATTGCGGTTTGAACATAGCATTAACAAGTCTTTGGTATGTTGCCCCTGCATTCTTCAGCCCGAAGGGCATAACTCTGTAGCAGTAAAGACCAACGTCGGTGATAAAGCTCGTGTCCTCCTGATCTGGCTCATGCATCATGATCTGGTTATATCCGGAGTAGGCATCCATAAAAGATAACAATTCGTGTCCCGCTGTTCCGTCAACCAGTTGATCGATCCTGGGTAATGGGAAGCAGTCTTTGGGGCAGGCCTTGTTTAGATCTGAAAAATCGATGCATACTCTCCATTTTCCATTGGCTTTCTTAACCAGCACTGGATTTGAAACCCAATTCGGATAGGTAGATTCTTTGATAAAATTATTCTCCATGAGCCGATCAATTTCTTCTTTTAACGCTGCCGACCTTTCTGGACCTTGAGTTCTCCTTTTCTGCTTCACAGGTGTAAATTTTGGATCAATATTTAGAGCGTGTACTGCAACTTCTGGGGATATCCCGCACATATCGGCATGAGTCCAAGCAAAAACATCCAAATTTGCCTTTAAAAAAGATATTAAGATATTCTGAATTGACACATTAAGTTGTGAACCCACATTCAACACCTTGTTTGGGTCCTTTGGGTCAACAGGTACTGGTATTGTTGTTTCCACTGGTACCACTCTATTCTCCCCTGCACTGACTTTTCTAGGATCCATCTCCTTCCTTGCTCCGCTGTGCTCGCCAGTGCAGGGTCCGCCCTGTAATTGCTACAAGGCTGGTTCTTTGATGCGGACTGGGGCTGCCGCATCCTTTCCCATTTCTCTTTTTCTGGTTTCTCGTAGTTCTGTTAGATAACATTCCCGCCCCGCATTTTGATCCCCTTTTATAACTCCCACTCCATTATCTGTGGGAAATTTAATGGTGAGGCACCATGGGGCCAGAACAACTTTGAATGCTGCGAGAGTTGGACGGCCAAGGAAAGCATTATAAGCAGAAAATTCATCGACAATCACAAAAGTTTGCTTGCGGACCACTTTTCTCTCTCCTTCTCCAAGTTCCACAAACAAATCAACAGTTCCTATCGGCTGTTTTGGCTCTCCAGTGAAGCCAGCGATTTTCTGCGATGAGGCTTGCACATCAGCCATAGGGATCTTCATTTGGTCGAATGTTTTCTTGAAGAGGATATTGTAGGATGCGCCACAATCAACGAGAATTCTTCTGACAATAGCTGGCCCGATACCAGCCGAGATGACTAAGGGATCCAAGGTAGGAGCTTCAATACCTGCAGAATCCCTGGCTTTGAACACAATATCATCATTGAAAGTTCTTTGTTGCTTCAGGGGCATAGCACCTTCCAAAACGAATACATCTTCCTCGGTCGGTACATACTTCAAAGCTCGGGTATACCTTTCCATCTCACCCCAGCTCCTGCCTGCTGGGTGAGGTCCTCCCGTAATGACATTGATAACGGGCCTTCCGGATTCATGCCCTGCAGTCTTTTCACCTGTCCTGGGTTGATGAGCAGGAGCTCGTTGCCCCTGACTGGTCGAAGCGGGATTGCTGCTATTCTTTTCCACAAATTGCTGCAGCTTGTTTTCCCTTATCAATTCTTCAATCAAAATTTTCAATTGGCGGCATTCATCGGTATCATGACCGGGTTGATTATGGAAGCGGCAAAACTTTCCGCTTTGTACTGCTTTTTTCCCGGTTCTCAGAACGGGAGGTTTAGGATAATCAACAGAATCTTTAGTGGCAAGGTATATACGCTCCGGCGTATCTGATAAAGGAGTATATACCGATGGTTTGAAGGAACGAGGCTTCTTCAGATTTTTCTGTTTCTTTCCATCGTTATTCTCCCTTTTCTGTCCTACAGATTCACTCTTGCGTGGAGCAGCAATGTTATCTTCAGCTTTTTCTAACACTGCCTTTACCGGTACAGGACGGCTTTCCAGGCGTATGAACTCATCTGCTTTCTTGTAGAATTTTTCAAGGGAATTTGGTTCCTTCATGTTAAGCCATTTTCCAAATTCGCTCGGCTTGTCGATGGCCCTCATCAGATAAGTCAAGATCATCCGTGGTTCTGCATTGTCTACCTCGGCCAGAGCTATATTAAAGCGATTCAAGAAAGATCTGATAGTTTCACCCGGATTCTGCTCTAAACTCGACAACGACATAATATACTTGGCTTTTGAAGCGTATAGTCTGAACTGCTCCTTGAATTTCCGGGTTAAGTCAGAAAACTGATCTATAGACCGGACCGGCAGCTTGGTGAACCAAAGCAGAGCTACACCTTCCAGGTATATAGGAAAATATCGACACTTTATTTCATCAGAAGCTCTGGCACCTGTCATGTGCCAATCATACTTATACAAGAATTCGTTCGGATCACTTGTTCCTTTGTAAGCTGGGATAGTTGGAGGGACGAACTTCCTTGGGAACTCAGCCTTTAAGATTCTTTCGGTAAACGGGGTTTTACTTGGAGCAAAACCCCATTCCTTCTCATCTTCATTCCTTTGCATGCTTTCCTTCATGATTTGTCGAATCATTTCAGAAAGATATCCCTCATCATTTCGAGCTTTAGATCCACCAATTTCAGGAAATGCCCGCTCAAAGGGGCTAGCAGCCCTCTTAGGAATGTTTCTTTCTTCATCTTCATGAATGTTGCCAGCAAAGTTCCTTTCATTACCCGTCGGTTGACGGTTTACCCCAAGCAAGTCATTCAACTTATTCAGAATTAGGGCATTTTGAGTGTTCTGAGCTTCCAATTGTGCACTTTGGGCATTTATCTGCTGGTTCAGCCCTAAGATTACAGCATCCAACTCCACTTTTGTAACTCCAACAGGTGGAGTGGCTTGACTAGGTACTGGGGAAGCGGAGGTTCCCTCTTGAGCATTTCCAGATCTAACAGATCTACTCTTTCTCCCCGGAGCCATGATTTCGGATAAACTTCTAGTCTTCAGAGAGGTTACTTCAGCAAACTTTCGTGGAGCAATGATGACGATTTGCCTGAGTTCAGTTCTCAGTGAAAGCACCAAAAATGTTAACGCTAAAATTTGAACGCTAACACCCCGGTGTATGAAGTGTAGTTGTGAAAGCACCACCCGATGATTCGGGAGCAGAGTATAAGCAGAAAATCACAGAAAAGACAGTGAATAACAACGATTTTATAGTGGTTCAGCTCAAGGCAAGCCTACGTCCACTTTAATTCTCTTTATTTCTAAACCGATTACAACTTTACAACAATCTTCAATTACAATTATGACGAGACAAATAACTAGAACTTTGGTAGAGAAGAATTCTTCGAATCCATGTAGATGGCATTAGATTTTCCCTTGAAGTTAGTTGAAATGTCTTTCGACCTTGAAGTGTCGGGTGAGTTGAGAATTCCACAGAGTATCGGCGCTTGAAATGATTGGCCAAAAAGGTCCCCCGAATGTTGGAGATGACCATGTATTTATAGGAGTTTTCAGCCCTGAATCGTGAGTCGTGTTCGACTCATACTTGACTCGTGGTCGAGTCAAATTAGGTCGTGGCCGACTCATCGAACCAAGCCCTGAGTTTCTCCATGGCCCATTCCTTTGCTGGATTTTAAGCTAAGTCCTGAGTCGCTTACGAGTCAATCCTCATTGGCATAGGCACTGTGGCAATGGACTACGACTCAATGGCTTTAAGTTGTGGTCGAGTCATTCTGAGTCATGAGTCGTTAAGTCGTTAACGACTTATCAGGTAGCGGTATATAGGTGAAGCGACTTAGGGACTTATCTTCTTAGGTCGTCAATCCTCTTGAGTCGTTTCTTATGATGAGTCGTGGACTTGTTGAGTCGCTGAGGCGATAGTCTTGATGAGTCGGTAATGCACTGAGTCGGCCCGCCTTGTGAACCATTAACCCCTTGAGTCGTCCTATCCCTCTAAGTTGCCTTGAGCCTTAACTCGTCAGCCAACTGAGTCGCTACCAGTTAAGTCGGTAAAACCCTGAGTCGGTCTGCCCCATAAACCACTAACTAGTTAAGCCACTCTGCTCCTCTAAGGCATTAACTCGTTGAGTCGGTAACTTACTGTGTCGGCCTGTCTCATGAACCGTTAATCCCCATGAGTCATTCCATTCCTTTAAGTCACCGTGAACCTTAACTCGTTAGCTAATTAAGTCGTAACCAGTTGAGTCGTCCTGAATCTTAACTCGTTAATGAAAACGGGGTTAACATATGTAAATGCGGTTACTTATGTTAAAGTTCACGTTTAAAATGCACTTGTGGAAATTTTGAAAGAAATGCATGAAAATTTTTAACATTGATTTTTGAATTTTTAAATATAAAGATTTCGTTGGATATTAGTTAAGAAAAGTTATATTATTGTATATATATATATTGTTTCAATTATATCAAGCTGGTTTGATTTTTCTCCATCAATCCCAAGCTATCAACTTTACTCGTCAAATTCGTGCCCATCTTGCTTTGCTTTCGAATTCGTGCTTGGATTCGTAACTCATCTCATTCCCATTCATCTCTAGCCTCGAAAGGTGAGCAATCTCTCACGATTAACATTCTTATATTTAGTAAATTTGATTTCACTTGAAATGACAATTGAAATATGCTGTTAAATTTGAATTGCTAGTTATTAAATTTTTAAATATGATATGCCATTATTTGCAATTGTTCACCTATGATATATAACACCACATCCTGTTGTATATATTTTATTTGATTTGTTACTGATGATATATGTCTGTTGTTGATATGTTATATTCTTATCATAATTGTTCTCACTTTGCAAGTTCCCTGTAAATTTAGGATTCCCTATGGATTGAAATGATACATACCTAAACCATTTTATAGAATATGGGAAAATCGTTAAGGGTTGAAATGATAAACCCAAGCAATTTTCATTGATTTTAAATTTTTAGGATTAGGGTTGAAATGATATATACCCGTAAATGTTGAAATTGCGGATTGAAATGATAAATATCTGTATCACTTGACCATATGATAGAAAATTATATACGGATACTGTTGGTCTATTTTGAAAAATGATTTTTGAATTTTGGAAGGAAATATATGGATTTTAATAATATAAAGATATTTTATTTTGAAAAGAATTTAGATTTTTAAATTATATGTTTTGAAAATTTTAATTTATAAGTTAGTTTTAAAATATAAATTTTAATATTTTTGTTATAATTTTATTATTTTAAAAATATATAAAATAGATTTAATATAAAATAAATTTAATAATAAGATTTATTTGAACAAAATTTAATTTAATTAGTATATAATATATTTAGGTATTTATTTAAAAATTATATTTTAAAAATAAATTTGTAGTAGCTATAATAAATTAAGGTTGGAAACAAACTGAAATTGATTTGAAATTGTATTTTTTTTAATAATTTTACTTAAATAAAATTGACTTAAAACTTATTGGTTGTGAGATGTGAAAAAAAGATTTATAACTTGATTTGACAAAAAGTGATTAAATGAATATTCTCAATCTTAAATAAAATTGAGATTGGATATTTAAAATTGATTTAGATTTATAAATCGGAATGTTTATAAATTGTTAATAAAATGATTAAATGAATTTATATTGTAGATGTTTGAATATTTATACTTGAACCTTATTGGAATTGAAGTGGTAGTTCAAACTTCGATTTGAAATCGATATAAATTGAAAAGGTTATTGAGAATTTGAATTAAATCTTTGACCTTTAAATTTAAATGGTTAAACTGGAATTGATTTAAATTGAACTTTGGAATTTAATATGATTTGAATTGACTTGTAAAATTGAAGGAAACTATTTTTATTATGTAAAGTATTTTTAATACAAAACTATTTTATTACATAAACTATTTTAATATATAAACTATTTTAATTTATAACTATTTGAATATATTTCTATACACACTATTTTCAACATCTAAACTATTTAAGCCAAAGTGTTATGATTTTAGAACTGTTATGATTTCCAAAGTGTTATGATTTCAAAGGTGTTATATATTTGAAAGTGTTACGATTCTGGAAATGAAATTTTTTTAAAGTGAATAATGATATCAAATTGATATGGTTTGAAATGAATGTGATATTTTGATATGAAATATGAACTATTTGAAATGAAATGACCACGGCGTGAAATAAGCCTTTGGTTGTTAAAGACACTGGGATCGGATATTGTCATACTCTCTGCCAATACCGAAAACCACTTTAACAATTGTGTACGTGGTGGAGATTCCAGAATGAAGTAGGATGGTTTGGTGATGATTCTGTATGGTATTTACGTAGCCTTGACTCCCATGAGTCAGCTTGATGAGGCTAAAATAGGAGCCTTGCCGGGCCAAGTGAGGTCATTCCTCTGATCGGGCACATTCCTGCGATACCATTCTATTGCTTTTGTGATTTGATTGGGTGCACCTTTGATTTTGGAGTATGTCACGAGGTGGGTGGTAGTAGCTGCTATGCGTTACTACTAGCCTGCATATGCAAACGGTATATCTACCCTGGCATTGCCTCGGTCGCATGCCTTATCGCGCCTTCTACGAGTTTGTTTTATATCGTACCTATGTGGCGTCCTCTGTGAAAACCTCCAGTTAACGAAAGAGCATACGACATTGTATAGACAATGATAATATATAAAATGTGTTAAGGAGGATATGGATAACGCCTTAACACTATTTTAATACTTTTACTTTACTATAGACATATTATAATAGCGTATACTATTACATAGTAGATAGTTCTAGGATCCTTAGAGGATGGAAATCCCAACTATCCTTTAAGTTACTTGTATTTCAGTTGACATTTCACTTGAGTTGAATTTATTAATAAAAGTATGTTAATCCTGATTTGAGTATTTTGTGTTTTGCTTTACACTCGGGTCAGACTGAGTGTCGCAACATTTGAGGCTCACCTTTGGAGTTTGGAGCTTCGCTTGGAGATCCATCTACCTATCCAGCTTTCAGTTATTTTAGTTCTTTCCAGTGACTTCTGCTCAGTCTTGTCAGTTACTCATGTATTAGAGATTCGTTTGTATTTGAGATATCCTATTGTATTTTGTTTCATACTCTGATGTTTTATAGTAGCTTCATGAACTACTATTTATCTATACCGTAGCTTATTGTTATATTACTCTGTATCTGTGATTCCATGATTGATTTTATTTATCGTATATGCTAAGTTTTGCCAAGTATAAATTAACAATCTATTGTTTTGAGCAATTCAAGTCTGACATGTGCGAATGCAAATGGTTCAAAATACCCAGGTCGTTACAGTTGGTATCAGAGCTCTGGTTTTAGGAAAAACTTAGCATATGTAGTAGAATTAATTACGGAATCACGTACGTTCAAGCTTGAGTTTCTACTTCTCTGACTCAAATTTCTTTTGAATTATGGAACTTTCCCCTTCGTCCTGAAATCCACTCTTGTACCTTCATATTCATATCCTTCTTAATTCAAGAGTATCCCATTACTCCACTTTGGTTGATGTCTATAATGAATCGGCGATCCTACAATCTTGGTATGATTTGTAAAGGGGTGAAAATCCTTTACAACAGGCATTGATTCAACGCAGATTTCTATATCCTCAGTTTATGAAGCCGCCATCTCTTGCTATGCCCGAATGTTTCTCTAGAAACGACCACGGTAATTCTCTTGTGGTCAATCTTATTCTGCCTCAAATCTTATTCTGGAAGTCATGTTTGACCGGTTAGGGTCGCCCGCGATTTATACAAGTCTATCCATCTTTTCTATATCGTAATTAATTATCTTATTTCTTTTCGAGTCTATCTTCGTAGTTAGAATTCTCTTTGACTAGGGTTCATCTAAATTTAAATCTCAATCTTTGTTTTAAAATCTATTTTTGAATCATCTTGTGAGGGAGTGTATTTGTGGTTTAATATAAAAATGTTTTATAGTGTGTTATTTGAGTTGTTAAGTTTGAATTTTGGGTTTCGATCGATTCGTCTGGCCAACGCTATCGATGAAAATTCCAAAATGCTTGAACAGAGCAAATTGACACAATATTGCTTTTCAAAATTTGGTAAATGAAATAATTTTTGTATTGTTATATATATATGAGTATAATTTCCTGAAGTTTAATAGTTAACTGAATTGGTTATTAGAAATGATAATACTTGATTTTCATTTATTGTTTGGTAAACCAATGACTATTGCAACATGATAAAGATAAATGAAATTATAAACCATGGTTTATAAATTGATTTGGATTTGAAATGAATTTAAATAAAAAAATTGGGTATTAAATTTCTGGTATTTTAGAAAATTTGGCTTTTAAAAATCTTATGGTACATATTATTTAAAGGTATTTTCGAATAGAAATTGTTTCCAAAGAATTTTTAAGGTTTTAATCAGTACTCTTCTCTTTTGTCGCTGGAAAATAATTTTGGTGATGACTGCAGCATCATCGACATTTATTTTCAAGTTTCGAAGTGGAGAGGTCACTTAGTAGCTTTGCTACACTTTTGTTTTGGAAAAGCGAATTGGATTTGAATTTTCTTGAGTAAGATTTGATATAAAAAATATTATAAGTATGTTTATTTCAAAATGATTTGAAATCGAACCGAAAATGTGATGCATCGCACCATGATAACTCGTTTGCTTTAAGTCGCTCAACCAACATAGCTCGCTTGGTCTTAAGTCGCTCGTACTGCTGTGGGTCGCGCCATGTTAAGTCGCAACCATATAAGTCGCTTCACGACCTAACATTACAAGGAAACAAGGCCGCATCTCTTAAGTCGTTTACAAGGCCGCGTTCTTCTTAAGTCGTAAGTCGCTGGCATATCTTAAGTCGTTCGCGAGCTAACCATTTATAGTCGCTTCTCTTAAGTCACCTGCTTCTTTAAGTCGACTGCTTCCTTAAGTCGCTGGGCCGTTCCTGAAGCCATGTTGTTCTTATGTCGCTCAACTTATGGCGCTAGGTCGCATATTTGCTTATGTCGCTGAAGCTGGGTTATCATCTTATGCCGCTTGAAGCTTAAGTCGCTAAGCCGTTCTTGAAGCCGATCTTTATTCTTATGTCGTGAGTCGTAAGTCGTATGTTTTATTGTTGTACTGTTATGCCGCTGATATTATGTCGCATAGTGTTGTATGTTGTATTGTGTAAGTCGTGAGTCGCTATTGTTAAGTTGTGTGATTTTAGGTCGTGATTGTCAGGTCGTAAGTCGTCTGTTGAGTCGGCTGTGTGAGTTGTAAATTACTATAAATAGGGGTGTGGTGTCACTGGTAAAGGAGTTGATTTTTGAATAAAATTATTTGTGTGCTTTTGCCACTTCTGTTAAAGTTGAGTGTGATCTCCTTCTTCTTCCATATTCGGATATTCGAGTGCGCTCGAATCAACGAATTTGAAGCCGATTCACGGAATCTCATGCGCGAGATCAACGTTGAAGAATCGTAGATCTTCTAACGCGGAATCGTGCGCGATCAACGTGTTGAAGATAGCTAGAATCCGGTATCTTGAGAGATCAATGGATTTGGGCATTTATCTTGGTATCATTTTATCGTTTTGCTTCATTTTGATATTTCCGCTACGTCACTATTTGGTATCATAGCTAAGTAAGATCAAGGCCGAGTAAGAGCAAAGTCAAAGCGAGTTAAAGACATATCAAGTCGAACCATATCAGATTCATATCAAAGCCAAGTCGATTCAAACCAAAGTTAGATCGGAGCTAAGTCAAAGAACCGAGATTGTTTGAAGATCATGCCTCCGAGACATGCTAATCGTTATCATAATCTTGAAGATGTGTATAGAAGACAAGAAGCTGAGCAGATGGAGCAGCATATCAATGAAAAGTTCAATGAAGGTATTGAAAAGTTGGAGAAATCGATGAAAGACATGAATCAAAGTCAAAGGAGAACGTCACCAGTTTTGCACCAGAGTGGAAACCGAGATTCACCATCAGTTTCGGAAGAAAGGAGAATGTCAACCCAATCTTGTCGAGATAGAAGAGAATCATTAGTTTCAATGAGGCGAGAACATCATGAGTATCGAAATGAAGAAAGAAGAACTCATCGTGGATTTGAAGATGATCCATATCATGATGTTGAAAGACATGATAGAAGGGACATGCGTAGTCGTAGAGATGTAGATGGCCGAGATAAATACTGAAATACATATGATTTTGAGGAATATGGTGATAGAGGCAGTATTCATTATCGAGACCGAGGCCAAGGCGAAATCACTATCTTGATTCAGAAAATGATCGTAAATGGGAGTCAGGTATGAGGATGGAAATTCCAGAATTCAAAGGTGGTATGCAAGCAGAAGAATTTCTTGATTGGTTGTCAAATGTTCAAGAAATTTTGGAATTCAAGGAGGTGCCTGAGAATCGAAGAGTTCAACTAGTTGCACAAGATTAAGGGGAAGAGCTATGGCTTGGTGGCAACAAACTAAACTAACTCTGGAGAGAATAGGAAAATCGAAAGTTGTCACTTGGGAGAAGATGAGAAAGATGATGAAAGCAACTTTCTTGCCGTACAATTATCAATCTCTTATGTATCAATGATTGCAGAATTTGAGATAAGGGACGAGGACAGTGAATGATTATGCTGATGAATTCTATCAACTGATTGCGAGGAATGATATTATAGAGACCGAGGAACAGCTAACAGCTAGATATATTGGAGGGTTACAAATGCAAAATCAAGACATGGTTAATATGTTTAATCCGATGTCTATTGCTGAAGCACATCAGAACGCCTTAGCTTGGGAGAAACAAGGGAGACGAGGAGGTGGTGTGTTTACAAATTCTAACAACCAGAATAAAGGTGCTAGTAGCAGTGCTGATGTTTCTAAGGCAGTCAGTAAACCAATTGTCAAAGAAGCCGCTAAAGCAAAGGTCAATGACAGTATCAGGTGCTACAATTGTCAGGAGTTTGGCCATAAAAGTAATGAATGTACAAAGCCAAAGAAGAGAACCTTAGTTGCAGAGGAATGTGAGTATGAGAATGAGGAAGCTGAAGTTAATTATTCTCAACCATCGAAGTTTGATGAAGATGAAGATGAAGAAGTTGTGTTAGGAGATGAAGGGTGTAACTTGATGATGAGGAGGTCTTGTTTAGTGCCAAAGCATGAGAATGATTCTAGTTGGCTAAGAAGCAATATCTTTCAGTCTACATGTACTATCTTGGGGAAGGTTTGTCGATTTGTTATTGATGCGGGAAGCTGTGATAACATTATTTCTGAGGAAGCCGTCACGAAGTTAGGGTTGAAGACTGAAAAGCATCCTAGATCTTATAAGATGACATGGCTAAAGAAAGGTGGAGAAGTGACAGTGGGAAGACGAGCATTTGTTACATTTTCTATTGGGAAGAAGTACAAAGATGATATATGGTGTGATGTTGTGGATATGGATGTGTGTCATCTATTATTGGGAAGACCATGGCAATATGATAGAGCTGTACAACATAATGGTCGCACCAACAACTACAGTTTCATGTTCGAAGGAACTCAAATTACCTTAGTTCCTAAGAAGCGTGAACAAAGTTAAAGCAAGTCAGAGAAGAAGGTGGAATCAACTAGTCTATTATCTTCGAAAGAATTTGTTGAAGAAGTGAAAGATAGTGCTGAATTGTTTATGTTGATTGGGTATGAAACAAGTAAAGATGCTGAAATTTCTGCAGAGGTTAGGCTGGTGTTGGATGAATTTGAAGACGTCTTTCCTACGGAATTGCCCAAGGAATTGCCGCCATTGAGGGATATACAACATCAAATTGATCTAGTGCCAGGTACTGTTTTACCACATAGGCCACATTATCGTATGAGTCCGAAAGAACATGAAGAGTTGAGGAGATAGGTTGAGGAGTTGCTTGAGCAAGGGCGTGTTCGAGAAAGTCTCGGTCCTTGTGCTGTACTAGCTTTGTTAGTGCCGAAGAAAGATGGTTCATGGAGAATGTGTACAGAAAGCAGGGCACTCAACAAAATAACTGTCAGATACAGATTTCCTATGCCAAGACTTGATGATCTATTGGATCAAATCAGTGGGTCTGTAATCTTTTCGAAGATCGATCTTAAGAGTGGTTATCATCAGATTCGCATTAGACCAGGTGATGAATGGAAGACAACATTCAAGACACGGGAAGGATTATATGAATGGCTGGTCATGCTGTTTAGTCTATCTAATGCACCAAGTACATTTATGAGGGTGATGAATCAAATTTTCAGACCTTACATTGGGAAGTTTGTTGTTGTTTACTTTGATGATATCTTGATCTATAGTGCAAGCACAGAGGAGCATACTCAACACTTGCGGAAGGTGTTAACTATTCTTCGTCAAGAATAGTTCTATGCAACGACGAAGAAATGCGTGTTCATGACGCCAAGTGTTTTATTTCTGGGTTATGTCGTGTCTAAGGAGGGAATACAAGTGGACCAGAGTAAAGTTGCCGCAATTAGAAATTGGCCACAGCCCAAAACTATAACAAAAGTCAGAAGTTTTCATGGGTTAGCTTCATTTTATCGAAGACTTATACCACACTTTAGTAGTGTGATGGCTCCTGTTACTGATTGTATGAAGGGAAAGAAATTTTTATGGACGGAAGAGGCAAGATTTTCTTTTGAACAAATCAAGGAACTTTTAACCTTAGCACCGATTCTAGTGTTGCCAGATTTTCAGTTACTATTTGAGTTACATACAGATGCATCGAAAGTTAGAATTGGAGGAGTGTTAAGTCAGAAGGGTCGTCCAATTGCCTATTTCAGTGAAAAACTTTCTGGAGCAAAGATGAGATACAATACTTATGATGTGGAGTTTTATGCTATTGTGCAGGCTGTGAAGCATTGGAGACATTACTTGTTCCACAAAGAATTTGTTTTGTATATGGACCATGAAGCATTGAAACATTTGCAAGGGCAGGATAAAATTGCAGCTAGGCATGCATCGTGGATAGCTTATTTGCAGCAATTTACATTCGTCGTGAAGCAAAGTCTGGAGTAACTAATCGCGTGCAGATGCATTGAGTCGGAGGAATACTTTACTAACAACCATGCGAGTAGAGGTGATGGGTTTTGACTTACTTCCAGATGTGCTTATTTTAGATTCTTATTTTGCCAAGATCTTAGACAAAGTCAAGCAAGGAAGCTTGGATGGATATATGTTGGTTGATGGTTTTCTATTCAAAGGAATCAGTTGTGTATTCCAGATTGCAGTTTACGAACGAAAATCATCAAAGAATTACATGAAGAAGGATAAGTGGGTCGTGATCGTACTTTGCAGTTGATCTTAAAGTCTTATTTCTGGCCGTCAATGAGGAAGGAGGTTGGAAAATTCGTTCAGAGGTGCCATATTTGTCAAGTTTCAAAGGGGACCGCAACAAATGCAGGATTATATATGCCGTTACCTATACCTACTAAACCATGGGTGGATGTTAGTATGAACTTTGTATTGGGATTGCCGAGAACGCAACGTGGCAATGATTCTATCTACGTAGTGGGTTATCATTTTTCAAAAATGGTACATTTTATCGCATGCAAGAAGACAGCCGATGCAGTTAATGTTGCACAGTTATACTTCAAAGAGATCTATCGTCTTCATGGGTTGCCTAAATCTATTGTTTCAGATAGAGACACTCGTTTTCTGAGTCATTTTTGCATGAGTCTATGGAGAATGGTAGGGACAAAGCTAAAATTTAGTAGTGCTTATCATCCATAGACGGATGGACAGACAGAAGTTGCGAACAAATCCCTAGGTAATCTATTGCGATGCCTCGTGGATGACAATTTGAAGAGTTGGGATTCCAAGATGTGTCAAGCTGAGTTTGCGTACAACCATGCAGTTAATCGTAGCACTGGGTTCAGTCCATTCTAGGTCGTTTATTCAACAATGCCTAAAGGACCGTTAGATTTATCTACCGTACCACAGCAGAAAGGAGTGATCAAATGAGCTAGTGATTTTGTGAGAATATCCATACGACTGACGTTTTCAACGTCAAACACTTGATTCCATATCATGAGAATAAGCATGTCGAAGAAGAGGAAAGTGCAAATTCGGGGCCGAATTCTTTTCAACCAGGGGAGGATGATGCAGCGCACCATGATAACTCGTTTGCTTTAAGTCGCTCAACCAACATAGGTCGCTTGGTCTTAAGTCGCTCGTACTGCTATGGGTCGCGCCATGTAAAGTCGTAACCATATAAGTCGCTCCACGACCTAACATTACAAGGAAACAAGGCCGCATCTCTTAAGTCGTTTACAAGGCCGCATTCTTCTTAAGTCGTAAGTCGCTGGCATATCTTAAGTCGTTCGCGAGCTAACCATTTATAGCCGCTTCTCTTAAGTCGCCTGCTTATTTAAGTCACCTGCTTCCTTAAGTCGTTGGGCCGTTCCTAAAGCCGTGTTGTTCTTATGTCGCTCAACTTATGTCGCTAGGTCGCACATTTGCTTATGTCGCCGAAGCTGTGTTATCATCTTATGCCGCTTGAAGCTTAAGTCGCTAAGCCGTTCTTGAAGCCGATCTTTATTCTTATGTCGTGAGTCGTGAGTCGTGAGTCGTATGTTGTATTGTTGTACTGTTATGCCGCTGATATTATGTTGCATAGTGGTGTATGTCGTATTGTGTAAGTCGTGAATCGCTGTTGTTAAATCGTGTGATTTTAGGTCGTGATTGTTAGGTCGTAAGTCGTCTGTTGAGTCGGCTGTGTGAGTTGTAAATTACTATAAATAAGGGTGTGGTGTCACTTGTAAAGGAGTTGATTTTTGAATAAAATTGTTTGTGTGCTTTTGCTACTTCTTTTGAAGTTGAGTGTGATCTCCTTCTTCTTCCATATTCGGATATTCGAGTGCGCTCGAATCAACGAATTTGAAGCCGATTCACGGAATCTCGTGCGCGAGATCAACGTCGAATAATCGTAGATCTTCTAACGCGGAATCATGCGCGATCAACGTGTTGAAGATAGCTAGAATCTGGTATCTCGAGAGATCAATGGTTTTAGGCATTTATCTTGGTATCGTTTTATCGTTTTATTTCATTTTGATATTTCCGCTGCATTAAAATGTATCCTTGAATTCTATGTAAATTGATGGTTTTCAAATTATTGAAACAAAGCAAAATTTTGGCTAATTTTGTAACAAACAAATTGGTACATATAGCATATATAACTCACATGAAATAGTCAAAGTGTTAAAATGTTTATGTGGATGTAATTGAAGGTTATACAAGAGAAACTTAACTAATAAGTTGTTCAAACAAAAATCCGGCTTAATGTAAATGTTGTAAATAAACGGAAAATTTGTATAGTATTTAATTACACTCAGAATCTTAATATAACTTATCTAGAGTTGGTTCTCCATTCTGGAGGCTTATCTCTAACTGTTAGTTCTCCGTTCTCATCAACGGATCGGCCTACGGTTTTTTTCAGGCGGGTAGAGGTCTTCGACAAGGTGATCCTCTATCTCCATCTCTTTTCGTCATTGCGGCAGAGGCTCTCACTTGAGGGATTCACACCTTAACGATTTACGGCCAGGTTCACCGTTTTGGTCTTCCGAGAGGGTGCCCACTCTTTTCTTCCTTATCCTTTGCGGACGACATTGTCATTTTCTCAAACGGCAATCGTTCGTCTGTTCATCGGCTGCTTTGCTTCATCCATAAGTACGAGCGATGTTTGGGTCAGCTCGTTAACTCTTCGAAGAGTTGCTTCGTTCATGCGAAAGGCATGGATCCTTTCCGGGTTTCCTGGGTCCATTCGTTCACCGGCTTCAGGGAGGCTTCCCTGCCTTTTCCTTACTTGGGTATTGTTCTCTACAGAGGTAGGAAACTAAACACCCTATTCGATCCTCTGACGGACAAGGTTAGGGGAAAGATTATTCGTTGGAATGCATCGCTGCTTTCTCAGGCAGGGAGACTGGTGCTTATCAAGTCGGTATTAGCTCGTTGGGTACTCATGTCTTCGCTGCGATGTCCCCCACCGCTTCGTTCTTCCGGTCTTTCCAATCTTTGGCCTCGTCCTTCTTTTGGGGGTCGAAGATTGATAACCATCGTCATCACTGGGTATCATGAGACGTGGTGTGCCGTCCCAAGAACGAGGGCGGTCTAGGTGTGCGAAACCCCAAATACATTTGCTTGGCATTTGCTTGCAAGCTGTGGTACAAATTTGGGGCAAACGATTCCTTATGGGCTAAGTTCCTGCATGCCGAGTACCAAAGGCTGGCATCCGCAGGCTTTTGCGGATCTCCCTGTTTCGCTAGTGAGACTTGGAAGCACATGCAATCGATCAAATCTTTCTCTGACTCTCATGGAGGCCATTTCGGTTGGGATGGTGGTTCGTTTTCTATTTTCAAAGCTTGGAGCTCAGCTCGCACTCCGGCTCCAGTTCTTCCTCTTTTCTCTTTCATATGGGACGCTAGAATTCCTCCTAAAGTGTCTCTGTTCATGTGGCGAACCCTTCATAAGGGGTTGCCAGTTGATGAGAACCTTCAGCGGATTGGCATTCCATATGTATCCCGGTGCAGGTGCTGCGGCAGCAGGGTGTCGGAATCTTCGGATCATTTACTCTTCTCTGGTAACACTGCAAGAGCCTGTTGGAATTATTTCGGTAACCTTATTGGCATCCGAGGAAGATACGGCTCGCCTGGTGATTTACAAAGAACCTGGTGGAACGGAATCTCGGGTAAATCCTTGCGCTCTGTCGTCTTTCACTTGATTCCTTGTCTGATCTGCTGGCACCTTTGGTGTGCGCGAAATAAGGCTATTTTTGAGGAATCTCCGATGGTTCCCTCTTCCATTATTCGTCGGGTTAGAAATGATGTTTTTTTGGCTTTTCGTGGTAGACCTTTCAAGGGATCGGTTAGCTCCCGTTCTGGCCCACTTGTGCCCCTGCTTTCCATTTCCTGTTCTCAGTCTTCCACTAGAGCGGGAATTGGATGAAGACCGGTTGCGAGCCAGGTGGTTCTGGCATTTCCTTTCCCGTTACCCCCCTTTTTTCTCTTATTTCGTTGCTTTTGGTTTCAGGACCTGGATTTATAGGTTTGGCCGGGGCTGGCATTCCTTCTCTTTTTCTGGATCTTGGGCGAAGGATTGCTCGGATCGCTCTTCTTCCGATCTCTTTTTTGTTTGTCGTTCCTAGGGATCGACCGGTTTTTGCATTTCTCTCTGGATGGCATCATTTGCTGTTCCCGCTGTTATTGTGGTTTCCTGTTTTTTATTTTCTTATACTGTTAGTCTGGATTTTTTGGTTTTTTTCTATTGGTTACCTGTCAGGCATGTTGACGGCTTTTGTGGAATTACTAATAAAATTCTATTTTGTTTCAAAAAAAAAAACTTATCTAGAAATAGTTAAATGTTAATGAGAGTAGGTAATTGAATAAAAAACAGTAAATGTGAGCAATAAGATGTCCAAAATGATATTTTGTTAAGAGAATGTATAAATAATAAATTGGATAATAAATTAAATAATAAAAAGAGAATAAATTTGTCGAATAATATATGGTTATAATATGTTTATTACACTTAATATGTATGGAAAAATATGTTAAGTAAAATAAATTTAATAAATAAAGGAGAATGTTGTTAGGAGAACAAATATAGACTTAAGAATAGTTGAAAATGAATTCTAGTGAAATCAACCTTCTTGAAGATAAATGGATAAAACAAAAGAGTAAATTTAAAAATGAATTTGTTTGAAGGAAATGTTGATAAAATAAAAGAAAATCAATTTTAAATTGAATAACTTAATTGAATAAAATGGATTAAACCAAATTGTTGAACATTAATTTATTTAAATTGAAAATCTATATGGTTTTGAATAGTTGAAGTTGAATGTTGAGGTAGAATTAACTATCGTTGATCTAATATATTTAATAATTGAGTAAAATAAAAAAAATTGAGTGAAAATTTTGTAATAAATTGAAACAAATTGTATGGATGGCTAAATGTCTATCGGTTTAGAAAATAGCCGAATGAATTTTGAAATAAAATTTAACCGCAAGCGCACGACATACTATCTTAGTACGTGGCATATATGGGTCAATCCGCAGGAAATTGTAGATTTTAAAAATCTATTCAATCTAATTAAACCAAAGTTGAATGAAAGTTAAGCTGGAGAATTAGAGAATTAACTAACTAACTAAAAGAAAAGAGAAGCAAATATAAGAGTTAAGTGACAATTTAGGGAAAATCCACTCTCTAGATCATGTAGTTTAACACATATGAAATCATGATCTCTCTTTTATGGTCATTAGTGCTTTAATTGATGTGCTTATCATAAATATGGCATATTTATGCTATTGATTAGCCAAAATAAGCCATCAAACTATAACACACCACTTAAACTACTTACTAGCTTTCATGAAACTTAAAAATGAAAATGAAATCTATTTTGAGTATGGTCTATTAACTATTGATTAAAAATATAGACCATCAAATTTGAATTTCAAATCACTTTCTTATGCCATAATCATATTTTGATGAAGTGGCATTTGTGTTAATGATTGTTTAAGCATAGCCTATTTGGTGTCAACAATATAGGCTATCAAATTCAAAGCAAGAACAACAAATAAAACACTTTGTTGATCATCATTAAGCACAAAAAGAGGGCATAAATTAACAAATAGTTGAAGCTACATAATTAGAGAGCTTCATTACCCCTAAATTAAAAGGGTTTATCCTCTCATATTTGTCATTTGATTAACAAATGTAGCTATCAACATGAAACAAAAAATAAAGAAAAATGAAAGCTAATGGAAAAGAGAAGCTAATTAACAAGAATCAAAACTAATCTACTTTGTATGAATGTAAATCTACACTACAACAGGAAAGGAAATAAACAAGAAAAAGAAAAGAATATGTATTAAATTGCATAAAAAAGTTACTTGAGGAGAAGAAATAAATGGCTAAGTAGCCATGAAATGAAAGAAGAGAGCTTGATTTATTTTTGAGCCTAAACTAAAACTAAGAGAGACTAAGAGAGAAGAGGGTTACATGAAACATAAAGGGTATACATACATGTGTTAAACCCTAATTCATATTTTTGGAGTGCCCAAAATTCCCATGAGAAAGTGTGGTGGCCAAGTAATAATTAGCTTCTACTAATCATCATTTAAGTGTACATGAAGCCACTAATTCCATAAGCATGTGCATTAGCCTCTAATTTATCCATTAAGGTAGGTGGGTAGGTGAGGTCCTCCAAGATCTTCACTTTGAATTATTTCCATCTTCATTCCTTTATGTTCTTTATATGCATGCATATCTTCTTCATGAAACAACTTGTAATTGAAATAAAATTCCTACAAAATAGTATGGAAATTTCTAATTAAATTTTCTCTAGTTAATTTATGCACAAAAATGACTATTTTGCCCTTGGATGAAGATGAATATGTAAAAATTTGGAATTAATATGGATTTTGGTTAAAACAAGTTAAAATATCCAATATGATCATCTATTTAAATTAATTAGAATAAATATGGTGGTAAAAATATGCACATTTATATGCACATCACAAATCAACTGATTGAAAATATACAGTGTTGAAATCAATCAAATGTGAACAATAAATTTGATTGATAAGATAAAATGAACTGGAATCAGTAAATTTGATGTAAACCAATTTTAAACAAATGAAATGTATGGTTTTGAATTGATTGTTTTATTTTGTATTTCAATCTATTTTTCTTTCTGGTTCTTTCTATTCTCCTACTTCGTTCCTTTTCAGGGATGAAAATTTTTGAGTGGGGGAGAGTGTAACGACCCATAAATTTTATTGGTTTAATAACGTAATTAAACTGATTTTGGGAAATTTTAGACAATTGAATTTGGAAATAACAATTCGATATTTGGTATGCGTCAATTTAAATGTAGCAAATGTCAGATTTTCATCTGATAATATGGAAGTTTATTTTTGTCGTGTAATTTTATTTAAATTTAAATCAGCTAAAATTAGACGAAAATAAAATGTTTTCGAAACCTGAATATTTTTATATAATAAAAATGTTTATAATTTTCTGAGTGAGGCGTCATATTTCGTTTCCTAAAATCTGGACTTCTATAGCTCCGTTTATCTTATTTTCGACAAATTTACAACAGTGTGATAGTGAATATCGACTTTTGATAGGATAATCGTATCACTGATATCTGTAAACCATTCTGTTTGTCTCGTCATGCTGATCTTCGCAGTATTTTCATTTGTGCATTTCGACGTCCGGTACGCGTTGAAATCGACAAAACTTTCTGTCGTAACGGTATCCAGTTTGAGCCTTTTGAATTTCCTACATCATTCCATTATCCACATGAAATCAAACAGTCATCAACAATTATTATTTCATCTTTTGACCTTTTCTATTTCCCAAGCATTAATACAATATACCAGTTCGTCCTTTAACTTTAATTTTCCTTGCCTTTCAGTTTTGGTTCTGCTCGTTCATTTAAGAAAAATTTATATAATATGATAGTTTACGTTTAATTTATGAGAACTACTTATCTTCCACGCTCGATCATTTATCTCTCACCTCTTTTCACTTTCTACCTCGATCTTCATGTTCAAATACAAATATATTTTAAGTTTCTTGCATTTTTGGAAGCTGCTCATGTAAACCGTATGTCCTTCCTCAGCCTTACCTTCCACCATGCTTTGCCGAGCTCGCCCAAACCCATCGCATAGCCAACTCCGACCATCGCCACCCCATCCGCCTTCACCCTACTTCCCGCACTACGACCATTTGTAGCCTCCGCCTTAATTACCTACACCCAGTCACCTTCCACCAGGAAGCCGACCCTACCTCACCGAAACCATCTCCACCGTGGCAGCCCACGCCTCTACCCGCCACTCACCGCGAGGAAACAACTGCACCCGACTAACTCCCTCCCCCTTTGCACCTAGACCCGCCTTCATCCCGCGCACACGTGGCCTTCTCCCGCTCCATCTCCCCATAACTCCACCGCAAAGCCACCTCATGCTCTGACCCAAACAATGGCCGCTCCACTTTCCCTTCTCCCCTCCACCAATATGCCCTCCAAACCCACAACCTCCACTCCAAACTTCCTCCTCTACTTTCCCTTCTCCTCCCCACGTAACATCCACCTCACATTGACAACTCGCCGCCAATTCCCAGCAAACAAACCGAGGCCAAGAGCCATCAACTGAACCACCCTTACCTCTCTTTGTCGCTGATCTCCCGCTTTGCTCGTCAGCCACCATATCTCCTTCTTATATAGGTATATAATTTAATAGTTAGTTATATATATATCAGTATGTTAAGGTTCATATATATACAGTTGTCTGTAATATATAATATATACGTCGGTTTATATGTATTGAAATAGAGTAAGTTTTATATATATGCGTGTGTGCTTAAAAGTATATATTTATAGGTTTATATTAGTTATATATTATGTCAGTATATATATATATATGTTGTAGTTGTGTATGTGTTTGTTATAAATCTGTTTTTACAGTTTATAAAAAAAATGTTACAATCTGTGAGTTATATGAAAGCATAAATTTATATGCGAGCTATGAGTCAGTTTATATGATAGTTCGTTTATGTAAGTTTAGTTATTATATGTTATACATACATATATATATATATATATTAGTTAATTTTACATATGTGTTTGGATTTTTTTGTCAAGTATTATATATAAAGTATAGTAAAATATATTTGGATGTTTATGTTAAATATTGAAACTTTGAACTGTGTATGTATATATAATCTATAGTTTTTGAAACATCCCGCCTTGTCGCGCGCTTTAAATCGACATACGTACCAATTCAAACCGTACGGAAGGGAGGATTGTTATGGGGTAAATAAGAAAAACGGAGAAGGAATAAAATAAAACAGAATCTCACAGCGGAAGGATAAAATATAATAATCAATATATAGTTCATAAAACTGTTTACACACATTTGCTTCTTCTTTATACAATAAATATCAGAGTTCACATACCGATAAATATCAATGCAGCGGAATTAAAAGGTGTAATGGAATAATATACTAGATAATAGTAATACAAATCTTCGTCTTCGTCCTCTAGAGCTAAATCTTCAAATCCTGAAACGCTCGGACTGACCCGAGCGAATTTGAAACGATAAAAACACTCGAGTCAGAACTAAAAGATCTTATGTGAGTTAAATTAACAGAAATAAATATGAGTACAGTAACTCAAGAGATGCTCGGGATTTACATCTCCTAAGGATCCGTTAAACTATTTACTATGTAGTATATTGCGCTATTATAATAGTGTCTACTTATAAAATAAACTTACTTTTAAATAGCGTTAAGGAGTTACCCAATCTCCCCCTTAACACAATAATAGTCCCAGTAGTCCATCCAATATCATAGTCCCTCCTGATCGGGAAGTGATGTGCACGTAAATGTGCATATTTTTACCACCATACTTATTCTATTTAAATTAAATAAATGATCATATTGGGTATTTTAACTTGTTTTAACCATAATTCATATTAGTTCCAAATTTTCACATATTTATCTTCATATAAGGGCAAAATGGCCATTTGTGCGCGTATATTAATTTGATAAAATTTAATTGGAAATTTCTATAATATTTTGTAGGAATTTAGCTTCTCATATTAGTGGGTTCATGAAGAAACATGCATGCACAAAATGGATATAAAGGAATGAAGATGGAAATAATTCAAAGTGAAGATCATGGAGGACCCCACCTACCCACCTACCTTAATGTACAAACGAAAGGCTAATGCACATGCTTATGGAGTTAACGGTTTCATGTACACTTAATGGGGAATTAAGACATGTTAATGATTACTTGGCCTCCACACTTCCTAGGGGCATTTTAGGCATTCCCCAAAAAGTGAATTAGGGTTTAAAACTTGTATATATACCCCATATGTTTCATGTAACCCCTCATCCCTTCTCTTAGTCTCTCTTAGGCCTCCTTCTCTTTAGTTTAGTTTAGATAAAAAATAAAATGAAAGCTCCTCTTTCTCTTTTCATGGGTACTTAGCCATTTTTATTTTATGTAATCTTTTTTATTTTATGCAATTTAATACATGCTCTTTCCTTTTCATGTTCATTTACTTTCATGTTGTAGTGTAGATATCTTCTTTTTTATGCAAGTAGAATAATTTTTCCTTTCATTTTGCTCTCTTTTTCCTCTTCTTTTGCTTTCATGTTGTTAGCTACATTTGTTAATGACAAATATGAGAAGCTAAACCCCTTCAATTTAGGGGTAATGAAGCTCTCTAATTAATGTAGCTTCAACATTTTGTTAATTCTTGCTCTCTTTTTATGCTTAATGATGATGATAGAAGTGGTTTTATTTGTTGTTTTTGCTTTGAATTTGATAATCTATATTGTTGACACCAAATAGGCTATGCTTAAACAATCACTAACACAAGTGCGTCTTCATCAATATATGATTATGGCATAAGAAAGTGATTTGAAATTAAAATTTGATGGTCTATGTTTCTAATCAATAGTTAATAGGCCATACTTAAAATAGATTTCATTCTCATTTTCTTTATCAATTTTCAAGAAAGTTAGTAAGTGTTTTAAAGGGTGTATTATAGTTTGATGGCTTATGTTGGCTAATCAATAGCTCAAATATGTCATACTTATGATAAACACATCAATTAAAACACTAGTGACCAAAAAAGAGAGATCATGATTTCATGTGTTGAACTACATGATCTAGAGAGTGAATTTATTATCTAAATTGTCATTTAACTCTCATATTTGCATTTCTTTTCTTTTTATTAGTTAGTTCATTTTATCATTTTCTAGCTTAAACTTTCACTCGACTTTGGTATAATTTGATTGAATAGAATTTTTAAAATCATCAATTCCCTGCGGATCGACCCGTATTCGCCACGTGCTACATTCGTACACCGTGCGCTTGCGGTTATTTTTATTTCTAAATTCTTCGACGGCTTTCTAATCCGATAGACTTTCCGTCGTTGAACAAGTTTTTGGCGCCGTTGCCGGAGAGTTGTTTTGATTTTAATTTTCTATTCTTTGAATTATTTGTTGTTTGATTTTTGTGCGTTTATGTGATTTTTGTTTTAGTTGTTAGTCTATTTCCATTTGCATATAATAAAAAACACTCACAATTTAAAAACAAAGACAAAAACATTTTATTATCCTTTCAATTTGCATTTCATTTTTACAATCTACATTGCATTCACAATTTCAAAAAAAAAAGAACACAACACTATCACATTGCATTTTTCTTCACTGTTTGCATTTTCTGTTTGCTGCCCCTCTCTATTTGCATTGTGCATATTTTTCATTTTCTATTTACAACTGTGCATCTTCAAAACTGCCCTCTGACTCTTCTTACTCCACTGTTCTGTGCATTTCCTTCCCTCTCTGTCTCTGTTACAAATCACAAATCCTGCTCATACAACCCCACATTCCTGCCAATAATTTCCTTCAACTTCCTACATCACTCAAACCATCAAGTTTATATCATCCATCAACTTCACTCATCCACCCATTGACTCGCCATCTTCCACTGCCCTAACAAAACAACTGCAATCACCTCCTACACACCTCCATACCACTTGCCTCTGCCCTATCTCTGATCATCTATCACCACCCACTAGCTCTTGCCTTACTGCTAGTCTGCCTGCATACACACAGCCAATACTTCTGCATATCACTTCTGACATCAACCACTTGCATTTCCCCAAAAATCACGTCTGTCACAAAACATCACAAGCTACTTCACAACAAACCATTCAAAAACTTCTACTTAACCTCTGCCAATTAGACAACCTCACTGTTCATAGTTCCAACCATCAATCACAGCAAACCATCCACTTCAGACCAACAATACATCTACTGGCCCAAAAAAAAGGTGCAGAAACTTGCCTGAATACCGCATTGTCCAACCCCTGAGGTCACCAGCGAACGCAACCGTAATTCCTCGACATCGAGCAACTCAGCCTCACTGCAAGCACCGAGCCAAACACTGCATATCAGAACTTCAACTTCGACTGCAACACACCCCAAAATTCCCGTGACATCAACACCACCACCCTCAACCCCAGTCCCAACCACAATCCACGGTCCTCACCTTGCTTGAATCGCCTACTGCCACATCTCCCAAAACACCAATACCACCTGAACCCAATCCAATCCGCCAAGTCGAACCAATCGAACCACCGCGACCACCAATTCAACCTCAACTTCATCCAAACTTCCATCGCCGAACATCTACCAACAACTCGAAACTGCAATTCCATAGCAAACCACAGCTTGAACTACGCAACCTAAAAAACCACGGAATCGACAGCGGCGGTCACGGTTGAAGGGGATTACTTGGTTTTCGATTTTGAATTTACAACACAATTTTTGTTTTCAAATATACCTCTTTGAATCATTGTTTGGGAATTCGATTCCTTCTTTGAAAATCTCCTCTGTTACGGTAGAAGTGTGAAGTATGATTTGTGAATTCTGCTATACGAGGAGTTTCAAATTTTTGTTTTAAGGATTGAGAAAATAATAACTTGTTGAACAGGGTTTTTAGGCTTTGTTTATTTGGGCCTGTGTGAGTGGGGTGATAAATGTGGTTGTATTATTTTATTTTGAATCTTTTTCATGCTTTCTTTTGATTAATTTATCACTTTTCTTTATTAAAAAGGGGTTGTTTCGTTTTATTTTTTTTAGTTCTTCATTTATAAAAATAATTTCTGTTTGTTTTAATTTTGCTTTCAAATGTTTTAATTTCATTTGTTTTGATATTTCCTTGTTTCTTCCTTGATAAAAAAATACTGTATATATTTCTGTTTAACTTCATTTCAGGTTGCCTAAGAGTTTCTTGCTTCGCTAAACTGCTGCCAAAAAAGAAAAAGAAAAATTGCTTCGTCCATTTGTCTGTTGTTTTTATTTTAGTTGCATTGTTGGTTGCTTGCATTTAAAAAAAATTCAAAAAAAAAAATTTTCATTTGTAGTTACATCGTTAATTCACGTTTAATTTTTGTTTTGCATTTCATACTAGATTTGATTAATAATAAAGATTAGACATCGATAACTTTTGATTGTATACCGACAATTTGTCTTCTTTGAACAATTTAATTTCTTGGTGTCTAGGCTACGACATAGTAATAATCATTTATAAATATTAAGGTGATTCGTAAGTATTATAGTGGTTGTTCCTCTGAAGGTACTTAAACCTTCGGCTGCATTGCTACGGTGATTCATGGTGCACAGATAAATCCTATCCGTTACCTGGCTGAAAACTATCTTGTTTATCTAAGACAATTTGTAATTATACAATTTTGGGTTAACTTAGAATAAATCATTTGTAATTAAAATCTTGCATTCATTTAGTTGCATTAGTTCATGCATATTTAAAAAACAAAAAATTCAAAACTAAAAAAAAATTGTAAATATCCCTTTTAAGGTGTAGTGGAATAATATACTAGACAATAGTA
This sequence comes from Allium cepa, assembly GCA_030765085.1. Lineage (NCBI taxonomy): Eukaryota > Viridiplantae > Streptophyta > Magnoliopsida > Asparagales > Amaryllidaceae > Allium > Allium cepa. The sequence goes on from CM060930.1 coordinate 243,853,000, forward strand.
ATATAAATCTTCGTCTTCGTCCTCCAGAGCTAAATCTTCAAATCCTAAAACGCTCGGACTGACCCGAGCGAATTTGAAAAGACAAAAACACTCGAGTTAGAACTAAAAGATTTTATGTGAGTTAAATTAACAGAAATAAATATGAATGCGGTAACTCAAGAGATGCTCGGGATTTACATCTCCTAAGGATCCGTTAAACTATTTACTATGTAGTATAGTGCGATATTATAGTAGTGTGTATTTACAAAATAAACTTACTTTTAAATAGCGCTAAGGAGTTACCCAATCTCCCCTTTAACACAATAATAGTCCCAGTAGTCCAACCAATATCATAGTCCCTCCTGATCGGGAAGCCACCAGAGGATACCACACGAGCTACGGGAGAAATCCAAACTCGTACAAGGCGCGATAGGGTAGGTGACACGGCACAACTAGACAATGCCAGGGTAGATATACCAATTACGTTTCCGGTTCGGTGGTAACGGGTAGCGCGCAGCTACCGCCCACCTCAACCCACACCCCCAAATAAAATCAAAAGTGGCCACCGAATCAATCCAAAAGTCAAAGTATAATATCGAAGGGATGTGTCCGATCAAAGGTGCTACCTCAATCCAAAAGTCAAAGTATAATATCGAAGGGATGTGTCCGATCAAAGGTGCTACCTTATTAACTCGTCAATCGCTCCTGTTTTAGCCACCTTATGCCAACTCACGAGAGTTGGGTCCACGTATTTACCTTACAGGAAACGCCGCCACCAACCTACTTCATTCTGGAATCTCCATCGCGTACACGGTTGTTAAAGTGGTTTTCGGAGTTGGCAGAGAGTATGACAACTTCCGATCCCGGTCTCTTCAACAACCAAACGTTATTATAACAACGCGGTCATTTAAAAATAATTGTACTTTCAAAACAAGAATAAAATATCTATTTAATAACCATATAAATACGATATCCTTTCCATTTCAAAACAAACTCGTTTGATATTATTTTTATAAAAACCTAAATAAATATAATATCATTCTATTTAAAATATATTTATTTTCCAAAATCATATTTCTTTAATATTTCTAAAAATTGGAAACCAAACATTGAATTATAACTTTCAAACTATAATACTTCGAAAATTCATAGCCTTAAACCATAAATTCAAAAACTTGGATGTTTTGGATATTCAAACGGTATATAGAATAAAATAGTTTGCATTTAAAATTTCTTTATAAAATAAAATAATTTCCGCGACTTACAATTTATTTTATTTAAAATTAATTCAAAATCCATAGATTTCAAAATCGCTTTCAGTTTCAAAAACCACTTCGGTTTCAATATATTTCAAACTTTGAATATTAAACAATTGGAACTAAGGTTTGAAATTTCTATTCAACAATTTAAAGTCCTATTATTTAGTTTGAAATAATCGCATAATAAACCCCGTAATCATTTAAGAAAAACTCAAATTACTTATAAAAGAAAATTTCCTTCAATTTATTTATACTAGAAATATTCATTTAATTCACCTTGAATACAATTTCAGTTATAAATGTCATACCTTTTTAAAATTTCAAGTTAATAAATTTTACATCAACTTATGAAGTTAAATTCTTAATTAAGCTATATTCCAAATAAATTTCCAGTTTAACTCCTAATCTTAATTGATTTAAATCATTTAACTCTATATATACACAAGATCTTAAACCTGTACTTAAACATATAATATAAATTATCAAACTCCATTATTCAACTTATTTATTTTCATTTAACAAATTCATACATAGCTTAAATTCAATAATTTAACTATATATATGTATATATAAAATAAGATTTTTATATAAAATCCAAAATTAATATTTAGTAAACCGTATCTTATACAAACCATAGAAATCATTTCAAAAATAATTATATATATATATATATCGCGGTGCCTGTATATAATTTTCTATCCTATGGTCAAGTGATACGGATATTTATCATTTCAATCCGCAATTTAAAAATAAAAAAATGTGGTTGTATATCATTTCAAACCGCAATCCCGAATGAAATGAAATGCATAACAACTTGCAGTTTATACATTATAAAATATGGCATCCATTCATCCAAATATCAATCATCAACCATTTATTTCAATCATCATCCAATTTAAACAAACATCAATATATAGCATATAAAAATAACAAATATCAACGAACAGTTTATATTCAATAGTAAATTAATAATTGTTAAATTGGAAGTTTATATGGAAAATAAATAAATTTAATTGTCTATTTATATGCAATAATAAAATTAAATAACAATTTGATTTTAAATGAATGCAATCTAGCGGAGATGATGAATAAAATATGCCAAACAGTCATAAATAAATTTCTACTCATATCATAAATCAATTTAACAAACATAAGAAAACTTTAAGTTGTGAGTGGGTTAAAACACTCAACTTGTGGATTTAAATTGAATTTAAATCCAATTTAAACCCAAAAATTTGACAGTCTCCAAATTCGTCCAAAACAGCGTCAACAGATCCGGAATTTTATTACGAACCTAACAAAAAAAGTTTCGCGTGAAATGGATACCGTATGAAGAATTTATTCGAATAAAACGTTTGAAACAAATTTTAATTAAAATAAAACTCACCCTAGTAATCAAAGCCACGTCATACTAAGAAATGTGCACAGTAACCTCTCTTCTCAGCAACCCAAAACCGCCTACACGAGATAAGCCGTCCCTGTCTTCACGTCGCGCGCGCTTCCACGTTGAAGCCAACCATCGCGGCCATCAAGATTCTCGCCGCCGACCTCCATAAGGTCGCGACCACCCCTGCCGCATCCCTCGGCTTTGATCGAAGCCCCAAGAATACCAGCCTCCTCCTACATGTTAAAAACCCTAGATGAAAATTGCTCCACATCCTGCCGTTGATTCTTGAAACAAACTACATGGATCGACTCCCCTCGGTCCCCTCTGCAAAACCCAGAAACCGTTTCCCGATCCGACGACTTTGATTTCGACGGTGATGAACGGCCGAAACTAAACGCCTAATTTTTGGTCAAACCACAACCCCAAATCAAAAAACGAATTACACCATTGAATTTCGCTCGTCGAGAGCATCAACATATACATTTTTGAGATTTTTCTGAGGACTTTGAATTTTTAACTTTTGATTTGGATTAAAATTGGATTTAGGGTTTGCAGCCATTGGAAAGGAGGAGTTGAGGAAATGAACGCACAAACAAATGAGAATAGATGGAGGCTTGGGTTTATAATTGGGTTTATATAGGTAGGTTAGAGATTTGAATAGATGGATCAGGTTGGATAGATATACGTGCTACCGCTAACGTGGCCCAAAAAGCCCATTCTGACCCCGGAACGAAATTTGGTAAACCCATATATCAAAATAAGTGTTTTAAAATATTCTGAACGCGATAAAAAAAGTTTCACGTCCAAATTCCAGCGTATGAAGAAGTTATGCTGAAATCAATATTTTCAAATTGATTTCGATTATATCGATTTCAAGGCGTTTCGCGTTCGTACGATCAAAAGACAAGTCCGATCGCTACGAAACTTGAAACCCTCCAATAATTCACTGTTACGGATCTGATGAAACTGGTTTCGTTGAAATCCGAGTCCGTAACCAAAATGGCTATTTTTATATTAATTAAATAAATTTAAAATAAATTAATTAAATCAAATTTCACGTTAAAATTATGAACTTTACAATATTTATCACTTTAAAATTTTCAAACATTTACAATGATTTAAAAAAAAAGTCAAATTATTAAAGATTAATGAATATACATCTTCAATTTCATAAAATTCAATATTATAGATAAATTTCTATATTTCCATTAAATTGAATTTACCCATAATTATTCCATTCATAATTTCAAATAGAAGGGTTTACCATTGGATTTAAAATTATTACATAAATATTTCCCAATTTTAACTTAATTTTTAATTTAACGTAACAATTAAATATTTGATTTCATTCATTTGCAATAAATCCAACTATTATAAATTTAATAAATTAACTCATTATTAAAATTCAAATTTTATAATTCATAAATTTTATCATCTTGATTTACCTATAAATTTATAATTCTTTAAACCAAATCTCATTTCAATTTAAAGTAACTTAATTTACCAATTATAGTATTTATTTCAATTTCTTAAAATAACCCCTTTTTATTATAAATTGAATCCAACTTATATTTTTATAAGTTTCCAATTAAATGGATTAGATTCAATTTCAACCTTTGACTTACACTTAAGTTTAGGTCATAATCAATTTATAACGTGGTACTTTCATAGTTATTTACATACTTCTCGTATTAATTTCTCAATTAATCATAATTATTAAAGTAACGCTTATAATCAATAACGAAAATGTAATTACTCACCTTAAAATGAACGTTATTTCAAATAAATTTATTGACCAATTAATTAGGAAATTTATAATAGTTGTTATCCTACCTTTAAATTTACTTCCTAATAACATACTACCTAATTGCATTCACTTATGTTCTATCCAAACCTACATTTAGATTTTATTTCCAGTAATTGATTAATATTTGCGTCCATTTATTTCAAATTTTAATTCCATCAACAATTAAGTAGGCAATTTATAATATATGTTTACAGCCATATGTTACAAATTTTTTAATTTATCACTATTCACTATTATTGACTTGAATTAGCATTACTTACATTGCATTAACATTGTTACTTAAAATCTCTATCCAATTGCAATTAATACTCCAAATAAATACATTTACTCTTTTCGTTATTTTATAAATTACAATTAACGCACATCTAATTATCTTTATTGGTTAAATGAGTGAATTTACTAGTAACCCAACTATTATATCCTTAAATATACTTGTATATTTTCTTCACAAACAGCTTTATTTACATTAATACTATCCCCTTATTTTGGTTATTACTTATCAACTTATTCTAACCTTATTACCTAAATTTCCGTTATTGTAAACCTTTATTTTTTCATTTAAATCTAATTTTAAATTCCAATTCGATCAACCATTTCAACATGCGACTTATAATAACCGCTTACAAGTATGGATGGAATTATCATTTATTCCAATATTTTCTTAATTTACAGTAACATTTTCTTCGTTACCAATTATAACAATTATATTTCTTTATAATTTAATTCAAAAATCTTACAAATATGGCAAATTTAATTAACTAAATTTACGGGTCGTTACACTCTTCCCCACTCAAACTTTTCGTCCCCAAAAAGGAAAAAGAAGGGAGAAGGAAGAATTAAATAAACAATACATCTTATTCAAAATATTAACTTATAAACAATAATTTGCAAATTTATTACTTTAAATAAAATATACCTATTTTATAATCATTATATATTTTTATACTTGAATAAATAAAGTTTGGAAAAACATTTTTAAAATAATTTCTAAGTCTAAAAATTTAAAAAAAATTCGGCAGAGTCTCTTTTGTACGGAGAGGCTCGGGAGAAAATATAATATCAAAATATAAAAATTATATTACATATATTATCCAAAATATTATTTCCCAACCCGGGAAAATATATAAAATAGCGCTATAAACCGAAATCCAAAACGTACCTATTGGTTGGGCAATTTACGCTTAATCTATAGAACCAAAAGCAGCAGCAATTGCTTCCATTACCTGCATTTCACTTATAAAATCTAAAAGGTTAACATTTTATATAAAGTGAAATATTTAAGTGGTTTTCATCACTAACAACAAATCAATACAACAACCATCAATTTCAATAAAAAACATACACAACAAATACAAAACAACCATACAATCAAACAAACAAATAGTTGTTCGGGTTCAAAACTTTTAAATTGTACGGAATAAAGAACAAACTACTAGCGCATCATTTGCTCAACAGTCTTAGATAAAACTAAATAGATTATTCATTCACCCAAATCCAATTTTAAAGTATCTTACCCAAACAACCATAACTAAACAACAACAAATCCAAACAACAATCAACTTAACTTATTATTAATTTTATTTCATACCTTTGTTGTTTGATTTTCTTTTTATTTATACAGTGATTTATCTTTTAAATTTACATATACTCATTAAATGTTTGCTTCATTTATTTTTTCTTATTACTTACAATTATTCAATCCCATTAACTCAGGTCATGCCAGTTCCTCTTTTTTTTCGTTATAATTATTCATTTATTTATTATTGCATGTCCTAATTTATTTATTACTTAATTTCATTTATTACAGTATTTATTTTCCTACTAATTTTATTTATAAATAGCTTTAACTGTTTACTTAAGTTCATTATCATTCATTTATACTACTTCGTTTCATTTATTTATCATTCGTTTACTTAAATTCCATTTACAACACTTACTTTTCTATTTTAATTTGTAGTCTTTTCAATTTAAACTTAAGTTTATAACTCTATACCACCAATTCTAATAAATAAAAGCAATTTATTGAACCCTTTCATTACATACTTTTACCGTACAATTTCCATTACATTTCTTATTAAACATTTCAACTTTTAATATTTGGTAAGTTATGTATATACTTTTAAAGAATGTAATTGAAAGTTATACAAGTTTTTTCATTTCTTTTAATTAATTCATTGTTCAATAAATTTTTACCTTTTTCTTATAAGTTACAATGTCAACTTCCTTTTTGTTTCCTTTATAACTTAGCCTTAAATCTCTTACCTAAATTAGAGGTTTCAATTATTAATTACTTATCCTTCATTTCACTACAATAATTAAAACAATTAACTAATGGAAATTTAAAAATTTAATACCGGGTTAAATTTTCAATTTATTTTAAAATAATAGATAAATATATTCCTACAACTTATATATCTCTAATTATATTTAAAACAATTCAAAATTTATATATTTTTCAAAAATGAATCTGCAGTAAAACTACTACAGTGGCTTTCCCCTTCAAAACTCGAAAATGAAAGTCGATGATGCGGCCACCATCACCGAAATTATTTTCCAGTGACAGAGAGGAAAGTACAAAACTTATTTTCTTCAAAATATTCTTTAAAACAATTCTTCCAAATTATATTGAAATATTTATATCAGAAAATACTTATGAACAAAATTATTATATTCCAAAATTTATTCGAAAAATTTCAAAACCCCGGATCTTAAGTTCTAAATTTTCAAATTTCATTTATTTTATTTTTCAATCTTATTTCTATTATTATTTATACACTTTATTACCTAACAACCCATCTATTGCAGCCAAATACAGATATCATTTGAATTTTTTTATTTTATATAGAAAATAGAATAGGAAAAATTGTTTCATTCACCTATATTAAAAACAAATATTATGTCGGTCTGTCCTATTAAGTGTTTAGAAATCCCTATTGATGTCATAGCGTCCCATGCACCAACCAGAATTTATAAATACAAAACGGAACAGATTAACACAATATTAAAACCTTTTTATAACACTAACAAATACGCTCTCTCATATATATACACTCAGCGACTCCCATAGGGTATTACTACCCTATTAATAAAGAGTCAAACCCCACAAAGCTAAGGTTTATCGCTAACCCAAAGCTCTGATACCAGATGAAACATCCCGCCTTGTCACGCGCTTTAAATCGACACACGTTTCAATTCAAACCATACGGAAGGGCGGATTGTTATGGGGTAAATAAGAAAAACGGAGAAGGAATAAAATAAAATAGAATCTCACAGCGGAAGGATAAAATACAATAATCAATATTTTTTCACAAAACTGTTTACACACATTTGCTTCTTCTTTATACAATAAATATCAGAGTTCACATACCAATAAATATCAATGCAGCAGAATTAAAAGGTGTAGTGGAATAATATAATAGATAACAGTAATACAAATCTTCGTCTTCGTCCTCCAGAGCTAAATCTTCAAATCCTGAAACGCTCGGACTGACCCGAGCGAATTTGAAAAGATAAAAACACTCGAGTCAGAACTAAAAGATCTTATGTGAGTTAAATTAACAGAAATAAATATGAGTGCAGTAACTCAAGAGATGCTCGGGATTTACATCTCCTAAGGATCCGTTAAACTATTTACTATGTAGTATATTGCGCTATTATAATAGTGTCTTTTTATAAAATAAACTTACTTTTAAATAGCGTTAAGGAGTTACCCAATCTCCCCCTTAGCACAATAATAGTCCTAGTAGTCCATCCAATATCATAGTCCCTCCTGATCGGGAAGCAATCAGAGGATACCGCACGGGCTACGGGAGAAATCCAAACTCGTACAAGGCGCGATAGGGTAGGTGACACGGCACAACTAGGCAATGCCAGGGTAGATATACCAATTACGCTTCCGGGTCGGTGGTAACGCGTAGCGCGTAGCTACCGCCCACCTCGAGCCGCACCCCCAAATAAAATCAAAAGTGGCCACCGAATCAATCCAAAAGTAAAAATATAATATCGAAGGGATGTGTCCGATCAAAGGTGCTACCTTATTAACCCGTCAGTCGCTCCTGTTTTAGCCACTTATGCCAACTCATGGGAGTTGGGTCCACGTATTTACCTTACAGGAAACGCCGCCACCAACCTACTTCATTCTGGAATCTCCATCGCGTACACGGTTGTTAAAGTGGTTTTCGAAGTTAGAAGAGAGTATGACAACTTCCGATCCCGGTCACTTTAACAACCAAACGTTATTATAACAACGTGGTCATTTAAAAATAATTATACTTTCAAAACCAGAATAAAATATCTATTTCAAAACCATATAAATACGATATCCTTTCCATTTCAAAACAAACTCGTTTGGTATTATTTTTATAAAAACCCAAATAAACATAATATCATTATATTTCAAATATATTTCTTTTCCAAAATCATATCGCTCTAATATTTATAAAAATTGGAAACCAAACATTGAATTATAACTTTCAAACTATAATACTTCGAAAATTCATAGCTTTAAACCATAACTTCGAAAACTTGGATGGTTTGGATATTCAAACGGTATATAGAATAAAATAGTTTGCATTTAAAATTTCTTCATAAAATAAAATAATTTCCACGACGTACAATTTATTTTATTTAAAATTAAGTCAAAATCCATAGATTTCAAAATCGCTTTCAGTTTCAATAACCACTTCAGTTTCAATATATTTCAAACTTTGAATATTAAACAATTGGAACTAAGGTTGGAAATTTCTATTCAACAATTTAAAGTCCTATTATTTAGTTTGAAATAATTGCATAATAAACCCGTAATCATTTAAGAAAAACTCAAATTACTTATAAAAGAAAATTTCCTTCAATTTATTTATACTAGAAATATTCATTTAATTCACCTTGAATACAATTTCAGTTATAAATATCATACCTTTTTAAAATTTCAAGTTAATAAATTTTACATTAACTTATGAAGTTAAATTCTTAGTTAAGCTCTATTCCAAATAAATTTCCAATTTAACTCCTAATCTTAATTGATTTAAATCATTTAACTCTATATATACACAAGATCTTAAACCTGTACTTAAACATATAATATAAATGATCAAACTCCATTATTCAACTTATTTATTTTCATTTAACAAATTCATACTTAGCTTAAATTCAATAATTTAACTATATATATGTATATATAAAATAAGATTTTTATATAAAATCCAAAATTAATATTTAGTAAACCGTATCTTATCCAAACCATAGAAATCATTTCAAAAATAATTATATTTATATATACACACACCGCGGTGCCGGTATATAATTTTCTATCATATGGTCAAGTGATACAGATATTTATCATTTCAATCCGCAATTTAAAAATAAAAAATGCGGTTGTATATCATTTCAAACCGCAATCCCGAATGAAATGAAATGCATAACAACTTGCAGTTTATACATTATAAAATATGGCATCCATTCATCCAAATATCAATCATCATCCAATTTAAACAAACAACAATATATAGCATATAAAAATAACAAATATCAACGAACAATTTATATTCAATAGTAAATTAATAACTATTAAATTGGATGTTTATATGCAAAATAAATAAATTTAATTGTCTATTTATATGCAATAATAAAATTAAATAACAATTTAATTTTAAATGAATGCAATCTAACTGAGATGATGAATAAAATATGCCAAACAGTCATAAATGAATTTCTACTCATATCATAAATCAATTTAACAAACATAAGAAAACTTTAAGTTGTGAGTGGGTTAAAACACTCACCTTGTGGATTTAAATTAAATTTAAATCCAATTTATACCCAAAAATTTGAAAGTCTCCAAATTCGTCCAAGACAGTGTCAACAGATCCGGAATTTTATTACGAACCTAACAAAAAAAGTTTCGCGTGAAACGGATATCGTTTGAAGAATTTATTTGAATAAAACGTTTGAAACAAATTTTAATTAAAATAAAACTCACCCTAGTAATCAAAGCCACGTCATACTAAGAAATGTGCACAGTAACCTCTCTTTTCAGCAACCCAAAACCGCCAACACGAGATAAGCCATCCCTGTCTTCACGTCGTGCGCGCTTCCACGTTGAAGCCAACCATCGCGGCCATCAAGATTCTGGCCGTCGACCTCCATAAGGTCGCGACCACCCCTGCCGCATCCCTCGGCTTTGATCGAAGCCCCAAGAATACCAGCCTCCTCCTACATGTTAAAAACCCTAGATGAAAATTGCTCCACATCCTGCCGTTGATTCTCGAAACAAACTACATGGATCGACTCCCCTCGGTCCCCTCTGCAAAACCCAGAAACCGTTTCCCGATCCGACGACTTTGATTTCGACGGTGATGAACGGCCGAAACTAAACGCCCAATTTTTGGTCAAACCACAACCCCAAATCAAAAAACGAATTACACCATTGAATTTCGCTCGTCGAGAGCATCAACATATACGTTTTTGAGATTTTTCTGAGGACTTTGAATTTTTAACTTTTGATTTGGATTAAAATTGGATCTAAGGTTTGCAGCCATTGGAAGGAGGAGTTGAGGAAATGAACGCACAAACAAATGAGAATAGATGGAGGCTTGGGTTTATAATTGGGTTTATATAGGTAGGTTAGAGATTTGAATAGATGGATCAGGTTGGATAGATATACGTGCTACCGCTAGCGTGGCCCAAAAAGCCCATTCTGACCCCGGAACGAAATTTGGTAAACCCATATATCAAAATAGGTGTTTTAAAATATTCTGAACGCGATAAAAAAAGTTTCACGTCTAAATTCCAGCATATGAAGAAGTTATGCTGAAATCAATATTTTCAAATTGATTTTGAATTGATTTCAATTATATCGATTTCAAGGCATTTCGCGTTCGTACGATCAAATGATAAGTCCGATCGCTATGAAACTTGAAACCCTACAATAATTCACTGTTACGGATCCGATGAAACTGGTTTCGTCGAAATCCGAGTGCGTGAATAAAATGGCTATTTTTATATTAATTAAATAAATTTAAAATAAATTAATTAAATCAAATTTCGCGTTAAAATTATGAACTTTACAATCTTTATCACTTTAAAATTTTCAAACATTTACAATGATTTAAAAAAAAGTCAAATTATTAAAGATTAATAAATATACATCTTCAATTTCATAAAATTCAATATTATAGATAAATTTCTATATTTCCATTAAATTGAATTTACCCATAATTATTCCATTCATAATTTCAAATAGAAGGTTTTACCATTGGATTTAAAATTATCACATAAATATTTCCCAATTTCAACTTAATTTTTAATTTAACGTAATAATTAAATATTTGATTTCATTCATTTGCAATAAATCCAACTATTATAAATTTAATAAATTAACTCACTATTAAAATTCAAATTTTATAATTCATAAATTTTATCATCTTGATTTACTTATAAATTTATAATTCTTTAAACCAAATCTCATTTCAATTTAAAGTAACTTAATTTACCAATTATAGTATTTATTTCAATTTCTTAAAATAACCCCTTTTTATTATAAATTGAATCCAACTTATATTTTTATAAGTTTCAATTAAATGGATTAGATTCAATTTCAACCTTTAACTTACACTTAAGTTTAGGTCATAATCAATTTATAACGTGTTACTTTCATAGCTATTTACATATTTCTCGTATTAATTTCTCAATTAATCATAATTATTAAAGTGACGCTTATAATCAATAACGACAATGTAATTACTCACCTTAAAATGAACGTTATTTCAAATAAATTTATTGACCAATTAATTAGAAAATTTATAATAGTTGTTATCCTACCTTTAAATTTACTTCCTAATAACATACTACCTAATTGCATTCACTTATGTTCTATCCAAACCTACATTTAGATTTTATTTCCAGTAATTGCTTAATATTTGCGTCCATTTATTTCGAATTTTAATTCCATCAACAATTAAGTAGGTAATTTATAATATATGTTTACAGCCATATGTTACAAATTTTTGAATTTATCACTATTCACTATTATTGACTTGAATTAGCATTACTTACATTGCATTAACATTGTTACTTAAAATCTCTATCCAATTGCAATTAATACTCTAAATAAATACATTTACTCTTTTTGTTATTTTATAAATTACAATTAAGGCACATCTAATTATCTTTATTGGTTAAATGAGTGAATTTACTAGTAACCCAACTATTATATCCTTAAATATACTTGTATATTTTCTTCACAAACAGCTTTATTTACATTAATACTATCCCCTTATTTTGGTTATTACTTATCAACTTGTTCTAATCTTATTACCTAAATTTCCGTTATTGTAAACCTTTATTTTTTCATTTAAATCTAATTTTAAATTCCAATTCGATCAACCATTTCAACATGCGACTTATAATAACTGCTTACAAGCATGGATGGAACTATCACTTATTCCAATATTTTCTTAATTTACATTAACATTTTCTTCGTTACCAATTATAACAATTATATTTCTTTATAATTTAATTTCAAAATCTTACAAATATGGCAAGTTTGATTGACGAAATTTACGGGTCGTTACAGTTTAAAGTGCATGCTTATGGGGTTCATATATATATATATATATAAGCTTTATAAATGTATATACGTACATATTTAGTTATATATATGTTTTGATTTTTGTTTTAAAATGCGTGTATATAGAACGATATATGTATGTAAAAAATGTATTCTATATATTGCATATGTATGTCTAGTTTTGGAAATACGAGTTTGTATGGATATTTAAATTTTGACATGTATATAGACTTTAAACTATAATTTTGTATATATATAAGTTTATCTTTGTTTTTTATATTTTGGGTCCTCTGTTATGTATTTTATGTTTTATTAAGGTTGATATTTTGAAATGTATGAACATATGTTTTGTTAATATTCCGAGATATATAGATATATTCATATAATATGTTATATTTACATTAATAATAATAGTTTGGAAAGTATATATGTACATATGCTTACTTATGTTAAGGTTAACGTTTAAAATGTATTTGTGGAAATTTTGAAATAAATGCACGAAATTTTTAACATTGATTTTAGAATTTTTAAATATAAAGATTTCTTTGGGTATTAGGAAAGAAAAGTTATAATATTATATATATATATTCAGTTATATCAAGCCAGTTTGATTTGTCTTCATCAATCCCAAGCTATCAAATTTACTCGTCAAATTCGTGCCCATGTTGCTTTGCTTTGGAATTCGTAACTCATCTCATTCTCATTCATCTCTAGCCTCGAAAGGTTGGAAATCACTCGCGATTAACATTCTTATATTTAGTAAATTTGATTTCACTTGAAACGACAATTGAAATATGCTGTTAAATTTGAATTGCTAGTTATTAAATTTTTAAATATGATATGCCATTATTTGCAATTGTTCACATGTGATATATGACAACATATCCTATTGTATATATTTTATTTAATTTGTTACTGATGATATATGTTTGTCTTTGATATGTTATATTCATATCATAATTGTTCTAACTCTGCAAGTTCCCTATTAATTTAGAATTCCCAATGGGTTGAAATGATACATACCCGAACGATTTTATAGAATAGTGGAAAATCCTTATGGGTTGACATGATAAACCCAAGCGATTTTCATTGATTTTAAATTTTTGGGATTGCCGATTGAAATGATACACACACACACACACACCCGTAAATGTTCAAATTGCGGATTGAAATGATAAATATCCGTATCACTTGAGCATAGGATAGAAAATTATACATGGACACCGATGGTCTATTTTGAAAAATGATTTTTGAATTTTGGAAGGAAATATATAGATTTTAATAAGTAAAGATATTTAATTTTGAAAAAAAATTAGATTTTTAAATGTGGAAATTAGCCACAAGGGCCTCTTTAGCAAGTGCATTTAGTTTCTAGGCCACGCAACTGAAATAATTTCTTTTAAGGACAAAATGCAAAAAAATTCGTTTTTAAGGCCTAAAAATCTATGAAATTATGTCCTTGAAAGTAATTGGATTAGTGACTTTGTCCTTAAAAGTAATTATTCTGCTGACTTGGCTTTGAAATTAATTTCTGTGAATGTGTGTCCTAGAAACTAATTGGACTGCAAAGTTTGTCCTTCTAGTGAAATGCCCCTTTTTAAATTATATGTTTTGGAAATTTTAATTTATAAGTTAGTTTTAAAATATAAATTTTAAGATTTTTCTTATAATTTTATTATTTTAAAAATATATAAAATAAATTTAATATAAAATAAATTTAATAATAAGATTTATTTTAATAAAATTTAATTTAATTAGTATATGATATGTTTAGGTATTTATTTAAAAATTATTTTTTAAAATAAATTTGTAATAACTATAATAAATTAAGGTTGGAAAGAAATTGAAATTGATTTATAATTGTATTTGTTTAAGAATTTTACTTAAATAAAATTGACTTGAAACTTATTGGTTGTGAGATATGAAAATTTGATTTATAACTTGATTTGATAAAAAGAGATTAAATGAATATTCTCAATCACAAATAAAATTGAGATTGAATATTTAATATTGATTTATATTTATAAATCAGGATGTTTATAAATTGTTAATAAAATGATTAAGTGAATACTATCCAATTTGAATAAAATGAAATTAAATTTTGAAATATAAATGAAATTTATATTGTAGATGTATGAATATTTATACTTGAATCTTATTGGAATTGAAGTGATAGTTCAAACTTGGATTTGAAATCGATATAAATTGAAATGGTTTATTGAGAATTTGAATTAAATCTTTGACCTTTAAATTTAAACGGTTAAACGAGAATTGATTTAAATTGAATTTTGGAATTTAAGATGATTTGAATTGACTTGCGAAATGGGAGGAAACTATTTTTATTATATTAAGTGTTTTTAATATATAAATTATTTTATTACATAAATTATTTTAATATATAAACTACTTTAATTTATAATTATTTTAATATATATACTATTTTCGACATCTAAACTATTTAAGCCAAATTGTTATGATTTCAAAAGTGTTATGATTTCCTGTGACAACCCGAAAATCCGTACCCTTTGAATCGACAATAATCCACACATGTCCGACCCAAAAAGTACAAACTGACGGAAAGTCAAGAGAAAGAAAAGAAGAGAGAAGAAGAGAAGAGAAGAAAGAGAGAAGATAGAACCAAACAGAACAATACAGAATCTCACATCGCAGCGGAAAATATATAATATCATATCAATGATCTTTACAAAACAGAAACTGTATATATATACACATCAATCAGAGTTCAACAATCAATCAGATTTATCAGCTTGAACAGTTATAATAACCTGTCCTTACAAATGCCGTTAATATAAAACAACTAAGGACAGCGGATAATCAATAATCAAAACAGATACGCGTATACGTAAATGAAAATCTTCAGCTCTCCTGCCGAAGCTCGAAAAGCACCAAAGCATAACCTGTAGATATACTCGGTCTGACCCGAGCATTGAAAGGAAAGAACGCCCGGATCAGTCTGGCAAACCAGCGTGAGAAACACACTCAACTGAATTTATTAAATTACCAAACTTTTCCTTAGCTTTTAAAACAAAAGTATCGCGTAAGACAAGTCCACAAATGAACACGGACATGTTTTTACCTTATGATAACTAAAATATTTCTTTCATATCAAATCCTCTTATATTATACTAGTGTCAAGTATACAAATAATATTAATCATAGTTGAAATGGTTACCCATATAGCATTTCGAGGCTATTCATTACGCCTTTACAAACAAAATCGCAGCTCATAGTGGAGTTTGGATTTCCATACAAATGACCAGGTGAAGGGACTACCTTCCGGTAGTATATCTCTAGAAAAATGTACCGAGAAACCATCACAAAGTTTCTCTAACAACATAAGACCAGCCCACCTCTATAACTAGATGGTACCGAATATATCATCCTCCGGTCGTTACCGACCTTTCTGAGGGCCGTCATAGCATACAAACCACAATAATCAGATACACGACGTCATAGTGTGTAAAGATATATCTAGAAGAGGATGATCATATCCTACTTGGGAATGACCCACTTAGCCTTGCCGCATCTAACCCTATTTTGGTCATTTCCGATTGTTGAGGCCTGATGAGGAACAATTACCTTTCATAATCACATATCACATCACTTAGAATGCCACAAGGCCATTTCCGTTGCCTTCCACAAAAATACAACCATTAAGCACATAAGTCTCAAGGAGGGTGTTAAGTTAAGAGAAGTTTCCTTCTCCGCCACCATTGATGTACGTTCGTAAAAACCAATGTACGTAATCTACAGAAATGCAATGTCAGAAAAACATCCATACAAGTTGTCCAGGAACAGGACAAACCGAAGGTACTTACCTACCACATCTTGGCGGGAAATCCCTAGGATTAGTAGCGAATAGTCCTCGCATTGGATATTTCATAATGAAGAGACCACTGCTACTGGATGTATATTGGGATTTTAACCCCAAACGATCAACAAGCAGTCCCTCACTATGAAAATTCGGAATATCAATATCATCACACGCAACCTGCACAATCGTCGCATATACATTGGTCTGAAGTGATTTTCAGATAAATCTAATCCCGGTCTCTTCGCACCAACACGCAAAAGCGTTTCTCAACCTCACACAGAAACTAAGTCTCATAGACTTATCACGGCTCCAACTTTCAACTTGCTATCCTTCAGGCCAAGAAGAAAGCTCGATAGATTGGAGTAATACTCCGCACTATACGAATCAACATCCTCAACACAAATGATAATCAAGCCTACACAGAAGGCTACGTACTAAGTGTACGACTAAATAGTTACCACATCAAGTTCAGGAACTAAAATTTTGGCAAAGTCTGATAGTCGGTTATTTAACTATCAAAACAAACAAACAAATATTAATCACCATAACAATCACTAGACCCTTTTAATTAATCTTTTATTAATTAAACCATTTGCTAAATATTCACTTCAATTTATCTTTTAAAAAGATATATTCTCAAAACATTTCACTTCGTATTGGAAAACATTTCCATACTTATTTAATAATAAGTAATTCACAAATCTATTTAGTTTCAACACTTGGAAAATATTCAATATACTTAAAACACGATTAAGTATATACTTTATTCTTTAAGAAAAACGTTCTCTTTAAACATCTTTATTCGGGTCAAAACGAATGTTGCGTAAAACATTGTTACGACAGCCCAAAATCACTAGTATAGGGATTCGAAATTTAGATAGATATATAAATCCCAATACTACAAAAACATTTCCTTTCGAAAATCATTTACTATAACAGCTGTGTTATAGTCCACCATTTCCTTACTTCTCGAAAACGTCTATTTCAAGAATGAATGTTGAAATCTATGGTTTCGATACTTAATACATTTTAAAACACCTACAAATCATTTTATCCATTTAAAATATCACTTCCCAAACATTTCTTTAATATATTATTCATTGTCCAAAATCGTGAATATAATTCGTTTACCAAATTAAATACTTTTACATATTTATTTTAAAGATAATCCACTGTCCAAAATCATGGATATAAATCTCTAACCAAATTCAACGCTTCTACATATTTAATTAAACGATTATCCACTGTCCAAAATCGTGGATGAAATTCCTTTAAATAAAATTATGTACTTATCTTATCAAATTCAATTGATTTCAGATTTATAAAACAATGTTTATAAATTCCATTTATTATTTTATAAAACTTCAACTTATAAAATCCTTTTCTAACCAATTCCATTTATAACTCAATTACATGCCAAAAATCCAAATTATAAGTTAATAGCTTATAATTCTCTTATTTATAAAATTCATTCATTTATAACTTCACAAAAAAATAAACCTTATTTATTTACAAAATCCAATTATAACTCCATTTTAACATTCCCAAAACTCCTTTATAATTCAATTATTCTGATTTATAAAAATTCAATTTTATAAATATTATATATAAAACCATTTATAATAATTCAAAAATCCCAATTTAAACTATTTACAAAATAGTTAACTCTATATTCCAAAAATCACGCTTTAATATATATTTCACAAAAATTACAATTTTTATAACATAAATTTTTTAATGTTTATTTATTTAAAATGAATCAATTCCAAAATCCAATAAAGCGTATACTTTCAAATATCACTTTAAAATCCTTTTAAATTTGGAAATCATTACTTTAACATTTTTAAATTCCAAAATATAGGCCCAATGCTGCAACAGCATCAAATACATCAATCACGGCATCCAAAAACATCATATATCATATGATAACAGAATATATAACAATATCTGTAAATAAATCAATACTGTTGAGGAATCCAGTTGGAACCCTCCAACCTTTCATCTGCAACAAATATACATATTAGAATATGTGTACAATGTCCGCTTCAAGGCAGACGCGTGTACAAAGGGTCATCCGCTCATACACGGGAACATATAGGGTCACATCTGCTCCAATAGGCATGTATATATCCAAATATCAATCAATATATCATATATCATCCAAACAATTATCAATCATCATATAACAAATACTTTCTCACTTATATAAAATATCAGTGAGTCAGAAAGAGTGAGTTGTACTCACATTTATTCCAATAGCAGTTGCAGTGTTTTATTCCGAATAAAATTAAACGCACCTTTAATTTTACCCAAAATTCACACTAGCTCTAATCAATCCCAATCTAGCTCCATCGCGTAGTGTACGCGAATATGAACCCAACGCAATTCGTTTCGTGCGAAACGGACCTCGTATGAAAAAGTTATGATAGTTTAAACTTTAAACGAATTAATATACAATAATTTCCATTTCTATTTTTTATTTTTATAAACTTAATACTTTCTGGCCATTGATTTCGTTTGATTGCATCAGGGCCGACCGCTTCTTCTTCTACCGTTCATGTTTCTTCCCCGGGTAAATAAAACTTACGCACAAAACAAACCCATCACCATTCGAAACCCTAGATTGCCGACCCATCACGATTGTTTTGACGATGATCTGACGCCACCACCGCGAAGCACATCTTCTCCACTACCAACGTCCTTGAGCACGACAAGCTCGGCCACCATCTTAGCTTGATTTCCGTGCGTGAAGGCAGCGCACACGCGAGCCTGTAGCCTCCAATCCGCTTCGCTAAACTTGATCATCTCCATATGGATTTGTAGATCTCACTTAGCTCTATAATTTTCATGTTGGGGGTTTCTTGAATTGATTTACGGATTTGAAGATATTAGAGGAGAAAGATCGTTCAATTCTAGCCACAAAATTGATTTGGATTTGAATTAAATTAACGAAATGGAAATTAACTTTAGCAAAGTTAAAGGAAATAAACAAATGAAGTGATTATAATAAATGAAATGAAATGAAATGAATAGGATGTAATTAAGTTAACTAAATATAAAAGCATATAAATGTGAATAAGTGAATGGAACAAATAAAAATAAGTAAGGAAGTGTGGAAAAATTTGAATTTTAAATTGAATTCTTACTTGATTAAATTAAAATAAATTGTATGAATTGAAATTTAACGAAAGTTACGTTAAATAAAAATTGAATTGGAATTAGAAATGATAAAGAATGGAATTATTTATAGAACATGGATTGTAAAGCGACCATATAACCATAAGTTACAAAATTCAAAGGAATAAAATTTAAGTGAAAATCTAGAATTATGAATTAACAAATTTGAATGGATTACAAAAATTGAAATTAATGGAATAAATATATATTCAAGCTATAAAGTAATGTATAATCTCGAGTTGAAAATAAAATATGAATATACTTGAGCATAAAATTGATGGAAATGTAAAAACAAGTTGTGTAACTCATTAAATTAGAAAAATGGAATAGAACAACCAAAATAAAAATGGTGTGATATTTTAAAGTGAAGAAATAAAATTCAAACTTGAATTATAAAGTGAATGTGAACTCAAGTGAATCAAATGGAATGATTTTTGAAATAAAAATCCAATTGGGAAGTAAAAGCAAACCAATTAGAAAAATTAAATAGTGAATCGGATATTGAAATGGGACTTGAGTTGAATGGAATTGAATAAATCGAAATGTGGAACTTGAGTCATAAATGAAATTCAACTTAATTATAAGCGAATTAAACACAATTGGAAATATTCTCCAATAAAATGGAAATGATTTGAAACGGTGATAACTTAAGTTATAAATAAATTCAATCTTAGTGTAAATAAATTGAATATGGCTTTAGGATATCATTTTAATGAATTCGAGTGTGAATTTGAGTATGGGATTAGAATTTGAAGTGGATTCAGTGAATAAACTAATTAAATAAATTAGTTAATGGGATGTTAATGAATTGACTGAGAATCAATTTGAAATGGAATAGAAGTGAATATAAATTTGTTTGGAATCAATTTTAAAAAGCTATAAACCGAAATGATTATTCTATTAAATGAATATCGTCGAATTTGCATGGAAATTGTCGTTTGTCGTAGACAGGAGTAAATAAAATTATGTGAATCAATAGAAAGTGAATAAACTGATTTTTAAATTTCAATTTGGAATGGATAGAATTTGTTAGGTATAAATGTGTAGTGAATGCAAGCAAATTTGGTTGTAAATCATTGGAATTGCATGAAATGATATATAAATCGATTGGAATAAATAATCGAATGTTGGAACCTGGTGATTATTGATAAATTCATCCTATAACATGTTTTGTTATGAAATCTATTCGTTTGTGCTAATTAAATAAATGAAATATTATTAAATTTTATGTTTTGGTACTTACGTATTAAATTGAGTAAGTACAGGTACCAGAAGACCATTTAGCAAGATTTTGGTCTCGCAAATTGCATATAAAATAAGCCGCTTGCTTAAACGAAGGTACATTTTCGGATTAAATACCGCAATAATAAAAATATTGATATATATCGTGTTTTCCGACTATGTTGGTCGATGTATATATTTTTATCTCTCTTGTAATATTGCAAACGGCCCTCCGTACAAAGGAGATTCTGCCCAAAAAATTGGAAATTTATGGTGTTAGAAATTTTTTGAAATTT
Source organism: Allium cepa (assembly GCA_030765085.1). Lineage (NCBI taxonomy): Eukaryota > Viridiplantae > Streptophyta > Magnoliopsida > Asparagales > Amaryllidaceae > Allium > Allium cepa. The sequence goes on from CM060930.1 coordinate 243,874,527, forward strand.
TTTGTTAACTAAAGAAGTTGATTTTTAAATTGAATTTAAAATAAGAGATTTTGGGAAAGGGAAACTAGATGTTTATTTTGAACTAAAGTAATTAGGAAAGTGTATATCGAGTTTTAACTAAGTAGGTTTTCTAAAGTTAATGGGTTTGGAGCGTTTTCCTGCCTTAGCAATTTCGGGGACGAAATTCTTTTAAGGGAGGGGGAATGCAACGACCCGATTTTTTTCGACGGTTAACTTTGAATATTTAAATGATTTTAAATATTGGATTTGGTACTATAATTGAGTTAGAAAGTTTTTAAAACTAAAATTTCAAGTGATTTCACAAATTTTTGAAATTGTCGATTTAATCGACGCGTTAAAATAGCGATTCAGAGCACATTCTCGGAATTCGACGAAACCAGCTCCATTAGATCAGTAATAGTGTATTAATATTGAATTTTAAATTTCGTAGCATTTGTATTTACCGTTTGGTCATACGATCTGAAAAAACCTAGAATAATTGAATCGAATTAAATTTAAATAATTGATTTAAAAAGCTATCTTCTTCATACGATCGAATTAGGCCTCGGACTTGTTCCATTGGGTTCGAAATAAAGGTATAACATTAGAAACGCCTGGTGGCTTGCCTCAATAAGGGTTTGAAATTTCGAGATATGCTAAGCGTGATATTTTGAATATAAAAATATAATAAAATCAAATCGACTAGCCATCAGCTGTTTAAAATGTTTCCATCAGCCACCCTAGTTTTTGATTTTAGCCATCCTATGCTCCTTCATTTAAATCACGCAATTCCCTTTCGTCTTCTCCTGTAAGAAACGAAATTTACATTCAAAAGAAAAAAATAAGAAAAACTTAACACAGCCGCCATTCTCGTGTAAAGGGCCAGGAAGCTCGGAAACTTCTACCTCCAAATCCTATTAATCCAGGCATTGTTGCACTTCAATCTCTACTGCAGAATTGTAGAGCCACTCGAGCTCTACAAAGTGGACGGCTAGCTCGATGCCGTTCGGGATGATAGGGGCACAGTAGAGCCGCGTTCGTACGGGCTTCAGAAGAGGATTTCATGACATTGGAAGGAGGATTTGAGTGCAGTCTCTGGTTTTAAGCGAGGTAGATCTCGTGCTTCATGCCGGTGGTCTCCGATGATTGCGTGGTGTTCGTATGGAGGTGCAGCGGGTAGATTTGAAGAGGCATGTTGGGTATCATGATCTTGAGAGGACGATGGAAGGGAATTTGAATTATGAAAGTAAATAATTAGTAATAGAGGTGTTTGGCTAGTTAATTAGAAAAAAAATCGTTAATTGTTATTTTAAATAACTTACTTGTATGAGGTTGAAATTGCACGAAACTAGTGGCGTTGAATCCGTAATGATGTGAGCTACATTATGAAATTAATTGGAGTTGATTTGGATAGCAGAAATTTTAAGTTAAATCGACGGCATTCGATTTAATTTAAAATTGGATCGTTTGGCAAATCTAAAAATCTAGGTGAGTAAATCTCACTCATTTGGATTACCAGATTTAATTTCAAATAATTAAAATTAATTATTGGATGTTTGGATGAATTGATATTTTATTATCAATTGAATGCTATAATATATATAATAGTTTATATATTAGTACGTGGAAATTTTTCCCACCGTTGGAGCGGATGAGACCCTATGTGCCGCGTATAATAGCGAAAGGCCCTATATTACCACGATATCTCCCTCGAAGTGGGATTGGTATTTTATGTTATCTAACATCTATGGATGCAGAGAAAACAGGTTGGAGGGATCCAACAGGATTCCTAAAATTATGTTGAATTTAATTTCATATATATTGACATATGATATGTTTGAATAATCTGGAATAGATTATAGTGTTTTATGAATTTTGTTGGATGCTATGGCAGTACTGGCCTAATTTTGGTATTTAAAATACCATAAATATTATTTTTAATTTAAAGGATTAAAAGGAATTTTGGATATAAAAATATTTATGTTGGGATTTGGATTAATATTAAGGGAAATTGAGTTGGATAAAAATATATTTGACTTTGGTTGTACTTACTATTCGTAAATTGTTCTAAAAAGATATTTTTAAATAAGTTATAAAGGGATTTGTAGATGATATTTTAGAAAATATGAAGAGGAGTTGAAATCGATATTAAAAATAGATCTAAAATATAAATGGAATTTATCAAGAAAGGGATTTATAAAAATGAGCTTTTATAATTTGGATTAGTTTTATAAACAAGTGAAACTCAAAGGAGCTTATAAATTTATAAATGATGTTTATAAATAAGGAAAAATGATATCAGTTGACTAATTGGAATTTAGATTTACGATGTGAATTTATATCAAGATATGGAATCGGGTTTTGTAAAAAATAATGGATTATATATTGAAATGCGGGAATGGTTAGGAAATCGAAATGAACTTGGTGTGTTGTGAATCGAGAGGGATTTATAAATTGAAATCTGTTATTGAGATTTTAAAAATATATTTTTATTAAGAAGTTAAGTTTGTTTTAGAAGGAAAATTTTATTTGTTAAACTATGTAATTTAAAACTAGTTATTGGAATACTTCGGACAGTGGGTTTTTCAAATATTTATTATTGATTAAAATAAATTCTAATTTTTATAATCAGATATGAAATTTTATTTGTTTTATTTAAAAATGAATTGGAATTGAGTTATCGATGTTATTTAACGTGTTTTAAGATTTAAAATAATTACTTAATCATGTTTTAAAAATACATTATTATTCTTCAAAAAATACTTATCATATATATATATATAGAGAGAGAGTTTTGAAATGATTGAAGTTTATTTATAAATCCTCTCGAGATTTTTAAACAAGGTCTATTTAAAGGATTTGATTTTGTAAGAGAAATCTTATAGTGAAATTCTGAGAACTTAAGGAAATTTTCAAAGTATTTAAATATAGAAATTTCGGAAATGAATTAAAATTCGTAAAAGGAAGTTAGAAATGGTAGTTGAGATTATAGAGTATAATCGATGTTGGAAATTTTAAAGGGGATTAATTAATGAATTCTAGAGACTTATCGAATCAGTTATAAATGGTTAAGGAAATTTCAAATGGATTAAAAGAATTTTGAGAAGTATGAAATAAAGGGAATATTTCCAAAGTATTGGAAATAAAACGATTTTAGGAAATATACTTATAAATGTTTTCTAAGTATTAAACTGGAAGGATTTGAAATATTTAACTACGAGATTATTATTTTTGAAATATTTCTCAAAGAGTTCAATTATAAATGGGGTTGAAAGAAATATTCTAAGTGTCAATATGGATCTAAATATCCTGTTATGGATATAAAAATTCGAATTGTTTTCAATTATTGATTATACTGGAAGAGATTCAAATATATATCTTTGTAAAGATATTTTGAAATGAATGTTTGAGAAATTTATAAAATAAGGCCTGGTGACTGCTTATGGATGTTATTTGATAGTTAAACAAACGACTATCAAATTTGGCCAAATTCGCTGATTATTTCAAAGAGACAGGGATCAGATTTAATTATCTGAAAACTGCTTCGATCTGGTTTGATGTTATGAATAGTGATATCGTGAAGATGGTGAAGACAACAACCCGATTTGTCCAGACCCAGGATAACTTGTATTGACGAATGCTATCAGAACGTCGTCATTGGAGGATGATGAGTATTCTAAGTGGAATTGTTCCAGAAAGGTAAATGTAGCCTCAAGCCTCATCGACCGAGAATGATTAAAACGGGAGAGATGCAGCAAGGCTAAGTGGATCGCACATAATTAGGGTATGTTATCACCTTTATGGATAACCTCAGATATATAATTTTTTGGATATGGTTGTGCATGGAAAAGAGAGCGCTCGATAAGGGTGGGAACACCAGGGGTGATAACATATTCGATGCTATCTAGGTTAGGGTTAGGCCGGTCTTGTGTTGGGAGGGGATCACGGCGAGGTCCTCGGTATATTTTTCTAGAGGTGCACTATGACGGGCGGTACCCCAGTAGCCCAATCATTGTATGGATTCCAAAAATCCAATACGAGCCATTACGGTTTTGATTGTAGATCCTAGTATGTTGGAAATTAGTTAATGTAACAATTTTGGCTATTTGAATAAGTATTTGAACTTAGAAACTAGTATACTATCAGAGGATTTTCTATAAAATGCTTTGGTTATCGTAAGGGAAAAACCCATCGTGTTTATGTGTGACGCGTTCTTACGAGATACCTTTGTTTTTCAAAGGATTGTGATAGCTTTAATAATTTAAGTTAAGTGTGTTTTCTCACACAGGTTTTCCAGACTGACTCAGATGTTATTTTATTATAATGCTCAGATCAGATCGAGTATTTGATTTAGGATAGGATGCTATGTTGCTCAGGAGACGAGCTGGATTACAGAGATGTATTCCCATATTTGGTTTATATTTCCAATGTGCGAGGACAAGTTATTATTACTGTCTATATTAATTTCTAATTTATGTACTATGAAAATTGTATGTATATTAACAGTTACAGTTCCTTGTATAAAAATTGGTTTTTATATATTATACTTTGTTCCGCTGCGATTGTGAGATTCTATGTTGTTTTTTTCTGTTTCTTTTTCTATCTTCTTCTTGTTTACCCCTAGCCATCAATATTTTCGGCACTTGAATATTCGGCATGCCATACATGAACGTATTGATGTCGATTTTCGAGGGTTGAAAATCTCGGGTTGGTACACTTGGCATCAGAGTTGAAGGTTAAGCGAGAACCTTGGATTTGGTTGGGATTACTCATTAGAGAGGTCAGTAGCACCCTAGAAAAAGTTGAGTGTATTAATATATATGAGCCTGTATCTGTTAGTGAATATATTTCTTTTTGTATTGTGTTGATTTATTTACTGAGTGGTATATGAATTCTGGCCGAGTAGTGGGACGACACTTAGTCGATAGGAGTTGCTTAAACACTTGAACCAAGTAAACTGACACAGTATTGGTTTGAAGTGGGTAAACGAAATAATTATTTCCTAAATTATATTTTTGATATAAAAGAAATAATCTAGGGAAAATTATTATAGTAGATTGATGTGTTTGGTTGTTATTATATGATCAAAAAAATAATAAATCTGGAAATGGTTTATAATAACCAAATTAGATTGTATAAGAATGAATTATACAAATGAGTTAAAAACTAAAAATGGATTCAAGCAAGAATTTGGAAAATAACATCCCGGAGATTTTTGGAATTTTTTTCCAAAGTATTTTGAAATGAATTATAGTAATATTATTCTGGAGATATTTCGAATAGAAAATATTTTAAATGGATTTTTGAAGCAATATAGTACTGATCCCACTTCAATTGCTAGAAAATTATTCCGATGATGATCGCGATATCATCGGTGTTCATTTTCGATTTTTTAAGTGACGAATTGCTACCGAAATAATTAGATATGGAGATTTTATGAAAACCAAGTGTTGTTTTTAGAAATTCCGAAAGGAATTGTTTAGATAAAAACCAGGTTTGGTTTAAATTTGAAGGGCATGATTTTGTGTATAGAAATATATATATATATATATATATGTATGTATGTATATGTATGTATATGTATGTATGTATGTATATGATTTCAAAATAATTTGAAATGATACCGGGGTTTGGATTCTGAAATTGTTATTTAAGTATGGAGTGGAAATTATAAGGAGAATAAGTTTTTGAACTTATGATTTGGAAAATGGCATAGGCAAGAAAGGAAAATCAAAAGGTTGAGATATGAAATTAAATGGAATTCAACTTAATTAGTTACAATAATTTTGAAAATAAAATTGATTTGGATTTGGATTTAATTAATGAAATGCATTAATGAAATGGAAATTAACTTAAGAAAAGTTAAAGGAAATAAAAAAATGAAGTGATTATAATAAATTAAATGAAATGAATAGGATTTAATGAAGTTAAATAAATATAAAAGCATATGAATGTGAATAAGTGAATGGAACAAATAAAAATAAGTAAGGAAGTGTGGAAAAATTTGAAATTGAAATTGAATTCTTACTTGATTAAATTAAAATAAATTGCATGAATTGGAATTTAACATAAGTTAAGTTAAATAAAATTGAATTGGAACTAGAAATGATATTGAACGGGATTATATATAAATTTGGATTGTAAAGCAATTATATAACCATAAATTATAAAATTTAAGTGAAAATATGGAATTGTGAATAAAAAATTTGAATAGCTTATAGAAATTGGAAAAAATGGAATAAATATATATTCAAGCTTTAAAGTAATGTATAATCTCAAGTTAAAAATAAAATGTGAATATACTCGAGTATAAAATTGATGGAAATGTGAAAAACAAGTTGTGTAACTCGTTAAATTGGAAAAATGGAATAAAACAACAAAAATAAAAAAATATTTTATAGTGAAGAAATAAAATTCAAACTTGAATTGTAAATTGCATGTGAACTTAAGTGAATCAAATGGAATGATTTTTGAAATAAAAATCCAATTGTGCGGTAAAAGCAAACCAGTTTGAAAAATTAAATAGTGAATCAGATATTGAAATTGGACTTGAGTTGAATGGAATTGAATAAATTGAAATGTGGAACTTGAGTTATAAATAAAATTCGACTTAATTATAAGCGAATTAAATATAATTGGAAATATTGTTGAATAAAATGGAAATGGTTTGAAATGGTATAACTTAAGTTATAAATAAATTCAATCTTAGTGTAATAAATTGAATATGGCTTTGGGATATCATTTTAATGAATTCAAGTATGAATTCGAGTATGGGATTGAAATTTGAAGTGGATTAAGTGAATAAACTAATTAAATTAATTAGTGAATGGGATGTAAATGAATTGATTGATAATCAATTTGAAATGGAACAGAAGTGAATATAAATTTATTTGGAATCAATTTTAAATAGCTATAAACTGAAATGATTATTCTATTAAATGAATATCGTCGAATTTGCATGGAAATTGTCGTTTGTCGTAAACGGGAGTAAATAAAATTATGTGAATCAATGGAAAGTGAATAAATTGATTTTTAAATCAATTTGGAATGGATATAAATTTGTTAGGCATAAATGTGCATTGAATGCAAGCAAATTTGGTTGTAGTGAATGCAAGCAAATTTGGTTGAAAATCATTGGAATTACATGAAATGATATATAAATAGATTGGAATATATAATTGAATGTTAGAATCTTTTGATTATTGACAAATTCATGCTATAAAATGTTTAGTTATGAAATCTTTGCGTTTGTACTAGTTAAATAAAAGAATTGTTATTAAATTTCAAGTTATGTTACTTACGTGTTAAATTGAGTAAGTACATGTACTAGAAGACCGTTTGGCTAGATTTTAGTCACGCAAATTGCATATAAAATAAGCTGCTTGCTTAAAAACGCTAAATAAAGGTATGTTTTCAGATTAAATATAGCAATAATATAATATTGATATATATCGTGTTTTCCAACCGAATGGGTCGATGTGTATATTTTTATCTCTCTTGTCATATTGCAAAGGGCCCTCCATACAAAGGAGATTCTGCCAAAAAAATTCTAAAATTTTCGGAAATTTAGGGTGTTCGAAATTTTTTGAAATTTTTTGTTAACTAAGGAAGTTGATTTTTAAATTGAATTTAAAATAAGAGATTTTAGGAAAGGGAAATTAGATATTTATTTGGAACTGAAGGAATTAGGAAAGTGAATGTCGAGTTTTAACTAAGTGGGTTTTCTTAAGTTAATGGGTTTGGAGCATTTTTCTTGCCTTAGCAATTTAAGGGACAAATTCTTTTAAGGCAGGAGGAATGTAATGACCCGGATTTTTCGACGGTTAATTTTGAAAATTAAATGGTTTTAAATATTGGATTTTAAATTACAATTGAGTTGGAAAGTTTTTAAAACTAAAATTTCAAGTGATTTCACAAAATTTTGAAATTGTTGATTTAATCGACGCGTTAAAATAGCGATCTAGAGCACAGTATCGGAATTCGACGAAATCAGTTCCATTGGATCCGTAATAGTGTATTATTATCGAATTTTAAATTTCATAGCATTTGGATATACCGTTTGGTCGTACGATCTAAAAATGCCTAGAATAACTTAATTGAATTATTTAAACAGTCAATTTAAAAAGTTATCTTCTACATACTATCGAAACAGGCCTCGAGACTTGTTCATTTGGGTTTGAAATATCAGTATGACATTTGGAACGTCAGGTGGCATGCCTCGATAGGGGTTCGAAATTTCAAGATATGCTAAGCGCGATATTTTGATATTTTGAATATAAAAATATAATAAAATCAAATCGACTTGCCATCAGCCGTTTAAAACGTTTCCATCAGCCACCCTAGTATCTGATTTTAGCCGACCTACGCTCCTTCATTTAAACCACATAATTCCTTTTCGACTTCTCCGGTAAGAAACGAAATCGACATTCAAGAGAAAAAAACAGAAAAAACTTAACACGGCCGCCATGCTCGAGTGAAAGGCCAGGAAGCTCGGAAACTTCTACCTCCAAATCCACTCAATCCAGGCATTGTTGCACTTCGATTTCTATTGCAGAATTTTAGAGCTACTCGAGCTCTACAATGTAGATGGCAGGCTCAAATCCGTTAGAGATGATGGGGGCGCAGCAGAGCCGCATTCGTACGAGCTTCGACGGAGGATTTCACGACATTAGAAGGAGGAGGTAGGTGCGGTCTCTAATTGGAAGAGAGTTGGATCTCACGCTTTGTGCCAGTAGTCTTCGATGATCGCCTCGTGGTCATATGGAGGTGCGGCGGTTAGATTTGAAGAGGCACGATGGGTGTCACGGTCTGGAGAGGATGATGGAAGGGAATTTGAATTATGAAGGTAATTAATTAGTAATAGAGGTGTTTATCTAATTAACTAGAAAAAATTCATTAGCTTATTATTTTAGATAACTTTGTTGTACGAGGTTGAAATTGCACAAAATCAGTGGCGTTGAACCGTAATGATGTGAGCTACATTATGAAATTAATTGGAGTAGAATTAGATAGCAGAAATTTTAAGTTAAATCGATGGCATTCGATTTAATTTAAAATTGGATCGTTTGGCAAATCTAAAAATCAAGATGAGTAAATCTCACTCATTTGGATTACTAGATTTAATTTCAAACAATTAAAATTAATTATTGGATGTTTGGATGAAATCATATTTTATTACTAATCGAATGCTATAATATATATAGTAGTAGTAGTAGTATATATATATATATATATATATATATATATATATATTAGTAGTTGGATATTTTCTCGCCGTTGAAGCGGATGATCCTATATTACCGCGATATCCACCTCGACTTGGGAATGGTATTTCAAGTTATCTAACATCAATGGATGCAGGAAAAACATGTTGGAGGGATCCAACTAGGTTCCTTAAATTATGTTAAATTTAATTTCATATATAGTGATATATGATATGTTTGAATAATCTGGAATAGATTATAGTGTCTTTTGCATTTTGTTGGATGTTATGGTAGCACTGGCCTAATTTTGGTATTTTAAATACCATAAATATTATTTTTAAAGTTAAAGGAATTAAAAGGAATTTTGGATATAAAAATATTTACGTTGGGATTTGGATTTATTTTAAAGGAAATTGAATTGGATAAAAATATATTTGACTTTGGTTGTACTTACTATTTGAAAATTGTTTTAAAATGAGATTTTTAAAATAAGTTATAAAGGGATTTGTAGATGATATTCTGGAAAATATAAAGAGGAGTTGAAATGGATACTAAAAATAGATTTGAAATATAAATGGAATTTATTAAGAAAGGGATTTATAAAAATGAGCTTTTATAAATGGGATTAGTTTTATAAACAAGTGAAACTCAAAGGAGTTTATAAATTTATAAATGAAGTTTATAAATAAGGGAAAATGATATCGGTTGATAAATTTGATTATAGATTTACAATGTGAATTTATATCGAGATATGGAATCGGGTTTTAAAAAAATGATTATATTTTGAAATGTGAGAATGGTTAGGAAATTGAAATGAACGTGGTGTGTTGTGAATCGAGAGGGATTCATAAATTGAAATTGGTTATTAAGATTTTAACAACATATTTTTATTAAGAAGTTAAGTTTGTTTTAAAAGGAAAATTTTATGTATTAAACTATGTAATTTAAAACTAGTTAGTATTGGGATACTTCGAAAAGTGGATTTTCAAATATTTAATATTAATTGAAACAAATTCTATTTTTTATAATCATCTTTGAAATTTTATTTGTTTTATTTAAAAATGAATTGGAATTGAGTTGTCGATGTTATTTAAAGTGTTTTAATATTTAAAATAATTACTTAAATATGTTTGAAAAATAAATTATTATTCTTTAAAAAATACTTATCCTATATATGTATATATATAGAGTTTTGAAATGACTGAAGTTTATTTACGAATCCTCTCAAGATTTTTAAACGAGATTTCTTTAAAGGATTTGATTTTTTAAGAGAAATCTTACAGTGAAATTCTGAGAACTTAAGGAAATTTCCAAAGTATTTTAATAGAAATTTCGAAAATGAATTAACATTCATAAAAGGAAGCTAGAAATGGAAACTTGAGATTATAAGGTATAATCGATGTTGGAAATTTTAAAGGGGATTAATTAATGAATTCTGGAGACTTATCTAATCCTTTATAAATGGGTTAAGGAAATTTCAAGTGTATTATAAGAATTTTGAGAAGTATGAAATAAAGGGAATATTTCCAAAGTATTGGAAATAATTTTAGAAATATACTTATAAATATTTTCTAAGTATTAAACTGGAAGGATTTGAAATATTTAACTACGAGATTACTGTTTTAGAAATATTTCTCAAAGAGTTGAATTATAAATGGGGTTGAAAGAAATATTCTAAGCGTTGATATGGATTTAAATATCCTATTATGGATATAGGAATTTGAATTGCTTTCAATTATTGAATATACTGGAAGAGATTTAAATATATATATTTGTAAAGATGGTTTGAAACGATTGTTTGAAAAATTGATAAAATAAGGCCTAGTTATTCTTATGGATGTTATTTGATAGTTAAAAAACTGACTATCAGAATAGGCCAAATTCGTTGATCGTTTCAAAGAGATCAGGATCAGATTTAATTATCTAAACACCATTTCAATCTGGTTTGAATGATACGAATGGTGATATCGCGAAGATAGTGAAGATGACTACTCGATTTGTCTAGACCCAAGACAACTTGTATGGACAAATGCTATCAGAACATCGTCATTGGAGAATGATGAACATTCTAAGTGGAATTGTTCTTGAAAGGTAAACATAGCCTCAAGCCTCATCAACAGGGTAACTAAAACAGGGGAGATGCAGCAAGGATAAGTGCGTCGCACCCAATTAGGGTATGTTATCACCTTTCTTTATACCCTCGGATATACAAAGTTTTTGGATATGGTTGTGCATGGGAAAGGGAGTGCTCGATAAGGGTGGGAACACTCGGGGTGATAACATATTCGGTACTGTCTAGGTTAGTGGTGGGCCGATCTTGTGTTAGCAGGTGATCCCGACGAGGCCCTCAGTACATTTTTCTAAAGTTGTACTGTGACGGGAGGTACCCCAATCGCTCGGTCATTATATGGAATCCAAAAATCCAATACGAGCCTTTACGGTTTTGATTGTAGATCCTAGTATGCAGGAATTTAATTAATGTAATAATTTCGGCTATTTCAATAAGTATTTGTACTTAGACACCATTATAATATCATAGGATTTTCTATAAAATGTTTTTGTTATCGCAAGGGAAAAACCCGTCGTGTTTATATGTGACGCGGTTTTACGAGATACCTTTGTTTTTCAAAGGATTTTGATAACTTTAAGAATTCAAGTTGTGTGTGTTTTCTCACACTGGTTTTCTAGATTGACTCGGGTGTTATTTTATTATAATGCTCGGGTTAGACTGAGTATTACAGATTCAAGATAGGATGCTATGGAGCTAAGGAGACGAGCTGGATGATAGAGACGTATTTCCATACTTGATTTATATTTCTGCTATGCGAGAACAAGTTATTTTAACAGTCCAGATTGATTTCTAATTTATGTACTCTGAAAATTGTATGTATATAAACAGTTACAGTTCCTTGTATAAAAATCTATTTTTATATATTATATTTCGTTCCGCTGCGGTTGTGACATTCTGTGTTTTTGTTTTCTGTTTCTTCTCTATCTTGTTCTTCTTTACCCCTAGCAATCGGTATTTTCGACACTTGAATATTCGACATGTCGTATAGTGAACATATTGATGTCGATTTTCGAGGGTCGAAAGTCTCGGGTCGCTATAGCCTCCAACCTCCTTAAGAATGCCAGAACATCCATACTAAAAGAAATGTCGATATCTCTAATAGTTATAAGTCACGGCCTTCGTTAATTGGTAATCTCTTTCTGAGCCTAAAAAGGAGAAGTCAATTTTTAAATCAAAGACAACGATGACTTTAATCAAGTAATCTACATAAGAATCAAGTTGAGTTGCCATAATCTTATAGAATTACATCAACTTTAATTGATCTTTATGTTCTTTTACCTCTTTCATCTTAGTTTCTAGCCCGAAAAGATGGTCAGAAATATGCTAAATCATCACAAGGAGACATTTCTTTAATTTTTTATGACGAACGATGTTGAAGGGATAGATAGAGTCAATTGGGATACTAATGCCTTCTCATTAGTTCTGTTAATGCTTTTCATTTGGGAAACTTGATAAGATTTGCCTTTTGATCAGTCTTTGACTTCTGAATCTTCATTGTAAGCTCGTTTTTTTTACATTCCAAGGTTTTAACCTCCAAATTGAGATTAGAAAATATCTTTATGTAATTTTCGTTTCAATACTCTATTATTTTTTGGTTGCATTCAAACTTGAAAGACTACTTAGCCTAGCAAGTTCACCAGAATCACCTTTCAATGGAAAAGGCACTGAAGGAGGTGTGGCTGAATTGCCATGCATGATAGACGACTTTGAAATGTAGAGGAGACCTGCGAAGGAGCCTATTGGATGATTTTTCCCGTGTTGGCGTGGGAAGTCCTCCTTCACTTTCGGTTAAAATGAGTTCATACAATTGACATTCGTTCCTAGACGTATTTTCAAATCAAATATGCGCTGATTATGTTGGGAAATGTTTGTATCATACTCGAATTGTTGAGGGTCAAATCGTGAATACAGTCTTCCAGTGAAGTCAAGAATTTCATTATCTTTGGAAGAAATCTTCTTTTCAAGTTCGTTAACTATTTCTTTAGTACCACTCAAAGTATATTTTAACCGAATATATTTCTCATACAACTTATTAGCTTCGGCATCGTCAATGGATGACAGGCCCAAAGCATTTGAAAGTATAATTCTCCGTGGCAGTCACTAACCTAGATTGGATGCTATCGAAATGTTGAGTAAGGTTGGGATCATCGAGAGATAAAGTCGATTCCTTATCCTAAATTAAAAGAAAAACAACAACCGATTCTTAATAAGAAAGGAAAAACAACAATAAAATGTTTATTAATAATTTGAAGTATAACCGATATCATTACATTCATATGAAAAAAACAATAATAACGACCATATATACACTTTATCTCTTGTTAATTCTTGGGACGAGAAAGGGAATCTTGAATTTTTCTGAAGGGACAAAGGAGAAATGGGAGACGTCGTAGTAAAAGGAGCACCAATGCTGGGAGTAGTATGAACAGGAGGAAATCCTCTGTAATCCCATTATTTATAGATGGGACTAAACTCACCACACAATAATTTAGTATAGTCGGTATGCATCTTGTGAAGGTATTGGTCCTTTCGATTTCCTAAGAAATTATATTCCAAGTTAGGGAATAGAGTGTACATATAATAAAGGTCGCAGAGGAAATAATATTTTGATAAATAAGATTTTTGATTAAAGTGGAATTTGCCTTAAAGGTCCTTTTCTGTTCAACCAATTTACTTAAGGTGTCTTTGGAAACAGGAGATAAAGAAGGAATAAAGATAAATTCAGAAACCTGCATACCAATGACATAACAAAACCAAAAGTTAAAACATAAATTTTACATAAGTAATTACTACATCAACTTAAGCATCAAATTAAGATATACAACAATGTCGTAAAAGCTCATAAATATAGACTCCTTATAATACTAAGCAATGAATTTGCCCTTATTAGACTTGACCCTATCCAGTAGAAGTGAAGTAATAATTAAAGGATTAGCATGAACTTTAGGCAAATTCCAACACTCTTAAGGGTGTGGATCTGATCCACACTTGTCTAGATATCTCTTGTGAAGCCACGGATTTAGCCTCCACGGTCGTTGCAAGAAATCAGTTATGGAAACCCGACATAAACTAAGTAAAGGCATTCCATCATTTTGGTTCTGCCTTCAATCATCGCCCAAAGGAGGGTAGTGAGTTATTTGTTCTTCTTACGACAATTTGATTAATGAAAATGGGATTTTCGTTCGAGAAAGGGGTGTAACTTGCTTATTGCTAAAGTCTTCTAAGTGTTTTAGGCATTTTAGAAGTCTCATATATCTGTCGTTCAATTCATTCAAGTCCTTGCACAGCATTTCCCCTTCTCTATTGAGTTTTAGGATTTCATCCCTATATTTATCTAGCAAAACCTCACCTTAATATTTGTTCTTCTTCCTGCATTGGTAATTAAGATATGACTTTCAAGACTCTATAAAATAGGATGAGGAAATGGGTTTAGGAAGTAATTTACCAATGGAGGAGTCATTGAGGCCCTTGGCATGAAGGGTCAAGCTCTATGAATTTTAAAAGAAGAATGATCGTGCTTTCTTAAGCCAGATGGGGTGGGACCGCTAGGAGAACTTTTTAATGGTGGAGCACCACTAGTTCCATGGTTAATGTGAGGAGAAGATAAGTCGACAACATCACCTAAGTCTTGAGGACTTCCTGATCCATCTTGGCTTGAGCCATCATCTCTACCCTTTCTTATTAAACCATCCTTAGCATGATCATCAATACCATCATTCCTATAATCGTCACCATTATTATCATCAGTGGATCTATCTTTCTCCATACTCTCTAATTCATTATTATCCAATGGAAGATTGTCAAAAGACAAGTATTTTGTATGAACAGTAGGATCGTCATCTCTGAATTCAGCAAAATCACATGGGATGTGATCAAGAAGAATATGAAATTTTCTTTTGTAATCTACTTTGGTAAAACGAAGTGAGGGAAAGTCCAAATGTGGGCATTTGATACACATTTTATTGCGTAAGTAGTTCATAATCTGTATTTCATGTCCGTCTTTGAAGTTTCTCTTGATTAACAGTTAATTCTTCCATAAATACTACAATGGCAATTGGTAGAAGAGCCTTCACAAAAAAAATGTGTGAACTGTTGTGCACCAAAGACAACAGTTTGACAGTGCAGCTCTTCTTCATCATCGATTATTTCCTCCATGTTTTGTTTATGGTAGTTTAGATAAAGGATTCACTCTTGATTAGATAGATTTGAACTTTGCGTATTTAGTTTATGTAGGAATGCCCTTTGTTTCCACATAATGAAGTATTATATAGGTGTATGTAAAAGCTTCAACAATGCAGATGGTTGAGCTGTGTATATTCCGCTGAACTACAAGACGTACAACAAATTACAACGGATGGTTCCGACGACCGATGATGGCTCCACCATTTGGGATTTGACGGCTGCTGATGGTTAGTCATTTATTTATTTAGCCCTGTTACTTTATTATAATATATTAGTTATATGTATTTGAAATTTGATTAAATATAATAATTCAAATCCTATGAATTTGTAAAGATATTTTTATTCACTTATTCAAATTTATGAAAGTGTTTGATTGATTAAATTAGTTTTGACGATAATCATTTTTATTGTGTAATAATTATATCCGATAAGTAACTTTATTGAAAATCAAACATAGATAATCATTTTCTATAATTTTAGTCTATCAATTACAAAATTCTGATGAAATTTATGACACATAATAGTTTTATGAATTTATTTTGTAAAAATTATTTATAACTATAATTTAGATGTTTTAAATTAATTTGAAACAGCAAGTAAAAAAGGTAGTAATCATTAATATTTATTTTATATTCATTTATAACTAATAGAAACTATTCGTTTTTTTTCTAAAAACTAAAATTTTTAAATAGAATAATTTATATTAAACTTAATTTAAAAAGTGTGAAATGTAATAAATATATATATATAGCGACTGTTAGAAGCCGTCACTAATTAAAGCCGTCGATGGTCGTCGCAAGCCGTCTGGATATCACCAGTATAAATCCAGCAGGCCAGAGCTACTTCATTTCATCATCTTTCCCAAAACACACCAAAACCCTAGATCTTTCCAACCTAACTCTGTCATCGGCTGCTTGTAGGAGTCCCCAACCATCGTCAAATTCATCATTCTTCAATCTCAACAAGCCTAGGCCATTAATTCAGTTCCAATCGGGTATTTTTACTAACCCTATTTACTTTTAAATGAAAGAACTTGTAGATCGTGTATGGCTAGTAAAATGAGTATGTATACTATGAAATAATATAGTAGTAAATAGATGTACACACTGAGATTTATACTGGTTTAGAGCACCTCTCCTTGCATTCTTTTACCACTGAACTAAGCAAGCATTTGGAAATTTTCTTATTCAGTCGACTGAAATCCTTGCTCAGCCCACTAAACTAGCCTAAGTTGACTAACTTATAAAAAACAGCCGACTGAATCAAGCCCGAAGTTTGGGACCAAAAGTGGCCACTTTCAGTCGAATGAATTTGATCCTCACTCGATTGAGCCAGTACAAAAACAACTATTTTTTTGAATTGGTGTCTTCGTGTCTCTTCGCTCTAGAAGTTGCATCTCTTCGCTCCTACAGCCACTTTTCTTCATCAATGGGAAATTCTAAAGGTTGCACCCCTATAACAACAATGTAATCCCCTAACCATTCCTGAATCAACGTACATTGAAACAAAACTCTATGCTTTGAATTTTAGGCCTCAAACTCTCAATTCCTATGCAATACTCCGAATTCCATGAAATTAATGTGATTTAGATATTTTGACTAATATGCTTCATCTCCATATCCCGCATTCTAGTTGAATAAACTACTTAGCCTCTACACCTCCACACAATATAGTTTGGTCTAGTTATAGGAGTTATTGTACAACAAAGTGACATTCTGTATATCAAGATACGTTGTATCAGAAAGTAACATTTATCACACTACTTGCAATTGTTGTTGAAGTCCTATTTGGTTGTTCAGGCGGAGTCTATAAACCTGTTTCTTCGGATGAAGTGAGAGTTTTGATAGTGAAATTCCTAAGAGGTGCTTAAGGACTAGACGTAGGATAGGAGGTACGAACAGTATAAGATCGACTGTGTTATCTAATATTTTATTTCCGCTGCATTTACATTTTGCAACTATTGGCCATATTTGATCTTGTGCATAGCGACTAATAAGTTGTATCAGAGACTGGATTCTATCGATCGTCACAACATCATAAAATAATGGCTAGAAAGAGAAGATCCAATCAGAGCTCAAAGGCATTCGAGAAAAAGCAAGTTTCTGGAAGCGAGCAACAATTAATAGAATCAAGGTATATATGTTGTATGGCTAGTCTCAAATAAAAAAACAGTACGCTTAGATTCTATATATAGCGATCTTTTAAAAATGCATGAGAAGTTATTAAAAGATTTTAAACATCACAAAAGGTAAATTCTATTGCTTTAGCTAAATTGGATGATTGTGAGCGTAAAATTAGTATTTTAACGGAAGAAATAAAGTTTTTAGTAAAAAAACTGAAGTTTTTGAAAACACACTAGAAGAACTTGTTTTACAAAATGATTTTCTATTACAAGAAAATGAGCACTTAAACGATATAAATACTGATCTTTTAAAATAAATTGAAATGATTCTAATTCTAAACTTTTGTCTCTTGAAAAGAGAATTGGACTTTAAATGATAAAAATCTAGAATTAATAAAAGAATGTAAATTTTTAAAAAATAATAATATTGTTTGGCAAAAATAAATTTGTGATTCCAAAACTATTGTTGCTAAATTAAATGAGTAAATCATAAATTTTAAAAGAGAAAAAGATGATTTAATTTGCTTAACTACTAATAGAAAAACTCACAATAATAGAACTGATTCAGACTATAAACAAGATAATTGTAGAAAAAGTACTAGACATGTATTCATGTATACACATTTTAATGCTAGTACTAAAGTGAAAATAGTTCTATAACTAGTCCATGTCATGATAGTATTATGCTTAAAAATAGAAAAAATCCTTTGAATACTAAATCAATGACAATTAATGTTGATATATGGGTTCCTATAAATCTAATTGATTATAATAGACAATCTAGCAATTATTACAACTTAGTGATTAATACCGAAAATTATATTTTTAAGAGATAAACTACATCCAACTGGATATGGTTTCCTAAGTCGTAAACCTTATACCTATTGTAAAATGAGTATCATTTTGCTTATATTTGACATGTAGATTAGATACTCATTGCTTTACAATAATGTTAGAAAAATTATTATTTTTAACTTCTCTATGATATTCTTCATTTATTTTTTAATTTTCTCATACTTTTTTTTAATTACAAATAGGGAGAGATAATGAGCATATTGATAGGGGGAGTACATAGTTAAAAGTTAAAGAGAAACATTATATTTAGGTGGAGTTTTTTTATATCATATAGTACGTCAATGCTATCCCTTTTTGTTAATGACAAAAGGGGAGAAGAACGCATGCTTTAAATATTTTATATTAGCATCTAAACAAAATTTAGGGAAATAAACTTATTTATACATAACATATATTTAGGGGGAGCTATTATTTTGTATTATAAGCTTGTGTAGTTGTTATCATCAAAAAGGGGGAGATTATTAGAACCATATATATATAGTGTTTTGATGATAACAACCATACAACAATGCTACTACTATGTTTATTAAGTTATTTCAGATCAAAACGATGAGGGAAAAGGTGAAACATGAATTGCCTAAAAATATGCGAAGCTGAGACTCGAACCCAGGTGGGCTGAGAGATGAGTGCATGCTTTTACCACTAAACTAAGCAAGCTTTTCGAAATTATGCTTATTCAATCGACTGAAATCCTTGTTCGGTCGATTGAACTAGCGTAAGGGACTAACTTATAAAAAACAGCCGATTGAGTCAAGCTCGAAGTTCTGGACCAAAATTGGCCACTTTTCAGTCGACTGAATTTGATCCTCAGTCGACTGAGCTAGTACAAAAATGGCTATTTTTTTGAATTGGTGTCTTCATGTTTCTTCACTCCAGAAGTTGTATCTCTTCGCTTTTACAACCACTTCTCTTCAACAATGGCAAATTTGGAAGGTTGCACACCTATATTGGCATCCCTACAACAACTATATATATTACCTTAACCATTCATGAATCAACATACACTGAAACAAAACTCTATGCTTTGAATTCTAGGTCTCAAGCTCTCAATTCCTAAGCAATACTCCGAATTCCACGAAATTCATGTGATTTAGAGATTTCAAGTAGTATTCTTCATCTCCACATTTCATATTCTATTCGTATGAACTCCTTAGCTTCTACACATCAATGCAATATAGTTTGGTCTGGTTATAGGAGATATCGTACAATAAAGTGGCATTCTGTAAATCAATGTACGTTGTGTCAAAAAGTAACATTTCTTACACTACTTGTAACAGTTGATGAAGTCCTGTTTGGATTTTTATGTGGAATATGTAAACCTATTCCTTCGAATGAAGTGAGGGTGTTGATAGTGAAATTCCTAAAAGGTGCTTAAGGACTGAATGTAGGAAGGGAGGTCCGAACCAGTGTAAGGTCGACTGTGTTATCTACTATTTTATTTCCGCTGCATTTACATTGTTTACAACTGTTGACCATATTTGATCCTATGCATAGCGACTAATATTAAATTGCTACATTAGGGTAAATTATGATTCTAGTTGTTTATAATACTCCATTGTTTGTTTATTATACCTCCATTGAATGCTAATTACAGTTATCAACGTTTAAATCAGAAAATTAATGTATAATTTAGTGTGTGTATGTATATATGCGTTAATTAGTGTATATGCGCGTAATTTAGTGTTTATGGCCAGCTTGGGTTAATTAGTGTATATGTGAATAATTTAGTATATGTTTTTTTAAATGTTAAAAATAATAGTTTGTTTACATAATTGTTTATTAGTTTAGACTCTTAATTATGTATGAAACCTAGTTTGCTAGAATGTATGGCATGCGATAAATTAGAGTATATTTTAATTTATTTTTTAAATATAGTATTATACTCATATTTTGTTAAATTTGAAAACATAAAAGATTCAATAAAAATTAAAAATTATATAATGTATTATATAATTAATAAAATATTAAAATGTAAACAAATTATTGTACAAATGCTAATATGTTATATATTCAATAAACAATTATAAATTATATGTAACGGTAATATACTTAAACAAATTGGTGCATAATGTGCTTTATTTTTTAAATCCCTTCAAGAGTTTTTGGCTCTGTCTGATAGTATTGTATATGATCATTATACGGATATTCATTTTTGTCATAAAACGGACATTAATATTCATTTCCTACAATGTGTAATGGCCTCTATTTTTAGCTATTTTTTAAACCCCCTTTTGTTTTTCAATAGCCTCTCCCGCCCTCTCCCCTCACCATACCCTGTCTCTTCAAACTGTCATTCCCTTATCTTCAACTGTTCCACTCCATGCCCCTACCTCGCCCACCTTACCAAACTCTCCTCAAACCTTACCACCACCGGTTCCTCCACCTGTCCTACCCACTCTGCAGTTCCATTCAGCTTCCCCATCTCCTACATGGTGCTCTCTTTTTAAATCCAAACAACGTAATGCTGGTCTTTACTCACCAGTTGACATCCCTCTATCTTTTGATGGACGGGTCATGGTTCCTCCCAGTGACGTGATAAAAGCTGGAAATGTAGTTTGGGGTGAATGGTTGGTAGGTTTTTTCCTTGATAAGCCACTGTAATACTTGACTTTTATCAACCATCTTAAAAAGCTATGGAAGCTAAAAGGGGAAATAATTATTAAATCTGATGGGATCTTGCTCCTTTTCCATCTTTCTTGTGCCGAGGATAGAAGGAAAATTGTTGAAGCCGACCCTATATTTCTTAGGAACAAGATTTTCACAATTAAGGCTTGGGATCCTAATATTGGGAACAGTTGCAGCTCTATAAAATCAGTGCCTGTTTGGTTAAAGCTATCGAACATACCTCTTTATGCCTGGTCTCACCTAGGAATTAATTGGCTAGCTTCAAGAATTGGAAGATTGCTCTATTTGGACTCTTCCATTGATAAAATGGAGAGGATTGGTTATGCAAAATGCTTGGTTGATGTCTCTCCTAATCAAGATTTGGTTGAGGAGTTTCCTGTGAAATTAATTGATGGATCAACTCAAATGGTGAAGGTAAGCTATCTCTGGAAACCTGAAATTTGTACCCTCCGTAAAGAATTTGGTCACATGAAAAATGTATGCTTTGAGAGAAAGTAGAGATAAGGATAAGAATGAGGTAGAGTCAGTGGTAAAAAAGAAAATGGAAGAAGAGATTATAACTGAACAGAGGGATGGTAAGCAAGTTAGCAAAAGCAAACAAACCTGGAGGAGAGCTGTTAATAAGAAAGCAAAGGATGGGATGGGTAGTTCATTGAAGCTGCCAGTAGCAAATGAAAAAGCAATAAATGTTAAGGAGGCAGTAACCAGTACAACAACACAACATCAGATGGAGAAATTAAATAATGGTGGATCCAGTGGAAATGAAATTCATGCGGTTGATGGTGAAACTGTTAATGACCAAAACTCTATCTTAATAAATAAAAAATTTGATGCGTTAAGTGAAATGGTTAATGAAGAGGATGATGAGAATGCAGCAATCAATGGAGAGCCCTCTGATGAGATGGATAGTAATTTAGTCGACTTGCTTCATTCAAACTCAAGAGGTATGGTTGGCAAGAAAATTGGTCTTAAGCAGTTAAATATAACAACTGAAGGAATACAAATGATGCAAAACCACTTGAAGGAATGTGACAACCAAACTGTGCATGCAATTGATACTCAATTACATGCAAAAATACAGTTGATAACACAACAACCTGAAAACATCACCTGCAATCAAAATTCGTTTTCCTCAATTCCAACCAATATTTTTGGCTTTGAGCAGAATATTTCATCATCTGAAGGAATACAAAGGATGCAGAAACAATAGGAGGAAAGTGACAATCAAATTGTGCATGTTGCTGATACACAAATACATGCAAATATCCACTTGACAACACAACAACCTAAAAACTTCACCAGCAACCAAAACTCTTTTTCCTCAAATCTTACCATAACCACCTTATACACAGACAATCATGATGAGATATTCTGTAACTCAATCCAAAGACAAATTTTTGATTTAGTTTACTCCATGCATACTCCATCCTCCTCTCCAGTATCCCCCATCCCACATCATCCACCACCTATCATTACAACCCCATGTCAACCTTATGTGTTTCTGGGATCCATACCTGGTTGGAAAACACCACCTGCAGAACCAACAAATGACAAATGCTAAACTACAAAAAATGACAAAAGCAAGAGGTTCAAAAAAACAAAGAACCAAAATCCAAGTCATTCTAGATTAAATTCTCCCATAACAAGGAGCATGAAAGAAGGTGATCATATTTCTATGGTTTATTATGCAACATAATATTGGTGCATGGAATATCAGAGGATCACATAACTTCCTCAAGCATGAGCAAGTTAAGAAATTAATTACCAAACACCAACTATCTATTTTTGCAATTCTCGAAACAAAATTGAATTTCCCCTTACTGTATCTGCTGTTAAGTACGTAAATCCATCTTGGACGCTTACTCACAATCTTCTTGAAGCAACTTACGGGCGTATTATGGTTATTCATAATCCTGTGCAGCTATCTCTTAATCTCCTTCTGGCAACTCCGCAATTAATGCACTTCCATGCCAAATATCTCAATTCGTCCTCTTCCTTCTATGTTACCATTATATATGCTTTCAATTCCCCTTCCCCTAGGCAACCACTTCTTAATCTAATACCTGCTCTAAGGCAAGAATCTCACCCTTGGGTTATTCTTAGAGATTTCAACTGTTGTTTAACCTTGTCAGACAAGCATGGGGGCCTCCCACTCGTGCCAAATGATATCCTTCCTTTAAACTCTGCTGTCAATGATTCATCCTTAATCCCAATTTGCAAAAATCGTGCTCTTATCTCTTGGAATAATCGATCAAGGAGAGGTGCCCGTATCTTCTCCAACATCGATCATTCTTTCTCTAATTTCAAAGCCCTACCTACTTGACCTAAACTCTCCACTCATTTGCCCCAACCTATCCACTCAGATCACTCACCGCTTATCCTGACCACTGGGAAGAAGTCACTTGGAGCCAAAAGAGGGTTTAAATTCTATAATGCCTGGGTCCATGATCCTGAGTATAATAATATTAATAAAAATGCTTGGTCATATAAGTACATTGGAAATCCTATGTTTATTTTTTGCAGAAAACTCAGAGCAACAAAGGAAACCTTAAGGGCTTGGGCAAAAGCAAAGTTTGGTAATGGCAATCTTCAATCTACCTATCTTATGGAACAGCTAAAGGAGGCTCAGGATCTTATGATGGCACATCCTGATGATGCCGAGAAGGCTGAAAAGGAAGCCGCCCTTTTCAATGACCTCAGCCAAGCTCTAGCAAATGTATGTGATATGAAGAAACAACGACTAAGAATCAAATGGGTAGCTGACGGCGGTAGGAATACAAAAAATTTCCATGCCTCCCTGAAGGTTAATCACTCTACTAATAACATCTCTGCCATATTAGATGAAGAAGGTAATCTGTAACGACCCATAAAATTTCGATGATTTAAAAACGTTAATTTAATAAGATTTCGTGGTTTAATGTTGGAAGAATTAAAAATTTGTAATTTATGTATGGTAATAATAAGTAGAATAAAATGAAATAAATTTTATCTAAGTTAATTATTTATGAATTGAATGAAATCCCAAATCAATTGAAATAATATGTAGTCAACGGTAATGGAATGAATTTGTATTGTATAGGTAACTGTGACACTTGTTTGTAAATAATAAACTTATAAGTGTAATTAAAAGTTAACGGTGATAATTATCTAATTTACCTATTCACTTAGTTAGTCGAATTGAATTTGGGAACCAATTGCAATTGAAATGAAAGTATATATTAGTTGAGTGCATTATCTCTAACTGAAGTTAAATAAAAATGTCGAATTCATTTGATGTAATAAAGAAATCGAATGATAATGAAAATTTATTTAAATTTCAATATTGAAATCCGTCAAATATTGAACAATTAAATTGTTTAAATTTAATATTTGGAATTTATTGAATAATTGAATAACGGGAATCGAATAACTGCTTAATGGAAATGGTTGTTCTATAATTTGAATTTGTTTCAAAAGTTAATTTGATAAGTTCGTTTTGAATATTTCAAAAGATAGCGATTTAAGAATAATCAAATTTGTTTAAATTTAATATTACAGATATTTGAATAATTAAATTCCGAATTGATATGATTAATTTAATATTGAAATTCTAATGTATGAAAATAGAGCGAATAACTGAAATTCGATTTAATATGATTCAAATTGGTTTCCAAAGTGAATATAAGTTGTATTTGGATTATAATAGAGTTGATAAGATTTTAAAATTGGAATTTTAAGCAATTCTGTAAATTTTGAAAAATCGTCGATTTAATCGACGACTTAAAATAGCCTTTCGGGACATAGTCTCGGATTTCGACGAAACTAGTTCAATTGGATCCGTAATAGTGTATTATTATCGGATTTCGAATTTCGTGACGTTTGGAGTTATCGTTTGGTCGTACGGGTTAGAAACGCGTTGAAATTAATATGGAAATTTAATATTTCAATTCGATTCAAAAAAGCTATCTTCTCCATACGATCGAATTGGGACGCGAAACTTTTTCCATTGTGTTCGGAATAGGGGTATAACATTGTAAACGCCTAGTGGCACACCTTGATAGGGGTTCGAGATTTTGAGGTGCAAAAATTGGGATATTTTGAAATTTAAATTAATATACTGTCTAGTCAACTTTTCACATCAGCTTCTTTTATTTCATTTCAAATCACTGTAGCATGCCTCCTGCATGCAAGGCATCACGTCTTCCCCTCCTTTATGATGCGTGCAGATGGCAGTGAAGAAAAAAAAAGCTAAAAGAAAATGGCAACTTAGAAAAATAATTACTCACAATATACTCAGCGTAACTCGCGAAACTAGTTTTAAAACTCCTAACTTTTCATTTGCTTCGATCTGGTGGTGGTTTTGTAAGGCACGGTTAAGATTGGGGGGGCACAGCTATGGGTCGCGGTCGAGCTTTGGCTAGGGTTTTTATTTTTGAGGGATTCGTGCATCGATTCGTATTTTGGTTTTCGTTTTTTGATTCGTGGAGGAAGATTTCATCTCCGACGAGATTTTGGTGGGGTGCGGTTCTTGTTTTGTGCGTGCAACGTGAACGTGGTCGATAGGAAATGGTTGGGTCGCAATTCCCTAGGTGTGGCCGAGTTTGTTCTTTTGGGGTCGAGACGATGAAGGCTTCGAAGAGAAGAGGTTTGGCGAAGACGGCATGTCAAACGGTGTATCGGAGCTCCGTATCACTGGGTTTGTGAACGGCGAGAAGTGGGTTGTTCTGTGTCTTCGTGTACAGGTATGAGTCTGGGAAGAGGAGGTAGTGGATGCTTATTATTTATTTAAATATTAGCTTTTGATTTAAAATAAAATGGTTGATATCTTATAAAATGTATAACTCTCACATACGAGGTCCGATTGGAACGAAACTTTTTGCGTTGCGATCACGATGACGAGAGCTTCAAAATGAAACTGGTTTGGACAAATTTAGGGACAGTTGGAATTTGGGCTAAAATCGGGAGTCGTCCGGTTTAGTTCCAAAACGGAACGTCTCGGTGACAACAGGATATCGAAGTGAGTGTTTTATAACGCTCATAACGTATTGAATATCTTTATGGTAGTTAAATCTGATAATATGAAGTGATATGAATTTTATTTGTCGTTGTTTGATAAAATTTAATTGTCATATAGATTGTAATTTGAATTCACCGTTGAAAAATTAAATTGACAGTCAAATTGAAATTAAAACTGAATTGCGATTAAATTACCTGATATTGATAAATATGAAATTGCCGTGAATTGTATTGTCTATTGGATGATTTATTTCGATGGATGCTATTGGTTGATATTTTAATGTTTGGATGTTTATTTGCTTATATATATCCTGTTATATGTATATATGACACTGTGATTGGCTTAAATGATATATATTCATCCCTGACATTTAATTGAAATAAATAATCACTTAGCCAAAGAATAGAAAATTATATACGGACACTAGATTGGTTAAATTAATAAATTTTAAAATCGTTGATTTGAAATTCATTTAAATGTTTTGATTTAAAAGTTATAAATAAAATCAATTTATAGAAATTGAATTTATCGAAAATTTGAGTTTGGAATGTTGAAATAAATTTTGGTTAAAGAAAATTGTTAAATAATATAAGTTGAGACTTTGAAATTTAAAATTGGGATATGATCGAATTTCGAAATTTATTTGTTTTAAAGATTGAACATTATTTCGAGCTTTGAATATTACTAAGTAAAAGTGATATAAAAATGATATTTTGAAATTGAGCTTGGAATTGAATCATATTTTAAATTTGGATTTAAATTTGAATATTGGAGGAAAATTTTGTTAAGTGTTATAAATCGATATTTTGAAAAATATCAAGCTCAAAAATTGATATAAATTGAAATTGAATTAATTGGAGGTGAATGTAGAATTGAATTAATTTGAAGTCAAAGTTGACATTGATTTGAATTGAAATCGAAATTGAATCGGTTGAATGGAAATTGAAATTGATTTGAAATGAGGAAGTTATAATTAAAATGGTTTGGTTTTGAAGCTGCTTCACTTTGTTTTCCCCAAATTACTCCATTATATAAACCATTTTTAAATACTTAAACTATTTTAGCCTACATTAACTATATTAAATTATTTTAACCTATCTTAAACCATGTTAACTTATTTTAATCTATTTTAAATCTACTTAACCCAATTTAATTTATTTTAAACTAATTAACCTATTTTAATTTATTTTTAATTACATTTAATCTGATTTAAAGCTATTTACCTGTTTAGTTATATTTAATCTATCTTAAATCCATTTAACTATATTAAATTAATTTATCTATTCGAAATCCATTTAAAGATTTTAAGTATTTTTAACTATTTTAATTATTTAAACTACTTTTAAACTATTTAAAACTATTTTCTAAAATTTCAAGCTGGTCAATATGGTGAAATGTTTATATTTAAATCTTGAATTTAAATACGAATTGGGTTAAATGAAGTTGCAACCTAAATTGAAATTAGAAATGCTTTCGAAATCGAAATGAAATATTGAGGCAAAAAAAAAAAGATTTTCGAAACGGAACCTTACATTTTGAATAGATATGATGATATTTGAAATGGATTTGATTTTCGAAGCGAATATGATAATTTGATATCAATTATGAATTGATTTGAAATGTAAAAGAGCCATCGGTGTAATAATACGTAGTTATTAAAGAGACCGGGATCGGATATGGACATACTCTCTGTCGATACCGAAAACCACTTTAATAACTAGTATATGTGGAGTGTTGATCCATAATGAAGTTGATGGTTTGGTGAACACGTTGACTGAAGAAAGAGAACGATATTGGATGACCCTTGACATGACTAAAACAGGAGCCGCGCCGGGCCATTGAGGTTCGCCATCTCTAGCGGACACACTTCTTTGATACCATATCTATTACTTTTGTGATTCAATTTGGGTGCACCCCTTGATTTGGGAGTGTTGTTTCGCGGTGTTGAGGTAGCTGTTGGCTATGCTCAACATCAGTCCGGATCACGCAACTACTAGTATCCTAGTTGGTATCACCTCAGGTACGTTGTCATACTGATTATTCTATTCGCGACCACTACGTTTTGTTTTGTGTTATACCTATGGGGTACCCTCTGATAACCACTAGTTTACGGTGGGGTTTACGGTGCTGTATAGACTATGGCATTATAAAATGTGTTAAGGGGAATTATGGTAACGCCTTAACGCTATTTTAATACTTTTACTTTATTGTAGACATATTATAATAGCGTATGGTACTACATATTAGATAGTTTAACGGATCCTTGAGAGATGGAAAATCCCGTAACATCTCTTAAGTTATTACACTCACATTAACACTGGATAGAAGATGTCAAACCCCGTAAACATCTCTGACGCCGTTACACTCATATTTATTTACGATTGATTTAACTTACGTGAGGATATTTTAGTCCTGACTCGAGTGTTTGTCTTTTCATTACGCTCGGGTCAGACCTGAGTTTTTCAGCTTATTGAAGATCTATTCTGGAGGACGAAGACGAAGATTTGGTATACTATTACTATTATTATCTTTGCATCATGCTGTCTGTTGCATTATTTTACTTGTTCAGGTGTGTATATATATAACTCTGATAAATGTTGTATAAATAATGATCAAAGTATAGTAAACAGCTTCATGAACTGTTTATTTGACTATTAAATTTTATCGTTCCGCTGTAAGATTCTGTGTTGTTTCATTTCCTTTACTTCCCTTTCTTTTCTTTTCTTATTTACCCCAATAACCATCTGCCCTTTTGAATGGTTTGGAATCGGCTTGTGTATTTGATCGTCGGTTTAAACTGTCCAAAAAGGTTGGTCGTTACAGTTGGTATCAGAGCTTTGGTTTAGTGATAACCTTAGCTTTGTGGAATCTGACTCTTTATAAATAGGGTAGTAATACCCTATGATGAGTCGCTGAGTGTATATATATGAGAGAGCGTATTTGTTAGTAATATAAAATGTTTTATATTGTGTCGGTTGATTTGTTGAGTGGCTTATGGATCCAAGTCAATACGAGTAATTAACGTCATTGATAGGGATCTCTAAACACTTAAACAGAACAATTCGACATAGTATTGTTTTGAAATTGCGTAAATGAAATAATTTTGCTCTAATTATATTTTGTATATAAAGAAAAAATTTCAGAAATTATTGTGACTTTCTAGCTTACCTGGTTGTTAGGAACGATAATATTGGTTATTGTTATTAATTGGATATTGTAATTTAATAAATAAGGTGAATTACAAAATGAACAATGATAAAACACTTGTGGAATGTTTTAACAAAGAAAATCCTGTAAGAATATCTTATAAAGGTGATTATAAATTAAAATAGATTTAAATTGGAAAATATTGAATTTAAGACCCGGAGGTTTTGACAATGGTTTTCGAAGCTTTGAAGAAAATATATTGGAAAATATTTATAGGAAATATTTTGAAAGGATTTTTAAGAAGGAATGAATTAAGTACTCCTCTCTTCTGTCGCTG
The DNA here is from genome assembly GCA_030765085.1 of Allium cepa. Taxonomy (NCBI): domain Eukaryota; kingdom Viridiplantae; phylum Streptophyta; class Magnoliopsida; order Asparagales; family Amaryllidaceae; genus Allium; species Allium cepa. The sequence goes on from CM060930.1 coordinate 243,904,065, forward strand.
GAAAAAATTTCGGTGATGACTACGCAACATCATCGATGTTCATTTTTGAGTCTCAAAGTGGGGAAGACTTCTGAAAAGCTTTGCTTTTCTTCGAAATTATTTTGGGTAAATGGGTTTTGGTTTAAACTCCAAAGGTATGATTAGATATATTAAAGATATAAGTGTGTATATTTATTTCAAACGATTTGAAAAGAACCGGGCATTTAAATTTCTAAGTTCTGTTAATTAATAATTTTCGAATTATTTGAATGAAATGTGGATAACCAGAATTATAAAATAAGAGGATTAAGATATCTAAGCTTATTGTTTTGGGAAAACATTAGAGTTGTAGTGTACCTTTAAAGTTGAAAGGTAAAGAGGATTTAAATAAATCAAATTTGTGAACATTCTAATTAAGTAAAATGAAATTCTATAAATTTGTATAATACAAAATTTGCATTCTAATAACATATAATATGACTTACCAAATATTAAGAAGTTGAAATGATGGTTTGGATATGTAATGAGACATTGTACAAATAAACAGAACCTGAAAATAATTGAAGTATACAAGTAAGGAAAACTCAAAAGGAATTAAAATGTATATAAATGGAAAATTTGGTTGTGATAAAAATTATAAATACTTAAATATAACATGAAATGATGAATGGATAAATGGAACGAGTAAGTGAACTTAAGAAAGAAGATAAATGAATCGTATTATATCTTTGTAAATTGGTTATAGAAAATAAATATAAATTGCAAAGGAAAAAAATAATAATTTGTAAGCTTTAAGATAACTGTAAACTAAGAAAAGTCATTTATGAGAGGATTATAATTTTATAGGATGATTAATAAACTAAAGTGTTGGTTAATAAAATGTTCCATAAATAAATTTGTTATTAACTAAAATTATGAAATTGATGTAAATGTAAACAAAAGAAATTGGTATAGCTAAGAATCAATTGGAAAATTGAATTTGAATCTAATTAAATTATATAGAATGTTTAAAATGAACTTGAGTAAGCAAATTCTATAATATGAAGTTTAAGAAAAGATAATGTTAAAGAACATGCTATGTAAATAAATGAATATACTAACTGAATAATGGATTGTGAATAATTAATTGTAAATAAAAATAAAAATCAATAAAATAATTTAGTATAGATAAATTGGATAGAAATCCATTGGAAGGTAATACGTGGGTTGTACGTACATTATTTTGTTCGCATAACGATTTGATCCAAATTCGAGCACAAAATTTCGAGATGATTTATATCGATCCAAGTTAGGATTTTTCACTCGATTCTCGACGGCGAACCCTGGATATGGATTTTTGATTTGATTCTGTAATTCTCTATCATAGTATATGGCTATGCAAGGAGAGTAATAGTTTCCAATCAAGGAACCAAATCTGAGTCCGCACTAGAGAGTCGTGTGAACGATACTAGTTGGAAGTGAAATTGTGTGATCGAATAAGCGATTAGATTTGATATTGCTCACGGATGATGTATGTACGGCTTACAGACTTAATTAAAAGCTAATATTGGAAATCGAAGATGCCAAATATAAAATGATTCTTTTAAATTATATAATTGGATATCATTGGTAAATGAGATGCAGGTATTTAAAATCAAGAAAATGTGGATTGCCCGACAAAAGGTACGTGTTTATTTTGTCATTGGATTTGGTAACTTTTGATTGAACCATCTGGGTTTTGGGTTTCTTTTATTGGTTTGGGGCCCGTAGAGGCGTTTTGTAGCTGTACCGATCGAGCCGCGCAAAGGAGACTCTTCCAAAAAATCTCGTAAATCCGGATGTTAGAAAAATTTTCAAGTTTTAAAATTTTATAACTTGTTTTGATAACTAACTCATAAACTTTAGGCTAATCAGAGTAGCATAGTGGAAGTGTACTAACGATTTAATAAATGGAATTTCATTGTTTTATAAGTTGATAATTTTGAATAAAATATATCAAATGTTGAATTCTTTATTTAGTTCCTTTTCCCTTCTTTTTCCTTTTCGAGGACGAAAAGTTTTGAGTGGGGGAGAGTTTAACGACCCGTAAAATTTCGATGATTTAAAAATGTTAATTTAATAAGGTTTCATGGTTTAATGTTGGAAGAATTAATTTTTTTTTAATTTATGTATCTTAATAATAACTAGAATGAATTGCAACAAATTTTATCTAAGTTAATTATTTATGAATTGAATGAAATCCCAAATCAATTGAAATAATATGTAGTCAACGGTAATGGAATGAATTTGTATTGTATAAGTAATTGTGACACTTGTTTGTAAATAATAAACTTATAAGTGTAATTAAAAGTTAACGGTGATAATTATTTAAGTTACATATTCATTTAGTTATTCGAATTGAATTTGGGAATCAATTGCAATTGAAATGAAAGTATATATTAGTTAAGTGCATTATCTCTAACTGAAGTTAAATAATAATGTGGAATTCATTTGATATAATAAAGTAATCGACTGATAATGAAAATTTATTCAAATTCCAATATTGAAATCTGTCAAATATTGAACAATTAAATTGTTTAAATTTAATATTTGGAATTTATTGAATAATTGAATAAAGGGAATCGAATAACTGTTTAATGGAAATGGTTGTTCTATAGTTTGAATTTGTTCCAAAAGTTAATTTGATAAGTTCATTTCGAATATTTCAAAAGATAGTGATATAAGAATAATCAAATTTATTTAAATTTAATATTACAAATATTTGAATAATTAAATTCCGAATTGAAATGATTAATTAGATATTGAAATTCTAATGTACGAAAATAAGTGAATAACTGAAATTCGATTTAATATGATTCAAATTGGTTTCCAAAGTGAATATAAGTTATATTTGGATTATAATAGAGTTGATAAGATTTTAAAACTGGAATTTTAAGCAATTCTGTAAATTTTGAAAAGTCGTCGATTTAATCGACGAGTTAAAATAGCCTTCCGGGGCACAGTCTCGGATTTCAACGAAACTAGTTCTATTGGATCCGTAATAGTGTATTATTATCAGATTTCAAATTTCGTAACGTTTGGAGTTATCGATTGGTCATACGAGTTAGAAACGCGTTGAAATTAATATGGAAATTTAATATATCAATTCGATTCAAAAAAGCTATCTTCTCCATACGATCGAATTGGGACGCGAAATCTTTTCCCTTGTGTTCGGAATAGGGGTATAACATTGTAAATGCCTAGTGGCACACTTTGATAGGGGCTCGAGATTTTGAGCTGCAAAAATTAGGATATTTTGAAATTTAAATTAATATATTGTCTAGTCAACTTTTCACATCAGCTTCTTTTATTTCATTTCAAATCACTGTAGCATGCCTGCTGCACGCAAGGCATCACGTCTTCCCCTCCTTTATGATGCATGCAGATGGCAGTGAAGAAAAAAAAAACTAAAAGAAAATGGCAACTTAGAAAAATAATTACTCACAATATACTCAGCGTAAAATTGCGAAACTAGTTTTAAAAATCCTAACTTTTCATTTGCTTCGATCTGGTGGTGGTTTTGTAAGGCACGGTCAAGATTGGGGAGGCACGGCTAAGGGTCGTGGTCGAGCTTTGGGCTAGGGTTTTTATTTTTGAGGGATTCGTGCATCGATTCGTATTTTGGTTATCGTTTTTGGATTTGTGGAGGAAGATTTTATCTCCGACGAGATTTTGGTAAGGTGCGGCTCTTGTTTTGTGCGTGCGACGTGAACGTGGTCGAGAGGAAATGGTTAGGTCGCAATTCCCTAGGTGTGGCCGAGTTTGTTCTTTTGGGGTCGAGACGATGGAGACTTCGAAGAGAAGAGGTTTGGCGAAGACGGCATGTCAAACGGTGTATCGGAGCTCCGTATCACTGGGTTTGTGCACGGCGAGAAGTGGGTTGCTCTGTGTCTTCGTGTACAGGTACGAGTCTGGGAAGAGGAGGTAGTGGAGGCTTATTATTTATTTAAATATTAGCTTTTGATTTAAAATAAAATGGTTGATATCTTATAAAATGTATAACTCTCACATACGAGGTCCGATTGGAACGAAACATTTTGCGTTGCGATCACGATGACGAGAGCTTTGAAATGAAACTGGTTTGGATGAATCTAGAGACAGTTGGAATTTGGGCTAAAATCGGGAGTCTCCGGTTTAGTTCCAAACCGGAACGTCTCGGTGACAACAGGATATCAAAGTGAGTGTTTTATAATGCTCACAACGTACTGAATATCTTTATGGTAGTTAAATTTGATATTATGAAGTGATATGAATTTTATTTGTCGTTGTTTGATAAATTTAATTGTCATATAGATTGTCATTTGAATTCACCGTTGAAAAATTAAATTGACAGTCAAATTGAAATTAAAATTGAATTGCAATTAATTACCTGATATTGGTAACTATGAAATTGCCATGAATTGTATTGTCTATTGGATGATTTATTTCGATGGATGCTATTGGTTGATATTTTAACGTTTGGATGTTTATTTGCTTATATATATCCTGTTATACGTAGATATGAAACTGTGATTGGTTTAAGTGATATATATTCATCCCTGACATTTAATTGAAATAAATAATCACTTGGCCATAGAATAGAAAATTATATACGGACATTAGATTGGTTAAATTAATAAATTTTAAAATCGTTGATTTGAAATTCATTTAAATGTTTTGATTTAAGAGTTATAAATAAAATCAATTTATAGAAATCGAATTTATCGAAAATTTGAGTTTGGAATGTTGTAATAAATTTTGGTTAAAAGAAATTGTTAAATAATATAAGTTGAGACTTTGAAATTTAAAATCGGGATACGATCGAATTTCAAAATTTATTTGTTTTAAAGATTGAACATTATTTCGAGCTTTGAATATTACTAAGTAAAAGTGATATAAAAGTGATATTTTGAAATTGAGCTTGGAATTGAATCATATTTGAAATTTGGATTTAAATTTGAATATTGGAGGAAAATTTTGTTAAGTGTTATAAATCGATATTTTGAAAAATATCAAGCTCAAAAATCGATATAAATTGAAATTGAATTAATTGGAGGTGAATGTAAAATTGAATTAATTTGAAGTCAAAGTTAAGATTGATTTGAATTGAAATCGAAATTGAATCGGTTGAATGGAAATTGAAAGTGATTTGAAATGGGGAAGTTATAATTAAAATGGTTTGGTTTTGAAGCTGCTTCACTTTGTTTTCCCCAAATTACTCTATTATATAAACCATTTTTAAATACTTAAACTATTTTAACCTACATTAACTATATTAAATTATTTTAACCTATCTTAAACCATGTTAACTTATTTTAATCTATTTTAAACCTACTTAACCCAATTTAATTTATTTTAAACTAATTAACCTATTTTAATTTATTTTTAATTACATTTAATCTGATTTAAAGCTATTTACCTGTTTAGTTATATTTAATCTATCTTAAATCCATTTAACTATATTAAATTAATTTATCTATTCGAAATCCATTTAAAGATTTTAAGTATTTTTAACTATTTTAATTATTTAAACTACTTTAAAACTATTTAAAACTATTTTCTAAAATTTCAAGCTGGTCAATAAGGTGAAATGTTTATATTTTAATCTTGAATTTAAATACGAATTGGGTTAAATGAAGTTGTAACCTAAATTGAAATTCGAAATGATTTCGAAATCGAAATGAAATATTGAGGAAAAAAAAAATGATTTTCTAAACGGAACCTTACATTTTGAATAGATATGATGATATTTGAAATGGATTTGATTTTTGAAGCGAATATGATATTTTGATATTAATTATGAATTGGTTTGAAATGTAAAAGAGCCATCGGTGTAATAATACGTAGTTATTAAAGAGGCCGGGATCAGATATGGACATACTCTCTGTCGATATCGAAAACCACTTTAATAACTAGTATACGCGGAGTGTTGACCCAGAATGAAGTGGATGGTTTGGTGAACGCGTTGACTGAGGAAAGAGAACGATATTGGATGACCCCTGACATGGCTAAAATAGGAGTCGCGCCGGGCCATTGAGGTTCTCCATCTCTAGCGGACACACTTCTTCGATACCATATCTATTACTTTTGTGATTCGATTTGGGTGCACCCCTTGATTTGGGAGTGTTGTTTCACGGTGCTGAGGTAGCTGCTAGCTATGCTCAACATCAGTCCGGATCACGCAACTACTAGTATTATAGTTGGTATCACCTCATGTGCCTTGTCATATTGATTATCCTATTCGCGACCACTACGTTTTGTTTTGTGTTATACCTATGGGGTACCCTCTGATAAGCACTAGTTTACGGTGGGGTTTACGGTACTGTATAGACTATGGCATTATAAAATGTGTTAAGGGGAATTATGGTAACGCCTTAACGCAATTTTAATACTTTTACTTTACTGTAGACATATTATAATAGCGTATTGTACTACATAGTAGATAGTTTAACGGATCCTTGAGAGATGGAAAATCCCGTAACATCTCTTAAGTTATTACACTCACGTTAACACTGGATAGAAGATATCAAACCCCGTAAACATCTCTGACGCCGTTACACTCATATTTATTTACGATTGATTTAACTTACATAAGGATATTTTAGTCCTGACTCGAGTGTTTGTCTTTTCATTACGCTCGGGTCAGACCTGAGTTTTTCATCTTATTAAAGTTCTATTCTGGTGGACGAAAACGAAGATTTGGTATACTATTTCTATTGTTATCTTTGCATCATGTTGTCTGTTGCATTATTTTACTTGTTCAGGTGTATTTATATAACTCTGATAAATGTTGCTTAAATAATTATCAAAGTATGGTAAACAGCTTCATGAACTGTTTATTTGACTATTATATTTTATCGTTCCGCTGCAAGATTCTGTGTTGTTTCATTTCCTTTATTTCCCTTTTTTTTTTTTCTTATTTACCCCAATAACCATCTGCCCTTTTGAATGGTTTGGAATCAGCATGTGTATTTGATCGTCAGTTTAAACTGTCCAAAAAGATGGGTCGTTACATAATCTGAACACTACCCCTGAAACTTTTGAAAAAGCTTTTCTCATGTATTATTCTGGTCTCTTCGGAAACATAAGCAATTTTGAACCGGAGCTGGATCTTCTGTCCACCATTTCTCTACCCAAAATTAATCAAGGTGAAGCTAATTTTCTGGTAGCAAAAGTGACCAATGATGAAATTAAGAAATCCCTTTTTTCCATGAATAAATGCTCATCTGGGGGACCTGATGGATATAATGTTGTATTTTTTACTACTAGCTGGGACATTGTTGGTGGGCATTTTATCGAGGATGTGCACAATTTCTTTGACAAGTTCAAGTTATTAAAATCTGTGAATGCAACTAATTTGGTTTTAATCCCTAAGTCCAAACCTGCATCATCTGTGCAACGACCCGTAAATTTCGACAATTAAATTTGTTAATTTAATGGGATTTTGTGTTTTAATTTTTAGTAGAAATAATAAAGGTGATAAATTAATATCGGAATGAACGCTAAATTAAAATATAGCAATGGTAATTAAAACCTATTTATAGTAATTTGAATAAATTCGAATGAATTAAGTAGTGAAAAGATTTTTACCTAGATATAAATTGAATATGAGAAATTTAAGGAAAGTATTAAATTGATTTAATGTAATAAAAGATTGTTAACGGTAATTGGAACAAATTAGGGAATTATGTTAATGCAAGTTAATAATTTATAAACTTGAATGAACATTTCAATTTAATAAATTTATTCAAATGTAGGACTTAGTTATAAGTGTAGATTTATGAGTATGATAACAAATTAGTACAAATTGCCTAATTAAGTGGTCAATGAATTTATTTGGAAATCAAACTAATTTAAATGGTAAGAAATTATAATGTGTTATTGATATAAAGGGTACTTTAATGATTTTTAATATAGTAACGGAAGTGGAAATAGAAATTAATAGAAACGTAAACTTATTTTAAGGTAGTAATTGCATGTAGATTTATGAAATGGAGTTAATGCAAATAAATGGAATTGAATTTTACGTTACTATGAATTTAAAGGAATATGTGGTAATTGGATAAAATCAATATAAGACAATAAATGCAATGATTGTGGGTTAATAATAAAGTGTGAATAGGGAAATGATTGTTATAGTAATTGAATGGAATTCCAATTTGTTGGAATAGAGTAAATGTATACTTGGTAATAAATTTAATATAGGAAAACGAAATTGAAATATTGAATTAATTAATTTATATATATATAATAAATGGTGATTATTGGATTGGGAAATAATAAACTTATAAAAGGTGACTAAGAGTTATGGCCATAAATTATTATGAGTAATACATATATATTTAATTCATTCAATTGAATTGGAAATCATTGCAATAAATCTAAAGGAAATGTTACCTTAATATAAATTTGGAAAACATTAAGGGTAATAGTTATGAACCAAATATAAAATACCATAGGAAGAAATTTATCGAATAATAATTGGTTAGATAAAAAGGATTTAAGTAAATCAAGCTAATTTATTTGGATAAATTTTATTTATTGAGTTTATTGTGAATGTAATTAGTTACTACGCTATTTGGGATTGAGATGGGAATTGGTTTAAAGAATTATAAATTAATAAGTAACACAAGATGATAAAATTTATGAATTATAGAATTTTAATTTAAATAGTGAGTTAATTTATTTAATTTATAATAATTGGATTTATTGCAAATGAATGAAATCAAATATTTAACTGTTACGTTAATTCAAAAAAATAAGTTGAAATTTGGAAATATTTATGTAATAATTTTAAATCCAATGGTAAACCCTTCTATTTGAAATTATGAATGGAATAATCATGGGTTAATTCAATTTAATGGAAATGTTGGAAATTTATTTATAATTTTGAATTTTATGAAATTGAAGATTTATATTGATTAATCTTTAATAAATTGACATTTAAAAATTGTTAAATCATTGTAAATGTTTGAGAAATGTTAAGATGATAAAATTTTCAATTTTAGAATTTAAAATATAAAATTTGATTTAATTAATTAATTATTTATTTATTTAATTAATTAATGGGAAAGGACACTGACTCGGATTTCGACGAAACCAGTTTCATCGTATCCGTAACGGTGAATTATTGTAGGGTTTCAAGTTTCGTATCGATCGGACTTGTCGTTTGATCGTACGAACGTGAAACGCCTTGAAATCGATTTAATTGAAATCGATTGAAATCAATTTGAAAATATTGATTTCAGCATAACTTCTTCATACGATGGAATTTGGAGGTGAAACTTTTTCCATTGCATTTAAAATATTTTAAAACACCTAGTTTGATATATGTGTTTACCCAATTTGTTCCGGGGTCAGAACGGGCTTTTTGGGCCACGTTAGTGTTAGCACGTACATCTATCAACCCGATCCATATATTTATTTCAATTTTCCTATAAATACCTTGCTAAACCTTAGCCTCCGCCTATTCTCGTTTATATGCGCGTAAAAATTTCATTAACTCTTCCTCTTCCTCAATGGATGAAAACCCTAGATCCAATTCAAAATCAAAGTCAAAAATCCCAACTCCTCAGAAAAATCTGAAAAAATATATGTTGTAGATTTCATCGATACGAATCTACGTGTGGCTTTTTTTTACAATTGATGCTCGTTTCAGCCAGAAAACTCGGTCAAAGATAACAAATCGTGAAATCCTAAGTTCAATTTGGGCATTTTTGATTTTGTCGCCTATCGACGAAATTGAAATATGGGTATCGAAGAGATCGACAAGGGGAGGCTTGTGACGCCCCACCTCTATACCCACGCTAGCCAAGAACACTCCGGAGAAGTGCTGTCAACTAGCACGGAGAATAAGGCTGTTGAGGAGCGACCATCCATGTAATTGCTTATCACACGGTGGCTATAAATAATCTTCGGAAACAAACATAGAAATAATCATATCACAAATCAGTCACAGATATCCATATCACAAAGGCGGAAGAAGATATGAATATATAACTAACACATGAAAGTGTACATCAGAGTAGTGGTCAATAAGATCCACGATAATACAAAAGAATAGCAACACGTGCTATACAAAAGAATACAACTATGAGTCTATATCTCAAGTGTATACAACAAAAACTGCTAATCTAAACAGTTAGCCAAAAGTCAGAGTGATGAATCCCTGGGAAGAAGTCAAGCAGAAGCACCTGTAACATCTCGGTCTGATCCGAGTATTATTTAAGAAAATAATAAACGGATCAGTCTAGCTATAAATATCAGATGACATGATATAACATAAAAGATATGGCATAAACATAAACATCCATAACGACATACCACTATAAGTATGTAAATAATGATCAACAGAAGATCAATCAATAAGAGATAATCAATATCACAAGAATCTTCTCGAAGATTCGAAGGGGGCATCATACCCTAAACTTGTACTCATAACAAGTCAATGACATAAATTCCAGAAATCAACACGAGAAATCCAGAAATCATAAAAAGGGAAAGAGGCCTATCACATGACGGTCCGAAGACCATGGGGAGCTACCCCACATGTGTGAGTGGAATCACACAGAATGAGGTCAAGACTAACCAAAAAGCAGAAAGGTATGTGTGAATGGAATCACACAAGTGGTGTCTAGTCTAACCTTGCAATGAAAGAGACATCGCGCAATTGCTAGTCTAATTCATAAAGCGATCATCAAGATCAACGAGAAGTGTCAATTACACTAAGCTAGTAAATATAGAAGTTTAGCTTCATGTCCCATAACCACTTGCTTAACTTAAATATTTACGAACAAACTGTAAATCTTCACTAATAAAATTGTCATAAGAGGTTCAATCGAACAAGTCCAAGAATTAACCGACGAAGTGAACGCAAGCGTTTCATACCACTTGTTTTACTAAGTCGTTTAATTAGATTTCTCATCCGAGTGAGGTAAAGGCTTGTATATACTAATAGATTGGAAAACGGTTTAAGAAAAGAGCTTTGTTATTAAAAATAGAGTTGAAATTGTTTGTTAAAAGAGTTTTGATATTTACTACTAGTATTGAAACCTTTATATTATAAAGTGACAAAACACATAAGCAAGTGTAGAAACAATCAGTCGCAAAGATCGCATACGGAGATGCGAATAAAATCCAAGGAAATCAGCTCAATATTTTTCAGATAAGATCCCCTACGGAGGGGGGGTCCAGGGGGGGTGGAAACCCCCCAAGGTGGGGGTGCGGGGGCAACGCCACCGCTTACGGGGTTCGACCTGCCCGGTCAGGTCGCGGGGGTCCAGGGGGCAGCGCCCCCGGCGGGGTGCGGGGCAGCGCCCCGACCAAAACGGTACGACCTAGTGAAGATAAAATGAGGTCTAACGACCTAAGGACTCAAGGGTCTAACGACCTAACGACTCAAGGGTCATACGACCTTACGACTCAAGGGTCATACGACCTAACGAGCTATGGCCAAACGACCTAACGACTCAAGGATCCAACGACTCAACGACTCAACGTCTCAACGACTCAAGGGTCCAACGACTCAACGACTCAAGGGTCCAACGACCCAACGTCTCAACGACTCAAGGGTCCAACGACCCAACGACTCAAGGGTCCAACGACTCAACGACTCAACGACTCAAGGGTCCAACGACTCAACGGCTCAACGACTCAAGGGTCCAACGACTCAACGGCTCAACGACTCAAGGGTCCAACGACCCAACGACTCAACGACTCAAGGGTCCAACGACCCAACGCCTCAACGACTCAAGGGTCCAACGACTCAAGGGTCCAACGACTCAAGGGTCCAACGACTCAAGGGTCCAACGACTCAACGAGTTAAGGGTCCAGCGACCCATCGGTATAACTCGTAACCGACTTAAGGGTTGCGTGACTGAAGGGCTGCACGACTTAAGGGTTAACTCGTAAACGACTCACGACCTATGGATGAACGACTTAACTCCGAACGAGCTAAAAATGGCCAGAACGACCTAGGGTTAACTCGTGAACGACTCACGACCTATGGACGAACGACTTAACTCCGAACGACCTAAAAATGGCCAGAACGACTCAAGTGCGGAAAATTCAACAAAACGCTAAAAATTGGAGTTTTTCGCCAATCCAATCCAAACCAAATGCTAACATGCATGCTAAAATGATAGGGAATCATTCCCAACAGTCCAATATAGTTATAGGCTAGAATTGTGAGATAAAAATCTCACCTTTGCACTAAAATTTATGAAGATGAAGCTTGAAAGCAAGGAGAAGCAATCCAAAGCTTGAATCCAATATCTTCTACTTGAATTTGGAGTTGAATGATGGAGTTGCAATTGAATTTGAGCTTGGAGTTTTAATTTCCCATTCTCTTCACCATTAATGCTAAAGCTTGAGTTAGTTAGGAAATTTATGAAGAGTGAGGAGAAGAGGGTTGGAACTTGGGCTTAATAGGCTAAACTAACCCAAAGTCCAAAGCGGGAAAAGTTAGTGAAATTTCACTAACTCCAAACCTATCGATGTTTATACTTAAAAAGTTGTAAACGACATTTCGAACTCAATGGAAGTGGTCTCGAGTCCTAATTTGACCGTTTGCAAAAAGTAGTTTTTCGGACCAAAATCCGATTAACGATTTAATATTTAAATAAAAATATTTAAATGTAAACTCGATAAATATGCGGGTTGTTACAAGGCTAATGGTGGTGGTCTCGTGGCCTAGCTCGACCTGAGGCGGCGTAATTTCGACAATCCAGGGTTCGAATAGGTGGCGGCCGGCGACGTAGGGGAAGGATCAGACCTAGGTCAATCGATGCGGCTGGCCGAGGGGCGTTAGGCGGTGGTGGTCGGCAGTAGGCCGGTGGCCGGTGGCACATGCAAACGTTGGTCAAAGGAGGCAAGTCAACAGCATGAATGGGTTTCGTTCCCTGGTTGTCGCGATGTTACTGTAGCTGAGCGCGTGAAAATAAGTGGTGATGACGTGGAGTTGTTGTGTTGGGTGAGTTGTTTATTTTGTTTTTAATTAAATTTTGATTTCAAATCTTTTAATTCGAATATCCCCCACATACGAACTCCGTTTCGCGCACGATTTTTATTTTTAGGATCGTAATAAAATTTCGGACATTTTGGCACTAGTTTGGACAAATTAGGAGACTGTGCAATTTTTGAATTTAAATTGGATTTAAATTCAATTTAAATTCAAAAGGTGAGTGTTTTAACCCACTCACAATTTCTAAAGTTTTTTATGTTCGTTAAATTGATTTATGATATGTTTAGAAATTTATTTATAGCTGTTTGGCATATATTTCATCATTATCTCAGTAAATTTGCATCCATATAATTTACTTGTTATTTAATTCATTTTGCATATAAACTGCCAGTTGAAATCTTTGTTAGCTTTATTATTGCATATAAACAGCTAGTTAAATTTATTTATTATTGCATATAAACTATAGCTAAACAGTTATTTAATTCATTATTGAAAAATTAACTGTCAGTAATTAATAATTATTTATTGATGTGATTGTTTGAATTGGATGATAAATTGATAAATGGTTGATGATTGATATGATGGATGAATGGATGTTGTATTTATATTGTATAAACTGCAAGTTATTATGCATTTTCATTTCATTCGGAATTGCGGTTTGAAATGATATACAACCGCATTTTATTTCTAAATTGCGGATTGAAATGATAAATATCTGTATCACTTGACCATAGGATAGAAAATTAAATACGGGCACCGCGGTATATATATAAAATTATTTTTGAATGATTTCTATGGTTTAGGAAAGAATACGGTTTAACAAAAATTAAATTTTGATATATACATAGTAAAATTCTTGAATTTAGCTATGTATAAAAAAATTTCGAATTTTTAAATTAAGCTAAATAATGAAGTTGATTTCATTTATATAATATGGTTAAGTATATATTTGAAATTCTATTGTATATAGAGTTTATAATAAATCAAATAAAAGTAAGGTTGAAGATAAATGGGAATATGATTTGAATTAAAGTATTTAAGACTTTTCCTCGAAAATTTTGTTTTGAAATGTAAATAAATTAAGATTTAAAGGGTAAAATTTTATAAGTTGATTTTGGTTTGAGAATTTAAATGAATATCAGATTGATTTAAAGAATATTATTAGGTTAATTTAATTAAAAGAATATCCTGTTATTAAAGTTTAAGAGTTATGCTTAAATAATATTTGTTTTATTAAGTAAACATTTCAAAAATAATAATAATAAGAATTGGGTATTAATATATATTAAATTATCAAAGAATCCGTTTTAAAATATGGAATATTTAAGCTTTGAAATATATGGAAATTAAAATGGTTTATTTGGAGGTTCAAATCGATATTGGGAATTTATTGTGAAATTTAAAGAAGCTATTTTATTTTATAAAGTAATATAGTATTTGAACCGTTAAGTATTAAAAGTTATGTTTCAAAGTTATGGTTTCAAGGTATATATATCTGAAATTACTATGATTTTGGGAAAGGGATATTTATAAAATAAAAATGATATCATATTGATTTGGGATTTTAAAAATATAAATGATATCGTATTTATATGGTTTGAAAGAGATATTATTTTCTAGTTTTAAAGTATAAATTATTTTGAAATAACCGCGGTGTTATAATAACGTTTGGTTGTTGAAGAGACCAGGATCGGAAGTTGTCATACTCTCTGCCAACTCCGAAAACCACTTTAACAACCGCGTACGCGGTGGAGATTCCAGAATGAAGTAGGATGGTGGCGGCGTTTCCTTTGAGGTAAATACGTGGACCCGACTTCCGTGAGTTGGCATAAGGTGGCTAAAATAGGAGCGATTCTCGGGCCAAGGGGGTTAGCGCCCTTTATCGGATACTCCTCTTTGATATTATACTCTGACTTTGGATTGATTCTGTGGCCACTTTTGATTTCTTTGATTTTAGGGGGGAGTTTGTCCGAGGTGGGCTGTAGCTGCGGCTACGCGTTACCACCAGCCCGGATGCGTAATTGGTATATCTACCCTGGCATTGCCTAGTTGTGCCGTGTCACCTACCCTATCGCGCCTTGTACGAGTTTGGTTTTCTCCCATAGCCCGTGTGGTACCCTCTGGTGGCTTCCCAATCAGGATGGACTATGATATTGGATGGACTACTGGGGCTATTACGTGTTAAGGGGAATATTAGGTCACTCCTTAATGCTATTTAAAAGTATGTTTATTTTACTATAGATACTATTATAATAGTGAAATATACTACATAGTAAATAGTTTAACGGGTCCTTAAGAGATGTGAATCCCGAGCATCTTTTGAGTTACTGCACTCATATTTATTCCTATTGATTTAACTTACATAAGATCTTTTAGTTTTGACTCGAGTGTTTTGTCTTTTCAATTCGCTCGGGTCAGTCCGAGCGTTTCAGGATCGAAGACTTTAGCTCTGGAGGATGAAGACGGAGATTTCTATTATTATTATTTATTATATTCCACTACACTCATATTGTTCCGCTGCATTGATATTTATTGGTATGTGAACTCTGATATTTATTGTATAAAGAAGAATCAAATGTTTTGTATACATTTTTATGAACTGTATATTTGATTATTATATTTTATCTTTCCGCTGTGAGATTCTGTTTTGTTTTATTTCTTTCTCGTTTTTCTTATTTACCCCATAACAATCCGCCCTTCCGAACGGTTTGAATTGGCACGTGTGTCGATTTAAAGCGTGCGAAAAGGCAGGGAGTTACATCTAGTATCAAAGCTTTGGTTTAACGATAAAGCTTAGCTTTGTGGGGTTTGACTGTTTATTAATAGGGTAGTGATACCCTACGGGAGTCGCTGTGTGTATATATATATGAGAGAGCGTACTTGTTAGTGTTATAAAAAGGTTTTGTGATGCAGCCCAGCATGATATTCCAATTCAAGATTTGAAGCTGGAACAAGTTAACAACTCAGCTAAGTCGTATAAACGAGTTAGAGGGGTGAAAAGGCGGGGAAAGGATGATGCAGTGCAAACTCACTCGAAGGTCTTAGGTCGTTCACGACCTAACGCGTTGGGTCTTAAAACGCTCAAACGACCTAGCGAGTCAATTCTAAAGTCGCAAGCGAGCTATACGGTCCAACCCAGCAAGATAAGCAACCCAGTGCGCGTCACTTTAGGTCGCTCCGATCTTTCAAACCACCATCTTGTCGAGCTACGACCTAACCTAGGTCGCTCAACTTCCTAGGTCGTTAAGACGCTCATCTTAAGCCGCATGAAGCAGGCCGCTGTTGTTAAGTCGCTTGGTGTCGTATGTTGCTAGGTCGCGTGAGTCTTGAGTCGTGTATGTACTGAGTTGTAATTTTAGGTCGCTTTGTTGTTATTGTGTTGTAATAATGTTGTGTCGCTCGTGTTCTTAAGTCGTAACTCGTGTTGTATATATTGAGTCGTTATTTTGTTAAGTCGTTGGGCCTGCTAGGTCGTAGGTCGTGGTATAAGTTAGGTCGAAGCTGATCTGTGTTGTGTTGTAAGCCTATAAATAGGCGAGTTGGGTCATTTGTAAAAGGGTGGTTGATTTTTGAATGAAACTTTGTTGGAGTGCTTTGTGCCTCTTTTGAAATTGGTAGTTGAGTGTGATCTCCTATCTTCACTTTCGGCATTCGAGTGCGCTCGAATCAACGATTGTTGAAGCCAATTCATGGAATCAAGTGCGCTTGATCAACATTCGAAGAATTGTAGATCTTCTCTCATGATATCGTGCGCGATCAACGTGTCGGAGATAGCTAGAATTCGGTATCTTTCGAGATCAACGAATTTGGGCATTTGGGTATTTCCAATCCATCGATTTTATTTGCTTCATCTAATCGTTTCATCGATTAGTTTGACACGAAATCTTCATTTCGTCGTCATCTTTATATTTCCGCTACGTCATTTGGTATCAGAGCCAGACTTAGCCAATCATAGCTAAGCCGAGTCTTGGAGCCAAGGAGAAGTATTTGAAGTTTGGAGATCGGATTTGCATTGTTGAGAAGTTTGGTGTTCATCGTGAAGTTGCAATAAGTTGGGAGTTTCGATCCATATCATTTTGGATCAAAGTTCGGAAAGTGTTTGAATTTTGCTCGTTGGAATTTTTGTACGCCGAAGTGAAGTTTTAATTTTGAAGAGTTTGATTGATTCAGGTCGAGCTAACTGAAGCATAGATCTGAGATAAGTGAAGCCGTGCATCACTTTGAAGAGTTCAAAGCTGAGCCAAGTTAAGTTGTGAGAGATTAATCATGCCGCCGAGAAGAGCTAATCGTCATCAAAATGTTGAAGCGTTGTATAGAAGTGAAGAAGCTGAGCAGATGGAACAACGCATCAATGAAAAGTTTGATGAAGGTATTGGGAAGTTAGAGAAATTGATGAATGATTTGAATCAAAGTCAAAGGAGAAGGTCACCAATCTCGAACCATGGAGGAAACAGAGTTTCGCCATTGGTTGCAGAAGCGAGGAGGGTGTCACCACAATCTTGTAGAGATCGAAGAGAATCATCAGTTTCCATAAGAAGGGATCACCATGAGTATAGACACGAAGAGAGAAGAACTCCATGTGAGTTTGGAGATGAGCCATATCATGATGTTGAAAGACATAGTAGAAGAGATATGCGTGATCATAGAGATGTTGATGGTCGAGATCGATATCGAAGTACATTTGATTATCATGAAGACGGTGATAGATGTGGTGTTCATTATCGAGATCGAGATCAAGTACGAAATCCCTATCGAGAGGTAGAAGATGATCGTAAATGGGAGTCAGGGATGTAGATGGAAATTACAGAATTCAAGGGTGGTATGGTAGCTGAAGAATTCTTGGATTGGTTATCAAATGTCGAAGAAATTTTTGACTTCAAGGAAGTTCCTGAGCATCGTAGAGTTAAGTTGGTTGCTACTCGTTTGAGAGGTAGAGCTATAGCATGGTGGCAGCAAACTAAACTTACACGGGCGAGAATGGGAAAGTCAAAGATTGAGTCATGGGAGAAGATGAAGAAGTTAATGAAAGCTAATTTCTTACCTTATAATTATCAGTCTCTTATGTATCAACGCTTACAGAATTTAAGACAGGGAACGAAGTCAGTGAATGATTACGCAGATGAATTTTATCAACTGATTGCTCGAAATGACATTATGGAGATAGAGGAACAATTGAATGCTAGGTTTGTTGGTGGATTGAGGATCCAGATATAGGATATGGTGAATGTGCTTGATCCTAGATCTGTAGCTGAAGCGCACCAGAAAGCGTTGGCTTGGGAGAAGCAGGGAAGACGAGGAGGTGGTGTGTTTCCAAGTTCCAATATTCAGAACAAATGTGCTAGTGGGAGTTCCAATGTTTCTAAAGCTGTTAGTAAACCAGTTGTGAATGAGGTTGCAAAGGCAAAGGTCAACAACAGTTTCAAATGTTATAATTGCCAGGAAATGGGTCACAGGAGTAATGAATGTCCGAAACCGAAGAAGCGAACAATGATTACTGAAGTAGAAGGTGAGTATGTTGGTGAAGGTTATACTAGTCCAGTTGAGAAGGATGAACATGATATCACGTCGGGAGATGAAGGATGTAATCTAATGATGAGGAGATCTTGTTTAACACCAAAGCAAGAGGATGAGGCTAGTTGGTTGAGGAGCAATATCTTTCAGTCGACATGCACTATACTGGAAAAGGTTTGTAAATTTATGATTGACGCGGAAAGTTGTGACAATATCATTTCTACTAAAGCTGTGAGAAAGTTGAAGTTAAAGACGGAGAAACATCCAAATCCTTACAAGTTAGCGTGGTTAAGGAAAGGAGGAGAGGTGAAGGTGGACAGGCGAGTTTATGTTCCATTTTCTATTGGAAAGAAGTATAAAGACGAGATCTGGTGAGTGGTGGAGATGGATGTTTGTCACTTGCTTTCGGGAAGACCATGGCAGTATGACCGAGCAGTGCAGCATGATGGTCGAACCAATAGCTACAGTTTTATGTTTGAGGGTACTAAGATCATTTTAGCTCCGAAGAAGATACAGCAAGGAGAGAGCAAGTCAGAAGAGATTGAGGAGCTGAAAACTTTGTTGACTTTGAAGGAGTTTATTGAAGAAGTAGAGGAGAGTCCAGAAGTATTCTTGTTGATTGGACATGAAGCTAGGGAATCTGTTGAAGTTCCAGAGGGAGTAAAGCCAATATTGGAGGAATTGGAAGACGTGTTTCCTAAAGAGTTTCCAAAGGAGCTACCACCGTTGAGGGACATTCAACATCAGATAGATCTTGTACCTGGAGCTGTGTTACCTCACAGGCCACACTACAGGATGAGTCCTAAGGAGCATGAGGAACTGAGAAGGCAGGTGGAGGAGTTGTTAGAACAGGGGCGTGTTCAGTGTTTTGTTTCTAGGATATATTCTGTCGACGGAGGGTATTCAAGTGGATGAAAGTAAAGTGGAAGCTGTCAGGAGTTGGCCACAACCCAAGACAATTACTGAAGTGAGGAGCTTTCATGGGTTGGTATCTTTTTATCGAAATTCATTCCACATTTTAGCAGTGTAATGGCACCTGTAACCGATTGCATGAAAGGAAAGAAGTTCGTGTGGACAGAGGAAGCAAAGTTGGCTTTTGAAAAGATTAAGACACTTTTGACGTCAACACCAATTCTAGTTTTGCCGGATTTTCAGATATTGTTCGAGTTACACACTGATGCTTCGAAGGTTGGGATCGGTGGAGTATTGAGTCAGAAGGGCAGACCAGTTGCTTATTTCAGTGAGAAGTTGTCCGGAGCCAAGTTGAGATATAGCACTTATGACGTGGAATTTTACGCAATTTTTCAAACTGTAAAGCACTGGAGACATTATCTGTTTCAGAAGGAGTTTGTTCTTTATACGGATCACGAAGCTTTGAAACATTTGCAAGGGCAGGACAAAATTTCAGCTAGGCACGCTACATGGGTCGCGTATCTACAACAGTTTACTTTTGTTGTGAAGCACAAATCAGGGGTGACGAATCGTGTAGCTGATGCCTTGAGCAGGAGGAATCATTTGTTGACAACAATGAAGGTTGAAGTGACAGGATTTGAACTATTACCGGAGTTGTTTGAAGAAGATCCTTACTTTACGAAGATTGTTGAGAAAGTCAAGGATGGAAGTATTGATGAGTTTGTGTTGGTAGATGGATTCTTATTCAAGGGGAATCGATTATGCATACCAAATTGCAGCTCGAGAATGAAAATTGTGAAAGAGTTGCATGAAGAAGGACATGTTGGACGGGATCACACATTACAGTTGATTTCTCAATCTTACTATTGGCCCTCGATGAGGCGGGAAGTTGAAAAGTTTGTGCGTAGATGTCATGTTTGTCAGGTTTCGAAAGGGACAGCTACAAATGCGGGATTGTATATGTCTTTACCTATTCCTACAAAACCATGGGTAGATATAAGCATGGATTTCGTGTTGGGTTTGCCGAGCACTCAACGGGGAAATGACTCTATATATGTTGTGGTGGACCGTTTCTCGAAGATGGTACATTTTGTTGCTTGTAAAAAGACGGCAGATGCAGTCCATGTAGCACAGTTGTTCTTTAGAGAAATCTATGGCTTGCATGGTTTACCAGAATCTATAGTTTCAAACAGGGACACCAGATTTTTGAGTCATTTTTGGCTGAGTTTGCGGAAGATGGTGGGAACAAAGCTGAATTTCAGTAGTGCTTATCATCCGCAGTCGGATGGACAAACCGAGGTTGTGAACAGATCGCTGGGAAATTTATTGCGGTGTCTTGTGAAGGATAATCTGAAGAGCTGGGAAGTGAAGTTACGTCAAGCGGAGTTTGCTCATAATCATGCTATCAACCGGAGTACGGGTTTCAGCCCATTTCACATTGTATATTCAAGCTTGCCAAAGGGGCCACTGGATTTAACGATAGTGCCACAACCGAAGGGGATAGTTAAGCGGACTGCTGATTTTGTTGATGGGTTGACAGAATGTGATAGAATCGTTCAGGAACGATTGGAGAAGATGAATGAGAAGTATAAACAATCTGCGGATCTGAAGCGAAGAAGTGTTGAATTTAATGAAGGATATTTAGTATATGTTGTTCTAACGATGGATCGTTTTCTAGTGGGGGCATACAATAAACTTAAAGCTCGAAAGATTGGTCCTGTAAAGATTGTGAAACGGATCAATGAAAACGCTTATAGGTTGAAACTGCCGGAGGATGCGTACACTTCTAACGTGTTTAATGTTAAGCATCTTATACCTTATTATGGAGATAAACAATCCAATGGGGAAGAACATTTAAATTCGAGGACGAATTTTTCCCAACCAGGGGAGGATGATGCAGCCCAGCCTGATATTCCAATTCAAGATTTGAAGCTGGAACAAGTTAACGACTCAACTAAGTCGTATGAATGAGTTAGAAAGGTGAAAAGGCGGGGAAAGGATGATGAAGTGCAAACTCACTCGAAGGTCCTAGGTCGTTCACGACCTAACGCGTTGGGTCTTAAAACGCTCAAACGACCTAGCGAGTCAATTCTAAAGTCGCAAGCGAGTTATACGGTCCAACCCAGCAAGATAAGCAACCCAGTGCGCGTAACTTTAGGTCGCTCCGATCTTTCAAACCACAATCTTGCCGAGCTACGACCTAACCTAGGTCGCTCAACTTCCTAGGTCGTTAAGACGCTCATCTTAAGCCGCATGAAGCAGGCTGCTGTTGTTAAGTCACTTGGTGTCGTATGTTGCTAGGTCGCGTGAGTCTTGAGTCGTGTATGTACTGAGTTGTAATTTTAGGTCGCTTTGTTGTTATTGTGTTGTAATAATGTTGTGTCGCTCGTGTTCTTAAGTCGTAACTCGTGTTGTATATATTGAGTCGTTATTTTGTTAAGTCGTTAGGCCTGCTAGGTCGTAGGTCGTGGAATAAGTTAGGTCGAAGCTGATCTGTGTTGTGTTGTAAGCCTATAAATAGGCGAGTTGGGTCATTTGTAAAAGGGTGGTTGATTTTTGAATGAAACTTTGTTGGAGTGCTTTGTGCCTCTTTTGAAATTGGTAGTTGAGTGTGATCTCCTATCTCCACTTTCGGCATTCGAGTGCGCTCGAATCAACGATTGTTGAAGCCAATTCACGAAATCAAGTGCGCTTGATCAACGTTCGAAGAATTGTAGATCTTCTCTCACGGTATCGTGCGCGATCAATGTGTCGAAGATAGCTAGAATTCGGTATCTTTCGAGATCAACGAATTTGGGCATTTGGGTATTTTCAATCCATCGATTTTATTTGCTTCATCTGATCGTTTCATCGATTAGTTTGAAACGAAATCTTCATTTCGTCGTCATCTTTATATTTCCGCTGCGTCATTTTGATATTGTGTTAATTTGTTCCATTTTGTATTTATAAACTCTGGTTGGTGCATGGGACGCTGTGACATCAATAGGGGTTTCTAAACACTAAATAGGACAGACCGACATAATGTTTGTTTTAATATAGGTGAATGAAATAATTTTGCCTATTATAGTTTATATATATAAAATAAATTTTATAAATAATATATATACTTGGGTGCTATATATTGGTTGTTAGGTAACGAAATTATAAATATAGTTGAAATAAGGTTTAGAATAAAACAAATAAATTTGGAAATTTTAGAACTTAAGTTCCGGGGCTTTGGAAATTGCTTTCAAATGATTTTGGAATATAGTAATAATAGTATTAGAAGTATTTTTTTTATATATAAATATTTCAATATAATTTGAAAGAATTGTTTTAAAGAAATTTTGGAAAGAAATTTTTTTGTACTTCCCTCTCTATCGCTGGAAAATAATTTTGGTGATGAGTGCACGCATCATCGATGTTCATTTTCGAGTTTCGAAGTGGGAAGGCCACTGTAGCAGTTCGACTACAGAAATTTTTGATAAACAAATATAAATTTTAAATTGTTTTAAATATAATTTGATGTATATAAATTTGTAAGTGTATATTTATCTGTTATTTTAAAATGATTTGAATAAAACCCGGTATTTAATTCTTAAGTTTCCGTTAATTAATATTTTCAGTTATTGTAGTAAATTTGAATGTAAGTAATTAATAATTGAAACCGCTAAAGGAAATAAGAGATTTAATGCTAAGTTATAAATAAAAAGAAGATAAAGGATAGGTTATAAATAAAATAACGGGGAAGTTGAAATTTATAATCAATAAAAGCAAAGGATGTAATTATTGAACCATTAATTAAAAGAATTGAGAAAAAACTTGTATAACTTTCAATTACATTCTTAAAGGCATATATATAACTTACCAAAAGATATAAAAGTTGAAAATGTTAATAAGAAAATGTAATAGATATTATACAAGTACTTGAGGTAATGAAAATAATTAATGGAATTCTTTAATAAATAAGAATTGATGTGTAGTTGTATAAACTTATGTATTATTGAATGCTACTAATTAAATATAATGGAAAGTAGGTATTGTAAGTAAGCAATTATAAACTTAAGTGAATAGGTGATGTTAATTCTGAATAAAATAAGAATAAAGGATGAATGCTGGAAAAGAGAAATTTTGACTATAAACTTAGGTTAATAAATTTACCCACTAAGAAATCCGATTGAATATGAATAAAATAAATAAATGAATAAAAAGAGAAATTAAACAACAAATGTATGAATGAAAATAATAAGGATAAACAAAATTTGTTGTTCAAATTGGTTGTTGTTCGTTTTGGTTTATAGTTGTTTGGGTAAGGATACTTTAAAATTGTTAGGATGAATAAATAATCTATTTAGGTTCCATCAAGGACTGTTGGGTGAATGATGCACTAAGTAATTATTTTCCATTCTGTGCAAGTTAAAGTTTTGAACCCGAACAACTATTTGTTGTTTGATATGTATGATTGGTTGATTTGTGTTGATTTTATGTGATGATTGATGTTGTATGGATTTGTTAGTTACTGATTGAAACAATGCTAAATATTTCATTTTATCTAATTAATTAACTCTTTTGGATTATATAAGTGATATACAGGTTATGGAAGCAATTGCTACTGCATTTGGTTTCATAATTAAGCATTAATTGCCCGACAAATAGGTACGTTTTCGGATTACGGTTTATAGCGTTATTATATTTTCCTGGGTTGGGATTTATTTTATGTTGGAAAGTATATGTTGTATATTATTATATTGATATTATATTTTCCTCTCCGTACAAAGGAGACTCTGCCGAATTTTTTCGTAAATTTTGGACTTAGAAAATTTTGAAAAATGTTTCCCAAACTTTATTAAATTTGAGTATAAAAAGATTTAATTGTTATAAATTGTTATATTTTATTTTAATTAATTAATTTTGTAAATTTAATTGTTATAAAGTAAATGTTTTGAATAAGATATATTGATTTTTTAATTCTTCTTTTCCCTTCTTTTTCCTTTTCGGGGACGAAAAGTTTTGAGTGGGGGAGAGTGTAACGACCCGTAAATTTCGACAATCAAATTTGTTAATTTAATGGGATTTTGTGTTTTAATTTTTAGTAGAAATAATAAAGGTGATAAATTAATATTGGAATGAACGCTAAATTAAAATATAGCAATGGTAATTAAAACCTATTTATAGTAATTTGAATAAATTCAAATGAATTAAGTAGTGAAAAGAGTTTTACCTATATATAAATTGAATATGAGAAATTTAAGGAAAGTATTAAATTGATTTAATGTAATAAAGATTGTTGACAGTAATTGGAACAAATTAGGGAATTATGTTAATGCAAGTTAATAATTTATAAACTTGAATGAACATTTCAATTTAATAAATTTATTCAAATGTACGACTTAGTTATAAGTGTAGATTTATGGGTATGATTACAAAATAGTATAAATTGCCTAATTAAGTGGTCAATAAATTTATTTAGAAATCAAACTCATTTAAGTGGTAAGAAATTATAATGTGTTATTGATAACTTTAATGATTTTTAATATAGTAACGGAAGTGGAAATAGAAATTAATAGAAATGTAAACTTATTTTAAGGTAGTAATTGCATGTAGATTTATGAAATGGAGTTAATGCAAATAAATGGAATTGAATTTTACATTACTATGAATTTAAAGGAATATGTGGTAATTGGATAAAATCAATATAAGACAATAAATGCAATGGTTGTGGGTTAATAATAAAGTGTGAATAGGGAAATGATTGTTATAGTAATTGAATGGAATTCCGATTTGTTGGAATAGAGTAAATGTATGCCTGGTAATAAATTTAATATAGGAAAACAAAATTGAAATATTGAATTAATTAATTTATATATATATAATAAATGGTGATTATTGGATTGGGAAATAATAAACTTATAAAAGGTGATTAAGAGTTGTGACCATAAATTATTATGAGTAATACATATATATTTAATTCATTCAATTGAATTGGAAATCATTGCAATAAATCTAAAGGAAATGTTACCTTAATATAAATTTGGCAAACATTAAGGGTAATAGTTATGAACCAAATATAATTATACCATAGGAAGAAATTTATCGAATAATAATTGGTTAGATAAAAAGGATTTAAGTAAATCAAGCTAATTTATTTGGATAAATTTTATTTATTGAGTTTATTGTGAATGTAATTAATTACTACGCTATTTGGGATTGAGATGGGAATTGGTTTAAAGAATTATAAATTAATAAGTAATACAAGATGATAAAATTTATGAATTATAGAATTTGAAATTTAAATAGTGAGTTAATTTATTTAATTTATAACAATTGGATTTACTGCAAATGAATGAAATCAAATATTTAACTATTACGTTAATTCAAAAAAATATTTTGAAATTTGGAAATATTTATGTAATAATTTCAAATCCAATGGTAAACCCTTCTATTTCAAATTATGAATGGAATAAATATGGGTTAATTCAATTTAATGGAAATGTTGGAAATTTATCTATAATTTTGAATTTTATGAAATTGAAGATTTATATTGATTAATCTTTAATAAATTGACATTTGAAAATTGTTAAATCATTGTAAATGTTTAAGAAATATTAAGATGATAAAATTTTAAATTTTAGAATTTAAAATATAAATTTGATTTAATTAATTAATTATTAATTTATTTAATTAATGGGAAAATAGCCATTTTGGCCACTGACTCGGATTTCGACGAAACCAGTTTCATCGGATCCGTAACGGTGAATTATTATAGGGTTTCAAGTTTCGTAGCGATCGGACTTGTCGTTTGATCGTACGAACGCGAAACGCCTTGAAATCGATTTAATTGAAATCAATTGAAATCAATTTGAAAATATTGATTTCAGCATAACTTCTTCGTACGATGGGATTTGGAGGTGAAACTTTTTCCATCGCGTTTAAAATATTTTAAAACACCTATTTTGATATATGGGTTTACCTAATCTCGTTCCGTGGTCAGAACGGGCTTTTTGGGCCACGTTAGTGTTAGCACGTACATCTATCAACCCGATCCATATATTTATTTCAATTTGCCTATAAATACCTTGCTAAACCCTAGCCTCCACCTATTCTCATTTATTTGCGCGTAAAAATTTCATCAACTCTTCCTCTTCCTCAATGGATGAAAACCCTAGATCCAATTCAAATTCAAAGTCAAAAATCCCAACTCCTCAGAAAAATCTGAAAAAATATATGTTGTAGATTTCATCGATACGAATCTATGTGTGGCGTCTGTTTCTATAATTAATGCTCGTTTCAGCCAAAAAACTCGGTCAAAGATCACAAATCGCAAAACCCTAAGTTCAATTTGGGCTTTTTTGATTTCGTCGCCAATCGACGAAATTGAAATATCGGTATCGAAGAGATCGACAAGGGGAGGCTAATGGTGGTGGTCTCGTGTCCTAGCTAGACCTGAGGCGGCGTAATTTCGGCGATCTAGGTTTCGAATAGTTGGCGGCCGGCAGCGAAGGGGAAGGACCGTACCTAGGTTAATCGATGCGGCTGGCCGAGGAGCGTTAGGCGGTGGTGGTCGGCAATAGGCCGGTGGCCGGTGGCACATGCAAACGTTTGTCAAAGGAGGCAAGTCAACGGCATGAATGGGTTTCGTTCCCTAGTTGTCGCGATGTTACTATAGCTGAGCGCGTGAAAATAAGTGGTGATGACATGGAGATGTTGTGTTGGGTGAGTTGTTTATTTTGTTTTTAATTAAATTTTGATTTCAAATCTTTTAATTCGAATATCTCCCACATACGAACTCCGTTTCACACACAATTTTTTTTTGTTTGGATCATAATAAAATTCCGGACATTTTGGCACTAGTTTGGACAAATTATAAGACTATGCAATTTTTGAATTTAAATTGGATTTAAATTCAATTTAAATTCAAAAGGTGGGTGTTTTAATCCACTCACAATTTCTAAAGTTTCTTATGTTTGTTAAATTGATTTATGATATGTTTAGAAATTTATTTATAGCTGTTTGACATATATTTCATCATTATCTCAGTAAATTTGCATCCATATAATTTACTTGTTATTTAATTCATTTTGCATATAAACTGCCATTTAAAATCTTTGTTAAATTTATTATTTCATATAAACTACTAGTTAAATATATTTATTATTAAGTATAAACTACAGTTAAACAGTTATTTAATTCATTATTGAAAAATGAAATGTCAGTAATTAATAATTATTTATTGATGTGATTGTTTGAATTGGATGATAAATTGATAAATGGTTGATGATTGATATGATGGATGAATGGATGCTGTATTTATATTGTATAAACTGCAAGTTATTATGCATTTTCATTTCATTCGGGATTGCGGTTTGAAATGATATACAACCGTATTTTATTTTTAAATTGCGGATTGAAATGATAAATATCTGTATCACTTGACCACAGGATAGAAATTATATACAGGCACCGCGGTATATATATAAAATTATTTTTGAAATGATTTCTATGGTTTAGGAAAGAATACGGTTTAATAAATATTAAATTTTGATATATACATAGTAAAATTCTTGAATTTAGCTATGCATAAATTTGTTTCGAATTTTTAAATTAAGCTAAATAATGAAGTTGATTTCGTTTATATAATATGATTAAGTATATATTTGGAATTCTATAGTATATAGAGTTTATAATAACTCAAATAAAAGTAAGGTTGAAAATAAATGGGAATATGATTTGAATTAAAGTATTTAAGAATTTTCCTCAAAAGTTTTTTTTTGAAATGTAAATAAATTAAGATTTAAAGGGTAAGATTTTATAACTTGATTTTGGTTTGAGAATTTAAATGAATATCAAATTGATTTAAAGAATATTATCAAGTTAATTTAATTAAAAGAATATCCTGTTATTGAAGTTTAAGGGTTATACTATAATAATATTTGTTTTATTAAGTAAACATTTCAAAAATAATAATAATAATAATAATAATAATAATAATAATAATAATAAGAATTGGATATTGATATGTATTAAATTATCAAAGAATCCGTTTTGAACTATGGAATATTTAAGCTTTGAAATATATGGAAATTAAAATGGTTTATTTGGAGGTTCAAATTGATATTGGGAATTTATTGTGAAGTAAAGAAGCTATTTTATTTAATAAAGTAATATAGTATTTGAACCGTTAAGTATTAAAAGTTATGTTTCAAGGTATATATATTTGAAATTACTATGATTTTGGGAAAGGGATATTTATAAAATAAAAATGATATCATATTGGTTTGGGATTTTAAAAATATAAATGATATCGTATTTATATGGTTTGAAAGAGATATTATATTCTGGTTTTAAAGTATAAATTATTTTAAAATAACCGCGGTGTTATAATAACGTTTGGTTGTTGAAGAGACTGGGATCGGAAGTTGTCATACTCTCTGCCAACTCCTAAAACCCCTTTAACAACCGTGTACGCGGTGGAGATTCGAGAATGAAGTAGGATGGCGGCGGCGTTTCTTTTGAGGTAAATACGTGGACCCGACTACCGTGAGTTGGCATAAGGTGGCTAAAACAGGAGCGATTCTCGGACCAAGGGGGTTAGCGCCCTTTATCGGATACTCCTCTTCGATATTATACTCTGACTTTGGATTGATTCGGTGGCCACTTTGGATTTCTTTGATTTTAGGGGGGAGTTTGTCTGAGGTGGGCGGTCGCTGCGGCTAAGCGTTACCACCAGCCCGGATGCGTAATTGGTATATCTACCCTGGCATTGCCTAGTTGTGCCGTGTCACCTACCCTATCGCGCCTTGTACGAGTTTGGTTTTCTTCCGTAGCCCGTGTGCTATCCTCTGGTGGCTTCCCGATCAGGAGGAACTATGATATTGGATGGACTACTGGGACTATTACGTGTTAAGGGGAATATTGGGTCACTCCTTAACGCTATTTAAAAGTATGTTTATTTTACTATAGACACTATTATAATAGCGAAATATACTACATAGTAAATAGTTTAACGGATCCTTAAGAGATGTGAATCCCGAGCATCTTTTGAGTTACTGCACTCTATTTATTCCTGTTGATTTAAATTACATAAGATCTTTTAGTTCTGACTCGAGTGTTTTGTCTTTTCAATTCGCTCGGGTCAGTCCCAACGTTTCAGGATCGAAGGCTTTAGCTCTGGGGGACGAAGACGGAGATTTCTATTATTATTATTTATTAAATTCCACTACACTCATATTGTTCCGCTGCATTGATATTTATTGGTATGTGAACTCTGATATTTATTGTATAAAGAAGAATCAAATGTTTTGTAAACATTTTTATGAACTGTATATTTGATTATTATATTTTATCTTTCCGCTGTGAGATTCTGTTTTGTTTTATTTCTTTCTCGTTTTTCTTATTTACCCCATAACAACCCGCCCTTTTGAACGGTTTGAATTGGCACGTGTGTCGATTTAAAGCATGCGAAAAGGCGGGGCATTACATCTGGTATCAGAGCTTTGGTTTAGCGATAAACCTTAGCTTTATGGGGTTTGACTCTTTATTAATAGGGTAGTAATACCCTATGGGAGTCGTTGAGTGTATACATATATATATGAGAAAGCGTACTTGTTAGTGTTATAAAAAGGTTTTGATATTGTGTTAATTTGTTCCGTTTTGTATTTATAAACTGTGGTTGGTGCATGAGACGTTGTGACATCAATAGGGGTTTCTAAACACTAAGTAGGACAGACCGACATAATATTTGTTTTAATATAGGTGAATGAAATAATTTTGCCTATTATATTTTCTATATATAAAATAAATTTTATAAATAAGATATATAGTTGGGTGCTATATGTTGGTTGTTAGGTAACGAAATTATAAATAATAGTTGAAATCAGTTTTAGAATAAGATAAATAAATTTGGAAATTTTAGAACTTAAGTTCCCGGGCTTTGGAAATTGCTTTAAAATAATTTTGGAATATAGTAATAATAGTATTAGAAGTATTTTTTTATATATAAATATTTCAATATAATTTGAAAGAATTGTTTTAAAAGAAATTTTGGAAAGAAAAAGTTTTGTACTTCCCTCTCTATCACTGGAAAATAATTTCGGTGATGAGTGCACGCATCATCGATGTTCATTTTCGAGTTTCGAAGTGGGAAGGCCACTGTAGCAGTTCGACTACAGAAATTTTTGATAAACAAATATAAATTTCAAATTTTTTTAAATATAATTTGATATATATAAATTTGTAAGTGTATATTTGTCTGTTATTTTAAAATGATTTGAATAAAACCCGGTATTTAATTCTTAAGTTTTCGTTAATTAATAGTTTCAGTTATTGTAGTAAATTTGAACGTAAGTAATTAATAATTGAAACCGCTAAAGGAAATAAGAGATTTAATGCTAAGTTATAAATAAAAAGAAGATAAAGGATAGGTTATAAATGAAATAACAGGGAAGTTGAAATTTATAATCAATAAAAGCAAAGGATGTAATTATTGAACCATTAATTAAAAGAACTGAGAAAAAACATGTATAATTTTCAATTACATTCTTAAAGGCATATATATAACTTGCCAAAAGATATAAAAGTTGAAAATGTTAATAAGAAAATGTAATAGATATTATACAAGTAATTAACTTGAGGTAATGAAAATAATTAATGGAATTCTTTAATAAATAAGAATTGATGTGTAGTTGTATAAACTTAAGTATAATTGAATGCTACTAATTAAATATAATGGAAAGAAGGTATTGCAAGTAAGCAATTATAAACTTAAGTGAATAGGTGAAGTTAATCCTGAATAAAATAAGAATAAAGAATGAATGCTGGAAAAGAGAAATTTTGACTATAAACTTAGGTTAATAAATTTACCTACTAAGAAATCCGATTGAATATGAATAAAATAAATAAATGAATAAAAAGAAAAATTAAACAACAAATGTATGAATGAAATTAATTAGGATAAACAAAATTTGTTGTTCAAATTGGTTGTTGTTCGTTTTGATTTATAGTTGTTTGGGTAAGGATACTTTAAAATTGTTAGGATGAATAAATAATCTATTTGGGTTCTATTAAGGACTGTTGGGTGAATGATGCACTAAGTAATTATCTTCCATTCTGTGCAAGTTAAAGTTTTGAACCCGAACAACTATTTGTTATTTGATATGTATGATTGATTGATTTGTGTTGATTTTATGTGATGATTGATGTTGTATGGATTTGTTAGTTATTGATTGAAACAACGCTAAATATTTCATTTTATATAATTAATTAACTCTTTTGGATTATATAAGTGATATACAGGTTATGGAAAAAATTGCTACTGCATTTGGTTTCATAATTAAGCGTTAATTGCCCGACAAATAGGTACGTTTTCGGATTACGGTTTATAGCGTTATTATATTTTCACGGGTTGGGATTTATTTTATTTTGGAAAGTATATGTTGTATATTGTTATTTTGATATTATATTTTCTCCCGAGCCTCTCCGTACAAAGGAGACTCTGCCGAAAATTTTCGTAAATTTTGGACTTAGAAAATTTTGAAAAATGTTTTCCAAACTTTATTAAATTTGAGTATAAAAAGTTTTAATTGTTATAAATTGTTATATTTTATTTTAATTAATTAATTTTATAAATTTAATTGTATAAAGTTAATGTTTTGAATAAGATATATTGATTTCTTAATTCTTCTTTTCCCTTCTTTTTCCTTTTCGGGGACGAAAAGTTTTGAGTGGTGGAGAGTGTAACGACCCGTAAATTTCGACAATGAAATTTGTTAATTTAATGGGATTTTGTGTTTTAATTTTTAGTAGAAATAATAAAGGTGATAAATTAATATTGGAATGAACGCTAAATTAAAATATAGCAATGGTAATTAAAACCTATTTATAGTAATTTGAATAAATTCGAATGAATTAAGTAGTGAAAAGATTTTTACCTAGATATAAATTGAATATGAGATATTTAAGGGAAGTATTAAATTGATTTAATGTAATAAAAGATTGTTGACGGTAATTGGAATAAATTAGGGAATTATGTTAATGCAAGTTAATAATTTATAAGTTTGAATGAACATTTCAATTTAATAAATTTAATCAAATGTAGGACTTAGTTATAAGTGTAGATTTATGTGTATGATAACAAATTAGTATAAATTGCCTAATTAAGTGGTGAATAAATTTATTTGGCAATCAAACTCATTTAAATGGTAAGAAATTATAATGTGTTATTGATATAAACAGCACTTTAATGATTTTTAATATAGTAACGGAAGTGGAAATAGAAACTAATAGAAACGTAAACTTATTTTAAGGTAGTAATTGCATATAGATTTATGAAATGGAGTTAATGCAAATAAATGGAATTGAATTTTACGTTACTATGAATTTAAAGGAATATGTGGTAATTGGATAAAATCAATATAAGACAATAAATGCAATGATTTTGGGTTAATAATAAAGTGTGAATAGGGAAATGATTGTTATAGTAATTGAATGGAATTCCAATTTGTTGGAATAGAGTAAATGTATCTTGGTAATAAATTTAATATAGGATAACGAAATTGAAATATTGAATTAATTAATTTATATATATAAAATAAATGGTGATTATTGGATTGGGAAATAATAAACTTATAAAAGGTGATTAAGAGTTGTGACCACAAATTATTATGAGTAATACATATATATTTAATTCATTCAATTGAATTGGAAATCATTGCAATAAATCTAAAGGAAATGTTACCCATATAAATTTGGGAAACATTAAGGGTAATAGTTATGAACCAAATATAAATATACCATAGGAAGAAATTTATCGAATAATAATTGGTTAGATAAAAAGGATTTAAGTAAATCAAGCTAATTTATTTGGACAAATTTTATTTATTGAGTTTAATGTGAATGTAATTAATTACTACGCTATTTGGGATTGAGATGGGAATTGGTTTAAAGAATTATAAATTAATAAGTAATACAAGATGATAAAATTTACGAATTATAGAATTTGAAATTTAAATAGTGAGTTAATTTATTTAATTTATAATAATTGGATTTATTGCAAATTAATGAAATCAAATATTTAACTATTACGTTAATTCAAAAAAATAAGTTGAAATTTGGAAATATTTATGTAATAATTTTAAATCCAATGGTAAACCCTTCTATTTGAAATTATGAATGGAATAATTATGGGTTAATTCAATTTAATGGAAATGTTGAAAATTTATCTATAATTTTGAATTTTATGAAATTGAAGATTTATATTGATTAATCTTTAATAAATTGACATTTAAAAATTGTTAAATCATTGTAAATGTTTGATAAATATTAAGAGATAAAATTTTCAATTTTAGAATTTAAAATATAAAATTAGATTTAATTAATTAATTATTAATTTTTTTTAATTAATGGGAAAATAGCCATTTTGGCCACTGACTCGGATTTCGACGAAACCAGTTTTATCGGATCCGTAACGGTGAATTATTGTAGGGTTTCAAGTTTCGTAGTGATCGGACTTGTCGTCTGATCGTACGAACGCGAAACGCCATGAAATCGATTTAATTGAAATCAATTGAAATCAATTTGGAAATAATGATTTCCGCATAACTTCTTCATACGATGGAATTTGGAGGTGAAACTTTCTCCATCGCGTTTAAAATATTTTAAAACACCTATTTTGATATATGGGTTTATCCAATTTCCTTCCGGGGTCAGAATGGGTTTTTTGGGCCACGTTAGCATAAGCACGTACATCTATCATCCCGGTTCATATATTTATTTCAATTTGCCTATAAATACCTTGCTATACCCTAGCCTCCGCATATTCTCATTTATCTACGCGTAAAAATTTCATCAACTCTTCATCTTCCTCAATGGATGAAAACCCTAGATCCAATTCAAAATCAAAGTCAAAAATCCCAACTCCTCAGAAAAATCTGAAAAAATATATGTTATAGATTTCATCGATATGAATCTACATGTGGCGTCTGTTTCTGCAATTGATGCTCGTTTCAGCCAGAAAAGCCGGTCAAAGATCAAAAATCGCGAGACCCTAAGTTCCATTTGAGCATTTTTGATTTCGTCGCCAATCGACGAAATTGAAATATGGGTATCGAAGAGATCGACAAGTGGAAGCTAATGGTGATGGTCTCGTGGCCTAGCTCGACCTGAGGCGGCATAATTTTGGCGATCTAGGATTCGAATAGGTGGCGGTCGGCGGCGAAGGGGAAGGACCGGACCTAGGTCAATCGATGCGGCTAGCCGAGGGGCGTTAGGCGGTGGTGGTCGGCAGTAGGCTGGTGGCTGTTGGCACATGCAAACGTTTGTCAAAGGAGGCAAGTCAATGGCATGAATGGGTTTCGTTTCCTGGTTGTCGCGATGTTACTGTAGCTAAGCGCGTGAAAATAAGTGGTGATGACGTGGAGATGTTGTGTTGGGTGAGTTGTTTATTTTGTTTTTAATTAAATTTTGATTTCAAATATTTTAATTCGAATATCTCCCACATACGAACTCCGTTTCACGCACGATTTTTTTGTTAGGACCGTAATAAAATTCCAGACATTTTGGCACTGGTTTGGACAAATTCTGAGACTGTGCAATTTTTGAATTTAAATTGGATTTAAATTCAATTTAAATTCGAAAGGTGAGTGTTTTAACCCACTCACAATTTCTAAAGTTTCTTATGTTCATTAAATTGATTTATGATATGTTTAGATATTTATTTATAGAAGTTTGGCATATATTTCTTCATTATCTCAGTAAATTTGCATCCATATAATTTACTTGTTATTTAATTCATTTTGCATATAAATTACCATTTAAAATCTTTGTTAAATTTATTATTGCATATAAACTACTAGTTAAATTTATTTATTATTGCATATAAACTACAGTTAAACAGTTATTTAATTCATCATTGAAAAATTAACTGTCGGTAATTAATAGTTATTTATTGATGTGATTGTTTGAATTGGATGATAAATTGATAAATGGTTGATGATTGATATGATGGATGAATGGATGCTGTATTTATATTGTATAAACTGCAAGTTATTATGCATTTTCATTTCATTCGGGATTGCGGTTTGAAATGATATACAACTGCATTTTATTTTTAAATTGCGGATTGAAATGATAAATATCCGTATCACTTGACCATAGGATAGAAAATTATATACAGGCACCGCGGTATATATATAAAATTATTTTTGAAATGATTTCTATGGTATTGGAAAGAATACGGTTTAATAAATATTAAATTTTGATATATACATAGTAAAATTCTTGAATTTAGCTATGTATAAATTTGTTCCGAATTTTTAAATTAAGCTAAATAATGAAGTTGATTTCGTTTATGTAATATGGTTAAGTATATATTTGAAATTCTATTGTATATAGAGTTTATAATAACTCAAATAAAAGTAAGGTTGAAGATAAATGGAAATTTGATTTGAATTAAAGTATTTAAGAATTTCCTTGTTTTGAAATGTAAATAAATTAAGATTTAAAGGGTAAAATTTTATAACTTGATTTTGGTTTGAGAATTTAAATGAATATCAAATTGATTTAAAGAATATTATCAAGTTAATTTAATTAAAAGAATATCCTGTTATTGAAGTTTAAGGGTTATACTTAAATAATATTTGTTTTATTAAGTAAACATTTAAAAAAGAATAATAATAGGAATTGGATATTGATATATATTAAATTATCAAAGAATCCGTTTTGAAATATGGAATATTTAAGCTTTGAAACATATGGTAATTAAAATGGTTTATTTGGAGGTTCAAACTGATATTGGGAATTTATTGTGAAATTTAAAGAAGCTATTTTATTTTATAAAGTAATATAGTATTTGAACCATTAAGTATTAAAAGTTATGTTTCAAATTTATGGTTTCAAGGTATATATATTTGAAATTACTATGATTTTGGGAAAGGGATATTTATAAAATAAAAATGATATCATATTGATTTGGGATTTTAAAAATATAAATGATATCGTATTTATATGGTTTGAAAGAGATATTATATTCTGGTTTTAAAGTATAAATTATTTTGAAATAACCGCGGTGTAATAATAACGTTTGGTTGTTGAAGAGACCGGGATCGGAAGTTGTCATACTCTCTACCAACTCCGAAAACCACTTTAACAACCGTGTGTGCGGTGGAGATTCCAGAATGAAGTAGGATGGCGGCTGCGTTTCCATTAAGGTAAATACGTGGACCCGACTACCGTGAGTTGGCATAAGGTGGCTAAAACAGGAGCGATTCTCGGGCCAAGGGGGTTAGGGCCATTTATCGGATACTCCTCTTCGATATTATACTCTGACTTTGGATTGATTCGGTGGCCACTTTTGATTTCTTTGACTTTAGGGGGGAGTTTGTCCGAGGTGGGCGGTCGCTGCGGCTAAGCGTTACCACCAGCCCGGATGCGTAATTGGTATATCTACCCTGGCATTGCCTAGTTCTGTCATGTCACCTACCCTATCGCGCCTTGTACGAGTTTGGTTTTCTCCCGTAGCCTGTGTGGTATCCTCTGGTGGCTTCCCGATCAGGAGGGACTATGATATTAGATGGACTACTGGGACTATTACGTGTTAAGGGGAATATTGGGTCACTCCTTAACGCTATTTAAAAGTATGTTTATTTTACTATAGACACTATTATAATAGCGAAATATACTACATAGTAAATAGTTTAACGGATCCTTAAGAGATGTGAATCCCGAGCATCTTTTGAGTTACTGCACTCATATTTATTCCTGTTGATTTAACTTACATAAGATCTTTTAGTTCTGACTCGAGCGTTTTGTCTTTTCAATTCGCTCAGGTCAGTCCGAGCGTTTCAGGATCGAAGACTTTAGCTCTGGAGGACGAAGACGGAGATTTCTATTATTATTTATTATATTCCACTACACTCATATTGTTCCGTTGCATTGATATTTATTGGTATGTGAACTCTGATATTTATTGTATAAAGAAGAATCAAATGTTTTGTAAACATTTTTATGAACTGTATATTTGATTATTGCATTTTATCTTTCCGCTGTGAGATTCTGTTTTGTTTTATTTCTTTCTCGTTTTTCTTATTTACCCCATAATAATCCGCCCTTCTGAACGGTTTGAATTGGCACGTGTGTCGATTTAAAGCGTGCGAAAAGGCGGGGCGTTACAATCTATATCCTCCTTCAGGCCAATCTCATGCTGCAGTGTGGTTTATTAGTGCATTTCTAAAATTATTGCTACGAGGCTTGTTTCAGTTTTGCAAAGAATCATTTCCAACAATCAAGTAGCTTTCTTGCATAGAAGAAATATTCTTGACAACATTATGCTAGCTCATGAGCTCCTAAAAGGATACAGCTGTGTTAATGCTACGCCGCGTGCTATGTTAAAGCTTGATTTAATGAAGGCGTATGATTCTATACAGTGGAAGTCAATTGTTAGGATTATGTCGCTCGTAGGCTTTCCTAAAGTTTTTGTTGCTTGAATTTATGAGTGTATTTCTTCTCCCTCCTTCTCTCTGTAGTCAATGGTGCTAGCACTGGCAATTTTGTATCCAAGCAGGGAATTAGGCGGGGGGATCCTCTCTCTTCCTATATTTTCATCATGATCATGGAAGTTTTCACTTGTATGCTAAGAACATTGTTTCATAACAAACAAATACAGTATCACCCCAAATGCAAAGAACTACAGATAACTACCCTCTTCTTTGCTGATGACATCATGATTTTCACAAAGCCCAATCTACAATCCATTGACTGTATTAAAAGTGCGCTTCATAAATTCTACTTGATGACTGACCTAAAGCTTAACTTCAATAAATCTAGCATTTTGTTCTCTGGGATATCAAGCTTACAGGAAATGAATCTCACTTCCTTTGCTGGAATGCAGTCCATGGCTTCTGACATGAAATATCTTGGACTACCTTTATGCTCCTCTAGAGTTACTCATGCCAACTGTTTTCCTTTGTATGAAAAAATAACTGCAATCATGGATTGTTGGGATAACAGATTCTTGACACAAGCAGGTAGATTGGTTCTTTTTCAATCTGTCAGCTTCTCATTAATGGTATATTGGGCTAGGGCATTCATTCTTCCAATTAAGCTTTTGAAAATGGTAAGAAGAGCTATGATGAGGTTCTTTTGGTTTGGTTCTATACACACGAGGAAAGTTCTTCCTTGTTCTTACTCTACCTTTGAGTAGCCTAAAAGCAAAGGTGGTTTGGGCTTGTATAGTATTGAGGATTGGAACAAGACTGCGTACATTCATTATATCAATGCTTTGTTACAAAAGCAGGAAACATTGTGGGTGAGATGGACTATCAGGTATAACATTGGGGCTAATAATTTCTGGCTAATGGAGATTCCTCAATCGTGTAGTTGGATTTGGAGGAGTATTTTAAAGTTAAGACACATTTTCAAGCCCATTGTACAAGTAAAACTATCAGAAGCAAGCATGTGTAGGTTTTGGTCTGGACCATGGCTAGGCAAGGGAATTATTCTTGATCATCTATTCTCATCTCAGCAGAAGCATCAAACTGGAATTAGTAGCAATGCACTTGCAGTTGATCACATTGTTAATGGAAAGTTAGTGCTGCCATATTCTAGTAATCAGATTGTCAGAAGCTTTTGGAGACTTTATGAAACATGTACTTATGTTCCTTACGAACTTGACACTGTGCTGTGGAATGACCAGCCACATTCCATATCTAGTGTTTATGAGGGCTTGCTTGGTCTGGATTCTGTGCCTGATTGTAAGTGGAGGCAGGTGACATGGACTGCTGTCTCTTGTGGCAGTGACAATCTAATGTTCTGGAAGGTAATAAATAATGCTCTTATGACAAGAGATAAATTAATATGATATGGTATGCCTGTTCTTCCCTCTTGTGAGCTGTGTGATCATCAATGTGAGAGTGTTGTCCACCTATTCTTTGAATGTCCCTATGTACTTTATATCTGGACTAAGTTGATTGCTAGTTTACAGAGGGTGGTTCCTACTCCCATCACTAGTAATCAATGGAACCTTATTGAGAGCGCTGCTGGGTGGAAGGATGAGATAAAACTTTATTTTTTCTTCATATTGAAAAAACTTTTTACTGTCATATGGAAGGAAAGAAATAAGAGAGTTTTTGATGGAATGTGCAGAAGCAAGGATATGGTTTGGACTTTTTTAAGGCACGAAATTTGGAAGGGCATGAAGGTCAGTGCGCACAGGTTTCTCAAAGTTCAGTTTGAACCATGGATTCCATAGTTCATTCCTTTTTTTGGCTATTCCCTTGTTGTATATTTGTTTGTGTCTCTTGTGTGGTCTTCATTGTGTCCTCTTCCTTTTTCGTTTTCGTGGTGTGTTTTCTCTTTCTCTGTATTTTCTTCTTTTTTTAATAAACCTGGTAGGGGCCTAGTTTAACCCCGCTTACCTGCAAAAAAAAGTATTAGAATGAAATTCAATATATTGAATAATAAATGTTGAATTACTTAGATGAATTTTTTTTATTGATAACTGAAATTAATTCGAAAGTTAATGATTATTAATGTAA
Organism: Allium cepa; assembly: GCA_030765085.1. Classification (NCBI taxonomy): domain Eukaryota; kingdom Viridiplantae; phylum Streptophyta; class Magnoliopsida; order Asparagales; family Amaryllidaceae; genus Allium; species Allium cepa. Next base: position 243,943,929 of record CM060930.1, read on the forward strand.
TTTATTGGATAATTAAATTGTTTAAATTTAATATTGGAATTTATTTAAATAATTGAATTTTGAATTTAATATGAATGAAACTAATTTTAAAAGTTGATTTAAATTTATTTAGACAAGAATAAAAATTGTTGAACTTTTAACGTTGAGTTTAAAAGTGACTAAATTGATTTTTGAAATTTCTCGTTTTAATTAACGTTTGAAAATAGCCATTTTGGGCACTGTCTCGAATTTTGACAAAACTAGTTTCATCGGATCCGTAATAGTGAATTATTATGGGATTTCAAGTTTCGTAGCGATCAGGCTGATCGTTTCGCCGTGCGAGCTTGAAATGCATTAAAATTAATTAAAGAAATTTAACTAAAATAAATCAATTTTGAAAATCTATCTTCTGAATAAGATAGAATTGGCTCCCGATTTTCATTGTGTTCGGAATGGGGGTATAACATATATAATGCCAAGCGGCACGCTTCGTAAGGAGTTAGGAATTTTCACAGATGAATAGTGCCACAGGAATTTTCTATAAATAGTTGTAACCCTTCCTTCATTTCGCGAAACAAAACCTTAGCCATTATTTTCTTATCTTCATCCAATGGCCCAAATCATCCAGGCCGATCGAAGCCATTTCGGGCAAACTCTCCAACACGAAAATTGTGCGCATTGACTAGGGGAACGTATCCGTGGTTCTTGATCATCGATCGAGGCCTTGATGTGGTGGGAATCTGGGTTTGACCAGAGTGAAAGAGTGCTCGTTTTCATGACGGGATGACGATCTGGAGCTCGGGGTGACGCGCGCTAGTGTTGTGAAGGTAGGCGGCGTGTAGGGTGGTGGTTGGCGACGTCAATTTCTGGCAATCGTCGTTCGCTATTTAAAAAAAATAAAGAACGGTATCGTGACTAGAAGAACCTGGTGCCTGGAGCCTGCATGAGAGAGAGAGAAGCAGGCTCTAGCGGGTAGGGTTTTTTTTAATTTTAAATAAATTTAGTTAATTTAATTCAACTATATTCAAACACTAATTATCGTATATCTTTTGCATATGAGCTCCGATTCGAGCGAAACGAGTCCCGTTGCGATTGTGTCGACGTAGACTACAACATGGGATTAGATTTGTATTTATTTGAAGGTGAAGAATTTTTAGTTTCAAATAAAGGTGAGTGTTTTAAATGCTCACGAGTGATTAAAATATTTTTATGTGAGTAAAATTAAAATCATGAAATGATTTAATTTTATTGATTGTTGTTTGGTAATTTAAACGATATAGAAATTTATATGTTATAAATTTTAAATTAATGGTTGAATTGAAACTGGAATTATACTGCTAGTTCAATTCCCGATTATTGATAACTGGCTAATTGTTGTGGTATATTAACTATTTTGGAATGTTGATTGTGATAGATGCTATTGGTTGATATTTTTGGATGATTTGGATGTTTATTTATTTTTATATATGCCTGTTATCACTATGTATATTATTGGCATCATATAAACTATTATCTAAATTATATTCGATTAAATTAAGAAATAGATTGAAATGATATGTACCTATGACACAGTGATTTGGAATGAAATGATATATATCCATCCCTGAAATTAAAAAACGAAATAAATGATCACTTGGCCAAAGGATAGAAAATTATACATGGATATTGGATTAGTTGAATTAATTGATGTTAAAATTTTGATTTGAAATTTCTTTATATGATTTGATTTAAAGAAATAAAATCGAATTACAAAAATTGAATTATTTTCGGACTTGAGGTCAAAATGTTGAAATTGAAATTTGTTAACAGGAATTGTTTAAAGAATCAAATTTGAAATTTGAGGTTATAATTGAGAAATCATTTGGATGATGGAAATTGGTTTTTTTAAATGATTTGAAGTTTTATTCGAACTTTAAGTATTACCGAGTAAAGGTAATTTAAATGGATATTTCAAATTTGAGATCAGAATCGAATTATTTTGGAATATTGGAACCTTAAATTGAATATTGAAGTTTAAATTGATTTAAGTGATTTAAATCGGTATTTAGAAATTGAACTCGAAAGTGATATAAATTGAAATGGTTTAAAAATAAGAATTAAACTGAAATTTAAACCATTGAATCAAATCATTGTTTTGAACTGAAATCAAAGTCGAAATTGAAATTAGAAGTGAAATCTAAATCGAAATCGAATCGAAATTGAAGTTGATTTGGATTGAAGTGGAAATTGAAATTGAAATTGATTTGAATTGAAATCGAAGGTGAGTCGATTTGAATTGAATTGAGATTGAAGATGATTTGAATTGAAAGATTTGGAATTGAACTAGTTTAACTTTGAAATTAATTTTAAAATAAATTATTTTAATATAAACTTTTCAAAATATATCTTCTTAAATATTCAAATCATTTTGATTTTTCATGCTATTTTACTATATAAACCATTTTCAATACTCAAACAACTTTATATTAAACTATTTAAAATTTTCAAACTATTTAAAAAAATTCAAACTATTTTCTAAAAATTCAAGTGATCAAGGTTGGAATGTTTATATTTAAATCGTTGATTTAAATGTGAATATGGTAAAATGAAGTTATAACCTAAATTGTAATTCAAATTGAATTTTGAAGTAAAAAAATGACATATCGGACTGAAGTGACGTATTTGAAGTAAATATGATACTTTGAAATGAAATTGATTTTGAAGTGAACATGATATTCTAATATCAAGTATGACTCATTTTCGAAATGTAAAAGTACCGACTGATGTGTAAAACGATGTTTGGTTGTTAAAGATATAGGGGTCTCTTATTGGCTTAATCTTTGTCAATCTTAGAACCACTTTAACAACCGTGTACGCGAAGCAGAATCCAGAATGAGGTGGTTGGATTTGGCATACTTTTACTGGATTTGAAGAAAGAGAATGATGATGGATAGACCCCGACACTTGTGCCAATTTGAAATGATTAAAACAGGAGCTTAACAGGGCCAATGAGGATAATTACCTCCAACTGACATCCGTTCTTTGGTTTCTTTTTGGATTTGGTGCATACTATTACTCTTCTTGTTGGTTTAGATTGGTACTCCTTTATTTTGGGATAACCTCCTTTTGACTCAATATGTGATGAATGGATGCGGTGGGCAGGTGTGACTACGATGCATTACCACCAGCCCTGTGACCCGAATTGGTAGTATCCTACCTTGGGCATTGCCTCACATGCCTTACCATACTTTTATCCCTATACGAGACCACTACGATTTTGGTTTAATGTTGTCGTATCACGGCGAATCCCTATCCCCTGATGTGCTACTAGGGCATTATATGCAAAATGTATAACAATGCTTAAAAACGCGTTAAGGGGGATTAATGTAAAGCATTAACGCAAATAAAAATATTTATTTTACTGATTAGACATTACATATATAGCGTATTCTACCATATATAAATATTTTGATGGATTCTTAAGATAGGGAAAATCCCGTAACATCTTTTGAGTTATTGCACACACATTATACACTTGATAGGAGATGTGAAATCTCGTAAACATCTCTGGCGCTATTACACTCTTGTTATATGTGATATTGATTTGACTCACAAAAGGATATTTTAGTCCTGACTCGAATGTTTTGTCTTTTCATTACGCTTGGGTCTGCTTTGAGTTTTCAGCGCATTGAAGATTATTTTCTGGAGGATGAAGATGAAGATTTGGTATATTAGTTTTACTAGTATTATTTCACCACATTGTTTGTTCCACTGCATTGTTTTATTTATTCCGTTGTATAAATAACTCTGATGGATTTTGTAAAATTATAATCAAATGTATAGTATAAACAGATTCATGAACTATTTATTTGATTATTATATTTTATCATTCCGCTGTGAGATTTTGTGTTTATTTCCTTCTTCTCTTATTTTTTTTCTTAATTTACCCCATGGATTATTTGTGTTTCGGATTGTTTGAGTTGGACATGTCTGGATTATTTTCGATTTAAACCTTTCGAAATGCGGGTCGTCACATAATATTTCTTAGATTTTTCTCTGTATTGGACAAGTTACAAACAAATAAAGTAATTACATTTTGTAAATCATTTTATCTTAAATGTTTCACAAAATTTCGACATAACTTCCTTCTTGTTCATGTGTACACACTTTTTTGTAAGATACATGGAACAAAGGGGAAGTGCTACCAAAATTTTGTTAAATCATTTAAAATGAAATGATTTATTAAATGTAATTGTTATTGTGTTTATAATGGAAAGTAGGATGGCCGACTATCAAAGAAGAAAACAATAAACTAAAATTTAATATTATATTAATAATTTGTTAAAATTGAAAATGTATAAGTGAATGGAAAAATAAAATGTCAATAATTCTCTGAATTTCTATCATATTTTTTTAAATAGAAAAAAGGATCAATTATTTTATTGAGAGGAGGAGCTAGATATATCTAGGAAAGTGATTGAGAGGCCTAATAAAGGAACATTTTTATAATGGTATACACATATTTATTGAATTGTTTTAAGTAGTAATGGAAACGATGAAGAAATTCATTGTCCATGTAGTAAGTGCAAACACTTAAAAGCATTTGCACTGGGTACGGTTAAAGTTCATTTGTGCCAAAAAGGTTTCGTACCGGATTATTTTTTATGGGATCATCATGGGGAACTTGTAGCACCTACTCCTATACAGTCATAGGAGGAGGTGAGTAATAACATTATTATGATGAATCCCATAAAAGATATGGTTGAAGATGCGGTACGATCAATATTCCCTACAGTTGAAGTTGATGATGCAAATGTCAAAGAAGAACCCAATATTTTAGCAAAGAAAATCTATGATTTATTGGATACTACTAAGAAACCTCTGGGGGTGGCTGTAAAAGAGGAACTCAATTATCAATAATTGTAGAATATATTATGATAAAATCAAAATGCAACTTCATAGAAGCTGGGTTTATAGCTGTTGTACGAGCTGCCAAACGACATATGCCACCTGATAATTTAATGTTTGAAAATCATTATGTAGTGAAAAAACTTATGTCTGCTTTTGGTTTACCATATCAAAAAATAGATATATGTTTAAGTGGTTGCATGTTGTTTTGGAAAGAGAACATCAATCTTAGGAAGTTTAGATATATAATGAAGAAATATACAAACCAAGAAAAAAGTTGGAAAGGGAAGTTATATATAAGCGTATGCATTATTTACCCATCACTCCTAGGCTTCAAAGGTTGTATACATCTTCTGTAAACATGCCTCTTATGAGATGACACAATGTGAGAATACAGTAAGAAGATACACTAACACAGCTAACTGATGGAGAAGCATGAAAGCATTTTTATAAGATATATCACTTTTTGCAGTAGAGAGCCGTAATGTTAGACTTGGTTTATGTACGGATGAATTTTCACCATTCTCTCAGTTGGTTCTAAATATTCATCTTGGCCTATAACCGTTACTCCTTATGACTTACCTCCGTGGATGTGTTTGGAAATTCCATATATGTTTCTCGCTATTGTCGTTCCTGGCCCTGATGATCCGACATAAGAAATTGATGTTTATTTACAACAATTGATTGAAGAGTTAAAAACACTGTGACATGAAGGAGTTGAAACATACGATATTTCAAAAAAAAAATCGTATGTTTGCTTCCTAGTGATGGACTATTAGTGATTTTTCACCTTATGCAATGCTTTCAGGTTGCAATACGCCCGGTCATCTAACTTGTCCTTATTGCATAGAAGAAACACGAGCGTTTTTTTTACCGTATGGAAAGAAATTCATGATTTGATTATCATCGGTGTTTTCTCTAGATTAATCATCCTTTTAGAAGAGATATAAAAAACTTTACAGCTAACAGAGCAGAGACCGTGCAACCACTAACGATTTGGTCAAGCGAAGGAATATATGAACTTGTAAAGGATTATCCAAAGATACATCAAATCGGAGTACAAATTGAAATTCAAGGTAAATCAACGATTCATAATTGGTGCAAACAAGGTATATTTCGGGCGTTGCCTTATTAGAAAGATCTTCTACTTCGTCATAATATTAATGTGATGCATAATGAGAAAAACATGTTGATAATGTGTTTAATACAATTTTAAATGTTAAGAGAAGACTAATGATGATTTTGAATCAGACGTGATATACAAGAATTATGTAAGCAATTTGAGCTTCATATCAAGCAAAATGACACTAAAAGCCCAAAGCATGCTATGTGTTAGACAATAAAAAAGTTAAAATTATATTAAAATGGATGGAAGGGTTAAGATTTCCTGATGGGGTTTCTTCTAATCTTCGTAGATGCGTCTACTTTGAAAGCAGTAAACTGAGTAGGATGAAAAGTTATGATTGTCACATAATGATGGAAAATTTATTATCCGTCACTTTCAAAGAACTATTACCCGTAAAATTTGGATTGTTATAACTGACTTAGTTTGTTTTATAAAAATCTTTGTTCGACTTTGTTAAAAGTTGAACGTCTATGTAAACTTGAATTACAAATCCCTACACTACTCTACAAACTTGAGAAAATATTTCCTTCGAATTTCTTTTAATGTAATAGAGCATTTAACTATTCATTTTCCATCTGAAGCACGTCTTCGAGGTCCTGTGCAATATCGATGGATGTATCCATTCGAGAGGTATTAATATTGAGTATGTTAAATATTAGTTTAATTACATATATTGGTACTTAAATCATTTAAAGAAAAAGTTAGACAAAAAGCATGGGTTGAAGGTTCGATTTGCAAATTATATATCGAAGAAGAAGCTTATTCTTTTTCTCTCATTATTTCAGTGACCATGTGAACTTATCATTTGAAAGTATTCTATATAATGATCCAGGCGTTGAACAAGCTTCTTCTCAAGCAATATTATCTATTTTTAGACAGCATGGCCGACCTGCTAGAAGGTTAGACAATAGACATTACCATGTAGCACACACATATATTCTTCTTAATTGTGCTGAAATTGCACCATTTGTTAGATAATATTAAATAATAATTCTTGATATATTTATTTCAATAATTTATGTGTAAATTATAATGCAATATGTTATCTATATCTGCAGTGTTTACTAATCACAACATCCATGCAGCGAGCTCGGTAAAGAATTCGCTAGTTGGTTTTCGAAATGCGTTTACGATATATTAGTCACGATTTATTAAAGGCCTGTATTATATTGAATATAGCGGATTTGAGCTGGAGCCATTAGAAATTGTTCTTGATGTTTCCAAGCTTGCTTATAGAAGCAGGATGATCGCTTGTTGGCCTAAGTGGGATAGTATCCCACCCCACATCCTAGAGTGTATCTGGCAGGACTTCCTTATAAGTGTAAATTTGTATATCATTATATATAACCACTATAAATTTTTTTGACTAAGTATAAATGCATAACTTATATTTTTTTTCAGCGTGCAGATGGTAGCAGGCTTACAAGAAGTTGATCATCTCCTTTGCAGAAACTACTGGTAAAGAAAATGAGGAAGAACTACCGCGACATGATGTCGGCCAAAAAGAGGCGGGGAAGAAGCCTGAATGGATGGGTGCAAGGGTGTGGGAAACTTGGGTTGCTCATTAGAATAGCAGTGAAGCAAAGCTAAGTTTATTAATCTCTTGTTACCTATTTAAGTTGAAGTTTCATATACAATCTATCACACATTATAAGAGTATATTTCGATAGGTCAAAATATCACTTTAACTTGTTCTGTATATAATATATAATTTACAAATATAAAATATAATATTCAATATAAACTTACAGATAGAGTTAGAGAGGTACTTTGAAAATAGAAATAAGAATCTAGTTAAACACCTGGTGGTTCTAAGTCACTCCAACGTTACCGTCAAGAGCTGATAAATTATTAATTGTGATTATAAAAAGTTATTGCATTGTATAATTTTGTATATACAATAATAATAAATAATAATTTTAGGAAGGAGAGCGTTTGGATCACGTCTTCTACATGGACATGTTTGCCCGTACTCATGCCATCGAACATGAAAATGAAGATGGCACATTCACATACACATGGCATGACTCTATATTGCAACAAGCCCATGTAAGCATGTTTTAAGTTATAAGTTATTAATAATCGGTTTAATTAATTAGTTATAAAAAAATTAAATAATGCGGTATTAATTTCAATTGTATTTTTTTGTTGAAAATGCAGGAAAAATTTATGCAACAACGATTACATCTGCTTGAGGGAAAGGGACGGGAACAGTTGACTATTGACGAGGAGGGCGCAATTTTTGAAGCTGTCATGGATCCGCCAACGTGGAATATGCGTTATGGCTTTGGCAACCAAGAGGTAATGAATAGTATGTTTAGATTTCTCTATTTACCAATCTCTCGACTGCAACAAACTTGAAACTGTTTAGATTATTCGTCAGAAATTGCTTTTGGGTTTAAAACTGAAAGCTACGTGTTTTGCTTACTTGCTTTTGGTCTTCTTAGTAATAGGTAAAACATTATCGATAATACATGATACTATATGTTTCTACTAAATCTAATAATATATGATCTTATAATTAAAATTAGATGTAGCTTATAAAATCAATTTCTTATATAAAAGTTAACCGCACATCAAAATGTAGGTAGATAACGAGATTGATATTATATGATTACCTAACGTAAAAAAAATTCTTAAAATATTAATTAATATAGCTTGTAAATTAAGATGCAACCGAATTATTGATTTTGTTATGAATTATCCCTACGTATAAAAATTAGAAAAAAAATGCAATAACTAAAAACTGATATTCGATTGCCCAATAAACTTATTTTCAAATTGAGTCGCACCAGATTTATAGTTTGGACAAATTAGATATAGAATAAAAATTTAAGACCAGACTAAATTTAACAAAAGCAAAATTTTGGTTCTAAACACAATCATGATAGTCTATCCATGTAATCTTTTATACACACACACACACACACACATCCACAAACACTGGATTGAGAAGATACCCCAACCATTATCAATTTAATCAAAGCAAGTAAGGTAATAATGTTTTTGAATCCCAATGCTATTCTGTTTCACGCCTCCTCAACAACCCTCTTGTTACCTCTACCATTTCATATAAATACTGCTAAGTCTGATAATATATGACCTTATAATTAAAATTGATGTAGTTTATAAAATCACTTTCTTATATGATCTTATGTATCATACTGTTATAGCAACTGCTAAGCTCACATTATTTGCTAGCCATTAGACAAAAATTCCTTATTAAATCATATAAGTGTCATAGGCTAAACGCAAGCAGAGCGTCTACAAATTCATGACCAAGCAAAGATTCAAGAACAGAGAGCTAGGATTGCTGAGCTGGAGAAACGAGACCGCCGTCGCACTGTGGAGATGGCACAGTTGGTGTTGGAAATAGTGAAAATAAAGTCCTATATCAGGGAATGTTTGTGCTAAATTCTCTATATATACACTACACCCAATACACTATGTAAAATAAAATAGAGAATGAGGACATGAAGGCATGAAAGCACTCGTACTAATATTAAAATGTCAAAGATAGGGCCATGGGCCTTGGGGATCTTGGGGTCTCTTGATTAAATGGGTCGTCGTCTGCCGCTTGGGCCTGCTACACTAAAATCGGCAGTTTTATTTTTTCGAATTTGAAAATTTGGCGAGACGTGTCTGTTTGTTTGAAAATGAACAGGCATGAATCTTTCCCTCCAAACCCAATGGCCACACCTCTTCGGCACCTATAAATAAGTGCATGCATGCTCCAGAAAGATGACTGTTTTTCCCTCTTTCCCTCCTTCTCCAGTTCTTGAAATCACACAGAGGCACAGTTGATGTTAGCCTGAATCCAAGGCGTCTCTACATCGCCTTCGGTTGAGAGTTGTATCCTGCGAGGCAGACGTCCATTATCACAACTACAACAGAAGTGTAGGGGCGAATTTCTGTCTTAGGACATTGCGCGTGAAAGCCTATCTCTATATTCAAGTCAGTTTCTCTGATTTATTTTTATACTTTGTTTTCTATGCTTTGTTTTGTGTAATTGTGCTCTGGATTGATTTTCACGCATAGCTATCCATTCCAATATTTTGTTGTTCGTCCATTTATGTAAATCAGTTGATCTCCTTCTGCATACCACGGTTGTAACAAACTAAGATAGAATTTTTTTTTCTTCCTTTTCCATTTGGATGCTATTTTGCAGAATGGATCAACTTGTGTCTATTGCGAAGCAAAACTCGATTGCAGAAAAACCAGACAAGTTCAAAGGCATTGGTTTTAAAAGATGGCAACAAAAGATGTTATTCTACATTACCACTTTGAACTTGGCTCGTGTGCATACTCATAAGAAACCAGTGCCGGATGAATTCGCTACCACAACAGAGATTCAAAATCAGATTGATGCTTGGACGCATAGCGAATTTCTTTGTAGAAATTACATCCTAAACGGATTATATGACACTCTTTATGATGTTTATGTCACATGTGCAATTGCAAAGGAATTGTGGGAGTCTTTAGAAAAGAAGTATCTAACACAAGCAGCAAGTGTGGGAAAATTCATTGTTGTATAGTTTATGAATTACAGGATGATTGACAATAGATCTGTTCTCAATCAAGTTGAGGAATTACAGATTATTATTCATGTACTGCACTCTGAAGGCATTAGTTTTGATGAAACGTTCCAAGTAGGTGCTATCATTGAGATACTGCCTCCATCCTGGTAAAGTTTCAAACATGAATTAAAACACTTGACTGAGCAATTGACAATGGAAAATCTGGTTCCAAAGCTTCGAGTTGAAGAAGGGAATAGGATGAACGAGAGAAATGATGCCACACTCCATGAAGCCAAAGCTAACATTGTGGAAGGAGACTCATCCAAGCCAAAACCAAATTTCCATAAGAAAAAGGAGAAAGGTTCTTCACTTGCACCAAAAGCAAAGAAATTCAAGATAAAAGGTGCATGTTGGGTTTATGGAAAACCAGGACATAAAGCACAAGTCTGTTTTAAAAGGAAGGATCAAAATGCCAATGGAAATCATAGCAACAAAAATCAAGCAAATATAGCAACCAACACTGATTTTACTGATGTGGTTTGAGAAACTAACATTGTTTGTGATACAAAAAGATTGATGGGTTGATACCAGTGCTACAAGGCACATATGTTCTGACAGAACTCTGTTTTCAACCTATCATCCGATTGAAGGAGAAAATATGTATATGGGCAATGCATCTTCATCCTCCATACAAGGAAAAGGCAATGTGGTCCTTACTTTTGCTTTTGGAAAAAGACTAACTCTTGTTGATGTGTTGCATGTGCCATAGATTAGGAAAAACTTAGTATCTAGTCCTATTCTAAGTAACAAGGGGTTTAAACTTGTATTTGAGTTCGATAAATTTGTGCTCACCAAAGGTAGTGAATTTGTAGGAAAAGTCTATCTCATAGATGGGCTTTTCAAACTCAATGTATGCTCTAAAAATAGCAACAAAGACAAGGCTTCTAGTTACTTGCTTGAGTCTATTGATTTATAGCATGAACGGTTAGGTCATGTAAATTATCGTTCTATCAAAAGAATGGAAAATTCAGGACTAATACCAAAATTTAATCCTATTTCTAGCCATATACATAAATGAGAAGTATGCACTGAATCCAAGTTTTTGAAACAGTCTATGAAGTCTGTAGAAAGATCAAATGAAATATTAGGATTAATTCATTCTGATCTTTGTGACTTTAAGGCAACACCAACTTATGGAGGGAAAAATTATTATATTTCATTTATAGATGATTGTATCAATACTTTTATGTATACTTAATACATAGTAAAAATAAAGCCTTGGATGTGTTCAAAACATACGGGGCAGGAGTATAAAATCAACTCGATAAGAAAATTAAGGTCATAAGATCTGACAGAGGAGGAGAATATGAACCACTCGCATTCTTAGAATTCTTTACCTCCTATGGAATTGTTCGTCAAACCATTGCACCTTACACTCCTCAACAAAACGAAGCTGCGAAACAAAAATATAGAACATTTAAAGACATGATTCATTCCATGTTTAATAGTTCTGGAGTCGCACATAATCTACGGGGTGATGCTCTATTTGCTGCAAATACCATTCTAAACCGAATCCCTCACAAAAGGACAAATAAAACTCCTTATGAATTATGGAAAGGAAAAATTCCTTCTTATAAGAAACTAAAAGTGTGGGGTTGTTTGGCTAAGGTTAGAGTTCCATTACCAAAATGAACAAAACCTGGACCAAAAACTATAGATTATGTATTTACTGGATATGCAAGCAACAATGCAACTTATAGATTTCTAATTTTCAAATCAGAGATTTCTGACATACATGTAAATTCTATATTAGGAAGTAATGATGCTGAGTACTTTGAACACATCTTTCCATACAAAGGGGAAAGAACCAACGTGATAAACAAAATAATGAACAATATAGAACAAGTATCATCTTCTAGGGATCAAGAAATTGAAGAAACGGAAACTAGAAGAGTAAGTAAAAGAATCGGAATCTCTAAAGATTTTGGACCAGATTTTTTGACCTTTATTACTGAGGAAGAACCTCAAACATATAAAGCTACTTTGGAATCATCTGAAGCACCTTACTGGAAGGAAGCTATCCAAAGCAAAATAGAATCCATTATGCAGAATAATACATAGGAATTGGTTAACTTACCCCCAGGGAATAAACCAATTGGTCATAAATGGATTTTTAAGAAGAAAATAAGACCGGATGGCACCACAGAAAAATATAAGGCACGATTAGTAGCCAAATGATACCGTCAAAAGAAAGGGCTTGATTATTTTGACACATACTCATCGGTTACAAGAATTACGTCAATAAGAATTTTAATTGCAATAGCAGCAATCTATAACTTGGAAATACACCAAATGGACGTAAAAACCGCATTTTTAAATGGTGAATTAGAAGAAGAAATTTATATGGATCAGCGCGAAGGTTTCATAGTAAAAGGTCAAGAAAAGAAGGTTTGTAAATTAGTTAAGTCGCTATATAGACTTAAACAAGCACCAAAACAATGGCATGCGAAATTTGATTATTACTTTGTTATCGCATGGATTTCAAATTGATGGATGTGATAAATGTGTATATATTAAAAAATTTCAACATGGGTTTGTCATTGTTTGCTTGTATATTGACAACATGCTTATAATGGGAATGGATAGAGATGTAATAAACTTCGTAAAGCAAATGCTAAATTCCTTTTTCAATATGAAAGGTGTACGATTAGCAGATATAATACTAGGAGTTCGTATAATAAGAAACTCCGAAGGATACATTCTCATCAATCCCATTATATAGAGAAAGTGTTAAGAAAATTTGGACATCATGATTGCAAACCTGTAGTGACTCCATTTGATCCCAATTTTCACCTTATGAAAAATAAAGGTGATAGCGTATCACAGTTAAAATATACACAAATTCTAGGAAGTTTGATGTACATAATGAATTGTACAAGACCTGATTTGGCATACTCAATTAGTAGGCTAAGCTGGTATTCTTCTAACCATGGATAAGATCACCGGAATGCTTTGATTAGAATATTAAAATACTCAAAGCATACAATGAACTATGGGTTACACTACACAAATTATCCTACTGTTTTGGAAGGATACTGTGATGAAAATTGGATATCTGACACAGAAAGAAAATCCACAAGTGGATATGTATTCACTTTTGAAGGAGCGGCGGTATCTTGGAAATCATCAAAACAAACTGTAATTGCACGCTCAACAATGGAAGCAGAATTCGTAGGCTTAGATAAAGCTGCTGAAGAAGCAGAATGGCTTCGAAACTTTTTGGAAGATATTCCGCTACGGCCTAAGCCCATGACTGCTATATATATACATTGTGATAGCATGGCTGCAATCACAAGAGCTAAAAACAAAATTTATAATGGAAAGTCAAGGCATATAAGAAGGCATGAAACTATTAAAGACTTGCTCAAAAATGGAGCAATAATAATTGATTATGTGAAATCAAAGGAAAATATAGTCGATCCTTTGACTAAAGGGCTATGTAAGGAGTAAGTAATTTTTATATCGAGGGGAATGGGCTTAAAGCCAATATAAAGAGATATGACCTGACAGAAATCTAACCTAGATAATTGGAGACCCATGGTCTAGGTTCAATAGGAAACTAGTTAGAGAAATCTCGAGTAGTGAAAAACACACAACGTACTCATCCTATGGTTGAAGTGTGTTTCCTACAAGAATATTAGGGTGAATTGTTATTTTTAATAATACTAATATCTTACGATAAGATGAATATGGCAGGATATTCTTAAATTAGTATTACCTATATGAGAGTGATGTAGGGTCGCATCTGTGAGAGCCATATGGCTGTAATTTCTAGAGCTCTCATGAATCCAGGATTTGTTTAGGATCAAAATGAACACAACCGAATGAACTGAAATGTGTTAAACTTGGTATGTGTGACACTTATTGTTTTAATTTACTATAAAAGCAAATAGTTTACGAACTTATATCACTACTTTGCAAAGTAAATCCGATAAGTGATCACTATGAAAGGTTCAAGTCCAGAAGATAGCTCTTCAAATACATATCCAATTTTACTCTCTAACGATTGAAAGAACTATTTAAGAACTTATTTTCTATTCAAATATGGGGTATCGTTGGAAATAGTGAAAATAAAGTCCCATATCGGAAAATATTTGTGCAAAATTCTCTATATATACACTACACTCAATACACTATGTAAAATAAAATAGAGAATGAGACATGAAGGCATGAAGGGATGAAGTCACTCATATTAATATTAAAATGTCAAAGATAGGGCCTTGGGCTCTTTGAGTCTCGTGATTAAATGAGCCATCGTCTGTCGCTTGGGCCTGCTACACTAAAATGGGCATTTTTATCTTTTCGAATTTGAAATTTTGGCGGGACGTGTCTGTTCATTTGAAAATAAACAGGCATGACTGTTTCCCTCCAAACTCAACGGCCACACCTCTTCGGCGCCTATAAATAAGTGCATGCATGCTCCAGAAAGACGATTGTTTTTCCCTCTTTCCCTCCTTCTCCAGTTCTTGAAATCAAACAGAGGCACATATTGATGTTCGCCTAAATCCAAGGCATCTCTGCATCGCCTTCGGTCGAGAGTTGTATCCTGCAAGGCAGATGTCTATTATCACAGCTACAGCAGAAGTGTAGGGACGAATTTCTGTCTTAGGACATTGCGCACGCAAGCCTCTCTCCATATTCAAGTCGGTTTCTCTGATTTATTTTTATACTCTATTTTCTGTGCTTTGTTTCGTGTAATTGCGCTTTGGATTGATTTTCGTGCATAGCTATCCATTCCAATATTTTGTGTTCGTCCATTTATGTAAATTACTTGATCTCCTTCTGCATACCACTGTTCTAACAGTTGGATGAGCGCATTGCTGCATACATGCAACAACATAACATGTTTCCTTCGTCGGCTGGTTTCGAAGGCGATGATGAGGCTTGATATATATGCTTTTTTTAGTTTGTACTGGGATATTATACACATATGCACTTGGAGATGGTGAGGATGATGTATTTTGTTATGTTTGATACATTTTAAGGAGATATTGAATGATGTGTTAGGTTGTTTTAACATGATTGATACATTTTGAGATGTTGGATGTTGATTTTGTGTATGTTGTTGGAATGTTTTATTGTATGTTGAATTATTTGAGTTTGATTTGTTGTAAATATTGATATTTTTTTATTATTGATGTTTTATATGTGATTTGGGCATATGTGTGTGTGTGTGTGTGTGATTTATATGCGTGCAATTGAGCTGCAATATATATTGATATGTATGTTTTGTATGGGATCGAATGGTAGCAGAAATAAATAAATAAAACATCTCAGTTTTCCGACGGTTAATTGATAAACAATAACTAAAAGCCCCCAACGGCTTCCGACGGCTAGCTACTGACGGTTTCCGACGGCTGCCAACACAAGAGTGATTAAATCGTGGCTAACCACGTGTACACAAAGGCCATCAAAAAGCCGTCGATAATGCCATTAGGAGCCGTCGGAAACCAAACGATGACGTAGCTGGAAAGCCGTCGGTAATGCCGTTGGAAGTCGTTGGAAATCAAATGACGATGCCGTCGCAAAGCCGTTGGAAACGCTGTTTGGTGATGACCTTCTTTTTGATGGCTTTTTCTGACAGCTGACATCGGTTACCGATGGTTATATGCCGTGAGAAATGATGTTGTATCTTGTAGTGATAGCAGCGCGAATTGCCGAATTGAAACAAACTAGTGTTTGTTTCAACGGCGTAGATGGTTGACACGTGTACGTTCTGACGGCAGATGCTTCAGATCATACAGAATGCCCAAACATACTTTGTTTAATTCAACGGCGTGAGAGGAAAAATAAAATGGCGAAGTTTTTGTCGTTATAAAATTAAAACGGCTAAAAGTTGCAGTTTTATTAACACGGCAAACTCTTCGTTCTTTTATTTTCGTTACAATACCTTGTTGAACTATTTTGATGGTTAGGGTTTTTTTTTTCTAGTTGAAACTCATTCAGTGTATAAATAAGATAGATTATTGTAACTCCAAATATCTTCTGCCATGTCCCATACAATTACATTAATTTACTTAATTAGTAAACAATGAATGGTTGAGAGTGAGTCCAAATAGAGGCGGAAGGGATTTGGGTGGAGAGGAATTGGGCTGCTCCTTGTACTATTAAGAGTCAGGTAAGAAGATAAATATTATCGGAAACAGGTTGTTCCTTAATGAATGGTGACTACACAAGGGCCACGTATAATCCAAATTCAAAAGGCAGCAGCGACCACAAGAGCAATGTCTTCTACTTTAACTCCAGTTTCTCACAGTCCCATCACTGCTAATCGAATAGTGAACTACAAAAAATTGGGAAGAAGGAGAAAAGGAGTAAGCATCATAAAACACAGCATCGGCTTTACACTATCAACCAAGCCCATATGCAAATATTCCAAACTAAAACAAAACGGGGGAGAAGAAGAAGGAGAAGACAAGAAGACGAATAACCTCCTTCTTAGCTTTGCCTGGTATAGTTCCGAGATCCTCGGAATCGCAGCTTCTCTTCTGAAAAGCCAACAAAAAGATAATGAAAAGGAAAAAGAAAACGAATGGGTGGATATGGTTATAAGTAGAGAGGATGTGGTCAAATGTATCAAGCATGATTTCGTTAACTCTTATTTTGTCACAGGTATACATACATCATTTTTATGATACATGTATGCATCATATATGTATGTATATTCTTAGGTAAGATTAGACCGTATATATACGTGATATCATGCCATGGCTTTTAAGTTACCAATTGTATATGTAACATCACAATATATACTCTTATGATACATATACCTATGTTCTTAGCTTGAACGTATGAGACCATGAGTAGACCAAATTACATATACATGAAGGTCATGTCATGGCTTTTACGAAACATATTATACAGGTAATCTGATAATTACCCCATGTTCTTACTTCTTAGCTATAACATAAGAGTAGCAGAAGGTCATGTCATGGCTTTTTAAGTACCAAGTTATACATACAATGTACACTTTCATGATATGTATATCTATGTTCATAGCTAGAACGTGTATGAGCATCCGCGCATGATGAAGGTCATGTTATGGCTTTCATGTAACAAGATATGTATACAGGAAACTTGACAGTGGCGGCATATGAAGAGGAGTGTGAGTTTGCAGACCCTGCAGGGTCGTTTAAAGGACTTAAAAGATTCAAGAGAAACTGCACAAATTTTGGCCTATTGCTTCTGAAATCGAACATGAAGCTCACTAAATGGGAAGATTCTGAAGGTAAAGGAATAGGACATTGGAAATTCAGCTGTGTTATGTCGTTTCCTTGGCGGCCCATACTTTCAGCTACTGGGTACACTGAGTACTATTTTGATACACGCACAAACAAGGTGTCCAGGTATTTGTGCACGCGTCTGATCTTTGAAATATATACTCTGCATTGATTATCTTGTATTGAAGATTGAATGATTTCGTGTACATATATTTGATCAGGCATGTGGAGCACTGGAATGTGCCTAAAATGGCACTGCTTAAGCAAATATTCAAGCCAACTAAATGGCACTGGGGTTGATCTATATGTATTATATCGGCATATTGAATGAATTTGGGATCTCAAAAACCACGTCATGCGGAGGATTTTATCATTGTAACAATTATAATTTTCAAATATCGCACTCATTCCCAAACCATACTTAGAACTGCAATATAAATAAAGCTCCATATATGCACAGAACTTCACTTTAGATTATGTAAATAAAAGATTGTTTAGAATTTATGTTTTTATTTGATTGAATAGGTTTTTGTGCTGAGTTGATTATGACAAAACCATAACCATATGTATACATCAACCTGTGACTCTTACATGAGATGAATTATGAAACTCTTCGATTTGAAATCTTCTCTGGAATAAAGCTCCTTTACAAACTAAAATAATTTCATATAAAAAGATGAGATTTTCAATTTATAAAGGCAGGACTCTTCATATTAAAATGACATGACTCTTGGTTGATTGTAATGATTTTGTAAAGAATTGAATGATATTCTAATTCAAGAAGAAATGACACCGAGAGGAACTGTGAAAAAGTCTTTAATGCAAAGTGTTTGATACAATGATTTTTCAATAAAACTTGATGCAGCAAATTGCAAAACAATATATACAGAGTTACACAAGCCTAAACTAGACAGCCCACAAAGAAGCAATATCCAACAAATTAAATAACGGCTATGATTGCATATGAAGAAAAGAGTGGCTGTGATGAGATTAGGAGGGATATAAGGATCGTATATTACTGAGCTTTATTCATTTTTTCCCCTTCAAACCCTAATCCGGTTTCTAGGGTTAGGGTTAGAGAGCGATTATATTCCAATCTCTGAAATTGCTAAAATTATTTGATGCAATCTGTGAATTATGACGCTGACTTCATTTCTCGATTTCCTTCTTCCTGATTTGAGCTAAGTTGAGGGATCTCCAGGGACTTTGAGCTATCATGAAAGTTTGAATTGAAAGCAAGACAGCTCCTTTGAGGTTGCTTCTCCTTTGGCTTTCTGATTTGGTTGGAATCTGAGAATTTGAGCTCTGAGGGAGTCTGATTTTCTTTGATACCCAGCTCAGATCTGAACTTGATGAAGTTCATTCTTGAGAAGGGTTTAGTGAGAGTGTCGGCTCTCTGGTGGGTGGCAGGTATATGATTTATGTGTAAGTTTCCTTTTAAAACTTGATCTTGAACAAAATGTAGATCTATCTCAATGTGTTTAGTTCTGGCGTGTAGCATTGGATTAGCAGTCATGTAAACAGCGCTTTGATTATCACATCACAATGTTGCCTTGATGCTTGAATTTAGTTTTAGCTCTATTAAAATTGACTGTAACCACATTATCTCTGCAGTTGCACTTGCTACACACTTGTACTCTGCTTGGGTACTAGATCTAGAGATAGTTGATTGTTTTATTGAACACTATGATATTAAGTTTTCTCCAATAAAAATGCAATATCCAGTGACAGATTTTCTGTCATCTGAATCCGTAGCCCAGTCAGCATCTGTATAGCCTGTAACATTGAGATTATTGCAAGCTTTAAGGGATATACCGTAATTAATGGTTCCTTTAAAGTATCTGAGCACTCTCTTAACTGCCTTCCAGTGCTCATCTCGAGGATCCTGCATAAATTGAGTAAGTTTGTTAACACTAGAAGCAATGTCTAGTCGTGTTATAGTAGCATACTGCAGTGCTCCTATAATACTTCTATATCATTTAACATTGTTTATGGCTTCTCCTCTGTTTTTGGACAAGTTCTGATTGCTTATCATGGGCTTTGCACTTTCCATTTTTGTTTTATTGAGAAGTTCCGATATGTACTTTCTTTGACATAAAATTATCTTAGAATTTTTTATTCTGTTCACTTCAATTCCTAGAAATAAGTTGAGATGTCCAAGGTCTTTAATTGAGAACTGTCTGTTCAGATAACATATAATTTGATTGATCTCATCTTGGTTGTCACTTGTAATAATTAAATCATCAACATAAATTAGTATATATATAGTTGATGATTGACTAATTTTGATGAATAAAGAGGAGTCTGATTTGGTAAGTTGATATCCAATTGTCATTAGAGTTGATTTGAGTCTATCAAATCATACTTTTGGTGCTTGTTTAAGGCCATATATTGCTTTATTTAATTTGCACATAAGATTTGCATTTTGTTCATAACCATGTGGTTGCCTCATGTAAATTTCCTCTTCTAATATACCATTCATGAAGGCAATATTGACATCTAACTGCCTTATGCTCCATCCCGTATGTAAGGCTATTGTAAGAATGAGTCTTATCGTTGAGGGTTTGATAACTGAAGAAAAAATTTCAGTGAAATCAAACCCATATTGTTGGGTATAACCTTTGGCAATTAGTCTAGCCTTGTATTTATTGATGGTGCCATCAGAGAGTCTCTTTATCTTGTATGTCCATCTGTAACCCACTACATTTTTGTGTGCTGGTGGACATGCAAGATTCCATGTTTTATTCTTTATAAGAGCATTATACTCTTCATCCATTGCTATCTTTTGGTTATTTTTTTTGACAGTCTCCTCATAGGTGGTTCGTTCATCTAAGCTTGTACTGACATTGTATATTTTGGGTTTAAAGATGCCATCCTTAACTCTAGTAATCATGGGATGACTTGATCTTTGAGGAGGTTCTATGCGAGGTAAGCTGTCAGTCTCACCAGAGTTTGTGTTATTTCTTGATACATTTTGTTGACCTTCTTCACAATGATGTCCTTCATTGGCCAACTGTGCAGGTGAGTGACTGGCATGGCTGATATCATCTACCCACTCATGATTTTGATGAGCAGATACAGTGGGATGAACTGGATAACTGTCAACAGTCCTCCTCACCTCAGTTGGACTCTCATCATCAGAATATATAGGTAATTCAGGTATGGAAACATTTGGATTGTACACTTTACTAGTAGTCTTAATCTCAGACCTTTTAAAAGGAAAAACATTCTCATTGAATACAACATGTGTACTAATAAAAAGTTTTCCACTGTCATCAAGACATTTATATCCCTTTTGATTTGTTGTATAACCTAGTAAAGTATATGGCTTGGATCTAAAATTTAATTTTTTGTTGTTATATGGTCTTAAGTAGGGAAAGCATAGACACTCAAAGGTTTTAAGACTGTGGTAGTCTGGCTTAGCTCCTTGAAGCTTTTCTATAGAACTTATTTCATTTAAAGCTCTAGTTGGAAGTCTATTAATAAGATAGACTGCTGTGTTAAAGGCTTCAGGCCAGAATTCTAGGGGTAAATTTACATATGCTAGTAAACTAAGCCTAGATTCAACTATGTGTCTATGCTTTCTCTCAACCATTCATTCTGCTCATAGGTCTAGGGACATGTGGTTCTACGAATTATTCCATTTTCCTTAAAGTAATCTTTAAGAGTTTTATATTCAGTCCCCCAATTAGACTATATAATTTTAACGTGTGATCCAAGTTGTTTTTCAACCATAATTATGAAATTTATCACAACTCTGTAAGCATCAGACTTTGCTTTTAAGAAATATATCCAAGTGTATCTTGTATGTGCATCTGCAAAAGATATATAATACTTATAACTATAATCAGAACATATTAGAGCCGGTCCCTAGAGGTCAGTTGCAATAAGATCAAGGGGTTTAGAATATTTGGTTAGAGAGTCAATAAATGGTAATCTGTGGCTCTTACCCAATTGGAAATAAGTGCATACACAAGGAAAAGAGATATTATCAAATGAAATGCAATTTTCAAAAAGTACTTGTTTCACAACTTTAACACTTGGGTGACCAAGTTTACAATGCCAAAGGTCAAATACACTATTGTAGTCATTCTTTTCATACCGATTACAATAGTTTTTCTCTGTTGTAGGGCTAGCACTGTTGACAGACTTAAACCTATACAGACCCTTTTCTGCATTACCCTGTAAGAGAATATCTTTAGTCAGTATGTCTCTAATAAGACAATATTTTGTGTAAAATTCAAAGTATACTTTGTTGTTATTAGCAAATTGAGACACACTTATGAGATTTTTCTTGATTTTTGAAACTCTTAATAAATTATGCAGAAATGATTGTTTCTTTCCTTTAATAACATCACTGCCAACATGAGAGATTTTGATACACTTACCATTGCCCATGCAAATTGACCGTTTACCTCTGTACTCTTTATTGTCAAGATTCAAGTTATCAAGATTATTTGTTATATGATTTGTTGCACCAGAGTCTGGGTAGCAGCAGTCATTTTGCACATGTTGTGATTGAGATTTTCATTTGAACTATAATTTTTGTTGTCAGATTGATTACTTGAGCTTGCCTGAGCCATATTAGCACTGTAGTTTCCACTTCTTTGATTGTTTTTGTTGTTGTTGTGTTAGTTTGAATATCTAAAATAACACTTTATAGCAGTATGTCCAATTTTTTCACAAATCTGGCACTTGGGTCTATTGTTGTTGTTCCACCTACCTCTTCCCCTTGACCTGTTAGAATATCCTCCTCTTTGAGATAATTGATCTCCTTTGTTATCGGTCTAATTCTTGTTTTTTGAGCTTGTGGTGTAGTTGGTTGTAACTCTGATTCTTGAGGCCTTTTATTATATATTCTGGCCTCGTGTGCCTGAAGAATTGAATGGACATCATCAACAAATGGTAAAACTTTATTAGATGCTATAACTGCCACCACTGCTTCATAATCATCACTTAAACCATCTACTATGGTTAATATTTGTTCAGATTCAGATATTTTGTAGCCTGCAGCCTCTAACAGATCACAAAGAGTCTTGATTTTGTACAAATATTCCCACATAGAGTAATTGTCTTTCCTAATGTTTTGAAGTTGTCTCTTATGATACATCACTTTACTATCGGATTGAGTGTTGAAGACTTTTTCAATTATTGCCCATATTTCACTTGTTGATTTGCATCTAATAACATGAGATAATAGATGTGAGTTTATTGATGATAATAACCAGGAGCATATGAGTCTGTCCTATCTGTGATTTTTGACATACTCTTTATTACTGATAATTTTGTTTCCTTCAACTGTGAAGCATTTTGGTGGTGTAGGTATGGTGCGAAGAAGAAAGCCTTCAAGCCCATATCCCTGAATTGCAGTTTCAACTTGCAATTTCCACAACGTATAATTATTCTCATCCAAATGCACGGTGATCAATTGGCTTTATGGGCTTGTGAGGGTCTTGATTAACTTGGCTGTAGCATCACTTTATTGCTCAGTATTAACATTATCAGAAGTGGATGAAAGATCATCACCCATTATGATAATTCTTGAATCAAGAACCAGAAGAAAGCAAATAAAAACGGTTCAGGAACAGAAAACACCTCAAAAGATAATAAGAACAAGTAAGTAGCAGCTAGATCTAGATGATGAATGCTTTCTGGTGGATCTTAGCCTGGCTCCGGCCTAATTTTCAGATTTACTAAGATGTTTTTCTGGTTTCTTGAATTTTTTTCAAAAACTTTCTCAAACTAGTTTGTTTTCTTACAATTCTGAGTGCAACTAGTATAATCACTCGGCGAAGCACCAGAATCTAAAAGTAGACTTGAATTCCAAGATGATGATATTGTATCTAATGGGAAAAATAATTTCTCCAAGTGATGAAAACACTCTGATGGAGAAAGGATCAAATTCTTCTTCAAGGATGAGTTTATGCTGTTAAGCAAAATTGCTCTGATACCATGTAAAGATTTTGTAAAGAATTGAATGATATTCTAATTCAAGATGAAATGATACAGAGAGGAATTGTGAAAAAGTCTTTACTGCAAAGTGTTTGATACAATGTTTTTTCGATAAAACTTGATACAGCAAATTGCAAAATAATATATACAGAGTTACATGGGTCTGAAATAGACAACCCACATGGAAGTAGTATCCAACAAATTAAATAACGGATATGATTGCATCTAAAGAAAAGAGTGGTTGTGATGAGATTGGGAGGGATATAAGGATCGTATGCTGCTGAGCTTTATTCATTTTTTTTTGTAGACATCTTTTTTTGAGATGTGTGAATATATTTGGTAATTGTTCTTCGATTCTGCGTTATCTGAGCTGTATATCTTTTTCGACATCAGCCTTCGAATTAAGTGATACTTAAGTGATACTTCATGCATATATGTTTTGTTCTAATGTAAATACAATATTCTTCTCCGTTGTTATAATTGATCTGTTGTCACAATAGATTTATGTAGCACGGTTTGAAACTCTCTCGTATCTTTTAGCATTCACTTTAATCAAATATCTTGCTATGCGGTAATGGCTGCAGCAACATACTCTCCTTCCACTGAGATTGTGCAATTTTTGCTTGTTTCTATGACGTCCAAAAGAATATTCCTAAAGTCAAGAGTAAATGCATAGCCTAAAATACTTCTCCTGTCGTCTATAGATTATGCTCAGTCGTTATCTATGTACTCAAATAGTTTTGAATCAATGGTGGTTTATTTGCATTAGATTGCATAAGCCTTTGTTCCTTGCAAGTGCTGATGTACTCTTTTAGTCCCTCCATAGTGAACTTCACTATAACATTGTATGAACCTTAATAGTGGACCTATGGTATATGTAAGGTCTAGTCTCATAGCTGTTAAATGTGCGGACTTACAATTAAGCTTCAAAACAATGATTGACCTCCATTCAGTGAGCCAACTTTTTCTTCAATGTTTTATTGTTTTCAAATGGAGTTGATACTACCATAAAGCATTCCATGAATTTCTTTAAAAGAATATTTATATACTTCTTTTGTGACATGGAGATCTGAATTTCTTTGTGTATAATTTTGATTTTGAGAAGGTAGTTCATTAAATTTATGATTGCCATCATGACCTATTATTACTGATCTAGATCGAAAATGTAATTTCGGTTGTCATTATGTATGATATTTGTGAGTTTAGTGTTGTCAGATTAAGACATGTTGAAATAACTGCAGTTATTTGTTATCTGCAGCTTTTGATGTTGCGGAACTTTTGAGTCAGGTTCTGACCCGCTTGGATACCATATTAAATTTTTGAGCGTCGAACTTTTTAGAAGAACATTGAATATGATGAATAATTAGTTTTATAATATCTAATTCTACAAGCTCTCTGCACATGATTATATATAGTCTAATTCTACTAGTCGTTACATATTTTTTAAATTATAATTCTGTTAATCGTTGCTTATTTCTACATTATAATTACCCAATTCGACTCTAATTATATGTTAAGTACTAAGTATAGCTGACAGTTGTATAATGCATGCTAGCTGTTTATTGTTTCATGTTCACCGTCTATGATGAAAAATTCTGTTGCTATTGTTTCTACTTCTCCACACTCTCCCTCAAGTGGGATTCAAACAAATTTATAGAACCTAATTTGTCGAGTATATTCAAATGGATGGTCTTGTTGAGTGCTTTTATGAAAATATCTGTCAATTTCTTTTGCTTCTGATAAATAGAGTTTCTATTTCCTCCGATTACATTTTTTTCTATAACAAAGTGAAAATCTACCTCTATATATTTTTTTCTCTCATGGAAGACTGGATTCGATGCAATATGTCGTGCGGCTTATGATTATAATAGTACATTTGCATTATTCTTGTATTCTCTGTCTTCATGTCATTGAGTAATTACTTAATCCAGGTATGCTCACTTCCTATGGATGTCATGGCTTGATATTCTGTTTCTGCAATTGATCTAGCCACAACATTCTGCTTCTTGCTTTTCCAACTGACCAAGTTACCACCTAAAAATATATAAAATTCCGTGATTGATTTTCTATCGCAACTTCTGATCCAATCTGCATCAGAAAAACCAACCACATAGTTAGAATTATTTTTCTTCGTGTAAATTCTTTGTCCTGGAGAGCCTTTAAGGTATCTTAATATCCTATCAACTTCACTCAAGTATCTGGCATATGAAGCATGCATAAATTGACTTATGATACTAACTTTAAAGGCAATGTGAAGCTTGCTTACTGTAAGGTAAATTAATTTGCCAACCATCCTTTAATATTGTCTTATGTTAGATAATGTATCACCTTCTTCAATTCCTAGTTTAATATTTTTCATCATAAAAGTATTAGCTGATTTAGCTTCAAATTTACCAGTCTCTTTTAATAGATCAAGGATTTTTTTTGAGATGGAAATAACCTTCTACTTGAGTGGGCTATTCTATTCCAAGAAAATATGAAAGTTTTTCAAGGTCTTTGATGTCAAATTCAGTTTTCAAATATTGTTCAACCCTTTTAATTTCCTCATTATTATTTTCATTGATGATAATGTCATCTACATTATATAGAATAATAGTAGCGATGTTTAGTGATTGTTTGATGGATAAGAGGAGTTAGCGGTACTTTTAAAAAATTAACCTTTAAAAGTGAAAATCTTAGCTTGTCATGACATGCTCTTGGAGATTGCTCTAAACCATATATCATCCTTTTTAATTTACACACTGGTGATGAGTTTAACTCACTTTTATGGTCCGAAGAAATAGTCATACAGACTTCCTCTTCTAAACTTGAAGGAATGCATTTTTTACATCCAGTAGAGACAAATCTCATCCTAAGTTGGTTGCCATTGTGATGCAGCGCGATCTACAGACTCAAGGAAGTTGAGTTGTTCAAGGCCCTTAGGCCGTTTGGAGGAGGCCATGGTATTAGGTCGCTCAGAATTATTAGGTCGCTCACGACCTAGTGTGGGGGTAGAAGAGATAGGTCGGCAGCGACCTAGTGTGAAGAAAGATCGATCAAGCGACCTAATGAGTGCAAAGGTCCAACCCAGCGAGTTAACAAAACAGTTTTTAGGTCGCTCGCGACCTAATGGAGTCTCGCGACATAACGAAGGTCGCTTGCGAGTTAACGAGCTAAGCATGAAGACACTCGAACGACCTAACGAGTTAACTCACTCAATGCCGCACCCTATGGCTCAAGGTCGCATAAAGCTTGGGTCACGTAAAGGGAACCAGAAGCGGGTTTGGTTAGGTCGCATACCTCCTTAAGGCCGTTAGATCGCGGACGACCTACTTAAGTCGCTCACGTATAGGTCGCTGGGAAGAAAGGTCGTTAAGTCGCTCCAGGAAGTTAAGAGTGTTGTACATATAGGTCGTAGCTCGTATGTTTTTAGGTCGCGAGGATGTGTTGTGTTGTATATATGGATATTTCGTTGATTTTAGGTTGTTGCTTTATAAAGTCGCATGTTGTATTTGTTATGTCGTTTAAGGTTGAGTCGATTCATATTGTTAAGTCGTGATGGCTTAGGTTGTTAATGACCCAAGTTAGGTCGGTCGTGTATTAGTGTTAGGTCGCGTGCGACCTAGTGTGTGTTGTAAGGTCGTGAACGACCTAGTGCTGGGTGTTGTAAAAGCCTTTAAATAGGCGTGTTGTGTGATTGTAAAGGTTGTTGATTTTTGAATAAAATTCTTGTTTGATTGCTGTGTGCTTTCATCCTAAATTGGTAGTTGAGTGTAATCTCCTATCTCCACTTTCGGTTATTCGAGTGTGCTCGAATCAACGATTGTTGAAGCCGATTCGCGGAATCAAGTGCGCTTGATCAACGCTTGAAGAATTGAAAATCTTCTTTCACGGTATCATGCGCGATCAACGTGACGTGGATAGCTAGAATTCGGTATCTTCGGATCAACGAATTTGGGCCTTGCAGTATTTTCAATCCATCGATTTGCTACTTTCACCGTTTCATCTAATTTTTCGTATATCCGCTGCGTCAGTTTTGGTATCAGAGCTTGACTTAGCCAATCATAGCTAAAACGAGTCTTGGAGCCAAGGAATTTGAAGTTTGGTGTTCATCATGTTCATCGCGAGATTGCAACAAGTTGGGAGTTTCTGATCCATTTCATTTTGGATCAAAGTCCGGAAAGTGTTTGAATTTTTGGAAAAGGGTAGGCCGTGTATGCTTGTGAAAAGTAGCCGAGCCTAGGTGATGTTTGTTTTGAAGTTTGATTTGTAGAAGATTTTTGAAGTATTAGTTGAAGTGTTGTGAAGTTCAACCATGCCACCAAGAAGAGCTATTCGTCATCAAAATGTCGAAGCGTTGTATAGAAGAGAAGAAGCCGAGCAAATGGAACAACGCATTAATGAGAAATTTGATGAAGGCATTGGAAAGTTAGAGAAGTTGATGAATGATTTGAATCGAACTCAAAGGAGGAGATCACCAATCTCGAACCATGGAGGAAACCGAGTTTCGCCATTGGTTACGGAAGCGAGGAGGGTATCACCGCAATCTTTTAGAGAGAGAAGAGAAACATCAATTTCATCAAGGAGAGATCACCATGACTATGGACATGAAGAGAGAAGAACTCCGCGAGAGTTTGAAGAAGAGCCATATAGAGATAAAGAGAGACATAGTAGAAGAGACATGCGTGATCGAAGGGATGTTGATGGTCGAGATCGATATAGACGTACATTTGATTTTGATGAAGAGGGTGATAGAGCTAGCATTCATTATCGAGATCGAGACCAAATTCGAAATTCATATCGAGATGTAGATGATGATCGTCGATGGGAATCGGGTATGAAGATGGAAATTCCAGAATTCAAGGGTGGAATGGTAGTAGAAGAATTTCTTGATTGGCTGTCTAATGTTGAAGAGATCTTTGATTTCAAGGAGGTAGCTGAGCATAGAAGAGTGAAGTTGGTTGCTACTAGGTTGAGGGGGAGAGCTTTGGCATGGTGGCAGCAAACTAAACTTATGAGAGAGAGAATGGGGAAGTCAAAGATTGAGTCTTGGGATAAGATGAAGAAGTTGATGAGAGCTACATTTTTACCTTACAACTATCAATCACTTATGTACCAGAGATTGCAGAATCTAAGGCAGGGGACGAAGTCAGTTAATGATTATGCAGATGAATTTTACCAACTCATTGCCAGAAATGATATTATGGAGTCAGAAGAACAGCTGACTGCTAGGTTTGTTGGAGGGTTGCGAATGCAGATTCAGGATATGGTTAATATGTTTGACCCTAGAACTGTAGCAGAAGTACATCAAAAGGCGTTGGCTTGGGAGAAGCAGGGAAGGCGTGGAGGTGTTGTGTTTACCAATTCCAACAATCAAGTGGAGGGTGTTAGTGGAAGTTCTAATGTTCCTAAAGCTGTCACAAAACCAGTTGTGAAGGAGGTTGAGAAGGCAAAGGTTAATAGCAGTATCAAATGTTACAATTGTCAGGAGTTGGGTCACAAAAGCAATGAATGTCCGAAGCCGAAGAGGAGAGCAATGGTTGCAGAGATTGAAGAAGAGGATGTGGAAGCTGAATGTTCTAATTCACCTTATGTTGAGGTGGAAGAAGAGTTGTCCGGAGATGAAGGGTGTAATTTGATGATGAGGAGAAGTTATTTGGCACCAAAACAAGAAGAGGAAAAAAGTTGGTTGAGGAATAACATATTTCAGTCCACATGTACTATTCTGGGAAAGGTTTGCAAGTTCGTCATTAATGCTGGGAGTTGTGACAATATTATTTCTACTGAGGCAGTAAAGAAGTTGAACTTGAAAACTGAGAAGCATCCTAAACCGTACAAGTTAGCATGGTTAAGGAAAGGAGGTGAAGTGAAAGTTGGACGAAGAGCTTGTGTGAATTTTTCAATTGGGAAGAAGTACAAAGATGAAATCTGGTGTGATGTTGTGGACATGGATGTGTGTCATCTGTTGTTGGGCAGACCATGGCAGTTTGATAGAGCAGTACAACATGATGGTCGTGCTAATAGTTACAGTTTCATGTTTGAAGGTACTAAGATTATTTTAGTCCCTAAGAAGCAACAACAGAAAGAAAGCAAGTTAGAGGAGATTGAAGAGCTGAAAACTTTGCTATCTTTGAAGGAGTTTGTTAAAGAAGTTGAAGAGGAGCCTGAAGTCTATTTGTTGATTGGACGAGAGGGTCATGAAGAGGTTGAAATTCTAGAAGAAGCAAAGCCAGTTTTGAAAGAATTCGAAGACGTATTTCCAGAAGAGTTGCCTAAGGAGTTACCGCCACTGAGAGAAATTCAACATCAAACCGATCTTGTTTCGGGAGCAGTATTACCGCATAGACCACATTATCGAATGATTCCGAAGGAACATGAAGAGTTGAGGAGGCAGGTGGAAGAGTTGCTTGAGCAGGGACGTGTGCAGGAAAGTTTGAGCCCATGTGCTGTGCCAGCTTTATTAGTACCAAAGAAGGACGGAACGTGGAGGATGTGTACGGATAGTCGGGCTCTGAATAAGATCACTGTGAGATATAGATTTCCTATGTCGAGGTTTGATGATTTTATTGACCAGTTGAGTGGAGCTGTTGTTTTTTCAAAGATTGACTTGAAGAGTGGTTATCATCAAATTCGAATTAGACCGGGTGATGAATGGAAGACTGCTTTCAAAACCAGGGAAGGATTATATGAATGGTTGGTTATGCCGTTTGGTTTATCGAATGCACCAAGTACTTTTATGAGAGTGATGAACCAGCTTTTCAGACCATACATTGGGAAGTTTGTGGTAGTTTATTTTGATGATATTTTGATCTACAATGGAAGCATGGAAAAGCATGTCCAGCATTTGCGTGAAGTACTGTTGATTCTACGACAGGAAAATTTTTATGCTGCAACAAAGAAGTGCGTGTTTATGACGGACAGTGTTTTGTTTCTGGGATATGTTCTATCAAAGGAAGGAATTCAAGTGGATGAAAGTAAAGTAGAAGCTGTCAGAAATTGGCCACAGCCAAAGACAATTACTGAAGTGAGGAGTTTTCATGGATTGGTATCTTTCTATCGAAGATGCATTCCACATTTTAGTAGTGTGATGGCACCTGTAACCGATTGCATGAAAGGAAAGAAGTTTGAGTGGTCAGAGGAAGCCGGGGTTGCTTTTGAGAAGATCAAGACACTATTGACGACAGCACCAATTCTAGTTTTACCGGATTTTCAGTTGTTGTTTGAGTTACATACTGATGCGTCGAAGGTTGGGGTTGGTAGAGTTTTGAGTTAAAAGGGAAGGCCAGTTGCTTATTTCAGTGAGAAGTTATCAGGGGAAAAGATGAGATATAGTACTTAAGATGTTGAGTTTTATGCTGTGGTGCAAGCAGTGAAACATTGGAGACATTATCTATTTCAGAAAGAGTTTGTTCTTTACACTGATCATGAGGCTTTGAAGCATTTGCAAGGGCAGGATAAGATTTCAGCGAGACATGCATCGTGGATTGCCTATTTGCAGCAGTTTACTTTTGTTGTGAAGCACAAATCAGGGATAACGAATCGCGTGGCTGATGCTTTGAGTAGGAGGAGTCATTTATTGACAACAATGAAAGTTGAAGTGACAGGATTTGAACTATTGCCAGAATTAATTGAAGAAGATCCTTACTTTACGAAGTTTGTTGAGAAAGTCAAGGATGGGAGTACTGATGAATTTGTGTTGATGGATGGATTCTTATTCAAGGGAAATCAATTATGTATACCAGAGAGCAGTTTGAGAATGAAGATTATCAAGGAGCTTCATGAAGAAGGCCATGTGGGTAGAGACCGAACATTGCAGTTAATCTCTCAATCCTACTATTGGCCATCGATGAGGAAGGAGGTTGAACGGTTTGTTCAGAGGTGTCATGTTTGTCAAGTTTCGAAAGGGACAACAACAAATGCGGGTTTGCATATTCCTTTACCTGTTCCTACAAAACAATGGGTAGACGTTAGTATGGATTTCGTATTGGGTTTTCCGAGAACGCAAAGGGGAAATGACTCGATATATGTTGTGGTGGATCGTTTCTCGAAGATGGTACATTTTATTGCGTGTAAGAAGACGGCAGATGCTGTTTATGTTGCTCAGTTATTTTTCAAGGAGATCTATCGACTTCATGGATTGCCAGAATCTATTGTGTCGGATAGGGATACTCGTTTTCTGAGTCACTTTTGGTTAAGTTTGTGGAAGATGGTGGGAACAAAGATGAACTTTATCAGCGCTTATCATCCGCAAACCGATGGACAGACAGAAGTTGTTAACAGATCGTTGGGGAATTTATTGATATGTTTGGTGAAAGATAATTTGAAGAGTTGGGATATGAAGTTATGTCAAGCTGAGTTTGCTCATAATCATGCTGTGAATCGAAGTACTGGATTTAGTCCATTTCAAGTTGTATACTCTGCAATTCCGAAAGGACCGTTGGATTTGGCTACATTGCCATATCAGAAGGGAGTTGTTAAGCGGGCTAGTGACTTCATAAATGAGTTACAAGAGTGCCACAGAACTGTTCATGACCGGTTGCTTGTATCAAATGAAAAGTATAAACGACTGACGGATAAGAAGCGGAGAAGTGTGAATTTCAGGAAGGTGATTTGGTTTATGCAGTATTGACAAAAGATTGTTTTCCCGTGGGGACGTATAATAAATTGAAGGCACGAAAAATTGGTCCAATCGAAATTTTGAAGAAAATCAATGAGAATGCGTATCAATTAAAATTACCAGATAATGTTCATACTTCTGATGTTTTCAACGTCAAATACTTAATTCCGTTTCATGGGAATGAATTTGTTGTGGAAGAAGATGGTGAAAATTCGAGGCCGAATTTCTGTCAACCGGGGGAGGATGATGCAGCGTGATCTACAGACTCAAGGAAGTTGAGTTGTTCAGGGCCCTTAGGCCGTTTGGAGGAGGCCATGGTATTAGGTCGCTCAGAATTATTAGGTCTCTCACGACCTAGTGTGGGGGTAGAAGAGATAGGTCGGCAGCGACCTAGTGTGAAGAAAGATCGATCAAGCGACCTAATGAGTGCAAAGGTCCAACCCAGCGAGTTAACAAAACAGTTTTTAGGTCGCTCGCGACCTAATGGAGTCTCGCGACATAACGAAGGTCGCTCGCGAGTTAACGAGCTAAGCATGAAGACACTCGAACGACCTAACGAGTTAACTCACTCAATGTCGCACCCTATGGCTCAAGGTCGCATAAAGCTTGGGTCACGTAAAGGGAACCAGAAGCGGGTTTGGTTAGGTCGCATACCTCCTTAAGGCCGCTAGATCGCAGACGACCTACTTAAGTCGCTCACGTATAGGTCGCTGGGAAGAAAGGTCGTTAAGTCGCTCCAGGAAGTTAAGAGTGTTGTACATATAGGTCGTAGCTCGTATGTTTTTAGGTCGCGAGGATGTGTTGTGTTGTATATATGGATATGTCGTTGATTTTAGGTCGTTGCTTTGTAAAGTCGCATGTTGTATTTGTTATGTCGTTTAAGGTTGAGTCGATTCATATTGTTAAGTCGTGATGGCTTAGGTTGTTAATGACCCAAGTTAGGTCGGTCGTGTATTAGTGTTATGTCGCGTGCGACCTAGTGTGTGTTGTAAGGTCGTGAACGACCTAGTGCTGGGTGTTGTAAAAGCCTATAAATAGGCGTGTTGTGTGATTGTAAAGGTTGTTGATTTTTGAATAAAATTCTTGTTTGATTGCTGTGTGCTTTCATCCTAAATTAGTAGTTGAGTGTAATCTCCTATCTCCACTTTCGGTTATTCGAGTGCGCTCGAATCAACGATTGTTGAAGCCGATTCGCGGAATCAAGTGCGCTTGATCAACGCTTGAAGAATTGAA
Source organism: Allium cepa (assembly GCA_030765085.1). Taxonomy (NCBI): domain Eukaryota; kingdom Viridiplantae; phylum Streptophyta; class Magnoliopsida; order Asparagales; family Amaryllidaceae; genus Allium; species Allium cepa. The sequence continues at coordinate 243,977,499 of CM060930.1, forward strand.
GATCTTCTTTCACGGTATCGTGCGCGATCAACGTGACGAGGATAGCTAGAATTCGGTATCTTCGGATCAACGAATTTGGGCCTTGCAGTATTTTCAATCCATCGATTTGCTACTTTCACTGTTTCATCTAATTTTTCGTATATCCGCTGCGTCACATTGATAGCAAAACCTAACCGTATACATTTTGCTACAGGTGCAAAAGTGTCTTCATAGTCAATACCATAAGCTTGGTTAAATCTCTTGGCCACTAACCATGCTTTGTACCATTCAATTGTACCATCAGTATTGTATTTGATTTTGTATACACATTTGCAACCTACAGGTTTTTTTTAGATTTTTCGTAAATTAATAATATCTCATGTGCTATTTTTTAAGGCTTGAAGTTCTTCGTTCATAGCCTTACATCAAATTAGGCTTTGATTGGCTTCACTAAAGTTGGTTGATTCCATTTGGTTAGTGATGTTACTAGAATAGGCTCGGTATGAAGGAGATACTGAAGGGACTACGCCAGCCCGTAGCGAAAGAAATTGGTAAATTTCAAATTTCTTTACCATTTTGAATCTTTAATGGGCCTACGGAGTCTAAATTTGGTTTAGAACTTTTTTAAATTTGGTTTAAATAAAATCTTATATTTTATTAAAAATAACTAAATGGTGGTTTAAATAAATTTAGTTTCAAATGTATAGTATATCAAATTCACCTAACATTTATTATAAGTTTTAATATATAAGGAATGAAACCTTTTATTTCTTTCCTTAAAACAAGAATTAATTGAGAGCATTAATTGTATTAAATGGAGAGAGAAACATTTCATTTTCTCTCTTTAATTTGAATTTATTACTTCGTAAATTGTCATCATTATTAATTTATTCATGTCAATATTTATTACTATATCCATATGTATTCTAACTGCACAATTTGTAGTGTGAGATTTATTTAATTTAATTTAATTTATTTATACAAGTATACATACATACATATAAGTATGTGTGTATATTTATATGTATCACATACATATATGTACACACACACACACACACACACACACACACACACACACACATATATATATATATATATATATATATATAATGTGTGTGCATGTGTAACTCATAATCCATGAAGGGTATAATGTGCCTATGTAGATGTTGGGATTTACATTGTAAGGGACATATTAGCTCATTTTGTGTTACTATAATTTGTCAAAATATTGTTGAATATGCAAGTATATGATTTTTGTTTGATGATAATAAGCATATATATATATATTCATTTAAATGTATTTGTTAATGTACTATTTTATTTTTCACATAACTAAATATTTGCTGAATAAAATAAATAACACGGTATTTAAATTCAAACAGATATTTTATTCAAACAAATATTTATTACAATTTTGAATAGTACAAATTTGAGCTCTCACTATATGTACAAATTAAGTGACAATACAATTTCGATTACATCACAATTTCTAATTTACAAATGTCCTCACGACATATCGCTCATTCACTCGTATTTAATCTTCAACTCCATTCCAGATTGAATTCAGCATCTGAGAAATCTGCAAAAATATATGCTAATGCTGTAAAATTGAAAATAAAAAATTTTGCAGTATAAAATAAAATGTGGATTTTGAAAATAATATTTGCCTCGGTTATTTAGGTTGCTCGTCATTATTTAAATTTGAATTCATCATACACGAACAGCTTGTGACATGCATAGTGTATCACTGTACATGCCACAAGGCCGTGCACACCGATATACACTTGATAAAGTTATAGGGACAGGTGAGCATAAGGTCAAACCCAAATTAAAAGTCGGGTTCGACTCGATTGCAATACAATTTAAATCACAACACAAGCACAAGGTCAAAACTGAGCTTTAAAGCTGGATTCAACACAGGTGCAAATTCAAATGAAATGGTCAAGACATAAAAATCATGTCTCATCCAAAATTCAAGTCAATCACCATAAAACAGGGACTGGAACAGTTCTGACCAAACAATAGAGTTTAATATGCAGACAAGCTAATCCAGACTTCGAGTCAAGTAGTAGACAGGGAAGTGCAGACTAACCAAAACAATGTCCAACACAAATGAACAAACTCTCATTGACAACAACAAGTTTATATGGATATGAAAGTAGTGCAAGATCAAATGCCACTAGATAAACAACACTTCAACCTGAACCGGACGGTGCACACTGCAGATACAAGGCAACAGTATAGTGAACATGCATATGACTCGAGACCACAATGCATACAACAGGGTCTAGTTCAATATGGTTGCAGTGAAGACAACAAAGTACAAATGAAGCTGGATCGGTAATCAGTGCCAAAAGATCAGAGACAATGCAAGTGTAGACAAGCTACATGATTACTGACCGCATATAAAGCAACAACTCAACAATCAGTGCACACGTATACCAGACCAGATTCCCAATCAAGCGATGCAGACCAACAGTGAAACAAATGAAGACGTATCAATGAAATAATCAACAACAGTTCAGTACGACTCAATTCAACTGCACAAGACCGAACCAGACTATATGTAATCTAGAGCAATAGCATCTTCAAAATAATGATATACAGAACAAGTTCATATTTTCACAAAATCAAGTGACTCGAAGCAATGAATCAAGTGCAGTCACAAGTATACAAAACTCAAGTGCATATGAACCCAAAACTAACACATGCATAGTGAAGCACATAATGCAAGCCTGTAAACTACAACAGACTCGAGTGCTACCGGAATTTATTAAGCAACAATAAGTGTACAGGTCTGTGACGATATCAAGTGAAAGGCCACATCTGCTCAAATGAGCAATATCAAACATGATAGCAGCGACATGCACAGATAAACATCAAGTGATGCAACAGATATGTGTGCATACACACATTAGAACCAGATCATTGAAAAGTGGACAGAGCTCTATAACTCAATGCATATGCATACACACGTGTACAATAATTACATGCATCAAAACAAGACCAAAATCAAATGCAACCTGAACAGTTTTACCAAAGTCAAAGTCAATGATGTCAAGTGACCGAAGTCAAATGCAAGTATCAGTTTTGAGCAAGACAGAGAAGCCGAAGTCAACAAGCACGAAGAACAGAACAGGTCAAATATGCTACAGTGATGAACCAACAATGCAAGCAAGACCGGACAACATGAAATACAGTGAAAAATGCATCAAAGTGATCAAGCATCATGTCAAAGACCATCTATATGCAGACATTACAGGAACTGTCATCGAAGAACAAAGAAGTCGGCGGTAGGTTTTACAATAAAAGTCAGAGCCGAAGTCAAATATCAGGCCATCAGAAATTCACGGAACCAAAAATGACAGAAATCAAAGCTGTGGCTGTCAAGAAATCGATCAATTCAAAATCAAAATCGTGTCAACCAAGTAACATGAAAATATACGAAATTGAAGAAGTCAGTAATCATCCCAATCATTCAAGCATAATCAAACGACAAGCGTAAAATTATCAGACGATTTCGTATAAAATATACAAACGAAAATATAGGGGTTCGAACCCTATATAAACGATGAACATCATCGGCAAATAAATCATTCGAGTTCAAAGCTAAACAGAGAACAATAAATTAAGAACTCAAATCGAGTTCGAATCAAGGCAAAACAACAATGCATTTAAACGATACAATTCACATACCAGATTCGTTGATTCGAACTCAATACTGGATGTAGCCATGAACAAGCACAAAGAGAAGAAAGCATCGATCGAAAAAGCTAAGGGACGTAAATCATCATTCGATCGAGATTATAAAAGTCAGTGGCTTCTAATCTCTCAAAGCCCTAATTTCGAGCAAAGAAAAAGAGGTACCAGGCCGACACTTTTACAGAGCAAAATAGAGCAACAAAATAAAGGAGATAACGGGGCCGCATTTTTTTAGTGATAATTCATTTTGGGCCGAGTTATATTAATTAGGCTTTAGTTAAAATTAGGGTTTTATTTTAAATTATTGTTTTAAATTTGTATTTCCTGTTTAAACAATTGTAATTTCTAGTCGTGTGACTAGGGGACAAACTACGTTGCGTAGTTTGAGAATTCGCAACACAGTGGCTGAGTTGTGGCAGAGTTTTGAGCGTAGAGTTAAGGCTAGTTGATAGCGGGTGTCGTGGGTTTACGTGTGTAAGCGTCTGACTGCTTAATTTCTAGTAGAAACCTTGGGGGCGGCACGTAGGCAGGGTTTTGCCGAAGTGGGTGAATTCTGTATTGTTTTATTATTCTGCTATTATATGGGCTGCTATTATTCTAATATATCTGTGCTAAAATTATTTTATACACTTCCGCAATAAATTTTTAAAATTGATAACATCACCCTATTCAACCCTCCTCTAGGGTGAAATTGATCCTACAAGTGGTATCAGAGTTAGGTACAAAAGCTAATTTTGTTTTTAAAAAAATTGATTTTTTCAAAAACTAATTTTTGTTTTAAAAATTTGAATTTTTAAAATGGCTTCTTTTAATAGTGCTTTTGCTGAGGGTCAGACTATAGTTAGACCACCAATGTTCAATGGTGAATATGCTTGCTGGAAAAATAGAATGAAATTTTTTCTAAAAACCATTGATGCCTGGAATATTGTTGAGACAGGTTATAGAGCACCCACTATAGTTGTAAATAATCAAGAAATTGAAAAACCATTTGATCAATGGATAGATCTAGAAAATAAGTTACAGAACGCTAATGCCAAAGCTATGAATTCGATTATTTGTTCATTAGATCAATTTGAATTTAATCGTGTCTCACATTGTTTAACTGCGTAGGAAATATGGCACATACTAGAAGTGACTCACGAAGGAACGTCTCAAGTCAAGGAATCTCGCCTTGCCATGCTGAGTGGTGAATACGAGAATTTTACAATGGCAAAGGAAGAAAATGTTAAAGAGATGTATGGACGGCTTTCCGACATCGTATACAAATCAAAAGCTCTCAGAAAATCATACACAAAATTGGAAATTGTCTGAAAAATCCTCAGAGTCCTTCTAAGAAGTTTTGAAACAGAAGTGACTATCATCCAAGAATCGAAAGATTTAAAACAAATCAAAATTAAAGAACTCATCGGAAATCTCACCACTTGTGAGCTAGAAATGAAATTCAAGGAAGAGCGTAAAGGAGGAGATACTCGAAAGAAATTAATAGCTCTCAAAGGAACAACTGAAAGTGATGATGTCGACGATGATGATGGAGCAGCAGAGCTAGAAATGGTAATAAAGATATTCAAAAAGTGGAACCGCAAATATGAAAATCCAGCTCTAAATCATAAACTAAAAAGCAGAATAATCAAAGTTCTAGATAACCCAGAACAACGGGAGATCATCTGTCACAAGTGCAACAAACCCGAACACATCAAGCCCAATTGTCCTTGAAATCGACACGGCCAAGAAAAGAACTCAAAAACGAAAAGTTTTGCAGCCACGTGGAATAAAAGTGATGATTGTAAAAGCACTAGCAGTGAGAGTGAGAAAGCAGAACCGTGCCTTCGAGTTGATATAACTGATAGCGACGATGACGAGCCAAGCAAGGTATCAAAACTCACTCACTCGGAATTACTTATATATTTCCACGATGTAAATGGCTGTTTTGAACGACATAGGGAGAAGTATGCCAAACTTGAATCACAAAACGATACTTTGGTAGATTTAAATAAACAACTTGACCAATTAGTTAAAAACTACCAAAGTAGGATCCCTAAGTGTGATAAGTGTCCAACATTCAAAGAAGAGATTAAAATATCAGAAATCAAAATTAATCGCTTGAAAATGATATTATGATTTTGAAAGAAAGTGAAAATGCTCGAACAGAAAATTCTATTAAAAAGTGTACATAATTGTTGAACGAAGATGAATCTCTCAAAACACAAGTCCAACAATTGTCAACGACTTTAGGAAAAAATTTCAGAAGTGAAAGATCGTTGAATATATTATTACGGAAACAAACTATTAATACAATTGGATAAGGACTTGGATATAATTTATCTAAAAATGTTAGAAATGAAATTAATCAAGTCAATTCAGTGTGCACAATTTGTAGAAAATTTGGACACAACCAAAATAATTGTTGGTGTAGACCCAAACACATGAAAACTATACCAATTTGGGTTCCAGAAGGCACAAATATAAAATCTTTAAAAGTCAAACAAATCTGGATGCCAAAAGAAACATATATAAATAGTTTTGGGTCTCCACAAAATTATTTTTCAAAATCAATTGCCACTAACAATAATGGACCTATAAAAACAAACAGGTCACAAAAATCTTTCATCATGCAGGTGTAGTGGCAGGCTAAGAACAACAACGGTGTTACTTGGATTCTGGCTATTCCAAGAAAACAATGGGCGACAAATTACAGTTCCTTAGCCTAGTACAAAGGTGACAGAATCACAATGGGCAACAACGAAAAATTATCGTAAAGGTAAAACAGGAAATGGTATATTTTGAACGATATAATAAATGTGATAATCTGCACCGTAATCTGAATTAAATCAGCGAGTAATGAGATAATGAAATGAATGTTGATAATGATTCTCACTTTTTCAAAATTGTTGGCCAATTATATTCTTATGACCAAGAACACTGCAAAAATTCTAGAGTCTTTGAACTACTTCATAGAGTTAATTTGGATTAATGATAGTGTTTTATTGGTTGATGATAATACATTTAGTTATTTTACGGCCAACTCCATATTCTCGATTTGTTGATTATTTACACGGCTTCAATTCAAATTCAAGAGAATTTCTTTTAAAAGGTTGTTAAAAATGATTTTGAGATATTTTGTTGCACACTTCATGATCTGGTCTATAATATTCAACTAATAATAATTTTAAGTGAAAGAAAAATTCAGAAGCAGATTACATTGGTAATCTAGTTGGTAGAAAAACTACTAGTGAAACGTGATTAATGTTGACATTCATTAGCTGCATCGTTTTTTCAAAGAAAATATCTGCATATTTTTCATTTCAAATATTTTCAAATAGCAGAAATTTTCTTATAAAACCCCTTCTAGAAAATCATTTTTGACCTTGTTTCAGATTAGTCATTTTGAAAATTTGATTTGATAATTATTTTTTAATTTGAGCTTAAATGACTACATTGACTAATCTGACTCCCTACTAATTATCAAAAAGATAAATAGTGATTGAAAAAGTGATGAGTATTGATATTTATCGTATATTATAACTCGAGACGGTATAATTAGGAAATTTCTTTAGAAATTTAAACAAGAGTTATAAAACTTTTTGTTGGTAAAAATTCCATGACTTTCTATTTCTATCATATTTCTATCAACCATCACTCATAAAAATCCATTATAGTATGTCAATATGTGGTGATTTAAACAGGAATCATTCGTTTTTCATTTTATTTTATTTTAAAAAAAACTAAAAAAAACAAAGTATTCACTCTCATTTAAAAGTCCTCATGGTTATGCATGGATGAATTACTTAGAATTTTTGATTATATGCTTTCATGCTCATTTAAAAGTCCTCACGGTTATACATGTATGAAACGCATACCAAACATTGATTTATTCAATAAACAAGTTAGTTCTAATCACGTTTAAAAGTCATCACGGTTATGCGTGGCTAGAAGATACTTGAATTCATTTTCTTTATGAAAAAAATGTAATACTACTAATCTTATTTAAAAGTCTTAACGGTTATGCATGGTTAGTAGATATTCAAATTTTTGATATAAATATACTACAAATAGACACAACTATATGGTTTTATTTGATGACATCCTCCCTATCAATCTTAAAGTGGAATATGCTTCAAACATAATATTTATGATTTCCTTTTGATTTTTTATTGATATTTTACATTTATATTCGATTGAGTTTTAATGTTGTATTAATATATAACACTTTATCTCTATTTTTCTAACACTATTACACTTTTGCTGATAACAAAAGGGGGAGAAAAAGTTAAGATTTTGACAAATAAAGGTAAAATATTTTTCTATTTCCATCTAGGCTTATTTGCATATTTTTATTTACATGCATATATGAAGGGGGAACTTTGTGTAGAGAGGGAGCATTCAAATAGGGGGAGCAAATTGAATGACCAAATACATTTAACAAATTCAAAATCTTAAATATATGTTTGTTATCATCAAAAGGGGGAGATTGTTGAATATGCAAGTATACGATTTTTGTTTGATGATATATATATATATATATATATATATATATATATATATTCATTTAAATGTATTTGTTAATGTACTATTTTACTTTTCACATAATTAAATAAATATTTGCTGAATAAAATAAAACACAATATTTAAATTCAAATAGATATTTTATTCAAACAAATATTTATTACAATTTTGAATAGTACAAATTTTAGCTCCACTATATATACAAATTAAATGACAATACAATTTCAATTACATCACAATTTCTAATTTACAAATTTCCTCACTACATATCGCTCTTTCACTCGTATTTAGTCTTCAACTCCATTCCAGGTTGAATCCAGCATCTAAGCAATCTGCAAAAATATACGCTAACGCGGTAAAATTGAAAATATAAATTTTTGCAGTATAAAATAAAATGTGGATTTTGAAAATAATATCTGCCTCAGTTATTTGAGTTATTTGTCATCATTTAAATTTGAATTCATCATACATGAACAGCTTGTGACAGGCACAGTGTATCACTGTACATGCCACAAGGCCGTGCACACTGATATACACTTGATAAAGTTACAGGGACAGGTGAGCACAAGGTCAAACCCAAATTAAAAGCCGGGTTCAACTCAAGTGCAGTACAAATAAAATCATGACATAAGCACAAGGTCAAAACCGAGCTTCAAAGCTAGATTCAACACAGGTGCAAATTCAAATGAAATAGCCATGACATAAAAATCAAGTCTCGTCCAAAGTTCAAGTTAATCACCAGAAAATAGGGACTGCAATAGTTCTGACCAAACAATAGAGTTTAACATCCAGACAAGCTAATCCAGACTTCGAGTCAAGTAGTAGACAGGGAAGTGCAGACTAACCAAAATAATTGCCAACATAAATGAACAGACTCTCATTGACAACAACAAGTTTATATGGATATGCAAGTAGTGCAAGATCAAATGCCACTAGAAAAACAACACTTCAACCTGAACCAAACAGTGTACACTACAGATACAAGGCAACAGTAGTGAACATGCATATGACTCGAGACCACAATGCAGACAACACGGTTTAGTTCAATATGGTTGCAGTGAAGACAACAAAGTACAAATGAAACTGGACTGGTAAGCAGTGCCAAAAGATCAGAGACAATGCAAGTGCAGACAAGCTACACGATCACTGACCACATATAAAGCAACAACTCAACAATTAGTGCACATATATACCAGAACAGATTCCCAATAAAGCGATGCAGACCAACAGTGAAACAAATGAAGACATATCAATGAAATGATCAACAACAGTTCAATATGATCAATTCAACTGCACAAGACCGAACTAGACTCTATGTAATCTAGAGCAATAGCATCTTCAAAATAATGATATACAGCAAAATCGAACAAGTTCATATTTTCACAAAATCAAGTGACTCGAAGCAATGAATCAAGTGCAGTCACAAATATACAAAACTCAAGTGCATATGAACCCAAAGCTAACACACGCATATTGAAGCACATAATGCAAGCCTGCATACTACAATAGACTCGAGTGCTACCAGAATTTATTAAGAAACAATAAGTGTACAGGTCTATGACGATATTAAGTGAAGGCCACAGCAGCTCAAATGAGCAATCTCAAACATGATACTAGTGACATGCGCAGATAAACAACAAGTGATGCAATAGACATGTATGCAAACACACATTAGAACCAAATTAATGAATAGTGGACAGAGCTCTACAACTCAATACATATGCATACACACGTGTACAAAAGTTACATGTATCAAAACAAGACCAAAATCAAATGCAACCTGAACAATTTTTACCAAAGTCGAAGTCAGTGATGTCAAGTGACCGAATTCAAATGCAAGTATCAGTTTTGAACAAGATAGAGAAGCTGAAGTCAACAAGCACAAAGAACAGAACAGGTTAAGTATGCTACAGTGATGAACCAACAATGCAAGCAAGACTGGACAACATGAAATACAGTGAACAATGCATCAAAATGATCAAGCATCATGTCAAAGACCATCTATATGCAGACACTACAGGAAATGTCATCGAAGAACAAAGAATCCAGCAGTAGGTTTTACAATAAAAATTAGAGCCAAAGTCAAATATAAAGCCATCAGAAATTCACGGAACCAAAAATGACAGAAATCAAAGTCGTGGTTGTCAAGAAATCGATCAATTCAAAATCGAAACTGTGTCAACCAAGTAACACAAAAATATACGAAATTGAAGAAGTCAGTAATCATCCCAATCATTCAAGCATAATCAAACACCATGCGCAAAATTATCAGACGATTTCGTATAAAATATACAAACGAAAATATAGGAGTTCGAACCCTATATAAACGATGAACATCATAGGCAAATAAATCATTCGAGTTCAAAGCTAAACAGAGAACAATAAATTAACAACTCGAATTGAGTTCGAATCAAGGCAAAACAACAGTGCATTTAAACGATTCAATTCAAATACCAGATTCGTTGATTCGAACTCAATATTGGAAGCAGCCGTGAACGAGCGTAAAGAGAAGAAAGCATCGATCGACAAAGCTAAGGGACGTAAATCATCATTCGATCGAGATAATAAAAGTCGACGACTTCTATTCTCTCAAAGCCCTAATTTTGAGCAAAGAAAAAGAGGAAACAAGCCGACATTTTTACAGAGCAAAATAAAGCAACAAAATAAAGGAGATAACGTGGCCGCATTTTTTTAGTGATAATTTATTTTGGGCTGAGTTATATTAATTAGGCTTTAGTTAAAATTAGGGTTTTGCTTTAAATTTGTATTTCCTATTTAAAAAGTTGTAATTTCTAGTCGTGTGACTAGGGGACAAACTACGTGGCGTAGTTTGAGAATTCGCAACCCAGTGGCTGAGTTGTGGCAGGGTTTTGAGCGTAGAATTAAGGCTAGTCGATAGCGGGTGTCGCGAGTTTACGTGTGTAAGCGTATGACTGCTTAATTTCTAGTAGAAACCTTAGGGCAACACGTAGGCAGGATTTTGCCGAAGCTGGGTAAATTCTATGTCGTTCTATTTCTGCATTATTATTCTTTTATTATCTGGGCTGCTATTATTCTGATATATCTCTGCTAAAATTATTTTATACACATCCACAATAAATTTTTATAATTGATAGCATCGCCCTATTCACCCCCCCTCCCTCTAGGGTGAAATCGATCCTACAAATATGTGCTAATATAATATGTCAAAACAAAATACTAATATGTATGTGCATAATTTATTAAATAAACCAGTTTCTGCCATAAGAAATTAATGTAAAATAATTGTATGATAATAATACAAGTTTTTAAAATTTTAGAAAATTTGGAAGAGCTTGAGATTAATTTATGGAAATTTTACAATTAAAATAATATTTATTATTAAATAATTTATAATATCCCATAATCAAATTAATTCTTAAAAAACGAAATCAAGTTGAAAAATTATTAAAAAAACCTAAAGGTATATGAAACATATTTTGGGCTTAAGCAGAATTTCTAAAATTTTCTCAACTAAAATTATATTTTTATCAAATAATTAATTTCATTTTGAAAGTATATTAATTAAAAAAATTAATAAATTAAGTTATAAAAATCTAAAACTTTTTCTGAAGGTTCTAGATACATATTTAAGCCTTAAAAAAGTTCTAACAATTGAAATTATATTTTTAATAAAATAATTGATTGCATGCCGAATGTAAATTAATTTTTAAAAATAGTAAATTAAATTTAAAAAATCTAAATTTTAACTGTAATCTTATTACATGGTGCAGCAAATATAAAAATTATAAAATTGGAATTTTATACCATTAATTATTTTATTCGTTATAAACAATTCACAAAATCATTAAATAATAAAAAATATGTATATACATATTTAATAAAATATTTTTATATTTTATGATTCGTAATAGGTACAAATCATTTAAGAATATTAAGATTAAATATATATGATATATAAACATATATAAAAATGTACATATTCATAATTTGTAGATCTGTACAAGTTTAATCTAGATCTACATATATATATATATATATATATCATAATTAAAACCTTTTTTTAGAAAATTAATTCAACAATAAATCAATAAACAAAATATTATTACAAGCACTTAACTAATCTAATTGCAATAAACGCATGTTCCCATAAAAATCTCACCTGATCTAAATAATAAATAGATCTGAATATACACCAAAAAAGATCTGAATACTAACAGAGGATTTGAATGTAAATCAACTTTTATATGATAAAATTAAAATCAAAAAATTGATAATAAATAAAAGTGCACCTCCTAATGAAGCATTTGAGTCCACGTTGAACAATGACTTCTCTTCTAAGAACAAGTCATAATCCATCAGGTTGCTATTCCAAGATAAAAAAACCTACTGCAAATTAGTATTTAATTTCTAACTGGATTTGAGAATTTTAGGAATGATTTAGTGTAAAGTTACTGTCATTAAAATGAGGAAGAGGAAGAAGAAAGTGGCAGCTCAAAAATGAATTAGCTTGCAATTAGGCTTTTGAGGTTGGCTTTTATATAGATAGGATATGAGAGCAAACAATGATCTCAACCACATATCTCAAAACCTAGTCACACATGTTGTAGCCACCTTCTATCTTTCCCCAAATCAACGCCTATCCTCACCAAATCTCATGGATTGTGAGCCCTTTTAATCCAAATTAAATATGTACAATTATATTTAACATATTTTGTTATTGATATCTCATATCGATCGATATATTCATAACTTTTATAAATATATGCAATAATTTTATTTCTAAATCACATTCAAAATTCATAATTAATACTTCATTAATATTAATTTATTTTATTAATTTATAACAGTTATAAACTAATTAAATTGTTGGTCTAAAGAAAATTCATTGTTTTGGTTATGTGACTCTCGGATGTAAATTCGGTCAGCGATTATCGTCGAACAATTCGAACTTTGACATCTTCACTTAGAAGGTGGTGTGATATTATGGCCAAATTTGTCGTTTACTCATTTTTGGAAAAATATCATTCTAATTTTATAAGCGTTACCCAGTTGTGACAATTATTACACCAATTCTCTTCATCAAAACTATAAAACTTTGGACGTGCTGAATTTGGTAATGATCAAAATTCCAACATCATCCACATTTAACTTTATAATCTAAACATAAAATCTTTAGTTCAGTAATAACAATTATTATCAACCAAACTACTCTGGTCAGAGATTTTGACTTTGGATTGACTTGAGTTGACAGTGATACTGACCCCATATAAACCGAGGAGACGAATCCTCTCTTGAATAGTGTTTCGCTTTTAATACTTTCACTCGACTCAACTTTAGTCTGATAGACATTATGCTATAATTTGACTATAATCAAAGTGGAGGTTTTATATTGAATATTCACATTATTCTCAAGTCGAAAGAACTATGTAAATAAGTCACATCGATATTTTCTTTTTGACCTTAGTTATATTAACCAATAGAAACTACCGAGTCAATCGTTCCATAGTTATCTAATAATTATTAGTATGTAACCCCTACGTTCCCCCAGTAGTCATGAGTAATACATTGCCAAACATTTGGAGTGCATTACATACTCTAGTCTCAACGGAGACATCGATATCCAATCTCGATGCATCTTGACTAGAGTATTTAAAATGGTATATTTGTTTAAATGTGATAAATTACTCACTATTACAACACTTTATAACTACTATCACAAAACATACCATTTATGGATTTTCTATTAAATATTCTTTTAATTAAATTAATTAGTTAATATAACCATTTTGTATCAAGTATATAATAGAAAGAAAACACCTTTATTTCAAACAAGATTGGTCAATGAGTTAGATATATGTAACAAATTACATAATTTTCCCTACTAGGGCATACCCTAACTCTATCAGTCTCCCACTTGCACTTGGAGTCAATTATGGAATCCTACTCCAACTTTGTAATCGGCTTTCTCAAAATCAATTGGGCCAGTCCTTTTGTGAATGGATATGCTATTTTTTTTCAATTATCTATTATGTCAATCAACTTTCTATGACGGTGATAAACTGATTTTTCATGTGGAACAATTCGGAGTTTGTCCATCAACTTCTAGTAAGCTCTAAGTTCTGTTACGAACTATATCGCGACATTGTTATCATATAACAATGTTATGAGATTCTCAACATATGGAATCGGCTTAGTTATAAATTTGTACGCATATATATTTATATACATAGTTTTTATTTGGCCCTATTCAAGACAATATACTTAGCCCTTTTCATTGAACCAGCCATGATCTTTTACTTGGAACATTTTCAAATTAAATATTATTAACTTGAATTTATTCTTGACATATTATACTCAATATCACTTATGATGTTTGATTCTAAACACTCTTTCATAAGGAGTTTTTGTCTTTGTAAACAATTCCCTAGCATTTCATAAATACACGAAAACACTTCAAACAACCATTTAGTGAGTTCAATTTGGATTTGATATTTGCTTCAAGTATCAAATACATAAATAAATCACGATATCGTAACCAAAATAACATGTATGATAATTCTTGTTGCCAACGCATAAGGAACTCACATGTTCCGTATTAACAATTTAATAAGGTATATTTACATATCAGTTTGGGACATTCCTGATATTTTTATACTCACTATAAAAGACATCATTTACAATCCAAATTTGAGTATTAAAAAAACCTAAGGTTGATGTCAACACAAGTACACCGCTAAAATCCACAATATGTTGTTTACTTACAGTTTAGAAATATCAATGTACCTTTTAACGTTCTTTCTTATAAACACATGCTTTCTTTGCAATTTAGTTGAAAATCAAGCTATATGATTTTTATCAAAATACTTGTCAATGTTGATGCTTATAAATGATACTTTCCCATCATTTCTTTGATCATATCCAAAGACTCACAAATTCAGTATCACTCCTACCGACTTCGAGGCGTTTTTGGTTAATATTTGAAACAATTTACACTAAATCATTATTTAGAATTTTCTGTCTCGAAACATATGTACCAAAACACTAAGTCTTTTAAAGAAATAATTTTGTGATTAAATTTGAATTAACTTGAGCACGTTGAATATCGAATATACTATGCTAATTTCAACAAGTGAAATTTATGATATTAGTCTTATCAACATTGATCATTTAATTCCAACATCATTAGTCTTTCTTATAAAGACACAATCTCGACCAATGGATCACATCCCCTTGGTCATGACCACCAAAATCATATTTTGATAGCTACTAGGAATTCTTTCAGATTTACCCATCATACCATATAGAGTCAACACTTTTAATGGTTTAATTAAACAACCGAGAATTATATAATTTTGACATTAATAAGAAACTCATAGTTTCTCTCCAATATACATGACTTATTAGGCAGTCTAATGCTATGTATTCATTTAGGTTAGTTAATTTCATTCCATCTCATATAATCAGTTCTATCAATGGATCGTATCCAAATCCATTTAACTACCAATAATTCCATGAAGAAATTCCGTCAAAATGAAGTTGATATATCTTAAAACAATAATTGTTCCTTAATGTAAATAGAATTGGGATTCATAAACACTTTATGAATTTCTTTATTTATAAAACTGATTTGGTTTTAGTTTACAAAAATTTTGTTCAAAACATAAATATGTCATTCAGTAACAGTCCTTTTCAAAATCCTTTTGGAGATATTCAATGAAGGTCCCTCATAAACAATTATTATTATGTATAATCTTTTGACTTGCATAACCTGCCAACTTCTTGGTCTAGGATGTGTTGGAATTTCAAAAAAACCCTTATCTTATAAGATTTTGTAATCTTTTATTCAGATGAAATAATATTAATCTTGTGTACTACTCTTAAGTACATTACCTTATAGGAAGAAACTAACTCAACTTCACTCACAATTAATCGTACACTGTCAAACAAAGTTTGATTACTCCATATCGATGCATCATTATGTATCACATGAAGAATTTATTTTGAGATTGAATCGTTATCCATTTTAGGTACATTTGGAACCATTTCCAATATACTCATTCATTCGATCAAATCGAATCATTTCTATCGCATATTATTTTTACTTCTATTTTATATTCAATGAATTTACCATATACATACTACATGTGTATCAAATACACATGTTCATGCCGATATGACCCATAGGCGAATATAAAAAAGTATATGGAACCGTTTTAGTATTTATAGAATTGTGATTGCATACATCTATATATATATATATATATATATATATATATATAAATCCGAAGAGTTCATCAACCCTTACGATGCTTCCACTAAATGGGTGCATGGCCCTTTATTGTTTAAGAAATAATTAACAAGTGTCATTTCATTCAAAATCATATAATAAAATTATTTTCTCAAAACTACGGCTTAGTTTAAAATTCCAGAATAACTAAAAATAATGTAAGATACTTCTATATTTTCCAATGCATCACTTTTGTTGTGAAAACAAATACCATATTACAGTTTTATTTCATAATGAATATTCATAATATTTGTAGAAATATAACTATGTGTACTTTTTCAGTCGATAACCAAAAACAGCCATTGTTTCACAAATAGTTTTTAGTACGTTTTACTAAAACAATTTTCATAATTGGATGCAATCAATAAGAGTCATATGACATGCTCCCACTACTTTCGCCATTATTATAATACATACTAAATTTGGAGGTTCGTCATTCACTTAATATAGAATTGTTTATTTCATATAATACAACTACTTTACTGTGGAGATTTCTTTGATCAAATATCTTAAACTCAAAGGAACAAATCTCATAGAAAACAATTTTCTACGTGAAAATATATTTCGGAATAGAAATCATATTTTTCTATTCCAATGTTAAGTATTAATCACTATTATTACAATTCTCGTTTCCACTGTTTCTTTATGAAGAAGAAATGACTATACAACATGACCATCCTAACTATACCTTAAATCACATTTACTTTTATACATTTATTTTTCTTTCAAAATGGTCAAGCCATTCAAAAGAAAAACCTTACTGCAATATCATAATGAACTCTTTACAAAAGCGTGTTTGATTATCCTTAACATTTAAGGACATTAAATTTGTTGCAATTTGCATATACTAATTAAACTCACATTTCAGCGATCGAGTTCTTAGATCTATCTTTTAGTTTTGGTCTTGTGCCACAATTAACATTATATGTTCTTTTATGTAATCAATCAAATTGAAATTCGATCTCATAGTACAGTTTATTGGCTTATTTCGAATGAATATATTCATTGAAGTATCGTACATTACGAATTGTGATCATTCATCATATAACAATTATATGTGATAGTATATGGATCAAGTATTCATCCATAGTCATGTATTGCTTTTAGAGTTTGAAACTCATAAAATGCAATACGCCATCTAAACCAAATAAACACGTAAGTGATCATTTTATGAATGTACTAAGTAGTTGTAAAAATTAGGCACTTGGATAGTGTAGAAAACATTAACATGCAATAGGCATGTAATAGTGGGTATTATCAATTGTCAACTTCCAGTTTCATTCATTTGTATATATTAATTGATAAATGTTTTATCAATCATATTAAATGCACAAATTTATCATTGTAGGTAATTATAACATTATTTAGCATATGCTTTTACAATATTAGAAAGGTTAAATGTTACCATTTCATTTTTCTAACAAGGCTCTCATTAGTATTTTAGGTTTTACCAAACCCTAAGTGAAAGATAGTATTTTATGTTTCACCAAACCCTAAGTGAAACATAGACGTCTTTAAACTTCACTAGTGGGTGTTAGGACTTGTATGCCTTGGGATTCTGACCTTGAGGAAAGCTTAACAAATCATAGGTCCGCATACGATGGATAAATCTTTATCAGTTGTATCACATACAACTCCTAACCTTTGGTACCTTGTCATAATCCAACCTTTACCTTGAGGAAAGCTCAACAAATAAAGTGAGACCATTCACTCGAACCTATCATTTCAGAATGACCTACCTATAATGCATTGCATAAAGCTCAATAAATATGTGCAGTTATCTTACCTTATATATACAATATATTAATAGTACTACATATAACATCTCTAGCTTGAGAAAAGCTCAACATTTAAGGAGTATGCAAGTAATATATTAATATATAAATGATAGAGGACAACTTTAAATTAAAGATTCATAATCTTCAACATATTATATCGAGTGATATCGACTTATGGAATGATGTATTTATTCTGAAATACTCTCATGATTCAAGTGTCAAACACATCGAAAATCATGGCATACGTACATTTACGTGTGTATTTATTCCTTAAGTCTATTTTGGGTCTCTTTAAAGTTCCACCTTTTGTTATACATTCATATTACACAAGCTGAATTATTATATAACTTAACTCAATTAACTTATATAATAGTCTTATGTATAATATTATATTAATTAAATCTTATTTAATTAATTTTAACTCATTAACTAATTGATTTTAATTAATTAACTCTTTAATTAATTTTATATTATAATTCTAATACAACATTATATAGGATATATCTCCTATAACTTTTATAGTGCACACTATAGCCTTTATAATATAACATACATATATATCTTATATATGTGTATTTTATTTAATTAATTAACCTTTAATTATTTTATTCAATTATAAAATTTTGAGTAAATTTTATTAATTTCAAATTTTATCTTACATACATACATGTAAATTTATATTATCCTACACATTTTAATATAACATAATCAACATATATAATGTATGCATATATGTATTAATTAATTAACATATTTAATTAATTCATTTTATTAATATTATTAATAAATTTAAAAGTTGAAATTAATATGATTTTTTTGAAACATTTTTGAAAATTTATGTTATATTATAACTTTTATAATAAACATATTTTGTTTTAAATTTAACTATTAAATTTAAAATCTTAAACTTTAGTTTTCAAATCGATTTTGAAAATTAGCCCAAGACCCAATTCAAGTTGGACCTTTTCTATCAGGGGCAACCTTTTGGCTCACATCACCTTTCAAGCTAGAATAGCAACTAGGTAGGACGGGATATTTGATTACCCAATTCCAATCCTAGACATTACCTTTCTAGATACCGTACTAAGTGGGCAAGCTTAATTAGTTAGCCCTAATATGATCAACTTGGACCGCATAGGCTATTGGGCCATGATGCCATTAAATGAACTGGACCAGCCCACGGCGGAGGAAATTGGTAAATTTCAAAATAACTATTTTGGATCTTTAATAGGCCTACGAAGTCTAAATTTCATTTAGAATTTTTCTAAATTTGGTTGAGACTAAATCTTGTATTCTATTTAAAATAATTAATGGGAAGTTCAAATAAATTTAATTTCAAATATATATTGTATGAAACACACCTAATATTTTTTTATAAGTGTCAATGCATAGGGAATGAAACCTTTTATTTCTTTCCCAAAACCAAGAATTAGTTGAGAGCACTAATTGTATTAAATAGAGAGAGAAACCTTTCATTTTCTCTCTTTAACTTAAATTGATTAATTCATTAAATGTCATTATTAATAATTTATTCATTTTAATATTTATTACCATGTCCATATGTCTTCTAACTATACAATTTGTAGTTTGAGATTTATTTTATTTTATTTATTTATACAAGTATACATATGTGTGTGTATCATATACATACGCACACACACACACACATATGTATGTGTCTACGTGTGTAACATCATAAACCATGAAAGATTTAATGTGCCTATATATAGATGTTGGAATTTACATTGCAATGGAGACATCTCAAGTCGAAAGAACTATGTAAATTGGTCACATCAATATTTCTGTTTGACCAAAGTTATACTAACTAGTAGAAAACTACCAAGTGAGTCGTTCCATAGTTACCCCATAACTACTAGTACGTAACCCCTAGGTGCCCCTAGCAATCATGAGTAATACACTATCCAACATTTGGAGAGCGTTACGTACTCTAGTCTCAACAGATACATTGACATCCAGTCTTAATGCATCTTGACTAGAAACATTTTAAATGATATATACGTATTTCATTATGATAAATTACTCACGGTTACAACACTTTGTAACTACTATTGCAAAATATAGCATTTATGGATTTTCTATTAAATATACTTCTAATTAAATTAATTAATTAATATAACCATGTTATATCAAGTATATAATAGAAAGAAAACATCTTTATTTCAAATAAGATTTGTTAACGAGTTAGATATATGTAACAAATTACATAATTGTCCTCTATGTCATACCTCTAACTCTATCATATACCATAAAATAGTAATAAAATCTTGTAATTGGATACATCAACTATTGGGATACATAATCCAGTAATTTTATAGGAGGTTGAGTTGTTTTTGTAGATCTTCTTACGGTATTTTCTTCTTGAGTTGGTTCCTCATAAGTTGGTTCTTCACTTGACTCATTTATCTCTTCTTCTCCTCCTAAAGGAAATGCACTTGTTTTGCCAACTTGTTTTTCATTTGCATGCTCAACATGTTTTTGATTTGTTTCTTTAGGCAATATGAAATTATAATTTGGAGACGATATGACGGGTTTACCTTATGTATTTTCTTGCTCAGTTGTTTGATAATTTGGTCCATTTTCAAAAAATGACACATCTTGTGAGATATAAGTTCATGATTTTTTTGATCATGCCATTTATAAATTTTTCAATGAGTATCCTAAAATATGGCTTTAACAGCGTTTTTATCTAGCTTGTCACATCTTTTTAAGTGTACGAAACATGTATGCTCAAAGACTCTTATGTAATCAAGATCTCTTTTTATATTCTTAAGAATTTCTAAGGGATTCATATTTTTTAGCATGACTTGGCAATCTATTTATGAGGTAAGTTGCAATTAGCACAACATATGACTAGTAAGATTTTGGAATGTTAGTTTGAAAAGAAGAGATCTAGTGACTTCAAGTAAATGTTGATTTTTTCTTTCTGAAATTCCATGTTGTTCTGGAGTATTAATACAAGTGATTTGGTGTAAAATTCCTTTTAATTCCAAAGAATCTATGAAATTTTTGTTTACATATTCTATCCCATTATCAGGTTTGAAACTTTTTTGAATTTTGCATTATATTGATTTTCTATTAAATTTTAAATTATTGATAAAATGAAAAAAACTTTATGTTTTCCTTTTAGAAGGTAAACTCAAGTAGTCTGAGAAAAATCATCAATAAATGTAACAAAATGTTTAAAATGATTATATGAATCAACAGGGGCTAGACCTTAAACATCAGAATGAATTAAATCAAAACATTTTTCTGACTTATTAGTAAATAAAGAGAATGGTAATCGAGGTTGTTGAAAGCTTACAAACATCACAAATTTGAAATCTAATTTACAAAAAAAAAAATTATTCAAAATTTGATAGATGACCAAATTTCTAATATGGCAATTTATCATGATTTACTAACTTTAATGACACAATGACACATGACATTTGCTGATGTTTTCATCAAGCAAATAGAGGTCATTTTCAAAACATCCATCACCAATCTTCCTTTCTGAATCGATCGTAAAAGGTCACTTTATACGGTGAGAATATAACTTTGAAATTCAGTTCATGGGTTATTTTGCTAATTGATAATAAATTTGAATTAAAATCTGGTAAATTTAAAATATTTTTTAGATCTTCCGTGAGAAACTTAGTGGTACCAAAACCATGAATTTAAACTTTACCATCGTTAACAATAGTTACATCTTGAGGGTCTTTATTTTATATAATGGATAGTTTATTTTTGTTCCATGTCGTATGATTAGGACCACCTGAGTCGATTAACCATCAATTTGTATTTTGACACGTATTTGCAATTTTAAAATTGTTATTGATTTTGAATGTGTTAAAAATAACATTAGAATGTACAAAAATTGAATTCTATTATTGTAAAAAACTGTTTATTTGAGTTAACAGTTGATTTAGTTGCACCGTTTAAGCCACAGAATGTCCTGCTGAAGCGGACTAGTTACTTGGTTGAATCCATTTAGTCGATTCAGATCTATCCACTTCTATCTTCATTCATTTCCTAAAACCACTAAATTATTATGTTGTGCAAAATTTTACTTAATTTGCACTAATGCCAAACCATTGTGGAATGGTTTGGCTTATGTGTGGAAGCAACCAAAATGATCTAGCTTATCGACTAATTATCTACCGCCAACTCAATGAACAATAATCACCAAACAAAGAAAATAGAAGAGCAGAGAACACAAAGATTTACGGTGGTTCAGCCAAATTGTCTACATCCACGGATCCAACAAATTCTTTATTTTACTAAAGAAAGAGAGTACAATAGAGAGAGATTATAAAATTATAGGTACAAAGTGGAGACACTAACTATAATTACAAATTGAACAATCAATTTATCCAAAAACTTGTTTGCATTAAAACCTCTAATTTGATTTAACTACATAAATTATCGTTTACCGAAGAAAAGGATAATGGTGGATGCTCTCCCACACATTCACATATGAAGATGAACTTCATTTAAATAGACTTAATGAAGTTACATGGAATTTAAGAAAATTAATTTCAAGATTATGTGACAACCTTTCCAAATTCTTCGATTTGATTCCAATGCACATAGATTATGAAAATCTTATGTTTCCATAAATTTCCTTTGTTCATTTAAACTCCACATATAAATTTTTCTATCTCTATATAACCAATCATTTGGCTAACTAATTGATTAGCTACTTTATTAGTTTTAATTCTTCAAGAGCAATCACACATAACTTTCCTTTTTTTCTTTCCACATATAACCTAATTGATTGATAAGATCACTTAGCTAAATTATTTTCTTCTTTTCCAAGTATTTGAATCATCCAAATTTAATACTCCACCTTGACTCAAATATAACAATCTCTCTTCATCATCACATCTCAACAAGTTATTGAGTCTACAATGTCAAGCTCGATATAAAATAGTTTAGGCATTATTGCCCAAATAGAGCTTCCAAATCTTCCCTAAGCATAAGAAACATAGTATGCATATCAACAAAAAGAATGCATACGAGCAAATACCAAAATTCTTCAATATTTCCGAATGTAGGAGACGAACTTGTAGATACTAAACTTCGAGAGACCAATGGTGATTTAATTTCAGCTTCACCTTCTCCATTCCATATTGAGTGAGGACATATTCAGTATTATCTACTCTAATCTCCTTCACAAGAACGTTGCTAGACTTTCCTTAGTTAACATGAATAGGCTCACCAAAAAGCTCCACATCATTCAAAGTATAAGATGAAGAATCATCATCATAAATATGCTTATAAATAAGGCCAACTAAACTAAAAGGCCTTTCCTGCAACTGAGCTTCACCTAGAGTTTGAACCTCTAAACTCTTCTCATAAACTATAGTATCATCAGAAATACCAATATCTCAACGAATAAGGAATAAAAGAGTATGAACAGAGATAAAATGCAAATAGAATTCTTCTTTTATTAAAGCTGAAATGTTTTTCATCTCTGATATAATGATATGCAGGTTGCTTTTATAATGTACAGATGAGTTAAAAGACACTTGGGCCTTTGTTACAGCCTATAGCTCACTATACTGCTATTTAAAAGATATCGATATAGAAATACCACATACTCTCAAATTCTAACTCCCCCCTCAAAATAGGCTAGGGTTTCTGCCGCTTGCCCTAATTTGCTGTAGAGATCGGCAATCGCCAAATTCGGCTAGATTCTCGAATGAATGTAGAGAGGAAGCTTTATAACAGTGATGCGATAAATGAATCTGGACTCATTTGGTTTGAAGATTCATTCTCTTTGACTTAGTGACTGATGAAGCTCAGATTTGAAATCCTTTGAGTAGAATTCCAGTAAGTTTTATGATTCTTCTTTCATATTTTTTTTACTTGATGATTTTGATAGAGAACCTGTAGATCTGAGTGGGGAACACTATCATTTTCTCCCAGATCTGATGAACATGAGCAGTATAAATGAGATGATAGGCGATTTAGAGAGAATGCATAAGAGAGGCTCTGAATTTTAGTTCTAGGACTCAAAGTATTTGCATAAGGCTTGATTCATCTTTGATTTAGTGTTGGATTCACCAACCTTTAGACTTTGCTTTAGTCAGATGAAATTCTTTGCTGACAGGGGCTTTGTCAATAGATCTACTCTCTGGTAAGCAACAGGTATATGATTTATATTTAATTGCATAACCTGCTCTCGTACAAAGTATAAGTCTAGCTCCATATGTTTTGCTCTGGAGTGAAGAATAGGGTTAGCAGTGAGAGAGATAGTACTAAGGTTATCACACCACAGTGTAGTTTTACTGTTTGTCTTGATTTAAAGTTATGTTAATAGAGACTCTATCCATATTATTTCAGCTATAGCACTTGCAACACTTCTATATTCTGCCTCGATACTTGATCTAGATATAGTTGTTTTCTTCTTTGAAAACCATGAAATAGGATTTTTGCCTAAGTAAATACAGTATCTAGAGGTAGATCTTCTATCATCGAGATCTGCAACCCAATCTGTATCTGCATAACCAAGAATGTTGATTGTTTTGCATGATTCAAGTATTAGACCTTAATTCATTGTTCCTTTCAAATGTCTTAAAATCCTTTTGACTGCTTTCAAATGCTCATCAAGAGGATTTTGCATGAACTGGCATACACTGAATGATATTTTTGGTCCTGTTATTGTGACATATTGTAGTGCACCTACAGTGCTTCTGTATTGCTTCACATTTATAATTGGTTCACCTTCGTCCTTGGATAAATGTAGATTGCTTTTCATTGGTGTAGGGAATGCATTGGCTTGATCCATTTTGGTTTAACAAGAATTTCTGAAATTTATTTTCTTTGACTTAAAAGAATTTCAGAATTTGAGATCCTTTTGACTTCAATTCCAAGAAAATAATTTAAACTGTCCAGATCTTTGATTGAGAACTCTTTGTTGAGTTGTTGTGTAAGTTTGGTAATTTCATAATCACTATTGTCAGTGATTATGAAGTCATCAACATACACCAATATATATGTTGTATTTCCTTTAGAGAACTTTGTGAATAATGAATTGTCTGATCTGGTTGGATTGAACCCCAGTTTA
Source organism: Allium cepa (assembly GCA_030765085.1). NCBI lineage: Eukaryota > Viridiplantae > Streptophyta > Magnoliopsida > Asparagales > Amaryllidaceae > Allium > Allium cepa. The sequence continues at coordinate 244,002,805 of CM060930.1, forward strand.
AGCAGAGTTGACTTTAGTCTCTCAAACCATACTCTTGGTGCTTGTTTCAAACCATAAATTGCTTTGTTTAGTTTACACACTAGTTCATAGTTGTCATCCCTTTTAAAACCCTGTGGTTGCTCCATATAAACTTCTTCTTGTAGGATACAATTGAGAAAAGCATTGTTTACATCTAGTTGCTTTATCTTCCAGTTTTTGTGTAATGCTATGGTGAGAATAATACGAATAGAAGTTGGTTTGACCACTGGAGAAAAAGTTTTTGAGAAGTCAAAGCCATGTTGCTGTGAGTAACCTTTGGCAACAAGTCTGGCCTTGTACTTTTAGATAGTGCCATCTACAGTTTTCTTTAGTCTATTTGTCCATTTGCATCCTATAATATTTTTGTGTTTGGAAGTGGTACTAGATCCCATGTTTTTTTCACATGAAAGCATTGTATTTCTCATGCATTGCTGACATCCATTTTTCATTGTGCATTGCTTATTGATAAGTAGTTCATTATTCATTGTCAAGATTTTTGTTGTATAATTTTGGCTTGAATGTTCCATTTTTGGCTTGTGTTATCATGGGATGTCTAGCGATTATAGGAACAAATTGTTGACATGCAGTTTCTAAAGATGCTTGTTGAGCATCGAGTAACAGTGAGTTTTTTGATGCTTGATGAGTGTCAGGCTAATCATGACTATTTTGTTGTGAACTTCTGTGAGAACCCTATGGTTCATGAACTATTTCTGGACTGAACTTAATGTACTAAGGAGAGGGAACAATATTGTCTGACTACTGCTGCCACTAATGATCCTAAGTTGACTTATTAAAACCTGAGGTAACTACATCGAAGTATACAGGTATAGATGGTATGGAAAACCTTGAATTGTAAATTTTATGTCAAGTTTTGATGCCACTTTCAATAAAAGGGAATACAAGTTCATTGAAAACAACATGTCTTGACACAAATATTTTACCATTACTATTAAGACACTTGTATCCTTTTTTATTATTGGCATATCCATGAAAAGTACAAGGTGATGATCTGAAATTTAGTTTATGAGTATTGTATGGTCTTAGATAGGGAAAACATAGACATTCAAACATTTTTAAATTCTGGTAATCTGCTTTGATATTAAATAAAATTTCCATTTGACTTCTGTGATGTAATAGTTTAGTGGGTAGTATACTTATTAGATAAACAGCTGTGCTAAAAGCATCTGGCCAAAATTTTAAGGGTAAAGTGCTTGAGCCAGAAGTGTAAGATCAGATTCCACAATATGTCTATGTTTTCTCTCTATTATGCCATTTTGTTCAGATGTGTGTGGACATGTAACTTTATGGAATATACCTCTATTTTTGAAATATTGTTTAAGTGGTTTAAACTTAGTACCACCATCAGTTTACGTAATCTTAACTTGACAACTTGTTTGAGTTTTAGCATGAGCTATAAATTGTAAGACAACATTATATGTTTCTGACTTTGTTCTTAAAAAATAAATCCTAAGATATCTAGAAAATGCATCAACAAAAGACATATAATACTTAAAACCATAGTCCATATTAATGGGTGCTGGTCTCCACAGGTCAGTGGCAACTAACTACAATGGTTTATCAAAATTAGTCTGGGAGTCTAGAAAACTAAGTTTATGACTCTTGCCTATTTGACAATGTGTGCCAATGTATGGTAAAGTAGTATCAACAAATGAAATATTATTTTCAGTAAGCACTTGTTTTACAACAGCTACACTAGGGTGACCTAGTTTGCAATGCCACGTATCAAAATTCTTACAACTTTCTGCCTTAGTAATTTCAGAAGAATTACACCATTTCCCTTTAATTTGAGAATTTCTTGAGTTAGCTACATTGAATTTTCACAATCCATTGTATTCTTCACCCTGTAGAAGAATTTCTTTTGTTAGTAAGTTTTTAATCAAGCAGTATTTTGAACAAAATTCAAAGAATACCTTATTATCATTAGCAAACTAAGACACACTCATGAGATCTTTCTAATTAAATGAACTCTTAGCAAATTTTTAAGGTATAACTGTTTCTTTCCCCATAATACATGCATTTTCAGTATGAGAGATTGTGATAGACTCACCATTGCCCATATGTATGGATTGATTACCTTTGTATTCCTTGTTTCCTAGATTCAAGTTATTTAAATTGTTTACTATGTGATTAGTTGCTCCTGAGTCGGGGTACCAGTTTTCATCATTAATGTCTTCAGGTCTGGCTAACTCTGATGCATTAATGTGACGATTTCTTGTATTCTCTGATTGGTTTTTTGAATCTTGCTGCATGTTTTCCAATTTTGCACTATGATTATAGTTTGGAATGTGATTTCTTTGATTATTATTGCTCTGTTGATTTGGTGTGTAATTTGCATTAAATCGAAAATAGCATTTATTAGCTGTGTGACCAAATCTTTCGCAAATCTGACATCTTGACCTATTGCTATTCAATCTTCCTCCTCTCCCTCTAGCTCTGTTAGATGTTCCACAGCTTGAATTATTAAATCCCTAATTTCTATTGTATGGTTTTTCATGATTCTTGAACTTGCTTTACTTGCATAGTTGACTGAGAGATCAGAAGTAACTGTTTTCTTTTGCTCTATCCTCCCTTCATGAGCCAATAAGGTAGAGTATAATGTTGATGTTGGTTCTTTTGATGATATAACAACAACCACTGCCTCATAATCTTCATTAAGTCGACTTATTATAGATAAAACTTGCTCTATTTTTGATACTTTGTGGCCTGCACAGGCTAACTAATCACATAAGTTCTTTACTTTGGTTAGGTATTCATTCATTGATAGGTTTTCTTTGCATAGATTCTGTAATTATCTCTTGTAATGTAACACTCTTGCTGCTGATTGAGATGTGATTGATCTTTCAATGGTAGATCATATATCATATGCTGATTTACATCCTATCAGTTGTGGTAACAGTGTAGAACCTATAGATGATAACAACCATGAACTGACCAAGTTGTCTTGCCTTTGATTTGGTATATATTCTTGATTTACTACAAGTTTGCCCTCGGTGTCTTTAATATATCTTGTTGGTGTTGTTTGTGTTCCAAGAATACAGTCTTCTAAACCATATCCTCTTACTGCTATTTTTATTTGCAATTTCCACAGGAGATAGTTTGATTCATCCAGTTGGATTGATATAAGTTGACTTTGAGGCTTAACAATAGCTTTGAGAAGTTCTTGAGTCACATACGCAATGATGATGTGTTTCTTGATGAGGGAGAGGATGAGTTGTCAGCATTATCATCTGCCATTGAGATGATAAAGAAGACTAACGCAATGCAGTTGAAATCTGATCAAGAAAATGGAGCCTTTGTTGAAGATTTTTGGTTGTAGCCAGAGTTGTTGAATGATGATGGTTCTGATAGGAGCTTTATGGCATAGCATGGCACAACAAGAATCTTGATAATAAGGCGAAGATTGGTAACTAGTAAGATCTTGAAAGATAATAAAAAATTGGCGTGGCTAGATGATGAGGAAATGACTTTCTCTGGTGGCAGCCAAAGCGCAGCCAATACTTCAGATGATGATAACTACTCTGATGAAGTATTTGGCAAGGCGTTCACAACTGTTAGGCAGTTATGGCTCTGATACCATAAAAGAGTAAGAACAGAAATAAAATGAAAATATAATTCTTCTTTTATTAAAGCTGAAATGTTTTTCATCTTTGATATAATGATATGCACATTGCTTTTATAGTGTACAGATGAGTTAAAAGACACTTGGGCCTTGTTACAGCCCATAGCTCACTATACTACTATTTACAAGATATCGATATAACAATACCACATACTCTCAAATTCTAACTTGGAAACAATCTAATGACTCCAAATGAGTTTGGCAATTTTCTGTCCTTCCCATATCATCATTTGATAGAGACTCCACCTTCAACAAAGACCTCACATCAAATATCGCATATCTAATAATCAAAATTCTACTACTTGTTTTACACCATGACTTATACCTTTTTACTCCTTCTCTATAGCCTAACAAAATGTGCTTGGTTTCCCTAGGCTTTAACTTATCATGACTCTCATCATCTAAAAAGCTAAACAACCAAATACTTTATGGAATGAATAATCAACATGTTCTTTTTCATACTTCTTCTGAGATCTTCATATCTATGGTAGTAAAAGGTATATGGTTGATGAGAAATGCCGCCATAAATATCGATTCTACCCAAAATCCCTCTTCCAGACCGGAAGTCGTTCTCAAGCTCATAACTCTCTCCCATAATATCCGACACATACTGTAACACCCTATATTTTTATAATTAAATAATCAAATAATGATGAATAGTGAAAATAAACATTTTTGTAATATTAGTAATATGGCCTCAAGACTTATACCATTGTGTTCGCAGTGGTTTTCTGATCATTTTTCATATATAACTTGTTGAAATCCGAGTTAATACGGAGAAATTATGAAAGAAACAAAAATCAGAGAAAATATAATATACACACACATATATACACACACACACACCCATAGGTTGACCCATAACCCCCAAGATCGACCGCCAGGTCGACCCTAAGAGAGCACGGTTGACCCAAGGGTAGACCCACATAGTATCCTGGACGACAATTCATCCAGGTGCATGCTGAACTCCTCAATCGATTTTTGCGCAATTTGAGTCATAAGTTGATAGATCTGATGGCTCCAAATGACCCTACGAGGTAATGGCTTCAAATTCAATCCAAGAATCCGCCTGAGATCCCCAAACTCCACTATAAATAGGACCCTAGGCCTAGCTATTTTATCACAATCAAATTTTCTCCCAACTGGGTTCATTGCCTGAGGCCGGACCCCAAAAAGAAAATCTTTTCAATAAAAATATTTGACACCTAAAAAGGAGATCCATGAACACCGTGGAGCCAAGCTAAGAACAAGCAAAGCTAAAGACGACAGACAAGTGGATTTAATTATATATCTTTTACGTTTATGATATATTATCATTAGATTCCCGTTAAATAAATTTATTCAGCATTTATTTTAGTAATTAATTTTGTTAATTAGTTATGCCAAGACTGTAAATTATATAAGAGAGCTTATATGTAATTATTATTTATATGGAAAATAGTAATCAAATCGAATATGAATAATATTAGGCTTGACCGCTAGAGAAAGGCATAAGCCTAAAAATAAACAATTTATAGTTATTTACATCTATTTGAAAAGTTGAAATTTCACCTGTAAATGATAGCTTTGTTTTATTCCTTTTTATACGAATAAATTTGTTAAAGAGAAGAATTCGCAAATACGGATAGATGTATAAAAATTAGATATAAGAAGAACTAAAATAAAAGGAGAAAAATAGAAATTTACATTAAATTATGCTAAAATGAGAGAAATAAATAAAGAGGGAAAATCTAATAACTTGATTTGATAGTAAGTAATAGATTAATTGTTTGGTTTAGATAAGCGAATACATTTCCATAGCTTAATATTTAAAAGATAACTATAAACGTAATTGCAAGAGTAAAAGAAAGAAAAAGAGAAGTAGTATAGAATAGAGAAACTGCTGTATTTTGTACTATCCAAAAAAGTAAAGAAATAATAAAAGAAATATCTTGTAGTTACGGACTATTGTTTATAGCATTATTTAATATTAAAATATGAAAATGGAATTTTAGTACAGTTCATGTAACCGACCAAATAGAATAAAACCACTTCCTAGAATAAAGAAGTTAAAGTGCTGAGTTATCAGAATTAAAGAAGAAATCAAGTTAATTATTAGACAAGAAACTATAAACAGAAGTGTACCCAGATCTGCATTACTGTGCAGATAGTAGAATAAAAGCAAAGCTGTTATTATGATAAGTAAATTTGTAACAGTTGGACGAAGTCCCAAGCCAAGATTGTCATACAATATAAGAGAATTAAAGAGACTTAAATATCATGATAAAAGAAGACAGACTAGAATAGAAAAGAGAGGCTTGTGATTTTATTTATAATATATAGATTACAAAAGAATATAGTAGTGATAATTGTAGGTAAAATTATAGCATAGGTTATAATTAAGTAGAAAGAACAAAAAAGGCTCATTTTAAGACTTAGATTAAGTTAATAAGAAAATAGAGCAGAAATAACAAAAGAGACTTATTTTAGTAAACTTTGATCTTGGATTAAGTTAATAAGCAAAATAATAGAAGTGGCTCATACCAACAGCATTCCCTTTCAGTCAGGAACTGATGGTCTCTTAGTAGTTAGGTGAGGCTGGGCCAAGCCTATGCTAATTAGGGTAAATAAATAGCCAACAGAATAAGAAAAGTAATTAAATGCAAAATAAAATATTAGACTTAGGGTTTAATAAAAGAGTAAGATGTGTTTGGAGCAGCCCAAAGGATGAAGAGCCTAACGAAGCGGTTCATCACATATTTCAGCACAGAAGAAGCATGTCCAACTTAGTTAATTTGGGCTAGAAGGAAGTATGAGACTTCAACGGGATGTGAGGGTACTCTAGGATGGCCCTTTGGGATAGGAATGGCGAAACAGTCCCCCAGAGGCAGGCTTGTAGGTGTTCCATCAAGATAGTATGCCTTGACTGCTTTTTGCATGGCAGGACCATTGTAGGTAGTCAAAAGGAGTTGATATTTGGAATAGGATATTCGTATGACATCGTACTTGACGTGCGAGTAGGTTTTAGTGGGCAGGACCCAAAAGGATAGTCACATGCGGATATCGGGCCAACATCAAACCAAAAAGAAAGTTCGAGAAAGACTAGAGGTAAACCAAAAGGCCAATGATTCTTTCACTATTGAGATATTGGATGAGGGGTACAGCCAATTAGATGTTTAGATTGTTTGCAGTAGGGCACGACTACTTAGCTCTTTAGAGGTCTTTCGATTAGTTGAGGGATGGCTGCATGGGGCCATAGACACAATGAGAAAAGAGACATACCAAGTAGAATATCTATAGGCCTAACGTAGCGATCCTTTACAGATATAGAAAATCCATGATTGAGTTCCACACATGGTAGACTTTGTTAAGCGGGATTTAGGTAGTAAACAAAACGATTACATATAGTTCTCAAGGTACGCACTGAGTGGTACATTGTGGATGTCCGAGCATTAGTATAGGCTAGTGCGGACATAGTTTTACGTTTTCATGGTAGACGATGGAACATCTATATTGTAGGCGTTACGAGGCAGTTCTTTACAGATGTACTCACGGTATGTTATAGGAGCAAGAAGATGGAGTCCTTCGTGAGGAGGATACGGAAGATACTATGGGTGGTACCTAGGACTGATAAGATCATTGGGTATATAGCTACATATATGTATTAGTTATTAAGTTTTAATCTACTAGGGAGTAGATGGGTACGATTAACGCATGAAGGCGAGAATAGTATAAAACCAATAAACCTAATATAACAGAAAATGAAAAAATGGGTATATGTAGAATTAAGCTTAGAAGTGTATAGTTTGTCCATTCACCAGAACTTTTTTCTGACCCTATCCTCATAACATCCTACGGGTTAGGTTGATGCCAGAGACTTTCCAGCATTGAGACACTTGTTTAGAAAGTGTTATTATATTGGTGAGTATTTACTTACTATTATATTTTAGTCAGTTCCGCCGTGAGATATTTATCTGAGCTCTGATATATTTATCTTTGCCTATTTACACGATACCAGAAACCCAACTCGGGCTTCAGTGGGCTTGGATTTTAGCATTTTTGCGAATAATCTGAACCCACTAGAATTTGGGTTGTTACACATGCTCTCTACACTCCATAACAATATGACTCAATAGAAATAAAATAATCTCTAAGTACATGCTCGAACGCATAATATATAGTGAATTCTTATGACATAAATTCATAACTATTTCTAACTTTGAGAACCTTCAAATGCTTCCTCGACTGCTTCTCTACTAAGGTCTTCCACTTACAAAATTGAACAAATATTTCGTATTTGGCCTTTAAGAAATAGACGCAGACCTTATGTGAGAAATCATCCACAAATAAAATAAAGTAACTGGCTCCCCTAAAAGATGTAACTGCGGCGGATCCCTACACATAAAATTGAACATACTCTAAAAACTACGCATCTCTACGTCTCCCAACATCAAATATAACATGCCTCTTCTTCCCAAAAGAACAATCTCCACAAGAGATAGGCTCTGACTGACAAACACCATCAATCAATCCCCGCTTCTTTAATACTTCAAGACTCTCCCCATCAACATGACCTAAACGAAATTGTCATAACTGAGTTGAATCTAAAACACAAAAATCAGTGAAAGAGTGCTGAATCTTCTAATATTGTCTCTTCATGAAGCACATAAATACCATCAACCTCGGCCCCCTCCCCTTCATCACTACCAAAGAACCTTTCGCCATTCTCAGTTTATGTTCATCTTGTATTATCCTCGTACATTAGTACAAACCAGGTTTGCAAATGGGGTTTGCAGACCGGGTTTGCAAACTGGGTTTGCACACTGAGTGCAATCAGTGATTGCACAGATTGCAAACTGCTAGTGTTCACGGTGAAATGTAAAGATGATGTGTTTTTCCCTGTAAAATGACATGATCATGTTTAAAGATGATGCATTTTCAATTGACATATTTCATTGGAATCAAGTGGACCATTTACAATGTTAAAGCGAATTTGATTCAAAGCATGATAGAATATGACAGTTTAATGTGGCAGTTAGAATCAAGTAGACCACTTGTATATGGTCACACACATATTCAATTCACGATTTATCTAAGTGATCTATAATCACATTAACAATTTAATCAAATTAGTAATTGCATGTATGGTGAGATTGCTACTGGTTTATTTCTTAAAAATAGCATTGGTGTAAACAAATATGGTGAGATATATAAAATGTTGCAAAATCAGGTGTTGTGAAATATTTTGTTACATGTTACCAAATTGTAATACATTACCGAATTATTTATATTTCAACATAGCGAAACCATTATACTACAAGAAATTATTATTCTGAAAGTGGTAAAATAAATGAAAGCGCATACCTCTGACCCAAGAGAAAGAGCCTCTCTTATCAGACTAGAAGCTTGTATGCAACCAATGCCGGTATCTTTAAATATATATATATATATATATATATATATATATATATATATATATATAGGGATGTTATTGAGTGAAGGACTGTTGCAACATATTTTTATACATATCGATATAGAGAAATTATATACTTCAGATTTTACATACATATAGGATGCGTAAGAGTTTAAAATTTTGGGCATAAGGGGTGTATGCTTATTTTTATAGGATTGCTGCAGAGTCCAAATGAAAGGAACATATTCTTTTACATATCTTACCGCTTAATTGACATCACTTGTACAAAACTTTTTATGTAGAGGACATCATGCAAATAATCTTAAAAAGACTTCATATGATGATTGTATGGATTTTTTTTCGTAAATTATGTTCACATGCAACCAAAGTGTAAGCAAATTGATGATTATAATTTGACTAACAAAACTGCCATAATAACTTCAAAAGGAACATTTAAATCCACTCAGTGATGAAACTTATATATAAAGAAACTCATATTTACGAATACAAAAGCAGTTTGTTAGGTTGCATCCCAATTCAAATAACTAAATAATTTTAGTGTATGCATATGATACCTGTTAAGATAGAGACCTAAGTACAAAACTGATGCTAAGAAAAATTGCTTTTATTGAACTGAAAACCGGCTTTTTAAATAGCCTTACACTGATTAACTAAATACAAGAAAATAGCAAAGTAAATGGCTAAACAAAAACGTGAAATAACTGCAAACTAGTTTCCTAGAGACTAGGACTTATTGAAATAAACTTTGAGATAGACTCCACAAAAACAGCAAGCTATCCAAAACAAACAAAGACCTCTTCATACTCTCCCTTAAACTAACTGTAGGTTGCAGTTAGTTTACTCCAGAGACATCAACCATTCTCATCTTCTTCCTAGGCTTCTCGAAAGCATCCGCCTTTAGAGCTTTATTCATCAAATCTGAAAATTGCTCTCGTGTTCCACAGTGCACCGACTCGACTTCTCCATCTCGCGCAAGATCCCTTAAGAAGTGAAAACGGACTCTGATATGTTTGCACCTCCCTTGCATCACTGGATTTTTGGAAAGTTTAATTATAGAGCTGTTGTCACACATAATAGTAGTACTGCCTTTTTGAACATGACCTAGATTCTTCAAAACTTGTTTCATCCACACAACTTGGCAAGCGCAAGCGGCAGCTGCTACAAACTCTGCTTCGGTAGTCGAAAGAGTAACAATTGGTTGTTTTTTAGACATCCATGATATTGTCCCTGCACCCTATAAGAACACATAACCAGATGTACTCCTAGAATCAGCTTCATCTCCTGCATAATTCGAGTCTGTAAAAGCAAGCAATTCTTCATTTCCTCTCCTCTTATAGAAAATCTCATAGCTAGTAGTTCCCTTTAAATACCTCCAGATTCTTTTTACAGCTTGTAAATGCAACTCAGTGGGTCTTGACATATATCTGCTAATTAAACTTACACTGAACATGATGTCTGGTCTTGGATTTGTGAGATACATTAAACTTCCAATCATTTGTTTGAAATATGTATCATCTACAATTACTCCATCTGCATCTCTGTTAATTTTGAAGCCTGGAACAATTGGACATTTCATAGGCTTACTCTCATATATTGCAAATTTCTTCAACACATGAGTAGCATACTTCATTTGACACATGAAAATACCTTCTGGTTTTTGCAAAACTTCAATTCCGAGAAAAAATCTCATTTTTCCCAGATCAGTCATGTCAAATGTTCGCATCATAGAATTTTTAAACTCAATCATCGCGTCTTTATCATCACCTGTATAAATTAAATCATCAACATAAATGCTAACAATTAAAATTTTACCTCCATTTCTTTTGATGAACAATGTCTGTTCAGTTGGACATTTTTGAAAACCTTCGTTAATGAAGTAGACTCTATGCAGTTGAACCAAGCCCTTGGTGCTTGTCTTAGACCATACAAGGCCTTATGCAATTTGTAAACCTTGTGTTCTTTCCCTTTCTTCACATATCCTTTGGGTTGCTCAACATACACGTCCTCGCTTAATCTTCCATGAACGAAAGCAGATTTAACATCTAGCTGAAATATGTATCATCCTCTACATGCTGCTAATGCCACAATCATCCTTACCGTGTCCATGCGTGCAACAGGTGCAAAGACTTCAGTAAAACCAATTCCATGTTGTTGAGAGTACCCTTTAGCCACCAAACGTGCTTTATATTTATCAACTTCACCAAGCTCGTTCAACTTTGTTTTGTAGATCCACTTCACTCCAACATCTTTTGTTCCAACTGGCAGATCCATGAGCTCCCAAGTTTGATTCTTTTCAATTGATTTTATTTCACTATCCATTGCTTTCCTCCATTTCTCATGCTTCACGGCTTCTTTGAACATAATCGGATCATCTTCAATGATGTCTTGTACCACGTAGGCCCCTACTTATTCTTCACTTAATCCCTCTCCACTTGCATAATCATACATCCATGCAGGCCTCCTTCTCTCCCTCACATGACTCACAATGCTTGTGTTATCACCCATTTCATTATTCCTATCATCTTCTCTTTCAGCGTCAAACTCTCCTGCTGGTTCTGCACTTTCAGCTTCAAACTCTTCTTCAGTTTCTTCTTCACTGTCATCATCATTCCATAGTAATTCTACTCTGATTTGTTCATTGAAATTGTTGTCCCAATTCCAAGTTTTTTCTTCCTCAAAAATTACATCTTTACTGGCCACAATTCTCTTAGTCTTTGGGTCAAACAGCCTATACCCTTTTGACTCTTCACTAATACCTAAAAAACACAAGGAAAACTTTTATCATCCAACTTACTCCTTTTTGCTTCTGGTATATGGACATGTGCAACGCAGCCCCAGATATGAAAATGCTCCACTGAAGGCTTGATTCCGTTCCATGCTTCTTGAGGAGTAACATTCTTTACTGCAAATGTTGGACATCTATTCAGTAAATAAAAAGCCCAATTGACGGCCTCAGCCCAAAAAGTTTTTGGCACCTTTTTTGCAGTAAGCATGCAGCGACCATGTTCAAGACTGTTCTATTTTTTCTCTCCGCAACTCCATTTTGGTGAGGTGTTTATGCAGTTGTAAGCTGTCTTTTGATCCCTTGCCCTTCACAAAAAGTTATGAAATTGAGTGAAGTGAACTCTCCTCCCTTATCTGTCCTCAGGCACTTGATGGATTCTTCTGCTTCTTTTTCTACATGCTTCTTAAAAATTTTGAACTTTTCTAATGCTTCTGACTTCTCCACTAGAAAATACACCTAGGATTTACGACTATAATCATCAATAAAACACAACACATACTTCTTTCCACTATGAGATGTTGGTTCAACAGGCCCACATATGTCAGCATGAATAAGCACTAGCACCTTTGTTGTGTGCCATTCACTCCTTTTTGGTACTGCATTACAATGTTGCTTTCCTGTAAAACAATCACTGCAAGTGATACATGAATCTCCCAAATTAGGCATTCCATGCACCATCTTTTTGGATTGCAAGGTATTTAAGACCTTTAGGTTCAGATGGCCGTATCAGTGATGCCATAAATGTATGGAATCAACACTAGTATGCAAGCACTCTTCTGTGATACTAGTAGTCGTTGTGGATCTTTCATTAATCAAGATAAACATACGATTGGCACTCATTTTGGTATGAGCAATGAGTCCTCTGCATGGTTGATAAATGTTACAAGCCCCATTTATAATAAGAATAGCAAGACCTTTTTCCTGCAATTGTCCCACACTCAGCAAGTTGTTTCTTAGTTCAGGAACATAATACACATCATTGGCCACAAAGTGAATGCCATTAAACACCAACCTGACGCTACCTTTTGCAGCCACTAACATTCTAGTGTTGTTGCCGCATTTGACAAAATGTTTAATATCATCAACAAAGCTTGAGAACATACCTTTATCGCCACGCATATGGTTGGAACACCCGGTATCAAGGAACCATGCATCATTTCACTTTGCTTCATGTTCATCTACATACGCCATCAAAAACAGCTCTTCTTCCTCACCCAGTTGTGCGCAGTTAGCTTCTTTGTTCCATTTAGGACATTCAAACTGAAAATGCCCCATGCTATGACATCTGAAGCACTCTATATTGGCTTTATTAACGGTCGGGTAAGCTCTTCCACGTCCTCTACCTCTACCCCAGAAACTGTGCGACCACGACCTCTTCCTCCGGTGCCTTCTTCATGAGTTACTTTTAATACTTGCTCTTCTACTTTATGCCTTTGAAATTTCTGCTCATGAAGAATCAAAGAACTTTGCAATTCATCAATCGAAAGATTATCAATATCTTACGACTCTTCAATTGAGCAGACATTATAATTGAATTTCTTGCTCAATGTCCAAAGTATCTTCTCCACTACAACATTATCCTTCATTTGTTCACCATAAACTCGCATTTTATTAGCAATAGACATCATCCTTGAGAAGTAATCAGAAACACCTTCATCAGATTTCATCTCTAGAATTTCAAACTCTTTGCGAAGAGCTTGAAGGATAGACCGTTTCACCCTGTTATTGCCTTCATACTTCTTTTTCATGGAATCCCATATCTGCTTAGATGTGCTCTTCTCTAGAATGGTTTCTAGAATAGTTCGATCGATAGCTTGAAACAAATAATTTTTCACTTTCAAGTCTTTCAGCTTCATCTCATCAAGTTTTTTTCGTTGCTCCTCTGTCAATGTCACTCCAGTTTCTGGCTCAACATAGCCAGTCTCCACAAGACTCTGGTATTCTTTAGATCTTACGAAGTTCTCCATCAGCATTTTCCAATGATTGTAATGACCATCGAACCGAGGGATATCAGGTTGAACAAAGCTCCCTTCAGCTGTCATGGCTGTCACGGCTGCAAATTACAAAGACTGTTGCTTTTTTTCTTCAAGTCCAGGACAACCTTGCTCTGATACCAGTTTGTTAAGATAGAGACCTGAGTATAAAACTGATGCTGAGAAAAATTGCTTTTATTGAACTGAAAACCGGCTGTTTAAATAGCCTTACACTGATTAACTAAATACAAGTAAATAGCTAAACAAAAACGTGAAATAACTGCAAACTTGTTTCCTAGAGACTAGGACTTATTGAAACAAACTTTGAGATAGACTCCACAAAAACAGCAAGCTATCCATAACAAACAAAGACCTCTTCAATACCTTCCATGGACAGAATCCACATTCATGCAGTAACTAAGTCATATAACGTACCAGATAACATTTAATTTTACAAGACAAAGGATAGTTTCAGAAAAATTCATTTGTACTCACATCCTCAATCTTTAATTCGCGTCAAGCAAATTAAAAATTAGAATTATTGTAACTTTTTTGGTGATAATAAACTTAATGTTCACCCAACTTATTCCAGTGAACATTAAATTTTTACATATTCACCATTGCAAACTAGTTCAACTTCATATGAATCAATTCCTTACCTCTATAATTCAGAATAGTAGTATCATAAAATCTACATGATTCTATTTGACATTTCATCTTGTTTAATATAATCCTAATAACAATCATCATGTTGACAGCTTCCTTTTTGATCATAAATAGCTAATTTTATGGTTGTAGACCTATGGAACCTCATTCATGCTTTTATTTACCCATAAAGCTGTAATGATTCGAAAATTTTAACGATCTTAGTAACGTAATTAACTATTTTTTTCTTGAAATGATATAATAAAATTTTTACACGAAAATTTGATATTTGTAATACGTCTATTTAAACGTAGCAATTGTCAGATTTTTACCAGAAAATATGTAAGTTTGTTCTGTTGTGTAATTTCAATTTTTAAATTTAAATCAGTTAAATTTGATGGAAATAAAATATTTTCGAAATCTGAATAATTTTATATAATAAATATGTAAATCATTTTTTAAGTGAGATGTCATATTTCCTTTCGCCAAATTTGGACTGCTCTAGCTCCATTTATCTTATTTTCGGTGAATTAGTAGTAGTTTTGGCAGTGAATATCGACTATTGATAAGATGGTTGTATCGCTGATATCTATTTTTCATTCTGTTCATCTCGTCGTGCTGATCTCCGTAGTACATTTATTTATGTGTTTCGGTGTCCGGTACGCTACGAAATCTGCAAAACGATTTGTGATATCGGTACTTAGATACAACATATCAGTAGGACAACAAACCACAAATCATGTGTCAATAAATGTTCAAATCATGCTACGCAAGTTTCAATTTGTGACCTCTCGCACCAAAGTCGAACCACTTAACCATTGGGACAACGGTGCTTGTCCCCAATGTTAACCTTTTAGCTTCTATTTGGTCTTTCATTTGTTCACCGTGTAAATCAAATAGCGAGTTGTTTTTAATAACTTATGAATTCAACCAGTGTCCTTTTCTATTTCCCATAGTCAATTTATATTTCTGTCTCGTCCTTTCAATCCCCATTCTCTTTCTCTCTTCATTTTTGTTCTGAAAGAAAATATATGTAATATATTATATGTTCTATGTATATTAACCTAGTTGCCTCATTTCCCTTCACCACTAGTCCTCCCTTTCTTCAAAATTTCTCCAAGTCAAGACCCTTCCCACCACCGAAGCCTCTGCACATGACAGAACCCAATGCTCATGTCCACTAGCCTCCTCCGTTCATCGCTTATAACCATGCAGCCTTCCGCTCACACCACCACTTCCCAAACGTCAAAGCTCATCTCCTCATCCAATCCATCTGCTTCTTTCCCTTGCAATTCGCCGCCTAGCCCACCAACCACCTGACACGTGTAGCCCACTGCCACAGCCAACCAAGTACCCACGCAAGTTGCAGCCACTTGAACCTGCAAACCTCACCCTGCAACTTCCAATGAGCAGTAGACCCGTAAGCACTTTCCACCACCTTCTGTGTTTCCATAATCCACCTGATCAGGCCAGGCCCAAGGGCAAAGCGAACAAGACAGTCGCCTAAGGCAACCAATCCGGCAGGGGCAACACTTGTTGGTGGTGGTGGCGACGGTTTAGTGTTTTGTTAAGATATAAATATTTTATATATTACTACTTTCAATTAGGTTCGTCGTGGGGTGGTATTATGTTGTTGATTCAATAGAGAAACCCAAGTTCAAATCCTTGCAAATGTTATATTTTTGTTCCCCTGCTTGAAATTTAGGCTAAGGAAACCCAATTGCTTGGGCCGGCTCTGCACCTGACAGACTCCACAACAGTTGTTCCACCATGACATTGCAACTCACCACCCACATCACCTTCCTCGACCTGCCAGACCACCTGATCCGCCCTCTACCCCTCTTCTATGCAAGCAGCTTCCTCTGATATATAAATATATATGATATGTTGCTTGTTTATGTTATATATAAATATATGGTATATGTTGCTTGCTTATGTTGGTACCTAAGCAAGCCATTCATCGCTCTGCTTTCTTTGTGTGTGTGTGTGTTTACGTTTATGTTAATGGTCATATTTTGAATTGTATGTATATAGTATAGTTTGCATATTTTCCTGAAGCATGTTTTGCTATTTTATACAATATAATATATTTTAAATATTTATTTACAACTTATATTAATATTTTAAATTTGATTTTTTTTAACAACTAATATATACATATATTATGTTTAAATTTTATTTGAAGAATTTTGAGAGGAAATAATATATGTAATTCATGTGTGTGTGTGTGTGTGTGTGTGTATCTTGAGAAGTATTATTATATTTTGCTTTGGTCGAAACCTTCTCCTGCCTGCTTTTATAATTTTTCTTTCTACTTTTCCAATTATTTTAAAAAGGTGAGCTTTATGATTTTGTTTTATATTTCAACTGTAAAAGGTTTATGTGGATATTTTGATTTTTAATATATATATATATGTGTGTGTGTGTGTGTGTGTTATCTTAAATACGTGTTTTAAAATTGAATATTGGTTTCAAAATTTAATATATATATATATATTTCACATAAATATGTATATATATTGTTTCCATCAATCTCTTGCTAGCCTTGATTTGGTTCATCGATCTCAAGTGTGTTGCATTGTTTGTCGCTATCCAGTAATCTCAACAGCGTTTTCTTTTCTCGTGTCCGTGTCGAAGCGTGTCTGTGTCATCTTTGCTGTCATTATTCCCATAGCCACGGAAGCTAAGCAATCACTCACGGTTAACATTCTTAAATTTAGTAAATTTAACTCATATGAAATGAGGATTGAAATATGTTGTTAAATTTGAATTGTTAGTTATTTATTTGTTAAATATGATATGTCATTATCTGCAATTGTTTACTTATGACACATGACACCATAACTTGATGTATATATTATATTTAAATTGTTAATGATGATATATGCTTGCTATTGACATGTATGTCGTTTTATAATATTATTTTATTGTTCTCACTCTACAAGTTCCTTGTTAGTTTAAAAATTCCCTATGGGTTGAAATAATACATACCCAAACGATATTATAGATTAGGGAAAATCGTTATGGGTTGAAATGTTAAACCCAAGCGATTTTCTTAATTTTGAAATTTTGGGATTGCGAGTTGAAATGATATATACCTGTAAAATATATAACTCAAATTATGGATTGAAATGATAAATATCCATATCACTTGACCATAGGATAGAAAACTATATATGGACAATGTTGGTCTATTTTAAAAACAGATGATTTCCAAGGTTTTGAAAGAAAATATATGGGTTTTTATTAAATATTGATTTTTAAATATAATATAAGATTTTACTTATAATTTTATCATTTTTAAATATAAATATTGTTTAATATAAAATAAAATAGATTTAATAAAATCAGATTTAATTCAATAAAATCTAATATAATAAAATTTAATTTAATAAAGTTAAATTAATATATTTTTAAAATCTAATTTAATATTTCTAATAGATTTTATAATAACTTTAATAAATAGAGGTTGGAAAGGTAAATTAAAGTTGACTTGAAATTTTAATTGGTTATAATTGAATTTAAATAAAACTAATTTGAAACTTATTGATTTGAGATTTTAAAGATATGATTTTATAACTTGATTTGATTAAAGGTGATTAAATGGATATTTTCAGATTTAAATAAAATTGAAATTGAATATTTAATTTTGACTTAAATTCAAATTGGAGATTTTATTTAAATATTTATAAAAGGTTATTTAGTGAATATTTTAGAATTAAATAAAATAAAGTTAGACATTTTATATTTTTTATTTTGATTTAAATTTGTAATCTGGGATTTTATTTAAACGGTTATTAAAGATGATTTAGTGGATATCTTTAAATTTAAATAAACTAAAGTTGAATTTTGAAATATGAATGAAATTTATCAAATTGAGTTATTATAAATGTTTGAATATTTGAACTTTGAAACCTATTGAATTGGAAGTGGTTTAAATTTGTAGTTCAAACTTGGATTTGAAATCGATATAAATTAAAAATGGTTTAATGAGAATTTAAATGGAACCTTCACCTTTTAATTTAAATTAATGAGTGAGATTGATTTAAATTGGAATTGGAATTGAAGTTGATTTGAATTTATTTGTGAAATTGGAAGAAACAATTTTATTTGAACTATATTTCGATATATATTTTAAATATAAGCTATTTTTAATATGTAAACTATTTCAATCTATAAACTATTTTTAATTTGTAACTATTTCAACATATATACATAACCTATTTTCAATATTTAAACTGTTTAAGTTAGAATTGTTATGATTTGGATTTAATGGATCTAAATGTATACATTTTGATATAATGGTTTGACCTATTTTGTGGTTATGATTTTGGAAATGAATATGATTCAAAATGAATATTGATTTCGAAAGTGAATATGATTTCGAAAGAGAATATGATTTCGAAAGTGATATGATTTTAAAATGAATATGATATTTTGATATAAAGTATGAACTGTTTGAAATGAAAATGACCACGGTGTGAAATAAGCGGTTGGTTGTTAAAGAGACCGAGATCGGATATTGTCATACTCTCTGCTAATACCGAAACCCACTTTAAGAACTATGCATGTGGTGGACATTCTAGAATGAAGTAGAATGGTTTGGCGGCGTCTATATGAGGTATGAACGCAGCCCTGACTTCCATGAGTCAGCTTGATGTGACTAAAACTGGAGCTATACGTGGACCAAGTGAGGTTGCACCTCTGATCAAGCATGCTTCTTCGATACCATTCTTTTACTTTGTGATTTGATTGGATGCACCTTTGATTTTGGAAGTGTGTCTTGAGGTGAGCCGTAGTAGCTTCTATGCTTTACCACCACCCCGGTTCTGCAAAACGGTAGAATCATACCAAGGCATTGCCTCGTGTGCCTTGTCACATGCCATATCGTGTCTTCTATGAGTCTGGTTGTGTCGTACCTATGGAGTGCTCCCTGATAGCCCACCGATTTGGTGGAGTTTACACATAGACTACATCATTTATATAAAAATGTGTTATGTGGGATATAGGTAACGCCTTAATGCTATTTTAATATTTTATTTTACTATAGACATTATCTATGTAGCGTATTGTACTATGTATGTAGATAGTCTAGTGGGTCCCTAAAAGATGGAAATCCCAAGCATCCTTTAAGTTATTTGCATTTCACTTGGACATTTCACTTGAGTCGATTTACTAGTATAAGAATGTTAAACCTGACTCGAGTGTTTTATGTTTGGTTTTATGCTCGGGTCAGACAGAGTATCAAAGCATTTGAGACTCATCTTTGGAGCTTGGATCTTTGCTTGGAGAGCTATTTGTTATCTATTCAGCTTTCATTCATTTCCAGTTGTTTATGTTCAGACTTGTCGGTTCTCCTGTATTAGAGACTACTTTGTATTTGAAATTTCTTTTGTATCTTATTTTATACTCTGATGTTGTAGTAGCTTCATGAACTACTATTTACCTATTCCGCTGCTTATTGTTTTATTTCTCTATATCTATAATTTTGTGATTGATTTATTTACTGTACACGCTAAGTTTTTCCAAATATAAATTAACAATCTATTGTTTTGAGCAATTCAAGTCGGACATGGGTGGATAATTATCGATTTGAATGGTTTGAAATGTCAGGTCATTACATCTTGTTTAATATAATCCTAATAATAATCAACACGTTGACAGTTTCTTTTTTCGTCATAAATAGTTAATTTTATTGTTGTAGACCTATGAAACCTCATTTATGCTTTTATTTACCCATAAAGCAACAAAAAAGAGTAATGTTTTTATCGTATCTATAAACAAAATATCATAACCCATCCACTACAATAAAATTATAGAAAAATAAAGGCCAAACCTATTTCCACCCCATGAATTTCATTTCCCACCCTACCAGCTGCTAAAAAATTTAAACAACCATATATTTCATTTGCCACCCTATTTTATTCCATACTTACCCTTACATACTATAATTCATTTTTAGTGTTATTAATTCCAAATTCATCTTCATAGCTATCTTCACTATTTCCTTCATCTATTCCTTTTTTATTTTTCTCAATCGACGCAAACACAGATTTTATAAATTCTTAATGTGCGTTGCACTAAATTTTGA
The DNA here is from genome assembly GCA_030765085.1 of Allium cepa. Lineage (NCBI taxonomy): Eukaryota > Viridiplantae > Streptophyta > Magnoliopsida > Asparagales > Amaryllidaceae > Allium > Allium cepa. The sequence continues at coordinate 244,023,370 of CM060930.1, forward strand.
TATATTCCTAATGCATGATACACTATGTATTGATTGAATCATAGTGCATGAGACACTAGGTATTGAGTAATTCAATGCATTTCAATTTCACATCACATTCAATCAACTAGCAATTCACTGAATTCACGTTATTAATTCAACTATTGAGATGAACTCACATGTTTTATATTTCCAATCTAGATTTGCATAATTAAGGCATTGAGCGGCTAGCAGATGAGGCGTGAGATAATGGACCAAAGGTGGAAACTATAGATGCACTGTGCAATGAGAAAGCGACGGTGGTTGACTGAGTCTGGAAGCGTGGAAGGGGAGGCGAAGGGCAACGGAGAGGGCGGAGAGGAGGGTGGGAATGAACATGTGTGACAACCAAACTATCATAAGTTTGATTATAGAACCTGGGGAAGACCGTGCAGAACTAGAGGAAAGGCAAAGCAATGTTAGTGGCATAGATCATCAGAGTTTTACAATCAGTTCATCAGAGCTGGTGAGTTGACAACCGTCAGATGGTTAAACAATGAAGAATATGGCTGAAGAAGCGGGTTACGAGCTTATGCATGTATGTACAAGTTTATACGTGTACAATTAAATCAGATTTGTAGCCTAGTATGGATAACGATTTTTCTTGTATGTTGTATAAGGCTGTATAATTGATTTTGCATGTTGGTTGGATTAGTAAGGTTGGTTTGGTTATTGTGTCAATTAAGGCCCATTTACTTGTATAAATATGATAATGCAGGCAGATTGAGTTGTTGAACGTGAGAAATAATATCATTTCTTTTTTTAAAAAGCTTCTTCTTGCAATTTTCAGTATAAGTACATTGTTTCTTTTCTTTGTTGTTCATGTACTTGATATTAGCTTAATTTTCATACTTTTTCATTTTCTCCTTTGATATTCTCTGAACCAGTTCTTGATATTGAACCATTCCAGTTCTTGATTTATAATCGTTCCTAAAACTTGATGGTTTTATTGTCCTTTCCAATTAACCATTCTCCTCCTTCCATGATCAGGGCCTGATCACTAGTTCAAGATTGAAATGCTGTAGTCCAATTACAAATTTAACCCTGAATTGTTGTCTTAGACCACCGATATCAGTTGTGCTTTCTTGGAGAGTAAGCATTCTTATCACTGTCCAATGCATACACAATGCATACACATGAATATGCACATGTATCAGTAAGTGTCACATAACTGCATTTTCTACAAACACCTTCTTGAATTTCACGTAAACCTCCTTCTTTACCAAAAAGCGCCATTCTTCAACATTCTGATGAACCCTGAACAGCTTGCACCTCACAATTTGGTATCAGAGCATCCTTCTAAGATACCCCCAAATTCTTAGATCGATCCACCTAACACCAGTAACTCCGCTCAACCACCATTTCGACATCAATATCCAACATGGATGATGCAAGAAGATTTTAATCGGCAAATCAAAAAAGCTCAGCAAGAATTGAGTACTAAATTCGAAGAGTTTCATAATGTGCTCACTATTCTTTCTCATGATATTCCAAACCTCAAAAATCAACCACCAGCGCCACCATCAGTTTTGCCACCTTCAAATTCCTATCAAGAACCTCCTCATCCTCCTAATCACCAAAGTTATTGGCCTCCCCAAATACCCATATATCCACCATCTTCATACCCTCCTTACTCTCCTAATCCACCAAATTCTGAAACAACTCCATTATGAATGTCGGTACCCTCGAGAAATCATCAAAACTTCTAGTATTATCCTCAACAACCTCCATATCCGCCCTATAACTCTAGAAACCCATACCCAAATTATTATTACCCAGACAACATATGTAGCGACCCGACTTCCTATCTCCAGGAAATCGCATCACTAGTGAAGAAAGAAAGGGATAGAAGAAGAAAAGAAAGAGAAAGAAGAACACACTACAACAGATAACTCACAGCGGAACGAATAAAATATAATATATCAAATAAAATAATACATAGTGTCAGATTATATCAGAGTTACACAACTTTACAACACATATTAGACAGTTATAAACATCTGTCTAATTCATACAACTCAAGTATACAAGATACAGACACAACATACATAGCGGAAACAATATATATCTACACGTCGAAGCCTCCTGCACCATATCTCCTCCAAAATTCGTCAAGCAAACCTGAATCACTTGACTACTCATACATAATATGAGTACCCAAGAGTTTAATAAAACAGAAAATAAACACTCGGGTCAGACAGGGGTCTGGTGTGAGTAAACAGGTTAAAATTGCTTAACTTTAGAAAACCTTTGAAAGAAAAGGTATCACGTAAGACTTCCCACACATAAACATGGAAAAGTTTTTACCTTACGCTAACCAAAACATTTTATAGGAAATCCAGTGATATTATAATAGTGTCTAGGGTTTTCAAGTAAATAAGAAATAACTGAAATTGTTACATTCATTAAATTCCAGCTACTAGCCACAAAAGTGGGTAATACAAACAAAACCGTAGGGTCTCCTAGGGAAAATGGGTTTCCATCAATGGCAGGGCTACTGGGATACCGCCCGTCACAGTATGTGGCCTAGATCACCGTACCGAGGAGCCACCCTAACTCCCCTGCAACACAAGGCTGGGACCATTCCTTACTGAACAGTCCCGAACAAGACAACCCCGGCAGTTGTTCGGATCAACCGCCCCACACAGCCGAATAAAAAGGGACTTCTAGACAGGAGTAAATCTTTCTCTCCAGTGGGAGCTACCCACGAAGCCTTGTTGCACCTCCCATGTTTTAGCCATTCCCGGTTGATGAGGCTTGAGGCTGCGATTACCTTTATAGAACACATCTATCTTAGAATGCTCATCGTCCACCTGACGATGTGCTGAAAGCATTCAATCTATACAAGTTCGTTCCGGGTTCGAACCAAACCGAAGGCACTATCTCGTTGCACTCATTTTGGAATCACCCTCAGAGTCAACGACCATAGCCCTTGCACTCTGAATCCCCATCTCGAATCTATAAGTACTATTCCGTCAAACTCATTACGGAATCACCCACAGAGTTATACTGACGTATAGCCCTTACACCTCGAGTCTTCACTTGCTCCACTTGGATTAACGACCTAACGTTTAATTGGAATCGATGTGGTTTTCGGATATCCAAATATGGAAACCCGATCCCGGTCTCATCGAAACCAAACGCCATTTTAATGTCCAAGTTGTACTTAAGGGATTTAAAAGTTTAACTTATATTCAGGATGATATATAAACAGATAGATGAAACTATAAATAATTCATAACAAATATTCATCTCACAAAGAAGCATATCACAACATAGATATCTAAATCATCCAATATCAACCAGTCACCCAATATCAATCATTCAATATCATTCAACATCCAATATCAATCATCCAATATCATTCAATATTAATCAATCACCCATAGCAGAATTGATTAACTCTTAATCAATTTAATTAACCTCTAATTAAATTATTTACTATCCTTTAATCACTTGGATTTTCTTAATCCTGCTTCATTGGTTTATTACTAATCTAATTCATTAATCATCTCTAAATGATCTTCTTTAATTAACCTTCCTTGATTAATTATCTTTAATTACTTTCAAGTAATTATCCTTAACCATAGTCAGTAATTAACCTTTAATTACTATCATTAATTACAATAATTAATGATCCTTTATTAATTAATTAACTATAATTAATTTCATTAACCCTTAATTAATTACAATTAATTAATTACACTTTAATTAATTGCTTTATTAATCAACCTTGATTAATTATATTATTAAATAATCTTTATTAATTAATTAAGCCTTTTGATTAATTAAATAATTAGCTTATAATTACTCATCCCATTAATCTTAAACAGTAATTATCAATTTGTAATTACTTATCTTAATTAATTAACTTCTAAATTAATTATATTACTTCTTGATTAATTAATCCATTTAATTAATCTTTAATTACTTCATTAAGTAATCATTATTCAATTAAAATTAACAATTAATCCTTAATTAATTACTTATTAATTAATTACATTTTAATTAATTACATTTTAATTAATTACACTTGGTAATTAATATTAAATTAATCTCATTCATTAATTAATTCATCACATTAATTAATTTACTAAGTAATTAATTCTTAATTACTTACATAAGTAATTATCTCTAATTATTTCCTTAAATAAATCTTAATTACTTTCTTAATTAATTACCTTAACAAATAATTAATTCCATTATTAAATAAATCTTAATTCATTAACTAATTAATTACTCCATAATTAATTAACTTTAAAAAAACAATTATATTAATTAATTCTTAATTAACACCATTAAGTGATTAACCATTAATCACTTCCATTTAATTACTTCCATAAGTAAATCCTCTTAATTACATTCAATTATTAACCATTAATTACTTCATTAAGTAATTACACTTAATTAATCCATAATTAAGTGATTATTTAAAATTAAATAAATAATTAACTAATTATTTAAAATTAATTAAACAATTAATTAATTAACTAACTTCTTATATTTTAAAATCCTTAATTAAGAATTCATTAATCTTAATTACAAATCATATTTATTAAGTATTCTCAAATTCGTATCAAATTAATTTAACCTTTTTTATCTTTATAAATAAGTTATTTGAAATTAATCAAATTTTAACAACTTAAAATATATTATTCTATTTCGATTTCAAAATTATAACAATAACCTTATTTGGAAATAATGTATTTTGAAATCAGTTTCAAATTTAATACATTATAAATTATCTAATTTAAACTTATTAATTTTCAATATAAATTTGAAACTTGTTATTAAAAACATTACCGAACACTTACTTAAACTTTGATTAAATTCAAACACTCTTCTTAAATTAAAATTCAAACTTAAATTAGGTAAAACTACTTCAAAGAAATCATCTCAAACGTTTTAAATTTGAAAGTAAACTCAATTTACTTGTCAAGTACTTGTGGTCCAGTGGTTTACGACATGAGGTGAGTTGCTGCATCTTGTTGTGGTGGCACAGGTTCGATTCCCAGCGGCCACAAGTATGAGACATGAGTGTCTGGGCACTATAAATCTCAGTCTAACCAAAGGTCAGGGCGACATAGTCTCCCTGTCCCCAAAGTTTAGTCAAGTACTTGTGGTCCAGTGGTTTACGACATGAGGTGAGTTGCTGCATCTTGTTGTGGTGGCACAGGTTCGATTCCCAGCGGCCACAAGTATGAGACATGAGTGTCTGGGCACTATAAATCTCAGTCTAACCAAAGGTCAGGGCGACATAGTCTCCCTGTCCCCAAAGTTAACTTCAATCATGTCAAAAAATACTTAAACTATCATCCTCTCATGTCTGTTCCTCTCTCTCCTACCCACGTCCTATCCCATTCCTCCTCTCCTACTAACAGTACAATTCCCATACTTCCTGTCCTTCCCTCGTCCTCTCCCCCTAACTCTGCCAACTTCACCACCAACGACCCCGTCCTTTCTCTCCCATCCATTCCATCAGTCCACCTCAACACTTCTGTTCTCCCTTCTATCACTGCCATTTGTGATGTGGCTCCCCTGGTGCCCCGTCCCGCTGTCTCTGACCCTACTCCACCAGTTCCATTGCCACTTGTTCCTCCTGACCCACCTCCAACTCTGTTGACATCCAACTCGAACCCATCTTCATCTTTTGACTCGTCCCATCCAACTCTTGGTCAACAGAAATGGACTTCCCTTTTTAAGCATAAACCGATGAATGCGGGGAAGTACATCCCTGTTGATCTGGTCCCGGTGTATGAAAACAGCATGATGGTGCCTCCGAAGGTTGTATTAGAAGCTGGTGACTTGATATGGAAGGACTCTCTGGTGGGCTTCTTCTTGGATAAGCCACTTTCTTACACTGCAGTAGTATACAGACTTAAGTTATTATGGAAACTTAAGGGGTCAGTAAGAGTTAAATCTGATGGAACGGTATTTTTATTCAACTTCTCTTGTGATGATGATAGAGAAAAAATTCTACAATGTGACCCAGTTATTATTAAGAACAAGCTTTTCATTATAAAGCCATATGATGCCACAGTTAGCAATATTAGTGGTTCTGTACCTTCTGTTCCAGTGTGGGTTCATTTCTATAATCTGCCCTTATATGCATGGTCTCCTCTTGGTATAAATTGGCTGAGTAGTCACCTTGGCAAGCTTTTGTGTATGGATGAGATGACTGAGAAACAGAATAGAATGAGTTATGCGAAATGTTTGATAGAAGTAAAACCAGATAGAGAACTCCCTCATGAATTTCTGGTTAAACTGGTTGAAGGAGGGTTTCAAAAAATTTATGTACAGTATCAATGGAGGCCTGATGTTTGTATCAAATGCAAGAAGTTTGGACATGCAACTAATAACTGTGATGCTGTTGTTACTGGTAACTCAAGTAATACCAAAGAAAGAAACAAAAATGATAGACCCCCTCTTGGAGTAGCAAAAGTGAACAAGGTACAAGGGAATAGAAACTTCAATCCTCCCCTTAATATGAATGATAGAACATGGCAGAAAGTTGTAAGGAAGAAATCAGACAATTTTATTAGGAATAAAGACATAAGTAATACTGCGGGGGATAAGGTAGAAGGGTATTCTGAAGCAGAGGAAAAAATATCTCTAGTAATTCAAAATGATGAAGGGAATAAGCAGGACCATGTCAATATTAATATTGAAACTTCAAAAGAACAAGGGGAAATAACTGATGAAGATGTGGAGGAAATCTGCATTCCAGATGAGACTGAGGAAGTTAATGAATTAGGGATAGGCAATAATTTGGAAACTGATGTTGATGTAACAGTTGAGGACATATTGTTAACTAATAAATTTGATGCTCTGATGGAGCTTGAAGACACTGAGAATGTGGATGCAGTGCTAGAGGAAAATGAAAATAGTACAGAAGTAGAAGAGCAAGAAACTAAGGGAAAGGAAAAAAAAACACCAAGCAAGGCAGAATGTATTCAACTATTAGCAGAACAAGGTGGTATCAAAAACAAGCATGTTAAAATAAAACCAAAAAGACAAGCAAACCAACAAGAAATTCAGTCAACATACAATTCTGCTATTAAGAATGGTAACATGCAGTGTGAAAAGGATAAATTCAAGTTAAATGAAGTAGCTACAACATCTAATGGTATGAAGATCCATATGTCTCAAAAACAGGGTGGTCACCATGCCTTGTCTGCAGCTGATAACATGCACAAGATACCAATGACATGCACAGATGTCTCTTCTCATCTTTCTGATAATCCAACTACTCCCAGTCAATTTCAAATCAATCATTATTCTGATATCATCCCTCCTAAGGCTTATAAACCTCCCAAATCTTCAACCAATTCTTCTCATCCTGCTCAAGCATTATCCAATAAGTCTCTCATATCTCCAATAAATGACAGACCTTCCAATAATGATTTGACCCCATTATCAGCAACTATTCCTAATTACTTGGCATCAAAGCATGCAGTAACAAGGAAAATGAAGTTAGAGATGCTTAATACCCCTAAACTCTGATGATGTCCACCATAGGGGCATGGAATATTCGTGGGGGTCATAATATAATCAAACTTGACCAATGCAAACACCTTATTGCTTCTAACAACTTATCAATCCTAGCTATTCTTGAAACAAAACTGAATCTTCCTCTTACTCTTAAGGCTGCTGAATACATAAATAAAGAGTGGAAGCTCATTCATAACTTAAGTAATTCTCCATATGGGAGAATTATGATCCTCTATAATCCCCTTCACATCTACCTAACCTCTCTCCTATCCACTGATCAAATGATTCATTGTCATGCGCGAGATATCAATGATAACTCTACATATTATATTACCTTTGTTTATGCAGCGAACTCTGCTAATGCTAGGAAAACTCTTCATGAAGTCATCCCATCTTTGCGGCAGAATACTCATCCTTGGTTGATTTTTGGTGATTTTAACTGCTGTTTAAACCTATCTGATAGAGTTGGAGGGAATCCACTGACCCCAAATGAAATTCAACCATTAAATTCAACTCTGATGGATGCTGATCTTATCCCAGTGAATTCTGTTGGGATGCAATACACATGGAATAATAAAAGAAGAAATGGTGTTAGAACATTTTCACGAATTGATCATACCTTTTCCAATCATAAAGCCCTTCTACAATGGCCACTCTTGTATAATTTCCTTCCCCCTCCTATCCTCTCTGACCATTCCCCACAAATCATTCACTTGAGAGTTATGGACATGAGAAGAAAATCAAATTTTAAATTTTTTAACTCTTGGGTTCTAGAACCTGATTTTGAACAAATTGTTACTAATGTTTGGAACAAGACTAAAAGAGGTAATAGTATGTTTGTTTTGCAGGAAAAATTAAAGGACTTAAAGGCTGTTTTGAAGCAGTGGGCATACAACAAGTATGGTAAAGGGAATGGTCTAAGTGCCTCTATTCTGTTGAAGCTTGGAGAAGCTCAGAAAGCAATGATGAATGATGTTAATAACTCTCAACTTTCTGAAGCAGAAGCTGCTCTCTCCAAGCAATACTATGAAGCATTAACTGTTGAAAAAGAGATGATGAGGCAAAAGTCTAGAATTAAATGGTGGGATAAAGGAGATAGGAACACTGCCTATTTTCATGCATGCCTTAAAAACAATCAGAGCAAAGAGAACTTAATTACTGTTGTTGATAAAGATGAAGTTCAACATTCTACTTCTGCAGGAGTGCAACAAGCATTTGAAAACTACTTCAAATCTCTGCTTGGTAACTCTAATAATTTCAAGCCTGATATTGATTCCATTCCTTCTGAAGTATTACCTAAACTTGTTCAGAATGATTATAATTATCTATGCTCTGAAGTCACCACTGCTGAGATTCATGATGCTATGTTCTCTTTAAAGACTAACTCATGTGGTGGACCTGACGGTATGAATGCATGCTTCTACACTGCCTGCTGGCCCATAGTTGCTGATGATGTTTGTAAAGCCATTTGTCTTTTCTTCAACAAATCCAAACTGTTTAGGTCCTTTAACTATACTAACATTGCCTTAGTGCCCAAGATCAAGAATGCTTTGCATGTTAAAGACTATCGTCCTATATCCTGTTGTAACACTATTTATAAGTGTATCTCGAAAATTATAGCCTCTAGATTCAGATTAGTCCTTCCCACTATTATTTCTAGCAACCAAGCTGCATTCTTGCCTGGCAGAAGTATTCTTGACAATATTCTTCTTGCTCATGAATTACTTAAAGGCTATAATAATAAAAACTCTGCCCCTAAAGCTATGATGAAACTTGATATCATGAAGGCCTTTGATATGCTGCAGTGGGATAGTATTGTTCGCATAATGGGATATATGAATTTCCCTCCACATTTTGTTGCATGGGTTTACGAATGTATGTCTACTCCAACCTTCTCCATTAACATCAATGGTGTGATGAAGGGATTTTTTGGAAGCAAACAAGGTATTAGGCAAGGGGATCCTCTCTCTGCTTATATTTTTATTCTAGTTATGGAGCTACTTACTAGAATGATTAATGATGCCATTCAACTGAAAAGAATTAGGCTTCACCCTAAATGTGCTGCTCCTCAGATTTCTACTCTAATGTTTGCTGATGATCTTATATTGTTTTGTGCTCCTGATCTTGACACTGTGCAGGAAGTTATGAATACTCTTAATCATTTTTATAACATGACTGGTCTTAAAGTGAATATTCAAAAATCTTCTATATCTGTAGCTGGTGTGAGTGTGCAACAAATTTCTCAATTAGTCAGTATCTCTGGTTTAACTCTGAGCTTGGCCACTGATTCTTACCTTGGTTTGCCTCTATCTTCTTCCAAGATTACTATTTCTCAGTGTCTTCCTTTATATCAAAGAATTACTGCTAGAATGAATTTGTGGACCACCAGAAAGCTTAGCCAAGCAGGAAGACTTACTCTAATCAAATCAATCATTTTTGCAATGCAAGTGTACTGGGCCAGGATGTTTGTTCTTCCCTTCAAGCTTATTAAAATGATCAGAAGTGCAATTATGAAATTCTTTTGGACTGGCAAGACTGTGGGCAGGTATCTTACTCCTGTTAAATTCAATGCTCTCGAGGCACCTTTAAATAAGGGAGGACTTGGTCTTTTCAATCTCAAACAGTGGAACAAAACTGCCTTTGCCAAACATATTGACACTTATTTCAATAATACTGCTAGCATTTGGACTTCCTGGTCTGAAAATAATGTAATCAAAGGAAAAAACTTGTGGAGTATGAACAAACCACAAAACTTAAGCTGGACTTGGCAGTGCATTTTCAAACTTAGGGACACTATCCTCCCTCTAATACAAATGAATACTGATCCTATCTATAAGACTAGCTTCTGGGAAGACCCTTGGCTTGATAAGGGGTACATTTTAAAAAGAAAACTGAATTACAATGAAATAATGCAATCTGGTATTCATCTCTCTGCTAGGGTTATGGATGTTCTATACACTTTTCAGGGTGGAGGCAGGAATTCTTCCAATCAGCGTATGTAAAATATTTGGGATAAGATAAAAAACTTTACTCCTATGCAGCCTACCTATGCAAGAATTGTATGGGGTGAAAAGAATAATGTGTTTAAAGTTGGTGAAGTTTATGAGAGAATACAATGTAACAGTGACATTCTGTGCTGGCCTTGGTGGAAAACTGTTTGGAGTAAAGATAGTAGTATGAAACATAATTTGATACTATGGAAGGTTCTGAAGGATGCTCTGCTAACTAGGGTTAAATTGGCTAGCAAGGGTATGAGCATTGCTGTGATGTGTCCCTTCTGCGGTATCTATGAAGAGACTGCTAATCACTTATTCTTTAACTGTGACATAGTGCTGAGCAGATGGAATGATATCATGGCTTGCATTGAAGGAGGTACTCCTTCTCCTGACAGCAATGTTGAGTGGAACAGAATTCAATACAAGACAAAGGGAAGGAACCAGTGTAAGCGTATTTTCAACGTGGCTTTAAAAAGCTTTATTTATGCTGTATGGAATGAACGGAATATTAGAATTTTTGATGCTAGCAAGAGTAAGTCTGCTGTGGCATTCAAACTTTGGATTAGGCATGAAGTGAAGAGCTCCTTGGATATGCTGTTTTTTCATGATCCCGGTATACACATGTTTATGCATTTCTAGTGCTCAGTCCTCCTTTTGTCTTAGTTTGTGTTTGTGTGTCTCTGCCTGTGTGTGTTTGTGTATTGCTTGTGTGAGTGTTACTTAATGTTTCTCTGTCTTCTTTGTTTTCTATTTGTACTTTATGTTTTCGTGAGTAATAAATTGGTCGGGGACCAATTAACCCCGTCGGCCATGCCAAAAAAAAAGTTTGATTAACTTAGTTTCAAAACAAACAAGTTTTAACTTTGTAAATTTACTTCTTCTTAAAACTTAGGCTATGATTTCATTTACTGGAAAACTTGTTTATAACTTAAAACTTAATCTAAATTTATTCAATAAGTTTAAATCAAAAACTTATATATTACACAGCCCAAACTAGAAACACTAAATGCCCGAGTCGAACACAACCAATACTCGAACCTGCCCCGAGTGAACCTAGCCACCTCCCTCCTTCGAGTCGCCCCTAGGAAAAACACGAAAACTAACCCGAGAATCACCATCTTCCCAAAACAAAACTCCATCAGTACTCGATCGTGCACGGTGCACGTGCATCGGCCCCTCTGGCCATCGATGATCGGCGCGACACTTCCCTACAACCACACGATCTCACGCGAACTCGAAAACGTCACCAAATTGATCAACAAACTCGAGAGTCAAAAAAACGAGCAAAAAAAACACACTGAAGCAACCACCATGGCCGGAATTTCCATTATTGCCGAATCCACACACCCCAAAATTGCCTACCATCGTTACCGAAACTTCCCTGAACTCTCCAGCTCATACTCCCACCGACGCGACTCACTCCGATCATGTAACAACGACGAGACACTCATAGAAACGCCAGCTCCAATATCAGGTCCTAAAACCCTATTACGATCGAATTCGATCAATTTGGCCATAGGAAAAATTATTCAACATTTTTCCCTAATTCTACACCTCAAATACTACCTTCAATCCAAATTTCAACTCGAATCATCGAGTAATTCGACGGCAATCACCAAAAGACTCAGAAAAGTTCAAACCCAAATTTCCCAATAAATACCCAATTAAAATTTTTGAAATGCATGCCTAAATTCATGATTTCTAATCACGATTACATGTATATAATTCAAATTTGAATTTAAGATAATTGATTTTTGACAGAAATCAAGATTTCGCTGTAATTTACATTTTAAAAAAATTATTTGTAAGTTTAATTTTGTAGAAACTGTTTTTAATATTACCAACAACCAATATCAACAACTTTTATTCAATCATCAATGTCAAATGATGATGTTAGTGGAAGATTTTTGCATTTTCTTTAAAAAGAACAACTTCTATAATTAGACAGAGATGAACATAAACAGGTTCATCTATACCCAGGCATGCCATACCCTTAATCATGCATAAACATCAGTACTAATGTAAACATGTATTCAATATCATAGCAAATTCAACACATGCAACAACAAATTCAACTACAGATTTGTTAAGAACTGTTTTTAAAAGAATTTACTCACCTCTTTTGACTTTTGCAAGTAGATTAATTTTTTTCCAGGCTTGAACTATTATTCAGAAAAATGCATTTGCTTGCTGTTGAAATCAAAAGCCCTTGCATGCTTTAAAATCTTTGATTGATTAAAATGTTGAACAGATTGAATTGCAGTTGAGCTTCATTCCATTTTGTTACAGATTGAACTTTATTTGGATTTACAGAAGACTTCATTTGCAGGTTGAAGCTTGTACAAATGCAGATTTTTAATTTGCTTTTCAGATTTTTACTTCAGGTTTTGATTTGTGTTTTACTTTTGGTTTTGATTTCATATTTGAGAAAGTGGTGTTTTTCCATTAAAACATTTGAAAGGAAGCAAAACAATGTAAAATGAAAATGTTATGTTTTTATTAAAACTAAAGAAAGTATAAATTTTAAAAATAAAGACACTTGTTATTTTAAAGTTACATTTGTCCTCCATATTGTCTAAATGCCTTACATGTGTTAAAGATGACTTAAGATATTAACACATGTACTTAAGTATATTTTTTTTATCTTTTAGTTTAAATGTAAATATAACTTACATATTTATGTTACTTTATTAAAGAAATACTCTAAAGCTAGTTATAATATACATCTTATACATGTTATTTTAAATCTTAAACATTCATTTTTAATGTAAATATTTTAAAAGAAAACAAAACAAAGCTTGTTTAAATTCCTTTGAAACTATTCTCATTTTAAATACTTTTAAAAGAAAGACAAAACAAAATTTTGTTTAAAACCTTTTTAAACTATCCTATTAAAAATAAATAACAATCTTATATTTTTGAAAACAATTGAATTAAACTAAATTATCTTTTGAAAAATCTTATTGAATTTAAAACAAAGCTTTAAAATTACAATATTCATTCATACATCAATTATTGATAGATTAAATTAAATTTCAAAACAATTTCCAAATCATAACATATACATACACATATATTACAAATTTGAAAATTCAATCTTTTAATTAAACAAAAGGTATTCCATTCACAAAATATATCAATTATATAGATTATAAACAGAATAAGATTTTATTAGCTTTTGAAAAACAATTCTAACCAATTTTTAAATTGTTAAAAGATATTGATTATACTTACCAAATTAAATATTTATTATCCTTAATAAGATTAATTTCACCAATTTAAATTAAAATTATAAAGAAAATTTATCAAACCAATTAAATTATTATTACAGATTATTAAATCGATATTGCCCAAAATTCCGGGTCGTTACAATCCTTCCCCCTTAAAAGAATTTCGTCCCCGAAATTTAAAAGCAAAGTTAATTTAATAAGCCAGCAAAGATTTTAATTTAATCAGCAAAGCATTCCTAACAATCAGTTACTAACATCCAAAGCAATCAATCACACAAACAAACTTAACTAATTATCCTGACATACGTCAGAATAAAACTCTAATACTATTTCGAGTTTCCCAAGTAAAAATAACCAGGAGACTCGCTTTGCAGAAGCTAACAAACTAACTACACTACCAAAATCCAGAGCTCCTCTCTTCTCTAGATCCACCAATCTGAACAGAATATCAGATTACTCTCAAATCCAGCTCAACATCCAACTCTAACTGAACTACAGATTCAATAACCAAAAATGAATCATACACGTACTCCCTCAGAGATACATGAAATACAATGAATCCCAGCTATCCAAACTGGCAATTCAATCTTACAAACAACAGATCTTATCCTATCAGAACACATATAAGAAATCTCAAATGCCTCAGAACTACCCAACCAATCTTACTCAATTTCTGCTCTTTTAACCAGAGAAATCTAACAACACTAAAGTCTCCCACTTCGAACTCTAAACTTCTTATCTCATATCAGTATATCTCAAAAGACAATCTTGGGCTGCTAATCTCTTCCTGATCAGCTCAACCTATGCTGACGCTTCCAGAAACAACTAGACCAACACAAACCAGTTTCTGGATCCTATCCAACAGAAAAGCCTTCCATAATCCGTTGAAATCCAGAACACAAGCTCTACTCCTCAAGCAATAGCAAACAGAACTTGCTTCCTTCCTTGTACAGCTGCTACCTCGCTTCCGTTGCACAACTCTAATTCTGAAATAGATGAGAATACTGTTGACGAACACAAGTACAGCTTATCCAATATATCCGGAAAACTTTGTTCATCAAATCCATATAATCTTAGTGACACATCCGACTTGGTCACACAACCTTACACAGAATCCAACTCAAAAGCTAGATCTAACCAAATCCAAATCCAAAAATAATTTCTTGAGTTGCTACACCAATCTCTACTTCTCCAAGAACCATCCTACAACCGGGCTAGCTACCATAATCACTTCTGGAACCAAAACAAAATGGAACTCAACTTCAGATGCAGACAATCCTTTTGATTACCTTAGTAGCTCCTACTTCCACATGAGAACCCTCAGTCTCAAACAAAAGAATCCTCAAGAAAATTCCAAACCAATCGCAAGTCACTTTTGCGATCCAACCTAATTTGAATTCCAAAGAAACTGTCCTCTCCTTACCAATTAGAATAGCTTTAAGCTTCTCCAAACAAGGTTAACTCTTCAAGAAAACTTCCACCAATGGCTCGTGCTGCTGATAGAAGACCACAAAGATTTCTGAACCATTGGAGAAACAAGCTACACTGCTACTTCTAAACTCAACTTTGATGATATTGCCAAGCCAAAAGACCTTCTTGTCAGCATACCGATCACTTCGAGCTGAACTGCTACAACAGCTATCCAAAGACTTCTAATCCAAACACTTCTTGAAAACCAAAACCATCATCAAACCACACAAAAGACCTCTGAGATGGCAGACAACCCCAAAGAAACTTGGGCTCCAAACCAAGCATCAACATCTCGCACTCCTTAAGGAATAACAATGAGATCATGCCTGAAGAGAAACAACTCATAGACCTTAGTCTCATATTCCAGAACAGCCAACTTCCATACTGAAGATCCAGATAGCTTCTACACAGACGAGTCTTACCTGAGGCAGGTAAAGACTGCTCCTCAACCACCTCTAAAACTACTTCAAGAAAAACATCTTTGGAAAATTATCCAAGGATTCTGCATCTCATCACGCAGTTATCAAGATATTATTACTTACTTCAGCACCACCATCAAATCCAAACTCAAGAAAAATACGCTCACCCGAGCGAAATCCAAATTTATACTTCAAAGATAAACTCCGAATCTTTAAAAAGAATTCCTTCGGATATAAAAGAAATCCTTACTCCAAACAACAAATCTCACTCAAAACGGTATTAGTTTTACAGTCTCGACAAATACTTCCAACCTCAACATATGGACCTCTTCCATCAGTGGTAATCGTGTTACACACACACACACCACTACTCCACTATCTACCTCTAAAACTCATGCTGGAAAATCCGAACAGATAGCCCAACAGACTAGGTAGATATATACACATATATATATATATATATATATAGTTATATATAAAAATTACAAGTACGCTCTCTCAAGTAAGACACCACTACAGAGCCTAGGTATTCACTCAACCTAACGCTCCCTAAAGAAAGACACTTCAGAGCCTAGGTATTCGCTCAGCCTGATGCTCTGATACCAAATATAGCGACCCGACTTCCTATCTCCAGGAAATCGCATCACTAGTGAAGAAAGAAAGGGATAGAAGAAGAAAACAAAGAGAAAGAAGAACACAACTACAACAGATAACTCACAGCGGAACGAATAAAATATAATATATCAAATAAAATAATACATAGTGTCAGATTATATCAGAGTTACACAACTTTACAACACATATTAGACAGTTATAAACATCTGTCTAATTCATACAACTCAAGTATACAAGATACAGACACAACATACATAGAGGAAACAATATATATCTACACGTCGAAGCCTCCTGCACCATATCTCCTCCAAAATTCGTCAAGCAAACCTGAATCACTTGACTACTCAAACATAATATGAGTACCCAAGAGTTTAATAAAACAGAAAATAAACACTCGGGTCAGACAGGGGTCTGGTGTGAGTAAACAGGTTAAAATTGCTTAACTTTAGAAAACCTTTGAAAGAAAAGGTATCACGTAAGACTTCCCACACATAAACATGGAAAAGTTTTTACCTTACGCTAACCAAAACATTTTATAGGAAATCCAGTGATATTATAATAGTGTCTAGGGTCTTCAAGTAAATAAGAAATAGCCGAAATTGTTACATTCATTAAATTCCAGCTACTTGCCACAAAAGTGGGTAATACAAACAAAACCGTAGGGTCTTGTAGGGAAAATGGGTTTCCATCAATGGCAGGGCTACTGGGATACCGCCCGTCACAGTATGTGGCCTAGATCACCGTACCGAGGAGCCACCCTAACTCCCCTGCAACACAAGGCTGGGACCATTCCTTACTGAACAGTCCCGAACAAGACAACCCCGGCAGTTGTTCGGATCAACCGCCCCACACAGCCGAATAAAAAGGGACTTCTAGACAGGAGTAAATCTTGCTCTCCAGTGGGAGCTACCCACGAAGCCTTGCTGCACCTCCCCTGTTTTAGCCATTCCCGGTTGATGAGGCTTGAGGCTGCGATTACCTTTATAGAACACATCTATCTTAGAATGCTCATCGTCCACCTGACGATGTGCTGAAAGCATTCAATCCATACAAGTTCGTTCCGGGTTCGAACGAAACCGAAGGCACTATCTCGTTGCACTCATTTTGGAATCACCCTCAGAGTCAACGACCATAGCCCTTGCACTCTGAATCTCCATATCGAATCTATAAGTACTATTCCGTCAAACTCATTACGGAATCACCCACAGAGTTATACTGACGTATAGCCCTTACACCTCGAGTCTTCACTTGCTCCACTTGGATTAACAACCTAACGTTTAATTGGAATCGATGTGGTTTTCGGATATCCAAATATGGAAACCCGATCCCGGTCTCATCGAAACCAAACGCCATTTTAATGTCCAAGTTGTACTTAAGGGATTTAAATAGTTTAACTTATATTCAGGATGATATATAAACAGATAGATGAAACTATAAATAATTCATAACAAATATTCATCTCACAAAGAAGCATATCACAACATAGATATCCAAATCATCCAATATCAGCCAGTCACCCAATATCAATCATTCAATATCATTCAACATCCAATATCAATCATCCAATATCATTCAATATTAATCAATCGCCCATAGCAGAATTGATTAACTCTTAATCAATTTAATTAACCTCTAATTAAATTATTTACTATCCTTTAATCACTTGGATTTTCTTAATCCTGCTTCATTGGTTTATTACAATCTAATTCATTAATCATCTCTAAATGATCTTCTTTAATTAACCTTCCTTGATTAATTATCTTTAATTACTTTCAAGTAATTATCCTTAACCATAGTCAGTAATTAACCATTTATTACTATCATTAATTACAATAATTAATGATCCTTTATTAATTAAATAACTATAATTAATTTCATTAATCCTCAATTAATTATAATTAATTAATTACACTTTAATTAATTGCTTTATTAATCAACCTTGATTAATTATATTATTGAATAATCTTTATTAATCAATTAACCCTTTTGATTAATTAAATAATTAACTTATAATTACTCATCTCATTAATTTTAAACAGTAATTATCAATTTGTAATTACTTATCTTAATTAATTAACTTCTAAATTAATTATATTAATTTTTGATTAATTAATCCATTTAATTAATCTTTAATTACTTCATTAAGTAATTATTATTCAATTAAAATTAACAATTAATCCTTAATTAATTACTTATTAATTAGTTACATTTTAATTAATTACACTTGGTAATTAATATTAAATTAATCTCATTCATTAATTAATTCATCACATTAATTAATTTACTAAGTAATTAATTCTAATTACTTACATAAGTAATTATCTCTAATTATTTCCTTAAATAAATCTTAATTACTTTCTTAATTAATTACCTTAACAAATAATTAATTCCATTATTAAATAAATCTTAATTCATTAACTAATTAATTACTCCATAATTAATTAACTTTAAAAAAACAATTATATTAATTAATTCTTAATTAACAACATTAAGTGATTAACCATTAATCACTTCCATTTAATTACTTCCATAAGTAAATCCTCTTAATTACATTCAATTATTAACCATTAATTACTTCATTAAGTAATTACACTTAATTAATACATAATTAAGTGGTTATTTAAAATTAAATAAATAATTAACTAATTATTTAAAATTAATTAAACAATTAATTAATTAACTAACTTCTTATATTTTAAAATCCTTAATTAAGAATTCATTAATCTTAATTACAAATCATATTTATTAAGTATTCTCAAATTCGTATCAAAATAATTTAACCTTATTTATCTTTATAAATAAGTTATTTGAAATTAATCAAATTTTAACAACTTAAAATATATTATTCTATTTCGATTTCAAAATTATAACAATAGCCTTATTTGGAAATAATGTATTTTGAAATCAGTTTCAAATTTAATACATTATAAATTATCTAATTTAAACTTATTAATTTTCAATGTAAATTTGAAACTTCTTATTAAAAACATTACTGAACACTTACTTAAACTTTGATTAAATTCAAACACTCTTCTTAAATTAAAATTCAAACTTAAATTAAGTAAAACTACTTCAAAGAAATCATCTCAAACGTTTTAAATTTGAAAGTAAACTCAATTTACATTTAAAGTTTGATTAACTTAGTTTCAAAACAAACAAGTTTTAACTTTGTAAATTTACTTCTTCTTAAAACTTAGGCTATGATTTCATTTACTGGAAAACTTGTTTATAACTTAAAACTTAATCTAAATTTATTCAATAAGTTTAAATCAAAAACTTATATATTACACAGCTCAAACCAGAAACACTAAATGCCCGAGTCGAACACAACCAATACTCGAACCTGCCCCGAGTGAACGTAGCCACCTCCCTCCTTCGAGTCGCCCCTAGGAAAAACACGAAAACTAACCCGAGAATCACCATCTTCCCAAAACAAAACTCCACCAGTACTCGATCGTGCACGGTGCACGTGCATCGACCCCTCTGGCCATCGATGATCGGCGCGACACTTCCCTACAACCACACGATCTCACGCGAACTCGAAAACGTCACCAGATTGATCAACAAACTCGAGAGTCAAAAAACGAGCAAAAACAACACACTGAAGCAACCACCATGGCCGGAATTTCCATTATTGCCGACTCCACACACCTCAAAATTTCCTACCATCGTTACCGAAACTTCCCTGAACTCTCCAGCTCATACTCCCACCGACGCGACTCACTCCGGTCATGTAACGACGAGGAGACACTCATAGAGACGCCAGCTCCAATATCAGGTCCTAAAACCCTATTACGATCGAATTCGATCAATTCGGCCATAGGAAAAATTATTCAACATTTTTCCCTAATTCTACACCTCAATACTACCTTTAATCAAAATTTCAACTCGAATCATCGAGTAATTCGAAGGCAATCACCAAAAGACTCAGAAAAGTTCAAACCCAAATTTCCCAATAAATACCCAATTAAAATTTTTGAAATGCATGCCTAAATTCATGATTTCTCATCACGATTACATGTATATAATTCAAATTTGAATTTAAGATAATTGATTTTTGACAGAAATCAAGATTTCACTGTAATTTACATTTTAAAAAAATTATTTGTAAGTTTAATTTTGCAGAAACTGTTTTTAATATTACCAACAACCAATATCAATAACTTTTATTCAATCATCAATGTCAAATGATGATGTTAGTGGAATATTTTTGCATTTTCTTTAAAAAGAACAACTTCTATAATTAGACAGAGATGAACATAAACAGGTTCATCTATACCCAGGCATGCCATACCCTTAATCATGCATGAACATCAGTACTAATGTAAACATGTATTCAATATCATAGCAAATTCAACACATGCAACAACAAATTCAACTACAGATTTGTTAAAACTATTTTTAAAAGAATTTACTCACCTCTTTTGACTTTTGCAGAGCAGATTATTTTTTTCCAGGCTTGAACTATTACTCAGAAAAATGCATTTGCTTGCTGTTGAAATCAAATGCCCTTGCGTGCATTAAAATCTTTGATTGATTAAAATGTTGAACAGATTGAATTGCAGTTGAGCTTCATTCCATTTTGTTACAGATTGAACTTTATTTGGATTTACAGAAGACTTCATTTGCAGGTTGAAGCTTGTACAAATGCAGATTTTTAATTTGCTTAACAGATTTTTACTTCAGGTTTTGATTTGTGTTTTACTTTTGGTTTTGATTTCATATTTGAGAAAGTAGTGTTTTGCCATTAAAACATTTGAAAGGAAGCAAAACAATGTAAAATGAAAATGTTATGTTTTTATTAAAATTAAAGAAAGTATAAATTTTAAAAATAAAGAAACTTGTTATTTTAAAGTTACATTTGTCCTCCATATTGCCTAAATGCCTTACATGTGTTAAAGATGACTTAAGATATTAACACATGTACTTAAGTATATTTTTTTTTTTTATCTTTTAGGTTAAATGTAAATATAACTTACATGTTTATGTTACTTTATTAAAGAAATACTCTAAAGCTAGTTATAATATACATCTTATACATGTTATTTTAAATCTTAAACATTCATTTTTAATGTAAATATTTTAAAAGAAAACAAAACAAAGCTTGTTTAAATTCCTTTGAAACTATTCTCATTTTAAATACTTTTAAAAGAAAGACAAAACAAAATTTTGTTTAAAACCTTTTTTAAACTATCTTATTAAAAATAAATAACAATCTTATATTTTTTAAAACAATTGAATTAAACTAAATTATCTTTTGAAAAATCTTATTGAATTTAAAACAAAGCTTTAAAATTACAATATTCATTCATACATCAATTATTGATAGATTAAATTAAATTTCAAAACAATTTTCAAATCATAACATATACATACACACATATTACAAATTTGAAAATTCAATCTTTTAATTAAACAAAAGGTATTCCATTCACAATATATATCAATTATATAGATTATAAACAGAATAAGATTTTATTAGCTTTTGAAAAACAATTCTAACCAATTTTTGAATTGTTAAAAGATATTGATTATACTTACCAAATTAAATATTTATTATCCTTAATAAGATTAATTTCACCAATTTAAATTAAAATTATAAAGAAAATTTATCAAACCAATTAAATTATTATTACAGATTATTAAATCGATATTGCCCAAAATTCCGGGTCGTTACAACATATCAAGAAATACTCCTTTAATCACTCTTTAACTAGATTTTCCTGTGTTGAATAATGAATAGAGAGTGATCGATTGGCTTCAGCAAGTTAAGCGGTATTTTAGATTTAATCAAACCGACAAATGATTGTGGGTTGATATATGTTCTTTTTATCTCAAAAAAGAACCATTGCAGTGGTATAACTAGTATGTGCACAATGTCCTAATCATTGTTCTTGGCAAATTTTAAGGAAAAAATCATGATGAGATTAATCCTGAAGAAATGGAAAGACCCTTTGAATCTTTGACGTGGTTAAAACAAACTACCATTGCTTTGAATTACCTCAACATGTTTGAACAGTTAAAAATGGCCATAGAGGCATTGCTCCAAAAATTTATGTTAGACCGATCCATTGGTGGTTTAAAAGAAGAATTAAAGTACCATGTACTTACCTCTAGACCAGCTGATTTTAAGGAAGCAGTTGCATTGGCGAAGATGTATGAGCAAGCAGTCTTACACTAGAAAAAAATAGCAAAACAGTAAATCCTACTATAAGTGTTCAAAGAAATAATAATGTACATCCTATTCCTTCTTAAAGTCCTCTAGTTAACGTAAACCCTATTATCAACCATAAGGACACACAGTTATAGGCCTTGGCAAAAAGCAAAGGACTCATACCCAACCAGTTAATTGAAATGAGAAGACAAAACTCATGTTATGGATGCAGGAAAAATGGCATAGAGATAACAAAAGTAAAAATTCTCAAGTATATATACAGGAAGGAGTAATGCCCTTCATGGACGAAGAACAAACAGAAGCATTTGAGATTAAAGCATTGGCAGACTCAAAAGTCAATGAAGAAGAACCATTAACCATAACACTACAAGCTATGTATGGAATACTCACTCTATCAACTATCAAGGTCAAAGGAAGTATTCAAGGAAAATCAGTTCATGTCCTAATTGACTTAGGATCCACTCATAGTTTTGTTAATGCGAACTTGGCAGAAAAAAAATTAAAAATCAAGGTTGGAGAGTCTAGAGTCATTGAAGTGGTAGCAGCTAATGGTGAAAAGGTGACGTGTAATGGTGTATGCCATGATGTTATATTCAAGTGTCAAGGTTGTGTAATGCCATTGGACCTACTCTTATTTCTTTTAGAAGGATGCCAAGGAATTCTGGGTGCATAATGGATGAGAAAGTTGGGAGAAGTAACTTTAAATCTTGAAAAATTGCAAGTTAAGTTCATATATAATGAAAAGATATATATATTGGCAAGGAATGCAGCAGGAAGAAATAAAGGTTTGTTAGTAAGAAGGCCATTAACAAGGAGTGTATTCAAGGACAAATCACCATGATGTTATGTACCTTAGATTCTTCAAAAAATGTCACTCCAGATATTCCATTAGAGATTGTTAAACTTCTTCAAATATTACCTGAAATTACCATCAATTCTCCACCTCTTCCTCCACACAGGATACAAGATCACAAAATACCTTTATTACCAAACACCAAGCCTATCTGCATCAAACCATACATGCGTTCCTATCACATTAAGAATGAGCTTGAGAAGCTTGTTAGAGAGATGCTAGATCCTAGAATCATTAGGAACGGTAATAGTTCATACTCCTCACCTTTAATGATGGTGAGAAAAAAAGATGGAATATGGAGATTGTGCATTGATTATAGAGCTCTTAATTCTCAAACCATAAAAGATAAGTTTCCCATTCCTTTGATAAATGAACCATTTGATCAACTTCATGGAGCCAAATATTTTTCTAAACTAGATTTAAGGTCAGGGTATCATCAAATAAGAATGGATGAGGCAGATATTCACAAAATTGCATTTAGAACCCATGACGGCCATTATGAATTCATAGTAATGCCATTTGTGTTGGCTAATTCACCTTCCACCTTTCAATCCTTAATGAATGACATATTCTCATATATAGCAAGTCTTGGATTGAACACTTAGAACAGTTGCAAGTCACTTTTTAGGTGCTAAAAAAATCACATGGTGATCAAAATGACCAAATGTAGCTTTGCAAAGGAGTCACTGGAGTATCTAGGTCACACCATTTTAGCACACGAACTAGCTGTTGACCCAAGCATAATAAAGGCTGTAGTGTAACTGGCCACTTCCAAGCAACCTCAAAGCATTGAGAGGATTCTTGGGTCTCACTGGTTATTATAGGAAATTTGTTAAAGACTGCGGCATCATTGCTAGGCCACTAATAAATATGTTGAAGGAAGATGCATTTACATGGAATGGAGAAGCTAAGGAAGCTTTCAAAAAACTCAAGTGTTGTCTGGTAACACAACCAATATTGGCAATGCTTGATTTTCACAGCCGTTTATCTTGGAATATGATGCAAGTGGACATGGTATAGGAGCTGTATTAATGCAAAATCAAAGACCTTTGGTTTACCTGAGCTAAGCTTTACATGGCAGAAACTTGAATTTATCAACATACGAGAAAGAGTTGCTGGCCATCATCATACCTACAAGGAAGTGGACATAGTACTTAATGGGAAGGCAGTTTTTTATTAGAACTGATCACCAAAGCTTGAAACACCTTTTGACACAAAAATCACACATCGGAGTGCAAAGTAAATGGCTTGTCAAACTTCATGGGTTTGACTATAAGGTTGAATATAATAGTGGAAGAGACAACAAAGTGGCCGATGCACTATCATGAATAGAAGAAAACGAAGAAAAGAATTCTCAACTACAGGCAGTCTCCATAGTGCAGTCACCATGGATGCAAGAGTTGAAAAATACCTTGCAAAATTCCACTTGGTATCAGCAACAACTAGAGAAAATTCAAAGGAATGAATTGCCTGGAAGCAAATATAAGGTGGTACACAAGTTAATCATTCATAAATAAAAATTTAACAGACCATCACTTAGGCATTATTACCCAAAATTTAGTAAATGAACATCATTCAACTCCACTTGGGGGATACTCTGGTATCAAGGCCACCATGAAGAAATCAAAGCAATTTTTTTAATGGAAGAAAATAAAAAAAAACAATGGAGGAATATGTTAAAAATTGTGATGAGTGTCAAAGAAATAAAGGGGAAAACATACCCATTCTTGGACTTTTACAACCTCTTCCTATTCTTGAAAGAATTTTGGTTAGATATTTCTATGGACTTTATCACATGTTTGCCTAGAAGTCAGAGATATACGGTTAGATATGTTGTTGTAGGCAGACTTAGAAAATATGCACAATTTTTCCTTTGAGTCACCCTTATACAGCTAAAGAGGTGGTCACAGTCTTCTTCAATAGAGTGTTCAAGCTGCATGGAATGCCCAAAACTATTGTAAGTGATAGAGATGTCTTGTTTACAAGTAATTTTTTGAAGGTGATTTTTAAGCTATAAGGCAACGGCTTGAAATATAGCTTGGCATACCACCCATAAAGTGATGGCCAAACTTAGGTAGTTAAAAAAAATTTGAAGGCTACTTAAGGTGTTTTGTTTACCACAAACCCCAGGAATAGTCGAGATGGTTAACATTAGCTTAGTATTGGTTCAATACTATTTAGAAAGCTCCCACTAATACTACACCATTTAATATAATATATGGAATTGATCCTCCAAACTTACTCTCTTATGTGCCAAATTCTGCAAAAGTGGAACAAGTTGAAGAAGAATTGTACTCAAGATATGTAGTATTAAAGTTTTTGAAAGACAGTTTAAGATTAGCTTAAGATAGAATGAAAAAATACGCAGATTTAAGAAGATTAGAAAGAAAATTTGAAGTGGGAGATTGAGTGTATTTGAAGCTACAACCTTTTAGACAAATTACTGCTAGACTTCAAAAAACTCACAACTTATCGCCTAAAATGTATGGACCTTATCAAGTTGAGGAACAGTACGAAAGGTGGCTTACAGATTGCAATTACCTACAAGTGCAAGAATACACCCTGTTTTCCATGTTTCGCAATTAAAGAAAAGGATTGGTAGTGGGCTGATAATACAAGAAGACGCTCCTAGTTATGTAGAAGAGATAGTGGAACAACCTGAAGAGATCTTAGATAGAAGATTAAAGCCTAAGAATAATGAACCTATGGTGCAAGTCTTGGTTAAATGGAAAGACAAGCCTAGAGAAGAAGCAACATGGGAAGAATATTGGCCTATGATTAGAAGGTTCCCAACCCTAGACCTTGGGACAAGATCTGTTCTTAAATAAGGAGGGAGTTGTAACAACCAAACTATTATAAGTTTGATTACAGAACCTAGGGAAAACTGTGCAAAACTAAAGGAAAGGTAGAGCAATTTTAGTAGCACAGATCATCAGAGTTTGACAATCAGTTCATCACAACTATTGGGTTAACATCAAACAACTGTCAGATGGTTGAACGGTGAAGGATACGGCTGGGGAAGAGAGTTATGAGCTTATGCATGTATGTACAAGTTTATACGTGCACAATTAAATCAGATTTATAGCTTAGTATAGATAATGATTCTTGTATGTTGTATAAGGCTGTATAATTGATTTTACATGTTGATTGGATTAGTAAGGTTGGTTTGGTTATTGTGTCAATTAAGGCCCATTTACTCATATAAATATGATGATATGGGCAGATTGAGTTGTCGTTGGACTTGAGAAATAATATCATTTCGTTTTTTAATAAAGCTTCTTCTTGAAATTTTTAGTATTGGTACATTGTTTCTTTTCATTATTGTTCATGTACTTGATGATTAGATTAATTTTCATACTTGTTCATTTTCTCCTTTGATTTCTCTGAACTAGTTCTTGATATTGAACCATTCCAGTTCTTGATTTAGAATTGTTCCTCAATCTTGATGGTTGTATTGTCCTTTCCAACTAACCATTCTCCTCCTTCCATGATCAATGCATGTCCATTAGTTCAAGTTTGAACTGCTGCAGTCCAATTAACCTTGAATTGTTGTCTTAGGTCACTGGTATCAGTTGTGCTTTCTTGAAGAGGAAGCATTCTTATCACTGTCCAATGCATACACATGAATATGCACATGTATCGGTAAGTATCACATAACTGCATTTTCTACAAACACCTTCTTGAATTTCACGAACACCTTCTTCTTCACCAAAAAGCGCCATTCTCCAACATTCTGTTGAACCCTGAACAGCCTGCACCTCACAATATGAGAGATTTGGGAGTGGAGATGGATATGCTGAGAAGAGGGGCGGCAACATTTTCAATCCAGCATCATTTTCTTCAGAGAAAAATGAACAGGAACCGTCAATGAAGCTAGTTAGCTTCTTCTTAATTGCAACTTTTAATCTTTTCCCTTCTAAACCATCAAACAAAACTTTAAAGCTATAGATTTTGATAAAGTTTATGGAATATATCAATTAAGTCAACTTTCATAGCTAACTAATCTAATTTAAAATTATTTGAAAAAACTTCCTAAAATTGAGGTCAAGTTTGATGAAATTGTGAATTTTTGAAAATAATAAAGAAGTTATAATTTAAGTGGAGAAAAACTAAAGTTCATTTTGTTATTTTACATTACTTTAGTTCTAGGGATTTCTAGAATTATGTATCTAGGTTTTATTTTAATAAGGGATGATGATGAGATGAAGATGAAAACAATGGTAATTTTGTAAAAGAGATTCTCTATATAAAGTAATTTTTGATGTATACCGGTTAGTTTTATTTTCTGATGTAGGTTAAGAGATTATTAGTGTATAAATAGAATTAACCAATTGGAAAAAAGATAACAAATGCTAGAGGAAAAGGTTAAGGGAAGAATGGGAATGGAAGCTCATAATTTGTGAAGTGGGGATATGGTTTCCAAAAATAAAAATGAAGGAAAAATAATAGCAAGAAGAACGAAAAACTAAAGGGAAAGTAACCCTAATTTAATTTTGATCGTACATCCTTGTTTTATAAATTATTTAATTAGAGAAAAACTTACCAACTAACGAAAACTTATTATAAACTTATCGTTAACGAAAAATTAGTTGGACAACATTTTAAGGTAAAAATTATTTATCCTTCTTTTAAAGTCATTTTACTGTTTTCATCAAATTATATGAACTATTTAATTCTTTAATTGATTAAAAAATTAGATCAAGTAAATCTTATAAATTTAGATTCCAAATTTTTAATGATTATTCAAATTTTACTAAGTTTATTTTTTGCATTTTGTTACGCTTCTTCAATTTTTCGAACGATTGATTAAACGAATATTAAAATATATGAGATTATTTACAACCTATGAGTATGGAAACTATAAATAACTGTTGTTTTAAATAAATATTCACAACGTTCAATATTACATAGTTATTAAATACATGTATTATAACTGTAAAGTATTGAAAGTTGTTAAAAACAATTGTAATATACTTCAGGAAAAATCAGTTGTTAAAGACAATTATTACAGCAGTCATACTACGAACGTTGTACAGGAAAAGTTGTAATATGGTTATTTTGTTGTACTGGTAATCGTTGTTGGATTAGGTGCTTACATAACGGACATTTAGAGCAATTTTTTTTAAAAATCCTTTGTTTATTTTGACATTACATCTTTTCTTGTGTTATTATGAATAATACTATTGAAATGTTAAATCAAATCACGTATTTTTGTTTAAAACATATAATTCCTGTGACATATAATATTTAGTTTTTTAACTAATATCTCACGACATTTAATTTAAGACCTAATTATATAAATGTTTAAAAATTCAAACATCAAATGTTTAAATAAAAAACATATAATTTAGAAGGTATTTTTTCACACACACTCATACCAGACATATACATACATACATATAGACACACACACACTTACATATATGTATGTATGTATATGCATCTTATATTGAATTTCATGGCATTATATGTCATATGATTATGTCTACAATCGCATTTGAAATGGTGAAATAAAAACGATATTCCATACTAAATATTTATATATGTATGTAGTTGACTATAATCTAAAGGAGCGGTTTACAGAAATGGGATGGTATATCCATAGTTGGACTATAATATAAATTAAATTTTAAGACTTATTTCATATAGAATATTTACATATTAATAAGATTAAAAATAACCAAATGATATATATATATTATAATGGATTAATAGACGTATAAGCGTGAATATTTCTATTTTGAATACATACATGCTTTTTTTTGAAAATCGATTCTTTATTTATGAAGAACATATAATCGAATCATCTTCTTAAAGAACTCCACCAAAGTAGCAGGGAAAAAGAACATGACGTTGAACTAGTAATACAAGTACGTATCAACATAATACAACTATTATACAATTGGGCTTAAATATATAGAAGTGAAAATCCCAGCCCAACTCATCCACTTATCGGCAAGCTTCTTCCACAAGCCATGAAAAAATGTAACGCATCTGAAAAGAAGCCCTAATTCCATCATCTATTGTCTCTAAGTCAAATCCATGTCTTCTCAAAATTCCTTCATTTCAGCTACTTCTTGTTGGCTTCAAGGTTGATTTACTCATCAGATAAGTGATGTCAATTGTATAAGTTTATCTCTTTGTAACAATCACAGCATGAAAGCCGTGGTAATGGAGATAAAGAGCTACTATGTACAAGCTGAAAAAGAAGAACCAAAAGAAGAAGCATCTGCAACTAGGCACTGTTCACCAAAGTTGGACTGGAGATCATCAGAGGGGAAGATTGGAGATGGTAGGCAAGTGTCAGAGGTAGAAAAGATGGAAACTATGGACTGTGGAGGAGTTAGATACATGTATCAGTGTAAGTATGCATGTGCACGTGCACACCTGACACATGCATAATCCAATTCCGTTGTTATTAAAAATGGTGCAGTGATCATTTTATATGAAGTATAATTGTATGGGTTTATAATTCTTTGTATCTAGGCTAAATTGGGTTGCATGGGTATAAGTTGATTGAGTCATAGTTACTGCTGTCTGGCTTGTATAAATGTAGGAAAATGTTTGTACTAGAGGATATGAGAAATCAGAAAATAAACCTTCTTCATCTTGCAATTTTATCAATTAGGTGCTGTCTGAGATCTTTCTTCTTCATTAACCAGGACAATTCATTTTCTTGCAATTTTTGAATAATAATGGTGCTCATTCTTTTACAATCTTTGCCTACTGCTATTACATTAGGCACTTCTAAATAGTTTTAGCAACCTCTTCCCTTTCCTTTTCCATATATTTCTGATCTTGATCTTAGTTTTGCAAACTTACATTCCTTTCCTATTCATTTTCTGTCACTTCTTATTTGAACATTCTCTGCAATTTACCATTCCCTGTATATGTTCTTTCTGGTAATTAGAATTTGAAGTTTAATCTTGTTAGTTTGATTATATATTCATTTTTAATTCAATTTTTGTTCATTACAATTCTCTGTTGTCTGTACTTGATTGCCATTGTTGTTAGTTTCTGCATACTTACAATTTTTCAATTTTCTATAGTTTATCAATTCCAGTTCTTGATAATTTTCTTGTAAAATTCTTGAAATCATTTTTCCTTTATCTGTTTCACAATTCTTCATTATTGATTCTAATTCTTGCTGTGCATCTAAAACTTGTGCACGTATTAGTATAAGTGCACACATTTTTTTTCCAGTTCATATATCACTCCATAATTCTCTGTCATCAACTCTTCTTCTCCATTAACTAAGCATCATCAATATTCACTGTCACCTCCACATCAATGGCTACAGACCCACCAAAACAACCGGTGCCTATCAATTTGGTAACAGAGCAGCCAACTGGGGATTAATCCAACCTCCAGTTTGATCCAAACCACGGCAGCAACCCTTTCCAAACCACTCCATCAATTCTTGATCAAGGAATGGCATGGCAGAAGCAAGAAGAAATGAAAGAATGCACCACTTATTCGCTGAGGACGTTAGAGCATGAAACTAAAGAACGCAACACCAAATTCGAAGGATTTCGCAATGTTCTTACTTCGTTGGCACAAGATATGCAACAAATTAAAAATAGACCAGCAGAGACACCTCATATTCATCACAACCTACCCATTTCTCAACCATCAGTAGCCCCACCACCTATCCATTAATATCCACCCGTTGCACCACCGCCTGCTCACCAATACCCAACTCTTACACAAGTATCAGACACCGTTTCAAATAGCCAATATGCTCTACCTACACCCACAGTTCCTCCCCAACCAAGAAATGTTAACCACCGGCCCAGAAATCATATTCCACAGCCAAGAAATGCATACCACCACCAAGAAATACTCGGTGCTTCGATAATCCACCAGTCTATTCTCAAGAACCCCAACAACGAGCCCTCATAAATACATACATCAACCATCTTAATCTAGATTGTAACAACCTAAACCACCACAACCCAAACTATCATTACTCCTATCCCACCATGGAGCTAGATTTTCCTATCTTTTCAGGTGAGGAAGGTGTTGCTGATTGGCTGAGACAAGTCAAGCAGTATTTTAGGTTTCATCATACAGAGGAGAATCTATGGGTAGAGATTTATTTATTTTATTTGAAGAAGGAAGCACTTCAATGGTATCATTGGTATACCAAAACAGCGTATAACCATAAGTTCTGGCCAGTATTCAAAGAGGAGATCCAAATCGGATTCAATCCAGAGGAGATGGAGAGAGCTTATGAAACCATATCCAAACTTAATCAACATACCACTGTCAGGGCTTACCTTAGAAGATTTGTGCAGCTACAAGCAATGATAGAAACCTTACCTCCAAAATTTCTGTTAGACCAATTTATTGGTGGATTGAAGGAAGAAATCAGATATGATGTACTTACATCCAAACCAAATGATTTTAGAAAAGCAGTGTCTCTTGCAAAGTTGTACTAGAGTAAATGCATTCAAACAAAAAAAATAAGAACACTGTCATAAACACCACTGTTCCAAAAACAATATCCCTCCTCAAAATTCAAAGCCAAATACTTTTGAACCTACTAACTCATAAACTAAAGAAAGGACCTCTACCCTAGAGAACTTGGCAAAAAGCAAGGGCCTCACCCCCAACCAGATCATTGAAATAAGAAGATAGAATCTATGTTATGGATGCAAGGGGAAGTGGTCGAGGGACCATAAATGCAAGAATCCCCAAGTATATGTGTTCGAAGGCATCATGCCATTATATGACGATGAACCACGACAAAATGAAATTATTGAAGAAATGGATGAACCCTTAGAGAACCCCATTTCAATTACACTACAAGCTATGTGTGGTATCCTAGCACTTTCTACTATCAAGGTTAAAGGACATATATGTGGCAAACACTTACAAATATTAATTGATTCGGGGTCTACACACAGTTTCATACATGATCAATTAGCTAGAAGGCTAAGGTTAAAATTTGATGAATCAAAAATTTATGAGGTTGTAGTAGAAAATGGGGAGAAGTTGAGAGGATCAGGAATATGTAATCATGTTATACTTAATTTTCAAGGTTGTAAGATGCCTGTAGAGTTATTACTACTACCTCTTGAAGGATGTCAAGTAATTTTGGGTGCTCAGTGGATGAAAAATCTAGAAGAAGTGACTTTAAATCTAGAAAAATGAAGGTGAAATTCACATACAATAACAAGGAATATATTTGGCAAGGGCAGCAACAAGAAGAAGTGAAGGTGATTAGCAATAAAATGATAGTGAAGGAGTGTGCAAGGGCCCAGATTACCATGATGCTTTCCTCACTGTCCCCTCCATCATACAATCAAACACCTGACATTCACCCAAAAGTACAATTGCTCCTCCAACTTTACCCAGAAATAACTAATCCCAATCCCCCATTACCTCCTAAAAGATTACAAGATCATAAAATCCCTTTGCTCCCAAATGCCAAACCAGTTTGTCTTAAACCATATAGACATTTCTACCATATAAAAAATGAGTTTGAGAAAATTATTCAAGAACTTCTAGAAGCAGGAATTATAAGGCCGAGCAACAGTTCCTACCCCTCCCCAGTAGTTATGGTAAGAAAGTAGGATGGAACGTGGAGGCTTGGTATTGATTAGAGGATACTTGAAAACCAAACTATAAAGGATAAATCCCCTATTCCTCTTGTTAAAGAACTCTTTAATGAATTACAAGGATCTAGATTTTTCACCAAGCTTGACTTGAGATCAGGATACCATCAAATCAGAATGTGTGAGCCAGATATACCCAAAACTTCCTTCAAAACCCATGATGGTTATTAAGAATTCATAGTAATACCATTTGGGTTAGTAAATGCTCCATCCACTTTGCAATCCCTAATGAATGACATTTTCAGATGTTATTTGAGGAAACTCATGCTAGTTTTTTGATGATATACTGATTTATAGCCAGTCTTGGACTGAGCACTTGGAGCATTGAAACTTAGCTTTTCAGGTCATGAAGCACAATGAACTTGTGATCAAGTTATCTAAATGTCGGTTTACCCAAAGCTCCATACAATATCTTGGCCATATTATTTCTTATGAAGGCATTGCCGTTGATCCCAATAAGGTGAAGGCAATAGTTGAGTGGCCATTACCTAAAAGCTTAAAGGCATTGAGAGGGTTCCTGAGACTAACTAGATATTATAGGAAGTTTATTAAGAGTTATAGACTGATTGCTAAACCTCTGACTGACATGTCGAAGAAGGATGCATTTAAATGGAGTAAAGAAGCCAAGTTAGCCTTTGACAAACTCAAATACTGTTTAGTTACACCACCCATCCTAGTCATGCCTTATTTCAACTTACCATTCACATTGGAATGTGATGCAAGTGGGCAAGGAATAGGGGCAGTGTTGACACAAAATGGTAGGCCTCTGGCATATTTAAGCAAGGCACTGCATGGAATAAATTTTGCACTCTCTACATATGAATAAGAACTTCTAGCTATCATCATTGCAACAAGAAATTGGCCACAATATCTAATGGGAAGGCAGTTTATAATTAAAACTGATCATCAAAGTCTTAAATTTTTGTTGTCGCAGAAACTACCAAATGGACTTCAACATAAATGGTTGGCAAAACTTCATGGGCTTGATTATAAAGTAGAGTACAAATGTGGGAAAGAGAATGTAGTGGCTGACTCTTTATCTAGTAAAGAAGAGGAGATGAAGGAAGATGTTCGTCGATGGAAATTCTATCGGTTTAGAAGATCGTCGAACGAATATAAATTAAAAATAACCGCAAGCGCACGGCGTACTATCATAATACGTGGCAAATACGGGTCGATCCGTACGGAATTGATGATTTTAAATTTCTATTCAATCAAATTAACTAAAGTTGAAAGTGTGATTAGCTAAAAATGTAAGAAACTAAGAAAAACTAGCAAAAGAAAAATAGATAAAAATATGAGAGTTAAATGACAACTTAGAGATAAATCCATTCTCTAGATCATATAATTCAACAATTAATGAAATTATGATCTCTTTTTTGGTCATAAGTGAGTTTAAATGATGTGTTTATCATAAGTATGGCTCATTTGTGCTATTAATTAGCTCAACATAAACCATCAAACTATAACACAAACTTTAAACCACTTACTAACTCTCATGAAAATGACAACAAAGTTGAAAATGAAATCTATT
Source organism: Allium cepa (assembly GCA_030765085.1). Classification (NCBI taxonomy): domain Eukaryota; kingdom Viridiplantae; phylum Streptophyta; class Magnoliopsida; order Asparagales; family Amaryllidaceae; genus Allium; species Allium cepa. The sequence continues at coordinate 244,057,791 of CM060930.1, forward strand.
TTAAGTATGGTCTATTAACTATTAATTAGAAATATAGACCATCAAATTTGAATTTCAGATCACTTTCTTACGCCATAATCATATTTTGATGAAGAGGCATTTGTGTTAGTGATTGTTTAAGCATAGCCTATTTGATGTCAACAATATAAGCTATCAAATTCAAAAAAGAAAAACAAGTTAAACTACTTCAATCATTGTCATTAAGCACAAAAAAAGAGCTATAATTATCAAAATGTTGAAGCTGCATGATTAGAGGCTTCATTACCCCTAAATTGAAGGGATTGGCCTCTCATATTTATTATCAAACCAACAAATATAGCTTGCAACATGAGAGAAAAAGAAAAGGAAAAAGAAAACAAAGTGAAATCTAAAAACTATTCTAATTGCATAAAGGAAAATCTACACTACTTGCATAAAAGGAAATGAATATGTAATTAAAAAGAAACACTAATTAACATTGTATAAAAAGAAAATAAAATTAAATAGCATAAAAATGGCTAAGTAGCCATGAAAAGAAAGAGAGCTCTCATTTATTTTCCTAAGAGAGGAGAGCCTAAAAGAGAGACTAAAGAGAGAGGCTAAGCAAGAGAAGGAGATTACATGAAACATATGGGTATTTGTACATGTATGAAACCCTAATTCATATTTTTAGGGATTGCCCAAAATGCCCTTGAGGTAGTATAGCCACCAAGTAATCATTAGCATGTCATAATCCCCATTTAAGTGTACGTGAAGCCATTAATTCCATAAGTATGTGCATTAGCCTCTAGTTTGTATATTAAGGTGGTGGGTAGGTGGGGTCCTCTATGATCTTCACTTTGAATTATTTCCATCTTCATTCCTTTGTGTTCCTTTTGTACATGCATATCTTCTTATAAGACCTTTTTTCGAGAACACCGAGGAGACTCTACCGCATTCAAGACTCATTCAAGACTTAATCTTTTTTGCTTAGCAATTGTATTTGAGGGATTGATATACGGATTGTATCTGTAATCGATTATCGATGTTATCCCGCCTTTTGACAAGGCCGTGATACCAAAAGATTAATCGAAAACCAAAGACAGTTCGTCTCGAAGATCGATTATACATCTCTTCTCTATGGTTATTGATGAATTTTGTCCGAGTCCGGATCGGGCCACAATTGACCAGACATGAAAACCAAAGCGATAAAAGCCAGCGTTTCAAATTTTAGGTTAATCGGAGTTCATATGAATGAGATATGATCGTTACAAGTTAGAAGAAACACACTGTTCGTATCCATTGAGGGAGGTTGAATTTCGAATCGATCGAATTCGACTCGATCAGCATCTGTTCGAATCAATCGAGCTCGATTCGATCCTTGGTCGTACTTTTCGGATCCATCAGCTTCGTACCCATCAGAGTGACTTCACCCGCTCTATTCGAATCCATCAGGTTCGCATCGATCAGAATGTTCACATAGCCATGTTTGAATCGATCAAGGTCATTTGTTCGTGTCGATCTTGTGGAAGCCTTGCTTGCATCGATCCTAGATTCGCCTTCCGTATCAATCCCCAGAACTCTTGGATTATTGTTCGCATCGATCAATAGGAACCTTTATTTCGTATCGATCGGCTGATAGATACGAAATAAAACGAAAGCCAATCGATACGAGCAGTACTCCCTTTAGTGATCGATAAGAAATAGCACCCCAAACATCGATACGAACAAACCTAATTCCATCAATACGAATTGGCAATGGCTATCGAATCGAACGAGGAAACGGTCATCGATACAAACGAGGCGAAGTTCATGGATGCGACACGGTCAACTCGGAGCAAAAGGCGGATCGATGCGAGGAGTGCGCGCCACGTCGCCGCGTTGTCACGTGCTCCATCGATTCGAAGAGCATCGATTCGAGACCATGGATTCGAACTGGACAGCATTCCGAAAATCATAATCTTGCATCGATCATATCGCACAAATCACAGGTCCAAATGCTACGAAATTTTCACGGAAGCTTACGTACAAGCTAAAGAATAATACAGCCAATTTTCAGCTTGATTGGATCATTTTTTGTGATATGAAATTGGTTCGTATCGATCACGGATCAAGTCGAAACTTTTCGAGATCGGTCGCTTGGGCCCACTCACATGCCAGAAGAAGTCTCTCGAAGTTTGTGCGCGATATCAGCCTCCTACGCCTATAAATAGCCCCTGGAACCTTCAGAAAAGGGATCTTTCAGCGTTGGAACATCCAGACTCTGCCGGATTCAATTCTGCAATTCACTACCATCATTGTATTCGAACATCAGAGCTATTATCAACTGTAACCTGCTGTAACTGATTGAAACCATCAAGTGAATCAATAAAATCATAAAATTCAGAGTGGACGTAGGCCAGATCGCCGAACCACTATAAGTTCTGTGTTGTTTACTGCGTTGCTTTAAACTTTCTGAGTGATCTTCATATTTATAATTTATCTGAAATCTGTGATTGTGAATTATCAACTATCGGGTGTTTGTGATCAATTTTGGTGCAAACATTTTGGTGCTTTCACTAAGAAGGCTAATTCAGGAGTTATGTCAGTTGAATTTGAAAGTTCAGAGATTCAAATCCGAGGTGTCATGACAAGGCAATCAAGTAGAAGGCAGAGACCAGAGAGAAGTCAACATGAAGGGTGTCAAGTGGCTTCCTCAGGAGCGAACCAAGCTTCAGTCTTCATCACCAGGGATAAGATGGAGACAATGATGAGAAGGCAAGAAGAGATGATCCAGAATTTGTTTCGACAGGTTGGGCAACTTGGAGCACAGAATCAAGGAGAAGATGGAGTTTAGAATGGAGCAGGACAATCCAGCGTAGCACCAGGACTAGGGGGCACACACCTAGGACATGTTGATCCAATCCCGGAAAGAGAATCAGGGGGAGCCGAGCAACCTGATGGCGATAAAGGGATAGATGCTCAGCCGGGGGGGCAGACCCTTGAAGGCTCTCATGGACTCGGGGGGCAGATCGAATGCAATGAACGAGGACTATAGCTTGAAGACAATGATAGATTAGCCGAAATGGTCAGACGAGCCATGAGAGGCAGATTAGTAAATAGAGATCTTGAAGACGTGAACATGAGTCCTTTTTCTCCTGCGATTTGGATGGCTAGGAACCCGCCAGAATGCAAACTACCATCAGTGGAAATGTACGATGGGAGGATAGACCCTACGGTCCATCTGACAAAGTATATGAGGCACATGGAAGTGTTGGGGGCATCACAGGAAGTCATGGCCCGGTGCTTTCCATTGTATCTAACAGATATCGCAGCACTATGGTTTAGGCAGCTGGAGAGTGGCTCCATAGGAACATGGGCTGATTTAACCAAGAAATTCATGAGGCAATTCAGGGTTCACATCGCAAGACTCAAGAATGTGATGAGTTTGGCAACTTTAAAGCTGAAAGCTAGGGAGTCTTTGAGGAATTTTCTGACACGATTCAATGCGGCGGCTGCATCGGTGGATCGACTAGATCCATCCATGGTAATAATGGCGACTGTATCTAGAATAGCTGATGGCACAGAGTTCAAAAATTCGTTAACTAAAGATCCACCTATGGATCTGGGAGAATTCTATCATGAGGCGAAAGTTTTTATGATTGGAGGGTGCTAGTGCAGAAAGAGAAGAGGGAATCGATGTTTATGCTGTCAAGGGTGGAAATCCATCTGGAAAAGGTGTAGAGACTGGTAAAGGGAAACGAAAAGCTGAGGACAATGGTGACAGGTCAAAGCGACCGCAGAGGGAGCCACGATTCACCACTTATTCATAGCTGAATAAGAGTTTGGAGCGAATCTATCAGGATACCAAAGAGCAAATTCCCTATCATAGACCAATGCGAAGGGATCCAACTGTTGACGAGAGGAAATCAGACAAATATTGCTTATTCCACAAACTGAACGATCATAACACAAACGGCTGTAGACATCTGAAGGATGAGGTGGAAGGGCATATCAAGAACGGTAGGCTACTTCAGTATGTGAGGAGACGAGCTCCAGCGGTGGAGCCAGAACGACCACCGTCTACATCAGCTAGGGGTGACCCTGAACCGGGACACCGGATGGTTATCAATTGATTGAAATAACGATAAACAAGTTGAAAATTTCTCACTAACGAGGTTAAATCATTTACATATGTACGGGATCGCGAACGATCCACAGGCATGCTCTGAATGACTACTGACCGCATCATAGTAAGGTTTACACTTTGACATCCTTGTCTTGCTTCTGTTTTGTTTTGGTTTGGACATTTGGACTTAGTTTATTTGGACATTTCTGTAATGGAATTCATGTGAACATTTCTTTAATATTTGCAATTCTGTGAAAGAATTTACTTGTATATGTGTTGCATCGCGAACGGTCCACAAGCACACCTTATATGGCGATGAACCGCTAAAGTCGCCAATCCAGAAATTCACCCGAACATGGTGTCCGACTCTAGTAATGCCAAGCCCCCCTCAACATTCGATCGTGAACGATCACATTCTGCCTCGTGAGGCATACGATCGCGAACGATCACACCCTGCCTCGTGCGACACCCGACCACGAACGGTCACAATTCATCTAGCACGACATCCGATTGCGAACTATCACACTCTACCTCGTGCGGCACCCTACCGCGAACGGTCACAATTCACCCAATATGATATCCGATCGCAAACGATCACATTCTGCCGCATGCGGCATCCGATCGTGAACGATCACATTTTTTTCGTGCGGCACCCGACCTCGAACGGTCACAATTCATCAAGAACGACGCCCGATCACGAACGATCGCAAATCGTCTAGAACGATGTTCGACCTCAAACAGCTGCCCTTCGTTTGAAGCGGCATCCGACTACGAACAGTCCCATTCCACCATTTGCTGCGAACGTCATTCGACCGCGAGCGGTCATGTTTTACCTCAAATGGCATACAATCCCGAACGATCGTCATTCGAGGTCATATGAAACTATCAAGTTCTTTACAGGTCGTTGACAGGATATGAACGTCCAGCTTATAGTGTTACAAAACACACCTTCTTATTGCAAGGCATGTTTTGAAGGGCAAGTGTTATCCCGCCTTTTGGCAAGGCCGTGATATCAAAAGATTAATCGAAAACCAAAGACAGTTCGTCCCAAAGATCGGTTATACACCGCTTCGCTATGGATATTGATGAATTTTGTCCAAGTCCGGATCGGGCCACAATTGACCAAACATGACAAGCAAAGCCATAAAAGCCAGCGTTTCAAATTTCAGGTTAATCGGAGTTTGTATGAATGAGATATGATCAACAGAAGTTAGAAGAAACACATTGTTCGTATTCATAGAGGGAGGTTGAATTTCGAATCGATCGAATTCGACTCGATCAACATCTGTTCGAATCGATTGGGCTTGAATCGATCCTTAGCCATACTATTCGAATCCATTAGCTTCATACCCATCAGAGTGACTTCGCCTCGCTCTATTCGAATCCATCAGGTTCGCATCGATCAGAATGTTCATATCCCCATGTTCGAATCGATCAAGGTCATCTGTTCGTGTCGATCTTATGGAAGCCTTGCTCGCATCGATCCTAGATTCGCCTTTCGTATCGATCCCCAAAAATCATGGTATTGTTCGCATCGATCAATAAGAGCCTTTATTTCGTATCGATGGGCCGATAGATACGAAATAAAGCCAAAGCCAATCGATACGAGCAGTACTTCCTTTAGTGATCGATACGAAATAGCACCCCAAACATCGATATGAACAAACCCACTTCCATCAATACGAATTGGCAACGGCGATCGAATCGAACGAGGCAACGGTCATCGATACAAACGAGGCGAAGTTCATGGATGCAACACGGTCAACTCGAAGCAAAAGGCAGATCGATGCGAGGAGTGCGCACCATGTCGCTGCGTTGTCATGTGCTCCATCGATTCGAAGAGCGTCGATTCGAGACCATGGATTCAAACTGGACAGCATTCCGAAAATCATAATCTTGCATCGATCATATCTCACAAACCACAGGTCCAAATGCAACTAATTTTTCACAAGAGTTTACGTACAAGATAAAGAACAATACAGCCAATTTTCAGCTCAATTGGATCATTTTTTGATCGATATGAAGTTGGTTCATATCGATCACGGATCGAGTCGAAACTTTCCGGGATCGGTCGTGTGCGCCCACTCACGTACCAGAAGAATTCTATCGAAGTTTGAGCACGATATTAGCCTACTACACCTATAAATAACCCCCTGTAACCTTCAGAAAAGGGATCTTTCAGCTTTGGAACGTCCAGACTCTACCGGATTTAATTCTGCAATTCACTACCATCATTGTATTCGAACTCAGAGCTATTATCAACTGTAACCTGCTGTAACTGATTGAAACCATCAAGTGAATCAATAATCATAAAATTCAGAGTGGACGTAGGTCACATCGCCGAACCACTATAAATTCTGTGTTGTTTACTGTGTTGCTTTGAACTTTTTGAGTGATCTTCATACTTGTTATTTATCTGAAATCCGTGATTGTGAATTATCAACTATCGGATGTTTGTGACCAATTTTGGCGTAAACAATCGAGAAAAGCAATAAAGATCTACCTCAAAGTGGACGTAGGCAATTATGCCGAACCACTATAAATCTGGTGTTCGTTTTTTCTGCATTTAAATTTACATACTGTCCTCTGTTTAATTTTACTTTCTTCATTAATCTCTCTATGCAATATCTCTTAAGGGTGTTAGTGACCAATTCTGGTGCTAACATCTTGCCTTTCTCGTTGCTATCAAACTCAGTTACCTTCAATTCTTGCTTAAAGCGAACGAAGTTCTTCTTTGATAGAGGCTTTGTCATAATATCAGCAACTTGGTAAGATGATGGTAAGTGATTTATGTTGATTTTTCCCTCTGTTACCTGTTCTCTAACAAAGTATAGATCCAATTCTATGTGCTTGGTTCTAGCATATAGAACCGAATTTGCCGAGAGCATAACGGTGCTCAGATTTTCGCACCAAATTGTTGGTTTTTCTGTGATCTTGACGTAAAGGTCATTGAGTAAAGCCATTATCCATATTACTTCAGCACTTGCATTAGAAATACTTCTGTACTCGGCTTCAGTACTGAATCTAGATACTGTATGCTGTTTTTTGAACACCATGAAACTGGATTGTTGCCTAGAAATATACAATAGCTAGTGGTAGATCTTCTGTCATCCATGTCTGTGGCTCAATCTGCATCTGCCTACCCATTTATATTGGTAGATTTGCATGATTGCAGCTTTAGTCCATGATTTATAGTTCCCTTGAGATATCTCAAAATTCTCTTGACTGCTTTCCAATGTTCATCCAGTGGATTTGTATATATCGACTCATTTTATTAACACTGAATGAAATTTAGGCCTGGTGATTGTCACATATTGTAATGCTCCTACAATACATCTGTACTGCTTGTCATTTGATATGAATTCTCCTTTATACTTTGACAGATGTGAATTGCTTGCCATAGGTGTAGATATTGCATTTGCTTGAACCATTTTTGCTCTCTGTAAAATTTCTAAAATGTATTTCCATTGATTTAAATGTATTTCTGTGTGAGAATTTTAACCTCAATACCAAGAAAATAATTCAAGTTCCCTAAGTCTTTGACTAAATTTTTTTTATTTAAGAGTTCTGTAAGTTTGTTGATCTCTGATTCACTGTTACCTAATAAAATCATCAACATATATTAGTACATATATAGTTACATTGTTATTAAATTTGCGAATAAGGAATTATCTGATTTTGTTGAGCTGTAGCCAAGCCAGATTGGTGTTGACTTTAGCTTTACAAACCAGACCCTTGGTGCTTGTTTGAGCCCATAGATTACCTTGTTCAATTTGCATACAAGCTTGTCACTCCCTTTTTGTTCAAAACCTGGAGGCTGTTCCATGTAAACTTCCTCCTGTAAAATATCGTTCAAAAAGGCATTATTTACATCTAATTGCTTGATGCTCCAATTTCTATGTAAGGTAATAGTAAGAATAATTCTAATAGTTGAGAGTTTCACAACTGGTGAGAAAGTTTCAGTAAATTCAAAGCCACTTTGCTGTGAATACCCTTTAGCTACTAGCCTTGCCTTATATTTAGAAACTGAACCATCGGCATTTCTCTTTATTATATATGTCCATTTGCAGCCTATGACATTTTTATTGCTTGGCAATGATGTTAGATTCCAGGTTTTATTTTTTATCAATGCATTGCATTCTTCTTCCATAGCAGACTTCCAATCTTCATTCTGCACAACTTGATGACAAGTATTTGGCTCTTCTGCGTCCATGGCAGCACTGTATATTTTTGGTTTGAATATACCACTCTTGGCTCTTGTTATCATGTGGTGTCTAGTTTTTGCAGGTGGTTGATTTAGCTCTTATGCTATGACTTCCTGTTGATCATTAGATGATTGTGAATCATCTAATGACTGACTGCAATCTGACCGATTGATGGGGCACAGATGAGATGCCTGACTTGTACTTCCAGCTTGCTCATCTTCTTCATGACTTGGCTCAGGTCTAAGCACATTGTGTTGTGAAGTAGATTTGGTAGAAGACTCTAAATTTGTATTATCCTGCATTCTTTTACCTTCAACTTGAGTTATGACTCAAGTTGCTCAGGTATTGGTGGTATAGAAAGTTTTGAATTATGTACTTTCTTTGAAGTTTTATATTTGATTGACTAAAAGGAAATATTCTTTCATTAAACACCACATGTCTAGAAATAAAAAAAACTTCCCATTGCTATCCAAGAATTTGTATCCCTTCTTGTTGGCTGCATCGCCTAAGAAGGTACATGGTGATGACTTAAAGTTTAATTTGTGTGTGTTGTATGGCCTTAAATAGGGAAAGCATAGACATCCAAATACTTTTAAATTATGGTATTCTGTTTAATCTTATATAGGATTTCTACTGGACTTTTAAACTGTAAAAATTTTATGGGTAATATATTTACTAAAAATACAGTAGTGGCAAAAGCACCAGGCCAAAACTTTAGAGGAAGAGATGCTTGAGCTAGTAAAGTAAGCCAAGTCTCAACAATATGTCTATGTTTGCTTTCAACCAGTCCATTTTATTCTGATGTTGTAACAACCCTTGATTATTTTAGTTGTATATTTTATTTATTTTAATTGAATTTTTGATTTAACTTTATTTTATTTATTTAATTTAGTTAATTTTGTTATTTCAAATATAAACTTTGATTTTGATATGAATTATCATTCCATAATATGATTAAAAATAATATTTTCCAAAAAGTGAATTTTAGTCAAATTAGTCAAACTTTGACTTTTAACTTAAAAATTTAAAAGTTTGAAAATTTGAATTTTATCTTTTATTATGAAAGTAAATAAAATTTTAAGAACACTGCTTTTCGTTTCACTGAAATCTGATTTATAATGTGAAGGTTATGCTTTTTTAACTATTGTGTGAAATTTGCTGTATTTAACAAAATTGTTTATTTTAAATTATATAAATAATATTTTATTTGGTCATGTAATATTCTAATTTATATTTATATGAGTAAAATAAAATGTTATGTGTATATTTTAGTTTTAAACTTTTTAAAAAGTGTAGACATTTTCCAATGTCAGTTGTATTCTGTTTATAATTTTTAATTTCTAGTTTCAATTTATTAAAGAAATTCTTTATTTATTTGTATATTTTTCTTAAAAACTTATTTTATTCTCATTCCCACTTTATTTTATTCCTCATTTATTTATTTATTTGACATTTTATTTTTTTTAAAGTGAAGTAGGAATTTCTAGAGTTAATGGTAATTTTGTTGAAATTTTCATGCCCTGTTTTAAATTTTTCAACAATTTCTTTAGTTCTTTTTCTATTTTTTTCCAATATAATTATGTATTTCATTTTAGAAATGATAAGTAAATTATTTTATTTCAAATTTTTACTTCATAATATTTTTAAAATGAAGTGGATATATTTCCAAGACTAGTAGTGCTTTATCTGTAATTTCTGGACCATGTTTTTAGTTTTTAAGCAATTTCTTTTATTCTTTTTCTATTTTCTTTAAATTTTATTTTTATTTTCATTTTCATTTCACTTTGTTTCGGTTTTTAAATGAATTTACTGAAATTTTTATTTTCTTTTATTTGATTTAAAAAGAATGGAAATGTGAAGAGTTTAAAAAGCTTTTAACCTTAGACCTTTCATTGCCTAAACTTTTCATTTTCCATAACCTTCTCATCAATTCAGTTTAGCCGTACTACCTACTACTTTAGCCGTGAGTTTTCTATCATTTTTCATGTGAGAAAAACATCACTCTTCGTTTATTTTCATGGCTAGAAGAAAATGGTAATGGCCTCTCCTCCTTTTTCCACTTTTTCTCTTCTTTCTTCTTACTTTTCATGCTTTTGCCTTGATTCCTCTTGCTTGTTGTGATCGGCCACCACCATTATCACCTCCACCACCTTCCTCCTCCCCTTCCACGGCTTCAAACCTACTCCTCCTCTGACCAGTAGTGGTCGTGCCCTTTAGATGTTGAAAACACCATAAACAAAGGTTGAAACCCCTTAAAAACAACACTAGCCGACCTATATTGCTTCACCACTTCCACTTCCACCACCACCATCACCTTAGGCAGCCACCACCACCTCTTTCCAGACCCTTACTCACCCCTCCTACCTCTGACCAGACCCATACTCCACTGGCCGAGCCAAACATCCCATGGCCAAGCCCCTCTTGTTGACCAAAACCATACTAGTGTGCCTAAAACTCTTCACATGCCTATGTTGTAACTTCCTCTACATGTCTAGCCTTCATGCCATGCATTTCCTATGTTCAAACCTGAGCCAAAGCATGTCCAAACCTGAACCAAAACATCTCCTAAGCCATGCTAGCAAGTGTAGAAAGCAAGGCAAAAAGTTGTGTATTCATATTGCTTTTCAATTCAAAGTTGTTCCATTTCAATGTTGTGTTGAATTATAATTTTATTCCATTTTGTTTGGGTTGTAACACAAGATGTTTAGCTTGGATTCGCTCTTCACTCAAGTCCATAGGCTTGTCATTTTTCACTTGATTCCGTTATGTCAGTTGTTTTGCAATCTCCAGCATTTTGAGGTGAGTAAATCTCATCTGACATTTATACTTATGCAAATGTGAAGCGACAACAATTGAATGCGTAGAATGATATATTATGTTATAACTTCCTATGATTATTTATATATGATGTTAAACTTGTTAATTTACATTTCATCTCATATGTTACTGTTATATGTTGTTAACTCTTCATTTATATCTGTTTATCATACTGCAAGTTCCCTGTAGATTAGGTTCACTATGGGTTGAAATGATACTGCAAGTTCCCTGTAGATTAGTTCCCTGTAACTCAATTGAATGGTAAAAAGTGATTTTTGAAATATAACTTAAATTTGGAAATTTGGACTTTGGCTTTTAAAATGACATTTAAGTTATATAAATAAAATTTTAAGTGGTTTAAATGTAAATTTATGATAGTTTGATTTAAATAGATTTTAAAGTGCTTTAAATAAAGGATTTATGATTTTTGTATAAGTGGAAAATGTTAAATAAATAAATGGTTAAGTTGAATTATTGAAATATAACTTAAAGTCTGGAAATTTGGGTTTTGGTTTAAAAAGGGAAGTTTAAGTTATATAAATAAAATGGAAATTTAATTATATTTGAAAAATGGTAAATATTATGATTTGATTAAATTTGAGTTTAAATGAATTAATAAAGCATAATTGATTTTTCTATGTATTAAAATGGTTAAATGAATGAACGCTTAAAAGTGTAATTTTAAAATGAACTTGACCTGGAAATGTGAATTTGGTTTTAATTAAGGGTTTAAGTTAATTAAATAAATTGTAAATTTAGTTTAATTTGTGAAATGATAATTTGAAAACGTCATTGTTAATAAAGTGTTAAATGTAAAAATGGGAAAGTTTGCACTTGAATTTATTAAGGTGATTTGTGAAATTTGATTTAATTATAAAATTTTGCTTTATAAAAACAATCATTAATTAAAAGAGTATTTTAGTGAACATCTTCGAATGTAAAATATATTTTTATAATGTTTAAATGGTTTAAATTGAAACGTTTTCAAGTATAACTTTCAGCAACTTTTTCTGAATGCTGTGAAAGGTTGAAATTTTCAACGTTATGGTTTTAACTTAGTAAATGAACTCATAATGGTTTAAAACTTTGGAAATTGAACACTTGATTTGAAAGTATATAAACTAAAATTTTCAATGGTTTAAATGAATTATTTTGATTAAAATATAAATTATTTAAAAGGTGATTTGGGATGATAATAAATGAATGATATCTTTGAATTTAAAGGGTATTTAAAGTTGAATATTTGGATTTAAACTTATATGATGATTTGAAATTGTAGCTTTGAAAAGATATGATATTTTGATATATTATAATGATTTGAAATGTGGTTTTGAAAAGATATGATATTTTGATATATTAAAATGATTTGAAATGTGGTTTTGAAAGATATGATATTTTGATATATTAAAATTATTTGAAATGTGGTTTTGAAAGATATGATGTTTTGATATTAAAACGATTTGAAAAGAAGTTCTGAAAGATATGATATTTTGGAAATGAAGCTTTAAAAAGTTATGATATTTTAATATAATAAAATGATTTGGAAGGAAGTTTTGAAAGATATGATAATTTAATATATTGAAATGGTTAGAAATGATTTGATATTTATTTTGATAAATATTTGAATTTGAAAGATATGGTATGTTGATATATTGAAATGGTTTTGGAAATGATTTAATCTTTATTTTGATAAAGATTTGGATTGAAATGATATCTATATTTTTAATATAAAATATTATTTTAAAGTTATAACCATGGGTTATAATAACGATTGGTTGGCAAAGAGACCGTGATCGGATATGGGCATACTCTCTGTCGATACCGAAAACCACTTTGACTAACCGTGTACGTGGTGGAGATTCCAGAATGAAGTAGGATGGTGGCGACGTTCTTGAGGTATATTATGTGGACCCAACTTTCGTGAGTTGGCATAAGGTGGCTAAAACAGAAGCGATCTCGGGCCAAAAGGGGTAGCTCCTCTGGTCGGACACATTTCTTCGATACCATTCTATTGCTTTTGTGATTGTTTAAGCACCCTCCGATTTTAGGAATGTGTTTCGAGGTGGGCGTATGTGGCTGCTGCGTTACCACCAGCCTGTGTGCGTAATTGGTATATCTACCCTGGCATTGCCTTATGTGTCGTGTCACCTACCATATCGAGCCTTTACTACGAGTTTCTATTTGTGTCGTACCTATGGAGCATCTTCTCATAGTCTCCCGATCAGGAGATATGCAGGTGTTGTATAGACTACTGCCATTATTTGTGTTAAGGGCTATATGGATAACCCCTTAACGCTATTAAAAAGTAAGTTTATTTTACTGTTAGACATTATTATAATAGCGAAATATTACTACATAGTAAATAGTTTAACGGATCCTTAGAGGATGGGCGGTCCCAAGCATCCTTTAAGTTACTTGTATTTTTACTACAGTTCACTTGAGTTAGTTTACATTTTATAAGTATGTATGTCTTGACTCGAGTGTTTGTATTTTTATTTACGCTCGGGTTAGCCTGAGTTATTCATAAATTTGGATTCCACCTTCTGGAGATTGGAATCGCTGGAGATTATCTGCTTGTCTAGTTTTATCTATTTCAGTTCTGTTGTTCTATTCAGCTTGTACTTGGTTATCATATGGAGACTTCTTTTGTACTTTATTTCTTCTGTTGTATCTTATTTAACTCTGATATATTTATATAGTAGCTTCATGAACAACTATCTCTTTTTCTTCCGCTGCACTATTATTACTCCGTGTTTGTGATCTGTGATTATTATTTACTGTATATTCTGAGATTTTCCAAATTTTATTTACAACGCGATATTTTAAGCAATTCAAGTCCGACATGTGTGGATGCGAATGGTTGAAAATACCTGGTTGTTACAGATGTATATGGACGGGTTGTTCTGTGAATTATACCTTTATTTTGAAAATATTATTTAAGTGGTTGGAACTTAGTTCCGCCATTAGTCTGCAAGACTTTTAATTGGCAATTTGTTTGCCTCTTAGCCTGAGTTATAAATTGTAAGATTGCATCATAAGTTTCAGATTTTGATTTCAAAAAATAAATCCATACATATCTAGAGTATGCATCGACAAATGATATGTAATATTTGTAACCATAATCTATGTTAATAGGAGATGGACCCCATAGGTCACTAGCAACTAATTCTAAGGGTTTCGTATAACCTGTTTTTGAGACTGGAAATGCAAGTTTATGACTTTTGCCCATTTGACAGTATGTACATACATAAGACATTGTAATATCTTTAACAGAAATATTATCATTACTTAACACTTATTTTACAATGCTTACACTTGGATGTCCAAGCTTGGAATGCCAAATATCAAAGTCTTTACATTTATCTTCTTGTTAAATTTCAGTAACATTACATCATTTTCCTTGAAATTCAGAATTTCTTGATTTTGCAACATCAAATTTGTACAACCCTTTAAATTCCTTACCCTGAAAAATTATTTCTTTAGTTAGAATATCTTTAATTAAACAGTATTTTGGATAAAATTCAAAATACACATCATTATCTTGGGCAATCTGTGATACACTCAATAAGTTTTTTCAAATAGATGGAACTCTTAACAAATTTTTTAGAAAGATTTCTTTTATGCCAGTAAAAACTTGCATTTCTAGCATGTGTAATTTTAACTGATTCACCATTACCCATATGAATTAGTTTCTTACTTCTACACTCCCTGCTTCCCAAGTTTAGATTGCTGAGATTATTAGTTACATGATTAGTAGCTCCAGAGTCTGGATACCAGCTTTCATCCTGGATAACATCAATCTTTGCAGTCTCTGTGCTTTTGTTATCTGCTTGTTCTTTAGAATCTGGATAAGTATTTACCCTGGTTGCACTGAGAATGTGATTTCTTGAACTGTTGTTGTTTTGTTGAGATGGTATGTAGTTGGCATCAAATCTGAAATAGCATTTGTTGGCTGCATGACCAAATTTTTCACAAATTTGACATCTTAGTCTGTTGTTGTTGTTGTTGTATCTTCCATTTCTTCCTCTGGATCTGAAGGATTGACCACCCCTTTAAGAGTTAGACTGATTTATGTTGTTACTATTTCTTTCTTGATTCTCGAATTTATTGTTGCTGGTGAAGTTTACAATGAGATCTGAAACTGTTGATCTTCTTTGCTCTATTCTACCTTCATGGGCAAGTAGAGTGGAGTGAACATATTTTATATTTTATGTTGTTTCCTTTGAGGATATAACTGCTACCATTGCCTCATATTCTTCATTTAGGCCACCTAAGATACATAAAACTTGCTTTGTGACAGAAATTTTATGACCTACTGATGCAAGTTGATCACACAGTGTCTTGATCTTGGTTAGATACTCTCTCATTAGCATTTTTTCTTTTCTTATGCTTTGTAGTTGTCTTTTGTAATACATGATTTTTGCTGCAGATTGTATGTTAAAGATTTTCTCCACTGTTGACCATATCTCATGTGCACTTTTGCATCTAATTAGTTGTGGTAGAATATTTGCACTTATGGATGACAGTAACCATGCACTGATTAGACTGCCTTGCCTTTGATGAGTAACGTAATCTTGATTACTCAATAATTTGCCATCTTTGTCTGTAGTGTATTTTAATGGTGTAATTAATGTTCCAAGAACATGATCCTCAAGACCATAGCATCTAACTGCTGTCTCTATCTAGAATTTTCAGAGCAGATAATTGCTTTCATCTAGTGAAACACTGAGTAGTTGGCTTTGAGGCTTTATAATGGGTTTGATGAGATCTTGGGTGTTGATAGTTTGAGATGCTGAAATGGTTGTTCTTGCTTTAGAAGTGGTTGACCTATTAATATCTCCTTTAGCCATATTCAAGAACATGTGAGATTAGAGAAATTATGCAGACTGAAAGAATCAACACACTTAATGAAATGTGCAGCCAGAGATCAATTGAATGATGAAATTGTCTCTAACAACTGGTTTCTTAGCGAGGCACTGGAATATGTGATCAGAAATACTGACCAGAGAGGAAAAAACTTTGACAAGCAACAGGTAAGACTGATTTGACCCCAATCAGATGAAGAGAATGTTAATTCTCTGATGATTTTAGGTGCAGCCTGATCTATGTGACGAGAACTTCTCTAAGAGATTAATGGCACGGCATGTTTATGTTTTCTTCCAATCTTTCGATTTTCTGATGATCGTTTTCTATTTTCTTCCTTTCTCTTGATTTTCTGATGACCTCCTCTTTTTGCTGTTAAGCAATTTGAAGGCTCTGATACCAAGAAAGAATATTGAGAGAAACAGACTTCTGTATTTGGAAAAAAGAGAGAACGGAAAATGATTACAGAATGTATATTTTGTATCACCTAATACACTGTGCACATTTTGGTATTTATAAAAGAAACTTTGTTGGGCTTTGGGTTAGCCCATTATGCTGATGCTCGATCTAATTATATTTGAGAAGCCTCTATTTGTGTAAACTGCGGCTTTAATCTTCATTTGATAACCTGCTATCAACATCAAAAAGAGAAAATTAAAAGAAAAGAACTGCCAGAAGTTAAGTATAAATTGGTTGAAGATCTAATATTTTACAAGGGCCGAATATTGGTGGACCGTCACCTCACATTGCTGACTCAATCCCTAACCAGAGAACACCAGTCAACACCTTTAGGAGGTCATTCGGGTATAAGAGGAACTATGTAGAAATTAAAGCAAGTTTTTCACTGGAAGAAAATAAAACGAAGTATAGAAGAATGACGCAGCGTGGGAAGCGAATTCGACGATGTAAATCGAATCCGTCCAGGATCTCACACGATTAGCGGAAATAATCGGTGAATCGATAATAAATCGATGGATTTAAGAATACCCAAATGCCCAAATCCGTTGATCACAAAGATACCGGATTCTAGCAATCTTAGTCACGTTGATCGCGCACGATACCGTGAAAGAAGATCTACAATTCTTCGAACGTTGATCAAGCGCACTTGATTCCGTGAATTAGCTTCAACAATCGTTGATTCGAGCGCACTCGAATACCGAAAGTGGAGATAGGAGATAACACTCAACTACCAATTTAAATAGAGGCACAAAACACAAACCAAATTTTATTCAAAATTCAACAACCTTCAAATAACCCAACACGTCCCTATTTATAGGGTTTTACAACTCACACATATACGACTTTAATATTCACGCGACTTAACAATCAGCACATTCCTTCGACCTAACAGTTACAACATCACAATCTACAACAGGAACGACTTACGACCTAACAGTACATCACAACACATCAACAAACATCACGACTTAACCAAATAACACTTCATGCGACCTAAAGATATTCAATTTCAACTGCGCGTGACCTAATCTCAATGAAGTACCCACGTTCTCGCATTTGTTCGCGACCTATAGTGGAGCGATTCAAGCTGGAAGAGCGAAGGAGAAGGTCGCTCGCGACTTACTGTCGTTCGCGACTTGCTGGAATTGGCATAGGTCATTCGCGACCTAGATTTGGCTCGCGACGTACGATTTTGCGACCTAAGGAGGCAGAAAGCTCGCGACCTAGAGGAGATTGTTCGCGACCTAGGGTTTGCCGCGACCCAAGGCGGAGCGACATAGGAAGGATCGCTGCATCAGTAAGTCGTTCACGACCTAGGGCTTCGTTCGCGACTCAAAGCTTCGCGACTTAGCAAAGTCGCTGTCTTCGACCGCGAGGTATGTTCTTCATCATCCTCCCCTTGTTGGAAGGAATTCGTCCTCGAATTCACACTCTCGTCATCTTTGACCAGTTCCTCCCCATAATACGGAATCAAATGTTTAACGTTGAAAACGTCTGCAGTGTGAATATGATCTGGCAATTTTAATCGATATGCCTTATCATTGATCTTCTTCAAAACTTCTACTGGACCAAATTTTCGAGTTTTCAACTTGTTGTAAGTTCCAGCTGGAAAACGATCTTTTGTTAACACTGCATAAACAAAATCTCCTTCTTTGAAGACAACACTTCTTCGTTTCTTATCCGCCATTTGTTTATACCTCTCATTTGTCTTCTCCAATTGTTCCTGAACGATTCTATGGCATTCTGTCAACCCATCAACAAATCAGCAGCCCGCTTAACTGTCCCTTCGGTTGTGGTACTATTGTCAAATCCAACGGCCCCTTTGGTAAGTTTGGATATACAATCTGAAATGGACTAAAACCTTGTAACGACCCGTAAATTTTCGATAATTAAAATAGCTAATTTAATAAGATTTCGTGATTTAGTGTTAGAAAAAAATTGTAAGTCGTTTGGAATAATAATAAATGTTGAATCCATTGGGTATAATAGAGTAATTGATTTATAAGTAAAATCTATTTAAATCAAATATTGAATATTGAACTGGTAAATTGTTTAAATTAAATGTTTGGAAATTATTGAATAATTTAATAATGGGAATTGAATAACCGTATAAAGGCAATAGTTGTTCTATAATTTTAATTCGTTTCAAAAGTTAAATTTTTAAGTTCGTTTTGAATATCTCAAAAGATAGTGATTTAAGAATAATCAAATTGTTTAAATTTAATATTACAGATGTTTGAATAATTAAATTCCGAATTTGATATGATCAATTTGATATTGAAATTTAATATATGAAAATAGAGTGAATAAATGAAATTTGATTTAATATGATTCAGATTGGTTTCCAAAGTGAATATAAGTTATATTGGGATTATAATAGAGTTAACAAGATTTTAAAATTGAAAATTATTGGATAATTGGATAGCGGGTTTAATATGATTAAAAATGATTTGTAAAATTTTATTTTATCATGTTAAAGTAAGAATGATGTTGTAGAACTTTTAAAATTGAATTAAAAGTAAATTTGTGAAAATTGAATATTTTAATATTTAATTATCGACTGAAAAATAGCCAATTTTCGAATAGTCTCCGAATTGGACAAAACTAGTTCCATTGGATCTGTAATAGTTTGTTATTATCGGATTTCAATTTTCGTAGCAATCGGAGTTTTCGTTTGACCGTGGCAGTTCGAAACGCATCGAAATTGTTTTAATATTAATTCGACGAGTTAAAATAGTCATTTTTCAAACAGTCTCGGATTTCAACGAAACTAGTTTCATCGGATCCGTAATGTGATATTATTGTAAGATTTCAAATTTCATGTCAATCGGATTTACCGTTTGTCCGGAGCAAGCCAAAACGCCTAGAAATTAGTTTAAATCGATTTAATTTAAATTGATCGTTTATCGCTGTAACTCACACATACGATCGAATTAGCTTCCAAAACCTGTTCCATTGTGTCCGAAACGCGGGATAAACCCTAGAAACGCCGGTTACCGCGTGTAAATCGGAGTTCGGAAAACCCAGGATGAATAATGTTTGGAATATTTTCTATATAAGCCCCTTGTCTTCATAAATTTGCAAAAGAAAATAAACTAGGTTTTTATCCATCAGCCGCCGCCTCTTATATAACCAATGGCCGAAAATCACAGATCTTCCTCCTCCAATTTCTTCAAATCCGTGCAACGATACAACAAACTTCCAACATGCAACTTGTAGAGCATGAAGAGATCTTGAAGTTCAACGGCTATGATCGTGTTGGAGCTTTGGATCATCGGGAAATTGGCTGCAAAGTCGCGCGGTTGCGCATGTATTTCGAGACTCTAGGGGGGCCGAGCTTGGCCGGTTGCTGGGCGGTGGTGCCCTACGAGGCGAGCTTCAATATGGCACTCTCTGATCGACTTCTAGATGCTCGTGGTGGCCGCGATTTGGAGCCCTAGTTTGGCTTGGATGGGTTCTTAGTCGCGTGTATTACCTGGAGCAAGAAACGTGAACGATGGGAAGAAGATGGGGTGTGTTGCGCGTGCGGCCTGATGGGGGGGAGACCAGATCCAACGGCCATGATGATTTAGGTTTAAAAAAAAAATTAAATTATGTTGTAAATTTATATATATAAATTCTTGAATGTTTAAAATACTGTAACTTTTTCATACGAGGTCGAAAATGCACGAAACAAGTTGCGTTGGAATCGTATGGACGAGCACTACGATATGGAACTGGATTGGAGTCGTTTGGAGCTACTGAAAATTTTGGGTAAAATTAAATGCTCGTTTAATTTTATTCGAAATAAAACGCTGGAACTGCATTGAAATCAAGGTGAGTGTTTTATAACGCTCACAATGTACTGAATATCTTTATGCTAGTTAAATTAGACATTATGAAGTGTTATGAATTTTATTTGTCGTTGTTTGTTAAAATTTAATTGTCATTTGAATTCACTGTTGAAAAATTTAATTTGACACTTAAATTGAAATTAAAATTGAATTGCGATTATATTACCTAACATTGATAACTATGAAACTGTCATGAATTGTATTGTCTATTGGATGATGTATTTTGATGGATGATATTGGTTGATATTTAAATGTTTGGATGTTTATTTGCTTATATATACTCTTATGCATACTTATGACACTTATATATATACTGTTATGCATACTTATGACACTGCGATTGGTTTAAGTAATATATACTCATCCCTGACATTTAATCGAGATAAATAATTACTTGGTCATAAGATAGAAATTATATACGGACACCGAATTGGCTAAATTAATAATTTTAAAAATCGTCGATTTGAAATTTATTTAAATGTTTTGATTTAAAAGTTATAAATAGAAATCAATTTATAAAAATCGAATTTACCGAAAAATTGAGTTTGGAATGTTGAAATAAATTTTGGTTAAAGAAATTGTTAAATAATTAAAGTGGAGACTTTGGAATTTAAAATCGGGATATGATTGAATTTCGAAAATTGATTTGTTTAAAGATTTAACCTTAATTCGAGCTTTGAATATTACTAAGTAGAAGTGATATAAAAATGATATTTTGAAATCGAGCTTGGAATTGAATCATATTTGAAATTTGGACTTAAACTTGAATATTGATGGAAAATTTTGTTAAGTGTTATAAATGGATATTTTGAAAATCAAGCTCCAAATCGATATAAACTGAAATTGAATAAATTGAAGGTGAATGAAAAATTGAATTAATTTGAAGTAAAAGTTGACATTGATTTGAATCGAAATCGAAATTGAATCGGTAGAATGGAAATTGAAATTGATTTGAATTGGGAAGTTATAATTGAAATGGATTGGTTTTGAAGCTGTTTTATTTTGTTTTCCAAATTACTCGGTTATATAAACCATTTTGGATACTTAAACTGTTTTAATCTATTTTAAATCTACTTAACCCAATTTAAATTATTTTAAACTAAATTTATCTATTTCAAATCCATTTTAAGCTTTTAAGTATTTTAACTATTTTAATTATTTAAAACTACTTTTAAACTACTTAAAACTATTTTCTAAAATTCTAAGCTGGTCAATAAAGTGGATTGTTTATATTTAAATCTTGAATTTAAATACGAATTGAGTTAAATGAAGTTGCAACCTAAATTGAAATTCGAATTGATTTTGAAACCGAAATGAGATATTGATGCGAAAAATGATTTTTGAAACGAAATCTTACATTTGAATAGATATGATGATATTTGAAATGGATTTGATTTTTGAAGCGAATATGATATTTTGAAAATTATGAATCGATTTGAAATGTAAAAGAGCCAACGGTGTAATAATACGTAGTTATTAAAGAGACCGGGATCGGATATGGACATACTCTCTGTCGATACCGAAAACCACTTTAATAACTATTATACGCGGAGTGTTGATCCAGAATGAAGTGGATGGTTTGGTGAACGTGTTGATTGAAGAAAGAGAACGATTTGGATGACCCCTGACATGACTAAAACAAGAGCCGCACCGGGCCATTGAGGTTTGCCACCTCTAGCGGACACACTTCTTCGATACCATATCTATTACATTTGTGATTCGATTTCGGTGCACCCCTTGATTTGGGAGTGGTTTTTCGCGGTGTTGGGGTAGCTGCTGGCTATGCTCAACATCAGTCCGGATCACGCAACTACTAGTATCCTAGTTGGTATCGCCTCATGTACCTTGTCATACTGATTATCCTATTCGCGACCACTACGTTTGGTTTTGTGTTATACCTATGGGGTACCCTCTGATAACCACCAGTTTACGGTAGGGCTTACGGTGCTGTATAGACTATGGCATTATAAAAATGTGTTAAGGGGGATTATGGTAACGCCTTAACGCTATTTTGATACTTTATATTACTGATAGGCATTATCTACTCAGCGTACATTACTACATAGTAGAGATCCTTGAGAGATGGAAAATCCCGTAACATCTCTTGAGTTATTGCACGCACGTTGACACTAGATATGAGATGTCAAACCCCGTAAACATCTCTGACGCCGTTACACTCATATTTATTTACGATTGATTTAACTTTCATAAGGATGTTTTAGTCCTGACTCGAGTGTTTTGTCTTTTCATTACGCTCGGGTCAATCCTGAGTTTTTCAGATTTTTGAAGATCTATTCTGGAGGATGAAGACGAAGATTTGGTATACTATTACTATTATTACCCTTGCATCATGCTATCTGCTGCTTTATTTTAATTGTTCTGTTGTATATGTATAATTCTGATAAATGTTGTATAAATAATTGTCAAAGTATAGTAAACGGCTTCATGAACTGTTTATTTGACTATTATACTTTATCGTTCCGCTGCGACATTCTGTGTTGTTTCTTTTCCTTTATTTCTCTTTCTTTTCTTTTCTTATTTACCCCAATAACCATCTGCCCTTTTGAATGGTTTGGAATCGGTATGTGTATTTGATCGTCGGTTTAAACTATCTAAAAAGGTGGGTCATTACAAACCTGTACTCCAGTTAACTGCGTTATTGTGTGCGAACTCAGCTTGACACAACTTCAATTCCCAACTCTTCAAATTGTCTTTCACAAGACATCTCAGTAAATTTCCCAACGATCGGTTAACCACCTCCGTTTGCCCATCAGTTTGCGGATGGTAAGCCTACTAAAATTCAGCTTCGTTTCGACCATCTTCCACAAACTCAACCAAAAATGGCTTAAAAATCTAGTATCTCGATCAGAAACAATAGATTCAGGTAGCCCATGTAATCGGTATACCTCATTGAAGAATAACTGAGCAACTCGGACGGCATCGGCTGTCTTCTTACAGGCTATGAAATGTGCCATTTTTGAAAACCTATCCACCACAACAAATATAGAATCATTCCCCCTTTGAGTTCTAGGCAAACCCAAAACGAAATCCATGTTGATATCAACCCATGGTCTGGTAGGCACAGGTAATGGCATATATAATCCCGCATTCGTAGCTGCTCCCTTCGAAACTTGACAGATATGGCATCTCTCCACAAATCTCTCAACTTCTTTTCTCATTGACGGCCAAAAATAAGATTGAGAAATCAACTGCAATGTACGATCTCTGCCCATATGGCCTTCTTCATGTAACTCTTTGATAATCTTCATTCGCAAACTTCCTTCTGGTATGCACAATCGATTCCCCTTGAATAGAAACCCATCTATCATCACATATTCATCCATCTTTCCCTCCTTGACTTCATCTACAAACTTCGCAAAGTAAGGATCTTCTTCAAACAACTCTGGCAATAGTTCAAATCCTGTCACTTCAACCTTCATTGTCGTCAACAAATGATTCCTCCTGCTCAAAGCATCAGCCACACGATTCGTCACCCCTGATTTGTGCTTTACAATGAAGGTAAATTGCTGTAGATACGCGACCCATGAAGCGTGTCTGGCTGAAATTTTGTCCTTCCCTTGTAAATGTTTCAAAGCTTCATGATACGTATATAGAACAAATTCCTTCTGAAACCGATAATGTCTCCAGTGCTTCACAGCTTGAACAATTGTGTAAAACTCCACATCATAAGTGCTATATCTCAACTTGGCTCCAGTCAACTTCTCACTGAAATAAGCAACTGGTCTTCCATTCTGACTCAATACTCCACCAATCCCAACCTTCGACGCATCAGTATGTAATTCAAACAACAACTGAAAATCCGGCAAAACTAGAATTGGTGCTGACGTTAAAAGTGTCTTAACCTTCTCAAAAGCTAACTCTGCTTCCTCTGTCCACACGAACTTCTTTCCCTTCATGCAATCGGTTACAGGTGCCATCACACTGCTAAAATGTGGAATGAATCTTCGATAAGAAGATACCTATCCATGGAAGCTCCTCACTTCAGTAGTTGTCTTGGGTTGTGGCCAACTCCTGACAGCTTTCACTTTACTTTCATCCACATGAATACCCTCCTTCGACAAAACATATCCCAGAAATAAAATACTGTGCGTCATAAACACACACTTCTTCGTTGCTGCATAAAATTGCTCCTGTCGTAGAATTAATAGCACTTCTCGCAAATGTTGGACATGCTTTTCCATACTCCCACTATAGATCAAAATATCATCAAAGTAAACTACCACGAATTTCCCAATCAATGGTCTGAAAATCTGGTTCATCACTCTCATGAAAGTACTAGGAGCATTAGGTAAGCCAAACGGCATAACCAACCATTCGTATAGACCCTCCCTTGTTTTAAAAGCAGTCTTCCACTCATCACCCGGTCTAATACGAATCTGGTGGTATCCACTCTTCAAGTCAATCTTCGAGAACACAACAGCCCCACTCAACTGATCAATCAAATCATCGAACCTCAGCATAGGAAACCTGTATCTCACAGTAATCTTGTTTAGAGCCCGACTGTCCGTACACATCCGCCAAGTCCCATCCTTATTCGGTACCAATAAGGCTGGCACTGCACAAGGACTCAAGCTCTCCTGAACACGCCCTTGTTCTAAAACTCATCCACCTGACTTCTCAGTTCCTCATGCTCCTTTGGACTCATCCTGTAGTGTGGTCGATGCGGCAATACGGCTCCTGGAACAAGATCTATTTGATGTTGTATGTCCCGCAATGGTGGTAACTCCTTTGGCATCTCTTCGTGAAATACATCTTCAAACTCTTCCAACACCGGCTTTACTTTTTCAGGAATTTCAACAGATTCAGTAGCTTCATGTCCAATTAACAAGAACACCTCTGGACTCTCCTCTACTTCTACCACAAACTCCTTCAAAGTCAACAAAGTCTTCAGTTCCTCAATCTCTTATGACTTGCTTTCTCCTTGTTGTCTCTTCTTCGGAACTAAAATGATCTTAACACCTTCAAACATAAAGCTGTAGCTATTGGTTCGACCATCATGTTGCATTGCTCGGTCATACTGCCAAGGTCTTCCCAAAAGCAAGTGACAAACATCCATCTCCACCACATCACACCAGATCTCGTCTTTATAATTCTTTCCAATAGAAAATGGAACATGAACTCGCCTATCCACCTTCACCTCTCCTCCTTTTCTCAACCACACTAACTTGTAAGGATTTGGATGCTTCTCCGTCTTCAACTTCAACTTCCTCACAGCTTCGGTAGAAATAATATTGTCACAACTTCCCGCGTCAATCATAAATTTACAAACCTTCCCCAGTATAGTGCATGTTGATTGAAAGATATTACTCCTCAACCAACTAGCCTCTTCTTCCTGTTTCGGTGTCAAACATGATCTCCTTAACATTAGATTACATCCTTCATCTCCCGACGCGATATTATGTTCATCCTCTTCAACTGGACTAGAATGACCTTCATCAACATCCTCATCTTCAATCTCAGCAATCATTGCCTGCTTCTTCGGCTTTAGACATTCATTGCTCTTGTGGCCAAACTCTTGACAATTAAAGCATTTGATACTACTATTGACTTTGCCTTCGCAACCTCATTCACAACTAGTTTACTAACAGCCTTTGTAACAGTAGTATTGCTACTAGCTCCCTTCACTTGATTGTTCGAATTTGTAAATACACCACCTCCTCGTCTTCCCTGCTTCTCCCAAGCCAACGCTTTCTGGTGCGCTTTAGCCACAGATCTAGGGTCAAACATATTTAACATGTCCTGGATCTGGATCCTCAACCCTCCAACAAATCTAGCGGTCAACTATTCTTCCGTCTCCATGATATCATTCCTAGCAATGAGTTGGTAAAATTCATCCGCATAATCATTAACTGACTTTGTCCCCTGCCTTAGATTTTGTAAGCTTTGATACATAATAGATTGACAATTGTAAGGTAAGAAAGTAGCTTTCATTAACTTCTTCATCTTCCCCCATGAAACAATCTTTGACTTCCCCATCTGTTCTCGTGTAAGTTTTGTCTGTTGCCACCACGCCATGGCTCTCCCTCTTAAACGAGTAGCAATCAACTTCACTCTATGATCTTCCGGAACCTCCTTGAAATCAAAGATCTCTTCAACATTAGATAACCAATCTAGAAATTCTTCAGCCTGTATACCACCCTTAAACTCTGGAATTTCAATTCTCATTCCGGACTTCCATTTGTGATCATACTCTGAATGATTTCTTCCTTGGCTTCGATTTCGACTATGAACACTACCACCATCAAACTCCTCATCAAAATCTGATGCATATCGATGTCGTTCATGACCACCAATATCTCTACCACCATTTCTACCACCAACATTTCTTCGATCTACATTCCTCCGATCACGATAATCCACATCTCTCCGATTTCGTTCATCAACATTTCTATCACGATCATCAACATTTCTACGATCATGATCTTCTCTTCTCTCCCGATCTGAATGTGGTGAAACTCTATTTCCCCCATGACTCGATTCAGGTGAAACCCTTCTTCTACTTCGATTCATTTCAAGTATCATTCTCTCTAATCGACCAATCCCTTCATTCAACTTCTCAGTGAAACTCTCGTTGATCGTTGCTCCATTTCATCGGCCTCTTCTCTTCCATACAAAGCATTAATATTGTGATGACGTTGAGATCGTCTCGGTGGCATAATTGAACTTCAACAAATTCAAAAAAAATCAAACACTTTCCGATCTTTGATCCAAAATGATATGGATTGAATCTCCCAACTTGTTGCAACTTCACGATGAACACAATGAACACCAAACTTCTCAACAATTGCAAATCTGATCTCCAAACTACAAATTATCAAAACCCAATTCTCCAAATGATGCAAACTTCTTGCGATCAATCTCTGATACCAAACTGACGCAGCGTGGGAAGCGAATTCGACGATGTAAATCGAATCCGTCCAGGATCTCACACGATTAGCGGAAATAATCGGTGAATCGATAATAAATCGATGGATTTAAGAATACCCAAATGCCCAAATCCGTTGTCACGAAGATACCGGATTCTAGCAATCTTCATCACGTTGATCGTGCACGATACCGTGAAAGAAGATCTACAATTCTTCGAACGTTGATCAAGCGCACTTGATTCCGTGAATTGGCTTCAACAATCGTTGATTCGAGTGCACTCGAATACCGAAAGTGGAGATAGGAGATAACACTCAACTACCAATTTAAATGGAGGCACAAAGCACAAACCAAATTTTATTCAAAATTCAACAACCTTCAAATAACCCAACACGTCCCTATTTATAGGGTTTTACAACTCACACATATACGACTTTAATATTCACGCGACTTAACAATCAGCACATTCCTTCGACCTAACAGTTACAACATCAGAATCTAAAAAACAGGAACGACTTACGACCTAACAGTACATCACAACACATCAACAAACATCACGACTTAACCAAATAACACTTCACGCGACCTAAAGATATTCAATTTCAACTGCACGCGACCTAATCTCAATGAAGTACCCACGTTCTCGCATTTGTTCGCGACCTATAGTGGAGCTATTCAAGCTGGAAGAGCGAAGGAGAAGGTCGCTCGCGACTTACTGTCGTTCGCGACTTGCTGGAATTGGCATAGGTCGTTCGCGACCTAGATTTGGCTCGCAACGTACGATTTTGCGACCTAAGGAGGCAGGAAGCTCGCGACCCAGAGGAGATTGTTCGCGACCTAGGGTTTGCCGCGATCCAAGGCGGAGTGACATAGGAAAGATCGCTGCATCAGTAGGTCATTCACGACCTAGGGCTTCGTCGCGACTCAAAGCTTCGCGACTTAGCAATGTCGCTGTCTTCGACCGCGAGGTATGTTCTTCATCAAAGAATATGTCAGAGCTTGTGATGAATGTCATAGAAATAAAGGGGAAAATATTTTGATACCCGGTCTCTTGCAACCCTTGCTAATTCCTAAAAGAATATGAATAGATATATCCATGGATTTCATTACATATCTACCTAAAAGTCATACTTATACTGTAATTTTTGTTGTAGTTGATAGACTCAGCAAATATGCAAATTTCTTTCCCCTTCACCACCCATACACAGCCAAGGAAGTAGCCGCAGTATTTTTCAAGGGGGTGTTCAAACTTCATGGCATGCCTAAAACCATAGTGAGTGATAGGGACACGCTATTCACTAGTCATTTTTGGCACGAAATTTTTAAATTGCAGGGAACCAATTTGAAGTATAGCTCAGCCTATCACCCTCAAAGTGATGTCAAACCAAAATTGTTAACAAAATTCTAGAAGCATATTTGAGATGCTCTGTATGTCATAGACCACAAGCTTGGGCGGATTGGTTGGATTTAGCTGAATATTGGTATAATACAACTTGGAAAACATCCACTAAAACTACCCCATTCAAAATTGTTTACGGTATTGATCCCCTAACCCTTATGTCATACATACCAAACACTGCCAAGATAGAACGGGTAGAAGAGCAATTGTTCACCATAGATATTACGATGGAGTTCTTGAAGGATAGCTTAAAGATGGCTCAGGAAAGAATGAAAAAGTATGCTGATTTGAGAAGAACAGAGAGAGAGTTTGAGCCTAGAGATTGGGTATTCCTAAAGCTTCAGCCATATAAGCAGATTTCAGCCTGAGATCGAAGAATCCATAAGCTTTCACCAAAATTCTATGGGCCTTACATGGTAGAATAGAAGATTGGAAGTGTGGCTTACAAGTTGCAGTTACCAAACCACTCAAAATCCACCCGGTGTTTCATGTATCACAGCTTAAGAAGAGAGTTGGAATGGCATAATAATACAAGATGATGCACTGAGCTTTGTAGAGGAAATAGTAGACCAACCACAGAAGATTCTTAGCCGCAGAATGGTACCCAGAGAAAATGATGCAGTTGTACAAATTTTAGTTAATGGAAGGGTAGATCCAAAGAAGAGGCTACGTGGGAGGATTACTGGCTGATGATTAGAAGATTTCCTATCCTGGACCTTGAGACAAGGTCCATTCTTGAAGCACATGGGAGATGTAACAACCACAGCATGAAATCCATGGTTTTGGAGATGAAGAGCTACTGTGTACAAGCTGAAAAAGAAGAAGCATCTGCAACTAGGCACTGTTCACCAGAGTTGGACTGGAGATCCGTTGTGCAAAAATTACACAAATGTGGAAAGACAATAAACGGGATCTAGATTTTTCAATTTGATCATCACTTAATCTAACAGCAATTATTCCATTACTCCAAATAAATAGCAAATAACTATAAAAAAGGAAAAGAGATGCACAATATTTATATTGGTTCCACTATCATCTAGATAGTGTACGTCCAGTCCAAAGGAGAGAGATTTTATTACACTTGAGAGAATTACAAGAGATTACAAGATAAGAGTTTACATACCAAAGCCCTAAATTAGGGTTAACAAGAAGAGACACTTCATTTGGGGATCACTGGCTGAATACCAGGATGGGTTTACAATGAAGTCTACCCTCAATATATAGCCAACATAGATTCATGTGAATCATCAATCAAATTACCAAAATATTGTAAGAAGATAATGGAGGCAAATTACAATGGTAACAAATTGCACAAACATAGCAAGTAATTCACTCGTTCCAAAGATGGAAGAAAATAATTCCAAAGCAATGCGATTATGAAGAAAGAAATAATATGCATATCTTTTTGCATCTATATAATTTCATAACATGCGCATGCATATATTTCCTTTCCATTTCATTCGAATGCAATACAATTCTTTATGCATTTCCATAATAAACAAACGTGATTCTTTCCCTTTTGCATATTTGTTTCTTTCTATTTGTGATTTTGTATCACCAAAATTTAACACTCTACCTTGACGCAAAATCACATATCTCCAACACCCCACCTCGACTCAAAAACTCTTCTCAACATAAAACTCTTCAAATCAAACTCCACCTACAATCAAAATCTCTTAATGAGATACAGACCAAAAATGAATATTTACCCAATGGGTTTCGTCAAGGCCACCTCCCCTCACACCTTGCTAACGAGCTCAGACTATGTCCCCGCCCGCCAACAAAATGTTGCAAATATCCAAAATCAAAAGAAGGTGAATACGAAAATAATCTCAAAGCCACCAAGGCCAAAAAATTCTCTCAATCACCAAGCCAAATACAGAGCCAAAAAACAAAAGACAATGAAAATAACAAGGCTTATAAAAATCTCTGTATGTAAGACAAATCTCTATCCTCTCACATACCTTATTTGCCAAATAAAAAAATTCCCATGGAAATCGACATAAGACTCTCACATCAACATTGAGTCATGAAGCAGATACAGGTTCCCAAATCCAGATGTTTCTTCAGCACACTAAACTCCTTATCACCAAATTTTCAAGACTGGAATGCTCTTCTCTCTCTCAACATTATCTCCTCTATCTTTATCTTCAATATTGCACAAAATCTCTTTTTCCATCCAAATGAGTAATAGCATAATCACCATCGGATCAACCGCTCTTTCTAGAAGCCATTGATGCACAAATTTAAACAAATCGTCTTGCTCTGATACCAATCTGTTGTGTAAAAATTGCAAAAATGCGGAAAGACAATAACAAGATCTAGATTTGCCAATTTGAACATCACTTAATCTAGCAGCAATTATTCCATTACTCCAAATAAATAGCAAATAACTATAAAAAAGAAAAAGAAACGCACAATATTTATACTGGTTCTACTATCATCTAAATAGTGAACGTCCAGTCCAAAGGAGAGAGATTTTATTACACTTGAGAGAATTACAAAAGATTACAATAAGTGTTTACATACCAAAGCCCTAAATTAAGGTTAACAAGAAGAGACACTCCATTTGGCGATCACTGGCTGAATACCAGGATGGGTTTACAATGAAGTCAACCCTCGATATATAGCCAACATAGATTCATGTGAATCATCCATCAAATTACCAAAATATTGTAAGAAGATAATGGAAGCAAATTACAATGATAACAAATTGCACGAACATAGCAAGTAATTCACTCGTTCCAAAGATGGAAGAAAATAATTCCAAAGCAATGCGGTTACGAAGAAAAAAATAATATGCATATCTTTCTGCATATATATTATTCCATAACATGAGCATGAATATATTTCCTTGCCATCTCATTCAAATGCAATCCAATTATTTATGCATTTCTATAATAAACAAACGTGATTACTTTCCCTTTTGCATATTTATTTTCTTCTATTTGTGATTTTGCGTCACCAAAATTTAACATAACTGTTGAGTGGAAATTCAATTGATTTGCATAAATCCAAAAACGCAGCAGAATGCTAATGCGCGGAAACAATCAAAAGAAGGATCTAACTTGTCGATTAATTATCAACCACGAATTCAATAAAAAATAATCACCAAACAAAGAGAAATAGAAAGCAGAGAACACAGAGATTTAACGTGGTTCGGCTAGATTACCTATGTCCACGGACCCAACAACTATTCTTTATTTCACTGAAGAAAGAGAGTACAAAAGAGAGAGAGATTATAAAATTATAGGTAGCAAAGTGGAGAGACTAACCTATAATTACAATTTGAATAATCAATTTATCCAAAGACTTGCATACACTCAAAATCCCTAATTGATTGACTGTAGAAATTAGGGTTTACTGAATATAAGGATAATGGTGGATGCTCTCTCACACGCTCACACAAATATGAAGATGAACTTCCTTCATTTAAATAGGCATAAAATTGAAGGATGCTTGGGGATGAAGAAAATTAATTTCCAGATTATGTTTGAAACCTTCCGAATATCCATGATTTAGTTTCTATGTAAATGGATAATGGTGATCTTGGTTTCCATAATTTTCCTTGCTTGAATCAATCTTCATCAACAAAATTTTCTTTCTTCATATAACAAATTCTTTAACTAATTAATTGGTTAGCAATTAATTAGTTTTTATTCTCTAAAAGATATCACATATATCCTTCATCTTTATCTTTCCATATATAGCATAATTAATTGATTGACTGAATCAATTAATTATTTTCTTGTCTTCTTTGAAAAATATTTGAATCACATAAATTCAACACTCCATCTTGATTCAAATATAACCATCTCTCTGCTTCAGCACATCTCGACAAATTGTTGGGTCTACGTTAACAAGCTCAATATGAACTATTATGGGCAATATTACCCAAACAGAGCTTCCATATCTTTCCCAAGTATAAGAAAGATAGTATGCACATCAGCAAACACAATGCATACGAGAAAGTACCAAAATTCTTCAACAAATTCGATGTGCGAGATGAAAATGTAGATAATGTTCGAGAGACCAATGGAGATTTAACAGCGCGCTTCACCTTCTCCATTCCAAATTGAGTGAGGACATACTCAATATTATCTACTCCAATCTCCTCCATAAGAATTTTGCTAGACTTTCCTATGTCAGCATCAACAGACTCATCAATAAGCTCCACAATATTGAAAGCATAAGATGAAGAATCATCGCTACAAATATGCTTACAAATAGGCCAACTAAACCAAAAGACCTTTCCAGCAACTGAGCTCCACCTAGAGTCTGAACCTCTGTAATCTTCTCATCAACCATGGTATCATCGGAAATACCAATATCTTTCCGAATATGGAAACAATTTGATGACTCCAAATGTGTTTGACAATTTTCTGTCCTTCCAATTTCATCACTTGATAGAGACTTCGCCTTCAACAAAGACCTCTCATCAAATATCGCACGCCTGCTAATCACAATTCTCCTAGTTGTTTTACAGCACAACTTAAACCTTTTCACTCCTTCTATATAGCCTAACAAAATGTGCTTGCTTTCCCTAGGCTTCAACTTATCATGTCTCTCATCTTCTAAATAAGGCGAAAAACCAAACACTTTAAGGAATGAATAATCAACAGGCTCTCTTTTCCATATCTCTTCTGCGATCTTCATATTAATAGCAATAGAAGGTGTGCGGTTGATGAGAAATACTGCCATAGATATCGCTTCTGCCCATAATCCCTCTTCTAGACCAGCAGTCGTTCTCAAGGTCATAGCTCTCTCCCACAATATCCAACACATGCTCTCTGCCACTCCATAACAATGTGATTCAACATAAATAGAAAAATCTTTAATTACAAGCTCGAACTCACAATAATTAGTGAATTCTTGTGAAATAAATTCACTACTATTTCCAACTTTGAGAACCTTCAAACGTTTCCTCAACTACTTCTCTATCAAGGTCTTTCACTTACAAAACTGGGCAAGTATTTCGTCTTTGGCCTTTAAGAAATAGACTCGGACCTTACGTGAGAAATCATCCACAAATAAGATGAAGTAACTGGCTCCACCAAAAGATGCAACTGGGGTGGGTCCCCACACATAAGAATAAACATACTCTAGAAACTCTGTAGCTCTAGGTCTTCCAACATCAAATGTGACACGCTTCTTCTTTCCAAAAGAACAATCTCCACAAGAACTAGGCTTCGACTGACAAACATCATCAATCAACCCACGCTTCTTTAATACTTCAAGACTCTCCTCACCAACATGACCTAAACGAAAATGCCATAACTGAGTAGAATTTGAAATACTAGAATCAGTAGAAACTACCGACTCTTCTAAGACTGTCTCTCCATGAAGCACATAAATATCATTAACTCACACCCCTTTCATCAATACCAAGGAACCCTTCGCCACTCTCAAATTCTCTCCATATATTATTATCCTCATACCAAGTCTACTCAAAGCTCCAACTGATAACAAACTTCTACGCGGCATCGGAACATGTCTAACATCCGTGATAGTCCTAACAACACCATCATACATCCTAAACCTCACACTTCCAACGCCCACAACATGATAAGATATGTCATTCCCCATATGAACTGCTCCACCATCAATTTTCTTGTAACTGACAAAACAGCTCATATTTACCGTCATATGACAAGAGGCTCAGAATCAATCATCCAACTTTTATGCTCTAAAGGTGAAATACTGGCTGAAAGTAATGATGTTTAACTATCACTTCTATTCGCATCTGATCTAACTGCTGGCAAAACTGAAGCTTTCTCCTTCTTCTCTCTCTTCTTTCTAAGAGCTGGACAATCCCGTATGAAATGTCTCTTCTTCTTACAATAATAGAAAGCACCCCTTCTAGGACCTTTGAAATGGGACCCATGCATATCTCTGCCTCCAAGGTGCTTCTGGCTTTTATCTCTTCCTTTAGATGAACGAAGTTGTTGCTGAAGAACACCGTCAATAGTCTTCATCTTTCATGTCTCAAAAACTCTTTTTCTAACAAATTTGGTGATGCCATAATTTTTCATACCACTATTGAAAGAATTTGTCATTGATAACTAATCTAGAACAAGACAGCTAGCTCTGATACCAAACTGTTGAGCGGAAAACTCAATTGATTTTCATAACTCCAAAAACGCAGCGGAATGCTAATGCGCGGAAACAATCAAAAGAAGGATCTAGCTTGTCGATTAATTATCAACCATAAATTCAATAAAAAATAATCAGCAAATAAAGAGAAACAACAAGCAGAGAACACAGAGATTTAACGTGGTTCGACTAAATTGCCTATGTCTAGGGACCAAACAACTATTCTTTATTTCACTGAAGAAAGAGAGTACAAAAGAGAGAGATTACAAAATTATAGGTAGCAAAGTGGAGAGACTAACCTATAATTACAATTTGAATAATCAATTTATCCAAAGACTTGCTTACGCTCAAAACCCATAATTGATTGAATGCAGAAATTAGGGTTTACTGAAGAAGAGGATAATAGTGGATGCTCTCTCACACGCTCACACAAATATGAAGATGAACTTCCATCATTTAAATAGACATGAAAATGAAGGATGCTTGGAGATGAAGAAAATTAATTTTCAGATTATGTTTGAAACCTTCCGAATATCCATGATTTAGTTTCTATGTAAATGGATAATGGTGATCTTGGTTTTCATAATTTTTCTTGCTTGAATCAATCTCCATCAACAATCTTTTCTTTCTTCATATAACAAATTCTTTGACTAATTAATTGGTTAGCGATCAATTAGTTTTCCTTCTCTAAAAGATATCACATATATCCTTCCTCTTTATCTTTTCATATATAGTCTAATTAATTGATTGACTGAATCAATTAATTATTTTATTATCTTCTTTGAAAAATATTTGAATAACATAAATTCAACCAGATCGTCAGAGGGGAAGGTTGGAGATGGTAGGCAAGTATCAGAGGTAGAAAAGATGGAAACTATGGACTGTGGAGGAAGTTAGGTACGTGTATCAGTGTGTGTATGCCTGTGCACGTGCACACCTGACACATGCATAATCCAATTCCGTTGTTATTGAAAATGGTGCAGTGAACATTTTATATGAAGTATAATTGTATGGGTTTATAATTCTTTGTATCTGGGCTGAATTGGGTTGCATGGGTATAAGTTGATTGAGTCATAGTTACTGCTGTCTGGCTTGTATAAATGCAGGAAAATGTTTGTACTAGAGGATATGAGAAATCAGAAAATAAACCTTCTTCATTTTGCAATTTTATCAATCAGCTGTTGTCTGAGATAGCTTTCTTCTTCATTAGCCAGGACAATTCATTTTCTTGCAATTTTTGTATAATAATGGTGCTCATTCTTTTACAATCTTTGCCTGCTGCTGTACATTAGCCACTGTTAAAAAGTTTTAGCAACCTCTTCCCTTTCCTTTTCCATATATTTCTGATCTTGATCTTAGTTTTGCAAGCTTGCATTCCTTTCTTGTTCATTTTCTGTCACTTCTTGTTCGAACATTCTCTGCAATTTACCATTCCCTGTATATGTTCTTTTTGGTAATTAGAATTTGAAGTTTAATCTTGTTAGTTTGATCATATATTCATTTTTAATCCAAATTTCTGTTCATTACAATTCCCCGTTGTCTGTACTTCCTACAAGTATATGATTTCCATTGTTGTTAATTTCTGCATACTTACAATTTTTCAATTTGCTACAGTTTATCATTTCCAGTTCTTTATTATTTTCTTACAAAATTCTTGAAATCATTTTTCCTTTATCTGTTTCACAATTCTTCATTATTGATTATAATTCTTGATGTGCATCTGAAACTTGTGCATGTATCAGTATAAGTGCAAACATTTTTTTCCAGTTCATATATCACTCCACAATTCTCTGTCATCAACTCTTCTTCTCCATTAACTAAGCATGATTAATATTCACTGTCACCTCCACATCAATGGCTACAGACCCACCAAAGCAACCGGCGCCTATCACTCTTTCGATCTTTTTCAATTTTTCTTGATCAAACGTACACTTGTTTTTTTCCCCTTCCCATAGGTGATAGATTGCAGAAACCAAAGTGCACGAAGCAAGCTGATGAAGTTGATCCTTGTTTGGAAATTGTCACTTTATTGTCTGAATTTCCTCTTACAGACATAGGGGAGTATTGCTGTTCTCATTTATATCCAATTTTATTTCAAGTAAAGTCCAAATATGCTTGATGTATGGGCACTGGAAAAATAAGTGTTGCAATGATTCTACATATTCTTCACATTGTATGCGTGTCTACTCATAGTCCACACCCCATTGTAGTAGTTTATCGTTTGTGTTTATCCTTCCTAAGATCATCATATATGCAGAGTAAGACATTTTCCTGTTGTTTATTGTGTTCTAGATAATTGGGCACCAAAAGTATATATCATAACGCTGTCTTTTTTTCTCCAATATCTTATTAAATGAAAAAGTATGATCTTCATTCCATGTTCAATGATCTTCTTATCCATCTAATGCAATAGGAATTTATTGAATTATGCTGCTCAGTTCTCTTGTTTCGGTACAAAAGCTTTTTTTTACAATGAAAGTTGGGTAAACTGGCTGATAATTGTTGATGTTTAGAAATGCCGATGCGATCTATCTTACCTGATGCAGCTCAAGCTAGAAGAGAAGAGATAAGTCGTACACGACTTAAGGAGGAGTTAAGTCGTCCACGG
The DNA here is from genome assembly GCA_030765085.1 of Allium cepa. Lineage (NCBI taxonomy): Eukaryota > Viridiplantae > Streptophyta > Magnoliopsida > Asparagales > Amaryllidaceae > Allium > Allium cepa. The sequence continues at coordinate 244,095,019 of CM060930.1, forward strand.
CTTAAGATGGAAGCTCAAGCTAGAAGAGAAGAGATAAGTCGTACACGACTTAAGGAGGAGTTAAGTCGTCCACGGCTTAAGATAGAAGGTATAGGTCGTTTCCGACCTAAGGAATCACGTGAGGAGGAGCTGCTAGTTAAAAGCCAAGGACCTAGTGATCTGCCGCATTATTGTAGTGAAGAATTAAGTCGGCTACGACTTAAAGGCTTAAGTCGGCTACGACCTAAAGAGTCTCGGGCTAAAGAATCAAGACCTAAATCCTTCGATGATGCAACAACAACTGAAGACTTAGGTCGCATGCGACCTAACGAGATGGGGAATAACGTGTTGAGGTTTATGAAATCTGAATGACCTAATGTTAAGCCGTTGTTGGAGATGGGCTATGCTAAGTCGCATGAAGTTTAAGTCGGCAAGTAGTTAGGTCGGCCGCGGATATATATGTGTTGTAATGGATTAAGTCGCCTATGTGCTAAGGCGCGCACTGTGTTGTGGGACAAGTCGCTGTCGACTTATGAAAGTCGTGGGTCGACTAATATTGTGTTGCGTGTATTTTTAGGTCGTGTGAAGGTATTGTGATGCAATTAGGTCGGTAACGACCTTGTCTAAGTCGTATGTGTTGTATATAAGTGCTGGTGTGTAGTGTTATGTGGGATTGTTGAGTCGTGGGTCATGAGTCGTCCACGATTTAAGGAGAGTTAAGTCGGCAACGACTTAAGGAGCCGGTTGTAAAATGCTATAAATAGGGAGTGTGTTGTACATTTTAAAAAGTTGATTGTTGAATAAAATTTCGTTTGATTGTTGTGTGCTTTCATCTAAATTGGTAGTTGAGTGTGATCTCCTGTCTCCACTTTCGGTTAATCGAGTGCGCTCGATTCAACGATTGTTGAAGCCAATTCACGGTATCAAGTGCGCTTGATCAACGTTTGAAGAATTGTAGATCTTCTTTCACGGTATCGTGTGCGATCAACGTGTCGAAGATAGCTAGAATTCAGTATCTTTATGATCAACGAATTTGAGCATTTCAGTATCTTCAATCCATCGATTGCTACTTTCATCGATCTATATCGTTTTGTTAATTATCCGCTGCGTCGGTTTGGTATCAGAGCGAGGTTTAGCCAATCATAGCTAAGCCGAGTCTTGGAGCCAAGGAGTTTGAAGTTGGTGTTCATCGTGTTCATCTTGAAGTTGCAACTAGTTAGAAGCTTTCAATCCATTTCATTTCGGATCAAAGTTGGAAAGGTGTTTGAGGCGAGAGTTGAAGCATCACTTTGGTATCATTTGTTGAAGGTAGGCCGTGTATACTTGTGAAAGTAGCCGAGCCTTGGTGAAGATTGTTTTGAACTTTGAAGTCGTGCTTTGTTTGTTTGAGGGGTAGCGTGCAATTGAAGTTTTGAAGTGTTTGTGTTAATTCAATCATGCCGCCGAGAAGAGCTAATCATCATCAAAATGTTGAAGCGTTGTATAGAAGAGAAGAAGCCGAGCAAATGGAACAACGCATTAATGAGAAATTTGATGAAGGCATTGGAAAGTTAGAGAAGTTGATGAATGATTTGAATCAAAATCAAAGGAGGAGATCGCCAGTCTCGAACCATGGAGGAAACCGAGTTTCGCCATCCGTTACGGAAGCGAGAAAGGTATCACCGCAATCTTTTAGAGAGAGAAGAGAAACATCAATTTCATCGAGGAGAGATCACCATGACTATGGACATGAAGAGAGAAGAACTCCACGTGAGTTTGAAGAAGAGCCATATAGAGATGAAGAGAGACATAGTAGAAGAGACATGCGTGATCAAAGGGATGTTGATGGTCGAGATCGATATAGACATACATTTGACTTTGATATAGAAGATGATCGACGTTGGGAGTCGGGCATGAAGATGGAAATTCCTGAATTTAAAGGTGGGATGCTAGTTGAAAAGTTCTTAGACTGGTTGTCAAATGTTGAAGAGATCTTTGATTTCAAGGAGGTTCCGGAGAATCGTAGAGTGAAGTTAGTTGCTACAAGGTTGAGGGGAAGAGCTTTGGCGTGGTGGAAGCAAACTAAACTTACACGGGAGAGAATGGGAAAGTCGAAGATTGAATCATGGGAGAAGATGAAGAAGTTGATGAAGGCTACATTCTTGCCTTACAATTATCAATCACTTATGTATCAGAGGTTGCAGAATCTGAGGCAAGGGACGAAGACTGTTAATGATTATGCTGATGAATTTTATCAACTGATTGCTCGAAATGACATTATGGAGACAGAGGAACAGCTGACTGCTAGATTTGTTGGAGGGTTGAGGATACAGATTCAAGATATGGTGAATATGTTTGATCCTAGATCTGTAGCAGAAGCACATCAGAAAGCGTTGGCTTGGGAGAAGCAGAGAAGGCGTGGAGGTGGTGTGTTTACTAATTCCAACAATCAAGTGAAGGGTGTTAGTGGAAGCTCTAATGTTCCTAAATCTATCATTAAACCAATTGTGAATGAAGTTGCGAAGATGAAGGTCAACAACAGTTTCAAATGTTACAATTGCCAGGAAGTGGGTCACAAGAGTAATGAATGTCTGAAGCCGAAGAAACGAACTATGATCGCTGAAGTTGAAGGTGAGGATGTTGGGGAAGGTTATTCTAGTCCAGTAGAGGAGGATGAACAGGATATTGCGTCAGGAGATGAAGGATGTAATCTAATGATGAGGAGATCTTGTTTAATACCGAAGCAAGAAGAAGAAGCTAGTTGGTTGAGGAGCAACATCTTTCAGTCAACGTGCACTATTCTGGGGAAGGTTTGTAAGTTTGTGATTGATGCAGGAAGTTGTGACAATATTCTTTCTACTGAAGCCGTGAGAAAGTTGAAGCTGAAAACGGAGAAGCATCCGAATCCTTACAAGTTAGCGTGGTTAAGAAAAGGAGGAGAAGTGAAGGTGGACAAGCGAGTTCGAGTTCCATTTTCTATTGGGAAGAAGTATAAAGACGAGATTTGGTGTGATGTAGTTGAGATGGACGTTTGTCATTTGCTTTTGGGAAGACCATGGCAGTATGATCGAGCAGTGCAGCATGACGGTCGAACCAATAGCTACAGTTTTATGTTTGAAGGTGTTAAGATTATTTTAGTTCCAAAGAAGAGACAACAGGAAGAGAGTAAATCTGAAGAGATTGAGGAGCTTAAAACTTTATTGACTTTGAAGGAATTTATTGAAGAAGTAGAAGAGAGTCCAGAGGTATTTTTGTTGATTGGACATGAAGCCACTGAATCTGTAGAAGTTCCAGAGGAAGTAAAACCGGTATTGGAAGAATTCAGTGATGTGTTTCCTGAAGAGTTGCCTACGGAGTTACCACCGTTACGGGATATTCAACATCAGATTGACCTTGTGCCAGGGGCAGTATTACCACACAGGCCACATTATAGGATGAGTCCTAAGGAGCATGAAGAACAGAGAAGGAAGGTGGAGGAGTTGTTAGAACAGGGGCGTGTTCAGGAGAGCTTGAGTCCTTGTGCAGTGCCAACTTTATTGGTGCCAAAGAAGGATGGTTCGTGGAGAATGTGTACGGATAGTCGGGCTCTAAATAAGATCACTGTGAGATACAGGTTTCCTATGCCGAGGTTTGATGATTTGATCGATCAGCTGAGTGGGGCTGTTGTATTTTAAAAGATTGATTTGAAGAGTGGATACCATCAAATTCGTATTAGACCAGGTGATGAATGGAAGACTGCTTTTAAAACCAGGGAAGGTCTATACGAATGGTTGGTTATGCCGTTTGGATTATCGAATGCACCAAGTACTTTTATAAGAGTGATGAACCAGATTTTCAGACCATACATTGGGAAGTTTGTGGTTGTTTACTTTGATGATATTTTGATCTACAGTGGGAGTATGGAAAAACATATCCAGCATTTGCGTGAAGTACTGTTGATTCTACGTCAAGAGCAGTTCTATGCAGCAGCAAAGAAATGCGTGTTTATGACGGACAGTGTTTTGTTTCTGGGATATGTTCTATCAAAGGAAGGAATTCAAGTGGATGAAAGTAAAGTAGAAGCTGTCAGGAGTTGGCCACAGCCCAAGACGATCACTGAAGTGAGGAGTTTTCATGGATTGGTATCTTTCTATTGAAGATTCATTCCACATTTTAGTAGCGTGATGGCACCAGTAACCGATTGCATGAAAGGAAAGAAGTTTGAGTGGTCAGAGGAAGCGGGGGTTGCTTTTGAGAAGATCAAGTCACTATTGACGACAGCGTCAATCCTAGTTTTACCAGATTTTCAGTTGTTGTTTGAATTACATACTGATGCATCGAAAGTTGGGGTTGGTGGAGTTTTGAGTCAAAAGGGAAGACCAGTTGCTTATTTTAGTGAGAAGTTATCTGGAACTAAGTTGAGATATAGCACTTATGATGTTGAGTTTTACGCAATTGTTCAAGAAGTGAAGCATTGGAGACATTATCTGTTTCAGAAGGAGTTCGTTCTCTATACTGATCATGAAGCTTTGAAGCATTTGCAAGGGCAGGACAAAATTTCAGCTAGGCACGCTTCATGGGTCGCGTATCTACAACAGTTTACTTTTTTCGTGAAACATAAGTCAGGGGTGACGAATCGTGTGGCTGATGCTTTGAGTAGGAGGAATTATTTGTTGACAACGATGAAACTTGAAGTGATGGGGTTTGAACTATTGCCAGAGTTGATTAAAGAAGATCCTTACTTTATGAAGTTCGTTGAGAAAGTCAAGGAGGGGAGTATTGATGAGTTTGTATTGGTAGATGGATTCTTATTCAAGGGAAATCAATTGTGCATACCAGATTGCAGTTTGAGAATGAAAATTGTGAAAGAGTTACACGAAGAAGGACATGTGGGGAGAGATCGAACATTGCAGTTGATTTCTCAATCTTACTTTTGGCCGTCAATGAGGAAGGAGGTTGAAAGGTTTGTGCGTAGATGTCATATCTGTCAGGTTTCGAAAGAGACAGCTACAAATGCGGGATTGTATATGCCATTACCTGTTCCTACAAAACCATGGGTAGACATTAGCATGGATTTCGTATTGGGTTTGCTGAGAACTCAAAGGGGAAATGACTCTATATATGTTGTGGTGGATCGTTTCTCGAAGATGGTACATTTTATTGCTTGTAAGAAGACGGCGGATGCTGTTCATGTTGCTCAGTTATTTTTCAAGGAGATCTATCGACTTCATGGATTGCCAGAATCTATTATGTCGGATAGAGATACTCGTTTTCTGAGTCACTTTTGGTTAAGTTTGTGGAAGATGGTAGGAACGAAGCTAAACTTTAGCAGCGCTTATCATCCGCAAACAGATGGACAGACAGAAGTTGTCAACAAATCGTTGGAAAATTTGTTACGATGTTTGGTGAAAGACAATCTGAAGAGTTGGGACATGAAGTTATGCCAAGCATAGTTTGCTCATAATCATGCAGTGAATCGTAGTACGGGATTCAGTCCATTTCAGATTGTATATTCAAATCTACCCAGGGGACCGTTGAATTTAGCGGTAGTGCCACAACTGAAGGGGATGGTTAAACGAGCTGTAGACTTTGTTAATGGGTTGACTGAATGTCATAAAATCATTCAGGACCGATTGGAGAAAGCAAATGAGAAGTATAAGTGAACTCCAGATTTGAAGCGACGAAGTGTTGAATTTAACGAAGGTGATTTGGTTTACGCTGTGTTAACCAAGGATCGATTTCCAATAGGCGCTTATAACAAGTTGAAAGCCAGAAAATTTGGTCATGTAGAAGTGGTGAAACGGATTAATGAAAATGCTTATAAGTTGAAGCTACCGGAGGATGTGTACACTTCTGACGTGTTCAATGTTAAGCATCTTGTACCATATTATGGAGATGGACAATCTTATGTGGAAGAATTTATGTTTGCGCCAAAATTGGTCACAAACACCCAATATCACGAAAGCACCCGTTTACGTATTCAACTTGATAATAATCAACACAGAACTCAGCAACAATCAATATAGAATTCAACTCTAAGTTACAAATCACAGTAATTCACAAACAACGATCACAAACACAGGATTTATAGTGGTTCGGCGTTCGCGCCTACGTCCACTTTGAAGGTTTTCTCTTTATTGCTTTGCTTGATTAAATCGATTACAACGGATTACAGTTGATAATAGCTTTGAAATCTGAATACAACAGTGATTCTGATGAATAGATTTGAATCCGGCAGAGTCTTGGTGTTCAATGGCAGAAGTTCTCGGAAGATCCCCTTTTCTGAAGGCTTCAGGGTGCTATTTATAGGCGTTGGAGGCCCAGATCTTGCTGAAACTTCGGGAGACCTCTTCTGGCACGTGAGTGGGCCCACGCGACCGACCCCACCAAGTTACGTCTCGATCTGACATCGATTCGAAGTCATTTCGAACCCATCAAGAAATGGTCCAATCGAGCTGAAACTTGGCAGGAACAATCTTTATCTTGTATGGAAGCTACTGTGAAAATCTGGTTGCATTTGGATCAGTGGTTTAGGAGATATGATCGGTTCAAGTTGTGGTTTTTCGTGAGGGCTGTTGCATTCGAACCCATCATTTCGAATCCATCCCCTTCGACTCGATTGGTCACGTGGATCTCTGGTGACGTGGCGCGCACTCCTCGCATCGATCCTGTTTTATCTCCGAGTTGACCGCTTCGCACCCATGTTCTTCGCCTCGTTTGTATCAGTGGCCGTTGCATAGTTTGAATCAATCAACCACGCAAGTCTCGTGTTGACCTGCATCTGCCTAGTTCGAATCGAGGAGAGGGGGCCTCCTTCGCATCGATGGTAAGTTCGCCTCGATACATGTGATGGATACGAACTGAAGCCCCGTGATGGGTTCGACCGATTCGAACTAGGCACTGGCGCGATCGATACGAAGTTCATGGATACGAAGACGCGACCCATTTGATGGATACGAAACAGTGTTCTAGTCATGGATACGAACGTGCTGATGGATTCGAATGCAATCAATTCGAAGTACATGATGGCTACTGGACTCGAGTCACGGCTATGTCTCGTGGGTTCGAACTACTGCTAGGATGATGGGTTCGAACTTCATGGATTCGAAGGAAGGATACTGGGTGGGTTCGAACTTCATGGGTTCGAAGCAAGGACACCGGATGGGTTCGGAGTAGATGGTTTCGAAGCAATGGGTTCGAACATAACCTCTGGCCATCGATTCGAACCATGGGTACCCTATGGGTTCGAACCGAACAAGGGGCTATCTTTCTCAAATTGAAACCATTATATCTTGAGCATACGAACTCGGATTGACTTGAAACTTGAAACGCTGGCTTCTACAGCTTTGCTTGTCATGTCTTATCAGTTGTGGCCTGATCCGGGCTCGGACAAAATTCATCGATATCCATAGCGAAGTGAAGTACAACCAATCTCTGAGGTGAACCGTCCTTTGCTTTCGATCAATCTTTTGGTATCACGGCTTTGCCAAAAAGCGGGATAACATCTTGCCCCCCAAAACATGCCTTGCGGTAGGAAGGTGTGTTTTGTAATGCTTTGAGTTGGATGTTCTTATCCTATCATCGACCTGTAAAGAATTTGACAGTTTCATATGGCCTCAAATGACGATCGTTCGGGATCGAGTTATTTGAGATGAAGCGCGGTCGTTCGTGGTCAAGCGTTTAACTTCAAATGACGATCGTTCGTGATCGAGTCATTCGAGGTGAAGTGCGACCGTGCACGGTCGAGCGTATGAATCCATATGTCGATCGTTCGGGATCGTATGCTGTTTGAGGTGAATCGGGACCGTTCGCGGTCCGTGCCGTTCGTGGCATAGGATGGAATAGGACCGTTTGCGGTCGATGCCGTTCGCGGCAAATGATGAGATGGGACCGTTCGCGGTCGACTACTGTTCGTGGCAAATGATGATCGTTCGCGACCAAGTGCCGTTCAAGGCGAATGGTGACCGTTCGAGGTCGGATTTTATAATTAATGAACCATGACCGTTCGCGGTCGGTGCCATTCAAGGCAGAAAGTGATCGCTCGCGATCGTGTACCGTTTGAGGCGAATTTGTGACCGTTCGCGGTCGGGTGTTGGACCTAAAGTGACGACCGTTCGCGATCGAGCCATTTGAGGTGAGGTGAGTTGTGACTGTTCGAAGTCGAGTGCCGTTCGAGGCGAATTGTGACCGTTCGAGGTCGGGTGCCGTTCGAGGCGAATTGTGTGCCCGGGAGGGCTTGGTATTATCGATGCCAGGGTCACGTTCGGGTGAGTTCCTGGATCGTTTGTCAGGGCGGTTCATCGCCATCTCAGAGCATGCCTAAGGATCGTTCGCGACCCCATACATGTGTAAGTAGCTTAGCCATTCCAGAGTTATCAGAATCAAATATCTATTAAACGGATGAGTTTTTAAAACAGAAATGTCCAAACAAGCAAAGTTTAAATGTTCAAATCAAAATGAAACGAAAGCAAAGCATGGATGTCAAAGTGTAAGTTCCCACTACGAAACGGTTAATGATCACTCAGAGCATGCCTGGAGATCGTTCGCGATCTCGCACATGTGTAAATGATTCAATTGTGTTAGTGGAATCTTACAACTTGTTCATCGTTATTTCACTCAATTGATAACCAAACGGTGCCTTGACTCAGGGTCGCCTCTAGCTGAAGTGGACGATGGCTGTTCTGGTTCCGCCACAGGAGCTCGCCTCCTTACATATTGAAGGAGCATACCGTTCCTGATATGCCCTTCCACCTCGTCCTTCAGGTGCCTACAATCGTTAGTGTTATGACCATTTAATTCATGGAATACACAGAACTTATCTGATTTCCTTTCGTCAGAGGTTGGATCCCTTCGCATTGGTCTACGATACGGAATCTGTTCTTTGGTATCCTGATAAATTCGCTCCAGGTTCTCATTCAGCTCAGTGTAGGTGGTGAATCGCGGCTCCCTCCGTTGCCGCTTTGATCTGTCTCCGTTATTCTCAACCCTTCTTTTACCTTTATCCTTGTCCGAGTCCCTTCTAGGGGGCTTTTCGTCTTTGAGTGCATAAACTTCTATCCCATCTCCTTCTTCTCTTTCCGCATTTGCATCCTCTAATCGTAAAAACTTTTCTGCCTCATGATAGAATTCTCCCAGATCTACGGGAGGATCCTTAGTTAATGAATTTTTGAACTCCGTTCCGTCTGCTATTCCAGACACAGCCGCCATCATAACCATGGATGGATCCGGTCTATCCACCGAAGCTGCCGCCGCATTGAACCGTGTCAGGAAACTTCTCAATGTTTCTCCAGCCTTCTGTTTTAAAGTTGCCAACGTCATCACATTCTTGGGTCTTGTAATGTGAGCCCTGAATTGCCTCATAAATCTCTCAGTTAAATCGTTCCATGTTCCGATGGACCCACTATCTAGTTGCCTGAACCATAACGCCGCAATATCCGTTAAATACAATGGGAAGCACCGGGCCATAACCTCCTCTGATGTCCCCAGCACCTCCATATGTCTCATATATTTCGTCAGATGGATCGTGGGGTCCGTTCTCCCGTCATACATATCCAACGATGGTAATTTGAAATCCGGTGGGTTTCTAGCTCGTCTGATTGCCGGAGTGAAAGGACTCCTATTAACATCCTCTATGTCTTTGTTCACCAAACCGCCTCTCATTGCTCGCCTAACCATCTCTGCCAACTTGTCGGTGTCTCCAAGATGTAACCTTCGTTCGTTACTTTCATCCTGCCCCCCGAGTTCGTGAGGGAACTCTGGAATCTGACCCCTTGACTGAGCGTTCACTCCTCTACTACTCCTAGGTTGCGCAGATCCTTCTCTCTCTCTTTTCAAGATTGGGTCAACATTTTCCATATGCGTGCCCCCTAGCTCGGGTGCTATGCCGGATGGTCCTGCTCCGTTCTGGACTCCATTGGCTTCTCTATTCTGTGCTCCAAGCTGTCTCATCTGTTGAAATAAACTCTGGATCAACTCCTCTTGCTTCTTCATCATCGTCTCCATCTCGTCCCTAGTGATGTAGATCGATGGTTGATTCGCTCCTGAGGAAGCCTCCTGACTCCCTTGTTGTTCACTTCTCTCTGGCCTTGGCCTTCGGCTTGATTGTCTCGTCATAATTTCTCAAATTTGAACTTTCAAACTCTCTTTGAATTTGCTATCAATTGGTAGAACTTCCGAGTTAGCGTTTCTCAGTGAAAGCACCAAAATGTTTGCGCCAAAATTGGTCACAAACACCCAATATCACGAAAGCACCCGTTTACGTATTCAACTTGATAATAATCAACACAGAACTCAGCAACAATCAATATAGAATTCAGCTCTAAGTAACAAATCACAGTAATTCACAAACAACGATCACAAACACAGGATTTATAGTGGTTCGGTGTTCGCGCCTACGTCCACTTTGAAGGTTTTCTCTTTATTGCTTTGCTTGATTAAATCGATTACAACGGATTACAGTTGATAATAGCTTTGAAATCTGAATACAACAGTGATTCTGATGAATAGATTTGAATCCGGCAGAGTCTCGGTGTTTGTTATCCCGCTTTTTGGCAAAGCCGTGATACCAAAAGATTGATCGAAAGCAAAGGACGGTTCACCTCAGAGATTGGTTGTACTTCACTATGGATATCGATGAATTTTGTCCAAGCCCGGATCAGGCCACAACTGATAAGACATGACAAGAAAAGCTGTAGAAGCCAGGGTTTCAAGTTTCAAGTCAATCCGAGTTCATATGCTCAAGATATAATGGTTTCAATTTGAGAAAGATAGCCCCTTGTTCGGTTCGAACCAATAGGGTACCCATGGTTCGAATCGATGGCCAGAGGTTATGTTCGAACCCATTTCTTCGAAACCATCTACTCCGAACCCATCCAGTGTCCTTGCTTCGAACCCATGAAGTTCGAACCCACCCAGTATCCTTCCTTCGAATCCATGAAGTTCGAACCCATCATCCTAGCAGTAGTTCGAACCCACGAGACATAGCCGTGCCTTGAGTCCAGCAGCCATCATGTACTTCGAATCGATTGCATTCGAATCCATCAGCACGTTCGTATCCATGACTAGAACACTGTTTCGTATCCATCAAATGGGTCGCGTCTGCGTATTCATGAACTTCGTATCGATCGCGCCAGTGCCTAGTTCGAATCGATCGAACCCATCACGGGGCTTCAGTTCGTATCCATCACATGTATCGAGGCGAACTTACCATCGACGCGAAGCAGGCCCCCTCTCCTCGATTCGAACTAGGCAGATGCAGGTCAACACGAGACTTGCATGGTTGATTGATTCAAACTATGCAACGGCCACTGATACAAATGAGGCGAAGAACATGGGTGCGAAGCGGTCAACTCGGAGATAAAACAGGATCGATGCGAGGAGTGCGCGCCACGTCACCAGAGATCCACGTGACCAATCGAGTCGACGGGGATGGATTCGAAACGATGGGTTCGAATGCAACAGCCCTCACGAAAAACCACAACTTGAACCGATCATATCTCCTAAACCACTGATCCAAATGCAACCAGATTTTCACAGTAGCTTCCATACAAGATAAAGATTGTTCCTGCCAAGTTTCAGCTCGATTGGACCATTTCTTGATGGGTTCGAAATGACTTCGAATCGATGTCAGATCGAGACGTAACTTGGTGGGGTCGGTCGCGTGGGCCCACTCACGTGCCAGAAGAGGTCTCCCGAAGTTTCAGCAAGATCTGGGCCTCCAACGCCTATAAATAGCACCCTGAAGCCTTCAGAAAAGGGGATCTTCCGAGAACTTCTGCCATTGAACACCAAGACTCTGCCGGATTCAAATCTATTCATCAGAATCACTGTTGTATTCAGATTTCAAAGCTATTATCAACTGTAATCCGTTGTAATCGATTTAATCAAGCAAAGCAATAAAGAGAAAACCTTCAAAGTGGACGTAGGCGCGAACGCCGAACCACTATAAATCCTGTGTTTGTGATCGTTGTTTGTGAATTACTGTGATTTGTTACTTAGAGCTGAATTCTATATTGATTGTTGCTGAGTTCTGTGTTGATTATTATCAAGTTGAATACGTAAACGGGTGCTTTCGTGATATTGGGTGTTTGTGACCAATTTTGGCGCAAACATTTTGGTGCTTTCACTGAGAAACGCTAGCTCGGAAGTTCTACCAATTGATAGCAAATTCAAAGAGAGTTTGCAAGTTCAAATTTGAGAAATTATGACGAGACAATCAAGCCGAAGGCCAAGGCTAGAGAGAAGTGAACAACAAGGGAGTCAGGAGGCTTCCTCAGGAGCGAATCAACCATCGATCTACATCACTAGGGACGAGATGGAGACGATGATGAAGAAGCAAGAGGAGTTGATCCAGAGTTTATTTCAACAGATAGGACAGCTTGGAGCACAGAATAGAGAAGCCAATGGAGTCCAGAATGGAGCAGGACCATCCGGCATAGCACCCGAGCTAGGGGGCACGCATATGGAAAATGTTGACCCAATCTTGGAAAGAGAGAGAGAAGGATCTGCGCAACCTAGGAGTAGTAAAGGAGTGAACTCTCAGTCAAGGGGGCAGATTCCAGAGTTCCCTCACGAACTCGGGAGGCAGGATGAAAGTAACGAACGAAGGTTACATCTTGGAGACACCGACAAGTTGGCAGAGATGGTTAGGCGAGCAATGAGAGGCGGTTTGGTGAACAAAGACCTAGAGGATGTTAATAGGAGTCCTTTCACTCCGGCAATCACACGAGCTAGAAACCCACCGGATTTCAAATTACCATCGTTGGATATGTATGACGGGAGAACGGACCCCACCGTCCATCTGATGAAATATATGAGACATATGGAGGTGCTGGGGGCATCAGAGGAGGTTATGGCCCGGTGCTTCCCATTGTATTTAACGGATATTGCGGCGTTATGGTTCAGGCAACTAGATAGTAGGTCCATCGGAACATGGAACGATTTAACTGAGAGATTTATGAGGCAATTCAGGGCTCACATTACAAGACCCAAGAATGTGATGACGTTGGCAACTTTAAAACAGAAGGCTGGAGAAACATTGAGAAGTTTCCTGACACGGTTCAATGCGGCGGCAGCTTCGGTGGATAGACCGGATCCATCCATGGTTATGATGGCGGTTGTGTCTGGAATAGCAGACGGAACGGAGTTCAAAAATTCATTAACTAAGGATCCTCCCGTAGATCTGGGAGAATTCTATCATGAGGCAGAAAAGTTTTTACGATTAGAGGATGCAAATGCGGAAAGAGAAGAAGGAGATGGGATAGAAGTTTATGCACTCAAAGACGAAAAGCCCCCTAGAAGGGACTCGGACAAGGATAAAGGTAAAAGAAGGGTTGAGAATAACGGAGACAGATCAAAGCGGCAACGGAGGGAGCCGCGATTCACCACCTACACTGAGCTGAATGAGAGCCTGGAGCGAATTTATCAGGATACCAAAGAACAGATTCCGTATCGTAGACCAATGCGAAGGGATCCAACCTCTGACGAAAGGAAATCAGATAAGTTCTGTGTATTCCATGAATTAAATGGTCATAACACTAACGATTGTAGGCACTTGAAGGACGAGGTGGAAGGGCATATCAGGAACGGTATGCTCCTTCAATATGTAAGGAGGCGAGCTCCTGTGGCGGAACCAGAACGGCCACCGTCCACTTCAGCTAGAGGCGACCCTGAGTCAAGGCACCGTTTGGTTATCAATTGAGTGAAATAACGATGAACAAGTTGTAAGATTCCACTAACACAATTGAATCATTTACACATGTGCGAGATCGCGAACGATCTCCAGGCATGCTCTGAGTGATCATTAACCGTTTCGTAGTGGGAACTTACACTTTGACATCCATGCTTTGCTTTCGTTTCATTTTGATTTGAACATTTAAACTTTGCTTGTTTGGACATTTCTGTTTTAAAAACTCATCCGTTTAATAGATATTTGATTCTGATAACTCTGGAATGGCTAAGCTACTTACACATGTATGGGGTCGCGAACGATCCTTAGGCATGCTCTGAGATGGCGATGAACCGCCCTGACAAACGATCCAGGAACTCACCCGAACGTGACCCTGGCATCGATAATACCAAGCCCTCCCGGGCACACAATTCGTGATGCAGCAAGGCATATAGGAATTCAGAAGTTAAACCATATTAAATCGTGCACGAGTCAAGGAGCTTTGGATTTAACTCGTGAGTCGTACACAAGCTTAAAACGTGCATGCTTGATAAGTCGGTCACGAGATGGAGGACGCATGAGTCGGTTCCGGTTTAACAAAGCCTGGAGGAGTTCGAGTTGGATGAGTCGTTACCGACTTAAGAGATTACAAGGGGGAGATAGCATAGGTCGAATGGAGGCAACTTTAGAAGTAAGTCGTCCACGACTTAACTTGAGTCGTCTACGACTCAACATGAGTCGTCCGCGACTTAACAATCCAAGAGGAAAAAGACTGCGACCTAATGAGGCTGAAGGAAAAATGACCGACCTAAGGAAGCCGGAGTGGGAAAGGTGCGAGCTGGTGAAGAGGGCTGAGTCGGAACCGAGCTAATGGGCTACGACCTAAGATGAGTCGGCAAGGAGATAAGCTGTGGATCTTGAGTCGGTCGTGTTGAGTTGAGTCATGTATATATGAGTCGGTATTGTATGAGTCGTGAGTCGTCTTGTTCTTGAGTCGGAGGAGTTGTATTGGCAGGGTTGTTAAGTCGCTGGATTTGATGAGTCGGTTACCTTTGAGTCGGACCTGTATGTAATGTGTTGAGTCGTATTAACTGCTGTGTCTATAAGTCGTGCCTTGTTGAGTCGGCAGCGACTTATGTTGAGTCGGCCGAGATGAGTCGTGTTTGTTGAGTCGGTGCCGACCTAGGAGTTGAGTGTTGTATGTTGTGTTGAGTTGTAATGCCTATAAATAGCGGGTGTGTTGTAAATTTTTGGGGTTGTTGATTTTGGAATAAAATTCTCTTTTGTTAGCTTTGTGCTTTCATACCAATTGGTAGTTGAGTGTAATCTCCTATCTCCACTTACGTCATTCGAGTGCGCTCGAATCCACGTTTGTTGAAGCCGATTCACGGAATCTAGTGCGCTAGATCAACGTGCGAAGAATCGTAGATCTTTGAACACGGTATAGTGCGCTATCAACGTGTTTGAGATAGCTAGAGTTCGGTATCTTTGGATCAACGAACTTGGGCATTTTGGTATCTTCAACTCACCGATTGCTACATTTCATCGATTGAAGTTTTGTTTGATTAATCCGCTGCGTCATTATTGGTATCAGAGCCATACTTAGCCAATCATAGCTAAGTTTGATTCTTGGAGCCAAGTTTTTGAAGTTTTTGAAGTTTATGAAGTTTGAAGTTGTTCATTGTGTTCATATTGAAGTTGCATCAAGTTTGGAGTGTTTGATCCATTCCATTTAGGATCAAAAGGAGCAAAGGTGTTTGAATTTAGTCTTGTTGAAGTTGCGCGCCAAGGTTTGAAAGGTGAGGCCGTGTATACTTTGTGCCAAGCCGAGACAAGTGGGAGCCGATCTTGCTTGAGTCGTTAACTCGTTGCCGAGTTAGTGAGAGCCGAGACAAGCATCGCCGTGTAGTGTTGAGCCATAACTTGTTATTTTGTTGAAGCTTGAAGTCTTGTGTTGAATTTTTGAAGTCTTGGGAAGTTTTTCAACCATGCCACCGAGGAGAGCTAACCGTCATCAAAACGTTGAAGCTTTGTATCGTAGAGAAGAAGCTGAACTTATGGAACAACGTATTAATGATAAATTCGATGAAGGCATTGGTAAACTGGAGAAATTGATGATTGATATGAGTCAGAATCGAAGAAGAGTTTCACCTGAATCAAACCGTGGAAATAGCAGAGTTTCATCACATTCTGAACGGGAGAGAAGAGGAAGTCAAGAGCATAGAAGTGTTGACAATCGAAGTAGGAGGAATGTTGATGATCATGATAGAAGGGATGTTGGTAGTAGGAGTGGTGTTAGAGATGTTGGAGGACGAGAACAACAACGATATACATCAGACTTTGAGGATGAGTTTGACGGTGATAGAGCAAGTATTCCTTATAGAGATCGAGACCAAATTCGAAATTCTTACCGTGATGTGGAGGATGATCGTCGTTGGGAGTCGGGTATGAAAATGGAAATTCCAGAATTTAAAGGCGGAATGGTTGCTGAGGAGTTTTTAGATTGGTTGTCTAATGTGGAGGAAATCTTTGATTTCAAGGAGGTGCCGGAGAATAGAAGGGTGAAGTTAGTTGCTACAAGGCTGAGGGGAAGAGCATTGGCATGGTGGCAGCAAACTAAACTTACTCGAGAACGAATGGGGAAGTCAAAGATAGAATCTTGGGAGAAGATGAAAAAGTTGATGAGATCTACTTTCTTACCTTACAACTACCAGTCACTTATGTACCAAAGGTTGCAGAATCTGAGGCAGGGGACAAAGTCTGTTAGTGATTATGCTGATGAATTTTACCAACTCATTGCCAGGAATGATATCATGGAGACAGAAGAGCAGTTAACTGCTAGATTCGTTGGGGGTTTGAGAATGCAGATCCAGGATATGGTTAATATGTTTGATCCTAGATCCGTTGTAGAGGCACATCAGAAAGCGTTAGCTTGGGAGAAACAAGGAAGGCGTGGAGGTGGTGTGTTTACTAATTCCAATAATCAAGCAAGGGGTGTTGGCGGAAGTTCTAATACTCCTAAACCAGTTACCAAGCCAGTGGTGAAGGAGGCAGAGAAAGCGAAGGCTAGTAGTGTTTTCAAATGTTATAATTGTCAGGAGTTGGGTCACAAAAGCAACGAATGTCCGAAGCCGAAGAAGAGAACCATGGTTGCAGAGGTTGAGGCAGATGATGGTGAGGAGGCAGAGTATTCAAATGTACCTTATGTTGAGGAGGAAGAAGAAGTGTCGGGAGATGAAGGATGTAATCTTATGATGAGGAGAAGTTGTTTGACACCAAAGCAAGAGGAGGATTGTAGTTGGCTGAGAAGCAATATTTTCCAATCGACATGTACTATTCTGGGAAAGGTCTGCAAGTTTGTTATTGATGCAGGAAGTTGTGATAATATTATTTCTACAGAAGCAGTGAGAAAGTTGAACTTGAAGACCGAGAAGCATCCTAAACCATATAAGCTAGCATGGTTAAGGAAAGGAGGTGAAGTGAAAGTGTGTCGAAGGGCTTGTGTTAATTTTTCAATCGGAAAGAAGTACAAAGATGAAATCTGGTGTGATGTCGTAGATATGGATGTTTGTCACTTATTGTTGGGCAGACCATGGCAGTTTGATAGAGCAGTTCAGCATGACGGTCGTGCCAACAGTTACAGTTTCATGTTCGAGGGTACTAAAATCACTTTAGTTCCTAAGAGACAGCAGCAGAAGGAGAGCAAGCTAGAAGAGATTGAAGAATTGAAAACTCTGTTGACTTTGAAGGAGTTTGTTAAAGAAGTGGAGGAAGAACCGGAAGTGTTTTTGTTGATTGGGAGAGAGAGTAGCGAAGAAGTTGAGATTCCTGAAGAAGTGAAGCCTGTTTTGAAAGAGTTTGAAGATGTCTTTCCAGAGGAGTTACCGAAGGAGTTACCACCACTTAGAGACATTCAACATCAGATTGATCTTGTTCCCGGAGCAGTGTTACCACACCGACCACATTACAGAATGAGTCCGAAGGAACATGAGGAGTTACGAAGGCAGGTGGAAGAATTACTTGAACAGGGTCGTATTCAGGAAAGTTTGAGTCCGTGTGCTGTACCTGCATTGTTAGTACCAAAGAAGGACGGAACTTGGAGAATGTGCACTGATAGTAGAGCTTTGAATAAGATCACTGTTCGTTACAGATTTCCTATGCCGAGGTTGGATGATTTGTTGGATCAGTTGAGTGGGGCAACTATATTCTCGAAAATTGATTTGAAGAGTGGTTATCATCAAATTCGTATCAGACCTGGAGACGAATGGAAGACAGCTTTCAAAACTAGAGAGGGGTTGTACGAATGGTTGGTTATGCCATTTGGTTTGTCTAATGCACCTAGTACATTCATGCGGGTGATGAATCAAATTTTTAGACCATTCATTGGAAAGTTCGTCGTGGTGTATTTCGATGATATTTTGATTTATAGCAGGAGTACGGAGGAGCATGTTCTACATCTGAGGGAAGTGTTGCTTATTCTTCGTGAAGAACAATTTTATGCTGCTAC
Organism: Allium cepa; assembly: GCA_030765085.1. Taxonomy (NCBI): domain Eukaryota; kingdom Viridiplantae; phylum Streptophyta; class Magnoliopsida; order Asparagales; family Amaryllidaceae; genus Allium; species Allium cepa. Next base: position 244,113,129 of record CM060930.1, read on the forward strand.
AAAGAAATGTGTGTTTATGACACCTACTGTTTTATTCCTGGGTTATGTTGTTTCAGGGAAAGGTATTCAAGTTGACCAGAGCAAAGTTGAAGCAGTCAAGAATTGGCCACAGCCAAAGACAATTACAGAAGTGAGAAGTTTTCATGGGCTAGCGTCATTCTACCGAAGGTTCATACCACACTTCAGTAGCGTGATGGCTCCAGTGACTGATTGCATGAAGGGTAAACAGTTTGTGTGGTCAGAGGAAGCGGGGGTTGCCTTTGAGAAGATTAAGGAATTGTTAACGTCTGCACCAATTCTTGTTCTACCTAATTTTCAGTTATTGTTTGAATTGCATACTGATGCTTCGAAGGTTGGTATTGGAGGAGTTCTGAGCCAGAATGGAAAGCCAGTTGCTTATTTTAGTGAGAAACTGTCAGGGGCAAAGATGAGATACAGTACATATGACGTTGAATTTCATGCTGTTGTTCAGGCTGTTAAGCATTGGAGACATTACTTATTTCAGAAGGAATTTGTTCTTTACACTGATCATGAAGCATTGAAGCATTTACAGGGACAGGATAAAATTTCAGCAAGACATGCATCGTGGATTGCATATTTACAGCAGTTTACTTTTGTCGTTAAGCACAAATCTGGGGTGACGAATCGAGTAGCTGATGCTTTAAGTAGGAGGAGTCATTTGTTAACGACAATGAAGGTTGAAGTGACCGGGTTTGAAATGTTGCCAGAAATTATTGAAGAAGATCCTTACTTTGTGAAATATGTGGAGAAAGTGAAGGATGGGAGTACCGATGAATTCATGTTGGTTGATGGTTTTCTGTTTAAAGGGAATCGTTTATGCATACCGGACTGTAGTTTGAGGATGAAGATTGTGAAGGAATTACACGAAGAAGGGCATGTGGGCCGTGATCGTACTTTGCAGTTGATTTCACAATCTTATTTTTGGCCATCGATGAGGAAAGAGGTTGAAAGATTCGTGGAGCGATGTCATATTTGCCAAGTTTCAAAAGGAACAGCGACGAATGCAGGATTGTATATGCCATTACCAGTACCATCTAAGCCATGGGTTGATATCAGCATGGATTTCGTTTTGGGTTTGCCGAGAACTCAAAGGGGAAATGATTCGATATTTGTTGTGGTGGACAGGTTTTCGAAGATGGCACATTTTGTTGCTTGCAAGAAGACAGCAGATGCAGTTCGAGTAGCGCAGTTATTTTTCAAGGAGATTTATCGACTTCATGGTTTACCAGAATCTATTGTTTCTGATCGAGATACTCGTTTTCTGAGTCACTTTTGGCTGAGTTTGTGGAAGATGGTGGGAACGAAACTGAAATTTAGTAGTGCTTATCATCCACAAACCGATGGGCAGACAGAAGTTGTTAACAGGTCATTGGGAAATTTGTTGCGATGTCTTGTACAGGATAATTTGAGAAGTTGGGACATGAAACTATGCCAGGCAGAATTTGCTCATAATCATGCAGTAAATCGAAGCACAGGATTCAGTCCGTTTCAGATTGTTTATTCAAATTTACCCAGGGGGCCATTGGATTTAGCAGTTGTACCACAGTCAAAGAGAACAGTTAAACGAGCTACTGATTTTGTTGATGAGCTGACTGAATGTCATAGAACCGTTCAGGAACGATTGGAGAAATCGAATGAGAAATATAAGAAGTTTGCAGATTTGAAACGTCGAAATGTTGAATTTAAGGAAGGTGATTTGGTTTATGCCGTATTGACAAAGGATCGTTTTCCGGTGGGTGCTTATAACAAGTTGAAGGCGCGAAAAATTGGTCCAGTTGAAGTGTTGAAGAAAATCAATGAGAATGCTTATCGATTAAAGTTACCAGATGATGTTTATACTTCTGATGTTTTTAACGTCAAACATTTAATTCCATATCATGGGGGTGAGATTGTTGAGGAAGAATTTACAAATTCGAGGTCGAATTTTTCTCAACCAGGGGAGGATGATGCAGCAAGGCATATAGGAATTCAGAAGTTAAACCATATTAAATCGTGCACGAGTCAAGGAGCTTTGGATTTAACTCGTGAGTCGTACACAAGCTTAAAACGTGCATGCTTGATAAGTCGGTCACGAGATGGAGGACGCATGAGTCGGTTCCGGTTTAACAAAGCCTGGAGGAGTTCGAGTTGGATGAGTCGTTACCGACTTAAGAGATTACAAGGGGGAGATAGCATAGGTCGAATGGAGGCAACTTTAGAAGTAAGTCGTCCACGACTTAACTTGAGTCGTCTACGACTCAACATGAGTCGTCCGCGACTTAACAATCCAAGAGGAAAAAGACTGCGACCTAATGAGGCTGAAGGAAAAATGACCGACCTAAGGAAGCCGGAGTGGGAAAGGTGCGAGCTGGTGAAGAGGGCTGAGTCGGAACCGAGCTAATGGGCTACGACCTAAGATGAGTCGGCAAGGAGATAAGCTGTGGATCTTGAGTCGGTCGTGTTGAGTTGAGTCATGTATATATGAGTCGGTATTGTATGAGTCGTGAGTCGTCTTGTTCTTGAGTCGGAGGAGTTGTATTGGCAGGGTTGTTAAGTCGCTGGATTTGATGAGTCGGTTACCTTTGAGTCGGACCTGTATGTAATGTGTTGAGTCGTATTAACTGCTGTGTCTATAAGTCGTGCCTTGTTGAGTCGGCAGCGACTTATGTTGAGTCGGCCGAGATGAGTCGTGTTTGTTGAGTCGGTGCCGACCTAGGAGTTGAGTGTTGTATGTTGTGTTGAGTTGTAATGCCTATAAATAGCGGGTGTGTTGTAAATTTTTGGGGTTGTTGATTTTGGAATAAAATTCTCTTTTGTTAGCTTTGTGCTTTCATACCAATTGGTAGTTGAGTGTAATCTCCTATCTCCACTTACGTCATTCGAGTGCGCTCGAATCCACGTTTGTTGAAGCCGATTCACGGAATCTAGTGCGCTAGATCAACGTGCGAAGAATCGTAGATCTTTGAACACGGTATAGTGCGCTATCAACGTGTTTGAGATAGCTAGAGTTCGGTATCTTTGGATCAACGAACTTGGGCATTTTGGTATCTTCAACTCACCGATTGCTACATTTCATCGATTGAAGTTTTGTTTGATTAATCCGCTGCGTCAATTCGCCTCGAACGGCACCCGACCTCGAACGGTCACAATTCGCCTCGAACGGCACTCGACTTCGAACAGTCACAACTCACCTCACCTCAAATGGCTCGATCGCGAACGGTCGTCACTTTAGGTCCAACACCCGACCGCGAACGGTCACAAATTCGCCTCGAACGGTACACGATCGCGAGCGATCACTTTCTGCCTTGAATGGCACCGACCGCGAACGGTCATGGTTCACTAATTATAAAATCCGACCTCGAACGGTCACCATTCGCCTTGAACGGCACTTGGTCGCGAACGATCATCATTTGCCACGAACAGCAGTCGACCGCGAACGGTCCCATCTCATCATTTGCCGCGAACGGCATCGACCGCAAACGGTCCTATTCCATCCTATGCCACGAACGGCACGGACCGCGAACGGTCCCGATTCACCTCAAACAGCATACGATCCCGAACGATCGACGCATAGATTCATACGCTCGACCGCGCACGGTCGCACTTCACCTCGAATGACTCGATCACGAACGATCGTCATTTGAAGTTAAACGCTTGACCACGAACGACCGCGCTTCATCTCAAATAACTCGATCCCGAACGATCGTCATTTGAGGCCATATGAAACTGTCAAATTCTTTACAGGTCGATGATAGGATAAGAACATCCAACTCAAAGCATTACAAAACACACCTTCCTACCGCAAGGCATGTTTTGGGGGGCAAGATGTTATCCCGCTTTTTGGCAAAGCCGTGATACCAAAAGATTGATCGAAAGCAAAGGACGGTTCACCTCAGAGATTGGTTGTACTTCACTTCGCTATGGATATCGATGAATTTTGTCCGAGCCCGGATCAGGCCACAACTGATAAGACATGACAAGCAAAGCTGTAGAAGCCAGCGTTTCAAGTTTCAAGTCAATCCGAGTTCGTATGCTCAAGATATAATGGTTTCAATTTGAGAAAGATAGCCCCTTGTTCGGTTCGAACCCATAGGGTACCCATGGTTCGAATCGATGGCCAGAGGTTATGTTCGAACCCATTGCTTCGAAACCATCTACTCCGAACCCATCCGGTGTCCTTGCTTCGAACCCATGAAGTTCGAACCCACCCAGTATCCTTCCTTCGAATCCATGAAGTTCGAACCCATCATCCTAGCAGTAGTTCGAACCCACGAGACATAGCCGTGACTCGAGTCCAGTAGCCATCATGTACTTCGAATTGATTGCATTCGAATCCATCAGCACGTTCGTATCCATGACTAGAACACTGTTTCGTATCCATCAAATGGGTCGCGTCTTCGTATCCATGAACTTCGTATCGATCGCGCCAGTGCCTAGTTCGAATCGGTCGAACCCATCACGGGGCTTCAGTTCGTATCCATCACATGTATCGAGGCGAACTTACCATCGATGCGAAGGAGGCCCCCTCTCCTCGATTCGAACTAGGCAGATGCAGGTCAACACGAGACTTGCGTGGTTGATTGATTCAAACTATGCAACGGCCACTGATACAAACGAGGCGAAGAACATGGGTGCGAAGCGGTCAACTCGGAGATAAAACAGGATCGATGCGAGGAGTGCGCGCCACGTCACCAGAGATCCACGTGACCAATCGAGTCGAAGGGGATGGATTCGAAATGATGGGTTCGAATGCAACATCCCTCACGAAAAACCACAACTTGAACCGATCATATCTCCTAAACCACTGATCCAAATGCAACCAGATTTTCACAGTAGCTTCCATACAAGATAAAGATTGTTCCTGCCAAGTTTCAGCTCGATTGGACCATTTCTTGATGGGTTCGAAATGACTTCGAATCGATGTCAGATCGAGACGTAACTTGGTGGGGTCGGTCGCGTGGACCCACTCACGTGCCAGAAGAGGTCTCCCGAAGTTTCAGCAAGATCTGGGCCTCCAACGCCTATAAATAGCACCCTGAAGCCTTCAGAAAAGGGGATCTTCCGAGAACTTCTGCCATTGAACACCAAGACTCTGCCGGATTCAAATCTATTCATCAGAATCACTGTTGTATTCAGATTTCAAAGCTATTATCAACTGTAATCCGTTGTAATCGATTTAATCAAGCAAAGAAATAAAGAGAAAACCTTCAAAGTGGACGTAGGCGCGAACGCCGAACCACTATAAATCCTGTGTTTGTGATCGTTGTTTGTGAATTACTGTGATTTGTAACTTAGAGTTGAATTCTATATTGATTGTTGCTGAGTTCTGTGTTGATTATTATCAAGTTGAATACGTAAACGGGTGCTTTCGTGATATTGGGTGTTTGTGACCAATTTTGGCGCAAACAGTGTTCAATGGCAGAAGTTCTCGGAAGATCCCCTTTTCTGAAGGCTTCAGGGTGCTATTTATAGGCGTTGGAGGCCCAGATCTTGCTGAAACTTCGGGACACCTCTTCTGGCACGTGAGTGGGCCCACGCGACCGACCCCACCAAGTTACGTCTCGATCTGGCATCGATTCGAAGTCATTTCGAACCCATCAAGAAATGGTCCAATCGAGCTGAAACTTGGCAGGAACAATCTTTATCTTGTATGGAAGCTACTGTGAAAATCTGGTTGCATTTGGATCAGTGGTTTAGGAGATATGATCGGTTCAAGTTGTGGTTTTTCGTGAGGGCTGTTGCATTCGAACCCATCATTTCAAATCCATCCCCTTCGACTCGATTGGTCACGTGGATCTCTGGTGACGTGGCGCGCACTCCTCGCATCAATCCTGTTTTATCTCCGAGTTGACCGCTTCGCACCCATGTTCTTCGCCTCGTTTGTATCAGTGGCCGTTGCATAGTTTGAATCAATCAACCACGCAAGTCTCGTGTTGACCTGCATCTGCCTAGTTCGAATCGAGGAGAGGGGGCCTCCTTCGCATCGATGGTAAGTTCGCCTCGATACATGTGATGGATACGAACTGAAGCCCCGTGATGGGTTCGATCGATTCGAACTAGGCACTGGCGCGATCGATACGAAGTTCATGGATACGAAGACGCGACCCATTTGATGGATACGAAACAGTGTTCTAGTCATGGTTACGAACGTGCTGATGGATTCGAATGCAATTGATTCGAAGTACATGATGGCTGCTGGACTCGAGGCACGGCTATGTCTCGTGGGTTTGAACTACTGCTAGGATGATGGGTTCGAACTTCATGGATTCGAAGGAAGGATACTGGGTGGGTTCGAACTTCATGGGTTCGAAGCAAGGACACCGGATGGGTTCGGAGTAGATGGTTTCGAAGCAATGGGTTCGAACATAACCTCTGGCCATCGATTCGAACCATGGGTACCCTATGGGTTCGAACCGAACAAGGGGCTATCTTTCTCAAATTGAAACCATTATATCTTGAGCATACGAACTCGGATTGACTTGAAACTTGAAACGCTGGCTTCTACAGCTTTGCTTGTCATGTCTTATCAGTTGTGGCCTGATCCGGGCTCGGACAAAATTCATCGATATCCATAGCGAAGTGAAGTACAACCAATCTCTGAGGTGAACCGTCCTTTGCTTTCGATCAATCTTTTGGTATCACGGCTTTGCCAAAAAGCGGGATAACAATTTACAAATTCGAGGACGAATTTTTTTCAAGCAGGAGAGGATGATGCAGCTCAAGCTAGAAGAGAAGAGATAAGTCGTACACGACTTAAGGAGGAGATAAGTCGTCCACGGCTTAAGATGGAAGCTCAAGCTAGAAGAGAAGAGATAAGTCGTACACGACTTAAGGAGGAGTTAAGTCGTCCACGGCTTAAGATGGAAGGTATAGGTCATTTCCGACCTAAGGAATCACGTGAGGAGGAGCTGCTAGTTAAAAGCCAAGGACCTAGTGATCTGCCGCATTGTTGTAGTGAAGACTTAAGTCGGCTACGACTTAAAGGCTTAAGTCGGCTATGACCTAAAGAGTCTCGAGCTAAAGAATCAAGACCTAAATCCTTCGATGATACAGCAACAACTGAAGACTTAGGTCGCATGCGACCTAACGAGATGGGGAATAACATGTTGAGGTTTATGAAATCTGAACGACCTAATGTTAAGCCGTTGTTGGAGATGGGCTATGTTAAGTCGCATGAAGTTTAGGTCGGCAAGTAGTTAGGTCGGCCGCGGATATATATGTGTTGTAATGGATTGAGTCGCCTATGTGCTAAGGCGCGCACTGTGTTGTGGGACAAGTCGCTGTCGACTTATGAAAGTCGTGGGTCGACTAATATTGTGTTGCGTGTATTTTTAGGTCGTGTGAAGGTATTGTGATGCAATTAGGTCGGTAACGACCTTGTCTAAGTCGCATGTGTTGTATATAAGTGCTCGTGTGTAGTGTTATGTGGGATTGTTGAGTCGTGGGTCATGAGTCGGCCACGACTTAAGGAGAGTTAAGTCGGCAACGACTTAAGGAGCCGGTTGTAAAATGCTATAAATAGGGAGTGTGTTGTACATTTTAAAAAGTTGATTGTTGAATAAAATTTCGTTTGATTGCTGTGTGCTTTCATCTAAATTGGTAGTTGAGTGTGATCTTTTATCTCCACTTTCGGTTAATCGAGTGCGCTCGATTCAACGATTGTTGAAGCCAATTCACGGTCTCAAGTGTGCTTGATCAACGTTTGAAGAATTGTAGATCATCTTTCACGGTATTGTGCGCGATCAACGTATCGAAGATAGCTAAAATTCGGTATCTTTGTGATCAACGAATTTGAGCATTTCAGTATCTTCAATCCACCGATTGCTACTTTCATCGATCTATATATCGTTTTGTTAATTATCCGCTGCGTCACTACCCCATTAAATCTACTAGATTTTTGCCATTAATCCATAGATCTGTTGGTAGAGTATTTTCACCATTAACAATCACCCTTGAATGCGTACTAAGGCATCTTCTCTATGTTTAAGCATATTTTTCATAATGGAAGACGTATTATTGTTGATGCTTGTTGTCCAAAAATTATGTTGTGAGCAATATTTTTGCTTCATCCATTAAGGTTGGATGGATTCTTTACTTATCGGTCGTCAAATCAATTTCAAAATAGAAATTCTTTTGAGATCTTGAAAACTTTTCAGGTCAATCCCACCTTCCAGTTTTGATCTGCATAATTTACTCCATGAAATTTTATGTGTTTTACCTGCCCAGAAGAAATCAACACATATTTTATCCAATTTGATAATTATTGCACTAGGAATATAGTATACTAGCATCCAATATAGTATTATTGGTGTAATAGTTATTTGTATAAGTTCAGCTGTCCCTATCATAGAAAGTAAACTACTGTCCCAATTGTCAAATTTTTCAAGAAATCTTTGAAATAAAGAAGTGCATTCTGAAAAATTTAAATATTCAGAGGAAATGGTTACCCCCAAATATTTAATAGGTAATGTTCCTTCTCCTATTTGGAGAATTTCCAAGATTTGTTGTTTGTTATGATAGCTTGTATTGAAGTAAACTTTGCTTTTAAATTTGATTAATGTGAAACCCTGCATGTGCACCCATTTTATCTGATGTTTCCCTTATATTCTTGGCACTGCATTCATCTAATGTTGCAAATAACATAACATCGTTTGCATATAACAAATGTGAAACAATTGATTGAATCTTGTTAGTAGGTGTGATTTCTTTTCTTCTCGCTTCTCTTTTAATGCTTAGAGATATGTATTCCATAACAATACCGAATAGATAAGCGGTCTCCTTGTCTTATACCTCTAGTGGATATTATGAACCCTTTGGAATACCGTTTATGTGTATTGAAAAAGTAGGAGTAGATATAAAATTGTAAATCAGCAGAATAAGTTTATCTGGGAAGCCCATTTTCTTTATCATGTAGAACACAAATTTCTTGTTAACTTTGTCATAGGCTTTTTATATATCAATTTTTATATAGAATCTTTTATTTTCCTTCTTATTACAATTTCCGATCGTCTCATGTGCCAGTAGTATACTCTCTGTTATGTTCCTCTCATGAATGAATGCAGATTGTGCATAAAATAAAAAAAGGGAGGACATTTTTTATTTTGTTGTAGATTATTTTAGAAATAATTTTAAACAACATGTTGCAACATGCTATAGGTCTAGAATTAGAAATTTATGAGGGTTTAGCTTTATTTGGGACCAATATAATAAAAGTATGATTCAACCCATCAGGAATTTCTTGATTATCAAAAACAAAATTGATTACATTTAACAACTCATTTTGAGAAGTGTCTATTGTGTCTTGAAAAATTTAGATGTAAATCCATCTGAATCTGGTGATTTGTCATCTCTCACTGATAAGATGGTTGTTTTAACTTCATGCTCAGACACCGGTTGGGTCATGTATTGCCTTCCATCATCATTTATAATTTATCTACATTGAATGTCTTCATATGTCTCTGTTGGTGGATGCTCCTCATTATATAATGATGTGCAAAAATCAATTTCCTGAGATTGTATGATTGTTGCATCATATATAAGCTCCCCGTTAGAGTTACATAAAGCACCTATATTGTTTCTGAATCTCCTCATGCAAATTTTTGCATAGAAAAATTTGGAGTCTGAACCTCCTTGTGTTACTGATTGATTTTTGATTTTTGTGGAATATCCTTATCTTTCATATGCATTTTCGTCTTAATTTAAGCCTCATTTCAAGCTTTTCTTGATACGCATAAGTATCATGTGGGTTTTCATTGCATGCCAATAGTTTCCCAGCAAGGTTTTCTCAAATCTTCTAAATCTTTTGGCTTTGTTTTGTTCCATTGTTTCAGTTGTTGCTTGACTTTCCTCAGTTTGATTATAAACTATTGTATTACATTAACCCAAGCATCATATTAAAAAGCAGAAACAACATTTTCATCGTATCCTTGTGTTTGTGGCCATGGATTAATATACCTTAAAGGTTTTACCTTTTCTTCAGTAGTGGGATTATGAAGTTTAGTGATAATAGGGGTATGACTGTGAAGAACAGATGAAGTGGCATATACTGATGGATCTGGAAATGCATGTAGCATGGCATCATTCGAAAGTACTTTAACTATATGAGTTGTTATTGTATTCCTTCTCCATGTGAAGGCATAACCTTGTATTTTTGCTTCGTCAAGGCCACATGAGAGAAGACTATTTGTGAAGCCTCTTAGACGAGAAAAGGGTACGGGTAACCCTCCTTTCTTGTCCTTGGGATTAAGAATATTGTTGTAATAACCAGCTGATATCCATGGTCCACGTACATGCTTGGATAGGTCTATTAGCTCTTGCCATAAATTTTCTCCGTCTGAAAACAAGCTGCTAGAATATACAGTTTTTAGTAAAAGTAACAACCCCCTTTGTTTTCTATCTTGCAAGTTACCCATTATGTACTTATTGTTATTAACGTTAAGTTCCAAACAGTTGTATCCCAAAAAATTAGAGCTCTGCCTTTAGAACCAGTCATTATTATGTAGAAAATTCCAATTCTTATTCAGTTTTTGCATTAATTTTTCCATAGTACTTAAATTTAGCTTATTTTCCAATAAACCCATGATGCTTTGTTTATTAGACTGTAGAGAAGTTAGCACTTGATTCATTTTGAAATCAGTATTAACTCCTCTCATATTCCATGAAATGATTGTCATTTACCTTGTCTTCTGGCTCTTTTGCTTCTTTAGTTGAACTTTCTGTTTTTTCCTTTTCATAGATTGGGTTTTGGTTAACAAAAGAGGCAAATATGGTGGTGTGATCTAGTTCTGTTACATGTTCTTCAATATGTTGGCTAACATGTTCTATGAATTCACTTTCACCATCAAAATTTTCCTCTGCTGGTGTAAATTCTTTCATGTCCTCTTGTTGGTATGTTTGCTCATGTAGCTCCTCTTCATCGGTACTTAACATATCAAAGGGATTTGAAATTGGTGTTGTTTCAGTTGCTTTTTGTTTGCCAGTGTTCTCATTTTGTGATTCTGATTGCTTATAATCTGATGTTGGTTTTGATCCTTCAGGCTTCTGTTGTTGTTTTCCTTTCCTCTATTGCCATTTAGGTTGTGGTTGATTATGTTATTCTTTTTCTTTTCTTGTCTTGCTTTTCTTCCTGTTGTTGTTTTCCATGTTTATCTTGTTTTTGTTGCCATGAAGATTCTGGTTTATCCTTAAAATTGATGCCCAAAACTGTTGCAGAAAGTACAAATGTAGGATTTGAATTCATAGGCAATCTTTACAGTTGATTTTTCGTTTTACTTGATCTTACAAACACCTCTGTAGGATACTTGTAGTTTGCGCCAATCTAGGCAAGAACACGAGCGTATGCTATACGTTTTATTGAAGTAGTAGCTGCGTTAAGTCTGATTGGAACACCTACTGCACTACTAAGCCTACTTAGTACCTCATTATCCCAATATTCATGTTGCATATTGTGTAACTGAATCCAAATTGGCATGCTTACTAAATTTCTCAGTATTGAAATCCATGCCCGGTTCCTAAACTTTAATATTTTTGAATCTTGATTCAAATGTAAATGGTCCATTCAATATGATTTGTGATAAACATCCGTATTTGAGAACCGAACCATATAATTATCATTTGGCTTTGGCTGTAAGTCATAACTGATTTTTGGTTTCCAGACCTTGACAACGTAGTTCTTGAATTGATAAAACGATGGTTTGGATCCAAAAACTGAACATATAACAGTGTTTTTCCATCTATTTACTGATCCCTGTTGCACTTCATCAAGGATGATAACAGTAGCTTATTCATCTTCTTTAGTTGTTTCATGGAATTTCAAATTTTTACCTTTTTGGTTTCGAATTAGATGCAACTTCATCCCACGATCTAACTGTATTTGCTGAAGATATGTTGCTACGCATCAAACGGTTAATCAAAAATACAAACCATTATACAAATCTTTTAAACGGTTCGGTTTCGGTCCGGTTTGAATGTAATACGGTTCGGTTTTGATCCGGTCCGGTTTGAACCCATATTAAATATGAAATAAAAGACTTACTTCCATCAACAATCGGTTTACAAAGGCACCAGGGTGAAACTTTTACATTTAAAGGTTAAGACACAATGTTATACTAAAATGAAAAATTAGTTCTCAACTGTATGAATATTTCAATTTGACATTGCCTGCAAGTGAGATTTTTTTTTTTGGTAGATTAACCAAACATCAACATTAATCGATGCATAATCATTAAGGAAAATGAGTAGAATAAGATTATAATTAGCATTTACAAAAAAAAGATGAAAAATATTATACCAAACTATAACTTCTTCCTTTATGTCAGCGATTATTATTAATATAACAACAACATACGCTAAAAATAGAATGTACATCGTTAGAATCTAAAATAAGATAGGAGTTGCTTATATTTTTATCATAAGATTACTAATATAAATTTTTGGTTCGGTCCGGTTTAATATGGTTAGATCAATCGTTCAAACCGCAACCGAACCGTAACGATGTGGTTCGGTTCGGTTTGGGGTATCATATTTGGTTAGAAGATTCGGTGCGGATTTCCACACCGCTTTAGTGGTCCGGTACGGGCGGTTTTCATATAGCGGTGCAGTTTATGCCCACCCCTAATTTTGAGTGTATAAAATAATATAATCTTTAATAATATATAATAATAATGGCCTTGGTGTCACATTTTTATGGTATCAACGTGCACTATCAAAAACGTCCTTTTATATATTATCAAATGTGGAAAATAGTCATAAGGACAAACTTTGAAAAAAAATTAGGCTGAAGGACAATAAGTTTCATTTTTAGACTGAAGGACAAACTTTGAAAGTAATTAGGCTGAAGGACAATGTTAATTAGAACTAGCATTTTGTATAGTCTAAAAACTGAATATTGTATATAAAAACTGAATATAATGCTAGTCTGAACTAGCATTAACTTTCAGCCTAATTTTTTTAACTGTCCTTCAGTCAAAAAATGAATCTTGGTGTTTTTGAGACAAATTTTTTATCAAATTTGTCATTTTCCCTAATTCCCTCTTATAAAATCTTAATCGCTTAAAGATAGGATCTAATATTGACGAATTTTACAAATTCAAACGCCTCTAAAATAAGATCTAATAATTAAATATACTTTACAAATTCAAAACTCTTCTAAAAATAGGATCTAAAGTTAAATTTCCATGACAAATTCAAAATATTTCTTCACAAATATACAAATCTTAATATCATTTTAAAATTAAAAAAATAATCATATTTTGACTGATTTAAACATATATCTCTACTACTAATAAAGAAAATTCGTTGAATTAATTTACTCGGCGTCTTTTTGAAATTTCGAAAATGTCATTGCTTTCCGTTACAATAATGTAAACAGTCCGTGTGCGAAGCACGGACCAATTCTAGTAATTTATAAGGCAAACAATTCAACGCGAAGCGCGTACTGTAACTTATATATATATATATATATATATATATATATATATATATATATATATATATTTATAAAACACATGCATATATTGGATGTAACACACACACACATATGCATGTAAAATAAAATATGTACACTATATATAATAATTTCAAAATCAATATACATGAATGAAGAAATAAAGCAATTTACATGATTATGTTGGAGGTTAGCATGATTGATGATATCATACCAAGTGTTAATAACACGACCTTGGCCATAACCTCCAGATTAGTAGAAATTTAAACCATTAAGTTGAAAGCCTTCTCACTCCCTGGAGTCTCTAACATACAATTCTAGCCAAGGAAGCTTGTCGAAGAAGAACGAAGATTCTCTTTGTTGAATTGCCTTTACTTAAGGCTAGAAGGATAGACTTAGCACCAACCTTATGGAAAGGCACTCATCCACCTTCTATATCGGTACTACCATACAGTATTACAGAGTAATACTATCGAATAATACGGAGAACGATGCGATATTTTACGATGACATGAGAATATTCCATTAGGCTTGTATGCTCTAGCACCACTTTAATGGAGAAGAAGAGTAAGAGGTGTATAATTTTTAGCAAACAATAGAACATGAGAACAAGATTGTTCTTAAGTTCAATAATTATATTTCATAAGAGAAGCTACAACTCAATTGCGTTCGTACTTGCTTTCTTACTTTCTTCTCTTACAATGACATATGACATACATATACGTAGTACTTTAGATTTTTCCAACAGAAAGACACGACACTTCAACTAAACATCTTTTCCTAATAGATAAGACTTTTCAATCAAATACTATTTAATAGACATAAGTTTTCACATAATATCATTTAGTTCATATAAATGACTACACACTTTCCAATGTAACCATTCAAGTCAAGCTTATCTTTCCAACATTCACCCATGAGCTCGACTTTGAATATGTCCAAGTTTTTCTTTCTTTTGCCTTCCTTGATTATATTTTCGATCTAGCTTATTAGTTATGATCATTTTGTATCGTACATGTCTTCGCAATAAGAATGTCGCAAATAGTGTCATCTTGATTGTCACGAACGACTTGTCCAATGTAGTCTTCCATGCAAATTGATATATCTTTATCCAGCGATCCTTACATGCCCTTTTTCTTCAATGAAATATTTTTCCATTTTCAAACCTTTGGATATCAAGTTTATTCAACCCTTATCAATTTTTAATGGAACATATGTGTTGTCTTTGAATAATTGCACCTTTTCGCTTTTTGTAAAAAAATTGGCAAATACACTCAAAAATGAAATGTTTAGTACATGTACGTTCTCGAGATTGCATTTGGTATATTCTTCTAATCTTGACTCCATATTAACTTTTGGATCTTCAAATCTTTCAGCTTTAATAATCAAGCTAATGTCATTCACTTCCTTCTTTTCTTCCATTTTTATCTTCCTCTCATCAAACTTTAGTAATTCAATTTCAATCTCCCATGTATTATTCTCCACAATGGATTCCATTTCATGATCCATACCAGCCTTCCATTTGTTATTTCGTGATGCTTCTTCGAAATTTAATGGTCCGGCATTGGCAAATAACGCAAAATCTTCTTTTTTGACCAAAACAGGGTGGGAACATCACTAAAATAAGATAAAGAGGGCTCAACTTCGTATTCAGCATCATTGTTATCATTGCTTTTATCCATGCCATTTTCTAAATCAATATTAATATAGTTGGAATTTCGTACATTTGGTTCATCTAATTTCTTTGGTGCTTCTTCATCAAATTTCACATTTTTACTTATGACAACCTTTTTAAAAACTTGTTTATACAATTTGTAGGCTTTTGCGTTCTCACTATATCCCACAAATATGCACTTCTTGAATTTTTCATCCAACTTGCCTCTTGTTTCGTTAGGAACATGAGAGTACGCAATGCTACCAAATACATATAAATGACTCTTAGTAGGTTTAAGTCCGCTCTAAGCTTCTTGAGCCATGTTCTCCATGCTTTTGGTTAATGTATGATTTAAAATTAAGTATGAATGCTCCATCGATGATATTTTTTACCTGTCAATTGGGATAATTGAGGTTGTAACATATTGTTATTACTCGCCATTGGCTTTGATACTACTTTGTACACTCTTCACCCTCTTCTTTGTGTTGACATGAATTTCTCCACACCGTTTCACCAAAATTACTTTATTGTCACACGTTTCAACTTCACGTTGCATCGATTCATCCAAACATGAGAAAGCTTGTTTGTTACATATCATGTGATTGCTACAACCACTATCGATATACTAAATTTCATCATGCACCACTATAACGACCCACCTTTCTGACCTCTAAAAACAACACTTAACACGTTCTTGGTGTTCTTGTGTTGTTGGCTAAGCATTGGAAAGATGAATCATCATGGGGTGAAAAAAGAACAAAATAGAAAACGTCACAACGAAACTGCTAATAAACATAACAAAAATAGTACATCAGGTTATTCCTTAACAGGGAGTTAATAGGGTTACACAAAAGTACTACAAATCAGCTTAGGCAGTTATAACGTCATGTCTTTACAAATGCTGAAACAAAATACACTTACGCAAACTAAATAGTACAGCAGAATAAATAAATAAGAAGATGAAAATCCTCCTACTAGGACGTCGTCTTCAAAAGAGCCCAACAAATAACTGCTACCCTCGGACTACTCGAATAAAATGAGTACTCGAAAGTTCATGGAAACAAACAACTTGGGTCAGACGATTTGTTTAGTATAACTAAAACTTTAAACGAAGATAAGTAATAAAACATAAACATATGAGACCACGCCGCTGAACACGACAAAAGTTTACTCTCACATGTATTAACATCCATACGTGAAGCACGGATAAATAATTAAACATCATGAAAAGTGGTTGATTCTCCTCGATTAAATCGAGGAAATAAATTCAAAGGTTTGATCAAATAAGGAAAGGAAAATCTCTAACAAATGACTATGAAGGTGCACCCCCTTCAAGTATACCTCCAGTAACATACTTTTGAGAAGCTCATTTACTCCTTGACACTTCTCGGAGCCCTCCAAGCCAGACCTCGCCAAACCTTACCGAGAATCCGAATATTTTACATCTAATAGTGCAACCGAGTCCAATCTAGATGAGATGTGAAAGTATCTTGATGGGAGAAAGTCCACATAGCTTAGCCTCCTCTCGCGCTTTGGTTTTGGTCATTTCCGACAAATGATATCAATGCTCAACGGAGTAATAAATCGTCTTAGAATGACGACAATAAAGAAGATGAAATAACCGATAGCTGAGGAAACAACTATTGAGGATATAAAATGATCGTATATGGAAATTATGTCTTGTATAATTATCACCACTCATCGAATTCAAACTTGTATTATTTCTTGGTTAACAATAATACCGGACAAGTCAATGTAGTGTTACCTTAAAGTCATGTCTCATAATTATTCTTACTTTTCGAAATAGCAACAAGTCTACTTCTTCGATGTTTAGTGCTAATTATACAAATAAATCGTTTCCGTACAAGTGAATCGCTTTACGGAAATTAATTCATTTTCATAAACAATTCAAACTTTAAAAAAAACCTGAATTCGTACTTGGTTTCACATTACAAGTATTAGCTTTAAAACACTTTGTTAAAAGATTTTAATGATTTTGAAACATCATTATAAATAGGATTTGTCCACTTCAAACATCCTTATTATACTTGTTAATCAACTTTAAAACTCTATTAATTAAGTCGATAAATTCACTTTAAATCCCTTTAATTACAAAGGGCAAATTACCTTTTTAAAACATCATTAATTCAATTAATAATATAATTAATTAATTTTAAATTAAATACTAATTAAATATCATTATTTGAAAGTGATTAATTAATTTAAACTTTATTTCATAAAATATTTGTTAAGGTTAAACAAATATTAACCTTCAAAAATTCGTTAATTACAAAGGGTTAATTAATTTTAAAATATTTTTAATTAATAAATTAATTAATCTTAATCAACCATTATCCAAATATTAAATAATCATAAACATCATTAAATAAAATGATTAATTAAAATTAAAACATAATTAACTAGTTAGACTTAAAACACTTCGTTAACAAATTAATTAGTTAACTTCAATCCTTATTTATTAAATAATCAATATTAAAATAATTAATTATTTTGGAAACATCATTAATCAAAACTTGTTTAAGTCGTAAAGTAATTCTAAGCATGATAATGAAACGAAAAGGTTTCAATAAAAGGTGATTTTCTGAAAGTGCTGATATAGCGACTATCGCTGTAAGGGTGGTTCGAAATTCGAGCATATGACATTTGCAACACCACCACAGACCACATAACTAAGGTATGAGCATAAATACATGATGATTTATAATAACGTAACATATATCAAACATTTAATAACAATGACATAAGTTTGTCTACTAAATTATATAACCAAAGGTTCACTTACTAACTTTCAAATGCGACTATTTTTCAAGCAACAAACCAAAAATCGACCAAACCATCATTACAACCATATGATAAACATTCAATGGCTATAAGTTAAACTTGGCGGTTCAAAGATGGAAATTTTACTCACCGTAACGCTTACTAACTTGAATGGAAATCACACCAACTCTTCGAAAATCGCTAGGATTAAGCTTTAACTTGATTTGGTGGACCTCTAACGGGATTTTAGGCTTGGTCTAGAGCATGTAGGGCTCGGCTATGGTGAGTATGTGGGGTGTTGGGTTCTTTTTTTAGAATGAAGTGTGAAAAAGAAGATGGAAGAGTTTAAACAATTTTTATACAAGTTTAAAAGGAAAAGTTAACATTTTTGAACATGAGAAAAGTTTTGGAAGCCATGAAAACTTAGGAAAAAATCTAAATGAAGTTATGAAAGTGAAGATAGAAATGAGAAAAATAAGAAAAGGAATAGGAATTTTTTTTATATACAAAGTTGATAAATGAAATTACCAAAACGCCCCTCATCCTTTACCCTCCACAACATTATGCCGCCTTACCATACCATCTCATCCTTGTCTTCCCCTCCAAAATTTAGAAATTTACATATTTACTTCACCATTCTCAAAGCCAACATGTAATGAATGCATAAATATACTAAGTTGCCAAATATCAAATCATGTTTCACAAGGCATCTTTATGAAATATTCCATTTTATTTTTCATGAAATGTTACAACACACACACTTATATATTTTTATGTACTTAACTACATGCATACATGTATATACACATGCCCTAACTTTATTCATACGAGTGTGTATATGACACATCAACGTGCACAACGTTTTCCGACAACTTTTCGATACTGAAAATTCGATAATTTGAAAAAGGGTTTATGGTCACATTTCCTATTTTTCTTTGAACTATTTATTTTGTAACCAAAATTTAAAAATGATTTAATATCATTAATTATATTTAAATTATGTTTATTTGATTATTAAAATCCATTATTTAAATATTCAAAAATTATTTAAATATTCAAATACAAAGCGAACGGGTCGTTACAACCATCTCTTCATTTTTGCATGCCATGAAAAGAGTATCACCACCTTTTCCATCACAATAACCCTCATGCATAAGTGATTAGTCACTCTTGTTCTTATTATTTGATCCAGATCGATAAAATCTAGATGTGTGCACACATCTCTTGCATCTATAACATTGGAAATTTGGACATGGTCCTTTACGACCATAATTTGATGCCTGTCCTTTTCTCGGCTCTTCCTCGACCACGTGGATAATATTGTTTTCTCTTAAAATTGCAATTTTCTACCACAACTCCTCTTCCATTACTATGATGAAATCCACCACTACTTCCACCTCGAGATTCTCCATGAAATGATAGTTGCGTTTGAAATGCTTGTTCAAGAGAATAAGACGATGAGACATCAATCGTGTGAAGCTCATGAGAGAGAAGAGAATCCATCTAACTTTAAATTAGAAAACTCACCATATTTTTAGACTCTTCAATTTCTACAACTACATGCTCGAACTTCCTTATCATAATTCGAAATATTTTCTCCATAACCTTTGATCTTCGAGTTTCTCTTCGTTCATACGTAATTGATTTGTAATAGAGATAGTTCGATTGAAGTACTCCTCCACAGACTTTGTTTCTTTCGTGCATAACATATCAATTTAACTTCTGAGAGTTTGTAATCTCACTATCTTTACTCTTTCTTCACCTTTGTAATTTGTTGCAAGTAAATCCCATGCTTCCTTTGCCAATCCCGCACCATAAATTCTATCAAATATCTCAGCATCAATAGTTTGATAAATAAATAATAATTCCCTCTTATCTTTTTGTCGTTTATCTTTCAACTCCATGACTTATTGCAGAGTCGTGTTAACTTGATTTTCCGGCTCCACCACACCATTTTCTATAATATCACATGGACCTTGATATTCATGTAATGCTTTTATTTGAATATTCCATTGATGATAGTTTTTACCATGAATCGGGGTAATTGAGGTTATAACATATTGCCACTATTCTCCATTGGCTCTGATACCACTTTGTATGCCATAATACCACTTTGTAGAGAGGAGAATGAGGGTAAGAGAAGCATAATTTTTACAGATAAACATAAACACAATAACAGGAGAAGAAATTTGTTCTCAGATTCAATAATTACATTTCATAAGAGAAATGCAACTCAATTGAATTCATACTTACTTTCTTACTTTCTTTTCCTCTAGATTTTCTTATAGAAAGACACGACCCTTCAACTAAACATCTTTTCCAAGTATATGTGACTTTTCAATCAAACACCAACCAAACACTATTTCCAAATAGACATAAGTTTTCACTTAATACTCTTTAATCAATCGAAATGATGTTGAATCTGGGTCAACATGCAACGGAGTATATGCGTAAATTTTTTAAAAAAATTTCCATTTGGATCTTATTGGACCTATAAAGTCTAAATTTGTAGTAAAATTAATATTTCATTTGATTTATGAATAAAGTTTTATTTAGTATGTTTATATTATATAATATAATACGTGTATCATATACACATATGTATGTATGTGCATGTGCAATATAAATAGCGTACATGACTTAATATGCACATGTATAAGTATTGGGATTTACACTACAATGGACATATTTGCCCCTCTATATACATGTGTGTTGTCTAGTATATATGTACATATAAATATAATTATAAAATTATGTGTATGATTATATATATTACAAATAATTTATATATATAATATAAATATTTGTACAAATGTATTTATATATATGTGCTTTATTATAATATAAAATAATTGTAAATAATAATAATAATAATTTTAAATTTTAGATGTGGATTAACATGATAAAATATCTAGTAATTTCAAATTTCAAAATTAATATGTTAAATTTTGAGTAAATATTCACATAACATATAAATACACACATATTTCAAAATCAAAGATAATAATTTTTTTAATATATATTATATATATATATATATATATTACATGTTAAATTAATATCTATAAATAATATACATATAAAATATATACACATATAAATATGGTTGAAGGTAATTAATCATTAAATATATAGAAATATATACTTATGCATTTTCGATCATAAAACATAATAAAAATTGGCCTAAAATGTTCTAATTAAAACAAAGTTTTTTTATTGATTTCCGTACGAAAATCAAAAAATACTGTTTAGAATCAAAAACCATTTTGAACTTGATAAATAAGTAAAATATTTACATATTTGATTTATAATATTTACATGTCTATGTTATATGTTTAATTAAAACAATGTTTAAAATTGTGTGTATGTGCATATATAATATTCGGATTTTATAAAATGTGTGTATATATATAATTCCTTTTTCCCATAAAGTATAAAAAGTATACATGATTTAATGAAATTTATAAGCATATATTTTATATAAATGTGTTTGTATTTGAAATTGATTTTATTTAATAATCATTTATATATTATTATATTGAAAATTTTTTAATTCATGGCTGTGAGCATTAGTATAAAAATATGTATACAATTTTATTTTAAGATTCATACATGTATACATTATCATCTAATGATGGCAGCATCAACATATACAGATCCGTGATAATTTATAAAATAGCCATAGCACACAACTGACATGGTGAACAATGTGTGTGTGTGTGTATTCATATGTGATTGTAAATAGAGAATTTACCGTTGCCTCATGTGTAGATAAAACACCTTGAAACACTGAATCGTGAGCTCCTTGAAAAAAGTCAAGAATCTAGAAAGTGCTCTAATATGAATGCAACTATCACCAATTTTGATTTGTATTTAATTTGAGACTTAATGGCTTAAAAAATTTGGAGAAAGGTGGAAAAACTATGGCTGGCCGTGCTGATTGGAATTGAGCAAAGGAGAGTCCAAGAAAATGAGGTTTGGAAATGAATAAATAGGCAAGATTCTAAGGAGTGAAAAGTGGATCTATATGCACATTTTGCTCTTACCAAATCTCCTCCTTTTGAATAAAAATTCCACCCCTTACTCCTTAATATGGCGAGCCACTATGTGGTCCCCTCGGGGCCTCAAAATCATTTCAAGCCTGGTCAATAAAAATTGCATTTAAATCTAATTTAAATGCACATCGATAACGATATCAATTTGTGTCTTTATAACTATTATATATACATTATTTAATATTTATTAACAGAAAGTAAGTAAAATTTCATAATTGATAAAAGGTGGAGCCCAGTGCACGAGGCTTACGCTTGATAGCGGGCTCTAGGGAGGTCGATAATGTACACAGAATTTTCCTCGCATTGTGAAGAGGCTATTTTCGGACATGAACCTGCACGCTTAGATCACTGTGCGGGTGACCTAACCGTTGCGCCAAGACTCCACCATAAAACTTCATAATTGATATTTCATAATTACACATTAAGTATAGCAATTATTATTAATTAAATTAGGTGATAACAGATGTGTTCAACATTTCGGTTATGACTCTTAGGTTTAAATTTGATCAGCGGTTAATATCGAATAATTCGAATATTAATATTCACACATCACTTAGCAGGTAGTGTGACATTATTGCTAAATTTATTGCTTATATAACTTCGGTAAAATCAAATTTTACTTATTTAAGCATTACCTGGTGATTACAATTATTTACACCAATTCTTTACGTCAAAACTATATCACACTAGCACTTATGGAATTTCGTAATGGTCAAAATTCCAGTATCATCCTTATGCAACCTTATAATTCAAACACAGAGTCCTTGGTTAATTAATAACAGTTACTATTAACTGAACTACCGTGGTTAGAAATTTAGACTTTGAGTTGACTTTAGTCGACCGTAATATACCTTATATAATTAAGGAGAAAACCACTCTTGAATAGTGTTTCACATCCAATGCTTCCACTCGATCCTACTATAGTCGCTCAATGGATGTTGTGCCATGATTTGACTCTAATCATAGCAAAACTTCCATATTGAAGGTAAACGACATTCTAAAATCAAGAGAACTGTATAATATTGCCACATCGATATTTTTTGTTTGGCCTTAGTTATATTGACCAATATGAAACTATTGAGTGGGTCATTCCATATTTATCCGATAATTATCAGTTAGTAACCTCTAGGTACGTGAAATTGTCATGAGTAAAACACTACCATTTATGGGTAAATTTTTAGTCTCAACGGATGTATCGTTATCCAGTCTCGACACATCTCAACTATGATTATTTAAAATGATGTGTTTATTATATTGTGATAAAATAATCATGATTACCACATTTATAATTACTATTACAAAACACACCATTTATTGTTGTAACTGAGCATTGAATGATAACAAATTGTTGTCTGTTGTTGTAGTTGTCACCAGGTGAGCATTCAACTTCTATGAAATTCGAAAATTGAATATTAGTTCGACATGCAGTACGTTAATCTAACTCTCTTTAACTTTCATATGTTCACGAGTCTTTGTCAGTTTAGTTTTTTTTGAATTGAATTCCATATTGATTCTCTCCTGAATCGATGTGAAATTCAATTTGTAAAAATTCTTTACGGTTTCTTTGGAGTTTCTCTTCACATCGATCCTTTCCTGTATCGAGTTTGAATGTATGCCTCATATCGATGGCCATCGATACTAACATGGTGGTCTTTTTGGGATGTGTCACGTCGATGGTTACGAAGCTTCCATGTTCCTCGAATGAGTGGATATGAAATTGACACTTCGTACCAAGGGAGCAGAGCATCGTAAGTGAGACTCTTTTACATATTTCGTATCGACGAAATCCTCACTGATGGGTGTGAAATGAACCCTTCGTATCGATGGAGTCACATGTTTCCAGTGCAACATGGCTACTCTTTTCGTATCGATCGAGAGTGGATACGATGGTAGTTACCGAGCCGATGGCCAATGGATACGAATAGGTCATTTCTCATCGGTTAAGGTATACACCTCTTCATCCATTCCATTTATATTAGGAGACGAATCGACATCTACCTGCCATATATATACGAGATTCTATCTTAGAAAATTTTACTTGCTCATTTTTCCATAGCCTTTTTATCGATTAAAAAACCCAGAAATAGAATCTTGCTTCTGGGTCGAACCAAACACTAATCCCTTGAACTGCTGAGATTAGGTAAATAATCAAACAAACTCAATGTTAATATGATGAGACTTGAACTCTCATGCCATCCCACTTGCATTCATGGGCGATTCAGATGGAGAGGCGGTCGGAGGTGGTCGAAGCGAGGTCGACGAAGGTCGGAGTAGCCTTTGTGTTGATCGGGGAAGATATAACATGGAGGGATATGAAGTACTTATGGAAGAGACGCTCTGCCTTGACCTCGCATCGATAGGAGAAGGAAGAATACCCTTGTATCAAGATGGAACGAGGAATTCGTATCAATATGCAACTGATGGATGGCAGAGGGAAGTTCGTATTGGTCTTAGATACAATGTAATCTCGTATCGATGGGAAGTCTTATTTCGTATCGATGGTTGTTGGACCTTCGTATCGATTGATTGATATAAAATCTGGGATATGATGATCGATACAAAAATGTCGCTGACAATCGAAACGAAGTAAGAGATTTCGTATCGATACGAAATGGCCTTGGGAGATCGATATGAACCGATGCTCTTTGACCAATACAAAGCAACAGCTCCTGGATCGATACGAAGCGAATTATGGTGATCGATACGAACTTAAATTTTCGACCGATGTGAAATCCCTTGCATACTTGACTCCGACGAGCTTCTGCCTTGCATAACTGGATGTAACCATTAAACTGTATATTTGACTGCCCTTCGAAGCTCATCGATGGAACTGTAACTTGAAAAAATTCAGCAAACTTTAACTCGGATCGGTCTTTAAATTCTGGATGGCATAGTTGTGACGGTCAACGATGACGGTCATTCCAGTTGAATTTCGAAGTCTCGTCATTTGAGAATTTCCTGTCGTGAAATTTCTTAAGTATTATATAGCACTGCACCGCCCAACACATTCATGCACTTCACACTGGGGACACACGGGCTTATTAACAACTAATGATGGTTTTTGATAAGTTGATTAGTTATGGAATCCACAAGTTAACAGTAGCAGGAGCCTCAAAGTTCACCTCCCTTTGCAATAGAGATACCGGCCATCACGGTCGAAGTTATAGATCCAGCTCCTGACGAAATGCAAGGAGCAAGCTTCATTGGGAATCCACAAGATTCTGTGCCATCCAATGTCTTCGAAGATATGTTGAGGCGAATAGACATGTCTATCATTAGACGACGTTCTGTTACCCGGATCGAATGACATGCCACACGCTCCCCCAGAAGGATTCACAGCCTTTAACAAACACTCGTGCACAACGGGAACGCTTTCTCCATTCAACCAGGGCATTCGAAAAGTGTTATCCTTTTTAGAATCGCTCCATCGCAATTACACCCAAATGAATATGCACTGCTAAATAGTCTATTCATTGTTTTCATGGAACATCTCTTTCGACCTCTGACCCCGGAAGAAATCTGACACTTGTTTAATGTTTGCATAAAAAATGGCCGCAGACACCCAAAGTCGTATGAGTTGGTTGATTTTATGTTGTATTTAGTGATTTGGGTGATTTATGCAAATATATAAAAAGCAGGGACTAAACTGTAAAAGACACACAGATTTATAGTGGTTCGGCCAGAACGTGCCTACGTCCACTTTATATGTTATTCTCCTTTTTTCTTTAGATTACAAGTACAAAGCTTTGATTACAAGTATCTAAAGTTGTTTGAGAGTTCCTTCCAGGCTTGAGCTCTCCAACTTGTCTCAAAACTTAGCTCCCAAACTTGTCTCAAAACTTCTCCCCCATTGTTGTACCCCTGCCCCTCTATTTATAGAGTGAGGCTGGGGGCAGGGGTCTTGGATGTTTATAGCTGCTAGTGGGCCTGGGCTGATGCAATCTGGCCTGGCAGCGTTCTGGTTCGGCGAAGCTTTGGTTCGGTCGTAGCTGGGATGGTTGGACCGGTGGTAGGTTGGTCCGGTGGTGGCTTCCTTGCTTCTGGTCCGGTGTCGATATTCGGTAGTGGATGGAAGGTGGCTGGTTCGATTATGTTGGTTCGGCGGAGGTTGGTTCGGCGATTGGCGAAGAGGTCTGGTTCGGCAGGGGGATGGAAGTGGAGATGTTGGAGGTTGAGATGGTGGTCCGGCACCGAATGGTCCGGTGCCGAATGGTGGGTTGGAGCTAGGAATGCCGAATGAGCTCTTTGGAGTTTCGAATGCCGAATGAGATCTTGTTTCATACTTGAGTGAAACCCTTGACTTATGTATGCTTGCTTGCTTCTTTTTGCTCCGGTCGTGGTGGAAACGCACACAACATGGATATCCTGGTTTTGACCAAAAAATGGGATAACACTTTGCCCCCCAAAATATGCCTTGCGGTAGGAAGGCGTGTTTTGTAATGCCATGAGCTGGATGTTCGTATCCTGTTGATGACCTGTAAAGAGTTTGATATTTTATATGGCCCCAAATGACGACCGTTCGGGATCGAGCTATTTGGGATGAAGCGCGGCCGTTCATGGTCAAGCGCCTAACTTCAAATGACGATCGTTCGTGATCAAGTCATTTGAGGTGAAGTGCGACCGTGCGCGGTCAAGCGCATAAATCCATGCGTCGATCGTTCGGGATCGAGTCATCTGCAGTGAAATGTGACCGTTCAAGGTCAAGCGCTTTACTTCAAATGACGACAGTTTGGGATCGAGTCATTCGAGGTAAAGTGCGACAGTGCGCGGTCGAGTGGGGACCGTTCAAGGTCAAGCGCTTAACTTCAAATGACGATCGTTCGTGATCGAGTCATTCGAGGTAAAGTGCGACAGTGCGCGGTCGAGTGGTGGTCCTCAAATGACGACCGTACGCGATCAAGCCATTTGAGGTAAGGCGTAACAGTCAGTGATCAGGTGGCGGACCTCAAATGACGACCGTTCGCGATCGAGCCATTTGAGGGAAAGCGAGTTGTGCCGTTCGAGGCGAGTTGTGCCGTTCGAGGCGAGTTTGTGACCGTTCGCGGTCGGGTGCCGTTCGAGGCGAGTTGTGACTGTTCGAAGTCGGGTGCCGTTCGAGGCGAATTGTGACTGTTCGAAGTCGAGTGCCGTTCGAGGCGAATTGTGACTGTTCGAAGTCGAGTGCCGTTCGAGGCGAATTGTGACTGTTCGAAGTCGGGTGCCGTTCGAGGCGAATGAGTGTGCCCGGGGGGGACTTAATATTATCAGTGTTGGAGTCATTGTTTGGGGGAATTTTTCGAATCAAAGGCTTCGGCAGTTCGTTGCCATGCAATAGGTGCTCGTGGACCGTTCGCGATCCAACGGGCATACAAGTAAATAATTTTTTCATAGAATTGTAAATGTTAAAGCAATAGTACCTTACAGGAAGAATTCAAATGTTCAAATCGAAACAAAAGCAAAGCAAGGATGTCAAAGTGTAAGTTCCCACTCCGAAGCAGTCAATGATCATTCAGAGCATGCCTGAAGATCGTTCGCGATCTCGTACATGTGTAAACGATTTAATTGCGTTAGTGGAAGCTTACGACCTGTTCATCGTTATTTTAATCAAGCAATCAATGGATAATCAAATGGTGCCTTGATCCAGGGTCACCTCTAGCTAACGTAGAGGGCGGTCGCTCTGGCTCCACCGCTGGAGTTCGCCTCCTCACATACTGAAGGAGCATACCGTTCCTGATATGCCCTTCTACCTCGTCCTTCAAATGCCTACAATCATTAGTGTTATGACCATTCAATTCATGAAATACACAAAACTTATCTGATTTTCTTTCGTCAGAGGTTGGATCCCTTCGCATTGGTCTACGATACGGAACCTGCCCCTTGGTATCCTGATAAATCCGTTCCAAACTCTCGTTCAGCTCTGAATAGGTGGTGAAGCGTGGTTCTCTTCATAGCCACTTTGTCCCGTCATCATTATCCTCAGCCTTTCTTTTTCCTTTGCTAGTCTCCGCACCCTTTCCAGGTTGGTTTCCGCTCTTGATTACGTAAACGTCATCTTCTTCCTCTCTTTCTGCACTAGCATCTTCCAAACGCAGAAACTTTTCAGCCTCATGATAGAACTCTCCCAGATTCATAGGCGAGTCCTTGGTTAATGAATTCTTGAACTCTGTATTACCAGCTATTCCAGATACAGCCGCCATCATGACCATAGATGGATCTGGTCGATCCACTGATGCTGCCGCCGCATTAAATCGCGTTAGAAAGCTCCTCAAAGTCTCTCCAGTTTTCTGTTTCAAGGTTGCCAAAGTCATCACATTCTTGGGTCTCGCAATATGAACCCTGAATTGCCTCATGAATCTCTCAGTTAAATCTGCCCATGTTCCTATGGAGCCGCTCTCCAGTTGCCTAAACCATAACGCTGCAATGTCCGTCAAATACAGTGGAAAGCACCGGGCCATAACCTTCTCTGATGCCCCCAGCACTTCCATATGTCTCATATACTTCGTTAGATGGACCGTGGGGTCCGTTTTCCCATTGTACATGTCCAATGATGGTAGATTGAATTCTGGTGGGTTCCTAGCCATCCTAATCGCAGAAGAAAAAGGACTCCTGTTTACATCTTCCAAGTCTCTGTTTACTAAACCGCCTCTCATAGCTCTTCTAACCATCTCTGCTAATCTGTCATTGTCTCCAAGCTGTAGTCCTCGTTCACTGTCTTCGACCTGCCCCCCAAGTCCGCGGGAGTTTTCATGTGTATGCCTCCCTGGCTGAACGTTCATTCCTCTATTGCTACCAGTGGTTCGGATGCCCCCATCTCACTTCTCGGGGTCGGATCAACATGCTCTGCGTGAGTGCCACCTAGCTCTGGTGCTGCGCCAGATGGTCCTGCCCCGTTCTGAACCCCAGTTGCTCCTTGGATTTGTGCTCCAATTTGCCCAATTTGTTGAAGTAAGTTCTGGATCATCTCTTCTTGTCTTCTCATCATGGCCTCCATCTCATCCCTAGTGATGAAGATCGACGCTTGATTCCCTCCTGAGGAAGCCTCTTGACTTCCTTGGTGTTCACTTCTCTCTGGCCTTTGCCTTCTACTTGTTTGTCTCGTCATAACTCTTAGATCTGAACTCTTAGATTTTCAAATTCAACTTCTATCCGATGTAGCGGGAGCTGGTTCTTCTCAGTGAAAGCACCAAAATGTTTGCGTAAAAAATGGCCGCAAACACCCAAAGTCGTATGAGTTGGTTGATTTTATGTTGTATTTAGTGATTTGGGTGATTTATGCAAATATATAAAAAACAGGGACTAAACTGTAAAAGACACACAGATTTATAGTGGTTCGGCCAGAACGTGCCTACGTCCACTTTATATGTTATTCTCCTTTTTTTCTTTATATTACAAGTACAAAGCTTTGATTACAAGTATCTAAAGTTGTTTGAGAGTTCCTTCCAGGCTTGAGCTCTCCAACTTGTCTCAAAACTTAGCTCCCAAACTTGTCTCAAAACTTCTCCCCCATTGTTGTACCCCTGCCCCTCTATTTATAGAGTGAGGCTGGGGGCAGGGGTCTTGGATGTTTATAGCTGCTGGTGGGCCTGGGCTGATGCAATCTGGCCTGGCAGCGTTCTGGTTCGGCGAAGCTTTGGTTCGGTCGTAGCTGGGATGGTTGGACCGGTGGTAGGTTGGTCCGGTGGTGGCTTCCTTGCTTCTGGTCCGGTGTCGATATTCGGTAGTGGATGGAAGGTAGCTGGTTCGGTTATGTTGGTTCGGCGGAGGTTGGTTCGGCGATTGGCGAAGAGGTCTGGTTCGGCAGGGGGATGGAAGTGGAGATGTTGGAGGTTGAGATGGTGGTCCGGCACTGAATGGTCTGGTGCCGAATGGTGGGTTGGAGCTAGGAATGCCGAATGCTCTCTTTGGAGTTTCGAATGCCGAATGAGATCTTGTTTCATACTTGAGTGAAACCCTTGACTTATGTATGCTTGCTTGCTTCTTTTTGCTCCGGTCGTGGTGGAAACGCACACAACATGGATATCCTGGTTTTGACCAAAAAATGGGATAACATTTAACGTTAAGAGTCGAGGAGACAACCCTTCATTCACATTTCTAGAGGCAGTCAGCAATTGCCAAGTGGTGACGGGGTCCTGGACCTGGCTCAGCTACTTCAAAACGGAGTGGTTTTATTTTCGATATCCGCCAGAGTTTGCCAGACGATGGTTAGTTAGACATAAGTGCTGCAATTTTGCCAGTAGCTAGCGAGATAATCATAACTAACATTAGAACTAATATTTTCTTTAATTTACAGCCGCAATTCCACGATTCGAAGGTGCTCACTTCAAAGACATAATACGAATTCTTCAGGAGGTGCCGAGTGAAATGAGGGAAACCGATTCATTGCTCACAAATGAGAATTTGAGAGTCGTTGGGCTAATCGATCAAAATCGAAGCATTAGACTTAAAGGGTCACTAAAGGGCAGTTCCAGCAAAATGGGCTAAGCGCAGGGTGCCTAGGATTTAATAGTTGAGGAGGGCTATAGAGAGGATATGCCCACCGATGACGAGCCCATGGTTAGGCCTTCAAACAGTTTCCAGGATTTAGAGGGAAGGAGAAAAGGCAAGGCAGTCGCTCATAAGCGTCATAAGTCTTCGAGATGGAAATATGTAATTATGTCCATGTCAGCCTCCGGTGTTAGAATCACGAAGACTTCTCCCTCGTAAATAGAGAATCCTTTCAAAGAACTTGTCAATATTCCAATTTCGTACTATGTGTCACTTCAACATGACACCGGATTGGAGGGGCTTTCAAAGCGCTCTAGATTTGGGTGAGTCACTTCCCATAAGTGTGGCCGACATTACCAGTTGGTCTGGGGGTTGGAAATACATATAAAATTCATGGCACTGCACGATTTCCAATCATAAGTTTTTCATTTCAGGAGATTACTGATTCTGCTTTTCTTTCTTCTTTATAGATAAGATGACTAGGCAAGAATTTATCTTGGGAAGCCTCCGCTCTGCACGCCAGTCGTCTAGTTCATACTATGAGTCTCGTAGGAGTGAAGCTCACAATGACCGCGATCGCGATTATTCAAGCTGAGAGCGGTATAAAAGGGAGAGAGATAGAGATAGAGAACATAGATATCGCTCTCGATTGCGCTCTCTGCCTCCTTGAGCTCCAACACAACCCTCTGGTCATGGAAAGCAATCATTAGAGCCTCCATGCCAAAAATCGTCTTCTCAAGCTTCGAGGCCCGATTCACAACGCCGTAGATCCGAGGCTAAAGCTCCCACTGTTATTGAACAAGCGGTCACCGAGCCCACTGGGGAAGGAGCGATTAGAATCTCCCAGTTGAGAAAAGATTTTTCGAACATTTACTTTGATGGCTTTATCTTCCCTTCGCACTTAAAGAAAATTCCAACTGAGGCAGAGCAAACCATGCTTGACTACATCCACGATTTTTATAGCCAATACAGGGAGTGGATGAAAACTGCGGAAAAATCATTGGCGGTGGCTTGTGAGCGAGAAAAAACAATTGAGAACTTAGAAACCGACCTCGCTCAGAAGGACCGTATTATTCAAGTGCTCAATAATGAAGCCGATTCTTCTTGGAAATTGGAAATAGAAGCCACTAAAAAAGCAGATGGGGCAAATCAATCCATGGAAAGAATGCGACAGATGCATTACGTTTTAGTTGAGGAGATGGGCCACCGAAACACCACAGTTACAACTGAAAGGGATGCTGCTCTAAAGGAACTTAATGAGCTTAAAGCCAAACTTTTTGAAATAATCAAGGAAAAAGATGATGCAAACAAAGCAGCCGAGGAGGCATGCGAGCAAGCTGCGGTGCTTCGAGGTGAATGGGATGCGACATCACTTAAAATCCGGAAGGTTGAGGTCAAGGTTGAGGAAGTTAAAATGGCGGAGTCCAAGTTAGAGGCAGATATTGAATACCTTCTGATCATATATAATACTAATGTCTTGAAGCATAGAAATCTAGCCTGGCTCGACAATTATCCAACACACCTGCATAACGCTTGGGGCCAATTAGTAGAAGACGAAAAGGCTGAGCACCATGGTAAATCAGTTGACGAGTTCGAGCTTGAGAACCGGGTGCTGAATGAAGATGAAAGAAAAGTTCTCCACGATACCATGGTCGCATATGAAAAGGAGAAACTTGTCACCCAGTACTCGAAGGTTGGAGAAAGTTCTGGTGTTGAGCACCATGATATAAGTTCTGAAACTCTTGCGCCAACTTAGCCTGAATCCACATCTTCGGTTGATCCCCAGTCTATTCCTGCTTATAATCATGATCAACCGTGGCTATCTTCATCTTGTAAGCAAGTCTCTGAAGCTGCTCTGCCACCCACGAGCCAAACTGAGAAAGGTACTCCGAACATTTCTCACGGTTATTCAAAACCAGAAGCGTTGCTTGAAGTAATTACTAGTAGTTTTACCATTGTCTCTATCCGGTGAATGGAGCCACATCGGTCGTGCCTCCTACAACTCAAGAATCACATCATGCACAGTAGGCTATCATAACAGAAGAGACCACTTCAACATCCATGGAACCAATTGACGGAGCACAAGGGAGCACGCTTACTTTTGATGAACAGATGATGGAGGAACTTCTTGGTCATAGCAGTGACCCCTTTGCTGATTTACCGTTTGTTATGGGTGGAAGCGCACCAAGGGCTACTCTTCGGGCCCAACTGTTGGCATTCCCGGTGACGTGCAAACACTTCACGAAGAGGAGATGATAGCCGAAATTAATGCCGAGATGGAGGAAGCTGCACGGGCTAGTAGCTTTGAAGGTGGGATGGCGGGTCCCGGTCCAGCTCCATTACGAATGATCTCTCCTAGTGGCACGGTCGTCGAACTAACGTGTCTATTTTGCCTCCTATTGTTGATCTTGTCCCTCCGCCTTCAGGAAGCATTTCAATACATGTGAGTTCGGAGGAGGAAGTTGATGTAACGCCCCTCGATTGGAGATCAGTTGCCGAAAGGCAAGGGATCAAAGAGGAAGCCAGGTGGTGCTCTAGCGGGTCAACGCCGAAGAAGAAGCCGAGAAAAAAGAAAGAATAGATACGTCTTTTCGGCTCATTTTTGGTAGATAGATGGGAATCTACTTTTCCTTTCTTTTTGTAGCCGTGTATGGATGCGGGTTCGTCCCCTGCTAGTAGGATTTTTTGGTATAGTTTTGTACTTATCCTTTTTTCCTAAAGAATAGTTGAAATAAAATCTCATTTTGTCTTTCGTGCAACTTATGTTAATTTTCTTAAGTGTTTCGGCACTCGAATTTCCATTCGATACACCTATAAAGCTTTAGTTCTTTAGTTCAAACCTGGATTTAATTGCTAAGTCTTAGGGCTACGGTTTCATGTCGTGATCGAGTGTTAAGTCAAATTCTGATACCGCATTGTCTCAATCAGTGGCCGATACTTAAGTTCTACCCCCAGATTCGGGGGTACATTGGAAAGATCGGTCAGCAATCACCATTTTCCTTTAACACGCCGATCTCGATCTTTATAAAACGAAGATGAAACATGGTGAATTCGGGTAGTCGAACTACAAATGCTTATCAATTGGCGATCGTATCCACACTCTGGGGATTGCACCTGTTCGTCAGCGGTCGATTATGCCCGCCTAAATTTTAGCGATACGTCCACGCTTTAGGGACTTAAATTATCTTTACGGAAGGTCAGTCACACCTATTTAATATTTATAACTGCGTCCACACTCTGGGGACTTTAGATTAATTAGTAGGTGGTCAATCACACCCATTTGTATTTATACTTTGACCGTACTTCGGGACTCAGAGTTGTCTTACGAATGGTCGATTCACATCCAGTTTGTGTTTAAACTCCTATCCACTCTTCCGGGATTTAGAGTTAGTCGATGTTTGTACTCCAATCCACGCTTTGGGGACTTAGAGTTAGTAGATGTTTACACTCCAGTTCGCACTCTGGGAATCTGGAGTTAATGTTTATACTCCAATTCGCACTCTGAGAATTTAGAGTTGGCCAACAGACGGTCAGTCACGTCTTTTAGGCGTTAGGATTTCGTTAGCACTCCAGGAATGACGGATTTATCAGGATCGTGGACTGTCGACTCAAATCTATCATGAATTAACAAGCTAGGTCGTTAGATGGACGGGTCCACCTTCCTCGTACTTAGTTTGAATATGGATGAAGTCGTTACGCGAACGGATCCACCCTCTTCAAAACCGTATTTGTAAGTTTATACTCCGGTTCCACTCTGGGAATCTGGAGTTAATTAGAGGATTATCGTGTATCAATCCTTTCTTAACTTTAGTGTAATGGCTCGCCCTCGATCTCGGGTTTCACTTAGCGAGTGACCGGTCATATCACAGTCACTCCCTATTTGAATAAATCCCAATACATGATGGAACTTAGCTCTCCATGCATCATGATGGTTGTATAAAATATTCAAAAAATCATAGCTCTGGCTCGAAGAGATTGCATTTTATTGCTGAAATAAGAAAATACGGCGACGTGCCTTATTACAATTTTAAAATGCAGAAACAGATTGCAAATTAAAAGAAAATGAATGAATAAATAAAGCCTGTTATGTGTAGCGACGAAGACTCTCGCTATTCTAAGCTCTCGGCAAAACGAGATCGTTGACGGTCGATAGTTTAAATGTACCATCTCCAAGTTTCAATTTATACGGTCCTTCCCACATTGGCTTCATATGTGAAGGAACCAGATGAAATTCTTTTAAGGACGAGATCACCGAGTTCAAAGATTCGGAGTCAGACCGTGGCATATTTCAATCGAGCGACTCAACTACGGTATGCAGCTGCCCTCAAATCAGCCTCTTCTCGCTTTTCATCCAGTAAATCCAAAGGTTCGGCAAGTAATATAGCATTTGTATTCGGATCATAATATGTCATATGATGAGAAGGCACTTCTAATTCGACTGGAATAACGGCTTCTGAACCATAAGAAAGAAAGAATAGAGTGTGCCGGTCGTGGACCTGTGGATTGTTTGGTAAACCCCTAAAGCCATAGGAAGTTCATCAACCAACTTGCCCCGGCTTTTTCTAGCCGTTTCTTCAGAATAGACTTTATAACTTTATTAACAGCTTCAACCTGTCCATTCACTTGAAGGTGAACAGCTATAAAGAATTTCTTCTGGATGTAGAACTGTTAACAGAAGTTCATGAATTCAACACTGTTGAACTAGGTTCCATTATTGGTGATGATGGTATGTGGGGGGCCAAATCGACAGATAATGTTGCATACTACAAAGTTGATCACTTTCTTCGTGGTGACAGTAGCGAGGGGCTCAGCTTCCGCCCATTTAATAAAGTAATCAACTACGACGATGACGTACTTCGCACCACCTTTGGCTAGAGGTAGAGAACCAATAATATCAATGCCTCATACTACAAACGGCCAAGGACTGACCATCTGAGTTAGTTCGGTATGCAGAGCTCTAGGGATCCTAGCGTGTTTTTGACATTTGTCATACTTTCTAGCATTGTCCAACGCATCGCGATTCACGGTCAGCCAATAATATCCATAACGGAGCACTTTCTTGGCTAGAGCTTCTCCCCCTCGTGTGATCGCCACATTCCCCTTCGTGTACATCATGTAATACTCATTTGCTTTCTTCGTGAGCGATACACTAGAGTAAAGGAAAAGAGAACCCTCTTCTATACATGACTCCATTCTGAATAATGAACTGTGAAGCCTTTCGAAAAATTTGTCTCTTTTCACTCCAGAACTCCTGCAGGGTTCCACGCTCGAGATAATTTTTGAACGGAGTCATCCATGAATACTTATTGGGAACGACCTCGAATACATAATCTGTCTCCATTTGGTCGATGCTCGAGGAAGATAATGTCTCCACGGGAACGAGTCTCATTCGTTGTGCCTCGCCTGTATTGGATAACTTTGCTAATGAATCGGCTTTCTGATTGCGCTCTTGGAGATGCGGTAGATGGCATAATAATCGAACTGATTCAGTATCTCCTAGACCCGAGCTAGGAAAGCAGCCAGTCTTCGGTCTTTGGCCTGGTATTCACCCCTAACTTGACACACGACCAATTGAGAATCACAATAAATTTCCACAACAATGATTTTTAAATCTCTGGCAAGTCTCAATCCGGCAAGCAGGGCTTCGTATACGGCTTCGTTGTTGGTTGCACGAAAATCAAAGCTTAAAGCATAGCATACAAATCGACCTTCGGGAGTTTCAAGTACAACCCCGGCACCTAAGCAATGGTCGTTTGATGCACCATCGGTACATAGCTTCCAGATATACTTAGGAGATTCACTGGTTTTGGGCAAGTCCTCCGGGATTGTGAATTCAGCTATGAAATCTGCTAAGACTTGTCCTTGAATGGCTCGCCTTGGCGTGTAAGTAATGTCAAACTAACTTAGTTCGATATTCCACTTGAGTAAGCTACCAGACGTCTCAGGTCGCGTGAGGACCTGTCGTAACGTCTGGTTAGTGTAAATGAGAATAGAATGAGCTTGGAAATATGGACGAAGCTTCCTTAAGCCAATGGCAAGACAATTAGCCAACTTTTCAAGCTTCAATAATTTCTCTCGGCCCCGGTCCGTCGTTTTCTAATGTAATGTAGTGGGCATTGTATCTGATCTTCCTTCTGAGTTAGGGCAGCATTGATTGCGTTTCTAAAACCGCCAAATTGATGTACAATCTCTTGTGATCAATAGGCTTTGAAAGAATGGGTGGTGTGGAGAGATGTTGAATTAGTGTTCAGAATGTGCCCTCACATTCCGTAGTCCATTCAAAGTTCTGTTCCCTTTTCTGATCAGATCGAAGAAGGAAATGCATTTGTCGGTGGAAATGAACCTCCTCGGTGCTGTTACTTTCCCGTTAAGGCTCTGGACTTGTTTTATAGTTATTGGAGTCTCAAGATTCCTAATAGCCTAGATCTATTTGGGATTGGCTTTGATTCCTCGAGCTTTGACGATAAACCCAATGAGTCTATGAGCTGATCGATTCGAAAAAGTGGAAAACTATCTTTGAAGCAAGCTTTATTCAAGTCTGAGTAGTCAACACATGTTCTCTATTTTCTGTTTGGCTTTCGGATAAGTACAGGATTAGATACCCATTTTGGGTATAATGCATCTCGAATAAATCCATTTGATTTACGCTTGTCTACCTCTTCCTTAAGGGCGGCAGATCTCTCTGGATCCATACCATGTCTTTTTTTTGACCGGGACATGCCGCGGGTCAATATTCAATGTGTGGCTTGCGAAATCCAAGAAGATTCCACACATGCAGAATGTTTCCAGGCAAACACGTCGAGGTTTGCCAGGAGAAATTCAACCAATTTTTCTAGCATATGTTGGCTTAACTGAGATCCAACCTTAACATTTTAGAATTGTCACTATCATCGATAGGAACGTCGAAGGTCAATTCGGTTGGGAAAGCTTGACTATCTTTATTTTCTTCTTCACTTTCGATATCTCTCGGGTCAAGATCCCTTGGGAATTGGTTGGGGTTCCCAGGCCTAAGCCCAGGCGTTAGTTGTTAATTTTCTTCAAAGCGGATGCAGAGAGATTCCTCTACGTCCTTTCCTTTTTCCTTTCGCTACGCCTCCCGCAACTCAACAACAGAACAGGCTCGTCCAGCAGCCTGGTCTCCTTGAACGACTCCAACTCCATTATAGGTAGGGAATTTTAAAGTCAAAAACCTAAGGGCAATAGCGGCCCAGCATTCAGCTAGGGCTAGTCGGCCCAAGAAATCATTGTATGGCGAGTCTATGTCCAACACAGCAAACTGCAATATTCGGACTCTTCGACGTTCTCGGATTTCCAACTCCACTGGTAGTTCCACCACACTAGTGGGTTTAGTTGCACTCTCATTGAAGCCATGGATATGAGACTGGCAAGGCTTCAAATCCTTTTCTTCCATTTTCATATGATCATAGTCTCACTTGAATAATATATTCACTGAACTTCCACTGTCTACTAAGATCCTCTTCATCCAAGCAGGACCTACTTGAGCTGATATGACAAGTGGATCAATGGTTGGGGTTTCGAACCTGTCAGCATCTCTGTCATGAAATACGATGTCGTCAGTCATCTTTTTCTATTGCTTGGTCGGATCCTCGTCTTCCAAACTACTACAACACTCGAAGCTCGCATGCCTAATAGAACTGGCATACGACTCCATTTCCTTCCAGGTTTGGTCTGCTGGATGAGGACCACCACTAATAGTATTTATCACCAACCACCCGCCGGCACGAGCGGGTTCCTCCGGTCTCACCTGATTAGTACATGGTTCTGATTTGATGGGCCCGCACCTCCAGAATGCGACGCCCGCACAAACTGTTCCAACTTTCTCTCATGTATCAACTTCTCAATGATATTCTACAAATGATGGCACTCGTTTGTGTTGTGGCCATAACTATCGTGGAATCTGCAGAACTTTTCTGTCTCGATCTGCTTCGGAGCCGGTTTCTTATATTGGATGGTATTGCAAGTCTATAGATACACATTTTCCCAACGACGTATTCAAGGGAGTATAATTATCAAACATAAGAGCCCTACGTCGTGGACCATGATTCTGATCCCATTTCCTATTTTGGTTTCCATTGCCTTTCTGTTGATTTTGTTTATTCTGTATGTTCAATTGCACCTTTTCGGAACTCTCTCCGGTTTTTTTAACAGCTACATTGCTCTGGATTCCTTCCACATCGGGTCATGCATCATCCTTTTTCCTAGACTGTTTTGCATCCTTCCTTCACAAGAATTAGACTGCCTTGGAATAGAAATAGTCCAATGACGTAGGAGGTTTCCTGGCCAACCTGTTGCCGAATTCAGAATCGAGATCAATCCCCTTAGTTAGTGCCATCAGAATTGAGTTATCATTGGGATTTCTAATCTCAATGCACGTAGCATGAAATCTCTCCAAACAACGTCTGAGTGTCTCTCTAGGAGCTTGAATGACCCTAAAGAAAGTATTAACATCTTTCGGCCTTGTGATATGCATGCGGAACTGCTCAACGAACTTTGTTGCCAACTGATCAAAATTCGAGATAGATCGATATGGTAAATGGGTAAACCATATTGTTGCTGTGCCCCCTAGAGAAATTGGGAAACTTTGGCACTTAACTGCATCATCGGCTCGTGCGGCATTCATTAACAATTCGTCCTTTAAAATATGCTGGTTGGGATCAGAGCTCCCTTCATAAACTGACCGTTTTGGCATCCTGAAACGCCGAGATGGTTCAACATAGAGTATATCATCAGTAAAAAGAGTATGACTTTGGAAGATTCCCCAGTATTCATTGGTGAGGCCTTGGCTTTCCCGGATCATCTGACAGATCATAGTTGGGATGTCTGGCATTTGGACATTTTAAGCATGTTGGGACAAGGTATGGTCGGGTTCCACGATGCGAGGTTGGGCCAGTCATGGTCGACAGTCCATATCTCGTCTCCTTGGTTCTTGGTTCTCGGGGACATAAGGTTTTGGAGTGTATCCATGTTGGTGGTGGGTCAGATCTATCCAGTTTCGGGCTTCAACTATCAGTTGAGTAGCAGTGATGGTTGTGCGGTTGTCTGTAACATGATGAGGAACATTACCTTCACGGAGGAGGGTCCTGTTTGATAGTTGGTTGACAGGCCAACTCTCGGTGGCTCGAGACTCAATGTATGCTGGTGTCCTGTAGCTTGAGTATAACTTCCATCTAGCCATGGGCGCTTGGATCTATGATGGTAGTCAGAAGTGGCTGAACTCTCAGTGGATGAATAGGAAGCTTGATCCTTCCTGGATCTCCTCCGTCTCTGGTGATTTAGCCGATTGGTCAATTCTGCATTGGCATGTAGTTGTCGAGTAAGCTGTTGTCGGCTCCATGCTAGTTCTTGCATTAGTAGTTGGAATTCTTCCCTGGTGACAGGGCCTTGCGGATCTGATGATCCAGCAGCATTCTGATCAGTCGAAGGTAATTGCACGAGATTCTGTCTGTCCCGTCCTTCTGAATTTGTAGCTGTAGAAGTGGTCCTTGTGTAAACCATGATGGATAGCGAATCTATTTCCAAGACTTGATGTAAATATGAATAGGATGGAAGAACTTTAGACTTGAAATCTAGATCTTTTCCTTGGATTCTTGCAATCCGATATCAGTCGTAGATTCAATAAGCAGGAGAACAACTGGATTTTCTCAGTGAAAGCACCAAAATGTTTATACCAAAATTAGGCACAACACTCCCCGGATGTGTTTGAAGAGATAAAATGAAGAATATATATTGAAAATGAGGAAGATCTAACAAACACACCAATAAACGAACAACTAAACACATAGAAACATGCCTATTTAGAGTGGTTCTGCATATGGCCTACGTCCATTATGAAATGATTGACTTT
This sequence comes from Allium cepa, assembly GCA_030765085.1. Classification (NCBI taxonomy): domain Eukaryota; kingdom Viridiplantae; phylum Streptophyta; class Magnoliopsida; order Asparagales; family Amaryllidaceae; genus Allium; species Allium cepa. The sequence continues at coordinate 244,153,391 of CM060930.1, forward strand.
TATTAACTTTTTCTTGCTGGTTACAACGAATTATAATAGTAAAAATCGAGTACAATAGTAATTTCGGCAGAGTTTGAACGTTAAAGAGCCAAAAGTCCTTTTTGAGTATGTCATAGGCTGTTATTTATAGGCGTAGGTTGCAAATATCTCACTTAGATCATAGAAGACCTTTTCTCTCACGTGGGTGGGCCCATGTAATCGATCCCTGAACATTTGGAGCCGATCCGTGATCGATACGAACGCAATTCGTATCGATCAAGATTTAGTCCAAACGAATCGGGATCGATCACGAACATTCCTGGAGATGTACGCAAGCTTCTGTGAAAATTTGATGGCATTTGGACTTGTAGATTTTGATTTAGGATCGATGCATGTTTCGATTTATTGAAGGCTGCTGAGTTGCATCGATCCACTTCGCATCGCTCTTTTTGTATCGCTCCATCGCACTGCTTGCTAGTTGACGTGGCGCTAACTTCTTGATTGAACCACTTTTCATGCCGAGTGAATGTTCTATCATTTGAATTGTGCTTTGTTTGTATCGACCTGGAATTATTCTTTGTATCGACCTGGATAGCTCTTTTCATATCGATGCTTCAGAGGTTGTTTCGTATCGGTATTCGTCATTGGCTTCATATCAACAATTATAGGCTACTTCGAATCGATGGATGGTAACGTTGTTCGTATCGATCTGTCATGCACTCTTCATATCAATTATTGGTTGATCGATTTGAAATGTGTAGATGGGAAGATTGACACGAAGTATGTAGAAATGGAATCGACACGAAACGATGAACATTGATGGATACGAAGGGAACGAGCTTGATGGATACAAAGAGAGGTGGTTTTTGATGGATATGAACTACGAAGAGAGCTATCCGGATGGGTACGAAGTGGACTCGCTATTTGCTGATCAATAAGTAGTGCACAGTTGATGGATATGAACAGGATTGATGCAGAGGAGGTCTCTCTCTGATTACTTCATGGATACGAACTAAGTGATCACTTAAGTTGCATCGATCATATCTTGAGCATACGAACTCTGATTGACTTGAAATTTGAAACTTGGCTTTCATGGCTTTGTTTGTCGTGTCATGTTAATTGTAGCTTGATCTGAACTCAGACAAAATTTGTCAGTATCCATAGTAGACGCGTATATAACTGATTTTTGGGATGAACGGTCTATGGTCTCTAACCAATTCCTTGGCGTCACTGCCTTACCAAAAGATGGGATAACACATATATGTTAATCAAATACATAATTAACGATCAATGGTTAACACATTGTTTATCCAATGTAAATCAAATTGCATATAAATAATGTCCAAATAAATATAAAAGCAGAATAGGTATTTATTCTGCTAATTAGATGTCCATAAAAACCTATTCAATTTAAATATAGCAGAACAGTATTTTATTCTGCTAACAGATATCGTTAATGAAGTATAATTAATTTAATTATGATATTATTTTAAATAATGTAATTATAACCAATTAGTATCATTTTATCATAAATTTATACTTTAATAAAAACTACCAACTATTTATACCAGGTTGTTGTATCATCAATGTGAGTCTAATGCAAAAATCCATGGGTCAAACGGATTTTAAATAAGGAGATATAGCTATTTAAATTCAAAGCATTAAATTACTAATATAGAACTTAAATAAATTTATATTTTCTCATGCAAACTAAACCAGGCCCAGCCCAAACTCATCTTCACCCGCTTGCTATGGTAACATCTCCCCCATCCGAATACCTAAAATCGATCACCTGGACCTAATATCTTGCACAGCTGTACACGTGCACAACCACTTCCAACCACCGCTCGCCCATTCAAGACCACCCGCAAGTCCGCCTCACCACACTCATCCAACTGCACCACACTGCCCTAGCTTTGACCCCTCCAGTTAGATTATGTCCACTCTAACCCACATCAACACCATTTCTAGGTAATAGACGCACACGGAAAGCTCCTCCCTCCATCGCCTTGGCCACCAATGGTCACCACCTCCATAGCCAATCGACTCACTAGCGACTACCACACACCTCGAGCCCCGCCTCACCAAGTCCTATATATCATGTCACCGCCCTCAACCTAAAATTCGAACACCCAAAAATAAACGATCAAAACCCTACTTTGACCTCTCCTTTTCAACTCCGACCACTGGAGACTAAGAGACCTCCTCCAACATCTCCGCCGCCACCTAAGGCAGCTTCCAACACTGCCGTCCACCTCCAACACCACCTATATCATGGAAATTAAATGGTGAATGGAAAACATTCATCTATCAACCTTGATCGAATCCAACCTCTTAAATTCACGTAACCAACTCTAAAATACCCGCTTGACGACACTAACTTATCTGTAACCTCCGTTCTTCGATTCATGCTCGTCGAAAAATGACCACCATCTAACCACTACTGTTTTTGGCCAAATCCTACCACTATGGTTGACAAAACTTCGACCCATCATTTTTTAAATAATAGAGGTTAAATAAGCAACTTTGATGAAGGAAGTTTTGATCGAAAGTGGACGATTTGTAAGGCATTGATTTTTGAAAGAAGGAGGCTGCTTAGTTTTCCTTTTGTTTTTAAAATACAACAAGAGGTAAGGAGGGAAACAGAAACTTGCAAAGTGAAAAAAAGAATTTAGTAATCGTGAATATGGAATGTATATTTATTAGGTGAAATAAAATTAAATAAAATAGAATAAACAAAAATGCCCTTTAAATGAATTTTTCAACCTTTTTAAAATATGGTGGATTACCTTTGTTAACTTTCTTACTTAAGGAATCATTTCATTATCAAATCCATCATTTCATATTTTCAAATTAAATATATTTTATATTTAATAACCCTTATTGTTATTATATTATTCACATTTTAAAACAAAGGTGTTTCTTTTAAACATTTTAAATGTTGTCTCTTTTAAAATATAAATAAAAGTATGATGGCTTTTTTTACAACTTGTATTTCAATAAAAATCGAAAATCCAAAAAAGGGTTCCGGTCACATTTTCTGTATTTCACCGAACTACCTATTTTAGTAAACAAAATTCAAAAAAGAATTTTCTATCATTAGTTATAAATGAAAAGAAGGTTGTTTAATTATTAAAACCATTAATTGAATATTTAAAATAAATTAAATATTCATAAATCAAAGCGATAAAATTTTGGGTTGTTACATTCTCCCCCTTAAAATAATTTCGATCCCAAAATTTGGTCTCGACAAACAAAGAAGGAACCCAGACCATAAAACTTAATCAATTTTCCTCCATAACTATTTATGGAAATATTTCAATAATCACCACTTAAGTTTTTTTTAAACTTATATGATACCCTATCATATCTTGAGGGTACATACCACTTATATTATTTCAAATCCTTTTATAAATTTGAATTTTTTTTCCTTAAGTAAATTCAAGATCCAAATAACCGATTTTACCTCAAAACCCTTTCTAAAAATGAAACTATATATTTTTAACCATAGGAAAGACATATATAGTCTGAGTAACTCCAAATCAATACCAAAGAGCTTACCATCCCCCTACAAAGGGTAATACTTTAAGAAAAGCATTTACCATTCGAACCCATTTCTTTCCCATTTTTAGTTACTTTTTGAGTTACTTGAACTAATTAGCTTAAAAATACTTCTTCCTATTTTAAAATCTCCATTTTGAAACAATACTTTACATATTTCCAAAAAAATAGTTTTAAAGTATATGTATAGCCAACTTGCTTCAGGTTTGTTTGAATTTGAACTTGTTTTGATGGTACAATGATAAAAAGAATAAGTTACTAAGTGCACTACAATGATCGCAAAGGCAAACATCCGATTGTCACTTAGAATATTGTTCATATGACCACAACAAAATTCGGGACTCATTTCCTAAACTATCCAAAAAAGGCATCTCCTTAAAATTCTCCTTCCAAAAGATTTATACTTAAAAATACTTCCAAGTAAAACTATTATTACCTTCACAAAAATCATTTGAAACCCTTTCTCAATGATCCAGAAATTTAAATCCTCAAAAATCCTTTTATTTACAAAACGAATTTTTATAAAAAAATCTTGTCAAATCATCTTCTTATACAACATCAATTTATATATATATTCATTTTTCAAATATTTATACCAAAATATTCTAGTTTTCTATTAATAAACGTCTTTATTAAAATTCAATTCTAATCCCACATTATCACCAAATGCCTTATTATCAAACTGTGAAACTTAATTCAAGGTGGTCGTTTTAATGTTCCCATAATTTCTAACTACCCAAACCAGGTTAAAGGAAAATTATTTATACATCAGCAAACAATATACAACATCCCAAAACCAGACGAGGATGACTACTCAAATCCTAAATGATAACAATTTAATATTCTCATTCCTAACAAGCACATCAAAAACCATATTAACTTTTGAAAATTATCTTTTTATATACAAAATATACTCTTCGGTAAAATTATTTTATTTACCAAATTTAAAACAATATCGTGTCGGTTGGCCTTGTTCAAGAGTTTAGGAATCCCTATCGACAACGTGGCCGAGACGCATCGACCAGAATTCATAAACCACTCAAACCGATCAAACAACGTGATATAAAATATTTTTATATCCCTAAAAAGTACGCACTCTCATACACTCAACTCATTCTAGGGTGTCACTTACTCTATCTTAAATGAGTTTACCTCACCAATGCCTAGATGTTCGCTCTACCTAAGCTCTGATACCACTTGTAACGACACGCCTTTTGGACCCTCGAAAGTTGAGACTATTACATCCAGGGTAGTCACATGTTGAGCATTTAAGTGTCAAAAAGACTGATTTTTATGGCAAAACAAAAGAAAAGATAGAACAAAATCTCAAAAAGTGACAAGTAATATATAATATACCAATGATCTTTATGAAAGAAAACTACGACATAAATACATGCATCAATCAGAGTAACTAACATATCATCGGCCTAGACAGTTATAACAGTCTGTCCTTATAATTGCTGATTAATACGAACAAGAAAAAAACAACGAAACATAAAAAAATATGTGCATATGTCTTGGAGGCATGCAGCTCATCTCTTTTGAAACTCCAAAGCATCCAGCTAAATCTGAAAAACATGCTCAGGTTGACCTAAGCATTATAATGAAATAACATCTGCATCAATCTGGTAAACCAGCGTGAGAAACACAAATTAAATGGATTTTTAATATTCTAAAACCTTTTGAAAATAAAAGTATCCCATAAGATCACGCCGCACATAAACACGAGATGGATTTTATCTTACGATAACCAAACCATTTCTATTTGAAAATCTAGTGATATTATAATAATGTCTAAGGAATGAATATAAATAAAAAATAATTATGTTATGCGTGAGTGTGTAACAGAGCAATAATAGGTATACAATCAAAACCGTTAAGGCGTGTTCACTAATTGTGTAGGATTCCACGGAAGTGCCCTAGGTACCTCGAGAACAGTCCTTCTGCATAAGGATCAGAGATATCCTTCCAAAGCAGCATAAAACCCTAGTTGATGTATCATAGGAAATACATAGCTGGCCCTCATCGATCAAGCCGAGTGCATCGCTCTCACATGCATATAGGTAACTCTAGGATAAAGTCGACTACACGCTTATGGGTTAGCTAAACCCCTGGCTATGCATCATATCTCTGGTTTTAGTCATATCCGCTGGTGAGACTATGTCTGTATTCCAGCACACGAGTCTCCATATGAATAGTTATAGGAACCACACATGGATTCTCATACCTTAGTAAGTCTCGGAATCACATGTGGATTCCAACATTTCAAAATAGATCTTGGAATCACACAGGGATTCCCATACGTCAACAGGTCTTGGAATCACACATAAATTCCGACATCTCGAACCAGTCACGAACCTCTTCCAAAGCGTAGAATCATATATGGTTTTGGAGTCGTTATGATTTTGAGTCATCTCATATAAGCATACTCCCCCTTTACCGAGCTTTTCAAAACAAAACGATCGACTTTCTGAAAAACTCAACATCGGTTCTGCGGGGAAAAAACCGATAATACATAAGAGGGGAGATCACCTCCTAATCATTTAAGTGGACGGATTTTTTTGTGATTTATCCTAGAAGAACAAAATGATTTTATACGTACAGCATGGCACCACCGATGGTAACTATACCATATAATCCTTATGTTTCTTCTATATATTTCTAGAGTTTTATTTTGGCCAAGATTTCATAGTCGATTATTTAATTATCAAATAAAACAAACAATCAATATAGATTAATTTCATATAGAATACATTAATCCTCTTTTAATTAATCTTTCATTAATCAAAAGTCACCTTTTAGTACTGGGAAATATATCCATATACTTATCTCACCGATATAAGTATATTCACAAACACTGCACTTTCACTACCTAGAAAATGCGTCCATATACTTATCTCAGTGGTATAAGTATAGTCACAAAACATTAAGAAAGATTTTTCCCTTTTCTAAAACCATATTAAATGGGTCAAAGAAAATGTTATTTAAAAACATTGTTTACTAAAGACTCAAAGCACTAGCCTTCGGTGTTAAGTATGGAAAGGATATTTCCATATCACCATAATTAAGAAGGACTAATTATAAATTGATCTACATGAGTGATTCAAATTTTGTAAATGGAAATAATGCTTTATATACCAAACATCAATCTTCAATTTCAAACTTTAACTATCCTTTGGATAACAATAAGGCCGCTCAAGTTGGGGTATTAGTACCTCTCAAACCTTGACTCGACGACATTCTTACCTTCTAAGATAGGTAGATGTTTTCCTACGTCGAAGTTTAATGTCAAACATACAATTTCATAAATTTCGTATACTGTTGTTATGAAATAACTTTCTCTCTACTTTCCCACGTCTTGTACTACAGTTAGAGTATTATAGATCATTTGAAATTTCACTTAAACCCCTTAAAGTATTCTTTGAAATCCTTATATAAAACTTCACCTGAAACTACATTTAAAACACATATGATCTGAAAAGATAAGATCATTTTCTTTATGGAAGTGAACACTTACTTTATTATCTCAAATAATAATTTTCAAACCACTTCTAAACATTTTAAAATATAGTTCAACTCCCAGTTCAAATCTTACCTTAAAACATCCCCTTTTAAAAAGAATTTTAACTTTGAAAAGTAAACAAATTCTCTTTACATAATCCCTTGTTAATATCCCAAATAAATCCTTTAAATCACGAAATCTCTTTCAAACATTTTACTATTCAAAAGTATATTTTAAAATGCATAAAATATAATTCAAACTCCTATATAAAAAAATTCATCAAAAATAATTACTTAATTTTGATTTGAAATCCCTTTCCTTTGAACGGATCTTGATTATCAAATTAAGATCTTTACTTAAACATTATTAAATTACTATTTAATAATATATTTAAACTTGTTTTATAAATTAAATAGCCTTTAAACTCCATTATTAAAATGATTAACTAACTTTAAACATCATTAATAAAATAATTAATTAACCTTAAGCATCTTTTAATAAAATAATGAATTAACCTTAAATGTCATTTAATAAAATAATTAAATAACTTTAAAACATCATTAATATAATTATTAATTAACTTCACACATCATTAATGAAATAATTAAATACTTTACTTCAAATTGTTATAACATTGAAATAAATTTAAATCCATAAGTTTTCAAACTCAAAAGAGGCTTAGCGAGCATAATGGTACTTAAACAAGCTACCGTTTATTTTAAATTAACTTTCCAAGTCAGTACTAGTATTTACATAAGCTGGCATATATGTAAATCAAATCCATAATTAACGATAAATAGGTAACACATCGTTAATCCAATATAAATCAACTGGCACATACGTAATGTCCAAATAAATATAACAGTAGAACAAGGATTTATTCTGCTAATCAGATGTCCATAAAAATATGTTCAATTCAAATATAGCAGAATGGTGTTTTATTCTGCTAACAGACAATGAAGTATAATTAATTTAAGTATGCTATTATATTAAATAACATAATTATAGCCAATCAGTATCATTTTATCATAAATTTATACTTTAATAAAACTGCCTAATATTGTACTAGGATGTTGTACTTGTCAATACGAGTCTAATGCAAAAATTCACGGGTCAAACGGATTTAAAACTAGGGAGTTATAGCTAATTAAATTGAATGCATTAAATTACTAATATAAAACATAAATAAATTTATTTTTTCTCACTTAAACTAAACTAGGACCAGCCTAAAATCATCTCCACCCGCTTGCAATAGTAACATCCTCCCTCATCCAAATCCCCAAATCGATCGCCTGAACCTAATATCGTGCACGGCCATGAACATGCACAGCCACTTCCAACCACCGCTTGCCTATCTAAGACCACCTGCAGGTCCGCCTTGCCATGCTCATCCAACTGCACCACATTGCCCTGACTCTGACGCCATTGATCAAATTCCGTCCATTATACCGGACTTTAACATTATGTCCAAGATATGGACACACACGGTAGGCTCCTCTCTCCATCGCCCCGGCTACCAATGGCCACCCCATCGACAGTCAATCGACTCGCCAGCCACTTCCACACACATCCAGCCCCATATCACCAACTCTGATGCACCATGTCGTTGCCCTCAACCCAAAATTCGAACAACCAAAAACGAATGACCAAAACCCTAATTTAACCTCTTCCAATCAACTCCAATCACCGAAAATTCCAAGACCATCTCCGCCACCACCCAAGGTTCCAGCATCACCATTTACCTCCAATGCCACCTACATCATAGTAAATTCAATGGTTAACGAAAAACGTTCATCTGTCAACCATGGCCAAACAGAACTACTTAAAATCGCACGAACAACTCTAAAAATCATCGCTTCATAGCACGAACCCATCTATGACCTCCATTCTTCGATTCGTGCTCGTCAAAAAATGACCACCATCCAACCACTACTATTTCCAGACCAATCCCGCCACTACGGTTAATGAAACTTAGAACTATCATTTTTATATAATACTAGAGGTTAAAACAAGCAACTTTGATGAAGGAAGTTTTGGTCAAAAGTGGACAGTTTGTAAGGTTTTGATTTTTGAAAGAAAGAGGGTGCTTAGTTTTCCTTTTGTTTTCAAAATACAGTAAGAGGTAAGGAGGGAAAAAGAAAATGGAAAAAAATGCAAAATGAAATTAGGAATCATGAAGATGGAATGTATATTTGTAAGGTGCAATAAAATAAAATTAAAATTAATAAAATAGAATAAGTAAAAGACCAAAAATGCCCTTTAAATCAAAATTTCAACTTATCCATCCTATCAAAAACCACCCCTAGTACAAACCTTTTTAAAATATGGTGGATAATAGAGTGATATAGTACCTTGTTAACTTCCTTACTTAAGGAATCATTTAATTTTCAAAGCCATCATTTCATATTTTCAAATTAAATATATTTTTATATTTGATAATCATTATTTTTATTATATTACTTTTTACATTTCAAAAAAACGATGTTTATTTTAAACATTTTAAATGTTGTCTCTTGTTGAAGTATAAACAAAGGTATTAAAACTTTTTTTACACCTTGTAGTTCGATAAAAGGTCAAAAATCCAAAAACCTGGTATCGGTTACAATTTCTGTTTTTCATCCAATTGCCTATTTTAGTGCAAAAAAATCAAAACGAATTTTATATCATTAGTTATAAATTAAAAGAGTGATATTTAATTATTAAAACCATTAATTGAATATTTAAAATAAATTAAATTTCACAAATCAAAGCGATAAAGTTCTGGGTCGTTAAAGTTATAGACATATATCTTTATATATATATATATATATATATATATATATATATATGTATGTATGTATGTATGTATGTATGTATGTGTGTATGTATTTTATTATTCATTATTTAACTTTTAATTAATCTATTTAATTGAAAAACATTAATTAAATATGTTATCCCGCTTTTTGGCAAAGCCGCGATACCAAAAGATTGATCGAAAAACGGAGAATAGTTCGTCTCAGAGGTTGGTCATATTTCGTTTCGCTATGAATATCGCTGAATCTTGTCCGAGTCCAGATTGAGCTACAATTGATAGGACACGACAAGAAAGACCGTAGAAGTCGGCATCTCAAATTTCAAGTCAATCCGAGTTCATATGCTCGAGTTATGATCGATTCAATGTGGAGGGGAAGACCTAAGTTTCGAACCGATGGCTGATCAATGGTTCGAACCGATCACCTTCGAATCCATCGAATTCGAACCCATCAACGCGCCTCGGGTTCGACTCCATCACCTTCGAATCCATCGAGCATCAGTTGTTCGAACCCATTGACAGAGCCTCACTCGAACCCATCCATAAGGCCACATTCGAACCCATCCATGAAGCATCTTTCGAATCCATCAATGGAGCCCTGTTCGAATCCATCTAGGAAGCTTCGTTCGAATCCACTGGGTCAACTGGCCAAGGTGAAGTGTCTTTCATCGGTTCGAATGCGCTGAAATATGTGGAGTCGAAGCATTCAACTTGGAGCAAAACCCGGATCGAGGCGAAGTGTGCGCTCCACGTCAACACGAAGACACGTGCCACCATGGTTTCGAAACCATCGATTCGAATGCATGGTTTCTAACCAAACAGCCACGCAGTGAACCCCATTTCGAATCCATCATATCTCCCAATCTACTGATCTAGATGCCACGAAATTTTCACAGAAGCTTGAATACATGTTGAAGAATGCCTACACCAAATTTCACCTCGATTGGATGATTTTATGATCGATTCGAATGGAGTTCAGATCGATATCAAAGTGGGCCCATATTTCCTGAAGCCAGGCGCGTGGGCCCCCTCACGTGCCAGATGTGGTCTCCCAAGTTTTCAGCGAAATATCGGCAGCCTACGCCTATAAATAGAGCTCCAGAGCCAACAGAAAAGGGATCTTTCGACTCTCAAGCGCCCAGACTCTGCCGGATCGAGATCTCCATCATCCTACATCATAATTTTACTGTTGATTTCAAATTTCCAGTTTAACTTGCGATCGATTGCTGCAACAACTTGTAATCATTGAAAGAGAATCAATAAAACATCAAAACACTTCACAGTGGACGTAGGCAACACGCCGAACCACTATAAATCGCTTGTCTACGCATTTATTTTACGGCTAATTGAAGTTTTTGTTAGATAATATCTGTTTTGAACTTACTTCTTCACTATTATCTCTTCAACGACTCCGGAAGAGTGTTGTGTCCAATTTTGACACAAACACTTTGGTGCTTTCACTGAGAAAACCCAGCTTTTCTCCTGCTCATTGGATTTGTCGTCGATACCGGATTGAATAAATCTAAGTGAGAGATCCAGATCATCAAATCCAACTTCCTTCCCTTCTATTCAGATTTGCATAAAGTCTAGGAAAGGAATTCAACTATCAAGATGGTTAGCACAAGAACCACCTCAAACGCTATCAATCAAGAAGAACATGATAGACAAATCCTGTACCCCAACCTCCATCTAATCAGAATGCTACTGGGCACTATGAACCGTCCGGTCCGGTTACTCGACAAGAGTTGCAGTTGTTACTCCAAGAGCTAACCCAGAGTCGGCAACAGCTAGAAGAACAGCTATGCGCTAACGCTGAGTTAATCAACAAGCTGGATCGCCAGAAACGAAAGAGATCCATGAGAGACCATGCTTCTCGCTCATCCAGCGAAAGTTCTTCATTCTCTGATTATCATAACCGGCCTCCACGACCCCGGCTAGATGGGAGTCGTATGCCACCCGTTGGAAATCAACCGACATTGACCGTTGGACAACTTAGAGTTGGTCCGTCAGCCAGTTTCCAAACCGGACCCTCCTCCCGAGAAGGTGCCGTTCCTCACTACACCGCAGAATACCGCACCACTAACGTTGCGGCTGAGCCAGGGGTCGACGCCCAAGATCAGTCGGACCTAGACCGTCGTCATAGCAGGCGTACTCCTGAATCGTACGTCCCAGAGGACTATGAGCCGAGAAGGCGAGACTTGGACCGTCGACGATATCCGGTTCAAACTCAAAGTATGGAACATGATCATACTCCGGCGCAAATGCCGGATCTTTCGACTATGATACGTCAGATGATCCGTGAGAGCTAGGGATTCACAAACGACGATTGGGGAGTTTCCCGAAGTCACACTCCTTTTACGGACGATATTCTTACTGCTGAACCTCCACGGCGATTCAGGATGCCAACTCTACCCATGTACGAAGGGAATTCCGACCCTACCCAACATATTCTAAAATATGAATGGTCGATGACCGCTGCCAGAGCCGACGATGCAGCGAAGTGTCGTAGTTTCCCCATATCCTTGGGGGGCATCGCTACCATGTGGTTCACTCGGTTACCACCTCGATCCATCTCTTTCTTCGATCAGTTAGCCACAAAATTTGTCGAGCAATTCTGCATGCACGTCACAAGGCCAAAAGATGTCAACACTCTATCTAGTGTCACGCAAGCTCCTGGAGAGACACTCAGACACTACTTAGAGAGGTTCCATACTGCATGTGCGGAGATTAGTAATCCAAACGACAACTCCATCCTTATGGCATTGACTAAGGGGATCGACATCGATTCTGAGTTTGGCAACTGGCTAGCTGGAAAACCACCTGCATCATTGGACCGTTTCCACGCCAAGGTAGCTCAATTCCTGAGACGGGATGACGCGAAACAGTCTAGGAAGCAAACTGACGCAGGGCCAAACGCGGAAGGGACCCAAAGCAATGTTGCAATAAAACAGTCCGGTGAGAGCTCCGGAAAAGTTCAGTTGAACATTAAAAATAAACAAGCTCGGCGAAGAGAAAGCGTGAATCAAATTAAGAAACAAGATCAAACTCGTGGCCCATAGCGCAAGAATCCAATGTTTGACAGTTACACTCCTCTAAATACATCACTAGAGGATTTGTACTTACAAACCTGTGGAACAATTCAATATCAAAAGCCTGCGCCAAGGCCGTCGTCAGAAAGACAAATCCAAACTGGAAAGTTTTGCAGGTTCCATGAAAGCTACGAGCACAATACGAACGAGTGTCGCCACTTACAAGACCTCATTGAGAAACTGATCAGAGAAAGGAAGCTGGAACAGTTTGTGCGGACACCGCAGCCCAGAGAAGCGGGCCCATCAAATCCAAACAATGGACCCAATCGACCAAGACAGGAGGACTCGACCTGTCCTAGTGGAAGATTGGTGATAAACGCCATCAGTGGCGGACCTACTTACTCCGGAGCCTGGAACGACGAAGATCCTCGTCACTGTCACACATGACAGACTCCTTCAATCTATGAATACTTTGCAATTTCCTTTGCATTCTGAAATTTGAATTTGTAATAAGGCACTGACTTTGCCATATTTTCTTATTTCAGCAATAAAATACTATCTCTTCAAGCTAGAGCTGTGGTTCACCGAATACAACGTTCAACAATCACGACACACGAAGAGCTAAGTTCCATCAAACAATGGAATTTATTCAAATAACGAGTGACTGTGATACGACCGGCCATTCACTAAGTGAAATCCCAGCTCGGGGGCAAGCCATCACGACAAAGGCTGAATTGGACCAGCACACGACAGTCCATTCAATAATTCGTTCCCGGAGTACGAACGGACTCCAACTTCCCAGAGCGTGAATTGGAGTATAAACATTCAACGATTCGTTCCCAGAGTGCAAACGGACTCCAACTTCCCAGAGCGCGAATTGGAGTATAAACATCCAACAACTCGTTCCCAGAGCGCGAACAGACTCCAACTTCCCAGAGCGCGAATTGGAGTATAAACATCCAACAACTCGTTCCCACAGCGCGAACGGACTCCAACTTCCCAGAGCGCGAATTGGAGTATAAACATTCAACAATTCGTTCCCACAGCATGAACAGACTCCAACTTCCCAGAGCGTGAATTGGAGTATAAACATTCAACAATTCGTTCCCACAGCGTGAACGGACTCCAACTTCCCAAAGCGTGAATTGGAGTATAAACATTCAACAATTCGTTCCCACAGCGTGAACGGACTCCTACTTCCCAGAGTGTGAATTGGAGTATAAACATTCGATAATTCGTTCCCACAGTGTGAACGGACTCCAACTTCCCAGAGCTTGAGTTGGAGTATAAACATTCAACATTTCGTTCCCACAGCGTGAACGGACTCCAACTTCCCAGAGCGTGAGTTGGAGTATAAACATTCAACAATTCGTTCCCAGAGTGCGAACGGACTCCAACTTCCCAGAGTGTGAACTGGAGTATAGACATCCAATAAATCGTTCCCAGAGTGCGAACGGACTCCAACTTCCCAGATTGCGAATTGGAGTATAAACATCAAATCCATCGTTCCCAGAGTGTGAACGAATTCCTAAAAAGCGCAAATAGGTGTGACTGACCATCCAGCGGCTAACTCCAGATTCCCGAAGCGCGAGTTGGAGTAAAAACATCAATTCCAAGTTCCCGAAGTGCGAACCCAAGCATACATGTTTTCTCCAAGTTCCCGGAGTGTGAATTGGAGCACAAATACCAAGTCAAAGTTCCCGTAGTGCGAACTGAAATGTTAATACTAACTCCGAGTTTGCAGAGTGTGAGTTGGAATGTGAACATCAATTCCAAGTTCCCGAAGCGCGAACCGTGTTACAAACATCGATAACTCTCGAGTTCCCGGAGTGCGAACCGGATTATCGATCTCAAATTATCTTAAGTCCCCAGAATGTGTGCATGTGCTTAAAGTTTGCAATAAACGCACTCAACCACAAAAACACAAATGTTATTCCCCGAGACTAGGGGGCAAAAAAGCTAAGTGTTAATCGCTAACCAAAGTGATACAATGTCTGAAGTTCGATTATTCATCGATCACAACTTGCGACCAAGATTCTCAGACTTGGCGAATAAAAACGAATTCTACGTGACGGTAAAAACACCGCAAGTGCACCGGACTGAAAACAAAACACTACAAACACTTAAGCACAAAAAGAAATGAGAATTGAAACAAAGAAACTGAATTTTATTTCAATTGACCAGAGACAAGGAATTACATGAAGATGAGTTCTTCCAAAAAATTCCTACTTGCAGGGTCCGAACCTGCATCTATACACGGCCTACTAACAAAAAACAAAAACAAGTTCCTATCTACCAAAAATCTGCTTGGGAGGCCGATTTATTCCTTCTTTCTTGGCTTCCTAATCAGCAGTTCGTCATCAGAATCACTAGGAACGGAAATCCTTCGCTTGGACGGCCTCCTCTCCGGTGGTTGCTCTTCGGCAGGGGGCATAATGTCAATGTACTCCTCAGAGCTCGAGTCTAAATGAAGGCTCCCTGCCGAAGGAGTAGGAGGGACCGGACCCGCGATGGAAGATGGGATAGTGCCACCTGATGTTGTTGTCCTTAAAGGCGTTGGGCTATGCGCCGCCGTACTACCGCCAACACTGCTACTTTGCCCCGCCGCTTCTAATTTTGCATGAATCTCGGCCAAGATCTCTTCATCACGAATCGTTTGGGCTTGGCTGGGGGCATCCACAATCTGCATTGAAGAGCCAGAGGTTGGCGGGAGGTCACTGATGATAAATGGCAAGTCCGTAAGGGGATCACCCTGTTGACCAAGCAGTTCTCTCACCATCTGTTCGTCAAGAGATAAAGATCTCCCTTGCGCCATCTCAGTAGACACTGCCGTCGTCACGACAGTTGTTTCAGTGGTGATGGCTTTTTGCCCTTGAATGGACTCCTGAGCTGAGGATGCCAGAGTAGTTTCAGTTACTGAGCAAAGAGGAAAAGAAGATATAAGCAATCTCTTTGAAACAAACGCTTTAATAAAAGCACACTTGAAATATGTTCAAGTACCTTCCTCAGTTTGGCTCGTTGACGGTTGGACGGCCTCAGAGACGTGCTCCCGGATGGGAGATAACCGCGGCTGTTTCGGGTCGTAAGCAGGAACAGATTGTGAACCGACCACAGATACAGGCACTGACGAAGGTGGAGCGGTGACTTCAGTAACAGCAGAATGGTGCTCAACACCTGATCCCTCTCCAACCTCCAGGGATCGGCCACCAATCATCTCTTTCTCATGAGCGATAATAGCATCATAAAGGACCTTCTTCTCATCGTCTGTCAGCAGCCGGTTTTCAAGTTCGAATCGGTCGACCGATTCACCCAGACGTGCTTCCTCTTCTTCCTCGACCAATCGAACCCAAGCGCTGCGGAGGTGTATCGGGTAATCTTGGAGCCAGGCCAAATTTCGGTGTCTCAACACGTTGGCATTATAAGTGATAAGCAAATCTTCAATATCGGCCTCCAGCCTGGCCTCCGCTTGATGAACTTTCTCCTCAACCTCCGTCTCAACCGCCTGGACCTTGGCTACTGCTGCATCCCGTTCAGTCCGGAGAATCACGGCCTGTTCACATGCCTCCTGGGCTGCATTATTCGCATCATCCCTATCCTTGGCGATCTCGGCGAATTTGTACTTAAGCTCGTTTAACTCCTTCAGGGCCGCGCCCCTCTCAACAGTGACCAGGGTGTTTCGATGGCCCATGTCCTCTACCGTGGCATAGTGCTCACGTTTCATCCTATCCATCGTTGCTTGGGCTTCGTCGGCCCTTGTGATAGCCTCCATTTCAGATTTCCGAGAAGATTCAGCTTCAGTGTTTAGCACATCAATAATACGGCTCTTTTGAACTAACTCAGTCTGCAATTTCTCGATGGTGGCCCCACGCTCAAAGGCCAATGACGACGCTTTCTCGGCTGCCTTGTACCATGCCCTGTATTGGGCATAAAAGTCGTGCACATAATCGTGCGTCGTCTTCTCGGCCTCCGGCGGGATTCTTCTCAAGTGAAGAGGAAAAATGTAATTATCAAAGCAAATATTTGAAAAGTCTTCTTTAGTTGAGCAAGCCTGATTGCTCCTTCCCCCGAAATTTCAGTAGGAGTTTGTTCCGCAACTATTGGAGGCATTGCCTCAGATCTGGGATGGCGAGATTCATGCCTAGAAGATTGAGAGGCTGACTGGTAGTACGAGGAATCAGAAGGACGAGAAACATGGACAGGAGGTTGTATAGGAACTCTTGGAGGAGGAGTGCGTGATCAAGACCGATGTCTGTAATCCCTATCTCTCCGTTCTTGGCTAGAATACCTGGAGTACCTGCGATCGTAATCCCTATCGTTTTCTCTCCGTTGTGATTCGTAATATGAGGAAGATTTGCGAGCATGTCGCAGGCTCCCTAACATCGAGCCGCGTCCAGTCATAATATCTGCAAAGAGAAATGAGAATAAAGTTAGTGGTTTCTCGAAACCGATGACCTAGGACTCAGGGCTATGTAGTGTCGTGAATTGTGTGTGAATATGTATTCCCCCCGACCAACCAGAAGTGTCGGCTGAGCTAGTAATAAAAGGCTCGCTCAATTCTAGAGTACGATGGAACTCCTCCAACCCGGCATCATGTTGAAAAGACACATCATCCGGGATTGGAAGATCGGTAAGCCCTTCGTAAAGACTTTCAGTTCGCGGAGGAGACATCTCAGAAATTTTAACTCCGGGAGTGGATCGGGCCGTGACAACCGATTTCCATCTCCCCTTCTTAGTTAGCGTGACGACGGCTGCCTTGCATTTTCTTTGCTCTTCAACATCCTGAACCACGTATGTAGGCTCCAACAACGGCTCGTCGTCAGTATGAGTTCTTTCAGAATCAGCCTCCTCGGCTATGATAACTTTGGGCTTCGTGGGCTTGACTCGTTTTTTAGAGACAATCCTTAGTGCCCTGTCAAACAGTATGCTCCAACCCGTAAGTTCGAAGATTCCTGTCCGTCAAGAGCAGCTCAATATCCCTATCTCCACTCGGGACTTCTCGAAGTACTCGCACCATCTCCTTAAAGTGCGCACCCTCGGGTCGCTGAATCGTCGCTGTAAAAAAGAGAAAAAACATAAGTTTCGCTTTGACCGCAATTGCCTTAGTAATTACTTGATAACTCAGCTACAATCACGTCTGAATAACCATCGCCGAGCAAGCCCCGGAGGACACCTGACATAGAACCATTCCGTCCTATAGTAACTCAACCTGGTCCAGGACCCAGTGACCACTTGGCAGTTCCTCACCGCTTCCAGAAATGTGAAGGAAGGATAATCACCTCGAGTTTTGAAATTAAATAGATATCTGATCTCGGCTGGGATCGGTGGTCTATGAAGGAACTCCATGAAGACGATGAATAAACTATTCATGGAGGCATACCTGTTCGGGTGTAGTTGAGATGGAACGATCCTCAAAAAAGAAAACACCTCCCTTACGCACTCGTTGAACGGAGGAAGCGTCCCAGCCGCGCACGTGTGGCGATTAAATGCTGTATATCCCTCCGGCGGGTTGTGTGGTCTATCATTCGGCCCCGGCAATAAGACGTCATCCAGTGACAGGTCGTGCCTCAAGCATATTCTCCCCAACAAATCTTCAGAAATATTGGATTGAACGGAATCCGACGGATTGGCAATGAAAGACGCATTGGGAAGTTCGTCCGGGGCCGGACCAATGATCTCAGGTTCGATATCTGGGACCTCTAGTCTCGGAGCAGCTGTACCTTGAACCTCCTGCTGTTGCGAACTTGAAGGTTCCATAACTAGCTAACTCATGAGAAACCATCGTTAGACGACAAAGGACCTGTGCGTTCCCCAGTGTAAAGTGTATGCATGTATGTTGTATAGTGCCATGCATTACTTGAATGAATATCGTAGAGTTAAAGGAAATATGCAAACGACAAAGCTACGAAGTCCAGTTATAATGACCGTCATCGCTGACCGTCATCACAAAACCGTTTATATGATGGAAATTGATTCGAATAGAAGTTGTTATCGTTCCATCGACGAGCTTCGAAAGGTGGTCAAGTATGCAGTTTAATATGTCCAAATATGCAGGAATGAAGCTCGTCGGAGTTACGCTTAGAAACGTCAAACTTTGGAATCCATCATAGAGGGTTCGAACCGATCACAGGGACCTCGTTCGAAACCAACCTAACATCACTTCGAATCGATGACTGGAAAGCACGCTTCGAAACGATGATCAGGTGTCGAGTTCGAATCGATCAAAAATGGATGACTTCGAATCGATCCTTGTTTGGCTAGTTCATATCGATCAGAAACCCCCAACTTAACATCGATATCGTTCGAATCGATCCTCTTCGTAATCGAGATAAAGTTGAGAACTTCGAACCGATAGCCGATGGATTCGAATCCATCAATCGGTGCGAACTGCGTCACCCCCATAAGGTCATCCAAGAGATCGATACGAAATCCAAGAAAAATGATGCCGCCATCATCGATTCGAACAAGAGTCCCCAAATGGTTTCGAAGCTCCCCCAGACCAGATCCGGCTTTACCAATCACCAGAGTGGCCAATCGATGAAGAAGACGCGGTTTCGAAGTAACTTTGCCGTTTGGATTCGAAGCTAATTACCTATTTTGAGTGATGGGTTCAAGGAATTAAAGGCTTGGATCTCGAATGTCTCGAATACGAAAACACAGTGCCTTCTTCTCTGAAGTTTCGAGCCTGGTATGTGACCGGGCCGCTTCGTATCCCAGTTAACCCAACCGGTCACAACCGGTCAAATACCAGATCGATTCGAAGTCGGCCTTCGAATACATCTGCCTAAGGCCCTATCGATTCGAAGTTCACCTCATATTTCACCGGTGCGAAGCATACAGTAGAGTGACGAGCTGCATCGATGCGAAACAAACGGTGGGCGCATCGATTCGAAGCCCTTGTTCACATCAATGACTTCGTATCCATCCATAACCTATCGATACAAACTACTATGTCGTATCCATCCTTTCAGATCGGTTCGAATGTCAATTTCGTACCCATCATAGCATAAGCGTACTGCATCCATACGAGCGTAGGTTTCGAATCCATTGATGCTCAAACGCATCGGTTCGAAATCTTACACTCGCGCAATACAGATCCAATTCCTTCAACTTTCAATATCGGTTCAGGAGAGGAACGATACGAAGGGACTTTTCAAAACAACCATCAAGCGTTGTCTCAATTCAAATTTCAAAATCGGTTCAGGAGAGAATCGATACGAAATTCAATAGCAAACAAAACTAACAACGACTTGTAGACGCACGACGTTAACAAAGATCAAACTAGCATATGTGCATATATATCGAACTAACATTCGATTTTAAGCATTTGCAGGGATCAAACACTTACCTTGTTACAAATGCAACAGCCAACGATTAAGCGCTATTATACAGCAATCAATCATATCAACGCAAGGTTGCAGCAATACAGAGTACGAGTCTCAACAAAAAGAGAGCAATGATTGTTTGGAGAGAAGTTGTGGCTATTCAAAGCACGTCATGTTCCCACAAGACGTACTTTGGGGGGCAAAATGTTATCCCGCTTTTGGCAAAGCCGCGATAGCAAAAGATTGATCGAAAAACGGAGAATAGTTCGTCTTAGAGGTTGGTCATATTTCGTTTCGCTATGAATATCGCTGAATCTTGTCCGAGTCCAGATTGAGCTACAATTGATAGGACACGACAAGAATGACCGTAGAAGTCAGCATCTCAAATTTCAAGTCAATTCGAGTTCATATGCTTGAGTTATGATCGATTCAATTTGGAGGGAAAGACCTAAGTTTCGAACCGATGGCTAATCAATGGTTCGAACCGACCACCTTCGAATCCATCGACTTCGAACCCATCAACGCGCCTCGGGTACGACTCCATCACCTTCGAATCCATCGAGCATCAGTTGTTCGAACCCATTGACGGAGCCTCATTCGAACCCATCCATAAGGCCACATTCGAACCCATCCATGAAGCCTCTTTCGAATCCATCACTGGAGTCCTGTTCGAATCCATCTAGGAAGCTTCGTTCGAATCCACTGGGTCAACTAGCCAAGGTGACGTGTCTTTCATCGGTTCGAATGCGCCGAAATATGTGGAGTCGAAGCATTCAACTCAGAGCAAAACCCGGATCGAGGCGAAGTGTGCGCTCCACGTCAACACGAAGACACGTGCCACCATGGTTTCGAAACCATCGATTTGAATGCATGGTTTCGAACCAAACAGCCACGCAGTGAACCCCATTTCGAATCCATCATATCTCCCAATCTACTGATCCATGCCACGAAATTTTCACAGAAGCTTGAATACATGTTGAAGAATGCCCACACCAAATTTCACTTCGATTGGATGATTTTATGATCGATTCGAATGGAGTTCGGATCAAAGTGGGCCCATATTTCCTGAGGCCAGGCGCGAGGGCCCCTTCACGTGCCAGAAGTGGTCTCCCAAGTTTTCAGCGAAATATCGGTAGCCTACGCCTATAAATAGAAGCTTCAGAGCCAACAGAAAAGGGATCTTTTGACTCTCAAGCGCCCAGACTCTGCCGGATCGAGATCTCCATCATCCTACATCATAATTTTACTGTTGATTTTAAATTTCCAGTTGTAACTTGCGATTGATTGCTGCAACAACTTGTAATCATTGAAAGAGAATCAATAAAACATCAAAACACTTCACAGTGGACGTAGGCAACACGCCGAACCACTATAAATCGCTTGACTACGCATTTATTTTACGGCTGATTGGAGTTTTTGCTAGCTAATATCTGTTTTGAACTTACATTCTTCACTATTATCTCTTCAACGACTCCCGAAGAGTGTTGTGTCCAATTTTGACACAAACATAATATTTTTAATTTTGAAAATTCTTATTATATATACACGCTTACATTGCCTTAACTTATTCGAGTCAATGTAACATATATCATAATATGACCTACGTATATATGTGTGTGTGTGTGTGTAAGTATGTATATTCAATTAATTAATTTTATTAACCTTATTAATATTAAAAAAATTGAAACTTATTTATTATATTTTCAAAACACCTTTTGAGAATTATATTATAACATTTATAATATGTTTCTTGTTTTAAATTTTACTTTTAAATTTAAATTTTATTTTTAATTTCAAAACAAATTTTCAAATCAGCCCAAGGTCCAGCTCAAATTGGGAATTTTCTACTAGAGGCAGCCTTTTGGGCTTACTTCACCTTTCGGGCCAAAATGGTTGCCAGATAGGGCAAAATACTTAATTACCTAAACCCAACATTAGACGCTAATTTTCTAAACATCCTACTAAATAGGTAAACTTAATTAGTTAGGTCTAACATGACTAATTTAGAGTGCATAGGCTATTGGGTTCGGATACCATTGATGGATACAAGCTGGCATGTAGCAGGGTAAGTGTGTAAATTTCAAAAATTATTATTCTATTTGGATCTTATTAAGCCTATGAAGTCTAAATTTATTTAGGTCTTATCTAAATTTGTTTTATATAAAATCGATAGTTTACTTAATTTATAAATAAAGTTTTGTTTATTGTAGTTTTGTATAATATAATATATGTACCATATACACATATGTGTGTACATGCACATGCGATATAATAGTGTATATGGTTTAACATACTCGTTAAATTAATATTTATAAATACTATATATATAAAATATATGTACATATAAATTTTTTTAATGTAATTAATCATTAAATATATCTTAATATATACTTATGCATATTCATCCATAAAATGTAATTTTTGTTTCTCATTTTAAAATGTTTTAATTAAAACAATGTTTTTCTTATTTATTGATTTCCATATACAAATCAATAAAAACATTTGAAAACCATTTTAAAGTTGTACATATTTGTAAACTATTTACATATTAGATTTATAATATTTACATGTCTTTATTATATGTATAATTAAAATAATGTTCAAAACCATATATGCATGTATGTATTTATATAATTATTGGATTCTATAAAATATATATAATTCCTTTTTTATTTCCATAAAGTATAAAAAGTGTTTATGAATTAATGAAATTTATAAACATATATTTTTTATAAATGTTTTTTATTTAAAATTTATTTCATTTAATAACATTTTATGTATTATTATATTCGAATTTTTTTTATTCATGGCCATGAGCATTTAGTGTGTGTGTGTGTGTGTGTGTGTGTGTGTGTGTGTATGCAATTTCTTTTGAAATTCATACATATATACATTTTCATTCAATGATGACAACAACATATACAGATTCGTGATAATTGTTACAATAATTGTAGTACATAACCGATAGGTGAACAATATACTTCAGTATATGTATATATATACGGGAAATTCTATTTAGACACAGAATATAGACATAAAATGTGACACGAAAGATCTTGACCATTATATCTCCCCCTAAATTCCACCTTCCATATAAATGCTAAAGGATCTGATAGTCGATACTTATTATGTCTAGTTTTTTATTTTAGATGCTCCCTACATACACACACATCCATATGTGATTACAAATTAAAAAAAATTACATTTGCCTAATGCCTAGATAAAACACCTTGAAACGCTGAATCTAGAACACCTTGAACAAGTCCAAAATCCAGAAAGTGCTAGCAATCTTAATGCAACCATCGTCGATTTTTTATTTGTATTTAATTTGATATTTAATGGCTTGAAAATTTTGGAGGACGGAGGCAAAACTATGGTCGGTCTTGCTGGTGGGTATGGAGTAAAAGAGAGTTTAAGAAAATAGGGTTTGGAGATGAATAAATAGGCAAGATCTAAGAAGTGAAAAATGGATCTAGGTCCAACTTTTGCTCTTACCAAATGATCTCATTTTGAATCAAAATTCCTCCCCTTACTCCCTGATATGGCTGGCCGCTTTATGGTCCCCACTGGGCCTTAAAATCACTTCAAGCCCAATCAATAAAAATTGCATTCAACTATAAATCAAATGCACATCGATATTGTACACCGTTACATGCCTTTATAACTATTATATACACATTATTTAATACTGATCGGCACAAATTAAATAAAATTTCATATTTAAAATATAAAATAATTTACAAAAATTATAATTAATTAAATCAGGTGATAACAAGAGTATTCAACGTTTCGGTTGCGTGACTCTTAGGTATAAATTTGCTCGATGATATAATATCAAACAATTCGAATATTAGTGTTCACACGTCAATTGGTAAGTGGTGTGACATTAGGCCAATTTTATCGCTTAAATGGCTTTGGTAAAGTCTAATTTTCTTATTTAAACGTTATTTGGTAGTGACAATTATTTACACTAATTCTCTTCATCAAAACTATATCACATTAGGACTAATGGAATTTGGTAATGGCTAGAATTCCAACATCGTCCATATTCAACCTTATAGTCCAACCACAAATTCCTTGGTTGAATAATAACAGCTATTGGTAACCGAACTATTTTGGCCAGAGATTTTGATTTTGAGTTGACTTCAGTTGACCGTGATACTAACCTCGTATAACCAAGGAGAGGAATCCTCCCTTGAAAAGTGTTTCACTTCCAATGCTTCCACTAACTCAATTATTGTCACTATATGGACGTCGTACCAAGATTTAACTACAATCAAAGTGGAGCTTCCACCTTGAAGATCAACGGTATTTTCAAATCAAGTGAACTGTGTAACATTGTGTATCGATATTTTATGCTTGACCTTAGTGATATTAACCAATAGAAAACAATCGAGTGGACCATTCAATAGTTATCCAATAACTATCAGTATGTAATCTCTAGTTGCCCCCAGCAGTCATGAGTGATGCACTCCCCAACATTTAGAAAGCGTTACATAATTTAGTCTCAAAGGATGCATCAATATCCATTTTTGATACGTCTTGACTAAGAATATTTAAAATGATGTGTTTATTGTGAGTTGGTGGGATAGGGATCTTAAGGCTAAATTAACATAAGAGAGGGACGAATAGTGTTTAAGGGATTATGTGAATATTATTCAAATTCTTTAATATTTTTCTTGAAATGATGGAATTAACAATCAAATAAACAGTCACAGAATCAAAGTACAGATAAAAGTAAATGCAGTAAAAGTAAAAAGGAAAGATCACACCGGGATTTTATATTGGTTCGGAGTTACCCTATATCCAGTCCCACACAATTCCTTGTACGGATTTCTATACAACTAGTAAATGAAAATAAAATCTCCATTTCAAGGTTACGAGACACACCCTCTAGAATCCCAACCTCTAGGTAGAGCCACTTGATTTACGGGCCACAAGCATACCCACGATATTTACGGGCTACTAAGCATACCCAATTGATTTAAACGGACTATAATCACACCTACTTGAATTTTAGGGATATCAAATACACCACTGTGTATAAGAGTACGATTTGATAAAGTTTACAAACTCGGATTTTTGATCTTGATTACAATCGATCCTATAACTCTTGAATAGCACTTAATCTTGAAAGAGATGAAAGAAATCATAGAGTACATGAAATAGAATCATACTAGCGATGATTGAATTTGATTCTGGTCAAATTTCGACAGAGTTTTGATAAAAATTGATTTAGAAATCAAGAAAGTGAAAAGAGAAGAGAAAAATAAGAAAGTAGTTAATGAAAATTCATTTGGAAGTCTGGTATATATAGGAAAACAATGGTCATGTCTATTCGCGAAGAGAAACGACGAAAAGACACTTTCATTCGAAATTTGAATTTTGAAATTTACGGCTAGTATGTCGACATATGGGATTTGGATATATCGACATATCCTTTACCAAATTGAAAAATGCTTTATAAAAATTATTTTGAAAATCCATTGCTTTGTAAAATAATTTTGATGCTTTATAGAATCATTTAAACATAGTTTACACAAATTTTAATCAAAATATAACTTATTAAAACTTTATAAAATAATTTTGAAAGATTTTAATAAGAATACTCAATATAATGTAAATAATATAATTATAATTAATATAATTATAAATTATTAAAGTATAAACAAAAATTAAATATATATAAACTTAAAAACACTAAGATAATATCTTAATATCTATAAGAGATTTGAAAATCATTTTGGAAAATATTTTCAAAAGATTATTTTAAAAACAGAATGTTTGAAAAACAATTTTAAAACAAAATTAGAGAAGACAAGAGAGATCAGGAATGCTCTCTCAAGGTTTTAACATAAATTCTATGACTCTATAACTTATTTAGAATATCTTGAACTCTTCAATACTCATGAGTCATCATTCCTGAACTCTTAAAACTTTGTATCAATATCTTGAATCTGCTCTTGGTATCAGCATCTTGATATTATATAGTCTTCTTAATTAATACTTGTCCAATATCATGTACTATATACTATATATATCTTAATAAAATATTAGTATTTATATTTTATATAATAGTTTCATAGTTGTTATCATCAAAACCAATACCTAAGGTATTAACAATCCCCTCTTTTTTATGATGACAACTTTGCATACAAGATATATTATAACTCCCCTTGAGTTAGAAAATTCCCCCTTAATATATGCCTAGATTTTATACATTTCTCCTCTTTTGTCATCAACAAAAATAATTAACTAAAAACTATAACTCTCCCTAACTAAGATACTATAGTAATAATGATAAGAATGATATATAGAAATGATGAATGATAACACAAATCATTAATACTAACCATACCAAACTATATATTCATTGAATATCACAATACAAAGTAATCACCATCTAATCAAACCCTAAAATATATGTACAAAATAAAACTATCAAATCAAATCATATATACATGCCACACATTAAAAACAAAGCAAATCAACTATTATCCCAACGGGATTTCCTAATGATCGAGGATTTTTAAATGGGGCAATGAGGATAATGAAGGCAAAAGTTCCTTTTTTGTTCAACGAGCCTCTCAATTGAAACATACTCATCCGGTGCATCGAACTTCATCATCTTCCTCCATGTGTTCTTCCTCTTCTTCTTCTTTTTCCTCCTCCTCCCCTTCTTCCTCATCATTGCTGCCTTGAATGGGGTTATGAATATCAAAATTTGCAGACTCATCGTCAATAACTATTTGGTTCGTAGGATTATCCAATATGTATTATTGCAAATTGCGAAGAATTCTTCTTTGCTTATTTTATTCCTTGATCATACGAAGTTGCACCACTTGAATTTCAGTGATCTTTTGCAGAATATTCTTCATTTCACTCTCCATTTTAGTGGTCTTGGCCAAGTAATGCTTTGGAAATAGCCTTAGGTAGGAGAAGGAAAGGAAAACGATGGATTTTCTTCTCTAGAACGTTTGGGATTAGAGGAGGCCATGGTTTGTTTGGTTTAGAAGTTTAAAACAAAGAGAATAGAGAAAAATGAAGAAGAAGGTCGAAATTTAGTTATCATATCACCAACAATTTGAATTTTGGAGGAAAAATAAGAAAAGGATAGAATTTACCGTTATATGTCGACATATGAGGGTAGAGTATATCAACATACATGTATTAGTTTGATTATTTTGTTTTTCTTTATATATTTTAATTTTTACTTTATTATTTTTATATATTCGGAGGACAACAAATTCTTAAATCTCTTCTTAACTTAGTAAATGATGTTTGATTCAATGGTTTTGTTAATATGTCAACTATTTGATTTTCAGTGTTTATAAATTCAAGTGATATTGTTTACATTATCTCGTAAAAAATGATGTCTTATATCAATATGTTTAGTTCTAGCCAGATGAGTTGAATTTCTAGATAGACTGATCGCACTTATATTATCACAATTTACAGGTGTTGCATATAAATAACCTAAACAGGCAAATGCAGCTGAAATATATTTTGCTTCTGTCATAGACAGAGATGTAGAGTTTTGCTTCATACTTAACCAAGAAACTAGAGAATGTGCCAAAAAGTGACAAGTTTCGCTTGTACTTTTCGATCTGATTTGCAATCAGCAAAGTCAGCATCACTGTATGAAATTAATTCAAAGGAGTCTTCATTGAATAAAAGAGTCCGTAGTCTAATGTGTTATTTACATATCTCAAAATTTATTTTACGAATTTTAAATGAGTTTCTTTAGGTTGAGATTGATATCTTGCAGAGAGACAAACACTATGCATTATATCTGGTCTATTAGTGGTTATATATAATAGTTATCTAATCACTCCTTTATATAATTTTTGATCTATGTCTTTTGAATTTTCTTCTTTATTAATTTTTCATTAGTTGCCATGGGATTTGGTTTGCCACTATATTTGACATACCAAATTTCTTAACTAAATCTTTAGCATATTTTCTTGACGAATAAAAATTCCATTACTTAGTTTTTTTATTTGTAATCCTAGAAAATAATTTAGTTCTTCCATATGACTCGTTTCAAATTCCTTAGTCATTATTTCTGAAAACCCTTTATTTAGTTTATCTTTGGTAGATCTAAAAATGATATTATCTACATATATTTGTATTATATGAATATCATTATTATCTCTTTTAATAAAAAGTGTATTATCTGCTTTGCCTATTTCAAAATTTAATTGTAACAGATATGATTCAAGTCTGTCATACCAAGCTCTTGGAGCCTGTTTCACACCACACAAAGCCTTCTTTAATTCGTAAACATGATTAAGTAGTTTCTAACATCGATTTGATATAACTTAAAGTTATTATGATTAGCGAAAGCAAGGAAAATTCGTATAGCTTCTAATCTTGCTACGGGTGCAAGGTTTCATCAAAATTTATTCCTTCTTCTTGACAATTGTTTGTACCAAAATTAGGAATAACACTCTTCGGACGTGTTTGAAGAGATTAAAGTAAAGATTGTAAATGAAAAACGAGGATAGCCTAATAAACACACCAAAAACATAAAAAGGAAGTATAGAAACACAAGGATTTAGAGTGGTTCGCCATTGTAGCCTACTTCCACTATGGAAAGTTGTTGTTTATTGATATTACTCGCTTGTTACAGATGTTTACAACAGTACAATCGAGATACAACAATGATTTCGCTAGAGTCTCGGCGCTTCAGAGTCGAAAGTTCATTTTCTAAAGCCCTTAGAATGCTATTTATAGGTATAGGCTGCAAATATATCGCCCCAAACTTAGAAGACTCCTCTCACATGGGTGGGCCCACGTGATCGATCTTTGGTCATTTCGACTCGATCCATGATCGATATGTATCAAATTCATATCGATCAAGAAATGACATTTTTGGGCCGAGATCGATTAGGTACTACTATCCTGCCTTTTGGCAAGGTCATGATACCAAAGGATTAGCTGGAAACCAAGGACAATCCGTCCCAAAGATCGGTTATACGCAGGCTCATTATGGATATCGATCAATTTTTTTCTAATCCGAATCAAGCTACAACTGACAAGATATGAAAAGCAGAGCTATGAAAGCCAACATTCCAAATTTCAAGTCAATCCAAGTTCGTATGCTTAAGATATTACCAATGCAAGCCAAAGAAATCATCATAATCGCATTCATCATTTCATATCGGTTAGGCCGTCTCCATCTATTTGCATCCATCTGTTTGTATCCATCAAAATGCATTACTTCATATCCGTCAGGGGAATATGCTTTATTCATATCGATATATTCAATTCCATCATCAAACAAACTCACTTCGTATCAATCGGTAGTTGTCTTGTTCGTATTCATCGAGGATGGATTTATTCATATCCATCAGAAGGCAGGCCCACTTCGAATCGATCGACTATTGCCCATTTCGTATCCATCGACTGCAATACAAGTGTCTAGTTCATGTCGACTAAACATCATACGTACTTTGTATCGATCAACCACAGATCGATATGAAGTAGACACTTCCCATCGATACGAACAAACCTAAGCACTCGATTGTTATGAATATAACAGAACAATCGGTCGGTACAAATATGACAGAGTAACCGATCGATACGAATAGAGCAAGGCGACCGATACGAACAGAATGAAACCATTCAGATCGATACGAATAGGGATTAAATTATGGATATAAATAAGGAGGCAGTCAACACAGCATGAAAAGTGGATCGATCCGAGGAGCTAGCACAACGTCAACTTGCAAGCACGTGCTCAAAAGCGATTCGAACTGATCGATATGAAGGTATCGATTCGAACAAGGCAGCCTACATAAAACCTGAGTTTGCATCGATCATAAATTACAATCTACAAGTCCAAAGCCACCAAATTTTCACAGGAGCTTGCATACAACTAAAAAAATGTTCATGCTAAATTTTGGTTTGATTGGGTCAAATCTTGATCGATACGAAATTCGTTCGTATCGATCATGGACTGAGTGCAAATCACGTTGGATCGATCGCGTGGGCCTACCCACATGTCAGAAGAGGTCCTTCGAGATCTGGGCGAGATACTTACAACCCACACCTATAAATATCAGCCTAGAGCCTACCGAAAACAGGACTTTTTAAGCTCTCCTACGCCCAAACTCTGTCGATCTCATTTTTGTACTCCAAGATCACCATTTTACTCGAAAATTACTACTATAGTTCGATGTAATCTATCGAAATCCACAGGAAAACATCAATAAAATCATCACTTTCATAGTGGACGTAGGCTATACGCCGAACCACTCTAAATCAGTATTAGATAATCCACATTTTACATTTATTTTCTTCGTTTTATCTCTTCAAATACTTCAAAAAAGTGTTATGCCCAATTTTGGTGCAAACACTTTGGTGCTTTCATTGAGAAAACACAGTTGTTCTCTTGCTCATTGGATCTACTATCGATACTGAATTGCACAACTCTAAGAAGAAGATCTAGATCTCAAGTTCAGAGTTCTTCCATCCTACTTAGATTTGCATCAGATCTAGGAAAGAACTTCACCATCTACCACGGTTAGCACAACGACCGCTTCTACAGCTGCAGATCCAGAAGGACGTGATCGACAAAATCCTGCACAACTCCCTCCAACTAATCAGAATGTTGTCGGACCATCAGATACCTCAGGCCCTGTCACCAGGGAAGAGTTTCAAATGCTGCTACAAGAGTTGACACAGAGTCGATAGCAACTTACTGAACAGCTGCGCACTAACGTAATATTGACCAACCAGCTGAATTGTCAAAGGCGTAGGAGATCTAGGAGGGAACATACTTCTTATTCCTCAACCGAGAGTTCAGCCTCCTCATATTACCATCATAGATCTATGCACCCACGGCTATATGGGAGTACATTCAAGCAACCGGACATCAACATAGACTGAACATTGGGCAATCGAAAGTTGGCCCATCAACCAACTACCAGGCTGGACCCTCCTCCCGGGGAGGTACTGTTCCTCATTATGCCACAAACAACCACGCTACTACCGCTGCTATTGAACCAGGAGTTGATGTACGGAGTCAGTCAGATCCGAATTATCGTCAGCATGGACATACTCTCGAACCCTATGTTCCAGAGAACTTCGAGCCAAGGAAGCGAGATACAGACCATCGACCCCGACCGGTCCAACCTCCCATTTTGGAACCCGACCACACCTTGGCCCAGCATGCATAAAATGTACAGATGCCAAGCATCCCCACAATGATCCGTCGGATGATTCGAGAGAGTCAAGCCTCACAAATGATCCTGGGGAATCTCCTAGAGTCATACTCCCTTTACTGATGAAATACTTTATGATGAACACCTCGGCGATTTAGGATGTCGACTTTACCAGTCTATGAAGGAGGTTGTAATCCCAACCAACACATCCTGAAGTATGAGTGGTTGATGAATGTTGCACCGGTTGACGATGCAGTTAATTGTCGAAGCTTCCCGAACTCCTTAGGGAGCACAAGTACTATGTGGTTCACATGTTTGCCATCTTGATCTATTTCTTGCTTTGACCAATTGGCTATAAAGTTTGTTGAACAATTCTGCATGCATATCACAAGGACGAAGGATGTTAACACTCTGTCTAGTGTCACTCAAGCTCCTCGAGAGACACTCCTACGTTATTTAGAAATATTCCATGCTGCGTGTGTTGTAATCAACAACCCTAATGATAACTCCATGCTTATGGCATTGACTAAGAGGATTGACCCCGATTCTGAATTCGACAACTGGTTGGACGGAAAACTCCATGCGTCATTGGACCGTTTCTATTCCAAGGTAGCCCAATTCTTGAGAAGGAAGGATGCGAAACAGTTTAGGAAACAGGACGACGTAGGGTCTAGCATAAAAGGGATCCAAAGTAATGTGGCTGTTAAAAAATTCGGGGGGAGTTTCCAAAAAGTTCAGTTGAATATACAAAATAAACAGACTCGGCAAAAAAGCAATGGAAATCAGAATAGAAAGCGGGATCAAAACCGTGGTCCATAAAGTAAAGCTCTTATGTTTGATAATTACACTCCTCTGAATACATCGTTGGAGAATGTATATCTACAAACCTACAATACTATCCAGTACAAGAAGCCTGCTTCGAAGCAATCGTCGAAGAGACAGATCCAAAGAGGGAAATTTTGTAGATTCCACGAAAGTTATGGCCATAATACTAATGAGTGTCGTCATTTGCAAGATCTCATTGAGAAGTTGATAAGAGAGAGGAAGTTGGAATAGTTCGTGCGGGCGCAGCAGTTTGGAGATGCGTGCCCATCGAACCAAAATAATGTACCTAATCAGGCAAGACAGAAGGAACCCGCTCGTATGGGAAGGAGGCTAGTGATAAATACTATAAGTGGTGGTCCTCATCCAGCAGACATAAGCTGGAAGGAAATGGAGTCGTATGCCAATTCTATTAGGCATGCGGACATCAAGTGTTGTAGTAGTTTTGATGATGGGGCTCTGACCAAACAACAGAAGACGATGACTGATGACATCTTATTTCGAAATAGAGATGCTGACAAGGTCGAAGCCCCCACTATTGACCCACTTGTCATATCAGCCCAAATAGGTCCTACTTGGATGAAGAGGATCTTTGTTGACAGTGGAAGTTCTGTGAATATCTTGTTCAAGCGAGCCTATGACCAAATGAAGATGGAAGCCAAAGATTTGAAGCCTTGCTAATCTCGAATCCACGGTTTAAATGGGAGTGCTACTACACCCACTGGAGTAGTGGAAATACCAGTAGAATTGGGAGTTGGAGAATGCCGGAGAGTTCGGATATTGTAGTTTGTTGTTTTGGATATAGACTCGCCGTATAATGCTTTTCTTGGGACGGCCGGCGCTAGCTGAATTCAGGGCAGCCATTGCCCCGTGGTGTTTGACTCTAAAATTCCACACGAATCATGGAGTTGGAGTCTTTTAAGGAGATCATGCTGCTGGGGGAGCCCGTTATGTTGCTGAGTTGCACGGGGCGCAGCGAAAGGAGAAAGGAAGGGGCGTATAGGAATCTCTCTATGTCCGTTTTGTTGAAAATTGACAAGTGGTACCAGGGCCCAGGCCTGGGCACCCTAACCAATTCCAAAGAGATCTTGACCCGAGAGATAACGAAAGAGAATATGAAAGTAAAGACAGTCAAGCTTCTCCGGCCGAACTGATGATGGACACCCCAATTGACGATAGCGATGATTCTAGAATGTTAAAGATTGGGTCTCAGTTAAGCCAACAAATGCTGGGGGAATTGGTTGAATTTCTCCGGGTGAACCTCGACGTGTTTTCCTGGACGCATTCTGACATGTGTGGGATCTCGCCAGACATTGCGAGCCACACGTTGAATATTGACCCACGGTATATCACGATCAAGAAAAAAAGGCGTGGTATGGATCCAGAGAGATCTGCCACTCTTAAAGAAGAGGTGAAGAGGTAGATAACTTAAAATCAAATGGGTTTATTCGAGATGCTTTATACCCAGAGTAGGTATCCAATCCCGTACTTGTCCAAAAGCCAAATGGGAAATGAAGAATGTGTGTTGAGTACTCAGACTTGAACAAAGCTTGCCCAACAGACAGCTTTCACTTCCTCGAGTTGATCAGCTCGTAGATTCAACGACTGGACACGAATTATTATCCTTCATGGATGCATATTCCAGTTACAACCAGATACCCACGCACTTACCCAACCAGGAACATACCAGCTTTGTAACCGATCTGGGACTCTATTGCTATGAAATCATGCCTTTTGGAGTCAAGAATGCCGAGGAAACTTACCAACGATTGGTTAACTGGATGTTCGACAACTAGATTGGGAAAATTATGGAGGTATATGTAGACGATATACTGGTGAAGTTATGATTCTTCATTGATCACATTAAAGACCTTGAGTCAATGTTTAATATGCTCTAAGAATATAGAATGAAGCTCAATCCGTTGAAATGTCATTTTGGAGTTGCATCTAGAAAATTCCATGGGTTTATCGTCAACGCTCGAGGAATTGAAGCCAATCCTAAAATAATCTGGGCAATCAGAAATCTGGAGACTCTGAGAACCATAAAGCAAGTCCAGAGCCTCAATGAGAAAGTAGCAGCACTAAGCAGAGTCCACCGACAAATGCATTCCTTTCTTTGATTTGATTCGAAAAGGGAAAAGGAATTTTGAATGGACCACGGAATGTTAGGGTGCATTTCGAGCATTAATTCAGCATCTCTCCACACCGCCTATTTTGTCAAAGCCTATTGATAATGAGAAATTATGCATCTACTTGGCGGTATCAGAAAATGCAGTCAGTATTGCCCTAGTTCGGGAGAAAGACCGAGTGCAAAAGCCGGTCTACTATACTAGTAAACAACTAACCGAAGCTGAGAGAAATTATTCAAAGCTAGAGAAATTGGCCTATTGTCTCGTTATCTCCTCAAGGAAGCTCTGTCCATACTTCCAGGCTCACCCTATCACTGTTCACACCGACTAGCCATTATGGCAGGTCCTTACACGGCCTGAGACGTTTGTTAGGTTACTCAAGTGGAATATTGAACTAAGCCAGTTTGATATTACTTACACTCCAAGGCGAGCCATTCAAAGACAAGTCCTAGCAGATTTTATAGCCGAATTTACTATCCCAAAGAACTTGTCCGAAACCAGTGAATCTCCCGAGTATATATATGGAAGCTGCATACTGATGGTGCATCAAATAACTGGTGTTCGGGAGCTGGAGTTGTACTTGAAACTCCCGAAGGTCATCTATACGTTATTCTCTAAAGTCTGATTTTCGTGCAACCAAAACGAAGCTGAGTATGAAGCCAAGCATTTCGGATTGAAAGTCGCCCAGGATTTAAGAATCATCGCCGTGGAAATTTATTGTGATTCGCAATTGGTTGTGTCAAGTTCGTGGGGAATACCAGGCCAAAGATCGAAGATTGGCTGCCTACCTATCTCGGGTCTACGTTGTACTGAATCGGTTCAACTATTATGCTATCTATTGCATCCTTCGAGAGCGCAATCAAAAAGCTGATTCATTAACGGAGTTAGCCAGTTCCAGTGAGGCACAACAAATGAGACTTGTTCCCATGGAGACGTTATCCTGCCCGAGCATCGATTGAATGGAGACAAGTTGGGTGTTGGAAGTTATTCCCAATAAGGAGTCATGGATGACCCCATTCCGAAATTATCTCGATCATGGAACATTACCAAAGTGCAGGAGTGAAAAAAGGCATATTCTTCGAAAAGCTGCATGGTTCACTATTCAGAATGGAGTCATGTATAGAAGGGGATATTCCGTTCCTCTACTCAGGTGTATCGCTCATGATGAAATTAAGTGAGTATTACACAATGTACATGAAGGAGAATGTGGCGATCACACTGGGGGCAAGCTCTCGCTAAGAAAGTACTCCGATACAGGTATTATTGGCCGACTGTAAATCGCGATGCAGCAGATTATGCCATAAAATGTGATAAATGTCAAAAGCATGCTCGAATTCCTAGAGCCCACCTACTGAGATAACCCAAATAGTCAGTCCATGGCCGTTTTCAGTGTGGGGCATCGATATCATTGGCTCTCTACCTTTGGCTAAAGGTAGTGCGAAATACGCCATCGTCGCAGTTGATTGCTTTACCAAGTTGATCGAAGCTAAACCTCTTGCAACAATCACGACAAAGAAGGTTATAAACTTTGTCTTCTGCAACATTATCAGCCGATTTGCTCCCACATACCATCATCACTTATAAAGAAACCCAGTTCGTAAGTGTTGAATTCAAGGATTTCCACGAACGATTCCACATTCAAAAGAAATTCTCTACAATTGCACACCCTCATGTGAATGGCCAGGTTGAAGCTGTTAATAAGGTTATCAAGTCTATTCTAAAAAACGACAGGAAAAGGCCGGGAGCAAGTGGGTTGAGAACTTCCTTTGGCTTCATAGGCTTACTGAACAACCCATAAGTCCACTACCAAACACACTCCATTCTCTCTTTTCTACGATTCGGTTGTTGTTATTCCAGTTGAGAGGAAGTACCTTCTCATCGTGTGACTTATTATGATCCAAATATTAGTGCCAAACTACTCGCTGTATCCTTGGATTTTTGGATGAGAAGCGCGAAGTGGCTGATTTGAGGGAAGCAGCATACCGAAGTCGAGTCGCCTGATTATACAATGCCAAGGTCCGGCCCAAAACCTATGAACTCGGCGATCTCATCCTTAAAAGAATCAACTTGGTTCTTCCGAAGGTGAAACCAACGTGGGAAGTGTCGTATGTGATTGAACGAAAGGCTTGGAGATGGCACATTTAAGTTATCGACCGTTGAAGATCTTACTTTGCCAAGAGCCTGAAACACGAGAGTCTCCGTCGATACTACAAATGACAGGCTTTATTTATTCTATTTTTCATCTGCAATTTGTTTCTGCATTTCAAAATTTGAATTTTTAATAAGGCAACTGATTTTTCCATGTTTGCTAATTTCAGCAATAAAATGCCATCTCTTTGAGCCAAAGCAGTGATTTATTGAATGTGTCATATAACCATCACGATGCACGAAGAGATAAGTTCCATCATATGGTGGGATTTATTCAAATAGGGATGACTGTGATACGACCGGCCACTCATTAAGTGAAACCCGAGCTCGGGGGCAAGACACCACACTGAAGCCAAAAAAGGATTGATACACAACAATCCTCCAACTAACTCTAGTGTTCCAGAGTGTGAGTTGGAGTATAAAATTATAAATGCAGTTTCGAAGAGGGTGGATCCGTCCGTCTAACGACTTCGACCGTATCTTAACCAAGTTCGAGGAGGATGGACCCATCCATCCAACGATCTCACTTATTAATTCAGGGTGGATGTGAATTGACCATCCACGATCCTGATAAATCCATCATTCCCGAATTGCGAGCTAAATTCAAACGCCTAAACATACATGACTGACCGTCTGTCGGCCAACTCTAAATTTCCAAAGTGCGAATCGAAGTATAAACATCAACTCCGAATTCCCAGAGTGCGAATCAAAATATAAACGTCAACTCTGAATTCTCAGAGTGTGAATCAGAGTATAAACGTTAACTTCAAATTCCCAGAGTGCGAGTTGGAGTATAATCATCAACCAACTTCAAGTTCCCGGAGTGCGAACTGGAGTACAAACGTCGACTATCTTTGAATTCCTAAAGTGCAAACCAGAGTATCGACCATAATTAACTCTAAGTCCCAGACTGTGGCCGGAGTATAAACATAACTCGGGTGTGATTGACCACCCATAAAATAAATTCAGTCTCCAGAGCATGGATATATCCTTAAAACTTAAGCTAGCATGACTGGCCGCCGGCGTACGGATGAAAATCCCCAAAGTGTGGATATGATCGTTAACAAGTGAGCGGGTGTGATTCGACCACTCGATTCTCATTTGTTTCAGCATCAATTTAGCGACGCTAAACTCGATGTTTTGAAAGCAAACGCAATCGCTAGTCGATTTTCACAATTCGTCCCTGGAATTGAGGGAAAAACTTAAGTGTCAACTATTGACTGGAGCAGTGCAACATCAACGTTCAACACAATCCCCGATCATGACTCGTGTCCATGATTTCAAGTCTTGGAAAATAAACACAAACTCAACTCGAAAGTCGAACCTTCACAAGTGCATTGAATTGGAATTCGAATACTGGAACATTTATGTAAATAAAGGATAATTGAGTTTGAACAAAAATAGAAATTTCATTTCAACTATTTGTGGAAGAAATTTATGTACAATTTATGTCTAAAATCCTACTAGTGAGGGCCGAACTCGCATATATACATGGCCTATAAAAGCTAAAAGAAACTCCTATATACTCAAAAGTGAGCCAAGGAGAATCATCTATTCTTTTTTCTTCTTTGGTTTTCTCTTTGGTGTAGACCCATTGGAGCTTTCACTTATTTTTCTCTTCGAGCCCTTACCTTTCGGCGGCCGAGCTCCATTCGGGGGCATTATGTCCACTTCCTCCTCCGAACTCAAATTTATGGGTATGCTACAAGAAGGCGGAGTCGGAGGGATTGGATCAACTGTAGGAGCTGGAATAGGCACACTAGTATAAAAAACCATACCACCGGGAGATATCATCCTTAACGGAGTCGGGCCAGGCCCTGCCATTCCACCTCCGAAGTTGTTGGTCTGGGCAGCTATTTCCATTTTGACATTGATCTCAGTTTAATGTCTTTCTTATGAGGTGTTTGCGCATCGCTAGGAATGTCTGCAGCTAGACCTGAGGAACTAGTCGCCGATGCGCTTCCGTTCTTGACAAATAGCAGATCCGCAAAGGGGTCACTGTAATGACCGAGAAGTTCCTCCATCATCTGTTCAATAAAGGAAAGTGTGCACCCCTACTTTCCGCCAATAGACGTGGTAGTTGTTGTAGCGACCGCTTCAGTTACGATAGCCTCCAGCACACGATGCGATTCTTGAGTGGTGGCAGGAGGTGCGGCTGATGTAGATCCAGTCACTGGAAAGAAACAAAGGAAACTATTATTAAGTGTTTCAAGTGAAGCGTCCAATCATGAACAAGTATACGAAACGTTTAGAATACCTTCCTCAGTTTGACTTGTTGTCAGTTGAACGGCCTCAGAAAGTTACTCGCTAGCTTGAGATATCTGCGGTTGATCCGGGTTGTAAGCAGGAACGGATTGAGATTCAACCATAAAGGTCGATTCAGGCTAAGTCGGCACAAGAGTTTCGGGACTTGTATCATGGTGCTCGACACCAGAACCTTCTCCAACCTTCAAATGTTGAGTGCCAAGCTTCTCCTTCTCATACGAAATCATAGCATCATAGAGAATTTTCCTTTCGTCTTCATTCAGCACTTGGCTCCCAAGCTCGAAATCATCGACCGATTCGCCCTGATGGGCAGGTTTCTCATCCTCAACTAGATGGCCTTAGGCATTGTATACGTGTGTCAGATAGTTATCGAGCCAGGCTAGGTTCCTATTCTTCAAGAAGTTGGCATTATAGGTTATGAGGAGATCTTCAATGTCAGCATCTAGCCTGGACTCCGCCGTTTGGACCTTCTCCTCGACCTTAGTCTCCACCACACGAACAGTGACTATTGCCATATCCCATTCACCCCGAAGCACTACGGCCTATTTACATGCTTCCTGGGCTACGATATTTGCAACATCCCCTTCTTTGATGATTTCAAAAAATTTGGCTTTAAGCTTATTAAGTTCTTTAAGGGCTGCATCTCGCTTGGTTATGACAGTAGTGTTTCGGTGGCCCATCTCCTTCACTAGGGCAAGGTGTATTTGCCTCATCCTCTCCATGGCCAAGTTCGCCTCATCGGCCTTTTGAGTGATCTCTATTTATGAATTTCGATAGGATTCGGCTTCGTCATTAATTACTTAGATGATTTGATCTTTTTGAGCAAGCTCATTTTCTAATTTCTCTATAGTGGTCGCCCGTTCAAAGGCTAACTTCGATGCTTTCTCTACGACTTTCGCCCACTCCTTATAGTGAGTGTAGATGTCTTGAGTATAGTCATGCATCATGTTCTCTGCTTCCGTTGGAATTCTCTTTAAGTGAAGGGGATGTAGCCATCAAAGCAAATATTTGAAAAATCCTTCTTCAATTGTGCGATCCTAATACCCCTTCTCCGGTGGGCTCAGTAATAGCATGTTCAGGGACAACAGGAGTTTCAGTCTCGTGTTTGGGATGGTGTGATTCAGGCCTAGAGGCTTGGGAAGATGATTTATGGCCGAGAGGCTCTACGGTTTGTTTCTCATAGCTCGAAGGGTGTGTAGGGATTCTAGAAGGTGGAGAACGGGATCGGGATCGGTGTTTGTAGTCCCTGTCCTTATCTCTATCATATCTTTCCTGGCTGGAGTATCCACGATCATAATCCCTCTCTACCTCTCTCCTATGTGAGTCATAGTATGAAGAAGATCGACGAGCTGAGCGAAGGCTCCCTGGCATCGACCCACGTCCAGACATTGTATCTACAAAATAAGAGAAACAAAGTTAATAATCTCTTGAAATAAGCAGGGTACGATCGGAAATCATGTAGTGCCGTGAAGTGTATATGTATGTGCAACCTCCCGACCAACCGAAAATGTCAGCTACACTTGTGGGAAGAGACTCGCTTAAGTCTAAGGCACTCTGAAGCTACTCCAATCCTAGGACATCGGCAAGCCCTTCGAAAAGGTTCTCCACTTGCGAGGGAGGAGCCTCAGAAATTCTAATACCGGGAACAAGGAGAGACACGATCACAGATTTCCATCTCCTAGACTTAGAATGCTTATACGCTGCAGCCTTGCCTCCTCTCCTTCCCTTAGAACCTTGAAAGGCGTTGGAAGGCCTAGCAACGGGTTCATCATGGGTAGGTGTATTTTCGTCATCACCCTCTTCGGCTATTACAACCCTGGGCGTCTTACGCTTCACTTTCCCCGTTGAGGCTTCCCTCAATGTTCTTCGAGCCTTATACTCTGATTTTGCTCGATTAAAAATCTGACGATCTTTAAGTTTCAGTCTGTTAACACCAACTTCATATCCCTCATCTCATTGGTACTTCTCGAAGGACATGAACTATCTCTTTAAAATGTGCCCTCGGGTCGTGGAATTACAGCTATAAAGGAAACAGGACATTGATTTTGGTATCAGTTATTGTTATCTCGTGAACTACTTGAAAAGATTGCAACACTTACGTTTGACTAACCATCGGCTGGCGAATCCTGGAGGACATCGGACATAGATCCATTCCGTTTTAAAATAACTCAGCCTGGTCTAGGAGCCAATCACAACTTGACAATTCCTGACTGACTCTAAGAATGTGAACAAGAGACTATCTCCCCGACTCTTGACATTAAATAAGTATCTGATCTCGATTGGGGTCGGTGGTCGAAAAAGATGCTCCATAAATACAATAAATAGGTTGTTCAGCAAAGCATGTCCGTTCGGATGTAGCTATGACAGAGGAATTCCGAAGAAAGACAGCACTTCTCTAACGTACTGGTTGGACGGAGGAAGTGTCCTCGCTGTGCATGCATGGCGATTAAAGGTGGTAAATCCCTCTAGGGGAGCGTGCGGTCTATCATTCGGTCCCGGTAATAGTACGTCATCTAGAGACAAGCCATGTCTTAGGCATATCCGTCCTAACATATCTTCAAAGACGTTTGACGGAACAGAATCTTGTGGGTTACCGATAAAAATAGCATCTAGTAGCACATCTGGAGCTGGGTCGATGACTTCGGTCGCGATGGCTAGTATCTCTATTATTAAGGGAAGTGTACGAATGTGTTGTGCAGTGTAGTGCTACATGTTGCTTAAGAAAGTATATAGAGTTAGAGAAAATGTCCAAACAACAAGACTTCGAAATCCAACTGGAGTGATCGTCATCGCTGACCGTCACAACCATGCCATCCTGATTTTAGAAACCGATCCGAGATAGAGTTTGTTAAATTATAGTTCCATCGACGAGCTTCGAAGGGGAGTCAAGTATGCAGTTTAGCAAATAAGTTCAGTTATGCAAGGCTGAAGCTCATCGGAGTCAAATATTCAAACATTCACAAAGTTTGTATCCATCGGAGTTGATGTTCGGATCGTTCATTTCAAAGGCCTCAGTTTCGTATCGGTCAGAGACTTCAAAATCATACGGATAAGTCGCTACTTTGTTTCTTATCGACCCAAAGCCTTCATTTCGTATCGATCGATACGCTTTAGATTTCGTATCGATCGGTACACTTTAGATTTCAAATCAATCAAGTCATATTGCCTTTACATCGGTTGGATTTCGGTGAAGCTCGCATCGTGACAAAGCTTTCATC
The DNA here is from genome assembly GCA_030765085.1 of Allium cepa. Taxonomy (NCBI): domain Eukaryota; kingdom Viridiplantae; phylum Streptophyta; class Magnoliopsida; order Asparagales; family Amaryllidaceae; genus Allium; species Allium cepa. The sequence goes on from CM060930.1 coordinate 244,195,325, forward strand.
TCATATCGATCAAACACTTGCTAGCTTCATACCGATCTAAAACCACGGAGTTCGTATCGATCAAAGCTGTGAAGTTCGTATCGATCGCTTGTAGCAGGCTTTGCTTTAATTGAATGCCATCTGACTTTGAATCGATCGACTCTGATCGACAGGAACTATCATTACCCCAGATCGATACGAAATTCATCATTATCAGTTCACTTTTCATCAATGCGAAAGTTATTCCCCAAATTGATGCAAAGCTAAGCCTTCTCCTTCTTTTCACCATACGAAATTTAAGTCATGCTGTCCTCCACACCTCATTTTCTCCAAAACTCGAATGTCATTTTTTCCCTCCTTGACCTCATGTCGCTCACCTCCGGCCACCACATCGCCAGAACTGATCGTGCAGGAAAGTGGGACAGCATGGGATTCAAAGTCTCATCGCGATCGATACGATTTCGTGGTTAATTTACCTGGTTTTAGTAATTGATTGAAAGGGTTAAGGTTTGGTTGGATTAAAAGGCAAAAACAACTATCTTCTTTTTCATGTACTCATCGGTACGATGGCCGTAAGAAAATAGTGACAAGTGAGACATTCGGTTAAGTGCAAAACGTTTATATATGGACCCAAGAAGTGAAGAAAAACGGTTTGCCTTCAGGTCATTGCGATCGGTTCCAATCGGTTTCTCCCCGGAACGATACGAATTAGTTATTCATATCCATCGACTCGAGCTTTATAGATACAAAATTTGCGACAAAGATTTTTCTGAAGCACCATATTCCATCAATACGAAACACTTATTCGTATCCGCTGTTTTCGACTCCATCCAAGGTGCATCGATGCGAACTGTACTGTTCGTATCCATCAGCACACAAACCATAAAGGCTTGTATCCATCGATATGAATAGTATGGGGGTCCAGTTGCACTGTTCATATCCCTCATTAGCCTATCGATACAAAGTCACAACATCTATCCATCATTTTGAGAGTTGCAGGGATTCACGGCCATCGATGCGAAGATCATCAGAGATTAATATTTGGATAATTCAACTCCATCGATACAAGATTCATGTTCATTCATCCCAAATCGGTCCAGGAGAGGACCGATACAAAGGGATACTCCAAAATGACCATCAAGCTTCGTTACAACTAGAATTCCACGTCGATTCAGAAGAGGATCGATATGGAATCCGATACAAAAACTGAAAACCTGGTAATGACTCGTGAACGAATTGAATACTTGTCTGGTGACAATTGCAACAACGAGCGACAAGTTACTATCATACATCGATCAATTACAATAGTACGCAGTACAACAATTGGCAGTCTACAATGCACAACTTATGTTTCTATGGATCAATCAAAGGTCACAGCTTCCAAAGAAAAGACGATAACTGTTTAACAAGTCAAATGGAACTATTCAGTATGAAGATTTCTGCTTCTCACAAGATGTACTTTGAAGGGCAAATGTTATCCCGCCTTTTGGCAAGGCCGTGATACTAAAAGATTAGCTGGAAACCAAGGATAGTCCATCCCGAAGATTGGTTATACGCAGGCTCACTATAGATATTGATGAATTTTGTCTGAATCCAGATCAAGCTACAATTGACAAGATATGACAAGCAAAGCTATGAAAGTCAACATTCCAATATCAAGTCGATCCGAGGTAGTATGCTCAAGATATGATCGATGCAAGCCAAAGAAATCATCACGATCGCTTACATCATTTCATATCAATTAGGCCGTCTCCATCAATTCGCATCCAACTATTCGTATCCATCAAAAAGCATTACTTCGTATCCGTCAGGGAAATATGCTTTATTCTATCGATCTATTTGACTCCATCATCAAACAACCTCGCTTCGTATCAATCGGCAGTTGTCTTGTTCGTATCCATCAAGGATGGCCTTCTTCGTATCCATCAGAAGGCAGGCCTACTTCGAATCGATCGTCTATTGCCCATTTCGTATCCATCAACTGCAATACAAGTGCCTAGCTCATGTCGATCATACATCATACGTGCTTCGTATCGATCAACAACAAACGGATAAGCAGTAGACACTTTCCATCAATACAAACAATCCTAAGCACTCGATTGGTACGAATATAACAGAACAATCGATCGGCACGAACATGACAGCGCAAACGATCGATACGAATAGAGCAAGGCGACCGGTATGAACAGAACGAAACCATTCAGATCAATATGAACAAGGCTTAAATTATGGATACGAATAAGGAGGTAGTCAACATGGCACGAAAAGTGGATCGATCCGAGGAGCTGACGCCACGTCAACTTGTAGGCATGTGCTCAAAAGCGATTCAAACTGATGATAGGAAGGTATCGATCGAACAAGGCGGCCTACATAAAACCCGAGTTTGCATACAACCTAAAGAATGTTTATGCTAAATTTCAGCTCGATTGGGTCAAATCTTGATCGATACGAAATTCATTCGTATTGATCACGGACCGAGTGCAAATCACGTAAGATCGATCGCGTGGGCCCACCCATGTGCAAAAGAGGTCTTTCAAGATCTGAGCGAGATATTTGCAGCCAACGCCTATAAATAGCAGCCCCGAACCTATAGAGAAGGGGACTTTTTGAGCTATCTACGCCCAACTTTACCGAACTCATTTTTGCACTCTAATATCACTGTTGTACTCGAAAATTACTGCTGTAATTCACTGTAATCCGTAAGAAAACATTAATAAAGTCATCATTTTCATAGTGGACGTAGGCTATATGCCGAACCACTCTAAATCATTGTGTTTCTGCATGTCTTTCTGATATATTCTTGAAGTGTTTATTAGATAATCAACAACTTACATTTATTTTCTTCATTTTACCTCTTCAAATACTTTCGAAGAGTATTGTGCCTAATTTTGGTACAAGCAGGTACATTCTTGAGGTAGTACACAAGCTCCTGTAAAAATTTAGTGGCATTTAGACTTGTAGATTTTGAGATATGATCGATGCAAGTTTGGATCTATAATGTATTGCCATCCCCGTATCGATATGTTCGTATCGCTCTTCTTCGTATCGATGATACGCACGTGCTAACCAGATGACATGGCGCTATATTCTAGGACCGATCCATCTTTCATGCCGAGTGACCGAGTCTCCCTTTCATTTAGGCTTTGTTCGTATCCATCGGTTTAACTTCGTTCGTATCCACCCATTACATCCTGTTTCGTATCCGTTGTTGATGAATACTTCGTATTGATTACGTCCACTTCATTTTCTTATCGATATGTTATTACCCCAACTTATATCGATGCTTTTTAGGTGTTGCCATGTATTCTTGTGGATAATATATTTCGTATCGATCGTTGACCGACCGATACGAATTATGCAAGTAACAATCGATACGAGCTGGGCATAACAGGCAATAACATGAAGCCTCACTAGGTGATGGATACAAGTTGTAGTAGATGTGATGGATATGAGGTGTCGACACTTCCATGGATATGAAATGGTCTTATTTCACTAGAGGCATGATGGATACAGATAGATGGTTATGAATCAGATGGATACGAACCAATGATCTCTTGATGGATATGAAGAAAGCCTTCTTAAGGAACGGTTACGAACTTGCCTGGATACGAATGGAGTTGTTTTCCACAACCTTGATCGATCAATATCTTGTGCATACGACCTATGATTGACTTGAAATTTGGGATGTTGGCTTTAATATCTTTGCTTGCCTTACTATATAGTTTGTAGCTAGATTCGGACTTAGATAAAATTTACCAGCATCCATCGTTAACCTATGTATAATCGATCTTCAGGACAGAATGTCCGTGGTTTCTTGTCAAGTCCTTGGTGTCATGGCCTTGCCAAAAGGCGGGATAACATTTGCCCCTCAAAGCATGTCTTGTGTGAATATGACATGCTTTGAAAATCTTCAACTTTCTGTCCAAAAAGTTCTATCTGATTTGTTGTGTAGTCATTGTCTTTTCGTCAAAAGATGTAACTTTTGATTGTTTTTTGGTAATATAAATATTGAATTGTCAACTGCCAGCGATTGTAATGAGCATTGTTGTAACTGAGTGTTGAGTGCTAGAAATCTGTTGTTCATCGTTGCAATTGTCACTAGGTGAGCATTCAATTCCTATGAACTTTGAAAATTGAATGTTAATTCATCACACATAAAATATATGTTAACCTAACTCTCATTAACATCTGTACATCCGCAAGTCATTGTCAATTTTCTTGTGTTGAATTCTATATCGATCCTCTCCTGAATTGATGTGAAATTCGAGTTGTAACAATGCTTGGTGGTTTTATGGTGTATCTCTTCGCATCAATCCTCTCTTGGATCGATGTGAGAAGTTGAAAAATTATCTTCGTATCGATGGTGATCGACACGAATTAGTTGGTTTTTGAAAGCATTTCGTATCGATGGATACGAATCTTCGTGGGCTTTATGTTGCTAGGTACAAACTAGAATTTTCATGTCGATGCATTACTCATGGATTCAAACAACTCAGCTAATCCTTGGCCTGGTGCTTCGTATCGATCACTAGATGGATACAAGTCATGCTTCGTATCGGTGACATTGAAACCAACTTGATTTAAGGATTGGATACAAATTGGTCTTAGTACCGGTCAAAGTGAAGGATACGACCGAGCCATCTCGTATCGTTTGATGGAAGAGACTGCTTCAGTCGGTTATAGCTATTGGGAGATGAATGGGCACCTTCTTATTATAATTACTTTGTTACGTAGAATTTTATCATTTACTTACTCTCTTTCCTTGCTTTTGTATCGCTTTGAAAAAAAGAGAACGCAGAACTGTCTTCGCTTCCTAATTGAATCAAGCCTTCAAATCTCCAAACCAATCACTAATTCTAGGTAATTAATCAATGAATCTACACTAAAATCGTTGAGACATGAAACCTTTTAACACTCTAGCCATTTTCGTGACCGATTCTAGTAAAGTGATGGCCGTAGATTGTCGGAACGAGATCGAGGGTTGGCGAGGTGATCCTTATAAAGCTTTGGAAAAGACAAAGCATAGGTATATGAAGGACTCGTAGAGGAATGGCTCGACCTCGATATTGTATCTATAGGAGAAGGAAGGGAATACACTTTCGTATCAATCCGGGGGGAATAGTTCATATCGCTCTTAAACATAATACAACTTCATACCGACAGGAAAGATTTATTTTGTATCGATGGTTTGGGGATCTTCAGATCGATATGAAATTTTAGGAAAAACGATTGATACGAAGGCGCTGCCGATGATCGATACGGGGTAAAGGGTTTTGATCGATATTAAATAGACTTCGCTGCTCGACACGAAGAGAAACTTTATGATCGATACGAAATGATGATTCATGGACCGATACGAAGCGGATTCTGGTGATTAATCCGAATTTAAATTTTGATCAATACGAAATTCCTTGCATACTTGAACACTTGACTCCAACGAGCTTCTGCCTTGCATAATTGGACTTAATCATTTCACTGCATATTTGACTGCCTTTCGAAGCTCGTCAATTGAACTGTAACTAAAAAAATTTAACGAACTTTAACTTGGGCCGATCTTCGAAGTCTAGATGGCACAGTTGTGACAGTCAGCGATGACGGTCATTTTGGTTGAATTTTGAAGCCTTTTTTTCAAACATTCTTTTTAAATCATCATAGAATTTCTTAAATAATACACAGCATTACATTGCACAACACATTCATGCACTTCACACTGGGGGAAACACGAGTTTATTGTCATCTAACGATGATTTTTGCTAAGTTGACTAGTTATGGAACCCATAAGTTCGCAACAACAGAAGGCTCAGAGTCCGCCTCTTCCTATAATAAAGATGTCGGCTATCACAGCCGAAGTTATAAGTCCAGCTCTGAATGAACTACCTGGGGCAACCTTTATTGAGAATACACAAGACTCTGTTCCATCCAATATCTCTGAGGAAATGCTAGGTAGGATTTGCACAAGGCATGGATTGTCGAGGGATGACGTCCTACTACCAAGGGCAGAAGACAGACCCCACTCTCCCCGGGAAGAGTATACCGCTTTCAATAGATTCTCGTGCACAACTAAGACACTCGCTCCATTCAATCAATACATCTGGGAAGCGTTATCCTGCTTGAGGATTGCTCCGTCATAGATGCACTCGAATGGATATGCTTCACTGAACAGCATATTTATCATCTTCATGGAGCATCATTTTCGACCCCCGACTCCAGAGGAAGTAAGGTACCTGTTCAACATAAAGAGCCAAGGGGATAATCCATCCTTCACCTTCTTAGAGGTAGTTTGGAACTACCGGATCATGATCGAAGCGAGGACCAAGCTAAGTTACTTCAAACTGAATGATTCTTTGTCCGATGCCCACCGGGTATCGCTAGACAGTGGCTAATCAAGCATAAATACTTCAACTTTTATGCCGATTGATGGATAATCTTAATTGATGTCGAATCTAATACTTTATTTCTTTCACAGCTTCGATTCTGCGACCCAAAGGCAACCAGCTCGAAGAGATTGTAAAGGTTCTTCAAAGAGTTCCCGTTGAGGACAGAGAAATTGATAAATTTCTAACAGATGAAAATTTGAGAGCCGTCGGGCTAATTGGCAGGAGTCAATGCATCGAGCTTGAAGGATCTCTTAGAGCGATTTCGATAAGGAAAATTAGGAGAAGAGTTCCTGGGTTAGTAATCACCGAGCAAGGTGATGATGAGGACACGCCCGTTGGAGATGAACCCACATCCGGGCCTTCACAAAGTCCTTGGCACACAGAGAGGATAAGGAAGGGCAAGGCCACTGCCCATAAGGCCCCAAGATGCAAGTCTGTTGTCATGTCTTTACCGGCAATGGATGTGGTAATTTCTGAGGCTCCATACTCGAACATGGAGAGCCTTTTCAAAGGACTTACAGATCTCCCAATTTCGAACGATGTACCTCTTCAAAAATACACCTGATTGGAAGGTCTTTAAAGTGCCTTAGATTTAGAAGAGGCGACTCCTTCGAGCACGACTATAACAACCGATTGGTTAGGGGGTTAACACATGCATGCATACACTTCATGGCATCACACAACTGAAATATATGAGCTGTTCAATTTTCGATGATAAATAACTTTGTTTCTTTTTTCACTCTACATATTCAATGTCGAAGCAACCATCTATGCTTGGTATCCTTCGTGCCGCACGCCAATCTTCTAGTTCATACAAGGAGTCCCACGGGCACAATTCTGACCATGATCGCCGTCATTCCAACCAGGACAAGGATTACTAAGATAGATAAATAGCTAGGGAACAGGAGAGAGAAAGAAAAAGGGAGAGGGAAAGAGAGAGGCGAGATAGGCGCCGCTCCCGATCATGCTCTCCTCCGCCCAGGGTTTCATTGCCACCCCTAGTTTTGGAACATAAACTGTTGGATTTTCACGCCAGCCAATGCCTCTACAAATTCCAAGGCCTTGCGAACGTCGCCACACAACTGGAGCGGACACTTCTATCGCTACCATTTCAACAGCTGCAGGGTTCACAAGGGAGGGAGCTGCTCAAATTGCCCAATTGAAAAGAGAGTTTCCTAACATCTGTTTCGACGGCTTTCACTTCCCTCCAAATTTGATTGTGCTTTCAGATACGGCATAGAAAATTGTGCACAACCATGTTCATCATGCCTTTGGCCAATATCGCGAGTAGACGAAAATCATGGAGAAGACCTTAGCTATGGAATTTGAGCGGGCAAACACAATTGAAGAGCTACAAGGAACTATCGCCTAAAAAGATCGCATAGTCACAGTGCTTACTAGTGAAAATGACACTTTGAGGAATTCTAAAACAAAGGCTCTAAAGAAAGTTAACGAGGCCAACAAGGAAATAGAGCGGATGAGGCAGGGGCATCTAAAGCTGGTCGACGATTTGGGCTATACAAATTCCATCGTCACAGCTAAAAGAGACAATGTGCTTAAAGAGCTTAATGGGCTTAAGGCGAAGTATGATGAAGTCATTCAAGAAAAGGATGAAGCTAATAGAATCGCTTAGGATGTTTGTGGTCGAACGGTGGAGCTTAAGGGCGAGCGAGTTGCGGCAGTGTTAAAGGTTCAAGAGGCTGAGGCTAGGATTAAAGCCGAAGTCGGGGCAACCAAAGCTAGATTGGAAAGTGATATGGAAGATCTTTTAATCACGTAAACGTCAATGTCTTGAAATATCATGACTTGAGCTAGTTCAATGATTACTCGACTCATTAACACAATGCCTAGCGTCACTTGGTTACGGATAAGAAGATGGGACTCCAAGCAGAATCTATCAATGATTTTGGGCTGGAGAGTCGAGTGTTGAAGGAGGATGAGAGGAGAGTTCTCCACGATGCCATTGTTACATTCGAGAGAGAAAAACTCACCACTCAACATCTGGAGGTCGGAGAGGGTTCTAGTGTTGAGCATCATGTCACAAGTTTTGAAATCCCTATGCCAACCCATCCTGAATCTACCCCTGTAGTCGATCCTCCACTTATGCCTGCTTACGATCTTGATCAACCGCAATTATCTCCGGCTCATGGGCGTTATTTCAGAAGGAGTCTCGGCTCCACACGTGAGCCATCCTGAAGAAGGCATTCTGAATACTTCTCGAATTTATTCAAAGTATGGAGTATTATCAGAAGAAGTCACTAATATTTTCTCTTATCTCCATTTAGTTGTAGGAGCTGCATCGGCCGTGCCTCCTAAAACCCAGCATCAAGAGCAGAAGGCTATCGTGATGGAGGCGACAACTACTACAGCTACCGCATCGACCGAGGAAGCTTATATGAGTGCTTTAATCTTTAATGAACAGATGATGGAAGAGATCCTCGGTCTTCAGAGCGATCCATTTATAGATTTTACTTTTGTCATGGGGGTAGGCATGTTCATAGCCTGCTCTTTGGACCAACTTCCAACATCCCGCCAAACACTCAAGCAGCTAATGATGAGGCAATAATAGCAGAGATCAGTGCCGAGATTTCAAATTTCATGTTGGGTAGCAATGTTGGAAGTGGAATGGCAGCGCTTGTCCCAGGTCCTTTACGTATAGTCTCTCCGAGTGGTACAATCATCATCGCTGGGGTATCCCTTGTGTCTCCTTATACAGATAGTGCCCACATCCCTCTGACTACACGTTCCGAAAGCATTCCAATTTTCATGAGCTCGGAGGAGGAGATTATTATTCTTCCCCTGGCCGGGGATAAGCTAGGCAAAGTCAAGGGTTCGAAACGGCACCACAGCGGTAGCTCTAGTGGATCGTTGTCGAAGCGGAAGAAGATGAAACATAAGGAGTAGGCATGTCTCTTGTGTCCCTTTTTGGTATATAAGTAGGAATTCCTTTTTTCCTTCCAGTAGGCCATGTATAGATGTGGATCCGGCCCTTGCTAGTAGGAACTTTTGGAATAAGCTTTTTTTGTACTTATTTTGTTTCCGAAGAATAGAGGAAATAAAATCTCCTTTCGCTTTTCTAGCATAACTCTAAGTTTATTTGCTTAAGTGTTTCAGCACTTGAACTTTTATTCAATACACTTGTAAAGCTTTAACCTTTAGATAGGACACGCGTTCGGCTATTAAGTCTCGGAGTCCCGACTCCGAGCCATAACCAAACGTCGAGTCACAATGTTGTACTATCTCAAACGGTAGTTGGTGCTCGAGTTATGTCCCAGTCCTAAGGATGAATTGAAGTGGTCGGACGATGAGTGCTTTTAACCGTCAATAATTTTTAATTTCACTTAGTCGGAACTAAGTTGTAGTGAGATAAGTTCGAGTGGTCGAATCATACTCCTTCATTTATTAACAATCGCCTCCACACTCTAATGATTGAACTCACAAGATGGCAGTTGATCATGGCTGCTTAATGTTTAAATTTACATCCATGCTATAGGGATTTAAGTTGTTTTTCGGGCGGTCGGTCACACCCATTTTAATAATGGGAGTTGCGTCCACACTTTGGGGACTTAGGTTGATTATTGGGCGGTTAGTCACACCCAATTTGTGTTTATACTCCAGTCCGCGCTCTATGGACTTAGAGTTAGTTGTGGGTGGTCAGTCATACCCAATAATGTTTATACCCTAGTTCGCGCTCTGGAAATCTACAGTTAGTTAACAAACGGTCGATTACATCTATTTTGAGTTTTGAGATCTCATATGCACTTTAGGAATGACAAACTGATCAGGATCATGGAAGGTCCGACCACATCCATCCTGAATAAACAATCGGAGTCGTAGGAGGACGGATCCATCTCCCTCCTTGAGCCCATGTTTTTTATTTTAAGTTTATGCTTCGGCTCGCACTCTGGGAGCCGGAGTCAGTTAGAGGATTGTCATGTATCAATCCTTTTTGGCTTCAGTGTGACAGCTTGCCCCCGAGCTCGGTTTCACTTAGTGAGTGATCGGTCGTATCACTGTCACTCCCTACTTAAACAAGTCCCACCATGGGATGGAACTTATCTCTCTATGCATTGTGATGGTCGCATGATGCATTTCAAGAATCGCTACTTTGGCTTGAAGAGATTGCATCTTATTGCTGAAATAAAAAAGTATGGTAAAGTCAGTTTCCTTATTACAAGTTCAAATTTTGAAATGAAAGTAGGTTGTAAATGGAAAGCAGAGTAAATGAATAAGCAAAGCCTCTTATGTGTATTAGCGATGGAGACTTTCGCTATTCCAAGCTCTCGGCAAAGTGAGACCGTCAACAGTCGACCATTTGAATGTGTCGTCTACAAGTCTCCGTTAGATAGCATACGGTCCTTCCCATGTTGGCTTCTATGGGAAGGGACCGGATAAATTCTCTTGAGCATGAGATCGCCAAGTTCAAAGGTTCGAGGTCGGACCTTAGAATAGTACAATTGGGCGACTCGACTTCGGTGCACGGCTACCTTCAAATCAACCTCTTCACGCTTCTCATCTAATAAGTCTAGAGATTCGGCAAGCAATATAGCATTTCCCTTTGGATCATAGTAAGTCACGATGAGAAGGTATTTCCAATTCGACCCGAATGACAGTTTCTGAGCCGTAGGAAAATGAAAATGGAGTGTGACCGGTCGTGGACTTGTGGGTAGTCCGATATGCCTATAGGGCCATGGGAAGCTCATCGACCCATTTGCCTCCCGCCTTTTCCAGTCGTTTTTTCAGAATGGATTTTATAATTTTGTTAATAGCTTCGACCTGTCCATCGCTTGAGGGTGAGCAACTGCTGAGAATTTCTTCTGAATATAAAGACGCTGACAGGAGTTCTTAAACTCGGCACTATCGAATTGGGCTCCATTGTCTGTGATAATGGTATATTGGAGGCTAAAACGACAGATGATGCTGCGAACAAAAAAGTTGATTACTTTCTTCATCATGATAGTAGCGAAGGGCTCAGCTTTCGCCCGTTTGGTAAAATAGTCAACTACAATGATGGCGTACTTCGCACCACCTTTAGCCAAAGATAAAGATCCAATTATATTGATGCCCCATATAGCAAACGGCCGTGGACTGACCATTTGAGTGATTTTGGTTGGTGGGGCTCTAGGAATCCAAGCATGTTTCTGACATCTGTCACACTTCTTGGCATAGTCTAATCTCGATTTACAGTCGGCCAATAATACCCATATCAGAGTATCTTCTTAGCAAGGGCTTGCCTCTCAGTGTGATCGCCGCATTCTCCCTCGTGCACGTCATGTAACATTCGTTTGATTTCGTCATGGGCGATACACCAAAGTAAAGGAATAGAGTATCCTCTTTTATACATGACTCCATTCTAGATAATGAATCGTGAAGCTTTTGAAGAACTTGTCTTTTCTCACTTCTGCTCTCAGGCAAGCTCCATGCTCGAGATAGTTTCTGAAAGGGGTCATCCATGACTCTTTCTCGGGTGTGGCTTCATGAACCCAACCTGTCTCCATCTGATCGATACTCGAAGAGGTAAGTGTCTTAACAGGGACGAGTCCCATTTACTGTGGTTCACCGGTGCTGGCCAGTTTTGCCAAAGAATCAACATTCTAGCTATGCTCTTGGGGTATGCAATAAATGGTATAATAATCAAATTGATTCAACACTTCCTGGACCCAAGCAAGATAAGCAGCCAACCTCCGGTCTCTAGCTTGGTATTCTCCTCGAACTTGACATACGACCAATTGCGAATCATAGTAAATCTCCACGGCAATAATTCTCAAGTTTCTGGCGAGCCTGAGCCTGGCAAACAAAGCTTCATATTCATCCTCGTTATAGGTTGCATGGAAATCAAACCTCAAATCATAACATACAGATAGACCTTCTGGAGTTTCAAGAACAACTCCGACGCCTGAGCAACGGTCGTTCTATGCACCATCTATGTATAGCTTCCATAGGTATTTGGGATATTTACTGGTTTTGGGCAAGTCCTTCGGTATAGTGAACTCAGCAAAGAAATCCGCCAGAACTTGTCCTTGAATAGCCCGCCTTGATGTGTAAGCAATATCAAACTGACTCAACTCGATATTCCACTTTAGCAACCTACCAGACATCTCAGGCCACGCAAGGACCTGTCGTAATGGCTGGCCGGAGTAGACTGTGATAGGATGAGCCTGAAAGTAAGGATGGAGCTTTCTCGAGGCAATGACAGGACAGCAGGCCAGCTTTTCAAACTTCAGATAGTTTCTCTCTGCTCTAGTCAATCGATTGCTAATGTAATAGACCGGTCGTTGTATCTTATCCTCCTTCCAAATTAATGCACCACTGATTGCATTCTCTAACACTGTCAGATAGATGTATAGTCTCTCATGATCAATGTTCTTTGACAGAATAGGCAGCGAAGCTAGGTGCTGAACTAGTGCTCGGAATGCGCCTTCATACTACCTGGTCCATTCAAAGTTCCGCTTTCCTTTGCTGATCAGATCAAAGAAGAGAATGCACTTGTCGGTGGATTTGGAGATGAATCTGCTCAATGCTGCTACCTTCCCGTTGAAGCTCTGCACTTTCTTTATAGTTTTGGGAGTCTCGAGATTTCGAATCGCCCAGATCTTCTCGGGATTGGCTTCAATTCCTTGAGCATTGACAATGAATCCAAGGAACTTTCCAGATGCAACTCCGAAGTGACACTTCAACAGGTTGAGTTTCATTCGGTATTCTCAAAGGATGTTGAACATTGTTTCTAGTTCCTTGACATGATTGATGGAGAGTCATGACTTTACAAGCATATCGTCTACGTACACCACCATAGTATTCTTGATCTGACTAGCAAACATTTGATTGACAAGTCTTTGATAGATCTCCCCAGCATTCTTAAGTCTAAACGGCATTACATTGTAACAATAAAGTCCAAGATCGGTGACAAAGCTGGTATGCTCCTAGATAGGTAGGTGCATCAGTATTTTATTGTAGCTGGAATACGTATCTATAAAAAAAAGAGCTCGTGTCCGAACGTGGAATCTACAAGCTGATCGATTCTGGGAAGCGAAAAGCTATCTTTAGGGCATGATTTATTTAGATCTGAATAGTCTATACAAGTTCTCCATCTCTCGTTTGGTTTCCTGACAAGCACTGGGTTGGATACCCATTCTGCATAAAATGCATCTCAAATAAACCCATTCGTGTTGAGTTTATCCATCTCTTCCTTCAAGGCGGCAGATCTCTCTGGATCCATACCGCGCCTTTTCTATTTGACCGGGACATGCCGCAAGTCAATACTCAATGCATGGCTCATGATGTCTGGATAGATCCCACGCATATCTGAGTGCATCCATGCAAACACATGGAGGTTTGCCCGAAGAAATTCAACCAATTCCTCTCTCATTTGTTGGCTTAGCTGAGATCCGACCTTTATCATTTTGGAGTCATCGTCGTCATCGATCAGAACATTTATTGTTAACTCTGCCGAGGAAGCCCGACTATCTTTGACGTTCTCTTTCTTGTCATCATCTCTTGGATCAAGGTCTTTTAGGAATTGTTTGTGGCCCTGGACCTAGGGTCAAGCGTTAGTTGTCAATTGTCGGTAAAACAGGCGTAGAGAGATTCCTCTATGTCATTACCTTTCTCTTTCCACTGCGCCTCCCATAGTTCAGCAACATAACAGGCACATCGAGCTGCCTGATCTCCCTTAAAAACTCCGAACCCGTTGTTAGTGGAGAATGTCTAAGTTAAACATCAAGGGGCAATAGCTGCCCTGAATTCAGCAAAGGTCGGTCAGCCCAAGAAAGCATTATACAGTGAATTGATATCCAACACGATGAACTGTAACATCCGGACTCTCCGGCCATCTCTGGTTCCCAATTCCATCGTTAATTCCACTATCCCAGTGGGTATAGTTGCACTTCCATTGAAACTATGAATAGACTGACACGGCTTCAAGTCCTTTGCTTCCATTTCGTTTGATCATACGCTCGCTCGAAAAGAATATTCATGGTGCTTCTACTATCCACTAAGATCCTTTTCATCCAAGCAGGATCTATTTAAGCTGATATGACAAGTGGATCAATGGTGGGGGCTTCGACTCTATCTTCATATCTATCTCAAAAAACGTTGCCATCTGTCATCGTCTTTTATTGTTTAGCCGGAGCCCCATCGTTAAAATTACTCCAACACTTGAAGTCCACATGCCTACTCGAACTGGCATACGACTCTATTTCCCTCCTGCTCTGATCCGCTGGATGAGGACCACCACTAACTGTGTTAATCACTAACCTCCCGCCAGTACACGCGGGTTCCTCTCGTCTAGCCTGATTCTGTACTTGATTCTGATTTGATGGGCCCGCGATTCCAGCCTACGGTGCTCGAACAAATTGTTCCAACTTCCTCTCACGAATCAGCTTTTCAACAATGCCTTGTAAATGGCGACATTCATTGGTGTTGTGATCATAGAAATCATGGAATCTATAGAATTTTCCAGATTGAATCTTCTTTTCGGGCAACTGCTTCGGAGCAGGCTTCTTAAATTGGTTGTATTATAGGTTTGCAAGCACACATTCTCTAGGGATGTATTCAAAGGATTTTATGTGTCAAACATGGGAGCTCTATGCCACGGTCTGCGATTTTGATCCCATTTCTTACCCTGACTTCCATTGCCTTTCTACCGATTCTGCTTATTCTGTATATTTAACTGTACTTTACCGGAACTCTCACCGGTTTAGCATCTTCCCTTCTTAAGAACTGGGTCGCTTTAGAGTAGAAATGGTCCAACGATGCGGGGGGTTTCCCAGCCAAACAGTTGCTAAATTCAGAATCATGATCGATTCCTTTAGTCAGTTCCATCAATATGGAATTATCATTAGGGTTACTAATCTCAGCGCAAGCGGCATGAAACCTTTCCTGATAATGTCTGAGCGTCTCTCCAGGAGATTGAGTGATTATGGATAAGGTGTTAACATCCTTAGATCTTGTAACATGCATACAAAACTATTCGATGAATTCCATAGCTAACTGATCAAAACACGAAATGGATCGAGATGGTAGGTAAGTAAACCACATGGTTGTGATAGCCCCCAGGGAGATAGTAAAACTTCTGCATTTAACCACATCGTTGACTCCTGTAGCAATCATTAGCCATTCATACATCAAAATGTGTTGGTTACGGTCTGAACTCCTTTCATAAACAGGTAAAGTAGGCATTTTGAATTGGCGAGGCAATTCAGCATAAAGGATGTCATTAGTGAAGGGTGTATGACTTCGGGAGGTTCCTCAATCGTCATTGGAGAGGCCCTGACCTTCACGAATCATTTGACAAATCATGGTCGGGATGTCTGGCATTCGAACGTTCTAAGCATGCTGGGCCAAGGTGTGGTCGAGTTCCACAATGCGAGGATGGCTCGGGCGCGATCGACGGTCCATACCTTGCCTCCTTGGCTCCAGGTCTTTAGCAACATAGGGTTCAGGAGTACAATCGCATTGACGAAGGTTCAGATCTGTTTGGTCTCGGATGTCAGCTTCCAAGTCAATAGCGGCTGCAGCAGCATGGTTATCAGTAATGTGATAAGGAATTATCCCTCATTGGGTGGAAAGTCCTGCTAGGTGACTAGCAGATGGACCAGGTCTTGCTTATCCCCGATTCAAAGTGCGCTAATGCCTGGAAACTCGCGCCTAGCTTCCATCTAGTCGTAGACGTATGGATCTGTGATGATAATCAGAGGAGGCTGATCTCTCGATGGATGAGTAGGAAGCTTGAACCCTCAGGATTTCCTTCGTCTTTCTTGATTTGGTTGGTTGGTTAACTCCATGTTAGCATGGATCAGTTGGGTAAGCTGCTGATGGTTTCGGGTCAGTTCTTGCATCAACATCTAGAACTCCTCCTGGTGACAGGGCCGTGTGGGTCTAAGGTCCAACTGAGTTCTAGCCTGTGGTGGGTAGTTGCGCAATGTTTTGTCTATCTCTTCCTTCCTGATCTGTAGCGGTCGAGGCAGTTCTTGTAGTAACCATGGTGAATGATGTAGCTTTCTCCTAGATTTGATGCAATCTGAATAGGATGGAAGAACTACTGAATGTGAGATCTGGATCTTCTTCTTAGATTCTTGCAATCCAACGACGGTAGTAGATCCAAAGAGCAAGAGAAAAGCTGGGTTTTTTCAGTGAAAGCACCAAAGTGTTTGTATCAAAATTAGACACAACACTCTTTGGATGTGTTTGAAGAGACTAAAGTAAAGATTGTAAATGAAAAATGAGGCTAACCTAACAAACACACCAAAAACAGACAATAGAAGTATAGAACAACAAGGATTTAGAGTGGTTCGATGTTTTAGGCTATGTCTATTATGGAAAGTTGTTGTTTATTGATATTACTCGCTGGTTAAAAATGTTTACAATAGTATAATCGAGACACAAAAATAATTTTGGTAGAGTCTCGATGCTCCAAAGTCCAAAGTCCATTTTCTGAAGCCCTCGGACTACTATTTATAGGTGTAGGCTGCAAATATCTCGCCCCAAACTCAAAAGACTCCTCTCACGTGGGTGGGCCTACGTGATCGATCCTTGGTCATTTTGAATCGATCCATGATCAATACGTATCCAATTTGTATCGATCAAGAAATGATCTTTTTGGGTCGAGATCGATCAGGTACATTCTTGAGGTAGTACACAAGCTCTTGAGAAAATTTGGTGGCATTTGGACTTATAGATTTTGAGATATGATCGATGCAAGTTTGGATCTACAATGCACTGTCGTCCCTATATTGATACGTTCGTATCGCTCTTCTTCGCGTTGATGATATGCACGTGCTAACCAGATGACATGGCACTATATTCTAGGATCAATCCACCTTCCATGCCGAGTGACCGAGTCTCCCTTTCTTTTAGGCTTTGTTCATATCCATCGGTTTAACTTCATTTGTATCCGCCCATTACATCATGTTTCGTATCCAATATTGATGAATACTTTATATAGATTACATCCACTCCCCTTTCGTATCGATACGTTGTTTCCCCAACTCGTATCGATCCTTTTTAGGTGTTGCCTCGTATCTCTTGTGGATATTATATTTCGTATCGACTGTTGACCGATCGATACGAATTATGCAAGTAACGATCGATACAAGTTGGGTATAATAGGGAGCAACATGAAGCATCACTAGGTGATGGATACGAGTTGTAGTAGATATGATGGATACGAGGTGGTGACACTCCATGGATACGAAATGGGTGTATTTCACTTGAGGCTTGATGGATACAGATAGGATGGTTATGAATCAGATGGATACGAATCAATAACCTCTTGATGGATACGAAGGAAGCCTTCTGTAGGAACGGTTACGAAATTGCCTGGATACGAATGAAGTAGTTTTCCTCAACCTTGATCAATCAATATCTTATGCATGCGACTTCCGATTGACTTGAAATTTCGGACGTTGGCTTTGATAGCTTTTCTTGCCATATTATATCGATTGTAGCTCGATCTGGACTCGGACAAAATTTACCAGCATCCATCGTGAACCTGCGTATAACCGATCTTCGGACAGACTGTCCTTGGTTTCTAGTCAAGTCCTTGGTGTCACGGCCTTGCCAAAAGGCGGGATAACAACAATAACCTTGTGCAACTAACCAGCTTTATTTCTTACAAATTCTCTTTATTCATTCATTGTGTTTCTATATACCATATAGTTTCTATTATGGTTTTATCCTCGGTCTTGGGACTAATTTTCGTACATCATTTCTTGTAATTGATTTAATTCCTCTTGCATAGCAAGAATCCATGAATCATCAGTTAATACTTTCTTTGGATTTTTAGGTTCAATAGTTGAAATAAAAGCAAAGTTACTCATTTTATTTTGTTGATTTCTAGTTTTAACAAAAGATTCAATATTTCCAAATATATTTTCTATAGGATGATTCTTTTATTTGGATGTATATTTTCTAAATTATTATTATTTTCATATTTGGTAATCTCATTATTACTAATTTCGTTTAGGTTATCAATGTTTTCTTCTTCATCAATATTTGGATTATAAACTTTGAAATTTTCATCAAATGAGACATGTAATGTCTCTTCAATAGTATTAGTTTTAGAATTTAAAAATCTATAAGCTTTACTTCTAAGTATCCAATACAGATAAATTTATCGGATTTAGCATTAAATTTATCCAAATTACCTTTACTATTTATAATAAAACATTTACTACCAAAACTCTAAAATATGAAACTTTAGGATTTTTATTATATAATAATTCATAGTGTTTTCTTAGTTAAATATTTTATTAAAATTCTATGTAATATATAACATGCAGTACCAACTGCTTCAATCCAAAAAAATTAGGTAAATTACTATCATTTAGCATAGTTCTAGAGTATTGTTGAATCATTCTATTTTTACGTTCTACTACTCTATTTTATTGTGTTGTTCTTGAAAATAAAAAATTATGAGTTATAACCTTCTTATTACAGCAATTCTCAAAATTTTCATTTTCAAATTCTCCACCATGATCATTTCGAATAGTTCTAGTTTTACTAGTCATCTGATTTTGAATTCCTTTAACAAAGAATTTAAACATTTCGAAAGCATAATTTTAAGTTTTAAGAAAATCGTCTAGGTAAACCTAGAGTAATCTACGATTAGAAATACATATCTATTGTGATTTATAAATTGTATTTGTGAGGGACTGAAAAGATCTAAGTGAAGAAGTTCAAGGGGTTGAGAGGTAGAAATCATATCTTTTGATTTAAAAGATATTTTTCTAAGTTTTCCTAATTGACATGCATCATAAATTATTAACTTTAAAATTTATTTTGAGAAGATCTCTAACTAGATCATTTTTAGCAATTTTAGACATTAGTTTGAAATTCAAATGACCAAATCTTTTATGCCAAATCTGAGGTTCACTTGATTCAGCCAAAAGATATAAGTTATCATTTAAGATTCTCATACTTAATATATAGATGTTTTGTTTCCTAACGCCTTCAAAGATACTGTTTGACTCATTATTTTTAATGTGACATTTATCTTTTATGAATTTAATTTTGAAACTCTTATCACACAATTGATTAACACTCAACAGATTATGCTTTATATTCCTAACTAACAAAACATAAGAAATAGTAGGAGTTTTAGAATTACCGACATTGCCGATACCAATCACATATCCTTTAGAGTTGTCTCTAAAATTTATTGATCCACCATTTTTGTGAATTATATCTTTCAAAATCTCTGGATTTCCCATCATGTATCTTGAGCATCCATTATCTAATATCTATTTGTCATTTTTGTTTTGTAGCATTTGACCATTAGGTGCATGTTCATTAAAGGTCATGTAACACATCTGTTCCTGCAATTTATACCTTTTCAAAAGATCACGTAATTTTTTATAATGAATAGATGCAAATTTATGAAACAACATTATAATAATTTTTCAAATTATCTTTTCAAAAATAGTGTTAAAATTTTTATCAAAAATTGCCATTGAAACTTTTTCAAAAATCGAATAATGAATATTTTGAAAACCAATACTTTGATACCAAATGTGAGTCAACGGAATAATGATCTTAAGTCTACATTAACCTAGAGGGTGGTGAATAGTTTTTAATGGATTATGTGAATTTTATTCAAATTCTTTAAGATTTTACTTGAAATGATGGAATTAACAAAATCAAGTATAGATAAAAGTAAATGCAGTAGAAGTAAAAAGAAAAGAACACATCAGGATTTTATACTAGTCTGGAGTTATCCTACATCCAGTGCCACACAATTCCTTGTATGGATTTCTTTTCAACTAGTAAATGCAAATACAATCTTGATTTCAAGGCTACGAGGCGCACCCTCCAGAATCTCGGCCTCTAGGTAGAGCCACTTGATTTTCGGGTCATAAGCACATCCACTAGATTTATGGGTTAATAAACACACCCAATTGATTTAAATAGGCTACAATCACACCTACTTGGATTTCAGGGATACCAAGTCCACCATAGAGTATGAGAGTATGATTTGATAGAGTTTACAGACTCAAATCTTTAATCTTGATTACAATCGGTCCTATAACTCTTGAATAGCACTTGATCTTGAGAGAGATGAGAGAAATCAGAGAGTATATAAAAGAGAATCAAACTAGTAACGGTTGAATTTGATTTTGATTGAATTTTGACAGAGTTTCGATAGAAATTGATTTAGAAATCAAGAAAGAGAAAAGAGGAGAGAAAAATAAGAAAATAGTTAATGAAAATTCGTTTGGAAGTCTGGTATATATAGGAAAACAACGGTCATGTTCATTCGCGAAGAGAAACGACAAAAGGACACTTCCATTCAAAATTTAAATTTTAAAATTTATGGCTAGTATTTCAACATATGGGATTTGGATATATCGAAATATCCTTTACAAAATTGAAAATACTTTATAAAAATTATTTTGAAAATTCGTTTCTTTATAAATAATTTGATACTTTGTAGAATCATTTAAGTATAGTCTATATAAATTTTAATCAAAATATAACATAATAAAATTTTATAAAATAATTTTGAAAGATGTTAATAAGAATATTCACTATAATGTAAATAATATATATATATATATTAATATAGTTATAAATTATTAAAGTATACAAAAAAAATTAATATATATAAACTTAAAAACACTAAAATAATATCTTAATAAGTATAACCGATTCGGAAATCATTTTGGAAGATATTTTGAAAAGATTATTTTAAAAATAGAATATTTGAAAAATAGATTTTAAAAAAAATTAGAGAAGACAAGAGAGATCAAGAAAGTGCTATCAAGGTTTAACATAAATTCTATGACTCTATAACTTATTTGAAATATCTTGAAATATTGAACTCTTCAATACTTATGAGTCTTCATTCTTCAACTCTTAAAACTTTATATCAACATCTTGAATCTACTCTTCATATCAGCATCTTAATATTGTATAGTCTTCTTAATCAATATCTGCCTAATATCTTGCACTATATACTATATATATCTTGATAAAAACATTAGTATCTATATTTTATATAATGTTCTATAGTTGTTATCATTAAAACTAATACCTAAGGTATTAACATTTATTATATTTTGATAAAATACTCATGATTATAACAATTATAATTACTATCACAAAATCCACCATTTATGGAGTTTCCATTAATATACTTAAATTAATTATAATACATTACAACAAGTATATAAAAGAAAGAAAACACCTTTCATTACGAATGAGATTAGGTCACAGAGTTAATAATTTACAATAAATTACAGAATGTTCCCAAGGGTATAATCCTGACTCTATCAAATGACTACACACTTTGCAATGTAACCATTCAAGCCAAGTTTATCTTTCCACTATGATTAATGCAAGCACAGGCCCAGCCTTTATTGTTAAGAGGCCGAAGGAAAATTTTCATTTGCAAGTCATGGAAAATCAAATAAGGCCGCAAAGGCAGAATGGTAAATTTACTATACAAAAAATTTGGGACAAGAAAGGACTTCATCTTGTATCGTTACTGTGAAAATAGCTGCTTCACCACTAAGTCATCTATATTATTTAAAGGTAATATAGTATATATTACAAATACTACTGAAAAATATTTTGAGGCCCACAAAATTAGGGGCCTTAAGGCCACCGCCTAAGTGGCCTGGGCCAAGGGCTGGGCCTACATCGGTATGTATTTCAACATTATATAATACTCGCATATACATAATTGCTATCAATAAAAAGCAATAGACACGTGGATTTTCATGATAACAATAATAAATATATCATAGTACAGAGAGTCATAATGATACACAGCAAGAAAATATAGTATGCTAACATATACATAGTCAAGCAGGCCTACAAAATCAGAGTCGGCGGCCTACTATATCAAAGTACATACATTATACGAGTCAAGTACATAGGAAAATCCTAAATGTCATCACATATATACATGAGGCTACAAAATGACGTATACATGCAACATGGGATCTAACTAGTAATATAGACTAGAAATGCACAAAACAAGCTAAGCCCACACATCAACATACTGGCTAGTGCGTCCATGTACCTAAAAAGTCATAGTCTAACTCATTTATTATTTACATAGTACTTAGGTCAATCTGATACTTTTCAAGTACAGAGATGCACTAGCTATTCTATTGATGTAACGGCTTACCTTGTTTTATGGAGGCCTGGTTTGTATTACTAGTTAATTCTCATGTTGTATATCTATTTCATGTTGTAGCCTCATGTATATACGTGATTATTTTCGGGATTGTACTATGTACTTGACTCGTATCATGTATGTGCATTTATACAGTGGGTCTTTAACTCTGATTTTCTAGGCCTACTTGACTATGTATATGTTCTAATACAATACTTTCTCATTGTGTATCATTACGACTATGTACATTGATATATTATGTATCATTCTATCTTGGAAATCTATGTGGTTACCGGTTTATGTTGATACCGGGTACATATATGTGAGTATTATATGATGTTGAAATACGTAACAATGTTAGCTCAAGAGAATATTCACATGTGATTGTCCAATATTGCATCATTCTCCATATTATCAGACTGTATTACTCTGTAAACTCTTCGGTGGTATGGGCATCGATATGCTCATTGTGATTGTTAAAACCTCGATTTTGTTGTTTTGATGATGTCAAATTTGCAGTTGTGTTATTAGCATGTTTAGTAAGATGTTATAAGTGATTAGAGGAAATTTTACAGCATGCACAACAAAGAAGAATGCTTAAGTATGAGTCTTTGTCTATTTATACCTTAAAGTTTAGCATATTAAAATCCTTCAAAGCAATAATCATACACGTACAATTGAAAGTCATCATACAATTTTTCGAGAAATTTTAGAAGGTCCAAAAGAGTTTTAAACTTTAGATTTTACACTACAAATTTACTGGACAATATTAACAAAGATCGGTAGACCCGTCTTTGGCATAACCAATCGATTGTTCCCTTGTCCAGTCGACTGGTTACACAATTCAGTCAATCGAACAATGGGTAAAATTAACTAATTCATTCTCGAATTTTCGTTCTTTTTTCAACACGGGCTAGTCGACTAATCCTACCCAACCAGTCAGCTGACCATGCCTGTATCAACCATGAGTTGAATTTTCTAACAAGGAACTTCTTTAGTTTCGAAAATTATGGCTATTATTTGTTTCTATTCATTTTAACCGCATTTTAACAATCGTCATTTTTCTCTAATAGTCATGACTCTTCATAGTTACACTCCACTAATATAAATAGAGTTCTACTAACGTTTTTTGGGAATAATAAAGGTACTTTATTTAAGCAGAGTACTCATTTAGTTGTCCTAGTGGTTTGAACTCATGACTGCTTTAATATCAGTCTAGAGCAATATATCACTTGTCACTTGAGCTAATGGTCATTCACGTTCTACAAAGATTCTAGAAAAGTTAAGATAACTTTTCTTGAATTCTTTTTTTTGACTTTAATTCTCTCTCCCTTTGTGACTAAAATGCCTACAAGTTTAATGTTCACATAGTCTTCTTTTATCAGTTGATCATTAAATATATTAATCTTTTATGATTAGTTTCTTCTTTCCATGCACATACACTCTATTCTTTGAGTGGGTGATAGCAAGTCATGCACTTGATATCGACATATTAGTGCATTCAAGACATAAGTCATTGTCAAGGAGTCTTTGTAAAGACTATTATTGTTGAAGGCCAATTGAAGATCTTTAGCGTTTTGGTGAAGTCTTGTTTGGGTTGTTCAGGCAGTTGTAAACTTGTTCTTCCAGTGAAGAAAGAATGTTTTAAGTTGATAAAAACCCAAAGAGATGCTCTGGTAGCAGATGTAGACAAGCCTGAACCATTATAAAAATTAATCGTGCACACTTATTTACTAGTGCATTTACTGAGTTTGTCTCTCTTAACTTTTACTTCGCACTTTTAGCATGTTTATTGGAAAATTAGAAATACATAAGTTTAGTAGTTGTATTTTGATCATATATGATCCATTTTTGCACTCTTATTTGGTATCAGAGCAAACTCTTTCATTAACGTAACAAATTTTTTGAGAACTTGATAGTATAGCCAACACAACTACTTTGGTAGAAAATCAATCAACTGCATGTCCACCGTTGTTCACTGGTTCAATATAGGTGCATGAAGATGTGTGTGTATTTAAAAACAATCAATAACTTAAATAAGCACTTGTCACATGATTGTAAATATGACCATTGATAATAATTATTATAAATAATAACAAAAATAGTAAAAGATATAAACAAGGATAAAGATAAGGAATTGCAAACACTGAAAAGCGGGAAGAATACAATGTTATATCATTGTCCAATCCTCATCCAACATCCACTTGTGTAGTGACCCCCTATGGATATCCACTAACATTCCTCACTTGGCCCCAGATGAACGAGCATAAAATTCTTCTTGACTTCTGTGGAATCCAACTTCTTAGTGTGCAATAATATAACAAAAAATGATGACAACTGTATCCAGATACAAAAAGATACCTTTTTGGTACAAAACTAAAAGTTAGTAAATTGTGTGTGTGAAGTGGGTTTAGAAAAACAAAGAAAGGACCAATTTTTTAAGATAAGAATAAGAAGTAGGTTAGCATTTATGTAAATTTTAAAATATGTGTTTGTATCTATCTCCACACATAGAATTTTGAGCTTCTATAAGAGAGTTAATAGTTTCTCTTTACATTGTAGTGAATGAACAAAAACAAACATATAGTAGTCAAGAATTAATTTCCATTTAAGATTAATTACTTCCTCGACTCGTTAATGACAATGCAATGACAAGACAATGACAAGGTAATGATAAAGAAGTTATAAAGTAGTCTCGTGCGAAAATATTTTCAAATTAAAATGTTATTTTGGCTAATGTACGCGCACACATACGAGAGAGTATGAGTATACAAAGTAAATGACATGTGACCAACACTTAATTAATTGTCTTTAAGTGAAATATTAAAGATACAGACAAGTAATTAGCGTGCAATCGTTATATTTTCAAATTCCATACATTTACTATAAAATAAACAAGTACATGACATTAAATTTTATTTTCTTATACTATGAATCATAATATATGTGTGGGTCTATTTTTTTGTTTAAAAACTATGCATTTTCACACCTAACCGAAGCAATCATTTGTCTGTAAAAATGTGATTTCAAAAGCATTTGAAAACGATTTGTTGATGGGTCATGAACGTCTAATATACTTTGCGGTTTGTTATATTATTTGATGTCACAATAATGATTAAGAGCAAAACATAAATTTTAAGAACTATATATGAAATACAAACAATAAAACATTATTCACTATTTATGAGAAGCACAATTAGTTAAACATCCTCAAGGTTGTGGTTACATGACATGATAAATTAGTTTTTTTAACATTCATGTATCCTATTGAAGTTTTAAAGATATGTAAAATCCAATGCGAACCTTCTTAGAAAAAATATTACAAACTATTCTAAAACTATAGGAACATAGGTAACATATGTATGTGTGCAAAAAGGGAGTAATGTACTCTTCACTAATGTGAGAAATTTTCGTAGATATGTTGTATGGGCTCGGTTATCTTATTAGTAAGATCATCAATATATAATTTTTGAATTGTTTCCGAAGATTTAAACCCTTCAAAAATTAATACAAGACATCCATAGCATTTACTTTCAACCATCAAGTTGAAATATGAATGGATTGAAATTTTCAAAAAGATTCAAAATCTAACCTGGAAGATCTGCTAATAAATATAACTTATCTAATAAGAATGAGCACTCAATAAACCAAACCACTCAACTTTAAAATTCAATATAAAATGTCGAGAACATTTATTTTTAACCGTCAAGTCGAATTATAATCTCAAATGGATTTAATTTTTCAAAATGATTCATAATCTATCGTGGATCTCTCAAATAAATACAACTTTTTTAACAAGGATGAGCACTCAACCAACTTAATCGACCTTAACCGTTAATCGTAGAATTTTTACTAAAGCCGGTATAACTCGTATAAACTAGGTAGAATATACACCAACCATATAATGAACATTGAACGGTTTAAATTTAGTCGTTAACCGCAGTGAATTCGATCGGTTTAATCAATACAAACCGATCGATTTTAACTGAGTGGTTATTAATCACTGGAACGATTAACCAAGCCAGATAACTATTCAATTCTATCAACTCTTACTTACGCAAACCCATGTCAACTCGGAACATTTCTAATATAAAAGGGAAGGGAGCATAGCATGGGGACCTTAAGTTTTCAAAAACCTAAACGCTTTGTCCACGCTGAAATTGTCATGCGACTTCTAATTAGAGAAAATTTACGATAAGAAATATTACTACAAAACAAAATGAAAGAAATCAAAACAAAACATATGCACTGCAATTATTTTTTACATGAGCTAAAACAACACATCAATCCAATAATTGTACCTCATGACTACGAAGAAAAAAGCACATTCCGTCCTTTATAAATAATTGACAAGTTTGCCCTCTTGTAAATATAACTACCACATCCTTTCTATAGGAGAATTACACAAAATTTGCCATACAAAAAAAATAAGAAATCACTTTGCCTGTAGGAGCGAAACTTTCTTACCCACTATTTGAAACGATTCGCTTCTTTCTAACTGCAATAAGAATGAGAAGTCAGTATCCACAACATTTAAAGCATGTTTGGCAAGTACTTTTAAACTGTTAAAACAACTTATCAGTTATTTACTGCTATCTTTGTGTGTTTACCAACAACTTATAAGAAAACAAAATAAGTTGTTAATAAGTTCATAAATCATAAACAACGTTTATGACTTATTTCAATTTTTGTAATCAAGCTACCATCATTTCAACTTATTTACCCAAATACCTTTTCATGTTACTATTCACTAAAAAGTACATAAAAATCATTATTCAAAACTATTTAAGTAGAAAAGAAATGACACTTTTAAAGAGATTTCGAAAATTGTTAAGGTGGAGAACATTTTGTGGGGACTTAAACCACATAAAAATATATTAAAATAGAACATAATAGGATAATCTGCAACCCCAGCAATTTACTATTTTACACTGTTCAAGTAAATTCAGTAGTACTACCTCGATTTTGTTTTTCATTTTTTAAGGATAGCAGTGTATCGAATCAATCAACATGAAAGTGGTATGATATAAAAAAAACAGTATTATGGTAAGGATCCATTGGAAATCACATTAAACACGGCAAGGGACCCCGCTTTAACCTGAAATGGGTATAGAAAATGGGTAATTATGAAATTATGCTCATTTATTTTATGAGAGCTGAATTTTTGTGCATCCCTCGTGACAATTTTAGAAAAATTGCCACTCTTTTTAACTTTTTTGGAAATGTTTTTGATGGGTTCTAAACATGCAAGAAACCGATAAAATAATACAATACCTTTTGTTTCAGGTATGAAATTGCTTCATGCTTTGACGCAAAGGAATCAAAAACAGAAGCAGATTTTTGATCAATCAGTTGTTTAAGCTTCTTCAGTTTCAATGTTCGTGAAGGTACCTAAATAAAATCAAGTCAGATAAATATAACCCTGTAACTACAGTAATATAGCATGTTGAGAGTAAAAAGATAAAACCTCACGAAGCAGCTGTTTGCATAGTTTTCTTAGTTTAATTGAAGGAGCACTGCTGACTGATACATCTGTATCCTCCATTCTCCTTCGTTTCAGAGAAATATTTGAATCAGAAGCAGTTTCTTCATCGCTTTCCTCAAAGGTTGTCTTTTTGCCCTCAAAGTAGCAGCCTGCGATTTTCTTTGGTCTGTCTTTGATGCCCAGCCCTTGTTTTCCCGATGTAGCTTTATCCTGGAAGTTGTATTGACAAAGTTACTCACTTGTTCACCAAATAAAAGTCCGTACCAGCTCAAGGACTGTTATGGTAACAGTAACCATGACCATTTCAGAAATACCCCATATCGATTTTACAGGTGAATCAAAAACGCATATCATTACCATCACCAATATGTCGGTACATCTACGATTTTTAAATATGTATACTGAGAAACTGGTAACCGTTGCATGGTGAATTATTGTTTGTCTAAAATATCAAAATCTATAGTATTTTTTGCTACACCCACACAGTTTATTGTTTCATTTACTTAAAGACAACATTAAAAAAGAATATAAGTGCAATTAATTAGCATTACTTGAGCTGAATTCTTAGATTAAGTATGATCACTTGCTTTCTTCTACGTCGACATACTTATAATACAAATGATTGTATGAGTATACAATCATTATTAATGATTGGTAAGTTACCGTTAAGTCCGTTACCATCGGTCAGTTTTGGAAAGAAATATTATCAATGTATTTAGCATTAAAAATTGTAAATTCATCATTATCATACTGATTGTACTTGTTTGCCGACTTAGCTCCAAATAGTAACTTACTGATTGGTAATGATAAGGTAGTGAAAATTTCGCGGTTACCATAACAACTCTAAATATCAAAAATGGTAGCTGACTTATGCCATACTAAGATTTTTACATAATAGGTAGAAAGGCAAAAAATAGTGTTATTTGCTTCATTCCACGCTGTCATCAGTTATATTTGCCTAACTAACAAGTATATTTTCACATATTTTCTCATCAGAGAAAACTAGTAATAAATCTAAGATTTAATAAATTATACTTCGACAACAATATGTTACGTAGAAGAAAATTATTGGAAGAGAAAAACAAAAATTAATTAATAAATTCAGAAATATATACAGGCATGCTCATTAACCGTAGCACTATAACTTATCTAGATAAATTAATTACAGATCAAAAGATTCTCATGTTTATACACAAAAGAATGTGCCGATCTCAAAAGATCGACAATAAGTTGTATCCAAAGTACAAAGAAATGCAATTTATAATCAACATATGCGAACCAAACAACATTCTACTCTATGAAGTTACACAAACCCAGCACGATAAGGGTTACCTTGTTCAAAGCAGACATTTGGTAGTAATGAAAGAGATGGAAGGATCAAACAAAGATATTACACCTTTTTAAATGATTTAACTTGAATATGAAGGTATTGTGTTAGTTACACTAGACAAGCGAATAATGATAGGAAACAATTTGAATTACAACAACAACATTTCCAAGATTAAGGGAAAATATTGAGCTGCATGGCTACCAATTTGATTACAATTATAGGAAATCAACCAAAGCACACTTTTAGGCTCCACTTGGGAGTTTATTTTCTACCGGTTATAACACTTCACGTAAACCAATCAAAACCGCTACGATCATCGATGATCAAAACCAGTACTCTCAAAACTTCTCATAATCGGTACCACAAAACTCCCAAGTGGAGTATCAAGGAGTGCACTAAGGAAAAATTCATTTCAGACCAAGCTTGCTAAATTCACATTCTAGACACAGGAACAGCTAGGAAGCTATAAGAACTTAGAGTAAAAAAGCAGTAGGCATGAGATACCTGTTGTAAGATGAAATATTATATCTAGCAGCTCATATGTAAAGTAAACATAGTCCACTAGATTGATTAAATCAATGGAAAATACCAAGGTTGCCTGCACTCGCAATTGATCATTGCCATGTCAACCTGAATAAATTGGTTAAATCAAAGACAATAGACTACTACCATTTTGGTGCAAACGTAGTACTAGATTTTAGGGGTGCAACTGAACAAAACATACACAGACACAATTTTCAAACAAAATCTTCAAGGGCCAAACCAAACACCCAAAACTTTCATGCTTTCATCCAAGCAGAAAAACGTAAAAAGCGGTAATAAAATGGAAGAATAAACAGATACTCATATTAACAAATACAAAGAGGGCGCAAACCTGGACGAGTTTATACAGATTTTCTTGATCTTCTTCCGCAAATGTTTTTCTTATATTTGATGAATCGGAATCTTTTGACGAATCAGATTTTCTTTTTCGAGACTGAGTTCCAAGAAATCCTCCCGAAACAAATCCATAATTGTGGCCCCACCACTTGGCAAGCTCATCCTTGTCTTTATGCTCTAGATGAAAATATTCACTCCAAATGAGAAAGATAATTAAAAACCAAACCATTATGACATTTTTTAGGAACAGAATGGAAATAGCTACAATATTTGAAAATGTCATGAAAACACATGAGACTCGAGTTATATTGACAGCTACTGCATGTATGTGCTGTGCATGCACGAAATTGGTCCATAATGATCTGTGAAAATAAAAATTATTTGAAGGTTCACATTCCTGAATTAGTATGTTTTGAACCTGTTACACCTAAGATACCCTTGCTCATGTTGATTAATTTTAAGCTAACCATGATTGTTTTTAAGCTAGTCTTACATTCAGCAACAATAAATTAATATCCAATATACAGTCCTAAGATGAAACGTCAGGCTAACAGTAAAAATATTTATTTTTTTATCAAAACGGTCTTACTTAGAAGAAAAAAAATCAAATTCAATATCATCGTTATAGCTCCTTTTTTTTACAACATAGCTCACTATATTTATTTTATTTTGTCTTTTTACAGAATGATGAATTCGTTTAGTATTCCCATTCATATAGACGATACTATACTTTATAATTGCAGATACTTGAGGGTAAAAGCTGGTAAAGTTTTTTTGATTAAAACATTTGTTCATAGCAAACCATAAATCTCATTGTAAAAAAAAAAAAAAATCATTTTCTATCAAGGTAGAGATATTTTTTTCCCATGTAGTTTCAAAAATCATATTTTGAATTTTCACTCAATTTATTTGAAACTTTTTTGAAGTTGCTTATGAAAAGAGGGGGGTGTCATAAGTTACTTATATGCATGTTCAGTGTGATACCATATATTCAACGGGGTGGCTTTTTGGACACAAAATGTGACACAATACATTTTGACTTATTGGATATGATGTTCAGTGTCATATGTTTACATATGATGTTGAAATCAAAGGGTGATCTAATGATTGAGATATATTGTACCACCAATTTTTTCATTTATTTGCATTTAAACAGACGTCCCCATTCAAAATATATCTTTCAAAATTCTAAACATGTGGCTGCAACACACATACATGGTACTGGTATGAGCATCCATCGATACAACAAAGTGATAAAACATGTGTTTACTCATAAGTAATCTTAGTTGCTTTAAACAATTTACTAAAGTGCCCTGGTACGAACGATAGGAGCTATTCATAATCATTGCTGTAAAAATCCTTCTAGGTCCCCATTTTTGAGGTTCTCAGTGTCACGTATAAGCATCAATATGTGCTAGTTTTAGGCGGTTTTGCATCCTTGTCTACTCTTAAGCATGTCCAAATCTCAAAATTTTCAATTTATATCAATTAACACTAAACTTCAATCCAGAATACATGATTTATCAAAAGTTCCTACCTCCGATTAATTCTTGATTAATCCCCACCTAAATGATTAATCCTAGTGCATGCTTACTATCCAACGTCCGCATAGCGATTTTTACAACCTTGTTCATAGCATGATAATTTACAGTGTGTGTATGGAAAGTCAATCAGAACACAAATTGGTGACACAACTTGTAACACAATAGGTCTCGACCACTAAATCTTGTCATGTTCAACCTCATATGTAAACATAAAGTGATTTAACTTTCCATAATTATTGTATCATCTTTTGTGTCTTAATAACAATGATTTTTCAAGCTAAATAATTCTAATTAATTTTTTGTTAATTTGAATACCCCTAACATGTTCAAAATAATATTCAAGCCTACGATTAAATAAAATACTTTAATGGTTGACATTGCCTTAACAGCTCAAACATGCAAGAAGATTTGAAATGATCTCTTCTTCTTTTTTGGAGATGGTGTTTATGGTGTAGATTGAACATCCAAAATGTTTCATTTGATTTCAAATAGCGTAACATTAAAAACCATAGGAGTGTAAAAATGCAGTATATCATATCCTTGCCTCACACACACACACACACGTATGTACATATAACATACTCATGCACATAGAGAGAGAAGATTGCATACATATTTCACTGACCCATTTATACGTTTTAAACCTATTTAAGCTGAAATGGGATCTACGCTTATCTTTTTTAAGCATAAAAGATGCAGCATAATGTATATTGAGCTTTGAAGTTAAATCCTTGCACTTTCCTTTTTTATTGTTCATTGTTTGTAGAAAAGGGAAATGTCAGTCTAACCAAAGGCACTTATGTAAATATATTACTGAAATGCAATACAGAAAGAACGCCGTGGATAATATCATACGCTAAATTTCAACATGTATTTTATAGTCATTTTTAGTTTTACTGTAAGTGTGTACAATCGAGATATGGGCAAATTGATACAAGTAGGAACGAGAAGATAGGCAAGCCGATACAAGCAGAAATGAATTACTATCTATATACCCACACAACGTATCATGGTAAAACCAGGCATGGACAAACAAATAGGTATTTAGTATATTGACGGTAAAGACGTCAATCCCGAATTTTTGTGGTTGGTTTGGAACAAATAACAGTATAGACCGAAGATTAACTTCATATGAAATAACAACGTTATTATAAAAAATAGTGATAACTAAGAACAAAAGGTAGAATAAAAACATGTGCTCTGTGGAGGTACAGCCAGCTAATGGAGAGAAAATCGAAATGAATAGGATCACTTATTTATGGAGAAAAAAAATTCAGGTGGAGCAGCCTAGTATTGGACTGGATGAAGGTTCACTTATTTAGATTGTAGAATTCACCTTCTTCGCATTCAATGATTTCGGATACTTCAAATGATGCTGGCTCATCGACAGCGTCTACTTGCAAACTTTCTTCATTACTTTTTCCCTGCATATTCAGAAATAAAGAAATTTTAATAATTTTATCTGCTAGATCAAGACACATTTTAGTATCAAAAGGTGGTACCTCTAGTAGTTAGAATATAATACTTGTGTAATAAATAGGTCACAAGGATATATATTGCAGAATAAAAGATGCTAAAGATTCTCTCACTCTCATTTTTAGCTTTATTTTTTCCAATGACTCCAATCATCCATCTTAGCTTTCTCATTTCCTCTACATTTATATTATCTTCAAATATATTTTTTCTAGTACAAAACTCTGCTCCGTTTAATATAGTGTCTAATCCTCATTCAATAAAAATTTCCTTTTAACTTGGTTGTTATTTTCGTGTCGACCTTACTAGCCCGAAACAATTAAAGCTAAATATTTTCTGTCATTGCTTATTTACCCACGATAACCAGTACTAGGCACGTCAAATGGACGTGTACATTGAAAATTGTTAAAAAAATGATGATCAAATAAAGAACTGTTTATAAAACAATACTTAATGAAGTTGAAATGCAAATCATTCAAATCGCAAAAGGTAAAGTTTGTTGTGTAATGTGTACAGATAGTGGGAATGATAGATCTAACTTGACAGATAGTGGGAACTAAATAGTGTGGTATTGGATGAGTAACAAAAATTCAAAGTTCATACAAAAAATCATTCATATATTCCTTCAAAAAAGATCATAGCATAAAATGTTATCATCAGTTATTTGTTGATGTCTTTCTAAATATATTGACATAAGAAACACTTGACAAATTTAAATTACTTGGGGTTCTCTATGCATTGTGCATTGGATCATGTCTTCGAGCAACATTAGACCAACATGGAGAAAGACGCATTTTTGCTTCGTATGAACTCTATATTTAGAAGAGTGACGCTTAAAACAGCAGTCCAGGATTAATCATTTTACACACACACATTTATATGAGCTAGGATCCGCAGCCTCTTTATTTAGCACCATCATATAGCCCACAAATCAGCCACATGTTTATATTTAAATATTTGACCCATCTGACAGGAAAAAGGCCAATGTTTAAATATAAACATGTGGCTGATATCAAGGGGCTATATGATAGTGCTAAATAAAGGGGGCTGCGGATCCTATATGTATATATGTATGTATATGCATATGTGTACGTATGTATGTATAATATTATGCAATGAAGTAAAAACGGGAGGTATTTACAAGAATTCCTTGAAGATCCTTCTCAGAGTACCCATTCACAATCTTCCCCCTCTCCCTCTTTTTATACCTAGTAGAATGTTAACAAAACTATGAACAAATAGGAATTTCATATATAATCTTGCACCATATATTCCAATTTTCAGTTAATTAGAATTTTTTACCTCCCTTGGGGTCTAGTTGGTTTAGTAGCATATTCTACTGCTGGTGCACCTTTATCAGGACTCTCTTCGACAACTTTTGAACTAATATTTTCGGTGCCAACCCTATCAGCAACTTGAACTTTCAACCTTTTGAGGATATTGTCAAATTGAGTAGTGTCAAAGGCCCAGTTTTTAGCAGGATCATCAACCCCAAAACCTGGAATGTATTATGCCGCTTCATGTTTATCATTTCTTGTAGAATAGGATATTTTGTTAAACCATTTAGGTAAACCATTTTTTTCCTAAACAATTGCAATAAATGAGTAGACATAAACCTTTCGTGTCTTGTTTATTTTTAACTCTAATATGCCCTTTAATCCCTTGCTTCTCCTTGCCAAGACCTTCTCCTTCTTCCCATCCCTACATGAAGATATAAAAGCATTAGCAAAAAAAATATGTGAAACTATAAATTTGGCATTAAATTGCATAAGTAATGACAATGAACAAAAGAACTCAAAAAACGCGGCTTAGTTCAAAAGTGGCACAGAACATATACAGCGCAAACAACTAAAAGTTGTTTAGCCGAACAGACAGTGTACTAAACAATCAGTAGAGCAATGGAATACGAAATGTCATCTTAAAAGTCAACATATTAGCATTTCAAATTAACATGAAAATGAGATATGTTGACAAATTGATTGAGAGCATAGGAATACAATCCAGCGGGAAAAAAAAATGGAGTATGGGAAATCAATCTTGATCTCAACTGCAGTAAAACTTGTAATTCCGCTTCAGCGTAGAGAAGCAGTCATCGCAAGGGTTCGGAAAATATTGCACAGCTAGTATCAGATACGAAGCAGGAATATCAAGCTAATGGGTGCAAAGTACTAAAACGACAAAAGAAATAAGGAACTGTATCCCTAAAACTTCAACCATCTAAGCCTAAATGTATCCAAAAAAAACCCAACCCAATAGCCATATTGATGAACATGCATATGTGAAACTCGTACAATTGCTGATACAAAATTGATGAATGACAAGAAAACTGGCATATTATAACCGAAACCACACGAGTACTCTTTATGGTAAAGACGAAGAAGAAGACTAACCATTTGTTTCATGAGGCGAAAGGCGGCGGACTGCCTGGCAACACCGGCGTAGCAGACTGGAGCTTCCGGTGATGCCATTTCAGGGCAGGAGGAAAAGCCGTGAATATGTGCGCAGAATTATCGTTTGAGCAGGACAAACCCTAATTTTGACTGTCTGCGCAGACTGGAGATTTGGAAGAATGGCAACCTAAAAATGTTCTATGAGAATCAGCATCTAGCCCCCCAAACTTTCTAAAATTTAAAAATGACCCAGCACGGGAAAAAAAGAGAAAAATGAGTTTTTAGGCACAAGGAAGAAGTTGCAAAAAAATTTAGTTTCAGGGACAAAAAATTTATTTTTTAGACTGAATGATACTTTTAGTGTAAATCACAGAATGATAGCTGTAACTATCATTTTCAGTTTACACTAAAAAGTGTCCTTCAGACTAAAAAGCAAACTTGTTGTCCCTGAGACTAAATCTTTTTGCAACTTCTTCCTTGTGCCTATTTACCTGAAAAATGATAGGGTGGTTAACAACTTGTACCATCTTGACAAATTAGTCACGGTTTAGTCCGAACGTCATTTTCCATTTCATTTTGAACGCCAGTCGTTAGTTATGGCAAAAAAAATAACAACACTTATGTACAAAATGATATTATATATTGTCCTTTTCTGAAGAAGAAAAAATTATTGAAAATAACAATAATGGTAATTACAAAATGCTACTAAGTCGTAGCTTTTAAACATAAAATGCTACTAAATTGTAAATTAATAATATTATTTTATATTCTCAGTAGCTCTAGGAAGAGGAAATGATTGAATCATTGTACATCTTGTTGGGTGCAAAATTTATTTAAGCCATCTTTTCAATAGCCTAAAAAGTCATGTATGATAATGGACTGTAAACGAACATGTCTCTCTAGCATGTATAAACATTAAGTGTTCTTGTAATTAAGTTTTACAACACTATAAGATCATGGACTATAACAAAAAAAGAAGCCCTTTATGTATAAAAATCTAAGTGTTCTTACAACTGAACCCGACGGTTCAGCATGATAATGGACTATAAACAACTTATTCACATGAAATTAAATGGTGGTGGGTAACACCCTAAGGGGGAATTAACTTAAAGGACAAAAATTTGTATATTTTTTGCCTCAAGGACACGACCACAATATTTTTACCACAAGGACAAACATTTTTTTAAAAATTATTCATAAAGACAAACATTTTTCAAAATTATCCATAAGGACAAAAATACTGATACCGAGCTAAAACCGATACCTAAAAGCTGCTACCGATAACTGACTGATACGTAAAAACTGCTATCAATGACTAAAAACTGATACCTATAGAAAGTTGTCCTTCAAGATAAAATATTGAAGGTCTGTCCTTGAGGCAAAAAAGCTGTGAAATTTTGTCCTTGGCAATAATTTCCTGAACACCCTAATATACTAGCATAAAGTTTAAAGTTTGAATTATTATGTCGAGAACATCAGGCACTAATCACAACACACCAACAAAAATATTGAAATTTAAATATCTCCTATGAATAACTGGTTTGAAATTCAATCAAAATTTTGAGCTCACATGTTGAACCCCCCAACATGTACAAACCTTTCCTTGTGAAAAGAAATCAAAGAATAAAAACGTCTACTCAAAGCAGAATTTGAAGTCGATAGGCTATCTCGATTCATATTATACCTTGTATCCTGCCTTTGAACTAGACCATATCTACACGAGTCAAGACCATCGAATATTTAGATAATAAACCGGAAATCTGGAACTATAGCTCGAAAAATCAGAATTCAACCATAGTGCAAAGATTGATATGGAGTCTTGCTTATAACTCGAGGGAAGCTAACCATTTTTCTGACGAACCAAATGGCACAGAAGAAAATCAAAGAAAAATAAGAACAGTGAAAACTCAGTACCAAGTTGCTGAATGCAGCCTAATAAAAATTAAAGGAGATTAGAGAACAAATCATGGATAGCAAGCAACATGGAGCAAAAGGAGATTGGCCACAAGCTTTCTACTTGAAGAAAACAATAAGTACCAAAACCGAAGTCCAAAAATGACAAAGTTACAACTCGTCATTGAGTTGTGTAGCCCAACTCGATACCAAGTTGATCACGGACTTGTGAACGTGGCCATAATCTTCTTCCTAAACCACCTTCTTAACTTGCAGAAAATGGGTAGCAAAGATCGAAACCCATTGCACTGATCGATGTCTATAAGTGTTAGCGCCAAAATTGGTCACTAACACCCAAATCCAAGTGAAAGTACCAAACAACAATCACAGTTCACGGGTAGGATGTACGTAGAGGATATTTAATATGAAGAATAACAGAAATTAAAATGAAAGCGGTAAAGACACGGAATTTATAGTGGTTCGGCTAACTCTGGCCTACGTCCACTCTAGTAATTTCTTTTTTATTACTCTAACAATCGATTACAGTTACAAAGTGATAGGCTAGCCTTAGCCTTATGGGATAGAAAGTTAGAGAGCATGAGAGAGAATCAGGGATCCCTTTTCTGAACCCCCACATGCTGTATTTATAGGCAAATCTTGAGTTGTTGGGCCTTTGCGTGATTCAGGCCCACCGAGTTTATGGTCGGTCCGCATATGCCGAGCCATGTAATGCCGAGCCATCAATGCCGACCCGTTTCATGCCGAACGAAGCGCCTGGAGGAAGAATGCCGAACGAAGTCTGATAGAATAATGTCGGTCGAGGCATTTGAGTGATGCATGCCGATCGATGCTGGGGTGAGGTGTGCCGAGCGCACTTTAATGTTGAGTTCAAATGCTAAGCAGAAGATGCCGAGTGAAAGAATGCCGGACGTACTTCAATGCCGAGTACAAATGCCGAGTGGAGGATGCCGAGTAAAGGAATGCCGGACGTACTTCAATGCCGAGTACAAATGCCGAGTGGAGGATGCCGAGTGAAGGAATGCCGAACGTACTTCAATGCCGAGTACAAATGTCGAGTGGAGGAATGCCGGACGTACTTCAATGCCGAACGATTGCCAATGCCGAACCATATTTCCTAGACCCAAACCATAGTTGATTCATCTTTATCCAATCATATTTCCATCTCCTAAGCACGTTGCGTCATCCATCCATCCAGTCGACTGGATCC
This sequence comes from Allium cepa, assembly GCA_030765085.1. Lineage (NCBI taxonomy): Eukaryota > Viridiplantae > Streptophyta > Magnoliopsida > Asparagales > Amaryllidaceae > Allium > Allium cepa. The sequence goes on from CM060930.1 coordinate 244,234,020, forward strand.
ATCGTACACCAGCCTTGACGAACGTGCAACTGATTATGTTAATCCCGCATGTCCATGGCCTGGTAAAAAGGCGGGTTAACACTTGCCCCCCAAAACATGCCTTGCTATTGGAAGGTGTGTTTTGAATAGCCTCAAATCTGATATCCAAAGTCCACATCCTTTTTGTAACCATATCATCAAATCCACGACCTCTCCGGGCTTAATCTTGATTTTGTAGACCTCGCCGGGTCGTGTTATCCTGTTCCAGCCTTGACTTTTCCATCACGGGCTTGTATGTTCTCCGGCCTCGACTCTCCGGTCAAAGACTTTGATATTCACCGGCCTCAGCAAACCGGCTAAGGATTTTGATATTCTCCCGCCTCGACTCTCCGGTCAAGGACTTTTTATATTCTCTGGCCTCGACTCTCTGGTCAAGGACTTTTTATATTCTCTGGCCTCGACTCTCCGGTCAAAGACTTTGATATTCACCGGCCTCAGCAAACCGGCTAAGGATTTTGATATTCTCCGGCCTCGACTCTCCGGTCAAGGACTTTTTATATTCTCCGGCCTCGACTCTCCGGTCAAGGACTTTTTATATTCTCCGGCCTCGACTCTCCGGTCAAGGACTTTTTATATTCTGCCCGAGTCCATTTCTTCGCTCTCCGACGAAGGGACTCGTAACTTGTGACCATTGCCCCGTCTCTCCGGTCGGGGCAGTAATTATAAAACCTGAACTGTTTATTACATTGATCCAAAACCAAATATAAAACCAGAAATCCGTATCAAAAAATCAAACATCCAAACCAGAATGGGAAACCAAGAAAAAACCAACCAAATCGGGAGTTCAATCCAAACTCCAAAACCATACCAAAGAAAAGTAAATGTCCGAAATACGAAAGAGAGAACCAAAGTTTGAAGAAAACTAGAAAGAAAGCAGAATTTCATAGACTCAAGTAGTACGGTTTTCAGTTATCTCAGAGCACGCCTAGGGACCGTCCTCAATCCCGTACGTGTGTAAGTGACCTAGCCGTATTACTTTGAGTTCTATTACTTATTCAAAACCATGAACCTGTTTAGTTGATAATGAACTGACGTTGCGCAGATCTAGTGTCATCTCCATTCAAGGTAGGTGGTGTTTTTTTTTATGGATTGGTCCAACATTTCCTGGTGGTATGCCCTCGAATCTAGATCCATCCAGATTGATAGTCGTCTGCTGATTGGGGGTTTCCCCCTGCTGAGCTATTTCATCTGCTTGCTGGTTGAGCATTTCTGATCCAGCTACATGGATCTGAGTTCTGGCATTTCCTGCTCGCGTAATGTTGTCTGAGAAGAGCTTGCGTCACCTCCTCTTGTCTTTTCATCATGACTTCCATTTCCTCTCTGGTCATGTAAATGGATGCTCCACCTGCTCCATCTCCAGAGGAAGCCTCTTGACTTCCCTCCTGATCGCTCCTTTCCATTACTTGCTTCCTTGCTGATGGTCTAGCCATTGCTCTTTTAAATCCAAGTTTCTAACTCCAAAATTCCTGAGTTCAATTCTCAGTGAAAGCACCAAAATGTTAGCGCCAAAATTGGTCACTAACAACCAAATCCAAGTGAAAGTACCAAACAACAATCACAGTTCACGGGTAGGATGTATGTAGAGGATATTTAATATAAAGAATAACAGAAATTAAAATGAAAGCGGTAAAGACACGGAATTTATAGTGGTTTGGCTAACTCTGGCCTACGTCCACTCCAGTAATTTCTTTTTTATTATTACAGTTACAAAGTGATAGGCTAGCCTTAGCCTTAGGGGATAGAAAGTTAGAGAGCAGGAGAGAGAATCAGGGATCCCTTTTTTGAACCCCCACATGCTGTATTTATAGGCAAATCCTGAGTTGTTGGGCCTTTGCGTGATTCAGGCCCACCGAGTTTATGGCCGGTCCGCATATGCCGAGCCATGTAATGCCGAGCCATCAATGCCGACCCGTTCCACGCCGAAGCGTCTGGAGGAAGAATGCCGAACGAAGTCTGATAGAATAATGTCGGTCGAGGCATTTGAGTGATGCATGCCGATCGATGCTGGGGTGAGGTGTGCCGAGCGCACTTTAATGCTGAGTTCAAATGCCGAGTGGAAGATGCCGAGTGAAAGAATGCCGGACGTACTTCAATGCCGAGTACAAATGCCGAGTGGAGGATGCCGAGTGAAGGAATGCCGGACGTACTTCAATGCCGAGTACAAATGCCGAGTGGAGGATGCCGAGTGAAGGAATGCCGGACGTACTTCAATGCCGAGTACAAATGCCGAGTGGAGGAATGCCGGACGTACTTCAATGCCGAACGATTGCCAATGCCGAACCATATTTCCTAGACCCAAACCATAGTTGATTCATCCTTATCCAATAATATTTCCATCTCCTAAGCACGTTGCATCATCCATCCATCCAGTCGACTGGATCCATCGTACACCAGCCTTGGCGAACGTGCAACTGATTATGTTAATCCCGCATGTCCATGGCCTGGTAAAAAGGCGGGTTAACAATAAGCAGGAGGAGAAGAGCGCTAATTCAAGATGCTTTTTCCTATTTTCTAATTTTTTTTATTTTACTCTACCACTCTATTGGATTCTCACCGAGTTATGAGCATTGAATTGTAAGAACACAGTTTGTAAAATCCCCGAAAATCGTTGATAAAGTTCGAGCGGATGCAAGTTAGAGTTTAGTTGAACCACTATAATTGTTGTATGTGATTTATTTCATTTTCCATTTGATGTCTTCATTTATTCTCTACTTAATTCTAGTTGAGTGTTTGCCCAATTTTTGGGCCAAGCACTGAAACGTTTACGCCAAAAGTTGGGCAAGCGCTCGATTAGAATTAAGTAGAGAATAAAATGAAGAAATCAAATAGAAAATGCAAAGTGAGATTCATGATGCAAGGGAATGCAAACTTCACATATTAAAGTTTTACTTGAAAAATTCAACGAAAGTACTTCCGGAATTTTCATAATTCTAATAACGAACTCGAACTGCAATTTCAACTTTTATACTTGTAACAACCCGATTTTGTAGAGGTAATTGATAATGAATTTTTAAATAATTAAAAATGGATTTTTGGAATTTAAAATGAATATTTTGAATTTATCTTCGAAAATTAGAATTTTATAATAAGGTAAATAGTGATGAAATTACATAGTTTTGAGAATAAATATTTGTTAAAGAATTGTGAAATAAAATTAATTCGAAAATTATCTAATATCGGGTTTAAAATGAGAATATTGGATATTTTAATTTAAATGATTTAAAATATGGGAAATTAAATTCTAGAAATTTTGCAATGATGAGTAAATAATCGAGTATTGCGAATGTAAATTTTGTTTGGAATTTTATTATAACTTGTTTTAAATAGGTTATAATTTATATAAAGATTAAATAATAAAATAACACTATGCCACAAAGTGAATCACAAAACAGTGATCACACAAACGTATATTAAATTTTATGTTATCCCACTTTTCATACAACATGTGAAAAAATTATCTATTGTGTGACATAACGGTGATTTGACAACATTTGTTTTCAAACAATATTTATCTGTTGTTTGATTGAAGTTACCAAAAATTTAGTTTTGCCTCCATATCAATATTTTGATTTCCCTCTCAATACTGTCTGGAATATTTCGTGGCCGCGTGTTCCTTCAAATATTTCCTTCTCTCTTTCTTTCGTAACTAATGTAAAAAATGGCGCAGCCCAAAGAAATCTTCTCCCTTCTCACCACCTTCGCATATGCCTTCTCCTAGCTGTCGCCTGTTGCCGACCCTAGCCTTCCCCCATCTCGTCGATGTCCTACTTTCCAGTCGTCTTCATCTTTTCAGCCCAATTTCTTTTTCTTTTTTGGGTTATGAAATTAGGTTTCCTATGTTAAAGCTACCGCCTAAAATTATGATTCTGGATCGCTCTCCTTCTTCTCAGATGCTTGCGATCATCGATTGGTGGCGATTGGATGTTGCGGTAGCTTTCTTCATCAAGTGTATCTAAGTTTGATTATTTGGTATATTTTTGCCTTTTTCGATTTTTAGTGTTCTCGTCTTATGAAAATGCCAATGATGATTTTGGGTATTATATACAGGGATTGAATCCATGTATTTCTGTTTAAATACTTCGATTTGAATTTTTCAATTTCTTTTCTTGGTCGTTCGATTTTCTAATGGACGATGGTTTGATTTATAACTTATTCTATTCTAATATATATATATATATATATATATATATATATATATATATATATATATATATATGAATTCTCTGATATATACATATGCTATATTATATTTTGACTTGGTACTGGTTTTCTGATTTTGGCTTACTTGGTCAATCATTTTTTATCGATGGCTCGATGCTCTTCTGACTTGTTAACTACTGTGATATATACTTGAACATTCTGATTGTTCTTTGAAATATATTTAACTGTCTTAAGATTGATGGTGCTTTGCTTTGGTTTTTGTTTGCTAATTAAATTACTATGTTGGACCTTGTTTTTCACCTTGTTTTTCACTACATTTAATTGACTTGTTGTACAGTCTATTACTAAGCTTTGTTGTGATGGTCAGTGATACTCGAGAATTCGCATACTTTATCACTGATGTATTTGATTTGTGCATGATACTTGAACATGTTTACAACCTCGATAATTGAGATGCTTATGTTCTTCATCACTGCTGATTTGTTGTGATAATGATAATTGGATTGCTTTGCCGGTGCATGTATGTAACAAACCACCCCAGAAAAGGCCTAAATTTCGACCCGGAAAAGGCCCATCGAAACTTAGATTCATTCTAAGGCAGGCTGTTGGTAATAAAAAGGAATAACATTGCAGAGCCATAACTAAACTTTTAGAACTCACGGTAGATGGAACAAAAAATAATAGTAAAGTGTACCGATTATTTCAAAACCAAAAAAATGTCATAATATAAAATTACATAAAAACTGCAATATAATATTTGTTACAACAGTTGTCTAGATACATAGATATATATAAAACAAGTAATAATAATAAATACTACCACAAGCCAAGCTTCTCCACCTCTAAGCGTCGTCACGGCCATCACTCCGCTCTTAACTTGTGTTGTAATGAGGAGGGGGTCGGAACAAAAAGTGTCTGGTGAATAAAAAACTCGAGTCTTACCTTTTCAGCACTTGAGTAGTATATTTCAAAATAAGAATATGTCTATGAACATAAAACCATTAAAATCATTTAATACTTCTTTATAAAGAAAGGAGGTAAGTCCAACCACTTAATACCTTCCATTCCAGAAGTAGATCCCATATCTCAATCATACGTCATAAATAGCTAATAATGTGAGAGACGTACCCAAGCCACTTAATACTTCCTAGTGGAAAATAGGTAGATCCCATCATTTAAGGTATATTTCCAAAAGCGTGCTTCTCAATCGTACTATCTAGCCGACATCATATGGAATCTCAAAGGCCACTTAATAATTTCAAGCGGAAAATAAGCAGACCTGTCATTTAAGGTCTAATTCCAAAAGCGGACCCCTGTAGAGATACCACTTAACGTAATCCCTTGGTATTTTAATACTTCATCGTATAGGATCGATTTCACCCTAGAGGAGGGGTGAATAGGCGATGCTGTTAATTATAAAAATTATTGCGAAAGCTTACAAAATTATTTCAACACAGATATATCAAAATTATAGCAGCACAATAATAGCATAATAATAAGTGCAGAAATGGAACGACACAGAATTTATCCAACTTCGACAAAACTCTGCCTACGTGCTGCCCCCACGGTTTCTACTAGAAATTAAGTAGTCACACGCTTACACACGTAAACTCGTGACATCCGCTACTGACTAACCTAACTCTACGCTCAAAACCCTGCCACAACTCAGCCATTGAGCTGCGAATTCTCAAACTACGCCACGTTGTTTGTCCCTTAGTCACACGACTAGAAATTTCAATGGTTTAAAAAGGAAAAATACAATTCAAAACACAATTAAAATAAAAAACCCTAATTTTTAACTATTAAGCCTTATAATTTAGGCCGTCCCAATCCCCTTTTCTTTTATTATATTGGCCGTTCCTTTTTCCTTTGCTCTGTATAATGGTGGCTTGTTCTCATTTTCCTTTGCTTGCAAATTAGGGCTTTATTGAAGAAGCCGACTTTAATTTCTGAAGCTTTGTTCCTCTTTCTCTCTGTCGATCTCTTTCGGCTTACTTCAATTCGATTGAGTTCGTCTTTGATTCGGGTATGTAATTTATGCTTTTTCTCTCTGGTTTGAATACTTGAACTTGATCGATGATTCAAGTTATTGGTTTATTGTTGTCGGTTATTCTCGAACTCGAATGATTTTAGCTGATGATGATTTGGGTTTTTATATGGATTCGAATTCCTAAACTTTTGTTCATCTGATAATTGCTTGACTTTGTCAATATTGTGCTTTGGCCATTCGATTATGTTTGGATGTTGAAGATTTCTCTGACTTTATCAATTTCGTATAAATAAAGTGTTCCAACATAATATTGCTTCTTACAACAAAGTCAGACTCCAGAGAGAGATTTTCAGATTCACAATAATACACTTCTATAGATTCTTTTGAAGGAAGACCTTTTGATACTTGGCACTCACGGTATTGATTTTTGACTTGGTTCGATTTCTTGTTTTCCACGGCTCTGACTATGCTGTGACGATTTTGGCATTAACTTGAATTTTTGTCATGTACTTGACCTTGCCACTGATTGTGTTCATCGCTGTAGCAACCTCTGTTTCATTTTTGTTTTTGTTCATTTTGGCCGTCATGTTTACTCAGTATCACTTGTAGTTGAATTCATGTACACTCTGGCCGTCATGTTTACTCAGTATCACTTGTAGTTGAAGTATTCCTGTATATGCTGTTCTTTGTGATGGCACTGAGTTATTTGAATGACACTTGCAGTTCACTTGCTTATGCTGTCTGTCACTATTGTAGTTGAGTTTGAGTCTGTAGCATTATACTTGAGTCATGGTAGCAGTCACTTGAACTTTGCATTTTCTTTGTGGTTTGGTGCCATTTGCTTCTGCACTGAGCCTTGTTCTTTGTTGTAACTAGACTTGTACACTTGGTATACTCGAGTCTGTATTTTGATGTACACTTGATATTTTTGGTTTGAGTTGATGCTTAATGTGTACTCGAGTTAAACCGATCTGATCCAAACTTGTACCATGATCTCCTGTTCACTGCTATGTTTTTGCCTCATTGTTCTGATTTGAAACCATGTTGTATGTGTTTACTGCACATGTCTTGATGTCCAAATGGGTTGACTGAAATGTTGAGCTGCTTTGTATTTTGCACTGCCCTGGTATGGTGCACTTGTGTTATCACTGTTGTGTGGCTTTGAGCATTGCCTTAACCATCCATGCTTATACCTGACCTTGTTTGATTTCTTTGTATTACTGTTAGCTTTGGGTTTCACTGACCACTCTTGTTATACATGATTGCATCTTTGAATCTGGTTAGATGGCACTGTCTAGTTGAGTTTGAGTTGCTTAACTTGAACTTGATCTCGAGTTGGTTGTTGTTGTTGATATGTTGGTTGTTGTGTATATGGTGCTTGATTGTTTTATATGCTGTTTTGGTGTTTCAGCTGCCTTCATGTACATGCTGAGTCTCGCGACATTGTCTGATATGCATTTGCTTGATGGTCTAAATGAACTGTCTAACCTTTCACTTGAGACTGTATGTAGCTATCTTGACCACTTGATTGCATTTGGATTTGTTTTTCGAATTACACTTGAGTTGAATCCAGCTTGTAGCTCGGATTTGACCTTGTGCTGAAAGTTGTGACATTATTTTATTGCACTTGAGTTGAATCCGGTATTTTGGTTTGACCTGTGCTCACCTGTCCCTGTAATTTTATCAAGTGTATATATTGGTGTGCACGGCCTTGTGGCATATACAGTGATACACTGTGTATGTCACAAGCTGTTCGTGTATGATGAATTGAAAATTAAATGATGACGAACAACCCAAATAACTGAGGCAAATATTATTTTAAAAATCCATATTTTGTTTTATACTGCAAAAATATTTCCTTTTCAATTTTACTGCGTCAATATTTATTTTTGCAGATTGCTCAAATGCTGGATTCAATTTGGAGTGAAGTTGAAGATAAAATATGAGTTGAGTGAATGAGTGATATGTAGTGAGGTCAAATGTAAATGTGAATCGTGATGTAATCGAAATTGTATTGAAATTGTATATATGCAGTGAGAGCTTGAAATTTGTACTATTCAAAGATTGTACTAAATATTTATTTGAATAAAATTTCTGTTTGAATTCAAATTCTTTGTTATTTATTTTTATTCAGTAAATATTTATTTAATCTAAAATAGTACAGTAACAAATACATTAAAACAAATATATATATATATATATATATATATTGTTTGCACCAAAATTGGTCACAAACCCTAAGTATCGTGAAAGCACCAGTGTACGAACACAAATCAGTAATATTCATGCACAAATCTCAGATCTCAGTAAATAATAAACAGCAATATGGAAATAATGAACAGTGACACAGGGTTTATAGTGGTTCGGCTATCTCCGACCTACGTCCACTTCAAGATTTTATCTTTTATTAATGTTCTTTGCTGGTTACAAATGATTGCAGCAGTTATAATGATTGAATTCCGATTATAACAGTAATAGAAAGAAGTAGAATCGAATCCGGCAGAGTCTGGACGTTGAATGGTCAAAAGATCCCCTTTTCTGAAGGCTTCAGGGTGCTATTTATAGGCGTAGGAGGCTCAGATCGCGCTCAAACTTTGGGAGATTTTTTCTGGCACGTGAATGGGCCCACGCGACGACCCCACCAAGTTTTGGCTTGATCTGCGATCGATACGAAACAATTTCGTATCGATCAAAAAATGCTCCAATCGAGTTGAAACTTGGCAAGAGGGTTCTTTAGCATGTATGCAAGCTGCTGTGAAAATTTCATTGCATTTGAATCAATGGTTTAGGAGATATGGTCGATACGAAATTGGTCTGCTCGATGGCTGTTTGGTTCGAATCCATTCATTCGAACCGATCACTTCGACTCGATGGCAACGCGCGTGAGCAGGTTGACGTGGCGCGCGCTGTTCGTGTCGATCCGCCTTTTACTCTGGTTTGATCGAGTCACTCCGAGTATTTCGCCGCGTTCGCATCCATAACTCACGCGCCATCTCTGGCCTGTTTGACTTGGTGGATTCGAACAAGCAATCATTCATGGATTCGAACAAGGACTCCTGATGGATACGAAGTGGTCAGCGCCTGATGGATGTGAAGTCATCTGATGGATTCAAGGCAGATGGATACGAAGGACTTGCATCCCTGACCGATACGAAGACGATGGATTCGAATGGAAGCTCATTCATGGATACAGACCGTGTCTAGCTGGATTGATTCGAAACAGGACGTTGCTGATCGATACGAAGCGCATGCCCTATTAATGGGTACGAAGTCCATTGATACGAACTCGATGGATTCGAACACGGCCAAGTTCATCGATACGAAATGAGGCACTTCGATGGATACGAAGCCGCTGGGCCCCTGGTCGATACGAACACGATCGATTCGAACTGGTGTACGAGGATGGATACGAAACCGGAGCTTTTCCCTTCAAATTACATCCATTATAACTTGAGCATACGAACTCGGATTGACTTGAAACTTGGAACGTTGGCTCTCTTGGCCTTGCTAGCCATGTCCTATCAATTATAGCTTGATCCGGACACGAGCAAAATTCATCGGTATCCATGGTTAACCTGCAATGCACAGTCGATATCCATGGCCAGTTATTATCGATTTTCGATTAATTTTTGGGTATCTCAGCTTTGCCAAAAGGTGGGATAACACTTTGCCCCCCAAAACATGCCTTTTGGCAAAAGGTGTGTTTTGATTAGTCTCAAAGCGAATGCAATGAGTTTATGCTTTATTCAGATCTTATAGCATTTTCAATCAAGTTCGCGACTGTTCGAAGCCAAATTGTTATCAATTTATTCCTGTGGAAGTTAAAAATGAAGTTTTACAGTCTCTCCGGACTATCGATGGTCATTTTGGACCCTTGCCAAGTCCATCCCAGACTTAGCGATTGAATAGAAAGATTCTATTGCACTCTGGCGTTGCTCTAGTTAGGGCATATAGTGATGTATTGGTTGTTCTGAACCGATCATAGCCTCTCTGGGCTCTTGCTGGATCCCTTCCTGTCACTCTCCGGTGAAGGGGAAGCAGCGTTAAGTGAGCCGATCCTGTCGCTCTCCGGCGAAGCAACTCACTTCTTGCACTCCGGTTCAATGTATCTGAACATTAAGCGATGTCATGGCCTAGATCGTGGGCCGATCATAGCTTCTCCGAGCTCTCATCGAATCCTGATCCAGTCACTCTCTGGTGAATGGGAAACGACGTTAAGTGAGTCGATCCTGTCGCTCTCTGGCGAAGCAACTCGCTTCTTGCACTACGGACCCCGCCTCTCCGGGTAGGGTCATAAAGCGATCATTTTCGTGTTAGTATTTAACATTTACCCTTTAACTCTCCGGTCAAAGGTTTATTTCAAGAAATTCTAATTTATTTATTATATTCAGGTCCTAGATGTTCAATCTCAAACATCAGGAAAAAGCTAAACATTGCCTCTCCGGGGATACTGGGGTATCTCTATCTCAGAGCATGCCTAGGGATCTCTTCGGTTCCCGTACATGAGTAAGTGGAGTAGCCGTTTATTCTGAAAACAAATCTAATGAAATTATTTGACCGAAGTCCAAATCCTGGACTTGACCCTTGCCATCTTTAATCAGTTGATGACGAGTCGCGATCCCGATCCAGGATCGTTTCTGTTAGGTGGAGGCGGTAGTTGTTCAGGCCTTACCGCAGCTGTCCATTCTCTGATATATTGTGGCAATCTACCACTCCTGGCATGTTCTTCCACCTCATCCTTTAGGTGGCGGCATTCATCTGTAGTGTGCCCATCCAGCTCATGGAATAGGCAGTATTTTCCAGTTCTGCGCTCCCGCTCAGTGGGATCTCTCCTAGGTGGTTTTCGATAGGGGAGTTGCCCCTGAGTTTCAGTGTAAATTTGTTCCAGGCCTGCCGTCAGATCTGTGTATTGCCTGAACCTGGGTTCTCGGAATTTCTTTCGTTTATCAGGACCATCACGTCTATCGTCCTGCTTTCTCTTTCCTTTGTCCGCTCCAGACTGTTCCCTAGTGGTTCCTTCGCCCTGCACAGCATTTATTTCTCGCCTTTCGGCTCGTGATTCTTCTAGCCAAATGAATCTTTCAGCTTCATGATAAAATTCTCTAAGATCTAGGGGTGGATCTCTTGCCAAAGAATCCTTGAATTCGGTGCCTTCCCCAACTCCTGCCACCGCCGCCATCAAAATCATTGATGGATCCGGGCGATCTACAGAGGTCACTGTTGCATTGAATCGTAGTAAGAGATCTTTTATGGAATCTCCTGTCCTTTTCTTTATTGAAGCTAAAGTCATCATACTCTTGGGTCGCGTCACGTGGACCCTGAACTGTCTCATGAAGCATTCTACAAGCCTCCATGTTCTGATCGATCCGTTCTCTAGCTGCCTAAACCAAAGCGCAGCCAAATCTGACAAATATAAAGGGAAGCATCGAGCCATTACTTCCTCGGATGCCCCCAACACTTCCATGTGCCTAATGTATCGAGTAATATGCATCGTTGGATCCGACTTTCTGTCATAAGGGTCCAGCATAGGCAGTTTGAACTTTGGAGGGTTCCTTGCATTTTTGATATTCAGAGTGAACGGGCACGACTGACTTCTTCCAACCCTCCACTCGACGATCCTCCTCTCATGATTCGTCGCACTAGACCAATCATTCTTTCATCTCCATCCGGGGGCTGCCCCCTGGTCATGTTTCTATCCTACCCCCCAAGTCTTGAAGGGAACTCTGGTACATACTCTTCATGTGGCTCAGCAACATTAGCATTGACTCCAGCCTGCTGAGTTTCATCTATGGGTCTTCCAGTGTCTGATCCTGAGGGTCTGCCCCCAAGTCCTTGTTGATTGTCATCAGGTCTTGCATTCCGGTCCTGAACCTGACCTTCATTGGTTTCCGCAATACTGACTCCTTATCCTGCACCTGCAGCCGCTGTAGTTGGCCCAAGGTTCTGCACGTTCGCTACTCTAATTTGTTTAAAGAAATTCTACATCATTTCCGTTGGCTTTTATCATTTTTTCATGCATTAAATTAGCCATAGCCTCCATCTCATCCCGGGTGATGTAGATCGAAGCTTGTCCTTCTGCAGCTCTAGAGGATGCCTCCTGGCTTCCTCCTTGTTGGCTTCTCTCAACTCTTTGTCGAGTCATTTTCTCTAAGTTTGAATTCTTCAAGCTTTTCAAATCTGAACTTCTATCCGATGTAGCGGGTGCTAGTCTTTCTCAGTGAAAGCACCAAAGTGTTTGCGCCAAAATTGGTCACAAACCCCAAGTATCGTGAAAGCACCAGTGTATGAACACAAATCAGTAATATTCAAGCACAAATCTCAAATCTCAGTAAATAATAAACAGCAATATGGAAATAATGAACAGTGACAAAGGGTTTATAGTAGTTCGGCTGTCTCCGGTCTACGTCCACTTCAAGGTTTTATCTTTTATTGATGTTCTTTGCTGGTTACAAATGATTGCAGCAGTTACAATGATTGAATTCCGATTATAACAGTTATAGAAAGAAGTAGAATCGAATCCGGCAGAGTCTGGACGTTGAATGACCAAAAGATCCCATTTTCTGAAGGCTTCAGGGTGCTATTTATAGGCGTAGGAGGCTCAGATCGCGCTCAAACTTTGGGAGATTTTTTCTGGCACATGAGTGGACCCACGCGACCGACCCCACCAAGTTTCGGCTTGATCTGCGATCGATACGAAATAATTTCGTATCGATCAAAAAATGCTCCAATCGAGCTAAAACTTGGCAGGAGGGTTCTTTAGCATGTATGCAAGCTGCTGTGAAAATTTCATTGCATTTGGATTAATGGTTTAGGAGATATGATCGATACGAAATTGGTCTGCTTGATGGTTGTTTGGTTCGAATCCATTCATTCGAACCGATCACTTCGACTCGATGGCAATGCACATGAGCAGGTTGACGTGGCGCGCGCTGTTCGTGTCGATCCGCCTTTTACTCTGGTTTGATCGAGTCACTCCGACTATTTCGCCGCGTTCGCATCCATAACTCACGCGCCATCTTTGGCCTGTTTGACTTGGTGGATTCGAACAAGCAATCATTCATGAATTCGAACAAGGACTCCTGATGGATACGAAGTGGTTAGTGCTTGATGGATGTGAAGTCATCTGATGGATTCGAGACAGATGGATACGAAGGACTTGCATCCCTGACTGATACGAAGACGATGGATTCGAATGGAAGCTCATTCATGGATACAGACCGTGTCTAGCTGGATGGATACGAAACAGGACGTTGTTGATCGATACGAAGCGCCTGCCCTATTGATGGGTACGAAGTCCTTCGATACGAACTCGATGGATTCGAACATGGCCAAGTTCATCGATACGAAATGAGGCACTTCGATGGATACGAAGCCGCTGGACCCCTGGTCGATACGAACACGGTCGATTCGAACTGGTGTACGAGGATGGACACGAAACCAGAGCTTTTCCCTTCAAATTGCATCCATCATAACTTGAGCATACGAACTCGGATTAACTTGAAACTTGGAACGTTGGCTCTCTTAGCCTTGCTAGCCATGTCCTATCAATTATAGCTTCATCTGGACACGGGCAAAATTCATCGATATCCATGGTTAACCTGCAATGCACAGTCGATATTCATGGCTAGTTATTATCAATTTTCAATTAATTTTTGGTTATCTCAGCTTTGCCAAAAGGTGGGATAACATATATATATGTGTGTGTGTGTGTGTGTGTGTGTGTGTGTGTGTGTGTGTGTGTGTGTTTATTATCATCAAACAAAAATCATATAATCGCATATTCAACACATCATTGGGGAAAAAGACAGTTCCAACCACTTAATACCTCAAACCCCAAAGCAGACCCTTCGTCTTATGGTCCATACCCGTAATGATGTCTCACATTAATCTCTATTCGTAGAAACTGATAGCCAGATTTGCTGAGTAGATTTCCATTATAGAATTTGAAACTAACCTCGTTTCAGTACAAATATTTATCGTAAGGATATCTCACGTCAATAAAGGTGTACACAACTGTTGGTACTCAAAGTGAAGGGCAGACTTCTATCATGTAACTCTATTGACCTCGCATCCCTATGACTTAGCCATAAATTAATTACTTTACACACACACACACACACTCATCACACCGTTTCATAAATAAGGCCATATAAGGAATCTTCCCTATTACACCTTAAATAATAATTAGGCTATATAAGAGTTTCCCTTATTTTCACCTAATAATCAATTACCTTCCTAATCGGGGAAATAAACGAAAATAAACGCCTGATTAACTATATGCCATGTACACAATAATCATATGTAAATTACATAAATAGAGATAAATAAATATCTGCGTCTAATAAGTTCTAGAGCATGGATTTTATGCTCTAAACCAGCGTTAAATGTCAATTCTCTAACCAACTAATATTGCAAGCCACTTTTCTTCAGTTTTCCAAGATTTTATGGGATTCTATATCCAAAATAGGGAATAAATATTCATAACCAAAATTGCAATAATAGACTTGCAAGTAAAAGAGAAACTCAATTTATTACACCAATTCAATGAGATATCTTACACAATAAGAATTGTAATCTAAACCTCATATTATATTCAACTCCTCTTTTACAAAGAAGTAGATAAGAATAAATGGTATAAATTAGAATAAAATTCAAATCTACACCTCTTATTTTATTGAAGGATCATAATTTTACCCAAAGAAGAAGAAGTGGAGTAGATGATGAAATTATCAAAAATTGCATAAACAAAGAAAATTCCATCAAATTAATATAAATAATTAAGGACCTCAATATAGAATTGACATTTTGAAATAAAAATGAATTTTGGGGATTTTATCTATCATGTTTTTGGAATTCCAAAATCCCCAAGGCACATTCAAATCCAAAAATAAATACACTAAACAATTGCTAAAATTTTTTATTAAGGTTTCCATTCACTAAATAGCCTTAGCTTCACCTTTCTTGGATTTGCATGTCTCACAATCTCTTTCAAAATCTCTCTTTTTGATATACATATGCACAATAGAGAAGAGGTATATATATTCATTAGATTCAGAATAATCGTAGAAGAATAGTATAAGAATAGATTGGAGGAAGAAGAAACGAATAGAAAATAAGTTGAATACTTACTTGAATTCTCTACCGAGTTTCTAAATCTTATTGGAGAGATAGCAATGGCGGAGTTTCATCGTATTCTCCAAAATAATATGAATAACAATGGAGGGGATATGGTTCTGTTCATAGGAGTTTGAAACGCAGCAGAATCATAGGATGGAAGTACGTAGGAAATGGATAAATTTGGAGTGCACAACCGAAGAGAACATATCGTAAAACTCTAGCCGTCATCGGCAACTGTCGTTGCCAAGCGGTCGACCTCCCTTGGGCAACCGGTCGATCACTACGGTTGACCTATTCAAGTCGACTTCTCCTTTTATTTAGGGACGTTTATTTATTTCCATTGCTAAATTATTTTATTCCCCAATTAACTTTTTGACATTAAATGTTAATTAAACGTTTGCTTAGCCCCTAAGCTAATTTTTGAAATTTACATTCTAAAATTGATTTCTTATTTGAATTTTAATTCAAACTAAATTAAATTAAATTTGAAAACTTCAAATGCTTATAACTTCTTTATTTAAGCTCCGTTTTAGCATATTATATATGAAAATCGATCATAATTTCGCTGCGAATGCAAGGAATAACTTTCGCGGTCAAATTCCAACTTTTATAAAATTTCCATATTCAACCTTATTGAATTTAATTAAATTTAATCCATTCAATTGCGGTTCATTTTAGGGGTGTTACAATGTATGTTCATGTGCATGTTTGAGTTTATGTCCTCTGTTTGGTGAATTGTTTTGTGTTGAACCATTATGCTGCACCTTGTATCATCATATTGTATCCCTTATGAATGTTTGTATTGAATTATGTTAATGCACCTGAACCCTTTTGTGTTAGAGTATGTACACTAATCTCTTGTATCCTTTGTGCATGTCTTCACCTAGTTGTCTTGAGTTAGTTATGAGTGCAGACCTGATTGGGTTGAGTCTGTGTGTCACCCTATGTTGCTTGGCTATTTGTTGCACTCTCTTAGGTGCACTGTATGGTGCTACAGTACTTCATTGCATCTTGTTGCTAGTCCTATTGCATGTGGTGCGATTGCATTGTATGCTTGATAATTTGGTTGTTTTAAGCTGAAATGAAATGGTGAACCATTCTCCATGTATATACATGCATACATATGTATGTATACATGTGTGATCATATAATGCTGAATGCCTAGGCACCAGATGTTCTCGTCCTATGTATACTGCTTGATGCACTTGTGTTGAGCCCGAGCTTGCTTGGGATTGACCTTGTGCACACTTGCACTGCATTGAGCCTTCGGCTTGACCTTTGCATTTGACCCTAAAATTTATCGAGACAAGTGCGTTTTGTATGTATACGGCCTTATGACGTGTATAGTGGTACAATGTGCATATCATACATTGTTCGTGCAATTTGATTCTAGTTTTAAAGTATGAAAACAAACAACCCAAATAACTGAGGTAATGTCATATTAAATCATATTCTTATTTTTGCAAATATCAGTTTGTTCCTTTTTGCATTTTACTACGTTGTTGTTTGTTTGACAAGTAGGGTAGAAGACTAGAGCAGAAGCAAGAAGATATCAAATTCGAGTGTGGGAGGGAGAGTAAAAAAAATGTTGTATACGAAAGTGTGAAAATAATGTAATGTATGAAAGTTGAAAACTAGTGGAAGCTCAATGTGTACTATTTGAAATTAAAATGAAATAAAATATTTGTTTGAATAAAATATAAAATTCTCAATAAAATATTTATTATCATCAAACAAAAATCATAAATAGTTATATTCTACAATAGTAGTCAATATTTATACGTTACCTAATAGGTGATTCAAGGGAATGGTATTATAACATCAAACAACATACGACTTGTTTTTTTTGTTAGTGCATATCAGACGACGGATATCTGCATTTTTATGTGCAATGAGACGACACCAGATTTAACGTTAGATAGCTATACTTTTGGAAAACGGAGTATATTTATCGTCTGAGCGTTGTTTGGCATAGTGTAAAATAAAAAAATATTTTTACTTAAGCCCAAAAGGTTAGGCCCAAGCTCAAGTATTCATCACCCAGACCCATTTGTAGATTCTTCTATTATCTCGATGTTTCACCCTATTTTATAAATATAACTTATCTCGTTCATCTTCACAACTTTAGGAAATCAAAATTTAAGCAAACCCTTTTAACTTTGAAAATTTAAATCAAATTAAATAAATTGTTTAAAAAATTCTAAAATTTGAATATGTGTATCTCGACGCTTATATGCAGTTGCAGTGGGAAGGATTCGATAATTGTGTTGCTATGTTCGGTTCCGGGTGTGTACGATCAGAGAGAGGAGGAAGAGAGGAAACAAAATGTACATGTGAGTTATCAAACTCGTAAATCTATGTCTTTAATCTCATTATTCTTAATATTGATGTTGTAAATGGATTGTTTTTTGGATATATTAGTTGTTAGCATCGAGTCGAAGGTGATAATGGCGAGGAAGGAGTGGAGCGCCTAAAATGGCGAAGCTCTAACAGTAATTTGTGTTCGACAGTCGACTGTAAGATATATAGGTTGTTTGCATCGAGTCGGAGGGGATAATGACGAGGAAGGAGGAGCAAATCGCCTAAAATGGCGAAGCTTTGGCACTAATTTGCGTTCGACTGGTCGACCGCTTGCAGTCGACCAGTGGTTAAGATTGGTTGAGCGTCAATTTTTCTATGTTCGTGTTATATATATGTGTGTGTATTTTAAATACTTTTATAAATTAAATATAAAATATTTATAAATGTAAAGATGGTTGGTATATGTGTGTAACTATACACGCGTGTGTGATAAGAGAAAAGTTTTATCTAATATTAATAATTATTATTTAATTTAGAGAAAGATTTATTAATGAAAATTTAGTTTTTGATTTTCAATAAATCTATAAAAATCCTATAAAATTCTATAAATATGTGAAATTGTCCCTAATTAATATTTAAGAATATCCAGATTCCAAAGTACATTTTATGTAATTTTGAATGTAATTAAAGTTTTGAAGAATATATTTTATAGATTATGAATATATTAAATTGAATTCGGTCTCATAAAATAGTAATTAATTATAGAACCTTATAAAATAATTGTTATGTGTAATATTTGGTTATACAAACTATTTTTGGGATTGTAAAGGAAAGAAATGAGTTATTTAATGATATTGGAAGTATTAAATATTACGTAATTTTATAAAAGAATGTAAAATTAGTTATATATTGTAAATAGTATATTATATTTAGGTTTTGATGATATCTTGTTCATTCTATAATATGTATACTTATTACCCATTTTTATGTATTTATTTATATAAGGTTATATGTTGTAAATGATTCAATATTAAGGGTTCATTTTTTTGTTACACACACACATCCATTCAGAACCTGCATCTAGTTACTTGAATATATTTTTTTGATAATAAGAGTGATACTTTTATTCGCTAACAACACCACACCATGATCACTTGAGCTTGTGGCTCTTGCAATTACTTGAATATTAAATATATCATTATATATGTATTTTTTCTAATGGATATGCTATTTATTTCCTTTCATTACAACCTCTTGATGATTGCCATATTTATGGATGTTGATCCAAATATTTTTTTTTACCTCGACATTTTCTTTTGTATCAATTAATCTTTTACTGTTTTCTTAGCTATGTTCTTTTGAGAATCGATGAAAATTCATGCTATATCTAAAACCCACCTCTTCCACTATGTGTAAACTATACCTAGACAACTTGCTTATATTTATGAATTAGTTTTTTTTTTCTGCTTTTGTATTTATTCAATATTCATGATTAAAAAATCGTGTACTCTTCATGCTTATTCTTATATGCTTATACACTTCGTACTTACTTATCAAATGAATGTATCTAAAAACTAACTTATATAGTGAGGCCATTATCCCGGTATCATCCAATCGTGATTTTGCATAACTTGTCAAACATCGCACTTGCATGCCTAAACCAATTATCTAAAGGATTAGTAGATGTTCAATGAAATATTAAACGTTTAAGTACAAAAACAAAAAGAAAGAGAGAGATTAAAAATTTCATGTGTGCTACTCTTAAGATAGATTATGCAGATTAACAGATGTAAGGATAAAAGAATAAGCATGAAATAGTTGTGTTCAATACAAAAACATGCAGGTCTTCACTTAGGTTACCAAAGCAATTAATTGTCTTTTATTATACAACAGGTTAATGATTAATCATAGATCAATTGGTGTTGCTTATAAACTATAAGTGCTTTTTTTGCTACTACTTTAATTTTCTGACTACAATTCTATACTTCTTTCAGCTAATCATATTTTTTCGATTTCCTTAGACAAAAATTTGGAAATTTCATCACAGTAAAATGCTAGTTTGCTAGATTAACATTTCATAATATATTAAATGCATATCAACTTTATCCTTCCACAAGATATGAAATACTGTTTCATTCCATAATCAATTACCAACACAAAATATATACTACGAAATTATTACAATTCACTAATCAATCACTGACAAATATATAACAAAAAACATGTGGATAAATAAAAATAAAAAAAAGTGTAATTGTTTTACACGTATCTAGGATCCTCCTTAGCATAGCAAGCTCTATCAAAGCAAAACAAATGAAAAAAGCTATGATTTTTGCAAGCTTCAGGAATTTCCTATTTTATTTTAGCAAACTTTTCAATGTCTATAATAGGCAGATTGATAAGGATGACAAGCATATCGAGCTTCTGGAAGGAACCAACGATTTATAAAGCCCGCTACCAAACTTTGAAGACAACTACAGAATATGCAGCGATGATATTTTGCAATATTCGAGTTAAATAACATGGAAAAATATACGGATACATACCATCGGTATTGCTTTTTAGAAGGATTTGATTCATATATGCATGGTGGGGCTTGAATTCAAGCCACAATATATACATTGCAGTGGGCTTCTACTTATATTTATTATCATTTTTTCACCAATTAATCCTACTAAGGTGATGGAAAAATGTTAGAAATACCACACATCAAAATAATAGAACACGTATAAATCTAAACAAAAAGGTCAATGCTATAAAAAATAGGAAGTAAAATAAATACAACATTACCAATGTGTTATATTTTGAAACTGACATACCGAAAATTAGCACCATCGCCTTGTGTAATTGGATACAAAAGCATAGGTAAAACAAAAAACTTCGGTGTACACTGTGTTTTTTCTATTTGAACGCTAAGGTAGTTTAAAAATAATCTGCTTTTGTCAAGGAAAAAGAAAAATATGTGTTTTATAATGCAAAACACAATAGTACAGAAACTAACTTCATCAAAGACTTCTAAGATGGTAGGAAGGTTAGATCTAAAGAACATAGATCTAATATTATACAAAACATTCCATTGTTAATATTATTTATAAGGATTTGAATTGTATAATCATGGTGATGTTGTGTTTTGGCACTCCAACACATCCTCATAAATACCCTCATCCCGATTGAACATCCCTTTCATCGCCTTCCGTAACAAGTACTACATGGTCTTAGCAACACTTGGTTGTCACAAAAGGAATTTCAGATCTTACGTGCCATCAATCTTATATATAAACCACGTTATGCGTCATATTTCTTGCGATGTGGGACTTATCGTTCAACCAATGCACTCTCAAATGCGAGCCACACCTAACAATTCTCTACCTTGGTGAACATTTCCTCTATCCTTCATTTGAAGCATACTGAAGAAGTTCTGCAATTAGCTCAACTGTGATTTCTCACTTCTTTACGTAGTTGATAAGGCCGTGTTTACCAAAACTCCACCTTGAGAGGAGAACTTTCCAATTAAATCAACTTTGGAGATCAAATCAATCCATCATGGAGTCTGGGTCTATAGAAACTCAACATATTTCCATCTTGACTCTACTCAAGTCTCTAAAGAAGTTCTTGATTCGCTCACTCTTGCATCATCAATGGTCCCTCGAACCATCGGCTCTGATACCATATTGAAATTTTCAACACCCTATTGTATCTTTCACTATGCATGCACTTCATTTGTGTAGAAGAGGCTAGACCACTAAATGAAGCTCTTTTGATGCCACTGTCAAGATTGGATATCCCTACAAACCCTTAGAGCACATATATTTTCGTGGCAACATTTATTGTAACAAAAAGAATCCCTTATTTTTACATGCTACCAACCATATATATATGTTCATCTCTTTTAGTATAATTTATGATGTGGGACCAAGGTTTTAAGTCTCTGATTTTGGTCACGTTTCGTCTCGGAGATTTTAGATATTCGATCTCGTATCGGGGGAGATCTCGGACGAGATGAATCCATCTCGGTCGTCTATATCAGATTTACATCTCAGTTCCTAAAATTTGTTTTGGCGTAATCTCGGAGTATATGTCACGTCAAAAACTAGTGTTCATACACCAAAACTTACAAATATTAGTCACTACCTAAATGAAAATTTCACATTTACTTTGAATGTATCACATGCTTATCATTAGTAATTTACTCATATTAATGCAGATAAATAACTAGAATTTGTGAATAATGTTCAATATAATATTATATGTGAAAATATACATGAAGCAAACCATTACAAAGCGAGTTACATCTTTTTTTACGGGAAAAATGACTAGATGTAAAAATGAACAAATGAACAAACATTTAAACAATATAGATGCAAAAAAGACACATATAAGACCATGATACTTGGTTAAAACAAGACCAAGTTTTCCGTTATAATTTAGACTTTTAATTACAAAATCTTCTAAACAAGTAGAAGTTAAAATTATATTTTACATACAAAAGCCTCTAAAAGGGTAGAAATCATAATTATATCGTAGTTACAAAGGCTTCTAAATGAGTGGAAGTTAAGTTATATTTTAGCTACAAAAGCTTCTATATAAGTAGAAGTCAAAGCGTTAATTTAACAAAATTCTAAAAATCAATCGATATCTTGGTAATCGAATCTCGTACGAGATGTCAGGCGAGATACCATAATATCGGTCGGGACTAATCATAATCTAATCTACGCACTCATTTTAATACAGTGCGAGTCACACCTAACTGGTCTCTACCTTGGCAAGCATTTTCTTAATTCAACTTGAAGTTATACAAAGTCCTTAAACACTTGGATAAGGTTGCTAATGCCTATCAGCAGTTTAGATTATGTCGCTACCACCACTTAGCGGTTTGGCCAAGCTGTTTTACAAAGAGTCCTCTTTTCCACGGTTGGAGCAAGTTGCATTCTAACATATAACTCCACCTTAATGAGAATCCCAAGCTCAAGTCACATACCATAGCATACTTAGGTCAATCTGCATCATATTGGTCCCCTCGAACCATCAGCTTCGATAATATGTTGTGTTTCGGCACTCCAACACATCTCCATAAACGAATGCTTCATTGTTCTGTAATGATGCCACCTAATGAAGCTTTCGATGTGTCAGCGTCCCGATTGAATATACCTTTCATCGCCTTCCAGAACGAGCGCATACATGGTCTTAATAACACTAGGTTGTAACAAAAGGATTTCCCAATGTTAAGTGCCACCAATCCTACATCTATACCACATTATGCGCCATATTTCTTGCGATGTGGGACTTATCATTTAACCCACGTACTCTCAAATGCGAGTCATGCCTAACAATTCTCTACCTTGGCGAGCATTTCCTCTAACCTTTATTTGGAGCATACCGAAGAAGTTCCACAGTTGGCTAGGCTGCGATTTCTCACTTCCTTATGCAATTGATAAGGATGCCTTTACCAAATCTGCATCTTAAGGCGAATACTTTCCACTTAAGTCAACTTTAGAGATCAACTCAATGCAGTGAGAGTCTTGGTCTACCGAAACTCAACATATCTCCGCCTTAACTTTGCTTAAGCCTCTAAAGGAGTTCTTGTTTTGATCACTCTCGCACGGTCTAGTGGTCCCTCGAACCATCGGCTCTGATACCATGTTGAAATTTTTAGCATCCCCTCATATCTTTCGCTATGCGCGCACTTCATTTAGTGTAAAAGAGGCTCGACCACTGAGCGAAGCTCTTTTGGCGCCAGTGTCAAGATTGGATATCCCTACATACCCTTAGAGCACATATATTTTCGTGGTAACATTTATTGTTACAAAAGGAATCCCTAGTTGTTATATTCTACCAATCACATATATATGCACATCTCTTTTAGAATATCTTACGATGTGGGACTAATCATAATCCAATCTACTCACTCACTTTAATACAATGCGAACAACACCTAATAAGTGAGGCATATCGACACTTGGGGCATAACATAACCACTGCAATAGACTTCTTCAGCCGACGTACATTAAATTTGAATCTATTTAGATATTGCAATAAACTGGTCAAAATTTTAAAAATACAAAGAACTTTTATACATAATAGAGTCATTAAAACGAAAAAAATCAACCAACATGTATAAATGGTATTAAACATATGGTAGGGTGGGTTGAAAAGCTTAATTTCAAGAAAAAATCTCACTATTGTCATGCTTAGATAAAAACAAAACCGACAGTAAGTAGTAAACATATTTATGTGGTTTTCCATACACATGCCAAGTGACTCAAAAAATCAACTATGAATACAATGGAATCGATTCACATCTCAAATAGAAAGTGGGTACAACATGTATAAAAATGTTAAATACATAATGTTTCTAAAATGAAGAAATCAAATAAAAAAAGTACCAAAAACTTATGTCAATAGATTCACATCTTAAATAGCCATGTATTAGTATATGAATGAACATAAAACGATAAGAAAACTAATAAAATATTTTTTACAATGAAAAAATATCTAACTCGATTGGGGAGGAGGAAGTTAGCTATAATAAATTTAAATTATTAGTGGAATGGGTGACTAATCTATAAACATAGGTCAATATCTAAAATTGCAGTACATGGAACAAAGTAATGCAATGAAAAATGACTTGTAAACATGATTTGTAGAAATCAATAGTATACATAGTCTTAAAGAACCCTTAAAACCGCTTTAGATTATATAGAGTATTGGACTTGACTTTAGTAATCATTTAAAAGTAGTCCAGTTCATATTTCAATATCCCAATCAAAAACAAAATTGAGTACCAAAATTGCTACCAGTATAGTGAACAACTTATGTACATGCACATGTAGCGTAAGGAATTGCTTGCTTTGAAATATTTCATTCCCTTTACTTACATAGGCATGTATATACGTTGTTTAAGTATTGAAATCTTATTTTTAGGTCCATTGAATGAATCTACTCTCAACTAAAAAAATGTAACAACACTTTAAAAAACAGAAATAAAATATAACAGCAGAAGTTATCCATTAAGATAGATTAAAAAAAACCCCAAAATTATCAATCAATATCAACCGAGATTGATATAAATGGGTTAGGAAATAAAAATAACCTCGAACTCAATTATTAAACACAAATTATCAATGAACCCCAATACTAATCAAAATTCGATGGAATTAACGAAAAATTTACCCTATATTGAAGGTTAATCGATATCGTATAAAGGATGAATCGGCATAATTCTTTAATGACATTGAATCATCCAATTTAATTTAATTTGACGCTTAGTTGATATTTGAAGTTTAAGAAGATGGTATCTCGCTAACAACAATTTAATAAGAAAACCTTAGGCGCTAATCGGTCGATTGATGATCGATAATGCACATAAAGGTGAAGAAGACGCTAGATCTGGAATTGCAATGAACTAACCCTAGTTTGTGGTTGTGAAACTATGGAGGTGAAAAAGTTAACTTATGCCTTTGAGTGAGGAAGGAGAGTTAGGTTTTTTAAGTTTTAGGAAGGCAAATAGAAGCGAAAAACACAGAAGGGTTATTATGGGTATTTCAAAAAGACGTTGTTGATTCCTTATTCATTGAATTCTTATTATTAGCAGTAAAGATAGAGATAAAATAAAGATAAAGATGAGCAATCGACTAATCACAAAACATAATTATACTATTTGAAATCTTAGGCCAAAACCACTTTTATTGCTTTATATTTATTCCCTATTTTAAGATAAATATAAAAGTACATGTTATACATGTATTATCCAAGATAATACAGTTGTATTTGAATAGAAATACTATTATACTAAAAATAAAGGTCTAATACCACTTAAAGCCTAATTTCTTACAAAACATTCATTTTGTAAGATTAACGGTACCTGTGAATATATATGTACCATCCAGGTTAAAACTACTTGTGAATTTTAAGATTTATTTAATGACTTAGAGCCTACTTTCTTATATAACGTTCATTTTGCACCGCTCTATCATTAAAACATGACAACTAAACTTAAGTGCACAACAATCCATAGCACAAAATACAACTAATATTTATAATCAAATGATAGTGGCACCTACTCTATACCTTCTCAAAGCCCCTCTTATGCATCATTTCTTGTCTGAAACATTCTTCTCTGACCACTCTCACTAATTTTAGTCATATGCCTCCTTCCATATCAATGGAACTCCGTCTAATTCCTAAAGCTTCCCTTAAATACTCCCAAACTTATTCTGCATCAAACTCCTGGACGTTATTTTCATATGATAAGATGTAGACTTTATCTTTCTATCTCCATTTACTGGCGTGTTTTTATATTTTGGTATTATTATTAGTCAAAAACTTTTTATCTCCACTTTGTTAAGCAACAAAAGAAAAAATGACTCATGTATTTTTGCTGGATCAATATAGTGCGTCAAAAAGGTTGATAGTTGACAAATTTTTTAATCAGACTTCTGGGTGATATTTCATATTCAAAAAAGAATGCAGATTTTACCATTAAATAATACACATTGTTGGAGCACGTTTGATATCCTCAATTTAAAAGTCCATTTTAATTTAGTATATTTGGGAATATTATTTATTTTCCTGATGTTATTAAAGATCGTTGTTGGTTTTTATATTGTACAATGTATAATGTTTCAACTACAGGCATCCCATAAATTGGTAACGGTTACTGCCTAATTTCAATGACTAAGACCCTAAAAACATAATTAGTTGAAAATGGTGTAATGTCTCCTATCTGGAGGCCCGAAACTAAGCGCTACGGATGTTGCAGTTATCTATAATATTAACTTACGGTGACCAAATACAGTAATGTTAATATTATCCATAATATCAGAAGCACTTGAATATGAACTAAAATCATCACAGATTAGAACAATTTTATGATTATATTTTTAAACGACATTTCACATTCCAAGTTACATAATCCCAAACGTTTCCCAGGTTCAGATCAAATATAATTATTACAAATACGCCAAGACCGACATATGAAAATTCCCCCTCAGATGACCAAAGTACTAAATAGTCATAACAGACTTAATATAACACAGTGGAAATAAAAACATAACAACTCCTTATAGCTAACTTTAGCCTCTTGCTCGTCTTCGGAAGCTTTATTCGTCCACCTACTAAAATTTGAAAATCCTCAACCCTCAGCCTAATCAAATCAATTTTAAGCACCGAGAGTTTAAGGAAAAAAATATAAACTTCGAGTCAGACGTAAAGCCTGGTGTGAATAATACTATACATCTCGATTATTTGATATTAAGTGAGACCACACCGCTTAGTGGAACGGGTTTCCCCTCACCAATATCCTTTTAAAACATATCTTTTGCAAATCTTAATCCTGCCACCAAAACTGGTTAAAACAATATAGCAATATCATGTAAGCATATAAATCAGGAAATGAATGGACTATCTATCTGAACACTATAGTTTTGTTCGACAACTATTGACCTTTGGCTGACTCTGGCCCACCAGACAAAATAAACAAATAATCTAACTTCTGTTAGATACTCCTCTCTGGATGCTGTCTCTAACTTACTTCTTCCAGGTTCAACTGATCCTAATGGTTTCGTGGGCTCATCAATAATTTATCATCTCTCCGTATATTCCTTTCTATGTGTGTAACATCATTTTAGTCTTGCCTGTGACAAAGCCCTACACACTAGAATTTTAGACTAAATTAGCTAGGAGCTAATAGCAAATGTATAGGGCGCGGCCCTATACCAGTCACATATGGTATTCTAGTATCTGAGTCATTTTACTTAGGGTCATCTGCCCAAAAAATTTCCTTGAAAACCTTTTCTTTCAAAATGATTCAATCCTTTTAAATCATACTTAAACAACGAAAATATACTCTATGTTTTACTCAAATTACCTTGCCATGTTATATATACTTTACAAAACTTTGTTGATGAAAACATTTAAACCATTGAAAGTGCCCCTTCCAATACAAGTAAAACCTTAGGCCGAAAGGCCAAAACATACCTTTCAAAACCATTCTTAATAAACCTTTCGAATATCATGAAAAACCTTTCTTTCGAAAGCTTTAAAACTTTAGACATCCTCTTTTCAAAAGATCATAAAGACACCTTTCGAAACCTATGGAAACCTCCCATGTAAAACCTTTCGAAAACATTGGAGAACCACCCCTTCGAAAACTTCATTTAAAACCTTTCAAAAACATTAAATTCTTCAAACCTTTCGAAAGCATTTGGGTTCAAGTAAAACATGTGGAATAACTTTTTGAAATCATTTAAAACATTTCCTTCGAAACTAGTTGGGTTTAACTTTCAATAGCACAAAGGGTCATAAAACAACTAAGTCAAAAGCACTCTTCCGAAAGATATTTCCTAAGTAAAGAAGTGATGGTGTCAAAATCAGCCCTTCAAAAGCATTGGAGAAACGACTTGGGTTTTAAAACAAAGAAACCCTTTCGAAGGCATTGCTTCGATAAATAAGATGCGGCACAAGGGGTTTCGACCCTCTTCGAAAGCATTTACTTAAAACAAAAGGCGCAACCTCTTTCGAAACAATTCCTTAAAATCATTGAACCAAATTGAAAGCTATCTAAGTTGAAAGCATCCTTTTCGAATGCAAAGCAGGTACACTTCCTTCTAAAAACCAAAGTTAGGCTTCGACCCCTTCGAAACACTTTGTCTCGGCTTTATAACTTTCGCCTATGCCCAATCCACTACGTACCAAAGCTTTTGATGCCGTACGTATTAGTTTTGATGGTGATGGAGGCGGAGGAACTTAGTTGAAAGCTAGGTGCAAAAAGTGGCGAAACATGTAAAAGAAACATGTTTAAACTGATTTTTAACTTTTCCAAGCAATTCTTTTTAACTAACCTTGTTTGTCAAAACATGATTGGTTGCTAATTTCTTTTCTAAAAGTACTACCGAAATTTATGAAATAAACAATTTAAATTATTTACAAAATGGCCCTTCTCCTTTTAAAAATATGTCAAACATATAAGTCTCATACCTTAATTTTATATACTTATTAAAACACTTAGGAAAAATCTATCAAAAATCCCATAAATCATTTTTAATATGTTTTCTATCATATATATTAATTTCAGACACATAACATACATATTTTATCCATAATTAATTTTAAACCCAAATAACCATTTTCTTTACTAGAAAATTAATATTAAATCCACATTAATCTAGAAAATTATGAAAATCGAAATCCATATCTAGAATATCAATTCTGACCTTACTCTAAAATCGCAAGGCAGTTGGATATCATTTAATAGGGTTTTCATATTAAAATATATCATAAAATCTATATGAAATAGCATAAATCATCAACAAAAATATACATCAATTTTAACAATAAAAAACATGGCAATATACCTTGCAAAATATTCGAACCTAATCTAGAAACCAAAAACATCAAAAATATAGGAAACCTATTATTCACCTTAGTTTTATGATTAAGGAGTTGAGATTTGATCTTAATTTAGGTTAACTAAGCTTCCTTCCTTTAGAATATTGTTTATCTTCTTCTTGCTCTTCGTTAATGATGGCCAACCTCTCTTTTATTTATTTTTTATTTTGAACGTGTAAAATGAATGTGGTTTAAGGGTTTAGGGTGGACGAATTTACTTTATTCCTATATAATATTTCCTTGTCTACTACCCTAAATTAATCCATTTTGATTTTCTTAGTTCGTTAGTTCAATTAGGCACGACTAGCCTTTTATTAATCATAAATCTTAATCCCACGATCGATACTTATTTTCTTTAATTCAACTAATTAAATATCCTAAATAATGTTACTTAAAATTAGGGTTGTTACAAATGGTCCTACCGAAGAGGCTATAGAAACTAAGCTGTGAACGTGCAAACGTTGTTGTCATCGTTTATTTATACTTACTACTTTGAGACGTAATTCTTCAAGCTAAAACATGTATTATAGCGATTTCATGTCATAGTTGTATTTTTTCGTCATTTTGGTTATTTTAAATTCACTTATTTACCCCTTGTTCTTTTGTACCTGCTCGGTAAATATCCCAGATTCATGATAACATCTTGTAAGAGCTTATACCCACTTAGTAAATCAGATAAAGTTTATTTCTCTATTTCGTTGTATTTTATATAGGCACAACACACTCACTTTTATACAATACATAATGTGAACAGAGCTCTTAATGTAATGGATGGATGTTTGATATTCCAAATTGAAATATGAATATGCATTATTGCTGGGCTTATGGTTTCTATATCCAATTACAGTTTAAGATGGATGTGAGCATATAATCTATGAATATATATATTATTATCTACAAGCGTATCCACGTCTATATACTTTAAACATGCAAACCTAGTATGCATCAGTCCAGGACTCCAGGGCATGGGTGCACAACTGTTGTTGATGATGAGGGACCAGCAGCCTACTTACATGCTATAATGTAAGTGAATGTAGTAGTAAAAGTATTACATGTCAGTTTAAAACATATATATTTACTTTCCTAAATATTTATTAACAACAAACACTGGAATAAAATACCACGTCATCATTTTATCAACCGGTACGAAAATAAAAATCAATTTGGTATAGAAACCTAAGGCATATACTTTTGTAGGTGGAAATCCAAATCGATACGTCCTTGAATAGCCATAGATAGGATTCAAACTTAGAACGGTCATAGAAATTATAGGAGTTAATTTTGGTACATAAATAACGAATAGAGTTGGTGAAAATGAATGAATCAATATGTAGTAGTTCTTGTATCGTAGTAGCAAACAGTGGAGGAAGGAAGCATTGAGTTGGAGGAAGGAGACGTGGCGAGGACTGATTAGGCAGTAGTCATTGGTGAATTGTGTGCTGCGATCGTGAAGGAAGGTGATAAGGGCGAGATTTCTATTCAAGTTCGATGGCGGAGGTGCTATGGATTCGATGTAGAGATTTAGAAACAATGTGGGGTGGAGAGAGGGAAGAGGGATGATGTAGGAGTTTGTATCTGATAGTGATTTAGGATTTGATGAGAAGTAACAATCGGTGATTTCCGTCGAATGGTACTTTCGGTAATCCAAAAATATACTATTAAAATTAGTTTATGGAATTCTCATTATTACCAGTAAAGTAAAAGATATATATATATATATATATATATATATAATATTAATTGAATAATCTATATTACATTACTTTTCTGATCATTCTTAGCCTATATATTGAATTAGATCATATGAATGGTTCGTCATTGATATTGATTTGATTGGTGTTTTGATATGATATGATGATGGCATCCTTTTGTATGGATTTGTATTATCACTATATTTTAAATATATTTTTTATGATGAATTTTGTTATATGTGACGAGGAATTTGAATAAACTGAGTTATAGTTTCGTCTGGTATGGGACTTTCCGTAGTATTTCTTCGGTTATTCTTTGGACTCGTTATATTTAATGTTAAAGGAGTGAGTCTGGTCTGTGAGCACTGTATTAATGGATTAGCAACATGTGGTGGTATAGGACTTCGTTGTGTTATTTATTCGGTTATCCTTTGCTAGTGAGTGATACTTCTATAGGGATTTGTTAAGTGTGATGGGACTCGCTGTGGTGGGCCATGTATTTAGCCATGTGTTGGCGATTGTATTGAGCCTTGTGTCGGTAATATGTTGGTATATGTATTATGTTGTGTGTCAGCATATGTATAAAGCATAGTGTCAGCATGTGTATATAGCTATCTGTTGGCTATTATATATATATTTACATTATTTGTCTGTCACCGTCTAACTTCTTATATTGTGTGGAAGTTGAACCAGACTGGCCAGTATCCACCCTGGTGGCCTGATCATGGTGGTCGCGCCACAGATCTGTGACACCCTTTTCTTATAGCCGTGCATCGGCAATGTTTATAGCCATGTGTTGGCATCATATATAGCCGTGTGTCGGCATATGAGTGTTTTCCCCTATGTCACCTAGGCCGACAGTCAGTTACCTATAGGGGCAATGTGTCGGGTCATGATTGATGTATATCATATACTTGCAGCATGTTTATAACATGTAGTGGATATTTTCACGATACTGAAAGGGAGGTAATTGATGACTATAAGAGCCGTGTCAGATGGGCACGTGTGAGTTTCCTAGAGTATGTGTGCGCACTGTCAGTCTCCCATCTAGTTCTGATGTGTGTGATATAGACAAATACTTATACTTCTTTGTGAGATGATGAGTTATGATTATACTTGAGACTGTGTCAAAGTGTGATTAATCCCCATATCCTTCTTAGGCGTGTGTTGTCAAATATTTTTCTTAATGGCGTGTATCGCCAACAACTTATTATTGGTACGTGTTGCAAATTATATCTCTAGGCACGTGTCTTCGATCATTCTTTATAGACATGCGTCGCCAACTATACTTTCATAGGCATGTATCACCAATTATATCTTTCATTGGCGCGTGTTACCATTACTGTACTTTTTGTTTATTACTGATTATTTAAATTGACATTGTGGATACTTTTATTTATTGAGATTGAGTGATATATTTAGGCTAAGTTATGTGCTAGCCTGATCATACATGGTGATATCTCTATGTAGATTCTTTTCGAATTTGAATGTTGAGTTTAGGATACAGATGATTCACCCATTTGATATTGATTCTATGATTTCCGATTTAATGTGTTTTCTATATGGGTGATGACTTTATGTACGGTTTTGTGATTTTAGATTAGATATACATTTACAAGAGTAATGATATCTTTATGCCTGGTTATATGATATTCAATATTTTGTGCCTTTTGAGACCGTCTATGATATTTTAATTATACACCAAGTATACGTTACTACGTATTTATTGATGTTATGGATGCTATCATACGATCACGCCTTGCATATATTGAGTTACTTTTGTATACTGACCCTTGATTTAGACATAGTTCTATCCGTGTGTTAATTATATAATATTCGGATCAGTCTGAGACATTTCAGGTATAGAGACTATGAGACCAGCTTGTATTTTATGAGCATAGAGGAGACTAGATATTTAGTGTTTTAGACATCATGTGTTATATAGTCTTTTGTGTATATCATTGTGATGTGTAATGGACATATATTGTATATTGGATATTATATATTATCGTTATGATTGACTCTGTGTTCTCTGATATTTACTGTATATCATGTGTTATCCTGTCCTAGAGGCACACATGGTTATTGCTTTGTGCCAATGCTGTGTATGTTTTGAGGTGAGTTGTTTATTTGATGTTTACATATCTACCAGTGTTAGCCTAAGGAGTATTCACATGTGTATCCCATATCGTCTTATTCTCCATATTATTGAACAGTATTACTCTGTAGTACTCTTGGATAATATGGTATAGAGGTGGGGGTGTTACAAAATAGTATCAGAGCAGGTTTAGAATAATACAATATGTATACGAGACATGAGTCAAGACCTTACATGAGACTTAAAGTCCCTATCCCTTTGGGTGTGTAAGGTGGTTACCCTATATTAAAGGGATAATAGGAGTGGTGATTACTGGGGTAATCATCTAGGGACATATTTGTTATTTTCTATATATATATATATGTATATGTATATATACTTGGATTTTAGATATTTTATGTATGAAAACAAAATATCAACCTTGTGCAGCTTAATATTAAGTTGCATGTTTTGATTTGATTTTGATCAGAGTGCATAGAGGAAAACAGATAAATCGACATTCCTCCAAGTGCATTAGTCATCGTTGCTTATATTTGTTTGGTTATTGATAATTATTTATGTTAAAATAATTTTTATTATTAATAGTTGAATATTTGTAAGTGCTTATTAAAGTTTTGAAATGGAACTAATTTTACTTTTGTTCGCTATTATTAAATGTGTAAGGTGTTTATTTGATATTACATAAGGGCTATGAAAATGGGTTATTATTTAATATAGTATAACGTTTATTGAAATGTAACGTAGATATTCATAGAGTCTTTGAAAAATGTTTAGATATTATTGAGTGTTTGATAGAAATTGTTTTAATTATAAATGCTTTGATAATGTACGATACTTGTCACGACCCATTTTCCCCTACCGATTTAAACTGACTTTTACCCACACTTATCAGCCAAATCGTGCGGGAAGATGGATTGTGAAAGAAAGAAAGAAGGTAGAAATAGGAAGAAGATAGAAGAAAAGAGAACAATTCAAAATCTTACAACGGAACGGATGATATATAATATAAACAATCTTTACATGAAACCAAATATATACAGACTTCAATCAGAGTTACATCCATACAACTCGGATAGTTTATAACAATCATGTCCTTACAATTAGTTGACAACACAACCAAATACAATTGAATATAAGCATCTACATGAATACGTCTCCTTATTCCAGCTCCTCCCCTGAAGCTTCCACTCTTCCAGCTAAACTTGGAAATATGCTCGGTTTGACCCGAGCATATAGGGAAAACACTAAACCCGGGTCTGTCTGGTAAACTAGCGTGAGAAACACACTCAACTTGATTAATTAGTTTAGAAAATCCTTTGAAATCAAAGGTATTTCGTAAGACCACGCCACAAATAAACATGTCGGATTTTTACCGTATGATACCCAAAACATTTCTTATAAAATCCTCTGATATTATAGTAGTGTATGTATACAAATACTTATTAAATTCCAGCAATACTAGCCACAAAGTGGGTTCTACAATCAAAACCGTAAAAGGCACGTAGGGAGAATGGATTTCCAACGAATGATTAGGCATTAGGGTACCACCTATCACAGTACCGGGTCTAGATCAACATACAAAGGACCCCTCCGTTCCTCTGCAACATAAGACCAGACTAACCCTTACTGGATAGCCCGAATAAGATCACCCCACGGTTGGGATTAACAACCGCCCACACAGCCGAAATAAAAAGGGACCTTTACACGAGGATGACCTTACCCTACTTGGGTGCTACCCACTTAGCCTTGCTGCATATCCCCAGATTTTCAGTCTTCCCGGTTGATGAGGTTCGAGGCCCAGCTTTACCTCTTTAGAAAATTTAACTTAGAATGCTCACCGTCCTCTTGACGATGTTTTGAAATCATTCACCCATACAAGTCCGTTCCGGGTTCGAACGAAACCGAAGACACTATTCCTACTACATCCATTTTGGAATCACCCACAGGATTAGTAGCGATTAGCCCTTGCACTTCATTGCTCCATCTTCGACTCCAAGTTATAGTCTTCATCACGAAAACGTACTCGTTGGATCGAAGTGGTTTTCGGATTACAAATCCAATCTTGGTCTCTTTGAAATAACGTTCGCTATTTCCTGGTAAACTCAACCCCGATTCTTTAGGAAATACGCAGAAGAGATATAAGATCGGAGTTCACCTCCTAACCGTTAGTGAACTGGTTTCCTTATAATTCATCATAGAGAACAAACGAGTTTATATGTATGGTATAGCACCTCGAACGTAACCATACCATATAATTCTCGAGTTCCCTCTAGATATTTCCAAAGTTAGGTTTTATCAGATTTAATAGTTGGTTATTTAACTATCAAAATAATCAATCAATTCAACCAAGTTATTTTCCATTGCAACCATTTAAGCCATGTTCACATTGAAAATCCAAACAGATTAAAATTTACTAAGAAAGCTCATTTTACTAGGTAAATATATATTTAAAACAACTTCTTTCCATATTATACTTTCAAATACATTTCTCAAGTTTATTAAATAAAAATACTCTTTATAAAAGTTTACTATACATATCATTTAAAACAACACTTATATTTAATAGATTATATTGAAGAAAATATACTTAAATACTAACTTAATAAAAATTTGTCTTTAAATGATCATTACAAAATAGTTTTATATGTGAAATAGTTTAAATAATACATACGTATAAAAATTATACCTTTATAAAGATTTCCAGAAATAATAAATTAACTACTTTTGATATTTCCAAAATATTTATCAATTCTTTTAAAAAACATCATTACAAATAGTATTCATTTAAAAAAAAACAAAACTAGGTTCAAAATCAACCCAAACAGAATAAGGCTTATTAGTTTCAACGGTACTTATCAAGCTACGATTCACAGTCAAGCATGTCAATACAAATACTCAATATCAATCAGCTTCCGTAGATCGATTCACATTAATACTCAAATATAATTAATAGACAAATGATCATGTGTGTGTGTGTGTGTGTATATATGCGTGAATAAGCAGATCGAAGGTTTAATCATTGCTAGTAAACAATTACACAGAAAATATCAGATTGATGTATTAAACTACCCACTGAAGTTAAATTAACTATTTAGCAGAATGGTGTCTGTTTCCGCTGACTATATGTCAAACAGTTTAAATAATCTACACTTTGCACATTTATTTGATTTGGGAACATCTTAACAGATTGGTCGTATAAATTTACAACGACATATATTTCCAAACGGTAATTAAATTCAGCCTGAACAAGCTTATAAAATTTTGCTTACTTAACTTCACAACAGATCGTACGATGGCGTAACATCCATCGATACGAACCATCTTCTTAATAACACTTTATTATCTGAGAAATTAAATAATTATTATAAATATATAATTACTTAAGAACTTAAATTAATTCAAAAATTTAACATTTTATTCCCTAATCATTTGCTTAACTATACCTCAATTATACAGATGAAACTCAAGTATAAATAATAAAAATTTATTTAAAAAAAATCTAGACTAATTTAAAATAAAAATAATTTATCCAAATGACCATAATTAAATAGACTTAAAGTAAAACAAATTTCTTATTTCCAAAATTCTTTTTGGGTCTATAATAAATTTTTTATATAAAACATTTAGTATTCAAGAGTATAAGTTCAAAAACATTTTTTTAAACCTCATGCCTGCTATAAGCTTTGAGAATACAAATTGTTATAGATTTTATTATATTATTTTTCTTTTTATTATTTAATCCGGTTTTTAAAACAAAAACCGCAACGGCCCAAAGCCCAAACCCAAAGGAAAAAAAAAACAACCCAAAACCTATTTACCTATCACAGCACTAACGGGCCGAAAACCTACCCGCTACCCTCTAATTCCTTCTATCTTCTTCCTATCACCAGACCAACAACCTTCCACCTAAAATCACTAGAATTCCGACTCCATGAACCAGACAGTTACAACTCCGATCAACTCACAATCTTCCCATACGAACATCTATTAACCACGAACATAACATAATCCAGATTGAACCCAAACCTCCTCACTCGATTCATCCAGTTCTGGTAAACCTTCATGCACCCCCTCACCTCTGACCAACTCATCGACACGACACCATAACCAAGTCTCCATCTAACTTCCGATCCAACATGCCACTTTTCGGTATCCCGCAACCCTCCGATCGAAATTCGATCATCTGTCTCACCCTTCAGAAACTTGGAAACAAACTTCCTCCACAAATTGACCCACCCCATCCACGGTCGGTCACTGCTTCACTTGCCACCTACTTCAGACAAAAGCCCTTCCACCGCACTACCTCTCTGCCAAAAATCAAGAGTCCTGGTGGCGAACCCTGCTCCCAGTTCCATCGCGATGCCATGCAAAGCCGATACCACCCTTAAACCCTAAAATCGACTTGTTCTCCCAATCCAAGCCCAAATCAGGATTCCGCCATGGTCGACACCTCCCCTAGGTCCACCCGCCCCCACTAGATCTGGCCGCACCACCTCACGTCGACGAGATCGCCAGAAAAAGATTTTGAACGAAAACTGATCATCATTCAATTTCTCGAGATTCGAAACACTAAAAATTACAATCTTACCACTAAAATTCACATTTTTACATAAGCATCCTAATTGCATGCGTGAATCCTTGATTCAAAAATATTGAATCTTCACCAAAATTGGTTATTCGCTATAAATCCTACCATTAATTAACTACACAACATAATTTTATTCACAAACTATTTTTAGCACAAACTACGCACAAAATTTAACACATCCTAGTTTACAGCATCAACAAATATAAACTAGATAAAGAGATATAGATTTTTGAAGTGGGGATGAAAAATAACATCACTGTCAACAGAGCAGAGATCAATTCATTTTCAAATTTTAAAATGAATGTTTCTCACCTTAAACATTTGATTCTAGAAGCTTTTAAAGCTGAAATTGAAATCTTTAATCTGAATTCTTGCTTTTGAAATCCTTCGGTGGTTTGAATTAAACAGAGGATGATCCTGAACTTCACCTATTCCAGACTTGGTTATGGAGTAACCTTGCTTCTTCTCTTTTCCTTTATTTAAAATTTTTTGTTTTGTATATGTATACAATTTGAACAGAAACTATTTTCTTCTTAAGTTACAGGTTTAAAATCTTAAAACAACTACACAGATCTAAACCTATATATATATATATACACACACAAGCTTACAATATCAGATGATGGACTTGGAAAGAGATTTTGGGGGCTGGAGATGATATGTGTGTAATTTGAAAAGAAAAGAAATGATCATTAAAATCTTTTATTAGTGTTTCACTGCCAGATGTTAGTTTGTTCTCTGATTAAAAATCTATCACTTAATTTCCCATTGTTTTACTTAATTAAAAACAGCTTTGGTTTCTTGTTTTTCACTTAACAGTAAATGACTTGCAATCTTATCCTATTATTATATTTATAATAAAAATCATATAATGTTTAAAGGTATATGTAAGTATACTCAAGAATTTAGATAGCCCATAGTTAACATTACTCGTCAAAGTAGTGTTTGCATTTGTTTCTTAGATATTTTAAATAAAAATGAGAAATTATATTAAAATAACACTTCTTGGTATATACCTTTATACACATATATTACTTTAAACAAAATGAAATAAAATAACATTCTATGCTAAACACCTGATATTCAAATGTATACATTAAAATAAATGTTTGCATTTTATACTTTTACCAAATTTTAAAAATGAAGCTTATTAATTAAAATTTAAGGATATAAAATAACACTTTTTAAAACACTTTTTGGGTCAACATGACTTCACATACATGTATTATAAAACAAGGATTACAAAGTAGTTTTAAAAACAACTTCTAAGCCTTCCTGTATATATGTATTCGTATATACATCTTTTAATGAAAGTATAGAAATATATTACTTCAAATAAACTAAATTCATTAGTTATATAGGTATATATAGTTTTCTCTTATTTATACTTAAGTGATTATTATACACATCATTTAATTTATAACATTTTTCTATTTATAAATATTATAAAATTTCCTTTTAAACTTATCTTTACATATATATAACTTTTCTTATTCATGATATACATATATATACATTATTTTAAAAACCTAAAACTCTTTTTATTTAATATAAACACTATTGTTTATATGCCCAAATTAAAAATATTCTTTTTACTTCATTATCAATTTAGTGCCATGAATTTCTATTTACATTATATATACATAAATTTTATTGTCCTTATAAGCATATAATTTTTTCCAATTAATTTAATTCTCTGTTATATTTTATCTTTAGAACAAAATATACATATTTTGTCTCTAAAACAAAATACACATATTTTATTTAAAACAAAATATACATATTTTACCTTTAAAACAAAATATACATATATAAGGAATTCCACTTAATCAATCTGTTTTTTAATATAGTTCTGAAAATTCAAATTATACCAGTTTTGAAAAATTGTATACAATTGTTAATTATAGATTAATTGGAATATTGTATATTAGAATACAATATTATTGAATATTATAAATTAATATTCATAACTTGGGATGTCAAAATTCTCGTGTTGTTATATTCCTCTTCCCTTAAAAGAATTTTGTCCTTGAAATTTCATAGCTAATTTAGTAAAATTATCTTCACACATTAGAACTGATTAATAACAACCCATACTACACCAGTAAATATATAGATTTCATACTTGTATATTAAAATATACATTACATCAAGTACCATCCAGAGTATTCCTACACGTGCTATCATCATCCATACAAACATACATATATATGCAGATATATATATATATATATATATATATATATCACCCTTCCAAACTTTTGACACCTTACATCCATGACGTCCAAGGGTCATAGACACATACAAAAAGGCATACACTACTTAGAGAAAGCAACCCAATACTAACTATGGACTCTTAAGAGTCCTCCCCTTCGGGTCCCAACAATTCCCTGGACTCCACATCACTGTCCGAAACCCAAACAATCTCTGGACTTGGCTTTCTCGGAAGGAAATCTACCTCAGCAACTTGCTCCTCAACAACTTCATCTATCTCCCAAATGAATACAGTCATTTTCCGATTCAAGATCCTCCTCTGCTTCGAACTCTTCCTCTTCGTAAAACTCATCGTCTTCACCTTCGACTTCAAACTCTTCTTCACTATCGAATTCCTCCTCGGGGTCTTATTCCCAAGGATGAGACCGAGGTTGCTCAACTGTCTCTATCGACTCCTTTGGCTCTTCTTCATATAATGACGGCTCGTTAAGATCCGCCTGAATTTTCCTGACCCAGTCAAAATCACCAACCCTCCTAGCCCTAGCCAAAGCTCCACCTCGACTGATGCTACAGGTTCTGTACAATCAATACTAAAACCCAAAGGTGAGATCCTACGGTTTACACTTCTATAGGCTAAAGAGTACATCAAGGTTTACACTTCAAAATATATTCCCCCCTTTAAAATTTCTATTACCCAAAATTTATAAAATCATCTTTCCAAAAATAATTTAAGTATATATTTGAAAAGTGGTTATAAGGTAGAGAAAAATACAATAATACAGTAAGTTTATACCATAATTTTTTTCTTCAATATATATACACACTCACACACACACAACAACGTAAAGCGTTATAAGGTTTCAAATCCTCAAGTATCTTTTTTTAGAAATCCATAATTATAAAATTATTTTTTAATGGTGGAATTTTTTTCCAAAGTATTAGTTGAAAATTTTCCTAATTTCCTTCAGTAAATAAAACTCAATGAAAATCCATTTTTCCAAGATTCATATCCTAAAGGGTTCAGATCCCTAAGGGTGTAGTCAAGTTAAAAAGAACAACTAATGAAAATACTCAAGGTTGACGACCAAGACCACTCAAATCCTAGATGATAAATTATTATCATCACAACCAATCATTTTAAATATCATATATTTAAAAATCATACTTTTTATATAGAAAATATATTTGAGTAAAATTATTTCATCTACCCCTTAAAAAAATATTATGTCCGTTGGTCTGGTTCAAGTGTTTAAAGATCCCTATCAATAACGTTAGCTACTCGTATTGACCAAAATCCATATGCCACTTAACCGATCAATTAACACAATATATGCGCTCTTGTGTGTATATATATATACACACTCAGACTCAAACCGGTTGCTACTGACCCTATCCTTAATGAGCAACCCACACGAACCTAGGTATTCACTCAACCTAGGCTTATGTCATGACCCATTTTTCCGTACTGATTTAAATTGACTTTTAACCACACTTGTCAGCCAAATCGAACGGGAAGACGAATAGTGAAAGAAAGAAATAAGGTAGAAATAGAAAGAAGATAGAAGGAAAGAGAATAATTCAGAATCTCACAGCGGAATGAATGATATATAAATAAACAATCTTTACATGAAATCAAATATATACAGACGTCAATCAGAGTTACATCCATACAACTCGGACAGTTTATAACAATCCTGTCCTTACAACTAGTCGACAACACAACCAAATACAATTGAATATAAGCATCTACATGAATACGTCTCCTGATTCCAGCTCCTCCCCTAAAGCTTCCACTCTTCCAGCTAAACCTAGAAATATGCTCGGTCTGACCCGAGCATATAGGAAAAACACCAAGCCCGAGTTAGTCTGGTAAACCAGCATGAGAAACACACTCAACTTGATTAATTAAAGTTTAGAAAATCCTTTTGAAATCAAAGGTATCTTGTAAGACCACGCCACAAACAAACATGTCGGGGTTTTACCTTACGATAACCAAAACATTTCTTATAATATCCTCAGATATGATAGTAGTGTCTATACACAAATACTTATTCAAGTAGCCAAAATTGTTACATTAGAAATTCCAGCAATACTAGCCACAAAGTGGGTTCTACAAACAAAATCATAAAAGGCACGTAGGGATAATGGATTTCCAACGAATGACTAGGCACTGGGGTACCACCTATCATGGTACCTGGTCTAGATCAGCATACCGAGGACCCATCCGTTCCTTTGCAACACAAGACCGGACTACTCCTTACTGGATAGCCCGAATAAGATCACCCTGCGGTTGGGATCAGCAACCGCCCATGCAACCGAAATAAAAAGGGACCTCTATA
This sequence comes from Allium cepa, assembly GCA_030765085.1. NCBI lineage: Eukaryota > Viridiplantae > Streptophyta > Magnoliopsida > Asparagales > Amaryllidaceae > Allium > Allium cepa. The sequence goes on from CM060930.1 coordinate 244,275,943, forward strand.
TAGGGATGACCTTAACCTACTTGGGTGCTACCCACTTAGCCTTGCCGCATACCCCCTGATTTTTAGTCATTCTCGGTTGATGAGGTTTGAGGCTCGGCGCTACCTTTTTAGAACATTTCACTTAGAATGCTCACCGTCCTCTTGACGATGTTCTGAAAGCATTCATCCGTACAAGTCCATTCCAGGTTCGAACGAAATCGAAGGCACTATTCCTACTACATCCATTTTGGAATCACCCTCAGGATTAGTAGTGATTAGCCCTTGCACTTCATTGCTCCATCTTCGACTCCAAGTTCTAGTCTTCATCATGAAAACGTACTCGTTGGATTGAAGTGGTTTTCGGATTACAAATCCAATCCCGGTCTCTTCGAAACAACGTTCGCTATTTCCTGGTAAACTCAACCCCGGTTCTTTAGGAAATACATAGACGAGATATAAGATCGGAGTTCACCTCCTAACCGTTAGTGAATGGGTTTCCTTATAATTCGTCCTAGAGAACAAACGAGTTTATATGTACGGTATAACACCTCGAACGATAACCGTACCATATAATTCCTGAGTTCCCTCTAGATATTTCCAAAGTTAGGTTTTGCCAGATTTGATAGTCGGTTATTTAACTATCAAAATAATAAATCAGTTCAACCAAGTTATTTCCCATTGCAGCCATTAAACCTTGTTCACATTTAAAAATCCAAACAGATTAAAATTTACCGAGAAAGCTTATTTTACTGAGTAAATATATATTTAAAACAACTTCTTTCCAAATCATACTTTCAAATGCATTTCTCAAGTTTATTAAACAAAAATACTCTTTATAAAAGTTTACTATACATATTATTTAAAACAACACTTATATTTAATAGATTATATTAAAGAAAATATACTTAAATACTAATTTAATAAAAATTCTTTAAATGATCATTACAAAAATAGTTTTATACGTGAAATAGTTTAAATGATACATACATATAAAAATTACACCTTTATAAAGATTTCCAAAAATAATAAATTAACTGCTTTTGATATTTCCAAAATATTTATCAATTCTTTTAAAAAACATCATTACAAATAATATTCATTTTTTTAAAAACAAAACTAGGTTCAAAATCAACCCAAACAGAATAAGGCTTATTAGTTTCAATGATACTTATCAAGCTACAATTCAGAGTCAAGCATGTCAATACAGACACTCGATATCAATCAGCTTCCATAGATCGATTCACATTAATACTCAAATATAATTAACAGACAAATGATCAGACATATGCATGAATAAGCAGATCAGAGATTTAATCATTGCTAGTAAACAATTACAAAGAAAATATCAGATTGATAGCTGAAATACCCACTGAAGTTAAGTTAACTATTTAGCGGAATGTTGTCTATTTCCGCTGACCAGATGTCAAATAGTTTGAATAATCTACACCTTACACATTTATTTGGTTTGCGAACATCGTAGCAGATTGGTCGCATAAAATTTACAATTTTATTTATTTGCAACGGTAATTAAATTCAGTCTGAACAAGCTTATAAATTTTTGCTTATTTAACTTCACAACAGATCGTACGACGGTGTAACATCCGTCGATACGAACCATCTTCTTAATAACACTTTATTATCCAGAGAAATTAAAAATTATTATAAATATAGAATTACTTAAGAACTTAAATTAATTCAAAAGTTTGACATTTTATTTCCCTAATCATTTGCTTAACTATACCTCAATTATACAGATGAAACTCAAGTATATATAATAAAAATTTGTTTAAAAAAAGCCGGACTAATTTAAAATAAAATTAATTTATCTAAATGACCATAATTAAATAGACTTAAAGTAAAACAAATTTCGGTCTATACTAAAAATTTTATATAAAAAATTTGGTTTCATGAGTATAAGTTCAAAAACATTTTTCTAAACCTCATGCCTGCTTTAAGCTTTGAGAATACAAGTTGTTATAGATTTTATTATACTATTTTTTATTATTTAATCCTGTTTTTAAATAAAACAAAAACCCCAATGGCCCAAAGCTCAAACCTAAAGGGAAAAAAACAACTCGAAACCTATTTAGCTATCACAGCACTAACGGGCCGAAAACCTACCCGCTACCCTCTAATTCCTTATCTCTTCTTCCTATCACCAGACCAACAACCTTCCACCCAAAATCACTAGAATTCGGACTCCATGAACCGAACAGTTACAACTTCGATCAACTCGCAATCTTCCCATACGAATGTCGAATAACCACGAACAGAACACAATCCAGATTGAACCCAAACCTCCTCACTCGATTCATCCAGTTCTGGCAACCCTTCGTGCACGCTGTGCATGCGTACGCCCTCACCTCTGACCAACTCATCGATGCGACACCACAACCAAGTCTCCATCCATCTTCTGATCCAACATGCCACTTCGCCGATGTCCCGCAACCCTCCGATCGAAATTCGATCATCTGCCTCACCCTTCAGAAACCTAGAAACCAACTTCCTCCACAAATTGACCCACCCCCTCCATGACCGGTCACTGCTTCGCACGCCACCTACTTCAAACGAAAGCCCTTCCACCACACTACCTCTCTGCCAAAAATTAAGAGTCTCGGTGGCGAACCCTGCTCCCAGTTCCATCGCGACGCCACCCAAAGCCAATACCACCCTTAAACCCTAAAATCGACTCGTTCTCCTAATCCAAACCCAAAATCAGGATTCCGCCACGGTCGACACCTCCCCTAGGTCCACCTACCCCCTCTAGATCTGGGCCATGCCACCTTACAGCGATGAGATCGCCAGAAAAAGTTTTTTGAACGAAAACCGGTCATCATCCAATTTCTCGAGATTTAGAAACACTAAAAATTACAATCTTACCACTAAAATTCATATTTTTACACAAGCATCCTAATTGCATGCATGAATCCTTGATTTAAAAATAATGAATCTTCACTAAAATTGGTTATTTACTGTAAATCCTACCATTAATTAACTACACAGCATAATTTTATTCACAAACTATTTTTAACACAAACTACACAGAAATTTTAACACTTTCCTAGTTTACAGCATCAACAAATATAAACTAGATTAAGAGATATAGATTTTTGAAGTGGGGATGAAAAATAACCTCACTGTCAAGAGAGCAGAGATCAATTCATTTTCAAATTTTAAAATAAATGTTTCGCAGCTTAAACATTTGATTCTAGAAGCTTTTAAAGTTGAAATTGAAATCTTTAATCTGAATTCTTGCTTTTGAAAATCTCTGGTGGCTTGAATTAAACAGAGGATGATCCTGAACTTCACCTATTCCAGACTTGGTTATAGAGTAACCTTGCTTCTTCTATTTTTCTTAAAAAAAATTTGTTTTATGTTTGTATACAATTTGAACAGAAACTATTTTCTTCTTAAGTTACAGGTTTAAAATCTTAAAACAACTACATAGTTCTAAAACCTATATATATATATATATATATATATATATATATATACAAGCTTGCAATATTAGATGATGGACTTGGAATGAGATTTTAGGGGCTGGAGATGATATGAGTGTAATTTGAAAAGAAAAGAAATGATTGTTAAAATCTTTTATCAGTGTTTCACTGCCAGATGTTAGTTTGTTCTCTGATTAAAAATTTATCACTTAATTTCCCATTGTTTTACTTAATTAAAAATAGTTTTGGTTTCTTGTTTTTCACTTAACATTAAATGACTTGCAATCTTATCCTATTATTATATTTATAATATAAACCATACTATATTAAAGGTATATGTAAGTATACTCAAGAATTTAGACAGCCCATAGTTAACATTACTAGTCAAAGTAGTGTTTGCATTTGTTTCTTATACATTTTAAAATAAAAATGAGAAATTATATTAAAATAACACTTCTTGGTATATACCTTTATATACGTATATTACTTTAAACAAAATGAAAAAAAAACATCCTATACTAAACACCCTATATTCATATGTATACGTTAAAATAAATGTTTGCATTTTATACTTTTACCAAATTTTAAAAATGAAGCTTATTAATTAAATTTTAAGGATATAAAATAATACTTTTGAAAACACTTTTTGGGTCAACATGACTTCGCATACATGTATTATAAAACAAGGATTACAAAGTAGTTTTTAAAACAACTTCTAAGCCTTCATGTATATATGTATTCATATATACATCTTTTAATGAAAGTATAGAAATATATTACTTCAAATAAACTAAATTCATTAGTTATATAGGTATATATAGTTTTCTCTTATTCATACTTAAGTGATTATTATACACATCATTTAATTTATAACATTTTTTCTATTTATAAATATTAAAATTTCCTTTTAAACTTATCTTTACATATATATAACTTTTCTTATTCATGATATACACACATTATTTTAGAAACTTAAAACTCTTTTTATTTAATATAAACAATATTGTTTATATGCCCAAATTAAAAATATTCTTTTTAATTCATTATCAATTTAGTGCCATGAATTTCTATTTACGTTATATGTACATATAAATTTTATTGTCCTTATAAGGATATGATTTTTTCCCAATTAATTTAATTCTCTATTATATTTTATCTTTAGAACAAAATATACATATTTTGTCTCTAAAACAAAATACATGTATTTTATCTACAACAAAATATACATATTTTGCCTTTAAAACAAAATATACATATATAAGAAATTCTATTTAATCAATCCATATTTTAATATATATCTGAAAATTCAAATTATACTGGTTTTGGAAAATTGTATACAATTGTTAATTAAATTAATGGGAATATTGTATATTAAAATACAATATTATTGAATATTATAAATTAATATTCATAACTTGGGATGTCAAAAAACCCAGGTTGTTATAATACTTGCTTAAGTTTGATATAAATTGATAATTATTTTAAAAAGGTAAGTATGTTAAAGGATATGTATCAATAATATTAAGGAAAGTTTTGAAAGGAATTGTGTTAATCGGTCCAAAGGATGGTATATGAATTTTAGTTGATCAGGGTGCACACGTATTCGATAGGGATTCTTAAACACCAAAGCGATACATATGGACACAAAGTTTTGAAATGATTTGTAAAGTTTTAAAAGTTTTTTAATATTTGAAATAGTGGTAACATATTTTTGGTCTGAAGATGTTATTTAATGTTTTGGAGATAATAAAGTTATACTTTCACATATATATATATATATATGTATGTATGTACGTATGTATGTATATGTTTACACACACATATGGGGATTGCAGGTATTGAGTAATAGTGGACAACTAAGGTCACAGGTGAGGCGGTTTTGGTTATGTAGTCAATATTGAAACCAACTGATATTGGTAAATCACTAAAATAAATAGCGAGGCAACATCATTATATTTTATAGTGCTTCAGATCTTGACGTATGTTGTGTGTTGAAATAAATTGTATGAAGTTTTTTAGAAATTATATATATGAATTGGATTTGGTTTTATGTATATTAAATTATGATTGGAATAGTGTGCAAAATTTTATTATGAATTTAAGAATATAATTGAACAGAATATAACTTGTTCAAACTTGGAATTAAATTTCTAGGTTTGGGTTATTATAATTTATGCGAGTAGAAATTATTTATTATGGTTTGGATATTTTGATTTTAGAGAATAAGGAACATTTTAGAAAAGTAGAATTATTTAAAATCTTGAATTTTAAAGAGTTTCAAGAAATAAATATATATTAGTAATGAATTGACTTGTGATAATCGTGAATTATATTAAAATACTATGAACTTAAGTGGGTTTACAAAGTTAACATGTAAGAAATTTTGTAAATAATAATTAGTACATATAAATTAATGAATATTGTATAGTGTATTTTGACCATAAAGGAATCTTGTTGGGTACAAGCATTATTAATCATTGAAAAATTAAGTTAGTGAGATTTTATTTTCAAAATGAAACTTAATTTGGAAAGCATTTGTTTTATAAATTTATGTGAAGTATTTGTATAATTGGTGTAAATCAAAGAGAAGTGTTTTTATAAGATAAAGCGTTTTTAGATTAATAGTTTGAAGTGAAATTATTTTGATGGAAATTTTTTTATGATTGAAGTTAGTAAAGATAGAATATTATGGGATTTTTTTTATATGCAAGTATAGATTAATAAAGAAGTTATTAGCTTTGCTATAGTTCCTCTTAAGAAAATTGCGACCACACAATTTTATTAAAGGGGGAGTCTATAACAACCCAGTTTCGTAGGAGTACTTAATAGTAAATGTTTAATTAATTAAAAATCGATTTTTGGAATTTAAAATGAAAATTTTGATCATTCTAGAATATATGAATTTTATAATAAGATGAAGAGTGATGAAATTAAATAGTTTTCAAAATAAATATTTGTTAAAGAATTATTAAATAAAATTAATTTGGAAATTATTTAACGTCGGGATGTAAATGAGAATAGTGGATATTTGAATTTAAATGAGTTAAAATATGGGAAATTAAATCTATAAACTTTGCAATGACGAGTAAATAATTGAGTATTATGAATATAAATTTTGTTTGGAATTTTGTTGTAATTTGTTTTATGTAGAAAATAATTTCTATAAAAATTAAACTATAAAATAAAATTATATTTCTACTTAAGCCCGAATGGTTAGGCCCAAGCCCATGTATTCATCACCCAGACCCATTTCCAGTTTCTCTATTCTTTTGATGGTTCACTCTATTTTATTAATATGACTTATTTCGTTCATCTTCACAGCTTCACAAAATCAAATTTTTTAACCAAACCCTCTTACTTTTGAAAATTACAATCAAATTAAATAATTTGTTTAAAATTATTAAACTCGAATATATGCATCTTGACGCCTATATGCACTTGTTGTAAGAAGGGTTCGAGAGTTGGGTTGATGTGTTATGTTTTGGGTACGTGCGATCAGAGAGAGGAGGAAGAGAAGAGACACGGTGTACATATGAGTTATTGAACTCGCAAATCTATGTCTTTAATCCCATAATTCCTAATATTGATGTTGTAAATGGATTGTTGTTTGGGTTTACTGGTTGTTAGTGTCGAGTTGAAGGGGATAAGGGCCGAGAAGGAGGAGCAAATGACCTAAAATAGCGAAGCTTGGCACTAATTTGCATTCGACTGGTTGACCGCCTTGGCAATCGGTCGAGAGTTAATTTTTGCATGCTCGTGTTTTTTATGAATTTTATTTAATATACATATATAATAAATGTAAAGATGTTTGATACATACATACATATATATATATATATATATATATAGATTTGATAAAAGAAATTTATTTAATATTAATAATTATTTATTTAATTTAGATATAGATTATTTAATGAAAATTTAGTTTTTGATTTTTAATAGATCTATAAAAATCTTATAAATTTTTAGATATAAGTGAAATTGTTCCCAATTAATATTTAAGAACATCCGAAGTATATTTTATGTAGTTTGAATGTAATTAAAGTTTTTAAGAATATATTTTTATATATTATAAATATATTAAACTAAATTTGGTCTCATAAATTATTTTAAAAGTACTTAATTATAGAAACTTATAAAATAATCGTTATGTTTAAAGTTATACAAACTATTTTTGGGACGGTAAAAGAAAGAAATGAGTTATCTAATGATATTAGAAGTATTAAATTAATATTTAATTTTATAAAAGATAGGGAAATTAGTTATTTATTGTAAAGAATGTATTATATTTTTGTTTTAATGATCATCTGGTTAATTCTGTAATATGCATATTTACTACTCATTTCTAAATATTTATTTATATAAGGTTAAATGTTGTGAATGATTCAATATTAAGTGTTTATTTGTTTGTTACATATATATATTAATTGAATAATCTATTATATGTTACTTTTTTGATCATTCTTTTCCTATATATTGAATTGGATCATATGAATGATTCATTGTTGATATGGATTTATTTGGTGTTTTAATATGATATGGTGATGACATTGTTTTATATGGATACGTGATATCACTATATTTTATTTACGATGATTTTTGTTATATGTGACGAGGAATTTGAATAAACAGAGTTGGAGTACCATCTTGTATGAGACTTTCGGTAATATTTCTCCAGCTATCCTTTAGACTCGTATGTATAATAGCAAAGAAGTGAGCGTGATGTATGAGCACTGTATGAATGGATTATTAGCATGCGGTGGTATACGATGCGTTTTGTTATTTATTCAATTATCCTTTGGTAATGAATGTCACTTAGATGGGGATTTGTTATGCGTGATGGGACTCGTTGAGTTGAGTCGTGTATATGAGTGTTTGCCCCTATGTCACCTAGGCTACCAGTCAGTTACCTATAAAGGCAATGTGTCGGGTTATGATTGATGCATAGCGTAGGCTTGTAGCATGTTTATGACATGCAATGGGTATTTTTACGATACCATGGGGGAGGTAATCGATGACTGTAGGAGTCGTGCCAGATGGACACGTATAAGTCTCGTAAAGTAGGTGCGCGCGCGTTGTCGGTCTCCTATCTGGTTCTGGTGTGTGTGATATAGACAAATACTTATACTTCTTCGTGAGATGATGAGTTGTGATTACACCTGAGATTATGTCCAGAGTATGATCAATCCTCGTATCCTTCTCACGCGTGTGTCATCGAATATCTTTCTCAGTGGCCTATGTCGTCAACTACTGGTTATTGGCATGTGTTTCCAATTATATCTCTTAGGCAATGTCATCGATCATTCTTTATAAGGTGTGTCGCCAAATATACTTTCATAAGTGTTTGTCACCAATTATACCTTTCATTGGCGCGTTTCGCACTTTTTATATTTTGGTTTATGGATGATTATTTAAATTGATATTGTGGATATTTTTATTTATTGAGATTGAGTGATATATTTTGACTAAGTCATATGCTACCCTGATTATACATAGTGATATCTCATTATAGATGTTTTCGGGATTTGAATGTTGATTTATGGATATAGTTTTTACTCATTTGATGTTGATTCTATGATTTCTGATTTAATGTGTTTTCTGTATGGGTGATGACTTTTATGTATTATTTTGTGATTTCTGACTCGAAATACTTTTACAAGTGTAATGATGTCTTTATGCTTAGTAACATGATATTCGATACTTTGTCCCATTTGAGATTGTCTATGATATTTTAATTGTTATCCTGCCTTTTGGCAAGGCCGTGGCACCAAGTATTTGACTGAAAACCAATGAGAAGATCAATCCTACATAGGTTCATTATGGATACTAATGGATTTTTGCCTGAGTCCGCATCAAGCTACAAATGATATAGTATGACAAGCAAAGTTATGAAAGCCAACATATCGAATATCAAGTCAATTGGAGTTCATATGCTCAAGTTACGGATCAATGAAGTTTCATGGGAGGCAAGTGTAGTTCGTACCCAAACAGTTCGTATCCATAATCTTACAATAGCAATGTTCGTATTCATCAAGGCCATTCATTTCATGTCCATCCATTTCATAGCCGTAGCCAAGCCACAATCTCATTCGTATCCATGGAGAGAGCACCGAGTTCATATCCATCCTTTACCACACCTTAGACCATTAAGCACGTAAACATCCATCCGGGAAGTTCCCTTCGTATCCATTTAGGGTTTTGTTCCAGTTCGTGTCCATCGGATAGGGGCAATCAGATTCGTATCGATCATCACTTGATCGATACGAACAAAGAAGCTGGCTATCGATACGAAAAGAAGCATGGGCATCGATACGAGATCAAGTGAGTCACAATCGACACGAAGAGGTTGAGCCTATAGCGACACGAAGAGAATATAAACGATCGACATGACTAGAAGCACGTTCAAGAGCATGACTCGGTCACTGGGCATAAAAGGAGGATCGATCCTAAAAGATAGCCCACGTCACCTAATCAACACATGCATGCTATCAATACGAAGTGAAACGACACGAATGGAAGCGATACGAACCTGCTTGCACATTGAAGATCCAAACTCGCATTGATCATATCTCACAATCTATAAGCCCAAATGCCACCAAATTTTCACAGGAGCTTGCATACAACCTCAAGAATGTACCTAATCGATCTCACCCCAAATTGACTGATTCATGATCGATATGAATTGCATACGTATCACTCTTGGATTGAGTCGAAATCACCAGGGAGTGATCCCGTACGCTCATCCACGTGAGCGAAGAAGTCTTCCGAGTTTGGTTCAAGATCTTTGCAGCTTACGCCTATAAATAGTAGTCCAAAGGCTGTAGAAAATGGACATTTTTGCCTCTCTACGCTGATACTCTACCACAATTTCTATTGTACTTCGATTATACTATTGTAAATCTTTTGTAATCAGTGAGTTATAACCAATAAACATCAATCATTCCATAGTGGATGTAGGCCATGCGTCAAACCACTCTAAATTCGTGTGTTTCAGCACTTTTTCTTATCTGTTAATTGGTGTGTTTGTTAGATCTTCCTCATTTTACATTTAATTTCTTCATTTTATCTCTTCAAAACATCCGAAGAGTGTTGTGCCCAATTTTGGTACAAACACTTTGGTGTTTTTACTAAGAAAACCCAGCTTTTCTCCTGCTCGTTGGATCTACTGCCAATATTGGATTGCAAGAATCTAAGGAGAAGATCCAATCTCAATTCCATAAGTTCTTCCGTCCTATTCATATTTTCATTAAGTCTAGGAGGGAGCTTCACTACTCACTATGGTCGCTACTTCGACTACCTCAACCGCTGCAGATCCAAAAGGACGGGATAGGTAGAACCTCGCACAACTTCACACTGCAAGACAGAACGCTGCTGGACCTTCAGATTCACAAGGCCCTTTCACCAAGGAGAAGTTCCAGCTACAAATGCAGCAGATGACTCAAAGCCCCCAGCAGCTTACCCAATAGCTCTGTGCCAACACGGAGTTAACCAATTGGCTGAACCGAGAAAGACGAAGGGGATCCAAAAAGGATCAGGCTTCCTACTCATCTACTAAAAGCTTAGATTCCTCTTATTACAATCATAGATCCATATGCCAACGGTTGGATGAAAGCTATGCACAGGCACCAGGCATCAGCGCACTTTGGACCTTGGACAAGTGGGAGTCTGTTCGTCCATAAGCCGCCAGAATGGACCCTCCTTTCGAGGAGGGACGACTCCTTATCACGCTACTAACAATTGCACCGCTGCCATCGAGTTGGAAGCTAAAACTCAGAACTAAATGTATCCGACCCTTCTTCAATGCTACCACACTCCTAAACCCTATGTACCCAAAGATCTGGAGCCAAGGAGGCAAGATATGGACCGTCGACCGCACCCGGACTGTCCTTGTATTGTGGAACCCGACCACACCTCATCCCAGCATGCCCAGAATGTGCAAATGTCAGATATCCAACTATGATCCGCTAGATGATCCATGAGAGCCAAGGTCTCACCAATGACGACGGGGGAATATCTCGGAGTCACACCCCGTTTACTGATGACATCCTCTACGCTGAACCGCCTCGACGATTCATAATGCCAAATCTACGTGTTTACGAAGAAAGCTCCGACCCTAACCAGCACATTTTGAAGTATGAATGCTGATGAATGTCGCGCGAGCTAATGATGCAGTCAAGTGTCAAAGTTTTCCAATCTCCCTTGGGGCATCGTGAGTATGTGGTTTACTCGCCTACCACCCCGATCAATTTCACGTTTCGACTAGTTAGCTACAAAGTTTGTCGAGCAGTTTCGCAGGCATGTCATGAGACCCAAGGATGTTAATACCTTGTCCAGTGTCACTCAAGCTCTTGGAGAGACACTTAGGCTCTATTTGGAAAGGTTTCATGCCACTTGCGCAAAGATTAGTAACCCCAATGATAACTCCATTTTAATGGCACTGACTAAGGGAATCGATCCTGATTCTAAATTTGGCACCCTACGTCATTGGACCATTTCTATTCTAAGGCAATTCAGTTCTTAAGGAGGGAAGATACAAAATAGTCTAGGAAGAAGTATGACGCATGACCCGGTATGAAAGGAATTTAGAGCAATGTCGCTGCAAAGCAAACCGGTGAGAGCTCCGGTAAAGTTTAGTTGAATATTCAAAACAAGCAGAACAAATAGAATGGAAATGGAGGTCAGGGCAACAAATGGGATAAAACCATGGATCAAGGAATCGAGATCCCATGTTTGACCATTATACCCCTCTGAATACCTCTTTGGAAAATGTCTGCTTGCAAACTATCCAATATAAGAAACTTGATCTGAAGCAATCGTTAGAGAGAAAGATTCAAACCGGTAAGTTTTGTAGATTTCAGGATAGTTAAGACCATAACATGAACAAGTATTATCATCTACAAGACAAATTGAGAAGTTGATCCAAGAAAGAAAGTTGGAGCAGTTTGTTCGGGCACCGCAGGCTGGAAGTGCGGGCCCATCGAATCAAAATCAAATACCGAATCAGGTTATGCAAGTGGAAGCCACGCGTATTGGGGGGAGGTTAGTTATCAATACAGTTAGTGGTGGTCCTCATCCAGTTGACCGGAGCTGGAAGGAGATGGCGTCACATGCCAGCTCTATTAAGCATTTGAGTTTCGAATGCTGCAATAACTTAGAAGATAGGGCATTGGCCAAACAACAGAAGACAATGACAGGTGACATCGTTTTTCGAGATAGGGATGCCGACAGAATCGAGCCCCTACCATTGATTTACTAGTCATTTCATCTCAGATAGGCCCTGCTTGGATGGAGAGGATCTTGTTAGTCCTTGAGATGATGGCTTTGATGACAACAACCTTAGAATAAGATTATAAAATATAAATACTAACATTATAGTTTAGATATATATGTATATGCAGGATTTAACCATGCAGGTACCAAGAATGAAGACTGTACAGTATAGAGATACAAGATATCAAGATTGAAGACTCATGAGTATCAAGATTATCAAGAGCTCAAGATTTCAATAATAAGTAATCTAATTAGGAATTTTGTTAAAAATCCTAGAAAAGCAATGGCATCTTAAAATCCAATTTATTCGTGGAATAGAATCCACTTCGAGCCTGTTAAAGGGATAGAACCCTAAGTAGGATGGAACCTATGAAAAATCTAGTGGAACATTGTTTTGTATCCGCTAACCTTTTATTCAAATGTTTTTACAAAATTATATCTTATTTTCAAAATGATTTCAAAACCTTCCTTTTAAAATAATCAAAAACATCTATCCTGGTTTTAAATAATTTTAGCCTCAAAATAATCTTTATTTTCAGAATCAAATTATCCTTAGTTTTAAACTATCTTTTAATAATAATATATTTAACTTTTAATATTTATACTTAGATTTAAATATAAAATTATAGTAAAATTTTATATATATACCAAAATATTATTCTCTTTATTTACTTATGTAACTACAGTTAAGTATATTTATAAAGTTTAAAATAGTTTTAATACAAGATAGAAGTTATTTTCAAAGAAGAAAAATTACCAAAATTTCCCTTGGCATGTCGACATCCTCAAGTACCTCTTGTCGACATGGTAGTATTTTATTTCGAAAATTTGAATTTCAAAGGAAGTGTCTATTCGTCATATCCTTTCACGAATGGACATGGCTGTTGTTCTACTATAAATTGGGGTAGTTTTGAACGAATTTGTATTCATATTTTCTCTGATTTCACTCCTCTTCTTCTTCCATATATATATATATATACATATATATATATATATTTACCATTACTCTGCCGAAATCAACATTGAATCCAACTAGATCATCTCTAGTTTGATTCTCTATCACTATCTTAACAAGATCTTAGTGCTATTCAGAGTTATAGGCATCTTTGTAATAAATTAAGTGAGAAATGGTGTGATTGTTGCCTGTGAAATCAATCAAGCGAGAAAATGTGTGATTGTAGCCTTGGAAATAAATTGGGTGAACTTGTTGCCCGAAAATCAAGTATCTCTACCTAGAGGATTGTGAATCTGGAGTGGTGTACCTCGTGGCCTTGAAATCGAGGGTGTAATTGTACAATTGCTTTTGAAAGGAAATCCGTTGTGTGCGGGACTGGATGTAGGGTAACTTCGAACTAGTATATAATCCAGTATGTTCTTTCCTGTATTATTTTTACTTTATTTCTGCATCAGTGTTTGTTTATGTGATCATATCTGTGTTTGAATATTGCATATATTTGTGTTCAAATTAACAAAAACTCAAAAAGATTTAGTAATTCCTTAAAACACTATTCACCCCCCTCTAGTGTTAATCATAGCCTTAAGATCCGTGTTCCGCATTTCTCACAGATCTTAGTGGACAGTGGAACCTCGGTGAACACACTTTTCAAGCGAGCGTGTAATAAAATGAAGATGGAAGTGAAATGTTTGAAGCCTTGTCAGTCTCGTATTCGTGGCTTCAATGGAAGTGCGACTATACCCACCGGGATGGTGGAGCTACCAGTAGAGTTGGGAGTTGGAGAATGCCGAAGAGTCAGGATGTTACGGTTTATCGTGTTTGATATCAATTCACCATATAATGCTTTTTTGGGCCGATTAACCCTAGCTAAATTTAGGACTGCTATTGCCCCTTGGTGTTTGAAGTTAAAATTCCCTACCGGCAACAGGGTCGGAATTTTTTAGGGAGAGCAGGCTACTGGGCGGGCCTGTTACGTTGCCGAGCCACGAGAGGAGCAGCGAAAGGATAAAGATAAGGATGTAGAGGAATCTCTATGCGTCCGTTTTGTAGATAATTGATAGCTAATGCCTGGACCTAGGCCCGAACGCCACAACCAATTCCTGAGAGGTCTTGATCTAGAGATAATGATAATGATGAGGAAGTAAAAGACAGTTAACCTTCCCTGGCAAAGCTGACGATTGATGTTTCGATCGATGACAGTGACGATTCCAGATTGATAAAGATTGGGTCTCAGCTAAGCCAATAGATGAAGCAGGAAGTGGTTAAATTTCTCTGGGCAAACCTCGACGTGTTTGCCTGGATGCACTCTGACGTGTGTGGGATCTCGTCGGACATCGTGAGCCATTCATTTAATATTAACCCATGACATGTCCCGGTCAAGCAGAAAAGGCGTAGTATGAATCTAGAGAAATCTGCCGCCCTGAAAGAAGAGGTAGATAAACTCAAGATGAACGGGTTTATCCGAGATGCATTATATCCTGAATGGGTGTCCAACACGGTACTTGTCAGGAAGCCGAATGGAAAATGAAGAACTTGCATGGACTGCTCAGATTTGAACAAAGCTTGCCACACAGACAGTTTTCCACTTCCTAGGATTGATCAAATTGTAGACTCAACAGCCGGGCATGAGCTCCTGTCCTTCATGGATGCATTTTCCGACTACAATCAAATTCCTATGCACCTACCCGATTAGGAGCGCACCAGTTTTGTTACCAATATGGGACTTTACTGCTACAAATTTATGCCATTCGGACTCAAGAATGCTGGAGCAACTTACCAACGGTTAGTCAATCGAATGTTCGCTAAACAGATCGGGAAAACTATGGAGGTGTACGTGGACAATATGCTTGTAAAATCGTGGCTCTCCGTCAATCATGTCAAAGACCTTGAAATAATGTTCAACATCTTCCAAAAGTACCGAATGAAGCTCAACCCGTTGAAGTGTCACTTCAGGGTCGCCCCCGGAAAGTTCCTTGGATTCATTTTCAATGCTCGAGTAATTGAAGCCAAACCCGAGAAGATCTAGGCAATTTGGAATCTTGAGACTCCAAGGACCATAAAGCAATTATAGAGCCTCAACGGGAAGGTAGCAGCACCGAGCAGGTTCATCTCAAAATCCACCAACGAATATATTCCCTTCTTCGATCTTACCAGGAAAGGAAAGCAGAACTTTGAATGGATGGAGGAGTATGAAGGCCCACTTCGAGCACTGGTTCTACACCTATCTACACGACACATTCTTTCAAAGCCCGTTGATCATGATAGATTGTACATCTACTTGGTGGTGTCAGAAAAAGCAATCAGTGCCGCTTTGATTTGGGAGGAAGATCGGATACAACGGCTAGTCTATTACATTAGCAAACGACTGGGCGGGGCAGAGAGAAACTATCCGAAGTTGGAGAAGCTAGCTTACTGTCTTGTCATCGCCTCGAGAATGCTCCATCCTTATTTCCAAGCCCATCCTATCATTATCTATACCTACCAACTGTTACGATAGTTCCTTACACGACCTAAGACGTCTGGTAGGTTGCTCAAGTGGAATATCGAGTTGAGTCAATTCGATATCACTTATACGCAAAGGCAGGCTATTCAAGGACAAGTCCTGGCAGATTTCATTATTGAGTTTACTGTCCCGGAGGACTTGCCCGAAACCAATGAATCTCCTAAGTACACATGGAAGCTATACACCTATGGCATATCAAATGACCGTTGCTCGGGCGTTAGATTTGTACTTGAAACCTTAGAAGGTTGATCCATATGTTATGCTTTGAAGTTTGATTTCCGTGCAATCAATAACGAAGCCGAATATGAAGCTTTACTTGCCGGACTCAAACTCGCCAAAGACTTGAAAATTGTTGGTGTGGAAATTTACTGCATTCACAATTGGTCGTATGTCGAGTTAGGGTAGAATACCAAGCAAGAGACCGGAGATTGGCTACTTATCTTGCTTGGGTCCAGGAAGTATTGGATTAGTTCGATTATTATGCCATCGATTGCATACCCCGAGATTATAACCAAAAGGCCGATTCTTTGGAAAAACTAGCCAGCACCGGGGAAGCACAACAAATGGGACTTGTCCCTGTTGATACACTTACCTCTTCAAGTATCGATCGGATGGATAAAGACTGGGTGCATGGGACCACAACCGAGAAGGAGTCATGGATGACTCCATTTAGAAATTATATTGAGCATGGGACCCTACCCGAGCGCAGGAGTGAGAAAAGACAAGTTCTTCGGAAGGCTTCGTGATTCATTATTCAGAATGGAGTCATGTGTAGAAGAGGATACTATGTTCCTTTACTCCGGTGTATCGCCGTGACAAAATCAAACGAGTGTTACATGATGTGCACGAAGGAGAATGCGGCGATCCCATTGGGAGTCAAGCCCTTGCTAAGATATGGGTATTATTGGCTGACTATGAATTGGGATGCATTGTACTATGTCAAGAAGTGTGATAGATGTTAGAAACATGCTCGGATACCAAGAGCCCTACCTACTAAAATTACTCAAATAGCCAGTCAATGGCCATTCGCCACGTGGGGGCATCGATATAATTGGATCTTTACCTTTAGCTAAAGGAGGTGCGTGGTACACCATTGTTGTAGTTGATTACTTTACCAAATGGGCGGAGGCTGAGCCCCTTGCTACTATCATGACAAACAAAGTAATCAATTTTGTTGTCCCCAACATTATCTTCCATTTTGCTCTCCCATATACCATTATCACTGACAATGGAGCCCAATTCGACAGTGTCGAGTTTAAGGACTTTTGTCAACCTTTCCGTATTAAGAAAAAATTCTCGAAAGTTTCCCACCCTCAGGCGAATGGACAGTCGAAGCTGTTAACAAAACTATCAAATCCTTTCATAAAAAGCAACTGGAAAAGGATGGAGGCAAATGAATCGATGAGCTTCCTATGGCCCTATGGGCATATCGAACTACCCATAAGTCCGCGACCGACCACACTCCATTTTATCTTTCTTACGGCTCAGAAGCCATCATTCCTATCGAACTGGAAGTACCTTCTCATCATATGACTTACTATGATCTAAAGGCAAATTCTATATTTCTTGCTGAATCTCTAGACTTGTTAGATGAGAAGCGTGATGAGGCTGATTTGAGGGTAGCCGTGCACCGAAGTCGAGTCGCCCGATTGTACAATGCTAAGGTCCGACCTCAAATCTTTGAACTTGGTGATCTCGTGCTCAAGTGAATTTACACATTCCCTTTGCATATAAAGCCAAAGTGGGGAGGACCGTATGTTATTGAACGAAGACTCGGAGATGGCACATTCAGATTATCAACCGTCGATGGTCTCACGTTACCGAGATCTTGGAACAGCGAAAGCCTTCATCGCTACTACACATGATAGGCTTTGTTTATTCATTTAGTCTTCTTTTCATTTTGCAAATTTTTTATGCATTTCAAAATTTGAACTTGTAATAAGGCAACCGACTTTACCGTACTTTCTTATTTCAGTAATAAAATATAATATCTTCGAGCCAGAGTAGTGACTCTTGAAATGCATCACGTGATCATCATGATGCATGGAGAGCTAAGTTCCATCCTACGGTGGGACTTAATCAAATAAGGAGTGCCTGTAATAAGACCGATCACTCACTAAGTGAAACCCGAGCTCAGGGGCATGCTATCACACTGAAGCAAAAAAGGATTGATACAAGACAATGCTCTAAATAACTCCGGCTCCTAGAGTGCAAGTTGGAGTATAAAATTTCAAATGTGGGCTCGAAGAGGGTGGATCCAACCACCTAACGACTTCGCCCGTGTTCAATCTAAGCCCGAGGAGGATGGATCCGTCTGTATAATGACCTCACCTTCCATACTTACAAGCTCTAGGAGAGTGGATCCATCCACCTAACGACCTTGCTTGTTAACTCAGGGTGGATGTGACTCGACCATCCATGATTCTGAAAAATCTATTGTTCCCAGAGTGCGAACGAAATCCTAAAACTCAAAACAGATGTGGTCGACCATCTATTGACTAACTCTAAGTCATCAGAGCGTGGACTGGAGTATAAACTTCAATTGGGTGTGACCGACCACCCATAACTAACTCTAAGTCCCCAGAGCGTGGATTGGATTATAAACTTGAACTGGGTGTGACTGACCGTCCACAACTAACTCTAAGTCCCCAGAGCGCGAATTGGAATATAAACTTCAACTGGGTATGACTAATCACCCACAACTAATTTAAGTCCCCAGAGCGCGGATCAGAATATAAACTTTATCTAGTGACTGACCACCCACAAATCAACCTAAGTCACCAGAGTGTACACACAGACCTAATCATTAAAACGAGCGTGACTGATCGTCTGTGAGACAACTTAAGTCCTTAGAGTGTGGATGTGATTTTAGACATCAGGAAAGCATGATCGACCGTGAACGCCCGAGCTCAGTCCCCAGAGTGTGGATGCAATTGTCAATAAGTGAGCGAGTGTAACCCGACCACTTGAACTCATCTCTCAACCACCTACTCCCGACCGAGTGAAGCTAAAAATGTCGAAGATGACAATCAACCCCCGTCCGACAACTTCAACTCATCCCCAGGACTAGGGGCATGACTCCAGCACCAACTACTAATCGAGATAGTAAAATGTTGATGATCGACTTAATGTTTGTTTACAACCCAAAGCCATGACTTTGGGACTTAATACCTGAATATAATCCCGATCTAGAGACTGATGTTTCGCAAGTGTATCGAAAGAAAACTCGAGTGATGCAACACTTAATCAAATAAACTTGGAGTTATGCAAAGAAAAAAGGAAATTCTATTTCATTTATCCTTTAAAACCAAAATAGATACAAGGAGTCCATGCCAAAAAATCCTACTAGCAGGGGTCGAACCCTTATCTATACACGGCCTATAAGAAAGAATAGAGAGCTCCTAACTATCCGCCAAAAAAGGGATGCTAAGATATATGCCTACTCCTTGGGCTTCTTCTTATGCTTATTCTCCTTCGGCGTCGACCCCTTGGAGCTGCCACTACAATGTCGCTTCGAGCTTTTGCCTTTACTAGGCTTGTCCCTGGCGGAGGAAAGTATCATGGTCTCCTCCTCCGAACTCACCGGAATCAGATGCTTTCAGAGTGCATGGTCGGAGCGATGGGGGCACTTTCTATGTGAGAAGATACGGAGGAACCCCAGTATCGTTAATCATGCCACTAGGAGAGATCATGAGTAAAGGGCCCGAGCTAGGTCCTGCCATTCCACTTCCTATGATGCTACCCATTGTTGCGCTCATCGTCTTAGCGCTAATTTCCACCATTATTGCGTCATCATGAGCTGCTTGGATATCAAGTGGGACGTTGGCAGTCAGAGCTGAAGAGTTGGCCACGAACACACCTCCACTCATAATAAATGACAAGTCAGAAAGTGGATCGCTATGGGTGCCTAGGAGCTCATCCAACATTTGCTCATTAAAGGTGAAAGCACTCACATCAATTTCCTCAGCCATAGCAATAGTAGTGATCGTCGTCGCTTCCGTTATGATAGCCTCCTACTCTTGGTTTTGTTCTTGGGTTGTAGGGGGCATGGTCGGTGCTGCTTCTATAATTGAATGGAGATAAGAGAAAATATTAGAAATTTCCTTTGATTGTACTCTAGACTTTGAATGAGTTCGATAAGTGTTCAGAATACCTTCCTCAAGTTAGCTCACGACGGTTGCTGGGGTTCCTTCGGACACGTGCTCGTGAGCCAAAGATAGCTGTGGTTGATCTGGATCATATGTCGGCACAGGTAGAGGATCAACTGCAGGATTGGAATCAGGCTGGGTTGGCACAGGGATCTTAGAGCTTGTATCATGATGCTCAACACCAGAGTCCTCTCCAACCTCCAAATGTTGAGTGGCGAGCTTCTTCTTTTCAAACACGACGATGATGTCATGAAGAACTCTCCTCCCTTCCTCATTCAACACATGGTTTTCCATTTCAAATTCATCGAGGGATTAAGTATGATGCTCTTCCTTGTCATCGGCCAAAAAATGACGCCAGCACTATGTAAGTGAGTTGGATAATCGTTGAGCCAGCTCTAGTCACAATATTTCAAGATATTGGCGTTATAGGTGATTAAAAGATCTTCAATATCACAATTAAGTCTGGCCTCCACTGCCCTGGCTTCAACCTCAACCCTAGCCTCAGCCTCTTGAGCTTTCAACTTCACCCCATCCGGCTCGTTACGAGCCTCCACAATTTGATCATAGGCCTCCTAAGCAATCTTGTTAGCTTCATGTTTTTCCTTAACGACTTCGTCGTATTTGGCTTTAAGCTCTGCCAGCTCTTAGAGTGCTTCACTTTTTTCAGTAGTGACTATGGCATTCCTGTGGCCCATATCATCTACTAACTTTAAATGCTCCTGGCTCATCTGATCCAACTCCTTTTGGCCTCATCAACCCTTTTCGAGGCCTTCGTTTTAGAATTCCTTAAAGTGTCGTTTTCACCAGTCAGCACCGTGACTATTCGATCCTTCTGGGCAATGATTTCTTATAATTCTTCAATTTTCTTTGCCCGCTTAAACGCCACAGATGAAACTTTCTGGGAGGTTTTCTTCCATTCTTGATACTGGCCAAAAGCGTGACAGACATGACCACGAACAATTTTCTCTGCTTCATCTGGAAGCACCATCAAATTTGGAGGGAAATGGAAGCCATCCAAGCATATGTCGGAAACTCTCTTTTCAATTAGGCTATCCGAGCGGCTCCCTCAGCTATCAACTCTGTAGCTATCAAAGTAGTTGAGATAGAGGTGTCCGCCCCAGTCGTACGGCGCTGTTCGCCAGGTCTTGGAACTACCGGAGGCACCGATTGGCAAAGTCACAATAGTTTGTGTCCTTGAACTGGGAGGTGCAGTGGAACCTTGGGTGCGGGAGAGCGTGATCGGGAGCGGCGACTGTCTCGCCTCTCGTTTTTTCTCTCCTTCTCTCCCTTTCCTTGGCTCTTTCTCTATCATAATAATCCCTCTCTTGGCTGGAATGGCGAGAGTCATAAAAAGAGTCATGCCTGTGGGATTCTCTGTATGAGCTGGAGGATTGATGCACGACATAGCGGTTGCCAAGCATTGATGGTTTCTTCGACATTGAATCCGTAAAGTGAAAAGAATAGCGGAGTTAGTCATCTTCGAAGATTGAACAACCCGTGAATATTAGTTTTGATGTGCCCTAAAGTGCATGCGTGCATGTGTAAACCTCTCGACTAACTAGAAGTAGCAGCCATGCTCGGAGAAGTTGGCCTTCCTAAATCTAAAGCACTTTGAAGCCCTTCCAATCTGATATCTTGTTGGAGTGACACATAGTCCGGGATTGGAATATCTACAAGTCCTTCGAAGGGGTTCTCCATGTTTGAGGAAGGAGCCTTCGAAATTATAACACCGGCAGCTAGCAGAGACACAACCATGGATTTCCATCTAGTAGATTTGCAAGGTTTACTAGCAACCGCTTTGCCTTTCCTTACCCTTTTTGAACGTCGAGGACTATTTGAAGGCCCGGTCGTGGGTTCACCTTCGGTGGGCATATCCTCTTTGCCTCCCTGCTCAGTGATTATAATTATGAGCGCTCTTTGTCTAGTTTGTCTTGCTGGAGCTGCCCCAAGAGATTCTTCAAGCCCTATGCTCTGATCTCCGTTAATCAGCCTAACAGCTCTTAGATTTTCATCCGTAAGCACCACTTCGATCTCTCTAAACTCGCCCGGCACCTCCTGAAGGATCTTGATGACCTCCCTAAATTGAACACCTTCGGGTGGTGGAATCGAAGCTGTAAAAAGGAAGAAACATCAGGCCCAGCACCAATGGAGATTGACTAGTTAGTCACCAAAGGAGTTGCAGCACTTACGTTTAACTAGCCATCGTCTAGCAAAACCCAACGAGCATCGAACGTAGAACCATTTGGTCATGAAGTAGCTGAGTTTTGTCTAAGTCCTAATCATAATCTGTAGTTCCTAACTCCCTCTATGAATGTGAAAGAGGGAATATCTCCCTAACTCTTTACATTGAACAAGAATCCGACTCCCCTTAGAGTCGGGGGCCGGAAAAGGTGCTCAATGAAGATGATGAATAGGCTGTTCAACAAAGCATACCCGTTCAGATGCAACTGTACAGGGCAATCCCTAAGTAAGATAAAACTTCTCGGATGTATTGATTAAATGGAGGAAGTGTCCCAGCTGTGCACGAAAATCTGCTAAAAGCGGTGTACCCTACCGAAGGAGTGTGTGGCCTATTACTTAGCCCTGATATCAGGACATCATTCATCGATAGTCCATGTCTCAAACAAATTCTCCCCAACATATCTTCGGAAATATTGGATGGAACGAAATCTTATGGATTCCCAATGAAGGCTACTCCTGGTAGCTCATCCGGAGCTGGACTTATAACTTCAGCCGCGATGGCCGGCATCTTTATTATGGGAATAGGTGGACTCTGAGTCTCCTATTGTTGTGAACTCCTGGGTTCCAAAGCTAATCAACTCATCAAAAATCATCGTTGGATGATAATAATCCCATGTTTTCCCCAGTGAAGAGTGCATGAATGTGTTGTGCTATGTTATTTAACAAAATTCCATGAAGGTTAGCAAAGTGTTTGAACGACGAGACTTTAGAATCTGTGACGACCCGAAAATCCATACCCTTCGAATCGACAATAATCCACACATGTCCGACCCAAAAAGCACAGACTGACGGAGAGTCAAGAGAAAGAAAAGAAGAGAGAAGAAGAGAAGAGAAGAAAGAGAGAAGATAGAACCAAACAGAACAATACAGAATCTCACATCGTAGCGGATAATATATAATATCATATCAATGATCTTTACAAAACAGAAACTGCATATATATACATCAATCAGAGTTCAACAATCAATCAATAGTTATCAGCCTGAACAGTTATAATAACCAGTCCTTAAAATTCCCGATAATTTAAAACAACTAAGCAATGCAGCGGATAATCAAGAAAATATGGATGTACGAAAATGAAGATCTCCAGCTCTCCTTCTGAAGCTCCAAAAGCATCAAATCTAGACCTGTAAATATACTCGGTTTGACCCGAGCAATGAAAGGGAAGAACTTCTGGATCAGTCTGGTAAACCAGCGTGAGTAACACACTCAACTGTATTTATTAAATTACCAAACTTTTCCTTAGTTTTCAAAAAAAAGTATCTTGTAAGACAAGTCCACACATAAATACAGACATGTTTTTACCTTACGATAACTAAAACGTATCATATCAAATCCTCTTATATTATAGTAGTGTCTACTATATACAAATAATATTAATCATAGCCGAGAAACTAATGTTGGGTTTTAAAACACTTTTATTTGGGTTAAAACTAATGTTGCTTAAAACATCGTTATGACAACCCAAGATTACTAGTATAGAGAAATAAGATAGAAATATAAACCCCATATACTATACAAAATATTTTCTTTCGAAAATCATTTACTATAACAACAGTGTTATAGTCCATCATTTCCTTACTTCTCGAAAACATTTATTTCAACAATGAATGTTGAAATCTATGTATTCGATATTTAACACATTTTAAAACAACTTTAAACCATTTTATTCCATTTAAAATATCACTTCCCAAAACATTTATTTATTTTCAAAAGATTATTCACTGTTCAAAATCATGAATATACTTCTCTAACCAAATTCAATATTTCTGCACATTTATCAAAGGATAATCCACTGTCTAAATCGTGGATATATCTCCTTTAATAAACTTCTATATTTAAATTATCAAATCAATCGATTTTGGATCTATAAAACAATATTTATAAATTCCATTTATTTCATTTATATGCTGAAAATTCAAATTATAAGCTAATTGCTTATAAATCATTTATTTCTAAAATTCATTCTTTTTATAACTTCACAAATTATAAATCTATAAATCACCTTATTTATAAAATCCATTTATAACTTCATTTTAACACTTATATAAACTCATTTATAATTCCATTATTCCGATTTATAAAAATTCAATTTTTATAAATCTTATATATAAAATCATTTATAATAAAGCAAAAATCTAATTTATATTTTTTCATAAAACAGTTAACTTCATATTTCAAAAATCACATTTCAATTATATTTCCCAAAACATCATAACGTTTATAACATAAAAATTATAACATTTATTTATTTAAAATAAATCCATTCCTTTAACACTTCAAAATTCAACAAAACGTATATTTTTGAAATCACTTGAAAATCCTTTTAAATTTGGAAATAATCACTTTAACATTTTTGAATTTTCAAAAATAGGCCCAATGCTGCAACAGCACCTAATACATCAGTCACGGCATCCAATACATCATATATCATATGATAACAGAATATATAACAATATCTGTAAATAAATCAATACTGGTGAGGAATCCAGTTGGATCCCTCCAACCTGTCACCTACAACAAATATACATATTAGAATATGTGTACAATGGCCGCTTCAAGGCAGACGCGCGTACAAAAGGGTCATCCGCTCATGCACGAGAACGTATAGGGTCATCTGCTCCACTAAGCAGGTATATATCCAAATATCAATCAATATATCATATATCACCCAAACAATCATCTATCATCATAAAAAATATTTATTTCTCACTTATATGAAATATCAGTGAGTCAGAAAGAGTGAGTTGTACTCACATTGCTTGTAGTCGTCGCAATAGCAATTTGTTCCGATTAAAATTAAACGAACATTTAGTTTCAACCAAAATTTTCACTAGATCAAATAAATCCCAATCGAGCTCCATAATGTAGTGCTCGTCAATATGGTTCCAACGCAATTCGTTTCGTGCGAAACGAACCTCGTATGAAAAAGTTATGCAATTTAAAGTTTAAACAAATTTAAATAAATCAATTTACAATTCATATTTTATATTATTTTAATCTATTTCCATCTGGCTGTTCGATTTGCAAGACGAAATCTGGGAACATGTATGTTCTTCTCCAACTCCAGGTTTTGAACGTGAATAAAACCCATATGGCCGCCGTTTTCAATGAATTATCGCGCCTCCTACGATGCTCGAAACCTCATCACTCCACCACCAAACGACAGCTCGTGCTCGCCTACACCCCCCGAAACCAAAAGGAGCTCGGCTGTCATTATGCCTTGAAAAATGTGAATGAATATCGGATGTTCAAGCTCGATTTGTCGTCAATCCGCATCACCAAATCCAATCTCGACCATTGGATTGATAGAGCTCGCGGAGCTCTACAATGTTCTAGTTGAAGCTTTTTGCTAGATGTCAATGGATCGTGAGATATTTGGGGAAGAAGATCATGATTTTCTGGCCATTGGTATTTTTTATGGAGGCTAGCGCTAAGGTTGTTAGGGTTTAGTGAAAAATGAGAAAATCTAGGGGATTTTATAGAAAATATGTCGATACTATTCATCTTCAAATTTTTCGAACTCGAAACGAAGCGTGCCTCCCGACATTTATAATATTTTATCCCTATTTCGAATGCAATGGAATAATAACGAGAGCCAATTCGATCGTATTTGAAAGATAGGTTTTCAAATCGACTATTTAAATTTAAAATTCAGTTAAACAGATTTCTACGTGTTTTAGCTTGCCCCGGACAAACCGTAAATTCGATTGACATAAAATTTGAAATCCTACAATAATTTAACATTACGGATCCGATGAAACTTATTTCATCGAAATCCGAGACTATTTGAAAAATAACTATTTTTACTCGTCAATTAAATATTAAAATATTCAATTTTTACAAATTAACTTTTAATTCGATTTTAAAAGTCCCGTGACATCATTCTAAATCAAATAAGATTTAATTCAACTTTATACAACATTTTTATTCATATTAAATCCAATTTACAATTATTTTCACAATTTCAAATATTCAATTAACAATTTAATTATCTAATTAAATTCAAATATTCGAAATATAAGTTATTCAGCTTATAAAATTAACTTTTGCATATTGAAAATCAAATAAATATATGAATTTCAAATGACTGAAATTCCGGGTCGTTACATTCTCCCCTACTTAAAAGAATTTCGACCTCGAAATAACAAAGCATGAAAAAGTCACAAAATTCATTAATTTTTCAAAACATTTCATTCAAATTAGATTTCAAATTCTCTTTAGTGTTTAACTTTCCAAAAATCCATTAGTTAAACTTCTTATAAAAGCTTTTCTAAGTTTTAAATCCATTTATAGTTATCTTTTCAAAACCAAATAATATCGTTTAACTTTAAACTCAATATCAAAATTTAGTTATCACCAATTTTCCAAAAAATTTCTAATGCCTTAAATTTTCAAAAAAATTCGCCAGCGTCTCCTTTACGCGGTTCGATCGTAGTAGGATCACAACATATATATATATATATATATTACAAATATACATCTCATCTACGAGGATGAGGCATCCCGTAGGGAAAAAATAAAAGTATGATATGTAATCTGAGTTATGTACCTTATATATTATTAGCGAGCATATACGGCTAATATAGCGTGAAAGCGAGCTCCAAATGCGAAGTAAGCGCCATCTGCACTTACTAAACACTCAACAAACAAATGAGAAACATGTATTAATGAAAAGTAATATCAATATACGACATATACCTATACAACAACTATACATGCCAATATAGCAAATGCAGTCAAAAAGCAACAAATCCAACCATCAAACAACTATCATCCAATTAACATCCATAACCAAATCAATACACATTCACTTCTCATTAATATTTACTAAATTGAAATTCAATTTAATCACATTTGATTATTAACATTGGATTTTATTAACATTCATTATTCATATTCAATTAGTTTACATTCACTAATTCATATTCAAGTTTGTTCCAAATCAAATCAAGTTCATTTCTATTTATTCTTACTTCACATTCAATTTGAATTCAATTATTTAGCTTTCAATTTTGTTGATTCAATTCTATATGAATTTTCTTTTCAATCAATTAACATTCATCTAACAAACAATGCATAACCAACATTTACCAAATTATTTTACTTTTCATTCATTCAATTTGGTTCAACACTTTTAATTTCAAATTAGTTTAATATTCCATTATTCAATTCTCAAGTTCATTAGATTTTTAATGAATTTACACTTACATCTACTATTCCTTATCAATTATTTACATTCGATTGATTAACATTCAATCCATACTTCATTATTTCAATTGCTAATTCAATCTACAAATAAAGTTGAATTCCTTTATATAACTCAAATTCATATTCATCATTTTACTTTATTAATTCACATTATTAATTTACTTTGATACCAAAATGAACTTCATTTAACATTACTTAAGTTATGTTTCATTTCATCTCTAAATTCATTTTATTTAACTTAAGTCAAAATCATATGACCATTCAAATTCAAATTTTTGTTTTGCCTAACCAAAAGTGTTTAACCATTTTAACAATGGGTTTTAGTTAAATTTTCTCACTTTATAAGTTATGCAACTTAATTATCTAAACTTCCAAATTCATATTATATAATCACTTATCTAATCCAATTAAAATTCAATTCAATTTAACCTTTCTTTGTTAAATTCCAAATCATATATTTATTTTACTAACTCACATTTATTTACTTTACCAAGTTAAAATTTTATTATTTCATATTATAAGTCCAAAACTCGTTTCACTTATTTTTATCAATTTTAACTTGGATTTTAAATCAAATTTGTTTAAAATAACAAAACTTCCAATTTACTATTGGTAGCAAATCCATCACATAGAAACTCGAAAATGATACCGATGATGCTGCAGTCATCACCCTTATTATTTCCCAGTGACAGTAGTGAATTCAGTGCTTTATATTCTTTTTAATAATTCCTGTTATTAATAACTCATATTTATAAATATATTCAATTAGATTCAGTTCTTATATAAATAAGATTATTTAAGAATTGTAAATCATATTAATAGTATTCTCATACTTTATAATTCATTTGCTTATATAATTTTATTCTTTTACAATTGTTGTTTTTATTTGGATTATTCAAACATATTTCATAAACTTATATATATTTACATTTTCAAACAATGAAATAATTCAATTTATATACACTTTAATAATTCTTGAAAATTAAACCTTTGCATATAAAATATAATTGAGGTAAATTATTTCATTTACCCAATTTAAAATAATACTATGTCGACTTGCCTCGTTTAAGTGTTTGGAAATCCCTATCGATAACATGGCGTCCCACATACCGACCAGAACTCACAAACAGCTCAACGTATAAGCAAACACAATATAAAACATTTTATATTCACTAACAAATACACGCTTATATATATATAATACACTCAACTCAATCTAGGGTGTTACTATCCCTATCTATACTAAGTACACATCAAAGCTTAGGAATATACAAAATCTAAGCTCTGATACCAAAATTGACGACCCAAAAATCCGATACCCTTTGAATCGACAATAATCCACACATGTCCGACCCAAAAAGCACAGATTGATGGAAAGTCAAGAGAAAGAAAAGAAGAGAGAAGAAGAGAAGAGAAGAAAGAGAGAAGATAGAACCAAACAGAACAATACAGAATCTCACATCGCATCGGATAATATATAATACCATATCAATGATCTTTACAAAACAGAAACTGTATATATATACATCAATCAGAGTTCAACAATGAATCAATAGTTATCAGCCTGAACATTGTAATAACTTATCCTTACAAATGCCGATAATTTAAAACAACTAAGCAATGCAGCGGATGATCAAGCAAATACGAATGCGTGAAAATGAAGATCTCCAGCTCTCCTGCTGAAGCTCCAAAAGCATCAATTCTAGACCTGTAAACATACTCGGTCTAACCCGAGCATTGAAAGGAAAGAATGCCTGGATCAATCTGGTAAACTAGCGTGAGAAACACACTCAACTGAATTTATTAAATTACCGAACTTTTCCTTAGTTTTCAAAACAAAAGTATCTCGTAAGACAAGTCCACACATAAATACGGACATGTTTCTACTTCACGATAACTAAAACATATCATATCAAATCCTTTTATATTATAGTAGTGCCTACTATATACGAATAATATTAATCATAGTCGAAATTGTTACATTGATTAAATTCCAATATATAGCCCAATTGGGTAATACAATCAAAACGGCAAACACGTAGTGGAGTTTGGATTTCCATATAAATGACCAGGTGAAGGGACTACCTTTCGAAGGGGTACACCTTTAGATGGATGTCCCGAGGCAAAGATCATCTGCCAAGACAAGACCGGCCCACCTCTATAACTAGATGGTACAGAATATGTCATGCTCCGGTCTTTACCAACCTTTACCGAGGGCCCTCATTGCATACAAACCATAATAATCAGATACACGACGTCATAGCGTGTAAAGATATATCTAGAAGAGGATGATCATACCCTAATGGGAATGACCCACTTAGCCCTGCCGCATCTAACCCTGTTATTGTCATTTCCGGTTGATGAGGTCTGATGAGGTAACGATTACCTTTCACAATCACATGTCACATCATTTTGAATGTCACACGGCCATTCCCGTTGACTACTAATTGCCTTCCACAAAAGTACAACCCTTAAGCTCATACGTCTCATGGAGCGTGTTAAGCTAAGAGAAGTTGCCTTCTCCGCCACCACTGATGTACGTTTGTAAAAACCAGTGTACGTAATCTTTAGAAATGCAATGTCAGACAAACATCCATACAAGTTGTCTAGGAACAGGATAAACCAAAGGTACTTTCCTACCACATCATGTCGGAAAATCCCTAGGAATAGTAGCGAATAGTCCTCGCATTGGATATTTCATAATGAAGAGACCACTGCTACTGGATGTGTATTGGGATTTTAACCCCAAACGATCAACAAGCAGTCCCCCACTATGAAAATCTGGAATTTCAACATCATCACAAGCAACCTACACAATCGTCGCATATACGTTGGTCCGAAGTGGTTTTCAGATAAATCTGATCCCGGTCTCTTCGCACCAACCACGCAAAAGCGTTTTTCAACCTCACACAGAAACTAAGTCTCATAGACTTACCACGTCTCCAACTTTCAACTTGCTACCCTTCGGGCCAAGAAGGAAGCTTGATAGATTGGAGTAATACTCCGCACTATACGAATCAACATCCTCAACACAAACAATAATCAAGCCTACACAGAAGGCTACGTACTAAGTGTACAACTAAATAGTTCCCACATCAAGTCGAGGAACTAAAATTTAGCAAAGTTTGATAGTCGATTATTTAACTATCAAAACAAACAAACAAATATTCAGCACCATAACAATCACCAGGCTCGTTTAATTAATCTTTTATTAATTAAACCACTTGCTAAATATTCACTCAAATTTATCTTTAAAAAGATATAATCTTAAAACCATCTCAATATTTCATTCTTGGAAAACATTTCCAAATACTTATTTAAAAATAAGTAATTCACAAATCAATTATATTTTCAACACTTAGAAAATATTGTATATACTTAAATCACGATTAAGTATATATTTTATTCTATAAGGAAAACGTACTTTTAAAACACTTTTATTTGGGTTAAAACGAATGTTGCGTAAAACATCGTTACGACAACCCAAAATCACTAGTATATGGATTCGAAAATAAGATAGAAATATAAAACCCTTATACCATACAAAATATTTTCTTTTGAAAATCGTTTACTATAACAACAGTGTTATAGTCCATCATTTTCTTATTTCTCGAAAATGTCTATTTCAACAATGAATGTTGAAATCTATGTATTCGATATTTAACACATTTTAAAACAACTTTAATCCATTTTATTCCATTTAAAATATCACTTCCCAAAACATTTATTTATTATCAAAAGATTATTCAGTGTCCAAAATCGTGAATATACTTCTCTAACCAAATTCAATATTTCTGCACATTTATCAAAGGATGATCCACTACCCCAAATCGTGGATATATATACTTTAATTAACTTCTATATTTAACTTATCAAATCAATCGATTTCGGATTTATAAAACAATGTTTATAAATTCCATTTATTTCATTTATATGCCGAAAATTCATAATATAAGCTAATTGCTTATAATTCATTTATTTCCAAAATTCTTTCTTTTTATAACTTCACCAATTATAAATCTATAAATCATCTTATTTATAAAATCCATTTATAGCTTCATTTTAACACTTATATAAACTCATTTATAATTCCATTATTCTGTTTATAAAAATTCAATTTTTATAAATCTTACATATAAAATCATTTATAATAAATCAAAAATCTAAATTTATACTATTTCACAAAACAGTTAACTTCATATTTCAAAAATCACATTTCAATTATATTTCCCAAAACATCATAATGTTTGTAACATAAAAATTATAACATTTATTTATTTAAGATAAATCCATTCCTTTAACACTTCAAAATTCAACAAAACGTATATTTTCAAAATCCTTGAAAATCCTTTTAAATTTGGGAATCATCACTTTAACATTTTATTTTATTTTAAAATAGGCTCAATGCTGCTACAGCACCAAATACATCAGTCACGGCATCCAAAACATCATATATCATATGATAACAGAATATACAACAATATCTGTAAATAAATCAATACTGATGAGGAATCTAGTTGGATCCCTTCAACCTGTCGCCTGCAACAAATATACATATTAGAATATGTGTACAATGGCCGCTTCAAGGCAAACACGCGTACAAAAGGGTCATCCACTCATACATAGGAACGTATAGGGTCATCTGCTCCACTAGGTAGTTATATATCCAAATATCAATCAGTATATCATATATCATCCAAACAATCATCAATCATCATAAAAAATATTTATTTCTCACTTATATAAAATATCAGTGAGTCAGAAGGAGTGAGTTGTACTCACATTGCTTGTAGTCGTCGTAATAGCGATTTATTCCGATTGAAATTAAACGAGTATTTAATTTCAACCAAATTTTTTTCACTAGCTCAAATAAATCCCAATCTAGCTCCATAATGTGGTGCTTGTTAATATGGTTCCAATGCAATTTGTTTCGTGCGAAACAGACCTCGTATGAAAAAGTTATGCAATTTAAAGTTTAAACGAATTTAAATAAATCAATTTACAATCTACCATTCATATTTTATATTTTTCTAACCTAGTTTCCATCTGGCCGTTCGATTTGCAAGATGAAATCTGGGCTGCACGTATGTTCTTCTCCAACTCCAGGTTTTGAATGTGAATAAAACCCATATGGCCGGCGTTTTCAATGAATTATCGCGCCTCCTACGATGCTCGAAACCTCATCACTCCACCACCAAACGACAGCTCGTGCTCGCCTACACCCCCCACCCCGAAACCACAAGGAGCTCGGTTGTCACTACATCTTGAAAAACGTGAATGAACATCGGATGGTCAAGCTCGATTTGTCGTCAATCCGCATCACCAAATCCAATCTCGACCATTGGATTAATATAGCTCGCGGAGCTCTACAATGTTCTAGTTGAAGCTTTTTTCTAGATGTCAATGATTGTGAGATATTTGGGGAAGAAGATCATGATTTTCTGGCCATTGGAATTGTTTGTGGCAGCTAGCCTAAGGTTGTTAGGGTTTAGTGAAAAATAAGAAAATCTAGGGGCTTTTATAGAAAATTTATCAGCACTATTCATTTTCAAATTTTTCGAACCCGAAACGAAGCGTGCCGCCCGACGTTTATAATGTTTTACCCCTATTTCGAACGCAATGGAATATATATCGGGAGCCAATTCGATGGTATTTGATAGATAGGTTTTCGAATCGACTATTTAAATTTAAAATTCACTTAAATAGATTTATATGCGTTTTAGCTTGCCACAGACAAACCGTAAATCCGACTGACGCGAAATTTGAAATCCTACAATAATTTAACATTACGGATCCGATGAAACTGGTTCCGTCGAAATCCAAGACTGTTTGAAAAATGACTATTTTTACTCATCAATTAAATATTAAAATATTCAATTTTTACAATTTAACCTTTAATTGTATTTTAAAAGTCCTGTAACATCATTCTAAATCAAATAAGATTTAATTCAACTTTGTACAAAATTTTATTCATATTAAATCCAGTTTACAATTATTTTCATAATTTCAATTATTAAATTAACAAATTAATTATCCAATTAAATCCAGATATTCGAAATATAAGTTGTTCTGCTTATAAAATTAACTTTTGCATATTGAAGATCAATTAAATATTCGAATTTCAAATGACTGAAATTCGATGTCGTTACAGAATCCAATCGGAATCAGCGTCATCGCTGACCGTCACGACCATGCCATCCAGCCTTTGGAGATCAATCCAAGTTGAGATTCGATAAATATTGTCAAGTTACAGTTTCATCGACGAGCTTCGAAAGGCAATCAAATATGCAGTGAAATGATTAAGTCTAATTATGCAAGGTAGAAGCTTATCAGAGTCAGATGTTTGAATATGCAAAGGGTTTCATCTCCATCAAATCAAACTTAGTCGATCTCCGCATAGACAAATCATATCGATGAGAGGAAGAAGCAGTTCGTATCGGTCACCTGTGCAATAATTCGTGTCGATCAAAAATGCCGAGTTCGTATCGATCACGTTATAGAGTTTCATATCGATCACCTTTGCATCACTTTGTATCGACCCAAATGTTGTATAATCGTCGATGCGAAACAACATGAATCCAGAACCGATACGAATCCCCTCCTCGAAACCCTCGGTTGCCAATCGATACGAATCATCCTTAGCGGAACAATACGAACACGCTATACACCTTCTTCTCCCATCGATGCGAGTTCAATGCCAGGCAACCCTTCCATGAACTCCTTCATATCCCTCTGCCTTTCTTCTTCCCCAAACCGCTCAAACACCATTGCAGTTTTCCTCAACCTTGCTTCGGCCATCCACGACCACCGCATCACGAAAATCAGTCACAAATGCATATCAAATGGCATAAAATCCGAGTCCCATCGTTCTTAGTCGATTAATATAGGTTAATTACCTAATTAGAGCTAGTGATTTAAGGTATTAATAGGTTGATTAGTTCGAAGATGAGGGTTTTCTTTTTTCAAACAGTTGAGCGATACGAAAACAGAGACTAAGGGCTAGATTCAATTCGAAAGCAAAGGCAACGTGGGTTCTTTCAGCTAGGAGCGATATGAAAGCAAGGAAAAGTGAGCAAGTAACCAGAAAAAATTCAAAGTACCTAATATTTATACCTAGGGAAATGACTATTCGTCTCCCAGTTAGGTGACCGGTTAAAGCTAGTTCTATTCCAGTCGATACAAAGAAGAAGAACCCTTCGTAACCATTCACTATCGCTTTAAAGCAATGCTATGCAAACCTGTACGTATCCAATGACTAGTTGAGGCAGTTTCAGTGTCTTTGATACAAAAAGTAACTCGTA
Source organism: Allium cepa (assembly GCA_030765085.1). Classification (NCBI taxonomy): domain Eukaryota; kingdom Viridiplantae; phylum Streptophyta; class Magnoliopsida; order Asparagales; family Amaryllidaceae; genus Allium; species Allium cepa. Next base: position 244,310,991 of record CM060930.1, read on the forward strand.
TCCATCACACGACCGAGACAAAGCAAATGCATTTTGGGTATTTCTTATTCGGTAACCAACCGATACGAAATGAGAGGCGAAAGATTATTTAAGCCACTCGAATTGATTTAGAACATACCGATACGAAGTGCTTTATTCTTATCCAATTAGTGTAACAGCCTTTCATATCTGTTGATTCCCATCGATATGAACACCACTACTAAGTCATGATTGGCCTGCTCAGCTTCATCGATACGATGTATATCAGAGAATAATTAACTCATATCAATCGTCATCGACGCGAAGCATATTTTTCAACTTTTCATATCAATCTAGGAGAGGATCGATACGAAGAGGTACTCCGAAGCAACTATCAGGCACTATTATAACTTGGATTTCACATCGATTCAGGAGAGGATTGATATGGAATTCGGTATGAGGAAACTGACTACGATTCGTGAACGTATGAATGTTAACGGGAGTAAGGTTAGCATGAATTGATGTATGATGAATTAACATTCAATTTTTAAAAATTTACAGGAATTGAATGCCTACTAGAAACAATCACAACGATGAATAATATATCTCTAGCATTTAACACTCTATTACAACAGTATGCAATACAATCATTGGCAGTCGTCAATTCGGTATTTATATTACAGAGATATAATCAAAGGTTGCTTCTCTTGACAAAAAAACAATTGTACATCAAATTAGATGAAATATTTTAGATGGAAGGTTGCAACTTTTCAAATCAAGTCATGCTCACACAAGACGTACTTTGGGGGGGCAAATGTTTTCCCGCCTTCTAGCAAGGCTGTGTCACCAAGAATTTGACTGGAAACCAAGGACGGTCCATCTTAAAGATCGATCATACACAGGTTCATTATGGATACTAATGGATTTTTATACGAGTCCAGATCGAGCTACAAATGATATAGTATGACAAGAAAAGCTATGAAAGCCAACGCCTTGAATTTCAAGTCAATCGAAATTCGTACGCTCAAGTTACAGATCGATGAAGTTTCATGGGAGGCAAGTGTAGTTCGTACCCAAATAGTTTGTATCCATCACCTTACAATAGCAATGTTCGTATCCATCAAGGCCCTTCACTTCATGTCCATCCATTTTTAACCGTAGCCAAGCCACAATCTCATTCGTATCCATGGAGAGAGCACCGAGTTCATATCCATCCTTTACCATCCCTCAGAACATTAAGCACGTAACCATCAATCCGGGAAGTTCCCTTCGTATCCATTCAAGGTTTTGTCCCAGTTCATGTCCATTGGAGAGAGGCAGCCAGATTCGTATCGATCATAACTTGATCGATACGAATAGAGAAGCTTTCTATTGATACGAAAAGGAGCATGGGCAACGATATGAAATCAAGTGAGTCACAATCGTCACGAAGAGGTTAAGCATATAGCGACACGAAGAGAATATAAATGATCGACATGACTAGAAGCACGTTCAAGAGAAAAACTCCATCACTCGGCATAAAATAAGGATCGATCCTAATAGACAGTGCCACATCACATAGTCAACACATGCATGCTATCTATATGAAGTGAAGCGACACGAATGGAAACGATAAGAACCCGCTTGCACATTGAAGATCCACACTTGCATCGATCATATCTCACAATCTACAAGTCCAAATGCCACCAAATTTTCACAGAAGCTTGCGTACAACCTCAAGAATATACCTGATCGATCTCACCAAAAATGACCAATTCTTGATCGATACGAATTTGGATACATATCTCTCTTGGATTGAGTTGAAATTACCAGTGATCAATCCTGTAGGCTCACCCACGTGAGAGAAGAAGTCTTTCGAGTTTGGAGCGAGATCTTTGCAGCTTACGCATATAAATAGTAGTCCCAAGGCTGTAGAAAATGGACTTTTTTGCCTCTTTATGCCGACACTTTGCCAAAATTGCTTTTGTACTTCGATTGTACTGTTGCCAATATTTTTTAACTAGTAAGTTATAATCGATAAACATCAATCATTCCATAGTGGTCGTAGGCCATACATCTAACCACTCTAAATTCGTGTGTTTCAACACTTTTTCTTATCTGTTAATTGGTGTGTTTGTTTGATCTACCTCATTTACATTTACTTTCTTCATTTTATTTCTTCAAACACATCCGAAGAGTGTTGTACCCAGTTTTGGTACAAACACTAATTATACATCAAACATACATTACCGCATATTTATTGATGTTATGGATGTTATCATATGATTATACCCTTCATATATTTCGTTACTGTTGTATATTAACTCTTGATTTAGGCACAGTTTGATCCATGTGTTATTTATAAATACTCGAGGCAGTTCGAGACATTTCAGGTATGGGGTTATGAGACTGTTACCCCCCTTTTGGTCATTGTCGAGATATCAATAGATTGGCTGGAAAGGATGGATATCAGGATTGGAGATCGGTTGGAAACAACGCTATGATCAATGTCGTTAAAATTTGGCCAGCACCAATCAAGATGGAATCGATTGGGAATGATGAAGAAGGTTAGAAGAGGTTATGTTTCAAGTTTCAAGTCAAATGGAGTTCATCTTCTTAAGAAAATGATGGATATGTATACAGGGATGTCTCATTCGAATTGATACGAACTCGTATCGATCCGGCATGAGTGCGAATGCATTGTTCGTATCGGTTAAGGAGAGGGTTGCGACGTGTCTCAACTTGATGAATACGAACTTGGATTGGGTAGACAGGCGCATGATGGCTTGTTCGACTTGATTATTTTACACCGATCAGGATGGACTCAGGCTACAGACTTTGTAACGATACGTACGTATCGATTGGGTAGCGAACTATGTCAGTGTATTTCCTATCAATCAGGGCTGGGATCGATATGAAGGATGAAGCAGTGATCGTAGAAACTTGGATAAGCATTTCGTATCGATCGATTATTGATCGATACGAAGGACCCACTTATGCATCGATTCGAAGAAGACCGTAGGGCATTCTCAGGATGGCTATGTTTGGTGGATACGAAGGGATCAGGAGCCGTATTCATATTGATCGTGTTCGTATCGATCGATACGAAGGAAGCAGTCAACTTGACGTTAGAAGAGGATCTCCCTTAGAATTTCGAGCTACGCAGTCGATGCCAACTTGATCAATTCGAAGAGAGGAGGGTATGGATACTAAGTGATGGATATGAACGCGACAACCAACCGATGAACACGAACTTGCATCGATCATGTCTCACAATCTACAAGTCCAAAAGCTATGAATTTTTCACCGAGCTTACGTACAAGCTAAAGAAGGTTCATGCCAAATTTCGACTCCATTGGACAAAATCTTGATTGATACGAATTACGTTCGTATCAATCATGGATCGAGTCGAAATCGCCTAGGATTGATCGTGTGGGCCCACTCACGTGCCAGAAGAGGTCTCCCGAAGTTTGAGCGAGATATTTGCATGAAGCGCCTATAAATAGCACCCTAGATCCTATAGAAAGGGACTTTTGGATCCTACGACGTCCAGCTCTGTCAAAATCATGATTGCACTCAAACTCCGTCGTTGTACTCGAAAATTACTGCTTTAATTCATTGTAACCAGTAAGCACATCAATAAAAGATTATTCTTCGAAGTGGACGTACACCACAGATAGCCGAATCACTATAAATCTTGTATTTCCTTTTATTATTTTTCGGTCGTTGTTCTCTGCTGTGTCTGGATCTGAGATTTGTGTTAGAGTATTGGTGATCTGTGTTCATACACTGGTGCTTTCACGATATTTGGGTTTGTGACCAATTTTGGCACAAACACTTTGGTGCTTTCACTGAGAACAGCTAACTCAGAGATTCTACCGCTTAGATATTGAATTTGGCGGCTTAAGGGTTCGGATCTGAAAAGCTATGACAAGGCAATCAAGTAGATGACAAAAAGCAGAGAGAAGTCTGCATGAAGGAAGCCAGGAGGCATCACCGAGGACCAATCAGACTTCAGCTTTCACCACCCGAGACGAAATGGAGATGATGATGGGAGCTATGCACGAAGAGTTTATAAAAAGGCAGGAGGAAATAATGCAGAACCTCCTCAGACAGTTTGGACAAGCAGAAACAGCTGGAGCTTCATGATGAACGTATTTTTCTGCATTTATTTTAATGAAGCGGTATTATACGGGTATTTTGTTGTGGTTTTGCAGATTATAGATTCCTAAGTGCAACGTTGAAATTAATCGGTTGTGCTGTCCAATGGTTCAAATGACACGCAAAAGAAGGAGTGCAGCATTTTGAGTACCAAATAATTCGAAGAGAAAGTACATATCATTCATGAAGAAATGCATCTCACGTCACCAACATGTGTACTATTCATGCAAGAAAGAAAATGCAAATATTGAAAATACACTTTCAAAGTTTAGCCTAAAAATCTCTCAAAGCAAGGACACTTGTTAATCAAATAACAAAGAAAAGACCAATTCAAAGTGAGGTGGCCTTATTTTTCTCCAAATATCAAGCACATGGATCCAAATAGTAGGGTTATTTGTGGAGGCTGAAGTCTTTAAATAGAGAGAGCAATGCAGATGGAAAATCATCCCTTACCCCATCACTCTTCTTCAAGTTTAATTTTAAATTCAGGAGTGTTTTTATTTTCGAACAGAATATGTAGGATTGTTGATTAGATTTAGCAATTTATTTATTCTTGTTCTTAGTTATTGCACTCTTTTCAGTTAGTTAATAAATATTTCAATTGTTTGCTCTGTTATTTTCTTTTCCGCAATTTCAATTTCTATTCTGAATTTTACAATTTTATATTTTAGTTGCAATTTCGATTAGTTTTGGAATCGATTCGGAGTGTATTATTGTTTTTATTTCCTGTTCAAGATCCACCATTGAATTTTTTTAACACGCCTAAGATTTAAATAGGGATTTCAAATATTTTAAAACATAATTCCCTGTGTTCGACCTGCATACTACACACCTGTGCGCTTGTAGAATTAATTAAAATTTGTACTTTTCTAATCAATAGAAAAGTCACAACAAGTTTTTGGCGCCGTTGCCAGGGAATTGCTATTTTGAAATTTTCGATTTTTCGTTTTTAAGGCTATTCGTGTTAATTTATTTGCTTTTGCATTAGTTTTAAAAAAAAGTCATTTTTTTTCGTTTTTCAGTTCCTTTCACCAAAGTAGCGTTTTACTTAAAAAAAATAGTTTTTCTTTTCATTCACTTCATATTTTCGCTGTTTCAAATTCTTTTTGTTTGTTGTTTCATTTATTGCATTTCAATTTTGTTCTACAATTTTTGCATCATTTTTACAAATTTTCGCTTAACATACAACAAAACTGTGCTTTGTTGTGTACAGTCCCTGTTCAAACCATTCCAGTAGCCTCCTCAACCTCGCGAACTACACAACTCCATCACCAAACAATCGCCTCATCCCAAACTCGATTCACGAACATCACCATCCCAATCGCGATCGAAAATCAATGCCTAAACCACAACCCAAAACCCGAGACCTACCACCTTATTCAAATCTCATCTTCATCGACAACTGCCTGGTCACTAACATCCTTCCACACCATCTGCTCTCCCACCGCCATTTCCAGTCAAATACCACACATTCACCTCTACCTCTGTTCAACTGCTGTTGTGCTAGTTAACAGAAAACTGCCTTGTGCAAATGACAGATTACCCAACCATTCTATACATCACCCACTTCTGCCACTATTTCACCTAACACCACAAACTACCTCAACCTTGCCTCCGACATCATCCTATACCTTTCACATCACCATTTGATTTCACCCAACAACAGTGCACTACACATAACTCCAATATAAACCACTGCATCAACATCCACCTACAACAAGCTTGCTAAAACATTCCTCTGCCATCAACTAACTACAAGCCAACTTCTCTGCAACTTCACCATTTCATAACAATTCAACCTACTAGCCACTAGCAGGTCACTGCTCTTCACAAAACAGTCCCCTTCACAAAACAAACCCATTCTTGAACCACCAGAACTCCTCTATGAACCATTTTACAACATTCAATCACCATTTCACAACTACATCACCTAAACTCCGAGCCACAGCCACCATACCGCAGAACTGCAAGTGAGACACGTCTTTACGACCACTAACATTCACCCTAAATCACCATCACATCGCCTCCTCCATAAAATCCAAACCATAGATCCAAAACAGCTTACCCAAAACCCATTAACACCTACGACAAATTCTTCATCGATCGAAACCTACACCCGCGATTACCCAGGTTTCTCACCCATCGAGATCTACCTCGCTCAGATCCGACACTGCGACTTCCTGCATCTCACGATCTGAAGGAACGAAAAAAAGTAAGAAAAATAAAAGGAAGAAAGAGAGAGTCTGGAAGTTTAGAACAGTGAAAAGCTTGAAGAGAATAAATAAAAAGGGGCAACATATACATATTTCAGACGAAAAGTAGATTCTGGAGTAAGCGACGATTGGAGTGGCATATTGTGTAATAAGGAAAATAAGGCACCGCTTTGGCTAATTTCAAAGAAACTGACTTGACGAACGAGAAAACAAGCATATTTCAGGTCGAGCGATTGCAAACCATGATAGACTGCTATACCCCTCTGTAAGTAATTTTATACTCTACAGGTGCCCAACTAAAAATGGTTTAAATTTACTTTTGTCTACTACACCTTGATTTGTTTATGTGCGTTTGGGCAAGAAATAATTTTAGCCGTTTAGAAAGCCAAAATATCACATTAAACAAATCAATGGAAATTTCAAATCAAACAAATATGAGCAATCAAGGTTCATAGCATAGTTCACATCACAGTTCACCAAAATCGTCACCTAAATCACATGTTGGAAATAATGAATTTCATGAGAACCGACCATTATCTCTTAGAGATCGATGATATCCAACTAGGACCGATCAACCTTCGGTTATTTCGTTTCCACCTGTCGAAGGAAATAATTTTGAGCTAAAACATTCTTTTATCCAAGGGGTACCAAAATTCACTGGGTCTGAAAATGCATATGAATTTCTTAGTGAATTTGAGTTATATGCTTCTACAACTAAAATGCAACAACTTTCTAATGAATCCATCAAGCTAAGGCTTATTCCATTTGCACTTCTAGAAAGTGTGAAAAAATGGCTTAATTCTCTTCCTAAAAATTCAATTAAAAGTTGGGACAATTTCGTTACTATATTTTTGAAAACGTTTTTTCCTTTCCATAAAACTCTTAAAATTTGAACTGAAATCAACCAATTCTCTCAGAATGAAGGAGAAACTTTTTCAAAATATTTTGTAAGGTTCAATCAATTGTTATATAGTTGCCCACATCATGCAATCCCTAACACGTTCTGTGCCAAATCGTTTATGAAGGGCATAACTATCAAGCAAGATCCCAACTCGAATCAATGTGCGGAGGGAGAATTCATGGCAAAAACTGACGAGGAAGCTTGGGAATTTTTAGAAGAGTATTCAGAAAAGGATATGCAATGAGAAACAATTCGTGTTCCAATTCATACTCCAAACAGAGGAGTACATGCCGTTGACCCATCACATCTTCCTATAGATGCCCAAACTCCTCAAGAAGGAGAAGGACTACCCCATTACTACACACAAGACCAAATCAATGCTATAGCTCAAAACAGTCCTTGTTCATCCACATACAATCCCAATTGGAAGCACCACCCCAATTTTTCATGGTCAAATACTAACAATGTGGCTAATCCATCACATATGTATCCGATGATACCAAATTTGAATTATCGAGCCCCAACATCTAATGCTCAAAATTCACAATCAACTCCTCAAACAAAACCTTCGAATCAACCATACAGGCATCCTAATTTCAATCCATCAACCCAACCTTCTCAGCCTTCACAAGAAATTGCTTGATTGGAAAAACAACTCACTAAACAAAATGAACAAATCACTAACCAAGATGCGAGAATTGAGCAAATCACTAAACAAAATGAACAAATGTTGATAATGATGAAGGATCTCATGAAAATAAATGAGAAAGGTAAATTGCCTAGTCAAACCGAAGTGAATACAAAGGATAACACTCAAGGAGTAAATCTTTGTGAGGATGAAAATGTAAATCCAGTTAATGCTGTCACCACATTAAGGTTTGGAAAGAAGGTGGACAACCATGTCGGCAACCCCGACGTCCTTCTTAAGTCTTCCCTTGTTCAAAATTCTAAAACTCAGTCAACACCCACTGTTGTCAATCCAAACAACTCTAATTCTTCATCCAAGGTCAGCAATCCCGACCACTCTTCGCTTTCTGATGTTGGCAACCCCAAAATTTCAATGCCATTATCTTCATCTTCTAATATCACGCCTTCTTCTTCGAATGAAAAAACTACCGAACGAGTCTATAAACCCATAGCTCCATTTCCTTATAGACTCAATAAAAAGAAGAAGCCCACTAATTTTGACCAAATTCTTGAAATCTTCAAACAAGTTCGAGTCAATATTCCACTTCTTGATACCATTGAGCAAATTCCTCAATATGCCAAATGTCTGAAAGAGCTATGTACTCAAAAACGTGCCACTAACGTTCCTAAGACTGCATTTCTAACTGCAAACATGAGCTCTGTTCTTTCAAATCCCTCCCCAATCAAGTATAAGGACCCCGGTTGTCCTACAATCGGTTGTAAAGTCGGTAACACTCACATTAGTCATGTCTTACTCGATCTTGGAGCAAGTATGAACCTTTTTCCTTATACTGTGTACTGTCAACTTGGACTAGGGGAATTAAAACCTACAAACATCATAATTCAACCAGCTGATCGATCTGTCAAAAAACCATTGGGCACAGTTGAAGATGTTTTGATACAAATCGAGCAATTCTATTTCTCAGTCGATTTCATAGTCCTAGAGACTGCACCTGTCTCAAATCCTAATGGTCAGATTCCTTTGATATTTGGTCGTCCATTTTTAGCAACATCAAATGCTATCACAAATTGTAGGAATGGTCAACTCCGACTTTCCTTTGGGCACCTAACCATTGAACTAAATATTTTCAATCTTAACAGACAACCAAGGGATCTTGAAACAAAAGAAGTTGACATGATCCAAAAAATTATAGAAAATGATTTTAGTGATATTACAGAGTCTCTTCACATGTGCCTAGATCATTTTAATTCCAATTTAAATGAAGATGAATAAATTTATGAATTAAATGATATGCTCGGCTCTTCTCATAATTCACTAGAATTCAATCAGTTGATGTTTACTAAAGCCTCAAAAGAAGTACGCCCCAAATTAGACCTCAAACCTCTTCCAAACGATCTTAAGTACGCATACTTAGATTCTTCGGAAAATTTCCCTATAATCTTGCCATCCGATCTCATTAACGACCAAGAAGAACAACTTTTGAAAATTTTAAGGGAAAATAAAGAGGCAGTAGGATGGGTAATCGCTGACATTAAGGGAATTACTCCATCAATCATTGAACATCGAATACATTTAGTCGACGAGGCTAAACCCACTCGCGAAGCTCAAAGGTGATTAAACCCAAATATGAGAGAAGTGGTAAAGGAAGAAATTATCAAATGTTTAGACAATAACATTATCTACCCTATCTCTGATAGTACTTGGGTAAGTCCGGTACAAGTTGTGCCCAAGAAGTCTGGAATCACTGTGACCAAAAATGAGAATAACAAACTTGTTCCGACAAAAGTTAGAACAAAATGGCGCGTTTGCATCGACTATCGAAAACTCAATGCAGCAACAAGAAAAGAACATTTCCCCCTCCCTTTCATTGATCAAATTCTCAAACGCTTAGCCGGTCATGAATATTATTGTTTTCTTGATGGTTACTCGGGCTATAATCAAATTCCCATTGCGCTAGAGGACCAACACAAAACAACGTTCACATGTCCCTTCGGAACTTTCGCTTATCATCGCATGCCCTTCGGTCTTTGTAATGCTCCCGCAACCTTTCAGAGATGTATGATGAGTATATTTTCTGATATGGTGGAGGATTTCTTAGAAATATTCATGGACGATTTTTCAATCTATGGATCATCTTTTGATCAGTGCCTCCTTCGTTTAGAACGTGTCTTAAAGCAATGTAAGGAGAAATATCTTGTTCTTAAATAGGAAAAATGTCATTTTATGGTTAAGCGAGGAATAGTCTTAGGTCATGTCTCTAAAAATGTCCTAGAAGTTGACAAATTTAAAGTTGATCTTATTGTTGGCCTTCCTCCTCCAAGGATCGTAAAGGACATTCGCTCATTTCTCGGCCATGCAGGATTTTATAGGAGGTTCATTAAAGATTTTTCAAAAATTTCAAACCTCTTTCGAATCTTCTGGATAAAGACGTTAAATTTGAATTTTCCAATGAATATAAAACATCTTTTGAAACCCTTAAATAGATCTTGACCACTGCACCTATCATCCAACCTCCAAACTGGACTTTGCCTTTTGAATTAATGTGTGATGCTTCTGATTATGCCATTGAAGCCATCTTAGGTCAACGAATCGATAAACTTCCTCGAGTCATCTATTATGCTAGCAAAACTCTTAACGAAGATCAACTGAATTACTCAACCACAGAAAAAGAGTTTTTAGCAGTTAACTTTGCCCTCGATAAGTTTAGATCATATATCGTAGGTTCTAAGGTCATAGTTTACATCGATCATGCCGCCTTGCGGTATTTACTCACGAAAAAGGATGCCAAACTCCGCTTAATCTGCTGGATTCTCCTTCTTCAAGAGTTTGACCTAGAAATACGAGATAAAAAGGGTTTTGAAAATGTCGTAGCTGATCATCTTTCTCGTATTGTTCATGAAAACTACGATAACTCTCAAATCAACGATCATTTTCCCTATGAACAAATTCTTTCACTCTCTAGTGCACCATGGTACGCGGACATCGTAAATTATCTTGTCACAAACGAAACACCTTCCCATTGGTCAAAACAAGATAAACATAAATTTCTCTCCAATGTTCGAAACTTTTACCGGGTCGATCCTTATCTCTTCAAATATTGCACCGATCAAATCATACGTAGATGTGTCCCCGAACATGAATTCTATAGCATCCTCTCTTTTTCACATAATCAAGCATGTAGAGGACATTTTGGAGCAAAGAAAACTGCTGCCAAGGTGTTACGGTGCGGTTTTTATTGGCCTTCCCTTTTTCATGATGCCCACAAATTTTGCTCCAAATGCGCTAGATGTCAACAAACATGTCGTATTTCCAAACGTAACATGATGCCCCTAAACCCAATCCTTGTCATCAAAATTTTTGATGTTTGGGGCATCGATTTCATAGGTCCTTTTCCTAATTCTTTTGGAAATCTCTACATCCTATTTGCAGTAGATTACGTGTCTAAATGGGTTGAGGCCATTCCCACCAGAACGAATGACAATAAAGTTGTTGTCAAATTTTTGAAAGAAAACATATTCTCTCGTTTTGGCACACCTTGAGCCATTATAAGTGATAAAGGTTCTCATTTTTGTAATCATGCTTTTGAATCTCTTCTTAAGAAATATTCTATCACTCATAAACTATCTACTCCATATCATCCATAGACTAACGGTCAAGTCGAGATTTCCAATAAACAAATTAAACAAATTCTTAAAAAGACAGTTGACTCCAACAGAAAAGATTGGTCATCTAAATTGATAGACGCCCTTTGGGCATTTCACACAGCTTATAAAACTAACCTAGGAATGTCACCATACCGATTAGTCTTTGGAAAAACAAGCCATTTACCCGTTGAGCTCGAGCACCGCGCACTTTGGGCCATCAAATACCTTAATTTTGACATAGAAAAAGTTGGATCACATCGTAAATTACAACTGTCAGAATTACAAGAACTAAGAAATGAAGCATACAAAAATGCAAAGATTTATAAAGAGAAAGCTAAATTTTATCATGATAAATCCATACTTCGTAAGACATTCGAAGTAGGTCAGAAAGTTCTCTTATATAATTCCAGACTTCATTTATTTCCGGGCAAATTGAAATCTCGATGGACAGGTCCATATATTGTGAAAACAGTATACCCTTATGGTGCAGTTGAAATTGAAAATCTTAGGGACAGTTCCATTTCAAAGGTCAATGGACAATACTTGAAGCCATTTCTAGAGTTTGAACAACACGAGGACGACGAGTTCGTGGATCTCCATGAACCTAGCTACTCGGCATAAGACACTCACTATCTTGTACATATCAGGTTGTATATTTTTTATTTTATTTTGCATTTGCATTCCATTTGACAGTTGGGACACTATCTCATTCCAGTGTGGGGTGACACATTGTTATCCCACCTTTTGGTCATGGCTGGAATATCAACAAATTAGCAAGGAAGAATGGATATCAGGATTGGAGATGATTGGAAACAAGGCTGCAATCGATGTCGTTAAAATTTGGCCGAGCTCCGATCAGGATGGAATCGATTGGAGATGATGATCAAAGTAAGAAGAAGCTATATTTCAATTTTCAGGTTAATTAGAGTTCGTATGAAGGAGATATGATCGATACAAGGTGAAAAGAATATGCTGTTCGTATCCTGGTTTGTTCGAATCCATCATATTCGCATCGATCAGGAATGAAATTGGCTTGTTTGAATCGATCGGTTTCGTATCCATCGAATGACACCGCCTCAGTCTATTCGAATCCATCTGGCATTAGACTCCTCGCATAGATCCTGGAGCGATAGCGTCGTATTGCTGTAGCTCGTATCCATCACGGTCGAAACACTTCGTATCGATCAGGGGTGGACCCAGTTCGAATCGATCACAAAGGCTCAGTTCGTATCCATGTGGTTCGTGGTTATTCGAATCGATAGCGTACAAGTTCTTGTTCGTATCCATCATATTTAAGCGAGGTCACTTCGTGTCGATGGCAGCTGCAGCGATCGATGCGCAGTACCCCAATAACAATCGATGCGAGCAAGGGCTACGGCGAATCGATAACCGATTCGAATAAGGGCTGAAACAAATGGATGCGATTGGAAGATTGATACGAGCGAAGCTTAGGCGTTAGATGCGAATAACTCGGTCAAACTCGGCACACAAAGTGGATAGATCCTGAAACTTCGCAACACGTCACCACATACTCACGTGCCCTGATCGATTCGAAGGTATCGATGCGAATTGATCAATTCGAACCACACGGCCTGCCAAAAAATCATAACCCGTATCGATCGTATCTCCTAAACCACACATCCAAATGCAATGAAATTTTCTCAGCAGCTTGCGTACAAGGTAAAGAACGTTCTTGCCAAGTTTCAGCTCGATTGGATCAATTATTGATTGATACAAAATCAATTCGTATCGATCACAGATCGAGTCGAAACTTGGTGGGGTCGGTCGCGTGGGCCCACTCACGTGCCAGAAGAAGTCTTCAGAAGTTTGAGAGCGATATCAGCCTCCTACGCCTATAAATAGCCCTTTGAAGCCTATAGAAAAGGGATCTGTTGGCTATTCGACGTCTAGACTCTGCCGGATTCAATTCTACCCCTTGCCATCGCTGTTGTACTCAAACTACTTCATTGTAATCGCTGTAATCATCTGTAACTAGCAAGGATAATCAATAAAAGATAAAACTTTGAAGTGGACGTAGGCCGAAGATAGCCGAACCAGTATAAATCCTGTGTTTCTGATTGTAATTTCTGAATTGTTGTTTGTTATTTGCTTAGATCTGCGACTTGTGCTTGAATATTGCTGATCTATATTCATAGTTTGGTGCTTTCACGATATTTGGGGTTTGTGACCAATTTTGGTGCAAACACTTTGGTGCTTTCACGATATTTGGGGTTTGTGACCAATTTTGGTGCAAACACTTTGGTGCTTTCACTGAGAAGAACTAGCACCCGCTACATCGGATTGAAGTTCGGATTTGAAGAGCTTAAAGGATTCAGATTTAGAGAGAATGACTCGACAAACCAATAAAAGGCAGAGGGCTAAGAGAAGCCAACAGGAAGGAAGTCAAGAAGCATCCTCCAAAGATGGGGAAGGACAAGCTTCGATCTACATCACCTGGGATGAAATGGAGGCTATGGCCAATTCATTGCAAGAGAGATTGTTGAAGAGTCAACATGACATAATGCAGACCTTCTTTGAACAGACGAGAGCTGCAGGAACACAAAATCTTAGACCGACTACAGTGATTGCGGATGTGGAACAAGGAACCAGGGTCGCGGAATCCAACGGAGGACATAATACAGAACTGGATGGCAATCAACAAAGGCTTGGGGGCAGGCCCGCAGGATCTGACACTGGAAGGGCTATGGCTGGAGCTCAACAGGCTAAAGCTAGCGCTAACATTAGTGAACCGCATAAGGAGTATGTACCGGAATTCCCTCGGGGGAATGGGCATAACCTTTGGTAAATAATGCTGGATTACCTGAGATTATTAGGAGAACTATGCGTGGAGGTCTGACCAATAGAGATTTAGAAGGAGTGAACAAGAGTCCGTTTACACGGCAAATCAGGGTGGCTCGAAATCCGCCTGATTTCAAGCTACCTAATGTGGAAGTATACAATGGCAAGGTTGATCCGATAGATCATCTGATGAGATACACTAGACACATGGAAGTGCAGGGGGCATTGGAGGAAGTTATGGCCCGATGTTTCCCTCTGTATTTAACGGATATAGCCGCGATGTGATTTAGGTAGTTGGAAGAAGGGTCTATAAGAACATGGACGGAGTTGGTGGATAGGTTTTTAAGGCAATTTCGGGTTCAAATTAAGAGGCCTAAGAACGTGATGACGTTAACGTCGGTAAAGCAAAGGACAGATTAATCACTTAGAGCTTTTCTGGCCCGATTCAATGCGGTGGTGGCTTCGGTGGATCGGCCGGATCGATCGATGGTTTTGATGGCAGCAGTGTCAGGAGTCAGAGAGGATTTGGATTTCAAAGTATCTCTGATACGGGACCCACCACTAGATCTTGGAGAATTCTTTCACGAAGCTGAAAGATTCCTTTGACAAGAGGATGCATGTGCAGATTTAAAGTTAAAGGAAGTGAATGCGACTGAGGGTGGAGGACCATCCAGCAGAGGCTCGGATAAAAATAAAGGAAAAAGGAAGTCGGATGATGATTCTGGAAAAGCTAGGAAGCGATGGAGGGATCCAAAGTTTTCCACATACACAGGACTAAACGAGATGCTGGAGCGGATATACCTGGAAACCCGAAATCGCCTTCCCTACCGAAGGCCAGCTAGGAGAGAACCTTCTGAATGGGAGAGGGCATCAGGAAGGCACTGCCTATTCCATGATTTGGATGGGCACGATACCAACAACTGTAGGCACTTGAAGGATATAATCGAGGAGCATGTAAGGAATGGGCAGTTGCGACAATATGTCGGAACTCGGAATGCAGCGGTGGAGCAAAAGCAACCACCACCTACCTCGAGAAATGATGGTATGAGGCCCAGGAATGATGGTTGATTGGTTATCAATTGACTATGAAATAAGTAACAAGCTACTGGCAAACGACAAAGTCATTTACTCATGTACGGGGACAGAGATAGCCCATAGGCATGCTTTGAATGATGATAAACCGCGACGCTATGGTTTGTGAATTGATTGGACACTCACTTTTCTGGTTTGGTTTTGCAGTTTGGTTTGAACTCTTGGTTTTGTTTGCTTTCGGGTTTGCATTTTTATTTGGATGATTGTTTTCTGTTTTGCATGTTGGTTCGGATTTCTGGTTTTTTGATTTGATTTGGATTTTGGATTGGATTTTGATTGTATTTTTATTTGGTTTTTAGTAAACGATCGTCAGGTATGGATTATATCTAGCAAGGGGTAAGTCTCTTCATCTGCATGTGGCGAATTGGCTTATTCAGGTCGCTGAGTATGGACTATGCTCTACAAGGGTCCGGAGAGACTAGGATTCGGCTTAGGACTTAAGCCATGGCATTGTACAACGTCCAGGGACATTGGACCATGGTCGTCAAGTGTGGATTGCGCTTGGCTAGAGCCCGGAGAGGTCACAGATTTAGAGGTCGACGCGGAGAGGTCCTGGATTCAGTTATTGGCTATTGGATAAGGATGGATTAGGACTCGGTTGTCGAGTTCGAATGGATATGGAATTGGCTAAGGATTTGGTTATTGGATTTGGAATTGGGCATCGGCTCGGAGCGGTCAAGGATGATGTACTCTGATGATATGGCTATGGACTTCGGATATCGGATTCGAAACTATTCAAAACACGCTTTATTACCACAAGGCATGTTTTGGAGGGCAAATGTTATCCCACCTTTTGGTCAAGGCTGGAATATCAACAAATTGGCAAGGAAGAATGGATATCAAGATTGAAGATGATTGGAAACAAGGCTGCAATCGATGTCGTTAAAATTTGGCCGAGCTCCGATCAGGAGGAATCGAATAGAGATGATGATCAAAGCAAGAAGAAGCTATATTTCAAATTTCAGGTTAATCGGAGTTCGTGTGAAGGAGATATGATCGATACAAGGTGAAAAGAATATGCTGTTCGTATTCTGGTTTGTTCGAATACATCATATTCGCATTGATCAGGAATGACATTGGCTTGTTCGAATCGATCAGTTTCGTATCCATTGGAATGACACCGCCTCAATCTATTCGGATCCATCTGGCATTGGACTCCTCGCATCGATCCAGGAGCGATAGCGTCGTATCGATGTAGCTCGTATCCATCGCGGTCGAAACACTTCGTATCGATCAGGGGTGGACCCAGTTCGAATCGATCACAAGGGCCCAGTTCGTATCCATGTGGTTCGTGGTTATTCGAATTGATAGCGTACAAGTCCTTGTTCGTATCCATCATACTCAAGCGAGGTCACTTCGTGTCGATGGCAACTGCAGCGATCGATTCGCAGTACCCCAATAACAATCGATGCGAGCAAGGGCTACGACGAATCGATAACCGATTCGAATAAGGGCTGAAACAAATGGATGCGATTGGACGGTTGATACGAGCGAAGCTTCGGCGTTAGATACAAATAACTCAGTCAAACTCAACACACAAAGTGGATAGATCATGAAACTTCGCAACACGTCACCGCATGCTCACATGCCCTGATTGATTCGAAGGTATCGATGCGAATTGATCGATTCGAACCACACGGCTTGCCAAAAAATCATAACTCGTATCGATCGTATCTCCTAAACCACAGATCCAAATGCAATGAAATTTTCACAGTAGCTTGCGTACAAGGTACAGAACGTTCTTGCCAAGTTTCAGCTCGATTGGATCAATTATTGATTGATACGAAATCAATTCATATTGATCACAGATCGAGTCGAAACTTGGTGGGGTTGGTCGGGTGGGCCCACTCACATGCCAGAAGAAGTCTTTCGAACTTTGAGCGCGATATCAGCCTCCTATGCCTGTAAATAGCCCCCTAAAGCCTACAGAAAAGGGATCTTTTCGCTATTCAAACCAGACTCTGCCGGATTCAATTCTACACCCTATCATCGCTGTTGTACTCAAATTACTTCATTGTAATCGCTATAATCATCTGTAACCAGCAAGGATAATCAATAAAAGATAAAATTATGAAGTGGACGTAAGCCGGAGATAGCCGAACCACTATAAATCCTGTGTTTCTGATTGTAATTGCTGAATCGCTGTTTGTTATTTGCTGAGATCCGCGACTTGTACTTGAATATTGCTGATCTATATTCATAGTTTGGTGCTTTCATGATATTTGGGGTTTGTGACCAATTTTGGCGCAAACATGCATATCTCATTCTGTTTGTTCATATTTCATAGTGTGGCATCATTTTAAAAAAAATCATCTCATTATTTGTTTTCAAATTTCCTTTCGATTTTTTTCTCATTTCCCATTATTTTCAGGACTTCGATTTATTTTTAATTAGTCAAGACAAAGTAAGCAGTTGAAGTCAATTGATGAAATTTTTTGTGAATCACTAATTTCAAATGTAAAATATGATGAAAAGTTGAATTACAAGCGATAATAGTGAGGTTAGTATATAGGGGGATTCGTAGGTGATGGTTATGAAATCCTTTCTAAACTGTAGTCTTTGTTTAAAAAAAAGTGGCAGATTTAAAGTACATGCGTTGACATTTCAAATCATTGAAGTTAAGTGATGCTAAGTTTACTTGCATAACTCTCTTTAGTTAATTTCAAAAAAAATAAAAATAAAATAATAATAATAATAATAAGAAACACCTAGAGTCAATAGGTGTTTACACTTATGAAAGTGTGTGCACTCATCATGCTCTATACTCTTCTCACGTAAGCCCGCAAGGCAGTGCATGGATGGTATATCTGGCCTCAGCATTCTGAGTTAGGTGTATAAATAATTAAATAAATAATCACCTAAGGATTACCGACCTTTTCTGATATAGTCAGCGTCGGTTTGCATAACCTGCCAAGCTCTGTCCCAACTCTCACGTAAGCCCACGAGGCAGTGCATGGGTGGTATACCTTGGTCCAAAAGTTAGGTGTAAAAAAAAATAGTAAAGAGAGACTAAGCTTTGAAACCGAAACACTTCTTGACTTTGGTGATTTGGCTTGTTATACAAATAGTAATGAAAAATACCATTTTGAAAAAAACTATGATTAACAGTGAAGAATTTATTTCGTGGCTACACTATGTTATCGACCGAAACAACTGGCCAAACTAGAATCTAATGTATGAAAACTTGAGTTATATTGAAATTTGTGTTTAGTGAGGAACAAAATTTTTCTAAAAGTTGACTAAAACTATTATACATTATTTTGTTGCAATTATTCTGAAGTGAATCGAGTCTCCATTTGTTTAAAATTTTGCATTCATGTAGTACATTAGAATCATTACATACTGCATTTGGATTTTGTGAGTAGTATCCGCTGAAAACCCTCACGAGACACCACTCATCCTACTAGTGACACCTAGAGGTTTAACAGCTTGTTGCATACGCTCAATGCAATCATGTTTCCTACGAAAAAGGATTTAGTTAGTTTTATTTTCTTGCTTATTCGATGAGAAATAAATTCTAGTGTGGGGGTATTTGATGAATGTGTTTTTCTGCATTATAAACCGTTTGTTTCATATATTTTTATTTTAATAAAGCGGTATTATGCGGGTATTTTGTTGTGGTTTTGCAGATTATAGATTCCAAAGTGCAACGTTAAAATTAATCGGTTGTGCCGTCCAATGGTTCAAATGACACGCAAAAAAATAGAGTGCAACATTTTGAGTACCGAATAATTCGAAGAGAAAGTACATATCATTCATGAAGAAATGCATTTTACGTCACCAACATGTGCACTATTCATGCAAAAAAGCAAATGCAAATATTGAAAATACACTTTCAAAGTTTAGCCTGAAAATCTCTCAAAGCAAGGCCACTTATTAATCAAATAACAAAGCAAAGCCAATTCAAAGTGAGGTGGCCTTATTTTTCTCCAAATATCAAGCACATAGACCTAAATAGTAGGGTTATTTGTGGAGGCTGAAGTCTTTAAATAGAGAGAGCAATGCAGATGGAAAATCATCTCTTACCCCATCACTCTTCTTCAAGTTTAATTTTAAATTCAGCGGTGTTTTTATTTTCGAACAGAATACGTAGGATTGTTGATTAGATTTAGCAATTTATTTATTCTTGTTCTTAGTTATTGCACTATTTTCAGTTAGTTAATAAATATTTCAATTGTTTGCTCTGTTATTTTCTTTTCCGCAATTTCAATTTCTGTTCTGAATTTTACAATTTTATATTTTGGTTGCAATTCGATTAGTTTCGAAATCGATTCGGATTATATTATTGTTTTCATTTCCTGTTCAAGATCCATCATCGAATTTTTTTAACATGCCTAAGATTTAAATAGGGATTTCAAATATTTTAAAACACAATTCCCTGTGTTCGACCTGCATACTACACGCCTGTGCGCTTGCGGAATTAATTAAAATTTGTGCTTTTCTAATCAATACAAAAGTCACAACACTTCAGGAGTTCAGATCCATGGAGCTGGAGTAGAAGGACCTAACAGAAAATCAAATGGGGCAGCTCAACAGGGCGTTGCCCCTAATCAGCACACAACTGCAGATCGAAATGGATCCAGGCTCGGGGGCACACCACCTGGCAATGATGAACTGGTCCCTAGTGGAACACTAGGTGATACCACACGACCAGATGCTGGTAGGTATACAGGAGCGCGTGATGAAGAGTACGTATCGGAATTCCCTCGGGGACTCGGGGGCAACCCTTGATGAACAACGTTGGATTGGATGAGATTATCAGGCAAACTATGCGCGAAGGATTGCCAAATAGAGATCTGAAAGGAGTGAACAAGAGTCCGTTTACTCGTGATATCAAAATGGCTCAGAATCCACCAGAATTCAAGCTACCTACCCTAGAGTTATACAATGGCAAGGATGATCTAACTGATCACTTGATGAGATACACAAGACATATGGAAGTGCTGGGGGAATCAGAGGAAGTGATAGCTGCTATATGATTCAAACAGCTGGAAGAGGGACCTATCGAAACATGGACAGAATTGGTAGATAGGTTTCTGAAGCAGTTTCGGGTTCATATCAAAAGGCCAAAGAACGTATTGACGCTAACATCGATAAATAAAAGGGCAGAGGAATCGCTCAGAGCTTTCTTGACTCGGTTCAATGCAGCGGTTGCTTCAGTGGATCGGCCTGATCCATCAATGGTTTTAATGGTGGCAGTGTCCGAAGTCAGAGAGGATTTAGATTTCAAAGTGTCTCTAATACGGGACCTACCAATGGATCTTGGGGAATTCTTTCACGAAGCTGAGAGATTTCTTCGGCAGGAGGATGCATGTTCAGATATGAAGTTAAGGGAAGTGAACGCAGCCGAGGATGGAGGGCCATCCAGCGGAAGCTTGGACAAAAATAAGGATAAAGGGAAAAGAAAGCTGGATGATGAAACAAGAAAAGCTAGGAAGCGGTAGAGGGAACCAAAGTTCTCCACTTACACGGGATTGAACGAGACATTAGAATGGATATTCATGGAGACTCGGGATCGCCTTCCCTACCTAAGGCCAGCAAGGAGAGAACTCTCGGAACGTGAAAGGGCATCGGGAAGGCACTATCTCTTTCACGATTTAGACGGCCATGATACCAAAAGCTGCAGGCATATAAAGGATATAATCGAGGAGCATGTAAGGAATGGCCAGTTACGACAATATGTCGGGGCTTGGAATGCAGCGGTGGAACAGGAGCAGCCACCATCTACCTCCAACAACAATGGCACGAGGCCCAGGAATGATGGACGATTGGTTATCTATTGACAGGAATGATATGAAATAAGTAGCAAACTATGAGCAAGCGGCCTAGTCACTTACTCATGTACGGGGATGGATATGGCCGCTAGGCATGCTCTGAATGATGATAAACTGTGACGCTATAGTTTGCGAAATTGGTTGTTTCTTTTGGTTTGAACCTTTGCTTTTTATGATTTAGTTTGGGAGTTTTGTTTATCTTTTGGTTTGGACTTTTATTTGATGATTGTTTTCTAGTTTGGATATTGGTTTGGATTTCTGGTCTGGATTTTTGGTTTTCAGATTTGATCTGGATTTCGGATTGGCTTTTGATTGGATTTTTATCTGGTTCTTGGTAAATGGTCATCGGGTATAGATTATGCCTGATAAGGGGTAAGTCTCTTCGTCCGGACGCTGTGAATGGGCTTATTCAGGTCGTTGGGTATATATTATGCTCAACAACGGTCTGGAGAGACCAGGATTCAGCCTAGGACTTAGGGCCTATATTATCGGTTACTATTTCAGGTCGACGAGTATGGACTATGCTCGACAAGGGTCCGTAGCGACCAAGATTCGGCTTAGGACTTAAGCCATGGCATTTCTCAACGTTCAGGGACACTGAACCATAGATACCAAGGCATTGCTTGTAATAGGTCGTTGAGTGTGGATTACGCAAGGCAAGAACCCAGAGAGGTTACAGATATGAATATCGGTTATGAACGGCAAAGAATTTGGATATCGACTTGGAGAGGTCCTGGATTGGGTTATTGGTTATTGGATGAGGATGGATTAGGACTCGATAATCGGATTCGAATGGATATGGAATTGCCTGAAGAAGCTTTGGTAACTAGATTTGGAATCGGACATCGGCTCGGAGTAGTCAAGAATGGTGCACTCGGATGGGATGGCTTGGTAATGGAACGGATTATTAATCGGATGGTATGGCTATAGACGGAATATGGACTTCAGATGTCGGATTTGGAGCTTTTAAAAACACACCTTTTTATCACAAGGCATGTTTTGAGGGGCAAATATTATCCCGCCTTTTGGTCAAGGATGGGATATCAATAGATTGGCTGGAAAGGATGGATATCAGGATTGGAAATCGGTTGGAAACAAGGCTATGATCGATGTCGTCAAAATTTGGCCGAGCACCAATCAAGAAAGAATCGATTGGGAATTATGGAGAAGGTTAGAAGAGGCTATTTTTCAAGTTTCAAGTCAAATGGAGTACATCTGCTCAAGAAAATGATGGATACATATACAGGGATGTCTCATTAGAAACGATACGAACTCGTATCGATCCGGCATGGGTGCGAACGTATTGTTCGTATTTGTAACAACCCTATTTTGGAGATTACATGTGAATATTAAACTATAACGGTAGTTATAATTTGATATTGAGAATTAAAATAAATTGGGAATTTAATTTTTTATTTGGAATAAACAATAAATTTTGAATTTAAAATGAGAAAACAAAGTTTGGAACTTTATATTATTTGCTTAGGGTAATAATAAATGGAAAATGGATTTTTATTTGGAGAAAATGCAACGATTTTATTAATTATTGCCAATTACTTCTTTTAATAACTTTTAAGGGAAGTAATTGATTTTTAAAGGCTGTTTATTTAGATAAAAAGATGGAATTTGGTTTAAAAATGTGTTTCGGTTATAAATATGAGACTAAAATTATTTGTTACATGTTTCTATGCAAGAAAATAATTTTTGTTGAATTTTAGAAGTTGAAAATAAGGAATTATGAATTTATCTGATGTAAATTAGGTATTTATGTAAATTTGGGGTTTTTAATAATAAAATTGTATTAAATTTAAAATAATATTTTTATATGATAGGAAATATTTTATTTTATATGTATGTAAGTGTTTGCATCAAAAATGGTCACAAACCCTAGTATCGCGATAGCACCGGTATATGAATATAAATCAGCAATATTCAAACACAAATCTCAGATCTAAGCAATATCAAGCACAACAATTCAGAAATAACGATCAAAAACACAGGATTTATAGTGGTTTGGCGATCTTGCCTACGTCCACTCTGAAGCTTATGATTTTATTGATTCACTTGATGATTTCAATTCGTTACAGCGGATTACAGTAAGTTGTCGCTCTGATGTTCGAATACAACAGTGATAAAAAGATGTAGAATTGAATCCGACAGAGTCTAGACGTCCAATCATCAAAAGATCTCTTTTCTGTAGGCTTCAGGGGGCTATTTATAGGCATAAGAGGCTAAGATCGTGCTCAAATTTCGGAAGACTTCTTCTGGCACGTGAGTGGGCCCACGCAACCGACCCCATTAAGTTTCGAGTCGATATGTGATCGATACGAAACGATTTCGTATCCATCAAAAATTGATCCAATCGAGCTGAAACTTGGCAGTAACATTCTTTCCCTTATATGGAAGCTAATGTGAAAATTTCGTTGCATTTGGATCAGCGGTTTAGGAGATATGATCGATGCAAGTTTGTGAGTTTCGTGATCACTGTCGCGTTCGAATCCATGTTTCGTATCCATCTGTTCGACTCGATCAAGGCACGTGAGTGTGAGGTCACGTGGTGTGAAATTCTTGGATCGTTCCCCCTTTTTTGTCATGTTGACCGTGTCGTATCCATGAGTTTCGCCTCGTTTGTATCGAGTGACGTTAGCTGTTTTGAATCGATCAACTACATGCACTACGTATTGATTTGCAGTATGCCTAGTTCGAATCGAGATTGGTGGCTTAGTTCATACCGACGATGATTTCATATCGATATTTGTGATGGATACGAACTAAAGCTCCCTGATGGATTCGAATAAACGCCCCCTTCATGAATGCAAACTAAGCATTGGTCGATCGATATGAAGTGTGTTAATGGTTGATGGATGCAGAGTTAATCGATACGAAACAGTTGCTTGAGTGCGAAACTGATCGATACGAAGTAGGGCCTATCGATGGGTGCGAAGCGGGATGGTCTGATCAATACGAAGCCGATCGATGCAGAATGGATGGATACGAAAATGCGGCCGTCCTGACCGATGCGAGATTGATGGATTCGAACCGAGGCAGGATGGTGGATACGAACCACATCGATACGAACCGATGTGCACTGATAGATACGAAAATATAGCTTTTTCCTTCAATTTGCATCGATCATAACTTGAGCACATGAACTCGAATTGACTTGAAATTTGAAGTGCTGGCCCCCATGATTTTGCTTGTCGTGTCCTATCAATTGTAGCCCGATCCGGGTTCGGACAAAATTCATCGATATCCATGGTTAAACAATGTATAGCCAATCTTTGAGATGAACCGTCTTTGGTTTCCGATCAATCTTTTGGCATCACGTCCTTGCCAAAAGGCGGGATAACATTTGCTTCCCAAAACATGCCTTGCGATCGGAAGGTGTGTTTTTTAATGCCGCACGCTGGATGTTCATATCCTGTCAACAACCTGTAAAGAACTCGATAGTTTCATATGACCTCGAATGACGATCGTTCGGGATCGTATGCCATTTTTTCACGGTCGATGCTGTTCGTGACGAATGATGGGATGAGACCTTTTGTGGTCGGATGCCGTTCGCAGCAAATGGTGAATTGGGACCGTTCGTGGTCGGATGCCGTTCATGGCGAATGATGGGATAGGATAGTTTGTGGTTGGATGCCGTTCGTGGCAAATGGTGAATTTGGACCGTTCGCGGTCGGATACCATTCGCGGAAAATGATGGGATGTGACCATTCGTGGTCAGATGCCATTCGCGGCAAATGGTGAATAGGGACCGTTCGCGGTCGGATGCCGTTCGCGGCAAATGGTGATCGTTCGTGATCGGGTGCCGTTTGAGGCGAATTGTGACCGTTCGAGGTCGTGTGCCGTTCGAGGCGAGTTGTGACCGTTTGAGGTCGGGTGCCATTCGAGGCGATTTGTGACCGTTCGAGGTCGTGTGCCGTTCGAGGCGATTTGTGACCGTTCGAGGTCGTGTGCCGTTCGAGGCGAATTGGTGTGCCCCGGGGGGGGGGGGGGGGGCGGCTTAGTATTATCGATGCTAGATTTCATGTTCGGGTGAGTTTCTGAATTAAAGACTTTGGCGGTTTATCGCCATACAAGAGGTGCTCGTGGATCGTTCGCGATCCAACGGGCATACAAGTAAAAATTTTCACATAATTGAAAATATTAAAGCAATGATCATACAAATTCCACAATAGAAATGTCCAAACAAACTAAGTCCAAATGTCCAAATCAAAATCAAAGAAAAATCAAGACGAGGATGTCAAAGCGTAAACTCTTACTATGGTGCGGTCGGTAGTCATTCAAAGCATGCCTATGGATCGTGCGCGATCTCATACATGTGTAAATGATTTAACTGTGTTATTGAGAGGTTTACGACTTGTTCATCGTTATTCCAGTCAATCAATCAATTGATAACCATACGGTGTCCCGGTTCAGGGTCACCTCTAGCTGATGTAGACGGTGGTCGCTCTAGCTCCACCATTGGAGCTCGCCTCCTCACATCCTGAAGTAGCCTACCGGTCTTGATATGCCCTTCCACCTCATCCTTCAGACGTCTACAATCATTAGTGTTATGACCGTTCAGTTCATGGAATAAGCAATATTTGTCTGATTTCCTCTCGTCAACAGTTGGATCCCTTCGCATTGGTCTACGATATGGAACCTGCTCTCTGGTATCCTGATAAATTCGCTCCAAACTCTCATTCAGCTCTGAGTATGTGGTGAATCTTGGTTCCTTTCGCGGTTGCATTGATCTGTTATCGTTATTCTCAGCCTTTCATTTTCCCTTTCTAGTTTCTGTACCTTTCTCAGGGGGATTTCCACCTTTGACCGCAAAAACATTAATTTCTTCTCCTACTTCTCTTTCAGCATTTGCATCTTCCAACCGCAAAATTTTTTCCGCCTCGTGATAGAATTCTCCTAGATCCATAGCGGATCTTTAGTCAATGAGTTTTTGAACTCTATGCCATCAGCTATTCTGGACATATCTACCATCATAACCATGGATGAATCTGGTCGATCCACCGATGCTGCTGCCTCGTTGAATCGCGTCAGAAAACTCCTCAAAGTCTCCCCATCTTTCTGCTTTAAAATCGCCAAACTCATTACATTCTTGGGTCTTGCAATGTGAACCCTAAATTGCCTCATGAATCTCTCAGTTAAATCTGCCCACGTTCCTATGGAACCACTCTCCAGCTACCTAAACCATAACGCTGCGATATCTGTCAGATATAATGGAAAGCACCGGGCCATAACTTCCTGTGATGCCCCAGCACTTCCATGTGCCTCATATACTTTGCCAGATGGACCGCGGGGTCCGTCCTCCCATCGTACATCTCCACCGATGGTAACTTGAACTCTGGTGGATTCCTAGCCATCTAATTGCAGGAGAAAAGGGACTCCTGTTCACGTCTTCAAGATCTCTGTTTACTAATCCGCCTCTCATAGCCCGTCTGACCATCTCTGCCAATCTGTCATTGTCTCTAAGATGTAATCCGCGTTCATCGCTGTCGACCTCCCCCCCAAGTCCATGAGAGCTTTCTGGAATCTGCCCCCCTGGGTGAGCTTTCATCCCTCTACTACCTCCAGGTTGATCAGATGCCCCTATCTCTCTCTCCGGGATTGGATCAACATGCTCCAAGTGTGTGCCCCCTAATCTAGGTGCTACGCCTGATGGTCCTGCTCCATTCTGAACTCCATCCTCTCCTCGATTTTACGCTCCAAGTTGCCCAATCTGTTGAAGCAAATTCTGGATCATCTCTTCTTACCTCTTCATCATTGACTCTATCTCATCCCTGGTGATGAAGATCAATGCCTGATTCGCTCCTGAGAAAGCCTCTTGACTTCCTCCGTGTTGACTTCTTTCCGGTCTCTGCCTTCTACTTGTTTGTTTTGTCATAGCTCCTTAGATCTGAATTCTTAAATCTTTAAATTTAACTTCCAAGCGGTAGAATCCCTGACTTAGCCTTCTCAGTGAAAGCACCAAAGTGTTTGCACCAAAAATGGTCACAAACCCCAGTATCGTGAAAGCACCAGTATATGAATATAAATCAGCAATATTCAAACACAAATCTCAGAACTAAGCAATATCAAGCACAACAATTTAGAAATAACGATTAGAAACACAGGATTTATAGTAGTTCGACGATCTTGCCTACATCCACTATGAAGCTTATGATTTTATTGATTCACTTGATGATTTCAATCCGTTACAGCAGATTACAGTAAGTTGTCGCTTTGATGTTCGAATACAACAGTGACAAAAAGATGTAGAATTGAATCCGGCAGAGTCTGGACCTCCAATTGTCAAAAGATCTCTTTTCTATAGGCTTCAGGGGCTATTTATAGGCGTAGGAGGCTGAGATAGCGCTCAAACTTCGGGAGACTTCTTCTGGCACGTGAGTGGGCCCAGGCGACCGACCCCACCAAGTTTCGACTTGATCTGTGATCGATACGAAACGATTTCGCATCCATCAAAAATTGATCCAATCGAGCTGAAACTTGGCAGTAACATTCTTTCCCTTGTATGGAAGTTGCTGTGAAAATTTCGTTGCATTTGGATCAGCGGTTTAGGAGATATGATCGATGCAAGATTGTAAGTTTCGTGATCACTGTCGCGTTCGAATCCATGTTTCATATCCATCTGTTGACTCGATCAAGGAAAGTGAGTGTGAGGTGACGTGGTGAGAAATTCTTAGATCGTTCCCCCTTTTTTGCCGAGTCGACCGAGTCGTATCCATGAGTTTCACCTCGTTTGTATCGAGTGACGTTAGCTGTTTTGAATCGATCAACTACATGCGCTATGTATTGATTTGCAGTATGCCTAGTTCGAATCGAGATAGGTGGCTTAGTTCGTTTCGATGGTGATTTCGTATCGATATTTGTGATGGATACGAACTAAAGCTCCCTGATGGATTCGAATAAACGCCTCCTTCATGGATACGAACTAGGCATTGGTCGATCGATACGAAGTGTGTTACTGGTTGATGGATGCAGAGTTGATCGATACGAAACAATTGCTTGAGTGCAAAACTGATCGATACGAAGTAGGGCCTATCGATGGGTGCGAAGCGGGATGGTCTGATCAATGCGAAGGCGATCAATGAAGAATGGATGGATACGAAAATGTGGCCGTCCTGACCGATGCGATATTGATGGATTCGAACCGAGGTAGGATATTGGAACGAACCACATCGATACGAACCGATGTGCACTGATGGATACGAAAATATGGCTTTTTCCTTCAATTTGCATTGATCATAACTTGAGCATATGAACTCGGATTGACTTGAAATTTGGAGTGCTGGCTCCCTTTACTTTACTTGTCGTGTCCTATCAATTTTAGCCAGATCCGGGTTTGGACAAAATTCATCGATATCCATGGTTAAACCATGTATAGCCAATCTTTGAGACGAACTGTCTTTGGTTTTCGATCGATCTTTGGTATCACGGCCTTGCCAAAAGGCGGGATAACAGTAAGTTTACATAAATTGTTCATGTAAAAATTTAAAAGTGAATGTAATTGTATAATAATATACATATCTATGCATTTGTTAAGTGTTGTATTAATTTGCTTAAGTTTTCTTTTAATTTCTTTTTATTTCGGTCCAAGCCCACTTAGCCTAAGCCTGAATGAAGAAATAAGAAACTAATTACCGTATGCTCATTTTCTTCCTTCTCCTGTGAACATTCAGAAACCAGAGGAAAAAAAGAACCCAACTTCATCTTCTTCAATCTATGGCTTTTGAAACTCAAATTTCTTCAATTCAAGCTGAGATCTTTATCAACCTAAAGTAAAATTCATAGGTAATCATATTCCAAAATCTAAGTACTCTCATTCAATGTTATTTTTAAGAAGATTGTCTGTTAATTATCTCTTCTTGTTTGCATGTTTCTATTTGTAGTTTCTATAGGTTCTAGAGGCCAAAATCTTCTCAAAGCTTCAACCTTTTAGCTGCAAATCCGAGTCTTTCCATTGCAATAGTAAGGTGAGTGCTAAACTCACAAATATCTAGCTGAGATAAGAGTTTGATATTAACAAAATGCAAAAATTCGTTTTTAATGTTGATTTTCTAGGTGCTGCAAACACTGTCTGGCTATGAATTTGAGACATCATATCTTTTTAATGCTTTGTCTAAATTGCATGCTTGGTGAAAATTAAAGTGTCGTTATTGGTCTTTGCGCGTGTTAAATTTCAGGACATTTCGACCTATATAACTTATAGAAACATGCTGCCGAACATTGGCTCACAGCATGTTTTTACCCAGATTTTACAGTGAAAACACTGTCTGGGTTTACTTTTAGTCATCGTATCTTTTTCATGCTTTGTCTAAATTGCATGATTCTTTGTGTAGTTTAAAGTGTTATTGTTGGTCTTTGTGCATGTTAAATTTTAGATCATTTCGACCTACATAACTTATAGAAACATGCTGCCGAACATTGACTCGGAACATGTTTTTGTCCAGATTTTACAGTGAAAACACTGTCTAGGTTTAACTTTGAGACATCGTATCTTTTCCGTACTTTATCTAAATTGCATGATTCTTGGTGCAGTTCAAATTGTTGTTGTTGGTCTTTATGCATGTTAAAATTCAGCTCATTTCGTCCTATATAGCTTATAGAAACATGCTGCCGAACTTTGACTCGAAGCATGTTTTTGCCCAGATTTTTATAGTGAAAACAATGCCCGTGTCCAACTTTGAGACATTATAACTTTCTCACACTTTATCCAAATTGCACGATTCTTGTTTTGATTGAAATTTGAAGTTTTCTATTATGTATTTAACAATTTTTAGCTTAATCCGATCTAATTTGGTCTTCTGTTTCGTGCTTGGAAGTTGAACCCCAGAGGGTTCTCGGGCCTGTGCATTTTTGGTTTTTGAACTGTTGCAAACATGGTCTGAGTCCATGTTTGAGATAGTGTAACTTTTCCATTTCCCATTGGAATTCATTGAATCTTTTTTTGTTTGAAAGATGAAGTTTTCTTTTTTGTGTACACTAATTATTAGTTAAATAAAGATAGTTCAGCCACCTATTTTATATCCGAAATTTGAACCCAGAGAAGATTTCAGACCTGGGTATTATTTGGGCCAAGTGTTTTTATGCTCTTTTCCCGTCCGATTTTTTTAACTTATACTTTATGTTTTGTGATATTTCTGAAATGTTTTAAGGGTTATGATGCTTATCAATAGGCTAGCCAGGTTTTGATGAATTTGAAATCCAAATTTGATTTGAATTTGAGTTGAATTTGAATGACGGTTTTGAGTGATTTCTTTGATTTCGAGCACAGATTTTTCCAAACAATTTTGAAATAATTTTTAAAATAAGTTGGCATTTAAAATAATTATTATGTAATATTTTTAAATTATTTTAAGCTGTTAAATCTATTTATTCTTTATAATAAGAAAATTTTCATATATCGTCTTCAAAATTGATTGCGGAAAATGGTTTTAAAGGCTTGTTTTCTCAAATAAATTATTTTGTATATAAAATACACACTTTGTACTATTCGAATGTATGAGAAAGAGAATTAAACTATTTAGTAAAACACGTGTTATGTGACATGTGCGTTTACAATTTTGGTTAATTTCGGAATTGTACGATCGAAGCTATTTGAGATTATTGATTTTGAGATGTTTTGCCATTTTATGGTGTATTTTGAGTTTTACAATTTCTATTTATTGGAATTATTTAAGATGGCCAATATTTGGCAAGTATTATGGTTTGAGATCTCCTATGTAGGAGTATGATCGATGAGAACCATCAGGATGTTTTGTTTACCTGCCAATGATATAAGGCAAGTCTTGAGTTTATGATTTCATATTTTGAGATTTATGGTTTATGAGGAACCATCATGATGTTTTCACTTGTCGATGAGATGAGACAAGTTATGATGCCATTTAATACTTGTCGATGTGATGAGACAAGTATGGTCTCTTTATCACTCGCCAATGAGACTAGGCGAGATATAATTTTCTGAGCTTTATGATATTTCTAGTGTGGCAACGACTAACGGCTAGTAAACCGCTAAGTGTGAATGTGTGGTATGTGACACATGTTAACACTTTTCGGGTTCCTATCCATGAGTTTGTGACACATTCATGATGTCTACCTAACAGAACTGCTTTGAGAGGTGTTAGCGACCTTGTCATGAAGACGAACTACTTTGGGAGGTGTTAGCAACCTTGTTAGGGCATACAAAATGGCTTCGAGAGGTGTCAGCGACCTTGTCACGAGGACAAACTACTTTGGGAGGTGTTAGCGACTTTGTTTGAGGCTTCGGCCGTCTGAGTTTAGCACGTGCAACATTGCTTCGGCACTACAATCGGGGATTTGGCCAATCCGGATTTTTTGAGTTTTCTATTTATTGTGATTTCATCTTTTTAAGATGTTTTATTACATTGATAGCCTAGTGCTATATGAGACGTTATATATATGGTGATTTCAATTATGATGTTTTGAACTCTTATCGAGTTCCTTGAGTTATGAGTTTGGATAATTTCAGGATTTTATAGGATATTCTGGGTTTTGCCATTTTGGCGAGTTGAGATTGAGATTCATATACATTTATACCAATGATATGAGGTATAATTGAATTTGGAAATTCATCTAT
Source organism: Allium cepa (assembly GCA_030765085.1). Taxonomy (NCBI): domain Eukaryota; kingdom Viridiplantae; phylum Streptophyta; class Magnoliopsida; order Asparagales; family Amaryllidaceae; genus Allium; species Allium cepa. Next base: position 244,342,758 of record CM060930.1, read on the forward strand.
TATTGAATTTTGGATCATCATATTTGAGAATGTTTTATGTTTTCCATATTGGCGAGAGTTTGTCTTGATGTTTCTCCTTTTGAGGAGACATGGGTCATGGAAACCATGTAGACATTTTGGGACGTCTCCGATGAAATGAGGCACTTGTGTTTGATTTGAGTATTGAGTTTGAGTTACCTCCTCCGAGGTATTTATTCACTTAAGTAGTGTTTGTTACTTAAATGTTGAGCTTATGAGTTTATCGATTCATTCTTCTCTTTCGAGAAGAAGTATCTACGTGTCTATTCTGCTTCATTTTAACGATATTGACTGATTTGTGTAGCTAGAATGACCCGTGTATTTATACTCGGGCCAGACCGAGTCCTTTCAGGTATCATCTATTGGACTTAGCTTGAAGGTGATGCTGGATATCAGCTCTTGTTTCTCTTGAGTAATTTCTGTTCTTCCGCATATCTGATGTATTTATATTTGATTCGATGTATATGGTATGGTCGAGTACCACCTTTACTGTATTCATATTTTATTGTACTAAACATGTATCAGTGTATTTGTATATATATTTGATGTTGATTACTGTTCTGTGATGTGCTTTACATCTAGTTATTGTATTTTGTTCTGATAGATTTGTTAGCCACCTATAGTTTTGGATTAAGCATTTACTGGGTATGTCGATCCATTGAGATAGAAAAGGAAAATCATATTGCATTTAACGATGTATTCGGTAGATGTTTAAGACAAAGTTATAGATGGTCGCCCTTAACCAACCCTATTCTCCGCTTTAGTAGATGGAATTACTCGTTAAATCTCTTTATTAAGGTGGGTCTTGGGGTGGGACGTTACATCATGGTATCAGAGCTGTGGTCAGAACAAAGTAGAATAAACATAGAACAGTACGTATATCACCTTTAGTAGAAGAAATGAGGAAAAAAAGAACCCAACTTCATCTTCTTCCATCTATGGATTTTAAAACTCAAATTTCTTCAATTCAAGCTGATATCTTTATCAATCTAAAGTAAAATTCACAGGTGATCATATTCTAAAACCTAAATACTCTCATCCAATGTTATTTTTGATAAGATTGTCTGTTAATTGTCTCTTCTTGTTTGCATGTTTCTGTTTGTAGGTTTCTACAGGTTCTAGAGGCCAAAATCTTCTCAGCTTCAACCTTTTAGCTGCAAATCCGAGTCTTTCCATTGCAACGGTAGGGTGAGTGCTAAACTCACAAATATCTAGCTGATAAAAGAGTTTAATATTCATAAAATGCTAAAATTCGTTTTTAATGTTGATTTTCTGGATGATGCAAACACTGCCTGGCTATAAATTTAAGACATCATATCTTTTTCATGCTTTGTCTAAATTGCATGATTCTTGGTGTAGATTAAAGTGTTGTTGTTGGACTTTGTGCACGTTAAATTTCAAGACATTTTGACTTATATAACTTATAGAAACATGCTGCCGAACATTGACTCGCAACATGTTTTTACCCAGATTTTACAGTGAAAACGCTGTCTAGGTTTAACTTTGAGTCATCGTATCCTTTCCATGCTTTGTCTAAATCGCATGATTCTTGGTGCAGTTTAAAGTGTTGTTGTTTGTCTTTGCGCATGTTAAATTTCAGATCATGTCGATCTATATAACTTATAGAAACATGCTGCCGAACATTGACTCGGAGCATGTTTTTGCTCAGATTTTACAGTGAAAACACCGTCTGGGTTTAACTTTGAGACATCGTATCTTTTCGCTGCTTTGTCTAAATTGTATGATTCATAATGCAATTTATAGTGTTGTTGTTGGTCTTTATTCATGTTAAATTTCAGCTCATTTCGACCTATACAGCTTATAGAAACACGCCGCCAACTTTGACTCGGAGCATGTTTTTGCCCAGATTTTTATAGTGAAAACACTATCTGGGTCCAACTTTGAGACATCATAACTTTCTCACATTTTATCCAAATTGCATGAGTCTTTTTTTTCTTAAAAGATGAAGTTTTCTATTATGGGTTTAACAATTTTTAGCTTAATCCGATATAATTTGGTCTTCGGTTTCATGCCTGAAAGTCGAACCTCAGAGGGCTCTCAGGCCTGTGCATTTTCGGTTTTTAAACTGTTGCAAACATGACCTGAGTCCATATTTGAGACATTGTAAAATTTTTCATTTCTATTCGGAATTCATTGAATCTTTTTTGTTGAAAGATGAAGTTTTCTATTTTGTGTATACTAATTTTTAGTTAAAACAAAGATCGTTCGGCCCCCTATTTTATATCCGAAATTTGAACCCAGAGAAGATTTCAGACCTGGGTATTATTTTGGCCAAGTGTTTTTATGCTCTTTTTCCATCCGATTTTTTTAACTTATACTTCATGTTTTTGTGATATTTTTAAAATATTTTGAGGGCTATGATGCCTATCAATAGGCTAGCCAGGTTTTGATGAATTTGAAATTCAAATTTGATTTGAATTTGAATTGAATTTAAATGACAGTTTTGAGTGATTTCTTTGATTTCGAGCATAGATTTTTCCAAAAAATTTTGAAATAATTTTTAAAATAAGTTGGCACTTAAAATAATTATTATGTAATATTTTTAAATAATTTTAAGCTGTAAAATCTATTTATTCTCTATAATAAGGAAATTTTCAAATATCGTCTTCAAAATTGATTTCAGAAAATGGTTTTAAAAGCTTGTTTTCTCAAATAAATTATTTTGTATATAAAATACACACTTTATACTATTCAAATGTATGAGAAATCAAATTAAACTATTTAGTAAAACACATGGTATGTGACATGTGCGTCTACTATTTTGGTTAATTTGGACTTGTACGATCGAAGTTATTTGAGATTATTGATTTTGAGATGTTTTGCCATTTTATGGTGTATTTTGAGTTTTATAATTTATATTTTTTGGAATTATTTAAGATGGCTAATATTTTGCAAGTATTATGGTTTGACATCTCCTATGTAGGAGTATGGTCGATGAGAACCATCACGATGTTTTGTTTACTTGCTAATGATATAAGGCATGTCTTGAGTTTATGATTTCATATTTTGAGATTTATGTTTATGTGGAACCATCATGATATTTTCACTTGTCGATGAGATGAGACAAGTTATGATGCCATTTAATACTTGTCGATGAGATGAGACAAGTGTGGTGTCTCTTTATCACTCGCCAATGGGACTAGGCGAGATATAATTTTTTGAGTTTTATGATGTTTCTAGTGTGGCATCGACTAACGGCTAGTAAACCTCTAAGTGCGAATGTATGGTATGGAACACTCGTTAACACTTTTTGGGTTCCTATCCATGAGTTTGTGACATATTCACGATGTTTACATAACATAACTGCTTTGAGAGGTGTTAGCGGCCTTGTCATGAGGGCGAACTGCTTTGGGAGGTGTTAGCGACCTTGTAAGGCCTGACAAAATGGCTTGAAGAGGTGTCAGAAACCTTGTCATGAGGACGAACTGCTTTGGTAGGTGTTAGCGACGTTGTTTGAGGCTTCGGCCTTCTAAGTTTAGCACGTGCAGCATTGCTTCGGCATTACAATCGGGGATTTGGCCAATTCATATTTTCTGAGTTTTCTATTTTATTGTGATTTCATCTTTTTAAGATGTTTTATTACATCGATAGCCTAGTGCTATATGAGATGTTATATATATGGTGATTTCAATTATGATGTTTTGAACTCTTATCGAGTTCCTTGAGTTATGAGTTTGGATAATTTCAGGATTTTATAGGATATTCTGGATTTTGCCATTTTGGCGAGTTGAGATTTATATACATTTATACCGATGAGATGAGGTATAATTGAATTTGGAGATTCATTTATAATTGAATTTTGGATCATCAAATTTGAGAATGTTTTATGTTTGCCATATTGGCTAGAGTTTGAATTGATGTTTCTCCTTTTGAGGAGACATGGTTCATGGAAACCATGTGGACATTTTGGGACATCGCCGATGATATGAGGCAATTGTGTTTGATTTGAGTATCGAGTTTGAGTTATCTCCTTCAAGGTATTTATTCACTTAAGTAGCGTTTGTTACTTAAGTGTTGAGCTTAGGAGTTTATCGATTCATTCTTCTCTTTCGAGAAGAAGTGTCTTCATGTCTATTCTGCTTCATTTTACCGATATTGACTGATTTGTGTAGCTAGACTGACCCGTTTATTTGTACTCGGGTCAAACCGAGTCGTTTCAGGTATCATCTATTGGACTTAGCTTGAAGCTGATGTTGGATATCGGCTCTTGTTTCTCTTGAGTAATTTCTGTTCTTCCGCATACTCTGATGTATTTATATTTGATTCAACGTATATGGTATGGTTGAGTACCACCTTTGTTGTATTCATATTGTATTGTACTAAACATGTATCAGTGTATATGTATATATATATGATGTTGATTACTGTTCTGTGACGTGCTTTACATCTAGTTATTGTATTTTTTTCTGATAGATCCGTTAGCCACCTATAGTTTTGGATTAAGCATTTACTGGGTATGTCGATCCATTGAGATAGAAAAGGAAAATCATATTGCATTTATCGACATATTCAATAGATGTTTAAGACAAACTTATAGATGGTCGCCCTTAACCAACCCTATTCTACGCTTTAGTAGACGAATTACTCATTAATTCTCTTTACTAAGGTGAGTCTTGGGGTGGGGCATTACAGTATTGGTCAAGTAGAGGGTTGCGATGTGTCTCGACTTGATGAATACGAACTTGGATTGGGTAGACGGGGGCACGATGATTTGTTCGACTCGATTATTTGGCATCGATCAGGATGGACTTAGGCTGCAGACTTTGTATCTATACGTACATATCGATTGGATGACGAAGTATGTCGGTGCATTTCATATCGATCAGGGTTGGGATCAATACGAAGGATGAAGCATTGGTCGTAGGAACTTGGGTTAGCATTTCGCATCGATCTATTATTGATCGATACGAAGGACCCACTCACGCATCGATTCGAAGAAGACCATGGGGCATTCTCAGGATGGCTATGTTGGGTGGATACGAAGGCATCATGAGCCATGTTCGTATCGATCATGTTCGTATCGATATGTTTGTATCGATCAATATGAAGGAAGCAGTCAACTCGGTGTCAGAAGAGGATCTCCCACGAACTTCCAAGCCACGTCATAGATGCCAACTTGATCGATTTGAAGAGAGGAGGGTATGGAAACGAAGTGAGGGATACGAACGTGACTGCCAACCAATGAACATGAAATTGCATCGATCATATTTCATAATCTACCAGTCCAAAATCTATGAAATTTTCACAGGATCTTACATACAAGCTAAAGAAGGTTCATGCCAAATTTCGACTCCATTGGACAAAATCTTGATCGATACGAATTACGTTCGTATTGATCACGGATCGAGTCGAAATCGCCTAAGATCGATCGCGTGGGCCCACTCACATGCCAGAAGAGGTCTTCCGAACTTTAAGCGAGATATTTGCATGAAGCGCCTATAAATAGCACCCTAGAGCCTACAGAAAAGGGACTTTTGGATCCTACGACATCCAGACTCTGCCAAAATCATGATTGCACTCAAACTCTGTCATTGTACTCGAAAATTACTGCTATAATTCATTGTAACCAGCAAGCACATCAATAAAAGATTATTCTTCGGAGTGGACGTAGGTCGGAGTTAGCTGAACCACTATAAATCTTGTGTTTCTATTTGTTATATTTCGGTTGTTGTTCTCTGCTTTGTTTGGATCTGAGATTTGTGTTAGAATATTGCTGATCTGTGTTCATACACTGGTGCTTTCACGATAATTGGGGTTTGTGACCAATTTTGACGCAAACAGAGACTAGCTTGTATTTTCTAGGCATAGAGGAGGCTAAATATTTAGTATTTTAGATTAACATCCTGTAATTGTATAGTCTCTTGTGTGTGTATCAATATGATGTGTATTAGACAGATATTATATATTGTATATTATATATTATTGCTACGATTGACTCTATGTTCTCTGATATTTACTGTATATCATTTATTGTTCTATCTTGGAAGCATGCGTGTTTATTGCTTTCTGTCGATACTATGTACGTTTTGTGGTAACTTATTATTTGATGTTTAAATACGTACCAGTGATAACCCAATGGAATATTCATGTGTCTAACTAATGTTTCCTTATTCTCTATATTATCTGACAGTATTTCTCTATACTACTCTTGGATAGTATGGGTATAGAGGTGGGAGTGTTACAATACTACCCAAGAGACGTGAAGCATAAAACTGTTCAAAGCAGCATGACAATCCAAAGAAGGCACATCAATTTGTGAAAATAGTTGGAAGAATGGAAACATCTCTTCAAAGCAGAATATAATGTCGATGCTTGTCTTGACCCAAGGCATACCTTGTTGATAACAGTGTATATTTCGGAAGGCAAGTGTTATCCTGCCTTTGGACTAGGTCATATCTAGACGAGTCAGAACCATCAAATAGTTAGAAAGTAAATCAAAAATCCAAAAATATAGCTCGGAAAGTCAGAATTCAACCATAGTGAAAAGGTTGATATGGAGTCTTGCTTATAACTTAAGGAAAGCTAACCATTTTTTAAAATAACTAAGTGTCATAGAAGAAAAGAAAAGAAAAATAGGAGAAGTGACAACTCAGTAGCAAGTTGAGCCACTCAACTCATTACTTATCCCTAAGTGAAAGCCTAATAAAATAGATTAAAGGAGATTAGAGAAAATACTATAGATAACAAATGACATGGAGTAAAAGGAGATTGACCATAGGCTTTCTACTCGAAGAAAACAAGAGGCACAAAAACTAAAATCCAAAAATGACAAAGTGACAATTTGACACCGAGTTGTGAGCCAACTCAATACCGAGTTGACCACCGACTTATGAACATGGTCATGATCTTCTTCCTGAACCTCCTCCTGAACATGGAGAATACGGGTAGCAAATATCGTAGCCTATTTCCCTGATCCGCGTCTATGATTAGGATGATAAGGACACTAATTCAAGATCCTTTTTCCGTCTTCTGAATTTTTTGATATAACTCCGTTGCTCTGTTGGATTTTTTTGTGAGTTGTAGGCACTAAGTTGTCAGAACATAGTTTGCAAAATCTTGAAAATCGTTAATAAAGTTCATGTGGACATTGAATAGAGTTTTGATGAACCATTATAAATTATCATATATAATTTACTTAGTTTTCTATTTAATTTCTTTAATTTATTATGTACTTAATTCAAATCGGATGTTTGCCCAATTTTGGCACAAACAAGCCCAATCTTTATGTCAACTTAGTTAAAAGAATAGATAACAAAGAAAATATTATAATCTACATGTTTACCAATATGTAATATATCGTGAATAATGCCAAATGGTAATATCGAAGTTATGGAACCATACCTCAACCGGTATTTTCACCTGCATCCAACAAGTTAGCACATTTTTACTATCGTGCTACGCTATGTGATAAAGCTACCATATACAAAACATCACAACACATATCATGATTCAACTATCACCAACTAGACTAATGGGTCACGGTCCTTTGGTAAGGCCAAAACCTTCCAAATATGGTCACTAATATAAGACCAGTGCTATAATACTGCAACAAGTGTGGTCACTAATGCAAGACAAAATCACATATTGTAACTAATATTAGATGAATGCTTTGCATGCTTCAATCACGTATGATAACTTATATAAGACCATACCATACGTGCTCACTAATATAAGACCAATACTAGTCATTTACAAATACCGAATCTCAAGGCCTAAGCCAAGAGGTACAGACTTACTCCTTACATGTACTATTGTATGGAATCGTATATCACAATACCTTAGTCGCCATGCTCAAAAATCATCAGATGACTCTATAAAAGTTACAAGACAAATCAAGATTGTAAAGATCTTAGACTAGACTGGAAAAGAAGAGAAGTATAACCAAATTGATTAATGTTCCATTAATATGAAGGGTTGGCCTCATTGGGAGGGTAAATTATATGTTCTCGAAATGGAAAATTCAATTGTTGGAGTACTTCATGAATTCCATCATTATAGGATGAGTGCTCATCCTCATGGCAATAAAATGTAGAAGTATGTGAAGCATGTTTATTACTGGAAGCATATAAAAAGGCATGTATTTTGGAGTTCATAGGTAAGTGCATGACTTGTTAATGAGTCAAGGCCGAACAGAAGGACTTTAATGGATTGTTATTGCCTTTGGAACTTTTGCACTGGAAGTGAGAACATATTCATATAGATTTTATGTATATTTTGCTATAGAATTAGAGAGGAAATGAGAGAATATAGGTCACTGTGGACCACTCGACAAAAAATTCTCATTTTATTCCTTAAACGTTTTGAGGATCGCTCCATCTTTAGCAACATTATAAGTCATGATATTATGAGGTCACATGGTGTACTCCCTAGCACCATGAATGATCGAGATCCATGCCTTAGGAATGAGCTTTGGAAGAGCATGCTACATGCACTGGGCATGGAGAAGAGCTTAAGGACAAATTGTCATCACCCAACCCATGACTAAACTGAGAGATTGAACCATGTACTTGATGACTTATTAAGAGCTTGAATTATTGATTCTCGAAGGATTGTGGAGGGTAACTTGCTTCTAGTTGAGTTTGCATATAGTAAAAGCTTTCAAGCTATATCGACATGACACCATTATAAGCTTTGTTTAGATGACCATGTAAGTCCTCAAGACTTTGTAAGTCGCCAACCTATTCATGAGGGACAACCAATAAGATGATACTTGGGCCGTCTTGTTGGAAACAGTGTAATACTAATGTAAATGGATCTTAAAGATACTTCAACACTAGAGAGGGTGAATAATGTTTTATAACCTTTATGGAACTTTTTAATTTATTTCAAAATTTGAACCAAACACAGATAATCAATCATATATACATACTAATAAGCAATCATAAATATAGGTAAATACAGTAAAAGTAAAGTAATGAGTTAGAGAGATGACACTTGTGATTTTATATAGGTTCTAATTTCTCCTACATTTAGTCCCGTTCAATTTTTGGTACATATTTATTTTCAAGTGCCTACTCTTTCGACGATAACAAGCAGACCAGAATACAGTCTCGATTTCAACGCAACGAGATACACCCCTGATTTTTGAGTTCAGGGTAGGCTGCTTGATTTGATTGGGTAATAAGATCACCCACTTGATTTAAATAGGATACAAGCATGCCTACTTGTTTGAAAGGGCAACAAGCACACCCACTTGATTTGAATGAGCATTAAGCACACCCAAACAAATAGTAGAGAATTATTTATTTCCAAATACAAACAGATGTACTTTGATACAAGATATCCTATATCCCTTTTGATAGTACTTTGGTCTTTAAATTGATGAGAGAATATGTGAAGATGAGTGAGTAGTTTGTAGAGAGCACGGTAGTGTTTTAATTTGGGAGAATATGTATTGAGAGTTCAGAGTAAGTAGATGAAAGAAATGTAGAAAACTGGGGTAGCTATAACACAATGTTGGATCTTAAGGTTATTCAGACACTAGAAGTGATGAACTGTGTATTAACTATTTACTTATGAATATAAAACTGTATTTATTCAAATTGCAAACAGAAAGAAGTAATCAGAGAATAAGTAAGTAATAAAGTAAAATGCAGTAAAGTAAATAACACCCGGATTTTTATACTGGTTCGGATTAACCAATCCTACATCCAGTCCTGCACTCTATCATGCAGAATTCCACTATAATCGCTTGCTTTTCACGGGTGGCAAGAACACTTTTACAATCTTGGTTTCACGGGCTACAAGACACACCCTCTTGATTTTACAGGCTACAAGAACACCTTCTCTTTATCACCAACAACAAACTATGGCAAGTGGTTGTATCTTCAATACAAATTCTAGCAGATCTAGTACAATGATCCTATAGACCTCCAATGGCAATATATCTTTGAATTCTTTGAGAAATAGGATGAAATGTGAAAGAGAATGATGTGAATTAAAGTACAACTCTCTGATATTATATGGCTTGCAAATCAGTGAAGAATTAGAGTGAATTAGTATCGATTTGCAAGAAGATTTGAAGAGTATGCAATGGATTTCTTTTGCAAATGTTTGGAGAAGAAGGAGTAAGATAAAGTATGATTTCGTGATATTAAAATTCATTTTCAGAGGCCTTTATATATTGGTTGAAGAGACGTGTCTTTTGGTAACGAGATGGAGGGAAATGTCTCTTCATTTAAAATTTGAAATTCTGAAAACTGTCAGTATGTCGGCATGCCCAAGTACCCCATGTCGACATGGGTGTGTTGCAAAATGAACAGCAACACTAATAAGTGTTGCAAATTTTCAGCATTTCAAATTACCTTACATTTGTGGATTTTTGTGATTCGGTTGAGGTCAATGGTTGATGATCTTTAAGTATATATGCCATGAGATCTTTAACAAGATATTCTAAGGTTCAACCAACTCCTCATCACTTCAAACACCTTTATGCTTCAGCATTCTTCTCTATTGGGTTTTGTTCTTCAATTGCTCCGATCAACCTTCTTCTATAATTCATTTTCTTCCACTATATTCTCGTTTATCTCTGTAAATGTCTCCATAATATATCCGATATGACTGCATAACTCGAAGATACGTTAGTAGTAATATTTATATGGTTGTTGTCATCAAAATCAATACCTAGGGTATTAATAAGAAACGCAAGCTAAAAATTCATTTTAAACCCTTCATCTAGTGTTTGAAAATACGAAGCTATCCGTGAAAGATGTAATAAACAATCACAACTTTTTAAAATAAAAAAGGCATTTTTTACCATTTAAACAGTTTAAAAGGATGTGTCTATTTTGAAGAGGTGTGATCAAAAACCATAACTTTTCAAATTTTAAAAACCATCTCCCCAACGGTCCATATATCGACATACCTACATGGTATATGTCGACATACCATGTATAATACTTCTAAATACTTAAAAAGTATTTCAAAATTTTAAACTCTTGTAAAATCATTAAAGTTAACTTCTAAATACTTTAATATGTATAATACTTTTATAAAATATTTGTGAAAATATACTTTGAAAATAAAAAAATATTTTGATAATAAAATTATAATAATACTATTTTGACAAAAGATTATTCAAGGAATCAAATGGTTGCTATCTAAGGACATTAAAAAATTATTCTAATGTTCATTTACTATAAACTATAGTCTGGAACTCTTCTTGTCTATATCCCTTAAACCCATGAGTCTTCATTTATTTTGATGATCTCTAGATCATAATTATCATGTACTATCTTTTATCATCAAACTCAACATCTGTAGAGTTATCACTATTGAACTCGATTATCCTGTATTATTTTTGAATTCAAGAGAATATAAAAATGATATTTCTTAGTTTTCAAAAGATGGATCTCAACGGTGATTTGACACTGTGGGGGGAGGGGAGTGAATACTATTTGTTGATTTTTGTGAATCTTTTTTAAATTATTTTAAGATTTAATTGAACACTGCAAAATCAACAATCACAGCTGCAAACCTAGATAGATACAAATGCAGTAAAAGTAAAAAAGTAAAGGGTGGAGTGATTACACCAGGAATTTTTATACCAGTTCAGAGGTATCCAACATCCAGTCCCATACAATTTCTTGTACAGATTTTTTCTCAAATATCAAAGTTTATATAATCTCAATTTCAAGGCTACGAGACACATCCTCTAGATTTTTGAAGCTTTGGGTATACTCACTGGATTCGAACGGGACACCAGCACACCAATTTAGATTCAAACGGGACATCAAGCACGCCCACTTGATTTAGATTGGACATAAGCACACCCATTTGGATTTTAGGGACACCAAGCACACCCACGAGTATAAGAGTATGATTTGGTAGGATTTACCGACTCAGTTTCTTGATCTTGAGTACGAATGATCCTATAACCTCTTGAACATCACTTTGATCTTGTTTTGAATGATAGGGATGATAAAGTAATTGATAGAGAATCAAATCAATTGAGTTTGAATTGATTTTGATTAAATTTGAGAACATTTTATATATTTTTTCTTTTAGAAATTAGGAGAGTAAAAGATGAGATAAATTTTGATTAAATTTGAGAACATTTTATATATTTTTTCTTTTAGAAATTAGGAGAGTAAAAGACGAGATAAAATATGAGAAAGTGGTTAAAAGATTTCGTTTGAAAATCCTCCTATTTTTAGAGCAATAACGGCCACGTCCGTTTATGAAGAGACATGACAAAAAGCCACTACATTTCAAATTTGAATTTTGAAAAAAATCAGTCTATATGTTAACATATAGTATTGTAGCATGTCGACATATCCCTTTATATTTTGAAAACTTACTTAATAAAAATTATTTTGAAAATATTTAGATTTGTAGAATATTTTGAAACTTTGTATAATGATCTAAACATAATTCATACAAATTTTAATCATATAAAAACTTAAGAAGGCTTTATAAGAATATTTTAAAATATTTTAAAATATATAAAGGATTAAAATATTAATTTAGTTTGAAAATAATATAGATAAAGTATGAGTGAATATATATTTAAAACAACGGTATAATAAATGTTATAATATACTTATAAATATTTAAAAAGCATAAAACTATAACAAAGTATAATAGATTTAAAAGTATATTTAAAATAATGAAAAACTTAATTACTCGAAATATAATAACCTTGTAAATAAAATCAAAAGTTAGAAAACGTTTGAAGGCCATTTTGAAAGATCATTTTGAAAAAGGGATTCTTTAACATCATTTTTGAAATTCAGAATATTTGAAAACTATTTAAAATCAAAGAATAGATTTTAAAATCTTTTAAAAAAGGATCAAAGAAGTGCTTATCAGGGTTTTAACAATAATATACGACTCTATAACTCTCTGGATATCTTGAATCTTCAATACTCATGAGTCCTCAACCTTAACTCTTGAATCTCTTATCAGCCTCTTGAATATGCTCTTGATACTGTACAGTCTTCTTAACAATACCTGTCTAATATCCTGAACTATATGTTATATACAACTTGATAAAAACATTAGCACCTATATTTTATATGATTCCATATGGTTGTTGTCATCAAAACTAATGCCTAAGGTACTAACAATCTTCCCATTTTTGATGATGACAACCATGTTTATAAAATATGATAATCTATGCCTAGATTTTTTGCAAAACTCCCCCTTAATCTATGCTTGGATATTTTATATATTTCTCTCCCTTTGTCATTAACAAAAAATATAACTAATACTCCCCTATCTAAGGTACTATATGTAAAAGTGATATGCTAATAAGAAAACCAATTTTATTAATATATCCAATCCATACATTCAAATCCAAATTCAAACCAAACACACGAATAAAAACCAAATGTATACATGAAATCAAATCCAAAACCTAACAAATCAAACTATAGAGTACTAATCCTAAGTCCTAAGGTATTTTCTATATAACCTGGGATTTGTGGATGGGACAAAAAGGCCAGTGAAGATATAAATTCCCTTTTTTATCGACGAGATTTCCACTTTGGCCGAAGCATTCTTCACCGATGCATCTAACTTCATCATTGCCCTCTTTTCTTTCTTTTCTTCTTCCTCTTCTTGCACTTCTTTATTTGTAGGATTAGGTTCATCCTCTTCGATCACTAATCGATTTGATGGATTATCCAATAGATATTTCTGAAGATTTCACAGAATTCGGCCTTTCTATTGTTCCTTCATCATTCTCGGTTAAATGGCTTGCATTTCATAAACCATATTGAGAATATGCTTCAGATCACTCTCAATCTTGGTCACTTTGGCCAATGTAGAGGTTTGAAGAGGGCACAGAATAGGAGAATTGAATGAAAACAGTGTGGATTTATGCCTTGGACATTTTGAATTAGTAAAGTCCATCAATTCAATTTTATTTGTGATATCTAGAAAGAAGGAGACCATAAAAAGGGTTTGTATTCGAAAAAAAGTGGTATATGTAGCTATTTCAAGTTTTGAATTAAGGAGGGAAATTTGAATTCTGAAAATAACTACATATGTCAACGTATAGGAAGTAGATATGTTGACATATCTAGTGTATTTTTGATGATTTTTTTTTCTATTTAATTTTAGTTTATGTTATTATTTTTATATTTCCGAGAAAGAACATATTCCTAACTCTCTTCTTAGCTTAATAAACGAAGTTAGACTTGGTGGTTTTTTTAATATGTTAGCTATTTGATTTTCAGTATTTATAAATTCAAGTGAGAACTTTTTTTTATTTACATCACCCTTATAAAGTGATGTCATATATCTAAATGTTAAGTTCTTGTATGATGAGTTGGATTTTTAGATAAATTAATCGCACTAGTATTGTCGTAGTATATTGGCGATTTAGTAAAATTTAGACGAAAATCTTTTAATGTTTGTTGCATATAAATACCCTAAGAAAGGCTAATGCTGCTGAAATATATTTTGTTTCCGTTGTGAACAAAAATACAGATTTTTTCATTTTGCTAAACTAGGAAACTAGAGTGTGTCCTAAAAATACAGATTTCCTTAGGTTAAGATTGATACCTTGAACAGAGACATACACTATGCTTTATATCAGGTCTACTAGTGTGACCCCCCACCTCTATGCTCACAATAACAAAGGTTATTATAAGGTACAACGTCTGCTATTGCGAAGAATAAGGCTTGTTAGAAGCGACCATCCGTAAGTTATGCCTTAGATGAGTATTGAGTACATCGATAGGAGTTGTGTAAATCACTCCCATTGATATAGTTTCAATCCAAATCTAAATCGAAACCACGGTGGCTTAAGAAGAATTCAAAACAACTCATAATGGCAACAACTCAGATAAGTATAACCACATCAAAATAGAAATATCGGATATATAGCGGAAGACAAGTCTGGAATACATGTTACAGCAATCGATAGTTCACATAAACCAAATGTACATTTACATGTCATAAACATACATGAGACGAGAGTCAATGCACCAAAAAAGAAACACCTCGAAGCCTGGATGAAAGATGAAGTGAAATCCCAAAAGCTGAAGCGGCAACAAAATCATAGATAGCGACTCTCCTGAAATGACTCGGTCTGACCCAAGTATTATTTAAAAGAAAATAATAAACGGACCAGTCTAATTTAAACTTCAAAAATAAGTGTATGATAAACAACATTTAAGCAAATAATCATAATCTCAAATGAGATTATACAACATAGATAATCAACATAGCTCAAATAAAGAAATCTCAATTTAAACTCCATCAAAATCAATAATCTCGAATGAGACTATTCAACATAAAAAATCACTATAGTTTAAATGAAGAAATCTCAATTTAAACTTCATCAAAATCAGCAATTAAATTCCCAATTGAATTCAAAACAGCAATACGCAAATTTATAATCTCGGATGAGACTATAGACATATTATAATCTCGGATGAGACTATACACAAAATTATAGTCTCGGTTGAGACTATACAACATAGTAATCAACATAGTTTGAAGGAAGAAATCCCATTAAACATCATCAAAATCAACTTCCAAATTCACAATTGAATTCAAAACAGCAATATGCAGAATCTAGAAATCAAAATAAAATAACTAGAAAATCAACATAAATGATGGATCGATTCTAGGAGATGGCAAGTTTTAGCTACGCCACACGTGCATCTCAGATGGCCGAAGCCTACCAAGTACTATAATTTTTGACGCCCATCAGATGACCCGAAGGTCCGCAAAGTGACCCGAAGATCTAGTACTGGTAATTGACCCGAAGGTCCATCAGATGACCCGAAGGTCCAACATAGTGGCTCGAAAGCCCAACAAATTCATCAAAATCATCAAACAGCAGATGTTTCAATTAACGAATCCGGAATTGACCGAAATAGTAAAAGTGTGGTTCCATACTCCGCACTTTTGCTAAATCGTTTAAATCTCTTCATCGTTTCCTTGAAAGTGCAAAATTGTGTATTTTATATAAATAATATTTTACGTTCTCAAACGGACAAGTCCGGAATTAAGCGAATCAGTAAAAGTAAGGGTTCATAGTCCTCAATTTTGCTGAAGCGTTTAAATCGCTTCCTCGTTCTTTTGAAAGTGCAAAGTCTAAATTTTTTGGAAACTATAACCTGGAGCAATGCCTATATGCGCACGAAACTAAATATCAGTTGATCATGCCTAATGTTAACATGCGGACGATCCACTGTTATATTTTTTTCATGCAAGTAACTAATATAAACTAAACTAGATTTTCCCTGTGTAACATGCAAACCCGGTTCTACTACTATATGCCTGAACCAACAAAATTGTGAAATAACCTAACAAGTATTCATTTCCTTTTTCTTTTTTTCTTTTTTTTAACACAAAATGTCCTGATAAGCAACGGTTTTAATTCTCGCATGCACTCGTGCTTTTACAAAATACTTCGAACATAGTAACGTGCATTCAAAAGTTTACATGCACCTTTCAAAATAAAAAGAAGATGCCAGGGAACGCTTTCGTGCACAGTAACATACCCTCAAAATTTTTAATAAACGCAACGTGTGCTTGAATACAAACACCCATAGCTTGAGATGCAAACACACGCATATGGTCACATATTTTTATTCATTTGCATGAATATATTAACCCATTTGCACGAACATGTTTACCCATTCGCACGAATATGGTCCTGCTGGGTATATGAAATTTTTGTGATGAATGGTTAAGTGGAATGCCATATATTATTGTACACAACTAAGACACATGCATGCAACTAAGATGAGTTGTCCAAATATTTTTCATGCTCGAAATGGAACTGGCACTAAAATGAAAGGGACATCTTTATACAAAAATGAAAAATGGAACTGGCACTAATAAAAGTAATCGTGTGCACCTAATATGCATGCACATTTGGAAATAATTGATAAATAATAAGCCCAGTGAATAATGACTCTGTAGCTTGATTTTTCGTATGCTATATCTCGGCATGAAATTAAATTAAACATCAGTATCAGGCAATCTACACTGTAAAAGCTACAACGTCTGATGCGTACACCAAGTAGAGCAGATTCTAGTGAACAAGATTAGAAGAGGAAATGAAACAGCAGTGTGGTGGATCTATCTATGTAGAACGACAAGAAAGGATCAACATGTCGAAAGTGTTACCAGATAATATCAATAACTGACTTGGGCAATCATTTTAGCTCAGAGAATGAATGAAGTATAAATTAGAAAATGTGAGATTTTGTACTCACTTATGTCTTAAGGACCAACCCCTCTTCTAGATCCAAAAGAACGAGATTACTGCCATTAATGCATTCCTTGAGCAGCTGAAAACGAGCAAGAAAATGTTGCAACATATTATTTTTTCTTTTCTTCAATTTGCACAAGTCAAGGAAAATGATTGTTGGCCATCTTTTTGTGCATTTGCATTTAATGCAATGTGCTTGAGTGAAGAAAAGAAAGAAAAAGGACGTGCAGAAAAATGATGTGTGCAGCTGTGGGCCAAAGTGACAGCAAGAGGAAAAATTGTTTACACTTTAATTTTAATAAAATGAAGCTGCTCTTGCCGAAATTCGCAATATGCCTTCACACATGTTTTTTTTTAGAAGAATGTTACAGTAAGTTCATACATTTGCTTTTGGAAAAATGTAGTGACAACAACGTGAAGGTAAATAAAGGTATAACGCAATTCGACTGACTTTGCAACTGACCTTGCAATTTGAATTGCATCAATATTTTTTTAATTTAAAAATTTCTATTAGAAATATTTACTCCAACAGTAATTTAAAAATCATGGTCGTTACAACTAGCAGTTATATAAAGCAGTGATCCGATCATACCTCTATATAATTTTTGATCTACATCTTTTGAATATTCTTCCTTATTTAATTTTTCAATTTTTGCTATGTGAGTTGGTTTACCACTGGTATTTGACATATAAAATTTGTTAACTAAATATTCAGCTTTTTTCTTGACTTATGAAAGTATCATTGCTTAATTATTTTATTTGTAATCCTAACATGTAATTTAGTCATTCCATATGACTCATTTCAAATTCCATAGTCATTATATCTGAAAATTCTTTATTTAATTATTCATTGGTTAAACCAAAAATAATACCGTCTACATATATTTGTATCAGTTGAATATCATTGTTATTTCTTTTAATAAATAAAGTACTATCTGATTTTGAATGTAATAAATAGGATTTGAGTATATCATATCATGTTCTAGGAGCTTGTTTTAGACCATATAAAAGCTCTTCAATTTATACACGTGGTTAGGTAGCTTTTCATCTTCAAAAATGAAGGTTTTTCTACATAGACATCTTCCTTAATAAAACCATTAAAAAGCACTTTTAACATCCATTTGAAATAATTTAAAATTATTATGATTTGCAAAAGCGAGTAAGATTCGTATTGCTTCTAATCTGACTACGAATGCAAAAGTTTCATCAAAATCTATACCTTCTTCTTGACAATAACCATGACTGATTAAACGTGCTTTATTTTTTATAACTTATCCTTGTTCATTCATTTTATTTCTATACACCCATTTGGTTGCTATTATAGATTTATCCTCAGGTCTTGGACTAATTCCCAAACATTATTTCTTATAAACTAATTTAATTTATCTTACATAGTAAGACTCCATTATTCACCTATTGATGCTTAGGTTCAATAGTTGAAATGAAAGTGACATTACTCATTTTATTTAATTTATTTTATGTTTTAATAGTAGGTTCTGTATTTCCTAGAATATTTCCTAGAGGATGATCTTTAAGTATTTTGTTATCTTATTTGGATGTTAATTTTCCGAATTATTATTATTTTCATCATTAGTGATTTCATTATTAATAATTTTATTTGTTTTATTAACATTTTCTTCTTCATCGAAACTAGTATTATTAATTTTAAAATTGTCGTCGAATGTAACATGTAATGTCCCTTCAAGTATTAGTTCTAGTATTAAAAACTCTATAAGCTTTACTTCTATTAGAGTATCCATTGGAAATACCTTTATCTGATTTAACATAAAATCTATCTAAATTTTCTATAGTACTTAATATAAAACATCTACTACCGAAAACTCTAAAGTATGATACTTTAGGTTGTTTATTATAAAATAATTCATATGGTGTTTTTTAGATCAAGGGTCTTATTAAAATTCTATTTAATATATAACACACTGAAGCAACTGCTTTAGCCCAAAAGGTTTTAGGTAAGTTACTAGCATTTAACATAGTTCGAGCGCACTCTTGAGTCGTTCTATTTTACATTTGACTACTCCATTTTGTTGAGGTGTTCTTGGAAATGAAAAATTAAGGGTAATACCTTTCTTATTACAAAAAATTTCAAAATTTTCATTTTCGAATTCTCCACTATGATTACTTCAAATTATTTTTATTTTAATAGACATTTGAATTTGAATTCTTTTAACAAAGATTTTAAACATTTCAAAGGCATCACTTTTTAGTTTTATAAAAACCGTCCACGTAAACTTAGAAAAATCATCTACGATTACAAATACATATATATTATGATTTACAGATTATATTTGCAAAGGACCAAAAATGATATAAATGAAGAAAATCAAGGGGTTGAGATGTAGAAATTATATCTTTTTATTTAAATGAACTTATTCTAATTGTCACGCATCATTTAGATTGTTAACATCGAAACTTATTTTAGGAAGGCCCCTAATTAGATCATTTTTGGCAAGTTTAGATAGATGTTTAAAGTTTAAATGATCGAATCTTTTGTATTAAATCCAAGGATCAGTTGATTCAGCCAAAAGACATAAATTATCATTCGGTAATTTCATACTTAATATATAGATATTTCTTTTTCTAGTAACTTCAAAGATGATGTTTGACTTATTATCTTCAATCTGGCATTTATCTTTTTCAAATTTAATTTTAAATCCCTATCACGCAATCGACTTATACTTAGTAGATTATACTTTAATTTCCTGACTATCAAAACACTAGATATAGTAGGAGTTTTAGAATTACCTACATTGCTGAAGCCATTCACATATCCTTTATTGCCTCCAAAATTGATCGATCCACCATCTTTGTAAATGATATCTTTCAGGATGTTCGAATATCCAGTCATGTACCTTAAGCATCCACTATCTAATATCCATTAATCCTTTTTGATTTATAATGACCTAGAATTTCGAACACTTCGCATTTAAATATCCGAATTATTTAAATATTTAAATCATGAATTAAATATTATTAAAATGATTTACTTAGATTTTTAACCTCCTTTTAAATCATAAGAATTAGCAGTAAACTTGTTTTGAAAAAACTTTTCGAAAAATAAATACTTGAAAAAAATATCGATAATGCGAGCGAAAACAGTTTTATCGATAAACAGCGTTTACCTGTTAGAAGCTGTTCAGATTTTTTTTACGTACACTTATTTATTTAGGAACTAAAAAATGAAATAAAAATATTTTGCCATTTATGAAAATGAAATCATGGGCGATGTCATGCATGAGATAAGGGAAGATGCTTAGGAAATATGCATAAATGAAAAGTCTTTAAAGTTAAGTAAATGATAAATGAGAAGTGATGTTTGTAATTAAGGTCATAAGGGTTTTGAGGAGTTTTTGGCCTTTTCCCATTTTATTCCTAAGCCTATATAATGAGGGGAATACCCTTAGGAAATAATCACATGAAATCAAATAAGCTTGAGATGAAGTAGAAGTGTTGAAAATGGTGGAAGTGTTTAAGCATTAAGCCACTAATTACTCTTTAAATTTTTCAAAAGTTAACCAAATCTTCTATAATCTCTTTTAAACTTTGGCTTTGATCCTAAGACATCACGGGAGGAATGATTAGAAATTAAGAATTAGGAAGAGTTGAGTGGAAGAAGGGGAGCTTGGATGGGCCGTAAGCAAGGAGGAGGAGGAGGAAGGTGTTGGCAATAGTTTGGAAATGTTAAAGGTGAGACATTTAGGCTTGTGTTAATGGAAGGAAGTAGTTATTTGGTTCTTATGGCTTTGTTCCTAGGTTAGGAATGGACTTAAGTAAGTTATCTCACTATCTCTTAAGTATTATTGTGTATATATATGTTGATTTTGAATTATAAAGTTAAAGTGACACTAACTAAGTAAAGTTATGAACTTTGGACCCCTCTTTCTTTTGAAAGCAAACTATAACTTTCTATTATATAAATTAACTTCATTTACTCTCTTAAACATGTGGCATGGCCTTAAATTGATATTTAAATGGTTTTTTAACTTGTATGTTAAGAAGTAAGTTTGGAAGTGTTTGAAGCGAGAATAGTCGTTATAAGTGCACTTCAGAATCTCTTGTTTTCGGGAATTTTTATAAATGAATGGAAAGATATTCTTATAGATTTCTTTCCATGATTTTTAAATACTCTAATGGTAGTACTTACTATGAAAATTTCAAGTCTTAGATAATTTGTTCAAGTGGTTAAAAATAGTCCCAAAGATTGTGCTTTTGCAATGTTGTTTTAACAAGGACTTTTAATAGCACTAATAAACGCTATAGTAAGCCGCTTATAGTTTTAAGTGTTTAAAATGTGGCATTTTGGCTAATTTTTTATGATTTAAATGGTTTCTAATATTTTTGTAAAATTCTTTTACGGAAGATCTTATAAAATGCATTTGAGTATGAAAAAGGAATAGAAGTTTAAATGTAGTTTTAATGATTATGTGCGAATTTTGAAAGTAAAGTGCTGCAAAATGTAAAACATGTTTTTTTTATCAAACTTTCTAAATTAGTTATTTTAAAATAATATCTTACATATAAATTTAAAACCTATTTACAGGTAATTATAAAGTATTATTTTATATAGATAAGTTTTGATAAAGGTGATTGACTAGGCTTAACTCTAAAAGCCGACGAGTAAACTTGTTTGTTTATGAGATTCAAGAATGAGGTTTCTAGGCAAGGCTTGAAGCAATTAATGCCCAAACTTATCTGGTTTCACCCTTGAAAGTGGAAAAATATAATTTGAAAATTCAGAAACGTGTCACTCTTTTTGTTTACTTACTTGTTTAAAAAAGGGGCATTCCACCAAAAGGACAAACTTTGCAGTCCAGTTAGTTTCTAGGACACACATTCAAAGAAATTACTTTCAAGGCCAAAGTCAGCAAAATAATTACTTTCAAGGACAAAGTCAGCTGTCCAATTACTTTCAAGGACATAATTTCATAGGTTTTTAGGCCATAGAAACTAATTTTTTTGTGTTTTGTCTTTAAAAGTAATTATTTCAATTGTGTGTCCTAGAAACTAATTCCACTTGCTAAAGAGGCCCTTGTAGCTAATTTCCACTTTAAAAAAATAATTAACCTAATTAACACTAAAAGCGGATGAAGTAGGTTTATCTATTTCTGAGAGTTAAAGGTTGATGTCGAGTAGGGACGGAGTAACAGAGCTTTAACCTACCACGCTTCCCTCCTAAACGAGGAATAGTTAATCAGGAATGTTGGAAACAAGTTAATTATATGAACATTGATTTGTATAAGCAGTTGTTTTAACTAAATAATCGATTAGTCGAATATCAAACTTAACCAAATATTAACTTAGATCTTTAAAAAGAATGTTTTAAAGATAATACAAATGAAATTGTTTTGGTTTTGTTGTGACAATGTGTTAATAACATTCGTCTTTAACCCTTTTTGATCATATTCATGCATGTAAATAGATCTTTAAAAAGAATGTTTAAAAGATCAGCATTAGTGAAATGGTTTTGGGTTTGTTATGATAATTTTTCATTAACATTCATTTTCAGCGCTTTTTGATTATACATATGAATGTAAATAGACCTTTAACGATATTTTAAATATAAGCATAAGCGATATGGTTTTGGGTTTGTAGTGACAATGTTTGAGTAACATTAGTCTTAAACCTTTTGAATGGATTTGTGAAAGCGCATAAATCCTTAAAACGGATATTTTAAAGGAAATATTAAAATAAGAATCTTGTTAATGATTTGTGAATATACTTGTACCATTTGATGTAAGTATATGAATACTTTTTGAAGTATAGAAAGAGTAATGTTTTAAGTAAGAAATCTTGTTATGATTTGTGAATATGCTTATACCATTTGAGATAAGTATATGAATACTTTTTGAAGTACAAAAAGAGTAAAGGTTTAAATTAAGAAATCTTATTAATGATTTGTGAATATACTTATACCATTTGAGATAAGTATATGAATACTTTTTGAGTATTTAAAAGATTAAAAATGAATAGTAGGAATTGATAAATAATGTTTTATTAGATAAAAGAGGTTTTAATTAATAGAAGATTAATTAAACAAAAAGGGGATTAGAAGTTGCTTATAAGACTTGATCGTGCTTTTTATGTCTAATCGTTTATGGAAAACATTTAGTTGTATACTTAGCATTAAAATCCAATGAAATAGGCTTGTATATCTATGGGAATTTAGAGTGATGTTCATGTAGGGATATGGACAAAGCTCAAACATACCGGCTTCACTCTTGATCGAGGGACAGTGTGAGATAAAATATCAAAAACATGATTAGTATACAAGACTTGGTTTTCATTTGCGATCGCTCTCATATCATTGAATAACCAAAGTTCATCGATTCAGTCTTGAAGAGACCGAGATCGATAAGTGTGTTACTTATCAAAAACCACTTCAAGGCTGAGATATGTATTCTATCTTTTAGAAGCGGATATGTTCGACATATAAGGATCTATGTAGAGATTCAAGATCTGATTAAGATGCTCGATAATATGTAGTTGTTCGTGATCTATATAGGGTGAGGGAATCTATGCGTGATTCCAAGATCTGTTGAGATATGAGAATCCATGTGTGGTTTCATGATCTGTTCGAGATGTGGGGATCCAATTTGGGATACTTGTTCTGTTCGAGTGATGAAGATTCATACGAAAGATGTCGAATGTAACCTTGACATCATAAATGGCTAAAAAACAAATAGGATGCACAACCAGGGGTTTAGCGACCCATGTTAAGATGTTATCAACTTCAATTCCAGAGATACTTATCGATATGATGCGCGCGAGAGTTAGTGATATCCGGTCCACGTTGTTCATGTTTATGTTTAGATGATGGCACCTTAATGGTATATTTTAATTAGAGATATATGACATTGGAAACGTACTTTCTGACCCTTATGCAGGAGATTCGATTCGGCTTCTTCGAAGAGATCTTCATCGAATATTCATTTTGCGAACATTCCTTATCGGATTTAATTGTACTCCTAATATGCTATTGAATGTAACTAATGTAACTATTCCATCTATTTCATAATATTTATTTCTACACCCTAGACATTATCTATTATATCACCTTATGTTCCTATTAGATGGTGGTTCTTTGAGGAGATAATTGTTATGGCATTCCATGTGGTCTCGAAAGCACTATTATATGTTGATTATATTTTTCTTGAGTTTCTCATACCAGACTTATGACCGACGCTTGGTTTTTATTTTCCTTAAATTCCTTACGTGCTCTTTTAAGTAGTTTGAGAAGAGAAAGTTTGTGCTAATGTTCTTTAGAGCTCAAGAAGAGCTGGATGTTTCACCCACCGTAGTATTCCTATTTCCGCTGCATTACTATTGTGCATATCAGTATTTGTAAGGACATGTTCTAAAACTGTCCACGCTGATACTTAGGTTTTGGTAACCTCGAAATTTCTATACCAGAGTAACCTTTTGTACCATTCTTTTGATATTATATATAATCGTTCCGTTTTAAGATTATGATATTCTGCTCTCTTCTTTATTGTTCTATTTCTTTTTCCTTTTATTTTACCCTAACAATTCATCTTTTTGGCATGGAGTGTTTGACACATGAATACCGTAGATGTAGTAGCGTCGACATTTGGGGATCCAAAGGGCGGGTCATTACAAGATTTGTAGAATTGGATCATCAAGTATCTATTCACCAAAATCATGTAACACATATGTTCCTACAATTTATACCGTTTCAAAAGATCATGTGGATTTTCATAATGGATGGATACAAATTTATGAACAACATTATATTGGTTTTGTAAAATACTTTTCAAAAATAGTGTGAAAATATCATCAATAAATTTGTCCATTTAAACTTTTCAAAAATCAAATTATGGAATTTTGAAAACCAAATCTTTGATACCAAATGTTAGCTTGCATATGATGGATCTTAAGGCTAATTTAACATTTGGGAGTGAATATTATTTATTGATTTTTGTGAAAAGGGTTTTAAGATTATAATTAAATAACGTTGAATCAATAATCATGGAAGAAAATATAGATAAATGAAAATGCAGTAAAAGTAAAAAGTAAAGAGTTGGAGAGATCACACCAGGAATTTTTATACTGGTTTGGAATAGCTCTATATTTTTCCTATACAATTTCTTGTACAGATTTCCTTTTAAAAAACAAAGTCAATACAATCTCGATTTCAAGGTTATGAGACACGCCCTCTAGATCTTCTAAGCTCTGGGTACACTTACTGGATTCGGAGGGGACACTAGCACACCTACTTGGATTCAAATAGGACACCAAGCGCACCCACTTGATTCAGATGGGACAGAAGCACACCCACTTGGATTTAAAGGACACCAAGCACACCTAAGAGTATAAGAGTATGATTTGATAGAATTTAAAGACTTGGTTTCTTTGAACTTGAGTATAAATGATCTTGTAACCTCTTAAATAACACTTTGATCTTGTTTTGAATGACAGATATAAATGAGATAAGAGAGTAAATGATAAAGAATCAAACTAATGATTTTGATTGAATTTGAGAATACTTAGAGTAGACTTTCTTTTACAAATCAAGAGAGTAAAAGAGGAGAGAAAATGTGAGAAAGTATTTAAAAAAATTCGTTGGAAAATCCTCCTATTTATAGAGAAATAGTGGTTATGTCCGCTCGTTAAGATATATAACGAAAAGACACTTTATTTGAAATTTGAATTTAACATAATCGGTCTATATGTCGACATATAGTATCTCTTTATATTTTGAAAATTTACTTAATAAAAATTGTTTTGAAAATATTAAGATTTGTAGAATAACTTGAAACTTCGTATAATCTTCTAAACATAGTTTATACATATCCTAATCATACCAAAACTTGAGAAAAACTTTATAAAATTATTTTCAAATATTTTAAAATATATAAAGGATTAAAGTATAATTTCTTTTTCTAATAATATATTTAAAGCATGAGTGAATATATATCAAAAAAAAGTTATAATAAATGTTATAATATACTTATAAATATCTAGAATGCATAAAACTAAAATTATAACAAAGTATAATAGATTTAAAAGTATATTTAAAATACTTAAAAACTTAATTACTCAAAATTAAACAATCTTGTAAATAAAATCAAAAGTTAGAAAACATTTTAAGGCCATTTTGAAAGATTATTTTGAAAACAGGGATTCTGTAAGATCATTTTTCAAATTCAAAATATTTGAAAATTATTTAAAATAAGAGAATAGATTTTAAAACCTTTTTGAAAAGAGTGATCAAAGAAGTGCTTATCAGGTTTTAACAATAATCTATGACTCTATACCTTATATGGATATCTTGAACTTTCAATACTCATGAGTCTTCAATCTCTAACTCTTGAATCTCTATACCAACCTCTTAATTATGCTCTTAATATTGTACAATCTTTTTAGTCAACACATCTCTAATATCCTGCACTATATACTATATATAACTTGATAAAAACATTAGTGTATATATTTTATATCATATCATATGGTTGTTATCATCAAAACTAATGCCTAAGATACTAACATTATTGAATAACAAAATCATATTTTCTAAGTAATTTTCATAAATATAAAAGAGAAATACATGAAAATAACATGAAATAAATCTAGAAAAACATACAATTAAGAGATAAAAAAAGTAGATAAAAGACCTAAAAGATGATGATGAAGAAGAAGAGTTTCCAACAAGCTTTCTAACGATCTATGTAAAGTATTTGTCTACTTTGTTCAATTGAGAAGCGAATTTTTTATTAATAGAATGTTTAAGTTTCTTTTGGTTGTTGAGGAGCTTTTCCTAGCTCTTGAGAATTGCTTTTGTTGGAGTTGTGAGATGGTTTGTCAAAGCTTTCTAGGGAAGTGTCTATTTCCTCCTGTTCTACTTCTTACTCTTCCTCATCTTTAATTTTCATTCCAATACTTTCTTCTTCAAGAATCTCTTGCTTTTCTTCCCTTACTAATCTTTCTTCCTTTTTAGGAAGAAATTCATAGTGCTTGAATTGAGAAGAATGTGGATAAGGGAGGGATTGGTTTTGTTGAAAACATTGTGAGGAAAATGTTTTCACTTCTTAGATCAGTACGAAAATTATTGAAAATTCTATTAAGATACACATCATGGTAAAGTGTGTTCTCATACCTAGAGATTTTCTTTTGGAAAAAGTCATCCAAAATCACTTGAGTCCAATTTATATCATATTTTCCAAAAATAGCAAAAGGTGCTTTGAATTTTTTTTTAAGTCGGGTTATTGTAATTTCCATCCTCGGTGTAATACTTTGTTGTAAAATAAGACTCATTAGCCTTGCTATAGGCCTAAGATTCTTGCCTTTAAAATCATACTCTTCATCACTAGAAAAACAAATCTTGCATAACTTTTCCATTACCATAATCTATTAGTCCTTGAGATGATTGTTTTGATGACAACAACCTTAGGATTTGTTATAAAAAATAAATACTAATGTTATAGTTTAGATATATAGGTATATGCAGAATATAAACATGCAGGCACCAAGAATGAAGACTGTACAGTATAGAGTTACAAGACTGATGAATTTAAAGATCGAAGATATCAATATTGAAGACTCATGAGTATCAAGAGTTCAAGATTTCAAACAATACAAGATAATGTAGTTAGTCTAGAATTATGTTAAAACTTATTGAAAGTACTTACATCTTTATTCGAAATTTATTCGCGGAATGGAATCCACTTCGAGCCAGTAAAAGGGATGGAACCCTAATAGGATGGAACCCATGACAATATCTAGTGGAACATATAACGGTCCTATTTTGATATACACTAATTTAATAAAAATGTTTTTCAAAAATATATCCCTTGTTTTTAAAAAATGTTTTCAAAACTTTCTTTTTAAAAAGACATCTCTCTTGGTTTTAAATATTTTAGCCTCAAAATTATTTTTATCATTTTTAATATTTTGATTTCAAAATTGTCCTTATTTTTAAACCATATCTTGTTTTAAATATTTAGCATTAAAATATTTACATACTCAGATTTAAATCACTTCATAGATTAAGATTTTATATATATATTAAAAATTACTTTCCAAACTCTTTTATATGTTTAAACTATATTCAAATATATTTGTAAAGTTTAGAAATTGTTTTGACAAATTTTAGAAACCAATTTTAATAAGAAAATCAAAACAACAATTTTGCCTTAAGCATGTCGCCATCTCTCAACCCCCCATGTCGACATGGTGTCCGTTATTTTCAAATTTCAAAAGAAGTGTCTATTCGTCGTATGCTTGCACGAATATAAAGGGCTGCTGCTCTACTATAAATACTAGTAGTTTCTAAATGAATTTTCTACCAGATTTCATTTATTTTCTCTCCTCTTCATCTTCCACATTTATTCTAAAGAATCCTAAACTATACTCTACCGAAATACCAAGTGAATCAAACTTAATTATCTCTTGTTTGATTCTCTGCCACTCTCTTCATAAGATCTCAGTGCTATTTAGAGTTATAGACTTTTTTGTAAATCAAACTGTTGAGCAAAAGGTGCGGTTGAGCCTTGAAATCAATTGGGTGTGATTGTAGCCTCGGAAATCAATTAGGTGATCTTGTAGCCTGGTTAAATCAAGAGATTTTGCCCAAGACTCAAATACAAGAGGGTGTAATCGGGGAGATTATTTTGATCAGAAATCCATACGATTGTATGGAACTAGATGTAGGGTAACTCTGAACCAGTATAAAATCCTAGTTTGTTCTTTCCTTTACTGCTTTTATTTAGTATTTGCATCCGTGTCTGATTCGGTGATTATATCTGTGTTTGTGAATTGCGTTTTTATTGATTAAATTACATAAGTTTCAAAACGATTTAGAAAATCCACAAAACACTAATCACCCCCTCTAGTGTTATTCCAGCCTTGAGATCCACAATCCACATTTCTCACATTTGGTATGAGATCATTGGTTTTCAAAGTTTTCATAATCTGAATTTTGAAAAGTTTAAAAAATGGCTACCAACACCAGTTATGTTAACACTATCACTAGTTCATTTGTAGAGGGTCGGTCTACTGCTAGGCCACCACTTTTTAATGGTAGTAACTATGCATATTGGGCATGTAGAATGAAAATATATTTACAGTCAATTGGATAGACACTTGGAATATCACACAAACTGAATATTCTGAACACACAACTAGTTTTGCATAGTGGACTGCTGAGCAAAAGACTGTTGCACAAAATAATTCCAGAGTCATGAATATTTTATTTTTTTCACTTGATAGGAATGAATTTAATAAAGTATTTATTTGTAATTCTGCATATGATATCTGGAAAACTTTGCAAGTTACTCATGAAAGAACAAGTGAAGTCAAAAAGACCAAAATATCCATACTCAAAAATCAGTTTCAATTATTCAAAATGAATTCTAATGAGTCCATTTCAGATATGTATGATAGAATTCAGGATATTGTGCATTCTCTAATGTCATTGGAATTTTTTTTTTCAAAGAAGTTAGAGTCAGAAAAATTCTAAATTCTCTTACTCCAGAATGGGATCAGAAAACTCTTGCAATCAAAGAAGCAAATGATATCAGTACTTTAAAGATTGAAGAATTGATTGGAAATCTAATGTCATTCGAAGTGCAAATGCAAGGGAGAAGAGATAGAAAGGTGTTCGAAAAGAAGTCAATTGCGTTCAATGCATTAACATATGGATTGGTCTCGGGAAGTGACGATGATGAAGAAATAGCTTTTATGACAAAGAATTTTTGGAAGTTTATGAAAAACAGAAATATGAACAACTTCAAAAAGAATAATCACAGGAATTATGGAAATCACGATGAAGTACCAAACCACGTCAAATATTTCAACAGTGACGTACAGTCCATCTCAAAAGAGACTGTCCGCATCCTGATAAGCAAAAGTTTCCTATAAGCAATGATTATACAAAGAAAAGGAAAAGAGCATATACCGCTACACTAGACGATTCAGACTCAAACTCATCCTCAAGTGATGATGATCAGAAGATGGAAAATTCAAATATGTGCTTCACGGCTATTCATGATTCTGATGATCTCGAAGATACGAATCTAGAAAAAGGTACACATTTACAATATATTGGTTGAAATTGTTTGCTTAAAACTATTTGATTGTTTGATTGTTTTTGAAATTATGAGTTGTTTGAATTTCAAATTTTTTATTATGTTTATTTTTATTTTTATTTTTAACATTATAATATTTTTTATTAAAATAGTATTATTATATTTAATATTACTTCAGAAAATATATAGGCATTAAATATAATATATGTATATAGATATCAAAGTGTATAGGAAAATATAAGTCACATGAATTATCTAACCCATGTCGACATGGAACTACCCATGATGTCGACCTGTTAGAAATTTTAAATTCAGATTTGAATTCAAATCTTTGAATTTTCCTCCAATATTTCACCAAAACCAATGTTCTAGAAAGGTAACTCTTGACCAGAGAACATGTCTACTGAATATCTATTTATTTCCATTATCTTATCATACCTTTTCACTTTCATTTTAAAATTCAAACTCTCTTTCACTCTTTCAAACTTTCTACTCTCTTCAAAAATGCCTTCTTTAAGCACTCTATCCACAATGAGGCTGTCTAAAACTATTAAAGAGTATCTTTATAATGATCCTGAAGAAATTAAGGCTTATATAGGCTATGCTAATTTCAGAAAAGTTCATACGGGAAAATTTGCTATCTTTAGCGATATCTCTACATATGAAATCAATACTCTTCTTGAAGAGAATCATATCCTTAGTCTTTTCTATAATTCTCAAAATGATTTTGTTTGTTACGCAAATCTTGTTAAAATGTTTTATGCGAATTTGAATCGTGGTTTTTATGAAGGAAATGAAGATGAAATTTAGAGTAGTGTTAAAGGCACTAAAATTGTTTTGAATTGTGAAATTTTGGGCAACATTCTCAATTGCATGAATTCAGGAATAGATCTTTCTACTTTTAATATCGATGAACATGATCGTGAGACATTTCATTACATTTTCAAAGGAGATGACAACTTTGAATTTAAAAATCGTAACTTTCATCCAAAAGCACGTATTGTCAATCTTCTTTTGCAACATACTATCACTCCTCGATCGGAAAATTTCGACAACCCAACTTTAAAAGTTTGTAAAGCTCTTTTTGCTATCTTTGGTCATTATGACATTAATTGGGCATAAGTGATTATGGATGAACTTCATCCTAAGAATTTGAAAATGGGTGAGAATACCTTGTATCATGTAATCTATCTCACTTGGATTTTTAATTATTTTGGCATTAATTACATAAGGAAAGAATTTGCTTAAAGAAAAGTGTTTAATTATGCGAACATTTCTCTCATGAAAATTCCTTTCATATTTCAACAATATGAATCTCTTGCCGAAAAGGATGAAAGATTGGCACATGAAGATATGGAGGAAGAAGATGATGAAGAAGAAGAAGAATGGGAGGGAATGGAAATTGAAGAAGATAATGAAGAAATCTCCTTGGAAAGTATTGAATATCCTACCAATACTAACAATCCTTCCAACAAAACTCTCCTAAAAAATCAAAAGATTATAGTGGAAAATCAACGGATTCTCAAAAGATCCATTAGTAAGAAATTGGATAAAATGTCCACTAATATGAACAAATTCTTTGCTAAAGTTGGTCGGAAACTTGGCTTATCTTCATCCTCATCATCCTCTAGCACGTTCTAAGAACTAGATTATGATGTATTAGTTTGTTTTATGTGAGCTTGTATTGTTCTTTTTATCATATTATGTAGTATCTTATGTATCATCTCATCTATTTATAAAAATCATCTATCTTATGTTTTTCTACCCTATCAAGTCTCTGAAATAAATGTTAGTGTAGTGTATAAGTTTTTATATATATGTATATACACATACTTATTCACAAAATAAATAAGACACATAAATTAACAGAACCATGTTGACATGCCTCTACCCCCTAAGTCGACATACAACTTTCAGATTTGGTTATTTTTAAAATTTGGAAATTAAAATAACTAACTCGTGTCTATTCTTTTCTGCCTATTTAAACACCTGTTTCTTTCAGAAATTTATAATCTTTTCATTTCTACTTATCTGTATTTGCATGTCTTCACTACTTATCAAAATGGCTTCCTCTTCTCAAACTCTAAGTGATAATCTTGAAGAAACTCTCATTTCATTCAAGAATATACATACTTTTATTCTCCCCAATCAAAGGCACTTAGAACTACATCAAACGTAGATGATAAAAGAACAAGAGAAGTATTTCGATGCCCTCCGTTGGATGATTTTTGACCTCAACAAAGATGATCTCGATACAAATCCTATAGGAACTTTGATTGAAGATATTGAAGATTGAGAAGTTATTGAAAAGGATACTATCTTTGAAGAAGAAGGATGGGTTGAAGTTCCTAGAAATATTTGATTTCCTTTTGGTTTGAATTGCTTGTTTTTGAATTGTGTGATTGAATTGATTTGATTTTCTTTGATTTGATTAGAATTGATTTGGTTTGAATGGATTGTATAACATTATATGAAACATGGTATATATTTATTGGGTCTAAGCTTTCATATTTGTCGTGTCTTTATTATTAAATCATGTTATTATATACGTACACACACTCCATCATAATTTATCACAGTTACTCCGGTATAAGACTAAGGGGAAGTTATATTAGTTTAGGATAAAATTTTTGTTGATGAAAAAGGTGGAGAAATATAAAATATAGAGTAGTTAGGCTTAGATTAAGGGGGAGTTATTAGTTTTAGAGGGAGTTATTGTGAAGGAGAAGTATATTTTATAAACATAGGTTGTCATCATCAAAAAGAGGGAGATTGTTAGTCCTTGAGATGATGGTTTTGATGACGACAACCTTAGGACTTGTTATAAAATATAAATACTAATGTTATGGTTTAGATATATATGTATATGTAGAACATAGACATGCAGGTGCCAAGAATGAAGACTGTACAATATAGAGATACAAGATTGATGAATTTAAAGATCGAAGATATCAAGATTGAATACTCTCAAATTCAAGATCCTCCGCTGCGCGGATTTCTTGGGAAACAAAGTCATAGGCGCGTAGGTTCAAAGCCAGACCAACTACCCCAAGAGCACTCATCCATAAACCGGTTACTGGCACAAATAACATAAAGAAATGTAACCAACGTTTATTGGAAAAAGCAACCCCAAACCTGAATTGGTTATTCCCACGGCTTATCAAGAAATCAAGTTATTAAGAGTTTAATATTTCAAATAGTACAAGGTAATGCAATTAGTCTAGAATTATGTTAAAACTTCTTGAAAGCATTTCCATCTTTATTCGAAATTTATTCATAGAATGGAATCCACTTCTAGATAGTTAAAGGAATGGAACCCTAGTAGGATGGAACCCACGACAATATCTAGTGGAATATGTAGTGGTCCTATTTTGATATCCACTAATTTTATAAAAATGTTTTCCAAAAATATATCTCTTGTATTTAAAAAATGTTTTCAAAACTTTCTTTTCAAAAAGACATCTCTCTTGGTTTTAAATATTTTAGCCTTAAAACTATTTTTATCATTTTTAATATTTTGATTTCAAAATTGTCCTTGTTTTTAAACCATCTCTTGTTTTAAATATTTAGCTTTAAAATATTTATATACTCAGATTTTAAATCATTTTATAGATTAAGATTATATATATTAAAATTACTTTCTAAACACTTTTATATGTTTAAACTATATTCAAATATACTTACAAAGTTTAAAAATTATTTTGACAAATTATAGAAATCAATTTTAATAAGAAAATAAAAATATCAATTTTGCCTTGAGCGTGTCGCCATCCCTCAACCCCCCATATCGACATGGTGTCCGTTATTTTCAATTTTCAATTTTCAAAAGAAGTGTCTATTCGTCGTAACCTTTCACGAATAGATATGGCTGTTTCTCTACTATAAATACCAGTAAGTTCTAAATGAATTTTTTACCAGATTTAATTTATTTTCTCTCCTCTTCATCTTCCACATTTATTCTAAAGAATCCTAAACTATACTCTACCGAAATACCAAGTGACTCAAACTTGATTATCTCTTGTTTGATTCTCTACCACTCTCTTCATAAGATCTCAGTGCTATTCAAAGTTATAGAATCTTTTGTAAACCAAACTGTTGAGTAAAAGGTGTGGTTGAGCCTTGAAATCAATTGAGTGTGATTGTAGCCCTGGAAATCAATTAGGTGATCTTGTAGCCTGGTTAAATCAAGAGAGTTTTTCATGGACTCGAATACAGAAGGGTGTACCTCGCAGCCTTGAAATCGAGGGTATAATCTAGGAGATTATTTTGATAAGAAATTCGTATGATTTTACGGGACTGGATGTAGGGTAACTCCAAACCAGTATAAAATCCTGGTATGTTCTTTTCTTTAGTGCTTTTATTTAGTATTTGCATCTATGTCTGATTCTGTGGTTATATCTGGGTCTGTGAATTGCAGTTGTTGGTGATTAAATTTCATAAGTTTCAAAAAGATTTAGAAAATCCACAAACACTATGCACCCCCTCTGGTGTTATTCCAGCCTTAAGATCTGTAATCCGCATTTCTCTCATTTGGTATGAGAGCATTGGTTTACAAAGTTTTCATAATCTGAATTTTGAAAAGTTTTAAAAATGGCTACCAACACTGAATCTGTTAACACTATCGCTAGTTCATTTGTAGAGGGTCAGTCCACTGCCAGACCACCACTTCTTAATGGTAGTACCTATGCATATTGGGCATGTAGAATGAAAATATATTTATAGTCAATATGATTAGACACTTGGAATATCACGCAAACTGAATATTCTGAACCCACAACTAGTTTTGCACAGTGGACTGCTAAGCAAAAAACTATTGCAAAAAATAATTCCAAAGCCATGAGTATTTTATTTTGTTCACTCAATAGGAATGAATTCAGTAGAGTATCTATTTGTAAGTCTGCATATGATATCTGGAAAACTTTGCAAGTTACTCATGAAGGAACAAACAAAGTTAAAAAGACCAAAATATCCATACTCGCAAATCAGTTTCAATTATTCAAAATGAATTCTAATGAGTCCATTTCAGATATGTATAGTAGACTTCAGGATATTGTGCATTCTCTAATATCATTAGGGGAAAAAATTTCCGAAGAAGATCAGATCAGAAAAATTCTAAATTCTCTTACTCAAGAATGGATCAGAAAACTCTTGCAATCAAAGAAGCAAATGATATCATCACTTTAAAGATTGAAGAATTGATTGGAAATCTAATGTCGTTCGAAGTATGAATGCAAGGGAGAAGAGATAGCAAGGCGTTCCAAAAGAAGTCAATTGCGTTCAATGCATTAACATATGGATCAGTCTTGGGAAGTGATGATGATGAAGAAATAGCTTTCATGATAAAGAATTTTCGGAAGTTTTTGAAATGCAGAAAGATGAACAACTTCAAAAAGAATTATCACAGGAATTCTAGAAATCATAATGAAGTACCAAACCACGTCAAATGTTTCAACTGTGACAAACCAGGCCATCTCAAATGAGACTGTCCGTATCCTGATAAGCAAAAGTGTGTGTAGAAGATGGGATAAGATAGAGTGAATAAATAGAGACAGAATAGTCATATAATAGGTGAAATGGTGGTAATTCAAAATTTGAAATTTATGCAAGGGAGGATATTTCAAAAGTTTGAACTTTTATAAGATTCTCAAAATTCTACCTGGCATGTCGACATACTTATGTGACATATGTCGACATATAGGCTGAAATTTCAAAATTCAAAAATAGAAAAATATTATATGTATGTATGTTCATACATATTTACTTATATATTTAGATATATATCTATATTTATATATACTTATTATTATTATATTCCTATATAATTTTCAAAAAAATAAGAAATAAAAACAATATAATATGAAATGTAAAAGATACCGATTTTGTCGTTTCCTTTCCTTTATCTCTTTTAATTAATCTTCCACCATTATGAAACACATTGATATTTTTATACCTTGTTCATTGTCACTTGATGTAGCATCATAATCGTCCAAAGCTACATTGTACGCTCATTTTCTCTTTTTGAATGAATTGGTATATGGTGTTTTCTTTTGCTACAGGAAATCTCTTCGTTGATGGCCAGATTCACCCAATTGTAACATTTAAAAACAAATTCTTTTTCAGAATTTTTGATTTTAATTTTACGAAAGTTGTTCATCTTTCCATACTTTAGGAATCTTGTGAAATTTCAAGTCATAAGAGCAATATTCTCATCATCATCATCCTTATCTGAATCTTGATCGTCAATTGTAGCATTGAAAGTAATTGATTAGTTGCTTTATTTTCCCTTCTACTCTATAACTGTGTTTCATAGGTCATCGGATTATCAATTAACTCTTTAATTTTCAATATACTAATATTGTTGGCCTCCTCTATTGATAGTATCTTTTGATCCCATTTTGAAAAAAGAAAATTAAGAATTTGTCTAACTTGATCATCTTCAGAGAAATTTTTACCTAATGATACTAATAAATGAACTATATCTTTAATTTGGAATGCATATCAGAAATAAACTCATTTGATTTCATTTTAAACAGATGAAACTGGTTGGCTGGTATATAATTCTTATTTTTTTTACTTTATTAGTACCATCACTTGTAACTTGCAAAGTTCTCCAAATTTCTTATGCAGACTTAAAATAGAAATTTGATTAACTTTATTTTTATCTAATGAACAAAATAAAATATCCATAGCCTTAGAATTATTATGTAACGACCCGAATTTTTCGACGTTTGATTGGAATATTTAAAAGGTCTTAAATTTAAAATCTGAATTATAGACTTATTTTAAATATTTAAAGTTATAATTTTACTTGAATGTCAAATACAACGATTTATTGGATGATTTAATTTTTGAATTTAGTAATTGGAATTTCGTTAAATTATTGAATCTTGAGTTTTAAGCTCGATAAAAGATAATTTAAAGGCTTGTAAAATTTATATTAATAATAATGAAGATAATAAAAGTTTTAAAATTGAATTTAAAAGTGACCTATTCAAGTTTAAAATAGTTCGTTCAAATTGACATTCAAAAATAGCCATCTGGGACATAGTCTTGGATTTCGAAGAAACTAGTTCCATTGAATCCATAATAATGTATTATTATCGAATTTCTAATTTCGTAGCTTTAGGGTTATTGTCTAGTCGTCCGAGATATAAATGCGCTAAAATTTATATCGAAAACTCAATAGAAATAACTAGGTCCAAAAAGCTATCTTCTCCATACGATCGAATTAGGACTTAAAGTCTCTTCCATTGCGCACGAAATAGGGGTATAACATTATAAATGCCTAGTGGCATGCCTACATAGGGGTTTGAGATTTTGAGTTGAAATTTTGAGTTGCGTAAATCGAGACATTTTGAAAATAAATTAATTATATTGTCAAGTCAATTTCTTTCAGCTGTCCTTTTAACTCGCCATCGACCCCCTTTTCCCAATCAAAGACGCCACCCATCACACCTTTCACCTTTTAAATCGTGCCCCTTCTGTTCGAAGTCGAGCAGAATAAAACCAGCATATATACCACTTCTTTCAAATCGCAAACCATTTCTAACTTTAAAAAATCGAATGAAATAAACGCTATATCGGCAAGCTATGGCAAAATCGGTGAGGCTCGAGTACGTTTTCCTAGAGGTAATCGAATAATGGAGAGGGTTCGACAGTTTTATGGCGGGCTATGGCTTGGTTTATGGCCGATTTGGGGAAAGATGGGTGATTCAGAGCTTGGATTCGAGCTTCGAAAATTGAGGAGCACCATCCGCGATGAGTTGGAGGAGTCTGGTTGAGGTGGGGACACATGACATTTTTACTGTTGTTTTTGGAGAGTAGGTCGCGATCTACTGGTGGTGGTCAAGCGTGAAGCTAATGGGTCCAAGAGATAGGGCTTGCGTAGAGATGATGATCGGAAGTGTCGACATGGTTGTTGGTCGATTGGAGAGGGAGAATGGAGGAGTCGAGGTTCAACAATGGTGAAGTCTGGAGCGGAAATTTGAATCGAGGGAGAAAGGTTAAGTTTAGTAAAGAATTAATTTATTAATTATATTTAAAATCATTAACTCATAAAATTCGTAACTTCTCATACAAGGTCCAAAAAATCAAGGAATTAGTCGTATGGGATTCGAAGCTGTGAAATCTACGCAGTAAAATTTAAATTGGAGCGATCAGCAAATTTGAAATTCAAGATGAGAAATTTTCACTCATTTGGATTTCCAAATTTCAAATTTAAATAGTTAAATTTAATTATTGGATGCCTGATTGAACTGATAAATTATAATTATCCATTGGATGTTATATATAGTAGTATATACATAATATTTGGAGTGATATTCCCACACATTATAGCTGATGAAACCCATACACGCCCCACATAATAGCGAATGACCCTATATACCACGATATCTCCCTCGAAGTGGGATTGTATTATTTTATACAGTATTAACATCTGTGGATGTAGGGAAAATGTTAGAGGAATCCAATTGGATTCCTCAAAAATGTTAAATTTAATTTCATATATTGTGATATACAGATTGTGTAGAATAATCTATATAGATTATTGTAGTGTTGGAATTTATTGGATGCTATTGTAGCACTAGCCTGGATTTTGAAAATCTTAAAAAAAAAACCATAAATATATTTTCAAAATTTAAGGGATAAAGGGGAATTTTTGATATAAAAATATTATATTGAAATTGGGGTTATTTTAAGAAATTAGGATAGAGAAAAATATATTGATTTTTGGGTGAGGGTTAACTATTGAGAATTTTTAAATGGAGATTTTAAAAATGAACTATATAAAGAATTTATAAATGGTATTCTAGAAATATGAAAAGAAATTGAAATTGATGTTAAAATTAGATTGAAAGTAATAAATAGATTTAGACAGAAATGGATTTATAAAATGGAGTTTTATGAATAGAATTGTTTTTATAAAGAAGAAAAACTCAAAGGAGTTATAAAATTTATAAACGATGTTTATAAATAAAGGATATCAATATCAGGATGATAAATTGGAAATATAAATTTCTAGGTGAAATTATATTAGAATATGGAAATGGGGCGAGGAAAACAGTGGATTGCTATTTTTGAAAAGTGAAAAATGGTTAAGGAAATCGGAATGGAAGTGATGTGATGGAAATCGAGAGGAATTTATAAGTTGAACTGGTTATTGAGATTTAAAAAATATATTCTAAATTTTAAGAAGTGAGTTGGTTTTAAAAGGAAAATTTTATTATTTTAAAACTAGGCAAATTTAAACTAGTTGAGATTGAAATACTTCGAAAAGTAGGTTTTTTAACCGTGTATTTATTTTAAAAAATTCTAACTTTTAAATTCTGCTTGGAAATTTATTTGTTCATCTAAAAATGAGTTACTGATGTTATAAAAGTGTTTTCAATATCTTAAATAATAACTGGTTCAGAAATCGTAGGGAGAATTTATTAAAATTCCGGGGACTTATGAGATAAGTTGTGAAATATTTCAAAGTTAAAGCTTAAAAATAATTTTGGAAATTATACGTATAAATATTTTCCTAAGTATTGAAAGGAAGGTTTTGGAAATATTTTTAGTGGAAATGATTTGGAATAGAAATATTTTCTAAGTGCAGGTAATTAGGCACAAGGAAGAAGTTGCAAAAAAATTTAGTCTCGGGGACAACAAATTTGCTTTTTAGTTTGAATGACACTTTTTAATGTAAACTGAAAATGATAGTTACAACTATCATTCTGTGAATTACACTAAAAAGTGTCATTCAACCTAAAAAACAAATTTCTTGTCCTTGAGACTAAATTTTTCTCTAACTTTTTCCTTGAGCCTAAAACCCCCTTCTAAGTGTGTAAAAATGGAAGTTTGAAATATTTCTAAGTATTGAAATGGTAAAATATCCTGTTATGGATACAAGTCTTGAATTTTTTTTCAAATATAGAATACTGAAGAGATTGAATTATATATATATATATATGTATGTATGTATGTATGTATGTATGTATGTATGTATGTCTTGGTGAAGATGTTTTGAAATAAATATTTGGAGATTTATAGAATAAGGCTTAGTGTTTCTTTTGGATGTTATTTATAGCTAAATAACTGACTATCAATATTGGCCAATTTCATTACTCATTTTGAAGAGAACGAGATCTAATTTGCTTGGTGATAGGTTCACGCATGATAGGTGATTCTCGCTTTTTGTTTGGTGGCGAGCAAGAGACTTTTACCCCAACAATCCTGGAGAGGTAGTATAAGGCCTTGATGGGTTGGTTTTCTAGGTGCTTACAGTCGAGAGGCTGGATGTACGCCATGGCGGGGTTGGGATGGTTGAAATCATACCGGTCGCCGCTGTCGATGGTTGAAAAGACTAGACTGCTACATTTGGTATTAGAGCTGAAGGTTAAGCGAGAACCTTGGCTCTGGTGGGGATTACTCATTAGAGATAGAGCTAGTAGTACTCTAAAATGAGTTGAGTGTATTAATAGGTATGAGCGCGTATTTGTTAGTGAATATAAAATGGTTTTGTATTGTGTTGATTTATCTATTGAGTGGTATATAAATTTTATTCAAGTAATGGGATGCCACTAAATCGATAGGGGTTTTTAAACACTTGAGTAGAGTAATTCGACACAGTATGATCGTGAAGCGGGTAAATGAAATAATTTTACCCAAATTATATGTTTATATAAAAGGAATAATTTTCTAAAAATTATTATGGTATATTTGGAGTGTTTGGATGATAATATTATAATCAAAACAAGATTATAAAATATAGAGTTGGTTATATATAATCAAATGGAAATTGTATAAGTATGGATTATACAATCAAAGTAAAACTAAGACTTGGTTAAAATCGGAGTTTGAAAAATTAAACCCCAGAGATTTTAGGTAATGATTTCAGAAGTGTTACGGGGTCGTACTATTTTGGAAATATTTTTTGGGAATGAAAAATAGTAATTTTATTGAAATGTTTTTATAGGGAAAATATTTGAAAATAGATTTTTAGAAGGATGTAGCACTGAAATCATTTCGGTCGCTGGAAAATAAATCCGACGATGATCGCGACATCATCGGCGTTCATTTTTGAGTTCCAAGTGATGGATTGCCACCATGGTCGTTGTTTTGACGAAAAACATTTTTTTTTGAAAGTTCCGAAGGAGAATTGCTTTGGGAAGGAACAACATGACTTTTTAAAATTCCAATGGAATGGTTTGTTGACACGAAAGGTTATGTTTTTGTACATAATTGATTTCAAAGTGATTTAAAATAAATATTGGGTGTTTGAATTTTGGAATCTTTATTTAAATTTTTTAGAAAATATCAGAAAAATAAGTTAAATTTACAAAAATTGAAAATGACTCTAAGTAAGAAAAGGAAAATATGGAAATTGAATTTTGGAATAGATTTTAACTTGATTAAGTTAAAATGAATAAAAACTTAACTTAAGCTAAGTTGAATAAAATAGAGTTTGAATTTGAATTGGATTGGAAATATAAAAAAATTGAATTGAACTATAGATAATATTGAAGGGAATTGAATTCTTACTTAAACAAATTAAAGGAAATGGCGTGAAATTTAAATTTAACGTAAGATAAGTTAAATAAAAATTGAATTGGAATACATAAATTTCAAAAGCTTATAGAATTTGGAAGTTATGAAATAAAAGTACATATTAAGCTGCTAAGTGATGTAGATCTTGAGTTAAAAATAAAATGTGAATATATTCGAGTATAAAATGTATGGAAATGGGAAAAATAAGTTGCGTGACTTATAAAATTGAAATTTGGAATAGATAAGCCAAAAATAGAAAGAGTTTGATATTTTGGAAACGAAATAAAAACCCAAACTTGAATTATAAAATAAATTTGAACTCAAGTAAAATTGGTCGAACCGATTTTTGAAATAAAAATCAAATATTGAATTATGAAGTGGAAATGAACTAATTAGATAATTTATTAGTCAACTGGATATAAAATGGATATTAACTGGGTTGAATAAATTTGGATTGTGAGTTAAAAATGAAATTTGGAAATGGAACTTGGGTTATAAGTAAAATTTAACTTAGATTGTAAGTGAATTAAATACAATTGGAAAATGTATCGAATAAATTGGAATTGAATGAAAATAGAAATGGGTTGAGTTGCAAATAAATCCAATTCTAATATGAATGAATTAAATATGGCCTTGGATATTTTTTTTATGAATTGAGTTCGGAATTAAAATTGAAGTGGATTGGATGAATGAACTAATTAAATTAACTAGTAAATGAAATGAAATTTGATTGAATAAAAAGCAAATCAGTAATTTGAATTGGAAATTGATACCAGAAAAATAAATTTAAGTTATGGAGTTGAAATAATTTGAAGTAAATAAACTAACTTAAGTAAATATTTTGAATAAAGGCTTGACACAAATAAATTTTTAAAATGGCTAATAAATAAAATAGCATGGAATGTTTCCGAGCTAAATAAAATGTATTTGAAAGCAATGAAGATGGATATGAATGGAATGTAGATAAATTGATTGAGAATGAATTTAAAATAGAATAGGATTAAATAAAAATTGAGTTAAAATCAATTTAAAATGGTTATAAGCTAAGATGATTATTCTATTAAATGAATATCGCTGAATTTGCATAGAAAAATTGGTAGTTTGACGTAAACAAAAATAAATTAAATTCTTCGAATGAATGGAAAGTGAATAAATTGATTTTTTAATCAATTTGGATTGAATATTAGTTTGTTTAGTACAAATATGAATTGAATGTAAGCAAATTGCGGTGTAAATCATTTCAGATTGAATGAAATGGTATATGGATTGATTGAAAGCAATTAAATTAGCATCTGAAACCTTATAAATTTCTTATGATATATGTTTAGCATGCTAATTTAAGAAATTTAAGTGTTTACACTAGTTAAATAAATGAAATGTCATAGAATTTCGTATATTTGGTACTTACATGTTTAAATTGAGTAAGTACAGGTACCTGGCGTTGTTTTGCTTGACCTTGATTGCAAGAATTGCAAAATAAAATAAGATGCTTGCTTAAAAATGCTAAAATGAGATACGTTTTCGGATTAAATACTGCAA
Organism: Allium cepa; assembly: GCA_030765085.1. NCBI lineage: Eukaryota > Viridiplantae > Streptophyta > Magnoliopsida > Asparagales > Amaryllidaceae > Allium > Allium cepa. The sequence continues at coordinate 244,386,105 of CM060930.1, forward strand.
AAATATAAAATATCGTTATATATTTTGTTTTCCGACCGTGTGGGTCGATGTATATATATTTATCTCTCTTGTCATATTGCAAAAGGCTCTCCGTACAAGGGAGACTCTGCCAAAAAATTTCGAAAATTTAGGGTGATAGAAAAAAATTCAAATTTTTTGGAATTTTTTGGTTAACGAGAATCGATTTCAAATTTATAATCGAAATAAAGGATTTTGGTTTAGGATGGAGAAATAATTATTCTGGGATGAAGGAAAAATATTAGAAAAGTGAAATATTGAATTTTCATTAAGTGGGTTTTAATAAGTTAATGGGTTTGGAGCGTTTTTCCCGCCTTAGCAATTTCGCGGATGGAATCTTTTAAGGGGGAAGGAATGTAACAACCCGGATTTTTTGACATTTGATTTGGAATATTTAAATGGTTTTAAATGTTGAATCTAAATTATAGACTGATTTTAAATATTTAAAAGTTAATATTTTACTTGAATTTCAAATATAACGATTTATTGGATAATTTAATTTTTGATTTTATTAATTGGAATTTGATTAAATTATTGAATCAGGAGTTTTAAGCTCGATAAAAATAATGTAAAGGCTTGTAAAATTTATATTAATAACAATGAAGATAATAAAAGTTTTAAAATTGAATTTAAAAGTGATCTGTTCAATTTTAAGATAGTTTTTTCAAATTGACATTTAAAAATAACCATCTGGGACACAGTCTCAGATTTCGACGAAATCAGTTCCATTGGATCCGTAATAGTATATTGTTATTGGATTTCAAATTTTGTAGCTTTTGGAGTTATAGTTTAGCCGTATGAGATATGAACATTCTAAAATTTATATCGAAAACTCAATATAAATAACAAGGTCCAAAAAGCTATCTTCTCCATACGATCGAATTAGGACTCAAAGCCTCTTCCATTGCATTTGAAATAGGGGTATAACATTATAAACGCGGCACGCCTAAATAGGGGTTTGAGATTTTAAGTTGCGTAAATCGAGATATTTTGAAAATAAATTAATTATATTATCAAGTCAATTTCTTTCAGCTGTTCTTTTAACTCACCATCAACCCCCGTTTCCCAGTCAAATACGCCACCCATCACATCTTTCACCTTTTAAATCGTGTCCCCTCTATTTATTCTTTCGTTTGAAGTCGAGCAAAATAAAACCGCGCCTATATACTACTTCGTTCAAATTGCAATCTAGTTCGAACTTTAAAAAAAAATTGAATGAAATGAACACTATATCGATGAGCTGTGGCAATATCAGTGAGGCTCGAGTATGTTTTTCCTATAGGTGATCGAATATCGAGGAGGGTTCGACAGTTTTATGGTTGGATAGGGCTTGGTTTTACAACTGATTTGGGGAAAGATGGCTGATTCAAAGCTTGTATTCGAGCTTTGAGGAGCACCGTCCACGATGAGTTGGAGGAGTCTGGTTGAGGTGGGGACACACGACATTTTACTGTTGTTTTTAGGGACTAGGTCGCTATGTGTTGGTGGTGGTCGAGCGTGAAGCTAACGAGTCCAGGAGGTAGGGCTTGCGTAGAGGTGATGATCAGAAGGTTGGCAGGGTTGTTGGTCGATTGGAGAGGGAGAATGGAGGAGTCGAGGTTTGGCAATGGTGAAATCTGAAGTGGGAATTCAAATAGAGGGAGAAAGGTTGAACAGTTCAATTAAGGAATTTATTAATCAATTATATTTAAAATATTTAATTCATAAAATTTATAACTTCGCATACGAGCTCCAAAAAATCAAGGAATTAGTCGTGTGGGACTCGAAGCTGCGAAATCTACGCAATAAAATTTAAATTGGAACAATCAGCAAATTCGAAATTCAAGGTGAGAAATTCTCACTCATTTGGATTTCCAAATTTTAAATTTAAATAGTTAAATTTAATTTTTGGATGCCCGATTGAACTGATAAATTATAATTATCCGTTGGATGTTATATATATATAGTATTTGGAGTGATATTCCCACATATTATAGCGGATGAGACCCTATGCGCCCTGCATAATAGCGGATGACCTATATACCGCAATGTTTGCACAAAAAATGGACAAACACCTCCAATCCGTATTATTTAGTTGATTATATGTTATTTTCATGGTTTTAGGTTACTTATGCAAATATGTAAAAAGCAAGGACTAAAATGTAAAAGACACGCAGATTTATAGTGGTTCGGCCAGAACGTGCCTACGTCCACTTCATATGTTATTCCCTCTTTTCTTTCGGATTACAAGTACAAAGCTTTAAGTACAAGTATAAGAAAGTTGTTTGAAAGTTCCTTCCTTGCTTGAGCTCTCAAACTTGTCTCCCATTGTTGTACCCCTGCCCCTCTATTTATAGAATGAGGCTGGGGGCAGGGGTCTTGGATGTATATAGCTGCTGGTGGGCCTGGGCTGAAGCAATCTGTCCTGGCACATCTGGTTCGGTGGAACTTCGTTCGTCGTGGTTGGAATGGCTTTGGTCCGGTAGGACGTTGGTCCGGTGGTGAGATGAAGGTGAGGTTGGTCCGGCCATGTTTTGACTCGGCAGGGTGTCGTTCGGTAGACGTTGGTTCGGTGATGCATGGTAATGGAGATGGGAACTTGGTTCAGTATGGGTTGGTTCGGTGGGAGGAAGTATTTCGTTTGGACCGGTAGTTGTTGGTTCGGTTGTGGAGGAGAGGGTTGGTCCGGTGGTGGTATGGAGCTGAGTATGGTTCGGTAGTTGTGGTTGGGCTGGTTCGGCATGGAGGTGGAGAGGTCCGGTTCGGCATTGACTTCTGGACCGGTGGTGATGGAAGCGCGTTCATTCGGTAATGGGAGGAGTGTTCATTCGGTGGTGTAGGGGAGTGGAGTTGGACCGGTGAGGAGGTCCGGTGGAGCATGGTTCGGTGATGGAGTGGGGAAGCTTTGGCTCGACTAGGCATAGATACCAGATGGATATGGATACAGTATGTAGATGAAATTGATGCTCCTTGGCCTCGTGATCTCGTGGGTGAGAATTCGCCCAACATTTGCCCCCCAAAGTAGGGCATATGCTAGCATATGTCGTGCTTTGTTTCAGTGTGATAGCCTCGTGGTTTGGATACCTAGTATAGCTTCATCCGGCTTGAGGTGCCGAGCCAGTTGGTCCGGTGTGCCGAGCCGGTTGGTCCGGTGCTTCTGCGCTCGTCTATATATTGGGGCTACACCCCCTTAGTTATTCCTTACCGAACCAGAGAGAGCCGAATCAACTTCGTACCGAACCAGGTATATATCTTAAAGCCGAATGCGCTTAAGAATCTTGACTACCGAATGTATCTGATGCCGAGTGGATACGAAGTTTCTAAGAACCGAATGCGGCTCGGTATTGGGAATACCGAATGACTCTTGTGCTTCGTACCACCGAATGATATTGGGAATTGGAGTGCCGAATGAATCTCAAACCTTTAATGCCGAACGAATTGTGGTCTTGCTTTACCGAATGGGTTTTGAGAACTTGAATTTTAAGTGATAACCCTAGATTTACACATGCTGGCTTGCTTTATACACTTGTTTGCTTATATCTCTATACTCCTTGTACTGACAACACGTTTTTCTTTATTGTGTATGTAGATAAAATGTCTCGCAAAGAGGAAACTCGATCGGACAGTAAGAAGTCCAAGGATAGGGGGGAGTCTTCTTCTGTGCCCCCAGCCCAACCAGGACCGGCGCGACATGGACCTGCCCCGAGGTCGTTAGTGGATGGGTATGGTCCCCAAGAGCTTCTGAACTCTCCCCCTGATTGCTTTTCGAGCTCCCTCAAAGAGGAGCAGCTTGATGTCATTTCTCGTTCCTTCGGGATTGACAGGGCTCTTATGCTATTGCCGGGAGAGGGGGTTATGCCATATGACCCTCCTGAAGGGTACTTTGCGTACAGCAGATATCATTGCATGTGTGGTGCTATCCCGCCTCTCAACGCTTGGATAGTTAGCTTTATCACATATCTGAAGGTGGCTCCATTCCAGCTTCAGCCTAACTCCTATGCCATTCTGGTGAGTCTTTTCGTCATCTTTCAGAGGAAATATGGGCGTCCCCCTTCCAACCGGGAGATCCGGTATCTATACAACTTGAGAGGCTACAAGATGGGGTCTCCATATATCAGTTTGGAAGCGGCCGTCCCCTTCAAGCCTGTTCTAGACTTGTACTCGAAGTTCAGTATGTTCAAGAAGGAATGGTTTTTTATTAGGGATGACTCTGTTTCTTTCCGCCTTTTCACTTCCGGCTGTAAGTTGAACTTCATTTATATTTTCCTTGTCCCGATCACAATGCTTCTTCTTATATGCTTTTATTTCTTGCTAGCGACAGGTGGTTTTGCGGTCGTGGAGACTGACTCCTTGGCTCGGATGGCTACCGAAATAAAGGTCATTTCGGGAAGGGATAGGTCGGCCTCTTACCTGATCAGGAACGCCACTCTCCTGGAGTATAACTTGATTTTTCCACATCAATCTGTGGTTAAACAGAGAGATACAGCCGAGGAGAGGGCTGCTAAAGCTAAGGATGGGGCTACTGCGAAGAGTAGCAAGAAGAGACCTTTCTCGGTGCCTCCAGCCGTTGGAGGAAAGAAGCTTAAGAAGTCTGATGGACCCTCTCCCAGTACATGTCCAGATATTCCGGAGGAGGAAGGTGGAGAGGAGGAAAGAGACGAAGAGGAGAGCGGAGGAGATGGAGAAGGTGAAGGACAGGGTGGTAGTGGTGCCGGGGCTTTGCCTTCTGAGCAGGCGGGGGAGATCCAGGAGTGGACAGATGATGCCTTCCGTCAGGCTTTTGAAGGGTTGGAGGAAGGATCGACCTCGGTGAAGAAGGCAAAGGAGGTTGACAAGGATGGGGCTGGCGTTGATCCATTCCCTAAGGGTTCTTCAGTCGAGGTGGCTTCAACGATTCAAGGTGAACTCTTGACTTCTGCAGATTCCATTTATGATAGAGACTTAGGAATATTTTATGGTTCGCTTCCGTCCTTGACTGAGATTCAGGACTTATTGCAGTATTCTCCTTCTCCGCAGGGTTTGTATAATAAATGTGTCTTCTCATTCTTTTTAACTTAACATATTTCTCGGATTATTGACCATTGTATGTTCGTGACACTTGTTCTTTATTACAGGGGCAGGCGAGGTGGCCAAAACTTCAGACGTTCGACACCGCCTTGAACAATTCAAGTTGATGAGAGCTGCTACTAAGCCGCCAACTGGCCGTTCCGGGGATGTAGTTAAATATCGCCCTCTTCTTGGAGTCATTGAGGAAGATATCCAGCAGAGGAAGAGGAGGCGTTCCTTATTTGATTCACCACCTGGTCTTCAGTCTCCTATTCAGCCTCCCCGAGACACTACGGAGAAGACTACGGAGTTTGTCCCCCCTCCGCCTCCTTCCGAGAACCCTACTGTGATCCGCATAAAACGTCCCAACGTGCCTCGCAATCCCTTTGCCGGTCACCCGGATTTGGACCCAAGCCTTCAGGATATCTTATTTGACGAGGCCACGGGCGAGCATCTTCTCCCTCGCAATACCATGGTTCGGGTTCTGAATGAGGCTAAGTCCCTAGATCTGGATCTGCTCACTACCCGGATAGCTGCTATGGGGGACGAAGCCAAGGCCAACATTGACCGGGTCACGGAGGAGGTCAAGAAGTTGATGGAGCATCATGCTCGACTGGCTAGGGCTGGGGAGGAGATCGGGAGTGCTAACATCCGGCTGCGGCTATAGGTTGCTGATCAGGACAAGCAGCTTGCCGATCAGGCTATCCAGATTTCTCAGCACGAGGCAGCCTCCAGGCAGTTGAAGGAGAATCTGGAAAAGGCCAGCAGGGCAGAATTGCGAAAAATGGAGGCTGCTTGCAAGGGGCGGATTGATATGGCCATTGCGATGGTGGACGAGGTTCGGAATGCGGATCTTGAGCGGATTGAAGAGTTGTCTGGGAGGCTTGAGGCCGCAGAGCTTGCTCAGGCCAAGCTAAAGGAAGAGATGGAGGAAATGAGGAGGTCTCTCCAGGCTGACCGCTTGAGATACCGATCGGAGAGGGATGCTGCCGTCGCTAAGTTGTTGTCCTCCGAGGCCCGGGTGAGGGAGTTTGAGGAGAATGAGGGGATGATGGATGAGATGTTGCAGGATATGTACTTCTGTACCTGGAAGCAGGGTAATCTATCATGGATGGATGACTATCCCCGGATCATGGCTAGGATATATCTCCGGGCTTTGGAGGAGGCCAAGGCCGACGCGGATAAGGAAGGTGGAGCGGCATTCGGGATGGACGTGGTAACCGCCCAGTTCTCAAAGGAGTAGAAGGTAGCGGTGAAGGAAGGGATACGGCTGCTTGCTGCAGAGGAAGCGGGTGTGCAGTTGGCTGATGAGGATCAAGCGGCGGACGCTGGTGAGTCTCTTTTCTCTTTCTCTTTTCTTTTTGGATTTTCATAACTTGATCGCTTACTGTTCGCTTAATGATTTCCCCTTCTGAATTGGACAGGTGGGACTTCTGGTCACCATGCTGGGAGCTCCGACCCTGCGGCTAAGTAGGCTTGGAGAGTTGGTAGGATGAGGACGAAGCGTGAACGCAGCTGGTCACCTTTTGATTTCTTTTTATTGTTGTTCATGTTAGTTCAAAACATTGATGTAACTGTAATAATATTGTTTGTGACGAATGACGTTTTGTAATTTCATAATATAAGCTGATTCCTTTATGTTGGAATGTTATTGCTATTTTGCTGTGCTGTGTAAGTGATGTAACTATGCATATTACTAGTGACTTGACTGTGCCTGATGCCAAGTTTTTTGCTTAAAGCATAATTTTCTCATTTTGCAATGTAAATGTGATGTGTGAATACGAACTGCAGCTATGCATTAATGTATAAAAGTAGAAGGTACCGCCCTTCATATTTTGGCCATAGACGGCAATTTCGTGCATCTTGTAAGACTAAGCACGGAATGCTGTTGAGTGTCTCGTCATCCGATTGTAAGTTTCTGTTCCCATTAGCGAACGTTCCCTATTCCATGTCCTGTACTTTCAAGCACCGTTACGGAGAATAGGAGAAAAGTTTTAAATGAAATTGAAATATAGAAAAAGTAAAACTTCCAGTCATGGAAGGCCGTCGATGTGCTTAAGTTCATGGCAAACGGGTTTTGTAGTCACTTTCCCTAGCTGTGGGTCTTGGAGACATTTGTCACCCATCTTACGCCTACTGCGGGGAGTTTTCTTTTTTACCACAGCCGCACTTAAGACACATCAGAGCCGATCGCGCACAGTAACTACCCGGGCCATTATGGCCCGTAATCGTGGGTATTATTCGATTTACTGTGGCCGGCTAGCGTGGGGGCGGATCGTCAACTGTGAACTGCCCCTGACTGGCCACACCTTATGTTGGGGCTTATGATCGGTTCACAGTCGCCGGCGAGCCGAATCGCTGTAATGAGCTGCCATCGGCTATAGTCGGCCTTTTTTATGATGACTTATACTCGGCTCATTACAGTCGGCTTTAAGGGCCGAGGCAAACAATGAGTTAACTCGCGGTAGAGGGATACCGGAGCAAAGTGAGCGCAGCGTACCTGTTAGATTTTGTCCAGGTGGAGTTGTGTTGTGAAGTTCTGGATTGAAATGTCATCTGCAAAGGATTTTGTTCAACAGCAAAGGATAAAGCTTAACAAGTAGCCAAGATATAAAGGAACAAGTTAACAAGAGCCAAGTTTTTTAAAGTGGTTCGGCACGAAAATGCCTACGTCCACTGATTCTCTTTGTTAATTCACTTCATATGGGAAGTACAAGTTAAGAAAAGTATCGACGGAGGTGTCGGATGTTCCATGCCCTCTGGAACACCTCTCCGTCCACTGTTGACAAAATATAAGCTCCGTTGTGGAGATCTTTATGAATTACATAAGGTCCGTCCCAGATGGGGTCCAGTGCCCCGGGGCGCGGAAAGATTCTCTTGAGGACAAGGTCTCCTTCTTGTAAGCTGCGATGTTTGACTTTGGAGTTGTATAGTGCTGCCACTTTTTGTCTGTGAGCTGCTGCTTTGAGTGCTGCATCATTTCTTCTCTCCTCAATTAGATCCAAAGACATGTGGAGGAGTTCTTCATTTTCTTCCGGGTTGTAGTGGATCCTACGGTGAGAGGGCACTATATTTTCAACTGGGAGCATAGCCTCCGATCCGTATGCTAAAGAGAAGGGAGTACGCCCTGTTGAAGTTCTGTAAGATGTGCGATAGGCCCAAAGTGCCGTAGGAAGTTCGTCCACCCAAGCGCCTTTCGACTTTTCAAGTTTCTTCTTGATTAAGGTTTTGAGAATTTTGTTGACAGCTTCTATTTGGCCGTTTGCCTAGGGATAAGCCACGGATGAGAAGCTTTTGTGAATCCCGTGCTCTCGGCACCAGTCGGTGAATTCCTCGCTGTCAAACTGAAGTCCATTGTCTGATACGATTTTGAGTGGTGTTCCGTACCTGCACAGAATATTTTTGATTAAGAAGTTGATAACTTTGGCCGAAGATATTTTATTTAGAGGTTCCGCCTCCACCCATTTGGTGAAGTAGTCGACTGCCACTATAGCATATTTGGCTCCGCCACGGCCCGTTGGCAGTTCGCCAATTAAGTCAATCCCCCATATTGCGAAGGGCCAAGGGCCGGTCATCTGAGTAATTTCATTGGTTGGTAGTCGAGGGATTTTGGCAAATTTCTGACATCTGTCACATTTTTTAACGAAGTCTAAGGCGTCTTTGTTCAAGGTGGGGCAGAAATATCCATATCGGAGTATCTTTTTTGCCAGAGTCTGCCCTCCGGTGTGGTCTCCACAACTTCCCTGATGGATGTTGGATAGAATTCCCCTGGCTTCTCTTCCAGCAACGCACCTCAATAAGGGGTTAGAGAAGCCGCGCCGATAGAGGATGCCTTCTTGCATCGTGTAGCGGGAAGCTTTCCTTAGAATTTTCTTAACTTCATTTCGCCCGTCTGGTAGGGTGCCGTTTTGTAAGTATTCTCGGATAGGGGTCATCCATGTTTCTTCTTTGGTTGCAGCTATTAGGTTTACTTGCTCAAAACTCGGGGTTAGCAGCCTTGAGACAGTTATCGTTCCAGAAGTGGTATCATCTCCCATGCTAGCTTGCTTTGCCAGTTCGTCGGCCTCTTGATTTTCTTCTCGAGGAATGTGTTTGATCGAGTAGTGATCCAATTGATTGAGCAGCTGCTTGGTCTTTTTCAGATACGTTGTGAGCCGCTCTCCTCGAGTCTGGAACTCCCCTAGTATTTGATTTACGATGAGTTGCGAATCACTGCGAAAACATAAGGAACTGACTCCGATCTCCAGGGCGAGCTCTAATCTGGCTATTACTGCTTCATATTTGGCATCATTGTTGGTGGCAGCGAATTCCAGCCTTAATGCATAACGCAGCTTTCTTCCCCTGGGAGTGATGATCACAACGCCTGCCCCCGAGCCTTGTTCGTTCGACGCTCCATCTACGAAGAGATTCCACTTGATATCTTCTTCTATTTCAGATTGGTCCCTACCTTCGCTAGTAGTGAATTCGGCAATGAAATCGGCTATGGCTTGCCCCTTGATAGCGGTGCGAGGATGGTAAGTGATATCATATTGACTTAGTTCGATGCACCACTTAAGTAATCACCCAGAAGTGTCGGGGTGGTGGAGCACTTGTTTTAGCGGTTGATCGGTTAAAACTCTGATGGAATGAGACTGGAAATAGTGTCGCAGCTTCCTTGATGTGATTAGTAAACAGTACGCCAGCTTCTCGAGTTTGGGATACCGGGCTTCTGCTCCTGTGAACCTTTTGCTTATGAAGTACACTGGCCGTTGTGTGCGGTTGTCTTCTCTCACCAACGCGGCGCTTAGGGCATGCGGTGACACAGCAAGGTATAGGTATAGTTCTTCGCCTTCATTAGGAGTTGAGAGTACTGGTGGCCGCTGGAGGTGCTCGATTAGGTTAAGGAAAGCTGCTGAACATTCGTCAGTCCACTCGAATTTTCCTTTGTCTTTCTTCAAGGCTTCGAAGAAAGGAATGCATTTGTCAGTTGCTTTAGAGATGAACCGGCTTAGGGCGGCCACCTTCCCGTTTAGGCTTTGCATTTCTTTCCGAGTGGATGGTATTTTGATATCTTGCAAGGCTCGGACTTGTTCGGGGTTCGCTTCGATCCCTCTGGCATGGACGATGAATCCCAAGAACTTTCCTGATGACACTCCGAAGGAGCACTTTAGAGGGTTCAGCTTCATTCCATATTTGCGAAGTACTTGAAACATCTCACCCAAGTGGCTTACATGATCGTTGGCTTTTCTTGACTTCACTAGCATGTCGTCCACATAAACTTCCATGGTTTGTCCTATCAGTTCTGCAAACATCTTGTTGACGAGGCGCTGGTAAGTAGCTCCGGCGTTCTTAAGTCCGAAAGGCATTACTTTGTAGCAGTACAACCCCCTGTCCGTGATGAAACTGGTGTGGTCTTGATCGGGGGCATGCATAGGGATTTGGTTGTATCCTGAGTACGCATCCATAAAAGATAAGAGCTCGTGTCCGGCAGTGCTGTCCACGAGTTGGTCGATTCGGGGGAGTGGGAAGCAGTCTTTCGGGCAAGCGTCATTTACGTTGGAGAAATCGATGCATGTTCGCCACTTCCCATTAGCTTTCTTTACCAGTACCCGGGTTGGCGATCCATTTCGGGTAGATGGCTTCACGTATGAAGTCATTGGCAAGTAAGTTCTTTACTTCCTCCTCGAGGGCTGCTGATCGTTCTGCCCCCATACTTCTCTTCTTTTGCTTTACCGGTACCTTGGTAGGATCGATATTTAGTGCGTGGCATGCTATGTCCGGGGAGATTCCAGTCATATCAGCGTGCGTCCATGCAAATACATCCATATTGTGGCGAAGAAAATCAATGAGTTGATTCTTTAATTCCCATTTTAGCTGAGATCCGACTCTCAGCAGTTTACTTGGATCGTGTTTGTCTACAGATACGAATTCCATAGCCTCTGCAGGCTCGGCGGTGGCCTCCTCCTCTCCATCCCTGGGATCTAGTTCGTTGAAGGGATCACTTGTATATCGAAGAGGAGGGGCCTTCTTTAGTTGCTATGCTTCCAAGCTTTTCATGCAGAGAGTAGTCTCTGCATTCTTCCCTTTATCTTTCTTGCGGTTATTGCGAAGTTCGGTTACATAGCAGTCCCGAGCGGCGTCTTGATCTCCTTCTACTTCTCCCACTCTATTATCCGTTGGGAACTTCATCTTCAGGCACCATGGGGCAAGGACAATTTGGAAGTCGGACAAGGCTGGTCTTCCTAAAAAGGCATTGTAGGCCGAGTGGTTGTCTATCAGCACGAATGTTTGTTTCCGAACGGCGGAGCGGGGATGACTTCCCAATTCAGCAAAGAGATCCAATTGTCCGAGGGGCATCTTTGCTTCTCCAGTGAAACCGTGTAGTGGTTTGTTACAGGGGGATACATCCTTCATTGACAGCTTCATTTTGTCGAAAGCATGCTTGAATAGGATATTTACTGAACTTCCAGTGTCTATTAAGATTCGAAAAACTTTGGCTGGACCGAACCAGGCAGAGATGACCATAGGATCCATATGAGGGTATTGCCTTCCTTCTAGGTCGCGCCCGCTGAATGTGATATCATTACTTTCCTTCCGCTTAGGGTGGCGTTCTTCCATAACAGAATTGACGCAGTCTCCCTCGCTTCTGAGTGAGTTTCCATATCTTTCCATTTCTGCCCAGCTCTTGTCAGCGATGTGTGGCCCTCCTGATATTGTATGGACCACTATCTTCTCTTGGCTGGAACCGTTGGTGTTGCGATTTCCTCCGCCTGTCTTTGGGTGGAGCTGCCCTGGATTTTCCTTGGTAGGAGCTGGGGTCCTGTCCTGTCCCTTCACATAGCGTTCTAATTTCTTTCTCCTGATGTGTTCTTCAATTAGGTCTCGGAGATGGCGACATTCATTGGTATCATGCCCATGAGACTCGTGGAAACAGCAGAATTTTCCGGACTGGATTGCGCGATCTGACTCTTTCTTGTACGGGGGGCGCTTGTATGTGAGTTCGTCCTGGGTGGCCAGGAAGATGTTCTCGACTGTTTCATTCAAGGGAGTGTAAGCGTCAAATCTCGGTCCTGGTCAGTACAAGCGCTTTTCTCCCTTCTTGCCCCCTGCATTGTCTCTGGAGTCGTTTCTTCGAATGTCTTTGGCTGCGGCAGGGGCGTTTCCATGGGCCGTCTTAGCCTGTGGTCATGTCTGCCTTTCAGTGGCAGCCTCTTCGAGTCTCATGTACTTTCCAGCTTCATGAAAGAAATCGAGCAAGGTAGCTGGTTTTTCTTTAGTTAGTCTTCTAGCGAACTTGGTATCTGGGTGCACACCACTACAGAGGGCCATTAGGGTGAGCTTCTCATCGGCATCTTGGACTGCGGCCGCTGCGGCGTTGAACCGGGTTAGATATTGTTACAGTGTCTCTCCGGATTTCTGTTTGACATTGGATAGAGAATAAGCATCCTTGGGTTGTTCCACATGAATGCGGAACTGGCTAATGAACTTTTCCTTCAACATTTCCCATGAACTGATGGATCCTTGGGGTAGGTGGCAGAACCAGGAGGTAGCTAGATCTGCTAAAAATAGTGGAAAGCATTTGCATAATACTCCTTCCGTTGCCCCGCTCATGAGCATATGCTGTGTGTATCTCTACAAGTGTACAACGGGGTCGGAAGTTCCCTTGTACGGTTCCATCGTCGGCATTTTCCATTCTCGAGGGGTGATGGCGGTTTCGATGTCGCGGGTGAAAGGGCTGGTTACCCTAGCGCCAATCCCTCGATCCCTTTTCTCCCGTCGGACGCATTCCCTGAATAATCGTGCCATTCTTTCATCAGAATTTGGAGCGGACAAGAATGAGCTTGGTTCTTCCCTGCGGGATCGATCTCGTCCGGATGACCTGTAGGGATGGTATAGCCTATCACTTCTGACATTATCCAGTGGCTGTCTTTGGCTACTTGGATGCATGCTAGGACCAGCTACAGTTGCCCCCTGCCTTGATCTTCCCCTGTGGGGTTCTGCTTCGAGCATTTCCATGGGGTCAACTTCGGGCTGGGTTCTAGCTCGGCTCCGTTCAGCGGGGTTTCTATGATTAGGCGGCATGACCGGATCAGCTACATCCGACCCTCGCCTTGTGCCTCCCCCATTGGGTTCAGTTCCAAGCGCTTCCTCGAGTCGGAGTTCGGGCTGAGTCCGGACGCGGCCCCTATCATTGTTGTTCCTGTTGATAGCTTCTTCGAAGAGGGAAGACCTTTGCTGTCTATGAGATCCTCCAGATTGAGACTCACCCCATGATTCAGTGTTGCGGTTGGATTCTTCGGCATCCCTCAAGCGTGACATGAGTTGGTTCACTAAAGCTTCTTGTTGGGATGCGAAGCGGTTAGTTACTTCAGTCACAACTCTGTCTAGATCTGCCCTAGTGATTGCTGCCGGTTGTTCCGCGGCAGGGGCTGTTGGATTTGCCTGATATGCTGTCGTAGTGGGATGGTTCTCTTGATCTGGATCCATTGGATCTGGAGCGCTGTCGGTTGCAACGTTCTTTTCCTTGTTGGCGTCTTTTCTCGGCCTGGTAGTCATGTTTCCTAGGCAATGAAGGGTGCTATTGGGAAAGAAGGTTGAATGAGGGAAGCTGAAGCTTCGAGTTCCAAGTTCTCAGTGAAAGCACCAAAAATGTTTGCACAAAAAATGGACAAACACCTCCAATCCGTATTATTTAGTTGATTATATGTTATTTTCAAGGTTTTAGGTTACTTATGCAAATATGTAAAAAGCAAGGACTAAAATGTAAAAGACACGCAGATTTATAGTGGTTCGGCCAGAACGTGCCTACGTCCACTTCATATGTTATTCCCTCTTTTCTTTCGGATTACAAGTACAAAGCTTTAAGTAAAAGTATAAGAAAGTTGTTTGAAAGTTCCTTCCTTGCTTGAGCTCTCAAACTTGTCTCCCATTGTTGTACCCCTGCCCCTCTATTTATAGAATGAGGCTGGGGCCAGGGGTCTTGGATGTATATAGCTGCTGGTGGGCCTGGGCTGAAGCAATCTGTCCTGGCACATCTGGTTCGGTGGAGCTTCGTTCGTCGTGGTTGGAATGGCTTTGGTCCGGTAGGACGTTGGTCCGGTGGTGAGATGAAGGTGAGGTTGGTCCGGCCATGTTTTGACTCGGCAGGGTGTCGTTCGGTAGACGTTGGTTCGGTGATGCATGGTAATGGAGATGGGAACTTGGTTCGGTATGGGTTGGTTCGGTGGGAGGAAGTATTTCGTTTGGACCGGTAGTTGTTGGTTCGGTTGTGGAGGAGAGGGTTGGTCCGGTGGTGGTATGGAGCTGAGTATGGTTCGGTAGTTGTGGTTGGGCTGGTTCGGCATGGAGGTGGAGAGGTCCGGTTCGGCATTGGCTTCTGGACCGGTGGTGATGGAAGCGCGTTCATTCGGTAATGGGAGGAGTGTTCATTCGGTGGTGTAGGGAAGTGGAGTTGGACCGGTGAGGAGGTCCGGTGGAGCATGGTTCGGTGATGGAGTGGGGAAGCTTTGGCTCGACTAGGCATAGATACCGGATGGATATGGATACAGTATGTAGATGAAATTGATGCTCCTTGGCCTCGTGATCTCGTGGGTGAGAATTCGCCCAACACGCAATATCCCTCTCGAAGTGAGATTGGTATTGTTTTATGTTGTATTAATATCTTTGGATGCATGGAAACAGGTTGGAGGGATCCAACTGGATTCCTCAAAAATGTTAAATTTAGTTTCATATATTGTGATATATGGATTATGTAGAACAATTTATATAGATTATTGTGGTATTGGAATTTATTGGATGTTATGGTAGCATTGGCCTGGATTTTGAAAAATTAAAAAATAAACCATAAATATATTTTCAAAATTTAAGGGACAAAGGGGAATTTTTGATATAAAAATGTTATATTAGAATTGGGGTTATTTTAAGAAATTGGGATTGAGAAAAATATATTGATTTTCGGGTGACACTTAGCTATAGAGAATTTTTAAATGGAGATTTTAAAAATGAATTATATAAAGAATTTATAAATGGTTTTTTGGAAATATGAAAAGCAGTTGAAATTGATATTAAAATTAGATTGGAAGTTATAAATAGATTTATAAAGAAATGGATTTATAAAATGGAGTTTTACGAATAAAGTTGTGTCTATAAACAAGCAAAACTTAAAGCAGTTATAAAATTTATAAACGATGTTTATGAATAAAGGAAATCGATATCAGAATAATAAATTGGAAATATAAAATTCATAGGTGAAATTATATTAGAATATGGAAATAGGGTGAGGAAAACAGTGGATTGCTATTTTTGAGAAGTGAAAAATGGTTAAGGAAATCAGAACGGAAGCGATGATGGAAATCGAGGGAATTTATAAGTTGAACCGGTTATTGAGATTTTAAAAATATATTTTAAATTTTAAGAAGTGAGTTGGTTTTAAAAGAAAATTTTTATTATTTTAAAACTAGGGAAATTTAAACTAGTTGAGATTGAAATACTTCGAAAAGTAGGTTTTCAAATGTTTAGTATTTATTTTAAAAAAAATTTAACTTTTAAATTCAGCTTGGAAATTTATTTTTCATCTAAAAATGAGCTACTGGTGTTATAAAAGTGTTTTTAAATATCTTAAATAATAACTTAAACATATTTTAAACAAATTACTATTCTTTAAAGAAATACTCGTTATATATATGTGTGTGTGTGCATATATATTGAAATGCTTGCAAATTTATTATAAATTCTCTCGAAATATGTAAACAGGGTTTATTAAAGGATGTTATTTTATAGAGAAATCTTATAAATGGAATATTAGGGACTTCAGAAATTTTCCGATATCTAGATGCGATAATTTCAGGAAGATTTTGAATTCATTTAAAGGAGTTATAAATGGTTGGTTGGGGTTATAATTAAGTATAATCGACTTTGAAATCGTTGGGTGAATTTATTAAAATTCCGAAGACTTATGAGATAAGTGTGAAATATTTCCAAGTTAAATCTTAAAAATGATTTTGAAAATTATACGTATAAAAATTTTCCTAGGTATTGAAAGGAAGATTTTGGAAATATTTTTAGTGGAAATGATTTGGAATAGAAATATTTTCTAAGTGTGTAAAAATGGAAGTTGGAAATATTTATAAGTATTAAAATGGTAAGATATCTTGTTACGGATACAAGTGTTGAAATTGTTTTCAAATATAGAATATTGAAGAGATTGAATACATATATATGTTGGTGAAGATGTTTTGAAATAAATATTTTAGAGATTTATAAAATAAGGCCTGGTGTTGCTTTTGGATGTTATTTGATAGTTAAATAACCGACTATCAATATTAGCCAATTTCATTAATTGTTTCGAAGAGACTGGGATCAGATTAATTATCTAAAAAACCACTTCGATCCGGTTTGAACGTAACGATAAATACCGTGAAGACGATGAAGATGGTGATTCGGTTTGTCCAGACCCAGGACAACTTGTATGGACGATTGCTATCAGAACATCGTCATAGGAAGATGATTAGCATTCTAAGTAGAATTTCGTTCTTGAAAGGTAACGCTTGGCCTTGAGCCTCATCAACCGGGAATGACTATAACAAGGGAGATGCATCAAGGCTAAGTGGGTCGCACCCAATTAGGATAAGGCTAAGTGGGTCGCACCCAATTAGGATATGTTATCACCTTTTCAGATGTCCTCAAAAAATCTATTTATTATGGATTTGATTGTGCATGAAAGAAGGAGCGCTCAATGGTAAGGGTGGGAATACCTGGGGTGATAACATATGCGGTCTATCCAGGTTAGGGGTAGAATGGTCTTGTGTAGCAGGGGATCCCGACTTGGTCCTCGGTACATTGCTCTAGAGGTGTACTGTGATGAGCGGTACCCTAATGACTCAGTCATTCGTTGGAATCCATTCTCCAATATGAGCTTACGGTTTTATTTGTATAGCCTGGTATGCTGGAATTTAATTAATGTAACAATTTAGCTATTTGAATAAGTATTTGTTTTCAGACACTATTATAATATCACTGGATTTTCTATAAAATGTTTTGGTTCTCGTAAGCAAAAAACCCGTCGTGTTTATGTGTGACGCGGTCTTACGAGATACCTTTGTTTTTCAAAGGATTTTGATTACTCTAAAAATTCAAATTGAGTGTGTTTTTCTCACGCTGGTTTTCCAGATTGACTCGGGTGTTATTTTATTATAATACTCGGGTCAGACCGAATATTACAGATTCAGGTTTAAATGCTGTGGAGCTCAGGAGACGGCTGGAGAAGTTCAGACGTATTTTCATACTTGGTATTATTCCACTGTATGAGGACAAGTTACCATAACTATCTAGATTGATGTATTGATTGTTGTACTCTAATGATTCTAAGTATAAAAAAGTTATAGATTCCTTTGTATAAAAAATCTGTTATTACATATTATATTTTATTCCGCTGTGATTGTGAGATTCTTTTTTTGTTGTTCTATTTTTTCTTTTATCCTTTTCTTCTGTTGTACCCTAGTTATTCGCTCTTTCGTACATTTTGGGTTGAACAAGAGTGAATTACTGTCAACTCAACGGGTATGGAACTGCAGATCGCTACATATTAAGTGCTTTTGTCTTTTGGTCTGATGTCAATGTTGAGTATTCAGTTTGGGTTTCAGTGCACACATTTTATGTAATGTTCCGAATATCTAAACCATTAGATTGTAAATAAATTTTCATTCTACATGACCAGTAAATCATTAAATAGTAGGGGTCTAGCAGTTGATTGTCCTTCGACAAAAGTGTGAAAAAGAGTATAACCAATTTCTCGACGCTGGAGTTGATCCTAAAGAGATCCCACTTCCTCATGAATTTATCTTGAATCGGGATCTTTTGTCTTAACTTTTTCCCAGATTTGCCGAGGGAGCAACCCCCTTTTTCACCTTGAATTGGTCAAAATACGCGGATTTTTTGAGTTTTCGTGGAGGATTAGATCCAATAACAGGATAAAAATAAAAAAACTTCATTTCTTATCTTCGACACACAATTCGTATTTTCACGAAATAGATCATAATAAAATCATGTATCTAGGGAGGATTCACTTTAGAAGCGACTATTCCCTAGATACCTACATCGTGGTATTTCACAGTTGAATCAATTTGAAAAAGACCTAAAGTTAGAGACTTATCAATAGGTAATGTTGCTCCAATACCTAACCAAAGAGATACTACGGT
This sequence comes from Allium cepa, assembly GCA_030765085.1. Lineage (NCBI taxonomy): Eukaryota > Viridiplantae > Streptophyta > Magnoliopsida > Asparagales > Amaryllidaceae > Allium > Allium cepa. The sequence goes on from CM060930.1 coordinate 244,404,323, forward strand.
ACCGATCAAAAAGACTATTGTAGCTACTGAACGACGAAAATTTCTTTATTTTCTGATCGCCTGGAAGGGACAAAAGAAACATCTTGTTTTTTCTTCAAAATTTCTTTTTTCCTTGCCCCAAATTAAAGATTAAATGAAATAATGATAAACTGGAACTGAAGGCCCCTTTCTCGCGTTCGTTCTATTTGCATTGCTGAAACAAAACAACAAAACAATATGGGAATCATATTTTTAAATTAAGGAAAGATATTAGATATTGAAAAATGGATTTTCACTCGCCATTCGTTGGTTATTAGGGGCATCCCGAAAATTCCCGGGTCGAAATATGGCTTTCAAATTAAGTTCCGAATTATGAGAGTTTCTTCTCATCCAGCTCCTCACAAATGAAAGGATTCGATAATATTACAGATGCACATGTATTTAATAACTAATACATTAAACTAAGTAACAAAAGATTCATATGAGAAAACATAAGTAAGCGGGCCTCTGCTTGAGCTTACAAAGATAAAGGTACATGAACAGCCATTTGGTCCCCATCAAAGTCTGCATTGAAGCCCTTACAAACTAATGGGTGTAAACAAATAGTGCGCCCCTTCACTAAAATGGGTTGGAAGTACATACCACTCAGCCAAAAAAAGATAATGGAGAGTTGACCGAAATGAGCGCTAAATACTTTTCGAGAGATCTCCTCCAAATCGCTGGTATGACTATCGAAATCGTGAGCATCAACATGTAGTTCCAGATCCAAGTGGTAGTATCGGGGCCTTTAGCTATTATTCTTGAGAAATGACTAGGTCTGGCCCATTCCTCGAAAGACGTTTTTACAGGATCTCTATCTACAACAATTTTCACTTCGGGTTCCGACGAACGAATAATCATTAAGTCCCGGCCTGGTTAAGTACTGGTCGGGAAATGGACTTTTTTTACAAAATGAAAATTAAGGAAGTATTATTAGCCATTTATACTTTTCAAAAATCGAATAACAAGTTTTCAACAAAACCTAATCTAATACGAAATGTAGGAAACAGTTAGTACTAATGTAAATGGATCTTAAGGCTACTCTAACTCTAATGGGGGTGAATAGTGTTTTATAACTTTTATGGAATATTTTAACTTATTTCCAAATTTGAATTAAACATAGATAATCAATCATAGATATATACACTAACATACAAATAAAAAAATGCAGTTAATGTAAACTAATGAGTTAAAGAGATGACACTAGGAATTTTATAGCGATTCAGATTTCTCCTACATCCAATCCCGTTAAAATTTCTTATATGGATTTCTTTTCAATAGCCTACTTTGCAAGTAGCAAGCAAAGTAGAATACGGTCTCAGTTTCAAAGCAACAAGATTCACCCTCTTGTTTTTCGAGTTCAGGGTAGAGTCTCTTAATTTAATCGGGAAACAAGATCACCCACTTGATTTAAATGGGCTACAAGCACACCCACTTAATTTGAATAGGCAACAAGTACACCTACTGGATTAGGGGTGCACATAACTCATACTCAACCCGACCCAACCCAGCAACCCAACCCATATAAATCTGACCCAACCTAACCTAGTTTAGGCCGGATATGGGTCATGTAAAATTGGGACAGTCAACATCTAGAATAATGTATATGTACGAAATATACTTAAAAATCATATCCGATATCGGTCCAAGTAAAATTAAAGTGATCAAAACACATAGGATCGACTAAGAGATTTTAAGAAGAATTTTAGTGCATGGAATGAAAATATTACTCTAATATGTAGTGAATCAATTCTACGTGATGTATTTATAATGAAATTATAATAAAAGAGTTGTAGTCAATCGGTTATATTTAATGCATTATGCTAGCTAAAATCCGCTATTTTAAGTTGAACATTTCAATATTTTTATTTTGATTATTTTCTTCAAATTCTCATTTTCATATTAGGCTTATGTAACCCTACCAAATCCTACTAAACCTGACCTAGCCCATACTTTAACCCAACCCATATCCAACCTCATATGGGGTGAGGTATGAGTTGAACTATCTTTGACCCATACCTATATGGGTTGGATGAAGTATTTGGTCCAACTCGACCCAACCCATATATTATGTAGCCCTACACTTCATTTGAATGAGCAACAAGCACACCCAAACAAATAGTAGCAAAGAGTTGTTGATTTCGAAACACAAGCAGTTGTACTTTGATACAAGATATCCTACAGCCATTTTGATAGCACTTTGATCTTTAAATTGATGAGAGAATACATGCAGATGAGTGAGTAGTTTGTGTAGGATCGATTTCACCCTAGAGGGGGTGAAAAGGGTGATACTATTAATTATAAAAATTTAATATGGAAGTATAAAATAATTTCAACACAGATATTACCAGAATAATAGCAGCACAAATAATAGCAGAATAATAAAAACAGAAAATAGAACACATAGATTTACCCAGCTTCAGAAAAACCCTCCCTACGTGCTGCTTCTAAGGTTTCTACTAGAGATTAAGTAGTCAGATGCTTAGGTACGTAAACTCGTGACACCCACTATCGAATAACCTTAACTCTATGCTCAAAACCCTGCCATAACTCAGCCACTGAGTTGCGATTTCTCAAACTACACCACCGTAGCTCGTCACCTAGTCACAGGACTAGAAATTACAAAGGTTTAAAAGGAAAATACAAAAGCAATTAAAAAGCAATAAACCCTAATTTTAACTAAAGCCCAATAACAAATTAAAAGCCGGCCTAATAACAAATAATAAGTTATTCTCCCTTTTTATTTTATTCCTTCGGCCCGCTTCCTTGTTTGATGAAAATGGATGATCGTTTTCGTTCCTCTTTATGAAAATTAGGGTTTAGTGAATTTGTTGAAGCCGTCGACTTATGTAGTTGATTGAAGGTTGAACTATATATGGTTTGCTTTGTCAATCGAATGTCTCTGTGAGTTGCACACGACGATTTCTCGATCGAGTTCAATTTTGACTTGGGTATGTAACTTATGCCTTTTGCTTTACTCGTTAGTTTGCTTGAACTCAATCGATGATTCGAGTTATTGATTTTGCTCTGTTGTTAAATCTCTTAGGCCGATGATGATTTGGATTTTACACGATTTGAATTCCTATATTTTCGTTCGTATAAATTCATTTGAATTTGTCAATAATTTTGTTCTGGCCATTGATCTTCGTTTGGATGCTTGAGATGATCACTGACTTGTTCCAATTCGTATATTTTGTTTGCTTGATTTTCACGGCTTGATTTCTTTCGTGGCAAACATGGCTTGCTTGATTTCTAACTTGGTTCGTTCTTGTTGCTTTAGTCATCATGGCACTGACTTTGGTTTGATATCTACAAACTTGATTTTGTGAAAATATTTTTAGATGAGAATTTACTTCGACTTTGCATTTACTTTGAGTATTCACTTCGGCCATTATGTCTCTGACTTTGGTTTGAAACTGCTATTGACTTTAATTCGATCTTTATGCTGTTGATATCGTCCACTTAGATTTTTTACTTTGGCTTGTTATGAACTGCTCCTCTTTACTGCATTTGTTGTTTACGGTTTGGTCTTGTTTTTGCATTGAGCTGTACTTGGTTTCACTGCATAACTTGTTTCATGTACAGTCTACTAGGTTGTCATTGTGTACATGTTGTAGCTTGATTTCATTGATATGTATTCACTTGATCACTATGATCATGTGTATCTTCGCTGGTTTATTATTCTGGTTGACATTGTTTCAACACCACTGTCGAGTCTGCAATTCCATTGGTGGTTGCAATTTGACTATGCGTACCAATCATATGTGTTTCACTTGAATTTGTGTTGTATTTGAAGTTGTAGCCTTGTCTTTTTATAGTCTAGTATTCCTGCCTTGGTTTTGGTTGCACGTGCACCACTTTCTGTTGCAAGTGTTCATGTACATTTGGGTCTGGTCTCTGTAGCATTGACTCATGTGAACTAAGCATGTTAAATTGTGTATATTTTTGTGCCTGCATTTCCATGAGTCACTGTTATTTTGTTGCGATCTGTACTTTGTTTTGCTTGTTTCACTGGTGCATGTTTTTGCATTCACCACTTTTCATTGGTCACTTTATATCTGGTTCATGCTAGCCAAGTTTTCCTGTTGCACTGCCTTTTTGTATACTGCTACTAGAAGTGGTTTTGGTCGAGTCTGGTGTGTTTTGGTCGAGACTATGTTCTTGTTTGGTTGTATTTAAATTCTTGTGCTCGACAGTTTTGTGATGTTTTGTAGTGCACTTGAGCTGAATCTAGCTTAAAGCTCGGGTTTGACCTTGTGCTGATATCGTGACTTTCACTTGAGTTGAACTCGGCTTTTGATTTGGGTTTGATCTTGTACTCACATGTCCATGCAATCTTGTCAAGTGTATATCGGCGTGCACGGCCTTGTGGCATGTACAGTGATACACTGTGCATATCGCAAGTTGTTCTTGTTTGATGAATTCAAAATTAAATGATGACGAACAACCCAAATAACCGAGGCAAATAATATTTTCAAAATCACATTTTATTTTACACTGCAAAAATATTTCATTTTCAATTTTACTGCGTCAGTGTGTATTTTTGCAGATCGCTCAGATGTTGGATTCAATCTGGAATGAAGTCGAAGATAAATACGAGTGAATGAGTGGTATGTAGTGAGGTGCTAATGCAAATGAAAATTGTGATGTAGTCAAATTTGTATTGTAATCGAAATTGTGTGTATATATATAGTAAGAGCTCAAATTTGTACTATTCAAAATTGTAATAAATATTTGTTTGAATAAAATATCTGTTTGAATTTAAGTTATGTGTTATTTATTTTATTCAGCAAATATTTATTTAATTATGTGAAGAATAAAATAGTACATTAATAAATACATTTAAATGAATATATATATATATATATATATATATTGTTATCCCGTTTTTTGGCAAAGCCGTGATACCAAAAGATTGTTCGAAAACAAAAGACAGTTCGTCTCAGAGATTGGTTGTACTTCACTTCGCTATGGATATCGATGAATTTTGTCTGAGTCCGGATTGTGCCAGAATTGACAAGACATGACAAGCAAATCCACGAAAGCCAGTGTTTCAAATTTCAGGTTAATTGGAGTTCGTATGGACGAGATATGATCGATGCAAGTTAGCCAAAGTTCACAGTTCGAAACCATCGGCCTGCTGAGAGGATGCCCATTTCGAACCTATGGAGTTCGAACCCATCAATAACTCCCTCATTCGAATCCATCGGTTTGCATACGCTTCGTGTCGATTGAGTTCGAACCGATCAGGCATGATATTGATCACTTCGAATCGATCGGTTCGAATCCATCAGAAAGGCGTCACCTCAACAAGTTCGAATCCATCAGGCTCCGTGTAGTTCGAACCATCAGATGGGCATCGTTCGTGTCCATGACAGAGCACTTCGAATCCATAACCATTGTTATCTTCGAATCGATCGGACTCACGCCCAAGCACTGCTTCGTATCGATCGTCTTCGCATCCATCAGGTTCGAATCCATGAACAATCGCTCGTTCGAAACCACCAAGTCAACTATGACGCGTCATCCATCGGTTCGAACGCGTCGATATACGTGGAGTCGAAGCGGTCAACACGTAGAAAAAATAGGATCGATGCAAGGAGTGCGCGCCACGTCGCTACAGTACCACGTGCTTCCATCGATTCGAATTCAGGGATTCAAAGTCATCAATTAGAACTAAACAGCCAACCGAAAATCACCAGCTCGAATCGATCATATCTCCTAAACCACTGATCCAAATGCAACGAAATTTTCACAGTAGCTTCCATACAAGGTAAAGATTGTTCCTGCCAAGTTTCAGCTCGATTGGGTCATTTCTTGATGGGTTCGAAATCACTTCGAATCGATGTCAGATCGAGTCGAAACTTGGTAGGGTCGGTCGCGTGGGCCCACTCACGTGCCAGAAGAAGTCTCCCGAGGTTTGAGCGAGATCTGGGCCTCCAACGCCTATAAATAGCACCCTGAAGCCTTCAGAAAAGGGGATCTTTCGGAGCTTTCATCATTGAACGTCCAGACCCTGCCGGATTGAATTCCAAACTTCATTATCGCTGTTGTATTCAGATTTCAAAGCTATCATCAACTGTAATCAATTAATATCATCAAGTGAATCAATAAAGAGAGAACCTTCAAAGTGGACGTAGGCAAAATCGCCGAACCACTATAATTCCTGTGTTTGTAATTATTATCTGTGAATTATTGTGATTGTTATTGCTTAGATCTGAATTCTATATTGATTGTCGCTGCTCTGTGTTGATAAACGGGTGCTTTCACGACTATTGGGTGTTTGTGGTCAATTTTGACGCAAACATTTTGGTGCTTTCACTGAGAGGACTGATTCAGGAGAAGCTGAATTTAGAGACTTAGGAATTCAGATCTAAGAACCATGACGAGACAAACAAGTAAGAAACAAAGGCCAGAGAGAAGTGAACATCAAGGAAGTCAAGAGGCTTCCTCAGGAGCGAATCAAGCGTCGATCTTCATCACTAGGGACGAGATGGAGACAATGATGAAGAAACAAGAGGAGTTGATCCAGAGTTTATTTCAACAAATAGGACAATTTGGGGCACAGAATAGAGAACTCAATGGGGTCCAGAACGGAGCAGGACCATCCGGCATAGCACCTGGATTAAGAGGCGCACCCATGGAGAACGTTGGTCCAATTTCGGAGAGAGAAAGAGGAGTATCTGCGCAACCTGGAGACAGCGGAGGAATGAACACTCAATCAAGGGGGCAGATTTCAGAGTTCCCTCGTGAACTCGGGGGGCAGGTTGAGAGCAATGAACGAGGATTGCATCTTGGAGACGAAGATAAATTGGCACAAATGGTTAGGCGAGCCATGAGAGGCGGATTAACAAACAGAGATCTTGAAGGCGTAAACAGGAGTCCCTTTTCTCCTGTGATTAGGACGGCTAGGAACCCACCAGAGTTTAAGTTACCATCAATAGAGATGTATGATGGGAGGACGGATCCCGCGGTCCATCTGACGAGGTACATGCGACATATGGAGGTGCTGGGGGCATCACAGGAGGTTATGGCCCGATGCTTTCCACTATATCTGACGGATATCGCAGCATTATGGTTTAGGCAACTAGAGAGCGGCTCCATAGGAACATGGGCAGACTTGACGGAAAGATTCATGAGACAATTTAGGGTTCACATTGCAAGACCCAAAAACGTAATGAGTTTGGCAATTTTGAAACAGAAGGCTGGAGAGACGTTGAGGAGCTTTCTGACGCGATTCAATGCGGCAGCGACATCGGTGGATCGGCCAGATCCATCCATGGTTATGATGGCAGCCGTTTCCGGAATAGCTGATGGCACAGATTTCAAAAATTCATTGACAAAAGATTCACCTATGGATCTAGGAGAATTCTATCATGAGGCAGAAAAGTTCTTGCGATTGGAAGATGCGAGTGCAGAAAGAGAAGAAGGAGATGAGCTCAATGTTTACACGGTCAAAGATGGAAATCCTCCTGAGAAAGGTACGGAAACTAGCAAGGGAAAGCGAAAGGCTGAGAGTGGCTATAACAGGTCGATGCGACCACGAAAGGAACCAAGATTTACCACATACTCAGAGCTGAACGAGAATTTAGAGCGAATCTATCAGGATACCAAAGAACAGGTCCCGTATCGCAGACCAATGCGAAGGGACCCAACTTCCGATGAAAGGAAATCAGATAAGTATTGCATATTTCATGAACTGAATCGTCATAACACTAATGATTGCAGGCATCTGAAGGACGAGGTGGAAGGGCATATCAGGAACGGTACGCTCCTTCAGTATGTGAGGAAACGGACTCCAGCAGTGGAGCTAGAGCGCCCGCCGTCTACCTCAGCTAGAGGTGGCCCTGAGTCGGGACAATGTCTGATTATCCATTGATTGACTGAAATAATGATGAACAAGTTGTAAACCTCTCACTACTGCGGTTAGATCATTTACACATGAGCGATCGCGCACGATCCACAGACATGCTCTGAATAACTACAAACCGCATCATAGTGAGAGTTTACACTTTGACATCCCTGCTTTGCTTTCTGCTTTGATTTTGATTTGAACATCTAGACTCTGTTTGTATGGACATTTCTGTTATGAGATTCGTATAATCATTGCTTTTATATTTGCAATTCCATGAAAGAATTTATCTTCATGCCCGTTGGATCGCGAACGGTCCACGAGCACCTTCTGTATGGCGACGAACCGCCAGAGTTTTGATTCAGAAACTCCCCCGAACATGAACTCCGACATTGATAATAATAAGTCCCCCCCGGGCACACATAATTTGCCTCGAACGGCACACGATCGCGAACGATCACTTTCTGCCTCAAACGACACCGACCGCGAACGGTCATGATTCACTTATTATGAAATCCGACCTCGAACGGTCACCATTCGCCTTGAACGGCACTTGATCGCGAACGATCACCATTTGCCGCGAACGGCATCGACCGTGAACGGTCCTATTCCATCCTTTGCTGCGAACGGCGCAGACCGCGAACGGTCCCGATCCACCTCAAGTGGCATACGATCCCGAACGATCGATGCATGGATTTATGCGCTTGACCGCGCACGGTCGCACTTCACCTCAAGTGACTCGATCACGAACGATCGTCATTTGAAGTTAGGCGCTTGACCATGAACGGCCGCACTTCATCCCAAATAGCTCGATCCCGAACGATCGTCATTGGAGGACATATGAAACTATCAAGTTCTTTACAGGTTGATGATAGGATATGAACATCCAACTCAAGGCATTACAAAACACACCTTCCTACCGCAAGGCATGTTTTGGGGGGCAAATGTTATCCCGTTTTTTGGCAAAGCCGTGATACCAAAAGATTGTTCAAAAACAAAAGACAGTTCGTCTCAGAGATTGGTTGTACTTCACTTCGCTATGGATATAGATGGATTTTGTCTGAATCCGGATTGTGCCAGAATTGACAAGACATGACAAGGAAATCCACGAAAGCCAGTGTTTCAAATTTCAGGTTAATTGGAGTTCGTATGGACGAGATATGATCGATGCAAGTTAGCCAAAGTTCACAGTTCGAAACCATCGGCATGCTGAGAGGATGCCCATTTCGAACCGATGGAGTTCGAACCCATCAATAACTCCCTCATTCGAATCCATCGGTTTGCATACGCTTCGTGTCGATTGAGTTCGAACCGATCAGGCATGATATTGATCACTTCGAATCGATCGGTTCGAATCCATCAGAAAGGCGTCACCTCAACAAGTTCGAATCCATCAGGCTCCGTGTAGTTCGAACCATCAGATGGGCATCGTTCGTGTCCATGCCAGAGCACTTCGAATCCATAACCATCGGTATCTTCGAATCGATCGGACTCACGCCCAAGCACTGCTTCGTATCGATCGTCTTCGCATCCATCAGGTTCGAATCCATGAACAATCGCTCGTTCGAAACCACCAAGTCAACTATGACGCGTCATCCATCGGTTCGAACGCGCCGATATACGTGGAGTCGAAGCGGTCAACACGGAGAAAAAATAGGATCGATGCGAGGAGTGCGCGCCACGTCGCTACAGTACCACGTGCTTCCATCGATTCGAATTCAGGGATTCGAAGTCATCGATTCGAGCTAAACAGCCAACCGAAAATCACCAGCTCGAATCGATCATATCTCCTAAACCACTGATCCAAATGCAACGAAATTTTCACAGTAGCTTCCATACAAGGTAAAGATTGTTCCTGCCAAGTTTCAGCTCGATTGGGTCATTTCTTGATGGGTTCGAAATCACTTCGAATCGATGTCAGATCGAGTCGAAACTTGGTAGGGTCGGTCGCGTGGGCCCACTCACGTGCCAGAAGAAGTCTCCCGAGGTTTGAGCGAGATCTGGGCCTCCAACGCCTATAAATAGCACCTTGAAGCCTTAAGAAAAGGGGATCTTTCGGAGCTTTCATCATTGAACGTCCAGACCCTGCCGGATTGAATTCCAAACTTCATTATCGCTGTTGTATTCAGATTTCAAAGCTATCATCAACTGTAATCGATTAATATCATCAAGTGAATCAATAAAGAGAGAACCTTCAAAGTGGACGTAGGCAAGATCGCCGAACCACTATAATTCATGTGTTTGTAATTGTTATCTGTGAATTATTGTGATTGTTATTGCTTAGATCTGAATTCTATATTGATTGTCGCTGATCTGTGTTGATAAACAGGCGCTTTCACGACTATTGGGTGTTTGTGGTCAATTTTGACGCAAACATATATGTGTGTGTGTGTGTGTGTTTATTATCATCAAACAAAAATCATATACTTGCATATTCAACAGTTTATAGCGAGCAAAGTAGAGTTTTTAATTTAAGAGAGTATGTAGTGTGAGTTCAGAGTTAGAAGAAGAAAGGAAAGTTAGTATTTTGTTTTCTAACCCTTTATACAGAGTTTGAAAAGATGTATCTATTTGTGAAAAGATGTAATAAACAATAACAACTTCTAAAATTATAAGGCATCTTTTCACTGATTTAAATAGTGTTTAAAATGTTTAAAATGATGTGTTTATTCGTGAAGAGGAAAAAAAATACACGATCTTTGCATATAGATTAATTCAATGCTAAATTAATCAAACCAAAATTGTCAACCAAATATTCTGGCCCGCTTCAAGTTTCTTATATATATTACCTCTCATACTCTACTTTTATGATCATTGGATGCAAACTAGAGCTTCATTAGATTCCATTAACATGAGATCCGATCATCACAAAACATTCATACCCTTTGTGCAATAATTTGTGTTTAATGTTCAAGCTAAACATCAATCCAAAGGCATAGTTCAAGAAGAAACGCAAATGAACCAAAACTCATCAAGTAGCAGCCATCACTACACACAAGCATAGAATAACCAAATACAGCCTCGAATCAACTTCTGATACAAGTATACTACGATCGGAACTTCAGCCATCAACAGCTAGAAATTTTCACCCTCTCACACAAGAACCAAATATGCACATCAATTCAAAAAGATTTAAAGCAAGATAGGCGACAGCATCGTCATACTGCATTCAACATGCATAATTCACCTCAAGTTCTAGCAAGGCGCAGTTATCGAAGTAGCAAACGAACCTCAGGCGAACCTCCGGTTCAGATCTCAAGATGCAAGCAATTAAGCAGTTGGAGCGATAGGCAAACTTCAGATCCCAACAAGTAGTAGCACTCACGGGCTTTTAAGGTAGTGGACGCAGGAAGACAGCAAAGCTTCAGATCGAATGCGACTTCCAGCTTCGACGATCGTGTTGAGCAAATTGATTGTTTTTAGAAGACGAATTTTGTTTTTAGGAGCGGCGAACATCGTCACCTGAGTTTCCTAAAAGATTATATATATTTCAGCTGAATTATTGTTGGAGAATTGAAGTGAGAAGGCAAAGAGAAGAGGCGATCAAAGCAAAGTGAATTCACGTGGGAGAAAGAGAAAAACAGAGGAGTTTTTTTTAATTGAAATTTCCTTATTTTGTTTTTGTATTTTTGTTTTAATAGCTTTATCTAGGATTCAGCTATGTGCTTGTAGCTCAGGGATTCCAGTCCAAATATTTGTAAAAATATATTTTGAAATAAAATAATTTTCTTATAATAAAGTAGTAATAATAACTGTTTTGATAAAAGATTATTCAAGGAATGAAATGGTTGTTATCCAAGGACTTTGATAACTTATTCTAAAGTTTATTTACCATATAAAAAGTCTTGAGCTCTTTTTGTCTTCATCGTTAAAACTCACGAGTCTTCATTTATTTTAATCATCTTGAATCTTGATCTTTGCTCTTTTTACCGATCAGCCTTCAAACTCGTTTATCCTGTACTTGTATAAAACCTGTATAATATTCTACAAAATACTCTATACAACTTGAAAAAATATCCGTACCTATATATATGATTGTTGTCATCAAAATCAATATCTGTGGAATTAACACGTTTTTGATCACTGAGACTTCCAAAAAAGTCGAGTTGATGCGAAGAAAGATGAAAGCATCTGAAGACCAGCAAAATTCTCATATTGACAAGAGACATATTGCCATTGAATTTGAAGTTAATGATTTGATTTTTGTGAAAACATCGCCGTTGAAGATGGTTGTAAATTTTTGCAACTTTGAAGAGCTTGCATCTAATTCATTGGGCCAGTGGAATGGATTAAAAAGCTTGCATATTAGGTTGATCTTCCCTAAAAAATTTTCAAAGTGTACAACGTGTTTCAAGTTTCACACTTGGTAAAAATGTATACATAACATAAGTGTGGTAGTTGAGCGAAGTCAATTGAAGGAAGTGGATGTAGAACCGGAAGTTTCTATGCCTAAAGGACCCATTCATATTACTGAGAGTGGGAGCAAGATACTTCGAAACAAGGCCATAAAGCTTGTTTAAGTCCAATAGGTGAAGATTCCTGAAATAACACCTGGAAGTTGGAAGTGAAGATATGTACTTCTAATTTGGAAAATTTTACCTGTTTGACTCCATTTACTTTAAGTATTTTTTTCCATTCAATTGATTAGGATTGCATGAACATATAGAATTTGCATTGTATTGCTATGATTTATTTGCTAGTTTTGGTTGTGTGATGCTACGCATGTGCGGCTTATGATAGAATTAAAGGTATGCTCTAGGGGAAATTAAGTAGTTTTTTACATATATTTAACATTATGATCGATCTTGTTCATAAAAGAGGTATTTGATTTATATTATATACTTTTTTTATAGGTAATGTAATTAATTAAAAAATTAATGAAAATATATAAATATGAAAATTCATAAACTAATTTTAAGTGACCGATGTTACAAATAATAGCAATCATGAGTAATTAACCACAATATAAAATAACATTTTATATTAAAGATTTCTAGTCGAAATCTTTCAAGAGAGGATATCGATACATTTGTTGAGACCAGAGTATCTAACACTCTCCAAATATTGGATAATGTACTACTCATGACCATTTGGGGTACCGAGGGATTTCGTATTGATATTTATTAGATATCCAGGAAATGACTCCTTTGAAATTTTTCGTAATATCCCGCATCTAGAGGCCAAAAGCTAAGCGCTACATATGTTGCAGCCATCCATAATATTGACTTCGGGTGCTAATAGTATCTATAATATCAGTAGCACTTGAATATGAAAAAATCATAGATTTCCAAAAACAATATTTTACTGGTTACATTTCAAAACTTCATATTCAAGTTACATAATCCCATTTCGTTTCCCAGGTAAATATTAGTTATAATCATTACAAAATACACCAAGAGCGACATATGATGATGCCCCCTTAGTTGATCAAAGCAATATAGTCATATCTGACTTAATATATAGTAGAAATAAACACAATAATCTGTAACTTCTAATTTGCTATCAGTCAGCCACCTGCTTGTCTTCGTAAGTTTTACTGGCCAAAATTACTAAACATGAAAACCTTAACCCTCGGCTTACTCAAATCAATTTTGAGCACCCAAGAGTTTAAGGAGAAACAAAAACTTCGAGTCAGACATAAAGCCTGTTATGAATAATATTGTTACATCTCGGTTAACTGATATTAAGTGAAGCCACACCGCATAGCGAAACGGGTTTCTCCTTACTAATATCCTCTTTAGAACATATATTTTGCAAATTCTTTCCTACAACCAATCTAGTTAATCAAACTGATATAATAATGATAATAATAGCAAAGTCCATTAAGTTATAACCAGGTAACTAATGAACTATCTATCCACAAGTTTTAGATGGACTATTTGTCCCATAGCTGGGTCGACTGCCCGCAAAGTGGACTAACTGTCTGCAAACTAGACTAAATGTCTAATCAAAATGGACTATCTATCTGAATCATTTTCTTAAGATTAACCACCCTTCATATTATTTCTTGAAAACCTTTTCAAAATGATTAACCTTTTAAAATCATATTTATACAAGGAAAATATATTCTTAGCTTTATTCTAAGCTATTTTGCCATATTGTATATACTTTACTCAAAATAATGTTGATGAGATTTAATAAGGATTAATTATCCTTCTAAAACAAATTAAAATCCTTTTTAACTTGAAAATACTTAAGCTATATTGCCTACTTATTACATTCGAAACCTTTGTTTAAAACCTTTAAACAACCCTATCGAAACCATTGAAGGTAGCCCTTTGAAACCATTGAAAGTAACTCTTTCGAAAACATTGGAAAAACCTTTCCTTTCTTTTCTCCGAAAGCTTCAAAACATTAGGCATCCTCCTTTAAAACCTTTTAAATATTACCTTCCGAAAACATAGAAAAAACCTTCTTTTTTGACCCAGTTGAAACCCTAGGGAACCACCCCTTTCGAAACCATTCATAAAAATCTTTCGAAACAGTCAAAACTGAATCCTTTTGAAAGAACTTTAGGTTCAATCTAAAACATATGGAAACCTTTTGAAACCACTATAAAATTTACTTCCTCAAAACCTTTTAAAATCATCTCAGTCGAAACCATTTGGATTATGCCTTCAAGTAGAGCAAAAGGATCAAAAACTCATTAAAGTCGAAAGCATCTGTTTCAAAACCATTTGAAACTATCTCTTTCAAAACCATTTCGATTTTACTCCAATCATAGGAAAAGGGTCTTTAAAACATTTAAGTTGAAAATATCTATTTCAAAATCATTTCCTAAGTAAAGAAGTGATGGTGTTGAAACCATCCCTTCAAAAGCATTGGAGAAATGGTCAAAATTTAAAAAACAAAGTACCCCTTCGAAACCATCTAAGTTGAAAGGTAAAAAAAAGGCAGCTAAAATATTTCAACTTAGTCGAAAGCAATTATTTAAAAAACAAAAGGTGAAACCCAATCAAAATCATTTCTTTTAAACTATTTGACCTAGTCGAAAGCTAACTAAGTCGAAAGCTACTTAATCGAAAGCCATTCAGTCGAAAGCAAGCATGCAAATTTTTAATTTAAAGCGAAGTAATGCCTTAACCCCTTCGGAACCCCTAGTTTCGACTACATACCTTTCACCCACATCCAATTCACTACGTACCAGTACATTGATACCATATGCACTGGCTTCGACCGTGTCGGAGGTGAAGCCAAGGAGGCGGAACTTGGTACCGAAAGCATCGAAATAATGAAAAACATGTAACAAATAGTTCTTTTCACCTAACTTGCTTTACATGTCAAATTTTGATTGGTTGCCACTTTAGTTTACCAATAAAAAGTACTACCATTTTCAGAACTAACTATTTGGTTTATTTTTAAAAGTCCCTTCTCCTTTTAAAACTATATAAAATATTTAAGCCTCATACCTTAAATAATTTTATATACCTATCAAAACACTTGGGAAAATTCTACAAAAATTACAAAAAATCTCTTTTGATATTTTTTCCAACATATAAAAATTTCAGACCTAACTCATTTATTATTTAACCGTAATTAATTATTAACCCAAATTAACATTTTCTTTGCTAGAAAATTCATACAAATTCCGCAAACATTCAAAAAATTATGAAAACTAAAACCCATCTCTAAAATATCATTTATGATCTTTATAAAAATTCACAAGGCATTTGGATGTCATTTTATAGGATTTTCACTTAAAACGTATCGTGAATTCAACATGAACAACTATAATTCATCAATAAGTATATTTATCATTCCATCATTTAAAAACATGGCAAATCAATGCAAAATATTCAGAATTCATCTTAAAACCAAAAATAATAAAACTTTGAGAGGTAAACATTATTCACCTTGGCTTTAAAGATTAAAGAGATTTAGATGTGAATGTATTTGAATTGTTTAAGCTTCATCCTAACTTTTCTCTATCTTCTTCCTCTTTCTCTTGTTAATTGTGGCCATCCTTAGTTTAAAAATTTTAAGAAATGAAAATGAACGTGTATAGGAATACACGGCCTAAGGGAATAGATATAGGAATGGCATCTTTCCCATTTTAACCCTTCCATATTTCATGTTAAACTCTTCGTTTAATTCATTGGTTAAATGACATGAATACCTTATGATTAAATCAAATCTCAATCCCTTAATCAACGCATGATTTATTTAATTTGGCTAATAAATATCCTAAATAATGTTACCAAAAATATGGGGGTGTTACAAACTCCCCTCCTTAAATAATTCCATCCTCGTAATTACAACAAGGGATACAACAAATCAATCAAAGAGGTAAAACATACCATCAAATAAGTCATGATAAGTATCTCTAATCCTGCTCTTGATCTCCCAAGTACAGTCTTTGTCATCATCGCTCCACTGGAGTTTGATTAATCTAATCGTCTTGATTCTAAGCCTCTTCTCATATCTCACAACAATACGAATAGTCTTCCTCACTATAGTCAAATCTGGTTCTACCATTAAATCATCTAGCACAGCCGGTGCAATAGTAGTCTCCAGGTCCCTAGCACAGTTTTGAGACGAGAAACATGAAAAGCATCATGGACTCCTGCCAAACTGCTCGGTAACTCTATTCTACACGCGAGCTTCCCGATCCTCTCAACAATAGGTAAAGGTTCAATGAATTTTGGTGCTAACTTTCCTGAGTTGCCAAATGTAATCACACCCTTCATGGTGACACTTTGACGAAAACCTGATCTCCAACCGAGAACTCTAAATCTTTCCATCATTTATCTGTATAACTTTTCTACCTAGATCGAGCCTCCTTCATTCTAGCCCAAATGAGCTCAATATTTTCCGTAGCTTCTTTGACCAAATCTGGACCAAGAATCAACCTATCCCCGGTCTTTAACCATCATACGAGAGATTTGCATGGCCTTCGATACAAAGCTTCAAATGGCGCCAACCCAATACGAGTCTGATAATTGTTGTTATACGAAAACTCGACTAAATGAGGATGGTAAGCAGTACTGATCTTGAGCTCGGTACCTAAAACTTTCGCTAGTGAATAAGGAATCGTTATCACTAATTATGCAAATAAGAATTCTATGCAGTCTAACCACATTCTTCATAAACAACTTTGCTAATACAAGTGCTTTTCTCATTGACTTAATTGGAATGAAATGGGCACTCTTGGTCAGTTTGTACACTATAACCCATATATTATCATTTCCTCTGTTCGACCTTGGCAACCCGTCAATAAAATCCATAGAAACAGAATCCCATTTCCATTCTAGAATATCTAATGGTTAAAGCGGCCCGCTTGGCTTTTGGTGTTGGACCTTTGCCTATTAGCAATTCAAGCACCATTTTACACACAAACCAATATCTCATTTCATATCTTCCTAGAAGAAACTCCTCCTTATATCCTGATACATCTTAATACCTCCTAAATGAATGGTGAACTTAGAACGATGGCATTCCTCTAAGACTTCTTTCCTTATGTTTCCTACACTTGGAGCACAAATCTTCCTTTATTTCTCAACTTCCCATTCTGGTCAAGACTGAAATCTTTCTAGTCATCGCTCTCAATTCCATCTCTTAACTTCCTAATTCGCTTAGCTAATATTAGATCTTCTTCCTATTTAGAAGTAGTCTTTTCGATCATCACTAGTCGAACTTCCAAACGAGATAACACTACGGTTTCTCCGCTAGACCCAGCCTAATATCTCCACTGCACTCTGCAATATGCTAATGCTTCCAAATCTTTCCACTCAGCAATCATTACCAACACTGCATTCTAATGTTTCCAACTAAGGGCATCCGCAACCTTGTTGCCTTTCCTTGGTGTGTATTCAATCCCGAAATCATAAGCAGCGATAAACTCTAACTACCTCTGTTGTCCTTGTTCAACTCCTTCTGTGAGAACAAATACTTCAGCGACTTATGATCTGTATATAATTCAAACCTCACTCCCAAAATGTAATGTCTCCATACCTTCAATAAAAAAATCACCATAGCCAATTCCAAATCATGTGTTAGATATCTGATCGCATGCGGTCTAAGCTGTCTAGAAGCATATGCAATTACTTTACTTCTCTGCATCGGCACATCTCCTAATCTTATTCTACACGCATCTGTATAAATCACAAAATCTTGATTCCCTTTCGGAACAATCAACACCAATGCATGGGTCAATAAATGTTTCAAACTCTGGAATGCTTCCTCACACTTGTTAGTCCATAAAAACTTTACATCCTTTCTCGTTAGCTTGGTATCAGTGCTGCTAAATGCAAAAAAATTCTTAATGAACAACCTATAATAACCAGCTAACCTGAGGAAACTCTTTATCTCTGTCACTATCTCGGGTCTCTTCCAACTATTCACCGCTCCAATCTTAGTCGGATCTACTGACAACCCTTCCTTTGAGACTATATGACTAAGAAACTTTACTTTTTTCTTCTAGAAATGACGCTTCAAAAACTTAGTCTTCAGCCAGTGCTGCCTCAGCGTCCCAAGCACCACTCTATGATGAACTTCATGCTCTCTTTCATCCTTAGAGTATATCAAGATATCATTTATGAAAACCAATACGAACCTATCCAAGTGCTTTCAGAAAACTCGGTTCATCAAATCCACAAAGAAAGCCTACGCATTAGTCAGTCCGAACGGCATAACTAACCATTCATATGATCCATATCTGGTCCTAAGTCAAAGGTATACTATCCTCTTCTACCCAGAGCCGATGGAAACCCTATCACCAGTTCCACATCCAACTGCGAGAATACCTTAGCCCCACTCAACTGGTCGAACAAATCGTTATTCCTCGGCAATGGATATCGATTCTTTATCGTCCTCTCATTTAACATACGATAATCGATATATAGCCTTAATGATCGGTCCAGTTTCTTAGCAAACACTACGGCTGCTCCCCAAGGCGAACTACTTGACCTGATAAAATTCTTGCCTTCTAAATCCACCAACTGCACCTTTAGCGCCCATATCTTGATTGGGGACATCCTATTGGCGGCCTACTCGCTAGTTCTGCCCCTGGAGCTAAATCTTTCTGAAACTCGATGGCTCATTTCCACGGCAATCCAACTATAGGCTCAAAAACATCTGCGAATTCTATAACCATGAAAACTTGTCTCAGCTCATCTTCCAACTCCTAACATCTAACAAAGCGTTCACCTCACTGTTAGAACCTTCTATGGTATAACCAATCCGGTCACTACAATTGGGGTGTCTGAGCGATATTTTCCTATCCATAAAAAATATCCTAGCATCATATTCACTTAACCAATCCATCCCATGAATAATCTTGAATCCCACAAAATCAAACACATGCAAACTGCAAACAAAAGTATGACCTAATAGGTCAAACTCTAACTTTTCACATCTCAACCCTAGAGTTTCATACCTTCTTATTGGATTCGCAACCCTTAAGGAAGTAACTGAATACGTGGGTTCTAGGTTAAGTTTATCTATCAAACATCTAGATATAAAAGAATGCAATGCACCAGTATCAAATAGAACGCTAATAGACATACCATGAATTTGAAGCGTACCTCCCAAAACTGCCTTTCCCTTCTCCTAGGCTATTGGCTTCAAGTAGCTGGCTCTAATGCATACAAGCGGGCTCCAATACTTACACCTCTTTCATCTTTAATGGGCTACTTGCAGTGGTTCCTATAATGGCCAATCTGGTCATACCTCCTTTACCTTTCTTGCACGACACTAATTAGCAAAGTGCCCATTCTTGTTGCACTTGAAGCAAATAATCTCAGACTTCCCATTCCTAGCTTCTTCGCCCTTTTGAGCACCATTCTTAGGAAAGAACTTCCTCTTCCGACTTTGCCCAACTTGGACTGCCTTAGCCTTACACTTCTCTAGAGAATCAAGAATCTCCTCATGCCTTAAGGCCATCTCCACTACAAAATCAGAATTATCTCTAATATGAGGTAATGTAGCCCTTTCTTACTCAGGCTTCACCTCCCCGATAAACTTCACATTCTTCTTCATCACCGTATCCACTGAAGCATACCCATATCTGGCCAACTCATTGAACTTTCTAACATACTCTAGAACAGACATCTCTCCCTGCTCTAATTTAGCAAACTTTCCGATCAGAGCTGAATATGCCACCCCGGACATGAACTCTCCTGGAACCTCCCCTTAAAATCTACCTATGTCAAGATTTCCTTGTCCACAACATCTATCACACTGTTCCGCTGCAACAAAGCCGCTCCCTGAAGCTATCCGAATGCCAGCCTCCTTTTCTGCTCATCATTGAGCCCCAAATCTGCAAAGATTCTCTCATAGCGCAGCAACCAATTTTCCACCTCTATAGCATCCTCTGTTCCCAAAAACGGCTTCCCTCAAGCTTAGCGTAATCTTCACTCAACTTAGCATAATGGTTAACTATCGAAACTTTTGAAACTCCTACCCCTACAACATCTCCTCCTAACACTCCAGCTGCAACTTCCACTTACATCATATTCATGAAAACCGATACATAGCTTCCATTCCAACTTGCGGGACTCCAGCCTCTACATTCTCTACTTGTGCCTGACCTTGGGTCCTCCTTGTACGAGGTCTAGCATTCCCATCGATGCCCTCCCTTCCAGGGTTCACTCTTCCTCTTCTGCAATCCATATCTATATTCAAACCTCATGAGATACATAAAAATAACCTAATAAGGATAAGAGACTAGAGATAAAATGTATAGGTATATATAGAAAATACAAGTACGTTACTGTAGCATTATCTCTACCCCAAACTTACTCTAATTCCTTAGGATTATGTTTTAAAAACCATTTTTTTAGTTTAAAGTTTTTCATAAACCATGCTCTGATACTAAGTTGTAACATCTCGTATCTAGAGGCAAAAGCTAAGGCTACAGATGTTGCAGCTATTCATAGTGTTAACTTATGGTGACAAAATACGGTAATGCTAATGGTATTTATAATATTAGAAGCACTTGAATATAAACAAAATCACAGATTTTCAAAAAAAATATTTTACAAATTACATTTCAAAACATATTCATATCCAGGTTACATAATCCCATATCATTTCCCAGGTAAAGATTAGTTATAATCATTACAAAATAAGCCAAGAGCGACATATGAAGATGCCCCCTTAGTTGATCAAATCAATATAGTCATATCTGACGTAATACACAGCGGAAATAAACATCTGTGACTACTAATTAGCAATCCGTTAGCCACCTACGTATCTATGGAAGCTTTATTCGCTAAAATTTCGGTTAACTGATATTAAGTGAGACGCCGCCGCTTAGCGAAACAGGTTTCCCTCATTAATATCCTCTTCAGAACATATTTTTCGCAAATCCATTCCTGCAACCAAACTAGTTAATCAAAATGATATAATAATGATAATAATAGCTAGATCCATTAAGCTGTAATCAGGTAACTAATGAACTATCTGTCCCCAAGTTATAAATGGACTATCGTTTGATAACTGGGCCGACTGTCCGCAAACTAGGCTGACTGTCCGCAAACTGGACTAATTGTTTGAATCAAAATGGACTATCTGTCCGAACCATTTTTTTAGGGTTAACAACGCTTCATCATTTTCCTTGAAAAGCTTTTCAAAATGATTTAACCTTTTAAATCATACTTATGCAAGGAAAATTTATTCTTAGCTTTATTCAAAGCTATTTTTCCATGTTATATATAATTTACTCAAAATAATGTTGATTAACTATCCTTCCAAAACAAATTAAGACCATTTTTAACTTGAAAATACTTAGGTTATATTGCTTATTTAGTACATTTGAAACCTTTATTTAAAACCTTTAAACAACACTTTCAAAATCATTTAAAGTAACCCCTTCGAACCAATTGAAAGTGACCCTTTTTGAAACCAATAAAAGCCTTTCAAAGAAATTGGAAAATCCTTTCCTTTCTTTTCTCTGAAAGCTTCGAAATATTTGACATCCTCCTTTAAAACCTTTTAAATATTGCCTTCTGAAAACATAGGAAAACAACCTTCACTTTCGACCCTTTCGGAACCCTGAGGAACCATCCCTTTCGAAACCATTCATAAAAACCTTTCAAAATAGTCAAAAATCAATCCTTTCGAAAGCACTTTTGGTTCAATTTAAAACATGTGGAAATCTTTCGAAACCATTCGAAAATTTACTCATTCGAAACCTTTGAAAATCATCCCGGTCGAAACCATTTGGATTATGCCTTCAAGTAGATCAAAAGGACCGGAAACTCATTATCGACACCATTTAAAACTGTCTCTTTCGAAACTATTTGGGTTTTACTTCAATCATAGAAAAGGCTCTTTAAAACATTTATGTCGAAAGAATCTATTTTGAAACCATTTCCCAAGTAAAAAAGTGATGGTATTGAAACCATCACTTTGAAAGCATTGGAGAAGTAGCCAAATTTTAGAAAACAAAGTACCCCTTCCATACCATCTGAGTCGAAAGGTAAAAGGCGACATTAAAAAGGTTTCGACTTAATCGAAAGCGGTGATTTAAAAATAAGGGCGCAATCCAATCAAAACCATTTATTTTAAATCCATTTGACCTATTCAAAAGCTAAGTAAGTCGAAAGCTACTTGGTCGAAAGACATTTAGCCGAAAGGTAGCAAGCACATTTTTAATTTAAAAGCAAAGTACACCTCAACCCCTTCGGAGCTCCTGGTTTCGACTACATACCTTTCGCCCTCATCTGATTCACTATGTACTAGTTTCCTGATACCATGCACTGGTTTCTACGGTGTCGGATGCGAAACTAAGGAGGCGGAACTTGGTGCTGAAATCAACGAAATAGTGAAAAACATATAGCAAATATTTCTTTTCACTTAACATGTTTTATATCTCAAATTTTGATTGGTTGCCTCCTTTCTTTACCAATAAAAGTATTTCCATTTTTAGAACTAACTATTTGGTTTATTTGTAAAAAGCCCCTTTTCCTTTTAAAACTATATAAAACATTTAAGTCCCATACATTACATAATTTTATGTACCCATTAAAATACTTAGGAAAATTCTACAAAATTTCATAAAATGTCTTTTAATATGTTTTCCAACATATAAAAATTTTAGACTCAAATCTTTTATTATTTAACCATAATTAATTATTAACTCAATTAACACTTTATGTGCTAGAAAATTCATATAAATTCCACAATTTTCAGAAAATTATGAAAATTGAAACCCACCTTTATAATATAATTTATGAACTTTATAAAAAAATTCAAGGCATTTGGATGTCATTTTATAGGGTTTTCACCTTAAAACATATCATAAATTCGATATGAACAACCATAATTCATCAAGAAGTATATATAATCATTCTATAATTCAAAAACAGGCAAATCAATGCAAAATATTCAAAATTCATCTTAAAACCTAAAATAATAAAAGTGTGAGATGTAAACATTATTTACCTTGGCTTTTAAGGCTAAAGAGATTGAGATGTGAATGGATTTGTTTTGCTTAAACTTCTTCCTAGCTTTTTTCTATCTTCTTCGTCTTTCTCATATTAATCGTAGCTGGCTTAGTTTAAAAATTTTAGAAAATGAAAATGAATGTGTGTAGGAATACATGGCCTAAGGGAATAGATATAGGAATGCTTCTTTCCTATTTTACCCCTCCCCGTTTCATGTTAAGATTTACTTTTAAATTATTGGTTAAATAGCACGGCTACCTTTTGATTAAATCAAATCTCAATCCTCCAATCAACACATTATCTTATTTAATTTAACTAGTTAAATATCCTAAATAATGCTTCCAAAATTATGGGGTGTTATAATTTTCTGTTGGTTAACAACAACTTGGTCAAATGGGAAATCTTGAAGTGATAATATTATGTAGTTCTCTCAACTTGAGAATATTATTGAGCTTCATTTTTGAAAACCCACTTTGATTATAGTTATGTAGTGGGCATAGTGTCCATCGAACGACTATAGTTAGGTCTAAGTTGAAGCATTGGATGCAATACACTATTTAATAGAGAATTCATCATCTCTGTTGTATGAGACAAGTATCATGGTCAACTGTAGTCAATACAAAGTCAAAATCTCTGATCGTAGTAGTGTGGTTAATAATAATGTCATTATTGAAAAAAGGACTTTTAATGGACTAACCAAGTTGAATGTGAGTGATATTTGTATTTTCACCAGAATAAAATTTCATAAGTCCTAATGTGATGTATGTTGACAAATAGGATTGGTCTAAATGATTGATACAAAATAGTATAGTTGAAGAAATTATAAAATATAATTTTATAGAAAAGATATGTAAGTCAAGAACTTGGGTGAACTGTCACACCACTAGCTAAGTAAGTATTTGGCTAAAAAGTGGCATAAAACCCCAAATTCAAATTAAATTAGAGAGATCTAGCTATAACCAATAAAACAAAGCAAGAGACATGAATTTTTATAGTAGTTCGGAAAATCCAGGGCCTACGTCCACTTTAATATCATTATTTAAAGTTTTTACAGGAATAAGGGATTTACAGTTCTCATAGCTTAGAACAATAAAAGGTAGCTTCCTTTATGACAAGGTCATGTAGTGAGAGAGGGTGAAAAAGATAAAGTGTCAAAAGTCATTCCTAAGTTGCCATATGCTTGCTATTTATAGAGAAATCACCCAACATAGTCATCGAACCATGAAATACAATTTCAGATTTTAGATTCAAGTAAGTAGAAGGGGAAATGAAATCTTTAGAGCAATGAAATCATATCAATACCAATTAGAAGTGATAGGTACTTATTTGAGTTGTTGATCACCAACTAGTCCATCTTCTACTACTTGGCCTTCTTACTTTGATCCATCAAGCTCCAAGTACTTTTATCTTAGAAATCATGAGAGATTTTGACATCTCTAATACTGTTCCTTATCTTCAGAGCATTTTTGAGTTATTCACCCACTCCTTAAGGAATGGGCCTCAGGGCGGCCATTTTATCCAACCACTCATTGCTCATAGCCCGAAACCCAAAGTCATTCAAATTCCACCAAATCAAATTAGTACCTACCTAAAAAGAAGTCGATACCAATCACTTTACTTGGTATGGTTTGTACTCTAATCCTTTGAAGCCTCCTCCATTATTCTTCCAAGCATGCATCCACGACCTTAAACCATTCCCTCTTCATACCGACTTCATAATTCACTGAAAGCCGCTTAGTTTAAATGTCGGATAACACTTGCATCCCAAAGTATGCTTCTGTTGGGAAAAATGTGATATGGATTAAGACAAGTGCATACTATTATCCATATAAGTCCATGGTCACCCAGGTGTCGCTTTGAAGTGTCATCCCCATTCTAACGGCGATCGATCCATTGATTTAAATAGTTCTACTCTCTTGACTAAGGTCAAGATCTACACTTTAAATATCGTTCCATGCCTTAGACATGTACGTACTACTTTACTTATTCCCTTCCTCTCTTTTTCCTTTTGTTTTGGGTTGAAATTTCATGTTGGTACTGACCCGTTCAGGTTGGTTCCTATCTATTTTCTAAGTTAGAGAATGTCTGCAAGTGCCAAACACTTGGAAATTTTTTAGCCCTCATTGTCATTTATTTTCTTTAAACCCTTCGGTGATAAAATCCTATGGTCCAATCTCCTTTGCTTAAACCGCTCGCTATCGACAAGTTAAGCCGTTGCCATCTCCTTTAAGTCGTCGTCACCACTAGATCCCCATTCCAACCACTGTTGTTATCTTAAGATAATTCTATGCTAATCTCTTTTAGTTTTAGATCTACACTGAAGATTAAAGGTAAGTATTGATGGTGGCATGGTTATGGCCGAGTTATGATGATCAATGGGCTATTGTCAATCGTGTCTAGAGATCGCCATTAGCTGATTGATGATCGAAGCCTCGATTTATTAATTCACCTTCCCTCTTTTTCTTTGGTTGCAACTTCTCCTAGGTTCATCCATGGTTAGACCCATGCTTAACCCAATATGGACATTCTTTAATGCATAAAATCCATAACCCTGCCACAGCATATCAACTTTGTTTCTTGAAATGCTTGAATAGATCCCTAACAAAGTCGGTTGACCTCTTGTCATCATTCCATACTCCGATGACATGGTTTTTTCCAAAGAACAGTTGCATCAAACACGCTTCAGTGCTTGAATGATTCCATTTCATAGCACTTCCAATTACCGCACAATACTATGTTCCTACGAAAGAATCCTCCGCATTGCTCTAGACAGTGTTTTGTTATTTATATCCGGTGATAATGGGAAAGACCTGACACACAGTTTTATTGTGCGACGGGGTTCATTTTCTAGCACGAGCGGGCTGTTCAGACAAAATGGTCTATTCATCATGTATGGGACATGGGACATACACTATATATATTGACACTTCCAATTTGCCTGGGTTAACGTTCAGAATCAGATTGGTCAACTTATGTTGATATCCTTTGGATTCTAAGCATCGACCACATAGGCTTGAATTAAGATAGTATTTCAAAATAAAACATAAATTGACTATCTTCACTATCAAGTTTTCCTATCCAAAATGACGTGCAATTTATCTTACTTAAACTGGGCCAACAATGCCTCCTGAAGTCGAGTCTACAACAGCTCAAGCCTCGACCTCTATAACTTCAGGACCCAACCGCTCGATCATCGCTAATTATAGAGAAAGGTAGTTGTATCAGCCCTGCTTTCCACTTCGTCGGTAAATAAATTTAATTAAAATAAAATATTCGAATTCAGTTTTTGATAATTGTTATTTTTGAAAATAAATTTTACTTAATTAAGGTCACTTTAATAAGAGAATTTATTTTAATAAATTGAATTATTTAATGCATTCTTTTCAGATGATATGTTGAAATTAAACTTTTAGAACTTAAATTTAGAAATTGAGAATTAAAATGGAATTTAGTCATAAAAAATTATATTAACTGAATAAAAAGCTGGAATAATTGGTAAATGAGTTTAAAATGTTGATTTGGTTATTGAGTTTAATTCAATAGAATTTGATTTTAGTTTTTTTTGTAAATAAAATAGAAAAGGTTAATGTATAGTTCAAATGTGGAATTTGGATTATGCCTTATAAATCCAAAGTTCGTCTAATAATTTATTTTTATAAAATAAATAGTAATTTTTTATTTTGAATTTTTTTAAGAAATAAACACAACTAGTTTAAAATTATTTAAGATCAAAAAGCAATGTTATAGTTACCAAAAAATTTAAGGAAAAAAATAAATTATGGAAAACATCGCATTGACTGGAAAGATTTTTTTTTACTTTAAATGGTTAAAACAAATTGATAATAGGGGTTTGCTTTGCGTAGAACATAAAATATATTTTCTTTATTTTTGTGGGCTTAAATGCTTCCCTTGCCCACTAACCTACTCTCATTTACTAAAATAACCTATCCCTTATTCTTAACCTTAAAAATCAAAAGAAAAAGCATCTTTTTATATATATGTATGTATGTATGTATGTATGTGTATGTATACATACACACATATGAAGATGTACGCTCATGTTTGGATGAGATGCGTCGTTGCTGCAAATGCTCAACGATGGTGGGAAGCTTTGACCGCGAGATGCATATTGAAGATTTTGAGCCTGGCAGTTTGGGGCATCACGTCGACGAGGACGGGGGCCATAGTGTCATGATGGCTAGTGCAATGAGGTTGTCGATGCGGTCGAGGTTGATGGAGAACTAGACTTGAGAAGTGATGCATTTGGGGATTTTGAATGAAAGCCTAAGATTTCTAAGCTGAGTTTGTTCCAAGCGTATATCATTTTGGTGAGTTGAACCCTTTTGAATTATAGTAACTAAAAACATATTTCTTTCATGAGTTTCTTGATATCTTTCTTAATAAAGTGATAAAACCAAAATTATATGAAGTATAATAATATATAAGTTTTTTTTTCTAAAAGTAGGTTATCGACCCAACATGAGTAGATTTGTATATACTACTAATTCATGTTATATGAGATAACTATTGTGCCTAATAGGTATTGTTATGACCTAAATTTTAATTTTTATGATTTATATGCTACTTTGGTTGATAAACCGTTAGATGAATTAAGTGGTTGGATATATATATATGTATGTATGTATGTATGTATGTATGTATATTTTTGTGTGTGTGTGTATGTATGTATGTATGTATGGGTGTGTGTGTGTATGTAAAATTATACAATGTTGTATGCAATGAGTCAACTTTTTAACTTAAATTAATATACATAGTGAATTAGGGACATATGTTATACCTATGCATGTTTGAATTTGATAGGGTTGAGTTATGTTGAGAATAACTTGATATCCAAACTTGTAACCATACAATAATCTGGTGAAAAAATAAGTTTATTTTGAAAGTAGTTATGTTGGAAATTGAATGAGAAATAGAAAATAAAATTTTGCTGTTGGGAGATAAAACTATTTTCTTGAATAAAATGTTTAGTGAAGGAAAATTTTATATTTATAAGTGAAATCATTTACCCCAGGTAAAAAAAATTCAATTGAATATTGATACCACATATTATTTTGAAATTGATAAACAACCTAGAATGAATTAGTGGTCGGTTTATATATATGTATGTATGTATACACACACCTATACACACACGCACATATATATATAACACACAGATATAGTAGAATGTTGAATTTTAGATTGCATGCTATGTTGAATGGGTATTAATTTGTTGAACGAACGCATGCTTATCTGGATGATGAAATTAGTTTGTGTTGTGAATGTGTTTGTTTGATGACTTAATTAATCATTTATAAAAATAAGATTGGTATGCATTATTCAAATTAAAGAAATATTTTGAAATATATATAATAATATATATAATATTTGTATTTAAAGTATACTTTGATGATTTATATAGAAATAAGTATATATATTTTCTTAGATTTAAATTATGGAGTTATACTCAACTTTTTAAATATATTGAAAATGTAATAAAGTTGTCTAAAATATGAAGAAGGCATGTATTCATATGTGAGCTTGCTATTGTTTTGTGTATGGTTAAATATTATGTTGTGCTTAGATTATTGTCGAACCCTATACACACACACATTTCTTACATATGTTATGTTTTATGCTATTAGAAATATATCATATCATATTTTAATGTTATATGGATTGTCTACTTTATGTTCTTTTTTTCCCATAAATGTAGAAGTGTCTAGAAATCCCTTAGTGGACTGGGTTAAATGACGATTAGATGGGTTACTATCGTAAATATGAACATGTAGAATGAATAACTAAAATTTGATTGAAGCGATGTAAGACACTAGATGAGATAGATTTCCATCCCATCAGGACTAACTATGGGATAATGGCTCGATCATGATAGTCTGGCCCTACTGTTATAGGTCCAAGGATCTGCGGCACAAGCACTATAAGTGATGACAGTTAAATAAGATGTGATTGATAGATAGTGATGAATGCCAGTGAGGACCAAAGAGGTATATAGTATAGCCAATAGATCATGTGGGGGCACCTACAATTTCTGAGTCAATGGGGATGTCGCATCCTAGCGGCATCACTTGGTGTCGACTCAGCTTCTAGTAGAGATAAAATGACTAGGGTGTATTGGTTATTTATATATAGATACTTATCGATCAAAGTAAACACAGTTGAGTAGATTTACAATTGCGAGTCACATTATTATAGACATCATAGGGGTTTATAACATTATGTGCTTAAAGTATGGGATGGGTAATTATAGAGTAAGCAATTTTTACCCTTATTTATTTACATATGTTATCATCATGTTATTGTATTGCACATGAATACACTTGCAGCTAGTTCTAACCTGACTCGGGGTGTGTAATTTGTTTAACAACCTCGAGTTAGGATAAGGTTGTTTTGATATGATATGTTATCGTGATAATATAATTTTTATTAGGACTCCTATTGATGATAATGCAAAATATAATATGGAAACTAGTTATTTTTGATCTGGTTATATTGGTATACGGTGATATCATGTATATCGTGGGATGTAGTTACATAGATGATGTTGTATACCATTATGGAAAGAGATAATTTGTATTATTTTATGTTATATATTATTATATTATCTGTTCACTACATTTTGGGGCTCTATGTTTTTTATGAATATTAAAAAAAAATCTACTCTGCAAACCCATATGTTTATTGCTTTGTGCTAATGTCGAGTTTGTATATTTGATGTATTATGTATATAAGATAAAAATACATATCAATGTTGGCTTAATGAAATATTCACATGTGGTCACCCCAAGAAGCCTTATTATCCACATTACCAAACAATATTACTTCATAATATTCTTTGGTAGTATGGATCTAGAGGTGGGGTGTTACAGTAGTACTAGCAGATCCAATCCAAGACTAACCTCCTCCTCTAAATGAACGAGTTGGCCTAAGAATTATAGATGATCCTTCTGAACAAGTGCCAAAAATTCTAATTGCCAAGTTGCT
This sequence comes from Allium cepa, assembly GCA_030765085.1. NCBI lineage: Eukaryota > Viridiplantae > Streptophyta > Magnoliopsida > Asparagales > Amaryllidaceae > Allium > Allium cepa. Next base: position 244,434,581 of record CM060930.1, read on the forward strand.
CCAGACTATATGCTTCCAAATGGAATACCAAAGAGTGATGTCCAACTCTTGACAATTAACCAACGGACACATAATCCTCTACTAGGCTATGTAGCTTGCAATAAGTACATGTGTTTAGGCATCACTGTACCACCCTTTATTCCATTCCTTCGTATGTTCTTCCATCAGCTTGCATTCGCTCTTACTCACGTCCATCCTAATGGTTATGCCTTGTTGAGCTCCTTGTACATCCTATTCATGAACCAATTCCAATAGCCTCCAACTTTTAGGGAACTTACACACATTTTATTCTTTAAAAAATAGAGCAAGTCACACTCTTTTATGATTATAGAAATCTTGTGTTGGTGTAAGGTTATCAAAGCAATCCATAACAAGCATTCATACTTCAAGAATGAGTATTTCTTCATTCGATCTCCATATGGCTTCAACCGGCTTTGGCTGTACGGAAGTAAGACTTCTTCCTTTTCGCTTTTCCCATACTTGGACTCTTATCATCCAAGCATCTGAGTACTTTCCTGCTCTCTTCATAGATATTCCTTCTCAAGATAGGAGCGAAGTGCCCTTCGAGACTCTTCAAACTCTCAAAGAGTCAGCGTTTGATTCCATACCACCGTTTACCTATTGATGAATGAGAATCTTCGCTAATGCAGCCTTCTATATCCAGAACGCTTTGCTATTCCCACTGAAGTTCCACCAGGAGGTTTCAAGGTGTCCATCAAATCTTCTACCCTCATTTGCAGCTTTAACGAAGATATTCAAGGGATTGTCGAAGGCTTTTCAGGCACAGTGAACGTCGATGAAACTACAGATAGAGTAACGGAAGAAAATATATCCGATGAATGGGAAGGAGAAGAAAGTGTCAAGATAGAGATAATACATAATGGAGGAGAAGGGATAGGAAAAGGAGAAGAGGTAGAGAAAGAAGAATAAGAAGGCAACGAATTTCGATCAAGGAGGAGAGGAGTCATATAGAGAGACATCTCCAAAGGATGCTGAGATTCTTATCTTATCACGTCTAAGGTGAATAATAGTCAAGACCTCCTAACAATCCACTGATCTAAGTGCAACATTGATAGTCGATGTAAATCCTCCGACTAATTATTCGAAAAAATCTTTGAATCACTGAAAAACCACGACGTTCCTGTTGGCGACCTGCATAAGAAGTACCCTTCAGGGTTCAATTTTTTGTCCAAGGGCACCTAGCCAAGGAAGGCAAGACTCTATCCTTACTACCTTCTAAAAATGATCTATAAAGTATTTAGCGCAACAATAACACTCCACATACTTTTAGGACTATGACACACACCTTGCATTTGCCTACATTTTAATGTTTCGAAATTGATACGATCCTTTCTTTTATTTTAGGTACAATAGAAAAAGATCGATTTATCTACCTTCACTTCAGCATTTCAGTATAGAGGAAACTGACTCTAGAGCTGTATTCTCCTCACTCTAGCACCTATAGACAAAAAGAAATAGATAAAGAGAAAGCATGGATGGAAGAAAGGGAACGTTAGGTGAAAAGAGGTCGTAGAGCTAACATAGATGGAAAAAAGAGACATGCGGAGGTAAAAGAAACTTACGACCAAGGGGGAAGGCACAAAGATTCACAGACCACCATGGTCCTTCTTCTAGTCTTCCCCCACCTCGATCTCAACCACGGCTTCATTCACAAAAACAACCTCTAATGTCACTTTCTCTAACCAACACAACATCACTGCAAAGGAATTTCTATTCGCCCAGCTCCACCTCTACCCTCGTCAAGCAGAATGCAAGGGCCTTCCTAAATGTTTGCCTAACAGAGGTTATGTTCGACCGTGACCTTAAAAGACATTACTCGAGAAGAAGCAAACCATAAGGTCGAAGGATTCCAAGAGCTGATAGACTAAAGGTTCAAATGGAAGAAACTCTGCTTTACCCTCTCTAACATCGACAAAATTCACCAAACTGATATCCAACCATTTGAGTCAGAGAAGAAGAGCAACGATAGAATTATAGACGAATAAAATAATTAGTTGGCTAAAGCTATAAAAGAAAAGGATGAAGCTCAAAAATCGATGAAAAATGTTAAATACTTAGTGGAAAAGATAAGAAGCTCTCATAATCAGGCCACGATTGCGATGAAAGACCAAGTCAAAAATGCTATCAAAGAAAATCCCATCTAAAGACGTAGCTTGCAGCCAAGGACCTAACCCTCCTAGAAAAAACAAGGCACGATAGGACAAAGAAACTAACATCCAGAAACTCCAGGCTGAAATCGAGAAGTTTAAGTCTTCCTTATTGATGGAAAAAGCAGAAAAATTGTAGGTTCATGTTGATTATGCTACATTAACGAGTAAGTTAATTAAGTTGAAAGAGTAGGTGGCCAAGGAAAAAGAAGACTTGAATTCTACCCTTCAGTGTTCTTTGCTAATGTCATCCAATTCAAGAACTTGAAGTGGTTAGGAAGTAATTATTTCGTCACTCTTGCCGATGCCTAGGAAGAGGTAGCACATCGCACGGCTGTGTCTGGTGAAGGCCTTACTAAAGATGAAATAATAGCCAAGTACCTCGATGTCGACGACGTTGAAAAGATTGAATAGGAAAATGAAGCCTCCACTAATGCTCTCACTGGTCAAAGTGCATCGGGCCATGCAGAATCACCATCTTCTAAATTCCAAGAGCTTGCGGTGGAAATTCCAACATCTGATAGGGCCAGCTCTGAGGCCAACCAGACTATCATTCCAGTATCTGTAGAAATTACTTCCATCAAACTTAATGTTCCTTCCTTTGTCAATCAACCGACGTGCCCACGCTCAAAGAGGGGGAAAGCGATAAGAATCATGTTCGATAAACTCCTTTGGAGAAGGTATCTCTCTCATTTCTTTAGTGTTTAAGAAACTTCAACTCTTATCCGAGACTGTTACTAATCTTTACTTCTTCGTTTATGAACTCATAGATCATCCATCTCTTCCACCTCCTTCACTACCACTTGCACAAAGCTTGGGTCCCACCATTATATCTACCTCTATTACCATAGGACTAGTTGCTCCAACCCTTCCCTCCAGCTCCATCCCATGTCCCGAATAGAGAAAATTACAGCTTTGGAGGGATTGGATGACGCTTTATAGTTCCCAAGGGAAGTCCTTACCGTTACAAGTGCTTTAAGCCTAACAAGTCCTATTTTTATGGTGAAGGCTTGAAGATTGATGCTTCCAAGGTGAAAATCAAGATTGAGCCCAGACTTGAAAAATCGGCTGGTACTGAAGTGCTAAAGCCTTCTCCTATAATCCTTTCATTTACCCTTAAGCTTGCAAAGGGCAGTAGTGACGACACCTCCGCGGAGATATCCTAACCCCTTTATTGACCAACCCAAAGATCAGACTATTAGAATCACTAATGGTGATCCACTCCCTCTAAAGGTAGCGCACACAAGGAGAAACCCAAAGGTGATAAGGGCTCAAAGAGACCTCATGATGGTTAGGGTGGAAAAGGCGGCTCTCCGAGAAGAAGTGGAAGGCACAGGAGATGTAGACTCTCCACTTAGCCCTTTGTAATGACGAGACAATTTATTTTTGTCCCTTTTTGTTGTACCTTTTGTTTTCCTTCTATATATGGGTCGTGCTTGTGCGAGATCGATCCCCACAACTGATGTAGATAAATGAATGTAATGAAAGATTATTTTTCTGCTTCAATATTTGTCCTGTTTACATTTTTGCATTTTATATATTATTCATGCACATATACATCTTTTTGCATTTATAATGTAACTGATTATGCAGCAATTTATCCACATAAATCTGCCCACGTCTGTGCATCGTTTTACTTACTACAACTTTGTACATATAAGCAAAATTTATGCAATTGATTTAGTTATATTCTGTTATTTAGTTGTGCTTATTGTTGCCAAAGTATTTCCGTTTGATGAAACAAAATTAGTTACCAACTCCATGGTTATTCTTGTTTACCTTTGCCCAAGTTTCCTTTGACTATTAATAAGTTATAAATAAACCAATTTTTGCATCGTTTGCTATCTTCGGGAAACAACGGTTTGGACATTCATATCCCATATTTTCGAATTTCGCTAATCATCGAGCATGATTGATATTATCTGTTGATTTTCACCACATGACCTCAGCTTAGCATGTCCCACTAGGCCATGAGTAGAGTCTTATGTTTTGTACTTCTATTACACACCGAGTCCTCTCTTTGAGATTTGGAGTTCTAGATGCTATATTCTAGGCATTGCCTTTTATCCTTGCTTATCGCCTAGATTAATAATGTGGGACACATTTTCCAATTGTCTCCAATCTGATTATACTCTCCTGGTCCTAATCCTAGACTAGAGGAGTCCGACGATACCAATTTATAGGTACCTATTCTCAATATCAATCTCTAAATGTTGATCGATAACATTCATCAACCTTCCTCGCTTATCCTCGACTGAGCATGTCCTGCTAAGCTGCAAGCACAGTCATGAAGATCCTGGCGTATACTATTTCTAGTATTCGGGAATAAATGATCTAAAGGCCTATCTCTAAGCATCCACTTTCTGTCTTACCTATTTCCAGGCATTGAATGAAAGTACTTTTTGATCGTCCTTGCTTATCCTCGTCTAGGCATGTCCTATTAGGCCATAATCATGGTCGTTAAAATTTCATCAAGCCAACAATTTCTATCTCCAAAAACTGGCACTTTAGTTACCTGATTCTATTCATCCCTCATTGACTTTGCCTATCTCCGAGCACTAGTCAATACCCAAGGGATAGGGTCGATTATTCGATCGACCCTTGTGATTATACTCCTTTGTCCTGATCCTAGACCAAAGGAGTCGGTACCCATCTCGGTACCTTATTTTATTATTAATCATGTAGTGTGGGGTTTTGCTTACAAAAACACGGTTCCATCAATTCAAGAAGCTAACGTTATTCATAATAAAAATACATGGTAAGTCCCACCTTACTACACTACCATAATTCGATAAGGTGGTTTATTTGATGAAAGCAAACCATGTAAATCTTAGTGAAATAGCATCGCAATAGGTTGCAATTCTATTGCCATGGAATTGGAATTCCATCAGTAGTGGCTTACTTGAAAGTTCCATCTTAAAGCTTTTTTTATTGCACAAGGATCTTCCCTATTTGGACCAAGTGTCCTTGTGCTTGGGAGAACTCATTTCAAAATAAGGTCTCTATTTCAAAGGTGGGGCTTTGGATGTTAGTGTTAAAATGTCATTCTACTCTTTTGTAATGAGCACCTACCCTTAATCAGCCTCTTCTTGTTTTTTGTTAATCAAGTAAAGGAACATAAGCAAGAGTTTCTCACTGGCCTAAAGGTCGCAATGCTTTTTCTAGCGAGAAGGAACTTCTAGGTCAATCAAAATCATGGCTCAATTTCGTAGGCCAAAGTGAATGGTGTATGTCGTTGCAAACTTATAGGTCGTCTTATAAGCCTAAATGCCAGTAGTAGCTTGTCAGCTTCTCTTGGCCTTAGTTAACCTTTTTTCAAGATGGATTTGATGATTTTATTCATCGCATCCTTCGCTTGTAGGTGTGCTACTATTGAAACGCTTCTCCCGATCTTGTACCATTTGTAGGAATCCTTGAACTTGGTACTTTTAAATTGAGTGCCATTATCCGTTTTAACTTTTTGAGACTCTTTAAATTTATAGATGATATTATTCATCACAAAGCTAATCACTTCTTCGTTGTCATTGTAGTGAGCAGTTCCGCTTCGGCCCACTATGTGAAGCAATCCACTGCAACAATAGCGTATTTAGCTCCTCCTTTAGATATAAGTAGCATGTCGGATATATCAATTTCCTAAATTGCAAAAGAACACGAGCTAATCATTGGCGTAGGCTCCGTAGATGGGGCTCTTGGAATTTTAGCAACCCTCTGGCATTGGTCGCATCATTTGGTATAATCAGTATTATCTCGATTAATTATCGGCCAAAGGTATTTGTAGCAATGTACCTTCTTCGCTAATGTCAGCCTCTCGACGTGGTTACCAAAGCTACCCTCATGGATTTCCATGAAGATTTTCCTAGCATCAACCTTAGTTACACACCAAAGCATGGGGTTAAATAACCTATCCTGTATGGTACTCCTTCTGGCATTATAAATTGTGAAACTTTACAAAGGAGTTTCGTCGCTCAGTTGTTCTTTTTAGCGGAGTTCCCTTAAGCAAATAGTCCTTCATTGGATTCACGCATGATTCCTCCTCTTTTTCCTCCAAGATCTACATAATACCCATCTGGTCAATTCTTGGAGCCAATAGAACCTCTATTGGAACCAATCCCAAGAGTCGTGTAACTCTAGAGCCAGCCAGCTTGGCTAGTAATTCGGCTATTGTATTCCTCTTTAGGGATGTGCATAATCATATAGTGCTTTACATCATTTAGTAGTTCTAGTGATTCATTAGACGTGGGGAGAGTCTCGCACCCTTAGCCTAAAATTCCTTCTTCACCTGAAAAACCTATAGTTGGGAGTTAGTGTATATATATGCATCATCCTTACCCCTAGTTCCTTTGTTATCTCGAGTCCCGCTATCAACGCTTCATACTCAGCCTCGTTATTTATTGTGGGGAAGTCTAGTTTTAATGCATAGCAAACAGATCATCCTTCAAAAATGATGAGTACCACTCCCGCACCAGAACTATGTTCAATAGAAGTTATGTATACATATAGTTTCCGTTGAGAAAGTATGACAGTATTGTCTTCCTCTTTTTTATCCCAAAGGTAAATTTAGCAATCAAATCCGTCAACGCTTGTCCTCTTAATGCTCTCCTTGGGTGGTAAATGATGTCATACTAGCTCAGTTCGATATTCCACTTCAATAATCTTCCTAAGTCTTGAGTCAGTGCAATAATTTCTTAAAGGGCTGATCCATTAGAGCCTTTATCGTATGCGCCTAAAAGTGTGGTTTCAGCTTCCTCGATGCAATCAAGGAATAGGCAAGCTTTTCCAAATTTGGATAGTTCTTTTTAGCTTCAATTAATTGCTTGCTAATATAATACATTTGCCTCTCAACCATCGCTTCCTCATGTTCCAATGCTACACTCAGTGCATAAGCAGACACCGCTAAATAGATGAATAGATCTACTCTGCCCAAGGGCTTGGATATGATTGGTGATCTTTCTATATACCTTAATAATTCCTTGAAAGCTTCCTCGTCTTCCTTTATCTAGACAAACTTTCTTCTCTCCTTCTTTAGAATATCAAAGAACGGTATATACTTATCGGTTGCCTTTGAGATAAACGACTTAATGCGGGAATCTTCCTATTAAAGCTTTTCATCTTGTTCCTTATAGTTGGAGCACTTACATTCCTCAAGGTGTTAATCTGCTTCGGATTATCCTTAATGCCCCTCGAATCCATAATAAATCCTAGGAACTTCCTTGATACAACCCCAAAAGAACACTTCGATGGATTTAAGTTCATTCTGTACTTCTGCAACACTTCATAAGGTTATCCATATTGTTCGTTAATATCCATGACTTCGTGAGCATATCTTCTACATTCACTTTCATTGCCATACGATTTGATTCTTAAACATGAAATTCGCCAACCTATGGCAAGTAGTTCCAGCATTCTTCAAACCGAACAACATCACTGGTAATAATATAATCCCAAATCCATTATGAAACTTGTATGCTCCTAATCTGGAACATGCATCGGTATCTGATTATAACCAGAGTAAGCGTCCATGAAGGAGTGTGACTTGTATCCAGCGGTCTCATCTACCAACCGGTTAATCCCGTGTAATGGGAAGCTGTCCTTTGTGCATGCTTTATTCAGATTCGAGTAATCAATGCACTTACACCACTCCCCATTTTCCTTTTTGACCAACATGGGGTTCAACTCCTATTTAGGGTATAAAGCATCGCTGATGAAGTCGTTAGCCTTTAACTTATCCATTTCCTCCTTCAACATAGCGGATCGCTCCAGACCCAGACTGCATTTCTTCTGTTTACCAGGGGTACCTCAGGTCCACATTTAATGCATATCATGCTAACTTTGGTATCCCACACATATCCAAATACATCCAAGCAAGCACATCCAGGTCTACTTGGAGAAATTTAATCAATTCCTTCCTCAATTTGGTGCGAAGCTAAAATCAAATCTTAAGAACCCGGGTAGGATTGTCCATATCGATCGGTACATCGATCGTCAGCTTGGCTGATGTTGCCCGCACTTCCTCTAATTGCTTTCTAGGACCCATAAACTTATATAATTTTATATGATTCCTAAGCTAAGACTTGGGCATTAATTGCTATGCTTTCAAGCTTTTGATGCATAGAGCTCTCTCCGTATTCTTTCATTTTTTCGATCACATTGCTTTTTTGAGTTCAGTGATGTAACATTCTTGACCAACATTATAGTCACCACAAATCGTTCTAAGCCCATTCTCATAGGGAAATTCATCGGCAAGCACCAAAGATCTAGCACTATTCTGGAAACAACAATGACAGATTAGCCTAAAAAGGCATTATACACTGAAAACTCATTCATAATCATGAACTTCTAAACCCACATGATTTGATGGTCTCCATCACCCAATTCCATGGATAAATCAATAGTTGTAATAGGTTGCTTTATCTCATTAGTTGATCCTTTAATCCAGGACTTAACAGGCTTAACGTCCATCAAACTTATCCTTATCTAACAAATGTTCATTTGAATAAAATATTCACCGAGCTTCACTATCCACCAAGACTCGGTGCACCGTAGTTGGGCCTACAAAGACCATTACCACCATAGGATCAAAGTTAGGCACTTTTATCCTACCATAATCCCTATTCTAAAACATGATGTCATCAGCCTTTATTTTTTAGTCGGAGCTTCATCCTCAATGGCGAAACAGCTCTCCTATAGCATGTGCCTCAATGAACTCATGTACTATTCCATCTCATTCTAGATTTCCTCCGCTAGATGAGGTCCTTTGGTTATTTTATTTATAACATTCCTTCCATCTAACCTCCTGGGCCTCTCTCCACTTGGTCCAGGTTGATTCCCTTGAGCATTCGACCTTTGGGGTCTAACATTTTATCCGCGATTCCATGGATCTCTAACAAATTACTGCAATTTATTTTTCTATATCAACTCTTCAATTAAATCCCTAAGATGCTGCACTCATTTATATTGTGCCCATGAGCATTATGGAAGCGATAGTACTTCTTAGAGCACTTTTCCACCTCAGTCACCTCTCTCTTAGGCAGCTTCTTATACCTTTCCATGCCCTATGTGGAAATATATATATTGTTAAGCATATCATTCAGGGGCATGTACTTCTCTGGTCTTATATTCCATGGATCCTATTTGGCATCATTCCGCCCACCCCCAGCATCTTGATTCCTCTTCATTTGGTTACTAGAATTTCAACGTTCATAGCTACATTACTGGTGCTCTCATTGGTCCGTTTAATTCCTATATTACTTTGAATAACTTCCTTCAACTATCCACTACCATTCATCCTAGAAACCTAGCTTGCTTCTTCCAAATGCAAGAATTGTTAGCCTTTTAGTTGAACGCCTCTATAATGGTCCGCTGCTTCATCCTTAGGCACTTTCCAAAATCTATGTCTGTATGCATCCCTCGGACCTATGCCATCAACACCATATCTTCATTTGGATCTTTTAACTTTAGTAACTACAACATCGAACCTATTTTGGGAACCCTTCGATGCACTTCACATCCTTGAGAAAGGCATGATAAGGACATCACATCCTTAGGCTGAGTAGCATGGAGCCTGAAATACTCCAAGAACTTCTTAGCTAACTCATCAAAGGTCAAGATGGATTTTAGCATGAGACGAATAAACCACATTGATGCAACTCCATTTAAAATGATAGGGAAATGCCTACATCAAACTACATCCATTGTTCTATCACCATCCATGTGCTATTCATACTTGATAAACTGCTGCCTAGGATCAGTAGTTCTAATATACGATATGTTGAAGGCATCATAGATTTCCTAGGATACTCTTGCTTGATATGTTTTCTGTGAATGGAATTTTAATAGGCATTGAACCCCAGTCTATATTTCTTCTCTATTTATTTTCTTTCAACAACCACTTAATCATATCAACAATATGTTCTTTACTGTTCCGATAATCCAAATGATGACTATCAAGAGATACTCCGAGTGTTTGACTCTGCAAATGGTCTTGGTTTGCTCATTGATATCTAGATTCTCCAATCTTTGGGTGAACCACTCCTTTGGTTCATCTTTGTTGACTTGTTAGCTCGATAGTGGCTGTTTGGAAGCCAACATATTGAGCTTTAGCATCCAATCAATCTCATCATAAGCATCCTGCAAATTATCCTCAGAATTGGACAAGTTGAAGCCTCGGGCCTCTTTGCCTCTATGGGTCCTCAAATTTAGGTCGGTACCGACTTGATTCTTTTTAAAACTGATCTGAATTCCCTTAGCAGGGGCCCTTCCATTTCCACTAACATTTATCCCTGCTACTTCAGTAGTCCGTTCCTTCTGATTTTGCTTTTCATCCCTTAAATTTTGACCAGAAGTAAATGATATTTCCTTTTCAGACTCTTGATCTTCCTGGTCCTTTGAAATGTTGGGTTAGTAAGGGTATGCTGGCATCAAGCTTGTCAAAGAGAGCCTTATGAGTATCTACCATTTTTGATTCAGCTTTACCATCGTCTTGTCGAATTCTACTCTCGTGACCATCTCCTAAGAGGTAGATGGTCCTGGCAATGCTGCTACCAGTTGGTTAGTCACCTTATTATGGTGGGAAGCTCCTTCATCTCCATCAGCGACTACTTTAGATCTTCCAAATTTCCTTGTCGATGCTATTACTTTGAATATAAATTTTCTTCAAAGATTTAGATAAATACCATCTGGATCAAACTTTTGTATGTTCTAATCCATAATAGATAGCTAGATCTATCCTTGGGAAGCTCCTTTCTCTATGAAAGCAGAAAATTGTTGGGTTATAAAGTGGCATAATACACTAAATCTGAATTAAAGTAGAGAGATCTAGTTAATAACAATAAAACAAAGCAAGAGACACAAGAACTTTTATAGTGGTTCGACAAACATGAGACTTGCGTCCACTTTAATATTATTATTTAGAGTTTTTGTCATAAGTACAAGGGATTTACAGCTCTCACATGTTAGAACAATAAAAGGTAGTTTCCTTTGTGATAAGGTCATCTAAAGAGAGAGAGAGAGAGAGAGAGAGAGAGCTTGTGAAGAAGACAAAGTGCAACAGTCCTTTCTAATTTGCCATATGTACTTGCTATTTATAGAGAAATCACCTAACAAAATCGTTGAATCATGGAATATTGGTTCAAACTCTAGATCCAAGGATTTAGGAGGAGAGACAAAGTCTCCAGAGCGATAAAATCATATCTGTATGTCGACCACTAACTAGTTCATCTTCTACTACTTGGCCTTTTTTACTTCAATCCATCAAGTTTCTAGCACTTTTTACCAGAAATCAAACCTTCCTAAGAGTGCTTGACATCTCTAATACTTGTCTTTATCTTCAGTGTTTTTTGGAGTTGTTCACATACTCCTTCAGGATAGGCCCTAGGACGACCATTTTATCCAGCTATTCATTTTCTATGGTGCCAAAGTCATTCAAAGTGCACCAAATCATATCGATACCAACCTAAAAGGAGTCGTACCATTCATTTTACTTAGTGCGATTTGTGCTTAATCCTTTGAATCCTCCTCTATTGTTCTTCCAAGCATGCCTCCAAGTCCTTGAACATTCGATCTTCATCCCAAAGTCCTAATTGGTTTGGAAGCTTCTTGGTTTAAAGGCCGGAAAACAATGACATATGAACGTTAATATTTGAATCATTAAATATTAATTCTTGATTGAATTCACACCTCTAACTCACACAATTGTATTTGTGAATTTTTCAAAAAACCACATGATTTAATTAATTTATAAAATGTTGTAAATTAATCAATATTTGAGAATTATAACTTAATTTATTTAATATTTAGAATTTGTTTATAATTATCTGGATGTGTGTATAAAAGTTATATTTACACACATTAATGTACAATATCAGTGTTTAAATAAAAGGTAATCGCATTAGGAATTTATGAAAATTTTGCCTCAAGATGGTAACAATATAGCTGGCCTCATATCGAAGAGATTAGGGGTATAGAAGCAAAGATAAAATTAAGAGAGTTTATTATGGGAAGTTTTAAATAAAATAATGGGAAAAGTTTCATATTTTAATTAAAACAAATCTACCAGTTCATTTCTTTATTCTTTCTTTCATTCACTTTTCTTCTCTCCTCCTCCCTTTGTTATGGTCGAAATATCACTCATTCGTTCCATAATCTTTCCAACTCTAAAACAAAAGAAAAACATCAAATAAAATATACAAATGGTGCATCCTTCACTTGCAAAGCTAGGTGCGAATCTACTTAAAGGTTCAAGGAAAGGTGTCAAGAAGTGCTGGATCTACAAGGTAAATTTATATTCATTTTAGACATTTACACATGTTTACTCTTGACCCAAAATTATATATAATATATATTTATATTTCCCTTGTGTTTTAATCAAACTTTTATTTATTACATGTCATGTTTATAAATTTAATCAAATAAAAAACACAACAATGGAATTTGATATTTATATTATGAACTTATGTATGTTTGAATCATCTTTTTTAAATGTATTTTATAAAACATTGAATGATATATATATGTATGTATGTATGTATGTATGTATGTATGTGTGTGTGTGTGTGTATGTATGTGTGTGTATGTATATGCATGTATGTATACACACACGATGATCAACTATTCTAGATATAATCAAATATTCACACAATGATGTGAATTTAAAATTGTTTTCTTGAATTTGTTTTGAATCATGATAATTTGTTATACACTCGATCAAGGAATAATTTTAAGATTTATTTTGTTAATTTTTTTGATTATTATACACACACACATATAAATTATAATTATGGAAGTTTATTTATATCACACACATATATACGTATATTTACATATGTTGTTTCCATACAAAATTAAAATTAAACCTGTGTATATTTCATGGTAGATTAGTTTATTACTTAATATAAATATTGGTTGATTTTTCATGCAAGATGCAATTATGTATGTTTGTATACATTATCTCTTTTTTGACTATGAATAAATTATGGACTTTACAAATTACTTTATCTGAATTAGATACAGACTTAATTAGGATTTTGCATGACAAGAAAATGAATATACATTCCAAAACTTCAAATGTCAGTTAGATCTTCTCTTAATCAAAGATTATATATATATACACGCATATATATATATATATGTACATAATGATACAATTGTTTATATATCATTTTTTTTACCATATCATATCCAACATTTGCATTTTACGCCTTATATGTTCATTTGATCGTTCTCCCATCGAAAAGTGATAAATGTAGCGTAATGATTGCCTCTTTGACCTTCGAATGTCAAAAATAAATACATCCATAGTATTCTTGTGCCGATCACCTAAGTGCTGGAAAGATAGAAAGTTAGGGTAAAAAAAGAAAAAGGACATAATAAGAAAGAAGAACATAGTATCAGAATCTCACATGTGGAATGAAAATATATAACATCAGAAGATAATATACAGTGTTACTCTAATATCCATAACATTTTAGAGTTACTAATCTAAGTACTATCTCAGCCTGGATAATTATAATAGCCTGTCCTTACAATTGTTGATGCGCACACACACACAAAGTGTTGTCGCAGAAATAAATACGATGATAGGTAATCCTCCAGCTCCTCTCCAAGAACCCAAATCTTATATAACTAAATTTAGAAATATACTCGAGGTCAAGCCGAGCATTATGAGAAAATAACACCCAGATCAGTCCGGTAAACCTGCGTAAGAAACTCAATCATATGGATTTTTATCTATAAAACCCTTCAGAAATAAAGATATCTCGTAAGACCACGCCATAAATAAACACGGATAAAACCACGCTGCAAATAAACATGGATGGTTTTACCTTACGATAACCAAATCATTTTACAAGAAAATCTAGTGATATTATAATAATGTCTAGGGTGTAAAATATAAATATGAAATAGCTGTGTTTGTGTGAGTGTACACCACAACAATAATAGGTATACAATTAAAACTGCTAAGGCTCGTTCGCTAATTATGTATGGTTTCCATGGAGTTTCCCATAGTACTTCAAGGCTGATCTCCTATGACAAGGGTTAGAGAATTCCCTTTTGAGAATCGTACATATCTAAATAAAATATACCATACGTAAACATAGTTGGCCATGCAGGGAACGTGAACCTGAATAATCTCAGCTCCCGAGCCTAAAATCATAAGCATATCTAAATAAAGCCGATGTACCCTTCCAGTTTAGCTACACCAACTGGCTATGCCCTTCCTCTCTGTTTAGTCATTTCGTCGATGTCGAGGTCACGTTGGACATCCTCCACAAGAGTCTTCATTTCTCAAATAAATCATGAACCCTAGATGGATTCCATTGTCGTAAAAGATTTTAGAACCACACATGGGTTCCAACATTCCACTTCCAAAACATAGAACCCGTATAATAGTTTGAAGTGGTATTTGGTAAGTACAGCACTTACTAATCTTAGACTCTGCAAAACTAATCGATGAATTTCTGGTTAAATCAATTTCGGTTCTTTTATAAGTAAGTGAAAGCTAGAGCCATTTCCTACCAACACTCCACCCTAGGGTTTCTCATTAGCACATCTCCATGAAGCCTTTCGATCACTTCCTAAGTTAAGTTTGGTCAAGATCGATAGTCGACTAACCAATTAACGAGTCTTAAGTGCTTGCTTATAGAAATCGAGGTTCGTATACTTAAAATGTTTTCAACCTTCTGGCTTAACCATTTCTCGGTCAAGAAGGAATTTGGTAGGTTATTGCTCTATTGCTCCATCCTTACTCAAACATCAGTCTTGACTCTCACAAATAGAGACCATCCTGCTTAGGTATTAGTTCTAAGCATATTTATACTAACATTCCATAAACAATCAAACTAAGGTCATATGCAACCAAAATGAGAATGATCGCATAAGGAAACTAAGTCACATATACTTTTCACAAGCAAGTAAAAATACAAGCAATATCAATTCATACAAAGCAGGATCAAGCCACCTAAACGACTTTTAATCCTTTTTTAATTAATTTACCTTTATTAATTAAAAACCCTATAATTAGCAAAACTCCTTTTTATCTAACAAAACTTCTTCCATTAATCAGAACTTCCTTTATCAATTATTCCTCCTTTATTAGTTAAAACTTCCTTCATTCAGTAATACACCTTCAATAATTAGAACTTCCTTTATATAATTGTATATATACTTAATTTTTCTTTATGAAAGATATATATTTGTATTCTTATACCTTACTATTTGTTTATGCTCTTTTCAGTACTTCAAAATATTCATACAATTATCTCAACGGTATAAGTATATTCACAAATAAATTAACAAATTTTACTTACTTAAAAATATGATCAAAGAGGTTAATAACATATATTACTCAAACATTGTTACTATAAACCACTTCTCTCTTTTATATTTCAAACATATACCTTTTTATATTTATTCCAAAAGATTCCACACTATTTATATATTTAAAATTCTATTATTAAAGATCTAACTATATTCGTAATTATTTAACAATACATTTCCACCTTAAAATATTACTCAAGGGTTTTAAATTAAATGTTACGAAAACATTATTTACAACAAACCCAAAAACTTCACTTTTAATAATTATCTTTAAAACTCTCCTTTAAAGGTTTAATTACATTTATATAGACTTAAGAGAATTGTTACTCAAACATTGTCACAAAAAACCCAAATCGTTTTATACTTTAGAAACATTCCTTTTTAAATTTGATTTTTAAAGATTTAATTATACATAAGGGTTTAAGACAAATGTTGTTTAAAAAATTTTCAAAACAAACCGACAACATTAACTATGGTTAATCTTAAATTATTTGTTATTAAAATCCTCATTATAATCCTAATTATAATCCTACTTATAATTACATATCTCTACATTAAGTTAACAAGTTAATGTACATTTTACGTAACTTCACAGAAACCATTTATTTTAACAAAAGTGTTAAAATTCAAATCTTCCTTTAGTACTTATAAAACACTTAACTTACTTTTCCAAAATTATACATATTTACTAAAAATCCTTTTTAAAATGATATTGATATTTAAATTAATTTATTTAAAAGATATAGAACTTTATAAAACTTAAGAGAGGAAAGTGAAGTAAAAGCTCTTACTTTAATAGAATATTATATAGTTTTATAAACACATATATGTATAAAATACTTTTAAAAGTACTCATAAATAGTACATAAATAGTTATGGATAATATTACTTTAAAAATAATTATTTAATATTGATTCGAAAACTTTTACTTACTTTAACAATATAAACAAGTTTTGTTTTAATGAAATAAGAATAACCTTTACTTTAAATCTTTAAAATAATTATATAAAAATATATTTAAACTTCAAACTTCTTGTAAAATGCTTATATATCTTTTATATAAATCCTTTGAAAAGATTTCACAAAATATCCAAATTAACAACATCTAAAATTTGCCAAAAATTTGTTTTTCCAAAGTGCATTCGTTACGACTGTGGCTATATGGACCATAACTTTTGTAACTTTATTTTATAAGTAAAACAAATTTTGAACTTCATTTCCTACTATCTTTTATACTACTATAAGCATATAAAACATCTCATTCCAACATATTCAAATTATAGCATTTTAAAAGAAAGATAAGAAAGAGGGATTTGAAGTGCGTTTATAGTGACTATCGCTATATGAACAATTCCATATTCAATTCAAAATTCAACGTTATTCAAACAACATAAACCAAGGCCTTCCAAGGCACAACAAATAAAATAGTTACATGCTTTTCAAAGCACGCAATCACGGGTTATAGTTTTAAGTTGTTAGGGAATAATATTATTATTAATAGCAAGCAAAAATCATCAAGTTTATAATTCTTTCAAGGAGTGAGATAACTCACCCACGACCAACAAACAACCAAGCATACACTTTCACTAAGCAACTATCTTCTTATCCCAACAAAGCAAGCTCCTAAACCACCCCTATCTCTTTATTGCTTAAAGCCTAAGGCATTTTATCCTTATGGTGCTAATGGCCTTGGACCATCTTGGGATTGGATGTCCCAATTCTTCCATTATAAGTTGCTATAATGTTATAATTATGTTCTGAGGTATTTGACAAAGTTTGGTGGAGATTGAATTTGATTTGCTTAATTTTGTACAAAGTTAAAGAGGAGAAAGAGAGGATGAAGACATGTTTTAATTCAGTAGTGAATTAGCAAAAGAAATTGAAGACTAGGTATGTATTTATAGAGTTGAAAATTAAGTGGAAAAATACCCTTAAACCCCTCCACCGTCATGCTCACTAATGCCTTTTACACATACTATTCTCTCCTTGATTCACTCCTTGAATCAAGGTTCCTTTAGTACTTTAAATTAAACTCTTTTAACCTAATTAATTTGCTTAGGAACTAAGGTGATTTAATACTTGTAAATATATTCATTTATATTCATATGTTAATATACAAGTTCCAAAAGAATTCGAACAAATTTTGGCGAAAATTGTTTATCGATAAAACGATTTTAAGTCACATTGTCGATATTTCTTGAACTATTTATTTTTGTAAATGAATTTCAAAAATGAAATTCCTTCATTAGTCATTAATGAAAAGGGGTTAATAAGGTTATAAAATCATATTTCTTTGCATTAAATCCTCGTTACACATATTTAAATATTTCAAATATTTGAATTCAAAGTGTTTGAAATTTCAGATCGTTACATTCTCCCTCTTAGTATATTTCATCCTCGAAATTTCAACACAAGCACCAAAGAAACAAGCTTACATTAATACTTAACAGTATTACAATCAATAACAACATAGCTTACAGTCTTCCTAGGCAAAAACTTCTTATCGCATAAGGATGATAAATAAACTACTAACCGTACCTTACACTTAATATCCTTAGGTTAATACTTAGTCGATTATCCATGCTACTTCATGACAAATCAAAGATTTATTTTTTCCAAACTCTCTACAAGCCAACGAATATAAATATAATAAAGCCCATATGAGTACATATGCTATATTAATTCGATCACTTTCTCGCTCGCATAAATCTCACTTTCGAACTAGTACATATAACTCGACTTCTATAGTGCGGACTTCGATCAAGTTTCTTGGTTAGAAGTCTCTGGTTTCCTTACATAGCGATATACTATGATAGAAAACTTCAGAGTCATATCAAGAATCTGTATCAAGTTTTCGCTGTTAAGGATCTAGTGAAAAATCCTTGTTCGGATCGATGTAAACCACCTCGAAATTATGTACTCGAATCCTAGATCAAGAAATTCCATGCGAATAAAACGGCCTACGTATAATTTACATACTTTACCCTACTGGTTTCTTAACTACACAAATTTCTTTTCGTTTTAAATCATATTCAAAACATTTGAAGACTTAAGTTCATTACTCATATAATACTCCACTAAATCCTGAAAGTATAAACAAACATTAATACTTATTTTATTTTTCAAGATGTTCAAATAAACTTTAAACTTGCTTTAACTTACCATGTATTCAAATTAAGAGTTAAATAAGCCTATCCATTATATTTTTACATAAACACTTAGCTTCAATTTCTATAACAACCGGAAATTTCCAACCGTCCAAAATCGTCGAAAATTCCCTTTTTATTTCAATAATAGGAAAACTAACCAAGCAACATATCATCTCAAGATGCACAACCAAACTGCCCTAATACATTGGATACATGCATCCATAATACAACTTGATAGAAAACATAGTTGTTTTAGGTCCGTTCAAAATTTCGATCATATAATGATAAAGAGAATAATTTACTAAGTGCATGACGAAGATTGCCTAAAAATCCATCCGACCGTTACTTAGAAAATTACTTAGATCATCACCAAAAAAATCAAGATGTTTCCCCCAAATTATCCAAACAAAATGTACCTTACTTAAAATTTTCTTTGAAATATTTGTACTTATAAATACTTTCAAATAATTTCCAAAATCGTTTGAAATCTTTTTTAAAGATACGTGGATTTAAATTCTTAAATCCTTTTTATTTATGAACTATATTTTTATAAACTATACTTTCAAAAGCCACTTTCATATATAAAATCATTTCACAAATACTTATCTTTAAAATATCATACCTTTCTTTTAAAACTATAATAATTATTTTTTATTAAAATTAACTTTTAATTGTTTCACCGTATGCTTATAGTCAATCTGTGAAACTTCATTCACATGTGTTCATTTCACTATTCCCATAAATCACTATCTACTCAGCCCATGTCGTAAAAAGGTAAACTACTTATAAATCAAAAAACTATAATCAATGCTCATTAACTGGCCGAGCACAACTAACCAAACAATAAATGATAATAAATGGGTATTATCATTTCATAATAAACAAAACATCATAAATAACTATATCAATTTTTAAAATTTATTTTTTATATATAAATTATAATCTTAGCTAAAATTATTTTATTTACCAATTTCAAAAACAATACTGTGTTGGTTTGCCTAGTTCAAGTATTTAGAAATCCTATTGATACCTTGGTGTCCCACGCACTAACCAGAATTCGTAAACCACTCCACAGACCAATTAACACAACATAAAATATTTATATCACTAATAATACGCACTCTCATATGTAATATACTCAACTCATAATAAGGAATTCCATTACCCTATCTTTTAATGAGTTATACCCCACCAAAGCCAAGGTTCTCACTTAACCTTGGTCTGATGCCAAATTGTAATGATCACCTTTTCGACCCTCAAATGTCGACGCTAAATACATATATGGTATTCATGTGTCGAGCACCCAAGTGTCGAAAACATAGAAAGTTAGGGTAAAATAAAAGAAAAATTGAAAGAACAAGAAAAAAGAACACAAGATCACAATTTCATACGCAGAACAAAAATATATAATTTCAAAGGCAAATATACAATGCTACTCTAATATACATGTAATGATCGGCCTTTCTTGCATCTAAAGATGACATTTTATACATCCTCGGCATTCTTGTGCTGATCATTTAAGTTTTTGAAAGACATGTCATTTGGGGTGAAGAAAGAAGAAGACAGAACAGAATCTCACAAAAACGTGATGAGTAGCATACACCATATAAATCAAGTCTTTACAAAGGAAGAACTTTATTATAAACAATCATCAGAGTACACTATCCAATTATCAACGTGGACAATTATAACAGCTTGTCCTTGCAAAATTTGATAAATTCAATAATTAGTACAACAACAAAAATAAAGAAATACATAGATATATCTTAGGCATCCAGCTCGTCTAATTAACTCCAAAGCATCTGAAGCTAATCTGAATAATATGCTCGGTCGACCCAAGCATTAAAATAAAATAACATCCGTATCAGTGTGGTAATACCAGCGTGAGAAAACTCAAGTAAGATGGTGAACATATAATAATTTTGTGAGACCACGTTGCTAACGAGAAACGAGTTTTTACCTCATAATACCAACTTCCATAGATGAAGAAATAGGAAACAAATTAGAACAACAATCCAAACAAGAATAAATGAGCTAGACAAGGTAAATGATATGCACGTTAATGTGCAAGTGTTTACTTCCATATTTTATCGAATTTAATTAAAAAATGACCATACAGGATGTTTTAACATGTTTAAACCAAAATTCAAATTATTTTTAAATCGTCACATATTCATCTTCGCATAGGGGAAAGACAATCATTTTTGTGCATATATTAACTTAAGAAAAATTATTTGGACATTTTTACGATTTTTTATAGGAATTTTGATTCAAATGCAAGTGGTTTCTTGAAGATATATGCATGAACAAGAGTGAAGAATAAAAAATGAAGATGAAAATAATTCATTTCATGTATCATGGAGGACCCCACTTACCCACCTACCTTGATGTACAAGTTAGAAGCTAATGCACACGCTAATGCCCATTAGAGCTTCACGCACATTTAAATGAGGATTAAAACATGCTAATGATTACTTGACCATCACATTTCCTAAGGGGTAGTTTGGGTAGTTCCAAAAAATTGAATTAGGGTTTCATACATGTATAAATACCCCTTATGTTTCATGCAACCCCGTCTTCACCTTAGCCTCTTTAGTTTAGTTTAGGCTCATAAATAAATCAAAGCTCTTTTTCTTTTTCCATGGCTACTTAGCCATTTTCTTCTTATGTATTTTTTCTTTTTTATGCAATGTTAATTAATGTTCTCTTTTATTTACATGCTCTTTTCTTTCATATTAGTAGTGTAGATCTTTACTTTATGCAAGTAGTTTTATTTCTTTTTAATTAGCTCTCCTTTTATTTTAGCTCTCTTTCTCTCTTCTTTTTATTTCATGTTGCATGATACAATTGTTGATACGATAACAAATATGAGAGGCTAAACCCCACTACCAAAAAACGATTATTAGAGACATATACAAATGCCACTATTGTTAACAATAAAGGCTAATAATTAAATAAAACTGCCCCTAGAATAATGAGAGGCAAAAGAAAAAATGCCTTTAAAAATCAAGCCTCTAATAATGTATAGAGGCATATTTGTTAGTAAAAATGCCCCTAATAATACATATGCCACATAAGATTCTTGAATTCAAACTTAAGAAATAAAGGCACAACTATGTGCCTCTAATTAATTTAATTTAACTGAAAAAACAGAAACCGCACATTATAATATGCTAATGTGTAAAACACTGAATCAAATTTCAAAATACATTAACTAAATAAATAAGAATATACAGTCAAAATACCCAGATGAAATATTCTATCATTACTACAAAAACAAAACTTTCTACCTACGTATAACATTTTATTGAGAATCCACAAATAGAAACATAATTGGTAACAATGATGTATATTTTCTATTAATTATTGCAGTTACACATAACATCCACATATGGGAACAACTGAGCTCGCATTGACATATATTATGTTAATATGCAGATGACTTAACCATGTTTTGCATTAGTATGTGGAAAATTTCCCAATTCATTGGCTGTTTGCAGCCGAACCATCAGATTTTGTGGTTTTATGCTCCAGCTTTTCCCTACTTGCTACAACAGTGTAACTAGTAGCCTATTGCGTATAAGCACCTGTAGATACAACATGCACATCGCCTTCCTTTCCAACATTACCTGATTTCTAAAAGGGCGGAGCTAAAATTTCAACCTTTCTTTTTGGCAAGGGAATTTCTTCTGATGACTCAACTATCTTGACATTATTTGCAGAAGTAGCCTTATCAGCATCATCATAGCTTTCATATTTACAGGTGCGTTTCTAATTGCCTCAATAGTTATCACTACCGGCTAATATTAATTTTGCCTCTAAAATGGTATCATTAGAGGCTAAACATTTTTTAAGCCTCTAGTTTTGTGCCCCTAATTCCCTCAAAGTTGGTAGTGTCCCTTCAATTTAGGGGTAATGAAGCTCTTCAATTATGTAGCTTCAACATTGTGATAGTTATTGCTCTCCTTTTGTGCTTAATGATAATGTTTAAATGGGTTAATTTTATTGTTTTAGCTTTGAATTTGATAGCCTATATTGTTGACACCAAATAGGCTATGCTTAAACAATCACTAAACACATAATACATCTTAATCTACATATGATCATGATAATGAAGTGAATGTTGATCAAAATTTGATGGTCTACATTTATAATCAATAGTTAATAGGTCATGCTTAAAATATATTTTATTTTCAAGTTAATTGTCATTTTTGTGAGAGTTAAAGTGATTTAAAGGTTGTGTTATAGTTTGAAGGCTTATGTTGAGCTAATTAATAGCATAAATATGTCATACTTGTAATAAACACATCAATCAAATTCACTATGATAAAAAAAGATCATAATTTCATGTTTTGTTGAACTATATGATT
The DNA here is from genome assembly GCA_030765085.1 of Allium cepa. NCBI lineage: Eukaryota > Viridiplantae > Streptophyta > Magnoliopsida > Asparagales > Amaryllidaceae > Allium > Allium cepa. The sequence continues at coordinate 244,457,582 of CM060930.1, forward strand.
TAGAGAGTGGATTTATTTCTAAGTTGTCTTTCTATTCTCATATTTTATCAATTTTTTTTTTGCTAATTTTTCTACATCTTTAGCTAACACCCTTAAAATTTGATTTAATTTGATTGAATAGAAATTTAAAAATATAACAATTCCCTATGGATCGACCCGTACTTGCCACGTGCTAACATTTGTACGCCATGCTCGTGTAGTTATTATTATTATAAATTTATCTAGACCGATAGAAAATTCGTCGCTAAACAAGTTTTTAACGCCGTTGCGTGATTTTTATTTTTATTTTTCGAATTATTTTCGTTTGATTTTTATTGTGTAATTGTTTTGTTTGTATTATTGTTTAATTATTATTTTTTTGTGATTTTTGTTTGCATTTGATTTGGTTGTTCTAGTTTGCACTGCATTTGCATGTTGAAAAAACACAACACATACACATTTTTTTTCTTTTTCATTTCACTGCCTTTTACTGCCTTTTACAACCCGCTTGATTTCAAAACACAAACTCGTTTCTTTCATTTTGCAATACAAACCAGTTTCAGTCATTACAAAATTTCCAGATCACAGCATTGCCACTGTCCAAACTTTCTTGCTTTACATCAGTGCATCTCCTTCCCTCTGCACCAGTCCCCAACCATCACATTGCTGCAAACCTCCTTACCACTAATACTTCCTCATTCATCCTTACAACCAACCCATCTTCAAACTGTGCTACTGCACTGTACACACATTCACAGTGCACAACTAATGCACATACAAACATTTCTACCATCATTTTGTAAACAATCCTACCATGCCCACAGCAGAGTTGCACTCCATCTTCCAGCATATACTCCACCTTCACCATATCACGCTTCTGTCCAAAACTGCACTGTGTTAACATCCATCTTCCTTCAACGACTATCACCATAAAACTGCTACAACTACTGCCACCAACATCTCACGGTCATTCATTCGTTCAATTTCCAACCTCCTCCACTTCTACTCGCCCACCTGCTCAAACAACTACACCACTGCACAATCTTCCCAACAAACATCACTTCTCCAACAAACTTCACCACCATATCCCTTTCTTCTGACCACAGCCATGTCACATACATATCACATTACACATATCATCTTACACATACATATCACTTCCCCAAACCAACCTGACTCTGCCACACTTTCAAACTCCACTGTGCTTGCAACAACCAACACTGCATCATAACACACCTCCGTGCACCTCATCTAACAACATCTCCTTAATCCTGTCATTTCTGCCATCAATCCTCCCTGACCGCAAATCACTCATCAACCACCAAAACCACATTGCCTTCCTGCACTTCACATCAACAACTTTCCAGACACCGCAACCACATTGCTACCCACCTAACTGCATCACCATCCCATACATCTACATCAAACCATACATCCCTTACTCACTGACCATCCACATCCCCATACCATCATCTTCCCACATACTTTAGTTCCTTCTACAAAACATAGCACTGCCACAACATTCACACGCCATACATCATCTCCTTACCGACTGCACAGCGGCAAACATCATCTACATCCATAAACCACAACTGACCAAAACACACCCTTCACTGACAACATACAACCCTCTTCAACCCAGCATACAAACTTCACCACCATAATCACAACACACAAACAAGAAAACCCATATCTCTGTCATTCACACACAACCCACACTTCCCATTGCCTTCACATCTTCCACTACCAGTATCACCACCAATACATTCGCATACTGCCATCATCCACCCCCGACGGTCCTTCCCACTTACGTTTGCTCTGTACAGACAGCCCCTGCCGCGGCAACTTTCTTTCAAACCATCTCCATAGTTCAGTCAACCACACAAGCAGTGTACAAAAAAAGGAGAACCTTCAAACACTCACAGCAATACAGTCTGATCATAATACATCACTGCTGTTGCCACCAACTTCTGCTACATCAACTTCAACCCACATCGCAGCATCAAAACTTCCTACAGCAGCATACTCAAACTGTCAGTCACCACTTCAACCACAAAACACTCCTCTACCTGACCATTCCACTGCCGCAGCCTCCCTCACCAAACTCCACCTCGAACAATTCACCAAAAAACTCAACTCGAAACCTCCAACATCGAGCATCGCTAGAAATCCCCCAAATCCATCGACCGCCGCCACGAAAGCCACCAAAGTAGGACCAAATCCTCTTTCCAACCTCGAACAACCACAAATCGATCTACGCCCGTACTTGAGAATTTAGGAATAATTAATTGATTTTGAGCTTCGAAAATTTTGAATTAGAATTCGAACTTTGAGCAGTTCGAAATGTTTGAGTGACGTTTTGTTGGATCGAGCTCCTGAGAATTTGATGCTCATTTTAGTGTAATTGATTATAGTGATATTTGGGCAGTGCGTTTAAATGATTTTAGGCCGTGTGTTTCTTGTGTGTTAATTTTGCGTTGAGTTTTTTTTCCTGTGAAATAATGATCTAGTTTAGAAGTTGGGCCGGGTTTTTTTTTAAAAGAAGAAGAAGATATTTTCTTTATTTTTGAATTATTTTGAGTTTTGTTGAACTGTTTTGCTTTATTTTGTTTTGAATTTTGAACTGTTTTGTTCTTTAAAAAAAGAAGAAGAAAAAAATAAACAAACTTATATATATAATTCTTGTTAACTTTATACAAATTGCAGGAAACTTAGAGGAGTTTCTTGCTTCACCTTGCTTGCTACAAAATAATTACTTGCTTGCTTTAAAAAAATGCTGCTTTAAAATAAAATTGTTAATAATTCTGCACGCTCTGGTATCGTTCTTCTATCTTCTACTTTTATTTGTCTTGCATTTTTAATTGCTTGCATTGTTTTAAAAAAAAATTAAAAAACAAATCAAAAACAAATTTCATTCATAGTTGCATTTTCAATACGCATTTAATTTATTCTTTGCATTTCATTTTAGAATTTGATTAATAATAACGGTTAGACATCGATAACGCTTAATTGTATATTGATAAGTTGTCCATTTTCGACAATTTAATTTTGTTTGCGCAAAAAATGGGCAAACACCTCCAAGTCGTGTGATTTAGTTGATTTTATGTGATCCTTAATGATTTAGATGAGTTATGTAAATATGAAAAAAGTAGGGACTGAAATGTAAAAGACACACAGATTTATAGTGGTTCGGCCAGAACGTGCCTACGTCCACTTTATATGTTATTATCTTCTTTTTTTCAGATTACAAGTACAATGCTTTGTGTACAAGTATATGAAAGTAGTTTGAAAGTTCCTTCCGTGCTTGAGCTCTCAAACTTGTCTGTCATTGTTGTACCCCTGCCCCTCTATTTATAGAGTGAGGTAGGGGGCAGGGGCCTTGGATGTATATAGCCACTGGTGGGCCCGGGCTGAAGCAATCTGGCCTGGTAGCGTTCTGGTTCGGCGAAGCTTGGTGCGGCAGTGGTGAGTGGACCGGTTGCAGGCGTAGCTTGGTTCGGCAGTGGTGGTTCGGTGGTAGGACTGTGGATATGGATCGGCAGTGGCCTCGTTCGGTAGTAGATGAAGATGTTTGGTTCGGTCATGGTGGTCCGGTGATGGATGGAAACTGTGTTGGACCGGTGGAGTTGGGGGTGGATTCGGCAGAGCTTGGACCGGATGTGTGTTATGCCGAATGGACCGTTGCCTGTATTGCCGAATGAACCTTTGCTTGGAATGCCGAATGTACTCGCGCTTGGAATGCCGAATGGACTTAGGAACCGGATGGAATGGAGGTTGCGAACCCGGGTGAAACTGACGCTTCTCGGTCTCGAGATCTTCTGGGTGAAAATTCGCCCAACATTTGCCCCCCAAAGTGGGGAACGTGCTTGCATGTGTCGCGCTTTGTTTCCCTGTGGTAGGGAGGCTTGTTCTGTAACGCCATGGGCTGGATGTTCATATCCTGTTGGTTTCCTGCGAAGGAATTTACAGTTTTAATGTGATTTCAAATGATGACCGTTCGAGGTCGGGTGCCGTTCGAGGCGAGTAGGTGTTCCCCGAGGGGACTTAGCATTATTGATGCCAGGTTTACGTTCGAGGGGGTCCCTGGATCGTTTGTGAAGATGGTTTATCGCCAGCTCAGAGCATGCCTAAGGATCGTTCGCGACCCCGTACATGTGTAAGTAGCTTAGCCATTTCAGAATTAGCAGAACTAAATATCCATTCAACCGATGAGCTTTAAAAGGATGTCAAAATGTAAATCCTCATGACGATAGGGTTAATAGCCATTCAGAGCATGCCTGTGGACCGTCGTGGTCGAGTACATGTGTAAATGATTAACCCAGGTTAGTGGGAGATTTACTACTTATTCATCGTTATCATAATCTCTATTTTATCAGTGGATCTTAGGGTCCGGTACTTATCTGAGTGAGACGCTTTGCATGCCCCCTGCTACTGGTCTTCACTGATTCGGATAACTTCATTCGGTTTTCGTTTGGTCCGGTATGCCGAACCGGTTGGTCCGGTGCTTTCTCGCTCGTCTATATATAGGGGCCATCCCCCCTTAGTTATTCCTTACCGAACCAACGAGCGCCGAACCAATCTCCAGCCGAATCAACTTTTTGCCGAATCAAGCTTTTACCGAATCAGGTATATGTCCTTTTGCCGAATGATCTTTTTTACCGAATGAAAATGTGTGTTTGCATAGCCGAATGAACTCGTATACCGGATGGACCTCCACTGCCGAATGAACACGAAGGCTTTTTTCTGCCGAATGAAATTGTGTTACCGAATGAGCAAGTATACCGGATGAACTCCCAAGGCCGAATGATACTACCGAATGGAGTATAGGCCGAATGGGACTACCGAATGTAGTATATGCCGAATGAGTCTACCGAATGGAGTATATGCCGAATGAGACTTCATACTTGAATCTTGAGCGGAATCTTAGGCTTTTATACGCTTGCTTTAGATACTTGCTTGTTTATGTTTCTATACTTCTTGTTCTAACACCGTTTTTTTCTTGTGCTGCAGATAAATGTCTCGCAAAGCGGAAACCCGATCGGATAAAAAGAAATCTAAAGGTAGAGGAGAGTCATCCTCCTCCGTGCCCCCAGCCCAACCAAGACCGGTGCCACATGGGCCTGCCCCGAGGTCGTTAGTGGATGGGTACGGTCCCCAGAAACTTCTGGTCTCCCATCCCGATTGCCTTCCTAGCTCCCTAAAGGAGGAGCAACTTGATGTTATATCCCGTTCCTTCGGGATAGACAGGGCTCGCATGCTGTTGCCGGGAGATGGAGTGATGCCGTATAATCCCCCCGAAGGCTACTTTGCTTACAGCAGATATCATTGCATGTGTGGTGCTATCCCTCCTATCAATGCCTGGATAGTTAGCTTTACCACATATTTGAAGGTGGCTCCATTCCAGCTCCAGCCGAACTCTTATGCCATTCTGGTGAGCCTTTTCGTTATCTTTCAGAGGAGGTACGGGCGCCCTCCTTCTAACTGGGAAATTCGATATTTGTATAACCTGAGTGGCTACAAGAAGGGGTCTCCGTATATTAGTCTAGAAGCGGCCGTGCCCTTCAAACCGGTCTTGGACTTATATTCAAAGTTTACCATGTTCAAGAAAGAATGGTTTTTTATCAAGGACGATTCTGTTTCTTTCCTCCTTTTCACTTCCGGCTGTAAGATGAATTTCATTTATATTTTCCATGTTCTGATTGTAGTGCTTCTTCTGACACGCTTCTATTTCTTGCTAGCGACAGGTGGCATTGCAGTCGTGGAAGATGATTCTTTGGCGTGGATGGCTGCTGAAATAAAGGCCATACCCGCACGGGACAGGTCGGCTTCGTTCCTGATCAGGAACGCTACCCTCTTGGAGTACAACTTGATCCAGCCGCACCAGTCCGTGGTTAAGCAGAGGGACACGGCTGAGGAGAAGGCCGCTAAAGCTAAGGAGGGCGCCACGGTGAAGAGTGGCAAGAGGAATCCCTTTGCACAACATCCCGTCGTGGGAGGCAAGAAGCTTAAGGAGTCTGAGGGCCCCTCTCCTAGTACTTGCCCGATCATTCCGGAGGAGGAAGGTGTGGAAGAGGGCGAAGGAGGCGATATGGAAGGAGAGTCGGAGGGCGGAGGAGATGGAGATGGTCAGGGTGGTAGTGGTGCTGGTGCCTTAACTTCTGGACAAGACTCTGAACTGGGTGAGGCCCTCCGCCAGGCCTTCGGGGAATCGGAGGGAGAATCGGAAGCGGAGAAGGCGAAGGAGACTGGCAAGGTCGGGGCTGGTGCCGATCTATCCCCTAAGGGCTCCTCAGCCAGGGTGACTCCGGCGGTGCAAGGTGAACTTTTGTCCTCTGTCGATTCCATTTACGATAGGGACCTAGAAATATTTTATGGTTCACTTCCGTCCTGGAATGAGATTCAGGACTTATTGCATTATCCCACTCCTCCGCAGGGTTTGTATAATAGATGTGCATTCTCACTTTTTCTTTCTTTTTAACTTAACATGTTTCTTGAATTATGGATCGTCGTATGTTCATAACACTTGTTTTTTACTCCAGGGGCAGGCCAGGCGGCTAAAATGTCAGACGTTCGACACCGCCTTGAACAATTCAAGTTGATGAGAGCTTCTGATAAGCCGAAGCCTCTTACTGTTCGTCCTGGGGACGTGGTCAGATACCGTCCTCTTCTTGGGGTCATTAAAGAGAGCATTCAGAAAAAGAAGAGGAGTCGTTCCTTATTTGAGCCTTCCCCTGGTCCGCAGCTTCCTGTTCAGCCTCCTCGTGATACCACGGAGGAGAGCACGGAGTTTATCCCCCCTCCACCTCCTTCTAAGAATCCCACTGTTATCCGTATAAGGCGTCCTGACGTGCCTCGCGACCCCTTTGTCGGTCATCCTGATTTAGATTCAAGCTCTCGGGATATTTCATTTGATGAGGCCACGGGTGAGCACCTTCTTCCCCGCAACCCCATGGTACGAGTGCTAGATGAGGCCAAGTCCCTAGATCTTGATCTGCTTACTACTCGGGTAGTTACCATGGGAGACGAAGCCAAAGCTAATATCGATCGGGTGGCTGAAGAGACCAAGAAGTTAATGGAGCATCATGCTCAATTGGTCAAGGCCGGGGAGGAGATTGGGAGTGCTAATATTCGGTTGCGGCTAAAGGTTGCCGATCAGGCCGAACAGCTTGCCGGTCAAGCCGTTCAGATTTCTCAGCACGAGGAAGCCTCCAGGCGGCTGAAAGAGACCATGGAAAAGGCTAGTAGGGCAGAACTACGGAAGATGGAGGCCGCCTGTAAGGAGCGGATCGACATGGCCATTGCGACAGTGGATGAGGTTCGGAATGCGGATCTCGAGCAGGTAGAGGAGTTGTCTGGGAGGCTTGAGGCCGCGGAGATGGCTCAAGTCAAGTTAAAGGAGGAGATGGAGGAGATGAGGAGGTCTCTCCAGGCTGACTGCTTGAGATACCGATCAGAGAGGGATGTTGCTGTCGTCAAGTTGCAGGTTTCCGAGGCCCGGGTGAGGGAGTTTGAGGAGAATGAGGGGATGATGGACGAGATGCTGCAGGACATGTACTTCCGCACTTGGAAGGAGGGCAGCTTGTCTTGGATGGATGACTATCCCCAGGTCATGGCCAAGATATATCTTCGGGCTTTAGAGGAGGCCAGGGTCAATGCGGGTAAGGAAGGTGGAGTGGCTTTTAGTCTAGATGTGGTCACTGCTCAGTTCTCGAAAGAGGAGTAAGCGGCGGTGAAGGAGGGGATGCGGTTGCTTGCTGCGGAGGAAGCGGGTGTGCAACTGGAGGATGAGGATCAAGCGGCGGACGCTGGTGAGTTATTCTTCTCTTTTCCTTTTCTTTCTGGGTTTCCATAACTTGATCGTTTATCGTTTGTTTAATGAATTCCTCTTCTGAATTGGACAGGTGGAACTTCCGATCAACACGCTGGGAGCTCCGACCCTGCGGCCAAGTAGGCTTGGGGGAGTTGGTAGGATGAGAGCGAAGTGTGGACGCAACTGGTTACTTGTCCGGATTTGGCCACCTTTTTATTTTCCTTTATCGCTGTTTATGTTAGTTCAAAACATTGATGTGACTGTAATAATATTATTTGCAAAGAATAACTTTATGTGATTTTATGACATAAGCTGATTTTGTTATGTTTAAATGTTGTTGTCATTTTGATGTGGTGCGTGAGAAGTATGCATATGCCTGTGATTTTAGTTGTGTTTGATGTTAAGCAGTTGCTTGAAATATAATTTCATGTTTTGCAATGTTAGTGTGACGTATGAATAAACTATAGTTACATATTTATGTACAAGAGAAGTGAGTACCGCCCTTCATGTTTTAGCTGCAGGTGGTAGCTTTGAGCGTCTTGTGTAACTGATCATGGATATAGCTGAGTACCTTGCCATCCAGTACGCAGGCTTAGATTCTCATGAGTGAATGCTCCCTATTTGGTTTCCTGTACTTTAGAGTTTGTTATACAGGATAGGAGGAAAGTATTTAAATGAAATGGAAATATGGGAAAAGTAAAACTTCCAGTCACGGAAGGCCGTCGATGTGCTTAAGTTCGTGCCAAACGGGTTTTGTAGTCACTTTCCCTGGCTGTGGGTCTTGGAGACATTTGTCACCCATCTTACGCCTCCGCGGGGAGTTCTCTTTTTTACCACAGCCGTACTTAAGACACATCGGAGCCGAGATCGCGCACGGCAACTACCCGAACCATTATGGTCCGTAATCGTGGGTATTATTCGATATACCGTGGCCGGCTAGCGTGGGTGCCGTTGGCCGTGAACTACCCCTGGCTGGCCACACCTTATGTTGGGGCTTAAAGTAGGTTCACAGTTGCCGGCGAGCCGAACGCCGTAATGAGCTGCCATCGGCTATAGTCGGCCTTTATGATGACTTATAATCGGCTCATTACAGTTGGCTTTGAGGGCAGTCGCGAGCAATGAGTTAACCCGCAGCAGAGGGATGCTGGAGCAAAAGAGTCTCATTGGCGAGTGCATAGAATCGTAGCGTACCTGTTAGGCCTTGTCCAGATGAGGCTGTGGTGCGTCTTGAGTGGAGATGCCATAGGATTTTGTTCAACAGAAAAGGATAAAGCTTAACAAGCAGCCAAGATATAAAGGAACAAGTTAAAAAGAGACAAGATTTTTTGAAGTGGTTCGGCATGAAAATGCCTACGTCCACTGATTCTCTTTGTTAATTCACTTCATATGGGCAGTACAATTTAAGAAAAGTATCGACGGAGGTGTCGGATGTTCCATGCCCTCTGGAACACCTCTCCGTCCACTGTTGACAAAATATAAGCTCCGTTGTGGAGATCTTTATGAATTACATATGGTCAGTCCTAGATGGGGTCCAGTGTCCCGGGGCACGGAAAGATTCGCCTGAGGACAAGATATCCTTCTTGTAAGATGCGATGCTTGACTTTGGAGTTGTATAGTGCTGCCACTTTTTGTTTGTGAGCTGCTGCTTTGAGTGCTGCATCGTTCCTCCTTTCCTCAATCAGATCCAAAGACATGAGGAGGAGTTCTTCGTTTTCTTCTGGATTGTAGTGGATCCTACGGTGGGAAGGAACAATAGTCTCAAAAGGGAGCATTGCCTCCGATCCGTATGCCAAAGAGAAAGGAGTATGTCCCGTTGATGTTCTGAAAGATGTGCGGTAGGCCCAAAGTGCCGTAGGAAGTTCGTCCACCCAAGCGCCTTTTGACTTTTCAAGTTTCTTTTTGATTAGGTAGCTTCGACTTGTCCGTTTGCCTGAGGATAAGCTACTGATGAGAAGCTTTTATGAATTCCATGCTCTTGGCACCAATCGGCGAATTCTTCGCTGTCAAATTGGAGTCCGTTGTCCGATATGATCTTGAGTGGTACTCCGTACCTACACAGAATATTTTTGATCAAGAAGTTGATAACTTTTGCTGAAGATATTTTATTTAGGGGTTCCGCTTCCACCCATTTGGTGAAATAATTGACTGCCACTGGAGCATATTTGGCTCCGCCTCTGCCCGTTGGCAGTTCGCCAATTAAATCAATTCCCCATACAGCAAAGGGCCAAGGGCTGGTCATTTGAGTAATCTCATTTGTGGGTAGTCGAGGAATCTTGGCAAATTTCTGACATCTGTCGCATCTCTTGACGAAGTCTAAGGCGTCTTTGTTTAGTGTGGGCCAGTAATATCCATATCGGAGTATCTTTTTCGCCAGAGTCTGCCCTCCAGTGTGATCTCCGCAACTTCCTTGATGGATGTTGAATAAGATTTTGGCTTCCCTTCCAGCGACGCATCTGAATAAGGGGCTAGAGAAGCCATGCCGATAGAGGATGCCTTCTTGTATTGTGTAGTGGGGAGCTTTCCTCAAAATTCTCCTGACTTCATCACGTTTGTCTGGTAGTGTGCCGTCCTGCAAATATTTTCGAATAGGAGTCATCCAAGTTCCTTCTTCGATTGCAGTTATCAGATTCACTTGTTCGAAACTTGGGGCTAGCTGCCTTGAGATGGCTAGTGCTCCGGAAATGGTGCTATTCTTCATACTAGCTTGCTTTGCTAGTTCATCGGCCTCTTGGTTATCTTCTCGAGGAATGTGTTTGATTAGATAATGGTCCAATATATCGAGCAGCAGTTTGGTTTTCTTTAGATATGTTGTGAGTCGTTATCCTCGTGTCTGGAACTCTCCTAGTACTTGGTTTACAATAAGTTGAGAATCACTATGAAGACATAAAGAATTGACTCCAATTTCTAAGGCAAGCTCCAATCCCGCTATTACTGCCTCATACTCCGCATCGTTGTTAGTGGCCGCGAATTCCAACCTTAATGCGTAGTACAGCTTTCTTCCCCTGGGGGTGATTATCACAATACCTGCCCCCGAGCCTTGTTCGTTCGATGCTCCATCTACAAAGAGGTTCCACTTGATGTTTTTTGCTATTTCAAATTGATCCTTGCCTTCGTTGGTAGTGAATTCGGCAATGAAATCGGCCATGGCTTGCCCCTTGATAGCGGTGCGAGGATGGTAGGTGACATCATACTGACTTAGTTCAATGCACCATTTGAGGAGTCGTCCAGAAGTGTCGGGACGATGGAGCACCTGTCTTAGTGGTTGATCGGTTAGAACTCTGATGGAGTGAGATTGGAAGTAGTGTCGCAGTTTTCGTGACGCGATCAATAAACAATATGCCAATTTCTCAAGTTTAGGATATCTGGCTTCTGCCTCTGTAAATCTCTTACTTATAAAGTATATCGGGCGTTGTGTGCGGTCCTCTTCTCTTACCAAGGCAGCGCTTAGAGCATGAGATGATACGGCGAGGTATAGGTATAGCTCTTCGCCTTCGTTTGGAGTTGAGAGTACTGGTGGTCTCTGAAGGTGTTCGATCAGGTTAAGGAAGGCTTTTAAGCATTCATCGGTCCACTCGAACTTTCCTTTGTCTTTCTTGAGAGCTTCGAAGAAAGGGACGCACTTGTCAGTTGCTTTGGAAATGAATCTGCTTAGGGCGGCCACCTTTCCGTTTAGGCTCTGCATTTCTTTTCGAGTGGAAGGTATCCTTATTTCTTTTAGAGCCCGGATTTGTTCAGGGTTTGCTTCAATCCCTCTGGAATGGACGATGAATCCTAAGAATTTTCTCGATGACACTCCGAAGGAGCACTTTAGAGGATTCAGCTTCATTCCATATCGGCGAAGTACCTGAAACATTTCGCCCAGGTGGCTTACATGATCGTCGGCTCTCCTGGACTTTACCAACATGTCATCCACATATACTTCCATAGTTCGTCCTATTAATTCCGCGAACATCTTGTTGACGAGGCGCTGATAGGTAGCTTCGGCATTTTTGAGTCCAAAAGGCATGACTTTGTAACAATATAATCCCCGGTCAGTGATGAAGCTAGTGTGGTCTTGATCGGGAGCGTGCATGGGAATCTGGTTGTATCCGGAGTATGCATCCATAAAAGATAAAAGTTCATGCCCGGCTGTGCTGTCCACAAGTTGATCGATTCGGGGGAGCGGGAAGCAGTCTTTCGGGCAAGCGTCATTTAAGTTGGAGAAATCAATGCATGTTCGCCACTTCCCATTAGCTTTCTTTACTAGTACTGGGTTAGCGATCCATTCTGGGTAGATGGCTTCTCGTATGAAGTCATTAGCAAGTAGGTTCTTTATTTCCTCGTCGAGGGCTGCTGATCGTTCTGCTCCCATGCTTCTCTTTTTCTGCTTTATCGGTACCTTGGTGGGATCGATGTTCAGCATGTGGCATGCTATGTCTGGGGAGATTCCTGTCATATCGGCATGTGTCCATGCAAATACAACTAAGTTGTGGCGGAGAAAGTCAATGAGTTGATCCTTCAATTCTGTTTTTAGCTGAGATCCTATTTTTAATAGTCTACTTGAATCATGTTTGTCTACAGATACGAATTCCATGGCCTCTGCAGGCTCAGCGGTAGCCTCCTCCTCCTTATCCCTGGGGTCTAGTTCATTGAAAGGATCGCTGGTGTATCGAAGAGGAGGGGCTTTCTTTAGTTGCTATGCTTCCAAGCTTTTCATGCAGAGAGTAGTCTCTGCATCTTTCCCTTTATTCTTTCTACGGTTATTGCAAAGTTCAGTTACATAGCAATCTCGAGCGGCGTCTTGATCTCCTTCAACTTCTCCTATTCCGTTATCTGTTGGGAATTTCATCTTTAGGCACCACGGGGCTAGGACAATTTGGAAGTTAGATAAGGCTGGTCTTCCCAAGAAGGCGTTGTAGGCCGAGTGGTTTTCTATTAGTACGAACGTTTGTTTTCGCACAACGGAGCGGAGATGACTTCCTATTTCGACGAAGAGGTCAAGTTGCCCGAGGGGCATTTTCGCATCTCCAGTGAAACCGTGCAGGGGTTTGTTGCAGGGAGACACATCCTTCATTGACAGCTTCATTTTGTCGAAAGCATGCTTGAATAGGATATTTATGGAGCTTCCTGTGTCTATTAGAATTCGGAAAACTTTAGCTGGACCGAACCAGGCAGAGATGACCATGGAATCCATGTGTGGATACTGTCTTCCTTCTAAATCACACCTACTGAATACGATGTCGTCACTCTCTTTCCGTTTCGGGTGGCGTTCTTCCATAATGGAGTTAACATAGCCTTCAGCATTTCTAAGTGACTTGCCGTATCTTTCCATCTCTGCCCAACTTCTGTCGGCGATGTGTGGTCCTCCCGAGATGGTATGGACCACTATCTTCTCTTGACTAGAGCCACTGGTGTTGCGATTCCCTCCACCTACTTCTGGAAGGGGTCGCTTTGAGTTCTCATTGGCAGGAGTTGGAGTCCTGTTCTGACCTTTCACATAGCGTTCCAGCCTTCTTCTTCTGATGTGTTCTTCGATCAAGTCCCGGAGATGGTGGCATTCATTGGTGTCATGTCCGTGGGATTCGTGGAAGCGATAGAACTTTCCAGACTTGAGTGCGTTATCATATTCTTTCTTGTGCGGGGGGCGCTTGTATCCGAGTTCGCCCTGAGTGGCTAGAAAGATGTTTTCGATTGTTTCATTCAAAGGAGTGTAGGAGTCAAATCTTGGTCCTGGTCGATATTGGCGTTTTTCAACCTTCCTGCCCCCAGCATTGTCTCTAGATTCATTTCTTCGAGTGTCCTTAGCTGCAGCTGGAACCTTGTCCGAAGTTGTCTTACCTTGTTGCCCTGACTGCCTCTCAGTGGCGGCGTCTTCAAGTCTCATATACTTTCCAGCTTCATGGAAGAAATCAGGTAAAGTAGCTGGTTTTTCATTAGTTAGTCTTCTAGCGAACTTGGTATCTGGGTGTACACCACTACAGAGGGCCATTAGGGTGAGCTTCTCATCGGCATCTTGGACTGCGGCCGCTGCGGCGTTGAACCGGGTTAGATATTGTTGCAGTGTCTCTCCCGATTTCTGTTTGACATTGGATAGAGAATAAGCATCCTTGGGTTGTTCTACATGGATGCAGAACTGGCTAATGAACCTTTCTTTCAACATCTCCCATGAGCTGATAGATCCTTGGGGTAGATGGCAGAACCAGGAGGTAGCTAGATCTGCTAGGAATAGCGGAAAGCATTTACACAACACCCCTTCTGTTGCTCCGCTCATGAGCATATGCTGGGTGTATTTCTGTAAGTGTATGATGGGGTTGGAAGTTCCCTTGTAAGGTTCCATGGTTGGCATTTTCCACTCCCGGGGGGTGATGGCAGTTTCGATATTGCGGGTGAAGGGGCTGGTGACCCTAGCGCCTATTCCTCGGTCCCTTTGCTCCCGTTGGACGCATTCTCTGAATAATCGTGCCATTCTTTCATCAGAATTTGGAGCGGATAGAAATGAACTTGGTTCTTCCCTGCGGGATCGATCTCGTCCAGATGACCTGTAGGGATGGTATAGTCTATCACTTCTGACGTTATCCAATGGTTGCCTCTGGCTGCTCGGATGCATGCTAGGACCAGCTACAGTTGCCCCCTGCCTTGATCTTCCCCTGTGGGGTTCTGTTTCGAGCATTTCCATGGGGTCAACTTCGGGCTGGGTTCTAGCCCGGCTCCGTTCAGCGGGGTTTATATGATTAGGTGGCATGACTGGCTCAGCTACATCCGACCCTCGCCTGGCGCCTCCCCCACTGGGTTCGGTTCCAAGCGCTTCCTCGAGTCGGAGTTCGGGCTGAGTCCGGGCGCGGCCCCTATCATTGTTGTTCCTGTTGATGGCTTCCTCGAAGAGGGAAGACCTTCGCTGTCTCCGAGATCCTCCAGATTGAGATTCACCCCATGATTCAGTGTTGCGGTTGGATTCTTCGACATCCCTCAAGCGTGACATGAGTTGGTTCACCAAAGCTTCTTGTTGGGATGCGAAGCGGTTATTCACTTCCACCACAACTCTGTCTAGGTCTGCTCTAGTGATTACTGCCGGTTGTTCCGCGACAGGGGTTGTTGGAATTGCCTGATCTACATGCGGCACTGCTGATGTAGTGGGATGGTTCTCTTGATCTGGATCCACTGGATTTGGAGCGCTGCTGGTTGCAACGTTCTTTCCCTTGTTGGCGTCTTTTCTTGGCCTGGAAGTCATGTTTCCTAGGCGATGAAGGGTGCTATTGGGAAAGAAGGTTGAATGAGGGAAGCTTTAGCGTCGAGTTCGAAGTTCTCAGTGAAAGCATCAAAAATGTTTACGCAAAAAATGGGCAAACACCTCCAAGTCGTGTGATTTAGTTGATTTTATGTGATCCTTAATGATTTAGATGAGTTATGTAAATATGAAAAAAGCAGGGGCTGAAATGTAAAAGACACACAGATTTATAGTGGTTCGGCCAGAACGTGCCTACGTCCACTTTATATGTTATTATCTTCTTTTTTTCAGATTACAAGTACAATGCTTTGTGTACAAGTATATGAAAGTAGTTTGAAAGTTCCTTCCGTGCTTGAGCTCTCAAACTTGTCTGCCATTGTTGTACCCCTGCCCCTCTATTTATAGAGTGAGGTAGGGGGCAGGGTCCTTGGATGTATATAGCCACTGGTGGGCCCGGGCTGAAGCAATCTGGCCTGGTAGCGTTCTGGTTCGGCGAAGCTTGGTGCGGCAGTGGTGAGTGGACCGGTTGCAGGCGTAGCTTGGTTCGGCAGTGGTGGTTCGGTGGTAGGACTGTGGATATGGATCGGCAGTGGCCTCGTTCGGTAGTAGATGAAGATGTTTGGTTCGGTCATGGTGGTCCAGTGATGGATGGAAACTGTGTTGGACCGGTGGAGTTGGGGGTGGATTCGGCAGAGCTTGGACCGGATGTGTGTTATGCCGAATGGACCGTTGCCTGTATTGCCGAATGAACCTTTGCTTGGAATGCCGAATGTACTCGCGCTTGGAATGCCGAATGGACTTAGGAACCGGATGGAATGGAGGTTGCGAACCCGGGTGAAACTGACGCTTCTCGGTCTCGAGATCTTCTGGGTGAAAATTCGCCCAACGAATTTCTTGGTGTCTAGGCTATGGTAGAGCATTAATCAGTTATAAATATTACGGCGACTCATAAATATTATACCGATTGTTTCTCTGAAGGTACTTAAACCTTCGGCTGCATTGCTACGGTGATTCATGGTACACCGATAAATTTTGTCCATTACATAGCTGAGAACTATCTTATTGATTTAAGACAAAGTGTGATTATACAATTTTGAGTTAAAAGCTACTAATTTTTTTATTTAAGTCCTTGCATTTATTTGGTTGCATTAGTTCATGCATTTTTTTTAAAAAATCGAAATAAAAACTAAAATAAAATTGTAAATATTTCTTATATTAGTTGTTTTTTAATAAATCCTTTGAAAATTTTCAAACAAACCAAAATCCAAAAAAAAAATTACTTAGTTTTTTCTAGAAAAACAAAAATTCAAAAAAAAATATAAAATCTTTTCAAAAACAAAAAAAAATTGAAAAATCCAAAAAAAAAAAAAACCAAATTTTCCTTTTGAAAATAAATTCATTTTGGTAAATAGTTTTCCTTTATAAAAACTAAAAAAACCAAATACATTCTTGAAAATGTCCGAGTTTTCGTTTTCTTACTCGCTAGAATTTTACAATAGTTGTGAAAATCAATATAATCCATATAATTTCACACCAAATTCTTATGGATATTTTAATGACAACTTTTGTACAAACAATTCGAATTTTGCACCATAAAATTTTCAAAATAACGATCAACCCTCAACTCTTGAAAAGTGTATTGAAACCATTGAATCTACTTGAACAACAAAATCAAATGAATGATTTGTGTAATTCACATCTGTGTAACAACTGAAGTCAAACGTTTCAAAATAATCAAAATTTTAATTCACTTCAAAACTCCACTGATTTTGATTATAACCCATGCCAATTCAATTTCAAACTCCAAAATGAATTTCAAAGTAAAAATGGAAATGTGAACCACTTTTTAGTTGAATTTAGAAATGGGAATGGTTTTATTAATAATGCAACTGACAATTTTTCTTCTCAACAAATTTAAATTGAAAATTTCTAAATTAATAATCATGAATTTGATTTAGTTGAGCAAATGGAAAAAGATTACGAGGATCTATTGCATGAAACCTACAAAAATTTCATGAGGAACAAAATCAAATCCCAACGTACGAAGAATAAAATGATAATCCACCTTTACCAGAATTGACGATTTTCAAATAACAACTTTTGAAATTTTGAAATAACAATCTTAACGAAGTTGTTGAAAACACGATAATTGAGTTGGATTTCCATTCTTTTGAAAATGTGGAACCAAATTTAAATTTTGATCTTCCTTTTTTTGTTTTTGAAAATGTGAATATAACAACTTTATAATTTGAAATTAATTCATGCAATGAAGTTATTGATAATCCAACAAAGAAAGAGAATTCAATGAACACGAATTCTTTAGACTTTTCAAAAATGAGTTGTTGAATTCCGAAGGGGAAGAGTTAAATCACCTTTTGATTTTGAATTCAATAATTCTCAAGAAGCTTTCAATGATAAGCTTGAATTTCAAATAGTGAAAATAAACTTGAACTTCAACCAATTTTTCTATCTACCTCGAAAATCATCGAAAATAAAACAAGTCACATGATTTTTAATAAAATGACATTCAACGAAATCTTTTATGATTTTTTTCCCAAGCTTAAGCTGTGTCTCTCATACTTGATGAGACAAATTAATTGGTCTTTGAGAGACCATTTCATTTACTTTTTAATGGTATACTTTCTGATTTCGTGTAAATACTGTTCATTTTCTTATAAATATAGGTCATACTTTTATTTTTATGTTATTTTTCTCCTTCCACTTGGGTTGACTGTGGGGATATAGTCAAAATCAAGTGTGTGGGAGTCTCATTTTTATTTTTTATTTTTCATGGTTTATTTTTTGTTTTAGTTTTCCTTACAAAACTCAAAAAAATAAGAAAATTTTTCAAAAAAAAGCATTTTGTTTTAGCATTTTGATTTATTTTTAAAGAAACAGTATTGGATAAATATATGGTTCTGGTTACTAAATTAAAATTTCTAAAAAATTTTTTGTCTTAATAAAAATAAAATAAAGTTTGAGTACAGGTAAGTATGGTTTAACTAGCATATAGGAACGTTCATATGTGATATTTATGAAGTAAATCCTAATTGAAAATCTTTGTTTAAAAAGTGGTGGATTTAAAAGAAAATGATATAACATTATTTATCTTCTAAGTTTAACGATGCTAAGATAATTTTGCAAAATTCTCTCTCCAAAAAGTGTGTGTGTGTGTGTGTGTGTGTGTGTATAACAAAAAAAATTTGCGTATAGGTATATATTTTTTATTAACACCTAGAGTCATGTGTTCACACTCGTGTGTTCACTCACCATGCTCTATACCTTTCTCACGTAAGCCCGAAAGGCAGTGCACGATCGGTATATCTGGCCTCAATTTATCAGAGTTTGGTGTATGTATATAAAAATTCTTTCATTAATAATGCCTACAGTCAATAAGTGTTCACACTTGTATGCTAACTCGCCATACTCTGTATTCTCCTCACATAAGCCCGCAAGGCAGTACATGGGTAATATATCTTGCCTCGGTTTATCTAAGTTAAGTATATGTAAATATTGTTAATATCCATAAAATTTTCAACAAAATAAGAGAGAGTAAGCAATTGAAGTTCAATCACTATTTTTACTAATTTGATTTAACTTGTTATTGAAAAGAAATAAAAATGCCACTTTGAAAAAACTTTGATAATCAACTAAGGATCTATTTCATAGTTACACTATGTTATCAATCGAAACAGCAAGTTAAACTATAGTCTTTTTTGTTATGATAACTTAATTTTTTTTCGAAATTTTGACAAGTAAATAGACTTAACTTTCACGATGATGACCAGAATCTATATTTAACTTAGTTGTGTCGATTTACAAATAAATTCTTCTTTCATAAATGTTTTCAAAAACTTGCATCCATATCTTTGTAAATAAATCTTGCATTTTATAAATATTTTCATCTTGCATTTGAATTTTGTGGGTAGTATCCGCTGAAAACCCTCAGGAGTCAACACTTGTCTTACTAGGGACACCTAGAGGTTTAACGGCTTGTTGCATATACCCAATGCAATCATGCTTCCTACGAAAATGGATTTTTCTTTAGTTTATTCGAGGACGAATAAAAAGTTGAGTGTGGGGATATTTGATATGCACGTAAATGTGCATGTTTTTACTTCCATATTTTATCGAATTTAATTAAATAAATGATCATACGAGATACTTTAACATATTTAAACCAAAATTCAAATTATTTTTAAATTGTCGCATATTCATCTTCATATAGGGGCAAAACAGTCATTTTTGTACATTTGAGAAAAGTTAGTTGGACATTTTTACGATTTTTTGTAGGAATTTGGATTCATATTCAAGTTGTTTCACAAAGATATATGCATGCACCGAAGTGAAGAGAAACAAATAAAGATGGAAATAATTCATTTCATATATCACGGAGGACCCCACCTACTCACTTACCTTAATGTACAAATTAGGAGCTAATGCATATGCGAATGGTCATTAGAGCTTCATGCACATTTAAATGAGGATTAACACATGCTAATGATTAATTGACCACACACATCCTTAAGGGTAGTTTGGGTAGTTTTCAAAAAACTGAATTAGAGTTTCATAAATATACAAATACCCCTTATGTTTCATGCAAACCCCTCTTCCTCTTAGCCTTTTCAGTTTAGTTTAGGCTCACAAATAAATCAAAGCTCTCTTTCTTTTTCCATTGCTACTTAGCCATTTTATGCTCATGTATTTTTTCCTTTTTATGCAATGATAATCAATGTTCTTTATTATTTACATGCCCTTTTCTTTCATGTTAGTAGTGTAGATCTTTACTTTACGCGCAAGTAGTTTTATTTATTTCTAATTAGCTCTCATTTTATTTTAGCTCTTATTTTCTCTTCTTTTTATTACATGTTGCATGCTAGAATTGTTGATATGACAACAAATACGAGAGGATAACCCTTCAATTTAAGGGTAATGAACCCTCCAATTATGTAGCTTCAACACCATGATAATTATTGCCCTCTTTTTGTGCTTAATGGTAATGCTTGAATGAGTTAATTTTTGTGTTTTAGCTTTGAATTTGATAGCCTATATTGTTGACACCAAATAGGCTATGCTTAAACAATCACTAAACACAAATTATCTCTTCTTCTACATATGATTACGGTAATGAAGTGAATGTTGAAATCAAATTTGACGGTCTATATTTCTAATCAATAGTTGATAGGCCTTGCTTAAAATGAATTTTATTTTCAACTTCATTGTCATTTTTTATGAGAGTTAAAAGTGATTTAAAGGTTGTGTTATAGTTTGATGGCTTATGTTGAACTAATTAATAGTACAAATATGTCATACTTATGATAAGAACATCAATTAAATTCACTAATGACCAAAAAAGAGAGATCATAATTTCGTGTTTTGTTGAACTATATGATCTAGAGAGTATATTTATCTCTAAATTTCTTACTCTCGCATTTTTATCAATTTTCTTTTGCTAATTCTTCTACATTTTTTGGCTTAACACTCTTAAACTTTTGTTTAATTTGATTGAATAGAAATTTAAAAATCTAAAAATTCCCTATAGATTGATCCGTACTTGCCACGTACTAGCATTTATACACCGTGCGCTTGCGATTGATTTTTATTATAATTTTTTCGACGATTCTCTAAACCAATAGAAAATTCATCGTTAAACAATAATAATCTACACTTAAAGAATGAACACAAATAATTAAACATTGACAATAAACTTAATCACTTCTTGGTGTAACTAAGAAAGAAGTTGATTTAAAAACTTGAATTCAAAGGAAAGAATAGGGAAATTTTCCAACAAATGACTAGGAGTATGCGCCCCCTACCGAAAGTGTACCTCTAGAAATTTACTTGAGATGGCCATATACTCTGTGACACCTCTCGGATACGTCCATGCCAGACCCCGCCAACCTTACCAAGAATCTAAGCATTTCAAATCTCAATGCGTATAAATGAATCCAATCTAGAGTGTATATGAAAATACCTTAATGGAAGTAACCCCACATAGTTTGGCTTCCACTCGCTCATTGGGTTAGTCAACTCTAACAAAGGATAGCAAAGCTCAAAAGAATAACCAATCATTTTGAAGGTGACGATACACCATTAAGAAAGCTGAATCCGATAGTTAATAAAGTAACCATCATGGATTATTAAAATTGATCATATATGAAAATTGAATTTCATATTCTTACTACTACTCATTGAATCTAAATGAGTGTTGTCCCTTAATTGAAAATGAATTGGGCATGTTGAGGTAGTGTTACCTTTAGGCATTTCCTTGATGACATTTTTAACCTATGAGATAGAAATGAGTTCAAGCCTCAACATTTAGTGTTAAAGATATGACCAAATCTTTTCCGCATAAGTGATATTGGATTATGGAAACTTCTTTTCCATAACCGAATCAAAACTTTTACTTTTAAAACCAAACTTTGCTGGCTTTCACATTAAAAGTATTAGCTTTAAACAACTATATCAAAATGATTGATTAACTTTAAACCAAAATTTATTACATCAAAATCATTATTTAAAATGATTAATTAACTTTTAAAAAAATGGTTAATTATTTCATACAACTTTATTTAAAATAATTAATTAGCTTTAATCTCAATTCATTGCTTCAAAACGACACTATTTAAAAAGATTAATTAATGTTAATCATCCTTGTTTAAATGATTAATTACCTTTAAACTTTCATTAATTAATTAATCTTAAAACCCTCATAATTAAAATGGTCAATTAATCTTAATCTCATTATTATTTAAATAGTTAACTATCTTTAAAACATCATTACTAAAATGATTGATCAGTTTTAAAACATCATTATTAAAATAATTAACTGATTTTAAATCATTATTATTAAAACAATCAATTACTTCTAAAACATTAGTATTGAAATAATTAATTTATTTTAAACCATCTTTACTTAAATAATTAATTATATTTATGAAACCTACGCAGGATTTAACAAAAAACTTCAAAAGGAATACAATTTCCATTCAAACATCACATAACTTAACTAGGAGGATATGTATATAAAAACAAATACAATTATCCACATATAGAAAACATCACTTATCAAATATTAATCCAGTGGCATATAATCAGAAAATATAATAGTAGAACGAGGATCTATTCTACTAAATGGATGTCATTTAGAAAGCATTCATAATTGTTATGCTAACTTGATGGTATAGATAAGAGATATCTGGTTTATAAATCAGTTTACTTTTAAACCAAATTCGTGCTTGGGTTTCACAGTACAAGTACTAACTTTAAACCGCTTTGTTAAATTGGTTTATTAACTTTTAAACACCATAAAAAGTGTTTAATAACTAAAAACAACCTGATTTAATTGATTAATAATCTTTACCTGTCATTAATAAGAATGATTAATTCTCTTAAAACTTCGTTAAATAATTTGATTAATTAACTTTAAGTATCCTTGGCTAAAAAGGATTAATCACTTTTACAAATACCTTAATTAAATTTATTAATAAATTTCAAATATAGTTAATTAAATTAATTAATAAAAAATAAAAATCATTCATTAAAAGTTAATAATTAATTTAAAACATCATTAAAGAAAAGATCAACTAAATTTAAGCTAATTAATTTACTTTAAAAAGTCATTAATTAAAAAGGCTAAATTAATTTTAAGCACCATTAATTAAAAATGATCAATTTACTTTAAACCGTCATTATTAAATAATTAATTAACTTTAAAAATCATTAGATAAAATGATTAATTAATTTTAAATATCATTAACAAAGTAATTAATTAAATTTAAACTCGTCATTATGAATTAATTAATTAACCTTAATCCTCATTAATTAAAATGATTAATCAAATTTAAAAATCGTTATTAAAATGGTTAATCTATTTTAAACTCATCATTATACAAAAAGTTAACTAACATTGTAAAAAACCCAAGCTCGAGAATAAGCCAAAAGCTTTCGAAAAGATGGAATTTTCTAAAAGTGCTGATATAGCGATAGTCGCTATACGGACACTTCGATAACTACTATAATTGTAACGGCATGTAATTTAATCGCTATTTAAACTAATATTTAATAATATTTTAAATAATTAATAAATGGATTTTTATTGAAAAACAAAACAATTGTACAATAATAACTAATGATAATAAAATCATTTCCAAATTTTGTTTACCAATACATATAGTTCATAGTGAAATAGAAAACATGACCTAAAGTTATTTTTCGAAATATCGATTTTTATTGGGTAAAAATTGTTCAAAATATCATAAAACTATTTTAAAACACATAAGCACACATAAAAACTATTTATACATGATAAATACATATGCACGTGTGCAAGTATTGCTCTCTTTTAATTGTGTATATATATAAGGATAAAAGAAATGATTTTATCAAGGAAAAAAAAAATACACACACACATATATAATATAAACATTTTCAACACAAGTACACATGACATGGCTTGAATAGTTGAAAGTAAGGGATTGTACAATGGACGGAATTTAGGGGGAAGGAGAGTATGGACATGCATGCATATACATATTTAAATATAAACCACTTTATATTATTTTATTTAAATCATATGCCTGTATATACCCCTTTATCTTTATGTTTCTCATTTTTCAACCTCTTACTTCATTTCAAAATCCTAAGAGCTTAGAAAATTCAAACATGGCCTCCTCTTCATAAATTCCGAAACAACAAATATCAGTTCTTTCACTAAAAATCACCTCTTTATTTCACAAAACCTCTTCTACAAATCATTCAACACCTCCTCTTCCAAGCTACAACACTCCATCCACCCTAAACCCTAAGGTCTAAGCCCAAACATCCCAAGGCAGAGACCAATTAGCCAAGGCCGAGCCCAATTTGGAGATCCAAGCACCCAAAAGTTTCATATTTGTAGATTTTCTAAAGTGTATTCAAGTTCTGAAAAAAGTTCTCTTTAATTTAGAAAATTTTCGGTGAGTAAATTTTTGGGAAAGAAAACAACTTTTTTTAATTATTTATATGTTGTGAAATTATAGTGTTTGTGGTGTTGGTTATCACGTTGTTTGGATGATATATGATTGCAAGTTGGTTGTTAGGTATAGATTGGTGATTTAGATAATATGTTAATATGCTTGAATACATATATGGATATGGATAAGGATATGTGACATTTTTTGTGATATAATGGTAGTATGACTTTGGAACAATATCAAGTGTATGTGATGTAAATGTGGTGAAGTTAACACCTTGAAAAGTTGCAAAGGATTTGAGATCCGGTTTGAAAATGAAAGCTCTTTTTTTAGCTTCAGATTTTTGAAAATGTTTTCCAAGTTTTTCCCTTTTGTTTGAGTTTTCAAAATTTTACAATTGTGTTTTAAAGCATATGTAACTAGATTTAAGTGAGAGTTCCACCAAGAAATCAACTTTAGCGAATTACGCTTATAGCGATAGTCGTTACGGATGAAGTTTGAGAAATTTTGCGATTTCAAGTTTTAAAGTGATTTCTTTTGAACTGTTTTGAAAATTTATTTCAAACTTAATTAGGTAAGTAATTTTTTTTAATTTTTAACCATTTAATAATTTATTTAATTAATTTATTAATTAGGGTAATTATTATTTAACTATTTAGTATAGGAATTAGGTTAAGTGATTAGAGGTTAAGAAATTTTTGACTAAGTTAATTATTTTTAGTTAAGTAAGTTTTAAATAATGATCAAATAAGGTAAAATAAATTTAATTTTTATTTAATCCAGTTTATTTATTTTAATTAACTTTAATTATAGTCAATTATTTAATTAATTGTCATATAATAAAGGGTTAATTATCCACTTAATAAAGGTTTAATTTCTTAAATAAATGTTATTTAATTAAAGTATAATTAATTATGAATAAAATTAGGATTGTTAATGATTTAATTTTGATTTAATTAAGATTAATTAAGGTATAATTGAGTTTTAAACTTATGATTTAATATAGGTTTATTTATTTTAAAGTTTCTTTTAAAACCCCATCGGTTATTTATTTTTAACTAATTTTCTTGCTTAAGTGAATTGTTTTAAAACAAAGGATCTCTTGTCCATGCTCTTAAAAAGCAAAATGATTTAAAATAGTTGTAATAAAATAGTGACATGTTTTATTGATAGTAGGTCGACTTGTACTTATCTCAAATATCGCACTTCGAAAACGTGATAAATAAAAATGGCTAATTTCAATAAGCGGGTCATGATAATCTAAGCATATGGAACATATGACCACATGTAAACGATTACACCCTAATAGCGGGATAGCCCACTATAACCAACTTGACCCTTTAAAATTATCGAACGTTGGTTTGGAGAGACCATGATCGGATAATAGTTGTTATCCGAAAACCACTTAGAACCAATGTAAGCATTCGAATTTAAATAGTTAAGGCAAGGTCCAAGATGAAGAGCGCAACAGCTATTTGCTGCTAAACCTGAGGGTCATTCCAAAATAGATGTAGTGAAAATAGTGCCTTTGGTTCATTTATCTCCTAAATGACCTGTATAGATGAGTGCTGGCATTGTGTCAACATACGAAAGGTAGTATTAGCATTCCAAGTGGCAATGCTATAATAAAGGTAAACGAAGGCTCAGGCCTCATCAACCGAAAATGATCAAAATAGGGTTTGCAACAGGGCTATATGGGTCACGCCCATCAGGGTATGTCATCACCATATCTAGAATCAATATTTGACCCAGGTTATTATATCTTTTCCATTGTGTATTCATGTATGATCTAAGTATTTTTGTATGGCCATGTTGTTATAACTGCCAAGTTGAAAGTTGTTATGAAATGACTTTTATGTATATTATTATAGAAATGACTATGTAATATCCTATGATATCTATTATATGTTGTTCTAATTTGTGGTGAGATTCTATGATTGTTTAGTTTTCTACTTGTCTTTCTTTTCTACTACCCTTAATGGCTCATCTTTCGAAGCAGAAAGGCAATCGTTACATTTTTGGTATTAGAGCCTAGGTTAAGCGAACACTTAAGCTTTAGGCTAGGGTTAACTTTGGTAGTGCTTATTTGTAGTTTTATTCATATATACATACATACATATATCCCTAATATATGGATCCACTTGATAGTTTGATTAGTACCCTTCCATCAAGATTGATCATGTTTAAGTATTCTAAGAATTAACTTATTATGTCCAGATAGTAAAACATGAGTAATAGAGGTAGATGAGGTATGGGAGAAAGTTGCATTACAACTACAAACTGTAAAACCGCAAACCCTGGAGGAGTTTAGATTGTCGAAGAAGCAGCACCAGAGTATCCAAGAGCGAATTTTACAACCTTATGCAAGGATTACACAAAACTCGGAGGGAAACCATTTAAGGGAACCGAGTCTATCATGGAAGTGCAAGCTTAGTGGTGATCTTGCGAAAAGATTTTTGAAGGTCTTGGTTTATCCGATGAATAGAAAAAATTCTTAGCATCATGACAACTATAGGAGGGAGCAACAACTTAGTAGGACTCCCTTACTGCAAATATTCTTGAAGATGAGTTTTCATGGGCTCGATTTAAGGTGGTTTTTGGGGACTAATTCTTGCCAACAGCAAGAAGGATGAGGATGTACCGTAACTTCATGAACTAGATATGGAGGATCTAACTGTAGAAGAATACGAGATGAAATTCAACGAGTTATCTAGTTTTTTGGACTAGAATTGATTCACCCCATTAAAGAAAAATGACATGTTTGTTTTAGGTAGGAGGGAGAAATACCATGAGAAAATGACTGCTAATGTTAATGGTACTTTTGTGGATTTAGTTGACATGGCTCTTAGGTATGAGGCCTTGGAAAAGAAGAAACCTATTCCATTAGCACCTAGTGGAAATACCAATTGAGGTAATTCTAACAAGAGGAAGTTTAGTCATAATTGGAAGAATCAAGCAACGAGAAAGCCTGGCAGTGGAACCCAAGGGAATCGTTTGAGGTTTTTGTTTGCCATAAGTGTCAACATAAGGGCCACATCGCAAAGTTTCGTAAGAATTCTAGAATGCAGCAGCAGCAACAACAACAACAAAGTTGACCTATCTACCTGATGGTCTAGAAGACACTTTGTTTTAATTACCATTAGCCTGGGCATATGGTAAAGGACTGCCCACTCATGAAGAAGGCATAGCAGCCCAATGTGTATGCCATCAAGAATGAATCGTCTACTGCAACGGATGTGAAAGGAAAACGCGTCCACGAAGTTACCTTACCGATTAATGGTATTTTTATTTGAGCATTATTTGATACTGGTGCCTCTCATAGTTTTATCTCTTGTGAATCAGTAGGCAAATTTCATCTTATTCCTAATATTACAGAAAACCCTATGTGTGTGTCGAACCGCATAGGCAGGGTAATCCATTTGAATATGATTTGTAAGAATGTGCCAATTTCCTACCTTTCTCATTAGTTTTCTTGTGATCCATACGTCTTAGAATTTAAAGAATTTGACATTACTCTTAGTATGGATTGGTTATCAAGGTTATAAAATTTAATAAGAGAAGTTGTATCTTTAGTGACTGATATAGGAAGGAAAACTAAGGTATCATGTAAGGAACCCGGTATTCATATGTGTAGTTTCATGTATGCCCTCGAAGCAGCCCAAGAGAGTTTAGGGTCTATTGAAGTTGTTAAGAATTTTCCTGATGTATTTGAAGAAGTTAAATCTTTACCCCCCAACCGAGAGATAGAATTTTACACTGATTTAGTCCCTGGTGCAAGATATGTGGTTCAAGCTAAGCGTAGGATGGCTTCGAGGGAGAGAGAGGAGTTGGTAAGTCAAACTCAGGACGTGTTAAGGAGAGGATTGATTAGACATAGTCGTCCGAGTTGGGATCTACTATGGGGTTTGCGGCTAAGTCTAATGGATCTTTAAGATTGTGCATGGACTATAGCGAGTTGAATAAGTTGACTATTAGGAACAAGTATCCCTTACCCTACATGGATGACCTTTATGACCAACTTCATGGGATATGGTATTTTCTCCAATGGATCAAGCTACTGGATTCCATCAATTGAGCATTTCTGAAGATAGTACACCTTTAACTGCTTTTAAGGGCCCTGATTCTTTCTTTGAGTGGTTGGTTATGTCTTTCAGGCTAGCACCTGCATATTCTGTAGATCTCATGAAACATATTTTCTGAGATGTTCTTAATAAGTTTGTGTTATTTTTCGTCGATGACATTCTTATCTACTCCAAATCTGAGAAGGAGCATAAACATCATTAGGAAGTGGTGTTGGAGACATTGAGGAGACATGTCCTAAAGGTGAAATTTTCTAAGTGCCATTTTTTGAAATCGGAAGTAAGAGGTACACATTGTGACAGGAGAAGGTTTTCCAGTGGACCCAGTGAAGGTAGAAGCTGTTCAGGAATGGAAGCAACCGTAGACTCCTACCTTCACAGTTTCTTAGGTTTTGCTGGATACTATAGGAGGTTTATTAAATATTATTCCAAGATTTCCTCCTATTTGACTAAGCTTACTAAGAAGGGGGAGAAGTTTATATGATCTCCAAAGTTTAAAGAAGCATTTTGGCTATTGAAAAAGAGACCGACCAGTGCATTAGTTTTGGCGGTTCCATATGGAAATAGTGGATTCATGGTTAACACAGATACTTGTAGAGTGAGACTAGGTTCTATTTTGATGGAGCATAGTAGAGTTATTGCGTATGCAATAAGGCAGTTGAAGCCTCATGAAAAGAATTATGCTACGCATGACCTGGAGTTGCTAGTAGTTGTCTTTGCATTGAAAATGTGGAGACACTACATGTTGGGTAAGGATCCTTCTATCCGTCTTAGTTTCTTTCTAGTCTTTAGAGATTTTAGGATTAAGTTTTCTTTCTTTTTTTAGGTAAAAAATTCAAGCTCTTCATAGTTAATAAATCCCTAAAGTATTTTTTACTCAAAAGAATTTGAACCTGAGGTAATGGAGGTGGTTAGAGTTTCTGGTGGCTTATGACTTGGATATACTTTATACGCCAGGGGAGGCTAATATGGTGGCAGACGCCTTAGGAAGGAATGGCATTTTGACTCTTTTGGAGGTTACCATGACTCTTTCGGAAAGAATAGCGAGCAAGCAAAGAGAGGACAGAAGCTTAGTGGCGATCATCATTAAGATTGAGGAGGGGCAGTGTACAAGTTTAAAGATTGACAACCGAGAATTTTTGAGGATGAATGGAAAAATTTGTGTATCGAATGTCATTGGTATTAGGCAAGAATTTTTTTTAGAATTCTATTGTTCTAAGTTGAGTATCCATTCAGGTGTCTCAAAGATGCATATGGACATGAGGCGGATGTTTTGGTGAAAGGGAATAAAGAGAGATATATCTATTTGTTAGCAGGTGTTCGTGCTATCAGCAAATCAAAGGTGATCATGAGAAGATAGCATGGTTTTAACAACTTTGTAAATACCCAATTGGAAATAGAAAATGACATCAATGGATTTTATTGATGGTCTACCCTGAACCAGAAAAGGAAATGAAGGAGTAAGGGTTATTATTGATCGGATAAGGAAGATTACACATTTTATTCTAGGGAAACCAATGAGAACATGCATTTTTAGCCAAAATTTTTATGAAAGAGATAGTCGGGTTGCATGGACTTCCTATAAGTATTATAAGTGATCGAGAATCCATATTTACTAGTCAATTTGAGGAAGCACTGCAAACAACCCTTGGAGCAAAGTTGAGCTTAACCACAGCATATCACCCCCAAACAGGCGGACAGATAGAGCGGAATCAAATTCTAGGGTCTCTCTTGAGAGCGTGTATTCTGGATTTTGGTGGATCATGGGAAGATCATTTGCATTTTTTTGAGTTTTCCTATAACAATAATTTCCAAGCGAACATCAAAATGGAACTATATGAAGCCCTATATAGAAGACCGTGCAAGTCATCAGTATGTTGGGTTGAGACAGGAAATATATTAGTTCTTGGACCAAACATGATCCAAGAGGCTAAAGAAAAACTTGCAGTGTTTAAGAAAAGAATGAAGGAGGCATAAGATCGCTAAAAGAGTTATGCTGATAAGAGGCAAAGAGATTTAGAATTTATGGTTGGAGACTTGGTGTTTTTAAAGATTTCACCCATAAGTGGAGCCGCTAAATTTGGAAAAGCTGGGAGGTTAGCTCCAAGCAATGTTGGACCATTTCGTATACTTGAGGGGATCACATCGCTTGCTTATAGGGTCGAGTTACTAGAGAGATTGGTGTGTGTTGATAATGTGTTCCATGTATCTCATTTGAGAAAATATGTTCATGACCCATCTTTGATTGTGGAGCCATCGGTCAAGAGGAATTGGAAATAGAATCAAACCTAATGGTGGTTAGACATCTGCTTTATGTTGCAGATCAGGATGAAACGAGGTTCATAACAAGGTAGTGTGACAAATCAAGGTTCAGTGGAGTGAGGATCCTAGAGACTGCACTTGGAAGATGGTAGATCGTATCAAAGAAGCCCATCCTGAGTTGATGTTAGCATAGTTAGTTGTTTGTCTATTGTATATATAGTGTACTTTTGTTTGCTATGGGTGCTTAGTACATGTCTTTGTATGTGTTTATGATATGATTATATAGCTTTTTGCACGGTCTATATTATCTCCTTTATTGCTAATTTCGAAACAAAATTCTTTTAAGGAGGAAGACTGTAACGACTTGGAATTTAATCGTTATTAAATGAATATTTAATTATACTTTAAATAATTAATAAATAGATTTTCATTAACAAATAAAACTACTTTAAAATAATACTTAATGATAATAATATCATTTTCAATTTTTTATCTGTATATAGCTCATAGAGAAATAGAAAATGTGATCGGTAGTTATTTTTCGAAATATCGGTTTTTCATTGGTTAAAAATTATTTAAACTATCATAACACTATTTTAAACAATATATGAACACACTACAAACTATTTATACATGATAAACACATATGTATATGTGCATGTATATGCTCTCTTTTAAATGAATATATATAAGAATAAAAGAAAATAATTTTATAAAGGAATATTATACCCATATGTATAAAACAAATTTTCAACGCAAGTGCATAGGACATGGCATGCATAGTTGAAAGTAAGGGTGGAGTACAATGGATAGAATTTAAGAGGGAGGAGAGTATGGATGTGCATGCGTATACATATTTAAATATAAATCACTTTATATTACTTTAATTAAATCCTAAGCCTGTATACCCCTTTATCTTCATATTTCTCATTTTTAACCTCCTTCATTTCAAAATATAAGAGCTTAAGAAACTTAGCCATAGCCTCCTCTTTTTAAATTTCAAAACAATAAATATCACTTCTTTCACTAAAAATCACCTCTTTCACTAAAAATCACCTCTTTATTTCACAGAACCACATCTACAAATCATTCAACATCTCATCTTCTGAGCTACAACACTCCATCCACCCAAAACCCTAAGGGTCGAGCCTAATTAGCCTAGGTCTAACCCATCTTGGAGGTCCAAGCACACAAAAGTTTCATATTCGCAAATTTTCTAAAGCGTTTTCAAGTTTTGGAAAAAGTCTCTTTGATTTAGAAAATTTTCAATAAGTAAAACTAATATTTTTGGAAAAGATAACAATTTATTTTAATGATTTATATGTTGTGAAATTATAGTGTCCGTGTTGTTGGATTATCATGTTATCTGGATGATATATGATTGAAAGTTGGTTGTTTGGTATAGATTGGTGATTTAGATAATATATTATATGTTTAGATATGTATATGGATATGGACATGATATTAGTTATGATATGATGGTAGTATGATTATGAAACAAAATCAAGTGTATTTGATGTAATTGTGGTGAAGTTAACACCTGAAAAGTTGCGAAGGACTTGAGATCCGATTTGAAAATGAAAGCTCTTTTTCTAGCTTCGAATTTTTAAAAATGTTTTCCAAGTTTTTCCCTTTTTTTAAGTTTTCAAACTCTTACAATTGCGTTTTCAAGCATGTGGTAATTAGAGTTAAGTGAGATTTCCACCTAGAAATCAATTCTAGGGAACTGCGCTTATAGCGATAGTCGCTATGGATGCGGTTCGGGAAATTTCGCGGTTTCAAGTTTTAAAGTGATTTCTTTTGAATTGTTTTGAAAATTTATTTCAAACTTTATTAAATAAGTCAAAAGTCAAAGTTTTAAATTTAATTAATTTATTAATTAGGATAATTATTATTTAGTTAATTAATTAAGTATTATGTTAAGTGATTAGAGGTTAAGAAATTTTGACTACGTTAATTATTTTTAATTAAGTAAGTTATAAATATTAATTAATTTACATAAAAGAAGGATTAATCAAGTATATTTATTTTAAATAATTATTTAATTAATTATTATTTAATAAAGGGTTAATTGTCCACTTAATTAGGGTTTAATTTCTTAAACAAATGCTATTTACTTAAAGTATAATTAAGGTTAAATTATAAATAAAATTAGGATTATTAATGATTTAATTTTTATTTTATTAATATTTAATTGAGTTTTAAACTTATGATTTAATTAAGGTTTATTTATTTTAAATTTTCTATTAAAACCCTACCATTTATTTGTTTTTAACCAGTTTTCTTGTTTAAGTGAATTGTTTTAAAACAAAGGATCTCTTGTCCATGCTGTTAAGTAGCCGTAGTTGTAATAAAATGGTGACAATTTTAATTGAAAGTAAGTTAGCTTGTACTTATCACAAATATCGCACTTCGGGAACGTGATGAATATAAAGGGGTTAATTTCGATAAGCGGATCATGATAATCTAAGCATATAAAACGTATATCCATAAGTAAATCTTTACACCCTAATAGTGGCTAGTCCACTTTGACCCTTTAAAATTATCGAACATTGGTTTGGAGAGACCGAGATGGGATAATATTGTTTATTAGAAAACCACTTCAAACCAACATAAGTGTTCGAAATGATCCAAGATAAAGACTTTGAAGCACAAGGGCTATTTGCTGCTAACCCTGATGGTGATTCTAAAACGGGTGTAGTGGAAATAGTGACTTCACTTTGCTGATCTTCCAAACAACTTGTATGGATGGATGCTGACATTATGTCAACATATGGAAGGCATCGTTATCATTACAAGTGGCAATCCTATAATAAAGATAAACATAGCCTCAGGCATCGTCAATTGGAAATGAATAAAACAGGGTATGTAGCAGGGCTATATGGGTCGCACCCATCAAGGTATGTCATCACCATATCTAGAATCAACATTTGACCCATCTTTGTATGCTTCGGTTTGGTTGCTAATCCCAATCGTGGTGGTGATGTATTCGGTACTACTAGTCAAGTGGTAGGTCGGTTCTGTGTAACAAGGGTACAAGATATTCTTATCAGACCCAAGTGTATTTTATCTAGAGGTGCACCTTCGGAAGGTAGTTCCTTACTTGGTCACGTATGGAATCTATTCCCAATAAGTGTCTTCGGTCTTAGCTGTGTACCTATTATGCTGAAATTTAATTAATTTAACAATTTCAACTATGTGAATTATTTACTTGGAAACCCTAGACATTATCATAATATCACTAAATTTCTATCTAAAGTGTTTTGGTTATTTCAAGGTAAATACTCGTTTATGTTTATGCTTGTCCTTTTCTTATGAGATACTTTTGTCTTAGAATCGTTCACTAAAAGTAAAAATTAAGTTGTTTGAGTTTACTTACACTGGACCCATATTTGACCTGTAGTTTTCTTTTCTTTTCCTAGAACTCTTGGGTACTCAAATTTGTATGAGTAGCCAAGTGATCTAGGTTGCTTATGGAAAATTTTAAAGGAGCAGGTGGCTTCACCGTCAACTAGTTATTATCCATTCCGCTATGTATTTATGTATAATCTAAGTATTTTTGTATGGACATGTTGTTATAATAGTCCAATCGAAAGTTGTAATGAAATGACTCTGATGTATTATTATGGAAATGGCTATGTATTATCCTATGTTATTTTTTATATGTTGTTTTGATTCGTGGTGAGATTATGATTGTGTAGTTTTATTCTTATCTTTCTTTTCTTTTACCCTTAATGGATCGTTGTTCGGAGCAAGAAAGGTGGTTGTTACAATAATGTCATATTGATTTTCATTTAAGCATCACATCACATAACATAAGCATGAAGAGAACATAACTTGTATCACTTCTTGAACTTTTTTAACTAGTTTTCAAATCACTTTCTAAGTACCCACGATGTCATCTTTTCAAAGCATAAACCAAGCCAAAAATCATTTCATTTCCATACATATACAACAAGCAATTATCAACTACTAAAATGAACAATACTAAAGTTAAAAACTTTAGTTTTAAAGGTAAGATTTTACTCACCTTAAGCTATCCATCCTATTCTAGAACTTCACCTAATTTTTCGATCATCTAGCCCTAAATTTGGCTTATGAAAAGACAAGATTTCAGTAGCTAAATGTCACAAATGGATTCTACCATGGGACTATCTAGGTTCGGTCTTGATAGGTATAGGTATTTCAGATTATCATTGAATTCACGAAAATCAAATCCAAAAACATATCATCTTCCAATTGAGTTTTGGACAAGCTACTCATAAAATTTGAAAAGTAGTCGAACGAAATTGTTTTGGAAATTATACTCTCTATAATTTAAAGAAAGAATCAATCAAAGATCAGTTTTGAGGGAGATATGGTCAAAAGAAGAAGTGGTTTTTCGAACTTGAATATCTAGGTTCGAAAATGAGTCTAAAAGAAATGAGATTTGGACATGGCTAAGCTCAAAATTCAGAGAAGTGGTACACTTAAAAATTATAGCTACTGGAATTTGCTATTGTTTGAAAAATATAAAACGTCCATTTAGATAAGATATGATAAAAGTATGATAGAAGGAAGAGGAGGCAAAATTGAAGAAAAAGGTGCATTTATAAGTAAAAAATAAAGTAAATTATCTTAGCGCCCTTTGTCCTTTACCCTCCACCTCCTCTTGCCACGTCATCAGGGCACCTCTCCTTCATAGACCTTAGCCCACAAGCTTTTCCCCCTTCGCCTTGCTTAACTAATATGTTTTAAATGCTATATGTAGTTGTGTGTGCTAATGCCTTTTCCATGTTCAAACATGTTTCATTTCACTTTTTACTTTTTGTCTTACATCCCTAAGTGTATATACTTAAGTATATACCACTATGTACATACCAACACATTCATAAATGTATATGTTATACTATACAATAGATTTACCAACGTTTCTAATAACTTTTAGCTAACAAAAATTCGAAAATTTGGAAAATGGATTCCGGTCACATTTCTAATTTTTCTTCGAATTATATATTTTCGAAAACAAATTTGGAAAATTATTTCTTCATTATTATTTAATATAGTTTTACTTTATTTATAAACCTATTATTAGAATATTAAAATTAATTAAATATTCCCAAATTAAAGTGATGAAATTCCAGATCATTACGATACATAACATTTTAGATTTAGTAATCTAAGTACTATCATCAGCCTAGACAGTTATAACAACCTGTCTTTACAAATGCCAATATATACAATTAAAGTGATGAAGTGGAAATAAATATATGGTAGGTAGTCCTCCTTCTCCACGCTAGTAACCCAAGGTATCTATAACTAAATCTGATAATATAGTTGGGGTTGACCCCGGCAATATAAAAAAAATAACCCATATTGATCTGGTAAACCGGCATGGGAAACTCAATCATATGGATTTTTATATTTATAAAACCCTTTAAAAATAAAGGTATCTCATACGACCACGCCATAAATAAATATGGATGGGTTTTTACCTTAAAATAACTAAACCATTTTATAAGAAAATCTAATGATATTATAATAATGTCTATGGTGTAGAATATAAGTAAGAATTAGCTGTGTTGCATATGAGTGTACACCACGACTATAATAGGTATATAATAAAAACCGCTAAGGCACATTCACTAATTGCGTAGGGTTTCCATGGAGATACCCTCAGTACTTCGAGGCGGATCTCCTATGACAAGGTTCAAAGAATTCCCTTTCGATCGTCTCTAGATAAAATATACCATAAGGTCAACATAGCCGGGCCACGTAGAAAACATGAACCCAAATACTTCAGCTCTCGGTCCCCAAATCGAAAGCATCTCTAGGTAAAGCTAATATACCCTCCCATGTTGGTTAAATGAACTAGCTATGCCCTTTCCCTATGTTAATTATTTCTCCAATGTTGAGGTTACGTTTGGCATCCTCTACAAGAGTCTTCAATACCCGGACAAATGATGAACCTCATATGGATTCCATTCTCTTAACAGATTTTTGAACCACATTGATTCCGTTATTCCACTTTCAAAACATAGAACCTGTATAATAGTTTGTAGTGGCATTTGGTATGTAAAACACTTACCGATCCCGGAATCTTCAAAACTAATCGATGAATTTCAAATTAGTTTAATTCTAGTTCTTTTAGAAGTATGTGAAAGCTAGAAGCATTTCCTACCAATACTCCTCCCCAGGGGTTCTCATCAGTATAAATTTGCAAAGCCTTTCGATTACTTCCTAAGTTAAGTTTGGTGAAGATCGGTAGTTGACTAATTGACTATCGAGTCTTAAGCGCTTGCTTATGGAAATCAAGGTTCGTATACGTAACACGTTTCCGACCTTCTAGCTTAACCATTCCTCGATCAAGAAGGAAGTTAGTAGGTTAGATCACTATTCCTTTATCCCTACTCGAACATGAATCTTGACTCTCATAAATAGAGAAGCCTACCTCACTTGGCTTTTGGTGTTAACAATGGCAATATTAACATTCCATAAGCAATAAAACTAAGGTCATATTCAACAAAAATGAGAATAGTTGCATAAGGAAACTGTTAGCATCAAAATTGGTCACTAACACCCTTGAGTAGGATTGGGTAGAGAGATTAATGAAGAATAGGTTGGACTTCCTTCTCAGGCCTAGGAGTAAAGTACCTTGGCCCATATATGGGAACCTCGAGTCGACCGACTCAGGCATACCGAGCGTGATACACCGATTGAAAAATGTCGATCCAAGATGGCCGAGTGGTGGTTAACGGGTAATTGACTCGACGCGAATCTTAAAGTACTCGGAGTAACTCGTGGTGGGTCTCGAAGTAAAGAAGTACTGGCTTTCTCACTTCACTGTTGGTCCCACAGACAGACTAACTTCCTCATCGTGCACCGAACAGGATACACCAAGGCACGCAGGCCAAACCACTTCTGACCGAACGACAACAACTTCCCTTTTATGAATAATACCTGCTAACTCGCCTAGGCCGAGCCACATGTGACTTACGTCGCTGACCGAACCATGCGTTCCAATCTAATATGATCGAGCCATGTGTGACTTCACTCCCTTGACTGAGCCATGCATGCCGAAGCACTTGAACCGAGCAACATGCACAGAACTACTTAAACCGAATAGCACAATGCCTCCCCAAGCAAAGCGATATTCATTGAGTTCCCAGCAACACCTTTATTTTAGCCGAATGACACACGCCATCCTTCCTCGGCCGAACCATACATATAGGACAAACCATGCATTTAGGCTGAACCATGTAAGTAGGCCGAACCATGCATTCAAGCCGAACCGTACTTACATGCCGAATGATGTATGTATGTCGAACTCCTCAATTTGAGTCAATCTTTCATTTGCTTGAGTTTCACTTAGATTCAATCAAGAACTCTATAATTAGCATCTCGTAGACGGGCTAAGCAATCGGGTAACATTTGCCCCCAAAAGTGTGTCGCGTGAAGCAAGACGACACGCTTTGAATCATTAATCAGTTCCTGCTTTCAAAAGGCAAATGAAACAGTTTCGATTTTATTTTCTTTTATATATATAACACTAGGCAGGTCGGCATACAGAGGCCAACCACATGATCGATTTACTTGAATAGGAATAACTATATTTAGCAGCCAACTTTCCAAAGCACACGGTTCTTCGAGAAATAGCCTGTTCACCTCCCCTCTCCCATTTATAAGAGCACTTTCTTCCTTCTTCTTTCCACTTTTACTTTATTCCTTCGAGACTACTAACCTACCTTCCCCCAAACCTCAACAACTACTCCAACTTTCCTTCCTCCTCTCGACTCTAGGACGTTTGCTCCATAATTCCTTCCATTAATAAACCTAAACGAGTTTTGACCCCGAATCCATGACTCCCACAATCCTCGGTTCATTCCTATAGGTATGAATATCTCACTCGACCCATTTTCCCAAATTAGGGGTTTGGCACGAAGCTCGAATTCACGAGTTTTCTTCAGATTAGGATCGGTGGGATTTGTTGTAGATGAGGGAGGACGAATTGGAGATAAGAACATGCATAAGGCTAGGAGCTAGGTATGGCTTTAACAGATGTGAGATGGGGAGAGAAAAAGAAAAGGATATCGGTAGTCACTTAGATGTAGGTTCTTGTTAGGCCACTAAGTGAGGGAGAGTGGTTGTTAAGTTATTGAAATAGGGCTAAATTGGCGATCGAAGTCATTCAGTAATCACGGAACGAGAGAGAAAAGAGTGTGAACGGGTCGGTATTTTGGTGGAAGTCTGTTGTTTGGTAGACCTCTTGTGGGAGTAGCGCTAGAGAGGTAGAGGGAGAAGGCGTCATTCGGTTTAGAGAGAGGGAGTGAGTCTCATTATGTCTAGAGAGAGGGTGTGAGTGTTGTTCGGTCTAGAGAGAGGGAGTGAGTGTTGTTCGGTCTAGAGAGAGGGAGCGAGTGTCGTTCGGTAATTAAGAAGAATAGTGAGCGTACGGGTTGGCATTGGTAATCTGAAGTGTCTTAACTCGAACACAGGGCACATTTGAGTGACTTATCTCCATAACCATTCTTAAGCAAATTGGATAAAGCATGACAAATAAGAAAGCATGCAAGCCCAAGCACTTGACTTGAACTAACTCCCTCGCAACGTGAATGATCTCAAATGCAAACTTAACTTAACAAACGCGAACGATAGTTTTCACACTCTATGATGCCAATGTCCAACTCCAAAACCACAACTGTTAATCACAGAACAAACTATAGGAGATAATCAGTGATGACAGTTTCTGAATATAATAGCTTAAAATTCTATCAAAGCACACTTGTGCCTTAAACTTTAATTTTTTCTATACTCACACTTCAGTTATAGCATTAGTGCACCACAACAAGAGGGGATATGTTATCATTGTTATATCTGATATCGATTTTCTTTCAAGTATAGTTTAAACATGACTTTTACCACATCTATTTCCCTTTAAAGATGTCTAGAAAGTCGAGCTCTGCCACAGTTTCCGATAAACCTGATCCAGACTCTCAAACGGGAGGTAGTAGGTACTTCGGATCCACCGATGCCCCCACGTAGGGTATTCTAGATCCATTCGCTGCAGTTATTGGTGCGGTACTTGATGCTATAGATGGAGAAATTATCCTGGACAATCCAACTGATTCTCAGGCTTCAAAAATCAGTGAAATCGCTCTTCGCCGGCTATGTTCAATCCATGGAATCTCTTTGATGACGTATTAGTTCCATTTGGACAAGATCGTCCTCACCTGCCCCCACTCAGATATACAGCTTGTAACAAATTCATGTGCTGGGTCGGGAGTGTGCTACCGTTCAATTCATTTCTTCATGAGATGCTGTAATACATCGGGATCGGTCCGGCACAGCTTCACCCCAATAGTCTTGCATTCCTCCATGGCACTTGCATTCTCTTTATAAGCATCTTATTCAGGCTCCTCACTCTTGAGGATATCTGCTACATCTATCACTTCAAGAGATGGTCTGACGACCCTTCTTTCATATTCCTTGAGCCACACTCCAATTCCTGACGGGGGCATGGAGTAAATTCTCCTAATATAAGCAAGAATGGTTTTACATGCGCCGCCCCCAGCTTTGCGAGAAAATGGTTGGAAGGAAGTAAGTTTCATTTTCGGACTCATTATTTGCCTAAGGTATGAAGTGCGTTCTTTCTAAAAGTCTTTTTGCAGACATCAGCCCACGTCCTGAAGGTGTTGGGTATTCTGAGGCCGCCGAGGCCATTCATGTTACTCACGTAGAAGACCGGGAAATTAAATTTGTTTTTTCCAATGAGTCACTCCTAAAGTTCGGGTTGTTGGTGGAAGGTCGTCTAACTAGTCTCCCCTCCTACGCCACTATAACCGGATCCACGGCGGAGAAGGGTAAAGAATAGGCGGGGACTTCGGTGCCCCTGCCGGTGGGGCCTTCGACATACCCGAGGAAGGTGAAATTAGAGATACCGAGGTACCGGGAGCGTCCGGCGAGCATATAAGTCCTCTCTTAGAACTGGTGATCGATGCAACCGGCATCAACGAACCACCTCCTCCTTCAAAGGGAAAAAATAAATTAGCCTAAAAACTAAGAAAGAAAGCAGTGGACGGAACCTTGAAGGTCACAATTACTCCAATGGAGAAAGAGCCATCTCCACAACACTTAGAGGGTTCATTGAAAGTCTTATCAGATCTTACTATTCCTGATGACTTGCTCAATTACGGCTTCGACGATCCAAAAGCCCTAAAACATCATTCGCTCACGAGAGGCGATGAAGGCGTTCGAGCCCATCACCAAGGAGAAAAAACTCCGATAAGTAAAACTAAAGAAACTGGTCCGTTGGGGGGAAACACTAGGACACACACTAACAGTCACACTCTACCCCATACTTAAGTTTTAACCCTCGTGCGATTTCTCACTAACTCTTCTTCGCTTGACTTCTATGCAGGTGATATGGGACGCACACATGACTTCGACCGCCTTTGCGGGTCTTCTATCTTCCATCCTTCTAGCTGAGACTCAGGGTCTGGTAGACGTCGAGATAGAGACTACAGCAGCGATAGAGACTATCGTCCCTGAGATTCGTCGTCGTCTCGAAGGAAAACTTACAGCCACTCTTCATACCCTAATGATCCTCCTCCTCAACCAGAGCAAAGCAGGGAGAAATCTGCTCAAAGAGGGTCTCAATCTGAATCTCATCGCGACCAACGCTTCTGGTCATCAAGCACCAGGCAATCCCGAGAGCCTGACAAGAAGTCCGGTTTCGGTTAGACAAACTTCCTCTTCTCCTACACATGATCCATCGATAGCAGAAAGGCTAGCCGAGCTTAGAGCCACATTTCCAAAAATATATTTTGACAGACTAAAATTTCTTCCTGCAATCCATCCTATTCCAAGGCATGTTAAACAATGTGCCATTGCTTGCAACAATGATGTCTACGTCCAACACGATGCATTCGTTCACTTGGCGGAAAAAGTTTCTGAAGTTTCCATGGAACACCAGCATGAAATCAATCTCATGAAGCTTGAAGCCATCAATGATAAAGATATTATCAAAGCCCGGGATGAAGAGATTTCATCGTATAAATCTCAACTTGAGGCCGCCTAGAAGAACGCTAAAGATACCGCTGAGGCAGTCAATCGCTTGGAGGCCACACACAAAAAAGGAATTGATGAAGCGGTTCAAAGATGTGGCACCTTAGCCTTAGAAAAGGACTCTTTCCAAAAAGAAAAAGACGTCCTCGCTCAGCGAGTTAAAGAAATGGAGGAGCTATTCCTTAAAGAAAAAGAAGAAAAAGTCACCGCCCAAGAGGAGTCGCAACGATACTGTGACAAGATTGTCGCTATATGACTTCTGAAAACAAAACTTGATGAGGAGCTCTCCAAAGCTGAAGCACTGAAGGATGTAGCCCGTGAGGAGGGCAAAAGAATGGCGCTCTCAGAAATCAATTCTCGCCTCGAGGCAGCTACTGAGGCTGGTAGGGAGGAAATTAAGTGCATGTTCGATCCACTCATAGCAGAGTACAATGCTCGAGTTCTCATGCATCGAGACATAACATTTCTTGACGAGGGTTAGCTCGAATCTTTGGCTGAAGCATGGGACACTTTAATAAAAACTAAAAATGTTGAGTTGGGAACTAAAGAGATTGATGAGGATTCTCTTATGAAGGAAGTGATTCATGAGAATGAGCGCACCGACCTATCTGCAGCAAAAGCCTTTGACGGAAGAGACTCCTCCTTATCAAAAGGAAAGAATGACATTGCAGGTCCATCCGGAACCGAGTCTCCAGTTCCTCCTCCTGTTCAACCAACTAGTTGCTCATCACTTGATCCTTTCAAGCTGCATATTGGCTATGACCCAGAGAAGCCTGGACTTGATATTCATGCTCTATCTCCTATTCCAGAGGACGAAACTCTTAAAACAGTTGAGAGCCAACCAGAAATCGGCACGAAGTTTTCTTCCTAGAATCCAAAAGATAATCGCTTTTGGCGTGTAATAGACGCATTCTAAAATTTACTTTTTATGACTTCATATAGGCTATTCTGATCCCGAACCTACTCCAAGGAGAGATGTCGCTATGGATATGGAGGAGAAAGTGGGAGAGGCAATTCAAACGGGAGAGACTCTCGGACCTGACGCTCAAATGATCGAGGCGCTCGATGAAGACAAATATGAAAATCCATTGCCCGTTGAAGAGCATGATGAATTTGAAATTACAGATTTCTTCGAACACACTTCAAAACTGAGCATGGAGGAGCAAGTCATAGAAGAGGTGAAGAAGAAGGCTGATATTAAGGTTGAGCCTCGGGTGGTGAAACTTGACGGTCCACTGGGCAGTCCCTTGAAGGTTATTCTCGTCGATGGTACCTCACCACTGGAAGTCCCTCTCCCTTCCCTGGGCACCGCTTCCCTAGCAAGCAAGGCGTCCAAGAGAAAACACCTAAGGGAGGAGTCTTTAGAGAAACCAAGGAAGGAGAAGAAGTTGAAAAAGTAGCTATCATGCCTCGTTCAACGCAAATAAGCCTAGATCATGTAATTATTCCCATTTATTTTTATAGTCGTTGTAAAAAGACTTTTTGCTCCGAGCTTAGGAGCAGTTGTAATGGAACGGAATCGTCGATTAATAAAAAAAATCCGATGATCTTCACTGCTTAGTCTACCACCCATCTTGTACTTGAAATCCAAAGTTATGTGGGTCACATAAGCACTTGTTCATTTCCGCATGACTCGAAGATTTTTGAATTGCTCCAATTTTGGTCTGCAT
Organism: Allium cepa; assembly: GCA_030765085.1. NCBI lineage: Eukaryota > Viridiplantae > Streptophyta > Magnoliopsida > Asparagales > Amaryllidaceae > Allium > Allium cepa. Next base: position 244,500,583 of record CM060930.1, read on the forward strand.
TCCGGGGACTTAGAGATTTTTGAGTCGTTTATACTCTAGCATGCACTTCAGGGACTCATAGTACTCTAGTCTGCACTTCTGGGAACTTAGAGATTTTTAAGTCGTTTATACTCTAGTCCGCATTCTAGGGACTCAGAGTATTCTAGTCCGCACTCTGGGAACTTAGAGATTTTAAGCCATTTATACTCCAGTCCGCACTCCGGTGACTCAGAGTATTCTATCCCACACTCTGGAGACTTGGAGATTTTTAAGTCATTTATACTATAGTCCGCACTTAAGGGACTCAGAGTACTCTAGTCCGCACTCTAGGGACTTAGAGACTTAGAGACTTTTAATTCGTTTATACTCTAGTCTGCCCTTCGGGGACTCAGAGTACTCTAGTCCACACTATAGGGACTTAGAGATTATTAATTCATTTAAACTCTAGTCCGCACTATGGGGACTCAGAGTACTCTAGTTCGCACTATGGGGACTCAGAGTTTTTTAAATCGTTTATACTCTAGTCCTCACTTCGGGGACTCAGAGTACTCTAGTCCGCACTCTGGGGACTTAGAGTTTTTAAATCGTTTATACTCTAGCCCACACTCTGGGGACTCAGAGTACTCTAGTCTGCACTCTAGAGACTTAGAGATTTTCAAGTCGTTTATACTCTAGTTCGCAATCCGAGGACTTAGAGTACTATAGTTCGCACTCTGAGGACTTAGAGATTTTTAAGTCATTAATACTCTAGTCCGCACTCCGGGGACTCAGAGTACTCTAGTCTGCACTCTGAGGACTTAGAGATTTTTGAGTCGTTTATACTCTAGTCCACACTCCGGGGACTTAGAATACTCTATTACGCACTCTGGGGACTTAGAGATTTTTGAGTCGTTTATACTCTAGTCCACACTCTGGGGACTCAGAGTACTCTAGTCCGCACTCTGAGGACTTAGAGATTTTTAAATCGTTTATACTCTAGTTCGAACTCGGGGACTCAAAGTACTCTAGTCCACACTCTAGGGACTTAGATATTTTTAAGTTCGTGTGCGCGTTCATACGTTGGACAAAATAGCATGACTTAATTTTTTCCACGGAATTATAACACACAGGGCACTAACAGTTCATAGAAAAGACGGCCTCAAGCCTTTAATATCATAACCAATGTGAACAAATTGAATTGTCTTATTACACGCCAAAAACTAATAACAACAAAATAAGCATAAAATGGAAATAATCGCAACTAAAATGCAAAAGAAATAGACTAAGTGTAATAACGGTGCAAATGCTCGCTATTCCATGTGCGGGGGAGTGTCGTGCCATATACAGTCGCTAGCTTGAAAGTTCCATCTCCAAGCTTTCTTTCGATGGCATATGGACCTTCCCATGTGGGATTCAGATGTGATAAGGTTGGAAAAACTCGTTTCAAAACGAGATCGCCCATATCGAAAATTCTCGATCGAACTTTTTCATTATAACATCGAGCAACCCGATGCCTATATGTAGTTGCTCTTAAATCAGCTTCCTCACGTTTTTTGTCAACAATGTCCAATGATTCCAGTAGGAGATCCCGATTCATCCTAGGATCATAATGAGCAACCCGATGAGAAGGAACTCGAAGTTCCATGGGTATCACATCTTCAGTGCCGTATGCCAATATGAACAGAGTGTGGCCAGTCATGGACTTATGGGTTGTTCTGTAAGCCAAGAGCACTGACGGGATCTTATCCAACCGCTTGCCTCTATCTTTCTCCAAACATTTCTTTAATATCGACTTGATTATTTTATTTACGGCTTCAACTTGTCCCTTCTCTTTAGGGTGAGCGACTACAGCAAACATTTTCTCAATGCGATGCTTTTGGCAGAATTCTTTGAATTCCCTACTCTCAAATTGAGTTTCGTTGTCCATTATGATAGTTTGTGGAAGGCCAAAACGACATATGATGTTTCGTATAATGAAATTAATTACCTTTTTGGTCATGATCGTAGCTAAGGGCTCTGCTTCTGCCCACTTGGTAAAGTAATCGACCGCAACAATGGCATATTTTGCACCATCTTTGGAAATTGGCAAGGCACCAACTATATTAATCCCCCGTATTGCAAATGGCTAGGGACTAACCATTTGTGCGGGTTCCATCAGCGGAGCTCTCCGGATTTTCGCATACTTTTGACATTTCTCGTATCTTCTTACATAGTCAGCAGTGTCCTAATTTACAGTTGGCCAATAATATCCATAGAGTAGGATTTTTTTGGCTAAAGTCTGCCCCTCCCTAATATGGTCACTACATTCTCCTTCATAAACTTCCTTTAAGACCCGTTTTATCTCATCGTGGGCGATCCACTGAAGTAAGGGAATCGAGAATACCCGTCGATACATTATTCCATCCTACATTATATATCATGAAGCTTTGCGAACGACTTGTCATATTTCGTTCTTTCTATCGGGAAAAGTCCCATGTAATAAGTATTGTTTGAATGGGGTTATCCATGACTCCCTTGCAATTTCTATTCCTAGCACAAAATCTACTTCCATCTCGTTTATACTCAGAGACTGTAAAATTTCGACGGGAACCAAGCCCTTCTGTTGTGCATCATCAGTACTTGTGAATTTTGCCAATGAATTGGCTGCCCCATTTTGTTCACGTGGGATGTGCGAAATATCGTAATATTCAAGGTCTGCCAATAGCTCTTGAACCCGAGCGAGGTATGGAGCAAGTCTTTGCTCCTTTGCTTGATAATCTCCCCGCACTTGGTACACAACCAATTGTGAGTCAAAAAAGATTTCAACCATCCTTATTCCGAGTTCCTTGACAAGTTTTAATCCAGCAAGCAATGCTCCATACTTGGCTTCTTTATTCATGGCTGGGAAATTAAGCTTCAAAGCCTAACAAATTGATCGGTTTTCGAGGGCTACAAGAATAACGCCAGCCCGAGAACAATGATCGTTGGATGCCCCATCGATGTACAGCTTCCATCGAATGGAGGGAACGACATCACCACTTATCGGTTCGTCTGGCATGGTAAATTCTGCAATGAAATCTGCTAGAGCTTTCCCTTGGATAGCCCTTCGTGGCAGGTAGGTGATATTGAATTGACTCAACTCAATGTCTCATTTTAACAACCTTCCAGAGGTTTTTGGTCGTTGGAGTACATGTCGTAGAGGTTGATCGGTATAAACACTGATCGGGTGTGCCTGAAATTACAAACGAAGCTTGCGTGATGCAATCACCAAGAAGTAGGCTAGTTTCTCAATTTTAGGATAATTTCTCTCTGCCCCCATTAAACGTTTACTGACTTAATACACCGGCTTTTGAACTCGATCCTCCTCGCGAACCAAGGCCATACTAATGGCATGTTGAGATATGACCAAGTATATATACAACACTTCATGGTCTATAGGCTTTGACGGCACCAGGGAACTTTCTAAATGTCTTACCATAGCTCAAAATGCATCCGCACAGTTAGCGTCCATTCAAAATTTCTCTTCCCTTTCTTTATCACATCGAAGAAGGGAATATACTTGTCCATCGCTTTGGATATGAATCGACTCAGCGCAGCCACTTTTCCGTTCAGGCTTTGTGCTTGTTTTATAGTTCTGGGCACTTGTATGTCTCGAATAGCCTAAATCTTTTTTGGGTTAGCTTCAATTCCTCGTGCATTGACGATAAAATCCAAAAAGTTCCCCAACGAGACACCAAAGGAACACTTTAAGGGATTGATTTTCATCCCGTAGTATTTAAGTATATCAAACATTTCCGCCAAGTCTCGAATGTGGTCGTTTGACCGTCGTGACTTCATGAGCGTGTCATCCGCATAGACCTCCATTTTTCTACCAATTTGGTCTTTAAACATCTGATTTACCAAGCGCTGATAGATCGCTCTTGCATTCTTCATCCAAAAGGGCATCACTACATAACAATATAGTCCAACGTCGGTGACAAAACTAGTATGTTCTTGATATGGAATATGCATCGGGATTTGATTGTATCCTGAATACGCATCCATAAATGACAATAGCTCGTATTTTGCCGTTGAGTCGATCAGCTGATCAATTCTGCATAAAGGGAAACTATCCTTAGGGCATGCTTTGTTCAAATATGAGTAATCTACATAGGTCCTCCATTTCCCATTCGCTTTTCTCACTAGCACGGGGTTAGAGACCCATTCTGGGTAGAGGGCATCGCGGACGAACCCATTGGCTCTTAGTTTGTCCACCACCTCTCTGAGAGCAGCGAATCTCTCCAGGTCCATGCCTCTCCTTTTTTGCTTCATCGGCACGTATTTCAGGTCTATGTTCAACATATGACTCGCAATGGCGGGAGCAATCCGACACATATCAGAATGTGTACAAGAGAAAACATCCAAATTCGCTCGGAGGAAATCAGTAAGATCCTCGATCATCGAGGGGTTGAGCTTTGATCCAATCTAAAGTACCCACGATGGGTCATCGCGGCTGACTGGAATGTTAATCGTTAGTTCAACCGGTGTTGCTTTTACCTCCTTGGGTTCCTCATCATCGTCCCTCGGATCTATGTCTCTACAGATCAAATCATGTTGCTCGAGCCAAGGCTTGGGCATTACTTGTCAATCTTCAGTGACTCAGATGCAGATGGAGTTGTCCAACTTTTTTTTCTCTCTTCGCTGGGCCTCTTTCAGCTCAACTACATAACATGCACGGCTAGTCGCCTGATCACCATGTACTACACCAACTCCTTTATCTGTCAAAAATTTCAAGCTTAAATACCACGGGGCCAAAGCTACTCTAAACTCCGCCAGGGCCAGTCGACCTAGAAACACATTATATGGGGAATCGATATCCAAAACTATGAACGGTAAGATCCGCACCCTCCTACGTACACCTTCCCCTAGTTCAATTGGCAATTCAACAAAACCCATTGCATCTGTAGCCGCACCATTAAAGCCATGAATATAGTCTTTAGATGGTTTTAGATCCTTTGTCTCCATCTTCATCTGGTCATATGCTATTTTGAAGATGATGTTAACAGAACTTCCATAGCCAATCAGTATCCTTCTCATAAACGCTAGACCAGCAGTGGCCGAGCTGACCATCGGATCAATAGTAGGTGCCTCCACCTGATCGGCATCTCTGCTCCTGAACAATATATTATCCATCATCATTCACTGCTGTTTAGCCGGGGTCCCATCTTCCATGTTTGAACAACATTCAAATTCTGCATGCTTTAGGGAACTAGCATAACACTCCATTTTTTGCCAATTCTTGTCTACAGGGTGAGGCCCATCGACTATCGTGTTTATTACTAATCTACCTCCAGTCCGAATGGGTTCCTCATATCGACATGGAGCCTACCCGTGATTAGGGTCGGATGTCCCCCTTTTGCCTTCCTGAGGATTCTTTACAAACTCCTGTAACTTTTTCTGTTGAATCAGCTTTTCTATAGCATCATGGAGGTGCCTATAATCCTTGGTATTGTGCCCGTAAATCTCATGGAAGCGGCAATACTTCCCAGTCTGCTTTTGCTCCTCAGTGGACTCTTTTAGACATGGCTTTCGATATTGGAAAGTATTGCAAGTTGATAGATAAATATTTTCCAGAGATGCGTCCAGAGGAGTGTATTCGTTGTAAGTTGGGATCCTTGATTTCCACTTTCTGGCTTCCCTTTTCTTTTTGGGATTTCCTCCTTCGGATTGTTTAGATAGCTCTGGCTTGTTTTGAACATTGACCTGGACCTTTCTAGAGTTATCACCAAATTGTTTTACAGCAAATGTTTCTCTATATAGTCTCCTTGCTAGGTCCTTGTGCATTGTCTTACCTCGTCCACCTGGCTTCCTCCCTTCTTATAAATTGGTGCGCCTTTGAATAAAAACGTTCCAGTGTAGCAGGAGGCTTTCCTGCCAGACAATCACCAAACTCCAAATCCATATCTACTCCTCGCATCACGACCATTAGAATGGCGTGGTAATTCGAGTTGCTAACTTCAGTAGCAGCAACGCGAAATCTTTTTAAGTACTCCTTTAACGACTCCCATGGAGCCTGAATTACATTGGACAAGGACATAACGTCCTTGGGACAAGTGGCATGAATCCTGAACTGCTCCACAAATTTCATCGCTAACTCATCAAAGTTGGAGATAGACCGTGAAGGAAGTCGGTTGACCCATATGTTAGCGATTTTAGATAAAGTTATTGGGAAACACCTATATTTAGTTGCATTGTTTGCCCTAGCTGAAACGATCATCCACCCATATCTCATTACATGCTATCGGGGATTAGTTTTCCCTTTGTAAGCCGAAATAGTCGGCATATTAAACTTCCTAGGGTACTCAGCCTGTAGGATAGCAACTGTACGGAGTGTGACTCCTAGATACGCCCTAATCATCATCAGATAAACCTTGATTTTCCCTCATTAGCTGTCTGACAATGGCTGATAGGCCTGGGGTTTGTATGGAAGGTGGCAAGTTGGAATCCATCCTACGGGACCATTCCGGTTGGTGCCTCCTTTGTTGGCGATCTACCAAATGTGTGCCCTGGGGACCTGATTTATTATGACCTTGGGAAGCCATTCATCCAGCTTCCACTTGTGCTCCAGATCCTAAGCTTCCTGTTTCAGCTTGACTGCGATTTCCCTAGTGTAAGTAAGGGGCCATGTCTCTAGGTAGGGAATTTGGAACATCCCAAGTTGATCGATCAGCTGCACCTGTTTATATTGTTTCAGTTCTATGGGGTCTACGCCTGGGAGGTTCATCAGATGAAGCATAGCTGTCGGACAAGGAGTAGGAAGTGGGACTTCCTCCAGCATTCCGATGCTGTTGTCGAGTAAGCTGAGTCAAGACGTTGGCGTTAGCTTGAATCTGCTCGTTAAGCTGTCTCCTGCTTTCCAAGGGTTTTCTCATCAGCTCGTTGAACTCTGCTCTAGTGACAACTTCCGTTTGGTTTTGGGCGGCGATGGTCTCTGTGCCTGGATAAGCTTGTTAATTGTCGAGTCCTACTTGTTGGACGCTAGTGGTCTTGTTGACACTCGCATTATGGGAGGCTGATCTAGTACGTGGTCTTCCCATTGTAGAGTTATCAATCAGAACTCTGAGTAGAATCAATGGACTTCTTGTGAACGAACTTGGATCTTCTTTGGGGGATTCCTTCAATCCAATAGCGACAACGTAGATCCTATCGACCTGAGAATGCAGCTCCCAATGAAAGCACCAAAATTGGTCACTAACGCCCTTGAGTAGGATTGTGTAGAGAGATTAACGAAGAACGTAAATTAAAATATAGGAATATCACAATAGAATGCAGTAAGAAAGTAAAAAACGAGAACACCAAAATTATAGTGGTTCGGCATAACTGCCTACGTCGTTAATGCTTCTTCAAATAATTGAATACCGATACAATCCGTACACCAACAACTTGAGTACAAGTTTTGACAGAAAAGGAATGAGTCTTAAAAATGGCAGACTCTTCCTAGAGTTCTCGAAAAACGTCCCCCTTTCACCGTCCCCTCTCACTCTATTTATAGATGAAGATAGGCCGGACTTCCTTCTCAGCCCTAAAAGCAAAGTACCTTGGCCCATATATGGGAACCTTGAGTCGACCGACCCAGGCATATCGAGCGAGATACACCGATCGACAAACGTCGATCAAGGATGGCCGAGCGGTGGTCATCAGGTAATTGACTCGAAGCAAACTCTTAAAGTACTCGGAGTAACTCGCGGTGGATCTCGGAGTAAAGAAGTAATGGCTTTCTCACTTCACTGTTCTCCCGCGGATAGGCTAACTTCCTCATCGTGCACCGAATCGGATACACCTAGCTACGCAGGCCTAACCACTTCTGACCGAATGGAAATAACTTCCCTTTTACAAATAATACGTGCTAGCCCGCCTAGGCTGAGCCACATGTGACTTACGCCATTGACCGAGCCATGCGTTATAATCTAACCTGACCAAGCCATGTGCGACTTCACTCCCTTGACTGAGCGGTGTGTGCCGAAGCACCTGGACCGAGCGACATGCACTGAACTACTTAAACCGAATAGCACAATGCCTCCCCTAGCGGAGCGAAATTCATTGAGTTCCCAACAACACCTTTCTTTTAGCCGGACGACACACGCCATCCTTCCTCAGTCGAACCATACATATAGGATGAATCACGCATTCTGGACGAACCATGTAAGCAGGCCGAACCATGCATTCAGGCCGAACTGTGCTTACATGCCGAACGATGTATATCTGTGGAACTCCTCAATTTGAGTCAATCTTTCATTGGCTCGAGTTTCACTTAGATTCAAACAAGACCTCTATAATTAGCATCTCGTAGCCGGGCTAAGCAACCGGGTAACATAAACTAAGTCCCGTATACTTTTCACAACAAAGTAAACACACAAGCACTATCAAATCATACAAAGCATGATCAAGTCACTAAACGACTTTTAATACTTTTTTAATTGATTTATCCTTTATTAATTAAAAACCCTTTTTATTAATAAAACTCCTTTTTATCAAATAAAACTTCTTTCATTAGTTAGAACTTCCTTTATTAATTAATAATGCTTTATTAATTAAAAATTCCTTTGTAAATTAATACTCCTTCATTAAATAAATTTCCTTTATTTACTTGTATATATACTTAAGTTATACATTTGTATTCTTACCACCTCACTATTTTTTCATACTCCTTTCAGTACTTCAAAAATATTCATATACTTATCTCAATGGTATACGTATATTTACAAATAAATTAACAAGTTTTATTTACTTAAAATTATGATCAACGAGGTTAAAAACAACTGTTACTCAAACACTATTACTATAAACCACTTCCTTATTTTATGTTTTAAAAAAAACCTTTTTATCTTTATTTAAAAAGGTTCCATACGTGTTATTATCTTTAAAATTCCATTATTAAAGGTCTATATATATTCGCAACCAATTAAAAATACATTTCCATTTAAAAATAAATATTATTAAACAATGTTTACCGCAAACCAAAACACTTCATTTCTAATCATTATCTTTAAAATTCCCTTTAAAGGTTTAGTTACATTGCAAGGGCTTAAGGCAAGTGTTACTCAAACATTGTCACAACAAACCGAAATCATTTCATACTTTAAAAACATTTCTCTTTAAACTTGCTTTTTAAAGATTTAATTATACTTAAGGGTTTAAGACAAATTTTTTTTAAAACATTGTCATAACAAACCCAATCACTTATGCTTAACCTTTAAGTATTTGTTAAAGATCTTAATTGTCATCCTAATTATAATTCTACTTATAATTACATATCTCTACATTAATTTAACAAATTAATATACCTTTTACTTAATTTAACAAAAAATATTTTAACAAAGTGTTAAAATTCAGTTCTTCCTTTTTTACTTATAACATACTTAACTTACTTTTCCAAGTTTTATATATTTACTAAATACCCTTTTTAAAATAATATTTATATGTTTACTAATTTATTTAAGAAGATTATAGAACTAAAAATATCTTAAGGAATGAAAGTAAAATAAAAGCTCCTACTTCAATAAAGATCAAAATAGTTTTATAAACTCATGTATGAATAAAATACCTTAAAGTACTCATGAATAGTATATATATATAGTTACAGAAAATATTACTTTAAAAGTAGTTACTTAAAATTGATTTGAAAACTTTTATTTACTTTCACAAAATAAACAAGTTTTGTTTATACAGAATAAGAATAACCTTTACTTTCAATCTTTAAAATATTTATTTAAAATTTATTTAAAATTCTACCTGTTTTAAAATAAGATACTTATGTACCTTTTTTAAATATACTTTGAAACTATTTCACAAAATATCCAAATTAACAACACTTTAAACTTTGCCAAAACCTTGTTTTTCCAAAGTGCATCTGTAACGACTATCGCTATATGGACCTTGACTTTTGTAACATTATTTTACAAGTAAAATAGCTTTTAAACTTCATTTCTTACTATCTTTTATACTACTATTAGAATAGAAAATGTCTCATTTCTAATTTTTCAAATTATAGTGTTTCAAAGAAGGATATAATAGAGGGATTCAAAGTGCGTTTATAGTGAGTATTGCTACTATAATGATAATTCCGTATTCAATTAAATATTCAACATTATTTAAACAACATAAAACAAGGCCTTCCAAGGCATAACAAATAAAAAAAAATCATTTTTTCTCAAAGCATAAAATTATAGGTTATAGCTTTAAGTAATTAGGGAATATTATTAGTTTAGCAGCAAACAAAAATCGTCAAGTTTATAGTTCATTCAAGGAGTGAGATAACTCATTCATAACCAAGCAAACAACCAAGCATGCACTTCTAGTTAGCAATTATCTCTTTACCTGGTCCCCATCCAAGAAAGCTCCAAAACTACCCTTATCACCTTGTTGCTCGTGGCTTAAGGCTATTTTAGCCTTATGGTGCTCACGGTGTTAGTCCATCTTAGGCTTGGATGCCCTAGTTTTTCCACTCTAAGTTTTGGTAATGTGTTCAAATGATGTTCTAAGGTATTTGAAAAAGTTTGGTGGAGATAGATTTGATTGCATAGGTTTCTAGAAAGTTAAAATGGAGAGAGGATGAAGACATGTTTTAGTTATTACTAAATTAGCGGAAAAAACCGAAGACTGTGGGTATGTATTTATAGAGTTGAAAATGAAGTGGTAAAAATGTGACAACGCACATCCTCGACCCTCAGAAATCGATATTAATACATCCTAGGTATTCACGTGCCATAAATCCAAGTGTCAAAGAGGTAGATTATCATAGAGTAAAAGAAAATAAAGGTAAAAGACAAACAAAATAGAATCTCACATCATATTCATCATTTAATTATACACATGGGTAGTACATGCAATTACTTCAAATTTCTCAATCAGAGTACAAGTAAGTACTAATCCAACAAGGATAGTTATAACTACCTATCCTTATAAGTGCTGGTAGATACATCATATAAAATATAGCCGAATTAATCGATAACTTTCTACAAAGGACCCAAAATGCTCCATGCTCCATCCAAAATTCTCCAAGCTACCTAAATATTTTTTTGTTCGGAAAGATAGGACAACTAGAGTTTAAGTGGAAAAGTAAATAAACTCCAGCCAATCATGGGACAGGTATGAGAAACTCAAAATACAGATATTTAAAAACAAAGGGTATTTCATAATACCATGCCGCACATAAACACAGAATGAGTTTCTACCTTATGATAACCAAAAATTTTATCATGCAAAATCTGGTAATATTATTTTTAATGACAATCTTTTGAAAACAACTTTCAAGTAAATATACATAAACTTAGCCAAAATTGTTACATTGTTAAATTCCAACATACTAGGCTTTACAGTCAAGCCCAAAGGCACTTACTAAAGAATGGATTCCGTACAATGATAAGGTCAGGGACTACCTTCCAACAGTACATCTCTAGAAAATGCACCGAGGCACCAATAGATGTTCCTCTACCAACATAGAACTGACCTATCTTTATTGTAGACTGTATCAAATATGACAAAACCGTGGTCATCCCCGACCTATTCGAGATCCCAAAGCATATACAACATACCTGAAATATAGAGGGTAATCTAGAAAGGTGATAACCATATCCTAATGAGTGTAACGCACATAGCTCTACTACGTCTACCTTGTTTTTGTATTCCCAGGTGATTAGGCTCGAGGTAATGATTACCTTTTACATAGCATATTCCACTTTCAATGCCACACCGCCAATTCCATCACACACTATTGATTTCCATGAATGTATAACCTCTAAGCTCATACATCTTAGAGATGGGTGTTAAGTATAGGAGAATTACTTCCTACACCACCAAATAGATATACATTTGTATGTGCGTGCATTTTTGAAATGCAATGTCAAACATTCGTCCATACAAGTTATCCAGGAACAAGACTAACCGATGGAATTCTCCTATTATATCCTATCAGTAGTCACCCTAGGATTAGCAGCGAGCAACCCTTGCATCAAAGATCAAATAAATATATCACTGTCACATATGCATGATATAGGAAATTTCTCCCGAGGGTTAGTGACAGATAGCCCTTCATTCCATTTGTTATCATCCCATGTCTTCACTTTCAAACGTAAATTGGTTCGTAGAGGTTTCTGGATAGGGATCACCCAAATCGAACCCTGGTTCCTTCGAACTAATCATCAATCAAAAGATGTTAAGTTTGAGGGTATTAATATCTTTTATTAAATAAAATATCTCTTTTAAAGATATAAATTTTTATAACATATTCTTTTCCAATATATATTGAATCATTAACCTCACTTTAACATGGGAAATAAAAGATCAAAATCATTTCATGTAAACAATATTGTAAAACCTTATTGAGTGGAAAGGGTCTATAGAAAATATACTATTCTACTCAATATCAAATTTTGTATTCAACCTTTACTATTTGTCAAATAATGGTGAAATCACCTTTTAAATTCACACGGATAGTACAGGTTCCTTGCTTGGACCTGGAATTTGATACCAAGTATAAGAAGATTATTTCTATACGATACAAGTAGTATTAAATTAAATTTGAATCTTTTATACTTGCCTTATTTTCGACATTTTCGATCTTATCTATTCTTCACCGAGGAAAGAGGCCATGCGAGTCAGGGCACCGGTTGCTCATGAACATCTTATTAGTTTAAGCACCACACATTTGGATTTCACGAATAAAAAAATACAATCCACGCTTCAGCTTTTAGAGCCAAGATTAAATTACTTAATTATAATAGCTTTTCTTTAAATTATTTATCGAATAATATAAATAATAAAAACTTTAAATCATCTTCAAAATATTTAATTATTTATTTGAAAACATTTACAAAAATTTGGGAAAGAATACATAAGTTTAAAGCCATATTTCAAAAATTATTATAGGTATTGCAAAAAGTGCTACGAATAGTGCTTTTAAGGCATATTTGATCAAAACAAATTTTCTATCATTTGGAAATACTTTTTTATAAATTAATAATTTTTCCTAAACATTTTAAAATATTTATAGAATTTATTCCATATTTTTAAGGAATTAAAAATAACAATTTTAAAGAATTTATCGCTTTGGTTTTCGAACTCTCAAAGCATGACTATTTTGAAAATTTGTTTTGCTCATATTTCAAAATCTAATAAACGAAATTTTGATCGTTTTCTTTTGTTTGAAAACTGTGATTATAAAAGTTCGAAAAAAATTTATTCTAAAAAATTCCGACTCTAAATCCATCGTAGAAATTGGTTTAACTTTCTACGATGCGAATGGCAAACTATCGTTACGCGGCGCACCTATTTTAACTCAATTTTCATATTCTTTCCAAAATTTGTCGAAACACTTTTAAATGTTTATAAAACATTTCTAAATCATTTTAAATAATTTTAAAGAGGTTGAACTATCACATATACACCATTTCATTTATTAAAGGAAAGTGATTTCCTTTATGATATTCGACATGTATTAACGTGAATTGTTTACACATCCAAACTAACATATTATCGTATCCAAACCTGGTTCACAATCACCACAGCCACGCATAACCAAACAGATATATATATATATATTTCATAATATAAATAGATTTTTTCACTTGATTTTCGATCTGACTAACTTTAAAATGGCTATAGCTTCGCTGTCTCGATATCGAGCTTATGATTACAAGCACAAATGATCCAAGAGGGTTCTGCCTTTGTCTTGGAGGCTTAGAAGAGCTTGGCCTTGCTTGGCAGGTGGTGGTGGATGGATTGTTTGCATAGGGCCTTGGTGGAGGAGAAGGAAGAGATCACTAGCTTGAACTTTGGTTTGAAGTGGTATAGGTTTCGATTGATTTTGGCATAACTTTGTTTTGATTTTATAATATTTTCATTCTTAAGCTATGAAAGCCATTAATAGAGAAGAAGAAGATGAAGAGCTTAGGATATGAAGAAGAAGTGTGAATGAAGTGAAGATGGGAGGTAGTATTTATAAGAAAAAATGCGAATAAAAATATCATGATATTTACTAGCCATTTAATCATCATTGCCTCACTACCACACCACCTCTCACCTCATCATTCTTAACCAAGCTTCCCCCATGTGTGTAACCATGTGCTTGTATTAAGGTTTAATAAGTTGACTTTGGTTTTATGTAAGGATGAAGTTTTAGGAAAATATCTTAGATATTATGTAATATGTGTGTGTGTGTGTGTGTGTTTGTGTGTGTGTAAATGTGTAAGTATACATATATGGATATCTATTTATGTGCATGTGAATGTGTTCATATATATATATATATATATATGTATGTATGTATGTGTACATATGTATGTCCCAAATGATTCACAACGTTGCACAACTTTTCTATGTTGAATCATTACGATTTTGATTTCTTATTATACTTTCACTTCTTTTTTAATATATGCATATATATATTTGTAAAGAAAGTTTGATAGTAATATTTCTATCATTATATAATAATTAAAATGCTTATTTAATAATTAAAATAATTATTAAATCATTTAAACTCAATTTAAATTCAAAAACCATTTATTTCAAAATAGTGATATCACCGATGATGTCGAAAAAGATTTTATTAGCAAAAATGAATTCAATAATTTTTATTACATATTCTCACTTATATATATATACATATATATATATATATAAATGAGAGTATGTATCTGGCTCCGTGCATGATGTCGGATGGTCTAAGTGTTGTTTATTGGTAAAACAATTTTTGATCATTTTATCGATATATCTTCTAAAGTATATATTTTTGTAAATATTTATTCAAAATAAGATTACCAATGTTATTTATTATTCAAAAAATTATCATTAATTTAAAAGTCTTATATTTGGATATTTAATTTTTTTTCGAAATGATGAATTTGCAGGTCATTACATACTTCCCACCTTCAAAGAATTTCGTCCTCGAAATTAAGGATAAAAAGATGACTCGAAAATGAATATATATATATATATATAGATATTTTACAAGTTGCGATATATACATGATATGATAAGTGACCACATCACAAGTGGTGAGTACACTATCTCGATACCACATGCACCATTATACATTAATCCTAAACTCTAAATAAGCTTTCCTTATTCTATCTTCTGTTTTCTAGGTGTAGTCTTTGGCATCACCACTCCATTGAATTTTAACCAACCTTACTACCTTCCTTCTGAATCGCTTCTCATCGTGATCTACGATTCAAACTAGTCGCCTGGTAACTACAAAAGTTGGTTCTACTTCTAAATCTTTTTGGGTAGCTATTTCTATAATCTATTTTGGATCATGCATATATTCCCACAGATGGGATACGTGAAAGACGTTGTGCGCACTAGACAACTTTTCGGGCAATTTCACATGATAAGCCAATAGGCCAATTCGCTCAAGAATGGAAAAAGGTCAAATAAATCGAGGTGCTAACTTCTCGGCCTGTCTAAATCTTACCTCTCCCCTCGTCAGAGAGATTTTCCAGAATATAAAATCTCCAACTGAGAATTCCAAATTCCTACGCTTTTGATCAGCATAACTCTTTTTCTTACTTTGGGATTCTTTCATCTTCTTTCTTATCAAGTCTACCTTTTCTGAGGCTTCTTGAATCTTATTAGAATCAAGTACTAACCGGTCTTTGGTTT
Source organism: Allium cepa (assembly GCA_030765085.1). Taxonomy (NCBI): domain Eukaryota; kingdom Viridiplantae; phylum Streptophyta; class Magnoliopsida; order Asparagales; family Amaryllidaceae; genus Allium; species Allium cepa. The sequence continues at coordinate 244,516,159 of CM060930.1, forward strand.
CAATCCAACATGCTGGGGATCTACACGGACGATCATATAAAGCTTCATACGGTGCCATGCCAATACTTGCTTGATAGTTGTTATTATAAGAGAATTCCACAAGAAGAAGATATATAGTTTTCCCATTAACCTACAAAATCTAAGACATAAGCTCGCAGAAGATCTTTGAATACTCGATTTACCCTTTCAGTTTGCCCATCAGTTGGGGATGGTACACGATGCTTAAATTCAGCTTCATTCCCAAAGCTACCTATAATGCCTTCCAGAACTGACTTCTAAAAATTTGGTCCGACTTCTAAAAATTTGGTCCTAGCCACTCACTATACTGCTTAGAACTTCATGTAATCTTACAATTTCCTTCACGTATATTTTTGCCAGACTTGAAGCAGTTCTTCTAGGCTTTACTGGAATAAAGTGTGCGCTCTTGGTCAATCGATCTATGATAAACCAAATGCCTTCATTTTCCTTCCTTATTTGAAGTAAGCCGTCTATGAAATCCATCAATATATGGTCCTACTTCCAAGTTACAGTCTCCAGAGGTTGCAGTAGTCCAGCAATATTTTGCTGATCGCTTTTAATCTATTGACAATTTGCACATCTAGGAATATCGATAGATATACCCCTCTTCATACCATCCCACAAAAAGTCTTCTTCATATCTCGATACATTTTGGTAACTCTGGGATGTACGTTAAGTCGAGAATTGTGACATTCTATTAAAACTTCTTGCCTTCTTCCATCGATATTTGGGACGCATGCTCTTCCATTCATTATTAAAATTCCTTGATCATCCAACTTAAATCCTAACTATCTTCATGGCACTGTATTCTTCTCCACTGCTTTGGCCATCTTTAGGATAAACGGATCTCTGAATTGAATCTCTTTTATATAGTTAATAAAAGTTGGATGTACCACTAAATAAGCTAGAATGGCATGCCTTCTAGCACATCTGCTACTACATTGGCTTTTCCAGACGTACATAAAATGTAAGATCGTATGATGCAAGAAATTATAACCAATGTTGCTATATCATATTCAAGTCCTTTTGAGTGAAAAGATACTTCAAAAATTTTTGATCTATGATAGGTTCGAACTTTCACCCAGTAAATAATACATCTACATTTTTAACGCAAACACAACGGCTAATAATTCTGTCACGTTATGCATATACCCTTTCATGAGTTTTCAGCTATCTACTTGCATAAGCGTTAACTTTTTCATGCTACATAAGCACTGCACCGCTCCTTCCACAAGCATTAGTGTATACAATTAAACCGCTACTTTCATCAGCAATAGCTAGGACTGGAGAGGTAGTTAACCTTTTCTTGAGTTCTTGGGATGCTTCTTCACATTTTGGTGTCTATTCAGATTTAACATCCTTTAAAGTCAACTTTGTAACATATGAGGAAATTTTAGGGAAGTCTTGAATAATCTCCAGTAATATCCTAATAATCCTAAAAAGCTACAGATATCCTTCAGGTTTGTGGTTGCTTCCAATCTCATGTAGCTGAAATCTTTCCTAGATCCACTAAAATCCCTTCTCATGACATAATATGCCCAAGGAATCTTACTTCTTTCTCCCAAAAGTGATATTTTGAGAATTTAGCTTTAAGTACATTTCTTCTTAATATTTCTAATACAATCTCCAGATGCCTTTCGTGTTCCTCCTCAGTTTTGCAGTTGTTATCCCACCTTTTGGCAAAGCCGAGAAATCCAATGATTAACTGAAAACCAATGATTATTAGTCATAAATATCGATTACGCATCACAGGTTCACTATAGATATCGATGGATCTTGTCCGGATGAGGATCGGGCTATAATTCACAAGATATGACAAATAAGGCTGTAAAAGCCAACCTTTCATACTTCAGTTCAATCGGAGTTCGTATGATCAAGATATGATCGATACAAGTTAGAAAAGGTATGTTGTTCGTATCCATCTGATTGGTCTGTTTGAATCGATCATATTCGTATCCATCAGAAAATCATGACATCGATTTGTTCGAATCGATCGGTTTCTTATCGATCGAAGAGGCTTCGCCTTGATCTGTTCGAATCCATCAGGTTCGCATTGATCAGACTGAACCCCATCCTGTTCGTATCCCCATATTCGAATCGATCAAAAAAGACGTTCGCATCGACTCTGTTCGCAACGGTCCTTTTCATGTCGATCATGCATCTGTTGTTTGTATCGATCCACAAGAATGATCGGTACACACAGTGCCTCAACTTATAAAAAATCGATGCATATAGAGATGCGAACAATCGATGCGAGAACCATGCTTCATCGATGCGAGACGAGACACGAACCATCGATGCAAACGTACCGATGCAAACGAAGCGAAAGCCTTGGAACGAATCGATCAACTCGGCATGAAAAGTGGATCGATTAGAAGAGTGCGTGCCACATCAACATGCTATCACATGCTTGGATCGATATGAATGGATCAATGCGAAGGATGGATTCGAACGCGACAACCTCCATGGAAAACGCAATCTTGCATCGATCATATCTCACAAAGCATAGATCCAAATGCTACGAAATTTTCACAGGAGCTTACGTACAAGCTAAAGAATGTTCCTACCAAATTTTGGCTCGATTGGACTATTTCTTGATCGATACGAAATTGGTTCGTATCGATCATGGATCGAGTCGAAACTTGCTGAGATCGTTCGTGTGGGCCCACTTACATGCCAGAAGGAGTTTCCTAAAGTTTGGGCCAGATATTTGCAGGGAACGCCTATAAATAGCACTCTGGGACCTATAGAAAAAGGGCTTTTTGGATCCAGGAACGCCCAGACTCTGTCGAAATCATAATTGAACTCAAACTCCATCATTGGATACATAAATTACTGCTGTAATCCATTGTAACCAGTGAGAACATCAATAAAATATTATCATTTGAAGTGGACGTAGGCCGAAGATAGCCGAACCACTATAAATCTCGCGTTTCTGTTCGTTATATCTGAATTATTGTTCTATGTTTGCTTGGATTTGTGATTTGTGTTTGGACATTACTGATTTGTATTCATATATTGGTGCTTTTAGGACATTCAGGGTTTGTGACCAATTTTGGAACAAACGCATTGGTGCCTTCACTGAGAAAGAATTAGCACTTGCTACATTAGATTCGGAGTTCAGATTTGAAAAGCTTGAAGAAATCGGATTTGAAAAACAATGACGTGACAGACAAGTAGAAGACAAAGAGCTGAAAGAAGCCAACAAGGAGGAAGTCAAGAGGCATCCTCTAGAGCTGGAGAAGGACAAGCTTCGATCTACATCACCAGGGATGAAATAGAGGCCATGGAGGATTCGATACACGAAAGAATATTGAAGAGTCAACAGGAGATGATGCAAAGCTTCTTTGAGCAGACGAGAGCGGCCAGTGCGTAGAACCTTGGACCAACTATAGCGGTTGTAAGTGCGGGACAAGGAGTCAGGATTGCAGAAACCAACGAAGGTCAGGTTCAAGACCAGAATGCAGGGCCTGAAGGAAATCAAAAAGGACTTGGGGGCAGACCCTTGAGATCTAATGCTGGAAGACCCATAAATGGAACTCAAAAGGCTAGAGCCAACGCTAATGAGCCACATGAAGAGTATTACCCAGAATACCCTTCGAGACCTGGGGGCCAAGATAGAAATATGACAAGGGTGTAACCCTTGGATGGAGATGAAAGGATGGCTGGATTAGTGCGTTGAATCATGAAAGGAGGATTGTCGAGAGGAGGATTGTCAAGAGGAGGATTGGAGGAAGTTAGTCGGAGCCCGTTCACTCCAAATATCAGGAATGCGAGGAATCCTTCGAAGTTCAAGTTACCTATACTGGACGGTAGAATCCGACCATGCACATTACTAGATATATCAGGCATATGGAATGCTGGGAGCATCCGAGGAAGTGATGGCATGATGCTTCCCAGTATTCTTATCGGATTTGGCTGTGCTTTATTTTAGGCAGTTGGAGAATGGATCGATCAGAACATGGGGCGAGCTTGTGGAATGCTTTATGAGATAGTTCATGGTCCACATGATGCGACCCAAGAGTGTGATGACTCTAGCTTCGATAAAGCAGAGGACCGGAGAGTCCATAAAATATTTTATACTATAATTCAATGCAATGGTGGCTTCAGTGGATCACTCGGATCCATCGATGATTTTGATGGCGGCAGTAGCAAGAGTTGCTGAAGGCACAGAGTTTAAGGATTCTTTGGCAATAGATCCACCATAAGATCTTGGAGAATTCAATCTTGAAGCTGAGAGATTCATTCGGCTAGAAGATTCACGCGTCGAGAGATGAGAAACAAATGCTCTACAAGGCGAAGGAACCACCAAAGAATAGCCTGGAGCAAACAAGGGAAAGAGAAAGCAAGACGACAGATATGATGGTCCTGATAAACGAAAGAAATTTCAAGAACCCAGATACAGACAATACACATATTTGACGGCAAGCCTGGAACGAATTTACATGGAGACTCAGGGGCAACTCCCCTACTGAAAGCCACCGAGGAGAGATCCCACAGAGTGGGAGGGTAGGAGTGGAAAGTGTTGCCTATTCCATGAGCTGGATGGACACACTACTGATGAATGCCGCCACCTGAAGGATGAGGTGGAAGAACATGCCAGTAATGGTAGATTGCCACAATACACCAGAGAACGAACAACGGCCGTAGGACCTGAACAACTACCGTCTCCACCAAACATGACTAGTCCTGGATCGGGATCGCGAGTCGTCATCAATTGATTGTGATGACAAGGGCTAAGTTAAGGATTTGGACTTTGTTCGAATAAATTCCTTAGATTTGATTTTAAAATAAAGGGGCTATTCCACTTACACATGTATGGGAATCGAAGAGATCCCCATGCATGCTTTGAGATGGTAATTGATCGCTCTGCTCGAAGAGGCAATATTTAGAATTATCCTGTTGTTTGAGATCGAACAATCCAGGACTTGAAATTTATAATAAAACTTGAATTTCATAAGATGAAACCTTTGCCGGAGAGTTAAAGGATGATTAGCTTGACCGGAGAGCTAGCTTTCATAAGTGAGTTGCTTCGCCGGAGAGCGACAGGATCGACTCACTTAACGTCGTTCCCCAATCACCTGAGAGTGATTAGATCAGGGTTTGATAAGAGCCCGGAGAGGCTATGAGAAGCCTAGGATTTAAGCCATGACATCGCTTAATGTTCAGATACACTGAACCGGAGTGCAGGGGGCGTTGTCGCTTCGCCGGAGAGCAACAGGATCGGCTCACTTGATGCTGGTTCCTCTTCACCAGAGAGTGACGGAATGGGATCCAGCAAGAGCCCGGAGAGGCTACAATCGGTCCAGAAAGACCATGACATCGCTATACGCCTTTACTGGGGCCAAAGTGCAAGGGATAGAAAGCAACGCCGGAGCGCAACAGGATCTTTCTATTCAATCGCTAAGTCTGGAATGGACTCGGCAAGGGTCCGGAGTGACCATAGATAGTCTGGAGAGACTGTAGAATTTCATTCTTGACTTCCACAGATGGAAATGGATACTGATTTGGCTTCGAACAGCCATAAACCTGACTAACAACACTATAAGCTATGAATAAAACATGGCCTTACTGCATTCGATTTGAGACTGTTCAAAACACAACTTTTTCAAAAAGACATGTTTTGGAGGGCAAAGTGTTATCCCACTTTTTGGAAAAGCCGAGATATCCAAAGATTAACTGAAAACGAATGATTATTAGTCATAAATATCGATTACGCATCGCATGTTCACTATGGATATCGATGGATCTTGTTCGGATATGGATCGGGCTATAATTCGCAAGATATGACCAGCAAGACTGTGAAAGCCAACCTTTCAAATTTCAGGTCAATCGGAGTTCATATGATCAAGATATGATTGATACAAGTTAGAAAAGGTATGTTGTTCGTATCCATCTGATTGGTCTGTTCGAATCAATCATGTTCGTATCGATCAGAAACTTATGATATCGAACTATTCGAATCGATCAATTTCACGGTTTCATATCGATCGAAGAGACTTCACCTCGATCTGTTTGAATCCATTAGGTTCGCATCGATCAGAGTAAACCCCATCCTGTTCGTATCCCCATGTTCGAATCGATCAAGAAAGACGTTCGCATCGACTCTGTTCGTAACGGTTTTGTTCGTGTCGACCATGCATCTGTTGTTCGTATCGATCCAGAAAAACGATTGGTACAAACAGTGCCTCAATTTATAAACAATTGATGCGAATTGAGCTGCGAACGATCGATACGAAAACCATGCTTCATCGATGCGAGACGAGACACGAACCATCGATGCAAACGAAGCGAAAGCCTTGGAACGACTCGATCAACTCGGCATAAAAAGTGGATCGATCCGAAGAGTGTGCACCATGTCAACTTGCCATCACGTGTTTGGATCGATACGAATGGATCGACGCGAAGGATGGATTCGAACGCGACAACCACCATGGAAAACACAATCTTGCATCGATCATATCTCAAAAACCACAGGTCCAAATGCCACGAAATTTTCACAGGAGCTTACGTACAACCTAAAGAATGTTCCTGCCAAGTTTCGGCTCGAAATGGACTATTTATTGATCGATATGAAATTGGTTCGTATCGATGACGGATCGAGTCAAAACTTGCTGAGATCGTTCGCGAGGGCCCACTCACATGCCAGAAAGAGTCTCTCGAAGTTTGGGCCAGATATTTGCAGGGAATGCCTATAAATATCACCTTGGAACCTATAGAAAAAGGGATTTTTGGATCTAGGAACTCCCAGGCTCTGCCGAAATCATAACTGAACTCAAACTCCATCATTGCATTCAGAAATTACTACTGTAATCCATTGTAACCAGCGAGAACATCAATAAAATATTGTCATTTGAAGTGGATGTAGGCCGAAGATAGCCGAACCACTATAAGTCTCGCATTTCTGTTCGTTATATCTGAATTATTGTTCTCTGTTTGCTTAGATTTGTGATTGTGTTTGGAAATTGCTGATTTGTATTCATATATTGGTGCTTTCACGATATTCGAGGTTTGTGACCAATTTTGGCACAAACAATAGTAGATAAGATATCATCAATAAAAACCAACATGAATTTATTCAGCACATCTACGAATCCTATATTCATAAAGTCTATGGAATGAGCGGGTGCATTGGTCAACCTAAAAGGCATAACTAACCATTTTTAAAAGCAATCCGGACCCCTGAATGCAGTTAATGAAATGCCATCCTCGGTTATTCATAGTTGACGGAATTTTGTGCCTAAATCCATTTGCAAGAATACTCAAACACCATGAAGTTGATCAAACAAGTCGTTTATGCCTGGTAGAGGATAATTGTTTCTAATCGTTTTCTTATTTAGGTCTTGATAGTCAACACAAATCCTTATGGATCCATCGAAATTTGCAACAAAAACCACCGCTGCGTCCCAACTCGAGCGACTTGGTCTAATTAGTCCTTTCTTTGACAACTCATCTGTTTGGTCTTCCAAGTCAATCTTTTCCTCCGAGGCCATCCTTCGAATAGGGTGAATAACAGGTCTTACACTAGGAATTAAGCCAATATGAAACTCAATTTCGCGATGTGGGGGCAAACTTTTAACTATCTCAAAAATGTGCTGAAATTCCTTGACAATTTTTATTGTCTCCAAACTTTTTGAGATGAGTCAAGTGCATACAAGAAACTATCCCTTATTGGACTCGGTTCCTCACAACATATTTCTATAAATTTTCCAAAGTTGGTCCATAAAGATTCCATTCTCTTAACACAATCAGGAATAGCTTTATTCTGGGATAACCAGTCCATACAGAGTAAAACTTTAAACCCAATAAAGTCATGGACAAATAGGTCACATGAAAAATGATGGGAAGGCAAGTGATTTGGATACCCTCACAAACTATACAAAAATTAGTACACCGCCTATGGGGTTGGACACACAGAAAGGGATATCTATTATTTTTGTAATCGGTTTTAATTTATCTACTAATATCTTCACATTAAAACTATGGAAGCTCTTGTATCGAATAATGCTCTACCTAAATCATTATCAACATAGATATTAACTTCTAGAACTCCCTTGCCTTTTACATCTTTAGAGGTTGAAGTCTTGTCTTTAATAACATAAATCTTAACTTGTTCTCCTTTCTTAATTAATGGGCACTTGTTTTTTTGATGACCGGATTGGTGGTAGTTATGGAAAAGGCTTTTCTGCACCATATGAGAGATGGTTCCTTACTGTTGCCTTTAAACCTTGGGATTTTCACAATTTTTGGAAAGGTGGCCTTTCTTCTAGCAATTATAACAAATCACATCCTTAAACTGAATCTTGCGATCGTCTCCTGGTCTTTCCTTACTGTGGCTTCTTTTTGTTGTTTTGATTGTTGATATTTCTGTGAGCGGGTACCGAATTCTTCTTATCTTAGGCTTCATATTGAAAGCCCATATCCAATAAGTCCATAAAGGTTCCTTTTTACATGAGTGGTCATCTTGTCCTAATATTGTTCCTTTATTCATGCAATAAACATCTTTTTCATTTTGAGGGACGTGTCTATCAAATTAGGCCCAAAGCGAGATAGTTCATTGTAACTTGTGGGAATATTCTTCCATAGATAATTCTTCTTATTTCAAGTCCATGAAATTCCTATAGGGATGGGATCTTTCGGCTGCTGGCATGTATTTCTCTTCAAATACATCCTTAAACCTTTATCATGAGAAATTTACCTTCGAATCATTTGGAGTTATGGACTCCTACCAAGCTAGAGCCCCTTTTTGTAACTTCCAAGAAGCTAATAGCGTTCTCTGCTCATCCTCGATATTTAATCCTTTAAAGATCCTTTTACATGATCGGAGCCAAGCCGGTACTTCAATAATTGACTCCATTCCTTTAAATGGCTTCCCTTCCAAGCTGGTGTAATTCTTGCATAGAGTAGCAAAGTTAATTTGAGGTTGCACAGGGATTTCCACTTCCTCAATTACTGCAGCATTTGATCGATCATTGGTGGCCGTAGTGTTGCTACCTCCCCTTCATCCTCTTCTCTTACTCATTTTCTACTATTTGCATACCATAAGGAAAAATCTTTAGAACTATAGACGAAATTATCTTAGGGAATGAGTATAAAACTCAAATATACTTACTCGGATAAAATTTCAAATATGCTTTCTCTCTGACTAAACTTATTTTAGGGCATTACTAACCCTATCTTTAATGAGTTGACCCCATCTAGGCTTTGGTATTCACTCAACCATAAGCTCTGATACCAACTATGATGACCCACCTCTTCGACCCTCAAAAATCGACATTAATACATCCTTGATATTCATATGCTGCAAATCTAAGTGTCAGAGGGGCAGATTATCATGGGGTAAAAGAAAATAAAGGTAGAAGACAAACAAAATAGAATTTCATATCATATCAACGTTTAATTATAGATATGAGCAGTACATGCAATTACTCTAAATTGCTCCATCAAAGTTCTAGTAAGTACTAAACCAACTAAGATGGTTATAACTGCCTATCCTCACAAGTGTTATAAGATACATCATACAAAATAAAGAAGAATTAATAAATAACTTCCCACAAAGGACCCAAAATACTTCATGCTCCACCCGAAATGCTCCAAGTAACCTAACTACTTGGCTGCTTGAAGAAATAGGGCATCTAGAGTTTGGGGGGAAAAGAAAATAAGCTCTGGGTCAGTCATGGAACTGGAACGAGAAACACATAATACAGATATTTGAAATCAAAAGGTATCTCATAAAACCACACCACACATAAAAATGGAATGGGTTTCCACTTTATGATAACCAAAATCTGTACTATGCAAAAACCAATAATATTATTTTTAATGACATTCTTTTGAAAACAACTTTCAGGTAAATATGCATAATCTTAGTCGATATCGTTACATTATTAAATTCCAGCATACTAGGCTCTACAATCATATATGAAGGAACTTATTAAAGAATGGATTCCATACAATGATAAGGTAAGGGACTACTTTCAATGGTACATTTCTAGAAAAATGCATAAAGGCACCAACAAATGGTCCTTTACCAACAGTGAACTGGCCTACCATTACCGTAGATAGTACCAATTATGACATCACCCCGGTCATTCCCGACCTATATGGGATCCTAAAGAATACACAAAATGCCCGAAATATAGGGGGTAATCTAGAAAAGTGATGAACATATCCTAATGGATGTGACCCATATAGCCCTGCCACATCTACCTTGTTTATGACTTTCCCGGGTAATGAGGCTCGAGGTAACGATCATCTTTTACATAGCATATTCCACTTTGAATGCCATGTTACCAACTCTATCACACAGTATTGGTTTCCACAAATGTACAATCTTTGAACTTGTACGTCTTAGAAAAGGGTGTTAATTATAGAAGAGTTGCCTCCTACATCACAAAATAGACGTACGTTTGTAAAAATTAATGTTCGTGCATTTTAGAAATGCAATTCAGACATTTGTCCATACAAGTTGTCTAGAAACATAACAAACTTAAGGAACTCTCTTACTGCATCCTATCGAGAGTCACCTTTAGGATTAGTAGAAGCGTCCTTTCATTAAAGATCAAATGAAGATACAAATGCCAGATATGTATGATATGGGAAATTCCCCCAAGGGTGAGTAACAAATAGCCCTTCATTATATTTATTATCATTCATGTCTTCATTTTGGAACGTACATTTTTCAAATTGGTTTTTGAATAAGAATCACCCAAATCCGACCCTGGTTCCTTCGAACCAATCACGATAAAAAGATGTTAAGTTTGAGGGTGATTATTAAAATCCATCAAAATCTTTTATCAAAATCTTTTATCAAATAAAATATCTCTTTTAGAGAAAAATCTTTAAAACATATTCTTTTCCTTATACGTAATCATCATACCTCTCTTTAACTGGGGAAATATCAAATCAAAATCATTTTTCATGAACCATATTGTAAAACCTTATTGAGTAAAAAGGGTCGATATAAATTATATTAATTCTACTCAACATCAGTTTCCATATTCAACCTTTATTAACAGTCGAATATGGTGAAACCATCTTTTAAATTCACAAAAATAATATGGGTTTCCTCCTTATAATTCAATACTAAGTATAAGAAGATTATTTCTATACAATCAAAGTTGTATTAAATTAAATTTGAATCTTTTATACTTGCCTTGTTTTCGACATTTTAGACCTTATCTATTTCCTCGCTCAAAAAGGAGGCCAAGTGAGCCAGGAAACTAGTTTCTCCTGAACATCTCCATAGTTTAAGCACCTTACACTGGATTTCACGAATGGAAAAATCCATTATACTCATTGGTTTTTAGAGCCAAGATTAAATCGCTTAATTATAACAGCTTTTCTTTAAATCATTTATTTAAACTTTTTAAAATAAATTATAAACCTTTCAAATCAACTTTAAAATACTTAGTTATTTATTTGAAAACATTTGTAAAAGATTTGGGAAATAATACTTAAGTTTAAAGCCATATTTCTAAAGTTACTAAAAGCGCTGCAAAAAAAGTTGTGAATAGTGCTACGAACAGTATAGTGCTTTAAGGCTTATTTGATCGAAATAACTTTTCTGTCATTTACAAATCCATTTTTATAATCACAATTTCTTTTATAACATTTTAAAATATTTATAGAATTTATTCCATATATGTAAAGAATCAAAAATATCCATTTTAAAGAATTTATCACTTTGGTTTCCAAACTACCAAAGTGCGGCTATTTTAAAAACTTATTTTGCTCATATTTTAAAATCTACTAAACAAAATCTTGATCCTTTTCTTTTTTTTGAAAACTATGATTATAAGAGTTTGAAAAATTCTTATTTCAAAAAAATTCGACTTCGAATCCATCGTATAAATGGATTTAACTTCCTACAGCGTGAAATCGTAAACTACCATTGCACGACATGCCTATTTTAACTCAATTTTCATATTCTTTCCAAACTTTATCAAAACACTTTTAAATGTTTATAAAAAAATTTAAATCATTTTAAACCATTTCAAATAGGTTTAATAATATCATATACAACATTTCACTTATTAAATGAAAATGATTTCCTTTGTGATATTCGAAGTGTATTAAACGTGAATTATTTACACATCCAAACTAAATATTATCGTATCCAAATATGTTTCATAATCATCATAGCCAAGTAATACCAAAAATATATATATCATCCAATATATAATAATATAAATAGAGTTTCTTACTTGATTTTCGATCGGACTAACTTTAAACCGGCTATACCTTCGCTATCTCGAAATCGAAGCTCATGACTACTAGCACAAATACTTTTAGGGGGTTTGGCTTTGGTCTTGGAAGCTTGGAGGGGCTTCGCCTTGCTTGGCTAGTGGTGATGGAGGGTTGATTGTACATTGCCTTGGTGGAGGAGAATGAAGAGATCACTAGTTTGAACTTTGGTTTGAAGTGGTATAGATTTCGATTGATATTGATATAAGTTTGTTTTGATTTTGTACTATTTTCTTTCTTAGTCTATAGAAGTCATTAATATAGAGAAGAAGATGAAAAGCTTAGGTATTTTATGAAAAAGAAATGTGAATGAAGTGAAGACGGGTGGTGGTATTTATAGGAAAAAATGTGAATAAAAGTATCATGATATTTACTAGCCGTTTCATCACCATTACCTCACTGCCACACCCCCCTCTCACCTTATCATTCTCGATCGAGCGTCCGCTCATATGTGTAGCCATGTGCTTGTATTAAGGCTTGAGAGGTTGACTTTGGTTGTACTTAAGGATGAAGTTCTAGGAAAATATCTTAGATATTTGTAATATACACACACACACACACATATATATAAATGTGCATGTGAATGTGTTCATGTATATGTACATGTATATGTGCATATGTATATCTCAAATGATTCATAATGTTACATAACTTTTCTACGCTGAATCGTTACGGATTCCAATTTCGATTTCCTATTGTATTTTCACTTCTTATTTAGTGCGTGTGTATATATATTTGTAGACAAAGTTTCATAATAATATTTCTATTATTATATAAAAATTAAAAAGGCTTATTTAATAATTAAAATAATTATTAAACCATTTAAACTCCATTTAAATTCAAAATCATTTATTTCAAAATAATGATATCATTAATGATGTCTTAAAGAGATTTTATTTTCAAAAATAAAATAAATAATTTTGTTACATATTCTCGCTCATATATATAAATGTGTGTATGTATCCAGGTCCGTGCATGATGTCAAATGTTCTAAGAGCTATTTCTTGATAAAATGGTTTTTGGTCATTTATCGATATAACTTCTAAAGTATATATTTGTATAAGTATTTATTCAAATAAGATTACCAAATTAATTTATTGTTCAAAGCATTATCATTTATGTTAAAAAAATCTTATATTTTAATTTTCTTCCAAAGTGATGAATTTGCAGATCATTACACGAAAGGCCCTTAAACCTCTCCATCATCACGCTTGCCCATGCCCCTTGCGCACACAATGCTCTCCTTGATTCATTCCAGCATTTCCAATTTAAATCAAGGGTCCTTTAGTGCTTTAAATTGAACTCTTTTAACCTAACTAATGTGTTATACAAACTAAGGTGATTTAATACCTTTAAATGCATTCACTTATGTTCATATGTTAATATACAAGTTTCATAAGTGTTCGAACAACTTAATGATTACAAAGTCATTTATTGATAAAACGAGTTTCGATCACATTATCGATATTTCTTCGTACTATTTAGTTTTATAAACTAATTTCAAAAATGAATTTTCTATCATTAGTTATTAAAAGGGGTTAATAAGGTTATAAGATAATATTTATTTTCATTGAATCCTAGATACTAATACTTAAATAATTTAGATATTTGAATACGAATTGTTAGGAATTCTAGGTTGTTGCATGTAGCTCCTAAATTAGTTACGCAGTTGTCATATTCATGATCTATTATGTTGTTTCCATAATTAACAATTTGACCCTTTACATTCCAAGTGACAAATATAAACACCCTACAAAATTACACTTTTTCATGATATGTTAAGTCTTACATGTTTGTTAGACGATTTGAAATATGAACATATTTGATACGTTCTTACTTTTTCAAATTTAAGGCCTCAAAAAATTAGTTTAAATTAATTAATATGATAAATTAACTAAAGGAAGAACAATATTAATAAACTATGATTTTATTAAAATCAATTAGATTGGATCTTTTGAAACCATTAGACACCATAGGCCCAATATGGTCAAAATAAGGAAAAATTCGAAGGTCGTTTAATTTACCTATTGTAGACCGGCCCATGAGTTTGAATGATCTACGTAGTATAATTAGTAACTTTAGGGACAACTAATTAAGCCCATGTCCGATGGGTGTTTAGAAAAGCCATGTTTAGGCTTAAGGTTGAATAATACATTATTCTTCCTTCCTTAGCTTCTGATCTAGTCCAATGGGTGGAGTCACTCAAAAAGGTAAGCTCGGTTGTAGATAACAAAATTGATTTGGGCCTTGGGCAAATTTCTAAAATTTAGTTTAAAATTAATTTTAAACTTAAAGCTAAATTCAGAATACAAAATCAATATTATAAATGTTAAAAAATGTTTTTAAAAATTATTTTGAAAATAAATTTTCATTACTTTAAAAAATTATTTAATTTTAATTAATTTGATTAATTAAATAATTACTTAATTAAAATAAAACACACACATATATGTGTATATATATTGATATATGTATATATGTATTTATATAACTATGTTAACCCGCCTTTTAGCAAGGCCGTAGGTAGGCGGAATTTAACTAAATCGACTGCTCGTTTGTCGAGACTGGAATACGGTGGGTTCAAGTCAACTAGAAGGATAGACGATCAATCACGGATGATAAATATGATTATGAAGCCATGGTTCAATGTAGTCAATGGACAAAAGTCATGGACTACTCGAAATTCGAGTTTCGACAAAAGTCGAGGAGATTCAGGATGTTTGGAGTTTTGCTTCGAGTTACTTCTGGGTCGGCTTCGGGTTTTGAAGCAGTTTACTTCGTGTCATTTAGAGAGCCACTCCGAGTCAGTGGATCGGCATGATGGTGTGGATCGGTGTGGTGGTGTGGGTCGGCATGATGGTATGGATCGACATGATGGTGTGGATCGGCATGATGGTGTGGATCAGCATGGTGGTGTGGATCGGCATCTTAGTGTGGACCAGCATGGTGGTGTGGATCGGCATGATGATGTGGATCAGCAAGGTGGTGTGGATCGGCATAATGGAGTGGCTCGGCATGTTGAAGTGGCTCGGCACGATGAAGGCGTAAGGTCGGTACAATCTTATTTTGAGTCTTGGAACAAACTATTCGGGTCACACACAGGAATGCTCTAGGTCAGCTGTGATGAATCTTTAGGTCGGCCTTGGAAGGAACTTAGGTCAGTGCTAGGTGGGAATTGGATCGGGTAGATATCCTCAAAACTCTGGGTCGGCAAATGGGTAGGGTCGATGTTTTGAGGGAGGAGAATCGGCATTGAGCTACTTCAAGTACCAACCTCATTTGCTTCGACTAGTAGATAGGCATGCTTTGGTCAACACCTAGGAAATATTGGGTCGGCATATTCTAAACTCAAGTTCGGTCGTAATGATAGATTGGGATCGGCTATGGTCTTGATGGGCCCGGACTACTCAAGAAGCCTAGTAACTTTGATTTTCCTATAAATATACAAGGCGGGTATTCAGAAAGAAGGATCTTCATTTTGTTTCTCTTCTTCTTCCCCATTAAGGCTACTCTACCATTATTGCTTTAAAAACTCTGGATTATAACTGTAATTGATTCTCATATCAATAAAAAAGAAAATTTCTGGAGTGGACGTAGGCCAGAGTCAGCCGAACCACTATAAATCCTCTGTCATTACTGGTTTGTTTTTAGTTTTGATTGTTCTTCATATGTATACTCTCTACATACATTCTATCTGTTATCTATGACTGTTAATTTGTGCTTTCAACGAAGTTTGGGTGTTAGTGGCCAATTTTGGCGCTAACATTTTGGAGCTTTCACCGAGAAAGCTAGCACTCATGGATTCTGAAGCTTTGATTCTAGATTCAAAGGCTTGGGAACTCGGATTTTAGGAAGCAAGGGTTAAGCTATCGACAAGGATACAAGTGACAAAAAGGAGTAATCAAGTGGGAAGTCAATGGGCCTCTTATGGAGCTGGAGCAGATCATGCATCCATCTACATCATTAGGGATGAGATGCAGATCATGAGGGATTCCATGCAGGAGCAGCTGATGAAAAGGAAAGAGGAAAAATGCAGACCCTTCTTTGGCAATTTGGACAGGCAGGAACAACAGGAGCTGTAAGAGCTCAGATCCATGGAGTTGGATTAGAAGGACTCAATAGGCAAGCAGATGGAGTGGTTCAGTAGGAGAGGCCCCCAATTAGCAAACAAATATCAATCTAGATGGACCTAGACTCAAGGGCACACCACTAGATAATGTTGGACCAATCCATGGAGGGATACCAGATGACGCTGCATAGTCCGGCGCCAATAGAAATACAGATGTATGTGACGAGGAATATGTGCTAGAATTCCCTCGTAGACTTGGAGGGCGGTTAGGAAATGTGGATTGAGGGCAACCTTTGGTAAGTAACACCGGATCAATTGACATTATCAGGCGAACTATTCGATGAGGTTTGACAAACAAAGATTTGGAGGGAGTAAACAAATGTCCGTTTACTCATAGCATCAGAATGACTAGGAATCCACTGATTTCAAGCTGCCCACTCTAGAAGTATACAACGGTAAAATGGATCCCACTGATCACTTGATGAGGTACACAAGGCATATGGAAGTGCTGGGGGAATCAAAGGAGGTTATGGCCCGGTGTTTCCCTTGTACTTGACCAATATAGCTGCAATGTGGTTCAAACAGCTGGAAGATGGATCTATAAGAACATGGACAGAATTGGTGGATAGGTTTTTGAAACAGTTTGGAGTTCGTATCAAAAGGCGGAAGTATGTGATGACATTGACATCGGTGAAGTAGAAGACGGGAGAATTGCTTAGGACTTTATTAACCTAGTTTAATGCAGCAGTTTCTTCGATGGATCGGCTGGATCCATCAATGGTTCTAATGGAGGTGGTTTCAGGAGTCAAGGATAATTCGAATTTCAAAGTATCATTGATATGGGATCCACCAATGGACCTTGGGGAATTCTTTCATGAAGCTGAGAGAGTTCTTCGACAAGAGGATGCATGTTTGGAAATGAGGTCAAAGGAAGTAAACATGGTTAACGATGGAGAACCGTCCGGTGAAAGCTCGGGTAGAGATATGGATAAAGGGAAGAGGAAGCGTTGGGGAGAACAAAAATTCTCCACTTACATAGGGCTGAATGAAACATTGGAATGGATATATTTGGATACCTTGGATCACCTACCTTATCGAAGGCCGAAAAGAAGGGCACCCTCAAAATGTGAAAGGGCATCGGAAAGGCACTATCTCTTTCATGACCTGGACGGGCATGATACTAACAACTGTAGGCATTTGAAGGATATAATCGAGGAGCATGTTAGGAATGGTTAGTCGGGGGGATATGTTGAAACTCGGAATCCAGTGGTTGACTGGAGCAGCCACCGCCTATCTTGAATGACGCTGGCATGAGGCCGAGGAATGATGGTCGGTTGGTCATCAACTGATCATGATGGTGTGGAATAAATAACAAACTCTAGGAAGATGGCTAAGTCACTTACTCATGTACGGGGACGGAGACAACCCTTAGGCATGCTCTAAGATGATGATAAAACATGATGCTCTGGTTTGTGAAATCTTTTTTTCATTTTGGCTTGGACACTTGCTTTTTCTAGTTTGGTTTTGGAGTTTGGTTTGAACTCCTGTTTTGTTTGTTTTCTAAATTGGATTCTGGTTTGGTCGTTTTCTTTTTGGTTTGGACTTTTGATTGGATATATGGTTTTTCAGTTTGAATCTGGATTTCAGATTGGATTTTGAATGATTTTTTATCTGGTTTTTGGTAAAAGGTCGTCGAGTATGTACAAAGCTAGGCAAGGGTCCGGAGCGACCAAGATTCGGCCTAGGACTTAGGACCCATATTATTTGTCGGTTACTATTTCAGGTCATCGAGTGTAGACTATGCTCGATAAGGGTCTGGAGCGACCAGGGTTCGACTTAGGATCTGAGCCATGGCATTAGAATGCTGAACCAGGAACACCATGGCATTACTTAACATAGGTCGTCGAGTGTGGAGTGCGCTTAGCAAGAATCCAGAGAGGTTACATATTTGGATTTCAGCTTTGAATGGCTAAGGATTGGCTATGATCCGAAGTGATCCCATATTTGGATATCGATGCGGAGAGGTCATGGATTTGGGTATTGGATATAGATGGATTAGAATTCGCTTGTCGGGTTCGTATGGGTGTGGAATTGGATAAGGATTTGGCTACTAGGTAGGGATCAGATATCAACTCGGAGCAGTCGCAGATTTGGATGAGGATACGACAATGGCACTTGGGTAAAATGGATTAGATTATGAATTGGATGGTATGGCTATGGATAAAAAAATAGACTATATATGACAGATCAAACGCTATTCAAAACATGCCTTCCTACCGCAAGGCATGTTTTGGGAGGAAAATGTTATCCCACCTTTCAGCAAGGCCGTAGGTAGGAAGAATTAACTAAATCGACTGCTCATTTGTCGAGACTGGAATATGGTGGGTTTAAGTCAACTAGATGGATAGATGATCAATCACGAATGATAAATATGATTATGAAGCCGAGGTTCAACGTAGTCGATGGAAAAGAGTCACGAAATACTTGACTTTTGAGTTTCGACAAAAGTCGAGGTGATTTGGGATGTTTGGATTTTTGCTTCGAGTTGCTTCTAGGTCGGCTTCAGGTTTTGAAGCTATTTGCTTCGGGTCATTTAGATAGCCACTTTGAGTCATGGTGGATCGGCATGATGGTGTGGGTCGGCATAGTAATGTGGATCGGCATGATGGTGTGGGTCGACACGGTTGTTTGGATCGACATGATGGTGTGGATCTACATGGTGGTGTGGATCGGCATGTTGGAGTGGAACGACATGATGGTGTGGGTCGGCATGGTGATGTGGATCAGCATGGTGGAGTGGGTCGGCATGTTGAAGTGGCTCTGCATGATGAAGGCGTAGGGTCGGTACAATCTTGCTTTGAGTCCTGGAAAAAACTACTTCGGGTCACACACAGGAATGCTCTGGGTCGACCGTGATGAATCTTCAGGTCTACCTTGGAAGAAATCTATGTCTGTGCTAGGTAGGAATTAGATCAGGTCAGTATCCTCAAAACTCTGGGTTGGCACATAGATAGGCCAGTGTTTTGAGGGAGGAGGATTGACATTGAGTTACTTCGGGTCCTAGCCTCAATTGCTTTGAGTCATAGATAGGCATGCTTCGGGTCATCACCTAGGAAATATTAGGTCGACATATTCTGAACTTAGGGTCGGTCCTAATGATAGATTTGGGGTTGACTATAGTCTTGTTGGCTCCGGACTACTCAGGATGCCCAATAACTCTGATTTTACCTATATATACACCAGGCGGGGCTTTAGAAAAAGGGATCTTCATTCTATTTCTCTTCTTCTTCCCTATTAAGGTTATTATACTATTATTGCTTTAAAAACTCTGGATTGTAGTTGTAATTGATTCTCATATCAATAAAAAAGGAAATTTCTACAGTGGTCATAGGCCAGAGTCAGCCGAACCACTATATATCCTTTGTTATTAATGCTCTCTTTTTAATTTGATTGTTCTTCATATTTATACTCTCTACATACACTCTATCTATTATCTGTGACTATTAATTGTTTCTTTCAACGACTTTTGGGTGTTAGTTGCCAATTTTGGCGCTAACAATAATATTATGCTACAATATATATTCATTTACTTATCTTAAATTATTCAACGTAAATTAGAATAATTTTTGAATTTATTAAAAAAATTAATTTAATTTTTTTAACCAAATGAAATATTCATTTGATAAATAAATTGATTACATGTTAACTAATAAAGATATATATATATATATATATATATATATGTAACAATAAATGCTATAGTTTGTATTTATTTCAAATTGGCTAAGATGAATAAAATAAAATTTTGAATTTAAAATAATTTAAATAGTTTTTAATCAAAATAATATGAAGTAAAAGTAATTAAATAATGTTTAATTAGTAACCGTTAAAAGTAATCAAATATGATTTAATTAATATCATACATAATAATATTATATATGATAATTAAATTATTATAACGACTTGCCTTTCCGACCCCCTAATGTCGACACTAGTGCATCCACGGTTCATGTGTCGGGCATCTACATGCCGAAAAGACAAATTGTTAGGATAAAATAAAAAGTAAATGAACGAGAAAGAAGTGAACAAAATATAAGAATCTCATAATGGAACGATAGCATATAATATAAAAAGATAGTACAAAGAACTACTCTAAGACACATAGCATTTCAGAGTTACATTCTTACGTACTATCATCAGTCTATCCTCACAAATGATGATGATTACTAGTAGTTTGTACGGTCAAAGCGGTTAGTGGTTCTATAGCGATGGAGATGCAAAAAGTCGCAGCGGAGATAAAGAGGGGACATAATAGAAAATATCTGAGGTACAAAAGGCTTCATTGGTATAAAACCAAATGTTTAAAGTTAATTTATTCTCATTCTTACATCTTTGTGAAGAAAAAATATATTTTTTAGTCTTACATAACAAAATCGAAGAATATCATGATTTATGGAGACTGGATTCTACAACCACAATAGATTTATAACTTATATTAAGAACTTAAGCCTTAAAATTAGGTCTTTACCCTAACTTTGTTGATTTGGTTGAAAAAAGAACTAGGCAAATCAATCTTCGTATATTAATGTATTTAAAGTGGGTGCTAAAAAGCCATAATTTAGCGCGTGTAATAGAAAATAGAGCGGCTTAAAGCGAATCTATTATTTAATAGTGCTAAATTGAAATAGTGTAGTGGTTGAACAACGCTATGCGCTATAGCGGGGCTTTAACTACACAGCTAATAGTACACCGGAAATAAGAATACTACAAAAGGAGAAATCGTTTCGCTCATCTCCTTAAGTTCCAAAGAATATCAACGGAAAACTACCATTCCCAAACTGTTATCCCACCTTTTGGAAAGGCCATGACACCAAGGAATTGACTAGGAACCGAAGACAGTCCGTCCCAATGATCAGTTATACACAGGTCTACTATGGATACTGGTAAATTTTTTCCGAGTTCGGATCGAGCTACAATTGATATAATACGAGAAGCAAATCTATGAAAGCCAACGTTCCAAGTTTCAAGTCAACCGGATTTTGTATGCTCAAGAAATGGATCTATCAAAATCAAGAGAGAGCATCGGTTCGTATGCATCATGTCTACCTACTTTGTATCCACCATGCCTATTCCATTTCATATCCATCGCGTTTACTCCACTTCGTATCCATTAACTGAAACTAGTCCGTATTGGTTCCATTCACATATTTCTTATCGATCGTCCAACGATCGATATGAATGTACCAACAAACGATCGATACGAAGTAGCATCTTCTGTCGATACGAAACAAGCCAAACACCATCGATATGAGGTAGTTGCATGTAATCGATACGAAATACTCTCTATGTCATCAATACGAAGTGACTTCAAGCATCGATACGAAGTAAAGTGCAAACTATTGATACGAAAGGAATTAATCCAAGTCGATACAAACAAAGCACGTAAAAGTGGAAGATTCGATCGTGCGACATTAAAATTGGATCGATCATAGAATATAGCACTACATCATCGATCCAAATATGATCGGTACAAATTACCATCGATTCGAGTAAGATCGATGCATATAAGATCGATACAAAGATGCCAGCTAGATGAAAATCCAAACTTGAATCGATCATAACTCAAAATCTAAATCCAAACTTGAATCGATCATAACTCAAAATCTGCAAGTCCAAATGCCACCAAATTTCCACAGGAGCTTACTTACTACCTCAAGATTATCTACGATTGATCTCATCCCAAAAGGCCGTCATCATGATCGATACGAAATGTACATGGATCGATCCAGGATTCATCCCCAATGACCTCGGATCAATCAGGTGGGTCCACCCACATGGGAGAAGAGGTATTCCGAGATCTGAGCTAGATATTTCAGCTTATGCCTATAAATAGCATCCATATGCCTCCAAAAAATGGATTTTGGATTCTCCCACACCGATACTTTGCCAGAGAATCATTGCAACTCGAGTGCTTGAGTGTGTCCTTTGTAATCAGATTGTAATCTTCAATAAAACAACAAACTTTCCATAGAGGACGCATGCTACAATGCTGAACCACTCTAAATTCTTGTGTTCTTGCATTCTATTTGCTTGTTCTGGCGTATTTGTTAGATTAACCTCCGTTTTCATTTATATTCCTCATTTTAATCTCTTCAAATATGTCCGAAAAGTGTTTTTCCCAATTTTGGTAGAAACAATTTGGTGCTTTCACCGAGAGAACCTAACTTTTCTCCACTCCATTGGATCTACTGCCATTGTTGGATTGTATAAATCTAAGGAGAAGATCCAGATCTACCATCCAGGAGTTCATTCCACACTACTTAGATAGCATCAGGTCTAGGAAGGAACTACATCAGCTATGGTTAACACAAGGACTGCTTTAACCGTTGCTAGCCTAGAAGGACAGGATAGACAGAACCCTACACAACTGCCTGCTACAAGTTAGAATTCAACTGCACCTTCAGATCTACAAGGCCCTGTCACCAAGGAGGAGTTCCAGATCCTTATGAAAAATCTTACCCAAAGCCATCAGGAGCTCATGCAACAGATTTGTGCCAACATGGAGCTAGCCCACCAACTGAACAAGGAGAGACGAAGGAGATCTTGAAGGGATCGTGCTTCCTATTCATCCACCGAAATCTCAACTACTTTTGATTTTAACCATAGATCTACATGTCCATGGCTGGATGGAAGCTACGCATAGGCCTCCAGGCATCAGCATGTTCCAAATCTCAGCCAAGCTAGAGGTGGTCCCTCTACGGGACACCAGGTCGGGCGCTGCTTCTGAGGAGGGGTACTTCCTTATCACAATATTGATAGCCATGTAGCTACTGCCACGGAAAATATGAAAGCTTAACTTCAGAATCAATCAAACCCAACTTTTTGTCAACACAATCATGCTCCTAACCCTATATCCCCAAAGATCTGGAGCCAAGCAGGCCAGGCACGGACCGTCGAATGCGCCCAAACCGTCCTCGCAACGTGGAACCTGACCATGCCTTGGCCCAAAATATCCAAATGCCAAACATTCCAACCATGATCCGTCAAATGATCCACGAAAGTCAAGGCCTCACCAACGACGATTGAGGAATCTCCTAGTGTCATACTTCATTCACTAATGACATCTTCTATGCTGAACCACCTCGCCGATTCAGGATGCCAACTTTACATGTTTATGAAGGGAGTTCAGACCCTGACTAACACATCCTGAAGTATGATGGCTCATGAAGGCCACATGGGCCGACGATGCGGTCAAGTGTAGAAGCTTTCCTATCTCCCTAGGGAGCATCGCCACCATGTAGTTTACTCATCTACCACCTCGATCCATTTCAGGCTTTGACCAGTTGGCCACAAAGTTCGTCGGACGGTTTTGTAAGCATGTTACGAGACTGAAAGATGTTAACACCCTATCTAGCGTCATTTAAGCTCCAGGAGAGACACTCAGCCGTTATTTGAAAAGATTTCAGGCCACGTATGCGGAAACCATTAACCCCAATGATAATTTTATATTGATGTCACTAACTAAAGGAATCAATCCCGATTTCGAGTTCGGCAATTGGTTGGCTGGGAAACCCCCCATGTCATTGGATTGTTTCTATGCAAAGGCAGCCCAGTTCTCAAGGAGAAAAGGCGCTAGAGAATCAAGAAAATAGGATGACGCGGGGCCCAGTGGAAGGAATCCAAATTAACGTTGTTGTGAAACAGACCAGTGAGTACTTCGCCAACGTGCAATTGAATATATAGAACAAGCAGAGCCAGTAGAAAGGCAATGTAGGTCACGGTAAGGAGCAAGATCAAAATCGTGGACCGTGACATGTTTAACCAATATACTCCCCTGAATACATCCCTGGAAATTTTTTATTTGCAAACCTATAATATTGGATCGTATAAGAAACTAGCTCCAAAACAATCATTTGAGAAGCAGATTCAAATCAAAAAATTCTATAAATTCCACGATAGTTATAGCCACAATACTAATGAGTGTCGTCACTTGCAAGATATTATCAAGAAGTTGATCAGAGAGAGAAAGTTGGAATAGTTTGTGCAGGCACCGTGGAATGGAGGTACAGGCCTATCAAACCCAAATCAAGGTCAAAACTAGGCTAGGCCAGAGGAACCCATGCGTACTAGTGGGAGGTTGGTTATAATTACAGTCAGTGGTGGTCCTCATCCACTAATCATATCGTATTGGCGGGAGGTTGGTTATATGCAGGTCTACTATGGATACTGGTAAATTTTATCCGAGTCTGGATCGAGCTATATAGATATGATACTACAAGCAAAGCTATGGAAAAAAAGTTCCAAGTTTCAAGTCAATCTTAGTTCGTATGCTCAAGATATGAATCAATCAAAACCAAGGGAGAAAGCATTGATTCGTATCCATTATGATTACCCTACTTCGTGTCCACCATGCTTATTCCATTACATATCCATCGCATTTACTCCACTTCGTATCCATCAACTAAAGCTAGTTCATATCGGTTCCATTCACATAATTAATATCGGTCGGCCAACAATCGGTATGAATGTACCACCAAACGGTCGATATGAAGTAGCATCTTCAATCGATATGAAACAAGCCAAACACCATCGATACGAAGCAGCTGTATGTAATCGATATGAAACAGTCTCTAAGTCACTGATATGAAATGGCTTCAAGCATCGATACAAAGTGAAGTGCAAACCATCGATATGAAAGGAATTAATCCAGGTAGTTACGAACAAAGCATGTAAAAGTGGAAGACTCGATCACTCGGCATGAAAAGTAGATCGATCCACGAATATAGTGCCACATCATCAATCCAAGTATGATCGATAGGAATTACCATCGATCTGAGTATGATTGATACGTATGTGATCGATATAAAGACGCTGGCTAAATGAAAATCCAAACTTGGATCGATCATAACTCAAAATCTACAAGTCCAAACGCCATCAAATTTTCACAGGAGCTTACTCACCACCTCAAGATTGTCTATGATCGATCTCATCTCGAAAAGATATCATCTTAATCGATACGTAATGTACATGGATGATCAAGCATTTATGCCAAATGACCTCGGATAAATCAGGTGGGCCTACTCACATGGGAGAAGAGGTATTCCAAGATTTGAGCCAGATATTTTCAGCCTATTCCAATAAATAGCAGCCATATGCCTCCAGAAAATGGACTTTGGATTCTTCCATGCCTATACACTACCGGAGACTCATTATAGCTCGAGTGCTTGAGTGTGTACAGTTGTAATCAGATTGTAATCTTCAATAAAGTAGCAAACTTTCCACAGTGGACGTAGGCTACAACGCCGAACCATTCTAAATTTATGTGTTCTAACATTTCTGTTTGTTTGTTCTAGCATGTTTGTTAGATTAACCTCCTTTTTTTATATTCCTCGTTTTAATCTCTTCAAATACGTTCGAAGCGTGTTGTGCCCAATTTTGGTACAAACACAAACTATTCGAAAGAGAATCCATAGAATTAAGGGAAAGATAAAACCATGAATTAGACATAAGTTTGGTATGAGAAATTCAAAAAATAGGTAGCTAGCATATAAAAGTGCTTTTGAGACTATTCGTATCATCATACACATTATCACTTTAAAAGAATCAAATCCACCTAATAAGTACATAAGCTGATATAATACATAATGTCTAGGATGGGAATATAAGTTAGATAATAACTATGATGCTTGCATCTACAATACATCAGTATTAGAAGTACAACTAAAACAGCTAAGGTACGTTTGCATAATGGATTTCCCTCAAGGTCTCCTTGATAAACACTAAAGATGGCCTCTTTCACAAGGATCAGAAACTACCTTTCGAAACTATGCTTATCTCTAGATAAAATATGTCACTAGGTAAATATAGCTAGTTCATGCCCAAACGTGTGATACAGAATATTACTAACTCCCATGTGCCTCAATCTAAAGCATTTTAGACATTAGCATTTGATGTACCCTTGGGTTAGCTAAATCCACTGGCTATGAGGCCTATTTTGTTTTTTGTTTTTTGTTATTCTCGATGGTGAAGTCATGTTTAGCATCCTAACATACGAGTCTTCATCACTCGAACAGATCTCGAATCTCTCTTTGATTTTAAACATCTCAAATAGTACATGAATCTCTCCATGGATCCCAAAATAAGTCATCGTCGATGGACGCTAATGTTGACCTCTCCCTTGGACTTAACCTTAAGATAGATGGTTTAATTCTATAACATTCCACTCCACAATCTCTTCCGAAAGATAGAACTCGTATATCAATTTTAAAGTGGTTTTCGGTAACTAATACACTTATCCGATCTCAGTCTCTTTAAAACTAAATTGAAGAATTTCAGGTTAACTCAATTCTGATTCTTTAAAAAGTAAACGAATGATATAATGGAATCCACCCTGGGGGGATCTCGTATATATACATAGACTTTCACAAGAATAAAACCTCCCTATAGGATGTCAAGTCATATCAGTGCGTGATGCTTACATAGACTTTTAAAGTTGATTTTGTTAATTTCGATAGTTAACTAATTGACTTTCCATTAGAAAATTAAAACGATTGCTTATGGAAACTAGTCCCGTATACTATCATGATTCCAATTTTTTCAACTTATATCATCCCTCCGTCAACAGTGAAGCAGGTAGGTTAGAGCACTATTTGTTTCTAAATCATACTTGAACATCATTCTTAACTCTCACAGATAAAATAAATCTAATTTTTCGACTTTTATTGCTATGCACATGACTAAATATTTTCCGTAGACAAGTAAACACATAAAGCATGATCAAGTCTTACAAAGCATGATTAAGTCACATATGCGACTTCTAATCCTCTTTTTACTTAATTAATTCTTTAATTAATTAAAAATTCTTTGCAAATACTTGTATATATATTTAATATATCTTTGCGATAGAAATATGCGTGTATGCTACTATTTCACTATTCATTTCTACTCTTTCAATATTTAGAAATGTGTCCATATTCTTATCCCAAATGGTATTACAATATTCACAAATCTTAAACAAGATACCACATTTACAAATGTATATCTAAATGAGTTAAATCAAATATTTTTTTTTTTTTTTTTTTTTTTGGCAAAGCCAGCGGGGTTAAATGGCCCCTTCCATATTATTTATAATTATAAGATAACTTACAATCATAAACTGAAGACATAGATAACAAAGAGCAGAGAGAAGGGGGGAAACAAAGGAAAAAATATTAAATACAACAAAGAGAATAAAAAAGAAAGAGCTGGGATTATGATGCCCAAAGCTCAATCAAGCCCGGGACAAAAGCATAAGGAGAACTCTTCAATGCATAGTGGATCTGCTTGCTGATTGTGTAGAAGACGTCCAACCTATTTTTGTTACCTCCATTAAAGAGTTTATCATTCCTGTCTTTCCAAATTTCAAGCACTGTCACTTTCAGATACAACAGTAGTGCATATGCTGAAGGTACTTTCCATCTTGTTGCTTGGTAAATGTTGTGCCATTCCAACGTACTGTTCATACTAGGGTTACCATAATAAGCTTTCTGCCTGACATGCTTCCATATATAATAGGTGAAGGGACAGCTGAAAAACAGATGATGAATATCCTCCTTATCAAGCTGACAGTATACACAAAACGGATTTACACTGATCCCCTTCCTTATCAACTTCTCTTTTGTATGCAAAGCATCCTTCAAAACCTTCCATAAAGCTAAATTATGTCTCTCACTAGTATGGGACAGCCATACTCTTTTATTCCATGGGAATCTAGGGTATAGGGTGTGATTAGACAAAGATTCATATAAGCTTTGAATAGAGTGTTGAGATTTCTTCTCCGTCCACAAGTACTTATCCATATCTCCCCATAGGTAAGGTTTGTGGTTGTATCTTCCCCAATCACCAACACACATCCGAATGATCGAATCAGGCAGGGTAGTTCTGTTGCCTCTGATGTAAGAAACAGCCTTAGCATTAGTAGGGATTCCAGAGGCAATTATGTCATCATACTGCATAGACTTGCCAAGAATTTGACCCACACCTAACCAGGGCGTAAACCAGAATTTCAGTTTACTCGAGGTGGACATATGAACGTATGCGAAGGGCAGAACAAGGTCTCTAACTTTTAGCATGAGTTTCCATACCCAGCTGCTGTGTTGCTTTGGGGCAACAGTCCATATTTCCTTATCCGCCAAGTTGTACTTAAGACACCAGCTGACCCAAAGGGTATTGTTTTTGTTTAGCAGGCTGTTGAGATGAGAAGAAACGGCAGCTAGGTTCCATACTCTCAAGTTAAGCATTCCAAGCCCTCCCTTAGATTTTGGAAGTTCCAGTTTACTGAAAGCAATAGGAGGCAGTTTTTTGGTGTGTATCGAGCCAGACCATAAAAAGTTAATCATAGCAGTTCTCAGCATGGAGATAAGTTTAGAAGGAAGTAAGAAGGTCCTACTCCAGTAAACTGACATGGAGAATATAACCGATTTTAGAAGGGTGATCCTGCCTGCTTGGGAAAGATATTTATTGTGCCATTTATCAAAAACAGCAGAAATCTTCTCATACAGAGGAGTACATTGAGACAAGGTGATTCTCTTAGTTGCCATTGGAATACCCAGGTAAGACATAGATGACTCAAATGGAAGCATTCCAGTGATAGACAAGCAGTGTTGGATTTGAGATGTCGGAAGTCCAGCCACTAGAATGTGAGATTTCTGAGGGTTGATTTTCAAGCCAGTAAATGTGTAGAAAGATTGTAATGTTGCCATAATAGATTCCAGAGACTTTGATGTTGGCTTTGTGAAGATGATTAAATCATCAGCAAAGGCAAGAGAAGTCACCATGGGGTTTCTGCACTTTGGATGAAGTTGATAGTTTTTCAGTCTAACTTGGTTCTGAAAAGAAATGGTCAGCGTCTCCATCATGATAATAAATAAGTAAGGGGAAATGGGGTCACCCTGTCGAAGACCATTGAAGCCCTTGAAATACCCCACAGTCTTTGCATTGTAAATCAAGGAATATCTGACTGTAGAGATACACAGTTCAATCCATTTAATAAATTTAGATGGGAAATTCATTATGGCCATAATGTGAAGGAGGGGAGGCCACTGGATAGAATCAAATGCCTTCATGATGTCAATTTTCATCATAGCTCTTGGAGATATGTTTTTATGAGAGTAACCATTCAACAACTCATGAGATAGTAAAACATTATCAAGGATGCATCTATTGGGAAGAAAAGCTGCTTGATTTGGAGATATGATGGAGGGTAAGGCCATTTTTAGTCTAGAAGCTAGGATTTTTGCTATGCATTTGTAGATTATATTACAACATGCAATGGGCCTATACTGGGTAACTGAAGCAGGGTTGGATGATTTAGGGATGAGGGCTAAGTTTGTGGAATTTATAGAACTGAGCATTTTAGATTTGTCGAAAAAATTATGGACAGCCCCGTAAACATCAGGAGAGATAATATTCCAACAAGTTATGAAGAATACAGCGTTGAATCCATCAGGCCCCCCCGCTGCTTCCTTTCTCATGGTGAATATAGCATTTTTAATATCTTCATCAAGAACAGGAGAAGTCAATGAAGCCTGGATATCAGTGGATAGGGATGGCATGGATAAATTTTGAATGAAGGAGTAGTCAATAATGGAAGGAGGGTTTCCCAGTAAAGAAGAAAAGTAGGTAAGAAAAGCACTCTCCACATCATTGGGAGTAGTATGAATATTTCCCTGTATGTCTTCAATTTGATGAATGTATGCCTTTGCATTTTTAATTTTTAAAGCAGCATGAAACTGCCTTGAATTTCTGTCGCCATGTAAATTCCATTTGTCCCTATATTTTTGTCTTGCCATGTTTGCTTCAACCGTGTATGCTTGTTCCAGTTTATGAACTAGGATCTTCTCTTCATCCAGAAAGCTCTGGTTATGCGGGGAGCCGATTATTTGTTCCTGCAAGTTTGCAAGAGACTTATGGATGTCAGATGAAAGTTTATTGCCATTCCCATATATTGTTCTGGACCACAGTTTGAGGGCAGCTTTAGTGTTTTGCAGCTTGCTTTGGAGTCTCATCATAGGGTTACCATAAACCCGAACAGCCCAAGCATCAATAACAACCTGCATAAACTGAGGATTATGACACCAATTATCAAAAAATTTAAAATTTACAAATTTGAAAAGGTTGGCGTCCCCAAAGGATAGGATCAAGGGGCTGTGGTCAGAGAGGATAGGAGGAGGAAGATTGGAGTGAATGGAAGGCCACTGATTGAAAGAAATGTTGTTCATAAAGGCATGGTCGATTTTAGAGAAAGTTCTTGGGCCATCATGTCTCTTATTATTCCAAGAGAATTCACAGCCAGATGATGGAATGTCAACCAATTCCGAGTTGCAGATAGAATCCTTTAAAGGGGTTAATTCTCTAACACTTAATGGATTACCACCTTTTCTATGGTTAGAAAGATAGGAGCAGTTGAAATCTCCTAGAACTATCCATGGGTGGGATGATTGTCTTAGGTGAGGGAGATAATTTAACAGTCTAACTCTAGATGACAGGGAGTTGTCAGCATAGATGAAGGTGGAGTAAAAAGGAGTGGAGGATGGAATGTGATGAATGAGGCAGTGAATGAATTGCCTGTCAGAAATGACAGGGGAGACTTTGTATATGGCTGGATCATAAAGAATGAGGAGCCTGCCATAGGGAGCTTCAGTATGGTTGGTGATGAAGTGCCAAGTAGATCGAATGTTTTTGCAAGCCTTGATAGAGAGAGAGAGGTCAAGTTTAGTCTCAGAGATTGATAGAAGGGATAGATTATGATGTTGTATTAGCGTTTTCACTTGCTCAAGTTTATGATACGAATGAGCACCTCTGATATTCCAAGCACCAATAGGGTGTATCAACATGATTATACTCTTGGATGTTTTAGTTTATCAGTTTTCTTATCTCTTTTAGAGATGGATGAAATGTGTGGGAGAATTTCAGAGCTTGAATCAGGAATCGATTCACAGTCTGATTCAATAGGTGAAAGAGTTTGGATTGACTTCTTCTTGCCCTTGGGTTTGACTGATAAAGAATCTGCAGAGATGGAAGAGATGTCAATGGGTTTTGATTTTTTATTGTTCTTGGGTTGCTTTGATCTTGAGTGGGACAATGAATGATGAGGGGAGTAATGAGTGGGAGAAGGAGGAGGCGAAAAAATAGAAGAGCTGCCAATTTGGAAAATCTTATCGGCAGGAATGGGTAATGAAGGGGAGGAGTTGTATGACTGAGAGGTCAGGTTGTTGGACGGTTGATTAGATAGATGATATAACAATGGAGGGGTAGTGATAATAGGGGGGGCTTGACAATTTGGAATGGTGATATTGGGATTAGGGTTGGATGGCTTGGATGCTTTGGAAGCATGTGCATGCAAGGAAACATGCACGGGTGGAGATTGCTTATTAATATTCGCAGTATTCGAGCTTATAGTTGGCTGGGACGATTTAGACTTGTGCGAGGAGGAAGAAGGATGATCCAAATCAAAAGCAAGTTTATCAGATTTGTCAGTAACATCATGTGGATCCAGCAGTTGAGCAAATTTATTGGAGGTGGATAGGTTAAAGTGGGGATATTTGGCAGTAGAAGGGTTGGACGAATTCATGGCATGGGAGGTTGGATGATTTGCATGGGCATTTATGTATGATGAGATTGTGGACAGTTTGGATTGGTGAGCAGCACCTTTTCCATGCATCGCAGTCTCATTAATTACATTTCTATCTTTTCTTGGTCCAGTGGTTTACGACATGAGGTGAGTTGCTGCATCTTGTTGTGGTGGCACAGGTTCGATTCCCAGCGGCCACAAGTATGAGACATAAGTGCACGGCCACTTTAAAACCGGCTTAACCAAAGGTCAGGGCGACATAGTCTCCCTGTCCCCAAAGTTTTTGTCAAGTACTAGTGGTCCAGTGGTTTACGACATGAGGTGAGTTGCTGCATCTTGTTGTGGTGGCACAGGTTCGATTCCCAGCGGCCACAAGTATGAGACATAAGTGCACGGCCACTTTAAAACCGGCTTAACCAAAGGTCAGGGCGACATAGTCTCCCTGTCCCCAAAGTTTTCATCCATCAGTCTCCCTGTCCCCAAAGTTTACAAAAAATGGCGTCCCCTAATCCCGCTTCTACCCAGTCCCATCAGCCATCCCTTGTACCTCCCGCCCATTCCCTATCGCATCAACCATCCCTCCTGCCAGATCCCGTACCTCTATCACTTGTTCCAGACCCTCCGCCCATTCGTCCACCTATTCCGCCTTCTATCCCTTGCCAGACTATATCTTCTCTCTCCAACCCTTCAACATCCGGTCCTCCCAAACCTTCTATCCCTTTTGCTTCAGTATCTCCCTCTTCATCTTCCTTGCCTTACCAATCGAATGAACATGCTTGGACTTCTCTCTTCAAAAATCTCCCGCGCAATGCGGGGAAGTACACACCTGTTCATATGGATTTACAATTCGAAGGAGACGCAATGATTCCACCAGAAGATGTTCTATCAGCTGGAACTGATATATGGAACAATTACGTGGTTGGATTCTTTCTCGACAAGCCTCTGTCTTTCACAGCAGTATCTAACCACCTGAAAAAGTACTGGAAACTGAAAGGTAGCTTTTCCATGAAATCTGATGGTACGGTTTTCTTGTTTCTATTCTCAAATGATGAAGACAGGGAAATGATAATTAGTGGTGATCCCATCATCATAAAATCAAAGATGTTTATCACCAAAGAATGGGATTCGGCCATAAGCAATGTTTGTGGCTCCATCAGATTGGTCCCTATATGGGTTCACCTTCATAACATCCCTTTGTTTGCATGGTCTCCATTAGGAGTAAATTGGTTAGCATCCAGACTTGGGAGATTAAAATGTATGGATGAGCTCACTGAAAAACAGGAAAGAATGAATTATGCAAAATGCTTAGTTGAAATAAACCCCTATCAGGAGCTACTAAAATCCTTCTTGGTTAAACTACCAGATGGTAATCATCAAACAGTGTATGTCGAATATATGTGGCAACCTGATATATGCATAGATTGCTCTATGTTTGGACACAAAACAATGGACTGCAGACAGGCTCAAAATGATGACAAAAATGATGGGAAAGCATCAAAGGATTGCGAAGTATTGAAAAGCAGAAAGAATGAACAACTCGAAAAAGACAGAGGGACAAGGATAAATCATGTTGAGAGTAAAGGAAACTGGAAAAAAGTTGTGGGTAGTTAAATCAAATATTATTAATACATTGTCATTATAAATCCATAAGATTTCACACTTAGCATTACCTTTAAAACATTCTTTTAAAGATATAATAAGTATACTCGAGAAGGGTTAAAAATAGAATTTACTCAAACATTTGTTTACCATAAACCCAAAACCAGTTTATACTTGTCACTACCTTTAAAAACATTCTTTTTGAAGATCTAAGTATATATACACTTATTAAACATGGTAATATAATTTAGTTAGCTTTACAATACCATTTATTATAACATAAGTGTTATAGTCCAAATTTTATTTTATTATTTTATAAAATACTTAACTTACGTTTCCAAACTTATATATAAAGTACTTTAAAAAAAATTATACATATTTTTTAAATATCTAAATAAAATATTATGCAAGGATAACTAATTTATAATTTACTAAAAACCTTCTATTTTAAATGCTACAAAGGAAATATTTTAAAAAAATTAATACGTAATCATTAAAAAAATATATAAGCTCCTAATCTTTTTTCATGCTTTAAATCATTTTATTAGACTTTCCAAAAAATATCCCATAAAGATTAAAAATTATAAACCATTTAAACATTAAAAACTAGCTAATATATCCCATTAAAATGAAATATTGCAACAAGGCAAGAAGTGCTATAATAGACCAAAGATAGAATGTATAAGTTCAATCTAATGTTCTAGACAGAGAACAATATGAAAATGCATAATCTTATGGGCAATTTAACCACTTATTTCATCTAACTTTTTTCCAATAAGTAGTATATGTAGGTCATTTAAATACAATGAGAAGGAAGCCATACTTACATCTTTCAAATTAATTATAAAAGTTCCTGAAAATAAGGAATTGTCATGTAGTGCTCATATGGTGACCTTTCTCTCTGTAACTGATGTGCACATAAATGTGCATATTTTTTACTTACATATTTAATCTAATTTAGTTAAATAAATGCGCATATAAGGTATTTTAATATGTTTTAACCAAAATTCAAATTATTTTCAAATCATCATTTAGTCATCTTCAAATAGAGGCGAAATAGTCATTTTTGTGCATATATTACTTTTGAGAATATTTATTTTATTTTTATTTGTAGGAAATTGGATGAAAGATGGAAGAGGCTTCATTGAAATATGCATGCACAAGAGTTAGAAGACAAATGTAGATGGAAATAAATTAGTTCATGCATCATGGAGGACCCTACCTACCCACTTATCTTGATCTACAATTAGGAGCTAACGCATATGTTAGTGAAGCTTAAAGTTACATGCATACTTAATGAAGAATTAATTAGAAGCTAACAATAACTTGGTGGCCATACTTCCTAAGGGGTATTTTGGATAGTCCCCTAAAATATGATTAGAGTTTCAAACATGTATTAATACCTCTTATGTTTCATTCAATGAGCTCTTAGCCCCACTTCTTTAGTTTAGTTTAGTGGTAGCAACAAATTATATAAGAAATAATAGGGCTTTCTAAGCCTCTTTTTCCTTCTTTTCTTCTTTGCTTTTATTTTATTTTTATGGTCATTTTTACTTACGTGCTCATTTTCCTTTCATGTTTGTATATCTATTTATTTATGCAAGTAGATTAATTCTCTTTTTATTTTAATTAGATCTCTTTTTTCTTTTGTTTTTGTCCTATATTGCAATCCACATTTGTTAGAAAACAAATATGAGAAGCTAAACCCCTTTAATTTAGTGGTAATGAAGCTCTCTTAATCATGTAGATTCAACATATTTACTAATCTATGATCTCTTTTTGTGTTAATGGAATGTTTTATTTGGTAAAATTTTTGTTATTTAACTTTGAATTTGATAGCCTATGTTGTTGACACTAAATATGTTATGCTTAAACAAACATAAACACAAAATACCTCTTCATTTACATATGATTATGGTAACGAAGTGGATTTTAGAATAAAAATTTGATGGTCTATATTACTAATCAATAGTAAATAGATCATGCTTAGAATAGATTTTAGTTTCAGTTTCATTATCATTTTCATGAGAGTTAACTAGTGGTCTAATGACAAGCGTCATTGTCCCAATGCTTAAGTGATTTGACTTTGGTGCGAGAAGTCACAAGTCCGAAACTTGCATAGCATGTTTCGAACATTTATTGACACATGATTTGTGGTTTGTTGTCGTGGTGACATATTGTATCTAAGTACTATTTCAAAAAAAAAACAAGTGGCTTAGTGGGTGTGTTAAAGTTTGATGGTTTATGTAAGGCTTATTAATAGCACAAAGACACCGTACTTATGATAACACATCAACTACATTCACTAATGACAAAAAAGTGATAACAATTTCATTGTATTGATTTATATGATCATGAGAAGTAAATTGCCTCTAAATAGCCTTCTAATCTCGTATTTTTATTTGCTTTCTTTTGCTAGTTCTTTTTAAGTTTTTTAGCTTAACACAACCTCAAATCTTAGTTTAATTTGATTGAGTAGAATTTTAAATCACTTCAATTCCTTACTGATTGACTCATACTCACCACGTACTAAAATTGTACGCCGTGCGCTTGCGGTTATTTTTATTACAACATTTAACAGTGGTTTTCTAATCGGATAGAAAATTCCACCGTTAATCAATAAGTTTTGGCGTTGTTGTTGGGAGTTGAATTTGATTTATTTTTATTCTTCAAATTATTTTTTGTTTAATTTTTGTGTATTTTCATTTTTTGTGTTAATTTGCATTTAGAAAATTTTTATCGTGTGTTGTGTGATCTTTGATTGCATTTTGATTGTGTGCTTGTTGTTTTTTTATTTGCATTTCTATTTAAAAAACACACACAATTTCGAAGAAAAATAAATACATATATTTTATTAATTTGCATTTATATTTTTACATTTAGTTTTTTCTCTTTCTTCTTTTGTTCACATTTTAAAAAATAGTCACCGTGCATATCTCACAGCACATCACTCCTCTTCCCACTGACCTGCTTCCCTGCATAAAAAATACTTTATCTCCCAAATTGCATCACACTTCCACACCTCTGCCGCCATCAACATATCACATAATCACTTCAGCCATAAAACTGCTTTGTAATCTCCACTGTCAAAACATCCTCTTACCTCTTCAACCTGCAAGCATATCACCATACTGTACATACTGTCATCACCTGCAAGCATATTGACATACTGTCAACTGTGCATAACCCTATTACATTTCCAACCATGCAACTATGCATCACATAACACATTACTGCATGTCCTCTACTTCACAAATTCAACTACCTTTGTGCATATATTTTACAGTGCTCTAAATCAAACTTCCCACCTACAGTCAAATCAAATTGACCACATCAATCCCCTCCTCCACAACAACACTACCCACCTCTTATGCCTCTTCAACCATACACATTTCAATAGAAACTATCAAACTTCCTCCATACCTCTTCATACAAACCACTGCACACTGTGCATATCTCCTACAACCTGTGCACATAACCATCTCCACCGCAAAATACCAGTGCAATCCATGCGTCACACTTCTACTCCCGCCATCTCAATTCTGTCTGGATTCATTTGCTACCACCCCTCTGTCAGAACCACACCGACATACTTTCACCATCCTTGAAACATTCTCTTCCACAACTGCTAACATCCACCATCATACTTCCAACAACACTGCACTACATACATTCCCAACTATTGCAACATCTTATCAGTACTCCTCCATACAACTTCATCACATCCACTACCATTTCTGCTTCACACCCTCTTGAAACACCACTTCTACTTCCAACATTATATGTTCCATCCTCCTTCCCACTTGCCTTCACATACTTTATACCACTTCTCTTTGTAAAATTTGCCACTTCGTTCAATCAGTTATATATCCTTATAAACGTTGATGTTTCTATAGTAAAAAGTGCATATGTTTATTATGTTAATATCGCAAATAAACGCCTAAGGAAGTCTTCCAAAATTAACTTAAAAATCATCAAATACAAGGCCATTTCAAAGTGCATCCATAGTAACCATTTTACTTCAAACTTTCACAACGTTGTTTCACAAGTTCTACCACTTTCCAAACCAATTCTTTACTGTCCACATATCAAAATATGTATAAGAAACAATCAAAATATATCATGTCATAATATATCAAGATATCCCAAAAATAAGCAAGTGAAAGCAAAGGGATTTCAAAGTGCTTTTACAGCGACTCTTTCACTTCAACATTCACATACACACTTCTATATCACACACAACATTATCAAACAAGTTAACATATAGTTTATGCCACAATACATGTTTAGAGGGTCATAGAAGTGAAAATATTACATAAAATGTTATCACTTGGTTTCAAAAGCAAGGAGGGTTTTAAAAGTAATAAATTGCATTGTTCTTTGCTTTTAACTTTATATTTCAACACCCAATTTATATATGCACATCTATACATACAAGATGGTGAGATAACTCGTCTAAATCCAAGCCTACAATAATCTCAAGCACACAAGTATCAAAGAACCACTTCCTACCATCACCTGTAAGCCAAAGCTTCCACCTTTATCCTTCATAAGCAAAGCCCATTCCTCTTATACCTTCAAGATGCTCATCGCCTAGGGGGTTGCACACTTTTTCTCTTTTTTCTTCAAGTTTGGTTTACTTTTCATGCTTCTTAAGGTGATCTAAGGCCATGATCAAAATTTGAAGGGGATTGGAGTTGATTTGCTTAGGAAAATGAAGATTGAAGAGAGAAAAGAGGTGATAATACTTGGCCTTTTTTTCACAAAACATGAAAATAAAATTATGAACACTTTAAGATATGATGAGAAGACTTTAACGAAGGTAAAAGGCACTCCTTATTACCTACTTGGCTAGTTAAAAAAGCCCCTATGTATTTTCTTTACCCCTCATTATTATCCGACATTCTAGCCTGGCTATATTGAACTAGTTACATGAGTTAGATTCGACTGCTGTCAAGGTCAATGAGTCTAGAGTGATGATTGTGGGATCCAAAAGTCAAGCACAAATGATAATATAAAGTCAGAGTTGAATGGAATTGTTAGTTGTGCAAGGCAAAATGTTCGAAGTATGGAATGTGGTACAACGCATAGGAGGGGTCAGTATAAATTAGCTCCAACAAGAGGGATCGGCTTGTTTCAAGGCATGAGAGCATTCTTATAGAAAACAACCAATATCTCAAGATCTAAAAGTCTAATGCATATGAAACGTGGATAGAAAGATATAGGGGACCTAAGGAACCTACCCTAGGAATTGCACCTTAGAAGGACCAAGTTGGAGGGTTCGGTATATGTTCCTTAGAAGGGATTGGTAGAAAGTTGCATGCAAGCAGTATTGAATCAAAGATCAAGTAATAACTCAAGCTCTGTTGATCCAAATGACATGAAATTTGGAGACTAAACATATTTTTGCATGAGGAAGCCACTATAAGGATCGCTTCCCAAAATTCGACCAAAGAAAGGATCAGTATTGATCTCTCCTCTTTGGAAATTGGTTATAGCGATCCCTTTAGTGGGCCCATATGGTTGTAAGGGTTTCAAGCCGAGTTTCTAGAGAGATAATTGGCGGCTTTCATTAATAAATACTGGCTTGAAGGGTCATTCTTAAGACTTTTGGGTGCTTCTGTTTACTTTATATTCTTGTTAACTAAGTACTTTGATCCTATCCCTCTTATACTCAGATTATAAAAGAATTAATAAAGCAATCTATTCAAAAGTGGACATAGGCAAATAATGTCGAATCGCTATAAACCGTGTGCGTGTGTTTATTCTTTTAGTTTATTATTGTTTCTTAAGTATTATCCACTATTTCAATTTTATTCTTCATTTAATTATCTTCAAAAAGTTTCTATTGAGTGTTTGTGCCAATTTCTGATGTAAACATTTTGGTGCTTTTACTAAGAAACATGATTCTTAGCCTATTAGAATCCCTCTGTTGCTATTGGATTACATAAATCCCCTAAAGGAGATCCATACTTATCTTTAGGAAGTTTTCTCGTTCAACTCAGATTTGCAAATCTAAGTGAAGCTATCAAATATGGTGAGGAACGCTAGATCTACTTCTCAAAATGTAGAAGGAAATGTGACCGCTAGCATCCAACAAGGAGACCTAGGCAATTAATCAATGAATGTGAATACTAAACCGGTTGAAGTCCAAAATCCCATTGATTCTGTTACAAGAGATGAATTTCAGAATCTAATAAGAGAGCTGATGGAGAGCCTTCGATAATTAAATCAATAGATTTAGACCAATATCAACTTAATGAACCAGCTCAATCAGCAACAATGAGGAAAATTTAAGAGGGACCCCACTCCTTACTCGGCATCGGAGAATTATAGCTCATCAGACGAGTATCATAGGCATCATAAAGCAGACGAATATCTCATAGAAACTTCGGGGCGTCAATCGGCAGACCATCATGGCTTTCCAGGACCGATCGATGTTGATCCCACTATAGGGCTCATTGTCGATCCCTCCCCCAAAGGAATGAACCAACCCATGCATACTGGGAATCAAGTTGGAGCTACTTTATTTGGTTTAGATTACGGAGTTCAATTAAATATTGACCAAATGCTTCCCTAGAATAATGATAAAGTGAATTTAGGAGATATACATTGAGAATACGGTGAACCAAGAAGGTATGGAATGGCCCGTAGACATCGAACGAACTTACGGCTATGGTCAGAAAGTTAGTGAGAGAGCAAGGGGCGGACCAATGATGATTGGGGAATCTCGAGAAGCCATACCCCCATTCACTGATAATTTTCTATATGCGGAGTATCCAAGGAGGTTCAACATGGCGTCGATGTCCTCCTACGAGGGAAAAACAGACCCCATGCAGTATATCATGAGATATGAATGGCTGATGAATTCCACATGAGAGGATGATGCAATTAAGTGCAGATTCTTTCCTATAACTCTCTCTAAAATAGTAACAATGTGGTTTACAAGGTTACCCCCACGATCAATTTCTAGATTCAATGATTTGGCCACAAGGTTTGTGGAGTAATTTCAAATGTATGCAACTTGCCCTAAGGATGTAATGTCCCTATCTAGGGTGAACCAAGCTCTAGGAGAATCATTGAAAGAGTATTTGGAGAGATTTCATACAGATGTTGTGGAATTCAGTAATCCAAATGACCTTGCAATATTGATGGCCGTGACAAGAGGGATAGATCCATAATTTTATTTTAGCGATTGGTTAGATGGAAAACCACTCGCAACATTGGGATGCATTTATGCAAAGGTGGGTCAGTATTTAAGAAAGGGGAAAGCCAGGTCCTCCAGGAAGAAGAATATTGCGGGACCGAGCAAAGAGCTAGTACAAAGTAATACTACAGTAAAGCAGTCTGATGATAGCTCTAGAAAAGTTAAAGTGAATGTCCAAAACAAGCCGAATCAGCATAAGAAAGATGGAGATAGGGGCCAAAAACAAAAGAGGGATTCTGGAATAGGGAAACCTGAGATTTTGATGTATGTTACTTACACGGCGTTGAATACATCCTTAGAGAATATCATTATTTGTCTATCTACAATAACATGCAATGTCGGAAGCTGCCTCCAAAAGAGTCATCGGAGAAGCAGAAACAAATAGGAAAATATTGTCAGTTCCATGAATGCTATGGACATGGTATGAATAAATGCAGGCATCTCCAGGATATTATCGAAAACTGATTTGAGAAAGGAAATTATAGTAATTTGTAAAAACCCCACAGGATGGCGGATAGGAAACATCCGACCTCAATCGAGGACAAGCACCATGCAGGGTTGAGGAGCCTACACGAACTAGTCGAAGATTGGTAATAAAAACAATAGTCGGAGCACCAGACCCATCAAACAAGAATTGGCATGAGATGGAGTAGTGTGCTAGCACGATTAAGCATGTGGATTTTGAATATTATTTGAATATAGAACATGAAGCTCCGGTAAAACAACAACGTACAATGGAAGATGATATCGTATTTAGAAACGGAGATGCAGACAGAGTGGAGGCTCTAACGATTGACCCAATGGTAATTTCGGCCATGATCGGCCCCCTTTTAGTGAGATGAATATTAATTGATTGTGGAAGTTCAGTAAATATAATTTTCAAAAAGGCCTATGATCAGATGAAAATGAAGCCAAGGACTTAAAGTCGTCTAAAGCTGTCATACCCGGTTTTAATGGTGTTACAACTAAAGCCATTAGTCATGTTGAATTACATGTAGAATTGGGAGGAGGTGACTGTAGGAGAGTGCGAACCTTGCCGTTAATTGTTTTGGATGTTGGTTGTCCTTATAATGGTTTTCTGGGCCGATCGGCCCTTGATAAATTTCGGGCAGCCCTTGCCCTATGGTATTTGACTTTGTACTTTCCGACATGTGATGTTGTTGGAGTTTTTCACGGTGATCAGGTGACTGGACGTGCTTGTTATTTAGCCGAGTTAAGGGATGTTCAATGTAAAGAGAAAGTTAAGGGTGTGCATAGGACTGTCTGCATCCAAGCTACCAAAGATTGACAACTAGTGCTTGAGCCTTGGCTCGGGCGACACAGTCGGTTCTATAGAGATACAGATCTGAGAGATGACGTAGAGCAGCCCAAAGAGAACAAGGCCACACTGGCCAAGATGATGATTGACATCGCAATTTGCACAATGAACCATCACGGGTCCTAAAGATCAGATCACAACTCAGCCCCCCGATGATGAAAGAACTTTCTAGATTTCTCCAAGCAAATCTAGACGTGTTCGCCTAGACTCACTCTGACATGTGTGGAATCTCACCTGCCACTACAAGCCATGCATTGAATATCGACCTGAGGCATGTCCAGTGAAACAAAAAATCACAGCAGAGATCCAGAGAGATCTATAGCTCTTAAAGAGGAGGTAGATAAACTCAAAGATAATGAGTTTATTCACGATACCCTTTACCCCAACGGGGTATCCAATCTTGTGTTTGTGAAAAAGGTGAATGAGAAAGGGAGAACATGCATTGATTACTCAAACGTGAACAAGGCATGTCCGAAAGACAACTTTTCCCTTCCAAGGACATACCTGCCGGTGTACTCACCCGCGGAACACGAATTGCTTTCTTTCATGGATGCATACTCGGGATATAACCAAATCCCGATGCACATTCCCGATCAAAAGCACACCAGTTTCATTACCAATTTTGGACTATATTGCTATGTAGTGATGTTGTTTGGACT
The DNA here is from genome assembly GCA_030765085.1 of Allium cepa. NCBI lineage: Eukaryota > Viridiplantae > Streptophyta > Magnoliopsida > Asparagales > Amaryllidaceae > Allium > Allium cepa. Next base: position 244,558,885 of record CM060930.1, read on the forward strand.
AAAGAATGCAGGAGCGACTTACCAGTGCTTAGTCAATAGGGTGTTTAAAGATAGACTGGAAAAACGATGGAAGTATATGTGGATGATATGCTCGTAAAGTCATGATGGTCAAGAGACCATATTAGATACCTAGTAGTAATGTTCGGCATCCTTCGACCTTACAAGATGAAAATTAATCCTTTGAAGTGTTCTTTGGGCATAGCATTAGAGAAATTCTTGGGTTTTATTGTTAACACCCGTAGACTTGAAGCTAATCCTAAGAAAATTCAAGTTATCTGCGATATCCAAGAGCCAAAGTCTATCGAACAAGTACAGAGTCTGAATGGAAAGGTTGCTGCCAAAAGTCAATTTATTTTCAAGGCTACTGATAATTGCATTCCTTTCTTTGACTTGATTAGGAAAGAAAAAAAAACTTCGAATGGATACATGATTATAAAGATGCATTTCGAGCCTTGGTGGACCACTTAAAGAAGCTTTCATCATATCAAAGCCAGTGGATCATGAAGACTTATCATCTATTTGGCCGTGTCGGTACATGCTATAAGTGCCGCATTACTTCGTGAGGAGAATTGAATTCAGAGGCTAGTTATTATTTCAGCAAGCAATTTGATGGGAGTTCAAAGGAACTATACGAAAATATGGAAATGGCATACTGCTTGTGATTGCATTACGAAAATTTGGACCATACTTTCAAGCACACCCAATCAATGTTTACACCAACTAGCTGTTATGAAAGTTCCTACAGGGACATTGGACGTCTAGAAGGTTACTCAAGTGGAATATCGAGCTTAGTCAATTCAGTATCACTATCTTCCTCGAAGGGCTATCTAGGGTCAGGCAATGGCAGATTTTATAGCAAAATTTACTACGTAGGAAGATTTCTCGAAAAGCAGCAAAATCCTTACCATATGATGGAAATTGTATATTGATGGAGCATTCAATGATCATTGTTCTAGAGCAAGAATTATGCTTGTAACTCCTAAAGACTGGTTAATCTGCTATGCTTTAAAGCTTGATTTTCCAGCGACAAACAGTAAAGCCGAGTATGTGGCTCTGATTGCTGGACTTTAACTCGCCAAAGAACTAGGAATAAAGTCTTCTCAAACCTTTTGCTATTCACAATTGGTAGTATACCAAGTCAGGGGAGTTTACCATGCTATGGGGCCATGGCTTGCTCCATACCTTGGCTAAGTCCAAGAGTTGTTGCTGACTTTGAGTACTATGATATTACGCATATTCCATAGGGTCAAACCAGAGATACTAATTCATTGCCAAATTTTACTAGTACCGGAGATGCACAACAGATGGGCTTGGTTTCGGCCAAAGTATTACGTGCCCTAAGTATAAACCTATAGAAATCTACCGGGTACTAGAGATGGAACCTAAGAGGGAATCGTGGATGACTCCGATTATCTACAGGGAGTACTATCTGAACAGATGAATGAAAAGCGACAAGTCCTTCGTAAAGCTTTAGGAGATATCGTATTAGAAGGAATTATGTACCGAAAGGGTTTTTCTGTTCCCCTACTTTGGTGTATTGCTCATGAAGAGATAAAATGGATCATAAAGGAAATTCATGAAGGGGAATGTGACGATCACATTTGTGGGGCAACTCTAGTAAAGAAAATACTCCATTACGGGTATTATTGGCCAATCATCAATCGAGATGCTGCTGACTATGTAAGGTGATGCGACAAGTGCTAGATATATGCAGAAGTTCCAAGAACTCCGCAGTTTGCGTCAAAATTGGTCACAAACACCCAATATCGATGAAAGCACTAGTTCACAATCACAGGTTACAAATATGTGGAGAATCAAAAATGAAGAACACTCAGAAAATTAAGAAGAAAGCAGTAAGAAACACAGGATTTATAGTGGTTCGGCAATCCAGCCTACGTCCACTTTGAAGTTGATGACTTTATTGCTATTCACTTGCTGATTACAAAGGATTACAGTGATAAAAATCAAATATAGCTGCAGTCTTGAAGTATGAAAAAGGTTCCGGTAGAGTCTGGACGTTAGAAAGCAAAAAGATCATTTTTCTGTAGACCCTAGAGCTCTATTTATAGACGTAGACTGTAAATATCTCGCTCAAATTTCGAACGACTTCTTCTGGCACGTGAGGGGGCACACGTGATCGATCTTAGGCGATTTTGACTCGATCCATGATCGATACGAAGGTAATTCGTATCGACCAAGATTTTGTCCAATAGAGTCAAAATTTGGCGTGGACCTTCTTTAGCTTGCACGTAAGCTCTTGTGAAAACTTCATAGCATTTGGACTTGTGGAATGTGAGATATGACCGATGTAAGCTCTTATTTTTCGAAGGCTGTCGAGTTCGTATCCATGATTTCATCTCCATTGTGTCGATCAAAGACATGTGCTTGTTCGTTGACGTGGAACGATAAACTGGGGGAGATCCGTGCTCTTCGCCACGTTGACCGAGCCTTCATCCTTGTAAATTCCCTTCGTATCTATCTGTAATACTCCATTCGTATCCATTCATTCCAGCCCTTGTTCATATCAATGATTGGGGGCATTCTCCTTATCGATCGTCATAGTTTGATCGATACGAAGTGACTCGTTTTGAGGGATCATGATCGATATGAACTAGGACTAGGATGGATACGAAAGCTTATAGATGCCATCGATTCAAACAACCATAAACTTGATGGATACGAACGAGGTCTATAGGGTGGATGGATACGAACTAACCTTGCCTACGATCGATTCGAACAAGGACTATGATGGGTACAAAATGGCACGGACATGAGGTATGCTGATGGATACGAACAACATAAGTCTTCCTTGATCGATTCGATCGCGATGGATACGAATAAGACCACCTCGAATCGACATGAACAGAAAGGTGCAAAGTGGGATATGCCAGGATGGATACGAACAAGACTTCTTTCCATGGATACGAACCACCACTTCATATCTTGAGCATACGAACTTTGATCATATAACATCGATCGTCGCTCACGATTGGGTGTCGTTCGAGGCAAATTATGATTGTTTGCAACTGGGTGCCATTCGAGGCGAAATGTGACCATTCGCGGTCGGATGTCGTTCGCGGAGAATTATGTATGTCCCCGGAGGGGACTTAGTATCGTTAATCTCACACGTTCGAGTGAATTTCTGAATCGTTTGTAATGGCGGTTTATCGGCATCTTAGAGCATGCCTAGGGACCGTTCGCAATCTCGTACATGTGTAAGTGACTTGGCCGTTGCAGAATTATTAAAACCAAATATCCATTCAACTGAGTTTTTCAACAGATGTGTTCAACAAAATCAAGTTCCAACACGAGAAATAGAAAACAAAAGCAAAATAGAGATGTCAAAGTGCAAACACCTACACCGATGCGATTGGTAGTCGTATCAGAGCATGCCTGAGGATCGTTCATGGTCCTGTACATGTGTAAATGACTTAATCGCGGTAGTGTGGAGTTTGCAACTTATTCGTCATTATTTCCACCAATTGATGACAAGCTGACGCCCCGATCCGAAGCCGTTCCCATTAAGTGCAGGTGGTGGCTACTCTCTTTCCACCGTGGTTGCTCCCCTTCTCACATACTGCAATAGCAGGCCATTCCAGATATGTCCTTCAACCTCATCCTTAAAGTGCCTGCAACCATTCGTGCTATGACCATTCAGCTTGTGGAATAAGCAATATTTGTCTGATCTTCTCTCATTGCTAGTCGGATCCCTCCTCATTGGCTTTCGATAAGGAATCTGCCCCCCGTATCCTGGTAGATTCGCTCCAAAGTCTCATTCAGTTCCGTATATGAGGTGAATCTTGGTTCCTTTCGTGATCGCATTGATCCATCACCATTATCCTCCGCCTTTTGTTTCCCTTTACCAGTTCCTGCACATCTTTCAGGAGGATTTTCACCCTTGACTGCATAAACATCGATTCCTTCTCCTTCCTCTCTTTCAGCATTTGCATACTCTAATCGTAAAAATCCTTCGATCTCATGATAAAATTCTCCTAGATCCATAAGGGGATCCCTTGTCAGCGAATTCTTAAATTCTATGACGTCAACTATGCCAGATATGGTTGCCATCAAAACCATGATGGATCTGGCTGATCCCCCGATGCAGCCGCTGCATTGAATCGTGTCAGAAAGCTCCTCAAAGATTCCCTGGTTCTTTGCTTTAGTGCTGCCAAACTCATCACATTCTTGGGTCTCGAAATGTGAACCCTGAACTGCCTCATAAACCTTTCAGTCAAATCGGTCCACGTTCCAATGGCGCCACTCTCCAGTTGTCTAAACCATAGCATTGCAATGTCTTCCAGGTACAATAGGAAGCACCAGGCCATGACCTCCTCGGATGCCCCCAGCACTTCCATATGCCTCATATACTTCGTCAGATGAACCGCAGGATCCGTCCTCCCATTATACATTTCCAATGTTAGTAGCTTGAATTCTGGTGGATTCTTGCTTGCCTGATCGTAAGAGCAAAGGGACTCCTATTCACATCCTCTAGATCTTTATTCACTAGTCCACCTCTCATGGATCGTCTGACCATTTCTGCCAATCTGTCACTATCGTCAAGCGGTACCCCTTGTCTGTTGCTTCTGTTTTGCCCCCCAAGTTCATAAGGGACTCCTAGGATTTGCCCTCCAGAACGAGCATTCATTTCTTTGTCAATGCCATTTTGCACGGCTCCTCCTGGTATTCTCCTTGGGATTGGGTCTACATGTTCCAGGTAAGTGGCCCCTAGTTCTGGGGCTGTGCCAGATGGTCCTGCCCCATTCTAAATTCTGGTCGCCGTGCTCCCGATCCCTATCTCCAGCATCTCCTGTGGCTGCATTAGCTTGATTCTTCACCGCGGTTTGTCCAGTTCCCTAAAGTACATTATGTATCATCTCTTCCTGTCTCTTTAGAAAATTTTCATGCATAGCTCCCATCATCGTCTCCATCTCATCTCTGGTGATAAAAATCGAGACTTGGTTCGCTTCTGTGGAAGCCTCCTGACTCCCCTTATGCTGACTCCTTTCTGCTCTTTGCCTTCTACTTGATTGCCTTGTAAAAGCTTTCAAATCTAGTCCCTAAGCCTTCAAATTCAACCTCCAAGCAATAGAATCCCTGAATTAGCCTTCTCAGTGAAAGCACCAAAATGTTTGCGCCAAAATTGGTCATAAACACCCAATATCGATGAAAGCACCAGTTCACGATCACATGTTACAAATATATAGAGAATCAAAAATGAAGAACACTCAGAAAATTAGGAAGAAAGCACTAAGACACATAAGATTTATAGTGGTTCGGCAATCCTGCCTACGTCCACTTTGAAGTTGATGACTTTATTGCTATTTACTTGCTGATTACAAAGGACTGCAATAGATTATAGTGATAAAATTCGAATGTAGCTACGGTCTTGAAGTATGAAAATGGTTTCGATAGAGTCTGGACGTCAGAAAGCAAAAGGATCCTTTTTCTTTAGGCCCTGGGGCTCCATTTATAGGCGTAGGCTGCAAATATCTCGTTCAAATTTCGGAAGACTTCTTCAGGCTTGTGAAGGGGCCCACGCGATCGATCCCAGGCGATTTCGACTCGATCTGTGATCGATACGAATGTAATCCGTAACGATCAAGATTTCATCCAATGGAGTCAAAATTTAGCTTGGACCTTCTTTAGCTTATACGTAAGCTCTTGTGAAAATTTCATAGCATTTGAACTTGTGGAATGTGAGATATGATCGATGCAAGCTTGTGTTTTTCGAAGGCTATTGAGTTCGTATCCATGATTTCGTCTCCATCTCCTTTGTGTCGATCAAAGGCATGTGCTCGTTCGCTGACGTGAAGCGATAAACTGAGGAGATCTGTGTTCTTTGCCATGTTGACTGAGCCTTCATCCTTGTAAACTTCCTTCGTATCCATCTGTAATACTCCATTCGTATCCATTCATTCCAGCCCTTATTATGGACGATTGGTGGCGTTCTTCGTATCGATCGTCGTAGTTTGATCAATACGAAGTGACTCGTTTTGAGGGTTCCTGATTGATATAAACTAGGACTAGGATGGATACGAAAGCTTATAGATGCCATCGATTCGAACAACCACAAACTTGATGGATATGAACGAGGTCTATAGGGTGAATGGATACGGACTAACCTTTCCTACGATCGATACGAACAAGGACTATGATGGGTACAAAATGGCATGGACACGAGGTATGCTGATGGATACAAACAACGTAAGTCTTCCTTGATCGATTCGATCGTGATGGATACGAATAAGACCACCTCGAATCGACATGAACAGGATGGGTGTGAAGTGGGATATGGCTGGATGGATACGAACAAGACTTCTTTTCATGGGTATGAACCACCGCTTATCTTGGGTTGCATCGATCATATCTTGAGCATACGAACTTCGATGGACCTGAAATTTGAAACGCTGTGTGCCAGCCCATAAGCATATATATATTTAAATATTTTATAAAAGAAAGATAGTTAGTTGAAAAAAAAATTCTTTTTTCTGAAAAACAGTTGTGTGTAAATAAGTATACATGCCCTTGTGCATGTGCACACTGTTCCAGTATACTACCTGAATAAGGTAATTTAGTGAGTAAAAGACCTTGCAAGTAAATATGAAATAAATTAGTGCATGACCTGTTAAGTGTGTACACAATAGCTTAATTACAATACATAAATAATCTAGGCAGTTTTAGTCCTAATTTACATAGATTAAATATAAGCACAATTGCTTGTGTAGGTAGAAAATGTATGAATATAAGGTGTGTAAAATAATTGATTGACACACACACAACTTTACTTAGACACATAAGTTTATATGCATGATAAAAACCAGAAAAGACAAAGCTATACCGAGCCATAGTCATGCATATAGTGTGTGAAGAAAATTTGCCAAAAGTGGTTAAGACAAGGAAAAAAGAGAAATGGTGGGAAAGGAAAATGGAGAGGGTGAACTGTGGGTGAAACTGGAAATGGTGATGGGATTTCTGATGAAAATAAATTACTTAACTAACCTTAAAACCCTAGCAACTCCCCTATATACATCATTACCTCCTACGGTTACATGTTAGAACCAGAAAACAAAGTATAGAAAAAAGAAAAGAAAACAGACAGCAGTTTAAGAAATCAGTGGCAGACCTGAACCAAGATTTGGGAAGGAGAACTTTTGTGAGTAAACCCTCACTTGGCAAGGCATTAAGACCTATGAAAGGCAGCCATTTAACCTTTTAGCCTAAGAATGCACACATGATGATAACCAATTAGCCTAAGAATGCACACATGATGATGTTAACAGTACCCAACACCTACCACTGATTTAACCTTTTGTAATTTAAATATGAGAAAGTGATTTGACTAAATTAAGTAAAACACTTAACTTCTGCTGGTTTCATATGGTTTTTATCTCCAAAATTACTAGTTAGGAAGAATGATTTTAACAGTCTCTGAAATTACTAGTTAGGAAGAATGGTTACATACCCGTTTACTTGTCTCCAAAACCAAACAATTCAACATCCAACCAACTATATTTTTATAAAAGACCCATTATTACCTCAACCAACTTTCGTAAACCTTCCATAGTTTTTAAATAACTTTACTTATTCGACATTCAAATTTAATTTAAATCCAAATTTAAATTATCAAAATTTTCTTAAAATTTTTCTAACTCTCTAACTTTTAGAAAATTTTTGCTAACATTTCCTTTGCACAGCTAGCTCGGTACAACTACAAAAGGCCTCTACGGGCTCCCAATTTCCAAAAGGAAAAAAGCCAAGTGGCTAGATCCAAAAACCCAATCAAATTTCACAGAAACTTAAACACATACCTTTTTGTCGATCATTTCAAATTTATCTTCCGAAATCAAAATCAATTCTCTTTTCACTTTATAATACCTGCATATCCTACTTAGCACTAATATCCAATCACAACTTTCAACACATATTATTGACTTCCTTACCAATGTCAATATCTATTCATCCAAATATTACTTAGAATATGTTTGTAATATCAATTTCCAATTGAGAATGCACCATTCCTTACTTAAGTTTAGTATAAGCATTATATATGTTTCTTTATTTATTTCCACCTTACCACTTTAGTTTATATCTATTTCTATTCAAATTGATTCTCCCATTTCTATCTGAATTCATTTTATTTTCAACTCTAAATATTTGAATTTTTTATTTTTTTTATTTATAACTAATTCATGTCATTATTTTAAATTAGTTCCATTTACTAATTTATTTTAATTTCCAATTTGAAACCGTTTTATCGTTAACAAAATTTTTCCAAATTTTTCAAAATTTATCTAACTCTCTAAATTTTCGAAATTTTTTGTCAAAGTCTCCTTTGTACGGAGGAGCTTTTGCAATTTGACAAAAGATATAAATATATATACATCGATCCACACGGTCGGAAAAACCAAAAACAGTTCATATTTCCTATTTTTATTGCGTAGGTGTACCTTATTTAGCATTTATAAGCAAGCGGCTTATTATTTTAGCAATTAGCGTGCCCAAAACCCAGCCAAACGACTTCCCGATACCTGTACTTACTCAATTTAAACATGTAAGTGCCATATGAAGTTTAACAACATTTGACTTATTTGCAATAGTTAAACACATGAATTCTAAAAGCAATGCACACCAAACATTTTTCGTAAGCAATTTATACAGTTTTCATACTAATTCAACTATTTCAATTATTTTATAAACCATTTTCATTCAATTTAAATGGTTTAAACCTCAATCGCTTACATTCAATTCATTTTTAATTTTTAAACAAACCCATATTATTCCAATTGATTTAAAAATAAATTTTATTTACTTGCAATGATTCATAGAATTTTATTTTCTTCTATTTTCGTCCAACGACCAATTTTAATCATGCAGATTGATAATATTCATGCAAGTAATAACCACTTAAGCCGATAACCATTTTAAATTGATTCCAACTCAATTTATTATTTAATTCTTTCTATTTAAAATTCATTGACAACCATTTTATTTTGCTCGACACATTCCATTTCAATTTTATTCACGATCCATTCATTTGCTTTTCATTTTTTTCGCATTCATTTAAAACCATTTTATTAACTTGAAAACATTCTATTTTTCCTTATCGTCTCTAGTTATTTCAATTCCTTAACAATTTAAATGGTTTACAATTATTTATTTAAGAATTTCATTCCATTAAATACTAACTGTAACCCACTGAAGTTTATTTCGATTAAAATTTATTTCCACTTGATTTAAAACCAATCCAATATCATTAAACTTTGTTTTAAGTTAAATTCAGTTCAATTGTCCTCCATCTATTAGCTTAAGTTAATTTACTTCAATTTTATACTTAAGCTCATTTCATCTTACGAGTAAAAAAAAAAATTCTTTTCTATTCAACTTAATTCTATCTCAATCAAATCTCATTTTAAATTTACAATTTCATTTGATTACTTATTATAAAATTTAAAATTTCAGATTCGATACATTTAGTTTATTCACTCAATCCATTATGAATTTTTAATTTCCATACTCAATTCATCTGCAATTATTTTATTAATAACAATGTTATTTCCAATGTATTTCCGCTTATTTGGATTTTATTTGCAATTCAAACCATCACTAATTTAATCCAATTTCATTTTTATTCGATACATTTCCAATTATATTTTATTTGTTAACACTTCAAGTCAAATTTTAATTAATAACTCAAGTTCTGATTCTACCATTCACTTTTAATTTACCATCCAATTTATTAACTCATAATTCAATTACATTTACTTCACTAACAATTCAGGTCGAATTTAATTTATAACTTGAGTTTTTATTTCCAAACTTCATAATTAACTCACCATTCAGCTTCTATTTAACTACATTAGGTTCCAGTTACATATTTCATTAACTAATTCACTATCTAATTAGTTCTCCCTCTATTAGTAATCCAATACTTGATTGATTGATTTTTTTCAAAATCTCTTCATTTAATTTTCTTAAGTTCAATTTATTTTGGGTTTTCTATCCCACTTTTCAAATTTTATAAGTCGCCACTTATTATTTCACACATTTCCATTCATTCTAGACTTAAATATATTCATCTTTTATTTTTAACTCGAGCCTTACGCTTATTTATAACCCAAGCATATTTTATTCTATGGGTTTTTAATTCTTTTATAAGTTGTTCTAAGTTATTTATTCCAACTTATTTCCTGTCCAACTTACTTCCACTTATTCAGGTAAGAATCTAATTCCATTCAATAACTCAACTGAATTTTTATTTCAGTTCAATTCTATTTTAACTCAAATTTATTTACCTCAATTTGATTTCAACTTAATTCGAATACAACTGGATATTGTCTTCAGCCTATCCAATTAATTTCAATCCAGTTAAATCTTTATTTCCCAACCTAGGTTAAGTTCATTTTTTTTATTATTATTATTATTTCTAACAAATTTCCTTCGAAATTTTCAAAAACAACTGGCTTTTCTGAACAAATCAATTTAGCAGCAATCCGTCACTTAGAAATTCGAAAATGAATACTGATGATGCGGCCGTCATCATCAGAATTATTTCCCAATAATCCAAGTGATTTCAATGCTATATCACCTTCAAAATCCATTTAAAACAAATTTCCTTTCAGAAATATCTCTAAAACAATAATGTTATTTTTATCTTCAAAACACTTCAACAAACACTTCCAAAGTCTCCGGGATTTAAATTTCCAAATCCTGCTTAAATCAATTTTAACTATAATTCACTAACATAAATTTCCATTTGTTCATATTTCAATTTATAAATCATGTTGATAATTTATATTTATAAATTTCCTTTTATAAATGAATTCATTTTCCTTAATCTTTGGTTACATTTTCAATTTCTAGTTAAATTTCCACTTAACAATGATAATAATTTAATATATTTTTTCCTAACATCCAATCAAACATATATTAGCTAAAATAGTTTATAAAAACTTTTCTTTATATCAAAATATATTTTTGGGTAAAATTATTTCATTCACCCACATTTAAAAACAATACTGTGTCAAACTGTTCTATTCAAGTGTTTAGAAACCCGTTCGATGCAGTTGTCCAGACTGTGCCGACGAGGGTTCATATGCCACTCAATAAACCAATCAACACAATATTAATCAATTTATATTCACTAACAAATACTCGCTCATATCTATTAATACGCTCAAACTCATTCTAGAGTACTACGGACTCAAATTGAAATGAGTAATTCCCACCAGCGCCAAGGTTATCACCAACCTAAGCTCTGATACAAAGTGTAACGACCCGCAGATCCGTACCCCTTGAGTCATCACTATTCTATAAAAATCAACTCAAGTTGTACAGAAATACGAACCATTTGGGTTAAAGAAGAAGAGGTAGAAGAAGAAAAATAGAATACAACATCAGAATCTAACCATCGCAGCGGAATAAAATATAATAGATAATAAATAATCTTTACTCAAAAATCAAATATCTCTGTTTATATATTACATCATCAAGGTACATCAATCACAGCTCAACATCAATATCATACAACCGGATACACAGCTACTCTACACAGCGGAATATATATAAAACAAGTACGGAAGTACGTATCGTCATCCAGCTCGTCTCTTGAGCTCCACAGCATCATATCCTGTATCCTATAACACTCGGTCTGACCCGAGCATTACTGTTAAATAACACTCGAGTCAGTCTGGAATACTAGCGTGAGAAAATCACGCTCAATTGATTATTAAAGTTTCTAAAATCCTTTGAAAACAAAAGCATCTCGTAAGACCACGCCATAAATAAACATGTCGGGTTTTTACCTTACGATAGCTAAAACAATTTTTATAGAAATCCTCTGATATTATAATAGGGTCTATATACAAATACTTATAAATAGCCGAAATTGTTACATTATTAAATTCCAGCTACTAGCCACAGAGTGGGTAATACAAACAAAACTCGTACAAGGCTCGTAGGGAGAATGGATTTCCAACTAATGACTAGGCACTGGGGTACCACTTGTCAGAGTACGTGGCCTAGATCACAGTATCGAGGAGTACGCCCGCTCCCCTGCAACACAAGACCAGGACTACCCCTTACTGGATAATCCCGAGTGAGATCACCCCGCGGTTGGGATCAGCAACCGCCTACTAAGCCGAAATAAAAAGGAACATCTAGACAGGGATGACCGCACCCTGCTTGGGTGCTACCCACCTAGTCTTGCTGCATAACCCCTGATTTTCAGTCATTCCCAGTTGATGAGTCCTGAGGCTAAGCGTTACCTTTTTAGAACATATCCCTTAGAATGCCCATCGTCTACCTGACGATGTTCCAAAAGCATTCTTCCATACAAGTCCATCCGGGGTTCGAACGGAACCGAAGGCACTATTCCTACTACATCCATTTTGGAAATATCCTCAGGATTTGTAGCGACTATCCCTTGCACTTCACTGCTCCATCTTCGAATCCAAACTCGTTTTCCATGAAAACGTATAAACTGGATCGAAGTGGTTTTCGAGAAATAAATCTCGATCCCGGTCTCTTCGAAACGATCAGTGCATTTGTCCAATATTGATAGTCGGTTATTTAACTATCAATTAACATTCGCAAACAGCCATCAAACAATAAATAATTTCCCAAATTATTTATTAACGTTAAAAATATCTTCACAAGATATATTTCTATTTTCAACCCTTTGAAAACAGTTTCAAACCATTCTTCTTTTTCAAAATAAACTTTCCCAAATATTTTCTATCTCCACTGATATCACCAAGCACAAATCTAGATTTTTAAAATAATTGAAAACACTTTACTTTGAAATATATTTTGAAACATTTAAGTTAAAACTACTTCAAGAATTTGTTAAAAATACATACTATATGAATATTTGAAAATAAGGTTACTTAATAAAATATAAAACTAGATTTACACTTTTAAAAACAAATACTAAGTCACTCTTTAAATATCTACTACTATAATAGATTAAAAGAAAATACTTACTTTAGAATTTAAATATTTAGAAATAATAAATTTTCCAAAATTTGCTTTTTAAAACAACTTAAAAACTTTTAATTTATATTTAAAAGATTACTTTGAAAACATACTTGATTATTCAGGGAGAATTTCCAATCTCAATCACTTAAATCAATTTTCCAAATTGATTCCCAATTTATTCCATTTGAAATAAATTTCTTTACTTTCTCATTTCATTTCAAAATTCATTAATTATGGACTATATTATTATTATTTTCCATTTGATTTTAAATCTTTTATCTGAAATATACTAATTTCAGGTTATTCCCAATTTCTTCTTTATTCTTTCCAAAATTCAAATCTTAAATTTAAAATAAATGCTATATTCTTTTAAAACAATAACATTGAAGTTCAAATTCATTAACTTCCTGTATATTCAAAATTTCCTTTCCATACTTAAGATTTATTTATTAAAATTTTAAAGTCGCTTTATTTCTTTTCTAATTCATTCTTATATTTGTTCAAATTTTCTATAATTATTTTACTTACAAATTCACTTCTTTTATTTTCTTTCCAAAATCCAATTTATATATTTTGGGTAATTCATTATACCCAATTATATCCAATCAAACCATAGCATTCAATATTCTAATATAGTTCATCATAGAATATCAAATAATCACAACAGATGATATTAAATAATTTAAATAAATGTTGAGGGATCCAGTTGGATCCCTCCAACCTGTTTTTCCTGCATCCACAGACGTTAGCACAACATAAATACCAATTCCAAATTAAACCATACTATAGCACAACAATCAATTTAACCATTCAAACAATTATTTAAATTTAATCATTTAAATTTAAATTCAACTGGGTGAGATTAACTCACCATTGATTTAATTGTGTGCAATTCTTCCCAATCTCGATTCGTTTCCATACCTTTGACCTTGAATAAATAATTATATAATTTATTAATATTCGAACAAATCGAACAACTCAATTACCATTAAACAATTTATTTAATATAATAATTTAGTTTAAACCAATTTCCTTTTATAAATTTTTAATAACAAAAATAATTAATTAGGTTAATTAAACAAGTTAACACATTATTAGTAAAAATAAAAATGTGTATACGTATATTTATTTTCCTTTTGAACTACATACATATTTATAAAATAGGTAACAAATTTCAAAAATACAACTTTTTATAAATTCTTTGAACATTTTAAAATCCCTGTATATATATACATATTTATTTATTTATTTTTAAAACAAACACTGTAATATGCCAGTAACCCAAACAATTTTTAAACAATACATAACCTAATTATTATTTTTATTCTTATGACAAATTATTTTAGCTGTTTACTATTATCAGTATTAACTTAATTAACCAATTTCAAATAATAAAAAATTCATGTGTAAATAAAAAATTAAATGAAAGAATACCTCACAGCGAACTATACCTCCGCGTCGTGTAACAACCCTACAACACCTGACTTTGGCCCACGTTGAGCCTCCAGCAGCCACAAACCCAATCGCTCGATCCTTCCCCTTCGATACTCAAGCGCCATGACTTCAACCACGAACCCGAAAAATTCTTCCAGCCTCACCACGTCGCGCCGCAACCCATCGTTAATCGCGAGCTTCAAAATCAGTCGCAAACCCAAAACGAGCCTTCATCTGAGCGTTGCCACAGATATGGCGAGCATTCCTAGCACAAACGTGATGCCCTAAATCTCGCGAGCGCGAGCACGTCCCTCTCGCTTCAATCAATCGATCGATCTGATACACTATTTCAGTCGCCATTCTTTTGTGAAAAGGGCTTCGGCTGATTTTTACTTTGAAAAGGGAAAATTGGAATTAGAGAGAAAGCAACTCGAGTTTGATTTAAATGGAAGTCGACCATTTTATTTTATTTTATTTTATTACGAGATCGAACTGATTTTTTTCTTGGCCATTGTTGTCTTGATTGATTTATAAAACGTAGAGTATCGGTAATGAACAAGATAAAGGAAAAGTAATGTCTGCGTGGAGGTGATTTTGCGTGTAGCAAATGAGCTGCAGTGATTACAGAGGGAACAAAAACTGCTGAGGAGAAAAGGCGTGATGGTGAAAGAAAGGCAACTGATGGGAAGAAATTTCAGCTGACTAGATTAGGGTACATATAAATATTAAATTCAAATTTTAGATTTAAATTGTCTTGAATTCAAAGCTTAAAATCTTGACATCCTATCGAGGCGTGCCACTAGATGTTTATAACATTATACGCCTATTCCGAACGCAATGGAAAAGGTTTCGAGGTCTAATTAGATCGTATGGAGAAGATAGCTTTCCGAATCGATTATTATCAATTAAAATTTTAGCGCGTTTATATATCGTACGCTCACACAACAACTCCGATCACTACGAAAATTGAAATTCGATAATAATTCAATATTACGGATCCAAAGGTACTGGTTTCGTCGAATTCCGAGACTGTGCCTCGGAAGACTATTTTTTAAATTTAATTTAAAATTTTCAAAAGTGAACAAATCACTGTTAAATTTAATTTTAAAACTTCTATTATCTCCAGCACTATCAATATAAATTTTACGAGCCTTCAAATTATTCTTAACAGGCTTAAAACTCCAGATTCAACATTTTACCCAACTTCAAATTATTTAATTCAATAGTTTAATTATCAAATAAATAGTGATATTTGAATTCAAGTTAAAAATAACTTTTAAATATTTAAAATCAATTAATTATTCCGATTTTAAATGCTCAAAAATTCCAGGTCATCGCAACTTTAATAAATTATATTTATTTTTAAGTTTATGCAAATAAAAGGATGATGATACAGATAATATTGCTTTAAGTGATAATAAGTTATAGTAATCTTATTTTGAATAAAATTTTGCTTAAAATTTATATCGATAAAATGACATTGTATTTTAATAAAGCTTTGCAAATTTAAATTTAAACTGAATGATTTAATAATTATTTTAATTATTTAAATAGTTATTTTAAATAATGATAATTTATTTTAAATAGTTATAAAGTGATAATGAATCATTTATAATAGTTTAATAAAGATATATCGGTGTAATGGCAAATATTAATTTATATGGTGTTATAATTCAAATGTGGTCATTTTAATTAGTTTAAAATGGTAAGAAATTTATTTTTGAATTTTTTTTACAAATATATGTACGTTGATAAATACGTGAAAATGTAACCGATAATCGGTTTTCGGGATTTCAACGATTTAACGAACAAAAGTTGTTTGAAGACGTTCGAAGTGTTCTGCACCTACATATAAACACATATATATGTCACATGCAAATGATAACATGCACATACATACATAAATATATACATACATAGATATATATATTACAAAATTGATTTAATAATTCCTAAACTTAACTTTTAAGTAATAATAAAGCAAACATCACTTCATTATACCACACCTTCACCTCAAATCAACCATTACATGGCTGTGGAGGGGAGTTGTGCGCTAGGGGCTAGGGGAGGGGTGTGGTGTAGGGGTATTTAGGTAATTATGCAATTAAATATTTTATTCTAAGGTTTTTCCTATAAATACCACCCCTTTTCTCACAGATTTCTAATACCATTCCACTTTTTCTTCCTTTTCTTTTCAAGCTTTTTAAGAGACTCTTTAATGGCTTCTTATTCATATAAAAATATTTTATAAAAATTAGAAGAAAATTTAACAAATAAAAAGAGAAAAAGGTACATATTAGCTCATAATATCAATCCACTTCAAAACTACTCTGAAACACCACCTCTTCGCTTCCAAAACCCACGACTACCACCCACCATTCCCTTGTCCATGAGTACCATTACCATAAAGAATAGGCCGAGCTCTCTCTTAGGTCGTAGGCTTGGTTTCATTTGCTTTAGTTCGATCGTAGCTTAACTATAGCTGATTTTCTATTAGCTTGAAAGGAAAATGAAGGCGAAAACTCCTAAACTATTATATTATATGTTGAATGATGATATGGTATTTGCAAATGTATGTTTAATTTTCTTTGACCATTAAGTTTGGATTGTTTCATATGAATATTGAAAATAAATGCAAGTCACAGAAATATATGTCGAGAAGCACAAAGGAAATCACTTTACTTGAGTTAATGAAATGGTGTGTGTGGAATGTTAAACCACTTTAAAGTTGGTTTAAAATGAGTTTGAAATTTTTCATAAACATTTAAAAAGTGATTTGTCGAAGTTTGAATGCGAATGAAGAATTTAGTCAAAAATATGCGAGTCGCATAACGGTAATTTGCGATTTTACGCCATAAAAGTCAAAAAAGTGTAAAGTTGGAATATATTTTGGAATTCTCTAAGAAAATAATTTTGCAAACTACTAACACCCATATTTTTCCATCGAAGAAAGACAATCGAGATTCTGATAAGTAGATTTTGAGATATGAGTAAAACAAGTTTTTGAGAAATTGGGTTTTGCAATACAGAATCCAAAACTAGATTTATTTGAAAATGATGTTTTAAATTGTTTAAAAATATGAGATAAATTCTAAAAATATTTTAAAAGTGATTTGAGTTATAAAAATGAATTTCCAAATGATAAAAAGTTGTTTTGATCAATATAGTTTAAAAAGCATTGTCTGTAATACTTTTCTACAACACTTTTCAATAAGTTTTAAAATATGGTTTTAAACTTAACGATTCTTTTCCAAATATTTTGGTAAATATTTTAAATTATTAAAAAAAATATTTTAAAGGTGTTTTGAAAGAAGTGGTTAAAAAAACAATTAAAAGTTAATAGGGTATATTAATGATTTAGGGTCGATCAAATTACTTAACCGCCTTATGGGTGTCAGAGAGATAGTGTCTAGGCTTGGATTTAGAAAACCAGTTTCCTGCTCTCTCTGGCTATCTGGACTGGTCCATGGATGGGATAGTAAATTTGGTCTTCTCAGATCAAAATTTTCTAAAGAATAAAGAATAATATTTTTTAGATTTAAACAACCTGGATTTTAGGGAGGTAATCTTCTTGTACTAGGTGTTAAAGCTCGAAAAAGGAAGATGTACTATTCATGGAATTTTAAAGGTAATTTAATCTTTATTCTGCCCATAGTATTCTTTGAATATAGGAATGGACATTGAGTAGAATTAGATATTTTCATAGATTCTGCTCTCTTAATATTTACTGGTTTGGATTAACATCCTAGATAACATGGTTTTAACTCAATCATAATTATGAGTTTGAAATTAAAAAATCTTTGTTAGGATTTAAATGAAATGATTTTGGAAATGTTTTCTTAAGTGAAAAATGAAATGATTTCAAATTAATCCAAGTTTAAAAAGGGTTTTAAATAATCAAAGGATTTGATAAGAGATGTTTAATAATTTCATATATATCGGAGAGAATGTTTTGAAAATGTATGTCCCTAAAAGATATTTTGATAAAAAGAATTTAATCAATTAAAGAATGATTTCCTATTCACAAAACTTCTTTTTATTGATGATTGGATTGAAAAATCGGGGTTGGATCTGGGGTAATTCCTATCCGAATACCACTTCGAACCAATGCATTAAAAATGACTAAGGACCGCAATATGGAATGTTAACTAAGTTTTCTACTAGTGCGGAATATAAATATAAAAGCAAAATAGTAAAGTAAACGACACCAGGGATTTTTATACTGGTTCAAACTTCCCATTCGATGTCCAGTCCCATACTCCTTCTATAATTCAACTATCAACCCCCACTTAACTCGGAGGAACATGTATTACACCACCTAAGCAACCGAACATGACTTCTACCAACTAAGAAACTAAGAAACTGAAAAAAAAATCAACTGCCTAAGCAATCGAACAGGACTTCAATAATACAGATAATTTTCTTGACTAATTGTGATCTTTTACTAACACAGATAGGTTTCTAGAGTACACCCTTCCTATAATCTTCTTTTTTGTGGTATATAGTTTAGTTCTTGAAGATAGGAAGTTAATTTAATCACAAATGACTTTGTGCTTGAATGTGCAAGTGATTAGAATGGGAATTTGAATGAAAATGGAAGAATGTTTAGACAATAAGTATAAGAGAATAGAATCAAAAATTAGGTGATTAAAAAAAATGAATTGAATGCTATATACAGTGTTTAAATGTTGCAACTTATGGTAAAGGGTAATGATCAACAGATATGGAAACAACTCTTGAATCAAGGGTTATTTATGTTCGATGAATAGAAGTGACCATTTCGAAAAAATAGCTGTTATGCAATTTCAATCGACCGAATAAAAGAATCCAGTCGGTTGAAATATAAAAATTCGAATTAGAGAGGGATTAGTACAAAAAACATACAATTCAGTCGACTGAAATGGGTAGTTCAGTCGACTGAACATTCATATTAATTGTGTATGTGCATAGATATTCAGTCAACTGAACTACCTATTTCAATCAGCTGAATATCAAGTTTTCCGCCAATTTTAGGTTCTTTGAAAAACTTTTGTGCATGAATTTATGTTGTAAAATACTTGTCATATGAAACACGTTTGAAAATATTTTTAAATATGTGTGTGGTGTGCATATACTACTTTGGAGAGATTTTAACAAAAATTAACTAGTAGACTTGACTAAAAACAAACCACAAAAAATATTAAAACTTCTATCTAAATTCTAATCTACAATCTATTGTCAAGTAGAATAACATCTTATCCTGCTAATTTGGTTAGTTCACATAATATTTACTTATATAGTTGTATGATCAAAACATCAAAATACAAGGTTCTAACGTTCTCCCCCTTTCTGATGATGATAACTACGTAAGTTTGAAAATTTTAAAAATTGATTTTTACTCTCCTTAAATGAATATCCCCCCTATGAAACAATTTCTCCCCCTTTACCATAGATAAAAAGGAATAAATAGATAGTATGAGAAATATATATAAGCACAGAAACAAACATATATCATAGGGAAATAAAATGAACCGAGCATCATAGATAAACATGAACATGAAATTCAAACAACAATGTCACAAAATAACATCAAAACAGAAAACATAAAATAATGTCTTAAATAACATGATAAGATAAGCATAAGCAAATATGAAAACTACACTTCCTCACTATTTGAAGCTTCTTCTTCCTCTTCTTTGTTGGAGGTAGACCATGTAAAGGGTGCTGGGTTTTTGACAATACCGGTAGAGGTAGAGCCGATACGTGATATTTTCTCCCAAATTTTGTTTAAAAAACCTTTTATGATATTAAGCTTCTTATTTGTTTTGACGACATTTTTCTCGATGGTGGCCAATCACTGTCCAAGCTTACTTTGATTGCGAGAGCGTGTGACAAGTGCTTGCTTTGGATTAATGTCACTGGGAAGCCTATGGATCTCGACATTGTCTTCTTCTTCCTCTTTACGAGGAGGTTGAGACGATGAAAAACAATGTTCGTATCCCAAGGTTGAGGAATTCGTTGATCTATATCGACGGCCCATTGTTGAAAACATATGATTTGTTGAGCTTCCGGGCATTCTGGAAGATTCATAAGACTTAGATTTTTAGAGTTGAGTACGCCAATAGTTATGAAATCGGCATTGAGTAAAAAGACTATAAAATTTTGAAGAATACGCATTATGTACGCTCTGTTGTGAATGGCCTTGTAGTTCCTCTTATGGTTGACGATGAGAAACTCATCTAAAACAATTTTAGCCCAATTTACCCTTTGCGAAGAGTAAATAGCATAGAGAGCTTGGAAATATCTCTTCTAAACTTTCTCGTAACTACCAGTTTGATGTTTTAGAGATCGAATTAGAGCTTGATGAAGAATGCATGCCTTTGGACGTAAGGCAATGGATTTCAAGATTGTTAAGTCATTTGATAGAAAACGATGAGAGATTTCAAGAAGGAGAAGGTGAAGTGATGATTAACCTAGGATGTTGGAGTCCACTAGTATCTTCAGACTTAGAAGAATAAGAATAGCGTTTGGTGAGTTAAAGATAATTCTAATATGTATGGATCGGATGGTTATTTTGATATAATGTTTTTAATTGTGTTAGAATAAAGAAGGGAGGGGAATTTTTCTTATTGGACCCAAGCTTCGAAATTTTAAATAATGTAAGCATGTGAGTATTTACAATATGATGTTGTCCTAACTTCTCATTAGTATTGATCTTTAAAACAAATATTTAAAGTTATTAATGAATGGTTTTGGGTTTGTAGTAAACGACGTTTTAGCAACATTTGTTTTTAAACCCCTGAATGACACTTTGGAAAAAAAAATTAAAGGTATATTTGAATCTTTAATAACGGGATTTTAAAGATAATAACAAATATTGGAATCTTTTATATAAAGAAAGAAATGTTATGATTTCAAATTATAAATGAAAAGAGAAGTTCATTATAATAATGTTTTGGGAATAATTGATTTAATCACTTTGATTGTATTTTGAAATAAGAGAAAACTAGTTATATATAATTATTACATTTGAATAGATATATAAATACTTATGTATTAAAACGGTATGAGCAAGGTATGAGTAAAGAGAATATATATATATATATATATATATATATATATATGTATGTATGTATGTATGTATGTATGTATGTATTTATATATATAAAGGAAATTTATGGCGATTTACCAATTTAATGAACTACTTTTTCCAGAAGACCACTAAGATATGTTTAGAAATGTATTATAGTAAAAAGGTATTTATCTTTTGAAAAGAAATGTTTTCTTTAAGTAAGATTATTGGAAATAGAAATACAAAATGGTTATGTATAAAGAAGTATCTTTATAAATGTTTAAATAAAGAACTAAAGTTTTAAGAAATGCTTTCATAATTTTTTTGGAAGGTTAATAAATACATATGAAGTTTGTGGATTATTTCGTCGCATGATTTAATCTAAGATTTGAGTGTAGAAATTCGATGTCTTTGATACTCATCCGAAAGAGGATTTATCACTCAATGCTTGATGAAAAACATTGATGAGGGTTCATAGTTAGATGCTTCATTTTTCTATCATAGAGTGTTATGCAAGGAAAACTAAAGATCTGATCGGGAAGCCTAGTCAAAGTTTGCACTAAAGGATCAGGGGATCAATACTAGTTCGGAAGTAAAGTTGTGAGTTTGAATAGAAGATCGAATCAGATATTGGGTACAAGTGATCTATATGAATTATACGAATGTAAGTTTAAAAATAAATATTTTCGGCAAACCTTTGGGTTTTTTTGTTTTGGGTAATTTCGGGGACAAAATTCTTTTAAGAGGGAAGTCTGTAACGACCCGCCAATTTATCACTTTGATAAATTGAATGTATTTTTAAATTTATGCAAATAAAAGGATGATAATACATATAATATTGTTTCAAGTGATAATAAGTAATAGTAATCTTATTTTGAATTAATATTTTCCTTAAAGTTTATATCGATAAAATGACATTGTATGTAAATAAAGATTACGAATTTAAATTAAGATTCAATGATTTAATTATTTTTAATTAATTAAATAATTATTTCAAATGATGATAATTCATTTTGAATAGTTATAAAGTGGTAATGAATCATTTGTAATAGTTTTATAAAGATACATGTTTGATTTGGAAATATAAGGAAAATTGATAGCGCTTTATCGGTATAATGGCAATTTTTGTAAATAATTTCTCATATTAATTTATATGGAGTTATAATTCAAATATGATCATTTTAATTAGTTTAAAATGATAATAAATTTATTTTTGAATTTTGGTTAATAATATATGTACGTTAATAAATAAGTGAAAATGTGACTTATAATCGGTTTTGCGGATTTCAACGATTTAACGAACAAAAGTTGTTCGAAGACGTTCGAAGTGTTATGCACCTACATGTACATACATACATACATATATATATGTATGTATGTATGTCACGTGCACATGATAACATGCACATAACATACACACACACACACACACAGATATATATATATATGTGTGCGTGTGTGTGACAAAAATGATTCAATAATTCCTAAGCTTAATCTTTAAGTAACCATAATGCAAACATCACTTCATTGTATCGCACCATCACCTCATATCAACCATCACAACGTTTTGAGGGGGGTAGCCATGCACTAGGGGCTAGGGTAGGATGTGGGCTAGGGGTATTTAGGTCACTATGCATTTAAATAAATTATTCTAAGGTTTTTCCTACAAATACCACCCCTTTTCTCACAAATTCCTAATACCATTCCACTTCTTCTTCCTCTTCTTTTCAATCTTTCTAAGAGCCTCTTTATTGGCTTCTTATTCATAGAATTTTTTTATAAAAATTAGAAGAAAATATAACAAATAAAAAGAGAAAAAGGTATATACTAGCTTATAATATCAATCCACTTCAAAACTAGTCTAAAACACCTCCTCTTCACATCCAAAACCCATGACCACCATCACCATCAAGACTAGGCCGAGTTCTCTCTTAGGTCGTAGGCTTGGTTTCGTATGCTTTGGTTCGATCGTAGCAGAGCTATAACCGATTTTCTATTAGCTCGAAAGGAAAATGAGGGTGAGAATCCCTAAACTATCATATTATATGTTGAATGACAATATGATGTTTGCAAATATATGTTTAATATGCTTTGATCATCAATTTTGAATTGTTTCATATGAATGTTGAAAATATATGCAAACCACGGAGATACATGTCGATGAGCACAAAGGACATCACTTTCCTTGAATTATGAAATGGTTTGTATGGAATCTTAAACCTCATTAAAACTGGTTTGAGATGGGTTTGAAATGTTGATTTGGTGAAGTTTAAACGAGAATCAAAAATTTAGTCAAAAATAAGCGTGTCGCGTAACGGCTGTTTGCAATTTCGCACTATAAAAGTCAAACAAATGTAAAAGTTGGAATATAGCTTGGAATTATTCGAGATAAGAATTTTCCAAAATATTATATCCTTAGTTTTCCAATGAAGAAAGAAAAACAAGATTCTGATAAGTAGATTTTGAGATATGAATAAAACAAGTTTTTGAAAAATCGTGGTTTTGCAGTTCGAAATCCAAAACTGGATTTATTTGAAAATGATGTTTTAAATTGTTTAGAAATATGAAATAAATTCTAACAATATTTTAAAAGTTATTTAGGGTATAAAAATAAATTTTCAGACGATAAAAAGTTGTTTTGATCAATAGAGCTTAAAAAAGCACTGCTTGCAGCACTTTTCAATAACTTTTGAAATATGGTTTTAAACTTAACGATTCTTTCTCAAATCTATTGGTAATGTTTCTAAATTCTTAACAAAGTATTCTAAAGATGATTTGAAGGAAGTAGTTAAATAAATAATTAAAAGTTAGTAGAGTATGTTAAATGATTTATATTCGTTGAGATTACTTGATCGCCTTATAGGTGTCAGAGAGATATTGTCTATGCTTTGGTTTGGAAAACTAGTTTCCTGCTTTTCCTGGCTATCTGGACTGGCTCGAAGGATAGGATAGTAAATTTGGTTTACTCGGATTAAAATTGTCTAAAGAATAAAAAAATAATATTTTCTAGATTTAAACAACTTGATTTTATGGAGATAATCTTCTTGTACTCGATGTTAAAGCCCGAAGAGGGAACATGTACTATTTATGGAATTAAAGGTGATTTCATCGTTATTCCGCCCGCTTAATATTTACTGGTTTTGGATTGACATCCTAGATAATATGGTTATAACTCAATCAAAATTATGAATTTGGAATTAAGAAATCTCTGTTAAGATTTATTTTGGAAATGTTTTCCTAAATGAAAAATGAAATGATTTCAAGTTATTCCAAGTTTATAAAGGGTTCTAAGCAATCAAAGGATTTGATAGTAGAGGTTTAATAATTCTGTATATATTAGAGAGAATGTTTTGGAAATGTATATCTCTAAAAGAGATTTTGATAAAAAGAACTTAATCAATTAAAGAGTGATCACCTATTCACAAAATCTCTTTTTATCGACGATTGGATCGAAGGAATTGGGGTTGGATCTGGGGTAATTCCTATCCGAAGACCACTTCGAACCAATGTATGCATTCTAAAAATAAAAATTTGACAGAGAGAACGAGGATGAAGACCAAAGATCTTCAGGACGAAAGGTGTTGAAAATTTTGGTTAGCTCTTAAATATTAAAGTAACAGTGGTTCCTTCATTTCTAAAACTCTTTGGGTTGCAAGGACTTTTCGCTACTGATCCTTGGGTTAGTTCCCAACGGGATGTGGTAGGAGAGTGCCTTCGATTTCGTCTAATCTTAGAACGAATTTTTATAGATGGATGTCTGATACTGCATTCTTGAGATTTCATTGTTAGTCCTCGAGATGATGGTTTTGATGACAACAACCTTAGGACTTGTTATAAAATATAAATACAAACGTTATGCTTTATATATATATGCAGAATATAAACATGCAGGTACCAAGAATGAAGACCGTACAGTATAGAGATACAAGACTGATGAATTTAAAGATCGAAGATATCCAGATTGAAGACTCATGAGTTTCAAGAAATCGAGTAATCAAGAGTTCAAGATTTCAAACAGTACAAGATAATGTAGTTAGTCTAGAATTATGTTAAAACTTCTTAAAAGAACTTACATCATTATTCGAAATTTATTCATGGAATGGAATCCACTTCGAGCTTGTTAAAGGGATGGAACCCTAATGGAATGGAACCCATGACAATATCTAGTGGAACATATAGTGGTCCTATTTTGATAACCACTAATTTTATAAAAATGTTTTTCAAAAATATATCCCTTGTTTTTGAAAAAATGTTTTCAAAACTTTCTTTTCAAAAAGGCATCTCTCTTGGTTTTAAATATTTTAGCCTCAAAACTATTTTTATCATTTTTAATATTTTGATTTCAAAATTGTCCGTGTTTTTAAACCATCTTTTGTTTGATTCTCTGCCACTCTCTCCATAAGATCTATGTGCTATTTTGAGTTATAGAATCTTTTGTAAATCAAACTGTTAAGTAAAAGGTGCAGTTGAGCCTTGAAATCAATTGGATGTGATTGTATCCCCGAAAATCAATTAGGTGATGTTGTAGCCTGATTAAATCAAGAGAGTTTACCCTGGACTGGAATATAGGAGGGTGTACCTCGTAGCCTTGAAACCGAGGGTGTAATCTAGGAGATTATTTTGATAAGAAATCCGTACGATTTACGGGCCTGGATGTAGAGTAACACCGAACCAGTATAAAATCCCGGCATGTTATTTCCTTTACTGCTTTTATTTAGTATTTGCATCCGTGTCTGATTCCATGATTATATCTGTGTCTGTGAATTGCATTTGTTAGTGATTAAATTATATAAGTTTCAAAAAGATTTAGAAAATCCATAAAACACTATTCACTCCCCTTTAGTGTTATTCCATCCTTAAGATCCGTAATCTGCATTTCTCGCATTTGGTATCAGACCACTGGTTTTCAAAGTTTTCATAATCTAAATTTTGAAAAGTTTTAAAAATGGCTACCAACACTGGTTCTGTTAAAACCATCACTAGTTCATTCGTAGAGGGTCAGTCTACTGCCAGACCACTTCTTTTTAATGGCAGTAACTATACATATTGGGCATGTAGAATGAAAATATATCTACAGTCAATAGGATCAGACACTTCGAATATCACACAAACTAAATATTTTGAACTCACAACTAGTTTTGCACAATAGACTGCCGAGCAAAAGACTATTGCACAAAATAATCCAAAGCCATGAATATTTTATTTGTTCACTTGATAGGAGTGAATTCAATAGAGTTTCTATTTGTAAGTCTTCATATGATATCTGGAAAACTTTGCAAGTTACTCATAAAGGAACAAGCAAAGTCAAACAGACCAAAATATCCATACTCACAAATCAGTTTCAATTATTCAAAATGAATTCTAATGAGTCCATTTTAGATATGTATAGTAGATTTCAGGATATTGTGCATTCTCTAATATCATTGGGAAAAAGTTTTTCCGAAGAAGATCAAGTCGGAAAAATTCTAAATTCTCTTACTACGGAATGGGAACAGAAAACTCTTGCAATCGAAGAAGCTAAAGATATTAGTACTTCAAAGATTGAAGAAATGAATGGAAATCTAATGTCGTTCGAAGTACAAATGAAAGGAGAAGTGATAGCAAGGCATTCGAAAAGAAGTCAATTGCATTCAATGCATTAACATATGGATCATACTCGGGAAGTGGTGATGATGAAGAAATAGCTTTCATGATAAATAATTTTCTGAAGTTTCTGAAATACAGAAAGATGAACACTTCCAAAAGAATGATCACAGGAATTCCGGTAATCATCATGAAGTACCTAACCACGTCGAGTGTTTCAACTGTGACAAACCAGGCAATCTCAAAAGAGATTGTTCGCATCCTGATAAGCAAAAGTTTCCCGCAAGTGTTTGCGTAAAAAATGGTCGCAAACACCCAAAGTCGTATGAGTCGGTTTATTTTATATTGTATTTAGTGATTTGGGCGATTTATGCAAATATATAAAAAGCAGGGACTAAACTGTAAAAGACACACAGATTTATAGTGGTTCGGCCAGAACGTGCCTACGTCCACTTTATATGTTATTCTCCTTTCTCCTTTAGATTACAAGTACAAAGCTTTGATTACAAGTATCTAAAGTTGTTTGAGAGTTCCTTCCAGGCTTGAGCTCTCCAACTTCTCCCCCATTGTTGTACCCCTGCCCCTCTATTTATAGAGTGAGGCTGGGGGCAGGGGACCTGGATGTTTATAGCTGCTGGTGGGCTTGGGCTGAAGCAATCTGGCCTGGCAGAGTTGGTTCGGCAACACCTTGGTTCGGCGGTGAGTGGTATGTTGTTTGGACCGGTGGTAGGTTGGACCGGCAGTAGTATGGTGAGGTTGGAGCTGGTCCGGTGGTAGCATGGTCCGGTGGTAGCATGGTTCGGCTATGCTCGGTCCGGTAGTTGTAGGGGGGAGATGGTTGGTTCGGTGGTGTTGGATCGGTACTACCGAATGGACCTGCCGGATGATAGCTTGTATTGTGAATGCCGAACGAATTCTCACTTCATACTGCCGAATGGGCTCTTGTATTGGGATGCCGGATGAACAAGGCATGCCGAATGGGATGAATGCCGAATGAGCTCTTGTATCGTTTTACCGAATGAACTTTATATTTGAACCTTGAGTGAAATTCCTGATTGATATACGCTTGCTGGCTGCTTCTTCTTGTTCTAGTCGCGGTGGAAATGCGCACAACATTGATATTCCAGTTTTGTCCAAAAAATGGGATAACACTTTTCCCCCCAAAATATGCCTTGCGGTAGGAAGGCGTGTTTTGTAATGCCATGAGCTGGATGTTCGTATCATGTTGACAACATGTAAAGAGCTTGATATTTTATATGGCCCCAAATGACGACCGTTCGGGATCGAGCTATTTGGGATGAAGCGCGACCGTTCATGGTCAAGCGCCTAACTTCAAATGACGATCGTTCGTGATCAAGTCATTTAAGGTGAAGTGCGACCGTGCGCGGTCAAGCGCATAAATCCGTGCGTCGATCGTTCGGGATCGAGTCATCTGCAGTGAAATGTGACCGTTCAAGGTCAAGCGCTTTACTTCAAATGACGACCGTTCGGGATCGAGTCATTCGAGGTAAAGTGCGACAGTGCGCGGTCGAGTGGGGACCGTTCAAGGTCAAGCGCTTAACTTCAAATGACGATCGCTCGTGATCAAGTCATTCGAGGTAAAGTGCGACAGTGCGCAGTCAAGTGGTGGTCCTCAAATGACGACCGTACGCGATCAAGCCATTTGAGGTAAGGCGTAACAGTCAGTGATCAGGTGGCGGACCTCAAATGACGACCGTTCGCGATCGAGCCATTTGAGGTAAGGTGAGTTGTGCCGTTCGAGGCGAGTTGTGACTGTTCGAAGTCGAGTGCCGTTCGAGGCGAATTGTGACTGTTCGAAGTCGAGTGCCGTTCAAGGCGAATTGTGACTGTTCGAAGTCGGGTGCCGTTCGAGGCGAATGAGTGTGCCCGGGGGGGACTTAATATTATCAGTGTTGGAGTCATTGTTTGGGGGAATTTTTCGAATCAAAGACTTCGGCAGTTCGTTGCCATGCAATAGGTGCTCGTGGACCGTTCGCGATCCAACGGGCATACAAGTAAATAATTTTTTCATAGAATTGTAAATGTTAAAGCAATAATACCTTACAGCAGAAATGTCCAAACAGGAAGAATTCAAATGTTCAAATCGAAACAAAAGCAAAGCAAGGATGTCAAAGTGTAAGTTCCCACTCCGAAGCAGTCAATGATCATTCAGAGCATGCCTGGAGATCGTTCGCGATCTCGTACATGTGTAAACGATTTAATTGCGTTAGTGGAAGCTTACGACCTTTTCATCGTTATTTTAATCAAGCAATCAATGGATAATCAAATGGTGCCTTGATCCAGGGTCACCTCTAGCTGACGTAGAGGGCGGTCGCTCTGGCTCCACCGCTGGAGTTCGCCTCCTCACATACTGAAGGAGCATACCGTTCCTGATATGCCCTTCTACTTCGTCCTTCAAATGCCTACAATCATTAGTGTTATGACCATTCAATTCATGAAATACACAAAACTTATCTGATTTTCTTTCGTCAGAGGTTGGATCCCTTCGCATTGGTCTACGATACGGAACCTGCCCCTTGGTATCCTGATAAATCCGTTCCAAACTCTCATTCAGCTCTGAATAGGTGGTGAAGCGTGGTTCTCTTCGTAGCCACTTTGTCCTGTCATCATTATCCTCAGCCTTTCTTTTTCCTTTGCTAGTTTCCGCACCCTTTCCAGGTGGGTTTCCGTTCTTGATTACGTAAACGTCATCTTCTTCCTCTCTTTCTGCACTAGCATCTTCCAAACGCAGAAACTTTTCAGCCTCATGATAGAACTCTCCCAGATTCATAGGCGGGTCCTTGGTTAATGAATTCTTAAACTCTGTATTACCAGCTATTCCAGATACAGCCGCCATCATGACCATAGATGGATTTGGTCGATCCACTGATGCTGCCGCCGCATTAAATCGCGTTAGAAAGCTCCTCAAAGTCTCTCCAGTTTTCTGTTTCAAGGTTGCCAAAGTCATCACATTCTTGGGTCTCGCAATATGAACCCTGAATTGCCTCATGAATCTCTCAGTTAAATCTGCCCATGTTCCTATGGAGCCGCTCTCCAGTTGCCTAAACCATAACGCTGCAATGTCCGTCAAATACAGTGGAAAGCACCGGGCCATAACCTCCTCTGATGCCCCCATCACTTCCATATGTCTCATATACTTCGTTAGATGGACCGTGGGGTCCGTATTCCCATTGTACATGTCCAATGATGGTAGCTTGAATTCTGGTGGGTTCCTAGCCATCCTAATCGCAGAAGAAAAAGGACTCCTGTTTACATCTTCCAAGTCTCTGTTTACTAAACCGCCTCTCATAGCTCTTCTAACCATCTCTGCTAATCTGTCATTGTCTCCAAGCTGTAGTTCTCGTTCACTGTCTTCGACCTGCCCCCCAAGTCCGCGGGAGTTTTCATGTGTATGCCTCCCTGGCTGAACGTTCATTCCTCTATTGCTACCAGGTGGTTCGGATGCCCCCATCTCACTTCCCGGGGTCGGATCAACATGCTCTGCGTGAGTGCCCCCTAGCTCTGGTGCTGCGCCAGATGGTCCTGCCCCGTTCTTAACCCCAGTTGCTCCTTGGATTTGTGCTCCAATTTGCCCAATTTGTTGAAGTAAGTTCTGGATCATCTCTTCTTGTCTTCTCATCATGGCCTCCATCTCATCCCTAGTGATGAAGATCGACGCTTGATTCCCTGCTGAGGAAGCCTCTTGACTTCCTTGGTGTTCACTTCTCTCTGGCCTTTGCCTTCTACTTGTTTGTCTCGTCATAACTCTTAGATCTGAACTCTTAGATTTTCAAATTCAACTTCTATCCGATGTAGCGGGAGCTGGTTCTTCTCAGTGAAAGCACCAAAATGTTTGCGTAAAAAATGGTCGCAAACACCCAAAGTCGTATGAGTTGGTTGATTTTATATTGTATTTAGTGATTTGGGCGATTTATGCAAATATATAAAAAGCAGGGACTAAACTGTAAAAGACACACAGATTTATAGTGGTTCGGCCAGAATGTGCCTACGTCCACTTTATATGTTATTCTCCTTTCTCCTTTAGATTACAAGTACAAAGCTTTGATTACAAGTATCTAAAGTTGTTTGAGAGTTCCTTCCAGGCTTGAGCTCTCCAACTTCTCCTCCATTGTTGTACCCCTGCCCCTCTATTTATAGAGTGAGGCTGGGGGCAGGGGACCTGGATGTTTATAGCTGCTGGTGGGCTTGGGCTGAAGCAATCTGGCCTGGCAGAGTTGGTTCGGCAACACCTTGGTTCGGCGGTGAGTGGTATGTTGTTTGGACCGGTGGTAGGTTAGACCGGCAGTAGTATGGTGAGGTTGGAGCTGGTCCGGTGGTAGCATGGTCCGGTGGTAGCATGGTTCGGCTATGCTCGGTCCGGTAGTTGTAGGGGGAGATGGTTGGTTCGGTGGTGTTGGATCGGTACTACCGAATGGACCTGCCGGATGATAGCTTGTGTTGTGAATGCCGAACGAATTCTCACTTCATACTGCCGAATGGGCTCTTGTATTGGGATGCCGGATGAACAAGGCATGCCGAATGGGATGAATGCCGAATGAGCTCTTGTATTGTTTTACCGAATGAACTTTATATTTGAACCTTGAGTGAAATTCCTGATTGATATACGCTTGCTGGCTGCTTCTTCTTGTTCTAGTCGCGGTGGAAATGCGCACAACATTGATATTCCAGTTTTGTCCAAAAAATGGGATAACACTTTTCCCCCTAAAATATGCCTTGCGGTAGGAAGGCGTGTTTTGTAATGCCATGAGATGGATGTTCGTATCATGTTGACAACCTGTAAAGAGCTTGATATTTTATATGGCCCCAAATGACGACCGTTCGGGATCGAGCTATTTGGGATGAAGCGCGACCGTTCATGGTCAAGCGCCTAACTTCAAATGACGATCGTTCGTGATCAAGTCATTTGAGGTGAAGTGCGACCGTGCGCGGTCAAGCGCATAAATCCGTGCGTCGATCGTTCGGGATCGAGTCATCTGCAGTGAAATGTGACCGTTCAAGGTCAAGCGCTTTACTTCAAATGACGACCGTTCGGGATCGAGTCATTCGAGGTAAAGTGCGACAGTGCGCGGTCGAGTGGGGACCGTTCAAGGTCAAGCGCTTAACTTCAAATGACGATCGCTCGTGATCAAGTCATTCGAGGTAAAGTGCGACAGTGCGCGGTCAAGTGGTGGTCCTCAAATGACGACCGTACGCGATCAAGCCATTTGAGGTAAGGCGTAACAGTCAGTGATCAGGTGGCGGACCTCAAATGACGACCGTTCGCGATCGAGCCATTTGAGGTAAGGTGAGTTGTGCCATTCGAGGCGAGTTGTGCCGTTCGAGGCGAGTTGTGCCGTTCGAGGCGAGTTGTGACTGTTCGAAGTCGAGTGCCGTTCGAGGCGAATTGTGACTGTTCGAAGTCGAGTGCCGTTCGAGGCGAATTGTGACTGTTCGAAGTCGGGTGCCGTTCGAGGCGAATGAGTGTGCCCAGGGGGGACTTAATATTATCAGTGTTGGAGTCATTGTTTGGGGGAATTTTTCGAATCAAAGACTTCGGCAGTTCGTTGCCATGCAATAGGTGCTCGTGGACCGTTCGCGATCCAACGGGCATACAAGTATATAATTTTTTCATAGAATTGTAAATGTTAAAGCAATAATACCTTACAGCAGAAATGTCCAAACAGGAAGAATTCAAATGTTCAAATCGAAACAAAAGCAAAGCAAGGATGTCAAAGTGTAAGTTCCCACTCCGAAGCAGTCAATGATCATTCAGAGCATGCCTGGAGATCGTTCGCGATCTCGTACATGTGTAAACGATTTAATTGCGTTAGTGGAAGCTTACGACCTGTTCATCGTTATTTTAATCAAGCAATCAATGGATAATCAAATGGTGCCTTGATCCAGGGTCACCTCTAGCTGACGTAGAGGGCGGTCGCTCTGGCTCCACCGCTGGAGTTCGCCTCCTCACATACTGAAGGAGCATACCGTTCCTGATATGCCCTTCTACTTCGTCCTTCAAATGCCTACAATCATTAGTGTTATGACCATTCATTTCATGAAATACACAAAACTTATCTGATTTTCTTTCGTCAGAGGTTGGATCCCTTCGCATTGGTCTACGATACGGAACCTGCCCCTTGGTATCCTGATAAATCCGTTCCAAACTCTCATTCAGCTCTGAATAGGTGGTGAAGCGTGGTTCTCTTCGTAGCCACTTTGTCCTGTCATCATTATCCTCAGCCTTTCTTTTTCCTTTGCTAGTTTCCGCACCCTTTCCAGGTGGGTTTCCGTTCTTGATTACGTAAACGTCATCTTCTTCCTCTCTTTCTGCACTAGCATCTTCCAAACGCAGAAACTTTTTAGCCTCATGATAGAACTCTCCCAGATTCATAGGCGGGTCCTTGGTTAATGAATTCTTGAACTCTGTATTACCAGCTATTCCAGATACAGCCGCCATCATGACCATAGATGGATTTGGTCGATCCACTGATGCTGCCGCCGCATTAAATCGCGTTAGAAAGCTCCTCAAAGTCTCTCCAGTTTTCTGTTTCAAGGTTGCCAAAGTCATCACATTCTTGGGTCTCGCAATATGAACCCTGAATTGCCTCATGAATCTCTCAGTTAAATCTGCCCATGTTCCTATGGAGCCGCTCTCCAGTTGCCTAAACCATAACGCTGCAATGTCCGTCAAATACAGTGGAAAGCACCGGGCCATAACCTCCTCTGATGCCCCCAGCACTTCCATATGTCTCATATACTTCGTTAGATGGACCGTGGGGTCCGTTTTCCCGTTGTACATGTCCAATGATGGTAGCTTGAATTCTGGTGGCTTTCTAGCCATCCTAATCGCAGAAGAAAAAGGACTCCTGTTTATATCTTCCAAGTCTCTGTTTACTAAACCGCCTCTCATAGCTCTTCTAACCATCTCTGCTAATCTGTCATTGTCTCCAAGCTGTAGTTCTCGTTCACTGTCTTCGACCTGCCCCCCAAGTCCGCGGGAGTTTTCATGTGTATGCCTCCCTGGCTGAACGTTCATTCCTCTATTGCTACCAGGTGGTTCGAAATGCCCCCATCTCACTTCCCGGGGTCGGATCAACATGCTCTGCGTGAGTGCCCCCTATCTCTGGTGCTGCGCCAGATGGTCCTGCCCCGTTCTGAACCCCAGTTGCTCCTTGGATTTGTGCTCCAATTTGCCCAATTTGTTGAAGTAAGTTCTGGATCATCTCTTCTTGTCTTCTCATCATGGCCTCCATCTCATCCCTAGTGATGAAGATCGACGCTTGATTCCCTGCTGAGGAAGCCTCTTGACTTCCTTGGTGTTCACTTCTCTCTGGCCTTTGCCTTCTACTTGTTTGTCTCGTCATAACTCTTAGATCTGAACTCTTAGATTTTCAAATTCAACTTCTATCCGATGTAGCGGGAGCTGGTTCTTATCAGTGAAAGCACCAAAATGTTTGCGTAAAAAATGGTCGCAAACACCCAAAGTCGTATGAGTTGGTTGATTTTATATTGTATTTAGTGATTTGGGCGATTTATGCAAATATATAAAAAGCAGGGACTAAACTGTAAAAGACACACAGATTTATAGTGGTTCGGCCAGAACGTGCCTACGTCCACTTTATATGTTATTCTCCTTTCTCCTTTAGATTACAAGTACAAAGCTTTGATTACAAGTATCTAAAGTTGTTTGAGAGTTCCTTCCAGGCTTGAGCTCTCCAACTTCTCCCCCATTGTTGTACCCCTGCCCCTCTATTTATAGAGTGAGGCTGGGGGCAGGGGACCTGGATGTTTATAGCTGCTGGTGGGCTTGGGCTGAAGCAATCTGGCCTGGCAGAGTTGGTTCGGCAACACCTTGGTTCGGCGGTGAGTGGTATGTTGTTTGGACCGGTGGTAGGTTGGACCGGCAATAGTATGGTGAGGTTGGAGCTGGTCCGGTGGTAGCATGGTCCGGTGGTAGCATGGTTCGGCTATGCTCGGTCCGGTAGTTGTAGGGGGGAGATGGTTGGTTCGGTGGTGTTGGATCGGTACTACCGAATGGACCTGCCGGATGATAGCTTGTGTTGTGAATGCCGAACGAATTCTCACTTCATACTGCCGAATGGGCTCTTGTATTGGGATGCCGGATGAACAAGGCATGCCGAATGGGATGAATGCCGAATGAGCTCTTGTATCGTTTTACCGAATGAACTTTATATTTGAACCTTGAGTGAAATTCCTGATTGATATACGCTTGCTGGCTGCTTCTTCTTGTTCTAGTCGCGGTGGAAATGCGCACAACATTGATATTCCAGTTTTGTCCAAAAAATGGGATAACAGCAACCAATGATTATACAAAGAAAAGGAAAAGAGCGTATACCGCCACACCAAACGATTCAGACTCAGACTCATCCTCAAACGATGATGATCATAAGACGGAAAATTCAAATATGTGCTTTATGGCTATTCATGATTCTGATGATCTTCGAGATACGAATCTAGAAAAAGGTACACGTTTACAACATATTGGTTGAGATTGTTTGCTTAAAATTGTTTGATTGTTTTAGAAATTATGTGTTGTTTGAATTTTAAATTTTTTATTATTATGTTTATTTTTATTTTTAATATTATAATATATTTTTTATTAAAAGAGTATTATTATATTTAATATTACTTTAGAAAATATATAAACATTAAGAATAATATATGTATATAGATATTAAAGTATATAGGAAAATATAAGTCACATGAATTCTCTGACCCATGTCGACATGGCCCTACCCATGATGTCGACATCCCTGTCAGAAATTTGAAATTCAAATTTGAATTCAATCTTTGAATTTCCCTCCGCCTTTTCACCAAATCCAATATTCTGGAAAGGTATCTCCTGACTAGAGAACATGTCTGTAGAATATCTATTTATTTCCATTATCTTATCATACCTTTTAACTTTAATTTTAAACTTCAAACTCTCTTTCACTCTTTCAAACTTTCTACCCTCTTTAAAAATCGCTTCTTCAAGCATTCCATCCACAATGAGGCTGTCTAAAACCATTAAATAGTATCTCTATAATGATCCGAAAGCAATCAAGGCTTATATAAGCTATGCAAATTTCGAAAAAGTTCATACGGAAAAGTTTGTTATCTTTAGCGATTTCTCTACATATGAAATAAATACTCTTCTTTAAGAGAATCATATCCTTAGTCTTTTTGAAAATTCTAAAATTGATTTTGTTTATTATCCAAATCTTGTTGAAATGTTTTATGCGAATTTGAGTCGCGGTTTTTATGAAGGAAATGAAGATGAAATTTGGAGTAGTGTTAAAAGCACTAAAATTGTTTTAAACTGTGAAATTTTGGGCAACATTCTCAATTGCAAGAATTCGGAAATAGATTTTTCTACTTTTAATATTGACGAACATGATCATGAGTCATTTCATCACATTTTCGAAGAAGATGACAACTTTGAATTTAAAAATCATAACTTTCGTCCGAAAGCACGTATTTGTCAATCTTCTTTTGCAACATATTATCACTCCTAGATCATGAAATTTCAGTAACCCGACTTTAAAAGTTTGTAAAGCTCGTTTTGCTATCTTTGGTCATTATGACATTAATTGGACGCAAGTGATTATGGATGAACTTCGTCCTAAGGTTTCGGAAATGGGTGAGAATAGCTTGTATCATGGAATCTATCTCACTCGAATTTTTAATTAATTTGGCATTGATTACAAAAGGAAAGAATTTGTTTCAAGAAAAATGTTTAATCACGCCAACATTTCTCTCATGAAAATTCCTTTCATATTTCAACAATATGAATCTCTTACCGAAAAGGATGAAAGATTGGTATATGAAGATATGGAGGAAGAAGATAAAAAGAAGAAGAAGAAGGGGAGGAAATGAAAATTGAAGAAGATAACAAAGAAAGCTCCTTGGAAAGTATTGACTATCCTATCAATACTAAAAATACTTCCAACAAAACTTTCCTCAAAAATCAAAAGATTATAGTGGAAAATCAACGGATTCTCAAAAGATCTGTTAGTAAGAAATTGGATAATGTCCACTAACATGAACAAATTCTTTGCTAAACTTGGTCGAAAACTTGGCTTATCATCATCCTCCTCATCCTCTAGCACGTTCTAAGAACTAGATTGTGATGTACTAGTTTGTTTTTGTGAGCTTGTATTGTTCATTTTATCATATTATGTAATATCTTATGTATCATCTCATCTATTTATAAAAATCATCTATCTTATGTTCTCCTACCTTATCGTGCCTCTAGAATAAATGTCAATATAGTATATAAGTTTATATATATATAAACACTTTTATTCACAAAATAAATAAGACACATAAACTAACAGACCTATGTCGACATCCACTACCCCCTATGTCGACATATAATTGTCAGATTTGGTTATTTTTATTTTTTTTTAAATTAAAATAACTAACTCATGTCTATTCATTTTAAACGAATTTATGCCTATTTAAACGCCTGTTTTTTCTGGAAATTTGTAATCTTTTCATTTCTACTTATCCCTATTTGCATCTCTTCACTACTTATCAAAAATGGCTTCCTCTTCTCAAACTCTGTGTGATAATCTTGAAAAAACTCTCAATTCATTCAAGAATATACTTACTTTTATTGTCCACAATCAAAGGCACTTAGAACTAAGTCAAATGAAGATGATAAAAGAACAAGAGAAGCATTTCGATGCCCTCCGTTGGATGATTTCTGACCTCAACAAAGATGATCTCGATGCAAATCCTCTAGGAACTTTGATTCAAGATAATGAAGATTGGGAAGTTATTAAAAAAGATCCTATCTTTGGAGAAGGATGAGTTGAAGTTCCTAAAAATATTTGATCTCCCTATGGTTTGAATTGTTTGTTTTTGAATTGTGCAATTTGATTTGATTTTATTTGCTTTAATTTGATTAGAATTGATTTGGTTTGAATAGATTGTATAGCATTATATGAAACATAGTATACATTTACTGGGTTAAAAATTTCATATTTGTCATGTCTTTATTATTAGCTCATGTTATTATATATATACACACTCCATCATAATTTGTTACAGGTACTCCAGTATAAGACTAAGGAGGAGTTATATTAGTTTAGGATGAGTTTTTTGTAGATGATAAAGGAGGAAAAATATAAAATAGAGTAGCTAGAATAGTTAGGCTTAGATTAAGAGGGAGTTATTAGTTTTAGGGGGGAGTTATTGTGAAGGAGAAGTATATTTTATAAACATAGGTTGTCATCATCAAAAAGGGAGATATTTTTAGTCCTTAAGATGATGGTTTTGATGAAAACAACCTTAGGACTTATTATAAAATATAAACAGTAACGTTATAGTTTAGATATATATGTATATGAAGAATATAAACATGCAAGTACCAAGAATGAAGACTGTACAGTATAGAGATACAAGACTGATGAATTTAAAGATCGAAGATATCAAGATTGAAGACTCATGAGTATCAAGAAATCAAGTTAGCAAGAGTTTAAGATTTCAAACAGTACAAGATAATGTAGTTAGTCTAGAATTATGTTAAAACTTCTAGAAAGCACTTACATCTTTATTTGAAATTTATTTGTGGAATGGAATCCACTTCGCGCCTGTTAAAGGGATGGGACCCTAGTGGGATGGAACCCACGACAATATCTAGTGGAACATATAATGGTCCTATTTTGATATCCATTAATTTTATAAAAATGTGTTTCAAAAATATATCTCTTATTTTTAAAAAAAATGTTTTCAAAACTTTCTTTTTCCTAAAGACATCTCTCTTAGTTTTAGATATTTTAGCCTCAAAACTATTTTTATCATTTTTAATATTTTGATTTCAAAATTGTCCTTGTTTTTAAACCATCTCTTGTTTTAAATATTTAGCTTTAAAATATTTATATACTCGGATTTTAAATCACTTTATAGATTAAGATTATGTACATTTAAAATTACTTTCTAAACTCTTTTATGTATTTAAACTATATTCAAATATATTTACAAAGTTTAGAAATTGTGTTGACGAATTATAGAAACCAATTTTAATAAGAAAATCAAAACATCAATTTTGCCTTGAGCATGTCGACATCCCTCAACCCTCCATTTCGACATGGTGTCCGTTATTTTCAAATTTCAATTTTCAAAAGAAGTGTTTATTCGTCGTATTGTTTCACGAATAGATATGGCTATTGCTTTACTATTAATACCAGTAAGTTCTAAACGAATTTTTTACCAGATTTCATTTATTTTTTCTCCTTTTCATCTTCCACATTTATTCTAAAGAATCCTAAACTATACTCTGTCGAAATACCAAGTGAATCAAAATTGATTATCTCTTGTTGGATTCTCTGCCACTTTCTCCATAAGATCTCAGTGCTATTTATAGTTATTGAATCTTTTGTAAATCAAACTGTTGAGTAAAAAGTGCGGTTGAGCCTTGAAATCAATTGAGTGTGATTATAGCCCCGAAAATCAATTAGGTGATCTTGTAGCTTGGTTAAATCAAGAGAGTTTGCCTAGGATTTGAATATAGGAGGGTGTGCCTCGTAGCCTTGAAATCGAGGGTGTAATCTGGGAGATTATTTTGATAGGAAATCCATACGATTGTACGGAACTAGATGTAGGGTAACTCCGAACCAGTATAAAATCCTGGTGTGTTCTTTCCTTTACCGCTTTTACTTAGTATTTGCATCTGTGTCTGATTCTATGATTATATCTGTGTCTGTGAATTGCATTTGTTGGTGATTAAATTACGTAAGTTTCAAAAGGATTTAGAAAATCCATAAAACACCATTCACCCCTAGTGTTATTCCAGCCTTAAGATCCATAATTCGCATTTCTCACATTAATCATTGACTTTATAAACATTCATCTAGTTGGTGGTGGAGAAAGCAACTTCTCTTAGCTTAACACCTTTCTGTGAGACATATGAGCTCAGAGGTTGTATGTCTGTGGAAGTCAATATGGATCGATTGAATGGCTATACAGTATTCAAAAGAAGATGATGTGTTATGTGAAAGGTAATCGATATGTCAAGCCTCACAGCCGAAATGACCGAAATAGGGTAAATGAGGCAAGGCTATGTGGTTTGCAACCATTAAGGTATGATCATTCCCTTCTAGATATATTTCTACTCACTGATGTCCGAGTTTAAATTAATGTGGATGTACGCTACGGGGGCCCTTAACAGGTCGATAACGGCCGAGGTGATGACATATTCAGTACTATCTAGGAAGAGGTAGGTCGGTCTTATGTTGGTAGAGGACCATCAGTTGGACTACGGTGCATTCCTTTAGAGAAGTCTTTTGGAGGATAGTCCATTCACCTGACCATTTGTATGGAAATCTGTTCTCCAATAAGTTCCAGCCATTTTATTTGTAGAGCCTAGTATGCTGGAATTTAATAATGGTAACAATTTCGGCTAATATTGATAATTTTACTTGCAAATATTTTCAAAGATATTAAAAATAATATCAAGTATTTTTACGTAAGAATGTTTTGGTTATCATAAGGGAAAAATCTGTTCCATGTTTATGTGCGGCGTGGTCTTATGGTATACCCTTTTGTTTTCAAAACGCCTATTTTGAGTTCCTACACCAGTCTCATGATTGACTTGGAGTTTGTTTTTTCCTTTCCCAAAACTCTGGGTGCCCTAATTTTCTCGGGTAGCCTAATAGTCAGGTTTAGTTTAGAAGAAATCTAGATGGAGCTTGAAGTATGGAGTCGGACGTTTTTTTGAAGATTTCGGTCTAT
Source organism: Allium cepa (assembly GCA_030765085.1). NCBI lineage: Eukaryota > Viridiplantae > Streptophyta > Magnoliopsida > Asparagales > Amaryllidaceae > Allium > Allium cepa. Next base: position 244,599,668 of record CM060930.1, read on the forward strand.
TTCCACCACACTCTTATACTATAGTATTCCGCATTTGTAAGATATGAATTTATAACTATTTATGTTTTTAACTCTGATAGATGTATTCTAATTTCCACTGTAAAGAATTTTATTGAAATAATATACATGAGATTTTATTCTATCTTTATTTTTCTTCTTACCCTTAAGAATCCGCTTCTCTGGCACTTGAATTTACGACACGTGAATATTGAGGATGAATTAATGTCGATTTTCTAGAGCCGAAGAAACGGGTCCTCACAACTATAGGGCCCAAAAATCAAGCACATATGATAATATGATATCAGGGTTGAGCGGAATTGATAGACGTGCAAGATAGAATGTTTGAAGCATGGAATATGGTTCAACGCATAGGAGGGATCGATATAAATTGGCTCCAATAAGTGGGATCAGCAAGTTTCAAGGCATGAGAGCATTCTTATAGAAAACAATCAATATCCAGTGATCTATAAGTCCAATGCATATGAAACTTGGATAGCAAGACTCAAGGAAGCTAAGGAACCTACCTTATGGATCGCACCTAAAAAGGACTAAGTTTAAGGGATCAACATACAATCCTAAGAAGGGATCGGTAGAAAGTTGCATGCAAGCCACGGTGAATCAAAGATCAAGCAATAAGTCGAGTTCTGTTGATCCAAATGACACGAAATTTAGAGTTTAAGCATATTTTACATGAGGGAGCCATCATAGGGGATGCTTCCCAAAATTCAACTAAAGAAGGGATCGGTAATGATCCCTCCTCTTTGAGAATTGGGCCTACTAATCCCTCTAGTAGGCCCATATGGCTATAAGGGTTTTTTAACCGAGTTTCTAGAGAGATAATTGGCGATCTTCATCTACAAATATTGGCTTGAGGGGTCATTCTCAAGACTTCTAGACATTGCTGTTTGTTTTATATTCTTATTAATTAAAGATTTTGATCCTACCTCTCTTGTACTCATATTATAAAGGAATTAAAAAATAATTTATTTAAAAGTGGACGTAACAAACAACGCTGAACCACAATAAATCGTGTGTGCATGTTTTTTCTTTTAGTTTATTTGTGTTTCTTCTTTATTATCTACTATTTCCATTTTATTCTTCATTTATTTCTCTTCATAAAATTTATATTGAGTGTTCGTGCCAATTTCTGGTGCACTTGCCATTAAAAAGAAAATATCTTCTCCTTCCTTAGCCAGTTACTAAACTACCCCTCCTTTTAAAATATCTTCCTAATACCATCTAAAAGCTTTTATTAGGCCATTTTTTTAATATTAACTAATGAAACATTAGTTAGTTAGACAAGCACAATAAGTTTGAACAACTTCTATTGAGTAAAAAGCTGTTTATCGTAAAATGATATTCGGACATATTATCGATATTTCTTCGAATTGTTTATTTTTGTAAATATTTTTTTAAAAACAAGTTTACCATCATTAGTTATTAATTATAAAGGGTTTAATAAGTTTATAAAATCATTATTATGACATCAAATCCGAGATTCAAATATTTAAATAATTAGATATTTAAATACGAAGTGTATGAAATTCTACGTCGCTACATTCTCTCCCACTTAAAATATTTCATCCTTGAAATTCCAACATGACCAATTAATAAAAGAAATAAGCAAACAATAATACCTAACAACATTCAAAATTTACATGCAAACAAAACTCTGTTTGCTAAGGTTCCAAAACTCTCTCATTGCACAAGGATGATAAACAATCTACTAAGCATACCTTGCGCTCAACACCCTCGGGTTATTACTTAAACGATTATTCATGTTATCCAGAACAAATGAACAGTCATTCCCCAAACTCTTGATAAGCTAACAAAATGTAGTATGCATATATTCTTAGGCCCATATGATGTGCATGGGTCATCCGTATGCAATTTCTAATCTGATTACTTGCCCTCGATCACACAAACATCATTTCCAAACTAGTATAGATCACTTGGCCTCTCTAGGGTGGATTCCAATTAGGTTCCTTGATCAAAATCCTCTGTTCCCTTAGATTACCATATACTATGATAGAAAACCTCAGGATTATATCAAGAATCTGTTTCAAGTGTTCGCCATCAAGAATTGAGTGAAAAATCTTTATTCGAATCGGTGTAAATCATCTAGTAATCATGCACTCGGATCTTAGATCAAGGACTGCCATGCGAATAAAATGATCTATGTAAAACTTACATATTTTATCATATTATTTTGTTAACTACACTAATATCTTTCTAATTAACATTCATTTACAAAATATCATGTCATTCAATACTAAAATCACCTATCAAGCAATTCATTAAAACATAACTTCAAGTTATAAACATTTTATAAAGACATGACTTTATTTACAGAACATTTCATAACAACCTGCTTCAAGTTATTATTCCTATACTACTATACTAAATCCTAAGAGTATACATAAAACGTTAAATTAATTTTACTTTCTTAAAATTTAAATGAAGGTCAAAAATAAATCTGGGTCTTATAACCGAGTCAACCTTTTCGACATCTTTAACCATCAAGTTAAGAAAGTAGCTTAGAAGAGTAGGATACTAGTATCCTAATTTTTTCTTAGACTCTACTTTCCTCAGATAACTCTAAGGTGAAGACATTTACTAGTCGCCTACTTAACATTGATGTTCAAACCAATTTAAAATATACGTTAGTTTACTACATTCTGTGTTTAAAGTGCTATCTAAACCCATCTTTATATTTTCTAAAACACTTAACTTTAAGTTTTGTAACGAGTTAGAAGATTTAGGTTGTCCAAAATTACCGAAAAATCCGTTTATTTGAATAAATGTAAACTATCAAAATAATCATATCATAATAAAATGAACATATCACACTCTCCTAATGCATATGATACATGCATCAATAAATCACTTGTCAAAGTTACACTTATTTAATAAACAAACTTTACTGCAAAGGGAAAATAAGGAAACGTCCCATAATTATTCATATTATTCCCCTACTACTCGATCTCCCTACATAGCATGCATACAAATATTTACTACAGAAAGCTCTTACGAAAAACCACATTGCCAAAACTACTTTTATTAAACTACTCCATATTTTATAACAAATTTCTTTAAAAAAAATTTAGAACCAAATAATTGGGTTATTATTTCAAATCATTTGAAATAATAATACATACATATACCTTTTATATATCAAATCATACTTTTAGGATTAATTCAAAAAACATTTTCTAAGCAGTATCAAATAATCATAAATATTATAAGGTACCTTGATCTTAATTTATAAACAAGTTTCCTAAGTAATGACTTTAAAATCCGTAGTAAATATACATATACATCGAGTATCACAAAAATGATACTATGGAAGTAGGTCCTACAAAGTCGTACCATACATTACCTCATTGAGAAGGGTAATACTCAAGAGGAGTGCTTAGCAATCGAACACATCTCCTGCCAATTTTTAGTCATTTTTGAGCTACTCAAACTAGATAACATAATAATACTTTGTTTCTGAATCGGTTGTTTAATTTCGGGACCAACCTCAAGCTCGAATAAATCTTAAAACTATTTTCAAACATTAGTATTCACAAATACTTTCAAATAATACTACTATTATTTTCCTCAATATCTTAGAAATTATTTTAAAGACATCAGGATTTATGTTCTCAAAATATCAGTTTAAATCCTTTTCATTTGTAAAACATATTTAGAAAATTTACACTAAAATTATTTCATTAAAGTTAACTATTAACCCACCATTATCATCGAACACCTTATAGTCCAATTGTGAAACTCAATTCACAAGGTATTCATTTCAATGCACCCACAAATTACTATCTACCAAACCCATGTAGCTAAAAGTTGAGCTGCTTATAAACTGGTCGAGTATAAATCAATAATTAATAAATGATAATAATGCTCGTAAACTAGTTGAGCAAGACTAAGTTAATCAATGAGGGGTAATAAATGAATATTATTAATCCCTACAATAATTAACCTTCATTTACAAGTCATACTTATGTATAATAATTAAATATATAGGCACTCATATGTATAGTACACTCAACTCATTATAGGGCAATGTTTACCCTAGCTCTATTGAGTTATACCTAAACAAATCCAAGATTCTCGTTTCACTTTCAGCTTTGATACTAGCTGTAATGACCTGCCTTTTTGACCCCTGAATGTCAATACTAATACATCTACAGTATACATGTGCCTAACGTCCAAGTGCCAAAAAGACAGATTGTTATGGAAAAATAAAAAGAAACTGAAAAAGAACAGAATAAAACATTAGAATCGCATAGGGAACGGTAACATATAATATCAAAAAGACAGTACAACGAGCTAATATAAGATATATAGCATTTTAGAGTTACAATCCTACAAACCGTCATTAGCCTGGACATTTATAATAACATATGCTCATAAATGCTGATATATACATAATAGTAGTGTAGTGGAAATAAGAATACTATAGTAGGTGAAAGCATCCAGCTCGTTTCCTAGAGCTCCAAAGAACATCAACGAAAAACCTCCTTTCTCATACTACTCGAAAGAGCACCCATGGAATTAAGAGAAAGATAAAACCAGGGTCAGATGTAAGTACGGTATTAGAAACTTAAGATATATGTAGCCAGCATAAACAATACTTTAGACCATTCAAATCATCATAATGGTTATCCCCTCAAAAGAACCAAATCAATATAATAAGTACATAAAGTGATAGAATAGATAATGTCTAAGGTGTAGAATATAAATTAGGAAATACTTATGCATCTAACAACACAATAATATTAAAAGTACACCTAAAACTACTAAGGTATGTTCGCATAATGGATTTCCATGGAGGTCTCCTTAGTAAAAAACCAAAGGCTAGTCTCCTGCGCTGTAACAACTCATATGTGAATGGGCTCGAATTTTGACTAAATCAAAACCCAAGTCCATTATGCAGATCGTTGGTTTTGGTAACTTATAATAAACATAAGTATATAAAGAGCGATCAATATAAACTGGCAGCAAAATAGAAAAATATAATAGAACTTAAATACTGACTAAGGCTACTACCTTGGAATAATAATATTCCTTAGATATCTAATTGCCTTGTTAGCGTCGAGGACGAATAAGAAGACTTCTCCATTTAACATTCCCAGCTTGCTCCAGTAATCCGTCCCTCTAATATATCATGTGGGATGTAATGCAGAAAGGGTCAAAACAACATTCTAGTGACTGAAAAATTTGCATACTTCACCTATAACACTAACTTATGCTGATTGATTTCCAATTAAATGTTACATCTATTATTCACGGCAAATCCTTCAATTATATATGCACTTACAATGTGCATATCCTCCTCCAATGTACAACTATATATGTGTGTGTACGCACGTGCCCTTTATACATACACATACATACATACATACATACATACATACATATATATATAAAAACATTGTGCTACCCAAAAACAACGGTTACTTAATACTTCTTCAATGAAGAGGAGGCAGACCCAATGGCCAATTTATAGCTCACTCCGAAGCGGGCCCTACGTAACATAATTGCTAGTCAATCGGTTCTAGTTGTAGAGTCCAATGACCCCAAATACTACTTTATAATATAATTATTGTATTACTAACATATCGCAAAGACTCATCTATAGGTTAACTAGCCCACCTCTAACAAACAAACAATTAAATAATTAAACTTTGAGGTCTACGTATATCCTGTACGGATTCTAAACTAGTAGGAAGTGGAGTATGGCATAACACAAGTCTTTGCTACCAATCGCTTGGAACCGTTAGTGGTCATAGCCTATATGTCATCTCTACTTTTAAATATTGGTCTACCAAAAACATTGACATAGCCTTGGACCAACCTAATGTAAGTCAAGGGAAATTCCCATTCTAGTTCATTAATACCTTTTATTAGAAATGAAGCAGACCTTACTTCCTAAAAGGTACTGAGCCATTTAATACTTCAAATCTAAGACGAACCCTTGGTATATTTTTCCCTATATATACGCAACAGCATATCATTTCCACAAGGACTAGGTTGGAGATGTCCTACATTAGTAGTAAGTATACACAACTACTTGTAGCCTCTAGGTGAAGGGCAGATTTCTATTGTGTAACTCCACTTACCTCGCATCCCTACCTACCAAACCAAACCAATCATCCTAAGCCTAAATGTTCGGTTAGGCCTACCAATTCACACTTGTCCTGAATGTATAATTAAGACCGTATAATTTCCCACTATGAAAATTATACTACCTTGTAGTATTTAGTTCCTATCTTTTAACATATTTACTATATTCTATAAATGTCAATGATTTGTAATAAATGGTCATTATTATTCTATTTGGATAATCTCTAATAACATTTATTTATTAGCTCTAATTCAACCTATTATGTCTATTTCATTTCTTTATAATTGCCATATTAAATTCCTTATCCGGTCCCATTACACATATCTATGTCCTCATTCAATTCTTATAGCTTCATATCAACTACACATTTATTGCCTTAAGAATTTTGGAGTTATTATCTTTTTTCCATCTATACCTCCCAATCTTATAATTTCCTACGCTGTGTATAACTAGATGTCCTAATTGTAACTAATGCAAATATCGATGTACATTACTCTATATAAATATATTTTTATTTTTAATTGGTAAGTGCGGTTATATGCGTGTGTATTCCCTGTTTCTAACAATTAATTCCTAAACTAGAACATTCCTTTCCACATTTTAACTTATCAGAGCTATCTTTCTGAAAAGAAATACAATTATAACCTTCCATAAATCAGCCAAAAGTAACTGCTTTACTTCATTTGAAATTATAAGGAATTACCTCTCTTCTTTTACTAAATCAAACAACTCGAACTATGGGGAAGAATATCCATACTTTACACGTCTCTTTCTTTTTTGGTATATCCCTTGTTATTTAAAACAGTGCACTTTTTATACATTTATGAAATTAGAAATTTATGGAAATTACATGAAAATAGATACAAACATAGAAATTCACATTCCCGGTCAAATTAGGGCACTCTAAACTAATACTAACATTTTACAACCCAACTATAAATTAAGAATAAACTTTACAACTTTACGAACATTCAACTTTAACAAATTTAGGGACCAATTTAAAACTTCCATATTAGGGTGTAAATGCCATTTCTACTCCAATTACATATTTTACAAATATGTAGACGATATTCTTGTATGTTCATTTTAAGCCTAAAACTTCTTCGATCTTATACATGCATACTAATTAAATAAAAGTCAATGATGTAATTTAATGTTATACCACTTACTTCAAGAGCTTTCCAAATCTCCCAAATCTGAATTCAACCCTTTGATTTGACTCCTCCTTTTTCTTTCGCAATGTTGATTCACTTCATCTCTTATTCTCTTTTATTTTTCGCCCTTTTTCGATTTATATATGTACATATATAATATATTATAATTTCTAAAAATAGTAGAGATGGAAAATTGGCAGAGCCTCATTGCTTTGATTGGAAAATATTAGGATAGAAGTAAGGGGTTAGGCCTATATTTATAAACGCTCGAATCAATCATAGTTGTTAGATTTAATAACAAAATCTGAACCATTCGGCCAAGATTCAACCCTTGCCGCCACCATCTAGAATAGTTGACCGTTCTCCTATAAGCGATCGATCGCTAGCGGTTGGGAGACCCAAGGAGGGCTCGACTGTTAGGGTCCCATGCTTAGTGTTATTTATTTCCTATTTTTCTGGATTTTAATTATTTTCATTTCAAAATCTTCAAACTTGAATAATATCTTCGTTTGAACTTAGATCGCAAAATTCGAATTATGAAAGTTGCTCAAAAAAATTTCATGAAGACAATGGTGCAAATTTTGTTACTAGATTCCAATGTTTGCACAAATTTCATTTCGAGCGTCAATAATTATTTATTAATTACCATAAATTTTAAGGGGTGTTACATGCACAAAGGTCGGAAACTACCTTCCAAAACCATGTTTATCTCTAATAAAATACGTCACTAGGTAAACATAGCAGGTCCATGCTCAAACACATGATACCGAATACCATCACCTCCATATGCCTCAACTGAAAGGATCTCTAGATATTTGGAGATGATTTATCCTTATGTTAGCTAAAACCCACTAGCATTGAGGCCTACTCTATTTTTTGTCATTTTCGATGGTGAAGTCACATTCAACGTCCCAGCACACGAGTCTTTGTCAATCAATTAGATCTCAAATCCCTATTTCGATTCCAGTATCCCAAACAGTTCACAAATCTCTTTATGGATCCAACAAAAATCTCTCGATGAATACTAAAGCTGACCTCTCCTTTGGATGTAACCTTTGGATAGACTGTTCAACTCTATAGCATTTTAGTTCACATCCGCATCCAAAACATAGAACTCATATATCAGTTTTGAAGTGGTTTCTGTAAGTAATATATTTATTTGCTCTCGGTCTCTTAAATACTCAATCAATGAATTTTTGCTTAACTCAACTTTGGTTCTTTAAGAAGTAAACGAATAATATAATGGAGTCCGCCCCAAGGGATCTCATATATAGACATTCTTAAAGCATGAGAACGTTCATATGAACGAGTCCTTCTGGGGGGATCTCAAACTGTATTAATAGATGATGCTTACATATACTTCCAAAGTTAATATGGTTAATTTCGATAGTTGACTAATCGACTATCAAGTACAAAAGAGAAACGATCGAACATGGTGTGAAGTCTTATATACCTATCACATTTCTTACTTTCCTAACTTATACCATCCCTCGATTAAGGGTGAAGCCACTAGGTTAGAGCACGATTTGCTTCTAAACCCTACTTGAGCATATTCCTAACTCTCATAGATAGAAAAAAAATCTACTTTGTTAGCTTTTAGTTCTAAGTGCATGACTAAATACAATCCATAGACAAGTATACATACAAAGCATGATCAAGTCATAAAAAGCAGGATTAAGTCACATAAGCGACATCTAATCCCCTTTTATTTAATTAATTTTTTTATTAAGTAAAACTACTTTGTAAATACTTCTATATATATTTAAAATACCTTTACACAATACACACACACACACACACACATATATATATATATATATAATACTATCTCACCATTCATTTCTACTCTTTTACTATTCATTCAATTCAATTCTTTCACTAATCATTTTTACTCTTTCGTTATTCATTTCTAGTCTTCCAATATTTAAAAATGTATCCATATTCTTATCCCAAATCGTATAAGAATTTCACAAATCTTAAAAAAGATTTCATATTTATAAAATATAATTAAAAACGAGTTTTTTTAAAACATTGCAAATATAAACTCAAAATAATTCACACCCAGCATTATCTTTAAAACATTCTTTTAAAGATCTAATTATATTACTAAGTATAATAAAAAAGGGTTAAATATAGATGTTGCTTTAGCATTTTTTTACCATAAACCCAAAACCATTTATTAGTTGTCATTATCTTTAAAAACATTCACTTAAAGATCTAAATTTATCTAAACTTATTAAACATGGCACACTTTTAATTAACTTTATAAAACTATTTATTATACATAAGTATTATAGTCCAAAACATTTTTTAGTCTTTTGTAAAATACTTAACTTACTTTTCCAAACATATATATATACACTTTAAAAATACTTATAAACATGTTTAAAATATCTATATAAAATATTGTAAAAAATAACTAATTTATAATTTACTAAAAACCTTTTATTTTAAATGCTGCAAAGGAAAAAAAATTCTTTAAAAATTAATATTCAATAACCAAAAATATATTTAAACTTATAATCTTTATTCTATAGTCTAATCCATGTTATTAGACTTCCCTAAAAAGATCACAAAATGATAATAAATTATAAACCATTTAAAACATGAAAAAGTAGCTAAAAGGTTGCATCAAAACAAATATTGCAACAAGCCAAGAAGTGCTAGAGTAGACCAAAGACAGCATTTATACTTACTATCTAAAGTTCTGAACATAGAACAACATGAAAATGCATGATCTTTGTGGCCCATTTTAACCACTTAAACGAATGATTTTTGATCCAATTTTTTTAATGTAAGTAGCCTACATAGGCTACTTGAAAATAAAACTTTTGATGCATGATTTTTGATCCAATTCTCCACAACTTTTGCCGCTTCGGTCAATCAATTATATATCATTTCAAACATGGATGTTTTTACAATAAAACGAACATATATCTTATTTGTTAAAATAATAAATAAATCCTAAAGGATATCTATCAAAATTAACTTAAAAATCACCGAACACAAAGCAATTTCAAAGTGTATCCATGGTGACCTTTTACCGTAAACTTTCAGAAATTTCTTTCACAAGGTCTACCAATTTAAAAACAAATTCCTTACTGTCCCATACACCGAAATATATATATATATACACACACGGAAGAACCATAATATATTACATTACAATATTTTAACATACCACCAAAATAACCAGGTTAAAGCAAGGGGATTTCAAAGTGCTTTCATGGCGACTTTTCTCTTTAAGCATTCACACTTCTATATCACATACAACATTTTCAAACATATAAATATATAGTCTAGGCTATGATACATGTTTTAGAGGATTATAAAAGTGATGATATTACATATAAAGTTATCGCTTGTTTTCCAAAGCAAGAAGGGGTCTAAAAGTAATAACTTGCATTGTTCATTACTTTAAACTTTATATTTCAACATACAACGTATATAGACACACACACACACACACACACACACACACACATGCATCTATACATACAAGATGTAAGATAGCTCACCCAAATCCAATCCCAAAACAAGCTCAAGCATACAAGAATCAAAGAACCACTTCCTACCATCATCTAAAAGCCAAAGCTTCCACCTTTAGCCTTTACAAGCCAAGCCCATACCTCCTATACCTTCAAGCTGCTCACTGCCTAGGCACTTGAACACATTTTCTTCCATTTTTCAAATTTGGTTTGATTTTCAAGTTTCTTGAAGTGATCTAAGGCCATAGTTAAAGTTTGAAGAGGATTGGGATTGATTTGCTTAGGAAAATGAAGATTGAAGAGATAAAAGAGGTGATAATACTTTAAGATATGAAGGGAAGATTTTAATAAAGGAAAAAGGCTCTCCTTTCCCTCCCTTGGCCAGCCAAACAAGCCCTCCTCCATGTTATTGCTTTACCCTTCACCATTAGAAAGAAAATATCTTCCCTTCCTTAGCCAATTACCAAACTATCACTCCTCTTAAAATATCTTCATAATACCATCTAGAACCTTTTATTAAACAAATTATTTTTGGTTATTAATTAATTAAGCATTAGTTAATTAGATAAGCATAACAAGTTCGAACAACTTCAATTGAGTAAAAAGCTGTTTGTCGATAAAACAATTTTCGGTCACATTACCGATATTTCTTTAAACTACTTATTTTTGCAAACTTTTTAAGAACAAGTTTACCATCATTAGCTAATAATTAAAAGGGTTCTAACAAGGTTATAAAATAACATTTATTCAATATTCAAATATTTAAATAATACTAATATATAAATATGAAAATTTTGGAATTTCGAGCCACTATAAATAGTTATAAATGGATTAAACTTGTATAATATGAATTTACATTCTTAAAAGGAACTGTACGAAATCCGACTTCTATTTAAGGAACAAGTATGTATGTATTCATTTGAAACTTAAGTATATGCGTATTGTATGTATAATGTGATTTTAGATGTTTCTAACACTTGAACAATGAGGGTAGTTGATAAGAAATACATTGTTCCCTAAATCGACATCACTCAATGTCCATGTAAGTGTACAAATTAAAGATATGAATCGTTAATACATATGTTATCCTCCACCAGTTAGATATTAATAGATTACTTGCATACTCTTTAGTTGTTGATGTTTCTTAAGTTAGGGATGTTATGTGCAGTACTATCAATGTATTGCTAGACGAGGTAAAATACATTGTGTATTTATTGAAATTCCTTAAGGTACATGCATTATACTTAAGCTATCATGAAATAGTGGGTATGTTCTTTTGATTTATTCGTATTCCTCATTGATGAGACGAGATTAGGGTAAAGGACGAGGGTTCAGAGCTATATATGATACAACCAATAAAATGTTAACCATCGATTATAGGCCTATGATTTATTGACATTCTTCAACGTCAAATACTAAGGAAAGTGAGTCCTAAACCAGAGAAGGAAAAAGATTTCTATGTTATCTTAGGGTCTTGAGAAACATAAAAATCTATGAGAGCCTTATTATGAAACTGAAATGAATATATTCGACATTTTTGATATTGTAAGAATATAAATTATATAAAGTTAATATTATATAGTTAGATAAATTTATGTAACTAGTATAATTGATGAAATGTTATCAGTTAAAGTATACGAATGAACTGAATTAAAATTGACATGGACGTATAAATACGTAATAGATCTTTTGACGCGTTGTTACTTCAAGACCTAGGAAAGTGCCAACTTATACAACTAAAACATTCGTGCTTCTATTGCTTAAGTGTCTATTTGTACGAGTCTGTTTATTGTTTTATATAAGCACTAAATTATTAAGAACAACAAGAATATGAATATTTAATTTATATTCGATGATATTAGTTGTTATCTTTAATGTACAAAACTTCGATGAAATTAGCTCATTTGAAATAAGCAAGTAAACCACAGTACAAGATTATGTAATCAATAGGATTGATTATAGTAAGGATCTCATTGTGTTAGATGCAACACTAAACTAAGAGCTACGTGATGTACCTGAGAACTCGATCGTTGAAATGTCAATTTGATCAATTTTCATAAAGTGCAATTTTCGATATACTTAAATGTTAAGGATAACCAAATGCAATTTTATGAAGAGCTCGTTTCGGTCTTATAATAAGGGTTTCATTTTAGATTGTTCAACATTTGAAAAGGAAAGAGAATATACGAGAGTGGATATAACTTAGGCATAATTAGGATAAAGAAAGTGAATGATCGCCTGTGCTTCATGAAGACACGTTGAAAATAAGAATTGAATAAAATACTAAAAAGCACTTAATACGGAATGAGAAATGCGCTTTCTATTCCAAATTTATTATTTTCATATAGAAAAGTGCTTATCTTATAAAAGTTATTTTTTGAGTTTAGGATATATAATCTAAGGCCCTAGATTGTAAAGTAGTTACAGTTTATGAAATAAAATTCCAATAAGTGGTTGATTGGAGCATTGTATTTTATATGCAATTATAGTAACGGCAGAACAAATGGGTGAATGCAATATAACACTTCTTAATGGACACATCAAGTTATGAAAAAAAAATTCATAAATATACCAAATATTATTTATGAAATAATGGTTGTTTTAAGTATTGACAAAAAAAGATATAGTTTATTTTAAGTTGAATATTGTGAATATTTATGTTCAAAATCAATCTATAATAATGGTATTTTAACAAAAGAGATGCACTAGGAAATAGAGAAGTATCGGTAATGTTTATAATTATTTTGAAATTAAGAACTAAGCCATGGTTTTGAGAAATAATTTAATAATCAAATGATTATGAATCACATTTCCTACTGAATTGTATCTTAGAAGATTAATGGTGAAGCACTTACTCAGTGCAGAGACAAAAGAGTTAATGAACTTTTCGAATTGATACATATAAGGGTATGCAATTCAAACTCTATTTATACTAAAATGGGTCCATTTATTCCGTTAAATTCACAAATGAACTATCATTGAAATGAACACGTGTATTTGGTACAGAAGTACTGTGACAAGTTCATCGAATATGGAACAGAATTAGAAAAATATAACATGCATAGAAAATATATATTCGATTTGATACACAATGCCAACTCCATTCTTACATCGGTATCATGAATGATTTATATAGACCCCATCTGGCAGACTGGCCTCCATTGCTAGTTCAGCAAGTAACATGGAAGCACCTGGAAAATATAAGCATAATTGTCTTTAACACTTGTAGTTAAAATAAAATTTCAACATGAATGCTATTATTAAGTGCTACCATTAAAGTATAACATTCTCTTACATTCTCTAAACAAATTGAAATGTTATAATGCAGGAGAATGAAGGTTGTAATGCTTATCATTTCCACCACCACCTGCACCTTTCCATTTTATCTCGGTTACCCTTCATGAGCCAGATGGCCATTCTTTATGTTTGTTCTTTATGTTTGTATAAACTAAGATCAATTGGAAATTTATGACTCTCACTCCCAAATAAGAGATGCGGTTGTTTGATAATATTGAGAAGCAGCATATACTACATATCTTTATTCTCAATTGAAGCAGGCCTCAGAGCAAAGCCCATCCAGGCCCAAAAACTCATTTTATCAGTTTTTTGTTTTCTGTACAGTTATGATCCATGTACAAGCATAAATACAAAGTGATTGTAACTGAGTTGGGTACGAAATACAATCAATATTCTTCTTCTTCAATAAAACTTCAAAAACTCTTTCATGGTATCAGAGCCAACTGCCTAACGGCAATCTTTTCAAAAAAAAAAGAGAGAAACTCATCAGAATTTATTATCATCATCTGAGTTTTAGATTCTCATATGAAGTGTAGTACCGTGCCAGCAGTGAATCTGGCTGCATCAACACTTACAGATTGAATCTTGATGAAAAACAAGTCAGAAATCAATTCTTCCAAATTAAGAAACTATCAAAACAGATCACCAGAATAAAAGAAAGTGCCATCCAACAAAGATCATCAGATAATCATCATCTGATCAACAAAGATCATCAGATTATCATCACTTGATCTTGTGGTTGCATCATACCTGAGTCAGTGCCTCTGATCTGTCTCAATAATCAAGTTCTTGATTGAGACATAAACTGTTTCTTGACAGCATCTCTGTTTCATCCATCCTAAACTTTCTTGACATCAGTTGTCATCATGAGCAACGAATCCAACACTGCATCATCAGAGAATAAAAATAACTCTCAGCAAACTTCAACAGCAGCCGAGAATCTCATTAAGACCATCATTAGCTCACAGAGTCAACTTGTGACTGTTCATTTAGATGAAGATAACTATCTGCTATGGAGGCTTCAGGTTGAGACTGCAATTCAAGGCTATGGACTTGAAGATTATATTCTTGGCACCATCCCCATCCCACCAAAATTCATCATTGTTGAGGAAAACAAAGTTGTTAGCAACGAAGAATACACAAAGTATCATAGGCAAGACAGACTGATCTGTTCTTGGTTAATGTCATCAATAAACACCAAGTTATTGTCACATGTAATATGATGCAAGACTGCAAATGAACTATGGATAACAGTTGAAAAGGTGTTTAATACTCAGTCTGCAGCAAAGGTCATGTTTCACAAGAGACAACTTCAAAACATCAAGAAAGACAATCACACTATGAGAGAATATCTGTCTAAAATCAAAAATACATGTGATCTTCTTGATGCTGCAGATCATAAAGTTTCAGATTCAGAACAAATCTTGACCATACTCAATGGTTTAAATGATGAGCATGAGTCAGTGGTTGCTGTGATAGCTTCTCAAAAGGTTCTACCATCTATAGATGATGTACACTCAATCTTGTTAGCACATGAAGCCAGAATTGACAATAAAAGACCACAAGAATCAGACCTCTCTGCACAACTAATCAAAGAAACAAAGGTCAAAACAGCAACAAAACTGAACAAGGAAATCAAAGAGGTGGTTATGCTAACAGATCAAGAGGAAGAGGAAGATGGAGAAATAATAACAATAGACCAAAATGTCAAATCTGTGAAAAAATAGGACGCACAACAGTGAAGTGCTATTTCAGATACTCTAATCAGAATAATAACATTCAGAGAAGCAGTAATCCCAATGTTAATATGGCACAAACCAGTGACAGTCAAAATGACAACAGCAACAAGGGACAGAATTCAAATGACATTGCCAAAGCTGAACGCATTCAGGATGAATCATGGTATCCAGACTCTGGTGCTACAAATCACATCACTAACAACCTCGACAATTTAAATCTTGGATGCAAGGAATACAGAGGTAATCAAAAAATTTGCATGGGGAATGGTAAGTGTGTCAAAATTTCTCATACTGGTAATACCTACATTAAAGGTAAAAGACAGTTATTTCTGCACAATCTACTAAGAGTTTCAAATATTAAAATGAATCTTATAAGTGTATCTCAGTTTGCTCTTTACAACAATGTATTTTTTGAATTCTATCCTAAGTACCGTTTGGTTAGAGACATACTGACTAAGGATGTTTTGTTGCAGGGTGAAACTGAAAAAGGAATTTACAAATTTACATCCACCAACTGCAGCAGTGTTACAAAGGAACTTAATCATTGTAATTTGAGTACAAAAAGAAACGGTAGAGACACATTTGATCTATGGCACTATAAACTTGGTCATCCAAGTAGTAAAGTTGTAAAGCAGATTCTTATTGATAATAAAATAAAGTTTGATGACACTTTATGACCCTATGTGTGCACTTATTGCTAAATGGGCAAAAGTCACAAATTACCTTTCAATCATTCATCAACTCAATACAAAAAACCACTAGAATTATTAGCCACTGATTTGTGGGGCCCTGCACCCATATGCTCAGATTTTGGATTCAAGTACTATATCTCATTTGAAGATGCATATTCAAGACACACTTGGATATACTTCTTAAAAACAAAATCTGAAGCATATAGTGCAGTCATATGTTTTATAACCATGGCCGAAAAACAAACTAATTCTCAAGTGAGATGGTGGTACTGAGTATAAACCTCTTAGTAGTTATTTTCAAAAAAGAGGAATTATACACAGAACCACATGCCCCTACTCATCTGAACAAAATGGTCTAGCAGAAAGAAAACATAGACACATTGTTGAATCTGGTCTTACTCTACTAGCTCATGCATCAATGCCACTAAAATTTTGGCCTGAAGCATTCAA
This sequence comes from Allium cepa, assembly GCA_030765085.1. Lineage (NCBI taxonomy): Eukaryota > Viridiplantae > Streptophyta > Magnoliopsida > Asparagales > Amaryllidaceae > Allium > Allium cepa. The sequence goes on from CM060930.1 coordinate 244,616,615, forward strand.
TACAGCTGTTTATTTGATAAACAGAATGCCAACAAAGGTTCTTAAAGGAATCAGCCCTATAGAGAAACTATTTGGGCATAAACCAGATTACCTTAGCCTAAGAACCTTTGGATCTCTCTGCTTTCCTTACACTATACCATACAACATAAACAAATTGAACTTTAGATCCAAACCATGTACTTTTCTGGGATACTCTGTAAACCAGAAAGGATACAAATATTTAGATGACAGTGGGAAAATTTTTGTAACCAGACATGTTGTTTTTAATGAACATGTGTTCCCTTTTAGCAACTCAGAAATGAAAACAACTAGCAAAGTATATAATCCAAAGGCATCTATACCTGATCTACCAGTTTACACTGAGATTGAGCATCATATAAGAGCAAAGGAGGCTACTGAGAATCCACAATCCAAAGAACTTGTTCACCAAGACTCGGATTGGACAGATAATCTCAGTCATGCCAGTCCTTCACCTGCAAAAACCACAGAAAACATAGAACAGGATCAAGTAGACAACTATGAAAAGAGTACTCAAAGGTCAACGGATAATTCTGATACAGGAGATATACCTCAGAATGATGTTCAAATGAGGTCTACTCACCCCATGATTACAAGAGCCAAGAGTGGCATCTTTAAACCAAAAATCTACACAGCAAACTTGAATGATCATGAACCTGTCACATATGCTCAGGCTGTTAAAGACAAAAACTGGAAAGATGCAATGAACGGAGAATACAATGCTTTCATCAAGAACAGAACATGGGATCTTGTACATCCACCAGATAATAAAAATATTGTTGGATGCAAGTGGACATACAAAATCAAGAAAAATCCAGATGGAACCATAAACAAATACAAAGCAAGGCTACACTCAGCAATATGGATTTGATTTCAATGAAACATTTTCCCCAGTGGTAAAACCTTCCACAATCAGACTCATACTCACTATTGCACTACACAAGAAATGGGAGATAAGACACTTGGATGTCAACAATGCATTTCTCAATGGTATTCTACAATAAGAAATTTATATGGAACAACCACAGGGGTTCATCAGAAATGAAAATTATGCTTGCAAACTGAATAAGGCCATTTATGGCTTAAACAAGCCCCAAGAGTCTGGTTTGATAGACTGAAATTATCATTAACAAAACAAGGATATCAGTCAACCAAATCAGACAACTCACTCTTTATCAAAATTAATGATGTATCAACTATTTATATATTAATATATGTGGATGACTTAATTATTACAGGTAATAACACAGAAGAGGTCAAGCACATCATCACCTACTTGAATGAGCAATTCTCTGTAAAAGATCTTGGGGACATCAACTACTTCTTAGGCATAGAAGTCAAAAGGAAAGCAAATTCAGAACTAATGTTATGCCAAAAGAAATACATTCAGGAAATATTAGACAAGACAAAAATGAGTGATGCAAAAGCACAACCAACTCTCATCATAAGCAGTCAACATTACTCTAAAAACAGGGGAGAAGCCATAGTTAATATCATACAGTATAGAAGTGTTGTAGGAGCATTACAATATGCAACTATAACACAACCTGATATTGCTTACAGCGTTAACAAAGTGTCACAATTTTTGCAGAATCCACTTGACGAGCATTGGAAAGCTGTAAAGAGGATTCTCAGATATCTAAAGGGAATAATGGAGTATGGTCTATCATTTAAAGCATGCAACAACTTAAATATAGTAGGATACGCTGATGCTGATTGGGCCTCAGACCCAAATGACCGAGGATCAGTCACAGGGTATTGTATATATATTGGAAACAATCTCATATCGTGGTGCTCGAAGAAACAAGCAACCATATCTAGATCAAGCACCGAAGCCGAATACAGAAGCGTAGCAAGCGCTACTGCAGAAATTATTTGGCAGCAATCTATACTCGGTGAATTAAAACAAAAAACAAATACTGTACCAGTTCTATGGTGTGATAACCAAAGCACAGTTTATATGTCAGCCAATCCAATAATGCATTCTCGAACCAAACATATAGAAATAGATCTACATTTTGTTCGAGAATACGTTCAAAAAGAAAAGCTTCAGATAAGACATATACCTGCTACTTACCAACGTGCAGATGTTCTTACCAAAGCACTGTCGGCAAAGAACTTCAACAGATTCAGATCTGACCTGAAAGTTGAAGATGACAAAGATCGACCATCCGCCACTACTTCTGCTTCCAGTGACAACTTGAAAACTCATGAGAACTCAAGCTTAACACGAAAGAAGGAAATTTTCTCTGGTCTTCACCTGCCGAAGCAAGGGCACCAGATCTCAGCCTCTAAATGACGAGAAAGAGTGAAGATTCAGTGTCTCAAGCAAGGATTAAGCATCTCCTGCCCAGATTTGTTGGTAGAAGACAGTTTTTCTTAAGAAATCGCAAGAATTTTTTTGATCGCCTTTCAGCAAACCCTAACCCTAGGGTTACGTTTGAAGGGGGGAAATAAGAGATGCGGCTGTTTGATAATATTGAGAAGCAGCATATACTACATATCTCTATTCTCAATTAAAGCAGGCCTCAGAGCAAAGCCCATCCAGGCCCAAAAACTCATTTTATCATTTTCTGTTTTCTGTACATTATGATCCATGTACAAGTATAAATACAAAGTGATTGTAACTGAGTTGGGTACGAAATACAATCAATATTCTTCTTCTTCAATAAAACTTCAAAAACTCTTTCACTCCCACTCTTTTTTAACGAGGAACCGTCTTTTGCTCACAAAAATTCTAACAAGGAACAAAGTACGTAGATGGTTCCTTGTTAGAATTGTAACATACATGTTGGAATAGAATCTTTCTCCGATGGCTTACAAAATATGAAAAACAAATATGTACACCTGTAGAAGCATGTGCACCCAAAATGAGCCAAAAGTATACAAAGAACAACCCAAGAAAGTACGAAAAGTATAGACAGATATAATACCAATTACACAGTGAATCACTGCAAGAAGTAATCATGTAGTGAATATAAGTGCTAAAAGATATGTCTATAATTATTTATTCATATAAATTCTAACAAAATCCAAAGATTGGAAAAGTCTCAACTAAGTATTTGAACTAAGTATTACGTGTATTAATGGTCCAAACCTAGTTTTTAAAGTTAAACGAAACATGTTATATATAGACCACTGGCTTTGTGCACATTGAAACATATTAGTCATTTTTTGCTGCATAAAGTGTGTGGAAAAAACTTTGGGTAGCATTATTGACTGAACTATTTATACAGTCAGTGATGTTTCATTGACTCAATAAAGAATGGACAGTTATATCCATCCTTGTCGAGGGTATATTTTTATCACCGTTAACTTCACAATGAAGAAAGGGATGTCAGGTATTCATAACATCGAATTTGAAACAAAATTATTGATTATAAATGACCAAGAATGCAATATCAACAATTGTTTTTCTTAAGAAAAAGGAATAAAAAGATTTTAACATTAAATATAGTAGATAGATTTCACACCTATTTAAGAATGCAAGCCTTAACAACCTAGATTTCTTTATCATTGGCTTGCTTTCCATAAATAAACCTATTATAGTCATGTCATGTTTCTTTTGTTGCACGAACTACAAAAATAAATACGAAAGGTCCTCATGTGCTTGCATGATTAAGCATAGTATGAGTGACCACAGTTATAGGCAAGCTATTTGAAAAAAAACAAAATGGTCCATGAAACAGGAGCTAATAACTTCATCACCTAAATTAAAAAGATCAAACTTAAAATGTTCTTATTAAAAATCCTCATCTCGCTTTTAAAACAATTAGTAACATTCAGATGAAGTCAACAAATCACAATTCCAAACAATAAATATCTCATTATCAAATTTAAAGAAAAACTCATAGTCATAGTGAATCATCTAGAAAACAAGCAAATATTAAGCTCTACGAACGATTGGATTAGATAGATTTCAATAAATATAATTATGACATTTTGGTTCAACTTCATGGTAACACCCTAACCAGAGTCAAAGAAGATAAAATAGGTATTTGGTCATTTGTCCAATTTACATTATAAAAGCCTTATTAAAGGGTATTTGATCATTTTCAAATGAAGAAAACTAGTTTTTTCAAAATATTTTTAAATTGTATTTTATTAGGGATGGAACCTTAAAAATAAATTAAATGTAATTGTACCCTCAAACTATATGCACATATAGGTCTAATTTAGATTATATGAGTTTTATTTAAAGGTATTAGTCATTTTTTGTTTTCGTTGTTAAAATCTGAGACTATTATGTATAGAATACAAAAGAAAACAAAATTTCTATTTTATAAACCTACTATGCAAAAGAATGTAGTCACAGCTTCATGCTTGCCACATTATTTCACGGTGAAGCTACAATTCGACATATTCCACCTTTTGTTCTATAGCTCACATCATGTTGCCCTGAAACTCATTCATTCAGCATTCAAGACAGGCACTTACCCTCTTTGACCATAAATAGCTTCTCTAGCATGTTTTAATTCAGTCGTAGTACTCCAATATATGGCTTTGGCCGTGCCTTGTTAGTCGGTAATGCCTTATACCCTAGTTACTCAGTCATGCCAGACCAACCTTGTAGTGTTCTTCTGCTTTTTTCTCTAGCTTGTCTTGTCATTCCGCACACTTGATTGCCTTACAATAGCTTCTGCTAAGTAGCATTCAATCCACAGTTTCATTTTCCAGGCTCATTCTGGCCCCACTTTAGCTTGTATCATCTTCATGCTATTATCTTGCGTGCATGCCCAGTTTTTTTGCCTTCAATGTTCATCCATTTTCAGCCAACTTTTGCTAGTCTTCTTACTGTAATTATTCTTTTTCCTGACAGGGTCAGTTCCTCCTTACCAGATCCTCACATGATAGCTCCTTCTTGCTACTGTTTCAAACAGCTAATATAGACACACAGTCCTCTTCCACATCTGTAGCGCATAAATGCAATAGCTTTAGTTTTATTTTTTATTTTATTTTTGCAAAATATAATGTAAATATATTAATTTGTTCATGTGTTCCTTATTAGATAATCACCTAAGTGATGATCTCATATTTTTTTTCAATTCTACCAAACTTTGTAGGTGGATTTTATTATTATTTTAATAAAATTATGAGTGCTCTCCTTAATTAGAGGATAAATATTTCAAAAAAAAACAAAAAACAAAAAATGCACGTAGTTGGGAAGAACAAAATGTGTAAGAAAATTTCTTTTTCAAACTAAAAGAAAAATCAATAATATGAAAAAAGAGGCACGAAACTATGAATTTAGAACATTCAAAAACCCATTTCAACGTAAAATGCCTAAAAAACTTTATTATTTAATACAAAAGTCCAATATCCAATGCTAGTTTTTACTTAATAAAACTTATATTATATCATATGTATTCTATGAAGATAAAGAGAACCAAGTTTCGGCCTCTCCATGCTAGTTTGTAACCAAAGTTGTGCTTTCTCATCCATCAGATCATACTAATAGCTAATTCTTATGTCCTTAAATATAAATTGAAAAACAACTTATGATTCAAAAAAAGAACACTTTTTATAAAAATGCATTGTTTCAAGAAAATAATGAAGTGCTCAACCATTCAAATTATATTTAATACTTAAAACACAAAAAAATTCACAAAAATATCATTTATTTTATAAATAAACTTGCATACTTATAAAAATTTGAATAAGCTGCAGTAAAATCATCACCAAAAATTCCAGATCAAGACATACACAATTGTCCCAGTGGTTAAGTGATTCGACTTTGGTGTGAGAGGTCACAAGTTTGAAACTTGTGTAGCGTAATTCGATCATTTATTGAAAAATGATTTGTGTTTTGTTGTCCCAGTGACATGTTGTATCTAAGTACCATTTTAAAAAAAAATCCAAATCAAATGAACATCAAATAGGAAGGCTATCAAAACAAATAAGGATAAGACTAATATATACAATAATGAACTTGACTTTGATTATGGAGTGAAATTCTCCGACAAGGATATGATGTCAACTAAACAAGGCACTTCCAAAGAAGCCAATTAACTAAAATCAATTTTAAGGATTGTTATGCTTGTTATGTAAAGTAAGCTTTTGTTTATAGTATTATAATTGCCAATTCTATGCCATCTGATTTTAGGTATATTTGGATATAAGGTAAAGTTCTATAGATGTGATAAGCTACATAAAAAATTAGTTTCCAACAATCAAATCCATTTTTCCTAGTAAATAATCATGAATTAACTTATCAACCTCAGGCCTTGGTGACACTTCCGGAGACTTGAGGAATTGGTTTTATTGTGTTGTTCAAGTATCAGTTGGCTCATAATATAGTTAACTCATTTGGTAAGTAATACATAAGCATGTAGTTTATGCTTCAAGTTTATGGCAGTTCATGGACTATATTATTATTTGATGATGCTCAAAATCTCAGTATTATGAATTTATAAAGCTCCACACGGCTGCTTAAAATATTTTGAAATAGTAATGATCCACCAAACAGCACAGCAGATATCAATTTATATATCTCATTTATCCTATATTTACCGGTTATCCATTTTGATAACAATTTTGAAAACCAAGTAATGATCCACCTAACAACGGTGCATATATCAGTTTTCGTACCTTATAACCAGCAAAGAGTAGACCTACTATAAAATAATGGTTTACAGCAGCTTAGCTTATTCAACATATACATATGATGTAGCCAATAGAAACTTTGCATATCCACTAAAACTGAGAGCAAACAAAGGAAAAGTTAATTAACTAACGTATTGCATTACTTGTTTTTGAGGTACCATGTGTACAAGCAATGTAGGTGTCCTTGTTAGTTTCAATAAATTATGCATTTACCATTTAGTATATTACTGTTAAAGATGCAGCTGCTAACAAATATGAATCCTCGAAATTTGGATTATGATGCATTGGTTTCTAATTGTCTAAATCTGTAACACTCTATATTTTTGGTAACATTGTTGATCAGGATATTTAATTAGTTAAACTAAATAAATTAATATGTTGAATAGGAGATTGAGATTTGATTTAATCAAAGGGTACTCGTGCCATTTAAACAATAAATTGAAATAAGAGTTAAATCGAAATAGAGGAGGGGTAAAATAGGAAAGAAGCCATTTCTATACCATAAACCCTCGGTCATGTACCTCCTACATGTCTATTTCATTTTATCAAAAAATTTAAAGCTAAAATCGGCCATCATTAACAAGAGAAAGAGGAAGAAGATAGAGAAAAGATAAGGAAGAAGCTAATTCAAATCAAATCCATTCACATCTCAATCTCTTTAATCATTAAAGCTAAGGTGAATAATGTTTACACCTCAAATTATTATAGCCCTCAGTTTTTATATGAATTCCAATTATTTTGCATTGATTTGCCATGTTTTTGAATGATGGAATGATTATATGTACTTGTTGATGAATTATGATTATTCATATTGAACTTACGATGTGTTTTAAGGTGGAAAACTCTATATAATGACATCCAAATGCCTTGCAAATTTTTACGAAGATTATAATTGATATTTTAGAGATGGGTTTAAATTTTCTGAATAATTGTGGAATTTATATGAATTTTCAAGCAAAGAGAATGTTAATTTGGATTAGTAATTATTTATGGGTAAATAATAAAGATTTGGGTCCGAAACTTTTATATATTGGAAAATGTATTAAAAGAGATTTTCTAAAAATTTTGTAGATTTTTTCCTAAGTGATTTAATTGTTATATAAATTATTTAAGGTATGCGATTTAAATGTTTTATATAATTAAGGAAGGTGAATGGGCTTTTTGTAAATTAATTTAAATTTGTTACTTCTGGAAAGTCGGCAGTTCTGAAAATTGCAATACTTTTCATTGATAAAGAAAGAGGAAACCAATCAAAATTTGACGCGTAGTATTAGAAAACTGACACAGTCAAAATCAATGCACATGGTATTAGAAAACTGACACGTAGTAAATTGGATTTAGACAGAAGTTATGGATTCAAAACCTGGAGTACCAAAAGGGTTGAGTCATTACTTTGTCTTTAAATTAAAATGCACCTACTTGCTTTTGATTATAATGGTTTTCAACTGAATAGCTTTCGATTAGGTTAGCTTTCGACTACGTCAAATGATTTAAATAAAATGGTTTCAATTAGACTGCACCTCTGTTTTTAAATAATTGTTTTTGACTAAGTCAAAACCTTTTGCTTCCATCTTTTTACCTTTCAACTCACACTACACCAAACAGCCCATTTTGTAACGCTTTTCCACTTTAAATTTGTAATAGTAATAACCGTTACAAATTTATAACAGATATTTCAGTTGCAAACATTTGTCACGGTTAATACCGTTACTAAATGTGACAATTTTGTAAATAGTTTAAAGTAACATGGATAGGTTAGTAATTTTATCTTATGTTGTTACTTATCCCATTTCTCACGATAACGTTTAATAATTTCATTTTGTTTCCTCCGTCATTCTAGGGTTATCGCCAATCTGATCTATTCTACCATCGCCTCCACCACTACCTCCGTCATTCTATCATCGTCTCCGTTGCTTATCTTCCACCAATTTGACGAAGACAAACGAAGATTAGGCCTTGCGTTCCTTCGGCGATCGATTTCGGACTAGTTTTTGATTTCAAATTAGGTAATTACTTCAATTTTAAATTATTTTTTGAAATTAGGTATTTCGTGCTATGAAATCAGGTAAACTTGTTTTCCATTGCATTTGCACTTATTTTTTGCAAATTGAGAATCAGACTTGAACTGTTTAGTGTCGATTCAAAACAGGATTTGAATCGTAAAATTTAAGACTTTTGAAAACAATGATCTCGGGAATGTGTATAAGAATATTATTTCTTTGGGGTGCTATACACTCAGTGTTATCCCGCTTTTTGGCAAAGCCGTGATACCAAAAGATTGGTCGAAAGCAAAAGACAGTTCGTCTCAGAGATTGGTTGCACTTCCCTTCGCTATGGATATCGATGAATTTCGTCCATGCCCGGATCAAGCTACAATTGATAGGACATGACAAGCAAAGCCATGAGAGCCAGTGTTCCAAATTTCAGGTTAATCGGAGTTCGTATGAGCGAGATATGATCGATGCAAGTTAGCTAAAGTACACAGTTCGTACCCATCAAACTGTTGAGAAGGTGTCCATTTCGAACCGATGGGTTCGAATCCATCAATGATTGCCCTGTTCGAATCCATCAGGATCCATACAATTTGAAACGATCGAGTTCGAATCGATCAGCACTCTTGATCACTTCGAATCGATCAGTTTCGAATCGATCGGATGGACGTCGTCTCAGCATGTTCGTATCCATCGGCTTCGTATCGATCACCTAACATCAACTTCGCATCCATCAGAGACTCGCTGCTTCGTCTCCATCCCAAGGCCGTGTTCGAATCCATGAACAGAGGCTCGTTCGTATCCATCATGAATCTTGGATGACGCGTCCTCCAACGATACGAACAAGGCGAAATCTATGGATTCAAAGCGGTCAACTCGGAGTGTAAACCGGATCGAGGCAAAGTGTGTGCGCCACATCTTCACAAGACCACGTGAGGTGATCGATTCGAAGGAGTTGATTCGAACCGATGGATTTGAAATGGACAGCCGAACGAAAATCATCAACTCGAATAGATCATATCTCCCATACCGCTGATCCAAATGCAACGAAATTTTCACAGTAGATTCCATACAAGGTAAAGATTGTTCCTACCAAGTTTCAACTCGATTGGATCATTTTTTGATGGATTCGAAATCACTTCGTATCGATCTCAGATCGAGTCGAAACTTGGTGGGATCGGTCGCGTGGGGCCACTCACGTGCCAGAAAAAGTCTCTCGAAGTTTGAGCGAGATCTGGGCCTCATACGCCTATAAATAGCACCCTGAAGCCTTTAGAAAAGGGGATCTTCGGCCATTGAACGTCGAGACTCTGCCGGATCCAATTCCATACTTCATCATCACTGTTGTAATCAGATTTGAAAGCTAGCATCAGTTGTAATCTGCTGTGATCAATTGAAATCATCAAGTGAACATCAATAAAGACATACACTTCAAAGTGGACGTAGGCAAAATCGCCGAACCACTATAAATCCCGTGTTTGTGATTGTTATTTGTGAATTATTGCGATTATTATTGCTTAGATCTGAGTTCTATAATTGATTGTTGCTGGTTTTCGATCATAAACGGGTGCTTTCACGACATTGGGTGTTTGTGGTCAATTTTGACGCAAACATTTTGGTGCTTCCACCGAGAATTGAACTCAGGAGTTCTACCAATTAGAAGTTGATTCAGAAAGTTTGGAGGTTCAGATTTGAGAAATTATGACGAGACAATCGAGCAGAAGGCCAAGGCCAGAGCAAAGTCAGCATGAAGGGAGTCAAGAGGCTTCTTCAGGTGCAAACCAAGCTTCAATCTTCATCACTAGGGACGAGATGGAAACAATGATGAAGAAACAGGAGGAGTTGATCCAGAGTTTGTTTAAACAGATAGGACAACTTGGAGCGCAGAATCAAGGAGTAACCGGAGTTCAGAACGGAGCAGGACCATCCGGCATAGCACCTGGAGTAGGGGTCACACACATGGAGAATGTTGACCCAATCCCAGAGAGAGAGAGGGGAACATCTGTACAACCTGGGAGTAGCAAAGGAGTGAACGCTCAATCAAGGGGGCAGATCCCAGAATTCCCTCGTGAACTCGGGGGGTAGGTTGAAAGTAATGAATGAAGATTGCATCTCGGAGACGATGATAGATTGGCGGAGATGGTTAGAAGAGCTATGAGAGGCGGTTTGGTAAATAAAGATTTGGAGGATGTTAATAGAAGTCCTTTTACTCCAGCAATCAGACGAGCTAGGAACCCACCGGATTTCAAGTTGCCATCGTTGGACATGTATGACAGGAGAACGGACCCCACGGTTTATCTGACGAAGTATATGAGGCATATGGAAGTGCTGGGGGCATCAGAGGAGGTTATGGCCCGGTGCTTTCCATTGTACTTGGCAGATATTGCGGCATTGTGGTTTAGACAACTAGAGAGTGGATCCATCGGAACATGGAATAATTTGGTTGAGAGATTTATGAAGCAATTCAGGGTTCACATCACAAGACCCAAGAATGTGATGACTTTGGCAACTTTAAAACAGAAGGCTGGAGAGACGTTGAGGAGTTTTCTGACGCGGTTCAATGCGGCAGCAGCTTCGGTGGATCGACCAGATCCATCCATGGTTATGATGGCGGCTGTGTCCGGGATAGCTGACGGAACGGAGTTCAAAAATTCATTAACTAAGGATCCACCCGCGGATCTAGGAGAATTCTATCATGAGGCAGAAAAGTTTTTACGATTAGAGGATGCGAATGCAGAAAGAGAGGAAGGAGAGGGGATAGAAGTTTACGCGCTTAAAGACAAAAAGCCTCTCGAAAAGGACTCGGACAAGGATAAAGGTAAAAGAAAGACTGAGAATGACGGGGACAAATCAAAGTGGCAACGGAGGAAGCCACGATTCACCACATACACTGAGCTGAATGAGAGCCTGGAACGAATTTATCAGGATACCAAAGAGCAGGTTCCGTATCGTAGGCCAATGCGAAGGGATCCAACCTCTGACGAAAGGAAATCAGATAAGTTTTGTGTATTCCATGAATTAAATGGTCATAACACTAATGATTATAGGCATCTGAAGGACGAGGTGGAAGGGCATACCAGGAACGGTATGCTCCTTCAGTATGTAAGGAGGCGAACTCCAGCGACGGAACCAGAGCGACCACCGTCCACATCAGCTAGAGGCGACTCTAAATCAAGGCACCGTTTGGTTATCAATTGATTGAAATAACGATGAACAAGTCGTAAGCTTCCACTAACACAATTAAATCATTTACACATGTGCGATATCGCGAAGGATCTCCAGGCATGCTCTGAATGGTCATTGACTGTTTCACAGTGGGAACTTACACTTTGACATCCTTGCTTTGCATTTGTTTCGTTTTGATTTGGACTTTTGGACTTGGTTTGTTTGAACATTCTATTTTAAAACTCATTTGTTGATGAGATATTTGATTCTGATAATTCTGAAATGGCTAAGCTACTTACACATGTACGGGGTCGCGAACGGTCCTTAGGCATGCCATGAGATGGCGATAAACCGCCATGACAAACGATCCAGGGACCCATGCGAACGTGAGCCTGGCATCGATAATACCAAGCCCTCCCGGGCACACTGTCTCGCCTCGAACGGCACCCGACCGCGAACGGTCACAACTTGCCCCGAACGGCACAACTCACCTCACCTCAAATGGCTCGATCACGAACGGTCGTCACTTGAGGTCCGCCACCCGACCTCGAACGGTCACAAATTTGCCTCGAACGGCACACGATCGCGAACGATCACCATTTTTCTCGAACGGCACCCGACCGCGAACGGTCACGATTCACTTATTATGTCCGACCTTGAACGGTCACAATCGGCCTTGAACGGCACTCGATCACGAACGGTCGATACCCGCTGCGAACGGCGTTCGACCGCGAACGGTCCCACCTCTTGATTCGTCGCGAACGGCATCAACCGCGAACGGTCCCACTCCACCCTTTGCCGCGAACGGTCCCGATTCACCTCAAATGGCACACGATCCCGAACGATTGCCATTCGAGGTCATATGAAATTATCAAGTTCTTTACAGGTTGTTGACAGGATATGAACATCCAGCCCATGGAATTGCAAAACACGCCTTCCTACTGCAAGGCATATTTTGGGGGGCAAATGTTATCCCGCTTTTTGGCAAAGCCGTAATACCAAAAGATTGGTCGAAAGCAAAAGACAGTTCGTCTCAGAGATTGGTTGCACTTCCCTTCGCTATGGATATCGATGAATTTTGTCCAAGCCCGGATCAAGCTACAATTGATAGGACATGACAAGCAAAGCCATGAGAGCCAGTGTTCCAAATTTCAGGTTAATCGGAGTTGATATGAGCGAGATATGATCGATGCAAGTTAGCTAAAGTACACAGTTCGTACCCATCAAACTGTTGAGAAGGTGTCCATTTCGAACCGATGGGTTCGAATCCATCAATGATTGCCCTGTTCGAATCCATCAGGATCCATACAATTCGAAATGATCGAGTTCGAATCGATCAGTTTCGAATCGATCAAATGGACGTCGTCTCAGCATGTTCGTATCCATCGGCTACGTATCGATCACCTAACATCAACTTCGCATCCATCAGAGACTCGCTGCTTCGTCTCCATCCCAAGGTCGTGTTCGAATCCATGAACAGAGGCTCGTTCGTATCCATCATGAATCTTGGATGACGCATCCTCCAACGATACGAACAAGGCAAAATCTATGGATTCGAAGCGGTCAACTCGGAGTGTAAACCGGATCGAGGCGAAGTGTGCATGCCACGTCTTCACAAGACCACGTGAGGTGATCGATTCGAAGGAGTCGATTCGAACCGATGGATTCGAAATGGACAGGCGAATGAAAATCATCAACTCGAATCGATCATATCTCCCATACCGCTGATCCAAATGCAACGAAATTTTCACAGTAGCTTCCATACAAGGTAAAGATTGTTCCTGCCAAGTTTCAACTCGATTGGATCATTTTTTGATGGATTCGAAATCACTTCATATCGATCTCAGATCGAGTCGAAACTTGGTGGGATCGGTCGCGTGGGCCCACTCATGTGCCAGAAAAAGTCTCCCGAAGTTTGAGCGAGATCTGAGCCTTCTACGCCTATAAATAGCACCCTGAAGCCTTAAGAAAAGGGGATCTTCGGCCATTGAACGTCGAGACTCTGCCGGATTCAATTCCATACTTCATCATCACTGTTGTAATCAGATTTGAAAGCTAGCATCAGTTGTAATCTGTTGTGATCAATTGAAATCATCAAGTGAACATCAATAAAGACATAAACTTCAAAGTGGACGTAGGCAAGATCGCCGAACCACTATAAATCCCGTGTTTGTGATTGTTATTTGTGAATTATTGCGATTATTATTGCTTAGATCTGAGTTCTATAATTGATTGTTGCTGTTTTTCGATCATAAACGGGTGCTTTCACGACATTGGGTGTTTGTGGTCAATTTTGACGCAAACACTCAGGTTCCTATTAATCTTGATTTCAGTTTTTCTTCTTATGTACACTATAAATTTCCATGTTTGCATACATGTTTTTAAGAAATAGCCGAGTTGAAATGTTTCACTTTAGAACCCTTCCAATCTCGTGTTTTGCTTTTTCTAAGAGATAAATTGAGGCACCTAAATTGTTGAGCCAATTAATTTATGATTTCAGTTTTTGTTACCTCTGATCAAAGCTAAAGTGAAACATCATGGTGAAAATGATTGTTCATTAAACATCTACCGAGAAATAAATTCATTATAAAATTGAGTTAAATGATTTTAAAAAAAGAAAATTACTAAAAAGAAGCATATTCTATATTATGCATGAACACGAAGAAACTACAAAGCTAACTCACAATTAAGTTAGTAGACCAGATTCTCTTCGAAAATTTTTATTTCAAACTTGTAAAATAAAAATTGATAATTTTTTAAGATGCGGTGGTAAGAAAGGAGGAGAGACCGTGACAATGAAATGAGAGGATGGAAACAAGAGAGAAGAGTTTTCAATAGATTAAATAGAGCAAAAATAAAATCAAGTCAGATATAATATTACATAAATCATAAAACTAGTTGGGTTGGCCAAGCTCCAGCCTGCTACATGAACCTATTCAATAAAAAACAGGTCTCCGATATACCCTTTACACGCACGTAATGGACCAAGTATTGACGGGTCAAATGTGGGATAGGTCTACCGAGTTTTAACCCAAAACCCATCTTATTGCTATCCCTGGTTAAAGGATTCTTGATAGGAAAACTGGACGATTATACGATAAAATTTGAGAAGAAAAGTAACTTTTTAGTTCTTGTTTGTCAAATGTTCTTGATGCCATTACATATGAGTTTTGGTGCAAAAATAAATAGCTTAGTTTAATTACAGTGTTTTCATTTTAACAATTTCCACACATGAAATTTATGATTATTTATTAGCTTTACTGGATAATATTGCTACATTTTCCTTGAACTAGAGCTTGAATAGGTGAAAATGTTGTTTAATTGAATAAGAATGATGTTGTATTCCTGACAGCTTTATCCATTGCTAGTTCCTGCATGAATTGGTCCATATTCTTTTTCCTAAGTGTTGTACATGATATAGGCCATAGGTATATGTATATTGCTTATATTCCTTGCTATGTTATGCAAGTGGAAAAACACATTATTTCGCACTAAATAATACACACAATTACAAAAGGCTGCCATCAATAAAACATGCATCAACCAATGCGCATAAGTATTTACTTCTTAGTATTATCTTCCCGTGATGAGCTAACTTGCATTTCATAGCCACAAAATCGAATGCACAATCTATTATTCAATATTTCATTAGGGTTTGTAATTTTCTATGTTAAGCTTTTGGTCAATTGTACCTATTTATAGTGCAAAAAATAATTTGAATTTTATTGTTCAGTTGAACAAACTCATGGGTAATTTTTTTTCACACGGAATATTTTTGTTGACTTGTACAACAGGAATATTTTACATAATGTCACTTGCTTAGCTCAGACTTCTAATGGCTTTGGAAGGATGTTTGATTTCTGTTATTATAGGATAACAAGGTACGTATTGGTACTTGCTAAATGGCAAAGCATTCCATTTCCTTATATATCATTTTGTCCTCTAGTCAATCAATTTGCATGCTTATTTAATATGTTAGTTGCTAGTAACATGATAACAAGGTACGTATTGGTGCTGATTAAATGGGAATGCATTTCATTTCTTTATACATCATTTTCTCCTCTAGCCAATCAATTTGCATACTTATTATTATATTAGTTGCTAGTAACATGCATTTTGCATGTTGTATTTAGGGCTGTCAATGAGTACCCGAAAAATCCGAAATCCGTCCGTATCCGAAATATGAAAAATTATCTGATATTCGAAAAACGAATACGGATACGGATATGGCCATATCCGTATCCGATAATTATCCGTTCGGTTTTTGTCAAGATTAAAGTTATTTTTTATGTAATTTAGTACATAAAACAATTGTCGTTTACTAGTATATCCTAGTAAAAAAATTAATATGTATATAAAAATCAAGTTTTACTGCTTAAAATTATTTTTCTTAGTGTATTTATTATTTCTACATATTTAGTACAAAAACGAATTTATAGTAAATCAAAATTTTCTATTTAATTGTTTAAATTTATCGGTTGTGAAATGATCGAAGAATATCCATCCGCATCCGCGGATACGGATATCCGATATTCAAAAATGATTTCGGATACGGATACGGATATAGCACTATCTGTATCCGAAAGTATCCATTTACAGGCCTAGTTGTATTCCAGTCAACTGATTTGTCATTGTCTTGCAACCGGTGGCCATGTTTTTCTAGTTATCAAGATTATGTTATGATTACTGTGATTTTTTCGTTCTCCTTTAGTTCATTGACACAACACCAAACATTAGCTTAAGCTGAAGTGAACTATCTTTATATGCCTAAACAATATTAATATTGTTAAGGTTTTGCAGAATGTTGTTGTAAAGGCTGTTGTTTTGATTTCTGTTTTAGAAAAGGTAATAAAAATTTGAAACTAAAACAGGTGACCTTGTACATGCTAACTTAAAGGACATGCTAACTTTGTAGTAGTTAATTGATTTTCAGCCTTCCTTACTGCCTTCTGCAGTTCTTTATTTCTATAAAATTTCACATTGAATTTGAATCTGATACTTCCAGCTCGTTTTGGGTTTGTATGATGTTGATATTAGCTATTTTTGTACAGTATAGGGATTCCTAATCCCAAATTTTAACTCTATACTTTGTTTTTAAAATCTTGAAGTTATGTTTTCCATATAGTTTCAGACTTTTAAATGCTGTATAGTCATTGCTTAGGGAAAATGAATGATGTTTAGGTTGAGTATATCATATAACGTACTTCAAAATCACCCATTATGCTCTCTCTTTCTTTGTATATCAAATTGTGGTAACTTTGATTTTGTTTTGAAAACGTTATTATGGTTGGAGAAAAACAGGTTATCCGTCCAAAGTACATAAAATCAAACAAACTATAAATCTTAGCATAGTTTAATCTACATGTGCAGCCGAGCTTTGTAATTGGTTTACACTAAAAAGGCTATTAAGGAGATAGTCTTAATAGTGAAGGTTGCATAAGAGTTGTTTTATTACCATAATCTATAATTTAGATAATATTGTCGATCTTGAATAATCTATAATATGAAAGGGCTAATTATTGATGTTTATCTAGAAAACTAAGATTTCCTACATGTACAAGATTATTTAAATCAAGATAGACCTAATGAAATTTGCGTGTTTAATTTAGATGGGTGGAAAGAATTTCATCTAAACAGTTATTGCATTGTTACGAAGATGACACAAAATAAGGTGGCACCGTTGATAGTCACCGTTAATTCAGTCAATGAAATTTACAATTTTTTAAATTTAATTTACTTAAGCTGTTTCTATAACAAGCTTATTCAGGAATCCATCCATTTTATTTACCTAGCCGTTTTCAAACTGTAGAAGTTTATCCAGAAATTCATCCTTTGCTTGGCCTGCAATATTATCTATGTGCAGGGCTTGCATGGTAAGAATACAATCTGTTTCTACTAAATTCTTTTTACTGATTTTATTTATTTTGGACGTGATTTTTTTTAATGGCATTAATTGTCGACATATAAAAATATGTTAAAGTTTCAGCTAAATGACTGAAACAGGGGGAAACAAATCGCGTGCTTAAACTGAATGACTCCACTACTTCATTATATTCTACCACCAAGCTCATCCAAATCACCAGCTGATATCAAACTTCTAAGAAAATTTGGAATAATGTTAAGGCAAATGTGATTCAGACAAGTTTGAATATGTGATTATTTTAGGATGTTGTAAAATATCTTAATTCGTTATCTATTGTCTATGCTCACCATTTTGACAATGTACTTTCATCATACTTGTGATCGGTGTTAAACAGACTTCTATCTAGTGTCCTGTGGTATAAATCAACATCCTTCAGGGTCATTTCTTTCTAAATACATGCTGAAAACATGATGTTGTCTCTGCCATTGTTGAATTCTGTCAAACTTGTTGTTCGCTCCGAAACATGTTTTTCTCGCTCTCTCTCTCTCTATATGAGATTGATTTTATTTATTTTATTCTTGTTTTTGTAGTCTGGAGTTGGAATAGATAGCATGAGAGTTTCTTAATAAAAGATACCAATGCTGTTAATGCTTTGTATCGCCATAGTCTGCAGGAAGTATAGAAATGGACATCAGAATACTTGAGCTCTATCAAGAAAACAATGTTGCACATGTCATCATTCTGCACTTTTCACAGTTTTTGTTGTATTTTTTTTCCTTCTAGCAGCGTCCTAGCAGGCAAGTAACTTTTGTATTACTATTATTTGATAATATTTTAAACATGTAATGCAAATGGAACTTGCTATGAATGGCTATGTTGTACTTTGATGTATACTTCTTTGGACATTGTGTGCATGTTTCTGAAATCATGTAGATGATTTCGTACGTTTGATGTTTTTTTACTGATTTGATGATATGTTAGTTTTGAAATTTAGTCTTGTGTTTGCTATTGTTGTAAATTCGTATAGATATAGTTGAATGAAATACTATTAGACGTTGAATAATATATGGTTCAGTTATATCAAATTTGTAACACTTCTAAGTTGTAGTTATCACGGTTATAAGTGTTAGAAAATAACCTTTCGTAATGGTTATAATTGTGATATAATTTGCATTTGTCACGGTTATAAGTGTTAAAGTTTCCTTTTTGGTAATGGTTATAAATGTTAGAAAGTATTGTTCTGTCACGGTTATAAGTGTGAGAAATTACTATTTTGTCACGGTTATAACCGTGAGTAAATACTATTCTGTCACGGTTATAAGTGTGAGAAATTACCATTTTGGTTATAACCGTGAGTAAATACTATTATGTCACGGTTATAGGCGTGAGAAATTACTATTTTTGTCACGGTTATAACCGTGAGCAAAAGTGTG
Source organism: Allium cepa (assembly GCA_030765085.1). Classification (NCBI taxonomy): domain Eukaryota; kingdom Viridiplantae; phylum Streptophyta; class Magnoliopsida; order Asparagales; family Amaryllidaceae; genus Allium; species Allium cepa. Next base: position 244,635,688 of record CM060930.1, read on the forward strand.
ACTGAATTTGCCCACGGTACCTATTTTCACGGTTATAACCGTGACAAATTAGTTTTGTCACGCTTATAACCGTGAGGAAATTGCCTTTATGGTGTTGTGTCAGATGGTTTCGAAGGGGTACTTTGATTTTTAAAATTTATCACTTCTCCAATGCTTTCGAAGGGATGGTTTTGACACCATAACTTCTTCTTTTAGGAAATGGTTTTGAAACGGATGCTTTTGACTTAAATGTTTTAAAGACCCTTTTTCTATAAGTAAAGTAAAACTCAAATGGTTTCGAAAGAGATAATTTTAAATACTTTCGTAACAAATGCTTTCAACTTTAATGGGTTTCTAATCTTTTTGCTCAACTTGAAGGCACAATCTAAATGGTTTCGACCAAGACGATTTCAAAGGTTTCGAAGGGGAGAAATTTTGAATGGTTTCAAAAGGTTCCCACATGTTTAAAATTAAACTCAAAGTGCTTTCGTAAGGATTGAGTTTTTAATCTTTCGAAAGGCTTTAATGAATGGTTTCGAAAGGGATGGTTCCCTAGGGTTTCGAAAGGGTTGAAAGGAATGGTTTTTCCTATGTTTTCAAGAGGCAATATTTAAAGATTTTAAAAGAGGATGTCTAATGTTTTGGAGCATTCAGAGAAAAGAAAGGAAAGGTTTTTCCAATGTTTTCAAAAGGCTTTTAATGGTTTCAAAAGGTTCTTTCAATGGTCTCGAAGGGGTTATCTTCAATGGTTTTGAAAGGGTTGTTTAAAGGTTTTAAACAAAGGCTTCAAATGTATTATACAGGCAATATATCCTAAGTATTTTCAAGTTTAAAAAATGGTTTCAACTTGTTTTGGAAGGATAGTTAATCCTCATTAAATATCATCAACATTATTTTGAGTAAAATATATGTCATGGAAAAATAGCATAGAGTAAAGCTAAGAATATATTTCCTTGTATAAGTATGATTTAAAAGGTTAAATCATTTTGAAAAAGATTTTCAAGGAAAATATGAAGGTAGTTAATCCTAAGAAAATGATTCGGACAGTTAGTCCATTTTGATCCAGAAAGTTAGTCCGGTTGGTGGGCAGTCGGCCTAGTTTAATGGACATATGGTCCATTTGTTAGCATAACGAACCGTGCTACTATGTTATGGACAGATAGTCCACTTATTACCTATTTTAAGGAAAGATAGTCCATTTATTAGCATAAAGGATATTGCTATTGATATTATCAGTTTGATTAACCAGTTTGGTTGTAGGAAAAGATTTGTAAAATATATGTTTTAAAGGGGATATTAGTGAGGGAAAACCCGTTCCTCTAAGCGGCGTAGTCTCACTTAATATCGATAAACTGAGATGTAATAGAATTATTCACACCAGGCTTTACGTCTAACTTAAAGTTTTTGTTACCCCTTAAACTCTCGGATGCTCAAAATTGATTTGGGTAGGCTGAGGGTTAAGGTTTTTAGGTTTAGAAATTTTGGCGAATAAACCTTCTGGAGACGACCAGGTGGATGATGGATAGCTAATTAGGAGTTATAGATTATTGTGTTTATTTCCACTATATATTAATTCAGATATGGCTATATTTCTTTGATCAACCAAAGGATCATCATTATATATCGATCTTGATGTATTCTTGTAATGATTATAATTAATCTTTACCTAGAAACGAAATGGGATTATGTAACTTGGATATGAATTTGTTTGAAAGTAATCAGTAAATCTTTGTGTTTGAAAATCTGTAATTTTGTTCATACTCAAGTGTTTCTGATATCATGGATACTATTATCATTACCGTATTTTATCACCAGAAGTTAATACTATGGATGATTGCAGCATCTGTGGCACTTAGCTTTTGGCCTCCAGATACAGGATGTTACAACTTGGTATCAGAGCATGGCTTATGAAAAATTTTAAAACTAAAAATGGTTTTTAAACATAATCCTAAGGAATTAGAAAAATTGGAGTATGGGGTAACGCTATAGTAACGTAATTGTATTTATTATATATAAGTATACGCTTTATCTCTAGTATACTATCTTTGTTAGGTTATCTTTCTGTATCTCATGAGTTTTGAATAATGATATGGAAGGTAGAAGAGGAAGAGTTAACCTAGGAGAGGAAGGCACCGATGAATGCCAGACCTAGTACTAGGAGGACCCAAGGTCAGGCACAAGCAGAGAATGTAGGTGTTGGAGTCCCATAAGTTGGAATGGAAGCCATGTATCAATTTTTCATGAATATGATGCAAAAGGGAGTTGTCGATGGAGTATTAGGAAGAGATGTTATAGGGGTAGGAGTTCCAGATGTTATGGTAGTTAATCATTATGCTAAACTGAGCGGAGATTACGCTAAGCTCGGAGGGAAGCCATTTCTTGGAACAGAGGACGCTATAGAGGTGAAAATTGTTTGTTGCACTGCGAAAGGATTTTTGTAGATTTGGGGCTCAATGATGAGCAGAAAAGGAGGCTTGCATCTAGACAGCTTCAGGAAGCGGCTTTGTTTTAGTGGAATAGTGTGACAGCTGGTGTGGAGGTGGAAACTTTGTCATGGGTAGATTTCAAGGGAAGGTTCTAAAAGAGGTTTATGTCTGCAATGACACAGTCTGATCTGATCAGGAAATTTGTTGAGTTAAAGCAGTGAGAGATGTCCATCCTGGAGTATGCTAGAAAGTTTAAGGAGTTGGCCAGATATGGGCATGATTCAGTGGATACAGTGACGACGAGGAATGAGAAGTTTATCAGGGGGTTGAAGCCTGAGTTAGCTAGGGCTACATTACTACATATTAGAGATCCTTATGACTTTGTAGTGAAGACGGCCTTAAGGCATGAGGAGGTTCTTGATTCTCTATAGAAGAGTAAGGCTAAAAAAGTCTAGATTGGGAAGAATTATAATAGGAAGTTCTTTCCTAAGGAAGGTGCTTGGAAAGATGGAGTAGCTAAGAAAGGGAAGTCTGAGGTTATTTGCTTCAAGTGCGACAAGAAGGGGCACTTTGCTAATGAGTCTCCTGATGGAAAGGCTAAGGAAGTAGCCTGAAAGAAGAAAGTCAAGTGCTTCAATTGTGACCATATTGACCATTATAAGAGCCAGTGTAAGGATCACGCTAAGGAGGAAAGGGCAAGGTGTATGCACTGGAATCTGCTGCTTCTAAGCCAACAACCTAGAAGAAAGGAAAGACAGTCTTAGGAGGTATGCTTCAGATTCATGGTATTCTGTTAGCATTCTATTTGATACGTGTGCATTGCATTCTTTTATTCTAGATTATAGTCCATATAGCGATAGTCATTATAGATGCAGTTTTTTTGAAACTCTATGATTTTTTTACATTGGAAAGGGTTATCTACCTTAGACATTTGGGAACTATTTTCAAGTACGATTTAGAAAAGTTATAAAAACAATTTAAGAAGGGTTTGGGATTTATGAATATATTTTAATAACTATTTGGTAATTGTTTTAAAGAAGTGTTTTGAATAAGAGAAAGGAGATTATAAATAAATGTAAGATTTATCGAAGGAGGCTTATGTATAATTTTAGTGATTTATGAGTTGTGTTTTTATATAAAAGAATATATTTATAAATGTTATCTATGTAGAAGAAGTTTATAAATATGGAAGGACCTTATAAAAGGAAGATTTTAAATTAAATAGAAGGAGTTTTTAAGGGAATTTGAAAATGGTGATTTATAAAAAGGACTTGTAAACATGGGTGGTTTTATAAAAATGGATAAGTGTTCTGGGTTTATGGTAAACAAAATTTTAAATGACAGTTGTTTTTGACCCAATCTAATATGGTTTGGAAAATATGATATCTTCTTTGGTTTTGTGAATATACTTATTCCATTAAGATAAGTATATAGTTATATTATCTATGTATTAAAAATACATTGTTTTGTGAATATGCTTATTCCATTGAGATAAGTATCTGGAAATGGTTTTCAAGTATTACAAAGTGTTTTAATTAATAAAATACTAATTAAAGAGGCTTAGTGGTTGTTTATGGGCTTAAGCGTTTAGTTTCATATGAAATTAAGTCTGTGACTGATTGTTGTTTTATATTTAATAGTTAAATAACCGGCTAGCAAAATTTTGGCCTAGATAATCCTTCTTAATTTTGGTGGTAGGGAAGAAATTCCCTACTTAACACCCAATATATACTCTGAAAATATCTAGAAGAAACACATGAGTTATATAGGAAAGTCATCTTTGATGATGTTGTACTATGTGTATAATTCTCATTTCTTGTCCTAGGACAAATGATAGGGAGATCTTACCACTTAAACGGTTAGGGGGTGATCTCTGCTCCTATGTATTGTCTGTATATTTTCGAAAGAATCGGAGCTAAGTTTACCGGAAACTATCGAACATTGGTTTGAAGAGACCGGGATCGGATAAGCATGAATTATCCATAAACAACTTCGATCCAACTCAAGCGACGTGTTGAAGACAACTTGAAGGTGATGGAATCGAAGACGGAGTCTTTGAAGTGCATGGGCTACTTGCTACTAATCTTGAGAGTGATTTCAAAAAGGATGTAGTATAAGTAGTGCTTTCGGTTTGTTTATATCTTGAACAATTTGTATGGATGAATGTTGGCACTGCATTGCAGCATGGAGAGCAATGTTAGCATTCCAAGTGGGATTGCTATCTAAAAGGTAAAACATAGCCTTTACCCTCATAAACCGAGAATGACTATAAAAGGGGAAATGCGGCAGGACTATGTGGGCGCACCCATTATGATATGTCATCACCCTTCTACATATGTATTCATTTATGGATTTAGTTGTACATGAGAGCTGTAGGTAAAGGTTGCCAAGCAACCAGGGTGATGATATATTTGGTACTATCTAGAAAGTTGTAGGTCGGTTCTGTGTAGCAGGGGTGCAAAATGTTCTTGTTGGCCTTGGTATATTTTTCTAGAGGTGTATTGTGACGGACGGTATCCCAATAGCCCAATAATTGATGGAATCCATTCTCCAATATTGCTTTTAAGATTTAGTTGTATATTATGCTGGAATTTAATTGATGTACTAATTTTGGTTATGATTAATTTGTATTTGTACCCTAGAACTTATTATAATTTCACCAGATTTTCTATAAAAATATTTTGGTTATCGTAAGGTAAAAACCCGTCTATGTTTATATGCGGTGTGGTCTTACGAGATACTTTTGATTTTAAAGGGTTTTACAAGCTATAATTAATAAAGTTTCTTGTGATTTGATTTTCTCATGCCGGTTTTATCAGATTGACTCGGGCATTATTTTGCTATAATGCACTACTAGAAAATACTTCAATTTCCTACGCTAAATTTCCTGCGCCTTTCCTACGCCAAAAGGCGGGACATAGGAAAGACGTAGGAAATACGTATAAAGAGATAAGGCGTAGGAAAGACGTAAGGAAATTTCCTACGTCTTTCCTCTGCCAACTTCAATATGTAGAAAAATAATCAAGGCGTAAAAAAGACGTAGAAAATTTCCTACACCAAAATTACAACGTAGAAAAGACGTAGATAATCTCCTACGTCATTTCCACGTCTTCGTTAATTTCCAACAAATCTAGACTGGCGTAGGAAAGCCGTAGGAAATCACCAACGTAAAATTTTGATCTCCTACGTCATTTCTACATCTCTGTTAATTTTCTATAGAAATTTACTCCTGTACGTATCCTCCTAATCCCCATTCTTTCTGTGGAAAAAACCCTAATCTTCCTTCGCCAAGCACTTCTTCACGCACGGGACGAAAAAAACATTTCAGAGAATGGCGGCTCGAGGCTAATTCCAAAACACAAAATTAAACCAGACGAGGCGGTGCTCGAGGCAGCTCGATGAGGCGATTTGAAGGCAGCTCGATGCGTGACCTAGGGAAAGGCTCGCAAATCTGCTTCGGCCACCGACGGTGTCAAGAAGCCTCGCCGATTCATGCCTGGAACCGTCGCGCTACGTGAAATCCATAAGTACCAGAAAAGCACTGAGTTTTGATATGGAAACTCCTGGTTCAGAATGGTTTTGTAAGCACTGAGTTGTGATCTATCGCTCGCTTCAGTATCGTAACGTTTCCAATCAATTATTGCTGGTTTCAGTTACAGATTGTTTGCTTTTGGGATCTCGGTCTTATTATTTTTGAATGGTTTTGGACCGTGATTCGAATTTGAATTCGAAATTAATATATCTGCTGTCGCCATTAATTATTTTTCAAGAACTGAAAGGGGTTTGGATTGAATTTTTTTTTACTTATTTTTCTGCCCCTTTCTTTTTCTTTCTTCCCACTCTTCCTCCTTCTGGAGGTCCCTTTTAAAATTTAATGTTTGTGCTAATTATTTTTTGAGAATTTTGTTTGAATTTATGGCAAAGTTTTGTGGATGATGATTGTTAAAGAGGTTCAAAATGCGAGAGGGAGCACTCATAACTGTCTTTGTGCTTTTCATTTTTTCCCTTTGGTTTTCAATTGTGTCACAATGTTTTGCAATGCAAGATCATCAATCACATTCTGCTGGTTTTGGAGCTATGAACTCAAACAGTGCTTCCTCTTAGCATTTATTTCTTCTCTGTATGAATCTTATCAGTGGCCCACTGCTTGAAACCTGGTGCTTGCCGAGTGTATTTTAGGATTTTGGTTTTCAAAGAAGTGAATGATTTTTACTTTTATGGTCTGGGCATGTTCCACACTTTCGATTACCTCTTTAGCTTTGTTAGTGTTGTCTTCGGTTTGCTCTATATTGTATCTGACCCTGAATGAGACTATAGGATGCGTAATGAATTGGGACTGTGATTCTTGGTTGTAAAAAAATATACTACTATTATGTTGTGCATTTTCTCGTTCTATGATCATTTTTTCTTTGTAGTCGTCGCTTGTTAAGGTTTCTCAGCACTCTAGCATGGTACCAATGTCGTTATTACAATTCTCTATGTAATCATTGAGTGGCTAGTCATATGGCTACATTTGTGATCCTGGTATGTGTTTAGTTTGAACATGTGACTCATTTGTGTAGTTATTTCCATTTGTCTCTTGATTGCTGTAATGATTTTATCATTTTGCATGATTACTGTTCAACATTGGACATATTTTATGCTATTATTTTATATATACAGGTTGCCATATCTATAGCTAGGATTCTCTTTCATGTTACAAGGCCAAGAACAGCGCTTCTTGGTAACCTTCCAAGAACGAAATTGTAAAGAAATATAGACCAATATCCGGAAGCAAGAAAGGTACCAGGAGTTGTGATTGTTAGCGTGAATTCTGCTATCTATTTCACAAACTCGAACTATATCAAGGATAGGTACTGTTTTTTCTTCTATTGCTTTTGAATTTTAGTTCAAGTAATATAGTTTCATTGCATCATTAAAGGTAGCTCATTTTTCAAAACCGTAAAGTTTATGACACTCTTAGAGTGAAGTTTGCAGATGCTTGTGAAGTTTTTGGTCTATGAACAAGGCAATCAATTCTTACATTTTTTGCTTTTCTAATTCAATGTATAGGATTCTACGATGGCTAAGAGATGAAGAGGAAATGGTAGAAACAGAACACTTGCCTCGAACCGGTTTCTTGATTGTAGAGTTGTCGCGTAAGGATTAGTTTCTATTTTTCTCTCCTTGAGATTATGTATGTTTACTCATGTTTTTTCGCGTCCATTTTCCTGCAGCTGTCACTGATACAGACACTAGTGGCCTCCACGCCTTAGAGGACTTGTTCAAAGCACTTAAAAAGAGAGATATTGAGGTTAGTTAATGAAAACATTTTTCCAAAAACTTCAAAGCAAATATTGCATAGGTCTTGATAATTTTCTTTGAATTGAAGCTTCTACTGGCGAATCCTGGACCTGTGGTGATAGAAAAGCTGAGAACATCAAAATTTACAGAGATTATAGGTCAAGAAAAGATCTTTCTAACAGTTGATGAGGATGCACCAAAAGCAAAAGAAGAGGCATGAAGACACTTCTAATTACAAGTTTATGCATAGTTGATGATTTATTTCTTACCCAGATTGCACTGATCTGGCTTATAAACAAGCAGTTGATGATGGGGCAGATATTATTGATTGTCATGTTCAAATAACTAAAGCTATTACTCTTATATGCATGAGTTCTATTAATCTTATGAACAGTACTAATAGTTACAACATCACCCTTTGCTTCGACTAGAGCGAAACTGGAGGACAATGTGGATCGTCAAGAAGAAGAGATTCAAATGTTAAAGACGCGGTATGAACAACTATGTGAGATGCTTCGACAATGATTTAATGGAGAGTCGAATGGTCGTCGAGGCTAGGGTTGATGGTATTTTTCTTATTCTTGTATCCATATGATGTTATGTATTATGAACATGTTATCGTACTTTTTAAACATATGAGAACTTGTTTGGTGTTGATTTGATTGTGTAATATGAAGAGATATTTGAACTTTGATTGATGATGATTTAAGATTATGTCTTTTTTGTTGATTAATTTGATAATGGTGTTTGTTTGATGTTGGTAGAGTGTTGTGGATTAATATTGTGTTTGATTGAAAGAAACGTAATGATAATATGAAAAAAAATACTTCAAAATAGGCTTAGGAAAGACGTAGGTAAATCTAATTTTACTATAGTAAAAAAAGCCACGTGTAAGAAAAACGTAAGAAAACAATGGCGTAGGGAAGGCACAGAAAACAATGGCGTAGGGATGGCGTAGGAAACAACCCCATGAATGGCGTAGGTAAGGCGTGGGTGTTTTATTACCTATGCAGGTTTTACCCACGCCAACATTGGCGTAGGAGTTACGTAGTTACTACGTTTACCTACGCCTCGCCTACGCCATTTTGACGTAGGTAAATTGCAGTTTTCTTGTAGTGATGCTCGAGTCAGCCCAAGCATATTTTTAAAATTTAGTTGGACACTTTAGAGCTTTCAAGAGACAAGCTAGATGCCTCCAAGACATACTTCCGTATTTCTATTATCTTCCGTTGTTTGTTTTTGTTGTAGTTTTCAGCAATTGTATGGACAAGTTGTTATAATTATCCAGTGGCTGATGATATGTTAGTGTTCTACTCTGATTATTGTATATACGTAAAATCTTTCTTTGGTAAAGATATGTTATATTATAAATTATTCGTTCCGTTGTGAGATTCTATTCTATCTTTAGTTTCTTTCACCCTAGTGATCTATCTTTATGGCACTGGGATGTTGTCACGACCCGAACTCGATGTCTGACAAACAACATCAAATTCGTTTCACGGGAGCTTGCAACACCATTAAATGATAAATAACACAGCGGAAATAAAAGATGATATCACTGATATAACATGAATACAATATCCGATACATCAATTTGATACAATGATAATCATCAACATCAGAGAATATACAACATAGAATACAGCGGAACACGATACAATATGAAATAAGTCTTCTCATAATATAATACTGCAACTCTGATCCAAAAAAAAAAAGCTCCAAAGACAAAGCTCCAAAACTCCTAGCTCGATCCACCATCAAGATTGCACCAAGCTAAGTAAGTCTCGTCCATATCCAAAGAAAACTGAACTAGCTCCAAATGATCTACTGAACCTAATTATCTGAAAAACCAAACTCTAGATTGCCCGTGTGGAAAATTTTGAGCACCCAGAGTTTAGGAAATAAACAATAAACTCTGGGTCAGTCATTGGACTGGTGTGAGCAAACAAAAACAGTTTATCTTTAAAAACAGACAAAGAAATATTTTAAAATAGATTCGCAATGCTTTTTAGAAATGAGACTACCATAAGGCCTCCCGCACACACACACAATGCAAACGCAGAATCGGAGGAGATTTCTCCTTATGATAATCAAAGATGCTTGATACGCATTAAAAAGAAACATTTGATATTATTACTAGTGCATAGTGTATGAAAAATCATTTCGAAAGTAAAGATATAAATCTTAGTCAGCATAGACATTTCGCACTTATGCCTATTATAGATACCATGTTCAATAGCAGGTTACCGCCATATTCCATGGCAGGTTATACAATTGCAATCGTAAAAGTTCGTATTGGATGAATGGATTTTTCCAACAAATGGTCAGGCCAAGGAACTTCACATTGCCACATGGAAACGCCTCTGGAAGGACGCCCCGAGAACCCAACTGGATCTCTGCCAAACAAGGCCGGCTACCCCCCTTCCCGGGGAATATACAAAACCTCAGATATGCCACTCCCGGTCCTTTGGGACCTTTAAACGAGAACTCTCTAACCAACATCACACAATGATAAATCAAGTGTTTCAACATGAGTAAGTATCTGGGCTCCATACCATGATACTACCCTTTTCCAGAAGGAATGGTCATACCCTAGGGAAGTTATCCCTGAAAACCTTGCCGCACAATTCCTGTTTCGACCATTACCGGTTTGTGAGGCTCGACGAAGTCTCGTCCACAAAGCCACGCTTTATACAAAAGCTGTGTTTTGGGTCAACAAATGATCATAGAAATGATCACAAAGATAAAAGATCAAACAAATGATCATATCACAAATGATCAACACAATGATCATTTCACAGCAACACTCAGCATGTCACTTTACCAAATTGGGAATATTTCGCTGATAACCATTAACTACATAACCTCTGAGCTCGTACGTCTCAGAGAAGGGTGTTAAGCTAAAAGAATAAATTCTCCGCCACCAACAGAAATATATTTGAAAGAAATCTCCTTTATATCTCAAATTGTAATGTCAGACATAACAATCCATACAAGTCTGTTCTGGGTTCGAACAGAACCGAAGGCACTTACAAAGAAGTCCTTGCAATCCGGATATCCACAATCCTGATCGGATTCCCCATCACATATGGAGAACTCTATACCGGAGCAACTCGGTGCAGAGTCAATCGACAGATCATCCTATCGCTCTCGCAAATACCCGGTCTTCAACACCGGTCTTCAAATGCTATCCATAACGACGCATCACATACTCGGAATGGGTTATACGACCCAAAGGTCCTTTCCCGGCTAACCCGAATAGTGAGCGCAAAATTTAAAGCATATGGATATCGGATTTCGATTAAGTCACAACTTAATAATTCCAAAGTTTCTTTCAAATGGTTTAAACCAATTACAATTTCAAATCTTTTAAACAAAAAGATTTATTTCACAAAGTTCACTCAGTTTCATAAAGATTCATTTACGGATTTCAAAACAATTTCCGTTTCAATTGGATTAACTCATTTAAATCTTTAAATCAAAGATTTATCTCATAGCTTTCAAAACTTGTTTCCAAAGATTCATTCATAACTTGGAAAATCATTTTCGATTCAAACTTGAAATCTCTTTAATATAAATTGGAAGTTCATTACTCATATGAAAGCTTTTTATCACTTAGAAATAATAGTTTTATTTTGGAAAAACCCCGATTCCATTTATACAAGTTACAATCTTTAATTCGAATTCAATTTCAGATTTCTTTTGAATTTCAATCTAAATCCGATTATTTAAATTCCAAATCTTTATTAGTTATTCAAAAATAACTTTTATTCTTAAAACAGCTTTTCAAAAGTTTTCCACATTAAACTTAATTTATTTCCAAAAATATTTGAATTAAAAATTCAAATTCAAACTTATTTAAAAATCTGTGACTTAACCGATTTCCACATGAAATCCATATTTGTGTGTATATAAGTGTGGTCCAAGGGTTTAACACAATATTGCAACATCATTCAATCATCACAGATCAAATACGACAATATATCCGATAAGCGATATAAACTATAACGCTTGTCTTCATTCGCAGATCATAGATATACATATCACAGGTAATGAATTACATCACAGATAATTAATTATATTACATATCACAATACGAATCAGGATATAACACAAAGCATCACATGTCAGGGATATCAAACAATTCATCATCCAATATAATCCAAACATCCATAAATATGGTCAATTTAATTATCTGATTAATTTAAATCAGATTAATGTCTATGAGTAAATTTGCTAGTCATAGTAAATTAATAATCAATTGATTTCAAAACATTTAATAAATTATCTTTTAATTAAATCATTAATTAACTCTTCATTAAAAATTAATCCTTAATTAAGTAATTAAATCTTTAATTATTTATTTAATTAACCCAAATCATTAATTAATTTAAATAATAAATTATCCTTTTTAATTAACTTAATTTACAAATTAATTCATATTCCTTTTCAAATTATTAAATTAATAAATTATTCTGAAATCTATTATTAGGTCTAAATTACTAAATTTATTACTTTAAATCATTAAGTAAAAATCTAGATTATAAATCAAACTTAATTACCCATTTTTTTCTTTTAATCATTAATTACTTAATTAACTAACTATGGATCCATAATTAAATTACTTAATTCATTACTAATTACAATTAAAAAGTAATTATTCTTAGTTACCTTCAGAAATTAATCAATTTATATTAATCTATTCACTAATTAACATTTTTCAAGAAATCTCATTTAAACTTTGAAATCAACTTATTACAAATTTGAGAACTTTGATGTTAATTAAATTCCAACACGGGTTTTATATCAATCCTTTGATTAAAATATTAATTTGATTCCAAACTTTGTTAAGTGTTTATTTAATTCATTAATTAGTAATAAAGCTTGATTTGAAAACTTAATTAATATACCTTTGAAACTTATTAATTTTATTTCCAATATTCTTTCAACTAAATTTCATTTTCTAAAATTTACAGAAGCATTTTCTTTTGTTTTAAAAAGAAATCTGGATACGGTTTTCATTCTAAATTTCAAAGACAGGTTGACAACACCCAAAGACCTGAGCCCAACATTAAAATACCCGAGTAAAACTTTGGTTGCTTCGAGCCAAATATGGTTTTTCACGTGTTCGAACATGCGAACAACTCCTGTACCTTTCTTCCTTCCCAAATGCTTCACCCAAAATACGCAAGCTTGCACGTACACGTGCACACTTCATCAGAGGCCCTTCAATCTCGGTCGAACTCTCCGGCACATCACGCTTTGATGGGACAGTCCAATCCAACCACCACCGTATCATTTCGAGCTTCCAATCAAAAACGAGTACCCAGAGTCGAACCTGGAACAACTCCATGCCAGAAAAATTCTCGTCGACGGCAATCTGGATCACCGGAGCCCACGCGAGCCTGACCAACCCTCCGCCACTCTCCCACGATCCCATCCCCATAGGTGCGTTCGAACTCGACGCCTTGATGAAAATGCAGCAATCAATTTTCCATCTCTGTTCAAAACAGGGGTCGAAACCCTAAATTGAACTCGTCCAATCCAACCGTGCAATAGAAAATTTCTTTAATAATTTTTCCAAACCCAACAATGATCAAACTTGCTTCAATTCAAGTTCCAGCTTTTAAAATTGATTTGATTGTTTGAAAATGGACAAAATGCAAATTTGGTTCACATATACATTACTCTTAAAATACCAAACTAAAAATCTTCGTTTTAGTTTTAAAAATCATAAATTTCAGTATAGATTTAGATTATGAACTTGAATTATTATTATTTTTACAACGATCAAATTTTTTTATTTATCAAAATCCAAGTTGAATACCTGTAAACAAAATTTACAGTGATGTATTCTTTCAAAAGTCCTAGTCTAAAAGGTTCTGGGTAATGAGATTTTTGATTTTACTTTAAACAGGATTGAAGCATGTTGCCTGTAAACAAAATATGTTGCAAACATACACACCATATCTACATATATATACCTAAACATACATACATATTTAACAGCTAAACAACATTTCATAATGCATTCAAGTATCAACCACTATATCAAGATATAGAAGTAGATCATGGGTGGAAAGTTTGCTCACATTGAAAAGTTTTGAAAAACAGAGAGTTGTTGCTTTTGAAAACTGCAGTATTGATTTTATTTTTTCCTTTTTGAATCCCAGGTTTGATATCTTCCAAGTTTGAAGTTGTTTCAGATGCAACTGAAACTTCTCTCTCTTTTTTTTTCTAGTAGGCTTTGCTTATTTTTACTAAACGAAACTAAAATAGATATGAATGTGTATATACATATATAAAGAGGTTTATACAGATAGGTGCTATCTAGTATAGGCTTACTTCTTTTGCTTGAACATGTACTTCCTTTATTTAACTAAAGATCTTGAATGTTTTGGAGGCTGAAAGGAAGTAGCCTACTTCGGCTGAGAGGATTTTGGACATGCTGAGGAGATTTGGCATTTAATGCATGTGTCCTATTTTATTTACAACTTATACTATTTGTTATGTATGTATACTTCTTGCTTTGTATAAGCATGCTCATGTGTACTTGTGCTTATATAAAATTCATTTGATTTTATATTTTTGTTTGTTTGCAGTTTTTAGTTTCTTTCCTTTAATGTTTACTTTACATTTTACTTACTTTTCATATTTGTTTTATGCTTTGTATTCTATTTTTTTCTCTTAACATGTTCCTTGCTTGTTGCAGCCTCTTTCCTATATTTTTATTTATGTATGTAAATTTTATTCTAGTTTTGTTTGTTTTTATTTTATAGTTTGATTACTAAACATTAATTTATAACTTATATTTTATTTTATTCCTTTTTTATTATTATTTTTAAAGAAACTTCATTTTGAACTTCCAAATCAAACTTTTGTTTATAATTCCATTCAATTGAAAATATTTAACTTTATATTTTACTCTATACACTTATATTCAATATTGATACGTAGTTTTATTTTATTTTATTTTAAACACTTTATTTCAATTCCATTTCAATTATATTTAAAATAAGTTTCAAATCCAATTTATAAAATAAATAAGTATACATATCTTATCAAAATTGAAAAATTCAAACAAACCCATAATTTAATCCAAGAATTTAATTAAATTACAAATTTAAATTCGTCATTAAAACTGGATCGTTACATATGTTCGGCATGTGAATACCGTGGATTATTAGTGTCGACTTCTGAGGATAAAAAAAAGGGGTTACTTCATTATGTAGATGACATAAGCTGCTTTTTAGATCAATGTTGTTATTCCATTTGTTGATTTTCTCCTTGGTCTTGAGTTTGTTCGGTCTGGCTAACAAAGCACATAGAGACATTTTAGGTGCACTTTTACTGTCCCAAATAATATTACACCATTAATATTCTATAGATCGAATTCTAACACGCTCTCGGGTAGATTTTAGATCAAGGCATCCCTCGTTGTTAGGTAACTAGAACCAGAAATCCTTGACAGTGGTATGAATTTTGATATTCTGAATTGTTTAAACTATATTGGTAGGCAAACTGTTCAAGTTTCATTTCCATTCATCATCAACTCCTACTAGGAGGTGAGAGACTTGTTTATTGGGGCCACCATTGTTTCCTTGGTACTGTCAGCCTAACTTGTCAACAAGATATGAACCATGAACCCAAGGATCAAACTACAAATCAATGATTGAACTTCTTGTTTATTTTATCAATAAGAGCACCACAATCCCTGGCTTTTAATTTATTATGAGACAGAGGAATTCCTAGGTAGGTAATAGGCAAATTTTCAATTTTCACCTTTTAAAATATCAACAACTAATTTTTAGTGATATTTCTGCCAGAGATGAAGAGTTTTGGTTTATATAAATTAAATCATTTATAAACCCTTTCATCCTGTTACATAATAGGTTAGCCAATACTTTGTATGTAACATTACATAAGAATATGAAGGGTCGGATTTTTTTTTATTTTTTTTTGGAATTAAGAGGATAAAAGTATGATTTCTTTCATAATTTTACCAGAGTCTTGAATTCCTAGCATAACATTCCACACATCTGTTTTGATTTTCTCCTAGCGGCATTTAAAATTTTTGGCGTTCACACCATCTGGTCCAGTAGTACTATTATCGTCAATTTGAAATAATGCATTTTTTACTTCTTCTAATTGAAATGGTCTGTAAAGATATTCTCTGGCATTTTCAGATAGATTTCTTTTGCAAACAATGTTTGAAAATTGGTAATTAACATGATCAGAAAAGTGAATAAATTCAAAAAGAAACTGATGGCTTCTTGTACATTGTTTTCTGACACCAAAATTCCATTTTCATCCAAGATGAATTTGCATCTATTAATATTTTGGGGAATTGCAATTTACTATGAAAAAAAATCTGGAATTTCTATCTCTCTGAGTAAGCCAATTTAATTTCATCCTTTTGAGAATTTTCAGCTGCAACTTGTCTTATGATATTTGAAAGATATTCAGTTTTCTGATTGTATTGCATAGCTAGATCACTATCCTCAGGATTTAGAATAAGTTGATTATGATGTTAGCTTCATAACTGATTCTCTCACATATTTGTTGACAACTTTCTTTAGATTTTTGCCAAGCCTTTAATTTAATATAAGAAGAACAAACAAAGCATTACCCTAAACATTGATATTATGAGCTTGATTGACTAATGCTTTGTAATCTGGTTTTAAAGACACAGTTGAGTTGTAGTTGAGTTTCCAAAGATTTTTCATTTTTCATTTTATTATATTTATTTTTCAGAAACAAGAAAAAGGCTACCACGGATTTATTCAATTCATGAGCACCTACAATTATATAAAGTCAGATACGGATTAAGTAACATACTTACAATAGAGCAATCATTTCAGACCATACACTAAACATCTAACTTCCTACTTTTCTATTTATTTATTTTAAGGAAAAAAAAAAAAAGCATTAGCCCCAACTATTTTTTGGCAACTCATAACATGAAAATTGTTACATATATCTTCAGAAAATACACTCTCTCGGGTGCTACAGCATCTAAATACATATATTTCATGTCTAAGGACTATACACAGCCAAAACATGCATGCATACTGAGATGCTTGGCCCTCAGCACAAAAGAAAACACCAGGCATGGCCCATGATTACATATTACCACATTGTCTTTGTCAACAATTTTTCCTGTTTTTTTTTTTTTTAAAAAACTCTACAATTAGGCAAACATGGATGTCGTTTCCAGGCTCTGTTTCGCAAATTGTGCAGCTCGTTGTTACTGCTCTCAGAAAGAGCCTTCATATTTATCGAGCTGAAACAACGATAATCCAGTCCTGATTATTCAACTTTGACCCTGAAGTGAAACGATGATTATCAATTTACAAACCTCAAATGCAGACTTCTTTTTTATTGACAAAAAAATGTTGGTCATTTTCAAAATCCAAAATTTCTTGCACATGTATTAGGCCTATCAATAGATATTTTTGGACGTGGATATATATATCACAGATACGGATGGATGATGGATATCGAATATTTGTCCGCTCCGCTCATAACAAGTAAACTCAAAAAATAAATGGAAAATTTTGGTCCAACATAAATCTTTTTCAGTAATAATGCTAATAAAAATATAAGAGATAAAAATACGATAATAATAATCAGTTTTAGACAACAAATATTCATTTATACGTGCATAATAACAATATAATAAGATATCAATCATTTATGTACTAAAATATAAAAGCTTAAAATATCAACTACTATCTTTATAAAAGTAAAGGATAATTTTCGAATGTAGACACTATCGTATCTGTATCCGTGTTTGTTTTTCATATTTTGTATATTTTAATTTTTCAGATACGGATGCGGAATGTTACGGATTTTTCAAGTGTCAATAGACAGCCCTGCGCAGATTTCACTATTAAAGCAAAAATGTTCACTGAAATAGGCAAAATTGAAAAATGACGCAATCATTATTACTAAGTCGGCTAAAAACCAACAAATTGCATTCGTTTTCTTTTACTTACATAACCGAGTCTATTGTGGTCTCATCGGCTTTCAAAGTGTCCTTAGCATTCCCCGACTCTGTTGAAGTCGCTTCATAAGATGCAAGCAATTTTCTCTGCAAAAGTAAACAAAATACAACAGATTTTTTGACAGCAGAATATTAAGGAGTTGTAGCCATATCAAAAGGCTGTATATCAATCTATGCAGTTAATATGGGATATCAGCGAATATATCCTCAATACATCGCATGTCAGATATTAAGCAATATATCGTCAGTACATTGCATTATTGGACTTTAAGCGACATATTTTTACAATGCCGCTCAAAATATGTTTTAACTGTGTTTTTGTGATCTGATATTTACTGATATATCGGCGATATTAGACGGGTATATGATGCAGATATCTGTGAAAGCAATCAAATATACCCTATCCATGTGGCACAAAAAATGCATTAATATTTCATATTACGATAAAATAATAGAACATACATCCAAAATTCTTTGCGTAGAAGTATTACAAAACAATCTAATAATCATTTGAAGTGATTGACTAAGACTAATTTACAGATTTTTATCATTACCATAAATTACCAACAAATATACCAAGATTACTCCGATATCATCCTGATTTTATCCAGCTGTTTTCAAATTTCGCATACGGCCTTTAACTGACATTTCAACAATACCGATATTAACTACTTAGATATTAATTATGGTGTATATACGAAGTTGCATTCAGATTTAATTAACCCACGGTTAATCTCCTAAATAAATCTCATCTTTGTCTTCAAGCCGATAACGTTGTGACCCTGACCCTGCACAATTTTATTTAAAAAAAGGGATGGGGTTTACTCACATGATCTTCGAAATCAGGGCTTGTCAAATTGACAGAGAGATTTCTCATCAGCAACAGCACCTGTTAAAGCAGTCAAAGACCTAAATACATTAATCTACCCGCAAATAAGTATTAAAACAAAATTGTAATAATGTAATGAGACACTGTGTATTTAAAGTATTACAACATCAATTCCAAATTTTTGATGCTATAAAGTTATAGTTACGATCATGTTATAATACACTATGTATTTAAGGATGATCTATATCAAGAGATTATATATCAATAAACTGTTTGCTAGGATGATGAATTTATATCAAGAAATCATATATTAGTGAACAATTTGCTAGGATC
This sequence comes from Allium cepa, assembly GCA_030765085.1. Taxonomy (NCBI): domain Eukaryota; kingdom Viridiplantae; phylum Streptophyta; class Magnoliopsida; order Asparagales; family Amaryllidaceae; genus Allium; species Allium cepa. The sequence goes on from CM060930.1 coordinate 244,654,544, forward strand.
ATGGAACTATATCAAACAGCAGATAATAATGTAACGAGACAAAAGCGTTAAATCTAAAAGATAATTGCAAAATTATGCTGAATTGTGTTGAATATGCATGCATTACATACATTTACATTGTGTCTGTGCGTGCGTGCGTGCAAGGGAGAAGATTGCAACAATAATTATTAGATTACACAGAATGAAACTTCAAAGTAGAGAAGGAAAAAGTTCTACAAGAGTGCTGATAATGGTTAAACCACTTAAGCTTAAATGCCTATAAGCTTGGCTTCAAATGCGTAATAATATATAATCAGTTTCCGTTGGGTGAATGGCCACATGCAAACATATGTTCACATGTATAGCTAAACTAGGAAATTGTACATAAGTGCTAGCAATATTGTTTCAAGCTTCATCAGACATTAAATAGGTGGTATTGCTGAATGACACAACTTTAACACTTACTACAGTAACACCACCAGACAGCACATATCAATATATTGAATTTCAACTCCACAGAAGAAAAAATGGAATATGGGTTAGGAAATCAACACATACCGTCTCGACATCAATTGGGTCCATTTCCTTTAGTGTCTGCAACTGACCACTTGAGTTCGGATCAAAGACGCTTCCAATGAAACTGTATACTTGAGAAAAATCCGGCGTAGCTTCATTAACATATAAATGAAAAGTAAAGGTCAGGCAAGATAGATGAAAAAAATTTCAAAAACAAAACAAGAGAGAGAGAGAGAGAAGTTATGTTTGAGTCCACTCCATGTTGTCAACCTTTGCATTTTACATTTAGCACAACATAACAAAAGCTGGTGTGCAAAATACTGATTATACGTAGTGACCAACAAAATGGAAGCATTGGTGTTTAAATCAAAAACTATGAACCTCAAAATGTATCGAGAAAGATCAACTAAATGAAGCTCATTCCAAGGAATTAAAATTTTAAGCCTTGTTTGATATAACAATTTTCTACTTTGGAACAATTACTGTATGGAATTCACAATTTCCAAAGATGGGTGACCGCATGAGCTATTAGTTTGAAAAACACTTGATAATCAAACTTTACTGATATAATGAAGTATGTAGCTCGATTTTATGATATGATTTGTTCTTATAATTATTAATTTTTCAAAGTATTGGGCTTGACCTTCTACAAACCACAAATCTGCTTTTCCTGCAGAAGAAGAATGGTAGGTAAAATGATTTTCACGTGAGAGATTGAGTACTTGACGCATGTACATACCTAGACTATTCAATATAAGCGCCGTAAATGCAAAAAAAAAAAAAAAAAAAAAAAAAAAAAAAAACCCTCAGTATCAACCTTGCTTATTTCTGATATGTATATGTGTGCATGCATGTACATGTGTGTGTGTGTGTATGCACGTATATATGAACGTATGTGCAACTCAATCTAATCCATTAAATTTATATAATCAACAGTTATGATTAATGCTGACTACATTACTTTTCATTGCACTTACTAGTACTTTGTCACCTGTGATCATTACGAAAAAATGAGTAAAAAGTTTTTAGTACATGGTCATAGCAGTGTTTATATCAAGGTTCAAAGTGCTGTTTCCGATTTCGTTTCAGTCAGTTGAAATTTTAGAAATTCAGGTTCAATTTCTGAAATTTCAGCGATTCTACTTTAATTCCGGTATTGTTTTCATATTATTTTTTTAAGTATTGAATTTATTAAAATTACTACTAATTTATTAATATTACTACTAATTTATTAATAGTTTAAACATTAAGCAAAATAAAACAAAATAAAATTTTCACTGAACAAAAAGCCATTATGACGCCTAGCCCGCAATAATAAGACCCAATACCCTAGTTATTCAATAGTTTAATCAGCCATCCAAAGTGAATCAGAAAACAAAAGCCATGATATATCATCGTTCACTCATTCATTCAGCTCGACATGAAGTATGAATCCCCAAATCTTTGCATATCCAGCAATAAAAACCCTAGATCTACACATACTCGGAAACAGTACCCTAAATCGACATACCCAGACAAAAACCCTAAATTGATACGGCTATCAATATACAAGAAAGCTTGCTCAAGCTCGAGATTTGCTTGCTCAACAACGACTTCCATGCTCAACAAAGGAAATGGAGGTAATGAAGCAAAACACAGTTTTTCATTTTAGTATAATTCGGAACCAGGATTTTAGTCCAATTCCGACTCAGCTAACACCGGAACTGGAATAAAGCCATCAGAATTCCAACGTGCTGGCCAGAATCTGAAACCATGGTTTATATTCAGCAAATTTCATTCAATGAACATAAGAACCGTATGGTAGATTTTGTTGGATCTTACTTCTCATTCAGTATCAATAACAATAGGATTATTTATCGTATATTTGCATACTTCAGTTAATTTAAAACCAACAATCTAAACTTGTATTAGAAAAAGATATTAGATGATACAGTCACTAGACCTTCTGGCTTTTATTTTTATTTCTTTAAAGAAAACTATTCAAAGTAGCAATAGCCGGCGTTTAGTATACACATGAAAAGCACAAATTCTCCTTAGCAGGAAAACTTGTATTAGAAAAAGATGTTAGATGATACAGTCACTAGATCTTCTGGCTTTTATTTTTATTTCTTTAAAGAAAACTATTTAAAGTAGTAATAGCTGGCGTTTAGTATACACATGAAAAGTACAAATTCTCCTTAGCAGGAAAACTACAACCCCTTTGAAAACATGAAAATATGTACAAAAAACTGAAAGTAAATTATCTATAATAAAAATTATTAATACAAACAAAACCATGTTAATGTGGCATCCAGAGAGTAAAATATAAAACCATAAAATCAATGCATGAAAAAATGAGAATACAAGTTGTATACAATTTACAAGCATGTTTATTAGACAAAATAAGAGCATACCTGTACAGAGGATAGCAACTTAAAATGTTAACAAGTGCGGCTCAAATCTAATAGCATTTATTAAGAATTCAAAAGGAGAAACATAGCAAAAACTCATATGTCAACTGACATTCGATCGAGAACCCAATATATAAGTGTGATTATCAGCATCTCCATAAAAACTAAATCAAAGCATAGGTCCAAATAATAAACCATAATGATGACATTAAACTACCTAAAAATAATGTTAACAAATACATCAATGGAATGAAAATTAACTACATCGTCAAAAATGTTGCGTTTGAAAAGAAAATAATCGAATGAAACAGAACAATATGTGGTATATGAAAAATTCTGCAATGTATGGAAGATAGTAACGTAAAGAGGAGAGGCTCAAATCTAATAGTCTTTATTAACAATTGAAAAAAGGTAACACGGCAAATTCTAAGATCTAAATTTCATATGCCAGCAGACTTCTATATGTAATCCAATATAGCGGCAATTATCCACATCTCCATAAAAATTTACATGCAGTGCATTTAAAAGAAGATAATCGACTGAGACAGATATAATAGGCGGCTTAAAAAAATTGCAACGCATTAGACAAAATACATGTAGTTAGGCATACCTTTGGGTTGAGTTGCTACTGAATGATTAACTACCATTAGATAAGAGATTTTTAAGCTTAGGAGTTCAAATTTAACAATAATAAAAATGATGACACTCATAAGAGCTTTATTTATGATGTGGAAATATTCGATGAAGATAACAGATGAAATAAAAAATGAAAGGAAAAGAATGGATGCACTAATTTATCTATAGAATTTATTTACAAGCATCTAATTGTTATTTGAAACAGAAAGATATTTAGTCATTTTTTATATTCAAAACAATTGTTGACTTTTTATACTTTTTTTTTTTGGGTTACTTTTTTTCTTTCTTTCGTTTCACTATTCACAGATTTTGAATTTTTCAACAAAAAACAATAGATCTAATCTCTTAGATTATGCATAAAAAGTGCTTGAGCTTTTGTTCTGTATCAACAGTAAATTATTATTATTGTTATTATTATTAATTATATTTCAAAAAAAAAATCTGGGTTGATCTGCTATTCTAAAATGGAAATTCATATGGTTTAAGATCTGGTTACTTTGAACTAAAAGTGAGTAACTTTGTTTATCCAAAAAAAAAGGTGATTTTCTTTATTAATTTGAAATGTCTGTTATTAATTAGTAGTTTATTTATATCCGTCTTATACAGATTTAAAGGTATTATGGGATGCATGCATGTACGTGAAAATATATGCCACGTGCATTTTTCACAACTCTTTTAAAATATTATGATGTTGTATCTGTAATAATCATTGATTAATTACACGTGAAAGATATATGGGGATGGCATTAACACGTCACATTAGACATGGATCCAACCTGGCTGGTCTAGTCGGATCCGATTTTATCGGGTTCAAACTAAGAATTTTTAAACCTAGACCCAACCCGACAGGAGGTTCTGTTTGGGTCAGTTTGGATCCTGTTGGGTATAACACTAAAAACGTTATATACTTTCTTTTTTGATCGGATCTTCTGGGTCGGACTGGGTCCAATTGGGTCTTTATTTTTTTATCACCCGTACCCAACCCAAGACCTATCGGGTCGGGTTGGTTCATCGAGTCTCAGTTCTTATTGCCACCCGTAATAACGCACAGATATTCTCATGTGTGTGTGTGTATACAATATGTTTACCTCGCAATGATGGAACTTGACTTCCTTGATCACTTGTTTCATAAACCGGCGATGTGCTAGGACTCTCAGCACTGCTACAGGAATTGTTAGCCATCAATGCACAAGGAGGCCCTACATTATTTACATCAAATAACTTGGTTAGTATTCTAATAGCAAAAGCATTCATTCAATAGTACGATGTTCTTTTCTAACTATTAGAGTGTACTTGAGTAATGATATTTCCAAATACGTATATAATATTAGATTTTCAATCAATGAGCTAAAATTCATGGCACATGCATTACATTCTTTTTATATGGTATTATATATGCATGAAAGACATGAATCTGTGTTTGAATGAGGATATAGTTGCACTCCACATGCGTATTTTCCCAGATTGTTTATGCTGGTTGGCCATGCACTTCTATCTAGAACTGTGCAAGGGATTCGTATAAAAAAGAACCACATTTTGATTGAAACAAGATCACTGTCAAACTTGTAACATTGTGGTTAAGTTCATACTGAGCACCTTGCTGTGCTTCAAGTAAATATGGGCTACAGCTGATTAATCGCCCCTTCTACCTCTGTTGGAGAGTCATTTTGCAGAAAATTAGTTTTAGTAGTTGACATCTACCACTGTTATTGGAATTGCTCTTAGGGGCATTTTTTGGATTTTGGAATTTAAAGAGAAAAACTGTTGCACGCTAAAGTTGTTTTTATTGAAAACAGAACTGGATATCATGAAATTCATATGTAAGCATAAAGGCTAAGGGGAGGTCAAATGGATCTAGCAAGTTCAAGGCATTTTAGTGAAATTTTTTAATGGATACGTTCATGAAATTCTAACCTTTTGGAATGTGCAAGTTATGTGGATGAGAAGAGTTACGGCTCCAAGAACTAGAATTTTGGAGCACAGTAGATGAATCATTTCTGGGACATCCTGGCTCAAACAAACAAGCAGCAGCTTGAAATGCATTAGCAGGTTGAGATATCAATGGAACTGCAATTTGTTCAGGAAGTAGTGAGTGCAGTGCTATTGCATGAAATTAAACAATTGTTTAATGATATTATAATACTCATCCCAACCATTTTTAGATGCTTTCTGAGGATATGGATGAGCTGCTTTTCTCTTGGGACGAGGGGGAGGAACATGTTCTCTTGTCCCATTTTTTTGGACCTTTAGGAAATACTTTTGTGCATGGCTCCTTATCTGCAATGAAATCAAGTGCAACAATTCTTGTAATTCAAAATCTATAATAGGTTGTATCATTTAGCACGTATCAAAGAGAGAATGCAGTTATTTAGTTTTTTCCAATTATGTATCTAAGATGAAAAGCACACTAGTATAACTTGTGAATATGAAAAACAATTATAGGTGATATTCGAAATGTCACATAGGATATCTTTAAAATAGATTTCAACAACTAGCATTCGTCTCTAATTGTCTATCGCGACTGAAAATAACATAAAATTGCTTCAGCAACCGATAACAGCTTAGTATGCGATTAAAGGCCACAGTGGGGTTCTAGGTAATGCAGGACTATATGTTTAAGGCTAAATTTTCAAAATGCATTTCATGGCAATGCACAAGGATTCAGTCTGGACCTATCCTAACTGTTAAAGTATCCCATGCACAATGTGCATTGCTCATAGTTATGAAAACCGTGCGCCATGGCGTAAGGCTCAGCACAGCGTTTGCACCTCTCTTCCCTGTGGTGCGGCACACAAGGAAAAGCTCAACGATGATGCAAATGGTGCTTAAGGCACAAATGACATGCAACGAAAAAATCGAGCCTTTTTTGTTATTTTATTGTTTTTTACTTCTTTTTTGTTTCTTTTTTTAATTTGATGTTGAAGATAACCTTGTATTTGATGACGATAACGATGATTTGACTTGGAGTATTGCTGTTAAAGTAACGAAAGTGGAAGAAATTAGATATCCTAGTAGAAGAACATCCACATAGTTTTTTAGCAACCGCTTAAGCTCTTTCACATCTTCACGAAGAAGAAACGAATTTAAACGAGATAGATGAGAAAGATGCTAAATCTTATGAATTTGCTGATGCAGAAACTGATTTAGAAAATATAATTGTTGAATAGATTTGGATTTTTAGTTTATCAGTGTTATTTTTATTTTTTATTTTTGAAGACTATTATGCCTGAAATTCTATGTTTATGATATTATATTTGATGATATTTTTTGCAAAATATTTATAAATAATATTCATTATATATGCTTTAGTAAAAACATATAAAATTATTTAACTGTTTAAATTAATTGTTACACGTATTTATGAAAAAAGTCTAACCATGCGCAGTGAATTAAAAGACGCGAGTCATTTGTCTTGTGCACCAAAATTCCAAGGAGGTTTTGCGCCTTTTTGCATCATGCGTCATTAATAATCCTGCTATTGTTGTACTTTAATACTGTATGTGACGACCGTGATAAGTAATTATAAACAAGTAAATCAAGAGATGCTTCAGTGCATTAAGTTGGCAATTCAATTTAGCACACACACACACGTGTGTGTGTGTCAATTTATAACATATATATAATAGGTATGTTATGCAGTTTTATATCACATTCGCAGTTATAATATATCAGAATCCTAATGCCAGGAACTACCTGAATAACTGTCTTTGTACCTACATACGCTTCAATCTTTTTCCAATCACGGTCAAAACTGCCACAAGATTCAAAAGAATCAAGTTATAATAATAAACTTCGAAATTGAAATTAGATTCAAGTTAAATTTGAGATCAATCGAATGAAAAAGGATGGTTAAGTTAGAGGGCAGTGCAATTCTACAGAGATTAAGTAGAAAAAAATCAACATGGTAACCATAAAACGAAAATAATAAAATAAGTGTGTTGCTAAGGGCATCATTGTTTCTTCTAAATAATATCATCGAAATTTAATATTCTACTTCACCAAAACTGCATGGCTACCATATACATTTGCGGCATTTTATTGCCGATTGGCAGTTTTTTGCCATTCATGAAGAAATCCTATGGATGTAAATCGCCAAACGGTGATTTTTCAATTGTCAACGAAAAATCCCTACGGTTATTTCCTACCGAACGGTTATTTTAAACCAAGTAAAATAATATAAGAGATGGTATTAGTAAACATATCATTTTCCATTTTTATTAAAATTATCATGGTACTAGGAAGAATAAATTGTGGTGCCCTTAGCCGCACGCTAAAATAAATGGCAAAAAGATTACAGCTGCAAAACCAAGAAATCTCGGTTGACAGTCCGACATAACCCAGTGTACTAGGAACTACATTATTGTTGAAATAATTATTTAAAAAGGTGTTCATGAGACTGCAGCACATGACCGTTGCAAAAAATGTTTGTATCCAACTGAAGCGTAAGTGTACGCTACAACATAAAGGTGAAGGAAATGTGTCAAAATTGATGAACATATGCTGTAAAACAATCAAAAATGACATACACTATTCTTTGCAAATTTTAGGAAACAACCAAACATTACATCTCCAGCTTATGTCACGAGAAGTCAATAGCCATGTCCCAATGTGTTAGTTGAAAAAATGAAGTGGGATTTCATTCACCACAATGCCAAATGTTTCGTTCACGTACAGTTGTATATTCATGTTACAAGAATCATGCCCATGATTATAAATAATCGGTGTGGTCTTCTTCATACAATGATGCTATATTACTAATAAAAGTACTGATAAACTGTTTGTGGACACATAGTAACTCTATGTGCAACTCTATGTGCAACTCACACATGACATACAGTTTATGAAACACGCTTGTTCTGTAACTTAACAATTAGTCTATAGACATCATAACCAGCTCTGATGATGGACGCTAAACTCGTACTTTCGAAGAAAAGAAAAATTGTTATAACGTAAACCTAATTCATCAAAAAAATTCTCAGCAATCAGCTAGAAACTAAGAACCTCCTTGAAAAAAGTTACATTTGCAGAGCTTCAATGAACTTTTCATGCTCCTGATCAGTCCAGCTTTCCCTGGACTTAGTAATCGTATAAGGCTTCCTTATCTTCTTGCTCGCATCATCCATGGCAGATGTGATGGGAACTGATGCAGCCAGTTCAGTTGCCGGCGGAGCGTCGACGATGTTAGGGTTGACAGACGTCATCAAATTGCATAAAATTCCCCAAAAAAAAAAAAGAGGAAGAAGTTACGGGTTGTTGTGTACTTTGCGTAGAAATGGTGTGCTGTGGAAGTGTGTGGACTGAAACGCAAAAGGTGGGTACCGGGCTTATATGGGCCGCACAAATTGTACCGACAGCAGACGCTCCGTATGTATTTTCCTGGACCCCCATTTAATGCCAGATCAAAATAATGAAATACAAAGGCCATCGTACAATACAATATATACGGACCCAACCCGCTTCACAAAATACATTTCATAGACATTTATCTCTCCGCCACGAGCATAATATACAAACCCTAGCCCGGATAAAGAAGCTCCATAGTCCATCCTCCATCGTCCAAATAGTTCTATGTCTTCCCTCCTAACTTCAGAGAACATGTTATATTAATTGGTATGCATCCATTCAATCTACAAACATTATTTTATATAAGCAGTACCCAACTTAATTTAGTAACTATTGATTTGCTGAGATCAGAGAATGGTCTCAACTGATTCTTGGTTCTACATAAAAAATTTCATGCAATCTTATGTTTTTCCACCCCAAAAAACTTAGCACACATCTTTTCAATTTTACTAACAACTAATGTTGGTACATGATGGATTAGAACCCAGTATATCATAGTTATTGAATAACTATGGAATTACTCACTCGATAGCTTTCTGTTGGTTAATATAACTAAAGTCAAATATCGAAGTGACAATATTACATAATTTTTTTTGACTTTAGAATATTATTGAATTTCAATATGGACATTTTACTCTGATTACAGTTAAATCGTGGCACAACGTCCATTGAGCAACTATAGTTGGTCTGGGTCGAAGCGTTGTAAGTGAAACACTACTCGGTAGAGAATTCATCTCCTCAGAAATATGAGGTTAGTATCATGATCAACTGTAGTCAACTCAAAGTCAAAGTCTCTGGTCAAAGCTGTTCAGTTAATAACTAATTGTTATTATTGAACCAATGACTTTGTGTTTGGATTATACAAGCTGAATATGGATGATATTGGAATCTAGAACAATGCCAAATTCCATAAGTCCTAACGCGGTATGGTTTTGACGAAGAGAATTTGTATAAATAATTATCACTATTGGAGATCGCTTAAAATTGTAAAATTGGATTTTATCGAAATTTTGTAAGAGAAAAATCTCGTCAAACCAAGTGATGTGTGAATGTTAATAATAGAACTGTTCGATATTAATTGCCGATTGAATTTATACTTATAAATCACACAACCACGATGTTGAATACTCTGAATTATCACACAATACAAGTACAATTATTATAAATTAATTAATATTTATGAAATATTAATTATTGAAATTTATTTGATTTATTTGAATTAGTATTTAATAAAATGTATATATAAAAGTTATATATGTACGTATCGATGTAGGATATCGATAAACGTTAAAATTGGATTTAAACTATATTAATACTAATTTGGTTTGGAAGCTTTGAAGGTCCATCTAGCCTTCAATATTGGCCAGCCATATAGTGGTGGAGGAGGTAAATTTTAGTTCATGTTGTGGTTTTGAATTAGGAATAGGAAAAGATAAACTAGAAGATTTAGACCTCCACAATAGTGAATTAAGCTCACTACAAGAAAATGTATTATTAATAACACCATTTAATAACGCATTATTCTAAAGCGTTATTGTTTGCCTTTAATTATTTATTTTTTTACTCTATTTGTTTTGTACTGTTCACATGTAACGCCTTCACAAAGCGCGAAATCTCCAAATTACTTCATGGTCGCGGGTTTCTCAAATTATTTTCCTCTCCATCTTTCCTCTTTCATTTCGTTCCACTTTTCCTTACTCTCCTATGCTAGTGGAATCTAATCCCCAAATCACCCCTTCAAATCCATCCCTCCTTCATAAACCCTAATCGGATCTAGTTAAATCCTATGCATCAACGGGATCGAGTTCTACTCAACGGGATCGAGATCTAGTTAAATCCTACGCATCACCTAGATCGAGTTCTAAATTTCCTCCATAAAATAAGCTTACAATTCTTCATTATGCCTAAGCAATACCCGACAGTAAGCGAGGAGTACCAGAAAGCAGTCGAAAAATGCAAAAGGAAACTTCATGGTCTCATCGCTGAGAAGAACTGCGCTCCATTGATGCTCCGATTAGGTAAGTTTGCACAAAATCTCAAAATAATAATTTCGCAAATATAAGTTCTTACTTGCGGAAGTTAAATTTTTATTTTATTTTATTTTAATTATTACTTTTTTTGCAGATGGCACTCCGCAGGGACTTATGATGTAAATATGAAAACTGGAGGACCTTTTGGGACGATGAAACACCGTGCTGAGCTGGCACACGGTGCGAACAGTGGGTTGGATATCGTTGTTCGTTTGTTGGAGCCTATTAAGGAGCAGTTTCCAAATTTAAGCTATGCGGATTTTTATCAGGTTAGTTAAGTTGGGGTTTATGTAATCTTTGGTTTTATTGATGTTATATTTGTTTGAAGGGGCTTTGAATAAATTGTATATGGCAGGGCCGTGGTGATTTAGACGGTAGGGTGTATGGCAGGGTAGAATAGTGGATGAGATGATGTTGTAGTTGTTGACATGGGATGGTGATGGAGGTGCTGGGTTGCGGTGGTGGTTTGGATGGCCGATTGTGTTTGGTATGTGACAGCTGAAGTAATTGCTGTAGTGTCGAAAGATTAAGATGTGAAGGCTGATGGAATATATTGTGGAGGATTTTGAAGTGGGCAAGACAGGGAGGGGAGCAGTTGAAGGTAAGTGGGGTGATGCTTGACACTAATGACAGCAAAGGAAGTATGGCTGTGAATGTTTTGCAGTGTAGTAGGGTGCAGTGCACTGGGTTAGTGAGTTTGACAAGTGTGTTGCAATTGTGACAGGCTGTTTGAAGGTTTATGTGTGACCTGTAGGGTAGATGATATGAAGTGGAGATGACAGAGGCCGAAGTAGGTGAAAATTTGATGTTGGAGGTTGGTGGTTTGATGAAATTGTACAACAAAGCGTGCGGTATTGATGTTGTTCGTTGGTGAAGGTGTTGTAAGATGATGGTGATATGCAATGGCTTAGGGAGAGCACTAATATGCAATGGTTTGGGGAGATGTGAAGTGCATAGTGGCGTGAAAAATGTGGATTGATGAAGCTTGTGTTGTGAATGTGGTTGGCTGGTGTTGTGGCGGTCGAAGTTATTGGCGGGCCAGAAATACCATTTCATCCAGGAAGAGAGGTATTCCATTCTTTTTATTATTTTGGATGTCGATATATTTACGGTAAGCCTGCCCTGTTTAGGAAAAAAAACTATCGATGCCTATCGTATCATAGCTATATTCACATGTAAAATTAATGTCTGGTTAAAAGATTTATCTCTAGTAGATCATAATTCAACTATGTAAAGTGTCTGACCAGTCTCTCTTCTCTGGTAGGAAAGGGGATAAAACTGAAAACAAACAAACTATATTAATGTCTGATTGACACTTTTATAGTCTTGGTCGTAATTCTTTGTATTTGCTGGTAGTTAAAACAAAATAAAATACTGGTCCTACGTTACACATACACACAAATGTGTGTAGGCATTCAAAAATAACCTTTGTTTCTCTATTATTCTTTTCACCACGTATATAGGGAAATGGTACCACTTAATTTATATTTTTATCAAAGAGCGGGTTTCGAAGTGAAAGAAGGTATCATCTCTTGCTGAAAAACAGTTTTATCATAAATCTATTAATATCGATAATGTGATGGAAAAGGTAAATGAGGTAATTCCATATGTGAAACAGGATATTTGTTTGTTAGCAGGTATAATGCTCAATATCTATTTTGGTGCTTCTGGTCGGTTTCAAATACAATAATTTGTATTATGTCAACAATGGCACATAAAATTTTGATTAGTAGCATTACAGACGTTCTTAATTAGCCAGCTAAAATGCTGTAAAAATTACGAAGTACTATGTTAGTCTACATGTTAACTGATATACAAAAGGCAAAGGTGCACAAAGTTTGGATTGATTCAGATTTGACGTAGGCTCAAATGAAGTTCAACCTGTTCCCAACCATACGAGGTTATGTTGAATTGGGTAAGAAGTATGGATTTGGTCATGTTAAGAAGTGTTTTGTTGGTTTATATAAATATCTAATGCATAGAATAAAATAAAAACATGATAAAAACTCGTTCGCCTTCTTCTCATTCTGGTTGCAAGAAGTTTGTTAACAATTTTGGTTCTGGTTTTGGTTCTGGTTTGTGGTCGCAATGAGGTAGGTGATGGTGGTTGCAAGAAGTTTGTTAACAAATACAGTATGAGTTGTGCAATGCATATATTCTTTAAAGCTTAGGCATATTGTTACAGAAGAATTATTAATATTCTTCAAAAAATCTTAATGTTTTTTGAGAAGAGATGAAGTGAGGAATAGGCATGTGTATGTCAATTTATGCTTTCTATCATGGGACCTGTCACAAAAGTATGTGATAGTTCAAGGTCCATTATACAAGAACAAGCAATAGTTTAAGATCCATTATTGGAAATCATCCAATGTAAAGGAAAAGGTAGGGCCTGCAGTTCAAAGTGCAGTGCAAAGTCAGGTATTATTCTTCTTATCATTCATCACGCATTTCTTATGTTAGCCTACCAATTTTCTTCATCACGAAGAAATCATCATTACTATCATGATATCATTATTTTCAAATGAGTGCCGTGGATGGCACTTCATTCATCGAAGCCCTCGATATTTTCAAGACTGGTGGCATGTCTAAGGACTCTGTTAACAAGCTCGGAAATATCAAAATTTCAACAGAGAATAAGATTGATTGCTGCTCAGTTTGTCTTCAGGTTTGTTGCATCAAAAACATAATCTTTTTGACTGTACATTTCGTATGAAGGCCAAATGTCATGCAAAATTAGCGGTGGCATTGACTGACTGTTGTGAAGGAATGCTTTTTTCCTGTGATCGATTCTAGAACAAGCATTCAAATGATACAACATATACTATATAACCGAGGGTTAGATTTGACTCAGTCTTGTATTTTTCTCTAATTTCTTTAATTCTTATGCACACTATATATTCTAAATTCCATAAATCTATTAACATTTAACATTGTTGAAACTTTTATTTCAGATCTAATTTTGCACGGTTGAATTATAAAGGTTTTCACACCACAGTTTTGAAGAGAGAAGAGAGATTATTTATGTGGCATCAATTAGGTAATTTTTAATTTCATAATGCATATAAAAATGTAAAATTAAATGGACTGCACATTTCTGTTATTTTGCTTTCTTTTTTCAGACTTCTTTGGAAGTAACATATGTCACCATTTAATAAAATGACATCATATTCCTTTAGTATAAAATGAAATTCTCTCACCCAAAATACATATAATGATGGAAACTAAAAACTTGATCCCTAGTAGGAAAAAAATATACATTTATAAAGTATGCCAATTCAATCCACGATCGGCTTCCTATGAACATACAGAATTGTTTAAATTTGTGTCTTAGTTATAATCTAAGATAAATTGTATGATTTGTTTCTTCTAAAATGAACAGAGTATCTATGCTGAAATACCACTAATTGCAACTAATAATAAGTATCATTGTCAAGGAATGTGTAGGCGCTTAGTGAGTGCAATAGAAGAGGTAAGACAGAAGTGATCTAAACAACAACCATTTTAATTTGTTATGTTAATGCTTTTGCATTTATAATATGATTCTTCGATGCCCCTCCATCTCAAGAATAAGACTAGTCATTCATATTTTTGGTTTTCATATAAAATATTAATTCAATATTCATACTTTTCAAAGCAAGTTTGTGTAATAGAAATTGATTTGTTAATATTATGTTTGTCAGTAATAGGCTGTATAATATATATGAACTACAACATATACTATAACATATTTTTACGATATGTTTCTGGATTCAAGATACCTTTTGTTTAATTATTTATGTTCAATTATGTTAGCTAAGACCTATGAATGCTTGACCCTTTATACCAACCTTAAAATTGACTGTATAGACAGAGCAAATATTTAGGATTCTCTGAAGTATACTATACAAGACTGTTTATATCTTTGATGCAACTTTGTTTCTTGCCTTCAAAACCAGCAAGTATTGGTTTGACATCATTTGTATTTTCATTTATTATTTAGTAATTAATATAATATTTCTATTCTTTTTTGCCAACAGGGTTGGCGCAGTTGGTTGATGGTCCGGACTGCGTGATCGAAGGTCACGAGTTCGAGCCCCGAAACTGACAACCCTGTAACAAGTACCCGAAGTATGCGTTTGACAGGCACATACTTCCGTAGAGTTTACAAGCGAAGCTTGGTTCTCTAGGTAATTCAAAAAAAAATATTTCTATTTTTAATTGCAATGCAAGTATGATAAAAATATGAAGAAATGTGATTTATTGGATTGGCGAGGGACTAAAGAGATTGTTGCTGAAGGAAGAATATTATAGTTTAGCGTTCTGCATATATTATAATGGAATGAATTTTTAGTAAGTCTTAAATTACTCTTTCCTCTCTTTTATTGGACACTATATAGGTGCAATTGATTCCAACTTAAAATTACTCTTTCAGTAAGTCTTAAATTTGTATTGTTGCATAAGTTTTGTATCATAAGTCTTAAATTAATCATAAGTTTTGTACGATGGAGATTAGGCGAAGGTAGGTGCGCGAGCTGAGGCATGCTTACGTGCGTCGACTAGAGTTGAGGCGGAGTCCCGATGTTGGCTTTTCTCAAGTAAAATTGTAAGTCAGCAACCTTGGTCAGTAATTGTCGAGGCAAGAAAATGATTAAGGTGAGATAAGAATCTCACGCTACTATATCTAAAAATTCTAAGATGTTTACTGCTTTATGTTGGATTGCTAATAGTATAAATTGATCAGTGAAAACTTAATTAGAAAACTTTTTATTTATGATTTCAATATTGACAGGTTTAGAAATTTACCTTGCCAGTTGAATTGTTTTGCATAAAATTGAGTGTTGTGTTGTGGCAATTGAGTTTCTGGAGAGGCTGCAGTTTTGTGCGATAGTGAAGGTGGGTATGACAAC
The DNA here is from genome assembly GCA_030765085.1 of Allium cepa. Classification (NCBI taxonomy): domain Eukaryota; kingdom Viridiplantae; phylum Streptophyta; class Magnoliopsida; order Asparagales; family Amaryllidaceae; genus Allium; species Allium cepa. Next base: position 244,670,324 of record CM060930.1, read on the forward strand.
AGTGGTTTGCTTGTTGGTCAAAGTTTGTGAATGGTAGGTGGTATGATGACTGGGTGGTTTCTCTGGTTGCGGTAGTTGCAGGAGGAGGAATTAGGGCTCGAAGTGGAGATCGCGGTTTCGTGATTGTAGTTGAATGAAGTAGTCTGGGTGTATGTAGTTGAGGTAGGGTAGGTGGTTGAGTATGTTGAAGTGTAGTATCTAGTATGTGGATGAATGTTGTTTGACAGTGGTCTGAAGGGCGGTATGCAGTGATGATTTGTGGTGTTGCTGTTTAACTGAAATGTTGTATGGAAATGGCAAAACAGAAGTGGACTGATGGTAGTTGGAAGTGGCAGCAGAGGTGGTAGCCAGGGGTAAATGGTAGTGAATTGAAATGTGTAGGAGAGGGAGTGAGTTTTGCTTGATTGAGGAGTGTTTTTAAGAAAGCAAGTTGTATGATGTGATTATTATGGCTTGAGTTGTTGTGAAGTAACAGAGATGATGAGACTGAAGTGCGCAGGGAAGTAGCAGGCTATAAGCACAATTGCATAGTGAAGTGCACAGTAGTGTTGTAAATCAGGCATTTTTTTTTGGAAATTGTAACTGAAAATTGAAAATGTAAATGGAAAAGTGTAAAGGCAATTGAAAATGAAATGAATTTCTTTTTTGATGTAATTGTGTTTATACCTTTTTTAAGTAGAGAAGCAAATTCAAGTGCAAACACGAAACAATCAAAATGCAATCAAAAATCTCACAATAAAAATATTTTATAACGGCAAAATGGTGTTATAAAGATTTCCAGTTCCGTTGAGATTTAGCCGTATTATAGCGGTTATAATGAGCTATTGAATTAACGCACATAGCGGCGACTTTGCGTTATAAAACTAAGCTCAACCATAGCGGCATATTTTGTGTTATAAATATTCAACAGTTTTTTATAACATGTCGATATACAGCGCTTATCAAACTGCTATGGTTGTGATTAGTAGCGGCTATATGCCGCTATAAAAGACACTTTTTGTTGTAGTGGCTTGAGGTATGGTTACTACTTCTTGTCTGTTACATATTCTGGAAACATTTAGATCTGACTTATACACAGAGTTTGATTCAGCATTCAAGGTGCATCATCAAGGTAGCAATTAGGTAATATAATTATTTATATATTCAATTATAGCGAATTTATATGTTATATGTATATAGATTAGCATGAACAATATCACAAATTTATATATTTACTTATTGTCAAATCAACGTATATATATATTTGCATATGCTTTAAAAAAAATGCACTTCTTTTATTTTCGGCCACAATGAATAAAAAATACATTTTGAAAGTTGTGGTATTTTAAAATAATTTTAAATTTTATTTAATTTAAATTGATTTTATACACATCACAAATTTGTATAATTTATTTAACGAATTTTCTTATACATGCACACTCGAAAAAAAATTATACATATAAACTATAAACCAAAAAATATATATGTATGTGAGTGTGTGGTTGAAGCCTTACTAAATACCCGTAGAATCCCCGCTATAGCACATAGCGTTATTCGACCGCTATGCTTTTTTAATATATCGCTATTAAGCAGTAGATTTGCTTCAAGCCCTACACCCGCTAAATCAAGGCTTTTTAGCTCATGCTTTAGCAACATTGATATAAAAAGGTTGATTTGACTTGTTCTTTTTTGAACCAAATCAACAGTCTTAGGATAAAGACCAAATTTTAAGGTATAAGTGCTTAGTATAAGTAAGAAATCTATTGTAATCAACAAATCCGAACTGCATGAATCATGATATTCTTTGGTATTGTTGTACGAGATTAAACAATATTTCTTTTTTCAACACAAATGATGTGAGAATGAGAAGAGCTTAACTTTATATATTTGGTTTCATGGTTAATGAAACATTTTGCACCTCCATTATTTTCTATTATATCCCCGTTATGATGTTTTGTGTAACAACCCGCAAATCCGTACCCCTTGAGTCAACACTATTCTACCTAAATCAACTCAAGTTGTACAGAAATACGAACCATTCGGGTTAAAGAAGAAGAGGTAGAAGAAGAAAATAGCAAACAACATCAGAATCTAACCATCGCAGCGGAATGAAATATAATAGACAATAAATGATCTTTACACAAAACAAATATATATCTGATTTATACATACATCATCATCAGAGTACATCATCAGAGTCTAACAACATCAATAATATACAACTGGACACACAACTACTCAACACAGCGGAATATATATATATATATATATATATATAACATGTACGAAAAATACGCATCGTCATCCAGCTCGTCTCCTGAGCTCCACAGCATCATATCTTATATTCTATAATATTCGTTCTGACCCGAGCATTACAGTTAAATAACACCCGAGTCAATCTGGAATACCAGCGTCAAAAAATCACACTCGATTTATTATTAAAGTTTTAAAAATCCTTTGAAAACAAAGCATCTCGTAAGACCACACCACAAATAAACATGTTGGGTTTTTACCTTACGATAGCTAAAACAATTTTTATAGAAATCCTATGATATTATAATAGGGTCTATTTACAAATACTTGTAAAACAGCCGAAATTGTTACATCTATTAAATTCCAACTACTAGCCACAGAGTGGGTAATACAAACAAAACTCGTACAAGGCTCGTAGGGAGAATGGATTTCCAACTAAAGACTACGCACTAGGGTACCACCTGTCACAGTACGTGGCCTAGATCACAGTATCGAGAAGTACGCCCGCTCCCCTGCAACACAAGACCGGGACTACCTCTTACTGGATAATCCCGAGTGAGATCACCCCGCGGTTGGGATCAACAACTGCCCACTAAGCCGAAATAAAAGGGACATCTAGGCAGGGATGATCTCACCCTGCTTGGGTGCTACCCACGTAGCCTTGCTGCATAACCCCTGATTTTCAGTCACTCCCATTTGATGAGGCTTGAGACTAAGCGTTACCTTTTTAGAACATATCCCTTAGAATGCCCGTCGTCCACCTGACGATGTCCCGAAAGCATTCATCCATACAAGTCTGTCCCGGGTTCGAACGGAACCGAAGGCACTATTCCTACTACATCCATTTTGGAAATATCCTCAGGATTAGTAGCGACTAGCCCTTGCACTTCACTGCTCCATCTTCGAATCCAAAATCGTTTCCCACGAAACGTACAAACCGGTTGAAGTGGTTTCCGAGAAATAAATCTCGATCCCGGTCTCTTCGAAACAATCAACATATTTGGCCAATATTGACAGTCGGTTATTTAACTATCAATTAATATTCACAACATCCATCCAACAATAAATAATTTTCCAAATTATTTATTAACCTCAAAAATATCTTCACAAGATATATTTCTATATTCAACCTTTTGAAAATAGTTTTCAAATCATCTTTCTTTTCAGAATAAACTTTCCCAAATATTTTCTATTTCCACTGAAATTACCAAGCACAAAACTAGATTTTTAAAATAATTTAAAACACTTTACTTTGAAATATACTTTAAACATTTATTTCAAAAACTGCTTCAATAATTTATTAAAAATATATACTATATGAATATTTGAAAGTAAGGTTACTTAATAAAATATAAAACTAGATTTTCACTTTTAAAAACAAAATATTAAGTCATTTTTTTTAAGTAATTACTACTATAATAGATTTGAGAAAATACTTACTTTAGAATTTAAATATTAGAAATAATAAATTTTCCAAAACTTACTTTTTAAAACAACGTTAAAACCTATAATTTATAATTAAAAATTTTACTTTAAAAACGTACTTGGTTATTCAGGGAGAATTTCCAATTTCAATCACTTAAATCAATTTCTCCCGTATTGATTTCCAATTTATTCTTCTTGAATTAAATCTATTACTTACTCAATTCATTTCAAAATTCATTAACTATGCGCTTTATTATTAATGTTATTAATTTCCGTTTGATTTATAATCTTTTAACTGAAATATACCAATTTCAGGTTATTCCCAGTTTCTTCTTTATTCTTTTCAATAAATTGAATCTTAAATTTTAAATAAATGTTTTATTCTTTTAAAATAATAACAATGAAGTTTAAAATTCATTAATCTTCTGATTATTCAAAATTTCCCTTACTAAACTTAAGATTTATTTATTAGAATTTTAAAGGCACTTTATTTCTTTTCCAATTCATTCTTAAATTTATTCAAATTTCTATAATTATTTTACTTACAAATTCACTTCTTTTATTATCTTTCCAAAATCCAATTTATATATTTTTGATAATTCATCATACCCAATTATGTCCAATCGAAGCATAACAGTCAATTTTCCAAGAAAATTCATCATAGAATATCAAATAATCACAATGGAGGGTATTAAATAATTTTTAATAAATGTTGAGGGATCCAGTTGGATCCCTCCAACCTGTTTTTCCTGCATCCGCAGACGTTAGCACAATAAAATACACCAATTCCAAAATATACCATACTATAGCACATCAAACAATTCAACCATTCAAACAATTATTTAAATTTAATCATTTAAATTCAAATTTAAATTCAGATGAGTGAGATTAACTCACCTTTATTTTTTTGTTTTGCAATCCACTTCAATATTGCTTTGGTTTTCCTGATGTTTGACCTTAAATAAGCATTACAGGATTTTATTAATATTTGAACCGATTGAATAATCAACTACCATTCAATAAATTTAATTAGCTAATTGTTTCGTTTAAACTAAGTTCCCCTTTGAAGATCTAAAATAAGCTAGTTTAAACATTTTTTTTATTTTTTTTATAAACTCTTATTTCGGAAATATCATATATATTATATAAGAATTTTCTAACTTCACACGGGTTTTCAAACATGTTTATATTCAATATTCTTTTTAAATGGAAATATATTCTATTAATCTACATAAAATGAAGATACACATATATAAACTGTATTTAATTATTTTACTATAATTATATTTCCATTTGTTTCCTGACTTCTGATTATTCAAATCGAAACTGAATTGCAAATTGTAAATTAACCAGTTGCTTAGTTATACCTACGTGTATATATATATATATATATATATATATATATATATATATATATATATATAATTAAGCTAAATAATAGAAAAAAATTAAAAATCTTATACCTACTGCTTACAATCCCTTCTGCCAAACATCTTCCACAACCATTACAACAACACAGCAATAAAAAGTTTCAACCTACTACTTCAACAATCAACGGTGAAATGCCCAAACATCACGACCTCTCCACGTCATCGCTGACACACCCACTGCCTCGCCTCAGCAATCGTGCCTTTCCACAGCCCTGCGCTCGACCTCTGACTGAAACCACCATGCAACTTTGTTCAACACGACGTCGCCTACAAACCCAACCACCCAATACATCGTCGCCGCTCCATATCAGCGCCCATCGTTTCAACGCCCCCCCCCCCCCCGCCCCCCCAAATCGTGATACTCCCAAACCCTATCTCATTGCTTCAGGTCGCACGACATCCGAGCATCCTTCGCCTTATCCAATGTCGTACATGCGGCCTCCTCCACGAAGTCGAGCGCTCTATGCCGAGTAATTCGTCGTTTCCTTTTTTTTAAAGAATCGAACTGAATTGGGGTTTTGGAAAGGAGAAAAAGATTCGGCCATAATCGAACTTGATATCGATTTCGAGGCATCGGCCGTTGTTTTTTTTTTCCTTCAGGCTTCGGCTATTGATTTTTTATAAAATGAATTCCTTGATTTTTTTTTTTTCGTTCAATTTCTTCTGCGATTAGAATTGAAGAAAGTGGGGGAGACGTAAATTGAAGTGTGAGAGGTGATGGATTGAGTGTATGAATGGAGAAAACAAATGGCGTACCTGAGAAGGAGCAGCCATCAAACAGTCAACAATGTATATATATAATATTATTAAGATTTTAAACATCTCGTTTAATCGTACCCAATGAATCCGAATCCCTATCGAGGTATGCTCCTAGGCGTTTATAATGTTATACGCCTATACCAGACGCATTGGAAAAAGTTTCGAGTCCTAATTCGATCGTATGAGGAAGATAGCTTTTGGACCAGTTGTTATGTTGAATTTCCGATATAATTTTCAACGCGTTTATTTATCGTACGCTCACACAACAACTCCAATCGATACGAAATTTGAAATCCGACATTAATTCAATATTACGGCCCAATGGAACTGGTTTTGTAGAATTCTGAGTCTATGTCTTGGAAGGCTATTTTTAAATTCAAATTAAACGATAAAATTTCAAAGCCGAACAAATCATTGTTAAATCCAATTTTACAACTCCTATTATTCTCAGTATTATCAATGTAATTTTATAAGTCTCCAGATTATTTTTAACAGGCCTAGAATTCCAGATTCAACATTTTACCCAATTTCAACTTATCTAGTTCAATAATTTAATTATCAAATAAATTGTGATATCTGAATTCAAGTTAATATTTAACCATTAAATATTTAAAATCAGTTAAACATCCCGATTTCATTTGTTTAAAAATTCTGGGTCGTCACATTCCTCCCCCCTTAAAAGAATTTCATCTCCGAAATTTCTAGTTAAGAAGAACGGTCCAATACCCGTTTATTATACCCTAAAACCAAACAGTTTCTAACAATTCAACATCTTACCAACTATCTTTTTATAAGAGACCCATTATTATTCTTATTAACTTTTCAAACTTTTTCATAGCTTCCAAACAACTTTATTTATACAAGCATTCAAATTATAATTCAAAACTAAATCTTGAATTATCAAAATTTTCTCAAAAATTTTCTAAATTCCTAAATTTTCGAAAAATTTCGCCAGCGTCTCCTTTGCGCGGCTAGCTCGGTACAACTACAAAGACCTCTACGGGCTTCCAATTTCCAAAAGAAAACAAAATGCCAAGAGGCTTGATCAAAAACCCAATCAATTTTCACAGAAATTTAAACACACACCTTTTTGGTCGAGAAATTCAAATTTGTCTTTTGCAATCAAAACCAATTCTCTTTTACCTTTATAACACCTGCATTTTCCACTTAGCAATAATATCCAGTCAAAACATTCCAAAAACATTTTATCGACTTCCTTACCATTTTAGTTGATACTATTTCTATTCAAATTGATTCTTTCATTTCCATCCGAATTCAATTTATCTTCAACTCTGTATATTTGAATTTTATTTTTCATTTATAACCAATTCATGTCATTATTTTAAATTAGTTTCATTCACTAATTTATTTCAATTTCCAGTTTGAAATCGTTTTGTCGTTAACTAAAAAAATTTCTCAAAAAATTTCAAAAAAATTTCCTAACTTACAAAATTTCTGAAATTTTTTGGCAGAGTCTCCTTTGTACGGAGGAGCTTTTGCAATTTGACAAAAGATATAAATATATATACATCGACCTACACGGTAGGAAAAAAGACCAAAAACAGTTCATATTTTCTATTTTTATTGTGTAGGCGTACCTTATTTAGCATTTTAAGCAAGTGGCTTATATTTTTAGCAACTAGCATGCCCAAAATCCAGCCAACCGGCTTCCCTGTACCTGTACTTACTCAATTTAAACATATAAGTACTATATATAGGAAGTTTATTGCATTTCACTTAAATTTAAATAGCTAAAACATCAATCCTGTAACAATACATATGATATACTGGCATAAACACATAAATTTCACATACAATGCATGTTATATAATTTCCATAAGCATATATAAGGTTTCGACACTTATTACAATTGCTTATAATCAATTTCTCAAACCACTCCAGTCAGTTGAAGTTATTTACAACTTACTTGCTTTTATTTAATTCATTCTAAGCAAAACAAACTCATATTCACTCCAATTGATGCAAAAATCAATTTATCAAACTGCTATTGATTCATATAGTTTTGCTTACTACCGTTTACGTCGAACGACTAATTTACTAATGCAATTCGACAATATTAATGTGAATAAATAATTACTTAAGCTTATGCCATCTAAACTGATTCCAACTCAATTTACACTTAATCCCATCGCATTTTAATTTATTCACAAACTTTCATTGCATTTCTTTCATATCCAAAAAGTTTTATTCCAAACTATCTTATTATACTCGACAACCAACATAACCATCTCACAATGTACTTAAATTATTTATTTTCTTCAAACTATTCCACCCAATAACTTAAGTTTATTTTATTTAAAGTCGTTTTGTTATACTCGACAACATCCCATGCTTCTATTAATTCAAACTTAAGTTAATTTACTTTAATTCACTACCAATTCATAACTTAAGTTCATTCCCATTATTTTTTAATTTATTCATAATCGAATTCGATTTATTTTCACCTCAAATCATTCTTATTTTAATCCAATTCCATACAACTCAAGCTTTATTTCCAAACTCTATTACCTATTCACAATATTTGATTTGATTATCCTTTGATCAAATCCCTACCATTTCACTAATTTATTCGATTAGTTTATTCTTTTATCCATTTTAAATTTTAATTTATATTAACAATTCATTGTTGAATTTATTAATAATAAGGCCATTCAATTTATGCTTTAATTGGATTTGTTTATATTTCACACCATATCCATTTTAATCCAATTCAATTTTCATTCAACAACACTTCTAATATTAATCCCATACTTGATTTTCTTTTTCATTTATCTTGAAAATCATTTTATTTGATTTCCCTGAGTTTAAACTTATTTCACATCCCAAGTTCGGATTTTTATCTCAGAATACAATATTTTTATTCCGGCTTATTTATTCCCCTTTTTAAATTTTATAAGCTACTCACTTTTAATATTCATACTTCATCATCTATTTACAGTCAACCACGTTAACATCTTACCTTTAACTAGGGATTATATATATTTTTCTCAATGCTTTTCGATTCTTTTATAAGCTTCCAAAGTTTATTTATTCTAATTCAATATTTACTTAGTTTACATTTATTTATTTAAGTAAGAATTTTATTCCAGTCAATATTATATAAAATTCGACTGAATTCATTCAAATTCAGTTTTATTCCAACTCAATTTCAGTTAATTCTAGCTACATACCATTCTTTTAAATTTTATTAAGCAAGAACTTAATTCCAATTAATATCATTCATGACACAACTGAATTTTGATTCAATTCAATCCAAATTTAACTAAATTTTATTTCTCAATATATGAGTTCAAAACTTATTTGTTTCTTTAAAAGCTTATATTGCTCATTGCTCGCTTGAGTCATTTCATTTTATAACCAGATTCAAATTATATATAACACTTACTTTCTTAAGGTATAAATTTTCATTTCACAATTATAATCATTTTACCTTTCTACTTTATATCCAATTTAATTCAATTTCAAATTTCAATTTTATTTAACTTATCTCAAGTTAGATTCAACATTCACTTAAGTTAAATTTTAATTCCCGGATTAAAATTTCCAATTTCTTCTTATTAATATCAACTTTACTTTATAAGTTCAATAGTTGATCCATTTATTCATTCACAAATTCATTTTCAACCAATAAATTTTATTTCCAACATTACTTTTTTTTAGTTCATTTGAACTAATTCTACACTTATTTTTACACAATTAAATCAAGCATCATCCAATATTGAATTTCATTTCATTTGCATACCATATTAATTTATCCGTTACTTATAAATGTTAAATCTCAAAACTTTGTTTTATTTAGCCCAACTTGACTAATTTTTTTTATTTCACATAATTTAACACAATTTAAATTTTAACTTCCAGTATCCTGTTTCCACTTTACTTACTTACAAAGTTGAATTTTATTTCAACAAATTCCTAATTTACATGTCATCAAACTTATTATATGCCATAAACATTCTTAGTTAAAATTCCAAACTTTAACAAATCTTTCAACATTTCAAAATTCCCTTTAAAATCTTCTATATCCAAAATTTCTTGCATTTCTAAAATCAAATTCATCCTTTGCAAACAATTCCAATTCAAAACAATTTGGTAGCAATTTCAATTTCTCTCTTGGAAACTCGAAAATAAACATCAATGATGGTGTAGTCATCACCGAAATTATTTTCCAGCGACCAAAAGAGTTCAATGCTTTTATCTCTTTTAAAACCCTTCAAATATTTTTAAATTCCAAATCTCTCTAGATTTCAAATCCGATTCAAAAATATTTCTCAATATATATTATCTTCCCAACCTTTGAGAATCATTTCAACTTCGAAGGAACTTAAATTTTCCAAATTCCAAATCTCAAATCCTTTAAATTTATATTCAAACATTACTTTGGAATTTTATCTTATTTTAATTATTAATCACGCTATAATTCATATTTATTGTTTACATTTAAAAATTTCATTTGTCTATGAATTTATTTCTTAGTTTTTACTTATGGTTTCAATTCTTTAATCAATTATGAATCACATTTACAAATCTCATTCATTTCATTAATTTCCTTAATCTCTGGTTATTATTTTCAATTTCTTATTCAATTTTACATATTAATAATAATAATTTAATATTATCATCACTAATAACCAAACATCCATATATAACTATAACAATTTCGAAAATTATTTTCTTTATGTACAAAATAATTTTGGGTAAAATTATTTCATTTACCATATTTAAAACAATACTGTGTCGGTTTACCTTGTTTAAAAGTTTAGAAATCCCTATCGATAATATGGCGTCCCACACATCGACCAGAATCCATAAACACTCAACCGATAAATCAACACAATATAAAAACTATTTTATATTCACAAACAAATACGCGCTCATATCTATTAATACACTCAAACTCATTCTAGAGTACTACGGACTCTATTTAATGAGTAATTCCCACCAGAGCCAAGGTTATCACCAACCTAAGCTCTGATACCAAATGTAACGACCCGCAAATCCACACCCCTTGAGTCAACACTATTTTACCTAAATCAACTCAAGTTATACAGAAATACGAACCATTTAGGTTAAAGAAGAAGAGATAGAAGAAGAAAATAGCAAACAACATCAGAATCTAACCATCGCAGCGGAATGAAATATAATAGACAATAAATGATCTTTACACAAAACAAATATATATCTGATTTATACATACATCATCATCAGAGTACATCATCAGAGTCTAACAACATCAATAATATACAACTGGACACACAACTACTCAACACAGCGGAATATATATATATATATATATATATATATATATATAACATGTACGAAAAATACGCATCGTCATCCAGCTCGTCTCCTGAGCTCCACAGCATCATATCCTGTATTCTATAATACTCGTTCTAACCCGAGCATTACAGTTAAATAACACCCGAGTCAATCTGGAATACCAGCGTGAGAAAATCACACTCAATTTATTATTAAAGTTTCAAAAATCCTTTGAAAACAAAGCATCTCGTAAGACCACGCCACAAATAAACAAGTCGGGTTTTTACCTTACGATAGCTAAAACAATTTTTATAGAAATCCTCCGATATTATAATAGGGTCTATTTACAAATACTTATAAAATAGCCGAAATTGTTACATCTATTAAATTCCAGCTTCTAGCCACAGAGTGGGTAATACAAACAAAACTCGTACAAGGCTCGTAGGGAGAATGGATTTCCAACTAATGACCAGACACTGGGGTACCACCTGTCACAGTACGTGGCCTAGATCATAGTACCTAGGAGTACGCCCGCTCCCCTGCAATACAAGACCGGGATAGCCCCTTACTGGATAATCTCGAGTGAGATCACCCCGCGGTTGGGATCAGCAACCGCCCACTAAGCCGAAATAAAAGGGACATCTAGGCAGGGATGACCTTACCCTGCTTGGGTGCTACCCACCTATCCTTGCTGCATAACTCCTGATTTTCAGTCATTCCTATTTGATGAGGCTTGAGGCTAAGCGTTACCTTTTTAGAACATATCCCTTAAAATGCCCATCGTCCACCTGACGATGTCCCGAAAGCATTCATCTATACAAGTCCGTCCCGGGTTCGAACGGAACCGAAGGCACTATTCCTACTACATCCATTTTGGAAATATGCTCAGGATTAGTAGCGACTAGCCCTTGCACTTCACCGCTCCATCTTCGAATCCAAAATCGTTTCCCACGAAACGTACAAACCAGATCGAAGTGGTTTTCGAGAAACAAATCTCGATCCCGGTCTCTTCGAAACAATCAACGTATTTGACCAATATTGATAGTCGGTTATTTAACTATCAATTAATATTCACAACATCCATCCAACAATAAATAATTTTCCAAATTATTTATTAACCTCAAAAATATCTTCACAAGATATATTTCTATTTTTAACCTTTTGAAAATAGTTTTCAAATCATCTTTCTTTTCAGAATAAACTTTCCCAAATATTTCCACTGAAATTACCAAGCACAAAACTAGATTTTTAAAATAATTTAAAACACTTTACTTTGAAATATACTTTAAACATTTATTTTAAAAACTGCTTCAATAATTTATTAAAAATATATACTATATGAATATTTAAAAGTAAGGTTACTTAATAAAATATAAAACTAGATTTTCACTTTCAAAAACAAAATACTAAGTCATTTTTTTAAAGTAATTACTACTATAATAGATTTGAGAAAATACTTACTTTAGAATTTAAATATTAGAAATAATAAATTTTCCAAAACTTACTTTTTAAAACAACGTTAAAACCTTTAATTTATAACTAAAAATTTACTCTAAAAACGTACTTGGTTATTCAGGGAGAATTTCCAATTTCAATCACTTAATCAATTTCTCCCGTATTGATTTCCAATTTATGCTTCTTGAATTAAATCTCTTTACTTACTCAGTTCATTTCAAAATTCATTAATGATGGGCTTTATTATTAATGTTATTAATTTCCGTTTGATTTATAGTCTTTTAACTGAAATATACCAATTTCAGGTTATTCTCAATTTCTTCTTTATTCTTTTCAATAAATTAAATCTTAAATTTTAAATAAATGTTTTATTCTTTTAAAATAATAATACTGAAGTTTAAAATTCATTAATCTCCGATTATTCAAAATTACCCTTACTAAACCTAAGATTTATTTATTAGAATTTTAAAGGCACTTTAATTCTTTTCCAATTCATTCTTAAATTTATTCAAATTTCTATAATTATTTTACTTACAAATTCAGTTCTTTTATTATCTTTCCAAAATCCAATTTATATATTTTTGGTAATTCATTATACCCAATTATGTCCAATCGAAGCATAGCATTCAATTTTCCAAGAAAGTTCATCATAGAATATCAAATAATCACAACGGAGGGTATTAAATAATTTTAAATAAATGTTGAGGGATCCAGTTGGATCCCTCCAACCTGTTTTCCCTGCATCTGCAGACGTTAGCACAATATAATACACCAATTCCAAAATATACCATACTATAGAACATCAATCAATTCAACCATTCAAACAATTATTTAAATTTAATCATTTAAATTTAAATTTAAATTCAGCTGAGTGAGATTAACTCACCTTTGATTTTTTTGTTTTGCAATCCACTTCAATACTGCTTTGGTTTTCCTGATGTTTGACCTTGAATAAGCATTATAGGATTTTATTAATATTTGAACCGATTGAATAATCAACTACCATTCAATAAATTTAATTAGCTAATTGTTTCGTTTAAACTAAATTCCCCTTTGAAGATCTAAAATAAGCTAGTTTAAACTTTTTTTTTTATAAACTCTTATTTCGGAAATCTCATATATATTATACAAGAATTTTCTAACTTCACACGGGTTTTCAAACATGTTTATATTCAATATTCTTTTTAAATGGAAATATATTCTGTTAATCTACGTATTTTAAAATGAAGATACATATATATAAACTGTATTTAATTATTTTACTGTAATTATATTTCCATTTGCTTCCTGACTTCTGATTATTCAAATCGAAACTGAATTGCAAATTGTAAATTAACCAGTTGCTTATTTATACCTACTTATATATATATATATATATATATATATAAATTAAGCTAAATAATAAAAAAAAATTAAAAATCTTATACCTACTGCTTACAATCCCTTCTGCCAAACATCTTCCACAACCATTACAACAACACAGCAACAAAAAGTTTATACCTACTACTTGAACAATCAACAATGAAGTGCCCATAACATCACGACCTCTCCACGTCGTCGCTGACACACCCACTGCCTCGCCTCAGCAATCACGCCTTTCCACAGCCCTGCGCTCGACCTCTGACAGAAACCACCATGCAACTTTGTTCAACACGACGTCGCCTACAAACCCAACCACCCAATACATCGCCGCCGCTCCATATCAGCGCCCATCGTTTCAACACGCCCCCCCCCCAAATCGCGATACTCCCAAACCCTAGCTCATTGCTTCGGGTCGCACGACATCCGAGCGTCCTTCACCTTATCCAAAGTCGTGCACGCGGCCTCCTCCACGAAGTCAAGCGCTCTATGTCGAGTAATTCGTCGTTTCCTTTTTTTAAAGAATCAAACTGAATTGGGGTTTTGGAAAGGAGAAAAAGATTCGGCCATAATCGAACTTGATATCGATTTCGAGGCATCGGCCGTTGTTTTTTTTTCTTTAGGCTTCGGCTATTGATTATAAAATGAACTGTCTTGATTTTTTTTTCATTCAATTTCTTCTGCGATTAGAATTGAAGAAAGTGGTGGAGACGTAAATTGAAGGGTGAGAGGTGATGGAGTGCGTGTATGAATGGAGAAAACAAATGGCGTACCTGAGAAGGAGCAGCCATCAAACAGTCAACAACGTATATATATAATATTATTAAGATTTTAAACATCTCGTTTAATCGTACCCAATGAATTCGAATCCCTATCGAGGCAGCTGCTAGGCGTTTATAATGTTATACACCTGTTCTAGACGCATTGGAAAAAGTTTCGAGTCCTAATTCGATCGTATGGGGAAGATAGCTTTTGGACCAGTTATTATATTGAATTTCCGATATAATTTTCAACGCGTTTATATATCGTACGCTCACCCAACAATTCCGATCAATCCGAAATTTGAAATCTGATAATAATTCAGTATTACGGACCCAATGGAACTGGTTTCGTAGAATTCTGAGTCTGTGTCTTGGAAGGCTATTTTTAAATTCAAATTAAACGATAAAATTTCAAAACCGAACAAATCATTTTTAAATTCAATTTTACAACTCCTATTATCCACAATATTATCAATATAATTTTATAAGTCTCCAAATTATTTTTAACAGGCTTAGAATTGCAGATTCAACATTTTACCCAATTTCAACTTATCTAGTTCAATAATTTAATTATCAAATAAATTGTGATATTTTAATTCAAGTTAATATCTAACCATCAAATATTTAAAATCAATTAAATATCCCGATTTCATTTATTTAAAAATTTTGGGTCGTCACATTTTGCACCTCCACCGCCATAGAACTACTAAGAACTTCAACTGCACTATTATATATACGAGTATATATGCACGTCCAAGTGGACCTGCATTTGATCGTTAACGATATCTTTTACCATATAGCTATTACAGAACAAAGATAATAAAAAAAAAGTGTAGTGATCATTTTCACTGTTTCAAATATTCTTAAGGACCTTAACAATGTAGCTTGCTACATCAACATCATTTTTTTGCAATTAAAGAGCATATTCAAATAAAACATCAACTTAATCCAAATAACAAACTAATAGATTTCACATCAATTTTCGAACCAACTAGTAGCACTAAAATACCAATTATGTTAGCCCTAAGATAGTTTTTTGAGCTTTGATTAGTCAAAGTTGTAATAAATGATGGAGAAAATGACGTCTCTAACCACTCACGCTGATAAAATTCCTAATTATCTTTTAAAATGAACCAATTTTAAGTTAACATATCTTTATCAAGTTCACAATCGATGGACATGACATGACTCAATCACACACACACTAATGATAACAAACAAGTTATGCTCAAAACATAAAGAAGGATACAGGCACTACTTGCGAGTGCACTTAAATTGAATGCAAGTGTGAACATGGTACATTAGTTCAGAGAAACAGCAATTCAATATTCTACATTAAGATGAAGTGCAAGACAATTCAATGACTTCAAGACATTAATTCTGTAAATTTTAACTGCATTTGCAGATATGTTTCATATTAATCATGCATATTATTCACACAGACCAATTGCACACTTATATGATTATGCAAAATGGAAGTAGACAATTGAAGTACAGGCATTATGTACATGGTTTACAAGCATAAGATTCAAAAAAGAAAACAGAAAAAATAATGCAGCCAAGTAAATTTGAAGCACAAATTCCATTCACCCACAAATAAATAACACAACAGAAGCATATGTTTACGAAATACATTTTTTCCAATTTTTTGGTTCACGGCCATATTTAGTACCAAAGCTATGATGTAGATAGCCAACCTTCGGTTTTAGTTCAGAATTGCCAACCTTTCCAAATTGAAGTAAAACCACTTCCTCATCACCAATCTTCCCAAATAGTACAGTAAACAGATCATTTCCAACCTTCCCAAACTGAGGTAAAACCATTTCTTCATTGCGAACGTCCATTTTCAGTTCAGAATCGGCAAAATTCTACGCATAAAACATGTAACTTCAGCTTTTGATTGCTGTTGTTCTTGTTTTTTATTACGTCTCTATATATTTAGAAAATGTGAAAGTATAATTGTAAAAAAAATAGCATAACTTCATGCAATTGTTTCAGTAGTTCAGTATCTTCGTTAGGGATCATCATTGATACTACATGATAATCATTATGCATATAACCTTGAACTTAAAATGGCGATTTAACATAATAAAAATAGGGTTTGATTATTATAGGTAATAAAAATCAATTGTGGCAAAAGGGAGTAGAGAATTAAAAGGAAAATGAGAATTGGCTAAGTAAGGTGTGGCAGCATTGAAAAAATTAAGATAGTTTTAATTAGTTCCACATCATCCAATATAAAATTTTTGTTAGTGTATATAACCTAAAAGATGACTTAGCAATCATATGATGTTGAGAAAATTAGCATGCCACTTACGTGGATGGTACATGTTGAATAATTTTAGCTCGCTCGCCTTGCCTCTCATTACTTCAACCGTAAACCATAGCTGCCATACATGCGCAAGGTGAATTTTTGAAATTTCAAAAAGACACGGTTGAAATCTTATTGATTAAATATATATTATTAATAGTTGAGAAGTAGAGATGGAGATGTAGCCTAATGATACCATTCTTTCTAAATGTACATGATGCAACATTTAAAACGATAATGGCACATTCCGTCAAAAACTGTTGATTCTTCCAAAATTATAGTGGAAGAAAAGTACAATCACTTATTGATAAAAGAGTCGTCAAGGTGCACTATCAAGATATTATGAATAAATTTGCAAACATACCTTTTCCAATTGCTGAATCAGTATGTCATTGAATTTTTACCCAAACACCAAACCTGAAAAATTCGATTAACAAAAATATGAAATAAGGCCGACCAATTGATTAAACATATGAAGGGAATAATGATAATTTTTTTCTAACAAAATTTTCACTGCATTTCAGCAAATTGACAATAATAAATCATGATAAATTTTAATTTAGCTTCTTTCAGTGATATTGGTACATTCATTACATAAGATATTTATTTGTAAGTTAATGGTGTAAGAGAGTTCAGGTTATCATATTCTTAACTTGTAAACAGTAAATTAAAACTCAAACATGATTTAGTATTAAAATGCACCAATGATGATACATGTTAGTACTATATATATAAATATTCAATCGTATGGTAACTTGCATTAAAATCCACATCAAACCGAACCTATTTTTATCGATAAAATTGAACCAAAATCACCATTTAACCCAAATTTTGTCAATAAATGGTAGTATGTCTTTGTATCAAGTTCCTTATTTAGTATATCTGCTTCAACTTATTGTGCAAATTAACATAAGAAGAATTTATCCATTCAAACAAATGAAAACTTTGCACATTGATGCAATATGTCTTAGCATGTAAGATGTAACAAACATATCACTTAATATCAGTGAACAAAGGATGCACATTTTCAAAATGTAACTTGTAGAACTTGGTTTAATCAAGTGTAATACAATGATCGAAACATTTCAAACAAAATCATGGTCAATAAGCACTTCCTGATTATAATTCTTGTGCATAAAAAAGTCCATCTAACAACATTATTGGCAAATGCTTCAATCAATTTTATTACTCATATAAACTACCGTGTTATGTTCTATTATTAGCGTGTGACATGTCAATTAATGCAATAAAAATGGTGTAGAAAACTGTTGAAAACTTCTACTTATAATTTAGAATTATACATCGAATTTTGAAAAGTAAAAAAATTATTATCGTTTATAATAAGAAACCTTACCTATATATGCAACTATGTAAGGCCTTGGACAATTACTGCAACATTATATGGAGATACCGACCCTCTATTTCCTATCACCGATCAATAGAAAAAGGTTAAAAATTAACCCTGCATATATACTTTTAGATTTTAAGTTAACCTTTACATATTTACTTGTTTTTTTTATGCTATTATTATTTTAACACTTTTAGGAAATCAATGATCTTTTTCAATGGTGTAAGTATCAACTGTAAGAAAAGTTTATCTAATTAACAATGAATATCATGTCCATGATGACCTAAAAATGTGGATAATCGATAAAATAATCAGTTTATTTACCCTTAAGCAGCATTAGAAATTTAGTTGATTCCAAAATAAAAATCCTCCTTTTGTTGTTTACAAAGCATTATAATATAAAATGCGACATCAACCACTTTGTGTAATCTTGAACTTGTATAGAACACCTATGTTACAATTGGATCTGCCATGAAAAGGTAAAGTCTATTAAATCATGTGAACAAACATGCAGAGCATTTTCACAAATAACCTATAAGCATACACATGTAATTTAAGAAAAAACAGTGAACGTAACATAAGCAGAGAAAGGTAGGAAGTGAATTGCGTTTGATTTGCTCATTCTTTTCTTTCTCTGTGTGTAATTATTATCACCATTATTTTCTTGAGCAAATAACATGAAAAATCCATTAAATAACTTAAACAATTAATTATCAAAACATAGATAGCACAGTTCAGGATATAACTTTAACCATCTGACGAAACTTGCAATAAATGAAAAATTAGCTATTCATGTCAATCAGTCGCATCACAGACCATTGTCATCCTCGGTCTGGAGTAAAGACCATCATAGTCAATGGCAGACATTTTTTGTGAGGGTACTTAGATCCAGGGTTGTGTGTGGAATTTCTTGACATAGCAATCGAGCGATAATTGAAGAAAGGGCAACTGTTATTTGAGGAAGAGTATGAAATCGTGGGAGAGGAAGAGTAATGCAGTTGTGTTGATTCAATTGAGATGAGCTGGCGTGTTTATAACCACTTGATGTATGTCATAACATTAAATCTAGTATGTCCTTTGTCTATTTGTTTGTCCAATCAGTAGAACCATTCTTTTTATTATATAGATTGTACTTTAAATGGACTACGAGAGCTGCAACAATATTAAACACATTCAAATTGTTTTAATTAGTCTGCATCGTCCAAAATATATTAGTTGTTGTTGTTATATATAAGCTAAGGGACGAAGAAGAAAGTAGTTTCATTATCGTCTAATTGAGATGAGATGTTGTTGTGAAGTTTAATAATACGACATATGAATAGATGGCTTCGAAAGGACACTTCTTTATGGAGATGTAAAGGGTATTTTGGGAAACTCAAAAAGACACTTCTTTATGGAGATGTAAAGGGTATTTTTGAAAATTCAAAAAGACACGGTTGAATTCTATCCATTGAATTCTCATTATTAATAGTAGACAGATATATTTATATATCTTACTTATATATATATATACACACATAATAAATATATGGATATATATTTTATATGTAGCGAGTTTCGAAATAAAATACAAAAATTTTAAAGTTTTTGTATGAAAATAAATTTAAAATAAGAAATATCAATAAAAACCGCACGAAATTATTATATAAAAAAATTTGTTTCGGCAAAAAAATTTAGGCTGAAGATAAAAGTAAAAAAATTTAATTTTATCTTTTATTATAATTTTATGTTTATAAAATTATATTTTATAAAATTATATATATGTGTGTATGTGTGTGAATATGTCATGTGCACTTTCGAAAGTAAAAAAAATTAGTTCGATATGCGTGTGTGTGTGTATTAAATGTGTAGATATTTTAATTTGGATTTGAAATTCTAAAGAGATGTTATTTTGAATCTACGAATGATTTCAAATTTGAATATTTTTTGGCTAATTTTAATACTGATTTTTAATTGGTATTATATATTGTTGGGTCAAAAATTGACAAAACACCCTTAATTAAGCACAAACAAGAGTAAATCGGGTAAAAACAATATTAAACAGCAAAGTCGAAAGGATATTTACAGTGGTTCAGCCTCAAACCACCACCTACATCCACTTAATTTTATTTCTTTTAGATTTGTCATAAATACAAATGATTTGCAAAGTTTCTACTCTATAAATTTGTAACGATTCGGAATTTCGAACACTTCATATTTAAATATCTGAAATACTTACGTATTTGTATCTAAGATTTAATGTGATTAAATATGATTTTATAACCTTGTTAAACACTTTTTAATTAACAACTAATGATAAAATAAAATTATTTTTGAAATGTGTTTACAAAAATATATACTTTAATAAATACTGAAAATGTGACCGGAGAACATTCAGTTAAAAATCAACTTTTTGTTAAACAAAAGTTGTTTGAATATTTGTACACTAGTATGATAACATATGAAAATATTAACAAGTATTAAATCACCTTAATCATTAAGAAAATTAATTAAGTCAAGAAGATTTAATTAAGGAAACATTGACCCTTGATTTTGGGAGTGATTTAGAGAGTGAGTTAAGGGAAGTATGGTATGTAAGAAGGCATGGTGTGCATGTTCTCAAGCATGGACAGGAAGCTTCATTTGGAGGGTTATGGATGGTCATTTTCCACATTTCCTAAATCTATATAAACACCTCCTTACTCTCTCTTTTCATCATTCGTTTCCATGTATTTACTTCTTCCTCTTCTCAAAATCATCCTTCCATCTTTTTCCGTTAAGGCCATGAGTATTTAGGGGAGTTTTGGCCTTAGGCTGTGAGCATGGTGGGGTGGAGGTGGGTGAAGTGTGCAAAGGAAAGAAGGAGGAGATCTTGGCCGTGAGCTAAGGACATATGGAAATGGTAGCAGAAGTGTTTTGTTAATTGGTTGAATATTGGTAGGAAGATGGAAATGTTTGGTTTAAATAAAAATGAGTTATTAATTCCTTAGATTAATTGAAAACTTGACAATTGCTTGTTGAAAAACTTGTTAAATTGCTTGCTAAAAACTATGATAATAGACCCTGACTACTTAAAGTTATAACCCATAATTATATGCTTTGAAAAGCTTGTGATTTGTTTAAGTATTGAGCCTTGAGGGCCTTGGTTTATAAAATTGAATGATGTTAATTATGGAATTATCCGTACAGCGATAGTCGCTATAAACGCACTTTGAATCCCTTAACCTTAACCTGTGTAATTTGGTGATTTAAGAACATGCCTTAACATAACTTGTTTTGGTTATTGTCTACACTTTTATAACCGTTTTGGAAAGCAAAGAATATGTTTGAAAAGTTGTGGAAATAATAGAACAGAGTTGTAAAAGATGGAAGTAAAAAGGTCGCTATATCGACACTTTTAAATTCCTTGTTTTTAGGAAATAACGTTATTTTTGTAGAAACTTCCTAAGGGATTTCTTTACCACTTTAACACATAAATAATATATTATTATTATTGTAAAATAGCTTAAATCATTTGATAGCTAGTTGAATGAAGTGGCAAAAGTTATAATGAAATAGTCACTATATGAGCACTTTGGAAAAATACTTTGTTTTCAAAAATTTCTATAAAGTAATTAAAAGATATTCTTTGGAGTTTTTCTTCATGGTTTTTAGGTACCCCAAAATATACTAACTATAATAAAAAGAACAGATCAAAAATCATTTGTTAAGACGTCGAAAACTAGGCGCAAAGTTGTAGCAAGACATTTTAAAACATGCAACGGAACTTTAGACAGCATTTCTGGAAATGTTATCTTTGCTGTTTGAAACTATAAATTATGTAAAAATGATATTTAAATTAAATTTTTTCTCTAATCTTTTTAGGGTTGTTTCCTAACTTATATTAGAGGTTTTAAAATTGGTCTCAAGTTTAAATATATTTTTTAACAATTAATTATGAATTTTTAAAGTAAGTGGCTTTTAAAATAAAACATTTTTATTTTAGTTTTCCCAATTATTTCCAAATTAGTTATTTTTACATAATATTTGATATAAATAATTATAATAATTTTTAAGTAGTTTAAAAGTGTTTTAATATATTAATAAGTATTTTAAAGGTATATATATAAGTTTTGAAAAAGGTAATTGTAGGCTTAATACTAAAAATCAGCGATAAACTTATATATTTGTGAGATTTAAGAACGAAGTGTCTAGGCAGGGCTCTGATGCAACCAATTCTCTAACTTGCCTGTCTTCACTCTTGGACGAGGAATAGTTAAGTTGGAATGTCGGAAACGAGTTAAGTATACGAACATTAATTTGTATAACAATTGTTTTAACTAGATAATCGATTGGTCGACTATCAAACTTAACCAAGTGTTATCTTAGATCTCTAAAAGAATGTTTTTAAAGATGATATAAGTATGAAATGGTTTTGGGTTTGTTGTGACAATGTTTTAAAAAAACACTTGTCTTAAACCCTTAAGTATAATTAAATCTTTGAAAGGCAAGTTTAAAGAGAATTTTTTTTAAAGTATGAATGGATATGGGTTTGTTGTGACAATATTTGTGTAACACTTGTCTTCAGTCCTTATAAATGTAAGAAACATTTAAAAACAAAGTTTCAAAGATAATGATTAAATGTGAAATGTTTTAAGTTTGTAGTAAGCAATGTTTTAGTAACATTTGTTTTTAAACCCTTGAATTATATATTAAAGTGGTAAAATATTATAAATATAATTAGATCTCTAATAATAGAATTTTAAAGATAATTACAAGTATTGAAATCTTCTATAAAAAGATAGAAAAATTTATATGTTCAATTTATAAAAGAAAAGTGGTTTATAGTAAGAATGTTTTAGTAACATTTGTTTTAAACTCTTTGATTATATTTTTAAAGTAAGAAAACTTTGTTAAGTTATTTGTGAATATACTTGAACCATTGAGATAAGTATATGAATATTTTTTAAGTATTGAAAAGAGTATAAGTGAATAGTGAAACAGCAGGATACAAGTATATGCCTTTTAAAAAGTGAAATTAAATATATATACAAGTATATAAGGAAGTTTTAACTAATAAAGGAGTATTAATTAATAAAGGAAGTTTTGGTTAATGAAAGAAGTTTTATTAGATAAAAAGGAGTTTTGCTAATAAAAAGGGTTTTTAATTGATAAAGGATAAATTAGTTAACAGGGGATTAAAAGTTGTTTAAGTGACTTGATCATGCTTTGTATGAAATGATAATGCTTATGTGTTTACTTGCTTATGAAAGGGAATCAATTCCCTTATACGATCATACATATTATTGTTGATTGCGACTAAATTCATCGATTCAGTCTTGGAGAGACCAATTAGTAAGTGTTATACTTATCGAAAACCACGTCAAGACCGAGATACGTGCTCTGTCTTGGAAGTGGATTTGCTCGAGATGCTGAAATCTAGTTGCGGACTCATGATTTGTTCAAGTATTGAAGATTCGTATAAGAGCTTCCAAACGTGACCTAGACATCGAAAATGCCTAAAAATAGAATATGGATATAGCTAATGGGGTTTAGCTAACCTTAGAGGGTACATATCTGCTCCATTATCTAGGCTATGCTTATCGATTGTTGCTAGCAGGAGTTGATGGTATTTGGAACATGCTTTCTACATGAACCAACTATGTCTTCCTTATTTAGTTTATTTTATCTAGAAATATACGACGCTCGGAAGGTACTTTCTGACTCTTGCCGGGGGATTGCGTCAATGCATTGAGGACCTTCCAACGAAAAATCCATATACGCACGCGTCTTGGCGGTTTTAAATGTACTCTAATATGCAGCAATATGAGATGCAAACATTTCAGCTATGTTATATACTTATTTTAAACCCTAGACAATATTATTATAATGTCACTTAAATTTCTTATAAAATGGTTTGGTTATCGTAAAATAAAAACTCGTCCGTGTTTATTTGCAGTGTGATCTTATGAGATGCCTTTATTTTTGAAGGATATTATAAATATAAGAATCCATATGACTTAAGTTTCTCACGCTGGTTTACCAGACTGATCCGGATGTTATTTTCTTATAATGCTCAAGTCAGCCCCATGTATATTTCCAAATTCCCTTGATGTTCATTGAAGCGCGTGGAGAGGGGCTGGATAATTGCCTATTGTAGTATTCTTATTTCCATTGCATTTCTTTATATTTTTATTAGCAATTGTAAGGACAAGCAGTTAGAACTATTCAGGCTGATGATAGATTAGTTTACTCTAATTGTTATATCCATAAATTTATCTTTTGTAAAGATCATTTGAGATATTATATATTATATTTCCACATGTGAGATTCTGATGTTTTTGTTCCCTTCTTCTTGTTCGTTTTCTTTTCTTCATATTTTTCTTTTACCCTAACGTTCTATTCCAGCACTTAGGTTCTCGACGCATGAATACCGCGTATGTATTAGTGTCGACATTCAGGGGTCGAAAATGCGATCGTTACAAAGTTAGTGCAAATTTGGGTTTGGCAGCAATAAATGGCAAAGTTGGATCTGGGGTGATAAGAGTATAGAAGGTGGGCCGAAAAGTTCTTTCTCACGTTGCTCTAACTTCCATATTTATAGTTGAAATCATTTTCCATGGTCGCTAGATCATGGAAGACCAGGTAAAGGCTTATGTTTCCAAGAGTAGAAGGAAGAACTAGTCAATTCCATGCATGAAAATCGTGTTGGTACTGACCATATTTTCGTTGTTGGCAAGCTACTTCTCTCTTGTGCTTGTTCATATCTTTAAATTTCCAAGCTTCATTCCCAAAAGTTGCTCCATCAAATCATATCGGTATCGATCAAATCACTTAACTTGATTTATCTTATGTGATACTTGTCTTTTTCTTCAAAGTATTGGAAACTTTCACCTAATTGCTTAGAATAGACCCCTTAGAAATCAAATCGATGCCAACCAAATCATGTCTGTACCGACATAATTTATGGTTGGTACTGACCATATTTAAATAACTCCAAATGCTTCCAGACGTCTTTTGCTTTCTTATTTCATCATCCTAGATTCCCAAGCATGCCCCCAAGCGTCTTGAAGTCCATATTCGCTTAGAAATTGCTTAGTTTAAATGTTGGATAACAATTGGCCTCCAAAGTATGCTTTCATGAAAACAAAGCATGCTTTGGATCAACGCAAATGATATTGAATCGACTCCACAAGATTCATTGGTCGACCGACCATTATCTTTGAAGCATCATACATATTCCAAAAGTATACATTCATTACTTCAACTAGTCGGCATATCATTCTTTTCGCATCAAAGTTGGAGTCCTTAACATTATGAAAGCTACATCGCATCTCAAATAATTGAGCTTCATTTTCCATCTTTTCTTCTCCCTTTTTTATTTACACTCGGCGATCAAAATGTGTCGGTACTGATCATATCATATTGGTCCAACATGATTTCTGAAGAATGATATAAATATTATAACAATTAAAATATTTTTCCATTTTAACTCATTTTCTAGCATATCATTATCATCAAGCAACCCAACCAACTAGTTTTCAAACCCTGACTATAGTGCCTAGGTGGGTTTTTGGCCCTAGGTTTTGATGCCGCCATCACGACCACCATATTATCGTCGTCGATGCCATATAATGGCGGCTGATTTATTACCGACCAAAGTTCACACTTTACTTTTGTAGCCAATGCCCACCTTAGAGATTCACATACATGAGATTGATACCAAGCCAAGTCGGGTTTGCACCTAATTCCTCTTCATTTTCATTGCTCGGTATTGGCTATGTGTTTCTAAACTCCCTAATTTGAGTCTTCCCAATGGTTGGCCTTAGTTTTGCACAAGTGACAAGTTTCTACACATATAAAGTTCTACGGTCGATCTTGTTAAACATTGGTCGAATGTGAATCGACGACTCGATTTCGATGAGACGGTTTTGAGGAGTGGCCGCATCGAACGAACTTTGGCATCCAAGTAGAATGGATGTACTGACATTTCAAGTTGAACTCCATGATCCTACTTTCCTACAAAGAAAACTTCGCGTTGCTTCGGATAATGATTCTGTTATCTTACTCTATGCGGTAACGGACAAAATCTGACATACAGTTCCATTGTGCGATGAGAATCATTTAGAGCACTTGTGGGCTAGCTACACAGAGTGTTCACGTACACCGTACTTTGAACATAGGACATAAATTACATAGACCGACGCTTCACATTGCCCAGTCAGTGTGAAGAATTCAATCGATCAACCAACCTCAACATACGTTGGATTTTGTACATCGCTTACACAGATTTTGATTAAAGTAATTCATCAAAGTACAACATACCTGACCGTGTTTACGTTCATTCTTTTTAGTCAGAATGACTAAATGATCTCCTCGCTTCAAGATGAGCACCGATCATTCCACCCCTTGAGAGGCGGCTTCCTCTACCGCTCAAGCTTTCATATCCACTCCTTTTGGAGCTAGATGCTCTATAACTTGAGAGCTCCAACTTTAGACTCATTCAGCCACCCTCAAGCTCAAGCTCCTTAAATGGGCGAATGATCCGTTCTAATGGTCTTAGGTAATCCTTGAGACCAAATACCATCTAAGTTGACCACAAAGGAGTTTCAATCAATCTGCTTTAAACATGGGATTCCCGAGGATGAGGTTGTCTTACCAACATTTGACCAATGGTCTCATCTCCCGCCTCCAAACTATACCGCACGCAATAGGTACATTTTCCCATCCGATGTCGTCCCACCATTGAATAACTTTCTCAAACTCTTTTCTTCAAGAGATCGGGCTAGCTCTAACACAAATACATCCCAATGGCTATTCCCTACTCAACTCCTTATACATCCTTTTCATGATGTAATTAAACCATGTCCTTTGTTATGCTTCAAAAGAGGTATGACTCGCCTACTTTGCAAATAGCTGAGACCTTCAACCTTTGTAAGTTCATCAAGATGCTTCATAATAAGCATAGTTACTTCAAGAGCAAGCATTTCTTGAATTTTTTTCCCATATGGCTTCAATCGCTTCTGGTTGACTGGGCATAAATCTTCTCATCCAACATCCTTTACGCACTTGGGTTTTCTTCACTTAAGAACTTAACTTCCTTTTTGTATCCTTCACTTATCTCCTCGAACAAAAAGTCAACGATGAACAAGCTCAAACTTTAGAGTTCTTAAAAGGAGTTGACTACGAATTTTCACACTTCTTACCTTCTCGTCATACTTGACTTCGTCACTACCATCTTCTCTACAATGGTAAGAACATTGTTCCCATAAACTTCTCACCAAGAAATCTTAAGCCATCACTGGTCCCTCTACCCTAGCTCATGATTTTGACAATGAAGACCAAAGGGATGACAAGGTTAAGAAGGCGAGGCAAATGTAGGTAAGGAAGAAAGAAGAGAAGAAGAGAATGTGGTGAAAGAAGGAGATAAAGGAATAGAAGGAGACGAAAGGGAAGATGAAGGAGATGACAAGGGTAATGACGATGAGGAGTATGACCTTAGCAAGGGAGAATCATACAAAGAGACATCTCCTGAGTGGCCCAAAGTCCTAGCACCGAACTATCCAAAGCGGTTGGTAATCAAGTCCTTTTTGCTTGCTCTTGAACCGAGCCTCGATCAATTAAAGAAGTAACTCCTCATGCAGGCTCCTCTGATAACATCTTTGGATCCTTATGCAATCTTGGAAATCTTTTAGCTTTGGCCCTAAGGGGATTAACTTCCAAGAAATTTTAAATGCTAGCCCCCGCAACTTCAACTTCCCTTTTGGGGATATTCTTGCCGAAGGTGACAAAACTCCATCTCTGAAACCCTTTGAGCATGGTTCATAGATTACTTAGGAAAATACCAACAGTTTACATACTTATAGGATCATGAGCATGAAAACCTCACATTCATTCTTAATCCAGCGCCTTAGTTCTGATACATCCCTTCTTTTTTTTAGGTGCAATGGGCAGAGAACATTTCAGTCATCTCCATTCAGGCATAGATCAATATTGCTCCTCAACTCCGAAGGCTTACATCAAGCGCCCTAGCTCCCATTAAGAGTCAAGGAGCGCCGATATGAAGAGAACATGTGGCGCCATCGCAAATAACAAGAACTATGTGATGTTGAAAGAAAATAGTGTAGTCTAGATGAACAAAAGAGTCTACATGATCGCTTCAGGCATGATAAACCTAATCAGCCACGTTCTTATGCTCAACCTTCCCAGCATTAACCTCCATGAGCTCAATCTCCTGCCACAACTATTTCTATCTCTCATAAATTCAAATGAACTTCTAGTCACACTGATCCATCACCATCCCCATCCCCACAGGCCAATCCTCGACTATCACTTCTAAAATGTAAGTGACTTTGCTTGACTATTGCCTAGAAGGGGTAATGTTTGACTAAAATGTCAGGGACATAACTCGACAAGAAGTTAACAAAGACATTGACAACGTCAAGGAGATCACAGATCAATTGTTTAAATGGAAAAGGCTGGTAAAAGGCCTCTCTGACGTCAACCTGGCCAATCAACTAATCATATGTTCATTTGATTCGAAGAGGACTAATCATGACAACATAGTAGGAGGCTAAACAAAAATTAGCTAACATTACAAAGGAAGGTGATGATGCATAAAAGTTAGCTAAGGACTCCAAAGAAAGAATAGTTGAATTATGTAAGGTCCACATGCAAGCCACCAATGTCATGAATGATCGGGTGAAGCAAGCTCACGTTGAAAACACTAAGCTTGAGGAATGACTCAAATCCAAGGACAAACAACCGGTGGCTCTTCATGCCGAGGTGAATAATCTTAAAGCCAACTTAAAAGCTAAGATGGATTCAGAAGTTCAAAATCAAGTCGAGCGCATTGGAGTTGTAGAAGAAATTTTGAAGATTAAAGCAAAGGCCGCTCAAACCAACGAGGAAACGGAAGTGATGTGCATGTAAAAGTACATATTTTTACTCCATATTTAATCTTCTTTTAATTAAATAAATGAGAATATTATGGTATTTTACATGTTTAAACCAAAATTTAAATTATTTTCAATTCACCATCAATTCTTCTTCAGTTGAGGGGTAAAATAACAGTTTTGTATATGATTTAGTTTCGAGAAAATTTGTAACGTCCGACCCCTATACCCATGCCAACCAAGAGTAATACTAAGTATTACTGTCAGAAAGCGCGAAGAATGTGACTCAATAGGGCTAAATGTTGTACTCAATCACTTGAACTAACACTGGAACGAGAAATTTTTTGAATTTTTTTCTCTACTTACCATTCGTGATCAGTCTCGGTTCAAAGCAATGGTACAAGATAAATTTTTTTCCAGGTTACATAGTATAGAATATAATAGAACATACAGTTCATCACAATAACGAAAGAATACATAATACATATCATAATAGTAATGTCCACATACGTAGTCCATAATACATAATACCACTCCCAAGATACATAATAATGTACATACCATAATACTTATATTAACTACTCCTAAGTCCAAGCTATAAAGTCCAAAACCCCGAAACATGGAAAATGATAACAATGCTGCTACAGTCCATGCAACCTAACCTGCAACCACAATCCTCAGACTGACTCGAGGATTATAAAACAAATCACACGGGTCATACTATTTCTAGTGTGAGTGAAGTAAGATCTATGAACAATAATTGTCTCAATCAACAAAAAGGACAAGACAACGCCGCATGTATAAACCAACATGGGACATATATGTGTGTGTGAACCAAAATGCAAATTTAGTTTCATAAACAATTCATTTAATCAAACAATGGTTTTAGGCCAAAAATATCGTATGTAATACAATACGATACCAACCCAATTATCATATGTAAAACAATGAATAAGTTCATACACACAATCTCCAAAGATACTAGGTTTTTTAAAATCAACTTTAATGTTTCCCATAAAAAAATACCATAAATAAAGAAAATTACATTATGAGAATTATGGGATAAATGTAACATGACTCATAAAAATACCAAATAAACAGACGCTAGTATTGTAAAATCACAGTGGTAAAGCTCGAGCGCGCGCGGAGACATCAACACCGTAACCTACTCATAACGCCATAATACATCTGGCGATCAACCCAGGATAACTAAGACGGTCTAAGGCAAAGGCCGTATGCTACCCATTCACGGATCTACATATGGGACCCCCACGCCTCCATCCATCATAGTCCGTGACCCGTCGATCGAAGATCCCGATCAAAATAAGATTAGCCCAGTGCAGTAGACCGTTGACCTTCGGTGGTAAAAGGGCAAGTGATATACCACCAATTCGGGTAGCGATCCTGAATCAAGTCGGCCAAGATGGAGTTTTGGCCCATTGGTACAACAGAGTCCAATCCATCCCCACCCAAAAATCAAAAGTGTTTGTAACTTTAAAACACTTCTTAAAAAAATAAAATCAGTGATGACAACGTCTTCTAAACAAAACTTTTGATAAACCTAATATGATTTAAAAAGCAAATAAAATTTAGCAAAATAATTATCCATATAAAAGAAAATAAATACATCTCAGTTTCCCATTAATACACAAGTACCCCATAATACTTGTATATCAAGGCGAAACACAGAAACCTAACTTTTTTGATTAAAATTATTAAAAATTCGTTAAGTTAGATAAAAGTTCATAATAATTTATTTAATTTTAAAAACAAAACCACACATGTTTTAGTATGCAAAAACGCTGTCAAAATTCTAAATAAAATTTTCTTCTTTTTCGAAACACGTAATGATCGATAAACCTGAGTGGGCTACCCTTGCAGCCCGCCTAGGCTGCACTTACAGTCCCAAGTTGGGTTGCACTTGGGCATCCCTGAGCTGGGCCGCACTTGCGCAGCCCACCTGGGCCGCACATGCAGCCCGAGCTGGGCTGCTCTTGTGCAACCGGCCTGGGCTGCACAGTGCAGCCCGTCTGGGCTGGGCTGCACTCTTGCAGCCCCGAGCTGGGCTGCAATAGTGCAGCCCCCCTGGGCTGCGATTGCAGCCCACCTGGGTCGCACATGCAGCCCGCCTGGGCTGCATTGCAGCCCTAAGCTGGCTGCACAGTGCAGCCCTGGCTGAGCTGTACAATGTAGCCCCTGACTAGGCTGCGATTACAACCCGTGGCTGGGATGCACAGTGCAGCTTCGATTTGGGCGGTCTGTGCAGGTGCAGCCACTCTAGCTGCATCTTTACAGTTCTGAAAGTTTTTTTCCAAAAAAGAAAAGGCTGCAACTTATTGTGGTAATTAAATAAATACCATGCATGCATTCTAATTGTATGCATTCATTCTCATTCCTTCTTCAACCCAATAATTCAATCAACAAATATGATTTATGGAATCAGCAAACAACCATTATATCCAAAAAATTCACACCATATTTGCATGCATACATGAAAATAAAATAAGATTATAACTTCACTCATCTAAATCTTCAAAAAACAATCTTCAAGCTCTAGGTAAGTTAGCCTTTGATTGCTTGCCTTTCACCTTTCAATTGCTAACAAAATTAAAAAAAACCCTAAATAACTATTTATAAAAAGAAAAAGAAATAGATAGAATATGATTGATTTAGGGATACTTACTCTTAGAATTAGGAATCTTATATTGTATCATTTATTTGCAAAGTGGGATTTATGTTTGAGTGGGAGGATTTGAAATTAGGTTTTAGGTTTTCTCTTTTTTTTCTTTCTGTTTCTCAACTATTGTACGCACAGTAAAGAGGAGATTGAGGAGAGGGAATGTTGTTTTTATTATAAATCCCCTCCTTTAGAATGTTCTCCCAATTAACCCCTTATTTTTTTTAATACAAAGTATTCATTTTATTTTGTCCTTGTTCTAGATTTTTCTTTTGCTTAACATTATTTTTATTCACTTTCTAGATCTTTCCTACATGACATTATAAAAATGATATTATTATTTATTATTATTATTTACTTTTCCCTTTTTTATATCTAATTGTAAATTAACAAAAAAAATCTTATCTAAACCTTTCATACATAAAACACATTTTATCTCATGTAACTAGTTATCATTCTTTTATTAAAAAGACATATCATTCTCAATTGTTAACTTTTCAAATAATTTGGGATGATAAAATGGTTCATTTATTAAAATAAATTTCATTACCACTAAAAAGACATAATTTATAACTCCAAATAAAAGTAAATGAATTCCTTATCATTTATTTTCCTCTCAACGCTATTAATATTAAATTTTCATTTTATTTTCTTTTGTTTTCATTCATTTATTATTATTATTTTATTTTTTCCATAAATATTTAATTGTTTGTTATTATTAACAGATTAATTATCAATTTATTAGTTGATTTCCAATTTAGTATCCCTAAAAAAAATCGGGTTGTTACAAAATTTATTTACATAATTTTATTTTTATTTTTACTTGTAGAAAATGAAGTGCAAATATGAAGAGATTTCATAGATGAATGCATATACATATGTTGAAGGCTCATAAAGAAAGGAAAAAAAAGAATTCATGTAACATGGAGGAGCCCACATACCCATTTCCATATGGTCCACGATTAAAAGCGCATGCACATGTTAATGAAAGCTTAAAGGCATGTTAGTGAGGATTAATTAATTTCCAATAATTACTTGAAGGTCACACTTTCTCAGGGGTATTTTAGGTAGTCCTCTAAAATATGAATTAGGGTTTCAAGCATTTATAAATACCCTTTATGTTTCATGTAATCTTCTTCTTCTTTTCATGCAATATTGTAGTCACAAATCAAAGTTAAATAAGAATTTCTTTAACGGGTTCTTAACCTTGTTTTTTACTTTCATGTAATTTTTATTTTATGCTCTCTTTTCATGTTATTTTTATTTCATGGTCCCCTACTTAGTTTATGCTTCTTTTACCTTATGTTAGTAGCATAGAATTTATTCTTGTAATTAGTTTAGTTTTACTTCATGCAAGTAGTTAGTTCTCTTTTATTTTAATAAGCTCTTATTTTCCTTATTATTAATGCTGAAATCATTTTATGTTAACATGTTTTCAAATATGAGTAGCTAAATCTCTTCAATTTAGGGGTACTGAAGCTCTCATAAAACATATTAAATTAAAATAATGATTTCATTTGTGATTTCTCTTATGTGCTTAATAGAAGTATGAATGATGATGGTTTATGTCTCTTTTTTATTGAATTTTGATAGCTTATTGTGACATCTCAAATAGGTTATGCTTAACTTCATTCAAAATATAAACTATTTGATCATTTGCCTAAGCGATTGTAATAATGAAAGTGAAACTAGAATTAAAATTCGATGGTCTATGTTAATAATTCATAGTAAATAGATCATACTAAAAATAGATTTTATTTTTAACTTCATGTCGTTTTCATGAATGTTGATAAGTGGATTGAATGGTGTGTTAGAGTTTGATGATTTAAGTCGTGCTAATTAATAGCATAAATAAATCATACTTGCGAGAAACACATCAATCATTTTTGCTTAATATTTTAATGAGATATTATGAATGAATTTTGTGTTGATTTATATTAATGATTGGAAGTAGATTTGCCTCTGAATTATTCCTTAATCACATAATTTTCTTCACCTTTGCTTTAGTTTATTTTCTACAATTTTTCTTAGTTTAAAACCACTTCGAAAATTAGGCTAATTTGATTAATTAATATTGAAATTTAATTCTTTCCCCGCGGATCGACTTGTATTCGCAAACGTACTATAATTGTACGTCGTGCGTTTGCGGTTTTGGTAATGATTATATTTTTAACAACGGTTTTCTAATCGATAGAAATTTCCATCGTATTCATTTTTGGAGCCGTTGTCGAGGAGCTACAATTTAATTATGATTTTACTCTTCGTATTATTTTTGAAGTTGTTTTATTTTGTTTAGTGTTAGTTTTCTTTAAAGAAATTCATCACATTGCATTTTACTTGTGTTGTTTGGATGTATTATTGCTGTTGTTTATTTACTTACTATTTCGTTTGTGTTGTGTTGTGTGTTTCATTTGTTCATATTTTCATCCATTTCTATTTTCATCTAATTACTATTTCAATTTTCATTTTATCTTTAAGTTGAACCTCCCATGTTTCAAATTGCTTTAACAAAAATACTCTCTGTTTCTCAACAATATTCAACATTTTGTTTACATTTTGCCCATAACAACATATAAGTCATGTACTCTCAAGTTTACTCTAAAATTTTGATTTTACGTTCTTTATTTCCATTGCATTCTCACTGCTTTTTGTATATATTTTTCATGTTCACCGTGCATTTATTACATAGCAGCTGTAGTTCAACTATAAATTGCCTTCTTCTTCATCAAAGTTCACACAAATTTCTTCCACCATCGGCTTCATCACCCCCGTCACTTGCAACTCCACTGAACACACTACATCCACCAACTCTGCCATCACCTTGCAACTCCAACATATCATCAAACCAAACTCCATAACATCATCACTTCACACCTCTGTCATAAAAACAATTCATTGCCTCGACTAGCAAGCTATCAGTAGTGCATCACTACATCCCAAACTCCACTATAATACATACAACTTTGTCATCCAACCTGCTACAAATCAACTTCTCACTTCTGCTCTTATATTATCACCTTCAACTTTCTTCTTCATAGTGCACCTCCAATACCCCACTTCCATACCACCACTCTTATGCGTGCAACAGAACCCCGCATCACCATTAGTAACCACAGCCACGACCAAATACATCCCGCAACCCAAAACCACGACTTCATACTTCACACTTCTGCCCACAACCTGCCACAATTCCAACTCCATTTGCATCACAACACACCATAACATTTCACTACAAAACCATCACCATAACTTATCCATCTTCTACTTCACCAACTACTGCACTTCCTCCTTCAACTTCTCCTTGTTACTATCAACCTTCATCACAAATTTCCAACACTTCAATTCCATACTTCACTATTTCCCTGAATCACAACAGCAACTTTTCCCTCTTCTCATCCACATTTGAACAACCAAAAACCATCACAGTAACATCCTTCCATAACCCACACTGTCTCCATAGTCAACAACCACCATCTCCTTTTTCCTATTGCCTAACCATTTCTCCAACAAATAAACTCCTCCACATCAACACCACACTTCAATCATCACTACAACCTCGCTGATGTTCGTCGATGGAAATTCCATCGGTTTAGAAAATCGTGGAAAGATTTTAAACTAAAATTAACTGCAAGTGCACGATGTACAATGACAGTACATGGCTAGTACAGGTAGATCCACAGGGAATTGTTAGATTTTGAAAATCTATTCAATCAAATTAACCAAGATTAGAGAGTGTGTTTAAGCTAGAAAATGAGAAAACTAAAAAAATAGCAAATTAAAAGTGATAAAAAAAATATGAAAGTAGAAAGACAATTTAGAGATAAAGCCACTTTCTAAATCACATAGTTCAACAAATTATGAAATTATGATCTCTCTTTTCTTATCATTAATGTAATTAGTTGATATGTTTATCATAAGCATGGTATATTTATGCTATTAATTAGCTCAATATAAACCATCAAACTATACCGCAACTAAAACACATTTAATTCTCATGAAAAACGACAATGAAGTTGAAAATGAAATCTATTTTAAGCACGGCCTATTAACTATTGATTAGAAATATAGACCATCAAATTTTAATTTTACAATCACTTCATTACCATAATCATATGTAAATGAAAAGCAACTTTTGTTTGTGATTGTTTAAGCATAGTCTATTTGTAATGAACAACATGGACTATCAAATTCAACATGAAACAATAAATTACATCAACATCATTTTCCATTAAGCACAAAAAGAGAGCAATAATTATCAAAGTGTTGAAACTACATAATTAGATAGCATCATTACGCCTAAATTGAAAGGGTTTAGCCTCTTATATTTGTTATCAAATCAAAAAATGTAACTTGCAACATGAATGAAAAAGAAGAGGAAAAGAGAACTAACTAATAAGAAACAAAACTAATCTACTTGCATGAAAAGTAAACTAAGCTACTAACAATAAGAAAGAAAGCGTGTAAATGTAAAAGAAAATTAACTAACATTGCATACAAAGAAAAACTAC
The DNA here is from genome assembly GCA_030765085.1 of Allium cepa. Classification (NCBI taxonomy): domain Eukaryota; kingdom Viridiplantae; phylum Streptophyta; class Magnoliopsida; order Asparagales; family Amaryllidaceae; genus Allium; species Allium cepa. The sequence goes on from CM060930.1 coordinate 244,706,722, forward strand.
ATGAAATAAAAATGTCCAAGTATCCATGAAAAGAAAGAGAGCTCTCATTTTATTTTTGATCTAAACTAACTAAGAGAAGAGAGCCTAAAATGAAACTAAAGAAGATAGTAAGAGAGCCTAATTACATGAAGATAATGGATATTTATACAAGTTTGGAAACCCTAATTCATTTTTTGGGAACTATCCAAACTACCACTTAGAAAGTGTGATGACCAAGTAACCATTAGCATAAGATAATCTTCACTTAAATGTGCATGAAGCTTTAATGACCTTTTAGCATGTGCATTAGCTCTAATTTGTTTATTAAGGTAGGTGGGTAAGTGCGGTCCTCCATAATCATTGCTTTGAATTATTTCCATCTTCAATTATTTTCTTCACTCTTGTGCATGCATATATCTTCATGAAACCACTTATAAAATTCACTAAATTTCCTACAAAACAATATAGAAAATTCTAAGTAAATTTTCACAATTTAATAAATGCACAAAAATGACCATTTTGCCCCTATACGAAGATGAATATGTGACAATTTGAAAATAATTTGAATTTTGGTTTAAACAAGTTAAAATACTCGATATGATCATTTATTTAATTTAAATATATTAAATATGGTGGTAAAAATATGCACATTTACGTGCACATTAAATACCTTAACACTTATCTTTTTATTCGTCCTCGAATAAAGAAAAACTAAGATACATCCGTTTTCGTAGGGATCACAATTGTATTGTGCATATGCAACAAGCCGTTAAACCTCTGGGTGTCCTCAGTGGATGAGTGTTGTCTCATGAGGGTTTTCAACGGATACTACCCATAAAATCCAAATGCAAGATGAAAATGTTTACAAAATGCAAAATTAATTTACAATGGGATGAATGCAAGTTTTTGAAAATATTTACAAATGAAGGATTTACTCTTAAATTAACATGAATAAGTTAAATATAGGTTTTGGTTACTATCTTAAAATTTTAAGTCATTTACTCGTCAAAATTTCCAATAAAAATGAAGTTACGTAACAAATAAACGATAGTTTAACTTGTTGTTTTGGTTGATAACACAGTGTAACTATGAAATGGATCCTTGGTTGATTATCAAAGTTTAAAAAAGTGGTATCTTCATTTCTTTTCAATAACAGATCAAATCAAATAAGTAAAAATAGCGCATGGATTTCATTTGCTTACTCTCTCTATAATTTTTTTTGAAAATTTTATTGATATTGACAGTACATACATATGCCTAACTCAGATAAACCGAGGCCAGATATATTACCCATGCACTGCCTTGCGGACTTATGTGTGGGGAATACAGAGCATGGCGTGTGAACACACAAGTGAGAACACTTACCTACTGTAGGCGTTATTAATAAAAGATTTTTTTATACACACACACCTAATTCAGATAAACTGAGGCCAGATACACCTAACGCGCACTGCCTTTCAGGCTTACATGAGAAGGGTACAGAGCATGGTGAGTGAACACATGACTCTAGGTGTTAATAAAAATTATATACCTACCTACCTACATACATACATACATATATATATTGTTTTTTTAAAAGAGAGAGTTTCACACTATCATCTTAGCACCAATTAACTTAGAAGACAAAAAAAATGTTATATCTTTACTTTAAATCAACCACTTTTTAAATCAAAGATTTTCAATTAGAAGATATTTCATAATTAACCAGTATGAATCTTCCTACATACTAGTTAAACCATTGTTATTTATAATCAAACTTCATTTTTATTTTTGTTAAGACAAATAAATTTTCAAAAATTTCAATTTAATAAACCAAAACCATATATTTATCCTATAACATTTCTTTAAAAATAAATAAAAAATGCTTAAAAAACAAGTGGAAGGAAAAAAATTAAAAATGAAGATGAAACCCCCTCCCCCCACACTTGATTTTGATTGTGCCCCCACAATCAACCCAAGTGGAAGGAGATAAGAAAATAAAATATGAACCATGTTTACAAAAAAAATTATTATTTACAAGAGCTTAGAAAGTATATCATCAAAAAGTAAATGAAACGGTCTTCCAAAGATCGATTCATTTGTCTCGTCAATTATGCGAGACACAACTCAAGCGCAGAATATCAAACCGTAAAAGATTTTGAATTTGAACGTTGATTTGAAAAAATGAATTGTGTTTTATTAAAAATCGTAAGAGTTGTATTATTTTCGATGATTTTTGGGGTCGATAAAACAATTGGTTGAAGTTCAAGTCTATTTTCACCAAATTGAAATTCAAGCTCTTCATTGAAAAGTTCTTCAGAATTATTGATTTCGAAATCAAAATGGTGATTTAAATCTTTCCCTTCAGAATTCGACAACTCATTTTCAAAAAGTCCAAAGAAATCTTGTTTGTTAAATTCGTCTTTCTTTGTTGGATTATCAACAACTTCATTGCGGATCTCAAGTTCAAATTCAATGTTGTTGTATTTAAAATTTTGATATCGAGGAAAGAAAGGTCGAATTTTAAATTTGATTCCACACTCTTAAAAGAATTGAAATCCAACTCAATTACCGTGTTTTCAGCAACTTCGTTAAGATCATTATTTTCAGTTTCAAAAGTTATTGTTTGAAAATCGTCAATTGTGGTAAAAGATGAATTACTATTTGACTCATCACACGTTGGGATTTGATTTTGTTGTTCATGTAATTTTTTGTATGTCTCAATCAACAAATCCGTATGGTCGTCGTAAATTTCGTTCATTTGTTCAACAAAATCTAACTTACAATAATTATTGACTTGAGAAATTTTAATTTGGATTTGTTGAGAACAAAAAATTTCACTCGTATCATAATCGAGATTATTACCACTGCCAAAATTATTTGAAAAGTGGATCACATTTTCGTTTTGATTTTGAAATTCATTTTGGAGTTTAAAATTAAATTGGCACGGGCTATACTCGAAGCCATTTAAGTTTTGAACTGAATTCAAATTTTGATTATTTTGAAAATTTTGACTTGAGTTATCACACAAATAAAAATTACACAAATCATTTATTATTTGATTTTGTTGTGTAGAGATTTCAAGTAGAGATGAAATGCTATTTTCGAGATTCGAGGGTTGTTTGTCATTTTGAAAATTTTGTCGTTAAAAAATCGAATCGTTTAAATAATAGTTATTGTTGTAATATCCATAAGAGTTTGAAGTGAAATTATATGAATTATATTGATTTTCACAACTATCGTAAAATTCACGTGAATATGAAAATTCAGACATTTTCAAGAATGTTTTTGGGTGTTTTTTTTATAAAGAAAAAGTATTTATAAATAGAATTTATTTTTCAAAATGAAAAATTGATTTTTTTTTGTATCTGGATTTTCAAATATATTTTTTTGGCTTTTTAAAAAGGTTTATATATATTTTTTATAAAAAAATCCTAACACAAATTTTATTTTTTGAATTTTGATTGAAAAATAAATTTCAAAAGAAAGGATTAAAAAACTAAGTTAAGAAATATTTACAATTTTTTTAGTTTTGGATTTTAATATTTTTTTGATTTTTTTTTAAATATGCATGAACTAATGCCACTAAATGAATGAAAGTTTAATTACGAATTATTTATCCTAACCCAAAATTGTATAATCACACTTTGTCTTAAATCAACAATATAGTTCTCAACAAGTAACGGACAGGGTTTATCGGTGCACCACGAATCACCGTAGCAATGCAACCGAAGGTTTAAGTATCTTCAGAGAAACAATTCAGTATAATATTTACGAATCACCGTAATATTTATAACTTATTGCTCTGTCTTAGCAAAGACACTAGGAAATTAATTTTTTCAAAGAAGACAACTTATCAATTTACAATTAAGCGGTATCAATGTCTAACCGTTATTATTAATCAAAGTTCTAGAATGAAATGCAAAGCAGAAATTAAATGTGTATTAACAATGCAACTACGAATGGATTTTTTTTAAAGCAACTAACCAACAATGCGAAGCAAATGAAAACAATAGATAGGGATTAAAAGCAGCAAAAAATTCCATAAGTAAGCAAGCAGTTATTTTTTTGGCAAGCTAAGCGAAGCAAACAACTCTTTCAATCTGCTTCGGCAACCTAAAAATTAAAAACAAAATATATACAATTTTTTATACATGTTTATCAAGGAAGAAAATAAAACAAGTGAAAAACAAAACAAATGAAAGTAAAATAAATGGAAGTAAAATAAGTAAATCTAAAACAAGAGAAAACAAATGAAAAATGAAAATTAAACAAGTGAAGCTTTTTTTTAGACTAAAACAAATGGAAAACGAAATAAATGAAAACAAAATAAACGAACAAGATATTAATTTTTATAAAGTTTTTTTCCTTTTTTTTTTCAAAGAACGATGGACAATGGAACTAAAAACTATTCGCCAACCCATCATGAAAAAAAAATTGAAATTAAAATGAATTTACAACCAAAATACAACAAATTCCTTCTTCTTCTTCTTCTTTCTCTTTTTTTTTCTTTTTCGGCCCGGCCCAGAAGAAGATAAGTAACGCTCGTTATCAATTGAATGTAAAACTTCCAATTCCAGCTTATGAACACCTCGTTTTCCTTTTCTTTTAGCTCTTTATTCGACTGCTTTATCAAAATCAAAACGCCCAATTATTTTTCGTTTTCTCTTTTTTTTGGGTGAAATACGACGATCAATATCGCGATTCAATTTAGAATTGATAGGTTGAGATGAGGATTGGGGGATTTTGGTGAATTTGTGGAATTTGGTTGTTGATTGGGAGGCTCGATTTGCATGTTGAGGCAAAGGCGATTCGTAATGGGTTTGTGGTCGCAATGAGGCAGGTGAGTGTGATGAGTTATGATGGTCGCTGTTTGGTTTTGGGGATTGTGTGTTGGTATTATTTTTTTTTTCTGTTGCGGGTGGTCAATGGGGGGGGTGAACTGCTGGTATGTTAGTGGTGAAGGTATGTGTGTGTCGGCTGGTAAGACTTGTGGCAGGTAGTATGTTAGCAGCTGTGAGGTTTGAATGAGATGTTGATGGTGGTCTATAGGCAATGGAATGTTGTATTTATAGAGGGGATTTTGTGTTTCTGGTAGTGATGATCTCGTTGTTTGCAGAACTGTGACGAAGGGGGACGGAGGCAGTGGAATGAAGGAGGGATTTGTGATGTTGGTTGCTGAATGAATGGTAGACTGTGGTGGTTTCGACGGTGTAGTTGAATTAAGTAGTGGAGTAGTGGAGGTGAAGTGTGGAGTTTGATTGATTGTTCTCTGGTTGCCGTGAGGAGCAGCGGTCTGAATGGATGTTTCTGAATTGAAGGTGGCATGGTTGAATTGCTGATGATGGAAGGATGGTTATAGCAGACGATGGTCGAGGAAGTGGTCGCGGTTGCAATTGGCGATTGGTCGCGGTGGTTCGCGAAAGTCTGCTGCTTGTTTGAGTAGATGCAATGTCGCGAGTAGGTGGATTTGAGAGGTGGTTTCAGGTGACTGATGGATAGGTAGGGGACAGTGATGAGTTGCACAGTTTTGAATGGTGGAGCAAGTCTTGTATTAGGGTGCAGAGGGGTGGCAAGGCAGTGATGTAATATGAAGTAATGTCAATTGAAGTAATGTTGTAAGGTAGGAATGTGGCAAGGCAGTGATGTAAGTCTTGTATTAGGGTGTAGAGGAAAGTGTTTGAAGATGTCAATTGAAGTAATGTGGTAAGGTAGGAATGTGGTTTGTTTTTTGTGCAGAGGGTAGGAGGAGCAGTGATCAGAAGTGATCAGAGGTGAGTAATGGAGAAGTGCAACAATGGTTTCTGTTTTGTGAAGTATTGGTGGATATTGATGTTTGAAGGGGGATGTTGTGGTGTTTATCTGGCAGCCGTGAAATTCTCTGGTGGTATGAAGGTGTATGTGCACTGTCGCACTGATGAAGGATGAATAATGGACAGAAGTATGGCAGCAGGAGTTTGATCTATTGGTATGTGGATGAATTGTTAGTAGGAGTTTTGGTTTGTTTGTGAATGGATATGGTGAAGGGTGGGTAAATGGTGCAGGTTAGCGGCAGAAGAAGATGTGAATGATCTGGATTGTCTGGGTTGTTTGGCAGTGTGGATATGAAGGATGCAGTTTTAACAGTGATGGAATGTACTGGAGTTAAAAGTCTATTTGAGAAGTATGATGGAGTTATGAAGATTGGAAGAGTATGTCACTGATATGTGAGTTAAAGGGGATGGTTTAGAGTGCAGATATGATGGTCGATTACAAGGCAGTGAATGGTGGACTGCAGTTATGGTCGACAGTGAAGTAAGAATGATGAAGTCAGGGCAGCGAGTGGAGAGGTGAACTAGGATGTTGATGGTGGTGAGAAGTAGGTTGATTGTCGTAGTGTGCACTGGAAGGCAGTTGTATATGATGTTTTGTCGATTAAAGGAGCATGGACAGTGGATGTGGGGAGTATTGGTGGCAGTATGTTGTGACAGCGGCAGTGGTTTGGTATGTAAGAGGAGGTGTGGGTTGTCGTACTGGTGATGTTTGTATGCAAGTGGAGTGGCAGCAGCAAGAAGACAGAGGAGTTATGTGTAGAAACAACAAATGCACAGGCAGAAACAACAGTAAATGCAACAGTGGATTCTGTATATGCTTTTTTTTGTGAAAGATTGTAATTGTATAAATGGTAATTTGTAAAAAAGGAAGAAATTGTAAATGTATTACAAAAGAAATTGATTTTTTTTTCCAAATGATACAGTGTATGTTTTTTTAATAGAAATGCAAATGCAAAACAACTATACAAACGATAAGCACATAATCAAAATGCAAACAAAATAACACAACATGATTTTTATAATTGCATACTAACACACAAAACAAGCACAATCACACAATAAATCAAACAAAAATAATTCGAAGAATAGAAAATTAAAATCAAAACAAACTCCCTGAAAACGGCGCCAATAACTTGTTCGTCGATGGAAATTCTTTCGGTTTAGAAAACCGTTGAACGAATTTAAATTAAAATCAACCGCAAGTGCATGACGTACAATGACAGTACGTGGTGAATACGGGTCGACCCGCAGAGAATTGTTAAATTTTAAAATTTTATTTAATAAAATTAACCAAGATTAGAGAGCTTGTTTATGCTAGAAAATGAGAAAACTAACAAACTAGCAAACTAAAACTGATAGAAATATGAAAGTAGAAAGACAATTTACAGATAAATCCACTCTCTAGATCACATGGTTTAATAAATTATTAAATTATGATCTCCCTTTTCTTGTCATTAGTGTAATTAGTTGATGTGTTCATCGTAAGTATGATATTTATGTTATTAATTAGCCCAATATAAACCATCAAACTATAACACAACCACTAATACACATTTAATTCTCATGAAAAATGACAATGAAGCTGAAAATGAAATCTATTTTAAGCATGACCTATTAACTATTGATTAGAAACATATATCATCAAATTATAATTTTAAAATCACTTCATTACCATAATCATACATAAATGAAGAGGTAACTTTTTTTCGTGATTGTTTAAGCATAGCCTATTTGTTATGAACAACATAGACTATCAAATTCAACATGAAACAATAAATCATATCAACATTCATTTTCCATTAAGCACAAAAGGAGAGCAATAATTATCAAAGTGTTGAAACTACATAATTAGATAGCATAATTACCCCTAAATTGAAGGAGTTTGGTCTTTCATATTTGTTATCAAATCAACAAACGTAGCTTGCAACATGAATGAAAAAGAAGATGAAAAGAGAGCTAATTAACAAGAAACAAAACTAATATACTTGCACGAAAAGTAAACTAAGCTACTAACAAAATAAGAAAGAGAGTATGTAAATGTAAAAGAACATTAACTAACATTGCATAAAAAGAAAAGCTACATGAAATAAAAATAGTTAAGTACCCATGAAAAGAAATAGAACTCTCATTTTATTTTTGATCTAAACTAACTAAAAAAAGAGAACCTAACAGACTAAAGAAGAGAGCCTAAAAGAAAACTAAAGAAGAGAGTAAGAGAGCCTAATTACATGAAGATAAGGGGTATTATTTATACATGTTTGGAAACTCTAATTCATTTTTTAGGAACTACCCAAACTACCCCTTAGAAAGTATGACGGCCAAGTAACCATTAGCACAAGATAATCATCATTTAAATGTGCATGAAACTTTAATGGCCTTTTAGCATGTGCATTAGTTCTAATTTGTTCATTAAGGTAGGTGGGTACGTAGGTGGGGTCCTATATGATCGTGGCTTTGAATTATTTCCATCTTCATTTGTTCTCTTCACTCTTTTGCATGCATATATCTTCATGAAACCACTTATAAAATCCACTAAATTTCCTACAAAATAATATAAAAAATTCCAAGTAAATTTTCTCAATTTAATAAATGCACAAAAATGATCATTTTTCTCCTATATGAAGATGAATATGTGACAATTTAAAAATAATTTGAATTTTGGTTTAAACAAGTTAAAATACCCGACATGTTCATTTATTTAATTTAAATAGATTAAATATGGTGATAAAAATATGCACATTTACGTACACATCAACTGCACTGTTGGACTTCACCATCATAAAACAACTGCCGCTATAATTAGAAAAACATTAACTCTCAACCCATCATGGAACCTGCAACTTCACAACCGTAACAAAGCCGCAACACACTCCAATACATCAAACTACAACCAATTATAACCCAAAACCAAAATTCTACATCACCCAAAACTTCCCCATTGGCCATCACATGGTGTTTCAATATCCTTTACTACATACACCGTATCACCTTAACCATTGCCTACAACTCTCACCTTCAACCGCAACCACACATTCCAATTACTGTTGCAACTCGCAAACTCTAGAAATCCGAGAACCAGTAACCATGACCATCTCAGCCAACCAAATACCCAAATCCGAAAATGAATCTCCCAACTTCCTACTGTTTCCTCAATTGCAACTTGAACTAACGCCCCCATCTCTAAACCCAATTCGAACCTCTCGAATTTCCAATTAACGCTGTCGAATCGAATTTCGCTTTCAGCTGAATTTTTTCAGAAAAGAAGAGAGAACGTTTTTTTATAGAGAGTTTTTCTTTTGGTTTGAAGATTAAATAAAGGGAATTTAATTTAAGTGGGATTGGACTTTTAGTGGGCTTGTAGTTGTATAGTTTGCGGGCTTGTGGTTTTTTTAAAGTTTAGTTTAATCGCTTAATTTATGTATAGAAATTGAGAGAGAGAGTGAGAATTTGTTTAAAAAGAAGGATTTTTTTTTTCATTTTCATTTGGTAATAGTTTAAAAGAAAAGTTTGTTTTTGATTTATCTCCTCCTTGATAAAAATAAAATAAAATAAATACACCTTATATATCTTGTTCAAATTTCAGGTCGTAGGACATCAAAAGAATGAGGAATTGTCTGCTTCGCTTTGCTTGCCAAAATAAATAGTTCGTTTTGAAAAAAATTCATCACTTTAGTATAAATTGCTAATAATTTTACGCGCTCGGATATCTTGCTCTTTTCCCTTGCTGTTGTTTTCATTGCAATGTAGGTTGCTTGCATCTTAAAAATCCAAAAACAAAAATGAAAATAAATTTCATTCGTGTTTGCATTGTTAAATCACGTTTAATTTCAATTTTACATTCATTTCATCTTGTTTTTATTTTCTAAGGGTAACATCCAAATTTACACAAGGTGGAAGATTTCATCACCCCTTTCTTCGCTCACAAATTGCATTTTATCATAAATTTAACTAATAATAACAGTTAAACTTTAGGCTTAAGGGTGTCACGAGCTCACCTAGGGCTTAGTTGTATCTTGACAAGTTGTCTTCTTTCAACAATCTAACTTCTTGTTGTCTAGGCTACGGTAGAGCAATAATCATATATAAATATTACGGTGGTTCGTAAATATTATAGTGATTGTTCTTTTAAAGGTATTTAAACATTTGGTTGCATTGCTACGCTAATTCATGGTGCACCGATAACTCATGTCCGTTGCTTGGCTAATAACTATTTTTTTGGATTAAGACAAAGTGTGATTATACAATTATTGTTAAGAGCTACCAAGGACAAAAATTTTGTAATTAAGTCCTTGCATTCATTTAGTTGCATCAATTCATGCATAAATATAAAAAACAAAATCCGAAAAAGTAAATAAAATTACATTTTGCTTAACTTATTCTTTTTTATCCAGAAAAATCTTTTCAAGTCTTTTCCTTTGAAAAAAGGTAAAAATTCAAAAACAAACATTTTACTTAAGTTTGTATTTTTTAAGAAAAACAAAAATCCAAAAAATCTTTTCAAAAACAAAAACTAGAAAAAAAACAACAAAAACATTTTAAAAAAAAATCCAAAATTGAAAAAACAAACAAAAATGAAATCTCCCTTTTTTGGAAAATAAATTCTCTTTGGTAAATATTTTTCCTTTTAAAAAAGTTTTTATAAAAAATAAATAAATAACAATTTTTCACTTGATTTCGTTTTCTAAACCTTGTTTCATTCTCTTAAACTTGATTCTCACTACTTTCTCTCATTGTCTTTGTAATACAATAACAAATCATTTAACTCGAACGAACAATCATCCAACAATGGCGAATGAAAATCTACCTCGAACTCTATTGGATAGAATCTTTCCTGATAGAGTTTCTATCTCTTCTTATATCCCCCTACCCGCTCCAACGGGTAACCATTTTGAAATTCATTCCAATCAAATTGCCATGATTCCAAAATTTGGCAATTTCGATGACCCATACATCTTCTTAATGAAATTCGAACAAGTATGCACAACCATTAAACTCCAACAATTATGTGATGATGGAACCAAACTTGGGTTAATTCCATTTGCACTTACCGATTACGCTGAAAAATGGCTGGATAGCTTACCGTCGAACTAAATCAAAACTTAGGAAGAATTCATTGAAGTTTTATTAAAAAAGGTCTACCCCTTGGAAAAAACAACTAAAATATGAAACAAAATTGTGAATTTTCATCAATTCTAGGGTGAACCTTTTGAAAAATATTTTGAAAGATTTAAAGAGCTTTTGATAAAATATCCACACCATAGTTTTGAAAAATGGACTCTTTGCCAAATCTTATATGATGGACTTGAAAATAACTCACGAACCATGCTTGAATCGATGTGCCAAGGAAATTTTGTCACTCAACATCACGATAATGCTTGGAAATTCCTTGAAAAGTTGGCCAAAAAGTCATCCCAATTGGAACGTTCTAACAAAAAAATCCATTTACTCGCAATCGAGCGCACACTCGATAGGATCATCGTTGGCTTTGGAAGCTAAAATCGATGCAAGGATCAATAAATTCCATAACATTTTCTCATCCAACCAAATGAACCAACCAATGTGTTATAAACGCAACGATCTGAATCATGATTAATGTCCTAATTCAATATAAAAACTCAATGCTTTCAACAAGGTTAAGAATAACCCTTTTTCTCCAACGTACAAACCTAATTGGAGAAATCATCCTAATTTTACATGGAACCAAAATAATTCTAACACGAATTTGATTCAAGCATTTCGAATAATGCTTTGAATCCTCCCTTTTAACCCAGTCATTTCCAGCAAAATTTTGTGCCTTCGTTCCAAAATCAACCGCAACATCTTTTGCTTCCCAAGACGATAGACGATTGACTTCCCTTGAGAAAAGTCTTGAAACTTGGCTAAAGCAACCACTCAAAGCCTCCAATCAAACAGCAATTTGCAAAATTTGTAAACCTCGTACATGCATAATATGAGTCAATCAATCGCTAAACTTGAAATACAAATGAGCCAATTAGCTACTTCTGTAAGTGAACATGAACGAGGCACATTCCTAAATCAGGCAGTTCTGAATCCCAGGAATCAGAACATGAATTCGAATCAAGCCCATGTTGTTCAAGATAACAATGTAAACCAAATGAATGCCATCACAATGTAACGACCTGCCTTTCAGTCCACAGAAAGATGCATCACTAATAAGAAAGAAAAGGGTAGAAAAAAGAAAGGATAGGAAAGAAAGAACAAAACAATATTAGAATCTTACAACGGAACGAATAAATATATTAATCACATAATTTATTACATAATGTACAACATCTATCAGAGTTACATAGCTTTATATCACAACACATAGACAGTTATAAAAACCCGTCTATCATACAACTCAAGATACAACACAGAGATTAACACAGCGGAACCACTATACGTATATACGCTGAAGCCTCCTGCACCATATCTCCTCCAGAATTCGTCAAAATAACCTGAATCCCTTGGCTACTCGTAAAAATTCGAGTACCCAAGAGTTTAAGAAAACAGAAAATAAATTCCGGGTCGGATATGGGTATGGTGTGAGTAAACAGGTAAAAGTTGCTTATTTTTGAAAATCATTTGAAACAAAGGTATCTCGTAAGACTCTCCGCAAATAAACACGGACAAGTTTTTCCCTTACGATAACCAAAACATTTGATAGGAAATCCAGTGATATTATAATAGAGTCTAGGTTTTCAAGTAAAATACAGAAATAGCTGGAATGCTTACATCTCACGTTCCAACATAGTTGGGCACATTCAAAACGTACGACACTTATTGGAGATTGGTTTCCATTCAATGGCAGGGCTACTGGGGTACCGTCCGTCACAGTACGTGGCCTAGATCAACGTACTGAGGATCCACCCTGATCCCTTGCAACACAAGAAAGGAACTACCCCTTACTGGATAATTCCGAACAAGATAACCGCAGCGGTTGTCGCGACCAACTGCCCACACAGCTGAATAAAAAGGGACCTCTAGACAGGGAAAATCTTATCATATTTGGGTGCTACCCATTTAGCCTTGCTGCGCCTCCCCTGTTTTAGCCATTCCTGGTTGATGAGGCTTGAGGCTACGATTACCTTTTTAGAACACATATCTTGGAATGCTCATTGTCCTTCAATGACGATGTTCTGAAAGCATTCGATTCATACAAGTTCGTTCCGGGTTCGAACAAAACAGAGGCACTATCTCGTTACACTCATTTTGGAATCACCCTCAGAGTTAACGACAATAGCCCTTGTACTCTGAATCTTCATCTCGGACTTCACTTGAGATTTCACGACCTAAAGTTTAATTTGGATCGATGTGGTTTTCGGATATCCAATTCGGAACCCGATCCCGGTCTGACCGACATCCAAAACGCCGTCTTAGTATCCAAGTTGTTTTAAGTTAAAACAAATTAATTTATTATCTATATTCAGACAGATAGATAATTTGCCTTATCAAAGATAGATAATCCATATTATCATAATCCAGCCAAAGTATCTCATATCACAGAGCAGCACATATCACATATCAGAGATATCAAGTAATCCAAGGCATTCAATATCATTCAATCATCCATAAACAAGATTAATTAGTCACACCATTTCTAATTAATTTAAATAAATTAAATTAATTACTTCAGTCACTTTTAAATCCTCCTTGCCTAACATTAATTAATTACGAACCAATTAATTAATCATCCTTTAATCCCTTTAATTACTTCCATTAATTACTTACCCTTTAATCAATTGACCTTTAATTACTTAGATTAATTAACCCTTAATTAATTAAGAAATTAACTATCCTTAATTAATTAAACAACTAATTATCTTGAATTAATAACATTAATTAATCATCTTATTTAATTAAGTAATTACACTTTAATTGCTTTTATTTATAAGACTTTAATTAATTAAGATAACCATTTACCTTAATTAAATACTTACTTATCATTTAAATTAAATTAAATTAAATGCTTAAAATTAATTTATACAAACATCATTTAGAGAATTCTTTGATTAATTAAAGTTAAATACTCTTACTTTAATCACATCTTAATTCAAAACATCATCTTATTACTTTTAAAACACTTAGGAATTTAATTACAAAATTAATATAATTACTACAAACAAAACAATCTCAAACAATTTTAAATCTTTTAAAGACTTGTTTAACTTGTTTTAATTACTTTGGAACTTGGTTCATATCGCTTTGGAAACATATTCATTTTAAATATACTTTTAAAACTAGGCTAAACATTACTTTGAAAACTAAATCATTTTTTTTAAATAACTTAAAAATAAACTTTAAGACTCGTTTAAACATTTTACTTTGGAACTTAATAAATGCTTAAACTGGGAAAACTTATTCTTGTTTTGTTTTTAAACTTGTACCTTTTCTTTTACTTGAGAAACCTGAGTTCCTTTTCTTATAAAACCTGGTACACTTTTTCTTTAAGTTTTAAAAGCCTGGAAATAATATTTACTTACAAAAACTAAAAACCTGGTTACAAAAATAAATCGACCCGAGCCAAAGCTTCAAAACCTTATCACTTACCCGAGCTACTCGTAACCTACAACACTTCGAGACAAACCAATAATCGACTCGAGTCCGACTCGAGGCTAATGCTTCTTCCTCTAGTACCTAACCCACAACACATCACCAGATACAAGTGCGCACGCGTGCACATGTACAAGCCACCAGATCGCCTCCGACCTTCGCTCTGGCCATCTCCAAGTCACCTACGACCTCGTTGATGAACTCGACCCCTCGTCTTCGTCGAACTTGCCGCGTAACGAAATCGAACTATTCGAGCAAACCCGAAACTACAATATCGATGGAAAACTCCCCAATCACCGATGAACCCAAACTCGAGAACCCACACCGACTATATCCGAGCTTCGTCTTGAACCCTAGCATCGTTTCCCCTATCGCGATCAGTTCTGACGCGCCAACGACGTTGGAATCGTCTCGACCATCCAACACAACAAAACAACACTCCAAAACCCTACCTCACCATCCCCTAGCCACCATGGCCAACTATAACCATGGCGAACATTTTCCAGTGACCACCATGTTACCTCCTTTCTCCAGACCAAAGCCCGACAACCACACTCCCTGCGTTCGTCGGAATTTGGCGAAATTGCCAAATCCGTTCAACTTAGAAAATCTCACCATACACTTACCTAAAAATCATGATTCCTATATCTTAATTCATTATTTCCTACACGCATCAGATCCTATAATCAAAAATTGAAAATATCATGATCGATTTTTAACCCATTTTTGATTTTCTTGTTATTTATAAATTTTTGAAATAAATAATTAATATAAATTCTTGAGTCCGTTTTTAAAATTAATATTACATTGCTATACACATTTTCATTTAGGAATCAAAGCCTATAATCAAATATATGAGAAACTATGAATTTTTAAAGGCTATTCTCAAGCCTGTATAAATAATAGAGGCCAATTTTTATATACACATTGACTCATCATATATACGTACATGCATTCACATTCATAAACATATACAAACCATATTTCTACAAAAATTCCATCACAAGCATCTAAGTATAATCACAGGTTTAAACTGTTTTTAAAATAAAGGTTTACTCACCTAAAAACAAAGGACAGAGGACATGCTTTTAGGTTTTAAATATGGGATCTTGTATTTGATTGTTGATCTGTTTGCTCTTATGTTGATCAGCAATTTGAGACTGAGTTGATCTTTACTTTCTTCTTAGGTTGAAACCTGAACAGATGAAGTTGTTGTTTGAGTTGTAGTTTGATATTAGTTTCTCTTCTCAGGTTTCTATTTTCTTTAGTTATGTTTTTCTTTTTTTAAGAAGATGAGAGAAAGAGTGTTGAGGAAAGAACATAAAAATTCATTTGAGCTGAGAACTAGATTTCTCTAAACATTTATTTGTTTATAATTAAAATTTGAAAGAGACAATAGTGCCATTTGTTATTCTTGCATGTTACTAATTCTTACAAATGTTAACATATTTTACAAATGTCAAATGCAAGAATTAAATGAATTACAAATGTTAAAATCTATTATTAAATTAATTATTTATATTTTATATTGATTGTTTATGTCTTAATTCCTTTATTAAATATTTTCTTATGTTTATATAATTTTACCTTTTATATTTATATCTTTATATGTTTTGTGAATTATGTTTTAACTTTTATATACATTTACAAATCATATTTAAATCAAGCAAATTTAAAAAGAAAGTAAAACAAACTGTTTATTAATCTTATGTAAATTTTAAACTTAAGCTAAAATATTTTTAAATAAATAAATATTTACCTTAAGTGTTCTGAAAATATATGATTATCTTTTAAATATCTTTTGAAAGGTATTAGATTAAATTCAAACATAACTTCCAAATCACAATGTATATAATTATAATTAGATAATATTTTTATTAAATTCAAACCAAAGTTTTCCTATCCACAATGTCTATACACACACACATACACATTATGAATAGAATACCTTTTTATTAGCTTTAAAAGACAAATTTTACCACATTAAATATTATTATCTTTGAAAAGAATAAATTTGCCAAATTAAATGATTACAAAAGAAGATTATTAAACCAACATTGTACATTTTAAACAAGTATTAATGAAGATTATCAAATACATATTGCCTAAAATTCTAAAATATCACATTCTTCCCCCCTTAAATGAATTTCGTCCCCGAAATTTAAAAGTAAAGATAAATTAATAATCTAGTAATGATTTTAATTTCAAACAACAAAACAAATCATACTTCAATCATACACTAACAACCATAGCAACCAATCTATTCAAACAAACAAATCTAATTATCCTGACACAATTCAGGATAGGACTTTCCTTATACTATCTAAAGTTTCCTAGGTACAATCACTGAGATCCTCGCTCCATTGAACCTTAACTAGCTACGCCACTCAAATCCTGAGCTCCTTCTCATCTAGATCTACAATCTGAACAGGATGTCTGGCCACAGACAAGTCCGACTCGACTTTCCAATCTTCCTGAACTGCTGGTTCTACAACCAGTGTTGGATCATACACGTACTCCCTCAGAGATACGTGAAATATATTGCGAATCCCAGACATCCGAACTGGCAATTCAATCCTGTAGGCCAAAGAATTTATCCTTTCGCCAACACTGAAAAGTCCAATATACCTCGGAGCTAGTTTTCCAGTCTTACCAAATTTGATTGCTCCTTATCCAAAATCCAAATCTCCAACTTCTAATTCCAAATTCCTTTGTCTCTTATTCACATAACTCTTATGACGATCCTGGGCTGCGTTCATCCTTCTTGATCATCTCAACCTTCGCAGATGCCTCTCGAAATAATCTGGACCATGAACAAAACGATCTCTGGATCCTACCCAACAAAATGGTCTTCTCAGGATCTTCCAAAAATCTAGAACACAAACTCTACTCCACAGACATCGGTAGAATTCGAACTTACTTATTCCTATCCGGAATAGCCAAAACAGGTGCACTCAACAACCTACCTTATGACCCTGAGAAACTTCTTCATAGTTAAGAGTCCACTTGAACTTCCTATAGAAACCCGCTAATCCAGGAAAACTGCGAACTTCCATAGGAGTCTACGGGTGCTTCCACTCCAGAACAGCTGCTACCTTACTTCCGCTGCGCAACTCTGATTTGGAGTTGTTATCCCGCCTTTTGGCAAGGCCGAGATACCAAGGAACTAACTAGAAAGAGACAGGATCATACATCTTTAGCTTTGAATGATTGTTGGGCAACTACAAATATCGACGAGTTTTACCCGAGTCCAGATCGGGCTACAATTGATAAGACACGTCAAGCAGGGCTGTAGAAACCAACATTCCAAGTTTCGGGGCAATCCGAGTTCGTATGCTCAAGTTATCGCCAGTGGGAGATGGATCAGGTAGTATAAGGCTCGAATCCATCAAGAGGAGGCCTTGGTTCGAATCCACCAGACACGTGCTGCCACGAATCCATGAGGAGTGCATTTGCTTCGAATCCATCAGGCAAGCCTTCACTTCGAATCCACCAGAGGTAACCACGCTCCGAATCCATCCAAGGCCTTCCCTAGTTTGAATCCATCAACTCACCTCTTCCTTCGAATCCATCAGATGGCCTCGCCTCGAATCCATCGAGAAAGTCTCGGTTCAAATGCACGAGACATAATCCCTGCTTCGAATCCATCAGGGACATGCCTTCGTTCGAATCCATCAGAGGTAGCCACGCTTCGAATCCATCCACACCTGCCTTGGTTCGAATCCCTCGAAGTATTCCTATCTTCGACTCCATCCCATGAAGGTCCTTCGAATCCATCAAACAGAGAAGACTTCGCATCGACCAACTACGAAATACTCTGAACGATACGAAGGACACGTATGAGGGTACCTTCGAATCCATAACATCGAACCCATCAAGTTGTAGCAGCTGAAACCAAGGGTTCGACCCTATCGATTCGAAGACCATGGATTCGAAGCACGCATATCAACTAAAAATGCAATCTTGAATCGATCATAACTTGAGATCTACAAGTTCAAATGCTATGAAATTTTCACAGGAGCTTGCACGTACATAGAAGAATGTCCACGCCAAGTTTCATCACGATTGGACACTTTTTGATCGATTCGAACCAAGGGTCGAATCGATCCAAAAGTGGGTCCGGATCTCCAGAATTCGGCCATGTGGGCCCCCCCACACGTGCCAGAAGTGGTCTCCCCGAATTTTAGGAGAAATATCAGCCTCCAGCACTTATAAATAGAGCCCCTGGTCATTCAGAAAGGGGATCGGAGAATTTTGAGAGTAAGAGAACGCCCGAGCGCTGCCAGAATTGCTTCAAAGCACCACTACTGCCCTTGATTTCGAATTTTGGCTTACTACTTGTTGTATTTTGATATTAAAAAAAAAGTTGTATTCTTCGAATATCAAGCAATAAAGTAACAAAACTTCATAGTGGACGTAGGCAAAACGCCGAACCACTCTAAATCGTTGTCTCTTGTGCAATTTACTTTCTTCATTTGGAGTTTTTGTTAGATAACCCACATTTTAATTTATTTTCTTTATTTATTATCTCTTTAAAAACTTCCGACGAGTGTTGTGCCCAATTTTGACACAAACACTTTGGTGCTTTCACTGAGAAAAACCCAGTTTTTTCTTCTGCTCCTTGGATCTATCTTCGATATTGGATTGCATAAATCTAAGAGAGAGAGATCCAGACCTCATATTCAGATTCATTCCGTTCTATTCAGATTTGTTAAAAGTCTAGGAAAGAATTCAACGCTTCAAGATGGTGAGTACAAGAACCACTTCTAACATTGGTGATCAAGAAGGTCGGGATAGGCAAAATCCCACACAGCTACAGTCCACCAATCAAGATGCTGCTGGGCATACGGATCAGTCGGGTCCGGTCACAAGACAAGAATTCCAGGCGCTACTCCAGGAACTAACCCAAAGCCGACAACAGCTAACTGAGCAGTTGAGCTCTAACGCTGAGTTAACCAATCAACTAAATCGCCAAAAGTGAAGAAGATCCAGAAGGGATCAAGCTCCTCATTCTTCCACCGAAAGCTCCGCTTCATCTGACTACAATAACAGATCTATCCGTCCCAGGCTAGACGGAAACCATGCGCAAGCTGCCGACTATCAACAGGCGTTAACCGTTGGGCAAATAAGGGTTGGCCCATCTACCAACTTCCATACTGGACCCTCCTCCCGAGGAGGCACTATTCCACAGTACACTGCAGATGATCGAGCTGCTACAGCCGCTGCAGTTGACATATGAGTTGATGCTCGAGATCACTCCAACCAAAATTATCATCAGCAGGGACAGGCTCTAGAGCCATATGTCCCAGAAGACGTCGAGCCAAGGAGACGAGATGTGGATCGTCGACAGCGCCCGATCCCACCTCGCACTGTGGAACCCGACCACATTTTGGCTCGCCACCCACAGAATTTTTCAATACCAGACTTCTCAGCCATGGTACGACAAATGATTCGCGAGAGTCAAGGCCTAACAAATGACGATTGGGGAATCTCCCGGAGTCATACCCCGTTTACCGATGACATATTGTATGCTGAACCTTTCAGTGATTCAGAATGCCAACCCTTCCCATGTATGAAGGAAATTCCGACCCAAATCAACATATTCTGAAATATGAATGGTCGATGACTGCTGCGAGAGCCGATGACGCAGTAAAGTGCCGCAGTTTTCCCATTTCCTTAGGGGGAATTGCGACAATGTGGTTTACACGATTACCGTCACGGTCTATTTCTTCGTTTGATCAATTAGCTACCAAATTTGTTGAACAATTTCGCATGCATAGTGCCCGACCTAAAGATGTTAATACCTTATCAAGTGTCACTCAAGCTCCCGGAGAAACACTTAGGCGATATTTGGAGAGATTCAATGCTGCATGCGCAAAGATCACCAACCCCAATGATAATTCCATTCTAATGGCTTTGACTAAAGGAATCGACCCTGATTCCGAGTTTGGAAATTGGTTAGCCGGAAAGCCTCCCGCATCGTTGGACCGTTTCTATTCCAAAGCCGCTCAATTCTTGAGGCGAGAGGATGCGAAACAGTCTAGGAAGCAGGACGATGCAAGGCCAAGCAGCGAAGGGATTTAGAGTAATGTTGCGGTTAAACAATCCGGAGAAAGTTCAGGAAAAGTCGAATTGAATATCCAAAATAAACAGACTCAACGATCGAGAAACGGTGATAACCGAAGCAAGAAGCAAGACCAGAATCGTGGTCCGAGACGTAGGGCCGCAATGTTTGACAGTTATACACCGCTTAACACGTCACTGGAAAACGTATACTTACAGACTTGTAATACTATGCAATACAAGAAGCCTGCTCCGAAGCCTTCGTCGGAGAGGCAGATTCAAACAGGGAAGTTCTGTAGGTTTCACGAAAGTTATGGGCATAATACCAATGAGTGTAGACATTTGCAAGACCTCATTGAAAAGTTGATCAGAGAGAGAAAGTTGGACCAGTTTGTTTGGGCGCCGCAGTCTGATGGAGCGGGCCCATCTAATCAAAATCGAACGCAGAATCAGGAAAGACAAGGTGAACCCGCTCGTACGGGCGGAATGTTGGTAATCAATACAATAAGTGGTGGTCCCCATCCAGCAGACAGAAGCTGGAGAGAAATGGAGTCATATGCTAGCTCGATCAGGCATGTGGACTTTGAATGCTATAGTAATTCAGAAGACGGAACACCGGCTAAAAAAAAAGACGATGGCTGATGAAATCGTATTTAGAAATCGAGACGCCGATAAAGTCGAAGCTCCCACAATTGACCCGTTGGTCATATCCGCTCAAGTTGGTCCTGCTTGGATGAAGAGGATCTTGGTAGACAGCGGGAGTTCTGTGAACATATTGTTTAAAAGGGCATACGATTTAATGAAAATGGAAGCTAAGGACTTAAAACCTTGTCAATCACAAGTCCACGGCTTCAACGGGAGTGCGACAATACCAACCAGAATGGTTGAATTACCGGTGGAGTTGGGAGTGGGAGAATGCCGAAGAGTTTGGATGTTGCAATTTGTTGTCTTGGATATTCCTTCCCCGTACAATGCTTTTTTGGGCCGACCGGCCCTTGCTGAATTTAGGGCTGCTATTGCCCCATGGTGTTTAACTCTGAAGTTCCCTACTGACCACAGGTAGGAGTTGTACAAGGAGATCAGGCTGCTGGGAGAGCCTGTTATGTTGCTGAGCTGCGGGGGCGCAGCGAAAAGAGAAAGGAAAGGGCGTAGAGGAATCCCTCTGCGTTCGTTTTACTGACGATTGACAATTAGCGCCTGGGCCTCGGCCTGGGCACCAAAACCAATTCCAAAAGGATCTTGATCCAAGGGACAATGATAATAAAGAAGAATCTACAGAAAGTCAGGCTTCTCCAGCCAAGCTAACCATTGATGTCCCGATTGATGATAATCACGATGACTCGAGAATGTTGAAGATTGGGTCTCAGCTTAACCAAAAGGCACAACAGGAATTGGTTGATTTTCTCCGGGCGAATCTTGACGTATTCGCCTGCACGCACTCTAATATGTGTGGAATCTCGCCTGACATCGCGAGCCACACCTTGAACATTGACCTGTGGTATATCCCGGTCAAGCAGAAAAGACGTGGTATGGATCCAGAGAGATCTGCCGCCCTGAAAGAAGAGGTCGATAAGTTGAAATCAAATGGGTTCATTAGAGACGCCTTATACCCAGAGTGGGTGTCCAATCCCGTACTTGTACGGAAACCAAACGGAAAATGGAGAACGTGTATAGATTACTCTGACCTGAATAAAGCCTGCCCAAAAGACTGCTTTCCGCTTCCTCGAATCGATCAACTGGTAGACTCAACCGCCGGACATGAATTGTTATCCTTCATGGATGCTTACTCAGGCTACAATCAGATACCCATGCATGTACCCGACCAAGAGCACACAAGCTTCGTAACCGACTTGGGATTGTACTGCTACAAGGTCATGCCTTTTGGGTTAAAGAATGCTGGTGCAACTTATCAACGCCTAGTCAACCGGATGTTTGCCGATCGGATTAGGAAGACTATGGAGGTTTATGTAGATGACATGTTGGTGAAATCGTGATACTCTGTTGATCATGTCAAAGACTTGGAGTCAATGTTCAATATCCTCCGGAAATACGGGATGAAGCTTAATCCACTAAAATGCCATTTCGGGGTCGCATCCGGAAAATTCCTTGGGTTCATTGTCAATGCCCGAGGAATAGAGGCCAACCCTGAGAAGATCTGGGCTATCAGAAATCTCCAAACTCCAAGAACCATAAAGCAAGTTCAGAGTCTTAATGGGAAAGTTGCAGCACTGAGCAGGTTTATCTCAAAGTCGACCGACAAATGCATTCCCTTTTTCGATTTGATTCGAAAGGGGAAACGAAACTTCGAATGGACTGCAGAATGTGAGGGCGCATTTCAATCGCTAATCCAACATCTTTCCGTACCACCAATCCTTTCAAAGCCTGTAGATCATGAACTGTTATATCTTTACCTGGCGGTATCAGAAAATGCAATCAGTGCTGCATTAATTCGGGAGGAAAACTGAGTGCAAAAGCCGGTCTACTACGTGAGTAAACGATTGACCGGAGCCGAGAGAAATTATCCAAAGCTTGAAAAGTTGGCATATTGCCTAGTCATTGCCTCGAGGAAGCTCCGTCCATATTTCCAGGCTCATCCTATTACTGTGTACACTGATCAGCCGTTACGACAGGTCCTTACGCGGCCTGAGACGTCTGGTAGGTTGCTAAAATGGAACATCGAACTGAGTCAATTCGACATCACTTATACTCCAAGGAGAGCCATTCACGGCCAAGTCCTAGCAGATTTTATAGCCGAATTCACTATCCCTGAAGACTTGCTCGAGACCAGCAAATCTCCCGAATACATCTGGAAGTTGTACACCGATGGTGCGTCAAACGATCGGTGCTCAGGAGCTGGGGTAGTGCTTGAAACCCCCAAGGGACGATCCATATGTTATGCTTTAAAGTTCGAGTTCCGTGCAACCAACAACGAAGCCGAGTATGAAGCTCTACTTACCGGACTAAAGCTTGCCCGTGATCTGAAAATCATTGCTGTAGAGGTCTACTGCGATTCCCAGTTGGTGGTATGTCAAGTTCGAGGAGAATATCAGGCCAAAGACCGAAGATTAGCCGCTTATCTAACTCGAGTTCTGGAAATGCTTGAACAATTCGACTACTATTACATTTTTTACATACCCCGAGAGCACAATCAGAAAGCTGATTCGTTGGCAAAGTTAGCAAGTACGGGTGAGGCTCAACAATTGGGGGTTGTTCCAGTTGAAACCCTATCCTCTCCGAGCATTGATCGAAGGGAGACTGATTTCACATTTGAAGCTACTTCCAATAAGGAGTCGTGGATGACTCCTTATCGAGACTATATTGAATGTGGTGTATTGCCCGAGCAATGAAGCGAGAAAAGACAAGTTCTACGAAAGGCCTCACGATTTGTTATTCAAAATGGAGTCATGTACCGGAGAGGATACTCCGTTCCTCTCCTCCGGTGTATCGCGCACGATGAAGTCAGACGAGTGTTACACGATGTACACGAAGGAGAATGTGGCGATCACACTGAGGGGCAAGCACTTGCAAAGAAAATACTTCGATATGGGTATTATTGGCCTACTGTTAATCGCGATGCTGCAGACTACGCTAGAAAATGTGACAAATGCCAAAAACACGCTCGAATTCCTAGAGCCCCGCCTACTGAGATAACCCAAATGGTCAGTCCTTGGCCATTTGCAGTATGAGGAATGGATATCATCGGCACATTGCCTCTGGCCAAAGGAGGCGCGAAGTACGCCATCATCGCAGTTGATTATTTCACCAAATGGGCTGAAGCTGAACCCCTTGCGACAATTACAACAAAGAAAGTAATCAACTTTGTAGTACATAACATCATCTACCGTTTTGGTCTCCCACATACTATCATCAGGATAACGGAACTCAATTCGACAGTGCTGAACTCAAGAATTTCTGTCAACGATTCCACATCCATAAGAAATTCTCTACAGTAGCGCACCCTCAAGCAAATGGTCAGGTTGAAGCTGTTAATAAAGTTATCAAGTCCATTCTAAAGAAACGACTGGAAAAAGCTGGAGGCAAATGGGTCGACGAACTTCCTATGGCATTATGGGCCTATCGAACGACTCATAAAACTGCAACCGGTCATACCCCATTTTCTCTATCTTATGGTTCTGAAGCCGTTATTCCAGTCGAAATGGAAGTGCACTCTCATCGTGTAACGTATTATGATCCGAAAAAAAATGCCATATTACTTGCTGAATCTTTAGATCTGCTCGATGAGAAGCGCGAAGAGGCTGATTTGAGGGCAGACGCATATCGGAGTCAAGTCGCCCGACTGTACAATGCCAAGGTCCGTCCGTGAACCTTCGAACTCGGCGATCTCATACTCAAAAGGGTTTATCCGGTTCCTTCACACATGAAGCCATATTGGGAAGGGCCGTATGTGATTTCACAAAAGCTCAGAGATGGCACGTTCAAATTATCGACCGTTGACGGTCTTACCTTGCCGAGAGCTTGGAATAGCGAAAGTCTTCGTCGCTACTACATATGAAAGACTTTACTTATTTACTTTCTGTCAATTTATTCCTTTGCATTTTATTCTTGCATTTCGAGATTTAAATTTGTAATAAGGCAACTGACTTTGCCATATTTTCTCGTTTCAGCAATAAAATGCCATCTCTTCGAGCCAGAGCTGTGATTTACTGAATATGACGTACAGTATCACAATGCACGGAGAGCTAAGTCCCATCACGCGGTGGGATTTATTCAAATAGGGAGTGACTGTGATGTGACCAGTCACTCGCTAAGTGAAACCCGAGCTCGGGGGCAGAACACTACATCAACATTCACAGGGATTGATGCACGACAATCCCTCCTCCAACTCCAAATTCCCAGAGTACGAATTGGAGCATAAAACTTCAGCTCTCGGTTCCCGGAGCGCGAACCGGAGTATAAATCCATCGCTCTCAGAGTGTGAGCTAACTCCAAATTCCCAGAGTGTGAATTGGAGTATAAACTTCAACTCTCGGTTCCCGGAGCGCGAACCAGTGTATAAGTCTAAATTCCCGGAGCGCGAATTGGAATATAAAACTCTATCTCCAAATTCCCAGAGTGCGAATTGGAGTGTAAACTTCAACTATCGGTTCCCGAAGCGCGAACCAGAGTATAAATCCATCGCTCCCAGAGTGTGAGCCAACTCCAAATTCCTAGAGTGCAAATTGGAGTATAAACTGCAACTCTCGGTTCCCGGAGCGCGAACCAGAGTATAAGTACAAGTTCTCGGAGAGCGAACTAAGTCATAAACACTGATAATTAATAAGTTCCCGGGATATGGGCCGAACTGTTAATTACAAATTATGTTAAGTCCCCGAAGTGTGGACATATATTCAAGGCTTATGGCATATGTGAGCATGAGCTAATCAATGCAATACTTGAGCAAAAAAGAAAAGAGTTGTTTTCCATGTTATCAACAAACAAAAAAGGAGTTTGATTACATGATAAAACTAAAAACAATTCATAAAGTGGGTGCCGAATCCACACTTATACACGGCCTAGAAAAGGAGAAGTAAAAAGAATTGCCCTTTCACAACTACATGGTAAAACGAGAAGTTCACTCCTTCTTCTTCCGGGGTTTCTTCTTCGGAGTTGAGCCACTAGACCCACTACCCGGCTTCTTGCGAGATTTCTTGTCCTTCTTTAGAGCATCCTCAGGATCTGGCATAATATCCACGTCTTCCTCAGAGCTGGAAGGGATAGAGATCCTTTTGTGAGGACGAACCGGAGGCGGAGAAGCCGTAACAGGTGGCGAAGCTTCGACGGTAGAAGTTATAGCTGTGCCGGTGAGAGAAGTAACCATTGAAGGAGTTAATATTGGTGGAGCAACATCACCTCCGAAACCACCAGCCGTCGTCACCGCAGCCATTTCAGCGCTTATCTCGGCAAGGATTTCTTCTTCTCGGGAAGATCGAGCAGCGCTGGAAACACTGACGGTCGGCATAAACGAGCTAAAAGTTGGGGCAACTCCACCCATTACAAAGGAAGGATCGGTAAAAGGTTCACAGGGTTGCTTGAGAAGTTCCTCAATCATCTGAACATCAAACGACATTGAACTCCCCTCTCCCATCTCGTCGGTTACGGCAGTAGTTGTGATAGCCTCAGTAACGACGGCTCCTTGCATTGGCTACGAAGTTTGTGGTATTGGAAGTGCTGGCGCATCACTTTCAGTCACTGGTCGAAAAGAAATGAGAATAATTAGTCAAATGATCGGTTCCAAGTCCAACATTCTAGAAACACTTAAGCAACATTTAGAATACCTTCTTTGCCTCGGCTCGGTGATGGGACGAGTTCAGAAACGGTAGTTGTACCGAGAGACGGTTCCGGTCGATCCGGGTTATAAGTAGGGAGAACATGTGGACCAACGGTATTGGTGACTCCAGACGAGGTCGGGGCATCAACTGAAACATCCTCACTATAATGTGCAGCTCCAGAACCCTCACCAGTCTCCACATGGTGAAAACCAAGTCTCCCTCTCTCAGCGGAAATCATCGCTTCATGGATAAGTTTCCTTTCCTCCTCGCTCAACAAGCGAGATTCAAGTTCAAATTCGTCTACGGCGCCTTCAGGGAGAGACGCTTTCTTGTTCGCCACCAATTTTTTCCAAGCACTGAGTAGAAGCGTAGAATAATCTCCGAGCCACGAGAGATTCCTGTGCTCAAGCACATTAGCATTATAAGTGTCAAGAAGATCATCAAACTCGGCTTCTACTCTGAATATCTCTGCTTGAACTCTCCCTTCCACTTCTGCCTCCACCGCTTCAACTTTAGCAACCGCCGCGTCTCGCTCAGCTCGGAGTGACACAGCTTGTTCGCACGCTTCCTGTGCGGCCGTGTTAGCGTCATCTTTTTTCTTGTTTAAGTTGGCGAATTTAGCCTTTAACTCCTCAAGTTCTTTGACCGCTGCATCTCGCTCGGCCTCAACATTTTTGTACCGATGGCCCAAATCTTCAACTAAAGTACAATGCGCTTGTTTCATTTTCGCCATCTTAGCTAGTGTCTCGTTGACCTTTTGTAGCGACTTCAGTTTGGCCTTGCGAGAAGATTCCGTTTCAGATTGAAGTATGTCAACAATACGGTTCTTCTGAGCCAAGTCTGCTTCCAGTTTCTCAATAACTTTGGCTCGTTCGAAGGCTACTTTCGAGGCTTTAACAGCCGCCCTGTACCATTCTTTATACTGAGCATAAAAATTCCGGGTATAGCTGAGGGCGGTGTTCACAGCCTCTTCGGGAATTCTTTTGAGATTGGGTGGAAAGATATAGGCGTCAAAGCATATTTCTGGAAAAAAATTCTTCAGTTGAGCAATCCTTATAGCCCCTTCACCGGAGGGGCTTCCTCCACAGTCACGGCCGTAGCCGTATCAGTCCTTGAACGATGTGGACCAGGTTTTGAGATCTGTTGAGATGGCTGTTGTCACGAAGGTTCAACTGCAGGTGCCTGGCCCCTGGATGGTGGAGGAGAACGAGAGGGTGAACGGTACCTTCGGTCCCTATCAGAACGCTCCTGGCTAGAATAATATCGGGAATGGTCCCTATCGCGATGCTCTTGCTCATAATACCTCCGCTCACGATCTCGGTCAGAATCCCTACGGTGAGACTCGTAATAAGATGAAGAATGATGTACTCGCCGAAGTCCATCAAGTGTAGAAGGACGATCCGACATGGCACCTGTAAAGAAGAAACAATTCGGTTAAATGCCAAGAAAAAGCACTGCAATGCATGTGGAAGTCGTGAAGTGTTGTGAAAAGTGTATAAATGCGCAAACCCCCCGACCAACCAGAAGCGTCGATTACACTAACGGGTAAAGATTCGCTTATATCAAGCGCTCCCCGGAGCTCTTCCGACCCGGACCCATGGTGGAGAGATACGTAGTCCGGAATGGGAATATCGTCCAACCCTATGAAAAGGTCTCCGAACTGGTGAGGAGAGGCGCTGGAAACAGTAATTCCAGATTTGGAACGGGTTACGACTACAGACTTCCATCTCGTAAACTTAGGTACAGCAGCCTTGCCTTTCTGACCCTCTTCTATTCGGGAAAGGTCGGCTGCTATCTCAGTGTCCGTGGGAGTTCTTTCATTGTTGCTCACTTCTCTTATCACAACGCCAGGTTTTCTTTTCGCCACTTCCCACTTCTTCCTCAAGGCCGATTTCGCCAATCCTTCAATTACAATACTCTGCCCCATCTCAATCAAACCCAATGTCCTTAAGTTATCGTCGGTCAACAGCAAGTCTATGTGCCTTGAGTCGCGTGGAACCCTTTGCAAGCTTTGAACGACGCCTCTATAATGCCCACCAGTAGGTCTCGAAATGATGGCTGCAAGAATAGCAGAGTATTAGTGTAAAGTATTAAAAGTGACCATTCAAGAACGAATTATGATACTTACGTCTGGATAACCATCTCCTGGAAAACCCTGAGGGGCATCGAACAAAAAACCACTCGTTTTTGAAATAACTAAGCCTGGTCCAGGCCCCAGTCACAACCTGACAGTTCTTGACCGCCTCCAGAAAAGTGAAAGACGGGCTATCACCCCTACTCTTAAAGTTGAATATGTGCCTGATCTCGTTAGGTCTTGGCGGGCGAAAAAGGCAATCCATAAATATGACAAAGACGCTGTTCAGTAGTGCATGCCCGTGGGGATGGAGTTGTGAAGGGGCGATTCCTAAATACGACAGCATCTCTCTGATATATTGGTTAAAAGGAGGAAGAGATCCAGCCGCGCAGGCATGACGGTAGAAGGCAGTATATCCTTCAGGTGGGTTGTGTGGTCTGTCACTGGCACTAGGTAATAAAACATCGTCCAGGGATATGTTATGTTTCGAACATATCCGGCCCAACAGAGACTCTGAGATATTGGACTGAACAGAATCGACAGGATCTTCGATAAATATGGCCTCCGGCAATTCATCCGGAGCCGGATCTACGACTTCAGGAGGGATTTCCGAAATCTCAAGCGCTGGAAGAGGCGAGCTTTGTGCTTTTTGTTGTTGAGAACTCGAAGATTTCATAATTAACTAACTCACCAGAAAGTGGCGTTAAATACATAAAAAGCCCATGCATTCCCCCGGTGCAAAGTGTATGAGTATGTCGTGCGGTGCAAGTGCTATGCAAAAATTTAAGCATATTTTACAAGATGAAAAGAGATGTCCGAACGACGAAACTTTAGAATTTGAGAATGAAAACGACCGTCATCGCTGACCGTCACTTTCACGCCACCCAGATGCTACTGACCAATCCAAGTATAAATTCGTTATATTTTGTTTAAGTCATGGTGCCATCGACGAGCTCCAAAGGGAAGGTCAAGTAAAATTCGATTATGCAAGGCCGAAGCTCGCCGGAGTCAAGTATACTAAAAATTCAGTGAGTTCGTCAAAGTTCAACTTAAAATTGGTCGTAGTTCAGATATTGAAGCAAATCAGAAGAGTGGAAGTCCCAGAAGCAAGAACGTTCGAATCGATCGACTCGAATCGACACGTGTCGAATCGATGAACTTCGAATCGGTACGCCCCAACTCCATGTAGTTCGACCCGATGAGACCTTGGAACAAAGGAGCAGTTCGAATCCATGAAGCCCTACATGACTTCGAATCGATCAAAGTTGAACTCTTTCGAATCAATCACCATATCATTACTCCGAATCGATCCATATTAAGCTCCTTCGAATCGATCAGAATATCGCTATTTCGAATCGATCGCCGCGAACCTTTTTTCCTTTGCAACCATCGATTCGAAGCTATGCATTCAAAATCGACTCGAATTGCTCATTCTCGGATCGATGCGAAGCAATGAGAGACGACATTCTGATCGATGCGACTCGAATGACCTCATTCCTCAGTTCCATTGAGTCGAACCACCTCGTCCAGATCCCACCACTCCTCGAAATTTTCAAGAAGAAAAGGTTGAATCGATGTCAAAGACTTCCAGTTCCATCATTCCTTACTCGGCTTGATCCACCAATTACCTGACTTGGTGAAATCACAAGGGAAAGCTTAAAGAAATTCGATCGATTCGTGGAAAACGCGCTTGGTCTAAGCTCTGGAAGATCGATTCGAAGAAGAAGCTACAGCAACAGTGAAAAGTGAAAAGTGAAAAAAGAGCCCAGCCTCACGTATTTATATGGATCCCAGGAAAGAAACGGGACGATTCGTCTCCCAGTCAAAATGACCGACCCCAATCGGTCACATGCTATCGATTCGAACAAGCCACGTTCGAATCCATCACGTTCGAACCCATCACGTTCGAACCCATCACGTTCGAACCCATCGAGTACGAACCCACTGCGTTCGAATCCATCACAGCGTAGAGCCATTACTTCGAATCCATCGCATGCCCAAATCCATACTTCACTTCGAATCCATTGCCTTCCTGTCTTTACACAATGGAATCCATCCCAATTTAGTCGATGCGAGGCATCATCGATTCGAGGAAGCACTAAGCAGATGCAAGACAACATCGATGCGAAGCGTCATCGATACGAAGCACACGAACAAGGGCTAAATTAAAAAATCCTATTGATTCGAAGTACCTATTCCATAACCATCAATTCCATCGATTCGAAACCCTAACGGTTCGAACAAACATGCTTCGAATCAACTAGACACCATCGATGAGAACGAACGTAGTGCTTCGATATGAAAAATTACTGGTCTACCTTTTACACCGATTCGGGAGAGGATCGATACAAGAGGATGATCATAGACGATTGTAACAACAATGTTTTAACCCGAATCTCAAATCGGTTCAGGAGAGGATCGATGCAGAATTCGGTAACAAACCAAACTGGCAACAACTTGCAATCACGCAACGTTAACCAAAGTCAAGGTGATACACGTATGCGCATATGTTTGACTAATGTTTGATCTTTATCATTCACAGGGATCAGATATCCATCTTGGCATGATTTCAACGACGAACAACCGATCACAATCATACGACAAATGATAACAGCAATAAAGAATACAGCTTTCAGCAGAGCATGTCCTAATTGTCCAGCATTAGATTCTAGCTTTTCAAAGCATGTCATGTTTACACAAGACATACTTTGGGGGGCAAATGTTATCCCGCCTTTTGGCAAGGCCGACATACCAAGGAACTAACTAGAAAGAGACAGGATCATACATCTTTAGCTTTGAATGATTGTTGGGCAACTACAAATATCGACGAGTTTTACCCGAGTCCAGATCAGGCTACAATTGATAAGACACGTCAAGCAGGGCTGTAGAAACCAACATTCCAAGTTTCGGGGCAATCCGAGTTTGTATGCTCAAGTTATCGCCAATGGGAGATGGATCAGGTAGTATAAGGCTCGAATCCATCAAGAGGAGGCCTTGGTTCGAATCCACCAGACGCGTGCTGCCTCGAATCCATGAGGAGTGCATTTTCTTCGACTCCATTAGGAAAGCCTTCACTTCGAATCCACCAGAGGTAACCATGCTCCGAATCCATCCAAGGCCTTCCCTAGTTCGAATCCATCA
Organism: Allium cepa; assembly: GCA_030765085.1. Taxonomy (NCBI): domain Eukaryota; kingdom Viridiplantae; phylum Streptophyta; class Magnoliopsida; order Asparagales; family Amaryllidaceae; genus Allium; species Allium cepa. The sequence goes on from CM060930.1 coordinate 244,738,593, forward strand.
ACTCACCTCTTCCTTCGAATCCATCAGATGGCCTCGCCTCGAATCCATCGAGCAAGTCTCGGTTCAAATGCACGAGACATAATCCCTGCTTCGAATCCATCAGGGACATGCCTTTGTTCGAATCCATCAGAGGTAGCCACGCTTCGAATCCATCCACACCTGCCTTGGTTCGAATCCCTCGAAGTATTCCTATCTTCGACTCCATCCCATGAAGGTCCTTCGAATCCATCAAACAGAGAAGACTTCGCATCGACCAACTACGAAATACTCTGAACGATACGAAGGAAGCGTATGAGGGTACCTTCGAATCCATAACATCGAACCCATCAAGTTATAGCAGCTGAAACCAAGGGTTCGACCCTATCGATTCGAAGACCATGGATTCGAAGCACGCATATCAACTAAAAGTGCAATCTTGAATCGATCATAACTTGAGATCTACAAGTCCAAATGCTATGAAATTTTCACAGGAGCTTGCACGTACGTAGAAGAATGTCCACGCCAAGTTTCATCACGATTGGACACTTTTTGATCGATTCGAACCAAGGGTCGAATCGATCCAAAAGTGGGCCCGGATCTCTAGAATTCGGCCATGTGGGCCCCCCACACGTGCCAGAAGTGGTCTCCCCGAATTTTAGGCGAAATATCAGCCTCCAGCACTTATAAATAGAGCCCCTGGTCATTCAGAAAGGGGATTGGAAATTTTGAGAGTAAGAGAACGCCCGAGCGCTGCCAGAATTGCTTCAAAGCACCACTACTGCCCTTGATTTCGAATTTTGGCTTACTACTTGCTGTATTTTGATATTAAAAAAAAGTTGTATTCTCCGAATATCAAGCAATAAAGTAACAAAACTTCATAGTGGACGTAGGAAAAAAGCCGAACCACTCTAAATCGTTGTCTCTTGTGCAATTTACTTTCTTCATTTGGAATTTTTGTTAGATAACCCACATTTTAATTTATTTTCTTCATTTATTATCTCTTCAAAAACTTCCGACGAGTGTTGTGCCCAATTTTGACACAAACAAGAGTAGATGAGAATGTCGTCGATGAACACGAGCACAAACTTGTCCAACGCATCCCAGAAGATACGGTTCATCAGATCCATAAAGAGATAATATAGAAGTTTCATGGAATCTTGAGCTGATTCACCAAATCCTTTCCCTATGAGTCATCCTTCTACTTACTTGAACCACTGGTATTGCTCTTGAAACCAAGTCGATACAGAACTGAATCTCCTGATGCGAACAAACCTTTGACTTCTTCGAAGATATTTGAAAAATCTCTAACCACTTCGATAGCTCCTGCTTCCTCTAGAGATGCCTCAATCTCATGAAAAAGAACACTGAAACTATCGCAAGTCACTTTTGCGACCTACCCTAATCAGTTTTCAAAGATACCGTTCCCTCTTCACAAATCAGAACAGTCTATACTTAACCAATCTATTTCCAAAATAAGGTCAAACCCTTCAAGAACACCTCCGCCTATCAGAAGAAACTGACGGTCCTCCTTCAAATGCAAACACCTAGTCCTGATGAACCTTCTGAAGAAGTGGGAAAGCTTCCACTAAATGCTCAGGCTGCTGATAGTTGAAACACAAAGACTTCTGAACCATCGAAGCAAAAGGATCCACTCCGCTGCTTCTGAACTCTATCTTTAGGGCACTTCTTAGCCAGATGACCTTCCTACTGGCCCACACAATATTTCTGAGCTGCACTGCTACCTCAGATGCCAAAGACTTCTTATCCAAAGCCCTTCGAACCTCGAAGCCAAATCAACCAATTTCACAAAAGAGCCTTCGAGATGGACATACATCTTCTCAAGAAACTCGGGTCTCAAACCAAGCATAAACACCTCGCTGAACTTAGTCTCATCACCGATACAGACACACTCCCCTGCTTAAGATCCAGAAAATTCTATACAGCCGAGTCTTCCCTGCGGTAGGTACAAACTGCTCCTCAAAACTTCCTTAAACTTGCTCCAAAAGAAAACACCTTCGGAAACATCCATTGTTACTGCGCCCCACCACGCAACTGCTCCTTCCTGAAATTGCCAAGATGCCATCACTCGCTTCTGCTCATCCGACAGATCCAAACTCTAGAAAATCCGCTCATATTAGCGTGCAACCAATAACACTTCAATAATGGACTCCATACCTTAAAATGGCTTCCTTCAGAGATTGGTGAAATCCTTACACCATGCTGCAAAGCTTACTCGAGGCAGTATTGAGTCTTCAGCCTCGGCAGACATGCTTCCAACCTGAACGCTCGGACCTCTTCCATTAGTGGTAGTCGTGCTACTTACACCACTAACCTCCTACCTCTAGAGTTCATATTGGAAAACCCAAACAAGTACCCCAACAAATCAGGTAGTTATACATATATACATACATACATACATACATACATACATACATACATACATACATACATACATACATATAATACAAGTACGCTCTCTCAAGATAGATATCACTTCAAAGCCTAGGTATTCTCTCAACCTAGCGCTCCAATACCACCTGTAACGACCCGCCTTTCAGTCCACAGAAAGACGCATCATTAATAAGAAAGAAAGGGGTAGAAAAGAGAAAGGATAGGAAAGAAAGAACAAAACAATATCAGAATCTTACAACGAAATGAATAAAATATATTAATTACATAAGTTATTACATAATATACAACATCTATCAAAGTTACACAGATTTATATCACAACACATAGACAGTTATAAAAACCTATCTATCACTATCATACAACTCAAGATACAACACAGAGACTAACATAGCGAAACCACTATATCTATATACACTGAAGCCTCTCGCTCCATATCTCCTTCAGAATTCGTCAAAGCAACCTGAATCCCTTGGCTACTCGTAAAAATTTGAGTACCCAAGAGTTTAAGAAACAGAAAATAAACTCCGGGTCAGACATGGGTCTAGTGTGAGTAAACGGGTTAAAGTTGCTTAACTTTTAAAATCATTTGAAACAAAGGTATCTCGTGAGACTCTCCGCAATAAGTCATGGGGAGGAGTAGGATACCGCAATAATTACCTTAATTAATCCTTTAATTAATCACACTAAGTAATCCTTAATTAGTTCCATTTACTTACTTCCATTAAGTAATTTCCCTTAATTAATTACATTCAGTAATTATCCATTAATAACTTACACTAAGTAATTACACTTTATTAATTACATTAATTAATTATACTCAAGGTAATTAATTAAATTAATTAAGGTAATTAATTTAAGATAATTAATTAATTTAATTAATTAAGGATAATCACAGAAAGACAGGTCGTTACACCTATCTCTAGGCATCAATTTTTGGCTTTTCCTATCTTCGGGCATTAGTCAAATACCAGATGTGTAAGGGTAAATCATTTGATCGACAATAGTACGATTATACTCCTCTGATTCGACCATGGATCAAAGGAATTCATCGGTACCTACCTTCGGGTACTTAGACATTTGGTTTTTCAAAACACGGAATGTCTACTTCTTCCATTAATCATGCTATGCAAATTCGAACTTTTAAGAATATGGTTCCATTGGTTCCAAAAGCCAACTTTATTTATAAACAAAAAGATAACAAACTTTATTTATTATATCCAGTCAATCAGGATGTCTTATTTGCATAAAATAAGTAAATCTAAGTGAAATAACGTCGCAAGTGCTCGCTATTCCATACCCGATTTGAATTGGGATCCCATCAACAGTCGATAGTTTGAATATTCCATATCCAAGCTTATTTTCGCTCACATAGGACCTTATCAATTCATACAAAATGCCTTCATACCAAGAAAGACCGATTTCAACAAGGTTGCATATCTTAAAGGTACGGTTTTTGACCTTGGTGTTGAAATGCCTTGCTACTCTTTTTGGTGAGTAGCTACTCCTAACTCAGCCTCCTTTTGCATTTCATCAACCAAGTGAAGGGACTTAAGTAAGAGTTCCACATTCATCTTGGGATCATAATGCTTTCTTCGGTGAGAAGGGACTTCCAGTTCTATTGGAATCATGGCCTCAGCTCCATAGTCCAAAGTGAATGGGGTATGCCAAGTTGCGGACTTATGGGTCGACCTATATCCCCACAGTGCTTGTGGTAACTCATCGATTCGTTTTCCCTTTGCTTTTGCAAATCGATTCTTCAATATGGAATTTATTATCTTATTCACCGTCTCCACCTATTAATTCACTTGCGGGTGTGCTACTGCTGTAAAGCTTTTTTTAATTTTGTACCGGTTACAAAAGTCTTTGAAATCGGCACTCTCGAATTGAGTTCCACTGTCAATGATGGTTTTATATAGAATATCAAATCTGCATATAATATTCTTGCCATAAAGTTGATCACTTTCCTTGTAGTGATCATGGCTAGTGGTTCTGTTTCAGCCCACTCTGTAAAGAAGTCCACAACCACGATAGCATATTTTTCTCCACCTTCCGACTTCGATAGCACACAGATTAAATCAATTTCATAAACCACAAATGAATATGGACTAACCATTTTGACAAGCACTTTGGATGAGGTTCTTGGTATCTTTACAAACCTTTGGCATCAATCAAAACATCATCTGGTGTAACCAGCCATGTCTCGGTTGATTATCAACCAAAAGTATCCGTAGCGAAGAACCTTTTTTGCCAAACCCTCCCCCAATGCGTTCACCGCACCCTCCTTCGAGCACGTCTGCAAGGATTTACTTAGCTTCCTTTTTAATGAATCATCGTAACAGAGGGTTGAGAATCCTCTCCTATATAATACTTCATTTGGCATAATGAATCGTGGCACTTTACATAGGATTTTTTGTCATTCATTTCATCCGTTCGGGGGAGTTCCCTTTAGTAAATAATAATTGGAGTCATTCATGATTCTTCTTCTTCGACCTCCATGATCCGATCAACGCCATCTAGTTGATGCTTGGAACTGACAAAACATCCACTAGAACGAATCCCATAGGTTGTACATCCTTGGAGCTGGCTAGTTTCAACCCGTGAATCAGCATTTATGTTCTCTTCTCCGTGGATATGCATAATTGTATAGTGCTCAATGTCATTTGGTAGTTCCAATACGTCCATTAGGTAAGGAGCAAGTCTCAAGCCCTTAGCTTGAAATTCCTTTTTGCTTAATAGACCACTAACCGAGAGTCCCCGAATATGTTCTGTGTCTTGACTCCAAGTTGCTTTGCTATCTTAAGTCCCGCAATCAATGCTTCATATTTGGCTTCTTTGTTGGTCGTTGGAAACTCTAACTGTAACGACCCGTAATTTTACCACTTTGAAATGAAATATTTAACGTATTTAAATATTCAAATATAGAATTTTCAAACTTAAATAATCATGTTTTATATAGTAAATAAGAATGTCAAACTTACTTTTAGAATTGAATAAAGATTTTGGACTTTTACCGTAACATTGACAAATTTAACAAAAGCCGGTTTTGGATATATGGTCAAATAATTATTTTAAAAGATGAATAACTCATTTTAAAATCATTATATATTGATAATAATTGGTTGATAAAAGTTTGATAATTGTATATATATTTATGTTATTGTTAGCACCAGAATTGGTCACTAAACCCTTAAGAGAGATTGTGTAAAGAGAATAATGAAGAAAGTAAGTTTAAACAGAGAACAACGTGCTAAATTAAATGCAGAAAACAAGAACACCAGATTGGTAGTGGTTCGGCGTAACTGCCTACGTCCACTTTGAGGTTAATCTTTATTGCTTTTCTGAACAATTGATTACAGATACAATCCATACACCAACTACTTGAATACAATTGTTAAGCAAAGAAGATAAGTCTTGGATGAGTCTTGAATGGGGAAGAGTCTCCCCGGTGTTCTCGAAAAAAAGTCCATTTCACTGTGCCCCTGCCTCTCTATGTATAGACGAAGATGGGTTGGACTTCCCTGGTGGGCCAAGTAGCAAGATACCTCGACCCAATATGAATGACTTCTGTCTGCCGAGCCACAAAAGCCGAGCGGTAAATGTCGAGCCATGTCTCTAAGCCAAATGAGGCAGTATGTTGTGTGAAATGTGTAGGCCGAACGAGGCATGAATGTCGGTCGAGGCTTGAATGCCGAGCGAGGCTGAATGCCGATCGAGGCCTGAATGCCGAACGAGATTTATGTAGAACGACCCTATTATGCCGAACGGGGCTCGAATGCCGAACGGTGCTAGATGTGTTGAACGAGGTTTATGCCGGCCCTGCTATGCCGAACGAGATTCATGCCAAACGACCTCCTTATGCCGAACGAGGCTTTCGCTTCAAGTCTCTGTTGACCTGGTCAAGCCACCGGGTAACACTTGTCCTCCAAAGTGTATCATGTGGATGAACATGATACGCTTTGAATCATGATTTCTTTGTGCCTTGCTTTGAGCCCTTATTTTGGATGTCATTCGAGGCAATGCGTGCCTAACATCATACAAATTCCGAGCGACACACACAAATGCCGAACGACCTACAAATGCCGAACGACCTACAGATGCCGAACGACATACAAATGCCGAACGACCTTAATGCCAAACGAGGGAGGTGTTTTGACCGGTTCTATCGATTGCCGTCCCTTCGTCTTCTCTTCTCTCTTTATAAGCTCATGCTCTTTCTTCTCCTCCCTTTTACTTTTACCTCCGCTTCCCCGTACTTACGAACTCTGTTTCTTAACCGTCTTCAGAGAATTAAGTACTCTTCCCCTATCGAACACTACACGTCGCCTCACTTCCTTATCCAATCAGTCGAACTCGAATAGAGTTGCGCCTTCTACCCCAGAACATCCCCAAGCTTCGACTCATTTCTTAGGTAATGGCTTCTCTTTTAAACACCTTATTCCCGAATGAAAAGCATAGCACAAGATTCAAATTCGTAGACCTCTGTGAGATTAAGGATGATAGGAGCCGCGTGGATAAAGGACAATGAATTGAAGGTCAAATGCGTTTCAGGGACAGGAGGAGTGATGGAAGGAAAGAGGCATTAGAGGTGTTCAAAGGAGAATGTTGGTGGAAGGAGTATTGGTGTGGCTCGGTAGGCTTGCTTATGCCGAGCAAGGAGTGGCTGTACCATAGTGAAGTTTAATTTTTTAATGTGTCGAGCGATGCGGCCTGGCATGGTCACGACTCGGCATGATTACCTCATGCAGAACGAGGTAGGGGGAAAGAAGAGGAGAAGCAGGAGCTGAGTAGAATGCCGAGCGATGCGGCTTGGCATGAATGTGGTTCGGCATGACTCCTTTACGCCGAAAGATGAATAGGATAGTTGGGAGAGTGGCATGCCGAACGGCATGGTTCGTCATGTTTGCGGCTCGGCTTGTTTTGCCTCATGCCGAACGGTGATGATGAGTGGTAGGTGAGTGTTGTTGAGGATATAATGCCAGGCGAGGTGGCTCGGCATAATTGAGGTTCGGCATGACTAGTTGAATGTCGAACGAAGAAGTGATTAGTTAGGAAGGTTGTGTGCAACAGCAACATCAGTCGAACCTACTGCATAATTGTCTCAACACATGTTTATGCCTGCACATAGGATAATGAACAAGGACAGACTCAAACAGCAAAGCATACCGGACAATCCGGACTGATAAATACCGTGTTTAAACAACTGTAAACTGGACTTTAACTTGCTTAACAGTTAATAACCTTTCAAATGCAGCGACGATGTCGAGTTCAAAATATAAATTATCTTACGACAAGCTTTCGTAGATGGTCAGCGATGACGGTCTTCGAAGACGACAATTCAAAGCTTAGACTTATTTAATCAATCCAGTGTCTTTTCACTGCTCGGGATTCACATTTAAATGATCGCACTAGTTCACACACTGCATGAAGGGAATATTTATGTTGTTAAGTTTAATGTCGATTGTTTTTCAAGTATAGTTCAAACAGGTGTCTTTCCAGATCCATTCTTCATTAGAGATGTCTAGGCAATCAAGCTCTGCTACGATCTCCGACAAACCTAGGCCATCTTCTCAACAAGAAGTTGTAGTAACTTCAAATCGATCAACTACCCCTGCTCAAGACTTACCGAGCCCTGCGACTGCATCTGTCGACTTGGCTCCCGACGCTTTGGAGGCAGCTACTTTCCTAGATGACCCAATCGATTCACTGACCTCAAAGATTAATGAAAGTACACTTCATCGGCTATGCTCTGTCTATGGAATCCCCTTCGACGATGTGTTTAGTTCCATCGGGGCGCGATCGACTGCACTTCGAGGGCTTAGAGATTTTTAAGCCGCTTATACTCTGGTCCGCACTCAGGGAACCTAGAGTACTCCAGTCCGCACTCAGGGACTTGGAGATTTTTGAGTCGTTTATACTCTGGTTCGCACTATGGGGACTCAGAGTACTCCAGTCCACACTCTGGGGACTTGGAGATTTTGAGTCGTTTATACTCTAGTTCGCACTCTAGGGACTCAAAATACTCCAGTCCGCACTCTGGGAACTTGAAGATTTTGAGTTGTTTATACTCCAGTCCGCACTCTGGGGACTTAGAGTACTCCAGTCTGCACTCTGGGGACTTAGAGATTTTTAAGCCGCTTATACTCTTGTCCGCGCTCAGGGGACCTAGAGTACTCCAGTCCGCACTTAGGGGACTTGGAGATTTTTGAGTCATTTATACTCTGGTCCGCACTCTGGGGATTCAGAGTACTCCAGTCCGCACTTTGGGGACTTGGATATTTTGAGTCGTTTATACTCGAGTCCGCACTCTAGGGACTTAGAGTACTCTAGTCCGCACTCTGGGGACTTGAAGATTTTGAGTCGTTTATACTCTAGTCTGCACTCTGGGGACTCAGAGTATTCCAGTTCGCACTCTGGGGACTTGGAGATTTTGAGTCGTTTATACTCTGGTCCACACTCAAGGAACTCAGAGCACTCCAGTCCACACTCTGGGGACTTAGAGTTTCTTAGTGCTCGTGCGCGTTCGTACGTCAGACAGAATAATATATCGCTTAGTTATTCGTCACAGCATTATCATACACAGAAACATCGACAATTCATGGAAAAAATGGCTTCAAGCCTTTATTAATGCAAACAAGCTAAATTGTCTTATTATATGCCGTAAACTAGGAATAAAAACATGATGGAAATAAGCAACTAAAATATGAAAGAAATGAACTAAGTATAATAATGCCACAAATGCTCGCTATTCCAAGCTCGAGGGAGTGTCGCACCATCAACGGTCGCTAGCTTGAAAGTTCCTTCTCCAAGCTTTCATACAATGACTTACAGCCCTTCCCATACGGGGCTCATATGTGATGGAAATGGCAATACTCATTTCAAAACGAGATCACGCACACCAAAGATTCTCGGTTGGACTTTTTCATTATAATATCGAGCGACTCGGTGTCTGTATGCGGCCGCTCTTAAATTAGCTTCTTCGCGCTTTTCATCAACGAAGTCTAATGATTCCAGCAAAAGGTCTTGATTTGACTCAGAGTCATAATAAGTTACCCGATGTGATGGAACTTCAAGTTCTATGGGTATAACAGCTTCCATGCCATATGCCAATGCGAATGGAGTGTGGCTAGCCACGGACTTGTGGGTGGTTCTATAAGCCCAAAGTGCTGTTGGAAGCTCATCCACCCACTTGCCTCTGGTCTTTTCCAAACGCTTTTCAATATGGATTTGATTATTTTATTCACGGCTTCCACTTGCCATTGGCTTTCGGATGAGCAACTGCTGCAAACTTTTTCTCAATACCATATTTTTGGCAAAATTCATTGAACTCTTTGCTTTCGAATTGAGTTCTATTGTCTGTAATAATGGTTCGTGGAAGGCCAAAACGGCATATAATATTTCTTACAACGAAATTAATGACCTTTTTGGTGGTGATATTGGCCAAAGGCTCTACTTCTGCCCACTTGGTAAAGTAATCGACCGCAACTATCGCGTATTTCGCACCACCTTTGGATATAGTTAAGGAACCGACTATATCGATCCCCCACATTGCAAATGGCTAGGGACTAACCATTTGTGAGTTCCGTTCGTGGATCTCTTGGGATTTTTGCATATTTCTGACATTTGTCACATCTTCTCACATAGTCTGCGACATCCCGATTTACAGTCGGCCAATAGTATCCATAGCGGAGGATTTTCTTCGCCAACGTCTGCCCTCCGGTATGGTCACCACATTACCCTTCATGGACTTCCTTCAGGCGGAGTAAGGGGGTCGAGAATCCCCTTCGATACATTACCCCATCTTGCATTACATAACGCGAAGCCTTACAAATGACTTGTCTTCTTTCGCTCCTTCTTTCGGGAACGACCCCGTGTAACAAGTACTGCTTGAATGGGGTCATCCATGATTCCTTCTCGATTATTGTTTCTAACATGAAATCTACCTCCACCATATTTATGCTCGAAACATGAAGGTTTCAACGGGAAACAATCACATCTGCTATGCATCGCCAGTGCTTGCAAATTTTGCCAATGAATCAGCTGCTCTGTTTTGCTCACGTGGGACATGTGAAATATCATAATACTCGAGATTCGCTAGCATCTCACGAAACCGTGCCAAATACGGGGCAAGTCTCTGTCCCTTTGCTTGATAGTCTCTTTGCACTTCGTACACCACCAGTTGCGAGTCGCAAAAGATTTCAACCGATTTTACTCCCAGCTCTTTGATAAATTTCAAGCCGGCAATGAATGCTCCATACTCGGCTTCGTTATTCATTGCTGTGAATTCGAGCTTTAAAGCATAGCAAACTGATCGGTTTTCAAGAGTCACAAAAACAATGCCAGCCCCTGAACAACGGTCGTTAGATGCCCCATCGGTGTACATCTTCCATCAGACGGGAGTTATGACATTGTTGCCGTTTGATTCGTCTGTCATGGTGAATTTAGCAATGAAGTCTGCTAACGCTTTCCCCTATATGGTCCTTCGTGGCAGGTAGGCAATATCTAACTGACTCAACTCGATATTCCTTTTTAACATCCTTCTAGAAGTTTTCGGTTGTTGGAGTACATGTCACAAGGGTCGATCAGTGTAAACACTGAACAAGTGTACCTGAAAGTATGGGTGAAGGCGTGATGCAATCACCAAGCAGTAAGCTAGTTTCTCAATCCTGGGATAATTTCTTACCGCCCCCGTCGAACGTTTACTGACATAATACACTGGCTTTTGAACTCGGTCCTCCTCGCGAACCAAAGCCGTACTGATAGCATGCTGGGATACAACCAGGTATACATACAACATTTCATTGTCAATTGGTTTTGATAGCACCGAGGAACTTTCTAAATATCTAACCAGAGCTCGAAATGCTTTCTCGCAATCAGACGTCCACTCGAAATTCTTCTTTCCTTTCTTTATCACATTGAAGAAGGGAATGCACTTATCCGTAGCTCTGTATATGAATCGACTCAGTGCGGCTACCTTTCCGTTCAGGCTTTGTACCTGCTTTATAGTTCTGGGCACTTATATGTCCTGAATAGCCTGAATCTTTTCCGGGTTAGCTTTAATTCCACGTGCATTCACAATGAAACCCATGAACTCCCCTTATGCAACCCGAAAGAACACTTTAAAGGGTTGATCTTCATCCCATAATGCCTGAGTATATCAAACATCTCTGCTAAGTCTCGAATGTGCTCATTTGACTGTCGTGACTTCATGAGCATGTCATCACATAGACTTTCATTGTTTTGCCGATCTGATCTTTGAACATTCGGTTCACCAAATGCTGATAAGTCGCTCCAGCATTTTTCAACCCAAAGGGTATCACTACATAGCAATACAACCCAACGTCTGTGATGAAACTGGTGTGTTCTTGGTCTGGAATGTGCATCGGGATTTGATTGTATCCCGAGTATGCATCCATAAATGGTAGTAGCTCGTGTCCGGCCATTGAATCAACCAGCTGGTCGATCCTAGGTAATGGGAAACTATCCTTTGGGCATGCTTTGTTTAAATCAGAATAATCAACGCAAGTTCTCCACTTCGCATTCGCTTTTCTTACCAGCACAGGGTTAGATACCCATTCAGGGTAGAGGGCGTCGCGGACGAACCCATTGGCTTTGAGTTTGTCCACCTCCTCTCTGAGGGCGGCGGACCTCTTCGGGTCCATGCCTCTCCGTTTCTATTTTACTGGGATGTACTTCGGGTGTATGTTCAACATATGACTTACAATGGCAGGAGAAATCCCGCACATATCGGAATGTGTCCAAGCGAAAATGTCCAGGTTCGCTCGAAGGAAATCAGTAAGATCCTCGGCCAATAGCGGGTCGAGTTGCGATCCAATCTTAAGAACTCGTGATGGGTCATTTCGGCTGACTGGAATGTCAATCTTCAGCTCAGCCAGTGCTGCACTCACTTCCCTAGGTTCCCCATCATCATCTCTCGGATCTATGTCTCTGTAGATCCGAGAATGTCGCCTGAGCTGGGGCTCGAGCACTACTTGTCAATTATCTGTGTTTTGGATGCGGACGGAGCTGTCTGCAACCTTCCCTTTTTCTCTCCGATGAGCCTCTCTCAGCTCTGCCACATAACATGCATGACCGGTCGCCTGATCGCCATGCACTATGCCGACTCCTTTGTCTGTCGGAAATTTTAATGTCAAACACCATGGGGCCAAGGCTGCCCTAAACTCTGCCAGGGCCGGACGACCTAGAAATACATTGTATCGAGAGTCAACATCCATCACTATGAATGGTAGGATTCACACTCTCCTACTCTCACCTTCTCCCAGTTCAACTGGTATCTTGATATACCTCATTGCGTCAGTCGCGGCACCATTAAACCCATGGATACGGGCCTTGCATGGTTTTAAATCTTTTATCTCCATCTTCATTTGGTCATAAGCCTTCTTGAAGATGATGTTGACAGAGCTTCCACAATCAATCAAAATCCATTTGACGTAAGCTGGCCCGATTGTCACAGATATGTGCATCGGGTCGATAGTAGGAGCCTTCACCTTGTCTGCATCTCGACTCCTAAACATTAAATCGTCCGTCATCATGCGTTTTTGTTTTGCGGGGGTTCCATCTTCCACATTCAAACAACATTCATAATTCGCATGCCTCAAGGATGTAGCATATCATTCCATCTCCTGCCAATTCTTATCTGCAGGATGAGGTCCTCCAACTATAGTGTTTATGATCAACCTACCTACGGTCTAGGCAGGTTCCTCTGGATGGCATGGAGCAGGCCCGCGTCCGGGGTTTGACGTTCCTTGCCTACCCTCTGGTGGGTTCTTAACAAACTCCTGCAGCTTTTTTTGCTTAATTAACTTTTCTATGGCATCATGGAGGTGTCTACACTCCTCATTATTATGTCCGTGGGTCTCATGGAAATGATAATACTTCCCCGTCCGCTTCTGTTCCTCCGTGGACTCCTTTGGGCATGGCTTTCTATATTGAAAGGAGTTACAAGTAGATAGGTAAATATTTTCAAGAGACGTATTCAGGGGGGGTGTATTCGTTGTAGGTTGGAATCCTCGACTTCCGTTTCCCTTTCTCTCTTTTCTTTTCGGGATTTCCACCTCCGGATCCTTTAGATTGCCCAGGCTTGTTCTGGACGTTGACTTGAACTTTTCCCGAGCTGTCGTCGGATTGCTTCACGGCGATGTTACTTTTCACAGTCTCCTAAACAGGCCCTGATGTTTTATCTCATCTTTCCCATCGAGCTTCTTCCCTCCTTATGAATTGATGAGCTTTCGAATAGGAACGCTCCAACGTAGTCAGGGGTTTCCCACTAACCATTCTCCGAACTCCGAGTCTAGATCTACACCTCGCATTACTCCTATCAAAATTGCATGGTCGTTAGGGTTGCTAACTTCAGTAGCAGCAACATGAAACCTCTGCAAGTACGCTTTCAAGGATTCTCCTGGAGCCTGGATTACGCTTGATAAGGACATCACATCCTTTGGACGAGTAGCATGTATCCTGAATTGTTCAACAAATTTCATTGCCAACTCGTCGAAGATGGATATAGACCGCGTAGGAAGTCAAGTAAACCACATGGTGACAATTCCGGACAAAGTGATTGGGAAGCACCTATACTTGGTCGCATCATTCGTCCATCCATCATCCATTCGTACCTCATCACGTGTTGCCTAGGGTCAGCCTTCCCTTCGTAGTCTGGGATAGTCGGCATACTAAATTTTCTACGATACTCAGCCTGTAGAATAGTATCTGTGAAGGGAGTATGACTCTTGGACACTCCTTAATCTTCATTGGTCAAACCTTGGTCTCTCTCATTAACCGGCTGACCATGGCTGATAAGTCTGGAGTTTGTATGGAGGATGGAAGGTTGGGTTCCATTCCATGGGACCGTGCGGGTTGATTTTCCCCTTGCTGGCGATCGGTCAAACGTGCATCCTGAAGGCCAGCTTCATTAGGGTCTTGGTGAGACGGGCATCCGATCTCCTCATGTGCCTGATCCCTAGTGGATCGATCAGCGGTACCTGCCTATGTAGCTTTAGTCTTACGGCGTCTACACCTAGGAGGTTCATCAGCTGAGGTCGAGCTACTAGATGAAGAATAAGGAGCAGGGCTACCTCCATCATTTTGATGCTGCTGTTGAGCAAGCTGAGTCATGAGATAAGCATTGGCTTGAATCTCCTCAGCAAATTGCCTTCTACTTTCCCTGAGTTCTCTCATCAAGTCGTTGAACTCTGTACGGGTAATGACTTCCGTTTGATTTTGGGTGGAAGGTCCTACGCCTTGAATTGCTTATTGGTTGCTAGGCCCAACTTGTTGCACACCGCAGTCTCGTGGACGTCCGCGTTGTGAGAGTCTGATCGGATGCGTGGTCTTTACATAGTAGAGTCGTCGGTCGAAACTCTGAATAGATTCAACGGGCGTCCTATGAATAAGTCGGATCTCCTTCGGGGGATTTTTCAATCCAGTAGCTACAAAGTAGATCCTATCGGCCTGAGAATTCGATTCTTAGTGAAAGCACCAAAATGTTTGCACCAGAATTGGTCACTAACACCCTTAAGAGAGATTGTGTAGAGAGATTAATGAAGAAATTAAGTTTAAACAGAGAACAATATGCTAAATTAAATGCAGAAAACAAGAACACCAGATTTATAGTGGTTCAGCGTAACTGCCTATGTCCACTTTGAGGTTAAGGTTTATTGCTTTTCTGAACAATTGATTACAGATACAAACCATACACCAATTACTTGAATACAATTGTTAAGCAAAGAAGATAAGTCTTGGATAAGTCTTGAATACGGCAGAGTCTCCTCGGTGTTCTCGAAAAAAGGTCCATTTCATTGTGCCCCTACCTCTCTATTTATAGACGAAGATGGGTTGGACTTCCTTGGTGGGCCTAGTAGCAAGATACCTCGATCCAATATGAATGACTTCTGTGTGTCGAGCCACAAATGCCAAGCGGCAAATGCCGAGCCATGTCACTAAGCCGAACGAGGCAGTATGTTGTGTGAAATGTGTAGGCCAAAGGAGGCATGAATGCTGATCGAGGCTTGAATGACGAGCGAGGCAGAATGCCGGTCGAGGATTGAATGCCGAGCTAGCCTGAATGCCAGTCAAGGCCTAAATGCCGAACGAGGCTGAATACCGGTTGAGGCGTGAATGTCGAGCGAGGCTGAATGCTGGTCGAGGCCTGAATGCCAAATGAGGTTTATGTCGACCGACCCTCTTATGCCGAATGACCCTCTTATGCCGAACGGGGCTCGAATGTCTAACGGTGCTAGATGTGTTGAACGAGGTTTATGCCAAACGACCTTGCTATGCCGAACGAGGTTCGTGCCGAACGACCTCCTTATGCTGAACGAGGCTTCCGCTTCAAGTCTCTGTTGACCTGGTCAAACCACTGGGTATATAGTGATTGACAAATTTCGTCGCGCATTAACAATATCAATGTCATATTTTGCAAATGAATTTCGATATTGTTTATATTATTTTATAAGACAAATATACTTGTTTTAATTATTTAAGAATGAAAAAAAAATTTATTTTTAAGTTTGGTTTACATGAATAAATAGTTTAACAAAAACATCAAAATATGACCGTAAAACATTTTGTCGAAAATCAACATTTTGTCGAATAAAAGTTGCCGCAAAGTTGTGGTGGCTTTATGTATATATATATATATATGTACGCATTTTGAAATATGTTAAGTATTAACAATTACTAATCAAGTTTACTTTTTCTAATTAAGGTTAGAAATTTCTAAAAAATCATTAAGAAAAAGTAAACGTAAAAGGACAAAATCATGTCAAATAAAATAAAATAAAAATTTACTTTATTTTTCTTATGCATTAAGTGATTAAGACGTAAATTAGTGATGTGACAAAGTGATGGTAAGTGTTAAAAAAGTAAGGTAAAATAAGGATATTTTGATAATTTTGTAAAGGGTTAATTTTATAATTCACCACTCCTTACTTTTCCTATAAATACCCATCCATTCTTCTCATTTTCTTCACACTTTTCATTTTCTTCATTTTTGAGCTTTCTTTTGCTCATTAATGACTTCTCTGCATTAAGAGTTGTAGGAGAGTTAAGAATAGTAAAGTGCTTAAGCACCAATCCACTAATTACTCTCTAACATCTTCTTAATTCATTTGTTCTTCTTCTTCTCATCTTTAAATGGGCTTAGGCCATGAGTATTGGGATGGGGAGATTATGGCCATGAGTTATGAAGATGGGAGCAAGTTTTGGGCCGAGAGCAAAGTCGAGGAGGAAGGATGGTCGTGAGCATGGGCAAGGTGGTGGAGTTGTTTATGGATGTATTGGTGAAATATATGTTAGTTTAGTGAAGTGTGGTTGGATAAGAATGTTGGTAAGAAGTTAATCGATTAAGTAAAAGGTGGTTACACATTTTTGAATTAACTAATAATTCCAAGTTTAATAATATGAAAGTTAAATATCTTAGATGATTATTGTGTTTATAACTTGGATGCAAAGTTATTTGTTTACATGATTGTTAATATGGATGATTACTTGGTTTGATAATGATAAGGAAAATGGTTAGAAATTAACCAAAGTTAATTAAGTAAGAATTTAAATCCATATAAATATGTGTATGAAAATTATTTAGCCTCTTAATGATTTTAAAATATCCAATAAGGTTGGAAATGATATTAAATAATATAATTGTATGAAATGAAATGAAAAATGGATTTCAAATATGAAAAATACTGTTTAAAATGAGTTTAAAATGATTTAGAAATGTTTTATAAACATTTAAAAGTGTTTCCATAAAGTTTGAAAAGAAATTGAAAAACAAGTCAAAAGTAGGCGCGTCATGTAACAATAGTTCGGGATTTCACACCATAGAATTCAAATAGCTGTAGGAAGTGGAATATAGCTCGGAATCCTTTGAAAAAGGGACATTATGGACTAATATATCCATATCTTTCCAAGAAGAAAGAAAATCGAGATTTCATCTTGTAGATTTTAAAATATGTCCAAAATATTTTTCCTGAAAAATGGCGCTTTTACGGTAAAGTGACCAAAGTTTAAATTGATATTTTAAATATTTTAAAAATATCAAATAAATTCTAAAAATATTTTAAAAGTGATTTAAGTTGAAAATATGGATTTCTAAATGATATAACAATCGTTTTGAGGAATATAGCTTTTAAAGCACTTTTTGTAACACTATTTGCAACGCTTATGCAACAATTTGTAATAACTTATGAATTATGGATTTAAACTCAGCAATCCTCTTTCTAATCTTTTATAAAAAAATTATAATAATAATTATGTGTTTTAAATAATGATTGGTAAGTTTAAATAATCCGTGACAAAAATCAAGTACGTGGAAATGACTAGTACATTTGTCCCGTCTGTGAGACCTAAATGGTAAACAAGGTGTGTAATTAAGGTTAGGAATGGAGCAACTAGTGCCCTGAATTTATAAGGCCTTTGTGTTCTCTTTTAGATAAGGAGCGGAACATATTGAAAGGAAAGCCCGGATGCTTTAAAAAGATTTTCCCAAAGTAAAAGGCGAAGAGCTTTCTAAGAGTTAAACAAGGATTTGAATAAAATGGTTTTAGGTTTGTTGTAACAATGTTTAATTAACATTATGTTTAACCGATTTAAATGAGGATTTGGAAATAGAAAATCTTTATTAAAGGTTTAAATGTGATTTTAAATAAGATGACTTGGTATTTCCCAAGATTACAGAGGAGTTTTAAATGAAAGATTTAAAGAAATAATGTTGAAATTTTTTCTTAAGTAGAAGAGAAAATAATTTGAAATTATTCCAAGATTTAAGAAAGGTTTAAATAAACCAATGGACTGAAAAATCTTAAAAGAAAGGCTACAGTGATTCCATATTCATTAGAAGAATATTTTATAAAGATATATATATCACTCAAAGATATTTTGATAAAGAGAAATGAATGAATCGAACAACAATCATCTAATTACATCTTTTTATCAATAATTGGTTTTGGAGGAACCGGGGTCTGATTTTGGTAAATCCTATCCGAAACCACTTCGAACCAATGTATACATTCGAAGGTGAAGATGTGTTGAAGATGACGATTATTGAAGGCCGGAGATCTTCATAGCGGAAGGACTGCTTGTTGACACTCTCTGGGTAGCTTCCGATATAGAGACATTTATAGCAGTGGTTCTACCGTGTTTTGAAATCTTTGGATTGCAAGGACAATTCGCTACTAATGGTAATATGAGGAGTGCCTTCTGTTTCGTTCAGTCCCAGAACGAACTTGTATGGATGAGTGTCTGACGGTGCATTTCTGATCACAAAAATTGATCTCTATCAACGTATTATCTGCTTAGTGGCGGGGAAGGCAACTTCTCTTAGCTTAACACTCTTTCCTGAGACGTACAAACTCAGAAGTTATACGTTGGTAGAAACCAGTTGTGTGATTAAGGAATAGCAATGTGGCATTCAAAGTGGAACCTGTTATTAGGCTTGTCAACGGATACTTTCGGATGCGTATAGTGCCATATCTGCATCCGCATCCGAAATGATTTTCGGATATCAGATATCCGCATCCACGGATACAGACGGATATCGGATAATTATCCTATCTTCTAATGACTGATAAATCAAGAAATATAAATATAAATTTTAAGTTTAACATACATTTTTTCAATCCAATTGATTATAAAAGTGTTAAATATAAACAAATATGGCCATAATAAATAGTTTTGATTAGTTAATAAGCATTAAGTGCATACAATATAAACTATTAACATAATAAAACAATAAATAAATATATTTCATTATACTAACATACACAAAATTTATACTATAATCTTGACAAAGACCAAACGGATAATTTTCGGATGCGGATGTCTTCGTATCTGCATCCGCATCCGTTTTTCTAGATATCGAATATTATCCGCTTTTCAGATACAGATGCGGATGAATTTTGGATTTTTCGGGCATCCATTGATAACCCTACCTGTTATGATCAAAGCGTGGTTTTGTATAAAAGGCTTTGTCTAAGTTGAGCGTAACCTCACTCCTAAGCCTCACATCTTGGAAATGATATGGGAACTATGTTACATGTTTCAAGCTTAGTATGACGAGGGTGGCGTGTGATCCCTCAAGGTGACTGGCGACGTATGATCTAGGTCACCACGGTGTCTAAACGGGACCCTTGTTTTATGGTATAGTGGCATGTGAGTCCTTACATGGGAAGCCACTGGATATCAAGAAGTGTGGCAACATGAGGAATAGTGGTGTGTGAGCCCTTGTAGGAAAAACCATCGGGTTCCAGTTGCTATGCTTGGTTATCCAGGTTTCCTATCATATTGGAAAATCCAATTCCAATACGAGCCTTACGGTTTTGATTATATTCCCAAAACAGTTGTAAATCTTTGCAAACATTTCAGCTACCCCTTTTGGTTCATATATTCCGTCCAGTATATTCCATTTGACCTAGTCTGGATATATTCACTTAGACTTAGTCCGAGTATTGATACCTTATTTGAATAATTTTATTTGAAAGATGTTTTCCCAAAAGATTGCCATCAAAAATAATATCAAATTATTTTGGCAACAAAAGTGTTTGGTTATCATAAGTTAAAACCTCGTCTGTATTTATGTGTGGGCGTGGTCTTATGGGACACCCTTTCAAATGTTTTGATAACATCGTCATGAGCTATACATTTAAAATTTTGAATATCTCATGCTGGTTTATCAAGCCTGATCCGAGTATTTTTAATACTCGGGTCAGATCCAAGTAGTTTCAGGATTATATGAAGACACTTAGAGTTTCTAGAGGAGAACTGGAGATCTTCATCATCGTATGGACGTATTTTATTATCCGCCGCATCTATTGCATTTGTTTCGTCAGCACTTGTAAGGCCAGGTATTATAACTGTCCAGACTGAATCTATGTTAGACTCAGATATATGTTTTAAAATTTTCGATTGTAAAGATTATTGTTGAAATAATATATGTTGTTCCATTCGTGTTAGATTCTATTTTTCTATTCAGTTCTATCTTTATTTTTCTTTCTACCCTTAAGGACTGCTTGTTCGTGCAATTTGAGTTGGACATGTGTGGTTTATTGTCAATTCAAAGGGTACAAAAAAACGGGTCATTACATTTGATATCAGAGCTTAGGTTGAGTGAACACCTTAGCTTTGTTTGGGTAAGACTCGTCAGAGATAGGGTTAGTAATACCCTAGTACGAGTAACTCATTATAGATAGGGTTAGTAACACCCTAGAATAAGTTTGAGAGTATTATATATGTCCTCGTATTTGTTAGTTACTAATAAAATATTTTGTGTTGATTTATCTGTTGAGTGATTTATGGATCCTGATCAATGCGCCTGATCACCACTATCGATGAGGGTTCCTAAACATTTAAACAAGGCAAACCGACACGCTGATTTTGAAAATTTTAGGTAATTGAAATAATTTTACCTAAGATTATGTATTATATAAAGAAATAAATGTTGAAAATGGTATAGTTATTAATAGTGTGTTAGCTTGTAATTAAGGGAATGATAACTTTTAAGTATTATCATCCGTTGATTTAACAAACACCTTGTGAATTAAGTTTCATAATTTGACTATAAGATGTTTGATAATGATATTGGGTTAGGATAAATGAATTAATATAAGATAATAAATGAGCATATCTTATAAAAAAGAAGGTATTTTACAAAGATAATATAATTTTATAAAAGGTCGAATGGAAGATATGAAAATTTAAAGAGGATTAAAAAAAGTACATTAATATAGGATGAATCTAAAAAATAGATTTTATAAACAACGTAATCTCTAAGGATTTGAAAATAATAATAGTATTAAATGAGAAATAAGTAGTATAACTTATGAATTTAAGATAATAGTAAATTACAACAAAGTTTAAATTTGTTAAACAGATGGATTTAAGTAAAATCAATTTGAAATTTGGGATTTGTATATATTCTTAAGATGTAAAGGTATATCATACAAATATAGATTTAAGTCACGAATTATTTATGCACTTAAATAAAATAATGTCTCTTTAAAAGGATAATTATAACCTGGAAATGTTTTCTCACATAAATTAAGAATTTGGACTAAAAAGTGATTGATTTGCATAAGTTGCAAGATATAATAAACTTAAGTAATAATTTTTCATAAATAATATTAGTATTAAAGGAAATATTCTAAGTAAAAATGATTGTGAAAAAAACAAAAAAGTTTATAATAAAGATAAATTATCAATTGAGTGAAGAATGGTTCCTTTGGAATATTTTCCTGTGACGACCCACCTTTCTCAACCCAGAAAGACGTTTCATCATTAAGAAAGAAAGGGATAGAAATAGAAAAGAATAGAAGAAAGACAACAAACATCAGAATCTCACAGCGGAATGGAACAAAATATAATACATCACATAACTATTACATAGTTATACATACATCAGAGTCATACAATATCATATAACAGGACTGTCATATACATACATGTCCATACATACATACAAAATACAGCATAGACTAACTACACAGCGGAACTACATATATATATATATATACATACATCTGGTCTTCTCCCAAAATAGCTCCTCCAGAAATCAACACTCCCAAATACCTATCACTTGGCTACTCATAAAAATTTGAGTACCCAAGAGTTTATGAAAACACAAAATATAAACTCCGGGTCAGACATGGGTCTGGTATGAGTAAACAGGTTAAAATCGCTTAACTTTGAAAATCATTTGAAAATAAAGGTATCACGTAAGACTTCCCACAAATAAATACGGGTAAGTTTTTACCTTACGCTAACCAAAACAATTTATAGGAAATTCTGTGATATTATAATAGTGTCTAGGGTTTTCAAGTAAAATAGAAAACAGCCGAAATTGTTACATGATTAAATTCCAGCTACTAGCCACGAAAGTGAGTAATACAAACCAAAACCGTAGGGTCATCGTAGGGAAAAAGGATTTCCAACAATGGCAGGGCTACTGGGGTACCGCACGTCACAGTACGGGGCCTAGATCACCGTACCGAGGATCACTCCCGACCCCCTACAACACAATGTCGGAACCATTCCTTACTGAACAGTCCCGAACAAGATAACCCCGCAGTTGTGGCCAACAACTGCTCACACAGCCGAAATAAAAAGGGACATCTAGACAGGGGAATATCTTGTCCTGCTTGGGCATGACCCACCTAACCTTGCTGCATCTCCCCTGTTTTAGCCATTCCCGGTTGATGAGGCTTGAGGCTACGATTACCTTTATTGAACATATCTTAGAATGCTCATCGTCCGCCTGACGATGTGTTGAAAGCATTCAATCCATACAAGTTCGTTCCGGGTTCGAACGAAACCGAAGGCATTATCTCGTTACACTCATTTTGGAATCACCCTCAGAGTCAACGACGATAACCCTTGCATTCTGAAACACCATCTCGATCTCCATTTGATAAGTCACGACCTATCGTTTAATTTGGATCGATGTGGTTTTTGGAGAATCAAAAGTTGATTCTTCCGATCCCGGTCTCATCAGATCCAAACGCCATTTTAAAGGCCAAGTTGTCTATTTAACTTAACAGTTCAATTCAATATTAAAATTCACATAACAGATATAACAGATAAATCATACACAGTTAACACAGATATCCATAATATATCACAACATATCACAGAAACATCATCAAACAGATATCAAAGTCAATCAAACAGAATTATCAATACATACCAAACAGTTTGGATTTATTTTACTTAATTGATTGCTTAAGAATAAACTATTTTATTTTATTTAATTAACGAATAATTGATTAGCTTATTAATGATCAATTAATTACTCAGTTAATCATTAATTTTGAATTTATTAATTATCTAATCTTTAATTAATTATTTAATTAATTAACTTCTATTCATAAACTGTTACTAAATTACTCAGTTAATTAGTTTATTCTTAATTATCAATTAATAACTTACTTATTTAATTACCACTAATTACTTTAATAATTTATTATCAATTTAATTAAAGTGTAATATCTTTAATTAATCACGTAAGTTAACTTTCATTTACTAATTAACTTTTTAGTGATAAGCTTACATTCTTAAGATTTAAATTGATTTAACATATGATTAAATTTTTATTTCAAAATCAACTTAAAGTTACCAATTAAAAATTCAAGTATAAATTTAATCAACATTCTAACTACTTACTGATGATCTCCTACCTTTTCATATTTACCTAAATCAACCTTTAATTAAAATATTAACTTAACTAACTAACAATTGTTTAATTAACTTAGTTACACACTTGCACAAAAATCAGTATGCACGTCCATTTGGGAAAACACCGAGACCGCATCACTTCTTACTCGAGAAAACTCGAGTTTCCCTCGTGTCTCTCTCGTGCGTCCCTCTCTCTCTCACTCTCTCTTCTTCTTCCCAGTTTATTCTCATTTTTTTTTATAAAGTTGTAAATCGAACTGCTGTAGCTACTTTCGTATACGACTCGGAGGCAACCAAAGGGACACTCGAAGCGACCTCACAAAGCTCCCGAGCAACCCACACGCGATAACCCAAAAAACAAAACCACGGCAATGATCACCACCGTGCACGTGTACGATGGTCCGCGTTGCCATCGGCGACTCACACCAACCCCCACAAACCACAAAACGACGTCTCACGCGGAAACAAACTTCACTTCATCGGTATACCCTCGAAATCGAAAAAGAGCCTGAAGCTCGAACTCGAAACGCGAGCACTTCACCGAAAACCACCACGTTCGCCCAATATTTATCACCGGAAGCAAAGCCCCTCCGCTCACGCCAAGACCATACTCTCCACAACCTCCACCTTGACGCTCATCACACTCGACCGTCCCAGTGTGTCGCAATTGGAAATTTACAGAGTATCAAAATTTAAACACTCAAACCCTATTCTTGATTCAAACTCAAAACTTATGCATTTGAAAAATAAATTGACATTTTTCTAGTGCTAATACAACTTCAAACTTGCTTCATAGGAAATTTCAATAATTAAATTTTGTTGAATCAACCAATATTGATAAAAATCAACTTTCGACTTCTCTAGAAACTGCACCTCAAACTTTAATCTAAAAATTATCATTTCACTTTTAAAAATCCTAACTTCGTATGTTTATTTAATATATGAATTCGAATTATCAATTAAAAGTGTTTGAATTTTTACACATATAGGTTTCTTACTGCAAACATAAATATACAGAGTCCATGTCTTACTGTAAAGTATCAAACAATGTCTAGATTTCTACTTGAAGATTAATCATCCTATCATGTTTTAAAAATCATAGTTTAAATGGTTTACAAATTAAAGTACAAATCTTTATCTATTTTCCTTGTTCAGAAATCTAAAATATTGAAAATTAACCCATAGTGGATCTTCCAGTAACAACAGTTAACACAGAGCATTTTACATTCAGTATAATAGGCATAAGGTTATCTGATCTAAGCATCTAGTTTAAAATTTCAAGAAAATATGTTTACTCACATAAAACTGTTGAACAGAATTGATGAGTTGAAGAATTTGCAGTAGAATTCTCTGAAACTCTCCCTGTTGGTTTTTGCCGTTGAATTAAATTCAAGTTTGCAAAGCATACAATGTTTTCTCAGATTTGTTTTTAAGTTAAAGTTCGTATAAAATGAACTGATGATATAAAAGTGGATATATATAAATGCTTGAACAAAACAGGTGATAACTGGACAGCCTCCATTTTTGACCAACAAGAATTTTTGTATTAAATTTACTGCAATATGAAATGATTTTGTGATCTCGGCTGCATGTACTTGTTAACAAGAAGTTATGCTAATAAATGTTTATGCTTTTAATCATGATAGCAAGTAATCAAATGTTTACTGAGAGTTGCAATTTTGTACAAAGATATTTATCATTTCGGCTAAACATGTTTTGCAAGATACAGATTTTAATTTTTTTTCTTTTTACTGGACAAAGATGTTTGAAACATTTTCAATTGTTCAGTTTCATATTTGCTTATATTTAATGAATGCTTCATTTATGCTTAACAAGTAATAAATGTTTCAGATTTCTGTTTTGTTTTGTACAAGTCACAGATTTTCCCATTATTAATTTGAACTGAAATCTTTTGTTTTTATTTTATTTAAACTAAAACTTGGTTTGCTTATACCTATAAACTGTACAAAAGCACAAATATGTTTATTACTGGTTTACATTTATTTTTAGTTTATAAAAATTTTCTCTGGACAAACATTTAATTGCTGTACAAATGTATATGTGTATATAGGCAATGCATCAAAATTCTTATATTTGACTTTGTTTTCTTATGCATAAATAAAATTAAACTTTTATTATTCCATACTCCATTTATTTGTTCATTTACACGGATATTAATATTATAGTGTTCTCATGTTCATACACTTGTATTAATATAGTTCAAGTTATAACTTATATTCGTAAATTTATATCTTAGTTATATTTTATATTTTATAATTTATGGTTTATACTTATGTTTATAATTATGATTCATACTTGTTTTCCATGTTTATGTTTAATACTACTATGTTTGTTTATTTTTAATCTCATCATCTTAAAAACTAACATTGTATCCATATAAACTATCAAATAACAAAATATTGAATCTTTGATTTGATTTTATTAAATAAGACCGATTTTGTTTTAAATGGTTTTGAAGTATTCTATTTAATTTTCAAATCAAAACTTTCTTTGACAAACATATATAACTGTTAAATATCCAAGATCTCATCAATTTAAACATTGTCAAGCTTATATTTAATTTAAATTAGATTAAATATTTATTAAAATATGCTGTCAAAAATTCCGGGTCGTTACATTCCTCCCCCCTTAAAAGAATTTCGTCCCCGAAATTTAAACAACAGTTAATTCCACAAACTTCTATATTAACCATCCAAACATACATATCATTCATACAATAGCTAACAAACAAACAGCCTATACTAACAAAGATCACTAGTTATCCGAACATAAATCCGGATAAGCATTCCTAAAACTATCGAGAGTTTCCCAGGTACAATCTCTGGGATCCTCACTCCATTGAACCTTGATGAGTTTCACCACTTTGTTCCTGAGTTTCTTCTCGTCTCGATCCACAATCTGAACTGGATTTCTGACCACAGTTAAATTGGGTTCCACTTCCAAATCTTCTTGAACTACCGGTTCTACAACCAGTGAGGGATCATGAACAAATTTCCTCAAATGCGATACATGAAACACATTGTGAATCCCAGACATCCGCTCTGGTAATTCAATCCTGTAGGCCACAGTTCCAATTCTCTCCAATACTCGAAATGGTCCAATGTATCTCGGAGCAAGTTTTCCCGTCTTTCCGAATCTTATAGCACCTTTAATTGGGGAAACTTTAACAAAAACCAAGTCTCCGATCTCAAATTCCAATGGTCGTCGTCTTCTATCCCCATATTTCTTCTGACGATCTTGAGCAGCTTTCATCCTTTTCTTGATAAGCTCAACCTTCGTAGAAGCTTCACGAATAAGATCGGGTCCGAGCACAAGACGATCCTTCGATTCAATCCAGCAAGATGGAGATCTACACGGTCTTCCGTATAAAGCTTCATAAGGAGCCATCTTAATACTTGCTTGATAACTGTTATTATAAGAAAATTCCACTAAATGAAGATGGTCCTCCCAAGATCCTCCAAAATCTAAAATACAAGCCCGTAGCATATCCTCAAGAATACGATTCAGCCTCTCCGTCTGTCCGTCCGTTTGAGGATGACAGGCTGTACTCAATCTCAAATCTGTTCCCATTGCTGATTGCAGAGCTTCCCAAAATTTGCTAGTGAAAATAGGATCACGGTCACTTACTATGCTGACTGGGACACCATGCAATCGAACTATATCCTTCAGGAAAATTTCCGCCAAAGAAACTGCAGTGCGGGTTGCCTTAACTGGTATAAAATGGGCGCTCTTAGTTAAATGATCTATAATAACCCATATACCGTCATTTCCTTTCCTGGTTCTAGGCAAACCATCAATAAAATCCATCGAGATTATTTCCCATTTCCAATTCGGAATTTCCAGAGGTTGCAATAACCCGGCAGATTTCTGTTGATCACCTTTAACTTGTTGACAAATGGCACAACTGTTCACAAATCTAGCAATATCCTTTTTCATGCCTGGCCACCAGAATACTCTCCTCATATCTTTATACATCTTCAAAATTTCAGGATGAATATTCAATTTGGAGCGATGACTTTCTGATAACACTTCCTGCTTCAAATCCTTGTCATTCGGAACACAGATTCTCCCGCTAATCCTTAGTGTTCCTTGGTCATCAATTTCAAAATTAGGACACCGACCTTTCCTGACTCTCTTGATGATCCTCCTCAACTTCTTATCAGATTCTTGCTTGCTTGAGTTCCTTTCAATGAGAGACGGAACCACTTCCAAAAGAGATAAAACCGCGTTCCTACTAAGAGCATCAGCTACGACATTCGCTTTCCCCGGAGTGTACATAATATCCAAGTCATAAGATGCAAGAAATTCAACCCACCGCTGCTGTCTCAGATTAAGGTCTTTTTGAGAGAATAGATATTTCAACCGTTTGTGATCCGTGAACAATTCGAATTTCTCTCCTAAAAGATAATGTCTCCAAATTTTCAAAGCAAAAACAATGGCTAGCAATTCAAGATCATGCGTAGCATAGTTTTTCTCATGAGGCTTCAACTGTCGACTAGCATACGCAATAACCCTTCCGTTCTGCATCAGAACTGCTCCCAAACCAACAATACAAGCATCAGTGTAAACCTCGAATTTGCTCTTACCATCCGGAATAGCAAGTACTGGGGCACTAGTTAGCCTTCTCTTCAATTCTTGAAAAGCTTCTTCACATTGAGGCGTCCATTTGAATTTCGCTCCTTTCCTGGTCAGCTTAGTCTGATGCGAAGAAATCTTGGAATAATCTCTGATAAATCTCCTGTACTAGCCAGCCAATCCTAGAAAATTGCGAACTTCCGTCGGTGTCTCTGGCTGTTTCCATTCCAGAATAGTTTCAACTTTTGCTGGGTCTACAGAAATACCTTCACCAGAAACAATGTGCCCTAAAAATTTAACTTCCGATTTCCAGAAATGGCACTTCGAAAACTTCGCCTTCAACACATTCTTCCTCAGAGTCTCCAATACAATCCTCAAATGTTCCCTGTGCTCTTCTTCGGATTTGGAATAGACCAAGATATCATCAATGAATACCAACACAAATTTATTCAACACATCCCTAAAGACTCGATTCATGAGGTCAACGAAATAGGCAGGAGCATTGGTTAATCCGAACGGCATAACCAACCACTCATAGAAACAATTCGGTCCCCTAAATGCAGTCAAGGGAATACTGTCTTCAGCTACCCTCAACTGGTGGAAACCTGAAGCTAGATCCAATTAAGAAAAGATAGAAGCACCATGCAACTGGTCAAAAAGATCATCGATGCGAGGAAGAGGATATTTATTACGGATAGTCACTTTGTTCAATTCTCTATAATCCACACAGAACCTCAGTGATCCATCCGATTTGGTCACAAACACCACCGATGAACCCCAACAAGAAAAACCGGGTCTAATCAATCCCTTCTCTAAAAGATCCTGCGTCTGCTTAATCAACTCTTCTCTTTCCCTAGGAGCCATTCTCCTACTGGATGAATCACTGGCACAGCTCCTGTAATCAAATCAATACGGAACTCTATTTCTCGATGTGGTGGCAAACACTTAACTTCTTCAAAAACATCAGCAAAATCCTGAACCACATCGATATCTTCAACCCTCTCTTCAGACGTCTCAATTCCATGCAAAAGACTGCTCAAGTGAATTCCAAAATTATCACACGACACTCTGGAAATTCCACCCAGATCAGTTCCTAACGAAACTGTTCTTTCATCACAATTCAAAACGGCTTTATACTTATCCAGCCAATCCATATCCAAAATAAGATCAAATCCCTTAAAATTCAACACATACGGGTCACAAGAAAAACTGTGGGATAGATAAGAGATCTTCAAGTCCTTACAAATAGTGTCTAATTTGGTCACCCCTCCTATAGGATTAGATACCAAGCTAGAACTATCTACAGAACTAGGGGTAAGAGAAAACTTTTCAATAGAGTCCAAAGAAATAAAACTCAAGGAAGCACCCGAATCAAACATAACTCTAATATATTTTCCATTTAAAAGTAAAGTACCTTCTAATACTCCTTTGCCCACCGAAGAAGAAGATGGTCCGGCTTCCAAAGCAAAAACTTTATTCTGAGGTGCTCTCTGCAGAAGTGGACAATTCTTGATCATGTGTCCTGGCTGATGACAATTAAAGCACAATGATTTCTGAACCATAGCTGATCCTGGGCCACTCTGATGCGGTGCTGCTATTGCTGCTGGACTTATTTGCCAAATGCCCTTCCTGATGACAAATGTAGCACTTTCGAGGTCCGTTGTTATTCCCAGGTTTCTTCTTATTCGGTTTTCTCCATTTAGGATCAAACTTTCGCTTATTTGGATTAGTGAAATTCCCACCTGAAGCTGCAACTGGAGCCCCTGGTTTCTTACTCATCAAACTCTCATACCTCAATGCCATATCAATTAAATCAACAAAAGATCCCTTCAGAAGCAATGTCAATTTCCTATGGAATTCAGGCCTCAACCCTTGCACAAATTTCTCATTCTTTTTCAGAGGAGTATCGATGAGTCCTGGTCCATAACAAGAGAGTTTGTTGAATCTAGTTTCATACTCCGAAATGGACATACTACCCTGCTTCAAATACAGAAAATCCTGATACAATTGGGTTCTCCCTGCCGTTGGTACAAACTTCTATTCAAACAACTCCTTGAATTTGTCCCAAGAAATGTCATCCTCATAAATATTTGCAATAGTTGAATCCCACCATGCTGTTGCACCACCTTGCAGTTGCCACGATGCCATATGCCTCTTATGCTCATCAGTCAATCTCATGCTCTTGAAAATACGCTCACAAGAGCATAGCCAGTCTTGAACTTCAATTATTGACTCCGAACCTTTGAATGGTTGCCCTCCAAGATGTTTGAAATCTTTGCATAAGGCTGCAAAGCTAACTAGAGACGGTACTGGATTGACAGCCTCACTAACATTTTGACTCCGTCCATTATCTGTAGAAGTACTGGCCCTAACTCTACCTCTTCTTCCTGAACTCATGTCGGTTACCTGAACAGGTAACTCAACAATTTAGATAGATATATATATATATAATATTATATGAAAATACAAATACGCACTCTCAAGATAAATATAACACTAGAGCCTAGGTACTCGCTCTACCTAGCGCTCTGATACCAACTGTGACGACCCGCCTTTCTCAACCCAGAAAGACGTTTCATCATTAATAAAGAAAGGGATAGAAATAGAAAAGAATAGAAGAAAGAACAACAAACATCAGAATCGCACAGCGGAATGGAACAAAATATAATACATCACATAACTATTACATAGTTATACATACATCAGAGTCATACAATATCATATAACAGGACTGTCATATACATATATGTCCATACATACATCCAAAATACAGCATAGACTAACTACACAGCGGAACTACATATATATATATATATATACACATACGTCTGGTCTTCTCCCAAAATAGCTCCTCCAGAAATCAACACTCCCAAATACCTATCACTTGGCTACTCATAAAAATTTGAGTACCCAAGAGTTTATGAAAACACAAAATATAAACTCCGGGTCAGACATGGGTCTGCTATGAGTAAACAGGTTAAAATTGCTTAACTTTGAAAATCATTTGAAAATAAAGGTATCACGTAAGACTTCCCACAAATAAATACGGTAAGTTTTTACCTTACGCTAACCAAAACATTTTATAGGAAATTCTGTGATATTATAATAGTGTCTAGGGTTTTCAAGTAAAATAGAAAATAGCCGAAATTGTTACATGATTAAATTCCAGCTACTAGCCACGAAAGTGGGTAATACAAACCAAAACCGTAGGGTCTCGTAGGGAAAATGGATTTCCAACAATGGCAGGGCTACTGGGGTACCGCCCGTCACAGTACAGGGCCTAGATCACCGTACCGAGGATCACTCCCGACCCCTACAACACAAGGTCGGAACCATTCCTTACTGAACAGTCCCGAACAAGATAACCCCGCAGTTGTGGCCAACAACTGCTCACACAGCCGAAATAAAAAGGGACATCTAGACAGGGGAATATCTTGTCCTGCTTGGGCATGACCCACCTAACCTTGCTGCATCTCCCCTGTTTTAGCCATTCTCGGTTGATGAGGCTTGAGGCTACGATTACCTTTATTGAACATATCTTAGAATGCTCATCGTCCGCCTGACGATGTGTTGAAAGCATTCAATCCATACAAGTTCGTTCCGGGTTCGAACGAAACCGAAGGCATTATCTCGTTACACTCATTTTGGAATCACCCTCAGAGTCAACGACGATAACCCTTGCATTCTGAAACACCATCTCGATCTCCAATTGATAAGTCACGACCTATCGTTTAATTTGGATCGATGTGGTTATCGGAGAATCAAAAGTTGATTCTTCCGATCCTGGTCTCATCAGATCCAAACGCCATTTTAAAGGCCAAGTTGTCTATTTAACTTAACAGTTCAATTTAATATCAAAATTCACATAACAGATATAACAGATAAATCATACACAGTTAACACAGATATCCATAATATATCACAACATATCACAGAAACATCATCAAACAGATATCAAAGTCAATCAAACAGAATTATCAATGCATACCAAACAGTTTGGATATATTTTACTTAATTGATTGCTTAAGAATAAACTATTTTATTTTATTTAATTAATGAATAATTGATTAGCTTATTAATTATCAATTAATTACTCAGTTAATCATTAATTTTGAATTTATTAACTATCTAATCTTTAATTAATTATTTAATTAATTAACTTCTATTCATAAATTGTTACTAAATTACTCAGTTAATTAGTTTATTCTTAATTATCAATTAATAACTTACTTATTTAATTACCACTAATTACTTTAATAATTTATTATCAATTTAATTAAAGTGTAATATCTTTAATTAATCATGTAAGTTAACTTTCATTTACTAATTAACTTTTTAGTGATAAGCTTACATTCTTAAGATTTAAATTGATTTAACATATGATTAAATTTTTATTTCAAAATCAACTTAAAGTTACCAATTAAAAATTCAAGTATAAATTTAATCAACATTCTAACTACTTACTGATAATCTCCTACCTTTTCATATTTACCTAAATCAACCTTTAATTAAAATATTAACTTAACTAACTAACAATTGTTTAATTAACTTAGTTACACACTTGCACAAAAATCAGTATGCACGTCCATTTGGGAAAACACCGAGACCGCATCACTCCTTACTCGAGAAAACTCGAGTTTCCCTCGTGTCTCTCCCGTGCGTCCCTCTCTCTCTCACTCACTCTTCTTCTTCCCAGTTTATTCTCATTTTTTTTTATAAAGTTGTAAATCGAACTGCTGTAGCTACTTTCGTATATGACTCGGAGGCAACCAAAGGGACACTCGAAGCGACCTCACAAAGATCCCGAGCAACCCACACGTGATAACCCAAAAAACCAAAACCACGGCACTGATCACCACAGTGCACGTGCACGGTGGTTCGTGTTGCCATCGGCGACTCACACCAACCCCCACAAACCACAAAACGACGTCTCACGCGGAAACAAACTTCACTTCATTGCTATACCCTCGAAATCGAAAAAGAGCCTGAAGCTCGAACTCGAAACGCGAGCACTTCATCGAAAACCACCACGTTCGCCCAATATTTATCACCGGAAGCAGCCCCTCTGCTCATGCCAAGACCATACTCTCCACAACCTCCACCTTGACGCTCATCACACTCGACCGTCCCAGTGTGTCGCAATTGGAAATTTACAGAGTATCAAAATTTAAACACTCAAACCCTATTCTTGATTCAAACTCAAAATTTATGCATTTGAAAAATAAATTGACATTTTTCTAGTGCTAATACAACTTCAAACTTGCTTCATAGGAAATTTCAATAATTAAATTTTGTTGAATCAACCAATATTGATAAAAATCAACTTTCGACTTCTCTAGAAACTGCACCTCAAACTTTAATCTAAAAATTATCATTTCACTTTTAAAAATCCTAACTTCGTATGTTTATTTAATATATGAATTCGAATTATCAATTAAAAGTGTTTGAATTTTTACACATATAGGTTTCTTACTGCAAACATAAATATACAGAGTCCATGTCTTACTTAAAGTATCAAACAATGTCTAGATTTCTGCTTAAAGATTAATCATCCTATCATGTTTTAAAAATCATAGTTTAAATGGTTTACAAATTAAAGTATAAATCTTTATCTATTTTCCTTGTTCAGAAATCTAAAATATTGAAAATTAACCCATAGTGGATCTTCCAGTAACAACAGTTAACACAGAGCGTTTTACATTCAGTATAACAGGCATAAGGTTATCTGATCTAAGCATCTA
This sequence comes from Allium cepa, assembly GCA_030765085.1. Taxonomy (NCBI): domain Eukaryota; kingdom Viridiplantae; phylum Streptophyta; class Magnoliopsida; order Asparagales; family Amaryllidaceae; genus Allium; species Allium cepa. The sequence goes on from CM060930.1 coordinate 244,772,498, forward strand.
GTTTAAAATTTCAAGAAAATATGTTTACTCACATAAAACTGTTGAACAGAATTGATGAGTTGAAGAATTTGCAGTAGAATTCTCTGAAACTCTCCCTGTTGGTTTTTGCTGTTGAATTAAATTCAAGTTTGCAAAGCATACAATGTTTTCTCAGATTTGTTTTAAGTTAAAGTTTGTATAAAATGAACTGATGATATAAAAGTGGATATATATAAATGCTTGAACAAAACAGGTGATAACTGGACAGCCTCCATTTTTGACCAACAAAAATTTTTGTATTAAATTTACTGCAATATGAAATGATTTTGTGATCTCGGCTGCATGTACTTGTTAACAAGAAGTTATGCTAATAAATGTTTATGCTTTTAATCATGATAGCAAGTAATTAAATGTTTACTGAGAGTTGCAATTTTGTACAAAGATATTTATCATTTCGGCCAAACATGTTTTGCAAGATATAGATTTTTTTTTTCTTTTTACTGGACAAGATGTTTGAAACATTTTCAATTGTTCAGTTTCATATTTGCTTATATTTAGTGAATGCTTCATTTATGCTTAACAAGTAATAAATGTTTCAGATTTCTGTTTTGTTTTGTACAAGTCACAGATTTTCCCATTATTAATTTGAACTGAAATCTTTTGTTTTTATTTTATTTAAAGTAAAACTTGGTTTGCTTATACCTATAAAATGTACAAAAGCACAAATATGTTTATTACTGGTTTACATTTATTTTTAGTTTATAAAAATTTCTCTGGACAAACACTTAATTGCTGTACAAATGTATATGTGTATATAGGCAATGCATCAAGATTCTTATATTTGACTTTGTTTTCTTATGCATAAATAAAATTAAACTTTTATTATTCCATACTCCATTTATTTGTTCATTTACATGGATATTAATATTATAGTGTTCTCATGTTCATACACTTGTATTAATATAGTTCAAGTTATAACTTATATTCGTAAATTTATGTCTTAGTTATATTTTATATTTTATAATTTATGATTTATACTTATGTTTATAATTATGATTCATACTTGTTTTCCATGTTTATGTTTAATATTACTATGTTTGTTTATTTTTAATCTCATCATCTTAAAAACTAACACTGTATCCATATAAACTATAAAATAACAAAATATTGAATCTTTGATTTGATTTTATTAAATAAGACCGATTTTGTTTTAAATGGTTTTGAAGTATTCTATTTAAATTTTAAAATCAAAACTTTCTTTGACAAACATATATAACTGTTAAATATCCAAGATCTCATCAATTTAAACATTGTCAAGCTTATATTTAATTTAAATTAAATATTTATTAAAATATGCTGTCAAAAATTCCGGATCGTTACATTTCCTTTAATAAAAATATTTGAAAATAAATAATTAAAGGGATTATATAAGAAACATCTTTATAAAATGTTTGAACTTACGATAAAAGTTACGTAACTTTGAGGTGTTTACACCAATGCGAAAATGGATTTATCACTCGATTCTTGACGACGAATATTGATGAGATTTTGTGGTTAGGTACTTGAGTTTTCTATCATAGTTGAGAGCTGTGCAAGGAAAGCAAAGGTTTATGACCTAGAGGCCTAATTAGAATCCGCACTAGAGTATTGGGGGATCGATACTAGTTCGGAAGAAAAGTTGTGTATTTGAATAAGAGATCAAATCATATATTGCATACGAATATTCTATTTATATTATAGAGAATTAAGATTAAAGATAAATATTTTAGGTAAATACCTTTGGGGTTTATTTTGGGGTAGTTTCGAAGAAATTCTTTTAAGGGGGGAAATCTGTAACGATCCATAATTTTACCACTTTGAAAATAAAATATTTAATACATTTAAATATTCAAATATAGGATTTTCAAACTTAAATAATCATTTTTCATACAATAAACAAGAATGGTAAACTTATTTTTAGAATTGAATAAATATTTTCGACTTTTGCCGTAACGTTGGCAAAATTGATAAAAGCCGGTTTTGAATAAAATTGGATATACGGTCAAATAATTGTTTTAAAAGATGAATAACTCCTTTTAAAATCATTATATATTAATAATAATTGGTTGATAAAAGTTTGATAACCGTATACGTATATTTATGTTATAGTGATCGACAAATTAAATCGTGCATTAACAAAATCAGTGTCATATTTTGCAATTGAATTTCAATACTGTTTTATATTATTTTATAAGCCAAATATACTTGTTTTAATTTTTTAAAAACGCGAAGAAATTTATTTTCAAGTTTGGTTTACATGAATAAATAATTTAATAAAAACTTCAAAATATGACCATAAAACATTTTGTCGAAATCAACGTTTTGTCAAATAAAATTACCGCAACGTTGTTACGGCTTTTTGTATATATACATATACACATTTTTAAATATGTTAAGTATTAACAATTAACTAATCAAGTTTACTTTTGCTGATTAAGGTTGGAAATTTCTAAAAAATCATTAAGAAAAAGTAAACATAAAAGGACAAAATCATGTCAAATCAAATCAAATAATTTTTTACTTTATTTTCATTATGCATTAAGTGATCAAGACATAAAGTAGTGATCTGGCAAAGTGATGGTAAGTGTTGAAAAAGTAAGATAAAGTAATGATATTTTGGTAATTTTGTAAAGGGTTAATTTTGCAATTCACCACTCCTAACTTTTCCTATAAATACCTATCCATTCTTCTCATTTTCTTCACACTTCTCATTTTCTTCATTTTTAAGCTTTCTTTTACACATTAACGACTTCTCTTTTTTAACAGAGGTAGGAGGGTTAAAAATAGTGGAGTGCTTAAGCATCAGTCCACTAATTACTCTCTAATCTCTTTTTAATTCTCTTCTTCTTCTCTTCTTTAAATGGCCTTAGGCCATGAGCATCGGGATAGGGAGGCTACGGCTGTGAGCTATGGAGGTGGAAGGAAGGTTTGGGCTGAGAGCAAAGTCGAGGAGGAAGGATGGTCGTGAGCATGGGCAAGGTAGTGGAGTTGTTTATGGATGTATTAGCGAAGAATATGTTAGTTTAGTGAAGTGTAGTTGGATAATAATGTTGGTAGGAAGTTAATCGATTAAGTTAAAGGTGAGTACTCATATTTTAATTAACTAATAATTCCAAGTTTAATAATATGAAAGTTAAATATCTTTGATGATCAATATGTTTGATAACTTAGATGCAAAGTTGGTTGTTTACATGATTTTTAATATGGATGATTACTTGGTTTGATAAACGAAAGAGAAATGGTTAGAATTAAATAAGAATTATTTAGCCTCTTAATAATTTTAGAATATCTAATGAGGTTTGAAATGGTATTATAATAATATAACGAAATGAAATGGAAAATGAATTTGAAATATGAAATTTTTTGTTTAAAATTAGTTTAAAATGATATATAAATGTTTCATAAACATTTAAAAGTGTTTTCATGAAGTTTGAAAAGAAATTGAAAAACAAGTCAAAAGTAGGCACGTCGCGTAACTGTATTTCACGATTTCGTGCCATAGAATTCAAACAAGTGTGGGGAGTAGAACATAGCTCGGAATCCTTTGAGACAAGAACTTTCTGGACTACTATATCCATATCTTTCCAACGAAGAAAGAAAATCAAGATTTCATCTTGTAGATTTTAAGATATGTCCAAAACAATTTTCCAAAAAATCACGCTTTTGCACTAAAGTGACCAAAGTTTAAAATTGATATTTTAAATGTTTTAAAAATATGAAATAAATTCTAAAAATATTTTAAAAGTGATTTAAGTTGAAAAGATGGATTTCTAAATGATATAAAAGTCGTATTGAAGAATATAGCTTTTAAAGCACTTTTTGTAACATTATTGCAACTGTTTCGCAACAATTTATAGTAACTTATGAATTATGGATTTAAACTCAATAATCCTCTTTCTAATATTTTATAAATGTGTTTAGAAGAATAATTAAGTTTTTTAAATAATGATTGGGAAGTTTAAATAATCCTTAACAAAAATTGAGTATGCGGAGACGACTAGTACATTTGTCCTGCTTATGAGATTTAAATGGTAAAACAAGGTGTGTAACTAAAGTTAGGAATGAAGCAGCCAGTGCCCTCACTCACTTGCCTTTTGTTTTCTTTTTCAGACGAGGGGTAGAACAAATCGAAAGGAAAGCCCGGATGCTCTAAAAAGGTTTTCCCAAAGTAAAAGGCGATAGCTTTCTAAGAATTAAACAAGGATTTGAATAAAATGGTTTTGGGTTTGTTGTAACGATGTTTTAATTAACATCATGTTTAACACATTTAAATGAGGATTTGGAAATAGAAAATCTTTATTAAAGGTTTAAACGTGATTTTAAATAAGATTATGGAGGAGTTTTAAATGAAAGATTTAAAGAAATAATGCTGAAATGTTTTCCTAAGTAGAAGAGAAAATAATTTGGAATTATTCCAAGATTTAAAAAAGGTTTAAATAAACCAAAGGATTGAAAAATCTTAAAAGAAAGGCTATAGTGGTTCCATATTCATTAGAAGAATATTTTATAAAGACATATATCTCTCGATGATATTTTTGATAAAGAGAAATGCATGAATCTAATAACAATCATCTAATTACATCTTTTTATTGATAATTGGTTTCGAAGGAATCATAGTCGAATTTAGGTAACTCCTATCCATAAACTACTTCGAACCAATGTATATGTTCGAAAGTGAAGACGTGTCAAAGATGATGATTATGGAAGACCAGAGATCTTCATAGCAGAAGGACTACTTGTTGACATTCTCTGGGTAGCTCCAAATATAGAGACATTTATAGTAGTGGTTCTATCGTGGTTTGAAATCTTCAGATTGCAAGGACTACTCACTACTAATGGTAGTAGGAGGAGTGCCTTCAGTATCGTTCAGTCTTAGAACGAAATTGTATGGATGAGTGTCCGAAAGTGCATTTTTGATCATATAAATTGATCTCTTTCAACGTATTATCTGCTTGGTGGCGAAGAAGGCAACTTTTCTTAGCTCAACACCATTTCCTGAGACGTACGAGCTCAGGAGTTATACGTTGGTAGAAACCAGTTGTGTGATTAAGGAATGATAATGTGGCATTCAAAGTGGAACCTGTTATGATCAGAGCGTGGTTTTGTATGAAAAGCGTGGCTTTGCCTAAGTTGAGCATAACCTTACTCCTAAGCCTCACATCTCAAAAATAATATGGAAACTATGTTACATATTTCAGGCTTAGTATGATGAGGGTGGCGTATGATCCCTCAAGGTGACCGACAATGTATGATCTAGGTCACCACTGTGTCCAGACGGGACGTTTATTGTATGGTATAGTGGCATGTGAGTCCTTGCATGAGAAGCCACCGGATATCAAGAAGTGTGGCATTATAAGGAAAAGTGGCGTGTGAGTCCTTGCACGAAAAACCACCCGGTTCCGGTTGCTATGCGTGGTTATCGAGGTTCCCTTTCATATCGGAAAATCCAATTCCAATACAAACTTTACGATTTTGATTGTATTCCCAAAATAGTTGTGATGATTTGCAAACATTTCAGCTACCCCTTTTGATATCATATATTCCGTTTGGTGCTGTAACGACCCAGAATTTTGAACAATTTAATTTGAAAATATTTAATTAATTTTAAATATTTGAATGATGGTTTAGTTTGAATTCTCAATATAACAATGAATTTGGCGATTAAATTATAAAATTTAATCTATTGAAAGTTGAATAAAAATTTTGAATCTTCAGTTTTAAGCTGATTAAAAATATTTCAAAGGCTTGTAAAATTCATATTGATAATACTGAAGATAATAGAAGCTTCGGAATTAAATTTGAAAGTGATTTATCCAGTTTTGAAATTTTATCGTTTGAATCGATATTTAAAAATAGCCTTCCGAGGCATAGTCTCGGAATTCGAAGAAACCAGTTCCATTGGGTCCGTAATATTGAATTATTATCGGATTTCAAATTTCGTATTGATCGGAGTTGTTGTGTGAGCCGACAATATATAAACGCATTGAACATTTACCTCGAAAATTCAAATTTAAAATTTTATATATATTCACGTACTAATCACCATCAGCTACTTTCCCTTCCTTAAATCATGCCAAAAATCACGAAAAGAAATCGTGTAAACCATGCCTCTTCCAATTTTAAATAACCCTCTCCCTCACTTTCTAAATCAAATCTCAGTAAAAAAAGGAATGGCCGAACTAAAAAATTCACAAACGTAAACAAATAAAATTTATGGCCGCACTTCTTTCATTTCAAAAATCAAAATTAAACAACCGATTTCCTCTTTCCCTTAGTAGATCGCAATCTCTCTCTTCAGTTTTCGAATCGGGAAAAAAATAAATCAAATGGCGGAAGCCACCAGTTCGAAATCGCGAGACTTGTCTCACTCGCAAGTGAATTCGCAAACCGCATCGCCTGTAGGGATCGCGAGCAAATTGTGAGGTGCTACGGAGAGGATGTCGGCTTGCTTGAAGATGGATTCGTGAGAGCTAGGCTTCATGATGGCGATCGGCATGGTGGGCGTTGTGAGGGTCAGTGCTCGAGGCCGAGGGCAGCGGTCGTGTGGAAGCTAAGGTTTCGTTCGAGCGGGTGGTAGGTGTGCGTGCGTTGGGCTGGGGATCGATGGCCACGTGATGCTCGTGGTGATGATTTCTACAGGAAATAGATTTTTAATCTACAGTAAGGTATAATTACAAGTTATTTTCATTTCAGTTAATACTAATATATAGGTATGAAATAATAAATTTTTACAGTAAGGAAATTTATTAAATTGATTTTTCAGTCTGAATCAATAGTAAAAAATAAAAAAAAAAGGTAAAACCTGTATTTGATTATTTACAGTAAGGTATAACCATTTGTTCTTCAATTTATAGATATATATATATATATATATATATATCTATGTATATGTATATGTATATGTATATGTATATGTATGTGTATATATATATATATGTATGTATATATATATATATGTATATATATATATGTATGTATACATACCCAGTAAACAGAACTCTTTTCTTTTCTGTTTAGTTTAGAAAAAATGTGTATTTGAATATATAGGATTTTGAGACAGTAAATATACGTAGGACAAGTTTTCTTAAAATAAAATCAATTATCTTGGTGAGATAATTTGTTAATGTAAATCAGTGTTAAACCAAATCATTAGTTAATAAAAAAAAATTATTTATCTACATAGATTATCTTATAAGTCACTAAAATTATTTCATAATTTACTTGTTTTAGAAATGGTTAAAGAATATTAGTCCAAAATATAATTTTTGGTTAATAAAATTTATTAAAAAAGGGAAATTTAATAATTAGTTAGATAAATTTATTAAAGAAGAAAATTGGTTTAAAAAGAATTATCAGCTAATCAAAAACTATTAAACGGAAGTTAATTGTTCAGTTGATTCGAATATTAATAAATTGTGTAAATATTTATACAAGGTATAAATCAAGAAAATCGAGTCAAGATGGAAACGGATTGCAAAATAAATAGCTAAGGTGAGAACTTCTCACTCAAAGGGGTTTTATTTAAATTTTAAATAGTTAGATTTAAAATTGTTGATTGTGTTGATTGTTTGTTTGGATAATATAGTATTATCTATTGTATTGAAATAGACCCTATATGCCGCCTATTAAGCGGATGTTATTTATTAAACCCATATACCGTGATATTCCACCTTGAAGTGGAATTGGTATTATATATGTACTTGGAGTTGATTTCCTGCATTATATAGCGGATGAGACCCTATTGCGCCGCATAATAGAGGATAATAATTTACAAATCCCATATACCGCGATATCCCGTCTTGAAACGGGATTAGTATTGTGCTAACATCTATGGATGCAGGGAAACAGGTTGGAGGGATCCAACTGGATTCCTCAAATAATTGAATTGGTTTCAATATTTTGTGTTGATTTCTTTTTATTATAATCCCTGTGTGATTATCTTTATGATTGAAATCGTTGAAGACTAAAATTTATCCGAATAAAATTCTGGTATCATTAGATACCGAAAATAAATAAAATTTGATTTTTGAAATAAGCAGTAGATAAATTTGTAAAATGGTTTGAATTGGGATATTTGAATTATTATAAATGGTTTATATAAAAAGATTTATAAAATGGATATTTATAAATAAAAATAATGGAATTATAAAACGAGTTTTTATAAGCGTTAAAATGAATTATAAATGAATTCATAAGTGAATGAAATTTATAAAATTGTGAAGTTATAAAAGGAAACGATTTTTGTAAAATAAGAGAACTATAAATAATTTACTTATAAATTGGGTTTTAGCATTTAAATAAGATATAGATTGAATTTGTTAATTAAGGGATTTTACAAGTTGAAGTTTTTATAAAATATATAGATGTATAAACGTTACTTTATAAATCCGAAATCAATTGAATTCGGTAGATTAAACATAGAAGTTTATTAAAGGAGATGTATCCACGATTTTGGACAAGGGATAACCTTTTAAATAAAATGTGTAGGAAATTTTGAATTTGGATTAACGAAGTATATTCACGATTTTGGATAGTGGATAATATATTAAAGGAATGTTCTGGGAAAATGATATTTTAAATAGAATTAAAACGATTAGAGATGTTTTAAAATATATTAAATATCGAAACCATAGATTTCAACATTCATTGTTGAAATAGATGTTTTCAAGAAAGAAGGAAATGGTGGACTATAACACTATTGTTATAGTAAATGATTTCTGAAAGGAATTGCTTTATATAGTATTGGGATTTATATATATCTATCTTAAATTTGAATCACTATACTAGTGATTTTGGGTTGTCATAACGATGTTTTACGTAACATTCGTTTTGACCCAAATAATGGGTTTAATAGAATGTTTTCCTTAAGAAATGAAATATATACTTAATATTAATTTAAGTATATCGAATGTTTTCCAAATGTTGAAAATAAATAGATTTGTGAAATACTTATTATTAAATAAGTAGGGAAATGTTTTTCCAAATGAAATGAACGTTTGAGAATTATCTTTTTAAAGACAAATTGAAAGTGAGTATTTGAAATCGATTTGAAAATCGTATATTCACAGATATTTTGGAAATGTAAATTCAATATGGAATTTATAAATGAAATTGGGAAAATTGGTTTAAAAATAAATATCGATTTATTTTTGAAGTATGCAAATTATATATATATATATATATATATATATATATATATATATATATATATCTTGTAAAGATATTTTTGGAAAATAAATTATTTGGAAAATTATTTGGAATCTAGTGATGTTGTGCATACCTATAACCGACTATCAATATTTACCTTTAAATAGGTATTTGTTATGATTGCTTGAATTTGAATGCTACACTTATTTCTAAAAATAAGCGCTCACTATTCGGGTTAGCCGGGAAAGGACCTTGGGGTCGTATAACCCATTCCGAATATGTGATACGTCGTAATGGATAGCATTGATGACCGGTGTTGAAGACCGAATATTTATGAAAACGGAAGGATTACCATCGAATGTTTCTGCATCGGCTGATTCCCGATATAGAAATTTATTGCCCTTTGTGATGGGAAGTCCGGTCGTGATTAGTGAATATCCGGATTGCAAGAACTTCTTTGTAAGTGCCTTCGGTTCCGTTCGATCCCGGAACGGACTTGTATGGAGGTGTGTTTGATGTTACAATTTGAGATGTAGAGCTGGTTTCTATCAAATATGTTCCCGTTGGTGGCGGAGAATTTATTCTCTTAGCTTAACACCGTTAGAGGTTATGTAGTTGATGGTTACTAGTGATACATTCCCAAATTGGTAATGTGGCATACAAAGTGCTGTTGAGCATTTGTTGATCGAAGCATGGCTTTGTATAAAGCGTGGCTTTATGGACGAGACTTCGTCGGACCTCACACCCCGGAAATGGTCAAAACAGAAAGGATGCAGCAAGGTTATTAGGGGGTAGCGCCCCTTTAGTGTATGCCATTCCTTGTGGATAGAGGTGGTATCATGGTATGGAGCCCAGATACTTAACCTATGTTGTTGCTACAAATTTATTACTTTGTGGTTGTTGGAATCGAGGATCCTCGGATATAGATCGGTTATGATCAGGGAATGACATATTCGTGTCAGTAGTTACCCAGTTTGAAGGGTAATCCGGCCTTGTGTTGGCAGAGATCCGGTTAGGTTCTCGAGTCGTCTTTCCAGAGGCGTACCCATGTGGCAATGGGAAGTTTCTTGGCCTGACCATTTGTTGGAAATCCAAAGAAATAATACGATCTTGTACGGTTTTAGTTGTAGAACCTATCATTCACTTATGGTGGTCACCACTGTTTGCATGGTAGCTATAGTAGGCATAAGTGTGGAATGCCTATGCTGGCTAAGATTTATATCTTTACTTTCAAAGTGATTTTTCCTACACTATGCACTAGTAATAATATCAAATGTTTCTTTTTAATGCGTATCAAGCATCTTTGACTATCATAAGGAGAATCTCCTCCGATTCTGTGTAACGACCCGTTAAGTTCGACCATTTAAAATTGTTTGTTTAATAGGATTTTGTAATTTATTTTAGTTGAAAGAATAAAGGTGGTAGATAAGTATTAAAATGAAGGCTAGAATAAATTATATAGAAGTGACTTAGAAACCTATTTAAAGACATTTGAATAAAATTCAAATGAATTAAGTAGAGAAAGAAAGAAAAATTCTTACCTGTACATAAAATTTAATATGGGAATATTAAACCAATTTAATGCAATAAAAGATTGTGAACGATAAATTGAATAGATTAAGAAACCCTGTTATTGCAAGTCAATAAATTTGTAAACCCTAATGAACATCTCAAAATTTATAAATTTATTGAAATTTAAGACATAGCATAAGCGTAGAACTATAGGTATGATGACAAACTTTTATAAATTGTCTAATTAAGGGTCAGCAAATTTATTTGGAAATCAAACTCAATTAAGGGTAAGTAATTATGATGGATTGATGGCATAAACGTTACTAATTTTTATCATAGTAACGGAAGTGCAGATGGAAGGCAACTGTAGAAATTTAAGTACGTATTAACAATTGAAAGGGACTGTCGATTGAGTGGAGTACTTTAGGTTGTCTTACTAAATTTAGAATTTAACATAAGACAAATAGAAATAAATCAATAAACGTATAGATTTTAAGTTTATTATGATGAATTATTTTAGTGATATGACTTAGAATAAATGAAATAATTTGGGTTAATTGGTATTTAATGGAATTAAAGGTTGCAATATTCATAGGTAAGGATTTAGATGAAATAGATTGATGTATGAAAAATTTAATTTGATAAATGGCAATTAATTCCTTTAATTTGTGCAATTAATGTATGTTTAATTGATAACGATAAAAAGTTGATTTTTTTCAGTGTAACCAACGTAAAATATTATCATAGCATGATACTTGGTTTGAATAGAAGGATTTGATTTAATGTGAAAATTTTTGTTCTAAGTATTGAATAAAATTGGGAATCAATTTTTTTTTTTTTTTATGATAATAACGTTAGTATTGGTTAATAAATAGATTTCAATGCAGTAACCAAATAAATGGAATAAGATGAGTATATATTGCATAGAAATGAAATGATAAATTATTGATGTAATGGAAGATATAACCATGTCAATTATGCATATAAGGTAATAAGGTAATGAAACCGAGGTAAATTAATTAATTGAGACTTTAAGTAAAATTAACGTGTGGAATTGACCAAGGTTCAATAAAATGAGAATTTGATTGGTTATATTTATTGGTTGAGAAATGTAAATGTGTATTTGGGGAATAAATTTAGTCAGACTTAAGTATTGAATTTAATTAATTAATATATATGATAAATGATGATTAAATAAAAACCCAATACTCTATATATATGTATAATATTTGAGTGAAAATAATAATACACTTATAAATGTGGAATTAAGAGTTTACAACAACTATTTTAAGTAAAGAAATTGTTCATTCAAGTAAATTTGAAACATCGCAATAGGTGTAGATTAAGTGTTGCGTTAAATAAATTATAAAGGAATAAATTTATAGAAACGTAGGAACGGAAGAATGAACATTATAGTAACGTAAAACGTATTGTAGGATAATAATTAAGTATAGGCTTGTAAATTAGATGTATGACAATAAATTTTGTACGTAAATCTTTCTATTAGTTGATAAGTCTTATTTTGATCAATTTAAAGGAATACACTAAATTTTGTAGTTAGTACGGAATATTGATGAGTGAATGAATAAGATGAAACAAAGGTGGAATGTATTAGTTGAGGTTTTAAGTTATTTATGTGATAAGTTACCAAAATTACAATTTTATCTAAATACAGTAATTTATGCAAACAAAAGATGAACATTTTGAAATATTACCACAGTGATATATAAAAGAAACGTTAACTATGTAGTTGGAGAATAATTGATATATTTTGAGTTGGATAATAGAAATCAAGTTATTTATATAATTAGATTTAAGATGAGAGTATAAGTATATGATTAAATAATTGGGTTTTGCGAATAAAATTTATAATTCCCAAATAATAAGAAAACGCAGAGGTTAACACTGCGAAATTTATATACTTATAAATTTTAATTCACATCCAAGCTTGCTAAATTATTGGGAATTGATTGGATTATATAAGTAATGAAATTTGGCCAATATTTAAAGTTGAAAGAAAATTTGGATTTTATGATTTATTTTAATTTATTTAATAAATATTAAAAATAGCCATTTTTGTCACGGACTCGGATTTCGACGAAACTAGTTTCATCGGATCCGTAACGGTGAATTATAATAATGTTTCAAGTTTCGTTGCGATCGGACTTGTCGTTTGATCGTACGGACTCGAAACGCATTGAAATTTACGCATTTTGAAATCAATTTGAAATTTTTATTTTTTTTAGCATAACTTCTTCATACGATCGAATTTGGTCGCGAAACTTTTTCCATCGCGTTCAGAATATTTTGAAACACCTATTTGAATATATAGTTTTAACAAATTCGACTCCGGAGGCAGAACGGGCTTTTTGGGCCAACTATCGTTTAGCACGTTCGTTATCCGTACCCACCTAGCCTTCTTTTATCTGTCTATATATTTGCGATTATAAACCCTAGCCACTCCTTATTTTCATTTTTCTATACGTACATCTCCTTCTCAACTCCTCATTCCAATGGCAGAAAAAAAACCTAATTCCCAAATTTCAAAATTTTATTTCAAAAAAAAAAAAAAAAAAAAAAAAAAATTTTTTGTGGATCTGCAGCAGCTTCTGGTCGCGCTTCGGGTTTCAGAGGAGAAAACCCTAGAGCAACTTCGGGTCAGGAAGAAAATGACTCGGGTCGCTCCGGGTCGTTTTGGAGAAAACTCCAAGCAAGCATCGGGGAAATGAGGCGGCGCCCCGAAGTCGAACCCGAAGTTGACCCAGGACCAGAATTATTCATTTTTCAAATTTTCATAACTTTTGCATACGAGCTCGGATTCACGCGCGGTTTGTTTTGCTGGGATCGTATCGGAATTTCTGACGTTTTGGCACTGGTTTGGATGAATTTGGAGACTGTCCAATTTTGGGTTTAAATTGGATTTGAATTCAATTTAAATTCAAAAGGTGAGTGTTTTAACCCACTCACAACTACTAGAAGCTTTTATGTTTGTTAAATAAATTTTAGAAATGAATAGAAATTTATTTATGAGCTTTTGGCATGTTATTTCATTCATATCTGTTGAATTGCATTTTATTGAATGTAACTGTTAATTTAATTGATTTATTGCGTGTTAATTGGCTGTTAGAAATTTTTGGTTGCATATGAACTGCTAGTTAACAGTTATGTCAATTATCACTGAATATAAATTGTTAGATTAATAGTTGAAAAATTTAATTTGAATAAACTGCCAGTTATCACCTGTTATATATGATCATATATATAATTGTTATTGATTGATATTGCTTGATGTTTGTGACTGGATGATGGATGTTTTGTTGAATGGATGTTTTATTTGATATCATTAAACTGCAAGTTAGCATACATTTTACATTTCATTCGGGATTGTGGTTTGAAACGATAAAACCGCAAAGTTTTATTTTTTTTAAATTGCGGATTGAAATGATAACTATCCGTATCACTTGACCATAGGATAGAAAATTATATACAGGCACCGCGGTCTATATATAACTATTTTAATGTGATTTCTATGGTTTGGATTGAATACGGTCTATAAATCTTAAATTTATATTGTATAAATATTTTATTTCATATTTATATACCTATGAAGTTGAAATTTTGAAATTAAAAGGAATATAAATTTCTTTATTGAAAATGGAAGAAATTAAGAAAATGGAGTTTGATGATTTATATCCTATGTTTAAATATTAAGTTGGAAATTTTAAAGATATGATATTTATAATTGGATTTTTCCCAAAATATTTTGAAATGAATATTCTAGTAAAAATTGAATTTGGAAATATATATATATATATTTTACTAGAAATTGAAGTCTTATTAATTATGGATTTTATGTGAATGGTCAAGATTAATTAATAGAATATTGATTTTGAAAGGATAAAAATCCAACTTTAGTTGAAATATTAATGCTCAAAAATGGATATAAATATATATAAAATTGAAATGGTTTTGGGACTTGAAGTAATATTTTGGATTTTGGTTTAACTTTAAAAGAAGAAATATTTGGAAAGCCATGTAATTTATTTCTTTGTAAAGCAACAGTAAAGTTAAACCTTTTTAATTCGCATACCGTTGAATATCCAAACCATTTAGTTTTGAAAATAATGGTTTTAAAATACTATGGATTTTCGAAGAATTATGTTGAAAGTTACAAACAGAATATTGGTTACATGGGATATTAAATAATAAAAAGTGACATAATTTTTTTGGAAAGGAATAATTTTATTTGGGATAAACGATATCATATTGTTTTGGGTTTTAAAAGAAGAAATGATATCGTAATATTACGGTTTGAAATGGATTATATTCTGGTTTTAAAAGTATAAACTATTTTTAAATGACCGCGGTGTTATAATAACGATTGGTTGGCAAAGAGACCGGGATCGGATATGGACATACTCTCTGTCGATACCGAAAACCACTTTGACTAACCGTGTACGCGGTGGAGATTCCAGAATGAAGTAGGTGGTGGCGACGTTTCCTGTAAGGTAAATACGTGGACCCAACTCCCATGAGTTGGCATAAGGTGGCTAAAACAGGAGCGATTCTAAGGCCAATGAGGTCATTCCTCTGATCGGACGCTCCTCTTCGATATTATAATTTGACTTGGATTTGATTCAGTGGCCACTTCTATATTTTGATTTTGGGGAGTTAGTCCGAGGTGGGCGGTAACTGCGGCTACGCGTTTCCACCAGCCTGGATAGCAATTGGTATATCTACCCTGGCATTGCCTAGTTGTGCCGTGTCACCTACCATATCGCGCCTTGTACGAGTTTGGTTTTCTCCCGTAGCCCGTGTGGTATCCTCTAGTTGCTTCCCGAGTAGGAGGAGCTATGGTATTGGATGGACTACTGGGACTATTACGTGTTAAGGTGGAAAATGTAAAGCCTTAACGCTATTTAAAAGTAAGTTTATTTTATAAATAGACACTATTATAATAGCGCAATATACTACATAGTAAATAGTTTAACGGATCCTTAGGAGATGTAAATCCCGAACATCTCTTGAGTTACTGTACTCATATTTATATTCTGTTTATTTAACTCACATAAGATATTCTAGTCTGACTCAGGTGTTTTTGTCTATTCAAATTCGCTCGGGTCAGTCCGAGCATTTCAGGATAGCAGATTTTAGCTTTGGAGGACGAAGACGAAGAATAAGTATTATGTTATATATAGTATTACACCACACTCTTTATATTCCGCTGCATTGCTTGTATTGGTATGTGTAACTCTGATATTTATTGTAAAAGAAGAATCAAGCTTTTGTAAACTGTTTATGAACTGTATATTTGTTATTATATTTTATCCTTCCGCTGTGAGATTCTGTTTTTGTTTTTATTTCTTCTCTGTTTTTCTTATTTACCCCATAACAATCCGCCCTTGCGTATGCTTTGAATTGGCACGTGTGTCGGTTTAAAGTGTGCAAAAAGGCGGGATGTTACAGTTGGTATCAGAGCTTTGGTTTAGCGATAAACCTTGGCTTTGTGGGGTTTGACTCTTTGTTAATAGGGTAGAAATATCCTATGGGAGTCGCTGAGTGTATATATAAGAGAGAGCGTACTTGTTAGTATTAATAAAAAGATTTTAATATTGTGTTAATCTGTTCCGCTTTGTATTTATAAATTCTGGTTGATGCATGGGACGCTATGTCATCAATAGGGATTTCTAAACACTTAATAGGACAGACCGACATAATATTTGTTTTTAATATAGGTGAATGAAATAATTTTGCCTATTATATTTCTATATATAAAAATAGTTTTATAAAGATATATATATATTTGGTTGCTATAGATTGGATGTTAGGCAATAAAAATATTTATAATAACTGAAGCTAAGTGAAATTATAATAAACCAAATTTGGAGATTTAGAACTTAAGTCCGGGATTTTTGAAAATTTGCTTTCAAAGAATTTGTGAAATTTATTGATTTGGTTTATAAGTATTTTCTTATATAAATATTTCGTATAAATTGGAAGAATTGTTTTAAAGAAGATTTTGGAAAAGAATTAAATTCTGTACTTTCCTCTCTGTCGCTGGAAAATAAATTCGGTGATGACGGCCGCATCATCGACTTTCATTTTCGAGTTTCGAAGGGGAAAGGCCACTGTAGTAAATTCTACTGCAGATTTATTTTTGAAATTTTCTAAAAATTTTCTTTTATTGTTCTATATATAATTAGAGATATAAAAGTTGTAAGAACTTATTTATCCATTATTTTGAAATAGATTAAAATTTGACCCGGTATTTAATTCTAAATTTTTCCGTTAATTAAGTGTTTAAACTTTGTTAGTGAAATATTAAGTAAGAAAGTTAATGCTAGGGATAAGGGAAGTAAAAGTTTTTAACTGATAAATAATGGAAAAGATTTATTGAAGAATGAATGAATTGAAACCTCTAATTGAAATAAGAGAATAACTGCAAAGCTATAAAGAGGAATTTGCATACATATGAGACAAAGGGTAATATGAATAAACATTAAATTTAATTAAAAGAATGGAGATTAAACTTGTATAAGTTCAATTGCAATTTCCTTAACATAAATAACTTACCCAAATATAAAAGTTGAAGTGTTAAATGAGAAACTGGAATTGAATATTTTACAAGTAGGAATTTAGGAAAAATGAAGTATTCAATAAATTACTGTTATAATAAGAATTTATTGGTATAAACTTAAGTGATAATTGAAATTTTACCCAAATTAAAGGTGAGTATTATTAATAGGTGATTTTAACTTAAGTAAATAAAATGAAATTCTTTAATATTGATGTGTAGGGTTATAAACTTAAGTATGATTTAAAATGCTACTAGTAATATAATAAAAAGTAGGTAATATAAATAAATGTCTGTAAACCCTAGATAATGAATTAATAAAATCCTTTATTTATAAAAATGGAGGTTTTAAGGTTAATAATTTAAGTGTAAGTAGAGGGTTACTGTAATTAAATATAATAAAACATAAACATTAAATAAAGGAATGAAATTAAGGGTAAGTTGAAATTGTAATTTATAAAACGAATATATATTTATTGAACCGTTAATAAATAAAAAGGAATTGAGAAGAAACTTGTAAATTTTCACTTGCATTCTTAAATATACATAACTTACCATATAATAAAAGTTGCAATGTTAGTAAGAAAATGTAAGGGGAAATCTTACAAGTGAAGCTTGAGGTAATTAAGGTATTCAATAAATTTGCTGTTATAAATGAGAATTAATTGTATAAACTTAAGTTAAATTGGAAATTTTACTATATAAGAAAGGGTAAGTAGTATAAATAGATGATATAAACCTTAGTCAATAAATTGGAATACAATATAATGAATTTTGTAACAAATGGAAAATGAAAATTGTAAGAAACAAAGAAATCCCTCCATAAATGAAAGAAAGAAAATAAAACCACTGAAGCATGAAATAAATGTATAATAAGCTATTGTGGTGTTGATTTGAATTGTTTGGTTGATGTATGGTTGTTGGGTAAGGAATTTTGGAGTTGTTGGAGGAACAATAATCTATCTCTATTCCATCTAAGACTGTTGAGTAACGGATTCACTTGATAGTTATTTCTCACTCCGTAAAATTTCATAATTTGAACCCGAACAACTAACGGTTGTTGATTGAATGATTGTGGTTTGTGGTGTGTGCCGTTTGTTAAAATGTATGGTTGTTGTATTTGATTTGGATATGAATGATTGAATCTACCCAAACATTTCACTGTAATATAGATATTTAACTTTTAGATTTTATAAGTGAATACAGGGGTTGGAAGCAACTGCTACTGCTTTTGGTTCCAAAATAATAAGCGTATTGCCCGACAAATAGGTACGTTTCCGGATTACGTATAAAGCGCTATTTTATATATTTTCCCGTGTTGGGATATTTTATTTTGGATAATATTTGTAATATATTTGTTATATTTTGATATTTTATTTTCTCCCGAGCCTCTCCGTACAAAGGAGACTCTGCCAAAATTTTCCGTAAATTTTGGACTTAGAATTTTGTTGAAAATGTTTTTCCAACTTTAATTATTTAAGTATAAAAGTTTATAATGGCTATAAAACGGGTATATTTCATTAAAGGAAATTAATCCAGTAAATTATTATTTATAAGCTAATATTGAATTGAGATGTACTGTTTTATTCTTCCTTCTCCCTTCTTTTTCCTTTTCGGGGACGAAAAGTTTTGAGTGGGGGAGAGTGTAACGACCCGTTAAGTTCGACCATTTAAAATTGTTTGTTTAATAGGATTTTGTAATTTATTTTAGTTGAAAGAATAAAGGTGGTAGATAAGTATTAAAATGAAGGCTAGAATAAATTATATAGAAGTGACTTAGAAACCTATTTAAAGACATTTGAATAAAATTCAAATGAATTAAGTAGAGAAAGAAAGAAAAATTCTTACCTGTACATAAAATTTAATATGGGAATATTAAACCAATTTAATGCAATAAAAGATTGTGAACGATAAATTGAATAGATTAAGAAACCCTGTTATTGCAAGTCAATAAATTTGTAAACCCTAATGAACATCTCAAAATTTATAAATTTATTGAAATTTAAGACATAGCATAAGCGTAGAACTATAGGTATGATGACAAACTTTTATAAATTGTCTAATTAAGGGTCAGCAAATTTATTTGGAAATCAAACTCAATTAAGGGTAAGTAATTATGATGGATTGATGGCATAAACGTTACTAATTTTTATCATAGTAACGGAAGTGCAGATGGAAGGCAACTGTAGAAATTTAAGTACGTATTAACAATTGAAAGGGACTGTCGATTGAGTGGAGTACTTTAGGTTGTCTTACTAAATTTAGAATTTAACATAAGACAAATAGAAATAAATCAATAAACGTATAGATTTTAAGTTTATTATGATGAATTATTTTAGTGATATGACTTAGAATAAATGAAATAATTTGGGTTAATTGGTATTTAATGGAATTAAAGGTTGCAATATTCATAGGTAAGGATTTAGATGAAATAGATTGATGTATGAAAAATTTAATTTGATAAATGGCAATTAATTCCTTTAATTTGTGCAATTAATGTATGTTTAATTGATAACGATAAAAAGTTGATTTTTTTCAGTGTAACCAACGTAAAATATTATCATAGCATGATACTTGGTTTGAATAGAAGGATTTGATTTAATGTGAAAATTTTTGTTCTAAGTATTGAATAAAATTGGGAATCAATTTTTTTTTTTTTTTATGATAATAACGTTAGTATTGGTTAATAAATAGATTTCAATGCAGTAACCAAATAAATGGAATAAGATGAGTATATATTGCATAGAAATGAAATGATAAATTATTGATGTAATGGAAGATATAACCATGTCAATTATGCATATAAGGTAATAAGGTAATGAAACCGAGGTAAATTAATTAATTGAGACTTTAAGTAAAATTAACGTGTGGAATTGACCAAGGTTCAATAAAATGAGAATTTGATTGGTTATATTTATTGGTTGAGAAATGTAAATGTGTATTTGGGGAATAAATTTAGTCAGACTTAAGTATTGAATTTAATTAATTAATATATATGATAAATGATGATTAAATAAAAACCCAATACTCTATATATATGTATAATATTTGAGTGAAAATAATAATACACTTATAAATGTGGAATTAAGAGTTTACAACAACTATTTTAAGTAAAGAAATTGTTCATTCAAGTAAATTTGAAACATCGCAATAGGTGTAGATTAAGTGTTGCGTTAAATAAATTATAAAGGAATAAATTTATAGAAACGTAGGAACGGAAGAATGAACATTATAGTAACGTAAAACGTATTGTAGGATAATAATTAAGTATAGGCTTGTAAATTAGATGTATGACAATAAATTTTGTACGTAAATCTTTCTATTAGTTGATAAGTCTTATTTTGATCAATTTAAAGGAATACACTAAATTTTGTAGTTAGTACGGAATATTGATGAGTGAATGAATAAGATGAAACAAAGGTGGAATGTATTAGTTGAGGTTTTAAGTTATTTATGTGATAAGTTACCAAAATTACAATTTTATCTAAATACAGTAATTTATGCAAACAAAAGATGAACATTTTGAAATATTACCACAGTGATATATAAAAGAAACGTTAACTATGTAGTTGGAGAATAATTGATATATTTTGAGTTGGATAATAGAAATCAAGTTATTTATATAATTAGATTTAAGATGAGAGTATAAGTATATGATTAAATAATTGGGTTTTGCGAATAAAATTTATAATTCCCAAATAATAAGAAAACGCAGAGGTTAACACTGCGAAATTTATATACTTATAAATTTTAATTCACATCCAAGCTTGCTAAATTATTGGGAATTGATTGGATTATATAAGTAATGAAATTTGGCCAATATTTAAAGTTGAAAGAAAATTTGGATTTTATGATTTATTTTAATTTATTTAATAAATATTAAAAATAGCCATTTTTGTCACGGACTCGGATTTCGACGAAACTAGTTTCATCGGATCCGTAACGGTGAATTATAATAATGTTTCAAGTTTCGTTGCGATCGGACTTGTCGTTTGATCGTACGGACTCGAAACGCATTGAAATTTACGCATTTTGAAATCAATTTGAAATTTTTATTTTTTTTAGCATAACTTCTTCATACGATCGAATTTGGTCGCGAAACTTTTTCCATCGCGTTCAGAATATTTTGAAACACCTATTTGAATATATAGTTTTAACAAATTCGACTCCGGAGGCAGAACGGGCTTTTTGGGCCAACTATCGTTTAGCACGTTCGTTATCCGTACCCACCTAGCCTTCTTTTATCTGTCTATATATTTGCGATTATAAACCCTAGCCACTCCTTATTTTCATTTTTCTATACGTACATCTCCTTCTCAACTCCTCATTCCAATGGCAGAAAAAAAACCTAATTCCCAAATTTCAAAATTTTATTTCAAAAAAAAAAAAAAAAAAAAAAAAAATTTTTTGTGGATCTGCAGCAGCTTCTGGTCGCGCTTCGGGTTTCAGAGGAGAAAACCCTAGAGCAACTTCGGGTCAGGAAGAAAATGACTCGGGTCGCTCCGGGTCGTTTTGGAGAAAACTCCAAGCAAGCATCGGGGAAATGAGGCGGCGCCCCGAAGTCGAACCCGAAGTTGACCCAGGACCAGAATTATTCATTTTTCAAATTTTCATAACTTTTGCATACGAGCTCGGATTCACGCGCGGTTTGTTTTGCTGGGATCGTATCGGAATTTCTGACGTTTTGGCACTGGTTTGGATGAATTTGGAGACTGTCCAATTTTGGGTTTAAATTGGATTTGAATTCAATTTAAATTCAAAAGGTGAGTGTTTTAACCCACTCACAACTACTAGAAGCTTTTATGTTTGTTAAATAAATTTTAGAAATGAATAGAAATTTATTTATGAGCTTTTGGCATGTTATTTCATTCATATCTGTTGAATTGCATTTTATTGAATGTAACTGTTAATTTAATTGATTTATTGCGTGTTAATTGGCTGTTAGAAATTTTTGGTTGCATATGAACTGCTAGTTAACAGTTATGTCAATTATCACTGAATATAAATTGTTAGATTAATAGTTGAAAAATTTAATTTGAATAAACTGCCAGTTATCACCTGTTATATATGATCATATATATAATTGTTATTGATTGATATTGCTTGATGTTTGTGACTGGATGATGGATGTTTTGTTGAATGGATGTTTTATTTGATATCATTAAACTGCAAGTTAGCATACATTTTACATTTCATTCGGGATTGTGGTTTGAAACGATAAAACCGCAAAGTTTTATTTTTTTTAAATTGCGGATTGAAATGATAACTATCTGTATCACTTGACCATAGGATAGAAAATTATATACAGGCACCGCGGTCTATATATAACTATTTTAATGTGATTTCTATGGTTTGGATTGAATACGGTCTATAAATCTTAAATTTATATTGTATAAATATTTTATTTCATATTTATATACCTATGAAGTTGAAATTTTGAAATTAAAAGGAATATAAATTTCTTTATTGAAAATGGAAGAAATTAAGAAAATGGAGTTTGATGATTTATATCCTATGTTTAAATATTAAGTTGGAAATTTTAAAGATATGATATTTATAATTGGATTTTTCCCAAAATATTTTGAAATGAATATTCTAGTAAAAATTGAATTTGGAAATATATATATATATATTTTACTAGAAATTGAAGTCTTATTAATTATGGATTTTATGTGAATGGTCAAGATTAATTAATAGAATATTGATTTTGAAAGGATAAAAATCCAACTTTAGTTGAAATATTAATGCTCAAAAATGGATATAAATATATATAAAATTGAAATGGTTTTGGGACTTGAAGTAATATTTTGGATTTTGGTTTAACTTTAAAAGAAGAAATATTTGGAAAGCCATGTAATTTATTTCTTTGTAAAGCAACAGTAAAGTTAAACCTTTTTAATTCGCATACCGTTGAATATCCAAACCATTTAGTTTTGAAAATAATGGTTTTAAAATACTATGGATTTTCGAAGAATTATGTTGAAAGTTACAAACAGAATATTGGTTACATGGGATATTAAATAATAAAAAGTGACATAATTTTTTTGGAAAGGAATAATTTTATTTGGGATAAACGATATCATATTGTTTTGGGTTTTAAAAGAAGAAATGATATCGTAATATTACGGTTTGAAATGGATTATATTCTGGTTTTAAAAGTATAAACTATTTTTAAATGACCGCGGTGTTATAATAACGATTGGTTGGCAAAGAGACCGGGATCGGATATGGACATACTCTCTGTCGATACCGAAAACCACTTTGACTAACCGTGTACGCGGTGGAGATTCCAGAATGAAGTAGGTGGTGGCGACGTTTCCTGTAAGGTAAATACGTGGACCCAACTCCCATGAGTTGGCATAAGGTGGCTAAAACAGGAGCGATTCTAAGGCCAATGAGGTCATTCCTCTGATCGGACGCTCCTCTTCGATATTATAATTTGACTTGGATTTGATTCAGTGGCCACTTCTATATTTTGATTTTGGGGAGTTAGTCCGAGGTGGGCGGTAACTGCGGCTACGCGTTTCCACCAGCCTGGATAGCAATTGGTATATCTACCCTGGCATTGCCTAGTTGTGCCGTGTCACCTACCATATCGCGCCTTGTACGAGTTTGGTTTTCTCCCGTAGCCCGTGTGGTATCCTCTAGTTGCTTCCCGAGTAGGAGGAGCTATGGTATTGGATGGACTACTGGGACTATTACGTGTTAAGGTGGAAAATGTAAAGCCTTAACGCTATTTAAAAGTAAGTTTATTTTATAAATAGACACTATTATAATAGCGCAATATACTACATAGTAAATAGTTTAACGGATCCTTAGGAGATGTAAATCCCGAACATCTCTTGAGTTACTGTACTCATATTTATATTCTGTTTATTTAACTCACATAAGATATTCTAGTCTGACTCAGGTGTTTTTGTCTATTCAAATTCGCTCGGGTCAGTCCGAGCATTTCAGGATAGCAGATTTTAGCTTTGGAGGACGAAGACGAAGAATAAGTATTATGTTATATATAGTATTACACCACACTCTTTATATTCCGCTGCATTGCTTGTATTGGTATGTGTAACTCTGATATTTATTGTAAAAGAAGAATCAAGCTTTTGTAAACTGTTTATGAACTGTATATTTGTTATTATATTTTATCCTTCCGCTGTGAGATTCTGTTTTTGTTTTTATTTCTTCTCTGTTTTTCTTATTTACCCCATAACAATCCGCCCTTGCGTATGCTTTGAATTGGCACGTGTGTCGGTTTAAAGTGTGCAAAAAGGCGGGATGTTACATTCTGCGTTTGCATTGTGTGTGCATACGGGAGGCCTTAGTAGTCTCATTTTCTAAAAAGCATTGCGAATCTATTTTAAAATTATCCTGTTCTTTGTTTTAAAGATAAATAACTGTTTTAAGTTCTCACACTAGTCACATGACTAACCTGGAGTTTATTGTTTCCCTTCCTAAACTCTGGGTGCGCACCAATTTCCACACGGGCAGTCTAGAGTTAGGTTATCAGGATATTCTGGATTTAGGAGTTGCTGCAGAAATCTGGAGGCAAGCTAGATGGCGTAGCATATTATTAGTATATAGTATTTCTTTTCCGTTGTTTGTTTGTTGTACACTCTGATAATGTAATGTAATGTGATGTAGTGTAATAACTGATATAGTTCTTTGTTTTAAATGATTATTCATTTATCTATTATATGTTGTTCCGCTGCGATTGTGAGATTCTAATATTGTTCTGTTGCTTCTTCTTTCTTTCTTCTTCTACTTCTTTCTTCTTCTTAAACCCTAAGAATTCGGTTTTTCGACATTCGATTTCTCGGTAGTTGATACAGTGAACGTATTGATGTCGGTTTTCGGATATCGAAGAATCGGGTCCTTACAGGTATATTCCGTTTGACCTAATTTGGATATATTTTCTTAGACGTAGTCCAGGTATCGATACCTTATTTTTAAGACATTTTCCCAAAAGATTATCATTAAAAATAATATCAGATTATTTTGGTAATAAAAGTGTTTTGGTTATCATAAGGTAAAAACCCGTCCATATTTATGTGTGGGCGTGGTCTTATGAGACACCCTTCTTTTCAAAGGTTTTGATAACATCATCATGAGTTATACATTTAAAACTTCGAGTATCTTATGCTTGTTTATCAAGCCTGATCTAGGGATTTTTTAAAATTGGGTCAGATCTGAGTTGTTTCAGGATTATCTGAAGACGCTTGGAGTTTCCAAAGGAGAGGTGGAGATCTTCATCATCGTACGGATGTATTCTATTATTTGCTGCATCTATTGCATTTGTTTTGCCAACATTTGTAAGGGCAGATGTTATAACTGTCCAGGTTGAATCTAGGTTAAACTCTGATATATGTTTTAAAATTTTCCGCTGTAAAGATTATTGTTGAAATAATATACGTTATTCCATTCATGTGAGAATCTAGTTTTTTGTTACGTTATATCTTTATTTTTCTTTCTACTCTTAATGATCCGCTTGTTCTTGCAAATTGAGTTGGACATGTGTGGTTTATTGTCAATGCAAAGGGTATGGAAAAACGGGTCATTATACTAACTTTAAAGCATAGCATGTCTTCCTTCCTTCAGGGCAAAGAGATTCACTCCTACCTCAGAACTACCTTTATTGGTAGCTCCATCTACGTATAATTTCCATTGGGAAATTTGGACCATATCTTCTTCTAGTTCTTCATCCTAAATGGTAAATTCGACAATGAAGTCCTCCAATGCATGTTCTCCTATCGCCTTTCTAGAATGGTAGGTTTTATCATATTGACTCAGCTCAATATTCCATTTTCTTAGTCTTCCTGAAGTCTCGGGTAGATGTAGTTCCTGGCTCAATGGATGACCGGTAAGCACTTTTATCAGGTGAGCTTGGAAGTATGGTCGCAACTTCTTCCAAGTAATCAATAAGCAATAAACCGACTTCTCCAGCTTCGGATAATTCTTTTCAGCTCTGGTGAATCGCTTGTTGATATAACACACCGACCTTTGGGTTCTAGACACCTCACATACCAAGATTGCACTAGTGCGTGAGCACTGCCAAGTAAATGAACGAATCTTCCCCTTCTAAAGGCTTTGACAAAAGTGGCAGTCTTTTCATATATTTTAATAGTACTTGGAAAGCTTCCTATGTCCTGGCATTCCTTTTTCTAGACAAACTTTCCTTTTTTCCTTATTGAGGGCATCAAAGAACTGTATACACTTGTCAGTAGCTTCCAAAACAGACCCGCTTAATGCAACGACCTTTCCGTTCAAGCTCTACATTTCCCTCTATGTCTTTGGTGCAGTAACCTCTTTCGTTTTGTAATCTTCTTCGCGTTAGCTTCAATGCCCCTTGAGTTTACAATGAAACCCAATAAAAATTTCTGATGCGACTCTGAAAAAACCCTTCAATGGATTAAGTTTCAATCCTTACTTTTGTAGCACATCGAGCATCTCTAGGAGGTCATCCATGTAATTCATCAATTGTTATGATTTCACAAGCGTATCATCCACATATATCTCCATTGCTCGTCCGATTGGATCTTTAAACATCTTATTTACTAATCTCAAGTATACAGCTCTAGCGTTCTTCAAACCGAATGGAATTACTCTATAATAGCATATCCCAAAATCAGTAAGGAAACTCGTATGCTCCTAGTCTGGAATGTGCATTGCTATTTGGTTGTAGCCAGAGTATGCATAAATGAAGGATAACAGTTCATGTCCGGTGGTTCCATCAACAAGCTGGTAAATTTTAGGCTGCTTGTCCTTCAGGCGTGCTTTATTCAACTCCAAGTAATTAACGCATGTCCACCATTTTCCAACTGGCTTCTTGACTAGCATGAAATTCTCTAACCGTTCAAGGTAAAATGCATCACAGATAAAGCCAATTGCCTTCATCTTATCCACTTCTTGCTTCAATGTAGCGACTTGATCTGGACCTTGGCCGTGTCTTTACTATTTCATTAAAGGGTATCTTAGGTCCACATTCAATGATGGCATGCTATCTCTGGCGATATTCCACACATATTGAATTGTGTCCAAGTAAACATATCCATTTTTTCATGGAGAAACCCTACCAACTCCATTCTTATATTTATGCCGAGATAAGATCCAACCTAAAGAACTCGAGAGGGATCGTCATCATCGATCGGGGTGTTGATCGTCAGCTCCGATGGCACTGCCACCGCATCCTCTGGCTCTTTTCGAGAGTCCATAGGTTTTTAGAACTTACTGTAGGACCTAAGCTAGGGATTAGGCGGTGGTTGTTATGCATCAACCACCTTGATGTAAAGAGCCTTCTCTGCACCCTTTCCTTTCTCACATTACTTCGCCTCTCTTAGCTTAGTGACATAACATTCTCGACTAGTGCTTTAGTCGCCTTGAATAGTTCCAACTATGTTCTCAGTAGGAAACTTTGTCCTTAAACACCATGGAGTAAGCATTATTATGAAACTAGCAAGGGTGGTTGACCCAAAAAAGCATTGAAGGCCCAGAATCCATCGACCAACACAAAAGTCTATACCCGCATTATCTTATGGCCACCTTCGCTCAATTCCATGGAAAAGTCAATACATTTAGCAGGATATTTAGCCTCTTCAATGAATCCCTAAATATGAGGCTTCAGATTCTTCTAATCTTCGTTTGATCAAAGGTTTTCTTGAATAAGATGTTAACTGATCTTCCATAGTCAATCAAAACTATGTGCATAGTCGTTGGCCCAACAATACCCATCATCACCATCGGGTCAAGCGTTTGTGCTTGCACCCCATCAGCATCTTTGTTTAATAAAACGATGTTAACATCCATCATTCTTAGTTTTTTTGCCGAAGCTCCATCTTCGACAATGAAACAACTCTCTTACGGCATATGTTTCTACGAACCACCATATTTCTCCATCTCATTCTAGCTTTTCTCTACTAGATGGAGTCCTCTAGATATGGTTTTTATCACAATTCTTCTCTTAGGTGGTCCCTTTCCATTGGATCTAGGCTGGTCCCTTTGGGTATTCTGCCTTTGGGTTTTGTCATTCGGTCTACTAGCTTATGGATCCCTCACATATTGCTTTTGGATTAAGACTTCAATTACATCTCTTAAATGTTGACATTTGGTATTATGTCCATAAGTTTCATGGAGGCAACAATACTTCCTTGAGCATCGTTCAGCTTCAGTTTCCTCTCTCTAAGGCGGCTTCTTATAATTCTATATAGCTTATATGACAAGATAAATGTTTTCAACGGTATCATTTAAGGAAGTGTAATCTCTTGGTCTCATGTACCTTGGATGCTTCTTAGTGTCCTGCTTTTTCCCATCACCGCCTTAGTTTCTCCTTTTTTGATTGTTATTTCTAACATTTACAGCAACATTTTCAGCACTCTCATTAATCTACTTAATAGCGACTTTGCTTTGAATAACCTCAATCGATATTCTACCACTAATCGGTCATATGGCCAGGTCTACCTCTTCCAAGCACACAAATTGAGATGTCTTGCGATAAAATTCTTAAATAATATGTGGTTGCATTCTTTTAAGCCATCTACCAATTTCTATATTAGGGTGAACTCCTTGGATCAAAGATATTAAGACAACGTCTTTTTATGGATTACTAATCCCAGTTATAGGAGTATTGAATAGTTTTAAGAAAATTTTCAAAGTCTTTCTAGAACTCTAGTGAACACTCGACAAGGACATTACATCCCTCGGTCGAGCTGTATGGAGCTTGAACTACTCCATGAATTCCTTTATCAGTTGACCATAAGAAGATATGGACCTTGATGCAAGTCGAGTAAACCATATCGTGGCTACCCTATCTAAGAATATGAGGAAGCTCCTACACCTTCCACATCAGTCGCACGGGAACCATCCATATGCCATTCACATTTCAATGGATGCTGACTTGGATATGTCATCCCACTATAGGACGACATTGTTGGCATCAAAAATTTCTTAGGATATTTTTCTTGTAATATATCATCAATGAATAGGACCTTGTTAGGTGCCGAACCCCATTCATCTTTACTCCTCTGCTGATTCTAAGTTAGTTGTCTCCTTACCATATCGGCTGTGTATTCTTGACTATTTTGTGTAGTTGGATGACGACCGTCGGAGATTTCCTCGAGTTTGACTCCACAAATGCTCTCTGTTTATCACATGATGTGTATGCTCTCCTGTTTTTGGGAGAGCCACTCATCCAGACCCTTTATAATGCCTTGTCGGATTTGTGGTATTCATTTGAACACCATCATTCTACACACTAGTATTCTATCCAACTTCATTACCATTATCCTGCAAGTCATCCTCGCTGTCAAACAAATTTACAACATCAAGTGGTTCCGTGTCGCCCCCACCTTCAACGTGGTCAGTACAAACATAACACCCCTAATTTTAGTTTAACATTTTTCAGGAAATTTAATTAGATGGATTAAATAGAATAATGTAGTGGGACATGGAGATGATATTTGAAAATTTATAAGGTCGAGCCATCATTAATCAATTAAGCAAGATTGTTTAAACTTAATCTAAGAAGGAATAAATGAGAAAGGTATATTAGGAATAGATACACCATTTATATTTAAAACCCTCACCCTCACATTAATTTTCATTTTACAACATCAAAACAATCAAAAACCTAAGGGAAGAGGCCGACCATTACTAGGGAAACTAGAAGAGGAAAACTAAGGCAAATCAAAGGGGAAACCAAGGGAATTAAAGACTTTATCAAATCTCAACTGCAACATCAAACCTAAGATGAATAATAAGGAAAACCATCTCTATTTGTTTCGGCTATAGGTAATACCTAAATTGTTTGATGATTTATGACACGTTTTGGTTGTATATACATTATTTGGATAGGATAATAATTTATGGAGTTTTATGAAATTATTTGAATGGGTATTTAGGGCAAAACCTAAGTTGGGTTTTTAGGGCAAAACATAAGTTTTAATCTCCATTTGATTTTCTGATATGTCATGTAAAACATTAATTTGGAGATGAATTTTTAATTTCATAATTTTCCAAGCTAAATTGAATATTTTATGAATTTCCTAAGGTGGAAATTGGTTTATTTCAGATTTTTTATTATTAAAATTAATTAAATATAGTTTTTGGCCTCAAAATTTTTATATGGGAAAGAATATGACTTTTTTTATTTTCTTATTTTTGGAGATTTTTCCCAAGTGATTTCAAATTATTAAGAATTTATTTTGCTGGATATGCATTTAAATTAATAATTAATCAAGGATGTTAATTAATTAAGTTGACAAATGATTTTGGGACTTTAAAACTGGATGTGGTAGTATTTCCGAAAGGAGTTATGAAAATTATTGCATTATCCAATAGGAATTTGACATGAGTTAAGATTTGGTGAAAACTAACTGCTTTTGGTAGTAATAAATCAGTTTTTATGATAATTACGATAATGCCATGCTGCACTTTACTGAAGCTAACACAACGCCGTAGTTATGAGAGTTAGGGTCGATATGGAGGAAAGCTTATGATAACTACTTAGGTAGTTATGGAATAATTCCAACCAGGTAAAAGTGGACCTCGTCAGCAATCTAATATTGGCGACATTGCAACTTCGTAATTCATCTAAGTGTATAAAACTTAATGCCACATGTTTTCACCATTGTTTTAAATGATGCCGCATACCGTCATTTTTATTGTTTTTAATATTAGCTATATAAGAGGTAGTGATGCCGCCTGTTTTTAATATCGATTTTATACAATGGACGACATAATAGCCGAAATGCCGTAAGTAACTATTTTGACTCAAAGTAATAATGCTGTCGTTCATCGGCGTCGGCATTCTATAATCCTTTGTTTTCGGCGACCTTGCTAGACGGTATTGGTGTCACATTTCTTCTATACTGCCACTGAGGCTTTATAGGCCGTAGTGCCTTGTTTTTTTATAACAAAAGTTTTGCTTTGAAAGGTGGATAACCTATATCGTATGTATGTCAACAATCTCGTTATCGATATAAGGTTTTATACTTATTTTTTTTTAAGTTTTCGTCTTCATATCTTAGATAAAGGTTCGTTATGTTTTTATGCAGCATGGACACCGCATCTTTTCATTTTAAGGCTGGCGATGCTAGGTTTTATACAAATTAAAACTATGTTTTAAAAGGGCGAGATGACCAATGTTTAAGAAGGTCGATCACATTATGATTTTGGAAGCTAGCCATATGATATATAAAATCTAATTTTTTTTCTCTTCTAATCTTGGATAAAGGTTCAACATTATAAAGTGCGGCATGAACGCCGCATATCTTCTGTATTAACGCCAGGTAGCCTTATGTTTTCAATTCGACATTGTTCATTGGGGGTACCAATGTGGATTAACTTCGATATCCTATATGCTTTAGAAATTTCAACATCAACAGTTGGGGATACTGATGTTATTATTTTGAGATGTTATAAGTATAAGGGGGATACAACCTAACCGAGGACACCAATAGACATAGGTTGAACATGAGGGTTGAACATGAATTAAATTGATAAGTGATGGGTTCATAGTCATCGTAGGAAAACTATGGGTTGTGAGATGGATAATTCACATCATGTCGAAGATGGATAGTCTCTATATGGTTGATGAATGGTTCATAGTCGTCCTAGAAAATTATGGAATGTGTGATGGATAGACTACATTATTTTAAATGAATGAAACTGTATGTGATGGGTAGTCTATAAGGGAGGGGATAGATGGCCTATAAAAATGTTTATATATGAGATGGATAGTCCACATAACTTTGATAATGAAACCATGTGGGACGGAGAGTCCATATGGTAGGGGTGTGTAATCTAAATAATTGCATGTAAGATAGGTAGTCCACATAAATCTAAGACGGATATTCATTTGTAATTAGGACAAATAGTCAAATGAGAATTAAGATGGATAGTCTGATAAATTAGGATGGATAGTCCAAAGTATATTACATGACCAAAATGCTTATTTTCTATGTTCTAACCATTGTAGATGCAGGAGCACAATATATGGTTAATGTTTTTTGGTTAAGATACCAGTGAGGGGAAAACCCATTCCACTCAGCGGTGTAGTCTCACTGGATGCCTATTTTTGGTTCGAGATGGTAGGTTATTATTCACACCAGACTGTTGCCTAACTTGAAGTTTTTTCCCCTTGAACTCTCGGGTACTCATTTGAGTAGATCGGGAGTAAGAGATTTCAAGCATCCAATTAGACGAACAAGCTTCTGGAGACATGCAGGAGATAATCTAGCTATTTAGGAGTTCGTATCTAATTCGCTATTTGTTTAGTTTTGTTTGTATGGATGTAATGATAAGTTATATAATTGCTAAGCGTTAGACTCTGATCAACCAAGGAGGCATCTTTCATATGTCGCTCTTGGATTATTTTGTAATAATTATATTTTCTTTGAATGTGGGATTGCGAATGATATTATGAAATGAATACGAAATGTAAAATTTTTCTATTAAACTGTGTTAAAAATTTCCCATATGTGCTTCTGATTATTGATATGCCTAACATAGTCACGTTTTATCATTGAAAATTAATACTATGGATGACTACAGCATCTGTAGCACTTAGTTTTGGGGAAATATTACAACTAATTTGACTGTGGTCAGTACCGACCATATTGGCCATATGCAAAATAGCTCCACTTTCTCCACTTTGCTTCTTTGACATTTCAGAAGCCTTCTTCTTCATTTTTTCTTGCCTTCTCTCTTGTTCTGATATGATGAGGATGAACTTTCCTCCTCCGAACTTGAAGATGATGAATCTCTGTGGCTTTTCTTATGCGTTCGTGGTTGTTGGGACAACAGTTTCTCCATCTTCTCAAAAATAGCATTATGGCTACCAAGCATCTTCATATTTACCTCACCAATCATCCTATCAAGTTCAGCTTTTTGTCACCATCTCGTATGGGGAATAAGGTCCTCACAAATCATGTGTTGCCTGAATGGTCTCTTCATTGTGTTGAGAAGCTTCATATTCTATAGAAATAGTCCTAGATCTCATGGAAGTCTTCTAGGGGCCATAATCTTCAGATCCGATGTAGATTCCCCTTTAAATCTTAGTAGCTTCAAACCTACAACAACCTTCTACTAACTTCTGGTGGCTCAAAATCCAAATTTCTAATCTGGATCTTCAATTTAAAGGCTCTTTCTCATTGAAAGCACAAAAAATGTTGGGTCAAAATTTGCACCACCCTAAATCAAGCACAAACGAGAGTAAATCAGATAAAAATGAGATTAAACAGCAAAGATACAAGGATTTTTATAGTGGTTCGACTTCGAATCAATGCCTACATCTACTTAATTTTATTGCTTATATATTTGTTACAAATAAAGTTCCAAATCTGGAAATAGTGCAAATTCAGATTTGGCAGCAATTCGTGGCAAAGTTAGATATGGGGTGATAAGACTGAAGAAGATGAGCCAAAACAATATTTCTCACATTGTCCTAATTTTCATATTTATAATCGAAATTGTCCACCATAGTCTTTAGATCTTGGAAGAACAAGTAAGAGCTCAAATCCATGCAAGTAGCAAGGAAGAATGAGTTGATTCCATGCATGAAAATCATGTCCACACAAACCACATTCATGTCGGCCCAGCCATATTTTGGTCAAGCAAGCCACTTCGCTCTTATACTTGTTCATGTCTTCAAGTTTCCAAGCTTCATTTTAAAATGTGGCTCCACCAAATCACATCAGTACCGACATGATTAGTCATATGTGAGACTTGTCTTTTTCCACAGAGTACTATAGTAGTTCATCTAACCACTCAGAAGTGGACCTCTTAGAAATAACCTCGGTAACGATCAAATCATGTAAGCATCGACATGATTTATGGTCGGTACCTACCATATTTGAATCACTCCAAATGATTCCAATCTTCTATTGCTTTCTTATTTCATTATCTCAAGCATGCCCCAAGTCCTTGATCCATTTCATCTTCGTCTTGTAGTCCAGATCCACTTAAAAACTGCTTGGTTCGAATGTTGAATAACACATATATTTATACATAATTATTGTAGTATATGTATTTGTGTGTGTGTGTTGATTTGTACATATACATTAAATGTGTGTGT
Organism: Allium cepa; assembly: GCA_030765085.1. Lineage (NCBI taxonomy): Eukaryota > Viridiplantae > Streptophyta > Magnoliopsida > Asparagales > Amaryllidaceae > Allium > Allium cepa. Next base: position 244,806,814 of record CM060930.1, read on the forward strand.
GTATAAGTATATTTTAAATTATATTAACTTTAGAATAATGTTTGACAACAAACATGAATATAAAGGGGATCACGTATCCCTTACATTGTAAATTCCAACACTTAGATACAGTTATGTTAAACCATGTATACATTATATGTTGCACGTGCAGGCATACATATATGTGTATTTGATACACATACATTATATAATCAAATAAAATCTTTATATCGATCAATTAAATAAAATAATGTTTTTATTCAAAATTTATTTAGACTAGATCTAAATTATTTTAGATTTCATAGGCCCAATAACAAAATGGTTAAAAATATTAAATTCACTTATTTAACCTACCGCGTGCTGGTGTAGATCCAACAATAGTATCATAGTCCAATAGCCTATGCAGACTAAATTAAGAGCAATATGGCCAACCAATTAAGCTTGCCCATTTAGTAAGCTAAATATAAAGCAGTGTCTAGGCTGGGTTTAGGTAATCAAGTACTTACCCTACCTGCCTATTGGCTTGGTTTGAAAGGTGAAGTAAGCCCAAAGTTTATCCCAATATGAAAGGCCTAATTTTAATTTGGACCATGTGGTAGTTTTCAAAATCTATTTTGAATCTAAAATGAAAATTTTAAATTAAAACGATTAAATTTAAAACAAGTAAGAATTTAATAAATGTTATAAAATAATTTTCAAAGCTATTTTAGAAATTTAACAATTATTTTTTGGAAATTATTTAAAAATTAATTAGATTAATAAACTAAATAATTAATTCAGTTGTTAATTAATTAAATAACATATATAATGATATATGTTACATTATTTTAAAGTGTTTAGGGTGATTTATGTATATATGGTTTTTGAAATAAATTATAATTAATTAAAATTGTTTAATTAAATGAATGAATTAATTTTTAATTAACAAATTATATAATACATATCTATTAAGATATATGTATGTAACTATAAATGCTATAGGATACGTATTCAATTTAAAATGTATAATTGAATAAAATAAAATAAATTATAATGTTAATTAATTGATTGGTTAAATTAATTAAATAAGACTTAACAATAGATAAATAATTATCGACTCATGTCTGCCCCCGATGCCCTAACCTATACCCCCTACGTCAACTCAACAGTTCCTCCCCTCACCTCCTCTGTTAGCGCTGTTGTACCACCCCCCTTCCACCTCCGATGTCTCTGTCCTTCCTCCAACCTCCTCGAAGCCATCGCCCCCGTCTCCCAGTAATACTGTCCTTACTATCATCAACTCTGACCGCAATCAACTCTTTCATCTACCCACTGTGCTTTCGGTCCCCCTTGATAGCCCCCCGCTTGTCCCTCCTGACCCTTTCCCATCTCGACCACCTTCCTCATCACCTCTAACTCAACCCGTCGTTCCTCCTTCTTATACTCAAGGTGAACGGAAATGGACTTCGCTTTTTAAGCACAAACCCAAGAATGCTAGGAAGTACATCCCCGTTGACCTGATTCCAGAGTATGAAGATAATGTTTTACTACCAACGTAGGCTGTTCTTGAAGCTGGAGCTATGATCTGGAACGAAACACTGGTTGGTTTTTTTCCTAACAAACCGTTGTCATACACAGCTGTAATTACAAAGCTTAAAAACATCTGGAGATTAAAAGGCTCTGTTACAGTTAAGTCATATGGAACCATTTTCTTATTTAACTTCTCCTGTTCTGAAGACAGAAATAAGATTCTTCAAAGTGATCCTATTATTATGAATAATAAGTTGCTCATAGTCAAACCATATGATGCAGCTATAAGTAATGTAACTGGCTCAATCACTGTTGTTCCAGTTTGGGTTCATCTGTACAATCTCCCTATTTTTGCCTGGTCGCCTCTAGGTACCAACTGGCTTAGTAGCCATTTTGGGGAAAATGTCGTGTATGGATGAGATGACGGAAAAGCAAGAGAGATTGAGCTACGCGAAATGCTTAGTTGAAGTTAAACCGGACAAGGAGCTTCCTGACGAGTTTATGATTAAGCTGGTGGAAGGAGGATATCAAAAAATATACGTGCAGTATCTGTGGAAGCCAGATGTTTGTATATTGTGCAAAAAATTTGGCCATATAATTGATAGTTGTGACATTAAGGAGAACAGTCGAAATGATAGTGACAAGGAAATAAGAGATAGTGTCAGTAAAGAAAACAAAGGAGTAACAACAGAGACAGCCCGAGTTAATAGAAATGACAGACCATTCCAGAAAAGAAATATTAAAACATGGCAACGTGCGAGCAAAAAGAAGACAGTGGCAGTTGTTAAGGAAAATAAAATGGTTCAAAATAGAGGAAGCAATGAAGAAAATGAGAATGAAGCTGATAGAGTTGGAAATGACGAAGAAAAAATGGATGATAAAAGTAAAAGAGAGAAGCATGAAAATGGACAATGCGGTAATAGAGAAGTAAATAATGCAGATGCAAATGAAGGTGTTATTCCCAACTCTCAAACTTCAATAGACACTGTGATAAAGGACAAAAGTCCTGAAAAAGAGAGGAAAAATGATGAAAATGATATAGTTGAAAAACTCTTAATATCTAACAAATTTGATGCACTACAAGATCTGGACGAGGAGGAAAACATGAATGACATGCAAGATGATAGTTTGATAGATGATACTCAAGGTCATGCTGCTCTTGAAAGCACTGAGGTAGAGGTACAAAATAATGCTGAAAATCATATATTCCAGAAGGAAGAGAATAGGAAAAAAATGAAACAAGGGAAATATGTGGAGGATCAAGTTGTGAACAAGATTCAACGACCTGGAACAAACGATGCTGGAAACAATGACGAAGGATCAAATAGTGAGAGTAATAAAGGAGAAGGAACTATCTCAAGTGGTAGGAAAAATAGAAAAAACACAAACAAGAATTCCAAACTCAGAAGAGATGCTCAAAAGAAAGAAGATATGCACAATAAAGATGACACATGCACAACGTATCAGTCTGATAAACAACATTCTTACTCTCCGCCCCCAGGAAATGTCTCTTCTCCCAACCCTTCCCCTCAACATATATACTCCAAAATCAAACCGCCATCAGCTTACAAAGTTCCTCCCCCTATGTCTATTCTCTCCCTCCAAGCACTCAGCAATCCTCCCCTCCAATACCAAATCTCGCTCCTCTGACAACCTCCCCTACGACTGAAGAAACAACAATGAAGCTACCCCCCTTTCAGCCACAATTCCTAATTACTTATCCTCGAAGCAGGCAGTAACAAGGAGAATGAAGATAGAACTACTCAATGCACGTGTTCTCCAATGATGACACGCATTGGAGCATGGAACATACGTGGTGGTCACCATGTTATCAAGTAAGAGCAATGCAAATAGCTTATCAAAACACATCACTTGTCAATCTTAGCAATACTTGAAACAAAGTTAAATCTTACCTTGACAATCAAGGCAGCTGAATATATTAATCCAGACTGGAATTACATCCACAATCAGAATGAAGCATCGTATGGTAGAATAATGATGCTGTTCAATCCCTGTCATGTTCAACTCATTCCCATCCTTTCCACTTCCCAACCGATACACTGTCAAGCTATTGATCTATCTGATAATTCATCTTTCTACGAATCCTTTGTTTATGCATACAACTCGGCAGCTTCTAGAACCTCTTTACTTTCAGTCATTCCAGCTCTCAGACAGTCCACCCACCTATGGATAATTCTTGGGGACTTCAATTGTAGTTTCTCTCTCCCTGATAGAGTTGGAGGAATTCCCTCTCTCTTAATGAAATTAAACCACTTGCTGATACCCTTATCGATGCGGATCTTGTCATGGTCAGATCTGTAGGTATGCAATACACGTGGAACAAAAAAAGAAAACATGGATGCAGGACCTTTTCTAGGATAGACAACACCTTCTCCAATCTATTCGCCCTTAACAGATGGCCTCTCCTCTTCAACCATCTCCCTCCTCCTCTCCTATCAGATCACTCACCACAAATTATTCACCTTCGTGGAGCGGACAAGAGGGGAAAAACAAATTTTAAATTTTTTAATTCTTGGGCCTTTGAACCTGACTACAAATCTGCTGTGTCAACAGCTTGGAACAAAACTAAAAATGGTAATCACTTGTTTGTTTTGCAGGAAAAAATAAAAGAGATGGAGAAAGTCTTGAAACAGTGGGCGTTTAAAAGATTTGGCAAAGGTGATAAAATGAGATCATTAATAAAAGAAAAGCTTATTGAGGTCCAAACAGCAATGATGTCTAATGTTAATAATGCAAACCTCACATCATCTGAAAGTGCTTTGTCTCAGCAATACTATGAAGTGTTAGCTAAAGAAAACGATATGATGAGGCAGAAATCAAGAATAAAATGGAGGGAAAAAGGAGATAGAAATAGTGCTTACTTTCATGCAAGTCTCAAGAATAATCAGAGAAGAGAAAACATTACTATTATCTATGATATGGAAGGCATTCTACACACAACACCTGATGAAGTCCAGAAAGCTTTTGTTAATCATTTCTCTACCATGTACAGCAACATAAACAATTTCATTCCCAGTATCGATCTGATCCCTTCTGACCTCATGCCTAGACTTAATGCAAATGATTATAGCTTCCTATGCAATGAAGTCACCCCATAAGAAATAAAACAAGCTATGTTTTCTCTTAACACTAATTCCTGTGGTGGCCCAGATGGGTTGAACGCACTATTCTACACTTCATGTTGGTCGATTGTCTCAGCTGATGTATGCAATGCTATACTCCTATTCTTCAAAAAGTGTAAAATCTTCAGGTCATATAATTACACCAATATAGCACTAATACCCAAACCTAAGAATGCTCACTGTGTCAACGATTTCCGCCCTATTTCGTGCTGTAATATAATATATAAATGCATCTCTAAGGTCATTGCTATAAGACTTAAGCATGTCCTACCTAAAATTGTCTCCAAAAATCAAGCTGCCTTCCTTCCAGGTAGAAACATTCTGGATCATGTCCTTCTCTCTCATGAACTTATTAAGGGATATAAATGTAAGAATTCTCCTCCGAAAGCAATGATGAAGCTTGACATCATGAAAGCTTTTGACATGCTGCAATGGGACAGTATTGTTCGAATCATGGGATATATGAACTTCCCACCACACTTTATATCTTGGATATATGAATGTATCTCCTCTCCGATCTATTTAGTCACTGTCAATGGTATGACAGAGGGTTTTTTTGATAGTAAGCAAGGCATTAGGCAGGGAGATCCGCTATCTGCTTATGTTTTCATTCTGGTCATGGAACTTCTTACGAGGATGTTTGATAAACTTATAAACCAAGGAAAATTTAAGCTTCATCCAGCATGTAATGAACCGCAAATCTCTGCTTTAATGTTTGCTGATGATTTAGTTGTGTTTTGTACTCCTAACACCGTCAGGAACATTATGATTACACTTGATCAGTTCTATACTATGACGGGATTAAAGGTCAATCTCAACAAATCAGACATCATAATGGCTGGAGTAAGTAATGAACAATGCGCTCATATTACTCATATTACTGGCTTGACACTTAACTCTAACACTGTTTCATACCTGGGGCTTCCTCTCTCAACATCAAAAATCTCAACTACTCAATGTCTTCCACTATATGAGAAGATAATAGCGAGACTTAATTGCTGGACCACCAGGACTCTTAGTCAAGCAGGAAGTCTAACTCTAATAAAGTCGGTAATATTTTCAATGCAAGTGTACTGATCAAGAACATTCATTCCCCCCTTTAAGTTGATAAATATGATCAGAAGTGCCTTTATGAAATTCCTATGGAAGGGCAAAACTACGGGCAAATACATAGCTCCTATAAAATTTGGCAGAGTTGAGAGGCCAATAAACAAGGGGGGTCTTGGTATATTCAACTTCAAACAATGGAACATAGCAGCCTTTGCGAAACATATTGACACCTACTATAATTGTTCAGACAGCCTATGGGCTATATGGTCTGACAGAAATGTGATAAGAGGTAGGAGTTTGTGGAACATGTCTAAGGCTCAAAACTTAAGCTGGACTTGGCAGAGTATATTCAAAATAAAGGAGAAGTTTCTCCCTCTTATACAATTGAACTCCAACCCAACTTACAGTGTGAGTTTCTGGGACGACCCATGGTTAGACAAGGGGTTCATTCTGCGTTGTCACCTAACGTATAGTGAGATTCAACAAACTGGGCTTCACTCGGCGACAAAGGTCAGGGATGTCCTCTATAATTACCAAAGTACTCGTCATTTTTCTTCCAATCAGCGAATACAAAATATATGGAACAAAATGAGATTGTTTACTCCATTGTCCTCTACATCTGTTTGTCTGGTTTGGGGAGACAAAAAGACTAGATTCAAAATTGGAGTTGCTTATGAGTTCATGATGAAGAATAGAACATGTCCAACATGGAGATGGTGGAAGCGGACATGGAATAACGATAGTAGTATGAGAGAAAATTTATTTTTTTGGAAAGTTCTTAATCGTGCGTTACTATCCAAAGCAAAACTAGCTTGCATGGGCATGAGTGTCAATATTTACTGTACATTCTGCTGTAACCAACCTGAGACAGTTGAACACTTGTTCTTTGAATGCCTATTTATTGAGGAAGTATGGACTGTCGTGATGGAGAAGCTACAAAGAACTATTGTCTCTCATGATAACCAAATTGAGTGGGAAAGGATCCATGCGAAATCTGGACACAAGCACAGAGGAAAGCGTATGTTTACCATTGTGATGAAGAGTTTCATTAGCTCAGTATGGAGAGAGCGTAACACGGTGAGATTGTTTGATGCCATCAAAGCAAAATCAGATAATTTGTTCAAGCAGTGGATAGTTCACGAGATCAAATCTTCTATGAGTATGCTTTCCTTCTCCTTTGACCCAGGCATACTTGCCGCGTTCCAAATGTACTAACTGTGTATGTATCTTCTTTTTTATTTCCTGTATTTTATTTCCCTTTGTGCTTGTTGCGCCTAGTCTTCCTCTGTCTTCTATGAGCTTTGCTCACTGTTGTAAGTGTTATGTTCCGATTGGTGTAGCAATAAAATGGTCGGGGACCATCTAACCCCGTCGGCCTTGCCAAAAATTAAATAAGACTTAAATTAATAAAATCGATATAAGGTTATACATAAGATTATTATATAGTTAATTAAGCTATAAAATGTTATACAATAATTAAACTTATATGATATGAATGTAAAATAAGAGGGTGGAGCAATAAGAAACTCTAATTAGATTTATGAAATAAATAAATATGTATAGTAAATATACCATGATTTCAGATGTGTCTGACACTTGAATTTCAGATGTGCATAACAGAAAACCAAGGCTATAGGATCTTTGGATTTGACAAGCCCGCCCCTGCTCACAAAATGGACTTGAGGGGTAAAATGTTGCTTAACTTTCTTGCAAGTAATAAGTTAGCTAGCACAACAAAGCACATCCCAACTCCAACTGGCCCATTGCTTCTAAGTCTGGCCCTGTTCTTACCGAACTGCAATTAATCTGGCTCCATGCCAGCCAATCCACTCGACGGTACTCTAAGACTATAGCTGGTGGGCTTAGCTGAAGATGACTTTAACAGCCAACTCATCTGACCAAACGTGGCTCAAGTGTGATCCATCTTTGGCCTGACTTCATCTCAGTCCACCTTCAATCAGCCCTAGGCAGCCCATCTCATCATCCCATGTCCGCCTAGGCACGTTGATAGGGTTAGGAGTATGCCTTAGGGGCAATTCTAAGATTTATTGTAAATTATTAATTTTGTAGTGAAACCTCGCTCAAAAAACACAAGGTATTCTTCTTTTTATTATATACTTATTATAATATGTTATAATAATTAATTGTTTAATTTAGGGATATTTAATGAAAAATCCATAAATAGTATGTTTTGTTATAGTAGTTACAATGGTTGTAATCATGAGCAATTTATCATAGTATAATAAATATATCGTTTTAAATATTCTTAGTCGAGATGTATCGAGATTGGAAATTGATACATCTGTTGAGAATAGAGCACATAAGGCTCTTTAAATGTCGGACAATATCTTACTTATGCCTGCTGGAGCACAAAGGGGTTATGTATTGATAGTATTGGATAACCATGGGATGACTCGCTCAATAGTTTTCTATGGGGTAATATAACTAAGGTAAACAAAAAATATTGAAGTAAGACTATTACACAGTTCTCTCGATTTTGAGAATACTATTGAACTTTAATATGGACACTCCACTTTGATTATAATTAAATCATGACATGGCGTCTATTGAAAAACTATAGTTGGGTATAAGTTGAAGCATTAGAAGTGAAACATTATCCAATAGAGAATTCATCCCCTCAGTTATTTGAGGTTAGTATTATAGTCAACTATAGTCAAACTCTTTGGATACATCAGTTTAATTATTAATAATTATTATTATTGAACCAAGGACTTTGTATTTGGATTATACAAGTTGAACGTGGACGATATTGGAATTTTGGCCAATACCAAATTCCATAAGTACAAATGTATTATAGTTTTTCCGAAGAGAATTGGTGTAAATAATTTTTATTACTAGGGATCGCTTAAAATAGTAAAATTAGGTTTTACAAAAACCGTGTAAGAGATAAATTTGGTCAAGCTATCATATCATTAGCTAAAGTGATGTGCGAACATTAATATTTGAATTGTTCAATCTTAATCGTTGACTGAATTCACACCTATGAATCACATAACCACAATGTTTAATACTCTAAATACAACCCAATTTAATTAAATTATAATTGTTGAATTTAATATTTGTGAAATATTAATTATAAAATTTTATTTGCTTTAATATTGAAAATAGTATGTATATAAAGTTATATACGTACACATCAATATATAATATTGATGTACAATTGAATTGGAGTTAAATGTGCAATTATTGATCTAGTTTGAAAATGCATATAGGCCCATTAGCCTATAGGAATGGCCAACCATGTAAAGGGGGAATGGGGATGTGTTGTTTCTGAAACAAGGGTTTGAACTAGTGGAAAAGGAAGGGGTAAAAGGCTAGATCCAGATTGCCCATTTTCTCTCATTCTCTTTTATTATATAACCCTAACAACCTTTTCATTTTAATTGTTACTCTTCTAGACTCAAAACCCCCTGGTTCGTAAGCTTCTAGTTATCTCCTATCTCAATTTTCAAAATAAATTTAAGTTTAAATAAAATAAAATAAAATAAAAGGGGTGTAGATCTCTTCAATTACTAGCAATTTCTAGAAGGGATAGAATAAGATTCTAGATGTTCATTGGATTTAACATTTGAGGTGTTACATTAAGGCTACTGCTAAGGTAATATTCATATCAATTTATATGTATAATCATTAAGTTGTTGTATATGTATAGGTTGGATTATATCTTGAATTCACATATGTATTTGATATTGATTTATATATAAATGTGTTATATAATAATAATAATAATAAATTTTTGTATTAAAGTATATTTGTTTTTGGCCATGATTAAAAAATAGAAATTAAAATTAGTTTAAAGATGTTTTACATCAAAATTGAATTTTAAAACTATTAATATATATATAATTAATTAATTTAATATTTTATACATGTACCACACGCATGTGTATACAACTATATATCATAAGTATACATATCATGATATAAAATTTTGTATGAAAATGTTTAAAGTAAAAACCAATTTTTCATTTGAAAATCTTAAAATTAATTTTTTTTTTAATTTTATCCCCTCAGATTAATTATTAAAAGAAATTGTTTTTGTAAAAAACTTAATGTTGTAAATATATATATATATATATATATTATTATAAATTTAAATTACAGTATTATATATTTATAAATAGATTTGAATTGCATATAGTATAAAACACACACACACACACATATATATCTGTGTGTGCGTGTGTACACACGTATGTATTTTTGAAAAAAAACAAAATTCAGTTTCATATATATATTTATATATAAATGTAATTTTAATTAATTGCAAAATATTTAAATTTTAAAAGGGTATTTCAAATCTAGACCTGATTCCAAATTTGGATTTTTCTTAAAGATTTAAATTTTAAATTGCTTTTTTACATCTAAGTTTATATATACCATTTTACATATAAATATGTATATATATTTATACATAGTTACTTTTACATTTATATATGCATATATATATATATATATGCATATGTATATGTATATTTTATATTAACATTATATAACAACGAACATCAAATGCGTATATGAATGGGCTTATGTGTCTGTAGTGGTGTAAATCCCAACACTTAGATACAGGCATGTTAAACCATGCACACATTATATGTTGCACGTGCATGTATACATATATGTGTATTTGATACACATTTATACATTATATGTCACTTATACAAACAAATAAAATCTTTATATTAATCAATTAAATATAGTAATGAATTTATTTAAATTAGATCTAAATTAATTTAGACTTCTGGGTCCAATGAGATCCAAAAAGGAATTTTTTTGAAATTCACTCATTTGAACCGCTATGTTCTGGTCCAGATCCAACACATGTCGCTATGACTTGGCCCTTAGCAATATTCAGCTTCACCCAGCAATCTTCAACATCGAGCAACTGACCATCAATATGCATGAGAAGCTTCTCATCACCCTTGTCACCTAGACATGCAAAAGTAAATGACAAATAGTAGAACCAGTTGTATTAGGTAGAAGGGCATGTTTTCTAAAAACACGGCTACTCTTGTAGCAAGACACCTTACTCAGCTCAAAACAAGCAGTTGGTACGGAGTGATGCTGACATGATTCTCAGCCACATATCTGTAACCCATTTATAACTGCAATCCATTAACCCATACGACTAATTGACAATTAAGAGTGTTTCCACCTATTTTACTACTCAATCTCAACCGTCCACCTTCCATATTAGCTGCTATAAATACCCCAAGGTTGTAAAATTTGCTAGACAAATGTTAGCTAGTAAGTATGTGCTAGGAATTTATCGTCTAGGTGGGGATTAATTGATGGTTAATCAGAACTAAGCATTTTTAATAAGTCATGCATTTTAGATAAATTTTTACCGTTTTATTTAGTGTTGACTGACATAAATTGGAAATTTGGGATTTTGGATATGCTAACGTGTAGCCAAGGAAGCAAGACAACCAAAAACTTGCACATCGATGCTTATACATGACACTAAATCTTAAATAAAGTGTAGCCAATGCATAAATACATGTTTCAAAAAACATAAGGTGGTAACCTTGTCAAGGCGGGCCTAGGTGAAGCACTAGGCGGTAAGCCTCGCTAAGTTACTAGGCGGGGCCTGGACGGAGGCTTAGAATGATTTTTACATTAGTGAAATACCCCCATGTCATACAACTTCAAAGGGGTTTTAAATTCTTGTTATTTCTCAGCACAGAATTACCTCCTTCGGCAAAGTAAACACTCAAAACTCTTAAGATCAGCAAAATTATAATCTTAAATGCTTAGTTTCTTATACTCTCTTGTAATTCATTGTAATTGTAAGAGAGGAACATAGTAATAGATATTCATAGTGAACGTAAGCAAGCTTAGCCAAATCACTCTACATTTGTCATTTACTTAATTTACTTGTTTTTATTCTCATTTTATATTCTTTAAGCCTAATGTTAGAAAACTACTTTTGCTAACACAACGCATTAGTCAAATTCCGAGGTTAGCTAATTTTTTAGTCAACAACATCCGAAGGATTTGTGTTTAGATTTTGAAAAGAAAAGTGGACGAGTACCTGATGGCATCATGAGTGAAAAACTATTGACTCTAGCCAATGTGTCATAGCATTTATAAGACCTTTAAGAATGAAATAATGACTAATGTTTATGATTCAAGTTGTTAAGTGAATGTTGTGTTGTAGTAAAAAGAAAACCAGTTCTGTGCATTAGTGATGTGATCTCACCATATTTTATGATTAGGGTAATATATTGCTTATGCTATATTTTTTGTTTAACTCATGTATTTGATATTGTTTTTCCCGTAACTCATGGGTACTCATTCGAGTATGCTAAGTTTATGAATTCAGCCAGGTTGATTTCTAATGGCAAGTTACAAGACGTAGCAAGAGACTTAGATGACGATTTTTTTATTCTACTATATTAAGTGTTCATGTCAGCATCTTCATATGTTTAGCATGACACGATGATCTAAGTTGTTTATTTTGACCTCTGCGTGGTACGTTTATGAGAACAAATTTGAAAATGTAAGAATGATTATGTATGACATTTATTAGATACTCTATTTACTTAAACTATATATATAATCGGTCTCATCTCATTGCCGAAAGATAATTCTTAGGTGACCGTAGCATATGGAGTTCCATCTTTGAATTTCAAAATGGGGGATGTTATACTTAGTGACTCCAAATTAGTGGTATACCAAGTAAAGTGGGAACAAGCTAAGGGAGCATGACTTGCCACTTACTTCTCGAACGTGTTGGAATTGTTGGACGAGTTTGACATTACATGATCACATATAATCCTAGAGAGGAAAATGTGAATGTAGATTCATTGGCCAAGCTGACTACTTTTGGAGATGCATGACTATTGGGGATCGTTCTGATAGAGGTTTAATCGACTTTAAGCATTCAGGATGTGAACTTTGCTAGAAAAGTTGAAGAGAAGGAATCATGAATGACACTATATAAGGAATGTTTGACAAAATTTCTTCCGAAAAGTAGGAATGAAATGCGAATGTTGTTACGAAAGGTATCACGTCATATTATGCAGGGAAACATCTTGTACCCGGAGAGTATTCTGCTCTCCCTTGGCAAAATGTGTGGATAAGAACAAAGAATTATTTTTCTGTACACCCATCAAGAAAAATATATGATAGATGTTAGAAATTTGCAAACATATCAAAGGCGTCATCCAACGAGTTTATGCTAACAGTTAGCCCATGACCATATATGGTTTAGTGAATTGATATCATCGAACTGCTACCAATGGCACATGAAGGAGCCAAATATACAATTGTTGGGTCGAGATAGAGTCAATAAGTACTATATCTCAACAAAGGTGATCAATTTCGTAGTAAAGAGCATTTATTCAAATTTAGAATTTTATACAAGATCTCCACTAACAATGGAATATTACAAAGCACAAAATTCACCAAATTCTAGCAGTGGAATATCCATTAAGGGACAGAAAGGTGGAGGTAACGAAAAAAATCATAAAATCCACCATTAAACAAGATTGAAGCAAGCGATAGTAAATTAGGTTGATGAGTTAACATAGACATTACGGACTTATAAGACGACCCAAAAATCTGCAACCAAACACTCATCCTTCGCATTGGCATACATAACCGAGGTCATAATTCATATAGAAGTTGAAGTCCTTTCTCACCTACACATGAATTATAACCTAAGTGAACAAAGCTTTATTACTAGCAACCCTCAACCCAGTAAAGGAAAGGCGAAAAGATGCAAATGTGAAGGTAGCCGCATACTACCAAAGAGTGGCAAGGCAGTTCAATCCAAGATCTATAACTGAAAGTTCGAGATGGCCACCTTGGTTGATATAGTTCTTTCTGAGCATGGGGTACTTGGTCCAATTTGGGAAGGATCCTACGTTATAAAACAAAAGTTCGAAGAAAACTATTCCAAGTTATCGACGGTTAAAAGGATTCTATCCCTTGGGAATAGAATAATAAGCATCTTCGCCTTTATTTTAGGTCATCAATATTTTCTAGGAACTTATTTTAGAATCAAATTTTATATTATAAGACGACATTCGACGTGAAGTCTTCAAACAAAATTATTCTTTAAAATTGGTGGAACTGTATCCATTCAGTTAAACTGTTGGTTACGAGATCAGTAATGCCTACATCATGTGACTTAGAGTAGACCAAATATTAATTGTACCCGATGATAGGTACTAGTGGAGCCCTTCGACCGAGGATGAATTCGTTGGAGTATAATCAAATTAGGTCAAATCAGATAACTCGCCTTCGCGCATTGATTCTTGGCTGACACCCAAAGTCAAGCGACATTGAAAATGGATACCGAGAGTAGGCGTCGATGGACACGGACGCTCAGGATACTTAGTAGCGTACGAACAGTATTCAAAGTTAAACACCCTTAAAACTTAACAATACGTGCATATATGTGAGAGGAATAACCAATTTCAAAAATCTAATGTACTATTTTACTATTGTAAAGCAAGATCATGTTGACTAGAAAGTAAATAAAATGTGGCGGCGTGCAATTGTATAATGTGTTGGTCTATTTGATTATATAACCATCGGTAAATGCATTGAGTGAAATCACATACACATGTAGATATGAATCTGTATGATTATTTTAATACGTTGTTGTCATATATATATATATATATATATATATATATATATATGTATATAGTTCAGTCTTTCAGGCTCTAATATAATTCTAACTTATGTTAAATGCTTAGGCCGTGGACTTTGACTTACACCCCAATTCTGTTATGTGGTTTGGAAGGGACCTGCTCAAATAAACTTTGTCATATTTAATTTGCTCAAGTATGTGATAAAAAACCATGATTGAGTAGGCGTAGCAGAAAATAGTGAAGTTTTAAACAGATTTACCATATAATAACATTAATTTGAATAGATGTAGCGTTCAAGTAGCAGTAAGTCAAAAGCTCAAACTTAAGTCAAATGCTCAAGGTTGAAGGAGCATCACAACTAACCAACCACTCCACTAAACAACTATAAAGATGATCGAAGTCATTTTGCTTTATATAAATTATAAAAGTTATATTCTTTTTTTTTTCCTCCTCAAACCGATGGATTGCTATAGTGCATGGGATTATTAATTGTTCTCAGGATCCGTCTATTAGCCGGTTGGACTAATAAACTATATGAACTCTCGTGTAAAAAGTCAGATTTTAAGGATTAACCATTCATGTTTTATCTATTTTTTTTTTTTTTTTTTTTTTTTTTTTTTCATGCTTCTTTGTGGTGATATAAAAAATAAAATGTAAAAAATGTCCATTTACTAGATTAAAAACGCAAAACAAAACATTAAATAACAAATTCTCCATCATGACAATAATTTTGGATAAAGCTAATCTTTTTCTATCTTCTCTACTGAAGAAAAAAGCCGAATGGCAATGGCAGCACCTTCACTCTCTCTTTCTTCTCCAATACAAGCTCAGACCCTTAAATTACCCAAAACCCAATCCCTTCAATTTATTAATCTTCCCTCGATTTCGAGAAGAAGAATTCCGTCACATCTGGTAAGGTGCTCCGCCACAGCTGCTCCGCCGCAACCGACATCATCTTCTGGAATTGTGCTTGTAGACAAGTCGGAGTCGGAGAAGAAAAATAGGCTCAAACTGGCCTATCTTGAAAAAGTGGTTCCTATTCTTATCAATGAGTTTTCTTACAAGAACGTCCAGGAGGTGCTTGAGTTTATTTCTCTACAGTTTGTTCGCTTTCATTTACTTCATTGTTACTCTACATTAACAATATCAGAATACTTACGAACTTATCGTGTGGTCTGTTTATAGCGTCCTTATCAGTGGCATCTATTTTGTTAACGTAGGAATCACAGAAAAACATATATAACTTGTTTTACAGTAAGTGGTATTACAACCGTAACTTTGAACTTTGTGGTGGTTTAAGGAAATTTTGTAAAGTCGCTGTGGTTACTGTCATTTACACAGTAGATTTTTACGGATTTGTTTAATTTCTACTTCAATATCATACCACTTACAAGAGTGTTCAAACATAGTTCATACATTAGTTACACCAAAATAGTCATAAAACGTTGTTTGTGTATGCTTATAGTGTAATTATTAATGGAAAATATCGCGCAAGCATGACAATCATAGAAAACAAAAATGTACCTTGTGTTTACCGTAAGTTGTGCTACAAAGGTAACTTTGAAGGTTTGCGGTGGTTCAAGATTCTTTTTGAAGGTTGTTGTACTTTACTGCCATTTACTCAGTAGATTTTTAAGGATTTGATTAATTTCTTGTTCATAATCATACCACTTACAGGAGTGCTCAAACTTGGGATCTCCTATAGGAGACCACACTTGTGATATTAGGAAAGATGGTGGTTATAGTTAAACTGATAAGGCCATGCCAGTTAAAGTCAGATGAAGATAATGTTAGTTTTTTGTACCTTGAGGGTCCTAAAAATCGTTATTTGTTCAATATTCAAGAGTTTAGTTGAAAACAAGACACTCACAGTAATTTAATTATGGTGGTTACCGGTTATAGTGAGAACATTAAGGTCAGGTTGTTAAAAAAGGCAGATGAAGATTATGGTAGTTTTTGTACATTGAGAAGGTTTTGGAAAATAGTTGTTTAGTTCAATATTAAATATTTTTATTGAAAACAAGACATTCATGGTAATATAATCATTTACAATGCATATGAGTGTTTGAAGAGTAAAATGAGAACCTTATAGCGCTTCAGGGATATTTTCGTGGCGCAAGGAGAACAATGAACTGACCAGTCTGGACTACGTGACAATTGGTCACGGGTTCGAATTCTGAAACTGATACCCTCCTGCTAAAAGAAAGAATCAAAGTGAAAACATTTATCTATATTTTTTTTAATTTGTTCTATATTGGTTTTTATAGGTGCCGAAGATAAAGAAGGTAGTTGTGAATTGTGGGATGGGAGATGCAGAACAAAACTCGAAAGGGTTGGAGGCAGCAATGAGAGATTTGGCACTGATAACAGGCCAGAGGCCCGTTAAAACAAAGGCAAAGAATTCAATTGCTGCTTTCAAGCTTAGAGAAGGGACTGTTGTCGGGATCGCTGTTACACTTCGTGGTAACGTAAGTGCTTCTTTTTCATCTTGATGTGCTGCATTTTATTCTTATAATTTGAGGATTTTCGTTTCCTGCACACCACTGCATGTTGACCTAAACCATTTGATCTTTCGGTTAAAGTGATGACAAATGCACGAAAAATTCAGCCAATCAAGCTATAAACAGTTTATGAAAATAAAAAGGAGTTATTGAGATATATTTAGAATATATGATTAGATATTATGTATCTAATCATATACTCTCAATATATCTCAATAGGAGTAAATTAGAGGGTTTGCACAGAGAGATGCATAATCGATCAGAAAGATATGGCTGACTGAAAGTTTGCTGCAATGACAGACATAACAAAAATTATATAATGCAAACATATTCAAAAGATCCAAATTCCACATTGTATAATATGCAGCGTTACAGTATATAGTTTCACATCAGTTGCCTAGAGTTCGAATATTTTATTGGTCTTCATATATGATTTATATAGAAGTGCTGAGTATAACAACTAAATACTGTACTAGACTTTATGACCAGTTCAAATTTGGAAACATCATTTCATGAACACACCTGCGCACGCACACGGCACACATGCGCGAGCACGCTCACACAATACACTTGTTCAAATTTGGAAACCTCATTTGTGAACACATGCGCGCACGTGCACACGTACATGCACAGTATGTTATTTATGAAACATTGATCATCCCAGATTGTCAATTTGGAGGTCTTAGTATCGATTCTCATTAGCATCAATCAACCTTGTTCAATAAAAAAATATTGTTGCATAAGTGTATGGATTTTGTATAGTTACAAGAACAACTGCCTTAAAACTATGACCCATGTTGTATGTTATTTATCAAAAACGAAGGGTAAAACTTACAGTGCTTACAATGTTGTTTTTGTTACAGGTGATGTATTCATTCCTAGACAGACTAATAAACCTAGGGCTCCCTAGAACTCGAGATTTCCAAGGGGTAAACCAAAACAGTTTTGACGGGCATGGAAACTACAGCATCGGAATAAAAGACTCGAGCGTGTTCCCTGAGATAAGGTACGAGGCGATGGGGAAGCAGATCGGCTTTGACGTCTGCATATCCACAACCGCGAATACGGACAACGAGGCCCTAAAACTGCTCTCTCTTTTGGGCATGCCCTTCAAAGAGGGCGGCGGCGGGGACGGCCCTGCCATCTTCACGAAGAAGAAGAAGAAGAAGGCCCATCATTACGATACCAAGTCGCGTGGAAGAAATTAGTTTTGTTTCTTGTAGTTATTTGTTTGTATTTGAAAGGTTGAATTGTTTCTTTCAAGTTAGAGTGTATAGTTGTTGTTGTGATGGGCATTGCATGTTGTTTTTCAGCAAAACTTTGATGCGGAAGGATGTGTTGATTTTTGATATAACCTTCTTCTTCTTCTTCTCTATTTGACATGTGTATCGACACGTCAAATTAGTACATCTACGAAAAATAGTATAGGGTTACCTTTGCTACATAAAGCAACAAGATGTTCAATCAAGCTGCTAGAAAGCAATATTATTGCTATAAAATTATCCATTAGTGATATATTAACATAGAATACTCGTTATGTTAACTTTTGGAAGTAGTTTTGGTTGATGCATCCTTTTAGGTAAACCTTTGATACATAATGCGTCAATATTTGATATGTGTATTACGTACCAACCGCATTTACTATTTTTTGATAGGTATACTATTTTAACAAGTTTTAGCATCTCTCATGTAAAATTGTTACTCAAAGTCTTGTCTTTGTGGGTTAAAATCATCGGAAATCAAAGTTACGAGTCTCCATTCAATGGAAATTCAATTCTTTTTTACTTTCACAAGTGTACATACACTAAATTAAATTGAATTTATTTGTATAATTTCTTATAAATTTATTGGTTGGGCACATCGAAATATGCATTCCTGAACGTAGGCAATTTCAATTATTTTATGCTGGACGCCAACGGGTCAGATTCATGTCCGACCCGATGAGTTTGGTTCTACATGGATACAGTTTTGTCGGATCTAACTAATATATACCTTAATCCGAATTGATTTGAGTCGGTTCAGACTTGATTGGTTAATAATACTAAAGTTGTATATATTTCAATATTTTTAATTTGGTGGATTGGAGTCCGATTGAGTAATAATAATAAAAATGCATATATTTTAATGTTTTCCGATCGATTCTTTTTAATCGAATTGGTTCAAGTTGGGTTTGATCGGATTTGCTGATCGTATTAACGGTTTTCAGTTCTAATTGGCAGTCATGAGCACGGAAGAATATGTTAATTAGGATTTAAATATAAATATTTGTTGGATATAACTACGTCAGCTTATTATTCAATTTTTTTTTTTTATGGAATTTTAAAATTAGTGGCAGCCGAACCTTCGTAATATTTCAAAAAGATTTCAAGGCCTAAAAATTGTCAACGAAAAGAGTGCAATTAATAGGTAATGCATTTTGCAGAACAGTCCACGTGCTCCCGATTAAATTTACACTTCAATCCTTTTCTCAACAACAATCACAGAAATCACAGAAAAATAAATAGAAAAAAGCAGTCATCTTCTCACATAATCCCAGTGAGTCGACTTAAAAAGCAACCTGCATAAAATAAAGCTCAGATATTTCACGGGTTTCCCCTTAAATAACCTCTTAAAGCAGCCAATTAGCTTTTTTATCTTCTCATTCCAACGTCTTTGATCTATTTCTAGCCTACTGGATCTTCGTTTTATCCGAAGCGAATATTAAGTAGCCATGGATAGCGGGTCGGGTTCAGGCGACGTGCACCACCACCCGATAAAGGGAGTGGTGACGCACGGTGGTCGTTACGTGCAGTACAACGTCTACGGCAATTTGTTCGAGGTTTCCAGCAAATATATTCCTCCTATTAGGCCCGTTGGCAGAGGCGCTTATGGCATTGTTTGGTGAGATTACCGAACTTCCCTTTTTTCTATTTTGGTATAGATTCGAATCGCTTGTTAGCTTCGATTAACCTATGCTAGAATATGAATTATTGCTTGTTGTAGGTTTAGTTGGGGTTTTATCAACTATAGTAAACTTTAGTGCAGTCGTGTAGGGATTTTGATAGGCTGATGATGATTATGGCGAATTTCTTTTTATTGTTACTCCAATATTTACATGCAGTTATCCAAGAGGTAAAGATGATAGATTGCTAGAAATAGTTGCTCTGTTAACTAATTATATAACTTATGGAATAAAGTGGGATGATTGTATGAGTCTGCTTTACATTGGATATAGAAGTTTCAGGCATATGGCTGTTTCCATGAATGGATGAATAAACACAATATTGAAGATTATAGATACAGTAAAATGCTTGTTTCCTTCTACTTCATTGAAATTCTGGAAAGGGTCAACAATGTAAAACCAAAACATGCACACATGATATGCTATATTGCTAGGAGATAAAGATTCCTCTAGAGCCTAAGCAATGTCTACACAAGATAGATATGAATTATTGTCAATGTGTATAAACTTAGTTAGCATTCTTATTTTACTCCCATTTACTATTTATTAGGAATATGATAATTCCGACATTAACAACAGTCATTATGTAACATGTGCAATGAAATCATACAGTAAACTTATCCACCAAAAAGGAAAAAGTTGAACAAATAAAGTAAACTTATGACCATGCCTAAAGATTAATTGCTTGACATTGCCATTGACTGCTGCAGTGCTGCTGTGAATTCACAAACACGACAGGAAGTGGCAATTAAGAAGATAGGCAATGCATTTGATAATCGAATTGATGCAAAAAGGACTCTAAGAGAAATAAAGTTGCTTCGTCATATGGATCATGAAAATGTGAGGGTGTTTTTACCTTTTTCTGTAATTCTCTTTTTTTTATTGCTGGAAGAGGATAAACATCTTTATTTTTCTGTAATGCTAACACTTTGTTACTATTTTTTTGTAGGTTATTGCCATAAAGGACATCATCCGCCCTCCACAAAAGGATACATTCAATGATGTGTACATTGTCTATGAATTAATGGACACAGATCTTCATCACATTATCCGATCCAATCAGTCATTGACTGATGATCATTGTCAGGTTTGACATTTACTCTACTTGATATGGTTGCATGGAACCTTTTGTTGTTGTTGTTGTTGTTAGTTTTCTTCATTTCTAATGGAAGAGTATATGAAATGAGCAAAGCCAGATTGTTATTAAAGCAAGATTTTTACAGCAAATGATAAATTCTTTAGTTTCTTTGGACTGATATTCATATGTTCATGTATTCATAGAAATACATGCAATCGTACCTATGTATAATCTTACCACATTTCCTGAACATCTGCTTTCCTATGTTATATGAGTACACTTTGAATGTTCTTTAAGCTAGTTAGTATTTATCTTGTCACCATCTTTGTGCAGTATTTCCTGTATCAACTACTCCGAGGATTAAAATATGTACACTCAGCCAGTGTATTACACCGTGATCTCAAACCAAGCAATTTGCTTGTAAATGCAAATTGTGATCTTAAAATTGGTGACTTTGGATTGGCAAGAACAACTTCAGAAACAGACTTCATGACAGAGTATGTTGTAACTCGTTGGTACCGAGCCCCAGAACTGCTTCTCAACTGTTCTGAATACACCGCTGCAATTGATATATGGTCAGTTGGTTGCATACTCGGTGAAATTGGAACAAGGGAACCGTTATTTCCAGGAAAAGATTACGTTCATCAATTGAGGTTGATAACTGAGGTATGATTCATCTTTGATCCTCATGTCCTATCATTCTTTATAGCCATCATTACGGTCTAATACATCATATTTATTTAGTTTACCTCTGAATAGTTATCTTTGTGCTGCACTTTCTTTAAATTTACTTATGCCTTTAGGATAATATATCATTATCTTCAGATAGGTTTTGTACATAGTAACAGTTAACATCGTTGAAGAAGATCATATATTGAAGCATGTGATTACGTCAAAATTTTGGCAAACAATAAGTTCCAAAATACAATTCTGCCCCTTCCCCAAAACAAGTTTCACGAAACACCCATAGAATTATATTCATGAAAATTGCAAATATTTGTAGTTTTCAGAAACTGCAATTATTCAGTCCAAGGTGCAAATATTTGGATTTTTTAATTAAAAAAAAATGCAGATGTTTGCAAAAAAAGAAAAGAACTTTGATTTGCTCATATCAACTACCGATGAGGAAAAAAAATGAAAACAAAAAATTGACGTAAATAATTGTAGGGAGGTAAGTTGAAACCTATTTTTAAGAAAGGATGGCAAATTTAAAATAAGGATGTCATCCTAATTTCCACATTTCTTTTGGCTAAAATAGTTAATAGGATCACCGGACGATACAAGCCTAGGCTTCCTACGAAGTGACAATGCAAGAAGATATGTTAGGCAACTCCCTCAGTATCCTAAACAGAACTTCTCCTCAAAATTTCCGAACATGTCTGCTGGAGCTGTCGATTTGTTAGAGAAAATGCTTGTTTTCGATCCAAACAAGCGAATTACAGGTAAATTTGTTATCTTTTTTCATCGTGTCTAGCAACTTTAAATTATTAACTTTTAATTTGTTTCAAAATACATCTCTCTTTTATATCATTGCAGTTGAGGAAGCTCTTTGTCACCCTTATCTTGCATCTCTTCATGATATTAATGATGAACCGGTCTGTCCACAACCATTCAACTTTGATTTTGAACAACCGTCGATTACCGAAGAAAATATCAAGGAGCTTATATGGAAAGAATCTGTAAAGTTCAATCCTGATATATCCCATTAAGGAATTTTACTGAGGTTCGTCAACCAACTTATCATAAAACTTAAAATCTTATTTAGCACATATTTTACTTTCCTACATGGCTATAAAACTGGAAATCTTTTGTTTATAGAAGCCATATTTAAAAAGAGGTTTTGTCAAACATTTAACTTTAAATATTGTTTCACCGAACATTTTACCAATTTGCAGTTAAAACTGCAATTGCAAAAGGTGCAAATATTTGCACTAAAATCTGCAAGTATTTGCGGTTTTTAATCCAAATATTTGCAGTTTTAAGTATAAATATATATGCTTAATATTGTAAATTTTTGTTGAAAATAGTTATAGGGTTATTTGATGAAATTTCTTTTTGGGAGGGAGCATAAATGAAATAAGTTTGAAAATAAGAGTGTCCTAATTTCCACGTATTTTAATCCTTTGCTGTTTGTGTTTATTTTATGCAGAAAAACCAGTTATGCAAGTCAAATTTAAATGGGGGGTCTTAGTATCATTTAAACCAATGCAAGATGCTCTATAAATATGCATGGCTATGGTGCTCTCACTGAAGAAATATGTATGCAGTATGACGCTATTGTGCCTTTCTATGAATTATGAAACTGATCATGAGTGTATTTCATTCAGACTTGTTGGAAAACTGTATGTCTTATGTATATTGATTTATGCTATTTGTATGAAAATTTTAGCTTCTCCTGATGTTTGATTTAACATATAAAAAATTCTGTATATTTAATATTTCCGTATAATGTTAAAGAAGTGTATTATTTGTGTCAACCTTTTAGTTATGTTAAAAAAGTAGTAGATAGTAGTACTACAAAGTTTTAGAGAGTATGTGTGTATGTCTATGTTCCACATGATTATTTAGAATTTGCTTCCAATTCTATGAGGAGATATACTAATATATAAGAGTAGCAATGTCTTCAGTCAAAAGTGGATAAACAAAGATTTGATTTATAATATTCTTTATTTAAAAGGGAGATAATAAAGTATAATAGAAAAACATTTTCAATTTGATCACACAGTATGCCAATTTCTTAATATTAAATAGGAAGATTAATGGCAAGTGTCAAAGTGAACATCCTCGACGGGCAACCTATCGGAAGGAAAGGGGCAAGTGGTTTCTTCTCCCTTGCTCGGTAATGCAACACAAGGAGTCGGTTGCACATTACTCGAAACTCCTTCGATATCCGTGCAATTCCATATCTTCTTCGACTTAGGATTGAAGATTTGAGCATCCACGTTTGATATACAAATGTTTTTAAACGGATGATCCTCGATCCCTTCCAATTTCCCAGCAATAGTGACATTCGTCGCCGTGACATTATTGTAATTGATGTTAGTAACCTCAGGGACAGCGTTCCTATCCCATAGATCGTCGGGATGGCTTCCATAGTTACCGGTCATCCAAAACACCAACTTCATGTTATGCAGTTTCATTCGTCGTACATATATGTCTTTCACATAATTGCCACGGCCTACGGTCGTTTTGACCCTGACTCCAGATTCTGAATTAATGGCCGTGATGTCTTCTGCTCGTACATCACGGATGCCTCCAGACATTTCGGATCCCAAGGCTATCACCGCACTGGTTGGTGAAATGCAGGTTAAGCGTCGGATTATGATGTGTTGACTTGGCATTCCTACCTGTTAAGAATATTATCAATTTTAGTTTTTTTTATCTAAGTCCATTTGTAGTTGTTTCAACCGACAAAAGGAACAACAAAGTCTTTATATTTTTGAATTTTATGTTTTGTTAGTTAATTCAAAAACTACCTTTATTCCATATTCATCCCAGCCGCTCTTTATCGCAATACAATCATCCCCAGATACAATGAAACAGTCCTCTATTCTTACTCCAGAGCACGAATCCGGATTTATTCCATCGGTGTTCGGAGACCGAACCGGGGCCAGTATAGTCATGTTCTGTATAACAACGTTGGTGCTGTAAACTGGATGAACATTCCATGCAGTAGAGTTCACCAATGTCAGATTCGAAATGAGAACCCGGTCTGAAAACATGAGTTCGATCAGGTACCCACGAGTAGTGTTAAGCTGTTTGTTGTGAAATTTGTCCCACCATGTCTGTCCTTGTCCATTAATCGTTCCATTGTTTCCTACATCAATTCATCCTCAAACTTTAAGCTACACACGCATACACACGTGTACATATATACATATGATTTATTGTATCATTATATTTAACATATGATGTTAGAAATATATGGAGATGCTACAAAAGATGATGACATTGAACCTTCCTTACACGCATATGTACATATAGACACATATATACATATGCATATACATATACATAGATATGTAGTGTGTGTGTAAAAATGCATGAACCTACAGCGACACTGGAAAATAAATAGTATATAAAAACCTGTGATAACAACATCAGTGAGGTTGGTTCCCATGATCAAGTTGGCATATCTATTGTCTGTTCCATCTCTTCCTTTTCCATATGAAGGCAGTGGATCAATTACAGGCCATTCTTCCTCATTCTGCATTTTTTTTTTGTTAATTTTCTTATTATTAATTGCAATGCATATAGTTATTTTGATCATAGAAAACCACAGGCACTGCTGTAAACTTCATTATCTGTCTGGAAGTTAAAATATCTGTGTTATGAATCGCTAGAGTATGAATACTTTTATAAAAAATGAAAGAACAAGTTAATCATATAACTAAATAAGGCAATCTTTAATCTTTGT
Source organism: Allium cepa (assembly GCA_030765085.1). Taxonomy (NCBI): domain Eukaryota; kingdom Viridiplantae; phylum Streptophyta; class Magnoliopsida; order Asparagales; family Amaryllidaceae; genus Allium; species Allium cepa. The sequence goes on from CM060930.1 coordinate 244,832,059, forward strand.
TAAAAATGTTTATCAATCTTGCAAGAAAGGCCAACGAAAAGAAAGTGACGGGAACATTTGTCCTACAAGATTGCAAGTTTTTAATGGCTTAAAATTATTAAATGGAAATAAAGACTCCGACATTAATATAGCCAGTCTCTATAATAGTCTAATCTAACTTAAGATGTTACCTTTGTTGCATGTAACTTAAAACGTTAAGTATCATTCATTGTATACACACATAAAACCAAATCTTTTCTTTATAAAAGACATGAAACTTTCAAAAAATTTACAGTAATATCTTCCAATTTCTTATCCATTCTAACACCTAGTACTCATAGAAACAAATTTATTGCTATCTTTAAATGATACTTTTTCCATGAAATATAAAAAAACAAACAAACAAATGCCTTCAAATTTCAAAGATAACTTAACTTCACAAACTTTTACGGCACAAAATAATTATAGGGAAACTAAATAAAAACTTTTATGATGCATCTAACTCAGAAACCACATTCATTCATTGTATTCACACATAAATCAAATCTTTCCTTCATTAAAAAAAAACATAAATCTTTCAAAATTCAAACAATTTACAGTAAGATAAATCAATTTCTTATCCAGTTTAAGATCCAAAATACAAATATTAATAAATTTACTATCATCTTTATAAAACTAGCGTGTTCACTGTATCTTTTGCCATGAAATCATAAAAAATAAAATAAAAAAAATCATCAAGACATTTTAATTTCACAAACTTTTTTGTAAAATGAGGAACAAAAACTATAATAACACTAGTATAGTGCTAGGGTTCTAGATTATTGATCTAGAATTCCTGAAATCGAATGTCGTTAGTCAGTAATGCATGAAAAAAAAGAAGAAGAAGAAGAAGAAGACTTACAGTGGTAGCAAGCAACTCAGCATCATGTTCTAGAAACAAGGTGAAGTGGCTAGTAAGATTGAAGGGTCCAGTGAGCCATTTGCCACTAGGCACATACAACAGGGCACCACCTTCACCTGAAAATCTTCTCAGATCATCAATGGCAGCCATGAAAGCCTTTGTATTTGAAGTGACACCATCTCCTACTCCTCCATATTCTGTCAGATTCCCTGTATGAGCCCTGCAACCTGCTGCTTCCCTGTAATCTATACAGTTTCCCATTGTAACCAGGCCAAGTATCGCCAACAGTAATATACTTCTCATGATCTGCAGTTACAAAAAAATCATAAATATGTTTTAATAACAATAAGAAGAAGATCATGATAATGATTTACCTTCATTGTGATTTATTTATTTTTGTGGGATGGGAGTGGAGGAGACTAAGAAGAGAGTGTTGAATATATATAAAATAGGAGAATTTTAGTGAAATTCCTATGTTGTCCAGTGAATATTTGGTAATGTGTTCAAGGGGAGGGAAATAGAAAGGGTGTGCAAATGTATTGGTGCATGAAGGCCATACATACATTCGTTGATTAATATTAATTGCATTGTTTTTATGGAAGGGAAATGAATCTTTCAATTAAATGTTCAGTTTTTTGAATTTATCAGTTTCCTATATTCCGTTGGTTATTTTGTAACATCAGATTTTAATTCCACTTATACCAGCTGTTACATATATAAAAGAAAGTACAGCTTATAATCTTAGCTAATATTTTACAATTACTTTAATTCTTTTCAACGATTCACTAGGCCAAGAATTGTCGACTTACGGCCCAGAATGGTCACCGCATTTGCAAATCTTTTCTTGTCAAATCTCCATCTAACGCATGGCTGTGTTTAATCGTATTTGGTAAGAAGGGAGTGACCGTGTATTTGAAAACTTAAACAGTGTTTTTGCAAGTGATTGTAAGAAATGTCCCGTAAAATTTTCCAAAATCTAAAACCTCAAATTCAAATTTTGCTTCCGAAAGCTAAATCGCATATTTGTAGATTATTTGAAAAATCTATAGAATTTGATGACGGTAAAAGGTGAAGTTATTCGGTAAAAACCCATATTTAAATAGATAGCATACGTACTTAGGAAAATTGCAAAATCATTTTTCTACAGCTACTTTAATTGTTAATTTATTGTCCATTTTGACAAGAAAACATGTGTGCGTACAAAACTGTTAAATCAGATGGATTAGACACCTGTCGAAAAAGAAGAATTTCAAAATGTTATTTGTTTAAGTTAACATATATTTGCGTTATTATGGATAACATTGTTTGTACTAATGCACGTTTAATATTAGACCAAATAACATGGTCATTTTGTGTATTAAATTTCCTTTAATACATTCCTTGTAGTGGGATGAGTGATATGTTCAATTCTATTATAGTCAGTACATACAAAGTGACAAAAAAATTAGCGAACCACGAAATTATGTTTAAGGTGTGATATTAGCAAATATTATTTACTATTACTTTGATTTAAACTGTAAATCAAAAAGTAAGATACGCAAAAATAGAAAGACACAAGGTTTATATTGGTTTGATATAAGTCGATCTGTGTCCAGTACGAATAAATTCTTATTACTTTGCCTGTTTTACAATAGCTTGAATTACTAGAGGTAATTAAAAGAAATTAAATGATATATCTTGTGTTCTTCAACCTTGAAAAAAAATGCACGTCTTGATGTAGTTGTAGCTATCAAAATCTAAGTTGAATGACTAAGATTGTGCTGTCACGATCCAGAAATCATCGATGGATTCAGACGATCCACCAAAGCCACTGTAACGACCCAGAATTTTTGATAATTAAAATTTGAATATTTAATTAATTTTAAATATTAATAAGTGAATTTATAAGTCGATTAAATTTTATTTCGAATAATTGGATTTAATTGAATAATTAAATCGATAATTTAGTATGTTAAATTATGGAAATAATTGAAAATTGAGTTAAATATGATTGTAAATGAGTTGTAAAATTTTATTTTATCATGTTGGAGTTAGAATGATATCTTAGAACTTTTAAAATCGAATTAAACGTTAATTTGTGAAAATTGAATATTTTAATATTTAAATCGACTAGTGAAAATAATCAATTTTTGAACAGTCTCAGAATTGGACGAAACCGTTTCCATTGGATCCGTAATAGTTAGTTATTACGAGATTTCAATTTTGGTAGCAATCGGAGTTATCGTTTGATCGTGGCAGCTCGAAACGCATCGAATTATTTTTAATTTTAATTTGGCGAGTTAAAATAGCCATTTTTCAAAAAGTCTCGGATTTCGACGAAACCAGTTTCATCGGATCCGTAATGTGATATTATTGTAAGGTTTCAAATTTCGTGTCAATTGGATTTACCGTTTGTCCGGTACAAATTAAAACGCCTAGAAAATCGTTTAAATCGGTTTAATTCAAATCGAACGTTTATAGCCATAACTCGCACAGATGACCGAATTAGCTTCCGAAACCTGTTCCATTGTGTCCGGAACGCGGGGTAAACCCCAGAAACGCTGGTTACGGCGTGTAAATCGGAGTTCGGAATTTCCGGAATGAATAGTGTCGTTCGTTCTTCTATAAATAGCCCCTCCATTCACAAATAAATAAATAAAAAAAATCTAAAACCCTAGCCGCCTCAGCCTAAACCAATGGCCGAAAAGCAATGTTCTATCTCCCCAAAAATCTTCAAATCCGTTCATCTATTCGAAGAATGTTCAACATCAAAGTTAAAGAGTGTATCGTGATCTTCAATCTGGACGGTGGTGATCGAAATCAAAGCAGTAAATCGATGGCAATTTGCTCGAGAAGCGTGCGCGTTTGGGCACAAATTACGTGACCTAGAAGCGACCGAGTTCGCCGAGATCGCTGCCGTGGGTCGAGCTCGCGTTGGGCAATAGGGTGGTGGCCTCTGATCATTCTGGAATCGAGGTTGGTGGCTCGCGTTTTGAGGAAGACGGGGTCGGCTTTGGGTTTCTGCGTTAAAACGCGTTCGAACGGGCCTGGGAAGGAATAGCGTGGGAGATGAAGATGTCGCACGGTCTCCTGATGCTAGCAAGTGGATCCAACGGTCTATGTTAGAGTAGGTTTAAAATTATAAATAAAATTTGTAAATTATGTATATAAAATTTGTGTAAACTTCAAATATTCATAACTTTTTCATACGAGGTCGAAAACGCGCGAAACCAGTTGCGTTGGAATCGTATGGACGAGCACTACGCGATGGAGTTGGATTGGAGTCGTTTGGAGTTAGTGAGAATTTCGAGTAAAATTAAACGTCCGTTTAATTTTATTCGAAATAAATCGCTAAAACGAAATTGAAATCAAGGTGAGAACTTCTCACTCAATCGAATAGTTTCGATTTTAATTTTAAATAGTTAGATTCAAAATATTTGAATGCATGTTTGAATGATGATTGATATCTATTGATTGTTAAAATAGACATTATTCGCCGTTAGTAAGCGGATGTTATTTAGTAAAAACATATACCGCGAATATTTCATAAACAGTGAAATTGGTATTATATATAATAGCAATATATATATATATATATATATATATATTGGCATATGTATATATTGGAGTTATTGATTTCCCGCATTTGTATAGCGGATGAGACCCTATTGCGCCGTTTATTAAGCGGATAATATTTTAAATCCCATATACCACGATAATTTCGTACTGGAACGGAATTGGTATTGTGCAAATGTTTGTGGATGCAGGAAAACAGGTTGGAGGGATCCAACTGGATTCCTCAACAGTTTTTATTTGATTTCAGATATTTTGATATCTGATGGATTATCATATCGATATATGATATCGTTGTAGTCGTGATTGACTATTTGGTGTGTAGCATCATTGGACCAAATTTGGAATTTTAAAATGATTTCAAAGTGATTTTTGAAAGTATACGTTTATAAAATATTTTTGGAATTGATTCATTTTAAATAAATAAACGTTATAATTTTAATGTTATAAAAATTATGATTTTTGAGAAATATAGTTAAAGGTTGATTTTTGAAAATATGAGGCTAATGATTTTATAAAATAGTTTAATCGGGATTTTTGAAATTATTATAAAGAGTTGAAAATATAGGATTTATAAAATTTAATTATTTTATAAATCAAAATGATGAAATTATAAAGGGGATTAAAGATGTTTTAAAAAAATAATATAAATTGATTTATATAAGAGACTTATAAATGGATATTTATAAATTGAAATATTGAGATTTTAAAATGAGTTTTTATAAGTGTTTGAAGGAAGTGAAAATGGATTGCATAAGTGAATGAAATTTATAGAATTATAAACGGTGAAGTTATAAATGGAATTTTATAAGCAGTAGGTTTATAAAATTTATAAAGTTGTTAAAAGAATATATTTGGATAAATAAACGAATCTTATAAGTTATAAGATTTATAATTATGAAATTTAAAGGAACGATTGTGCAAACAAATAAATTCTAAGTATTTAACTTATAACATGAACTTTTGTTTTATAATTGAGATATAAAGTGAATAGGTTAATAAAGAAAATTTATAAAGAAAGATGTTATAAAATAAATAGAAATGGAGTTTATAAACGTTGTTTTATAAATTCGCAAACGACTTATTTTGATAAGTAAATTGTTGAAACTTATTAATGGAGTTATATTCGCATTTTTGACTGTGAATAATCCTTTAAAATAAAATGAATAGAAATGATGAAATTTGTTAACAAAGTATATTCACGTTTTCGAATAGTGAATAATATGTTAAAGAAAATGTTTAGGATGTGATATTGTAAATAGAATTAAAACGATCTAACGATGTTTTAAATGTGTTGACATTCGAAACCATAGATTTCAACAGTCATTGTTGAAATAGATGTTTTCGAGAAATAAAAGGAAATAATGGACTATAACACTGTTGTTATAGTAAATGATTTCCGAAAGGAAATGTTTTGTATAGTATTGGGATTTATATATCTATTTTAATTTTGAATCCCTATACTAGTGATTTTGGGTTGTCGTAATGATGTTTTACGCAACATTCGTTTTGGCCCAAATAAATATGTTTAAGAGAATGATTTCCTTAAAGAATGAAATATATGCTTAATTTCGATTTAAGTATATTGAATATTTTCCAGGTGTTGAAAATAAATGGATTTGTGAGTTACTTATTAAATAAGTATGGAAATGTTTTCCAATATAAAGTGAACATTTTGAGAATTTATCTTGTTGAAGATAAATTGAAATGAATAATTGAAATCGTTTATTCATAAATATTTTGAAATATAAATTCACTATAGAATTTATGAATGAAAAGGGAAGTTGTTTAAAGATAAATATTGATTTATTTTTGACATATTGAAATTTTATATCTTGTAAAGATACTTTGGGAAATAAATAATTTGAAAAATTATTTGGAATCTAGTGATGTTGTGCATATCCATTGATAGTTCAATAACCGACTATCAATATTTACCTTTGAAAGGTATTTGTTGTGATTTGTTGAATTTGAATGCACACTTATTTTTAAATTATTGCGCTCGTTATTCGGATTACCCATTCCGAATAGTGATACGACGTAATGGATAGCATTGAAGATCGGTGTTGAAGACCGGTATTTACGAGAGCGATAGGATGACCTGTCGATTGACTCTGCACCGAGTTGCTTCGGTATTGAGTTCTCCATATGTGATGGGAAATCCGATCAGGATTGTGGATATCCGGATTGCAAGGACTTCTTTGTAAGTGCCTTCGGTTTTGTTCGATCCCGGAACAGACTTGTATGGATTGTATGTCTGACATTACAAATTGAGATATAAAGCAGATTTCTTTCAAATATATTTCTGTTGGTGGCGGAGAATTTATTCTTTTAGCTTAACACCCTTCTCTGAGACGTACGAGCTCAGAGGTTATGTAGTTGAATGTTATCAGCGATATATTCCCAATTTGGTAATGTGACATGCTGAGTGTTGCTGTGAAATGATCATTGTGTTGATTATTTGTGATAGGATCATTTATTTGATCGTCTATCCTGGTGATCATTTCTATGATCATTTGTTGATCCAAAGCATGGCTTTTGTATAAAGTATGTTTTTGTGGACGTGACTTCGTCGAACCTCACACCCCGGAATGGTCAAAACAGGAAAGATGCAGCAAGGTTATGAGGGGTAGCGCCCTTTAGGATGTGTGCATTTCCTTCTGGAAAAGGGTGGTATCATGGTATGGAGCCCGGATACTTACTCATGTTGAAAACACTTTATGATTGTGTGAATTGATTACGAGCGCTGTTAAAGGTCCCAAAGGACCGGGGATGGCATATTCGGTCAGTTGTTACTCAGTTAGGGGTAACCCGGCCTTGTGTTGGTAGAGATCCGGTTTGGTTCTCGGGGATGTCCTTCCAGAGGCATTCTCATGTGGCAATGGGAAGTTCCTTGGCCTGATCATTCGTTGGAAATCCAAAGAAACAATACGAGACTTGTACGGTTTTAGTTGTAGAACCTGCCATTTAATATGGTAGCTATAGTAAGCATACTATAATGGTACCTATGCTGGCTAAGATTTATATTCTACTTTCGAAATTGTTTCCTACACTATGCACTAATAATAATATGAAATGTTCTTTTTAAATGCGTATCAAGCATCTTTGACTAACATAAGAAGAAACCTCCTCCAAGTCTGCGTTTGCATTGTGTGTGTGGCGGGAGGTCTTATGGTAGTCTCATTTTTAAAAAGCATTGCGAATTGACTTTAAAAATATTCCTCTATTTTGATTTTTAAAGATAAATAAACTGTTTTGAGCTCTCACACCAGTCACATGACTGACTCGGGGTTTATTGTTTTCCTTCCTAAACTCTGGGTGCCCACCAATTTCCACACGGGCAGTCAAGAGTTAAGGTTTGTCAGGATATTCTGGAGTTGCAGGAGGCAAGCTGGATGGCATGGCGTATTACTAGTATATAGTATTTCTTTTCCGCTGTTTGTTGTTGTATGATGTTGTACACTCTGATGATATGATGTAATGTAATGTAATAACTGATATAGTTCTTTGTTTAAAGATTATTTATTTATCTATTATATGTTGTTCCGCTGCGAATTGTGAGATTCTGTTGTTTTCTGTTCCGTTCTATTTTCTTTCCTCCCCATTTTCTATCTTCTAGCTCTTTCTTTTTTCGTTTTCTTTTTCTTAAACCCTAACATTTCGGTTTTTCGACAACGAAAAATCGATATCGTTACAGCCACCGTTGCATTGAATCGTAGTAGAAAGTCTTTTATGGACTCCCGTCCTTTGCTTTATCGAAGCCAAAGTCATCACGCTCTTGGGTCGCGTCACGTGGACCCTAAACTGTCTCATGAAGCAATCTACAAGCTCGCCCCATGTTCTGGTTGATCCAGTCTCTACTTGTCTGAACGAAAGTGCAGCCAAATCTGACAAAAATAGAGGGAAACATCGTGCCATTACTTCCTCGGATGCTCCCAGCACTTCCATATGTCTGATGTATCTGATAATGTGCATGGTCGGGTCTGACTTTCTGTCATAAGGGTCCAACATTGGTAATTTGAACTTAGGAGGGTTCCTTTCATTTTTGATATTCGGAGTGAACGGATTCCGACTGACTTCTTCCAATCCTCCACTCGACAATCCTCCTCTCATGATTCGTCGCACTAGACCAATCATTCTTTCATCTCCATCCGGGGGTTGCCCCCTTGTCATGTTTCTATCCTACCCCCCAAGTCTCGAAGGGAATTCTGGTACATACTTTTCGTGTGACTCGTTAGCATTAGCATTGGCTCTAGCCTGTTGAGCTCCATCCATTGGTCTTCCAGTATCAGATCTTGAGGGTATTCCTCTAAGTCCTCGTTGATTGCCTTCAGGTCCCGCATTCTGGTCTTGAACCTGACCTTCATTGGTTTCCGCAATCCTGACTCCTTGTCCCGTACTTGCAGCCGCTATAGTTGGCTCAAGATTTTTCACATTCGCCGCCCTCATCTGCTCGAAGAAATTCTGCAGCATCTCCTGTTGACTCTTCATTATTCTTTCATGTATTGAATTTTCCATAGCCTCCATCTCATCCCTGATGATGTAGATCGAAGCTTGCCATTCTCCAGCTCCGAAGGATGCCTCTTAACTCCCTTCTCGTTGGCTTCTCTCAGCTCTTTGTCTTTTGCTTGTTTGTCGAGTCATTGTCTCTAAATCTGAATTCTTTAGGCTTTTAAATCTGAACTTCAAATCCGGTATAACGGGTGCTAGTACTTCTCAGTGAAAGCACCAAAGTGTTTGTGCCAAAATTGGTCACAAACCCCAAGTATCGTAAAAGCACTAATATATGAATATAAATCAGCGATGTTCGAGCATAAGTCACAGATCTAAGCAAACAACAAGCGACAATCCAGAAATAACGAACAGAAACACACGATTTATAGTGGTTCGTTTATCTCCGGCCTACATCCACTTCAAAGGTTTATCTTTTATTGATGTTCTTCGCTGATTACAGATGATTATAGCAATTACAACGAAGGAACTCGAATATAACAGCGACGGTGAGATGTAGAATTGAATCCGGCAGAGTCTGGATGTCCAATAGAAAAAAGATCCTTTTTCGGTAGGCTTCAGGGGGCTATTTATAGGTGTAGGAGGCTGATATCATGCTCAAATATCGAGAGACTCCTTTTGGCATGTGAGTGGGCCCACGCGACCGATCCTGGAAAGTTTCGACTCAATCCATGATCGATACGAACCAATTTCGTATCGATCAAAAAATGATCCAATCGAGCTGAAACTTGGCAGGAACGTTCTTTAGCTTGTACGTAAGCTCCTGTGAAAATTTCGTAGCATTTGGATTTGTGGTTTCGGAGATATGGTCGATGCAAGATCACGTTTTCCGTAGCCTGCTGTCTTCGAATCCATGCTTTTGTATCCATCCTGTTCGACTCGATTGAGGCACGTGCATGCGTTGTGTCGTGGTGCGAGATTCTTGGTCGCTCCACCTTTTTTGCCGAGTCAACCGAGTCGTTACTATTTGAATTCCACCCAGATTCATCCACGTCTTTTCATTCGCATTCATCTGCCTCGACCCCTATTCACACTTTCGGTCCATGTCCATCGTTTCGTATCGATGCCTGTAGCACATTTCGCGTCGATCTTATACATGCTGATCGATCCGAAGCAGCCTTAGATAATGATGCAGGATCGATACGGGGATGATGTAAGCCGATGGATACGGAGCGACACGGATACAAACAAGGTTGATAGATGGATACAAACGAAAGCTTGCCAAGTGGACACGACAGAGGTCTGTAGATTCGATGGATTCAAACTGAGCTCCTGTGGTCGATACGAAATCATGTATTCGAAGTGCACCACCTATCTTCATCCTAATCGATGCGAATGGCATAGCTCCACATGGGTTCGAACTAATCACCGAACAAGATCGATTCGAAGCACGATGGATACGAATAGTTCCACACTGATCGACACGAACCTGATGGATTCGAATAGCACGGCCAAGGTACGATTCGAACCCGATCGATTCGAACAGATCGTTATCATGCTGTTGATCGAGTCGAACTTAATCGATTCGCAATTCAACCTCCCTCTATAGGTACGAACAGTGTAGTTTTTCCAACTTGTATCGATCATATCTCATTCATACGAACTCCGATTAACCTTTAATTTGAAACGCCGGCTTTCATGGCTTTGCTTGTCATATCTCGTCAATTGTGGCTTGATCCAGACTCGGACAAAATTCGTCGATTTGCATAGTGAACCTGCAATGCATAATCGACACTCATGACTAGTAATCATTGGTTTTCATTTAGTCTTTGGGTTTCTCGGCTTTGCCAAAAGACGGGATAACAACCTACACGGTCGAAAAAACAAAAACAGTTCATATTTCCTATTTTTATTGCGTAGACGTACCTTTATTTAGCATTTTTAAGCAAGCGGCTTATTATTTTAGCATTTAGCGCATCCAAATCCAGCCAAACGGCTTCCCGGTACCCGTACTTTCTCAATTCAAATATGTAAATGCCAAAATCATGTAACTTAACAACATTTTACATATTTAACTAGTAAACATAAGAGTTTCTATAAGCAATGCAGGTTAAACAATATTTATAAGCAACTTATGGGGTTTCGACATTAATTTTAATTGTTTACAACCAATTCGTATACAACTTCATTCAATTTAAATGGTTTACAACTCAATTGCTTACATTCAATTCATTTTTAAGCAAAGCAAACTCATATTCACTTCAATTGATCTTAAAACCAATTTATTTAATCTTTATCAACTCATAGAATTTTAATTACCTTTGTTTACGTCAAACGACAATTCATTCTATGCAATTTGATGATATCCACGTGAATAAATAATTACTTAAGTTTTATAACCAATTTAAATTGATTCCGACTCAATTTATATATAATTCCTTCCATTTTAATTCATTCACAACCATTTTATTTATCTCGACACATTCCATGCTTGTATACTACTAACCATTCCCCAAATTAATCCAATCCAAGCTTTTATTTAATGGTCTTCCATTCTTACTCGAAGTCGAGCTTCACATTATTCTTAACTTAAGTTAATTTATTTCAATTTATTCCAACTTCAAACTTAAGTTCACTTCTATTTAATTTGATTCTCATCAAATCAAATTCCATTTAATTCAGTTAGCCCATCTATTTTATTTTAATTCACCTTCTCAATTTATCAAAATAATATCCAAGCACATATTTAACTCATTCATACTCGAATTGGATTTTATTTGCAACTCAAATCATTTCTATTATAATCCAATTCCGTTTTATTTTTACAACATCTCCACTTATTTTAATTCATTATCAATCCAAGTGGAATTCTATTATAATTCGAGTTTATCTCCAAACTTCATTATTAACTTATAATCCATTTTATTTAACCGAGTTAATTTTTTTTACTTCCAACTTTTAAATCAATATTTGATTTTATTACAAAAATCACTTCATTAAATTTTCTTGAGTTCAATTTTTTTTATAATTCCAGTTTGGATTTTCTTTCATTTTCCAAAATTCCAATATTTTTATTTCGGCTTACTCTTTTATTTTAAAATTTTAGAAATACTTTTAAATTCACATAATACTTATTAAAATAGCTTTTTATAAAAATACTTCTTATAACTCGATGTCTCAACCAGTCCATCCTTGTTCTCACAAATATTCGGTCATAAGTAGATCAGGCGTAGGACTGTAAATCTATAAGTACTTAGCATACCCATTTTCAACATCCAGTGAAAATACTTGGAAAATAATTTATTGAAAATATCGAAAAAAAATTCTTTTGAAAACAGAGGAAATATCTTTGGTGAGAATGCTTTGAAAATCATCACTCCCATCCATGGTCACAGATACATCCTGGGTTATGTCGCCATCGCAGCAAAAGTCCATGTAACTATAGGCACTCCGCGCCCCTAGATCACGCCATCGAACCCACAGTAGATCGCAGTTACATTCCAGGGTTACGTTGCCATCGCAGCAAAAGTCTATGTAGGCATCAGCGCCCTCGATTTTCACTGTCAAAAATGAAACTTCTCCACTCCCACATAGGTCGCAGTCTACTGATGTAAAATCAAACGCAGACTGCTGGCTCTCAGCAGCACACACGACTTTCGCTATGTTACCATAGGTCGCAGCTACCGATATAAAATCAAACGTAGACTGTTGGCTCTCAGCGACACACACGACTTTCGCTATGGTCTGCAGTAGATCGCAGTGACATCGAGTTACACTATCGTCACAACATAACCAAAATGCCTCTGTAGGCCTCAGCGCCCTCGACTTTCCCTACACACTACACATAATCCTCAGGAACTAGTTTTGTCCGGACTCCTCATAGGATCAACTTTAGAATCCCCCCTTAGGGTTCAAGGCAGTACCATCCTGTGACACTCTTGAGAAGTTCATTTCAAGGGAGCACCTTTTTCCCCAGAGCCATTGTCAAAACACTTTATACTTTACACATATAATATCTTCCAAATCATACACCTAGTATGAATCTCATATAAATCTCCTTTTCTCAAAATCGATTATCCCAAAATCGATAATTCTCAAACTAGGCTTTCCAAATTCCAATATTGATTTTACCCAAAAATCAAAAGCCTTTCCAAATCCAAAGGTTCCCAAAACCTTTTTCCAAAATCCTCATAAGATCCTTTATATATATATATATGTATGTATGTATGTATAAAAATTTTTTTAAAAAAACTTTGGATCATTTCAAACTTGTATAAAACTCCTTTTATACTTCAAACACTTTCAAAATCCTTTTCTTCTGGCAATAGATTCAACAAGGGGATATTTATCTTATATAACAAAGATATATAACTTTGTTTATTCAAAATCAAATATTCAAAATTGATTACTCTATAAAGTCACTTACCATTTTACTTACTTCCATAAAGTAATTTTTTACCATAGAAATATCCAATTTCCACTTTACTTCATCATATGTTTCACAAAATATACCTTTCATTTCAAAAACCATTTTACATTTCTTATCCACAAATTTCCAATATCAATTTCATTCAAATCCGTACGATCTAAACCTATCATCCATACGCTATACTAGTCTGATCGCTCACTCGATCACACAATTTCACTTCCGAACTAGCATCTTCCACCCGACTTCCTAGTGCGGACACAGATCTGGTTTCTTGATCAGAAACCATCATTCTCCTTGTATAGCCTAGCTATGATAGAGAATATCCAGAATCAATCAACAATCCATATCCAGGTTCACCGTCGAAAATCAAGTGAAAAATCCCAACTCGGATTGATAAACTATCTCGAAATTCTATGCTCGAATCCGGATCAAATCACTGTGCGAATAGAATAATATATACATCCACGTATCTATCCTCATTGATTTATTAGCCAAAACATTTCCCTTTCTATTCACATTCACTTTTATTTTCATTCACTTATTTACAATTGCTTCAATCCCATTTGGATTATCACTTTAATTCTTATCTCAATTGGGTAATTTAATCATAAATAGTTTGCACTCTGACCGGCTTAAATTTAGAAAATAGCTTGAATTTTTTTTTAAAATAGATAAGTAGTTGAAAAATAATTATTAGTTTGTAAAATAGCTGTAAAATAGTTAAATAACGATAAAATAGTTGGAAAATAGTCAAATAGTTATAAATTAGTTAGATAATTACAAAATAGTAATTAGTTATAAAACAATTGAAAAACAGTAATTAGTTTATAAAATAGTTACAAAATAGTTAAATAATTCCAAAAGTAGTTATAAAATAAGTATAAGATAGTTTTGGGCTTAATAAGAAAGGTTGTATATATAATAAATAACTTAGAAAAATAGATTTGTACTAAAACAATTTATTTTAAAAATTGTCTAGAGTCAAACTGTTCAATTCCCAACCTCCATAATCAATCAACTCAATTTAAATTTTCACTTCCATTTAAATTGACTCAATTCCAATTAATTCAAATCAAATCCAATTTGAACCAATTCAATTCAAATTTCAAATTTAAACCATCTCGAATTATATAAATTCGAGTTAAATTTTAAATGTTGATTTAATCCTTTAAATCAAATCAACTTATATCTTTAAACCATTTAATTTTGAATCCGAATCCCATTTTTAACCTATTTCAAAGTTCAAATAATAATTCAAATCAACACAATATCAAAACAATTTATATTCACTAACAAATACGCGCTCATATCTATTAATACGCTCAAACTCATTCTAGAGTACTACGGACTCTATTTGATGAGTAATCCCCACCAGAGCCAAGGTTCTCGCTTAACCTTTCAGCTCTGATACTAACTGTGATGACCCGCAAATCCGTACCCCTTGATTCGACACTATTCTCCATCATTCAACTCAAGATGAACGGAAATACGAACCATTTGGGTTAAAGAAGAAGATGTAGAAGAAGTAGAAAACAACATCAGAATTTAACTGTCGCAGCAGAATAAAATATAATAGAAAATAAATGATCTTTACACAAGAACAAATACATTTGTTTATATATTACGTCATCAGAGTATACATAACACACAACTGGACAGTAATCATAACCCGTCCTCAGAATCTGAATACACATCGGAATATTTAACACAAATACGGAAGTACGTATCGCCATCCAGCTCGTCTCCTATACTCCACAGCATCCTTTCCTGTATCCTATAATACTCGGTCTGACCCGAGCATTATAGTTAAATAACACCCGAGTCAGTCTGGAATACCAGCGTGAGAAAACCGCACTCAAATTGATTATATCATGCCGTAATATAGCAAACCCAATCCCGGTCTCTTCGAAACGATCAGCGCATTGGCCAATATTGATAGTCAGTTATTTAACTATCAATTAACCTTCACAACAACCATCAAACATAAATAATTTCTTCTGAATTATTTATTAACTCCAAAATATCTTTGCAAGATATATTTCCATTTTCAACCCTTCTAAAAATAGTTTTCAAACCACACTTTTCTTATGAAATAAATTTCCAAATATTTATTTCCACTGAAAACACCAAGCACAAAACTTTAGATTTTTAAAATAATTAAAACACTTTATTATAAAATATCCTTTAAAACATTTAAATTAAGAATTACTTTAATACTTATTCAAAATATATACTTTAAAAATATTTAAAATAAAACTACTTTGTACAATATAAAACCGAATATCTAACTTTTAAAACATAATACCAAGCCACTTTTAAATAATTACTGCTATAATAGATTAAAATAAAATACTTACTTTAGAATTTAAACATTTAGAAATAATAAATTTTTTAAACATACATTTTTTAAACAACTTAAAACTTTTTACTTATACTTAAAATTTGTTTGAAACGTACTTAGCTATTCAGGAAAATACGCTTCCCTTCCACATCTTTTAAAAATAAATCACTATTTATTTTTAAACAAATTTACCCATTCCTTTAATAAATTCCCACCGTGAATTTATTCTTCCATATATCCACTGATATATTACTTCACTTTTATAAACCCAGTTTATAAATTTCATAGCCACATTCTCCTTTAAATTTCCAATTTCAAACACTTTAATCAATTTCCAAATTTATTTCCAGTTTAATCATTTTTGAAATAAATTCCTTTACTTACTTAATTTATTTCAAAACCCATTAACTTCGGATTTTATTTCTTAATTATGTTTTAAAATCTTTTAACTGAAAACACCAATTTCACATTTCCCCAAATTCCTTCTTTATCCTTTTAATATAAATTTGAACCTTAAATTTTAAAATAAATTCTTTATTTCTTGATATAACATCACTTAAGTTTAAAATTCATTATTTCCCTATTTATTCAAATCCCTTTTTCATTCCCGTAATTTATTTATTAAAATTTTAAAATCACTTTTGCTTTTTCAAATTCATTCTTAAATTTATTCAAATCCTCTATGATTATTTTACTTAAAAATTCACTCTTTTATTTTCTTTTCAAAAATCCAAATCTATAGATTTTGATAACTCCGTGTACCGGAATATATTCAAGCAAACCATAACATTCAATATTCCAATTATCAATATAATTCATCACAAAATATCAAATATTCATAACACAGAATATTAAACAATCTAAATAATTTTGAGGAATCTAGTTGGATTGCTCCAACCTGTTTCCCTGCATCCACAGATGTTAGCACAACATAAAATACCAATTCCACTTCGAGGTGGAATATCGCGGTATATGGGATTTATATAATATCATCCGCTATTATGCGGCGCATAGGGTCTCATCCGCTATATAATGCGGGAAATCAATCACTCCAATATAAACTATATATTACTATATAATATACCACATTAAATCAATTCAATCATTCAACAAATTATTTAAATTTAACCATTTAAATTTAAATAAAAAACTAGAAGAGTGAGATTAACTCACCTTTGTTAATAGTTGCAATCCACTTCAATATTGCCTTGGCTTCCTCGATTTTTGACCTTGAATATGCAATTTATATGGTTTATTAACACTTGGATAAATCAATTAATTCTCATAGATTTAATCAATCATTTAATTTAAAACTAAATTTCTTTAAATAAATTAATTAGTTAGTAATTCAATTTTAAATAAATAATTATTTCTTATATATATATATATAGCGCTGAAATAAATAAATTTTCCTGTATAAGAATATTCACATGCATATATATATTTAAGAAAACAAATTATCCTTCTATAAAACTTACTGTAAATATAAAATTTTAATATATATTTGTTAAATAAAAATTTGTAAATAAACAAACATAAATTCATTTTGTTAAATGGCAATTGATTTGTTGAATTACACTTATCTTAACTGTAAATGTACACAGATCAAATTGATAAAGAACAAATAGCTTACTTTACAGCTAGCCACACTCGACCTTGCACTCGATTCCATCTGCCTCCCTATTCGACGCTCTCGACCATCTCGAGTTGACGAGCGTGAAACCATGTCTGGTATTTAACGTCACCGCCGCCTGTGAAAATTCCCATCTGACGCCGCGACCTCCTTCCCTAAGTCGCCTTGCTATCCTGACTCCTTTGCAAAAATTCGATCGCCAACACCTTTGAATGAACCCTCTGTGGACCTCGAATGACTCACTGCCTCTGTACTTGCCCTCGCCTCGAGCATGCCAAAGATTCTAACATGGCTTCGACCTTCCTTGATTTCTTCGAACGCGAATATTCGACTCCATTCGCTCAGGCATCGGTATTCTGATTTAATTTAGGTTGAAATTGATTTGTGAATTTCTGAAGGGAAATGGTATTGAGATAACGATTTTGAAATTGTTCTCTTTTTCGTGTGTTTGATTTCAGTATGAAGACTAGAGAGGGAGACGAAGATGTAATATAAATTGGGGATGGCTTCTTGAGTACGAATGTCCAATTATAAAAATATATTTGACTAGTTGACTTCCAATTTTATTATATTATAAAACTTCCAAAATGTCTCGTTGTACATATCTTTAAATTTTAAACCCTAATGGAGGCATCCTGCTAGGCATTTGTAATGTTATACGCCTATTCCGGACACAATGGAAATGGTTTCGACTCCTAGTTCGATCGTATGGAGAAGATAGCTTTTTGAACCCAGTTATTATATTAAATTTCCATAAAATTTCAGCACGTTTATCTACTGTACGGCCAAACGGTCACTCCAAACACTATGAAAATTAAAATCCGATAATAATACAATATTACGGATCCAATGGCATTAGTTTCGTCGAATTCCGAGACTGTGCCTCGGAAGGCTATTTTTAAATTCAATTTAAACGATAAATTTTTAAAACCGACCGAATCACTTCCAACTTCAATTTAAAAGCTTTTATTATCTTCAGAACTATCAATATAAATTTTACAAGCCTTCAAATTATTTTTGACAGGCTTAAAACTCCAGATTCAACATTTTATCCAACTTTAAATTATTAAATCCAATAAATTCAATCGCCAAATTCAAATTGATCTTTGAAATCCAAGTTAAACCAACTTTCAAATATTTAAAATGAATTAAATATTCCAATTTCAAATGCCTAAAATTTCCACGTCGTCACAATTGGTTAGGCATGAAATGCAAAATAGTTGTCTGAAAATTTTGGTATTTATTTCCGAATTGCAATTTCTTTTATTTAATAAATGAATGATGTATATAAATTGCCAACCGTTTTTTCTTTCTAGAACAAAACTTTTTTATTCATTCATTCAATTATTATAAGGTTTTGAATAAATTATCGGAAAATTCTGTGTATACGTTAAAAATTACTTAATATGCACTGCTATTTTACTAGGAAAATCTATGATTATTTACCCTTGTTCTTAATTACATTTTAGTTCTTATGACACATCTAATTAAAACATTAAAATCAATAATATTTGATTACATTTATGTAATTATGATGAAGTTAATGAAACTCGAAACATTATGCTAAGACAACTTCACAATTAACTACTCTAATCCAAATGCATTCAAATTTTTTCTTCAAGAATTTGAGTGATTTTGATGGAACTAAGAATTAAAAAAAATTACAATTTTAGTACCAAAAAATAAAGTTTATTTTTTTGAATTATAAGTAAATTTATTGGTAATTTTGTGTAATTGAAGTTTAAGATTCAAAGAGGGAAGATGATGATGTAGAGAAGGGTAATTTGTATTTTTTTGTGTGAAATGATACTTTTATGCAATATGTCATTGGGACAACATATCACAACTCACATGTCAGTAATTGTTTGAATCACGCTTCTCAAGTTTCGAACCTGTGACCTCTCAAACCAAAGTCGAATCACTTAACCACTGGCACAATGATACTTGTCAATTTTGTAAAAATTATGATGTATATAAAGTAAATTTTGATATATGCTTGTTTGTTATATTTTCCGGTGTATGTTAAGATATTACGAATGTATTAATAGAATTAGCCTAAATTATCATGCATTAGGTATTCTATAAGTTGAGGATAATCTATACTATATTATGATTAATGAGTTGGAATTCAACAGTACAGAAGGCCCTTTGAATTTGGCCAAATGAACCGTCTCCCACTTGTACGTATTTCCATCTTTCCCCTTTTCCTCCACAAGTCCTTCCCGTCTGTCAATCCCTTTCCTCCTCCCAATTAACGCCGCCCACTGCCGATCGAATCCCCTTCCGCTTCTCTTCCAGTCCCCCATTTTCCTTCGTTCCCTTGAGAATCGACAAATTCCCTTCGACTTCGACTTTAGCTGTTTCCTTCACCTCAATTTTTCCGCCATGCCGTGTACTCTACCCTCGATGTTAACATCGTTTTCAGCTCTACATCTCTTCGTACCTTCCTTCTCCCAGTTTTGGCGCAAGAACAATATTTTACAAGGTATTACGAAGGAAAATCACTGTTTTTCACGATTTCGGTAATACGTGATTTTGGTAATACGCCATCAGGGATTATTGTCGTTTTCTGAATTTTGCGTCTGATTTCAGTGAAGCGGATCTCGGCGACGCTTGGTTCACTTGGATTTAAACCTATAAAGAAACTGTGCGTGTTGTTACCCTGCGTCTCTACCTAATTGGAGGTAAAATTTGATGTCTGTTTTTTGTCTTACCAATACTGCCAATAATTGAGTATGCTTCTGGGTGAGCTTGCGGCAGCCACTGAATGTGATTGTATATCTGTTACAATTTCACTGTATGACTTCAGTAAGATTGATGTGATTGTTTTAGGATTTGTTACAGAGACAGTGCATGTGGAATAAAATAGGTTACTAACATTAATGTACGTTTATATCATCTCTCAAATGTTTGTTTGCTGCAGTACATGTTAATAGCAGCATTGCTTCTGCTTTATTACGCGCATCACCTGATTTGTTTAGCTGCAACATGTCTCCTAACAAGTAATAAGATAAATAATTTATTTCTAAAATGAAATAGAATTGCCACTTGGCTACGATGCTCAATGCCTCATTTCCTTCCTCATAATTTTTAAACTTATGCTTTAGTTTTCGCTAGGTCTATATAATTACACAGTGGAGTTTAAAGCTTTTGAATTTTAGTGTTAGGTATAGATTTTTTTCCCCATACTATTGTTTAGTATTGATGTTTTAATTTTTTTTATCAGATTAGTTCATTGCTTTTATTTTGACTTAAACTTCTTGGTTGTAGAACTTAAACCATGATTTCTTAAGCAATTAAGGTAACGTATTATACGATATTTGGTATTTAAGGTAACAAAGTTGTGCAGAAAATGATCGATCTTTTCATAATATATATTTATCAAACTTTGTATTCCATATATAGTTTGAAATTTACAGTGTAATTATTAATTTAAAAGCTTAAAAGGAGCTTTTAAATGTTGCAAGTTTATTTTAAATTCAATAGGCTCTATGGTTTTGCTTTTACGTATTGCATTTTTTTTAAAAAAACATCAAATTTCTGCTTATTTATATTAAAAATATCAATCTATATATTTTGCTTTTAGAAATAATTTGTGTTTTTAGGTCTTTCTCGACGAAAATATCTTTCCGATTTTGTCAATTTGGGTGCTGAAACGTTTAATTCTACAAACATACTTTTTAACAAAATAGAATACTGTAATTAGTCTAAAACATGCGTATTAGTCAAGCGCTTGATTTTGTGTATTATACTACGTTTGACCAAACATTTTCTCTTCCTCATATTTCACAGCACTCATAATATTATTATTTTAAGAGTATTTTACTGTCATCAACCTTTAATTTGGGTGTGTTTAAGCACTAAGTAATAATTTGTTCTCACAAGAAATAATATGGATACAATAAATGATAGGACAAATTTTCAAAAGAGGTCGGTTTTTTAAACTATTGGCATTAATAGGCTAGTTTACAAACTATTTGCAAGTTTAGGCTAGTTTTTTAAAAAAATACTATGGGGCGCATTTGTGAAATGTGCCCATATAAAAGTACACTGGCGCATCTGCCAAATGCCCCAGTGTAATTTTTTGTCCAAACCTAAACAACAAGCAGCAGCATCCTTGGCAAACTAGAAGAACTTGAATCTGATGTCGGTCGCATGAAGTCCAACTTGACCACCCACGACGAATCCATCATCGAAGAACTCCACTCCAAAGCCTCCTTCCTCCGCAAACTCCTCGACGTCGAAACCAAATCAAGCTTCCACAAAAACTCAACCAAAAACACCGAAACTGAAACAGTAGATGCCGAACTCGAAGAGTTTGAAGACAGACTGCACTCGGTCGAAGAGTACGTCCAATCTTTGTTCCTCTGTGAGTGCCCTCATTATCAAGACGAAGAAGTTGATCAGGAAATTCAGATCGAAGGCGACGATGCAGATTACGATTACAAGTCGGAGTCTGTTGAAGACGGAACAAAAGTCGAAGTGGACGAGAAGGTCTTATCGCAAGAGGAATCAAATGATATTGACGAGTTCAAAGAAAGAGTTGAGAAAATAGTTATTGAAGTTATTGAAAAGATGAACATGAAGAAAGAAAAGGAAAACAATTGGAGTAGAAGGCTTGCAAAGATTGAAGTTGTCGTTGCTTTGACGGGATGTAGGTTTGGACAAAAAATTACACTGGCGCATTTGGCAGATGCGCCAGTGTAATTTTGTATGGGCGCATTTCACAAATGAGCCCCGTAGTATTATTTTTTAAAAACTAGCCTAAACTTGCAAATAGTTTGTAAACTAGCCTATTATGCCAATAGTTTAAAAAACCGGCCTCTTTTGAAAATTTGTCCTAAATGATAAACATATGGCCTTGAGTAATTATCAGTACCAGTGCAAACTCACAACAAAAAATATGCTAATCATTAACTTTAAAACAACTGAAAAAATATCAACAAATACATACTAGGCTTACAAATGTATTGAACTTCAATAATTATACAATTAATCGACGATGAAGTTGAAAATAGAGGTTATGCATTCAATTCAAATAAGAATACATATTTTCATAATTCTATAGTCAATTTTCACATCCATATCACCTTAGTAAACATCTAAACAAGATCTAAACTTGAAAGTTCTTTTATTTGACTGGAGCCATCAAATCTGGTGCATAACCCTGCAAAAATCTAAAATAAGATTGCTCACATTAGTTCATTGGTAAAATTAAACATGCATGCATTTTTGGGTACCCATATGTAGCTATAAGGAAGTATATTTCTAATACACTTCTGGAGAAACAATAGATTCTTCCATTCATCAATATCTTTGAGCATCTCTACATTTGATTCTCTTCTTTGTTGGATCTCAATGTCCAGCTCACAATTTGGACCTGGGATTTTACCTTGAACTGCTTTAATCAAATTAGCTCTGCTCTTTATATGAAGTTTGCCTTTTATTTTTAGTTCTATCTTCCTTTTTAATTGGTATAGTTATAAAATTTCCCCTTTACTCATGTTAATTTGAAACCTGTTGCAAAATATAATGAAATTTTCACAATATTATGAATTGGAGGTCATAATTTTCAATCACATCATGTTATTTTATATGTATTAACTTTGAAACAAACCTATAGTAATCATTTCTACAAAAAACTAACAGCAGGTTATCTTAGATGTGTCGATCTAAAGATCGATCGGTATCAAATGCAATTGTAACTTACCGAAGAATTATTTACTTTCAACATCTAAGTAAGATATTAAGGAGTTTTCATTTTCTAGATAGATATTTCTTAGTGAAATGAGGAGTTTACTATAAGTTCGACAGTATAGTCATTATGTATTTGTATTATATTAGAGGTATATGCAAGCTGTATAAATTTATATACTTTATGTTCATGCAGTGATTCTGAAAGAACTTAGACCCCATTTAAGCATTCACTAGGAGCAGCTATGATTTTGCTTTTTGCAGTGAGTAATTTTTGATTCTATATTAGTTGTTTCTTAATTATAGACAGAATGCTAATGAAAAACCATCTAAATATTCTTTCCTATACAATATGGTAGTATTTCTTCATTTATGCAACTACAAAGTAACTTTTCATCCAAACTGAAATATCCGTGAACATTAATTCTTATTTCCCTTTTAGTGCCAGGCTCTGATGAGGGATAGTGCTCTGTGTAGATGCATGGAATATGAATTTTATTGCATGATATATGTTTGCGTTACATGATTGTAGATCAGTGGCAAAGAGGAGAAGAAAGGGCTGATGTGAATATAGGACTTGCACTGTTTGAATGCAATTCAAGCCCGTGGAAGGAATTGAGATCAGAATTGTGGTTGTTGAGTCCAAACTAACTGGAGCTGCTGCAGTTTGTGTTGCAATTATAAGGTTGTTAAGTTATGGCCTGTTCATTTATCTTATAAGATGAATTATTTTGATAAGTATATTAACCATTAACCTTACAATAGGAACTATCACATTAACATTATACGCTTATTAGACCAACATTCTAATTTATGCTAGCCTAAATGAATGGTCTGTATTTATGTAGTCCTATTGGATCCCGAGGTCCTTACGTCCGTTCATTTTTAAGCTATATTATATCATTTCATTTTTTAAAAAATGCTTTTCTGCTATTTGATGTGAGAGCACATAAAAGCCTATGCCAGTGTAACAAGCGCAATTTGAATGGAGTTATCATTGCTTATAGATTTTCCAACTTATTCCTGCAAATGGGCTATAAGATATTTATGTATTAAGTATACGCATACACAAGCGTTTATATATTATAAGTTTCTTAGAATCAAATTATAGTTAAAGCTTCATCAAATTGTTAGTTTAGTCTTTGACTTAGTTAGAGGAGATGAATGTACATTGATCCATGTAAGTTTTGATTTTTAGGTAAGAGTGTGTATGCACATATATAAATTTATACCTATAGTTATACATTTCTCTTAAAAAAAGATTAAGAAAAAAATTTGGCTATTTGTTTTTTCTATAGAAATTCAAGTTTTTACATTATTGGATTTCTGAAAAAACATTTCTTTCTAATAATCCTCAAACTTGAATTTCTAAAACATTACAATTTTTCAGAATTTCAAATTTGGAGAACATTAGAAAGAAATGTTTTTTCTATAAGAAAACACGCAATATTTTTCTATCGCTTAAGATAATGTAGGAACTCACTAAATCAAGCTATCTTAATGTTGACAGTTGACTAATTCTTGCTGGATGTGTCAGTTGCTTCCAATTTAATCTACTCATTAGCTCTTTAAATTTATTCTGTTCGTTATGTTTTTCAATAATTTAATGATTATCTACCAAGACGTAGTTCTTACTGCAGATGATAAGCTTGCACTTCTGTTTTAAATAATATGTAATCTAAATACAACTTTATTTTTCCACAGATGAATTTTTTTATATTGTACCAATATATATATATATATATATATATATATATATTTAACCCAGTAGCATTTTACCTTGGAAAAACTTTTATCGACTTACTTTTGTTATGGCGTATTATTTACAGTCATGGATGAAAGCCCTTTAGTTGTGCCTTATATATTTGGATGATATACACAGATGATGAAATACCTCCCTAGCAAAAATCATGTTAATCCCCTATTAAGTACTAGACCATTTTATAGGCCATCAAATTTGATTTCAATTTCGATTTTATAATAAAGATCTCCTATTAAATACTAGAATAATTTATATACTAAATAAGGTAACCAATATGTCATATACTATTATTCTTTAACTACCACTTATACAATGTGAGTGTATTGATAAAAAGGACTAGAGAAACTTAGGATCCTTTATGATATGAATAGTACAAGGTGATTCAGATCATTTTTATTATATTATATATAGATATATAGGTACACCTTTGTTATGTGCTCTTAGAATTTGATACCGAATACCCAAACGATATTTTATCTTCTCAGAATGACTTTTGTGATGACAACATGAATCGGTGTGTACTTTATTTTGTAATAACCCCCCTTCTAACCTTCACATAAAAACAATAATATATAAATAAACATACATAAGTACATACACATATACATACATATACATGTGTGTGTACATATGTTTTTATCTATATATAAAATTAGGCATTTTTTATGGTAAAATGAAATCATATATCACATAGTGCAATGATTGTTAATTGGTCTATCTAGTGACATATGTTGCAAATTCAATGCATAGATTTTGTATTATTGTTAGCTTCATAATCCTAAACAGTAACATCTTAACCTTCCTTTTCGGTAGGTTTTGCTATCTGTTATTGTGTATGTCGAGCAATAATCTAATTCATTTATGCAGTAACATGCTTAATAAAGGCAGTAAAATGTTAACAATAGACTAATGCTGATGGAAATGGGATATTGGATTGTTATCCTACCTTTTTGAATTCATCTCACTGAAAGGATGTTGAAAAAAAAGGTTCCAATGCTTCTATTCATCACTGGTCTTAGATTCACTGTTAGGAACTTTGTGAAGTAGTATTTTGGCAATTAATTTATTCCATCTCTCATTATGTCTTCTGTTTGCCATGTTTATGAATTTATAGATGTTGATTTATGTTTTTTTTCCTTGATTGAGATATTACCATGTTCATTTTTTTCCTTGTTTACATCTTTTATAGTTCAGTTGGCTTGACTATTCAAAGTTACGAATCTTGATAGTTTTATGTGTTGAATCACTAGTTTTTGATTCATGAAAAAGCAAGTTAGAAGAGAAAGAGAATTCACGACAATCAAAGGACTATGGCTATATCAAGACCTTTAATCTATGTTCTCACTATCTATTACTTATGATTGAGTCTTAGAAATTTGTTAGGATCTATCCTCAAGTAGTCCGCACTTCATGTTTCTCATAATTAAACAAAACAGAAGCATATTGTGCAAAAA
The DNA here is from genome assembly GCA_030765085.1 of Allium cepa. Classification (NCBI taxonomy): domain Eukaryota; kingdom Viridiplantae; phylum Streptophyta; class Magnoliopsida; order Asparagales; family Amaryllidaceae; genus Allium; species Allium cepa. The sequence goes on from CM060930.1 coordinate 244,858,256, forward strand.
TAACTCAGCCAGTCGACTGGCTAGGATCATCCAGTCGACTGACTGTGTACATATACAATATGCAATGTTTATTTTTTAAATCTTTTGCATAGTCAGTCGACTGACCAAGAACGACCAGTCGACTGACCCAAGCCTACTGCCATATTTTCGAAAAGTCATCTTCTTCTGCGAAAGGACGCAACCCTTCTTTGAACAGAAATAGATGCTCTTCTTCGTCAGAACTCTTCACCAATGGCAGTAACTCTTCAACTACTATATATGCATACTCCCAAACACTTCATATTCACTGATTTTCATTCTAATTCTCTAATATTCTTCTTGTGCTTTAATATTTGCATTCAAACAGCGAACATACGTTTTTACTGCTTTGAATCTACAAATAACTTTCATAGTCTTCGATTCTTAGCATTATCTTCTCTTCGTATCTTCACATACACCTCATATACTTGAGGGTTTGATTATAGGAGGTTTGTACTATCAGTGACAAATCAGTGTTATCAAGAACACACAGTGTCAGATATTATTTTGTATTAGTGAAGTCCTCTTTTGCTGCTGAGGCGAAATTCCTGTTCAGTTGCTCAGGTGTCTGTTCTGTTGCCAGACTATATATACCTGTTCCTCCAGGTTAAGTGAGGGTTATTGTAGTTGAAATTCCAGAAGGAGTCTAGGACTGCACGTAGAACGGGAAGTTCGAACCAGTATAAAAATTCCTGGTGTGCTTGTTCTATTTTATTTATTTCCATTTACTTTGCTATTATCATTTGTTTCCACATTTAGATTAAGTATATTCCATATTACATGATCCTACACACTTTCATTTCTTATCAATGGCCTCTCACGACTCCATTAACTCCAAATTATCCTTTGCTACACCAACATCCACTAGTAACTATCATTCTTCCAGTAGCTCTACTCTGTCCTTGCCAACTCCTACTCCTAGACATGAAACAGCTCAATATCACACTGGATTTTCTCCAAAAACTAAGAAGTCACGAAGATCATTTTTTGTTTCTCCAAAAACAAAAGAAAAAATTGATGAAATCCATCATTATCAAAAGGAGAAAATCAATTTACAAAGAGAGATGTATTATGAACAATGGATGAATTCCAGTCGCCTTAGCCTTACAGAATCAATTGCACTTAAATTCAGTGCAAAATCATCTAAGCATGACGTTGTTGAACCTTCAACATCTCGTCAACCAAATTCATCCGGCTGGAATCAATGGGAGAAAACTCCACATCAACCTCCGGCATCTCCAAACTCTTGGGAACGCCAAAATTATTGGTCTCCTTCGCAAGCTTATGTTGAGAACACCAAGGTTGAACCACATGAATGCTCTCCAAAAACTCCTAAATAATCATCTTTTCTTGTGTTTTATTGTTCTATGTTCACTTGGATTTCGATTATGTATATGCTTTTTGAATAAAATTTTGTTTTAAGCTTCATTGAATTTCTTGTCTTCAGCCAGTCGACTGATATATATAACCAGTCGACTGTTTACAAGGTTCACAAACTCTCGGGTTGTCAACCAGTCGACCGAGTCATATAGGTCAGTCGACTGATTATAGAGTAAAAAACTCTCGGGTTAGCAACCAGTCGACTGACCTACCTCGAATAGTCGACTGGATGTATAAAAAAGGCTTCTGTTATTTCTTTTTAAACCTTTTTAACCATCTATTCACTTTACCTTCTTTGTTTTTTTACTTCCTCAAAACCCTAGCCCCCATTTTTCTTTCACAAAATCCTCAAAAAACACCAAATTAATGGCCCCTCCAAGATCAAAACGCTCAAAACAAGGCTCTTCATCCTTTGTTGATACCCATGTTGCTCATTGGCTATATGATGTAACTGCAATTGAACGATGGGAGAAGATGAAAAACTCTAGGATTTTTGAAGGCTCGTTCATGGTTTATTCTGATTTTGGTGCTTACTCTCTTCAAGAATTAACGTGGAGATGTGGATTAGAGTCACTCCTTGACTATAATGCAAATCACCGCAACATTAATCATCTTATGGTAAAACTTTTCTTTGCAAATTTAAATATTGGCTTCAAACAACCATCGAATCCAAATAATCGTGTATGGAGTTTGGTATGTGGACAATAAGTTTTCTTTTCCCTTGATAGAATGGAACATATCCTTCAATCTCCAAATGAAGGAATAGATTTAAATGATGTCGAATGCAATCCAAGAAAAAGAGATAGAATAAGTCATATATTCATGGGTGACGACATGATTGAATTGCGTTCTAAGCTTCTTCGTCATAAAGAAAGAATTTTACAAAAAATGCTTATGCGGTCTATTCTCCCCCGAATCGGATCATATGAATTAATATATCCGAAAAGTTTCAAAGCTCTTTATGCCATATGGGGAAATATTGCATTAATTGGCTGCGTCGTATTATGGATGAATTTCTCACCTTCACACATGGGAATATGCATGTTATCTACTTTGGAGAATATATTATGAGACTTCTTCTAGATGCGGATGTTCGTCAACCGAATTCCGAATTCTCTACTGTCGGAATGATAAATATAAGGACGATAAGTCTTATGAAGCTACCAACACGACCGCCATCTATTACTTCATTTGAAGATTGGAAGCATCAGCAGGCTCAACAATAACAATTTGGAGGTCCTACAATTAGAGAACCAGAAGCGAAACAAGAAGCAGGCGATATTCGCTTAGCTACTTCCTCTAGTACCCGTGAATCCATAGAAATTCTCTCCCGCAATCAACTTATTTTGGATTCTAGACTCAAGAAAATGGATAAGAAGCTCGATAAAATCAAAGGCTTCTTTCCTACATTATAGGATGCATTATCATGTTCTTCTTCAACTGATGTCACATCTGCTGCCCAAAGAAAGCGTCCAGCTCCTCGATTTACATGGTTCACATTAGAGGAGCATACTAGTAGTGACACTAGTGGAGCTGACAGTAGTGCTCAAGGCGCTTCTAGACTAGGAAAGGAGCCCGCATCAGTGGAAGAGTACAATTGGGATATTGATGAATAGTCTTTTGGTGAGTGAGTATGATATGAACTATTTGCTTATCTGTAACTTTATTTAAACATATTGAAACTTGCTAATTATTTATCTTTTGAGACTTGTACTAAATAGTCTCACTTGGCTATTTATTTCAGCACTTTATTATTTTTGCTTATCTTCTTTTTGTCGATGACAAAGGGGGAGAAGAATTATCTAATCATCTTTATGCAGGTACAAGAAGTATCATATATTCAGGGGGAGTTTTTATATTTATTCTCTAGGATTTTTATTTACAGGTTTGTCATCAATCAAAAAGGGAGAGAATGTTGAATCATAGTTTTTGATTCATGACAAAGCAAGTTAGAAGGGAAAGAGAATTCACGACAATCAAAGGACTGTGGCTATATCAAGACCTTTGATCTATGTTCTCGCTATCTAGTACTTATGATTGAACCTTATAAATTTGTTAAGATCTATCCTCAAGTAGTACTCATTTCATGTTTCTCATAATTAAACAAAACAGAAGCATATTGTGCAAAAATAACTCAGTCAGTCGACTGGCTAGGATCATCCAGTCGACTGACTATGTACATATACAATATGCACCGTTTATTTTTAAATCTTTTGCATAGTCATTCGACTGACCAAGAATGACCAGTCGACTGACCCAAGACCAAATGCCATATTTTTGAAAAGACATATTCTTCTACCAAAGGATGCAACCCTTCTCTGAACGGAAATAGATGCTCCTCTTCGTCAGAACCCTTCACCAATGGCAGTAACTCTTCAACTACTATATATACATACTCCCAAACACTTCATATTCACCGATTTTCATTCTAATTCTCTAATATTCTTCTTGTGCTTTAATATTTGCATTCAAACACAAATCACCGCATGCATGACGCATCGTCTGTTTGTCGTAGGGCTTGGAAGCTTCGTGGTGCTCTTCATGTTAAGCTTGTTGATTCCATGTACTTCTTATTATTCTCCTCAGCCGATGACCGTAGTAGTGTTCTTGAGGCCGAGCCTTCCTTTTTTGGTGGGCAACCATTTATTATTACTCCTTGGTCTCCAACGGTTGCTAGTGCACGTGAGCAAGTTCTTTCTATCCCCGTTTGGGTTTACTTTTCGCAAATTCCCTCCGCTCTTCAACCCTTACTTGGTTTGAATTGGCTGGCTTGTAATGTAGGTAAATTGAAATGTTTTGACTCAAATACGGTTGCGCGTGAAAAATTGATGTTCGCTAAGGCTCTGATTGAGATTTCCCCTACTAAGCCCCTTCCCTCCTCTATTCCTGTTCAACTAGTTGTTGGGCATGTTGTGGAAGTCCGTGTTCGTTATGATTGGGTTCCAGATATTTGTTCCTCCTGTCACTCCTTTGGCTACCTGGCTAACGCCTTGTAACATTCCCGGATTTTAGCCAGAATAAATTTGACAATTTAATTTAATTTTTGGAATTAGATTATGGATTAATCTGGTATTTTCCAAGAATTAATAGATATTTGTTTGTTTATTAATATAAATGAATGTAAATATGATTTTTTAAATAGAATTTCTAATGGGAAATTCTGAAATAAATATTTTGAATAATATTTTAATTACAAGTTTAATTGCGGATTAATTTGAAAATTGAGTGAATACACACACACACACACACACACACACATAAAGATTAATGATTTGGAATTCAAAAGTGAATATTTTATAAATAGATTGTAATTTGAAAATGTGAATTTGAAATTCAAACGTTAATATATTGGAATTTAATTTATTTGAAAATTTGAATGAATAAATATATCAAAAGATTATAAATAAAATAAATTGATTTGAAATCAAATGGATTATAAATAGAATTTGATTTGGAATTTAAGAGAAATAAATGATAAATGGAATATAAAGATATATTTATAAAAAGGTGCTTGATTATTTATTCATTTATAAGTACAAACTGATTATATATTAAATTTTGAATTTGAATTTAAGATGTAAAATTAGATTTGAAAAAAATTTAAAAACATTGGAACATATAAATATTTATTTGTAATGAATAACTTTTCAAATCATTTGTTTTAAATTGTATTAGTACGAAATAGATAAACATATCACATAATTATGATAGAGTAAGGATTTAAAATTAAAAAATATACATATGTTAAGTTATAAAACATAAGAGATAAATTGATTCAAAAATTTAAAATGAAAAGAGTTTAAAATAAAAATAAATAAATCAAGACAAGGTTTAAAAATAAAATTTGTAAATAAATTTTAAATTAATTTTAATAAAGGACTTAAACAAAAATATTGATGGGCATTTGACAAATGTAAGATATATAGAAACATATATTAACAAGTGTAGTTTAAAGAGGATATGAATAAAATAAGTGTCATACTTTATTTTCTTTAAAATTAAAACATAGATAATATGAATTAAAGAGTCAAACTAGGTTGCATGTTTTCTTTTACCTTCACCCTCAAATTCTTCAACTTCAAAAACCAGGAAAATGGAGATAAAGTAATTGAAGCAAAGCAATTTCAAGCCTATAAATGATAATATGGAAATCAAGTAGAAAAATCAAAATCTGGGAAATTAGAAGATCAAAACAAGTACAACATCATTATCATCTTCAGATTTAAGGCAGAAAAAAAGAGCAATCATCTGCAAACTGGAAAGCAAACCTGGAAGCAAGATTTACATTCAACACAAATACAAGTTCCAGTTTTGTAAAATTAGTCAAGCTTCTCTGTTTCTCTGTCTTCATCAATACAAGGTGAGAAAACCTTTTTAACCTACCATTCTATCTTGATATTGGATAATGCTTGAAAGTATGATGAGTTTACCTGAGAAGAAATGGTTGAATTCCTCTGTATTTTTGGAATGCATGCTTGTATTTAGTTCTCTGTTGATATTATAGGCTCATAGTTCATCAAATAAAAAAACATAGCTTCCTATCTAAACATGTTCAAGCTATAATCTTTAAAAGTAAAATGATTGTAACTTATTAATATCATTTTTAAAACAAATTCAGGTGAAGGTTGTATGAGCATCAAGGATCAAGGGAAAAATACAATTTGATTTTATAAACGACCGAGGCATGGGAACGATGATGTTTTAGGGTTTTAAAAGCTAGTTTGCTTGTCTGTTTTTGAAATGGAACTGCATCGTTGTCATGGGACCGGAGGGGATCGGACTGGGGGAAAGGGGTCGTAGGTCATCGGAGCAGCTAGGGTTGTGGTCGCATGGCGTCCGGAGGTTTGTGGTGGTGGTACAGGGTACTTTCTGGTGGTTGGTCAAAGCTGTGTTGGGTACCAGTTGATCAAGCATGCTCGATTTCGAATCTCTGACCCTTCGACGAATCTAGATGGATAGGTGGTTTAGGCAGGTCGTCGATGATCTGTAGTCGTCGACCTCGGTGATCATAATGCTGGCAAACTCATGTGCACGTGCACGAGTTATCATTTGTGTCAAATGGCGTTGGTGCTGGGTGGTCTCGAAGATGAGCTCGGGGAAAGGCGAGAATGGCTCGAGTTATAACTCGAAGTAGGTATGCGGTGCGAAAGTAGAAACACTTAGAAAAATTTTTAGATCAAAATTTTGCAGCACTCAGGTAAAATTTGGGAAAACTCAAAGTAAAACTCGAGTACGTTGGGGTTTAGCTCGAGGAACACCCGGGTGGGCTGTAAATTCTTATGTTGTCCAGTTTTAAAACTTTAGTGAATTTGTTAAATAAATTCCTGAAACTATTCCTTTTTATAAATGATGATTTATTTATTAAGAAGAAAGTATAAATTAAAAGTTTTGAAGTAAAGGATTTTTAAAACAATTAAGTTTTAAATTTATATTTGTAGCAAGTTATTTTAAATGAAGCCTCATAAGTGATTTAGAAATAAAAATCAAACGTTTCAAATTTTTAACTTAAAGGTAAGTCGATTTATATTGTTAATAATAATTATGTAAGTAATAATTTGTAATTAATACCAATTCATTAATAATTAAGAAAATCAATTAAAGAATAATTAGTTATAATTAAGCTTAAATTAATTAATAATTGAGGGTTTAGTAATTAAAGTAATTAATAATTTAAGCTAATTAATAAAGTAATTAATGAATGATCAAATATAAATAGTAATTACTTAGTGAAAGTAGTTAAGAGAAGATAATTAAAGGTTAAAGATTGATTTATCAAATATTAAGGGTTAATTACTTTAAAAGAATAATTAATTAATGTGGTTAATTAATTAATCAAATATTGATGGTCAGCCTTTCATTATTACCCCCTGGACTCCGACGGTTGCTAATGCTCGTGAACAGGTCTTTTCTATCCCTGTTTGGGTTTATTTCTCTCAAATCCCATCTGCTCTACAACCGCTGCTTGGTTTGAATTGGCTAGCATGCAATGTTGGTAAATTGATCTGTTTTGACTCTAATACTGTTGCGCGTGATAAGCTTGTTTATGCCAAGGCGTTGATTGAGATTTCACCCCTAAAGCCGCTTCCAACCTCTATTCCTGTCCAGCTAGCTGTTGGTCACGTGGTGGATGTACGTGTACGTTATGGATGGGTCCCTGACATTTGTTCCTCCTGTCACTCTTTTGGCCATGTAGCCTCTGCTTGCAAGCACTCTCCTGTTTCTGCTGCTGCGCCAAAGACCCCTCTGCCTTGGCCTCCGCTTAGGAAATGGGTCCCCAAAGCTCTAGTTGATCCTATCCTTGGTCCTTCTCTATCCATAGTGTAGCCTGTGTCCCCAGTTCCTGCTGAAGTTCCTCCTGATCTGTCTGTTGCGCAGGATCCCGCTCCGCCTCTCGTTGTTTGGGCCGAGACTGAATATTGTTGGGTTGACCGTCATTTTGGTATGAGATTCAACCCTGCGGATAACACCTGCCTTAAATATGTTTCTGATGATCTATTGGACCTGCGATGCTTGTATTATAGAATTTCTGGTGAATCCTTGGTTCTTGACATGCAGAGCTCATTTGCTGTGAATAATGCTGTTATTCTAGCTGATACGGACTGGGATCGATCCTATATATACCCCTCTGATGTTGACAGCTATGATCCTTCTCTTGCTACTCGTTTCCGCCCCTTTTTTGGTCTACAAGGGGATGGTTCTCTGGTTTCTTCCAGGGACGAAGCGGATGTTGGTGATTCTTCCTCTGCGGAGGAGAACTAGACCACGTTTTTATTTCTTGCAGCTGTGACATGTCTGTCACACTCCTGTGCTGTATTTTTATTTCTTTCTATCATAGTAGCTAAGGTGTCTCTGCCTTTCTCCTGTACTTCAACTTTATTACGTTCGTAATAAAAGTGGTCGGTCCACTATAAAACCGTCGGCCTTGCCAAAAAAAAATAATTTTTTTTAAGGTAATTAAATTAAGAATAATTAATTAAAGGTTAATCAACTTAAAGTGATCAAGAAATCCTAATTAATTAGGAAGTAATCAAGGTAAACTAATATGAAGTTAATTATTAATTAAGAAGTAATCAATTAATAAAAATAATTAAGATTTAATTAGTTTCAATTAAGGGTTAATAAATTAAGATAATTGATTATGAAATGATTTAAATTATGATGGTGATTAAGACTTAATCAATAGTAATTAGTGATAATTAATTTATTGATTAAAGAAAATTAATAAAGGTTAATTAATTTATGAAAGTGATTGGGGATAATTATTTATTTTAATTAAGGATAATTAGTTAAGAATTTATTTATTAATTATTGAAATTAATTAAGAATAATTAATCAAAGAATTATTTATTAATTTGAGGTTTATTAATGATTAAAGAATAAATAAATTAAATGGTTTGTAATTAATTAAAATTAATTAACCAAGATTAGTAACTAATTTGATTTAAATTTATCAGATAATTAATTGATATTACTTATGGATGTTTGGATTTGATGATTTAATTGTTTGATATCCTTGATATATGATGCTTTGCGTTACGAATTATCCTGATTTGTGTTGTGATCTGTGATGTAATTTATTTATCTGTGATGTAATTTATTATCTATGATGAACTTATATTATTCACCCATGATCTGTAAATCAAGATAAGCGTTATAGATTATACCGCTTATCGATATTTCTATGTTTGAATCTGTAATGGTTGATGTTGTTGCACTATTGTGTGTAAATCCCTGGACCACACTATACACACACAAATATGGATTTCACAAGGAAATTGGTTAAGTCACAGCTATTTGAATTTAATATTTTAGAAATGGTTTTAAAGTTTGAATTTTGAATCTGAATGGTTTTGGAAATGAAATAAGGTTGAATTTGAAAAGTATTTGAAAAGGAGTTTTTGAAGATAAAAGTTAATTTAAATATTTTGATTTAGTTTGAAATTTGAAATATTTTGATTTGATTTTGAATTCAATATTTGAAAATGGAATTCAATGAATTGGAAACGAGTTTGAAAACTATTAAACCTTTGATTCAAAGATAGAATGAGTTAGTCCAAACTGAAATGGAAATTGTTTTGAAAGCTTTAAACAAACCTTTGTGAAAGATTGATAAGCTTTGTTTTGGAATCGAAGAGGATTCTAAATGATGTATCTTTTATATATAAAAGATTGAAACGGGAATAGTTATGAAAATTATGAAGGAATCTTTGGAAATTATTTTAAAAGCAATGAAATAAGTCTTTGATTTAAAGACTGGATGAGTTAATCCAATTTGCTATAAATAAATCTTTGTTAAAGATTGGTGAACCTTGTTTAAAATTGAAAGGGGTCTTAAAAGTGAATCTTTTGTTTAAAAGATTTAAATGTGGAAATTGTTTAAACCATTGAAGGTTTTTGAAATAAATCTTTTTGTTTAAAAGATTGGTAAATGGTAATTTATTTAAACCATTTGAAAGAAAAGTTTTGGGTTTTAAGTTGTGACTTAACTGAAATCCCATTATCCATATATTTTTAAATATTGCGCTCATTATTCGGTTTAGCCGGGAGAGGACCTTTGTGTCGTATAACCCATTTCGAATAATGATACGACGATATGGATAGCATTTGACGACCGGTGATGAAGACCGGATACTTTCGAAAGCGAAAGGATGACCTGTCGAATGTCTTTGCACCGAATGGGCCCGGTATAGAGATTTCAGCACCCATTGTGATGGTAAGTCCGGACGTGATTAGAAATTATCCGGATTGCAAGGGCTTCTTTGGAAGTGCCTTCGGTTCTATTCGAACCCGGAACAAACTTGTATGGATGTGTGTCTGACATTACACTTTGAGATGTAAAACCGGTTTCTATCAAATACATTTCTATTTGGTGGCAGAGATTTATTCTCTTAGCTTAACACCCTTCTCTGAGACGTACGAGCTCAGAGGTTATATAGTTGATGGTTACTAGTGATACGTTCCCAATTTGGTAATGTGGCATACGAAGTGCTACTGATCATTTGTTGATCAAAGCATGGCTTTTGTAAAAAGCGTAGCTTTGTGAGCGAGACTTCGTCGAGCCTCACAACCCAGTAATGGTCGAAAAAAGAAAGATGCAGCAAGGTTTCAGGGGTAGCGCCCCTAGGGTATGACCATTCCTTCTGGAAAAGAGTGGTATCATGGTATGAAGCCCAGATACTTACTCATGTGGGCACTGTAGTATATTTATTACTATGTGATGTTGTTGGTATTGAGGATCCTCGATTAAAGGTCCCAAAGGACCGGGTGCGGCATATCTTAGGTTTTATTCCCCGGGAAGGGGGTAGCCGGCCTTGTGTTAGCAGAGATCTGTGTAGGTTCTCGGGGCGTTCCTCCAGAGGCGTACCCATGTGGCAATGGGAAGTTCCTTGGCCTGACCATTTGTTGGAAAATTCAAAGAAACAATACGCGCCGAGTACGGTTTTAGTTGTATAACCTGCCATGGGATGTGGCGGTAACCTGCTATTGAACATGGTAGCTATAGTAGGCATAAGTGCGAAATGCCTATGCTGGCTAAGATTAATATTATACTTTCGAAATGTATTTCCACTATGCACTAATAATAATATCAAAATGATTTTCGCGTATCAAGCATATTTGACTATCATAAGGAGAAATCTCCTCCAATTTTGCGTTTGCATTATGTGTGTGGCGGGAGGCCTTATGGTAGTTTCATTTTCCAAAAAGCATTGCGGATTTCAAAATTTAAATTCTTTTGTTTGTTTTTTAAAGACAAACTGATTTTGTTTGTTCATACCAGTTCCATGACTGACCCTGAGTTTATTGTTCCTTTCCTAAACTCTGGGTGCCCACTATTTTCCACACGGGCAGTCTAGAGTTGGGTTTTTCAGATAGTAGATATAGATATCGATTAGGTAGTTTTCAGCTTTCTCTTTGTAGTTCTTTGAAGATCTTGGATATTGGAGTCTTCAGATTCACAGACTGGACTTGCTTAACTTAGTGCTGATGGTGGTTCGAGCTATTTCTGGATTGATGCTTTGGAGTTAGAGTTGCTGTTGCTGTTTGGAGTTTTTTTTGTTCCGCTGCTATATCATATTGTTATTCCGCTATAGCATTGTTATCTTGTATCTATGATATTGATTTATATTGTATCATTGTTGTATATCAATGATATTCATTTCTTTTTCTTCCGCTGTGTTGTTATACTTAATTGTGTTATAAGCTCCGGCGAACCAGATTCGACGTTTGGATCTACGGCATTGGAATATGAGTGTTGTATTCGGTGCCGATTTTCGAAGGTCGAGTCAGGGTTATTTCACGCCTGCTCGCACTCTGTTGTAACCGTGACTACCCCTAAGATCCCTCTTCCTAGGCCTCCGCTCAGGAAATGGGTTCCTAAGGTTTCTTCTCAGGTTGCTCCTCCTCTTGCGGCTCCTTTTTCTGTCCCGGATCTGGCTCCCTATGTTGCACATCCTGCTTCCCCTCCATCTTCTGTGGCGCCCTCTGTTGATTCTGCGGTTCATGTTCCGCCACGTTTGTCATTGGTCGCTGGTGATGTTTATGCAATTCTTGTTGCTGCCCCTGTTCCTGGTCTGCCTTGTCCCTCTATTGTTTGGAATGATGCTGAGAGGTGTTGGGTTGATCACATTTCTGATATGAGATTTAACCCCTTGGATGATTCTTTCTTTAGATTTGTTTCTGATGATCATCTGGACCTTAGATGCCTTTATTATAGACCGTCTGGTGACCCATTAGCTCTTGTTTTGGACGGTTATTTTGCAAGCTCGAATTATGTCTTACTTGCTATATATCCTGGGATCGTTCCTTTATGTACTCTTCTGATTCTGTGGCTTATGATTCTTGTCTTGCTTCCCATTTCCGCCCCTATGCTGGTCTAGGATTAGGAAAATAAATGCTTATTTGTTTTATTACATCATTACATCAGGTTGCGACTTATATTATTACATCAATACATCATCAGGTTGCTTATTCTTACATATGTAATGACTCTTTTGTTGTTTTACAACAAATATATGATAGATCAAGTTGACTGAAGACATCTAGATGAAATACATGCAATTTTTAAAATTAAAATGATTTTCTTTTTCTTTCTTTCCCCGAAAGGTTCTAAATTTGTACCTTTAGGTTTACTAAGTCCTATATAATCTAAAATTTAGGTTGGTTTGTTTATATCTAAGGTTGTAAATGTTAGAAACATGGTTGTGGGAGTCACTTTGGATATGAAAGTTTTTGCTATATCAACTCACCCAGGTTAGATTATATATTTATTTTCTTGATGTCATACCGCTATTTCATTCCGTAGAGATGTTTATTGTATTCACATCTGATCTCGCAAGGAAGAAAAACTGGCTGCAAAAATTATTATTTAAGACAATAGATTTAAATTTACATAATGTAAAAATTATTATTATTTACTGTTATCTCAAACTCCGAAGTGTTTATAGCACAAGGTTAAGAATTTTTATTATGTACAACCTATCTAATTTTAGATAAGTGTTTTTCTTTATCGAGATTTATCAAATTTCAACACTATAGACGTATACAAAATCGATTTTTTTCTAGGAAAGTACGTACCTGCTCAGCTAATAATCTCAGGCCTTAATACAGAGCTCTTCTTCTCAATGCAGTCTACAACTGAAGAACCTCAACTATGCATTATTATCTAATCCATATTGCAAAGCACAGCATCTCCAAGTACATATAAAATCTCAGTCGAATTCATAAGAAGCAAGTTTAAGGAAAGTTCACTCACTATATCATTATTAGTATATCACGAAGCCAATAATTTATCAACGCAAGCTAAACAGGACCAAAAGGTCAAGAACCCTAAATAGTTAGATTATCACTTAATGTATCATCACATCAAACAAGATGCTGCTCAGTATCTCTAGTGGCAACAGATCTAGACAGCTATGGGACTTTGTCTCTAACGCACCTCAGTTTAAGAAAAGCATCAGATCGATAATGAAAATGGACAACCATTGAAACAACAAAGATGATTCACTCTAGCTCCATCTCCATTTCGACTACATCGTTTTTAGGCTATCAGCGACATCACTTCCAGTCTCTGGTGGAATCAAAGCAAGGAGAACAACTGTAGATCCAAAAATGCGGTAACATGCGATACCGAGATAACTCATTTTGTTTCCATAAAGCTATAGCCCAAAGCATATGCTTTCTTCGGTTTTGCTTCCAATGGATCCGAAGGAGTGAATTAGGAAAGGCCGATTTAACTTATATATAAACATCAATGGTGTTTTTCTTCTAATGGTGTGTTGGTTTAGGAGCATTTTATAATGTTGAATAAATTATGGCGCTTCACTTTGAAAATAATTTCTCCACTGTTATTTCATTGTATGTGAAAATGAATCAAAACATCCTGTTAACACGAGTTTAAAAAAAATGTTGTAATTAGAACTTTTATGGTTAGTTTTGGCTTCAAGATGCTATTTTTGATCTTATAACATGGTTGGTCCTTTTTCAATCTTAATGAAATATATCATACTTGACAAAATTGTAAAATGGTGTTCTATATAGAACTTAATTAAGAGTTTAACATTATTACCTTCTGGTATTACATGCCATGCATTATTATATTACATCCAAGATTAATACCTGAAAGTGAAATATGGATGGCATATTCGCAGGAATGAGTACAAGAGTAAGAAGAATTGGGATGAAATTGAAGTCATTAGTAAAAGTGTCAATTTCTTAACTTTGCGGTAAGTTTTTTGGACAAGTAAACTGGATGCATTTGCTGAGTTTGTTATAACAGTTTTGGACAAGTTTTCATGTTTTTAACCAACCTAGAGGGCGCCTTCAACTTCAATTATATGCATGTGAATGGTAACTCAGGACATGCTGCAGGCAAGATCGAATGTAAAAAGTGCCTTAACATTAACGATGGAAATGGGTTTAAATGAAGTTATGAATAGAATGATTTTTATTGAAATGAATAATAGCAGAGAGTATTTTTACAGAGAGGAGAAAATGAATTGAATTAATGCATTCATATGTACAATGCTCGACATACATACATACATATATATATACATATATATATATATATATATATATATATATATATATATCTGTGTGTGTGTGTGTGCAGAATTATGACTTTGGGCCCGGTCCATTGTATCTTTGATAATAATGTGCCCGATCTATTGTATCCTTGATAATACTGTGTGCCGTTGAGATTTATATGAAAGGCTGTGATTACTTTGAGAGTTATGCAGATCGATATACATTTGGTTGCTTGCTTCTTTGCTACATTATATCTCATACTCTTTTTACTCTCTTAACTCCCCCCTCAAACCGATCTAGGGTTACAGAGAAAATTGCGATGTCCTCAAACCTCCTCAAATTAGCGATGAAATCCTCAGATCCGAGTGATTTTCCTAGAGTAGATACTATTGAGTACACTGAATGCATAGATCTGCTATTGGTTCTTCGGATTTGTTAACTTCAGATCTTATTATCAGATCTGATGTTGATTTGAGGCTTGAAGTTGAGAAAGGAGCCTTCGGTCTTCATTATTCCTCTGAGAGTGAAGAATTGAGAGGGCTTCATGATGAGTTAGAGTACTGCAACAGTGAGCGATGAATATATGAGAAAAATCGATGTCTTGAAAATATGGCAGCAGAAGCAAAGTTGACAAGAGATTGATGGCATGTTAACTGGAGTTCAAGTTGCTGCCTTTTCTTTCTTGAATGCTGCCTTTTCTTTCTTGAATCTTCAGATCTATTCTCAGTATGGTAAAGTTTTTACTTGATAAGGCTTTAGTTAAGATATCTGCACGTTGGTAGGCCGAAGGTACATGATTTACTTGTAACCTTTCCGTTAATACTTGCTCACGTACAAAGTATAAGTCGATTTCTATGTGCTTGGTCCTTGCATGCAGTATAGGATTTGCAGTAAGTGATACAACACTTAGATTGTCACACCATATGATCGGTTTGATATTAATGTTGACCTTTAGTTCATCCAATAATCACTGTATCCACATGATTTCTGCTGTTGCAGCAACAATACTTCTATATTCAGCCTCCGTGCTGGATCTAAACACGGTGGGTTGTTTCTTTAAAAACCATGATATTAGATTATTTTCCAAGTAAATGCAGAATCTAGTTGTTGATCTTCTATCATCTGGATCACTTGCCCAGTCTGCATCTGCAGGCTTGTTATGTTGAGAGTGTTGCATTCTTTTAGTGCTAAACCATAGTTTACTATCCCTTTGAGATATCTCAGAATTCTCTTGACTGCCTTCCAGTGCTCATCAAGGGGATTCTGCATAAATTGACACACTTTATTAACACTAAAAGAGATATCTGGTCTTGTTATGGTTATATATTGCAGTGCACCAACAATACTTTTATACTTCTTATCATTCAGTATAGGTTCTCCTTTGTTTTTTGGAGAAATGTTGATTGGTAATCATTGGTGTAGGCAGATGGTTAGCTTCATTCATCTTTGCTTTAACTAGAAGATCTGTAATGTATTTCCTTTGACTCAGAATTTTTTTTGAGTCTGATCTTGTTACTTCTATACCTAGGAAATAATTCAGATCTCCTAGGTCTTTGATTGAAAATTGTTTATCCAAATATTGGATAATGTTGCTAACCTCTGCCTCATCATTACCTGTAACAATTAAATCATCAACATAAATTAGAATGTAAACAGTGATATCAATACTTCTTTTGACAAACAAAGAGTTATCCGATCTGGTAGGTTGAAAATTCAATTTGGATAATGTAATTTTCAACTTATCACACCAAACTCTGGGTGCCTGCTTTAGACCATATATGGCCTTGTTTAACTTGCAGACACTGTTTTTGTCTTGTTCATATCCTAGAGGTTGCTCGATGTAAACTTGTTCACTCGGATCACCATTTAAAAAGGCATTATTAACATCAAGTTTCCTTATTCTCCAGTGTTTATGTAGAGCCAGTGTAAGTATGATCCTAATTGTGGTTGGCTTTACCACTGGAGAAAATGTTTCATTTGAATCAAACCCTTGTTGTTGAGTGTAGCCTTTTGCTACCAGTCTGGCCTAGTACTTTGAAATGGATCCATCTGGATTCCTTTTAAGTTTATAGGTCCATTTGCAGCCCACTATGTTTTTGTTTTCTGGTGGTGGAACAAGGCTCCATGTCTTGTTTCTCACGAGTGCACTATATTCATTATCCATTGCAGCTTTCCGGTTTTTGTCTTTAATTGCCTGATTGAATGTAACTGGTTCTTCTGATTTGTGGACAAAGTAGTGACAGTGTATGCTTTTGGGTTTGAATATTCCACTCTTTGCCCAAGTAATCATATGATGTCCACCTCTGATATGTGGTTCACTGTGAGGTGACTCAGTATTTCTATCTGCAATGCTATTTGATTCTTGTTGCTGATCAGTATTTTGTGTTTGACTTGATGCAATATTGGGAGATTGATCTATAGGTTCAGAGAACTCTGCCTGACCTAGTTCAGTGAACAAAGTGTGTTGTGGAGCAGAGTTATCTGAATTTGCTTCAGTTTCTTCATGACTTCTGTCACTTGAGCATAAAGGTATTGGACATAGTGATACTCTGGGATTATAAACTTTCTCAGTTGTCTTTGTACTTGCATCAGAATGAGGAAACACTCATTCATTAAATACAACATGCCTGCTAATGTATATCTTTCCATTACTGTCAAGACATTTATATCCCTTTTGTTTTGAGGCATACCCTAAAAAGGTACAAGGTGTAGACCTGAAATTTAGTTTATGAGAGTTGTATGGTCTTGTATAGGGAAAGCATAAACAACCAAATGTTTTTAAGTTTTGATAGTCTGGCTTTCTATTGAGTAAAACTTCAATTGGTGTTTTACCCTTCAATACTTTAGTTGGTAATCTGTTAATCAAATACACTACAGTATTGAAGGAATCTGGCCAAAATTTTAGTGGCAAAGATGCTTGAGCTAGAAGAGTTAATCCAGACTCGACAATATGTCTATGCTTTCTCTCTATTAGACCATTTTGCTCAGAAGTACAGGGGCAAGTCATTCTATGAACTATTCCCTTTTTGCTAAAGTAACCGCTGAGGGGTTTAAATTCACCACCTCCATCTGTCTGAAATTTTTTAACTTGATGATTGACTTGCTTTTCTATTTGTTTGATAAAATTTATTACAGCATTATGAGTTTCATATTTTGACTTTAAGAAATAAATCCAAGTATATCTAGAATAGGAATCTATAAAAGAGATATAATAATTATAACCATAATCAGAATTGATAGGTGCTGGCCCCCAAAGATCAGTAGCTATCAATTCTGGTGGTTTAGTATATTCAGTCAATGAGTTAGAAAAAGGAAGTTTGTGATTTTTACCCATTTGGCAATATGTACAAACATATGGTAAATTGATATTTTCAACAGAGATTTTATTTTCTGCCAATATTTTCTCGACTACATTAGCATTGGGATGCCCTAATTTGTAGTGCCATACATCAAATTTGCTCAATCTATTATTGGATTGAACTGTTTCAGAAAAGTTACAACATTTTTCAAAGTCTCTTGAGTCTACAAAATTAAATCTGTACAGACCTCTGAGAGCTTCACCCTGTAAAAGAATTTCTTTAGTCATTATGTCTCTAACTAAGCAGTGTGTAGGATAAAATTCAAAATAAACATTGTTATCACTTGCAAACTGTGATACACTCATGAGATTCTTTTTAATTTGTGGAACTCTTAATTGAGGTGAAGTTTTCTTCTACCTTTGATGCAAGCAATATCAGTGTGTGATATCTTTATAGACTCACCATTTCCTATGTGAGTGGAACTATTACCTTTGTACTCTTTATTGCCAAAGTTTAGATTATCCAAATTGTTAGTGATATGATTGGTTGTGATGCAGCGCAAACTACAAAATCACAAGACTTAGGTCGCTCACGACCTAAGGAAGAAGTTTTAGGTCGCTCACGACCAAATGAAGAAGCTTTAGGTTGTTCACGACCTAACGGAGTGAAGGGTAACGAGCTAGGGAACGTAGATGGCACAGTGGAAGCCAATGAAGGTCGCTCGCGACCTAACCGGGAACCAGAGGGGGAAGTTGTACTGAGTTCGCGACCTAACGAGCTTGCGAGTCACGACCTAAAAGAGCCACGACCTAGCGACTTACAAGTTAACAAGCAAACTAAGCAAGCCAAACTATTATTGTCATTGCCAGCGACCTACGACCTAGTTAGGTCGCATAAAATGTCTTGTTGTTAAGACAAGATAGGTCGTCCACGACCTTATCAAGCTACGACCTATGCTAGGTCGCTCAATGTTATGCCGCATCCCATCTCCTTATGTCGTTCAGAGCTTAAGTCGCTCAGGCCGTGTGTCGCTGAAGCTTTTCTGGAGCCGAGCTACTTTAAGTCGTAGGTCGTGTAATTTTGTTTGTACTGTGTTGTACTTAGGTCGTGTTAAGTCATGTCATTTTAAGTCGTTAAGACGTGTTATTTTTAAGTCGTGTATTGTTTGTGTGTTGTAACTGTTAAGTCGCGGGGTTGTATAGGTCGTAACCCGTGTGTTTTTAGGTCATTTGGGTCTTTTAAGTCGCCTGTCTCTGATGTTGAGTCGTTCGTTGATAGGTCATGGCCGACCTATGCTAAGTCGCGCAGATGAGTCGTGTACATATTGTAAGCCTATAAATAGGCATGGACGGGTCAGTTGTAAGGTTGTTGATTTTTGAATAAACTCTTGTTTTGTTAGCTTTGTGCTTTCATTAAATTGATAGTTGAGTGTGATCTCCTATCTCCACTTTCGACATTCGAGTGCGCTCGAATTTTCGATCGTTGAAGCCAATTTGCGGAATCAAGTGTGCTTGATCAACGCTCGAAGAATTGCAGATCTCTCTTCACGGTATCATGCGCGATCAACGTGTCAGCGATAGCTAGAATTCGGTATCTTCAGATCAACGAATTTGGGCATTTCAGTATCTTCAATCCATCGATTGCCAGTTTCATCGATTTCATTGTTTTTTCGTATTTCCGCTGCATCATTTTTTGGTATCAAAGCTAGACTTGGCCAATCATAGCTAAGCCGAGTCTTAGAGCCGAGTTTGAAGTTTGAGTTGAGAAGTATTCAAGCCGAGAGTTTGAAGTTGAAGTTCATCTTGTTGAAGTTTTGAGCCGTGCATTTTTTTGTTTGAAGCTGAAGCCGAGCTAAGTGAAGAGGCCGTGCTTTGTTGTTCAAATTTGAATTGAAATTTTTGAAGACTGTTTGATTTGTTGAAGTATTTGTGATTGTGTAATCATGCCGCCAAGAAGAGCTAACCACCATCAAAATATTGAAGCATTGTATAGAAGAAAAGAGGCCGATCAAATAAAACAACGCATGCATGAAAAGTTTGATGAAGGAATTGGTCGATTAGAAAGAATGATGTTTGAAATGAATCAAAGTAGAAGAAGATTTTCACCTGAATCAAGCCATGGGGGAAATAGAATTTCACCACATTCAGATCGAGAGAGGAGAGAAAGTCAAGATCGGAGAAGTGCTGATAATTGTAGTAAGAATGTTGATGATCGTGATAGGAGGAATGAAGATCGAAGGGATGTTGGTGGTAGAAGTGGAAGGGGTAGAGATGTTGGTGGACGTGATCGACAACGATATACATCAGATTTTGATGAAGAGTTAGGTGGTGATAAAGGGAGTGTTCATTACCGAGATCGAGAGCAAGGACGATGTCAGTATCAGGATATAGATGATGATCGACGTTGGGAATCGGGGATGAAGATGGAAATTCCAGAATTCAAAGGTGGAATGGTTGCAGAAGAATTCTTGGACTGGTTGTCTAATGTTGAAGAAATCTTTGATTTCAAGGAGGTTCCGGAAAATCGTCGAGTGAAGTTGGTTGCTACTAGGTTGAGAGGAAGAGCTATGGCGTGGTGGCAGCAAACTAAACTTACACGAGAACGGATGAGAAAGTCGAAGATTGTTGCTTGGGATAAGCTGAAGAAGCTAATGAAAGCTACATTTTTACCTTCCAATTATCAATCACTTATATATCAGAGGTTGCAGAATCTGAGGCAAGGGACAAAGACTGTTAGTGATTATGCTGATGAATTTTATCAACTGATTGCTCGAAATGACATTATGGAGACAGAGGAACAATTGACTGCTAGGTTTGTTGGAGGGTTGAGGATGCAGATTCAAGATATGGTGAATATGTTTGATCCTAGATCTGTAGCAGAAGCACACCAGAAAGAGTTGGCTTGGGAGAAGCAGGGAAGACGAGGAGGTGGTGTGTTTCCAAGTCCCAATTTTCAAAGCAAGGGTGCTAGTGGGAGTTCCAATGTTTCTAAAGCGGTCAGTAAACCAGTTGTGAATGAAGTTGCGAAGGCGAAGGTCAACAACAGTTTCAAGTGTTATAATTACCAGGAAGTGGGTCACAAGAGTAATGAATGTCTGAAGCCGAAGAAACGAACTATGATTGCTGAAGTTGAAGGTGAGGATGTTGGTGAAGGTTATTCTAGTCCAGTTGAGGAGGATGAATAGGATATCGCGTCGGGAGATGAAGGATGTAATCTCATGATGAGGAGGTCTTATTTAACACCGAAGCAGGAAGAAGAAGCTAGTTGGTTGAGGAGTAATATCTTTCAGTCGACATGCACTATTCTGGGGAAGGTTTGTAAATTTGTGATTGACGTAGGAAGTTGTGACAATATTATTTCTACTGAAGCTATGAAAAAGTTGAAGTTGAAAATGGAGAAGCATCCAAATCCTTACAAGTTAGCATGGCTAAGAAAAGGAGGAGAAGTGAAGGTGGACAGGCGAGTTCAAGTTCCATTTTCTATTGGGAAGAAATATAAAGATGAAATTTGGTGTGATGTTGTGGAAATGGATGTTTGTCACTTGCTTTTGGGAAGACCATGGCAGTATGATCGAGCAGTACAGCATGACGGTTGGACCAATAGCTACAGTTTTATATTTGAAGGTGTTAAGAATATTTTAGTTCCGAAGAAGAGACAACAAGGAGAAAGCAAATCAGAAGAGATTGAGGAGCTGAAGACTCTGTTGACTTTGAAAGAATTTGTCGAAGAAGTAGAGGAGAGTCCAGAGGTATTTTTGTTGATTGGACGTGAAACGACTGAATCTGTTGAAATCCCAGAGGAAGTAAAGCCAGTATTGGAAGAATTCAGTGATGTGTTTCCTGAAGAGTTGCCAACAGAGTTGCCACCGTTGAGGGATATTCAACATCAAATTGATCTTGTGTCAGGGGTAGTATTACCACACAGACCACATTACAGGATGAGTCCCAAGGAGCACGAGGAACTGAGAAGGCAGGTGGAGGAGTTGTT
The DNA here is from genome assembly GCA_030765085.1 of Allium cepa. Taxonomy (NCBI): domain Eukaryota; kingdom Viridiplantae; phylum Streptophyta; class Magnoliopsida; order Asparagales; family Amaryllidaceae; genus Allium; species Allium cepa. The sequence continues at coordinate 244,879,966 of CM060930.1, forward strand.
AGGATAGGGGCGTGTTCAATTGAGTTTGAGTCCTTGTGCAGTGCCAGCTTTATTGGTGCCAAAGAAGGATGGTTCGTGGAGGATGTGTACGGACAGTCGGGTTCTAAACAAGATCATTGTGAGATACAGGTTTCCTATGCCGAGGTTCGATGATTTGATCGATCAATTGAGTGGGGCTGTTGTGTTTTCAAAGATTGACTTGAAGAGTGGATACTATCAGATTCGTATAAGACCGGGTGATGAGTGGAAGACTGCTTTTAAAACTAGAGAAGGTCTATACGAATGGCTGGTTATGCCGTTTGGTTTATCAAATGCACCGAGTACTTTTATGAGAGTGATGAACTAGATTTTCAGGCCATTCATTGGGAAGTTTGTAGTAGTTTACTTTGATGATATTTTGAACTATAGTCGGAGTATGGAAGAACATGTCCAGCATTTGCATGAAGTACTGTTGATTCTACGACAGGAGAAATTTTATGCTGCAACAAAGAAGTGTGTGTTTATGACGCCCAGTGTTTTGTTTTTGGGACATGTTCTGTCGAAGGAAGGCATTCAAGTGGATGAGAGTAAAGTGGAAGCCGTCAGGAGTTGGCCACAGCCCAAGACAATTACTGAAGTGAGGAGCTTTTATGGGTTGGTATCTTTTTATTGAAGATTCATTCCACATTTTAGTAGTGTGATGGCGCCTGTAACCGATTGCATGAAGGGAAAGAAGTTTGCATGGTCAGAGGAAGCAGGGGTTTCTTTTGAGAAGATCAAGACACTATTAACGTCGGCACCAATGCTAGTTTTGCCGGATTTTCAGTTGTTGTTTGAGCTACATACTGATGCATCTAAAGTTGGGATTGGAGGAGTATTGAGTCAGAGTGGAAGACCAGTTGCTTATTTTAGTGAGAAGTTATCTGGAGCCAAGTTGAGATACAACACTTATGATGTTGAGTTTTATGCAATTGTTCAAGCAGTGAAGCACTGGAGACATTATCTGTTTCAGAAGGAATTTGTTCTTTATATGGATCATGAAGCTTTAAAGCATTTGCAAGGGCAGGACAAGATTTCAGCGAGGCACGCTTCATGGCTCGCGTATTTGCAGCAGTTTACTTTTGTTGTGAAACACAAGTCAGGAGTGACGAATCGTGTCGCTGATGCTTTGAGCAGGAGGAATCGTTTGTTGACAACAATGAAGGTTGAGGTGACAGGGTTTGAATTACTACTAGAGATGATTGAAGAAGATCCTTACTTTATGAAATTTTTTGAAAAAGTCAAGGAGGGGAGTGCTGATGAATTTGTGTTGGTGGATGGTTTTCTGCTTAAAGGAAATCGATTATGTATACCAGATAGCAGCTTGAGAATGAAGATTATCAAGGAGTTGCATGAGGAAGGACATGTAGGACGGGATCGTACGTTGCATTTGATTTCTCAATCTTACTTTTGGCCGTCAATGAGGACAGAAGTTGAACGGTTTGTGGAGAGATGTCATGTTTGTCAAGTTTCAAAAGGGACAGCTACAAATGCCGGATTATATATGCCGTTACCTGTACCGACTAAACCTTGGGTTGAGGTGAGCATGGACTTTGTTTTGGGTTTTCCTAGAAATCAAAGGGGTAACGATTCCATTTATGTGGCGGTTGACCGATTTTCGAAGATGGGACATTTTGTTGCTTGTAAGAAGACGACGGATGCAGTTCATGTGGCACAGATGTTCTTCAAAGAGATCTATCGTCTACATGGTTTACCAAAATCTATAGTTTCAGACAGGGATACCAGATTTCTGAGTCATTTTTGGCTAAGTTTGTGGAAGATGGTCGGAACGAAGCTGAAATTTAGTAGCGCTTATCATCCACAAACAGATGGACAAACGGAAATTGTGAATAGATCATTGGGAAATTTATTGCGGTGTCTTGTGGAAGATAATCTGAAGAGTTGTGATGTGAAGTTATGTCAAGCAGAGTTTGCTCATAATCATGCGGTGAATCGTAGTATAGGTTTCAGTCCATTTCAGATTGTATATTCAAGCTTGCCGAAGGGACCGTTGGATTTGACAATAGTACCACAATCGAAGGGGACAGTTAAACGAGCTGCTGATTTTGTGAATGGTTTGACAGAATGCCATAAAATCGTTCAGGAACGATTGGAAAAGTCGAATGAGAAGTATAAACGATCTGCAGATTTGAAGCGACGAAGTGTTGAATTTAAGGAAGGAGATTTAGTATATGCTGTGCTAACGAAGGACCGTTTTCTGGTAGGAACATATAATAAACTTAAAGCTCGAAAGATTGGTCCTGTAAAGATTGTGAAACGAATCAATGAAAACGCATATAAATTGGAGCTGCTGGAGGATGTGTATACTTCTGATGTTTTCAACGTCAAATACTTAATTCCGTATCATGAAAGTGAACTTGTAGTTGAAGAAGATAGTGAAAATTCGAGGACGAATTTCTGTCAACCGGGGGAGGATGATGCAGCGCAAACTATAAAATCACAAGACTTAGGTCGCTCACGACCTAAGAAAGAAGTTTTAGGTTGCTCACGACCAAATGAAGAAGCTTTAGGTTGTTCACGACCTAACAGAGTGAAGGGTAACGAGCTAGGGAACGTAGATGGCATAGTGGAAGCCAATGAAGGTCGCTCGCGACCTAACCGGGAACCAAAGGGGGAAGTTGTACTGAGTTCGCGACCTAACGAGCTTGCGAGTCACGACCTAAAAGAGCCACGACCTAGCGACTTACAAGTTAACAAGCAAACTAAGCAAGCCAAACTATCATTGTCATTGCCAGCGACCTACGAGTTGTTAAGACAAGATAGGTCGTCCACGACCTTATCAAGCTACGACCTATGTTAGGTCGCTCAATGTTATGCCGCATCCCATCTCCTTATGTCGTTCAGAGCTTAAGTCGCTCAGGCCGTGTGTCGCTGAAGCCTTTCTGGAGCCGAGCTACTTTAAGTCGTAGGTCGTGTAATTTTGTTTGTACTGTGTTGTACTTAGGTCGTGTTAAGTCGTGTCATTTTAAGTCGTTAAGACGTGTTATTTTTAAGTCGTGTATTGTTTGTGTGTTGTAACTGTTAAGTCGCGGGGTTGTATAGGTCGTAACCCGTGTGTTTTTAGGTCGTTTGGGTCTGTTAAGTCGCCTGTCTCTGATGTTGAGTCGTTCGTTGATAGGTCATGGCCGACCTATGCTAAGTCGCGCAGATGAGTCGTGTACATATTGTAAGCCTATAAATAGGCATGGATGGGTCAGTTGTAAGGTTGTTGATTTTTGAATAAACTCTTGTTTTGTTAGCTTTGTGCTTTCATTAAATTGGTAGTTGAGTGTGATCTCCTATCTCCACTTTCGACATTCGAGTGCGCTCGAATCTTCGATCGTTGAAGCCAATTCGCGGAATCAAGTGCGCTTGATCAACGCTCGAAGAATTTCAGATCTCTCTTCACGGTATCGTGCGCGATCAACGTGTCAGAGATAGCTAGAATTCGGTATCTTCGGATCAACGAATTTGGGCATTTCAGTATCTTCAATGCACCGATTGCCAGTTTCATCGATTTCATTGTTTTTTCGTATTTCCGCTGCATCAGGTTGCACCTGAGTCTAGGTACCAGCTTTCATCATTGATATGTTCAGGTCTGGCTGATTCATTCAGATGACACATTCTTGAATTTTCTGATGAGTTGCCTGAATCTTGTTGAATCTGTGCCATATTTGCACTGGAATTACCACCTCTTTGCATATTAACTGTTTGATTTGGTGTGAAATTTGTATTAAATCTAAAATAACATCTCATAGCTGTATGACCAAGCTTTTCACAAATCTGACATCTTGGTCTTGAATTGTTATTCCATCTGCCTCTACCTTTAGACCTGTTAGATTGACCCCCTCTTTGAAAGACTTGTGCTCCTCTATTGTTATTGGTTTGACTTTTATTTTTGGAATTCACTGCATAGTTGATAGATAGATCTGGTTCTTGTGGTTTTCTGTGATCAATTCTCCCTTCATGGGCCAGTAATGTAGAATTGACATATTGCATGGATGGTAGAGTTTCTTTAGAGGATATTACAGCCACTATGACTTCATATTCTTCATTAAGACCACTAAGAACAGTCAATATTTGTTCTGTTTCAGACACTTTATGGCCTGCTGCCTCCAACAAATCACATCATGTCTTGACTTTTGAGAGATATTCTCTCATTGATAAATTTTCCTTCTTGATATTCTGTAATTGGCTCTTGTAATGCATGATTTTAGCTGCAGATTGAGAACTGAATATCTGCTGTATAGTTGTCCAGATTTCATTTGATGTTTTGCATCCTACTAGTTGAGGCAGCATATTAGTACTGATTGAGGATAAGAGCCATGAACTTATCAAACTATCTTGACTTTGATATTTGATATATTCTGGATTTATGATTTGGTTGTTTTCTTGATTAGGGATGTGCTCTGGTGGGGATATATGTGTCTTAAGAATGAAACCATCCAGTCCATAGCCTCTGATTGCTGTACCGATCTGGAGTTTCCAAAGAAGATAATTATCTTCATCTAAATGTACAATGATCAGCTGACTGTGAAAATTAATTGTCTTGATTAGATTCTCTGCCGCATTTGGTTGGTGACTGTTCCCTCCATTGCTTGAAGTTTCAGACCCTTCACTGGCCATGATGAAATCTCCTCAAAACAAGAAAAAATTCAGAAGATGATAGACACATAGACGAGAAGACAGGTTTGTTGCAGCCAAGAATTCAGATGATGACACTGATCTGATGATTTCTTGGCAAGGCACATACTTCTTCTTTTTCTTTTTATGTCTTTGTATTCCCTTCTTGCTTTCTGGATTTGATTTTCTTGATTTTGAAACTCTCTGCAATACTTTCACTTGAGATTAGGGGACTTGTTGCAGCCAGAATTGCCCAATTCTTGGCACGACACTTGTCTTCTTGAAATCTTCAGACGAATTCAAAGAAAAAACTCAGATGATGAGATTCAATCTGATGAGTTCTGGAGATCAGATGATGAATACCGATGATTTTCAGTTTTGTTTGATTTTTTTTTGTCTTCCGATTGCTGTTAAGCAAAGTTTTCAAGTGGCACTGATACCAAAATGAAGTTCTGAATAGAATGATTTTTATTGAAATGAATAATAGCAGAGAGTATTTTTACAGAGAAGAGAAAATGAATTGAATTGATGCATTCATATGTACAATGCTCGAAATATATATATATATGTGTGTGTGTGTGTGTGTGTGCAGAATTATGACTTTGGGCCGGTCCATTGTATCCTTGATAATAATGTGTGCCGTTGAGATTTAGATGAAAGGCTGTGATTGCTTTGAGAGTTATGCAGATCGATATACATTTGGTTGCTTGCTGCTTTGCTACATTATACCTCATACTCTTTTTACTCTCTTAACTGGTTTATCCTCTAATTTATATTAATTTTTCCGAGAGGTATATATTTTTATATTATAACTTCAAGTATTTTGTGGTTATGATCAAGAATGATTTTACCATGACTAACATATGATAATGAAACTGACAGTTGCAAGCCATTCTTAATTTTTGATGATTTATCTTCCATTTATCTTGACAGAAGAATAATTATTATTCTTCATACGCTCTATATGTGTTGTAAATTTTATCATGTTTTGGAAATTAGTAATTAAAATTCATTTTTGAAGTAACAACTGACCATGTTTGCCTATTTGGTTGTGCTTAATAACCGTGTTAACAATGCATCTAATACTTAATAGCTAAAAGTTTTTTATTGCATGTTATATTTTTTTAAGGTATAAAAGGTATGTCGGAAAACACATTTCAAAGAATCAGTATAAAGTTCAAATATTAAAGTCAGATAAATAGGCACAAGGAATAAGTTGAAAAAAAATTTAGTCGTAGGGACAACGAGTTTGCTTTTTAGTTTGAAGGACACTTTTTAGTGTAAGCCGAAAATGATAGTTACAACTATCATTCTGCGGTTTACACTAAAAAAATGTTTTTCAGCCTAAAAAACAAACTTCTTGTCCTTGAAACCAAATTTTTCTCTGATTTTTTCCTTTAGCCTAAAAACCCCCATTAAATTTTGGATATATCCTTGCATTTTTTTGGCTAATATGATGTCTATTTGGTTGTACTTATAACTGACCGTTAATTGTTATGTTTGTATTTGTTGATATTTATATTACACCATATGTGTTTTTTCTCATTTGTATAAGATCCAGAGCATACAGTTAGATATCCACAACAATGGATTACTTATTATGACATTGCTTATTTGGTGTAACATATGATAGGTGAAGTTAGTTTGTGAAATATATTGAATTTAATCCTTATTTCTCTTCATTTCAAAAATTAAACTAAAATTTGATATAAATCACTATTTAACCGTTTAACCTTTGAGTACGCGTACAAATCAGTGATATATAACTTTCACCAATCCTCCACAACTACAACATAGAACTCATAACGCTTCATCATGTTTATATTCCATCTAAAAGCTAAATATGTGATACCATAAGAATGCTCTGCATCCAAGAAGAAACAAAAATTTCAATGATAATCACAAAACATAAAACTACAATCCATGTGTGTAGCACAGTTTCACACTACTGCATGGATTATATTTTTAACGTTGCTGCAAATTTTTAGCTGTATTATGATTTTGTTTAAGTCTAAATTCAAATTTATTATGTTGGAATGGTGAAGAGGAAGTTTTTTTTTTTTTTTTTTTGGCTTCTTCTTTTCTTTGAACATGTTTTCTCTTATTTTGGTTGTCATGATTTTTCAACAAGTTTGTGGAAGAATAATGATAGTTTGACTAAGGTTAATGGTGGCTGTTAATAATATCTGAATCTCATACAAAATTAAACAATGATTTAGTAAATAGTATATACATCAATATATTGGGAAAATATGGATTTTGACGCGTTTATAAGAGGTAACTGATATCAAATATTATTTTTGCTTTCAATATTACCCATAGTATTCTTAAGTTCTTAACTCTTAATAGAAACATTCAATCAATTCAATTCATTTCCTATTAAAAGAGAGTGTTATGAGCAATTACTTGCTGTGAATTCCATGTTAACTCAGTAATACCATTAATTGCTTCCTTAACACATTCGGTGTATTCTACCATAAAAGCTTCTTTCAACATTTACAAATCGTCATCTTCCTCCTAAACCAAACGCCAGACATCATCTCATTCCAAAACCCTAAAATTCCCTCCTCTAAAACAATCTCTCCCTCCATTAGTTCAAACTCGCATGATAGTAAGATGAAGAGGTTTGCATCAAACAATGATAAGAATCAGAGCAAAGCAACATCATTTTCGAAGCTAGTCATGTCCTTCTTCTTCATAGCTTATGTTCTATGTCTGCTCTCTTTCTATTTCTCTTTCCCACATCATCCTTCCCTTTCCACTATTAAAACCACCCTCTCCCTTCCCTTTAATTATTCTTTAAACTTCCTTCTTCCTCCTCCTGTACAAATAATGAAAAAATTGACCGTTGAGAACCCATCTTCTGATCATCAGTCAACATTAGTAGCTACCGCTAGCACTAATCTCTCCCACATTGTATTTGGAATTGCAGCTTCTTCCAATTTATGGGAGAAAAGGAAGGAGTACATTAAGATATGGTACAGACCTCAATCAATGCGTGGCTTCGTATGGCTCGATAAACCTGTCAAGGACGCTGATAACAAATCAAGAAGTTTGCTGCCACCATTAAAAATATCAGAAGATACTCTAAAGATACCCTATACACATCGCAAAGGTGATAGATCAGCCGTTAGGATCTCCAGAATCGTCTCTGAAACTGTTAGGTTGAACCTAATCGACGTTAGATGGTACTGCTAGATTTTTTTTTAAACATGTTTTCATACTTAATACTTTCATGTTACTTGTAAATGTTACGAAAAGGCTTCTAAAGTACATTTTAATAAGGCTAATTCTGTTAATCCTACATCTTTTACCTTACACCCCCATTAAAATATGAAAAAATTGCATTGACAGTTCTAGCGTTATTACTATATGGTCCTAAGTTAGACATTTGCCCTAGAATCTATAATATCCACTATGACCTAATTTTGCAAATTTCAAAGAAGTAAACCTAGTTTTGTTTTTGATTGCGTAAAAGTTAGTTGTTTTTCCTCCAATTCTCCAGAGGAAAAACGAAGTTTCTGTTCAAATTTTGCACTATCAGTAGAATTTAGATATAAAATGAATTCAATGCTTCAATTTATGGAAAAACTACACCAATACAAACTTTAGTTTGCCAAACTTTTATGAATTTTGCTGACATGGTTAGAGATGAAGATAGAGTGGCAATATGTAGACATTAAAAAAAAAGAAAGGGTAAAGTTTGAAACTAATTTAGTAAAAGAAAATTATGAAACATAATGTGGGGCGTCTTCTTCCAACTTGTATTAATCTTGAGAAACCTCATCACCCATAGTAACCTCTTCATATGTTAAGATCAAATCCTCTTTCCCTTTCTCTGCGTCCTCAAACGTCACGGTGGTTTTAGTTATTCAATTTTTATCGTCAAATGTTCATCAAATTTGGTAGACCCCACTACTTCATCCTTTTGTTATGATGAATGGTTGAGATTCTTTGTGGGACAAGGGAACAGAAAATAAAGAGATAAATGAATTAAACTATCATAGGTTAGCACTTTAGATGCATTAGTGATGTACTTATCTAGTTGTAAGATCATAACCAACAATGTGGCTTGTTTACTTCACTCTCTTTCATGCTTTCGTACTGATCGAATGAGCTACGCAACCAGGTAAGATACAAAGTAGCCCCGGACCAGTTCAAAAAAAAACTTTGTTTATAACAACGAAGACTTCGCCGTTATAAATTAAATATAACGTTCTCATTTTATAAAGGCGAAGACTTCGTCTTTATAAATTTATAACGGCGAAGTCTTCGCCGTTATACTTACCAGGCTCTGTTCACTCAATTAGCCACGTGATCGGCTCAAACTAGCTACAGAAAAGTGAACAAGTCACATCTAGTCTCCATGGCTTGTTGTTCCCTAACTAATAGTCTCATCATCATTACCACATAAACTAAATTATTTTTAATCTATTGGTCGGACAAATTTTCATTCTTTACCTCCAAAAGGCTTGTTTGAAATTTATTATGAAAATAAGCCTTTTTTTCTATATAGGATATTTGTACATTCACATTCTGAAAATGTGCATGTTTAAATTTTTTGATTAAAAATAAAAATATGCTTGTGCATTTTCAAATTGTGCAGGTGCAAAATGACTTAATAGTAAAAAATATTTATATTTTCGCATGTCTAAATTTGAAATATGTTTTTCTTCTTCTTAAGGCTAGAATGAAAATTTGTCTCTTTAGTCATACTACCAGTTGGGATTAGCATTTTCATCTCATTTTGATATTTTCTTGTTTTTTTAAACAGGTTTGTGATGGGGGATGATGACACAGTTTTCATACCCGAAAACCTACTAACCGTGCTCTCTAAATACGACCACAACCAGCCCTACTACATAGGCTACGTCTCCGAAAGCCACCTACAAAACATTTACTTCTCCTACAACATGGCCTTCGGTGGTGGTGGGTTTGCAATCTCCCAACCCCTGGCCCAAGCCATATCTGAAATGCAAGACGAATGCCTGAGCCGATACCCATATCTCTACGGGTCCGACGATCGGATCCAGGCCTGCATGGCCGAGCTCGGCGTTCCTTTAACTAAGCATGCAGGCTTCCACCAGTTCGATATCTACAGTAGCGCCCTTGGCATCCTATCAAGCCACCCCATAACACCTCTTGTTAGTGTCCACCACTTGGACGTTGTGGACCCTATCTTCCCGGGCCTAACTCAGGTTGATGGGCTTAGAAAACTGTTTAACGGGCCTGTACTTTTGGATCCTGGGAGCACAGCCCAGCAGTCGATGTGCTATCATAAGGCGATGGGCTGGATGGTTTCGGTTTCTTGGGGGTTTGTGGTGGAAATTGTGAGGGGGAAGATGTGGGCTAGGGAGATGGAAAGGCCTGCTAGGACGTTTGTGAACTGGTATAGCAAGGAGAACTATAAAGCTTTTGCTTTTAACACTAGGGAGGTTGCTGCCAGTGCATGTCTCTACCCTTTTTACTATTATCTATCGGGTTCAAGATATGATGATGAGATTAATAGTACGGTTACCGAGTATGTTCTTAATAAGGGTGGGTTGAATACTCGACCTGGATGTAGTTCTGTGATTGCTGATCCTTCTTCTCTTGTAGAACGGGTTGTTGTGGTTAAGAAACGTGATCCTCATCTTTGGGACAGGGTAAGTTTTTATATATACCTCAAATTCTTAATATAATGTAGGAAAACAGTAAATATTTACAGTTCATAAACTACTAGAGCCAGTTTATGATAGTTTCCGACTTTCAGGTCTGTATATAGCAAACTTATTTGGGCAAAGTTGAAGATATTGACATTAAAAATGCAAAACAGATGCAAGTGTTTTTACCGTTTACTAAGAGTCAACAATATTTGGAACAAAACAGATGAGAAGTTTTTTTTTTACTTAAAAAGGATGATGATCCGGTGGTCTTACAGTTTTCTACGTAAATCCTTGTTTATCTCATTATATAAACTGCAGAAATAATGGGCATTTATACAAGCATTTCCATGCCTTCATGTTTGATTACTCTTGATTTTTACAGGATATGGCCTATTCTATATAGTTAATCCATCACACAAATAACAAAAAATGTCTTTTTTTCCTCTTTAGGAAAAAAAAGTTATATCAATGAAGTGTAGGAATAGTTTACAGTTATGGTCTTATAGACTTATAGTTCATCCATACAAATTTTTTTATACATGGTAAAAAAAATAAAAGTTGTATTACTACAGCTCATAAGCTAAATAGTTTATTGCTCAGATTCTTTCACCTCTTATAGACTCGAGGTTTAAAATTTTGATAGTTCACCCGGTTGAATCGTCAGAATCGTCTATTTTTAATTTTTTTCAAAAATTTGCAAGTATAAGGTATACGCAAAAATATTGAAAGAAAAAAGCTAGATAAACGAGTAGTGGTGTCTTCAACGCTTACAACAGTAGTTGCACAATAGAAGTTATGTACTGCTGCAGTGCACAATTACAACAATTGTGTACAACCAGTCGCACAATTGCACTAACCAACTGCAGTTATGCAGACAGTAGTAGTGCACAGTGACAAAAGCTAAATAGCGGAAAAATTGACGAAGCTTATAATGACCTTGGAACATCAAAAAACAAAGTGGTGGAGTTTGCTGTTTAGATTTTGAGACAATAATTATTTTTTAAATGTAGATTTATTTATTTTTCTTCGAAACAGTCAAAAAAATGAAATCGACGGTTCAACTAGGTAAAATTGATAGTTGAACCGCTGGGTTGAAGGTCCGTTCTTCAGTTCGCGTACAGCTGAGGTCAATAATAGATTTCTTGGCCGAAAGGTTCATTGTTTAGAATTTTTCGACGTCAAACCACTGTTGGGTCCCGTGATGATAGCGCTTGTTTTATAGCAATCTCTTGAGATATATGGAACAAAATAAATGGCAATTAGTTGTCTTTTCCCCCTTCAATATAGCAATGATCAAATAATTTTGATAATGCAATAATTAGTTTAATTTTTGATAAGTGTTTCTAGGGCAAAGCTAATATCAACCTGTTTGATCTTTTGTTCAGGCTCCAAGGAGAAACTGCTGCAGGTTATCGCCAACAATCACCAACAAGACATTGACGATCGATGTTGGTATGTGTAAAGACGGAGAACATGTGGAGTCTTATTAACTCTTCCATATATTTTTTTGGTTTGAAGAATGATACTCCAACCACATCATAAATACTTCAATTAGTTAAAGATTTTCTATGTATTCTGTATTACTAGCTAGGAATCCAGGACAGCTTATTTGTCTACTTTTCAAATTCTTATTTCTGTAATTTTCTCTCTCTCAACCCTTTTTATTTTATTGGGAGGGCAATTATATAACATATGATGGGGAGCAGTTTCATTTTCACGTTCTTAATTTTTGGTTGTGGTTTTATATTCAAAATGACCATAATATTTACTTATTTATGGTTTTTATACAATTAATTACTAATTAAGGTGCCATTCGATTCATACATTGGATAGGGATAAGCTAGAAAGCTGCCCCTTTCCCATGGTGTAAAAAGTTTGATCCGCTTTCGTGATGCATCGAATGTGTCCAATGGTTTAGATGTTGACAATCAAAAAGAAACTACACAAAATAATTTTGTAAAAAATATACATTAATGTTGTAGGTTTTTGAAATAAATATTTGCATTAATAACATATACTAAACAAATATAATATTAATGTTTGTAGGTTAAATATTTGTCATGAAGAATAATTGTTGGACAAATATTTGTCATGCAAATAACTGTAGTGCAAATATTTATAGTTGTACCACTGATATTTTCACGTTACATGTTTTTGTGCTATGGTACAAAACAGAGGCAAACTGAGAAGCAATTATTTGGGATTTTGTGATGAAAGTTAAATTAATCAAAAAAATAAAAATAAAAAGTTTAATCGGAAAGAAAGGAACTTGCGTACTCATAATAAAACAAAAAGAACAAAGAACAAATATGGTTACTCATCGAAACAGGTAGCAGAATTCTTATCCAAAAATCAAAAATAAAATAAAATTAAAAGATCAAATCAAATTCGCTTCCTTAGCTGATGATTAGAGTACGGAAGCTGGAAGCAAGCACTTAGAGATATATTGAACTAGCCTGAAGAGCTTCCAGATTAACAACCAAGTCAGTGAAGTTAGTGCTAAGCCTCAAGACTCTAGCTTCCATAATAATCAGCATGTATTTAATGTAAGTACTGCAATTCGTGACTTTAGAGTGGATGTAAATGGCGATTCGGAAAGGGTATTAACAGATCTGGGTGCGATGATGCCAGATTTGTTAATCTCTTTCTCTTTCATTCTAATTTAAGCAATTACAACAGCAATCATAGCTTTGAGGGATGATAAGTGGATTCAACGAGTGATTATCGTACTAGGAACGTGGAGAAGCAAGTGGAATAAAGAAAAAAAGGCAAAGATTCTTAGAAAACACAAATCGTCGCTCCTCCATTTATTAGTTTTGGTTGTAAGAGTGAAGGATGTGTTTGAAACATGAAACCCTAGTTAGGGTTTCGTGTTATGCTTGTATTTCGAGTAGTAGGTATATTATACCTTATCCGGTTTGTAGTTAGGCTTGGCCCGTTTACTTTTCTTTAAAAAGATAAAAAATAAATTAATCAAATGGGTTTTAAATAATAAAATGTGAATAAGTTGATATAATTTGAAAATTTAATAATAACTACTTTTATAAAGTGAGAATATTTTATTTGAGCGACTTTTGATTTTTATAAATGGTCTGACTAGTTTGATATGGCAAAATGATTTTTAAAATGTATTAAACATGGATGAATAAATTTTATAAATAAAATATTTCAAAGAGGGAATTAGGCAAAATGACAAATTTAAAAAAAAATAGGCTGAAGAACATTAAGTTTCATTTTTCGATTGAAGGATAAACCTTAGAAGAAAACTAGACTAAAGGACAATGTTAGTCATAACTAGCATTATATTCATTTTCTACACTATACAAAATGCTAGTTATAACTAGCATTATATTCAGTTTTATACTGTACAAAATGTTAGTTATAATTACTATCGTCCTTCAGCTTAATTTTTTTTAAAGTTTGTCCTTTGGCCTAAAAATGAAACTCGTTGTCTTTCAGTCTAAATATTTTTCAAAGTTTATCCTTATGTCAATTTTTCACTATTTGAAATATACGAGTTTAAAATTTTATATTTGAAAGAAATGAATTTTTTTACTCAAATGAAAAGTTTGGAATTTATTGTGTAAATGGGATTAAAATCACGAAAACGCTAAATTATACTTTTTTTACAAATATATATTGTGTTGCCTAAACATTAGAAGCTTGCTAACATTTTAATTGTGTTTTAGAACTATTTTAAACTGTTAAAGAAATAGGTTTTGCAAAGAAAGAATAAAATAAGTAAATTAATGAATTGTTTCATCAGTATAATAAAATACTGAAAATTCAATGACAAGCTGTCGTCGCAAACTTGTGAGAAACTGTTTTTCTAACGACAGAGCGACGAAAAATTGCCGTCTCAAAAATGCCCTGTGGGATAAAACAATTCGACCAATATGTGATGACTTTGGTAGGGGAGTTTCCAACGACTTTCTGATGACATTATTTTTTCGACGACACAACGACGACATAATTTACCAATGTCTTGCAACGATTGCGCAACGACCAATCAAATGTGACATTTTGCGATGACATCCCGGCAACTTGATTATATCAGCAAATTTACGACGACTTAGCTACTACACTTGACGAAGTGTAATTTTCAAATATTCCTACGACTTAGCGACGACATTTGTGCAATTTTTGTATAACCTTTTCAATATTTTTTCATTCAACCATAAATCAGAATAATTGCGTGTAACGATCCGTATTTTACTAGTTTAAATTTTTGAATTTAAGATGATTTTTTGGGTAAAATGGTTAGAAATAAATACTTATTGATTATTAATGTAAGTTATTGGATAATTAAATTATTCGAAATTTAATATTTGAAATTGTTTGAATGATTTAAATTCTGGATTTAAAATGATTGAAAATGATACCGGAGATTGATTCAAATTTTATATAAATATGAATGAAGATGACTCACAATTAAAATTGGATTTTAATGTTAATAATTTGAAATTTGAAATTTTATTTTTTAATTAACGAGTAAAAATAGCCATTTTGACGTCTATCTCGGATTTTGTCGATTTCATCGGATCCATAATAGTGAATTACTGTAGGATTTCAAATTTCGTAGTGATCGGACTTGTCGTTTAGCAGTGCGAGCTTGAAACGCGTAAAAATTTAATTTCGAATTTAATTGAAATAATCGACTTTGAAAAGCAGCTTTTTTCTCATACAATCGAATTAGGCCTTGGGACTAGTCCCATTGCGTTCGTAATAGTGATAAAACCTTATAAACATCAGACGACTCGTTATTTGGAGTTCATGTTTTCGCTGACCCATCGGATTAGATATTTTCTTATTGTTAATATATATATATATATATAATATATATATAACTCGTTCAAGCTCTTATCCTTAGTCGCACCTATATTCCCCTTCTTTTCGAATCACCACATTTTTAAAAAAACCGAACGAAAAAAAAGAGAACAGCCGATAGAAAATCAAAAGAAAAGGAAAAAAATGAAATCTTGAAAAAAAGAACAGAACTCGATCGACATATAAAAAAGAAAAAAGAAACGAACGGGATCTCGTTCAAAACGAAATCGAAAAAAAGAGGGGCGGCGATCTCGAATCAATCTCGATTAGGCATGTTGGCTGGGGAAGGGGAGGGGGGCACGCGAGCGTGATGGCGCGCATGAGGAGGTATTGTGAAGAAGGCGTGATTGCTAAAGTTTCTCGATGGAGCTCCGGTGGTTACGTGGCGGCGGCGCTGGTGGGGTGAGGTATCAAAGCGGCGTTGGCAGTCGACTACGATAGTGGACAAGCGCGTTAGTGAACTTCGAATCACCTCAGGTTGTCGCGTTTGCGGCGTGCGCGATGCATGAAGATGTCTACGTGATGGGTTACAGGCGTGCGGCTGATCGACCTTGAGGCAGAGGGTATGATACGAATTTTTTTGATTATTTATGGTAATCATCATATTAATTTTATCGTATATAAAAAAAATTGTTACATTTTCATACGAGGACTATTTCGAGTGAAACGAATTGCCACCGTAGCGATGTCGTCTGTAGCATGGGATCGGATTGGCATTTTATTTGAAGCTGAAATGTTTTCGGTTTCAAATAAAAGGTGAGTGTTTTATATGCTCACGTTCGACTATTTTATTTTAATGTTAGTTAAATTATATTGTATTGTGAAGTGATTTTAATTCATTGATAGTTGTTGATAAATTTAGTTGACATCCAATTGACCGCTGAATAAATTAATAGGATTTGAATTGATAATTAAAGTTGAATTAGAATTAATCTGCTCAAAAAAATCCCTGATTTTCGATAATTGATTGATTGTTGTGCTTATTGATTGTATGGATGATTAGTTGTGATGGATGCTATTGGTTATTAATTTGGATGTTTATTTATTATGATATATCATTTTATCACCCTGTATATTATTTACAGTATATTAAAATGTAAACTGAATTATTTCGAATAAATTAAGAAATATATTGAAATGATATATATACCTATGACATCTATTTGGATTGAAATGATATATATCCATCCTTGAAATTTAATTAGAATAATTATCCACTTGAACATATGTTAGAAAATTATATACAACACAGGGTTGGTTAAATTAAATGATTTTAAAAGTTGTTTGAAATTATTTAAATGAATTGATTTTTAAGAATAAAATCAAATTTATGGAAATTGAATTATTTTGAACTGAAGCTCGAAATGTTCGAATTTAAACTTGGTAAACGAAATTGTTTAATTAATCGAAGTTTAGATTTTTAAGTTTAAAATTTAAATACCGCGTAAATTTTCGAAAGTCTTGTTTTAAAAGATTGGTCTTTTATTCGAACTTTGAATATTTCTAAGAAAAATTGATATGAAATTATATTTAAATTTGAGTTTAAAATTGAAAATTTGGATTTAAAAGTTGGTATTGGAAGTAAATTTGATTTAAGTATTTAAATCGATATTTTGAAATAAAATTTGGAATTGGAAATGGGAAATAAATTTGTAATCTGGAATTGGAAATTAATTTTGAATTGAGATTTAAATTAATTTGGAAATGGAAATTTAAATTGAAAGAAATTTGTGGATTGAAAGAAATTTGTGTGGAATATTAATTTATTCAAGTTGAAATTGGAATTGAATCGATTAAATAGAAATGGAATGTGGAATTGATTTGGGTAGGAAATTGGGAAGTTGGTCGGTTTGACTTTGGAATTATTTTAAAAAATGAATATTTTAGTATAAATGATTTAAAATCTATATTCAAACTATTTTGATTTTTACAAACTATTTTATTATATAAACCATTTTTTATTCAAATTATTTCTATTAAACTATTTTTTACTATTTAACTATTTTAAACAATTTAACTATTTTAAACTATTTTCTAAAAATCAAACTGGTTAAAGGGTAAATTGTGTATATTTAAATATTGGAAATACGAACTAGGTTAAAGTGAAGAATATAACCTAAATTGAATTCGAATCAAAATTTGGAAGTGGAATTGATTTATCAGATAAATTTGATAATTTGAATATGTGATAATTTCGAAATGGAATTGATGTTAAAGCAAATATATGATGATTTCGAAATAGATTTAATTTTTAAACGAATATGATATTTTGATATCGAGTACGAATTGTTTTCGAAACATAAAAGAACCAACCGGCGTGTAAAATGATGATTGGTTGTTAAAGAGACCAAGACCTCTTATTGAAATACTCTCTTTCAATACTGGAATCACTTTGACGACTGTGTACGCGGTGGATGATATCCAGAATGTAGTGGTTGAATTGGCGACGTTTACTAGAATGAAGTAGGAGAACGATGATGGATAGCCTTGACATTCGTGTCATAATTAAAACGACTAAAACATGAGCCTATGTCTAGCCATTGAGGTTAGCTACCTCTACGACATTGATCTCTCGTATTACTATTATGATTTTCAGATTCGATGGGTGCACCTTATTTGTCGTTTGGATTGATTGTCGTGGTCGGCCACGGATGAGTTACGAGCAACCAGAAAAGGTAAACTGGTAGAATCCTACCTTGGGCATTGTCTCACGTGCCTTGTCATATTTATCCCTATACGAGCCCATTACGATTTTGGTTTAAAACTGTAAAATGTGTTAAGGTGGATCAATGTAAAACCTTAACGCTATTTTGATATTTATTTTACTGCTAGACATTATCTATTATAGCGTATACTATTATATATATAAATAGTTTAACGGATCCTTAGCAGATGGAAAATCCTGTAACGTCTCTTAAGTTATTGTACTCATGTTTATGATATTGAATTGACTTGCATAAGAGTATTTTAGTCCTGACTCGAGTGTTTTGTCTTTTCATCATGCTCGGGTCAGTCCTGAGTTTTTTCTCAATGCATAGAAGACTATTCTCTGGAGGACGAAGATGAAGCTTGGTATATTATTATTATTACTATTCCATACATCATGCTATTCTGCTGTATTGATCATTTATTCCTGATGTATATATATAACTCTGATAAATATGTATAGATTTAAAATCAAATGTACAGTAAACAACTTTATTAATTGTTTATTTGATTATTATATTTTATCGTTCGGGTGTGAGATTCTGTGTTTTGTTTTTTTATTTCTTTTTATCTTCTTATTTTTCTTATTTAACCCCATTGATTATCTACGTTCTGGATTGTTTAAGTCGGACATGTGTGGATTATTGTCGATTTAAACCTTTCGAATTGTGGGTCGTCACAGTTGGTATCAGAGCGAAGTTTAGCGATAATCTTGGCTTTGTGGGGTATGACTCATTAGAGATAGGGTAGTAACACCCTAAAATGAGTCTATTTGAGTGTATATATGAGAGAGCGTACTTGTTAATGTTATAAAATATTTTATATCGTGTTTACTTATCCATTGAGTTGTTTACGAATTCCGGTCGATGTGTGGGACGCCGTGTTATCGATAGGGATTTCTAAACACTTAAACGAGGCAAGTCGACATAATATTTTTTTTAAATCGAGTAAATGAAATATATTTTACCAATGTTATATTATATATATAAGGTAAACTGTCTTACGTTGCAACTTTGTGCAGTCATGTCTTTCTATTCCGGCAACAAAATGCTGTCGGATTTTTTTATTTTGTAAATTAAGCATGCCCAATTTCAGGTCATTTTGACCTATACAACTTATAGAAATATGTTGCCGAACTTTGATTCGGAGCATGTTTTTACCCCGATTTTTACAGTGAAAACACTGCCTGGGTTCAACTTTTTTCATACCTTTTTTAAATTGCATGACTCTTTTTGTAGTTTAAAGTATAGCTGTTGTTCTTTACGATTGTTAAATTTTGAAAGCATTGGGTTCAAGTAAATATATGTGGAACATAGCTTTGAAACCATTTAAAACCTTCCTTTCGAAACCCTTGTGTTTAACCTTCAAAATCTAAAAGGGGTCTTAAAAGAACTAAGTCGAAAGCAACTCTTTGGAAAGCAATTTCGTAAGTAAAAGAAGTGGATGGTTTCGAAACCAACCACTTCAAAGCATTGGAAAACCGGCTCAGGATTTAAAATGAAAGCACCCTTTTGAAGGCTTTCCTTTGAAAGGTAGAAGAAATTATTGTTAGGCGATGATAATATTTAATTATCATCGATTATTGGTTGAATTAAAAATAAAAAGAATACTTAATGAATTTTATTTTATGAAGCATTTGAAATTAAATTGAATTGAAATATAATTGCAATAAGAATTATTTAAATAATCAAGTTGTAAATTAATGGAATATTTTGATAATAAGTTAAGGAAATATGTATAAGATATTTATAGTATAGCTTATATATAGAAATGATTTTAAAAAATTGAGAATTTTAGAATTTAAAATTCTTCTGTTTTCAAAATTGTTTTTCAAAGCCCTAAAAAATTATAATTTTATTATTTTAAAGTGTTTTGAATAGAAATATATTTTGAAAGATTTTAAAAAGAAATAAAAGCATTAGACTCGTTTGGTCGCTGGAAAATAATTCGGGGGATGACTGCACCATCGCCAGTGTTCATTTTCGAGTTTCTGAGTGAGAATTTCTACCGAAAGAAAGTTATTTTCGATTAAAACAAGTTTTGATGTGAAAAATATTTTAAGTATGACTTAGTAAATATGTGAAATAGTTTGGAACTTATATTTGAAAATAGTGAATAAGAAATGTCTTTGTAACTTATAAATTTGAAAAAAAAAGTTATAACTTGTAGATTTGAACAGAAAAGAGAAATTTGAAATTTTAAACTGTTGGATAATTTTGATTTAAGCAAATAAATAAATTTAAATTCGAGAATGAAATAAAATTGATTAATTTAAGAAATGTTAAATTAATTGAGTTAGTGAAATGAAATAGATAAAATAACGAAATGAAATTCTAAGAAGTTAATTTGTATAACTTATAGATTTGAGAATTAAGAAGCTAAAAAAACGAATTTAAATTTGTTGAATGGGAATGATAAGAAAATTTAACTTGAATAAGATTAAATAAAATGAGAAATGAATTAAATTTGAAATGAAGTTTATTGTAAAAAAAATTGAATTGGATATTAAGTGAAACTAGATAAATTAGTAGAATGAATTAAATTCCACTAAGACTATAAAATGAACTAATCAAATGAATATGAACTTGAATTATAAATGAAATGTAATTTAAGTGTGAAAGAATAAATAAAATAAACGAGTTTAAATAAAATTAATATGATTAACTGAATTTAATTTACATTGGATATAAATAAATAAAAGGGAAGTGGAGTGGTTTAAAAAAAATTGAATGTTAACTAATATAACATTAAACAAGTTATTGGAATAAATTATAAATTGAAGTTAACTTAAGAGAGGTTAAATGAATTGATTGTTAAAAGAAAAAAAACATTATTAATATGAATTGTGATGTAAATTGAATTTACTTTAGTAAATTAATAACACGAATTTAAACAGATAAAGTGAACCAATGAATTAATAATAAATCAAGATATGAAGTAATAATAATAATAACCGTGATTGTGTTGTATAAATTATTTATAACAAATTTAGATGGTCTATAAATGATGTTAGTATATAATAATAATAAAAAAAGATATATTAAAGAGAAATATAATAGATTTAACTTAAACGTGTTTAAGTGGAATAATTTTTATAAATGATTCATAAATGAATTTATATGAAATGGTCAAACAAAAAATGAAACAATTGGAATTTCACAAATTGAATTGAATGAAATTGAATATAATGAATTTGTATGAACGTTGGTAAACTGAAAGAAATCAATGGAATGTAAACCAACTAAATATGGATGAAACGAATGTAAATGATTGGAACAGATAAATTGAATGTAAACACATTAAATATGGATCAATAAAATGTGAATGAATGAATATTGGTTGTTGAATAAAAATAGATTAAACCAAATTAGTTGAATATAAATCAATTAAAAGCAAAGGAATTGCATATAAATCTATTGTATGATTAACGAATAGGAAATTAATTGGTGAATATGAATCAATTTAAAATATATGGAATGTGGTATGGAATTAAATAACTTCTTAAGTGTAATTAATTATATGAATTATTGGAGTGAAATAATGAAGTGAAGAAAGAAAAATGAATGTAACTATAAACGAGTGTGATATATTAGAATGTGAATTAATTAGTGTTGGTAAGTGCATGCAAATCAATTAGAAATAAATAAATTGAATGAAAAATCAATTGAATGTGAATCTAATTAGATAAAAGTTGATTGAATGCAAGTAAATTGAAATGAATCAATTAAAATGTTAATGAAATGAATGTTAATAAAAAAAAAAAGGGCATAAATTAAAAAAATGACATTATATAATGAAAAATTCACATGGTTATGAATTAATTGGATGGATATTGATGGCTGGATGGTTTTTTTCGTTGCAAACCATTATTATTACCGTTTTGATTGCATATGATTGTTGTCTGTTGTGTATTTGTGTTTGTGATGTTTGGATTCAAAATCCATGTTGTATGGTTGTATTAGACTTATACATGCTTCTATATCGTGTATGTTAGCTAATATTGTTGATTCGAGTTGAGATAGGTACACATGAAGATCGTTTGGATGAATACGTGGGTTTTACATGCTTTTGCTTGCTTAATACGAGCGAACTCGCTTGTATTATTAATAATAAGGTACGTATCTTGGATTACATATCGCGATTTTATATTTTCGCCCTTTGGGATGCCTCATTATTGAGATGAGATGTATATTTGATATATATTGGTTATATTATTGTTGTATATTGAATTGTAAAAAATTTCCGATCGAGCCGCGTAAATGAGACTCCGCCGAAATTTTCCGTGAATTCGGGTGTTAGAAATTTTTGAAGTTTTAAAATTTTTATAACTTGTTTATGTATATAAGTTATATTTTCCATAAAATTGATAACGTAGTGGCCTGGTTGAAGTGTAATAATAGTTTTGCAAATAAGGTTGTTATGTTTTATAAGTTATTATTTAAATAAAATATATCAAGTATTAAATTCCATACTCAACGCCTTTTCGAGGTCGAAAAGTTTGAGTGGGGGAGTATGTAATGATCCATATTTTACTAGTTTAAATTTTTGAATTTAAGACATTTTTGGGTAAAATGGTTAGAAATAAATACTTGTTGATTAATGCAAGTTAATGGATAATTAAATTGTTTGAAATTTAATATTTGAAATTGTTTGAATAATTAAAATTCTGGATTTAAAATGATTTAAAATGATATCGGAGATTGATTCAAATTTTATATAAATATGAATAAAGATGGCTCACAATTAAAATTGGATTTTAATGTTAATAATTTGAAATTTGAGATTTTATATTTTAATTAACGAGTAAAAATAGCCATTTTGACGTCTGTCTCGGATTTCGACGAAACCAGTTTCATCGTATCGGTAATAGTGAATTATTGTAGGATTTCAAATTTCGTAGTGATCGAACTTGTCGTTTGGCCGTGCGAGCTTGAAACGCGTAAAAATTTAATTTCGAATTTAATTGAAATAATCGACTTTGAAAAGCTATCTTTCTCATACATCAAATTAGGCCTCGGGACTAGTCCCATTGCGTCGGTAATAGTGGTAAAACCTTATAACGTCAGGCGGCACTCGTTATTTGGAGTTCAAGTTTTCGCTGACCCATCGGATTGGATATTTTCTTATTGTTATAATATATATATATATATATATATAATAAAAATAAAAAATAAAAAACTCGTTCAAGACCTTATCCCTAGCGGCACCTGTATTCCCCTTCTTTTCGAATCACCACATTTAAAAAAAAAGAGAACAATCGATAGAAAATCAAAAGAAAAGGAAAAAATGAAATCTCGAAAAAAAGAACAGAACTCGATCGGCATAAAAAAAGAAAAAAGAAACGAACGAGATCTCCTTCAAAATGAAATCGAAAAAAGGGGGAAGCGATCTCAAATCGACCTCGATTAGGCATGATGGCTGGGGGGTGCGCGAGCGCGATGGCGCGCGTGAGGAGGTATGGTGAAGAAGGCGTGATTGCTAAGGTTTCTCGATGTAGCTTCGGTGGTTGCGTGGTGGCGGCCTGGCGGGGTGAGGTATCGAAGCAGCGTTGGCAGTCGACTACGATGGTGGACAAGCGCGTTGGTGAACTTCGAATCACCTCAGGTTGTCGCATTGGTGGCGTGCGCGATGGATGAAGATGTCTACGTGATGGGTTACACACGTGCGGTTGATCGACCTTGAGGCAGAGGGTATGATACGATTTCTTTTGTTTATGATAATCATTACATTAATTTTATCGTATATAAAAAAAATTGTTACTTTTGCATACGAGGACTATTTCGAGTGAAACGAATTGCCACCGTAGCGATGTCGTCTGTAGCATGGGATTGGATTGGCATTTTATTTGAAGCTGAAATGTTTTCGGTTTCAAATAAAAGGTGAGTGTTTTATATGCTCACGTTCGACTATTTTATTTTAATATTAGTTAAATTATATTGTATTGTGAAGTGATTTTAATTCATTGATAGTTGTTGATAAATTTAGTTGACATCCAATTGACCGCTTAATAAATTAATAGGATTTGAATTGATAATTAAAGTTGAATTAGAATTAATCTGCTCAAAAAAATCCCTGATTTTCGATAATTGATTGATTGTTGTGCTTATTGATTGTATGAATGATTAGTTGTGATGGATGCTATTGGTTGTAAATTTGGATATTTATTTATTATGATATATCATTAAATCACCTTGTATATTATTTACAGTATATTAAACTGTAAACTGAATTATTTCGAATAAATTAAGAAATATGTTGTAATGATATATATACCCATGACATCTATTTGGATTGAAATGATATCTATCCATCCTTGAAATTTAATTAGAATAATTATCCACTTGGTCATAGATTAGAAAATTATATACGGACACCGGGTTGGTTAAATTAAATAATTTTAAAAGTTGTTTGAAATTATTTAGATGAATTGAATTTTAAGAATAAAATCTAATTTATGGAAATTGAATTATTTTGAATTGAAGCTCGAAATGTTGGAATTTAAACTTGGTAAACAAAATTGTTTAATAATCGAAGTTTAGATTTTTAAGTTTAAAAATTTATATACCGCGTAAATTTTCGAAAATCTCGTTTTAAAAGATTGGTCTTTTATTCGAACTTTGAATATTTCTAAGAAAAATTGATATGAAATGATATTTAAATTTGAGTTTAAAATTGAAAACTTGGATTTAAAAATTGGTATTGGAAGTAAATTCGATTTAAGTATTTAAATCGATATTTTGAAATAAAATTTGGAATTGGAAATGGGAAACAAATTTGTAATATGGAATTGGAAATTAGTTTGGAATTGAGATTTAAATTAATTTGGAAATGGAAATTAAAATTGAAAGAAATTTGTAAATTGAATGTGGAATCGAAATTTATTCGAGTTAAAATTGGAATTGAATCGAAATGAAATTTGGAATTGATTTGGGTAGAAAATTAGAAAGTTGACCGGTTTGACTTTGGAATTATTTTAAAAATGAATATTTTAGTATAAATGATTTAAAATCTATATTCTTTAAATATTCAGACTATTTTGAGTTTTACAAACTATTTTTT
Organism: Allium cepa; assembly: GCA_030765085.1. Classification (NCBI taxonomy): domain Eukaryota; kingdom Viridiplantae; phylum Streptophyta; class Magnoliopsida; order Asparagales; family Amaryllidaceae; genus Allium; species Allium cepa. Next base: position 244,904,844 of record CM060930.1, read on the forward strand.
TATATAAACCATTTTTTTATTCAAATTATTTCTATTAAACTATTTTTAACTATTTAACTCTTTTAAACTATTTAAACTATTTTCTAAAAATCAAACTGGTTAAAGTGTAAATTGTTTATATTTAAATCTTGGATTTAAATACGAACTAGGTTAAAGTGAAGAATATAACCTAAATTGAATTCGAATCAAATTTTGGAAGTGGAATTGATTTATCGGAAAAATTTGATAATTTTGAATATATGATAATTTCGAAATGGAATTGATGTTGAAGCAAATATGTGATGATTTCGAAATGGATTTAATTTTTAAACGAATATGATATTTTGATATCGAGTACGAATTGTTTTTGAAATATAAAAGAAACAACTGGTATGTAAAATGACGATTGGCTGTTAAAGAGACCGGGGCCCCTTATTGAAATACTCTCTTTTAATATTGGAATCACTTTGACAACTTTGCACGCGGTGTTTGATATCTAGAATGTAGTGGTTGAATTGGCGACGTTTACTGGAATGAAGTAAGAGAACGATGATGGATAGCCTTAACATTCATGTCATAATTAAAATGACTAAAACATGAGCATATGTCTGGCCATTGAAGTTAGCTACCTCTAGCGACATTGAACTCTCGTATTACTATTGTCGTTTCGGATTCGAGGGGTGCACCTTATTTGTCGTTGGATTGATTGTCGCGGTCGGCCACGGATGGGTTACGACCAGCCAGAAAGGGTAAACTGGTAGAATCCTATCTTGGGCATTGCCTCACGTGCCTTGTCATATTTGTCCCTATAAGAGCCCATTACGATTTTGTTTTAAACTATAAAATGTATTAAGGTGGATCAATGTAAAGCCTTAACGCTATTTTTATATTTATTTTACTGCTAGACGTTATCTATTATAGCGTATGCTATTATATATATAAATAGTTTAACGGATCCTTATGTGATAGAAAATCCTGTAACATCTCTTAAGTTATTGCACTCATGTTTATGATATTGATTTGACTTACATAAGAGTATTTTAGTCATGGCTCGAGTGTTTTGTCTTTTCATTACGCTCGGGTCAGTTCTGAGTTTTTTTTCCAACGCATTGAAGACTATTCTCTGGAGGACGAAGACGAAGCTTGGCATATTATTATTATTACTATTCCGTACATTATGCTATTCTGCTGTATTGATCATTTATTCCTGATGTATATATATAACTCTAATAAATGTGTATAGATTTAAAATCAAATGTATAGTAAACAACTTTATTAATTGTTTATTTGATTATTATATTTTATCGTTCTGCTGTGAGATTCTGTGTTTTGTTTTTTCTTTCTTCTTCTCTTCTTATTTTTCTTATTTAATCCCATTGATTATCTATATTCTAGATTGTTTAAGTTGGACATGTGTGGAATATTGTCGATCTAAACCTTCCGAATTGTGGGTCATCACATTGCATATATTCGCACAATGGAAAAAATACAATTATAACTACATATATCACATTCAAACGTAATGATTTCACATTTAAACTCAATACATATAAAAAGTATACCAACAATAACAAAATCTTTCAATGTCACATAATATTGTATTAGTCAAATAATACACAAACAATATCTCAATACTACATCTACGTCATACATGTCTATCTTAATATTACACACACACGCACATACATACATACATACATACATACATACATACATACATACATACATACATACACACACACACGCATCTATGTGTATATATACATACATACATATACATATTCATATATATAGTGCATACAAATAAAATGCATCAAACCATCCACCGTTAACTTGGAACATTATTTTGGCATGGACCTGGTTTACCATTGAACTGCATATTAAAAATCTCTTGAAGCTACTAATCTTGCCTCTAAAGCAATGCGACATGATCTTGCAACTTAGCAGTTTTCTATGCCTCATTGTTGTGGTAGCTTACGCCTTTATCTCTATGTCATTTCTGCATTTCTTTAATAAAATTTAGTATATATAGTAGTCATTATTACATAGCACAATAAAGTAACTTTCATTTATAGATTTGGAATGCGATTTGATATATATTTTGAATGAATATCCAAATTTAGGCAGAACTAGGAAGCATAGAATTGAAACAGTTTAAATTACTAAATTAAATTAGATAAATATCTTAAACTTCATTGAGAAATACAAAATTGACAAGGCAAACCAAGTAACTCACTTGGTTTATAAACTAATGACATTGGATTTCAATGTAACCCATTTTCATGATTTGTTAACTAAGGCCTATGAAGTGATTTTTGAGAGGCATAATATCAATAATACTCAAATATGATCACAACATTTCCTCTAAGTTCATTTGCAATGAATGTGGAGAATAAAGCAATAAGAAATGCGAAAAGATTAAAAGATAAGCAACTCGGAAGCAACTTGAAATGTCATTATGTTTGGAATCGTAGTGTAACGATCCAGAATTTAATCACTTTAGATATGAATATTTAATATATTTTGAATAATTAATCGATTGATTTTATAACTCAAGCAAACCTCTTTTAAATAATAACTAATGATGGCGAAGTTGTTTCAAAATTTGGTTTAAAAATATATTAGTTCGAATAAAAATAAAAAATGCGACTAGAAATTGTTTTTATGATTTTCGACTTTTCATCATCTAAAAGTTTTGGAAAACATTGTGTATAAAAGAATAAATACACATACAGTTTATATATATTACATATGATATGGTAAAAGGTTAAAATAGGTTTGAAATAGTTTTACTTAAAGTAATGGTAATGTCTAATATTCTTTATTAATAGAAATTGAAATAAAATATAAAGGTAATGTCATTTCAAAACAATTCATCCTTAACATCGCATAAGAAAGTGAACTGATGGACAAGTGAGATGGAAGTGTGATCGTAACGTATGGAATAAGGGAAGGAAAGAGATGGCGATGATGTGGCAAAGTTTTATGGAGGGTAAGGGAACAAATGGAAAAAGGGTAAATTACTATTTCCATTTTACATAAAAGTTATTTCTTTTTTTTTTCTAATTTTCAGTTTACTTTCACATCTTATCCATTTCAAACTTTTGCTTCCTATTTCAAAAGCTCCATTTTCATTTTAATGGCTTTCAAAAAAAAAAATTCAAAATTTAAATTCATACCTTTTTTCATTTTAAAAAACATTAACCAAGCTTAAATATACCTCTTACCTTTCCTAAACCTCCTTCGTTTTCAAAACAAGTCCAAAATGCTTCCATCAAACAAAGGCTGAGCGCACCTACCCTAGGGCACGTTGGAACTGGGCCAGCCCGTAGCGGAAGTTATGGGTGATTTTTTTTACCATATTAGATCTTTATTAGGCTTATGAAGTCTGGTTTATTTTCTAAATTAGGTTTATATAAAATCATGTACTTTATTAAATTTATATTTTGCAGTATGAAGTTAATTTGTTTAGAATTAATTACACACAGACATGTATCATATACATATATACATTTATGTGTCTATGCGCATGTGTAACATAATGACATGTCCATATATAGATGTTGGAATTTACATCGCAATGGACACATTAGCTCATTTTATATATTGCATGTTGTTCAAATATTTGCAAGTATATACAGTTTTAAATTCCAATTGATTGTATATATATAAATGTATGTAAGTATGTGCATACACACATATGTAAATAAGTTTTATTACTAAAATATTACAATACACACACACACATGCATATATTAAAGTAAATATAATAATTAATGATAAATTATTTTTTAATATAATACACACACATTATATAAATATAGTATATATACATGCATACACAAAGTATAATTTTCTATCAAGTTTCTTGTTCAAAAATATCTCATATTTGAAAATATTATGACTTTAATACTTTAATACACACACATATTATAAATTAATAAGTAGCTACAACCTAAATCAATTAATATAAAATTATTTATAAACAAAAATTCAAAATTTATATTTTTCAAAAGTCTTGGATCACATTTAAGATGTTATGAATTTTTTTCATAATTTTCTAAAGTAAATAATATTTTTAATAAATTAATCATCGAACGGCCGAATTTTGAATTAATTTCTAAAAATATAAATTTATGTTAAAAAATTCTGAAAAGCTACCGAAATCTTTTGATGCGATGAAATAATTAAAAAAAAATATAATTGAATTTAAAAAACCTTACATATTTTATATGAATTTATTAAATCATACATATATATTAGAAATTGATAATTAATATAATAATAATATAAAAATATTTTCGAAACTTATAATTAATAATAACCATAAAAACATATTAGAATTTTTTTGAGTAATATTATAAATTATATATGAACATATATGCTTTTATACAATACACACACACACTCTAGTATATAAATATATAAAAGTAAATTATTAAAGTAATAAATGATATTTATTTAATTTGTAATATCAGATTATAACTGTGTTATGAATATGATCGTCATATTTTATACACATAATCAATCTCCATTTTGACAATAACATTACATATAATAATCTCACATAACTAATTAAATAATAGTGATATGTATGTATGTATGTATGTATGTATGTATATATGTGTGTGTGTGTGTGTGTGTGTGTGTGTGTATATAAGTAACATGATCAACATATATATGAACGTGATAATATATTTAATTTAAGAATTTATATCACCTACTATAGATGCCCTTAAGTCCACGTTGAAATAGTGAATTCTCTTCCACATTGATCCTTCAGGTTGTTAGTTTTGAATCACCGACCTTTCACTATCGAATAGCTTTGGATTTAAGTTGAATTTGATTTTGGAGTTATTTTGGAGATATGTTTTGACCAGGAAGGAGGAAGTTAATAGTAGCCAAAAGAGTGTAAATGATTTGGGTTAGAGATCAATATTCAAAGTGTTGCATAAGAGAGAAAGTAGGTAAGTCTATTACCCCTTCTCACTCAATCTTAACCACACATCTCCAAGCCTATGACCTATGTTTTAGCCGCCTCTAGCCCATGCCATAATCAAAATTTATAGCCCAATTAATGGGCCTTAAACCAATTTAAGCCCAAGCCAAAATATTATACAATTAAATCTAATTTAATTGCTTATCGATATCGTATATTAATCAATATATTTATAACTATTATAAATATATATACAAAAATATTTATTCCTAAAATCATATTCAAAATTTATAATTAAAATTTTGTAAATATTAAGTTGTTGAATTGATTTATAATAATTATAAACTAATTAAATCATTCGATCTAAAGAGAATTCATCATTTCGATTATGTAACTTTTGAGTGTAAATTCGATTGGCAATTACCATCGAATTATTCAAATGTTAGTTCATACGTCACTTAGCAAGTGATGTGAGACTATGACCAAATTTATCGCTTACTCAGTTTTGATTACATCAAAATTTTAGTTTAATAAGCATTACCCAATTGTGACATTTATTTACACCAATTCTCTTCGTTAAACTATATCGCTTTGGACTTATGGAATTTTGTAATGGTCAAAATTCCAACATCATCCATATTTTACTCTATAGTCCAAACAAAAATTCCTTGGTTTAATAATATATCAATTATTATTAACCAAAATTCAACTTTTTTCCTTCTGTTTTTGTAGATATCTTTGCCAACTCGAAAAATGGCTAACTCTTCATCACATGAACCTTCCATAGGTATCGATTACACAATCAATCTCCATTTATTTAACAAATTAGGGTTTTGTAAGTATGAAAAGGTTAATTTTTTGTAGTTGTAGATACAGTTATGTGATCGTGGAATTAAAAAATTCATTGCATTTGTCATGTTTAAGTGCATGTTTGACATTGTTAGGTTTATAGTAAATAGAATTTATGATTATCTGATATTTTTATTATGTGTAGATTACTACAAGGCATTGTCGGGCCCGATAGACGATTGCGTATTGTATTTGCAAGAACGCCATCGAAGAGCAATAATGCTTGAATGCAGGTAATACAATTCATGTAGAGTAGAAATATAGATTAGTTATATATAGAAGTTATATTTTGTTGTTTTTCTAATAGCATAATAATCCAAACGGGACAATTGATTGTCTAAATTAAAGAGAGTAACTTCTTCTCATCCTACCATGTTAGAGCTGTTTGATAGAGCCGGCTTCTCACTTTTTCAGCTAGGGTACACTCAATTAGATCATCATTTGATCATTGCATGGGGGGCCAGTTGGAGGCCAAAAATGTCTTCATTTCACATGCGGGTAGGGGAGATGACATTCACGTTGGGTGGTGTTGCTATCTTGCTTAGTTTACCCATACCAGGTGTTCCATTGAGCAATCCAGAGCTGGTAGATTGCATGGAGTTGTGCGACCGACTCTAAGGTATATCTCCTCCTGTTGAGTATTGGTGGGCTAACAAGATGATAGTTACTACATGGTTCAGGGAGGAGCTTGCCAACGACATTCCAGGAGACGGCTTTGACATAGATTGAGAATCGTGCTCGAACTATTACTCTACATATCATCATTTCATGCCTGATGTGCGATCATTCAAAGACCCGTATCTAGCTCAGATGGCTTCCATTTTTAGAGGATTTTGATGTGTGCTGCTAGATTCATGTGGTAGTGCAGTTCTAACGCATGTATACATGAACCTGATGGGACTTTCTTTACTAGCGAACACAACCATAGGTGGTTATTTGACTCTAGTACATGTATAGTATTATAGCCCTCCATATGCATTTATTCATATGTTCATATATAGTGCAATTATATGTGTATACACGTTTGCAGTTATATGTTGGATATACATTACAGTCGGGAGAATATTGATAAAGAGTACAAATGTCGATTTATCTCTATCGTATGGTGCTAGGTATGTAAATCGCATTATTTAACTTTGTACACATTTTTCGATCCAATAGTTCAAGCTTTTATCTTCTTGTAGGTGGGTAAGACCGTAGAGCATGATGAAATCTCCAAGGCATAAAGTTACGTTCTATTGCAATGAGTTGGATGTACTTGATTATTGTGCGGTGACATAGACTTCATATGAAAATGTGCTTGAAGGTCTTCCAAACATATGCACCTGTCTATTTAGTTATGGACAACATAGATTCCACTCATTTGCTTCGATGATGTAGTGCATAATCTTCCTGAAAGAATGATGCGATAATTTGATATGGCACAACATTTTCCAGAATAAGATATGCACTATAGGATTGATAATATAGTTAGGGAGTATGATATGGCGATATAGACATGGAATCTGTCATATGCATACACAACAGGAATCAGACCTCACGTTAACGGCTGAAGAATCCTATACTTGGTACCGAAACATCATGCGCTGCTATATTCTTCATCTCAAAGAACATTCTATTGGGTGGACCCGTACACCTTTAGATCTCCTCTTGAGAGGAATGTGGTATGTAAAGTCATTGGTTAAGTTAGCATAGTTAATTTATATACATTTTAATTACTACGTTTTGGTAGATGGACGACACTTACCATGCAATGGAGTTGATTGACGAGTTATTAGAAGAAGTGCTGAAGCGTTCGTAGGGGAATTGCTTTAGTGTGAAGTGAATTTTGGAATCAATCTTGGGGAAAAACAAGCTATCACCACTATGGGAAGAAATGCATCATACGACAGACATGTTCTATTATCTAATTGCATATCTCTATTTTTCTTTGAATCTCATGCCATCTAATAGCACATCAGACCACAGATATGCCCTATCATTTGATATGTAGTAACATAACAAAAAATAACCATATGTTGTTTGATGTTATTATATCGTTTCTAGAATTTTCCTATCAAACAACATATAAATATTGACTGATATGAATAATTGTTCAGATAATGAAATAAATATTTGCAGAATGAAATAAATGAATCATAATTTTATTGAAATAAATATTTTATTTCAAATCAAATTCAAATACAACACAATTTTCCCTATCAATCTACTTACATTTTCAAATATAATACAACTTTCACTATCACTCTATTTACATTTTCAAATACAATACAACTTTCACTATCACTCTCATGTATACAATATCTCTCTACCCTTTGATGTATAACATTTTTTTACTCACGCTCACTCGAATTTTTTTATTTTGATATTGATTTGTTTCTCCAGGTTGTGTTCAGCCATCTCCTATACCTAGCAAATAACCAACGCAGTAAAGTGGAAAAGGGAACAAACCTAAATTGCAAAATAAAATTAAATTTGAATATTTTGCCTCAATTTATGGATTTGTTTTTTCTCTATGTTTTAGACAGGGACAAATATATCTATGTATGGACAATTTATGATATGCACAATGTATCACTATGAATATCATTAGGCTAGGCGTCGATTGAATCTCATGGACTGTTGCAAAGGTCAAGCCCAAAGGCTCAACACAGTGTAGATATGCACAAGATCAAGCTCAAGCCTCCTCGGGCTCAACTTAGGTGCACATATATACAAGTACAAACTAGGTAGAAAAACAATCAAAAGTATCTCAACATTACCTTGAACCGAGTAGCAAAACAATCAAAACAAACCAGGCATATATACAAGTACAAGTACAAACCAGTCGCAAGGGATTCAACCTACAATGTGCACACACATAGCAATCAAATTAGGAAACATTCACACACACATATATATAAATGCACATGTATGTATGTATGTATATACATGAAAATGCACACTTGCACATCCAGGAAATGCAAACAATACAACCAGACAAGAATTCAAGGTAGCGCACATAAGCAAGCTTAGGAAAAACAACAAGTGCAAGTGCATATGAAATGGTTCAAAAACTCAAAATGGTTCAGAAACTCGAAATGGTTTAGAATTAAATTCAAGATAGTGCACATAAACAAATTCAGGCAAAACAATAAGTGAAATGCACATAAAATGATTCAAAAACTCAAAATGGTTAAGAACTAAATTCAATATAGTGCACATAAACAAGATCAGGCAAAACAACAAGTGAAAATGCATATAAAATGGTTCAGAAATATAAAATGATTCAGATTTGTAACAGCAAAAGCAACATGGACCAGTGTAATATATAAATTCAAGTATATACAAGTGTACACAAGTATATACAGAGCTAGACAAGTATACAAGTTCAAGTACAACATGGACTAGTGTAATATATAAGTTCAAGTATACACAAGTTTATATAGAATTGGACCAGCAAAAGCAACAAAAAATCAAAATGGTTCATAAACTCAAGTTGGTTCAAGCTCAATTATATACAAGTACATACAAAAAACTCACAAACTAACAACATGTATGGATCAACAAAGACAGCATAACAAGTAACCAGCAAAAGCAAATGGATCAGGACCATCACAGCAAAAGCAACACGGACCATCAATTAGCACAAACAAGGCATCACTAGTATGCACTTCCTTATTAAGGTAGTGCATTAGCTTGTGACAAATTAAAACAAGAAATTTCCGCAAATTAGAACAAGATAGTGCCATAAAAATTCACATATATATACATACATGTGTATGTATGTTTATACATGGAAGTCCAAACCATCGAGAATACAAGAAGTACAAGGTGGCGACAAGTGTACACATGAATTTAAGTGAACACTAACTCGGACATTAACTCAAGTGTACACATAAACTCATACGTGGTAATGCAAGTGGAACTCAAGTGTACATATGAACTATCAAATGAAGTATATATATGCACATATATCTCAAAATATTTTAAGCATGTGGAAGATCAATAGAAAAGATTGAATGTTTCAAAGTCAAATATAAAACGAATAACCAGGCACACTAATATACATATATACACATATGTATGTACATTTATATATGTATATAGCGAGTAGAAAGGCAATTCAAAAGCATGGTTTATAAACTCAAAATGGTTCAGAACTGAATTGGTTCAAGCTCATTTTTATACAAGTGTATACAAGTACATACAGACAACTTACAAACCAACAGCATGTATGGATAAATCAAGACAGCATAACAAGAAACTAGCAAAAGCAATTTAACGAGCAAAAGCAATAGCAAAAGCAACATGGACCATCATAGTAAAAGCAACATGGGCAACCATATTGAAAGCAACATTGACCATCAAAGTGCACAAATAAGTTATCACTTGTGTGAACCACCTTGATAAGGTAGTATTGTGCACTACCTTATCAAGGCAGTGCGCTGGCTTGCCACAAATTAAAACAAGCAAGTGCCACAAATTAAAACAACGAATGTCACAAATTGAACAAGGAAGTGTCACAAATTAAAATAGGACAGTGCCACAAATCACACCAAGATGAAAAAGAAAAAATAAAAAGCAAAGAAATCCATCAATGATGTAAAGATCGGTACACATATCAACAACCAAAGCACAGTCTTGGTTTGAAGTTTTGAAGCATATATGCGAAGAACAAGTTAGTAAAGCATAAGAACCATTTCAAATCAAAATCATAAAATGAAAATATAGGAAACCAAATCTTATATAAGCACCCATATCATCATCGGCATAATGGTAGATCGAGTTCCAGCAAAATCAAAAGATAATAAAAAATCATGTACCAATCAGTAGCAATCGAGTTCGATTAGGAACCCTAATTCCAGAAGATGCAAGAGAACCCAAACTAAGAGTAAATGATCATCATATTTGCATAATGACGAGAAGATGAGAAGGAGACGACTTCAATTTCATAAACCCTAAGTTGAAGATGAAAAGGAGACGGGCATTTACATTGTATCGAGATATGAACTAAACAAGAAACAAAAATATAAAGAGGGAAACAAAAATAAACCATGGCCATGAAATAATTGAGAGGGAAATGATGGAGCCAAAACTAAAAAATTTGATAAATTAAATCAAAAGATGGATAAAATGTTGTCTGAATGACAAGCATTTTCATAAAGATTTTATGGGCTATTCGGATAATTGTTGAAAGATTTCACAGGCTCTTCGGATAGCAAATGATTTTTTATACATCGTGCGAAATGTAGGATAACAGAAAATCTACCTTATGTCATGCGATCACTGTTATCTGATTCACTTTTTGGCATAGTGCATGATCCAAGCCTCCTCCTCTCGTGCTCATTGAAGCTCCTATAATAGAGTTCGCTCATCCTCCCACGACTCGACATACCGAAAACATAAATATCACAAAGGTACTTCATCCTCTTAACATTTGTAAGTCGAATTTGCTCACGGTCTTCATAACCTACCGAGGCCACGCAAGCAAGCTAGGAGAAGGATTCACCAAGTGAGGTTCCTTTATCACTTAAAAAGCCTAAATGAATTCCTCAAGTGCTCCACAACCTATGAAAGTAGATTAGATATTATGGATTTACTGGTTTGACCGACGTCGTGTCAAATGTATCGAATGTTGTAATTTGATATATTGATTTAACAAATGTTGCAATGTATATATGCATGGATCAGATGGTTTGTTTTTTGATGTATCAGATTATGTTTGCTGTGTATATTGTGTAGGATATAGTGAGGAGTGAAAGTTTCCAGGTTTCAGTTTGAAACATGGATAAACTGGGGCGACTTCTCAAAAGTCGCCAGTAGGCGACTTTTGGAAAGGTGACCACTAGTTACTTTTGGGAAGTCACCCCAGCGTATTAGGTTTCAAACAGAAACCTGGAAACTTTCACCCCTCCTTAAAACAACAATTTTATTACATAGACCCCTCCTCTCTCTCTCACATCTCATTCTTCATTTTACAAAATTCAAAACAAAAAACCCAAAACCAAATCTACAAATCCCTACTACAATTCATCGTTTCAAATTTGAATCCCTACTTGATTTTAAAGTTTACTACATGTCTATACAGAAGTGCTTATTGAATGTATATATGTATGTGTATACACACACATGTCTGTAAATAAGTTTTATTATTAAAATATTACAAAAATATATATATGTGTGTGTATATATATATTTGTTTAATATACACACACACATGCATATATAAAAGTAAATATAATAATTAATGATAAATTATTTTTAATATAATACACATACACATAATATAAATATAGTATACACATATAGACACAAAAGTATAATTTTCTTTTAACTTTCCAGTTCAAAAATATCTCGTATTTGAAAATATTATGATTATAATATTCTAATACACACACATATTATAAATTAATAAGTAGTTTCGGCCTAAATTAATTAATATAGAATTATTTGTAAAAAAATTCAAAATTTATATTCTTCAGAATTTTTGGATCGCATTCAAGGGGTTATGAAAAATAATATTTTTAATAAATTAATCATTAAACGGCCAAATTTTGAATTAATTTTTAAAAATACAAATTTATGTTAAAAAATTCAAAAAAGTTACTAAAAGCTTTTATTGTGATGAAATCATTCTAAAAAATATACAATTGAATTTTCAAACATTATATATTTTATATGAATTTAATAAATCATACATATATATAAGAATTGATAAATAATATAATAATAATATAAAAGTATTTTTGGAACTTACAATTAATAATAACCATAAAAATGTATTAGAATTTTTTAGATTAATATTATAAAGTATATGTGAACATATAAGCTTTTATACAACACTCACATAGTTTAATATATAAATATGTAAAAATAAATTATTAAAGGAATAAATAATATTTATTTAACTTATAATACTAGATTATAACTATGTTATGAATATGATCATCATATTTTGTACACATAATCAATCTCCATTTTGACAATAACATTGCATATAAAAATCTCACATAACTAATTAAATAACAGTGATATATGTATATATAGGTATACATGATCAACATATAATATGAACATGATAATATATTTAATTTAAGAATATATATTACCTCCTACAAATGCCCTTAAGTCCACGTTGAAATAGTGAATTCTCTTCCACATTGATCCTTCAAGTTGTTAGTTTTGAATCACCGACCTTTCACTATCGAATAGCTTTGGATTTAAGTTGAATTTGATTTTGGAGTTATTTTGGGGAGATGTTTTGACCAGGAAGGAGGAAGTTAATAGCGGCCAAAAGAGTGTAAATGATTAGGGTTAGAGATCAATATTTAAATAGTTTCATAAGAGAGAAAGTAGGTAAGTCGACTACCCCTCTCGCTCAATCTTAACCATACATCTCCAAGCCTATGACCTATGTTTTAGCCTCCTCTAGCCCATGGCATGTCAAAATTTATAGCCCTATTAATGGGCCTTAAACCAATTTAAGCCCAAGCCAATATTATGCAATTAAATCTAATTTAGTCGCTTATCGATATCGTATATCGATCGGTATATTTATAGCTATTATAAATCCATCTACAAAATTATTTATTCCTCAAATCATATTCAAAATTTATAATTAAAAATTCATAAATATTAAGTTGTTGAATTGATTTATAATAATTATAAACTAATTAAATTGTTCGGTCTAAAGAGAATTCATCGTTTTGGTTACATACTCTTGCGTGTAAATTCGATCAGTAATTAATATCGAATTATTCGAATGTTAACATTTCGTCACTTAGTAGGTGATGTGAGATTATGAACAAATTTATAGCTTACTCAGTTTTAGTTACATCAAAATTTTAGTTTAATAAGCATTACCCTATTGTGACATTTATTTACACCAATTCTCTTCGTCAAAACTATATTTGCTTGGGACTTAGGGAATTTTGTAATGGTCAAAATTCCAATATCATTCATATTCAACTCTATAGTCTAAAAAACCTCCTTGGTTTAATAATAACAATTATTATTAACCAAAAATTAATTTTTTTTGCTATTTTCGCAGATTTCTTTGCCAATTCAAAAAATGGCTTGCTCTTCATCACAGGAACCTTTCATAGGTATTGATTATACAATCAATCTCCATTTATTTCGCTAATTAGGATTTTGTAAGTATGAAAAGTTAATGTTTTGTAATTGTAGATGCAGTTGTATGATCGTGGAATTCGGAAAATCGTTGCTTTTGCCATGCTTAAGTACACGTTTAACATTTGTTAGGTTTATAGTAGAAATAGAAATTATCAAATATTTTTATTATGTGTAGATTACTCCAAGGTGTTGCGGCCCCAATAGACGATATCATATTGTATTTGCAAGAACGCCAATGAACGAGCAACAACGTTTGAATGCAGGTAACACAATCCATGTGGAGTAGAAATATAGATTTGTTATATGTAGCAATTATATTTTGTTGTTTTTCTAACAGTGAATACTCCAAAGGGGACTATTGATCACTCATCTAAATTGAAGAGGGTAATTTCTTTTCATCCTGCCATGCTAAAGCTGTTTAATAAAGCCGCTTCTCGCTTTTTTCGACTAGGGTACACTCAATTGGATCATCATTTGATCATTGCATTAAGGGATAGTTGGAGGTCGAAAATGTCTTCATTTCAACCGCGAGTTGGAAAGATGACCTTCACGTTGGGTGGTTTTGCTGTCTTGCTTGGCTTACCCATACAGGGTGGTGCATTGAGCAATCCCGAGCTGGTAGATTGCATGGAGTTGTGCGAGCGACTCTTAGGTATTTCTTCTCTTGTTGAATAGTGATGGGGTAATGAGATGATAGTTACTACATGGTTCAAGGAGGAGCTCGCCGACGACATTTCAGCAGAAGCCTTGGACATTCAGATTGAGAATCGTGCTCGAACCGTTATACTGCATATCATCACTTCATGCTTGATATGCTATCATTCAAAGACCCATATCTAGCTCAAATGGCTTCCATTTCTTGAGGACCTTGATGTGTGCAGTAGATTCTTGGGGTAGTGCAGTCCTAATGCATGCATATGTGGAGCTAGCGAGGCTTGCTTTGCTAGAGAACACATCCATAGGTGGTTGTCTGACTCTAGTATATGTGTTAGTATTATAACCCTCCATGTGAATTTATTCGTATGTTTCTATACAGTGCAATTATATGTGTATACACATTTGTAGTTATAGTTTTTGAGATACATTTCAGTTGGGATAATATCAGTGAAGAGTATAAATGTCGATTTATCTCTGCCGTATGGTGCTAAGTATGTAAATCACGTTATTTGACTTTGGACGCATTATTCGATCCAATAGTTCAAGCTTTTATCTTCTCGTAGGTGGGTAGGAACGTAGAGCGTGACGAGATCTCTAGGGCACAAAGTTACGTTCTATTTCAACGAGTTGGATGTACTTGATTATGATGTGGTGACATAGACCCAATATGAAAATGTGCGTGTAGATCTACCAAACATATGCACCGTGTCTATTTAGTTAAGGACAACATGGGTTCCCCTTATTTGTTTCGGTGATGTAGCGCATCATCTTCTTGGTAGAATGATGCGACAATTTGGTATGGCGCGACATTTTCCAAAGCAAGCTCCGCAGTATAGGATTGATAATACAGCTGGGGAGTATGATATGGCGATTGATACATGGAATCATCATCATATGCACATACAACGGGAATGGGACCTCACATTAACGGCCGAAGAATATTATACTTGGTACTGGAATAACATGCGCCCCTATGTTCTTCGTGCCAAAGTACATCCTATTGGGATGGAACCATACACCTCTAGATCCCTTTTTAAGAGGAATGTGGTATGTAAAATCGTTTGTTAAGTGAGCATAGTTAATTTATATACGTTTTAATTACTATGTTTTGGCATGCGAATGAAACTTACCGTGCAATGGAGTTAGTTGCGAAGCTATTAGAAGAAGTGCTGAAATGTTCGTAGGGGAAATTCTTTAGCGTGAAGTGCATTTTGGAATCAGTCTTAGGACAAAACAAGCTACCATCACTATGGGAAAAAACACATCATATGATAGATATGTTCTGCTGTCTAATTGCATATCTATATGTCATTAAATCTCATGTTATCTCATTGCGCACCAGACTATAGATATGCCCCGTCGTTCGGTATGCACTAACATAAAAAAAATAACCATATGTTATTTGATGTTATATTATTATTTGTAGAATTTCCTACTAAACAACATATAAATATGACTGATATGAATAATTGTTCACATGATGAAATAAATATTTGCAAAATGAAATAAATGAATCACACTTTATTTAAATAAATATTTTATTTCAAATCAAATTCAAATACATCCCAAATTTCACTATCCACTACCTATATTTTATATATAATACAACTTTCACTATCACTCTACTTACATTTTCAAATACAATACAACTTTCACTATCACTGTCATGTATACAAAACTTCTCTATGCTCTCATATATAACATTTTTTTACTCACACTCACTCGAGTTTGCTTTTGATTTTGATCTTGATTTTCTTTCCCCATCTTATGTCCAGCCATCTCCTATACCTGACAAATAACCAACACAGTAAAATGGAAAAGCAAAAAAAAAACCTAAATTGAAAAAATAAAATTGAATTTGAATATTAATATTGCCTCAGTTTATGGGTTTATTTTCTTTTCATGTTTTAGACAGGGACAAATATATCTATGCACGAACAACTATTGATATGCATAGTGTATCACTATGAATATCATTAGGCCAAGCATCGATTAATCTCGTGGACTATTGCAAAGGTCAAGCCCAAAGGCACAACACAATGCAAAAGTGCACCAGGTCAAGCCCGCCTCCTCGGGCTCAACTCAGGTGCAAATATATACAAGTACAAACCAAGCAGTAAAACAATCAAAAGTATCTCATCACTATCTTGAACTAGGCAGCAAAATAATCAAAACAAATCAGGCATATATATAAGTACATGTACAAACCAGTCGCAAGGGATTCAACCAATAGTGTGCACACACATAGCAATCGAATTAGAAAACATTAACACACACACACATATATATATATAGATACATACATACATACACATGTATGTATGTATGTACATGAAAATGTACACTTGCACATCTAGGAAATGCAAACAAGACAACTAGGCAAGAATTCAAGGTAGTGCACATAAGCAAGCTCAGGCAAAAAACAAGTGCAATTGCATATAAAATGGTTCAGAAAATCAAAACGGTTCAAAAAATCAAAATGGTTTAGAATTAAATTCAAGATAGTGCATATAAGCAAACTCAGGCAAAAAAACAAGTGCAAATACACATAAAATGGTTCAGAATTGAATTCAATATAGTGCACATAAACAAACTTAGGCAAAAAAACAAGTGAAAATGAATTTAAAATGGTTCAAAAACTTAAAATGGTTCGGAACTGGACCGACAATAGCAACATGGACCAGTGTAATATACATATTCAAGTGTGTACAAGTGTACATAAGTATATATAGAACTGGACAAGTGTACAAGTTCAGGTACAATATGGACCAGTGTAATATATGAGTTTTAGTATATACAAGTGTATATAGTACTGGACGAGCAAAAGTAGCATAAACCCAAAACAGTTCAGAAACTCAAATTGGTTCAAGCTCAATTATATACAAGTATATACAAAAAAATCACAAACCAACAACATGCATGGATCAACCAAGACAGCATAACAAGAAACCAAAAAAAGCAAATGGATCAATAGAAGCAATAGCAAAAGCAACATGGACCATCACAACAATAGCAAAACGGACCATTAAAGTGCACAAACAAGGCATCGCTAGTGTGAACTGCCTTGTCAAGGCAGTGCATTAGCTTGTCACACCACAAATTAAAACAAGGTAGCGCCACAAACATTTACACATATAACAAACATTTACACATATATACATACATGTGTATGTATGTATACACATCAAAGTTCAAACCATTGAGAATACAACAAGTACAAGGCGACGACAAGTGTACGCATGAACTTAAGTGAACGTTAACTTAGACATTAACTCTGAAAGTGATGCTATGGATCGTAATATTGAATATTAACTAAGTTATCAACTAATGCGGAATATGAGTATAAAAAGTAAACAATAAAGTAAATGACACCAGGGATTTTTGCACTGGTTCTTACTTTCGTTCTATGTCCAATCCCAGACTCCTTCTAGAATTTAACTAGCAACCCTATCTTAACCCAGAGTTACAGGCATTACACCACCTGAGCAACCGAACAGGACTTTTACCACCTAGACAACCGAATAGGACTTCTACCGCTTGAGCAACCAAACATGACTTCTACAATACAGAGAGTAAAGTTGTTTCTGAACGACTATGCTTTTGAGTAGCACCGATAAGTCAATAAAGTATACCCTTCCTATAATCTTCTCCTTTTGTGGTATAACATTTAATTTGTGAAGATTGGAAGTAATTGTAATCGCAAATAAATTTGTACTTGAATGTGCAAGTGGTTTGAGAGCGCTTATGAAAGCAATTTGTAGAAAATAGTTTGCAAGAATATAGAATAAATCAGAGAATAATGTTGTATTTTGCAAACTGAAATCAAGTCTATTTATAGTGTTGAATAGTTGATTAGTGAAAATATTCAGTCAAAATACACGGAAACAATTGTTGAATTAATGGATATTTCTGTTCGTTGAAAGTGGCGACCGTTCAGAAAAATAGCCATTATGAATATTCAGTCGACTGAAAAAATGAATTAAGTAGACTGAATATTCAAACGAATTTAAATTTGAATTTTATTCCGAAAAGACACTTCATTCTGTTGACTGAACATGGGAGTTTAGTCGATCTCAATGTTCAAATATGCTTTTGCATGTGCGCATGTCTCAGTCGACTGGAATACCCTGTTCAGTCATCTGAAACTGTCATTGCAAGCCTGTTTTATTTAGTTTTAAAAGCAAGTTTAATTTATAAATTTATATATTTAAAACTAAGTTTATATATACTATATCGTGTAAATTTTAAAGGCTTTTGTGTGTATATACCGCTTATGAGAGATTTTAACAAATGTTAATACTCACTAGACTATAGACAAACCAAATCAAAATGTTTGAAACTTGTCGTTGAAATCTTTTGGTCTTCAATCTATTTTCGAGTAATCTAGTATCTTCTCCTGCAAATTTGATTAGTTAATATAATATATACTTATATAGTTATCACAATCAAAACATTAAAATAGTTGGTTCTAACATTCTCCCCCTTTTTGATGATGACAACCATGTAAGTTCAAAAGACTATAAAAATTGTATTTAAAAACAATAAAACTCCCCTGAATGTATAAACTACCTATTGTCTACATACTTCTTCCCCTTTGTCATCGACAAAAAGGAATGAAAAATGTAATAAGCAATATGTTGTGAATATTAAGGAAACATATGTGAATATGCAAGATAATTGAAGCATAGAAAATATATATAAAAACTAAGATACATTGAGATACAACAACTTTTCATGAGTTACAAAGAGCCAAAGCAAAAATTACAAAAAAGGAAAACATATATAGAAAAACTGAAAATGAAACTCAATTTCTTCATTATGAGAATCTTCCACTTATTCTTCTTCTTTTTAGGAAGTGGTCCATGAGAAAGGAGAAGGAGGGTTCTCACCTACACTTATGGAAGTGGAGCTAGTGCAAGAAATCTTTTTCCATATTTTATTCAAGAAGCCTTTGATGGAATTGAGCTTCTTACTGGTTTTGCTAATGGTATGTTCAACGTTGACCAAACTTTGATTTAATTTACTTTGATTCCAGGAAATAGTGACAAGACCTTGTTTAGGAGGAAAGTCACCATGGAGCTAAACTATTTCGTCACTTTCTTCTTCCTCAACTTGTTGGGAATATCGAGAGGAGTAGGAGCCAATGTGAGGCAAATGAGGTTGCAAGATTTACTTGGGCTCGATTAGAAGACCACTCTTGGAAGCTAATAATATTAAGTGATGGTGGACACTTTGGCAATCCCATAAGATTTAGTGTCTTAGAGTTTAGTTCTCCGATGGTGATAGAGTCAGAGTCAGGGATTTGCACACCAAAATTTTAAAGAACTCGCATGATATAAACTCCATAAAAATTCATCCTAAAGCTTCGTTTATGGCAGACAGTGAGGAATTCATCAAGGACAACTTTGGCCCAATTAATGTATTGGGAGGAGTACATGGCAAAAAGCGCTTGGAAGTTGCGCTTGTATACCTTCTCATAGCTTTAGGTACGAGGTTGAATGGATCAAATAAGGGCATGACGAAGGATCCTTACGTGTGGATGTAAGGTTATCGATTTGACCACGGTCATGTCATCAGAAAGAAACTGATGAGAGACCTCATCTCTTTCATCCATCAACATCATTGATGTCGAGGCCTTCAGATGGGCAATGGAGAATAAAGCTGAGTCTTTGGAAAGGAAGATAGATTAGAACATCGCATATTAAAGTCCATACACAGTCATCCTTGTTTCTTGGATTTTGATGATCCAAGTTCATGTTGGTGAAGAAAAGCTTGATTAGAAGAGGATAAATTTTATGGTTTTTAGCACTCAAATCGATTAAGTTTTCTAAACCATTTGCCTTCGCCATCTCTTGAATTTCATATGCTTTGAAATCCAAGAAGTTGAGGAATGAGCAATCATAGATACGGGAATTATGCATTGATTGGAATCAATTAACAACCATTTGATTATGAAGCCAAGACCTTATTTGATTTTCGAAAGGTCTGGATGTTGATTGTCGGTGGTGTTTTATTCATGGAGCCATGAAATTTAGTTGAAATTTGAAGAGGAAGATTGAATTAGAAAATTTTAGGGGCTAGGGTTTTCTGAGATGAAGAGTGGTAGGGTATGGTGGAGTTTGAGATGTATTTATAGTGGAATTTAAGAAGTTGTCTTGGTTATTGTATAAAAGAGACTTGGTAACCTGAAATTCGAATTTTAATCGACTGAATATTAGAGTGAGTTGACTGGAATATGTAAGGATTTGTTCCCAAAACTTTTTGACTAAAAAATACGGAATTTAGTCAACTTAAATATGGAATTTAGTCAACTTTAATTTGTAGTTTAGTCGACTAAAATCTGGAAAATTTATAGTTGATATGAAGTTTTAATCTACTGAATTTTTAATTCAGTCTACTGAAAATTATAGAAGAATATCCCACATCTTTTTGCCTGATTTCAGTCGGCTGCTTTTGATGTTCAGTCGACTGAACTTCGTATATAAAAAATAGAACTTTGAATGTTCAGTCGACTGAATGGTGCAAACCAGTCGACTGATTTTTGGCCTAAGTGTTTATTTTATTTGCTAGGTAAAGATTTTTGCAGGAAATAAAAATTTTATTAAACAAACATATAGAAGTAACATTAACAACAATATAAAACTTAATTTTTAGAAGATTGAGAATCATCAGAAGGAGGCTCGATCTTTGTAATTTCCCTTAATAACCGAATAGGAGACCAACCATTTCCTCGTTCCCAAGAGTTCGGTGATAGCTGAGGACATTAAGGGCTTGGTTCCCAAGGATTGTGAGGATCTTGAGAATGAATAGGAGAAAGTTGTTGAACATTCTCCCTGGACGAAGGTCCATAGAATTTTAACGCGACCCGTTCTAAGAAGCTTAAACGCTTAGCGTTTAACATTTGTTCATAGTAGAGTTCACGTTGCAATTCCAGATTTTCTCTCTGATAATGATGAATGTCATCTATTTTCTCCTTAGTGGATGGAGAGCCAAAGAGCAAAGTACGTTTGGTTCTCTTCCCTTGAAGAGTGTATCCCATATGGCGAGTTAGTAACTACTCTGATGTTTATAGGATTATAAATTGGAGCAGGTGTGTTAGTATTGTTTTATGATGATGAAGATGGAGTATGGAAACTAATTGATGATTGGTTGGAGTCATCTTTAGATGCCATGATAATAAATGGAGAGTATTGATTATTTTGGAAACTATGAAACCTTTGGAAACTAAAGATTGTATGTAGGATGAAATAAAAGTCAAGAATAAAGCTCTATGTATATGTGTATGTGTGTGTGTGTGTGTATGTATGTATGTATGTATGTATGTATGTATGTATACGAAAAGGAAGGCTAAAATAGGTGAAAAAGCAAGATTAAAATTCTTTAGAGAATATTGGCCAGAGAACAAAATAGTGGTAGAAAATGAATAAATAATGACCATTGAATTGATTCTAGGTGAGTATAGTGAAATGTAGCAAGAACATAGTAGTAAAATGGAAAGTCAAGAGAATTCCTTACCAATGACCCAAGTTCGAGTGCTAGAAACAACATTTTTTTGTAAAAACTTATTTTTCTTTAAAAAAATTAAAATTTAAAACTATAAATCAAGAAATGACATAATACCTAATTCTCTTCTTAATTTTATAAGAGTATTTTCATTTAGAGATTTTGTAAATATGTCAGCTATCAAATATTCCTTTTTCTATGTTATCTATAAGAAAATAATGTCTTATATCCATATGCTTAGTTCTAGAATGATTTATAGGATTTTTAGATAAATTTATAGCACTAGTATTATCACAATAAATAATAGAGTTTGAAAGAATAATTCCAAAATATTGAAGTGTTTGCTGCATGTAGATTACTTGAGCACATGCCAAAGCAGCAGAGATATATTCTGCTTCACACATCGAAAGTGAAACACAATTTTGTTTCTTACTAAACCAAGATACTAGAGATTGTCCGATAAAGTGACAAGTTCCACCGGTACTTTTTCGATCCATCCGGTATCCTCTAAAATCAGCATCAATATAGGATACTAATTCAAAAGGACATTCTTTCGGATAAAAAAGATCGTTGTCTTTAATCTTGCTTAAGTATCGCAAAAGTCGCTTCACTGACCGCAAATTTGATTTTTTGGGATTTGCTTGAAATCGTGCACATAAACAAACACTCATCATTATATCAAGTTTTCTTGCTGTTAGATAATATAAGGAACCTATCATACTACGATATAATTTTTGGTTAATACTTTTTCCATTTTCATCTCTGTCGAGATGTAATGTAGTACTCATAGGAGTGGGCTTAGTTAAAGGTCTTATGGATACTCTATTTAAAACATAACAAGCGGTGGCAACAACTTCTGCCCAAAAATGTTTTGGTAGAGTACTTCTATTTAATAAAGTACTAGCACATTCTTGAAGAGTTCCATTTTTTCTTTCTACAACTCCATTTTATTGTGGACTTCTAGAAAATGAAAAATTGTGAACAATTCCTTTCTTATTACAAAAATTTTCAAAAGCCTCATTTTTGAATTCTCCTCCATGATCACTCCGAATATTTTTAATTTTTAAAATTTTGCTATTTTGAATTCTTATAGCAAATATTTTTATATTTTCAAAAGTGTCAATTTTATTTTCAAAAATATTGTTCATGTAAATCTTGAAAAATTATCTAGTATTAAAAAACATATCTATTATGATTAATAGATTGAGTTTGTGTTGGCCTAAAAAGTTCCAAGTGTAACAACTTAGGTGGGTGCAAAGTAGATATCATTTTCTTCGATTTAAAAGGTGATTTAGTTAGTTTTCCTAATTGACAAGCACTGCAAATATTTTTAGTTTTAAAGTTTATCTTAGGTAATCCTCTAACTAAATTATTCTTAAATAATTTGTGAATAGCTTTAAAATTTATGTGACAAAATCTTTTGTGTCATAACCAAGGATCATTGTCTTTGGCCACTAAACACATATTTGTGCTATAATTAACTTTCATATTTAATATGTAAATATTTCTTTCTCTTATTTCTTTCTCTTATTGCTTCAAAAATAAGGTTATTATTTTGATAAAAAAATTTACACTTATTTTCAGAAAAAGTTATGTTAAAGCTTTTATCGTATAGCTGACTTATACTATGTAAATTATGTTTAAATTCTTAACTAATAAAAAATTTGTAATAAAAGGTAAATTAGATGTACCGTCATTGCTCACATTGCCTTTGCCGATGATATATCGTTTGGAATTATGTACAAATATGACATATCCTCCATCCGAGTAGATAATATTTTTCATATCTTTGTTTCGTATCATATATTTGAGCAACCACTGTCTAGTGTCCATTTTTCTCTTTTCTTAGTCGGTACCTATAAAAATATAGAAACAACGTTGGTACCCACCTTTTATTAGGGTCCTAAGAGTTAGATTTCAGAAAGCCAAACCCATAAGAGTTTAGAATTCCTTTTATAAATAAAATCCTTGTTATTATGAACTGTAGATATAAGAGATTTATTTACTTATTTTTGATTAAATTGTTGGTAGCCTTTGGTACCAAAATTTTTATAGTAAATTTTTACGAGCTTCTTTCTTTTGAACAATAACCTTTGGTTTGGATTTTGCTTTCACAAAATTATTCTACAAATTGTAAATTTTACAAGATGTGTCATTCTTCTTTGGTTTTGAAGATTTTTTATATCCTAGTCCATTCTTATTATTAGTAGACAGAGAATTACTAATAATTTTTGAAATATTTTCTCTTCCTTTATTGAATTTTTCACATTTTTAGTAATACTCTGTAATTCAGTTTTGAGACTAGTGTTATTTAACTCAATAATATAGATATTTTATTTCAATTCATGATTTTCTTATGCTAATTTCATATTTTTTTCTTTTTGCACTTCTATTTCTTTTGATAGCATAGTGATTTGAGAAGAAACATTAATAAGGATTCTTGTGTTTTAACAACCTCTTCTTCTAATATTTCCTTTTAATCTCTTAACGTATCAATCTCTATTTTAGTTATCTTTAGCTTTTCTTATGCATTTTTATATTTTCTTTTAGTTTCCTTGTTTTAATTTAATATTTTTGAGTTTACATCAATTAAATCTTCAAAACATTTATCACTTACAACATCAATTGAAGCCATAAAGAAGACGTTAGCTTGTTCTGAATCGCTCTCTTTATCAATGTCTGATGACGACGACGACTCTGAATCATCCCAAGTTACTGAAAATGCTTGCTTCTTCTTGTACTTGTCCTTACTAATTTTGAGTTTATCTCTTTTTCTTTCTAGACAGCCTTTCTTCGTATGACCCTTTTTATGACATTCGTAAAATTCGAGATTCGAGGCTGCAATTTGCTAATGTTGTATCTTCTATTATTTCCAAATTTATTGTTCTTTTTGAATTTTAAAAACATATTGAAATTCTTTGCAATCATTTCTATGTCATCTTCTTCTGAGTCCGAGTCTTCTTATTCATCTTTGAATGCAATATTTCTTTTATTTTGTGCTTGATCTCGCTTAGCCTGCAAATTTACTTCATATGACATCAGATTTCCAATTAACATTTCAGATTTGATGGTAGAAATGTCATTAGCTTCTTCAATGGCTAAGACCTTTCTTTTCATTCATCCGTTAAAGAGTTTAAAATTTTAGAAATAATATTAAAATCTGAAATTTTTTCTCCTAATGCTAATAGTGAATGATGTATTTCTTGAAATCTTGAGTACATATCATTTATGGTTCATCTGGTCTCATTCTAAAATTTTGGAACTATTTTTTGAGCATAGAAATCTTGCTTATTTAACTTTGTTAGTTCATTCATGTGTGATTTTAAGAGTTTTCCAAGTATCATAAGCAGGTAATACACATACTAACTCCATTAAATCCATTTATATCTAATGCACAATATAAAATATTCATAGCTTTTGCATTTGATGTAGCATCAATTCTTTGTGTATTTGACCATTCTACAAATGGTGTAGTGGATACAGTGTATTCAATTTGAGCAATATTCCAAGTATCATATCCATTTGCTTGCGTGAATTTTTTTATTCTAGTTGACCGGTAATTGTAGTTCAAACTATTAAATAGTGGTAGTCGTGCAATGGATTGCCCTTTAACAAAACTAATGTTAGTGTTATTTTCCATATTAACAATGTATCAAATAACTTTGTTATGGTTATAAGATGACCTGTGCTCTAATACCAAATGAAAGTAATGTTATGGATTGTAATATGGAATATTAACTAAGTTATCTACTAATGTGGAATATGAGTATAAAAAGTAAACGGTAAAGTAAATGACACTATGTATTTTTATACTGGTTCGAACTCCCGTTCCACGTCCATTCCCACACTCCTTATGGAATTTAATTAGCAACCCTCTCTTAACCAAGAGGAATAAGACTTCTACCGCCTAGAAAACCGAATAGGAATTCTACCGCCTGAGCAATTGAACAGGACTTCTATAATACAGATAATAAAGTTGTTTCTGACTAAATATGCTCTTGAGTAGCACTAATAAGTCAATAAAGTATACCCTTACTATAATTTTCTCCTTTTGTGGTATAACATGTAATTCGTGAAGATTAGAAGTAATTGTAATCACAAATAAATTAGTGCTCGAATGTGGAAGTGATTAGAGAGCATTTATGGAAGCAATTTGCAGAAAATAGTTCGCAAGAATATAGAATAGAATTAGAGAATAATGTTGTATTTTACAAACTGAAATCAAGTCTATTTATAGTGTTGAATAGTTGCAACTATTAGTGAAAATATTCGGTCAAAAGATGCGGAAACAACTGTTGAAATAACAGATGTTTCTGTTTGTTGAAAAGTGGTGACCTTTCAAAAAAATAGACGTTATGAATATTCAGTCGACTGAAAAAATGTATTAAGTAGGCTGAATATTCAAACGAATTTGAATTTGAATTTTATTGTGAAAAGAAACATCTTTCAATGTACCGAACAAGGGAGTTTAGTCGACTGAATGTTCAAACATGCTTGTGCATGTACGCATGTCTCAGTTGACTAGAATACCCTGTTCATTCGATTGAAACTGTCACTGCAAGCCTGTTTTACTTAGTTTTAAAAGAAAGTTTAATTTATAAATTTATATATTTAAAACTAAGTTTATATATATTATATCAAGTAAGTTTTAAAGGCTTGTGTGTGTATACCACTTAGGAGAAAATTTAAATGTTAATACTGACTAGACTATAAATAAACCAAACAAAATATTTGAAACTTGTCATTGAAATCTTTTGGTCTTCAATCTATTGTTGGGTAAACTAATATCTTCTCCTACAATTTTGGTTAGTTCATATAATGTATACTTATATAGTTGTCACAATTAAAACATCAAAATAGTTGGTTCTAACAAACTCAAGTGTACACATAAACTCAGACATGGTAATGCAAGTGGAACTTAACACATGGACTATAAAATGAAGTAAATATATGTACATATATGCACATATATACACATATATCTCAAAATAGTTTAAGCATGTGGCAGATCAGTAGAAAAGATTGAATTTTTCAAAGTCAAATATACAAACGAATAACCAGGCACACTAATATACATATATACACATATGTATGTAAATTTATATATGTACATAGTGAGTAGAAGGAAACTCAATAACATAGATTATAAAATCAAAATGGTTCAAAAATGAATTGGTTCATGCTCATTTCTATACAAATGGATACAGGTACATACAAACAACTCATAAACCAACAACATGTATGGATAAACCAAGATAACATAATAAGAAACCAGCAAAAGCAATTGGACCAGCAAAAGTAATTGGACCAGCAAAAGCAACATGGACTAGCAAAAGCAACAACAAAAGCATCATGGACCATTATAGTAAAAGCAATATGGACCATCACAGTGAAAGCAACATGGACCATCAAAGTGCACAAACAAGGAATCACTAGTGTGCACCTCCTTGATAAGGCAGTGTAGTGCCTTGTCACAAATTAAAACAAGCAAAAGCCAAAAATTAGAATAGCAAATGTCACAAATTAAACAAGGCAATGCAACAAATTAAAACAGGACAGTGCCACAAATCATACCAAGATGAACAAGGAAAAATAAAAAGGCAGAGAAATCCCTAGCTGAAGTAAAGATCGGTACACATATCGACAACCAATGTGCAGTCGTGGTTCAAAATTTTGAAGCATATATACAAAGAACATGTGAGTAAAGCATAAGAGCCATTTCAAATCAAAATCTCAAAATGAAAAAATTGGAAGCCAAATCCTATATAAGCACCCATATCATCATTGACATAATTGTAGATCGAGTTTCAGTAAAATGAGAAGATAATGAAAAATCATGACCAATCAGTAGCAATCGAGTTCGACTATGAACCCTAATTCCAAAAGACCCAAGAGAACCCAAATTGGGAGTGAGAGAGTATTGTATTTGCACAAAGATGAGAAGACGAGAAGGAGATCAATTCTATTTTATAAAACCCTAGGTTGAAGATGAGAAGGAGAAGGGCATTTGCATTGTATCGAGATATGGACCGAACAAGAATAAAAAGGGGGAATAAGAAATAAAGTGGGAAACAAAAAAAAGCGGTCATGAAATAATCGAGAGGGAAAAAATGGAGTTAAAACTAAAAAAATTGAGAATTTAAATCAAAGGATGGATAAAATGTTGTCTAGCTGACAAGCATTTTCATTTCACGGGCTATTCGGATAATAGTTGAAAGATTTCAAAGGCTGTTTAGAGAATAAATGATTTTTTCTGTGTTGTGTGAAAAAGTAGGATAATGGAAAATCTACATTATGTTGTGCAATCACTATTGTATGATTCACTTTTTGGCATAGTGCATGACCCAAAACAACCTCCTTCTCTCGCGCTAATTGAAGCTCCTATAATAGAGTTCGCTCCTCCTCCCTCGACTTGACAATACCAAAGACGTAAACATCGACAAGGTACTTCATCCTCTTAACATTCAAAAGCGGAATTTGCTCACGGGCCTTCACAACCTACTGAGGCCACGCAAGCAAGTGAGGAGGAGGATTCATTGAGCGAGGTTCCATTATCACGTAGGAAGCCTAAATGAACTCCTCAAGTACTCCGCAACCTACAAAAATAGATTAGATATTATGGATTTATTGGCTTGGTCGAGGTTGGGTCAAATGTATCAAATGTTGTAATTTGAAGTATTGATGTAATAAATGTAGTGATGTATGTATGCATGGATCAGATGGTTTGTTTTTTGCTGTATCGAATTGTGTTTTCTTTGTATATTATGTAGGATGTAGTGAAGGATGGAAGTTTCCAGGTTTTTGTTTGGAACCTGGATAAACCGGGGCGACTTCTCAAAAGTCCCCAATAGGAAACTTTTGAAAAAGCGTCCGCTGGTGACTTTTGAGAAGTCGCCCCAGCTCATCAGGTTTCAAACGGAAATTTGGAAACTTTCACCCCTCCCTAAAAACAATTTTATTACATAGACCCTCCTCTCTCTCACACACATATCATTCTTCATTTACGAAATTAAAAACAAAAAAACCCAAAACCATATCTACAAATCCCTACTATAATTCATCGTTTCGAATTCAAATCCCTACTTGACTTTAAAGTATATTACATGTCTATATAGAAGTGCTTATTTAACTATAGATGCAATAGATCAATGGGAAATTGATGAAACTTTAATGAAATAATGCGACCACTTGGAGATTGATTCGACTGTAAATGTTAGTGACATTTAGTTTGTACCCAAAACCCAATTATCACCACAATCAACACATAATGGGTTTGTACCTGGTATACAATTAAATGTTGAAGCAAATCAGCTAGGAGGAGGGAATTTTTTTGCAATGAACTGGAACAAGCATTTGAAGTATCGGAAGAAGCAGCCGAAGGCTATTTTGTCACTACAAATGGTGGTAAGTGGAAGAATCATGGTAAAGCATAACTATTGGAGAGGCTTCCCTACTGAGGATATGTTGGTGTAGATCTACCTGCAACATGCCCTTGCTGGAAATAAAAAAAATGCAGGTTGTATGTTCTACACTTATGCACGTTATAAGTTAAGTAAAGAAATACCTCAATCGTTCAACCACTGTAATTTTTTCAATGGATAGATCCTCCAATGTGTCGCAGAGGACTTGAGTATGCAATAGCGATGCAGGATAAAGTTAAGTGGTTAGAAAAAGCACTTCAGATGTAGTTTGGGTATCCTACCGACTAAATTATGGTATGTTCATGTTTGTTGTATCATAGGGTGTATCATTTGTTGTATCATAGTGCACTGTATGTTAATTCGACGTTGTATCATAGGGTTTATTGATTATTCCACTGTAGTGTACTGCATGTTAGTTCGGCTTTTGTTGTATCATATGGTGTATTGTACCATATGGTGTATGTTGTATTGTATGGTGTATCATTTGTTGAATCATATGGTAATATAGTGTTCGGTAAAGTGTTAGACAAACACATCTAATACAAAACAAAGAACGGAAACAAGTTTTTATACAAACACATGTAATACCAACATAAATAACACTTGTTCTAAAACAAACACATCTGTTACCAACTCCAACACTAATAATATCAACACCAATGGTAATAAAAGCTAAGTTTCTATAGTATGAGGACTCCTCTTAAGTCTGCGCGCTCCACATTTGCTGCACCTATTTATTTTTGGAGGCTGCATCTCATCCATAGTACTTTAATTCTAGTAGGCCTAGGCCTTTCAGGTGTCAATGTGTTGTCTATGGAAGACCCAACGGTCCTTCTTGTGCACTCCAGTACCATCTATCACGAACGGATGAAATTTGGATGTGTAGGCCGCAAGGCAGCTCTGAACCGTGTACCAAGTTGAGGCAAAGTCACAATGAGCTCTATTGGCACAGTTAACAACTAACGAACAAGCAACCATCACATGCGCACAAGGCAAGTTCTGAAGTAAAGTGATGTTGCATATACACGAACAGTGTTACCATCGATTATTACTTTAAATTTATCACCGATGTTGTGAATTACTAGCCACTCGACTTGACTGAATCAGACCATCTAATGCCTAGCTTTACTTGCTCTCTTAGCTATCTTTGCTTCCCATTTCGAAGTTCATCTACATGTCAAATTATTAGCAAAATTTCTTATTTTATGAAAGTGATCCACCTACCGAAAAAAGGTATGGACAACTAGAGCTCTAATAGGCACAAATTGTGCATCTCTAATTACACCATTAAAGCTTTTTGATGCATTAGTTGTCATAACATTAGATTGGCCGCCATAATCCTTATACAAGTCCCAATTTTCATCTTTCCCTACCAAACTTCTCTCTTCCAATTTTGCGCTCTAATGTTAGTGGTCTTAACTTTCTCTCGAATCTTCAAATACTCAACCTCCTCCTAATCAAGTTGCAACATAAAATTAACTCGATAATCATTTGTCTCTAAAGCCTATGGCTTGGAAATTTGCTTTCAATGTTTATGTTTTAATCCCTATTTGCTCTCCAATGTTGTCGGTATTCCTTTTATTTTATCATAAATAAAAGTAATACAGAGATTGTTAACACTATGAACGAACCTTCGCATGCAAGAAAAAACCTAACCCTAACTATCACATGATTTCGACTCAACAATAGCGTAAGCCAAAGGATAACGCTGACCATTTGCATCCACTGCGGTTGCAACAAGTAAGTACCTTTGTATTTTTCATATAGATGTGTGCCATCAATGCAAAGCAATGGTCGACGGTGTATAAATCCCTCAATATAAGGGCCAAAATCCTACAAAGCACGATCAGAAACCCCATACTCATGGATGATAACGTGTCCAACACTATCTAGATTCATTCTAGCAATTTCAGCAAAATATTGTTGTAGATTGGAATATGACTCTGCCCAATCACCATATATATGTTCAATTTCCATGCTCAATGCTCTTCACACTTTCAAACAACCAATTTTAACAAAAAAAATCCTCCATTAAAATCTGAACCGCTCCACCTGTTATGTTCAAATCCGCTTTCATGAAAGGCATGATCTTCGAATCCAAAAAGGTATGATTGCTTGGATATTTTTTAATAACACATCATCCAAATTGTGATTTTTTTTAATTTTATAGCATGTATTCTTCATGGACAATTTGAATCGACGTTGTAAATGGCGGTGCATTTTGCTTTGCTTCACAATACCGGCTTAAAAGAAATTGCATGTAAAATTGAACATTAACTTAATTGTTGCAGAAAATTTTCTTTGCTCTCAAACACCATATCAACTTTGAAATTGTTTTGAACACTAGAAGATGGTAATATTTCATTGTTGAATTGCATATTTGCAACGACAAATCTAGCTATCAACTGTGCATTACACAAATCATCATCTAAAGGTATCTCAATATCTGGTCTATCACTATCCACATATCCTTGGTCTTCGCCTCCAAAATTATAGTAAGTGGGCCATTGTTGACTTGCATGTTATCTATACTCATTGCATCACTCTCTGGTCTTAATAGAATAGTCATGCTAAGAACCGCAGCAACATCGTCAACTTGTACGTGTTCATCAGCATTTACATCCATATCCTCATCAACTACATTAAGAACCCCTAATTCAGCCGTTGGTTGAATGTTTGGTAATGTATCGATGTCGTGTGCCTGAAAGCTGCAATATGAATATACAACATTTTTAATGTGGTTATAAAATCCAACAATATTCATGTAACTACAAACCATAACTTACTTCTGGCTTATACGGTATAAATCAGAAGTTGTGGGCTACAGACGAAAAGACATATGCCTGCTCAATGGTCCATCAATATTTTGGGTCCGATGTTGTTGTGGAATAACGCTGCATAAGAAAATTAAATTACCTATCATATCTATTACATAAAATAATTTATAATTTTTATGTCATCATAACTATGTGTTACATCTGATTCATGCGTGCAAAATTATCCTGACTCAGATACGGATATCAAAATTGTACATTTAGCTGGGTATCCATAAAAGGAGGATATCCAAATGACATTTGTTGATGCCAATATTGCACTACGTTCATAAGTGGAATACTGTAACTTTGCGACGATGGTCCTTCTCAAGTATTCATGGTCTCAACCTAGAATAATCTTCGACGCTGAAATTAACTACAGGTGCTGGTATAGCTCGTATCTACCACCGACCTTCTATTTTTCCCAATAAACAACTCTATTGATTTTGATACCATAAAAAACATTAATTCAACATCATCATCTACAATTTTAATTGCTTTAGATCCAAAATTGGTTTGCCAATTGCAAACTATATCAATATTATATTCCTCTAAATTTATCTTAGTTGCTTTGTACACCGACTCTTTCAATTGTTGTAAGATAGATCCTTTATGAAATTCAGTGTTTTGTATAAAGCACCAACATATTTTCCACACATTTGATCATCAACAACCAATTTACTATCATAATAGTATATAGTTGGAATAAAATAGGAGCCATTCTAGAAATAAATGATACAACATTATTTCACTTTCAATCCCAAACCTACCAAAAATCTACAGTTTACAAATTCATATCTTGATAGATCTGGATTGATGAGATGTTGGTATTCTTGAAGTAGATCTTCCAAGCCGCTACATTTTATTGAAGTCAATGCAACCGATAAGAGATTTCAAAATGAAAAAATGGAGATTGGTTTGGGTTTTTTAAGAAAGGTTTGGTACAGTTTAAAATAAAAGAGGAGAGGAGGTTGTTGGGTATTAGTTTAGTAAAATGGGTGACTTTTGAAAAGTAGCCAATATGCAGCTTTTTAAAAAGTCGCCCATAAAGCGTATGCCTTCACGACTTTTGAAAAGTCACATACCTAGGACTTTTAAAAAGCCGCCGATACCATCCCACATAAAAAAAATAAAACAGACTGGCGCTATTTGAAAAGGAGCAAGTGTGTTTTAGCCAGCAAATCAAAGTGTTGTTCACAACAAGGCTACAAATGGTATTAGTTTGTAAATATGGCTATTTGTGTAATTAGTTTGCAAAAGGAAGCCAACTAAAAAAAATCCATTGTTTATTAAACAGTAGGTTACATGCCCACATTTTCAGAATTCCCTACTACCATATTATAGTATATACTAGGTCTACATGAGTGTATCAACAACTTGCTTATCTCAGTTGTTAAGAGTACCTTCACACTGTTAAGATATTTTTAACACCAAAAGTTCCAAATAAGTAGCTGTTTAGACAATTATTTCATTCATTTATGAACAACCACTTCATGCATATTAACTTCTAACTTTTTTGATATAAATTTAATCTTGCATTAACTAACAAGATTTTATTTGTTCTTTTGTTAGGTATCAAATGAAGATAGTGAATATTTAACCATACTACTTGATCCTACAAAAGAAAACTCATTTTGTGTAGAGAAGCAAAATGAGTTCTCTTCACTAATTTGTTAATACGACATCTATAAAGATTTAGTATTATAGGACTCATCATGTCTGTCATAATCTATATGCACGTTTTGGTTCATAGCCTAGCAAGCACGTTGGTTTACCACCGAAAAAAGAAGGCGATTCAAACCAATTCACTTTCGAGCTCTAGAGGTAGCATGGTAACAAGAACGCTGAAGCGCCTGTGTTACTGGAAATGCCAAGTGTTCCAACAAGCTATCTCAGAAAGGGTGTACAACTTGCGTTTATGTTTCCATTAAAGATATTGAGAAGAGGTGAGCTTTGGCAAAAGTTCCATTAGTTGTACATTTAAGAAGAACTGATTCTATGTATGTCGCATCTATATATGTTTTTGATTATTTTCTACAGTGTGGATATGACGTGTTGGACCGATTTCCTTACAATACCAGGTAACTTTTGAATTGTTTCCTAAGATCCATAAATATGCAACTATTATTAAATAAATTTATAGAATTATTGAAGAAATATTGTCGTAGGTGAACTTACGATCTGACCTTTAATCTACTGAAGATCTGAGCGACCTAAAGACATCCTCATCAACTTCATGTACGACTTCCGTGCCTTAGCTTCTAAGCTCTTCTACCTAAACCTGATATTTTTCCCATTTTGAATATTTCATATCTATAAAAAGACACAAATATGTATTTTTATAGTATTTAAATCAAGTTATATGGACGACTTATAGAAAAATCAATTGCAGTATCATCAACCCATCGACTAGTGGTTAATCCTTACCCTCGACCCATTCTTGTTGATCTTACAATAAATCTATCATGATATTGGTTCTCTATGAAGCTCGTCATAATGAAATTTTTTAATCAATATATTATAGTACGCATATTATATTTCTCTTTAAATAATAATTAAATTTAAATTACAATTACCAAATCGTTGTGATAATTGGCATAAGATCTCGAACCACACGATGTAGCTTGAGGCTTTTCTTTCTACATGTTGTATTCCTACGTCAATGCTCTTTGAACTCCTCCAAATCCCAATATACCAGAAACCGATCATAAATCACCTAAGCAAGTAATGGATGCTTCTTCCAATACTTGAGCAAATACGAAAAATACAATATAAGATGAATGTAGATGTCTATTTCACAATGAAAATAAACACCTATTGTGACAATCCTCACCTCCCGACACATCGATCCAAAGCCTAAGGTGACTTACGAACTCACGTCGGTGCTGAGAAATATGAGCTATTGGTGTTTTTTAAACATCACAGAGACTAAAGATATAAAATATGATCTAAGACATTCTACAATTTCAGATCACACAATGGAAGATAATAACATATAAATATAGTAAATAATCAACTCAGAAAATGTCTTAAAATACAAACTCATAAAGCAGTATGTAGTCAAATCCAAAGTACACAGAAATACGATATATAGTCTAATAAATATTAAGTGTTGACTAAGATAGACAGTTACATGGAGAGTAATATAAAATCATAAGCAACTCCAATAATGAGCTCACTTCTCCATGTACTAATCATGGGTTTACAACCTGCTGCCCTATCCTCTTATAGTAGGGAAAAAGAAAGAAAAAATGGTGGATCATACAAAAGTCTGGTGAATGAGTATGTCATTAATATATTATGATCATTGCAGTCGACTTTAATACTACTCTATGTGACCGAGAGTGTCCTACAAGTGTTCGTGAATTACTTGTTTACTTTACTTAAGGGTCTTAGCTCAATACATACCTATACTAACTACTTTTGTGGTCTCATACTTAGGAATGAACCTCTAGACAACTAATGATTAGCTACTAGCTATTGGAACAATTCCATATAGGATTGCCCTGCTACTTCCCATATTATGATTATGTGTAACTATTCCAATATAGACTTCCCTACAATTTCTACCATGTGACTAACTTCCCCACAACTACGACTACATGTAACCCTGTTACGCATTGAAGGGGAGCCTGAGATGCCGACTCATCGAAGTGTCTATCATCTGCATCTAGGTCCGCCTTTTAATGGTAACGTACCGCCAATTATTGCATGCATCGGGATCCAACAACATAGCATCACGTTGCGTCATCCATGGATACGAAGAAACTCCCATTATATAGGCCCTACACTTCATTAGGAATCAGTCAGTGATGCACATTCACCTCCTATGAGTGTCATTTGTACTAGAATTGCTTGCAATTGAATATCGACCTGTGTTGGGTAAAAAGCATTTACCCAGTCCTGAAACATCCTAGTGTCTCATTATAGGGAATCAGCTTGCCTACTCCTAACATCCATATATAATATATATAAATACATATAGTATTAAGTAATTTATTTATAACCTAGGCCTTAGGCTACGATTCAGACTATGTTCTAGAAACGTTGACCGCTTGCTCCTAGAGCAGTCGATTGCTTGTTGTCGAACACTCCTGTAAGTACGCTCGACCGACCGCTGTGAAAATTTTAGGTTAATCTGATTGTTTTTTATTTTGATTAATTACTATTTAATTTTGTTCATTCTCTAGTTTCAACAGCAAACCTACATTTTCATGTTTAACCATTACTATTTAATTCTAAGTACATGAAGCAATCAATAACTATAACCATGTACTTATCCATCATCCACTGGCAATTATTGCCCTTTGTTAAATTTCTACTGAAGTATGTACATGAAACGTGAAATGCACATCAACTAAACCTAATGTAAAGAGTAGGTGGCCTCCTAATGTAGTCAATCTCGAGTTATGCAAGTGCTTATGCCATGTATCCAAGATGTATGCAATATCCTATGTAAATTTACTTGCAATTCTACATGCATGCACAACCGTCTATCCACATGCAGCAATCATATGCATAAAACTCAAAAAAATAAAACAAGTGAGTATGTGAGTATGTATGCTAACTAAAGGATATACTTATCTACGAGTGCAAAAACCAATCCTTAAATACATCCACTAATGTCCATCGTCGATAACATGTCATACTGACATGTTCCCAAACATTCTAACATCCAATAGTCTTTACCTATGGGGTATACTCGGCTAAATCTTAAAACAAAGTAGTCAATATTTATTCGATTAAATTGGAAACATACTAGAAAATAGTTGTTAGTGGGTAGGCAAGATCCTTTCCTCAGGCTTTCATGTACTCTCCGCTAGATCGTCTCTCTACTGAACTTTAACAAGCTTGATTACTTGTTATAGAGTTGTTTTGTACCATGCTCAAGAGTATGAGTGAGTGCATGGTGAACAAGTGACTCCCTCTCCACCCACTCTAGATGACTTGGCTCAACTACAGCTGCCATATCATTTAGACACTTTCGTAAGTATGGCACATGTAAAACGTCGTGTACTCCCGCTAACTTCTCAGGAAGCTCTACCCTATAAGCTAACTCCCCAATTCTACTAATAATTGTAAAATGCACTACAAACCTCAATGCTAGATTTTTTTTAACTACAAAATCTCATAACATGCCTAAACGGTGAAACCTTCACAAAGACCATGTTGCCCACTGCGAACTTCAACTCCATTCATATCCTATCAGTGTTAGATTTCTACCCATCCCTTGTGGTTTTCATCATCCCACGGATCAAGTCCATCTTCTCTAATGTCTCCCTTACCACATCTGGTCCTAGAATAATCCTATCCGCAATATCGCACCAACACGACAGTGATCTATAGGCTCTTCCATATAATGCCTCTAATGGTGCTATCCTAATACTCGCTTGATCGTTGTTATCATATATGAAGACCACCAGTGGCAAGTGATCCTTTCAAGAGCCTCCAAAATCTAATATGCACATTCAAAGTATGCTTTCACACTTGGTTCACCCTCTCCATCTATTTGTCCTTTTATAGATGATAAGTGGTACTCAAGCTCAATCTGCCTAAAACCTCCTACGGACTCCTCCAAAACTCGTTGGTGAAACTGAATCTTGATGTGCACGTAAATGTGCATGTTTTAACCTCCATATTTCATCGAATTTAATTAAATAAATGAGAATATATGGTATTTTAACATGTTTAAACCAATATTTTAATAATTTTCAAATCATCATTTATTCATCTTCATATAGGGGCAAAATGGTCATTTTTGTGCATATATGAGTTTGAGAAAATTTACTTGGATATTTTTATGTTATTTTGTAGGAATTTGAAATCAAATAGAAGAGGTCTTCATTCAAATATCCATGCATAGGAGTGAAGGGAAACAAATAAAGATGGAAATAATTCATTTCATGCATCATGAGGGATCCTACCTACTCACATACCATGACCCTCTACTAAGAGCTAATGCTTATGACTAAAGCTACATGCACATTTAAATGGAGGGTTATGCTGATGCTAATAACTACTTTGAGGTTACATTTTCTCAGAGGGTAATTTGGGTAGTTCCTTAAAATATGATTAGGGTTTTAAAACTTGTATAAATACCCTTTATGTTTCATGTAATTAAGCTCTTAGCCTCCTCTTGTAGTTAGTTTAGTTTTAGATTCAAAAATAAACAAAAACTCTCTTTTCTTTTTCATGGCTACTTTGCCATTCTTTCATGTAATTTTCTTTTTTATGCAATTTTAATTCGTTCTCTCATCTATTTACATGCTTTCTTTCCTTCCATATTAGTAGTTAGGATTTATTTATGCAAGTAGATTAGCTTTTATTTTATTTTAGTTAGCTCTCTTTTTATTTAGCTTGCATTTTTCTCTTATTTTTGTTTCATGTTGAATGAAACATTTGTTGAAATGATAACAAATATGAGAGGCTAAACCTCTTCAATTTAGAGGTAATGATGCTCTCTTAATCATGTAGATTCAACATTGATGACTTGTAATCTCTTTTTGTACTTAATGCCAATATTTAGTATGGTTTAATTTTGTTGTTTTAGCTTTGAATTTGATAGCCTAAGTTGTTGATAAAAAATAAGCTATGCTTAAACAAACACAAACATAAATTGCCTCTTCATCTACATATGATTATGGTAATGAAGTGAATATTATAATCAAAATTTGATGGTCCATATTTCAAACCAATAGTTAATTTATCATTCTTAAAATAGATTTTATTTTCAAGTTCATTAATATTTTCATGAGAATTAATAAGTGGTTTAGTGGGTATGTTAAAGTTTGATGGTTTATACTGGGCTAATTAATAACACAAATATTCCATACTTATGATAAACATATCAGCTAAACTCATTAATGACCAAAAGAGAGATTATAATTTCATATATATTGATTTATGTGATCTTGAGAAGGACATTACCTCTAAATTGCCTTATTTTTTTGTTAGTTTATAGAATATTTTAGCTTCAAACAATTTCAAACTCTTGGATAATTTGATTGAACAAAATTTTAAAATCTAAATAATTCTTTATGGATCGACCCGTACTACCACGTACTAGAATTGTACTCTGTGCGCTTGTGGTTATTTTTATTTTAAATTTGATCAGCTATTTTCTAATCTGATAGGAAGTTAGCCGATCAAACAGATCTCGATCGCTCGCAATGCTAGAAGAAACTTTGTGTAACCTTAGGATCTCTCACTTTTAGCACCACCAACGCCGTTGCAATCCTCGTACCCCTTACTAGAATAAATGAGTGCATTTAGTCATCCAATTAACAATGGCCCAAATACTCTCATTCTCTCTCCTACTCCTAGGTAGTGCATCAATAAAGTCCATAGATATATTCTTCCACTCTGGAATATCTAACGGCTGCAACAATCCTCCTGTCTTCTTCTACCTTTAGACCATGGCATGTCATACATTAGGCTACATACTCCGTCATATGCTTCTTCATACCAGGCCAATAAAAGACTTTCTTCATGTCATGGCACACTTTGTCTTTATCGGATAAATAGTCATCCTAGAGCGATTAGACTTAGCAAGTACCATGGCGATCGAATCTATAACGAAAGGAGCACACAATCTACCAAACCTCTGTAACTATTCCTTTGAGTCAATGGTATAACGTCTTACATGACGTGACCCGTCTCTTCTACTGCTAAATATTCCAAAGTAGTATCTTATGAAGGTCAAAATTCGAAAGTATAAATAAATTCCAAATGCTTCCACTCCAATAAAATAGAACCTAACACCATATGCTTCCTACTCAAGGCTTCGGCTATGACATTACCATTGCCTGGAGTATAGGAAATATCAAAGTCATATAATGCCAAGAACTCATCTACCTCTGCCGCCTTAGGTCCAAATTCTCTTAGGAGAATAAATACTTAAGGGACTCATAATCCATATATGGCTTAAACTGCTCTCTTAAAAGGTAGTATCTCCATGACTAGAGTGCAAAGACAATGGCTACCAACTAAAGATCATGGGTAGGATAGTTTTTCTCATGGAATTTCAACTCTCGACTAGCATAGTTCACTACTCTCCCTTCCCACATCAACACCATGCCTAACCCCATATCATAAACATCGGTATATACTATGAATGCCTTCATGCCATTGGGTAACATTAGAACAAGTGCACTAGTCAATGACAGCTTCAACTTGATAAAAGCATCTTCACACTTTGCGTTCCACGAAGATACCAAATTCTTCTTGGTAAGGTGGGTCGGAGGGGTAGAGATTTTAGCAAAGTCTTTAATGAATTTCCTATAATAGCCCGATAACTAAGAAAACTCCCCACTTCCATGGCATTCTTTGACATATGCAAATCCTGTAATGTAACTACTTTACTAGGATCGACCGCCATCCCACTTTGTAAAACAGCTTGTCTCAAAAAGCTTACTTTTTGCGTCAAAAGTGACATAAATAAAACTTCATCTTCAACTTATGCTTTCAGAGTGTAGTGGGCACTCCTTCCAAATGCAATATGTGCTCCTCGCTCCTCAAATAGACCGAAATGTCATTCACAAATACCACTGCAAGCTTATTAAGAAACCCTTTTAAAACTTAGCTCATCAGATCAACAAAGTAGGCAATTGCATTGGTTAGTCTGAAGGGCATAACCAACCACTCGAAAATTTCATCGGTTATACAGAAAGTAGTCTTTTGAATACTACCCTAGGCTACACACAATTTATGAAATCCAGTAGCCAAGTTAAGCTGAGAGAACATCTTCTCTCCAACCAACTGATCAAAGAGATCGTTCATGAGGGGCAATGGATAACGATTCTTTTTTGTTAACTTATTCAACTCCTTATAATCGAGAAAAGCCTTAGAGAACCATCTTCCTTAGTGGAAAAGACGATGGCTCTCCCCGCTTCAAAATACTCCTCCTAATGAAACCGTTCTCCAATAGCTTGCTCACTTGATTATTCAACTCGCGTCTCTCCTTGGGAGCCATATGCCCCAAATGTAGGGCAGCAGGTCTGGCGTTCCCCACAAGATAAATTTGGAACTCGATATCTGTAACACCCCTAATTTTTGTTTAACATTATTCAAGACATTTAATTAAATAAATTAAATAGAATAATGTGGTTGGTTAAGGAGTTGAGATTTAATTATCAACTAACTTGGCCCCAGCTAAACTAATGAATGTATAAGTATGATTTATAATTTATAAGTTAGGAAAATAAGAGGAGGGCAATATGGGAATAGCCACACCTATATACCATTAAACCCTCCCTTATTCTCACCTACCATTTTGTAAATCAAAATACACATAAAAGATAAGAAATAGCCAGCCATTAAAATGCCCTGGGAGAGCAGCTAACTTGGAAGATTCAAAAGAGAAAGCTAGAAGATTAAAGCTAAGGCAAATCTCAAACTCCAAAAACTTAATCAAGGTGAATAATAGCATAAATCAACTCATTTTTCCTTGTTTTGGTTCAGTTATGGATAGTAATCGAATGTATTTTATTAAATCATGTTTGGATCTAATAATCATTGTTTGGATAGATAACGATTTATGCTAATTTATTGGAATTTTTATGGAATTAAAATGATGGGTTTTAAAGTAAAAAACATAGCAAACAACCTCCAAATGACTTGATTTTTGGCTATGTTGTGTAAAACATAATTTTAAAGATAGATTATTAATTTTATAATTTTCGGAGTTAATAGGAATATTTTATGAATTTCCTAAGAAGAAAAATGCATTTATTTTAGGTTTTAATTATTAAAAATAATAAAATAATAAATTCTGCAT
Organism: Allium cepa; assembly: GCA_030765085.1. Classification (NCBI taxonomy): domain Eukaryota; kingdom Viridiplantae; phylum Streptophyta; class Magnoliopsida; order Asparagales; family Amaryllidaceae; genus Allium; species Allium cepa. The sequence goes on from CM060930.1 coordinate 244,946,895, forward strand.
TGAAATTTTTATATGATGAAGAAAATGTTATTTTAGATTTTTGGTGGATTTTTGCATTTTTCCCAAGTGATTTCGATTTATTATGGATTTTCTAAGCTGAAAAGGCTTAATAATTATATTAAATTATTAATATAATTAATTATTTTGAAAATAATTTTTTGAAATAATAAATCTAGTCTATAGCAGTTTTTCTACAAAGAAAGTGTTAAAGTATGTCATTAACCAATAATAATTTGACAAAGGAGTTGGTGAAAAGAATATACTTTAATTAGCAAAATAATACTTTTCAGGTTATTTATGACTGCCATTCAACCTTTCGACTTAGATATCTTTCGACCAAGTAACCTTTCAACGTAGATCATTCTGCAGCATTTTTGGACCTTTATGCAGCATTTTGGATTAACCTTTTGACTTAGATACCTTTCGGCTAAGTAACCATTCAACTTAGATCATTCTACAACACTTCTGCACCTTTCTACAACATTTTGGATGAACCTTTCGACTTAGATATCTTTCGACTAGGTAACCTTTCGAATTAGATCATTCTGAAGCACTTCTGCACCTTTCTGCAGACTAAGCAACCTTTCAACTTAGATCATTCTACAGCACTTCTAGACCTTTCCACAGCATTTTAGATAAACCTTTCGACTTAGATACTTCGTACTAAGTAACCTTTCGACTTAAATTATTCTACAGCGCTTTTTGACCTTTTTGCAGCATTTTTGATGAACCTCGATTTAGATACCTTTCGACTAAGTAATCTTTCAACTTAGATCATTTTGCAGCATTTCTGGACCTTTTTACATCATTTTGGGTGAACCTTTCGACTTAGATACCTTTCGAATAAGTAACCTTTTGACTTAGTTGAAAGCTACCTTTCGACAGCAGTTGTGAACGTCGTGGAATCCTTTTTGCAGCAGTTTTCTCCAACTTTGTTTGCATATTTCAAATAGGCATAACTTTCTACCCGTATGCCCGTTTTTCTGTTATCGCTCTGCGGAAAGGCTACGGAAAGGGAAACCATCTTTTGAACATAATAGAATAGGTTAGAGACCTTAATTCTATAGCTATAAAAATTTATAGCTAAAACAAAGTTATATATTTTCGAAGGAGTTGATTTCTTTTCTTTTGAATATGTTTGCTTGGTTTTCTTTGCCTTCGAAGGGGACACTTTCGAAGGGTTTGTAAAATTGTTTTCTTTTGATCAAGTTTTATACTTTAGAAAGGTAGAATTTAAAGTATTATAAGACATGAGCCAAATGTATTTAAGAGCATTCGAAGGAGGTTATCCTATGAAGTCAGAAGCTAGGTTACAAAGGTATCGAAAGGTTTTATGATCGAAACTCTATTTTCAAAGGAAAAACTCATGACTATATTAAAAGCATTTTTATAATAGTTTAAGAAGAATCTATCTTTGATAAATTAAACCCATAGGGATGATATTGCTATGTTGTTATATTGCTTCTTCTAATATGAAGATATTCACTATATAATGGACACATAACTGCATTTTGCGGAAAAAGGGTAGGATAACCAGTTAGGTTAACCCAGTAATGAATATAAATTAAATAAATTCATGAATGATTAGAGTTGCATCCAGGAGGTCAGGAAGACCAGGATATAGGATGCTAAAATATAAATGAAACATATTTGCAGGGAAAATAGGTTTACAGTAATTCCATGAAAACTGTATGATATTGGCAGGGGCCAATAGGTTAATAGTTAGCCTATAAAAACTATGTATAAAAGAGGATGTTAGATAGACAAGTTCATAGTTGGCCTATGAAAATTATGTGTAAATGAAGATGTCAAATAGACAGGTTAATATTAATCCCATGAAATCTATGTAATTGGACAAGGAGTCCTTAAATGTTTACCGGTTATTAGTTAGCCCATGAAAACTAATAGGTTAGTAATGATCCTAGAAACTATAATTGAGACAGATAGTCAAAATGATGGGTAATCCATATTTGATTTGCTTGTTTTTCATATTATTATAATGTTTTGAAATACTATGCTTTTAACAAATGTGGATGTAGGAGCACAATATATGGTTTTATAAAGGTTTTAGGATACTAGTGAGTGGAAAACCCATTCCGCTAAGCGGCGTGGTCTCACTAGATATCTATTTGGTTTGAGATGACAGACTATTATTCATACCAGGCTTTATGTCTAACTCTAAATTTTTGTTTTCCCCTCAAATTCTTGCATGCTCAATTGATTTTGAGTAGTTTTAGGTTTAAAGTTTTCAGTTTCTCTTCTTAGAGGAATAAAGCTTTCGGAGGTATGTAGGAGGAATATAGTTATTTAAAGATTTCTTTTCCGCTGTGTATTTGGATGAAAAGGAAAATTTACGAGCCTTGCTATATACTCTGATAAATAAAGGGGGCATCTTCATATGTCGCTCTTGGCGTATTTTTAATAATTATATTTAGTTGAACGTGATTAATGTGATTTAGGATTATGTAATAAGCATGAAATGTTTTGATTTGAATATGAAATGTGTTTTTGAATTGTTAAAATTTTCCACATTTCTGTGATCTGTGTATCAATGAATCTATCACCGCCGTATTTGGTCGTCGAAGATTAATAACTTTGAATGACTACAGCATTCATAGCCGTTAATTTTGGGCCTCTAAGTAGGGGGATGTTACAATTTGGTATTAGAGCATAGGTTTATGAAGCTTTAAAATAAAAGATAAACCTAAAAGCTTTTTGAAACATAATTAAATGAATTTAAAAACACGATCAGGATAAGGGATAACGTTATAGTAGAGTATTTGTATTTGTTATATATAAGTATACCCTTTATCTTTAGACTCCTACCTTTATTAGGTTATTCTTCTATATCTCATGAAGCTTGAATACAGATATGGACAGAAGGAGAGGTAGAGTTAATATGGCAGGAGAAATCACCACTACCAATGGAAGCACCAAACTGAATGTTAGAAGAGGACAAGGTCTGGCTCAAGCTGAAAATGTTGCTACTAGGGTTCCCCAAGTGGATATGGAACCATGTATCAATTCTTAGTCAATTTGATGCAAGCTGGAACAACTGCAGGGGTAATTGGTGGTAACACTATGAATGCTGGAGGTGCAAATCCTGTGGCCCCATTTGGCTATAACTATGCCAAGCTGAGCAGGGATTATATCAATCTAGGAGGAAAGCCGTTTGTTGGAACATAAGATGCAGTTGAAGTTGAGAACTAGCTTTGGAACTGTGAAAGAATCTTTATAGATTTAGGCTTGGATGATGGAAAGAAGAGAAGGCTAGCCTCTAGACAGTTGCAAGGGTTAGCGCTTTACTGGTGGAATAGTGTGACGGTCAGAGTTTCAAAGGAAAAGCTGACATGGGCTAATTTTTGAAGAAGGTTTGAGCAGAGGTTCTTGTTTGAGGTTGCCAAGTCGGCATTGATGAGGAAGTTCATGGATCTTATATAAGGAGAGATGTCAGTGATCGAGCATGCTGCTAATTTCGATGAGCTGTCTCGATATGGTTATGCATTGGTTGACACTAATGCCAGAAGGAATGAAAGATTCATTCGAGGTTTGAGGCCAGAAATGGGTAAAATGACCGTGACTCATATTAGGGAGCCTTTTCATGTCGTGGTGGAGACGTCTATTCTCCATAAGGAGATGCATGCTGTTTCTGTTAGGGAGAAACCATTTGAGTCCTAGGTCCCTTAGGGTAAGAGAAGGAAATTCTTCAAGAGGAAAGGAGCCTAGAAAGGGAATGCTACTAAGAAAGCAAAGGCGGATTTAGTGTGTTATAAGTGTGATAAGAAGGGCCACTATGCCAACAAGTGCAAACTGGTAAAGGAAAGAAGCCTGTAGAGGAGAAGAATGTGAAATGCTTCAACTGTGATCGAGTTGGGCATTATAAGAGCTAGCGTCCAGAGCCGGTCTAAGCGGACAAAGGGAAGGTGTTTGCTATTGGACCGCCGTCTTCTTCTAGACCTACTACCACAGAGAAAGGGAAAACTGTAATGGAAGGTATGTTTTTTATTCAGAGTATACCGATTATAGTACTTTTGAATACTCGTGCATCACACTCATTTATATCGCAGTATTTGGTTGATGGGTTATGTATAGAACCCACATACCTTATTACCTACTTAAGGGTTGCAAACCAATAGAAGGGCATGCAACTCTTAGGATGAGATGTGACCAGTTAGAACTTGATTTGTTAGGTCATATGCTTACATTTCGGGATCATTTTGGGTATGGATTTGTTGGATAAGTATGAAGCTAGGATATTTTACCAGGATAGGGACTAATCGTTGAGGTACCTAGATAGTCATAACCGAATCATTTTCTCAGTGAATAATTCTAGTAAGAGTGTTTGTGCTTTGTTAAGTGCCTTAGATATGGGAGATAACCTTAGTCAGGTTCGTGTAGCAAGAGAATTTGCAAATGTTTTTGAGCCAGTCGTTGGATTACCACCGAAAAGAGCTGTAGAGTTTCAGATAGACCTTGTACCAGGAGCTGAACCTGTCAGTAGACCACCTAACAGAATGTCACCAACAGAGATGAAGGAATTGAAGGTGCAGCTAGTGAATCTTGAGGGAAGGAATTTTATTAGAACAAGCAGTTTGCCTCAGGGTGCGGCCATGGTGTTTGTAAAGAAACCAGATGGGTCGTTAAGGATGTGTATCGACTACGTAAGCTAAACGAGAGGACCATCAAGAATAAATATCCTTTGCCGAGAATCGATGACTTATTTGATCGGTTGAATGGAGCTGGAGTGTTTTCCTAATTGGACTTGGTGTCAGGTTTCCATAAGCTAAGGGTGGCCGAGGAGCGTATCTCATTGAGGGCGTTTCGAACCAGATATGGATCATGTTTATAGTTAATAATGCCATTTAGATTGACAAATGTACTTGCTTTCTTCGTTGATTTGATGAACCGGGTTTTCTGATAGCACTTGGATAGGTTCATATTGGTATTTATAGATGACATTTTAGTATACTTAAAAGATGCAAGAGAGCATGAGCTTCATTTTAGAGCGGTGTTGGAGATGGTGAGGCAGAATCAGCTAAAGGCGAAATTTTCCAAGTGTCATTTTTGAAGAAAGGGGTTAGGTTTCTTGGTCATGTAGTTTTAGAGAAGAAACTTTTAGTCGATCCAGATAAGGTCGAAGCTATGGACAATTGGAAGAGACCAGAAACGGTGATCGAGATCAGAAGTTTTCTTGGACTTTCTTTCTACTACCGGAGATTCATTAAGGACTTCTCATGGATAGCAGCACCTTTGCCTAAGCTTACCAGGAAGGAAGTGAAGTTTGTTTGGTCTGACAAATGCGAGGAATCATTCCTTAAGTTAAAGCATTTGTTGATCAATGCTCTAGTATTAGTAGTTCCAGATGGTAACCAAGGGTTGGTGGTATACACGGATGCATGTGGGATTGGATTTGAAGCAGTATTGATGCAGAAGGGAAAAGTTATTGCTTACGCATCTAGGCAGCTTAAACCGCACGAAGTATGATATACTACTCATGACTTGGAGTTGGCAGTGGTAATTTTTGCCTTGATGGTTTGGCGGCATTATCTCTTGGGGGAGAGATTTGAATTGTATACCGATCATAAGTCTTTGAAATACCTATTCTCTCAGAAGGGGTTGAATATGCGACAACATAGGTGGCTGGATTTTTTGGCTGCTTATGATTTTGGTATAGAATATACCCTAGGGAGAGGTAATAAAGTAGCGGATGCTCTCAGCAGAAGAAATCAAATTATGGTGTTGGCTATGTTGGCGGAGTGGAAAGATCTGGAAGCTTTGACCAGTGGTGGTGTGTAGTTAATATCAACTGCTAGCTCTAGTTAGAGTACTGCCATGTTGTCCTGTTTGGAAGTTCAACTAGTATTGATCGAGAGAATTGCTTCTAAACAAAAGGAGGATCCATTATTAGCTGAGAGAATCAGAAGGCTTGAGGTTGGAACCGAGGTCGACAATTTGAAATTTTTTTGTCTTGACCAGAGAGGATGGTTGAGAAAGAAGGGACGGTTATGTGTTCCAGATGTGGAGAACTTGAGAAGAGAAGTTCTTGAGGAATTTCATTGATCCAAGTTTATGATTCATCCTAGATGGACTAAGATGTATCAAGATATAAAGAGGAGATTCTATTGGGAAGGCGTGAAGAGGGATGTTGGCTTGAAGGTTAGGCAGTGTGTAAACAGTCAACAAGTGACAGCCGAACATCAGATGCCGAGTGGGTTACTTAAGCCTCTAGATATTCCAGTTTGAAAATGGGATTCGATATCCATGGATTTTATAGATGGGTTGCCAAGGTCAAGGAGAGGAAATGTTGTATATGGGTTATGGTGGACATGTGACCAAGAGTGCTCATTTCATTCCAGTAAAGGCAACCAGAACGACACCTATTTTAGCAAAATTGTTCATAAAGAACATGGTCAGACTTCATGGGATTCATAGTAGCATAGTCAGCGACAAGGATGCATTGTTCACTAGTGAATTTTGGAGGAGCTTACAAGAGGTATTAGGTACTAATCTCAAGATGAGTACATCTTATCACCTACAGACAGATGGGCAAACAAAGAGAGCCAACAAGGTTTTTAAGCACTTCCTAAGGGCTTGTATATTGGACTTTGGTGGATCTTGGGAGGACTACCTACATTTGATTGAGTTTTCCTATAATAATAGCCATCATATTAGTATAGGAATGACGCCTTTTGAAGCTTTGTATGAAAGACTATGCAAATCACCAGCATGTTGGTTAGAGACTGGAGATAGAATAGTCTTAGGTTCGGATTTGGTTAGAGAGGCGTTAGAAAAGATTGAGTTAATCTAAGGACGGATGAAGGAAGCTCAATCCAAGAAGAAGACTGATGAAGATAAGAGGCGTAAAGATAGGTTTTTCGTTAAAGTATCACCAATGAAGGGTGTAGTACTGTTGGGAAAGCCAGAAAAGCTGTCCCTGAGATATGTCGGACCATTGCAGATTTTAGAAAGGATTGAAAATCTCGCTTACAAAGTAGAGTTGCCGAGAAGCATGGTAGGTGTCTATAATATATTCCATGCATCTCTTCTTCGCAAGTATGTGCATAATCCAAAGGCTACTATTCCTCAGACAGTATTGGTGGACTCAGTAGTAGAGCTTGATTTTATTTTTGCTAGACAATGAATTTGGGCTGTAGCGAGAGATGAGAAAAGATTGAGGACCAAGACAGTCAAGTTAGTAAAAGTTCAGTGGAGCGACAACAAGAAATACTGTACTTGGAAGACAAAGGACATGATCCGTTATGCGTATCCTGATCTACTTTGAGGGTATGTTCTATATTTGTTTTACATAGACTTATTAGCTAGTAGGACATAGTAGCTTTTGTTTGCATGGTTGTTATGCTTGGTTGTAGTCCTTATTGAATTTCGAGGATGAAATTCTCTAAGGGGGAGCCTGTAACACCCCTAATTTTTGTTTAACATTATGCATGACATTTAATTGGATAAATTAAATAGAATAATGTGGTTAATTCAGGAGTTAAGATTTAATTATCAATTAATTTAGCCGCGACTAAACTTACGAATATATAAGTATGGCTTATAATTTATAAGTTAGGTAAACAAAAGGAGGGCAATATGAGAATAGCCACAACCATATACCCTTAAACCCTCTCTTAGTCTCACTTACCATTTCATAATTCAAAATACACATAAAAGAGAAGATATAGCCAACCATTAAAACACCTTAGGAGAGCAGAAGCTTGGAAGGTCCAAGAGAGAAAGCTAGAAGATTAAAGCTAAGGCAAATCTCAAACTCCAACAACTTAATCATGGTGAATAATAGTGTAAATCATCTTATTTTTTCTTGTTTTGGCTTGATTATGGATAGTAACCAAATTTATTTTGCTATGTTGATCATGTTTGGATCTAATTATCATTGTCTGGATAGAATAATGATTTATGTGATTTATTGGAATTTTTATGGAATTAAAATGATGGGCTTTAAAGTAAAAAAAACTTAGCAAACAACCTCCAAATGACTTGATATTTTATTATATTTTGTAAAATGTAAATTTGGAGATGGGTTTTTAATTTCATAATTTTCAATGTTAATATGAATATTTTATAAATTTCCTAAGGTGAAAAGGCATTTATTTTTGGTTTTAATTATTAAAAATAATAAAATAATGAATTCTTCTCGAAATTTCTTATATGATGAATAAAATGTTATTTCAAATTTTTGGTGAATTTTTGGGATTTTTCTCAAGCGATTTCGATTTATTATGATTTTCTAAGCTAAAAAGGCTTAATAATTATATTAAATTATTAATATAACTAATTTTTGTGAAAATAATTTTTTTTGGTGTAGTAAATCTGATCTATAGCAGTTTTTCTGCAAAGAAAGTGTTGAAGTATGTCATTATCTAGTAGGAATATGACGAAGAATAGAAGTTAGTGAAAAGAATATACTTTAATAAGCAAAATAACGGTTTTCAAGTTATTTATGACGCTATCATTCAACCTTTCGACTTAGATCATTCTGCAGCAGTTCTGGAGATTTCTGTAGCATTTTGGATGAACCTTGCGACTTAGATACCTTTCGACTAGTAACTTTTTGACATAGATCATTCTGCAGTACATTTGGACATTTCTATAGCATTTTGGATGAACCTTTCAACTTAGATACCTTTCGACTAAGTAACCTTTTGACTAAGTAACCTTTCAACTTAGATCATTTTGCACCACTTCTGGACCTACTTGCAGCATTTTTGATGAACCTTTCGGCTTAAATACCTTTCGACCAAGTAACCTTTCGACTTAGATCATTCTGCAGCACTTGTAGATCACTGCAGTATTTTGGATGAACTTTTTGACTTAGATACCTTTCAACTAAGTAACCTTTCGAATTAGTTGAAAGCAACCTTTCGATAGGAGTTGTAAACGTTGTGGAAACCATTTTGTAGCAGTTTTCTCTAGCTTCGTTTGCAAACTTCAAATAGGCATAACTTTCTGACCATAATCCCGTTTTTCTATTGTGACCACTCTATGGAAAGGGAAACCATCATTTAAACACAATGGAATAGGTTAGAGACCTTAATTGTACATCGATAAAATGTTATAGCTAAAACAAAGTTTTATATTTTCGAAGGAGTTGATTTCCTTGCTTTCGAATATGTTTGCTTGGTTTTCTTTGCCTTCGAAGGGGTTATTAAATTGTCTTCCTTTGACCAAGTTTTATACTTTAGAAAGGTAGAATTTAAAGTATTATAAGGTAGGAGCCTAACGTTTTTAAGAGCTTTCGAAGGAGATTATCCTATGAAGTCAAAAGCTAGGTTTCGAAGGTATTTAAAGGTTTTATGACCGAAACTCTATTTTGAAGGAAAAATCCATGGCTATCAAAAGCGTTTTTATAAAGGTTTATGAAGAATCAATCTTTGATGAATTAAACATACAGGGCTAGTATTGCTATATTGTTATATTGCTTCTTCTAATATGAATATATTCATTTTATAATGGACCCATAACTGCATTTGGGGAAAAAGGGTAGGAGAGCCTGTTAGTTAACCCAGTAGTGAACATAAATTGAATAAACTCCTCAATGAGTAGAGTTGCATCTAGAAAGTCAGGAAGACCAAAACATAGGATGCTAAAATATAAAGGAAAGATATTGGCAGGGGCCAATAAGTTTCTGGTAAGCCCATGAAAACTGTATGATATTGGCAGGGGCCAATAGATTAATAGTTAACCCATGAAAACTATGTATAAAAGAGAATGTTAGATAGACATATTCATAGTTAGCCCATGAAAACTATGTGCAAATGAAGATGTCAGATAGACAGGTTAGTAAGTCCATGTAAACTGTGTAATTGGACAGGGAGTCCTTAAATGTTTACCGTTCATTAGTTAGCCGATGAAAACTTATAGGTTGATATCAAACCTAGAAACTATAATTGAGACAGATAGTCAGAATGAATGGGGATGGGTAATCCAGATTTGATTTGCCTGTTTTGCACATCATCATAATATTTTAAAATACTATATTTTTAACCATTGTGGATGTGGGAGCACAATATATGGTTTTATAAAGGTTTAGGATAGTAGTAAAGGGAAAACCTGCTCCGCTAAGCGGCATGGCCTCACTAGATATCTACTTGGTTTGAGATGATATACTATTATTTGTACCAGGCTTTATAACTGACTCGAAGTTTTTATTTTTCCCTTAAACTATCGGGTGCTCAATTAATTTTGAGTAGTTCGAGGTTTAAGGTTTTCAGATTCTCTTCTTAGACGAATAAAGTTTCTGAAGGCATGCATGAGGCATATAGTTATTAGATATTTCTTTTCCATTGTGTATTTGGATGTAAAGGCAAATTTATGAGCCTTACTATATACTCTGATCAACCAAGAGGGCATCTTCATATGTCGCTCTTGGCGTATTTGTACAAATTATATTTAGCTGAACGTTGTTAACGTAATTTGGGATTATGTAATGAATATGAAATGTTTTGATTTGAATATGGAAATGTGTTTTTGAATTGTTAAAATTTTCCATATTTCTGTGATTTGTGTAACAATGAATCTAGTACCGTCGTATTTGGTCGCTGAAGATTAATAACTCGAATGACTACAGCATCCATAGCCATTATTTTTGGGCCTCAAAGTAGGGGATGTTACAATATCTCTTTGGGATGGGAGACCGATAACCTTGGAAAAGACATCTGCACTATAAGAAAATCAGCATTTAGTTGCACTTATTGGCAGCGTTTTCAAACGCAAGTGCAACTAATATGATTTTAGGCTATTTTGTTGGGTATGTTTTATTTTATTTAACGCTGTCAAAATTTTGCCACCCAAGCCCATTAATAATAAATAATTAAGTTTTTTCTTCATTGTTATATTTCCTCCATCTTCTTTTTCCTCTTTGCTTCAGGAAGATTCATCTCACTCCAACATTTTTTTTTCCATCATTGCAATATTCCGCCCCTTCAATGTACTTCTCTCCACTTTGTCGATCCACTCCTCCAATCTATAATTGTTTTCTACCATTTACTTGCAAGAGATTTCTACACGAGCCCTAGAACGATATACAGGACAAATTGTGCTTTATCGAAAAAAGGTACCTTTTAACAAGAACCCTAATTTTTATACTATGTTTTATTCGATGCTTCTATAATGATGGATCCACTTCTCCAACTAATATATTTTTGTACTAATCGTTGTTACCTTATTACAAGGTTTTAGTCACTAGATTTTAGGGTAAATATATAATTATTCGTTTTCACAACATGGGGCTACAAAAACTACTACATCACTTAAGTTTGCTGTAAATGACCTTGACCTTGAGGAGAGATATTTGGCTTATATGAATGGATTCTAATTTTAGTAATATTAGAAAAGCCTTTTTATTTGAGAAATTAGAAACGATAATTTTCAACAGACAATTTTTGTCAAATTATTCAAAAATAAAAGTTGGCCCAAACAACTTTTTAATTTTATCAATAAAAGTTGTAAAAAATTTCCCTTACTGTCGACTGTGTGACTCATTTCAGTGTGTACAAGGCATAAAAAAACCATAAATTAAACCTAAGGTTACATTTACTTAGGCATCAATTTCCTTTGTTAATATGTCGATTCAACTCATTCCCTATGCTCTTTATTAGTAAATAAGTAGCAGTGATCTGCGTTGTGTAGTATTTTCCTACACTATTAACCATGACTACGTAGTCTATAGACTTAATTAACCAGTTGCTTAATCTATGAAGATATACTTATTTTTGGTAGTGCATTTTGCGTACAATGAATAAGGCCATTGCTTTATTGTGGATATACATAGAATTTGTAGTATGGTGACTAATATAGATATGCTGGTTGCTTTGTTTTGAACATTTTCAACTTAAAATTCTTAACTTAATATATGTTTCTATTTTGCTATATAGATCGGTCTACTCTTTAATGTTCTTAGTAGCCTTTTTCTTGATTACACCATGACATGAATACATTTCACATTCTTTATGTTCAAAAACAAATACATACATCTGCATGTTTATACCCCACTAAACTATTGTACATTTAGGTTGGGGAGATTTACATAAGCTCTTCTTGAGAGATCCTAATTTTCCCTTGAGAAATCCTAATTTATCTTGTAAGGACCGCTTGACCAATATGTCTCAGCAATTGCTGCTACCCATCATTACGAAAATCATGTCATCTCAGAGCTTTATTTAATATTTTATTCTATGCTTGTATTTTTGTTGAGAGTTCACCCAACACTTGTTGATCATGTTAGACATCTTGGCTATGTTCCAAAGCTAGTGTCAGCTGTAGCATATAAAAAAGGGGAGAAGCAATGGCGACCGAGGGTTCAAAGTATGATGCCCTTTCTGATGATGAACTCAATGTAAATAAAAATGAGGAGACACACAGTCAGACAACCAAAGAGAATATTCATCTTAGTTGTATGTGTGTCCTACATCAGTTGGCATCAAGTACTACATATGCTGAAGCTATAGCATCCACAAGTGCAAGGACTTAGGTAGTGGATTTTGACCAACTAAATAATGCTATACTATTATTTTAGTTATCAAGCTTCTTTTTTTATGGTTGAAATTTGGTTATAAGCTTTTTTGAAAATTCAGTTTTTAATCCTGTTATCATAACATTAAATGGAGTTGCCACTATGACTGTGGTCTTCAATGTTTGAAAATAATTTATTTGTGCAGTTATGTGTGCACAGAACTATAGTGAAATTTATTTTAATTTAAGCGGAAGCAAATTATTTTATCAACATCTAGTATTGTCTATTTATATATCAATGGAACTTTAAAAAAAATCAAAATGGCGTCAAAATCAGCCGGCGTTCAATGTTCAGATCTCGGAGGGGAGAAGCAGAGGATGAGGGCTGGACTAAGGTGATGGATCGGAGGAAGAGGCTGGTAGCTTCAGGCGTATCAGCGAAAGTGCATAAGGCGAATCCCCATTTTTCTCGCATGAAGAACATCTCACACTCAGCTGGATCTAGGTCTTCTAATGCTGGATCACGTGATTCGCTTGTCAAAAAGAATGGATTCAATTCTTCGGATGTGTTTGCTATTAATTCAAAGGCTACACCTAAAAGTTGGTGTGATTTGGTTAAGGAAAAGAAGCAAGGTGAAACCATGCAATTCTTCGATCCAACAATTGTTAATGACAGAAAAACTGCAATAATTGGAGAGGAGGAGCTGTTAACTGCAGAGAAGATATGGTCTAATTCTATTCTGATCTATTTGATGGGGAAAAGACCGTATTATATGTTTTTTAAAGCATATATCAGGAGAACGTGGCTTCCAAAAGGTAAATTTGAAGTTTTTGCTAGAGACAATGGTTTCTATTTGGTTCAATTTGAACTAGAAGAAGATTGTAACAAAATACTAGACGGAGGACCATGGTTGATGGATGGGAAGTTTATCATTATGAAGAAGTGGAGCAGTACTATCAAATACGAGAAAGATCTATTATTATCCATTCCTATTTGGGTGAGATTTCCCAATCTCAATTTTGCATATTGGAACCACATTTCATTGTGTACAATTGCTAGCACCATTGGAAGACCTATTGCAATGGACGAACATACTAAAAATAGAAGCAGAATAGCCTTTGCTAGAATGCTTATTGAGGTGGATGTGCCATTTAAATTTGAAAGAGAAGTGAAAATTAAACTGCCTAGAGGGGATTTTGTTATGCAAAATGTTGAATACGAGTTTATACCTCCAGTTTGTCATAAATGTGTATGTTTTGGTCATGTGGATAAAGAGTGCCCTATATCATTTATGCAATAATGGATACCAAAGTCTATAACTAATAATAATGAGACTAATAGCACGGGCATTATTTCAGAGGATTATACAACTCAGCAGAATCTTTATATCAATTCAGAAGGAGTAGTGTATAACAATGCAGATGTTATTACAATTGATGAGTCAAATGTCCAAGATCATACAATAGTTGATAAAGCTCACAGGAATCAAAATACAAATAATTCAAATAAGGGTAATGATGTTTCTCCATCAGATATGAATGCTGTGAATGATGAGACGGTTCAGAAGTCTTTAAAGGAGCCTGCAGTTGCAATTGCGGCCTCGCCATCAGCTGGTGCAGAAGAAGGTGTAGTATCTGGTTTGCTTCCACAAATCAACATGGCCGCTACAATTGCAAAGGGATCCTCTACTCAACTTTCTGATATGTCTCATATCCAAAACATTGAAGAAGGACCTCCTATGAGCACTATTACTCTGGATCCAAATGTATTGACGTCATCGACAAAAGTCTCAGTCACTTTATCATCATCGGAGAAAAATTGTAGCAGGGAGTTATTAAATAATAGTAAACCTGTCGTAAATAATTTTAATTCTCAAGTTTCTGATCTAACAACTGAAGTGCTTAATTCTTTTCAAGTGCAGAAAGACATGAAAGACTCAAATGTGGATGAATCTTCTCTATCTCAATCGTGTATCAAACCCACAATACCCATCAACTGATAATCCACCCAACAATATGCCTAAAAACCTCACATCTATTAACCCTGAATTTGAAAAAGCAATTGCAGATATGAAAGGCAATAATATTCAAGAAAAGAAAAGGAACAAATTGATCCATGAAAGTGTGACTCCCACTATAAGAACCAGGAGTCAAGCAAACTCATCCAAATAATGTCTATCTTATGTTGGAATGTGCGGGATCTTAACAAGGCAGCACATGTTTTGGAGGTAAAAAATATTGTGCTTTCACAAAAACCTTCTATTTTTTGCTTAGTTGAAAATAAATTGAGAAGCAATAAACTTCAGCTATATATAGAATCTTGGGGAAGTAAATGGACATGCATAAATAACATTGAGATCATCACAAGTGCAGAATTCTTATTATGATCAATTTAGATATTTGGAGCAGTTATGTAATTTCTATGAGCAAACAACACATTACTTGTATGCTAAATAATACTGTAGGGACCCAATGCATTGTTACTATCATTTACGCACTAAACCTTGAAAGTGTAAGGAAAAGTTTATGGAAACAACTGGTAAAAGAAGCTAACACTTTTATTACTCCATGGTGCATCATAAGGGATTTTAACTGTGTTAGATGTTTGAAGGAGAAAATAGGAGGAAATAATTTGACAATTAGAAACATTCAAGAGCTCAACAATTTTGTTAACTCTGCAGAGGTTAAAGAAATTAGCATTTCAGGGGTTAATTTTTCATGGAGATCAGGGCCTAACAAGAATATTGCTACAAAGATTGATAGACTTTTTTGCAATGTTGATTGGATGAACATGTTTAAAAAATCTCATGCAAAATATTTAGATCTATCAACAAGTGATCATGTACCTGTTATGTTCCACTTTAATTGCATCCAAACATACGAAGGTCCAAAACCATTTAAATTCATGAATCACTGGGTTATGTGTGAGGGGTACAAGGAAGCAGTTGAAAAGTGTTTTGTTTTCCCTGAAGGAAATCAGTTATTCAACCTTATTCATATGCAGAAAAACATCAAAAAGGAAATTAAAAAGTGGTGCAGTGGAAAAAATGATTTACAGTCAGAAGTTTCAAAATGCAAGCAAGAGGTCAACTTTGCTTTACAGATATTAGAATCAGATCATAACTCCTTAAATGCACAAAAGTTGCATGATGCTCAAGTGAATCTGGCTAAAAGTATGGAGCTGTTAGCTATTGATAACAAACAAAAATCAAAATGTCAATGGATCAAGTGGGATGATAGTTGTTCTAAATTTTTCTATGCAAAACAAACTAATAGGAGTTTTGTTAATAGCTGCCACAACACTGTAAAAGGAAATGGAGATGTTTTCAAATCACAAAAGGAGTTGGAGGAAGAGGCTGTCAAGTATTTTACAAACATATACAATAGAGGCAACATGATGAATCAGTTTTCTAACATTACTCCAAAAAGAAAATTAAACGAACGGGGAAAAATATTTCTTAATGCTGCATTTGATGAGAAAGAATTGAAAAGAGCTATTTTCAGTGTGCATAATGATACTGCTCCAGGCTATGATGGTTTTAATGCTAAATTCTATAAAAGACATTGGAATGAATTAAAAGAACCGCTTTTGGAAGCTATGCAGTCTTCTTTTGACAATGGCAAAATTGTGGGAGAAATTAATCACACCATTATCTCCTTAATCCCTAAGGTAAAAACCCCTGAATCTGTTGCAGATTTCAGACCCATAGCCTGTTGTTCCATGCTGTACAAAATCCTATCTAAATTGTTATGTGACAGAATGAAGTTTGTGCTTGGAGAATTGATTTCTGATAATCAAACAGCCTACTTACCAAACAGGCAGATTAAAGATGGGATAATAATTGCACATGAACACATCAAAATTTTTAACAAGCATGGGAGTAACGAAATGTGCATAAAGGCGGACCTTAAGAAGGCATATGATTCAGTAAACAGACATTTCATTCTTCACATGATGAGAAGCATGGACTTTCCAGTTAAATGGGTAAAAATTATTCAAGAAATGATAAGTTCACCTAGCTTTTCATTGTCTATTGAAGGATATCATAAGGGATATTTTAAAGGCGGCAATGGTTTAAGGCAAGGAGATCCCTTATCCCCTTATCTTTTTACTTTATGCATGGAATATTTCATTGTTGATGGATGCTAAAGCTATTAAAGGAAAAGTGGAATCAGTTATCAAGAACAATTCTAACATAACACATTAATTTATGCTGATGATCTGTTAATTTTCATAAATGCAACTGAAATTGGAGCTAAAGCTGTTAAGAATTGTTTCAAGAAATTAAAGAGAGTCACTAGCTTGGAAATGAATAATCTCAAGACTCAAGTATTTTTCAATAAGTTTTGCAATAACAAGGATCAAGTGCTTAACATTTTGGATATTCAAGAAGGAGAATTACCTGCTAGATATCTTGGGTTATCCCTATCTGTGACATATATCAAACACTCAAATTATAAACAACTGATTGACAAAGTGTTAAAAAAGATGCAAGGTTGGGAGTGCAAATTTCTCACAGTTCCAGGAAGAATAGAATTGATTAAGGCTGTAGTTTATCCTATGGTCAGTTTTTGGATGCAGTGTTTTATGCTCCCTAGCTTAACTATTTCAAAAATCAATCAATTATGCAAAAAAATTATCTGGAAGGGTAAAAAGAGTAGTGTTCCATGGGAAACAGTTACAAGTGTTAAATCTGAAGGTGGAATGGGGCTGAAAAAACTATCTGATATAAACATTACTTTTTGCATCAAAAGAATTTGGGAGACTCTTACCAATTCAACATATAGTGCTAAGTGGCTGAATGTGAAATATGCTAATAATGAGACCCTGTGGGAATCTAACTTTAATAACAATTTCTCATGCACTTGGAAAAAAAAGCTATACCATAGAAAAGATGCACAAAAACTAATTGATAGAAGAATTATGGATGGTAAATCTACAAGCTTGTGGTTTACACCATGGATTAATGGTTCAACTTTATTGGAAAAGCTGGGACATGAAACTTTATCATACTCAAGAGGTCACAAACACAAGGTAGAGAAAATTATATCTGGAAATATTTGGAGGCCTGAAAACATCTCATATCTTGGTAATATAAGTGAGGAAATAAAGAAAGTACCCATTCATTATGACAAAACAACAGACTATTGGTTTTGTAAAAGCAGTAAAAATGGCCTATTTACTTTTCATGATGTATGGAATGATTTTAGAATTAAGCTACAGGAAATCAGTGACTACAAAATCATATGGAATAACATCTCACTCCCAAAAATGAATGTATGTTTATACAGAACCGCTTTCAATTTCCTACCTACAAAGGACAAATTAAAAATGCAAGGAGTGACTGAAGATGATGTTTGTGTTCTGTGCAAAAGAGAAGTGGAAACTTGCAATCATTTATTTTTTAAATGTTCCTTTTCTAAGCATGTGTGGTGTTGGATCAGAATAATGATGGGTGACCCTATAACACAACAAAACTTCCATACTTCTCTCATAGATGCCATTGCCTACATAAGTCAGAAGTTTGCAGCTAACAATATTAAGAAGGACATCATAACAGCTGCGCTTAGCTCATCTATCTGGTTCATTTGGAAGAGCAGGAATTCTATCATTTTCAATAATGAAAAGATAGACAAAATCACGGTTTGCAATACCATAAAATCCAATGTTCTTGACCTCATCATTAATAGATCCAAGTTTCTTAGTCATAGCATGAACAATTTTGAGGATATCATTGAAAGATGGGAGATTTTACCTCTGCGAGTTGACAACCCTATTAACCTTACCTTGACCCCGAACCCTAATTTCCCAAGCACAGCATCATCCTCGAGATACATGATTGATGGAGAAGACGATGAAGCTGAGAGCTCTAGATTGTCCAGACGCACTGATAGTTTTATCGCTAATGTTGAAAGAGAGGAAGACTTGTCTGGAAGAGAAAACGAGCCGCCATGAAAAGACAAGGTTGCTAGGTTTACGCAGTGTGTTTAGCGCATTGTTTGTGATTCGTATATATGTTGGAATGATTCTTATGTAAATAGTGTTTGTAATGTTTTTATCATTATCAATAAAATGTTTAACCCTTCTTCAAAAAAAAATCAATTATGCAGTCTCATAGAAAAAATAACAGAAATAAGAGACACAGAAGATTCAACGTGGTTCGGATATGAATTTCCTACGTCCATGGAGATCCAACAACTTCTTTTATTCCATTGTAGAGAAAGTACAAAAGAGAGAGAAGAATAATGGTGGATGCTCTCACACACTTACTTGCATATGAAGATGAAATTCCTTCTTTTAAATAGACTTGATAATGAAGGGTTGCTTGAAGATTAAGAAAATCAATTTCCTGATTACCCAAATATCTTTCCAAATTTCATGATTTGATTTTAATGCAAATAAATGGCATAATCTTGGTTTCCATATCTTTCCTTTGATTGATTGATTCTCCATGCCTAATCATTTATTTATTTATATATATAACAAATGCGTTGACTAATTAATTAATTGGCTAATTAATTAGTTTCCTTCCAAAATATCCTTTCATATACAAGCCAAATTAATTGATTGATTGAACCAATTAATCAATTTCTTTCCTCCTCAACAAATATTTGAATCATCCAAATTTAATTCTCCACCTTGATTCAAATATAACAATCTCTCTTCATCACCGTATCATCAACAAATTAGCATATAAGTTTTTGGGTCTACTATCCCATGGCACTCAAGTGACAGGAATCAAACTTATCAAGTTTGAGCAATGCTCAAACTTGTCCTTTAGAAGTGAATTTATCATCATATCTGAAGGATTATACAAAGTACTCACCTTCAACAATTTGGTCTTGCTTCGTTCTTCCTCGAGCATAAGAAAGAAACCTCTGACATCAATATGCATCGTTCGTGAACTATAAGCTTGATTCTCTATAAGATAAATCGCACTCTGACTGCCTGAAAATAGCTCTACTGTCCTCTGCACCATTGAAAGATCATCCAACAACTGAAGTAAGTATAATCCTTCCTTTGTTGCTTCCACAATCGATAACAACTCTGCTTCGGTAGTCGATAAAGCTACGATATATTGTAGCTTTGATCTCCATGAAATCGAGCCTATTTCAAGTGTAAAAACATAGTCCGACACTGAATTCCTAGCATCTCTATCCCTAGCATAATCAGAATCATGATATCCTCTCAGAAAGATGTCACCATCCACTCCACCATATAATAGTCCATCGAAGAAGTACCTTGAAGATATCTAAGAATCCGCTTTACAGCTTGTTAATGCTTTTTGCCTGGTTAAACATATATCGACTAACACTACCCATTGCATGGGCCAAATCTAGTCTTGTGCACACCATCGTATACATAAGACTACCAATAGCACTAGAATAAGGTATATCAGCCATATACCTCTTGTCTTCTTCTGATGAAGGAGATAAGTCTTTTGAAAACTTAAAATGAGAGCCTAATGGAGTGCCAACCGGTTTGGCTTTCTCCATTCCAAATCGAGCGAAGACCTTCTCGATGTACTGCGCTTGAGTGAGCCTTAACTCTCTTTGCTTCCTCTCCATGCTTATCTCCATATCCAATATTGTTTGTGCCTTTCCAAAATCCTTCATGTCAAAATCTCTACTGAGCTCCGCTTTCAACTCCTTAATTCTGACCATACTCCGAGATGCAATCAACATATCATCAACATATAACAACAAATAAATCATATCATCACATCTCCTGAAATAAACACACTGATCTTTGAAACTTCTGAAGTATCCCTGTGAAAACATAAACTTATCAAACCTATTATACCATAGTCTAGGAGACTACTTCAGTCCATATAGAAATCTGTTGAGTTTGCAAACATAATCTGATATGCTAATATCAATGAACCCTTTTGGTATCTTTAAATAAATCTCCTCATCCAAATCACCATGTAAGAATGCAGTTTTGACATCTGGTTTCTCTAATTCCATATCATAATGAGCAACTAATGCCAAAAGAATACGAATAGAAGTATGCCTAACCACAGGAGCAAAGATATCATGATACTCTACCCCCTTTTTCTAAACATACCCCTTTGCGACTAATCTTGCCTTGTATTTAAGATTACCATTTTCACCATCTTTCACCCTATAGATCCACTTGCATCCAATAGCTCTCTTGTCGGTGGAAAGAGGCACCAAATCCCAAGTATGATTTCTCTGCAATGATTCAATCTCCTCCTCCATAGCAACTAACCAACTGGAAATGTTAATTGATGTGATAGCTTCTTTATAATCACAGGGCTCACTATGGACAACATTCAAAGCATATGTTCCCATATCATCGAAGTTAATGTCGTCGATGCTCAATCCAAAAAAATCATCAAGCCACTTAGGATTTCTTCTTTGTCTAACAGGCTTAGATTCTGAATGAGGTCCACCCTTGAGTTTGATCCTCTATACCAACATCGATATTACCTTCATCAACCACGGCGTCATCGAAAGCATCATCTGAACGTCTATAGAAAGAATCAACAGATGACTTGCTTTGCGTTTGTATACTTCACATGTCCTCTCATTGTCATCCAATGAGGAAAGCTCCACCTTCAACATAATATTCTCATCAAAAGTCACATGTCTGCTTATGACGATCTTCTTGCTTATACGACACCCAACTTATATCCCTTCACTCATCTTCTATAACCTAGAAAGATACATTTACGAGCTCTAGGTTTCAGCTTCCCTTTACTGTCATGCAAATAAGCCGGGCAACCAAACATTCTGAGAAATGAATAGCTAATAGGCTATCCTTTTCATACTTCTTCATGGATCTTCATATCTATGGTAGTAGAAGGTGTGCGGTTGATGAGGAAAGCCATCATAGATAAAGCTTCAGCCCAAAATTTCTTCTTCAACTTAGCAGTCAGTCTGAGGCATCTTGTTTTCTCCAATAATGTCTGATTCATCCTTTCTGCAACTCTATTAGACTGGGGTCTCCTGGTGTAGTGGAATGCCTCTTAATGCCTCCAGACTCACAGTAATCGATGAATTCCTGTGATACAAATTCACCGCCATTATCTGAACAGAGAATTTTAATTTCTTCCCTGAATGCTTCTCAACCATAGATTTCTACTTTCGAAACCTGGCAAAGGTTTCACTCTTTGATTGAATAAAGTGTACCCATAATTTACGAGAGGAATCGTCTATAAATGAAACGAAATACCTGGCTTCACCTAAAGATTGACAAGGGGAGGGACTCCAAACATCTGTATGAACATACTCCAGGACAGCTTTTGCTTTATGCTCTCTTATGCCAAAAGAAAACTTCATCTTCTTTCCAAGAACACACCCTTCACAAAAACCAAGTTTTGAATGATGAAATCCATCAATCAATCCTCGTTTTCTTAACTCATCCATGCTGCGTTCACCAATGTGACCCATCCGTAAGTGCCATAATTTGGAAGAATCCGAATCAACAGATGTAATAGAAGCTGATTCACCAATTACAGTAGTGCCCTTTAATAGATAAAAATTTCCTGCTCTCACACCTTTCATAACAATCATGGAACCCTTCGATATCTTCATTTTCTCTCCTTCCACTACAATCTTCAAGTCAAGTCTACTCAATGCCCTAATAGAAATCAAGCTCCACCTCAAATTAGGTACATGTCTAACATCGGTGACCGTATGAATAACACCGTCAAACATCCTAATCATCACGCTATCAACACCAACCATACGGCAAGAAGCATCATTACCTATCAGAACTTCTCTTACATCAATTTCACGGTAAGTGGAAAAGAAGTTCTTATCAGGTGTCATATGATAGGATGCACCAGAATCAATCGGCCATAAGTTGCTCTTTCTGGAAGATCCAAAAGCCGTAAATACATCGGTGTCACTTTCTACATCTGATTTCTCTGCTGTCGAAGCTGACGCTTGCTTTGGATCATTTCTTCTATCTATAAGCTTGGGACATTGTGCTATGAAGCGCCCTGGTTTCTTACTATAATAAGTCAACTTCTTAGGCCCCCTAGACTGAGACCGTGAAGAATTACATCATCCACTTTTCTTCGACCTGCTTTGGCCTCTATCTCTTTGAACAGATAAGCCTTCGGTATCACTATCCAAGATAGTGCTCGCCAATCTACCTCTTAATACTTCCTTTACATCCGACAGACTAATTTTACTGCGGCCATTAATCATGGAATTAACAAAAGCAGTATACTTCTTAGGCAAGAAATATAAGAGGATCACAGCTTGAGCCTCATCGGTAATATCAACTTTCGCTGCCTTCAGGTTCATAATCAAAGTGGTCAAAGCAACTACATGCTCCATGAGATCAGCTTAATATTTCATCTTGAACGAATAGAGTTGTTGCTGAAGAATAATCCGATTAATGAGGGACTTTTCTTGATATGCATTCGATAATGCATCCCATAGTTCCTTCGCCGTCTTTCTCTGAGAGAATTCTCTAAGAACTTCATCTAAAAGACTTAACTGAATTGTTGTGCGAGCTTCATCTTCCATCTCTTTCAAATCAGCTGCATCAATACCTTTCAATTTCTCAGGCCCAGAAACAACCTTATAAGTCTTCTCCTTCTTTAATACAGCCTCCATCTTCATCTTCGAAGTACCAAAATCTCCCTTTTCATCAAAACGTGTTACTCCATAATTGACACCAGATCTACCAACAAGGTTACTAGAAGTAGCCATTAATATCCAAACAAGAACAATAACACTAGCTCCAATACCAAACTGTAGTGAAATTTGTTTTATTTTAAGTGGAAGCGAATTATTTGACCAGGATCTATTATTTTCTATTTAGATATCAATGGAGCTTAAAAAAAATCAATTATGCAGTCTCACAGAAACAATAGTACAAATAAGAGATACAGAAGATTTAACGTGGTTCGGTTATGAATATCCTACGTCCACAGAGATCCAACAACTTTTTTTTATTCCATTGAAGAAAAGAGTATAAAAGAGAGAGAAGAATAATGGTGGATGCTCTCACACTCTCACTTGCATATGAAGATGAAATTCCTTCATTTAAATAGATTTGATAATGAAGGGTTGCTTTGAGATTAAGAAAATCAATTTCCTGATTACCCAAATATCTTTCCAAATTGCGTGATTTGATTTTAATACAAATAAATGACGTAATCTTGGTTCTATATATTTTATTTGATTGATTGATTCTCCATGTCTAATCATTTATTTCTTCATATAACAAATGTGTTGACTAATTAATTAGTTTTCTTTCAAAATATCTTTCCACATACAAGCCAAATTAATTAATTGATTGAACTAATTAATCAATTCCTTTCCTCCTCAACAAATATTTGAATCATCCAAATTTAACAGGAACTAGTGTATTGTTTTAGATATTGTCCATAATGGCATATTGGTAAAAGTAGTTTATTTTTTAATTTTTAGAGTGAAAATATAAAGACACAGTGAAAGTTAAATTGTCTTTTGTATGTGAGTTCGTTCTTGGCGTCAACTGTATTAAATTGGTAGTACCCAAGAACTTTCATGGAAAAAATTGATTAATGCTTCGTACTTGATTCTTTTGTAGCTTATATATTATTGCATTTTCATAAGATTCTAACCTCTTTCCAGCAATTTATGCCGTTGCTCATGAAAGCAATTGGGTGGCAAGGTGGTTGTACTCTAGCTTTGGAAACACTAAAACTTGTTGCTGCTGGAAATAGAGCAAGAGATGCTCTGGTTACACAAGGCTTGAAGTAAGTTGATAAAAAGTTATGCTGATTACACACTTCTTATATCATAATTATTATAATGTAGGAATCCCAGGCTCAAGAAATTTTAACTTTTATGTCATACACAGAAAAGCACAATATTGATAGTTATACTTGGGAGTTAAAATAAATAATAAAATTGCTCAAGTTCTAGGATAACAGATTCTGTCTATTTATACTATCATAACTTCACAATAAACAAACTACAATGTCACATTTCATTCTATTTTCAAATATGAAATGATGTTCAAATGCTTTGTGGATATTTAGTTTATATTATTAAGATTTCATATGTGAAAGCTGCAAAATTATACGATTTTCATGAGGCAAGGGTCCCATGTTTAACATTTTGAGGAATTTTTTAGGTACATTTTCTTCTTCTTTTTTACTTCTATCTGTTATCTTTTGGTTTATTGGTGGTCGAGTATTTTCAAGGTGTGTGTGTTCTGTTAATTTCTTTACTTTTTTGTAGTCATAATGCTATTGCAACAACATCATTGGAAACCCCATATATAAACATTGAGTTTGCTACATTTTTGAATTCATCTTAGTTCTTAAACTTTCAGGTCTGGTAGTCAATACTGGACAGCCAAACAATTGTAATTGTCAGTAACACACAGGTTCATTTGGCTTATAAGTGAAAGTGATAAGTTAGATATCTCTGTTTTGCCGGCAGCAGTCCTTTTCAATCTCGGAATAACAGTAGTGTCTCCAAGATAGTAGGAAAGACTTTCTGCAACAGACTACAATAACACTTCACCTTCTATAAATGGTAGGTTCAGTTGCAAGCTCCCATTAAAATTTTCAAAGCAGAGGTCTAATGATAAATCAGATCCATTCATATCCTTTGCATTATGCACAACCGTTCAGTGATAAATGACTGATTTATTCAAATCAAGATGAAAGCATATGAGTTATCGGGTGTACTCATGCTCTGAAAATTTCAGAGTAGGAGAGCTGATTCCGTAGTTAGGGATTCGGCTCTCCACTCTGAATTTTCCAGAACAGAGGCACACCAATAAATCAGTCCATGTGTCTTGAATACATCAGCTGCTCGGTGATAAATGAATCAGGTATATTCAAGTCAAGATGGAGGTATTGATAAAAATCAATATACCTCTACTCTGAAAAATTCAGAGGAGGATTGATTCTGCAGTTAGGGGTTTGGCTCTTCTGCTCTGTATTTTCCAAAATAGGTGCACCAGTATATCAGTTCCATTCATGTGTCCTGAATAAGTCACAACCACTCACTAATAAATTATTTTAGTTTACTCAAGTTATGAAAGAGATATCTAATTTATCGGTGTACCCTGCTCTAAAATATTCAGGGTAGGAGAGGTGATCCAATAGCCAGGGATTTGAATTCCCTGCCCTAATACAGGGGGACAGTGATAAATCAGTTCGATTCATATGTTTTGAATAAATTACAGTCACTTACTGATAGATCACAACTAGAAACCTAAATTTAGTTAAACAGATAAGGCACTGTTCTATCAATAAATTCATGTCAAATAAGATCTTAAAAGACCATCTATTTAATCATGGAAATTAAGATTGCCAATTGCTTGGGTGCAGCTGAAGGCCTCTCTCATTTGCATGTAGGATTAGTAATTCAGGTCATTTTTTTACTAGTAACTATTGTCTTCATTAAATGGTTACAGTTCTTTATTTTATACAGAAGGTTTGTATGTTCCTTTACCGGACACCAGTTACATAGTTGATAATGAGTCGATTGATTTTGCTGTTGCTTTTGTCGATAGGCCAGAAAGAGTTTCTGCATACCGAACCTGTAATTTAGAATCCATAATAGGTATAACACAGATAATTTTCTGTCATCTACCATAGATTCATTGTTTAATCATCCTTTGTTATTGAAAAGAAAATGAGTTATTGATTTTATTGCTTTTTGAACGATACAAAAAATACAATACAATTTTCTATATGATACATTTTCTTTATATAAGCTTTACTGGGCTTTTGACACTTGAACATAAAAAAATATACTTATGGGCCAGGCCCGTTTGTATTCGTTTGTATTTATGAAATACTGATTTGCTGGTTGCTGCTTTAACCTAATCTATCAATACCCCCCTCAAACCAGTTTGAGGGTTGGGGTTATCTTCTTTCAATAATGGCCGCCACGAATAAATACTCCACAAAAAATTCTCCAGTTTTCCTTCTTTGATCTGATAAATTGAGATTTGAAAGTAAAGGTAGACGAATCTGGAATGGTTGCGGCTACAATTTGACGAGCAAACCTCTGATTCAATCATCAATTTTAGAAGATATAAGTTTTGCAAATCAATATAACTAGCAGATCTGGAATGGTTGAGGCTTCACTTCGGTAAGCAGACCTCAGATCTCTCAGTTGCGTTAGATCTGGAAAGGTAGATATGGAATGGTTGAGGCTTCTCTTTGGTAAGCAGACCTCAGATCTCTCAGTTGCAATCGTTAAGACCATTAGATCTGGAAAGGTTGAGGCTTAGCTTGGACGAGCAGATGTCAGATCTCTCGGTTGCTGGCAAGTAATTTGGAGCTCTGTGCTCTGAATTTAGATTTACTTCATCGATGTTTAGTTCACTTCTGAACCTGGTAAAGTTGATCTTTGACAAAGCTTTCGTAAAAATGTCACCCTTTTGGTAAGTTGAAGGTATCTGATTAACCCTTAGCTTTCCCTCTATAACTTGTTCTCGAACGAAGTACAAGTCCAATTTCATGTGCTTCGTTCTAGAGTGTAAAACTGGGTTTGCGGTAAGAGAGATGGTGCTGAGATTGTCGGACCAGATAGTTGTTGTAGTATCAGTTTTGATGTATAGTTCTTTTAATAGTGATTCTACCCACATAATTTCAGCGGTTGCACTTGCGACACTTCTATACTCAGCCTTTGTGCTTGATCTAGATACTGTTGGTTGTTTTTTAGCACACCATGATATTGGATTTTTGCCTAAAAAGATATAGTACCCAGTTGTTGACTTTTTGTCATCACCGTCAGTGGCCCAGTCAGCATCTGCGTAGCCATTGATGTTGAGTATCTTGCTTGCATGTAGAATTAGTCCCTGATTTATGGTACCTTTGAGGTATCTCAGTATTCTTTTGACTGCTTTCCAGTGATTTTCTAGTGGCTTTTGCATGAATTGACTGACTTTATTGACACTGAATGATATGTCTGGCCTTGTTATTGTTGCATATTGTAATGCTCCAACGATGCTTCTGTATAATTTCTCATTTTCAATTGGTTCTCCTTTGTTTTTTGATAAGTGTGAACTGCTAGCCATTGGTGTTGAGAGTGGGTTTGCCTTATCCATTTTTGCTTTTACCCGAATTTCTGAAATATATTTCTTTTGACATAGATGTAACTTGTTGTCAGGAGTTCTTCTTACTTCTATGCCAAGAAAGTAATTTTACTCTCCCAAGTCTTTAATTGGAAATTCTTTGTTCAAGTGTTGTGTGACTCTGTTGATTTCTGTCTCACTGTTACCTGTAATTATGAAGTCATCGACATAAATAAGTATATAGGTAACAATTGAATCAGAAAATTTAATGAAAAGGGAGTTGTCAGATTTTGTTGAAATATAGTTGAGACTGGCTAGAGTCTATTTCAGCTTGTCAAACCACACTCTTGGTACTTGCTTGAGTCCATAGACTTCTTTGTTTAGTTTGCACACCATTCTTTCATTTCCTTGTTGTCTGAATCCAGTTGGTTGCTCCATGTATACCTCCTCCTGTAAAACACCATTTAAGAAAGCATTATTTACATCTAATTGCTTAATGGTCCAATTCTTATACAAGGTTATAGTTAGTACAATTATGATGGTAGATGGTTTCACAACTGGTGAAAAAGTTTCAGTAAAATCAAATCCACTTTGTTGTGAATATCTTTTTGCTACCAATCTAGCCTTGTATTTTAGAATTGTACCATCAGGATTTTTCTTTAGTCTATAAGTCCATTTACAGCCTATGACATTTTTATGTTTAGGTAACTGAATAAGATTTCAAGTTTTATTTCTTGTAAGTGCATCATATTCCTCCTGCATGGTTGTCCTCCACTTTTCATCTTGTATTGCTTGATAATAAGAACTTGGTTCCTCATTGAATAATTCCGCACTGTATATTTTTGGTTTAAATATACCACTCTTTGATCTTGTTATCATATGGTGACCGTTATCTTTATTTGCAGGATCAATCTGTTGAGCTTCATTTCTCACTATGCTCTCCTGCTGAGTATTGGATGATTGAGGATCATTCAATACTGAGTGGTGATCTACATAACTGATACTGTCTTATAGTGGGGACGGATGAGATCCTTTAGATTCTTCATACTGATCATGGCTAGAAACATTTCTTGTCATTTGTTGTTGTTGAGCAACATTGTTCTCATCTTGAGACATCCGTCTTTCCACAGGTATAATTATCTCAGGTGTAGAAGGTATTGAGATTTTTGGATTGTACAGTTTCGTTGTAGTGTTGTTTTCAGACTTACTGAAAGGAAACTCATACACATTAAAGGTTACATATCTTGATATGGAAATCCTACCTTTGTTGTCAAGACATTTGTAACCTTTTTGATTATTTGCATATCCTAAAAATGTACAAGGGGCAGATCTGAATTCTAACTTGTGTGTATTGTAGGGTCTTAAACAGGGGAAGCACAGGCATCCAAAAATCTTTAGACTCTGATAGTCTAGCCTGATGTTTGTCAGTGTTTCAATTGGACTTTTAAATTGTAAGACTTTGGTTGGCAATCTGTTGATAAGATACACTGCTATTGAGAAAGCATCAGGCCAGAACTTCAGAGGTATAGATGCTTGTGCAAGAAGAGTTAGACCTGTTTCTACAATATGCCTGTGCTTCCTCTCAATTAGACCATTCTGCTCAGAGGTATGAGGACAAGTTGTTCTGTGATTTATTCCTTTTTTTGAAAAGAATTCTTTGAGTGGTAGAAACTCCTTGCCACCATCAGTCTGAACAATTTTTACTTGGCAGTTTGTTTGTTTTTCAGCACTTATTATAAACTGCATTACTGCATTACTAGTTTCAGATTTTGTTTTTAAAAAATAAATCCACACATATCTGGAAAAGGCATCAATGAATGAAATGTAGTACTTGTAGCCATAGTCAGTAGATATTGGGGCTGGTCCCCACAGATCTGTAGCAACAAGTTCTAGTAGTTTAACATATTCAGTACTTGAATCTGGAAATGCAAGTTTGTGACTTTTACCCATTGGGCAGTAAGTGCAGGTATAGAATGAAGGAATATTTTCAACATGAACTTTATTATTATTGCTACTCAAAACATGTCTTACAATTTTCATACAGGGGTGACCCAGTCTAGCATGCCAGATATCATAGCTATTGCAATTTTCAACAAATTTTGTTTCAGACATGTTACACCAGTTTTGCATACTATCATGTTTTCTTGATCTTGCAATGTCAAATTTGTATAATCCCCTACATTCTCTACCCTGCAAAAGAATTTCATTTGTTAGTGCATCTTTTGCTAAGCAAAATTTTGAGTGAAATTCAAAATATACGTTATTATCTTTTGAAAATTGTGAGACACTCATCAGATTCTTTCTGATATCTGGTACTCTCAAAAGATTATTAAGATATAATTTTCTGGCACCTATAATACTTGCATTTCCAGTGTGTGTTATATGAGTTGCTTTGCCATTACCTATGTATAATAAAAGTTTACCTTTGTATTCGTTGTTCCCAAGATTCAGATTGTTGAGATTATTTGTAACATGATTGGTTGCTCCTGAATCTGGGTACCAACTGTCATCTTGAATGTCCTCTGCCTTAGCTAGATGACTGATTGTGTTTTCTGATTGGTATTTGCATCCTTGTTGAACATTTACCATGTTTGCACTAGAATCATTCTGTCTAGAGTTCCCAGTATTTTGTTGAGATGGTGTGTAGTTAGCATCAAATCTAAAATAACATTGCTGTATGGCCAAATTTCTCACAGATTTGACACTTTATCATGTTGTTGTTGTTGTTTGTATATCTGCCACTTCTTCCTCTTGATCTATTACTCTGACCACCTCTTTGATTGCTGTTGGATTGATTTCTGTAGTTGTGGTTTCTTTCTTGGTTTCTTCCTCTGTTGTTAGTAACATAGTTTGCTGAATATTCAGTATTTGTTGACTTTTTTCGCTCCAATCTCCCTTCATGTGCTAGTAATATGGAGTGTACATATTGTAGTGTTGGTAAGCTTTCTGTTGATGATATCACAGCTGCAACAGATTCATATTCTTCATCTAATCCACTTAGCAGATATAGCATTTGTTCTGTGTCACTTACATTGTGCCCTGCAGAGGCTAACTGATCACAAACAGTTTTGGTTTTTGACAAGTATTCTCTCATGGTTTGATTGACTTTCTTTAAGTTGTGCAATTTTCTTTTGTACTGCATAATTCTTGCAGAAGATTGTGAACTAAAAACTTGCTCTATTGTATGCCAAATATCATGCAGTTTTACAACCTATTAGTTGTGGTAGAAGACTTGCACTGATTGTGGATAATAACCAAGAACTGACCAAACTATCTTGTCTTTCATGTATGATATATTCTTGATTATCAATTAACTTTCCTTATGCATCAGCAGTGAATCTTGGTGGTTTAATGATGGTTCCAAGAACATATTCCTGAAGACCATAAGCTTTAATTGCAGTCTTCACTTGAAATTTCCAGAGTAAATAATTGGTTTCATCAAGTGGGGTATTTATAATCTGGCTATGTGGTTTGATGATGGTTTTGAGGAGTTCTTGGCTAGCATTGGACTGATTTTGGGTGGATTTGGAGACAGAAGTGGGTGAGACAACACTATTATCATTCCCTTCAGCCATTGATGAGAAAATTACAACAAGAAGTAATGAAAAGGATCAAGATTGCCAGAGGATGAAGATGCAACCAGAAACTGGCTGGATGATGATCTGTGACAGGCAGTTTCTTGGCACGGCACTTCAGGTTTGACAACAAAATCTCTGAATTCTGATAGTATTGATGCAGCTGAAGTATGATATATGATGAAGTTTTCCTGATATCTTACTTTCTTGGCACGACACAGTACTAGGTGATGAATTTTCTATAAGAAATCATATACATTTGTTAAACTGTATATGACTTAATCTCAAATGATGAAAATTTTCTGATGAGATATGGGTTTCGATCAAAAAATGTTGATCAAATGTTGTTAAGCATATAGAGCTCTGATACCATGAAAAGAAAATGTGTTATTGATTTTATTGCTTTTTGAACAATACAAAAAATACAATACAATTCTCTGTATGATACATTTTCTTTATATAAGCTTTACTAGGCTTTAACACTTGAACAGAAGAAAATATACTTATGGGCCAGGCCCGTTTGTATTTATGAAATACTGGTTTACTGGTTGCTGCTTTAACCTAATCTCTCAATAGTTATATCAAAGTTCTATGATGTAATGTACAGAACCTTGAATATCTACCATCAAATGATGAACATTTGCTGCTGGTAAGACTGCTTTCAATGGACTTTTATCATTATATCTTTATTTTTGACTATATTACCATTTTCTTTTTCTTTTTTGTTTTCTTGAGATCTGACCACAATGTTGCAAAGTTGGCTGACAAATGTCTAGCAAGACATCTGATAGAAGATGGAAATGAGTGAAGTTGTAAAGTGCTTCAAAAATATAGTGCAGGTTAGTGAAATTCAGTTAGGAGCTAGAGGCATCTAGGAAGTGATAATTTGATTCTACTTAAGCCATAATTTTTCATAGATATCCTAAGTTCTATTTCAATGCATGTCGTATCTCTAGTAGAATGTTGTCCTATAGCTAGAACTGTTTAGTGTTGCACAATAATTGGTTTTTACGGAAAACAGTGTGGTGAACTAAGCACTAATTTATCGATAAAGTTCTACACAAGTTGCACAACTGATTGTTTTATATTCAAACCCCATGAGAAAATATGCTTTCCATTTACAAGTGCTTGAATTTACAAAAACTCTGGCTAAGTAATATGTTTAGCAGTGGCACATAACCACATAAGTATCAATACTTTATCTTCTAATTGGTGTATTAAAATTCTAATATACCCAGATAATGCAAAATCTATTTAGGAGCAGTGCGAAAAATTAGAGTTGAATTTTTGTCCACTTATGCTTAAATATACAAATACTAGAAAGTAAGGCGGATATTTTTTTCCACTTATGAGAAATTAGGAAGATCAATGACTAACATATGGTTTCTTAGTATGAAGCAGTTATAAAGAAGAAAGAAAATGAGACCATTAAAGAATTTTTCCGCCTAGTGCAAAAAGGAAAAAGAAAATGATACTATTTGGGTATACTACGAGCGCAAGGGGATATTTCTTAAAAAAATTACATTTTAACATTTGTTTTTGGGGTACAGGATAACAAAGCTTTTACAAAAAAGAAATAAAGATTTGGAAATTTGAAGGGAGGTTACTGAGGAAAATGGATAACATGATTGTGTCATATGGTGGACTTGTGAAATTGTGGCCTTAGTTAGTATAATTATGTTTTTGAAATCTAATTTAATAGTAATATTTGAAAATTTCCTTTTTATGGAAGTATAGTGTACTAAGTGAATATATTTATTCCAAGGCCGAAGAGAAGGCAAAGGAAGAAAGTGAAAGACTCGGACAACAAGGACACAAATAGCTCACTGAAAAATATCGTCGTGATCTGATAGTTCTCCAGATACTGTTTATTTTAACATCCACTATTATGCATTATTTCAATTTATAATTATATTTAAATATTTGCAGACTTTACGAGCATGTGTTGTTGCCAAGGCACAGCAGAAGAAGATGGAACTGATGTTTATTTTTAGTTTGAGCCTCATAAAAAGCTCAGTAATTTCGTAAGGTATAAAGAGAATTGTTTACATATTGTTGCTTGTTTGGTGAACTTCATATACTGATAATGATATTAATAACCGGTTTTCTCAATTTTCATGTTACGGGTTATTTTTACTTTTGGTCCAGTGTTTTGAATTTGTTATACCGTTTCTTTCCTTTTCTCACTTGATCATCTTGCTTCTGAAAAGAGCGAAATACATGGTGAAATTCCTATCATCCTTAAATCTGCCTATGAAGAAAAAGTGTTGCAAACTATTTTCAATATTTCCAAAGAAAGTGGGCTGGAATTTGGATCTGAACAAGTAATTTTGGTTCATAAAACTGGAAGTAACCTGATACAACACCAACTGAAGCAGAATGTGCGGTGAAGAGAAAGAGAAACAAGAGAAAAAGAAGACAGAATTTAGAGGAAGAAATGTGAGGAATTTTTTTTCATATCTCCAAACGTTTGTATACAGTGCTATATAGCTGAGGGCCTAACGAACTTGTCTACGTGGCCACATGGAGCCATTCATTTGTAACTAATTTGCAAAAAATGTAAAACAGAAATAGCAACAACTTTAAAAAGAAATACAGCTTATATCCTTTTTTTCTAACAACTTGTAGTCACATTTTGTACCGCATTTAATCCATGAACCGCCCGGGGATGCGCATCACCCTCTTAGGTCTTCTATTCGTGCCTATGCTGCTGTCATGTGGTGCTGGTGCATTTTCATTCATATCAATACATACCCCTTCGAGATCGACCTTGTCCTCAAGGTCGTGGTTAGTAGGGACTTGTGGCAATGGCTGTGGTGTGGTAGAAGTCGGATTTGGACACAGTTTCAGTAGAGAAATATGGAAGACTGGATGAATGCGAGAATCAGTAGGGAGAAGTAGTCTATAGGCAACTGGTCCTATACGTTCAACAATTTGGAAGGGTCCATAGTATTTCTTTGAAAGCTTATGGTGGTTATTGCATATGGTAGTTTGATGATATGGTTGTAGTTTAACGAATACCCATGATCCGACATCAAATTCTTTATCACGGCGATGCTGGTCAACAAGGCTTTTCATGCGGTTTTTGGCTCTTTGTAGGTTTGTTTTAATAGTTTGCAGAAGTTGATCTCTAGAAGAAGCCCAGTCTGCAAGTGCAGGAATTTGAGTGTTGCCAATGATGTAGTTGGATAGAATAGGAGGTGGGCGGCCATAAACAGCCGGGAAGGGGGATAGGTTAAGGGAGGTATGTTTGGTGGTGTTGTACCACCATTCCGCCCACGGAAGACATTTTACCCATTTATGAGGCATGTCACCCACAAATGCGTGCAAATAAGTTTTGAGGCAGCGGTTTACTACTTCCGATTGCCCATCGGTCTAGGGATGGTATGCGCTACTCATTCGAAGCTTTGTTCCATGGAGACGAAATAGCTCTTTCCAGAATTGACTAGTGAATAGGCGATCGCGATCGGATATAATGGATCGGGGAAAGCTGTGCAAGCATACGTATTCTTGGAAGAAGTGGGAGGCAAGTTGAGCAGCTGAAATTGCAGTGGGTAAAGCACAAAAGTGGGCGTACTTCGAAAGTCTGTCAACTATCACCCAAATTGTGGTTTTGCCGACGGATGGTGGAAGGTGTGTAATGAAATCCATGGTAATATCTTTCCACATTTGAACTGGAATTGGTGACGATTGAAGTAAGCCTTTATATGGGGTGTTATCGGGTTTAGTTTGGAGACAAGTAGAGCACTGTTAAACAAAATGCTGAACTGAAGATGCTAACTTTGGCCTAAAAAAATTGTTGGAAATTATGGCAACGGTGATTCTAATTCCTGAATGCCCCCCGGTTTTTGAATCATGAAACTCGGTGATGATTTTGTTTTGCAAGTCAGTGCTAGCAAGTACATAAATGCGGGAGCCCCAGAATAGTAGATTATTATGAAATTGTATTTAGGGTTAGTTTTTGTACCTGACTCCAATTGCGAAATCAAGGAATGAGCTTTTGGGTCGTGGTGTAAGGCGTTGCTGATGTCTTGCAGCAGTGGAAATTTTGGTCCAGAAATTGCATCCATGGTGGCTTCTTACGTGAATCTTGATAGACCTTCTACTACTGTATTTTGCTTCCCCGGGTGGTAGTGAATAGTGAAATCGAATCCAAGGAGTTTCGTCAGCCAGCGTTGTTGTTCCGGTGTCTGGATAGATTGAGATGTGAGCTCGCGGAGGCTTTTATGATCAGTGTAGATCTAAAACGCCCTACCGAGCAAATAATGGCGCCACTTTTTGACGGCGGAGGTGATGGCGAACATTTCACGGGAGTACGTCGAAGCTTTCTGGAGGTGTTGTGGTAATTTGAGGCTAAAGTAGGCTATCGAGTGTCTTGATTGGGAGAGCACGGCTCCAATGGCGGACGAAGAAGCATCGGTGGTTACAGAGAATGGTTCGTTGAAGTTGGGGAGGGATAAGGTTGGAGTATGGGTAATGGCCCACTTCAACTTTTAAAAGGCCGCTTGGGCTGTTGGGTTCCAACAAAATGAATTTTGTTTTAATAATTCAGTTAATGGTGCTGCAATGGACGCGTAGTGCTGGATGAATCATTGATAATATCCCGTGAGGCCCAAAAATCTACGAACAGCTATGACTAAGTTTGGTGTTGGCCAATGAACCATAGCGGTGATTTTTGCTTGGTCAACCTGGACACCTTTGGCGGAGATGATGTGTCCTAAATAGTTGAGTTTTGGTGAGGCCGAAATTACATTTGGCGAGGTTAGCAAAAAATTTGTGTTGGTCTAGAACATGCAAGGTGGTTTGGAGATGGTCTAAGTGTGATGTCCAAGAAGAACTATATATGAGGATATCGTCAAAGAAAACGAGTACAAATTTCCGTAAATATGGTCAGACAATGTCATTCATTGTTGCTTGAAAAGTGGAAGGGGCGTTTGTTAAACCAAACGGCATGACTAAGAATTCATAATGGTCGTCGTGGGTACGAAATGCTGTTTTTGGGATATCGGGCGGGTGTACACGTATTTGGTAGTAACCGCTACGAAGATCCAATTTGGAGAAAAATGTTGCACCATATAGTTCGTCTAGAAGTTCATCGACCGTGGGGATAGGAAAACGATCTTTTATGGTGATGGTATTGAGTGCCCGATAATCAACATAAAATCGCCAAGATCCATCCTTTTTCTTTACTAATAAAACTAGTGAGGAAGAGGAGCTGGTCGATGGTTGGATAAGTTTGGAGTGAGCATTTCACGGTCTTGTTTTTCGATTTCTTTTTTTGAAAGTGGGGATATCGGTATGGTTTAGTGTTAACGGGTGAGAATTGGGTATGAGGTTTATATGATGATTAAGGGTAGATTTGGTGGAGGTTTGGAAGGTGTATTAAATAGGTGGCTATAGGATGATAAAAGTTTGGTGAGTTGTGGTCCGTGTGGTGTAGTGGGTGTGATGCATTTGAGGGTGTAACGGGTTGGAAATGCAGATAAAGAAACTGGGAAATAGCAGATGTGGTTTCCAGACGCCTTAATTGCTGGACCGAAATAGGAAGTGGCAAATTAGCATGGTCCAGCCCAGTTAGACAAATGGGCCTATTGTTGAAATGAAAATCCATTGTTAGATTTTTATGGTCAACAGTGATCGATCCCAAAGTCTACAAACCACTGTATACCACATACCGCGTCTGAACCTGTTATCTCCAATAGATGAAAGTCCATGCAGAAGGTAGTTCCTTGGATGTCGACATTAACGTCGGTGCAACTGCTCGAGCTACGCAATTTGTCGCCATTGCCAATGGCGACGACGAACGAAGATGCGGTGTCGGGTTTGAGCCCTAGGAATTTAGCTGCTTTCGGATGGAGGTGGTAGTGGGTGGAGCCAATGTCGACTAGAATAGAAATTGGGTGCTCGTTGATTGTCGTAGGGAGGCTGATTGAGCGAGGGTGTGTGGAGCCGGTCAAGGCGTGGAAGGAAATCTCTTGTGTTGTGGTGTTTGAATTTACGATGTCGTAGTGATTACTGTCATAAGGTGGATCGGCTTCTGGAATAGGTGTAGGTTCTGGTTGTGGCTCGAGTTCATCAGCGATCATGTCGGGAAGGATCATAAGTATGTGAGAGGGTTTGCAACGGTGACGGAAGTGATATTTTTCGTCACAGTTGAAGCATAATCCTTGCTCCTTGCATTGGTTCATCTCGGCGGAGGTGAGTTGTTTGATGGGGATAGATGGTTAGGAAGGTTGTAGGGGAGGTGTTTGAGGAATTGTTTGAGAAGTGGAGTTGGGTTTTTGTGTGTACGTCTGGTTTTTAATAAACGGTAATTTATTGCACTCACTGTATTTCCTTTCAATCAGTTTGGCATTGTCGATTGCATCGGAGATAGTGGTGGATTTGAGGAGGTGAAGTTCGTTTTGTATATAAGGTTGGAAATGAAGCATTGGAGTATGGATTCATTGGAAAGTGTAGTAATGCGGTTGCAAAGGTTTTCAAAGGTGGCTTGGTAATTTTCGACGGTGGTAATTTGCTTGAGTTTGAACAAGATGGCTTGTGGGTTGAGAAATGTAGGTGGTTCGAAGCATTTCTCGATCGCCTTTGTCAATGCCATCCATGTAGAAATTTGATTGTTGCGATGCATCCATTGAAACCATGATAGAGCTTGGTCGTGCATGTGGAAGCTTGCGAGATCAACTCGTTGGTCTTCCGGTGTGGAGTAATAAGCGAAGAATCGATCCGCTAGGAATATCCAATCGTGTGGGTTGGATCCATCGAATGTGGTTAGAGAGCATTTAGGTGTTCGAGTGGGTGTTGGTGTTGCCAATATTGGTGGTTGTCGGTTAGGTGATGGGTGGTATGTGGTGGATGATTGGTTATTTGGGGGTGGAGTCGGTGAGTTGTCTAGTTTTTGGCTGATAGCGGCCATTTGTTTAGTGAGATCATGGAGTACGGTTTTGATATCAATATTGTTGGCGGTTAGGGTTTCTAGCATGGCATTTTGTGTGGATTAGTTGTTTTGAATGGTGGTTTGGGTGGCTCTAATGGTGTTGATGGCGTCTTGGTGGGTGGTAAGTTGTTGGAAGGTGTCGTTGAGTCGGGTCACGGTGATGGAGTTCTGTTGGATATTTAGGAAGGGGAGGAGTGGAGATCAGAGGTGAAAGCACCAGAATTGATACAACACCAACTGAGGCAGAATGTGCGGTGAAGAGAAAGAGAAACAAGAGAAGAAGAAGACAGAATTTAGAGGAAGAAATGTGAGGAATATTTTTTTTTCATATCTCCAAACATTTGTACACAGTGCTACATAGCTGATGGCCTAACGAACTTGTCTATGTGGCCACATGGAGCCATTAATTTGTAACTAATTTGCAGAAAAAGTAAAACAGAAATAGCAACAACTAAAAAGAAATACAGCTCATATCCTTATTTTCTAACAACTTGTAGTCGCATTTTGTACCGCATTTAATCCGTGAACCGCCTGGGGATGCGCACCACCCTCTTAGGTCTTTTATTCGTGCCTATGCTGCTGTCATGTGGTGCTGGTGCATTTTCATGCATATTATAATCCTTAAATCTTTCAGCATTTGTTTTTACAATTTATTGTCATAACCCTAATGTTATCTCATCGAGCAGCTCAATACTTTTAACATCAAGCACCGAGCAGTGAGAAGCCATACAAGTATGTGCATATATTCTACTTTTCATTTTCTTCACTGCAATCAATAAATATAAGCGGTCAACTTAACTTTTGATTGATGTTGTGTTTAGTGAAACAGGAAGTTTGTATGTTTTGTTCATTAGTGTTTCTTCAGTACCAGTGCTACCTAAACCATTAATAACTGGAAAATGCTATTTGAGTGCAACTTTGGACCTAAATGGTGGCTTTTGGTAATTTGTTTAAAGTAGAATTGATAACACAGTTTTACAGCATAGTTAAATATTTCGGGAAATACACCTTTTCAAAAAAAGGTACCAAGCAGTTGAAGTTGGAGTATAGCAGAAAACCTTGGTCAAGATTTATGAAGTAAAAAGTTTCAACTTTTGAAATGGGATGCATGGCTTCAATACCTACAACAAACGATATCGGATAATTCTTTTTTTTTCTTTCACATTTCAGTGTAGGCCTTAATAATCATTCCATATTATCCAAATTTAAAGAATATGGCTTTGCATATAATTTAAAAGAATTTTTTGATGATTAATCAATTGATTAGGAATGCTTAACGTTATTACCTTGAAATGATGGTTCATTATGCCTTTTTTTAATACTAAATTGCACCAAGTCTGTGGTATTGTATTTTTATTGCGAATTACACTAAGTTAGTGGTTGTGTCTCAAACATTAACAATAAGAATTCAGTGATCTTGTAAAGTATGCATTTTACAAAAGCAAAATTAACTATATTTATATACATTTATGTATTCTCTTCCATAGCTTACTAAGTTTTGTCTCATATCAACATTATGGTTTTTCACACCTTCCACTGACTATATGCAGGAAATTCAATGGTACTGATTGAATGTGATATTATTTGACATGAGCTAAAATTATGGCATGTCAGTAAACTGTCTAATATCCCGAAGGACAATTTATGAACAAAAAACATGAATAGTAAATTTGAAGAAATTAAATAATTCACCTAAAGCCATTACATACTTGGGCGACTAAGTTTATGAAAAATTTATAAGTCTGAGATAATTTAAAAAAATTAACTAAGATAATAGAGTTTAAGTTTGAGATAATTTATAAGTTTAAGTTAATTAAAATATAAGTCATGACATTTTAAGTTTAGCAATTGAGATAATTTATTAGTTTAACAATAATAATAAATAATAGTTTGAATAAATTAACAATTTTTAAAAATTAAATATATTTTTAAAAATTAACTAAGTATTTCTTTGTATCAAAATTGGGCCCAACACTCTTCGGACATATTTAAAGAGATTAAAATGAAGAATATAAATGAAAAAGGAGGTTAATCTAACAAACATGCCAAAACAGATAAATAGAAATGCTAATATACGAGAATTTAGAGTGGTTCGGCGTTGTAGCCTATGTCCACTATGGAAAGTTTGCTGTTTGTTTGACTTTGCTAACTGGTTACAACTGATTACAATAGTACACTCTCAAACACTCAAGATACAATGGAGTTTTCGGCAGTGTACTGGGGTATGAGAGTCCAAAAGTCTATTTTCTGGAGGCATATGGCTGCTATTTATAGGCGTAGGCTGAAATATCTAGCTTAGATCTCGGAATACCCCTTCTCTCACGTGGGTGGGCCCACTAGATTGATCTAAGGTTGTTGGGATTGATCCCTATTTGGTTCATATCGATCAAAAATGGCTCTTTTTGGGCTGAGATCGATCATGGACATTCTTAGGATGGTACACAAGCTCCTGTGAAAATTTGGTGGCTTTGGACTTGTAGATTTTGAGTTATGATCGATCTATTTTTGATTTTTCAAAAGGCCGGCGTGCTTGTATCGATCCATTTGTATCGCTTTCTGTTCATATTGATGTTATTTTTATCGATAAAGGTGACTTGGCGCTATATTTCAGGATCGATCCACTTTTCATGCCGAGTGACTATTTCTTCCATTTGAATCGTGCTTTGTTTGTATCGACCTGGAATTACTCTTTGTATCAGCCTAGGCAACTCTTTTCGTGTCGATGATCTAGAGGCTGCTTCGTATCGATGTAATCCAACTTCTTTCGCATCGATTGTTGATGTTGATTTCGTATCCAGGTAACTTGTCTTTCGATCATTTAGTGGCCACTTCATATCGATCGAGAGGGATGACATTCATATCGATCCAATATATGTTCTTCATATCGATCAATGGCCGATCAATATGAAATATGTGAATGGTTGGATCGATACGAAGCGTGTAAATATAAGATCGATATGAAGAGATAATTTCCTATGGATACGAATTAGCCTGACTTTGATGGATATGGATGAGGTTGAATCATGTTGGATGCGAAATGAGGCTTCCTTCTTGCATCTTGATCGATCAATATCGTAAGCATACGAACTCCGATTGACATGAAATTTGGAACGTTGGCTCTCGTAGCTTTTCTTGTTGTGTCGTGTCAATTGTGGCTCAATCCGAACTCGGACCAATCTAATAATATCCATAGTAGGCCTGTGTATCAATCTTTGGGGCTGACTATCCTTGATTTCCGATCAATCCCTTGGTGTCACAGCCTTGCCTAAAGGTGGGATAACATTTGCCCCCCCCAAAGTACATCTTGTGAGAACATGACGTGCTTTGAAAAGCTGCAATCTTTGTTCTTAAGAGTTCTATTTGATTCGTTGAATAGGTGTTTTATTTTTGTCAAAAGAGTAACCGTTGATTGATTTCTAGTAATATAAATGCTAAATTGTTGACCGCCAATGATTATGCAGTGCATTGTTGTAACCGAGAGTCGAACGTTAGCAATTTTTTGTTCACTGTTGTAATTGTCACCAGGTGAGAATTCAATTCCTGTCAATTTTGAATGTTAGTTCATCATGCATGAACGTATGTTAACTTGACTTCCGTTAATGTTTGCACGTCTATGAGTCATTGTCAAGTTTTTTTTATCGAGTTCCATGTTGATCCTCTCCTGGACTGACGTGAAATTCATGTTGTAGCATGCCCTTTTGTATCGCTCCTCTCTTGGATTGATTTGGGAAATAGAAAAACCTTCTTCATATCGATGGTAATCGATACGAATCAGTTGGCCCTTTAAAATGTTTCGCATCGATGGATATGAATTTTTGTGGTCTTTAGAAGGATGGATACAAAATTGGTACCACATATCGATGAAACAGGTTGATCAATATACAACTTTGCAATTGCCTTTTGTATCGATGAGTTGAGCAATCCAAATATGACTTGGTAGTGGAGTTCGTATTGATGGGAACCGATGGAAACGAACGATTGTTGCTTTAGATTGATGATGGATGGATACGAAGAAAGCTTCTTTGTATCGATTGAAGGGGAGAACATTCCTACCGGTTAACATGACTGGGAGACAAATCGTTCCCTTCTAGTTTTCCACCCATATAAATACTTAGAAAAATTTCAACCGTTCATTCCCATACATTGACTTTG
This sequence comes from Allium cepa, assembly GCA_030765085.1. Classification (NCBI taxonomy): domain Eukaryota; kingdom Viridiplantae; phylum Streptophyta; class Magnoliopsida; order Asparagales; family Amaryllidaceae; genus Allium; species Allium cepa. Next base: position 244,989,040 of record CM060930.1, read on the forward strand.
TATCGATCCGAGCTAAAGAGAATTGCCTTTACCTTCAGATCGAAACTTTAATTCCTCGAACCAATCGCTCGAATTAGGTAATTAATCGACCAAATTCAACTTAAAATGATGAGACTCAAATTCTCATGTCATCCTGCACATATTCTTGGCTAATTCTAGTGACGAGGTGGTCGGAAATGGGTCGGAGCAAGGTTAAGGAAGGTTGGAATGGTTTTTGTGTTGCTTGGAGAAGAAGGAATGAGGATGGATACGGAGAAATCACTTGTATCGACCGAAGAATTGTGATTCGTATCGTTCTGAAAACAATCAAAGTTAGTATCGATGGCCATGGATAGATTTTTGTATCGAGAGAGGAAGTGGCTTCATATCGACTAGAGATAGTTAGAGTTCGTATCGATCTAGAGCAATCAATACGAAGATCTATGCACAGTCGATATGAAGTATCGGTTCTGCCGACTGATACGAAGACACGGCCCATGATTGATACGAGATGAAGGGTTTGGACCGATAAGAACTGACCTTAAGGTGATCGATATGAGATCTTTTCCTCTGTCGATCGACACGAATTGAACTTCTAATGATTGATATGAACTTGCATTTTGATGGATACAGACCCTTTGCATAACCGAACATTTGACTCCGACGAGCTTCTACCTTGCATAATTGGACTTAATCGTTTCACTGCATATTTGACTCCCTTTCAAAGCTCGTCAATGGAACTGTAACTTGACAAATTTTATGAACTGTAACTTGGATCGTTCTTCGAAGTCTAGATGGCACGGTTGTGATGGTCAGCGATGACGATCACTCCTGTTGAATCTCGTAGTCTTGTCATTTGAACATCTCTTAAATTCTATAGAATTTCTTAACTATTATGTGGCACTGCACTGCATTGCACATTCACGCACTTAACACTAAGGAAAGCTGGTTTATCGATGAATTTTACTGAGTTCAAATAACTATGGAACCCAAAAGTTTGCAATCATAGTATGTCCAGAGTCTACCCTTTCCAGCAATTGAAATGCCAGTTATTGTAGCCAACATTATTTGCCCTGCTCCGGATGAATTACCAGGGGCTTTTTTTATCGCACATCCATAAGATTCCCTTTTTTGTCATCTTCAGGGCGCATCTCTTCTGTCCTTCGACGGTAGAAGAGATTAGATTCTTATTCAACGTAAGGAGTCGTGGGGGCAACCCTTCCCTCACTTTCTTAGAGGCGGTTAGGAACTATCAAATCATGATCGGGGCATGGAGAAAGTTGAGCTATTTCAAGAATGGTTCTTCGTTCACTATCCACCGGAGTTCTCTAGACGGTGGCTAGCAAGATGTAAGTGCTCTAGCCTCTTTGTTGATTAACTGGATAATAGTAGTTGATGTCGAATCTAATACTTCCTATTTTTTTACAGCTTCGATTCCATGACCTGAAGGTGCTCAATTTAAGGAGATTATAAGGGTTCTTAAAGAGGTTCCCATTGAATACAGAAAGATCGATGAAGTCCTTATGGATGAAAGTTTGATTGCTGTTGGGCTAATTGATAGAGATTAAAGCGTTGGACTCGTAGGAGTTCTTAGGACGGCTTTGGTGAGGCAAGCTCGAAGGAGAGCTCCCGGGATAGTAATTATTAAACAAGGCAGTGAAGAGAATATGCCTGCTGGAGATGAGCCTACAGCTGGGCCTTTGCAAAGTCCTCGACCTTTAGAGCGGAAGAGAAAGGGCAAGTCTACTGCTCGAAAATCCACAAGGCACAGAACCGTCATAGTCTCTTTGCCTACTACTAGTCAAGAGATTCCTTCTTCACATATGGAGAGCTCTTTTGTAGGACTGGCGGTCATCCCCATTCTGGATGACTTGCCTTTGCACCAAGGTACCAGATTAGAGGAGCTTCAAAGTGCCTTAGGCATGGGAGAGTCAAATCCTCCGAGTAAGGCTATTACAACCAGTTGGGTTGGGGGTTTGCAGATGCATACACACACTTCATAGCACCATACAATTTCTAATCACAAGCTATCTATCTCTAGATATCACCAACTCTGTTTTACTTTTCATTCTTACAGCTACAATGACGAAATGAGCATCCATGCTCGAAAGCCTTCGTTCCATGCGCCATTCAGCTAGTTCATATTTCGAGTCTCACAGGCTGTAGGTCAAAAGAGAATTCCATCGCAGCTACTCTAGTCGAGAGAGGAGCGTTATGAGAGGGAAAGAGATAGGGAGAGGGAGAGGGAGCATAGGTGCTACTCTCGGTCGCGGTCTCTACCACCTAAAGGTCCAACGCAACCCTCTGGCTCCAAAAAACTAACTACCGAAACTTCACGCTAACCAATACCTCCACAAACTTCAAGATCTAGCGACCAGTGCCGTAGAACAGGGATAGATGTTCCTGTCATCACGACATCAGCGGCTATGGAGCCCATGGGAGAGGGAGCCACCTAGATAGATCAGTTGAAAACGGACTTCCCTAATATCTGCTTCGATGGCTTTCACTTCCCCCTGAACTTGAAGTGGATCCCCACTGGGGCAGAATAGACTGTCCATGACTATGTGTATCATGTCTACAATCAATATTGAGAATGGGTCAAAACGATGGAGAAAGCTTCTACAGTAGCCTTTGAGCAAAGACAATCAAGAAACTAGAAACCGATATCACTCAGAGGGACCACATAATTTAGGTTCTCACCAACGAGAATGAGTCTTCATGGAAAGCAGAGATGGAAGCTACTCAAAAATCCGATGTGGTAAATAAGTCTATAGAGAAAACAAGGCAGGAACACTTGGCGTTAGTCGAAGAGATGGGCTATAGGACCACCACGGTCTTAGCCGAAAGGGACGCTGTTCTAAAAGAGCTTGAGGAACTCAAATCCAAATTTGCTAAACTCATCAAAGAAAAAAAGATGCTAATAAAGCTTCTTAGGAGGCATGCGAGCAGGATGTGGTGCTCGGGGATGAGAGGGATATGACAACGCTAAAGGTTCAGGAAGATGAGGCCACGATTTAGGATGAAGTGAGAGCGGCAGAGGCCAGGTTAGCGGGTGACATTGAGGATCTCTTGATCACATATAACTTCAATGTTCTAAAGCACCGTAATCTAAGCTGGCTCAAAGATTTCCCATAACATCTGTAATGTTTGGTGCCGCTTGGTAGAAGATGAGAAAACAGACCGCGGTACCATATCCGTTGACGACTTCTAGCTAGAGAATCAGATATTGACCGAAGAAGAAAGAAAGGTTCTCCATGATGCCATTATTACTTATGAAAGGAGAAGCTTGCCGCTCAGCATCTAGACGTTGGAGAGGGGTCTGGATTTGATCATCACGGAGCAAGTTCTGAAATACCTGCATCAACCCAACTCAAAATCCCTTCTACGGTATATCCTCTAGATATGCCTGCCTATAACCCTGATCAGTCACGTTTGTCTCCAATAGCAAGCGTGGCTTTGAAAGCGCACCGGCCCCGCACATGAGCCAATCCGAGGAAGGTACTCCAAACACTCCTTGTATCCATTCAAAGTCAGGAGCACTATTAGAAGATATCACTAATGTTTTCTCCTATTGTTATTCAGTTAATAACTTCATCAGTAGAGCCTCCTACAACACAAGAGCTACATCCTGAGCAGGAGGCTCTTTTGATGGAGGCGACCACAACAACGGTCGCTGCATCAACTGAGGGGGTGCACGAGGGTGATTTTACTCTTGACGAACAGATGATGGAAGAACTTCTTGGTCACCAAAGTGATCCATCTGCCGGCTTTCCTTTCATCATGGGTGAAGGTGTATTTACAGCTAGCTCTTCGAACCCAACTAGCAGCATTCTTGTAGATGCTCAAGTAACTTGGAAGGAGGAGATAATTGCGGCGATCAATGCTGAGATGGAAAGAGCTGCACAAGCCAGTGGTATGGGGGGTCTAGGCCCGACTCCTCTGCGAATGATTTCTCTAGGTGGTACAGTTGTTCACACTGGCGTGCCTCTCCCGTCTTCCAACATCGAGTGTTCCTATTCCTCAGACTCCGCATTCAGAACGTATTCTAATTCCTGTGAGTTTGGAAGAGATTACCATAATTCCTCCGGCCGGAGACCAACTACCAAAAGGCAAAGGCTCGAAGAGACATCTGAGCAGCAGCTCTAGTGGGTCAATGCCTGGAAAGAAGAAGAAGAGAATGAATGAGTAGCTGTGCCTTTTTATTCCTTCTTTTGATAGATAAGTAGAATAGGACTTCATTTTTCTTTCCTTAGGCTGTGTATAGATGCGGTTTCGGCCCTTGCTTATAGGAATTCTTGAAATAACTTTTGTACTTATCCTCTTCTTTCGAAGAATAGTTGAAATGAAATTTCATTTTGTTTTCAGCATAACTCTATGTTTATTTACTTAAGTATTTTAGCGCTCGAATTTCCATTCGATATACTTTTGAGGCTTTAGTCTCTGAATCAGACTTGAATTAGGTTGTTAAGTCCCAAAGTCATAGCTTCAGGTCATAACCAAACGTTAAGTCGAGTTTCAATGTTGCGTTGCTTCAATTAACGACTTAGACTTTAGTTATGCCCCCAGTCTTAGGGATGGATCAAAGTAGTCGGTCGGCAGTCTCTCTTCACTATTAGTAAATTGAATTTAACTAAGTCGAAAAAAAGTTGAAGTGGGTCGGGTGGTTGGATCACACTCGCTTACCTATTAGTAATTGCATCCACACTACGGGGATTGTTTTTGTATGTCGGCGATCGGTCATTCATGCTTAATGTTTAAAGTTATGTCCGCGCTCCGGAGACTTAGGTTATTTTATGGGCGATCAGTCACACACATTTAATACTTAGAATTACATCCATGCTCTAGGGACATAGTGTCGTACTCCAGTTCGCACTTTGGGACTTAGAGTTGTCTCGTGGGTAGTCGGTTCACACTCGGTTTGCGTTTATACTCCAGTTCGCACTCTGGGAACTTAGATTTAGTCGGTGGGTGGTCAGTCACACCCAATTTGTTGTCTATTCTCTAGTTCATGCACCGGGAATCTAGAGTTGATTGACAAACAGTCAGTCACATATGCCTCGATATTAGGGTCCCATTCACACTCCGAGAATGAGAAGCTGATCAGGAATGTGCTTGGTTCGATCACATCCACCCTGAGTAGGCAAGCGAAGTCGTAGATGGACAGGTCCATCCTCTTCGAGCTTATAAAAATGGACACGAGGTCGGGATGGATCCATCCTCCTCGAGTTTAGATATTACATGAGTGAAGTCGTGGGTGGACGGATCCACCCTCCTTGTGCCCATATTTAGATTTGAAGTTTATACTCCAGCTCACACACTGGGAACCAGAGTTTGTTAGAGCATTGTCATGTATCAATCCTTTTTGGCTTCGGTGTAGTTGCTTGCCCCCTGAGCTTGGGGTTTCACTTAATGAGTGACCAGTCGTATCACAGTCACTCCCTATTTGGATATGTCCTACCATAGGATGAAACTTAGCTCTTCATGCATTGTGAGAGTCGCAAGACACATTTCAAGAATAGTCGTGCAGGCTTGATGAGTTTGCATTTTATTGCTGAAATAAGAAAGTATGACAAAGTCAGTTGCCTTATTACAAGTTTCAATTTCGAAATGCACAAAAAAAAATTCAAATGAAAAGCAGACTAAATTAATAAATTAAGCCTGTTATGTGTAGTAGCGACGGAGACTCTCGCTATTCCAAGCTCTCCGTAGAATGAGACCATCAACAGTTGATAATTTGAATGTGCTATCTCTAAGTCTCTGTTCGGTGACGTACGGTGCTTCCCATGTTGGTTTCATACGTGAAGAGACCAGATAAATTCTTTTAAGTACGAGATCGCCAAGTTCAAAGGTTCTGGGTCGGACCTTAGCATTGTATAATCTGGCAACTCGACTTCGGTGCGTGGTAGCCCTTAAATCAGCCTCTTTATGCTTCTCATCCAATAAATCTAGAGATTCAGCAAGCAATATAGCATTCGTCCTTGGATCATAATATGTCACACGATGAGAAGGTAACTCCAACTCAATTGGAATAACGGCTTCAGAGCCGTAGGAAAGTGAAAATGGAATGTGGTCCGTCGCAGACTTATGGGTAGTTTGATATCCCCATCGGGCCATGGGAAGTTCATCGACCCATCTGCCTCCAGCCTTCTCCAGTCGTTTTTTCAGAATGGACTTAATAACTTTATTAACAACTTTGACCTATCCATTTTCTTAAGGATGAGAAACCACCGAGAACTTCTTCTGGATGTGCAAATGTTGACAAAAATTCTTGAACTCGACACTGTGAAATTGGGTCTCATCGTCGGTGATAATCGTCCGTGGTAGGACAAAACGACAGATGATGTTGTAGACAACAAAATTGATTACTTTCTTTGTCGTGATAGTAGCAAGGGTCTCGGCTTTCGCTCACATAGTAAAGTAGTCAACTGCAACAATGGTTTACTTCGCACCACCTTTAGCCAGAGGTAAAGATCCAATTATATCGATGCCCCATATGGAAAACGACCATGGACTGACCATCTGAGTGATTTTAGTAGGCGGGGCTCTTGGAATCCTAGCATGCTTCTGGCACTTGTCGTATTTTTTGGCATAGTCCGATGCATCTCGATTCACACTCGGCCAATAATATCTGTATCAGAGTATCTACTTAACAAGGGCTTGCGCCCAGTGTGATCGCCATATTCTCCCTCATGCACATCGTGTAACACTCGTTTGATCTCATCATGAGCGATACACTGGAATAAAGGGACATAGTATCATCTCTTGTACATGACTCCTTTTTGGATAACGAATCATGAAGCTTTTCTGAGAATCTACCTTCTCCCACTTCTTCGTTTGGATAAAGTTCTGTGCTCGAGATTACTTTTGAAAGGAGTCATCCATGACTCCTTTCAGGTGTTACCTCATGTACCAAGTCAATCTATGCCCGATCGATATTCGGAGCGATGAGCGTCTCAACGGGAATGAGTCCCATTTGCTGCGCTTCACCGGTGCTAGCCAGCTTTGCTAAATAATCTCCTTTTTGATTGATTTCTTAGGGTGCGCAATGGATAGCGTAGTAGTCGAACTAATTCAACACTTCCTAAACCCGAGCGAGATAAGTGGCCAACCTCCGGTCTCTAGCTTGATATTCTCCCCGGACCTGGCATACGAACAATTGCGAATCACAATGAATCTCCATAGCAATAATTCTCAGGTCTCTCACAAGTCTGAATCCGACAAGTAAAGCTTCGTATTCGGCCTTATTATTAGTTGCACAAAAATCAAACTTCAAAGCATAACATATAGATCGGCCTTCTGGGTTTTCAAGTACCACTCCAGCACCTGATTAGAGGTCGTTCGATGCGCCATCAATATAAAGCTTTCACATGTATTTTGGAGACTCACTGGTTTTGAGCAAGTCCTATGGTATAGTAAACTCAGCTATGAAGTCCGCTATAACTTTTCCTTGGATGGATCGCCTCAGTATATAAGCAATATCGAATTGACTCAACTCGATATTACACTTGAACAATCTACCAAACATCTCAGGCTGCATAAGGACCAGTCGTAATGGCTTTTCGGTGTAGATTATGATCGGATGAGCCTGAAAATATGGTCGGAGCTTTCTTGAGGAAATAACGAGAAAATAAGCAAGATTTTTCAATTTTAGGTAGTTTCTCTTCACCCTTGTTAGCCTTTTTCTGATGTAATAGACTGGTCGCTGGATCCAGTCTTCTTCTCGAATCAAAGAAGTACCGATTGCGTATAATGAAATTGCTAGATAGATATATAATCGCTCATGATTAATTGGCTTCGATAAAATGGAAGGTGTTGCCAAATGTTGAACCAATGCTCGAAATGCGCCTTCCCATCCCTCCGTCCATTCAAAATTTCGCTTTCCTTTTCAGATCAGATCGAAGAAGGGAATGCACTTGTCTGTAGATTTGGAGATGAATCTATTTAAGGTTGTTACCTTCCTGTTGTGGCTTTGTACTTGCTTTAATTTTTTAAGGGTCTCGGGATTCCAACGCCCAGATCTTCTTAGGATTATCTTCGATTCCTCGGACATTGACCATGAATTCAAAGAATTTTCCGAATGCGACCCCAAAGTGACACTTCAATGGGTTGAAATTTATTCGGTACTCTCGAAGGATGTTGAATGCTGTTTCCAAGTCTTTGATTGATGGATAACTATGACTTTACAAGCATATCGTCCACGTACACCTCCATGGTTTTTTCGATCTGGTTAGCGAACATTCAATTAACGAGTCTCTGATAGGTTTCCCTGGCATTCTTGAGTCCGAATGGCGTCACTTTGTAGCAACAGAGTCCTAGATCGGTGACAAAGCTGGTATGTTCCTGATCTAGAAGGCGCATCGGTATTTGGTTATAGCTAGAATAAGCATCCATGAAAGACAAGAGCTCGTGTCCGGCCATCGAATCTACAAGCTAATCAATTCTAGGAAGTGGAAAACTGTCTTTAGGTAAGGCTTTATTCAAATCTGAGTAATCTACACAAGTCATCATTTCCCGTTGGATTTTCTGACAAGCACTAAGTTAGATACCCACTCTGGGTATAACGCATCCTGGATGAACCCACTCGATTTAAGCTTTTCTACCTCTTCCTTAAGGGTGGTGGATTTCTCTGGATCCATACCACGCCTTTTTTGCTTGACCGGAACATACCGCGGGTCAATGTTCAATGCATGGCTCACGATATCCGGCGAGATCACACACATGTCAGAGTGAGTCTAGGAAAGACGTCGAGGTTTGCCCGAAGAAATTCAAGCAATCCCTCTCTCATATGGTGGCTAATTTAAGACCCAACCTTTATTATTCTGGAATCATCTTTATCATCGATCGCCAACTCTGTCAGGGAAGCCTGACTGTCTTTGACTTACTCTTCACTATCGTTGTCTCATGGATCAAGATCTTTCAGGAAATGGTTGTGGTGCCCGGGCTCGAGCCCAGGCATTAACTATCAATTTTCAATAAAACGGATGCAGAGAAATAACTCTATGCCCTTACCCTTCTCTTTCCCCTATGCCCCCGCAACATAACCAACCACCTAATCTCCTTGAACAGCTCCAATCCCGTTATTAGTTGGGAACTTTAGAGTTAAGCACCATGGGGTAATGGATGGCCTAAGGGCTGGTCGGCCCAAGAAAGCATTATATGGAGAACCAATGTCTAGCACAACAAATTGCAGCATCCAGACTCTCTGACGATCTCCAATTCCCAACTCAACTGGCAACTCGACCATCCCAGTGGATATCGTTGCACTTCCATTAAAGCCATGTATACGCGACTGACATGGTTTTAGGTCCTTCGCCTCTATTTTGTTTGATCGTAAGCTCGTTTGAAAAGATATTGATGGAGATTCCACTATCTATGAAGATCCTCTTCACCCATGCAGGACCTATTTGAGCCGATATGACTAGCGGATCGATAATGGGGGCTTTGACTCTATTAGCATCTCTATTCCAAAAAATGATGTCATTTGTCATCGTTTTCTGTTTATTTCCGAAGCCCCATCATTAACATTGCTGTAACATTTTAAGTCCGCATGCCTAATCGAACTGGCATATGACTCCATTTCCCTCCAGCTTCGATCTACTGGATTAGGACCACAACTAACTATATTAATAACTAATCTCCGCCAGTATGCGTGGGTTCCACCAGTCTAGCCTGGTTTTGACCTTGACTTAGGTTTGATGGGCCCGCACCTCCATTATACGGTGCCCGCACAAATTGTTCCAACTTCCTTTCTCTGTTTAACTTTTCAATAATATCTTGCAAGTGTCGGCACTCGTTAGTGTTGTGGCCATAACTGTCATGGAACCTATAGTACCTTCCGATTTGTATATCCTTTTTAGACGACTGCTTCGGGGAAGGCTTCTTATATTTTCCAGTATTACAGGTCTGCAGATAAACATTTTCCAAGGATGTATTCAGGGGAGTATATTGGTCAAACATGGGAGCTCTGCATATCGGTCCACGATTTTGATCTTGCTTCTTACCCTGACCTCCATTGCCTTTTTGTTGGCTCTTCTTGTTTTGTATATTCAATTGCACATTGCCGAATTTCTTACCGGTCTGTTTTATAGAAACAATGCTTTGACCACCTTCAACATTAGGACCCACATCGTCCTTTTTCCTAGATCGCCTAGCATCCTCTCTCCTCAAGAACAGGGCCACCTTAGCATAGAATCGATCCAAAGATATGAGTGGTTTTCCAGCCAACCAATTACCAAACTCGAAATGTGGATCGATTCCCTTAGTCAACACCATCAAGATTGAATTGTTATTTGGATTATTGACCTCAGCATAGGCAGCGTGAAACCTTTTCAAATAATGTCCGAGTGTCTCACCCGGAGCTTGGGTGATGTTGGGCAAGGTTTTGACATCCTTTAGCCTTGTAACATGCATACGAAATAGCTCAACGAACTTGGTAGCCAACTGATCAAAGCATGAGATGGATCGAGGTGGTAAATGAGTAAACCACATAGTTGTGGTGCCCCCTAGAGAAATAGAAAGCTTCTATACTTGACCACGTCGTCAGCTCGAGCAGCGTTCATGAGCCATTCATACTTTAGGATGTGCTGATTGGGATCTGAACTTTCTTCATAAACAGGAAAAGTTGGCATCCTAAATCAGCAAGGCAGTTCAGCATGGAGGATACCATTAGTGAACGGATTATGATTCGGAACATTTCCCAATCATCATTGGTGAGGCCTTGACTTTTGCGGATCGTCTGGTGGATCATGGTTGGAATGCCCAACATTTAGACGTTCTAGGCCAAGGTTTGGTCAGGTTCCACAATGTGAGGACGGGCTGAGCGCGGTCAATGGTCCATGCCTCGCCTCCTTGGCTCCAGATCTTCGGGCATGTAGGGATCAAGGCATGATCGTGTTGAAGAAGGGTCAGATCTTCTCGGCTCTAAATGTCAGCTTCCAAGTCTATAGCGGCGGCAGCTGCATGGCTATTAGTAGTGTGGTAGGGAAGTGCCCCTCCTTAGGAGGAGGGTCCGACCTGGTGTCCTGTAGAAGGACCAGGACCTGCTTGTCCGAGATTCAGAGCGCGTTGATGCCCAGGGGCTTGCACGTAGTTTCCATCTAGCTGTGGATGTGTAACTTGTGGTTGAAATCAGAGGAAGCTGAGCTTTTGGTGGATGAATAGAAAGCACGACCCCTTCCGGATCTCCTTATTCAAGCGATTGGTTAACTCCATGTTGGCACAGATCTGTTGGGTGAGATACTGGCGGCTTTGAGTTAGTTCTTGCATTAGCATACGAAATTCCTCCCTGGTGATAGGGCCTTGTAGATCCGAAGGTCCGGCTGAGTTCTGACCTTTAGCGGGCAGCTGCATGGGGTTCTGGCTATCCCATCCTTTTGGATCTGCAGCGGTTTAAGATGTCCTAGTAGTAACCATAGCAGATGTAGTTCCTTCCTAGATTTGATGCAATCTTAATAGTATGGAACGAATTCCTGGATGATAGATCTGGATAATCTCCTTAGGTTTATGCAGTCCAACGACAATAGTAGATCCAATGAAGCGGAGAAAAGATAAGATTTCTCAGTGAATGCACTAAAGTGTTTGTACCAAAATTGGGCACAACACTCTTCAGATGTATTTGAAGAGATTAAAATAAATAATATAAATGAAAAAGGAGGTTAATCTAACAAACACGCCAAAATAGACAAACAAAAATGCTAATACATGAGAATTTAGAGTGGTTCGGTGTTGTAGCCTACGTCCACTATGGAAAGTTTGATGTTTAATTGACTTTGCTAACTGGTTACAACCGATTACAATAGTACACTAACACTCAAGATATAATGGAGTTTCTGATAGAGTATTGGTGTAGGAGAGTCCAAAAGTCCATTTTCTAGAGGCATATGGCTGTTATTTATAGGCATAGGCAAAAAACATCTGGCTCAAATCTCGGAATACCCCTTCAGTCACATTGGTGGGACCACCAGATCGATGCGAAGTGGTTTGGGATCAATCCTTAATTGATCCTCATCTGGTTTGTATCAATCTAAAATGGCTCTCTTTGGGCTGAGATCAATCATGGACATTCTTGGAATGGTAACCAAGCTCCTGTGAAAATTTAATGGCATTTGGACTTGTAGATTTTGAGTTATGATGGATCCAAGTTTGATTTTGCAAAAGGCTTGTGTGCTCATATTGATCCAATCGTATCGCTTTCTATTCGTATCGATGTTATTCATATCGATAAAGATGACGTGGCGTTATATTCCAGGATCAATCCACTTTTCATGCTGAGTGACCATTTCTTCCATTTGAATCGTGATTTGTTCGTATCGGCCTGAAATTACTCTTCGTATCGGCCTGGAATTACTCTTCGTATCAGTCTAGGCAACTCTTTTCGTATCAATGATCTAGAGCTGCTTCATATCGATGCAATCCAACCTCTTTCGTATCGATTGTTGATGTTGATTTCATATCGATGTAAATTGTATTATTTCCTATCGATCATTTAGTGACCGCATCGTATCGATCGAAAGGGATGACATTTGTATTGATCTAATAAATGTTCTTCATATCGTTCAATGGCCGATCGATACAAAGCGTGTACACATGAGATCGATACGAATTGACAATTTCCCATGGATACGAACTAACCCAATTTTGACTGATACGAATGAGGTTCAATCATGCTGGATACGAAATGAGGCTTCCTTCTTGCATCTTGATTGATCAATATCTTGAGCATACGAACTCTGATTGATATGAAATTTGGAGCTTTGGCTCTCATAGCTTTGCTTGTCGTGTCAAGTCAATTGTGGCTCAATTTGGACTTGGGTCAAATCTGCCAATATCCATAGTAAGACCCGTGTATAACCGATCTTTAGGGATGCATGTCTTCAATTTCCAATCAATCCCTTGGTGGCACGGCCTTGCCAAAAGGCGGGATAACAATATTATAAAAATTAACAAGTTTATCATATTAATAAGAATAAACTAAGTTTGATAAAAAAATTAACTAAGTTTATAATAATAATAGTAAACTATAGTTCGATAAAAATTAACTATAATAATAATAAATAAATAAAGTCAACTAAGTTTTATAATCGATAATAGTAATAACAACAACAACAATAATAACTTAAACTAAGTTTATAAAAAATAACTAAGTTTAGTAATTTTTATAAAAAAATAAATAAGTTTACAAAAATTAATTACGTTTATAACAACAATAATAAAAACAATAAATTAACTAAGTTTACACTAATAATAACAAATTAACTAAGTTTGTGAAAAATTTATAAGTTTGAGATAATTTATAAAAAATAACAAAGATAATAAAGTTTGAGTTTGGGATAATTTATAAGTTTAAGTTAATTAAAATATAATTCGTGAATTTAAGTACTAGCGATTGAGATAATTTATAAGTTTGAGTTAATATAAATAAAATTATAAATAAGTTAACCGAGCTTTATAAAAATTTAATTAATTTTAATAAAAATCAACCAAAATGTTAAAAATCAACGAAGTTTTATATAATTTAACTAGTTTTATAAAAATTAAATAAATTTATACAAATTAATTAAGTTTTATTAGAATTTAACTAAGTTAATAAGTTTTCAAAATTAAATAAGTTTATTATAAAAATTAACCAAGTTTTATAAAAAAATTAAGTAAGTTAACTAAGTTTTATAAAAATTATTTAAATTTAATAATAGTTTATCTGAGGATGTTTGATGTACTTTAATATTCAAAATAGTTTCACACTTATCTATTGATTGTTAAACTTGTCTATATGTAATTAGCTTTTTAGAAGTAAAGGCTAGCTACAACGAAGAATTGTGGGTAATCAAGTAATGAACATGACTTTAATTGTTATATGTAGTTTAACATTTGTTAGTACTTATTGTGTAAACTTGTTTATGAATGGTTTATGGATTTTACGTGAATTTGCTCAGTTTGTCGAAAAACTATTATCGAAATGGTTATCGATATTATATCTGATTATGTGATTAACGTTTTTTTAATTGTTTGAATATGATGATTATGCGATTGACTATTTAATTATTGGTTTGAATACGACGATTATGTGATTGATTGCTAGTTGTAATAAAACTATTATGCGAGCGAAGGGTTGGAAATGGTACGAGACATTAATAGGAAATGGTAACGTGTACAGTATGGTACAAAACAGTTAATCACTTTTAATAGCATTTAAAAATGCTATGGAAATAAATGTAAACAACTACAATATGACTTTCATAGTATTGAAAACACGCTACCAAATCTTTTAGTAGCGTTTTGGTGAACACTACGATACGACATACTACTAAAAGTTTGCAACTTTTTATGGCGTTTCCAAAATCCTTTAACAGGTCAAGTTTTGGTAGCATTTTCCACAATGCTACAAAAAGTTTCAGACTTTTAGTTGCATGTCGTATCGCAGCATTTACCAAAACGCTGCTAAAAGTTGTGGTTTCGGCGTTGTGAAAGGCCTTTTCTAGTGTAGTGCTAGATAACCTCTAAATACATGCATAACTCTAACCCGTCATGTGATGGGTTTAATGAATGTAGGTAGCTCAACATAACCGAACCTTTGGGATCACAATAAACCTCTAAACTACATCCACCAGAAGTACTCAACCTTCCTACCACAATCTAGAATCGCCCCATACATCATCATCTAATCCATGCCTAAAATCAACCAAACCTAGAAAATCCCAAGAATAAAGCATCGCAATTAAACTCGGCTCCTAAAACAAACAATTTCAAATTCATAGGTACCATAGATAAATAAGCTGATCCTCCAATAGGGTTTGATATAATCACATGGTCTATAACTATGCTAGTGCCTAATTGTAACTCATCTACAAGTCTACTGGGAATAAAAGAGTGTGATGCTCCAGTATCAAATAAGGTACAAATGGATAAACCAAATAGAGTTAACACACATTCAATCACTTGGAGGCGCACTCGAGCTAAGAACTATGTTTAGTGCATAAGTTGGAACCACCTGGGTAGAGGTCTTCTGAGGTGCTAGAAATTTCCACCTCATGTGCCCGAATTGATTACAGTTGTAACACTTCACCTTCGGGTTGTTCACCTTGCACTGCTTAGCAAAGTGCCTCTTCTTACCAAATCTCCTGCACCGCATATCTTGATTTTTAATCTTTCCCTTAGGTCCTATTCCTTTCTTGTGCCGATTTTGCTATAGTGTCTTTCCTCTAGACTTCTTGGGTTCTTCCTTCACTTAGTCCTTGGAGATGGTATTCTACAAGGTCATTTCCCATAGATCCACATAACTCGCACCCATGGGAATACAACTAAGAGCCAAACCTTAAAGAGTTAGCCCCTTTGCGAACTTCAGAGCCTTCTCATAAGGGTATTGACTAGCTCCATTCCAAATCTAGCAAACTCATTAAATTGATTCACATTCTGCTTTACCAAGAACTCTCCCTACTATAGGTGAATAAACTTCTCCAACTACACTCCCTCCTTTTCTTTGGAAATAAACTTCATCTCAAAACGTCTCCTAAACTCTCGCCAAGAGATATCTCCCTAATAAGTCTCCATCACTACTACCACCAATTTAGGGACTCTCCCTATAAAAGCCAAGTAGTAAGCTATCTCCTCACCATGTCAAAAAGACCCTTCAATCCAAAAATACTCTCATATGTATGAATCTATGACCTTTAATGTACCTATAACTTAGTCCCTAAATATGGATTTCCTTCTAGACTAGCATAGTCCTTACATAACTTAGCAAAATTAATGATAGGTTGGTGGGCATGAACTAGCACTATTGCTCGCTTCGTAGGTCCTCTATTAAGGCTCTACTTGTCCCCTTGCTTGAATATACTGGGGAATCAAATCTGAACATTCATATCTGGAATCTCAGCCACATCGCCTGAGCCTGAACTAGTAGGATCGCTTATCTTCTACCAATGATTTAGGAATTTATTAGCATCTTTCCACAGAAAGGATAGGAAAGAGTAAAGGAAAGAGATATGCTCATATAAAATCTTTAGAAAACTTGTTGAAATTTTTTATTTATTAATATACACACATACATATATACACACACAAACTTTCGAAACCTAGTTTGAAAATCTTTTGAAAAACATTTGAAAAACCTTTTCTTTTTGAAACACTTTTCAAGTACGTTCTCTCAATATGCCCCTAACCCCTAAGGAATTTGATTCCTAAGCTTCGGTACTAGTTATGACAACCCACCTTGTAACAAAACGATTTTTGCCGGGATCCAAAGGTCGGCATTCTTACGTCCACTCTATCAAATGCCGCATAATTGAATGCCGGAAAACCGAATTGTTAGGGTTAAAAAGAAGAGGTAGAAGAAAACGATAGAAGAAATAAGAAAACAGAACAGAAACAATATCAGAATCTCACATATCGTAGCGGAACAACATATAATAGATAAATGAATAATCCTTAAAACAAAGAACTATCTCGGTTAATATATTATATTACATCAGAGTATACAACAACAATATACAACACAATACAAGAATGGGCAGCTATACAAACATGTCCTTACAAGTGAATTATACAGCGGAAAGATAATATCATATAAAAGTAACACGTCTCGCCATCCAGCTCGCCACTTGAGCTCCATAGCACTTCTGAATCCAGAATGACCTGATAACCTGACTCTAGACTACCCGTGTGGAAAATTATGGGCAACCAGAGTTTAGGAAGAGAATAATAAACTCCAGGTCAGTCATGGGACTGGTGTGAGAACTAAAAACAATTATTAATCTTTTAAATCAACAACAACAACAGAATTGGAAAATATAGGCAATGCCTTCGGAAAATGAAACTACCATAAGGCCTCCCCGCACACACACAATGCAAATGCAGAATTGGAGGAGATTTCTCCTTATGATAGTCAAAGATGCTTACTACGCAAAACAAATCATTATTGATATTATTATTAGTGCATAGTGATGAAAGCATTTCGAAAGTAAAGATATAAATCTTAGCTAACATACGACCATTATCGTATGCCTACTATAGCTACCATGTTCAATAGCAGGTTACCGCCACATTCCATGGCAGGTAATACAACTAAAACCGTACAAGATGCGTATTGTTTCTTTGGATTTCCAACAAATGGTCAGGCTAAGGAACTTCCTACTGCCACATGGGATCGCCTCTGGTGGGACGTCCCGAGAACTTAACCAGCTCTCTGCCAACACAAGGCCGGGTTACCTCTGTAACTAGGTAACTACTACACGAATATGCAACCCCCTGGTCCTTTGGGACCTTTATCCGAGGGCCCTCTATCACAAAGCAACAACCACACAGAAAAATGAGATTGGAGAAACCACGTAGGTTAAGCATCAGGGCTCCATACCTGACACCCCCCTTTTCCAGAAAGGAATGACATACCCTAAAGGGAGCGACCCTCATAACCTTGCCGCATATTCCTGTTTTGACCATTTCCGGGGTGTGAGGTCTGACGAAGTCTCGTCCACAAAGCTACGCTTTTCACAAAGCCACGCTTTGATCAACAAATGATCAATAAATAATCATCACACAACAACACTCAGCATGCCACATTACCAAATTGGGAGTATATCGCTGATAACCTTCAACTACAAAACCTCTGAGCTCGTACGTCTCAGAGAAGGGTGTTAGCTAAGAGAATAAATTCTCCTCCACCAACAGAAATGTATTTGAAAAAAATCTGCTTTATATCTCAAAATGTAATGTCAGACATGTTACCATACAAGTCTGTTTCGGGCTTGAACAGAACCGAAGGCACTTCAAAAGAAGCCGTTGCAATCCGGGTATTCACAATACCGATCGAATTTCCCATCACAAAGGAAATCTCTATACCGTAGCTAACGGTGCAGAGACAATCGATAGGTCATCCTATCGTTTTCACAAATACCTGGTCTTCACCACCGGTCTTCAATGCTATCCATTACTTCATATCACTATTCGGAATGGGTAATCCGAATAACGAGCGCAATAATTTAAAAGTAAGTGTAGCATTCAATTTCAACCAATTCACAACAAATAGCCAATCAAGGGTCAATATTGATAGTCGATTATTTAACTATCAATCAATATTCACAACACAACCAGATTTTAAATAATTTCCCCAAATTATTTATTTTTTTAAAAATATATTTGTAAGATATATAAATTTTTCACACTTCAACCATTGAAAACCAATTTCAAATCAATTTACACCCTTACAACTTTCATTTCAAAATGGTTCATTTAAACCAATCAAATAAATCCTTACCGATTTATTAAATTTACGTTCCAAATCCGTAAATTTATTTCTACACTTCAAAATAAATCAATGTTTATTTTTGAACAAATTTCCCTTTCTTTTATAAATTCCATAGTGAATTCACATTTTCAAAATATCTATGAATATATGATTCCCAAATCGATTTCTAATATTCATTTTCAATTTATCTTTAAAAGATAAAATCTCAAAACATTCATTTCATATTGGAAAAACATTTCCATACTTATCTAATAATAAGTAATTCACCAATCTATTTATTTTCAACATTTTGAAAATATTCAATATACTTAAATCCAAATTAAGTATATATTTTATTCTTTAAGGAAAACGTTCACTCAAACACATTTATTTGGGTCAAAACGAATGTTACGTAAAACGTCGTTACGACAACCCAAAATCACTAGTATAGGGATTCGAAATTAAGATAGATATATAAATCCCAATACTACACAAAACTTTTCCTTTCGAAAATCATTTACTATAACACCAGTGTTATAGTCCACCATTTCCTTCTATTTCTCAAAAACGTCTATTTCAACAATGAATGTAGAAATCTATGGTTTCGATACTTAATACATTTTAAAACGTATTTAAATCGTTTAATTCTATTTAAAATATCACTTTTCCATAATATTTCTTTAATATATTATTCACCGTCCAAAATCGTGAATATACTTCATTTACCAAATTTATCGTTTCTACATATTTTATATAAAGGATTTTTCACTATCCAAAATCGTGAATATATTTCCCTTAATAAGTCATAATAATTAAACTTATTAAAATAAGTCGATTCGGATTTATAAAACAACGTTTATAAATTCCATTTATATTTTATAACAACTTTAACTTATAAAATCACTTTATTACATAAATTCTATCCGTATTCCATTTACACGCAAAAATCCAATTTATAAGTTAATTACTTATAATCTTTTATTTTACAAAATCTTTTCATTTTATAACTTCACAATTTATAAATCTATAGATTTCATCCACTTATGAAATCCATTTATACTTCATTTTAACACTTATAGAAACTCGTTTTTATAATTCCAATATTTTAATTTATAAATATCAATTTTATAAATCATTTATGTGAATAATTTATAATAATTCAAAAATCCCAATTTAAACCATTTTATGAATTAACCCACTACTTATTCCAAAAATCACAATTCGGTAATATTTCACAAAAATCATAATTTTTATAACATAAAAATTTCAATGTTTATTTATTTAAAATGAATCAATTCCAAAATTAAATTTTATTATGAATTCTCAACTTAAATTTTCAAAAATCAAAGTTTATTTATTTTCGGCATCTAACGATACCAAAAATATATTCGGCTAAAATTTAGCCTTTAACGATTTCAATCACAAAGATAATCACGCAGATTATAAATAGATCAATAAATAGATCAACACACAACATTGAAACCAATTCAAATGTTTGAGGAATCCAGTTGGATTCCTCCAACCTGTTCCCTGCATACAAAGATGTTAGCACAATGCCAATTTCACTTCAAGACGAAATATCGCGGTATATGGGATTTATAAAATATTATCCGCTATTATGCCGCACAATAGGGTCTCATCTGCTATATAATGCGGGAAATTCAACTCCAAATACATATATAATACCAATTCCATACAAGTTGGAATTATCGCGGTATATGTTTTTAATAAATAACATCCGCTTAATATACAGCGTATAATGTCTATTTCAAACAATAGATAATAACTATCATCCAATCACACAATCAAGCAATTTTAAATTTTAACTATTTAAAATTTAAATCGAAACAATTCGATTGAGTGAGAAGTTCTCACCTTGAGTTTCCGATAACCGTTGTAGCTTTTTATTTCGAATAAAATTAAACACGCGTTTAATTTTATCCAAAATTTTCACTAGCTCCAAATGACTCCAATCCAGCTCTATTGCGTAGTTCTCGACAAAACGAATCCAACGCAAGTCGTTTCGTAAATTTCCGACCTCGTACGACAAAGTTATGATAGTTTAAAGATTATACAATTTTAAATATAATTAATTTACAAATTTATCTTAATTTTTATACCCTACAGCAAGATCTGGCCGCACGATCGAATTGAGGAAAACACGGCCGCATGATCGTTTCTTCCCCATCGCGTTCTCCCCAGGTTTCTCACGCAAAACCGAACCCATCATCGTTCCTTAGGGTTTGCTCGCCGCACCCCTATTCTTCTTCTTGAACTTGATCGGCCTACGCCACCACGAAGGCCATCACGAACACCACCACCGCCCCAACTCCTAGCCAACTCGGTCGCCTATATCCATGAGAAAACGTGCGTGAACGAGAGGCCTTCCAGCTCCAATTGCCGACAATCTACTCAACGAGAATCGATCATTTCCATATGGATGTGAAGATCGCGCGAAGAACTACAGTTTTGCTTTAGAGTGCTTTCAAAAATATCGAAGGGATTGGAAGAAAATAAGGGGAGAAGGATTGAAATCCTCGGCCATTGATTTATCAAGTGGCGGCCGGCTTAGAATTAGGGTTAGGTTTTAGTTAGGTTTGCAAATGAAAACATAATCGTCCTTATATAGAAAATTTCACAAATTACTATTCACTCGAAATTTTCCGAACTCCAAATCTCGCATGGTGACTGGCGTTTCTAGGGTTTACCCCGCGTTTCGGACATAATGGAATAGGTTTTGAAAGCTAATTCGATCATCTGTGTGAGTTACGGCAATAAACGATCAATTTTAAATTAAATCGATTAAACTAATTTCTATGCATTTTGGCTTGCCCCGGACAAACCGTAAATCCGAATGACACGAAATTTGAAACCATGCAATAATTTAACATTATGGATTTGATGAAACTAGTTTCGTCGAAATCCGAGACTGTTTGAAAAATGGCTATTTTAACTCGTCAATTAAATATTAAAATATTCAATTTTCACAAATTAACTTTTAATTCGATTTTAAAAGTTCACAAACATCACTATAACTCCAATATGATTTAATATAACTTTATAAATCATTTTTGATCACATTAAACCCAATTTCCAATTATTTACGCAATTTCAATTATTAAATTACCGATTTAATTATCCAATTAAATCTAAATATTCGAAAAATAAATTATTCGACTTACAAATTTTACTTGTTGATATTTAAAATCAATTAAATATCTGAATTTCAAATGACAGAAATTCTGGGTCGTTACAAACTTCCCCCCTTAAAAGAATTTCGTCCTCGAAATTGCCAAGTAAGAAAAGTTACAGAATCCATTAACTTTCCAAAACAAACCGTTCAAACTTGATTTACAACTCTCTTAAGTGTTTAACTTTTCCAAAATATCAATAGTTGGCTTATTACAAAATATTTACTAATATTTCTCAAATCTATATATAGTTATCTTTTCAAAATCAACTATATTGTTTAACCTTTAACTTCAAATCAAACTTAGTTTTCATAAAAAAAAATCCAAAATTTCCCGAAAATTTTCTAACGCCTTAGATTTTCAAAAATTTCGCCATAACCTCCTGTGTATGGAGGAGCTTTTACAATATCACAATAGATATAATATATATACATCGACCCACCCGGGCGGAAAAACAGAAAAACAGTTCATATTTCCTATTTTTATTGCATAGGCGTACCTTTTTAGCATTTTTAAGCAAAGCGGTTATTTATTTAGCATTTTGCGCAACCCAAATCCCGCTAACGGTAGCCCCGGTACCTGTACTTACTCAATATAAATATGTAAGTGACATATATAAGAAGTTATTAACATTTTACTCTTTTAAACAACTACAACACATGCATATTAAAAGAAATGCATACTAAACAAGGTTTATAAACAACTTATATGATTTCAACATTACTTGTAATGGTTTACAACCAATTTATATACAATGACATTCAATTATTCCTTCTCAATTAGTTTACATTCACTAATTTACATTCACATTTGTTCACTTTCAATTCAAATCAATTTCCATTCAATTTAAATTTACTTAACTTCCA
Source organism: Allium cepa (assembly GCA_030765085.1). Classification (NCBI taxonomy): domain Eukaryota; kingdom Viridiplantae; phylum Streptophyta; class Magnoliopsida; order Asparagales; family Amaryllidaceae; genus Allium; species Allium cepa. Next base: position 245,011,293 of record CM060930.1, read on the forward strand.
ATTTGAATTCAATTGCTTTAGCTTTCAATTTTATTCATTCAATTGCATATGAACTTCTATTCAGCCAATTAACAATAATCTAACAACCAATGTACAACCAACACATACAAATTTATTCACTTTACATTCAACATTCATATTCACTTTGTTTACCTTCAATTTGGTTTAACACTTTTTAACTCCAATTGGTTGATATTAAACTGACTTCCATTTAATTATTCAATTTCTCAACTTCATTAGCTTTAATGAATTAACACTTACATCCATTTTTCATATCAATTTATTTACATTCAATTGATTCATTAATTCAATTGCTAATTCATTTAACAAATAAGGTTGAATTTCATTTATATAACTCAAGTTCATATTCATCACTTCTCTTGATTAATTTACTTCGATACCAAAATCAACTTTATTCAACTTCACTTAAGTTATATTCCATTTCAAACATCATTTGTTTAACTTAACTTAAATTTCCATTTCAAAAACATATCCAACCCAATTAAAATCCAATTCAAATTCCAACTCCAAAGTAAATTCTATTTAACTTTTACCAAAGTCAATTTTTATCACTTATTCAGATTCATACCTCGTTTTGCTTAATAAAGTTGTTTAACCATTTTGGTAGTTGGTTTTACTTACATTTCTCATTTAATAAGTTATACAACTTATTATTCAACTTCCAAATCTGAGTTAATTTATTTAATCTTCCTTTAGTTAAATTTCACATCATATATTTTATCATACTAGTTCAAATTTATTTCAACTTTACCAAAGTTAAAATCTTTATTATCTCATATTATAAGTTCAAAACTTGATAACTTATATTCAATAATTTCTACTTGAATTTTAAATTCAAATTTGTTTATTACAACAAAATTCAATTTCAATTTACTATGGTAGCAAATCCATCACACAGAAACTCGAAAATGATACTGATGATGCTGCAGTCATCACCCTTATTATTCCCCAGCAACAGTAGTGAATCCAATGCTTTAAATTCTTTCAAAAAATTATTTTACTTATAAATCGCATTTATAAATCTTTTACTTATATAATCCCACTATTTTCCCTTTACTTATATAACATTATTCCATAATTGTGAATCATTTCAACTATAATTCTATACTTATACAATTGTTGCTTTTATATAATTTATTCTTTTACAACTGTTGTTTTTATTCAGGTTATTCAAACAACTTTGATTCACTTATATATTTTCTTACATTTTCAACAATCAAACAATTTAATTCTATATACACTTTAATAATTCTGAAAAATTATTCCTTTATATAAAATATAATCAAGGTAAAATTATTTCATTTACCCAATTTAAAATGGTACTATGTCGGTTTATCTCGTTTAAGAGTTTAGAAAACCCTATCGATGACAGTTAGCTAGACTACACCGACCAAAATCGATAAATAATCAACCGATAAGTCAACACAATACAAAACAATTTCATATTCACTAACAAATACGTGCTCATATCTATTATTACACTCAACTCATTCTAGAGTACTGCTGATTCTATCTCTAATGAGTAATCCCCAACAGAGCCAAGGTTGTCACTTAACCAAATGCTCTAATACCACATGTAACAAAACGATTTTTGCCGAGATCCAAAGGTCGGCATTCTTACGTCCACTATATCAACTGCCGCATAAACGAATGCCAGAAAACCGAATTATTAGGGTTAAAAAGAAGAGGTAGAAGAAAAAGATAGAAGAAATAAGAAAACAGAACAGAAACAATATCAGAATCTCACATATCGCAGCGGAACAACATATAATAGATAAATGAATAATCTTTAAAACAAAGAACTATCTCAGTTAATACATTATATTACTTCAGAGTATACAACAACAATATACAACACAATACAAGAATAGGCAGTTATACAAACATGTCCTTACAAGTGAATTATACAGCGGAAAGATAATATCATATACAAGTAATACGTCTCGCCATCCAGCTCGCCACTTAAGCTCCATAGCACTTCTGAATCCAGAATGACCTGATAACCTGACTCTAGACTGTCCGTGTGGAAAATTATGGGCACCCAAAGTTTAGGAAGAGAACAATAAACTCCATGTCAGTCATGGGACTGGTGTGAGAACTAAAAACAGTTATTTATCTTTTAAATCAACAACAACAATAGAAGTGGAAAATATTCGCAATGCTTTTGGAAAATGAAACTACCATAAGGCCTCCCCGCACACACACACAATATGCAAACGCAGAATTGGGGGAGATTTCTCCTTATGATAGTCAAAGATGCTTACTACGCAAAACAAATCATTTTTGATATTATTATTAGTGCATAGTGATGAAAGCATTTCGAAAGTAAAGATATAAATCTTAGCCAACATACGACCATTATCGTATGCCTACTATAGCTACCATGTTCAATAGCAGGTTACCGCCACATTCCATGGCAGGTAATACAACTAAAACCGTACAAGATGCGTATTGTTTCTTTGGATTTCCAACAAATGGTCAGGCTAAGGAACTTCCTACTGCCACATGGGATAGCCTCTTGCGGGACGTCCCGAGAACTTAACCAGCTCTCTGCCAACACAAGGCCGGGTTACCTCTGTAACTAGGTAACTACTACACGAATATGCCACCCTCCGGTCCTTTGGAACCTTTATCCAAGGGCCCTCTATCACCAAGCAACAACCACACAGAAAAATGAGATTGGAGCAACCACATAGGTTAAGCATCAGGGCTCCATACCTGACACCACCCTTTTCCAGAAGGGAATGACATACCCTAAAGGGAGCGACCCTCATAACCTTGCCGCATATTCCTGTTTTGACCATTTCCGGGGTGTGAGGTCCGACGAAGTCTCGTCCACAAAGCTACACTTTTTCACAAAGCCACGCTTTGATCAACAAATGATCAATAAACAATCATCACACAGCAAAACTCAGCATGCCATATTACCAAATTGGTAGTATATTGCTGATAACCTTCAACTGCAAAACCTCTGAGCTCGTACGTCTCAGAGAAGGGTGTTAAGCTAAGAGAATAAATTCTCCGCCACCAACGGAAATGTATTTGAAAGAAATCTGCTTTATATCTCAAAATGTAATGTCAGACATGTAACCATACAAGTCTATTCCGGGCTTGAACAGAACCGAAGGCACTTCAAAAGAAGCCCTTGCAATCCGGGTATTCACAATCCCGATCGAATTTCCCATCACAAAGGAAATCTCTATTAAATATGTGCTTATATGATTTTTGTTTGATGATAATAAACATATATACATTCTTTTAAATGTATTTGTTAATGTACTACTTTATTTTTCACAAATTAAATAAATATTTGCTGAATAAAATAAATAACACAGATTTTGAATTCAAACGAATATTTTATTCAAACAAATATTTATTACAATTTTGATAGTACAATTTCAAGCTCTCACTATAACTATACATATTAAATTACAAAAAAAATTCTGGTTACATCACAATTCTTTTCTACATTCAGAACCTCACTACATATCACTCACACTCGTATCTTTATCTTCAACTTCTTTCCAGTTAGAATCCAGCATCTGAGCAATTCGCAAAAATATTCACTAACGCAGTAAAATTGAAAAGGAAATATTTTTGCAATATAAAATAAAATATAGATTTTGAAAATATTATTTGCCTCAGTTATTTGGCTTGTTCGTCATCATTTATATTCGAATTCATCACACACGAACAATGTGACATGCACAGTGTATCACTGTACATGCCACAAGGCCGTGCACACCGATATACACTTGATAATGCTACAGGGACAGGTGAGCATAGGTCAAACCCAAATGAAAAACCGGGTTCAACTCACATGCAATATACTCAAAATCTCGATTTCAGCACAAGGTCAAACCCGAGTTGCAAAACCGGATTCAACACAGGTGCAAATGGTCAAGTCAACTAAAACTAGCCTTGTCCAAAATCAAAATAAACAAAACACAGCAATATGTTAAAAACATATGAACCAGCAAAGGCCAAAGTCTAACAAAGGCAAATGCACTAGAGAATCATATGTGCAAAGGTTCAGACACAAGGAGTGCACAATATCAAAGACACAAAGGCAACTGACCAAATGCTAAAGCTCAGTGATACTCAAGCACCAAATCAAACTGGAACAGTAATGAAAATGCAATCCAGACCAGTTAAGGGATGCAGACCTAGACTACAACTTCTGGTGACCACGTAACAAATTTTTAGCTGAGAAAATCATCACAACAACAAGTCGAAGTCAATGTCGAACCTTTCTTAACAGTTCAAAGCAACTGACCGAAGTGAACAAACCAGAAGAAAAACAACTAAACCAACATGAATGAAGATACAGCGAAGCATGTACACGGGTAAACAGCACAATCAAACTGCAACAAGACCAACATAACCAAGAGCAATGTCAAATCCAATAGGCCGATGAACCAGACCAGGTAGTGCAAGTATCAAGACAAGTGACATAATAACAGAAACCAGAGCTGTGGAATTACAACAACTCAAATGAACGCAGAGAAATGCATAAAGACAGAGTAACATCACAACTAAGTACAATGAATTCACAAGGCCGAAGCAAGCACATGAATTCACAAATCAAAGCCGTGATCAAAATTTCAAGTTGAGCAAATCATGACCGAAGTCAGATGAACATCAAACTGTAATGACCAAGGAGACCAAACAATCAACAAGCCGTGGATAGCAAGAATATGATGAACAAGTCAAAATCGAGGTAGCAAAGGTAATTGACCAAGTTAAAAATCAAGTCGTGGTCATCACGATATCAAATCAACGCCGTGACCATCAAGTAACAAAAAATATACGTTTTTGAACAAGTCAAAATCATCTCAATCATCAATACAAAATCAAGCGGCCAGAGAAATCTATTGACAAATTCAAACATGTTTATACGAACGAAAATAAAGGAGATCAAACACATATAAAACCTACAATCATCATCGGCAATTAGTGCATCGAATTCAAGCAAGCATAAAATCAGTAAAGCAAAAGCATATAATTACATACCGAAGCAAGGAAGGAATTCGATCAACGAAGCAGCCGAAGTGAGCAACAAGGAAAACAATCGATCAAGGCTACACGCAAAGAATCACCGAATCGATCAACATAAAGTCGGCTCTTCGAAAGCCCTAATTTGGATCAAGGACGAGAAGCCCTAATTTTGGAGCAAAGGAATAAAATAACGAAGCCATTATTTTTCATAGAAAAGCAGCGCAAAGAAGAAAGGGCCGGCAAATTTTTCTTCGAGATAATCTAGTTTGGGCCGGCTAAACAAAGAAAGGGATTGGGCTTTAGTTTATTTAAAATTAGGGCTATTTTATATTTAAATTGTTTTTTAATTTGTATTTTCTTTTTTAAACCGTTTATTTTTCTAGTCGTGTGACTAGGGGACAAGCTACATGGCGTAGCTTGAGAATTCGCAACTCAGTGGCTGAGTTGTGGCAGGGTTTTGAGCGTAGAGTTAGATTTAGTCGATAGCGGGTGTCGCGAGTTTACATGTGTAAGCGAGGGACTATCTAATTTCTAGTAGAAACCTTGAGGGCAGCACCTAGGCAGGGTTTTGCCGAAGCTGGGTAAATTCTGTGTCGTTCTATTTCTGCATTTATTATTCTGCTATTATCTGTGCTGCTATTGTTCTGTGATCTGTGTTAAAATTATTTTATAAGCTTCCGCAATTAATTTTTATAATTTATACCATCACCCTATTCACCCTCCCCCCTCTAGGGTGAAATCGATCCTACAATCTCTATACCGTAGCTAACGGTGCAGAGACAATCGATAGGTCATCCTATCGTTTTCACAAATACCCGGTCTTCACCACCGGTCTTCAATGCTATCCATTACGTCGTATCACTATTCGGAATGGGTAATCCGAATAACGTGCGTAATAATTTAAAAATAAGTGTAGCATTCAATTTCAACCAATTCACAACAAATAGCCAATTAAGGGTCAATATTGATATTCGATTATTTAACTATCAATCAATATTCACAATTTTAAATAATTTCCCCAAATTATTATTTTTTAAATATCTTTATAAGTTATATATTTTTTCCACACTTCAAGAAGTTGAAAACCAATTTCAAATCAATTTACACCCTTACAACTTTCGTTTCAAAATGGTTCATTTAAACCAATCAAATAAATCCTTACCGATTTATTAAATTTACCTTCCAAATCCGTAAATTTATTTCCACACTTCAAAATAAATAAATGTTTATTTTTAAACAGATTTCCCTTTCTTTTACAAATTCCATAGTGAATTTACATTTCCAAAATATCTATGAATATACGATTCCCAAATCGATTTCTAATATTCATTTTCAATTTATCTTTAAAAGATAAAATCTCAAAACATTCACTTCATATTGGAAAAACATTTCCATACTTATCTAGTGATAAGTAATTCACTAATCTATTTATTTTCAACATTTTGAAAATATTCAATATACTTAAATCCAAATTAAGTATATATTTTATTCTTTAAGGAAAACGTTCACTTAAACACATTTATTTGGGTCAAAACGAATGTTACGTAAAACGTCGTCACGACAACCCAAAATCACTAGTATAGGGAATCGAAATTAAGGTAGATATACAAATCCCAATAATACACAAAACTTTTCCTTTCGGAAATCATTTACTATAACAACGGTGTTATAGTCCACCATTTCCTTCTATTTCTCGAAAACGTCTATTTCAACATTGAATGTTGAAATCTATGGTTTCGATACTTAATACATTTTAAAACGTTTTTAAATCATTTAATTCTATTTAAAATGTCATTTTTCCAAAATATTTCTTTAATATATTATTCACCGTCCAAAATCGTGAATATACTTCATTTACCAAATTTATCATTTCTATATATTTTATTTAAAGGATTTTTCACTGTCCAAAATCGTGAATATATTTCCCTTAATAAGTTATAATAATTAAACTTATTAAAATAAGTCGATTCGGATTTATAAAACAACGTTTATAAATTCCATTTATATTTTATAACAACTTTAACTTATAAAATCACTTTATTACACAAATTCTATCCATATTCCATTTACACGCGAAAATCCAATTTATAAGTTAATAACTTATAAATCTTTTATTTTACAAAATCTATTCATTTTATAACTTCACAATTTATAAATCTATAGATTTCATCCACTTATGTAATCCATTTATACTTCATTTTAACACTTATAGAAACTCGTTTTTATAATTCCAATATTTTAATTTATAAATATCAATTTTATAAATCTTTTATGTAAATCATTTATAATAATTCAAAAATCCCAATTTAAACCATTTTATGAATTAACCCACTACTTATTCCAAAAATCACATTTCGGTTATATTTCACAAAAATCATAATTTTTATAACATAAAATTTTCAACCTTTATTTATTTAAAATGAATCAATTCCAAAATTAAATTTTATTATGAATTCTCAACTTAAATTTTCAAAAATCAAAGTTTATTTATTTTCGGCATCTAACGATACCAAAAATATATTCGGGTAAAATTTAGCCTTCAACGATTTCAATCACAACGATAATCACGCAGATTATAAATAGATCAATAAATAGATCAACACACAACATTGAAACCAATTCAAATGTTTGAGGAATCCAGTTGGATCCCTCCAACCTGTTCCCTGCATCCAAAGATGTTAGCACAATACCAATTTCGCTTCAAGACGAAATATCACGGTATATGGGATTTATAAAATATTATCCGCTATTATGCGGCGCAATAGGGTCTCATCTGCTATATAATGCGGGAAATTCAACTCCAAATACATATATAATACCAATTCCATACAAGTTGGAATTATCGCGGTATATGTTTTTAATAAATAACATCCGCTTAATATACGGCGTATAATGTCTATTTCAAACAATAGATAATAACTATCATCCAATCACACAATCAAGCAATTTTAAATTTTAACTATTTAAATTTTAAATCGAAACAATTCGATTGAGTGAGAAGTTCTCACCTTGAGTTTTCGATAACCATTGTAGCGTTTTATTTCGAATAAAATTAAACACGCGTTTAATTTTACCCGAAATTTCACTAGCTCCAAACGACTCCAATCCATCTCCATTGCGTAGTGCTCGACAAAATGAATCCAACGCAAGTCGTTTCGTTAATTTCCGACCTCGTACGACAAAGTTATGATAGTTTAAAGATTATACGATTTTAAATATAATTAAATTACAAATTTATCTTAATTTTTATACCCTACAGCAAGATCTGGCCGCACAATCGAATTGAGGAAATCACGGCCGCACAATCGTTTCTTCCCCATCGCGTTCTCCCCAGGTTTCTCACGCAAAACCGAACCCATCATCGTTCCTTAGGGTTTGCTCGCCGCACCCCTATTCTTCTTCTTGAACTCGATCGGCCTACGCCACCACGAAGGCCATCACGAACACCACCACCGCCCCAAATCCTAGCCAACTTGGTCGCCTTTATCCATGGGAAAACGTGCGCGAACGAGAGGCCTTCTAGCTCCAATTGCCGACAATCTACTCAACGAGAATCGATCATCTCCATATGGATGTGAAGATCGCGCGAAGAACTACAGTTTTGCTTTAGAGTGCTTTCAAAAATATCGAAGGGATTGGAAGAAAATAAGGGGAGAAGGATTGAAATCCTCGGCCATTGATTTATCAAGTGGCGGCCGGCTTAGAATTAGGGTTAGTTTTTAGTTAGGTTTGCAAATGAAAACATAATCGTCCTTATATAGAAAATTTCATAAATTACTATTCACTCAAAATTTTTCGAACTCCAAATCTCGCGCGGTGACTGGTGGTTCTATGGTTTACTCCGTGTTTCGGACACAATGGAATAGGTTTCGAAAGCTATTTCGATCATCTGTGCGAGTTACGGCAATAAACGATCAATTTTAAATTAAATCGATTAAACCAATTTCTATGCGTTTTGGCTTGCCCTGGACAAACCGTAAATCTGATTGACACGAAATTTGAAACCATGCAATAATTTAACATTACGGATCAGATGAAACTGGTTTCGTTGAAATCCGAGACATTTTGGAAAATGGCTATTTTAACTCGTCAATTAAATATTGAAATATTCAATTTTCACAAATTAGCTTTTAATTCGATTTTAAAGTTCACAAACATCACTATAACTCCAATATGATTTAATATAACTTTATAAATCATTTTTGATCACATTAAACCCAATTTCCAATTATTTACGCAATTTCAATTATTAAATTACCGATTTAATTATCCAATTAAATCTAAATATTCGAAAAGTAAATTATTCGACTTACAAATTTTATTTGTTGATATTTAAAATCAATTAAATATCTGAATTTCAAATGACAAAAATTCTAGGTTGTTACACACCTCATGACACATCGATCCAAAGCCTAGGTTGACTTTCGGACTCCAAGAAATAGAAGTTTTAGCAGTTTTTAAAACATTATAGAGATTAAAGATATACATATATGATCTAAGACATTCTATAATTTCAGATCTTATATATATGTATATATATATATATATATATAGAGCAAATAACCATCTCAGAAAATATCTAAAACACAATCTCAGCAAATAGTACGTAATCAAATCTTAAATGCACAAAAAGATGATACATAACCTGATAAACACTAAGTACGTAATAAGATAGTTACATGAATAGTAATATAAAATAACAAGCAATTCCAATGATGGTCTCGCTTCTCCATATACTACTCATAGGCATATTATTTACTGCCCTATCCTCTTGTGGTAGGGAAAAGAAAGAAAAGGGCTGGCTTGTACAAAATTCTGGTGAATGAGTACATCATTAATATATTGTGATCATATGCAATTGACTTTAATAATACTATATGTGACCTAGGGTGTCTTACAAATGTTCATGAGTTACTTATTTACTTTACTTAAGGGGTTAGCTCAATACATACCTACACCAACTACTTGTGCAGGCTTATACTTAGGATCGAACAACTAATCAAACCTCTAGACAAATGATGATTGGCTAATAGCTGCTCGAACTATTCTACATAGGATAACCCTACCACTTCCCACATTACGATCACGCGTAACTATTCCAACATAGGTTTCCCTACAATTTCTAACATGGGACTATGTTTCCCACAACCGCGGCTACACATACCCCATTATGCATTGAGGGGGAGCCTACAATGACGAATCATCGAAGTATCTCATTGTCTGCATCTATGTCCAGCTTCCAATGGTAACGCACTACCTCTTATTGCATACGATAGGATCCAACAACATCACGTCACATTATCTGTGAATACAAATGAACTTCCTTTATGTCGAGTCCCATGCTTCATTAGGAATTAGTCGGTGCTATGCATCTATCATAGAACCTCATGTGTTCCTTTTTGATAGAATCGCCCATAGTGAAATATTGACCCTTGTTGGATAAAAAGCATTTACCCAGTCCTGTAACGTCCTAGTGTTGCATCATAAGAAACTAGCTTCCCTACTTTTAACATTCATATATATATATATATATATATATATATATAATATACTAACTAATTTATTTATAAACGGGTCATATGTCGAGGTTCAAACTATGTTTTGGATACGTCAATCGGTTAACCGCGTCAACCGGTCGGCCGTCTTCTCTTGGAGGGTCGACCTCTTGTTGTTGATCACTTCAATAAGTGCGCTTAACCGATCGTGGTGAAAATTTTAGGTTAATTTTTCATTTTTCCAATTTTGATTGATTACTTATTTAATTTTGTTCATTCTCTAGTTTCAATAGTAAACCTATAGTTCCATGCTTAACAATTTCCATGAAATCAAATTGATATTTATCCAAACTCCTAATTAGTTTCAATTTACAGTAATCGGATTAATTTATGGACATCAATATTATCAGGTTATATTAATATTATAGGAGTACCACTTGATCAGAAATGAGTTCCTAGATTAATTCCTGTTTTAACAAGTTTACACCAACTTAATTTATTATTCAATTTCAGATCTAAACAATATGATTCTCCAATTTAGTTTCTAACAACCTAGTTTAGATAGGGTATATTGAAATGAACCATATATAATCATCTTATTAAAAATATACCCACTCATACCTCGGATCCAAGCTCTTTCCTTTGAATACAATTTGGAAATCTTTTCCTACTTTTCCAATCTTTGCTTGATTCATCCTTCTTAATATCTTTACTTTCATTTTATTTTATTTTTAAAGATTTAGGTTTTAAGAGGAAAGAATTTGGCAGAGTTTCAATAGAAGGGACTAACTTTTAGGGTTTACATTAGTTATTATAGGGGTATCGGATTATTCTTGCAATTGGAATCTGTGTTTTGAATAGCCTCAAATCTGACATCCGAAGTCCATATGTTATCCATAGCCATACCTTCTGATTCATAATCCAATCCATTTTATCCAAGTGCCATTGTCGTATTCTTATCCAAATCATGATTGCTTCGAGTCGATATCTGATTCCTATCCAGTAACCAAATCCTTATCCAATTCTACTTCCATCCGAACCCGACAATCGAGTTCTAATTCATCCATATGCAATAACCAATAACCACATCCACGACCTCTCTGGGTCGATATCCAAATCCGAGACCGCTCCGGGTCCATGCCCAAATCCTTATCTGTTCATTGCCAATATCCAAATCAGCAACCTCTCCGAGTTCTTGCCAAGTGCAACCTGCACCTGACGTCCTACATCAAGTAATGCCATGGTGTTCCAGGTTCAGTGTCCCTGAATGTTGAGTAATGCCGTGAATTAAGTCCTAAGCTGAATCCTGGTCGCTCCGGACCCTTGCCAAGCATAGTCCATGTCCAACGACCTGAAATAGTAACCGGTAGATAATAAGGGGCATAAATCCAAGGCCGAATCCTAGTCTCTTTGGACCATTGCCAAGCATAGTCCATGCTTAATGACTAGTAATAGTAGCCGATAGATATTATGGGGCCTAAGTTCTAAGCCGAATCTTGGTCTCTCCAAACCCTTGTCGAGCATAGTCCATGCTCGACAACCTTTTAACTAAAAACCAGACAAAAAGTCAATCGAAATCCAAAATCCAGATTCAAAGCAGAAAATCAAAAATCCATATCAAAAGTCCAAATCAAAATCTAAAATAAAAATCAAGCATCCAAACCTAAATCCAACCCAAAAAACCAAAAAAAACCGGGAGTTCAAGCCGAACTCCAATACCAAAGCAGAAAAAGAAAGTGTCCAAGCCAAAAAGAAAAAACAGATTTCACAAACCAGAGCGTCACAGTTTACCATCATCTCAGAGCATGTCTAGGGGTTCTCTCTGTCCCCGTACATGAGGAAGTGACTTAGCCGTCTTCCCAGAGTTTGCTACTTATTCCAGACTATCACGGTTAGTCGATGACCAAAGGACCACCATTCATAGGCCTCGTACCATCGTCGTTCAAAGAAGGCGGTGGCTGCTCCTATTCCACCACCGCACTCCAAGCGACATATTGTTGTAACTGACCATTCCTTACATGCTTCTCGATTATATCCTTTTGATGTCGGTAGCTATTAGTATCATGCCCGTCCAGGTCATGAAATTAATAGACAGTGTCTTCCTGATGCCCTTTCGCGTTCTAAGGGTTCCCTCTTTGCCGGCCTTTGATAAGGGAAGCGATCCCGAGTATCCAAGAATATGCACTCCAATGTTGCATTTAATCCTGTATAAGTGGAAAACTTTGGTTCTCCCCAACGCTTCCTCTTCCCTTTATCCTTGTTTTACCCAAGCTTTCACCGGGCAATCCTCCATCCTTAACTATGTTTACTTCCGTTGATTTTATATCCAAACATGCATTCTCTTATCAAAGAAATCTCTCAGCTTTGTGGAAGAATTCCATGACATCCATTGGTGGGTCCTGTATCAATGATACTTTGAAATCTGAATTATCCCCGATTCCTGACACCCCCGCCATCAGAACCATTGATGGAACCTGCCGATCCACCAAAGTCACTGCTGCATTAAACCGGGTTAAAAAAATTCCTGAGCAATTCATCTGTCCTCTGCTTAACCGACATCAGTGTCATCACGTTTATGTAAATTCGAAACTATCTCAAGAAATTATCCACCAGTTCCGTCCATGTTCCAATAAATCCATCCTCTAGCTGTCTGAACTGCATAGCTGCTATATCGGTCAAGTACAGGGGGAAACACAGGGCCATAACCTCCTCTGATGCCCCCAGCACCGCCATGTGTCTTATGTACCTCATCAAGTGGTCAGTGGGATCCGTCTTTCCGTTGTATACATCCAGAGTGGGCAACTTGAAATCAGGTGGATTTCTAGCCATTTTGGTGTAACGGGTAAACGGATTTCTGTTTAATCCCTTCAAATCCCTGTTTGTCAGACCTCTGCGAATAGTTCGCCTAATGATGTCAGCCAATCTATTGTTACCTACCAAGGGTTGCCCCCCATCTACATTTCCTAAGCGCCCTCTAAGTCCTTGACATAATTTCGATACATACTCCTCGTCATACACTCCTGCATTCCTATTGGCGTCGGGTTGCGCAGCATCATCTGGTACCCCTTCATGGGTTGGTCCAGCATTACCTGGCGGCATGCCCCCGAATCTAAATCCACCTGGATTGATAGTTGTTTGATGATTGGGGACTGCCCCCTGCTGAACCACTCCGTCTACTTGCCGGTTGAGTCTTTCTGATCCAGCTCCATGGATCTGAGCTCCTGTAGTTCCTGCTTGTCCAAATTGTCTGAAAAGTGCCTGCATCATTTCCTCTTGCCTTTTCAACTGTTCCTGCATGGAATTCATCATGACCCACATCTTGTCCCTAGTCATGTAGATTGAGGCTTGATTAGCTCAAGAGGAAGCCTCCTGACTTCTCTCTTGCTGACTTCTTTCCCTCCTCTTACTGCTAGTTGATTGCTTTGCCATATTCTCCAGAATCCAAGTTTCTAATCCTTTAAATCCAAAATCCATGCTTCTGAATCCTTGAGTGCTAAAACTTTCTCGATGAAAGTACCAAAATGTTAGCACTAAAATTGGTTACTAACACACAAATCCAAATGAAAACACTAAATCACAATCACAAGTCACCGATAGAATGTATGTAGAGAGTATAAATGTGAAGAAAAGTAAATATTAAAGAGAAACCAGTAATAATAGAGGATTTATAGCGGTTTGGCTGACTCCGGCCTACATCCACTCCATAAATTTTCTTTTTATTGATGTTAGAATCAATTACAGTTACCATCTTGAATTTTTAGAACAACAATGGCAGAATAGCCTTAGTGTAGAAGACGAAGTGAAACATAATGAAGATCCCTTTTCTTAAGTCCCACGTGTTGTATTTATAGGAAAAACCTGAGTTACTGGGCTTCCTGAGTGATACGGGTCCACTAAGACCATAGCCGAGCCAACATCCTTCACCATGACCTAACCCAAGTCCTTAATAAGCCGACCCGAAGTAGCCAGGGCACTAACTCGAAGCAGACCTATCCAAGACTCGGAGCAAACTAGGATAGAACCCGGAGCAAAGCTAATGCCGAACCAAAACTCCATATTCTGAACCGATCCTGAAGGTACAAACCTGAAGGTACAAACCCGAAGGCAACAAACCTGAAGGTACAAACCCGAAGGCACAAAGCTGAAGGTGCAAACCCAAAGGCAACACACCCGAAGGCAACAAACCGTAGTGGTGAAGGTCCGGAGGCCCAGTACTGGACACCACTAACTGGCGGAATGTGTCACAACTCTCGAAAAGGAATCCGAAAAGTGGTAATGTGAGTCCCATAACCACCCGTTCGCACTAAACGGTTTACTATCCGTTAGTTACACACTCAAAGCAGTACAAAGTTTACCTCATTAAACCAGACCAAAAGGTCAAAACAATCAATCGAATAGGTCGGGGATTAATCGAGAAGATAAACGCACGGATTCATGGTCTGTGTTTTACTTAACCATTTAATCTCCTTTCCACTTCGCTCGAAGTGCGAAATTGTGTGTGTGTTTCAAATAGGATTTATAAATTGGAGAAGCAAGCTTTTAATACAATTTAAGAAATTATTTTATAAAAACCTGTGGATTAAAATTAAAAGGAATCATCAAAGTCAAAATAAATGATAATCACAAATAGGACCATCACGAATCGATTCAAATTGGAAATTCAATCCCAAGGCAAAGTGGGCTGAAACAACAAATTCAGTTGACTAAACAGAGATTTCAGTTGACTAAACAGCAAATTCAGTTGACTGAACAGAGATTTTCAGTTGACTGAATTCTGCTTGGAAACTTTCTGTTTCCAGGTTCAGTCGACTGAACAGAGAATTCAGTCGACTGAATCATGCGTGGAGACATTCTGTTTCCAGGTTCAGTCGACTGAACAAAGAATTCAGTCGACTGAATCATACCTAGAAACTTTCGGGTTCCAGATTCAGTCGACTGAATAGAGAATTCAGTCGACTAAATCCTACCTGGGCTGTTTTTCAGCCTATCCAAATGAAGAGCAACTCTTCCAAAATGCAACCGGACGAGCATTGGCTCTAAGGGTTTATGCCAATCGGCAACCCGGCCTTATATGCTCCTCGATGCATCACCAAAACATGATCAAAACATCAAAGTTAGGATTTTAAAGCTTTGAACCCAAAACACTAAAAATTGGAATATTCACCAATTCAACCCAAACCAAAAGAAAATGCACATGAATAAGTGTTAGGAATTCATACCTAACAACCAAAGATAATTATAGTCATAGATGTGAGATAAAAATCTCACCTTTAACCCAAAACAAAGAAGAAGAAGCTCAATCACAAGGATAAGACCAACCAATCTCTACTTCAACCCAACAAGCTTCAATCTAAGATGAAAATAAGTATTTCCTAAGTTAGGATTAGGAAAATTTCTCAAATTGAAGAGGAAAAGAGTTGGAGAAGATGAAGAGGAGGCTTACCAATAGCTTCTCTTTGATTTTGGAGCAAGAATTCAAGTTTACAAAGTAAACTAAGGCTTGGAATTTCTAATTCCTCTTCCTTTCCCCCATTTTCAGTTTCAGCTTGAGTTTAGAAGTGAAAATGAGTGAATGGGGAAGAGAGGGACCGAGTTAGGTTATTAAACTAGCAAATGGGCTGAACCCAAACCCAAAACCCAACTAGAAAAGGTAGCAAAATTCAACTTACTCAAAACATATCAAAGTTTATACTCAAAAAGATCGCAAACGCCATTTTGGACTCAATTAACATTTCGGACCCAAAAATCCGACTAACGACGCTATATTTAAATAGAACATTTAAATATATAATCGTTAAATATGCGGGTTGTTACACTAGCCAGATACACTGAACCATCCAGGAGTAACTGCCTATCCATCCAGCTGGCTCAAACCCATCGTATTCTAGTCTGGACAAATGAGCAGTCGATTTAGTTAAATTCGTCTGTCCACAGCCTTGCCAAAAGGTGGGTTAACAACCATTGATCAAACCTTGGAGAATCTTTGGTTTCATCGCATATGCTAATCCATTACTTCATTATCAAGTATAATATTAGATTAAATCAGAGCCGTTGGCTGCTCAAAATTATCATTTTGAACCGTCAACCGATCGACTACTATGCTTGGGAATGGTCGGCTATTATTGGTTGACAGGTCCTCATATGGGTGTTGACCAGTGAAGCTATTTATTTTAGATATTTTAATTCCCTTATTAGCTTATTTAATTAATTTCGTTTTCAAAATTTAAAATATTTGTAGCTTCTTTATACATGCTCCTGAAAATCATCTAGAAAATCGCTACAAACGCAACTTTGAAAGTTTTGTAGCAAAAAAAAGATGTTTACAAAAATTCCATTTTGCCCTTATTATATTTAGACTTAACTCTTTTTTATTAACTTTCTGGGGTGTTAGACCTATATAATGATCATATACAGTACCTGTCAGACATGGCCAAATAAGTTTCTAGGAATTTTTTTCGTATTTGACGACATTAATAGTAATTTTAAAATCCATTACAATCACGCTATTCTTCAGCCAAAAAACATGCAAAAATCCAATTTTAAGTTAAACCACAATAAAAATTAAAGAAAAGGGCCTTCTATCTTTAAATATTATTGTCACTAAACCATTTTTAAATTCGAGAGGAAAGATATAATTATATTTTTGGATTGTTGTAAATGAGTAGTACATCGAAGAAGAGGTTGAATATAAGAGTGCTTCGGTCCAAATATGGGGTCGAAAAGAAAAGTAGGGGGCTTAAAATAACATATACCAACTGACGACAGATACCATCAATTGGACAATACCTAAAAATCCTAATCAATAAACATGAATATACTTTTACTAACAAATTCATTATTCACAATAATAATATATCGCACATACTTTCAATCATACTATCACCATTTTTCCTAAAATTTTTTAAAATCAATTTCAAACATCATGATTCAAGTTCTTGAAATAATAGCTTTTTAAATCCTTTTTGATCTAAAATATTTAAATCAACATTTACTCCCAAAAAATCTTTTATATCAAAATATAGGTAAGCGCTTTTATAAATGTTTATTTCCAAAAATATTTCTATTAAAGGAAAACATTACATTCCAATAGATAAGTATCATTTCCTTTTAAATGATAAACATCTTTAAAATTATAATCAACATCTTTTATTGTAACTATTACTTAATCAAATATTTTTATCGAACACCTTATAGTCAAACTATGAAATTCTAATATCAAAGCGTTCATATCTTCCCAACCCATGCATTAATTTCTCATAAACTAGTCGAGCATATGTCACACGATTAATCAAACAATAATAATAGCATATTTTGTTCAACGATTAATAATCTATAGCTAACATATCAATTATCGAACAATAATTAATCTACACATTTAGTTAATGTTAAAAAAAATTTACTTTGCAATCATAGAATGGAGATTTATTCTGCTTATTAGATGTCCAAAATAAAGTTTAGTTATTTAACTACAATATTTAGTAATTAATTCAATAACAATTTTTTTATCAAATTTTACACTTTTTAAAATGTGTCAAATAACTTAACCAATGTGTTCTATTCGTTGATACGAATCTAAACTCAAAATTCGTGGGTCAAACGGACTTCATATGGGTGAGTTATTCAATTAAAAAGTTAACACAATTTCAATTACTAATCAAAATAACTAAATTTATTTAACCAAATTATTAAAACTAATATATTCAACCAATTCTCACCTACAATATTTCACTTGCAAATCCCAAGAATGCACGACTCGTCCACCTTAAACTCTTACCAAACCCGAAAGCAATTAAACACTTTAACTTAGACTAAAGTGCAATTTATTTTGTAAACAACAGTTATTTCCTCCTCCTTTCTATTCTCCATTATCTTTCCATGTATCATCTCATGCACTTTGTCCCATGTGTATGTTCTTCCTCTCTCATGCATGCTCTCCTCCTCTTTCTACGTGTTTTTTGCATAATAAATGAAAATGCTTGTCTATGTGATTGCGTTGTCTCTATATCAATGTGTGTATGGGTGTATATATATATGCTAATATTCCTTCTATGCGAAGGAAAACAAAAAAATAAGCAAACAAGGAAAAGAAAGAGAGGTATGGAGAAGAAGGGAAAGAGTATAGTGAAATGAAGGGAGGAATGTAAAGAGAAGGGGTATGGTGTACGTGTACTATGTGTCTATAAATATTGAAATGTGAAAAATAGAAGAAAAAAATTTCATGCTTTTCTTCTTTTGTAACAAATAAAACAAAACAATTTCTTGCTCTGATCTTAAGATAAACTTCTCCAAGTACTCCATTTTGTTTGTTGGAATTCCTCCCTCTTTATCCTCTAAGATGACTGCTTCTTCTGGATTTCAACACATGCAAGGTGATATGGTTTACCTGGGCATCCCACTTTGCTCTTCTAGAGTCACATTTTCCAACTGCCTTCCGCTCTATAATAAAATTACTAGAGTGCTTGATAACTGGGCCAATCGTTTTCTCTCTCAGGCTGGCATACTCGACTTGATTAAATCAGTGTGCTTCTCCCTTATGGTCTACTGGGTTAGAACCTTTCTTTACCCAAAAAACTACTTCGTCTGGTCAGACGTGCTATGTTACGGTTCTTCTGGACTTGCAGCATTCATAACAGGAAGCCTATTCCTTGCTCCTTTGAAACCATCGAACAACCTCTGTCTTGTGGGGGCTTGGGAATCCTTAGCATTGAGAGATGGAATATAGCTGCTATCAGTCATCATTGTGACTCGTTACTTTCAAATAAAAATGGCCTTTGTGTTCAATGGACCATCACTCACAATTTAAGAAACAAAAGCTTTTGGACTATGGAACCCCTGTCTGGATGCAGTTAGATTTCACGGAAGATCTTGTCAATGCGTATTGCTTTCCTGCCTTATCTCAAATTATCTCTCTCTCTCTCGATAAAGCAATAAGAAGTTCTAGAATGATCCTTGGATAAGTAATGGTCTTATCCTGTCTGCTATCTTATCTCAACAACAAAAATATCAATCTGGAATAAACAGTAATGCTAAAGCTATTGACTTCATTGTGGACAATAAGCTAACCCTCGCTTATACTAGTAATCAAAATTTCAAAGACTTCTGGGATAGTTTAAGTGACTATCACAACTCTTTTCCAGATGCTGATGAGCTTCGCTGGGATGGTAAGCCTTGCTCAATAAAGCATGTTTACCACATAATATCTAAAACTCGACGTAAACCAAAGTATCCGTGGCACAAGATTGTCTGGAATAATCAGTCCACTCCCTCTGACAACCTTATGCTATGGAGAGTTCTAAATAATGCTATCATGACTAAAGACATGATTATTGGGTTTGTGATTGTTTCTGATCACTTGTGTGTGTTCTGCAAAAGTGATATAAAGAGTGGAAAGCTCCTGTTCTTTGAATGCAGTTATCTGCATCATATCTGGGAGAGGTTGATGGTCATTCTTGGAAGGCCTTGTGTGCCTATTCAGTCGTCAATCGAGTGGGACTTGATTCTTAAGTCCACAAGAAGGAAGGATGATGCGGGCGATTTACTTTGTTTTTGTCTTAAGAAGTATATTCAACTTATTTGGAAGGAGAGAAATCAGAGAAGCTTTAACAACGTGGAACGAACCCATCTTCAGCTGTGGATAGTGTTGAAACATACCATCACGAACGAGTTATAGGCAAGTCCATTCTAATCCCTCTGCTTCGGGATTGGTTGTCTGTTGTTTGTCTTCTTGGGGGATTTGGGGTTCACTTCGGGCTGTCTCTCTTGGTTCTCCGAGTCGACGCCGCCGTCTGCCTCAATTCTTGCCTTGGGTTGTTCTTGTCATTTCCTGCCTCGTGCTTGCAGTCAGCTCCATGCCATTTGGTTTTCCCTTTTGTCTTTGTTCTTATTTTTTAATTTTTCTTTCTTTGCCCTGCTCTTTGTTTACTCTTTTGTCTTCTCCTACTCAAAGCATGTTTTGAGTAGTTTTCTTTTTCTTTGAAAAAAATCTAATAGGGGACCAGCCAACCTCGCTAGCTTTGCTAAAAAAACAAAACAAAATAATGAAGTTTTGTTACAAACAAGATCCATTAAAATTGCATAACAAGTATGCATTTTTATGGAATTGTGCATACTTTGTTTTTAAAGTTTTAGCGTACCACATTACACATAATCACGTTTGTGTACGAGCCACGAATGACATAAATAAAAATACGAAAATGCACAATAATGCGCCACATTCACAAAATAATAATAAAATACACAAGTTAACTTATTCTATAAAGTTTCAAAAGTTCTGACGCTTGCCGCAAAAAGCTTCAAACTAATTATTTTTAAAAATAAAAATTATGGAAAAACATACGTCATTAAAAATCAGGTATAAATTTGAAACATAGATTCTATTACAGTTAAAATTAAACTCGAATATTTAAATAAATTAAATATTCAAATTCGAAGACTAAAAATTATGAGTCGTTACAGTTTAATATCATGATATGATAGATAATGTGCAGGTATAGAATATATCATATCAAATAGCTGTAGTGCTTACATTCGTCACAACATAACATATTTAGGGTACAATAAAAACTGCTAAGGTTCATTCGCATATTAGGTTTTACCGTAGATATCTCTTCGGTCAACGCAGAATTCAATCTCCTGCATAACGGCCTAAAACTACCTCTAAGCATCGTATATATCTAGATAAAATACAGTTCAAAGGAAAACATAGCCCGTCGTACCCTAACACGTGATTTCAAGTACCATCACTTTACAGATGCAACATCGATAAGCATACACTAGATATGGAGTTATAATATCCTATCATGGGTCTGCCGAACTCCAATCTATGCCCCTACTCTGTTTTTTATCATTGTCAATGTGGAGGTTACATTCGGCATCCTTCACACGAGTCTTCATCACTCCAATAGAAAAACAAATCCCCAACTGGATGCCCTCATCCCAAACAGATCACAAATCACTACATGAATTCAAACATCCCGATCAAATATCGACTCTCCATACAGATTCCACTATAAGTCTTCCGGCGAATACTAACGATGTCCTCTCTCTTGGAATACTCCTCAAGATTGATTGTCCCACATAATAGCATCGTTTGAAATGTTAACACTGACCTCTCCTTTGGACTTAACCTTAGGATTGACAGTTCAACTCTATAACATTTCACTTCACAACGGATCCTAAAACATTGAGCCTGTATACTAGTTTTGAAGTGGTATTCGACACTCTATCGATCCTGGTCACTTCAAAACCAATCCGCTGAATTTTCGATAAACTCAATTTTGGTTGTCTTGAAGTAAGAAAACGCTAAAGACATTTCGTGCCCATTCTTCCCCCTAGGGATTCGCATTGGTATGAAATCATGAAGTTTTTAGATACTTCCTAATTTAATATTAAGTCAAGTTTGATAATCCAATAATCGATAATCTAGTCAAAACATTTGCTTATACAAACCAATTTTTTTATGTTTAACTCATTTTTGACATTCCAACTTAGCTATTCCTCATCCAAGAGTAAAGCCTGGTAAATTAGAGCACTGGTTGCATATTAAAGCCTTACTTAGACACTTCATTATTGAATCTCACAAATAGAAAAGTCTACCTCGTCGGCTTTTTGTGTTAAGTATAATAATAATGATTTACATAAATAAGTAAGAAATCAACATGATGAAAATTTTTTTGACATTTCCGACTTAACTATTTCTTGGCAAAGAGAGAAGTTGGTAGGTTAGAGCTATATTGCTCATATCCCTACTCAAACATCAATCTTAACTCTCATGAACAGGTAATCCTAATTCTTTGGCTTTTAGTGTTAACCTAGTCAATTACTTTTCAAATAAGTAATTGAATAATTAACCTTGTGTCCAGTAAGCAAATACTAAACCCTTTACACTTTTAAGACCTTTTTTAAAATGATATATATGTATGTATGTATGTATGTATGTATAGTAATTTGTTTACCAAAACTTTATATATAAATAAACAAGTCAAAGATTTCTATTACATAAGATATAAAATAGTCAACACATTTTGTAAAAACTATATATACTTAAAATTTCTTTTAAAATTCTTTATAATACCTATAATAGGTTTAAAACATTTATCTAAAATATTACCTGAAAACAACAACTTTACAATTTCCTTAAAAACTTGGAAAAACAAGTTCTATAAAATCCTCTTCTTTGAAAATTCAGAAGTAATTTTTCAAAGTTCATAAATCTCTCAAAACACCTTTTAAACAATTTAATATGAGTTAGCAAACATTTATATAAAGAATAAAACAAAATACTTAAAGTTAAATATCTTTTCAAACCTTTGAAATCTAAAAATCAGGGCTAAATGGGTTAATATTACATAGTGAAGTTTTGGCCACCTTTTGAAATGTTACTTAACTTTTTACTATCCAAAATTTTTATGGAAACAAAAGTACACATAAAGCATTAAAAATATGATGTGAAACTCCTATGGATTTCTATACAAAGTGCCATAGAAGATGCAAAAAACAAGGCAATTCACAAATGCATCTGTAGCGACTATCGCTTGAAGTGCACTTTTAAATCCAAGTCTGATCTAAACCCAAGTCCATCTACAATCTATGTGCGATATTTCAAGGTCTTGTCATATGTCATAAAAGTTCATTCAAGTCAATTCCAAGTCCATTCCAAGTCCATAGACATGGATCACATATGCTTCTTATTTTGCAAAAAACAAGAACCAAACAAATGTTTTCAATAATTTCAATAACAATTATACAATTTAAATAAAATCAAACCTAAACAAATATAGGTTATATTTTCATTTAAAGAGTTGGTTAACTATCCTTTAACCCAACAAACAACCAAGTTCCAAGCACCTAAGACCATCTTCTTCTTTACATCACCTTTCCTTTCCTTCCTTCTCCTTGCTTTCACCTTCTTTTGCCTCCTCCTCTCATAAATTGCTTATGGCCTTCCTAGATGAGGTGAGTGTGGATTTGATTCTTCAAATTATAAATATGTAGGATGTTAGTAGTATTCCCCCAAGGCTTGACTCCAAATTTGAGTTGATTTGGATAAGATTTGCAATTATTTTCTTTAGAAATTAGAGAAGAAGAAGACATGAAAAGAACTTGTATTTGCCTTTTGAATTTGTGGATATTATACAAGGATATGCTTCTCCTTATATAAGCTTCAAGGTGCTTCTCTTTATTATTTCTCACACCCTCCCACCATGCCATGGAAGGCTCACCTCCCGTCCTTTTTCCTTTACATCACTTCTCCTTTAGCAAATTACACCTATACCATTCTCGTGATAATATCTATTATCCATTTGGAAAATTCTAGAACCATCCATTTATTTATGAAGAGGAGTGTGTGTTAATTAATTGCTAATGTGTTTATTTTATTATTAGATAAGCGCAAGAGAATTCTAACAACTTATGTCGATTAAAAACTGTTTACCGATAAATAAATTTCCGATCACATTATCAATTTTTCTTTGAAAAATATATTTTTGTAAACAAATTTTAAAAACATGTCCCTTATCATTATTCATTAATAAAAATGACGTCTAATGAGGTTATAAAGTCATATTTATAACACATAATTATTTTTTTGAAGCATTTCGATATTCGGCGACGAAGTATTCGAATTTTTGGGTCACTGCATTCTCCCTCACTTAGAACATTTCATCCTCGAAATTTAAAAAAGAACAATAATCAAAGGTGAAAAACAAAGCTAGATACATAGATAGAGTACTGTTGAACCAATATATAAACCGAATTGCAAATGAAAATGTATATTGAGCGACTCCACCTTAAACGGTGAGCACACTGAAAAAGATATACGATACTAAGATAAAAAGGAACCCTTAGTTTATAAGCAACCCTGCATTGATTTCCTTCAGATCGCCCTCTATCTTCTTGGAACCACCCCCAGCATCCTCACTCCACGGCACTTCTGACCTTAATAAAGGAACAAGCACACAATACTCCAACAACATTCACAATCACTAGCAGCCAAAGCTCATTTTAACAACCTACAAATTTATCGATTTGATAAATTATATTTATTTTTAAATATTAAAATATAAGCTTTTGAAAACATAGATTATGATGTTTTGAACAATAATGATGGTAATCTTATTTTGAATAAGTATTTAAGAAAATATAAACTATGAAGGAATATTGATAAAATGGTCGAAAATCTTTTTATCAATAAACAACTATATAATTATCAGAAGTCGCGCATAGAGCACGATACGTACACTTATTTATCCTTTCCAATAAGAATATGAAATAAAATTATTTATTTTATTTTTGAAAAGTAAAACGTGTTTATGACATAAGAATAATGACATCATATTTAATAATTTATATATGAATTTAAATTGAGAACTAATGATTTAATCATTATTATAATTATTCAAATAATTGTCTTTAAATGATAATAATACATTTTAATTAGTTATGAAATGATAATAAATAATTTATAATAGTTTTATAAAGATGTATATTTGATTTGAAATTATAAGGAAAATTGATATCACTTTATCGATATAACATCACTTTTTGTAAACAATTGTTTAATATTAATTTATATGATTTTATAATTCAAATGAGATGATTTAATTAATTAATAATGATGGAAAAGTAGTTATCAAAATTTTCATATATTTAAATGTAACTTAATTTATAAGTGAAAATGTGATCGAGAATTGGCTTTTCGATTTCAACAATTTAACAAACGGAAGTAGTTCAAAGTTGTTACAACCTCATTTATATGTCTTGTGCACATATATACCATATACGTACACTCCTAACATAGACATGAATGCAAATATACATATATATACATATACATACATATATATATATTATAAAAAATATCTAGGATTTTTTCATAAACTTCATCCTTAAGCAAACTAAAGACAAACTCTTGCACACATCAACTCACACACATGGAGGTAGAAAGAGGTGGCATAGTCGTGTGCCTTGAGATAATGGGGAGGGTGTGGCAAAGACATTTCGGTCCACGCACTTTTGGACATTTATTTCCAAAAAATTTCCTACAAATACCCATCCATTCTTTCATAATTTAACACTATTCTTCATCTTCTTGTTCCTCTTTCTCGAGCGATTTTAATGGCTTCTCAACTTAGGAAAATTATTGTAACGACCCTGACTCCTCCTTCGAAAATCGACATCCAAATACATCACCCATATTTGAATGCCGTAGATTCAAACGTTGAGCCTGGTTCTCCGGAGCTTATAACAACATTAGATGATACAACACAGCGGAAACAAAATGAATAATTAATTGATACACAACATTTGATACAACAATGATACAAATGAAATGATCAATGTATATCAGAGATAGGTACAACAACGGAAAACACAGCAGCAACAGCAAAAGGAAACAACATCTTCAATGCCGAGCTCCAAAGATCCCAAACCAAAAAACTCAAACCACCATCATGCTGAAGTGAAACATAATGCGATCGCCAAAATCCAAAGACTCCAAGGATATCCAAACAGAAGGCTAAAGGCTACCGAATCTACATATACAACCTGACTATCTGATAATCTGACTCTAAGCTGCCCATGTGGAAAATTATGGGCACCCAAAGTTTAGAAAGGGAACAATAAACTCCAGGTCAGTCATGGGACTGGTGTGAGAAAACAGAAACAGTTTATCTTGAACAAAAACAAAAACAAAAAAAAAACAAAAAAGGAAATCCATAATGATTTTTGGAAAATGAAACAACCCTAAGGCCTCCCGGCACACACACAATGCAATCTCACACTTGGGGAAGATTTCTCCTTATGATGGTCAAACATGCTTGATATGCAAAATCCTTTTGATATTATTATTCGTGCATAGTGCAGAAAACCTTTCGAAGGTATAATATTAATCTTAGCCAGCATACGTACCATTATAGTATGCCTACTATAGTTACCATGTTAAATGGAAGGTTCTACAACTAAAACGTACAGGGCTTGTATTGGGTGATTGGATTTCCAACAATGGCCAGGTAAGAAACTTCCTTACTGAATGGGTACGCCTCTGGAGGGACGCCTCGAGAACCTAACCGGATCTCTGCCAACACAAGGCCGGGTTAACTCTATAACAAGGTAGCTACTGACATGAGTATGCCATCCCCCGGTCGTCACCAACCTTTATCCGAGAGCTCTCAACACCAACAAATTCCAACAACAACATAAGTTAAGTTTCTGGGCTCCACACCATGATACCACTTTTTATCCAGAAGGAAATGCACATACCCTAAGGGGCGCTATCCCCGTAACCTTGCCACATCTTTCCTCTTTCGGCCATTTCCGGGTTATGAGGTTCGATGAAGTCTCGTCCACAAAACTACGCTTTTCACAAAAGCCATTCTTCGATCAATAAATGATCAGCACTCAGCATGCCACACTACCAAATTGGGAGTATATCATTAATAACCATCAACTACACAAACTCTAAGCTCGTGCGTCTCAGAGAAGGGTGTTAAGCTAAGAGAATAAATTCTCTGCCACCAATAGAAATGTATTTGATGAAATCAGCTTTACATCTCATAGTGTAATGTTAGATATACAACCATACAAGTCCGTCCTGGGTATGAATGGAACCGAAGGCACTTCAAAGAAGCCCTTGCAAATCCAGGTATCCACAATCCTGATCGGACTCCCCATCACATATGGAGATCTCTATACCGGAGCAACTCAGTGTAGAGACATTCGACAGGTAATCCTATCATTCTTGAAAATACACGGTCTTCACCACCGTCTTCTTTGCTATCCATTTTCGTCGTATCACTATTCGGAATGGGTTTTATGACATAAAATCCTCTCCCCGCTAAACCGAATAATGAGCGCCAATTTTTATGGATATATTGGAGTCTTAGTTAAGTCACAACTTATTCCCAAAACCTTTCTTTCAAATGGTTTAAACAACTTTCCACTCTAATCTTTTAAATAAAATATTCACCCTTGAAGATCCTCTTTAATTTTAGAACAAGGTTCACCAATCTTTAACAAAGATTCATTCATAGCTTTCAAAACAATTCCATTTCAAACTTGAAATCCTTTCAACAAAAACTGGAAGTTCTTTCTTTATATGAAAGCAATTATCTTTTGAAAACAAAGAGTTTTCGTTTCGGGAAAATCCGATCAAATATGCACAAGTTATAGCCTTTTAAAGTTTAAACTCGAAAATCAGCGAACTGTCGTATACTTGGCAAGTTCCATTTAAAACCCCAAAATAGTGCATTTAATATACTTCAAAAATGGTTTAAAATCCATATATATATATATATATATATATATTGTATAAGTTGTATACCCCTTTCAAACCATATTTTTCAAAATAATTTCAAAATTTAAACAAGACATATTTTATTCAGACTAAATTTCAATTTCAATACTTCATTTTCAAAAGCTTTTCATATTCAACCCAATTCCATTTCCATATCATTTTGGATTCAAAATTCAACTTTTAAAACCATTTTGTATAAGATAATATTAAATTCAAAATATCTGTGACTTAAACAAATTTTCCGTGAAATCCATATTTTTGTGTGTGTGGTGTAGTCCAGGGGTTTTACACACAACAATAACATATCACAACCATCATCAATTCAAGCATAACAATATCAATAAGCGGCATATTCCTATAATGCTTATCTTTCATTCACAGATAAATATATAAATTCATCACAGATAAATAAATCACAGTTCACAACACAATTCACACAATTCATATCATAGAACATTACACATCAGGTACATCAAACAATTCAAAGCATTCAATAAAATCCAAACATCCATAAATAAGATCAATTAATCACCTGATTAATTTAAACCAGATTAATTACTTATGAATAATTTACCAATCCTGGTTAATCAACATTAATTAATTACAAACCACTCTAATTAATTATCTTTAATCATTTATTAATTAACCTTTAATAATAAATTAATCAACCTTTAATTACTAATTAATCATTCTCAATTAATAAACCAATCAACCTTTGATCATTAAATAATTAACCTTTAATCATTTAATTATTCTTTAATTAATTATCCTCAATTAATTATATTAATTAATTAACCCTTAATTAATAAATCATCCCTTACTCACTTTCATTAATTAATTAACCTTTAAGTAATTAATTATCCCCAAATTAATTACCTTGATTAATTAATCACATAAGTTAATTATCCTTTAGTTAATTATTCTTTAATCACTTGATTAATCAACCTTTAATCATTACTCAATTATCCTTAATTACTTTCATTAAGTAATTATCTTTAAGTAATTAATTACCCGTAATTACTTAAATTAATTAAATCATTTTTTTAATTAACCGCATCCATTAATTATTCATTAATTAATCAAATTCAGAAATCATCCATTAATTACTTACTCTAAGTAATTACATTTTATTAATTACATTAAGTAATTATCCATCAATTAATCACCTTGATTTATTAAGTAAAAAATTATTGCTTATATTAATTAAACTTTAATTAATCATATTCAATGATTATTCTTTATCTATTAATTAATGATTCTTAATTAATCAAGACCTTAATTAAGAAAATATAAACCCTTTTCTTAATTAATTACTTAATTACATCTTTATTAGATTACATATGAAAACACTTAGAAATTATTTACAAAATTACCTAACATATAAATACTTTAAAACAAAACAAATTTCAAAACATTTAACTTTTAAATTAAACCTTTGAAAAACTTTTTTTAATAAATTACTTTGGAATTTTGGTTATCATTATTTTTGAAAATTTATTCTTTTTAAACTTTAAATTTGGCTATCATTTTATATAATTTAAAACCTTGTATATCCTTTCCTTTAACATTTTAAAACCCGAAACTTAAAATATAAACCCGAGCCACAACCACGAATTCGCGAGCCAAAGTTCGAGGCACTTGCAAACTCCACTTGACTTCGAGTAAATCCCAAAAATACTTCGAGTTCGACCCGACAAAATCCTTTCTTCCTCAAATTCCAAACAAACCCAATATCACTGATACTCGTGCATGTGCACGATCGCCTGAACGACTTACGACCATTGCCGTGGCCTTCGATACATCACCGACAACCCCTCCGATCACCACGACCACCCAACTCCTATGGTCTGGCCTGGGATCAAAGTCGAACCTTTTTGTCATAACCTGAAACCTAACTACCAATGAAAATCACCCCTGAGATGGCGATCTCGACCACCAGGCTCCTCGCTGCTTCGCCCAGACCGTCGTCGTACGGTCATCTTCCTTTTCCCTTACCCTGGCCCAGCTCCACACCACCACAGTGCCGAAATCACCCAGAATTCGACCTCGTCCAGATAATGACCTAAAACCCTGTATCGACTCAAACAAGCCACCATTGTGGACTAAAAATCCACCTACTATTTTTGCTAGATCCACTGACCTTCGAGCAAACTTCAGCCGCGATCCCGACGCTTTCAGACCACGCAATCGTCGAAATTTAACCCAAATGCATTTTCCGTTCAACTCGCAATTTCTTAACAAATACGAACTTAAAAATCTTGATACTATTATCAAAATTCATTATTTACAAAGACGAATCATATTATAAAATCAAAACATGAATTCTAGACAATCGAGTTTCCGACATGATATTGTTTTCACTGTTCTTCCTTCTTCTCAGTTAAAATGCTTGATAATTATACTTTTAAAACATTTTTAAAAATGAAATGTAGTTAATTCCAACATATTTTGTTTAGACATCATAAGCTATAGAAGATTTGGGGAAGAGGAATTTAATTTTTGAAAAGGTATAATTTTTTGTAAAAGCTAGAAACAGAGATGTATGCATATACAACAAACATGCACAAACTTACCTATATATATATATATATATATATATATATATATATATATATAATTTGTATACATACAAGAAGATTCACAACTTACTTCAAGCATGATCACAATCAACAAGTTAAAATCTAGTTTTCAAAAGGGTTTACTCACCTGGAAATTGAAAGCAGAGAAAGACAGAGCCTGGAAAAAGAATTCTGGAAACTTTGATTGACCTTGACTTGCTAGATTTTGAATCTATACTTGATGTTGAATTAGCTTGCGGTATTAATTGAACCGAAGCTTGAAAAACTGAGTTGAATCTTGCATGCTCCTTGATTTTATAGAGCTTTTTTGAGTGGAATTTTTTGCTTCAAGTTTTGATTCTGCTACTTTAATTTGAAATGCTTCAGGTTTTGATTTGTTTGCTTTTTGACCTTGAATTTGTTTTTAAGATAATCTTGGTTTCAGATTTGTTTTTGAACAGAAGTTGTTTGGATTTGATCTGAGATGAATTGAGCTTAATTTTCTGGTTTGTTTAAAAAAAATTCTCAGGTTTCTTTGTTTAAAGTTTTGAATAGAAAATAAATGAGAAGGAAGAGTAGAGATGTGTTTATAACTTGTTTTCCTCTTTATCATATTTTTTTCAAAAATGAAAATAAAATTTAAAATCATGACACTTGTTAATATTGCATATTAAATGATTTACACTTGTAAATTATGCTAACACATGTAATTACATAAAATAATAAGCCTACACTTGTTAAAACATAAGAATTTTGTGTTCAAATCCTTAATTAGTTTTATATTTACACATGTATTCATATAGTTTTTATATTATATTTACAATACATTTCCTTTTTATATTAACAAATGTGTTAATATTTATGTATGTGTATATATAAACATATTCGAACTATTTATTACAAGCGAAATTTTAAAAAAAGTGTGTATACTTATTATGTTTATCTTATAAATTTTCAAAGATATGTATAAAATTAAGCTTTGTATTTATTCTTGTTTAAATTTTAAATTCAAGTTATTATTCTTTTAAATGAAAGAATGTTTATATTTATACATTTTCTATCATTTATACTTATATAACATTTTAAAGAATATGATTTAAAATTTAATTATACACTAATATAATCACATACACATATGTGTGTGTGTATATATATATTACAATTAGAAAACAAATTTTATTAATCTTAAAATATAGTGTATTTAAATTCAATTTATTTTCTAAAATATTTATTTTTGAGTTCAAATTCAAAACTCAATTAAAAATCAATGTATACATATAAATAAACAACATATATTATTTATTTTGGAAATTTTCAAATTCAAATTTTCAAATTACAATCTATATATATAAATATAAACAGATATCTTAATTAGTTTTGAAAAAAGTTCAAATTAATTCACCATTTAATCCAAAATTTTATATTAATTACCAATTTAAATTTGGCTTAAAACCGGGATCGTTACAGATTCCCCCCTTAAGAAAATTTCGTCCTCGAAATTTGCTAGACAGGGAGAAAAACAAAGGACAAATGAACACATCAGAAATAAAGAAATGGACTATCGGATAAAATTGAATATTTATTCTACATTTGGCACTAAATCAGAATATCATCAATAAATATGAGGGAAAACTATTCAACACTTCACGAGTATACTCGGGTCATCAGGTCCACGAAATATACATGGGCATTGGTTAGTCCGAAGGAATAACTAACCGTTCGTAGAATGTATCTGGACCCCAAAGAATAGGCAAACAGATTCAATCCAATTTAGCTTTATGTTTTATAAATCAATTTATTTCAAATAAAATTTCAAATTTATTAAAGTTAAAACGTAAAGACTCATAAGAAACTGATGATTAGAATACAAAATAGGAATTTAGAACCTTTTCGACAATGATTCGTAGGGCCACCACCACACTAAAGCTTCTTCTTGTAGCTACCAAGAAACAATCAAAGAATTTAAAGTGAATGATGATCAAAAGAGAGTTGATAGAGAAAGTTGTTCCTTGTTGTTACAGGGTATCGACCATTTATAGTAGTAGTATTCCCCTGTCCGCTATCTCGTCCTCTTCTTGCACTCATTGTCACTATCGATGAATAATAAGAGAATTGACTGAGGCATATGGACAAGATATCTTAGGGATATACTCATTCTAGGGTATTTGTAACCCTATCTCTATTGAGTCACCTAATGTGTTATACTCCTGAGCTAAAGTTCTTACTCAACCTTCAGCTCTGATACCACTGTAACGACCCTGACTCGTCCTTCGAAAATCGACACCCAAATATATCACCCGTATTCGAATGTCGTAGATTCAAACGTTGAGTCTGGTTCGCCGGAGCTTATAACAACATTAGATGATACAACACAGCGGAAGAAAAATGAATAATTTAATTGATACACAACATTTTATACAACAATGATACAAATGAAATGATCAATATATATCAGAGATAGGTACAACGACGAAAAATACAGCAGTCGCAAGAGGAAACAACATCTTCAATGCCGAGCTCCAAAGATCCCAAACCAAAAAACTCGAACCACCATCATGCTAAAGTGAAACACAATGCAATCGCCAAAATTCAAAGACTCCAAGGATATCCATACAGAAGGCTGAAGGCTACCGAATCTACATCTACTAGCTGACTATCTGATAACTCGACTCTAAGCTGCCCGTGTGCAAAATTGTGGGCACCCAGAGTTTAGAAAGAAACAATTAACTTCAGGTCAGTTATGGGACTGGTGTGAACAAATGAAAACAGTTTATCTTAAATAAAAACAAAACAAAAGGAAATAAAAAGGAAATCCGCAAATGCTTTTTGGAAAATGAAACTACCATAAGGCCTCCCGGCATACACAGTGCAATCGCACACTTGGGGGAGATTTCTCCTTATGATAGTCAAACATGCTTGATACGTAAAATCCTTTTGATATTATTATTAGTATATAGTGCAGAAAACCTTTCGAAAGTATAATATTAATCTTAGCTCGCATACGTACCATTATAGTATGCCTACATAGCTACCATGTTAAATTGAAGGTTCTACAACTAAAACCGTACAAGGCTCGTGTTGGGTGATTGGATTTCCAACAATGGCCAGGCTAAAGAACATCCTTACCAAATGGGTACACCTCTGGAGGGATGCCCCGAGAACTTAACCGGATCTCTGCCAACATAAGGCTGGGTTACCTCTGTAACTAGGTAACTACTGACACGAGTATGTTATCCCCTGGTCGTCACCAACCTTTATCCGAGAGCTCTCAACATCAACAAATTCCAACAACAACATAAGTTAAGTATCTAGGCTATATACCTTGATACCACTTTTTATCTAGAAGGAAACACACATACCCTAAGGGGCGCTATCCCCATAACCTTGCCACATCTTTCCTGTTTCGGCCATTTTCGGGTTGTGAGGTTCGACGAAGTCTCGTCCACAAAGCTACGCTTTTCACAAAATCCATGCTTCGATCAACAAATGATCAGCACTCAGCATGCCACACTACCAAATTGGGAGTATATCACTAATAACCATAAACTACATAACCTCTGAGCTCATGCATCTCAGAGAAGGGTGTTGAGCTAAGAGAATAAATTCTCCACCACCAATAGAAATGTATTTGATAGAAATTAGCTTTACATCTCAAAGTGTAACGTCAGACATACAACCATACAAGTCCATCCTGGGTATGAATGGAACCGAAGGCACTTCAAAGAAGCCCTTGCAAATCCGGGTATTCACAATACCGATCAGACTCCCCATCATATATGGAGATCTCTATACCGGAGCAACTCAGTGCAGTGACATTCGACATGTAATCCTATCGTTCTCGCAAATACCCGATCTTCACTACCGTCTTCAAATGCTATCCATTTCGTCACATCACTATTCGGAATGGGTTTTATGACTTAAAGTCCTCTCCCGGCTAAACCGAATAATGAGCGCCAATTTTTAAAAACATATGGATATACTGGGATCTTAGTTAAGTTACAACTTATTACCCAAAACCTTTCTTTCAAATGGTTTAAACAAATTTCCACTCTAATCTTTTAAATAAAAGATTCACCCTTGAAGATCCTCTTCAATTTTAAAACAAGGTTCACCAATCTTTAACAAAGATTCATTCATAGCTTTCAAAACAATTCCATTTCAAACATGAAATCTTTTCAACAGAAACTAGAAGTTCTTTCTTTATATGAAAGGAATTATCTTTTGAAAACAAAGAGTTTTCCTTTCAGGAAAATTCGATCAAATATGCACAAGTTACAGCCTTTAGAGTTTAAACCGGAAAATCAGCGAACTGCCGTATACTCTGCAAGTTCCATTTAAAACCCTAAAATAGTTCATTTAACATACTTCAAAAATGGTTTAAAATCCATATATATTGTATAACTTGTATACCCCTTTAAAACCATATTTTCCGAAATAATTTCAAAATTTGAACAAGACATATTTTATTCAGACTAAATTTCAATTTCAAACTTCCTTTTCAAAAGCTTTTCATATTCAACCCAATTCCATTTTCAAATCATTTTGGATTCAAAATTAAAATTTTAAAACCATTTTGAATAAGTTAATATTAAATTCAAAATATCTGTGACTTAACCAATTTCCAGTGAAATCCATATTTGTGTGTGTAGTGTAGTCTAGGGGTTTTACACACAGCAATAATATATCACAACCATCATCAATTCAAGCACAACAATATGCAGTATAATCCTATAATGCTTATCTTTCATTCACAGGTAAATATATAAATTCATCACAGATAAATAATCACAGTTCACAACACAATTCACGCAATTCATATCACATAACATCACACATCAGGTATATCAAACAATTCAAAGCATTTAATAAAATCCAAACATCCATAAGTAAGATCAATTAATCACCTGATTAATTTAAACCAGATTATTACTTATGAATAATTTACTAATCCTTGTTAATCAACATTAATTAATTACAAACCATTTAATTAATTATCCTTTAATCATTTATTAATTAACCTTTAATAGTAAATTAATTAACCTTTAATAACTAATTAATCATTTTCAATTAATAAATCAATCAACCTTTAATCATTAAATAATTAACCTTTAATCATTTAATTATTCTTTTATTAATTATCCTCAATTAATTATATTAATTAATTAACCCTTAATTAATAAATCATCCTTAATCACTTTCATTAGTTAATTAACCTTTAAATAATTAATTATCCCCAAATTAATTACCTTAATTATGTAATCATAAATTAATTATTCTTTAATTAATTATTCTTTAATCACTTGATTAGTCAACCTTTAATCATTACTCAATTATCCTTAATTACTTTCATTAAGTAATTATCTTTAAGTAATAATTACCCTTAATTACTTACATTAATTAAATCATTTTTTATTTAGCCACATACATTAATTATTCATCAATTAATCACATTCTGAAATCATCTATTAATTACTTACTCTAAGTAATTATACTTTATTAATTACATTAAGTAATTATCCATCAATTAATCACCCTTATTTATTAAGTGATTAACTATTACTTATATTAATTAAACTTTAATTAATCATATTCAATGATTATTCTTTATTCACTAATTAATGATTATTAATTAATCAAGACCTTAATTAAGAAAATATAAACCCTATTTCTTAATTAATTACTTAATTACATCTTTATTAAATTACATATGAAAACACTTAGAAATTAATTACAAAATTACCTAATACGTAAATACTTTAAAACTAAACAAATTTTAAAACATTTAAATTTTAAAGTTAAATCTTTGAAAAACTTGTTTAAACACGTTTTAATAAATTAATTTGGAATTTTGGTTATCATTATTTTTGAAAACTTATTCTTTTAAAATTTTAAATTTGGTTATCATTTTATATAATTTAAAACCTAGTATATCCTTTCCTTTAAAACTTTAAAACCTGAAACTTAAAATAAAATCCTGAGCCACAACCATGAATTCCCGAGCCAAACTTCGAGACACTCGCAAAATCCGCTTCACTTCGAGTAAATCCCCAAAATACTTCGAGTTCGACCCGATAAAAACCTTTCTTCCTCAAATTCCAAAACAAACCCAATATCACTGATACTTGTGCATGTGCACAATCGCTAGAACGACTTCAGACCATCGTCGTGGCCTTCGATACATCACCGACAACCCCTCCGATCTCCACGACCACCTAGCTCCTATGATCTGGCCTGGGATCAAAATCAATCCTTTTTCGTCATAACCTGGAACCTAACTACCGATGAAAATTACCTCTAAGATGGTGATTCCGACCACCGGGCACCTCGCTACTTTGCCCAGACCTTCGTCGTACGGTCATCTTCCTTTCCCTTACCGTGGCCCAGCTCGATGCCACCACGGTGCCGAAATCACCTTGAATTCGACCATGTCCAGATAATGACCTAAAACCCTATATCGACTCAAACAAGCCACCACGGTGGACTAAAAATCCACCTACTATTTTTGCCAGATCCACTGACCTCCGAGCAAACTTCAGCCGCGATCCCGATGCTTTCAGACCACGCGATCGCCGGAATTTGACCCAAATGCATTTTTCATTCAACTCGCAATTTCTTAACAAATACGAACTTAAAAATATTGATACTGTTATTAAAATTCATTATTTTCAAAGACGAAACATATTATAAAATCAAAACACGAATTCTAGACAATCGAGTTTCTGAGTTGATTTTGTTTTCACTGTTTTTCCTTCTTCCCAGTTAAAATGCTTGATAATTATACTTTTAAAACATTTTCAAAAATGAGATGTAGTTAATTCCAACATATTTTGTTTAGACATCACAAGCTATAGAAGATTTGGGGAAGAGGAATTTAATTTTTGAACAGGTTAAATTTTTTGTAAAACCTAGAAACAGAGAAGTATGCCTGTACAACAGACATGCACAAACATATCTGTACACACACACACACAGATATATATATATATATATATATAGAAATTTGTATATATGCAAGCAGATTCACAACTTACTTCAAGTATGATCACAATCAACAAGTTAAAATCCAGTTTTCAAAAGGGTTTACTCATCTGGAAATTGAAAACAGAGAAAGACAGAGCCTAGAAAATGAATTCTGGAAACTTTGATTGACCTAGACTTACTTGATTATGGATCTATACTTGATGTTGAATTAGCTTGCTTTATTAATTGAACCGAAGCTTGAAAAACTGAGTTGAATCTTGCATGCTCCTTGATTTTACGGAGCTTGTTTGAGTTGAATTTTTGCTTCAGGTTTTTTTTTTGAAATGCTTCAGTTTTGATTTGTTTGCTTTTTGAACTTGAATTTGTTTTTAAGATGATCTTGGTTTCAGATTTGTTTTTGAACAGAAGTTGTTTGGATTTGATCTGAGATGAAATGAGCTTAATTTTCTGGTTTGTTTAAAAAAAAAATTCTCAGGTTTCTTTGTTTTAAGTTTTGAATAGAAAAAAAAATGAGAAGGAAGAGTAGAGATGTGTTTTTTACTTGTTTTCCTCTTTGTCGTATTTTTTTTCAAAAACGAAGCTAAAATTTAAAATCATGATACTAGTTAATATTGCATATTAAATGATTTACACTTGTTGATTATGCTAACACATGTAATTACATAAAATGATAAGCCTACACTTGTTAAAATATAAGCATTTTGTGATTAAATCCTTAATTAGTTTTATATTTACACATGTATTCATATATTTTTTATATTATATTTACAATACATTCCCTTTTTATATTGGCAAATGTTTTTATATTTATGTGTATATATATTCAAACTATTTATTACAAGTGAAATTTCTTTAAAAAAAATTGTTTATACTTATTATGTTTAACTTATAAATTTTCAAAGATATGTATAAAATAAAGCTTGTATTTATTCTTGTTTAAATTTTAAATTCAAGTTATTATTCTTTTAAATGAATGAATGTTTATACTTATACATTTTCTATCGTTTATACTTATATAACTTTTTAAAGAATATGATTTAAAATTTAATTATACATTAATATAATCACATATACATATGTATATATATTACAATTAGAAAACAAATTTTATTAATCTTAAAATATAGAGTATTTAAATTCAATTTAATTTCTAGAATATTTATTTTTGATTTCAAATTCAAAATTCGATTATAAATCAATTTGTATACATATAAATAAACAACATACATTATTTATTTTTGAAAATTTCAAATTCAAATTTTCAAATTACAATCTATTTATATATATATACATACATATATATATATATAAACACATATCTTATTTGATTTTGGAAAAAGTTCAAATTAATTCACCATTCAATCCAAAATTTTATATTAATTACCAATTTAAATTTGGCTTAAAACCGGAATCGTTACAATTATGTAGAAAAATTAGCAAAAATAAAATAAATTTATATAAGTATATATACAGTAGCGATCCACTTCAAAACCATAGTAAACCACTCCTTCCTCTACTCTAAACCCACAACCACACTTCCTACCGCTAAAGGCCGAGCCTACTTCCACTAGCAAGCTTAGGCCGAGCTTGTTCAAAGGTCTAAGGCTTGATTTCATATACTTTAATTCGATCGCAGCGAAGCTATAGCGAATTTTTGTAAAGTTGGAAACCAATGAAGGTGAGAAACTCTATTTATGTTATGATATTTTAGATAATATATATGTTTGGCTATGATTGGTTGTGATGATTGTGAACCATGTTTGGATATGATAATATATTTGTTTGGATGTATAAATGATTCAATATTTAATACACGTCGAATACCACAAAGGGAATCACTTTCCTTTAATAAATGAAATTATGTATATGAGATTGTTAAACCACTTTAAAGTAGTTTAAAATGGTTTACAAATGTTTTTATAAACACTAAAACCCAATTTGGTAAAGATTGGACAAGTTATGAAAATTGAGCCAAAAGTAGGTGCGTCGCGTAACGGTAGTTCGCAATTTTACACCGTAAAAGTTTAAATCTATTTATATAATGGATTCAGAGTCGAAATTCTTTGGAATAAGAATTTTCCAAACTCTTATAATCATAGTTTTCAAAAAAAGAAAAGTATCGAGATTTAGTTTCGTAGATTTTGAAATATGAGCATTTTTTTCAAAATAATCGCGGTTTGGCAGTTCGGAAACCAAAGCAATAAATTCTTTAAAAGTGATATTTTTAATTCTTTAAAAATATGGAATAAATTCTATAAATATTTTAAAATATTTTGAAAGAGATTTGAGTTATAAAAATGGATTTATAAATGGTAGAAAAGTTGTTTTTATCAAATAAGCCTTAAAAGCACTATTCGCAACATTTTTTGTAGCACTTTTAATAACTTTTGAAATATGGCTTTAAACTTAAGTATTCTTTCCCAAATCTTTTTTAAATAAATAACTAAGTATTTTAAAGACAATTTGGAAATGTTAAAATAGATAAGGTCAAAATGTTGGAAAGTACTACCCTCACCTGCCCACTTTCTTGGGCGAGGAGTGGATACGGTCGATATGTTGGAAACAAGACACGTATAAAATATTCAAATTTACTAATTTAATTTCATAAAATTTGGATTATGTAGAAATAGTCTTCTTATACTTGATATTAAATTTTGAGGAGAGAATCTATATTATCTATATGAATTTAAAAATCGATTTCACCGTTATTAGACGAATAGTAAATGTTGAATACGAAAATTGATATTGAGTAGAATTAGTATAATTTCTATCGACCTTTTACACTCAATAAGGTTTTGCAAAGAGAGGTTTAATTATTTCTTATATATTGGAAAAGAATATGATTTAAAGATGATATCTCTAAAAGAGATTTTAGTTGATAAAAGATATTAATCAATGAAATGATAATCATCCTCAAACTTAGCATCTTGTATCGATGATTGGTTTGAAGGAACCAAGATCATATTTGGTGATTCCTATCTGAAATCCACTTCGAACCAATGTACGTTCGAAAGTGAAGACATGGAATAATAATAAATTAGAAGATGGTATATCGGGTTATTTATCACTGGCCTTTGGGGGAAATTGCCCATACCATTTATGTGTGGCTAGGGAATCTTTATTTGATCGTCGATGTAAAGGCAGATTGCTATTAATCCTAGGTGTAATCCCTAACAAGATGTAGTAGTAGAGTTCCTTTGGTTTTTCCTATTCCCAGACAACTTGTATAGACGAATGTCTGACATTGCATTTCTAAAATGCATGCATGTTGATTTTTACAAACATACATATGTTTGGTGGTTCAGGAAGTAACTCTCCTATACTCAACATCCTTCTTTGAGACGTACGAGCATAAAGGTTGTACATTTTTGAAAATCAATAGCGTGTAAAGGAATTGGCAATATGACATTCAGGTGAAATGTATGCTATGGGAAAGGTAATCGTTACCTCGAGCCTCATCATCCGACAATACGACATTCAGGTGAAACGTACGCGGCATAGCAATGTGGGTCACACCCATTAGTGGTCATCGCTTTTCGAGATCATGCTATATATATCAGGTATATTGTGAATGCTATGAGATCTCTCGGATAGGTCGAGAATGACCGGGGTGATGTCATTTCGGTACTATCTATGGTATATGTTTGCCCATTCTATGTTGGTAGATGTTGGAGCCTTAGGTGCATTCCCCTAGAGATGTATCGTTAGAATGTAGTCCCTTACCTTGTCATTGTATGGAATCTATTCTCCAATACAAGCCTTTATGATTTTAGTTGTAAACCTATTATGTTGTCGAATTTAACAAATGTAACAATTCCAACTACGATTAACATGTTACTTGAAATGTGTTTTCAAATGGATGTCATTAAAAATAACATTACCTATTTTGTGTAATAAGGATTTTGGTTATCATAAAGTAAAAACTGTTCCGTGTTTATGTGCGGCATGGTCTTATGAGATATCATTCATTTTCAAATATCTGTTTTTTGAGTTTCTAACACCAGTCCTATGACCGACTCAAAGTTTATTTTCGCTTCCCATAAAATATGAATGCTCTATTTTTCTGGAAAGCCAAGTTGTCTAGTTTAACTTAGAGCATTATGAGGGAGCTTGAAGTCTGGAGTTGAAGATGTTCCTGTTGATAGTTCTCCATTTCCATTTCTGCTACATTAGTTTATTGATTGTATTCAGCATTTATAAGGGTAGAGATTTATTATTGTCTGGGCTGATTCATAAGATAGACTCTAGTAAATGTATTTGAAATTTCTTCTCTAAAGATATATATTGAAATAATATGTGTTATTTCATCAGTGTAAGATTCTATTCTGTTTTTATTTTCCTTTACCCCATAATAATCTGCCTCTCTAGCACTTGGATTTGCAGCACATGAATACCGAAGATATATTAGCGTCGATTTCTAAGGGTCGATGGGGCGAGTTGTCACATTTGGTATCAAAGCTTAGGTTGAGTGAATATCTGAGCCTGATAGGGGTAAAGTCTCATCAGAGATAGGGTTAGTAATACACTAGAACGAGTAACTCATTAGAGATGGGGTAAGCACACCTTTGACTGAGTTGAGAGAATTATATAAGAGCACATATTTGTTAATGATACATAAAAATGATTTTTTTGAAAATTGGTGGATGAGATAATTTTACCTAAGGTCATATTTTAAATATAAAGAATATAATTTGAAAAATATAGTTATTTATAATATTAAAGTCATAGATTGAATAATTATTTTGGAAAAAAAGTTAGTTAAATCAAGAATAAATATCTTGTGTTTAAAATTTCACACTTTGACTATAAGATGTTCAATAATGGTATTAAGAGGATCAAGAATAGGGGGAAAACCTAATAATGTTTGGAAAAGATTTTTTATTGAAAAGATTTTGAAAGTCGATGATAATAATGTTTGGAAAACATTTTTTATAACAATGAATCAAAAGGATTTTTTTTTAGAAAGAGATAAAATATTTTGATAAAGATCTCGATTTGCTTCCTAAGTATTGATTAAACCTTGATTTGAAAAATAGTATGCTTATTAAGTTAGGATAAATACTTAATGTCTGCTTCTAAGTATTTGTGTTTATATTTTTAGAATCCATATAGAGGGAAGTATTCAAAAGGAGAAACCTCAAGAGAAAATTTATGGTGAGAAAGATGAGCTACTCATTCCGAGTGATGAGGAAAAACCCATTAAAAAGGAATATGATCAGTATACTTGTAGAAATAGAGATGGTAGCCCAATAGCAGGAATGCTTATACCCCCCAGCCCCAGAATTGGTTATAATATCTAGTGATATAGAGGCCGCTTTAGCCTCAGAAGACAGGAGAATCACTGACCTTGCTATTTTAGAAGTTGAACCTAAAGAAGAACCCATGGAGGAAAATTCTGAACCAAAGGAGGACCGTATGACATAATACCAAATGAATTAAACCACAGCAGTGGAGGCGGCAATATCATATGGGAGGTGGATGGAGATCATGTTATTTGGAGTGAGGAGTCATCAATACATTTAGTGGGATAATATGGAAGATGATGAAGCGAAAGCAGTTGTAGAGGAATTCGAGAATCCTAGGGAGATTGGAATGCAAAGATTGGAGGAATTAGAGGAAGGAGAAATGTTGCAGGATGTACCAGTCAAACTTGGACATGTTCAATGGAATCAGCATTGACTACC
The DNA here is from genome assembly GCA_030765085.1 of Allium cepa. Lineage (NCBI taxonomy): Eukaryota > Viridiplantae > Streptophyta > Magnoliopsida > Asparagales > Amaryllidaceae > Allium > Allium cepa. Next base: position 245,054,320 of record CM060930.1, read on the forward strand.
ATATGTAGAAAATGAAGATGGAAATGAAGCCGATGACGAACAAAAGAGTGAGGATGAGGGTGTTAGAGAGGTTTCATTGGAGTTTGGATATTAAAGTGCACCTTCGGCAATAGATTTGGAATAATGATTAGGAGTTTGATTGAAGACTAGTTATATCTATCTAAAATTAAGTATTAAGTAATAGCTTATAAGTACAGCTTGTGATAGGGTGATGTTATGGTTGACCATATACTTGTATTCGTATTATGAACTTTCAGTATGTACCCAAGTAGGATTGGGATGACTTAAGAATGACCAAGTGTGGTGGAAATGATGGATGTGAGATATAAGGTTGTATAATATAATTACGATCTTTCATTTTGACATCATTCTTTACAATTATACTAGTCACTTCAGAAAGTTTATAAGAATTCTTGATAAAGGAAACAAAGCTTAAAAGCAGAATTTTCTTTGTAATTTAAAAGCGATGAAATAAATTTTGGAAATTAAAATGGGATTTATTGACAAAGAAAATTCAAAAGAAGTTTGAAATAAAATTATAGTAGTATTATTCCAAGTAAGCATAATTGAATTTTTTTTTGAAAAGGAGATAGAAATATTTTGGGTAAATATCGTGAAATGATTATCAATGAGTTATAAAAAAAAGATGTTTATTATAAATGTTAATGGAAAAGGTATTTATCTTTTGGAATGAGATGTTTTCTTTTAAGAAGAAATATTTGGAGAATAAATTTATATATAAACAAATGTCTTTATAAAAGAGTGAATCAAAGTTAAGATTTTATGAAATGATTTCTTAAAAATATGAAATCGAATCATATATTGCATAGAATGATATGTATGCACCATACAAGTGTAAGTCTAAAAGAAGATATTTTAGGCAAACGTCTTTGGGTTTTGCATTGTAATTTCAAGGAAATTGGCTATCGTCTGAATATGATGAACATCATGAAATTATAATAGTTAAAATAATTTGATTTTGAAAAGATATCCTCTAAATATAATGAAATTGGCTTATGATGCCTATTCCATTGTGTTCGGAATGAGAGTATAACATATAGAATGCCAAGCGACATGCTTCATTTGGAGCTCTAGAATTTCGTACTTTTATGGTTAGATATTTTCTAATTGTAATCGTATATATTTATATATCATATCCAACACTTCGTACGCTCATCCAAAATCTTGTTTCCCCTCGTACATCTTCCTCTCCCTTACATTTCTATTTTTGCCGAACGAAGAAGAAAAGAAAAAAAGAAAAAAATGGTGACACACACGAGAGGGTTCGGCGGCTGTTGTAGGGTGTAAGGGTTTTTACGGTTTTGGATTTGTGCGACGCGCGAGTACATGATAGGTGCGAGGTTTGATCAAGTTGTAGGCTTTGGGATGAGAGCTAGCGATGGATGAGGGTAGGCGCGACGACGCATAAGCGACTGGAAAGGAGGCAACGTAGGGTTGCTTACGGTCGGCGGTGGTAGAGGGTTGGCGTTTGATTGTATATAAAAAGATGGAATCGATGAAGTCGTGACTGGAGGTAGAGACACATGCCTGGGTATGAGAGAAGGAGGGGTGGGAGAAGGCAACGGTTTTGTTTGTCTTTATTTTATTTAAATACATTATGTTAATTTTATTTTAAATTATATCGATTGTTAAAATCACTTAACTTTCTCTCACGAGGTTCAATTCGAGCGAAACGAGTTGCGCTGAAATCTTATCGACATCATCAATGGCATGGAATCAAATTGGAATTTATTTGAAGATGGATTTTTTTTCAAATAAAGGTAAGTGTTTTATAATACTCACGAAGTATTAAATATTTTTATGTTAGTTAAATTGATAACCATGAAGTAATTTAATTTTATTGACTGTTATTTGGTAATTTAATGGACATCTACATTTACGTATGATTGGATTTGATGGAAATTTAAATTGATATAAAATATGGAACTTCCAGTTAGACACTCAATATTGATAACTAGTTAATGATCTTGAAATTTTGACTGATTTGGATATTGACTGGATTTGGATGCTATTGGTTGATATTTTGGAATTTGGATGCTTATATATATATATATATATATCCTATTATCACCCCGTATATTATTGACATCACATAAACTTTTATTTGAATTATTTCGAACAAATTAAGAAATAGGTTGAAATGATATATACTTGTGACACTTTGATTTGGATTGAAAAAATATATATCCATCCCTGAAATTAAAATTAAAATAATTATTCACATGGTCATAGGATAGACATTATATACGGACACCATATTGGTTAAATTAAATGATTTTAAATTCTTGGATTGAGTTTATTCAAATGATTTTGTTTTATTAAAATAAAATTGAATCGAAATACGGGAATTACATTATTTTTGAACTTTGGCTTGAAATGTTGAAATTGAATTTGTTAACAAAAGTGTTTAAAGACTTGAATTTGAAAGTTAGAGTTATATTGAAATATTATTTAAATTATGGAAATTGATTTTTATAAAGATTTGAACTTTTATTCAAACTTTGTAATAAATCCAAGCAAAAGTAATTTAAATGGATATTTCAAATGTGAACTCGTAATTGAATTATTTTGAAGATTATAATCTAAATTGAGCATCGAAGTTAAGTTTAATTTAAATGATCGATATTCTAAAATTGAACTCGAACTTTATATAAACTGAAATGGTTTAAATTTGAGAATTGAATTGAAATTTAAATCATTGAATCAAATCATGAATTTGAAGTTAAAAAGAACGTTTCGAAATTGAAATTTATTTTAATTGAAATTAAAATTGAAGTTAATTTGAATTGAAACCGAAATTGAATCGATTTGAATTGATTTGAGATTGAAGATGATTCTAGGTTAAGAGATTTAAAATTGAATCAATTTGATGGAAATTTAAATCCGTGTCTAGATTGTTTAATTGGAAAGAGATAGTTGTGTTGAAACTATTTTTAAAATAAATTATTCTAATATATAAACTATTTAAAAATCTATCTTTTTAAATATTCAAATTATTTTGATTTTCCAAACTATTTTCCTATATAAACCATTTTTAATATCTAAACTATCTTATCAAACTATTTTAACTTTTAAACTATTTAGAATTATCCAAATTATTTTCTAAAAATTCAAACTGGTTAAAGTGGGAATTGTTTATATTTAAATCATGGATTTAAATGCAAATGCGATTAAAATGAAGTTATGACCTAAATTGTAATTCGAATTGAATTTTCAAGTGAAAGTGACATATCGAATTGAATTGACATGTTTTGAGTAAATATGATATTTTAAAATGAAATTGATTTTGAAGTGAATATGATATTTTGATAGATTTTGAAATGAGTATGATATTTTAATATCACTACAAATTTTTTTCGAAATGTAAAAGAACCAACCGGTGTATAAAATGACGTTTGGTTGTCAAAGGCATCGGGGCCTCTTATTGGCATACTCTCTGTCAATATTGGAACCACTTTAACAACCGTGTATGCGAAGGAGACTCCAGAATAAAGTGGTTGAATTTGGCATACATTTGCTGGATTTGAAGAAAGAGAATGATGATAGATAGACCCCGGCACTTGTGCCAATTTGAAATGACTAAAAAAGGACGGCTTTGACAAGGCCAAGCAGGCTAGCTACCCCCGGCGGACATTCGTTCTTCGATTTACTTCTTGGACTTGATCCATAGAATTACTTTTGATGTTGGTTTCTATTGGTGCACCTTGATTTTGGGATAACTCTCTTTGACTCGATATGGGATGAATGGACGCGTTGGGCGATTGTTGCTATGATGCGTTACCACCAGCCCTATGACCCAAATTGGTAATTTCCTACCTTGGACATTGCCTAATGTGCCTTGTCATACTTTTATCCCTATACGACACTACTACGATTTTGGTTTAGTGTTGTCGTATCATGGTGCATCCCTATCCCCCGATGTGCTACTGAGGCGTTATATGCAAACTGTATGACACTGCTTAAAAACGCATTAAGTGGGATTAATGTAAAGCCATAACGCTAAGAAAATATTTATTTTACTGATTAGACATTATATATAACGTATTATACTATATATAAATATTTTAATGGATCCTTAAGGGATAGAAAATCCCTTAACATCTCTTGAGCTATTACATGCAAGTTGTACACTGGATAAGAGATGTAAACTCCCATAAACATCTCTGACGCCATTCACTCCTGTTATATGTGATATTAATTTGACTCACATAAGGATATTTTAGTCCTAACTCGAGTGTTTTGTATTTTCATTATGCTCGGGCCAGTCTTGAGTTTTCAACACATTGAAGATTATTTTTTAAAGGATGAAGACAAAGATTTGCTATATTATCATTACTAGTTTTATCTCACCACATTGTTGTTCTGCTGCGTTATTCCATTGTTCTATTGTATATATAACTTTGCTAAATGTTGTATGAATTATAGTTAAATGTATAATATAAAAAGCTTCATGGACTGTTTATTTGATTATTATATTTTGTCGTTCCACTCTTAGGTTCTGTGTTTGTCTTTCTTCTTTTCTTATTTTTCTTAATTAACCCTATTGATTATCTATGTTCCAGATTATTTGAGTTGGACATGTGTGGATTATTTTTGACTTAAACCTTCTGAAATGCGGGTCGTCACAGTTAGTATCAGAGCGTTGCTTTAGCGATAACCTTAGCTTTGTGGGGTTTGACTCATTAGAGATAGGGTGGTAATACCCCATAATGAGTTTGTTGGAGTGTGTGTGTATGTGTGTGTGTTCGTGTATATGAGAGAACGTACTTATTAGTGTTATAAAATGTTTTATATTGTGTTTGCTTATCCGCCGAGTTGTTCATGAATTCTGGGCGGTGCGTGGGACGCCGTGTTATCGATAGGAGTTTCCAAACACTTAAACGAGCCAAGTCGACATAATATCATTTTAAAAGAGGGTAAATGAAATAATTTTACCTATATTACATTTTATATATAAAAAATGATAATTTTTATGGATATATAGTTATTAGGAGATGATGATAATAGTTATCATCGATTATTGGTCAAATTCAACTAAAAATGAATACTTTATTAACTCTATTTCATGAAGCGTTTGATAATCAAATTGAATTGAAATCTAATTACAATAAGAATTGTTTGCTATAACAAAGATGTAAATTAATGAAATGCTTTCATAACGAATGAATGGAATTGAATAAGATATCTTATAAATAGAAAGAATTTAAAAGCTGAGAATTTTAGAATTCAAATCCTAGTGCTTTCAAAATTATTTCCATAGCCTTCAAAATTTATAATAATATTATTTGAAAGTGTTGTGACTATAAATTTTTTTGAAAATATTATTTGAAAGAAATAAAAGCATTGAACTCATTTTAGTCACTAAGAAATAATTTTGGGGATGACTGCAGCATTGCCAGTATTCATTTTTGAGTTTCTAAGTGAGAATTGCTACCAAAAGAAATTTATTTTCGGTTAAAACAAGTTTTGATCATGAGAAAAATATTCCAAGTATGATTTGATAAATATATGAAAATAGTTTTGAACTTATAAATTGAAAATAATATAGATAAAAAAAAGTTTATAACTTATGAATTTTAATAGGAAAATAAAACCAAATTTTAGAATGATTGAACATTTTGGTTAAGCAAACAAAAGAAAAATTGAATTTGAGATATGAAATAAAAGAATTAACCTTAGGAGTGTTAAATAAATTGAATTACTGAAATGAAGTAAATAAAATAAAATTTAACTCAAGAAAGCTTAAGTAAAAGTGAATTGTATTTGAAATGAATTAGGTAACATAATGAAATGAAATTTTAAGTGCATTAGTTTGTATAACTTATAGATCTGAGAAATATTAAGCTAAAAACAATTTTAAATTTATTGAATGTGAATGGTAAGAAAAGAAAATTTAACTTAAATGAAGTTAAATAATGGATTAAATGAAATAACGTTTAACTTGATGAAGATTGAATGAATTGAATTGTATCTTAATGGAACTCGATGAATTACCAAAGTGAATTAGCTCCACTTAGCTATAAAATGAATTAATAGAATGAATACGGACTTGAATTATAAAATGAAATGCAATTTAGGTGTGAAAGAAATTGAGTAAGATTAAACTGTGTAAGAAAAATATATATGAGTAATTAAATTAAATTTAAATTGGATATAAATAAATTGAATGCAAAAGGAATGAGTTTTACTTAAATTGAATGTTACCTAATTGAATATAAAATAAGTTAATGAAATGAATTATGAGATGAAAGTTAACACAAGAAAAGTTGAACGAAATTGATTGTGATAAAAAGAAAATTATCAATATGAATTTGAGTTATAAAATAAAATTTGCGTAAGTAAAGTTAATGATATAAATTAATGAAATGAATTAATGAAGTGAATCAACGAAGTATTATAAACTTAAGTTATGAAGTAATAATAAATATGAGTTGCGTTTTGTAAAATGTTTATAATAAACTTAAGTGATTTTATGAAATGATTTATAAATGATATTAGTATTTAAGTGAATATACTAAGAGGTAACGAAATAAATTTAATTTAAATAAGGTTAAATTAAATGATTTTATAAATGGTTCAGAAATGGATTTATATGAAATCTAGTTAAACAAAAATTGAAATAATTGAAATTTGAATAAATTGAATGTAAATGAAATAGATGTGAATAAATTTGAAGTAAACCAATTAACTGTTAATAAAGAATGAATTTTAATAAGAAATGATAGTATATAAATTAACTATTGACATTGGATAATGTAAATTCATATAATTATGAATTAATTTGATGAATATTGTCTGTTGGATGGTTTCTTTTGTTGTAAATCATTGTTATTACCATTTTTGGCTGCATATGACTGTTATGGTTGTGTATTTATGCTCGTGCCTATGATTTGGATTCAAAATTCATGTTATATAATTCTTTTAAACTCATACATGCCCTATATCTTTTATATGTTACTAATATTCAAAAATTGAGTTGAGATAGATATATAAGAAGATTGTTTGCACATAAACGCAGATTTGATTTGTTTTGCTTGCTAAATATGAACGAACTCGCTCGTATTAATAAAAATAAGGAATATATCTTGGATTACATATCACATTTTATAATTTTCCTTATGGGATGCCTCATCATTCATATGACATGTATATTTGGTATATTTGTGATATATATTTGTATTGTAAAAAAATTTACGATCGAGATGCACAAAGGAGACGCTGCCAAAACTTTTCGTGAATCACGATGTTAGAAATTTTTTGAATTTTTAAAACTTTAAAACTTGTTTTTATACATAAGTTTTAATTTATGTAAAGCTAATATCAGAGTGGCGTAATGGAAGCATGGTAAAGATTTTCAAATAAGATTTTTAATGTTTTGTATGTTAAATATTTTGAGTAAAATACGTCAAATGTTAAATTCCTCACTTAACCTCGTGTTGAGGACGAAAAGTTTTGAGTGGGGGAGAGTGCAACGACCCATATTTTTAACTAATTTGAACTATTAAATTTAATATGATTATTGCATAAAAATGGTCAGAAATAAAAATTTAATTGTTTATTGATGTAGTTTATTGAATATAAAATCAAATAAAATTTTGAAATAACCATTTTCGAAGACTTAGGCAATAAAAATATTAAAATGAAATTCTATGTATTGAATGTGTTCAAAATCATTAGTACAAATTAAATAATAAATTTTGAATTATTTAGATGATAATAAAATAATTGTTAATAAGTGTTGAATTGTTTATTAATGTGATTTATTGTTGATAATTAAATTGCTTAAATTTAATATTGGAAATTGTTTAAATAATTGAATCCTGAAATTAATATGAATGGAAATGATGTCGGAAGTTTATTTAAATGTTATTTAAAAAAGAATGAAGATTTTTAACTTTAAAATTGAATTTAAAATGGATAAATGGATTTTGGGAAATTTCTTTTTTTAATTAACGTGTGATAATAGCCATTTTAGCCACTGTCTCGGATTTCGATGAAACAAATTTCATCGGATCCTTTATAGTGAATTATTATAAGATTTCAAGTTTCGTAGCGATTGAACTTGTCGTTTGGCCTTGCGAGCTTGAAACGCGTAGAAATTACTTTTAAAACTTTAATTAAACTAATTTGATTTTGAAAAGAAATCTTCTGAATATGATAGAATTTGCTCTCGATACCTATTCCATTGTATTCAGAATGCGGTATAACATATAAAACACCAGGCGGCACGCTTCGTTTGGAGCTCAAGAATTTCGAACGTTTAAGGCTTCCCTCATACATCCTCCTCTCCCTCTCATTTCTAGTTTTGCTGAACGAAGACGAAAAGAAAAATAAAAGAGAAAAAAATTGGTGACGCACATGCGAGGGTTCGACGGCTGCTGTCGGGTTAGGGATTTTCATGATTTTGGTTTTGTGTGATGCGCGCATGCACGATAGGCACGAGGTTCGATCGAGTTATGGGGTTTTGGGATGTGCGATGGCGATGGCTGAGGGTTAGGCGCGACGGCGCACGAGCGACTGGAAATGTGGCGGCGTGGGGTAGCTTGCGATCAGTGATGGCAGAGGGTTAGCGTTCGATTGTATATAAAAAAATGGAATCGATGAAGTTGCGACTAGAGGTAGAGATGCGTGCCTGGGTATGAGATAAGGAGGGGTGGGAGAAGGTAATGGTTGTGTTTTTTATTTTATTTAAATTTGTTATGTTAATTTTATTTTAAATTATATCGAATGTTAAAATCAGATAACTTTCTCGTACGAGGTCCAATTTGGACGAAACAAGTTGTGCTAGATTCGTATCGACGTCATCTATGATATGGAATCAAATTGGGATTTATTTGAAGCTGGAAAAAAATTTCAGTATCAAATAAAGGTGAGTGTTTTATAATGCTCAAGAAGTATTAAATATTTTTATGTCAGTTAAATTGATAATAATGATGTAATTTAATTTATTGACTGTTGTTTTGTAATTTAATGGACATCTAAATTGACATATGATTGGAACTGGTAGAAATTTAAATTGATAGAAAATTTGAAATTGAAATTAAATTTCCAGTTAGACACTCAATATTGATAATTAGTTAATGATTGTGAAATTTTGACTGATTTGGATGTTGAATGGATTTGGATGCCATTGGTTGATATTTTGGACGATTTGGACGTTTATTTATCTTATATATATATATATCCTATTATCACCCTATATATTATTGATATCATATAAACTATTATTTAAATTATTTTGAATAAATTAAGAAATATGTTGAAATGATATAACCTATGACACTTTGATTTGGATTGAAATGGTATATATCCATCCTTGAAATTAAAATTGAAATTACTATTCACTTTGCTATAGGATAGAAAATTATACACGGACACCGGATTGGTTAAATTAAATGATTTTAAGTTCTTGGATTGAGTTCATTCAAATGATTTTGTTTTATTAAAATAAATTAAATTGAAATATGGGAACTAGATTAGTTTTGAACTCAAGCTTGAAATGTTGAAATTGAATTTGTTAACAGAAGTGTTCAAAGAATTGAATTTGAAAGTTAGAGTTATATTTGAAATATGATTTAAATTATGCAAATTTATTTGTTTAAAAGATTTGAACTTTTATTTTAACTTTGAAATAAGTCTAAGCAAAAGTAATTTAAATGGATATTTCAAATGTGAACTCAAAATTGAATTATTTTGAAGATTTGATTCTAAATTGAACATCAAAAGTTTAAATGGTTTAAATCGATATTAAGAAGTTGAATTTGAACTTTATATAACTGAATGGGTTTAAAATAGAGAATTGAATTGAAATTTAAACCATTGAATCGAATCATGAATTTAAAGTTAAAAAGAACGTTTCGAAATTGAAATTAAAATTGAACTTAATTCGAATTGAAATTGGAATTGAATCAATTTGAATTGAATTGATATTGAAGATGATTCTAAATTGAGAGATTACAAATTGAATTAATTTGATGGAAATTTGGACCTTGGTCCAAATTCTTGAATTGGAAAGAGATAGTTGAGTTGAAACCATTTTCAAAATTAATTATTTTAATATATAAACTATTTAAAATCTATCTTTTTAATTATTCAAATTATTTTGATTTTCCAAACTATTTTCCTACGTAAACCATTTAACATCTAAACCATTTTATCAAACTATTTTAACTTTTAAACTACTTAAAATTGTTCAAACTATTTTCTAAAAATTCAAAATGGTCAAAGTGGGATTTGTTTATATTTAAATTATGGATTTAAATGTGGATGTGGTTAAAATGAAGTTATAACCTAAATTGTAATGCGAATCGAATTTTGAAGTGAAAATGACATATCGAATCGAATTGACATATTTTTAGTAAATATGATATTTTGAAATGAAATTGATTTTGAAGCGAATATGATATTTTGATATAGTTTGAAGTGAATATGAAATTTTGATATCAGTGTGAGTCGTTTTTAAAATGTAAAAGAACTAACGAGTGTATAAAACGACGTTTGGTTGTTAAAGAGACCGCGGCCTTTTATTGACAAATACTCTTTTAATATTGGAACCACTTTGACAACTGTGTATGCGAAGGAGACTTCAGAATGAAGCGATTGGATTCGACATACATTTTTCGGATTTGAAGAAAGAGAAGGATGATGGATAGACCCGGTCACTTGTGCCAATTGGAAATGACTATAACAGGACGGCTTGACAGGGTCAAGCAGGCTAGCTATTCCTAGCGGACATCCGTTCTTCAATTTTCTTCTTGGACTTGGTCCATACTACTACCTTTGATGTTGATTTCGATTGGTGCACCTTGATTTTGGGATAATTTTCCTTTTGACTCGATATGGAATGGATGGATGCAGTAAGCGATCGTGGTTATGATGCGTTACCACCAGCCCTTCCACCCGAACTAGTAGTATCCTACCTTGGGCATTTTCTCACATGCCTTGTCATACTTTTATATCCCTATACGAGATCACTACGATTTTGGTTTAGTGTTGTCGTATCACGACGCATCCCTATGCCCCGATGTGTTACTGGGGCGTTATATGCAAACTGTACAACAGTGCTTAAAAAACACGTTAAGGGGGATTAATGTAAAGTCTTAACGTTAAGAAAAATAATTATTTTACCGATTAGATATTATATATATAGTATATTTTACTATATATAATTATTTTGGCGGACCCTTAAGAGATAGAAAATCCTGTAACATCTCTTGAATTATTGCACGCATGTAATAACCCGGTAATTTTAACGATTTTTATAACGTAACTAAGCGAAATTTTGCTTGAAATTAGATAATTTAATTTAGCAATGAAAATTTGTTATTTGGTATGCGCTTATTTAAACATATCAAATGGTAGATTTTCACCGGTAAATATGAATGCTGGTTCTGTTGTGTAATTTCAATTATATTTTAAATCAGTTAAATTTGATGCAAATAAAATGTTACTGAAATATGAATATTTTTATATATAAAAAATGTAAATCATTTCCTAAGTGAAACGTCATATTTCGTTTCGCTAAATTTGGACTGTTATAGCCTCGTTTATTTTATTTTCGACGAATTTGCAGCAGTTTGGAAGTGAAACATTGACTTCTGATAGGCTGGTCATATCACCAATATCTGTGTAACGTTATACTCGCCTCTTCGTGCTGATCTCCACTGTATACTCATTTGTATATTCCGATGTCCGGTACGCGTCGAAATCTGTACAACAGTTCCCCGTACCGGTGCTCGCTTTTCGTCTGTTTTCAAAGACGACCAACGGCCAATAGAATTTTATAATTTCAAGATTTTAACTGGTATGACTTTTTGTTGTTTCCTATTCAATTTATATCAGGCGTCCTTTCAATTCTTTCTGTTTTGAAATTTTTAAGCTAAAGAAAACATAAATTTATATATTTACCTGTTCGTTTCTTCCTGATTTTTGCAACCACTCCAAGCTGTTCATTTCTTTTGGAAAAATATATATAATATAATCACTCCTTTATATATAAATATATCTTTGAGGAGCCTGTTCATCATCTTTGCCTTTTTTTTCTTCCCAAGCCTATCGCTTGCGCATGCCACCTTCCTCCTCACTGATGCCTCACACACCGCCTATAGCTACTCTATGCAACAACCTGCCCAAGAAACCCCTACAGCACCATCATTCCATCGACCTACCTGGACCCCATACCCACCAAACCTTCCACGTCAGTAGCATGCACCACCCCTATCTCTTCCACCCTCCTTTACTCCTCGGATCCGCATGCACTCGATAACCCACCTACCCCACAGCATGCGTCCGCCTCATCAATACCTAGAGCCTCCGCTCCACACAACACGCCAGCCCGATCCACCAACCCCCCTTTGAAGCTCTGGACTGTTGCTCCACCTTATCTCGCCTCCCGACCATGCCAGACCTTTCCAGTCACGGCATGTACGCCGACAACCCGCCACAATCATTTCCCCTCAGCCGAACACCCCTAGCAGCACCGTGCTCCACCCCTCTGACTTCCTCATGCCATTTTCCAGCCTCTCCTCTCTAGCCCGCGACCATCGACCTCCCTCTTCGTTCGTCCCCGGCTATTCTTTAAAAATATAAATAAGAGGCTGACATATATATATATATGTATGTATGTATGTATGTATGTATGTATACACCCAAATGTTGTTTGTCTTGTCGCGATAAGCTTTGCTCTTTCCCTTCTCTGTGTTATATATATTGTTGCTTCCCTTGTTACATATTGTGTGTGTGTAATTATAAAGTGTGGCAGTCGCTTCTCTTTGTGCGTCTAAAAGAGAAATTTTTTATTATATATTATATTGCAAGGTTCTGTTTATTTTATATAAAAGTTTATATACACTATTAAGTTTGTTTATATATATAGGTGTATACAAGTTATATATAGTCTGTTTACTTATATATATAGGCTTATATAAGTCATAAATGATATCTTAGTTTATATATAAGTGTGTATAAGATTTATATGATCTGTTGTATATTACATGAGTTTATACAAGTTGTATATTGTCTATTTGAGTTATATATATATATATATATATATATATATATATATATATATATATATATAAGTTTATATAGTTATATATATATATATATACAAGTACGTAGGCACGTTCGATGGACGTGTGTATAAAAAATCGTGACCAAAGGTGGATTTGAGTTATAACTTCTAACGTTATTACATACTTTGATACATACGATGCACGTGTGCATAAGTGGTTGATTTAAAATTCAATAGTTTGTCATTGCAATGAGTCTAAGTTATTTTTGAAAATAATAAAACATATACTTCTACACGACAGTCCCTACCCTTTCTCTCCCCTCCCAATGTTTACCTGTAGCATTCTACATGTTAGTCCCTAAACGCCAGTCCCAATGTTTACTCAATGGTATTACATTTAACTCAACAATTCCCTGAAGCTTTCTGCTTTCACCTGATATTTTGTCTTGTGTAAAATTTATAGTTATATACAGTACATATAAGCTAATTCTTATGCTTATTTGTGGTCAATATATAGCACACATTTGATAAACTATGTAAGTGACAAAATAAACACATGCGAAAGTATTTAAACATAAAGCATAAACTTGAAAAATTAAGATGCAAACAGCTATATTTTAAAATGTTTATTGTTGTCACATACACTTCAGGAATGAAGTTTGCTCCTAAATATTGGTTATTAAAAAAAACTTGTCCCCATTTTTTGGATGCCTGCTTCGACCCATGCATGTCTCAAACACAGCCTACCTATGCTCCTACCCCCCTTCAACTACTTTTGCTCATCCAGCTGTTTAGCCAGTTGTTTATTCTGCTTTCCCTAACAGTTACCTATACCCTTATTTACTTAGATTCCTTTAGTTTCTTCTTTCTTTTTCTCACAACTAATTTATATATCTGGTGTATATATAAAATGGTTAGATGGCCATCAACAAAAATATTTGATATGCATGCATATTTTGTAACCTCAATTTGAAATTGCAGGATATGAGTGTGTTCTATACATGCAGATGATGTGCTCGCCTTGCCGTTACTGGTCCTTGAATTCTTCTACAATTTCCTTTTCCTGATAAATTATTTAATGGTAAATAGTTTAGCTGTATAGTTCATGTTAGTCTAAACAATTATCACAGGACCGTAACAGATTTTAAATGCACCAAAAATAAGTACAGTTTCCAGAAAAAATGGAACACCAATCAATACAGCTCAGTTGGTAAGAAGAAATCAAATAAATATGGTTGTTCTGTAGAAATATCCAAAATCAAATTGTTTGCACCTCTAGAAAAAGAAAAAAACGAAGGAAAAAAGCAGACCATAGCTGCATATTGCAACATCAGAAACCTCATTTCTAGAAATTTTCGTTTAAATATTACCAAACAATAGCGATACATAAAAAATGAAAAAAACAAATACAAAAGGGATTAGTAGCAGTGCTCTACCATATCTACGAATCAAAGACGCATCAAATGCTTAAATTTAAACACCAACATAGTTAACATTTAAACATAGTTAACGATACATTTTTCACAATTAAACATAGTTAAGTTCATAAGAGAAATGTATGCAGTGAAATGGACTGCTCACTTGTGCAGCTTGTAATCACGATGCACTCTCCTAAGCTCAACAGTCCGAGGGAATGAATTAGTAGTTGTAGTTGGGAGAATTGGAAGGTTCAATTTCATTATTTGTGCTTCTAGTCTAGCATTAACGTTAGTAGCTTTGTGACGTTCAGAACCCTTGAGAGCAGTAGCCTATTATCCAATAAATAATAAATAATATACATATTAATAAGAAGATTTGAACAAAGAAAAGAGATATGCAGGAACCTTTTAAATAGAACATTCAAGCATGCCCTTGCTCAGTGGTGAGTCTGGGAAACAACTTCATTGAAGATTAAGCAGCAGCATTTGATGTGAAGAAGGCCTGCAAAGTTATTCAAGTGTAAGGCAAGGAAGGGAGAAATATTTCACAAAACAAATAATGATTCTAGGCAGTAGTTGTATAATTATTATTCATAGTTGGTTTTCAAAGGGTAAATTTGTGTGAGAGAACTGATCAAAGTATATATAGTGTGTCAGTAAAATTTGAATTTATAGTCGCAAGGAAGGGAGAAATATTCCACAAAACAATATGAGCAAACTATGCCTAACATGGGATAATATTGGTGTGGCAGGTCCAGAAAGCATAGCTTTGAATACATAGCAAAATATCATGAAAACCTCTAAATTTCGTTTAAAGATATGTGTAATAGCAATATACAACGTTAAAGTCCGTCCCAAATTACCTCTTGCAAACTCCCCGAAGCAACACCAATGGCCGCTAAAAGACCAATAACCACGAAGAGTGACTTCAGAACTGCCAGCTTTTCTTTAGTAACAATTTCAGCAAAAATACCTGCAAAGAAAGCAAGAACGGAAGAAGCATATGTCCATTTTTCTGTAATGTTTTCTCTTTCTCTATTATATTAAAAAATTCAAGATTTGAATAATGGGCTTGCATTCACCTCTGCCTCTCCATGGATCAAAACATCAATGTCAAGCTCTTCTTGCAACTTCATCACATTGTTGAGATAGCGGGAGGTAGAAGGACGAAGTCAGGTAAAGTAGGTGAAGTGGGGAAAGGAAAAAATGGTATTTGGGGCGGACTGAAGTAAATTGGGGAGGTGGTGTAAAATCGGAGGAAATCAAAAAATCAAAAGCGAGAGAAAGGGTGAGATCTTACTTGGGGAAAGAAAGTCGGCCGCTGGTGGAAGCTTTAAGCAGTAATCGATCACCGAGTTGGTGGTTACATATGGCGGTTGATGGAACGGAGTGCTCCGCTGATGGTCGACCGAGATGGCGGGGTTTACTGTCATTGGCACTGGCTGTTAGGGCAGGTGGTTGGGGAAGCATTGGTGGGGAGTTGCCAATTTTTCGCGATTGAGTTGAAAGTGGAAGAGGATGGGAAAAGAGAACTGAAAGGAGAAAGGGAGAAAGAGGAAGAAGTAGGTGAGCAGACGTGCGAACTGTAATCGTGGAAAACGTGGGATGCGGTCGGGAAAAGACAAAAAAGCCATGCGTGAACTATTTCTACGTCTGCGAACAGTGGGCAGTATGGGAAGTCCAAAAAAGGCTTCACTTTGACCGGTTTGACCAAGGTTTTACTTTATAGTATGTGTGTGTATATATATATATATATATATATATATATAGCTCTACATATATCAAGGTACATATATACAATTGTTTCCCCACTTTATATATATCAGGTTGTATACACATAAAATGGTTGAAGAATTTATTTTAATGTACAATATGTTCCGTGTATTTATATTATGTGCTTAAAATATTTCAATGCGAATGTTAAATGTATTTACATATTATTTCAATTTCAATTTCAAATTTTTTTTAAAGTACTTATATAATATGTTAAATAATAATGTGAGCTATATATATAAGTAAGTTATCTTGTTTATCTATAA
Source organism: Allium cepa (assembly GCA_030765085.1). Taxonomy (NCBI): domain Eukaryota; kingdom Viridiplantae; phylum Streptophyta; class Magnoliopsida; order Asparagales; family Amaryllidaceae; genus Allium; species Allium cepa. The sequence goes on from CM060930.1 coordinate 245,070,810, forward strand.
CGCGTATAAAGAAGTTTATATATAGAATTTGGAAAGAACGGTATTTATTTAAATTTATATTATTATTTTTAAAATAGAGTTTGTAACAATTTTATATATAAATAATATATTAAAATATTTATTTGTATTTATGTTATAAATTTTGTAATAATTCCATATATATGATATGTTATATAAATTTTAATTTATATTTTGTTTCATCAAATTCTATTCCGTCGTGCCTACTTTCTTTATAGAATTCGTGTTCATCGTGCTGTGTTTTGGAATTTGTGCTTGGATTGGTAGCTTAATTTTATCGTCAAATTTCTCTAACCTCGTAAGGTGAGCAATCACTCATGATTAACATTCTTATAGTTAGCAAATTTGATTTCACTTGAAACAACGATTGAAATATGCTGTTAAATTTGAGTTGCTAGTTATTTAATTATTAAATATGATATGCCATTATCTTCAATTGTTCACTTGTGATATATGACACCATATCTTGCTGTATATATTTTATTTAATTTTTTACCGATGATATATGCCTGCTGTTGATATGTTATATTATTATCATATTTGTTCTCACACTGCAAGTTCCCTATTAGTCTAGAAATTCCCTATAGGTTGTAATGATATATGCCCGAACGATATTATAGAAAAAGGAAAAATCGTTATGGGTTGAAATGATAAACCCAAGCGATTTTCATTGATTTTGAAATTTTGGGATTGCGGGTTGAAATGATATATACCCGTAAATATTTAAGTTGCAGATTGAAATGATAAATATCTGTATCACTCGACCATATGATAGAAAATTATATACGGACACTCCAAAATTTGAAAGGAAATATGTAGGTTTTATTGAATATTAATTTTTAAAATATAATATATAAATGATATTTCATATATGTATAAAATTTAGATTTAAAAAAAAATATGTTTTGGAAATTAAATTTATAAGTTTGTTTTGAAAATATAAGTTTTAAGATTTTTCTTATAAATTATTTTAAAAATATATAAAAAATAAGATTTAATACAAAATACATTTAATAACAAGATTTAATTTAATAAAATTTAATTTAATAGGTTTATAATATGTCCGAGTATTTATTTAAATTTATACTAATATTTTAAAAATATATTTTTTTATAAATTTAATAATAAAGGTTGGGAAGATTAATTAATATTGACTTGGAATTCAAATTTGTTAATAATTGAATTTAAATATGAATTGATTTGAACTTATTGATTTTGATACTTTGAAAGATATGATTGATAATTTGATTTGATAAAAAATGATTAAATGAATATTCTAATTTTTAAAATAAAATTTGAGACTGAATATTTAATATTGACCTAAAATTTATAAATTGAGATTTTACTTAATTGTTATTAAAATAATTAAGTGAATATTTTTCAATTTAAATAAAATTAAAGTGAAATGTTGAAATCTAAATGAAACTTATATTGAAAATGGTTGAATATTTAAACTTTAAATCTTATTGGAATTGAAGGGATAGTTCAAACCAGGATTTGAAATCGATAAAAATTGAAATGGTTTATTGAGAATTTGAATTGAATCTTTATCTTCTTTTTTAAATTGAATTTTTGCACATGGATTTATATAAATTTTACTTTTAGAACTTAAGTTGATTTGAATCAATTTGTGGAATTGGATGAAACAATTCTAAGTGGGGAAACTATTTCTGTATAATCTCTTTGATTAAAAATAAACTATTTCAATTTATAATTATTTTAATATGTAAATTGTTTTAATATATGTACTATTATAATATATATAGTATTTTCAATATCTAAACTATTTAAGTTAGAACTGTTATGTTACGAAAGTGTTATGATTTCAAAAGTGTTATGATTTCCAAAGTGTTATGATTACCAAAGTGTTGCGATTTGGAAAGTGTTATAGTTTTGAAATGTTACGATTCTGAGTACTTTTTTTTGTAAATAACGATATCGAATTGATATGGTTTTGAAATGAATATGATATTTTGTTATGAAGTATGAACTATTTGAAATGAAATGACCACGGTGTGAAATAAGTGTTTGGTTGTTAAAGAGACTGGGGTCAGATATTGTCATACTCTCTGCCAATATCGAAAACCACTTTAACAACAGTGTATGTGGTGGAGATTCAAGAACGAAGTAGGATGGTTTGGTGACGATTCTATATGAGGTATTAACGCAGCCCTGACTCCCGCGAGTCAGCTTGATGTGGCAAAAACAGAAGCCATGCCAGGCCAATGAGGTCATTCCTCCTATCGGACATAGTTGTTGGATACCATTCTGCTACTTTGTGATTTGATTGGTTGCACCTTTGATTTGGGAGTGTGTCTCGAGGTGGGCGGTAGTAGCCGCTATGCGTTACCACCAGTCCGGATCCGCAAATGGTATATCTACCCTGGCATTGCCTCGCGTGCCTTGTCACAAGCCCTATCGCGCCTTCTACGAGTTTGTTTTTTTTCATACCTATGGAGTGCTCCTTGATAGCCCACTTGCGAGTGGAGTTTACAGTATCTGTATAGACTACAGCATTATATAAAATGTGTTAAGGGTTATATGAGTAATGCCTTAACGCTGCTTTAATAGTTTACTTTACTATAGACATATTATAATAGCGTATATTACTACATAGTAGATAGCTCCACGGATCCTTAAAGGATGGAAATCCCAAACATCCTTTAGTTACTTGTGTTTCAGTTGACATTTCACTTGAGTTGAATTTACAATGTAAGAATGTTAATCCTGATTCGAGTGTTTTGTATTTTGCTTTATGCTCGGGTCAGACTGAGTGTCACAACATTTGAGATTCATCTTTAGAGTTGGATATTCACTTGGAGATCCATCTATCTATCCATATTTCTGTCATTTTATTTTATTCCAGTCATTATTTTCAGACTCGTCAGTTGTTTATGTATTAGAGATTCATTTGTATTTGAGATTCTTTTGTATTTTGTTATGACTCTAATGTTTATAGTAGCTTCGTGAACAACTAGTTATCTATTCCGCTGCTTATTGTTGTAATACTCTATGTCTGTGATTATGCAATTGATTTATTTACTGTATATGCTAAGTTTTTACAAATATAAAATTAACAATTTGTTCTTTTGAGCAATTCAAGACTGCCATGTGCAGATGCAAATGGTTTGAATAGCGGGTCGTTACAGTTGGTATTAGAGCTCAGGTTTAGGAAAAAATTAGCATATGGAGTAAAAATTAATTATGGAATCACCTTCTTTTGAGCTTGAATTTCTCCTCTTTGATTCGGACTTCCTTTAAAATTTTGAAACTTTTCCCTTCGTTCTGAAAATTCATTATTGTCTTCTCCCGTTCGCGTTCTTTTGATACTGGAGCATCCCATAGCTCCAACCTCAACTATCAACTTCATCCTTGGTGTGATTAATCCCATCGGTGGCCCCGCCAACCTAAATATGATTGGTAAAGAGGTGAACTCCTCTACAACCGGCGTCGATTCACCGAAAATTCCCATTTCTCGGTTTTGATGTTGTTATTTCTTTCAAAGCCCGAATCGTCTCTCTAATAGGCAACCAGGTAATCCTTTCGTGATCAAATGTCGAATGCCTTTGGATTAATTCTATCTTTTCGTCTAATGTTCAGCCTAATGATCTCGACTCCACCCTTATAGTCAGGAATTATCTTGATGTTTTGGTAAAGTCACTTCTCTTTCCTTCTTATTCTCGAAGTCACGGTTGACCCTGCTAAAGTCGCCCACGATTAATATAAGTCTATCAATCTTTTCTCTTTTGTAATTTAATTTTTTTTGTCTTCCTTTCGAGCCTAATTAGAATACTCTTTGATTAGGGTCCCTATGAATTTGAATCTCTATCCTTATTCTATCTTCTATTCTTGAATCATCCTGTAAGAGAATGTAATTGAAATTGATTTAAAAATGTTATATATTGTGTTATTTGAGTTATTAGGTTTGAATTTTGGGTTTCGATCGATTCGTCTAGCTAATGCTATCGATGGGAATTCCAAAACACTTGAACAGAGCAAATTGACACAATATTATTTTCAAAATTGGTAAATGAAATAATTTATGTATGATTATATATATAAGTATAATTTTCTGAAATTGGATAGTTAATTAAATTGGTTGTTAGGAATGATAATATTTGACTATCATTTATTATTTTGTCAATGGTACTAAATCATTTTCTATTATTATATGTTATAAGGTGTTGAAATTTTATAAATATGGTTTATTTGATTTGAAAATGGAATAAATTTAAATTAAGGATTTAAGAATTTAAATTTTGGTGCTTTTTAAAAATTTGGTTTCAAAGTTTTGGAAAATGTATTACTTGAAAGTATTGTTGAATGGAAATTGTTTTCAAAGAATTTTAAACGAAGTTAGTTAGTACTCTCCTCTTTTGTCGCTGGAAAATAATTTCGGTGATGACTGCAGCATCATCGACATCCATTTTCGAGTTCCAAAGTGGAGAGAACATTTAGTAGCTTTGTTATACTCGTGGTTTGGAAAATGGATTTGGTTGAATTTCTTAAGTATGGTTTGATGTATAAAATATATATATGTATATATTTATTACAAAAATAGTTTAATGTGAAATCAGAAAATTTAATTTTTAAATTCTATATTAAGTAATGGATTTCAGTTATTGAAATGGAGCAAAAAAATTTATAACTGGAGTACTTCAAATGTGAATTGGAATCTAAAACAACCTGAAACAATTGAAATAGGATAAAATTAATTTGTAAATACTCAATTGCAATTATAATATATATAACTTACCTAAAATATTCAAAAAGTTAAAAGGTAGGGTGAATATATAATGCAAGATTATCCAAGAGAAAGCTTAAGTAATAAATTGTTCAAACTAAAATCTTGCTTAAAAAAATGTTGTAAATCAAAGGTAAATTTGTATAGTATTCAATTAGATTCAAAGGCATTTATAAAACTTAACTGGAAGGCTTTGAATGTAATTGACTTATATACAATAATAAATAAGATGTCCAAAATGAATTTTGTTAGGAAATTTATGAATAAAATTTTAGGTGATTATAATAAATGTTATACACTTAACCTATATTGCAAGATACGTCAGTGAAATAAATTGAATAAAAAAAAGGAAATGCTATAGAAATAAATAAATATGAACTTAAGAATTTATTGAAGTTGAATATTGAGGTGAAATAAACTATAGTTGATCAAATAGATTTAATAAATGAGTTAAATAAAAAAATTATTGTGAATTTTTTTGTAATAAATGTTAATAAATTGAAAACAAATCAATTGAATGAAAATATATGAAAATGAACACAATAAATTTGATTGATTAAATAAAATAAATTGAAATCAATTAGTTGAGTATAAACTAATTTAAAAATAAATGAAATCTATATGGTTTTAGAATTAATTGTGGTATCTGGTATCTTATATTTCAAATTTATTTTCCTCCCTGTTACTTCTATTCTCCTATCTTGTTCCTTTTCGGGGAAGAAAAGTTTTGAGTAAGGGAGAGTGTAATGACCTGATAATTTTGATGATTTTTATAACGTAATTAACCGAAATTTAGCTTGAAATTAGATAGTTAAATTTAGTAATGAAAATTTGGAATTTGGTATGCGTCTATTTAAACATAGCAAATGGTAGATTTTCACTGGTAAATATGAATGCTAGTTCTGTTGTGTAATTTCAATTACAATTTAAATCAGTTAAACTTGATGCAAATAAAATGTTACTGAAATCTAAATATTTTTATGTATAAAAATGTAAATCATTTCCTAAGTGAGATTACTATTTCATTTCGCTAAATTTGGACTGTTGTAGCCTCGTTTATCTTATTTTCGACGAATATGCAGCAGTTTGGGAGTGAAATATCGACTTCTGATAGGATGGTCATATCGCTGATATTTGTGTACCGTTCTATTTGTCTCATCGTGTTGATCTCCACAGTATACTCATTGGTATATTTCGGTATTCGGTACGCGGCGAAATCTGCGCAATAGTTCTTGTACCCGTACCCGGGTTTTGTACCTTTTCGTCTGTTTCCAAAGACGACCAACAGCCAATAGAATTTTATAATTCCAGTATTTTAACTGGCATGACTTTTTATTGTTCCCTATTTAATTTATATCGGGTGTCCTTTTAATTCTTTCTGTTTTGAAATTTTTAAGCTAAGGAACATAAATTTATATGTTTACCTATTCGTTTCTTCCTGATTTTTGCAACCGCTCCAAACAATTCATTTCTTTTGGAAAAATATATATATAATATAGTCACTCCATTATATATATATATATATATATATATATATATATATATATATATCTTAGAGGAGCCTGTTCATCATCTTTGCCCTTTTTTTTTCTTCCTAGGTCTGTCACTTGCACGTGCCACCTTCCTACTCACTCTTGCTTCACACAACGCCTATAGCTACTATGCAACAACCTACACAAGCAACCCCTACAACACCATCATTCCATAAACCTACCTATGCCCCCATACCCGCCAAACCTTTCCACGTCAGCAGCATGCACCGTCCTGATCTCTTCCACCCACCTTTACTCCTCGGATCTGCATGCACACGACAGCCCACCTACCCCACAACATGCATCTGCCTCATCAATACCTAGAGCCTCCACTCCACATAACACGCCAGCCCGATCCACTAACCTCCCTTCGAAGCTCCGGACTGTTGCTCCACCTTAGCTCGATTCTCGACCACGCCCGACGTTTCCAATCATGGCCATGTGCGCCGACAACCCGCCACAATTATTTCCCCTCAATTGAACACCCCTGGCAGCACCGTGCTCCACCCCTCTGACTGTCTCACACCATATTTCTAGCCTCTCCTCTTTAGCCTACGACCATCGGCCTCCCTCTTCGTTCGTCCCCAGCTATTCTCTAAAAATATATATAGGAGGCTGATATATATATATATATATATATATATATATATATATATATATATATATATATATATATATATATTACGTACAAGTGTTGCTTGCCTTGTCACGGTAAGCTTTGCTCTTTCTCTTCTCTGGTTTATATATTTTGTGGCTTCCCTCGTTATATATTATGTGTGTGTATTATGTGTGTGTGTGTATTATTATGAAGCGTGGCATGTCGCTTCTCTTTGTACGTCTAAAAGAGAAAGTTTTAATTATGTATTGTATTGCAAGGTTCTGTTTATTTTATATAAAAGTTTATATACACTATTAAGTCTGTTTATATATATAACTGTATACAAGTTATATATAGTCTGTTTACTTATATATATAGGTTTATATAAGTCATATATGATATATTAGTTTATATATAAGTGTGTATAAGTGTTTACTTATATATATAGGTTTATATAAGTCATATATGATATATTAGTTTATATATAAGTGTGTATAAGATTTATATGATCTGTTGTATAATACATGAGTTTATACAAGTTGTATATTGTCTATTTGAGTTATATATATAAGTTTATATGTAAGATATATATATATATATATATATATATTATAGCTTTACATATATCAAGGTACCTATATACATTTGTTTCCCCACTTTATATATATCAGGTTATATATACATGAAATGGCTGAAGAATTTATTCTAATGTATAATATGTTCTGTGTATTTATATTATGTGTTTAAAATATTTCAATGTGAACGTATAGTGAATTTACATATTATTTCAATTTCAAATTTTGTTTAAAGTACTTATATAATATGTTAAATAATAATGTGAGCTATATGTATAAGTAAGTTATCATGTTTATATATAATGCGTATAAAGAAGTTTATGTATAGACTCTGGAAAGAATGGTATTTATTTAAATTTATATTATTATTTTTAAAATAGAGTTTGTAACGATTTTATATATAAATGATATGTTAAATATTTATTTGTATTTTTGTTATAAATTTTGTAATAATTCCATATATATGATATGTTATAGAATTTTTTTTCAAATTTTAGTCCATGGTGCCTGCTTTCTTCGTCGAATTCATGTTCATCGTGCTGTGTTTCGAAAGTTGTGCTTGGATTCGTAGCTCGATTTCATCGTCAAATTTCTATAACCTCGAAAGGTGAGAAATCACTTATGATTAACATTCTTATAGTTAGTAAATTTGATTTCACTTGAAACGACAATTGAAATATGCTGTTAAATTTGAGTTGCTAATTATTTAATTGTTAAATATAATATGCCATTATCTTCAGTTGTTCACCTATGTTATATGACACCATATCCTTTTGTGTATATTTATTTAATTTGTTACTGATGATATATGCTTGTTGTTGATATGTTATATTATTATCATATTTGTTCTCACTCTGCGAGTTTCATGTTAGTCTAGAAATTCCCTATGGGTTGAAATGATACATACCCAACGATATTATAGAATAAGGGAAAACCGTTATGGGTTGAAATGATAAACCGAAGCGTTATTCATTGATTATAAAATTTCGGGATTTGCGGGTTGAAATAATATATACCCGTAAATATTTAAGTTGCGGATTGAAATGATAGATATCCGTATTACTTGACCATATGATAGAAAATTATATGCGGACACCATTGGTCTATATTTTGAAAATGATTTCCAAATCTTGAAAGGAAATATATAGGTTTTATTGAATATTGATTTTTAAAATTTAACATATAAATGTTATTTTATATATGTATAAAATTTAAATTTTTAAAATTATATGTTTTGGAAATTAAATTTATAATTTAGTTTCAAAAATATAATTTTTAATATTTTTTTGTAAATTTATTATTTTAAAATATATAAAAAATAAGATTTAATACAAAATACATTTAATATTAAAATTTAATTTAATAGGCTTATAATATGTTCGAGTATTTATTTAAATTTGTATTAATATTTTAAAAACAGATTTTTTTATAACTTTAATATAAAGGTTGGGAAGATAAATTAATGTTGACTTGGAATTCAAATTGGTTAAAAATTGAGTTTAAATAAGAATTGATTTGAACTTATTGATTTTGAGATTTTGAAAGATATGATTGATAACTTGATTTGACAAAAAGTGGTTAAATGAATATTCTAAATTTTAAAATAAAATTTGAGACCGAATGTTTAATATTGATCTAAAATTTATAAGTTAAGATTTTATTTAATTGTTATTAAAATAATTAAGTGAATATTTTCCAATTTGAATATAATTAAAGTTAAATGTTGAAATCTAAATGAAACTTATATTGAAAATGGTTGAATACTTAAACTTTGAATCTTATTGGAATTGCAGAGAGAGTTCAAACCACGATTTGAAATCGATAAAAATTAAAATGGTTTATTGAGAATTTGAATTGAATCTTTAACTTTTTTAAATTGAAAGTGTTGAACAGGGATATATTTAAATTTAACTTTTGGAACTTAAGTTGATTTGAATCAATTTGTGGAATTGGATGAAACAATTCTAAATGGGGAAACTATTTCTGTATAATCCCTTTAATTAAAATAAACTATTTTAATTTATAATTGTTTTAATATTTTTTTTAATATATATACTATTTTAATATATTTAGTATTTTCAATATCTAAACTGTTTAAGTTAGAACTGTCATGATCACGAAAGTGTTATGATTTCAAAAGTGTTATGATTTCAAAAGTGTTACGATTTTCAAAGTGTTATAATTTTGAAATGTTATGATTCTAGAAAGGAATATATTTTTTCTATAAATAATGATATCAAATTGATATGGTTTTGAAATGAATATGACATTCTGATATGAAGTATGAACTATTTGAAATGAAATGACCACAGTGTGAAATATACTCACTGCAATTATGTACGTGGTGGAGATTCCAGAATGAAGTAGGATGTTTTGGCGACAATTCTATATGAGGTATTGATGCAGTCCTAACTTTTGTGAGTCAGCTTGATGTGGCAAAAACCGGAGCCATGCCGTGCCAAGTGAGGTCATTCCTCCTAGCGGACACATTTCTTCAATACCATTCTATTATTCTGTTATTTGATTGGATGCACCTTTTATTTGTGATTGTGTCTCGAGGTGGGCATTAGTAGCTGCTTTGCGTTACTACCAGTCCGAATCCGCAAACGGTATATCTACCCTGACATTGCCTCACATGCCTTGTCACATGCCCTATCACGCCTTCCACGAGTTTGTTTTGTGTCGTAACTGGAGTGTTCCCTGATAGCCCACTTGCGAGTGGAGTTTACAATGTCTGTATAGACTACGACATTATATAAAATGTGTTAAGGGGGATATGGGTAACGCCTTAACGCTACTTTAATAGTTTACTTTACTATATACATATTATAATAGCGTATATTATTATATAGTAAATAGTTCCACGGATCCTTAGAGGATGGAAATCTTAAACATTCTTTAAGTTACTTGTGTTTCAGTTAACATTTCACTTGAGTTGAATTTAGCATGTAAGAATGTTAATCCTGACTCGAGTGTTTTGTATTTTGCTTTATGCTCGAGTCAGACTGAGTGTCACAACATTTGAGACTCACCATTAGAGTTGGAGCTTCGCTTGGAGATCTATCTAGTTATCTAGCTTTCAGTCATTTTAGTTTACTCCAGTCATTATGTTCAGACCCGTCAGTTGTTTATGTACTAGAGATTCATTTATATTTGAGATTATGTTGTCTTTTGTTCTGATTCTGATGTTTATAGTAGCTTCATAAGTTACTATTTATCTATTCTGCTACTTATTGTTGTAATACTCTGTGTTTGTAATTCTGTGATTGATTTATTTACTATATATGCTAAGTTTTGCCAAATATAAAATTAACAATATGTTGTTTTGAGCAATTCAGGACCGCCATGTACGGATGCGAATGGTTTGAAATAGCGGGTCGTTACAATGCACGTTGTGCACTGGATAGGAGATGTAAAATCCCATAAACATCTCTAACGCCATTCACTTCTGTTATATGTGATATTGATTTGACTCACATAAGGATATTTTTGTTCTGACTCGAATGTTTTGCCTTTTCAGTACTCTCGAGTTAGTTTTGAGTTTTCAACGCATTGAAGATTATTTTCTGGAGAACGAAGATGAAGATTTGGTATATTATTATTACTAGTATTATCTCACCACATTATTGTTCTGCTGCATCATTCCATTGTTCTATTATATATATAACTCTGATAAATGTTGTATAAACTATAATCAAATGTATATATAAACAGCTTCATGAACTGTTTATTTGATTATTATATTTTGTCGTTCAGCTGTGAGATTCTGTGTTTTTCTTTCTTTTTTATTATTTTTCTTAATTAACTTTATTGATTATCTGTGTTTTGCATTGTTTGAATTGGAGATGTGTAGATTATTGTGGACTTAAACCTTCCAAAATGCACGTCGTTACATATACACATACGTGCATACGTGCACATGCAACTGGATATTATGCATATAGTTTAACATGTCCTTATAAATATGTTGGGATTTACACCGTAAAAGAAATGTTAGCTCCTCAATATACAAATATATTGTTCAAATGTACATCTATGTGCATCAATTATCGTATAAGTAAATATGTATGTGTGTGGGTATGTATAAATATAATTATACAATTATTGTAAATATTAGTGGAAAATTATTTGTATAAAGCATTTAAGAAATGTAATTATGAATATATAATATATAATTAAATTACAAAATTTATTTCAAATGCTAATTTATAGAAAAAATTAAGTACTCATTATGGTTTATGAATCCAAGCCAATAAACATTTTTTATTAATTTATATATATAAATATATTAAATAGATATATTGCTATTTATATAAATATACATATATATGATCAAATAAAATTAAATACGCACACACGGATATATATATATATATATATCTTATTTTGCTATAACTCTCGGCCATGTAAGAAAAGATATATTTTTTAAAATTATTATTTTTAAATAAGTATTTATAAATTAATTAATAACCATACTGATTTAATAGATAAAATTATTTAAAAATAATTTTCAAAATCATAATGTACACTTTAATTGTATAAAATATTCTCATGATTTTTACATTATTTGTAAACATATTTTCTTAATTTTCATTTTGGTTCATTAATTTTTAATTAAATATTAATAAATAAATATTTATAAATAAATTAGGAATTATACGAATTTAATAAATAAAAATTATATAAAAATAATTTTTGAAAATATAATGTACATTTTATATTATTTTGAATATGTTTAGAATTTTATATTATTAACAAAAGTATTTACATGTATTTTAATTTTTTAATTTTTTTTAAATTAACTAAATAATTAAATATATAATATATATTGTTTTTTAGCTTGCCAAAAAATAAATATTGTTTTATTTTTATTTTGCTGCCGAACTCTTTTTATGTTAAACATAGTTTTCTAAGTATAAAATATAGACATATATTATATGATTTAATATTTTGTATTTTAATTAATCGATAAATCATTTAATAATACTATTTTAAATCCATCTCATCCTTATAAGTTGCACCCGTGGGAATATGACTAAGAGCCAAACCTTGAAGAGGTTGATTTAGCGCTTTCACGAACTCCAAAGCTTTCTTATAAGGGGTTTGACTAACTCCATCGCAAACCTAGCCAACTCATTGAACCGATTCACATACTCCTTTATCGACAACTCTCCCTACCTTAGGCGAATAAACTTCTCTCACTGCACCCCCTCCTTTGCACTGGAAAGAAACTTCATCTCAAAACATATCCTAAACTCTCCCCAAGTGATCTTCTCCTCACCAGTCTTCGCTACCAGTGCCTCCTACTATGTGTAGTTAATTCCCCACTAAAGCCCTACAAAATCCCCACTATAGCACATTGTGCTCTTCGATTGCTATGTTATTTCAATTTAGCACTATTAAATAGTAGACCTGCTTTAAGCTTTACTATTTTTCACTAAAACCACTAAATTAAGGATTTTTAACACCCGCTTTAGCAACATTAATATAAAAGAGTTGATTTGACTAGTTCTCTTTTATATCAAATCAATAAAGTTAGGGTAATGATCTAATTTTAAAACATAAGTGCTTAATATAAGTTAAAAATCTATTATAGTCACCAAATCCAATATGCATAAGTCATGATATTCTTCGGTTTTCTTGTATTAGATTTAAAAATATTTATGTTTCCTATACAAATAATGTAAGAATGAGAATAAATTAACTTTGAATATTCAATTTTACATCTAATGAAGCTTTTTTCATCTTTGCTATTTTCCGCTTTATCCCCGCTTTATTCCTACTATAACTTTTGCAGCTCCGCCGCTATAGAACAACTAAATGCTTTAACTGCACAGTTCCCACCAGTTCAAGGCCTCTCCCTGTAAATGCAAAGTAGAAAGCTGTCTCCTCGCCTCATCAGCAAGACCCATCAATCCAAAAATCCTTTCACAAGTATAAATCTATATCTTCGAATCTACATATGACTTGGTCCCCATATATGGCTTCTTTCTTAGACTCGCATAGTTCTTACATAACTTAGCAAAATCGACAGTAGGTGGGTTGGTAAGAACAGCCACTCGCTCCATGGGTCCTCTATTAGGGTTAAGCTTGACTTGTCCCCTTACTTAAAAATACTAATGGAACCAACTGAAAATGTTAAATGTTTACAGCAGAAATCGGTGCCCTATCACTTGAGCTTGAATCACTAGGATTGCTCATCTTTGACCTATGATTCAAAAATTTATTACAAACTTTCCACAGATAGCATAGGAAAGAATAAGGAAGAGAGAATACACTTTTATCAAATCTTTGGAAAACTTGTTGAAATTTTTTATCCATTCACGTATGTATATATATATATGTATGTATATGTATGTATGTATGTATGTATGTATGTACGTACGTATGTATGTATGTATATGTATATATACATAACCATTTTAGGGAAATAATTATTGAAAATGGCATCCTCTAGCAGCTCAGGCGGAAACCCAAGGGTTTCGCTTCCCTTATCCTCGGAGGCTATTGATGAAGAAAAATAAGGTTGGCAGGTAGTCAGGAGAAAGGAGCGGTAGAAGGCAGTATCAGGCGGAGGTAGTTGGGTGGCTCATCCAACCCCAAAGAGCATCATGCCAATGCAAAACAAGATGAAACAAAATTGTGAAATTAGATCAGATTTTGGGCCAAATCCTTGGGCAAAGGCATAGAAATTAACTAGAGCATAAAGTGTCATGACTGAAATTCAAATCCAAATGGTGTCTTTGTAGAAATCTATGAGACAGATCATGAGCACTATAATAAAATATGGAGCAACTCTATGTACTTCTATATGGTCGGTAAAAAATCCTATTATGTTTGTTTTAATGCCTATATGAAGCAGGAATGGCAACCTAAGGGATCTTGTGAGATTATCTCCAGAGTCAATAGGTTCTACTTGGTAAAATTTGAATTGGCCGAAGACCTTGAGATAATTATTAATGAGTTCCGTGGTTTATGTACAACAAGCTTATTTTTATGAAAAAGTGGGATGCTAATTTCCAATTTGAGAGAGACATGCTAGAAACTTATCCTATTTGGATCAAAAAAAAAGTCCACCCAGCTCTATGGAATGCTAGAGGCATTAGTAAGCTCATCAACAAGCCTATGGACATAGATGAAAACACCAGGAAGGTTAAAAGGTCAAACTACACTCGAGACCTTATTAAAGTAAAACCAAATTCTGTGTTCCATAAATCTGTACATGGTAAAGATAAAGGTGGAAGAATTTACATCTTAGAAGTTGAATATTAATTCATTCTTCATATGTGCAAGAACTGTTTGACCAAGGAACCATCCAATGCCCAATCCTAAAAAATAACAAAAAAATGGCAAAAGAAACCCATTCCAGTCATCCCAAACACTTCATAGCACATTACAATTCATATCTCTACAACTCCTTAAGACATTCATACAAATAGCCAGTCACAAAATATCAAAAACATTGACCAGGTAGAGGTGATGCAGATTTAAGAGCTATTGTTTAACCAAGAAAGAGATACTACTAATTGCATAACTACATCAGAACAAGATAGGCCTAGTATGCAGCAGGATCCCTCCTTGGTTGAGGAACAGATAAATCAAAAGTCTGATAATGCGGCTCAATAAAAGGAAGTCCCGATAGCCAATCCCATGTGGCGGATGAGGAGTTTCATACCCTCCAAAAATCTATCCCTACAAGCATGGAAGAAGTTGGAAACTTAAATATCAATTTTGAAATGAGTGAATCCGATTTAGAAGACAATGGTAACCTAAATAAAGATAAATACATGAAACTAAACCCATTGTACAAGGAATAGTTTGATATGGGAAAACAAAAACTTGAATAGTCATAAGTTGTTTTTGCTCCTAGCAAAATAGCATCTGCCTAATGTCTATGTTATGTTGGAATGTTAGAGGTCTAAACAATGATGCTCATAAATTAGATCTTAAATGTTAGAAATAAATTTAACCTTACTTTCTTCTTTGTTTTGGAAAAAAGGTTCAGTCAGAAGCTATGAACATGTTTGTGGAGTCATTAGGCAGTGAATGGAATAGTATCAACAATAATTTAGCTCAACTAAAAGGGAGAATCATGGGTTTCTAGCACAAAGCTATTTGGAATATTCAACCTATAGATGTAGATTAGCAGCAAATAACTGCTCAAGTTTCTAACATAGGGTGGCTTAAGTTTATATATTCTTTTGTGTATACGCATAATCGGGCCGCTATTAGGAAAAACTTATGGGAGAAACTAATATCTTTATTTTCTTCCATTTAGTAAGAATGGATGGTTTTAGGGGATTTTTATACAATTCTATTAACATGAAAAAACTTACACTTAAGTTGTCCCAAGTCGTAGAGTCCAACCACTGTATAATTGCTACAAAGCTCACTGAAGCTTGCCATATCAGTCTGAAATACACATGGAGACGTGACGAGTCAAAGAAAATTAGCCATAGACCTGATAGAGTGCTCATTAATTGTGACTTGCTCGATAAAATTCCTAATCTCAAAGTGGAAGTCTTTCTAGCTTTATAGTGACCACTGTCCCCTACACATTACTTTTAATAACACTGCAAATCAAGAAAAGGCTTTCCTTTCGAGTACACTAATGTTTGGCATTTATGTGGTGATTATACTGATGCTCTTGATCAATAGTCTATAAAACTCACCGATGGTACCAATTGGTATAATTTAGTTAGTTTTTTGAAAATAGCGAAATCTAGACTAAAATGTTGGAACAAAACAAGTCCCAAACAACAAGACTCAATTCAAGCTTTGGAAGAAAGTGTGAGGAAGCTTTCCTAGCCCTTGATCAATATCCCTTCGATCAAGTTCTAAATGAGCAATTTTCCAACTTCAAGCACAACTAAGGCTAGCTTTGCAACACTAACTAATGATATTAACTAGAAAGCTAAAGAAAATGTGAGGAAGCATTCCTAGCGCTTGATCAAGATCTCTTCGATCAAGTTCTATATGAGCAGTTTTCCAGCTTCAAGCACAACTCAGACTGGCTTTGCAACACCAAGCTATTGATATTAACTAGAAAGCTAAAGAAAGTGGTAGATTCAGGATGACAAATGCTCGAAATTCTTTTATACAAAATTGTCTTACAAGAAAAACTACAATAGTCTCCTCAATTCATTAGTATAAAATGGTGAAACTATGTCAAATATGCAACAATTTGAAGAATCACCATCAACTATTTCACATACTTATATAATGGAGCTAAATTACCATAAATAATAGTAAAGGTGTTGAGTTGTTGCTAGAGCCAATCTCCAAGCAGGAAGTTAAAGAGGTTGTTTTCTCGACACACGATGGCTCTAGCCTTGGCCTAGATGGGTGGAATGTTAAATTCTTCAAGCTACATTAGAACTAATTGGAAAAAAAACTGTTGTTAGATGCTACTTAAGAATCTTTTCTCAATGGGAAATTTCTGATGAATTTAGTGACACTTTTATAACTCTCATCCCTAAGATAGGTAAGCCAAATAAAAATAGAAGACTATAGACCTATTACCTGCTTCAACATGAGCTATAAAATTTTAAGCAAGGGTCTTTGCAGTAAACTCATTAATGACTGCTAGACTTAATCTCTGAATGTCGGTCTGCTTTCATTCGAGGGGGACATATTTCCAAGAACTCTCCACTTGCTCACAAGCTAGTTAGACACTTTAATGAGAAGGGGTTGACAAAATGTGTTCGAAAATCAATTTACATAAGGCTTGCAACAAAATCAATAGAAAGTTTATCCTTCATATACTG
This sequence comes from Allium cepa, assembly GCA_030765085.1. Lineage (NCBI taxonomy): Eukaryota > Viridiplantae > Streptophyta > Magnoliopsida > Asparagales > Amaryllidaceae > Allium > Allium cepa. Next base: position 245,088,044 of record CM060930.1, read on the forward strand.
GCCAATATGGGATTTCCTACACCAACTATTAACTTAATTAAAAAATGCATCTCTACTTCCACATTCTCTATTATCCTTAATGGTTTCCCCAAAGGTTTCTTAGCTAGTAACAGAGGTTTGAGGGAAGGGAATCCTCTTTCCCTGTACCTCTTTGTCATTACAATTATACTTCACCATACAAATGGAACTTGTATGTCATAGTAGTCTATTTTATCCTTTTTTACCTATCAACCTATTGTTCATTACCTCATATATGTTGATGATTTAATTATTATGATCAAATCAAGCAAACAAGAAGCTCACTGTATTAAATCTATTTTCAATAATCTAGAGAGAATTACTATATTGAAACTAAACAATCTAAAGTTCAAGTGCTACTTCAATAAATTTCGTAAAGAGAAGCAATCTATTCTGGACATGTTGTAATGACCCTACCATTATACCCATATTATTAAAGAATACTATAAATAATGTCATCTAATAATACTGAGAATATGGCTTGTTAAGAGCGAGCAAATGTGAATATAACTTTAAATTAACACTGACACATCTTACTTACCACTTTACTAAACCTCTGGAAATAAAATTTGACATATACAGTCTCGAATCAAAGTAATAAACACACTGGTTTCTCAGAATCAGAGCAGTATATCAATTAAAATAGTAATCTTAGATCACAATGAAATAATAAATCTCATATACATATACAAACTATGAGTGTACAAAATAAAATACTAGACCCATATATTATACATGTGTTGCAAATCACTAACTTAAATATACATCTCAAATACATATATAAAATTCTTCATGAGATAAACTAAAGGTCAAAATGGTTTGTCTCTCTACTAGCTCAGCCATCCAAAGGTCTAACTATCCTGTAACTTGAAAAGTCTTGGCCTGACCTGAGTATTATAAAATATATGGTTAGACTATCTAAATATCCAAAAAGGGTGAGAATAAGATGCAATACAAGGATAAATGGAATATAAGTAAATCCAGATTTCAAAGATATAATAAGCCACAGAACTAATTTAACTTAGAATTTATCTCAAAGCACAGGGTTATATATTTAGGTTACAAACATAGATTAGTCATTAAACACATAATTATAGAATAAAGCTCAATATCTCTAACATACAGAAACCAATTCCAAACTGATCACTCTGATAGTCCATACCAATCTTAATGGTTGTCCATACCATGGAAAAAAATGTGATATCACTCGTACCGATGATACCAAGGATCGTCCATACTATGAAATAAAATCACAACTGATCACAAGGATTTAACAACCATGACTCGAAGATTCTAGATTATTCATTACTATTATATATTTATGATCATGAAGAAATCCATAAGTATACCTCTTAAGGATCTGTCGGTCCCACCGAACACCAAAATATAGTAAACTCTAAAGTGCCAAATAATATCACTTTTAGTAATCACAAAAACACAACAAAACGTCCAATATCATCCGATGAAATTCAGATATTTACTAGAAGCTAGTAAATCTCACTTATTACGGATATACCAAAAAACCTGAACTATATTCCCATAAGGATCTATCGGTCCTACCGAACATCATAAGAGAATACATCCCTAAAGTGTTAAATACTTCCTAACAGCAATCACAAGAATTTAACCAAGGCATCCCATACTATCCAGTGAAATTTGAGTATTCACTAATAGGTTAGTAAGTACCACTCAAACACTCTATTCAATGAGTTATACAATATTTGATGAAGCATTAATTGAGAGCATTTAAAATATTCGGTAACACTAAGTTGATTATCAGTACTCCCCATATTACGGAACTAAGGCTCTCAAAACATTTATCTTATAAAAGTTTATAGTTTAGACATCCAATATTATAATCTTCATATAGGAAATGATTTTTAAATACTTTGTTTATAAACTTATCTTCGGACTTCTCTTTTAAATTTCAAAATCTTATTTATTTCCCAAATATATATATATATATATATATATATTCCATAGAAACAATAACCTAATATTTCACTTTTAATATCAATATACTCTTATATATAGTTATCCGCCTTCCTTAAAAGATCTATAGTTCACAAATTATTTTCTATGTGCTATATATATGCAATCTCTTAATTTTATCAAAATATAATACTCGAAATCCAACCTCTATCAACGTTTAAATACTTGTTTAAATAAAACACTTAGTTTATAAATTTACCAAAACCATATGATAAAGGTGCAAAATCTTTCTTCCTAACAAGATATACTATTGGTATTGGTATATAATTACTCATAAAACCATTTATAAAAGAAGTCGATAAATTTAGAAAACATGTTTGATATTGTAAAATTAAATAAGTCTCTTTTATGAAATTATTTATATATAAAATTTGGTTTTTATATTTATAAAATAGATAGGTATAAGTTTATAAAATTCCAAATAGTTTAGTCATAGTGATTCAAAGTCCATAACATATAATAGAATTTTCTATAATAAAATACTAAGTCATCACAAGATTATAGCCATGGTCCATAAAACTTTTGCTCTAAATCATTTTCAATTCTATTTTATAGATTAGGAAATCAATGGAAATGGACATCCAAAGGGCCATAAACAAACATGCAAAACACAACACAAAAAATCAGCAAACAAGACAAAGAACGAGGTAAGAAACGGGCGAGTCAAAGCGGCACCTGGAGTTGAAATAGCTTTAGATGTGCATGCCATCGATGCACTGGTGGTGCCCCACTGGTCCACCGATGGTGGCGTAACCTGGAGCTATCTAAGTTCTAGATTTCCCCCCGGTAGTATGTTGGTAGTGACTTTTCAACGGTGATTATACTAACATTTAAAGTACTGACTTTACCATATGCACATGTATATTCAACTACAAACTGATGTTAAAGGTGATCACAAGATGATGGTTTCAAAAAACAAAGAATTTTGTAACCTAACTTATAATTAGCACAAGAAATAGAGTGCAATTCAATCCTATATTCAACCAATTACTAAACAACGATCATGATTTTAGTTAGAGATAGAAGTGTGAGATAAACTCACCTTTTTCTCCTCAAAAAGATTAGCCAAACACTTTTCAGCTTTGTATTTAAATTCAGCAAACCCTAAGCAATTTCTCAACCAAAACAAGGACTAACAAGAATTATAAACTAAAATTAATTTGTTTAATTGACACACTATTGACTGAATTCATTACCTTGATTTTATTTCTTCAATAATTTCCAAAGTCCTTTGACTTACAACTTGAATTTGGGGATTACGGAACAAGGGTTTTGAGAGTGTAGGGAAGTTTATTTTCTGGTTTGGCTAAACAAAATGAGAAGAGAAAAAATGTATTGTTTCTCATTCCTTATTACTTACTATTTGGGACAAAGGGTTTAGCATGGACCCAATAAGAGATATATTGATATGTTCTTTTGTTTTCCCTTTAAAACGCTATCTTTTACTCCCAATAATGTTTTATAAAATGATAGGTTGATTTTTCAATTTTACTAAAATATCTTATACAATTAAATAGGGATTTTTTTAAAAAGTTGTTCTTATCATTTTTTATAAAATAAAATAAACTATTAATTGAAAATTCTAATTTTAAAGCAACAAATCTCAATATTGACAATTTATCCTAAAAGCTAAATTTAAATAATTGATTTTTTTAATATTATTTCAAATTTAAATTGAAAACCCCTTTATGAAATGAAACTCATTCCTTAATAAATCAATTTAACTATTCTCAAAAAATAGATTTAATTTCATAACTAAATTTCACAAATCACAATTTAGAATTGATATCCATAATTAAATTAAGTTAGTTAGGTAATTAACAACATGCTCGTTACACACTTTGGACATTAAGGAAGACCAACTCCCAGTTAAATACCTAAGAGTGCCATTATTTACAAATGTAATCACTGATAAGGAATGTAGGGAGCTTATCACTAAATATCAAGGATAAAATTAATGGTTGGAGTTCTAAATTCCTATCTTTTTTGTAGAAAGAGTTAAGCTAGTGCATTCAATTAATACTGCTAAGGTCAGATTTTGAATTCAAACCTATCAAATTCCCGGTTGCTCCATTGAGAAAATCAACTCTATTTATGCAAATTTTATGTGAAGAGGGGGTATTCATAAGGTGAATTATGATATCCTATATAGGCCTAAAAGTACATGAGTTATAGGACTGATGAATCTTAAGGCAATGAAGAAGGTATACAATCTTAAACATGCATGGAAAATTATTACTGCCATGGGCAAATTGGTTGAGACATAGATACGTTAGAGACAATTTCTAGACAATGGAATTTGATAATAATTCTTCTACAATATGAAAAAACATTCTAGCTTGAAGAAACCCCTTAAAATCTCATATCCAAAGGAAATTTGCAAATGAAAAAAACACTAACCTTTGGAAAAACCCTTGGTTTTATGTGCAAATTTTGATTTCTTAATTGAGATGGGACATTTTGGCTAGTGTAGGGGGGCTATGATTGTTGACAAAATCATAATTGATAACAAATGGTCTACTGTTTAAGTTGCATGCAGGCTCTCAATACTAGTCTTGATTATCTTGTAATATACACAAGCTAGGACAAGGACATTTGGGCTTGGTCTGCAACTAAAGATGGTGAATTCTCTACTAAATCAACTCATGAACTCATTAGACAAAAACATGACATTAAAACTTGGGCCGACAACATTTGGTGTCGTTCGAATAACCCTGAAGTGGATTTTACTACATAAAAAACTGTGAATCTTAAGCTACCTACTACAGATTGGTGGATAAATAAGGCGTAAATGTAGATCTAACATGCAAACTATGTGGAAGGACTATAACAATCACAACCACATCTGTTTCAGATGCGAATTCAATAATAGTATTTTTTTTTTTTTTTTTATCAATTGTGGTTTGGAGGAAACAAAAATTCTTGAGGCATCGGGCTTGTATAATTATCGGCAGCTATAGGTATAATTGTTAAAAAAGATGAAGCTTGGATTAAAGTGAAATGATTAGGTAAAGTAATAAATGGAAAGTATCGACTTTAGCAGGGCATAATTATTCGCTTTCTGACAAATTTTGTGCACTTTAATGCGTCGAGTTGTATTATGCTTCATGCAGTCATATTTTTTTGGGTTTGGGCTGTTCTCTACCCGAGTATCTTTAATAAAAGAATTAACCAAGTTTCTAATACATGTATACATGGACACACTATGGAAACCTATTTTGAAAAACATTTGGAAAATGTTTTCTTTTCAAAAAACTTTTCAAGTACTTTCTCTCAATATGCCTCTAACCCCCAAGGAAAATGAAAATTAAGCTTTGATACCAACTATGATAACTTGCACCTCCCGACATACCAATCCAAAACCTGGGGTGACTTTCTGACTCACGTTGATGCCAAGAAAGATGAATTATCGCAGTTTTTGAAATTAGAGAGACTAAAGATAAACGGAAATAATTTAAGATAGTCTACACTTTCAGATCTCACAACAGAAAGGCAACAAAATATAGATATAGTAAATAACCATCTTAGAAAATATCTAAAAACATGGTCTTGGAAAATAGTACGTGGTAAATCAAGATTATAAAGAAATACGATACATAGTCTGATAATTACTAAGTACTTAATAAGATAGATAGTTACATGGAGAGTAATATAAAATAACGAGAAATTCCAATGATGAGCTTGCCTCTTAACTGGTAATCATAGGCCTATCACTTGCCACCCTGTCCTCCTATGGTAGGGAAAAATAATAAAAAAAGGGGTGGGTTAGAAAAAAGTCCGGTGAATAAGTACATCATTAATATGTGATGATCATATGTAGTTGACTTTAATAATACTCTATGTGACCTAGAGTGTCCTACAAATGTTATGAGTCTCTTATTTACATTACTTAAGGGATTTGACTCAATACATACCTATATCAACTAATTGTGTAGGCTCATACTTAGGATTGAATAACTGATCGAGTCTCTAGACAACTAATGGTTGACTAATAGCTACTGGAACTATTCCATATAGAATTACCCTGCCATTTCCCAAATTATGACTAAACGTAACTATTCCAGCATAGGTTTACCTGCAATTCCTACCATGGGACTAAGTTCCCTACAACTACGACTACACATACCCCTGTTATGCATTAAGGGGGAGCCCACAATGTCGATTATTCAAAGTGTCTCATCGTCTATATCCGTGTCCACCTCTCAATGGTAATGTACTGCCCCTTATTGCATGCACTAGGATCCAGATACAATACAACATCATGTTGCGTCATCCGTGAATACCAATGAACTCTCATTATGTCGAGCCCCGTACTTCATCATCCATCAATCAGTGTTGCGCATCCGCCATACAACTTCGTGTGAGTGCTATTTAAGATAGAATCGCCCATAGGGGAATATCGACTCAGCTGGGTAAAAAGCATTTACCCAGTCCCGCAATGTCCTAGTGTCACCTCATAGGGAATTAGCATCCCTACTCTAACACATATATATAGTACTAACTATATATATATATATTTTTTTTTTGAAAATTGGTTAATTGAATTACTAAACAGGCTTTGCGGCCCAATAGCATTACAAATATATCACAGGCCGACATAACATAGATCAGTCAATATAACTTCCAAACTTTCCAAATTGGGGCGATTATGGCGGCTGCCAATTCCCTGGTGGAGTTCGTTCGATCAATTCCATCTTCTTCAACTTCTCCAGTAGTTGTTTTTCTTGTTCCGATGCAATGGTAAGTTTCTTTGTCGGAATTCTTCCAATTACAGTAGCAATTTCTCTGTTGATTAGCTTTGTAATAGTTAAAGTGTCTTGCTTTTTGTTTTCAAAAGTCCTGCCGTTCCGCTCCTTCCAAATGAACCACAAGCTGACTGCGAGGCCAATTTTTCCAATCTCCTTCATCAAATCAGAGAGGTGACTCCTACTGTGCAGGTATTCTAATTCCTCTTTTAGGTTTGTAGCGCATTTGTTGAGTTGGAGTCTGCATTTTTGGGTGTTCCAGATTCTTTTTGAAAATTCACAGTCAAAGAAGATGTGGTCATGTGTCTCCTCTTCTATGCAACAGAAATTACATTTTGAGTCATCCAAAATCTTCCATTTTTTTAATCTGTCTTTTGTTGGAAGTTTTCTCATTATCGCTTTGTAAAGGGTGTGAGCCATTTTGGGAGGGATAGATTTGCTCCAGACAACATCAGACCAGATAACTTCTGTATTTTTTTCTCGTATTTCTTCCCAGATGTCTTTGAACTTGAACTGATCTTTCATGCTAGCCTTCCATACCCATTTATCTTCAGAATTATCTGTATAAATGTATTTCTTCCTGATTTCCTCAATATAGTTAAGAGTTATTGAATGATTATTGCATTTCCAGGTACCATTATCCACTATTTCAGCTACCCTCCAATTAGGAGTACCATATGTCGAGAAGATATCCCAACCAAGTCTATCAATGAAACTTTTCGAGTTCAACCATGGGTCTTTCCAAATGTCTGTATTTCTACCATTTGCTATTTGTTTGTCTAAATGTTTTTGGAGATCATTTCTGATTTTAAGAATATTTTTCCAAGTAACTGAAGCATTATTGTCTATTTTAGTAGTCCAGAAGTTATCTTTCAAATATCTAGCTCGCATCCAAGTAGCCCATAATTTATTAGATGTTAATACTTTCCAGGCTTGTTTAAGGCAATATACCTTTTTGAGTTCAAATAGATTTTTCAATCCAACTCCACCTTCTTTCTTTTTCCTACATAGGTCTGAATATTTAATCTTGTGTATCCCTCCTCTCCAAATAAAATTAGCACAAACAGAGTTAATCTTTGCAATAGAACAATCAGGTATTTGGAAAGTTTGAAGCCAGAATCTGACCTTAGATGTTATAACTGTATGAACTAGCTCCACTCTTCCAGCAAAAGACAGAAGTTTTGATCTCCATCCTTGTAGCTTATCCCTGATTTCATTTATAAGTTTACCACACTCCACATCAGTAATATTATTATTCGATAGAGGTACTCCCAAATATTTGACTGGGAGGGAACCTTCAGTAAATCCCAGTTTATCTAGCATTGATTGTTTGTTTGAGCAGAATTTGTTGAAGTAGCATTTAGTTTTCATTTCATTTAATTTTAGCCCTGCAAAACTTTCCAAATCTCTGAATATATCTTTGATTTTTTCTGCTGCTTTTAAGTTCCCTTTTATTACTACCAGTAAATCATCAGCATAAAGTAAATGAGTTACATATGGTTGATGATTGAAAACTGGTTGTATTAAGCCCTGATTGTGTGCCAGTTCCATTTGGAGAGTAAACCACTCCATTGCTACTGCAAAGAGATATGGTGAAAGGGGGTCACCTTGCCTAATCCCTCTGTTGCTTTGTATGTAACCTGTAGGTTTGCCATTCACCAATATAGAGAAAGTTGGAGTGTCTATACAGTATTTTATCAGTTTTAAAAGCTTCACTGGAACACCCATCGAATCTAGCATATGAATAATAAAGCTCCTATTGACTTTATCATAAGCTTTTTGGAGGTCAACTTTTATACAAATTTTTTCAGCTCCTTTTTTATTAAAATTTCTTATCAACTCATGAGCCAAAAGAGAATTTTCTGAAATACATCTTCCTTTGATGAATGCACTTTGACATTGAGATATCAGATCTGGCAGTACTTTATTCAATCTTGTACAAATAATCTTGCTGAGGATTTTGTATGTCACATTACAGCATGCAATTGGTCTATATTCTTCAATTCTGTCTGGTTTTTTAACTTTAGGGATAAGAGAGATAAAAGTATGATTAATTTCTTTAATAAACTTACCTGTTTGTAAGGCCTCATTATAAGCTTTTAACATTAAATCCTTCAGGTTTATCCAGTGCTGTTTGAAGAAAGCTGCCCCCATTCCATCAGGTCCGGGGGAGGAGTCATTATGGATGGAATAAATAGCTTCTCTCAGTTCCCTTTCATGAATTGGTGCAATCAGCATACTGCTTCCTTCAGTGGAAATGATCCTTCTGCAGTTGACCTGAGGTAAGTGATCATTGCTGTCCCCATTGTATAAATTAGTAAAATATGATATAGCTTGTTCTTCTATATTTTGTATGTATTTTGATGTATCACCATGTTCGTCTATGCAGTTAAGCAGATTGTTATGATGTTGTCTAATGGACATTTTCGCATAGAAGAAATTGTTGCATTCATCTCCCTGCATCAACCATTTTTCTTTTGCTTTTTGCTTCAGTTCAACAGCTTTCTTGTGTATTTCTTCTTTAAGGCATTTTTGAACCGTGTGGAATTCATTGTTTAGGTCTTCATTTAGCGGATCTTCATCAAGTCTATGCTGTATTTCCTCTAAATGTTGATGGAATTTTGTGATATTATCATTGTTTTTGGGTCTGTTTTTGTTCCATTCCTTGAGTCTATTTTTCATGGTTTTAATGAGCATTACAAAACTGTACATGTGGTTACCTGGAGGAATTATAACATTGTTAAAGTTCACCACTTCATCAAATCCATCAATAAGAGGCCAGTGGTTTGCATATCGGAAAGGTTTTCCTTTATGCATTTTGTCATCATCATTGAATTGTACTAAAAGGGGGCAGTGATCACTTGTTGAACAAGGTAGAACAGTCACTTTCAAATTTGTAATTTTTGTAAATAGTTCCGCATTACCCAGAACTCTGTCTAATCTAGAAGTAATTTTCTTTGACTTACCACTTCTCCATGTGTATTTTAGGCCAGAGTGGATAGCTTCAACAAGACCCGCAGATAATACACAATTATTGAATTCAGCCACTTGTGAAACACGCAGTGTAAGTCCTCCTTTTTTTTCATTAGTTTTAAGAACAGAATTGAAATCACCAGTAACTATCCAGGGAATGTTAATATCTTTAGCTAATTCAGTAATTTGTTTCCATAGACTCAATCTTTCAGATGCTAGATTTTTTGCATACACAAACGTGGTTGCTATTTGTAATCCCCCTTTGTTATGAAATTTAATAGAGATTTGTTGTTCACCATTATCAACAATGTTTGCATTCCAATAATTAGTCTCCCATCCTACAATAATTCTGCCTTTATATTGAGATGTGATAAATTGCCATTGATTACCAAACTGACTTTTCAGTAACTCCAAATTAAAGTTATTTAGTTTATTTTCCAAGAGAGCAACAATAGTAGGCTTATGATAAGCCTTTAAAATGTGGAGGTCTAACCTACGTGTTTCATTGTTGAGACCTCTCACATTCCAGCATATGATAGACATTATTTTTTGGTAGATTTACTCCGTGTAACCGGAGCATTACCCACCGAGACTGATTTGAGTCTACCTTTATCAATTTGAATGAATTGATTGCCATATTCAGTATTGCATTTTGTATACTTACTTATGTCTTCTGATGTTTCTTCTTCTTTTTCTTCATCAGTTGATTCCAAATCAATGTCCATCTTGTGGATATCTGTTAGGGAGTTTGGAAGCTCCTCCTCCTCCTTATTATGTTCAACAATTGGAGGTACCTCAGCCTGCAGTACCAGATTTTGATCTTGATCATGAAGTGGTTCATCATGTTCAGCATTCTTCAGATGATCCTTTGAACAGGGTGTCTTCTCTTTCTGAGCAAGAGATAGATGAGATTCTTGCTCTGTTACGCAGTCCGACACCATAGTGACATTTTGCAATTCACTAGGTATGATGATGGGGGATATATTTTGTAAATTTTTTGTAGTATCCTCCTGATTTTTTGGGTTACTAGCTTCAAATGGAAATGATGTGTTTTTTGGTTTTTCAACCCAAATCTTTTGTCTGTCAGTAACTTTATTTTGGCACTGTAAATTTGTATGACCAAAACAAAAACATTCACCACACTTTGGTGGAACGAACTCATATTCCACCTCCTGATTGTAAATGAATCCCCGCTTATCAATAGCTTTAACTGTTTTTGGTAGCACTGTATTAGCTGAGATTTCTACCAGTACCCTTGCAAATTTAATTTTTTTAAGTTTCCTTGTGTTCTCATCAATATCAATTGGCCTCCCTATTATACTTGCAAGTTTGCTGATGCATCTCATATTCCATAAAGCAAGGTCCAGATTATTGAATTTGATCCAAATTGGATATGTTGTTAGCATAACATGTTCGAAATTGAAATCTGCTTCCCATTTCCTCATCAAAATTAATTTGCTGTCCATGAACCAAGGGCCACCGTTGATAATGCGTTGAAAATCTTCCTCTAATTCAAATTTAATTAAGTAGAATCCATTATCACGGGGGAAAACATCCCAAGATCCCTTTGGCTTCCAGATTCGTTTGATATAGGCATTGAAGTGAACAAAGTAAGGCCTTTTCCCAGCCATATACGCATAAATCGAGTGTTGCCATAGCTTTTTAGACTCTTCATAGTCTTCATCATCTATCAATTGATAGATCTCTTCCCCATTTTTCTGTGGAGCATAAAAATTCGCAGATCCTTTGAGTTCAATATTAGATCCGATTGCTTCGATCCAAGATCTGGCTCTAGTTGCTTCCTTGTTGGATTTAAGAGCTTCAGCAAACGTTATTTTCGCTTTTCCCCTACTTTTAACCTCCTTCCAGCCACCACCGTCATCTTCATCTACGTCTAGGGTTTCGGGAATACTTGTTCCAGCCGCCATTATGTAGATATATTTTACTATATATATATATATATATATATATATATATATATATATATAATACATAGTACTAACTAATTTATTTATAAATTGTGCCTTAAGCCGAGGTTTAGAATATGTTCTTGAAACGTCAACCCATCGACCGCATTCTCATGGGGTCGTTGCCCGCTTGCTGTCGACCTCTCCAGTAAGTGCTGACAATCGATCGTGTGAATATTTTAGGTTAGTCCGTTCCCTTTTTTGAATTTTGATTGATTACTGTTTAACTTTGTTCATTCTCTAGTTTCAATAGTAAACCTACAATTTCATGTTTAGCAGTTTTCCTGAAATCAAAGTGGTCGTTATCCGAACTCCTAATTAGTTCTCATTTGTAGTAGTAAGTTTAACTAAGGTTTAACATCACACTTTTATCTTTGTGGGGAGGAAAGAAACGTTTGTACTCGGCTACAAAGTTTATTTTGTACACTGAGGGGGGTTCCATTTTTCTCTAAATAGGAGTTCTAAGTATGGGTTCATATGTTCCAATGAAGCGACATTGGATTTTGACAGATTAGCTAATCAGTCATATCCTGTGACATTAGAAATAATATTCTATTCGGGCTTCCTTATTGCATATGCTGTCAAATCACCGATTATACCCCTACATACATGGTTACCAGATACCCATGGGGAAGCACATTACAGTACATGTATGCTTCTAGTGGGAATCTTATTAAAAATGGGAGCATATGTATCAAGTTATATTAACAAAATATAGGAGTATCACTTGATTAGAAAGGGGTTTAACCTTGATCAATTCTTATTTAAATAGTTTTGACACCAACTTAATTTATAATTTAATTTCAGATTTTAAAAATATGATTCTCTAATTCAGTATGTAACAACCTAGATTAGAGAGGATATACTGAAATTAACTACATATAATCATATTATTAAAAATACACTCACTCGTCTCAAATCCAAACTCTTCCCATTGAATCCTAGTTAGAAATATTTCCTCGTTTGTTTTATCTTTTCTTGATTCATCCTTCTTAATATCTTTACTTTTATTTTATTTTTGAAGAATTTAGGTTTGGAGAGGAAAGAATTTGGAACGTTTCAATGGAACAGACTAATTTTTATAAATTAAGGTTTACATTAGCTGTGTATCTATAGGGTTTTGATTATTCTTGACCATTGATCACCTTAAGGCAATTTTTGGTTTCATCCTATATGTTAATCCTTTAATTTGTTATTGAGTAAAATAATAAATTAAATCTAGGCCGTTGGCTGCTTAAAATTATCATTCTGAAGTGTCAATTGGTCGACCGCTATGCTTGTGTCGACCGGTCCTCATATATGTGTTGACCGATGATGTCATTATTTTAATTTTCTTATTTTCTATTTAATTAATTTCATTTTTAAAACTTGAAACATATGTAACTTCTTCATACAAGTTCCTATTTTAAAATGTTATATATAAAAATGATCCTGAAAATCACTATGAACTCAATGATGTAAGTTTCATAGCCAAATTCAAAAGTTTGTAAAAAAACTATTTTTTCCCTTATTACATTTGAACAAATTCTTTTATTAAATTTTCACTTGAATTTTCAGCGTGTTACACATATATAACAATCATTTACAATACCTATCAAACGCGGCTAAATAATTTTCTAAGGGAAATTTTCATATTTGATGACAAGGGAATCTAACTAATAAAATAAACATTTAATCCAGATTAATCCATTACTAATTACTAGCCAGTCATCATCGATAGCAACTTTAAAATCCATTACAATCATGCCATTCTTCAGGCAGAAAATATGCACAAAAATCCAACTTTAGGTTAACCCAAAATAAAAATAAAAAACAAATGGACCTTCTATCTTTACATATTATGGGCACAAAACCATTTTTAAATTCAGGAGGAAAAATATAATTATATTTTTGGATTGTTACAATTCTAGTACATCGAAGAAGAGGCTGAATATAAGAGTATTTTGGTCCAAATATATGGTCAAAAAGAAAATTAAAGAAAATTACAAGCCTTAAAATTTTCTTTAGCCAAGCCTTTAACATGATATGTTAACTATTTACCACTGGCAGGTATTTCCAAATTCTAGCCACCATTAAATAATAAACATTAATCGCAAAATGGGAAGCATTGACAAATACAAGCTCAAAACTACCTTTCATAACTATATAAAAATAGAAAAATCAAAAGGACTATTAGCTGCATGTAGAATTTTAACACTTGCCAACCAGGCACAGTTAACACTTCACATGTTAAGAATATAATCAATGATCGATGGGCACATGGTGACTAAGCTCATGTAAAACCTCACTTCACCAAAACTGAGCTCAAATTATGTAACGTAATGTAAAATGAAGAAAACATTAAAGCAACATATTAAATGTATGGAGTAACCGCTTAAAGAAAAAAATGCGAGGTGAATGAATGAGGCCTGCACAGATTTTGAATGTTTTTGCAAGGTTGGTATTAAGGTCGACAAGGCAATTCCCCCTTAACTACTTTGTGCTTAACTTACAGCATGCTAACATACATGGTACCTAAGCTATTTTATGCCATTTTCATATAAGTACATATATGACTATGTTCACATTTAGAATATAGCACTACAAGAACGGCACCAGATAGCGACGGCTTTTATCCGTCGCCGGCCGTCGTTAGTCGTCGCTAGCCGACGGGTCGCTATATTTACCGTCGTCCAATAGTATAGCGACGGCTTTGGCGACGGCTCCGTCACACAAATGGCGACGGCTCGCGACTGCAAATATGCCACGTGGAAATTTTCCAACGTCTAAATGTCGTCGCTAGCTGTTGCTAGGCGTTGCTAATTTGAACCAAATGGTCGTCGCTAGCCGTCGCTAGCCGCCGCTAACCTGGGTAAAATTCTGTTCACCTACACAGCCCATATACACTTCAAACAATAACTATTAAATACCATCATCACAACCGCTATACACTATATTCATCAACTATAACCATCATATATCCATCATATAACATCACTATACATTCAAACAATATAAAATCCAACCAAATCCATTAACCAGAATATGTACATAGTAAACCGAAATATCTACATAATATCCCGAAATATATATACATAATATCCAACCAAATCCATTAATTAGAAATCATCAAAATATGTACATAATATCCTGAAATATATACACACCAAACCAACCAAAATGTGTATATACCAAACAATAACATGAGCAAACAAACATACCTACTCCCCACCATCGCTGCCGTTCTCTCCAGGCATCCTTCCATGTTGTTGCAAATAAGCTGCAATCCGCTCATCCAGCTGTTGCTCGAAGAAACTCTTCCTCCAATCATTTATTTCATCCATTGTCGCCTTCAACTGAGCAATCTCCGCTTCTTGCTGCGACCTCCTATATGCACTCTGCATTCTCATCGCCTGTAAAATAGTTCATAATTATTTATATATAAGTATATATATATAATATTATTAAAATTATTTAACTATTCATATGCATGAGTAAATTTATATATTAGTACATGTCAAAATTTACCTCCACATTTCCATAGCTATACCGTCGACTGGTCCGAGAAGGCCGGTCAATAATAGCATCCCAAATATGGTTCTCCTCCTCTACCATAAGCTCTTTCGGCCAATGGACTATGCTACCCGAGCTCGCTCAGTTTCGTACTTCTCCAGCGATTACAAACAATTGTTTTACACGATAAAAACCGAATTTCAAGTTTTTGAAAATAAAATAAGACAAAATATTGTTATTAACAATAAATTAATTTACCAATACGGATTGTGATTTGTCATCCGTCCACTCGTACGAAACATTGCCCTCTTCGTCAGTCCTCTCCACGGCATGCGTCACCTTGAACAGCTCGGCCATAGTTGGCTCGCGGTTGTATCTCGCGGCCTGAAAATATATAAATATTATTCCTAATCTGATTATAAAATATTTTAATAAAATGTAAACACAGTTTATAAATTTAATTACTAGCTCTCTCTTATGCTGCTGAAAGGATTTGGAGCCACCACGGTGCAATGTAGGATTTTTATTCCTGTTTGTCCGGTTACACGCAGATAACTCCTACAAATTAAGATAAATTATCACGTATATATCTTGCGAGATTTATATTAGATTTAAATAACAAAGCAAACATACATTACTTACTTTTGCTGCCGGACTGTCTCAAAGCCGAAGAAAATCATTCCATACACCCTCACTCATCCAGTTCGGCTTTTTTCCTGAATTCTTAGCCTTGGACAATGTATCCCTGTAATTTTTCCTCATTCGTTTGTTCCAGTGATATAAAGAAACGTCCAAGTCGTCAGGGTCAACGCGGACTGCAGCCTGTAAATTAAAATTATTTTAAGTTATATAGATTATATTAATTTACAACTGAAATTCAAACTACTACTTACAAGTAAATCCGCATGTATTGCGTTCTTGATATGAGGGGGGATGTCGTCCCAGCGAGGCCAACAACCATTCATCCGGCTCTGAAAAGCCTTCCTCGAAACCTGTAAAATATAATCTGATGGCTCCACCTCAAAGCCACTGCAAAAGTTATGATATACATGTTTAGTAGATTTTAAAACTTATACTTTAAATAAAATTGATATTTACCCAGCACTTCTAGGAACAACTTCTGTCATCGGACGTAAGTCCGGTGCAGTGCCACTACCACCTGCACCGGGAGATGGGGATAACGTGCCTGTCAGACTTCGTCTCCTGCCAGACATATCTGCTATAGAAAAACAATATCATCACAGAACAATTATAGAAATTCACTACTACATAGCATGTTTCAATCACTTTGACAGAAACAATTATAAAAATTTACTAGTACAAAACATGGATAAAAATTATATAAATAATCATCACAGAACCATAATAGAAATTCACTATTACATAGCATGTTTCAATCACTTTCACAGAATAATTATAAAAATTTACTAGTACAAAACATGGATAAAAATTAACTAAATGATCATCACAGAACAATTACAGAAATTTACTATTACATCGCATGTTTTAATCACTATCACATAACAATTATATCAATAATGATCAGTCTTCATCGTTTTCTGATTCAAACTCAGTCTCGTATTCTATCTCATTTTCTTCGGTGCTTTCGAATGGATCAAATAAGACTTTCGATTCATCATTCAAAGGTCGTACATCAATATCATCAGTTATTATTATTTCTGTATTTGGTTCATGATCGGCTTGATATGCTGCTTCATCTGGAATATTATTTCCATCAAACGTAAACCTTGGTTTCGTTTTGAAAACGACAGACCAATCCGCTTTATCTCTTTTCAAAGATGGATACGGAGCAAAATAAACTTGTAACGCTTGCTTGGCTAATACAAAAGGATCGTACTTATAGTAGTGTGATGTATGTCTTATTTCAATAAGATTATACTCTTTATGCACGTTCATTCCGGAACCAGGAACGTTACTGAACCAATTGCACTTAAATAAAAAAAACCTTTTCTAAAGGTTCAACATAATATGTCAACTCTAGAATCTGTGTTAAGGTGCCGTAAAAATCTTTTAAATGCTCATCTGGATCATACCGCGCTGTTATATGTTAATTTTTCAGCCCCGTACTCTTTCGTGTTGAACTTAAACCCATTGACGAAGAATATTGGATAAGTCTTCATATTTCTTTTCGGTCCAATCACAAGATGTCGTAAGCCTTCATCAACGACACAGTTTTTTGACTCATAAACATAGTTCAAAAACCATTTGGTAAATTCTTTATTGAGATCGCCATATGAATACCGTGATTCGTAGAAACTGCATATATGTAATATGTGTTATAACTATTATGTACGTACAAGTAAATTACAAGTGAATTAATTATTACCTGACAAATGGTGCGACTTCGACACAATTTAAAAGAACATACGTGTGTGCTACATGGTGGTCTCTATCATCCAACCATATTTCCACACATTTTCCACCAGGTCTACCATGTTGTCTAAAAACAGATAACATTGTTTGAGAAGAATTTTGTTCAACGACTTCCTCATTTCGAGGAACAACTACAAACGATAAGTTCACATCGTCCTTAAAGCAGTGAGAGAAAAAAAAATGAGGCTTCTTCTTCAAGATACGATTTGCATATCGAACCCTCAACTCGGGCTTTTTGTCAAATCTTCTTCTTCAGATGATTCAAATACCAATTAAGATACTTATTACATATTTAGATATACAAATTTGAATTTGAAATT
Source organism: Allium cepa (assembly GCA_030765085.1). Lineage (NCBI taxonomy): Eukaryota > Viridiplantae > Streptophyta > Magnoliopsida > Asparagales > Amaryllidaceae > Allium > Allium cepa. Next base: position 245,105,945 of record CM060930.1, read on the forward strand.
GACATGAACATTGCACATGTTAATTTACCTCTCAAACGGATACATCCATCCATATTGCACAGGACCTCGAAGAAGTTCTTTGGATGGAAGATGAATAGGTAAATGCTCCATTACGTTAAAGAAACCATGCGGAAGTATTTTCTCCAGTTTGCATAGCAATATGGGTATTTCTACTTCAAGTTTACGTATACGATCCACCTTTAATGTTGTCGAACAAAGCTATTTATAAAACAAACATAACTCTGTTATAACGTTCCATACTTTTACGGGCAACGGTTCTTTGAAATCCACGGGTAGTAAATATTCCATCATGATATGACAATCGTGACTTTTCATCCCACTCAGTTTACTATTTTTGAAGTCAACACATTTACGAAGATTGGAAGAAATCCCATCGAGAAATCTTAATTCTTCCACCCACTTTAGCACGAGTTTTACTTACTTATTGTCTAGCTCATAGCATGCTTTTGGTTTTTTATTGTCATTAGGCTTCATATGAAGTTCCGGGCGCTTACAATAGTTTGCTATATCAAGCCTTGAATTCAAATCGTCCTTGGTTTTGCCCTTTACATTCAAAATTGTATTAAACAGATTATCAAACACGTTCTTTTCGTTGTGCATCACGTCAATATTATGTCGGAGTAAGAGATCTTTCCAATATGGTAACTCACAAAATATACTTTGTTTGCACCAATTATGAATGTCTGACTTTCCTGAGATTTCAGTCTGGACTCCAGTTTCATGTATCTTTGGATAGTCTCTTACAATTCCGTATATTTTCTCGCCTGACCAAACCTTGAGTGGTTTCAGATTCTCTTCTCTGTTAGCTATGAAAATTTTATTATCTCTTCTACAAATATGATTGGGATGAAGAAAACACCGATGACAATCAAACCACGAAACTTTCTTCCCATATCGTAACGAAAATGCTCGTATTTCTTCCATACAATAAAGGCATGCTAGACGACCGGCCGTACTCCAACCAGAAAGCATCCCGTATGCAGGAAAATCATTAATCGTCCATAACAAAGAAGCGAATAACCGAATTTTTTTTTTCGTTGATACATCGTAAGTTTCAACTCCTTCATTCCACAGTTTCTTCAACTCTTCGATCAATGGTTGTAAATAAACATCAATTCCTTGGGTTGGATCATGAAGGCCGGGAACGACAGTGGTGAGAAACATATATGGTGTCTTCATACACATCCATGGAGGTAAATTATACGGAGTAACGATAATAGGCCAGGATGAATATTTACTACCAAACTGTGAAAATGGTGAAAATCCATCCGTACATAAACCAAGTCTGACATTACGGCTTTCCGCAGCAAATGCGGGATAAGTCTTATCGAAATGTTTTCATACTTCACCGTCGGATGGATGTATCAAAGTTCCTTCTTCCGCTGTTCTCACACTATGCCATCGCATATGACAGGCCGTAGCAGAAGATGCATATAATTTTTGAAGTCTGGGAGTGATGGGTAAATAATGCATTCTCTTGTATGGGACTTCTTTCCCTTTCTTCTTTCTTGGTTTGTATCTTTCTTCGTTACATATTTTGCATTTTCTGAGGTCAACGTCGTCTTTCCAATACAACATGCAACCTTTCACACATGCATCTATCTTCTCGTACGGTAGACTGAAAGCGGACATCAATTTTTTACTTTATAATGACTATCGCACATCAGATTATTGGGTGGCATGTGTCGTTTTGCAGCTTGTACAACTGCTGTAAATGCAGCTTCCGTAAGGTTGAATTTTGATTTCATAGTTATGTATTCGGCAGTTACTGAAAGTTCGGTTCTGCTTTTACATCCGTCCCACAACGGCCTCTTAGCAGAATTCAACAAATCGTATATTTTTTTAGCTCCCGTAGTCAGTTTTACTTCGACATTTTCATCTTCATCGACAGCTTCAGTTGTAGGAAACATTGATCGTGCTGCATCATCCACCATATTTTCTATGAGATTCGTCATCATATTACCGTCCTCTAACACTTCAGTATTAGGTGTAGGTTCAACAAGTTCTCCATGAAGATCCCATAAATAATAAACAGACACGAAACCATATTGATACAAATGTACTTCAACTATATCCGGTTTCCAATGCTTCAAATGTTGGCACTTACTACACGGGCAACGAATTTCTGTATTGTTTCGGTTATTAGATTTAACAAATCTAATAAATTCGTGTACACCGTTGTAGAAATGTTGCTTTGTTGATCCCTTCTTTCCAGTTCTGACTTCATACATCCAATTACGGTCGAGAAAATAATTGAACATTTTTCCTGATTTGAAAATGTATGTTAGTTTAAATCATTAATTTTCAACCATTCTCCATTGTAAACAGTTCATCATTGCAGAAAATTCAAAATATAAACTTCACTTTATTTTTTTATTTTTTGGTATTTTGGTTTTCACTTCGGTGGTCAATCATCCTACTTCCCATTACAAACACAATAATGTAATTACATTTTATAAATCATTTCAGATTAAACGGTTCAACAAAATTTCGGCAGCACTTCCCTTATGTTTCCTGTATCGTACACAAATGCGTGTACACAGGGAACGTAAAGGAAGTGCTGTTGAAATTTTGTAAACGTTTAAAATGAAATGATTTATAAAATGTAATTATTTTATTGTGTTTGTAACTTATCCAATACAGGGACAAATCCGACAAATATTGTATCAGATGAATATAAATGTCCGTTCCGTTACAAAACGAACATCCATATAACGATCATATACAACACTTGCCAGACGGGGCCAAAGCCAATCTAAGGGATAAAAAAAATTCTTTAAATTTTATCGAATATTGTTGTTCTTTTCAAATTTTGACAATGTTTCAACTATTTATATTTTATTTCAAAATTTTGTGTATTTAAATTTAGTTCAACATTCAATTAACAATTTTAGTTCAATATTCATTTCTTTATTTTTTTTACGACATAGATTTTATGTGACTATTTGTTGTTATATTCATTTCTTAATTTTTTACAAAATCGATTTTAGTACAATATCAGTTGTTTTTAAAGTCATTTCCTAATTTTTTTTAAAAAAAAAATTAGATATTTGTAGAATTTTTAATGTTTTCATATTCATTTTTTAATTTTTTGTACAAACTTTATTTTTTACAATATATACAACCTTTTGCATTTTGGCCGTCGCTAGCCGTCGCTAGTCATTGCTAAAATTATTAAAATAGCCGTCGCTAGCCGTCGCTCAATCAATAGGATAAATAGAAGAATTATTAATGAATATAATTAGAAAACAACAAATTCTAATCATCAAATAGATAATTAGAAAATAAAAAACTAATTATTAAATAAAAATTTGTCAATTTAAATTCACTTAACAACTTAAATTTGTAATTTATCAATTTCATAAACTATGAAATACTTTCATGTAAATTTATCAGTAACCAAGTTAATCATTAATATACATTATTTTTTCACCTAACACAACTAACCATGTTCATCGCCAACACTAATTATCTACATCAACCATTTATTCAACTTCATGATAAACTAATTAATGTAATACCTAATTCAAGTCATGATAATAAACTAATTAATCTACCAAATCAACATACAACACTACTAATACCTAATTTAACAACAAATCCCAATTTAACAACAAATCCTAATTGAATTAGGGTTTAAATTAAACCTAAAAACATCAAATTTACATTCAAACGAGAGATTATGAGCATACCTACACGAATTTGGGTGATTTGGAGGCGTTGAAAGGTGGAGCGAAGGCTGCGGTGACAGGGGGCGGCGAATTGGGGGAAGGAGATTGATTTTGGGAGAGGAAGGTAATGAATTTGCTGCTCTCGGCTTGGATCTGTATATTGCATATAGCGACGGCTAGCGACGGCCGCTTTTTTTAGCCGTCGCCAGCCGTCGCTAGGCTCCGTCGCTATACGAAGCCTTTCTAGCAGTGTAGCTAAATGTATGAAAAATTAATCTGGTTCTCAAGAATGATGACACAAAAATATTTTTCTAAGTTACATTATTTATATAGTTCAGTAATGTTATAAATCTATAGATATAATTCATAAAATTAATCTAAATTTTTTACATATAAAATTTTAGCATGGAAAAAATATCATATTTTAACGTTGAAGTAGAAAATTCCATGGACAACTAAATCTTAAAATTCAAACGAAGAATAGTTTATAATTTGGATGACCGATGAAATTAGGAAGTGTGATATTTTGGTAGTAAAGCTGTGTACTACAGGCTATCAAGATTACTTTTACTATAAAACACCAAAAATGTTGGTTTATATATTATTTTGTGTCAAGGTTTCAAAAAGTGAATCAAGGCTAAAGCCATATGTACTGAAGTCTAGAAAATTGGATTTAGGCAAGGCTGGTCGAAAACCCATGTATCCTAAACTTGGGCCTGGGCGTAGGGAGACGGAAGGTACAAGTGCCCTATGCTTGGTTCTCAATAAACCATGATTTATCCCCAAGCTTATTTAAATGTCAAAGTTCATGCAAATTTTAGCTTAACAAATATCAAACTTGAAACATTGAAGTGCAAAAATACATTGACGGTTGAGTCTTAAATTTAAACAAGGAATGTTATATATTGATGGTAAAGATATGTGTTAGTTACGAGCTATCAAGATTGATTTTCCTATAGAACACTAAAAATATATGGCGCTGTATATGATTTTATATCAAGATTTCAGAAACTGAATCCATGCTAATGCCAGATGTGCTAAGGTTGTGAAAATTGGATAAAGGCTATTCAAGGCCAGTATAAGATGTATGTAGCCTAAGCCAGGGCCGCCATAGAAGGATGGGATGGAGGCAGTGCCGGCCCAAGGGAAACAGTTGCCCTAGTCGAATGTACGGTAAAAAAATGAGCTTATCAGTAAATAAACAAAATGGATGATTATGAGAATTGAACCTTGGTCAAGAACTAAGCAAACTGAAGTGAAACCACCAAGCTACACTAACAATTTGTTTAATGTTGCCCTTATTGATATTTACATCTGTATTTTTCAAATTTTATTACAAGAATTTGATGCCCTCTTTGGCGATGTCAGAGGTGTTGCCCTAGGCGGAAGTCTCAGCAGACTACCCCTAGGGCCGGCCCTGGATGGAGGACAAGTGTCATGTGTGTTTTATTAAGCATACCCTGATTTAGGCCAAAGTTTATTCAAATCTTAAAAGTTTACGCAAATACTACATTCTTAAGAGACTCCATTCTAGGTGAATAGGGATTCAAGGGACCAAAATATTGGTCAAAATTTGAACCTATTTTTGATATAAACACATTAACATAGTATATAATTGCTTATTTAATATCCTTTCGGTGAAAAAGTACAAATAATTCTATAAAGAAATTGATATTTCTTTAAAATACCTCCCTTAACCAAATACGGAATCCTTTTAATAGCTCCTTTTATGAAACAATTTGGCTAATACGATGTAAACTATAGAATAACTCAATGGAGGAAACTCTCAAGTACAACCTCTATTTGTGACATTCTTAACTTTTATAAAATTTTGAGATTTTTTGCTAGAATATTTTTAAAATCAACAATAATTAATCGATATAGATTTATTTCTAAATACAATAGTAAATCAGGAATTATTTTTTAACTTTCAAAGCAATGTGCATTGAATACTATAGATATTAACCATGCTTTTTAATGCAATAATGTATATATAGAAGCTTAGTTATGATTTTACCCTAAGATCAGAAAAATGCCTGGAAAAATTATATTTTTTACATAAGATTGTGCCGAAAGAATGTTGTGCAAAAATAGCCCAAAAGTTTTATTTTGCACCAAAATGATTGTAAATTACGAAAGATTAGAATGAGATATTATATGACTATATGACTAAAGACATACTTTATAAACTTGCTTTGACCTGATTCAATATTGGATCAGTCCTGACTCGTGAGGTTACTAAGATGAAATTTTCACTATAAAGCACAAAAAAGTATGACTGATGTTATATATATATATATATATATATATATATATAATGCTTCATAAATCAAGTTCAGTCATATATCCATTCTACATGTCATTTTTTTATATAATGCTCGGTAAACATTGTATTGATGAGTGTATTCACTTAAAATCCGCAACAACTGTAGGGTTATGTGTTGGGACAAGATCCTAATTTATTGGTATAGGAAAAAGCAAGTTACCACGCCCTTGTAAGTGGTAAGTTATTAACCTTTACATGCTTTATATTTTACATTCATAAGATAAAGTATTGATTGCTACATTAAGCAATTGACAAAGAACAATAAATGCAAATATTTCTCTTTCTATCGATCTATTAAGTAATCTAAACTTCTTGATTTTGGTGATCAAACCTATAAAGTGCAAAATTAATAGTATTTGTAGCTTAGTTTTATACAACAATTAAAGCATATCGCTTAAATATCACTAATACTAAATTTAGAACAAAACTCTACGAAATAAATATAGACAGAAGTATCATCAATAAATCATCTCTATAGAAATAGCTTCTCAAAGTTCTGATCTATGAAGTAAAATAAAGAAGTTTGAAAACCAAAATCAAGGAAGTACTAGAGTCGGAAAATTTAAAGATCATATCATGGTTGTAAGTGAGTAGGTTAGCAGGGATTAGCAGAAGATTGATGGGGTTGAAGGTCCCCCAACGGGTCGACGGCGATCAATGGAAGATTGATAGGCTGAAGGTAGGTAGTGGTTGGAGGCGGTGGTGGGGATTAGGACACGATGTTAGTAGATCCCAAAATTCCGATTTAGGGTTTTCTTTGTTTATTTTGTAAGTACGAAGATAGAATGAGAGGTAGTGGGCTGGGTAAATGTATTTGGCGGAAGTAGGTATGTCATCGGCAAGTCTTCGGAAATAGCTGGGTAAATGTGTTCGGTGGAAGTTGTTATATCGTCAGCAAGTTGTGGAATTCTCGACAACTTACCAACGATATACAAACGACATACAAACTACATTTAGAATTTCAAACTATTTCCAATGACATATCGATGCCCCACAAAATGTTGCTAGTATGTCATCAGAAAATAAAGGTCAGAAACAACATCAATTTCTAGTAGTGCATGGTCCATTGTGCCAAAAATCCTAAATTCAAAAATATCTTGACAGCTTCTTTCTCTTTGGAACTTCAAAACTTTCCTCCAAGTTTTTAATAGTTCACTCATAGCCTATTCTCTATATACTATAGCTCATTTCCAAACATAATAAAATTAACTAAATCCTAAGCTTCATCTTCATAAATCAAAACAAAATAAAAATAAAATTCAAAAAAAGTACCAAATCAAAATATACGCTTCTCGGTATGGTTCTACACCACTAGGAGCTTGCAAGTTTGTATTTTTATTTCCCTGGAGTCTGATTTTTGCGTTTAGAACAAGTAAGGAAGGAAGAGAGGGAAGGAGTTGAAGGGCTTGGTGATGAATTCGTTGCTTCAGCTATCAAGTGAGTGAACTCCACACACATTACCGTGTTTAAATGAACTGCTTAATGATGAACATTATGTTTGTGCTAGTACAATAGTACAAAAATCATACTAGCACCGATTGAGCTAACCAAAAATTTCATGGAACCAATTCTCTCTATAATGTTTACTTTTCTATGCTTTAATCTTATGATGCTGTGACATGAAATGGGTTGCTGAATAGTTATTATGATATATGAACGAAGTTATGTTTGAACTATGTGAATGGAGTGGAGCATGGGTGAGGGATCGATGACAAAAAGGGGAAAAACCTAGAGCTTAATGCTTTAGGCAAAGCCCAGGAAACCGACCCCATCATCACAAGCGATTGATCACTGATGATGATAGGAAGTCAACCATTGGGTTGACCCCTTCAGCCCGAAGCTCTATGTATTGTTCATGTATTATTTAAAAAAAATCATTTTAAAGAAAAATTATAAATGTGATTTGTAAATTAAAAAATGAAGTTTTTCAAATACGGTTATTTTATGGCAAACGTTTTATTTTCATTCATTAATAGTTTAAAATTAAATAGAATTTCATTTTGTTACTTAAAAACCAAGTTAAACTCTAGAAAATTATAGAAAGTCATTAATTTAATATTACATGACATTAAAAGAGTTTTTCATGATTTTTAAAAGGAGGGAGAAATTTTTAAATTTTTTACTATAGAAAAAAAATCCTTATTTTGGATTTTTACCAGTACTTAAATAAAAGCTTTGAGCTGAGTAAATATAATTTTCCTATAAAATTTCTTTTATAAATAAATTGAAATATTGTGTGATTATATTTTCTATGTAATAAGGAATTGAATAAATTGAGTTATAATACCGTCAAGTATGAGACTTTCGGCAATATTTCTCTAGTTATTCTCTCAACCTGTTATATATAGATATGTGTGGTTGAGTGGGATTCAAGAACATTTGGTAAATATGTTAGTAACAATGATTAGTATTTGATTGATCGTAGGGCCGTTCCTTAAATACGTGGCATCGCCATTATATATGTTTTTTGCTGATATCTAGTTGTGTGCAAACATGCCCGTATGCCATTCTCGCCAAACAATCTATTACCATTGGGTCGCAGGCTCTAACCACGGTGTGTAGAAGTATATAAGGTGCGATGATAAGTGTTATCAACATAATTTGCTAGAAGAAATAACAAATACTAAGAGGATGTCGAATACGACAAAGATGTCGTGAATCATCAATACGTGGTATAAACACCCAATAGAAATTTTGTAGAGGAATAAACGAAGAACAATAAATTTAAATAGAGAGAATATAGTACTAAAGTAATAAGAAATAAGTAAATAACAGAGACACAACAATTTATAGTGGTTCGACATTGTTTGTCTACGTCCACATTGAAGAGATAGCTTTGTTAATCACTTTGTAAACTAAGTACAAGAGGGATCAGATTAGAATCCTTAATTACAAAAAAGTACAAAGAAATAAGTAGCATAAAGATCCAAAAAATGAACAATCGACTCTATATTTATAGAGGTAGACGGTAACATATCTCCCTGAAAATTCGGCGGAAGGCTCTCTAGATCCATAGAGGCCTACAGAAGGGATTGCATAGCCCAAATCCCAAGAGATAGGGATCGAGGATGATCCATGTTTTGGATGATTTGGGGGCGGAGATCCTTATAGGAGTTTCTCCGTGTTGTATTATGCTTGTACTCTAATTTTCATGTTAATTGGACTTGTAAATGTTGAGTTATTGATCGATCATTATTGCAATGTATTGTGTAGTCTGATTCTGGCCTATCCCTCTAGAGGGAAGAGGACCGATCCCACTTACTCTTCATTTTGGGGTGCAATCCCTAGGGTGGACTCACTAAGGTTCCTTCTTCTTTTTCCTAAAGTTTCAAGTGTATTAGACTTCTGGATTTTGAGATATCGATCATTTTCCGTCGGGATGCATTGTTGGTTGGATGCGATCCGATCCCTTTGATACGATCCCTTTCTTAAGTGAAGTAATTTTCCCATAACTTGAGCATACAAACTCCAAATGACTTGAGATTTGAAACGTAGCCTCACAGGACATACCTTGTCACTCTATATTGATCTCATCCAGTTTGGGACAAAAATTGAGGATATGTACCTATCCCATTGGGGAAGGGATAGACACTGATCCCCTGTCTAGGGGAGGTACTAATCTGTACTTAGAATATTTTGGAGAAACTATCTCTTGGTATTGATCGATCATCGCTTTATACCTTTTCTTACGCTTGTTCTTTGAGCTAAATAATCAACTCTTTAGGCTGCCTTCCTCGATGATCATCTAGTCTATCTTGTCCGGTAAGTCTGAATATAGCCGAGCCAAAAGGTCGAATAATAGTGGTCAAGGATGTTGCATATTATCAAAATAATGAATGATACCAAAAATTAAGGATACTAATCTTTATGATAAGGGATGCCAAGAATCTAGAGAAGAGGAGAAATGCCGAGCTAGAAGAGATGTCAAGTTTCAACAATGCAATAAGATATCATAGATCTGCAATATAATAAAGATGCCATATTATGAAGGGTTTCGAACTTCAAGAAGCATACATGTTGCCGCATATTAACAGTAGGTTGCCGCATGTCAATGATGCACAAAAGGTTGTTGCATATCACCAGCATTCAGAAGGATGTCGAAAATCATCAATTTCCATAGGGACGTCGAAAGCCATGCAAGGAGAAAGAATTAAAATCATTACTAAAAAAAGAGTAAAATCAAATGAATCAAGAGAATTTAGTGTATTTTATCTAATTAATCTTTTAAGTCAATCTCATTTACACCCTCCTTAACGCCACCAAGATAGCAATACATATGGAGCATCTTAAGGAGATCATTACAGGTGGCACCATCAAAGTCATCCATCTTGCCAAATCATCAGTCTATGCTAACTCACATCAACCATTGGAAGTAAGCTTTACCCCTTCCCAACCACTATAAATAAAGATGCACTCATTCATGAAAAAGGGTCCCTAACTTCATTCCCTCTCTTAGCATGAATCACTTTTTGGCATAGAACTTTTCTAAGCTCTCTAAGGAGCTTGAGAACCAATTTAATTGCAAATGGCCAATAACGAAGGAGATGATATGGACATATCCATAAAGAGGACTTGAATAATTAGAAACGTGCACATTTGACTTGTTTTGTAACATGCCTTATTATAACAAGAGATATGACTTGTATATGTTGCTAATTGTATCCAATGATAATAAATCAAGATCTATGGCATATTTTAGCTTGCATATTTTACTCTTGAACAAATGATTCAAATTTAAATTTCAAATGATTTCATAATTAGTTCAAAACCAAGAGGTATTACTTGAATTTATTCAAATATGCCTCCTTATACAACATTTTGGGTGTTGGACAAATTTTTGATTTAACATTTTTGTGCCAGAAGGAGGGCTCGATCCTCCGTGTGATTGGAAAATGACCAAAATATCCTAAAGTTCAGAAAAATTGAATATGTTTCGAAAATATTTTAAAAAATTTGTAGTTTTAAATTTGAAAACTAACAATCATAAATTTGATATTCGAAGGTTGGATAGCTCATTCATTATACATCTCCTTGTTACTTAATATTCGACAACCCAAGCATTTGATATACTGCAGCTTAAAGCAAGAGGTTCAACATTCGGCAGCACATCATGACTCGATATCCATTCTGTTCATTCCACTTTCGATATTCATCCAACTCTTTAACCATCTGATATCCATTTCACTTATCAACTTGCTTCTCAAGTATTCAATGCCCAACTAGCACTTATATATATATATATATATATGTATATATATATATATATAAAGCAAATACTTGAGGAGGTGAAGCCATTTTTGAATTGCCAAAATTGCCCATCCTTACTCTTTTCACAAAAATGGGCTTTTTGGGTAATTTGTCTCTTTTGTTTACATGGTCTTTTATTCACCACATTTTTGTTCCCAACATCAAAGACATCTAAAGATTCGACTTTGGCCACGTCATTATCTGTAAATAGATAGAAGTCACCCACGATGAGCATTCTCTTCCTCCATCCACCCACGTTTTTTACACGCCTAATAGTCATGTCGTTACATTATCATCTACCTTCTTCCATTAGTTTCTACTTTCCCTTATACAATATTTCCCCTAATTTTCCAATCTCCTCAACTCTCAATTTCCTCATGGTACTACATTTTCCCTCAATCTTATACCTTCACATCTTCGTTGACCCATTAATTACCTGACGATTTCTTTTGCTGCTATCTCAGTTGATTTTTCCATGCAAATTCAATGATCTATTGCTGCTGACACTTCAACTCACATTTCTTCTCTTTAGTCTAGATACAGGATAGACGAGCCATCATGGGGTAAGGTTTATAGTCCTGAATTTATTATAAGTTTTCCAATCTCAAAATCATTGCATTATATGCTAATTTTAAATTTAAAATATTATTACGTCTCTAAATTGTTATACATATATTTTGTTGTTTCCTGGGTAGCTTAAAAAATTGAAATTTTTCCCCCTTTTTTGGATTATTTGGTTATTTAGTATTGTAATTTCATATAATTCCTACTGCGTCAAGTAAGTTTATTTCTATTTGAGTTTGAGGTTACCTTTTTGTCGATGTGGATCCTAACTAAATATTAAATTCAGTTCTATAACTTAAAATATGCATCAAAATGTTGACTTTTTAGTCTTCTAAAATTTTCTGTTCGTTTAATTACCTATCATTACCATAGTGAAGATTACGTTAGCTAAATGTTAGATAAATTCAAACCAAAATTTAAAGTACAGTTTGATTGGGTCAAATTATTTCAAGGATGATTTGTTTAGAGGTCATATCTGAAAATTTCTACAATCAAACATATTTTCTTAAGCTAAATATGAACTTCATGATATAATACACTTCCAATTATAAAGCTCTATCAGATTATTATAAAGCAGGGTATCAAATACATTATCCAATTTATTTATAAACAACTTGCATCCTTATAGCAAACAACTAGCATCGGTGTATTAGATCTTGTTGTACATGTTAGATATTTAGTGTAATGTACATACTACATTCATTTCAAGTATTTTATTATATAAATAATTGTACGTATTCATTCATACATACATAGATACACACATACATGCATGCATTATGAACTACATTCATAAATCATTTTGCTATGAAAAAAAGTTGGCTACGGCGGGAAAAAAACCACATCTAAAAAGGTTTAACTCTGGTCGTTCTCTATTTATTGAATTTGCATATAGATGTTTAGAGTACAGGAAACACAACATGCACTTGAAATTAATAATAGGTACGTAAAAGAAAATCTTTTTTTTTTACAATAGCTTTGTTAAAGGTTGGGCCAACCACTCATAACATCAAGTGAGCTACTACCATTTCCTAGCGATCTGCAATGGAATAGTTTGAGTATGTGTTATCGCAACTAATGTGTATAGCACCATAGGAAAAAAGTTATTTTTAGGCATACAAATGCATTCCAACATAGAAAAAAAAATAAGGCAGCAAATTTGTAATCGGGTAGGTTAAATAGTGTAGAATTTTTGTACAACTAATTTACCTTTTATAGAGCAGGTATGTAAATAACACTTTTTCCATTATCAACATTTTAATTCCTTATATTGTATTTTTTAAAAGTATATGGTCGAACAAGTATTCTTAAATGTCAACAAATAAAAATTGAATAAACAATTAGAATATTTTTGTTGATATTGTAAATTATGCAAAATTCATCTGTTATTAACTTTATAAAAACTGATACCACAACCTTGATTTTAAGTGTTATAGTATATACAAGAATTTACCAAATTAAAATGATTGATAACCTTATTAGCGTGTTTTTACTATTATGATTATCATAAGTAGTAACGATTACTTAGCAAGGAAATTCATAATCTAATCATTTACTTTTGTCAAGGAGAAAAGAGGTAAGTGACAAGCACCACTATCCAAATGGTTAAGTGATTCGGCTTTGGTGTGAAAAGTCACAAGTTCGAAACTTGCGTAGCGTAATTCGAATGTTTATTGATATGAGATATGTTGTCCCAATGACATATTGTATATAAAGTACCATTTCAAAAGAGGTAAGCAAGTATGAATTTTCTCTTTGACCTTTTTTTATATTTATTTGGTTCGTGCATGCTGCTTTTTGCTATTGAAATTACTTTACTATTGACGTATTCATATTTGTTTAATTTTCCTAAGAAAAGCACCAGTAAGCATTAAAATTTATTTCCTTTCAATTAAAGTATTTGCATTTTTGCGGTTCCATTATATAACTGGGTTCTTATCTCATCGAACCTCTTTGTGAGGATATATGTAGCCATCGGTAAAAAATGGACTATCTATTTGTCTTGACATGTAAACATGTAACCAAGAATTTAGTTTTCAACTAAAAAGTAAACGATGAATAGGGATCAATTCCTTTTCATTTTTGAATGAAGTAATCTCTCACTTTAATTTATAGCCAATACCGTGATTTATGAAAATTTGATTAGATTTTTCTCCTTAATAGTTCAGATTGGATTATCTAGGAGTATCGATTCACTTTTCTATTTGAACAAAAGAAATTGGATACTAAATTCAACTATTTAAGGTAATTCATATCTTCCCTTTTTACTATTAATACGTGCATTACTTATAGTTTCTTTTGTTATTTTTCTAATATAGATTTATTTCCATTTCATTAGATGTCATCATGGTTAGTTAAAAGCTAAGATTGTTAATATGATTCTACTTCCCAACACCCAAATGTTATCTTTATAAGGCCAAATTCACCTATGGCTGCTACACAGGTATAATTATTGATCAGGCATGTTATTTATATTGGGATATGCGTAGAATTTCTTTGCCAATTTAGTTTTTTTAATTTACTGTTTAGACTAAATGAAGGAATGAACCTTTTTTTTAATCTGACATACCGCCCAACATTAGATCATAATAGCATTAGATATTGATATACAAGCACATAGTTACGATGTACTTCATTGCCTAACTGTATTATTGTTATATCTAATTTGTACATGACGAAGTTTACGTTAGAGTTACCACTCTTTCAAAAATTCTTTCCAATATTATTTTTTAGTGAATATATATTTTTCATCATTGTTGTGAAATAAAGCTTATTCTGTGTGGCATTTTTCCTATGTTATTTAAATTTGTTTGAATCATTCGGATAAATGTTTATGATTTACTTAATTTGATTAATAGTTTCCACCTGATTTAACATTACTAAAGTAAGATCTAAGTTCACTTTTTATTTAATATGATAATTTGGTATGGAATGGTTAAAATACATTGATCATTAAATTATCTCAATCATATATACATCTAACTCATTTTCATGTACATTTCATTGCAGTTCAATAATGTCATGAATATTGTGATTGTTCTTCACTTTCTCTCTTTCTTTCATCTTGCTAATGCATTACTAATATTCTCAAGTAACCATGAAAATTAACTTGATAATTTAGTAATATGGAAATTTTATATGCAAGCAAGAAAGAGGAAGCGGAGCTGCTCTTCGACCAGAGGAAGTTAATGGTTATTCCCATAGAAACATCAAATGTAAGTAGTTAACTTAAAATTACCATATTAATTTCATAAGAAAATAATGATTTTTTTCTTTTATTGGTAGGTTTAACATATTTCCCACTCATTTATGCTCATATATTAGTCACTACACAATTTGGAGGTGTTAAAATATAAAAGAAGGATATGATAATCTCATATTTGGTTTGTTCTTACCGCTATTCCTATAAGAAATATTCTTCTTCTGTTATAATTTTGTTCATCCTTTACTATATGCTAGGAATATGGTAAGAAATTTTATTAATGTATGATAATAATTGATTTTTTATGCATTTCATGACGGGATTTGTAGTTAATGATGGTTGTTGATTTATGCTAATGAAGTTCTCATATATGTTAAGGGGATACCGATATTGTCCATGATGTTGCAAGTTAGTACTGGAATAACCTGTATGTGGATATTACATGCATCTGACTTTATCCTAATTTAGTGAATTTTTAACCAACTTCCTCTGCTTTCCTTTATAGAGCTTATGATCAAGCAGGAAAATGATTTCAAGGTAAATAAGATGATGTAAACTTTAGTATAAGTTTCTGCCAAGATGATTTGAACAAGATGCATTGAAATTTTGATTTTTCTTGAAATATTTGAAAGTGATGTTATTGATCGTAATATAGAATATTAACTAAGTTATCTACTAATGCGTAATATGAGTATAAAAAGTAAACAGTAAAGTAAATGACACTAGGGATTTTTATACCGTTTCGAACTCCCGTTCTACGTCCAGTCCCAGACTCCTTCTAGAATTTAATTAGCAACCCTCTCTTAACCCGGAGGAACGGGTATTACATCGCCTGAGCAACCGAACAGAACTTCTACCGCCTAGACAACTGAACGGGACTTCTACCGCCTGAGCAACTATACAGGACTTCTACAATACAGATAGTAAAGTTGTTTCTGACTGAATATGCTCTTGAATAGAACTGATAAGTCGATAAAATACACCCTTTCAATAATCTTCTCCTTTTGTGGTATAAAGTGTAATTCATGAAGATTGGAAGTAATTGTAATCAAAATGAATTTGTGCTTGAATGTGCAAATGATTTGAGAGCGTTTATGAAAGCAATTTGCAGAAAATAGTTTGTAAGAATATAGAATAGAATTAGAGAATAATGTCTTGTTTTGAAAACTGAATCAAGTCTATTTATAGTGTTGAATAATTGTAACTATTAGTGAAAAGATTCGGTCAAAAGATACAGAAACAACTGTTGAATAAACGGATGTTTCTGTTCGTTGTAAAGTGGTGACCGTTTAGAAAAATAGCCATTATAAATATTCAGTCGACTGAAAAAATGAATTAAGTAGACTGAATATTCAAACGAATTTGAATTTTATTGTGTAAAGACACTTCATTCAGTCGATTGGACAGGGGAGTTTAGTCGACTGAATGTTTAAACATGCTTGTGCATATGCGCATGTTTCAGTCGACTGGAGTACCCTGTTCAGTCGACTGAAACTGTCACCGTAAGCCTGTTTTACATAGTTTTAAAAGAAAGTTTAATTTATATACTTAAAAATAAGTTTATATATATTATATCAAGTAAGTTTTAAAGGCTTTAGTGTGCGTATACCACTTAGGAGAGATTTTAACAAATGTTAATACCGACTAGACTATAGACAAACCAAATCAAAATGTTTGAAACTTATCATTAAAATTTTTTGGTCTTCAATCTATTGTCGAGTAAACTAGTATCTTCTCCAGCAAATTTGGTTAGTTCATATAATATATACTTATATAGTTGTCACAATCAAAACATCAAAATAGTTAATTCTAACATTCTCCCTCGTTTTGATGATGACAACCATGTAAGTTCAAAAGACTATAAAAATTGTATTAAAAATAATAAAACTTTGCCTTAATGTATGAACTACATGTTGTCTACATACTTCTCCCTATTTGTTATCGACAAAAAGGAATGAAAGATGTAATAAGTAAAATGTTGTGAATATTAAGGAAACATATGTGAATATGCAACATAATTAAAGCATAACAAATATATATGAAAAATAAGATACCATTGAGATGCAACAACTTGTCATGAGTTACAAAGAGCCAAAGAAAATAAAAACGAAGGAAAACATACATAGACAAAATGGAAAGGAAACTACATTTCTTCACTCTGAGAATCTTCCACTTTCGATTCTTCTTCTTCGAAAGTGGTCCATGAGAAAGGAGCGGGAGGGTTCTCGGCTATACTTGTGGAAGTGGAGTCGATGCAATAAATCTTTTCCCATATTTTATTCAAGAAACCTTTGATGGAATTGAGCTTCTTGTTGGTTTTGGTGACAGTATATTCAATGTTGACCACACGTTGATTTAATTTTTGTTGATTTCAGGAAATAGTGACAAGACTTTGTTTAGGAGGAAAGTCACCATGGAGCTCAACTATTTCATCACTTTCTTCTTCCTTGGCTCGTCGGGAAGGTTGAGAGGAGGAGCCAATGTGAGGCAAAGGCGGTTGTGGGATTCCTTGGGCTCGATTAGCGGGCCGCTCTTGGAAGCTAATAATATCAAGTGATGGTGGATGCTTTGGCAAGCCCATAAGACTTAGTGTCTTAGAGTTTAGTTCTCTAACGGCGATGAAGTCAGGGTTGGGGATTTGCATACCAAAATTTTGAAGAACCAGCATGATATAAACTCCATAAAAGAGCATCTTGAAGCTTCGTTTGTGGCAGACTGTGAGGAATTTGTCAAGAACGACTCTGGCCCAATTAATGTGTTGGGAGGAGTACATGACATAAAGAGCTTGGAAGTCGCGCTTGCATACCTTCTTGTAGCTTCCAGTAAAAGGTTGAATGGATCGAACGAGGACACGATGAAGGATCCTTGCTTGTGGTTCATAAGGCGACCAATTTGAGCACAGCCATGCCATCGGAAAGAAACTGATGAGAGACCTCAGCTCTTTCATCCATGTTGATTTCAACATCATTGATGTCGGGGCCTTCGAATGGGCAATGGAGAATAAAGCCGAGTCTCTGGAGAGGAAGATTGATCGGAACACCGCATACTAGAGTCCATACGCAGTCATCCTTGTTTCTTGGATTTTGATGGCCCAAGTTCATGTTGGCGAAGAAAAGCTTGATTAGAAGAGGTAAATTTTGAGGTTGATAGCACTCAAACCAGTCAAGTTTTCTAGACCATTTGCGTCCACCATCTCTCGAATTCCATATGCGTCGAAATCCGAGAAGTTGAGGAATGAGCCGTCGAAGATTTGGGAATTATGCACTAATTGGAATCGATTAACAACCATTTAATCATGAAGCCAAGACCTCATCTGATCTTTGAAAGGTCCGGATGTTGATTGTCGAGCGCATTTTGTTCGTGGAGCTATAAAATTTTGTTGAAATTTGAAGAGGAAGATTGAATTGGAAAATTTTAGGGTCTACGGTTTGCTGAGCTGAAGAGTGGTAGGGTTTGGTGGAGTTTGAGATGTATTAATAGTGAAGGTTGGAAAGTTGTCTTGATTTTTGTGCAAAAGAGACTTCTTAACCTGAAATTTGAATTTCTGTCGACTGAATATTGGGGTGAGTGGACCGAAATATGTAGGGATTAGTTCCTGAAACTTTTTTCCTCAAAAATATGGAATTTAGTCGCCTTAAATTTGTAGTCCAGTCGACTGAAATATGAAAAATTTATAGTTGATATGAAGTTTTATTTGGAGGGTAAAGATTTTTGCATGAAATAAAAAATTTATCAAACAAACATATAGGAGTAACATTAAAAACAATATAAAACTTAATTTTCAAAAGATTGAGAATCATCAGAAGGCGGCTCGATCTTCGTAATTTCCCTTAATGGCCGAATAGGAGACCAACCATTTCCTCGTTCCCAGGAGTTCGGTGATACCTGAGGACATTGAGGGCTTGGTTCCCAAGGATTGTGAGGAGCTTGAGAATGAATAGGAGAAGATTGTTGAACATTCTCCCTGGACGAAGATCCGTAGAATTTTAACACGACCAATTTTAAGAAGCTTAAATGCTTAGCATTTACTTTTTGTTCATTATAGTGTTCACGTGGCAATTCAAGAGTTTCTCTCTGATAATGATGAATGTCCTCTATTTTCTCCTTAGTAGATGGAGAGCCAAAGTGTAAAGTACGCTTGGTTCTCTTCCCTTGAGGAGTGTATCCCATATGGTGAGTTGGTGATGGTCTGATGTTTACAAGATTATAAGTTGGAGTAGGTGTACTGGTATTTTTTGATGATGATGAAGATGGAGTATGGAAACTAATTAATGATGGGTTGGATTCATTTTCAGATGCAATGATAATGATAATAAATGGAGAGTATTGATAACTCTGGAAACTTTGAAAACTTTGGAAACTAAAGATTGTATATAGGATGAAATAAAAGTCTAGAATAAAGCTCTATATATGAAAAGGAAGGCTAAAAAATAGGTGAAAGGGTAGGATTAAAATTCATTGGAAAATAGTGGCCAGAAAACAAAATAGTGGTAGAAAATGAATAAATAATGACCATTGAATTGATTCTAGCCGAGTATAGTGAAATATAGCAAGAAACGTAGTAGTAAAATGGAAAGTCAAGAGAATTTCTTACCAGCAACCCAAGTTCGAGTGCCAACAACAATAATTTTTTGTAAAAACATACTTTTCTTTAAAAAAATAAAAAATAAAAATTTAAAACTATAAATCATGAACTGACATAATACCTAATTCTCTTCTTAATTTTATAAAACTATTTTCATTTAGAGGTTTTGTAAATACGTCAGCTATCTGATTTTCTGAAGAAACAAATTCTAGTGAAATATTTCCTTTTTCTATGTTATCTCTAAGAAAGTGATGTCTTATATCTGCTTAGTTCTAGAATGATTTATAGGATTTTAGATAAATTTATAGCACTAGTATTATCACAGTAAATAGTAGAGTTTATAAGAATAATTCCAAAATCTTGAAGTGTTTGCTGCATGTAGATTACTTGAGTATATGCCAAAGCAGCAGAGATATATTATGCTTCACGTGTCAAAAGTGAAACACAATTTTGTTTCTTACTAAACCAAGATACTGAAGATTGTCCAATAAAGTGACAAGTCCCTCTAGTACTTTTTCAATCCGTCTGGTATCCTCCAAAATCAGCATCACTATAGGACACTAATTCAAAAGGACATTCTTTCGAATAAAAGAGACCATAGTCTTTAGTCTTGCTTAAGTATCGCAAAATTCGCTTCACTACACGCAAATGTGATTCTTTAGGATTTGCTTGAAATCTTGCACATAAACAAACACTCATCATTTTATCAGGTCTGCTTGCTGTTAGATAAAGTAAGAAACCTATCATACTATTATATAATTTTTCGTCAACAATTTTACCATTTTCATCTCCGTCGAGATGTAATGTAGTACTCATAGGGGTGGGTTTAGCAGAAGTATTTTCCTTATTAAATCGTTTTATAAGATTATTACAACATTTTTCTTGATTAATAAAAATCTCATTTGTTAATTTTTTAATTTGTAATCCGAGAAAATATGAAAGTTCTCCCATGTGAGACATTTCAAATTCTCTTGTCGTAATTTTTGAAAATTCTTGACATAATTTTTCGTTTGTTGAACCAAAAATAATGTCATCAACATAAATTTGAACTATTAAAATATCATTCAATCTTGTTTTATAAAAAGAGTTTGATCAACTTTACCAATTATAAAACTAGAATTTAGTAAATAACTCTTAAGACGGTCATACCAAGCACGAGGTACTTGTTTTAAACCATATAAAACCTTTTTTAATTTGTAAATAGAATCAGGATATTTTTCATGTGTGAATAAAGGAGGTTGTTCTACATATACATTTTCTTTTATAAATCCATTTAAGAAAGCACTTTTTACATCCATTTGATAGATTTTAAAATTATTAAAACAAGAATAAGCTAATAAAATACGTATAGCTTCTGGATGAGCTACGGGTGCAAATGTTTAGTCTATTCCTTCTTATTGATTATAATCATGAGCGACTAATCTAGCTTTATTTCTACTTATATTTCCTTGCTCATCGGCTTTATTTCTATAGACCCATTTTGTACCGATAACATCTTGACATTTGGTCTAGGAAATAGTCCCAAACGTCATTACGTTCAAATTGATTTAATTCTTCTTGCATACCCATTATCCAATAATCATCAGTTGAAGCTTCTTTGGGATTTTTAGGTTCAATATTAGAAAGAACGGCTACATGACCCATTTGATTTAGTTGACTACGAGTTCTTACGTTTGAATGAATTTCTCCAATTATATTTTCAGTTGGATGATTTCTTAAAAGTCTTGGAGGTGATCTTATTTCATTATTATTTTAAAAATTGTTTTCTGTATTGTTTTTAGAATTTTCAAGATCATCATCTGAGTCATTAGATTTGGAAATAGTTTCTTTAATTTCTACATTATGACCATTTTTGAAATATTAATTGAATGACACATGGAGTGTTTCTTCGATTACTTTAGTTCTTTTATTATAAATTTGATAAGCTTTGCTTCGTTCCGAGTATCCAATAAAAATTCCTTCATCAGATTTTGGATCGATTTTTCCATGCTTATCCTTTGTATTTAATATAAACATTTTGAACCAAAAACTTTAAAGTAGGAAATATTCGGTTTTCTTCCATTAAAAAGCTCATAAGGAGTGTGTTCAGTTAAATGTCTTATGGAAACTCTATTTAAAACATAACAAGAAGTGGCAGCAGCTTCTGCTCAAAAATGTTTTGGTAGAGTAATTCCGTTTAATAAAGTTCTAGCACATTCTTAAAGAGTTCTACTTTTCCTTTCTGTAACTACATTTTGTTGCTAGAAAATGAAAAATTATGAACAATTCCTTTCTTATTACAATAATTTTCAAAAGCCTCATTTTTGAATTCTCCTCTATGATCACTCCGAATATTTTTAGTTTTTTAATTTTTGCTATTTCGAATTCTTTTAGCAAATATTTTAAAATTTTCAAAAGTGTCACTTTTATTTTTCAAAAATATTGTCCATGTAAATCTTGAAAAATCATTAACTATTACAAAACATATCTATTATGATTAACAGATTGAGTTTGTGTTGGTCCAAAAAGATTAAAGTGTAACAACTCAAGTGGATGTAAAGTAGATATCATTTTCTTTGATTTAAAAGATGATTTAGTTAGTTTTTCTAATTGACAAGCATCAAAAATATTTTTAGCTTAAAGTTCATCTCCGGTAATCCTCTAACTAAATTATTCTTAGATAATTTGTTAATAGCTTTAAAATTTATGTGACAAAATCTTTTGTGCCATAACCAAAGATCATTGTCTTTGACTATTAAACACATATTTGTGTTATAATTAACATTCATATTTAATATGTAAATATTTCTTTCACTTGTTCCTTCAAAAATAAGTTTATTATTTTGATCAAAAATATTACTTATTTTCAGAAAAAGTTATGTTAAAACCTTTATCACATAGCTGACTTATACTAAGTAAATTATGTTTTAAATTCTTAACTAATAAAACATTTGTAATAAGAGGTAAATTAGATGTACTGTCATTTCTCACATCACTTTTGCCAATGATATATCCTTTGAATTATCTCCAAATGTGACAGATCCTCCATCCGAGTAGATAATATTTGTTAGCATATCTATGTTTCATGTCATATGTTTTGAGCAACCACTGTCTAGTATCCATTTTCCTCTTTTCTTAGTCGGTACCTACAAAAAATATAGAAAAAACATTAGCACCCACCTTTTATTAGGGTCCTAAGAGTCAGATCTTAGGAAGCCAAACCGTAAGGGTTTGGAACTCCCTTTATAAATAAAATCCTTGTTTTTATGAACTGTAGATATAAAAGATCTTATGTACTAATTTATGATTAAATTATTGTTAGTATTTGATATCCAAATTTTTATAGTACAATTTTTACCAGCTTCTTTCTTTTGAACAATAACCTTTGGTTTTGATTTTGCTTTCACAAATTATTCTGCAAATTGTAATTTTTACAGGATGAGTAATTCTTCTTTGGTTTTGAATTTTTTTTTATCTAGGTCCATTCTTACTATTAATAGACTGAGAATCATTAATAATTTTAGAAAGATTTTCTCTTTCTTTATTGAAATTTGTCAAATTTTTAGAAATACTTTATAACTTAGTTTTGAGACTAGTGTTATTTAACTCAATAATTTTGATATTTGATTTCAATTCTTGATTTTCTGATGCTAATGTCATATTCGTTTCTTTTTGCACTTCTATTTCTTTTCATAGCATAGTGATTTGAGAAGAAACACTAGATAAGGATTCTTGTTTTTTAACAAGCTCTTCTTCTAAAATTTTCTTTTCATCTCTTAGCATATCAATATCTATTCCAGCTCTCTTTAGCTTTTTTGATGCATTTTTATATTTTCTTTTAATTCCTTGTGTTTATCTAAAAATCTGAGTTTATATCAATTAAATCTTCAAAAGATAAATCACTTACATCATCAGTTGAAGCCATAAAGAAAACATTAGCTTGTTCTAAATCACTCTCTGTAACACTCTCTGATAATGATGACGACGACTCTGAATCATCCAAAGTTACTGAAAGTGCCTGCTTCTTCTTGTACTTGTCCTTCTTATTTTTGAATCTATCTCATTTTCTTTCTGGACAGTCTTTCTTTATATGACTATTTTTATGACATTCATAACATTCGAGATTCAAGGCTGGTAATTTGCTACTGTTGTCTCTTCTATTATTTCCAAATTTCATGTTCTTTCTGAATTTCAGAAACTTTTTGAAACTCTTTGCAATCATTTCCATGTCATTTTCTTCTGAGTTTGAGTCTTCTTGTTCATCTTTGAATGCAATATTTCTTTTACTTTATGCTTAATCTCGCTTAGCCAACACATTTACTTCATTTGACATCGATTTCCAATTAACTCTTTAGGTTTGGTGGTAGAAATGTCATTAGCTTCTTCAATGGCTAAGACCTTTCTTTCCCATTCATCCGTCAAAGAGTTTAAAATTTTAGAAACTATATCAAAATATGAAAATTTTCTCCTAATACCAATAGTGAATGAGGTATTTCTTGAAATCTAGAGTACATGTCATTTATGGTTTCATTTGGTCTCATTCTGAAATTTTGGGATTGGTTTTTGAGCATAGAAATCTTGCTTTTTTAACTTTTTTAGTTCCTTCATGTGTGATTTTAAGAGTTTTTCAAATATCATAGGCAGTTGTACACATTCTAACTCTATTAAATTCATTTTTGTCTAATGCACAAATAACATATTCATAGCTTTTGCGTTTGATGTAGCATCAGTTCTTTGTGTATTTGACCATTCTACAAATGGTGTAGTGGGTATAGTGTATTCACTTTGAGTAACATTCCAAGTATCATATCCATTTGCTTGCATGAAAATTCTCATTCTAATTGACCAGTAATTATAGTTCAAACTATTAAATAGTGGTGGTCGTGTAGTGGATTGCTCTTCAACAAAACTAGTGTTAGTATTATTTTCCATATTAACAATGTATCATATAACTTTGTTACGGTTATAGGATGTGACCTATGCTCTGATACCAAATGAAAATTATTCCTTGGATCGTAATATGGAATATTAACTAAGTTATCTACTAATGCAGAATATGAGTATAAAAAGTTAAAGGAAATGACACCAGGGATTTTTATACTGGTTCGAACTCCCGTTCTACGTCCAGTCCCAGACTCCTTCTTGAGTTTAATGAGCATCCCTCTCTTAAGCCAAAGGAACATGTATTACATCGCCCGAGTAACCGAACAGGACTACTGCATAGACAACCGAATAGGATTTCTACCTCCTAAGCAACTGAACTGGACTTCTACAATACAGATAGTAAAGTTGTTTCTAACTGAATATGCTCTTGAATAGCATTGATAAGTCGATAAAATACACCCTACCTATAATCTTCTCTGTTTTTGGTATAACATGTAGTTCATGAAGATTGAAAGTAATTGTAATCATACAAAAATTTGTGCTTGAATGTGCAAGTGATTTGAGAGCATTTATAAATTTGTAGAAAATGGTGTGCAAGAATATAGATAAGAATCAAAGAATAATGTTGTGTTTTGCAAACTGAAATCAAGTCTATTTATAGTGTTGAATAGTTGTAACTATTAGTGAAAATATTCGGCCAAAAGATACAGAAACAAGCATTGAATTATCAGATGTTTCTGTTCGTTGAAAAGAGGCGGCCGTTCAGAAAAATAGCCATTATGAATATATATTCGACTGAAAAACGAATTAAGTAGACTGAATATTCAGACGAATTTGAATTTAAATTTTATTGTGAAAATACACTTCATTCAGTCGACTGAAAAGTGGAGTTTAGTCGACTGAATGTTCAAAAATGCTTGTGCATATGTGCATGTTTCAGTCGACTGGAGTACCTTGTTCAGTCAACTAAAACTGTCGCTGCAAGCCTGTATTAGAAGATAACTATATAGGGGATGTCGTGCTCTTTTTCCTTACCACAATGGTAAGGTTTTTTAAGGAGGCAAATCCTTCTATTATTGGTTCTATTCATCATTAATAAAGAACATTTTCCTTTGAAAAAATATATTATATCGAATAAGTTTTAAAGGCTTGTGTGCGTATACCACTTAGGAGAGATTTTAACAAATGTTAATGTTGTGACTAGACTATAGACAAACCAAATCAAAATGTTTGAAACTTGTTGTTGAAATCTTTTGGTATTCGATCTATTGTCGAGTAAATCAGTATCCTCTCCTGCAAATTTGGTTAGTTCATATAATATATACTTATGTAGTTGTCACAATTAAAACATCAAAATATTTGGCTCCCACAATATTTGGAAACTTTAGTTCTGTAAGGACCCAATTCTTCGACTTCCGAAAACCGACATCAATACGTTC
Source organism: Allium cepa (assembly GCA_030765085.1). Classification (NCBI taxonomy): domain Eukaryota; kingdom Viridiplantae; phylum Streptophyta; class Magnoliopsida; order Asparagales; family Amaryllidaceae; genus Allium; species Allium cepa. The sequence continues at coordinate 245,131,863 of CM060930.1, forward strand.
ACTGTATCAATTGCCGAGCAATCGAATGCCGGAAAACCGAACACTTAGGGTTTTAAGAAAAAGAAAGAGGTAGAAGAAGAAAGAAAAAGATAGAAGAAGAAAGAAAGGAAGAAGCAACAGAACAATATCAGAATCTAACAATCGCAGCGGAACAACATATAATAGATAAATGAATAATCATTTAAAACAAAGAACTATATCGGTTATTACATCACATCACATTACATTACATTATCAGAGTGTACAACAAACAAACAGCGGAAAAGAAAAACTATATACTAGTGAATACGCCATGCCATCCAGCTTGCCTCCAGCAACTCCTGAATTCCAGAATATCCTGATAACCTAACTCTAGACTGCCCGTGTGGAAATTGGTGGGCACCCAGAGTTTAGGAAGGGAAACAATAAACTCCAAGTTAGTCATGTGACTGGTGTGAGAACTTAAAACAGTTTATCTTTAAAACAAAGAACAGGATAATTTTAAAATAGATTCGTAATGCTTTTTAGAAAATGAGGCTACCATAAGGCCTCCCGGCACACACACAATGCAAACGCAGACTTGGGGGAGATTTCTCCTTATGATAGTCAAAGATGCTTACTACGCAAAATCAAATCATTTTTGATATTATTATTATTAGTGCATAATGTAGAAAAAATCATTTCGAAAATAAAGATATAAATCTTAGCCAGCATAGGTACCATTATATTATGCCTACTATAGCTACTATATTAAATGGCAGGTTCTACAACTAAAACCGTACAAGGTTCGTATTGTTTCTTTGGATTTCCAACAAATGGTCAGGCCAAGAAACTTCCCATTGCCACATGGAAACGCCTCTGGAAAGACGCCCCGAGAACCTAACCGGATCTCTGCCAACACAAGGCCGGGTTACCTCTGCAAAAATAGGTAACTACTGACGCGCGTATGCCACCCCCCGGTTGTAACAACCTTTATCTAAGGATCCTCAACCAACATCAATCACAAAGTTATATAAATTTGCAATATTCACATAAGTTAAGTATCCGGGATCCATACCATGATACCACTTCTTTCCAGAAGGCAATGACATACACTAAGGGGCGCTACTCCCTAGAACCTTGCTGCATCCTTCCTGTTTTGACCATTTCCGGGGTGTGAGGTCCGACAAAGTCTCGTCCACAAAGCCACGCTTTGTACAAAAGCTGTGCTTTGATCATCAAATGCTCAACAGCACTTCGTATGCCACATTACCAATTTGGGAATGTATCACTAGTAACCATCAACTACATAGCCTCTAAGGGTGTTAAGCTAAGAGAATAAATTCTCCGCCACCAACGGGAACATATTTGATAGAAACCAGCTTTACATCTCAAATTGTAACGTCAGACACACCTCCATACAAGTCCGTTCCGGAATCGAACGGAACCGAAGGCACTTACAAAGAAGTCCTTGCAATCCGGATATTCACAAATCACGACCGGACTTCCCATCACAAAGGGTAATATTCTATATTGGGGATCAGCCGATGCAGAAATATTCGACGGTAATCCTTCCGTTTTCATAAATATCCGGTCTTCAACACCGGTCATCAATGATATCTATTACGACGTATCATATATTCGGAATGGGTTATACGACCCCAAGGTCCTTTCCCGGCCAACCCGAATAGTGAGCGCTTATTTTTAAAAATAAGTGTAGCATTCAAATTCAAGCAATCACAACAAATACCTATTTAAAGGTAAATATTGATAGTCGGTTATTTAACTATCAATAAGTATGCACAACATCACCATATTCCAATATTTTTCCAAATTATTTATTTTTTTCAAAAATATCTTTACAAGATACATATATAATTTCCATACATCAAAAATAAATCGATATTTATTTTTTTAAATGAATTTCCCTTTCTTTTATAAATTCCATAGTGAATTTATATTTCAAAATATCTATAAATATATGATTTCCAAATCGATTTCAAATATTCACTTTCAATTTATCTTTAAAAAGATAATTCTCAAAACGTTCATTTCATATTGGAAAAAAACATTTCCCTACTTATTTAATAATAAGTATTTCACAAATCTATTTATTTTCAACATTTGGAAAATATTCGATATACTTAAATTAATATTAGGTATATATATATTTCATTTCTTAAGGAAAACATTTTCTTAAACACTTTTATTTGAGTCCAAACAAATATTGCGTAAAACATTGTTACGACGACCCAAAATCTCCAGTATAGGGATTCAAAATTTAGACAGATATATATAAATCCCAATACTGTATAAAATATTTCCTTTTGGAAATCATTTACTATAACAATAGTGTTATAGTCCACCATTTCCTTCTATTCCTTGAAAACGCCTATTTCAACAATGAATGTTGAAATCTATGTTTTCAATACTTAATACATTAAAAACATCTCTAATCGTTTTAATTCTATTTAAAATATCATTTTTCCCAAAACATTTCTTTAATATATTATTCACTATCCAAAATCGTGAATATACTTCGTTAATCCAAATTCAACATTTTCTACACGTTTTACTTAAAAGGTTATCCACTGTCCAAAATCGTGGATACATCTCCTTTAATAAACTTCTATGTTTAATCTATCGAATTCAATTGATTTAGGATTTATAAAATAACGTTTATAAATTCACATCTATAATTTTATAAAAACTTCAACTTATAAAATCCCTTACTTAACAAATTCTATTTATATTTCATTTAAATGCTAAAACCCAATTTATAAGTAAATTATTTATAATTCTCTTATTTTACAAAAATCATTTCCTTTTATAACTTCACAATTTTGTAAATTTCATTAACTTATGAATTCATTTATAATTCATTTTAACGCTTATAAAAACTCGTTTTATAATTCCAGTATTTTTATTTATAAATATCCATTTTATAAATCTTTTTATATAAACCATTTATAATAATTCAAATATCCCAATTCAAACCATGTTACAAATTTATCTACTACTTATTTCAAAATTCAAATTTTATTTATTTCCGATATCTAATGATACCTGAATTTTATTATTAACAATTCAAAATTTAATAAAACGTATACTTTCAAAAATCACTTTAAAAATCCTTTTAAAATTTGAAATCATTACTTTAACATTTTTAAAACTCCAAAATAGGGCCAGTGATGCAACACACCAAATAATCAATCACGGCATCCAAACATCATATATCATCATATGATAATCAAAAAATATCACAATATCTTTAATCAAATAAATATTGGTGAGGAATCCAGTTGGATCCCTCCAACCTGTTTCCCTGCATCCACAGACATTAGCACAATACCAATCCCGTTTCAAGACGGGATATCACGGTATATGAGATTTATAATATTATTATCCGCTTAATAGGCGGTGCAATAGGGTCTCATCCGCTATATAATGCGGGAAATCAACTCCAAGTACATATATAATACCAATTCCACTTCGAGGTGGAATATCGCGGTATATGGGTTCAATAAATAACATCCGCTTAATAGGTGGCGTATAGGGTCTATTTCAATATAATAGATAATACTATATTATCCAAACAAACAATCAACACAATCAATAATTTAAAATCTAACTATTTAAAATTTAAACAAAACCCTTTTGAGTGAGAAGTTCTCACCTTTGCTTTTTATTTTGCAATCCATTTCCATCTTGACTCGATTTTCTCGATTTAAGACCTTGCATAACAATTATATGATTTTATAAATATTCGAATAAATCGAACCATTAAATTTTCATTTATAAATTTAATTACCAATGATTTTATTTTAAACTTAAAAATTAAAATTTTGAACTGATTTTCTTTAAGTAAATCTAATTGTCTAACCATTTGACAAATTTAATTTACGAACAATTCAATTTAAACAAATGATTTCATTTCAAACCAATTTCTTTTAAACAATTTGTTTAACTAAAATTTTAGTTTTAAAACTATATTTTCGTTTCAATTAAATACTTTAGCAATTAAAATTATTACATAAATTAACTAAACAAATTAATTACTAAAATAAATTGGAAAACTGTATTTTATCTCTATCTTCCATTTTTTCAAACTGTATAAACTAAGAAGATGATCTATATTCACTTTAAAAATCTAACTTCTTTTTATTTATTTATTTTCATTTTTTTTTAATAATAACAGAAGTTTTGTTTTACTGCATACTTATAAATATCCAAACTTTAAAGATTTGCATTATAAAACTTACTGTAATATATATCTTTTAAATTAAAATAAAACCCTACAACTAAAGCAATTGAGAATCACGTACCCAATTTCAAACGAAAGCTTGAACGCGCGCCCTAGGACCTTCCTCCCAACTGCTGCCTCCACGCCCTAGCCTCGCGAGCGAATTCCCAAACTCCAACGCGAAACCCTAGGCGTTGCCGTGAACCCCCGTGCTTGCCGAGGAATTCCATGAGTACGCCACCAACGAACGCCTCGATCGCGACCCCAAAGCCTCGCAGTCGCCATCCAAACCCTAGCCGCATCGACCATCGCGCGCGCGCCTCCAGTAGCCGCCGCACTTGCTCCCTGACCTCGTCGTCGCTGCCTTATCCATCGCGCCGCCGCTAGAAGCCATCCCATTCGAGGCCGCCGCCACCGAACCCTAGCACGAGCCTTCACGTGCCGCCGCCTTCAACTCGAGCTCCGACCCATGCGTCCGCGCTCGCGCCACCAGATTTGAAATCGCGCCTCCTTCTAGCATCGATTTCATCGTGCCCGCCTTTGATTTGATTCGACTTCGTATATATATTGGAACGAGATTTTCGTTCGTTCGAACGAAAGTGAGGAGGTTGCCATTTTTATTTGATTTGAATTCGATTTTTTTTTTCATTTAAATCTGAGAGAGGGGCTTCGGCCATTCAATTTTGATTTTGAACGAAAAAAACTTTTGCTCGCGTGTGTTTTAAAAGGAGCAGCAGGGGACAAGGTTACGTGATTTACAGAGAAAAGGTCGTTGATATTAACGTGCTTACCTTACCTCTACAGTGTTTTGAGTTGAGGCCAAAAGTGCTGATGTGACCAAATTCAAATTTTAAATTTAAATTGAATTCGATTTAAATTTCAACGCGTTTACTTACCGTACGGTCACACAACTCCGATCAATACGAAATTTGAAATCCGATAATAATTCAATATTACGGACCCAATGCAGCAGGTTTCGTCAAATTCCGAGACTGTGCCTCGGAAGGCTATTTTTAAATATCGATTTAAACGATAAAATTTCAATACTGAACAAATCACTTTCAAATTCAATTCTGAAGCTTCTATTATCTTCAGTATTATCAATATGGATTTTACAAGCCTTTGAAATATTTTTAATCAGCTAAAAATTGAAGATTCAAATTATTATTCAACTTTCAATAGATTAAATTTTATAATTTAATTGCCAATTTCAAAGTTATATTGAGAATTCAAACTAAACCATCATTCAAATATTTAAAATTAATTAAATATTTTCAATTTAAATTGTTCAAAATTTAGGGTCGTTACAAGTTCACTACTTGAGTTTATCATTTGAGAGAAATACTATTGTTCTTTATTTTACAACTATAACTATAATTTGCAAGAAATGAGAGAGTCTGTTTTGTGCATATGTTTAGAGTAAAAACAGAGGATATCAAAGAGGTAGAGTAATCATGTTATAGAAATGTGGATGACGGGAGACAAAAATGGAACAACGACTTCAAAGAATATATATATATATATAGTTATATATATATATATATATATAGTGTGTGTGTGTATGATGTTCATTCTACAAAAACTCAAGAAGAAGTCTTGCAATGGCTATGATATCATTATGCTCCCTTTATAGTTGTGCTCCGTATATTGTTTTGGAAAGAAAAGCTCTCTTGTAGTGGCATTACAAGTCTTGTTCTTATTCTTGATTCTTTGATGTCACTTTTGCAAGTGAAATAAATGATCTTGCTATTTCTGCACAATGTTTGAAGCGCATAAAATATGTGTTAAATGTATTCTCATCTAGAGAAATCTTTATTATGAAACTGACTTAAAATTTTAAATCATTGCTTACAATATCAATTTAATTTTTTTTCATTCGTTTTTCTTTATGTTTATCAATCATTTTCTGGTATACATATATCTCCAAACCATGAATGCTCCTAGATGAACTGCACATAATATAACTCATAGTCCCAATAGAAGCGGATTGTTCAAGGGACTTGCAATATGGTTGAGCTGTATGTATGCAGCGATGATTTTAATTTTTCGTTTTCTTTATGGTTTCGAATTCAGCTTGATCATTTGATGTAATATAATATGATTTGAGAAAAATAAAGGCAAAGAGTAAATATGTTTTGTTCCATGAAGAATATATTTTGGCATAATTGTTGCCGCATTTAATTTTATTATGTACTGGAAAAACTATGCGCACGATCAATTATCTAAAAAAAATAACTACATGTCCAACACTATCTACATGGAATATGAATCCTCAGATATTATAAGTATTTTCAAATTGTTCCTTTTTTGTCTATGTTTTTTATATGCTATGGTTACCCTAAATTTCATTGCGCTTTTTATTTATTGTTAAATAAAGTTGAAGAGGTCAAACATTAATGTGAAAAAGTGGAACTAGTGCTTAACCATGTTTTAATAATTTATTTGCTGATTTTGAAATCAACATGTACAAAGATTGTCCAGACTATTGTTAAAGTAATGAGAAATGAGCTGAACATAAAGTTACTCCAAGCTATTTTAGATGTGGTTTCATGTGTGCGTCATATATGTAGCAAGTAGCTCTCATTTAAGAACATGTAACTAGTTTCAATGTAAAGTAATGAGAAAGCCTCTTAAAAGAATGGATTCTTAGAACTGTCAAAGCTCATTAGATCTGCTAAAACACTAAATAGAAATCTCTATTCTTAATTAAAGGACTATTGGTTCATGAATCATGACCAAATAGTCTCTTATTTGAGATTTGTATTTCTATTATGAGATTTGCATGTGTGTGTCTATATAGTTATATATAGTGTGTGTCTGTGTATGATTGTTCATTCTAGAAAAACTCAGGCAGAAGTCTTGCAATGGCTATGATGTCATTATGATCCCTTGATAGTTGTGTTCCATATATTGTTTTGGAAAGAAAAGCTCTCTTGCAGTGGCATTACAAGTCTTATTCTTTGATTCTTTGCTATCACTTTTGCAAGTGAAATAAATGATCTTGCTATTTCTGTACAATCTTTGAAGCGCATAAAAATGTGTTAAATGTATTCTCAACTTGAGAAATCTTTATTTATGCTACTGAAATAAAATTTTAAATCATTGCTTACAATATCAATTTGATTTTTTTCGTTCTTTTTCCTTTATGTTTACCAATCAATAGTAATATATATCTCCAAACCATGAATGCTCCTAGATGAACTGCACATGATATAACTTATACTCCCAATAGAAGCAGATTGTTCAGGGGACTTGCAATATGGTTGAATTGTACGTATGCAGTGATGATTTTAATTTTTTGTTTTCTTTATGGTTTTCAGTTCAGCTAGATCATTTGATGTAAAATAATATAATCTGGGAAAAATAAAGGCAAAGAGTAAATATGTTTCGTTCCATGAATAATATATTTTGCCACAATTGTTACTACATTTAATTTAATTATGTACCAAAAAACTATTCGCACAATCAATTATCTAAAATAATAACCACATGTTCAGCACTATCTACATGTAATATGAACCCTAGATATTATAAGTATTTTCAAATTGTTCATTTTTTGTCTATGTTTTTTATATGCTATTATTACTGTAAATTTCATTGCGCTTTTTATTTATTGTTAAATAAAGTTGAAGAGATCAAACATTAATGTAAAAATGTGGAACTAGAGTGTAACCATGTTTTAACAATATATTTGCTAATTTTGAAATCAACACGAACAAAGATTGTCCAAACTATTGTTAAAGTAATGAGAAATGAGCTGAACAAAGTTACTCTAAGCTATTTTAGATGTGGTTTCATGTGCGGGTTATATATGTAGCAAGTAGCTCTCATTTAAGAACATGTAACTACTTTCAATGTTAATTTATACCTTAAACGTGAAATATAACAAATTGTCAATCAGTTATAGTTTTTCATTTTTGTTTTCTATTCATTATACAGTTTTGTGAAATATAGTATGTCATTTTATTTCCTTCTCATCGAAAAATGCTACCATGTCTATTTTAGACTAACCACTATATCTAATGAAGAAGATCTTTTATTTCTGTTAGGAATCAAAGTTGTAGTCTTGGGTATGCATGAACATGGAAGAATAATAATTCCATAGGTTTATTTCTCTTCTTTTTGGCTAAGTAAGGTCGGTCAAATTTATAGCTTATTTTTCTATTTGATACAAAAATTTCATGCACAAGTCCATCGGACGTGGATGCATATTGAATGTCAGTATTCAAAAAAATGCAACATTACATACATGTCAAAGTCATTTTTTAAAATTCAAAAAACCATATAAATAATGGTTTTTAATACTAGATCCTCCTGCGCACGTGCATCACTCATGCTAAAGTACTCATGTGTGTGTGTGTATTTGACATGACTCATCACTTGGCCAGTTCTTATTTTATTCTGCCATCTGCATGCACGATCTTTCCTTTTTTTGCATCTATCTGCTCTCTTCCCTATGCTATTTAATAGCACATCTTCGACATTCCACATCTCGCTTCCCCATTTCTATTCAACGGCTCGCTTAATAGCTAGGAACAAATTTATAATAACTGCGCCAAGTTTAAAAGATTTCAACCTCATAACAGATATCGGGCTTGGAAAAGATGTCGTGTGCATTAGGGGATGTCGTAAATATCAGGTTTCGAGCATGTCATATCTCAAGCTTATAGTATATCAAAAGATTTCAAATATATATCTTTAAGTTTCAAATATACATGGTTTCATGCATATGTGCAGTTTCAAGTATTTTAGGCTTCATACATATATAATTTTAAATGTATAAATTTCATATATAGATATATATGGTTTCGAAGATATAAAGTTTCATATATACGGTTTTAAATGTATAGATTTTAGAAGTATAGAGTTTTGAATATATATTAGGTTTCTAAAATAAAAGTTGGAGTTTTGCATCAATAGCAGGTTTCGAAGTTATATATAAAGTTTCTTATGTTAAGTTTCATATATATATATATATATATATATATATATATATGAAGTTTCGAATATCAAGTTTTGGATGATATCGGTTTCAAACATATAAGTCTTTGAAAATATATAGAGTTTCGAACGTATAGATTTTGAAAAATAAAGGTAATGAATATATAGATCTCAAATATATATACTATCAAGTTTCGAATGCATATGGTTTCGAATATATATATACATACAAGGCCGGCCGATTAACTTGGGTTGCCCAAGGCAAATATGAGTTGGAAGTAAAGTGAGAATAGATTATGAAAAAATAGTGCAACAACAGGACTCGAACGGAGGACATCAAAGAAGGAAAGAGAACATCATACCACTAGACTAAAGAGCATCTCTTGATGTCGGTTGCTCTTTTATATAAATTAAACAAATCTTTTATTGAAATTTAAAATTTTGTTGCCCTCCTCCGATGTGTTGCCCTAGGAGGCCGCCTCGGCTGCCTTACCCTAGGGTCGGGCTATATATATATATATACATATATATATATAATCAAGTTCCAAGTTTATATAGTTTTATATATGTATGATTTCGAGTATGTACATGGGTTTCAAAAGTATACAACTTCGAATATGTAATATTTTGCATATATCTGGATTTTGAAATATAAGCTTTCAAACATATAAGCTTTCGAATACATGTCAGTTTCAAATATATAAAGTTTTAAATATGCATGCTTTTGAATATATAGAATTTCACACACACACACACGTGTGTGTGTATATATATATATATATATGAGTTTTGAATCTTTGAATATATGCATTTGGTTTCGCATATATATATATATATGATTTCAAAAATTTATAAGGTTGATTTCAAAAATGTATAAGGTTTCATATATATGATTATGAAAAAGTATCTTGTATAATATATAAGCTTTTGTATATATGTGAGTTTCGAAAATATATATATGAGTTTTCAAATATAAACAGTTCCATATATATATATATATATATCTCTTTATGTATATGTGTGTGTAGACACACACACACACACATATATACACATACATACATATATTTGATTTTAAAAGTATATAGTTTTGAGTATAAAGGTATTTGAATATATAATCTTGAAGAATAAATATAGGCTTCAGGTATATTTGGTTTCTAATATATAAGGGTTTCGAATATATATTTTCTTATGTGAATAGTTTCGTATACAACAAAGCTTCGAATGTACTAGGTTTTGAATATATGAAAGTTTTAAATGTATGTTAGATTTTAAATACAATAGTTACGAATATGTTTGCGCAAAAAATGGGCAAACACCTCAAAGTCGTACGAGTTAGTTGATTATATGTTGTTCTTAGCGATTTGGGTGATTTATGCAAATATGTAAAAAGCAGGGACTAAACTGTAAAAGACACACAGATTTATAGTGGTTCGGCCAGAACGTGCCTACATCCACTTTATATGTTATTCTCCTCTTTCTCTTCAGATTACAAGTACAAAGCTTTGGTTACAAGTATATGAAAGTTGTTTGAAAGTTCCTTCCGTGCTTGAGCTCTCAAACTTGTCCTCCATTGTTGTACCCCTGCCCCTCTATTTATAAAGTGAGGCTGGGGGCTGGGGTCTTGGATGTATATAGCTGCTGGTGGGCCTGGGATGATGCAATCTGGACTGGCAACTTTGGTTCGGCAAGGGCTTGGTTCGGTAGTTCATGGAAGTGGAGTTGGTCCGGTGGGACGTTGGTTCGGTGAAGGTGTATCCGGTGGTGAGTGGATGGAGCTTGGTTCGGCTATGCAGGGAGCGGTGTTGGACCGGTAGGGCTTTGGTCCGGTGGTAGGAGTATGGTGGTTCGGCAAGGGCTTGTGTACTTTAGCTCGACAGTGGCTAAGGTCTGGTTCGGTGGAAGATGGAGAAGCTTTTGGACCGGTGGTGCCTTCCTCCTGGATCGGTGGTGTGTAGTAGGTGGAGTGCCGAATGAACTTCTATATTTGGGAGTGCCGAATGAGCTCTTGTATTGGGAATGCCGGATGAACCAAGGCATCTTGAATGCCGAATGATATTTCGCCGCTTGCTGGCTGCTTCTTCTTGGTTCGGTCGTGGTGGAAATGCACACAACATGGATATTCCAGTTTTGACCAAAAATGGGATAACAGAATATATATGAGATTTTGTATTATATATATATAAGTATTGTACAAATTAGCTTTTGGATATATAAAGTACCTTAAGTATATTAAGTTTTGTATATATCTGCTTTTGGATACATAAAGGTTTCAAAGATATATAATACCGATTTCTAAATATACAAAGGATTTGTATATATATGTGAAGATTACGTAAGCATAAAAGTTTGAATACATATAAGGTATCAAATATAATATCGGGTTTTGAGCCTATAACGTAGAGGATGTCGGGTTTAAGGCTGGCAGCATGATGAAAATGTAGTGACATGGCAATATATTTTTATAAAAATAATAACAACAACAATATGTAATAATAAGAGGCGTATAACGTAGGGTCATTAAGCATGCTATAATTCACGTAAAAAAACTCTTTGCTTCGTGTACATGACATTTTTATTTTGTAGTACATAATCACATACCAATGCCTATTGCTGTCAACTTGGACAAGCACAAATTTAGGTAAGATTATTCAAATAGGGTAGCAAGCACTAGGTTATCAAGCGACAATGGTTTAAGAGTAGTAATTTTCTAAATTAAAAGAATTTTTCTAGCGATGTGGGACATTTCGATGCACAGATATTTATTCTGATTATAATTTTTTTCTCTTTACATCACTTTTGTACAAATTTTTGTGAAGAGCTAAATATTCAATTTTCTGCTACAACTTGGTTTAAAAGATTTAAAGGTATGTGATTACATAAATATTGGAATTCTAACAGCTTTATGTATTGAGAACAAAGTTTTCATTTATGACAAGTAATTATCTACATGATATTGATTTAAAAAGGAAATATATAGAAGCATTCGTTGCAAGTGTTATAACGTGCATTTAACAATGATATTTGGGTCAAATATGAGCTACATTTTTCTTTACGCAAAAGTATATGAATTATAGTATACTTTTCTAACATTATTAGAATATCATGTTATAAATTATCGAATGACTTTTAGTTAGTACTTGACTTTATTTTTTAGCTATTGATGCATCTTTAACATGTTAACGATACAAGGGGATGTTTATTTCGTAATATGACATGAAATCTAAGAAGGAAAAAATCCAAGAGAAGTAGTTTTTTGCAACTTCAAATATTGATTCCAGTTAAACCGTTAAGTTTTGTGGTGATTTCCCACTTTGGATCAAATCTACTCATTGAAATTTCTATTTTGATTTGTTTGTACTTGAAATCCACCATGTGCTTATACGGAATTCAATTTCCTTTATAGGTTGAAACAAAGGTTAATCTTTTATGAGTAGACATCCGAGAAATTCTAGATTTTCTTGTCAAAGCATAATAAAAATCTTCTTATTACTAGACTGATTTCTGGTCTTCTAATCTAATTTATGGTCTTCTTCTTATTACCAAATGGATTTTTGGTCTTTTATTTCAGATGAATTTATGGTCTTCTTCTTATTACCAGATGGATTTCTAGTCTTCTTATTACCAGATGGATTTATAACCTTCTTATTACTAGATGGATTTCTAGTCTTCTATATCAAATGGATTCCTGATCTTCTTCTTATTACCAGGTGGATTTCTAGTCTTCTATGTCAGATGAATTTCTGGTCTTCTTATTGTTATCGAATAACTTTTGGTCTTTTATACCAGATGATCTTCTGGTGTTCTATTAGCAAATTTTTGGCCTTCTATGAAAGAGGATGATTTAAATATTCGAGATAAAATGAGCGTCAATCTCAAGGCAATGATTTATATTTAGTAATGGATTTCATAATAGATTTCTAGGTCATTATCGATCCTCCATTACAAGCCAATTTCCAAAGAAAGGTTAGAATTCAAAATCATCTTAAATGAATGGATTCTTAAAGAGAAGTGTGTTCTTGTTTGTAATGCCTATTAGTTCATGATCATGACTCTTTAGACTTACAAATAAGATATTTCTTTTTGCTAAGCAAAACCTGAAGTGGTACAATCATACATATCATATAAAGTGGAGCGACATACATCTACATTTATTTTAATAAATGAGTTTTATTGCTAAAAATTTACCAAAAGCATCTTTGAGAAAATATTTTAAGAAACTATTAATTACTCTATGGATAGGGGAAAGCACCTACATATTTATTTTAAATATGGTCTAAAAAACGCTCAAAAATATGAGATTTTGATCTAAAACATATTGACAAGAGCATTCCCAGTGTTTTCTGAAAACGTCAAAAACTATGTTTTCCTTTCAAAAGAAAAGTCTAAACATATTTTCTAAAAAAGTTTTTAGAACCATCAAAGCTCATTAGTGCTGCTAAAACTCTAAATAGAAATGTCTATTTATAATTAAAGGTCTATTGGTTCATGAATCATGACCAAACAGTCTCTTATTTGAGATTTGTATTTTTATTATGTGATTTGCCCTAAATTTTGCCATGATGAACAGAACATTCTATAAAAAAGGATATTTACTTTCTTACCTAAGATGTGCTTGTCTAGAAAATGGCTTAAGACTGTTAAGAGAAGCACATGAGGGATTCTTTAGAATCATTATAATGGAATAAAATTAGCAAAAAAGTCATGAGGCAAGGTTTTTATTGTCCCTAAATGAGTGATGATGCAGAGGATCATGTAAAGAGGTATGAGAAGTGTCATAAATTTTCTACAATTTCACACATGCCCCCAAGTGAGAAAACCCTAATAAGAAAAATCCATGGCCCTTCGATGAATAAGGAATCAACTTAATTAGATTATTACTTACCTTAAAATAAGGAGTTAAGCTTACAGAAATATCAATCGATTGTTTTACCAAATAGGCAGAAGCACAACTGTTAAGTGCTAAAGACTATGATTAAGTGAATAGTTACCGAATTTGGGACACTACATGAGAAAAGATCCAACAATGAAGTTCAATTTGGAAGTGAGGATTTCATCAGATTTTACAATCGAGATGGGACAACGAAAGTATTTCATCCATAGTTCATATAAAGGCTAATGGTGCTATCAAAGTTAAAAGAACATCCCATTAGAAGATTAAGAGATAAGAAATGAATCCTTAGATTTGATAAATGAACCAAGGAATGGGGCGACCAAACAAGCAGTCGAATGTCAACAAAAAGTATCTTGATATTATGACCACTAGATTAAGAAAGGATCGTTCCAAAAAGGAGATTTGGTAGTCCAAAAGGTTATACTTTAAATTGGGAAGAACAGTTTGATGTCTATAAAGTAATCTCATCAAAAAATTATCAACTGCGCCAACATAATGACAATACGATAGTTAGAAGTGAAACACCGAATATTTAAGACCATGCTTTCCCACGATGGAAGAATAAGAGTTTTTTAGACAAGTATACCTACGTAATCGATAAGTCAAAGAATAAAAGAATCCACAAAGTAAAAGAAAATGCCTTCGATCCCACTAAGATGGCCTTGGTCAAAGCACCTCTTAGAGGGAGGCTAGAATAATCCTCCAATCCCGCCATAAGGCCTGGCTAGAGCACTGCATGCCTTCGATCCTACCTGTGTGGCGTGGCTAAAGCACGAACCCATGGGCCGCCTATATAGCTTATCCAAAGCATCTCCTAGAGGGAGGTCAGAGTAAGCCATTGGTCCTGCCTAAGATGACCTGGCCAAAGCGTTATAATCCTTTGATCTTGCCTATATGGCCAGGTCAAAGTGCCTCTTAGAGGAAGGACAGGGTAAGCCTTTGGTCCCACCTAAGATGGCCTCGCCAAAGCACTGAACCAACCTTCGATCCTGCCTATAAGGCTTGATCGGAGCGGTTCCTAGAGGAAGGACGGGTAAATCTCTGATTCTGCCTAAGATTGGTAACCAAATGCACCAATCAACCTAAAATATTACCTCTAAGGTAATAAAGGGCTCAAGCTTAAATCATCGCCGAAAGAGTGATAAGGGACGAAGAGGTTTAAAACCTAAATCACTACACAAAAATTGATAAGGGTCAAACAAGATTAAAGTTTAAATCCTTACCAAAGGAGTAAGAAGGGACGAAGAGGTCTAAAACCTAAAGAGAGGCAAAAAGAATCAATCAAAATGGGTGAAGAAATCCAAAGTCCAAAGAAGAGGTAAAAGGAATCAATCAAAGTCTAAATCATTTCCTAAAGATGGTAATAAGGGATTCAATCAAAGCATAAATCACTATCGAAGATGGTAGTAAGGAGCAAAAAAGCAAAGAAGCGAAATCACTACCGAAGATGGAAGTAAGGAATTAAAGTAGGAAACCTAAATCATAATCAAAGATCGTAATAAGAAATGAAAAGTACGAACCCTAAATCACTACCTAAGATGATGGTAAGGAATCAATCCCAGCCTAAATCCTTACTAGAAGTGTAAGAATCGGTCAGAGACTAAATCCTGCCAAATGGATAAGAATAGACGAAAATGAATTAGGCACAGCCAAAATCATAGAAGAGACAACCTTATGTAAAGAAATCAATTTGACGAGAACAAGTTTCATATGATGGATAGATCAAAACAATCTTATAAGAAGAGGTGCAATCAAACACGACCAGTTTGGTCCTAAACCAAACCTACAAAGGAAAGGTCATATAACTTTTCATGCTCATATAACCTTATTCAACAAAGAAAAATCATCAAATTATCATTCGATAAACTCAATTTAGGAAAAATCATTTATTTTGAAGAAAAAAACCCTAAGGTATATTCCATGGTAAACCACACGGATGTATGTTTAGAGAGGGATGAACTAACCTAGAAGCTATAGTTAGGGCACTAAATTCTCAAAGAAACATTAGTTAAATTCTAGACAAATATCTGCTTGAAAGAGAAGCATGACAAAAAAATTAGGAATTCCAGAAATTGATAAGAGAACATGAAGAATGATCTTGAGAAAATTCCATAATATTCAGGTAAAGTTTCTAACCTCAAAAGATCCTAAAAAAGTATTCGTCTTTCTAAACTCACTTTCAAGGACACTTTTTTGAAAATCTGAAAGCTAATTTATCTTTCCAATGCGCTGCCAATTTTTATAAAAATCTCATTTGGAGCCTTTTATTTAGGGAATCTATAAAACCACTTATGATTTATGAGATATTAGATTTCTTAAGATGGAGTATAATTTCTACGAATTTATAAGTATTTTCTCTCCCAAATATATTTTCGATAGATTTCAAAGACTTTTTCCAAATATTGCTCTTCAAAAATTTCAAAGGAATAATTATAATAAAGGAAAGAAGTTGTAAAAATATATGTATAGAAAAGAAAGGAAGTACTACTCTATGTAAGAAAAAGAAGCAAGGAAAGAAGTTAAAATTCAAATATGATTCAAGCCAGAAGGAGAAAGTTGGACCTTGAAGATGAAACTGTCATGATGATAGAGTCACCATGGAAATTGGAATATTCCCAACATTTTGAAGAAATAAACATATCAAGTGAGATATTGCAATACAGGAGTTATTGGCAGTACATCAAAGAAACTACCAGCAATACAAAGGACATGGTTGTTCAATTCACAGAGGTACAAGAGGAAATAAATCAAATGGATAGCGACTCTAGAACAAATTTCACTAGAGAAATAAAAGAAGAGAAACAGTCTTTGGTTTTACACTAAAGTGTAAAAATGCTTTTTTGTACAAGAAGTGGGAATATGTTATCCACATATTTTGCTAGAAGAAATAATAAATACTAAGAGGATGTCGAATACGACAGAGATGTTGTGAATCATCCATACATGGTAAAGGATGTCACATATTATAACCACAATGAATGATGCCGAAAATCAAGGATACCGAATCTTTGTGATAGTGGATGTCGGCAATCTAGAGAAAAGGAGAAATGATGAACTAGAAGAGATGCCAAGTTACAACAATGCAATGAGATATTGTAAATCTGCAATGTAATAAAGATGTCGTATTATGAAGGGTTTCGAACTTCAAGAAGCATACATGGTGCCGCACATTAACAATAGGTTTCCACATGCCAACGAAGCACAAAAGGTTGTCGTATATCACCAGCATTCAGAAGGATCTCAAAAATCATCAATTTCGATGGAGACGTCAAAAGCCATGCAAGGAAAAAGGATTAAAATCATTACCGCGAGAAGAGTAAAATAAAATGAATCAAGAGATTTAGTGTATTTTCACTAGTTAAGCTTCAAAGTCAATCGCATTCCACCGCACATTCTTTAACTCACAATGACAACGATCCATGTAGAGCATCCAACCTTAAGGAGATCATTACAATTGGCGCTATCAAAGCCATCCCTCTTGCCAATTCATCTATCCATGCCAACTCATGTCAACTAATGGAAGCAAGCTTTTCAGCCTTCCAACCACTATAAATAGAGATGCACCCTTTGTGAAAAGGGGTCCCTAACTTCTTTCCATCACTTAGCATAAATCGCTTTTTAAGCTAGAACTTTTCTAAGCTCTCTAAGGAGCTTGAAAACAACTTTAATGGAAAATGGCCAATGACGAAGAAGATGATATGGACATATGCATAGAAAGACTTGAACAATTAGAAGTTTGCCCATTTAACTTGTTTTGTAACATGCCATATTGTTGAACAAGAGATATGTCTTGTATACATTGCTTATTATATCTAATGACAATAAATCAGAATCCTTTTAACTTTCCTGTTTTACACTTGAACACATGATTTAAATTTCAGTTTCAAATGATTTTGTAATTAATTCAAAACCAAGGGGTATTATTGGAATTTCTTCGAATGTGCCTCCTTTCACAACATTTTGGGTGTTTGGACCAATTTTTGGTTTAACAACAGGAAGTAACTTAAAGACTGTAGAGTGTGTTGTGTGCTGCCAGGCTCTTGTCTAGAATGTGTAATTGTGATACACAGACATACGATACCATACTTGTTGTACCTCACCAGATTGTTTATACTATAGAAAAAGTCATTTGATTATAAGACATGTTGTGTGCTAGTCCATAGTTTATTCTATTTTGTGATTTTAATGAGTTTGTTGATGATTGGTTTTATGGTTGATTCACCCATTGTGTTATTGTTTCCCTTTACATGTTACTTGACCAACATTGATATTGGTGATGACATGGTTAAAGATATAACCTTGTACCACCGTATGTTTGAATATAAATGTAATGCTTGTATTTATTCTAAATGTGAATCTAATTTTATTCCAAAAGTGAAATTGACCAGAGTCGATTTACTTGAATTGATGTCGGGCAGTCCAATGGTTCCAATAATGAGGGTGTGTACATAACCAATGATCAGTTGATGGAGCTTGTGTGAAGCCTTCGGGTATCCAGCACTTCCACAACTCCAAACCGTCCAACTCCCCGTTTCGATTTTACTCGAATGTTGCCATGGTAGGAAACTATTGAAGGGCACTAAGTAAGTTATTAGAGTTCAGGCTTAGGTCAATACAGGAGAGCGTATCTTTACTCATGTGTGAGTCACCGATCATCAAATGGTGCAGATTGCATCCAATTAGTTTTAGGAGAGGGCTTTAGATTTGTATGACTTACTCGTGGCTCAATTTGATTTGCATAAACTGTCTTAGGATCAATTTAAGCTTCGTTTTGAGCAAAAGTTCGTTCACGTCTAGGAAGTTTATTGACGAAAAGCAAGGGAATATATCAGTTGTCCAGTGGGCATCTACTATTGAGGCTCTATCCAAGTATGGCACAAATCTCATTAACACCCTTCTCAAGAAGAAGCAAAAGTTTTTTTGGCTTGAATAAGGCCTTAAGGAAGGTTTTTCTTATATCGCCTAATGCTACATTTGATGGCTAGAGGAAGCTGACAGGGAGAATGGTGATGAATTCAAAAAGGATAAGAAAGTGTTCGGGTAGAAGAGGAATTTTCTTTGTAAAAGCAAAGACAGAGTTTCCAGAACAAGAAGTAGACAAAAGGGAAAGTTTTAGACTTTGGAAAGCAAGTTAGGGTTGTAGAGGTAGTGTGCTATAATTATTGTGAGAAGGGACACTATTTTAGAGAGTGCAATAATCCTTCTTAGATATTCTCCCAGAAACGGTGTAGTATTTGCAATGAAGTTGGTTATCTCAACTATACTTTTCTAGCAGTGGACAAGAAGAAGAAAATTGGGAATTGGAATGTCATAGAAGCTTCAAGTGGACGTATAACATCCCTCACCTTGAGAGCCAAAAATAAACTCTGACGCAAGGGTCGAATACAATAGAATATAAATAGAGTGCCATGCTCTACGTATGAAGATGCCAGTTTGGACCCTTAAGCTTTGGAAATCTAAACAATTATTATTTCCTAGCAAGCCTCCTGCTTCATCTTCGGTTTCGTTTATTCATCCTTCTCAAAGCTTCTAACCTAAGTCCATAAACTTAGCTGCAGAATTGAGCACCCGTAAGTTTATGGGAAAAATAACAATAAAAATC
The DNA here is from genome assembly GCA_030765085.1 of Allium cepa. Taxonomy (NCBI): domain Eukaryota; kingdom Viridiplantae; phylum Streptophyta; class Magnoliopsida; order Asparagales; family Amaryllidaceae; genus Allium; species Allium cepa. The sequence continues at coordinate 245,151,501 of CM060930.1, forward strand.
ATGGTTCAAACAAAAAAATTCTATAAGTTATGTGTTACTCAAATTACATCATATAGTGAGACCTCGCACAAAACACGTAATGGGCTTTCCCCTCACTATTCAACAATTATAACAACGAACTGCATTATGCAAGTTATAAATCATGTCTAGTTTATCCCCAAAACCCCTATTTATATTAAAGTATCAAAATACTTCATTCTAAACCCACTCCGAAACACACCATACCCCTTAATATACCCAAAAGGACACATTAAAAGGCATGGTGCATTGTAGGTATAAACAAAACTAACAGAGACTAATATTCACAAGACAAAAATAGGTAAAAACAACGAAAAATAAAATAATAAATTATTTAAAATAAAACTTTCATAATTGCTATTTAAGTCAAATGACAAATACAATATCCATGTCTTAAAATACATCATGTCTTCTGAAATAAAAATTCATAGTCTCAGAATCAGAGTACATAATATCCCTTAAAATAAGCCAGAATGTAGAAAGAACTAAAGCTAAAAAAAGAAATACATGGTAGAAAACTCCTCCAAGAAAATCTCCAAGAAACCACAAGTCTACTGTCCTCTCCCTTGATTGCCTATGGGGGGAAAGGGGAAAACAGAGGAGTGGGTAAAACTAAAAGTTTGGTGAATGATAGGTCAACTTTGATTGCTTGCACTTGTCCTTGATCTCTGGTTTGATTAGGCTGAATTCCTAATCCTATAATTAGGCTGAATTCCTTATTGTGGACCATGGACTAGGTGAATCCCTACACAGAAAGCAATGAAATCCTAATTCTACCCTTTGATCCGCTTGCTACTCCATAGACCTTTCTGCGGACCAACCGTTATATAACTCCCTAAACAACAACCAATGACATCAACAAAAGGTGCACAGAGCAACTACTATGGATCAGATGACATATATAGCTCCCTACACAGAAGGCAATGATGTTTACGAAAGACATCCATACTAAGCGCTAGGAACTCATAGCAATTACTGAGCACCCGAATGGAAGTCGCACGCGTAACTGCCACCATGCCCATGCTATCTTTTGCTCCACTTATTGGGTCTTCTTATTACCTCAAACTCCAGCATAAGCGTGCCCCTCATCTCACTTCAAGCTAATGTGAGATTGCGGTGTGACCATGGAAAATAGGGGAAATGCTGTTGGTACTGACCCTTCATCCAACAATATCTAGTTGTGCCCCTTATCCAAATCCCTCGTGATTTGGACTTCTAATTGACCAGTTACTACCCTTTTTAGCATAAGCGTGCCCTCATCTCACTTCAGGCTAATGTGAGACCACCGTTTTGTCTAATAGGAAATGCTATTTGGTACATGTCCTACTTTTATCTTTGCTTATTAACTTAGATAAATTATTTAAATAAGCCTTTATTATTATTATCTTCACTATCTTTGCTTATTAATTTATCCTAAGTCTTAAAATAAGCCTCATTCCGCTCTTTTTCTTATTTTAACTTACGTTATAATCATGCTTATTACTTAACCGAAGGTCTAAGTGTGAATATAAGATGCTTTCATCTTTTACTCTTTTTTATAATTCTAAGTTAAAACCAAGCCAATTAATTAGTCCAATTCTAATCATAATTAGGCATAACTTCAGTCCAATTCCATTATTTATTACAGTCCAATTCCATTATTCATTACAGTCCAATCCCATTATTTATTATAGTTTTTATATTTTACATCTTACTTCCTTCATTCTATATTATCACTTATATAATCCATATTCACGTTTAATTTATTCTATTCCATACGCGAAGAAAAGGAGGAAGAAGAGAATATACGCTTACATAAAATCCAAAACATAGAAAAAGATGTAAATAAAGAAATAAATAATAGTAAATAAACTTAAATACTGAAAATAAACTGTAACCAAATAAATAACTATGCTTAATCGCAATAACCTATAATTAACTGAAAAAGAATAACTACAAAGGAATAGACTGGAAAATAGATCTAAAACTAATAAAAAAGCTATTCCAAAATAATAGTAAAGCTACAACTATTGGAAACCCTATTATTTTTAAATTACTTAAAGAATTCTTAAAATAATTATAATCACTCACCTCCAGTCCTAAGCTCTTCCTTTGGTCTTCCCGGATCCGCTTGGTGTTGTAAAATAATTTAATTTATAATGATTTTCTTCGTTGGAAAAACTATTCCATTTAGGGTCCTTTGTAGAAAGGTGAACCCAACTGGAGAAAAACTAGAATGAGAAAAGGTGTTAGATCTAGGGGTCTATTTATAGGGGTAGAAGTGGATCTCGGACCATTGGATTTGGGGATTGAATAAAATGCATCCACGTCATAGGATGAATAGGAGCCATCGGCTGTGAAAATAGATGGACCGGATTGGTTAGAAGAATGCAAAACACGTCACAAATAGGCTCTGGAACGTTCGAACGAATGAATGTTCGTTCGCTTGCCAAAAGGCAAGGCAGATCGACCGAGCGGTCGACCGCCTCCTTACCCATGTTGAACGACTGGTCGACCTATGTGTGTGTGTGTGTATTGTTTTCTGCTTATTTTGTTTATTTTATAACTTGGTCATATTAGCTCGGATCCTGACGTTCTATATATGGAAATTGACCAGAAAATTACCATGGACACAATGGTGCAACTTACTTGGTCCAATTTTGATACTTTCACAAAGTTATTTTATTATTTAATCAATTAACGAAATAATTATTATGAGTTAAACTTCGGGTTGTTACATTCTCCCCTCCTTAAGGGATTTTGTCTCTGAAATCTCTAAGGATAAAAGATTGTGCTAAACGTTTTCATCCAATTCTACAATCAACCACTCAATCATCAACCATTCATCCATTGTCCTTAAGTTTTTCTAATTCAACTTGATACTTATGCAATTAGTGTAGTGTAAATGTCCCTAACAAATGCAAAATATTAGGCAGTCCACTGATTCAGTTGATCTCCTTTTATGCAATCATGTCTGTGCCATGTATCCAAATGAATGCAGTAATTTCCTAATGATAACTGATATTTCTATATGCGTGCTACAAACACCATCCAAATGCAACAACCATGTGAAAATCATCCATTTATAGCAACCATGAAAAATAAAATAAAATGCACACACATCCGTATGCATATGCTCTAGTGTCCTAGATAGGCCGATCCCTAAAGGAAAATAGTGCCTAGTGTAAGTATATGCATCCATAGCATCCACTAGCAAACACTTGCAACCACTTGCATCCATCATTCACAACATGTTCTAATAACATATTTACATCCAATCCTACATTCATATGTTAATTACTAAGTTCTACCCTCCTAAAGGATAATAAAGGAAAGAACTTATTCAAAACTAAAGATGGAAAGTAGGAAATTCAAAATTCACTATTAAAGAGAGATGTGGATAAGAAGCATGCAATTTCCATCAATTTAGTCTTCTCCGAAGTCTTCTTAACCATGTCGGAGTCAAGGCAATCCCTCTGTAGACTCTATCCAACACGAATGCGACTTGTGCGGTCTTTCATTAAGAGCTTCGAAAGGTGCCACTCCAATGCTAGCTTGAGAAATACTATCTTATGTGAATTCCACTAAAGGAAGATGCTTTACCCAAGTTCTTCCAAAATCAGGAATATCCATTCTCAACCATACTTGACTTACTATCTTACTAATTTCACTTTACTGTTCTTCTTGAGTCCGCTCACATGAATCAACATTCCTAGGTTCTCACTAGGGTACTATACACTCTACAGAAACTCTATTATTACTTCCAAAAGTAATCACTGCCATCGCCTACATGGTCTTGCATTTTTTTCTGTTACATGTAGGAGATGATGATTTCTCTATACTCCATATTTATAAGAGTTTAGTTGGGTATTTATAGTTCCATTTTAAAATTTAAGGTTTCTCAATTTTTAAAACATCAAATCCCAAAATCTTTGTATTTACAGGCGTTATCTTTAAGTTTCTATTAAATTCAAAATACAAGGTTTCTTAAAATCTTATTTTTCTAGCCTTACATCTTCACATCTTTTTGACTTTACATTATTTTCCTAAACCTAGAGGGAAAACTTCCAGAAATATAAGTCTAAAACTTATTTCTCGTTTTCTTTTAAAGACCTTTTCAATTTTCTATAAAAATCTGAATTTTCAAATTCTACTTTTATTAGGTTTTTCATTTCCCTAAAACTTATTTACTTTTTCACCAAACCATTTTTTTAAAATATCTTTAAACTAATTTATGTGTTTTCAAAACATCTTCTTATTACACCTTACGGTCTCATAACTTAATATATTGGAACTACTTTCTCAAATGAAAAATTATTAACACTAAAATCTTCTATGAACCTTTTAAAAGAGAATTTCATGTTTATGTGAAATTACAAGGAACTTACTTTATATTTTTATAAATAATCTATACAAAATATAGTGCTTACCATACCTTGTATATCTCTTTCACATATTCCTTATAACTTGCACAAAACATTTTATTGATTTCATAGAAAATTATACCATTATTCTTTTCATTCCAACAGATTAAAGTATGTTTAATTTATATTCTTCCATGATAAATATTTCTAATATCTAACTTACCCATTTTTTCTTTCAAAAAAAATCAACTTCAAAACTGTTGTAATATTTTCCTAATTGCAAAAACACTTCCTTATACTTATTAAAAAATAATAAGTGTACTTTACAAACCATTTTGTTTCTATAATTAGAAATTATCTTTTAAAATATATTTTTATTTGGGTTTAAAGCAGATGCTGCGTAAAACACTATTACTACAACTCAAAAATACTAGTGTATGAATTTAATTAAAAATAAATACTAATAAGCCACATCTACTATGTAAAAACATTTCCATTGGGAGTCACTTACTATAATAGTAGCGTTATAGCCTATGCTCCTCTTATTTTTCACGAAAACATTCACTACCACTATAAAAGTTGTAATCTACGTTTTTGATACTTGATATACTCTGGGTTTTTATATTTAAAATCTTCGTTTATTTACAAAAAAACCGGTGAGTTATTTTTATATACTCCATAATTATTCAAAAATAATTCTAATTTTTCATTATATAAAAAACAACTTAAATTTCATACATTTTCAAAAACCCCATATTTATTCTCTGCAAAAAAATATTAACAATGAAAATTTTCATTTTATTGGGCTTGGCATAAAGTGGATTTTGTTCTTACTAACCTAGGAGTTCTTTTAATAAACAAAAGGCTTTTATTCTTATTCCTCTTGCATACTCATATTTATTCTGAGGCATTAGCATCAAATCCACTTGTCTTAGACAATTATAATTTCTGCAATGAAGTTTCTTCTTTGTCTATCCACTGAATTTTATTGTATATCTCTAGCCTTTGACTACCTCTCTTTGGATTTTCACAATCCAAACCTAAATGTACAAAACCATTTTTTAAATCCCTACCATGTGTAGACATTCTCTATGCCCCAATAAACACACTTCAAAAGTGATACTTCAAGAACTTTGCCTTCGGTTGATGAACACGAAGCGTACAAAGAACCTCCTTTAGATGAATAATATGCTCTTCCATTCTTCTTGGAAAACATCAAAATGTCGACCACGAATACCACCACAAACTCTATTTTAGGACATCTCTAAAAACATGGCTCACCAAATCAACAAAATAGGCCGGGGCATTAGTTAGCCCAAAAGGCCTAACCAACCCCTAAAGAATCCATCGGGTGTCCTAAATGCAGTCTTAGTAATGCTATCATTAGCTACCCTAAGCTGATGAAATCCAATGGCTAAATCAAGCTGAGAGAATACTGCAAAGTTAACTAACTGGTCAAAAAGGTTATCTATCCTAGGGAGTGGATAATGGTTCTTCTTTGTGAGCTTATTCAATTCTCTATAGTCAATGCAAAGTCAAAGAGAACCACATGCTTTGGTAGCAAAGACGATTGACGCTCCTTATTCCGATATGTTTCTTCTTGTGAAACCTTTCCCAAAAACTCATGGATCTGCTTGCTCAATCCTTTCCTTTCCCTAGGCACCATATGCCATACGGGTAATGCTACTGACTAGTAAAATAAATCCTGAAGTCAATATCTCTCTTAGGGGTAGTCCCCTAACCTCCTCAAAGACGTCTGCAAAATTTCTGATGACAGGAACCGAATGCAACTTTGACGAAGGTGAATCGAGAGAATAAAGGAAGCTCAACATAACTAACCCTTGCGGGTTGTAAGAAATCTCGAGAGTCCTACTGATGCATGTCTCTAGTCTAACGACTCTCCTTTCGCAATCTAATATAGCTCCATATGTTGATTGCTAATCCATTCCCAAAATCATCCCATATCCCAAAAATCACAATACATAGGCGTCACAGTCAAATTCCACGCCTAGGATAAAAAATTTCAAACCCCTACAAACCATAGAAAAGTGTGCTAAATCCTCTTATGGGGTTTGAAACAACAATGGGGTCTACTACTAAGGAGATATCTAAGAGCAAACAATCAAACAAGGAGCTGGAAAATGAAAGAGTGTGATGCTTCAGAATCAAAAAGAGTCTAAATAAGAAAAATCTAAAATAGAAATCAAATTTTCACGGTGACATTCCTACCTCTATCTACTGTTGGAATATGCTGCATCCAAAGCCTGAATCTGTGCTATTGGTGCGCGCATTGCCTGCCCCGTCTTCTGAGGACAAATCTTACTAAAGTGACCAAGCTGTCCATAATTGAAACATCTTCGCTTCATTCCTGCCTTATTACAGTCTTTTGTGTAATGACCGATCAATCTACAACACTTACATTTCCCACTTTTCTAGATTCGCTTCTGAGGTCCTCCCTCTTTCCTCTTGTCCTTATCCTTCCGCTGCTTTTTAGAGCTTGTAGGAACCTTCATAAGCTCTTCTTCTAGCTGCCAAGATGTAGGTTGAACACTATGTCTGTCCTCCAACCCTAACCGCCTAAACCTTTGCTCCAATTTCTCAAAACTAACCCGTGCCTCCTCGAAATTCTCCACGCCAGAAAACGATCTGCCTCTTATACTAGCGAAGTCCTTACATAGCTCAGAAAAAGGGGCTGATGTGGGTGGATTAAAGGGATTTCCACCTACTGGTGTTGTACACTTGCCCTTGCACCTTTGGTACCGTAGCTCTACGGAACCAGTCAGCCATTCTATGCAAAGAAAAGAGAGTTTACGCTTGAAAGAATCGAAAGGAGATTGCGCTGGACTTTGAGGGGATTTTTATAAACGCTCTTTTATACTTAAAAACCATTTCTAAGAGTTCTCTTCTGAAAAATTCTTTTAAAAACAAGTTATTTGGAAAAAATACTTTACTTTTTAAAAATAAATTTCTAGGAAAGATGTAACCTTAGGCTTTGATATTAAATGAAACACCCTCACACCCCTTAATATACCTAAAAGGACACATTAAAAGGCATGGTGCGTTGTAGGTATAAATAAAACTAACAGGGACTAAGATTTACAAGACAAAAGTAGGTAAAAATAGCGAAAACCAAAATAATTACTTATTTAAAATAAAACTTTCATAATTGCTTCATAAATAAGTCAAATATCAAATACAATTTCCTTATCTTAAAACTCATCATGTCTTCTGAAATAGAAATTCATAGACTCAAAATTAGAGTACATAATATACCTCAAAACAAGCCACTACACAGAAAGAGCTAAAGCTAAAATAAAAGAAATACATGGTAGAAAACTCCTCCAAGAAAATCTCCAAGCAACTGCAAGTCTACTATCCTCTCCCTTGATTACCTATGGATGGAAAAGTGGGAAAATAGAGGAGTGAGTCGAACTAAAAGTCTGGTGAGTGATAGGTTAACTTTGATTGCTTGCACTTGTCCTTGATCTCTGGTCTGATTAGGCTGAATTCCTAATCCTATAATTAGGCTGAATACCTTACTGCGGACCGGAGACTAGGTAACTCCCTACACAGAAGGCAACGAAATCCTAATTCTACCCTTTGATCGGCCTGCTACTGCATAGACCTTTCGGTGGACCAGCCGCTATATAACTCCCTACATAGCATCCAATGGCATTTATGAAAGGTGCACAGAGCAACCATTATGGACTGGATGACATATATAGCTCCATATACAGAAGGCAATGATGTCTACGAAAGACACTCATACTAAACGCTTGGAACTCATAGCTATTACTGTGCACCTGAATGGAGTTCACACACGTAACTGCCACCATGCCCATGTTACCTTTTGATCCACCTATTGGGTCTTCTTATTACCTCAAACTCCAGCATAAGCATGCCTCTCATCTCACTTCAGTCTAATGTGAGATCATTGTGTGTCCATAGAAAGTAGGGAAAATGTTGTTGGTACTGGCCCTTAATCCAACAATATCTAGTTGCGCCCTTTATCCAAATCTCCCGTGATTTGGACTTCTAATTGACCAATTACTACCCTTTTTAGCATAAGTGTGCCCTCATCTCACTTCAGACTAATGTGAGACAACCGTTTTGTCTAATAGGGAATGCTATTTGGTACAGGTCCTACTTTCATCTTTGGTTATTAACTTAGATAAATTATTTAAATAAGCCTTTATTACTATCTTCACTATCTTTGCTTATTAATTTATCCTAAGTCTTAAAATAAGCCTCATTCCCTTTTTTTTGTTATTATAACCTACGTTATAATCATGCTTATTACTATACCCAAGGTCTAAGTGTGAAAATAAACCTCTTTCATCATTTACTTTTTTTATAATTCTAAGTTATAACCAAGCCAATTAATTAGTCTATTTCTAATTATAATTAGGCATAATTTCAGTCCAATTCTATTATTTATTACAGTCCGATTTATTATAATCTAATTCCATTATTAATTATAGTCCAATTCCATTAATTATTACAGTCCAATTCCAATATTTATTACAGTTTTTATAATTTACATCTTACTTCCTTCTTTCTATATTCTCACTTATATAATCCATATTCATGTTTAACTTATTCTAATCCATATGCGAAGAAAAGAAGGAAGAAGAGAACAGATGCTTACATAAAATCCAAAATGTAGAAAAAGATGTAAATAAAGAAATAAATAGCAGTAAACAAACTTAAACACTGTAAATAAATTGTAATCAAATTAAAAAAAACTATGGTTAGTAGCAATAAACTATAATTAACTGAAAAAGAATAACTACAAAGGAATAGACCGGAAAATAGATCTAAACCTAATAAAAAGGCTGTTCTAAAATCGTAGTAAAACTACAACTATTGAAAACCCTATTATCTTTAAATTACTAAAGAAATATTAAAATAATTGCAATCACTCACCTCCATCCTAAACTCTTCCTTTGGTCTTTCCAGATCTACTTGGAGTTGTAAAATAATTTAATTTATAACAATTTTCTCCATTGGAAAAAATATTCCGTTTAAGGTCCTTCCTAGAAAGGTGAACCCAATTGGAGAAAACCTAGAATGAGAAAAAGTGTTAGGTCTAGGGGTCTATTTATAGGGGTAGAAGTGGATCACGGACCGTTGGATTTAGGGATTGAATAGGATACATCCATGTCATAGGCTAAATAGGAGCCATCGAATGCGAAAATAGATGGACCAAATTGGTGATCAGAAGAATGCAAAACACGTCACAAATAGGCTTTGGAACGTTCGAACGAATGAACGTTCGTTCGCTTGCCAAAAGGCAAGGCGGGTCGACCAGGCAGCCAACCGGTCCCTTGCTCAGGTCGACTGGCCGGTCGACCTGCATATATATGTATGTATGTATGTATGTATGTATGTATATCCTTTTCCTCTTCTACTTATTATGTTTATTTTATAACTTGGTCATATTAGCTCGGATTCTAACGTTCTATATATGGAAATTGACCAAAATATTACCACGAACACAATGGTGCAACACCCATGGCCCAATTCTAAAAATTTCAAAAAATTATTTTATTATTTAATAAATTAACGAATTAATTATTACGGGTTAAATTTCGGGTTGTTACACACTCTTGGCACAATATGTAGTTCAATCCTGCATAGCTCCATCCCATTTCCCTAGAAGTACGTCCGGTGCAATTTTGACTTATCCATTCATGCTACGTGGTATAACTCTACACAGTTTGACTCTTTTATTTTACACTGCAAAGTATAACCCTAAGAAGTCTTATTTCTTTAGTTCGAACTACAAAGTACAACCCTAATAGTTTTGTTTGTTTAGCTTACACTGTAAAGTACAATCCAAAGCAATTTCATTTCTTTAGCTTATTATATCATAAGAGAGTTACGCCACTCTCGAAAAAGTGTACAATTTGCCAGAGATCCCATGTCCCTTCGAAAAATGAATGCTTCTTTTATGTCTTTCAAATGTAGTGCATTCGAGTGAGCGCCCACACTCAGCGTTAATAGTCATTCCAAAGCCACATTCTTTTATAGGTTCTTACTTCTTTTTTTAGACATCTTTATCTCCTCGAGCTTACCTAATTGTTCTATTTTTAGGCTTTTAGTATTTTGTGTTCGTTTTCGTGCAGTACAATCTTGCCCTACTCGTGTAATGGTATAGTACATCTTTTCTAGTTGCTGCAGTGCAACCCTGCTCCCTCACTCATATCGTGGAGGCAGTATGTCTATTCTGATTTCTACGCAATGCAACTGTGCTTCCTTACTCGTACTGTAGCATAATACATTTCTTTTGATTTTGACTTAATGCAATCCTGCTCCCTCACTCATACTACGACGTGCTATCTCTCTTCCGATTTCTGTGCAATTCAACCCCACACCTTTTGACTTCTAACATTCCATCAACGTTTTGTCTTTAAGTGCAGTATACATTTCCGTAGTTTTAACTTTCCTCAAAAGTTTATTTTCGTTTACGCAGTATTCATTTATGCGGTACTGGCTCCTACAGGCAGCTCAATGCCTTCATCCCTAGGTACTTAGTTTGTTTTCTTAACGCTTGGCCCCCACCTTAACTCCACAAGGGACAAAGTCTAACGTAAATGTAACCAACCTATACACATATCACTATCTAAAATGTTCGTACTATTGGAACTGGGCTAGGCTGTAGTGGAAGAAATTGGTGAATTTTTCTAAAAAAATCCATTTCGTTCTTTATTGGGCCTATGTAGTCTTAATTTATGTAAAAAAATTCTGAATTTGTTTTTAAATAAAATAAATATTTTATTTAATTCAAAGATGATATTTTATTTTATATAATTTGTATTATAATATATATAAATACTTGTATTATATACACATACATGGGTATGTGGACATACAACAAGATACTGTGTATATGGTTTGGTGTGTCTGTAAATAAATGTTGGGATTTACATCGCAATGGATGAGTTAGCCTCTCATGTATACAAATACATTATCCAAACACACATACGTGCTTCAATTATTATATAAGTAAATATATATGACTAAATATAATTATACAATTATTTTAAATATCAGTGAAAAATTATTTATATAAAACACTTATGAAATACAATTACGAATACTTATATATATATATATATAAAATTCAAAGGTGGACTGTAACATCCCGTATCTGAGGCCAAAAGCTAAGCACTACAGATGCTGCAGTCATCTATAGTATTAACTTCTGGTGAAATAAAATATGGTAATGCTAATGGTATCCATAATATCAGAAGCATATGAATATGTACAAATTAAAGATTTCAAAACAACATTTTGCTAATTACGTTTCAAAACACTAGTTCATATCCATGTTCATAATCCCAAAACCATTTCCCAGGTAAAGATCAAATATAATTTATAATAATACGCTAAGAGCGGCACATGACGATGCCCCCTTGGTTGATCAGAGAAATATAGTCATATCTGACTTTATACACACAGCGGAAAAATAAACAGGATAATCTATAACTCCTAATTAGCTATCCATCAGCCACCAACTCGTCTTCGAAAGCTTTATACGCCAAAATTAAGAAAACCTAAAAACCTTAACCTCAGCCTGATCAAATCAATTTTGAGCACCCAAGGCTTTAAGGATAAACAGAAACTTCGAGTCGGACATAAAGCCTGGTGTGAATAATTTTGTTACATCTCGGTTAACTGATATTGAATGAGACTACGCCGCTCAACAGAATGGGTTTCCCCTCACTAATCTCCTTTTCAAAACATATATTTTGCAAATCTTTTCCTGCAACCAAATTGGTTAATCAAACTGATTTTAATAATAATAATAGCAATCTCCATTATGATAAAAACAGGTAATAAAGGGACTATCTATCCAAAATCTAGGATGACTGCCCTAAAACTGGACTAACTGTCTGCAATCTGGACTAACTATGCAAAATTGGGCTAACTGCCCCCTTTGGCCGACTCGAGCCTACTAGATAAATATCAAATGGTTTAAACATTTGTTAGACAAAACTTCTGGATGGTCAGTCCTTACCTTACATCTCCAAGGGTCAACTGATCCTAATGGTTTTGTGGCTTACCAATAACCTACCTCTGTACATAAATATTACGATCTGTGTGTAACCAAACATTTTAGTCTTACCTGTGACTAAGCCATACACACTAGAATTCTGGGCTAAATTAGCTAGGGGCTAATAGCTAATGAGCATAGGGCGTGACCCTACATTAGTCCTATCTGGTCTTCTAATCAAAGTCATTCTCTTAGGGTTAACTATCCTTTAAATTTTCTTTGAAAAACCTTTTCAAAATGATTTAACCCTTTAAATCACACATATACAAGGAAAATACATATTTAGCTTTACCCGAAGCTATTTTGCCATGTTATATTTACTTTACTCAAAATGACGTTGATGAAATTTAATGAGGATTACCTATCCTCTCAAAATAAGTTAAATCCATTTTAACTTGAAAACACTTAGGCTATTTTGCATATTCGATATATTCGAAACCTTTGTTTAAAACCTTTAAACAACCCATTCAAAACCCTTGAAAGTAACCCTTTCAATACCATTGAAAGCATCCTTTTGAAACCATTAAAGCCTTTCCTTCGAAAGCTTTAAAATCTTGGACATCCTTCTTTTAAAACCTTTAAATATTACCTTTTAAAAACATAGGAATAACCTTTCCTTTCAACCCTTCAGAACCCTAAGGAACCACCCCTTTGAAACCATTCAATAAAACCTTTCGAAACAGTCAAAACTCAATTCTTTCGAAAGCACTTGGATTTGATTTAAAACATGTGGAAACACCTTTTGAAACCATGAAAACTTATCTCTTTCAAAACCATTTGGGTTATACCACAATAAAAGAAAAAAGGTCTTTAAATCATTTAAGTCTAAAGCATCTATTTCGAAACCATTTCCTAAGTATAGAAGTGATCGTGTCGAAACCACCCTTTCGAAAGCATTGGAGAAGTGGCCAAATTTCAGAAAACATAACAACCCCTTTGAAACCATCTATGTCGAAAGGAAGAAAAGCGGCGGTAAAGGTTTCAACAGAGTCAAAAGCAATCATTTAAAAATAAAGGCACAACCCAATTGAAAACATTTCTTTAGAACTATTTGACTTGGTCGAAATCCAATCTAGTCGAAAGCTACTCATTCGAAAGCAAGCAGGTGCGTTTTCCTTCAAAATCAAAGTAATGTTCAACCCTTTTGGAGCCTCCTGGTTTCGACCCTATACCTTTCGCCTACGTCCAACTCACCACGTACCAGCTCATTGATACCATGTGCATTGGTTTCGATGGAGTCGAAGGCGAAGGTATGGAGGTGGAACCTAGTGCCGAAAGCATCGAAACAGTGAAAAACATGTTTATTTGTACTTTTAAACTATTCTTTGTACCTAACATCCCTTGTTTGTCTAAATCTGATGGGTTGCAAGTTTCTCTTTTCAAAAGTGTTGTCGAATTTCCAGAATTAACAAATTTATTTATTTATAAAAAGCCCATTCTCTTTCCTTAATTATATAAAACATTTAAGTCTCATTCCTTAAATAATTTTATATAACCATTAAAACACTTAGGAAAAATCTTCATAAATTCCAAAAAAATACCTTTTATACGTTTTCTAACATATATAAATTTCAGACCCAAACCAATAATTATTTAACCATAAATAATGTATAACCCAAAATAACATTTTCTTCACTATAAAATTCATATAAATTCCACGAAAATTTAGAAAAACTGAAAATTGAAATCCATCACTAAAATATAATTTCTGATCTTCATAAAAATTCATAAGGCATATGGATGTCATTTAATAAGGTTTTCACTATAAACATATCATAAAATCAATATGAATGACCATAATTCATCAACAAGTATACATAATCATTCCATCATTCAAAAACATGGCAAATCAACGGAAAATATTTGGAATTCATCTTAAAACCGAAAACAAAACAAATGAGGTGTAAACATTATTCACTCTAGCTTTAGAGATTGAGATGTGAACGGATTTGATTTGCTTAAGCTTTTCCTTTAGCTTTTCTTAATCTTCTTCCCTTTTTTCTTATTAATGGTAGACGACCTCTTGCTTTTGAAAATTTTGATAAATGAAAATGAAATGGACATGTATGCGAATACAGGACCAAGTTTTTAGGATATAAGAATGACCTCTTTCTTATTTTACCCTTCCTCTAATTCATTTTAAACCTTCTTTTAATTCATTGGTTAAATGACACAGCTACCCCTTAAATAAAATCATATCTTAATCCCCTAATCAACACATTATTTTATTTAATTTAACTAAATATATATCCTAAATAATGTTACCAAAATCTAGGGTGTTATAGATTCTCCTCCTTAAAGAATTTCATCCTCGAAATTATGATAAGGTACACAACAAATCAAACAAGAAGGTAGAACATGCCATCAAACAAGTCAGGATAAGTGTCTCTAATCATGTTCTCAACCTCCCAAGTACAGTCTCTATCATCGTCACTCCATTGGACTTTGACTAATCTGACCGTCTTGGTTCTAAGCCACTTCTCATCTCTCGCAACAATGCGAAATGGCTTTCTCACAATAGTCAAATATGGTTCTACCACTAAATCATCTAGCACCATCGGTGCATAGTAGTCTTCGGGTCTTGAGCATACTTTTTGAGATGAGAAACATGGAAAACAATGTGGACACCTGCCAATCTACTCGGTAACTCGACCCTATATGCGAATTTCCCGATCCGCTCAACAATAGGAAAAAGTCCAATGAATCTCTGTGCCAAATTTCTTGATCTTCAGACTCTGATCACACCCTTCATCAATGACACCTTGACGTAAACCCGATCTCCAACTGAGAACTCTAAATCTTTCTGTCTCTTATCTACCTAACTCTTATGCCTAGACCGAGCCTCCTTCATTCTAACTCGAACGACCTCAATCTTTGCTGCTGCTTCTCTAACTAAATCTGGACCAAGAACCAACCTATCCCTGGTCTTCAACCAACAAACGGGAGATTTGCATGGCTTTCCATACAAAGCTTCAAATAATGCCATCTCAACACCAGTTTGATAACTATTGTTATACGAATACTCGACTAAATGATGATGGCCTTCCCATGATCCCTCGAAATCTAGAACACAAGCTCACAAATTGTTTGCGCCAAAATTGGTCACAAACCCCAGAAGTAGTGAAGGCACCAGTGTATATACACAGATCCACAATATTCCAACACATATCTCAGATCCAGATAAAGTAGAGATTAAAGATGAAGAAACAATAAAGTTAAAATGGAAGAAAGCAGGAAAGAACACAAGGCTTATAGTGGTTTGGCAATCCGGCCTACCTCCACTTTGAATCAATCCTTTTTATTCCCTTTGTACTGTAGTTACAATTACAAGCCTTTAGTATCAATCACAAAAAATGGAAGAGCTCCAGCGTTAGAGAAGGAGAAGATCCTCCTTTTATTTGCCATAACTCTCCTATTTATAGGTGTAGATCCGAAAATATCCCCCTCAAAACCTCGAATACCTTTTCTCCTGCGCAGGTGGGCCCGTCACATCGATCTGTAGCGATTTTGGATCGATTCGTGTTCAATTCCTACCGATCCAAAAGTGCCATTTGAATTGAGATCGATCATAGAGGTTCTCGAGTGCATCAAGAAGCTCCTCTCAAAATTTCATAGCATTTGGACCTGTAGATTGTGAGTTATGATCGATGCAAGTTTGTGTTCACAAGTTGGTCGTCGCGTTCGTATCGATCTAAAGCTCCATATTCTCCTCTCTTCGTATCGATATAGTTTCCATCGATGACGTGTCTCGAAGATCCAGGAAAGATCCACCTTTCGTGTCGTTCGACTGACTCATTCACTTATTTGTATCCCATTCGTATCCATCGGCATGCGCTATTCGTATCCATCGACCAACCCTCCTTCCTATCCATCCTCTACGTATGCTCTTCGTATCAATCGAATTGCTTCATCTACCGTATCGATACGAACCATATCGATACGAACAACATCCATCGATCCAAAGCAATTCATGCCAATCGATACAAACCGTATCGATTCGTACAACTTCCATTGACCCAAAGTGACCCATGTTGATCGATGCGAACCGTATCGATACGAAGGTATCGATACCAACCATTTCTAACTAATATTGATCCATTCATATCTCGAGCATACGAACTCCGATTGACATAAAATTTGAAACGTAGCCTTAACTAGCCCTATTCATCATTCCCAATTGATCCCATCTTGATTGGAGCTCGGTAAAATTTTGACGATATCGATCATAGCCTTGTTCCGAATCGATCTCCAATCCTGATATCCATCTTTTCTAGCAAATTTGTTGATATCTCGGCCTTGACCAAGGCAGGATAACATTTCCCCCCCAAAACATGCCTTATGGTGAGAAGGTGTGTTTTGAATAGCTCCGAATCCAACATCCAAAGACCATATTCAATCCATAGCCATACCATCCGATCCATAATCCAATCTATTACCAAGCTATCCTATCCAAGTGCTATAGCCATGTCCAAGTCAACGACTGCTCCGAGTCGATGTCCAATTCGAAGTCCTATGACCATAACCTTAGAAAACTCTGTAGCTATCTGAATCCGTCAACCGATCTTTAATCTATCCATATCCAATGTCCAATAACCACATCCATTACCTCTTCGGGTCGATGTCCAAATCCGAGACCGCTCCGGGTTGCGTTATCCTGTTCCACCCTCGAATCTCCAGTCAATGGCTTGTATGTTCTCCGGCCTCGGCTCCCCGGTCAAGGACTTTTATATTCTCCGTCCTCGGCTCTCCGACCAAGGACTTTTATATTGTGTTCGAGCTCATTCCATCGCTCTTTGGCGAGCGACTCATAATTTGTGGTCACTGCCCCGTCTCTCCGGTCGGGACCGTAATCGCAAGACCTGTATTATTTATTACATTGATCCAAATCCAATCATCTGAAACAAAAGGTTTAACATATAGGGAAAAACAAATAAATGTTTGTACATCCGAAGGAGAAACCAAAATTTTCAAGAAAACAAAACGAAAAACAGAATTTCATAGACTCGAGCAACACGATTTATCATCATCTCAGAGCATGCCTAGGGACCGTCCTCGATCCCATACATGTGTAAGTGACTTAGCCGTATTACTTCGAGCTCTATTACTTAATCAAAGCCATAAATCTATTTAGCTGAAAACAAGCTGATGATGCCTAGATCCATTTCCATGCTCGTTCGAGGTGGGCAGTGGTCGTTCCTGTTCTACTGCCACAGCTCGATTTCTCACATATTATTGTAGATGCCCATTCCTTACATGCTCCTAAATGATATCCTTAAAATGCCTGCAATCATTCGTGTTGTGCCCATCCAGCTCATGGAATAGGCAATGCCTTCCCGATGCCCGCTCTTATTCAAAGGGTTCCCTTCTTGTCGGCTTTCGATACTGGAGGCGCCCTCGAGTATCCAAGTAAATCCTTTCCAGAGTCTCAGTCAAGTCCATGTAAGTAAACTTTGATTTCCTCCGTGGCCTTTTTGAAGTGTCATCATTATCATTCATTTTCCTTTATCATCTTTGTTTGGATCCTCCCTGGGTGGACCTCCACCTCTTCCTGTATAAGCTTCATCCTCCCTCTCTTCTCTCTCAACTTACGCATCTTCCTACCTTAGAAACCTTTCGGCTTCATGGTAGAACTCCCCGAGATCCATCGGTGGGTTCCGCTCTAAAGATATCTTGAAATCCGAATTATCTGCAATTCCTGATACTACCGCCATCAAAACCATCAATGGATCAGGCCGATCCACCGAAGCCACCGCCATATTGAATCTGGTTAAGAAATCCCTGATTGGCTCTCATTTCCATTGTTTCATCGATGTTAAATTCATCACGTTCTTGGGTCTGACTATGTGAACCTGAAACTCTCATAAACCTTTCAATCAGCTCCGTCCATGTGCCGATAAAGCCACTCACCAGCTGTTTGAACCATAATGCCGCAATATCTATCAAATACAAAGGGAAGCATCATGCCATGACCTGCTCCGATGTCTCTAGCATTTCCATATGCCTGATGTACCTCGTCAAGTTAACAACAGGATCCGTTCTCCCGTCATACTTTTCCAATGTTGGTAGTTTGAAATCTGGCGGGTTCCTAGCTCGCCTGATCATTGGAGCAAAGGGACTCCTATTCACATCCACCAAGTCTCTGTTCACCGGTCCTCCCCTCATGGCTCGCCTGACCATCTTCGCTAATCTATCACTGTCTCCAAGTTGTAGTACTCGTCCGTTGCCTCCGATCTGCCTCCCGAGTTCACGAGTGAATCTTGGAATCTGCTCTCCTGGACGAGCATCCATTCCTCTATCAACGCCGTGTTGCTCGGCTCCACTTAATGCTCTGCCGGGCATTGGATCAACATGCTCTGGGTGAGTGCCCCTTAGTTCTGGTGCTGCGCCGGATGGTCCTGCTCCATTCTGAATTCTGGTTGCTCCATGCTTATGATCCCTATCTCCAGCATCTCCTATAGTTGCGTTCCATTGGTTCTGCACTCCAACTTGTCCAACTTGTCGAAGTAGGTGCTACATCATCTCCTCTTGTCTCTTGAGCATCGTTTCCATCTCATCTATAGTGATGAAGATCGACGCCAGATTCGCCCCTGAGGAAGCCTCTTGACTCCCTTCATGCCGACTCCTTTCAGTCCTTTGTCTTATTTTCGATTGCTTTGCCATAGCTTTCCAAATCCAAGTCTTCAAGCTTTTGAATCCAAAATACAAGCTTTAGAATCCCTTAATTCAACTCTCAGTGAAAGCGCCAAAGGGTTTGCGCCAAAATTGGTCATAAACCCCAAAAGTAGTGAAAGCACCAGCGTATATACACAGATTCACAATATCCCAACACAGATCTCAAATCCAGATAAAGTAGAGAATAAAGATGAAGAAACAGTAAACTTAAAATGGAAGAAAGCAGGAAAGAACACAAGGTTTATAGTGGTTTGGCAATCTGGCCTATGTCCACTTTGAGTCAATCCTTTTTATTCCCTTTGTACTGTAGTTACAATTACAAGCCTTTAGTATTAATCACAAAAAATGGCAGAGCTTCAGCATGGAGAAGGAGAAGATCCCCCTTTTAGTTGCCATAGCACTCCTATTTATAGGTGTAGATCCGAAAATATCCCCTTCAAAACCTAGAATACCTTTTCTCCTACACAGGTGGGCCCGTCACATCGATCTGTAGCGATTTTGGATCGATGCGTGTTCAATTCGTACCGATCCAAAAGTGGTCCAATCAAGCTCAGATCGATCATAAAGGTTCTCGAGTGCATCAGGAAGCTCTGCTCAAAATTTCATAGCATTTGGACTTGTAGATTGTGAGTTATGATCGATGCAAGTTTGTGTTCACAAGTCGGCCATTGCGTTCATATCGATCTAAAGCTCCACATTCTCCTCTCTTCATATTGATATAGTTCACATCGATGATGTGTCTCGAAGATCCAGGAAAGATCCACCATTCGTGTTGTTCTACCAAGTCATCCACTTATTTGTATCCCATTCGTATCCATCGGCATGCGCTGTTCGTATCCATCGACCAACCCTCCTTCCTATCCATCCTCTACGTATGTTCTTCATATCCATCGAATTACTTCATCTACTGTATCGATATGAACCATATCGATACGAACAACATCCATTGATCCAAAGCGATCCATGCCGATCGATACGAACCGTATCGATTCGAACAACTTCCATCGAACCAAAGTGTCCCATGCTGATCGATGTGAACCGTATCGATACGAAGGTATCGATACCAACCACTTCTAACTAATATTGATCCATCCATATCTTGAGCATACGAAATATGATTGACCTGAAATTTGAAATGTAGCCTCACCTAGCCCTGGTCATCATTCCCAATCGATCCCGTCTTGATTGGAGCTCGGTCAAATTTTGACGATATCGATCATAACCTTGTTTCCAATCGATCTCCAATCCTGATATCCATCCTTTCTAGCCAATTTGTAGATATCCTGGCCTTTATCAAAAGGCGGGATAACACAAATCTTCCAAGATATTATTAACTCTCTTAGTTTTCCCATCTGTTTGTTGATGGAAGCGATTCTTATCTTGAGCTTGGTTTCCAAAACTTCCTATAGACTCTTTCAGAATTTGCTAGTAAATAAGGAATCTCTATCACTAACTATATTACTAGGAATCCCATGCAGTCTAACCACATTCTTCATGATCAATTTGCTAATACAAGTGCCGTTTTGGTTGACTTAACTGGAATGAAATGGGCACTCTTGGTTAGTCTATCCACTATGACCCATATACATTCATTTTCTCTGTTCGACCTTGGCAACTGGCCAATAAAATCCATAGATATAGAATCCCACTTCCATACTAGAATATCTAATAGCTAAAGCAACCCACGGCTTCTGATGTTTGGCTTTTACCCGTTGACAGTTCAAACACTGTTTCACCCATAAGCCAACATCATGCTTCATATCTTCCCAGAAGAAACTTCTCCTTATATCTTAATACATCTTAGTTCATCCCGAATGAATAGAGAACTCTGAATGATGGTGTTCCTCAAAGACTTCTTTCCTTTTGTTTCCTACACTCGGAACACACAATCTTCCTTTCCTTCTCAACCACACATTCCGCTCAAAACTGAAATCTTGCAAGTCATCGCTCTCGGTTCCACCTTCTAGCTTCCTGATCTGTTTTGCTAACACTGGATCCTCCATCTGTTTAGAAACAATTCTTTTGGTCATCACTAGTTGAACTTCCAAACAAGATAACGCTACAGTATATCCGCTAGACCCAGTCTCAGATCTCCACTATACTCTGCAATCTGCCAATGCTTCCAAATCCTTCCACTCAGCAATCATCGCTAACACTGCATTTTGATGTTTCCTGCTAAGTGCATCTGCAATCTTGTTGCCTTTCCCCGGTGTATATTCAATCCTAAAATCATAAGCATCTATAAACTCTAACCACCTCTGTTGTCTCATGTTCAACTCCTTCCGAGAGAACAAATACTTTAGCGACTTATTGATCTGTATATAACTCAAACCTCTTTCCCAAAAGGTAATGTCTCCATACCTTCAAAGAAAAAATCACTGCACCCAGTTCCAAATCATGCGTCGGATATCTGACCTCATGTGGTCTAAGCTGTCTAGAAGCATAGGCAATCACTTTGTCTCTCTACATCAGCACAGCTCCTAATCATGTTCCATATGCATCCGTATAAACCACCAAATCATATTTTCTTCTGGAACAACCAACATAGGTGCATGGGTCAATAAGTGTTCAAACTCTGGAATGCGTCCTCACACTTATCGGTCCACACAAACTTCACATCCTTTCTCATTAGCTTGGTCATCGGTGCTGCTATCTGCGAGAAATCCTTAATAAATCTTCAACAATAACCAGCCAACCCAAGGAAACTCTTTATTTTAGTCACTGTCTCGGGTCTCTTCCAACTATTCACTGCCTCAATCTTAGTCGGTTCTACCGACAATTCTTTTCTAAGATTACATGACCAAGAAACTTCACTTCCTTCTTCCAAAGATGACACTACGAAAACTTCGCTTTTAGTTGATGCTGCTTCAGCGTCTCAAGAACCACTCTAAGATGAACTTCCTTCTCTCTTTCATCCTTAGAGTAAATCAAGATATCATCTATGAAAACCAATACAAACATATCCAAGTGCTCTTAGAAAACTCGGTTCATCAAATCCACAAAGAAAGCTGGCGCATTAGCCAATCCAAACGGCATAACTAACCATTTATATGACCCATATCTGGTCCTAAACGTTGGCAAAGGTATCTTCTACTCTGAGCTAATGGAAACTTTTCACCAAATCCAACTGGAAAAATACCTTGGCTCCACTCAACTAGTCGAAAAAAATCATCAAATCTGGACAATAGATATCGATTTTTTATTGTTCTCTCATTCAACTTACGATAATCGATACATAGCCTCAACGATCCATCCGGCTTCTTAGCAAACACTGTGGCTTCTCCCCAAGATGAACTACTTGGGCTAATAAAACTCTTACCTTCCAAATCCACTAATTGAACCTTCCACTCCCTCATCTTTGTGAGGGTCATTCTGCTCGGTGGCGTACCCGTTGTTTCTGCTCCTGGAACCAAATCTATCTAAAACTCAATGGCTCGTTTCGGTGGCAATCCAACTACAGGCTTAAAAACACCTACGAATTCTCTAACCATGAAAACTCGACTCAACTCATCTTTCGATTCCATAACACCCAATAAAGCATTCACCTCACCGCTAGAACCTTCTACGGTATAAACTATCATGTCGCTACAATCAGTGTATCTAAGTGATATTTTCCTATCCTGGTAAACCTAGCATTGTACTCACTTAACCAATCCATACCAAGAATAATTCCAAACCCCACTAAATCAAACACATGCAAACTGCAAACAAAAGTATCACCCAATATGTCAAACTCTGATCGGTTACATCTCAATTCTAGAGTTGCATACCCTCATATTGGATTCACAAACTGTATGGAAGTAACTAAATATGTGGGTTCTAGGTTAAGCATATCTATAAAACATATAGATATAAAAGAATGCGATGCACCAGTATCAAATAGAATGGTAATAGACATACCATGAGTCTTAAGTGTACCTCCTAAAACTGCCTTTCCGTTCTCCTAAATTGTTGGCTTCGAAGTAGCAGGTTCCAACGTATGCACCTTGCCCTTTCCATCCTTAGTGGGCTCCTTGCACTGGTTCTTATAGTGGCCGATCTGGTCGCAGTTGAAGCACCTAACATTCTTCTTCCCAGCCACTTCTTTTGCCTTTCCCGCACGACACTCATTAGAAAAATGCCCCTTCTTGTCGGACGTGAAGCAAATAATCTTATACTTCCCTTTCCTAGCTGCTCCGCCCTTCTAAGCACATTTCTTAGGAAAGAACTTCCTTCCCTGACCCTGCCCATGCTGGACCTCCTTAACCTTACTCTTCTCTAGAGAATCAAGAATCTCCTCATGCCGTAAGGCCATCTCCACAACAACATCAGAAGGATCTCTAATACAAGGTAATGTTGCCCTGGCCAACTCTAGCTTGAATCCCCTAAATAATTTATCATTCCTCTTCATCACACCATTGAAGCATATCTATACCTGGCCAACTCCTTGAACCTTCTGGCATAGTCTAAAACGGACGTCTCTCCCTACTCTAACTCAGCAAACTTTCTGATCATAGCAGACCGTGCCATCATAGACATGAATCTCTCTTGGAACCTCCTCTTGAAATCTTCCCATGTCATGGTTTCCTCATCTACAACCACAATCACACTAATCCACCAGGACAAAGCAGCTCCCTGAAGCAGTTTAGACAGAACCTCCTCTTGCTTATCATTGAGCCCCAAATCTGCAAAAATCCTCTCATAATGCAGCAACCAATTCTCCACCTCAATGACATCCTCCATTCCAATAAATGGCTTCCCTCTGAGCTTAGTATAATCTCCACTCAACTTAGCATACCGGTTAACTACCGAGACTTTTGGAACCCCCTTGCTCCTACAGCATTTCCTTCTAACACTCTAGCTACAACTCCCACCTGCAATACATAGCTTCCATTCCAACTTGCGGGATTCCAACGCCATCATTCTCTACTTATGCCTGACCTTGATTTCCCATAGCATTTGGTTTAGCATGCCCATCGATGCCTTCCCCTCCTGGGTTAACTCTTCTTCTTCTACCATCCATATTTTATTCAAATCTCATGAGATATAGAAGAATGATCTAACAAAGATGGGAGACTAGAGATAAAGCATATACTTATATATAGCAAATACAAGTACATTACTATTGCGTTATTCCATACCCTGGTTTTACTCTGATTCTTAGAATTATGTTTTCAAAATCATTTTTAGGTTAAAAATTTTCATAAACCGATGCTCTGATGCCAAGTTGTAACATCTCATATTTGAAGACTAAAAGATAAACGCTACAAATGTTGCAGTCATCTATAGTATTAACTTCTGGTGACAAAATACGGTAATTCTAATGGTATCCATAATATCAGAAGCAATGAATATGAAGAAACCGCAGATTTCAAAACAACATTTTGCTGATTACATTTCAAAACACTAATTCATATCCATGTTACATAATCCCAAAACCATTTTCCAAGTAAAGATAAAATATAACTTACAATAATACGCCAAGAGCGACATATGACGATGCCTCCTTAGTTGATCAAAGAATTGTAGTCATATCTGACTTAATACACAGAGCGGAAAAATAAACAGAATAATCTATAACTCCTGATTAGCTATTCGTCAGCCACCTGCTTATCTCTAGAAGCTTTATTCGACAAAATTATGCAAACCTAAAAACCTCAACCCTCAGCCTACTCAAATCAATTTTGAGCGCCCGAGAATATAAAGGGAAACAAAAACTCTGAGCTAGACGTAAAGCCTGGTTTGGATAATTCTATTACATCTCGGTTTACTGAAATTGAGTGAGCCCATGCCGCTTAGCAGAACGAGTTCCCCTCACTGGTATCCTTTTCAAAACATATATTTTGCAAATCATTTGCTGCAATCAAGCTGGTTAATCAAACAAATTTTAATAATAATAATAGCAATATTCATTATGCTAAAAATAAGTAATAAATGGACTATCTGTTTGACATATGGGTTGGCTGCCCTCAAACTGGACTAACTGTCCACAATCTGGACTAGTTGTCAAAAAACTAGGCTAACTGGCCCTTTAGCTTACTCGGGCCTACCAGATAAATATCAAATAGTCTAAACATCTGTTAGACAATACTTCTGGACGGTCTGTCCTTACCTTACATCTTCAAGGGTCAACTGATCCTAATGGTTTTGTGGCTTACAATAACCTATCTCTGTACATAAATATTCCGTCATGTCTCTAACTAACATTTTAGTCTTAACTGTGACAAAGCCCTATGCACTGGAATTCTTTACTAAATTAGCTAGGGGCTAATAGCTAATAAGCATAGGACATGACCCTACATAAGTCCTATCTAGTATTCTAATCTGAATCATTCTTTTAAGGTTACCTACCCTTTAAATTTTCCTTGAAAACATTTTCAAAATGATTTAACTCTTTAAATCATACATATACAAGGAAAATATATAATTAGATTTACATAAATTGAAAACACTTAGGCTATTCTGCCTATTCAATATATTCGAAATCTTTGTTTAAAACCTTTAAACAACCCATTCGAAACCTTGAAACTAAACCTATCTAAACCGTTAAAAATATCCCTTTCGAAACTATTAAAAGCCTTTCCTTCGAAAGCTTTAAAATTATGGACATTCTTCTTTTAAAACCTTTGAATATTTTCTTTCGAAAACATAGGAAAAAACTTTCCTTTCAACCCTTTTGAAACCCTTCGAAACCATCCCTTCGAAACCTTTCGAAATAGTGAAAACTCAATCCTTTCAAAAGCACTTAGGTTTAATTTAAAACATGCGGAAACACCTTTCGAAACCATGAAAACTTATCACTTTTGAAAGCATTTGGGTTATACTTCAATAAAAGAAAAAGGGTCTTTAAATCATTTAAATCAAAAGCATCTACTTTGAAACCATTTCCTAAGTACAGAAGTGATGGTGTCGAAACCATCCCTTTGAAAGCACTAGAGAAGTGGCCAACTTTCCGAAAATAAAACAACCCCTTCGAACCCATCTATGTCGAAAGGAAGAAAAGCGGTAGCAAAGGTTTAGACATAGTCGAAAGCAGTCATCTAAAAAAAAAGGCACCACCCAATTGAAACCATTTCTTTAAAACCATTTGAATTGGTCGAAACCCAACCTAGGAGAAAGCTACTCAGTTGAAAGAAAGCAGGCGCATTTTCCTTTAAATTCAAAGTAATGATTCAACCCTTCGGAACCTTCTGGTTTTGTCCCTATACCTTTCGCCTACGCCCAATTCACTACATACCAGTTCCCTTATATAATGTGCATTGGTTTCGATGGAGTCGGAGGCGAAGGTATGGAGGCGGAACCTGGTGCTGAAAGCATTGAAACGGTGAAAAACATGTTTATTTGTACTTTTAAACTATTCTTTTGTACCTAACCTGCATTGTTTGTCTAAATCTGATTGGATGCAAATTTCTCTTTTCAAAAGTGCTCCAACTTTCCAGAATTAATAAATTTATTTATTTATAAAAGGCCCCTTCTCCTTTTTAAATTTTATAAAACATTTGTCATATACCTTAAATAATTTTATATAACCAATTAAACACTTAGCAAAAATCTACAAAAATTCTAGAAAATCGCCTTTTATATGTTTTCTAACATATACAAATTCCAGACTCAAACTAATAATTATTTAACCATAAATAATTTATAACCCAAATAACATTTTCTTCATTAGAAAATTCATATAAATTCAACAAAAATTCAGAAAAAACTGAAAATTGAAACCCATCACTAAAATATTATTTTCGATCTTCCTAAAAATTCGCAAGGCATTTGGATGTAGTTTAATAGGTTTTTCATCTTAAAACATATTATAAAATCAATATGAATAACCATAATTTATCAACAAGTACATATAATCATTCCATCATTTAAAAACGTGGCAAATCAATGCAAAATATATGGAATTCATCTTAAAATCGGAAAAAAATATGAGATGTAAAAATTATTCACCTTAGATTTAGAGATTATAGAGATTGAGATGTGAATAGATTTGATTTGCTTAAGCCTTTCCTATAGCTTTTCTTAATCTTCTTCCTCTTTTTCTTATTAATGTGGTCGGCCTCTTGCTTTTGAAAATTTTGATAAATGAAAATAAAATGGATGCGTATGGGAATACACCGCCAAGTTTTGAGGATATAGGAATGGCCTCTTTCCCATTTTACCCTTCCATTAATTCATTTAACTCTTCTTTTAATTCATTGGTTAAATAGCACGGCTACCCCTTAAATAAAATCAAATCTCAATCCCCTAATCAACACATTATTTTATTTTATTTAAATAATTAAATATCCTAAATAATGTTACAAAAAATATATCGATAATGTACGCAGCCTTTCCTTACATTGTGAAGAGGTTGTTTCAGAACTCGAACCTACGCGCCTAGATCACCATGCGGGTAACCTAACTGTGGCGCCAAGGCTCCACCTCATATACACACACACGCACATATATAAATATATATACATATATATATATATATATATATAATTAAATTAAAAAATTATTTTGAATTCTAATTTATAAAATAATTTAAGTGCACATTATATTTTATGAAATCCGAAAAAAAAATTACTAATTTATATGTACATATTCATATAACTAGTTATATAAATATATGCATATATATGATGATGATAATTATATATATATATATATTGTATTGCTATTGTTCTCGGCCATGTAACAAAAAGATTTTTTTTCAATATAATGATTTTTAAAAGAAATATTTATATATAAATTAATAACCATACGGATTTAATACATAAAATTATATAATTATTTTCAAAATCATAATATACATTATATAGTATCTAAAATATTTTCATAATTTCATATTATTTAAAAACATATTTTTTTATTTTCTATTTGGTTCAATGGTTTTTTTATACAAATATTCATAAATAAATTAATTACCATACGGATTTAATAAATAAAAATAATTTTCGAAATCATAATGTACATTTTATATTATATAAAATATTTTTAGAATTTCATATTATTTATAAACATATTTACATGTATTTTATTTATTTAACTAATTTTTAAATCAACAAGATAATTAACTATTTATTTATGTCATAAATAATTTTTTTATTTTGCTACTGAATTCCTTATGTATAAACAAATTTTATACATACAAAATATATATGTATATTATATGCTTTAATATTTTGTATTTCGATTAATCAATAAATCATTTAAAATATTATTTTTATTTTAAAATTAATTTTTTTTAATCATAAAACAATGAGCAAGCTGTAAGTATAATTGTAAAACAATTTTTTCTAACACACACACGCAGATATATATATATATATATATATATATATATATATATATATATATATATGTATGTATGTATATATATAAGCATCAATATGTGATAATGTATCGATATACTGATTCGTGATAAAATCTAACTAGCTAACATATGATGGAATGATAAATTAAGTAAATAAGTATATGAATAGAGCATATGTGTACCTTTCATCAAGTCCTTGAGCTTGCACTTTGAAATATTGAAATGGATACCCTGAATCGTATTCCAATCCAGAAATTATTAGTTTCTGAATTGCCTTAACACTATTGATCGAATCAAATTAATTTTATATAATTTTGTGCTTTGATTTTGAGGCTATTAAGGGGTGTAGTCGACCCTTGCTTGCTGCCATGAGAGAGTGCGAGAAGCACTCACTAGAAAAGTGTTGAGATGAATATATAAGAGAGAGATAAATGAGTGAAATTAGGATCTAGATCCGCTTATTCCTCTTACCCTTTCTTTTCTTTCTTTTATTCAAAAACCCTCCTCATCAAGTCATCAAATAGCCATTCAAGGTCGGCTATGCCTAGCCCACTCCGAGCCTCAAACTATTCCAAGTCCAAACAATATTTATTGTATTTAAATCATATTTAAACGGGTATCGATAAGTACGTTTATAACCATTATAAAATACTATTTAAAATTGTTCAATATATGTCAAATAAAATTTTATAATCAATATTTCATAAATATTAATTAATTTAGAACAATTATAAATTAATTAATCATATGATAAAAGGAGTATTCAATGTTTTAGTTAGGTGTAAATTTGGTTAGCGATTAATTCCAAACAATTTGAATATCAACGTTCACATGTCATTTAAAAAGGCGGTATGACATTATGGCTAAATTTATATCTTACTTGGATTTGGTAAAATCCAATTTTACTTTATTAAGAATTACCCAATTATAACAATTATTTACACCAATTCTCTTCGACAAAACTATAACACTTTGGACTTATCGAATTTGATAGTGGTCAAAATTCCAACGACTCTATGGTCCAAACACAAAATCTTTGGTTCAATAATAACAATTATTATCAATTAAAATGCTTTAGCTTGAGACTTTGACTTTGAGTAGACTTAAATTGACTGTGATATTAACCTCATATGACCGAGGAGATGGATGATCTCTTGAATAGTGTTTTAGTTCCAATGCTTTCACTCAACCTAACTATAGTCGTTTGATAGACGTCGTGTCATGATTTAACTATAATCAAAGCGAATCTTCAACATTTAAGATCAACAATATTCTCAAGTCGAGAGAATTGTGTAATTTTGTCACATTAATATTTTCTGTCTAACCTTAGTTATATTAACAAACAGAAAACTATCGTGTGAATCATTCCATAGTTATCCAATAACTATCAGTGTGTAACCATTTGGCGCCTCTAGTAGTCATGAGTAATACACTATCCATTATTTGGAGAGCATTATGCACTCTAGCCTCAATGGATGCATCGATATGTAGTCCCGATACATCCTATATCGATACATCCTGGCTAGTAAAATTTAAAATTATATGTTTATTTTATTATGATAAACCACTAATGGTTACAACGCGTATAATTACTATCACAATACATACCATTTATAGATTTTCAATTAAATATACTTTTAATTGATTTAATTAATTAATTAGTTTAACATATCATATCCAATATATAATAGAAAGAAAACACTTTTTATTTCGAACAAGATTAGTTATCGAGTTAGCTATATGTAATAAATTACATAATTTCCTTTAGAGCATACCCCTAACTCTATCAATCTTCCACTTGCACCCGGTGTTAATTATTGAATCTCCATCCCATACTTTTAATCGATTTTTTGAGAACTGATTGAGTTAGACCCTTCAAAAATGGATCTGCTATGTTGGTTCAATTAACTATTCTTCCAATTAACCCTCTTCGATGTTGATAAACAACATTTACCATGTGGAACCGTTCAGAGTATGTTTCTCGACTTTCTATGAGCTCCTATTATTTGTCGTCATATAATAATGATGCAAAATTCTTAATACTTTAAAGTACCCCAAGCTAATTTATAAATTTTTCATTTTATATACATTATTTTTATTGCGGCGCTATTCCAGGCGATGTATTTAGCCTTTCATTGAATCACCCACAACCTTTCATTTCGAACATTTCCAACTTAAATATTCTTAATTAGGATTTTAAAATGAATATAATATCATCTTACTATACTCGATAACACTTATGAAGTTTGAGTTCGAACACTCTTTAATAAATAGTTCTCTGTTTTTGTAAACAATTCTCTAGTATTTCGTAAATACTCGAGAACACTCTAAACTACTTTTTGGTGATCCTAATTCAGATTTGATATTTGCTTCATGCATCAAATATATAAGCAACTTACGATATTGTAGATAACTTTACATGTATGATAATTTCTATTGTCAATACATAGGGAATCCATCTTACATGTTCCATGTTAAACATTTTAATATGGTGTTTCACGTATTGTTTGGGACATTCCCAACATCATTTAAAGATATAATTTGCAAATCCAATATTGAGTATTAAATAACCAGACTATTACTGAATTTAACATAAGTACATCATTAATAATCAGTAGTATGTCGTTTATTTATAGTCTAGAAATATCTATGTATCTTTAGTGTTCTTCCTTATGGGTACATGCTTCCTTTGCATTTTGACTAAAAATCAAACTATTCGACATATTTGTCTGAATAATTATTCAATTCTAATGCTTATAAAATGACACTTTCATACCATTTCTTGAATTATATCTCAAAACTCACAAACTCAATATTGCTTCCACTGACTTTGAGACAATTTGGTTATGTGCAAATAGTCTATTCTTAATCATTATATAAAATTTCCCATTTCGACACATATGTACTAAACACAGGTCATACCAACTGATAATTCTACAAGAAAATCCGAATTTTTTTAATCACATTGAACGATGAATCTATTATACTAATTTAAACGATTGAATTGTACGATTTTATTCTTATCAATGTTACTCGTTTTATTCCAACTGCATTAGTCTTGCTCTTGAAGACACATCCATGGCCTGTGGATCCTATACCTTCGGGTACAACTATTAAAATCATATTTTGATAATGTAAGTGGAATCCTTTTGGATTTGTGTATCATACCATGTGAAAGAGTCAATACTTGTAATGGTTTAGTTAACAACCGAGGTAATAAATTCTCGATATTGATAGGAAACTCATAGTTTTTCTTCAATATGTGAGAATACTTATTAGACACTCTAATGTGATGTGTTCATTTAGGTTAGCTTAATTTCATTTCATCCCATGTAATTAGTTTTATCTTTGGATCTTATCCAAAATCCATTTTACGACCAATAAATTCAAAAAGAAATTCATTCGCCACCAAGTTTGTATTCTTGGAACAACATTTGTTTCTCGATGCAACGGATTCATAAACACTTTATTAATTGCCTTACATATATAAACTGATTTGGTTTTAGTATACGATACTTATGTTCAAAACATAAATTGGTTATCCAATGTTGATTATTCCCAAAACTTGTTTTGTGGCATTTCACAAAAGATCTCTCACGAACAATTATTACATGTAGTCTTTTGACTCATACAACCTGCCAACTCCTTGGCCTAGGAGATATTGGGGTTTCTTATCCTTATCTTGTATGATCTTCAAACTATTCTTTAGATGAAATATATTTTAACCTTGTCTACTACTCTTAAGTACAAGACTTTACTGAAAAAAGTCAACTCAGCTTCACCCATAATTAATCATAATTTGTTCAACAAGGTCTGATTACTCTTTATCGGTACATCGTTATGTATCATAGGGAGGAGTGACTTTTCAGATTGAATCTTTATTCATTTTTAGGTGCGTTCAGAACTCTTTTCAATATACTTACATATTCGATCAAATCGAATCAATTTTATTTTATATTGCATGTTATTTTATTTACTTATGTTTTACACTCCATGAGCTTATCATCTGCATAATACATGTGTATCAAATACACCTGTCCATATTGGCGATAACTCATATGTGAATATAACGAAGTATGTGGAACTATTTTGGCATTAATAGACTTGTGATTGCATACATCTATATATATATCGATCTGAAGTGTTCGTTAACTCTTATCACGCTCCCACTGAATGGGTGTTTTGCCTTTAGTTGTTCAAGATATAATTTACTAGCACCATATGATCCATAATCATGTAATCAAAATTGTTTCTCAAAACTATAGCTCAGTCCATAAACTCCAAAATAATTTCAAATATATATTTAAATACTTCTTTATATTCTAATGCATTACAAATACCAATACTATACTTTTGTTATATAACGAATATTCATAATATTCATATTGAAATGAAATTATGTCCATTTTTCAGTCAATACTGAAAAATAATTATTTTTTCATAAATAATGTTTGGTATGGCTTATAAAATAATTTTCATAACTTGACACGTAATTATTATATGGTATGCTCCCTTTATTTCCACCGTTACTACAGTAGCATACGAAATATGAGGCTCCATTCGACCATTTAATAAAGACTATTTATTCATTTGCCACAATTGGTTTACATTCAACAATTTTCAAATCAAGTATCTTAAATTCAAAAAAATTAATATCTAGAAAATAATTTTCTATTGAAAATACTTTTTAAAATAGAAATCATATATCTTATTCCAATGTTAAGAATCTATCATTAATTTATTCTCATTTCTAAATTTCTTTATGAAGTAGAGGTGATCATTCGCTCTCTTCATCTCAATTATGCCTTAGGTTACATCCACTCTTATGCATTTTATTTCCTTTCTAAACATTGAACCATTCAATGGAAATCATTAATACAATATCATAATAAACTCTTTAGAAAAGTGCATTTGGTTATCCTTAATTTTTAACAACATCAAATAAACTGCACTTTACGTAAACTGATCAAACTAACATGAATTTTTAAATTTTTCTTATAACCTTTGGTCCAGTGTTACATTTAACATAACAAAATAATTATTGTAATCTATCATATTAAATACACGAGCTCATGCTACAGTTTACTTGCTTATTTCAGTGAACTATTTTCATAGAGGTTTCGTACATTACGAACTATGACCGTTCACCATATAATATTTATATGTGATCATATTTAGATCAAATATCTATATTCTTGTATGATTTAAAAACTCATTAAAGACAATACATAGCCTTAGGAAAATAAACTCGTAAGTGACCAAGTTAGGAATGTATTTAGTAGTTATATAATTAGGCACTTGCATGGATCAACATGCAAAAGTTTATTGATAAGCATATTTAATATTTCTATTTTTCAGTATTAATTCAATTCATTTGTGTACTTTAATTGATAAAAAATTTCTCAATTATATTAATTACACAAATTTACTTATGTAGATTGTTATTATTTTATATAGCAGATGTTCTTATAGTATTATAAATGTTAAATGTTTCTATTTCAATTTCCTAGTTAGAATTCTAGTAGTCTTTTATGTTTCTCCAAACCCTAAGACAAAACATAAGTCTTTCAACTTCATTAGTGGGTGATAGGAATTGTATATCTTAGGATTTTGACCTTGAGGAATGCTCAACAAATCATACTCTCCTATATGATGGATAACTCCTTATCGGTTGTATCATACAACTCCTACTCATGTTTCTTTGTCCTAATCTCATTTTTACCTTGAGGAATGTAACACCTCGTAAAAGTTTTATAAGAAATTAACTAATTAATAAAGCTAAAAATGAAAATTTTGTGAATATCAGAATTTTCGAATTTTGCCAAAGAAGTTAAAAAAATTGCGTTTGTGATGATTTTCTTATCAACTTTCATATACAAAGTATTGAAATCGGAGCTCAAATGGAAAAGCTATTGATGTTTGAAGTTTTCAAATTCAAAGTAATTTAAATGGAATTCAAATTTATAATTGCTGTTAAAATCTGAAATTTAAAAGTTATCGTTGATTAGTAAGTTGTGGTTTATGTAAATGATAAAACAAATGTTAATGTTAAAAATAAATATGGTATTAAATAAAACAACAACATTAAATATTTTAACGTTCCAAATAAATAAGGACTAGTTGACTGCCTTCCTTGGGCCAGTCGACCGCTTGAGAAAGTGCGATCGACTGGTGAATGTTGAGGTGGCTAGGGTTTTGTACGGCCCGAATGGCCTGGATATTATTATTTTAAACCGACATAAATCTGACAGTTTTGGTTTCTTTTGACCATTATAAATAATGGGCTAACCCCCTTACTTTTATTCATAAATTATTTGAGACAACAACAAAGCTCTGTCGGTTTCTTCCATATGATTAAGAATTTTCATAAGACTTTCAAGTAAGGGATATTAAATATTCTCAAATTTTTAATCTGTTCTTCCCCAATCCATGAAAGTCTTAATCTAATTCATATAAAATCTAATTGTTGTATATTTCAAAAAGAAGATCTTAGAAGAGCGAATAGGAGCAAGTGTAATCAAATCTAGAAGAAAGCTGGGAATTATCTGTTAGTGGAAATCTTTTATTATTATTTTCGTTTAAGTATTTGTATATATAAGTTGACTTTGATTTAGGCTTAGAGAATTTTGTTCACGAAAAAACCAAATTAAAACCCTAAAATTCTCTATAAGTGAAATGCTAATTATTATTGGAATTTCAATTATTTTATATTAAAATAGTGGAATTTGTATAGTTTTGTAATTTGAATATTTTACATTTTATTCCACTTCTCACCTTTTCTTTTGATACAATTAAGGAGTCTACAAAGGAAATAAGTTAGGAAATGAAGTGTAAATTACGGATTCTTCTATTCGTAGTTTATACTACCTACTTTCGTAATTTAAATATGAATCCCGTTTTCATTTTATTTGTAAAACTTGAATAAAGTGTAAAGTGTTTGAATTATAAGTTCTATTGGTGCTGATTCTACTATTAAAATAAGTTGGCAGTTGATTCTGTTTTCTTATACAAGTCTCATCTATGGCTGAGGATATTAGCTAATTTGTATGTTATTATATGGAGTTAAGTTGTATAAATGGGAAGTTTTGGCATTTAAATGATTACTATATGATGCAATTCGCACGCTTAGGAGTATTTAGTTACATGTATACACAGACATACTCTCATACACATATGCATGTAAGCATATAAATAACATATAATTAATAATGTATTAATTGCGTAGTATAAATAGGTTAATCATTAGAAAACCCCTTAGGAAAGAAGTTGGGATAATTATGAAAAATAATTTATAATTAATGGCGAAATAAGGAGATTTCCTTAAAAGACCTTAATGCGAAATATGGTAGTTTGATTAGGTGAGTGGAAATTATGACTAAGTTAAAGAGATACAAAGCCAGTCAAAAGCATATAGAAGTCTGCACAGCTAATTTGGTTACCAGCAATGTGACTTTGGGACTGATGGGAGACATCGCCTATAATAAGTACCGATGGAGGATGCAAGGTTAGCCCCAAATCTGTAGGGTAAGCCTATCCAGTCAATCTGGGTACGCACCTACGAATGGATGGACTAATGTGAGATATCACAGTTGGGTTACAGGTCATAATGCATAGGACCTGCTTCGGGGTTGGGGGTATTAAGTGACTATTATAGGGTCCTCCTCCTTCCTACTTTGGAAGTATTAAATGGTCGAGGTATTTGTTTAGGCATGGTAGTGGGAAATCTCGAAAAGGGTCTACTTCAGGTTCGACGTATTAAGTGGCTATTGTAGGTTCTGCCTTTCTCATAAAAAAGTATTAAGTGGCCTAATGAGATTCTATGCGATGTAAACTAGAGGGTACCAAAGAGAGGTCCGTCTTTGATTAGGTATTAAATGATGGGGACCTGCCTAAGATATAGGTAATAAATGGTCAAAGTCTACCAAATTTTCGTTGAAAAGGTATTAAGTGGATTAGGTACTTTCTCTCACATTGTTAGGGAAAAGTTAATAAGTGTATTGGGTACTTTCTTTCACATTGTTAGGGCATGATTGATGGTAGATACATAGGACTGGGAAGGGCCTTTGGCCTACAACTGAATGTGAGTTACAGAGTTGGATGGAAAAGTGTAGGTTATATAATTGGACTAGAAGGGCCATGGAGCTTACAGTTAGAGGTATTTCATCTAGTATATAGCTAGGAAGCATAAAGCATATTCTTATCTAAATTGTGATGTCCAAATAGTATTATGAAATGGTTTAGGATTTTATTCACTGGACATTGTAGTTCTGACTCCCTCTTAATTACAACATGGTTTAGAGGAGATGATGCTGATTTAATAAATGATGATGAAGGCATAGCCTTGTAGCAGTTATCTATCTATTTACGTTCTGTTATATTTTGATATACCTATTTCATACTTGATGTTATTATGACGAGATATTGTATTTCATAAATTGAGATATTTTGATATGTTTTTTAGATTTAATAATAGGTATTATTTCTAATACTATATTTTATTCTTTCCGCCGTGAGATTTTGATAGCATAAATGGATAGCTTTGTGAATTGTTCATTCTATCATTTTTACCAAACAACAACCAACTTTGAAATAGGTTTAAGGTTCGATGGGTCTTTACTAGGTCAAAAATTAGGCCCATTTCAAGGCAGGTTATTACCTTTGGTATTAGAGCTGAGGTTACTCGATCAGTGGGTATAGGTATATTTTGCGTACTTGTTATTTTTGAAAGTATTCGAAAACTTTATTATATATGTACTTATTTGAACATAAGCAACACGCTAGGAAAACCTTTTATTTCAACAATTAATATTATCTTAGGAAGTTGCAACTAAAATTTAAACCTATAGATAATTTATTATGCTTGAAAATAATTCCTCTAAGGATGGAACCCCTCTACTAAGAGTTGCCCACTATCCGAGGGATGTCTGAATAGTTCAAACAATACTTGTGGCATATAAGACAAGTTCTCATTCCTTAACAAGCTGCACCAGTGACACCCGCTGCCCCACCTACTGAAGCAACACCCCACCATATAGGCTTCACAAAATGTGTAAATATTTCTAGAATATAGAGGGAAAGGTGTATGGAGGAACTAAAAGTTTTATGGAGATAAAGGCTTGGATTAACGATTGTGAGCCTTTATTTCAGGAGTGTAAATGGGAAGACCAAATCATAAGGAGGATGGCGGCATTGCATCTTAAAGGAGAGGCCTTAGATTGGTGAGCTATAGTGGCTGAAGAGAATGCTGAGGGAGGAATCACTCTGGTTGAGTTCAGAAACTGCTTTGAGTCACGATTCATAACTAGGGCTGAGGTGAATTTGCAATTGGAAGGTTTATACAACTTAGGTAGGGAGACTCCGAATCCGAATGGATGCAACACGCATCTTTCAAATAGCAAATTCACGTTAGTGAACTAGTGGTTTGGACATCATCTTTTGATTCGAGAGTTCGGCCTCCTAGTATATTAATTAGGGTGCATAAATGGAATCACAATTTGTTAGACCGATGCAAGCAAACTAGCCTTTTTAAATCATGTCCCAATCTCCAGTTAGTCCATCTTTGAGGGTTTGAGAATAGGGTCCTAAAGATTAAGATAAAAAAAGGGTCCTACATGCATCATAAGAGAAAAGATCAAACCAATTGGCACTCACATCATAGCAGTCGTAGTTGAGGCAAGCGAAGTGAGCGGGGATAACCAACAAGGCGACCGTTAGGCTAAGTATATTAATCCAAGCCCTATATATTTATTGGTGACCCCTGTTGAAGGAATATATTAGTAGGTTCTATTTGGCTAAATTCAAAATGAGTTAGACTGACGCCCTCATGAAGAGGCAATAAAGTTTGTTAAAGGCATGAATTCTCCACTTAGGGAGCTACTTTTAACCCAAGTACCCACTGGCGCCACTTAGGAGACGTTAGTTGAGATGGCATTGCTTTAGACCCTCGGCTTGGAGAAGAAAAGGAATGAGAAGGAGAAGGTAGGACCAGAATAGAACCAAATTCGAGCTAAGAAGGGAGGATCTTGGGCAAACAAGAAGAACGATGGGAAGTAAAAAAAAAGGATGGTATAACTTGTTGAAGATGCCAAAGGAAAGGACATGTTGCTAAGGATTGTAAAGTGGGTTTGATGAGGAGGAGTTCAAAGGGAAGTGCTACTGCTTCCATGAGGAGGAGGGACACAACAAGAATTGATGTCCAAAGCTTTCAAAGGAAGGGCAGAGTGGGAAGGCTTATACCATTGAGGCTGTGCCTATCTTGAGTAGACCTCCCCTAGATACCATGGAAAAACTACAATGGAAGGTACAACTGTTATTTATAGGCATACATTTATACACTATTTTACTTGGGAGCACCGCATATATTCATAGCTAAAAGTATGTTCAACTCCTTGAGTCTGAAAACCCTAGTTGTCACCAACCCAAAAGTGGTATCAAATCATATTCAGGGTCGACGTATCTTTGATTTGTAAAGACTTAAGTATGGATATATGTAATGTCAATTTTACATGCAGCGTGGATATTCTTACTTTTAAGGGTACAGAATTTTCTTAGGGATGGATTGGCTATCCTACTATGGGGCTATCTTCTATTGTTATAGGAGGATTGTATGGTTAAGGTGTTCTAAGAGGCAAGATATAAATGTTCAATGCACACCCTAAAACTAAATTTAAGCTATTTATATTCTCTTAACATATCACAAGATGATTTCTTATTGATACTTGTAGTTTGAGAATTTCTTGATGTTTTTGAAGAATCTGGGTCTCCCTCCCTGAAGGGGGATTGAGTTCAGAATCGATTTGAAGAAGGACGTTAGACTTGTTGTTATGCCATTAAGACACATGGCCCCCAAATAAAGGCGAGAGTTGGACAAGCGGAATTCAGAACTATTGTAGAAGGGATTTATTCGTCGAAGTACATTTGAATGGGGAGCACCCATTGTTTTCACCACTAAGGCAGACAGTTCATTAAGGCTATGCATTGACTATAGAGAACACAATAAGTTGACTAAGAAGAACAAGTAACCCATACCAGAATAGATGATTTATTTGATCATATTGTCGGAGCCAAAGTATTTTCCTAATTGGACCTGACCATTGGGTTTCATCAATTGAGGATAGTTGAGGATAGTAAGCAAAATATCAC
The DNA here is from genome assembly GCA_030765085.1 of Allium cepa. Classification (NCBI taxonomy): domain Eukaryota; kingdom Viridiplantae; phylum Streptophyta; class Magnoliopsida; order Asparagales; family Amaryllidaceae; genus Allium; species Allium cepa. The sequence continues at coordinate 245,191,015 of CM060930.1, forward strand.
ATTTCACACTTTGGATGGACTGTATGAATTGGAAGTGAGCCTTCTGGATTGACGAATGCCCCTACATACTTTATAGGTTTAATGAATATAGTTTTTAAGGAGCAACTAAATAAATTCATCGTAATGTTTGTGGATGATATCTTAGTATTCTATAGAAGTGAAGATGAGCATTAAAATCACTTAAGAGAGGCACTAAAGACTTTGAGAATGCGCCAACTTAAAGCCAAAATCTCAAAATATCACTTTTAGAAGAAGGAAGTGAGATTCCTTGGACATATTGTTTTCAAGAGGGGATTGTCTGTAGACCTCGCAAAGATGGAAGCTATTCAAGATTAAAGATTCTGAAGAATGCCATGGAGATTAGGAGTTTTCTCAGGTTTGGCGGGTTACTATAGGAAATTCATCAAGGACTTTACAAAGATAGAAACTCCACTAATTAGCTTAACGAAGAAGAATCTAGTTTTTTCATCGGATGAGAAATGCACGTAAGCATTCGAGAAGCTTAAGAAGTTGTTGTCTAGCACACCAGTATGTACTATTTTTGATGGGACGAAGCCTTTTACTGTTTACACTAATGCATGTAGTACGAGATTATGAGCTATTCTTATGCAAAAAGGAAGGGTGATAGCTGTTGGAATTAGATAACTTAAGATATGAGAAGAGATGCCCAATTCACGACTTAGAGTTAGTGGTCATCATTTTTTCCTTAAAGATATGAGGCGCTATATTTTGGGAGAAAGGTTTGAGTTGTTTGCCGACCACGAATCACTCAGGTGCTTATTTTTTCAACTAAAAATTAAATCTTAGGCAGCAGAGGTGGATGGAATTTATAGCATTGTATGATTTTGGGATACATTATACCCTCTAAAAAGGGAATGTTGTCGCCAATGCCCTTAGTCAGAGGCATGCTACCCTAAGTGCTATATATGAGTGGAGGCAGTTGGAGTTCCTCTTAAATTTCAATTTCCAATCGCCAACGAAACTCACTTTAGGCTATTTAGTAGCAATGGAGGTTTGGCCAGCATTAATGGACCACATTGGGCTAGAGTAGAAGAAAGATGCAGCGATAGTAGATATTTTTGGCAAGTTGAGTAGATGAGAGAATTTCCCCAATGTAAATAGATATTTAGTTGACAAAGAGGGGTGTTTGAGGAGAGATGGATGCCTTTATGTTCCTATGGTTTAAGATGTTTTAGATGAAGTTCTGGCAAAGAGCCACCGTTCTAAGATGACAATGCACCACGATGGAAATACGATGTGTAAGGATATAAAGCAGATTTTCTATTGGTCGGGGATAAAGAATAAGGTAGCAGAATACGTTTCTAGGTGTTTGACGTGCCAAAGGATAAAGGCAAAGAAATGAAAGCTTGGAGACTATTATTGTCGTTAGAGGTGTCAACTTAGAAGTGGTGGCACATATTGATGGACAATATTGATGGGTTGCCTAAGATTGAAATAAACAATCAGACCATTTGGGTTATAGTAGATAGATTCACTAAGGGTGCCCATTTTATTTCCGTCCATAATAATAGGATCGCGGTAGCTCTAGCATAGATTTATATTGAGGAGGTAGTACGACTGCATGGAATCCAAGTTAGCATTGTTAATGATAGGGACTAATTATTCACTAGAAAACTTTAGAGGAGTTTATGGCCAGCTTTAGAAACCACATTGAATCTTAGCACTGCTTACCACCCATAGACCAATGGTTAGACTCAAAGGGTGAATAGGATTTTGGAAGACTTTTTGAGAGCATACATTATGGATTTCGAAGGACATTGGGAGCAACGCTTACCTTTAGTAGAGTTCGCTTACGATAATAGTCACCAAGTGACGATTGGCATGGAACCTTTTAAAGCGTTACATGGGAGACCATGCAAATCGCTTAATTGTTGGAGGGAAACCACCTATAAAATTCTACTTAGATCATATTTGATTTGCAAGAACCCATTAAAGATAAAGATGATTAGGCAATGAACCACATAGTATCATCAAAAGTCCTATGCAGACAAGCAAAAATTGGAGTTTGAGTTAGGAGACATGGTGCTCGTTAAGGTTCTCCCTCTTAGGAAGGTTATAAGGTTTAGTAAATTGGGTAATTTGGCGCCAAGGTTCGTCGGCCTTTTTTTAATCTTGGAAAGAATATGGAAACTTGCATATCGGTGGAGCTGCTAGATAAATTAGTGGGAGTGCATGATATTTTTCATGTTTCACACACTTAAGGAGGTGCTTTCACGGCAAAACTACTTTAGTAGATCCTGATTAGTTAGCAGAGGTAGAGACGAAGCCGATAGCGCCTCACGCCACTGCACGTAAAGTGGAGCATGGGACTAAGAAGCTCCACAACAAAGAAATTAGGCCGATTTGAGTATATGGGGAGATAACTCAGCGGAAAGTACATGAAAAACCAAAGATAAGATGAAGACTTCTTATCTTGAGCTTTTCTCTAGTAAACTTTCTCTCTCCAAATTTAGGTTTTTGGTTGCATCATGATTGCTAGATTGGATGGTAGAGGATGGTTGCCACACTTTTTACTGTCATTTTTGCAATCATATGGAATTTATTTCATATTTAGGATGCTTGTATACATGCTTATATGTCCCATAGTGTGACGACCCATATTTCGGAAGGTTTAAATCGATAATAATCCACACATGCCAATTTAAACAATCTGTAACATAGATAATCAATGGGGTTGACTAAGAATAATAAGAAAAGAAGAAGGAAAAAAACACAAAATCTCGCAACGGGACGATAAAAAATAATAATCAAATAAACAGTTCATGAAGCTGTTTACTATACATTTGATTATCATTTATACAACATTTATCAGAGTTATATATACAACAAAACAAAATATAATGTAGTAGACAACATGATGCAAGAATTAATAATAGTAATAATATACCAAATCTTCGTCTTTATCCTCTATAATAAATCTTCAATAAGCTGAAAACTCAGGTCTCAACCGAGCGTAATGAAAAGACAAAACATTCGATTCAGGACCAAAATATCCTTAGATGAGTCAAATTGATATCGCATATAACATGAGTGTAACGGCATCAGAGATGTTTAAGGGATTTCACATCTCCTATCCAGTGTATAACATGTATGCAATAACTCAAGAGATGTTACGTGATTTTCCATCTCTTAAGGATCCGTCATAATATTTATATGTAGTAGAATACGCTATATATAACGTCTAATCAGTAAAATATATATTAAAATAGCGTTAAGGCTTTACATTGATCCCCCTTAACGTGTTTTTAAGCATTGTTATGCAGTTTGCATATAAAACACCAGTAAATCATCGGTGGATAGGGATGCGCCGTGATACAACAACACTAAACCAAAATCGTAGGGTCTCGTATAAGGATACAAATATGACAAGGCACGTGAGGCAACGCTTAAGGTAGGATATACCAGTTTACCCTTCCTAGCTGGTGGTAATGCGTCATAGCAATGATCGACCATCATGTCCAACACTCCCATAATCCGAGGGTGCCCACCAATCAATCACAATGTAAATGATGGTAAAAATGAAGAAGTGTGTCCACTTAGGGTAGCTTGCCCGCTTGGCCGGTATGGCTCCTGTTTTAGTCATTTTAATTTGGCACAAGTGCCAAGCTAATCCATCATCGTTCTCTTTCTTTAAATCCAGCAAGTGATGCCAAATCCAACCACTTCATTCTGGATCATCACTCCACATACACAGTTATTCAAGTGGTTCCAATATAGACAGAGAGCATACCAATAAGAGGCTCTGGTCTCTTAAACAATGAAACGTCGTTTTACATACAGGTTGGTGCTTTTACATTTTGATAACAATTCGTATTTGATATCAAAATATCGTATTCGCTTCAAAGTCAAATCTATTTCGAAATCATCATATTTTCTCAAAATATACCATTTCATTTCAAAATCATTTTCGCCTTAATATCCTGATTTCGCTTCCATATTTGTTTCGAATTTTGATTCAGGTTATAACTTCATTTTAACCTAACTCGTATTTAAATCCGAGATTTAAATACAAACACTCCACCCTTTTGACCAGTTTGAATTTTAGAAAAATATTTGAAAATTTAGATTGTATAAAAATAGTTTAAATAATTAAAATAGTTTGATATAAAACAATTTAAGTATTTAAAATGTTTTATAAGGTAAAATAGTTTAGAAAATCAAAATAAATTGAATTTGTTAATGGTAGATTTTAAAATGTTTATACTAAAATAATTTATTTGAAATTAGTTTTAAAGTCAAACTGATTCAATTTTCCAAATCTTCTCAATTCAAATCTATTCAATTTCCATTTCCATTTAAATTGATTCAATTCCAACATCAATTCAAATTAACTTTGATTCCAATTTATATTCAAATCACTTTCAATTTTGATTCTGAATTCCTTCAATTTCGATTCAATTCCAATTAATTCAATTCGATTCCAATTTAAATTAATTTCAATTTAATTCTCAATTTTAAACAATTTTGATTTATATAAATTCGAGTTCGCTTTTTAAAATACCGATTTAAATTACTTAAATCAAATTTACCTTCAACATCCAATTTAAAATCCAAAATTTCAAATATAATTCAATTCCGAGCTCAAATTCAAAATATTGTTTTATATCACTTTTACTTAGCAATATTTAAAAGTTCGAATAAAGATCCAAACCTTTAAAACAACCCAATTTCCGAAATTCAAATCATATTTCAATTATAACTTCAAAGTCTCAAGTGTGATCATTTAAACAACTTCGTTTAACAAATTTAATCTCACATTTCAAGCTCGAGTTCGAAAATAATTCAATTTCCATAAATTCTATTTTTATTTCTTTAAATCAAAATCATTTAAATAAATTTCATATCAAAACTTTTAAAATCCTTTAATTTAACCAATCCAGTGTCTGTATATAGTTTTCTATTCTATGACCAAGTGATCAATTACTTCAATTTAATTCCAGGGATGGATATATATCATTTCAATCCAAAATAAATGTCATCGGTATATATCATTTCAACCTATTTCTTAATTAATTCAAATAATTCAATTTCTAGTTTTATATGCTGTAAATAATTTACCAGGTGATAACAAGATATATGTAAAATGAATAAACATCCAATTATCCAAATATCAATCAATAGCATCCATCATAATCAATCATCCAAACAGTCAATATAATTTACAACTATTTACAAAGTTATCAATATTGGGTATTTTACTAACAATTAAATTCAGATTTCAAATTTAACTGTCAATTTTAATTTTTAACAATCAATTCAAATTTCGATTCTGTTTCCAAACGATAGTCAATAAATTAAATAATTTAACGATTTCAATTTAACGAATATAAAAATAATAGTATGTCGTGGCGATAAAACACTCACCTTTTATTTTCTGTTGTCGCTGAGACGTTCTAGTTTGGAACTAAAACCGAACAATGTCCGATTTTAGCGCAAATTTTGATAGTCTCCAAATCTATCCAAACTAGTTTCATTGTGAAGCTCTCGTCATCACGATAGCAACGCAAAAATTCATGCATCGATTCGACCTCATATGTGAGAGTTATTAAATTTTAGTTCGTCGGCAAAATATAATTAATTTTAAAACACTAATTTATTTTTACATTAAAACCCATTACCTATAACATTTTAGCCCGGCCCAAACAATGCTTCGTCCTCAAAATGCTTTCTTCTCCCTCGTTCAAAATTCTAGAAATGCCTCTATCCCCCGTGCACATACACGTGCACACGTGCCACGCTCCCACGTTCGTTGTTTTTAGACCACCAATACACCAAGCATCAAACTCTCTACGTTTTCTATACCTTAGCGACAACCCCAGAGAAATCATGGCAATCGCGACTCTGCCCCTCTCCCCACGACTTGCTACTATTCATGCGACCATAATTATCGTCGACCTTCCAATTTTTGAGCCTAAGTGAAAAATGTGCCTCCGATTCCAAATCCAAAGTTCGCTTCGCAAATCGCCAAGCCATTCTCATATGAAATGGAACCCTAGTTCACGGCTCACTCACGACTTAACTATCGGACACAAAACATGACGTTGCACCCAAAAGCGCGCATATCTGATCGAAGTACTCATCAAAGGAAAATTTTTGAAGCAAGTTTCATATTTTTTGTTGTGCATAAATGGAAAACTAAATTTTTGAAGCTTCCGTTATTTTCATTTTATTTTGTCTTGTTGTGCGGTATCTTTTAAAACAAAGTGAAAGAAACGTATTAGGAAAGGAATAGGCCCTATCATGATCATAGGGTGGCTGACAGATGACTAAAAGTGCGGCTGATGTGAATATATGGTCACGTCAATGTGTATATATATTATTTAAATTCAAAAATATCGAGCTAAAATTTTCGAAACCCAATTGAGGTGTGCTGTCGGGCGTTCATTATGTTATACCCCTGTTCTGAACGCAATGGAACAAGTTTCGAGTCCTAATTCAATCGTATGGAGAAGATAGATTTTTGAACCCAATTATAATATTAAATTTCTGATATGAAATTCAAGGTGTTTCTATCACATAGGACCAAATGATAACTCCAACACTACGAGAATTAAAATTCGATAATAATACACTATTACAGATCCAATGGAACTGGTTTCATCGAATTTTGAGACTGTGTCCCAAAAGGCTATTTTTTACTTGTCAATTAAAATATAAAATTTTCAAATTTTAAATTAATCACTTAAATTCAATTTCTAAGTTTTTACAATCTTCATCCATATTTAAATAACATCTAACTCAACTTTTAAAATCATTTCATTCATATTTAATTTAGGATTCAATTATTTATATAATTTTCAAGATCTAATTTTTAACAATATAATTGTCCAGTTATTCAACAAATTTAGCTTTTCACATGAATTTTAGTTATCAACCAATTACTTTATTTACATCTAATGAATTCGACACTTATTATTCAATTCAACTATTGATTGTAAACACGTTCCATACATAACATTTCCTTAAAATACTTGTTATTACTTAAATCTTCGAAATTTGTTTATTTTAAAATCTTTTTCAAGTTCATATTCAATAGCTATATTAATAAATCATTAAAAAAAACTATTTTTAACCATTTTTATTCACTAATTACACTAAATTTAATAATTCAAAATAGTAAAAAGTATGGGTCGTTACACATAGGGAATTCCGGGACAAAATCCTTTTTAAGGGAAAAAAGTAACACCCCATAAAAAATTGATAAGAAATTAAGTAAGTAATAATAGGGCTAAAAAATTAAAACTTTGTAAATGTTGGAATTTAGCAATGGAAATTACACCGTTGTTTTTGTGGCGATTTTTTGATTAACTTTTATATATAAAATTTTGAAATCAGAGCTCGAATGAAAAGTTATTGATGTTTGAATTTTCGAATTCAAATGAAATTCAAATTCAAAGTTATAACTACTGTTAAAATTTGATATTTAAAAGTGAACGTTGATTAGTAAATTGAGGTTTATGTAAATAGTAAAACAAATGTTCACGTTAAAAAAAAAGGTATTAAATAAAACAAAAACGGTGAATATTTTAAAGTTCCAAACAAATAAGGATCGGTCGACCGCCTTTTTTTGGTCGGTTGGCCGATGAATGTTGAGGCGGCTAGGGTTTTGTGAGGTAGGAACGGTCCAGAGTTAATTATTTTAAATCGACTTAAATCTAACGATTCTAGTGCCTTCTAACTACTATAAATTAAAGGCTAGCCCCTCACTTTTATTCTCAAATTATTTGGAACAACAACGGACCTTTGTTAGTTTCTTCTATATCATTCAGAATTTTCATACAATTTTCAACCAAGGGATTTTAGATATTCATATTCAAAATTCTAATTCTATTCTTCTCCAATCCCTAAAATTCTTAATCTAATTCATATACAATCAAATTATTGTATATTTCAAAAAGAAGAAGTCTGAAGAGTGAATAGGATGGGCGTAATCAAATTTAGGAGAAAGCTGGTGATCATCTATGAGTAGAAATCTTAGTTTTTATTACTTTAGTATTTGTATAGTATAATTTTGATTTGATTTATGCCTTGGCGAATTTTTTTCACAAAAACACCAAACTAGAACCTCAAAATTTCCCCGAAGCGAAATGTCAATCCATTTTGGAATCTCAATTATTCTATATTAAAATAGTGGAATTTGTATAGTGTTGCCATCTGAATATTTTACGTTCTATTCTACTTCTCACTTTTCTCTTTTGATATGATTAAGGGTTCTAAAGAGGAAATAAGTTAAGAAATGTTGTGTAAAGTACATACTCTTCTATTCGTGGTTTGAAGTGCTTATTTTTGTAAATTAAATAAGAATCTCTTTTTCATTTTATATGTAAAAGCTGAATAAAGTGTAAAAGAGTGTAAATTTTAAGTTCTATTGGTGTTGATTCTATTTTCTTATACAAGACTATTGTTGGGCTATTAGCTATTTTATGTTATGGTATGGAGTAAGGTTTGTATAATTGAAAGTTTTGACATTTAGAGATTAGTATAGGATGCAATATCTTCACATGCTTAGGATTATTTAGTTACTTATTTATATATAAATATGTTAGCGTATGAACAACATATAATTACTAATGTAATAATCATGAAGTATGAATAGGTTAGCGATTAGCATTAAAACACCTTAGGGAAGAAGTTGGAGTAATTATGGAAAAATAATTTATAATTAAAGGCGAAATAAGAAGGCCTAAATGTTAAATATGGTAAGGTATGTATGGTAATATAATTAGGAGAGTACAAATTATGACTAAGCTATAGGGAAGCGAGGTCGGTTAAAAGCACACAGAAGTCTATCTATCTAACGTAGCTACCAGTAGTATGACTTTGGGACTAATGTGAGACATCGGCTATAACAAGTATCCACAGAGGACACGAGGTTAGTCCTAATTATGTATGGCAAGTCTGCCCAGTTAATTTGACTAAAGGTGCCTATGAATGGACAGAATAATATGAGATGTCACTATTGGTTCGTGGGTATTAAGTGACTATTGTAGGTTCTGCCTCCTTCCCGTTTAGGAAGTACTAAATGGTCAAGGTATTCATTTAGGCATGGTAGTGAGAAATCTTGGGAAGGGTTCGCTTCGGGTTCGACGTATTATGTGGTTATTGTAGGGTCCGCCTCTCCAATAAAGAAGTATTAAGTGGCTTGATGAGATTTTGTGTAATGTCAGCTAGAGGGTACTAGAGAGGGATCCGTCTTGGGTTAGGTAGTAAATGATGGGGAACAGCCTAAGTTATAAGTATTAAATGGTTAGAGTCTGTCTAATTTCCATTGAAAAGGTATTTAGTGGCTTGGATACTTTCTCTCACATTGTTAGGACTTGATTGATGGTAGATGCATGGGACTAGGAAGGGCCTTTGGCCTATAATTGAAAGTGAGTTATAGAGTTGGATAGGAAAAGTGTAGGTTATAGAATTGGAATTAAAGGGTCTTAGGGCTTACAATTGGGGTATTTCTTGTAGAATATAACTAGGAAGCATAAGACATATTCTTATCTAAATTATATTGCCTAAATACTATTATGGAAAGGCTTGAGATTTTATTCATCAAATATTGTTGTTCTGACTCCCTCCTTATTGCAACACATGTTAGAGATGACGATGACGATTTAGGAGATGAAGGCAGTGGCGGAGCCTTATGGTGGTTATCTATCAATTTATGTTCAGTTATATTTTAATGTACCCATTTCAGACTTGATGTTATTATGATGAGATATTGTACTTTGGAAATCGGGATATTTTGTTATGTTTTTGAGATTTGGATTTCTATAAAATGGGCAATAATATATCAGATATTATATTTTATCGTTACAGCTGTAAGATTATGATACCATAAGTAGATAGCTTCATGTATTGCTCATTGTATCAGTTTTACCAACCAACAATTGGCTTTGGGATCGGTCTAAGGTTCGATGGGCCTTTATTGGGTCGAAAATTAGGCCCATTTCGAGGCGGATTGTTACAAGGAAAGCTCGACAAGTGAAAAGAGATTATTCACTCGTACCCACCACTTTACGATTGCCTAAGTATACTATACATACCTTGAGGGAAGCTTAACAAATATGTATAAGTATCTTACATCATCTAGTATATATATTAATAGTAGTGCACAAACATCTCTAGCTTGAGGAAAGCTCAACAACTGAGGAGTATGCAAGTAATCTATAAATATATAAATGGCAAAGAAAAACTATATATTAAACATTCATAATCTTTGATATACTTAACTGAGTGATATCGACTTATGGAATAATGTATTTTTTATGAAATACCCTCGTGATTCAAGTGTCAGACACGTCAGAAATCACGGCATATGTACTATAGTATGTATTTATCCCTTATATCTATATTGGGTTTCTTACTGTTCCACTTTAGCTTATATAGTTATATTATATAAGTTTTATTATTATAGATTTTATGCTTTATTTCACTTATATAATATTTTATGTATAACATTATATTAATTAAATCTTATTTAATTAATTAAATTAATTAACACTTTAATTAATTATATATTATTCAATTATAACATATTATATTGAATATATATTATAACCTTTACAATCATACACATATATCTTATGTATTTTAAATAAATTTTATTAATTTCAAAAATTCTTTTATACAAATATGTATATTTATATTGTCTAAACAATTCAAGAGTTATTATATATATACTACATGTATATATATATATATAATTAACTAACTTATTTAATTAATTTTATTATTTTATTAATCTTTTTAAGAAGTGTATTTTTGAAATTAATTTTATAACATTTTCAAACATTTTGAAATTATATTATAACTTTTATAATATGCGTTATTTTTTAAATTTAAGTTTTAAACTTAAAACTTTTATTTTAATCAAAATAATTTTGAAATTATCCTAAGATCCAATTCAAATTCGAGCCTTTTCTATTAGGGGCAAACTTTGGGCTTGCGTAACTGTTTGGGCTAGGCCGATAGCCAAGTAATACATGATACTTGATTACCTAACAATACAGCCTGGATACTACTTTTCTTAGACCTCCTACTAATTGAGCTATACATTTAATTTGTCATCCCTAATATGACTAATTTAGACCGCATAGGCTATTTGGCTCGGATATCATTGTTGGAATTATGCTAGGCCGTAGTGGAAGAAATGGGCGAGTTTCAAAAAGAATTATCATTTTGGATCATTAATGGGCCGGTATATGTGTATCATGTATACATATGTGCGTATGTGCACGTGCAATAGGATATTGTGTATATAGTTTGACATGCACGTGTATAGATATTAGGATTTACGCCGCAACGAATATGTTAACCCCCCGTGATACAAATGCATTGTCCAAATTGTAAAAACCCTAGATTTTTGCATATAATTTAAATTTGACTTTATTTTATTTTGAAATTATTTTAAACTTGTTTTATTTCAAACATTTCATTTTTAAATTTAAATTTTGATTATTATATTAATTATAATTTCAAACTGGTATAAATTGAATATTTTCCTGAAAAATGGATTTGTCGTCAAAACTGGTCAAACTTTGACTTTTAAATTTAAAATTAAAATATTTAAATTCTTGAATTTTATATTTTATTATTAAAATAGATTTAATATCATGAATACTGCTTTTCTTTCATTGAAATTGGATTTGAATTGTGAAATTTATACCCTTTACAATATTGTGTGTATACAGAGTTATTTAACTATATTCTTTGTTTTAATTTATATAAATGATATTTTTACTTGATATATCTTATTCTAATTTGTATGTTTATGTTATATTATTTATATTTTGACTTTCAAATATTTTTAAAGTGGTGTTTTAATTTTTCCAAAGTCTATTGAATTTATTTTCTATTTTAAAGCCCAGTTTCCATTTTTCTGTTATTTTCTTTATTTAAATTATATTTAATTAAAATTTATTTATTTATTTTTGTGAAGGCATTTTTATTTTGTGTTCTTATCTTTACCTATAAATATTTTTCAAGTACATAATAATTTACCAAAGTTTGTTCCATTTATTTTCAAATTTGCTACACTAGTATACATTTTCTTTGTTATTTTCTTAATTTAATTATATATATTTAATATTTATTTATTCATTTTTGTTTATTTACTAAATTTTCGTATTTTTATCTGAATTTACATATATATATTTCAGTTATATAAAATTTAAAAAAGAAATATTGGAAATTTGAAGAGTTTAGTGACCTTTTATTTGCTTAAACCTTTTTGTATTCTGTCTTTTCATTTCTCAACCAACATCTCTTCAATTGGCTGCCTTAACTCCACTCTTCAGCCGAAATTTTATTTTCCATTTCATGTGAATACATTTTCTTCCTCATCACAAAAAAATCACGGCCATTTCTGAAGCAAAGTGGTGGTAAACTTCTTCTTCTTTTCTATGAAATTTCTTCTTGTTTTCTACTTGTTTATGTTGATTTTCACTTACATTCTCTTCTACTTCAGGTTTGTCCCCACCACTCCAGCCACCTTTCCGCCTCCACCACCACCTGAGCCAGCCTCCACCACCTCCTCTCCAACCCATAGCCAAGCCGAGCCATCCTATGGTGAAGCTCCACCTAAATCTACACAAACTTTACCTATATGCACCATAGCCAACACCTATGTCTTCATCACCTTCAACCTTCCTTTGGCCGCCACCAACTCCACCTCCTCCACCCATGGACGACCTAAACCCCTTTGCCACAAAATCCTCCAGCCCACTACAGTGATGGCCACACCATTCTATCTTGTGGCCAAACCCATATGTTGCATAGAATCCATGGTAGTTGCCTTGTAGTGTTAGTTCCATGCACTTAGCTCTTTGTACCAACTTTGCACCATCTTTTCCTATGTTTGGGCGACCTCTTAGGAACCCAAACTAGACCCAAACCATGCCTTTAGCTTGCCATTTCAGATCTGGAGCTGAAGCATAGGTGGTATAAAGCAAGTGCAATAGTTTTGGTTTTGTTTTATTCAATCCATTTCTAACATTGTTTAAGTATATCTTGTTTTGAAACTTATGTTTTATATATTTGTTTGTCTTATGTATCCAAGGAGATTTATCTTTGGTTCTCCCACTCAAATCATATTCGTGTTGTCGTGCCTTCAAAGATTCTGTGTTGTATGTCTTGGTTGTCATCTCCACCTTAAACAAGTGAGTTATTCTCACCTGACAATATGTACATATATAACTAGTAAATTGACCCCTTTTGAATCTGTAAAATGCATCACCATATTATATTTGCTATGTTATGTTCACCTATGCTTAAACACCTGTTATATCATATGTTACTGTTATATTATGCTGTTCTATTATTTTTATCAGTTTATCACACTGCAAGTTCCATTTAGATTAGAATCACTATGGGTTGAAATGATACATACCCGAACGGACTTTAGAATAGGGGAAAATCGTTATGGGCTGAAATGATAGGCCTGAGCGATTTTCAATTTATTTCATTTACTTGGGACTGCGGGTTTGAAATGATAAAACCCGGTTTTTCATTGTAAATTACGGGTTGAAATGATATATTACCCGTATCACTTTACCTAGCGTAGAAAATTATATATAGACCTGTAGTTAAAATATGTTTTTCTAAAAATTTTAAAATATTTTAGAAATGTAAATATTACTATATTTTGATTTAAAATTAATTAAAAATAATTTTTGTAAAGTATTATTGATTTTCTAGAAATTTATAAGTTAAATAAATTATGGAAAAGTTAGAAAATCTGAATGTAAGTAATTTTTAAAATTTTGATTTAATTATAATTGGAAATTATAATGAATATGAAATTATGATAAATTTATGATAATTTGAATTTAAAATTAATTTAAAGTTATTTTATAATATATTAATGATTTTTGAATAAAGTTAAAATGTGAAATGAATGATTATTTAAGTTGAAATTTTGAAATATAACCAAAATGGGAATTTGTGAATTTGGCTTAAAAGTGAATTTTTAAGTTAAATAAATAAAATTGAAATTAAGTCATATTTTGAAATTTTAAACCTAAGTGTTAAGTTGAAAATTAATTCCATGAATTCAAAATTGAATGTTGAAATTTAATAAGTGAATTATTATTAAATCTTGATTTTTGAATGGAAATTTAACTTTATAAAATCATGAACTTAAGGAAAATTAAATGATGTTTATAAATGTGAAAATGTATTATTTTATAAGTTAAAAATGTTTTAAATAAAATATGATTGGTTGTGAAATTATATTGAATATTTGAAGTTAATTAACTGCATTTTTGAAATGCTATTAATTGTAATGAAAATGATATTACAGCATTTGTAAATGCTGTAGTTGATGATAATGAACTAAAATGCTAAATTGAATTAAAGGCTATTATAGAGTTTTTTATAAGTGCTATAATTGTTGAATTTAACTAAGTTTATTTGAAATTTAAGTAAACCCTATTACAGCATTTTTAAAATGCCGTCTTTTGTTAAATTGAACTGTTTTTGAATGTAACTTTCCGTAGCGTTTTCTAAATGTTGCAAAAAGTAAAATTTCACTGTTTTGATAAACTTAAGTGAATAAATGAACTTTTAAAGTTGAAATTTTTTGAAATTTAATAATTTAATTATTAAATGTAATAAATTCATTTTTGATTTAAATGAAGTAATTTGATTTGCAATATAAACTGTTTTGAAATGTGAATTGAAATGGTATTTTAAATTGAATAAAATGAATAATGATTTGAAATGAATGTGGTTTTGAAAAGATATGATATTTTAATATATTAAAATGATTTGAAATGAAGTTTTGAAAAGATATGATATTTTGGTATATTAAAATGATTTGAAATGAAGTTTTGAAAAGATATGATATTTTGATATATTAAAATGATTGGAAATGAAGTTTTGTAAAGATAAGATATTTTGATATATTAAAATAATTGGAAATGAAGTTTTGTAAAGATATGATATTTTGATATATTAAAATGATTGGAAATGACGTTTTGTAAAGATATGATATTTTTGATATATTAAAATGATTTGAAATGTGGTTTTGAAAAGATATGATATTTTTGATATATTAAAATGATTTGAAATGTGGTTTTGAAAAGATATGATATTTTGATATATTAAAATGATTTGAAATGAATGAAGCTTTGTAAAGATATGATATTTTGATATATTAAAATGATTTGAAATGTAGTTTTGGAAAGATATGATATTTTGATATATTAAAATGATTGGAAATGAAGTTTTGAAAAGATATGATATTTTGATATATTAAGATGATTAGAAAGGAATTTTTGTAAAGATATGATATTTTGATATATTAAAATGATTTGAAATGAAGGTTTGGAAAGATATGATATTTTGATATATTGAAATGATTTGACAGGAAGTTTTGGAAAGATACGATGTTTTCGAAATGGTTTGGAAATGATTAGATCTTTATTTTGATAAAGATTTGAATTTGAAATGATACTTTATTTTGAAGTATAAACTATGACTTTTAAATTATAACTACGGGTTATAATAATGATTGGTTGTTAAAGAGACCAGGATCAGATATGGACATACTCTCTGTCGATACCGAAAACCACTTTAACAACTGTGTACGCGGTGGAGTTTGCAGAATGAAGTAGGATGGTGGCGACATTCTTGAGGTATATTACGTGGACCCAACTCCCATGAGTTGGCATAAGGTGGCTAAAACAGGAGCGATCTCGGGCCAAAAGGGGTAGCTCCTCTGGTCGGACACACTCCTTCGATACTATACTCTTACTTATGATTGATTAGATGGCCATCCTCTGATTTTGATATGGGAGTGTGTTCCGAGGTAGGCGTATGTGGTTGCTGCGTTACCACCAGCCCGTGTGCATAATTGGTATATCTACCCTGGCATTGCCTTGTGTGCCGTGTCACCTACCATACCGAGCCTTTACTACGAGTTCGTTTCTCTCTGTAGCCCATGTGGTATCCTCTGATAGTTTCCCGGTCTGGAGATATCATGATATTGGATGGACTACTGGGACTATTATGTGTGAAGGGTGATATGGGTAGCCGGAACGCTATTTAAAAGCAAGTTTATTTTACTGTAGACATTATTATAATAGCGCAATATTACTACATAGTAAATAGTTTAACGGATCCTTAGAGGATGGGCGGTCCAGGCATCCTTTAAGTTACTTGTACCTTATTACAGTTCACTTAAGTTGGTTTACATTATATAAGTATATATTGTCCTGACTCGAGTGTTTGTATTTTTATTTACGCTCGGGTCAGCCTGAGTTATTCACAGATTTGGATTCCACTTTCTGGAGATTGGAACCGCTAGAGATTATCTGCTTATCTAGTTTTATCTATTCCAGTTCTGTTGTTCTTTCAGCTTGTACTTGGTTATCATCTTGAGACTTATGTTGTACTTTATTTATTCTGTTGTATTTTATTTAACTCTGATATATTTACATAATAGCTTCATGAACTACTTTCTCTTTTACTTCCGCTGCATTTCTTACTCTGTGTCTGTGTTCTGTGATTATTATTTACTGTATATTCTGAGATCTGCCAAATTTTATTTACAACACGGTATTTTGAGCAATTCAAGTCCGACATGTGCGGATGCGAAGGGTTGAAAATATCGGGTTGTTACACAAATATACAAATTTATGCATCAACCATTATATCAGTATATATGTATGTATGTGTGTGTGTCTATGTATTATGTATAAATATATTTATACAATTATTATAGATATTAGTTGCAAATTATTTGTATAAAGCATTTATGAAACGTAACTATGAATATATATATATATATATAATTAAATTATAGAATTTATTTCAAATGCTAATTTATAAAATAATTTAAGCACTCGTTATATTTTGTGAAATCCAAATAGAAAACATTTTTTTAATTAATTTATATGTATATATATATATTAAATAGACATATAACTATTTACATAAGTATATATAAGATAATAATAAAATTTAAAATATATATAAGTTTGCTATTGCTCTCGCCTACCTAATATAATTATATTTTCTCGATTTAATGATTTTTTACAAATATTTATAAATAAATTAATAGCCTTACGAACTTAATAAATAAAATTATTGAAAAATAATTTTCAAAATAATAATTTACATTTTATATTAAATAAAATATTTTTAGAATTTTTATGTTAACTAAAAACCTATTTTTGTTTTCTTTTTAGTTCAATGAATTTTATATAAATATTTATAAATAAATTAATAACCGTATGGATTTAATAAACAAAAATTAGTTAAAATTAAATTTTGAAATAAAAATGTATATTTTATACTATATAAAATATTATCAGAATTTTATCTTATTTATAAACATATTTACATATATTTTACTTATTTAACTAATTTTTAAATAAATTAAATAATTAAGGATATATATAGTAACTATTATTTTATTTTTATCTCGCTGCCAAATGCTCTTATGTATAAACAAAATTTTGTAAATATTAAATATACATGTGTATTATATGATTTAATATTTTTTTTTGGCAAGGCCGACGGGGTTAAATGGACCCCGACCATTTATTACTACACCATAGAAAACTACACACAAACAACAGAATACAGGGAACACTTGGCATAGCAAGCACGGGGGAAAAAACAAAAACAAAAGAAAGAGTGGAAGACAACAACTAAAAGTTTAGTAGAAAGGAAGCTCGTATCCCAGGCTCAATTGCGAACGACAGCTGCCCCAAAGAAAGACATATCTCACACATTATCCACCTTTTAAACACCACGTCAGTTTTAGCATTGACAACATCAAAAACCCTGGCATTTCTCTCCCTCCAAACAGCAGAAATAAAGCTTTTAAGAACTACATTGAAGATTCTTCCTCTTTCGTTATTGATTCCAGCATGATAATAAACTCTTTCCCATTCAGTTCGATTGTCGTGGGATACATTCTGCCTATGAAGCCTCGCCATCACGGATATCCAGATTAGTTTAATAAAGGCGCACTCGAAGAACAAATGTTCGACCGATTCAGGCATATAACTGCAGAATTTGCATGAGAGGTTAAAGCCCAAACCCATGCAAGCAAGCTTCGCATTAGTCAGCAATGCGCGATTCAAAACTTTCCAAAGCATGAAGTCATGTCTCATACTGCTATCTCTTCCCCACGTACGTTTCCACCATTTCCATTGCGGTCTAGCTCTGTTCTTCATCATAAATTCGTATATGTCTCCAATTTTGAAGGTAGCTCTCTTGTCCCCCCACAGTATACGCGCAGCTACATCTGAGACAGGCGTAAAGTTGCTAATTCTTCTCCATATATCATGTATCCTCGGGTTTGACCATGAAGTACGTGCATTTTGTATGTTGTGTAGAATGTCCCTAACTTTGGCTGCATGGTGAATACCAGCCTGTTGCGTTTCACAGTGATTAAGTTGTCGCCTTAGGATGAGACCCGCCTCCAACCAAGGGTCATCCCAGAATTTCACACTATACCTTGGGTTCGTGTTCATTTGGATGAGTGGAAGAACCTTATCTTTGAGTTTGAATATGCACTGCCACGTCCAACTCAAATTTTGAGGCTTGGACATGCACCATATACTCCTCCCTTTGATCACATTCTTGTCAGACCATTCAGCCCAAAGACTGTCATTGCTATTATAAAAAGTATCAATATGCTTAGCGAAGGCTGCCATGTTCCATTGTTTTAAGTTGAGAATACCCAACCCCCCCTTATCCATTGGTATTTCAACTAAACTAAATTTGATCGGAGCTATATATCTACCTGAAGTCCTGCCCTTCCAAAGATATCTCATGAAAGCACCTCTGATCATTTTAATCAATTTAAAGGGAAGAATGTAGGTTCTAGCCCAGTACACTTGCATAGAGAAGATCACGGATTTTATGAGAGTTAATCTTCCAGCTTGACTGAGCAACTTGGAAGTCCAACAGCTCAACTTGGCAGTAATTCTATCGAAAAGAGGAAGGCAATGGTTCGAAGTGATTCTAGAGGTTGTAACTGGAAGACCCAAGTAAGAAATTGTATTGTGATTTAGAGATAACCCAGTGATTTGAGAAATAAGAGCACATTGCTCAGAACTAACACCAGCAACGGTGATGTCAGATTTTAGGAGATTCACTTTCAACCCCGTCATTTCATAGAATTTGTCAAGAATGTGCATGATGTTAGTAAGAGTACAGGTGTCAGGAGTACAGAACACAACAAGATCATCAGCAAACAACAGAGCAGAGATCCTTGGTTCAGTGCAGTTAGGATGAAGCTTGAATTTACCTTGATTAATTATCCTGTCAATCATTCTTGTTAAAAGCTCCATGACAAGAATAAAAATATAAGATGATAGGGGGTCTCCCTGTCTAATCCCTTGTTTACTGACGAAAAAACCCTCATTCCTGCCATTCAAACTAACAGAAAAGGCGGGAGTAGAGATGCATTCGTAAATCCAAGCAATGAAATGTGGTGGAAAGTCCATGAACCCCATGACCCTAACAATGCTGTTCCATTGCAGCATATCAAATGCCTTCATTATATCCAATTTCAACATTGCTCTAGGAGTAACATTCCTGCGCTTATATCCCTTAATGAGTTCATGGGATAGGAGAACATGATCCAAGATGCTCCTACCAGGTAAGTAGGCAGCCTGATTCTTAGACACTATGGTTGGAAGCACATTCTTAAGTCTGATAGCTATGACCTTGGCGATACATTTGTATATCGTATTACAACAGGAGATGGGACGGTATTCATTAACATTGTGAGCATTCTTGGTCTTGGGAATCAGTGCTATGTTAGTATAGTTGAATGACCTGTAGAGTTTACCTTTTTTAAAAAAGAGAAGAATTGCATTAGTAACGTCGTCAGAGACAATAGACCAACAGGTTGTATAGAATAAGGCGTTCAGACCATCCGGTCCACCACAAGATTCAGTATTTAAAGAGAACATAGCCTGCTTTATTTCTTCATGAGTTACTTCATTGCACAGACTAGCTTTCTGAGCTATATTGAGTCTTGGAAGTATGTCACTGGGTATTTGGTCAATTAGTGGCATGAAGTCGTTCATATTGCCATATAGGTCGGAGAAATGTTTGACAATAGCATCCTTAACCTTGTCAGGTGTATTATGAAGATTACCATACTTGTCATATATTGTTGTGAAATTTTGGCTTGTTTGCTTATTCTTTAGGCTGGCGTGGAAGTAGGCGCTGTTTCTGTCACCCTTTTCTCGCCATTTGATTCTTGACTTCTGCCTAATCATATCACTCTCTTTACTCAAAGCTTGATGATATTGCGTAGTGAGAATACTCTCCTCTTCGGATAGATTAACATTATTGACTGAGGCCATCATTGCTGACTGTACTACAATAAGCCTTGCCTTGATCATAGTACTCAACTTGTCACCTTGACCATATTTATTGTACGCCCATTGCTTCAATTCTTTCTTCGTCTCCTTGATTTTTTCCTGCAAAACAAACAAATGATTTCCCTTTTTAGGCTTTTTCCATGCATTTGCCACAGTATTTTTAAAATCAGGTTCAGAAACCCAGGTGTTAAAAAATTTAAAATTTGTTTTCCCTCTCAAATCCGCTTCACGAAGGTGTATTATTTGGGGGGAGTGGTCAGATAGGAGAGGAGGGGGAAGGAGGTTGAAGAGAAAAGGCCATTTTGTTAAGGCATTGTGGTTCGAGAAAGTGTGGTCAATGGTAGAGAATGTTCTGCCTCCTATCCTTCTTTTATTGTTCCACGTGTAAGGCATGCCCACAGTCCTAACCTTAACAAGTTCAGCATCGGAGAGAGCATCAGCAAGGGGCTTGATTTCACTAAGAGAGAGAGGGTTTCCTCCAATTCTATCAGAGAGCATATAGCAGCAGTTAAAGTCTCCAAGAATTAGCCATGGATGAGTGTTTTGTCTGAGAGAAGGGATGAGCGAAAGCAAGGGATCTCTGGTATTAAATGTGTTAAAGGCGTACACAAAGGTGACATAGAAGGATGTTTGGTCAGTAAGGTCTATGGCATGACAGTGAATCATTTGGGAAGTGGATAGAATGGGGGTGAGTTGGATCGTATTGGGATTGAAAAGAATCAAAATCCTACCGTACGAAGCTTCATTCAAGTTATGGATATATTTCCACCTAGGATTAATGTGTTCAGCTGCTTTGGATGTCAAGGCAAGATTCAATTTTGTTTCAAAGATTGCTATGGCTTCTAGTTGATGAGTTCTAATGAGTTGCTTGCATTGGTCCTGCTTAATCACATGATGTGCACCGCGTATATTCCATGCTCCAATGCGTAACATCATTGGGCAACACGTGCATTAAGGATCTCAATCTTCATATTCCTAGTCACAGCTTGCTTCGTAGACAAGTAATTAGGAATGGTGGCTGATAGTGGTGTCACTGCTTGCTTAGTTGATTCCTCATGCAAATGGTAGTTGGGCTGAGGGGGAGAAAGATGGTTGGTTGAAAGAGATGGGACTTCGACAGGAGGTGGAGCTTTGTATGCTTGGGGAGGAATGATTTTAGAGTAAATATGTTGGGTTGGGGGGTTGGGGATTGTGACATTGCTTTGGGTTGCTGTATTGTTTGTTTGCATTGTGTTATTCTCTGTGCATGCATGGTGCACGTTCACTGCTTCATGAGATTTTGAACTGAGGTTAATATGCTTGGTATTATTCTTTTTGCCTATTTTTCCTTCCTGCTGTGTGCAATCTCTTTCTTCAACTTGGTGACCTTGTCTCGCTCCTTTGTCTACGTGTACTGCATCTTCATGATTGTGAGTAACATCCATAGTATGCTCAACCTCCTCGCTTCCATATTTTTCTTTATTACCACCTTCTTCTTTATGTGAATATTGCATTTTGATTTTCTTTTGCTTTTCAACAACTTTACTTTGATCTTCTTGACATTTTTCACTAATTTCCTTGCTTTCGTCATTCACTTCAATCACATTATCCTCATCGTCCATATTAAGTAGCACTGAAAACTTGTTGAAGGTAAGCAAGTTGCCTTCAGACTCTATTTCACAAAGTTCTACTTCTGTTTCCTTTTCTTTCTCATCACCTACAGTCTCTAATTCACTTAAATCCACTTCTTTTTCCCCTTCTTTCCCAGTATTGGTCACATCATCTTGCAAAATGTTTTTATTTATATCAGCTTCTCTTGTATCAGTGTTAATCTCTTCTTTATCACCACTTTGCTCATTCTCACAGTTTGCCTTAATTTCTCTATCATTTTTTCCTTTTTCATTAATACTTCCTTTTTTCTCCTCCTCCTTTTCTCCCTTGTTCTCTGGTTCCACCTTCTTCCTACCTACACGTTGCCAAACTTTGAAGTTCCTTTTTTGAGTTTGCCTTACATTCCTTTTCACTTTGTTTGAGTTAACAGATACCACTACCTTATCTCTATTTTCTTTACTGTTGTTTTCTTCCTTGTTCTCATACATATTTTCTTTCTTGTTGTCACAACACACAGTTTTATGACCAAAGCCTTTACATATCACACATACATCAGGTTTCCACAAGTACTGCACAAATATTTTTTGTTGCCCTCCTTCAACCAACTTTACCATGAACTCATCAGGAAGCTCCTTGTGTGGCCTTATTTCCACTAAGCATTTAGCGTAGCTCAGTCTCTCCTGCTTTTCTGTCATTTCATCCATACATAACATCTTGCCCAAATGGCTACAAAGCCAATTTATTCCTAGCGGAGACCAGGCATAAAGCGGTAGATTGTACAAATGAACCCAAACCGGTACCGCTGTAATCGTGCCAGTGACATTACTGATAGCTGGGTCGTATGGCTTGATAATAAACAACTTGTTGTTCATGATAATTGGATCACACTGTAAAATCTTGTTTTTGTCTTCAGAACAGGAAAAGTTAAATAAGAATAATATACCATCTGACTTAACTGTAACCGTTCCTTTTAGCTTCCATAATGCCTTGAGTTTGGAGATCACCGCTGTATATGACAGAGGTTTGTCGAGGAAGAAACCCACCAAGGTTTCCTTCCAAATCGATGCACCAGCATCAATAACTTCAGATGGTGGAACCATTACTTCATCTTCATAAACTGGAGACAAGTGAACGGGGATGTACTTCCCAGCATTCTTGGGGATGCGCTTGAACAACGAAGTCCATGACCGTTCACTAGAAGGGGGAACATGCGGATCGGAGGTTAAGGGTAGCAGAGGTGCCGTGGTAGGGTCAGGGGGGACAAGGGGAGGAATAACCGTATGAGAAAGGGATGAGGTGGTATTGGTTGGAACATGAGGAGGAGGAGACGCCGGTGTGGCAGAAGAAAGGACAAGACTGTTGGAGAGGTACAAGGTTGTTTCAATGGAGTTGTCAGTGGGGATGGGGGGGTACGTCTGATGAGACAAGGCAGGTAGGGTTGGAGGCTCCATGCGCAGACAAGAGAGGACTTTTTGTTTACTTTGGGGACAGGGAGTATTTTGTATTTGAATTAATCAACAAATCGTTTAATAGTATTATTTTAATCAAAAAAATTAATCATAAAGCCATGAGACACCACTAATATAATTGCAGAATAATTCTGTTTATTTATTTTATATAGTATATATACACATATAACCGTCGATATATGAAAATGTATCGATATACCAAGTCGTGATAAAACCTAACTAGCTAGAACATGCAAGGGGTGTAGGCGACCCATGCTTGCTGCTATAAGAGAGTGCAAAATGTACTCTATAAAGTGAGGGTTGAGATGAATATACATGAGAGGGATAAGGGAGTGAAATTAGGATCTGGATCCACTTATTCCTCTTACCTTCCTTTTCTTTCTTTTATTCAAGAACTCTCCCCATTAAGCCATTAAGTGGTCATTCAAGGTCAACTATGCCTTAATTTCTATATACCCTGACTTCCAATGTGTCCAAGACTTACATCACGAGAGTAATTCATAAGAATTACATTATTCCAGAAGTCGATATTACTTAATGCAATATATTAAAGATTATTAACCTTTAATATAAAGTTGTCCTCTACCGTATGTATATTAACAAATTATTTGTATACTCCTAAGTTGTTAAGAAAACTCAAGCAAGAGATATTATGTGTAGTATTATTAATTTATTAAATAGACAAGATAAGATAACTATATGTATTTGTTAAGCAAACTCAAGATGCATATATTATACTTAGGCCATCGTGATTCGGTAGGTACGAGCGAATGATTTCATTCCCATTTGTTGAGTAAACTCAAGATCAAAGTGCAATTAGGATGAGATACCAAGGGTTAAGAGTTGTATACGATACAACCTATAAGTAGTTATCCATCATCCATTGAACTATGACTAGTTGAGCAAACTCAAGGTCAGAATTCCAAGACAGACGAATCCTAACGCCTACTAATGAAGTCGAAAGACTTCTAAGTTTTGACTTTGGATTTGTCGAAACATAAAAGATTAGTGTGAGCTTATTAGTAAAATGAAACATAAAGTTTAACCTTACTAATATTATAAGAACGTCCACTATGATTTGTCTTAATAATCTAGCACTTAAACTTGTAAAAATGACAACTCTAAAACTATTTCTGAGAATGACAAGCTTACTGGACTAAACTATACTGATTATCTAAGAGCAATTAAAATAGTGTTGACTTACGAGCACTTATGGTCGGCTATTACATGCGAACCCAAGAACAATCTGCTAATGATTAAGACCCCAAAATAAGACTTTCTTATGAAAAATGGGTGTCAGACCAAGAGATCGCCCCAAGTTTTCTTATTATCTATGGTAGGAAAACCATTATAAAGGAAACATAATAATATGCCTATCCATGATATATTTGATATCCCAAGGCCATGTTTGGTGAACAGTCGCGTTCCATAAGGAATGAGCTTACGAAGAAGCTATTCAATACCAAAATGATCAAAGGACAGAAAGTTGACGATTGCGTGTTGATGATGAGGGCTATATTGGTAGGCTTTCGCACTTGGATGTATAGATAAGCAATTAATTGCAAGTTGATTTGATCCTTGGTTCTCTTACTTCTCAATATGAACTATTCATGCTTAATTATAGTATAAACCAATTAAATATGAATCTCATAGAGCTCCTCAATATGGTAAGGTCAATCGAAGATGCATCTAAGGATAAGGGGTTGTGAAATTGTTGTTAAGGGTAGTGCACCATTTTTGACGAGTTTGAAGAAGCAGAAAAGAGAAGGTAAGAAAAATAAGAAAAGTAAGAAGACTGATGACAATAGTGAATGTCACCATTGCCATAAGAAAGGTCACTAGAAAAGGAATTGTCTTGACTACTTGAAGATTGTTAGAGAAAAGAAGCAAAATTGTTTTGCAGCTCCATTACGTACATTTATGATAAAAAATTGTTTTTTAAATAATAAACTATCTTAGGTCTTAAATATTGGATCTAAAACTCATATTTGTAATTCATTACAGAGGCTTAGAAACTGGCACCGCATGGCAAAAGGAGAGATGTGGCTCTAACTTGTTGATGGATCTATCATAGATGCAACGGCAGTAGGAGATTATCATTTACGTTTTCCTAATGGAGTAGTTTGATATTAAATAAGATCTATTTTGTAAAAGACTTTATTTGTGGGATTATTCCAGTTTCTAGATTGTCTGAGACTGGATATATATATTTCATTGAGTAAATAATATTATGAACATTAGTTTGAATGGAAATAAAGTCTGTGATAGTATTTTTGAAAATGGCATTTATGTTATCAATTCTAATTATGTGTGTTTTATAAATAACACATCTAACAATATAAATGGTACTTATATTTGGCATTGTAGGCTAGGTCATATTAGTCAGAAACAACTACACAAACTGAAAACCAATGGTTGCCCTCACATCACTTGATTTTGAATCATTTGAAACGTGTGAGTCATGTCTCAAATGTAAAATAACCAAGCACCCCTTCAGTGGGAGCAATGAAAGAGTTAATGAATTCTTAGGGTTAGTATATAGTAATGTATGTGGCCCTATGCGTATAATCACCGAAGAAAATAGTTCTTACATTGTTATCTTCATTGATGATTTCTCAAGACTAGGATACGTGTATCTTATGAAGAATAAATCTAATGTCTATGAGAAATTAGTGGAATATAAAACTGTAGTAGAAAATCAAATGGGTATTAAGATTAAAATTCTTCAATCAGATCGAGAATGTGAGTATGTTGGACAGGAATTCAAACAATACTTAAAAGATAATGGGATTATCTCTTAGATTACTCCACCCTATATTCTACAACACAATGGTGTGTCACAATGCAGGAAATGAACCCTATTAGATATGGTTTGTTAATGATAAGTTAGGATGAGTTACCTATGTCCTATTGGGGATATGTGCTAGAAACCGTAGCATATATTTTGAATTTGTTTCTTACTAAATCTGTTCCTAAAACAGCATATGAGATGTGGCACGGCAAGGAATCCCAACTCAAATATTCGAAGGTGTGGGATTTGCTGGAATAGGTTAAGAATGTTGGTCCGAAAAAACTAAAGGTAAGATTGGTACTGTGTAAATTTATAGGATATCCCAAAAATTCAATGGGATATACATTCTACAATATCGAGGAACAAAAGTTTATTGTTTCTCAACATGTTATCTTTTTAGAAAAGGAATTTCTATCAAAGAAGATTAATAGTGAGGTTGTAGACTTGGATGAGATCCAAGAAATTAACATTGAGGCCGAACCAGTGGGAGAATCAAGTTCACTCGTATATGAAAACATGCAATCTATTAGAAGGCCTAGTATGGAATCTCATGTACTAGAGAGATACTATAATTTTTTCGTGGATGGCGAGAAGGAGCACTGCGTCTTACATGAAGACACTCCTCGATCTTTCCAACAAGCACTACATAGTAAAGACTCTATACTCTGGCTTGGAGCGATGAATCTAAAATAGATTCCTTGTACGAAAACAAAGTACTGACTCTTTCAGACATACCCGAAGGGATAAAATCCATTAGCTGCAAATAGAATTTTAAGAAAAAGCTAAATGCAGATGGATAAGTAGATAATTATAAAGCTAGGCTAGTTGAGAAAGGATTTCATTAAATTCAAGGTGTTGATTATGACGAGACCTTTTCACTCGTAGTCATGCTTAAGTCCACCTTTTCACTCATAGTCATGCTTAAGTCCATTCGCATTATACTAGCTACTGATGCATTCTACGACTATGAAATTTGGAAAATGGATGTAAATATGGCATTTCTAAATGGTAATTTACAAGAAACCATCTATATATCACAGCCCGAGGGTTTTGTGGTCAGCGGGAGTGAAGGCTAGACTTGTAAGTTGTATATGTCCATTTATGGACTTAAACAAGCTTCAAGGAGTTTGAATGTGTTTTCATAAGGTGATCAAATAGTTTGATTTTTATCAGAATATAGAGAAAGTGTGCGTATACAAAAAGAAATAAGGCAACGCTATCGTTTTCTTAGTGCTATATGTCAATGATCTATTATTGATTGGCAATGACACTTCATTGCTGCAATCAGTGAAAGCTTGGCTTTCTAAGAATTTCGCTATGAAGGGTTTTAGAGAAGTAGCTTATATATAGAGTATAATAATCTAGGTACCTTTCGCAGCCAATTTTTACCCTGTCACTGTTGACGACACGCTCGACGCATCTGGCGTTACAATTCCCCACCCAAGCCTATTTGAGCCGTTGGAGGTAAACTAACACCGGGGGCTGATGAATCGGACGCCAATGTTGGTTTGCTCCTCTTTCTCCTCCTTATATATAACTCACCTCCTCCCTCACCAACATCTCACACTTCCAACCCTCCCCTTCTATATTTCTGTGCCATCGACCAAATAGGATATTCAAGTATATTTTTATATTGTTGTCTATATTTTTTCCTATCTGCATTATATATTTTTTTAGAATTTTTTTAGTTTAAAATGTCAGCCGGAAAAGCTCCACATCAATGGCCATCCGAACCTACTTAGATTATGCTGAAATGTGTTGTAGAAGCATAATCTGCATGTGGTAGTGATAAAAAAAAGTGCACAAAAGTTATAGCTGCTAAGTTCAACCGAGCTATATAAAACAATACAAGAGTTCAACCGGTAGATGAACTCAAAATCTAAGACAAATACAATAGTCTTAGAAGAGATTGGGTTGAATGGGAAGCTTATGCAACAAAATCAGCGCTGGCAGGAATAAGGGTAGACAAATTGTTACTGGTAGCGAGGAATGGTGGAGTGATCGTATAAAGGTATTTTTCATATTTGTTTTTTCTAATCTCTTATTGATTTTTTTTAATTTGTAGGAATTTGGACCCAGTGTTGTGAAATATAGAAAAGAACCGCTTGAGAATTTGGAGCTGATAAAACAACTGTTTCAAGGGACTAAAGCAACTGGACAAACATCTCATACGCCTGCTGAAATCCAAGAAACATCACAACAAAGTACTCCCCCTTCAAGATAGACCTAGTTTGATAGAACATAGGGTTTTGAAGGGTTTTGAAGGGTTTTATAATAACCCAGATGACACGTAAGGTGGACAAATTTCAAATTTGAACTCGGCAACCAATCCTTCATTACAACAAACTCCATTGCAACAAGCTTCATTCCAACTACCTCAAATCATTGGTTCATCTTTTGGTGCAATTATTAGCACGAGTATACGTTAGGAAGAAGTTGATGAGAAGATGTACGATATCATTGACGTAATACACGAGAGATAGATGAAAAAATATCGTATGAATTCAAATACTCCAAACACAAACAGCGTAGACTCAATGGGAAATTCGTTAAACTATGTAGATATGGTTTCTCGCATTCAATGTCCTGGAGCAGGATGAGAATTTAATTTTGGTGAAGCAATGATAATTATTATGCAGCCCGAAAATAAAGATTTATTCATTTCTCTTAACCATGACTTAACAAAAGATTGGTTGACGTTTTCGGTTGAAGCCTAATGTTTTTCTATGAACTACAAAACTTATCTAATAAACCAAGGTGGTGGCAACAAATAGGAATTTTACTATAATTGTATTTCTGTTGTATTATTTATGCATTTTATCAGTGTAGTTTTTAACATATTTTAATTAATTTGCATGTATTCGATTTCTGTGTTGTTATTTTATTTCAATTAAATGCATATTACACCACAAAATAAATAATTAATTCAATATAAATCAATTAAATTAAATTCGTGAATTAAATGCCCCGCTCAAATACCATGTTTGTAGCCGCAAACGCATTCCCTATTCACCAATCTTCACCGCTCAAATACCATTCAAATACCCTGTTTCTATTAGTCCATGAGATGATGGTTTTGATGACAACAACCTTAGAATAGATTATAAAATATAAATACTAACATTATAAGTTTAGATATATATGTATATGCAGGATTTAACCATGCAGGTACCAAGAATGAAGATTGTACAGTATATAGATTCAAGATATCGAGATAGAAGACTCATGAGTATCAAGATTATCAAGAGTTCAAGACTTCAAGAATAAGTATTTTAATTAGGAATTTTGTTAAAACTCCTAGAAAAGCACTGGTATCTTAAAAACCATTTTATTCGTGGAATGAAATCCACTTCGAGCCCGTTAAAGGGATGGAACCCTAAGTAGGATGGAACCTACGAAAAATCTAGTGAAACATTGTTTTGTATCCACTAATTTTAATTCAAATGATTTTACAAAATTATCTTATTTTCAAAATGATTTCAAAACTTTCCTTTTATAAAGATTCAAAACTCTCTATCCTAATTCTAAATAATTTTAGCCTCAAAATTATCTCCAATTTCAAAGTCAAATTGTTTCTGATTTTAATCTATCTTTTAAAATAATATATTTAGCTTGTAAATATTTATACTTAGATTTAAATATAAAATTAAAGTTAAATTCTATATATATTATTCTCTATATTTACTTATGAATTTTAACTATAGTCAAGTATATTTATAAAGTTTAAAATAGTTTTAATATAAGATAAAAGTTATTTTCAAAGAAAATCTAATCATCAAAAATACCTTTGGGATGTCGACATGCCTATGGTGACCATGTCGACATAGTGTCAGTTGGTTTCAAAAATCAAATTTCAAAAAAAGTGTCTATTCGCCATAACTCTTCGTGAATGGTCATGGTTGTTGTTCTTCTATAAATAGGGGTTAGTTTCAATGAATTTAACATTAGTTTTTTGGTTTTTCACTCCTCTTCTTCTTCCACATTTCTTAATACATATTCTTATCATTACTCTGCCGAAATCAACATTGAATCGAACTCGATCTTTTCTAGTTTGATTCTCTATCACTATCTCAACAAGATCCTCGGTGCTATTCAGAGTTATAGGCTTTCTTTGTAATCAATCTTGTAAAAAGGTGTGATTGTGGCCTTGGAAATCAATCAAGTGAGAAACGGTGTGATTGTAGCCGTGGAAATCAATTGGGTAAACTTGTGGTCCGGAAATCAAGTATCTCTACCCAGAGGATCGAAATTCTGGAGGGTGTATCTTGTGGCCTTGAAATCGAGGATTGTAATTGTTGAATTGCTTTTGAAAGGAAATCCGTACCTTTGTTGCAGGACTGGATGTAGGGTAACTCCGAACCAGTATAAAATCCGGTGTGTTCTTTTCTTTACTGCTTTTACTTTATTTCTACATCTGTGTTTGATTCTGTGTTCATATCTGTGTCTGAATATTTCATACATCTGTGTCTAAATTAATATAAACTCAAAAAGATTTAGTAATTCTTTATAAACACTATTCACCCCCCTCTAGTGTTAATCTTAGCCTTAAGATTTGTAATCCGCATTCCTCACATTTGGTATCGGAGCAAGGTTTTCAAAGATTCATAATCTGATTTTTAAAAAGTTTTCAAAATGGCTACCAACACTGGTATTGTTTCTAACACTAGTATTCCTGTCACTAGTTCATTTATAGAGGGTCAGTCTACTGTCAGACCACCATTTTTTAATGGCAATAACTATGCATATTGGGCATGTAGGATGGAAATATATTTACAATCTATAGGATTAGACACTTGGAATATCACACAAACTGAATATTCTGAACCCACAACTAATTTTGCACAATGGACTACTGAGCAAAAGACTGTTGCACAAAATAATTCTAAGGTAATGAATATTCTCTTTTGTTCACTAGGTAGAAATGAATTCAATAGAGTGTCAGTTTGTAAGTCTGCATATGAAATCTGGAAAACTTTGCAAGTAACTCACAAAGAAACAAGCAAAGTTAAACAGACCAAATTTCCATGCTCACAAATCAGTTTCAATTATTTAAAATGAATCCTAATGAGTCTATTTCAGATATGTATAGTAGATTTCAGGATACTGTGCATTCTCTAATATCCTTGGGAAAGGAATTTTCTGAAAAAGATCAAGTCAGAAAGATTTTAAACTCTCTAACTCCAGAATGGGATCAAAAGACACTTGCGATCGAAGAGGCAAATGACATCAGTACTTTAAAGATAGAAGAATTAATTGGAAATCTAATGTCGTATGAAGTTCAAATGATCGAGGGAAGAGAAAGTAAATCATCTGAAAAGAAATCAATGGCATTCAATGCATTAACCGATGGATCATACTCAAACAGTGATAATGATGAAGAGATAGCCTTTATGACCAGAAATTTTAGAAAATTTCTGAAATACAGAAAGATGAATAATCTCAAGAGAAACAACTATAAGAATTCTGGAAATCAGAATGTAGTGCCAACAATGTCAAATGTTTCAACTGTGATGAACCAGGCCATATGAAAAGAGACTGTCCGTATCCAGATAAGCAGAATCCTCCTATAAACAATGAATCAGTAAAGAAACGGAAGCGTGCATTTACTGCTACTCTAGATGACTCAGACTCGTTCTCAAGTGATGATGATCAGAAGAC
The DNA here is from genome assembly GCA_030765085.1 of Allium cepa. Classification (NCBI taxonomy): domain Eukaryota; kingdom Viridiplantae; phylum Streptophyta; class Magnoliopsida; order Asparagales; family Amaryllidaceae; genus Allium; species Allium cepa. The sequence continues at coordinate 245,222,889 of CM060930.1, forward strand.
AGATAATTCAAATTTGGGTTTCACGGCAGTTCACGATTCTGACGAATTCAGAGAAATGGACTCGGAAAAAGGTACACGTTTACAATACAATTGGTTGAAATTGCTTGCTTAGAATTAGTTGCTTGATTGTTTGATTGATTGATTTTGAATTGGTGTGTTGTTTGAATTTTAAAATTTATTTTCTATTTTTTATTATTATTTTATTATTATTTTTATTATTTTTTAATACTTTCTGAAATATACTATAAGTATAATAATATTTCAGAAATATATATATATAGACATTAAAAATAATAATAATATTTATATATATATATATATATATATTAGAGAACTTAGGAAAATTCAATTCATGAAAATTCAATGGCACATGTCGACATGGTCCCTACCATGATGTCAACATGGGCACCTGAATTTGAATTCCAAAATTTGAATTCAAATGTTTGAATTTCCCTCTGCCTTTTCACTTCATTCAATTCTCTGAAAAGCTACTTTTTGACCAGAGAATATGTCCTTTGAGAATCTATTTATTCACTATCTTTTATCATATCTTTTCACTCTCATTTTCAAGTTCAAACTCTCTCTTCATAACTTCAAGCTCTCTACTCTCTACTTTAATGGCTTCTTCAAGCAACCCTTCCACCATGAGAATTTCCAGAAAAATCAAAGAGAAACTATTTAATGATCCAGAGGCAATAAAAGCATACATCAATTATGCTAACTATGCCAAATTCCATCCCGGAAAGTTTGCTATTTTTCAAGGTTTTTCTTCTTATGAAATTGATTCTCTTTTTGCAAACAATGAAGTTCTTAGTCTTATTGATGCTTCTCAAAATGATTTTGTTTGCTATCCTAATCTTGTCAAAATTTTCTACGCTAATTTAAACCGTGGATTTTATGATGGAAATGAGAATGAAATTTGGAGTAGTGTCAAAGGCACTAAAATTGTTTTGAATTGTGATCTTTTGGGTACTATTCTCAATTGCAAGAATTCGGGAATGGATCTTTCTAATTTTAAAATCGATGAATATGATCGTGAGACATTTCATCACATTTTTGAAGGAAATGATGATTTTGAATTTAAAAATAGAAATTTTCGACCAAAAGCAAGATTTATTAATTTTCTTTTGCAACATATTTGACCCCAAGATCGTGGAATTTTAACAATCCTACTTCAAAAGTTTGCAAAGCACTTTTTTCTATTTTTGGAAATTATGATGTTAATTGGGCGCAAGTTATTTTGGATGAACTTTATCGCTTTCTCCATTCAGCCATGGCGAGTGAACTAGGTTTTTTTGGTATTCCTTCTCGAGCTTCTATTTCCTCCGTTAAGGGGGTCCTAAAAATCTTGAAATGTGTGAGAATACTTTATATCATGAATTTATCTCACTCGGATTTTTAACTATTTTGGAGTGGATTTCAAAGGCGAAGAATTTGTTTCTAGAAAAGTTTTCAATCATTCCAACATTTCGTTTATGAAATTCCATTTGTTTTTCAACCTTACGAGACCCTTGCCGAAAAGGAAGAACGATTGGCTCATGAGGAAATGGAAGAGGAAGTAGAGGAAGAAGAAGAAGGAGATGAAATGGAAATTGAAGAAGAAGAAGAAGGTGAAACATCCCTAGAAAGTATTGAATATCCCTCCAATCCAACCAACAAAACCCTTCTCAATAACCAAAGGACCATTGTTGAGAATCAACGAATTCTTAAATGATCCATCAGTAAAAAGTTGGATAATATTTCTTCGAAGATGAACAAGTTCAATTCCAAAGCCAGCAAGAAACTTGGACTATCTTCATCATCTTTATCCTCTAACTAGTTTATCTTTTCATATATTATTGTATTTGTTTTAGTTTGTTTTATTTCGAATGTTTATGCAGTTCATTATGCTTAATCATTGTATTATCGTAGTATGCAATGAAATGAAATTTCCTTTCTGTTATCTACCTTATCTTATCTCCGGAATAAATGTTAGTATAGTACACACACACACACACAATAATTCACAAAATCAAATTAGTCATACTTTTTCACTAACCCATGTCGACATCCCTTATATGACCATGTCGACATGTACTGGTCAGAAATGACAATTGATTTTGAATTTGAAATATGAATAACTACCATATGTCTATTCATTTCAAACGAATTTCTACACCTATATATACCTGTTTCTATAGAATTCTTCACTGAAACTTATTTCTTATCTTCTATATCCTCCATTTCTTTCACAAATTCAACTATGGCTAATCCAATTCATAATTTATCCAAAAATCTTGAAGAAATTCTTAATTCGTTCAAAAATATTCTCTCGTTTATTCTGCGAAACCAGCGTCACTTAGAATTGAGTCAAATGCAGATGATCAAGGAGCAAGAAAGGCATTTCGATGCAATTCGATGGATGATTTCTTCCCTGCACAAGGATGATAACGAAGCACATCCTCCTATCTCTCTCACCAATGAGAATGAAAATTGTGATGCCATTAAATCAGAACCTATCTTTAGAGAAGAAGGATAGGTATAAGTTCCTCGTAACATTTGATTTGGTTTGTTTGATTTGATTGCTTTGTTTGAATTGTTTGCTTTGATTGATTGGATTTCATTTGTTTTGATTTGATTGATATTTGGTGTTGATTGATGATTGTACAAAACATATATAAATATACATTGATATGTATATAATCTTTGATTAATTATCATGCATTTCATTATAATTATCTCTTAATCTATTTATTATATTCTCCATTATACAGTTTATTAATGCAGGTACTTTAGTACAAGAATAAGGGGGAGTTATAAATTTTGGAGATGATATAGCTTAGAGTTAGTTTTTTTGTTGATGACAAAGGGGGAGAAATATAAAATAGGAAAGTTATGCATAGATTAAGGGGGAGTTATAAGTTTTAGGGGGAATTATTAGTTTTAGGGGGAGTTATTAGGATAGAAGTAATATTTTATAAACAAAGGTTGTCATCATCAAAAAGGGCGAGATTGTTAGTCCGTGAGATGATGGTTTTGATGACAACAACCTTAGAATAGATTATAAAATATAAATACTAACATTATAAGTTTAGATATATATGTATATGCAGGATTTAACCATGTAGGTACCAAGAATGAAGACTGTACAGTATAGAGATTCAAGATATCGAGATAGAAGACTCGTGAGTATCAAGATTATCAAGAGTTTAAGACTTCAAGAATAAGTATTTTAATTAGGAATTTTGTTAAAACTCCTACAAAAGCACTGGCATCTTAAAAACTAATTTATTCGTGGAATGGAATCCACTTCGAGCCCGTTAAAGGGATGGAACCCTAAGTAGGATGGAACCTACGAAAAATATAGTGGAACATTGTTTTGTATCCACTAATTTTAATTCAAATGATTTTACAAAATTATCTTGTTTTCAAAATGATTTCAAAACTTTCCTTTGAAAAAGATTCAAAACTCTCTATCCTGATTCTAAATAATTTTAGCCTCAAAATTATCTCCAATTTCAAAGTCAAATTGTTTCTGATTTTAAACTATCTTTTAAAATAATATATTTAACTTGTAAATATTTATACTTAGATTTAAATATAAATTTATAGTTAAATTCTATATATATTATTCTCTATATTTACTTATGAATTTTAACTATAGTCAAGTATATTTATAAAGTTTAAAATAGTTTTAATATAAGATAAAGGTTATTTTCAAAGAAAATCAAATCATCAAAAATACCTTTGGGATGTCGACATGCCTATGGTGACCATGTCGACATGGTGTCAGTTGGTTTCAAAAATCAAATTTCAAAAGAAGTGTCTATTCGCCATAACTCTTCATGAATGGTCATGGCTATTGTTCTTCCATAAATAGGGGTTAGTTTCAACGAATTTAACATCAGTTTTTCTGGTTTTTCACTCCTCTTCTTCTTCCACATTTCTTAATACATATTCTTATCATTACTCTACCGAAATCAACATTGAATCGAACTCGATCTTTTCTAGTTTGATTCTCTATCACTATCTCAACAAGATCCTCAGTGTTATTCAGATTTATAGGCTTTCTTTGTAATCAGTCTTGTAAAAAGGCGTGATTGTGGCCTTGGAAATCAATCAAGTGAGAAACGGTGTAATTGTAGCCATGGAAATCAATTGGGTAAACTTGTGGCCCGGAAATTAAGTATCTCTACCCAGAGGATCGAAATTCTGGAGGGTGTATCCTGTGGCCTTGAAATCGAGGATTGTAATTGTTGAATTGCTTTTGAAAGGAAATCCGTACTTGTGTTGCGGGACTGGATGTAAGGTAACTCCAAACCAGTATAAAATCCGGTGTGTTCTTTCCTTTACTGCTTTTACTTTATTTCTACATCTATGTTTGATTCTGTGATCATATCTGTGTCTGAATATTTCATACATCTGTGTCTAAATTAACATAAACTCAAAAAGATTTACTAATTCTTTATAAACACTATTCACCCCCCCCCATCTAGTGTTAATCTTAGCCTTAAGATCCGTAATCCGCATTCCTTACAGTTTCCGTTCATTGCAAATGCACCCCTATAGAAATAGATCTAGGAGGCTATTGGGTTTGTCACAAACTTTGTACATAGATACCATACTAAAAAGGTTCAATATGGAGAATTCCAAACATGGTAATGTTCCAATGCAGTCTGAAATCGTCCTTTCTAAAAAGGATGCTACTCATACCAATGTGGAGAAAGCTCACATGAATAAGATTCCCTATGCAATGCTATATACCAGACTGGATGTGGCATATGCATTAGGATATGTAAGACAATATCAGCCTAATTGTAGAGAAAAATATTAGACGACTATAAAATGTATAATTATTTAAGAAATACTAAGGACATATTCCTCATATACGAGAATAGAGGTCTCCTTATGAAGGGGTATACAGACTCTAGCTTTCAAAATGATATTGATGAAATAAGTTAGTGTTTGGTTATGTCCTTACACTTAACGGTGGAGCCGTCAGTTGGAAAAGTTACAAACAAGAGACGGTATCAGATTCAACGATGGAGGTTGGGTACATCTACCTCGATGAAGCAGGTAAAGGATCAGTTTGGATATGTAAATTTTTGAGTGAGCTCAGAGTGACTCTCGATATAGAGAATCATATGACATTGTTTTGTGGTAACAATGCAATGATTCAGATCGCAAAGGAACCCAGAGTACATAAGAAGTCACAACATATTCTTTGGAAGTTCCACCTCATTATATAATTCATTGAGAATAAAGAGTTCATAATACAAAGGGTAGATACCAAGATAACATAGTAGATCCATTCACTAAGGGTCTAATTCGGTCGGCTCTCGAGAAGCTGATTGAGGGTTTAGGATTGGAATTGCATAATTAGCACCAAGTGCAAGTGGGAGATTGATAGAGTTAAGGGTATTCCTAAGGGGAATTATGTAATTTATTGTAAATTAATTAACTTTGTAATCAATTCTCATTCATAATAATGGTGTTTTTCTTTCTGTTATATATTTGTTATAATGTGTTATAAATAATTAAAATATATTGAATAGAAAATCCATAAATAGTGTGTTTATGATAGTAATTACAACTAGTTATAATCATGAGTATTGTATCACAATATAATAAGCACACCATTTTAATTATCCCTTGTCAAGAGGCATCGAGACTGGATATCAATGTATCTGTTGAGAGTAGAGTGCATAACACTCTCCAAATATTGAACAATTTATTACTCATGACTGTTGGGGGCACTTAGGGGTTACATATTGATAGTTATAGGATGACTCACACATAGTTTTCCGTTGGTTAATATAACTAAGGTCAAACAAAAAATATCGATGTGACTAATTTACATAGTTCTCTCGACTTGAGAATGCTGTTGATCTTAAATATGAAAGCTCTGTTTTAATTAAAGTCAAATTATGGCACAACCTCCATCGAGTGACTATAGTTGGTTCGAATGGAAGTATTGGAAGTGAAACACTATTCAAGAAAGGATTTATCTCCTTAGATATATGGGGTTAGTATCACGGTCAACTCAAAGTAAAAATCTCTTGCCATAGTAGTTTGATTAATAATACCTGTTATTATTGAACTAAGGACTTTGTGTTTGAACTATAGAGTTGAATATGGACGATATTAGAATTTTGATCATCACCAAATTCCATAAGTTCAAAGTGATATGGTTTTGACAAAGAGAATTGATGCAAAATAATTGTCACAATCGGACAATGCTTAACAAAGTAAAATTGGATTTTACTGAGATCAAGTAAGCAATAAATTTGGCCAAAATATCACACCACGTGTGAATGTTAACATTCAAATAGTTCGACACGTACCAAATATACACCTAACATGCCACACAACCAAAACGACGAATACTCTTTTGACCAAAAGGTTTAATTAATTTTTAACTATTATAAATTAATTAAATTAATTAACATTTATGGAATATTAATTATAAATTTCGATTTTGATTTGATAAACAATTATTAAAATTTATTTATAATAGTTATAAATATATTAATCGATATACGATATTGATATACATTTAAAATGGATTTAAATGCAAAAATTTATTCAGGCTTTAAACAATTTTGAAGCCTGTATAGTGCTTGATTATATCATGATAGGGAGATAGATTCGACCAAATTATGGCTCTTTGGTGGGCTAGAATGATACAGAGAAGGTAGGGTGTAATGGCCCTATTTTTTAATTAACATTATTCGGGATATTTAATTAGATAAATTAAATAGAATAATGTGAATATGTAGGAAGATGAGATTAATAAATCCAATGGTCGAGTCTAAATGAATGAACTAAAATAAGACTTAAATAAATTAAGGGGGAATTTTTCCTAAGGCGTAAACTTGGAAATGGGGCTACATTTATTTGTATATATCTCTTTCTCCACTTGAATAAACTCTCACTTTCTCATTCTTAACTCTCGTAAACTTCGGTCGGCCATTAAAAAGCTCCAGGTAGAGTTTAAATTGAAGAAAAAGCTAAGGAATTAAAGCTATGAAAGTATCTCATTCTCCAATCAACTCATCAAGGTGAACAATCATGTTTACCATCTCGTTTTTCTGTGTTTGGATCGCTTATGGGCTATACGTGATTCATGTTAGGATATAACCATTTAAACCTTTGTTTGGATAAGACATTGGTGTTTTAAAATGTTAATGGGTTAATTAACATATTTTATTTCAGTTTTGGTTAATTTCGAATTATATTGATCTTCGAATTTTTTGAAATTTTAATATGTTGAAATATACGATTTATCTGTTTTTGGTGACTTTTAGGAATTTTTTTCTTAATAATTTAATAAGGTAATTAAACTATTTACGCGCTCAAGGGCTAAACTGAAAGTTTACTTCCGAAATTATTTAAATTCGAAAGGAAAATGATTTTGGAAATATTTGAGGAAGAAGTATAGTGTTTTGAGAAAAAGGTTGACTTTTGTATACTTTTACTGTTTAGAAGTACAGAAGAAGGATCCTCGGCTAATCAAAATTAGACAAGCGAGATAAAACATCACTTCGATGGGCCCAGTTCTGCCTTCGACTCCAACAAGCCCGCTTTTACCCTTTCGATCAAGTTGAAAGGTACCTTTCTCCTAAGATGGAAGGTAAACAACTACCCTCCATCAAAGTAGAAATTTAGGCACGGGGCCGAAGGGAGGAAAAGGGTGAAGGGATGGAGAGGTTGCTTCCTTTGCTTTCGAACAGAATAATTGCTTTCAAATTAGTTGAAGGGGTATCCTTCAACTCTATCCTTTTTTAAAAGACTAAAATTTTATATTTAAGAAGGGGTTTCGAAGAGGATTTTTGAAAGTTTAAACCTTCAAGAGTATTGTTTTAAAATGTTTTCCGAAAATATGTTTTAATACCTTTTGGCAAGACCGAAGGGTTAACCTTCCTACATGGTCAGAAGTAGGCTTTAGAAGGGTTGGTTCCAACACTTTATTGTTCTTGATTAATTTAAAAAGGTTTAGTTTCGAAAGATTTTGATTTCGAAAGGTTTGGTTTCGAAATATTTTGATTTCGAACGGTTTGGTTTCGAAAGGTTTTATTTCAAAAGATTTGGTTTTGAAAGGTTTTAATTTCGAAATGTTTGACTTTGAAAGGTTTATTTTCGAAGGGTTTTGAAGTGGCTATCTTCAACAATTGCAAAAGGTTTGAAGTTCTATAATTTCAAAAGGTTTGGTTTCGAATGGTTTGTGAAAGGTTTTATAAGGGAGGATACCCCAAGCTTCCGGCAGGGTCGAAAGGTGGAACCTTTCGACTAGGTCGAAAAGAAACCTTCAATCAAGGTCAAAAGGTTGGACCTTTCGAAGGGTTTTAAAGGGTTGTTTTTCGCCATTTTCCTTCAGTAAAATTTTGCTAATTTGAAGGGGATTATTTCGAAGGGTTATAGCATAAAATACTTATTTTGTTTGAACATGTAAGAGAAAGCCTTATATAAATTTGATGTTATTAAACCTTAGGGACACCGAGGTGGGATTACTGATTCCGATATATAGTCTGGGGTTACAAACAAAAATATGCTTTCGAAATTATACATTTGGGCTATCATTGTGTTTTTATTTAATTAACCTAATTGGGGCTACCAATGGGAACATGTTAAATAGGTGGAACACCTGGGGGGAAAATATATAATCATGGAGATCATGAGTTTTTATAAATAATCATGGGGATTATGTTATTTTTATTGGCCAAGTGATGGGTTCTTGGTTAACCTAGGAAAACCATGGAATGTGCGGCCGATAGCCTACATCAAATTTCTAAAGTAAAGAATGTTTTGCCAGAGGTGGTTAGCCTCAAGATTTGGCACCCAATGGTTCATAGTCATCCAAGGAAAACTATGGAGTGTGCGGCGGATAACCCACACCATCTTTTATAAAGCAATGTACAATGGATAATCTGTATTTATTTTAAAGGGATTTGGGACGGACAGTCCTATTAAATTATGACGGACAGTCCTTTTAAAGATTTTAGAGGGGAACTCTAATAAATTGATTTTAGATGGAAAATCTAATAAATTGATTTTAGGTGGGAAATCTAATAAATTGAATTTAGATGGGAAATCTAATAATTTGCTTTTGGATGGGATATCCAATACATATGATTTATGGCTTCATTTCATATTATGGTAAGACTAATCATTTTGGGTGCAAGAGCACAGTAAATGATTTGCATGTTTGTTTGGATATTAGTAAGGTGAAAACCCATTCTGCTAAGCGGCATAGTCTCACTAGATATATAATTATGATAAGAGATTATAGGGGATTATTCATACTAGACTTATTCTCTGACTCGATGTTTGTGTTTCTCCACAAACTCTCGGGCACTCAAAATTAATTTGAGTAGTATGAGAATGGGAGAATTTTAGGTTTTGGACGTATAAGCTTTCGGAGAGGTGCAAGAGGCAGTATTAGCTATATAGGAGTTATTTTGTGTATTCTGTTGTGATGTACTAAGAACTGTAAAGTTCGTATTTATTATTCCTCTGATCATTATAAGGGGACATCTTCATATATCGCTCTTATCATATTTTGTATATATATGTGATCTGAGTGTGGTTAATGTCTAGGATTATGTAATTAAATCTTAAATTGAAATTCATAAGAAATGAGAAATTCTGTTTTGTTGAAGTCTAAAATATTTCATAATCTTGTGTTTCTGCATTGCCAATAGTTTCAAGATTCTGATTTCGGTCACTTGGAAATTGTTTGCACAAAAAATGGACAAACACCTCCAAGTCGTATTATTTAGTTGATTATATGTGATTTTCAATGATTTTAGATGAGTATGTAAATATAAAAGAAGTAGGGGCTGAAATGTAAAAGACACGCGGATTTATAGTGGTTCGGCCAGAATGTGCCTACGTCCACTTTATATGTTATTATCTTCTTTCTTTCAGATTACAAGTACAATGCTTCGTATATAAGTATATGAAAGTAGTTTGAAAGTTCCTTCCTTGCTTGAGCTCTCAAACTTGTCCGCCATTGTTGTACCCCTACCCCTCTATTTATAGAATGAGGCAGGGGGCAGGGGTCTTGGAGGTATATAGCTGCTGGTGGGCCCGGGCTGAGACAATCTGGACTGGCAATCACCTGGTTCGGCAGAGCTTCGTTCGGCATTGGGCTTTGGATCGGTGGTAGGTATGGACCGGTGGTAGTTAGGTGGTTCGGTGCTCGTTTGGTCCGATGGTGGCCTTGTTGATGGGTTGGTTCGGCATGGGGCAGCATCCCTCTGGTTCGGCAGTAGAGGGGAATGTTGATTCGGTGGTGGCTTTGGAAGTTGGTTCGGTGTTGTCTGCTTGGACCGGTGGTGGAAAGGAAGCCGAATGAGGTGGAGGCCGAATGAGGTGGAGGCCGAATGTGTCAAGGCCGAATGAGTCAAGGCCGAATGGGAAGGTGATTGGTCGTGCTGAATGAAGTGGAGATTGCGAACCCGAGTGAAACTGTGGCTTCTTGGTTTTGAGATCTTCTGGGTGAGAATTCGCCCAACATTTGCCCCCCAAAGTGGGGCACGTGCTCGCATGTGTCGCGCTTTGTTTCCTTGTGGTAGAAAGGCTTGTTTGGTAACGCCATGGGCTGGATGTTCGTATCCTGCTGATGTCCTGCAAAGGAATTTACAGTTTTAGCGTGATTTTAAATAACAACCGTTCGTGATCGGAATATTTTAATTGAACTGAGCCGTTTGGGACGGGAGAGTGAGCCCCGAGGGGGCTTAGCATCATCGATGCCAGGTTCATGTCAGAGTGGATCCTTGGATCGTTTGTCAAGATGGTTTACCGCTAGCTCAGAGCATGCCTAGGGATCGTTCGCGACCCCGTACATGTGTAAGTAGCTTAGCCATTTCATAATTACCAGAATCAAATATTCGTTTCATCTATGAGTTTAAAAAGGCGTGTCAAAGTGTAAATTCCCACGACGATAGGGTTAATAACCATTCGGAGCGTGCCTATGGACCATTCGTGGTCGTGTACACGTGTAAACGATTAATCCATGTTAGTGAGAGTTTTACGACTTATTCATTGTTATCATAATCCTTATTTTATTAGCTAGTTCTAGAGTTCGGTACTTATCTGAGTGAGGAGCCTGCGTGCCCCCTGTTCCTGGTTTTCGCTGGTGGAGATAGCTTCATTCGGTCCTTTGGTTGGTCCGGCATGGATGGGTTCATTCGGTATTCGTTTGGTTCGGTATGTTTGGTATTGGTCCGGTGTTTCTATTCGGTGGGCCGAACCATCTGGTTCGGCGGTCCTGAGCTCGCCTATATATAGAGGCTACACCCCCCTTTGGTTTTTCCTTACCGAACCAAGTCTTCTGCCGAACCAATCTTCTGCCGAACCAATCTTCTACCGAATCAATCTTCTACCGAATCAGGTATGTACCCTATTGCCGAATGCCTCTTATTACCGAATGGTTCAGAATGCCGAATGCACACGTAAGATCTCAAATGCCGAATGAGCTTAAGGCCTTAGTGCCGAATGAACTTGGACATGTACCACCGAATGAACTTAAGACTTGTACTACCGAATGGACTTAGGACCCCAGTGCCGAATGAACCTCGTATTCTGGACTTATGTATGCTTGCTTGCTTATACTTTCGTTCTAACGTCATGTTTTTCACTTTTGTGCATGCAGATAAATGACTCGTAAGGCAGAAACACGATCAGACAGACGGAAATCCAAGGATGGGGGAGAGCCTTCTTCTGTGCCCCCAGCCCAACCAGGATCCGGGCAACATCGACCTGTTCCGAGGTCATTAGTGGATGGATATGGTCCACAGGAACTTCTGATCTCCCCCCCTGATTGCTTTCCTAGCTCCCTAAAGGAGGAGCAACTTGACGTCATATCCCGTTCCTTCGGGATAGACAGGGCTCTTATGCTGCTGCCGGGAGATGGAGTGATGCCGTATAATCCTCCCGAAGGCTACTTTGCTTATAGCAGATACCATTGCATGTGCGGTGCTATCCCTCCTATCAACGCTTGGATAGTAAGCTTCACCACGTATTTGAAGGTGGCTCCCTTCCAACTTCAGCCTAACTCTTATGCCATTCTGGTGAGCCTTTTTGTTATCTTCCAGAGGAGGTACGGGCGTCCTCCTTCTAACTGGGAAATTCGATATTTGTACAACCTGAGAGGCTATAAGAAGGGGTCTCCGTATATTAGTCTGGAAGCGGCCGTGCCCTTCAAACCAGTCCTGGACTTATATTCCAAGTTTACCATGTTCAAGAAAGAGTGGTTCTTCATCAAGGACGATGCTGTTTCTTTCCGCCTTTTCACTTCCGGCTGTAAGATGGATTTCATTTATACTTTCCATGTTTTGATTGTAGTGTTTTTTCTGACATGCTTCTATTTCTGGCTAGCGACAGGTGGTATTGCAGTCGTGGAGGATGATTCCTTGGTGCGAATGCCTGCTGAACTAAAGGCTATTCCGGCACGGGACCGGTCGGCCTCCTTCTTGATCAGGAACGCAACCCTCTTGGAGTATAATTTGATCTTACCGCACCAGTCCGTGGTTAAGCAAAGAGACACGGCTGAGGAGAAGGCTGCTAAAGCTAAGGAGGGGGCTATGGTGAAGAGCGGTAAGAGGGAGCCTTTTGCAGAGCTTCCCGTTGTCGGGGGGAAGAAACTGAAGAAGTCTGATGGCCCTTCTCCAAGTACTTTTCCGACTGTCCCGGAGGAGGAAGGTGTAGAAGAGGAGGAAGGAGGCGAGGTTGGAGAAGGGTCGGAGGGTGGAGGAGATGGCGACGGTCAAGGTGGTAGTGGCGTCGGTGCCCTAACCTCTGAGCAAGACCTTGAACTGGATGAGGCTCTCCGTCGGGCCTTCGGGGAGTCGGAGGGAGAGTCGGAAACGGAGAAGGCAAAGGAAACCGGCAAAGCTGTGGCTGGCACTGACCCATCCTCTAAGGGTTCCTCAGCTAGGGCGATTCCGGCGATGCAAGGTGAACTTTTGTCCTCTGCCGATTCCATTTTCGATAGGGACTTAGAAATTTTTTACGGTTCACTTCCGTCCTGTAATGAGATGCAGGACTTATTGCAGTATCCCATTCCTCCGCCGGGTTTGTATAATAGATGTGTCTTCTCACTTTTCTTTCCTTTTAACTTAACACATTTTTCGAACTGTGGATTATTGTATGTTCGTAACACTTGTTCTTTATTCCAGGGGCAGGCCAGGTGGTTAAAACGTCGGACGTTCGACACCGCCTTGAGCAGTTTAAGTCGAGGAGAGCTTCTGCGAAACCCTCTACTGGTCGCACTGGGGATGTAGTCAGTTATCGCCCTCTTCTAAGGGTCATTGAAGAGGGCATTCGGAAAAAGAAGCGGAGCCGTTCCTTATTTGAGTCTTCCCCTGGTTCGCAGCTTCCTACTCAGCCTCCTCGTGATACTACGGAGGAGAGCACGGAATCCGGCCCCCCTCATCCTCCTTTCAAGAGCCCAACTGTTATTCGTATAAGGCGTCCTGATGTGCCTCGCCCCGTGCCTCGTGACCCTTTTGCCGGTCATCCTGATTTAGATCCGAGCTTTCAGGATATCTCATTTGATGAGGCCACGGGCGAGCACCTCCTTCCCCGCAACCCCATGGTAAGAGTGCTGGACGAGGCCAAGTCTTTAGATCTTGATTTACTTACTACACGGGTAGTCACCATGGGGGACGAAGCCAAGGCTAACATCGATCGGGTGGCCGCAGAGACCAAGAAGTTAATGGAGCATCATGCTAAATTGGCCAAGGCCGGGGAAGAGATCGGGAGTGCTAATATTCGGTTGAGGTTAAAAGTTGCCGATCAGGCCAAGCAGCTCGCCGATCAAGCCATCCAGATTTTCCAGCATGAGGAAGCCTCCAAGCGGCTGAAAGAGACGATGGAGAAGGCCAGTAGGGCGGAATTACGGAAGATGGAGGTCGCCTGCAGGGAACGGATTAACATGGCCATTACGATGGTGGACGAGGTTCGAAATGCGGATCTTGAGCGGGTAGAGGAGTTGTCTGGGAGGCTCGAGGCTGCGGAGATGGCTCAGGCCGAGTTGAAGGAGGAGATGGAGGAGATGAGGAGGTCCCTCAAGTTAAAGGAGGAGGAAATGAGGAGGTCTCTCCAGGCTGACTGCTTGAGATACCAATCAGAGAGGGACATTGCCGTCGCCAAGTTGCAAGCTTCCGAGGCCCGGGTGAGGGAGTTTGAGGAGAATGAGGGGATGATGGATGAGATGCTGCAGGACATGTACTTCCACACTTGGAAGGAGGGCGGCTTGTCTTGGATGGACGATTACCCTCGGGTGATGGCCAAGGTGTATCTCCAGGCTTTAGAGGAGGCCAGGGTGAACGCGGGTAAGGAAGGCGGAGAGGCTTTCAATTTGGATGCGGTTACTGCCCAGTTCTCGAAGGAGGAGCAAGCGGCGGTGAAGGAGGGGATGCGGCTGCTTGCTGCAGAGGAAGCGGGCGTGCAGTTGGATGATGAGGATCAAGCGGCGGATGCTGGTGTGTTATTCTTTTCCCTTTCTTTCCTTTCCGTGTTTTCATAACTTGATCGTTCGTTTAATGAATTCCTCTTCTGAACTGGACAGGTGGGACTCCTGATCCACATGCTGGGGGCTCTGATCCTGCAGCTAAGTAGACTGGGGAAGTTGGTGATGGAGTGTGGACGCGGCTGCCACCTTTTTATTTCTTTTTATCACTGTTTACGTTAGTCATTGACATGTAACTATAATAATATTATTTGCAAAGAATAACTTCGTGTGATTTTATAATATAAGCTGATGTTGTTATGTTTAAATGTTGTTGTCATCTTGATGTGCTGCGTGAGAAATATAACTATGTATATGCCTGTGATTCTAGTTGTGTTTGATGCTAAGTTTTTTGCTAGAAATATAATTTCATGTGTTGCAATGTTATTGTACGAAAAAGCTATAGTTACGTATTTATGTACAAGAAAAGAGAGTACCGCCCTTTATGTTTCATTCACAGGCGGTAGCTTAGAGTGTCTTATGTAACTGTTCACGGATATAGCTGAGTACCCTGCCACCCAGTATGCAGACTTAGTTTCTCATGAGCGAATGCTTCCTATTTGGTTTCCTGTACTTTAGAGTTTGTTATACAGGATAGGAGAAAAGTATTTAAATGAAATGGAAATATAGTAAAAGTAAAACTTCCAGTCACAGAAGGCCGTCGATGTGCTTAAGTTCGTGGCAAACGGGTTTTGTAGTCACTTTCCCTAGCTGTGGGTCTTGGAGACATTTGTCACCCATCTTACGCCTCCGCGGGGAGTTTTCTTTTTTACCACAGCCGCACTTAAGACACATCGGAGCCGAGATCGCGCACGGTAACTACCCGAACCATTATGGTCCGTAATCGTGGGTATTATTCGATTTACCGTGGCCGGCTAGCGTGGGTGCCGTTGGCCGTGAACTACCCCTGGCTGGCCACACCTTATGTTGGGGCTTAAAGTAGGTTCACAGTTGCCGGCGAGCCGAACGCCGTAATGAGCTGCCATCGGCTATAGTCGGCCTTTATGATGACTTATAATCGGCTCATTACAGTTGGCTTTGAGGGCAGGCGCGCAATGAGTTAACCCGCAGCAGAGGGATGCAGGAGCAAAAGTGTCTCATTGGCGAGTGCATAGAATCGTAGCGTACCTGTTAGGCCTAGTCCAGATGAGGCCGCGGTGCGTCTTGAGTGGAGATGCCATAGGATTTTGTTCAACAGAAAGGGATAAAACTTAACAAGTAGCCAAGACATAAAGGAACAAGCTAAAAAGAGACAAGATTTTTTAAAGTGGTTCGGCACGAAAGTGCCTACGTCCACTGATTCTCTTTGTTAATTCACTTCATATGGGCAGTACAAGTTAAGAAAAGTATCGACGGAGGTGTCAGATGTTCCATGCCCTCTGGAACACCTCTCCGTCCACTGTTGACAAAATATAAGCTCCGTTGTGGAGATCTTTATGAATTACATACGGTCCGTCCCAGATGGGGTCTAGTGCCCTGGGGCGCGGAAAGATTCGCCTGAGGACAAGATCTCCTTCTTGTAAGCTGCGATGCTTGACTTTGGAATTGTATAGCGCTGCCACCTTTTGTTTGTGAGCTGCTGCTTTAAGTGCTGCATCGTTTCTCCTTTCCTCAATCAGATCCAAAGACATGAGGAGGAGTTCTTCGTTTTCTTCTGGGTTGTAGTGGATCCTACGGTGGGAAGGCACAATAGTCTCAACTGGGAGCATTGCCTCCGATCCATATGCCAAGGAGAAAGGAGTATGTCCCGTTGATGTTCTGAAAGACGTGCGGTATGCCCATAGTGCCGTAGGAAGTTCGTCCACCCAAGCGCCTTTTGACTTTTCAAGTTTCTTCTTGATTAGGGTTTTGAGAATTTTGTTGACAGCTTCAACTTGTCCGTTTGCCTGAGGATAAGCTACTGATGAGAAGCTTTTATGAATTCCATGCTCTTGGCACCAGTCGGCAAATTCTTCGCTGTCAAACTGGAGTCCGTTGTCTGATATGATCTTGAGTGGGACTCCATACCTGCACAGAATATTTTTGATCAAGAAGTTTATAACTTTTGTTGAAGATATTTTATTTAGAGGTTCTGCTTCCACCCATTTGGTGAAATAATCGACTGCCACTACAGCATATTTGGCTCCGCCTCGGCCCGTTGGCAGTTCGCCAATTAAGTCAATTCCCCATACAGCAAAGGGCCAAGGGCTAGTCATTTGAGTAATTTCATTTGTGGGCAGTCGAGGAATCTTGGCAAATTTCTGACATCTGTCGCATTTCTTGACGAAGTCTAGAGCGTCTTTGTTTAGTGTGGGCCAGTAATATCCATATCGGAGTATCTTCCTTGCCAAAGTCTGCCCCCCAGTGTGATCTCCGCATCCTCCCTGATGGATGTTTGATAAGATCTCCTTGGCTTCCCTTCCAGCGACGCATCTCAATAAGGGGCCAGAGAAGCCACGCCGATAGAGGATGCCTTCTTGTATCGTGTAGTGGGGAACTTTCCTCAAGATCCTCTTGGCTTCGTCACGCCTGTCGGGCAGTGTGCCATCTTGCAAATATTTCCGGATGGGAGTCATCCAGGTTCCTTCTTCGATTGCAGTTACCAGATTTACTGGTTTGAAACTTGGGGCTAGCTGCCTTGAGATGGCTAGTGTTCCGAAAATGGTGCTATTCTTCATACTAGCTTGCTTTGCAAGTTCATCTGCCTCTTGGTTCTCTTCTCGAGGAATATGTTTGATTAGATAGTGGTCCAATTGATCGAGCAGCGGTTTGTTTTTCTTTAGGTATGCTGTGAGTCGTTCTCCTCGAGTCTGGAATTCTCCTAGTACCTGGTTTACGATAAGCTGAGAATCACTATGAAGACATAAGGAATTGATTCCAATTTCCAGGGCAAGCTCCAATCCCGCTATTACTGCTTCATATTCAGCATCGTTGTTAGTGGCCGTGAACTCCAACCTTAATGCATAGTACAACTTTCTTCCCCTGGGGGTGATGATCCAATTCCTGCCCCCGAGCCTTGTTCGTTCAATGCTCCATCTACAAAGAGGTTCCACTTGATGTTTTTTGCTACTTCGGATTGTTCCTTGCCTTCGTTGGTAGTGAATTCGGCAATGAAATCGGCCATGGCTTGTCCTTTGATAGCGGTGCGAGGATGGTAGGTGATATCATACTGACTTAGTTCGATGCACCATTTGAGGAGTCGCCCAGAAGTGTCAGGACGATGGAGCACTTGTCTTAGCGGTTGATCGGTTAGAACCCTGATGGAGTGAGACTGGAAGTAGTGTCGCAGTTTTCGTGACGCGATCAATAAACAATATGCTAATTTCTCTAGTTTAGGATATCTGGCCTCTGCCCCTGTAAATCTCTTACTTACAAAGTAAACCGGGCGTTGTGTGCGGTCTTCTTCTCTTACCAAGGCGGCGCTTAGAGCATGAGATGATACAGCGAGGTATAGGTATAACACTTCACCTTTATTTGGAGTTGAGAGTACTGGTGGTCTCTGAAGGTGTTCGATTAGGTTGAGGAAGGCTTTTAAGCATTCATCGGTCCACTCGAATCTCCCTTTGTCTTTCTTGAGAGCTTCGAAGAAAGGGACACACTTGTCAGTTGCCTTGGAAATGAATCTGCTTAGGGCGGCCACCTTTCCGTTTAGGCTCTGCATTTCTTTTCGAGTGGAGGGTATCCTTATTTCTTCTAGAGCCCGGATTTGTTCAGGGTTTGCTTCGATTCCTCTGGCGTGGACGATAAATCCTAAGAATTTTCCCGAAGATACTCCGAAGGAGCACTTTAGAGGATTCAGCTTCATTCCATATCGGCGAAGTACTTGAAACATCTCGCCCAGGTGGCTTACATGGTCGTCGGCTTTCCTGGACTTTACCAACATGTCATCCACATACACTTCCATAGTTCGTCCTATTAGTTCCGCGAACATCTTGTTGACGAGGCGCTGATAGGTAGCTCCGGCATTTTTGAGTCCAAAAGGCATGACTTTGTAACAATATAGTCCGCGGTCGGTGATGAAGCTAGTGTGGTCTTGATCAGGAGCGTGCATGGGAATCTGGTTATATCCGGAGTATGCATCCATAAAAGATAGGAGTTCGTGTCCGGCTGTGCTGTCCACAAGTTGGTCAATTCGGGGAAGTGGGAAGCAATCTTTTGGGCAAGCGTCATTCAGATTAGAGAAGTCAATACATGTTCGCCACTTTCCATTGGCCTTTTTTACTAGCACTGGGTTAGCGATCCATTCTGGGTAGATGGCTTCCCGTATGAAGCCATTAGCAAGTAGATTCTTTACTTCCTCATCAAGGGCTGCCGATCGCTCTGCCCCCATGCTCCTCTTTTTCTGCTTTACTGGTACCTTGGTGGGATCGATGTTCAGCATGTGGCATGCTATGTCGGGGGAGACTCCTGTCATATCGGCATGGGTCCACGCAAATACATCTAAGTTGTGGCGGAGAAAGTCAATGAGTTGATCTTTCAACTCCATTTTTAGCTGAGATCCGACTTTTAATAGTTTACTTGAATCGTGCTTGTCTACAGATACGAATTCCATAGCCTCTGCAGGCTCGGCGGTAGCCTCCTCCTCTTTATCCCTGGGGTCTAGTTCATCGAAGGGATCGCTTGTGTATCGAAGAGGAGGGGCTTTCTTTAGTTGCTATGCCTCCAAGCTTTTCATGCAGAGAGTAGTCTCTGCATCTTTTCCTTTATTCTTTCTGCGGTTATTGCGAAGTTCAGTTACGTAGCAGTCTCGGGCAGCATCTTGATCTCCTTCTACTTCTCCTACTCCATTGTCTGTTGGAAATTTCATTTTCAGGCACCAGGGGGCTAATACAATCTGGAAGTCAGACAAGGCTGGTCTTCCCAAGAAGGCGTTGTAAGCCGAGTGGTTTTCTATTAGTACGAACGTTTGTTTTCGCACAACGGAGCGGGGATGACTTCCTATTTCGACGAAGAGGTCAAGTTGCCCGAGGGGCATTTTTGCATCTCCAGTGAAACCGTGCAGTGGTTTGTCACAGGGGGATACATCCTTCATTGATAACTTCATTTTGTCGAAAGCATGTTTGAATAGGATATTTACGGAGCTTCCTGTGTCTATTAGAATTCGAAAAACTTTAGCTGGACCGAACCAGGCAGAGATGACCATAGGATCCATATGTGGGTACTGTCTTCCTTCCAAATCACGCCTACTGAATATGATGTCGTCGCTCTCTTTTCGTTTCGGGTGGCGTTCTTCCGTGATGGAGTTAACATAGCATTCTGCATTTCTAAGCGACTTGCCATACCTTTCCATCTCTGCCCAACTTCTGTCGGCGATGTGTGGTCCTCCCGAGATGGTAAGGACCACTATCTTCTCTTGACTAGAGCCACTGGTGTTGTGATTGTTGCGACTCCCTCCGCCTACTTGGAAATTGGTTCAAGATTCTGATTTCGGTCACTTGGAAATTGTTTGCACAAAAAATGGACAAACACCTCCAAGTCGTATTATTTAGTTGATTATATGTGATTTTCAATGATTTTAGATGAGTATGTAAATATAAAAGAAGTAGGGGCTGAAATGTAAAAGACACGCGGATTTATAGTGGTTCGGCCAGAATGTGCCTACGTCCACTTTATATGTTATTATCTTCTTTCTTTCAGATTACAAGTACAATGCTTCGTATATAAGTATATGAAAGTAGTTTGAAAGTTCCTTCCTTGCTTGAGCTCTCAAACTTGTCCGTCATTGTTGTACCCCTACCCCTCTATTTATAGAATGAGGCAGGGGGCAGGGGTCTTGGAGGTATATAGCTGCTGGTGGGCCCGGGCTGAGACAATCTGGACTGGCAATCACCTGGTTCGGCAGAGCTTCGTTCGGCATTGGGCTTTGGATCGGTGGTAGGTATGGACCGGTGGTAGTTAGGTGGTTCGGTGCTCGTTTGGTCCGGTGGTGGCCTTGTTGATGGGTTGGTTCGGCATGGGGCAGCATCCCTCTGGTTCGGCAGTAGAGGGGAATGTTGATTCGGTGGTGGCTTTGGAAGTTGGTTCGGTGTTGTCTGCTTGGACCGGTGGTGGAAAGGAAGCCGAATGAGGTGGAGGCCGAATGAGGTGGAGGCCGAATGTGTCAAGGCCGAATGAGTCAAGGCCGAATGGGAAGGTGATTGGTCGTGCTGAATGAAGTGGAGATTGCGAACCCGAGTGAAACTGTGGCTTCTTGGTTTTGAGATCTTCTGGGTGAGAATTCGCCCAACAGAAATAACACCTATAAATGACTGCAGCATTTGTAGCAGTTAGTTTTGAGCCTCCAGAAGCGGGATATTACAAGTTGGTATCAAAGCATGGTTTATGTACTTAAAAGGAATTTAAACCTTAAATGATTTTTAAAGCTTAATCTAGTGAACCTAAAATGTGGTTGGGCTTGTGTAAGCGCTATAGTAACGTATGTGTACTTTGCTATAAATACCTAAGTATATATTCCCCACTCTCTTAGACCATTCTTCTGTATCTTACCAAGATTGTATTTCAGGTAGTAGAGAAGTAAGATATGGCGGCAGGAAATGGAAGAGCGAATCAAGATGGAAGACACACCGCAACAAGTATTAATGCTCGACCCAATACTAGGAGCAACCAGGGTCGACGGGAAAATGCAAACCCAGATGAAAAATTTGTTGCCGAGATTCCGCCGATTGAGATGGGGATAATGTATCAGTTCTTCATGAATATGATGCAAGCTGGAGTAGCTGTGGGAGTGGCGGTAAGGAATGATGGAGGAGATAATATGGTGGTCCCAGTTGGCAATAATAATGCCAAGTTGAGGAGGGATTACGCTAATCTTCGAAGGAAGCCTTTTCTGGGAACCAAGGATGCAGTAAGAGTGGAGAATTGGCTATTGTATTGTGAGAGGATATTTGCAAATCTCGGCTTAATAGATATGCAGAAGAGGAGACTTGCTTCCAGGCAATTGCAAGGAGCAGCATTGTTTTGGTGGAACGGAGTTACTGTCGGAGAGCTTGATGAAGATCTGACTTGGGCTGAATTTCGAAGGAGGTTCTAAGAAAGATTTCTATCAGAGGTTGCCAAGTCAGCATTGCTCATGAAATTTGCAGATTTAGTTTAGGGGGATAGATTAGTGATTGAGTATGCTACAGAGTTTGACGAGCTGTCCCGTTACGGATATGCTACTGTAGATACTGCCTGTCATTGTAAAATTGTGACTTTCTGTGCTATGTGTTGTTGGTCATTTGATCATAACGTTTTCGTTTAATGTCCAAATTTGACGATTCTTGAAGTTCTGGAAATCCTAGACCATGTTCTTAAACTTTCATGTTGTATGTTTTGGAAAATTCTATGATTTAAAGGATCAAAATTGGGTTTGAAACTGATACATGCTCTGATGTGTCAATTTTTTAAGTTGAAAATCTGAAATAAAAATGATTATAACTTTTGATTGGTAAGTCATAATTGAGTGAGGTTTTTTTCAGTTGAATGAATTTTTATAAGGAACAACTTTTATGTTTTATGTTTTACATAATTTTGAATATTAAATGTTCAAAAACTTTTTTTTTTTGTCGCTAGCCTGTTGATTAAATGACATAATTAATAAACTCAAATCTGAGAAATTGTTTCAATCGTAACTTTTGAATCATATGCCCAAATTAAATGAGTTTTTTTTTGTTAAAAAGCTAAATCATTTATCTACAACTTTCATGTATTGATTTTTCTGTAATTTTGAAGTTAGCTATGTCAAAATTGAATTTTCTTTCAGCTATCCCGTGAGCAAAATATATATTTGCTCTGTGTTTGAAGCTGAAACAAAATTAGCCATAACTTCTTCGTTTCTTGACCGAATTTGATAATTTTGGATGTTTCGGAAAGCTTAGATCATGTGATATAAGTTTTATTATTTGTGTTTTCTATAATTTTAAAGTTTGCTTGGTCGAAATTATGGTTGTATGTTGCTATCCTCAGAACAAGATGACAGCAACAAACATTCATTGAACTTAGAATTGTATTAGCTTATTTTTGCTCTCATTCTTATTCGATTTTGATGTTGTTTTGAGATGTTTTGAGAGCTATGATGCGTATCAATAGGCTAGCTATATTTGAAGAACTTGAAACCCAAATTTAAATAAAATTTGAATTGATTTTGGGTTAAATTTGAATTGAATTCGTATTGAATTCAAGTTATCGGTCTTGAGTTAGCTTTCTGGTTTTTCATTGTTTTCAAGAACGGTTTTCACTAAACCATTTTGATGTGATTTTTAAAATAAATGGATATTTTAAATTATTATTATATAATATTTTAAAATTTATTTTTCTAATATAAAATCTATTTATTTCCTATAATAAATGAATTTCAAATGTTGGTTTTATTAATCTTTTCGGGAAAAAATTCTAAAAGTTTGTTTTCTCTAGTAAACTATTTTAGATATAAAACATACACTTTTATACTATTTGAACGTATGAGAAAGAGAATTAAACGATTTAGTAAAACACGTGGTATGGGACATGTGCGTTTACTATTTCGGTTAATTCCGGACTTGTACGATCGAAACTATTTGGGTTGTTGATTTCTGAGTTATTTAGCCAATTTATGGCGGGATTTTGGGATTATAATTCCTATCTTTAGGAATTATCTGGAAAGGCCAATATTTGGTGAGTTTTATGATTTGAGATTTCTATTTTGAGATTTATGGTTTTGGAGATTACCTGTTAATATTCAAAAGAATGATAAGTTTATCAGAGGGTTGAATCCTGAGATTGCTAAAGAAACCATGTTGTTATCCCATTTTTTGGTCAAAACTGGAATATCAATGTTGTGTGCATTTCCACCACGACCGGAGCAAGAAGAAGCAAGCAAGCGTACATAAGTCAGGGATTTCACTCAAGGTTCAAATATAAAAGTTCATTCGGTGAAGCCATGCGAGAGTCCATTCGGTGGTCAAGTTTCGAGTTTCATTCGGCATTAGAGGTTAAGGCTTCATTCGACAGCTTCATCCGGCATTCCCAATGCCAAAGACCATTCGGCATTCCCAACCCCCCAAGCCAAGCCGAACCAACTCACCTCTCATCTACCACCGAATCACCACAATTCCATGCACTACCGGACTAACTACTACCGGACCAACTCCATGCCAAGCCAATCCACTCACCACCGAATCATGTCCCACCGAACCGAACCAAGACCGGACCACCCAACTCCGAACCAGGTGACCACCGAACTAAGGCTTCTCCATCCTTCTCTCCAAGCACGACCGAACCAAGCTCCGCCGAACCAGATGTGCCAGTCCAGATTGCATCAGCCCAGGCCCGTCAGCAGCTATAAACATCCAAGACCCCTGCCTAGTCCAGATTGCATCAGCCCAGGCCCGCCAGCAGCTATAAACATCCAAGACCCCTGCCCCCAGTCTCACTCTATAAATAGAGGGGCAGGGGTACAACAATGGAGACAAGTTTGAGAGCTCAAGCCTGGAAGGAACTCTCAAACAACTTTAGATACTTGTAATCAAAGCTTTGTACTTGTAATCTAAAGAAAAAAGGAGAATAACATATAAAGTGGACGTAGGCACGTTCTGGCCGAACCACTATAAATCTGTGTGTCTTTTACAGTTTAGTCCCTGCTTTTTATATATTTGCATAAATCACCCAAATCACTAAATACAACATAAAATCAACCAACTCATACGACTTTGGGTGTTTGCGGCCATTTTTTACGCAAACATTTTGGTGCTTTCACTGAGAAGAACCAGCTCCCGCTACATCGGATAGAAGTTGAATTTGAAAATCTAAGAGTTCAGATCTAAGAGTTATGACGAGACAAGCAAGTAGAAGGCAAAGGCCAGAGAGAAGTGAACACCAAGGAAGTCAAGAGGCTTCCTCAGGAGGGAATCAAGTGTCGATCTTCATCACTAGGGATGAGATGGAGGCCATGATGAGAAGACAAGAAGAGATGATCCAGAACTTACTTCAACAAATTGGGCAAATTGGAGCACAAATCCAAGGAGCAACTGGGGTTCAGAACGGGGCAGGACCATCTGGCGCAGCACCAGAGCTAGGGGGCACTCACGCAGAGCATGTTGATCCGACCCCGGGAAGTGAGATGGGGGCATCCGAACCACCTGGTAGCAATAGAGGAATGAACGTTCAGCCAGGGAGGCATACACATGAAAACTCCCACGGACTTGGGGGGCAGGTCGAAGACAGTGAACGAGAACTACAGCTTGGAGACAATGACAGATTAGCAGAGATGGTTAGAAGAGCTATGAGAGGCGGTTTAGTAAACAGAGACTTGGAAGATGTAAACAAGAGTCCTTTTTCTTCTGCGATTAGGATGGCTAAGAACCCACAAGAATTCAAGCTACCATCATTGGACATGTACAACGGGAAAACGGACCCCACGGTCCATCTAACGAAGTATATGAGACATATGGAAGTGCTGGGGGCATCAGAGGAGGTTATGGCCCGGTGCTTTCCACTGTATTTGACGAACATTGCAGCGTTATGGTTTAGGCAACTGGAGAGCGGCTCCATAGGAACATGGGCAGATTTAACTGAGAGATTCATGAGGCAATTCAGGGTTCATATTGCGAGACCCAAGAATGTGATGACTTTGGCAACCTTGAAACAGAAAACTGGAGAGACTTTGAGGAGCTTTCTAACGCGATTTAATGCGGCGGCAGCATCAGTGGATCGACCAGATCCATCTATGGTCATGATGGCGGCTGTATCTGGAATAGCCGGTAATACAGAGTTCAAGAATTCATTAACCAAGGACCCGCCTATGAATCTGGGAGAGTTCTATCATGAGGCTGAAAAGTTTCTGCGTTTGGAAGATGCTAGTGCAGAAAGAGAGGAAGAAGATGACGTTTACGTAATCAAGAGCGGAAACCCACCTGGAAAGGGTGCGGAGACTAGCAAAGGAAAAAGAAAGACTGAGGATAATGATGACAGGACAAAGTGGCTACGAAGAGAACCACGCTTCACCACCTATTCAGAGCTGAATGAGAGTTTGGAACGGATTTATCAGGATACCAAGGGGCAGGTTCCGTATCGTAGACCAATGCGAAGGGATCCAACCTCTGATGAAAGAAAATCAGATAAGTTTTGTGTATTTCATGAATTGAATGGTCATAACACTAATGATTGTAGGCATTTGAAGGACGAGGTAGAAGGGCATATCAGGAACGGTATGCTCCTTCATTATGTGAGGAGGCAAACTCCAGCGGTGGAGCCAGAGCGACCGCCCTCTACGTCAGCTAGAGGTGACCCTGGATCAAGGCACCATTTGATTATCCATTGATTGCTTGATTAAAATAACGATGAATAGGTCGTAAGCTTCCACTAACGCAATTAAATCGTTTACACATGTACGAGATCGCGAACGATCTCCAGGCATGCTCTGAATGATCATTGACTGCTTCGGAGTGGGAACTTACACTTTGACATCCTTGCTTTGCTTTTGTTTCGATTTGAACATTTGAATTCTTCCTGTTTGGACATTTCTGTTGTAAGGTACTATTGCTTTAACATTTACAATTCTATGAAAAAATTATTTACTTGTATGCCCGTTGGATCGCGAACGGTCCACGAGCACCTATTGCATGGCAACGAACTGCCGAAGTCTTTGATTCGAAAAATTCCCCAAAACAATGACTCCAACACTGATAATATTAAGTCCCCCCCCCCCCGGGCACACTCATTCGCCTCGAACGGCACTCGACTTCGAATAGTCACAACTCGCCTCGAACGGCACCCGACTTCGAACAGTCACAATTCGCCTCGAACGGCACCCAATCGCGAACGGTCACAATTCGCCTCGAACGGCACCCGACTTCGAACAGTCACAATTCGCCTCGAACGGCACCCGATCGCGAACGGTCACAAATCGCCTCGAACGGCACATGATCGCGAACGGTCATAACTCGCCCCGAACGGCACAACTCCTCTCACCTCAAATGGCTCGATCGCGAACGGTCGTCATTTGGGGTCCCCCACTTGACTGCGCACTGTCGCACTTTACCTCGAATGACTCGATCCCGAACGGTCGTCATTTGAAGTTGAGCGCTTGACCTTGAACGGTCACATTTCACCACAGATGACTCGATCCCGAACGATCGATACATGGATTTACGCACTTGACCGCGCACTGTCGCACTTTACCTCGAATGACTCGATCCCGAACGGTCGTCATTTGAAGTAGAGCGCTTGACCTTGAACGGTCACATTTCACCGAAGATGACCCGATCCCGAACGATCGACGCATGGATTTACACGCTTGACCGCGCACGGTCGCACTTCACCTCAAATGACTCGATCACGAACGATCATCATTTGAAGTTAGGCGCCTGACCATGAACGGCCGCGCTTCATCCCAAATAGCTCGATTCTGAATGATCGTCATTTGAGGACATGTGAAACTACCAAGCTCTTTACAGGACATCAACGGGATATGAACATCCAGCTCATGGCATTACAAAACACGCCTTCCTATCGCAAGGCATATTTTGGGGGGCAAAGTGTTATCCCATTTTTTGGTCAAAACTGGAATATCAATGTTGTGTGCATTTCCACCACGACTGGAGCAAGAAGAAGCAAGCAAGCGTACATAAGTCAGGGATTTCACTCAAGGTTCAAATATAAAAGTTCATTCGGTGAAGCCATGCGAGAGTCCATTCGGTGGTCAAGTTTCGAGTTTCATTCGGCATTAGAGGTTAAGGCTTCATTCAACAGCTTCATCCGGCATTCCCAATGCCAAAGTCCATTCGGCATTCCCAACCCCCCAAGCCAAGCCGAACCAACTCACCTCTCATCTACCACCGAATCACCACAATTCCATGCACTACCGGACTAACTACTACCGGACCAACTCCATGCCAAGCCAATCCACTCACCACCGAATCATGTCCCACCGAACCAAACCAAGACCGGACCACCCAACTCCGAACCAGGTGACCACCGAACTAAGGCTTCTCCATCCTTCTCTCCAAGCACGACCGAACCAAGCTCCGCCGAACCAGATGTGCCAGTCCAGATTGCATCAGCCCAGGCCCGCCAGCAGCTATAAACATCCAAGACCCCTGCCTAGTCCAGATTGCATCAGCCCAGACCCGCCAGCAGCTATAAACATCCAAGACCCCTGCCCCCAGTCTCACTCTATAAATAGAGGGGCAGGGGTACAACAATGGAGACAAGTTTGAGAGCTCAAGCCTGGAAGGAACTCTCAAACAACTTTAGATACTTGTAATCAAAGCTTTGTACTTGTAATCTAAAGAAAAAAGGAGAATAACATATAAAGTGGACGTAGGCACGTTCTGGCCGAACCACTATAAATCTGTGTGTCTTTTACAGTTTAGTCCCTGCTTTTTATATATTTGCATAAATCACCCAAATCACTAAATACAACATAAAATCAACCAACTCATACGACTTTGGGTGTTTGCGGCCATTTTTTACGCAAACACATGCCAAACCTCCGAGATCCGTGTCATACTATTGTTGAGATGGCTATTCGGAATGAGGAGATACTTTCTACTTTTGGAAAAGGGAAACCAATTGAGGTTCAGAATTTTTAGGGTAAGAAGTAGAAGTTCTTTAAGAGGAAAGGTACCCAGTCGAGGGTAGCAACTAAGAAGAGTAAGGATGATATTGTTTGTTACAAGTGTGACAAGAGAGGGCACTATGCTAATGAGTGTCGCTCGGGTGATGGAAGAGTAGTTGATGTAAGGCCGAATGTGAAGTGCTACAACTGTGGCCAAATGGGGCATTACAAGGACAAGTGTCCCAAAGCTGCTAAAGCTAGAAAGGGAAAGGTCTTTGCGTTGGAACCATCATCCTCTAGACCAACGGCTACTGAGAAAGGAAAAGCTACGATGGAAGGTATGCTTATGATTCGTAGTACTTTAGTTAGGATACTACTTAATACCAGTGCATCACACTCATTTATATCTCCAAATATGGTAAATTGCTTATGTATGGAACCTTTATACCTTATAACTCCTTTAAGGGTTATGAATCCTATAAGAGGGTATGCAACTCTGGATATGAGATTTGACCAGTTAGAACTTGACTTGTTAGGTCATATGTTTGTATGCAGTTTATATGTTTTTGATTTCGTAGGATTCGGGATCATATTGGGTATGGATTGGTTAGATAGATATGATGCTAGGATATTTTTTACAAAAGAGGGAAATACCATTGAGGCACCCTAATAGCCATAACCAAGTTATTTATTCAGTAAGGAGTTCATTCGAAAATGCTTATGCGTTATTGGGTGCCATGGGAGCGGAAGCAGAGTCATAGCAGGTTCAGGTTACAAGAAAGTTCGCGGATGTGTTTGAACCAGTTTCAGGCTTGCCATCGAAAAGAGTAATCGAGTTTTGGACAGATCTCGTACCGGGAGCTGAACCCGTGAGTAGACCACCTAGTAGGATGTCACCAACCGAGATGAAAGAGTTGAAAGTGCAGCTAGTGGAATTGGAAGGAAAGAATCTCATCCGGCCAAGCAGTTCACCTTGGTGAACGACCGCAGTATTCGTAAAGAAGCCAAATGGGTCGTTAAGGGTGTGTATCGACTATCATATGTTGAACGAGAGAACTATCAAGAATAGGTATCCTTTGCTGAGGATCGTTGATTTGTTCGTTTAGTTAAATAGAGCCAGAGTATTTTCACAGCTGGATTTCGTGACAAGTTTCCATCGGCTAAGAGTGGCGGAGGATGGTATTCCTTTGACGGTGTTTAGGACCAGATATGGATCTTATGAATGGTTGGTTATGCCGTTTGGGCTTACTAATGCGCCAGCTTTCTTTATGGATTTGATGAACCGGTTTTTCCGAGAGCACTTGGATAGGTTCATGTTGGTTTTTATTAATGACATTTTGGTATATTCTAAGAATGAGAAGGTTGTGCAGACCATCTTAGAATAGTGTTGGAGATGCTAAGGCAACATTAGCTGAAATTGAAGTTCTCAAAGTGTTGATTTTGGAAGAATGAAGTGAAGCTCCTAGGTCATGTAGTTTCCGAGGAAGGTTTAACAGTTGATCCGGATAAGATCGAAGCTTTTAACGATTGGAAAATACCAGAGATGCTAAGTGAGATTAGAAGCTTTCTTGGACTTGTAGGTTACTACTGAAGGTTCACTAAGGATTTCTCGCGGATAGCGGCATCCTTGACCATGCTAACCAGGAAGGACGTGAAGTTTGTTTGGTCTGACAAATGTGAGGAGGCATTCCTTAAGTTGAAACATTCGTTAACCAATGCGCCCATGCTAGTAGTTCCAAATAGGAATCGGGCATTAGTAGTTTACACTGATGAGTGTGGTATCGGGTTAGGTGTTGTGCTAATGCAGAATGGAAAGGTTATTGTCTATGCTTTTAGACGGCTTAGACTGCATGAAGTAAGATACCCAACTCATGATTTGGAGTTGGCAGCGGTGATCTTCGCATTGAAGCTGTGGAGGCATTAGCTTTTGGGAGAAAGGTTTGAGCTTTTTATATCATAAGTCTTTACGGTATTTATTCTCTCAGAAGGAACTGAACATAAGACAACAGTGGTGGCTAGAGTTTTTTGCAGCTTATGATTTTAGCATCGAGTATACACTTGGAAAAGGAAATAAGGTGGCGGATGCGCCAAGCAGGAAACATCAAAATGGGGTGTTAGCTATATTGGTAAAATGGAAACACTTGGAAGCATTGCTACTTGCAGTGTATAGTTGAGGTCGAATGTTGGATATAGTTGGAACATTACCATTGTGTCTTGTTTGGAGGTTCGACTAGTTTTGATCAAACGAATTGCTTCTAGGCAGAAAGAGGATCCAGTGTTAGCCGAAAGATTTAGAAGGCTAGAAGTTGGAACCGAGATTGATGATTTGAAGGATTTTATTCTTGACCGTAGGGGTTGGTTGAGAAAGAAGGAATGGTTATGTGTTACGGATGTTGGAGACCTTAGGAAGGAAGTTCTTTAGGAATGTCATCGATCTAAGTTTACGATTCATCCTGGAGGAACCAAGATATATCAGGATATGAAGAGGAGTTTTTTCTGGGAAGGAATGAAGAGGGATGCTGGCTTATAGGTAAAACATTGTTTGATATGTCAGCAAGTAAAAGCCGAACATCAGAAGCCGAGCGTTTTTCTTCAGCCTTTGGAGGTTCCAATTTGGAAGTGGGATTCGATATCCATGAATTTTATTGATGGGTTCTCATGGTCAAACCGAGGTAATGAAAGTATATGGTCATAGTGGACAGATTGACCAAGTGTGCTCATTTCATTTAGGAAAGGTCAACCAGGATGGCGCCTGTTTTGGCTAAGTTGTTCATGAAGAACATCGTTAGATTGCATGGAATTCCTAGTAGTATCATCGGTGATAGAGATGCTTTGTTTACTAACTAGCTGGAAGAGCCTACAAAGTATGCTAGGCACTAAGCTTAAGATGAGTACCGTATATCATCCTCAGATGGATGGGCAGACAGAGAGAGTCAACAAGGTACTGGAAGATCTGTTGAGAGCTTGTGTGCTGGATTTTAGTGGTTCTTAGGGAGATCACTTGAACTTAGTGGAGTTTTCCTATAATAATAGTCATCGGACTACTATAGGAATTGCGCCTTTCGAAGCTTTGTATGGAAGGCCATGCAAATTATCAGCATGTTGGCTAGAGACCGTAGATAGGTTAGTCCTTGGTCTAGATTTGGTGAAAGAGGTGACAGAAAAGATCGAGCTGGCATGGGAAAGAATGAACGAAGCTCAGTCTAGACAGAAGAGTAGCGCAAACAAGAGGCATATGGGTCTAGAGTTCTCAGTTGGAGATAGAGTTTTCATCAAGGTATCGCCGATGAAAGGTGTAGTTTGGTTCAGGAAGACCGGAAAGCTAGCACCGAGATATGTTGGACCATTCCCTACATCAGAGAGGATTGGGAGACTCGCAATCGAGTAGATTTACCATGCAGTTTGGCCGGGGTCCATAATGTGTTTCATGTTTCTCATCTTAGGAAGTGTGTTCATGATCTAGAGACTATTATCGCTTCGACGACACTGGAGGACTTAGTGGTAGAACCGGATATGATTTTTGTGAGGCAACCAGTTTGTGTTGTGGCAAAAGATGAGAAGAGATGAAGGAATATGACAGTCAGGTTGGTGAAGGTTCAGTGGAGTGACAACGTGAAGGACTGTACTTGGGAGACAGAAGACAGGATTAGGGCTACTTTTCCTAAGCTGTTTTTAGATGGTATGTTCTATATAGGGTTATATAGAATTTGACTGATAGGTTATACTAGCTTTGCTTGCATGGGCTATATGCTTGTTGTTTTGTCCTTACTGAATTTCGAGACGAAATTCTTTAAGGGTGGAGTCTGTAATGATCCCAATTTTTAATTAACATTATCTAAGATATTTAATTGGATAAATTAAATAGAATAATGTGAATAAGTAGGGAGATGAGATTAATAAATCCAATGGCCGTGTCTAAATGAATGAACTAAAATAAGACTTAAATAAATTAAGGAGGAATTTTTCCTAAGGGGTAAACTTGGAAATGGGGCTACATTTCTTTGTATATATCTCTTTCTCCACCTGAATAAACTCTCGCTTTCTCATTTCTAACTCTCATAAACTTTGGTCACCCATTAAAAAGCTCCAGGTAGAATTTAAATTGAAGAAAAAGATAAGGAATTAAAGCTAGGAAAGTATCTCATTCTCCATCAACTCATCAATGTGAATAATCATGTTTATCATCTCGTTTTTCTATGTTTGGATCAGTTATGGGCTATGCCCGATTCATGTTTGTGATTTTGGTTAGGATATAACCATTTAAACCTTTGTTTGCATAAGGCAAAGGTGTTTTAAAATGTTAATGGGTTAATTAATATATATTATTTCGGTTATGGTTAAATTCCAAATTATACTAATCTTCATATGCTTTGAAATTTTAATTTGTTGAAGTATATGATTTATCTGATTTTTTCTGATTTTTTGTGATTTTTTTCTTAGTGATTTACTAAGGTCGTTGAATTATTTATACCCAAGTGCTAAAGTGAAAGTTTACTTTCGAAATTATTTAAATTCAGAAGGAAATTGCATTTGAAAATATTTGAGGAAGAAGTACGGTGTTTTGAGAAAAAGGTTGACTTTTGTATACATTTTACTGTTTGGAAGTACAGAAGAAGAATCCTCGGCCAATCAAAATTACACAAACAAGATAAAACATCATTTTAGTGGGCCTGGTTATGCCTTCGACTCCAACAAGCCTGCTTTTACCCTTTTCATGAAGCCGAAAAGTACCTTTCGCCTTAGACGGAAGGTAAACATTTACCCTCCGTCAAAGTTGAAAGGTAGGCACAGGGCCGAAGGGAAGAAAAGGGCGAAGGGATGGGGAGGCTGCTTCCTTTGCTTTCGAATAGAAATTTAATTGCTTTCAAATTAGGTGAAGGGGGATCCTTCGACTCTATCATTTTATAAAAGACTAAGATTTTATATTCAAGAAGGAGTTTCGAAAGGGGTCTTTGAAACCTTAAACCTTCAAGAGTATTGTTTTGAAATGTTTTCCAAAAGGATGTGTTAATACTTTTCGGCAAGACCGAAGGGTTAGCCTTCTGACATGGTCGAAAGTATGCTTTCGAAGGGTTGGTTCCAACACTAACACTTCATTGTTTTTGATTGATTTCGAATGGTTTAGTTTCAAAAGATTTGGATTTCAAAAGGTTTGGTTTCAAAAGGTTTTGATTTCGAAAGGTTTTGGTTTCGAAAGGTTTTGGTTTCAAAAGGTTTTCATTTAGAAAGGTTTGGTTTCGAAAGGTTTTGATTTCGAAAGGTTTTAATGTTGAAAGGTTTGACTTTGAAAGGTTTATTTTCGAAGGGTTTTGAAGGGGCTTTCTTCAGCAATAACGAAAGGTTTGAATTTCTATAATTTCGAAAGGTATGGTTTCGATTGGTTTGTGAATGGTTTTATAAGGGGGGATACCCCAGGCTTTCGGCAAGGTCGAAAGGTGGAACCTTTCGACTAGGTCAAAAAGAAAACTTCCGTCAAGGCTGAAGGGTTGGACCTTCCGGCAAGGTCGAAAGGCATGATTTCGTGAGGCTTTTAAAAGAAAGATTTCTGAAGGGGCTAAATTTGGATGTTTATTTGATGTCGACTGGGGCTTCATTCGAAGGGTTTTAAAGGGCTGTTTTCAGCCATTTTCCTTATGTAAAATTTTGCTAATTTGAAGGGGGTTGCTTCGAAGGGTTATAGCATAAAATGCTTATTTTGTTTAATCATGTAAGGGGGAGCCTTATATAAATTTGATGTTATTAAACCTTGGGGACATCGGGGTGGGATTACTGATTTCGATACATAGTTTGAGGTTACAAACAGAAATATGCTTTCGAAATTATACATTGGGGCTATCAATATGTTTTTATTTAATTTAACCTAATTGGGGCTACTAATGTGAATAGGTTAAACAGGTGGAAAACGTGGGGAAAAATATATAATCATGGGGATCATGAGTTTTCATAAATAATCATGGGGATCATGGTATTTTTATTGGCTAAGTGATGGGTTCTTGGCTAACCTAGAAAAACCATGGAATGTGCGGTGGATAGCTCACATCAAATTTCTAAAGTAAAGAATTTTTTGCCAGAGGTGGTTAGCCTCAGGATTTGGCACCTAAGGGTTCATAGTCATCTTAGAAAAACTATGGAGTGTACGGTGGATAGCTCGCACCATCTTTTATAAAGCAATGTATGATGGATAATCTGCATTTATTTTAAAGGGATATGGGATGGGCTGTCCTATTAAGTTATAACGGACAATCATTTTAAAGATCTTAGAGGAGAACTCTAATAAATTGATTTTAGATGGGAAATCTAATAAAAAAAATTAAATGGGAAATCTAATAAATTGATTTTAGATAGGAAATCTAATAAATTGCTTTTGGATGACACATCTAATACATATGATTTATGACTTTATTTCATATTATGTCAAGACTAATCATTTTTGGTGCAGGAGCATAGTAAATGATTTGAATGTTTTATTTGGATACTAGTGAGGGGAAAACCCATTCCGCTAAGCGGTGTGGTCTCACTATATATCTAATTATGATAAGAGATGATAAGGGATTACTCATACCAGACTTATTTTCTGACTCGAAGATTGTGTTTTCTCCGCAAACTCTCAGGTACTCAAAATTAATTTCAGTAGTCTGAGAGTGGGAGACTTTCAGGTTTTGGATGAATAAGCTTCCAGAGACATGCAAGAGGCAGTATTAGCTATATAGGAGCTATTTTGTGTATTCTGCTGTGATGTACTAAGAACTGTAAAGTTCATATTTATTAGTTCTTTGATCATCATAAGAAGACATTTTCATATGTCGCTCTTATCGTATTTTGTACAGGTATATGTGATCTGAGCGTGGTTAACGTCTGGGATTATGTACTTAAATCTTAAATTGAAATTCATAAGAAATGAGAAATTTTGTTTTGTTGAAGTTCAAAATTTTTCATATTCTTGTATCTCGATGTTGCCAATAGTTTCAAGATTCCGATTTTGGTCACTCGAAAATAACACATATGGATGACTACAGCATCCGTAGAGGTTAGTTTGAGCCTCCGGAAGCGGAATGTTACACGGGGGAATAGGTAAAGGTCAAGTTCCTAATTTGTGTCCTTTTCTTTTTCTGTATGAACATATCAACCCCCACCTATTAGATACTTTTGATTGCATCCATTTTTCTAGTCGAAACTAACCTCCCTATTTATCCATTAATTCAAGTTCGAATCAAATTAAATATGGTTCTATTCGGTCGTTGGTGGTCATTGGTTCGGAGACTAGCACCCTACTGGATTGGAAATCAGTTCAAGGATTAGATCCATCATTTTAAGGTGTACTTTCAGGCATTGGGTATAAGGTTTATTCTCAACTAATTTATGAATATTAATATTTACATATAATGTTTATACTGTATATATTATATTGTTTATTACGTGACAATTCTAATATATAAATATATCATCACAATTAAATTGGTTGTACGTTTGTATATACTTTATATTTGTAAAAAAAATTAGTTATGTGTACCCCTATATGCAATCATATAAATTAATCATATTAATATTGGCTTTGCAGCAAAAAATTATATTTAATATAATTTGTAACTGATTTAAATATATTCATTTTTTTTTTTAAATAGGTTCTTTATTAATACGAAAAGAGCACTAAGGGTTTGCCTTCTTAAAAAAACCTTACCGGAGTAGCAAGGAAAAAGAGACCGGCAACCCTTATTGCATTTCTACACAACATAAATAAAAAATATCATATGCAAATACAAGTGCATACCCCCCTTACATCACTTCACACAATACCCAATCCAGCCCATTATCAACGCCACAAAGAAAACCTAACATGCGCCAGCACCATATTATCGTGGGTCGAAAATAATACTCTATCTTCGTAAATAATCCATGTCCTCTCGATCAATTACCCCAAATCTTCCATGAAATTGAGACTGAATGTTAACGACAATAAGCTTATTCCTTTGTTCAGCTGTAAACCTCTTATTCTTGAATATTATCATATTCCTTTCAGGCCATATTTGATGTACAACAATGGAAAAAGCCGTAAAAACGAGATCTTGTCGAATGACTCTTTATCAGAAATAGTCATTAATGACCTCAATTTGGACTGGTAGCTCTGGTTTAGGAACTAGCGGTAGCTGAAGTCGAAGTCTAGCCTTATTCCACTGATAAGTACTGAAATTACATTTTTTTTTAAATACAAACGTGATTCTTGTTCTTCATTACATAAGGGACACAATGCTGAATTTAGTAGTACCTACGATAGTAATCGATCTTTAGTAGGCAATCTCATCGTGCATGCTTTGTATGCTATAAAACTAATCTTTTAGCAGAAGTTCAATGCCAAACTATGTTACCCCATCAGACCATGGCCAGATATCTCTGATTTTGTTTCATGCTGATTTGAAATGAAATGAAATTGATTGTGCAATCTTTAAGTAATCTATACTATGATTTGAATCAACTGTTGTTATGTGTAATTATGATAGCCAATTCCCTTATAGATGAAAAACGATCAGGGTGAAAATTTACCCCATCGAACCACAAAGAGGTCGAATCCCCATTAACAATAACTCTGTGCATTAATTTAATTGCAGGGTCTCTGGCTTTCATTATATATTTCATGGTACAAGAAAAGTTATTATTAATTGCCATGACCCAGAAGTGTCGATGTTTTTATATATTTGTTTTTCATCCAAGCACTCCACATGCACTGTTTAGTAAGTAATGTCCATAGTAACTTCAACAGTGTTGTATGACTTAGATATTTAAACAATTGTAAGCCAATGCCACCTTCTGTTTTCGGTCTACACAGTGATTCCCAAACAATTTTATGCGTTCTACCAACCCAAAAAATAATCTAAACATATTTTCTCTATTTTATGTAACACTGAACTGGGTAGGTGATATAAAAGAAATTTAGTAAACACCTTACTCATCAATGATGAGCATTGTGATGCATGTATCTAATCATTAGACAAGGGTAAACCCATATATCGAATTGGTAAGTTTTCTGCTTCCATTCCCAAAATAGACTGTATTTGATCTTTAAAGTGAACATCTCTACTGATATAGATTTTTGATTTAACTTGATTTATGTGCAATCTCACGTTACATGCCAACTGGTTAAAATTATTATTCATAGACGTAGCATTAGAGATTGTAGCCTGTAGGAAAATCATAACATCTTCATATAATAGAAGAGTAACTGCTGGCTAAATCAAACTAATAGGTGGAAGGTGATCATATAGGAGAGCAATTCCATAGCAACACAAAATAAATGAGCGACAGAGGATCACCTTGGCGTAAGCCTCTATCAGATGTTATAAAACCCTGTGGGACTCCATCGGCCATAATGGAAAAATATAGGTACTTATGCATTCGTAAATGAGATTCACTAAGGAAGTAGGAAAGCTCATGGTAAGTAACATGTAACACACGAACTCCTGATTCACCGTATCGTAAGCTTTCTGAATATCAATTTTTATGCACATCTTGGATCCTCCTCTTTTATTAAAATCTCTTACAAATTCGTGAGCCAGCAATATTGATTGTATCAAAATTGGGCACAACACTCATCGGATGTAATTGAAGAGATCAGAATGGAAAAAATTAAATGGAAAAGAGGTTAATCTAATAATCACACCAATAAAAGCAAGCATAAATAGAAAGAGACAAGAATTTATAGTGGTTTGGCATTATAACATACGTCCACTTTGAAGAGTTTTCTATTTATTGATGATTCTTAACTGAGTTGCATCAGTATAAATCACCAACACTCAGGTTACAATGGAGTTGCAGTAGAGAAACGACGTAGCAGCTTCAAAAGTCCTTTTTCAGTAGGTGTAGGGGTGCTATTTATAGGAGTAGATCTGAACATATCTGCCCTAAAACTCGGAATAACTCTTCTCACACGTAGATGGGCCCACCAAATCGATCTAGGTTTGTTTGGGATCGATCCTGATCGATCCAAGTACATTTCGTATCGATCAAGTTTGCTCCATTTGAACTGCGATCGATCAGGGGAGCTCTTAAGTAAATGAGAAAGCTTCTATGTAAATTTCATGGCATTTGGACTCATAGTTTTTAAGTTTTGATCGATCCAAGATTGGATTTCCAGTTTGGCTGAAGGCTTCGTATCGATGCTTGCGTACCGGTGGATTTCGTATCGATGACGTGGAGCGAGAATTTGTGTAAATCCATGTTTCATGCCTAAAAACTATTTCCTTTGGTTTGACTGTGTCCTTCGTATCCATCCCACACATTGTCCTTCGTATCGGTGTTATGCCCTTGCCTTTGTATCGATGCTTGGCCCTGGTCTTCGTATCGATCAAATGAGCGATCGATACGAAACATACAGCTGATGGATGGATGAAGTAGATGGTAACGAACCAGATGGATACGAATTAGATGGATACGAGCTAGATGGATACAAAGTATATGGATGGATGTGAGGTAGATGGATACGAAGCTGATGGATATGAAGTTGATGGATACGAATTGAACATGTCTCACGTGAACATTGATTGATCCATAACTTGAGCATATGAACTCCGATTGACCTAAAATTTGGAATATTGCCTTTCATAGCTTTGCTTGTCATACCATGCTAGTTGTAGCTCAATTCGGACTCGGACCAAGTTTGCCTATATCTATCGGGACCCATAGATAGCTGATCTCCGGGACTGATTATCTTCAGTTTCTAGTCAAGTCTTTGGTGTCATAGCCTTACCAAAGGGCGGGATAACATTTTCCCTCCCCCTCCCTCCAAGTATGTCTTGTGTGAATATGACGTGCTTTGAAAAGCTGCAATCTTTATTCTGAAAAGTTAAATCTGATTTGTTGATCAGTTGTTATCTTTTCATCAAGAGATGTAACCTTTGATTAATTTCTAGTAATATAAATGTTGAGTTTTAGACTGCCAATGATCATGCAGTTTTATGTTGTAAGTGAAGGTCGAGCGCTAGGAAGTTGTTCATTTTTTTGGTTTTCACCAGGTAAGCATTCAATTCCTGTCAATTTTGAAAATGAAATATTAGTTCGGCATACATGCATGTAACCTGACACCCGTTCATGTTTGCACGTTCAGCGGTCGTTGTCAAGTTTCTCTATTCTTGTTTGGATCGAGTTTCATATCGATCCTCTCCTGAATCGATGTGAAATTCGAATTGTAACAATGATTGATAGTCGTTTTGATACACTCATTCACATCGACCCTCTCCTAGATTGATCTGGTATGTATGAATGTAAGGCTTCGTATCCATAGCTACCGATACGAGATAGACTGAGAATGGCGTGCTGCATATCGATCGATACAACATTTGGGTTCTTGAATTGATGGATACTAAAGTGGGGTTTCATGTCGATGGAGTTTAATAGTAAAGACATAACGAGGCTGTGATCTTCGTATTGATGGATACGAAATAGTGGTCTTCGGATCGATCTGCATCAATGGATACGAAGCGCTAACTTTCACATCGATGAATACGAAATGGTAAGTTCTGGACTGCCGTGTGTTGATGGATAATCTATGGAAGTTTACTGTTTCTCTCGGTTTAGTGACTGGGATACGAAATGTTTTCTTTTCGATACGAAGCCATATAAATAGCTTTTGGACTTAGACAAATTTTCCACTTGCAACTGCTATCACTTTTCGTATCGATCGGAAAAAACAAGAAAACTACAAAGCCTTCATCTCCGAAATAGTCAACCCATTAACCCAAAAATCAATTCCTTGAAACCTGGTAATTAATCGGCAAAAACCATTTTAAAATGACGAGATTCGAGTTTCACACCACTTCATCCAAGGTAATGGCCAAATTCAGTGTTGTTGATGCCGGAATGGGGCAAAGGTTAGGTCAGGGGAGCAATAATGGCGTCTTGGAGGCTTGAGGAAGAAGGAGAGCAATCGACTGAGTCACTGACTCCAAGTTTCTCCCCTGAACTCGTATCGATACGAGACATGGATCGATCAGAATACTGTGAAGTAGTTTGTAGATGGAGTAGTTTGTTGATCGATTAAGGACAAAGCAATTCGTATCAATGAAAGAGGTGCTGTGATCGATCCGAAGCCGGGGTCTTTGGATCGATATAAAGAGCATCGATGTTTAGAGTGACCGATACGAAGCCAAGGCCTTGTGATCGATACGAAGGGTAGTAATGCGTGGATTGATCGATATGAAACCTAACTCCTCATATCGATACGAACACGGGCTTTAGAGGAACGATCTAAGTTGAACCATGATGAATATGAAACCAATTGCATGTTGCATACTTGAACACTTAACTCCGACGAGCTTTAGCCTTGCATACTTGGACTTGACTATCAAACTGCATATTTGACTATCCTCCAAAGCTCGTCGATGGAACTATAACTCGATAAACATAATGAACTGTAACATGGATCATTCTTCGAAGTCAGGATGGAACGGTTGAGACGGTCAATGATGACGGTCACTTCGGTCGAAGCTTGAAATCTTGCCGCTTTACCATCTTTTAAACTCGTAGAAATTTAGAGTATTATGTAGCACTACACAACACGATCGGTCACTTTGCACTAGGGGGAACACGGGTTTATTGCCATCTAATAATGGTTTTTACAGAGTTCAATAGCTATGGACCCCGGAAGCTTCGAGCAGCAGGAAGTTCAGAGTTCTCCACTTCCTAGAATAGAAAGGTCAAACATCGCGGCTGATGTAGTAAGTCCTACTCTGGATGAACTGCCGAGTGCAGTGTTGGTCTTGAATCTGGAGGACTCTATCTATTCCCAGATTTCTGAAGATATACTAGGAAGAATTTGTCTCAAGTATGGATTATCTCTGAAAGACGTTCTATTACCAAGGTCAGAAGATAGAGCGTACAATCCTCCGAAAGGGTTTACTGCTTGTCACAGATTTATGTGTGTAGCTGGAATGTTGCCCCCGTTCAACCAGTTTATTTGGGATGTGCTGTTCTTCTTGAAGATAAAACCTTCTCAACTGCATCTGAACGGATATGCGCTTCTCAACAGCTTATATATCATCTTTATGGAGCATCTTCTCCGATTCCGACCGTTGACTAAATCAGATGCTTACTCAATGTCAAGAGTCGTGGGAATAATCCTTCATTCACTTTTTTAGAATTGGTCAGGAACTGCCAAGTCGTGGAAGGTGCTTGGAGTAAGTTAAGCGACTTCAAGACAGAATGGTTCTTTGTTAGATGTCCACCAAGATTTGCTAGACGGTGGATAATGTAAATTGACACTGAATCCATTACTGCATTTCTTTTACAGCTTCCATTCCACGGCCCGAAGAAGCTCAGTTCAAGGAGATAGAGAGAACGCTTCAAGCGGTGCCCATTGAACTTAGAGAAATAAATGAAGTTCTTAGTGATGATAACTTGATCGTTGTGGGGCTCATAAAGAGAGGTCAAAGCACTAGGCTAACAGGAGTTCCTAGGGTGGCTCTGGTAAGGCAAGGAGGAGGAAGAGCTCCTATCGTGCCCATAGTCGAGGGTGCTCAGAGTGCACTTGGAGTTACAATCACCGAATTGGGCGATGATAAGAGTATAGCAACTAGGCATGAGCTCACGGTTGTGCCTCTGAAGGGCCTTCGATTATCAGAATCAAAAACAAAGGGCAAAACTCTCGCCTACAAAGCCAAGAGGCATAGACTGTTGTAATAACTCAGCCGTGGAAACTTCTACAGGTTCGGAGACCTCTTCTCCAAAAACAGAAGGTTCATTGGGAGGATTGTTGGATATTCCTATTCCAGATGACATATCTTCGTTCCAAGATCTTGAATTAGAGGGGCTCCTTTCTCCACCACGAACTGGCATAGGCCTAACTTCTTTAGATATAGGGTAGTTAACTCCTATGAGCAAGGCTACCATAATCAGTCGGTTGGGGGTTTTGCACATGCATACACACACTTCACGAAACTACACAACTTCTAATCACATGCTCCTTAATTTCTGGGGATGATTAATTCTGCTTCTCTTTTAATTTTACAGACATGATGGTGAAACAAGGGTCTATGCTCAACAATCTTCGCTCTTCACGCCATTCTTCCAGTTCATACTTTGAATCTCATAAGCGGGAAAGTGATAAAGACTATGGTTACGGCTATAACTCTAGCCAAGAGCGTGAGCGCTATGATAAGAAGAAGGAAAGGTCACATCAAAGTAGGCACCGCTCTCGGCTGCAATCTCCACCATCTAAAGGACCCTCAAAACCATACGGCTCTGGCAAGCAATCTTCTAAAACTGCATACCAAATATTGCTACCTCACACTTCGAAATCCGATGACCAATGCC
The DNA here is from genome assembly GCA_030765085.1 of Allium cepa. Classification (NCBI taxonomy): domain Eukaryota; kingdom Viridiplantae; phylum Streptophyta; class Magnoliopsida; order Asparagales; family Amaryllidaceae; genus Allium; species Allium cepa. The sequence continues at coordinate 245,265,173 of CM060930.1, forward strand.
ATAGAACTGAAACAGAAACTCCCGTCATCACAGAACAAACTGCTATAGAGCCCACAGGGGAGGGAGCCATCCAAATCGCCAAGTTAAAGAAAGACTTGCCGAATATTTGTTTCAATGGATTCCTCTTCCTTCCTAACTTGAAAAGGATCCCAAACGACATAGAAAAACCGGTACGAGATTATGTGCATGACATGTATAACTAGTACCGAGAGTGGGTTAAGATGGCTGAAAGGGTTTCGACGGTATCTCTTGAGCGGGCTGAAACAATCAAGAAATTGGAGAGCGACCTTTCTAAAAAGGGAAGAATAATAACGGCACTTACCAATGAGCTTGAATCTTCAAGAAAAATCGAGGTGGATGCCGAACAAAAAGCCGAGGAGGCCAGGAAGTCCATGGAAAACATAAGGAAGACTCATATGGACTTAGTGCAGGAGATTAGTCACCACAACACCGTCATTACTCAGAAAAGGGACTTTGGACGGAAAAAGGTTAAGGAGCTAAGGGCGAAGCTAGCCGAGGCCATCAAGGAAAAAGACGAGGCCAACAAAATTTCCCAAAAGGTGTGTGAACAGGTGGTGAGACTTAAGGAGGAGAGGGATGCAGCGAATCTGAAGGCCGAGGAAGCCGATGCCAGGATTTATAGGGAAATTAAAGCGGTTGAGGCTAGGATGAAGAGTGAATTTGAAGATCTCCTGGTCACTTACAACGCCAATGTCTTAAGAAACTGCAATTTAAACTGGCTCAGGGAAGGTTATCCTTTCCATCTATACAATGCCTGGAGTCGCTTGGTAGAGGATGAAAAGGTGATCTGCAAATGCTGCAACTATCGATGAGTTTGAACTTGAAGCTCAAGTGCTAGTCAAAGATGAGCCTAAAGTCCTCCATAATACAATCATTTCTCTTGAGAAAGAAAACTTGGCCGCCACATATCCAGAAGCTGAGGAAGGATCCGGGATCGAACATCACGAACTAAGTTCCCAAGTGCCTCCAGTGTCCCAATCTGAGACTACTTCTTCTATCGATCCTCTAGTTGTTTCGGAATATGACCCCGATAGACCGCGTCTTTGTCCGATACTTGAACACGGCTCGAAAGGCGCATCAGCTCAACACGGGAGCCATCTTGAGGAAGGAATTATGGACACTTCTCCTATTCATCCAATCGTAGGAACATTGTCAGAAGATATTACGAATATTTTCTTCTATCTTCATTCAGCCTTAGATTCTGCATCAATTGATCCTCCTACAACTCAAGAAGCACATCATGAGTAGGAGGTGTTAATGATGGATTTTATAACCATGACGATCACTACATCGGCTGGGGAGATGCACGAAAGCAGTTGTGTTCTTGATGATCAATTAATAGAAGCACTCCCCAGCCAACAAAGCGATCCGAACATCGAAATGCCTTTCAAATAGATGAAGATGTGATCATTACGGGCTCTTCTTGCCCGACCAGTGGCATTCCAGTGGGTATACGTGCGGACCGGGCTGAGCAAATAATGGAGGAGATCAAAGCTGAGATGGAGCAAGCCGAGCAGGCTCATAAAACTGGTGGTATGGCGGATCTCGGTCCGGTCCCGATACTTGTTGTTTCTCCGGTGGCACTATCATTGATACTAGCGCACCTCCTCCTTCCATTACAAGAAAACTGCAGTTTATCTACGTCAGTATGGCGTAAGCGGAGCGTAGGTAAACGCAGCAACTACGTAACCCCTACGCCAATTCTGGCGTGGGTAAAACCTGCGTAAGTAATAAAACACGTACATCTTACCTACGCCATCCGTGGAGTTGTTTCATATGTCTTTCCTACGCCATAATTTTCTTACGCCTTCCCCACGCCATGTTGTACCTACGGTTTTGTTACGACATTTTTACTTCTTTAAGTACTCACGTCTTTCCTACGTCATTCGTTTACCTACGGCTTCCCTACGCCCAGTTTTTCTACGCTTTCCCTACGTCATTCTTACATATTATGTTTCCTACGTCTTTTCTACGTCATTCATTTATCCACGGTTTACCTACGCCTGTGTTTTTAATGCTTTTCCTACGCCATGCACACGACTTTTTGCTGCATTAGTATTTCATTTACCTATGCCTTCCCTACACCTTCCCTACGTCTTTTCTGAAGCAATTTTGATATATTACTATTCTATTTCATTTCACCACATTAAATAGAAACTAAAATCAACTTATTATATATATATACACATTCCAACAAAAAGATTAACGTCAAACCATTCATCTTTAATTCAAAAAACAAATATCTCATTCATATTACAAAGTCAAACAATATTAATCAAGTTCCTATATGTTAAAATAATATGATAATATGTTCATGATACATGACATCATACAGATACCATTAAAAAGTTTTCAATACCCTCATTCCTCACGACGATCATTCGGCTCTTCATCAAATCGCCGTCGAAGCATCTCGGTGAGTTGTTCATACTGCATCTTTAGCATTTGAATCTCCACTTCTTGACGCTCCACTTTTTCCTCTAGTTTGGCTCTAGTCTGTGCTTCTCCCTTATTGATGCTATAAGTGGCGTCTTTGTATTTTAGCATTTTATCAAATATTGCATCGATTTCTGCATTTTAAACTAATTAAAATAATATTTTGTTGAAAGTTTAAATACTTACTCCAGGGATATTGTCATAATATGGTCTACGGTCCTTTGTTTTAGCTATAGCACCGGTAAGCTTGTCGAATACTTCTTCCTCGACATTATACGAAATTACTGTGTCCCGACTTTTCAATTCTTCAATTCTAGCTTGATATTGGACCTGTATTTGTGATTTTTCAAATACAAGAACAAAAACATAAGTACATGCTCACACTGTGCAGTTTCAGAAATCATGAGAAGAATAACTTTAACGATGTATCAAATTTAAGTATGGCACATATATGATATTCATTTTACAAATGATGAGAAGAATAACTGTAATGATACAGCAAATAGTGCACTATTATGGAAATACCAATAATAACATATGAGCTAGATTAGGATAACTGTAGATGAATAAGCATACAACAATAATAAAACAGAAAATGAACATGCATAACAAAACAATAGTCGATTTTGTATATAATGATACAGCAACATGCATCATAAAATGAACATCCACCTCTTAGCTCGATTGTCTGAATGCTCAGAAAATAACAGATAAAATAGACCAGTATGATGCAAATAATGATACCATAGGTACCATAGTGAATGGAAAAACTGATACTGTAGACTTAAACTACCATGACGCAACTCCAAACATATACAATAAAGTGGTCGCAGCATCTAATGGAGCCTCCATCCCTTCTGGATTAGATGTCGATGCACCTGGGTCATGCTCGTCCGGATTCAAGCAAGCGAACATGTTTGAAGTGGGAATGGAAACCGGCTTCTTGCCCTTCTACCTGCTTGCAGATGGATCTGCAGTTGAATTTGCAGTGCCATTATAATGTTCAACGTTAGCAGAGGAACCATCAGATTGAGTGTTTTCTGAATTCGAATCGCCAACAGGAGCAGATGTATTCGCAAAGTCTCTATTGTGCATGTATTAGAAGAGTGTGTCCATGTATCAAAACTTGTATTCTTTGGCATCCAAGTTTGATTGTAAACTAATTTACAGTTTTGTGCACTGTGATCGAATGCCTTACATTTCTCACAAATTTTTGGTTTGTACTCATAATCAACGTGGACTTCAAATTGTTCTCCATCATAATTAACACCATATATAGTTTCTGGATAGTTGAAATATGGATCAGTTCCCAGTAAAATTCGTGCATGGTTTAGTTAAATTTCATTTGCAGTGTTATTATCCATTTTAACAGGTTTACCCAGAATGCTTGCGACAGGACTGATTGCTTCTTTATTCCATGAGTCTAAATTCAGATCTTGCAAACGTACCCAGATAAGAATAGTTAAAAAGTACTCACGCGTAAGCTTCATGCACGGTATCCTTTTTTCATGATAATGATTCTGGAGTTGAATGTATAAAACCCAGTTTTAATTACTCGCATACAATCTTCCATTTTATTAAAACACAGTATAATAAATCCGTTAGGCTTGTAGTAAATATCGAATGTCCCTTCTGGCTTCCAAACATTCTCTACGTATTTCTGAAATTGACTGAAAATTGGATGGCTTCCTAGAACGTACAGAATCAGTGAATTCCCCCATTTGTCTACTGCTGCTATATTATTGGATTCTGGAATCATAAACACTTGATCGATCACTAACTGTTGATGGAAAGATGAAATGAAGGTCCATATCAAAATCTGTTGGTGTAACCATTGGAGATCCCTTGACTGTTTCTGCCCATGAACGATGCCACGAAGTAGGAGGAGGTTATGGATGATCTGGTGGTTCGGGTGGTGGTTTGTCAATGTTAACTGCTCCCACGGCAAAGGCCTGTTCCGCATTAGCCCTGCTAAGTTTCCTGCTAAGTTTAACTGCCTCTGCCATCCTCTAACACACTTACTTGCATAACAAACAGACCACATACCTGCCAACATCACACACTACACTGCCCTACCAACTTTCATCTCTGAACAACAACTTGCCTGAATAAATCATACAACCCATATACAACTCCACCTCTTCAAACACATTGCCTCATCACACTCATCCTTCTTTTCACATCAGCCACCACCTGAAACCCCCATCAACTATTGCCACAGTGCTGCAACCTTCATCTGCTCCTCATATCACAAAACACAGCATCCCCCTACACTTCACTAATTTGCCTTCCACCTTCACTACCCTCACACTTCATACAACAGACCTCTCTTACATCATCAAAACAACACTGCCGCACTGCCTTTAGTCTTCATCCTCTCCTCTGCATACAACCTCACAGCAGCACCCATCCCCCTATCACATAAAATTGCATATATACCGCAATCCTCCTCTACCACACTTTACCCGACATCACTACGTACTTGGTTCAACTTCCCTGTTGTCACTTCACCACTGCTACCTTGCTTCTAACATAAACACACATTGCCACTCGTTGAAATACAACATTCACAACTGTCATTTCCAGTATCTGCCTTCCTCTAAATTGCCACTCGTTGAAATACAACATTCACAACTGTCATTTCCAGTATCTGCCTTCCTCTAAATTGCCACCACTGTCATACTCCAAGACCACCTTCAACCACTGCCATTATCATATCAAAACTGCTACAGTCAACCACAAACACCTTCCACCATCCCCTTTAACTGCTTTCACACCCACTGCAATTAACTTCCATCATCCACCACTTCACACAACCTCACTTGTCCACCCACCACTGCTCCTCCCTCACCAACTACATACACACAGCAAATACGTTGGCCTCACCTAGTCACCTCCACCTTCGACCCACTCCAAATCTGCGAACTCAACTCCAAACACCCGAACTCCTTCCAACCTCAACCTCCAACCCATATCGAATTGAAACCGAGCATTCCTATATCCCGATCCCCATTTCTCCAACCTTCCAAGCATATCATGAATTCACAATCTCCTCTAAAACCAATCGCGACTTCCAATCACGACATCCAGCACCTAGAATCGCAAGTGGGAATTTTCCTCTTTCTTATTCCTTTTCTTCTCTTCTTTTTCTTTTACCCTAACGTTCTATCTTTTCAACCCTTCGATTGTTCGGTACGTGAGTACCGTCGATGTATAGTATCGACATTCGAGGGTCGAAAAGACACTCGTTATAATTTTTTATTTTTAATATCGCTAAAAACGTCTATGTTCCATTTTCTAAAGAATAATATAAGGTTTCTAAGCTTATTGACGAAAACATTTGCTATATTGCCCGAATATATAATATTATTGTTACTCATAAAGAGCCATTTATTAGAAACCATGTCAATATAATATAACTGGGACATTCTATTTACCTTCTTGCAAAAAAGCCATGTCAATATTATTATCTTTTAAAATTTAAAAAGACTTGATTTTATTGCATTTTCTAATATGGTGCAAACCCCTAACATTCAAGCAAATGTATATTACGATCAAAGTTAATGGACCCTCTTGAGCTCTTTGCTTCTAATATATATCATATTGAAATGATCCAGCTCAAAAATAAATCATGTCCTCCTATCCAAGTCAAGAATAGATCTAAGAGATAAATCATTCAAAACAGTGGGGCAGTAAATGCTACCTAAACGAACAGCCGAACCTATGCTAGAACCCAAAGCTCTGATAGTTGAACTTGAAATGCACTATGAAGCTGTGCACTTCTCCTAACTGAGCTGCCAGCTGTGTAGATTTTCGCCATGATGCACGCTTTGTTCCTATAGCCAGCTCTAGACCCGAAGTCAAATCCGAAATCAAAGTGTTCTACAGCGCCACCTCTAAGTAAAGTAGCCACATCATTCCCTCCCCCTTGCATTCTATAAAAGAGCCCCCTTCTACAACAGTGCCAACAACATACCCCATAATTATTTCCTAATTTGAACAACTCGGCCCTTCCATTTCAAACACCTCCTGAACCAAATTACCCTCCTACACCGTATCCCCCGCCATTACGTGTTGAACCACACTACCAACCATGCTCTCCTCTGATCCATCAATACCACTACCCACCTTATCCGCTTCAAAGATCAACCCATAACCCACCCCTTCTCAGGAACCAACCCAATCTTGTTTTCCATGCATCCACCCATGTCCAACATCGAGGCACCATCAGCTACATTTTACACCGCCCTACCTGCACCCAAAACCGCTATTTCTATTTGCAAAATATTGGACAATTTGTTCACCTGACTAACCGCTATCTCAATAACATATCAAGTTACTTTATTTTGCATTGTTACATCTTGTTTTGATACATTTCACTATTTATAGTCTTGCTTGCTGTTTACATTTGATTTGAAAATCATCTATTAAATAAATTTAATTGTTTATGTGAGTATTCAATATGCTACTTTTTATCTTACCCACGCGATCAATATTTTTCTTAAAGAAAAATTATAATTCAACAATGCACTAAATCAATTTTATTTCTTGTCCTTTTAAATAAGATTAATAAAATTTTCTGTTTAAGATCAATTATAATTCAACAATGCACTAATAAAATTTTCTGTTCAAGATCACATAAAAAAACTATAACATAACAAAGTACCAACTTTTTATACAAAAGTTGCCACGTTAAGTGGGCTGCAGTACTTATAGTCTCAAATAGTTTACAAAACAGTGTATTTAATTTTTAACTAAATGTATCAAGTTTACAAACTAGTGTATCTAGTTAAGTGTACAGGCAAATCATATTGGGTTCAGCCTAAATGTTTGCGGGTAGACATACATACACTGCATGAAAAATAGTACATCAATGTAAGTATCAGTTCCTAAATAATTATTAGTTTTTTAGCTTCGGCTTTCAAATTTCAATTCCTAAACGATTATTTACAGAAAACTAGTTGTTTATAACTAAATACTAATAAGTTATTAGCTTTAGGCGTTTTCAATGTTAATGAAATCTAAAGCAGTAAAAGGGTGACTCAATTTTACAAAATTAGGCAACTCAAAAAAAGAAATTCGCATACTTAATTAGCAGTGGCAGTATAAAGAGACTGTAGCAGGACTTCAAATCAGCAGTAGAAAATATCGCGTAGGAGGCAAGGATGAGCCGACAATGGCTGATGGAATAGCCGAGTGTGCGGCGATGAATATTTAGAAGGCGTTGATTTTTGAAACCCTAGGTTTTTTGGGTGCAAGCATCGCCAGCATGGAGATTGGACCTGAATTGAAAACCCAAAACAAGCACGTGAATCGAAATTCAATCAAAACAAATATAAAAGGAGGAGAACATACTTTTTGTAGAATTAGGTTTGTTTTTGGTTCGGTGAAAACTGAGGTTAGGAGAATGGAAGTATACGGCGATTAATGTAAAAATAAAAAACTTTTTTTTTGCATATAGGCATGGCGTGGGAAATTTCCTATATGTCTTTCTTACGTCAACGTGAAATTGTATAAAATTAACAGAGGCGTGGAAATGGCGTAGGAGATTATCTACGTCTTTTCTACAATATCATTTTACTGTAGACGATTTCGTACATCTTACTTACGCCTCGATTTTTTTCCTACGTGTTGAAGTTGGTGTAGGAGAAGCGTAGGAAATTCCTTACGTCTTTCCTACGCCTTTACCTCTTTCTACTAGTTTCCTACGCCTACCATATGCCCCGTCTTTTGACGTAGGAAAGACGTCGGAAATTTTGCGTAGGAAACTGCAGTATTTTGTAGTAGTGTTCTAACATCGAGAGTGCCACCATTCCTCTAGTCCCGTGCATAGAGGATATTATGATCCCTATGAGTTCTAAGGAGGAGACTGCTTTATTTCCCCCGACCGAAGACAAGCAGTTGGAGAGGGCCAGGGAGGTAAAGGATCAAAGAGGGAGAGGGTTCTGAGCGGCAGCTCGAGCGGGTCTACGTCGAAGAAAAGCAAGAAGGATAGAAAACCAAAGGGGTGGACTTGCACTTTTTCTTCTTCTCTTTTTGGTAGACAGCTAGAATAGGCTTTACTTTGGTTTTTTGTAGGCTATGTATAGATGCGGGTTTTGCCCGTTCTTATAGGAATTCTTCGAATAGATTTTGTACTTACTTTTTCAAAGAACCATGGAAATAAAATTTCGTTTTGTTTTTAGCACAACTTTATGTTCATTTGTATAAGTATTTCAGCACTAGCATTTCCATTTAATGTACTTGTAAGGCCTTAGTTTTTGAGTCGAACTTGAGTCCGGTTATTAGGTCCTGAAGTCGTGGTTTCAGGTCATAATCAAATATCGAGTCAAATCCCAACGTTGCGTTGTCTCGGTCAGCGGGAGGTACTTGAGTTATGCCCCTAGTCCTGGGAAGAATTGAAGTAGCCAATCGGCGGTCGTTTTCTGCCTTCACTAACTTTAATTTAACTTAGTTGGAACAAAGTTAAAGGGAGATGAGTTTTAGTGGTCAGGTCACACTAGCTAATTTACTTGTACTGACATCCACACTCTAGGGATTGAACTTGTATGCCGAAGGTCGGCCACGCGTGCATAATGCTTGAAATTATATCCCCATTTCGAGGACATAAGTTAATTTACAAGCGGTCAGTCACACATGTTTGACGTTCATTCCCTAGTCCGCGCTCTCGGGGCCAGGGTTAGTTGATAGGTGGTCCCATTTGGTGTTTACACTCTAGTCTGTGCTCTTAGGACTAGAGTCGGTTGATGGGTGGTCAGTCACACTCATTTATATTTATACTCGAGTTCGCACTCTGAGAATTTGAAGTTGGTTGACAAATGGTCAATCACATCTATTTAAGTATTAGGATCTCGTTCGCACTCTAGGAACAAGGAATTGATCAAGTTTGTGGATGGTCGGATCACATCCACTTTGATTTGGTAAGAGAAGTCGTAGATGGAAGGATCCATCCTCTTTAGGCTTGAAAAAGTTGAAGCGAGGTCGTGGATGGACGGATCCATCCTCCTCGAGCCTATATTTAGGAGTTTGTACTTCAGCTTGCACTCTGGAAGCTGGAGTTTATTAGAGCATCGCCGTGTTTCAATCCTTCTTTACTTTATCATTACTTTCCCTCGAGCTTGGGGTTTCACTTAGTGAGTGACCGGTCAGATCACGATCATTCCCTATCTGAATGAGTCCTACCATAGCATGAGACTTAGCTCTTCGTACATCATGACAGTCGCACGATGCACTTCAAGAATTGCCTATCTGGCTTGATGAGTCTGCACTTTATTTTTGAAATAAGAAAGTGCGACAAAGTCAGTTGCCTTATTACAAGTTCAAATTTCTAAAATTTCATAAACAAATTTCAAAAGGAAAGCGGACTAAATGAATAAAATCCAGTTATGTGTAATAGCGACGGAGACTCTCGTTGTTCCATGCTCTCCATAAAGTGAGACCATCAACGGTTGATAATTTGAATGTGCCGTCTCCAAGTCTCCGCTCGATGGCATACGGTCCTTCCTATGTAGGTTTCATGTGTGAAGGGACCGGATAAATTCTCTTAAGTACGAGATCGCCTACTTCGAAGGTTCTGGGTTAGACCTTAGGATTGTATAATCGGGCGACTCGACTGCGATGTGCGGCTGCCCTCAAATCAGCCTCTTCGCGCTTCTCATTTGGTAAATCCAGAGATTCTACAAGTAGGATGGCATTTGTCTTTGGATCGTAATAGGTCACACGATGAGAAGGTCTTCTACTTCAACGGGAATAACAGCTTCGGAGCCATAGGAAAGTGCAAACGGAGTATGGCCAGTCGCGGACCTGTGGATAGTTCGATATGCCTATAGGGCCATGCAAAGCTCATCGACCAACTTATCTCCAGCCTTTTCCAGTCGTTTCTTTATAATGAACTTGATAACTTTGTTGACAGCTTTGACTTGCCCATTCGCTTGAGGGTGAGCTACCGTGGAGAACTTTTGGATGCGATAACAGTGATAGAAATCTGTGAACTCGACGCTATCGAATTGGGTCTTGTTATCAGTTACAATGGTGTGTAGGAGGCCAAAGCAATAGATGATGTTGCGCACAACAAAGTTGATTACTTTTTTCGTCATGATAGTGGCAAGGGGCTCATCTTTCGACCATTTAGTAAAGCAGTCAGCTGCAACGATGGCGTCCTCTGCACCATCCTTGGCTAAAGGTAGAGACCCTATAATATCAATGCCCCATGTGGCGAACGGCCATGGGCTGACCATCTGAGTAATTTCTATAGGCGAGACTCTTGGAATTCTAGCATGTTTTTGGCACCTATCACATTTCTTAGCATAATCAGATGCATCTCGATTCACTATCGGCCAGTAATATCCATATATGAGTATCTTTTTGGCAAGGGCTTTCCCCCTAGTGTGGTTGCCACACTCTCCATCGTGCACATCATGTAACACTCGTTTGATCTCATTATGGGTGATACGCCGGAGTAAAGGAACATAATATCCCTTCCTGTACAGGACTCCACTCTGGATAATAAATCGTGAAGCTTTCCGGAGAACCTGTCTTTTCTCACTTCTGCGCTCGGGTAAAGCTCCATACTCAAGATAGTTTTTGAATAGAGTCATCCATGACTCCTTATTGGCATTGCCTCGTACACCCATTCTGTCTCTATTTGATCAATACTCAGAGCGGTAAGTGTCTCGACGAGGATGAGTCCCATCTGTTGTACTTCGCCGGTGCTGGCCAGTTTTGCTAAAGAGTCGGCTTTCAGATTTTGCTCTCGGTGTATACAATGGATAGCATAATAATTAAACTAATTCAACACTTCTTGAACCCAAGTAAGGTAGGTAGCCAATCTCCGGTCTCTGACTTGATACTCCCTTCGAACCTGGCATACGACCAATAGCGAATCACAGTAAATCTCCATAGCAATAATTCCCAAGTCTCTGGCAAGCCTAAGTCCAGCAAGTAAAGCTTCATATTCAACTTTGTTGTTAGTTGCTTGGAAGTCAAACTTCGAAGCATAGCATACGGATCGACCTTCTGGAGTTTCGAGCACCACTCCAGCGCCTGAGCAACGGCCGTTTGATGCGCCATTGGTGTATAGCGTCCATGTACACTTGGGAGATTCACTAGCCTCAGGCAAGTCCTTCACTACGGTGAATTCAGCTATAAAGTCCGCTAGAACCTGTCCTTGAATAGCTTGCCTTGGCATATAAGTGATGTCAAATTGTCTCAACTTGATATTCTGCTTAAGCAATCTACCAGACGTATTAGGTCGTGTCAAGATCTATCGTAATGGCTGGTCGGTGTAAACAGTGATCAGATGAGCTTGGAAATATGGAAGGAGCTTCCTCGAGGCTATGATGAGACAATAAGCCAGCTTCTCCGCCTTCGGGTAGTTTCTTTCCGCCCCATTTAACCTTTTGATGATATAATAGGCCAGTCAATGGATCCGATCCTCTTCTCGAATCAAAGCAGCACTGATTGCATATAACAAAACCGCCAGATAGATATATAGTTTTTCGTGATCAATCGGCTTCGACAAGATGGGAGGTGTTGCCAGATGTTGTACTAGTGTCCGGAATGCTCACCCGGATTTTTTCAGGATTGGCTTTAATTCCTCTGGCGTTGATGATGAATCCAAGGAATTTTCCTAACACACCTCCGAAATGACAGTTCAATTGATTGAGCTTCATTATGTACTGTTGGAGTATGTTAAACATCGTTCCAAATCACCGACATGGTTGATGGAAAATCGCGAATTCACGAGCATATCATCCATATACACCTCCATGGTCTTTTCGATCTGGTTGGCGAACATTCGATTCACGAGCCTCTGGTAAGTTGCTCCAGCGTTCTTGAGTCCGAAGGACATCACCTTATAGCAATAAAGTCCTAGATCAATGACAAAGCTAGTATGTTCCTGGTCGGGAAGATGCATCGGGATTTGATTGTAGCCGGAGTATGCGTCCATGAAAGATAAGAGCTCATGTCCGGCTGTTGAATCCATAAGTTGGTCAATCCTGGGAAGCGGGAAATTATCTTTGGGGCAGGCTTTGTTTAAATCCGAGTAGTCCACACATGTCCGCTATTTTCCATTTGGCTTTCTGACAAGCACTGGATTCGATACCCACTCCGGGTATAAAGCATCACGAATAAACTCGTTCGACTTAAGTTTATCTATTTCTTCCTTTATGGCGGTAGATCTCTTTGGATCCATACTGCCTTTTTTGTTTCACTGGGACGTGCCACGGGTCGATGTATATTGCATGGCTTATGATGTTCGATGAGATCCCACACATGTCTGAATGAGTCCAGGAAAACACATCAAGGTTTGCCTTGAGAATATCAACCAATTCCTGTCTCGTTTGGGGGCTGAGTTGAGATCCAACCTTTACCGTTTTGTAATCGTCGTCGTCGTGGATCGGAACATTGATCGTCAAATCCACCGAGGAAGCCTGGTGGTCTTTGGCTTCCTCCTCATCATTATTGTCTCCAGAATTGAGGTCCTTAAGGAACTAGTTATGGCGCCAGAGCCTAGGCCAGGCGTTAGTTGCCAATTTTTTGAAAAATGGATGCAGAGAGATTCCTCTACACCCTTTTCTTTCTCCCTCCGCTGCGCATCCCGCAACTCTACAACATAATAGGCGTGCCCAGCTGCATGATCACCATGCACTACTCCGACCCCGTATGAGTGGGGAACTTCAAAGTTAAGCACCAAGGGGAAATCGCTACCCTGAATTCCACGAGGGCCTGTCGACCTAAAAAAGCATTATGGGGGGAATATATGTCCAACACAACAAACTGCAACATCCGGACTCTCCGGCGATCTCCAATACCCAACTCAATGGGTAACTCTACCATCCCAACTGGTATGGTTGCGCTTCCATTAAAACCATGAATGTGTGACTGACACGGTTTTAAATCTTTCGCTTCCAACCTCATTTGGTCATAAGCACGCTTGAAAATTATGTTGACAGAACTTCCACTGTCGACTAAGATCCTCTTCATCCAAGCAGGATCTATTTATGCTGAAATAACCAACAGATCGATACTAGGGGCCTCGACTCTGTCAGCATCATGATTCCTGAAAACGATGTCGTCTGTCATCGTCCTCTGTTGTTTTGCCGGGGCCCCGTCATCAGTATTACTACAACTTTCGAAGTCCACATGCCTAATCGAACTGGCGTATGACTCCATTTCCTTCCAACTCCAATCAGCTAGATGAGGACCACCACTTACAGTATTAATGACCAACCTCGCACCAGTACGCGAGGGTTCTTCAGGTCTCGCTTGGCCTTGACCTTGATTTGGATTAGACGGACACGCACCTCCATCCTGTGGAGCCCGGATGAACTGTTCTAACTTTCTCTCTCTGATCAATTTCTTGATGATATCTTACAAATGACGGCACTCATTAGTATTATGGCCATAACAATCGTGGAACCTACAGAACTTTCCGGTCTGAAGTTGTTTCTTAGACGATGGTTTCGAAGCTAGCTTCTTATACTATATGATATTACAAGTCTGAAGGTAAACATTTTCCAACGATGTGTTTAGGGGGGTATATCGATCGAACATGGGAGCTCTGGGTCTCGGTCCGCGATGTGGGTCTCTCTTCTTTCCCTGACCTCCATTGCCCTTCTCTTGACCTTGTTTGTTCTGTATGTTCAATTGTACCTTACCGGATATCTCACCGGTATGTTTCCCAGCAACATTACTTTGACTACCTTCACCACTAGCTCACTACGTCCTGCTTCTTAGATCATCTAGCGTCTTCTCTCCTTAGAAACTGGGCCGCTTTAGCATAGGAACGATCCAACGAAGCGGAGGGTTTCATAGTCAACCAATCACCAAACTCGGAATCGGGATCTATTCCTTTAATCAATGACATCAGAATAGAATTATCGTTGGGGATGCTGACCTCAACAAAAGCATCATGGAACCTTTCTATATAACATCTAAGGGTCTCTCCTGGAGCTTGGGTAACACTGGAGAAGGTATTGATATCCTTTGGTCTAGTAGCATGCATACGGAACTGCTCTACAAACTTAGTAGCCAATTGATCAAAACATGAGATGGATCTGGGTGGTAAACGAGTGAACCACATAGTTGCAAGGCCTCCCAAGGAGATAGGGAAGCTCCTGCACTTGACCGCATCGTCAGCTCGAGCGGTGTTCATGAGTCATTCATATTTCAAGATATGCTTGTTAGGATCCAAATTTCCTTTGTACACCGGCAGAGTCGGCATCCCAAATCTATGGGGTGGTTCTGCATAAAGAATGTTAATGGTGAATGGAGTACAACTTCGAGAGATTCCCCAATCGTCGTTCGTAAGGCCTTGACTTTCTCTAATTATCTGGGGTATCATGGTTGGAATGTTAGCCGTCTAGATGTTCGAGGCCAAGGCATGGTCGGATTCCATGTTGCGGGGACGGTCTGGTCACTGTCTACAGTCCGTTCCTTGCTTCGTTGGCTCCCGGTCTTCAGGGAAGTAAGGATCCTCAGCATGAACGTGTTGGTGATGAACTAGATCTGGTTGGTTCTGGATCTCGGCTTCCAGATCTATAGCGGCAACAACTGCATGGTCATGAATGGTGTGATAAGGAAGTGCCCCTCCTCCGAAGGAGGGTCCAGCTCGATGCCCTGTAGAAGTACTAATCTCGGCTTGTTCGAGATTCACAACATGCTGATGCCCGGAGGCTTTTGCATAGTTTCCATCCAGCCGACGGCGTGTAGATCAGTGATTGAAGTCAGATGAAGCCGAACTTTCAGTCGAGGAATGAGAGACATAATCCCTTCTAGATCTCCTTCGCCTTTCTTCATTCAGTTGGTTTGCGAGCTCCGTGTTGGCACGGATCTGTTGAGTGAGCTCTTGACGGCTCTGAGTAAGCTCTTGCATATGGGTCTGTAACTCCTCTCTAGTCACCTAACCAAGTGGATCTTGAGCTCCAGCTGATGTCTGGCCTGCTGTGGTCAGCTGTGTGGGATTTTGCCTATCCTTCCTTCTATATCTCCAGCATTGGAAGTAGTTCTGGTAGTGCGACCATGATGAATGTAGCTATTCCTAGATCTAGAGCAATATGAGTATAAGGGAAGGAACTACCGAAAGACAGATCTGGATCTCCTTAGATTTTAGCAATCCAACAATGGCTAGGGATCCACTGAATCAGAGAAAAGAAAAGTGTTCTCAGTGAAAGCACCAAAGTGTTTGTACCAAAATTGGGTACAACACTCTTCGGATGTAATTGAAGAGATCAGAATAAAGAAATTAAATGGAAAAAGAGGCTAATCTAACAATCACACCAATAAAAGCAAGTAGAAATAGAAAGAGACAAGAATTTATAGTGGTTTGGCGTTGTAGCCTACATCCACTTTGAAGAGTTTGATGTTTATTAATGATTCTCGGTTGAGTTGCAATAGTACAAATCACTAACACTTAGGTTACAATGGAGTTTCAACAGAGTAACGGCTTAGGAGCTTCAAAAGTTCTTTGTCAGTAGGTGTAGGGGTGATATTTATAGGAGTAGATCTGAAAATATCTACCCCGAAACTCGGAATACCTCTTCCCATACGTAGGTGGGCCCACGGGATCGATCTGGGGTTGTTTGGGATCGATCCTGATTGATCCAAGTACATTTCGTATCGATCAAGTTTGGCTCCATTTGAGATGCGATTGATTAGGGGAGCTCTTGGTGACTAAGAAAGCTTTTGTGAAAATTTCATGGCATTTGGTTAGTTTTTGAATTATAATCGATCCAAGATTGGATTTGCAGTTTGGCTGAAGGCTTCGTATCGATGCTTGCGTATCGATGGATTTCGTATTAATGACGTGGAGCGAGAATTTTATGTACATCCATGTTTCATGCCTAAAGACTATTTCCTTTGGTTTGACTGTGCCTTTCGTATCCATCCCATGCATTGTCCTTCATATCGATGCTATGCCCTTACCTTCGTATCGATGCTTGGCTCTGATCTTCCTATCGATCAAATGAGCGATCGATACGAAACATACAGCTGATGGATGGATGAAGTAGATGGATACAAACCGGTTGGATACGAATTAGATGGATACGAGCCAGAGGGATACGAAGCATATGGATGGATGTGAGGTAGATGGATACGAAGCTGATGGATATGAAGTTGATGGATACGAATTGAACATGTTTCACGTGAACCTTGATCGATCCATTACTTGAACATATGAACTCCGATTGACTTGAAATTTAGAATGTTTTCTTTTATAGCTTTGCTTGTCATAGCATGCTAATTGTAGCTCGATCCGGACTCGGACCAAGTTTGCCTGTATCCATCGTGAATCCGTAGATAATTGATCTTCGGGACTGATTATCTTCAATTTCTAGTCAAGTCCTTGGTGTGACGGCCTTGCCAAAAGACGGGATAACAAATATATTTTCTCCAATAGCTCTATTTAGCAACAAAAAAAGCGGATTGATTTTATACAATAAGAAAAGGCAAAAAATGCTTTATTCTATTGCAAATAATTTTAGAGACAATTATATATAACACATTTGCACATGAAATAGGACAGTAATCAGAAACGACTATGGCTTTTTTTTTTTGGGAATCGAGGTAATAAAATTGTGATTCATGCCAGGAGCAAGCTTTCCGGTTTGGAAAACTGTTATAACTACAGCAAACAACATCTCGTGTAGATCATCCCAATGCAGCTTATAAAATTTCGAAGTAAAACCATCAGGGCCTGAACTTTTGGAGTCTTCAATGAAGAAAACTACGTCTTTCAATTCGGGAAGGGAAATAACAGCAGATAAATATCTTCTACCCTCGTCATTAATTATTTTCCTTGGTTAAACTGGTGGATAAAATCTACTAATTTGACCATTGAACAAATTATGATAGAATTCAATTACCCAATCAGCAATCTGCTTTTAATCATATATGAATTGCCCCTCTGAATTTAGTACTGTATGAATTTTGTTTTTATGCTTTCTCATGGACATTTTAGAATATGAAAATTTTTGAGTTAGTGTCCTCACTCTACATCCATGCAATCTTGCTCGGTTGTTTATTAAATCTATGCCGAACTTTCATATTTTTCTTAAATTGAATGTGAAGTTAAAGTAGCCAATTGTAGTGCTCTAAATCTACAGGATTTTCATCCAGTTGAAAAATGCTTTGTTATATTCATCTTCAAGTTGTTGCATTGGATTGGATTTTATTCTATATTTATTCCAAACTTTAAACTTTGTCTTGATAACATGCAAAATGTTGATAAATTTATGTATATCAGTGCCCCAAGTTGTAGCTTCAAGTCCATCATGCACATAGTCTGCATATCCATCTAGTTTATACCATGCATTTACATATCTAAAAGGTCTTCCCTTTTGTTATCGCTATTGAGGAGTGAGTTGCAGAAATATTAGAGTGTGATCATTGAAATTATCTAGCAAAGCAATCGTAGCCAAATCTGAAAATTTGGTTAATAAATCGTAAATGACAAGAACCTTATCGATGCCAGTTGCCAACCCTCTCCTCCTCCAAGTATATTTGCAACCCTGCAAGACAGTTTCAACAAGACCAAATTTTAACATGCAATTTTTTAAAATTATAGATATAGGAAAAAGAAATTGGTAGACCACTCCCCCTTTTATCCTTTGGGCTTGAAACATTATTAAAATATTCTACAACAATCCACGGTAATTCTGTAGTAGATGGGTTCTCTCAAAGCGTAGCTCTTCCACTGTAGAAGTTACTAGCATAGGCAATAAATTGAAGTCCTCCTCTATTTGTCAAATGTGTGGTAACTTGTTGCTCACTTTTGTGTATAATTTTAGTGCTCCAAACAACTGAGTCGGTCAGAATTAGAATTCGACCTTTACTTCCTTGATCATTATTATAAAACATTCCCATTGTGGAGGAAAAAAGGAATGAAATCTAAAAGTAACAACAATGTCTAATTTAATGATATTTAATTAACAACTTCATAGCTCCGAGCTAGTCTTTTAGGAGGAGTTGTAGTTTTGGGAGTGCTTCTATGAAACTTCGAAACATAATTAGGATTTGCCATCACCATGTGGGACATATTCTTTTGAACTTCTGGTTTTGTATTTTCTTTAATATGCAAAGCTACATTTTCAACAAATTGTTGCTTTGTGTCAATTTAATATTCTACGTCTTCCTTTTCAGAACTAGAATCACTGTCACAATCCTCAACCATCACCTCTTCTTTGTAACACTCTTCATTTGATAACCCATCTTTATGTAGAGACTGTTCTTTTGCTTGTTTGTAGGTATATTAACATGTTCAGTAACAGTAGTCGAGGAGGAAGGAAGATCGTCACCCAAGCAATAAAATCTATTCGTAGTGGATATAAAGGAAGAATGTGGCTTTAATTGAAAAGATTGATTTTGTTTACCTCTGTTCTTTGTAGCATTCTTTTCTAAAACTGTAGTAGGGTCTATATTCGTATCACTTTGCAATATGGAATGTGTATTTGAAACATTGTCAGATACTGTTGATACATTATTATTAACCACGCAATCTTTTGTATTTCGAAAAGTTCTTTTGGTTTTCGTGTTGATTTAACTTTCATCAGACAGAGTTCAGTATTGTGACCATATAACTTACAAGTTGTGCATGCTTTTGGCTTGTGTTCATACTCGACTTGAATAAAATCTCTCTAATTGTTAGATCTTGGAACTTGAATACTATCTGGATATTTGAATTATGAATCAACTCCAATAAGAACTCGAGTGAAATTAAGCCTAATTTCCTTAGATGTTGTGCTATCCATTCGAATTGGCATACCCAAAGCACTAGCCACTCTACTTATCTCTTCATTACACCAATAAGCAAGATTCAAATCAACTAATCGTACCCATATAGGAATAGTGGTAAAGTATTTCCTTGTAAATTTCAGGTCTTCTATCCATTTCTTCATGATGATGATCTTTGAATTAAAAGTACAAGGACCACCCTTAATTATGTTATCAAAATCCACAGTTGATGACAGTCGCACCAAAGTAAATCCATAAGGCTTGTAGCATACTTCAAAGCCTGTAAGAGGATTTAGAACCACTTAAACAAATTGTTTGAACTGCTCATTTGGTGGTCTTCACTCAATTATATATGCAACCAATGTGTTGGACAATAATTCTGCTGCAGCAGTTGAGCAACACTGATTTAAGACAATATATAATAATAATCAAAGTGTAATAATGAAATAAATGACCGTTCAATAGAACAAATTGTTCCAAATGAGCACTAAGCAACAAGAGAGAGTTGTAATAATAGCTATTCTCACCCAGAACAAAATTACTTTTAAGCAGAAAAGCTGACAGTTAAGTCTAAAAAACATCAATTCATAACAAGACAGATATTCTCATATGAATTGAATGCATCATACAAATATATAAGTCTCAGTAGTTGCAGAAAATACAATAAAATTGACAAACAGAGCACTTTTAAGCAGCAGGAGCATCGGCCATTTCATGCTCAACTGTAGCTGGGACTACAGGGTAGTACTTGTAGTGCAGCTCACCAACATCGTCGCCCGATAGCTTTTTCCACCCAGTGGGTCCAACATAGTATACTGCACACAATAATGCTCATAATGTGTGATCATACATTACATATATTATATAGTACAAAAATGTAAATACCAGCTGCTCATTATCATACCCTAATAATAATAATTCACAACATTTTTTTTGTAGTAAATCAAATTTCAGCATATAGCAAACTGGAGACAAACAAGTACTATTCTATTCTATGTGATGGGAAAATAGCAGGCAAAAGCAAAAGAAAATATATTCATGTAAATGAAGTTTCAACTCACTGGCATTTCCTTTAAGAAACTTCAAACAAAATTAAACAAAAAAAAAATGAGGATCATATAGTGAGCATATATCTATACCACTCGCAACGCCACCACTAGCTCCATCACGAAAAGTTGCATGATAAATAGATCTACGAGCTAGCTCTGCAGCTTCCTCAATTGACATGTCATACCGATACCTAAGATAACAATACATTTGTGTGTATTTCATCAGATAACATCATATTTGGATTTTTAAATAGCAAATTCAACAACAAACAACTACCTACCCCTTGTCAAGAACACCATATGCATATGGAGACCCTGATCCTACCGAAAATTTGTTTCCTTTCAATCTTCCACCTTCACTATCAACATAGTACAAACCAGGACCCTAAAAATCCATGGTATTTTTATTTATACATAAAGGAAGTTAACATAAACGTAAACACTGATAGGCTGCACAAATAATTTACAACGTGTTTGGATGAACTTAAATAATCTACTTTTTGGCTTTTTAAAAACTAAAACCAATTCATTTTGACTTTCAAAAGGCCAAAATGTAACTTAGTTGCCGATCCATACATAAATAATTTAGCAAAATATGAGTGGGTATGTATGTGCTTACGGTCTCATCCCATCCAGCAATCATAGTACCTACAGAAAGGCCCATTCCACGATATGAGAAAAGAATGTTTGCCAAAAGCTTTGAAGCTCCAGTTACTGAGATTCTTCGCTTGTTGGCCAGTTCATGAAGCCGGCACTTGACACAAGAAAGTTCATTCACGTTTAGAAGAAAATATACATAAGAAAAAGAAAATACTCTGTCAAATGGCCTTTTATATCAATTATAAAAGAATATATATATATATATATATATATATATATATATATATATATATATATATATATAAGAAAATAACATTTGACTTACTTTGATGCCAAGGTGTCTGTGCCAAAATTGGCAATCTGCAGCACCTCCAGCCATTGTACCAATCATATACGGATTTATCTCAATAATTTTCTTCACAGATTGAGAAGCTGCCCAAATATAATAATTTAGAAGCCAAAAAGATATATTTGGGGATAGAGTACACTCAAGTGAATGACGAAAGGTTTAGGTTACGAGCAACTGTTTAATGAATCATGTGTTGAAACTTGAAATTTGATCAATATGGGGGATTAAAAAAAGAAGAGCACAAGGACTTGATCATGAAGAAAGGCAAAGAGGTGGTTAAAACTGATGATTGAGAGTTTCATTCATAAACGGTTCATTATTAAGCTTGAGTGGGCCCTAAAATTGCAAAGCGTATATCATTATTATGTTCTGGTCCTAAACAATTTAACAGAGAGATCTATATCTATTGATATTGGTAAAGTATCGTTCAAGTACAGAATCAGATATATGATATTTGCAAAATATTTGATCATATCACACACACACCCGTTACTTCAATTACTATAAATGATAAAAATTCCATTTGAAATCAAAAAAGCTAGCTATAACACAATAATCAAAAGAACAACAAAAAACATAGGTTTAATAAAAATTACCAACGCTACATAACCTTAAAAAATATCAAAACTTTAATAAGGAGAAAACCTCTAAGTACTCAAATTTGTAAACACTATGAAGTATTAGTATGAAATACATGCAAATAGAATTGTTTCTATACAATCCAATTTTCTAGGTTCAACTACAAGCCAGGAAGTCAATATGGGTTCAAACCAAAAATGATCAAGTCCAACTTTAAGTCAGAACAAGAACTAAACTGTGAATTTCAGATTCAAAATATTACATATGATACTGATTTGAAACAATAAGGATAATCAAAATTAAAAAGAATGTCTAAATTTCTGTCATTAAACAAAAAGAGAAATTTTTTTCTTATATGCAATAAAATAGTCCAATGACATCACTAATCCCTTTATATCTTCCAGAATCAAATTTACTGATTATAAATTCATAAATCATGACTAGAGCTAAACCATGAATCCACTACTAAAAATTCCACAGAAATATGTTAAAGTCATTGAAGATGCAGAGAGCTTAAACGAAATATTGGTAAGTGGATAAGAATATTATAAACTGTAGATGATTTAAATATAAGTATAATGGAAAACTGAGATAAGATGGGAAAACGCTCTTGCTTAGTTCTTATATAATAGTAAGTGGGTAAAGAAGTTGATCCAACAACATAAGTTTAAAAAATTAGCAAAATTTTGACTCCCATAATGTTGAATATCGATGCATAATTTGGAATTTTGAATAAATTACTTCTAACTTTTAGCAGCTCCACAACATTGAAATTTACAAATAATATTGCTACATTCCAGATTTCATCTTTCAACAATTAAATTAAACAATTTTTTCAAATATAAAAGGACCGATGATTAAATAAACCAAGGCCCACCTATTACATTTTATCTTCTAACTCAAAAACCGTCCCAGACGCTTCTTTTTTCTAGTGGCATCTCCACTAAGTTAAACATATCACCATGTCCAAATCACTGAAACATATATGTACATTGCATATGAATATCTATTACTTCTCTAACACCATCGATTGCAGATCAAGATAAGCCATCAAACACATCTGAGGAACTCAAAGAGTGCACACAAATAACATCCATCACGTATATGTGAAGAACTTGTGCAACATTTCCCCGTTTTAAGAAAATTTTAAGTTTAAATTAATTGGTTTCAAATTTGTTGCAAAATTAATATAAAACGAGCTAGTGGAACATAAAAAAATATATATCAAATTAGTCATGAAATTATACATTAGTGTTCAATTTGAACGGTATAAAGATAGAAAATTTGCAATTATGAAATTAACGCGAAGTTCTTCAATTTTTTGTATTTAAGACTTCAAAAAAAAGCAAAAAAAGGAGGCCATGAATTGTCATTGGGTATATTTAGAGTTTTAAATTGTTCATTAGAAACCAAAATTTCATGTATCTGATCAGAAAACTCTTTAGGGTATGACAAAATTTAGAGTTAAGCACCTAAAGGGGATGATGACATAAGTATGCATACGATGAGAAATTGAAGAACTCATAAATTATAGGACGTTGCTGGGAAATAAGCAGGAAGAACACGAAAGGCATGATACCTCATCGAGAAAGAAGAGCTGGAAATATAATGGATTTACAGAAACATCATCAAAAGAAGAGCTGAAAATACTTACATAAGTTGAATAAGTTGATCCAGGGTATAAACCATCGATACACGCAGAGATAGAGATAGTTAAGCCAAAAATTGGTTTGGTTCTTCTTCGGAGGAGTTGGGTAAGTTTAAAGTTATATCTTGAAAATATGTGGCATAGAAAATGCAAAAAAAAAAAAAAAAAAAAAAAAAAAAAGCAATGAAGAAGCTGTTGAGATGCTTACTAAAAAGAAATCTATATCTTCCAAAACGCAAGCCATGTTTTCATACTTTTTGGCCGCAAGTATTGTATCATAATGCACTAATGGTGCTTATTTTAGATATTTGTTTTTAAAATTATAAATATTATATTGTAGATACAAAATAGAGCAAGTAAAAAATTCTTAGTTAATGCATAAAGACATCAATATGCAGCTAACAAAATCAAATAGTCATACTAATAACTTAAGGTGGCCTAAGCAGTTACACTTGAGGATAGGATTATTAATTCTTTAAGTTTAATAAACTGTTACCATGTCATTTGCAAATTTGAAAATACAAAAGATACATGATACTAAAATAGACTTCTAACGTTTGTTTAACTAACTATGAATTTTATTTTCAAATATACTTTATTTAGATATTTTGGTGGTTGTAAAAAAAAACGTTTAGAAGTATATATTTTACATATTAGACGAATGTATAACTCGTCTATTGCACACAGTAACTTGCAACATGTTAAAAAATAAAAAAACATTAATTCTTATCATGTGCTTTTATATGTATTTTTCGTTAATATTAATAAAAACACAAAAATGTTTTTTTCTCAAAAGATCTAATGTCGGTTCAAAGAATGATTAACATTGACTGATTACATTTATTAATTAGTTAATTCATTAATACAAACTTCAAATTTGTTCTTTATGTAAGATAAATCAATTGGGAGAACTAACGGATGGATCCGAATATAAAAAATTGTATAAGTGGACTGCTTTTTCAACAATGTGAATTACATTAGTGAGAAAATTATATTGGAATGGATAATACTGTGAGGCTATGACAGACTTGTGAAAATATTCATGATTCCAAAAAAGAGAGAAGAAGAAGATTGGAGCTTATATAAAAATACTGATGAGAAGTAAACGAGAATTTATAAGATGTGAAATACTTTAACTGAAATAAATGACAGAATTAAAAAATGACGTGAGAATATTTTTACTGTTCTATTATATGATGTATAACATATTGAGTTTTCTTAAGCCATTTACTGGCATTATAACCATATATGCACACAAAACATCATACAAAAGACTGAAATACAATGATGGAAACTAAATGCTAATGAACAAAGTGTACATAATTGGTAGGACTACAACTTTAAGTGACAATAAATAGAGATAGATAAGAAGGGATTTATATAAAAAAGGAAGTATTATTTCCAATTTATTTAGATATGATTGCAACAGCTTAAATTACGATATTTTGTATAATATTAATACCAGAGAAAATCATAGTTTCTGTTAGTTATTCAAATTCAATTCTATCTTACTTTCATTATCTTTCATATACCTCGCTTTCCGCTTATAGTTAGTTTCTAAACTTGGAACAACTTTTTTACAGTTGTTTTTACTTCCAAGAATTAGGTTAAAGGACAATTGAAGTTGCTTATGTAAGAGTAACCTACTAGAATTCATCCGATAGAACTGAAATAATAGTAGAGTTAAGGTCATCTGTTTAACTAATTTTGTTAACCAAAGTGATTTATAGATACACTGAGCTATTATCATGCCAACTACACGTTGGCTCAATCATTATTTGCAAAAATCGAAAATACTTCTGCTTTAACTCTGCTTCAAATTAATATTTCCCGATTTCGATTCAATTCTCAAATGTCGATTCAATTCTCAAATGTCAATTCAAAATTCAATCCAAAAATCAGTTGAAAACATTCAATTTCATATCGAAAATAAAAGCTTCCTCGAGATATTTATTACAGTCTACAATTCATGATTAATTGTTTTTCAGGAAAATGGAACAATAGGGAAAATTTGGCTATGTTTAGAGATGGAAGAACTTAGAAATCAAAATCAATAGCAAAAAAATTTATTACCACAGATAAACAATCAACGATACAAGAATTTCAAACATCATTTGAAAACATAAATAACACAAAATTTATAGCATACATGTATACATATACATTAGCATATGAATTGTCTGAATGTGTGCACGATATAAATCCAAATTCAATTTGAATTTTAGATGTTCAAATCTTGTTTTGATAGTCATGACTCGATAACATTGCAAAATGTGAATTAATGAACAAAAATCTTCAACTCTTACGATTTGAATCTTGTTTTGAACCAAATCTATACGATTGCAATTAAATTTTTAAATTTTGATTCGAAACTCAACTAATATCGAAATTTAAAAACATTAGGTATTTATTTAAATATACTATTCAATTTTTACAAAATAACGATAAAAACAAATTTCCGAGGTATAAATTATTCATATGGAAAGGAGATTAATATTTTAACATACTCAAATATCACTTGATAACCACATAAAGGCAAAATTATCGACCTAAAAGTGTGTGTGTATTGAAGAATGAGTTTATTGAATCTAGAATTCACAATTCAAATCCATTTTGAGTTAAAATTTGAAACTTTATGAGTTCAATCTCATGTTGAAAACTGAATAACAGCATGCACCAAAATGCATTCTTCAGCATCTCGTTATGTCAAAACAGATCTGCTTATTATCTTAGCTTAAACACGATAACTTATGATGAAATTCTAAATAAAGGAGAAAATTGTGGCTTTACATTGATTTAATACCATTTTTATTGCAATTTCCAATTTCTTTGGTTTGATTAACCTTGTTAACCTCAATTATGCTTTAACAGCACCAAAATGAACTGAAGATGGCTTGTGCAGTATTGCACAGTAACTTACCAAGCATAACGATTTTACTGGACATAATCCTGAGTGGCTTAGCTATCGTTGACTTCTACGATTTACAATTTCCTATGCTTTAAACTCAACATTATCAACGGACAATGAAACCAGCATGAAAAAAACACAGATATGAACTTCAAATTATACATACAAATGTATCCTCCCATGCTAGCTCTAGAATCAGCAGCAACAATCACACCCTCTTTGAATATAAACGCAAGCGTTGTCGTTCCTTTTGCGGGTTTCACCATTTGAATTGATTTCTTCTGGAACCCATCGAACTAGAAAAACGAAAGACAAAAAAACAAATCTTCCACTGATTATCAACCCTTTCTGTCCGTAAATAGACAAATTTCACAGAATTTATTTGACAAAAAAGATGTTACTTACATCCGTGCAGTTTGGAAGATCAAAGGATGACGGTGCAGCGAGATCCGAACATAGCTCGTCAGATACCACGGGATGCGAGGCCTTGGATTCTAAACCGCTGGTATCGAGAATCATTTTTGTTTAAATTCCGAAGTTAAAACTAACTGTCTTAGGAACGATATGGAACCCCTAAGAAAGACTTGAGAGAAAACAAGAGAATATAGTAGTAGAACATTAGACTTGGAAAAGAAACTAGGCCCTGGGCTTTTATTGGGTTGGGTCGGGTCGGTCTTGCTGGCAACGGAACAAGGAGTTTCTTCATGGGGCTTTCAGCTTCCTCTTTCTTCTCCCCTTAGATTGAATGGGGGCTCCTCAAATCTATGTTATGCTTTTGCTTCGGCCAGATCTGACAGCTTACAGTTTGTTTGTAGTCACACTCACCATTTTACGAAACAGATGAGTGATAAATTTGATTGATACTACTAATGTAGTAATTTTCATTAAATGTCTGATCCTTAATCCATTGCTCTAATATTGCAGAATTTTGATTAAAAACTGGTTGCTAGCTAAAAGAGCGGTAGTCTTCTTTCAAATCAGGTATTTTTAATTCACTTGTTTGTGTTTCTAATAGGTATCATCTCGAATACTAAATTTCTCTTTTGTGCAGAAGTTCCTTTTGGTTGGGATTGAGTTCGGCCACCATCATGCTCCAACATGCTTAAGTTTACTCTCGATTGTGTGATTTTACAGCGGGATGTATTTGATATATACTCCCCGCTTTGTAAGTATACTTTAATTCGCTCCATAGTTGTCTATCTTCCGTGTGTCCTGATTTATTATATTTGCTATTTCTAAATCCTTATTTGTTTTTTGGAAGATAATTTGAGCTTCTGATTCAAATGGTTTTCATTAATTGCAAACTGTCCATTTTTTTTATGTTTATGCAGTCTTAAATTTCTTTCTTTGCAGATATGAAAGGTTGCTACAGTTAGAGTAATGCATGCTTTATTGAATTCCTTTGGTTTAGCCTTGTAGTTTGATGAATGCATTTGATATTTTCTCTGATATTATGCACTGCTTTAACTTGGCTGAATTTTAGTTTTGCTTTGGCAATGAACTAAATGTGCTTTGTGTATGCACAATCAAAAAATAGATGTTAAATATATTCTGCTTCATTTTTGCAAATGAGACACTTGATTTCTCCTTTTTTATTCCATTTGTAACATCTGTCTATGGTTAGAAGCCTGTTTATTAAAGAAAAATAAGCACAATGTGACATTTTTAGATAATATGCCTTATTCCATATGACATTGTGCCACTCTACTTCAACTTTATTTCCTTCAAAATATTCACATGTTTTTATATATGAGAATTTGCCTTTTAAGTGAGTTTCCAAGACCATGCAGTCTTTTGTATACTTGAGTCAATTGATATTTTCCTTGTAGCTGCACTAAAGATTGAAGCTGTTGGGTGTAGGGTAGCATTTCAGAAATGATTTTGTATTATACGTTTTACAGTTTCATTTACTCTACCAAGTACATAAATATTATTCCAGCCTAACAGATTAACCAATGAATTATCATTAATCCACAGGTGAAACCATATACTAGTTTGTTTTTCATCCTTGAATTTTTTTCAATAAGTCTTCTACCAATTTCTCTGCATTTAAGTATATTTTTCCATGCAAAACAATCATGATTTTCAACTGTGGCAGTCCAAAAAAAAATTGTTTTTGAGATATTTTTCCTTCATCCATTTTGCTGACAGTGATTTTCCTTTTAGGAATTTCCAAAATAATTTGAGACTACATGCTTCACTTAAATCTTCGATGTTTCTCAATCATAATCCTCGTGTTTTTTTGGCTTGCATACTACTTCACATGCATTTTATGTTGTTTTCCTCTCCAAATAAAGTTTGCACAAATTTTTTCAATTTTGTGAATTGCTCTTGCTCGAATGTTGTGAGATTGAATCCAATACATAATGATAGCAATGCTGATTGTATGTATTAGCTCCAATTTGCGCGTTAATTACAACAATTTGGTAGACTACCCTTCCAATTTTCTTCGAATTATGTCGTATAATCTTGTGCAATCTCTATCATTAATTTGAATCATACTTAAAGGTAACCCCAAATATTGTACTGACAATGATTCCTTTTTAATTTTTAATATACTCAGAATTCCATCCTTTCTTGAACATGATTTGTTGAAGTATACTTTACTTTTGAATGCATTAACTTGCAATCCAGCATAATCATTCGGTCTTTTAAAGATTCTGGCAATGGTATTCGCACTTTGTATATCTACATTTAAAAATAGTAATGAGCCATCTACATATAATAAATGAGTAATTGAAGGTTTAATTCTATTAGCAGACTTTATATTTCCATGAATGTGCTCTACTTCCATTAGAACTGAAAATCCGTAGAAATTATGAATTGATAAGGAGAAAGCGAGTCTCCTTGTCCAATTCCCCTATTAATATGAGTAAAACCGTTGGGAGATCCATTGATAAGCATGAATATGCGACACTGTTTATACATTCTTTCACAAGATCACAAAAAAATTTATGAAATCCATTTGTTTCAGCGTGTGTATAATGAAAATGCCTATTAATTTTATCAAAAGCCTTACGCAAATCGATTTTAATACACATGAAATATTTACTATTTTGATTAAAATTTCTTATTAGCTCATGCACTAATAATGTATTTTCTACTATAAGTCTTCTTGGAATAAAAGCAATTTGGTTTTCAAAAATTAGGTATTTTAAAAAGAATTTCATTATATCGCATAAAATATTAGCAATGATTTTGTACACAAAATTACAACAGGCTATAGGCATGTAATCCCCTAATCCATTGGAAATTGTAATTATTGGAACAAGTGTTATGAGAGTGTGATTTGTATTTTTCAACAATTTTCCAAACTTAAAAAATCCACTAATTGCTTCAAAAGACTATTTTAAACTTTATTCCAATGTGTTTTATAAAATTTAGCTCCAAACCCATCAGGTCTTGGACTTTTATCTGTATTTACATTGAAAATAATATTCTTAATTTCATTTAAACTAATAGAAGCAAGCAAAATTTCTTGACTGCTTTCATGTAGTAAATATTTGGTGGCTATGGGTGAAACCCATTGCACGAGACTCTCACACGATAGCGGGCTTTAGGGAGGTTGATAATGTATGCAGTCTTTCCCTTGCATTGCGAAGAGGCTATATTTGTAAAATTAAACATGCGTGAATCAGAATTATATAAGGCAGTAAATTAGTCTACAACTTCCTTCTCTATTTGAGAAGCTTCATTAATTACTACCACATTTAAATCAAGCAATTTTCCTATGTCATTTTTGCATCTTCTATTAGACATTCTTGCAAAGAAAAATTTGCTTGCTTCATCCTCATTTGTTAACCAATCCACCTTTGCTTTCTGCCTCATATCGATAGCTCGCACAGTTGCACATGAAATAACTTAATGACCTTATTTTGCATTTGAAAAAAAACTATTGACCCTAATAATGTTTAAGCTATCATTATCTAATTTCGTTTTGCAATTTCACACATTTTTCTCCGATTTGTTGTATTCTTTTTCACTTCTGTTGTTGTTCCCGATTTTTAAATTTTCCTTTGTTATTCGAAGCATTCTATTAAAATTATATTAGGCAGTGCCCTTAATTTTAATAGAAAGTCTATTTTTTATTGTTTCTTTATAATTTTCTTCATATACCCACCCATTGACAAATCTAAAAGGAAAATTCTTTTACTTGAACTGCCCTGAGATAAATGGGTTTGTATAGGGGTGTGATCACTAGATACCATTAGTAAATTATAACATTTGAAATAAGAAATAATATTTATGAATTTCTTATTTACTGCAGTCATATCTAGCTTACAGTAAATATTTCTAAATTTCCTAGATTTCCATGTAAACTTATTGCCTGGTTCAACCAGTCCGGTTTTCGAGATAAAATTATTTACCAATTCTAATTTTTTAGAAAGAATAGGTACGTCTCTTATTTTTTTCAAAAGCATGTAAAATTGTGTTGAAATCTCCAAGCACCAACCAAGGATGTCTAATGTTTCATTTATTTTTTCTAAGTGTTTACATAAAAGAGTTCTTTCATTTTCACTGTTTGATGCATAAATAACAGTTATTTTATGAATGGAGACAGTTGGAGTTTCTCTCGATTTTAACCATTCACAGCATTTTTGGAGATTAGACCAGCCTTGATGGATCTATAGGGCATGAACAAGTGAAGGATGAGGGGTTAGTAGAGATTTTAGAGAAATTGAGAAAAAGAGAACATTACCCCATGCTAGGAGGTATTTAGTTAATGAAAATGGATGTTTGAGAAGAGATGGACGTCTTTGTATTCCAATGATTGATGATTTGATGAGTGATGTGCTTATGGAGTATCATCACTCAAGGATGACCATTCATCCCAGAGGAGATAAGATGTACAAGGACATGAAGAGAATTTTCTTTTGGAAAGGAATGAAGAAAAGCATAGCTGAGTTTGTTGTTAGTTGTTTGACATGCCAAAAAAATAAAAGCTGAGCATGGGAAGCTTAGTGGATTCTTATTACCTTTGAAAATCCTGACTTGGAAGTGGGTACATATTTTAATGGATTTTATGGAAAGATTGCTTAGAAGTCAGAAGGGTAATGAGGCTATTTAGGTTATTGTGGACAAACTCACTAAGAGTGCTCATTTTGTTCTGATCGGGAGATATAGGACTAGTGCCTCTCTCACACAGATTTATATTGAGGAGGTAGTTTGTCTATATAGAATTTCTATAAGCATGTTAGTGATAGGGACTCCTTCTTCACTAGTGATTTTTGAAGGAGCCTACAAACAGCTTTGGAAACTTCTTTGAACCTTAACACGGCATATCACCCACAAACTGATGGACAAACAAAGAGGGTTAATATGATTTTGGAAGACTTGTTGAGAGCTTATTCCTTATATTTTGGAAGACATTGGGAGCAGCATGTACCTTTGGTTGAGTTTGCATATAATAATAGTTATCAAGCAACGATTGGTATGGCCCCTTTTAAAGAACTTTATGGACGGCCATTGAAATCGCCTAGTTGTTGGTAGAAAACCACATACAAAATATTACTCGAACCTGATTTAATCCATGATACCACGGAAAAAGCAGAGTTGATTAGGCAAAGGATGAAGATAGCGCAAGATCGCCAGAAATCTTATGTGGATAGAAGAAGAAAAGAGCTTGAATTTAACGTTGGAGATATGGTATTTGTTGAAATCCCTCTCTTTGAAAAGTTGTTAGATTTGGAAAGTCTGGAAAATCGGTGCCAAGATTTGTTGGACCATTTAGAATTCTAAAAAGAATAAGAAAATTGGTATATTATGTGGAGCTTCCTGACAAGTTGGCAGGGACCCACAATGTTTTCTAGGTTTCTCACCTTAGGAAATACCTTCATGACACCGCTAATAGAATAAAGCTAGATCAATTGGGGGATTTTGAGATGGAGCCGATAGTGCCTCGTGCCACTGCACACGTTGTGGAGCATGGTACTAGAAGATTCTACAATAAATAATTAAGTTGGTCCGAGTACAATGAGGGTACAATCCGGTGGAAAGCACATGAGATACCAAGGAGAAGAAGAAAAGTGTTAAATATGCGCTTGTATGTTTTTGTTTGATGATAATAAACATGTATATTCATTTAAATGTATTTGGTAATGTACTATTTTGTTTTTTCATAGATTAAATAAATATTTGTTGAATAAAATAAATTACACAGAATTTGAATTTGAATTCAAACAGAACAAGTTACACAGATTTTTGAATTCAAACGAATATTTTATTCAAACTAATATTTATTACAATTTTAAATAGTACAATTTCATGCTCTCACTATACATATACATTTTTTATTACAATCACATCACATTTCACATTTACAGTTAACCTCACTACATATCACTCACACTCGTGTTTTTGTCTTCAACTGCATTCCGGTTTGAATACAGCATCTGAGTAATCTGCAAAAATATTCTCAAACGCAGTAAAATTGAAAGAGAAATATTTTTGAAATTTGAAAGAAACGATGATTTTGAAAACATTGTTTGCCTCAGTTATTTGGGTTGTTCGTCATCATTTTTGACTGTGCAATATCTGTGCATATCAGTATTTTTATCAGGGACAGGCAATTATAAGTGGCTGCAGTACACACGTGTACATTCGTATACGTGTGCACTGCCTCGCCAACTCGTGTGCAAAAATCAAACAAAAGCACAGAAATCAAAAACAAGGTCAAACCCAAGATAGGTTCAACTCAAGGCAAATGAATAGACAAAGCAATTGACTACAAACAGTTCAAGACTAAAGCCACTAACAAATGCAACAGCAACATGCTTGAAGACTCCAGCACGACCAAGTATGGAGTGTACAAATGCAAATGTCCAAACAACAACATGAAGTAAATCAAGTTCAAGGCAGTAGTGTACATGAATACAACTACAACAAATGAACATAATGCCACAGTGCAAGTGAAGATGACACTGAGAAATGCAATGCAAACGCAAATCAAAACAGAGAGTATGGTGATGCAGTCAACAAGGCAACAGTGCAGGTGAACAAATGTGCAAATGCTCAAGACCACCAGTACACAGTGATGACAATACAAGGAAATGAAGATTGCAGCAATATACAGATGAACAAAAAATGACCAACTGCAACAATGCAAACAATAAACAGTGAAGAACATGGACTGCAACATTCAAGTGTATATTGAAAACAAGCTGCATGAATACAACATGAAGTACAACCACAAAGTTCACAAGTGCAGACACAAAAGAATATGGACTGCAACAAACATGAAAATGAACCAAAGTAGTAAAGCATGTACACAAGTATACAACTACATGTCTCAATATTAAAGAAACAACTCAGCATTAAATTGAATACAAGTTCGACTAAAAGTGCAGACGACAGCTACTCAATGATACAGTAGCAAGCTACAACGGATGCAGCAATACCAAGTGAAACAAATGTAGAACTGACAAATGTATCAACTCAACTACAGCCAGTACAGAAGTTCTGAATCAAAAATGAAGACCACAAGTGAAGTAAACAACAATGTCGAGCACACTGCAACTCAAGGAGATAGTCAACCAACAGTGCAACAGATCAAATGGCACAGTGCACCACTGATTTGAAGAACATATGAATCAAAACCAGAAGTACAAGGTCAGTTTGAATGACTGGACAAATGCACAACTAAACCAAAGTGAAATAGAATGAGAAGTCCAGCTACTCGATGCAACTCAATGGCAAATGAAGGCAACATGACTAAAATATGACAATGCAAACTAATCAATAAGTAACACAGTGAACCAAGCAACAAGTTCATGTTTGAACTAACTCGAGTGCAACAAAGAAGCTATGGTACTATGCAAATACATGGCAGTACCAAATGATAGAAAAGATGGCCAGAGAACACTATTTCAACAGTATGGCCAAAGTAAATCAACTGGTCAAAGCAAATGTCAGCACCGTGATGAACAAGGTTGAATAATTCACAAATCAGAAATCAAGTGTGAGACAAATTGAAACAGTCAATGCCAAGTCGAACCAGCAAAATCAAAACCGTGATAAGCAAAGCAATTCAAAGCCGTGTGAATCAAGCTACTAGAAATAGTCGTATTGAACAAGTCAGATTAATCATCAATCGTTCAAAAAATCATCAAGCGGCAAGGAAAAAGGAATTGAAAAATTCAAATATATTTAGACGAACGTAATTCAAGGAATTCGAACGCATATATAACCCAATCATCACTGGCAATTTCAATCATCGAGTTCAAGTATCAACTTAGTAAAGCAAAAGGAAACAGTACATATTAAATTCACAAACAACGAACTCGATCAAGCAACTCCAAACGAGCGATAGTCAACCATCAGAGAAGCAGCCGAGCGCGACTCCAAGCAAGTGATAGACAAGGCAACCAACCAGCAATCAAGTGCGGCGGCTTAAATTGAAGAGCCCTAATTGCCACAAGGGAACGAAGCCCTAATTCATCGAACAAAGAAACAAGAGCAAGGCCGACATTTTTACAAGCAAAAGTGGACCGGGTCAAATAAGGGAAGATAGTGGATCGGTTGAAAGATAAAGGGGCCGGCCTTCTTTATTATTAAAGGGGAATTAATCTCTTATTTAGGGTTTAATTTTTTGGAGTTTTTTTTTTCTTATTTTTTAATTGAGCAAAAATTTCGCATTCAAGTTGTATTTTAATTTTTGCTCCGGTTTTAATTTTGAAGTTTGTTTTTCTTTTCGAGTCGAAGAATTTGTAAATCACCACCTAGGGATTAGGTAGTGTCAGATTGTCTATTTAGAATTAGTTCAGTGAGCAGGGTGTGCGAGTTTGCAAAGCTCTATAGGCGGGAGCAGTGTTTGCGAGTGAGCGAAACTCTGTAGGCGGGAGCAGGGTGTGCGAGTCTAGTAGAGTGTATGTGAGCGGGAGCAAAAGGGTCTGCGAGTCTAGTAGAGTGTTTGTAAGCGTGATACTGTTTAATTCTAATAGAAATCTGGGTATGCAGCAGTAGGCAGGGGTTGCCGAAGCTGGGTAAATTTTGTGTGTGATTTACTTTTCAGCATATTTATTTCTGCTATTATATTTCTGTGTTTAATTCGAGAAAATTTGCTATAACCCTATTCACCCCCCTCTAGGGTTAATCTAGATCCTACAAAAAGCACTCACACAGAGCTTTTCATTGGCAAATTTTCTCTCAAAAATTAGGATTTTGATTGCATCGTACACTTTTTCACAATTACTTTACACTCACGTAGAAAAATTTATGTAGTTAAGGATATATGTATCATACTTTAATGACACAATTACACACTCACACTACGAATGAGATCATTTTAACATGTCTGTAGTACTAATCACATTGCACTATTAGTTGAGTAGATGGTTGTGTAGAGAATTTGATTGTATAACATGGATACTACTGTGCGTTACGTTGCTTGCCTCTTAGAAGATTTCGGGACGAAAACCTTTTTAAAGGGGGGAGAATGTAACACCTCGTAAAATGAACTATAAATAAATAAAGAAAATTGAATTAAACACGATAAGGGTTAAATATGGAAATTTTATAAAATTTGGAATTTGACCACAAAAGTTATTCCGTTGCATTTATGGTAAAATTCTAATCTGTTTACATGTATAATATGTTGAAAACGAAGCTCAAGCAAAGAAGTTATGAGCATTTGAAGTTTTTCAGATTTAAGTTAATTTAGTTTGCATTCAAATTCAAATGAGAAATCAAATTCAAGGTTTAAATTTCTAAAATTCGCTTAGGGGATAAGTAAACGTTTAATTAACATTTAACTTTAAAAGGTTAATTAGGAAATAAAATAATTATGCAACGGAACAAAATAAACGTTCCCCAAAATAGAGGAATGGTTGACCTATATAGGTCGACCGATCGACCGGTCACATATAGGCGGCCGACCGCTTGGCAACAAATCCATTAAGTGAAGCTACAAATCCATTAAGTGAAGCTAAGGCTAATCTATGAGTGGAAACCTTGGTATTCCTTTTTAACAATTGTTTAGTTTATTTCTTTTTGGATTTGAATACGCCTTAGGGATTTTGTGATTTCGAAAATATAATGGGTAAAATCCCCCAAAATTCCTTTTTATTTCGATATGTCAATTCTATGTTGATATTTCCAATTATTTACATTAATTTGATGGAATTTGTTTCGTTTATGCCATTTTGATAATTTCATTGTCTATTCCACTTCTCACGTTATTTGTTGTTTATGATGTATGATTGGGGTATGAGATTTTAGAAACATGCTTCTGGAATGGAAGGTATTAAGTGAGTAGACCTGCCTTCTTTCCTTATAAAGAAGTATGAAATAGTTTAAATTGTTTTATGTTAATAGACATATTCTTATTTTGAAATATACTACCCAAGTACTGAAAATATAAGACTCGAGATTTTTATTCACTAAACACTTGCGACCCTCCTCATTACAACATAAGTTAAGGACAGAGTAATGAAGATGATGATGCTTAGAGATGGAGAGGCTTGGCTTGTGACAGTATTTTTTATCGTACTTGTTTTATGTGTACCCATGTGTTTAGACAGTTGTTGTAACAGATATTAAGCTACAGTTTTTATGGAATTGTGTATTATGAAATTTTTATGGTTTTGAAATAAATGGATACGCTTTGCTATTATATTTTGTTCCATCCACTATGACTTTTGAAAGTTTAGTCATGGCTCTATAATGTTATCTCTTTTTACAACTAACGACTTTCTTTAGAATGGATCTAAGTTCCAATAGCCCTTTTTTGGGTCGAAATTTAGGCATGTTCCGGAGTGGTTTGTTACACGTCACCTAAAACAACCCCTAGCTCTCCGATCATTCGCTGGAGTTAGATGAAGGGTTTGATTTCGATCATGGATTTTGAGTTGGTGAAATAAAATAAAAGTGCGGTCCTTTTGTAGAAAAAATCCTGACACTATTCATCTTGAAATTTTACGAACTCAAATAGAGGTGTGCTCCCTAGCGTTTCCAACCAAATACCCATATTCCAAGCTCAATGGAACTATTTTCGGACCTAATTCGAATGTATGCATAAGTTGACTTTTCGAGTCGCTTGATTTGACGAACCAAACTTGACCTCCTAATTCAAAACTAGACGGTCGAAATATATCGATGCTTACACACGGTCTGGCTTGCTTAGACCATTCGGGCTTAATGGAAATAATCTTGAGTCCTTAAAGTTCGTTTGCGAAAATCGAATTTTCCAGCTCGTTGATAAAATAATTCAATTAAACATTTAAATATTCAAAGCAGCCTAAAAATACAAGTTGTTACATAACATGTTCATTGCTGTGCAAATCCCAACACTTATATTTGAGCATGTTATACCTTGCACGGATTATTATATTACACATTCAAACACATACATATATGTATATGATACATATGTGAACCATTCATACTTAATTTAAAATAAATTTAATAAAATTTAATCCGTTAATTATACTTAAAAAGTTGGAAATTGTAGTTTTATTTATTTATCCCATGTTTTCCAAGCCATTGAAACTGCAAAAGATGTCCAAAAGAAACCAATGTGAACACAGGCATCATGAAATTCTAGATTAGAAATGGAATATGGGATCGCCTCGTAAGATTGAACAATGATGCAACAAAAAGGCAAAGTGACAATGTGTGTTTTTTTGGATTTCTACTCTTTTGAGATTCCATAAAGTTTTGGAAATTGTAAATTAAACAGTGAAGCAAATCTGCAGAAATTCAACGGTGAAGCAAATCTTTAGAAATTCAACAGTTCCATTAGATATGGTTGTAATTTGACTTCACGCTAGGTTTAGTTTTAATGGACCTTATTTTTTGTTATGAAAAATTATATTACTTTCGGATGCTTTTTGGGTTTGAATAATAATTAATGTAAAATAATTGGCAAAATTTGCAGCAAGTAATCGACATGTAATAGTTTGGTTTCGTTCTTTTTTGTCATAATTATATACGTGTTATCATTTTTTTTCCTAAGTTGTATTTCAAACTATATGTTATATTTAAATAGAAGCATGTAAAGGATTGAAGAAAATTAAATTTGTTAATAGATATTCATAAAACTCAAAACTTTTTCTTGTTATTATTGGAGCAAGGTGGATTTTCGACATACATAGTTATCGAATTCGGATGAGCTTTTGGATAGTGGATCAACAAACATAGTGTGTTTTTTTCGATGGAGTTTGATCGAAATTTTTTGCCCCTGCTTATTTAAAGGTTCAGTCCTTTTAACATGGCCTTTGAAAGATAGCTAAATACTCAACACTTAAAAAAATTATGTGAATACGGATATGATATATATAAATCTAGAAAAATATTTATTTGGTTTTTTTAAAGATTATATATCATTCGAGGTTTTGTATAATGAACAATGAATTTTTTACTGATAATGATTTATATTATATGTATTAAATGCAAACACAAAACTATAATTTCCAATGAAGGTTAATAACCGCTCAAAATAAAAACAAAATGTTACCAACTGGGTCACAGGCTGGATCCCTGTGTTTGATGAGTGCATGTTATCCATCTTGGATTCAAAAAGATTATTTTGGTTTCAAACATTTGTTTATGCCTGAATAATATATATTTTGGTTCTGGTTAATCCTATATATTTTGTGGAATTGTTATATCTTTTTTTCAGCTACCTATATTTATGACCCTCCTCATTTTTAGGTAGATGATGATAAATACCTAAAGGGTTTTACTTTATAGTTCATTCATCTTTTATTAACAAAATTGCCTTCATTCATGTAATTAATCTCACCTATAAATTAATGCATGCACTATGCACTATAAATAAAGTGTGGATGATATATCTATAAACAAAACAATATACATGCTTTGAAACATGCTATAGAAGTGTATTGTTAAATTAATGCATGCATACTGTGACTAGATGCAAATCCATCTGGACGTGCATATATACTTGTAATTAATTATTAACTTTAGTCACATCACTTTCTTTTAAATATATATATATATATATATATAATATTATTATTATGTTTAGCCACATCACTTTCTTATATATATATATATATATATATATATATATATATAATTATTATGTTTAGCCACATCACTTTCTTTTAAATATATATATAATTATTATATTTAGTCACGTCGCTTTCTTATATATATATATATGTGTGTGTGTGTAAATATTATGTTTAGTCGCATCATTTTCTTTTAAATATATATAAATAATTACTATGTTTAGTAACATTACTTTCCTTTAAATATATATATATATATATATACATATATATATATATATATATATATGTATATAATTATTAATTAAAGCTAAGACGTGACAAAAGATAATGATGGTTACTGGTTACAACCTAAGATGCGATAGTACTTCTATATACGAGTATATAGGCATGGCCATATGGACATGCATCTGGTTACTTTGGTATTTGGACGTAAATATGCACACTATCATATTTTCAAGCACTTGTTTATTTTCATTTCATTACAATACAATGTATACTTAATGTTAAATACCTTTTCTTTGTCGCCTCAATATTTCACTGATCCGCATTTGTTCTCATCTTGTCCACTATTTCGGCCAGTGCAACCAATTGATTTCCATGACTTCTCGGTCTCATTCCCTCAATATTTCACTGATCCGCATTTGTTCTCATCTTGTCCATTATTTCCGCCAGTGGGACTAATTAATTTCAGTGACTTCTCAGTCTCATTCCTTCTATCTCAGCCAGTTTGTATACAACATATTCTTTCCACCTCAACCAACGATGCCAACACATATGTATGGTTGCAGCCTAAGTTCGTTTCATTCAGTTGCAAATTCTGGATTCATTATGGACTTCCAGTTCATTCAATTGCCTGTTGTTCATCTTAGCTAATCTCCAACTGCTGTTCATTCTCTGCCTATCGTGTCTTATTCTTCATGCCTCCTCTCTGCCATTGTCTACATCATCCCGCAAAATTCAAAATTCCAAGCCCGTAATATTTCTCATCGAACTCTACATGGAGTGTACTATAAAACATACATCAATAATTTGCGGTAAACGATAAGATTAATTTCCATAAACTCAAAATTCATGCTTGTAGTAAGGTTTTCACAATCATACATGTCATCCAATGTGGTGTCTTGTATAATGCTTCTAATTTGTAGTAAATGATCACATTTACACCAAGTTTCCAATGCATTGTGTTACAATTTGCATTAAATGAAATTTAATTGTCTCTGTATATAAATTGGACAATTTTGGATAATATTAGTTTATGTCAAAACTTAAGTCTTTATTTTTGTTAAAAGAGTTTAATTTTGCTTGATCCTCAATGGGATGATCTTTTTGGACAATATTCTACCTTACTCCCTATCATTCACTTCTTCCATCATGAACATGGAGAAATATAATTAGACAACAGTTTTGCTAGATTGCCCGAAATGGAGTACGTCATTTCATGAGGGATGACGTGGAATTGCAGTGTACAACATCTCAGCCATAAAACAGAAATTGCCTCCGCTAATTTCCTCCATAGGATTCCAATTCGTTTATTTCAACAAATTAACTTTCGGTCCTATCAGCACCATCCTATATTTACAGATTACCTGTGCTTTGCCAATGAAAATGATAAAACTTGTGCTTTTAGTAGATAATTTAGTTCCCATATTTAGCCAAATACAATTTCAAGAGCATGATGATTTGCTCTAATGGTTATTAATGTCTCTGCATTGGTAATTTTTTGGTGACTAGCATCCAACTTCATTTATAGTTATGTTTAATATGAATAAGTGATACGATTCGAGTGAAGACCTCAAAGTAAAAACAAAATGAAAATCCGTTAAGCTTTCTGTTTACATGCAACATTTGATATAATGAAAACTGCTGAATCATTGATTCAATTACCTACATTAACGGAATAATAACATCACTGAATATCCATATGTACAAAAAAATGGGTTGCCTATAATTTTACAACAAAAACTATGCAACTTTACAATGAAATATTTCATTTCAGCTGCCAATTTTTCAAATGCAACATAAAACAAATTGCACATATATTATACTGGATACAACTCGGCTTTTCTCATTTTTCAAGTCACGACTGATAAGCCAAAGAGAATTTGAAACCTTGCAGCCGAAGCTCCATATTTCATACATGAACTCTTCACTTGTTGTATCTACCAACTTTAAAAATTCAAGTCATCAAAATTAAATTACAAGTGACATGATTCCTAATGCCTTCTACATTCGTATGTAAATATTGAGCTCTTAAGAATAAAAAGAACTCACTTCTCTTCATAAATTTCACTATAGTAAGAAAAAAATAAAAAATTTAGTTTAGTACACTATAACACTACTGTTGTTCGAAGCAGTAGTGATCAATATTTACCTCGTCTAATCATATTATTTAATAAAAGATGACATGTTGTGGTGAAGTAGGATTTTGTACGTGAAAATGATTACTGATATTTATGTAAGTATATTACATACCTTAACATGTATATTAAAGCATTTTCAAGCAAAGATCATCTAACATTCAAGCCAAGTGTTATATAATTTAATCAGTTCATCAGCAACTTTTGTGCTCCTACATTTGAAATCAGTCTACTATAAAAAGCAAAGAACAAATTAGCTAAAACAACCATTATACGCATCTTTTTCATTAATAGATGAAAAATAAAGAAAAAATTTATTAAAATTTTACCTATGGTTCCCATTAAAAATGATCCAATATATAATCTCAAATGGAGAAGAAGAAGGAGAATCATCTCAAACCAAAAACTACATTACGTGAACGTAAATGAACGGAATATAATTCAGACTATAATGGAATATAAAATCTAGAGTAAATTAAGTCATACTACAATTCAAGTTGCATAAATCCATAAGAACCGCATGAGGGTACTGGCGTCGTGAAATTGAGTTTGAATCACTAATTACAAACATAATTCGATTTGGAGTCTGTGAAAGACTTACTCGGTAAGTGAAAGGAGAGTTAACCAAAAGGAATGAGAGTGAAGATGCTAAAGGTGGCAGCTATGATGGCTGAAGGCGGTGATCATGACGGAAGGAGACGATGGTTGAATTTAAATCGGCAAGGAATTTGAAATGCTGACAG
This sequence comes from Allium cepa, assembly GCA_030765085.1. Lineage (NCBI taxonomy): Eukaryota > Viridiplantae > Streptophyta > Magnoliopsida > Asparagales > Amaryllidaceae > Allium > Allium cepa. The sequence continues at coordinate 245,307,571 of CM060930.1, forward strand.
TGATGAATTTGGGGTTTGAGGAAGCGAATTTTGAGTGTAGGGGAATTGGGGAAGAAAACGCATATTAAGTTTTATGCAGCCGAGCTTTGGGATGGAAAATGGAAAAATAGGGTGTATTTTAGGTATTTTCAAAAGATGTGGTTGAAATTAATTGATTGAGTTTACATTATTAGTAGTAAACACTCCTAGAATACTCAAATCTAGATCTAAATTAATTGCAAAACAAATCTAGAAAAGCAGATCTAGAAAATTTCAAACTTGATTTCATTAATTGAATAAAAGGAAGAGATAGATCTGATTTCAATATCTGGTTAAGAGAAAAAGAAGTATCTACATGAAAAAATGATAACATGTTTTAAACAAATAAATATATATTATAAAGAAATAAGAGCAGAAGCCATTAGAGAAAGAGGTATGAGACAGTTTATTCATTTTAGAGATTAGTAATACATTTACGTTACATAGCCTACTTTAAATAAAGGCTTTGAATTTTGAGATTGAACTTCTCCCACGATGTGGGACTAAACAAAACAACATAAAAGCATATTTACTTTATGATTTACATATATTGTAACAATTTTGTAATATTAATATGTTTTATTAGATGATTTAAACACGGATCATATTGTTAGCGAGCACATAACACTTATACGTCTCTGATCACTTACTACCTAAATGGGTACACATATATGAATCAGAAGGCGATTATGGATTAAAAAATGAAGTCTAAATTTGTTTGTCTACTGTGAATCTTGGTTAGATAATATCAGAATCTAATCTATTGAGTCAATGTATAACGTGTCATAAATGGTTGGAATTACTGTACGTATTTAAGTATTTTTAATTTAGACCCAACCCGACTTATATTATTTTCAAATATTCGTCAGGGAATTATAGTGTCACAATTTGAAGAACTCTCACATCACTTGTTTATTGTGCATATGAACTTGATGATTGTTCAGTAGGCTTTTCAGCAAAACACTACTTGAATTTGTTCTTCTTTTTCTTCTTCTTTAACTGTACGAACCTTAGAAAATTATACGAAAAAAATCGTTCTAAAAATAGCAGTTTAAATTTAACGAATTGAATCTTTATATTTAATAAATTATATTTCATATAAGTAAAGTTCATGAATGTTATTCTTAATACAAAGTATAAATTCTCATAGTATGTTCAAATTAAACGAATGGAATCTTCCTAGTTTATCAAATCATTTTTCACCTATTTAAAATTCATGAATGTCAGAGTTCTGTTTTTCTACAATTTATTACTGTATTCACAATTTTTACCAAACCCATACATCTTTATTAGTTCCGGTACTACTATTTTCTAATTCATGATATTTTCTTCTGAAAATATAAGAATTGGAGCCTTTCTTACCATTTGAAGCCTTGCAATCAATGAGTTTTTCTGCCAGTTCCTTAATCATTTATATTATCTAGATTAAAGTAGTTGTACACGGAAACAGATTAATTTTAATTAGTCCCACATCACCAAAAACATCTTAGTTGTTAGTGTATATAAGCTAAGAGAGGAAGTGGTAGGTTGTCATGTTGTGAAGAGCCCAAAAAATTATGATGAGCTAGTGAGGGTAGGTGAAGTTAAGAAGGTATGTTGATTGCACTGTAGTTGAAAAATGATGCATGTGCTTTTGAACCTTTAATGATGTAAAGGGCATTTTGGGAATTTAAAAAATACACGGTTGAAGTTAATAAATTGAATTCTCATCATTAATAGTAGATATACATACATATATATATATATATATATATATATATATAATTTTATTATTTTTAAAATTATGTCTTGTCACATCACTTACTAATCCGAATTAACATAAGATAATTTATTTCTAAGTGTATTATTATTTACTTAATGAACTCTTATATATATGTGTATATGGTGCACAAAACGAACAAAGTTCCCAACAGCTTGCCAGTGTTGAAAGGTCAAAATTTCGAAAAACGTTCTTTGGTCACATTTTCTATTTTTTTACTAACTATTTAATTTGTAAACAAACTTTGAAAACGATTTTATCATCATTATTAATTTATTAGAATGAGTTTATTTCCATTATAAAATCTACATATTGAATTTTTAAATTTAAATAAATATTTACTAATCCAAGTAGTGAAAGCAATGGATTTCAATATCTTTAACAAATGATTTAATCCTCATATCCAAAAATTACAATAAATAGACATGTACATAATAAAAGTTCCAACTCAATCTATCACATCAAATCAATGGAATAATCTCAAAAATAGAAATTGCAATTTTAGCTTCAGTTCTATTCAATCCCTCTTCATTTGAGCTCCGTTTTTAGCATATTATAGATAGAAATAGATCAAAATTTCACCATGAACGCAATGATACAACCCTCGTGGCCAAATTCCAACCGTTATGAAATTTCCATTTTTACCCCTAATCAATTTTTATTTAGTTTACTTATTTGATTTTATTGATTTTACGGGGTGTTACACAATGCTAAGTGATGTGAGAATGTTAATATTCAAATTGTTCGATAGTAATCGCTGACCAAATTTGTGCCTGACTAGCCACACAATCGAAACAATGAATTCTTCTTTGACCAAACGATTTAATTAGTTTACAATTATTGTAAATTAATTGAATTAATTAATATTTATGAAATATTAGCTATAAATTTTGATTATGATTTGAGAAATAAATATTACAGAATATATTTATAATAGTTATAAATATATCAATCTATATACGATATCGATATGCAATTAAATTGGATTTTACCGAATAATATTTTTATATGGGCTTAAGTGGGTTTAAGGCCCATTTTAGTGCTTGTTAGTTTCAGTAGCGAACATGGGTATAAGCAGCTCAATCTTGATAGAAGGGGTTTGAATTCCAGAAAGTAAAGTACTCTGGTGGAAGAGGCCGATTTTGGATGGTTCGGGTTGAAGGAGAAAGTGTATGAGCTTATATCCACTTTTCTCCCCTTTTTATCCATTATATAAGCATCCCTAACCCTAATTAGATATGATCTTTTTGTAGCCTTCTCTTCCCTACTTGTCGACGAGATTATACCCTTGCCTCTCCATTAATACAAACTCAAACATGGTCAGATTTGATCACTATTCGATAGCTGAAGGTCAACGGTTCAGGGGCTAGCAATCTGCTGAATTGGAAAAAATTTCAAAGGGGAGAATTTATTTTTTTCAAGGTGTACTTCAAGGCTTTGAAATTAAAGTATGGTTTTATCAGATTATAATTTTTAATCTTTAATCTTTAATGTAATATTTTATTATGTGCATATTATATTATTAAGTTGGTGATGATTCGGATGTGCAATAATGTTGTCACAAATTAGCTTGGTTATATACATGTATATATTTATGTTCAAAATACATTTTTTTAACATATGTTAGATTAGTGCAGCTGCATATAATAAAAATATAAATTAATATTTTATTAAATTAATATATATATCTGATAAGCTATCAACCAAATAATTAAAAAAAACATTTTTGTTATTTTTAAATACTTATATTTAAGCCAACTGAATATTAATAAATCATTCAAAAATTTGTTTAAACCTAAAAATTATGGGAAAGTTTCTCAAACCACAAAATATCATTTATGATTTATTAGAATATTAAAATTTGAAATTAACTTTCAAAAATAATATTTCATTAACATTTTATGTAATTTCGAATGAATATTCATTTAAAGTATATTTTAAAATTATTAAAATATTAATAAATTATTTTTGATCCTTACACATGATCTAGAATCTATTAAAAATTTAATAATTTTATTAATTAATATATATATTTATACATTACAATAATATTTATGCATATATACATATATTATAATAAAAATATATTACTTTGTTATAGTAATATATATGTATGTATGTATGTATGTATGTATGTATGTATGTATGTATGTATGTATATCTTTGTACATATATTATACCCAGTTTTAAAAAACTAATATTTACATAACTTATTTATATTTAAATAAATATATTTGTTTAATCTTAATTTATGCATTTTCTTTATGTATATTTTACCTTAAAAACAGTACTACGCATCGCAATTTGTATGTGTTTTGTAGGTTTTTATGGCGAGACCAAAGACTGAAGAATCCTAAAGAAAAATAGCCAAGTTGAATATTTATTATGCAAAACTAATAGTGGTTCGGTGGTTATGCTTCAAACTATACACCAGGAGGTCAAAAGTTCGAGACCTGGATAACGCATTATTTTTGTTGGAAGTTCATTAACAAAAAAAAGTGAAGATTCTCCCATATATGGCATGCGTTCACGAGATATTATACACATGGCTTTGAGAAGATATCATATCCACCTTTTTGGTGGGAGATATCACTTTTATGAAGGAAAATATACTCATGGATTTGATTACAGCCATTATGGATGTATCTATTAGGAAGAATATCCCATGGATCTACCAAATCAATCAAAATTAAAACTTGACATTTTTCTACATCTTTGGATTGAATTTATGGCCATATACATTGCTCTTCACTTGGATGATATTTGGGCTAGATTCATTGCTTCTACATGTAAAAATCTCCACACCTATGAAGTATCTTAATTTTAGAATAGTCTTTCTTCTTGTTTTTATTTTATTTGTTTGTAATAGTAGTTGTTTAACAATGGCTGCAAATCAGGTTTGACAGCATTTTAACTACTTCTAAGTTTTTGTTTTTTTATTCTCGATCATTGTTATTTTCTTTCATGCAAACTTTAATAAAGTTCTTCTCTCCTTCTTCTCTTAGTTTAATTTGCATTTTTCTACATAGTTAATTGTGTTGTCTTTTCAATTAGATTTGCTAGAACATAATTACTATTTTATTTTATGTTCTCTGCTCTCAGCACTATGTTCTTCTATTTAATTGTTTTTATTGTTTTGACTAACTATTGTATTTGATATAGATCTGATTAGGTTCGAATTTATTTAAAATATAAAATTAGTTTTGTTTAAAAATCATCCCTCAATTTCGTTTATCACGTCCAAGGTTTTCTTTTAAAAACAATGAATTTTTAATAACTTCGTGTGTTCGAATTGCAAACTACACGTCTGTGCACTTGTAGAATTTATTGTAATTTATGCTTTTCTAATCTCATAGAAAAGTCCATCAAGTTGTTGGCACTGTTGTCGGGGAGTGAATTTGATTTTTATTGTTTATTTTCAAACAAAGATTCATGTTAATTTCTTTCCTATTTAGTTTTTATATTTCTTAATAAAAACTTGATTAGTAGGTTTGGTATATCATTACTCATTGGTGCTGCCACTTCTTGTAACATCCCCTACTCGGAGGCCCAAAACTAACAGCTACGGATGCTGCAGTCATCAATAGTTATTAATCCTCGACGACCAAATACAGTAATATTAGATACATTGATATAACAGAAACATATAGATATGGAAAAAGTTTAAAATCATCAAACAACTTTCAGTTTCCATTTCAAATCATTTCAAATTCATTACATAATCCCAATACGAGAACCACGTTCAGAGAAAAAATAATTATTACAATATAAGCCAAGAGTGATATATGAAGATGCCCCCTTGGATGATCGGAGTATATATAGGCAATTAAATAATTCTTGCCTTTACAATAAAAATGCAGCGGAACCAAAATAGAAATGAACTCCTACTAGCTATATTGCCTTTGCACATCTTTGGAAGCTTAATCGTCTAAGAAGAACCTGAAAACCTCAACTCTCAAACTACTCAAAATCAATTGAGCACCCGAGAGTTTAAGGGGAAAACATAAACTTCGAATCAGACATAAATCTAGGTACGAATAATACTCTACCATCCCAAACTATTTAGGTATCTAGTGAGACCATGCCGCTTAGAGGAACATGCTTTCCCCTCACTGGTACCTTTCGAAACTTTATAATAACCATATATTGTGCTCCTGCATCCACAATGGTTAAAACACAACAATTCTAAATATTATAATGATATGTAAACAAGTAAATCAATTCTGGATTTCCCATCCCCATTCATTTTATATATCTATCTCAGTTATAGTTTCTTGGGTTGTTATTAACCTATTTGTTCTCATGGGGTCACTAATAACCTACCTAAAGCTTATGGATTCCCTATCCGCTTTCATAGTTTTCATGGGATCACTAAGAACCTATTAGCCCTTGCCAATAACTTCATAGGTTCTCCCAAAACCTATTGGCATCTTCAATAACTTCCCACTTATCCTAGTTTTCATGGGTTGACTTGGAACCTATTGAAATTTGTCAATTACTTGATCCGGATATAGTTTTCATGGGTTCACTACAAACCTAATAGCCCCTGCCAATAACTCTTTTCAATCATAGTTTTCATGGGTTTACTATGAACCTATCTATTTGACAAATTCTTTAAGTCAGTATTTAGGCATCCTACATTCTGGTCTATCTGACCTCCTAAATTCAATTCCACTCATTTAGGAGTTGACTCAATTTATGTTCACCACTGGGTCAACCTAGTTAGTTTTGCTGCTATTTTGCCTCAAAATACAATTATGTGTCCATATTAAAGTGAATATGTATATTAGAAGAAGCAAACATGATAACATAATAATACCAACATATGTGGTTTAATATCCTTGAAATCATTTTCCTATGAAACATGGTTAACCCCTTTGACCTATTACATTATCAGGGAAAGCTTCTTCAAAAACTTCATACTTACAACCATTTCAAAACTCCTTTACTTTTACCATGGGTTTTCCTTTAAAACAGATATTGGGTTCTTTGTTTTCAAAACTAAGGCTTTCAAGACCTTAAACCTTTACTATGAAACCATTGGATAACCTCCTTCGAAAGCATTCAAAACTCTTTTTCAAAACACTAAGCAAATGCCTTTCGAAACACTTTAAATCTTTTGTTTCGAAACCATCAAAACATATCTTTCGAAAGTATCAAAGCACTGCATACTAACTCTTAGAATCATAGCTTCGAAACCACTTGAAAGTACCCCTTTTGAAACTATTCGGTTTATCCTCAAAGATATATTTTGGGTCAAAGTGAATATAAATGAAAGTACCCTTTTCGAAACCATTAACCATCAAAAAAAATGATTGGGGAAAAACTGATGGCTTCGGAACCATCCTTTTGAAAGCATTTATCATTTAAGTAAAACATTTGAAGGATAGCTTCAAAAGCGCTTTCAAAGCCATTACCTTTAAAACCATTAATCCCTTTTGAAAGCTTTAGCAAGTGGCTTAGTACATTTGTAAAACAAAAGCTACCTTTTGAATTAGGTGATGACTTCAACCTATTCGAAAGGCATAAGGTCGGTAGCAGGGTTTCGACTGGGTTGAATCTACCTTTCGAAAAAACTGATTTAAAAACAAGGCAACTCTTTAAAAGCTTCACTTTAAAAAAAGGCGGCAACATATTTGAAAGCAACTTCTTTGAAAGCTACATTAAACCCTTCCAAAAACATTCATTTGAAAACAAGGCAAGCGCATTTCTTTGGATAGTAAATCAAAGACCTTCGGAATCTAACTGGTTTTGTAATGATCGCGATTTTTCGACGCTCGAAAACCGACATCAATACTTACACTGTATCAACTGCCGAGCAATCGAATGCCGGAAAACCGAAATGTTATGGTTAAAGAAGAAAAAAAAGATAGAAGAAGAGAGAGAAAGATAGAACAGAACAAAACGGAACAACAGAACAATATCAGAATCTCACAATCGCAGTGGAACAACATATAATAGATAAATGAATAATCTTTAAACAAAGAACTATATCAGTTATTACATTACATCACATTATATTACATTACATCATCAGAGTATACAACAACAAACAGCGGAAAAGAAATATTATATACTAGTTGATACGCCATGCCCTCCAGCTTGCCTCCAAATCTCCACAGCAACTCCCAAATTCCAGAATGACCTGATAACCTGACTCTAGACTGGCCGTGTGGAAATTGGTGGGCACCCAGAGTTTAGGAAGGAAATAATAAACTCCAGGTCAGTCATTGGACTGATGTGAGAACTTAAAACAGTTTATCTTTAAAAAAAACAACGGGAATATTTTAAAATAGATTCGAAATGTTTTTTTTTTGAAAATGAGACTACCATAAGGCCTCCCGCACACACACACAATGCAAACGCAGAATCGGAGGAGATTTCTTCTTATGATAGTCAAAGATGCTTGATACGCATTAAAAAGAAACATTTGATATTATTACTAGTGCATAGTGTAGGAAAAAACATTTCGAAAGTAAAGATATAAATCTTAGCCAACATACGACCATTATCGTATGCCTACTATAACTATCATGTTCAATAGCAGGTTACCGCCACATTCCATGGCAGGTTATACAACTAAAACCGTACAAGATTCGTATTGTTTCTTTGGATTTCCAATAAATGGTCAGGCCAAGGAACTTCCCATTGCCACATAGGTACGCCTCTGGAAAGACGACCCGAGAACCTAACCTGATCTCTGCCAACACAAGGCCGGGTTACCCCTAACTAGGTAACTACTGACACGAATATGTCATCCCCCGATCGTAACCGATCTATATCCGAGGATCCTCGATTCCAACAACCACAAAGTAATAAATTTGCAGCAACAACATAGGTTAAGTATCTGGGTTCCATACCATGATACCACCTCTATCCAAAAAAAATGGCATACACTAAAGGGGCGCTACCCCCTAATAACCTCGCTGCATCCTTCCTGTTTTGACCATTTGCGGGGTGTGAGGTCCGACGAAGTCTCGTCCATAAAGCTACGCTTTATACAAAAGCTGTGTTTTGATCATCAAATGCTCAACAGCACTTCGTATGCCACATTACCAATTTGGGAATGTATCACTAGTAACCATCAACTACATAACCTCTTAGCTCGTACGTCTCAGAGAAGGGTGTTAAGCTAAGAGAATAAATTCTCCGCCACCAACAGAAATATATTTGATAGAAACCAGCTTTACATCTCCAATTGTAACGTCAGACACACATCCATACAAGTCCGTTCCGGGATCGAACGGAACCGAAGGCACTTCCAAAGAAGTCCTTGCAATCTGGATATTCACTAATCACGTCCGAACTTCCCGTCACTAAGGGTGATAAAACCTCTATATCGGAGATCAGCCGATGTAGAGTCATTCGACGGTAATCCTTCCATTTTCAAAAATATCCGTTCTTCAACACCGGTCTTCAAATGCAATCCATAACGACGTATCACATATTCGGAATGGGTTATACGACCCAAAGGTCCTTTCCCAGCTAACCCGAATAGTGAGCGCTTATTTCAAAAATAAGTGTAGCATTCAAATTCAAGCTGTTTGTGTCAAAATTGGACACAACACTCGTCGGAAGTTTTTGAAGAGATAATAAATGAAGAAAGTAAATTAAAATGTGGATTATCTAACAAAAACTCCAAATAACAGGAAGTAAATTGCACGAGAGACAACGATTTAGAGTGGTTCGGCGTATTGCCTACGTCCACTATGAAGTTTTGTTACTTTATCGCTTGATATTCAGAGAATACAACTTTTTTATGTCAAAGTATAGCAAGTAGTAAGCCGAAATTCAAAATCAAAGGCAGCGGTGGTGCTCTGAAGCAATTCTGGCAGCGTTCGGGCGTTCTCTTCCTATAAAAATTCTCCGATCCCTTTTCTGAACGACCACAGACTCTATTTATAGGTGTAGAAGGCTGATATTTTGCCTAAAATCAGGGGAGAACGCTTCTAGCACGTGAGGGGGCCCCATACGGTCGAATTCTGGAGATCCGGGCCCACTCTGGGGTCGATTCGACCCTTGGTTCGAATCGATCAAAAAGGTGTCCAATCGTGATGAAACTTGGCGTGAACATTCTTCTACGTATATGCAAGCTCCTGTGAAAATTTCATAGCATTTGGATTTGTAGATCTCGAGTTATGATCGATTCAAGATGGAGTTTTTCTCCCCATGGATCCGTTCGAATCGATACGGTTCGAATCCATAGGGTCGAATCCATGCTTCTGCATATGAAAGTGATGACGTGGTGCGTATGCTTCGGGTCAATCCCCCTTTTTCTCCGAGTTTTCTGGGTCATATCCTTGGTTTTAGCCGCGTTTATCCGATGGATTCGAAGAGTTGGATTCGAAGGCATGCTTCCTTCGAATCGATGGAACTGGTACTCGTTCGAATCGGTCAAAGCATTTGATCGATTCGAGGTTGCCTCAATTGGGGGATTCGAAGACGAGTTTTTGGAATGGAGCCGGGGCTTCTTCACTTGCATGGATTCGAGGAAACATTCCCCCGATGGATTCGAGCTAGGGCATACAAGGATGGATTCGAACCAAGGCATAATGGGATGGATACGACCTTAAAGCTTGCTCGATGGAGTCGAAGCAAGGTGTGTTCTGATGGATTCGAACCATGTCTGACTACCGATGGATTCGAACCAAGGCCTTGTGGACGGATTCGAACCAATGCGTGGTTGATGGAGTCGAAGCATGGCCACTTGGATGGATTCGAACCAATGTGTGGTCGATGGATTCGGAGCATGGCTTACTTCTGATCGATTCTAACATATGCCATTCTTGAGGGATTCGAGCCTACATCATTCCATCCATCTCCCATTGGCGATAACTTGAGCATACTAACTCGGATTTCCCCGAAATTTGGAACGTTGGTTTCTACCACTTAGCTTGACGTGTCTTATCAATCGTAGCCCGATCCGTACTCGGGCAAAATTCATCGATATTTGTAGTTGCCCAATCAATCATTCCAAATTGAGGACATGTGATCCTGTCTTTTTCAGTCAGTTCCTGGTTATCTCGGCCTTGCCAAAAGGCGGGATAACATTTGCCCCCAAAGTACGTCTTGTGTAAACATGACGTGCTTTGAAAAGCTGCAGTCTATCGTTGGACAATTAGAACATGCTTTGCTGAGAGTTGTATTCTTTATTGCTGTAGCCAATCGTCGTATGATTGTGTCGGCTGTTCGTCGTTGAAATCATGACGAGATGGATATCTGATCCCTGTGAACGATAACGATCAAATATTAGTCAAACATATGTGCATATATGTATCACCTTGACTTTGGCTAACGTTGCGTGATTGCAAGTTGTTGTCAGTTCGGTCTGTTATCGAATTCTGCATCGGTCCTCTCCTGAACCGATTTGAGATTCGAGTTAAGACACTGTTTTTATGATTGTCTATAATCGTCCTCTTGTATCGATCCTCTCCTGAATCGATATAAAAGGTAGACAAGTAATTTTTCAAATTGAAGCGATTCGTCCGTTCTCATCGGTGGATTTTGATGGATTCGAAGTCATGTATGTTCGAAGCGATAGCTTTCGAATCAATGGTTCAATCGTCTTCGTGCTTCGAATCGATACAATCTTCAATCCAACCTTTGTTCGATGGCTCCTTCGAATCGATAATGCCTCGCATCGATCCTGCAGGGATGGATTCGAACGTGTAATGGATTCGAGGGCAACGGACTCGAAGTGATATATGGATTCAGCCGTGTGATGGATTCGAACACGATAGGTGATTGAGCGATCTTTCGAATCGATAGGATATTGCGAGTGACCGGTGGTAGAAGGTCAATATGACCGGGAGACGAAGAGCCTCAAGCGTTTTCTCGAACTCGTATAAATACGCGAGGTAAGCCTCACTTTCACTTTTTACTTTTTACTAGTACCATCGCCGCTTCTTCGAATCGATCCTCCAGAGCTAGAAACAACCGTGTCTTTGCACGAAACGATAAAATTCAACCAAGTCTTCTTTTACAATCGAATCCAATCAGGTAACCAAGGGATCGACTAGAGCGTAGGGAATGATAAAACTGGAGTTTCCAGCATCAATTCAATCCTTTCTTTTGAAAATCATGAAGGGTTGTGAGATCTGGAATGGGTCGACTCGATGGATCTGAGGAACGAAACCATTCAATTCGTATCGATCGTAGAATGTTGTCTTGGAGGAGTGTAGATATTGATGGACGCTATCTTCCTTCATTGCTTCGCATCGATCAAGGAATGAACAGTTCGAATCGATCTTGAGTGCAAGGCTTCGAATCGATGGTTGTGAAAGAAGAAGGGTCTCATGCTGATCGATGAGAAGTAACGATATTCTGATGGATTCGAAGGTGTTCAATATTGATCGATTCGAAGTTATGCAGAGCTCATGGATTCGAATTGCTTCTCTGTCCCAAGGTCTCATCGAGTCGAACTACACGGAGTCGGGGAGTACCAATTCGAAGTTCATCGATTCGACTCGTATCAATTTGAGTCGATCGATTCGAAGTTCGTCGATTCGACTCGTATCGATTCGAGTCGATCAATTCGAACGTCCTTGCTTCTGGGACTCCCACTCTTCTGATTTGCTCCAACATCTGAACTACGACCAATTTCAAGTTGAACTTTAATGAACTCACTGAACTTTAGCATACTTGACTCCGGCGAGCTTCGGCCTTGCATAATCGAATTTGACTTGACCTCCCTTTTGGAGCTCGTCGATGGCACCATGACTTAACCAAAATATAACGAATTTATACTTGAATTGGTCAGTAGCATCTGGGTGGCGTGGAAGTGACGGTTAGCGATGACGGTCATTTTCATTCTCAAATTCCAAAGTTTCGTCGTTCGGACATCTTGTTTCAACTTGTAAAATCCGCTTAAGCTATGCATAGCACTTGCACTGCACGACATATTCATACACTTTACACTGGGGGAATGCATGGGCTTTTTATGTATTTAACGCCGCTTTCTGGTAAGTTAGTTAATTATGGAATCTTCAAGTTCTCAACAACAAGAGGTATAAAGCTCGCCTCCTCCAGTGCTCGAGATTCCAGAAATCCCTCCTGAAGTAATAGATCCGGCTCCGGACGAGTTGTCGGAGGCTTTATTTATCGAGGACCCCGTTGATACCGTCCAGTCCAACATCTCCGAAGCATTATTGGGTCGGATATGTTCGAAACATAACCTATCTCTAAACGATGTTTTGCTACCGGGCGTTGATGACAGACCTCACAATCCGCCCGAGGGGTATACTGCTTTCTATCGCCATGCCTGTGCGGCTGGAACTCTCCCTCCATTTAACCAATATATCAGGGAGATGTTATCGTTCATTGGAATCGCCCCCTCATAACTTCATCCCAATGGACACGCATTGCTGAACAGTGTTTTCGTTCAATTTATGGATCATCTCTTTCGTCCGCCAAGGCCAACTGAGATTAGACACATATTTAACTTCATGAGCAGGGCGATAGTCCGTCTTTCACCTTTTTGGAAGCAGTTAGAAACTGCCAGATCGTGACGGGAGCTTGGACCAGACTTAATTATTTTAAGAATGAATGGTTTTTTGTTCGATGCCTCCCAGGGTTCGCTAGGCGATGGCTGTCTAGACGTAAGTGTCGTAAATCGTACAAGCCTTCTTTAATAGTCGTTGCCAACACTTGAACTAATATCAGGCGTTTTTCTTGCAGCTATCATCTCAAGGCCAGACGGTGGTCACTACAAATGCGTTGTCCAAAGTTTACAAGGGGTCCCGAGTGATTTGCGGCACATCGACTCGGTGTTAACTGATGATAACTTAAGGACGCTGGGTTTAATTGATACGAACCAGAGTATTGTCATCGAGGGGTTGGCGAAATCGGCTTCGAAGACAAAGAAGAAGACGACGAAAAGAAAACCCGGCGTAGTGATAAGAGAAATGAGCGACGACGAGAGGATGCCCACTGATACCGAGTTAGCGGCTAATCTTTCCCGAATAGAGGAAAAGCGGAAAGGCAAGGCTGTTGTCCCTAAACTTAAGAGACGGAAGTCTGTAGTCATATCTCGTTTGATCCCTGGAATTATTACCTCTGACGCTGCTCCTCATCAATCAGGAAATATGTTTATAGGACTGGATGACATTCCCATCCCGGAATACGTATCTCTCCACCACGAGTCCGGGTTGGATGAACTCCAGGAAGCTTTAGAAATAAGCGAGCCTTTACCTGTTAGTGCAGTCGACACTTCTGGTTGGTCGGGGGTTTTGCACATTTGCATACACTTTCATAACACTACACGACTTCCTCACGAATCGTATTACTTTCGCCTGGTATTTAACTGAATTGTTTCCCCTTTTCAGGTGCTATGTCTGGCCGTCACTCTACATTGGACAAACTCCGACGAGTACATCACCCTTCGTCTTATTACGAATCTCGACGTGGAGACTCCGATCGCGATCGTGAACGGAGGCATCATGGCCAGGAATATTATGCCAGCGATTATCACCGCAGTTATTCCATTCAGGAGCGATCGGATAGAGATCGGAGACATCGCTCCTCCTCTCGTTCTCCTCCGCCACCCCGAAGCCATATCCAGGTGTCTGAGCCTCTGCGACATCAACCGTCTTCGCAGGTTTCGAGGCTCGAGCCACACCGTTTTAGAACTGAGGTTGCTACGACCACAGCTGCGGAGGAGGCCCCTATTGAACCATCTGGTGAAGGGGCCATAAGACTTGCTCAGTTGAAGAGGGATTTTCCGGAGATTTGCTTCGACGCTTGTATTTTTCCTCCTAATCTTAAAAGAATCCCCGAAGACGCCGTGACCGCGGCACTTAGCTACACCCGCGATTTCTATGCTCAGTACAAAGAATGGTATAAAGCGGCTGTTAAAGCTTCAAAAGCAGCCTTCGACCGGGCCAAAATTATCGAGAAACTGGAAGCCGACTTGGCTCAGAAGAATCGCATTGTTGACATACTTCAATCTGAGGCGGCATCTTCCCGTAAGGCCGAAACCGAGTCGTTAAAAAAGGATGATGAGACATTAGTTGAGATGGCAAAGATGCAACGGGCACATTGCACTTTGGTTGAAGATTTGGGCCATCGATACAAAAATGTTGAAGCCGAGCGGGATGCGGCAGTCAAAGATAAAGGCTAAGTTTGCTGATATGAACAAAGAAAAAGATGATGCTAATATGGCCGCGCAAGAAGCGTGTGAGCAAGCTGTGTCTCTCCGAACTGAGCGTGACACGGTAGTTGCAAGGGTTAAGGAGGTTGAAACGGAGGTGGAGGAGAGAGTCCAGGCAGAGAGGTTCAAGATGGAGGCCGAATTTGACGAACTCTTGGACACATATAATGCCAATGTGTTAGAACATAGAAATCTCTCCTGGCTGGGAGATTACTCCATGCCTCTCTACAATGCCTGGAAGAAATTTTTGGAGAATAAGAGGATGTCTTGCCCGGATGGAGTGTTAGATGAGTTTGAGCTCGAGTCACGTTTGCTTAGCGAGGATGAGAGAAAAACTCTTCACGAGGCGATAATTTCTGTTGAGAAAGAAAGACTTGGCATTCATCAAGCGGAGATTGGTGAAGGTTCGGGTGTCACGCATCATAGCGAGAACATTGAAGTCCCTATCCCTACTTCATCTGAAGCTACCGCCGCGGTTGATCCACAAGTTATTCCTGCTTACAACCCGTACCAACCGGAGTTGTCCTCTGGCAAGATCGCTGTCTCCGAGCCTGTTCAAGTTCCAAGGCAAGGCAAAGAAGGTACTTTGATTATTTTCCTCATGTCTTGAAGTGTCTATTTTCGAGAAAATTTTCCGGACCGATTACTTTTGCTTTCCTTTGTTCAGTGACTGAGAGTGTCGCATCGTGCCCCCAGTCCCTCCGGCTTTATATCCTACGCGCGGAGTTATTGTCACCGAGGCGATCTCAACTTCTGCTATGGCCGGTGATATGGGAGAGGGGAGCTCGATGTCATTCGATGTTCAAATGATTGAAGAGCTACTTGGTCACTCTCTTGACCCTATTCCTGATCCTTCATTTGCGACGAGTGGAGCTGCTCCAGTTTTCAGTTCTGTTGGTATTTCTAGTTCTCCAACGGGTATGGCCGCGCTCCCGTCAAAGCCGCGAATACTGGATTGGCATGGTTTCAAGTTTTTGGTTTTCAGATTCATTTGATCGTAGGCTCGCTTAAATATTATATTCACGGAACTCCCGCTGTCAACCAGAATCCTTTCCATCCACACATGGCCTACCTGAGCTGATATGACTAGTGGATCGGTAGTCGGGACTATGATTCTGTCATCATCACTATACTGAAATACGATGTCATCGGTCATTGCTTTCTGTCGTTTGATCTGAACTCTATCTTTCAAATGTCTACAGCATGCAGCATCTACATGCCCAGTAGGGCTGGCATATGACTTCATCTCATCCCAGCTCCGCTTTGTTGGATAAGGGATACCTTCGACAACATTTACTACTAACCTCCAGCCGGTGGGGGTTGAGTCTTCCTGCGTTAGATAATTGGATTCATTACTTTGATTTGATGGGCCCGCTTCTCCCGGCTGGGCGTCTGAACAAACTGCTCCAGCTTCTTTTCTCTGATCAATTTTTCAACGAGATCTTGTAAGTGACGACACTCGTTTGTATCGTGCCCGTAGCTTTCATGGAACCGACAAAACTTTCCCGTCTGGATTTGCTTGTCTGACGACGGTCTTGGCGCAGGTTTTTGATACTGAGTTGTATCACGGTTTGTAAATATAGGTCCTCTAGTGATGTATTCAGGGAGTGTAACTGTCAAACATTGGATTCTTGCGCTGCGGGCCACGATTTTGATCTTGCTTCTTAATTTGATTCACGCTCTCTCTTTGCCGAGCTTGTTTGTTTTTAACGTTCAACTGAACTTTTCCGGAGCTCTCACCGGACTGTTTGATTGCTACATTGCTTGGAATCCCTTTCGTACTCGGTCCTGCATCAGTTTGCTTCCTAGACTGTTTCGCATCCTCCCTTCTCAGGAATTGAGTCGCCTTGGCGTGGAAACGGTCCAACGATGCAGGTGGTTTTCCTGCTAACCAGCTGCCAAACTCAGAATCGGGGTCGATCCCCTTAGTCAGCGCCATAAGGATGGAGTTATCGTTTGGATTGCTGATCTCCGCACATGCCGTATGGAATCTCTCTAAATAGTGTCTGAGCGTTTCTCCAGGAGCTTGAGTGACACTAGACAGAGTGTTGACATCTTTCGGCCTTGCGACGTGCATGCGGAATTGTTCAACGAATTTTGTGGCCAACTAGTTGAATGAAGAGATGGATCGAGGAGGCAATCGGGTGAATCACATGGTGGCGATGCCCCCCAAGGATACGGGGAAACTACGACACTTCACGGCATCGTCGGCGCGGGCAGCGGTCATCGACCATTCATATTTCAGAATATGTTGGTTGGGATCGGAGTTTCCTTCGTACGTGGGTAAAGTTGGCATTCTGAATCGCCGTGGGGGTTCGACAGTAAGGATATCGCCTGTAAAAGGAGTGTGACTTCGGGAAACTCCCCAATCGTCATTTGTGAATCCCTGACTCTCATGGATCATCTGACGTATCATAGTTGAAAGATTCGGCATTTGCGCGTTTTGTGCGGCCTGCACCGGAGTATGATTACGTTCCATTCTTTGGGGCTGGTTCAGATATTGTCGACGGTCCAAGTTTTGCCTTCTTGGTTCGTGGTCTTCTGGGACATATAGTTCGGGAGTACGTCGCTATGACGACGGTCCAGGTCCGACTGATCTTGAGCGTCGACTCCTGGTTCGGCCGCAACGTTAGTGGTGCGGTATTCTGCGGTGTGGTGAGGAACGGCACCTCCTCGGGAGGAGGGTCCGGTTTGGAAACTGGCTGACGGACCTACTCTCAGTTATCCAACGGTCAGTGCCGGTTGATTTTCAGTGACTGGCATGTGACTCCCATCTAGTCGGGGTCGTGGTGATCGATTGTGGTAATCAGAAGATGAAGAACTCTCGCTGGAGGAGCGAGAAGCGTGGTCTCTCTTGGACCTTTTTCGCTTCTGGCGATCCAGCTTGTCAATTAGCTCAGCATTAGCGCGTAGCTGTTCTTCCAGTTGTTGCCGACTCTGGGTCAGCTCTTGGAGTAGCAACTGCAACTCTTGTCGGGTAACCGAACCTGACGGTTCGAAGTGCCCAGTTGCATCCTGATTAGATGGAGGTGGCGGCACAGGATTCTGTCGATCTTGCTCTTGTTGATTGATAACATTTGAGGTGGTTCTTATATTAACCATCTTGAAAGAAAAATTCCTTTCCTAGACTTTTTACAAATCTGAATAGAAGGGAAGGAAGTTGGAATTGAAATCTGGATCTCTCTCTTAGATTTATGCAATCCGATATCGATGATAGATCCAATGAGCAAGAGAAAACCTTAGTTCAACTCTCAGTGAAAGCACCAAAGTGTTTGTGTCAAAATTGGGCACAACACTCGTCGGAAGTTTTTGAAGAGATAATAAAGGAAGAAAGTTAATCAAAATGTGGATTATCTAACAAAAACTCCAAATAACAGGAAGTAAATTGCACGAGAGACAACGATTTAGAGTGATTCGGCGTATTGCCTACGTCCACTATGAAGTTTTGTTACTTTATTGCTTGATATTCGGAGAATACAACTTTTTTATGTCAAAGTACAGCAAGTAGTAAGCCGAAATTCGAAATCAAAGGCAGCGGTGGTGCTCTGAAGCAATTCTGGCAGCGTCCGGGCGTTCTCTTCCTCTAAAAATTCTCCGATCCCTTTTCTGAATGACCAGGGCTCTATTTATAGGTGTAGGAGGCTGATATTTCACCTAAAATCAGGGGAGAACGCTTCTAGCACGTGAGGGGGGCCCATACGGTCGAATTCTGGAGATCCGGGCCCACTTTGGGATCGATTCGACCCTTGGTTCGGATCGATCAAAAAAGTGTCCTATCGCGATGAAACTTGGCGTGAACATTCTTCTACGTATATGCAAGCTCCTGTGAAAATTTCATAGCATTTGGATTTGTAGATCTCGAGTTATGATCGATTCAAGATGGAGTTTTTCGCCCTATGGATCCGTTCGAATCAATACGGTTCGAATCCATAGGGTCGAATCCATGCTTCTGCATATGAAAGTGATGACGTGGTGCGTATGCTTCGGGTCAATCCCCCTTTTTCTCCGAGTTTTCTGGGTCATATCCTTGGTTTTAGCCGCGTTTATCCGATGGATTCGAAGAGTGGGATTCGAAGGCATGCTTCCTTCGAATCGATGGAACTGGTACTCGTTCGAATCGGTCAAAGCATTTGATCGATTCGAGGTTGCCTCAATTAGGGGATTCGAAGACGGGTTTTTGTAATGGAGCCGGGGCTTCTTCACTTGCATGGATTCGAGGAAACTTTCCCCCGATGGATTCGATCTAGGGCATACAAGGATGGATTCGAACCAAGGCATAATGGGATGGATACGACCTTAAAGCTTACTCGATGGAGTCGAAGCAAGGTGTGTTCTGATGGATTCGAACCATGGCTGACTATCGATGGATTCGAACCAAGGCCTTGTGGACGGATTCGAACCAATGCATGGTTGATGGAGTCGAAGCATGGCCACTTGGATGGATTCGAACCAATGTGTGGTCGATGGATTCGGAGCATGGCTTACTTCTGATCGATTCGAACCTATGCCATTCCTGAGGGATTCGAGCCTATATCATTCCATCCATCTCCCATTGGCGATAACTTGAGCATACTAACTCGGATTGCCCCGAAATTTGGAACGTTGGTTTCTACCACTTAGCTTGACGTGTCTTATCAATCGTAGCCCGATCCGGACTCGGGCAAAATTCATCGATATTTGTAGTTGCCCAATCAATCATTCCAAATTGAGGACATGTGATCCTGTCTTTTTCAGTCAGTTCCTGGTTATCTCGGCCTTGCCAAAAGGCGGGATAACACAAGCAAATCACAACAAATACATATTTAAAGGTAAATATTGATAGTCGGTTATTTAACTATCAATAGGCATGCACAATATCACCAAATTCCAAAATAATTTTCCAAAATATCTTTACTAGATATATAATTTCCACACTTCAACCATTTGAAAACAAATTTTCAAATCACTTTTCACCTTTACCACTTTTGAAAACAAATTTCAATCATTTTCCTTACACGGAAATACTTTCATTTCAAAATGGTTCATTTAAACCAATTAAACAAATCCTTAACGATTTACTTTATATTTACGTTCCAAATCCGTAAAATTCATTTCCCTTTCTTTTATAAATTTCATAATGAATTCACATTTCCAAAATATCTATGAATATACGATTTTCAAATCGATTTCTAATATTCATTTTCAATTTATTTTTAAAAGATAAAATCTTAAAATATTCACTCCATATTGGAAAACATTTCCATACTTATTTAATAATAAGTAATTCACAAATCCAATTATTTTTGACACTTAGAAAATATTTAATATACTTAAATTAAAATTAAGTATATATTTCATTCTTTAAAGAAAGCATTCTCTTAAACACATTTATTTAAGTCAAAACGAATGTTGCGTAAAACATCGTTACGACAACCCAAAATCACTAGTATAGGGATTCGAAATTTTAGATAGATATATAAATCCCAATACTATATAAAACATTTCCTTTCGGAAATCATTTACTATAACAACAGTGTTATAGTCCATCATTTCCTTATTTCTCGAAAACGTCTATTTCAACAATGAATGTTGAAATCTGTGGTTTCGATAGTTAATACATTTTAAAACATCTTTAAATCATTTTAATGCTATTTAAAATATCACTTCCCTAAAACACTTCTTTAATATATTATTCACTGTCCAAAATCGTGAATATACTTCTTTAACCAAATTCAACATTTCTACATATTTTATTTAAAGGATTATCCACTGTCCAAAATCGTGAATATAACTCCCAACCAACTCTTTATTATTACACATATTATATAAAGGATAATTCGCTATCCAAAATCGCGAATATATCTCCTTTACTAAACTTCTATATTTAATTTATCAAATTCAATTAATTTCGGATTTATAAAACAATGTTTATAAATTCCATTTCTATTTATAAAAACTTCGATTTACAAATCTCCTTTATTTACCAGTTCAATTTATAACTCAATTTTATTCCCAAAATCTAATTTATAATTTAATAATTATAAATCTTTTATTTACAAAATCGTTCTTTTAAACTTCACAAATTATAAATCTTATTACTTATAAGATTCATTTATAACTCCCTCTTTACATTTATAAAAACTCCATTAAAATTCCATTATTCTGATTTATAAAAAATCCAATTTTATAAATCTTCTATATATAACTTTTATAATAAAATCAAAAGTCTCTATTTAAACTATTTTTTATAAAATCATTAACTCCATATTTCAAAAATCAAATTTTCAACTATATTTCTTAAAAGTCATATTTTTATATAACATTAAAATTATAACGTTTATTTATTTAAAATGAATCAATTCCAAAATTTTAATAATACGTGTACTTTTCAAAAATCCTTTTAAATTAGAAATCGTTCCTTTAACATTTTAAAACTCCAAAATAGGCCCAATGATGCAACAGCAGCAAAAAAAGTCAATCACGGTATCAAAACATCATATATCATCATATGATAATCAACAAATATCACAATATCTATAATCAAATAAATACTGGTGAGGAATCCAGTTGGATCCCTCCAACCTGTGTCCCTGCATCCACAGATGTTAACACAATACCAATTCCGTTCCAATACGGAATATCGCGGTATATGGGATTTATAAAATATTATCCGCTATTATGCGGCGCAATAGGGTCTCATCCGCTATATAATGCGGGAAATCAACTCCAAGTACATATATAATACCAATTCCACTTTACGGTAAAATATTCGCGGTATATGTTTTTAATAAATAACCTCCGCTTAATATACGACGTATAAGGTCTATTTACAATACAACATATAATAATTTATCATCCAAGCATACAATCAAGCAAATTTTAAATCTAAATATTTAAAATTTAAATCGAAACAGATTCGATTGAGTGAGAAGTTCTCACCTTGCTTTCAATTCAGTTTCAGCGTTTTATTTCGAATAAAATTAAACGTGCGTTTAATTTTACCCAAAATTTTCACTAGCTCCAAACGGTTCCAATCTTGTTACATGGCGTAGTGCTCAACAAAACGAAACCAACGCAATTTGTTTCGTAAATTTTCAACCTCGTATGACAAAGATACAACATTTTAAACTTTAAACGAATTTATATTATAAAATTTAATAACAAATTTATTATATTTTTTTCATACTTCAATCTCGGCCGTGCATTTTGAAAATGAAATCAAGGCCGTCGTTTTCATCTTCTTCCCAGATAACACGCATGTGCAAGAAACCCATCGGCCGTTCAAATCTTTGATGCCGCACCCCCCCACGTTGACCTCAGCGATGATCCAGTTCCGCCATTCGAAAGGTCGCGACGAACTCCATCTTCGGCCAGATTTGCTTGAAGCTCGGTCGAGCTCCCTGCTCGAAAAACGCGTGTAAACTTAGTGCGAACGGAGGCGAACTGCTGCCACCTCGCGAGGCCGTGGTCGATCTCCACCGTTGGATGTGAAGCACTTGGCGTGCTCTACGTTTTTCTAGTTGGAAGATTTGGATGAAAATCGATGGATGAGGAGATCGGAGAGGATGAAGTTCGTGGCATTTCGGCCATTGATTATAAACAAGCGGCGGGTGAAGCTTTAAAACCCTAGGGTTTTCTTTTTATTTGCAAAAGTGAAAATATTGAGGTGCTTATATAGAAAATTTCACCAAAACACTATTCACTCGAATTTTTCCGAACTCCAGTGCCGGCTGGCGTTTCTAGGGTTTACCCCTCGTTTCGGACATAATGAAACGTGTTTCGGAGGCTAATTCCATCATCTGTGCGAGTTACGGCAATAAACGATCAAATTTAAATTAAATCGATTAAACTAATTTCTCTGCGTTTTGGCTTACCCCGGACAAACCGTTAATTCAATTGACACGAAATTTGAAATATTACAATAATATGACATTATGGATCCGATGAAACTAGTTTCGTCAAAATCCAAGACTGTTTGAAAAATGGCTATTTTTACTGGTCGATTAAATACTAAAATATTCAATTTTCACAATTTAACTTTTAATTCAATTTTAAAAGTTCCACAACATCATTCTAACTCCAATATGATTAAATAAAATTTTACAAATCATTTTCAACCACATTAAACCCAATTTCCGATTATTTCTATATTTTTGAAATATTAAATTATCGATTTAATTATCCAATTAAATCTAGATATTCAAAATAAATTATTCGACTTACAAATCTTACTTGTTAATATTTAAAATCAATTAAATATATAAATTTTAATTGACAGAAATTCTGGGTCGTTACAAACTTCCCCCCTTAAAAGAATTTCGTCCTCGAAATTACCAAGTAAGAAAAGGTTACAGAATCTATTAATTTCCCAAAACAAACCGTTCAATTTAGATTTTACAAATCTCTTAAGTGTTTAACTTTTCCAAAATTCATAGTTAAACTTCTTTCAACAACTTTACTAAGTTTTCGAATCTCTACTTAGTTATCTTTTCAAAATTTTCCAATTTTCTCAAAAATATTCTAACGCCTTAAATTTTCGGAAAAATTCGCCAGAGTCTTCTTTGCGCAGCTCGATCCGAAAAAAATGACAGTGTATATATATCACAAATATACATCTCATCAAGTGATGAGGCATCCCACAGGGAAAAAAGTGTAAAAGTACGGTATTTAATCCGAGATATGTACCTTATATATTATTAGCGAGCATATACGGCTAATATAGCGCGAAAGTGAGCTCTAAATGCGAAGCAAGCGCAATCCGCACCTACTAAACACTCAACAAACAATGAGAAACATGTATATATAAAAGTAATATCAATATACAACATATATCAACAACTATATATGCCAATATAGCAAATGCAACAAAACAAAAAATCCAACCATCATCCAACTAGCATTTAACTAACATCCATAACCAAATCAATTACATTCACTTCTCATTAATATTCAATGAATTGGTTTTCCAATTTAAATCACATTTGATTCATTAACATTGGATGTTTTTACTAACATTCATCTATTCATATTCAAGTTGGTTCATTTCCAAATCAAATTCAATTCTATTTAAGAGTCACTTAACTTCTAATTTGATTTCAATGATTTATAGCTTTCCATTTCATCAATTCAATTTCATCAACACTTAATGAAATATACACAATTAATTAACAATCAAATAACAACTAATGTATATTCAACATAACCAAATTATTTAATTTACATTCAATTTGGTCCAACACTTTTAATTCCAATTGGTTTATATTAAATTGATTTTCATTCAATTATTCAACTTCCAATAACATTAGCTTTTAATGAATTAACACTTACATTCATTATTTCATATCAACTTATTTACATTCGATTGATTAACATTCAATCCATTTATCAATTCAATTTCTAATTCCTTTAACAAATAAGGTTGAATTTCATTTATATAACTCAAGTTCATATTCATCACTTCTCTTGATTAATTTGCTTCGATACCAAAATCAACTTTATTCAACTTCACTTAAGTTATATTCCATTTCAAACATCTTTTGTTTAACTTAACTTAAAATTCCACTTATAAATCCAATTCAGATTTCATTTCTATTTAACTTTTTACCAAAGCCAAATTTTCATCACTTATTCAAATTCAGATTTATTTTGCTTAACAAAATTGTTTAACCATTTATCATTTGGTTTCACTTATATTCAACTATTACAACTTGGATTTAATTGATTCACTTATATGTACTTTAATTTAACTCCATCCTTTAAGTTAAATTTATCCAACTTAATCCCAATCAAATCTCATTTCAATTTATAAAACTCATTTATACATTCACATAACCAATTTCATTCCATTAATGAATTTTATTCCCATTTGTATATGAATCCATTCCTTTATCCTTTGGTTATTATTTCAATTTCTTATTTATATTTCTATATAATAATGATATATTTCTATATCATCACTTCCAAACAACCAAGCAACCATATATTATAAACATTTATAGAAAATTTATTTCTTTTAATATACGAAAATAGTTTTGGGTAAAATTATTTTATTTACCCAATTCAAAACAATATTGTGTCAGTTTATCTTGTTTAAGAGTTTAGAAACCCCTATCGATTACGGTTATAATTCCCGCACCGACCAGAATTCATAAACAATCAACCGATAAGTCAACACAATACGAAACAATTTATATTCACTAACAAATACACGCTCATAGCTATTATTACACTCAAACTCGTTCTAGAGCACTGCTGACTCTATCTCTAATGAGTAACACCCAACAGAGCGTCGCTTAACCATATGCTCTGATACCTGATGTAACGATCGCGATTTTTCGACGCTCGAAAACCGACATCAACACTTACACTGTATCAACTGCCGAGCAATCAAATGCCGAAAAACCAAAATGTTATGGTTAAAGAAGAACAAAAAGATAAAAGAAGAGAGAGAAAGATAGAACAGAACAGAAAGGAATAACAGAACAATATCAGAATCTCACAATCGCAGCGGAACAACATATAATAGATAAATGAATAATCTTTAAACATAGAACTGTATCAGTTATTACATCACATCACATCACATTACATTACATTATCGGAGTATACAACAACAAACAGCGGAAAAGAGATACAATATACTAGTTGATACGCCATGCCCTCCATCTTGCCTCCAAATCTCCACAGCAACTCCCGAATTCCAGAATGACCTGATAACCTGACTCTAGACTGCCCGTGTGGAAATTGGTGGGCACCCAGAGTTTAGGAGGGAAACAATAAACTCCAGGTCAGTCATGGGACTGGTGTGAGAACTTAAAACAGTTTACCTTTAAAACAAACAACAGGAATATTTTAAAATAGATTCGAAATGCTTTTTTGTTTTGAAAATGAGACTACCTAAGGCCTGCCCCGCACACACAATGCAAACGAAGAATCGGAGGAGATTTCTCCTTGTGTTAGTCAAAGATGCTTGATACGCATTAAAAAGAAAGATTTGATATTATTACTAGTGCATAGTGTAGGAAAAATCATTTCGAAAGTAAAGTATAAATCTTAGCCAACATACGACCATTATCGTATGCCTACTATAGCTACCATGTTCAATAGCAAGTTACCGCCACATTCCATGGCAGGTTATACAACTAAAACTGTACAAGGTTCGTATTGTTTCTTTGGATTTCCAACAAATGGTCAGGCCAAGGAACTTTCCATTGCCACATGGGTACGCCTCTGGAAAGACGACTCGAGAACCTAACCGGATCTCTGCCAACACAAGGCCGGGTTACCCCTAACTGGGTAACTACTGACATGAATATGTCATCCCCCGATCGTAACCGATCTATATCCGAGGATCCTCGATTACAACAACCACAAAGTAATAAATTTGCAGCAAAAACATAGGTTAAGTATCTGGGTTTCATACCATGATACCACCTCTATCCAAAAAAATGGCATACACTAAAGGGGCGCTACCCCCTAATAACCTTGCTGCATCCTTCCTGTTTTGACCATTTCCGGGGTGTGAGGTCCGACGAAGTCTCGTCCACAAAGCTACGCTTTATACAAAAGCTGTGCTTTGATCATCAAATGCTCAACAGCACTTCGTATGCCACGTTATCAATTTGGGAATGTATCACTAGTAACCATCAACTACATAACCTCTGAGCTCGTACATCTCAGAGAAGGGTGTTAAGCTAAGAAAATAAATTCTCTGCCACCAACAGAAATATTTTTGATAGAAACCAGCTTTACATCTCAAATTGTAACTTCAGACACACATCCATACAAGTCTGTTCCGGGATCGAACGGAACCGAAGGCACTTCCAAAGAAGTCCTTGCAATCCGGATATTCACTAATCACGTCCGGAATTCCCGTCACTAAGGGTGATAAAACCTCTATATCGGAGATCAGCCGATGCAGAGTCATTCGACGGTAATCCTTCCGTTTTCAAAAATATCCGGTCTTCAACACCGGTCTTCAAATGCAATCCATAAGGACGTATCACATATTCGGAATGGGTTATACGACCCAAAGGTCCTTTCCCGGCCAACCCGAATAGTGAGCGCTTATTTTAAAAATAAGTGTAGCATTCAAATTCAAGCAAATCAC
Source organism: Allium cepa (assembly GCA_030765085.1). Lineage (NCBI taxonomy): Eukaryota > Viridiplantae > Streptophyta > Magnoliopsida > Asparagales > Amaryllidaceae > Allium > Allium cepa. The sequence continues at coordinate 245,334,583 of CM060930.1, forward strand.
AACAAATACATATTTAAAGGTAAATATTGATAATCGGTTATTTAACTATCAATAAGCGTGCACAACGTCACCAGATTCCAAATAATTTTCCAAATTATTTATTTCCAAAATATCTTTACTAGATATATAATTTCCACACTTCAACCATTTGAAAACAAATTTTCAAATCACTTTTCACCTTTACCACTTCTGAAAACAAATTTCAATCATTTTCCTTACGCGGAAATACTTTCATTTCAAAATGGTTCATTTAAACCAATTAAATAAATCTTTAACGATTTACTTTATATTTTCGTTCCAAATCCGTAAAATTCATTTCCCTTTCTTTTATAAATTCCATAATGAATTCACATTTCCAAAATATCTATGAATATACGATTTTCACATCGATTTCTAATATTCATTTTCAATTTATTTTTAAAAGATAAAATCTCAAAATATTCACTCCATATTGGAAAACATTTCCATATTTATTTAATAATAAGTAATTCACAAATCCATTTATTTTCAACACTTGGAAAATATTCAATATACTTAAATCGAAATTAAGTATATATTTCATTCTTTAAAGAAAGCATTCTCATAAACACATTTATTTGAGTCAAAACGAATGTTGCGTAAAACATCGTTATGACAACCCAAAATCACTGGTATAGGGGTTCGAAATTTTAGATAGATATATAAATCCCAATACTATATAAAACATTTCCTTTCAGAAATCATTTACTATAACAACGGTTTTATAGTCCACCATTTCCTTATTTCTCGAAAATGTCTATTTCAACAATGAATGTTAAAATCTATGGTTTCGATAGTTAATACATTTTAAAACATCTTTAAATCGTTTTAATTCAATTTAAAATATCACTTCCCTAAAACACCTCTTTAATATATTATTCACTGTCCAAAATCGTGAATATACTTCTTTAACCAAATTCAACATTTCTACATATTTTATTTAAAGGATTATCCACTGTCCAAAATTGTGAATATAACTCCCAACCAACTCTTTATTATTACACATATTATATAAAGGATAATTCGCTATCCAAAATCGCGAATATATCTCCTTTACTAAACTTCTATATTTAATTTATCAAATTCAATTAATTTCGAATTTATAAAACAATGTTTATAAATTCCATTTCTATTTATAAAAACTTCGATTTACAAATCTCCTTTATTTACCAATTCAATTTATAACTCAATTTTATTCCTAAAATCTAATTTATAAGTTAGTTACTTATAAATCTTTTATTTACAAAATCGTTCTTTTAAACTTCACAAATTATAAATCTTATTACTTATAAGATTCATTTATAACTCCCTCTTTACATTTATAAAAACTCCATTAAAGTTCCATTATTCTGATTTATAAAAAATCCCATTTTATAAATCTTATATATATAACTTTTATAATAAATTCAAAAGTCTCTATTTAAACTATTTTTTATAAAACCATTAACTCCATATTTCAAAAATCAAATTTTCATCTATATTTCTTAAAAATCATATTTTTATATAACATTAAAATTATAACATTTATTTATATAAAATGAATCAATTCCAAAATTTTAATAAAACGTATACTTTCCAAAAATCACTTTAAAAATCCTTTTAAATTAGAAATCATTCCTTTAACATTTTAAAACTCCAAAACAGGCCCAATGATGCAACAACACAAAAAAAAATCAATCATGGCATCCAAACACCATATATCATCATATGATAATCAACAAATATCACGATATCTGTAATCAAATAAATACTGGTGAGGAATCCAGTTGGATCCCTCCAACCTGTTTCTCTGCATCCACAGATGTTAGCACAATACCAATTCCGTTCCAATACGGAATATCGCGGTATATGGGATTTATAAAATATTATCTGCTATTATGTGGCGCAATAGGGTCTCATCTGCTATACAATGCAGGAAATCAACTCCAAGTACATATATAATACCAATTCCACTTTACGGTGAAATATTCGCGGTATATGTTTTTAATAAACAACCTCCGCTTAATATATGACGTATAGGGTCTATTTACAATACAACAAATAATAATTTATCATCCAAGCATACAATCAAGCAAATTTTAAATCTAACTATTTATAATTTAAATCGAAACAGATTCGATTGTGTGAGAAGTTCTCACATTGCTTTCAATTCAGTTTCAGCGTTTTATTTCGAATAAAATTAAACATGCGTTTAATTTTACCCAAAATTTTCACTAGCTCCAAATGGTTCCAATCTAGTTCCATCGCGTAGTGCTCGACAAAACGAAGCCAACGCAATTTGTTTCGTAATTTTTCAACCTCGTATGACAAAGATACAACATTTTAAACTTTAAACGAATTTATATTATAAAATTTAATAACAAATTTATTATTATTTTTTCATACTTCAATCTCGGCCGTGCATTTTTAAAATGAAATCAAGGCCGTCGTTTTCATCTTCTTCCCAGGTAACACGCGCGTGCAAGAAACCCATCGACCGTTCAAATCTTTGATGCCGCACCCCCCACGTTGACCTCAACGATGATCCAGCTCCGCCATTCGAAAGGTCGCGACGAACTCCATCTTCGGCCAGATTTGCTTGAAGCTCGGTCGAGCTCCCTGCTCGAAAAAAACGTGCAAACTTAGTGCGAACGGAGGCGAACTACTGCCACCTCGCGAGGCCGTGGTCGATCTCCACCGTTGGATGTGAAACACTCGGCGTACTCTACGTTTTTCTAGTTGGAAGATTTGGATGAAAGTCGATGGATGAGGAGATCGGAGAGGATGAATTTCGTAGCATTTCAGCCATTGATTATAAACAAGCGGCGGTCGAAGCTTTAAAACCCTAGGGTTTTCTTTTTATTTGCAAAAGTGAAAATATTGAGGTGCTTATATAGAAAATTTCACCAAAACACTATTCACCCGAATTTTTCCGAACTCTAAACGAAGCATGCCGGTTGGCGTTTCTAGGGTTTGCCCCGCGTTCCGGACACAATGGAATGTGTTTCGGAGGGTAATTCCATCATCTGTGCGAGTTACGACAATAAACGATCAAATTTAAATTAAATCGATTAAACTAATTTCTATGCGTTTTGGCTTGCCTCGAACAAACCGTTAATCCGATTGAGTCGAAATTTGAAATCTTACAATAATATAACATTACGGATCCGATGAAACTAGTTTCGTCGAAATCCGAGACTGTTTGAAAAATGGCTATTTTTACTCGTTAATTAAATATTAAAATATTCAATTTTCACAATTTAACTTTTAATTCAATTTTAAAAGTTCTACAACATCATTCTAACTCCAATATGATTAAATAAAATTTTACAAATCATTTTCAATCACATTAAACCCAATTTCCGATTATTTCTGTATTTTTGAAATATTAAATTATCGATTTAATTATCCAATTAAATCTAGATATTCAAAATAAATTATTCGACTTACATATCTTACTTGTTAATATTTAAAATCAATTAAATATACAAATTTTAGTTGACAGAAATTCTGGGTCGTTACAGGTTTCGACCCCTTCGAAAGCATGGTTTCGACACCATACATGCCGCCTTTCTCCAATCCATTACGTACCAACGCTTTGATACCTTATGTAAAGACTGTTTTAATGCCTTTTAAGTAATTGCTTTTTAACAAACCTGCCTATTTTCAAACATTTAATTGGTTGCCATAAACTTTTAAAATTCTTATCAAAATAAAACTGTCGTAATTATTTCAAATCTAAATAAAATAATTTAGCAAATTAGCCCTTATTAAGCCAAAATAATTAAAACTTTCTACTCCTTCATCTAAAATAATTTAATTTCCGTAGTAAATTACTTAGAAAAATCCCCAAAAATTCACATTTTATATGTTATCCAACAGATATACATTTTAGACCCAAATTCTTCATAATATAACCGAAATTAATTTCTAAACCAAATTATTCATATTTTTCTTTGAAATTCGTAATAATTTTTACATAGCTTGGAAAATTATAAAAATTAAACCCGTCTCCAAAACAATGTTTTACATAATATATAAATTCCTCACGGCCTTCAGAATTCAATATAGACTATTTCAGCCTTAAAACCGTATAAAACACTTATCAAACAATCTTGTTTGAATTAAACATATCATAAAATCCAAGCATATCATCATCAAAAATTCTCATAATGGATATAAACTTAAACCCGAAATCAAATGATCATAAAAACAAAAATAGGGATGGTTTTGATTATTATCCACGTTGATTAGGATAAGGAACTTGAGATTTGATCTTTGATTAATTTTCCTTGCTTGATTGGTTAGCTCTTGATTGATTTTCCCCTTCTCTTCCCTAAGCTTGTGTTTTCTTTGAGTTATGTTTTTCGATTTATGAAAAATTAACGTGAATAAAAAGTAGAACCATGAGTACAAGGGTTATGGGATTATGGTGCGACAATTCCTAATATGCCTTTGTTTTAATTATTTTCTTATTAATTAGCATAAGAAACCTTTCGTAGCCCATTCTATATATTTAATTAAGCACGACCTTTAAATTTAAATTTTCAAATCTCAATCCCCTTATCACTCTAACATTTACATTATTATATTTAATTTATGTAATTAAATCTCTTGAATAATGTTATTAAAAATTAGAGGTGTTACAGCTCCTCTCCTTAAAGAATTTCATCCTCGAAATTCATTAAGGACTAAACACTAAACATACCAATCATCCTTAAAAACTCCTAACAACCATACTAGCCTACCTGACTAGCAACTATCTATATAAATCTAATGTAGGTATACCCTCAAAGCGGATCAGGATAAGTATCTTTAATCCTATCTTCTGTCTCCCAAGTTTAGTCTTTCTCGTTGCCGCTCCATTGAACTTTCACAAACTTGAATGTCTTATTCCTTAACCTTTTCTCGTCTCTCGCTACGACCCAAACTGGTTGTCTAACAATAGTCAAATTCGGTTCTATTATCAAATCTTCCAACCCTGTCGGAGGAATAGTTGTCTCTGGGTCACACACATACTTGCCAAGATGAGACACATGAAACACATTATGGACACATGCCATATTGCTCTACAACTCTACTCTGTATGCAAGCTTCTCGAACCTCTCTATACTTGGAATGGACCAACATCTCTCGATGCCAGTTTAACCGACTTTCCAAATCGTACCACACCCTTCATCGGCGATGCCTTAATGAAAACCCTATCTCCAACTGAAAATTCTAGGTCTTTATTCCTCATATCTAAGTAACTCTTCTATCTGAACTGAGCTTCCTTCATCATTTCTCGGATCAACTCGATCTTCTCTATCGCCTCTCTAACCAGATCTGGAACTAAGACTTATCTGTTTCCAGTCTCCAAACAACATGCTGGTGATTTGCATGGCCTTCCATATAAAGCTTCAAAAAGCATCATTCCTATACTAGTCTGGTAACTATTATTATAGGAAAACTCCACTAAATGTAGGTGATCTTCGCAAGATCCACCAAAGTCCAATACACAAGCTCTCAGTAAATCCTCGAGTACCTTATTTGACTCTCTCTGTCTGCCCATTCGTCCGAAGGTGATACGCGGTACTCATATTAAGCTCGGTACCTAACACATCATGTAGACTCTTCCAAAATTTACTAGTTAACAAAGCATCTCCATCGCTGACTATACTACTAGGAATTCCACGTAGTCTAACTATGTTCTTCATGGACAACTTAGCTAAAATAGGTGTTGTCCTGGTTGACTTAAGTGGAATGAAACGGGCACTCTTGGTCAACCTGTCCATATGACCCATATACTTTCATTTTCTCTATTTGACCTTTGCAACCCATCTATAAAATCCATGGATATCTAATCCCATTTTCAAACTGGTATCTCCAAAGGTTGAAGCAAACCACTCGACTTCTAATGTTCGGCCTTTACTTGTTGATAGTTTGCGCACTGTCTAACCCACAAGCCGACATCCCTCTTCATACCTTCTCAATAGAAGCTCCTCTTCGTATCTTGATACATTTTGGTCCCCTCGGGATAAATCGTGAACTTGGACCGATGAATTCCCCAAGAACTTCTTTCCTTAGGTCCTCAACATTTGGAACACATAACCATCTCTCTTTCTCAACCATCCTCTCTGTTCAAGACTAAACTCCTTTAGATCATCGATCTCTATTCCAACATTAAGCCTTCTAATCCTCTCGGCTAATACTGGATCCTCCTGCTGCTTAGAAGCAATCCTTTCGATCAACAGTAGTCAAACTTCCAAATAGGATAACATGGCGGGGCTCAGAATAGAACTAGAAGTCGACCTTAACTGTACACAACAAGTAGTCAAGGCTTTTAAATATTTCCATTCTGTCAACATAGCTAACACCACATTCTGATGTCTTCTGCTAAGAGCATCCGCCACTTTATTTCCTTTTCCAAGAGTACACTCTATACCAAAATAATAAGCTGCTAAAAAATCCATCCACCTCTGTTGTCTCATATTCAACTCCTTCCGAGAGAATAAATATCTTAAAGACTTATGATCTGTGTATAGGTCAAATCTCTCCCCTAAGAGATAATGCCTCCAAATCTTCAACGCGAAGATCACCGTTGCCGACTCCAAATCACAAGTAGAATATCCCACTACATGCGGTCTAAGCTGTCGTGAAGCGTAGGCAATGACTTTACCTTTTTGCATCAACACAGCTCCCAATCCAGTCCCACATGCGTCGGTATACACCACCAACCCTTGGTTTCCATCTGGCACTACTAAGATAGGTGCATTGGTCAACAAATGTTTTAACTTAAGGAATGCTTCCTCACTTTTGTCGGACTAGACAAACTTCACATCCTTCTTGGTCAACTTAGTCAAAGGTGTTGCTATCCGCGAGAAATCCTTGATGAATCTCCGGTGGTAGCCAGCAAGTCCAAGAAAACTTCTAATCTCCGTCACCATCTATGGTCTCTTCCAATTGTTAACAGCTTCGATCTTATCTGAATCGATTGACAAGCCTTTCTCTAAAACCACGTGACCAAGAAACTTAACCTCTTCCTTTCAAAAATGACACTTGGAAAACTTCGCCTTCAGTTGATGCTGCCTCAGCGTCTCAAGCACTACTCTAAGATGATCCTTATGCTCTCTTTCATCCTTAGAGTATACTGAAATGTCATTCATAAACACCAACACAAAGCTATCCAAGTACTCTCGAAAAACCCTATTCATCAAATCCATGAAGAAAGTAGGTGCATTCGTTAACCCGAATGGCGTCACTAATCACTCATACGGACAATAACTAGTCTGAAATGCTGTTAAAGGAATACTATCCTCTTCCACTCTTAGTTGATGGGAACTTGTCACCAAATCCAGCTGGAAAAACACTCTTGGCTCCACACAACCGATCAAATAGATCATAAATTTTCGGCAAAAGGTAATTTTTCTTAATCGTCTTCTCGTTCAACCTAGGATAGTCTATACACTTCCTCAATCACCCATCCGGTTTCTTCACGAACACCACGGTCGCTCTCCAAGACGAACTACTTGGTCTAATGATATTCCTTCCTTTTAGACCCACCAGCTGCACCATCAATTACTTCACCTCAGTCGTTGTCATCCTACTAGGTGGTCTTGTGACGCCCCACCTCTATACCCACGCTAGCCAAGGACACTACGGAGTAATGCCGTCAACTAGCACGAAGAATAAGGCTGTTGAGGAGCAACCATCCGTGTAATTACTTTATGCGATCACCGATATGTCAGATAGAACAACATGCATATCATTTCAAGAGAAAATCCAACATATCAGATACAAACACAAAGCTACTACACAGTGGCTATGAGGTCTTCGGAAACAAATATAGAAATAAGCATAACATAAATCAGTCACAGATGTTCATATCTCAAAGGCGGAAACATATATGAATATAACACATAGAAGTGTGCATCAGAGTAGTGGTCAAACAAGATCCACAATACCACAAAAGAATAGATACAAGTGCTAGACAAAAGAATATGTATACATCAAGGGGTCTCTAACTCGAATGTATAAAACAAAAACTACTAATATAAAGTAGTTAGCCAAAAGTCAGATGATGGTCGCAGATAAGGAGTCAAGCAGAAGCACCTGTAACATCTCGGTCTGACCCGAGCATTATTTAATAAGAAAATAATAAACAGATCAGTCTAGCTATAAATATCATTTAAAATGAGATAGAATAAGAGATGTATGATATCAATAATGCTATATTGTGACAAGTATACATTTAACAACAACAAAAATCATACAATATCTCAAGAATCTCAGAAACCCAAAAAGAATGTCATATTCTTTATTTTATTCACCGAACCACAAATATTGACAAACATATCAATGCCAATAAAATTGGTGAAACACAAATTCTAGAAATCATCAATTAGAAATCCAGAAATCACAAAGGGGAGGCCTGTCACAAACGGGAGCATGAAAATTCACTAACACGTGTATCACAAACAGAATGCTATCCCATGGTCGCTAACCATAGAGCCGGTGCATCGGCGTAGTACAATAACGGTACGCCCGAACTGAAAATCAAATAATTCGAAACAACGATGCAGTACAACAACGGTATGTCTAATGAACCGAAACTCAAATAATTCAAAACATCGACGCAGTACAATAACGGTACGTCCGATGAACCGAAACTCAAATAATTCAAAACATCGACGCAGTACAATAACGGTACGTGTTCGTCGACGGAAATTCTATCGGTTTAGAAAACCGTCGAACGAATTTATAATAAAATTTATACCGCAAGCGCACGGTGTACGAATGTAGCACGTGGCGAATACGGATTGATCCACAAGGAATTGTTGATTTAAATTTCCTACTCAATCAAATTAACCCAAAGTTGAGAAATTGTTAACTAGAAATAAAATGAGGCTAACACTAGGAAAATGTGATTCAAAATCTATTAGACTAAAGAACAATTTAGAGGCAAATCCACTCTCAAATTTTTGTAAATCAACAAACACATAATTTATGATCTCTAACTTTGATATCAAGTGGAATAATCATTGTATTTATCATAAGTATGGTTTGCTTATGTTATTATTTAACGTAACTCAAACCATCAAACTATAATACAACAATTATACCACTTATAATTCTCATGAAAATGAAGCCAAAGCAAAAGCTATTTTAAGTATGATCTATTTACTATTGTAACTAGTAATATAGATCATCAAATTTCATTTTTACTTTCATTTCATAATCAAAAATTAATTAGAAAATGATGATGTAAATTGTGTTTATGTTGAATAAGAATAGCTCATTTGCATAAGCAATATAAGCTATCAAACCCACTTGTATAAACTTATATCAAAATTCACATTCATGAAGCATAAACAAAGAGATCATAAATCATAAAAATGTTGAAATTACATAAAGTTAGAGAGCTTCATCACCCCTAAATTAGAGGGGTTTAGCTACTCATTTGTGGCATTGAAGCATCACATGTAAGTTTCAACATTAAAAAGAAAAGAAAAATAGAAAATAAGTAAAGAAGGCAAAAGAGATTAGCTACTAACTGCTTGCATAAATATGAATCTAAGCTATGAACATAAGGAGAAAGAGAGCATAGAAATAAACATTAACAATAAAACAAAGAAAAGCATGTAGAAAAGAGAGAAGAAAGAGGCTTGGAAGCCATTTTTATTTCATAGAAAATTGTGCTTACACTTGATTTCTTAATTTCCTAAGTAAGATGAAAGAGTAGAAGATGCTCTTTTCATGTACATAAGGGGGCTATTTATACATGCATAAAACCCTAATTCTATTTTTAGGGAGCTTACTAAATTGCCCTTTAGGAAGTGCGGCCACCAAGTAACCATTATCCACTAATTAATCCATCATTTGTTTTGCATGAAGCTTTAACATCCACTTAGTTGTCCATTAGCTCCAAATTGTACATTTAGGTAAGTGGGTGGGGTCCTCCATGTTCATGGCTTGAATTATTTCCCTCTTCTTTCCTTTGTATTCATTTGTGCATGCATATATCTTCATATAAGCCTCTTCCATATGCATTCAAATTCCTATAAAAATTATCAAAAAATGTCCGAGTAAAAATTCTTATATTGACACATGCACAAAATGACCGTTTTGCCCCTGAATGAAGATGAAAATATGATGGTTGGAAATAATTAAATTTTGGTTTTAAACATGTTAAAATGCCCAAATATGATGATTATTTAAATAAAAAGAGATAAAATATGGATGTAAATGTACGCACAATTACGTGCATATCAGTACGTCCGATGAACCGAAACTCAAATAATTCAGAAATCGACCCAGTACAATAACTGTACGTCCGATGAACCGAAACACCATAATAGAACATGGGTCGCTAGCCCATAAAAGAAATGAGGCGAAGCTCAATAGAACGAGGTACAGTCCCCCACGTGGACAAAGAGACATCGCACGTTGCTAGTCTAAATCACAAAATGATCATCATCGATCAAAAAGAAGTGTCGATTACACTAAGCTAGTAAATAAATGAGTTTAGCTTCATGTCCTATAACCACTGGCTTAACTTAAATATTTACGAACAAATTGTAGATTTCCACTCGAAAATTGTCACAAGATTTTCAATCGAACAAGTCTAAGAATTAACCAACAAAGTAAACACAAGCGTTTCATACCACTTGTTTTGCTAAGCCGTTTAATTAGATTTTCTCATACGAATGAGGTAAAGGTTTGTATATACTAACAGGTTGGAAAATGGTTTTATAAACGAGCTTTGTATTAAAATAGTGTTGAAATTGTTTTGATGAAAGAGTTTTGATATTTACTACTAGTATAGAAACCTTTGTATTTTAAAGTGACAAGACACAAAATGATTATAGAAACAATCAATCATCAAAAATTCACATACGAAGATGTGAATCAAATCCATAGAAATCGATGCTGAATCCATCAAAATGGATATTCCCAAAAATACCGAAATAGAAGTCATCAAAGTCGATAATAAATGATAACAACAAATCGGATAATCACACATCGATTAAAATTGGAATCTCAAGCAAAATAGGCCAATTGGGCTGAAGCAAGCAGATCAGTCGACTGAACCAGGTGGTCAGTCGACTGACCTAGAGCCTGGAAACTTTCGGGTTTCCAGGTCAGTCGACTGGACCATAAGGTCAGTCGACTGATATGGGGACAAAGATTTTTCTGCCCCCTGGTTCAATCGACTGACCTCCTGGTTCAGTCGACTGAACATGCTTCATCAACAGTTTCAGCCTAGCCCACTTGTGGGGCAAAACCCATAACACGGAACAGAAGCGAACGAGCGAGCAACGACAACTAAGGATTTACGCCTAGCGACAACCTAGCCTTGTATGGCTCTCTGAAACACCCCACTAACGTGTTCAAACATCAAAGATTGGATTTTTAAAGATTTGACCTCAAAACACCAAAAATTGGAATATTCGCCAATTCAATCCAAATCAAAAGCAAATGAACATAAATAAGTGTTAGGAATTCATACCTAACAACAATGATAGCTATAGAAGTAGATGTGAGTTCAAAACTCACCTTTTACTCAAAAACAATGAAGGAGAAACTTGAAAACAAAGTGAAGATCAACTACTCTTCAACTTCAACTCTAAAAGCTCCAATCTAGGATCATAAGAAAATATTTCCTAAGTTAGGTTATAGGAAATTTCTGAAATTGGAGAGAGATTGAGACGGAGAAGAAGAAGAGGATGCTTACCTAAGCTTCTCTTTGAATATTGAGCTAGAACTTGGATTTGCAAAAGAAACTAGGGCTTAGGATTTTAGTTTCCAAACTCTTCCCCCATTTTTACTAAAGCTTGAAGTGTTAGGAAAATGATATAATAAATAAAGAGGAGAGGGAGTGAAGTTAGGATACAAGATGAGTTGGGTTAGTGGGCTGAAACCCAAACCCAAATCCCTAAATGAAAACATCAAAATTTTACTCAACTCCAAACATATCGATGTTTATACTTAAAAAGGTCGCAAACGCTATTTTGAACTCAATGGAAGTGGTCTCGAGTTCTAATTCGACTATTTGCAAAAAGTAGCTTTTCGAACTTAAATTCGACTGACGATGCTATATTTAAATAAAATATTTAAATATACAATCGTAAAATATGCGGGTTGTTACGGGTCTACTGAAGGATTCAGCTCCTATAACAAAATCTATCTGAAACTCAATAGCTCGTTTCAGTGGTAATCTTGTAACCGACTCAAAAACATCTACAAACTCTCTTGCCACACAAACCTGACTTAACTCTTCTCCTACTTCCATAGCACTTAACAATGCACAAACACTCCATTCAGAATTTTCCACCGAGAATATGATTCGGTTATGACTATCAGAGTGTCTTAGTGATATTTTCCTATCCTGGCAAAATATCCTAGCCTCATACATACCCAACCAATCCACTCCCAAAATGATTCTGAAATCTACGAAATCAAAAACATACAAACTACATACAAACTTTGACCTAAAAAATCAAGTTCTAACTGATCATATCTCATCCCTAGAGTTGCATAACCTCCTATCAGATTCGCAACCCTTAAGGAAGTAACAAAGTATGTGGGTTCTAAGCATAACTTATCAACCAAACACTGAGATATAAATGAATGTCATGTACCAGTATCAAATAGTACCCTAACTAGTATACTTTGAATCAAAAGTGTACCTTCCATCACAGTTTTCCCTTTTTCAGCTGCAGTTGGCCTAGCAGATGATGGCCCAATAGCAAAGACCTTTTCCTTGTCTACCCTAACTGGTTCTGGACACTGATTCTTATAATGCCCAACTTGATCGAAGTTGAAGCATTTCACACCTTTCTTTTCTATAGCCTTCTTCCTCTTGCCTGACCGACACTCGTGAGCATAATGATCTTTCTTGTCACACTTGAAGCAGACTAAATTAGCCTTTGCCTTCTTGGCCACCTCTCCCTTCTGGGCTCCCTTCTTCTTAAAGAACTTTCTCTTCTTTTCCTAAGAACCTTGGGTTTCAACCAGTTTTCTTTCCTACGAATAGCAAGCATTTCCTCATATTAGATTTCCATTTCCACAACTACATTACATGGATCACGGAGATGTGGCAGGGTCGCCCCAAAAATCTTGGGTCTCAATCGCTAAATGAACTTCTCGTTCCTCCTTATGACGGTGTCTATAGTAGAATACCCATATCGGGACAACTCATCAAACTTAGTAGCATACTCGATTATTGACATCTCTCCCTGCACCGAATTCATAAACTTTCTCAACAATGCTGACTTAGCAACTTCAGACAAAAACCTCTGTTCATATCTCCTTCGAAATTCTGCCTAAGTCAACCCTTCCTCCGGAACTCTGGTAGTAATACTATTCCACCAATGAAGCGATGCCCCTTGCAACTGCCTAAAGGCTTGTCTCCTTTTCTGCTTATCATCCAAACCCAAATTAGCGAAGATTCTCTCACAATATAACAGCCAATTCTCAACTTCTATGATATCCTCTGTTCCCATAAACAGCTTTCCACTAAGACCAGTGTAGTATCTGCTTAACTTAGCATAATTATTCCCAGTTGGAGCCAGGAGATTAACTCCTCCAACATTTCCAGCAACTCCAGCAGCATCTTCTAGTTGCATCAGATTGATGAAGAACTAATACATTGTCTCTATATCTACTAGTGGATTTCTGGCACCCACATTGGCATCTGCATTTTGGTTAGCATTAGCCTGTCGACCCGGGTTCCTCCTGGTGGGGTGAGCATTTTTATTGGTCGTGGTGCTTCCTCCACTGAGATTTCCTCTTCCGTTTCCTACCTCTATATCTTCTATCTCATAAATCAGCATAAGAGCCTTAGTAAAATACAGAAGAACGGTCTAAGAGAGAAGGGAATAGTACTTATATATATATATATATATATATATATCAAATACATGTATGTTGCTATAGCGTTATCCGAAACCCAGATCTTGTTTTCTGATTCATTGGATTTTGTTTTGAAAAATCATTTAGGTTTAAATTTCTTTTAAGTTTTCATAAACCTATGCACTGGTACCAACTTGTAACTTCCCCTACTTGGAGGCCCAAAACCAATGGCCATGGATGTTGCAGTCATTCATAGTTATTAATCATCGGCAACCAAATACGGTAATGTTAGGTACATTGATATAACTAAAACGCATGGATATGGAAAAAAATTAAAATCATCAAATAACTTTCATATTCCATTTCAAATCATTTCAAATTCATTACATAATCCCAAAACAAGAATGCCATGTTCGGAGAAAATATAATTACTATAATATACGCCAAGAGCAACATATGAAGATGTCCCTTGGATGATTAGAGTATATGTAGGCAACTAAAAAATTCTTGCCTTTACAACAAAAATACAGCGGAACCAAAATAGAAAGGAACTCCTACTGGTTAGATTGCCTCCTGCACTTCTCCGGATGCTTATTCGTCCAAGGAGAACCTAAAAACCTTAACTCCCAAACTACTAAAAATAAATTGAGCACTCGATAGTTTAAGGGGAAAACATAAACTTCGAGTCAGACATAAAGCCTGATATGGATAATAATCTACCATCCCAAACCATTTAGGTATCTAGTGAGACTACGCCGCTTAGCGGAACGGGCTTTTCCGTTACTAATACCTTCCTAAATTTATTAATAACCATATATTGTGCTCATGCATCCATAATGGTTAAAAACACAACGATTCAAATATTATGATGATATGAAAACAAGTAAATCAATTCTGGATTTCCCATCCCCATTCATTTTGACTATATGTCTCAGTTATAGTTTCTAGGGTTACTATTAACCTATTATTTTTCATGGGCTCACTAATAACCTGTTTAAAGCTTATGGACTCCATATTTAGTTCCATGGTTTTTATAGGGTCGCTAGGAACCTATTGGTATCTTCAATAACTTCCCTTTTATCCTATCTTTCATGGGTTGACTAGGAACCTATCGATTTCTGCCAATAACTTGAATCGGATATAGTTTTCATAGGTTTACTATAAACCTAGGCCTCTTCCAATAACTCTTTCTAATCATAGTTTTTTATGGGTTTACTATGAACCTATCTACCTGATAACGTCTTTAATCAGTATTTAGGCATCCTACATTCTGGTCTATCTGACCTTCTGGATGCAATTCTACTCATTCAGGAGTTAACCCAATTTATATTCACTACTGGGTCAACCTACCTAGTTATTCTGCTCTTTTCCTCCAAAATACAGTATGGGTCCATATTAAAGTGAATATGTATATTAGAAGAAGCAAACATAATAACATAATAATACCAACATCTGTGGTTTAATACCCTTGAAATCATTTTCCTATGAAACATGGTTAATCCTTTTTACCTATTATATTATCAAGGAAACCTTCTTTAAAAACTTCATACTTAAAACCATTTTAAAACTCGTTTTCTCTTACCATGGGTTTTCCTTTAAAAATGAGATTAGGTTCTTTTTTTTTGAAAACAAAGGCTTTCGAAACCTTAAACCTTTACTTTCTAAACCGTTGGATAACCTTCTTCGAAAGTGTTCAAAACTTGTTTTCAAAACACTGAACAAATGCCTTTTGAAACACTTTAAATCTTCTCTTTTGAAACAATCAAACATACCTTTCAAAAGTGTCAAAGCATCACTTATTAACTCTTAGAAGCATAGCTTTGAAACCACTTGAAAGTACCCCTTTCGAAACCATTGGGTTTATTCTTAAAAATATCTTTTTGGTCAGAATAAACATAAATGAAAGTACCCTTTTTGAAACCATTAACCTTTAAATAAGAATGATTAGGGAAAACCTGATGGTTTCGAGACGATCCTTTCCAAAGCATTTATCATTTTAGTAAAACATTTAAAGGATTGCTTCGAAACCCCTTTCGAAGCCATTGCCTTAGAAACCATTAACCCCTTTCGAAAGCTTTAGGAAGTGGTTTAGTACATTTATAAAACAAAAGCTACCTTTCGATTCAGTTGATGGCTTCAACCCATTCAAAAGGCATAAGGTTGATAACAGGGTTTCAACTGGGTTGAATCTACCTTTCGAAACCAATAATTTAAAAACAAGGCAACTCTTTCGAAAGCTTCACTTTAAACAAAAGGCGGTAACATATACGAAAGAAACTCCTTCGAAAGCTACATTAAATCCTTTTGAAGGCACTCATTTCAAAACAAGGCAAGCACATTTCTTTGGATAAAACAAAGACCTTTGAAAGCTAACTGGTTTTGACCCCTTCGAAAGCATGGTTTCAAGACATTACATGCTACCTTTCTACAATCCACTACGTACCAATGTATTGATACCTTGTGTATTGGTTTCAACTTGGTTGAGACGGAAATATAGGGTCGAAAGGTACTACTGAAAGAGGCGAAACATAATTTCTGGATAAAGACTGTTTTAATGCCTTTTAAGCAATTGCATTTTAACTAACCTGCCTATATGTAAACATTTAATTGGTCGCCATGAACTTTTCAAATTCTTTTCAAAATAAAACTGCCATAAATATTTAAGATCTAAATAAAATAATTTAGCAAATAAGTCCTTCCTTGAGCCAAAACAATTAAAATACTTTAGCCCTTCGTATAAAATAATTTAATTCCAAAGTAAATTACATAGGAAAAATCTCCAAAATCACATAAATTCACTTTTAATATGTCATCTAACATGCATAAATTTCTAACCCAAATTCTTTATAATATAGCCGAAATTAATTTCTAAACCAAATTATTCATATTTTCCTTTGACAATTCATAATAAATTTTCCGTAGCTTGGAAAATTATAAAAATTAAATCCCATCTCCAAAACGATGTTTGACATAACATATAAGTTCCTCATGGCCTTATAAATTCAATATAAACGATTTTAGCCTTAAAACCATATAAAACACTTATCAAACAATCTTGTTTGAATCAAACATATCATAAAACCCAAGCATATCATCATCAAAAATTCTCGTATGGATTTAAACTTAAACCTGAAATTAAATGATCATAAAAACATAAACATAGATGTTTTTGATAATTATCACCATGATTAAGATAAGGAACTTAAGATTTGATCTTTGATTAGTTTCTCTTGCTTCATTGCTTAGCTCTTATTGATTTTCCCATTTTCTTCCCTAGGTTATGGCCGACTTGTGTTTTCTTTGATTTATGTTTTTGGAGTTATGAAAAATGAACATGAATAGAAAGTAGAACCATGAGTATAAGGTTATGGGATTATGGTGTGGTAATTCTTAATATGCCCTTGTTTTAATTATTTTCTTATTAATTAACATATGAAACCTTTCATATCCCATTCTATGTATTTAATTAAGCACGATCTTTAAATTTAAATTTTAAAATCTCAATCCCTTTATCACTCTAACATATACATTATTCTATTTAATTTATCTAATTAAATCTCCAGAATAATATTATTTAAAATTAGGGGTGTTACATTTCTAATACAAGGAAAAATATTGCTATTTCTTTTCATATTTATTTCTATACTACAATTTCCATTTATTTTCAAAAAAATACAAAAAAATTCCTTTCTCTCCTTATTTGAACCTCGCTACCACCTTTAGCAAAACCCACAACTTCTACCTCAAATCAACCAATACCCAGAACTGTAGTACACCACCACTCTCACCCCAATCAAATTTAAAAAAAATCAAAAACAAAGTCAAGGACCAAAGGAAAAGAAGTCAAGCAAGGAAACAAGGATTTAGGGGTTGAGTGATTGCAAACAGTGGAGTTTCAATCTCTAGTGCTGCTCAATTGATCTGGACGTATTTCCATACCCCATTGTAAGTTTTTCTCTCTATAGGTGCCTACTCCGACGTATAAAATTGCTTGTAAAAAATTACAAATGCAGCGGCTTACTTGTAAATTTTAATTTCTTCAATTATTGTCTGGCTGCTATATTCGTTGATTTCTGAATCGATTTAGTTAGGAGCAAAATCCTATAACAAACATAAGGTGAGGGAAGTCATTACCCTTTCCTTGGCTTCAAAATAATTAAATTCGTCACTATCATTGTCTTCCTGCTTTAAAAGACATTAGACATTGGCCCTTGGAAAAACACCAGCTCATAGGAGAAAATGGCTATAATTGAAAAGAGGTGCTTTGTGACATTGAACGTCTCGAATAATTAGATCGTGGATATATAATAGTTCAATTTTTATTGACTATAAAAAAGAAGGTTGCATATTAGCCGTAAGACATTCGTCGTATCCCTTAGTATTCTATACTATACATGAATGGCCATAAGACCCTCTTCCCCCTTCTAATCGAGTCAGTCAACTAATAGAGTACAACTTAGCATTTTATATTATTTTGAAGTAAGAGCCTTTCTGCTAAAAATTTCAGAAAACCCAAGTGAAAAAAGCATAAGCAACCGAAATTCACCAAGGGGATCATAGATAAATCAAAACTTTTCCAATGAGATTTATCAACCAAATAAATGCATCAACACTTTCAAAATCTCAATGTAAGAGAGGATAGACCCTTATCTCTTAGGAAGCTATGCTATAACAAAGACTATCCAACCTTCGACTATTCTTTTTCCACCCACTGAAGTAAATAATTTTGAACTGAAAAGTTCTTTCATCCAAAGGGTTCCAAAAGTCACGGGCTTGGAAATCGTATATGAGTTTTTTCAAGATTTACAATTATATACTTCCATACTTGAAATGCAACAATTGTCGGACGAGTCCATTAAGCTTTGATTAATTCCATTTGTGTTATAAGCTAGCACAAAAGGATGGTTAAATTCTTTACCACCACACTCTGTTCGAAGTTGGAACGAGTTATACAATATTTTTGTGAAAAGGTTTTTTCCTTTCCATAGAACTCTTAAAATAAAAATGAGATTAATCAGTTCATACAAAATGAAGAAGAAACTTTTTCAAAATATTTTGAACGATTTAAGGAACTCTTATATATTTGCCCTCATCATGGAATATCCAAAACCATTCTATGCCAAGTTGCATATGAAGGGCTCAACTAAACAACTTGAAACTATATGTCAAAATGATTTTATGAGCAAATCAACCGATGAGGCTTTGGCCTTCCTCGAAGATTATGCTAGAAAGGACCAACAATGGAAATAGATTTATGTCCCATTCCATGAACATAAGAGAGGTGTATACGCAATATACCCCTCATTATTCCCCACTGAGGAATCCCAGGTCGAAGGAATTGGCCTATGCCCTAGCCTACAATAATGCTCACACTTCTCAGTATCATCCCAATTAGCAAAACTATCTAAATCTATCATGATCAAACCTTAATAATTTTACGAACCCTTTGCACTTATATCCCATGAACCAAAATGCTCAAACTTCTCAAACCATCTCTCAATCTAAACCTTCGAATCAGCTATATAGGCATCCTAACCCATCAGCTCAACCTTTTCAACCTCCTCCTCCACAATCGCAAGACATCATTCATCTAGAAGAACAAATGTTAGATAATAATGATAGGTTGGAGCAAATCATAAATGAGAAATTGGAGAAAATGATGAATTCGCTTTTGAATAATTCAATCAACGAAAAGGGAAAATTGTTTAGTCAACCCGAAGTGAACCCAAAAAATAATAATTCTCAAGGAGTGCATTTTTGTGACGAAAATGTGGCTCCGGTTAAAGCTTTCACCACATTGAGGTCTAGAAAAAAGGTTGACAACTAAGTCAACAACCCTAACATTTTTCCAAAGTCTACCCATGTTCAAAATTTTGAAACTCATTTCACACCCACCCTGGTTGATCCAATCGACTCTCATTTTTCATCCAAGGTTGGCAATCTTGACCACTCTTCATCTTTTGATGTTGGCAACCCCAACATTCTAGCTTATATAGTTTCATCGCCTTCATCTCTTAATGTGACATCCTCTTCTTCAAATGAAAAAAATGATGAAAAAATCCATAAACCCAAAGCTCCTTTTCCTCTTAGGCTCAACACAAAGAAGTAGTCTGCCATTTTTGATAATTTTTTTGAAATTTTCAAACTAGATAAAGTCAATGTACCACTCCTTAATACCAATGAGTAAATTCCCTAATATGCAAAATGTCTTAATAAGCTTTGTACTAAAAAACTTTCCACTAACGTCCGAAAAACTGCATTTCTGACTGTGAATACTAACTTTGTCCCTTCGAATTATGCCCCAATCAAGTATAAGGACCTTGGTTGTCCTATAATTGGCTGTCGAATAGGCAACACTCACATCAATCATGCTTTACTTGACCTCGGAGCAAGTGTTGATCTTTTTCCTTATATTGTATATT
The DNA here is from genome assembly GCA_030765085.1 of Allium cepa. Lineage (NCBI taxonomy): Eukaryota > Viridiplantae > Streptophyta > Magnoliopsida > Asparagales > Amaryllidaceae > Allium > Allium cepa. Next base: position 245,354,835 of record CM060930.1, read on the forward strand.
GTCTGTTGGGAATGCGGATTAAGGATCTTAAGGCAGAAATAACACTAGAGGGGGGTGAATAGTGTTTTAAAGAATATATGAACTATATGACTAAATTAAAACTTTCAACACAAATCTAAATAGAATTCTAACACAGAATGCTCATAGAACATATAACAAATGCAAATAGTAAAGTAAAGCAAGTAAAAGGAAAGAACACACCGGATTTTATACTGGTTCGGAATCCTCCTACATCCAGTCCTGCCCCAAGGCAATATCCTTGTACAGATTTTTATAAGCCAACATCCAAATTACAACCCTCAATTTCTAAGGCCTTGAGGAACCCTCCTATCTCCGAGTCTGGGGTAAACTCTCTTGATTTACGGGACATGAGATCACCCTAATACTTTCTAGTAACAATCCTTTTGAATGGATAGACTCTGTGGACTTTATGAATACAAATTAATCCTATAACTCTGAATAGCACTTTGATCTTTAGTAGAATGATGGAGAATCAAATAGAGAGAGTATCTAAATGATTTCCTATTGAGAATTTGGCAGAATGATGGCACGATCTTGAAAAAGTTTTATGGATATGGAATGGTGGAGAAGAAAGAGTGAAGAAAATAAGAAAGTAGTTATTAAAAAATTCATTTTGGAAGCCTTTATATAGATGCACAACAGTCATAACCATTGGCGAAAGGTTTTTGAACGAATGGACACTTCTTTTGAAATTTGAATTTTGAATCCAACTGTCACCATGTCGACATGGGGTATCCCCATATGTCGACATCCCTCAGTTCAAAATTGTAGAGATGTTGTTTTGTAAAAGCATTTGAATTTAAAACAAGTTGAAACTTCTCTGAAGCAAAATAAAGTGTTTAAACAATATTTTGAGATAGAGAATGAATAAAAATATTATTTTAAATATATATATATATAATTGGTATAGATTGTCAATTATATAAGTAATATTTAAAATCAGAATAAGTTTTGATGTTTTAAAAATAGAAGTTTTTAAAATCAGAATGGAGGAATATTTCAAGGCTAAAACAAAGTTTGAAAACATTTTTGAAAACATGATTTTGAAAGCTAAAACATTTTGAAAAACAGATTTAAAAACATTTTGAAAAATCTATTCAAACTGAAATAGCAAGAACCTTCCTACAAAGCTCCTCCATAGGACTCGAGAACTTGTACAAAGTAGTTTAAATGATTTTGATTTTCTTGGGTTTGTAAGCCACTTGTCGTAGGTTTGTAAGCTACTTGTCGTGGATTTGTAAGCCACTGGTTTCGATAGAAATTGGGTTCCATCCCAAAAGAAAATTGGAAGAAAGATGAGAGTGCTATTATGAAGTTTTAACAAAATACTAGACACTTATCTTGAGATCTTGAAATCTTGATTCTCTAGAGTCTTGAATCTTGAATCTTTAATCTTCATCTTGATGCTTGAGTCTTTATACTGATCAGTCTTCAATAATACCTGCATATACTTCCTATATATATATATATAAATGTTAGTATATATTTTATAAAGTAAAGTATAATAACTATATAAGGTTGTTGTCATCAAAACATCATCAACTCAGTTCCTAACAATCTCCCCCTTTTTGATGATGACAACCTTTATTTATAAAATATTCTTACCATACCATAACTCCCCCTTACTCTGTGACTTCTTCAACTACAACTCCCCTTTATTCCATGACTCCCCCTTACACCAAGCACATATATTTTTATAACTTTCTCCCCCTTTGTCATCAACAAAAAGGAATAAAAGATTTACCTGTTCTAAGATAATCAAGTATATATAGAATAAAAGTGTAAAGTGAACGTGTAAGTGATCAAGTGTGTGAGCATATATATAAGTGTAACTTGACAATCAAATCAATATCATACATAGCAAACCAATCATGTATAGTATATGAAGTTATATACAAACCAAATCCAAATCAAACTTAAGTAAACAATTCAATCTAATCCTAATCAAATCTAAATCAAATCAAATCAAACAAACAAACAAACATACATAATGATCAGACATTCCTTGGCACTTCCACCCATCCATCTTCTCCAAAGATAGGATCAGTTTTGATAACATCCCAATTATCTTTGTCGAGAGTGACTGGTGGATTTGCTTCGGTTTCGTCTTTGCTAAGGCTTGAGATCATCCAACGAAGTGCGTCGAAGTGTTTCTCTTGCTCTTTGATCATCTGCATTTGGCTTAATTCTAAGTGCCTTTGATTTCTAAGTATAAAATAAAGAATATTCTTGAAAGAAGTAAGAGTTTCTTCAAGATTTTCACTTAAATTCTTAATTGGAGAAGCCATAATTTAAGAAATAAGTTGAAGTATGAGAGGAGGTGAATAGAAATGGAGGTTGAGAAGTTTTTTTGGAAAAAATAAGTATTTATAGGAGTTATTGGCCGTTCAAAATGAATTGTCACTTGGTAGTTACAAGAATTTGAAGTTAGAAATTGTAACTACTTTCTGACTGTTATATGTCGACATGGAGGGATGGGGCATGTCGACATGGTCTAGAAAGAATGACCAAGTTGAGTTATTTTTTATTTTTCAGTTTATTTTTATACTAGTGGACCTATATAAACTTAAAATAAATAACTATCAGAGATATATAAAGCTGGAAAACAGAGAATAAGATAGCATTACTTATATTAGTTAACATTATATAATCTTAACTAAAAAAGTAGAAAATACAAAGATAGATAAACGATAGCTAGAGAGATAATGGCTAGAATTAGTTTGATGAAGATGATGATGAAGACAAGCCAAGTTTCCTGCCTATCTTCCCAAAGAACTTGTCGATCTTGGTGGAGATTTTATCCATTTTATTGCTAATAGATCTCTTAAGAACCTTTCGGTTTTGAGCAAGTATCTTTTGGTTCTTGAGTAAGGTTTTGTTGGATGGATTGGCGGGTGTATGTGGATATTCTATACTTTCCAAAGAGGTATCTTCATCTTCCTCTTCTTCTTCAATTTCCATTCCTTCCCCTTCTTCTTCCTCTTCTTCCATCTCTTCATGAGCAAGTCTCTCTTCCTTTTCGGCAAGTGTTTCATATGGTTGGAACATAAGTGGGATTTTCATAAGAGAAATGTTCCCATGATTGTACACTTTTCTACTTACAAACTCTTCCTTTTTAACATCCACACCAAAATAATTGAAAATCCGAGTAAGGTAAATTCCATGGTAAAGAGTGTTTTCTCCCATATTAAAATTTTTGGGTCTTAACTCATCCAAAATAGTTTGTGCCCAATTAATATCATATTTTTCAAAAATAGCAAAAAGAGCTTTACACACTTTTGAGGTGGGATTATTGTAGTTTCCCGACCTAGGAATAATTGTGTGTTGAATAAGAAGGTTGACAATTCTTGCTTTTGGGCGGAAAAAGCGATTCTTAAAATCCATGTGGTTATCGCTTTCAAAAATGTGATGAAAAGTCTCTCGATCGGTTTCATTGATTTGAAATTCCGAGAGATTCATACCGGTAGTTTTGCAACCCAAAATAGTACCCAAAATATCGGAATCCAAAACAATAAGTGTTCCTTTAACACTACTCCAAATTTGATCTTCATTTCCATTATAAAATCCACGATTTAGGTTTGCATAAAACATTTTGACAATGTTTGGATAACAAACGAAATCATTTTGGTTGTTATCAATCAAGCTAAGAATGGAGTTTTCTTCAAAAAGTTGATCGATTTCATAAGAAGAAAAATCATCAAAAATGGCAAATTTTCCCGTATTGACTTTACCATAGTTTACATAGCTTATGTAAGCTTTGATAGCCTCCGGGTCATTGAAAAGATCATTTTTGATGGATTTGGGCAGCCTCATAGTTAATGGATTACTTGAGGAAGCCATTGATGAGTGTTTGAGAGGAGTAGAAGATAATGAAGAAGGTTTGAATTATGAGAATAAAGTGAAAAGAGATGATAAGAGAAGTATATTAAATAGATTCTCTAAAGTCATTTTCTCTAGTCAAGAGGTATCTTTTCAGAATTTTGAAGTAAGTGAAAAGGTGAAGGGAAATTCAAAAGTTTGAATTCAAATTTTGAAATCAAATTTCTGAGAGGCATGTCGACATGGGGTATCATGACATGTCGACATGTGCCTGTTGAATTTGAAAAGAGATGTCTCTTCAATAAATTCTAAAATCCTAAGAAAACTAATCTATATTCTATATCTATATTTAATTCAGTAATAATATTAAATATAATAATATTAAAATATTTTAATATTTAAAATATTATTAAAATATTATTATTTTGAATTTAAAAATTTAAATTTCAAAGGGTGATTTTGAATTTAAAAATTCAAGAAATTGCAAACAAAATCAAAGCAAGCAAGCATCCAATAAAATTAAAATAAATGTGCACCTATTTTTAGATCCAAACTCCGATCGTCTTCTGATTCGAGAATAGCCGTGAAGCACAGATTTGAATTATCAGTTTTCTTCTCGTCGTCACTGGATGAATCTGAATCGTCAAGAGTTGCTGCATTTGCCTTCTTTCTTTTCTTTGGTTGCTCGTTGTTTGGTTGAAATGTCTGTTTGTCTGGATATGAACAATCCATCTTGCAGTGCCCTGTTTTGTTGCAGTTATAGCATCTATCACCATTATTGCTGTTGTTGTAGTTCTCCGAAGTATTTTTGGAATTTCTTTGATCATTTCTTTTAAAGTTATTCATCTTTCTATACTTCAGAAATTTCCTGAAATTTCTGGTCATGAAAGCAATTTCTTCATCACTCTCTTTGTCTGAATCTCCAGTTGTTGCTTTGAATGCGATCAATTTCTTTTCCGTTGCCTTAGATTCTTTTCTCCCTTGTATTTGAACTTCATAAGACATTAGATTACCGATTAACTCTTCGACCTTCATTTGACTAACATCATTTGCCTCTTCAATAGTAAGTGTCTTTTGATCCCATTCTGGAGTGAGTGAATTGAGTATTTTTCTGACTTGATCTTCTTCTGAGAAACCCTTTCCTAAAGCAATCAATGAGTGTACAATGTCTTGAAATCGACAATACATGTCGGAAATAGACTCATTTTCATGCATTTTAAACAATTGAAACTGGTTAGTTAATATGGAAATTTTAGTCTGTTTAACTTTGCTTGTTCCTTCATGAGTTAGTTGCAAAGTTTTCCAGATTTCAAATGCAGACTTACAAACAAAGACTCTATTAAACTCATTCCTATCTAGTGAACAAAATAGTATATTCATAGCCTTAGAATTGTTTTGTGCAACTGTCTTTTGCTCAGTAGTCCACTGGGCAAAATTTGTAGTTGGTTCAACATATTCAATTTGTGTCATATTCCAAGCATCTAAACTTATGGATTGTAAATAAATTTTCATCCTACATGCCCAATATGCATAATTACTGCCATTAAAAAGTGATGGTCTGACAGTAGACTGACCTTCTACAAATGAACTAGTGTTAGTACTTGTGTTGACAGACGTAGTAGTGACAGGAGTGACATTACTAGTGTGTTGTGCCATTAAAACTTTTCAAAATTTCAGATTATGAAAACAATGAAAACCAATGCTCCGATAACAATTGTTGGGGATGCGGATTAAGGATCTTAAGGCATAAATAACACTAGAGAAGGGGTGAATAGTGTTTTAAAGAATATATGAACTATATGACTAAATTAAAACTTTCAACACAAATCTAAACAGAATTCTAACACATAATGCTCACAGAACATATAACGAATGCAAATAGTAAAGTAAAGCAAGTAAAAGGAAAGAACACACCGGATTTTATACTGGTTCGGAATCCTCCTATATCCAGTCCTGCATCAAGGCAATATCCTTGTACAGATTTTTATAAGCCAACATCCAAATTACAACCCTCAATTTCTAAGGCCTTGAGGAACCCTTCTATCTCCGAGTCTGGGGTAAACTCTCTTGATTTACGGGACACAAGATCACCCTAATACTTTCTAATAACAATCCTTTTGAATGGATAGACTCTATGGACTTTTTGAATATAAATTAATCCTATAACTCTGCACCTTGATCTTTAGTAGAATGATGGAGAATCAAATAGAGAGAGTAACTAAATGATTTCCTATTGAGAATTTGGCAGAATGATGGCACGATCTTGAAAATATGAAGTTTTATGGATATGGAATGGTGGAGAAGAAAGAGTGAAGAAAATAAGAAAGTAGTTATTAAAAAATTCGTCTTGGAAGCCTTTATATAGATGCACAACAGTCATAACCATCGGCGAAAGGTTTTTGAACGACTGGACACTTCTTTTGAAATTTGAATTTTGAATCCAACTGTCACCATGTCGACATGGGGTATCCCCATATGTCGACATCCCTAAGTTCAAAATTGTAGAGATGTTGTTTTGTAAAAGCATTTGAATTTAAAACAAGTTGAAACTTCTCTGAAGCAAAATAAAGTGTTTAAACAATATTTTGAGATAGAGAATGAATAAATATTATTTTAAATATATGTATATAATTGATATAGACCGTCAATTATATAAGTAATATTTAAAATCAGAATAAGTTTTGATGTTTTAAAAATAGAAGTTTTTAAAATCAGAATGGTGGAATATTTCAAGGCTAAAACAAAGTTTGAAAACATTTTTGAAAACATGATTCTGAAAGCTAAAACATTTTGAAAAACAGATTTAAAAACGTTTTGAAAAATCTATTCAAACTAAAATTGCAAGAACCTTCCTACAGAGCTCCTCCATAGGACTCGAGAACTTGTACAAAGTAGTTTAAATGATTTTGATTTTCGTGGGTTTGTAAGCCACTTGTCGTAGGTTTTTAAGCTACTTGTCGTGGGTATGTAAGCCACTGGTTTCGATAGAAACTGGGTTCCATACCAAAAGAAAATTGGAAGAAAGATGAGAGTGCTATTATGAAGTTTTAACAAAATACTAGACACTTATCTTGAGATCTTGAAATCTTGATTCTCTAAAGTCTTGAATCTTGAATCTCTAATCTTCATCTTGATGCTTGAGTCTTTATACTGATCAGTCTTCGATAATACCTGCATATACTTCCTATATATATATATATCTATATAGAAATGTTAGTATATATTTTATAAAGTAAAGTATAATAACTATATAAGGTTGTTGTCATCAAACCATCATCAACTCAGTTCCTAACATTGTCAACTAGGACTAGAGGAACTGAAACCCACGAACATCACAATTCAACTAGCTGATTGATCTATCAAAAAGCCATTGGGCACAGTTGAGTATGTGCCGATCCAAATTTAGCAATTTTATTTCCTCATGGATTTCATAGTCCTAGAAACCGAACCTGTTTCAAATCCTAACGGTCAAATCCCTTTGATATTAGGTTGTCCCTTCTTAGCAAATTCAAACGCTATCATAAACTATAGGAATGGTCAACTCGGACATTCCTTTGGACACCTAACCATCAAACTAAAAAATTTCAATCTTAATAAACAACCAAGGGATATTGAAATAGATGAAGCTGACATGAATCAAAAGCTTATAGATGGAAATTTTGGTGACATATCTGACTCTCTGATGATGTGTCTCGATCACTTTAATTCTGATTTCAATGTACATAAATACACCTCTGAATTAAATGATTTGCCGGACCTCTCTCACAACTGTCGAAAATTTAATCAACTAATGTAAACTGAAGTCGTAATAGAAGAACCTTCTAAGTTGAACCTCAAACCTCTTCCAAACGATCTTAAGTATGAATTCTTGGATTCATCTGAAAGTCTCCCTATAATTTTGGTCTCCGATCTCAACAAAGATCAAGAAAAACAACTTTTGAAGACCTAAGGGAAAATAAAGAGGCAATGAGATGAGTTATCGCGAACATCAAAGGAATAAGTGCCTTAATCATTGAACATCATATTTAATTAACGAGGCCAAGCCCACTCACCAAGCTCAAAGGCGACCAAATCCCAACTTAAGAGAAGTGGTAAAGGAGGACATCATTAAATGTTTGGACAATGACATCATCTATCCAATATTTGATAGTACGTGGGTCTTCCAGTTATAAGTTGTACCAAAGAATTTGGGGATAACTATGATTGCAAACATAATAACGAACTTGTTCCCACAAAAATCAAAACCAAATGGCGAGTTTGCATCGAGTATTGGAAACTTAATTCAGCCATTGGAAAGATCACTTTCCCCTTCCTTTCATCGATCAAATACTTAATCGCTTGGCTGACCATGAATATTATTGTTTCCTTGACGGTTACTCTGGCTATAAACAAATCCCTATTGTGCTAGAAACCAACAAAAAATGACTTTCACCTGTCCCTTGAGAACTTTCACTTATCGTCGGATGCCCTTCAGTCTTTGTAATGCTCCTACCACTTTTCAAAGATGTATGATGAGTATATTCTATGATATGGTGGAGGATTTTCTTGAAATATTCATGAAATTTTTTTCTACCTATGGTTCATCCTTCGATCAATGCTTCCATTATCTAAAACGTGTCTTAAAACGATGTAAGGAAAAGTCACTCATGCTTAACTGGAGAAAATTTTCATTTCTCAGTGAGGAGAGGAATATACTTAGGCCATATTATTTCAAAAGATGGTCTTGAGCTTAATAAATCCAAAGTCGACTTAATTTCTAAACAACCTCCGCCTAGGTCGGTTAAGGATATTCGCTCATTTCTTGGCCATGTTGGATTTTATAGGAGGTTTATCAAAGATTTTTCGAAAATTTCAAAATAATTTTCAAATCCGCTTATAAAAAATGCTAAATTTGACTTTCCCAATGAATGAAAACGTATTTTAAAACCTTGAAACTGATCTTGACCTCAGCACCTATAATCCAACCCCCGGATTGGACTATGCCTTTTTAACTAATGTGTGACACCTCTGAGTTTGCCGTTGGAGCCATCTTAGGCCAATGAGTCGATAAACTCCCTTGTTTCACCTATTATGCTAACAAAACTCTAAATGATGCTCAATTGAATTACTCAACTACTAAAAAAGGATTTCTAGCAGTTGTCTTCGCTCTCAAGAAGTTCAAATCATGTCTCATAGGTTCTAAGGTCAAAGCTTATACCGATCATGCTGCATTGCGTTATTGCTTTCGAAAAAAGATGTCAAGGCCTGCTTAATCCTTTGGATGCTCCTTCTTCAAGAATTTGACCTAGGAATATGAGATTAAAAAGGTTCTGAAAATTTCATAGCCGATCACCTGTCTCATATTGTGCATAAGAATGCCAATGACACTTAGATCGATGATCACTTTCCTGATGAACAGATACTTTGCATTTCTAGTACACCTTAGGACGCCGACATCGTAAATTATCCTGTCATAGATGAAATACCTTCCCATTGATCGAAACAAGACAAACACGAATATCTCTCCAATGTTCGAAACTATTATTGGGATGATGCTTAACTCTTTAAATATTGTCCTAATCAAATCATTCGTAGATGTGTCCTAGATCACGAATATCACATCATTCTCTCTTTTTCACATGATCAAGCTTGTGGAGGACACTTCAGACCAAAGAAAACCACCGCAAAGATTTTGCAGTGTAGATTCTATTGGCCTACTATTTTTCGTGATGCATACGAATTTTGTGCTAAGTGTGCTTAATGCCAACAAATGTGCCGAATCTCCAAGCGAAACATAATGCCTCTAAACCCAATCATTGTCATCGAAATTTTCCACGTTTGGGGCATCGATTTTATGTGCTCATTTCCTAATTTTTTTGTAGTCTTTACATCTTATTTGCCATAGACTACGTCTCTAAATGGGTTGAGGCCATTCCTACCATAATGAATGACGACAAAGTTGTTGTCAAATTTCTAAGAGAAAACATATTTTTCTTGTTTTGGTACTTATTTCTATAATCGTGCCTTCGAATCTCTTCCTAAGAAATACTCGATCACTCATAAACATTCTACTCTATAACATTCATAAGCTAATGGCCAAGTCGAAATTTCCAATAGGCAAATCAAACAGATTTTTGGAAAGACTGTCAACTCCAACAGAAAAGATTGGTCTTCTAAATTGATTGATGCCTTTTGGGCATTTTCATAACTTATAAAACCAACCTTAGAATGCCACCATATCGCTTGACCTTTGGAAAAGCATGTCACCTCCCTGCCAAATAGTAACATCAAGCACTTTGGGCAATAAAATACCTTAATTTTGACATGGAAAATGTAGGTTCACATCGAAAGCTATAGCTGTCAGAAGTTGAAGGACTGAAAAGTGAAGCTTATGAAAATGCAAAGATTTACAAAGTAAAAATGAAAATGTATCATGATAAATCCATACTTCGAAAGACATTTCAAGTTGGCCGAAAGGTTCTCCTATATAATTCTAGGCTTCATTTATTTCTAGGCAAAATAAGGTCATGATGGATTGGACCATATGTTGTAAAGATAGTGTACCCGTATGGCACGATCGAAATATAAAATCGAATGGATGAATCTATTTCAAAGGTTAATGGGCAACAACTGAAGCCATTCCTAGAGTTTGAGCAATATGAGGACAATGAATTCATGGACCTCAACGAATCTAGTTATGCTTCATGAGACACCTCTATCAGGTCAGGTTGTAAATATTATGTTTTCCTTTTTGGCATTTGCATGATTTAGACAGTAAGGACACTTCCTCGTTCAAGTATGGCAGGGTACCATTCATATTTCATTTGTGCGTCATTCATTTTCTACCCCCTATTTCTAGAAAAAATTTCAAATGTGACTTGATTTAGACTTGTAAAACAAAGTAAGTTAATGGTTTTAGTCATTTAATGGAATTTTTTTATGATTCACTAATATCGAATGAAAGATATAATGAAGTTGAATTATGAGCGATAATAGTGTAACTAGTGTTAGAATCTTGAATTTTGGTGTTTTGATTGTGACAAGTATATAAGTAAATATTATATGAACTAACTAAGATTGCAGGAGAAGATACTCAAAGATATATGAAAACCAGATTTAGACTCCAGAATGTCGCTACAATAATTAGTTAGACATAGAGTCCGAGTCTAGATGTAGATAGAAGTTAAAATATCTCCGAAGTGGTATATGCACATACACATAATATAAAGTTCATCAAAGCAAGTAGAAAAACCCAAAAAATACTAACTTGGTTGGCTGAATGGCATGAATCAGCCGGTTGATTACTCTGCATGTGCAGAAATGAGATTGAATATTCAGACGGCTGAATTTGATGCTTTTTGCACTATTTCTTTGCTGTTTTAATTTTAAATTGCTTAAGTTGGCTGATTTGCTCCATTCAGACCGCTGAATCTTCATAACGGCTAGTTTTCAAGAGACACTTCATTTAAATGAACAGAAACAACTCTTGATTCAAGAGTTTCTTTCATATATTTTCATGACTATCTTTCAAGAACGAATACAACTCTTAATCTCTATAAATTGCCATGATTTCCATTGTTTTTACTAAAATTCTTATTCTTATTTCTAATCTATCTTACTATTTGAACTTTAAGCATTCAATACTTAAAAACTTCATTCTGATCACTTATTGGTGATCTAATAAACTTTCTATTTTCACGATTTACACGATATACTACAAAGAAGAATATTATAGGAAGGGTTACTCTAAAGACTTATCTGTGCTATTAAAAAAGCTCATGCAGTCAAATAATTTTCTTTATTATTGAAGTCGTGTTCGATTGCTTAGGCGGTTGAAGTCCTATTCTATTTCTTAGGCGGTTGAAGTCCTGTTCGTTTGCTCAGGCGGTGTAATACTTATTCCTCCAGGTTAAGTGAGGGTTGATAGTTAAATTCCAAAAGGAGTATAGGATTGGACGTAGAACGGGATGTTCGAACCAGTATAAAAATCTTTGGTGTCATTTACTTTATTATTTTACTTATACATTTACATTCTGCATAAGTAGATAGTTTACTTTATTCCATATTGCACGATTCTTAGTCACTTTCAACTGGTACCGGAGCAAGTCATCATAAAACTGCAGTAAAGTTTTCTGATAATCAAGTAATATAGAAAATACTACTTCACCTAGTTTCATTGAAGTTCAATCCACTGCACGACTACCACTATTTAATGGTTTGAATTATAATTATTGGTCTACTCACATGAGAATTTATATGCAGGCAAATGGAAATGATATTGGAATATAACTCAAGAAGAATATGTTGTACCAACCGCACCATATGCACAATGGTCAGACACATAAAAGTTAGATGCTACCTCAAATGCAAAAGCCATGAATATGATATTTTGTGCTTTAGATGAAAATGAATTCAGAGTTAGCCTGTGTACAACAGCTTATGAAATGACAAACTCTAAAAGTTACACATGAAGGAACAAACAAAGTTAAACAAAGAAAGATTTATATGCTTAAAAATCAATTCCAAAATTACAGAATGAAATAGGACGAGACTATAAATGAAATGTATTCTAAATTTCAAGACATATATCACTCACTATTGGCACTAGGAGGAAAAAACTTTGATTTGGATATTGTCTTGAAAATCCTAAACTCTTTAACGGATGAACGGGAATGGAAAGTTTTAGCTATAAAAGAAGCTAATGATATCTCTACCATAAAACCTGAAGAGTTAATAGGAAATCTCATGTCGCTTGAAGTAAACTTGTAGGTAAAAAGGGATCAATCCCAAGACAGAGAGACCATAGCATTCCAAGCTGAACAAGAATATTCGAAAGAAGATGAAGATGACATGACTTTTATTGCTAAGAACTTTAAGAAATTTTTAGAATTTCGAAAGAATAAGAAATTCGAAAGAAACAGGAGAGACAACAATAACAAATGGTCATCTTCAATTCTAAAGTGCTTTGAATGTCACAAAAAGGGGCATATAAAGAAGGATTGTCCAAATTGCAAAAAGTAAAGAACCGATTACAAAAGCAAAAATGAAAGATTTAGAAAGAAACAAGCTTTTAATGTTACTTCGAATGATTCTGATTCTTCCTCCTCATCAGACAGTGACACTGACAGTGACTCCGAACAAGCTAACGTGTGCTTTATGGCTTCAACTGGCAAAGTAAGTGATCTAACCTTTGATGATTTGGTTGATATAAACTCGGAGTTATTGGATAAATTCAAAGATGCCGAACAAAAATAAAAGATGCATCATAAAACTAAACAGGAGTGAAATAGAAACTGATATGCTCAGAGATGAAAAGAAAATCTTAGAAGAAGAACTTGTCAAAACACAAGAATCTTTTCTAATTTATCTTCACGACTCACTATGCTATCAAATGAGATTGAAGTTCAAAAAGAAAAGAATATGACATTAGCTGCAGAAAATCACGATTCAAAATCTAATGTCAAATTTCTTGAATTAGACAATACTAGTCTCAAAACCAAGTTAGAAATTATTACTAAAAATGTTTCTAACTTTAATAAAGGTAGAGAAAATCTTTTTAGAATTATTAAAAACTCTCAAAATCAAAGAGGAGCATTTTACTATAATAAAATTTCAAAATACATAAGAATTTCGTAAAAGGAAAACTAAAACCAAAGGTTTTCGCGCAAAAGAAGGACATTTGCAACATAAAAATTATAAAGATTTGGGTTCCAAAAACTAATAATAATTCGATTAGAAATAATTTTATGCAATCATTTATAAGAACTGTTCATAAAAGTGATAACTTTGTATATAAAAGGAATTTAAACCCTCATGGGTTTGGCTTTCTGAGATCTTACTCTTAAGGCCCTAATAAGAAATATGGGTGCCAATGATATTTTCATTTTCATATTTGTTGTTTTTGCTTCAAATAATCTTTAACAAACTAAGTACGATTTTTAAACCATATTATTACTATTTCTGAACATGTTTCGGGACTATACTAAATTATTACTATTTTTGGACCATATTATTCTATACACATGAAAATTATTTCTACTATATTAAGTTGTAGATTTCTACTTTTTAAACATGTTTCAAAGATTGTTATTTTGCAACAATTTTACACATGAACAATATTTAAAAGTTGTTCATTTTCAGTTTTTTAAACAAATTCTCTTCATAGTTGTCTAATTTGTCCATGTTAATCATATCAACATTGCGTATATTTTCAATATTTCTCCTATCTATTTAGTTTTCCTTTTTGTCGATGACAAAGGGAAAGGAAAAGGTATGTCATAACGTTAGGGGGAGTATTAAGATGGGGATTATAAATCTTTTTTTATATAACTTGCATAGTTGTCATCATCAAAAAGATGGAGACTGTTAGAATCTTGAATTTTGGTGTTTTGATTGTGACAACTATATAAGTAAATATTATATGAACTAACCAAGATTGCTGGAGAAGATACTCAAAGACATATGAAAACCAGATTCATATTCCAGAATGTTGCTACAATAATTATGTTAGGCATAGAGTCTGAATCTATATGTAGATAGATGTTAAAATCTCAATGAAGTGAAATATGCACACACACACACACACACATGCACATAATATAAAGTTCATCAAAACAAGTATAAAAACCCATAAAATGCTAACACAGCCAGCTGAATTGCATGAGTCGGCCGGTTGATTACTGTGCATGTGCACAAATGAGATTGAATATTCAGATGGCTGAATATGATAATTTAGCTGGCTGAATTTGATGCTTTTCGCACTATTTCTTTATTGTTTTAATTTTAAATCGATTCAACTGGATATGTTGCTCCATTCAGACTGCTGAATCTTCATAACTGCTAGTTTTTCAAGGGACACTTCATTTTAATGAAAAGGAACAACTCTTAATTCAAGAGTTGCTACCATATCTTTTCATGGCTATCCTTTATGAATGAATACAACTCTTATCTCTATAAATAGCCATGAATTATATTGCTTTTAATAAAATTCTTATTCTTATTTCTAATCTATGTTGCTATTTTAACTTTAAGCATTCAATGCTTAAAAAACTTCATTCTGATCACTTGTCCACTCAAGAATACTTCATCGGTGATCTAATGAACTTCCTATCTTCAAGAATTATACGATATACCACAAAGGAGAAGATTATAGGAAGAGTGTACTATAACATACCCTATCTTGAAGCCTAAGCCTAAGTGCTACAGTTGTTGTAGTCATCTATAGTGTTAACTTCCGATGACAAAATACGGCTATGTTAATGGTATCCATAATATCATAAGCACATGAATATATAACAAAATCAAAAATTTCAAAACAATATTTCCGATTACATTTCAAAACATGTTACATATCCAAATTACATAATCTCATATTGTTTCCCAGTTCAGATCAAAAATAATTATTAAAATATGCCAAAAGTGACATATGAAGATGCCCCCTTGGTTGACCAGAGTACTATATAGTCATATAGACTTAATACAACACAGAGGAATAAAAAACCATCAACTTCTAAATTGCTATCTGTCAGCCACCTGCTCATTCCTAAAATCTTTATTTGTCTACCTACTAAAACCTGAAAGGCCAAACTCTCAATCTACTCAAATCAATTTTGAGCACCGAAGAGTTTAAGGGGAAAACATAAACTGCGAGTCAGACATTAAGCCTGGTGTGAATAATACTATTACATCTCACTTTACTGATAATAAGTAAGACCACGCCGCTTACTGGAATGGATTTCCCCTCATTAATATCCCTTTAAAACATATCATTTGCAAATCATAATCCTGCAACCAAACTAATTATATCAAATATCATATATGCTCAAAACAGGTAATAAATTGAGGGATGTCCGAACAAAATGTAATTTTTTTTGGCTAACTACTAACCTTTGGATGACTCGAAACTATTAGACAACTAAATAAATTATCTAACAATTGTTAGACATGCTTCTGGATGGTCTGTTCTTAACTTACCTCTCCAAGGATCACCTGATACTAAAGGTTTTGCGGGCTCACCAATAACCTATCTCTATACATATATATTCCTTTCAGTCTGTAAGCATCATTTAAGTCTTACCTGTGACTAAGCCCTACACACTGGAATTTTTGACAAAATTAGCTAGGGGCTAATACTAATGTATAGGGCACGACCCTATACCAGTCCCATCTGGAATACAAATATCTAAGTCATTTAACTTAAGGTTAACTACCCTTTAAATTTTCCTTCTAAACGTTGTCAAAATGATCTAACCCTTTAAATCATACTTATACAAGGAAATATACTATTTTCTTTACTCAAATATTATTGCCATGATATATGATTTACTCAAAACATAGTTGATGAAAGCATTTGAAACCTTTGTTTAAAACCTTTAAACAATCTCATTCGAAACTATTATAAGTACCTCTTTCGAAACCAGTGAAAGTACCCCTTCCAAAACCATTGAAAATACCCCTTTCTATATAAGTAAACTACTTTACTTCATAACCATAGGCCTAAAGGCCAAACATACCTTTCGAAACCATTGAAAACATCTTCTTAAAAATCTTTATAAACCTTAGACGTCCTCTTTTAAAATCCTTTAAATATGCCTTTCGAAAATATTGGGAACCTTCCCTTTGAAACCTTTACTTATTACCTTTCGAAAGCACTAAAGTATACTACGTAAAAAATCTTTCGAAAGCACTGGGCTTAGTATAAACATGTGGAAAACCTTTTGATTCCTTTGGAAACCATTCCATTCGAAACCTTTGGGTTTAACTTTCAAATATCAAAAAGGGTGTTAAAACAACCAAGTCGAAAGCAACTCTTTTAAAAGCTATTCCTAAGTAAAGAAGTGGATGGTGTTGAAACCTATCCCTTTGAAAGCATTAGAGAGGAGGCTTTAGTTTTTTTAAAAACAAAGGGACCCTTTCGAAACCCATCTAGGTCGAAAGGTAAAAGGCGACAGCTAGGGGTTTCAACCCCTTCGAAAAGCATTTACTTAAAACCAGGGCACAACCTCATTTGAAAGCATTCTTTCTTTATACATTGACCAAGTCGAAAGCTATCTTATTCGAAACTATTCCTTTTGAAAGAAAAGCAGGCGCATTTTCTTTAGAAAGAAATAAAAGTCTTCAACCCTATCAGAACCCCTTGTTTTGACCCGGTAACTTTCGCCTATATCCAATTCACTTTGTACCAAGTCTTTGATACTATGTGCATTTGTTTCGATGGAGATTGAGGCGGAAGTACTAAGCCGGAACCAGGGTGCCAAAAGTGGAGAAACGTGAAAAAACATGTAAAATCTGATTTTTAGCTTTTTGAAGTAATCTTTTTAACTAACCTGCCTTGTTTGTCAAAATACTATTGGTTGTAATTTCTTTTCTAAAATTAATGCCGAAAATTCAGAAATAAACAAGTTAATTTTTAAAAAAATTGCCCCTTCTCCTTTTATGAATATATAAAACATTTAAGCCACATACCTTAAATAATTTTATATATCGATTAAAATACTTAGGAAAATTCTATGGAAATTCACATAAATCTCTTTTAATATGTTTTCTAACATATTTAAATTTCAAAATCAAAACATATCATAAAATAAGCATAATTCATCAACAAGCATATATATATTTATACAAACATCATTCAAAACATGGCAATACGCTTGCAAAATCATTCGGGTCTAACCTTAGAAACCAAAAATATCAAAATATGAGATGTAGCATATTACTCACTTTAGCTTTGGTGTTAAGGAGTTGAGATTTGATTCTTGGATTGAATTTGATTAGCTTTTCCTCTTAATTTAGCTTTCTCTTCCCCTTATTCTTTTCAATGGCGGCCTGCCTCTAGCTTTTGTATTTTAATTTTATGAAGGCGGGTTAAGGGTTTAAGGTATAAGAATATAGCTTCTTCCCATATTTCCCCTTATATAATTCCCTAACTTATTTCATTTTAAATTTCACTTAACTCTTTAGTTCAACTAGGCATGACTTCCCCTTTATATTTTCACAAATCTCAATCCCTTAACCATTATTCTATTTAATTTAGCAAATTAAATCTCCTAAATGATATTATCTAAAATTAGAGGTGTACCAGACTTCCCTCCTTAAAGAATTACATCCTCGAAATTGCGATAAGGCACTCATCAAAATCAATCAAAAAAGTAAAACATACCATGAAACATGCCAGGATAAGTACACCGAATCATGCTTTCGGTTTCCTTAGTACAGTCTCTCTCATCCTCACTCCACTGGACTCTAACTAATCCAGCTATCTTATTCCTTAGCTTCTTCCCATCTCTCGCAACTATACCAACTGGTGTTCCAACTATAATCAAATTCGGCTCCACTGCAAAATCATCCAACACAGTCGGTGCTATACTAGTTTCTGGATCGTGAAAACACTTCCTTAGATGAGAAACATGGAAACTTCATGGACTCCTGCCAAACTGCTTGGTAACTCTACTATACATGTGAGTTTTCCAATCCACTCTACATTAGGAAGGGGTCCAACGAATCTCGGTGCCAACTTCCCTAATTTACCAAACCTGATCATTCCTTTCATCGGTGATACCTTGACAAAAACCTGATCTCCAACTGAGAACTCCAAGCCTTTCCGCCGTCTATCCGCATAGCTATTATGCCTAGATTGAGCTTTCTTCATCCTAGCTCAAATGATCTCAATCTTTCCTGTTGCTTCTTTGACCAAATCTGGATCAAGAACCAACCTATTCCCGATCTCCAACCAACAAACATGAGATTTGCATGGCCTTCCATACAAAGCTTCGAACGATGACATCCCTATACTAGCCTAATAACTGTTGTTATACAAAAACTAGACTAAGTGTAGATGGTCTTCCCATGATCCCTCGAAGTCTAGCACACAAGCTCGTAATAAATCTTCCAAGATTTTGTTAACTCTTTTCATTTGCCATCTGTCTATGGATGGTAAGCGGTACTCATCTTGAGCTTGGTACCTAAAGTCTCATGTAGACTCTTCGAGAACTCGCTAGTGAACAAGGAATCTCTATCGCTTAATATACTACTAGGAATCTCATGCAGTCTAACCACATTCTTCATAAATAACTTAGCTAAAACAGGTGTCGTCCTGGTTGAATTAACTAGAATAAAATGAGCACTTTTGGTCAACCTGTCCACTATAACCCATATGCTTTCATTTCCTCTGTTTGACCTTGGAAACTCATTAATAAAATCCACAGAGATAGAATCCCACTTCCAAACAAGGACATCCAAAGGCTGAAGTAACCCACTTAGTTTCTGCAGTTCGGCTTTTACCTATTGATAGTTCAAACACTGCTTTGCCCATAAGCTTACATCCTCTTCATACCTTCCCAGAAGAAACTTCTCTTTATGTCCTTATATATCTTAGTTCCTCTTGGATGAATAGTGAACTTCTAACGATGGCATTCCTCAAGAACTTCTTTCCTAATCCTTCCCACATTCAGAACAAATAATCTCTCTTTTTTTCTTAACCACCCATTTTGGTCAAGATTAAAATCTTTCCAGTCATCGCTCTTAGTTCCCTCTCTTAACTTTCTGATCCATTCGACTAACACTAGATCCTCATTTTGTTTAGAAGCAATCCTTTCGATCATCATCATTCGAACTTCTAAAAAAGACAGCATAGCAATTTCTGTACTAGACCCGCCCTGAGATCTCCATTGTACTCTGCATGTCATCAGCGCTTATGAATCTTTCCACTCTGCTATCATCGCCAACACTGTATTCTGATGCTTCCTGCTAAGTGCATCTGCAATTTGTTTCCTTCCCCGGGTGTGTGCTCAATACTGAAATCATAAGCGGCTAAAGATTCTAACCACCTTTGATGCCTCGTATTTAACTCCTTCTGAGAGAATAAATACTTCAGCGACTTATGATCCGTATACAACTCAAATCTTTCCCCAAAAGATAATGCATTCACACCTTCAATGGAAAAACTATTGAGGCTAATTCAAAATCATGCATTGGATATCTAACCTCATCCGGTCTAAGCTGTCAGGATGCATAAGCAATCTCTTTACCTTTGCATTAACACAGCTCCTAATCTAGTTCTACATTCATCTGTATAAACTACCAAATTATGATTTCCTTTTGGAACAACTAATACAGGTGCATGGATCAATAAGTGTTTCAATCTCTGGAATGCTTCCTCACACTTATCAGTCCAAATAAACTTCACATCCTTTTAAGTTAGCTTGGTCATCGGTGCCGCTATCCAAGAAAAGTCCTTAATGAATCTTCGATAACAACTAGCTAATCCAAGGTAACTCTTTATCTCAGTCACTGTTTTGGGTATCTTTCAAATATTCACCACTTCAATCCTAGTTGATAGACAACCCTTCCTCTGAGACTATATGACCAAGGAACTTCACTTCCTTCTTCCAGAAATGGCACTTTGAAAACTTTACTTTTAGATGATGTTGCCTCAGCGTCTCAAGCACCACTCTAAGATGAACTTCATACGCTCTTTCATCTCTAAAGTATATCAAAATATCATCCATGAAAACCAACATGAATTTATCCACGTGCTTTCGGAAAACTCAGTTCATTAAGTCCACAAAGAATGCTGGTGCATTAGTTAGTCCCAACGACATCACTAACAATTCATACGATCCATATCTGGTTCTAAACACCGTCAAAGCAATACTATTCTCCGCCACTCTAAGCTAATGGAACCCGGACGCTGAATCTAACTGCGAAAATACCTTGGCTCCACTCAACTGATTGAACAAATCATCAATTCTAGGTAGCGGATATCGATTCTTTATCGTCTTCTCATTCAACTTACAATAGTCGATACATAACCTTAACGATCCGTCCGGCTTCTTAGCAAACACTACGGTTTCTCCTCAAGGGGAACTGCTTGGTCTAATAAAATTCTTTCCTTCCGAATCCAGCAACTACACCTTTAACTCCCTTATCTCAGTAGGGGTCATTCTGCTTGGCGGCCTACTCACCGGTTTTGCTCCAGCCATCAAATCTATCTGAAACTCAGTAGCTCGTTACGGCGGAAATTCTACTACTGGCTTGAAGACATCTGCGAATTCTCTAACTACAAAACTTGATTCAACTCATCTTCTATCTCCACAACACCCAACAAGTCATTCACCTCCATACTTGGGTTCTCTATGGAATATACAATCCGATCACTACATCTAGGGTGTCAAAGTGATATTTTCCTATCTTGAAAAAATATCCTAACATCGTACTTACTTAACCAATCCATACCCAAAATAATTCCGAACCCTATGAAACTAAAAACATGCAAACTAAAAATAAATGTATGGCCTAACAAATCAAACTCTAGGTGGTCACACTTCATCCCGAGAGTCGCATACCCTCCTATCGGATTTGCAACCCTTAAGGTAGTAACTAGGTACGAAGGTTCTAGGTTAAGCTTTTCTACCAAACAATGGGATATAAAAGAATGTGATGCAACAGTACCAAACAGTACTCTAACTGACATACCATGAATCAAAAGCATACCTCCCAACACTGTGTTTCCTTTCTCATGCGCTATTGGTCTCGAGGTAGTTGGCTCCAGTGCATACACATTGCCCTTCCCATCCTTAGCAGGCTCCTTGCACTGGTTCTTATAGTGCCCAACTTGATTGTAGTTGAAACACCTCAACTCTTTCTTCTCAATGGCTTTCTTTCCTTTGCCTGTCCGGCACTCATAGGCATAGTGTTCCTTCTTTTTGCACTTATAACATGTCTTTTATGCCTTTACCTTCTTTGCGGATCCTTCCTCCTAAGCCCCTTTCTTATGAAAGGACTTTCTCTTCTGACCTTGCCCCACCTGGACTTCTTTGGCCTTATTCTTTTCAAGAAAAGCTTACATTTCCACATACCTCAAAGCCATCTCAACTACAACATCATACGGGTCTCTGATATGAGATAACATGGCCTTAGCAAGCTCAGACTTCAACCCACGAATGAACTTTCCATTCCTTTTAGTCACAATGTCAATATATGCGTAGCCATACCTCACTAGCTCCTCGAACCTCATCGCATACTCCAGCACTGTCATGTCCCCTTACTCCAACTAAGAAAACTTCCTGAGCAAGGCTAACTTAGCAATCTCAAACATGAATCTCTCCTCAAACTTTCTCCTGAACTTAGCCCATGTCATATTCTCTTCGTTAACTCCAACAGTGATACTGTTCCACCAATATAAGGCTGCTCCATGTAGCTGCCTCGAAGCAAGTCTTCTCTTCTGCTCATCATTGAGCCCTAGATCAGCAAATAACCTTTTGCAATGAAGAAGCTAGTACTCTACTTCAATTTCATCCTTAGCACCGATGAATGGCTTTCCTCCTAGCCGAACATAATCTCTACTCAGAATAGCATAGTTGTTCAACACCGAAGCTTCTCGATTTCCTCCTCCAGCATTACCTCCAACTAATCCAGCATCAATTCCCGCTTGCATCATATTCATGAAAAAATGATACATTGCCCCCATATCCACTTGCGGGACTCCAACACTCACATTTTCAGCTCGAGCCTAACCTTGATTCCTTCTCTTATTTGGTATTGAATTTCCATTTGTTGTGGTGTTTTCTTCTCCAAGGTTACTCTTCCTCTTCTAGCATCCATATCTACATTCGAGTCTCATAAGATACTAAAGAATAGCCTAAGAGAGATAGGAGAATAAAGCTAAAGCATATACTTATATATAGAAAATGAAAGTATGTTATTATAGCGTTATCCCATACCCGATCTTTTCTCTAATTCCATAGGATTATGTTTCAATAACCATTTTAGATTGAAGTTTTTCAAAAACCTATGCTCTGATACCAAGTTGTAACATCCATTATCTTGAGGCCCAAAGATAAGTGCTACAGATGCTGCAACCATCCATAGTATTAACTTCCAATGACAAAATATGGCCAGGTTAATGGTATCCATAATATCAGAAGCACATGAATATGAAACAAAATCAAAGATTTCAAACATAATATTTTTGATTACATTTCAAAACATATTTCATATCCAAATTACATAATCCAATATTGTTTCCAAGTTCAGATCAAATATCATTATTACATAAATATGCTAAGAGTGACATATGAAGATGCCCCTTGGTTGACCAGAGTACAATATATTCATATCTAACTAAATGCAACACAGTGGAAAAAACATATAAAACAACAACTTCTAAATAGCTATACGTCAGCTACTTTCTTGTCCCCGGAAGCTTTATTCATCAACCTACTAAAACCTGAAAAGCCCAAATCTGAATCTACTAAAATCAATTTTGAGCACCGAAGAGTTTAAGGGGAAAACATAAACTTCGAGTCATACATAAAGCCTGGTGTGAATAATACTATAACATTTTGGTTTACTGATATTAAGTGAGACCACACCGCTTAGCGGTAGGGGTTCCCCTCACTAATATCCCTTTAAAACATATATTTTGCAAATCATAATCCGACAACCAAACTGGTTAATCAAACTAATTATATCAAAATAACAAATATCATATATGCTCTAAACAGGTAATAAATAGACCAGTTGTCCGAATAAAATGTAGTTTTCTTTGCTAACTGCTAACTTTTGGCTGACTCAGGCTTACCAGACAAACTAAATAAATTATCTAACAACTGTTAGACATACTTCTGAATGGTCTGCCCTTAATTTACCTCACCAAGGATCACCCGATCCTAATGGTTTTGCGAGCTCACCAACAACCTATCTCTATACCTACATACATACATACATACATACATACATACATACATACATACATACGTACATACATACATACATATATATATTCCTTTCTGTGCATTACCATCATTTAAATCTTACCTATGACTAAGCCCTACACATTGGAATTTTAGACTAAATTATCTAGGGGCTAATACTAATATATAGGGCACGGCCCTGTACTAGTCCCATCTGGTATACAAATATCTGAGTCATTTTACTTAGGGTTAAATACCCTTTAAATTTTCCTTAAAAATCTTTTCAAAATGATTTAACTCTTTAAATCATACTTATACAAGGAAAGTATACTATTTGCTTTAGCCATGATATATGCTTTACTCAAAACATAGTGGATGAAAACATTCAAAACATTTGTTAAAAACCTTTAAACAATCTCATTCGAAACCTTTCGAAACCAATGAAAGTACCCCGTTCGAAACCATTGGAAGTATACCTTTCGATATAAGTAAACCGCTTTACTTTATAACCATAGGCTTAAAGGCCAAACATACCTTTCGAAACCATTGAAATCATCTACTTCGAAAGCTTTATAAACCTTAGACATCCTCTTTTAAAATCCTTTAAATGCGCCTTTCAAAAATACTAGAACCTTCCCTTCGAAACCTTTACTTATTACCTTTCGAAAGCACTAAGTGCACTACTTAAAACAAACCTTTCGAAAGCGTTGGGTTCAAGTATAAACTTATGGAAAACCTTTCGAAACCTTTGGGTTTAAATTTCAAATATCAAAAAGGGTCTTAAAACAACCAAGTCGAAAGCAACTCTTTTGAAAGCATTGGAGAGGAGGCTTTAGTTTTTTTTAAAACAAAGGGACCCTTTCGAAACCCATCTAGGTCAAAAGATAATAGGCGGCAGTTATGGGTTTCGACCCCTTCAAAAACATTTACTTAAAACAAAGGCACAACCTCATTCGAAAGCATTCTTTCTTTAAACATTGACCAAGTCGAAAGCTATCCAATTTGAAACAATTCCTTTCGAATGCAAAGTAGGCGCATTTTCTTTAGAAAGCAAATCAAAGGCTTCGACCCCATCAGAACCCCTTGTATCGACCCAATAGCTCTCGCCTATATTCAATTCACTCTGTACCAAGTCTTTGATACTATGTGTATTGGTTTCGATGGAGACGAAGGCGGAAGTACTAAGTCGGAACCTAGGTGCCAAAAGTGGCAAAAACATGAATAAAGCATGT
The DNA here is from genome assembly GCA_030765085.1 of Allium cepa. Taxonomy (NCBI): domain Eukaryota; kingdom Viridiplantae; phylum Streptophyta; class Magnoliopsida; order Asparagales; family Amaryllidaceae; genus Allium; species Allium cepa. The sequence continues at coordinate 245,379,577 of CM060930.1, forward strand.
AAAATCCGATTTTTAGCTTTTTAAAATAACTTTTCAACTAACCTGCTTTGTTTTCAGAATATCATTGGTGCTACTTTCTTGTTTAAAAGTACTATTGAAATTTCAAAAATAAACAAGTTAAATTATTTACAATAAGCCCCTTCTCCTTTTATAAATATATAAAACATTTAAGTCTCATACCTTAAATAATTTTATATATCTATTAAAACACTTATGAAAATTCTATAAAAATTCACATAAATCTCTTTTAATAAGTTTTCTAACTTATTTAAATTTCAGACCCAAAACTTATTCATAATTGTTGAAATTAATTTTAAACCCAAATAACCATTTTTTTAGAAAATTAATGTTGATTCCACAATAATTCAGAAAATTATGAAGCTTGAAACTCATTTCCAAATATCATTCCTGACTTTATATAAAATTCACAAGGCATTTGGATGTCATCTTATAGTTTTTTCAATCCAAAACATATCATAAAATCAATAAGGATAAGCATAATTCATCAACAAGCATATATATATATATATATATATATATATATATATATGTAAACATCATTCAGAACATGGCAATACACTTGCAAAATCATTTGGGTCTTACCTTAGAAATCGTAGATATCAAAATATGAGATGTAGCATATTACTCACCTTTTGCTTTGGTGTTAAGGAGATGAGATTTGATTTTTGGATTGAATTTGATTAGCTTTTCCTCTTGATTTATTTTTTTTTTTTTTGGCAAAGCCAGCCGGTTTTATAGTGGACCGTCCACTTTTATTACGCACGTAATAAAAATTTGAAGTACAGGAGCAAGGTAAAAGCACCTTAACTACTAAAAGGAGAAACAGAAAATACAGCACAGGTACGTGACGGCTATGTCACAGTAACAAAAAGTAACATGATAAAACTAACACACCACCAAGGTGGGAGAATCCCTATGAACCAAAATCACCAAAGACGATCACAAGGGGACAGACCCAGAAAGGCCAACAAAAGGGCGAAACCGCAGTGCAAGACAAGGGTCATAAACCGCATCATCAGAACAGTAGATAAACGATCTATCCCAGGATGGATCAGCAAGCAAGTCCGCATTAGAAGCCGCATCCATCCCGTCCGTATCAAGAACAATAGAATCTCCAGATTGTTTAGCGAAGGCATCTAAGGTCCAGCTGATCATCAGATACAAACCGGAAGAAAGATTCATTTTTCGGGTTATACCTCATATCAGAATTGGGATCAATCCAACATCCTTCGGCCTCATCCCAAGCAACAGGAGGTAGGAGCGAGGGAGGGCAAGTAGCATCAAGAGGGATGACAGGAGCAGCACCAGGAACCACAGAACCAGGCGGAGAACCAGGCAAATCAAGGGGCAATGATGGGACAGGCAGATCAGGCAACGGAGCCTGAGGAGCAGGAGGGACAGAAACTTTGGGGACCCAGATCCTTGGACGGGGGCGCGGCAAAGGTAACTTAGGAGCAGCCGCAGAAGTTTCAGAATGAAGGCAATCACGAGCTAGGTGTCCAAAGGAGTGACAGTAGGTACAAATATCCGATACCCAGCCATAGCGAACCCTAACTTCCACAATATGGCCAACAGCAAGCTGTACAGGAATAGAAGTAGGAAGAGGCTTAGAAGGGGAAATCTCAATTAGTGCCTTCGCATACATTAACTTGTCACGGTCCACCGTGTTAGAGTCAAAACATTTTAGCTTACCAACATTACAAGCTAACCAATTCAGACCAATAAGAGGCTGAAGAACTGAGGGAATCTGAGAAAAATATACCCAAACAGGGATGGAATATACTTGCTCACGAGCACACGCCACAGTAGGAGACCAGGGGGTAACAATAAAAGGCCGACCATCAACGATGCAAGGCTCATCATCTAATACACGCAGACGATCTTCAGAAGAGCAAAATTTTAAGAAGTACATCGTATCAATCAGTTTCACATCCAAATTACCACGTATCTTCCAAGCCCTGCGAAGAACTGAAGCTGCATTTGAAAGACGGTGATGAGGGTCAAGAAAGAAACCAACCAAATAGTCTGACCACAAATCCACACCGGCTTGCAAAACACAAGGGGGAGGAATCATCACTCCATTTTCCTCAACCATTTCAAATTCAATCGGGATGTAGGCACCCGCATTACGGGGCAAGGATGAGAAAAGAGAAGACCACGATTTAGAGTTCTGCTTCGTAACATCAGGAACACGGCTATCTACAAATCTGGGGGCAGTGGGTAAATTAGCAACAGGGTTATCAATATTGACAGTAGGCTCAGATTTCTTTGGGGAAATAACACAAACACTTTGAGTGCCTAAAACAGAAGAAGAAAAAACAGCAGAACTACTCCCCTGCGCTAGGCCAGACACACCAACATCCTTACTGGAATCGTGATCATTCAACAAGGATTTCTTACCCACAACACAACTCATCTGTTTCAGGAAGCTCGGGTCCTGCACACACACATTAGGGCGTGGCACGGCAGCTGGGTCAGCACCCAATGACACAATCTCATCCAAAGCACGAGGGCGAATAGGAGACGATAGCAGAGGAGGAAATTCAGATGAAGTGAAAAGAGCAGGAGGTCGAATTGACATAAGGTTCAACGGCTTGAAAAAACGGCCACTCCGAGTTGAAGAAGGAGGAGATGGAGGATCGGGCATAAGGGGAGGAGGCTAGAAAGGTTACGGCAGAGGCGGGGGGGAGGGGGAGGGGGGAAGATGAAGAAAGCCGGAGCGAAAAACCGAAGCCAAGAGGGCGTGAAATTAATCGCCTGTAGCCATGAAATCGCCTGTAGCCATGAAATCTTGTCTTTCTTTGGAACAACAAATTTCATTTCAATGGTGGTTGGCCTCTAGCTTTAGTATTTTAATATTATGAACGTGTAAATGAAGGTGGGTTCAGGGTTTAGGGTACAAGAATATAGCTTCTTCTACATTGCCCCTTATCTAATTACCTAACTTATTTCATTTTATATTTCATTTAACTCCTTAGTTCAACTAGGCATGGCTTACCCTTTATATTTTCACAATCTCAATCCCATAACCATTATCTATTTAATTTAGCTAATTAAATCTCTTAAATAATGTTATCTAAAATTAGGAGTATTACATGTACTCTAAAGACTTATCTGTGCTATTAAAAGAGCACATGCAATCAGATAATTTTTTGTGTTATTGAAGTCATGTTCGATTGCTCAGGCGGTTGAAGTCTTATTCTATTATTTAGACGGTTGAAAAATTTACGATTGCTCAAGCAGTGTAATACTCGTTCCTCCGGATTAAGTGGGGGTCAATGGTTAAACTCCAAAAAGAGTCTAGGACTGGATGTAGAATGGAAAGTTCGAACCAATATAAAAATATCTGGTTTCATTTACTTTATTACTTTACTTTTACATTTACATTATGCATAAGTAGATAGTTTACTTAATATTCCATATTGCACGATCCATAGTCACTTTCATGTAGTATATAGGGAGATTCATAAGTGATGGTTATGAAGTCTATTCTAAATTGTAATCTTTGTTTAATAAATGGTTGATTTAAAGTACATGCATTGACATTTTTAAAAATCTTTAAAGCTAAGTGGTGCTAAGATGATTTTATGTAACTCTCTGTTATTCTTATCTTGAGAAAAAACTTTGTATATATAAATAAATGCCTAATTTACTTATGTTCATTAGTCATGTTAACATTCTCACATAAACCCACGAGGTAGTGCATTGATGGTATACCTTGGCCTTGTATGTTCACTTGTCATGCTTTGTACCATTCTTATGTAAGCCCACGAGGCAGTGTGTAACGATTCAGAATTTTGGTCATCCGAATTTGGAATATTTAATTTATTTTAAATATTTAAAGTAAATTTTATAAGTTAAATAACTTATATTTCAAATATAGCGATAAATTTGATGATTAAATTGTTGAATACAATATTTGAAATTGTTTAAATAATTGAACCTTGGATTTAAGATGAGTGAAAACGGTTTTTAAAGTTGATTTAAATTCTATTTGAATTAGAATGGAGTTAGTAAATTTTTAAATTTGATTTAAGAGTGATTAAACTGAAATTGGGAATTTTATATTTTGATTAGCATGTAAAAATAATCATTTTTAACACTGTCTTGGATTTCGACGAAACCAGTTTCATTGGATCCGTAATAGTAAGTTATAGTATACTATCGAATTTCATAGCGATTGGATTTATCGTTTGATCGTGTGAGTTCGAAATGTTAGAAATTAATTAATGGGATTTAATTAAAATAATTTAATTATGAAAAGCTATCTTCTGAATATGATAGAATTGGCTCTCGATACATATTCCATTGTGTTCAGAATAGGGGTATAACATATAAAACGTCAGGATGCACGCTTCCTTTGGAGTTTGGAATTTTCATAGATGAATAGCGGCACGCGAAATTTTTTGTAAATAGCACCAAACTTCCTTCATTCGCAAACACTAACACTAAAATGTTCTCAGCCGCCGTTAACATGTATTCGTCCGATGGCCATCAATGGTCGGAGCCTCTAGAAGCTGAATTAGCCTTCGATTACAACTAGGAAAATATAGAGCATGTCGATACGAACTCGTTTAATGGCTGGATCGAGCTATCATCATCCGAGGTGGCGTCACCTCACCTCCGTTCATCAACATTTTTGGTTCAGGCTGGAAATTTTCATGTGAATTCATGAGCGTGCACGTAGGTGTTGGGCAGGGTAGCGCGGTGTACAACGACGACATCGATGGTCAGCGGTAGTGGTGCGTTCAGGCGCGTGCGAGGTTCGAAGTCAAATAAAAAAATGAAGCGTGCATTGCACTATAGGGAGCATGCGGAGGTCAGGTGGGGTCGGCGGCAACAGGGCAAGGTCAAGCGTGCGGCGGCGTTCGCCATGATGGAGGCACACACAATTTTTTTTAAAAAAATTCTCGAGCGCGGTCTGTAGCCTAGAGGCAGAAGTGGGAAAAGTGGGACATGGGTAGGTTAAGTTTAAATTTAATTTATTTTAAGCTAAAGTTAATTAATTTTATCGAATGTTAATTAATTCATAACTTTCTCGTATGAGGTCCATTTCGAGCGCGACAAGTTATGATCGTATCAGCGAGCACTACGCTATGACGTTGGATTGAACGAATTCGAGGCTAGTAGAAATTTTGAGTTAAATTGAACGACCAATAAATTTTAATTCAATAAAGAGTGTTTAGGCGATTTCGGGCACTTTTGTGAGTAAACTCAGCACACTGGCCTACTTATATTTTTATATAAGTAAGAATAATTTTATGTATGATGATTGTTACTTGTTTGGATGATATATTATATATATTAGTTGATTTGGATATATTCCTGCCTATTGGAGCGGATGAGACCCTATTGCTTTTCCATGTAAGAGCGGATGACCCTTTGTATACGAATCCCGCATCGAAGCGGTTGATTTTATTTTTATGATTACATGTTATTTGTGATGCAGGGAGACTGGTGCAAGGGGACTGGTGCAGAGGGACTGGTTGGAGGGATCCAACAGGATTCCTCACCACTGTTGATTTATGCTGATATATGATGTTTTGGATATTAATGTTTTTGATATGATTTGACTTATTTAGTGCTATGGTAGCACTGAGCCTTATTTTTGATATATTGAAACGATGATTTTCATTTGAAAAGGATTTCAAAGGGTTTTTGAAGCATATATGTTTTAATTTTTAAATTATTAAAAGGAATGATTTTATTTTAAAAAAAATAAAAGTTATGATTTTTGATGTTATAAAATATAGTTTTATGAAATACTTTGATTTGAGATTTTTGAATGAGTTTATATAAAAGATTTATAAAAGTGATATTTTTGTAAATAAAGGAATTTTAATAAATAGAAGTTTTATAAAATTGAAAGGAGATTTATGAAAATTAGTTTTATAAATATTGAAGTGACTTATGCTGAGATGTAAATATGGATTTTTATTTAAAGGAGTTTTGAAAGAAATATTTTGATGAAGTTAAATGGTTTAAAAGTAATTTATCTTTTGGAAGTAAAGGTTTTGGAAATATAAATTCCAAATGGAATTTAATGGTTTTGAAAATGTTTTAAAATGAGATATGCATCAAAACATAGATTTCAAAATTTATTGTTGAAATAGACGTTTTTGAAAAAGTAAGGAATGCATGGACTATAACACTGTTGTTATAGTAAATGATTTTCGAAAGGAAATATTTTATATAGTATATAGGATTTTTATATATACATTATTTATCGAATCCTTATACTAATGTTTTGGGTTATCGTAGCAATATTTTACGCAACATTCGTTTTGACCCAATAAATTATGTCTTGACCTTCCATAGTGAAAGACATGGATCAGTTCTTATGATCGTACTAAATGCTTGGTGGTGTAGGAGCATTTCTTCCTATACTTAACACTCATCCGGAGGCTTATGAATTCCAAAGTTATACTGTTATAGAAATCTATTTGGCGTGTCTCTAAATGGTAGTGTTATTGAATATGCTTATACCGTTGATACAAGTATATGGAAATATTTTCTAAGTGTTGAAAATGAAGTAATTTATGAATATGCATATATAGTTGAAGTATATGGGAATGTTTCCAATATTGAAAGAATTGAAATGGTTTTGAGGATATATCTTTTCAAAGATAATTTGAAGTAAATATTTGAAAATTTATTTAATTAATGAAGGATTTATTAAATGGGCCTAGCAATTGATTATGATGCTAGTGTTGCTTTGATAGTTAAATGACCTATTACCAAATAAATAGGCCTCTTTATCGTTGTTGATTTGCAGAGTCCGAGGTCGGATTTATCCGAGAACCACTTTGGACCAACGTATGTGCGTTCGAATGTGCAGGTTTGGAAGATATTAGTATTTAGGATTTTCGTAATGAAGGACTGCTTGTTGATCATTTGGGGATAAATCCCAATATACATATAGTAGTGATGGTCTCTTCGTTATGAAATATCCAATGCAAGGACTATTCGCTACTAATCCTAGGGTTAATTCCCGATAGGATGTGGTAGGAGAGTGCCTTCGGTTTGTATTATTCCTAGACAAATTATATGGATGGATGTGTGACATTGCATTTTTGAGATTACATCGTTGACTTTTATATACATACATCTATTTGGTGGCGCATAAGACAACTTCTCTTAGCTTAATACCCTTCTCTGAGACGTACGAGCTCAGAGTTTGTATGTTTGTGAAAGTCAATAGTGATCGAAGAAATGGCAGTGCGGCATTTGAAGAAAGATGATGTGCTATGTGAAAGGTAAATGTGAGGCCTCACACCCGAAAAATGACCGAAACAGGGTAGATGCTACAAGGCTATGAGGTTTGCAACCATTAGGATATAATCATCCCCTTCTAGATATATTTCTTCTCGCTATGATGTTTGGGATGTAAATTATTGTGGATGTATGCTATGAGGGCCCTCGGATAGGTTGGTAACGACCGGGGTGATAACATATTCGGTACTATCTAGTTAGAGGTAAGACGGTCTTGTCTTGATAGAGGACCATCAATTGGGCCTCGGTATATTTCTCTAGAGATGTATTGCCGTAAGGCAGTCCCTTCACCTGGTCATTTGTATGGAAATCCATTATCCACTACGTGCCTGCCATTTTGTTTGTAGAACCCACATTTTTGATTAGTATATTGGAATTTAATCAATGTAACAATTTCAACTATGATTCATATTATTTGTATACTAGACACTAATATAATATAACATGATTTGATATGAAATGTTTTGGTTATCGTAAGATAAAAACCAGTCAGTGTTTATGTGTGGACGTGGTCTTACAAGATACCTTTATTTTGATAAAGGAACGTTTTATAACTTTAAAATAAATTTAGTTGAGATGTTTTTTCTCATATTGGTTTACCAGACGGATTAGGACGTTCTTCCCTTTCAATGCTCGAGTCAAACCAAGTATATTTACAGATTCAGATTTGGACGCTTTGGAGCTTCAGCAAGTGAGCTAGAAGTCTTCTAGTACTATTCCACGTATATGTTTATTTTCTGCTACATTGTTGCGTAAATTATCAGCAATTGTAAGGACAGGTTATTGTTTGACGGCTAATTTTCTATCGGATTAGAAAAAGCCAAAAATTTTCAATTTAAAAACAACTGCAAGCTCACGGTGTATAATTTTAGTATGTGGCGAGTACGGGTTGGTCCGTGGGGAATTGTTTAGATTTAAAATTCTATTGAGTCAAATTAAAGCAAGATTTGAAGTTGTGTTGAGCTTAAAAAATGTAGAAACTAACAAAAGCTATAATGGATAAAAATATGAGAGTTTGAAGGCAATTTAGAGACAAATCTCTTCTCATGATCACATAAATCAACAAAATGAAATTATAATCTCTATTTTGGTCATTAATGAATTTAGTTGATATGTTTATCAATAAGTATGGAATATTTGCACTATTAATTAGCCCAACATAAACCATCAAACTTTAACATACCCACTAAACCACTTGTTAACTCTCATGAAAGTGTTAATGAACTTGAAAATAAAATCAATTCTAAGCATGATCTATTCATTATTGATTAGTAATATAGACCATCAAATTTTGATTTTAAAATTCACTTCATTACCATGATCATATGTAGATGAAGATGTAATTTTTTTTGTTTAAGCATAGCTTATTTGGTGTCAACAACATAGGCTATCAAATTCAGAACTAAAATAACAAATTTAAACCACATTAAATATTGTCATTAAGCACAAAAAGAGATCAAAGTTATCAAAATGTTGAATCTACATGATTAAGAGAGCTTTATTACTCCTAAATTGAAAGGGTTTGGCCTCTTATATATGTTATCATTTCAACAAATGTGTATTGCAACATGAAATAAAAACAAGAGGAAAATGCAAGTAAAGTAAGAAGAGAGATAATTAAAATAAAATAAAAACTAATCTACTTGCATAAATAAAAAGATCTACACTACTAACATGAAAATAAAAAGAGCATGTAAATAGAAAAGAGCATGAATTAACATTGCATAAGAAAAAATTACATAAAAGAAAATGGCAAAGTAGACATGAAAGAGGGAAAGAGAGCTTATAATTTATTATTGAGCCTAAAACTATACTAACTAAAGAGGAGGCTAAGAGCTTAAAAACATGAACATATGTGGTATTTATACAAGCCTATAATGCTAATCCAAATTTTTAGGGACTACCCAAAATACCCTTGAGAAAATGTGGCCTCTAAGTTGTCATTAGCATGAACTTAATCCACCATACATATACAAGTAACTTTAATCTCAATTAGCATATGCATTAGCTCTTAATTGTACATCATGGTAATTGGGTAGACGGGGTCCTCCATGTTGCATGAAATGATTTATTTTTATCTTCATTTGCTTTCTCACTCTTGTGCATGCATATCTTTATGAAGCCTCTTCCAAAATTCACTAAAATTCCTATTAAACAACACGAAAATATCCTAGTAAATTATCTCAAATTAATATATGCACAAAAATGACCATTTTGCCCATATATAAAGATGAATAAATGATGATTTGAATAATTGAAATTTTTGGTTTAAACATGTTAAAATACCCAATATGATCATTTAATTAAATTAGATTGAATATGGAAGTAAAAATATGCACATTTACGTGCACATCAGATATTATAGCTGTCTGAGCTAATGATTAGTGATTGATTGTTGTACATTGGTGGAAGTATGTATATCATATTACAGTTTTTGTTTAGCAGAGATCATTGATATGATATTATATGTTTTCCGCTGTGATTGTGAGATTCTATAATAGTTTTAGTTTCTTCTGTCTCTGCCTTCTCTTTCTTCTTCTTCTTCTTCTTCTTTTCCTTCTTTCTCTCTTCTTCTTCTCTCTTCTTTCTTTCTCATGATTATCCGTCTTTCAGTTCAGTTTGGGCTGGACATGTGTGGTTTATTTTCAGCTCTAAACGGAACGGATTTGCGGGTCATCACACAGTGCATTGATGGTACACTATGGCCTTAGTTTTCCGAGTTAGGTGTACTAAAAAACAAAAATAAAAAAATTTCTTTTTATTTTTAATAGAGAGTTAGCAATTGAAACCCAAGCACCTTCTTGACTTTTCTAATTTGACTAGTTACAAAAAAGGAAATAAAATGCCACTTTTCCAACTATGACAAGCAAATAAATAATTTATTTCATGGCTGCACTATGTTGTCAACCGAAACAACTAGCCAAACTAGAGTTTAACGTATGAAAGCTTGAATTATGTTGGGAATTTGTGACTAGTTGAGGAACTAAAAATTTATAGAAATTGACTTAAACTTATATACATTACTATGTTGCAACTATTCTGAAATAAATCGAATTTTCATTTGTATATAAAATTTTCATTCGTATAGGTACATTAAGAGCATCGCATATTGCATTTGGAATTCGTAGGTAGTATCCTTTGAAAACCCTCAAGAGGCACTACTCGTCCTGCTAGGGACACCTAGAGGTTTAATGGCTTATTGCATACGCTCAATGCAACCGTGCTTTCTATGAAAGTGTGACAAATAAATTGGTTAGGTTAAATAAATAAATGGTCTTTGTTAGAGGAGAAATAAAAGTTCAAATGTTGGAGAATTGTTTGACCTCAATTTATGCATTTTCTTTATGTATATTTTACCTTAAAAACAGTACCACACATTGCATTTTGTATATGTTTTACAGATTTTTAAGGCGAGACCAAAGACTAAAGAATCATAAAGAAAAGCCACCAAATTGAAGATTCATTATGCGAAAACATTAGTGGTTCTATGGTTATGCGTCAATATATACAGCAGGTGGTCAAGAATTCGAGGCCTGGATAATGCATTATTTTTGTTGGAAGTTCATCAATGGAAAAGTGAAGATTCTCCCATAGATGGCATGCGTTGATGAGATATTATATAGATATCATATCCACCTTTTTGGTGGGGAGATATCGTTTTTATGAAGGAAAATATACTCATGGATTTGATTTGAGCCAATTATGGATGTATCTATTGGAGAGAATATCTCATGGATATACCAAATGAATCAAAATCAAAACTTGCCATTTTCTAAATTATTGGATTGATTTTATGGCCATGTACATTGCTTTTCACTTTAATGATATTTGGACTTGATTCATTACTTCTACATGAAGAAAATGGCTCTCCACCCTTATAAATACTCTCATGTGAAGATCATTGAAGTATCCCATTTTTAGAATAGTCTTTCTTCTTGTTTTTATTTTATTCGTTTGTAATAGTAGTAGGTTAGCAATGACTGCCAATTATGTTTGACATCATTTTAACTACTACTAGGTGTTTGTTTTTTTATTCTCAATCATTGTTATTTTCTTTTATGCAAATTTTAATAAAGTTCTGTTCTTCTTCTTTCTCTTAGTTTATTTTGCATTTTTCTACATTATTAATTGTGTTGTCTAGTTAATTAGGTTTGCTAGAATATAATTACTATTTTATTTTCTATCCTTTGTCCTTTATTCTTTTTTAGTTATTTTTATTATTTTGACTAATTACTGCATTTGATATAGATTCGTTTAGGTTATAATTCTTTTTCAAATATAATACTTGTTTTTATGATTTTGTTTAAAAATCACCTCTTGTTTTGTTTAAGACGCCCAAGATTTTCTTTTAAATACAATGAATTTTTAATAACTCTCTGTGTTCGACCTGCATACTACACGTCTGTACACTTGCAGAATTTATTATAATTTTTGCTTTTCTAATCTCATAGAAAAGTCCATCAATATTATAATGATATGTATATATATTATTACTATTTTATTTATATTAATTTATATATCCATATATATTATACAGTTATATAAAATTATTTGAACAAACATAACAATGTATATATATAATATTTATATATATAAGTAATAGCTTATATACATACATATATTTGGATAACATATAACTGCATATTAAATGAGCTAACATGTCTGTTGTGATGTAAATCCCAACATCTATACATTGGCATGTTATAGCTTGCATGAGTTGATATGTTACACGTACATATACATATATGCGTATATGATACATACATACATACATATATATATAAATTAAACAAAACTATATCATTTATAAATTTAAATAAAATAAAATATTTTATTTAAATAATATTTAGAAGTGTTCTAAATGAATTAGACTACGTAGGCTCACTACAGATCCAATAAGGGATTTTTTTAAAATTCGTTCATTACTTCCGCTGTGGGTTGGCTCAGTTCCAGCGGTTTCTAGGTTGGATTGTTGGGCAATCAAGTACTCTATCCTACCTATCTACCGACCAAACTGGAATAGTTATGTGAGCCTAAAGGTCGCCCTTAATAGAAAAGGCTTAATTTGAATTGGACCTTAGGCTAATTTTAAAATTGTTTTAAAATTAAAAATAAAAGTTTTATATTTAAAAGTTAAATTTAAAATAAGAAGGTATTATAAATGTTATAATATAGGTTTTCTTATTTTTGAAAATTAAAATAAACACATATGATAAAAGTTATAATAATTTTTTTGAATTGTTTGAAAATGTTATAAAAATAATTTTGAAAATAATATTTATTGATAAGATTAATAAACTAATGAATTAATTAAATAAGTTAATTAATGAAATATATATATACATGTATAATATATATATATATATAATGATATGTGTTATGTTGTCTTGGATTGTTTAAGAATGTGTACGAATGAATTTTTGAAATTGTTGAAATTTAATTAAAACTATTTAATTAAATTAATTAATTAAAGGTAAACTAATAAATTAAAATACATATATCTTTACTACTAATAATGAGAACTCCATGAACTGATTTCATCCGTGTCTTTTTGAAATACCCGAATTACCCTTCACCCATGCGCTTGCTTCCCACCGCACCCATTCGTATACGCTTACTTCCCCCTGCATCCATTCGTCTCATTCCCCTTCTTCCCTCTAAATTCTAATTCTCTTCATCCTTGAATTCGATTATAAAATTCTTGCTTCTATCCATCACAAATTCAATCTCACCATTCATGTAACTTCCACGGCAACCTCCCTCGGTGTCAATCTCCCTAAACTGCGAACCACCAAATTTGATCCCAATTCTTCAACGCCTTCCCCATTCATCCTTGATTCCATTCAATCCTAAAGTCGAACTCACCAGCAACATGCCTTCCATAGTATACTTCTCACTGATCTATCATCTCAGGCGGCAAGCAGTTTGTATTGCCTTTTTTCTCTACAAGGTATTCTTCTTTAAACTTTATATTTTGACTAATTTCTTACATGCTTCGACTACAACCAGTTTTTACACGGTCTCGCTGTTTTTTGCTCTCGCATCATTTGATTTTTCCAATCTGATTTATGGTCTCACTGTTTTTTGCTCTCAGCGATTTATAGTCTCACTGTTTTTTGCTCTCAGTAATATGATTTATGGACTCACAATAATATGGTCTCGCTGTTTTTTGGTCCCAGTAATTTGATTTCTCCGATCTGATATATGACTCACAAAATGTACTTCTGATATTTTACCTCATTATTTTAGAACATAACAAAAATCAAAGGTTAGAAGATAATTTTATTCAGTTGCTATGATAATAAATTATGTGGCATGTATACATACATTTTAATGCTTTTTTCAATGGAACTGCTATAATTAAGATTTAAGATTTTTGTTGTTTAATACTATCATGCTAATAATTTTTTACCTATATGCCTAGCTTTACCTATTTTTGTTGTTTAATACTGTCATATCTAAAGAAAAGGTTTGTGAAAAATATTGTGTTTTTGAAAAGGTGTGGAAGACCAAAGCGAGTACAAATGATAATTGCCAAAATCCAATGGTCGTTGATGCAATGAATAACGCAGAAAAATAATTTGTTAACAAACAGAGCATAAATCAGGATAAGCAGTGTTCATGTGATGTAAATATTGAGAGCAGCTGTAAAATATACTGAACATGGATACATAACGAAATACAGGACAGTCGGTTAATGTTCACATTCCAGTCCTTAATATGGATAGTTCATTAATTAAAATATAGAATGATTACAATGTCTAGCTTTAGCAAGATGACAGTGCTAGTGTTGTAATTCACGAATACAAATCGAGGACATAACAAAATAACAAAGCCTGGGTCAAAAATGGAATACAAGTTTCATAGTCAGAACAGTATGAATTCCAATATGACTGCATGCAATAGGATCAAATTCAACATGATAGTGTCGATACTAATGAGCAGGAACCAAAGAATTTCACCATATTTGATTCCACCATGAACCAGATTACTCAAGAAGATGATGATACTGCATTAACTAGAGCTAAAACCAGATAGAAGATAAGCAAAAAAGTTACACTTGAGGATGAGATTTTTTAATTAAAGGCTACTACTTTAGGAGATGTTTTTGAAAACGCTGTTAGAGCAACTTGATTGCCAAGTTAGATCAAAGACAAGGAAATCAAAACGTTTAACAGTAAGTGGTGTTGGCTCTTACCTCATTATTTTAGTATCGAACATAATAAAAATCAAAGGTTAGAAGATAATTTTATTAAGTTGCTATGACAATAAATTATTTGGCACATATATAAACATTTTAATGCTTTTTCAATGGAACTGTTATAACTGAGATTTAAGTTTTCTTCAGTTTAATACTATCAAGCTAATAATTTTTCAACTATCTGCCAAGGTTTACCTATTTTTGCTGTTAATACTCATATCTAAAGAAGAAGTTAGTAAATTTTTTTAAGCTGTTAATTTTACTACTGGAGGAGGGTAAATGTTTAAATTCAAAATTTTACTACCGGAGGAGGGTAAATGTACCAAAAATTTATTTTATTTTACCAATATTTTATTATAAAGATATATCTAATGTAAACATATTTTTCTTTAGACATGTGTTCTAACTAGCAATAAAGATAGTTGATTTTAGTAGCTACACTGAAAATCGTATAGTAACAGTTTGATATTTTTATGAAATAGTTTGATATTTTAACATTGAAAATAGTTTAACTTAATATAGAATATGGAATATCTACTTTATCAAATGATAATAATGATGGTTAATAGTCATTTGGCTAATTTCAGTAGCTACACTGAACTTTGTATAGTAAATATTTTGATATTGTATAACAAAGTCAAACTATTTGATAGTGTTAAAAATACTTAAAACATGGTGAAATGAGTCATAATATCAATCTATTTTTTAAAATATCAAACTCTTTTATCAACCTATTTTATCAAACAATAAAATAGTTTGATATTTGATAATGATAAAATAGTTTGATATTGTATATCAACAACAATAAATTATGTACTAAATAGTTTGATAGTATATCTAATCAAATCAAATATCAAATAGTTTTGACTTTGCTTTTCTTCACTACACTAGTTGTATATTAGTAACTCTAATGCATGGTTCGATTTGTACAAGTTAAACATTGCAACATAGTCGAAGTTTTATGCGACTTTGATTTTTTTATAAAATAGTTTCATAGTTTATCAAATAGCAAATAGTTTAAATTCTATACGCTTTGATTTTTAATATAAAATAGTTTGTTATTTTATGAAATAAAATATCAAATAGTTTAACTTTTGTGCAACTTTGATTTTTTTACAAAATAGTTTAATATTTTATAAAATTTTAATTAGTTTTTTTAGTGATTATTTTTAACCAATTATATAATGTTTTGATTCTTTAACTCATGTTTCCATTTTTTGCCACATTAATCATTGCAATAAAGAATAAAAATCTACTTCTACCTTGGGGAATGATTTGGTTACTGTAATTTTTAAAAAAAATCTATCAAAGGAGTTCACTCAGAGGTTATATATAGATTTTCATATATTTTGCATTTACATGTTCATTTTTACATGAATTTGGTTTCACCAAAGATACTTCAATTCATTAGAAAAAATGAAATTCATAATTGATTTAACTTTTTTCATTCTTAAATTTCACATGTTTTATATAATCTTCATCATATTAATACAATTTCTTTGTGGCCTTACTTTTCTAATTATTTTTATAAAACTGGTGTTACTTTTGGACCTAGAAAGGATAAAAAACATTGTTGCTAAATTAACATTGTTTTGGATTATTTTTAAATTTCGGTACTGTCCTTTTTTGTT
The DNA here is from genome assembly GCA_030765085.1 of Allium cepa. Lineage (NCBI taxonomy): Eukaryota > Viridiplantae > Streptophyta > Magnoliopsida > Asparagales > Amaryllidaceae > Allium > Allium cepa. Next base: position 245,395,702 of record CM060930.1, read on the forward strand.
GAAATAAGGCTTTATAATATTTTGACACATTCTATCTCCATTTTTGATAGTTCAATCATTATCTACGTGCGCATTACCGGTGATGAAAAACATAAACTTAGAATAGGAAGCTGTCGGTCGGTTCTTATTCCATTTGCAGATTGTTTTTTGGTACCTTTTCAATTGGTATATGATTTTGGTTTAGTTTGATTGTTTTCAAATTATTTCATCTCATTTGCAAGTCAATGAGTTTGTTGATTTGTATGCAAGTTATAGAAACTTGCTTGCTACGAAAACATTTTAATCAAAGACTATAATTCTCATCTTCTCAGACTTACAAATTGCTTAAGTCATGATTGTATATTTTTAATATAAAAATATATGTTTTAAGAGTAGGTGATGAAAAACTAGATAAGGACATTAGCACTCATGTAAGATTATTTACTGTATATTACAATCTAATTAAAGAAATCGATCGATATGTAAGCAGAATTATTTTCATCATCAGGAGGGAAAAACCCTACGCCTCTTCTTCTCCGTGGAGACTCAGATTTCGCCGTCGCTCTCCCCTTTTTGCTCTCATTTTCAATCGGATTCTATCGCCGTTTGTCGATTTCCCATGTCCCATACCGCTTCTCCCCCTCCTCCATTAGTTTCTTCATCTGGTATGTCGCCTTCTTCCTTAGATCATCCCCCTAGATTTGCGCCATGTGATACAGCCTCGGATCCGCTCTCTGTCGATGATGGTTTCACTCCTGTTATATCTCAAAAATGGAATAGACAAAATAAACCTAATTCTTCTAACCGTTTGGACAAAGAAGTGAATCTGACTAATCATAATTCCCCCCTCTCACGTAATGGTGGTCGGTCCCCTAATCACAATGCTAACCCTCTTCCTAATGATTCTGATTCCCACCGCACTGATCAATTCAATTCTAAGCAAAACCCCCCATATGGAACTTCGCATCCCAAAAGAGTAAAGCGTGGAACCAAATTGTCAAAGGTAATAATATTCCCCTCCCTGTTCCACTGAAATTTTATCAGCCTCGAGAAGTTAACTCTATAAAATGCGCTAAAATGCCCACTGAAGTTATCCTGGGCGCTAGAAAACAATGGAATAATGCCATTGTAGTTTACGTAGTAGGCCCTAAACCATACTATCCGTATTTCAAAGATTATATCATCAAAGTTTGGAAACCAGTCGAGGAATTTTCGATCTTCTCTATGGAAAATGGTTTTTATGTGATAAAGTTCAACAAAGAGCAAGACTGTCTTAATGTGTTGGAAGGAGGAGCATACTATTATAATAAGAAACTGTTGATGATGAAGAGGTGTCATCCTGGAATGCAACTTAATAAAGAATTACTGCACTCTATTCCAATTTGGATCCGCCTCCCCAATCTGCCACTTGACTATTGGACAGAAGAAGGGATTAGTCGTATTGCTTCTGTGCTCGGAACTCCTATCAAACTTGACAAAGTTACGGAAGGAATCATTAAGATTGCATTTGCTAGAGTTCTTATTAAAATTGACAATAATTTTAACTACCCTAGTAAACTACCTATTTTAAATGAGAGAGATGAAATTACTTGGCAAGATGTAGTTTATGAATGGAAGCCTGTCGCGTGCTCCAATTGTTCGAGTTTTGGTCACACAAATATTCATTGTCAATTCACTAAAGTATGGGTACCAAAAAAGAATCATACCACTGAATTGGGAAATTCTGAAATGATTATAGATCACATTGAAACCATTCCAAATGATAGTGACAATAACGAAGACATTAACGGACAGTTAACTGGATTGGAAAACATGAATCAAAAACAGCAATTGGCTGACAATGCAACGGACCAAAATAGACAAAACAATCCAAAGTTAAATTTAGACAATCCAAATTCTAATCAAATCTCGCAGAACAACACGTTTACAGTTCTTTCAAACAAGGACTACATGACCAACGTTTCTACCGAAGATCATCACATGTCTGATGAATTGGACATCTCGTCTAAAGATAAGAATGCAGATGATATTCCTCCTACCAATCAGCGGAATGGTTGCTATAACTCGGATTCGTCATGCATAGCTAGATCAAAACCAACTCGCAAATTGAGACCAAAGGAGACTCCTTTTGAATTCAAAGCTTCTTCGAACTCTGATGTTGTAGAGAACCCTGCATGGTCAAATCTAGTTATACAGCTAAAAAATAAAGGGAAAAAAACTAAAAAAGCCAAGACAACGGGGAAAGCTACTCCTCTAGAATAAAGTAGCGCTCCTACTAATGTTTGTTAATGGAGTTCCTAATCTGGAACATAAGGGGGATGAATGCCCCCTGCAAACAACTAGAAATCTTAAATATCATTAATTCGAGTAAGTTTTCCTTTATAGGAATTCTGGAAAATAAACTTTCTCTAAATGCTATTGATCGGTTCATGGACAAAATGGATAATAAGTGGAAAATGTCTCATAACATTTCTGATCAGAAAAGTCGTATTTTTATTCTTTGGGATTCTTTGGTTTGGACTAATATCATTCTTCACACCACAGAGCAACACATAACCAGTATCATGCATAATGTTAATGATATTAGTGTTGTGTGCACCATTGTATATGCTCATAATGAAGAAGATAATCGCAATGCTTTATGGGAAGATATCATTTCGCTATCTAATATAGTTAATCTACCGTGGATTGTGGCAGGTGACTTCAACTCTATTCTTCATCACAATGAACGAATGAATAACGGTAGTTTTAATTCTAACGGAGATCCCAATTTTATGGACTGTATCAATTTATCAAAGTTGATTGGACCTGACTTTACTGGCAATTTTTTTACTTGGCGAGGAGGTAATTCTTTCTCTATTCATAATAAGATAGACAGAGTTTTTGTTAATTCTCTATGGATGGACAAATTTGATAATTTTGGAATTAATTGTGGCAATCACTCGCTGAGCGATCATACCCCTATCTCAGTTATGCTACAAACTCAGAATTTTAGAAAGAGGAAAATACCGTTTAAATATAATAACTCTTGGCATACATACCCTGATTATAACTCTATCATCACTGAAGCGATGGATATTAATCTTCCTGGCAGCCCTTTGTATAAGCTGATCTGCAAGATGAAACAGGTGAAAAGCAATCTGAAGAATTGGTTAAGTACAAAACCTAATATGCAACTAATGATTAATAATCTGAAAGATCATAATAACAACATATATAATCAATTAGTTAGAAATCCACTGGATGTCAATCTCCTTCATATCTATACTAATGGTTATGATGTATTGCATGAAATGATGAGAAGAATTGCCATTGATAATGAGCAAAAAATGAAAATCAATTGGCTACTCAAAGGGGACAGACCTACACAATTTTTTTACAATAAAATTTCAGTGTCCAAATCATCTCGAAGAAACAAATTGTCTATTAATAGTCAAGGAATATGGACATCAGCATCAGAAAATTTAGCCCATGAAGTGTTACTTATTTCTCTGATCTATTTCAATTGCCACAAGCCTCAAATCAATTTCCTATCATTACTTGCAAGAAAGTTCTGTCAGAAAATGCGAAAACTAATCTGTGTAAATCTTTTTCGATGGATGAAATTAAAGAGGCAATTTTTCAGATTAATGATAATAGCTCCCCTGGACCAGATGGATTTAGTTCTAAATTTTATACAATCCACTGGGACAGCATCAAAATTAATATTTGGGAAGCTATGAATGGTATTCTTCAATCTGGAAAAATCATTAAAGAAATTAACCATACTTTCATCTGCCTTATCCCAAAAATTCCAGAAGCTAAGAATATTGCTGATTTCCGACCTATATCTCTTTGTAATGTCACATACAAAATCCTAGCCAATTTGTTATGCAACAGAATGAAAGCATTTATGAATGATTTAATCTCAGTTAATCAGAATGCTTTCATTCCAAATAGAGCCATTTCTGAAAATTCACTTCTTGCCTATGAAATGGTTAGAAGCTTTAATAGGAAAAACTCCAGCAATTTTTGTTCAAAAATTGATTTACACAAGGCTTATGAAAAGATCAATAGAGAATTTATCCATCATATGCTGATATCCATGGGGTTTCCTATCACCTTTGCCAATATCATATGTGAATGTATATCTACCCCCTCTTTTTCTATTTTAATTGATGGATCCCCACATGGTTTCATTTATAGCACAAGAGGAATAAGACAAGGGGACCCTCTCTCCCCTTACTTATTCGCTATGGTAATGGAATTCCTCACTCTAAATTTGGATATAGCTTTTATTAAAGGAAATATCAGCCCTATATATCAAGTTGAGCCATTGATTACTCACCTTCTATATGCTGATGATATTTTAATTATGGCCAAAGCAACCATTCTAAATGCAGAAACTATTCATCATATTCTCCAAGATATGACAAAATTTTCAGCCTTGAATTAAACACTGACAAATCTAAAATCTTCTTCAGTAAAGGTGCCAAGTTTAAACAGGAAATAGCAGATCTCATTAAGTTCAAAATTGATAATCGGCCTATCATTTATCTAGGGATTCCTCTTTCTAACAATTCTTTGAAGTCTAGAGATTTTGGATGGCTTATTGACAAAATTAACAAAAAGTTTAATCATTGGCAAACCAGATTACTCAACATAGGTGGTAGAGCTGAACTTATCAAAACTGTTATCCAACCATTGCTGATTTTCTGGCTTCAAGTCTCCCAATTCCCTGCATCAATTATTCAAACGATTAATTCAGCTTGCTCAAACTTTTTGTGGAAATCCAAGTCACATAATATGAAATGGAATGATGTATGCAAAACCAAGAATGAAGGTGGATTGGGTATCAGAAAAATAGAGGACTTAAATATAGCTGCTGCAACTAAGTTATTATGGAACTACATTAATGGAAATTCTTTATGGGCAAAATGGATGCATAATAGATACTGCAAAAAGAATAACTTCTGGACTATCAGCATAGATAACAATGCTTCCCATACTTGGAAAACCATTCTACGTGCTAGACAATGGTGTAAAGGATACATAGACAGGAAAATAGTGGATGGTGTTAACACTGACATTTGGTTTGACCCGTGGTTACAAGGCTATTCTCTAATTGACACTTATGGTTGGAACTGCATGAGAACTCTCAATGGTTGTCATAAACAAGTTTCGCAGCTCATTTCGAATGATAACTGGAAACAAAATCTTAATTTCATACCCATGCAAACACATAATGCTGTAAGGAAAACTCCCATTCATCATCACATAAATCAGGACTATTGGTGGTGGCTTCCTAGCAAACAAGGACAATTCTATTTGAAATCCGCATGGAATACTTTTAGAAACAAAAATGTCGAACTTGACTGGACCAAATTTATCTGGGAAAAAGGCTGTGCACCTAAAATGTCTATATGCTCCCTTCTTGCCATTAAAAATAAATTGAATACCAAAGACAGAATTAGCAAATGGTCCCTAAATATAAATCAAAAATGTGTTCTATGTGACAACCATAATGAGGACATAGACCATCTCTTCTTTCAATGCACATATTCGAAGCGTACTCTAATGGACATTCTTCCCAAGCTTAATATAACAGGTTTTTCTAATTTCGAACTCAGTTCTACACTGACTGCTTTCAAAACAGCTCAGGAACAAATGAAATCTTCCAATGCTAATATTTTTAGTATCATTTTCACTAATATATTATGGAACATTTGGTGTGAACGGAACAACCGTGTTTTTAATGAAATCGAACAACCATTTGAACTAAGAATCAAGCATATCCTACTTGACAGCAAACACCTTATTCAACAAAAGGTTCAATTTGGTGAATTAAATTCAGAAGAAAGACTTATCTTGGTGAATCTCAACACGATGTCGGGATTTCTCGTCCAATTTCGTCCCCCTTGATCTACTGCAGATTGATGCGTGGCGAGAGCTTGTAAAAGTCGCTCCTTTCCTTATAAATGATTTCGTCAGATGTTTCATCCGTCATGGCGAATTTGACTTCGAACTGTGAATTTGGGGATTAGGTTTCCTCTCTCCTCCTCGATGGGTAGCATCAGTAGTTATGTTATTTTGTTGACCTGTCTTTTGATTTTCTTATAGTAGTGTTGTTGTTTTAGAGAATGTTTGTTTCTGGTTCCAGCTGCTCGTACGGATGGTTTTGAGAGTGTTCTCGTCTGTGTTGTTTCTCCTCCATCTGTTTGACAGCTTGGACCAGTAGTTGGATTGTTGTATTGTTAATATATGGAATTGATATGTACTCTTTTTCCTTACAAGGTACCCATATAGGTTAGAGGGGTTGTAAGGTTTTAATGAGGCATATCAAGGAAATATACGCTATTTTGTTTTCTATATAAAGTACCTTTTTTTCAAAAAAAAAGAGAGACATTAGCACTCGTCAAAAGCAAATTTTATTTTTATGAGGATGGTGACTAAGTCTTGATGGGAATCTCTTTGATGCCTCCTTTTCTATTTCATGATCTTTTGGGCATGGAAACTTCATTTTATCATGCACTCACTACATTAGTACCAGATAGTACATAAAAATGATTCTTTACTATGTTGTCACTACCGTTGAAGATGCAAGGTTTCACTCCATTATTTTAATTTATTTGTCTTCTGTAATTTAATTTTTTTCCTAAATTTTTAATTGGTGAATTACTTATTACAAGTGATGATAAAATAGGTAATGTCTCAGAACACCCCTCGTTAGTCTAATTAGAATGAATGTTGATAGTGGTCTAAATTTAAATGTTCTGATGCATTTCAATATCCGATTGATTGGTACAATATCATTTCAGTTGTATGCCTACCTCAAGTATTTGTGATTGCAAATGCTGATAAAATAGATAGAGACTATACTATTTTAGTGTTTTTCTTTTGGTTCAGGATAAGTTTAGAAAACAGCCTACATGCAAAATGCAGTGGTCGTACCCTGTGCATTTAGCATTTTATATTGTTGGTGCATTGAAATAATAGTGAAATTCCATTTACTTTCTCTATCTTCCCCTTTCAATTTATCAATTACAAGTAATGAATGTTGATAGGGTGTTATGTACGATTATAGAAATTTTCAGCTGTTATAGATGTAATCCCTCTTTTTCTTGAAAGTCGTCCCAAACTGCATATCGATGACAAGGACTTAGAAACCTCAGACAAAGCATTACATCACGACAACAAGTTTTCTTGATATGTGGTCAGTATCAATCACATCCCAAGTGGCATTACTTTCCAGTGTTTAGGTAAAATTTCCCTGATTTAATTTTGAATTTGATTAGACAAACTTCTGAAGAGAAATATTTTGCCAAATTTACTGAAAATATTTATGCAGGCGAAAGGATCCAGTTTTCAAATAAATTGATGGCAAGCAACCAATTAAAAGCAAATCTTTTGGTGCTTGCAAAGGAATAGGGTGTTTTAGAGATTGGTAAATTGAAAGGTGAAGAAAGGGAAAGTAAAGGTATTGATGATCTTAGAAACTAGAATACGAAATAAGATTCCCTTAGAAATTAGAATACTATATTCTTTTTGATGGATTGTAATTGTGTTTTATGTTCAATTCTTGGAACTTTATTATTGTAGTATGGTGTTTGTACTGAATGGTAATTGCATTTTGGGAATTGTCATCACCTTCTACATGCTCAAATTGTTCAATTCCATTTGTTTGTTTAGTGATTTCTATCAAGTTAGTAGATGCATGAATATCATACTAAATTCTGTTAGAATTGTACAGTGATGGATCATTCGGAGGGAAAGCTGTGGCCTTGAAATTTTTTCTTATGTTGTAGTGTTTCCTAAACACAAACACTCAAAAAATGTAAGAAGAAAATGGTGAAATTTGAACTTTAGACGATTGAACTACTATTATTTAAGCTGTTATTTGGACTTTTTATTGCTACCAGTTTTATTTTTTCTTTTCTTGGTTTGCTTTTGTTCCGCTGCTTTCAAAAGCTATTGGTTGTTTTAAGCTAGATTGGGATATATTTACTCTTTGTAGACCTAGGGAAGTCTAATCCCTGTAATGCAAATTACTTTATTTGATACATCATATGCTTCCTGTTTGCTCCAGTTTCAGTTCTTTAGATTTTATTTTTCTTTGTTATAGGATAAGTTGCATGTACTATATAGCTTATAATGCTTCCATGCCTGCAATTTGTTGTTTGTTATTTTTTTTACTCAAATTTCTTATTGTTGCTGCTATTTATAATTTGCCTTTAGGTATGTTTTAATCTTCAATAATGAACATATGTTTTACAAGGAAGTGGTAAGTTGATGATACATATAGATGCTCTTCAAAAGTCGGAGATATAAACATTTTCACTTAAATGACTTATGAAAAGTATGTGTTTTAGATGTTTTCTATTTAGGCTTATCAGCTGGTTAATTATTTTGTTAAGGTCGTCGTGTGCATGAAGTTCAGGATATATTTCATTCAATGTTGTGTTGAGGAAGACATTGGCTCTTATAATTTTGTTTGGAATTAGATAGGAAAGTAAGTATTGTGTGATACTAATACGGCTTTCTTATTTTGATTGTAACAGTAGAACAACGACAATATGCTTCTGAAATTTGTTATACCGATAACCTCAAAAATGATAGGGTTAATTCTTGGTCCTATTTGAATACTAGGTTTGCTTGTACAAATCAATAATTCTTTTGTACTTTTTCTGATCCTCTTCATGTTTACTCTCTGAGGTTCAAGTTTCCTTTATAGAATGTCAGAACAAATGAAAAAAAATCATTAAAATGGAAAAAAACATAAAGATTCTGCTCTGATAATTAACCATACTAAAATAAGCAGTACAAACTTGAGAAAGAAAAAAATTAAATTACTTTTTCCAAATGAAAAATAGTAATTTGAAAGCATAAAAAGCAGAATTGTACAAAAGAGTGATAAAGAAACAATTAACCATTGATGTATTTTGATACATTTGCTCACAGCCCGCATTAACTAAAATAGCATATACATGTAAAAGTACAAATATTATTTCCGTTTTCAATAGTATAAGATAGACTAAAACAAAAGAAACGAATGATAAAACCATGAATGCTTTCAAGTTATTGGTTCCATGAATGTTCTTTAATTGCCTCGGTCTTCTTAAACGTTGCTTCAATCTTAGTTTATGCTTGCAATGGTACTTTCAAATCTTTAACTATAAATGCATGTATATTGTGATTAACGCAGGTCTACCTAGACGTGCATATATACTCGTATATATAAGATATATGTGTACTACTGTAAAGTTCGTAGTATTTATATTTAATATAATATGTTATAATTTAATAATATAATGATTAATTAAAATGTTAATTTATTAAATAAGATTTAATTAATATAATATTATATATAAGACTATTATATAAATAATTCAATTTATAAAAGTTACATAATAAAACTAATATAATATAAATGTATAATAAATGGTGGAACAATGAGAATCCTAAACTTGACTTAAGGGATAAATAAATACATACGTACCGACACTTGAATCATGAAGATATTTCATAAGAAATATATTGTTCTATAAGTTGATATCACTCATTTATATTGAAGATTATGTATCTTTAATATAAGTTTTGTTCTCTACCATTTATATATTAATACATTTCTTGCACTTTCTCCAGTTGTTGAGCAAAGTCAAGCTAAAGATGTTATGTGTAATATTATTAATATATTGACTAGACGAGGTAAGATAACTACATGTATATGTTACACAAACACAAGGTACATATACTATACTTAGGCCGTCATGAAATGAAAGGTATGAGTGGATAACGTATTTCAATTTATTGTGCGAACACAATGTCGAAATGAGATTACGGCAATGAACCGTAGGTTAGAGGTTGTATTTGATACAACCAAAAAGGAGTTATCCATCATTTATGGGGCTATGACTTATTAAGCAAACTCAAGGTCATAATCCCAAGACTGTTTCCTAAGATTTACTAGTGAAGTCGAAAGATTTCTATGTTTTGAGTTAGGGTTTGAAGAGATATAAAAGACTAGTGGGAGTCTTATCTAAAAAATAAAATTGTGACATTTAACATTTCTAATATTATAAGAATATCTACTATATAAAGTTATAATAATCTATATTGATAAATTTGTGCAACTAATATAATACATAAAATATTTATCAATTAAAATAAATCAAATTAACTGAATTAATGCTGACAAATAAAAATATAAACTATACATACCAATAAATTTTTTCATGTTAATCCATGCAAGTGCCATTATACAGCCACTAAATACGTTCGTAATTTGGCCGCTTATAGGTTCACTTGCCTGAGATCGTGTGTTGTCTTCAATGAGTTTCGAACTCTAAAAGAAATACAAGAATATGGATATTTGATCCATATACGATCACATGTAAATGTTATATGGTCAATGGTAATATTTCATAATGTACGAAAGCTTGATGAAATTAGTTCATTGGAATAAGCAAGTAAAATACAGTGTGAACTCGTGTATTCAATATGATTGATTATAATAATGATCCGTTGTGTTACATGTAACACTGGATCAAACAACAAGATAGTAACTAAGAATTCGGTCATTGAAATCTGTTTGGTCGGTTTACATAAAATGCAATTTATTTGATGTCCTTAAAAGTTAAGGATATCCAAATGCACTTTTTTAAAGAGTTTGGTTTTTTTGCAACCATTTAGAAAGAAAATCGAATGTATAAGAGTGAATGTAACCTATGGCACGTTTGGGATAAGGAGAGTGAATGGTCACTTCTACTTCATAAAGAAATTCAGAAACAAAAATTGTAATAATTTTAGATACTTAACATTGGAATAGGAGAAATATGGTTTCTATTTCAAATATATTTTCATATAGAAAATTGTTTTCTACGATATTTATTTCTTTGAATTTTAGATACTTGAACTGAAATTCTCGACTATAAATGAGTTACAACAAATGAAATAAACAGCCTATATTAAGTGGTTGAATAGAGCTTTGTATTTTATACACTATTATAGTAATGGCGGAAATAGTGAGAGCATGCCATAAGGCACTTATTGTTCGCGAAGTTACAAAAATTACCTTCGTAAAACATACCAAACATTCTTTATGAAATACTAACCGTTTTTCAATGATGACAAAAAAATAGACATAATTTTATTTCAGCATGAGTATTATGAATATTCATTATAAAATTAAACTATAATAGCAGTATTTATAACGCATTGAAAAATATAGAGGTAACTAAATTTATTTGCAATTATTTTGAAATTATGGACTAAGCTACAATTTTGAGAAATAATTCTTTGATTGTATGATTCATAATCATATGGTACTACCGAATTACATCTTAAACAATTAAGGGCAAAGCACATATTTAGTGGGAGCATGATGAGAGTTGATGAACTTTTTTCTTGATGAACATTTCGGATTGATACATATAGATGTATGCAATCACAGGTCTATTAACGCCAGAACAATTGCACATACATAGTTATATTCACCGACAAGTTATCGTTGAAATGGACATGTGTATTTGATACACATTTAGTATGTAGATGATAAGCTCATAGAATATAAAATGAAAGTAAATAAATAGCTTATAATAGAAAATGTAATCGATTCGATTTGGTTGAATAGGTTTATTGGAAGGAGTTCTGAATGTACTAAATATGAATAGAGATTCAGTATCAAAAATCACTCCTCTCTATGATACATAATGATGTATTAATAAAGATTAATCGAACTTTATTGGACAAAGTGCGATTAGTTGTGAGTGAAGTTGAGTTAACTTCTATATATAAGATCGTATACCCAAAAGGAGTACACAAGGTTAAAATCACTTTCATCTAAATAATAGTTTACAAAATCATATAAAATAAGAGTTTATAAGAAATCCCAACTTATTCTAGGCCAAGGAGTTGGCAGGTTGTGCATTCGAATGACTGTACGTAATAATTGTTGGTTTGAGATATTGTATGAATCACCCCAAAAGAATTTTGGAAATGATTGGATAGCCAATTTATGTTTTGTACATAAGTTTTGTAAACTAAAACCATATTGTTTTTAGATATAAGGTAATTCATAAAGTGTTATAAATATATATTCCGTTGCATTGGGAAACATAATTTATTTCAAGAAATACCAATTTCATAGCGAACGAAGTTCTTTGAGAAGTCATTGGTAGTAAATGGATTTCGATACGATCTAAAGATAAAACTGATTATGTGGGATGAAATGAAATTAACCTAACTTAAATGAACACATCGCACTAGAGTGTCTAATAAGTGTGCTCGCAAATTGAAGAGAAACTACGAGTTTCTTATAAATTCGAGAATAGATAATCCTCAGTTGTCAACTAAGCCATTAAGAGCATTGACTCTATAATACAGTATGATGCACAAATCCAAAAAGGATTCCAAGTATGTTATCAAATTATTATTTGGTAGTTGCACCTAAAGGGATATGATCCATCGGCCATAAATGAGTCATCAAGAGCTATTGAGCAACGTTAATAAGAATAACATCGTAAATTTCAATGATTGAAATTTACCTAATAGATTCATTAATCAACAGGCTTAAATTAATTCGGATTTACTCATAAAATTATCGCTTGGTATGAATTTGTGTTTGGTATATATGTATTAAAATGGAAAAATATAAATAATGATTTAGAATGAACTGCACGTAACAACCAAATGTTTCGAAAGTAAGGAGAACAATATTAAGTTTATGGTTTTTGGTTATGATACAAAAAATGATACGATGGTATCATTTTATAAGCATCAAAATTGAATAAGTTTATTAATAGAAACATCGAATGGTTTGATTTTTAGTCAAAATGCATATGAAGCGTGTGCCCATAAGAAAGAACCACCGAAAGGTACATGGATATCTCTAGACTCTAAGTAAACAACATACTGCTGGGTGTTAACGATGTACTTATATTAAAATCAGTAATGCTTTTGTTGTTTAGTACTCGATATTGGATTTGTAAATTATATCTATTATAGTAAGTACAAAGGATATTAGGAATGTCCCAAATGATACATATATAATAATTAATTAATTTAATTAGGCGTTTTAATCTGTAATGGTAAATTTTATGATAGTAGTTACAGTGAAATGTAACCATGAGTGATTTATCAAACATATCATTTTAAATTTTCCTAGTCAAGATGTATCAAGACTAGATATTGGCATCCGTTGAGAAAGAGTACATAACACTCTAAAACGTTGGCAGTGTATTACTCATGGATATTGGAGGCTAGATATTGATGCATCTATTGAGACTAGGGTACATACTAGTAGTTATTGGATAACTATGGAATGACTCACTCAATATTTTTTATTGGTTAATATAATTAAGATCATACATAGTGTAACGAACGAGGATTTTCGACCCTCGAAAATCGACATCAAACGTCCATTGCATAGAATGTCGAGCAACAGGCGCCGGAAATTACCAGTTCATTGGGGGTGAAGAAAAAAAGGTAGAATAAAATAGAAACAACAACACAGAATCTCACAATCGCAGCGGAACAAAATATAATATGTAATAACAGATTTTATACAAAGAATTTATAGCTGTTTATTACTTACAATCTTCAGAGTACAACAATCAATACATCAATCTACACAGTTATAATAATCTGCCCTGATATACATAACTCACACAGCGGAAATAACCAAGTACATGATACGTCTGAACTCCTCAGCTCATCTCTTGAGCTCCATAACATTCAAACCTGAATCTGTAATACTCGGTCTGATCCGAGCATTATAATAAAATAACACCCGAGTTAGTCTTGAAAATCGGCGTGAAAAACACACTCAATTTGAATTGTTTACTTTTATCAAAATCCTTTAAAGCAAAGCTATCTTGTAAGACTACATTACACATAAAAATGATGAGTTTTTACCTTACGATAACCAAAACATTTTTTATTAAATCTGTCTGATATTATAATAGTGTCTAAACCAAGTAAATAGGAAATAGATAAAATGCTTGCATCTTGCGTTTCAACATAGTTGGGCACAATCAAAACTGTACGGAGCTTATTGGAGAATGGATTTCATACAATGACTAGGCACTGGGATACCACCTATCATAGTACACTTCTAGAAACATGTAACGAGGACCTTGCTGGGATCCCCTACAATACAAGACCAGCCCTATCCCTAAACTGGATAGAACCGAATATGTTATCACCCCGGATGTTCCCATCCTTACCGAGAGCTCTTTTGCATGCAACCGTATCCATAATATAATATATCCGAGGGTATCTAGAAAGGTGATAACATAGCCTAATTGGGTATGACCCACTTAGCCTTGCTGCATATCCCCTGATTTTCAGCCATTCCGGTTGATGAAGCTAGAGGCTACGATTACTTTTCAAGAATTCTTTCATTTAGAATGCTCATCGTCCTCTAATGACGAAGTTCTGATAGCATTCATCCATACAAGTTGTCCTGGGTCTGGACAAACTGAATCATTGTCATCTATCACCGTCATCTCTATCTTTACGGTATTCATTCGTACGGATCAAAGTGGTTTTCAGATATTTAAATCCGATCCCGTTCTCTTCGAAACGATAAACGAAATTGGCCAATATTTATAGTCGGTTATTTAACTATCAATATAACATCCATAAGCAATCACTAGACCATTATTTGTAATTCCTTCCAAAATACTCATTTCAAAATATCTTTACAAAGATATATATATATATATATATATATATTCATCTCTATTAATATTTCAATATTCGAAACAATTTCAAATATTTTATCCATAACAGGATAATTTCAAACCATCTCAATACTTAAAAATATTTTCTTCCAATTCCATTTATAATTCCATACTTTGAAATTATTTATATAATAATAACCTTGCAGTTAAAATATTTCAAATCCATCCAGTCCAAAAATTAGAAAATATCCTTAAGTATAACTTCCCAAAATCATTTATTTTTATTTTTCAATACTTTAGAAAATATTTCATTTATTTCCTATTTTCTCAAATCCCTTACAATTCATCAGCTGTAGCGACCCGACTTTCCACTCTCGGAAAATCGCATCACTAATAAAGTAAGAATGGGATAGAAGAAGAAAAGAAAGAGAAGAAAAAGAAAACAACACATCAGAATCTCACAGCGGAACGATTTAAAAATAATATAGAACATATACATAGTATCATATACATCAGAGTACACAACTAAACATCTCAATTTAGACAGTTATAATATTTCTGTCTAATACAATACAAGACATCATACAGCATAACAACACAGCGGAAACACAAACTATATATCTACACGTTGAAGCCTCCTGCTCCATAGCTCCTCCAGAATTCGTCAAGAGATAACCTGAATCACTTGACTACTCATATAGAGAAGTAATATTGATAATTACTGGAATGTAATTAGTAATTTGGATAATTACTTTTGGAATTAATTAAGGAATTAATTAATGATTAATTATTGGTTAATTAATTTGTTAATGAGTAATTAAAGATAGTTAATTACTAAATTGAATATTAATCAAGGTGATTAATAATTAGATTAATTATTAAATCTAATTAATCTTAATTAAATAATATTAGGGATCATTAATTATTATAATTAATGATGTAATTAAGGATTGTTTGATTAAGTAATAATTAATTAATTAAGTGATTAATTAATTGTAATTAATTAAGAATAAATATAATTAAATATAATTAATTAATAAATGAGTAATTAATGTTAATTACTTATGATTAAGGTTAATTAATTTATGAAATTAATTAATTAAAGACTAATTACTCATTGTAAATAGTGAATGATTAATCAAAGTTGTTTAATCAAGTTAATACTTAGTGGATAATTGATTAACTAGGTTAATTAATTAATGGATGCTAAGCAGGAGTTAAATGAGTAATTAATTTAATTTAATTTAATTTAATTCATTTTAAATTAATTATAATTGTTGGTTAGTAAATCTTTGCTTATGGATGTTATTGATTGAATGGTTGTGATCTCAGTAATGAGATGAGCTGTATCTGTATGATATGAATGCTTGGTTTAAGTATGATGGTTTGTGATGGATTATTTGGTTGCGATGATTATCTGTTTATGGATGATACAGATTATCTGTTATGTTATGAATATGATTATCTATTGTGATATATAGTTTATCTACCTATGTGAATTAGATAATAATGAAATAAGTTAATTGTTTAAAACCCTTAAGTACAACTTGGACATTAAGATGGCGTTTGGTTTCGGTGAGACCGGGATCGGGTTTCCATATTTGGATATCCGAAAACCACATCGATTCCAACTAAACGTTAGGTCGTTAATCCAAGTGGAGCAAGTGAAGACTCGAGGTGTAAGGGCTATACGTCAGTATAACTCTGTGGGCGATTCCGTAATGAGTTTGACGGAATAGTACTTATAGGTTCGAGATGGTGATTTAGAGTGCAAGGGTTATCGTCGTTAACTCTGAGGGTGATTCCAATACGAGTGTAACGAGATAATGCCTTCGGTTTCGTTCGAACCCGGAACGAACTTGTATGGATTGAATGCTTTCAAAACATCGTCAGGTGGACGATGAGCATTCCAAGATTTGATATGTCCTATAAAGGTAATCGTAACCTCAAGCCTCATCAACCGGGAATGGCTAAAACAGGGGAGGTGCAGCAAGGCTTCGTGGGTAGCACCCACTTGAGAGCAAGATTTTCCCCTGTCTAGAGGTCCCTTTTTATTCGGCTGTGTGGGCAGTTGGAATCGCGCGCCAACTGCGGGGTTGTCTTGTTCGGAACTATTCAGTAAGGAATGGGTCCGGCTTTGTGTTGCAGGGGATTGGGAGTAATCCTCGGTACGTTGATCTAGGCCACGTACTGTGACGGGCGGTACCCCAGTAGCCCTGCCATTGATGGAAACCAACTTTCCCTACGAGACCCTACCGTTTTGATTATATTACCCACTTTTGTGGCTAGTAGCTGGAATTTAATAGATGTAACAATTTCGGCTATTTCTTATTTACTTGAAAACCCTAGACACTATTATAATATCACAGGATTTCCTATCAAATGTTTTGGTTAGCGTAAGGTAAAAACTTTTCCATGTTTATGTGTGGGAAGTCTTACGTGATACCTTTTGTTTTCAAAGGATTTTCTAAAGTTAAGCAACTTTTATCCCCGTTTACTCACACCAGACCCCTGTCTGACCTGAGTGTTTATTTTCTGTTTTATTAAACTTTGGGTACTCATATTACGTATGAGTAGTCAAGTGTTTCAGGATTGCTTTGACGAGTTCTGGAGGAGATAATGGAGCAGGAGGCTTCAGCGTGTAGATATTTAGTGGTTCCGCTGTGTTTGAATTGAGTCTGTTTCTCTGATATACTTGAATTGTAATTGTTAGACAGATGTTTATAACTGTCTAGTTTGTGTTGTATTAGCTGTTTAACTCTGATGTATATGATACTATGTAAAGTTTTATGTGATATATTATAATTTATTCGATTCCGCTGTGAGATTCTGATGTTGTCTGTTCTTTCTTTCCTTTCTTTTCTCTTTTCTATCCCTTTCTTTCTTCTTAACGATGCAACTTTCTGGAGTTCGGAAGTTGGGTCGTTACAATTGGCGTAAGTTCCTTATCTCATTTCTTTTATGAATTCTATTTCATTTTTCGAAGTTCGCTTTAATTTAACTACTTTGGAAATTTTCTTACTTTTCCCAAATCCCCTTTTGAGAATTCTCTTATGAATCCCATATACTGAATAACCTCATTTCTAGATTTTCAAGAAGGTTTATGAATAAATTTAAAACATTACAAAACTCTCTCTCTATATATAATAAGTATTTAAAAGAAGAACAATAATTTGTTTTCAAGACATGTTCAAATAATTATCTAAAATATTGAAACACTCTTTTATAACATCACTTTTCAAAGCAGGTTTAAAAATTAACGATTTATTAAAATAAATATTAGGTATTTGAAAAATTCACTTATGAAGTATTTCAATACTAACTAACTTTAATTATATAGTTTAATAAATAAAATTTTCTTTTTTAAAGTAAAAACTTAACTTATTAATAAAAATATATCTTTAAATCTCAATAACCAAATTTCAATTTATAAATCCCTCTCGATTTCCATCACATCACTTCCATTTCTGTCTCCTTAACCATTCTCACTTTAAAAATAGTATCCACTATTTTTTTCTCTCACCCTATTTCCATATCCAAATATAAATTCTCCATGTAAATTTATATCCCAAATTTGTCGTCTAATATCGATTTCCTTTATTTATAACATCGTTTATAAATTTTTATAACTCCTTTGAGTTTCACTAAAAATAATCTCATTTATAAAATTCCATTTTATAAATTCAATTCCTTATAAATTCCATTTTTTTTCTTGCCAATCTATTTAATATAGATTTCAACTTCTTTTTATATTTTTTCTCGAATCTCATTTTAAAATCCAGCCTTAAAAATCCTTTTTACATAATTTATTTTAAAATCTCTATTTAAAATATTTTTCCTGCATTATTTAGTATGATCAAAAACCAATTATTGCTTATTTAAATCAAACTCTTTTAAATAATCCAAATTTCGATATACATATTTTTATATTTAAAATCTCTTTTTTAATTTCTTAAAAATTCAAAATAATATTTATGGTATTTAATATACTAAAATTAATTCCCATGTTATTATAACATTTAAAAATTTACAATACACAATAATCCAGTAGATTATTCAATCACATCATATATTTTTATATATGAAAAACACTAAATATATCTGAGGAATCCAGTTGGACCCCTCTAACTTATTTCCCTGCATCCACAGATGTTAGACAATATAAAATACTAATCCAGCTTCAAGGGGAATATCGCAGTATATAGGGTTATCCGCTATTATGCGGGGCGCATAGGGTCTCATCCGCTAAAATATGCGAGAAATAATATCCAATTACTAATATATACTACTATACTTATTATATATCATTCAACAACTAATAATTCATAAATTCAACCAAGCATCCAATAAATAATTTAAAACATTAAAATTAATTCCAACAATCCAAAAAGAGTGAGTTTTACTCACCTTGATTTTCGAATCTGCCACGGGTTCACTTTAAATTAAACCAACTCCAAATTTATCCCAATTTTCTAATATCCTAGATAACGAATATGTCGGGACTTGATTCGACCTTGAATGGAAAATGTACGAATTTATCAAATTTTATACTTAACCAATTTTCACTTTAATTAAATTTAACTAACTTAAATTTTTACCTTCTTCATCTTTCCGATCCACTACAAAAAAATACATTAGACAACTTCAACAATCATTGAACTACCTTGTGAATTTTAGAACACTGCTAGACTTCAACGCAGACATCCTCTCCCCTAACTTCAGTCATGACGCACTCCTTCCCCAAACAACAGCCACCCACCTGAACAATATATCGCGGCCATCGCATCTTCATCCTTGATTGACTTCAACACAAACCCTTACCTCACTGTCTCCTTTAACAAATCAACATTTCCCACGTCTTCGTACCTGATGTCGAACACGCTTCCCATCACGTTGTTCAGCGCCGTGGTTGGATGCGCCAAGCAACTTGAACATGACAACCCCCTAGAAATCGCAACCAGACGCGTCTACCACTCTAATGTGAACGAGTGCCTCCATTGCCTCACTCCATTACTCACGCACGCCTTCAGCTCTCGATCGCCGCCGATTCCCTTGCACTTGCGCGCTACCTTTCTTCATGCACCCTCCATCGAACTTGTGACTCGATCGTAGTTCTTTTTTTCCTTTGGATTTCGGTTTGAAGGGGAAAAGTGATAATATATGTGATTTTGAATTGAGGACTGAAAATGGGACGTGATTTGAATAGAAAGAATGAAAGGTCGCGTGTATGAGAAGGTGGCGTATTTGGCTTTCCAACCTTATTTATTTATTTATTTACAAATCAAAATATCTCGTTTGCATATCTCAAAATTCCAAACCATTATTGAGGCATGCCACTAGACGTTTATGATGTTATACCCCTATTTCGAACGTAATGGAAAAGGTTTCGAGCCCTAATTCGATCGTATAGAGAAGATAACTTTTTTGGATCCAATTATTATATTGAATTTTCGATATAAATTTTAGCGCGTTTCTATCCCGTACGACCGAACGATAAATCCAAACACTAAGAAATTAGAAATCCGATAATAATACACTATTACGGATTCAATGGAACTGGTTTCATCGAATTTCAATATTGTGCCCCGGATCGCTATTTTAACGTGTCAATTAAATTAATAATTTCAAAAAAATTCGAAATCGTGTGAAATTTCAGTTTTAAAAACTTTCTAACTCAATTATAATTCCAAATTATAATTTTTAAAACCATTTAAATATTCGAAATAAATCGTTGACAAATCCGGGTCGTTACACATAAAGCATTGATGTGAAAAAATTACACAGTTCTCTTGACTTGAGAATTCCACTTTGATTATAGTTAAATCATGGCACGACGTCCATCAAACAAAAATAGTTTGGTTGAGTGGAAGCATTTGAAGTGAGATACTAAGAGAGGGTTTGTCTCCTTAGTTATATGAGATTAGTATCATAGTCATCTGAAGTGAACTCAAAGTCAAAGTCTTTGGCTATAGTACATAGTTAATAACAATTGTTGTTACTGAACCAAAAACTTTGTGTTTGGACTATACAGTTGAATATGGACAATACAGGAATTCTGACCATTATCAAATTTCATAAGTCGAAAATGATATAGTTTTGACAGAAAGAATTAGTGTAAATAATAGACAGTATAGAGCGTTTGACATACCAAAACTGAATAAGCGATAAAGCTGACCAAAATGTCACACCATCTGCTAAGTGAAGTGTGAATGTTAGTATTTGAATTGTCCAATATTAATCGCTGACCAAATTCACACATAACCGAAATGATGAATACTCTTTTTATTACCCGATTTAAATAATTTATAGTTGTTATAAATTAATTAATATTTATGCAATATTAATTTAAAAAATTTGTATTTGATGTGTTGAACAATGTAAATAATGCATTTATAATAGTTATAAATATATTAACCGATATATGATAGCGATGCATGTTTAAATTTAGATTTACATGCAATGGATATTGTTCGAGCTGGAATTGGCTTTGAGGCTCGTATGGGGCATGCAACTTCCAGCCAAAATAGCTTGGATAGGCCAACCAAATGTTGGCAAAAGAGGGAGTCTTTTGAATGAGTGGAATTGGTAAGAAGAAGATAAGGATAAGATCTATTTTGCTCTCAGTTTGACTTCCTATTCATATGCCACTCTGTACACCATTTTTTGAGACCTTTTGCACCCCTACTTTGGAGTAGTAAATCTCATTTAAACCCAAAAAAAATCCAAGCACAAATCATATCAAAACTCTTTGATTTGATCTTCGGTGATAAGCAGTTCGAGAGCCAGCAACTCTAGAACTTGGAATTTTATTCAAGTAGTCATTTCATCATTTCAAAGTGAGATCTCTAGGCTTGGTGAAAGGTATTCAACATGTTTACTAATTCATTTAATATTATTATCTATTACTGTAACATATTTTAGGTTATTAGATGATATTACGAATCTAGTGTATCGATGTCTGTCACATATTGGATGATTGAATATATTGGTGCATTTATATATTAAGCATAAAAAAATTTGTATGGTTATTGGTATTAAACTATAAGCTCAAAAATAAAAACAGAAAAAAACTACATTTTAATTAAATAATATTATAAATATGATCTTATCAATTAATAAATTATATCCTAAAGATTAAAATCATATAATAATTAATTTAAAATCTCTAAAATTTAGTCTTGCATAGCAATAATTTGGCAGCAAATTTTACTTTATTTTAATATATATATATATATTTACTTTATATTGAGATATTAATGTAACTATTTATTTGACTAGAAATTGATTATATATTGTAAATTTAATTTGGATAAAGTACATCATTTTGAGATTTCAAAGGTAACTTTTTTAATAATTGTAATAATTAATTTTGGTTGGGTTTAAAATTATTTTTATTCTATTCATTTAAAAATTATTTTATAGACAAGCACCTTTGTCCAAGTGGTTAATTGATTCGGCTTTGGTGTAGGATGTCACAAGTTCGAAACTTGCTTTCGTACGTTTATTTGAAATGGGATATGTTGTCCCAATGATTTGTTGTATATAAAGTACCAGTTAAAAAAAATTATTTTATAAATCTAAAAAAAAATTGTGTTGTGAACTCCAAATCAGTTAGCATTGATTTTGTAAATTTCATATATATATATATATATTGATATATTTATGTATATGCATATATATATATATTTATAGCATCATCAGAGAATGCCGAAACCCTAGGAAAACAAGATGAGGATGACGGCGGAGGATGGAAGACGGTTAAGCGGAAGGGGAAATCGACATTGGTTGATATCATCAAGCAAAAGTCGGCGACGAATATTCACAAAAAGGAAAACCCTAATCCATGGGTGGAGGCCATTGATAGCAACATCGTAATTCAAGGCAAAATCGACTATTTTGAACCGATAAGAGATGGAATAGAATCATATCAAGTGATAGATGACCAAGACTATGAAGAATCCAATCAAATGTGGAAGAAGTCTATCTATGCGTACATGGCAGAGAAAAGACCATAATTCGTATACTTTAATGCATATATAAAAAGGGTATGGAGACCTAAAGGATCATGAGATATATTTCGCAGAGAAAATGGATTCCATTTAATCAAATTTGAAAAAGAAGAAGACTATGAGCGAGTGCTAAAAGGAAGACCTTGGTTCATGGACAACAAATTAATAATTATGAAGAGATGGGAAACAGATTTCAATTTTGAAAGAGTTATGTTAACAGCTTATCCTATATGGATCAAGTTTAACAGTCTAAACCTGGCACTTTGGAATATAAGATGCATCAGTAAGTTAGCTAGCATAACTGGGAAGCCACTTGATATAGATGAGAACACCATGAAAGTTAGAAGAATTAAGTATGCAAGGGTTCTGGTAGAAATAAACGCAGATGCAAAATTACCAAAAACTGTGAAAGCAATAGATAAGAAAGACAATGTGTATACACATGAAGTAGAGTATAAATTCGTACCTCTAAGATGTGAGGAATGCAAATGTTTTGGTCATTCAAAAACAAAAGGCTGTAGTGATCAAAATAAACCAAAGCAAGTATGGGTTCTAAAATTCACAAGTAGTTCAACTAGTACTTCTGAAGTAGAATCCTTGGTAAATGATATAACTACTAACACTGGGATAACACCCCCAGAAATTGATATAGCCACAAAAGGTTATACATAAAAAGCTGCAACAAATGACCCAGAGTCGGAAAATTTACAACCATCGAAAGACACGATTGCTAAGGGCTCTAAAGTAGAGAAAGAAGCAGATTATCAATCTCAGAAATTACAAGAGAGTTGTTCAAACCCGGAGGACCATAAGCAACCACAACTGAGTTAGAGAAAGGAGGAAATGATAGATTTAGATGAAGATAATACTCCTGAAACATTGAATGAAACACAAAAATTAGATATACAAATAGAAACATCTGAAGAGGAGGAGACAGAAGGAAAACTTATACAAATACACAGAGATCAGTAAAGAATATGAAAAAAAAATTGAAAAGGAAAAAATGCAGCTGGTAAAAAGGCTATTGTAGTATCAGCTCCGATCATAAGAAGTAGAGCTGCAAGATCTTAATGTCAATTATATGCTGGAATGTGAGAGGTCTAAATGGTGATACTTGAAAATTAGACTTCTATAATCTAAGGAATAAGTATAAACCAACAATACTGGCAATATTGGATAATAAATTTATAGAAGACAGCCTGGAATCCTTTAAAAATCAGATAGGCAATAACTGGGATGTTTGCGACGACCCGAAAATTTTGATATTTGAATTTGAAATATTTAATTGATTTTAAATATTTGAAAGATAGTTTAACTTGAATTTCAAATATCAGAATTTATTTGGCAATTAAATTATTAAATTTAATTTTTGAAACTATGTAAAATATTGTATCTTCAGTTTTATGCTTGTTAAAAATAATTTGAAGTCTTGTAAAACCTATATTGATAATCTTAAGGTAATAGAACTTTTAAAATTGAATTTGAGAGTGTTTTGTTCTGTTGAAAATTTTATCGTTTAAATCGATATTTAAAAATAGCCTCCCGAGGCACAGTCTCGGATTTTGACGAAACCGGATCCATCATAGTGTATTATTATCGGATTTCAACTTTCGTAGTGTTTGGAGTTGTTGTGTGGCCGTACGATAAGTAAACGCGTTGAAAATTTATATCAAAATTTAATTTAATAGCTAAGTCCAAAACGCTATCTTCTCCATACGATCAAGTTTGGACTCGAAACCTTTTCCATTGCGTTCGGAATAGGGGTATAACCTTATGAACGCCTAGCGGTATGTCTCGATTGGAGATCGAGATTTTAATCTTCGTTTTCAGGACGATTTAAATTCGAATTCAAATTTAAATAAGATTGTTGCATTAAAATATTATGATGGAATACTATATAAACACGTATTGAAATTTTTACCACGTGTTTGTTTGATAGACACGCTTTCGCTTTTCTTTTAACAAATAGGAATGTTAACGCAATTTAAAAAAAAGAAATAAAAAATAAACGAACGAAGAAACAGAAAAACTCTCGGCTTCAAAATTCAAATTAATAGTTTATGGCCACAGTTCTATTTCATCTTGAAATCGATTAAATAAAAAAAAAGGTGATCGAGTTCGCGAATTTGAACATGGCCGCAAGACCGTGGAAGCTATTAGGCGGAAAATCTATTTCGAAATCGACTCGATCGGAATCAAAGTGAGGGGTGCTCGCATGTGCGTGGCGAAGTCGGCGAGCAGCTAGGGTTTCGATGGCCTTGGAGTTTGGGAAGCGACGGTGTGGAGCGAGACGTGGGTTCGTCGAGGCTGGGATTTGTGGTCGCGAGTGTTGGTGAAGGCATTGTCTTAAGCGGGGCGAATGTCGAGGCAAATTTAGGGTTCGTGCTCGATGTTGGTGGGTTGGTCAATTCTGGTAGTCGCGACGTGGATGATGGCGCGCGTCTAGGCAGGGTTTTACAGTAAGGTATAAATTTTTATTTCTTTTAAAACATTTTTTCAATTTAAATACATATATATAACTCAGAAATTGACTTTTCAGTATGAAATATATATGCATGCAGATAAAAGTATTTTCGTAAATTGTTTTTAATATCTACATATACAAGTTAAAAAGGAATTTTAAATATTGAAGGAATTTATATAAGTTAAATTTTTTAAATCTATTTTTATAAGTGTATATGTCATGCCCCACCTTTATACCCACGCTAGCCAAGGACACTACGGGGTAATGCCGTCAACTAGCACGGAGAATAAGGCTGTTGAAGAGCGACCATCCGTGTAATTGTTTTGTGCAAGCACCGATATGCCAGATAAAATATAACATGCATTTCATATCAAGAGGAAACCCGAAATACCGACACAAACTCAAAGCTACTACATAGTGGCTATATATCTTCGGAAATAAATATAGAAATAAACATAACACAAATCAGTCACAGAAGTTCATATCACAAAGGCGGAAATAGATATGAATATAACACATAGAAGTGTTCATCAGAGTAGTGGTCGACAAGATCCACAATATCGCAAAAGAATAGATACAAGTGCTATACAAAAGAATATGTATACATTATGGAGTCTCTATCTCAAATCTATACAAAAAAATAAACTACTAATCTAAGTAGTTAGCCAAAAGTCAGAATAGTAACCCCAGAAGAGGAGTCAAGTAGAAGCACCTGTAACATCTCGGTCTGACCCGAGTATTATTTAATAAGAAAATAATAAACGGATCAGTCTAACTATAAATATAAGATGAAAAGATATAGAATAAGAGATATGACAAAAACGAAGGTATGATAACAAAAATGCCATACTTTGAAAAGTATGCATTGAATCAACAAAATCATACAATATCTCTAGAAATCTCAAACACTAAAAAAAATGTCATATTCCTTCACATATTCACCATATCAAAAATATTGATAAAACATATCAATGCTAATCACGAAAATTGTTGAAATAAAAATTCTAGAAATCATAACAAGAAATCCAGAAAACACAAAGGGGGGAAAGGCCTATCTCAAACAACCGGTCCGAAGACCTATAAGCCGATTGCTCCACGAACGGTCCGAAGACCTATGAGCCGATTGCTTCACGAACGGTCCGAAAACCTATGAGCCGATTGCTCCACGAACGGTCCGAAGACCTATGAGCGCTAGCCCGTAAAAGAGACATCGCACATCACTAGTCTAAACCATAAAATGATCATCATCGATAATCAAGAAGTGTCAATTACTCTAAGCTAGTAAATAATGAGCTTAGCTTCATGTCCCATAACCACTAGCTTAACTTAAATATTTATGAACAAATTGTAGATCCCCACTCGAAAATTGTCACAAGAGATTCAATCGAACGAGTCAAAGAATTAACCGATGAAGTAAACGCAAGTGTTTCATACCACTTGTTTTACTAAGCCGTTTAATTAGATTTCTCATACGAGTGAGGTAAAGGTTTTTATATACTAGTAGATTAGAAAACGGTTTTATAAACGAGTTTGGTATTGAAAATAGAGTTTAAATAATCTTTGATAAAGAGTTTGAATATTTTCTACTAGTATAGAAACCTTTGTATTTTAAAGTGACAAACCATAAAAATGATTGTAGAAACAATCAATCATAAAAATCCACAAATGAAGACGTGAATCAAATCCAAAGAAACCGATAAAGAATCCATCGAAACAGATATTCTAAAATCCCTAAAAAGGAATCATCAAAGTCGTAATAAATGATAATAACAAATAGGATCATCACGAATCGATTCAAATTGGAAATTCAATCCCAAAAGGCAAAGTGGGCTGAAACAACAAATTCAGTTGACTAAACAGAGATTTCAGTTGAGTAAACAGCAAATTCAGTTGACTAAACAGAGATTTTCAGTTGACTGAATTCTGCCTGGAAACATTCTGTTTCCAGGTTCAGTCGACTAAACAGAGAATTCGGTCGACTGAATAATGCTTGGAAACTTTCTGTTTCCAGGTTCAGTCGACTAAACAGAGAATTCAGTCGACTAAACCATGCCTGGGCTGTTTTTTAGCCTATTCAAATGAAGAGAAAGCTCTTCCAAAATGCAACCGGACGAACATTGGCTCTAAGGGTTTATGCCAATAGGCAACCCGACCCTATATGCTCCTCGATGCATCACCAAAACATGATCAAAACATCAAAGCTAGGATTTTAAAGATTTGGACCCAAAACACTAAAAATTGGAATATTCACCAATTCAACCCAAACCAAAAGCAAATTCACATGAATAAGTGTTAGGAATTCATACCTAACAACCAAAGATAATTATAGTCATAGATGTGAGATAAAAATCTCACCTTTAAACCCAAAACTATGAAGAAGAAGCTATAGAGCAATGGCAAGAACAATCACACTTCAATTCCAACCCCACAAGCTTGAATCTAAGCTTAAAAGAGAAACATTTCCTAAGTTAGGTTTAGGAATTTCTGAAATTGGAAGAAGAATGAGTTGGAGAAGAAGAAGAGAAGGCTTACCAAAGCTTCTTCTATGAATTTGGAGTTGGAGCTTGGATTTGCAATGAAACTAGGGCTTGGAATTTCTAATTTCCACTCTTTTCCCCCATTGTTGCTTAAAGCTTAAAGTGTTAGGAATATGAAATGAAGTAATGAAGAGTTGGAGTGGAGCTAGGGTCTTAAGATGGAACATTGGGCTGAAACCCAATCTCAAACCCAAAGTGAAAAAGTAGCAAAACTCTACTAACTCCAAACATATCAAAGCTTATACTCAAAAAGGTCGCAAACGGCATTTTGAACTCAATGGAAGTGGTCTCGAGTCCTAATTCGACTGTTTGCAAAAAGTAGCCTTTCGGACTAAAATCCGACGAACGATGAAATATTTAAATAAAATATTTAAACATACAATCGATAAATATGCGGGTTGTTACAGACTCCCCTCCTTAAAGAAATTGCGTCCTCGCAATACTTAAGAAGAAAATAAAGAGTAACAACCATAAAAGCATATCAACACAAAAGAAATATGAAATAGGAAGTTCACCATAAAAAGCATGAAAGAGTAAGCCTAAACGGGATCGCTCGATGAATTCCCAGGATTCCCAAGAGCAATCCTTAGGATCTGAGAACCATTGAACTTTCACAAGAAGAACATCTTTATTCCGATGGCGCTCAACCTCCGAAGCAATGATGCGAATGGAATGTAACTCCTAAGTCAAATCTGGTAAAACTTCACTTCCTTCAATAATACCGCTCAAGAATAAAAATCGGAATCCCTAAGGCATTTCCGTAGTAGAAAGACATGAGAAAACGTCATGAATAACAGAAAATTGAGCCGGTGCAACGACGTAGTATAAAATCGGTACGCCCGAGAAACTAGAAACTCGAATAATTTGGAACAACGACGTAGTACAATCGGTACGTCAAATTGAACCGAACACCATAAAAGAACATCGGATGCTAGCCCATAAAAGGAATGAGATAAAGCTCAATAAAACGAAGTATATCAAAATGTCCGATGAACTTAATTAAAAAAAAAGATAATTCCATTCAGACATCATCAAAGAATCAACCACTTGTTGCCTACGACTAAGCGCATTGGCAACACGATTTCCCTTTCCGGGAGTATAAAGAATATCAAGATCATAAGATGCCAGGAACTCGAGTCAACATGAAGTTCTTTATGAGAAAATAAATATTCCAAAGATTTATGATCGAGGTGGAGAACAAATTTCTCCCTCAAAAATGATGATGCCAAACTCTAAAAGCGAAAACAACAGCCGCGAGCACTAGATCATGAGTGGCATACCTAGTCTCGATCGGCTTTAATGATTTAGAAGCACAAGTGATAGCACGTTTTCTTTTGCAAGAGAACGACATTCAAACCAATACGATAAGCATCGATACAAAAGATAAAGTCTTGGTTCCCTTCGGGAATCACAAGAATAAGAGTATCGAAAAAAGAGTTTTTTTAAATAATCTTCTTTCTCGAAAATCTAAAACTTTCAAAATCACAATTATCTCAATGTAAAAATCTTTCTAGAAAAATTTACATTTTACAAGTCAATATATCGTGTCTGATTGTCTCATCAAAGCGTTTAGGAAATTCCTATCGATAACGTTGATCAAGCGCATCGACCAGAATTCTTAAAGCACTCAATGGGCAATACAATCACAAAACTATCTTCTATATGATAAACATGTTTCTAAAAACCTTTAAAATTCTCTTTGTTCGTTTTAAGAAAAAAAATCCCATTTATACTTATAACTAAATCTTATGAAAAAGATTTGCAAAATTTTAAATTGTTGTTTTCATCCAAAATCAATAAATACAAGAATGGCCTCACCAACATATTCATAGAATACTCGATTAGTAAAATGGATGAAATAAGCTAGATGAATCGAATGACATAATAAGTCATTCATAAGAATCATAACGAGTGCGGAATGCAGTAAATGGAATGCTAACTCCCGCAACTTGTAGCAAATGAAAATCGGTGGCAAGGTTGAGCTGACAAGACCTTAACACCACTCAAAAGATTGCCTAGGAGATAATCCTAAGACAAACTCAAAAATACCGGAAAGTTTCACAAACTATTTAAATGAGAGAAATAAGCACTTTCCTCATGATGAGGGCTTAAAGAATAAAATGATCCATCAAATTGGAATCAAAATCACAAAGAAAAATAGAAATCTGCTTAACAGATAGTAAATATCGGAGATGAATAGTCCACTCGGAACATACGATATGGCTTTATAATAATTAAGCAAATCCTTTCACAAAAATCAGTTTCGAAGCCTAAGTAAAAATCAGCTCGGAAAGAAAAATCACGTAAAATAATTTCGACATCAATAAAAAGCAAATTAAGTGTTGCGGATCTACCATCCGGATTCGCAATCCTCAAAGAAGTCAACAAACCCAAAAATGTTTAAAGAAAAAGAATCGATAAGTTCTTTTGATATAAAAATGATGAGATGAACCTATATCATAAAGGACTCGAATAAAAGATCACTGAGTAAAACAATGCCATCAAGGATTGAATGAAAAGTACCTTGACCACGAGAAGTGCCACTAGGCGTATTTAGCTTTCCCTCTCTCCTACTTTGAAGTTTGGGACAAGAAGATATATGGTGACCCGAATTTTTGCAATAGTGACAATAAAGGGGTTTCGGACACTCCCTTGCATAGTGGTCCATGGAACCACAATTGTAGCATTGTCCACGACTAGAGGTAGGAGTCTTGGCTACCGGAGTTTCTTGTTTCCCTTTCTTGTTGGGATTGGGGCCTTTGAATTTAATAGGCCTAGTCATATTATTGTTAAAGTTCTGTTTGGCACCGACAACTTCAACATCGCTTTCTTTATCGGCCTCTTCAAGTCGAAGAGCTATATCAATAAGATGATCAAAAGAAACTTCTAGTTTCAGAAGTAATGACTTCTGGAGGTTCTTATTCAACCCATAAACGAATCTCTTATTTTTCTTCAACGGGGTATTAATATACTCGACCCCATACTTAGAGAGAGATTCGAAAGATGCGACGTAATCCGTCACAGAAGATTCACCTTAAACAAGGTCAATAAAACGTCGGGCCAAAGTTACTTTTTCAGCCTCTGGCACAAATTTCAATTCGAATCTTTCCCGAAATCGCTCCCAAGTAAGATCTGCTTCAACGGTTTCAGAAACCAAAAGCTCATACCAATCTAATGCTCTTTCTTGGAGTATACTAGAAGCCACTTGGACTCGAGGTAGATCAATAAGGTTCATGCGAGAAAAGATGCGATCGCATGATTTGAGCCAAGCTTGAATTTCTATAACACTCTCGGATCCCTTGAATGGCCTTCCACCCAAATCGGTATAGTCTCTGCACAAGCGTGCAAAACCGGATCTAGGATGAGCAGGCTCTAGAATGGGTCTGGCTGCTTGATCGTTCTTTACTAGATCAAGAAGCTGCTGGGCAGACATAAAAACTCCATCTTGGGGAGTAGCACTATATTGACCGACGCTGGGACGACCATGTTTAACCATTTCTCTTCTTTAAGAAAGAAAGAAGGAAGAAGAAGGTTATTCACTGTTGTGTGCATTTCCATCACCGAACCAGCAAGCACAGGTACACCACCGAACCAATGCCTCTCCCCCTACATGCCGAACCAGCTCCTCACCCATCCCCTACCGAGCCAAACCTTGCTCTACTACATGCCGATCCAACCTTCTCCCCACGCCTAGCCGAACCAACCTCCACTTTCCACTACCGGACCAACCAACACCGAATGGACCACCACTACCGGACCGAAGCTCCACCGGTCCAAACTTCCATCTCCAGGCAACACCGAACCATGCTATGCCGGACCAAGCTCCAAGTCACGCTCCTAACCACAGAATCAACCTTGGCCGGACCAAAGCCCTACCGGTCCAACACCACTCCCTGCATAGCCGAACCAAGCTCCATCCACTCACCACCGGATACACCTTCACCGAACCAACGTCCCACCGGACCAACTCCACTTCCGTGAACTACCGAACCAAGCCCTTGCCGAACCAAAGTTGCCAGTCCAGATTGCATCAGCCCAGGTCCACCAGCAGCTATATACATCCAAGACCTCTACCCCCAGCCTCACTCTATAAATAGAGGGGCAGGGGTACAACAATGGCAGACAAGTTTGAGAGCTCAAGCAAGGAAGGAACTTTCAAACAACTTTCTTATACTTGTACTTAAAGCTTTGTACTTGTAATCTGAGAAAGAAAGGAGAATAACATATAAAGTGGACGTAGGCACATTCTGGCCGAACCACTATAAATCCGTGTGTCTTTTACAGTTTAGCCCCTGCTTTTTTCATATTTGCATAAGTAATCTAAAACCTGGAAAATAACATATAATCAACTAAATTATACGGATTGGAGGTGTTTGCCCATTTTTTGCGCAAACATTTTTGGTTCTTTCACTGAGAACTTGGAACTCGAAGCTTCAGCTTCCCTCATTCAACCTTCTTTCCCAATAGCACCCTTCATTGCCTAGGAAGCATGACTTCCAGGCCGAGAAAAGACGCTAACAAGGGAAAGAACGTTGCAACCAGCAGCGCTCCAGATCCAGTGGATCCAGATCAAGAGAACCATCCCACTACGAAAGCAGATCAGGCAAATCCGACAGCCCCTGCCGCGGAACAAACGGCAGCAATCACTAGGGCAGATCTAGACAGAGTTGTGACTGAAGTAACTAACCGCTTCGCATCCCAACAAGAAGCTTTGGTGAACCAACTCATGTCACGCTTGAGGGATGCCGAAGAATCCAACCGCAACACTGAATCATGGGGTGAGTCTCAATCTGGAGGATCTCAGAGACAGCGAAGGTCTTCCCTCTTCGAAGAAGCTATCAACGGGAACAACAATGATAGGGGCCGCGCCCGGACTCAGCCCGAACTCCGACTCGAGGAAGCGCTTGGAACCGAACCCAATGGGGGAGGCACCAGGCGAGGGTCGGATGTAGCTGACCCGGTCATGCCGCCTAATCATAGAAACCCCGCTGAACGGAGCCGAGCTAGAACCCAGCCCGAAGTTGACCCCATGGAAATGCTCGAAGCAGAACCCCACAGGGGAAGATCAAGGCGGGGGGCAACTGTAGCTGGTCCTAGCATGCATCCGAGCAGCCAAAGACAGCCACTGGATAACGTCAGAAGTGATAGGCTATACCATCCCTACAGGTCATCTGGACGAGATCGATCCCGCAGGGAAGAACCAAGCTCATTTTTGTCCGCTCCAAATTCTGATGAAAGAATGGCACGATTGTTCAGGGAATGCGTTCGACGGGAGCAAAGAGATCGAGGGATAGGCGCTAGGGTAACCAGCCCTTTCCCCCGCAACATCGAAACCGCTATCACACCTCGAGAATGGAAAATGCCGACGATGGAACCATACAAGGGAACTTCCGACCCCGTTGTACACCTGCAAAGATACACACAACATATGCTCATGAGCGGGGCAACGGAAGGAGTATTATGCAAATGCTTTCCACTATTTTTAGCAGATCTAGCTACCTCCTGGTTCTGCCATCTACCCCAAGGATCCATCAGTTCATGGGAAATGTTGAAGGAAAAGTTCATTAGCCAGTTCCGCATTCATGTGGAACAACCCAAGGATGCTTATTCTCTATCCAATGTCAAACAGAAATCCGAAGAGACACTGCAACAATATCTAACTCGCTTCAACCCCGCAGCGGCCGCGGTCCAAGATGCCGATGAGAAACTCACCCTAATGGCCCTCTGTAGTGGTGTTCACCCAGATACCAAGTTTGCTAGAAGACTAACTAAAGAAAAACCAGCTACCTTGCCCGATTTCTTCCATGAAGCTGGGAAGTACATGAGACTCGAAGAGGCTGCCACTGAAAGGCAGACAGGACCACAGGCTAAGACGGCCCATGGAAACGCCCCCGCCGCAGCGAAGGACATTCGGAGAAACGACTCCAGAGACAATGCAGGGGGCAAGAAGGGAGAAAAGCGCTTGTACCGACCAGGACCGAGATTCGACGCTTACACTCCCCTGAATGAAACAGTCGAGAACATCTTCCTGGCCACCCAGGACGAACTTACATACAAGTGCCCCCGTACAAGAAAGAGTCGGATCGCGCAATCTAGTCCGGAAAATTCTGCCGTTTCCACGAGTCTCATGGGCACGATACCAATGAGTGCCGCCATCTCCGAGACCTAATTGAAAAACACATCAGAAGAAAGAGATTTGAACGCTATGTGAAGGGACAGGACAGGACCCCAGCTCCTGCCCAGGAAGACCCAGGGCAGCTCCACCCAGAGACAGGCGGAGGAAATCGCAACACCAGCGGCTCCAGCCGAGAGAAGATAGTGGTCCATACAATATCGGGGGGCCACACATCGCCGACAAGAGCTGGGCAGAAATGGAAAGATATGGAAACTCACTCAGAAGCGAGGGTGACTGCGTCAATTCTGTTATGGAAGAACGCCACCCTAAGCGGAAGGAAAATAATGACATCACATTCAGTGGGCGCGACCTAGAAGGAAGGCAGTACCCACACATGGACCCTATGGTCATCTCTGCCTGGTTCGGTCCAGCCAAAGTTTTCCGAATTTTAATAGACACTGGAAGTTCAGTAAATATCTTATTCAAGCATGCTTTCGACAAAATGAAGTTGTCAATGAATGATGTATCCCCCTGCAACAAACCACTACACGGTTTCACTGGAGAAGCAAAGATGCCCCTCGGACAATTGGACCTCTTTGTTGAATTGGGAAGTCATCCCCGCTCCGCCGTTCGGAAACAAACATTTGTGCTAATAGACAACCACTCGGCCTACAATGCATTTTTAGGAAGACCAGCCTTGTCCGACTTTCAAATTGTCATTGCCCCATGGTGCCTGAAGATGAAGTTCCCAACGGATAATAGAGTGGGAGAAGTAGAAGGGGATCAAGACGCCGCTCGGGACTGCTATGTAACCGAACTTCGCAATAATCGCAGGAGAGATAAAGGAAAAAATGCAGAGACTATTCTCTGCATGAAAAGCTTGGAAGCATAGCAACTAAAGAAAGCCCCTCCTCTTCGGTATACCAGTGATCCTTTCAATGAATTAGACCCCAGGGACAAAGAGGAGGAGGCCACCGCCGAGCCTGCAGAGGCTATGGAATTCGTATCTGTAGACAAACGCGACCCAAGTAAACTGCTGAGAGTCGGATCTCAGTTAAAAAGAGAATTAAAGAATCAACTTATTGATTTTCTTCACCACAACATGGATGTATTTGCATGGACGCACGCTGATATGACTGGAATCTCCCCGGACATAGCATGCCACGCACTAAACATCGATCCTACCAAGGTACCGGTAAAGCAAAAGAAGAGAAGTATGGGGGCAGAACGATCAGCGCCCCTTGAGGAAGAAGTAAAGAACTTACTGGCCAATGACTTCATACGTGAAGCCATCTACCCGGAATGGATTGCCAACCCGGTACTGGTAAAGAAAGCTAATGGGAAGTGGCAAACATGCATCGATTTCTCCAACTTAAATGACGCTTGCCCGAAAGACTGCTTCCCACTCCCCCGAATCGACCAACTCGTGGACAGCACTGCCGGACATGAACTTTTATCCTTTATGGACGCATACTCAGGATATAACCAGATCCCTATGCACGCCCCCGATCAAGACCACACTAGCTTCATCACTGACCGAGGATTGTACTGCTACAAGGTAATGCGATTTGGACTTAAAAACGCCGGAGCTACTTATCAGCGCCTCGTCAACAAGATGTTTGCAGAACTGATAGGACGAATCATGGAAGTTTATGTGGACGACATGCTAGTGAAGTCAAGAAAAGCCAACGATCATGTAAGCCACTTGGGTGAGATGTTTCAAGTCCTTCGCAAATACGGAATGAAGCTGAATCCCCTTAAGTGCTCCTTCGGAGTATCGTCTGGAAAATTCCTAGGATTCATCGTCCATGCCAGAGGGATTGAAGCGAACCCCGAACGGGTCCAAGCTTTGAAAAACATCAAGATACCTTCCACTCGAAGGGAAATGCAAAGCCTAAATGGGAAAGTAGCCGCCCTAAGCAGATTCATCTCCAAGACAACTGACAAATGCATTCCTTTCTTCGAAGCCCTGAAGAAAGACAAAGGAAAATTCGAATGGACCGATGAGTGTTCAACAGCTTTCCTTAACCTAATCAAACACCTCCAGCGGCCACCAGTACTCTCAACTCCGAATGAAGGCGAAGGACTATACCTATATCTTGCTGTGTCATCCCATGCTCTAAGCGCCGCTCTGGTAAGAGAAGAAAATCACACACAACGGCCACTGTACTTCATAAGCAAAAGGTTCACGGGAGCAGAAGCCAGATATCCAAAACTTGAGAAACTAGCGTACTGCTTACTAATCACGTCACGGAAACTGTGACACTACTTCCAGTCTCATTCCATCCGAGTTCTAACCGATCAACCACTAAGGCAAGTACTTCATCGTCCCAATACCTCTGGGCGGTTACTTAAATGGTGCATTGAATTGAGTCAATATGATATCACCTACCATCCCCGCACCGCCATCAAAGGACAAACTATGGCCGATTTCATTGCCGAATTCACCACCGGTGAAGGTAGGGAGCAGTCTGAAATAACAGAAGACATCAAGTGGAGTCTCTTTGTGGATGGAGCATTGAACGAACAAGGCTCGGGGGCAGGCGTTGTGATCATCACTCCCAGGGGAAGAAAGCTGCGTTATGCACTAAGGCTGGAATTCGCTGCCACCAACAATGATGCCGAATATGAAGCAGTAATAGCCGGATTAGAACTCTCCCTGGAGATCGGAGTCAATTCCTTATGTCTTCACAGTGATTCGCAACTCATCGCAAATCAAATACTAGGGGAGTTCCAGACTCGAGGAGAGCGGCTCACGGCATATCTAAAAAAGACCAAGCAGCTGCTCAATCAATTGGATCACTACTCGATCAAACACATTCCTCGAGAAGAAAATCAAGAGGCCGACGAGCTGGCAAAGAAAGCTAGCATGGGAGATGATACCACTTCTGGAACGATAACTGTCTCAAGGCTACTAACCCCGAGTTTCGAGCAAGTAAACCTGATAGCTGCAACCGAAGAAGAAACATGGATGACCCCTATCCGAGAATACTTACAAAACGGCACCCTACCCGACGGGCGAAATGAAATTAAGAAAATTCTAAGGAAGGCTTCCCGCTACACAATACAGGAAGGCATCCTCTATCGGCGCGACTTCTCTAACCCCTTATTGAGGTGCGTTGCTGGAAGAGAATCCAAGGAAATTCTATCCGATATCCACCAGGTAAGTTGTGGAGACCACTCCGGAGGGCAGACCCTAGCAAAAAAGATACTCCGATATGGGTATTTCTGGCCCACTTTAAACAAAGATGCCTTAGACTTCGTCAGAAGATGCGACAGATGTCAGAAATTTGCTAAGATTCCTCGACTACCAACCAATGAAATTACTCAGATGACCAGCCCTTGGCCCTTCGCAATATGGGGAATTGACTTAATTGGCGAACTGCCGATGGGCCGAGGCGGGGCCAGACATGCCATAGTGGCAGTTGACTATTTCACCAAATGGGTGGAAGCGGAGCCTCTGAATAAAATATCTTCAGCTAAAGTTATCAACTTCTTGATCAAAAACGTTCTGTGCAGGTACGGAGTTCCCCTCAGAATCATATCAGACAACGGGCTTCAATTTGACAGCGAGGAATTCACCGATTGGTGCCAAGAGCACGGAATTCACAAAAGCTTCTCATCCATAGCTTATCCTCAAGCAAACGGACAAGTCGAAGCTGTCAACAAGATTCTCAAAACCTAAATCAAGAAGAAACTTGAAAAGTCGAAAGGCGCTTGGGTGGACGAACTTCCTACGGCACTTTGGGCCTATCGCACATCTTACAGAACTTCAACAGGGCATACTCCTTTCTCTTTGGCATACGGATCGGAGGCCATGCTCCCAGTTGAAACTATAGTGCCCTCTCACCATAGGATCCACTACATCCAGGAAGAGAACGAAGAACTCCTCCTCATGTCTTTGGATCTGATTGAGGAGAGAAGAAATGATGCAGCACTCAAAGCAGCAGCTCACAGACAAAAAGTGGCAGCACTATACAACTCCAAAGTCAAACATCGCAGCTTACAAGAAGGAGATCTTGTCCTCAAGAGAATTTTTCTGCGCCCCGGGGCATTGGACCCCATCTGGGGCGGACCATATGTAATTCATAGAGATCTCCACAACGGAGCTTATATTTTGTCAACAGTGGACGGAGAGGTGTTCCAGAGGGCATGGAACATCCGACACCTCCGTCGATACTTTTCTTAACTTGTACTGCCCATATGAAGTGAATTAACAAAGAGAATCAGTGGACGTAGGCATTTTCGTGCCGAACCACTTTAAAAAACTTGGCTCTTGTTAAATTGTTCCCTTATATCTTAGCTACTTGTTAAGCTTTATCCTTTGCTGTTGAACAAAATCCTTTGCAGATGACATTTCAATCCAGAGCTTCACAACACAACTCCACCTGGAAAAAATCTAACAGGTACGCTACGCTCCTATGCCCTCGCCAATGAGACATTTTGCTCCGGTATCCCTTTACTGTGAGTTAACTCATTGTTTGCCTCGGCCCTTAAAGCCGACTGTAATAAGCCGAGTATAAGTCATCAGAAAAAGGCCGACTATAGCCGATGGCAGCTCATTACAGCGATTCGGCTTGCCGGCAACTGTGAACCAATCATAAGCCCCAACATAAGGTGTGGCCAGCCAGGGGCAGTTCACAGTTGACGATCGGCCCCCACGCTAGCTGGCCACAGTAAATCGAATAATACCCACCATTACGGGCCATAATGGCCCGGGTAGTTACTGTGCGCGATCGGCTCCGATGTGTCTTAAGTGCGGCTGTGGTAAAAAAGAAAACTCCCCGCAGAGGCGTAAGATGGGTGACAAATGTCTCCAAGACCCACAGCTAGGGAAAGTGACTACAAAACCCGTTTGCCACGAACTTAAGCACATCAACGGCCTTCCGTGACTGGAAGTTTTACTTTTCCTATATTTCCATTTCGTTTAAAACTTTTCTCCTATTCTCCGTAACGGTGCTTGAAAGTACAGGACATGAAATAGGGAACGCTCGCTAATGGGAACGGAAACTTACAATCGGGTGGCAAGACACTCAACAGCATTCAGTGCTTAGTCTTACAGGGCGCACGCAGTTGCCGTCCACAGCCGAAACATGAAAGGCGGTACCTTCTACTTTTATACATTAATGCATAGCTACAGTTCATATCCACACATCACATTTACGTTGCAAAATGAGAAAATTATACTTTAAGCAAAAAACTTGGCATCAGGCACAGTCAAGTCACTAGTAACATGCATAGTTACATCACTCACACAGCACAACAGAATAGCGATAACATTCCAACATAAAGGAATCAGCTTATGTTATGAAATTACATAAAGTCATTATTACAGTACATTAATGTTTTGAACTAGCATATACAGGAATGTCAAGCAGACCAAATAAAATAACCAGCTGCATTAGTGCTAACCACTACACTTCAGAACCAGCTCTCCGAATCTACTTGGTTGCTGGATCGGAACTCCCAGCATGTTGACCAGAGGTCCCACCTGTCCAATTCAGAAGGAGAATCCATCAGATAAACAGCGAACGATCAAGTTATGAAAGACTAAAAAGAAAAGAGAAGAGAGACTCACCAGCACCCGCTTCTCGGTCCTCATCCCCCAACTGCACACCGGCTTCCTCCGCAGCAAGTAGCCGCATCCCCTCCTTCACCGCTACCTTCTCCTCCTTTGAGAACTGGGCGGTTACCA
This sequence comes from Allium cepa, assembly GCA_030765085.1. Taxonomy (NCBI): domain Eukaryota; kingdom Viridiplantae; phylum Streptophyta; class Magnoliopsida; order Asparagales; family Amaryllidaceae; genus Allium; species Allium cepa. The sequence continues at coordinate 245,435,161 of CM060930.1, forward strand.
CGTCCATCCTGAATGCCGCTCCACCTTCCTTATCCGCATCGGCCTTGGCCTCCTCCAAAGCCCGGAGATATATCCTAGCCATGATCCGATGATAGTCATCCATCCAGGATAGATTACCCTGCTTTCAGGTACGGAAGTACATATCCTGCAACATCTCATCCATCATCCCCTCATTCTCCTCAAACTCCCTCACTCGGGCCTCGGAGGACAACAACTTAGCGACGGCAACATCCCTCTCCGATCGATATCTCAAGCGGTCAGCCTGGAGAGACCTCCTCATTTCCTCCATCTCTTCCTTTAGCTTGGCTTGAGCAAGCTCTGCGGCTTCAAGCCTCCCAGACAACTCTTCAATCCGCTCGAGATCCGCATTCCGAACATCATCCACCGTCGCAATGGCCATATCAATCCGTCCCTTGCAAGCAGCCTCCATTTTTCACAATTCTTCCCTGCTGGCCTTTTCCAGATTCTCCTTCAACTGCCTGGAGGCTGCCTCGTGCTGAGAAATCTGGATAGCCTGATCGGCAAGCTGCTTGTCCTGATCAGAAACCTGTAGCCGCAGCCGGATGTTAGCACTCCCGATTTCCTCCCCAGCCCTAGCCAGTCGAGCATGATGCTCCATCAACTTCTTGACCTCCTCCGCGACCCGGTCAATGTTGGCCTTGGCTTCGTCCCCCATAGCAGCGATTCGAGTAGTGAGCAGATCCAAATCTAGGGACTTAGCCTCATCAAGAATCCAAACCATGGGATTGCGGGGGAGAAGATGCTCGCCAGTGGCCTCGTCAAATAATATATCCTGAGAGCTTGGGTCCAAATCCGGGTGGCCGGCAAAGGGATTGCGAGGCACGTCGGGACGTTTTATGCGGATAAGGGTAGGATTCTCGGAAGGAGGCGGAGAGGGGGAAAACTCCGTGGTCTCCTCCGCGGTATCTCGGGAAGGCTGAGCAGAAGGCTGAGAACCAGGTGGTGAATCAAACAAGGAACGCCTCCTCTTCCTCTGCTGGATATCTTCCTCAATGACACCAAGAAGAGGGCGATATTTAACTACATCCCCGGAACGGCCAGTTGGCGGCTTAGTAGCAGCTCTCATCAACTTGAATTGTTCGAGGCGGTGTCGAACGTCTGAAGTTTTGGCCACCTCGCCTGCCCCTGTAATAAAAAACAAGTGTTACGAGCGTACAATGGTCCATAATTCGAGAAATATGTTAAGTTAAAAAGAGTGAGAAGACACATCTATTATACAAACCCTGCGGAGGAGTAGGATCCTGCAATAAGTCCTGGATTTCATCCCAGGAAGGGAGCGAGCCATAAAATATTCCTAAGTCCTTATCGTAAATGGAATCTGCGGAAGTCAAAAGATCACCTTGCACCGCCGGAGTCACCCTCGTCGAGGAGCTCTTGGGGGATGGATCGACGCCAGCCCCAACCTTGTCAACCTCCTTTGCCTTCTTCGCCGAGGCTGATCCTTCCTCCAACCCTTCAAAAGCCTGGCGGAAGGCATCATCCGTCCACTCCTGGATCTCCCCTGCCTGCTCAGAAGACAAAGCCCCGACACCACTACCACCCTGTCCTTCACCTTCTCCATCTCCTCCGCTCTCCTCTTCGTCTCTTTCCTCCTCTCCACCTTTCTCCTCCGGAATATCTGGACATGTACTGGGAGAGGGTCCATCAGACTTCTTAAGTTTCTTTCCCCCAACGGCTGGAGGCACCGAGAAATGTCTCTTCTTGCTACTCTTCACAGTAGCCCCATCCTTGGCTTTAGCAGCCCTCTCCTCGGCTGTATCTCTTTGTTTAACCACAGATTGATGTGGCAGAATCAAGTTATACTCCAGGAGAGTGGCGTTCCTGATCAGGAAAGAAGCCGATCTATCCCTTCCCGTAATGGCCTTTATTTCAGTAGCCATCAGAGCCAAGGAATCAGTCTCCACAACCGCAAAGCCACCTGTTGCTAGCAAGGAATAAAAGCATATAAGGAGAAGCATTGTGATCGAGACAAGAAAAATATAAATGAAGTTCAACTTACAGCCGGAAGTGAAAAGGCGGAAAGAAACAGAGTCGTCCCTAATGAAAAACCATTCCTTCTTGAACATACTAAACTTCGAGTACAAATCCAGAACAGGCTTGAAGGGCACGATCGCTTCCAAACTGATATATGGAGACCCCTTCTTGTAGCCTCTCAAGTTGTACAAATATCGGATCTCCAGGTTGGAAGGTGGACGCCCATATCTCCTCTGAAAGATGACGAAAAGACTCACCAGAATGGCGTAGGAGTTAGGCTGAAGCTGGAATGGAGCCACCTTCAGATATGTGATAAAACTAACTATCCAGGCGTTGAGAGGCGGGATAGCACCACACATACAATGATATCTGTTGTAAGCAAAGTAGCCTTCGGGGAGGTCATACGGCATCACTCCTTCCCCCGGCAATAGCATGCGCGCTCTATCTATTCCGAAGGCACGAGATATAACATCAAGTTGCTCCTCCTTCAAGGAGCTCGGAAAGCAATCGGGAGGAGAGTTCAGAAGCTCTTGGGGACCATACCCATCCACTAACGACCTCGGGGCAGGTCCATGTCGCGCCGGTTCTGGTTGGGCTAGGGGCACGGAAGAAGACTCTCCTCTATCCTTGGACTTCTTACTATCTGATCCAGTTTCCGCTTTGCGAGACATTTATCTGCAACACAAGAAAAGAACGTTATTAAAACAAGAAGTATGGAAATGTAAGCAAGCAAGTACGTAAAGCGAGCAGGTGTATATAGGTCTAGGGTTCCACTCAAGATTCGAGTGTGAAAGCTCAATCGGCGTAGCCCATTCGGCATAAAGTCCATCCAGCATTTAGGTTCATTCGGCACTCTAATTCCCAATCTCATTCGGCATTACCAATACACATGTCCATTCGGCAATTCAGGTGTATGTGTTCATTCGGCAGCTCACATGGTTCGGCAGTTAGGAGAGCTACGGTACTCGTTCGATTCGGCTGTTTAGTACAGTTATGGTTGATTCGACACTCGATGGATTCGGCTATCACACTCGGTAGGAAATAACGAAGGCGTGACTCACCTACTTATAGGCGAGCCCAAGATAACCGGACCGGATGGTTTGGCTCTCGAAACCGAATGAAGCTATTACAACTACAGGAAAACAAAGTATGCCATGTGCATACACATGCCCTACTTTGGGGGGCAAGTGTTGTGTGCATTTCCATCACCAAACCAGCAAGCACAGGTACACCACCGAACCAATGCCTCTCCCCCTACATGACGAACCAGCTCCTCACCCATCCCCTACCGAGCCAAACCTTGCTCTACTACATGCCGATCCAACCTTCTCCCCACGCCTAGCCGAACCAACCTCCACTTTCCACTACCGGACCAACCACCACCGAATGGACCACCACTACCGGACCGAAGCTCCACCGGTCCAAACTTCCATCTCCAGGCAACACCGAACCACGCTATGCCGGACCAAGCTCCAAGTCACGCTCCTAACCACCGAATCAACCTTGGCAGGACCAAAGCCCTACCGGTCCAACACCACTCCCTGCATAGCCGAACCAAGCTCCATCCACTCACCACCGGATACACCTTCACCGAACCAACGTCCCACCGGACCAACTCCACTTCCATGAACTACCGAACCAAGCCCTTGCCGAACCAAAGTTGCCAGTCCAGATTGCATCAGCCCAGGTCCACCAGCAGCTATATACATCCAAGACCTCTACCCCCAGCATCACTCTATAAATAGAGGGGCAGGGGTACAACAATGGCAAACAAGTTTGAGAGCTCAAGCAAGGAAGGAACTTTCAAACAACTTTCTTATACTTGTACTTAAAGCTTTGTACTTGTAATCTAAGAAAGAAAGGAGAATAACATATAAAGTGGACGTAGGCACATTCTGGCCGAACCACTATAAATCCGTGTGTCTTTTACAGTTTAGCCCCTGCTTTTTTCATATTTGCATAAGTAATCTAAAACCTGGAAAATAACATATAATCGACTAAATTATACGGATTGGAGGTGTTTGCCCATTTTTTGCGCAAACATTCACAAAATGAATATCAAGCAATCTTGATAGATAAAATAAGGAATCATAAAGAAAATAGGATGAATTGGTACGAAGACACGAATTAAATCATAAGGCACAACTCCTAAGATGGACTTAGGACGATGATCCTTGTTAAATTATTCTACATTGTTCCGAAGTTTCTCTCTGATACCAAGCTGTCACGCCCCACCTCTATACCCACGCTAGCCAAGGACACTACGGGGTAATGCCGTCAACTAGCACGGAGAATAAGGCTGTTGAAGAGAGACCATCCGTGCGATTGCTTTGTGCGAGCACCGATATGCCAGATAAAATATAACATGCATTTCATCTCAAGAGGAAACCCGACATACCGACACAAACTCAAAGCTACTACACAGTGGCTATATATCTTCGGAAACGAATATAGAAATAAGCATAACACAAATCAGTCACAGAAGTTCATATCACAAAGACGGAAATAGATATGAATATAACACATAAAAGTGTTCATCAGAGTAGTGGGCAACAAGATCCACAATATTGCAAAAGAATAGATACAAGTGCTAGACAAAAGAATATGTATACATCATGGAGTCTCTATCTCAAATGTATACAACAAAATAAACTACTAATCTAAGTAGTTAGCCAAAAGTCAGAATAGTAACCCCAGAAGAGGAGTCAAGTAGAAGCACCTGTAACATCTCGGTCTGACCCGAGTATTATTTAATAAGAAAATAATAAACGGATCAGTCTAACTATAAATATCAGATGAAAAGATATAGAATAAGAGATATGACAAAAACGAAGGTATGATAACAAAAATTCCATATTTGAAAAGTATGCATTAAATATCAACAAAATCATACAATATCTCTAGAAATCTCAAACACTAAAAAGAATGTCATATTCCTTCACATATTCACCATATCAAAAATATTGATAAAACATATCAATGATAATCACGAAAATTGTTGAAATAAAAATTCTAGAAATCATAACAAGAAATCCAGAAAACACAAAGGGGGCAAAGGCCTATCACAAACAACCGGTCCGAAGACCTATGAGCCGATTGCTCCACGAACGGTCCGAAGACCTATGAGCCAATTGCTCCACGAACGGTCCGAAGACCTATGAGCCGATTGCTCCACGAACGGTCGAAAGACCTATGAGCCGATTGCTCCACGAACGGTCCAAAGACCTATGAGCCGATTGCTCCACGAACGGTCCGAAGACCTATGAGCGCTAGCCCGTAAAAGAGACATCACACATCGCTAGTCTAAACCATAAAATGATCATCATCGATCATAAAGAAGTGTCAATTACTCTAAGTTAGTAAATATACGAGCTTAGCTTCAGGTCCCATAACCACTAGCTTAACTTAAATATTTACGAACAAATTGTAGATCTCCACTCGAAAATTGTCACAAGAGATTCAATCGAACGATTCCAAGAATTAACCGATGAAGTAAACGCAAGCGTTTCATACCACTTGTTTTACTAAGCCGTTTAATTAGATTTCTCATACGAGTGAGGTAAAGGTTTGTATATACTAGTAAATTAGAAAACGGTTTTAAAAACGAGTTTGGTATTGAAAATAGAGTTTAAATAATCTTTGATAAAGAGTTTGAATATTTGCTACTAGTATAGAAACCTTTGTATTTTAAAGTGACAAACTATAAAAATGATTGTAGAAACAATCAATCATAAAAATCCACAAACGAAGACGTGAATCAAATCCAAAGAAACCGATAAAGAATCCATCGAAATGGATATTCAAAAATCCCTAAAAAGGAATCATCAAAGTCGTAATAAATGATAACAACAAATAGGATCATCACAAATCGATTCAAATTGGAAATTCAATCCCAAAAGGCAAAGTGGGCTGAAACAACAAATTCAGTTGACTAAACATAGATTTCAGTTGACTAAACAGCAAATTCAGTTGACTAAACAGAGATTTTCAATTGACTGAATTCTGCCTGGAAACATTCTGTTTCCAGGTTCAGTCGACTAAACAGAGAATTCAGTCGACTGAATAATGCCTGGAAACTTTCTGTTTCCAGGTTCAGTCGACTAAACAGAGAATTCAGTCGACTAAACCATGCCTGGGCTGTTTTTCAGCCAATTCAAATGAAGAGCAAACTCTTCCAAAATGCAACCGGACAAACATTGGCTCTAAGGGTTTATGCCAATAGGCAACCCGGCCCTATATGCTCCTCGATGCATCACCAAAACATGATCAAAACATCAAAGTTAGGATTTTAAAGATTTGGACCCAAAACACTAAAAATTGGAATACTCACCAATTCAACCCAAACCAAAAGCAAATGCACATGAATAAGTGTTAGGAATTCATACCTAACAACCAAAGATAATTATAGTCATAGATGTGAGATAAAAATCTCACCTTTAAACCCAAAACTATGAAGAAGAAGCTATAGAGCAATGGCAAGAATAATCACACTTCAATTCCAACCCCACAAGCTTGAATCTAAGCTTAAAAGAGAGACATTTCCTAAGTTAGGTTTAGGAATTTCTGAAATTGGAAGAAGAATGAGTTGGAGAAGAAGAAGAGAAGGCTTACCAAAGCTTCTTCTATGAATTTGGAGTTGGAGCTTGGATTTGCAATGAAACTAGGGCTTGGAATTTCTAATTTCCACTCTTTTCCCCCATTGTTGCTTAAAGCTTAAAGTGTTAGGAATATGAAATGAACTCAATGGAAGTGGTCTCGAGTCCTAATTCGACTATTTGCAAAAAGTAGCCTTTTGGACTAAAATGCGACGAACGATGAAATATTTAAATAAAATATTTAAACATACAATCGATAAATATGCGGGTTTTTATCAAATACATTTCTGTTGGTGGCGGAGAATTTATTCTCTTAGCTTAACACCCTTCTCTGAGACGTACGAGCTCAAAGGTTATGTAGTTGATGGTTACTAGTGATATATTCCCAATTTGGTAATGTAGAATGCTGAGTGTTGCTGATCATTTGTTGATCAAAGCATGGCTTTTGTGAAAAGCGTAGCTTTGTGGACGAGACTTCGTCGAACCTCACACCTCGGAAATGGTTGAAACAGGAAGGATGCGGCAAGGTTATGGGGGTCGCGCCCCTCAGGGTATGTACATCTCCTTCTGGATAAAAAGTGGCATCTGGTATGGAGTCCAGATATTTAACTTGTGTGGATTTAAAAGTGGTTTTCTGGTATGGAGCCCAGATTATTTACTTAGTGGTTGTTGGTTGAGAGACGCCTCAAATAAAGGTCGGTCTAGACCGAGGGGTGGCATACTCGTGTCAGTAGTTACCTAGTTACAGAGGTAACCCGGCCTTATGTTGGCAGAGATCCGGTTAGGCTCTCGGGGCATCCCTCTAGAGGCGTACTCATTCGGAAAGGAAGTTCCTTAGCCTTGGCCATTTGTTGGAAATCCAAACAAACAATACGAGCCCTTTACGATTGTAGTTGTATACCCTGTCATTCTTAAATGGTAGCTATAATAGGCATAATATAATGTACATATGCTGGCTAAGATTAATATTATACTTTTGAAATGTTTTCCATACTATGCACTAATAATAATATCAAAAAGATTTTGCGTATCAAGCATGGTTGACTACCATAAGGAGAAATCTCCTCGAAGTGTGCGATTGCATTGTGTGTGTGCCAGGAGGCCTTATGGTAGTTTCATTTTCCAAAAGCATAGCGGATTTCTTTTTATTTCTTTATGCAAATAACTATTTTAAGATTTCACACCAGTCTCACGACTGACCTGGAGTTTATTGTTCCCTTTCTAAACTATGGATTCCCATAATTTTCCACACGGGCAGCCTAGAGTCAGGTTATCATTGTTCTGGAGCGAAGTCAGGAGAGTATGCTGTGGAGATCAGGAGACAAGCTGGATAGCGAGACGTACTTCCGTGTATTATTATCATTCCGCTGTGTATTCAATCATATGGGCAGGTTATTATAACTGCCAGTGTTGTGTGTTGTTGTAATACTCTGATGATGTATTGTATAATTTGATATAGTTCTTTTGTTTTAAAGATTATTCATTTGTCTGTATATATTGTTCCGTTGCGATTGTGAGATTTTGATATTGTTTCTGTTTCTTCTTCTATCTTCTTCTTTTTTAACCCTAATGATTCGGTTTTCCAGCATTCGATTGTTCGACATTTGATACAGTGGACGTATTGATGTCGACTTTCGGGCGTCCAAAATTGGGTCGTTACAATGTGGTATCAGAGCAACTGGTTAAACGATAACCTTGGCTCTGGTGGAGATTACTCATTAGAGATAGAGTCAGTACTCTAGAATGAGTTTGAGTGTATTAATAGATATGGGCGCGTATTTGTTAGTGAATATAAAAATTGTTTTATATTGTGTTGATTGGTTTGTCGAGTGGTATATGGATTCTGGTCAATACGAGTAATTAACGTTATTGATAGGGATCTTTAAACACTTGAATAGAACAATTTGACACGATATTGTTTTAAAATAGGCTAAATGAAATAATTTTACCCAAATTATTTTCGTATATAAAAGAAATAATTTTTTGTAAATTATTATATTATATGGTTGCTTGGTTACTAGGAAGTGATAATATTAAATTATTATCATTGTTGTATAAGAATTGAATAAGGAATTGAAATCATAACCAAAGGTTAAGAAATAAATTCATATACAAATGGGATTTGTAAATGTAAATTTTAAATGTGATTTATAATTTGAAATAGAATTCCAGAGAAACATTTGAAAAGAAATTGAAGGATTTGAAAATTGAAATTTTGGTGAAAATTTAAATTCCCTTGAGTTTGGAAATGTTTTTCAAAAAATTTGGAAGATAATGGTGATATTATTTGGGGAAAATATTTTGAATTGGATTTGAAATCTGGTAGAATTCGGAAATAAAAATATTTCAAAGGTTTTGGAAAAATGCGTTTGAAGAGATAAAATCACTAAACACTTTTCGGTCGTTGGAAAATAATTCCGATGATGATCGCGATATCATTGGTGTTCATTTTCGAGTTTCCAGGAGAGGAATTGCTGCCAGGATATTTTAAAATTGAAATTGTTTGCAAAACTAGATTTGGTTTTGGAAATTCAAAAGATAATTTGAATTGATTTCAACAAAATGATATTTGAAATGTTGGAAAAACTCTGGAATCCTAGTTAAAATATTTATGGAATATAATTGAATTTGGTAACTTATAAAATTTGAAATTGTTAGAATGAAATCTAACTTGAAGAAAAGTTAAATTAAAATAGTGTGAAATGTAGATAAGTTGGAAAACTTATCGAAGCCTTAAATTTAGATTAAAACTGAATATTTGAATTGAGTTAAATTAAGTGAAATGGAAAAATTGTCAAATTGGACCAAATGAAACAAAGTATTGAAATAAAAATTAGTAAGTGAAACTAATTAAAGAAATGACAAATTAAATATGGTTTGTAATGAATTGAATTCAATATTTTTTAAAATGAAAGGTAAATTGAATTCATATGGAATTGGAGATCCAGTTTAAATATAAGTAGATATACACCAAAGTGGTGAATTGAAAATAAATATAAGAAGCATATAGAATATTTATATTGAAATTAAGAAATAAATGGTGAAATTCTTAAGTAAAATTTGGAATTGAGGAATATTCTAAGTTAATAAGTGAATGAAGATTAAATTGGAAGTTGCAAAATGGTGATTGTGAATAAGTGGATAGAAATCAAAATAAATGTGAATGAAAGAAAAGAGAATTGATATAGTTAATAATCAATTTGGAAATAAATACGCAGGATGTACGTATATTATTTTATTCGCAAGCAATTTGATCCAGAATTTGAGCATAGAATTTCGAGATAATTATATCGATCCGAGTTAGGATTTTTCACTCGATTTTCGACGCTGAACCTGGATATGGATTTTTGGTTGATTCTGGAAATTCTGTATCATAGTTTACGGCTATGCAAGGAGAATGACGGTTTCTGATCAAGAAACCAGATCTGAGTCCACACTAGGAAATCAGGTGGACGATACTAGTTCGGAAGTGAAATTGTGTGATCGAGTGAGCGATCGAATTTGGTATTGCGTACGAATGATATATGTGCATCATACAGATTTGAATAAAATAAATGTTGAAACTTTTGTAAAGAAATGTGCAAAATGAATTTTAATGTTGTAATTGGACATTATTGTTAAGTAAAATATACATGGGTTATAAAGGAAAAGGGAATTGGATTTTTGATTTCAGAAGATAAATGAAATTTCTCGACAAAAAGGTATGTATTTAAATTTCTATATAAAATTTGATGATTTTCTGGTTTTGCCACTTGGCTCTTTGTTTTCTTTTAAAATCTCGGGACCCGTTGTGGCATTTTGTAGTAGTACCGATCTAGCCATGCAAAATAGACGCGGCAAAATTTTTCGAAAATTTAAAGAGTTAGAAAAATTTTGAGAAAATTTTGAAAATTTAAAATTTGAATTTGAATTTAAATTTGAATTGTTGAGAAAATAATATTATTTGGAACTTATGTAAGGTTGGGAAGTTAGTTGAAGTGATAATGGATCTTTAATGAAAAGATTTGTTTTGGCAAGTTGATAAAACTGTTTGGTTTTGGAAAAATGATAAACGGGTTGGAGCATTCTTCTTAACTAGTAATTTCAGGACGAAATTCTTTTAAGGGGGAAGAGTGTGACAACCCGGAATTTTTGATATTTGAATTTGAAATATTTAATTGATTTTAAATATTTGGAAGATAGTTTAACTTGAATTTCAAATATCAGAATTTATTTGGCAATTAAATTTAATTTTTGAAACTGGGTAAAATATTGTATCTTTAGTTTTATGCTTATTAAAAATAATTTGAAGTCTTGTAAAATCTATATTGATAATACTGAAGGTAATAGAACTTTTAAAATTGAATTTGAGATTGTTTTGTTCAGTTTGAAAATTTTATCATTTAAATCGAAGCCTTCCGAGGCACAGTCTCGGATTTCGACTAAACCAGTTACATTGGATCCGTAATAGTGTATTATTATCGGATTTCAAGTTTCGTAGTGTTTGGATTTGTTGCGTGGCCGTACGACAAGTAAACGCGCTGAAAATTTATATCGAAATTTAATTTAATAGCTGAGTACAAAAAGCTATCTTCTCCATACGATCAAATTTGGATTCGGAACCTTTTCCATTGCGTTCGAAATAGGGGTATAACTTTCTTAACGCCTAGCGGCACCTCTCGATTGGAGATCGAGATTTTAGTCTTCGTTTTCAGGACGATTTAAATTATAATTCAAATTTAAATAAGATTGTTGCATTAAAATATTGTGATGGGATCCTATATAAACACGTATTGAAAATTTTACCATGTGTTCGTTTGATAGACACACGTTCTTTTTTCTTTTAACAAATAGGAATGTTAACGCAATTCAAAAAAAAAGAAATTAAAAATAAACAATCGAAGAAACAGAAAAACTCTCGGCTTCAAAATTCAAATTAATAGTTAATGGCCGCAGTTCTTTTTCATCTTGAAATCAATTAAATAAATAAAAAAGGTGATCGAGTTCGTGAATTCGAACATGGCTGCGAGGCCATGGAAGCTATCAGGCGGAAAATCAATTTCGAAATCGACTCGATCAGAAACGAAGTGAGGGGTGCTCGCATGTGCGTGGCGAAGTCGGCGAGCAGCTAGGGTTTCGATAGCCTTGGAGTTTAGGAAGCGGCGGCGTAGAGCGAGACATGGGTTCGTCGAGGCTGGGATTCGTGGTCGCGAGTGTTATTGAAGGCGCTGTCTCGAGCGGGGCGAATGTCGAGGCAAATTTAGGGTTCATGCTCGATGTTGGTGGGTTGGTCAATTCTGGTGGTCACGACGTGGGTGATGGCGCGCGTCTAGGCAGGGTTTTACAGTAAGGTAAAAAAAATTATTTCTTTTAAAATTTGTTTTCAATTTAAATACACATATATAGCTCAGAAATTGATTTTTCAGTATGAAATATATATGCATGCAGATAAAAGTATTTTCGTAAATTGTTTTTAATATCTACATATACAAGTTAAAAAGGAATTTTAAATATTGAAGGAATTTATATAAGTTAAATTTTTGAAATCTATTTTTATAAGTGTATATATATTTTTAAAGGGAAATTTATCAGTTAAATTAAATAGTTAGTTTTTAAACAATAAATTATAGTGGTTAAATTATTTAGTTAACCTATTGAATTATTTTAGTTACTGAAGGATTTTATTTAAAAAGGAAAATTTGTTTAAAATTAAATCACTAGTTTAAAATTAAAATTATTAGTTGAATTAAAACTTTTAAATGGCAATTGAATTGTTCGAATGTTAATTAAATCATCTAATATTTATACAAGGTTAAAAATTGTGAAAACAAGCTAGAATGAAAATGGATTGAAAAGAAAAAGAAAAGGTGAGATCTTCTCACTCAATTGAAAAATTAAAATTTCAATTTTTGGTTGATTGTTTGGATGTGATAGTATATATAGTAGTATATGTATCTATATATATATATACATACATACATATATATGTATGTATGTATGTATGTATGTATATATATATTGGAGCGATTGATTTTCCGCATTATATAGCGGATGAGACCCTATGCGCCGCATAATAGCGGATGATTTGATGTAATCCCATATACCGCGATATTCCACCTCGAAGTGGAATTGGTATTTAATTGTTGTGCTAACATCTGTGGATGCAGGGAAACAGGTTGGAGGGATCCAACTGGATTCCTCAAATTGTTGAATTTATTTCATATGTTGAGATGTGATTATTGATAATCTGTGAATGATTATATTGACGATTGAAATTTATTGAAGGTTATGGTTTGGCCGAATATGTTCTGGTGTTTTAAATTACCAAGATATATAATTGGATTTTTGGAAGTTAAAGTACATTAAGTAAATTTATTTTAGAGAATTGGATAAATTTGAAAGAAGGAATTTGGGAAAATATAAAGGTTGATTTTTGAAAACCTATTGAATAAATTCTAAGTATGGGAAAAAGAATTTAATAAATGAAAATAAATGAATTTTGAGAGATTAAATAATATAGTTTAAAAGTTGAAGAATTTATTTTAAAATTTGGATTTTAAAATCTAAATAAAGGTGTGAATATTGGATTAATGATTTTTGAAATTAATTTGGAAATCAATTTGGAATTTGATTTAGTGTTTGAAAGTGAATGTTTGGAAATCGATTTGAAAATTGTAGATCAATTGATATTTGGAAATGAAAATTCACAATGGGAATTTATAAAGGAATGGGTAATTTGTTTTAAAAATAAGTATTGGTTTATTTTTAAAAGTGTGGAAAGAAAATTTACGAATTTGGAATGTAAATGGAAATAAATCGAGAAGGGTTTATAAATTGATTTAGATGAACCATTATAGAATGGGAAGTGTATTTTCCTTGGAAAGCCGAGTATGTTTTCAAAGTAGCTTATAAATATAGATTGAAAGTTTTAAGGATGGTTTTAAAAAGGATGTTTGTAGAGAAAGTATTTTCGTAAATTGTTTTTAAATCTTTAAAAGTAAATATTTATTAAGTTAATTATAGAAGTGATTGTTTTAAAGATTTAATTAATATTTGATTTAGAAAATGGTTATTTAAACAATTATACTCTATCTAATAATTAGTTTATTAAAATTAATTTGGACTTAAGTTTTATATGAGATATTAGTATAAAAATTTCATAACTAATATTTTAAATAAAGTGTTTAAAAATAGTTTTCATTTTAAAGTGTTTCCAAGTATATTTTGGATAAGTGATTTAAATTATTTTAAAGTATTCGGACTTGGCAGATTTTAAGTGGAAATAAATAATATTAGGAATCTTATTCCGCGAGTGAAAAGTGATTTGAAATTTGTTTTAAAGGGTTGAAGTGTGAAAATATATCTTGCGAAGATATTTTGAAAATAAATAATTTCGAAGTGTGAAAATATATCTTGCGAAGATATTTTGAAAATAAATAATTTGGGGAAATTATTTAAATTTGATGTTGTTGTGAATATTGTTTGATAGTTAAATAACCAACTATCAGTATAAACAATTTGGGAAATTATTAAGGCTTGATGATTGTTGTGAATGTTGTTTGATAGTTGAATAACCGACTATTAATATTGGCCTTTGAAACGGCACTTGAATTTGTTTTCAAAATGGGAGATGACTTTATGTCATAAAACACATTCTGAATAATGATACGATGAAATGAGATTGCATTTGAAGATGGTGTTGAAGACCAGGTATTTTCGGAATCGAAAGGATTACCTGTCCAATGTCTCTGCACCGAGTTGCTCCGGTATAGAGATTTATATCACCATTTGTGATGGGGAGTCCGGACGTGATTAGGAATTATGCAGATTGCAAGGACTTCTTTTGAAGTGCCTTCGTTTTCGTTCGATCCCGGAACGGACTTGTATGGTTGTATGTCTGACGTTACACTTTGAGATGTAAAGCTGGTTTTTATCAAATACATTTTTGTTGGTGGCGGAGAATTTATTCTCTTAGCTTAACACCCTTCTTTGAGACGTACGAGCTCAAAGGTTATGTAGTTGATGGTTACTAGTGATATATTCCCAATTTGGTAATGTGGAATGCTGAGTGTTGCTGATCATTTGTTGATCAAAGCATGGCTTTTGTGAAAAGCGTAGCTTTGTGGACGAGACTTCGTCGAACCTCACACCTCGGAAATGGTTGAAACAGGAAGGATGCGGCAAGGTTATGGGGGTCGCGCCCCTCAGGGTATGTACATCTCCTTCTGGATAAAAAGTGGTATCTGGTGTGGAGTCCAGATATTTAACTTGTGTGGACTTAAAAGTGGTTTTCTGGTATGGAGCCCAGATTATTTACTTAGTGATTGTTGGTTGAGAGACGCCTCAAATAAAGGTCGGTCTAGACGGGGGGTGGCATACTCGTGACAGTAGTTACCTAGTTACAGAGGTAACCCGACCTTATGTTGGTAGAGATCCGGTTAGGCTCTCGGGGCGTCCCTCTAGAGGCGTACTCGTTCGAAAAGGAAGTTCCTTAGCCTTGGCCATTTGTTGGAAATCCAAACAATCAATACGAGCCCTTTACGATTGCAGTTGTATATCCTGCCATTCTTAAATGGTAGCTATAGTAGGCATAATATAATGGTACCTATGCTGGCTAAGATTAATATTATATTTTTGAAATGTTTTCCACACTATGCACTAAAAATAATATCAAAAAGATTTTGCGTATCAAGCATGTTTGACTATCATAAGGAGAAATCTCCCCCAAGTGTGCGATTGCATTGTGTGTTTGCTGGGAGGCCTTATGGTAGTTTCATTTTCCAAAAGCATAGCGGATTTCTTTTTATTTCTTTATGCAAATAACTGTTTTAAGATCTCACACCAGTCCCATGACTGACCTGGAGTTTATTGTTCTCTTTCTAAACCCTGGGTGCCCATAATTTTCTACACGGACAGCCTAGAGTCAGGTTATCATTGTTCTGGAGCGAAGTCAGGAGAGTATGCTATGGAGATCAGGGGACAAGCTGGATGGCGAGACGTACTTCTGTATATTATTATCATTCCGCTGTGTATTCAATCATATGGGTAGGTTATTATAACTGCCAGTGTTGTGTGTTGTTGTTGTAATACTCTGATGATGTATTGTATAAACTGATATAGTTCTTTTGTTTTAAAGATTATTCATTTGTCTATATATATTATTCCGCTGCGATTGTGAGATTCTGATATTGTTTCTGTTTCTTCTTCTTCTGTAACCCTAATGATTCGGTTTTTCGACATTTGATACAGTGGACGTATTGATGTCCACTTTCGGGTGTCGAAAAATTGGGTCGTTATAATGTTATTCATAATAGCACTAATATAATCAAAGGTAGAATCATGGTGTTATGGGATAACAAAATATGGACATGTAATATGATAAATATAGACGATGAACAAGCAACAATACACGTGAAGAATGTGGGAGGAATGGAGATAGTTACAACAGTATATATCCAAGCAATTTGGCATCAGAAAGGAATAATCTATGGAAGAAACTAGTATAGAATTCGAAAATCATACAACAACCATGGCTAGTTGTAGGAGACTTCAATGCAGTACTAAAGATCAATGAAAAACAAGGAGGACTTACATTAAGGGTCTGCCAAGTCTCCGAGTTCAATAATTGAGTACTGGCAGCAGGATTAACATAAGTATTCCACACAGGCCTGAAATACACATGGAAAAGTGGTGAGGCAAAAAAACACTTAAGATTGGACAGAGCATTAGGAAATGCCGAGCTACTAAATAAAATACCAAATATAAAAGTTACAGTTTTTCCAAGCTCTACCAGTGATTACTGCCCCTTATACATTCAGTTTAATGATGAAAAACAATCTCAAAAAGGAAAACCTTTCAGGTATGCTAACTACTGGCAATTGATAGAAGGATATGAAGAAGTAATAGATTTCAAAAAAATTCATACTCCTGAAGGTAACCATATGTATCAATACATCATGATAGTCAAACAAATGAAAAATAGATTAAAAGAGTGGAATAAAAAATGATCAAAGGCAGAAGATGAAATAACTGAATTACAGAGGAAGCTGGAAAAAATTCAATATCAACTAGAAGTTGATCCTCAAAATGAAGAGCTGAATTATGAATATTATTCCAATCAAAAAATACCAATAAAACAATTGGAAAAACAAGCCACTTAATTAAAGCATAAAGCAAAAGACAAATGGATGACAGAAGGGGATGAATGCAGCAAATTTTTTTGTACTAAAGTGTATCAAAGGAAAAATCAAAATAACTTATTAAATTGACTAAATGAACATGGGGAATGATGCAGGTCATCTGAATAAAGATTTAGGTCGAGAGCGACCTAAGCATACCTATGAGTCGTTCCAACGACATAAGGATGAAGATGGGTTAAGCTTAAGTCGCGAGCGACTTAATGAGATAAAGGAAAACGAGTTGAAAGGTCACTCAAACGAGTTACGACCTAAGCATGACGTTCCAGCGACCTACCGGGACAAGCTTTTGAAGGCATCGGCTGCTTCATTAGGTCGCGAACGACCTAACTCCTATGCCGCTTCATTAGGTCGCGAACGACCTAACTCTTATGCTGTTTCCATAAGTCGCGAACGACCTAACTCACGTACCGCCTCTTTAGGTCGCTCAAACGACCCAATGACTTATGAGATAGGTCGCGAGGAGATAAGTCGTTCACGAGGCAAAGCTCAACCTTAAGTCGCAGAAGGTTAAGTCACGGAAGAAGTACCTGTTGCCGTGTTGAAGACTAAGTCGTAGGTCGCAGCTATTTTAAGTCATGAATGCTGGGTTGTAATAAGCTGTTAACTCTTAAGTCGTGAGTCGTTGTAATGATAAGTCGTGTATTAGGCATGTTATGTTGTTGTGTTGTGAATATGTGCGCATGTAACGTTGCGTTAGGTCTGAGACGACCTTCCTTAAGTCGTATGTCGTGATGTACTTATGTTGTACTGTCTTAGGTCGTTGTAATAAGTGAGTCGCTGAATGTTTAGGTCGCGCGCGACCTTAGTTAAGTCGCAAGTCGTGAGTCGGGGACGACTTAAGAGGCTGTGTGGTAAAATGCTATAAATAGGGAGTGTATCGTATGTTTTAGGTAGTTGATTTTTGAATAAAACTCTTGTTTGATTTCTGTGTGCTTTCATCTTAAATTGGTAGTTGAGTGTAATCTCCTATCTCCACTTTCGGTTATTCGAGTGCGCTCGAATCAACGATTGTTGAAGCCGGTTCGCGGAATCAAGTGCGCTTGATCAACGCTTGAAGAATTGAAGATCTTCTCTCATGGTATCGTGCGCGATCAACGTGTCGAAGATAGCTAGAATTCGGTATCTTTGTGATCAACGAATTTGGGCATTTCAGTATCTTCAATCCACCGATTTGCTACTTTCATCGATCTATATCGTTTTGTCAATTATCTGCTGCGTCAGTTTTGGTATCGGAGCTTGACTTAGCCAATCATAGCTAAGATGAGTCTTGGAGCCAAGGAGTTTGAAGTTTGGTGTTCATCGTGTTCATCGCGAGGTTGCAACAAGTTTGAAGTTTTCGATCCATTTCATTTTGGATTAAAATTGGAGAAGTGTTTGAGTGAAGGCCGAACATAACTTTATGTCAAGTATTGAGCCGTGCATCATCTTGCTTGTTCAAGCATCACTTTGATATTATTTGTTGAAGTATTGTGAAGTTCAATCATGCCGCCAAGGAGAGCTAATCGTCATCAAAATGTTGAAGCGTTGTATAGAAGAGAAGAAGCCGAGCAAATGGAACAACGTATTAATGAGAAATTTGATGAAGGTATTGGAAAGTTAGAGAAATTGATGAATGATTTGAATCAAAATCAAAGGAGGAGATCACCAATCTCGAACCATGGAGGAAACAGAGTTTCACCATCGGTTACGGAAGCGAGGAGGGTATCACCGCAATCTTTTAGAGAAAGAAGAGGAACATCAATTTCGTCAAGGAGAGATCACCATGACTATGGACATGAAGAGAGAAGAACTCCACGTGAGTTTGAAGATGAGCCATATCGAGATGAAGAGAGACATAGTAGAAGAGATATGCGTGATCAAAGGGACGTTGAAGGTCGAGATCGATATAGACGTACATTTGATTTTAATGAAGAGGGTGATAGAACTAGCATTCATTATCGTGATCGAGACCAAGTTCGAAATTCATATCGAGATGTAGATGATGATCGTCGATGGGAATCGGGTATGAAGATGGAAATTCCAGAATTCAAGGGTGGAATGGTAGCTGAAGAATTTCTTGATTAGTTGTCAAATGTTGAAGAGATCTTTGATTTCAAGGAGGTTCCTGAGCATAGAAGAGTGAAGTTAGTTGCTACTAGGTTGAGGGGAAGAGCTTTAGCATGGTGGCAGCAAACTAAATTTACAAGGGAGAGAATGGGAAAGTCGAAGATTGAATCATGGGAGAAGATGAAGAAGTTGATGAGAGCTACATTTTTACCTTACAACTATCAATCACTTATGTACCAGAGATTGCAGAATCTAAGGCAGGGGACGAAGTCAGTTAATGATTATGCAGATGAATTTTACCAACTCATTGCCAGAAATGATATTATGGAGACAGAAGAACAGCTGACTGCTAGGTTTGTTGGAGGGTTGCGAATGCAGATCCAGGATATGGTTAATATGTTTGATCCAAGATCTGTTGCAGAAGCACATCAGAAAGCGTTGGCTTGGGAGAAGCAGGGAAGGCGTGGAGGTGGTGTGTTTACTAATTCCAATAATCCAGTGAAGGGTTCCAGTGGAAGTTCTAATGTTTCTAAACCTATCAGTAAGCCAGTAGTGAAGGAGGCTGAGAAGGCGAAGGTTAATAGCAGTTTCAAATGTTACAATTGTCAGGAGTTGGGTCACAAAAGCAATGAATGTCCGAAGCCGAAGAGGAGAGCAATGGTTGCAGAGGTTGAAGAAGAGGATGTGGAAGCTGAATGTTCTAATTCACCTTATGTTGAGAAGGAAGAAGAGTTGTCCGGAGATGAGGGGTGTAATTTGATGATGAGGAGAAGCTATTTGGCACCGAAACAGGAAGAGGAAAACAGTTGGTTGAGGAATAACATATTTCAATCCACATGCACTATTCTGGGAAAGGTTTGTAAGTTTGTTATTGATGCTGGAAGTTGTGATAATATTATCTCTACTGAAGCAGTAAGGAAGTTGAACTTGAAAACTGAGAAGCATCCTAAACCGTACAAGCTAGCATGGTTAAGGAAGGGTGGTGAAGTGAAAGTTGAACGAAGAGCTTGCGTGAATTTTTCAATTGGGAAGAAGTACGAAGATGAAATTTGGTGTGACGTTGTAGACATGGATGTGTGTCATCTGTTGTTGGGCAGACCATGGCAGTTTGATAGAGTAGTACAACATGATGGACGTGCTAATAGCTACAGTTTCATGTTTGAAGGTATTAAGATCACTTTAATTCCCAAGAAGCAGAAACAGAAGGAAAGCAAGCTAGAGGAGATCGAAGAACTGAAAACTTTACTATCTTTGAAGGAGTTTGTCAGGGAAGTTGAAGAGGAACCTGAAGTCTTTTTGTTGATTGGGCGAGAGTGTAATGAAGTGGTTGAAGTTCCTGAAGAAGTGAAGCCAGTTTTGAGAGAATTTGAGGATGTCTTTCCAGAAGAGTTGCCTAAGGAGTTACCACCACTGAGAGACATTCAACATCAAATCGATCTTGTTCCGGGAGCAGTATTACCGCATAGACCACATTATCGAATGAGTCCGAAGGAACATGAGGAGTTGCGAAGGCAAGTGGAAGAGTTGCTTGAGCAGGGACATGTTCAGGAAAGCTTGAGTCCTTGTGCAGTACCAGCATTGTTGGTGCCGAAGAAGGATGGAACATGGAGAATGTGTACCGATAGTAGAGCTTTGAACAAAATTACTGTTCGCTACAGATTTCCTATGCCAAGATTGGATGACTTGCTAGATCAGTTGAGTGGGGCTACTATCTTTTCGAAGATTGATTTGAAGAGTGGGTATCATCTGATTCGAATTAGACCGGGAGACGAATGGAAGACCGCATTCAAGACAAGGGAAGGATTGTATGAATGGCTAGTTATGTCGTTTGGTTTATCAAATGCACCTAGTACGTTCATGAGGGTGATGAATCAAATTTTCAGACCATACATTGGGAAGTTCGTGGTAGTTTATTTCGATGATATTCTGATATATAGTGGAAGTACAGAGGAGCATGTAGAGCATTTGAGAAAGGTGTTAATTATTCTTCGTGAGGAACAATTTTATGTAGCCATGAAGAAATGCGTGTTCATGACGCATAGTGTTTTATTTTTGGGATATGTTGTGTCAGGAGAAGGTATCCAGGTGGATCAAAGTAAAGTTGAAGCTATTAGAAATTGGCCACAACCAAGGACTGTCACTGAAGTTAGAAGTTTTCATGGATTGACATCATTCTACCGAAGATTCATTCCACACTTCAGTAGCGTGATGGCACCAGTTACTGATTGCATGAAAGGAAAGAAGTTTGAGTGGTCAGAGGAAGCAGGGGTTGCTTTTGAGAAAATTAAGACACTATTGACGACAGCACCAATTCTAGTTTTATCGAATTTTCAGTTGTTGTTTGAATTACATACTGATGCATCAAAGGTTGGGGTTGGTGGAGTTTTGAGTCAGAAAGGAAGACCAGTTGCTTATTTCAGTGAGAAGTTATCTGGAGCTAAGTTGAGATATAGCACTTATGATGTTGAATTCTATGCAATTGTTCAAGCTGTGAAGCACTGGAGACATTATCTATTTCAGAAAGAGTTTGTTCTTACACTGATCATGAGGCTTTGAAGCATTTGCAGGGGCAAGACAAGATTTCAGCGAGACATGCATCATGGATTGCCTATTTATAGCAGTTTACTTTTGTTGTCAAACACAAATCAGGGGTGACGAATCGGGTAGCTGATGCTTTGAGTAGGAGGAGTCATTTATTGACAACAATGAAAATTGAGGTGATAGGATTTGAATTATTGCCAGAATTGTTTGAGGAGGATCCTTACTTTGCAAAGTTCGTTGAGAAATTTAAGGATGGAGATACTGATGAATTTGCATTGGTTGATGGGTTCTTGTTTAAGGGGAATCGGTTATGTATTCCAGAGAGCAGTTTGAGATTGAAGATTATCAAGGAGTTACACGAGGAAGGACATGTGGGCCGTGATCATACTTTGCATTTGATTGCTCAATCTTACTTTTGGCCATCGATGAGGAAGGAAGTTGAAAGATTTGTTCAGAGGTGTCATATCTGTCAGGTTTCGAAAGGAACAGCGACAAACGCAGGATTGTATATGCCGTTACCAGTACCTAACAAACCATGGGTTGATATCAGCATGGATTTTGTTTTGGGTTTGCCTAGAACTCAAAGGGGGAATGATTCTATATTTGTTGTGGTGGACAGGTTTTTGAAAATGGCACATTTTATTGCTTGTAAGAAGACGTCGGATGATGTTCGTGTTGCTCAGTTGTTCTTTAAAGAAATCTATCGTTTACATAGGTTGCCGGAATCTATTGTTTCAGACAGAGATACCAGATTTTTGAGTCATTTTTGGCTAAGTTTGTGGAAGATGGTTGGAACGAAGCTGAAATTCAGTAGCGCTTATCATCCGCAGACAGATGGACAGACAGAAGTTGTTAACAGATCGTTGGGAAATTTGTTGCGATGTCTTGTACAGGAGAATCTGAAGAGTTGGGACATGAAGTTATGCCAAGCAGAGTTTGCACATAATCATGCAGTGAATCGTAGCACAGGATTCAGTCCATTTCAGATCGTATATGCAAGTTTGCCAAGGGGACCGTTGGATTTGACAGTAGTACCACAACCGAAGGGGACGGTTAAACGAGCTGTAGATTTTGTTGATGGATTGACTGAATGTCATAAAATCGTTCAGAAACGATTGGAGAAAGCAAATGAGAAATATAAGCAGTCCGCAGATTTGAAGCGACGAAATGTTGAATTTAACAAAGGAGATTTGGTGTATGCTGTGTTAACAAAGGATCGTTTTCCAGTGGGTGCTTATAACAAGTTGAAAGCCAGAAAAATTGGTCCGGTAGAAGTTGTGAAACGAATTAATGAAAATGCTTATAAGTTGAAGTTGCCGGATGATGTGTACACTTCTGACGTGTTCAATGTTAAGCATCTTGTGCCGTATTATGGGGATGAACAATCCGACGTGGAAGAATTTACAAATCCGAGGACAAATTTTTCTCAACCAGGGGAGGATGATGCAGGTCATCTGAATAAAGATTTAGGTCGAGAGCGACCTAAGCATACCTATGAGTCGTTCCAACGACATAAGGATGAAGATGGGTTAAGCTTAAGTCGCGAGCGACTTAATGAGATGAAGGAAAACGAGTTGAAAGGTCACTAAAACGAGTTACGACCTAAGCACGACGTTCCAGCGACCTACCGGGACAAGCTTTTGAAGGCATCGGCTGCTTCATTAGGTCGCGAACGACCTAACTCCTATGCTGTTTCCATAAGTCGCGAACGACCTAACTCACGTACCGCTTCTTTAGGTCGCTCAAACGACCCAACGACTTATGAGATAGGTCGCGAGGAGATAAGTCGTTCACGAGGCAAAGCTCAACCTTAAGTCGCAGAAGGTTAAGTCGCGGAAGAAGTACCTGTTGCCGTGTTGAAGACTAAGTCGTAGGTCGCAGCTATTTTAAGTCATGAATGCTGGGTTGTAATAAGCTGTTAACCCTTAAGTCGTGAGTCGTTGTAATGATAAGTCGTGTATTAGGCATGTTATGTTGCTGTGTTGTGAATATGTGCGCATGTAACGTTGCGTTAGGTCGGAGACGACCTTCCTTAAGTCGTATGTCGTGATGTACTTATGTTGTACTGTCTTAGGTAATTGTAATAAGTGAGTCGCTGAATGTTTAGGTCGCGCGCGACCTTAGTTAAGTCGCAAGTCGTGAGTCGGGGACGACTTAAGAGGCTATGTGGTAAAATGCTATAAATAGGGAGTGTATTGTATATTTTAGATAGTTGATTTTTGAATAAAACTCTTATTTGATTGCCGTGTGCTTTCATCTTAAATTGGTAGTTGAGTGTAATCTCCTATCTCCACTTTCGGTTATTCGAGTGCGCTCGAATCAAAGATTGTTGAAGCCGATTCGCGGAATCAAGTGCGCTTGATCAACGCTTGAAGAATTGAAGATCTTCTCTCACGGTATCGTGCGCGATCAACGTGTCGAAGATAGCTAGAATTCGGTATCTTTGTGATCAACGAATTTGGGCATTTCAGTATCTTCAATCCACCGATTTGCTACTTTCATCGATCTATATCGTTTTGTCAATTATCCGCCGCGTCTGGGAATCACCTAAAGCATACGGGAGTTGGAGAATAGAGTAATAGCATATTTTACAAAGACATATAATGGAGATTATACACAACAAATACCTCACATCCAGCGTCGAAGATGAATATCCAGAGAAGGAGCTAACATGCTGACAGCTAACATTACGGAAAGGGAATTGAAGCGGTCCACTTTCTCTATCCATAATGATTCCTCCCCCGGACCCGATGGAATGAGTGCGGCTTTCTTCAAAGTGCACCGGGTAGACCTAAAATACGGCATGTTAAAAGGCTACCAAGAAGCTTTAAATACTGGTGAGTTCATTCAAGAAATTAACCACACTTTTATCACCCTCATCCCCAGAGTTAAAAAACCAGGAAGAATAGAAGAGTATAGACCTATAACATGCTGTAATGTCACTTACTAAATCCTAAGCAAGATCATATGTATGAGACTAAACAAAGTTTTTCCAGATATTGTTTCTCAATGTCAAAATGCATTTATCAAAGGGAGAATTATATCTGAAAACTCTTTAATGGCCCACGAGCTTGTGAGAGATTTTAAAAAGAAAGGATCGAAAAAGGTTTGTATGAAATTGATCTCCACAAAGCATATGATAAAGTCAATAGGCAATTCATCCTACATATGTTACATGAAATGGGTGAGCCAGCCAAACTCTTAAAACTTATCACTCACTACATATGCACACCTACTTTCTCAGTGATGATTAATAGAATACCTAAAGTATTTATTAAGTCCAACAAGGGGATTAGGCAATGGGACCCCTATCACCCTATCTATTTGTTGTTGCTATGGAATGGGTTTAATTACAAATGGAACTAGCTAGTCATCAGACTCTAATTAAACCCATCTACAAGATTCAACCTGAATCAATCACCTAATATATGCAGATGATTTGTTAGTAGTATTTAAAGCTAATTCTATGGATCTGAAAACAATAAAAGAAATTTTTAAACAGATGGAGAATTTAGCAGGTCTCAAAGTCAATGAGCTTAAAACTAAATGCTATATGAATAAATATTGCAAAAACAGTGCATATATTATATCATAACTTAGGGTGGGGAAAGGAGAATTGCCAGTTAAATATCTTGGAGTGCCTTTGTCAAATAACATAATAACAGATGCTGAATGTGGAAAACTCATAGACAAGATAAGAGAGAAATTATAGGGATGGAGATCCAAACTCCTATCTTTTGTAGGAAGAGTGGAATTAGTACACATTATCAGAACATCTAAAGTCAGATTCTGGCTACAAACATTTCAAATCCCTGACTGTTCAATTGCTAAAATTAATTCTGTTTGTGCCAACTTCATCTGGAGAGGGGGAATACATAAAGTAAGCTACAAAGAACTATGCAGACCCAAAAAGGAAGGAGGTGTGGAACTTAAAAATATTTTTGAACTTAAAAAACCATATGGTCTTAAATTAGCATAGAAAATTCTTGTATCGGAAAATTTATGGGCCAAATGGATGAGGGCTAGATATTTGAAAGAAAACTATTGGACAATGAAAATAGACAATAATGCATTAACAATATGGAAAAACATCCTCAAGTACAGAAACTACTCAAAGATATCATCGAAAGGCAAGTGGCTAATGATCAAGACGCTGACCTATGGAGAGACCCTTGGTTTAACAATAAAAGTCAACTGGATAGGCTAGGATGGGAAAGCTATTCAGCAAATAACACATCAAAACGTCAAGTACCTACCATATTACACAATCAGAATTGGGCACCAGAAAAATGGATCATCGCCAGAAACTACAGGCAAGAGATAGAGGGGTTGCCACTATATACAGACTGAGGGAAAGACATTGGGCTTGGAATAGCAATAACAGAGGTCAATTTAAATTGAAAGACATCTGGGAAGATAGCATACAACATCATCCAATAGTGCAATGGCATAAGGTAACATGGAATAAGTCTAACTTCCCCAAAATGTATCACACCACTTACAAAGCCATTAAAAATAGAGTGACAACTAAAGACAGGCTTAAGAGTTACGGGGTTATATACGATGATACATGCAATCTGTGTACAAAAGAAACTGAAACTCACAAGCCTCTATTTTTCGACTCTAAATATAGCAAGTGGGTTTGGGCTTTACAAAAACTAAAAAACTTGCACATAGAAGCGGTAATGAACTTAGAGGAAGAGGTTAATTACCTAAGTGACCGGGCAGGTATCACGGACCTTATGAAGGAAATCAGCAAAATTTCACTGACAACAACCGTCTGGCACCTCTGGGTGAAAGGAATGTAAGGGCTTACAGCAACAACAAAGGAAAACATGAATTAGAACTATCAGATAGATGTTGCAATAACTATTGGAAGAATCAAGAAACCTACCAACTTAGAGGCACGAGAAAGGCTACAACTGACGAATTGGAACTTAACGGCTGAGAGGCGAGGAAGTCTAGAAATGATCTTGAACCGCCATAGCACCGAAGATAAACCCTAACTGAAAATTGGGAAAGTTATTAGTTTTATTTAGTTTTATGTCGATCATATGCTGATATAGTTACTTTATCACTTGTTTGTGGATGTAAATATAGCTATTGGGCCGCATAGCCCAATTAATAAAACCATTAACCCATTTTCAAAAAATATATATTTATGCATATGCATATATTTTTTATATCTATATTATTTATTAATTAGGTTTGCAGCAACAATTAAAAAATTAAAACTATTTTATATTAGGTTTGCAGCATCAATTACAATTATTATTTCCATATATATTTATATATAAATATACGATTGTATTTTATGAATGTATAATTTTATGTAAGTAATATATATATATATATATATATATATATATATATATATATATATACATTTGATGCGTGCATGCATGTATACACACATACATACATATATCATATATAACACTAGAGGGGCTAACATGTCCGTTGTAGTGTAAATCTCAGCACCTATAGATGGGCATGTAAAACCATGCACGCTTTATTATGTTGCACGTGCATGTACACACATATATATATATACGATACACATATTCAATAATAATACAAAGTAAAATATATTAGAACTTTATTTATAAAATTAAATAGAACAATGATTTTATTTAAAAGAAATTTAAAAATATTTTAAATGAAATAGACTTCATAGGCCCAATAAAGATCTTAAATAGTAATTTTTTTGAAACACACTCATTTTTTCCGCTGCAGGCTAACCCAATTCCAACATTGACTTACAAGAGTTTTGGTTATTTATTACCTGTGATCCTAATGAACAACCCACTGCTTATATGAACCCTAAACTTAGACTTTCTTATGAGATATTTTGATAAGCATTGCAGAGGCAACATGAAAACATCTCTGTCCATGAGATATTTGATAGTCTCAAGGCCTTATTTGATGAATAGTCACATTCCGCAAGGTACGAGATGATGAAGAAGCTATTCGATATCAAAATGACTAAAGGACAAAAAGTGGACGATTATGGGCCGATGATGAAGGGCTGTATTGATAGGCTTTCATAATTGGATGTAGCGACAAGCAATGAATTATAGGTTGTTTTGATCATTGGTTCTCTTACACCTTAGTGTGAACCATTCATACTAAATTATAATGCGAACTAGTTGAATGTGAATCTCTTAGAGCTCCTCAATATGTTAAGGTCGGTCGAGTCTGCATCTAAGAGTTAAGAGGTTGTACTTATTGTAAAAGATAGTGCATCGTCTTTGAAAGGCTCGAAGGAGCAAAAAAAGGAAGGTAAGAAGAAGAAGAAAAGTAAGTGGACCAATAACAAGGGTTATTGTCACCACTGCCACAAGAAAAGTCACTAGAAAAGGAACTGGCCTGAATATCTAAAGATTGTTAAAGAAAGAAAGCAGAATGGCTCTTAGCTTCATCAAGTACATATATGATTTGAAATTGTTTTGCAAGCAATAAAATGTCTAGGGTTTTAGATATTGGATTTGGAACTCATATATGTAATTTGTTACATGGGCTTAGGGTGCCGCATAGCAAAAGGAGAGATAAGGCTCCAAGTTGTTGAAGGATCTAATGCAACGGCAGCAATAGATTATCATTTATGTTGGCCTAATGGAGAAGTATTGATATTAAATAGGTGCTATTTTGCAGAAACTTTATTTTTGGAATTGTGTTTTTTTCTTGATTGTTTGAGACTGGATATATATTTCATTGTACAAATAATGTTATGGACATTAGTATGAATGGAAATAAAGTTTGCAATGGTGTTCTTGAAAATGGCAATTATGTGATTAATATTAATTATGTGTGTTTTGTGTTCTTTTAACAATATAAATGATAGTTATTTTGGCATCATAGATTAGGTCATATTAATGAGAAATGACTACATAAGTTGAAAACTAAAGGTTTTCTCCTGTTTCTTGATTCTAAATTATTTGACATATGTGAGTCGTATCTCAAAGGTAAAATGACCAAGCATCCATTCAGTGAGATTAATGAAAGAGCTGATGAACTCTTAGGGTTAGTACATAGTGATGTGTGTAGCCCGATGCCTGTAATCACCAAGGATAATAGTTCTTATTTTGCTACCTTCACTAATGATTTCTTGAGACTAGGATTTGTGTATCTTATGAAGAACAAATTCAATGTATGTGAGAATTTACAATATAAGAATGATGTCAAAAATCAGATGATCCAAAAGGTTAAAAAAATTCGATCCAATCGAGGAGGTGAGTACATTGTACTATAACCCCAAAAGTACTTAAATGATAATGGGATTACCTCTCAAGTTACTCCACTATATACTACATAACACAATGGTGTTTCAAAGCATATGAACAGAATCTTGTTAGATATAGTTCATTCCATGATGAGTAAGGCTGAGTTACCTATATTGCTCTATCCTATTAGGTAAATGCACTGGAAACCGCAGCGTATATGTTGAATTTGTTGCCCACTAAATCTATGTCTAAGATGCTAAATGAGATATGGCATGGAAAGAAATCATACTTCAATTATTTGAAGGTATGTGGTTGTCCGGCCTACGTTAAGAATGTCGGACCTAATAAACTTTAGGAGACATCAGCCTTGTGTAAGTTTATAAGATATCCTAAGAATTATAGGGGATACATTTTCTACAACATAGAGGGATAAAAGGCGATGGTTTTCAAATATGTTGTCTTTTTAGAGAAGGAATTTCTATCAAAAGAAATTAACGATGAAGTTGTAGATTTGGATCAGATTCGGGAAACTAACATTGAGGTTGAACCAATAGGTGAACCAAGTTCACCCGTATATGATAACCTGCACCCTAGTGGAATGTCTATTAGAGAATCTCACACATGAGAGAGATACTATGCTCTTCTCATGGAAAGAAAAAAGGAGGACTATGTCATAGGTTATGACACTCATTTTTCTATCCAACTATGACTATAGAGTAAAGACTCTACACTCTGGCTTGAAGCATTGAAATCCGAGATGAATTCCATGTATAAAACAAAATATTGACTTTTTCAAACATACCGAAGGGATAAAACCCGTTTGGTGCAAATGAATTTTAAGAAAAAGCTAAATTGCATATGAAAAAGTAAAAACTTATAAGACTAGGTTAGTTGCGAAAGGATTTCGTCAAATTCAAGTTGTTGATTATGATGAAACTTTTTCACTTGTATCCATGCTTAAGTACTTTTCGATTATGCTTGCCATTGCCACATTTCTACGACTATGAAATATGGCAAATAGACGTAAAGATGGCATTTCTAAATGGTGATTTAGAAGAGACAGTCTATATGTCGCAACTCGAGGGTTTTGTCATCAGTGGGAGTGAGGGCAAAACTTGTAAGTTGTTAAAGTCCATTCATAAACGTAAACAAGCTAAAAAGAGTTGGAATAAGTGTTTTGATAAAGTAATCAAATATATTTGTTTTATCATAACATAGAGGAAGCTTGCGTATACAGAAAGGAATAAAGCAACGCTATCGTATTCTTAGTGCTATATATCGATGATCTTTTGTTGATTGATAATGACACTTCGTTATTGCAATTAGTGAAAGCTTGGCTTTCCAAGAACTTCTCCGTGAAGGACTTTGGAGAAGCAACCTATATACTTAGTATAAAGATCTATAGAGATATATCTAAAAGGCTGTTGGGATTGTCCCAATCCTTGTACATATATACCACACTGAAGAACTTCGGTATAGAGAATTCCAAGCTTGGAAACGTTCCGACATACTCTAGAATCATCCATTATAAGAAGGGAACTTCTTGTACCGATAAGAAGATAGAGCATAATAAGAGGATCCATTATGCTTCAGCCATAGGATCCATAATATATGTCATGCTATGTATTAAATATAATGTGGTTTATGCATTTAGATGCATAAGCCAATACCAGTCTAATCCTGAAGTAAAACATTGGATAGCCATAAAATATATACTGAAGTATTTAAGAAGCATTTGGAACTTATCCCTTATCTATAGGAATGGTGACCTCCTTATTAAGGGGTATATAGACTCTTGTTTTCAAAGTGACATTGGTGATAGTATTCAGTGTTTGGTTATGTCTTTGCGCCGTATGGTGGAACCGTCGGTTGAAAAAGTTCCAAACAAGAAATAATAACTAATTCGACAATGGAGGTCCAGTACATTGCCCTCAATCAAGCAGCTAAAGGGGTAGTCTGGATGCATAAGTTTTTAAGTGAGCTTGATATGATTCTCCATACTGAGAATCTAATAGCATTGTTCTGTAATAACAATGCGGATTGCAAAAGAGCCCAAAACGCATAAGAAGTCGCGGCATATTCCTCATAAGTTCCACCTTATTAGAGAATTCACCAAGAAGAAAGAGGTCATGATACAAAAGATAGATACCAAGGACAATATATCAGTTCCATTCATTAAGGGTCTAAGTTGGTTGGTTCTCGAGAAGTTGATCAAAGGAATGAGATTGAGATTTTATAATTGGACCCAAATGCAAGTGGAAGATTGATAATTTTATGAGTATGTCATAGGGGCAATTTTGTAATTTATTGTAAATTATTAACTCTGTAGTCAATTCTCATTAGCAATAAATGTATTTTCTTTCTGTTGTATATTTGTTATAATGTGTTATAAATAATTAAATGTTTAACTAAAATATATTTAACAAAAAATCCATAAATGGTGTGTTTGTGACAGTAATTACAAATGGTTGTATTCATGAGTATTGTGTCATTATATAATAAATACATCATTTTAAATATTCATAGTCAAGATATCTCGAGACTCGATATCGATGCATTCGTTGTGACTGGAGTGCGTAACGCTCTCCAAATGTTGAGCATTGTATTACTAATGACTGTTGGAGATATCAAGGTTACATACCGATAGTTATTGGATTAATATAGAATGACTCACTCGATAGTTTCTGTTAGTTGATATAACTAAAGTCAAACAGAAAATACAATATGACTAATTTACACAGTTCTCTTGACTGAAGAATAGTGTTGATCTTTCATATGAAATCTCTACTTTGATCATAGTCAAATCATGGCACGACGTCCATCGAATGACTATATTTGGGTCGAGAGGAAGTATTGTAAGTGAAATACTATTCAAGAGAGGATTCGTCTACTCGGTTATATAATGTTAGTATCATTGTCAACTGAAGTCACCAAAGTTAAAAACTCTAGCCATAGTAGTTTGATTAATAATAATTGTTATCATTGAACCAAAGACTTTGTGTTTAGACTGCATAGTTGATATGGACGATATTGGAATTTTGACCGTTACCAAATTCCATAAGTCCAAAGTGGTCTAGCTTTTGACGAAGAGAATTGGGTATATAATCCTCGCTAGTGGGTAACGCTTAATAAGTAAAATTGGACTTTTAGTCAAACCAAATAATTGATAAATTTGGCCATAATTTCACGTCACTTGCTAAGTGAAGTGTGAACGTTAATATTCGAATTGTTAGATATTAACCACTGACCAAATTTACATCTTAGGGTCACACAACCGAAACATTAAACACTCTTTTTTCCATTCGATTTAATTAATTTGTTATTTTTATAAATTAAATTAAATAATATTTATAAAATATTGACTGTAAAATTTTATTTGATGTATATTGTACAATATTAAATAGTGTGCATATAATAGTTATATGAATACCAATCAATATATGAAATCGATACGCATTTAAATTGGTTTTGAATGCAATAAATATTATTCTGGCTTGAAGTAGATTTGAGGCCCATATAGAGATGGATATTTTCAGCCATGCTGTGGGGGGGGGGGGGGGGGAAGATAGGCCGGCCATTTGACGGCTTATAGGGGTGGTTTTGAAATTTTAAAAATAAGAGAAGTGGTAAGAGAAAATTAAGGACCTTGATCCTGCAATTGCTCTCTACACTCTCCTACATATAAACATCTTAACTCTCAATTTCTTTTGACCTTTTTGTTGCCTCCGTCGTCCCCTTTTCTGGATGAAATATACCTCTCCCTCTCCTCAAGTATTCAAGCAATATAAATACAAATTAAAATCAAAATAATCGACAGTGGCAAGGCAATTCACGAGCTATCAACTTTGGGACTGGAATCGATTCAAGGAATTCACTTTTTCATTTCAATGTGCGAGCTTTAGGCTTTGGTGAAAGATACTCTTCTAATTTAATATTATTTTTAAATATTTGTACGATCGTTGCTCCATATATTGTTTTGTTGGAAATATCACAAATCCATGTATCGACAAGTTGTCGCATGTTGATGGTTGTGTGTGTATTAAAATAAAAAATAAATTATGCATATTTACTTGCATATGCTTTCAACTGATTTTTTTTTTTGAGATTTAAATAATAATATACCATATGTTTTTAAATATTAAATCTAATTAAAAAGTTTAAGACAATATGATATATGTTTTAAAACTTAAATTTTAATTTTGTTAGAATAGGTTTCGACAATAATAACAAAAATTTAGTCTTTGGATATTTATAATATATGTATGTATGTACACTATTATGTAATTTAAATTATTTATATAAAAATAAAATATATAAATATGTATGTGTGTGTACATATGTTTATCAATAATGTAAAATTTTATATAATATAAAATATAAATGATAGTTTTGAAAATGATTTTTAATATATTTTTATTTATTTGGTATGGTTTTAATTAAATTATAAGTTTCTAATTATTAAATTATTTAAAACAGAGAATTAAATTAAAAAAATTATTCTCACAAAAATTACAAAGAAAATAGAAAGGTCCAGCCTACTGTCAATAGGGGAATTAATTTAAAGTACAAAGATCTGTATATTTTTTGCCTCAAGGACACGACCTCAATATTTTTACCACAAGAACAAACATTCTTCTAAAAATTATCCATAAGGACAAACATTTTCCAAAATTATTCATAAGGACAACAAAACTGCTACCGAGCTAAAACTGATACCTAAAAACTGCTACCGATAACTACAAACTGATACCTAAAAACTGCTATCAATAACTAAAAACTGATACGTACAGAAAGTTGTCCTTGGGGATAAAATATTGATGGTCTGTCCTCGAGGCTATTTCGTGCTGGCAATAACATCCTCGGCCCATGTAATAGTTTCCCTTGTCTCTTCATTCTCCCTCCTGCTAGAGCATATAAAAGTCAACTTAAGGATTAGATCTCCCTGGCCGAATCAACCGGAACCCCTCAATTCAATACCCCAACGCCGGAGTAGATATGCGTTTCTGGTCATGTTTTCTGACTTCGTTTATCGTCCTTTAATAAGTAGTATACCTCTTTTTTGATTTGCTTCGGTTTGGTATATTTGTCAGTCGCCTTATCTCGGAATACCCGATTGTTACGTTCTTGCAGCACCAATACACTGTGGTCATCAGTGCAGCATATGCGAGGTCTCGAACTTGGTTTGTCTTCCGAAACGCAGCTAGCAAACTGTTTACCTCATCCTCCAGAGTCGATGCTAAGTCAGGTAACATGTCTAACTTAATTTTCAGAGATATCCACATGAATGAGGTATAAGAACATCCAAAGAAACGATGATTATTAGTCTTTGCAGCACTGTCGCATAAAAAGCAAACTGTATCTGAAGTAATACCGAACCTCTGTAACTTGTCTCTTGTATTTAACCGGTTTACAATGGGTAAATAAGTAAGAAACGACATTCTCCTGCTGTTTTTGCTGTGCCAGACAGCCTCAGCCCAGTTTCTCTTTTCACCTCTGCCTCTGACTTTATCCCATTGCTTTGTGAAAACTGAAGTCACCCCTTTCACACTATTCATAGTGGTCGCCTATAGCGTCTTGTTTGAGTGCAACATGTCGAATAGTCGGTATAATTTCTCTAGTTGTAGGATGTAGTTGTGGCTTTAACACTCCATCCTGTATTACAACATTGAATGTTGTTTGATGATCTCCTGATAGCTGGAATCGATGTATACCCAAAATGTCAACAAGGCATTTGCAATTATCAATGGTTCGAACTATATAGATGCAGATACACCATCAGTCAACACTTTATTGAAAACTGTCTTCCATATGTTCGTAATCTAAGGATATACTTCCATGTGCATGAGGCGTTGTTATCAATAGGCATTGTCCAAATATATTTGTTTCTACAGTATTTTCTCTTCATCCTTGAACTCCATAAGCTGTTTTTAGACAGTAAGTTCCATGTCAGTTTTAAACAAGCAGCTCTTCTAAGGTCCGAAAAAAGTTTTGGACCAACGCCACCCTCTACTTTAGGCTTACATAGGACAGTCTAGGCAACCTTATGTTTCCTACCTCCCCAAAGAAATCAACCCATAAAGCATTGATTTTATCCATTGTATGCTTGGGTAGTTGGTAAACAAAAATCCAATAAACAACAGGAGTAATAACTGAATTTAGTAATTCTGCTCTTCCTGTAAAACTTAAATTTTTAGTATCCCGCCCTTCTAACTTTGTCAGTATTTTGTGCAGTAAGGTTTGGTATTTTGAATATATGGAGGTATGTGGAAGAAAGTAGCTCCAAGATATGTAATAGGTAATGTACCCTCCTCGGACTCCAGTTTTCCTTTAATTTCAGCCTTCTTTGAGGCTGTAAAGCTGAAGTATGTTCTGGTCTTCATTATGTTGACATTTAGACCAGAATAAGTACTGTACTTAACTTGCTAAAATCTGCTTCGATGTGTCTGTACATGTCAAACTGGTCTTACTAAATACCATAAGGTTGTCATCATATACCAAATGAGTAACATAAGGCTGGAAATTATGAGCTGGCAGAAATCTGCTTAAACATGCAGCCTCTTTCATCAAGAATGTAAAATACTCCATTGCAATGGTGAATAAGTAAGGCGATAAAGGCTCCCCCGACATAAACCCCTGTTACTACTTATAAATCCTTTTGGAACACCTTGCAATAATATAGAAAATGTTGGCGTGTTTATACATTCACACATTATATATTATGTTTATAAAATGAGTTAGAAAACCAAGTTTTTCCATAATAAAGCAAATGAATTTTCTGTTTATTTTATCATAGGCTTTTTGGACATCCACTTTTACACAGAATTTATCCAACCTATAATTCATAAGCTAAGAGGATGTTATCCCCAATATATCGGTCAGTTATGAAAGCACATTGATTTTCAGATATAAGAAAAGGCAGAAAGTGCTTTAATCTATTACAGAGCACTTTACTAAATACTTTATAATACACATTGCAGTAGGAGATAGGTCGATAATGCGATATATTAGTAGGTCTATCTGTTTTTGGAATCCATGATATGAAAGTATGATTAATACCTTTAGGTAGCTGAGCAGATCAAAACATATCCTGTAATGCTGTTACTAAGTCCAATTTAATATCATCCTGATGTATTTTCATAAACTTTGAATTCATCCCATCGGGTCCTGGGCTTTTGTCGTCATGCACGGAAAAAACTATCTTTCTTATTTCAGCCATAGTAACATCTTGGAGTAGAAATCATTGTCCTTCTAAATTAAACTCTGCTATGCATTGAAAACTTGGGAAGTCATTAGAGGAACTGCCATTAAGAAGGTCTGTATAATATGTAATTACTTCATGCTCTTTCTCCTCTAACTTATACAGTATGGTTCCTTGGTCGTCAATGAGAACTTGAATATTATTTATACACCTCCTATAGGACATTTTTGAGTGAAAGAATCTGGAGTTGGTATCGCCTTGTTGAAGCCACTGCACCTTTGATTTCTGTCGTAAGCTCCAAAATTTTATATTATGTTGAACTTGAAGTTTTTGTTTGGCATATAACATTTCCTTGTATCCCATGTAACCAAAATCCTTCTTGAACATTGAGCAGAGTTATTAGTAATAAGATTCCAAGTAGTTGGCAGTTTATGAAGGTTAGCAGGATTCAATTTATGTTCTACTAAACCAACAATTGTTAGTTTGAACTGTGTTAGGAGTTTAAACACATCACCCACTATATGTGGTGTGTTCATACCCCTAACATTACAGGTGAGGAGACTCATTTGATAGTTGAATTGATCCTTAGTGTTCTTTTAGAAGGTGCAGGTTGAGCAGTAGCTTTTTTTCCTTTATCTACATGTAGATAGTGTAGGATATTTTCAAGTTTTCCCTTCCTTTTGTTTTCATGAAGAGAGAAGAAAGGAAGAGGGAAGAAAGAAGAAAAACAAAGTCTCACATCTTGGGATACTGAAAACTATACTTGTTTAAGTATGAGTTTCTCATGAGGGAGTTGGGGCTTTGGGGATTCCAAATGTGTGTTTCGCCAACCGACCAAACTGGGTATGGGTCAAATGATAATAATATTTGAAAACAGAAATGGGACGGATTTCAGCCCACTATGGACTTATAATTTAAACAAAGCAGGATGTTGGAAAGGGCACGGTTAACGGTCCTTAACCGAACGATTACGAAATTTAAACGAGCGCGCTCGTTGTTAACGGTTTTGAACCGAACGAACACAAATCTCCTTTTTAATTCAGTACAGAAAAAAAAAAATCTTCTTTTTCTTCCCACACAAATCTACAACGCCATTAGAGTGTTACAGAACACTCTCGTATCAACAGATTTGTAACGCCTACCAGGTGTTGCAAATCCAGTAAAATTTGTCACACCTGTGCGGCGTTGCAGATTGCATTTCATTTCTTCACTCTATTCTGTTTCCGTATTTTGCATCATTTCAGATCAGAATAAAGTGTTTTTCACCAGATCAAAACCGTACAAATTTTGAATCTGGTTACGATGTTCCAAGGCTTTATTAAATCTTGAAAGTCGATAGTTCGATAATCCGTTTGTACCTGCTGGGTTCAGCTATTGTCTGAAAGAATCTATTCCATAAATCCTTGAAGTCAGAAGTACGGCATAATATTCGTCGGATTCGACTCGAACCATAAATTTCTCAACAATTTTCAGACAATATTCTTCAATCATGGAAGGTTCGAGCGCCCCGTAAGTCATGAATCAGCATTTAACTCGATTGGAGCGGTTTGATGGAGACAATTTTACTCGTTGACAAGAGACAATGAAATTCTTCCTGATCGCTTTTAAAAAATTTTACATTTTGGAAGAGGGCTTAGAAGTAATACCCGACGAAACTGACAAAGACGACGATGATCTAAAGGCGAATTTTACTAACAATTTAATTCAAATTCAATTTAACTGTCAATTTAAATTTCTGTCAGATAAATTAGATGTCAATTTAAATGTCAATTAAAATTATCAAAAAATAATCAATAAATTTATATCACTTCGTAATTTCAAATTTAACTAGCATAAAATTTTTTTAGTAAGTTGCGAGCGTTATATAACACTCACCATTTATTTGAATCTGGAAATATTTCAGCTTCAAATAAATGCCACTTCAATTCCACGCCAAAGCCTTCGTCGATACGATTCCAACGTTGCTTGTTTCGTCTTAATCGGTTCGTATGGAGAAGTTATAGCACTTAAAAGATTACTTTTACATACAAATTTACATATTTTTTTATATATACCATCTGGGCCGTTGGTTTTGTCTCAGTCAAAATCTCGCTGCATGTCTGCTTCTTCTACATCGTGTTTGCTCCAGGCCAAGCTAAACCAAGTTGCCGTTTCTTTAATCGAGCACCTGACCCACCACGATCGATTATAACACGACCGGCCACCACCATACGACAGCCCACACCACAGCGCACCCACGGCCAGAGTATTGTCGAGCTCTGGCACCCCTACATGACGCAACACCTCCATGAACGACAAGCGAATGCGGCAAAAAACCCCCTCCAGACGACGACGGTTAAAACCAACCGTTGGATATGGCGAGCTCGACGAGCTCTTAGAATTTCGTTTAGGAAGTTTTGGCTAATAATGCATGGATCGAGAGATAAATGTAGGGGAAAGCGGGAACGTTTCGGCCATTAAAACGTAAAGGCAGCGGCCAGAATAAAAATTAGGGTTAGGGTTGAGTGCAAGCGTATATATACGTGTAACTATATTATTTTCACTATTCACGTATTTTTCCGGACGAACTCCAAACGAAGCGTGTCGCCTGACGTTTATAATGTTTTATCCCTATTTCGAACACAATGGAACATGTTTCGGGCCTAATTCGATTGTATGTGGAAGATAGCTTTTCGAATCGAATTATAATATTAAATTTCCAATATTAATTTCAAAGCATTTCTATTCCGTACGACTAAACGGTAACTCCAAACGCTACGAAATTTGAAATCCTACAATAATACACTATTACAGATCCAATGGAACTAGTTTCATCGAATTTCGAGACTATGTCTCGGAAGGCTATTTTAACGCGTCGATTAAATCGAGCGATTTTCAAAATCGACGAAATTACTTGAAATTCAAATTTTAAAAACTGACCAACTCAATTATAATTCAAATAGAATTTATATCCACATTAGAAACCATTTCGATTCATATTAAATCGCATATTCAATGATTTAAACTATTCCAAATATTAAATTTCACTATTAAATTAATATATAAAATTCCAAATTTTAATTTATCGACTTTTAATTTCAATTAAAAGTCCACTATCACCGCTCAAATTCAAATAGAGTTTAAATCAACTTTGAAAATCATTTTAGTTCACATTTAACTCCAGATTCACATATTTACCCAATTTCAAATATTAAATTACAATTCACCAAATCCATTTATTCGCTATACATTGAAATTTTAAACCATTTCACTAATTCAATCAAAATTTTCATATTCAAAATCAATTAATATTTCAAATTCAACATTTAAAAATAAATTAAACGTCCAAAACCAAACGACTAAAATTCTGGGTCTTAATTTCTCCCCCCTTAAAAGAATTTCGTCCCCGAAATTGCCAAGGTAGGAAAAAGGCTCCAAATCCATTTCCTTTCAAAACCCATTTGGTTAAAGTTCTGTTATTACCATTTCCAAAGTCTTTTAGTCCCACCCAAATCCACTAATTCTTATTTATGCATTAAATTCCATTATGTCAAGCTATAATTTCAAACCAAATTTAGTTAACAAAAAATTTTCATAAAATTTTCTAACACCCTAAATTTTCGAAAATTCTTGACAGAGTCTCCTCCATATGGAGAACCTTCTACAATATCACAAATACGATAAATATATATACATCGACCCACATGGTCGGAAACACAATATGTTAACGATAAAAAATTGATTTAACGCTAACACCCAGTGTATCTCGTGATGAAGTGAAAGCACCACCCGTTTATACGGGAAACAAAGTAAAAAGGAAAATAGCCGAAAAGTAAAAGAGACAGAGATTTTTATAGTGGTTCGACTTCTAGTAAGCCTACATCCACTTTACATTTTCCATTATCTTCTTTGTACACACTTTTACAAGATTACAGCATCTTTACAACACGATCTCTCGATTACAACACCTTTACAACACGATCTTACAATTACAACACGATCGGAGAAAGAAGTTAGAACTTTGATGGTGAATTGCTCTTCGAATCTCTCTTGAATGAAGTGGATCTCTTGATGAAGAATCTTCGATGGTCGAAGTGTTAGAGGAGCGGAGAAAACTGCAGAGTATCGGCGTCTTGGAATCCGAAAAAGTCCCCCCCAGTTGGAGTTCATGCCGTATTTATAGGAGTTTCTGGGCATAAGTCGTGAACGACCTAAAGTAGGTCGTAGGTCGTGTGAACGACCTAAGGTAGGTCGTAGGTCGTGGATAGCTGAGTTACGACCTAAAGGGATGGGTTGAAGGTTGTTGGCGACCTAACTGAGTAGCAAAGGAAGAAGTCTCTACCATAAAACCTGAAGAGTTAATAGGAAATCTCATGTCGCTTGAAGTAAACTTGTAGGTAAAAAGGGATCAATCCCAAGACAGAGAGACCATAGCATTCCAAGCTGAACAAGAATATTCGAAAGAAGATGAAGATGACATGACTTTTATTGCTAAGAACTTTAAGAAATTTTTAGAATTTCGAAAGAATAAGAAATTCGAAAGAAACAGGAGAGACAACAATAACAAATGGTCATCTTCAATTCTAAAGTGCTTTGAATGTCACAAAAAGGGGCATATAAAGAAGGATTGTCCAAATTGCAAAAAGTAAAGAACCGATTACAAAAGCAAAAATGAAAGATTTAGAAAGAAACAAGCTTTTAATGTTACTTCGAATGATTCTGATTCTTCCTCCTCATCAGACAGTGACACTGACAGTGACTCCGAACAAGCTAACGTGTGCTTTATGGCTTCAACTGGCAAAGTAAGTGATCTAACCTTTGATGATTTGGTTGATATAAACTCGGAGTTATTGGATAAATTCAAAGATGCCGAACAAAAATAAAAGATGCATCATAAAACTAAACAGGAGTGAAATAGAAACTGATATGCTCAGAGATGAAAAGAAAATCTTAGAAGAAGAACTTGTCAAAACACAAGAATCTTTTCTAATTTATCTTCACGACTCACTATGCTATCAAATGAGATTGAAGTTCAAAAAGAAAAGAATATGACATTAGCTGCAGAAAATCACGATTCAAAATCTAATGTCAAATTTCTTGAATTAGACAATACTAGTCTCAAAACCAAGTTAGAAATTATTACTAAAAATGTTTCTAACTTTAATAAAGGTAGAGAAAATCTTTTTAGAATTATTAAAAACTCTCAAAATCAAAGAGGAGCATTTTACTATAATAAAATTTCAAAATACATAAGAATTTCGTAAAAGGAAAACTAAAACCAAAGGTTTTCGCGCAAAAGAAGGACATTTGCAACATAAAAATTATAAAGATTTGGGTTCCAAAAACTAATAATAATTCGATTAGAAATAATTTTATGCAATCATTTATAAGAACTGTTCATAAAAGTGATAACTTTGTATATAAAAGGAATTTAAACCCTCATGGGTTTGGCTTTCTGAGATCTTACTCTTAAGGCCCTAATAAGAAATATGGGTGCCAATGATATTTTCATTTTCATATTTGTTGTTTTTGCTTCAAATAATCTTTAACAAACTAAGTACGATTTTTAAACCATATTATTACTATTTCTGAACATGTTTCGGGACTATACTAAATTATTACTATTTTTGGACCATATTATTCTATACACATGAAAATTATTTCTACTATATTAAGTTGTAGATTTCTACTTTTTAAACATGTTTCAAAGATTGTTATTTTGCAACAATTTTACACATGAACAATATTTAAAAGTTGTTCATTTTCAGTTTTTTAAACAAATTCTCTTCATAGTTGTCTAATTTGTCCATGTTAATCATATCAACATTGCGTATATTTTCAATATTTCTCCTATCTATTTAGTTTTCCTTTTTGTCGATGACAAAGGGAAAGGAAAAGGTATGTCATAACGTTAGGGGGAGTATTAAGATGGGGATTATAAATCTTTTTTTATATAACTTGCATAGTTGTCATCATCAAAAAGATGGAGACTGTTAGAATCTTGAATTTTGGTGTTTTGACTGTGACAACTATATAAGTAAATATTATATGAACTAACCAAGATTGCTGGAGAAGATACTCAAAGACATATGAAAACCAGATTCATATTCCAGAATGTTGCTACAATAATTATGTTAGGCATAGAGTCTGAATCTATATGTAGATAGATGTTAAAATCTCAATGAAGTGAAATATGCACACACACACACACACATGCACATAATATAAAGTTCATCAAAACAAGTATAAAAACCCATAAAATGCTAACACAGCCAGCTGAATTGCATGAGTCGGCCGGTTGATTACTGTGCATGTGCACAAATGAGATTGAATATTCAGATGGCTGAATATGATAATTTAGCTGGCTGAATTTGATGCTTTTCGCACTATTTCTTTATTGTTTTAATTTTAAATCGATTCAACTGGATATGTTGCTCCATTCAGACTGCTGAATCTTCATAACTGCTAGTTTTTCAAGGGACACTTCATTTTAATGAAAAGGAACAACTCTTAATTCAAGAGTTGCTACCATATCTTTTCATGGCTATCCTTTATGAATGAATACAACTCTTATCTCTATAAATAGCCATGAATTATATTGCTTTTAATAAAATTCTTATTCTTATTTCTAATCTATGTTGCTATTTTAACTTTAAGCATTCAATGCTTAAAAAACTTCATTCTGATCACTTGTCCACTCAAGAATACTTCATCGGTGATCTAATGAACTTCCTATCTTCAAGAATTATACGATATACCACAAAGGAGAAGATTATAGGAAGAGTGTACTATAACATACCCTATCTTGAAGCCTAAGCCTAAGTGCTACAGTTGTTGTAGTCATCTATAGTGTTAACTTCCGATGACAAAATACGGCTATGTTAATGGTATCCATAATATCATAAGCACATGAATATATAACAAAATCAAAAATTTCAAAACAATATTTCCGATTACATTTCAAAACATGTTACATATCCAAATTACATAATCTCATATTGTTTCCCAGTTCAGATCAAAAATAATTATTAAAATATGCCAAAAGTGACATATGAAGATGCCCCCTTGGTTGACCAGAGTACTATATAGTCATATAGACTTAATACAACACAGAGGAATAAAAAACCATCAACTTCTAAATTGCTATCTGTCAGCCACCTGCTCATTCCTAAAATCTTTATTTGTCTACCTACTAAAACCTGAAAGGCCAAACTCTCAATCTACTCAAATCAATTTTGAGCACCGAAGAGTTTAAGGGGAAAACATAAACTGCGAGTCAGACATTAAGCCTGGTGTGAATAATACTATTACATCTCACTTTACTGATAATAAGTAAGACCACGCCGCTTACTGGAATGGATTTCCCCTCATTAATATCCCTTTAAAACATATCATTTGCAAATCATAATCCTGCAACCAAACTAATTATATCAAATATCATATATGCTCAAAACAGGTAATAAATTGAGGGATGTCCGAACAAAATGTAATTTTTTTTGGCTAACTACTAACCTTTGGATGACTCGAAACTATTAGACAACTAAATAAATTATCTAACAATTGTTAGACATGCTTCTGGATGGTCTGTTCTTAACTTACCTCTCCAAGGATCACCTGATACTAAAGGTTTTGCGGGCTCACCAATAACCTATCTCTATACATATATATTCCTTTCAGTCTGTAAGCATCATTTAAGTCTTACCTGTGACTAAGCCCTACACACTGGAATTTTTGACAAAATTAGCTAGGGGCTAATACTAATGTATAGGGCACGACCCTATACCAGTCCCATCTGGAATACAAATATCTAAGTCATTTAACTTAAGGTTAACTACCCTTTAAATTTTCCTTCTAAACGTTGTCAAAATGATCTAACCCTTTAAATCATACTTATACAAGGAAATATACTATTTTCTTTACTCAAATATTATTGCCATGATATATGATTTACTCAAAACATAGTTGATGAAAGCATTTGAAACCTTTGTTTAAAACCTTTAAACAATCTCATTCGAAACTATTATAAGTACCTCTTTCGAAACCAGTGAAAGTACCCCTTCCAAAACCATTGAAAATACCCCTTTCTATATAAGTAAACTACTTTACTTCATAACCATAGGCCTAAAGGCCAAACATACCTTTCGAAACCATTGAAAACATCTTCTTAAAAATCTTTATAAACCTTAGACGTCCTCTTTTAAAATCCTTTAAATATGCCTTTCGAAAATATTGGGAACCTTCCCTTTGAAACCTTTACTTATTACCTTTCGAAAGCACTAAAGTATACTACGTAAAAAATCTTTCGAAAGCACTGGGCTTAGTATAAACATGTGGAAAACCTTTTGATTCCTTTGGAAACCATTCCATTCGAAACCTTTGGGTTTAACTTTCAAATATCAAAAAGGGTGTTAAAACAACCAAGTCGAAAGCAACTCTTTTAAAAGCTATTCCTAAGTAAAGAAGTGGATGGTGTTGAAACCTATCCCTTTGAAAGCATTAGAGAGGAGGCTTTAGTTTTTTTAAAAACAAAGGGACCCTTTCGAAACCCATCTAGGTCGAAAGGTAAAAGGCGACAGCTAGGGGTTTCAACCCCTTCGAAAAGCATTTACTTAAAACCAGGGCACAACCTCATTTGAAAGCATTCTTTCTTTATACATTGACCAAGTCGAAAGCTATCTTATTCGAAACTATTCCTTTTGAAAGAAAAGCAGGCGCATTTTCTTTAGAAAGAAATAAAAGTCTTCAACCCTATCAGAACCCCTTGTTTTGACCCGGTAACTTTCGCCTATATCCAATTCACTTTGTACCAAGTCTTTGATACTATGTGCATTTGTTTCGATGGAGATTGAGGCGGAAGTACTAAGCCGGAACCAGGGTGCCAAAAGTGGAGAAACGTGAAAAAACATGTAAAATCTGATTTTTAGCTTTTTGAAGTAATCTTTTTAACTAACCTGCCTTGTTTGTCAAAATACTATTGGTTGTAATTTCTTTTCTAAAATTAATGCCGAAAATTCAGAAATAAACAAGTTAATTTTTAAAAAAATTGCCCCTTCTCCTTTTATGAATATATAAAACATTTAAGCCACATACCTTAAATAATTTTATATATCGATTAAAATACTTAGGAAAA
Organism: Allium cepa; assembly: GCA_030765085.1. Lineage (NCBI taxonomy): Eukaryota > Viridiplantae > Streptophyta > Magnoliopsida > Asparagales > Amaryllidaceae > Allium > Allium cepa. The sequence goes on from CM060930.1 coordinate 245,480,046, forward strand.
TTCTATGGAAATTCACATAAATCTCTTTTAATATGTTTTCTAACATATTTAAATTTCAAAATCAAAACATATCATAAAATAAGCATAATTCATCAACAAGCATATATATATTTATACAAACATCATTCAAAACATGGCAATACGCTTGCAAAATCATTCGGGTCTAACCTTAGAAACCAAAAATATCAAAATATGAGATGTAGCATATTACTCACTTTAGCTTTGGTGTTAAGGAGTTGAGATTTGATTCTTGGATTGAATTTGATTAGCTTTTCCTCTTAATTTAGCTTTCTCTTCCCCTTATTCTTTTCAATGGCGGCCTGCCTCTAGCTTTTGTATTTTAATTTTATGAAGGCGGGTTAAGGGTTTAAGGTATAAGAATATAGCTTCTTCCCATATTTCCCCTTATATAATTCCCTAACTTATTTCATTTTAAATTTCACTTAACTCTTTAGTTCAACTAGGCATGACTTCCCCTTTATATTTTCACAAATCTCAATCCCTTAACCATTATTCTATTTAATTTAGCAAATTAAATCTCCTAAATGATATTATCTAAAATTAGAGGTGTACCAGACTTCCCTCCTTAAAGAATTACATCCTCGAAATTGCGATAAGGCACTCATCAAAATCAATCAAAAAAGTAAAACATACCATGAAACATGCCAGGATAAGTACACCGAATCATGCTTTCGGTTTCCTTAGTACAGTCTCTCTCATCCTCACTCCACTGGACTCTAACTAATCCAGCTATCTTATTCCTTAGCTTCTTCCCATCTCTCGCAACTATACCAACTGGTGTTCCAACTATAATCAAATTCGGCTCCACTGCAAAATCATCCAACACAGTCGGTGCTATACTAGTTTCTGGATCGTGAAAACACTTCCTTAGATGAGAAACATGGAAACTTCATGGACTCCTGCCAAACTGCTTGGTAACTCTACTATACATGTGAGTTTTCCAATCCACTCTACATTAGGAAGGGGTCCAACGAATCTCGGTGCCAACTTCCCTAATTTACCAAACCTGATCATTCCTTTCATCGGTGATACCTTGACAAAAACCTGATCTCCAACTGAGAACTCCAAGCCTTTCCGCCGTCTATCCGCATAGCTATTATGCCTAGATTGAGCTTTCTTCATCCTAGCTCAAATGATCTCAATCTTTCCTGTTGCTTCTTTGACCAAATCTGGATCAAGAACCAACCTATTCCCGATCTCCAACCAACAAACATGAGATTTGCATGGCCTTCCATACAAAGCTTCGAACGATGACATCCCTATACTAGCCTAATAACTGTTGTTATACAAAAACTAGACTAAGTGTAGATGGTCTTCCCATGATCCCTCGAAGTCTAGCACACAAGCTCGTAATAAATCTTCCAAGATTTTGTTAACTCTTTTCATTTGCCATCTGTCTATGGATGGTAAGCGGTACTCATCTTGAGCTTGGTACCTAAAGTCTCATGTAGACTCTTCGAGAACTCGCTAGTGAACAAGGAATCTCTATCGCTTAATATACTACTAGGAATCTCATGCAGTCTAACCACATTCTTCATAAATAACTTAGCTAAAACAGGTGTCGTCCTGGTTGAATTAACTAGAATAAAATGAGCACTTTTGGTCAACCTGTCCACTATAACCCATATGCTTTCATTTCCTCTGTTTGACCTTGGAAACTCATTAATAAAATCCACAGAGATAGAATCCCACTTCCAAACAAGGACATCCAAAGGCTGAAGTAACCCACTTAGTTTCTGCAGTTCGGCTTTTACCTATTGATAGTTCAAACACTGCTTTGCCCATAAGCTTACATCCTCTTCATACCTTCCCAGAAGAAACTTCTCTTTATGTCCTTATATATCTTAGTTCCTCTTGGATGAATAGTGAACTTCTAACGATGGCATTCCTCAAGAACTTCTTTCCTAATCCTTCCCACATTCAGAACAAATAATCTCTCTTTTTTTCTTAACCACCCATTTTGGTCAAGATTAAAATCTTTCCAGTCATCGCTCTTAGTTCCCTCTCTTAACTTTCTGATCCATTCGACTAACACTAGATCCTCATTTTGTTTAGAAGCAATCCTTTCGATCATCATCATTCGAACTTCTAAAAAAGACAGCATAGCAATTTCTGTACTAGACCCGCCCTGAGATCTCCATTGTACTCTGCATGTCATCAGCGCTTATGAATCTTTCCACTCTGCTATCATCGCCAACACTGTATTCTGATGCTTCCTGCTAAGTGCATCTGCAATTTGTTTCCTTCCCCGGGTGTGTGCTCAATACTGAAATCATAAGCGGCTAAAGATTCTAACCACCTTTGATGCCTCGTATTTAACTCCTTCTGAGAGAATAAATACTTCAGCGACTTATGATCCGTATACAACTCAAATCTTTCCCCAAAAGATAATGCATTCACACCTTCAATGGAAAAACTATTGAGGCTAATTCAAAATCATGCATTGGATATCTAACCTCATCCGGTCTAAGCTGTCAGGATGCATAAGCAATCTCTTTACCTTTGCATTAACACAGCTCCTAATCTAGTTCTACATTCATCTGTATAAACTACCAAATTATGATTTCCTTTTGGAACAACTAATACAGGTGCATGGATCAATAAGTGTTTCAATCTCTGGAATGCTTCCTCACACTTATCAGTCCAAATAAACTTCACATCCTTTTAAGTTAGCTTGGTCATCGGTGCCGCTATCCAAGAAAAGTCCTTAATGAATCTTCGATAACAACTAGCTAATCCAAGGTAACTCTTTATCTCAGTCACTGTTTTGGGTATCTTTCAAATATTCACCACTTCAATCCTAGTTGATAGACAACCCTTCCTCTGAGACTATATGACCAAGGAACTTCACTTCCTTCTTCCAGAAATGGCACTTTGAAAACTTTACTTTTAGATGATGTTGCCTCAGCGTCTCAAGCACCACTCTAAGATGAACTTCATACGCTCTTTCATCTCTAAAGTATATCAAAATATCATCCATGAAAACCAACATGAATTTATCCACGTGCTTTCGGAAAACTCAGTTCATTAAGTCCACAAAGAATGCTGGTGCATTAGTTAGTCCCAACGACATCACTAACAATTCATACGATCCATATCTGGTTCTAAACACCGTCAAAGCAATACTATTCTCCGCCACTCTAAGCTAATGGAACCCGGACGCTGAATCTAACTGCGAAAATACCTTGGCTCCACTCAACTGATTGAACAAATCATCAATTCTAGGTAGCGGATATCGATTCTTTATCGTCTTCTCATTCAACTTACAATAGTCGATACATAACCTTAACGATCCGTCCGGCTTCTTAGCAAACACTACGGTTTCTCCTCAAGGGGAACTGCTTGGTCTAATAAAATTCTTTCCTTCCGAATCCAGCAACTACACCTTTAACTCCCTTATCTCAGTAGGGGTCATTCTGCTTGGCGGCCTACTCACCGGTTTTGCTCCAGCCATCAAATCTATCTGAAACTCAGTAGCTCGTTACGGCGGAAATTCTACTACTGGCTTGAAGACATCTGCGAATTCTCTAACTACAAAACTTGATTCAACTCATCTTCTATCTCCACAACACCCAACAAGTCATTCACCTCCATACTTGGGTTCTCTATGGAATATACAATCCGATCACTACATCTAGGGTGTCAAAGTGATATTTTCCTATCTTGAAAAAATATCCTAACATCGTACTTACTTAACCAATCCATACCCAAAATAATTCCGAACCCTATGAAACTAAAAACATGCAAACTAAAAATAAATGTATGGCCTAACAAATCAAACTCTAGGTGGTCACACTTCATCCCGAGAGTCGCATACCCTCCTATCGGATTTGCAACCCTTAAGGTAGTAACTAGGTACGAAGGTTCTAGGTTAAGCTTTTCTACCAAACAATGGGATATAAAAGAATGTGATGCAACAGTACCAAACAGTACTCTAACTGACATACCATGAATCAAAAGCATACCTCCCAACACTGTGTTTCCTTTCTCATGCGCTATTGGTCTCGAGGTAGTTGGCTCCAGTGCATACACATTGCCCTTCCCATCCTTAGCAGGCTCCTTGCACTGGTTCTTATAGTGCCCAACTTGATTGTAGTTGAAACACCTCAACTCTTTCTTCTCAATGGCTTTCTTTCCTTTGCCTGTCCGGCACTCATAGGCATAGTGTTCCTTCTTTTTGCACTTATAACATGTCTTTTATGCCTTTACCTTCTTTGCGGATCCTTCCTCCTAAGCCCCTTTCTTATGAAAGGACTTTCTCTTCTGACCTTGCCCCACCTGGACTTCTTTGGCCTTATTCTTTTCAAGAAAAGCTTACATTTCCACATACCTCAAAGCCATCTCAACTACAACATCATACGGGTCTCTGATATGAGATAACATGGCCTTAGCAAGCTCAGACTTCAACCCACGAATGAACTTTCCATTCCTTTTAGTCACAATGTCAATATATGCGTAGCCATACCTCACTAGCTCCTCGAACCTCATCGCATACTCCAGCACTGTCATGTCCCCTTACTCCAACTAAGAAAACTTCCTGAGCAAGGCTAACTTAGCAATCTCAAACATGAATCTCTCCTCAAACTTTCTCCTGAACTTAGCCCATGTCATATTCTCTTCGTTAACTCCAACAGTGATACTGTTCCACCAATATAAGGCTGCTCCATGTAGCTGCCTCGAAGCAAGTCTTCTCTTCTGCTCATCATTGAGCCCTAGATCAGCAAATAACCTTTTGCAATGAAGAAGCTAGTACTCTACTTCAATTTCATCCTTAGCACCGATGAATGGCTTTCCTCCTAGCCGAACATAATCTCTACTCAGAATAGCATAGTTGTTCAACACCGAAGCTTCTCGATTTCCTCCTCCAGCATTACCTCCAACTAATCCAGCATCAATTCCCGCTTGCATCATATTCATGAAAAAATGATACATTGCCCCCATATCCACTTGCGGGACTCCAACACTCACATTTTCAGCTCGAGCCTAACCTTGATTCCTTCTCTTATTTGGTATTGAATTTCCATTTGTTGTGGTGTTTTCTTCTCCAAGGTTACTCTTCCTCTTCTAGCATCCATATCTACATTCGAGTCTCATAAGATACTAAAGAATAGCCTAAGAGAGATAGGAGAATAAAGCTAAAGCATATACTTATATATAGAAAATGAAAGTATGTTATTATAGCGTTATCCCATACCCGATCTTTTCTCTAATTCCATAGGATTATGTTTCAATAACCATTTTAGATTGAAGTTTTTCAAAAACCTATGCTCTGATACCAAGTTGTAACATCCATTATCTTGAGGCCCAAAGATAAGTGCTACAGATGCTGCAACCATCCATAGTATTAACTTCCAATGACAAAATATGGCCAGGTTAATGGTATCCATAATATCAGAAGCACATGAATATGAAACAAAATCAAAGATTTCAAACATAATATTTTTGATTACATTTCAAAACATATTTCATATCCAAATTACATAATCCAATATTGTTTCCAAGTTCAGATCAAATATCATTATTACATAAATATGCTAAGAGTGACATATGAAGATGCCCCTTGGTTGACCAGAGTACAATATATTCATATCTAACTAAATGCAACACAGTGGAAAAAACATATAAAACAACAACTTCTAAATAGCTATACGTCAGCTACTTTCTTGTCCCCGGAAGCTTTATTCATCAACCTACTAAAACCTGAAAAGCCCAAATCTGAATCTACTAAAATCAATTTTGAGCACCGAAGAGTTTAAGGGGAAAACATAAACTTCGAGTCATACATAAAGCCTGGTGTGAATAATACTATAACATTTTGGTTTACTGATATTAAGTGAGACCACACCGCTTAGCGGTAGGGGTTCCCCTCACTAATATCCCTTTAAAACATATATTTTGCAAATCATAATCCGACAACCAAACTGGTTAATCAAACTAATTATATCAAAATAACAAATATCATATATGCTCTAAACAGGTAATAAATAGACCAGTTGTCCGAATAAAATGTAGTTTTCTTTGCTAACTGCTAACTTTTGGCTGACTCAGGCTTACCAGACAAACTAAATAAATTATCTAACAACTGTTAGACATACTTCTGAATGGTCTGCCCTTAATTTACCTCACCAAGGATCACCCGATCCTAATGGTTTTGCGAGCTCACCAACAACCTATCTCTATACCTACATACATACATACATACATACATACATACATACATACATACATACGTACATACATACATACATATATATATTCCTTTCTGTGCATTACCATCATTTAAATCTTACCTATGACTAAGCCCTACACATTGGAATTTTAGACTAAATTATCTAGGGGCTAATACTAATATATAGGGCACGGCCCTGTACTAGTCCCATCTGGTATACAAATATCTGAGTCATTTTACTTAGGGTTAAATACCCTTTAAATTTTCCTTAAAAATCTTTTCAAAATGATTTAACTCTTTAAATCATACTTATACAAGGAAAGTATACTATTTGCTTTAGCCATGATATATGCTTTACTCAAAACATAGTGGATGAAAACATTCAAAACATTTGTTAAAAACCTTTAAACAATCTCATTCGAAACCTTTCGAAACCAATGAAAGTACCCCGTTCGAAACCATTGGAAGTATACCTTTCGATATAAGTAAACCGCTTTACTTTATAACCATAGGCTTAAAGGCCAAACATACCTTTCGAAACCATTGAAATCATCTACTTCGAAAGCTTTATAAACCTTAGACATCCTCTTTTAAAATCCTTTAAATGCGCCTTTCAAAAATACTAGAACCTTCCCTTCGAAACCTTTACTTATTACCTTTCGAAAGCACTAAGTGCACTACTTAAAACAAACCTTTCGAAAGCGTTGGGTTCAAGTATAAACTTATGGAAAACCTTTCGAAACCTTTGGGTTTAAATTTCAAATATCAAAAAGGGTCTTAAAACAACCAAGTCGAAAGCAACTCTTTTGAAAGCATTGGAGAGGAGGCTTTAGTTTTTTTTAAAACAAAGGGACCCTTTCGAAACCCATCTAGGTCAAAAGATAATAGGCGGCAGTTATGGGTTTCGACCCCTTCAAAAACATTTACTTAAAACAAAGGCACAACCTCATTCGAAAGCATTCTTTCTTTAAACATTGACCAAGTCGAAAGCTATCCAATTTGAAACAATTCCTTTCGAATGCAAAGTAGGCGCATTTTCTTTAGAAAGCAAATCAAAGGCTTCGACCCCATCAGAACCCCTTGTATCGACCCAATAGCTCTCGCCTATATTCAATTCACTCTGTACCAAGTCTTTGATACTATGTGTATTGGTTTCGATGGAGACGAAGGCGGAAGTACTAAGTCGGAACCTAGGTGCCAAAAGTGGCAAAAACATGAATAAAGCATGTAAAATCCGATTTTTAGCTTTTTAAAATAACTTTTCAACTAACCTGCTTTGTTTTCAGAATATCATTGGTGCTACTTTCTTGTTTAAAAGTACTATTGAAATTTCAAAAATAAACAAGTTAAATTATTTACAATAAGCCCCTTCTCCTTTTATAAATATATAAAACATTTAAGTCTCATACCTTAAATAATTTTATATATCTATTAAAACACTTATGAAAATTCTATAAAAATTCACATAAATCTCTTTTAATAAGTTTTCTAACTTATTTAAATTTCAGACCCAAAACTTATTCATAATTGTTGAAATTAATTTTAAACCCAAATAACCATTTTTTTAGAAAATTAATGTTGATTCCACAATAATTCAGAAAATTATGAAGCTTGAAACTCATTTCCAAATATCATTCCTGACTTTATATAAAATTCACAAGGCATTTGGATGTCATCTTATAGTTTTTTCAATCCAAAACATATCATAAAATCAATAAGGATAAGCATAATTCATCAACAAGCATATATATATATATATATATATATATATATATATATATGTAAACATCATTCAGAACATGGCAATACACTTGCAAAATCATTTGGGTCTTACCTTAGAAATCGTAGATATCAAAATATGAGATGTAGCATATTACTCACCTTTTGCTTTGGTGTTAAGGAGATGAGATTTGATTTTTGGATTGAATTTGATTAGCTTTTCCTCTTGATTTATTTTTTTTTTTTTGGCAAAGCCAGCCGGTTTTATAGTGGACCGTCCACTTTTATTACGCACGTAATAAAAATTTGAAGTACAGGAGCAAGGTAAAAGCACCTTAACTACTAAAAGGAGAAACAGAAAATACAGCACAGGTACGTGACGGCTATGTCACAGTAACAAAAAGTAACATGATAAAACTAACACACCACCAAGGTGGGAGAATCCCTATGAACCAAAATCACCAAAGACGATCACAAGGGGACAGACCCAGAAAGGCCAACAAAAGGGCGAAACCGCAGTGCAAGACAAGGGTCATAAACCGCATCATCAGAACAGTAGATAAACGATCTATCCCAGGATGGATCAGCAAGCAAGTCCGCATTAGAAGCCGCATCCATCCCGTCCGTATCAAGAACAATAGAATCTCCAGATTGTTTGTAGCGAAGGCATCTAAGGTCCAGCTGATCATCAGATACAAACCGGAAGAAAGATTCATTTTTCGGGTTATACCTCATATCAGAATTGGGATCAATCCAACATCCTTCGGCCTCATCCCAAGCAACAGGAGGTAGGAGCGAGGGAGGGCAAGTAGCATCAAGAGGGATGACAGGAGCAGCACCAGGAACCACAGAACCAGGCGGAGAACCAGGCAAATCAAGGGGCAATGATGGGACAGGCAGATCAGGCAACGGAGCCTGAGGAGCAGGAGGGACAGAAACTTTGGGGACCCAGATCCTTGGACGGGGGCGCGGCAAAGGTAACTTAGGAGCAGCCGCAGAAGTTTCAGAATGAAGGCAATCACGAGCTAGGTGTCCAAAGGAGTGACAGTAGGTACAAATATCCGATACCCAGCCATAGCGAACCCTAACTTCCACAATATGGCCAACAGCAAGCTGTACAGGAATAGAAGTAGGAAGAGGCTTAGAAGGGGAAATCTCAATTAGTGCCTTCGCATACATTAACTTGTCACGGTCCACCGTGTTAGAGTCAAAACATTTTAGCTTACCAACATTACAAGCTAACCAATTCAGACCAATAAGAGGCTGAAGAACTGAGGGAATCTGAGAAAAATATACCCAAACAGGGATGGAATATACTTGCTCACGAGCACACGCCACAGTAGGAGACCAGGGGGTAACAATAAAAGGCCGACCATCAACGATGCAAGGCTCATCATCTAATACACGCAGACGATCTTCAGAAGAGCAAAATTTTAAGAAGTACATCGTATCAATCAGTTTCACATCCAAATTACCACGTATCTTCCAAGCCCTGCGAAGAACTGAAGCTGCATTTGAAAGACGGTGATGAGGGTCAAGAAAGAAACCAACCAAATAGTCTGACCACAAATCCACACCGGCTTGCAAAACACAAGGGGGAGGAATCATCACTCCATTTTCCTCAACCATTTCAAATTCAATCGGGATGTAGGCACCCGCATTACGGGGCAAGGATGAGAAAAGAGAAGACCACGATTTAGAGTTCTGCTTCGTAACATCAGGAACACGGCTATCTACAAATCTGGGGGCAGTGGGTAAATTAGCAACAGGGTTATCAATATTGACAGTAGGCTCAGATTTCTTTGGGGAAATAACACAAACACTTTGAGTGCCTAAAACAGAAGAAGAAAAAACAGCAGAACTACTCCCCTGCGCTAGGCCAGACACACCAACATCCTTACTGGAATCGTGATCATTCAACAAGGATTTCTTACCCACAACACAACTCATCTGTTTCAGGAAGCTCGGGTCCTGCACACACACATTAGGGCGTGGCACGGCAGCTGGGTCAGCACCCAATGACACAATCTCATCCAAAGCACGAGGGCGAATAGGAGACGATAGCAGAGGAGGAAATTCAGATGAAGTGAAAAGAGCAGGAGGTCGAATTGACATAAGGTTCAACGGCTTGAAAAAACGGCCACTCCGAGTTGAAGAAGGAGGAGATGGAGGATCGGGCATAAGGGGAGGAGGCTAGAAAGGTTACGGCAGAGGCGGGGGGGAGGGGGAGGGGGGAAGATGAAGAAAGCCGGAGCGAAAAACCGAAGCCAAGAGGGCGTGAAATTAATCGCCTGTAGCCATGAAATCGCCTGTAGCCATGAAATCTTGTCTTTCTTTGGAACAACAAATTTCATTTCAATGGTGGTTGGCCTCTAGCTTTAGTATTTTAATATTATGAACGTGTAAATGAAGGTGGGTTCAGGGTTTAGGGTACAAGAATATAGCTTCTTCTACATTGCCCCTTATCTAATTACCTAACTTATTTCATTTTATATTTCATTTAACTCCTTAGTTCAACTAGGCATGGCTTACCCTTTATATTTTCACAATCTCAATCCCATAACCATTATCTATTTAATTTAGCTAATTAAATCTCTTAAATAATGTTATCTAAAATTAGGAGTATTACATGTACTCTAAAGACTTATCTGTGCTATTAAAAGAGCACATGCAATCAGATAATTTTTTGTGTTATTGAAGTCATGTTCGATTGCTCAGGCGGTTGAAGTCTTATTCTATTATTTAGACGGTTGAAAAATTTACGATTGCTCAAGCAGTGTAATACTCGTTCCTCCGGATTAAGTGGGGGTCAATGGTTAAACTCCAAAAAGAGTCTAGGACTGGATGTAGAATGGAAAGTTCGAACCAATATAAAAATATCTGGTTTCATTTACTTTATTACTTTACTTTTACATTTACATTATGCATAAGTAGATAGTTTACTTAATATTCCATATTGCACGATCCATAGTCACTTTCATGTAGTATATAGGGAGATTCATAAGTGATGGTTATGAAGTCTATTCTAAATTGTAATCTTTGTTTAATAAATGGTTGATTTAAAGTACATGCATTGACATTTTTAAAAATCTTTAAAGCTAAGTGGTGCTAAGATGATTTTATGTAACTCTCTGTTATTCTTATCTTGAGAAAAAACTTTGTATATATAAATAAATGCCTAATTTACTTATGTTCATTAGTCATGTTAACATTCTCACATAAACCCACGAGGTAGTGCATTGATGGTATACCTTGGCCTTGTATGTTCACTTGTCATGCTTTGTACCATTCTTATGTAAGCCCACGAGGCAGTGTGTAACGATTCAGAATTTTGGTCATCCGAATTTGGAATATTTAATTTATTTTAAATATTTAAAGTAAATTTTATAAGTTAAATAACTTATATTTCAAATATAGCGATAAATTTGATGATTAAATTGTTGAATACAATATTTGAAATTGTTTAAATAATTGAACCTTGGATTTAAGATGAGTGAAAACGGTTTTTAAAGTTGATTTAAATTCTATTTGAATTAGAATGGAGTTAGTAAATTTTTAAATTTGATTTAAGAGTGATTAAACTGAAATTGGGAATTTTATATTTTGATTAGCATGTAAAAATAATCATTTTTAACACTGTCTTGGATTTCGACGAAACCAGTTTCATTGGATCCGTAATAGTAAGTTATAGTATACTATCGAATTTCATAGCGATTGGATTTATCGTTTGATCGTGTGAGTTCGAAATGTTAGAAATTAATTAATGGGATTTAATTAAAATAATTTAATTATGAAAAGCTATCTTCTGAATATGATAGAATTGGCTCTCGATACATATTCCATTGTGTTCAGAATAGGGGTATAACATATAAAACGTCAGGATGCACGCTTCCTTTGGAGTTTGGAATTTTCATAGATGAATAGCGGCACGCGAAATTTTTTGTAAATAGCACCAAACTTCCTTCATTCGCAAACACTAACACTAAAATGTTCTCAGCCGCCGTTAACATGTATTCGTCCGATGGCCATCAATGGTCGGAGCCTCTAGAAGCTGAATTAGCCTTCGATTACAACTAGGAAAATATAGAGCATGTCGATACGAACTCGTTTAATGGCTGGATCGAGCTATCATCATCCGAGGTGGCGTCACCTCACCTCCGTTCATCAACATTTTTGGTTCAGGCTGGAAATTTTCATGTGAATTCATGAGCGTGCACGTAGGTGTTGGGCAGGGTAGCGCGGTGTACAACGACGACATCGATGGTCAGCGGTAGTGGTGCGTTCAGGCGCGTGCGAGGTTCGAAGTCAAATAAAAAAATGAAGCGTGCATTGCACTATAGGGAGCATGCGGAGGTCAGGTGGGGTCGGCGGCAACAGGGCAAGGTCAAGCGTGCGGCGGCGTTCGCCATGATGGAGGCACACACAATTTTTTTTAAAAAAATTCTCGAGCGCGGTCTGTAGCCTAGAGGCAGAAGTGGGAAAAGTGGGACATGGGTAGGTTAAGTTTAAATTTAATTTATTTTAAGCTAAAGTTAATTAATTTTATCGAATGTTAATTAATTCATAACTTTCTCGTATGAGGTCCATTTCGAGCGCGACAAGTTATGATCGTATCAGCGAGCACTACGCTATGACGTTGGATTGAACGAATTCGAGGCTAGTAGAAATTTTGAGTTAAATTGAACGACCAATAAATTTTAATTCAATAAAGAGTGTTTAGGCGATTTCGGGCACTTTTGTGAGTAAACTCAGCACACTGGCCTACTTATATTTTTATATAAGTAAGAATAATTTTATGTATGATGATTGTTACTTGTTTGGATGATATATTATATATATTAGTTGATTTGGATATATTCCTGCCTATTGGAGCGGATGAGACCCTATTGCTTTTCCATGTAAGAGCGGATGACCCTTTGTATACGAATCCCGCATCGAAGCGGTTGATTTTATTTTTATGATTACATGTTATTTGTGATGCAGGGAGACTGGTGCAAGGGGACTGGTGCAGAGGGACTGGTTGGAGGGATCCAACAGGATTCCTCACCACTGTTGATTTATGCTGATATATGATGTTTTGGATATTAATGTTTTTGATATGATTTGACTTATTTAGTGCTATGGTAGCACTGAGCCTTATTTTTGATATATTGAAACGATGATTTTCATTTGAAAAGGATTTCAAAGGGTTTTTGAAGCATATATGTTTTAATTTTTAAATTATTAAAAGGAATGATTTTATTTTAAAAAAAATAAAAGTTATGATTTTTGATGTTATAAAATATAGTTTTATGAAATACTTTGATTTGAGATTTTTGAATGAGTTTATATAAAAGATTTATAAAAGTGATATTTTTGTAAATAAAGGAATTTTAATAAATAGAAGTTTTATAAAATTGAAAGGAGATTTATGAAAATTAGTTTTATAAATATTGAAGTGACTTATGCTGAGATGTAAATATGGATTTTTATTTAAAGGAGTTTTGAAAGAAATATTTTGATGAAGTTAAATGGTTTAAAAGTAATTTATCTTTTGGAAGTAAAGGTTTTGGAAATATAAATTCCAAATGGAATTTAATGGTTTTGAAAATGTTTTAAAATGAGATATGCATCAAAACATAGATTTCAAAATTTATTGTTGAAATAGACGTTTTTGAAAAAGTAAGGAATGCATGGACTATAACACTGTTGTTATAGTAAATGATTTTCGAAAGGAAATATTTTATATAGTATATAGGATTTTTATATATACATTATTTATCGAATCCTTATACTAATGTTTTGGGTTATCGTAGCAATATTTTACGCAACATTCGTTTTGACCCAATAAATTATGTCTTGACCTTCCATAGTGAAAGACATGGATCAGTTCTTATGATCGTACTAAATGCTTGGTGGTGTAGGAGCATTTCTTCCTATACTTAACACTCATCCGGAGGCTTATGAATTCCAAAGTTATACTGTTATAGAAATCTATTTGGCGTGTCTCTAAATGGTAGTGTTATTGAATATGCTTATACCGTTGATACAAGTATATGGAAATATTTTCTAAGTGTTGAAAATGAAGTAATTTATGAATATGCATATATAGTTGAAGTATATGGGAATGTTTCCAATATTGAAAGAATTGAAATGGTTTTGAGGATATATCTTTTCAAAGATAATTTGAAGTAAATATTTGAAAATTTATTTAATTAATGAAGGATTTATTAAATGGGCCTAGCAATTGATTATGATGCTAGTGTTGCTTTGATAGTTAAATGACCTATTACCAAATAAATAGGCCTCTTTATCGTTGTTGATTTGCAGAGTCCGAGGTCGGATTTATCCGAGAACCACTTTGGACCAACGTATGTGCGTTCGAATGTGCAGGTTTGGAAGATATTAGTATTTAGGATTTTCGTAATGAAGGACTGCTTGTTGATCATTTGGGGATAAATCCCAATATACATATAGTAGTGATGGTCTCTTCGTTATGAAATATCCAATGCAAGGACTATTCGCTACTAATCCTAGGGTTAATTCCCGATAGGATGTGGTAGGAGAGTGCCTTCGGTTTGTATTATTCCTAGACAAATTATATGGATGGATGTGTGACATTGCATTTTTGAGATTACATCGTTGACTTTTATATACATACATCTATTTGGTGGCGCATAAGACAACTTCTCTTAGCTTAATACCCTTCTCTGAGACGTACGAGCTCAGAGTTTGTATGTTTGTGAAAGTCAATAGTGATCGAAGAAATGGCAGTGCGGCATTTGAAGAAAGATGATGTGCTATGTGAAAGGTAAATGTGAGGCCTCACACCCGAAAAATGACCGAAACAGGGTAGATGCTACAAGGCTATGAGGTTTGCAACCATTAGGATATAATCATCCCCTTCTAGATATATTTCTTCTCGCTATGATGTTTGGGATGTAAATTATTGTGGATGTATGCTATGAGGGCCCTCGGATAGGTTGGTAACGACCGGGGTGATAACATATTCGGTACTATCTAGTTAGAGGTAAGACGGTCTTGTCTTGATAGAGGACCATCAATTGGGCCTCGGTATATTTCTCTAGAGATGTATTGCCGTAAGGCAGTCCCTTCACCTGGTCATTTGTATGGAAATCCATTATCCACTACGTGCCTGCCATTTTGTTTGTAGAACCCACATTTTTGATTAGTATATTGGAATTTAATCAATGTAACAATTTCAACTATGATTCATATTATTTGTATACTAGACACTAATATAATATAACATGATTTGATATGAAATGTTTTGGTTATCGTAAGATAAAAACCAGTCAGTGTTTATGTGTGGACGTGGTCTTACAAGATACCTTTATTTTGATAAAGGAACGTTTTATAACTTTAAAATAAATTTAGTTGAGATGTTTTTTCTCATATTGGTTTACCAGACGGATTAGGACGTTCTTCCCTTTCAATGCTCGAGTCAAACCAAGTATATTTACAGATTCAGATTTGGACGCTTTGGAGCTTCAGCAAGTGAGCTAGAAGTCTTCTAGTACTATTCCACGTATATGTTTATTTTCTGCTACATTGTTGCGTAAATTATCAGCAATTGTAAGGACAGGTTATTGTTTGACGGCTAATTTTCTATCGGATTAGAAAAAGCCAAAAATTTTCAATTTAAAAACAACTGCAAGCTCACGGTGTATAATTTTAGTATGTGGCGAGTACGGGTTGGTCCGTGGGGAATTGTTTAGATTTAAAATTCTATTGAGTCAAATTAAAGCAAGATTTGAAGTTGTGTTGAGCTTAAAAAATGTAGAAACTAACAAAAGCTATAATGGATAAAAATATGAGAGTTTGAAGGCAATTTAGAGACAAATCTCTTCTCATGATCACATAAATCAACAAAATGAAATTATAATCTCTATTTTGGTCATTAATGAATTTAGTTGATATGTTTATCAATAAGTATGGAATATTTGCACTATTAATTAGCCCAACATAAACCATCAAACTTTAACATACCCACTAAACCACTTGTTAACTCTCATGAAAGTGTTAATGAACTTGAAAATAAAATCAATTCTAAGCATGATCTATTCATTATTGATTAGTAATATAGACCATCAAATTTTGATTTTAAAATTCACTTCATTACCATGATCATATGTAGATGAAGATGTAATTTTTTTTGTTTAAGCATAGCTTATTTGGTGTCAACAACATAGGCTATCAAATTCAGAACTAAAATAACAAATTTAAACCACATTAAATATTGTCATTAAGCACAAAAAGAGATCAAAGTTATCAAAATGTTGAATCTACATGATTAAGAGAGCTTTATTACTCCTAAATTGAAAGGGTTTGGCCTCTTATATATGTTATCATTTCAACAAATGTGTATTGCAACATGAAATAAAAACAAGAGGAAAATGCAAGTAAAGTAAGAAGAGAGATAATTAAAATAAAATAAAAACTAATCTACTTGCATAAATAAAAAGATCTACACTACTAACATGAAAATAAAAAGAGCATGTAAATAGAAAAGAGCATGAATTAACATTGCATAAGAAAAAATTACATAAAAGAAAATGGCAAAGTAGACATGAAAGAGGGAAAGAGAGCTTATAATTTATTATTGAGCCTAAAACTATACTAACTAAAGAGGAGGCTAAGAGCTTAAAAACATGAACATATGTGGTATTTATACAAGCCTATAATGCTAATCCAAATTTTTAGGGACTACCCAAAATACCCTTGAGAAAATGTGGCCTCTAAGTTGTCATTAGCATGAACTTAATCCACCATACATATACAAGTAACTTTAATCTCAATTAGCATATGCATTAGCTCTTAATTGTACATCATGGTAATTGGGTAGACGGGGTCCTCCATGTTGCATGAAATGATTTATTTTTATCTTCATTTGCTTTCTCACTCTTGTGCATGCATATCTTTATGAAGCCTCTTCCAAAATTCACTAAAATTCCTATTAAACAACACGAAAATATCCTAGTAAATTATCTCAAATTAATATATGCACAAAAATGACCATTTTGCCCATATATAAAGATGAATAAATGATGATTTGAATAATTGAAATTTTTGGTTTAAACATGTTAAAATACCCAATATGATCATTTAATTAAATTAGATTGAATATGGAAGTAAAAATATGCACATTTACGTGCACATCAGATATTATAGCTGTCTGAGCTAATGATTAGTGATTGATTGTTGTACATTGGTGGAAGTATGTATATCATATTACAGTTTTTGTTTAGCAGAGATCATTGATATGATATTATATGTTTTCCGCTGTGATTGTGAGATTCTATAATAGTTTTAGTTTCTTCTGTCTCTGCCTTCTCTTTCTTCTTCTTCTTCTTCTTCTTTTCCTTCTTTCTCTCTTCTTCTTCTCTCTTCTTTCTTTCTCATGATTATCCGTCTTTCAGTTCAGTTTGGGCTGGACATGTGTGGTTTATTTTCAGCTCTAAACGGAACGGATTTGCGGGTCATCACACAGTGCATTGATGGTACACTATGGCCTTAGTTTTCCGAGTTAGGTGTACTAAAAAACAAAAATAAAAAAATTTCTTTTTATTTTTAATAGAGAGTTAGCAATTGAAACCCAAGCACCTTCTTGACTTTTCTAATTTGACTAGTTACAAAAAAGGAAATAAAATGCCACTTTTCCAACTATGACAAGCAAATAAATAATTTATTTCATGGCTGCACTATGTTGTCAACCGAAACAACTAGCCAAACTAGAGTTTAACGTATGAAAGCTTGAATTATGTTGGGAATTTGTGACTAGTTGAGGAACTAAAAATTTATAGAAATTGACTTAAACTTATATACATTACTATGTTGCAACTATTCTGAAATAAATCGAATTTTCATTTGTATATAAAATTTTCATTCGTATAGGTACATTAAGAGCATCGCATATTGCATTTGGAATTCGTAGGTAGTATCCTTTGAAAACCCTCAAGAGGCACTACTCGTCCTGCTAGGGACACCTAGAGGTTTAATGGCTTATTGCATACGCTCAATGCAACCGTGCTTTCTATGAAAGTGTGACAAATAAATTGGTTAGGTTAAATAAATAAATGGTCTTTGTTAGAGGAGAAATAAAAGTTCAAATGTTGGAGAATTGTTTGACCTCAATTTATGCATTTTCTTTATGTATATTTTACCTTAAAAACAGTACCACACATTGCATTTTGTATATGTTTTACAGATTTTTAAGGCGAGACCAAAGACTAAAGAATCATAAAGAAAAGCCACCAAATTGAAGATTCATTATGCGAAAACATTAGTGGTTCTATGGTTATGCGTCAATATATACAGCAGGTGGTCAAGAATTCGAGGCCTGGATAATGCATTATTTTTGTTGGAAGTTCATCAATGGAAAAGTGAAGATTCTCCCATAGATGGCATGCGTTGATGAGATATTATATAGATATCATATCCACCTTTTTGGTGGGGAGATATCGTTTTTATGAAGGAAAATATACTCATGGATTTGATTTGAGCCAATTATGGATGTATCTATTGGAGAGAATATCTCATGGATATACCAAATGAATCAAAATCAAAACTTGCCATTTTCTAAATTATTGGATTGATTTTATGGCCATGTACATTGCTTTTCACTTTAATGATATTTGGACTTGATTCATTACTTCTACATGAAGAAAATGGCTCTCCACCCTTATAAATACTCTCATGTGAAGATCATTGAAGTATCCCATTTTTAGAATAGTCTTTCTTCTTGTTTTTATTTTATTCGTTTGTAATAGTAGTAGGTTAGCAATGACTGCCAATTATGTTTGACATCATTTTAACTACTACTAGGTGTTTGTTTTTTTATTCTCAATCATTGTTATTTTCTTTTATGCAAATTTTAATAAAGTTCTGTTCTTCTTCTTTCTCTTAGTTTATTTTGCATTTTTCTACATTATTAATTGTGTTGTCTAGTTAATTAGGTTTGCTAGAATATAATTACTATTTTATTTTCTATCCTTTGTCCTTTATTCTTTTTTAGTTATTTTTATTATTTTGACTAATTACTGCATTTGATATAGATTCGTTTAGGTTATAATTCTTTTTCAAATATAATACTTGTTTTTATGATTTTGTTTAAAAATCACCTCTTGTTTTGTTTAAGACGCCCAAGATTTTCTTTTAAATACAATGAATTTTTAATAACTCTCTGTGTTCGACCTGCATACTACACGTCTGTACACTTGCAGAATTTATTATAATTTTTGCTTTTCTAATCTCATAGAAAAGTCCATCAATATTATAATGATATGTATATATATTATTACTATTTTATTTATATTAATTTATATATCCATATATATTATACAGTTATATAAAATTATTTGAACAAACATAACAATGTATATATATAATATTTATATATATAAGTAATAGCTTATATACATACATATATTTGGATAACATATAACTGCATATTAAATGAGCTAACATGTCTGTTGTGATGTAAATCCCAACATCTATACATTGGCATGTTATAGCTTGCATGAGTTGATATGTTACACGTACATATACATATATGCGTATATGATACATACATACATACATATATATATAAATTAAACAAAACTATATCATTTATAAATTTAAATAAAATAAAATATTTTATTTAAATAATATTTAGAAGTGTTCTAAATGAATTAGACTACGTAGGCTCACTACAGATCCAATAAGGGATTTTTTTAAAATTCGTTCATTACTTCCGCTGTGGGTTGGCTCAGTTCCAGCGGTTTCTAGGTTGGATTGTTGGGCAATCAAGTACTCTATCCTACCTATCTACCGACCAAACTGGAATAGTTATGTGAGCCTAAAGGTCGCCCTTAATAGAAAAGGCTTAATTTGAATTGGACCTTAGGCTAATTTTAAAATTGTTTTAAAATTAAAAATAAAAGTTTTATATTTAAAAGTTAAATTTAAAATAAGAAGGTATTATAAATGTTATAATATAGGTTTTCTTATTTTTGAAAATTAAAATAAACACATATGATAAAAGTTATAATAATTTTTTTGAATTGTTTGAAAATGTTATAAAAATAATTTTGAAAATAATATTTATTGATAAGATTAATAAACTAATGAATTAATTAAATAAGTTAATTAATGAAATATATATATACATGTATAATATATATATATATATAATGATATGTGTTATGTTGTCTTGGATTGTTTAAGAATGTGTACGAATGAATTTTTGAAATTGTTGAAATTTAATTAAAACTATTTAATTAAATTAATTAATTAAAGGTAAACTAATAAATTAAAATACATATATCTTTACTACTAATAATGAGAACTCCATGAACTGATTTCATCCGTGTCTTTTTGAAATACCCGAATTACCCTTCACCCATGCGCTTGCTTCCCACCGCACCCATTCGTATACGCTTACTTCCCCCTGCATCCATTCGTCTCATTCCCCTTCTTCCCTCTAAATTCTAATTCTCTTCATCCTTGAATTCGATTATAAAATTCTTGCTTCTATCCATCACAAATTCAATCTCACCATTCATGTAACTTCCACGGCAACCTCCCTCGGTGTCAATCTCCCTAAACTGCGAACCACCAAATTTGATCCCAATTCTTCAACGCCTTCCCCATTCATCCTTGATTCCATTCAATCCTAAAGTCGAACTCACCAGCAACATGCCTTCCATAGTATACTTCTCACTGATCTATCATCTCAGGCGGCAAGCAGTTTGTATTGCCTTTTTTCTCTACAAGGTATTCTTCTTTAAACTTTATATTTTGACTAATTTCTTACATGCTTCGACTACAACCAGTTTTTACACGGTCTCGCTGTTTTTTGCTCTCGCATCATTTGATTTTTCCAATCTGATTTATGGTCTCACTGTTTTTTGCTCTCAGCGATTTATAGTCTCACTGTTTTTTGCTCTCAGTAATATGATTTATGGACTCACAATAATATGGTCTCGCTGTTTTTTGGTCCCAGTAATTTGATTTCTCCGATCTGATATATGACTCACAAAATGTACTTCTGATATTTTACCTCATTATTTTAGAACATAACAAAAATCAAAGGTTAGAAGATAATTTTATTCAGTTGCTATGATAATAAATTATGTGGCATGTATACATACATTTTAATGCTTTTTTCAATGGAACTGCTATAATTAAGATTTAAGATTTTTGTTGTTTAATACTATCATGCTAATAATTTTTTACCTATATGCCTAGCTTTACCTATTTTTGTTGTTTAATACTGTCATATCTAAAGAAAAGGTTTGTGAAAAATATTGTGTTTTTGAAAAGGTGTGGAAGACCAAAGCGAGTACAAATGATAATTGCCAAAATCCAATGGTCGTTGATGCAATGAATAACGCAGAAAAATAATTTGTTAACAAACAGAGCATAAATCAGGATAAGCAGTGTTCATGTGATGTAAATATTGAGAGCAGCTGTAAAATATACTGAACATGGATACATAACGAAATACAGGACAGTCGGTTAATGTTCACATTCCAGTCCTTAATATGGATAGTTCATTAATTAAAATATAGAATGATTACAATGTCTAGCTTTAGCAAGATGACAGTGCTAGTGTTGTAATTCACGAATACAAATCGAGGACATAACAAAATAACAAAGCCTGGGTCAAAAATGGAATACAAGTTTCATAGTCAGAACAGTATGAATTCCAATATGACTGCATGCAATAGGATCAAATTCAACATGATAGTGTCGATACTAATGAGCAGGAACCAAAGAATTTCACCATATTTGATTCCACCATGAACCAGATTACTCAAGAAGATGATGATACTGCATTAACTAGAGCTAAAACCAGATAGAAGATAAGCAAAAAAGTTACACTTGAGGATGAGATTTTTTAATTAAAGGCTACTACTTTAGGAGATGTTTTTGAAAACGCTGTTAGAGCAACTTGATTGCCAAGTTAGATCAAAGACAAGGAAATCAAAACGTTTAACAGTAAGTGGTGTTGGCTCTTACCTCATTATTTTAGTATCGAACATAATAAAAATCAAAGGTTAGAAGATAATTTTATTAAGTTGCTATGACAATAAATTATTTGGCACATATATAAACATTTTAATGCTTTTTCAATGGAACTGTTATAACTGAGATTTAAGTTTTCTTCAGTTTAATACTATCAAGCTAATAATTTTTCAACTATCTGCCAAGGTTTACCTATTTTTGCTGTTAATACTCATATCTAAAGAAGAAGTTAGTAAATTTTTTTAAGCTGTTAATTTTACTACTGGAGGAGGGTAAATGTTTAAATTCAAAATTTTACTACCGGAGGAGGGTAAATGTACCAAAAATTTATTTTATTTTACCAATATTTTATTATAAAGATATATCTAATGTAAACATATTTTTCTTTAGACATGTGTTCTAACTAGCAATAAAGATAGTTGATTTTAGTAGCTACACTGAAAATCGTATAGTAACAGTTTGATATTTTTATGAAATAGTTTGATATTTTAACATTGAAAATAGTTTAACTTAATATAGAATATGGAATATCTACTTTATCAAATGATAATAATGATGGTTAATAGTCATTTGGCTAATTTCAGTAGCTACACTGAACTTTGTATAGTAAATATTTTGATATTGTATAACAAAGTCAAACTATTTGATAGTGTTAAAAATACTTAAAACATGGTGAAATGAGTCATAATATCAATCTATTTTTTAAAATATCAAACTCTTTTATCAACCTATTTTATCAAACAATAAAATAGTTTGATATTTGATAATGATAAAATAGTTTGATATTGTATATCAACAACAATAAATTATGTACTAAATAGTTTGATAGTATATCTAATCAAATCAAATATCAAATAGTTTTGACTTTGCTTTTCTTCACTACACTAGTTGTATATTAGTAACTCTAATGCATGGTTCGATTTGTACAAGTTAAACATTGCAACATAGTCGAAGTTTTATGCGACTTTGATTTTTTTATAAAATAGTTTCATAGTTTATCAAATAGCAAATAGTTTAAATTCTATACGCTTTGATTTTTAATATAAAATAGTTTGTTATTTTATGAAATAAAATATCAAATAGTTTAACTTTTGTGCAACTTTGATTTTTTTACAAAATAGTTTAATATTTTATAAAATTTTAATTAGTTTTTTTAGTGATTATTTTTAACCAATTATATAATGTTTTGATTCTTTAACTCATGTTTCCATTTTTTGCCACATTAATCATTGCAATAAAGAATAAAAATCTACTTCTACCTTGGGGAATGATTTGGTTACTGTAATTTTTAAAAAAAATCTATCAAAGGAGTTCACTCAGAGGTTATATATAGATTTTCATATATTTTGCATTTACATGTTCATTTTTACATGAATTTGGTTTCACCAAAGATACTTCAATTCATTAGAAAAAATGAAATTCATAATTGATTTAACTTTTTTCATTCTTAAATTTCACATGTTTTATATAATCTTCATCATATTAATACAATTTCTTTGTGGCCTTACTTTTCTAATTATTTTTATAAAACTGGTGTTACTTTTGGACCTAGAAAGGATAAAAAACATTGTTGCTAAATTAACATTGTTTTGGATTATTTTTAAATTTCGGTACTGTCCTTTTTTGTTGAAATAAGGCTTTATAATATTTTGACACATTCTATCTCCATTTTTGATAGTTCAATCATTATCTACGTGCGCATTACCGGTGATGAAAAACATAAACTTAGAATAGGAAGCTGTCGGTCGGTTCTTATTCCATTTGCAGATTGTTTTTTGGTACCTTTTCAATTGGTATATGATTTTGGTTTAGTTTGATTGTTTTCAAATTATTTCATCTCATTTGCAAGTCAATGAGTTTGTTGATTTGTATGCAAGTTATAGAAACTTGCTTGCTACGAAAACATTTTAATCAAAGACTATAATTCTCATCTTCTCAGACTTACAAATTGCTTAAGTCATGATTGTATATTTTTAATATAAAAATATATGTTTTAAGAGTAGGTGATGAAAAACTAGATAAGGACATTAGCACTCATGTAAGATTATTTACTGTATATTACAATCTAATTAAAGAAATCGATCGATATGTAAGCAGAATTATTTTCATCATCAGGAGGGAAAAACCCTACGCCTCTTCTTCTCCGTGGAGACTCAGATTTCGCCGTCGCTCTCCCCTTTTTGCTCTCATTTTCAATCGGATTCTATCGCCGTTTGTCGATTTCCCATGTCCCATACCGCTTCTCCCCCTCCTCCATTAGTTTCTTCATCTGGTATGTCGCCTTCTTCCTTAGATCATCCCCCTAGATTTGCGCCATGTGATACAGCCTCGGATCCGCTCTCTGTCGATGATGGTTTCACTCCTGTTATATCTCAAAAATGGAATAGACAAAATAAACCTAATTCTTCTAACCGTTTGGACAAAGAAGTGAATCTGACTAATCATAATTCCCCCCTCTCACGTAATGGTGGTCGGTCCCCTAATCACAATGCTAACCCTCTTCCTAATGATTCTGATTCCCACCGCACTGATCAATTCAATTCTAAGCAAAACCCCCCATATGGAACTTCGCATCCCAAAAGAGTAAAGCGTGGAACCAAATTGTCAAAGGTAATAATATTCCCCTCCCTGTTCCACTGAAATTTTATCAGCCTCGAGAAGTTAACTCTATAAAATGCGCTAAAATGCCCACTGAAGTTATCCTGGGCGCTAGAAAACAATGGAATAATGCCATTGTAGTTTACGTAGTAGGCCCTAAACCATACTATCCGTATTTCAAAGATTATATCATCAAAGTTTGGAAACCAGTCGAGGAATTTTCGATCTTCTCTATGGAAAATGGTTTTTATGTGATAAAGTTCAACAAAGAGCAAGACTGTCTTAATGTGTTGGAAGGAGGAGCATACTATTATAATAAGAAACTGTTGATGATGAAGAGGTGTCATCCTGGAATGCAACTTAATAAAGAATTACTGCACTCTATTCCAATTTGGATCCGCCTCCCCAATCTGCCACTTGACTATTGGACAGAAGAAGGGATTAGTCGTATTGCTTCTGTGCTCGGAACTCCTATCAAACTTGACAAAGTTACGGAAGGAATCATTAAGATTGCATTTGCTAGAGTTCTTATTAAAATTGACAATAATTTTAACTACCCTAGTAAACTACCTATTTTAAATGAGAGAGATGAAATTACTTGGCAAGATGTAGTTTATGAATGGAAGCCTGTCGCGTGCTCCAATTGTTCGAGTTTTGGTCACACAAATATTCATTGTCAATTCACTAAAGTATGGGTACCAAAAAAGAATCATACCACTGAATTGGGAAATTCTGAAATGATTATAGATCACATTGAAACCATTCCAAATGATAGTGACAATAACGAAGACATTAACGGACAGTTAACTGGATTGGAAAACATGAATCAAAAACAGCAATTGGCTGACAATGCAACGGACCAAAATAGACAAAACAATCCAAAGTTAAATTTAGACAATCCAAATTCTAATCAAATCTCGCAGAACAACACGTTTACAGTTCTTTCAAACAAGGACTACATGACCAACGTTTCTACCGAAGATCATCACATGTCTGATGAATTGGACATCTCGTCTAAAGATAAGAATGCAGATGATATTCCTCCTACCAATCAGCGGAATGGTTGCTATAACTCGGATTCGTCATGCATAGCTAGATCAAAACCAACTCGCAAATTGAGACCAAAGGAGACTCCTTTTGAATTCAAAGCTTCTTCGAACTCTGATGTTGTAGAGAACCCTGCATGGTCAAATCTAGTTATACAGCTAAAAAATAAAGGGAAAAAAACTAAAAAAGCCAAGACAACGGGGAAAGCTACTCCTCTAGAATAAAGTAGCGCTCCTACTAATGTTTGTTAATGGAGTTCCTAATCTGGAACATAAGGGGGATGAATGCCCCCTGCAAACAACTAGAAATCTTAAATATCATTAATTCGAGTAAGTTTTCCTTTATAGGAATTCTGGAAAATAAACTTTCTCTAAATGCTATTGATCGGTTCATGGACAAAATGGATAATAAGTGGAAAATGTCTCATAACATTTCTGATCAGAAAAGTCGTATTTTTATTCTTTGGGATTCTTTGGTTTGGACTAATATCATTCTTCACACCACAGAGCAACACATAACCAGTATCATGCATAATGTTAATGATATTAGTGTTGTGTGCACCATTGTATATGCTCATAATGAAGAAGATAATCGCAATGCTTTATGGGAAGATATCATTTCGCTATCTAATATAGTTAATCTACCGTGGATTGTGGCAGGTGACTTCAACTCTATTCTTCATCACAATGAACGAATGAATAACGGTAGTTTTAATTCTAACGGAGATCCCAATTTTATGGACTGTATCAATTTATCAAAGTTGATTGGACCTGACTTTACTGGCAATTTTTTTACTTGGCGAGGAGGTAATTCTTTCTCTATTCATAATAAGATAGACAGAGTTTTTGTTAATTCTCTATGGATGGACAAATTTGATAATTTTGGAATTAATTGTGGCAATCACTCGCTGAGCGATCATACCCCTATCTCAGTTATGCTACAAACTCAGAATTTTAGAAAGAGGAAAATACCGTTTAAATATAATAACTCTTGGCATACATACCCTGATTATAACTCTATCATCACTGAAGCGATGGATATTAATCTTCCTGGCAGCCCTTTGTATAAGCTGATCTGCAAGATGAAACAGGTGAAAAGCAATCTGAAGAATTGGTTAAGTACAAAACCTAATATGCAACTAATGATTAATAATCTGAAAGATCATAATAACAACATATATAATCAATTAGTTAGAAATCCACTGGATGTCAATCTCCTTCATATCTATACTAATGGTTATGATGTATTGCATGAAATGATGAGAAGAATTGCCATTGATAATGAGCAAAAAATGAAAATCAATTGGCTACTCAAAGGGGACAGACCTACACAATTTTTTTACAATAAAATTTCAGTGTCCAAATCATCTCGAAGAAACAAATTGTCTATTAATAGTCAAGGAATATGGACATCAGCATCAGAAAATTTAGCCCATGAAGTGTTACTTATTTCTCTGATCTATTTCAATTGCCACAAGCCTCAAATCAATTTCCTATCATTACTTGCAAGAAAGTTCTGTCAGAAAATGCGAAAACTAATCTGTGTAAATCTTTTTCGATGGATGAAATTAAAGAGGCAATTTTTCAGATTAATGATAATAGCTCCCCTGGACCAGATGGATTTAGTTCTAAATTTTATACAATCCACTGGGACAGCATCAAAATTAATATTTGGGAAGCTATGAATGGTATTCTTCAATCTGGAAAAATCATTAAAGAAATTAACCATACTTTCATCTGCCTTATCCCAAAAATTCCAGAAGCTAAGAATATTGCTGATTTCCGACCTATATCTCTTTGTAATGTCACATACAAAATCCTAGCCAATTTGTTATGCAACAGAATGAAAGCATTTATGAATGATTTAATCTCAGTTAATCAGAATGCTTTCATTCCAAATAGAGCCATTTCTGAAAATTCACTTCTTGCCTATGAAATGGTTAGAAGCTTTAATAGGAAAAACTCCAGCAATTTTTGTTCAAAAATTGATTTACACAAGGCTTATGAAAAGATCAATAGAGAATTTATCCATCATATGCTGATATCCATGGGGTTTCCTATCACCTTTGCCAATATCATATGTGAATGTATATCTACCCCCTCTTTTTCTATTTTAATTGATGGATCCCCACATGGTTTCATTTATAGCACAAGAGGAATAAGACAAGGGGACCCTCTCTCCCCTTACTTATTCGCTATGGTAATGGAATTCCTCACTCTAAATTTGGATATAGCTTTTATTAAAGGAAATATCAGCCCTATATATCAAGTTGAGCCATTGATTACTCACCTTCTATATGCTGATGATATTTTAATTATGGCCAAAGCAACCATTCTAAATGCAGAAACTATTCATCATATTCTCCAAGATATGACAAAATTTTCAGCCTTGAATTAAACACTGACAAATCTAAAATCTTCTTCAGTAAAGGTGCCAAGTTTAAACAGGAAATAGCAGATCTCATTAAGTTCAAAATTGATAATCGGCCTATCATTTATCTAGGGATTCCTCTTTCTAACAATTCTTTGAAGTCTAGAGATTTTGGATGGCTTATTGACAAAATTAACAAAAAGTTTAATCATTGGCAAACCAGATTACTCAACATAGGTGGTAGAGCTGAACTTATCAAAACTGTTATCCAACCATTGCTGATTTTCTGGCTTCAAGTCTCCCAATTCCCTGCATCAATTATTCAAACGATTAATTCAGCTTGCTCAAACTTTTTGTGGAAATCCAAGTCACATAATATGAAATGGAATGATGTATGCAAAACCAAGAATGAAGGTGGATTGGGTATCAGAAAAATAGAGGACTTAAATATAGCTGCTGCAACTAAGTTATTATGGAACTACATTAATGGAAATTCTTTATGGGCAAAATGGATGCATAATAGATACTGCAAAAAGAATAACTTCTGGACTATCAGCATAGATAACAATGCTTCCCATACTTGGAAAACCATTCTACGTGCTAGACAATGGTGTAAAGGATACATAGACAGGAAAATAGTGGATGGTGTTAACACTGACATTTGGTTTGACCCGTGGTTACAAGGCTATTCTCTAATTGACACTTATGGTTGGAACTGCATGAGAACTCTCAATGGTTGTCATAAACAAGTTTCGCAGCTCATTTCGAATGATAACTGGAAACAAAATCTTAATTTCATACCCATGCAAACACATAATGCTGTAAGGAAAACTCCCATTCATCATCACATAAATCAGGACTATTGGTGGTGGCTTCCTAGCAAACAAGGACAATTCTATTTGAAATCCGCATGGAATACTTTTAGAAACAAAAATGTCGAACTTGACTGGACCAAATTTATCTGGGAAAAAGGCTGTGCACCTAAAATGTCTATATGCTCCCTTCTTGCCATTAAAAATAAATTGAATACCAAAGACAGAATTAGCAAATGGTCCCTAAATATAAATCAAAAATGTGTTCTATGTGACAACCATAATGAGGACATAGACCATCTCTTCTTTCAATGCACATATTCGAAGCGTACTCTAATGGACATTCTTCCCAAGCTTAATATAACAGGTTTTTCTAATTTCGAACTCAGTTCTACACTGACTGCTTTCAAAACAGCTCAGGAACAAATGAAATCTTCCAATGCTAATATTTTTAGTATCATTTTCACTAATATATTATGGAACATTTGGTGTGAACGGAACAACCGTGTTTTTAATGAAATCGAACAACCATTTGAACTAAGAATCAAGCATATCCTACTTGACAGCAAACACCTTATTCAACAAAAGGTTCAATTTGGTGAATTAAATTCAGAAGAAAGACTTATCTTGGTGAATCTCAACACGATGTCGGGATTTCTCGTCCAATTTCGTCCCCCTTGATCTACTGCAGATTGATGCGTGGCGAGAGCTTGTAAAAGTCGCTCCTTTCCTTATAAATGATTTCGTCAGATGTTTCATCCGTCATGGCGAATTTGACTTCGAACTGTGAATTTGGGGATTAGGTTTCCTCTCTCCTCCTCGATGGGTAGCATCAGTAGTTATGTTATTTTGTTGACCTGTCTTTTGATTTTCTTATAGTAGTGTTGTTGTTTTAGAGAATGTTTGTTTCTGGTTCCAGCTGCTCGTACGGATGGTTTTGAGAGTGTTCTCGTCTGTGTTGTTTCTCCTCCATCTGTTTGACAGCTTGGACCAGTAGTTGGATTGTTGTATTGTTAATATATGGAATTGATATGTACTCTTTTTCCTTACAAGGTACCCATATAGGTTAGAGGGGTTGTAAGGTTTTAATGAGGCATATCAAGGAAATATACGCTATTTTGTTTTCTATATAAAGTACCTTTTTTTCAAAAAAAAAGAGAGACATTAGCACTCGTCAAAAGCAAATTTTATTTTTATGAGGATGGTGACTAAGTCTTGATGGGAATCTCTTTGATGCCTCCTTTTCTATTTCATGATCTTTTGGGCATGGAAACTTCATTTTATCATGCACTCACTACATTAGTACCAGATAGTACATAAAAATGATTCTTTACTATGTTGTCACTACCGTTGAAGATGCAAGGTTTCACTCCATTATTTTAATTTATTTGTCTTCTGTAATTTAATTTTTTTCCTAAATTTTTAATTGGTGAATTACTTATTACAAGTGATGATAAAATAGGTAATGTCTCAGAACACCCCTCGTTAGTCTAATTAGAATGAATGTTGATAGTGGTCTAAATTTAAATGTTCTGATGCATTTCAATATCCGATTGATTGGTACAATATCATTTCAGTTGTATGCCTACCTCAAGTATTTGTGATTGCAAATGCTGATAAAATAGATAGAGACTATACTATTTTAGTGTTTTTCTTTTGGTTCAGGATAAGTTTAGAAAACAGCCTACATGCAAAATGCAGTGGTCGTACCCTGTGCATTTAGCATTTTATATTGTTGGTGCATTGAAATAATAGTGAAATTCCATTTACTTTCTCTATCTTCCCCTTTCAATTTATCAATTACAAGTAATGAATGTTGATAGGGTGTTATGTACGATTATAGAAATTTTCAGCTGTTATAGATGTAATCCCTCTTTTTCTTGAAAGTCGTCCCAAACTGCATATCGATGACAAGGACTTAGAAACCTCAGACAAAGCATTACATCACGACAACAAGTTTTCTTGATATGTGGTCAGTATCAATCACATCCCAAGTGGCATTACTTTCCAGTGTTTAGGTAAAATTTCCCTGATTTAATTTTGAATTTGATTAGACAAACTTCTGAAGAGAAATATTTTGCCAAATTTACTGAAAATATTTATGCAGGCGAAAGGATCCAGTTTTCAAATAAATTGATGGCAAGCAACCAATTAAAAGCAAATCTTTTGGTGCTTGCAAAGGAATAGGGTGTTTTAGAGATTGGTAAATTGAAAGGTGAAGAAAGGGAAAGTAAAGGTATTGATGATCTTAGAAACTAGAATACGAAATAAGATTCCCTTAGAAATTAGAATACTATATTCTTTTTGATGGATTGTAATTGTGTTTTATGTTCAATTCTTGGAACTTTATTATTGTAGTATGGTGTTTGTACTGAATGGTAATTGCATTTTGGGAATTGTCATCACCTTCTACATGCTCAAATTGTTCAATTCCATTTGTTTGTTTAGTGATTTCTATCAAGTTAGTAGATGCATGAATATCATACTAAATTCTGTTAGAATTGTACAGTGATGGATCATTCGGAGGGAAAGCTGTGGCCTTGAAATTTTTTCTTATGTTGTAGTGTTTCCTAAACACAAACACTCAAAAAATGTAAGAAGAAAATGGTGAAATTTGAACTTTAGACGATTGAACTACTATTATTTAAGCTGTTATTTGGACTTTTTATTGCTACCAGTTTTATTTTTTCTTTTCTTGGTTTGCTTTTGTTCCGCTGCTTTCAAAAGCTATTGGTTGTTTTAAGCTAGATTGGGATATATTTACTCTTTGTAGACCTAGGGAAGTCTAATCCCTGTAATGCAAATTACTTTATTTGATACATCATATGCTTCCTGTTTGCTCCAGTTTCAGTTCTTTAGATTTTATTTTTCTTTGTTATAGGATAAGTTGCATGTACTATATAGCTTATAATGCTTCCATGCCTGCAATTTGTTGTTTGTTATTTTTTTTACTCAAATTTCTTATTGTTGCTGCTATTTATAATTTGCCTTTAGGTATGTTTTAATCTTCAATAATGAACATATGTTTTACAAGGAAGTGGTAAGTTGATGATACATATAGATGCTCTTCAAAAGTCGGAGATATAAACATTTTCACTTAAATGACTTATGAAAAGTATGTGTTTTAGATGTTTTCTATTTAGGCTTATCAGCTGGTTAATTATTTTGTTAAGGTCGTCGTGTGCATGAAGTTCAGGATATATTTCATTCAATGTTGTGTTGAGGAAGACATTGGCTCTTATAATTTTGTTTGGAATTAGATAGGAAAGTAAGTATTGTGTGATACTAATACGGCTTTCTTATTTTGATTGTAACAGTAGAACAACGACAATATGCTTCTGAAATTTGTTATACCGATAACCTCAAAAATGATAGGGTTAATTCTTGGTCCTATTTGAATACTAGGTTTGCTTGTACAAATCAATAATTCTTTTGTACTTTTTCTGATCCTCTTCATGTTTACTCTCTGAGGTTCAAGTTTCCTTTATAGAATGTCAGAACAAATGAAAAAAAATCATTAAAATGGAAAAAAACATAAAGATTCTGCTCTGATAATTAACCATACTAAAATAAGCAGTACAAACTTGAGAAAGAAAAAAATTAAATTACTTTTTCCAAATGAAAAATAGTAATTTGAAAGCATAAAAAGCAGAATTGTACAAAAGAGTGATAAAGAAACAATTAACCATTGATGTATTTTGATACATTTGCTCACAGCCCGCATTAACTAAAATAGCATATACATGTAAAAGTACAAATATTATTTCCGTTTTCAATAGTATAAGATAGACTAAAACAAAAGAAACGAATGATAAAACCATGAATGCTTTCAAGTTATTGGTTCCATGAATGTTCTTTAATTGCCTCGGTCTTCTTAAACGTTGCTTCAATCTTAGTTTATGCTTGCAATGGTACTTTCAAATCTTTAACTATAAATGCATGTAT
Source organism: Allium cepa (assembly GCA_030765085.1). Lineage (NCBI taxonomy): Eukaryota > Viridiplantae > Streptophyta > Magnoliopsida > Asparagales > Amaryllidaceae > Allium > Allium cepa. The sequence goes on from CM060930.1 coordinate 245,512,737, forward strand.
ATTGTGATTAACGCAGGTCTACCTAGACGTGCATATATACTCGTATATATAAGATATATGTGTACTACTGTAAAGTTCGTAGTATTTATATTTAATATAATATGTTATAATTTAATAATATAATGATTAATTAAAATGTTAATTTATTAAATAAGATTTAATTAATATAATATTATATATAAGACTATTATATAAATAATTCAATTTATAAAAGTTACATAATAAAACTAATATAATATAAATGTATAATAAATGGTGGAACAATGAGAATCCTAAACTTGACTTAAGGGATAAATAAATACATACGTACCGACACTTGAATCATGAAGATATTTCATAAGAAATATATTGTTCTATAAGTTGATATCACTCATTTATATTGAAGATTATGTATCTTTAATATAAGTTTTGTTCTCTACCATTTATATATTAATACATTTCTTGCACTTTCTCCAGTTGTTGAGCAAAGTCAAGCTAAAGATGTTATGTGTAATATTATTAATATATTGACTAGACGAGGTAAGATAACTACATGTATATGTTACACAAACACAAGGTACATATACTATACTTAGGCCGTCATGAAATGAAAGGTATGAGTGGATAACGTATTTCAATTTATTGTGCGAACACAATGTCGAAATGAGATTACGGCAATGAACCGTAGGTTAGAGGTTGTATTTGATACAACCAAAAAGGAGTTATCCATCATTTATGGGGCTATGACTTATTAAGCAAACTCAAGGTCATAATCCCAAGACTGTTTCCTAAGATTTACTAGTGAAGTCGAAAGATTTCTATGTTTTGAGTTAGGGTTTGAAGAGATATAAAAGACTAGTGGGAGTCTTATCTAAAAAATAAAATTGTGACATTTAACATTTCTAATATTATAAGAATATCTACTATATAAAGTTATAATAATCTATATTGATAAATTTGTGCAACTAATATAATACATAAAATATTTATCAATTAAAATAAATCAAATTAACTGAATTAATGCTGACAAATAAAAATATAAACTATACATACCAATAAATTTTTTCATGTTAATCCATGCAAGTGCCATTATACAGCCACTAAATACGTTCGTAATTTGGCCGCTTATAGGTTCACTTGCCTGAGATCGTGTGTTGTCTTCAATGAGTTTCGAACTCTAAAAGAAATACAAGAATATGGATATTTGATCCATATACGATCACATGTAAATGTTATATGGTCAATGGTAATATTTCATAATGTACGAAAGCTTGATGAAATTAGTTCATTGGAATAAGCAAGTAAAATACAGTGTGAACTCGTGTATTCAATATGATTGATTATAATAATGATCCGTTGTGTTACATGTAACACTGGATCAAACAACAAGATAGTAACTAAGAATTCGGTCATTGAAATCTGTTTGGTCGGTTTACATAAAATGCAATTTATTTGATGTCCTTAAAAGTTAAGGATATCCAAATGCACTTTTTTAAAGAGTTTGGTTTTTTTGCAACCATTTAGAAAGAAAATCGAATGTATAAGAGTGAATGTAACCTATGGCACGTTTGGGATAAGGAGAGTGAATGGTCACTTCTACTTCATAAAGAAATTCAGAAACAAAAATTGTAATAATTTTAGATACTTAACATTGGAATAGGAGAAATATGGTTTCTATTTCAAATATATTTTCATATAGAAAATTGTTTTCTACGATATTTATTTCTTTGAATTTTAGATACTTGAACTGAAATTCTCGACTATAAATGAGTTACAACAAATGAAATAAACAGCCTATATTAAGTGGTTGAATAGAGCTTTGTATTTTATACACTATTATAGTAATGGCGGAAATAGTGAGAGCATGCCATAAGGCACTTATTGTTCGCGAAGTTACAAAAATTACCTTCGTAAAACATACCAAACATTCTTTATGAAATACTAACCGTTTTTCAATGATGACAAAAAAATAGACATAATTTTATTTCAGCATGAGTATTATGAATATTCATTATAAAATTAAACTATAATAGCAGTATTTATAACGCATTGAAAAATATAGAGGTAACTAAATTTATTTGCAATTATTTTGAAATTATGGACTAAGCTACAATTTTGAGAAATAATTCTTTGATTGTATGATTCATAATCATATGGTACTACCGAATTACATCTTAAACAATTAAGGGCAAAGCACATATTTAGTGGGAGCATGATGAGAGTTGATGAACTTTTTTCTTGATGAACATTTCGGATTGATACATATAGATGTATGCAATCACAGGTCTATTAACGCCAGAACAATTGCACATACATAGTTATATTCACCGACAAGTTATCGTTGAAATGGACATGTGTATTTGATACACATTTAGTATGTAGATGATAAGCTCATAGAATATAAAATGAAAGTAAATAAATAGCTTATAATAGAAAATGTAATCGATTCGATTTGGTTGAATAGGTTTATTGGAAGGAGTTCTGAATGTACTAAATATGAATAGAGATTCAGTATCAAAAATCACTCCTCTCTATGATACATAATGATGTATTAATAAAGATTAATCGAACTTTATTGGACAAAGTGCGATTAGTTGTGAGTGAAGTTGAGTTAACTTCTATATATAAGATCGTATACCCAAAAGGAGTACACAAGGTTAAAATCACTTTCATCTAAATAATAGTTTACAAAATCATATAAAATAAGAGTTTATAAGAAATCCCAACTTATTCTAGGCCAAGGAGTTGGCAGGTTGTGCATTCGAATGACTGTACGTAATAATTGTTGGTTTGAGATATTGTATGAATCACCCCAAAAGAATTTTGGAAATGATTGGATAGCCAATTTATGTTTTGTACATAAGTTTTGTAAACTAAAACCATATTGTTTTTAGATATAAGGTAATTCATAAAGTGTTATAAATATATATTCCGTTGCATTGGGAAACATAATTTATTTCAAGAAATACCAATTTCATAGCGAACGAAGTTCTTTGAGAAGTCATTGGTAGTAAATGGATTTCGATACGATCTAAAGATAAAACTGATTATGTGGGATGAAATGAAATTAACCTAACTTAAATGAACACATCGCACTAGAGTGTCTAATAAGTGTGCTCGCAAATTGAAGAGAAACTACGAGTTTCTTATAAATTCGAGAATAGATAATCCTCAGTTGTCAACTAAGCCATTAAGAGCATTGACTCTATAATACAGTATGATGCACAAATCCAAAAAGGATTCCAAGTATGTTATCAAATTATTATTTGGTAGTTGCACCTAAAGGGATATGATCCATCGGCCATAAATGAGTCATCAAGAGCTATTGAGCAACGTTAATAAGAATAACATCGTAAATTTCAATGATTGAAATTTACCTAATAGATTCATTAATCAACAGGCTTAAATTAATTCGGATTTACTCATAAAATTATCGCTTGGTATGAATTTGTGTTTGGTATATATGTATTAAAATGGAAAAATATAAATAATGATTTAGAATGAACTGCACGTAACAACCAAATGTTTCGAAAGTAAGGAGAACAATATTAAGTTTATGGTTTTTGGTTATGATACAAAAAATGATACGATGGTATCATTTTATAAGCATCAAAATTGAATAAGTTTATTAATAGAAACATCGAATGGTTTGATTTTTAGTCAAAATGCATATGAAGCGTGTGCCCATAAGAAAGAACCACCGAAAGGTACATGGATATCTCTAGACTCTAAGTAAACAACATACTGCTGGGTGTTAACGATGTACTTATATTAAAATCAGTAATGCTTTTGTTGTTTAGTACTCGATATTGGATTTGTAAATTATATCTATTATAGTAAGTACAAAGGATATTAGGAATGTCCCAAATGATACATATATAATAATTAATTAATTTAATTAGGCGTTTTAATCTGTAATGGTAAATTTTATGATAGTAGTTACAGTGAAATGTAACCATGAGTGATTTATCAAACATATCATTTTAAATTTTCCTAGTCAAGATGTATCAAGACTAGATATTGGCATCCGTTGAGAAAGAGTACATAACACTCTAAAACGTTGGCAGTGTATTACTCATGGATATTGGAGGCTAGATATTGATGCATCTATTGAGACTAGGGTACATACTAGTAGTTATTGGATAACTATGGAATGACTCACTCAATATTTTTTATTGGTTAATATAATTAAGATCATACATAGTGTAACGAACGAGGATTTTCGACCCTCGAAAATCGACATCAAACGTCCATTGCATAGAATGTCGAGCAACAGGCGCCGGAAATTACCAGTTCATTGGGGGTGAAGAAAAAAAGGTAGAATAAAATAGAAACAACAACACAGAATCTCACAATCGCAGCGGAACAAAATATAATATGTAATAACAGATTTTATACAAAGAATTTATAGCTGTTTATTACTTACAATCTTCAGAGTACAACAATCAATACATCAATCTACACAGTTATAATAATCTGCCCTGATATACATAACTCACACAGCGGAAATAACCAAGTACATGATACGTCTGAACTCCTCAGCTCATCTCTTGAGCTCCATAACATTCAAACCTGAATCTGTAATACTCGGTCTGATCCGAGCATTATAATAAAATAACACCCGAGTTAGTCTTGAAAATCGGCGTGAAAAACACACTCAATTTGAATTGTTTACTTTTATCAAAATCCTTTAAAGCAAAGCTATCTTGTAAGACTACATTACACATAAAAATGATGAGTTTTTACCTTACGATAACCAAAACATTTTTTATTAAATCTGTCTGATATTATAATAGTGTCTAAACCAAGTAAATAGGAAATAGATAAAATGCTTGCATCTTGCGTTTCAACATAGTTGGGCACAATCAAAACTGTACGGAGCTTATTGGAGAATGGATTTCATACAATGACTAGGCACTGGGATACCACCTATCATAGTACACTTCTAGAAACATGTAACGAGGACCTTGCTGGGATCCCCTACAATACAAGACCAGCCCTATCCCTAAACTGGATAGAACCGAATATGTTATCACCCCGGATGTTCCCATCCTTACCGAGAGCTCTTTTGCATGCAACCGTATCCATAATATAATATATCCGAGGGTATCTAGAAAGGTGATAACATAGCCTAATTGGGTATGACCCACTTAGCCTTGCTGCATATCCCCTGATTTTCAGCCATTCCGGTTGATGAAGCTAGAGGCTACGATTACTTTTCAAGAATTCTTTCATTTAGAATGCTCATCGTCCTCTAATGACGAAGTTCTGATAGCATTCATCCATACAAGTTGTCCTGGGTCTGGACAAACTGAATCATTGTCATCTATCACCGTCATCTCTATCTTTACGGTATTCATTCGTACGGATCAAAGTGGTTTTCAGATATTTAAATCCGATCCCGTTCTCTTCGAAACGATAAACGAAATTGGCCAATATTTATAGTCGGTTATTTAACTATCAATATAACATCCATAAGCAATCACTAGACCATTATTTGTAATTCCTTCCAAAATACTCATTTCAAAATATCTTTACAAAGATATATATATATATATATATATATATTCATCTCTATTAATATTTCAATATTCGAAACAATTTCAAATATTTTATCCATAACAGGATAATTTCAAACCATCTCAATACTTAAAAATATTTTCTTCCAATTCCATTTATAATTCCATACTTTGAAATTATTTATATAATAATAACCTTGCAGTTAAAATATTTCAAATCCATCCAGTCCAAAAATTAGAAAATATCCTTAAGTATAACTTCCCAAAATCATTTATTTTTATTTTTCAATACTTTAGAAAATATTTCATTTATTTCCTATTTTCTCAAATCCCTTACAATTCATCAGCTGTAGCGACCCGACTTTCCACTCTCGGAAAATCGCATCACTAATAAAGTAAGAATGGGATAGAAGAAGAAAAGAAAGAGAAGAAAAAGAAAACAACACATCAGAATCTCACAGCGGAACGATTTAAAAATAATATAGAACATATACATAGTATCATATACATCAGAGTACACAACTAAACATCTCAATTTAGACAGTTATAATATTTCTGTCTAATACAATACAAGACATCATACAGCATAACAACACAGCGGAAACACAAACTATATATCTACACGTTGAAGCCTCCTGCTCCATAGCTCCTCCAGAATTCGTCAAGAGATAACCTGAATCACTTGACTACTCATATAGAGAAGTAATATTGATAATTACTGGAATGTAATTAGTAATTTGGATAATTACTTTTGGAATTAATTAAGGAATTAATTAATGATTAATTATTGGTTAATTAATTTGTTAATGAGTAATTAAAGATAGTTAATTACTAAATTGAATATTAATCAAGGTGATTAATAATTAGATTAATTATTAAATCTAATTAATCTTAATTAAATAATATTAGGGATCATTAATTATTATAATTAATGATGTAATTAAGGATTGTTTGATTAAGTAATAATTAATTAATTAAGTGATTAATTAATTGTAATTAATTAAGAATAAATATAATTAAATATAATTAATTAATAAATGAGTAATTAATGTTAATTACTTATGATTAAGGTTAATTAATTTATGAAATTAATTAATTAAAGACTAATTACTCATTGTAAATAGTGAATGATTAATCAAAGTTGTTTAATCAAGTTAATACTTAGTGGATAATTGATTAACTAGGTTAATTAATTAATGGATGCTAAGCAGGAGTTAAATGAGTAATTAATTTAATTTAATTTAATTTAATTCATTTTAAATTAATTATAATTGTTGGTTAGTAAATCTTTGCTTATGGATGTTATTGATTGAATGGTTGTGATCTCAGTAATGAGATGAGCTGTATCTGTATGATATGAATGCTTGGTTTAAGTATGATGGTTTGTGATGGATTATTTGGTTGCGATGATTATCTGTTTATGGATGATACAGATTATCTGTTATGTTATGAATATGATTATCTATTGTGATATATAGTTTATCTACCTATGTGAATTAGATAATAATGAAATAAGTTAATTGTTTAAAACCCTTAAGTACAACTTGGACATTAAGATGGCGTTTGGTTTCGGTGAGACCGGGATCGGGTTTCCATATTTGGATATCCGAAAACCACATCGATTCCAACTAAACGTTAGGTCGTTAATCCAAGTGGAGCAAGTGAAGACTCGAGGTGTAAGGGCTATACGTCAGTATAACTCTGTGGGCGATTCCGTAATGAGTTTGACGGAATAGTACTTATAGGTTCGAGATGGTGATTTAGAGTGCAAGGGTTATCGTCGTTAACTCTGAGGGTGATTCCAATACGAGTGTAACGAGATAATGCCTTCGGTTTCGTTCGAACCCGGAACGAACTTGTATGGATTGAATGCTTTCAAAACATCGTCAGGTGGACGATGAGCATTCCAAGATTTGATATGTCCTATAAAGGTAATCGTAACCTCAAGCCTCATCAACCGGGAATGGCTAAAACAGGGGAGGTGCAGCAAGGCTTCGTGGGTAGCACCCACTTGAGAGCAAGATTTTCCCCTGTCTAGAGGTCCCTTTTTATTCGGCTGTGTGGGCAGTTGGAATCGCGCGCCAACTGCGGGGTTGTCTTGTTCGGAACTATTCAGTAAGGAATGGGTCCGGCTTTGTGTTGCAGGGGATTGGGAGTAATCCTCGGTACGTTGATCTAGGCCACGTACTGTGACGGGCGGTACCCCAGTAGCCCTGCCATTGATGGAAACCAACTTTCCCTACGAGACCCTACCGTTTTGATTATATTACCCACTTTTGTGGCTAGTAGCTGGAATTTAATAGATGTAACAATTTCGGCTATTTCTTATTTACTTGAAAACCCTAGACACTATTATAATATCACAGGATTTCCTATCAAATGTTTTGGTTAGCGTAAGGTAAAAACTTTTCCATGTTTATGTGTGGGAAGTCTTACGTGATACCTTTTGTTTTCAAAGGATTTTCTAAAGTTAAGCAACTTTTATCCCCGTTTACTCACACCAGACCCCTGTCTGACCTGAGTGTTTATTTTCTGTTTTATTAAACTTTGGGTACTCATATTACGTATGAGTAGTCAAGTGTTTCAGGATTGCTTTGACGAGTTCTGGAGGAGATAATGGAGCAGGAGGCTTCAGCGTGTAGATATTTAGTGGTTCCGCTGTGTTTGAATTGAGTCTGTTTCTCTGATATACTTGAATTGTAATTGTTAGACAGATGTTTATAACTGTCTAGTTTGTGTTGTATTAGCTGTTTAACTCTGATGTATATGATACTATGTAAAGTTTTATGTGATATATTATAATTTATTCGATTCCGCTGTGAGATTCTGATGTTGTCTGTTCTTTCTTTCCTTTCTTTTCTCTTTTCTATCCCTTTCTTTCTTCTTAACGATGCAACTTTCTGGAGTTCGGAAGTTGGGTCGTTACAATTGGCGTAAGTTCCTTATCTCATTTCTTTTATGAATTCTATTTCATTTTTCGAAGTTCGCTTTAATTTAACTACTTTGGAAATTTTCTTACTTTTCCCAAATCCCCTTTTGAGAATTCTCTTATGAATCCCATATACTGAATAACCTCATTTCTAGATTTTCAAGAAGGTTTATGAATAAATTTAAAACATTACAAAACTCTCTCTCTATATATAATAAGTATTTAAAAGAAGAACAATAATTTGTTTTCAAGACATGTTCAAATAATTATCTAAAATATTGAAACACTCTTTTATAACATCACTTTTCAAAGCAGGTTTAAAAATTAACGATTTATTAAAATAAATATTAGGTATTTGAAAAATTCACTTATGAAGTATTTCAATACTAACTAACTTTAATTATATAGTTTAATAAATAAAATTTTCTTTTTTAAAGTAAAAACTTAACTTATTAATAAAAATATATCTTTAAATCTCAATAACCAAATTTCAATTTATAAATCCCTCTCGATTTCCATCACATCACTTCCATTTCTGTCTCCTTAACCATTCTCACTTTAAAAATAGTATCCACTATTTTTTTCTCTCACCCTATTTCCATATCCAAATATAAATTCTCCATGTAAATTTATATCCCAAATTTGTCGTCTAATATCGATTTCCTTTATTTATAACATCGTTTATAAATTTTTATAACTCCTTTGAGTTTCACTAAAAATAATCTCATTTATAAAATTCCATTTTATAAATTCAATTCCTTATAAATTCCATTTTTTTTCTTGCCAATCTATTTAATATAGATTTCAACTTCTTTTTATATTTTTTCTCGAATCTCATTTTAAAATCCAGCCTTAAAAATCCTTTTTACATAATTTATTTTAAAATCTCTATTTAAAATATTTTTCCTGCATTATTTAGTATGATCAAAAACCAATTATTGCTTATTTAAATCAAACTCTTTTAAATAATCCAAATTTCGATATACATATTTTTATATTTAAAATCTCTTTTTTAATTTCTTAAAAATTCAAAATAATATTTATGGTATTTAATATACTAAAATTAATTCCCATGTTATTATAACATTTAAAAATTTACAATACACAATAATCCAGTAGATTATTCAATCACATCATATATTTTTATATATGAAAAACACTAAATATATCTGAGGAATCCAGTTGGACCCCTCTAACTTATTTCCCTGCATCCACAGATGTTAGACAATATAAAATACTAATCCAGCTTCAAGGGGAATATCGCAGTATATAGGGTTATCCGCTATTATGCGGGGCGCATAGGGTCTCATCCGCTAAAATATGCGAGAAATAATATCCAATTACTAATATATACTACTATACTTATTATATATCATTCAACAACTAATAATTCATAAATTCAACCAAGCATCCAATAAATAATTTAAAACATTAAAATTAATTCCAACAATCCAAAAAGAGTGAGTTTTACTCACCTTGATTTTCGAATCTGCCACGGGTTCACTTTAAATTAAACCAACTCCAAATTTATCCCAATTTTCTAATATCCTAGATAACGAATATGTCGGGACTTGATTCGACCTTGAATGGAAAATGTACGAATTTATCAAATTTTATACTTAACCAATTTTCACTTTAATTAAATTTAACTAACTTAAATTTTTACCTTCTTCATCTTTCCGATCCACTACAAAAAAATACATTAGACAACTTCAACAATCATTGAACTACCTTGTGAATTTTAGAACACTGCTAGACTTCAACGCAGACATCCTCTCCCCTAACTTCAGTCATGACGCACTCCTTCCCCAAACAACAGCCACCCACCTGAACAATATATCGCGGCCATCGCATCTTCATCCTTGATTGACTTCAACACAAACCCTTACCTCACTGTCTCCTTTAACAAATCAACATTTCCCACGTCTTCGTACCTGATGTCGAACACGCTTCCCATCACGTTGTTCAGCGCCGTGGTTGGATGCGCCAAGCAACTTGAACATGACAACCCCCTAGAAATCGCAACCAGACGCGTCTACCACTCTAATGTGAACGAGTGCCTCCATTGCCTCACTCCATTACTCACGCACGCCTTCAGCTCTCGATCGCCGCCGATTCCCTTGCACTTGCGCGCTACCTTTCTTCATGCACCCTCCATCGAACTTGTGACTCGATCGTAGTTCTTTTTTTCCTTTGGATTTCGGTTTGAAGGGGAAAAGTGATAATATATGTGATTTTGAATTGAGGACTGAAAATGGGACGTGATTTGAATAGAAAGAATGAAAGGTCGCGTGTATGAGAAGGTGGCGTATTTGGCTTTCCAACCTTATTTATTTATTTATTTACAAATCAAAATATCTCGTTTGCATATCTCAAAATTCCAAACCATTATTGAGGCATGCCACTAGACGTTTATGATGTTATACCCCTATTTCGAACGTAATGGAAAAGGTTTCGAGCCCTAATTCGATCGTATAGAGAAGATAACTTTTTTGGATCCAATTATTATATTGAATTTTCGATATAAATTTTAGCGCGTTTCTATCCCGTACGACCGAACGATAAATCCAAACACTAAGAAATTAGAAATCCGATAATAATACACTATTACGGATTCAATGGAACTGGTTTCATCGAATTTCAATATTGTGCCCCGGATCGCTATTTTAACGTGTCAATTAAATTAATAATTTCAAAAAAATTCGAAATCGTGTGAAATTTCAGTTTTAAAAACTTTCTAACTCAATTATAATTCCAAATTATAATTTTTAAAACCATTTAAATATTCGAAATAAATCGTTGACAAATCCGGGTCGTTACACATAAAGCATTGATGTGAAAAAATTACACAGTTCTCTTGACTTGAGAATTCCACTTTGATTATAGTTAAATCATGGCACGACGTCCATCAAACAAAAATAGTTTGGTTGAGTGGAAGCATTTGAAGTGAGATACTAAGAGAGGGTTTGTCTCCTTAGTTATATGAGATTAGTATCATAGTCATCTGAAGTGAACTCAAAGTCAAAGTCTTTGGCTATAGTACATAGTTAATAACAATTGTTGTTACTGAACCAAAAACTTTGTGTTTGGACTATACAGTTGAATATGGACAATACAGGAATTCTGACCATTATCAAATTTCATAAGTCGAAAATGATATAGTTTTGACAGAAAGAATTAGTGTAAATAATAGACAGTATAGAGCGTTTGACATACCAAAACTGAATAAGCGATAAAGCTGACCAAAATGTCACACCATCTGCTAAGTGAAGTGTGAATGTTAGTATTTGAATTGTCCAATATTAATCGCTGACCAAATTCACACATAACCGAAATGATGAATACTCTTTTTATTACCCGATTTAAATAATTTATAGTTGTTATAAATTAATTAATATTTATGCAATATTAATTTAAAAAATTTGTATTTGATGTGTTGAACAATGTAAATAATGCATTTATAATAGTTATAAATATATTAACCGATATATGATAGCGATGCATGTTTAAATTTAGATTTACATGCAATGGATATTGTTCGAGCTGGAATTGGCTTTGAGGCTCGTATGGGGCATGCAACTTCCAGCCAAAATAGCTTGGATAGGCCAACCAAATGTTGGCAAAAGAGGGAGTCTTTTGAATGAGTGGAATTGGTAAGAAGAAGATAAGGATAAGATCTATTTTGCTCTCAGTTTGACTTCCTATTCATATGCCACTCTGTACACCATTTTTTGAGACCTTTTGCACCCCTACTTTGGAGTAGTAAATCTCATTTAAACCCAAAAAAAATCCAAGCACAAATCATATCAAAACTCTTTGATTTGATCTTCGGTGATAAGCAGTTCGAGAGCCAGCAACTCTAGAACTTGGAATTTTATTCAAGTAGTCATTTCATCATTTCAAAGTGAGATCTCTAGGCTTGGTGAAAGGTATTCAACATGTTTACTAATTCATTTAATATTATTATCTATTACTGTAACATATTTTAGGTTATTAGATGATATTACGAATCTAGTGTATCGATGTCTGTCACATATTGGATGATTGAATATATTGGTGCATTTATATATTAAGCATAAAAAAATTTGTATGGTTATTGGTATTAAACTATAAGCTCAAAAATAAAAACAGAAAAAAACTACATTTTAATTAAATAATATTATAAATATGATCTTATCAATTAATAAATTATATCCTAAAGATTAAAATCATATAATAATTAATTTAAAATCTCTAAAATTTAGTCTTGCATAGCAATAATTTGGCAGCAAATTTTACTTTATTTTAATATATATATATATATTTACTTTATATTGAGATATTAATGTAACTATTTATTTGACTAGAAATTGATTATATATTGTAAATTTAATTTGGATAAAGTACATCATTTTGAGATTTCAAAGGTAACTTTTTTAATAATTGTAATAATTAATTTTGGTTGGGTTTAAAATTATTTTTATTCTATTCATTTAAAAATTATTTTATAGACAAGCACCTTTGTCCAAGTGGTTAATTGATTCGGCTTTGGTGTAGGATGTCACAAGTTCGAAACTTGCTTTCGTACGTTTATTTGAAATGGGATATGTTGTCCCAATGATTTGTTGTATATAAAGTACCAGTTAAAAAAAATTATTTTATAAATCTAAAAAAAAATTGTGTTGTGAACTCCAAATCAGTTAGCATTGATTTTGTAAATTTCATATATATATATATATATTGATATATTTATGTATATGCATATATATATATATTTATAGCATCATCAGAGAATGCCGAAACCCTAGGAAAACAAGATGAGGATGACGGCGGAGGATGGAAGACGGTTAAGCGGAAGGGGAAATCGACATTGGTTGATATCATCAAGCAAAAGTCGGCGACGAATATTCACAAAAAGGAAAACCCTAATCCATGGGTGGAGGCCATTGATAGCAACATCGTAATTCAAGGCAAAATCGACTATTTTGAACCGATAAGAGATGGAATAGAATCATATCAAGTGATAGATGACCAAGACTATGAAGAATCCAATCAAATGTGGAAGAAGTCTATCTATGCGTACATGGCAGAGAAAAGACCATAATTCGTATACTTTAATGCATATATAAAAAGGGTATGGAGACCTAAAGGATCATGAGATATATTTCGCAGAGAAAATGGATTCCATTTAATCAAATTTGAAAAAGAAGAAGACTATGAGCGAGTGCTAAAAGGAAGACCTTGGTTCATGGACAACAAATTAATAATTATGAAGAGATGGGAAACAGATTTCAATTTTGAAAGAGTTATGTTAACAGCTTATCCTATATGGATCAAGTTTAACAGTCTAAACCTGGCACTTTGGAATATAAGATGCATCAGTAAGTTAGCTAGCATAACTGGGAAGCCACTTGATATAGATGAGAACACCATGAAAGTTAGAAGAATTAAGTATGCAAGGGTTCTGGTAGAAATAAACGCAGATGCAAAATTACCAAAAACTGTGAAAGCAATAGATAAGAAAGACAATGTGTATACACATGAAGTAGAGTATAAATTCGTACCTCTAAGATGTGAGGAATGCAAATGTTTTGGTCATTCAAAAACAAAAGGCTGTAGTGATCAAAATAAACCAAAGCAAGTATGGGTTCTAAAATTCACAAGTAGTTCAACTAGTACTTCTGAAGTAGAATCCTTGGTAAATGATATAACTACTAACACTGGGATAACACCCCCAGAAATTGATATAGCCACAAAAGGTTATACATAAAAAGCTGCAACAAATGACCCAGAGTCGGAAAATTTACAACCATCGAAAGACACGATTGCTAAGGGCTCTAAAGTAGAGAAAGAAGCAGATTATCAATCTCAGAAATTACAAGAGAGTTGTTCAAACCCGGAGGACCATAAGCAACCACAACTGAGTTAGAGAAAGGAGGAAATGATAGATTTAGATGAAGATAATACTCCTGAAACATTGAATGAAACACAAAAATTAGATATACAAATAGAAACATCTGAAGAGGAGGAGACAGAAGGAAAACTTATACAAATACACAGAGATCAGTAAAGAATATGAAAAAAAAATTGAAAAGGAAAAAATGCAGCTGGTAAAAAGGCTATTGTAGTATCAGCTCCGATCATAAGAAGTAGAGCTGCAAGATCTTAATGTCAATTATATGCTGGAATGTGAGAGGTCTAAATGGTGATACTTGAAAATTAGACTTCTATAATCTAAGGAATAAGTATAAACCAACAATACTGGCAATATTGGATAATAAATTTATAGAAGACAGCCTGGAATCCTTTAAAAATCAGATAGGCAATAACTGGGATGTTTGCGACGACCCGAAAATTTTGATATTTGAATTTGAAATATTTAATTGATTTTAAATATTTGAAAGATAGTTTAACTTGAATTTCAAATATCAGAATTTATTTGGCAATTAAATTATTAAATTTAATTTTTGAAACTATGTAAAATATTGTATCTTCAGTTTTATGCTTGTTAAAAATAATTTGAAGTCTTGTAAAACCTATATTGATAATCTTAAGGTAATAGAACTTTTAAAATTGAATTTGAGAGTGTTTTGTTCTGTTGAAAATTTTATCGTTTAAATCGATATTTAAAAATAGCCTCCCGAGGCACAGTCTCGGATTTTGACGAAACCGGATCCATCATAGTGTATTATTATCGGATTTCAACTTTCGTAGTGTTTGGAGTTGTTGTGTGGCCGTACGATAAGTAAACGCGTTGAAAATTTATATCAAAATTTAATTTAATAGCTAAGTCCAAAACGCTATCTTCTCCATACGATCAAGTTTGGACTCGAAACCTTTTCCATTGCGTTCGGAATAGGGGTATAACCTTATGAACGCCTAGCGGTATGTCTCGATTGGAGATCGAGATTTTAATCTTCGTTTTCAGGACGATTTAAATTCGAATTCAAATTTAAATAAGATTGTTGCATTAAAATATTATGATGGAATACTATATAAACACGTATTGAAATTTTTACCACGTGTTTGTTTGATAGACACGCTTTCGCTTTTCTTTTAACAAATAGGAATGTTAACGCAATTTAAAAAAAAGAAATAAAAAATAAACGAACGAAGAAACAGAAAAACTCTCGGCTTCAAAATTCAAATTAATAGTTTATGGCCACAGTTCTATTTCATCTTGAAATCGATTAAATAAAAAAAAAGGTGATCGAGTTCGCGAATTTGAACATGGCCGCAAGACCGTGGAAGCTATTAGGCGGAAAATCTATTTCGAAATCGACTCGATCGGAATCAAAGTGAGGGGTGCTCGCATGTGCGTGGCGAAGTCGGCGAGCAGCTAGGGTTTCGATGGCCTTGGAGTTTGGGAAGCGACGGTGTGGAGCGAGACGTGGGTTCGTCGAGGCTGGGATTTGTGGTCGCGAGTGTTGGTGAAGGCATTGTCTTAAGCGGGGCGAATGTCGAGGCAAATTTAGGGTTCGTGCTCGATGTTGGTGGGTTGGTCAATTCTGGTAGTCGCGACGTGGATGATGGCGCGCGTCTAGGCAGGGTTTTACAGTAAGGTATAAATTTT
This sequence comes from Allium cepa, assembly GCA_030765085.1. Lineage (NCBI taxonomy): Eukaryota > Viridiplantae > Streptophyta > Magnoliopsida > Asparagales > Amaryllidaceae > Allium > Allium cepa. The sequence continues at coordinate 245,528,716 of CM060930.1, forward strand.
TATTTCTTTTAAAACATTTTTTCAATTTAAATACATATATATAACTCAGAAATTGACTTTTCAGTATGAAATATATATGCATGCAGATAAAAGTATTTTCGTAAATTGTTTTTAATATCTACATATACAAGTTAAAAAGGAATTTTAAATATTGAAGGAATTTATATAAGTTAAATTTTTTAAATCTATTTTTATAAGTGTATATGTCATGCCCCACCTTTATACCCACGCTAGCCAAGGACACTACGGGGTAATGCCGTCAACTAGCACGGAGAATAAGGCTGTTGAAGAGCGACCATCCGTGTAATTGTTTTGTGCAAGCACCGATATGCCAGATAAAATATAACATGCATTTCATATCAAGAGGAAACCCGAAATACCGACACAAACTCAAAGCTACTACATAGTGGCTATATATCTTCGGAAATAAATATAGAAATAAACATAACACAAATCAGTCACAGAAGTTCATATCACAAAGGCGGAAATAGATATGAATATAACACATAGAAGTGTTCATCAGAGTAGTGGTCGACAAGATCCACAATATCGCAAAAGAATAGATACAAGTGCTATACAAAAGAATATGTATACATTATGGAGTCTCTATCTCAAATCTATACAAAAAAATAAACTACTAATCTAAGTAGTTAGCCAAAAGTCAGAATAGTAACCCCAGAAGAGGAGTCAAGTAGAAGCACCTGTAACATCTCGGTCTGACCCGAGTATTATTTAATAAGAAAATAATAAACGGATCAGTCTAACTATAAATATAAGATGAAAAGATATAGAATAAGAGATATGACAAAAACGAAGGTATGATAACAAAAATGCCATACTTTGAAAAGTATGCATTGAATCAACAAAATCATACAATATCTCTAGAAATCTCAAACACTAAAAAAAATGTCATATTCCTTCACATATTCACCATATCAAAAATATTGATAAAACATATCAATGCTAATCACGAAAATTGTTGAAATAAAAATTCTAGAAATCATAACAAGAAATCCAGAAAACACAAAGGGGGGAAAGGCCTATCTCAAACAACCGGTCCGAAGACCTATAAGCCGATTGCTCCACGAACGGTCCGAAGACCTATGAGCCGATTGCTTCACGAACGGTCCGAAAACCTATGAGCCGATTGCTCCACGAACGGTCCGAAGACCTATGAGCGCTAGCCCGTAAAAGAGACATCGCACATCACTAGTCTAAACCATAAAATGATCATCATCGATAATCAAGAAGTGTCAATTACTCTAAGCTAGTAAATAATGAGCTTAGCTTCATGTCCCATAACCACTAGCTTAACTTAAATATTTATGAACAAATTGTAGATCCCCACTCGAAAATTGTCACAAGAGATTCAATCGAACGAGTCAAAGAATTAACCGATGAAGTAAACGCAAGTGTTTCATACCACTTGTTTTACTAAGCCGTTTAATTAGATTTCTCATACGAGTGAGGTAAAGGTTTTTATATACTAGTAGATTAGAAAACGGTTTTATAAACGAGTTTGGTATTGAAAATAGAGTTTAAATAATCTTTGATAAAGAGTTTGAATATTTTCTACTAGTATAGAAACCTTTGTATTTTAAAGTGACAAACCATAAAAATGATTGTAGAAACAATCAATCATAAAAATCCACAAATGAAGACGTGAATCAAATCCAAAGAAACCGATAAAGAATCCATCGAAACAGATATTCTAAAATCCCTAAAAAGGAATCATCAAAGTCGTAATAAATGATAATAACAAATAGGATCATCACGAATCGATTCAAATTGGAAATTCAATCCCAAAAGGCAAAGTGGGCTGAAACAACAAATTCAGTTGACTAAACAGAGATTTCAGTTGAGTAAACAGCAAATTCAGTTGACTAAACAGAGATTTTCAGTTGACTGAATTCTGCCTGGAAACATTCTGTTTCCAGGTTCAGTCGACTAAACAGAGAATTCGGTCGACTGAATAATGCTTGGAAACTTTCTGTTTCCAGGTTCAGTCGACTAAACAGAGAATTCAGTCGACTAAACCATGCCTGGGCTGTTTTTTAGCCTATTCAAATGAAGAGAAAGCTCTTCCAAAATGCAACCGGACGAACATTGGCTCTAAGGGTTTATGCCAATAGGCAACCCGACCCTATATGCTCCTCGATGCATCACCAAAACATGATCAAAACATCAAAGCTAGGATTTTAAAGATTTGGACCCAAAACACTAAAAATTGGAATATTCACCAATTCAACCCAAACCAAAAGCAAATTCACATGAATAAGTGTTAGGAATTCATACCTAACAACCAAAGATAATTATAGTCATAGATGTGAGATAAAAATCTCACCTTTAAACCCAAAACTATGAAGAAGAAGCTATAGAGCAATGGCAAGAACAATCACACTTCAATTCCAACCCCACAAGCTTGAATCTAAGCTTAAAAGAGAAACATTTCCTAAGTTAGGTTTAGGAATTTCTGAAATTGGAAGAAGAATGAGTTGGAGAAGAAGAAGAGAAGGCTTACCAAAGCTTCTTCTATGAATTTGGAGTTGGAGCTTGGATTTGCAATGAAACTAGGGCTTGGAATTTCTAATTTCCACTCTTTTCCCCCATTGTTGCTTAAAGCTTAAAGTGTTAGGAATATGAAATGAAGTAATGAAGAGTTGGAGTGGAGCTAGGGTCTTAAGATGGAACATTGGGCTGAAACCCAATCTCAAACCCAAAGTGAAAAAGTAGCAAAACTCTACTAACTCCAAACATATCAAAGCTTATACTCAAAAAGGTCGCAAACGGCATTTTGAACTCAATGGAAGTGGTCTCGAGTCCTAATTCGACTGTTTGCAAAAAGTAGCCTTTCGGACTAAAATCCGACGAACGATGAAATATTTAAATAAAATATTTAAACATACAATCGATAAATATGCGGGTTGTTACAGACTCCCCTCCTTAAAGAAATTGCGTCCTCGCAATACTTAAGAAGAAAATAAAGAGTAACAACCATAAAAGCATATCAACACAAAAGAAATATGAAATAGGAAGTTCACCATAAAAAGCATGAAAGAGTAAGCCTAAACGGGATCGCTCGATGAATTCCCAGGATTCCCAAGAGCAATCCTTAGGATCTGAGAACCATTGAACTTTCACAAGAAGAACATCTTTATTCCGATGGCGCTCAACCTCCGAAGCAATGATGCGAATGGAATGTAACTCCTAAGTCAAATCTGGTAAAACTTCACTTCCTTCAATAATACCGCTCAAGAATAAAAATCGGAATCCCTAAGGCATTTCCGTAGTAGAAAGACATGAGAAAACGTCATGAATAACAGAAAATTGAGCCGGTGCAACGACGTAGTATAAAATCGGTACGCCCGAGAAACTAGAAACTCGAATAATTTGGAACAACGACGTAGTACAATCGGTACGTCAAATTGAACCGAACACCATAAAAGAACATCGGATGCTAGCCCATAAAAGGAATGAGATAAAGCTCAATAAAACGAAGTATATCAAAATGTCCGATGAACTTAATTAAAAAAAAAGATAATTCCATTCAGACATCATCAAAGAATCAACCACTTGTTGCCTACGACTAAGCGCATTGGCAACACGATTTCCCTTTCCGGGAGTATAAAGAATATCAAGATCATAAGATGCCAGGAACTCGAGTCAACATGAAGTTCTTTATGAGAAAATAAATATTCCAAAGATTTATGATCGAGGTGGAGAACAAATTTCTCCCTCAAAAATGATGATGCCAAACTCTAAAAGCGAAAACAACAGCCGCGAGCACTAGATCATGAGTGGCATACCTAGTCTCGATCGGCTTTAATGATTTAGAAGCACAAGTGATAGCACGTTTTCTTTTGCAAGAGAACGACATTCAAACCAATACGATAAGCATCGATACAAAAGATAAAGTCTTGGTTCCCTTCGGGAATCACAAGAATAAGAGTATCGAAAAAAGAGTTTTTTTAAATAATCTTCTTTCTCGAAAATCTAAAACTTTCAAAATCACAATTATCTCAATGTAAAAATCTTTCTAGAAAAATTTACATTTTACAAGTCAATATATCGTGTCTGATTGTCTCATCAAAGCGTTTAGGAAATTCCTATCGATAACGTTGATCAAGCGCATCGACCAGAATTCTTAAAGCACTCAATGGGCAATACAATCACAAAACTATCTTCTATATGATAAACATGTTTCTAAAAACCTTTAAAATTCTCTTTGTTCGTTTTAAGAAAAAAAATCCCATTTATACTTATAACTAAATCTTATGAAAAAGATTTGCAAAATTTTAAATTGTTGTTTTCATCCAAAATCAATAAATACAAGAATGGCCTCACCAACATATTCATAGAATACTCGATTAGTAAAATGGATGAAATAAGCTAGATGAATCGAATGACATAATAAGTCATTCATAAGAATCATAACGAGTGCGGAATGCAGTAAATGGAATGCTAACTCCCGCAACTTGTAGCAAATGAAAATCGGTGGCAAGGTTGAGCTGACAAGACCTTAACACCACTCAAAAGATTGCCTAGGAGATAATCCTAAGACAAACTCAAAAATACCGGAAAGTTTCACAAACTATTTAAATGAGAGAAATAAGCACTTTCCTCATGATGAGGGCTTAAAGAATAAAATGATCCATCAAATTGGAATCAAAATCACAAAGAAAAATAGAAATCTGCTTAACAGATAGTAAATATCGGAGATGAATAGTCCACTCGGAACATACGATATGGCTTTATAATAATTAAGCAAATCCTTTCACAAAAATCAGTTTCGAAGCCTAAGTAAAAATCAGCTCGGAAAGAAAAATCACGTAAAATAATTTCGACATCAATAAAAAGCAAATTAAGTGTTGCGGATCTACCATCCGGATTCGCAATCCTCAAAGAAGTCAACAAACCCAAAAATGTTTAAAGAAAAAGAATCGATAAGTTCTTTTGATATAAAAATGATGAGATGAACCTATATCATAAAGGACTCGAATAAAAGATCACTGAGTAAAACAATGCCATCAAGGATTGAATGAAAAGTACCTTGACCACGAGAAGTGCCACTAGGCGTATTTAGCTTTCCCTCTCTCCTACTTTGAAGTTTGGGACAAGAAGATATATGGTGACCCGAATTTTTGCAATAGTGACAATAAAGGGGTTTCGGACACTCCCTTGCATAGTGGTCCATGGAACCACAATTGTAGCATTGTCCACGACTAGAGGTAGGAGTCTTGGCTACCGGAGTTTCTTGTTTCCCTTTCTTGTTGGGATTGGGGCCTTTGAATTTAATAGGCCTAGTCATATTATTGTTAAAGTTCTGTTTGGCACCGACAACTTCAACATCGCTTTCTTTATCGGCCTCTTCAAGTCGAAGAGCTATATCAATAAGATGATCAAAAGAAACTTCTAGTTTCAGAAGTAATGACTTCTGGAGGTTCTTATTCAACCCATAAACGAATCTCTTATTTTTCTTCAACGGGGTATTAATATACTCGACCCCATACTTAGAGAGAGATTCGAAAGATGCGACGTAATCCGTCACAGAAGATTCACCTTAAACAAGGTCAATAAAACGTCGGGCCAAAGTTACTTTTTCAGCCTCTGGCACAAATTTCAATTCGAATCTTTCCCGAAATCGCTCCCAAGTAAGATCTGCTTCAACGGTTTCAGAAACCAAAAGCTCATACCAATCTAATGCTCTTTCTTGGAGTATACTAGAAGCCACTTGGACTCGAGGTAGATCAATAAGGTTCATGCGAGAAAAGATGCGATCGCATGATTTGAGCCAAGCTTGAATTTCTATAACACTCTCGGATCCCTTGAATGGCCTTCCACCCAAATCGGTATAGTCTCTGCACAAGCGTGCAAAACCGGATCTAGGATGAGCAGGCTCTAGAATGGGTCTGGCTGCTTGATCGTTCTTTACTAGATCAAGAAGCTGCTGGGCAGACATAAAAACTCCATCTTGGGGAGTAGCACTATATTGACCGACGCTGGGACGACCATGTTTAACCATTTCTCTTCTTTAAGAAAGAAAGAAGGAAGAAGAAGGTTATTCACTGTTGTGTGCATTTCCATCACCGAACCAGCAAGCACAGGTACACCACCGAACCAATGCCTCTCCCCCTACATGCCGAACCAGCTCCTCACCCATCCCCTACCGAGCCAAACCTTGCTCTACTACATGCCGATCCAACCTTCTCCCCACGCCTAGCCGAACCAACCTCCACTTTCCACTACCGGACCAACCAACACCGAATGGACCACCACTACCGGACCGAAGCTCCACCGGTCCAAACTTCCATCTCCAGGCAACACCGAACCATGCTATGCCGGACCAAGCTCCAAGTCACGCTCCTAACCACAGAATCAACCTTGGCCGGACCAAAGCCCTACCGGTCCAACACCACTCCCTGCATAGCCGAACCAAGCTCCATCCACTCACCACCGGATACACCTTCACCGAACCAACGTCCCACCGGACCAACTCCACTTCCGTGAACTACCGAACCAAGCCCTTGCCGAACCAAAGTTGCCAGTCCAGATTGCATCAGCCCAGGTCCACCAGCAGCTATATACATCCAAGACCTCTACCCCCAGCCTCACTCTATAAATAGAGGGGCAGGGGTACAACAATGGCAGACAAGTTTGAGAGCTCAAGCAAGGAAGGAACTTTCAAACAACTTTCTTATACTTGTACTTAAAGCTTTGTACTTGTAATCTGAGAAAGAAAGGAGAATAACATATAAAGTGGACGTAGGCACATTCTGGCCGAACCACTATAAATCCGTGTGTCTTTTACAGTTTAGCCCCTGCTTTTTTCATATTTGCATAAGTAATCTAAAACCTGGAAAATAACATATAATCAACTAAATTATACGGATTGGAGGTGTTTGCCCATTTTTTGCGCAAACATTTTTGGTTCTTTCACTGAGAACTTGGAACTCGAAGCTTCAGCTTCCCTCATTCAACCTTCTTTCCCAATAGCACCCTTCATTGCCTAGGAAGCATGACTTCCAGGCCGAGAAAAGACGCTAACAAGGGAAAGAACGTTGCAACCAGCAGCGCTCCAGATCCAGTGGATCCAGATCAAGAGAACCATCCCACTACGAAAGCAGATCAGGCAAATCCGACAGCCCCTGCCGCGGAACAAACGGCAGCAATCACTAGGGCAGATCTAGACAGAGTTGTGACTGAAGTAACTAACCGCTTCGCATCCCAACAAGAAGCTTTGGTGAACCAACTCATGTCACGCTTGAGGGATGCCGAAGAATCCAACCGCAACACTGAATCATGGGGTGAGTCTCAATCTGGAGGATCTCAGAGACAGCGAAGGTCTTCCCTCTTCGAAGAAGCTATCAACGGGAACAACAATGATAGGGGCCGCGCCCGGACTCAGCCCGAACTCCGACTCGAGGAAGCGCTTGGAACCGAACCCAATGGGGGAGGCACCAGGCGAGGGTCGGATGTAGCTGACCCGGTCATGCCGCCTAATCATAGAAACCCCGCTGAACGGAGCCGAGCTAGAACCCAGCCCGAAGTTGACCCCATGGAAATGCTCGAAGCAGAACCCCACAGGGGAAGATCAAGGCGGGGGGCAACTGTAGCTGGTCCTAGCATGCATCCGAGCAGCCAAAGACAGCCACTGGATAACGTCAGAAGTGATAGGCTATACCATCCCTACAGGTCATCTGGACGAGATCGATCCCGCAGGGAAGAACCAAGCTCATTTTTGTCCGCTCCAAATTCTGATGAAAGAATGGCACGATTGTTCAGGGAATGCGTTCGACGGGAGCAAAGAGATCGAGGGATAGGCGCTAGGGTAACCAGCCCTTTCCCCCGCAACATCGAAACCGCTATCACACCTCGAGAATGGAAAATGCCGACGATGGAACCATACAAGGGAACTTCCGACCCCGTTGTACACCTGCAAAGATACACACAACATATGCTCATGAGCGGGGCAACGGAAGGAGTATTATGCAAATGCTTTCCACTATTTTTAGCAGATCTAGCTACCTCCTGGTTCTGCCATCTACCCCAAGGATCCATCAGTTCATGGGAAATGTTGAAGGAAAAGTTCATTAGCCAGTTCCGCATTCATGTGGAACAACCCAAGGATGCTTATTCTCTATCCAATGTCAAACAGAAATCCGAAGAGACACTGCAACAATATCTAACTCGCTTCAACCCCGCAGCGGCCGCGGTCCAAGATGCCGATGAGAAACTCACCCTAATGGCCCTCTGTAGTGGTGTTCACCCAGATACCAAGTTTGCTAGAAGACTAACTAAAGAAAAACCAGCTACCTTGCCCGATTTCTTCCATGAAGCTGGGAAGTACATGAGACTCGAAGAGGCTGCCACTGAAAGGCAGACAGGACCACAGGCTAAGACGGCCCATGGAAACGCCCCCGCCGCAGCGAAGGACATTCGGAGAAACGACTCCAGAGACAATGCAGGGGGCAAGAAGGGAGAAAAGCGCTTGTACCGACCAGGACCGAGATTCGACGCTTACACTCCCCTGAATGAAACAGTCGAGAACATCTTCCTGGCCACCCAGGACGAACTTACATACAAGTGCCCCCGTACAAGAAAGAGTCGGATCGCGCAATCTAGTCCGGAAAATTCTGCCGTTTCCACGAGTCTCATGGGCACGATACCAATGAGTGCCGCCATCTCCGAGACCTAATTGAAAAACACATCAGAAGAAAGAGATTTGAACGCTATGTGAAGGGACAGGACAGGACCCCAGCTCCTGCCCAGGAAGACCCAGGGCAGCTCCACCCAGAGACAGGCGGAGGAAATCGCAACACCAGCGGCTCCAGCCGAGAGAAGATAGTGGTCCATACAATATCGGGGGGCCACACATCGCCGACAAGAGCTGGGCAGAAATGGAAAGATATGGAAACTCACTCAGAAGCGAGGGTGACTGCGTCAATTCTGTTATGGAAGAACGCCACCCTAAGCGGAAGGAAAATAATGACATCACATTCAGTGGGCGCGACCTAGAAGGAAGGCAGTACCCACACATGGACCCTATGGTCATCTCTGCCTGGTTCGGTCCAGCCAAAGTTTTCCGAATTTTAATAGACACTGGAAGTTCAGTAAATATCTTATTCAAGCATGCTTTCGACAAAATGAAGTTGTCAATGAATGATGTATCCCCCTGCAACAAACCACTACACGGTTTCACTGGAGAAGCAAAGATGCCCCTCGGACAATTGGACCTCTTTGTTGAATTGGGAAGTCATCCCCGCTCCGCCGTTCGGAAACAAACATTTGTGCTAATAGACAACCACTCGGCCTACAATGCATTTTTAGGAAGACCAGCCTTGTCCGACTTTCAAATTGTCATTGCCCCATGGTGCCTGAAGATGAAGTTCCCAACGGATAATAGAGTGGGAGAAGTAGAAGGGGATCAAGACGCCGCTCGGGACTGCTATGTAACCGAACTTCGCAATAATCGCAGGAGAGATAAAGGAAAAAATGCAGAGACTATTCTCTGCATGAAAAGCTTGGAAGCATAGCAACTAAAGAAAGCCCCTCCTCTTCGGTATACCAGTGATCCTTTCAATGAATTAGACCCCAGGGACAAAGAGGAGGAGGCCACCGCCGAGCCTGCAGAGGCTATGGAATTCGTATCTGTAGACAAACGCGACCCAAGTAAACTGCTGAGAGTCGGATCTCAGTTAAAAAGAGAATTAAAGAATCAACTTATTGATTTTCTTCACCACAACATGGATGTATTTGCATGGACGCACGCTGATATGACTGGAATCTCCCCGGACATAGCATGCCACGCACTAAACATCGATCCTACCAAGGTACCGGTAAAGCAAAAGAAGAGAAGTATGGGGGCAGAACGATCAGCGCCCCTTGAGGAAGAAGTAAAGAACTTACTGGCCAATGACTTCATACGTGAAGCCATCTACCCGGAATGGATTGCCAACCCGGTACTGGTAAAGAAAGCTAATGGGAAGTGGCAAACATGCATCGATTTCTCCAACTTAAATGACGCTTGCCCGAAAGACTGCTTCCCACTCCCCCGAATCGACCAACTCGTGGACAGCACTGCCGGACATGAACTTTTATCCTTTATGGACGCATACTCAGGATATAACCAGATCCCTATGCACGCCCCCGATCAAGACCACACTAGCTTCATCACTGACCGAGGATTGTACTGCTACAAGGTAATGCGATTTGGACTTAAAAACGCCGGAGCTACTTATCAGCGCCTCGTCAACAAGATGTTTGCAGAACTGATAGGACGAATCATGGAAGTTTATGTGGACGACATGCTAGTGAAGTCAAGAAAAGCCAACGATCATGTAAGCCACTTGGGTGAGATGTTTCAAGTCCTTCGCAAATACGGAATGAAGCTGAATCCCCTTAAGTGCTCCTTCGGAGTATCGTCTGGAAAATTCCTAGGATTCATCGTCCATGCCAGAGGGATTGAAGCGAACCCCGAACGGGTCCAAGCTTTGAAAAACATCAAGATACCTTCCACTCGAAGGGAAATGCAAAGCCTAAATGGGAAAGTAGCCGCCCTAAGCAGATTCATCTCCAAGACAACTGACAAATGCATTCCTTTCTTCGAAGCCCTGAAGAAAGACAAAGGAAAATTCGAATGGACCGATGAGTGTTCAACAGCTTTCCTTAACCTAATCAAACACCTCCAGCGGCCACCAGTACTCTCAACTCCGAATGAAGGCGAAGGACTATACCTATATCTTGCTGTGTCATCCCATGCTCTAAGCGCCGCTCTGGTAAGAGAAGAAAATCACACACAACGGCCACTGTACTTCATAAGCAAAAGGTTCACGGGAGCAGAAGCCAGATATCCAAAACTTGAGAAACTAGCGTACTGCTTACTAATCACGTCACGGAAACTGTGACACTACTTCCAGTCTCATTCCATCCGAGTTCTAACCGATCAACCACTAAGGCAAGTACTTCATCGTCCCAATACCTCTGGGCGGTTACTTAAATGGTGCATTGAATTGAGTCAATATGATATCACCTACCATCCCCGCACCGCCATCAAAGGACAAACTATGGCCGATTTCATTGCCGAATTCACCACCGGTGAAGGTAGGGAGCAGTCTGAAATAACAGAAGACATCAAGTGGAGTCTCTTTGTGGATGGAGCATTGAACGAACAAGGCTCGGGGGCAGGCGTTGTGATCATCACTCCCAGGGGAAGAAAGCTGCGTTATGCACTAAGGCTGGAATTCGCTGCCACCAACAATGATGCCGAATATGAAGCAGTAATAGCCGGATTAGAACTCTCCCTGGAGATCGGAGTCAATTCCTTATGTCTTCACAGTGATTCGCAACTCATCGCAAATCAAATACTAGGGGAGTTCCAGACTCGAGGAGAGCGGCTCACGGCATATCTAAAAAAGACCAAGCAGCTGCTCAATCAATTGGATCACTACTCGATCAAACACATTCCTCGAGAAGAAAATCAAGAGGCCGACGAGCTGGCAAAGAAAGCTAGCATGGGAGATGATACCACTTCTGGAACGATAACTGTCTCAAGGCTACTAACCCCGAGTTTCGAGCAAGTAAACCTGATAGCTGCAACCGAAGAAGAAACATGGATGACCCCTATCCGAGAATACTTACAAAACGGCACCCTACCCGACGGGCGAAATGAAATTAAGAAAATTCTAAGGAAGGCTTCCCGCTACACAATACAGGAAGGCATCCTCTATCGGCGCGACTTCTCTAACCCCTTATTGAGGTGCGTTGCTGGAAGAGAATCCAAGGAAATTCTATCCGATATCCACCAGGTAAGTTGTGGAGACCACTCCGGAGGGCAGACCCTAGCAAAAAAGATACTCCGATATGGGTATTTCTGGCCCACTTTAAACAAAGATGCCTTAGACTTCGTCAGAAGATGCGACAGATGTCAGAAATTTGCTAAGATTCCTCGACTACCAACCAATGAAATTACTCAGATGACCAGCCCTTGGCCCTTCGCAATATGGGGAATTGACTTAATTGGCGAACTGCCGATGGGCCGAGGCGGGGCCAGACATGCCATAGTGGCAGTTGACTATTTCACCAAATGGGTGGAAGCGGAGCCTCTGAATAAAATATCTTCAGCTAAAGTTATCAACTTCTTGATCAAAAACGTTCTGTGCAGGTACGGAGTTCCCCTCAGAATCATATCAGACAACGGGCTTCAATTTGACAGCGAGGAATTCACCGATTGGTGCCAAGAGCACGGAATTCACAAAAGCTTCTCATCCATAGCTTATCCTCAAGCAAACGGACAAGTCGAAGCTGTCAACAAGATTCTCAAAACCTAAATCAAGAAGAAACTTGAAAAGTCGAAAGGCGCTTGGGTGGACGAACTTCCTACGGCACTTTGGGCCTATCGCACATCTTACAGAACTTCAACAGGGCATACTCCTTTCTCTTTGGCATACGGATCGGAGGCCATGCTCCCAGTTGAAACTATAGTGCCCTCTCACCATAGGATCCACTACATCCAGGAAGAGAACGAAGAACTCCTCCTCATGTCTTTGGATCTGATTGAGGAGAGAAGAAATGATGCAGCACTCAAAGCAGCAGCTCACAGACAAAAAGTGGCAGCACTATACAACTCCAAAGTCAAACATCGCAGCTTACAAGAAGGAGATCTTGTCCTCAAGAGAATTTTTCTGCGCCCCGGGGCATTGGACCCCATCTGGGGCGGACCATATGTAATTCATAGAGATCTCCACAACGGAGCTTATATTTTGTCAACAGTGGACGGAGAGGTGTTCCAGAGGGCATGGAACATCCGACACCTCCGTCGATACTTTTCTTAACTTGTACTGCCCATATGAAGTGAATTAACAAAGAGAATCAGTGGACGTAGGCATTTTCGTGCCGAACCACTTTAAAAAACTTGGCTCTTGTTAAATTGTTCCCTTATATCTTAGCTACTTGTTAAGCTTTATCCTTTGCTGTTGAACAAAATCCTTTGCAGATGACATTTCAATCCAGAGCTTCACAACACAACTCCACCTGGAAAAAATCTAACAGGTACGCTACGCTCCTATGCCCTCGCCAATGAGACATTTTGCTCCGGTATCCCTTTACTGTGAGTTAACTCATTGTTTGCCTCGGCCCTTAAAGCCGACTGTAATAAGCCGAGTATAAGTCATCAGAAAAAGGCCGACTATAGCCGATGGCAGCTCATTACAGCGATTCGGCTTGCCGGCAACTGTGAACCAATCATAAGCCCCAACATAAGGTGTGGCCAGCCAGGGGCAGTTCACAGTTGACGATCGGCCCCCACGCTAGCTGGCCACAGTAAATCGAATAATACCCACCATTACGGGCCATAATGGCCCGGGTAGTTACTGTGCGCGATCGGCTCCGATGTGTCTTAAGTGCGGCTGTGGTAAAAAAGAAAACTCCCCGCAGAGGCGTAAGATGGGTGACAAATGTCTCCAAGACCCACAGCTAGGGAAAGTGACTACAAAACCCGTTTGCCACGAACTTAAGCACATCAACGGCCTTCCGTGACTGGAAGTTTTACTTTTCCTATATTTCCATTTCGTTTAAAACTTTTCTCCTATTCTCCGTAACGGTGCTTGAAAGTACAGGACATGAAATAGGGAACGCTCGCTAATGGGAACGGAAACTTACAATCGGGTGGCAAGACACTCAACAGCATTCAGTGCTTAGTCTTACAGGGCGCACGCAGTTGCCGTCCACAGCCGAAACATGAAAGGCGGTACCTTCTACTTTTATACATTAATGCATAGCTACAGTTCATATCCACACATCACATTTACGTTGCAAAATGAGAAAATTATACTTTAAGCAAAAAACTTGGCATCAGGCACAGTCAAGTCACTAGTAACATGCATAGTTACATCACTCACACAGCACAACAGAATAGCGATAACATTCCAACATAAAGGAATCAGCTTATGTTATGAAATTACATAAAGTCATTATTACAGTACATTAATGTTTTGAACTAGCATATACAGGAATGTCAAGCAGACCAAATAAAATAACCAGCTGCATTAGTGCTAACCACTACACTTCAGAACCAGCTCTCCGAATCTACTTGGTTGCTGGATCGGAACTCCCAGCATGTTGACCAGAGGTCCCACCTGTCCAATTCAGAAGGAGAATCCATCAGATAAACAGCGAACGATCAAGTTATGAAAGACTAAAAAGAAAAGAGAAGAGAGACTCACCAGCACCCGCTTCTCGGTCCTCATCCCCCAACTGCACACCGGCTTCCTCCGCAGCAAGTAGCCGCATCCCCTCCTTCACCGCTACCTTCTCCTCCTTTGAGAACTGGGCGGTTACCACGTCCATCCTGAATGCCGCTCCACCTTCCTTATCCGCATCGGCCTTGGCCTCCTCCAAAGCCCGGAGATATATCCTAGCCATGATCCGATGATAGTCATCCATCCAGGATAGATTACCCTGCTTTCAGGTACGGAAGTACATATCCTGCAACATCTCATCCATCATCCCCTCATTCTCCTCAAACTCCCTCACTCGGGCCTCGGAGGACAACAACTTAGCGACGGCAACATCCCTCTCCGATCGATATCTCAAGCGGTCAGCCTGGAGAGACCTCCTCATTTCCTCCATCTCTTCCTTTAGCTTGGCTTGAGCAAGCTCTGCGGCTTCAAGCCTCCCAGACAACTCTTCAATCCGCTCGAGATCCGCATTCCGAACATCATCCACCGTCGCAATGGCCATATCAATCCGTCCCTTGCAAGCAGCCTCCATTTTTCACAATTCTTCCCTGCTGGCCTTTTCCAGATTCTCCTTCAACTGCCTGGAGGCTGCCTCGTGCTGAGAAATCTGGATAGCCTGATCGGCAAGCTGCTTGTCCTGATCAGAAACCTGTAGCCGCAGCCGGATGTTAGCACTCCCGATTTCCTCCCCAGCCCTAGCCAGTCGAGCATGATGCTCCATCAACTTCTTGACCTCCTCCGCGACCCGGTCAATGTTGGCCTTGGCTTCGTCCCCCATAGCAGCGATTCGAGTAGTGAGCAGATCCAAATCTAGGGACTTAGCCTCATCAAGAATCCAAACCATGGGATTGCGGGGGAGAAGATGCTCGCCAGTGGCCTCGTCAAATAATATATCCTGAGAGCTTGGGTCCAAATCCGGGTGGCCGGCAAAGGGATTGCGAGGCACGTCGGGACGTTTTATGCGGATAAGGGTAGGATTCTCGGAAGGAGGCGGAGAGGGGGAAAACTCCGTGGTCTCCTCCGCGGTATCTCGGGAAGGCTGAGCAGAAGGCTGAGAACCAGGTGGTGAATCAAACAAGGAACGCCTCCTCTTCCTCTGCTGGATATCTTCCTCAATGACACCAAGAAGAGGGCGATATTTAACTACATCCCCGGAACGGCCAGTTGGCGGCTTAGTAGCAGCTCTCATCAACTTGAATTGTTCGAGGCGGTGTCGAACGTCTGAAGTTTTGGCCACCTCGCCTGCCCCTGTAATAAAAAACAAGTGTTACGAGCGTACAATGGTCCATAATTCGAGAAATATGTTAAGTTAAAAAGAGTGAGAAGACACATCTATTATACAAACCCTGCGGAGGAGTAGGATCCTGCAATAAGTCCTGGATTTCATCCCAGGAAGGGAGCGAGCCATAAAATATTCCTAAGTCCTTATCGTAAATGGAATCTGCGGAAGTCAAAAGATCACCTTGCACCGCCGGAGTCACCCTCGTCGAGGAGCTCTTGGGGGATGGATCGACGCCAGCCCCAACCTTGTCAACCTCCTTTGCCTTCTTCGCCGAGGCTGATCCTTCCTCCAACCCTTCAAAAGCCTGGCGGAAGGCATCATCCGTCCACTCCTGGATCTCCCCTGCCTGCTCAGAAGACAAAGCCCCGACACCACTACCACCCTGTCCTTCACCTTCTCCATCTCCTCCGCTCTCCTCTTCGTCTCTTTCCTCCTCTCCACCTTTCTCCTCCGGAATATCTGGACATGTACTGGGAGAGGGTCCATCAGACTTCTTAAGTTTCTTTCCCCCAACGGCTGGAGGCACCGAGAAATGTCTCTTCTTGCTACTCTTCACAGTAGCCCCATCCTTGGCTTTAGCAGCCCTCTCCTCGGCTGTATCTCTTTGTTTAACCACAGATTGATGTGGCAGAATCAAGTTATACTCCAGGAGAGTGGCGTTCCTGATCAGGAAAGAAGCCGATCTATCCCTTCCCGTAATGGCCTTTATTTCAGTAGCCATCAGAGCCAAGGAATCAGTCTCCACAACCGCAAAGCCACCTGTTGCTAGCAAGGAATAAAAGCATATAAGGAGAAGCATTGTGATCGAGACAAGAAAAATATAAATGAAGTTCAACTTACAGCCGGAAGTGAAAAGGCGGAAAGAAACAGAGTCGTCCCTAATGAAAAACCATTCCTTCTTGAACATACTAAACTTCGAGTACAAATCCAGAACAGGCTTGAAGGGCACGATCGCTTCCAAACTGATATATGGAGACCCCTTCTTGTAGCCTCTCAAGTTGTACAAATATCGGATCTCCAGGTTGGAAGGTGGACGCCCATATCTCCTCTGAAAGATGACGAAAAGACTCACCAGAATGGCGTAGGAGTTAGGCTGAAGCTGGAATGGAGCCACCTTCAGATATGTGATAAAACTAACTATCCAGGCGTTGAGAGGCGGGATAGCACCACACATACAATGATATCTGTTGTAAGCAAAGTAGCCTTCGGGGAGGTCATACGGCATCACTCCTTCCCCCGGCAATAGCATGCGCGCTCTATCTATTCCGAAGGCACGAGATATAACATCAAGTTGCTCCTCCTTCAAGGAGCTCGGAAAGCAATCGGGAGGAGAGTTCAGAAGCTCTTGGGGACCATACCCATCCACTAACGACCTCGGGGCAGGTCCATGTCGCGCCGGTTCTGGTTGGGCTAGGGGCACGGAAGAAGACTCTCCTCTATCCTTGGACTTCTTACTATCTGATCCAGTTTCCGCTTTGCGAGACATTTATCTGCAACACAAGAAAAGAACGTTATTAAAACAAGAAGTATGGAAATGTAAGCAAGCAAGTACGTAAAGCGAGCAGGTGTATATAGGTCTAGGGTTCCACTCAAGATTCGAGTGTGAAAGCTCAATCGGCGTAGCCCATTCGGCATAAAGTCCATCCAGCATTTAGGTTCATTCGGCACTCTAATTCCCAATCTCATTCGGCATTACCAATACACATGTCCATTCGGCAATTCAGGTGTATGTGTTCATTCGGCAGCTCACATGGTTCGGCAGTTAGGAGAGCTACGGTACTCGTTCGATTCGGCTGTTTAGTACAGTTATGGTTGATTCGACACTCGATGGATTCGGCTATCACACTCGGTAGGAAATAACGAAGGCGTGACTCACCTACTTATAGGCGAGCCCAAGATAACCGGACCGGATGGTTTGGCTCTCGAAACCGAATGAAGCTATTACAACTACAGGAAAACAAAGTATGCCATGTGCATACACATGCCCTACTTTGGGGGGCAAGTGTTGTGTGCATTTCCATCACCAAACCAGCAAGCACAGGTACACCACCGAACCAATGCCTCTCCCCCTACATGACGAACCAGCTCCTCACCCATCCCCTACCGAGCCAAACCTTGCTCTACTACATGCCGATCCAACCTTCTCCCCACGCCTAGCCGAACCAACCTCCACTTTCCACTACCGGACCAACCACCACCGAATGGACCACCACTACCGGACCGAAGCTCCACCGGTCCAAACTTCCATCTCCAGGCAACACCGAACCACGCTATGCCGGACCAAGCTCCAAGTCACGCTCCTAACCACCGAATCAACCTTGGCAGGACCAAAGCCCTACCGGTCCAACACCACTCCCTGCATAGCCGAACCAAGCTCCATCCACTCACCACCGGATACACCTTCACCGAACCAACGTCCCACCGGACCAACTCCACTTCCATGAACTACCGAACCAAGCCCTTGCCGAACCAAAGTTGCCAGTCCAGATTGCATCAGCCCAGGTCCACCAGCAGCTATATACATCCAAGACCTCTACCCCCAGCATCACTCTATAAATAGAGGGGCAGGGGTACAACAATGGCAAACAAGTTTGAGAGCTCAAGCAAGGAAGGAACTTTCAAACAACTTTCTTATACTTGTACTTAAAGCTTTGTACTTGTAATCTAAGAAAGAAAGGAGAATAACATATAAAGTGGACGTAGGCACATTCTGGCCGAACCACTATAAATCCGTGTGTCTTTTACAGTTTAGCCCCTGCTTTTTTCATATTTGCATAAGTAATCTAAAACCTGGAAAATAACATATAATCGACTAAATTATACGGATTGGAGGTGTTTGCCCATTTTTTGCGCAAACATTCACAAAATGAATATCAAGCAATCTTGATAGATAAAATAAGGAATCATAAAGAAAATAGGATGAATTGGTACGAAGACACGAATTAAATCATAAGGCACAACTCCTAAGATGGACTTAGGACGATGATCCTTGTTAAATTATTCTACATTGTTCCGAAGTTTCTCTCTGATACCAAGCTGTCACGCCCCACCTCTATACCCACGCTAGCCAAGGACACTACGGGGTAATGCCGTCAACTAGCACGGAGAATAAGGCTGTTGAAGAGAGACCATCCGTGCGATTGCTTTGTGCGAGCACCGATATGCCAGATAAAATATAACATGCATTTCATCTCAAGAGGAAACCCGACATACCGACACAAACTCAAAGCTACTACACAGTGGCTATATATCTTCGGAAACGAATATAGAAATAAGCATAACACAAATCAGTCACAGAAGTTCATATCACAAAGACGGAAATAGATATGAATATAACACATAAAAGTGTTCATCAGAGTAGTGGGCAACAAGATCCACAATATTGCAAAAGAATAGATACAAGTGCTAGACAAAAGAATATGTATACATCATGGAGTCTCTATCTCAAATGTATACAACAAAATAAACTACTAATCTAAGTAGTTAGCCAAAAGTCAGAATAGTAACCCCAGAAGAGGAGTCAAGTAGAAGCACCTGTAACATCTCGGTCTGACCCGAGTATTATTTAATAAGAAAATAATAAACGGATCAGTCTAACTATAAATATCAGATGAAAAGATATAGAATAAGAGATATGACAAAAACGAAGGTATGATAACAAAAATTCCATATTTGAAAAGTATGCATTAAATATCAACAAAATCATACAATATCTCTAGAAATCTCAAACACTAAAAAGAATGTCATATTCCTTCACATATTCACCATATCAAAAATATTGATAAAACATATCAATGATAATCACGAAAATTGTTGAAATAAAAATTCTAGAAATCATAACAAGAAATCCAGAAAACACAAAGGGGGCAAAGGCCTATCACAAACAACCGGTCCGAAGACCTATGAGCCGATTGCTCCACGAACGGTCCGAAGACCTATGAGCCAATTGCTCCACGAACGGTCCGAAGACCTATGAGCCGATTGCTCCACGAACGGTCGAAAGACCTATGAGCCGATTGCTCCACGAACGGTCCAAAGACCTATGAGCCGATTGCTCCACGAACGGTCCGAAGACCTATGAGCGCTAGCCCGTAAAAGAGACATCACACATCGCTAGTCTAAACCATAAAATGATCATCATCGATCATAAAGAAGTGTCAATTACTCTAAGTTAGTAAATATACGAGCTTAGCTTCAGGTCCCATAACCACTAGCTTAACTTAAATATTTACGAACAAATTGTAGATCTCCACTCGAAAATTGTCACAAGAGATTCAATCGAACGATTCCAAGAATTAACCGATGAAGTAAACGCAAGCGTTTCATACCACTTGTTTTACTAAGCCGTTTAATTAGATTTCTCATACGAGTGAGGTAAAGGTTTGTATATACTAGTAAATTAGAAAACGGTTTTAAAAACGAGTTTGGTATTGAAAATAGAGTTTAAATAATCTTTGATAAAGAGTTTGAATATTTGCTACTAGTATAGAAACCTTTGTATTTTAAAGTGACAAACTATAAAAATGATTGTAGAAACAATCAATCATAAAAATCCACAAACGAAGACGTGAATCAAATCCAAAGAAACCGATAAAGAATCCATCGAAATGGATATTCAAAAATCCCTAAAAAGGAATCATCAAAGTCGTAATAAATGATAACAACAAATAGGATCATCACAAATCGATTCAAATTGGAAATTCAATCCCAAAAGGCAAAGTGGGCTGAAACAACAAATTCAGTTGACTAAACATAGATTTCAGTTGACTAAACAGCAAATTCAGTTGACTAAACAGAGATTTTCAATTGACTGAATTCTGCCTGGAAACATTCTGTTTCCAGGTTCAGTCGACTAAACAGAGAATTCAGTCGACTGAATAATGCCTGGAAACTTTCTGTTTCCAGGTTCAGTCGACTAAACAGAGAATTCAGTCGACTAAACCATGCCTGGGCTGTTTTTCAGCCAATTCAAATGAAGAGCAAACTCTTCCAAAATGCAACCGGACAAACATTGGCTCTAAGGGTTTATGCCAATAGGCAACCCGGCCCTATATGCTCCTCGATGCATCACCAAAACATGATCAAAACATCAAAGTTAGGATTTTAAAGATTTGGACCCAAAACACTAAAAATTGGAATACTCACCAATTCAACCCAAACCAAAAGCAAATGCACATGAATAAGTGTTAGGAATTCATACCTAACAACCAAAGATAATTATAGTCATAGATGTGAGATAAAAATCTCACCTTTAAACCCAAAACTATGAAGAAGAAGCTATAGAGCAATGGCAAGAATAATCACACTTCAATTCCAACCCCACAAGCTTGAATCTAAGCTTAAAAGAGAGACATTTCCTAAGTTAGGTTTAGGAATTTCTGAAATTGGAAGAAGAATGAGTTGGAGAAGAAGAAGAGAAGGCTTACCAAAGCTTCTTCTATGAATTTGGAGTTGGAGCTTGGATTTGCAATGAAACTAGGGCTTGGAATTTCTAATTTCCACTCTTTTCCCCCATTGTTGCTTAAAGCTTAAAGTGTTAGGAATATGAAATGAACTCAATGGAAGTGGTCTCGAGTCCTAATTCGACTATTTGCAAAAAGTAGCCTTTTGGACTAAAATGCGACGAACGATGAAATATTTAAATAAAATATTTAAACATACAATCGATAAATATGCGGGTTTTTATCAAATACATTTCTGTTGGTGGCGGAGAATTTATTCTCTTAGCTTAACACCCTTCTCTGAGACGTACGAGCTCAAAGGTTATGTAGTTGATGGTTACTAGTGATATATTCCCAATTTGGTAATGTAGAATGCTGAGTGTTGCTGATCATTTGTTGATCAAAGCATGGCTTTTGTGAAAAGCGTAGCTTTGTGGACGAGACTTCGTCGAACCTCACACCTCGGAAATGGTTGAAACAGGAAGGATGCGGCAAGGTTATGGGGGTCGCGCCCCTCAGGGTATGTACATCTCCTTCTGGATAAAAAGTGGCATCTGGTATGGAGTCCAGATATTTAACTTGTGTGGATTTAAAAGTGGTTTTCTGGTATGGAGCCCAGATTATTTACTTAGTGGTTGTTGGTTGAGAGACGCCTCAAATAAAGGTCGGTCTAGACCGAGGGGTGGCATACTCGTGTCAGTAGTTACCTAGTTACAGAGGTAACCCGGCCTTATGTTGGCAGAGATCCGGTTAGGCTCTCGGGGCATCCCTCTAGAGGCGTACTCATTCGGAAAGGAAGTTCCTTAGCCTTGGCCATTTGTTGGAAATCCAAACAAACAATACGAGCCCTTTACGATTGTAGTTGTATACCCTGTCATTCTTAAATGGTAGCTATAATAGGCATAATATAATGTACATATGCTGGCTAAGATTAATATTATACTTTTGAAATGTTTTCCATACTATGCACTAATAATAATATCAAAAAGATTTTGCGTATCAAGCATGGTTGACTACCATAAGGAGAAATCTCCTCGAAGTGTGCGATTGCATTGTGTGTGTGCCAGGAGGCCTTATGGTAGTTTCATTTTCCAAAAGCATAGCGGATTTCTTTTTATTTCTTTATGCAAATAACTATTTTAAGATTTCACACCAGTCTCACGACTGACCTGGAGTTTATTGTTCCCTTTCTAAACTATGGATTCCCATAATTTTCCACACGGGCAGCCTAGAGTCAGGTTATCATTGTTCTGGAGCGAAGTCAGGAGAGTATGCTGTGGAGATCAGGAGACAAGCTGGATAGCGAGACGTACTTCCGTGTATTATTATCATTCCGCTGTGTATTCAATCATATGGGCAGGTTATTATAACTGCCAGTGTTGTGTGTTGTTGTAATACTCTGATGATGTATTGTATAATTTGATATAGTTCTTTTGTTTTAAAGATTATTCATTTGTCTGTATATATTGTTCCGTTGCGATTGTGAGATTTTGATATTGTTTCTGTTTCTTCTTCTATCTTCTTCTTTTTTAACCCTAATGATTCGGTTTTCCAGCATTCGATTGTTCGACATTTGATACAGTGGACGTATTGATGTCGACTTTCGGGCGTCCAAAATTGGGTCGTTACAATGTGGTATCAGAGCAACTGGTTAAACGATAACCTTGGCTCTGGTGGAGATTACTCATTAGAGATAGAGTCAGTACTCTAGAATGAGTTTGAGTGTATTAATAGATATGGGCGCGTATTTGTTAGTGAATATAAAAATTGTTTTATATTGTGTTGATTGGTTTGTCGAGTGGTATATGGATTCTGGTCAATACGAGTAATTAACGTTATTGATAGGGATCTTTAAACACTTGAATAGAACAATTTGACACGATATTGTTTTAAAATAGGCTAAATGAAATAATTTTACCCAAATTATTTTCGTATATAAAAGAAATAATTTTTTGTAAATTATTATATTATATGGTTGCTTGGTTACTAGGAAGTGATAATATTAAATTATTATCATTGTTGTATAAGAATTGAATAAGGAATTGAAATCATAACCAAAGGTTAAGAAATAAATTCATATACAAATGGGATTTGTAAATGTAAATTTTAAATGTGATTTATAATTTGAAATAGAATTCCAGAGAAACATTTGAAAAGAAATTGAAGGATTTGAAAATTGAAATTTTGGTGAAAATTTAAATTCCCTTGAGTTTGGAAATGTTTTTCAAAAAATTTGGAAGATAATGGTGATATTATTTGGGGAAAATATTTTGAATTGGATTTGAAATCTGGTAGAATTCGGAAATAAAAATATTTCAAAGGTTTTGGAAAAATGCGTTTGAAGAGATAAAATCACTAAACACTTTTCGGTCGTTGGAAAATAATTCCGATGATGATCGCGATATCATTGGTGTTCATTTTCGAGTTTCCAGGAGAGGAATTGCTGCCAGGATATTTTAAAATTGAAATTGTTTGCAAAACTAGATTTGGTTTTGGAAATTCAAAAGATAATTTGAATTGATTTCAACAAAATGATATTTGAAATGTTGGAAAAACTCTGGAATCCTAGTTAAAATATTTATGGAATATAATTGAATTTGGTAACTTATAAAATTTGAAATTGTTAGAATGAAATCTAACTTGAAGAAAAGTTAAATTAAAATAGTGTGAAATGTAGATAAGTTGGAAAACTTATCGAAGCCTTAAATTTAGATTAAAACTGAATATTTGAATTGAGTTAAATTAAGTGAAATGGAAAAATTGTCAAATTGGACCAAATGAAACAAAGTATTGAAATAAAAATTAGTAAGTGAAACTAATTAAAGAAATGACAAATTAAATATGGTTTGTAATGAATTGAATTCAATATTTTTTAAAATGAAAGGTAAATTGAATTCATATGGAATTGGAGATCCAGTTTAAATATAAGTAGATATACACCAAAGTGGTGAATTGAAAATAAATATAAGAAGCATATAGAATATTTATATTGAAATTAAGAAATAAATGGTGAAATTCTTAAGTAAAATTTGGAATTGAGGAATATTCTAAGTTAATAAGTGAATGAAGATTAAATTGGAAGTTGCAAAATGGTGATTGTGAATAAGTGGATAGAAATCAAAATAAATGTGAATGAAAGAAAAGAGAATTGATATAGTTAATAATCAATTTGGAAATAAATACGCAGGATGTACGTATATTATTTTATTCGCAAGCAATTTGATCCAGAATTTGAGCATAGAATTTCGAGATAATTATATCGATCCGAGTTAGGATTTTTCACTCGATTTTCGACGCTGAACCTGGATATGGATTTTTGGTTGATTCTGGAAATTCTGTATCATAGTTTACGGCTATGCAAGGAGAATGACGGTTTCTGATCAAGAAACCAGATCTGAGTCCACACTAGGAAATCAGGTGGACGATACTAGTTCGGAAGTGAAATTGTGTGATCGAGTGAGCGATCGAATTTGGTATTGCGTACGAATGATATATGTGCATCATACAGATTTGAATAAAATAAATGTTGAAACTTTTGTAAAGAAATGTGCAAAATGAATTTTAATGTTGTAATTGGACATTATTGTTAAGTAAAATATACATGGGTTATAAAGGAAAAGGGAATTGGATTTTTGATTTCAGAAGATAAATGAAATTTCTCGACAAAAAGGTATGTATTTAAATTTCTATATAAAATTTGATGATTTTCTGGTTTTGCCACTTGGCTCTTTGTTTTCTTTTAAAATCTCGGGACCCGTTGTGGCATTTTGTAGTAGTACCGATCTAGCCATGCAAAATAGACGCGGCAAAATTTTTCGAAAATTTAAAGAGTTAGAAAAATTTTGAGAAAATTTTGAAAATTTAAAATTTGAATTTGAATTTAAATTTGAATTGTTGAGAAAATAATATTATTTGGAACTTATGTAAGGTTGGGAAGTTAGTTGAAGTGATAATGGATCTTTAATGAAAAGATTTGTTTTGGCAAGTTGATAAAACTGTTTGGTTTTGGAAAAATGATAAACGGGTTGGAGCATTCTTCTTAACTAGTAATTTCAGGACGAAATTCTTTTAAGGGGGAAGAGTGTGACAACCCGGAATTTTTGATATTTGAATTTGAAATATTTAATTGATTTTAAATATTTGGAAGATAGTTTAACTTGAATTTCAAATATCAGAATTTATTTGGCAATTAAATTTAATTTTTGAAACTGGGTAAAATATTGTATCTTTAGTTTTATGCTTATTAAAAATAATTTGAAGTCTTGTAAAATCTATATTGATAATACTGAAGGTAATAGAACTTTTAAAATTGAATTTGAGATTGTTTTGTTCAGTTTGAAAATTTTATCATTTAAATCGAAGCCTTCCGAGGCACAGTCTCGGATTTCGACTAAACCAGTTACATTGGATCCGTAATAGTGTATTATTATCGGATTTCAAGTTTCGTAGTGTTTGGATTTGTTGCGTGGCCGTACGACAAGTAAACGCGCTGAAAATTTATATCGAAATTTAATTTAATAGCTGAGTACAAAAAGCTATCTTCTCCATACGATCAAATTTGGATTCGGAACCTTTTCCATTGCGTTCGAAATAGGGGTATAACTTTCTTAACGCCTAGCGGCACCTCTCGATTGGAGATCGAGATTTTAGTCTTCGTTTTCAGGACGATTTAAATTATAATTCAAATTTAAATAAGATTGTTGCATTAAAATATTGTGATGGGATCCTATATAAACACGTATTGAAAATTTTACCATGTGTTCGTTTGATAGACACACGTTCTTTTTTCTTTTAACAAATAGGAATGTTAACGCAATTCAAAAAAAAAGAAATTAAAAATAAACAATCGAAGAAACAGAAAAACTCTCGGCTTCAAAATTCAAATTAATAGTTAATGGCCGCAGTTCTTTTTCATCTTGAAATCAATTAAATAAATAAAAAAGGTGATCGAGTTCGTGAATTCGAACATGGCTGCGAGGCCATGGAAGCTATCAGGCGGAAAATCAATTTCGAAATCGACTCGATCAGAAACGAAGTGAGGGGTGCTCGCATGTGCGTGGCGAAGTCGGCGAGCAGCTAGGGTTTCGATAGCCTTGGAGTTTAGGAAGCGGCGGCGTAGAGCGAGACATGGGTTCGTCGAGGCTGGGATTCGTGGTCGCGAGTGTTATTGAAGGCGCTGTCTCGAGCGGGGCGAATGTCGAGGCAAATTTAGGGTTCATGCTCGATGTTGGTGGGTTGGTCAATTCTGGTGGTCACGACGTGGGTGATGGCGCGCGTCTAGGCAGGGTTTTACAGTAAGGTAAAAAAAATTATTTCTTTTAAAATTTGTTTTCAATTTAAATACACATATATAGCTCAGAAATTGATTTTTCAGTATGAAATATATATGCATGCAGATAAAAGTATTTTCGTAAATTGTTTTTAATATCTACATATACAAGTTAAAAAGGAATTTTAAATATTGAAGGAATTTATATAAGTTAAATTTTTGAAATCTATTTTTATAAGTGTATATATATTTTTAAAGGGAAATTTATCAGTTAAATTAAATAGTTAGTTTTTAAACAATAAATTATAGTGGTTAAATTATTTAGTTAACCTATTGAATTATTTTAGTTACTGAAGGATTTTATTTAAAAAGGAAAATTTGTTTAAAATTAAATCACTAGTTTAAAATTAAAATTATTAGTTGAATTAAAACTTTTAAATGGCAATTGAATTGTTCGAATGTTAATTAAATCATCTAATATTTATACAAGGTTAAAAATTGTGAAAACAAGCTAGAATGAAAATGGATTGAAAAGAAAAAGAAAAGGTGAGATCTTCTCACTCAATTGAAAAATTAAAATTTCAATTTTTGGTTGATTGTTTGGATGTGATAGTATATATAGTAGTATATGTATCTATATATATATATACATACATACATATATATGTATGTATGTATGTATGTATGTATATATATATTGGAGCGATTGATTTTCCGCATTATATAGCGGATGAGACCCTATGCGCCGCATAATAGCGGATGATTTGATGTAATCCCATATACCGCGATATTCCACCTCGAAGTGGAATTGGTATTTAATTGTTGTGCTAACATCTGTGGATGCAGGGAAACAGGTTGGAGGGATCCAACTGGATTCCTCAAATTGTTGAATTTATTTCATATGTTGAGATGTGATTATTGATAATCTGTGAATGATTATATTGACGATTGAAATTTATTGAAGGTTATGGTTTGGCCGAATATGTTCTGGTGTTTTAAATTACCAAGATATATAATTGGATTTTTGGAAGTTAAAGTACATTAAGTAAATTTATTTTAGAGAATTGGATAAATTTGAAAGAAGGAATTTGGGAAAATATAAAGGTTGATTTTTGAAAACCTATTGAATAAATTCTAAGTATGGGAAAAAGAATTTAATAAATGAAAATAAATGAATTTTGAGAGATTAAATAATATAGTTTAAAAGTTGAAGAATTTATTTTAAAATTTGGATTTTAAAATCTAAATAAAGGTGTGAATATTGGATTAATGATTTTTGAAATTAATTTGGAAATCAATTTGGAATTTGATTTAGTGTTTGAAAGTGAATGTTTGGAAATCGATTTGAAAATTGTAGATCAATTGATATTTGGAAATGAAAATTCACAATGGGAATTTATAAAGGAATGGGTAATTTGTTTTAAAAATAAGTATTGGTTTATTTTTAAAAGTGTGGAAAGAAAATTTACGAATTTGGAATGTAAATGGAAATAAATCGAGAAGGGTTTATAAATTGATTTAGATGAACCATTATAGAATGGGAAGTGTATTTTCCTTGGAAAGCCGAGTATGTTTTCAAAGTAGCTTATAAATATAGATTGAAAGTTTTAAGGATGGTTTTAAAAAGGATGTTTGTAGAGAAAGTATTTTCGTAAATTGTTTTTAAATCTTTAAAAGTAAATATTTATTAAGTTAATTATAGAAGTGATTGTTTTAAAGATTTAATTAATATTTGATTTAGAAAATGGTTATTTAAACAATTATACTCTATCTAATAATTAGTTTATTAAAATTAATTTGGACTTAAGTTTTATATGAGATATTAGTATAAAAATTTCATAACTAATATTTTAAATAAAGTGTTTAAAAATAGTTTTCATTTTAAAGTGTTTCCAAGTATATTTTGGATAAGTGATTTAAATTATTTTAAAGTATTCGGACTTGGCAGATTTTAAGTGGAAATAAATAATATTAGGAATCTTATTCCGCGAGTGAAAAGTGATTTGAAATTTGTTTTAAAGGGTTGAAGTGTGAAAATATATCTTGCGAAGATATTTTGAAAATAAATAATTTCGAAGTGTGAAAATATATCTTGCGAAGATATTTTGAAAATAAATAATTTGGGGAAATTATTTAAATTTGATGTTGTTGTGAATATTGTTTGATAGTTAAATAACCAACTATCAGTATAAACAATTTGGGAAATTATTAAGGCTTGATGATTGTTGTGAATGTTGTTTGATAGTTGAATAACCGACTATTAATATTGGCCTTTGAAACGGCACTTGAATTTGTTTTCAAAATGGGAGATGACTTTATGTCATAAAACACATTCTGAATAATGATACGATGAAATGAGATTGCATTTGAAGATGGTGTTGAAGACCAGGTATTTTCGGAATCGAAAGGATTACCTGTCCAATGTCTCTGCACCGAGTTGCTCCGGTATAGAGATTTATATCACCATTTGTGATGGGGAGTCCGGACGTGATTAGGAATTATGCAGATTGCAAGGACTTCTTTTGAAGTGCCTTCGTTTTCGTTCGATCCCGGAACGGACTTGTATGGTTGTATGTCTGACGTTACACTTTGAGATGTAAAGCTGGTTTTTATCAAATACATTTTTGTTGGTGGCGGAGAATTTATTCTCTTAGCTTAACACCCTTCTTTGAGACGTACGAGCTCAAAGGTTATGTAGTTGATGGTTACTAGTGATATATTCCCAATTTGGTAATGTGGAATGCTGAGTGTTGCTGATCATTTGTTGATCAAAGCATGGCTTTTGTGAAAAGCGTAGCTTTGTGGACGAGACTTCGTCGAACCTCACACCTCGGAAATGGTTGAAACAGGAAGGATGCGGCAAGGTTATGGGGGTCGCGCCCCTCAGGGTATGTACATCTCCTTCTGGATAAAAAGTGGTATCTGGTGTGGAGTCCAGATATTTAACTTGTGTGGACTTAAAAGTGGTTTTCTGGTATGGAGCCCAGATTATTTACTTAGTGATTGTTGGTTGAGAGACGCCTCAAATAAAGGTCGGTCTAGACGGGGGGTGGCATACTCGTGACAGTAGTTACCTAGTTACAGAGGTAACCCGACCTTATGTTGGTAGAGATCCGGTTAGGCTCTCGGGGCGTCCCTCTAGAGGCGTACTCGTTCGAAAAGGAAGTTCCTTAGCCTTGGCCATTTGTTGGAAATCCAAACAATCAATACGAGCCCTTTACGATTGCAGTTGTATATCCTGCCATTCTTAAATGGTAGCTATAGTAGGCATAATATAATGGTACCTATGCTGGCTAAGATTAATATTATATTTTTGAAATGTTTTCCACACTATGCACTAAAAATAATATCAAAAAGATTTTGCGTATCAAGCATGTTTGACTATCATAAGGAGAAATCTCCCCCAAGTGTGCGATTGCATTGTGTGTTTGCTGGGAGGCCTTATGGTAGTTTCATTTTCCAAAAGCATAGCGGATTTCTTTTTATTTCTTTATGCAAATAACTGTTTTAAGATCTCACACCAGTCCCATGACTGACCTGGAGTTTATTGTTCTCTTTCTAAACCCTGGGTGCCCATAATTTTCTACACGGACAGCCTAGAGTCAGGTTATCATTGTTCTGGAGCGAAGTCAGGAGAGTATGCTATGGAGATCAGGGGACAAGCTGGATGGCGAGACGTACTTCTGTATATTATTATCATTCCGCTGTGTATTCAATCATATGGGTAGGTTATTATAACTGCCAGTGTTGTGTGTTGTTGTTGTAATACTCTGATGATGTATTGTATAAACTGATATAGTTCTTTTGTTTTAAAGATTATTCATTTGTCTATATATATTATTCCGCTGCGATTGTGAGATTCTGATATTGTTTCTGTTTCTTCTTCTTCTGTAACCCTAATGATTCGGTTTTTCGACATTTGATACAGTGGACGTATTGATGTCCACTTTCGGGTGTCGAAAAATTGGGTCGTTATAATGTTATTCATAATAGCACTAATATAATCAAAGGTAGAATCATGGTGTTATGGGATAACAAAATATGGACATGTAATATGATAAATATAGACGATGAACAAGCAACAATACACGTGAAGAATGTGGGAGGAATGGAGATAGTTACAACAGTATATATCCAAGCAATTTGGCATCAGAAAGGAATAATCTATGGAAGAAACTAGTATAGAATTCGAAAATCATACAACAACCATGGCTAGTTGTAGGAGACTTCAATGCAGTACTAAAGATCAATGAAAAACAAGGAGGACTTACATTAAGGGTCTGCCAAGTCTCCGAGTTCAATAATTGAGTACTGGCAGCAGGATTAACATAAGTATTCCACACAGGCCTGAAATACACATGGAAAAGTGGTGAGGCAAAAAAACACTTAAGATTGGACAGAGCATTAGGAAATGCCGAGCTACTAAATAAAATACCAAATATAAAAGTTACAGTTTTTCCAAGCTCTACCAGTGATTACTGCCCCTTATACATTCAGTTTAATGATGAAAAACAATCTCAAAAAGGAAAACCTTTCAGGTATGCTAACTACTGGCAATTGATAGAAGGATATGAAGAAGTAATAGATTTCAAAAAAATTCATACTCCTGAAGGTAACCATATGTATCAATACATCATGATAGTCAAACAAATGAAAAATAGATTAAAAGAGTGGAATAAAAAATGATCAAAGGCAGAAGATGAAATAACTGAATTACAGAGGAAGCTGGAAAAAATTCAATATCAACTAGAAGTTGATCCTCAAAATGAAGAGCTGAATTATGAATATTATTCCAATCAAAAAATACCAATAAAACAATTGGAAAAACAAGCCACTTAATTAAAGCATAAAGCAAAAGACAAATGGATGACAGAAGGGGATGAATGCAGCAAATTTTTTTGTACTAAAGTGTATCAAAGGAAAAATCAAAATAACTTATTAAATTGACTAAATGAACATGGGGAATGATGCAGGTCATCTGAATAAAGATTTAGGTCGAGAGCGACCTAAGCATACCTATGAGTCGTTCCAACGACATAAGGATGAAGATGGGTTAAGCTTAAGTCGCGAGCGACTTAATGAGATAAAGGAAAACGAGTTGAAAGGTCACTCAAACGAGTTACGACCTAAGCATGACGTTCCAGCGACCTACCGGGACAAGCTTTTGAAGGCATCGGCTGCTTCATTAGGTCGCGAACGACCTAACTCCTATGCCGCTTCATTAGGTCGCGAACGACCTAACTCTTATGCTGTTTCCATAAGTCGCGAACGACCTAACTCACGTACCGCCTCTTTAGGTCGCTCAAACGACCCAATGACTTATGAGATAGGTCGCGAGGAGATAAGTCGTTCACGAGGCAAAGCTCAACCTTAAGTCGCAGAAGGTTAAGTCACGGAAGAAGTACCTGTTGCCGTGTTGAAGACTAAGTCGTAGGTCGCAGCTATTTTAAGTCATGAATGCTGGGTTGTAATAAGCTGTTAACTCTTAAGTCGTGAGTCGTTGTAATGATAAGTCGTGTATTAGGCATGTTATGTTGTTGTGTTGTGAATATGTGCGCATGTAACGTTGCGTTAGGTCTGAGACGACCTTCCTTAAGTCGTATGTCGTGATGTACTTATGTTGTACTGTCTTAGGTCGTTGTAATAAGTGAGTCGCTGAATGTTTAGGTCGCGCGCGACCTTAGTTAAGTCGCAAGTCGTGAGTCGGGGACGACTTAAGAGGCTGTGTGGTAAAATGCTATAAATAGGGAGTGTATCGTATGTTTTAGGTAGTTGATTTTTGAATAAAACTCTTGTTTGATTTCTGTGTGCTTTCATCTTAAATTGGTAGTTGAGTGTAATCTCCTATCTCCACTTTCGGTTATTCGAGTGCGCTCGAATCAACGATTGTTGAAGCCGGTTCGCGGAATCAAGTGCGCTTGATCAACGCTTGAAGAATTGAAGATCTTCTCTCATGGTATCGTGCGCGATCAACGTGTCGAAGATAGCTAGAATTCGGTATCTTTGTGATCAACGAATTTGGGCATTTCAGTATCTTCAATCCACCGATTTGCTACTTTCATCGATCTATATCGTTTTGTCAATTATCTGCTGCGTCAGTTTTGGTATCGGAGCTTGACTTAGCCAATCATAGCTAAGATGAGTCTTGGAGCCAAGGAGTTTGAAGTTTGGTGTTCATCGTGTTCATCGCGAGGTTGCAACAAGTTTGAAGTTTTCGATCCATTTCATTTTGGATTAAAATTGGAGAAGTGTTTGAGTGAAGGCCGAACATAACTTTATGTCAAGTATTGAGCCGTGCATCATCTTGCTTGTTCAAGCATCACTTTGATATTATTTGTTGAAGTATTGTGAAGTTCAATCATGCCGCCAAGGAGAGCTAATCGTCATCAAAATGTTGAAGCGTTGTATAGAAGAGAAGAAGCCGAGCAAATGGAACAACGTATTAATGAGAAATTTGATGAAGGTATTGGAAAGTTAGAGAAATTGATGAATGATTTGAATCAAAATCAAAGGAGGAGATCACCAATCTCGAACCATGGAGGAAACAGAGTTTCACCATCGGTTACGGAAGCGAGGAGGGTATCACCGCAATCTTTTAGAGAAAGAAGAGGAACATCAATTTCGTCAAGGAGAGATCACCATGACTATGGACATGAAGAGAGAAGAACTCCACGTGAGTTTGAAGATGAGCCATATCGAGATGAAGAGAGACATAGTAGAAGAGATATGCGTGATCAAAGGGACGTTGAAGGTCGAGATCGATATAGACGTACATTTGATTTTAATGAAGAGGGTGATAGAACTAGCATTCATTATCGTGATCGAGACCAAGTTCGAAATTCATATCGAGATGTAGATGATGATCGTCGATGGGAATCGGGTATGAAGATGGAAATTCCAGAATTCAAGGGTGGAATGGTAGCTGAAGAATTTCTTGATTAGTTGTCAAATGTTGAAGAGATCTTTGATTTCAAGGAGGTTCCTGAGCATAGAAGAGTGAAGTTAGTTGCTACTAGGTTGAGGGGAAGAGCTTTAGCATGGTGGCAGCAAACTAAATTTACAAGGGAGAGAATGGGAAAGTCGAAGATTGAATCATGGGAGAAGATGAAGAAGTTGATGAGAGCTACATTTTTACCTTACAACTATCAATCACTTATGTACCAGAGATTGCAGAATCTAAGGCAGGGGACGAAGTCAGTTAATGATTATGCAGATGAATTTTACCAACTCATTGCCAGAAATGATATTATGGAGACAGAAGAACAGCTGACTGCTAGGTTTGTTGGAGGGTTGCGAATGCAGATCCAGGATATGGTTAATATGTTTGATCCAAGATCTGTTGCAGAAGCACATCAGAAAGCGTTGGCTTGGGAGAAGCAGGGAAGGCGTGGAGGTGGTGTGTTTACTAATTCCAATAATCCAGTGAAGGGTTCCAGTGGAAGTTCTAATGTTTCTAAACCTATCAGTAAGCCAGTAGTGAAGGAGGCTGAGAAGGCGAAGGTTAATAGCAGTTTCAAATGTTACAATTGTCAGGAGTTGGGTCACAAAAGCAATGAATGTCCGAAGCCGAAGAGGAGAGCAATGGTTGCAGAGGTTGAAGAAGAGGATGTGGAAGCTGAATGTTCTAATTCACCTTATGTTGAGAAGGAAGAAGAGTTGTCCGGAGATGAGGGGTGTAATTTGATGATGAGGAGAAGCTATTTGGCACCGAAACAGGAAGAGGAAAACAGTTGGTTGAGGAATAACATATTTCAATCCACATGCACTATTCTGGGAAAGGTTTGTAAGTTTGTTATTGATGCTGGAAGTTGTGATAATATTATCTCTACTGAAGCAGTAAGGAAGTTGAACTTGAAAACTGAGAAGCATCCTAAACCGTACAAGCTAGCATGGTTAAGGAAGGGTGGTGAAGTGAAAGTTGAACGAAGAGCTTGCGTGAATTTTTCAATTGGGAAGAAGTACGAAGATGAAATTTGGTGTGACGTTGTAGACATGGATGTGTGTCATCTGTTGTTGGGCAGACCATGGCAGTTTGATAGAGTAGTACAACATGATGGACGTGCTAATAGCTACAGTTTCATGTTTGAAGGTATTAAGATCACTTTAATTCCCAAGAAGCAGAAACAGAAGGAAAGCAAGCTAGAGGAGATCGAAGAACTGAAAACTTTACTATCTTTGAAGGAGTTTGTCAGGGAAGTTGAAGAGGAACCTGAAGTCTTTTTGTTGATTGGGCGAGAGTGTAATGAAGTGGTTGAAGTTCCTGAAGAAGTGAAGCCAGTTTTGAGAGAATTTGAGGATGTCTTTCCAGAAGAGTTGCCTAAGGAGTTACCACCACTGAGAGACATTCAACATCAAATCGATCTTGTTCCGGGAGCAGTATTACCGCATAGACCACATTATCGAATGAGTCCGAAGGAACATGAGGAGTTGCGAAGGCAAGTGGAAGAGTTGCTTGAGCAGGGACATGTTCAGGAAAGCTTGAGTCCTTGTGCAGTACCAGCATTGTTGGTGCCGAAGAAGGATGGAACATGGAGAATGTGTACCGATAGTAGAGCTTTGAACAAAATTACTGTTCGCTACAGATTTCCTATGCCAAGATTGGATGACTTGCTAGATCAGTTGAGTGGGGCTACTATCTTTTCGAAGATTGATTTGAAGAGTGGGTATCATCTGATTCGAATTAGACCGGGAGACGAATGGAAGACCGCATTCAAGACAAGGGAAGGATTGTATGAATGGCTAGTTATGTCGTTTGGTTTATCAAATGCACCTAGTACGTTCATGAGGGTGATGAATCAAATTTTCAGACCATACATTGGGAAGTTCGTGGTAGTTTATTTCGATGATATTCTGATATATAGTGGAAGTACAGAGGAGCATGTAGAGCATTTGAGAAAGGTGTTAATTATTCTTCGTGAGGAACAATTTTATGTAGCCATGAAGAAATGCGTGTTCATGACGCATAGTGTTTTATTTTTGGGATATGTTGTGTCAGGAGAAGGTATCCAGGTGGATCAAAGTAAAGTTGAAGCTATTAGAAATTGGCCACAACCAAGGACTGTCACTGAAGTTAGAAGTTTTCATGGATTGACATCATTCTACCGAAGATTCATTCCACACTTCAGTAGCGTGATGGCACCAGTTACTGATTGCATGAAAGGAAAGAAGTTTGAGTGGTCAGAGGAAGCAGGGGTTGCTTTTGAGAAAATTAAGACACTATTGACGACAGCACCAATTCTAGTTTTATCGAATTTTCAGTTGTTGTTTGAATTACATACTGATGCATCAAAGGTTGGGGTTGGTGGAGTTTTGAGTCAGAAAGGAAGACCAGTTGCTTATTTCAGTGAGAAGTTATCTGGAGCTAAGTTGAGATATAGCACTTATGATGTTGAATTCTATGCAATTGTTCAAGCTGTGAAGCACTGGAGACATTATCTATTTCAGAAAGAGTTTGTTCTTACACTGATCATGAGGCTTTGAAGCATTTGCAGGGGCAAGACAAGATTTCAGCGAGACATGCATCATGGATTGCCTATTTATAGCAGTTTACTTTTGTTGTCAAACACAAATCAGGGGTGACGAATCGGGTAGCTGATGCTTTGAGTAGGAGGAGTCATTTATTGACAACAATGAAAATTGAGGTGATAGGATTTGAATTATTGCCAGAATTGTTTGAGGAGGATCCTTACTTTGCAAAGTTCGTTGAGAAATTTAAGGATGGAGATACTGATGAATTTGCATTGGTTGATGGGTTCTTGTTTAAGGGGAATCGGTTATGTATTCCAGAGAGCAGTTTGAGATTGAAGATTATCAAGGAGTTACACGAGGAAGGACATGTGGGCCGTGATCATACTTTGCATTTGATTGCTCAATCTTACTTTTGGCCATCGATGAGGAAGGAAGTTGAAAGATTTGTTCAGAGGTGTCATATCTGTCAGGTTTCGAAAGGAACAGCGACAAACGCAGGATTGTATATGCCGTTACCAGTACCTAACAAACCATGGGTTGATATCAGCATGGATTTTGTTTTGGGTTTGCCTAGAACTCAAAGGGGGAATGATTCTATATTTGTTGTGGTGGACAGGTTTTTGAAAATGGCACATTTTATTGCTTGTAAGAAGACGTCGGATGATGTTCGTGTTGCTCAGTTGTTCTTTAAAGAAATCTATCGTTTACATAGGTTGCCGGAATCTATTGTTTCAGACAGAGATACCAGATTTTTGAGTCATTTTTGGCTAAGTTTGTGGAAGATGGTTGGAACGAAGCTGAAATTCAGTAGCGCTTATCATCCGCAGACAGATGGACAGACAGAAGTTGTTAACAGATCGTTGGGAAATTTGTTGCGATGTCTTGTACAGGAGAATCTGAAGAGTTGGGACATGAAGTTATGCCAAGCAGAGTTTGCACATAATCATGCAGTGAATCGTAGCACAGGATTCAGTCCATTTCAGATCGTATATGCAAGTTTGCCAAGGGGACCGTTGGATTTGACAGTAGTACCACAACCGAAGGGGACGGTTAAACGAGCTGTAGATTTTGTTGATGGATTGACTGAATGTCATAAAATCGTTCAGAAACGATTGGAGAAAGCAAATGAGAAATATAAGCAGTCCGCAGATTTGAAGCGACGAAATGTTGAATTTAACAAAGGAGATTTGGTGTATGCTGTGTTAACAAAGGATCGTTTTCCAGTGGGTGCTTATAACAAGTTGAAAGCCAGAAAAATTGGTCCGGTAGAAGTTGTGAAACGAATTAATGAAAATGCTTATAAGTTGAAGTTGCCGGATGATGTGTACACTTCTGACGTGTTCAATGTTAAGCATCTTGTGCCGTATTATGGGGATGAACAATCCGACGTGGAAGAATTTACAAATCCGAGGACAAATTTTTCTCAACCAGGGGAGGATGATGCAGGTCATCTGAATAAAGATTTAGGTCGAGAGCGACCTAAGCATACCTATGAGTCGTTCCAACGACATAAGGATGAAGATGGGTTAAGCTTAAGTCGCGAGCGACTTAATGAGATGAAGGAAAACGAGTTGAAAGGTCACTAAAACGAGTTACGACCTAAGCACGACGTTCCAGCGACCTACCGGGACAAGCTTTTGAAGGCATCGGCTGCTTCATTAGGTCGCGAACGACCTAACTCCTATGCTGTTTCCATAAGTCGCGAACGACCTAACTCACGTACCGCTTCTTTAGGTCGCTCAAACGACCCAACGACTTATGAGATAGGTCGCGAGGAGATAAGTCGTTCACGAGGCAAAGCTCAACCTTAAGTCGCAGAAGGTTAAGTCGCGGAAGAAGTACCTGTTGCCGTGTTGAAGACTAAGTCGTAGGTCGCAGCTATTTTAAGTCATGAATGCTGGGTTGTAATAAGCTGTTAACCCTTAAGTCGTGAGTCGTTGTAATGATAAGTCGTGTATTAGGCATGTTATGTTGCTGTGTTGTGAATATGTGCGCATGTAACGTTGCGTTAGGTCGGAGACGACCTTCCTTAAGTCGTATGTCGTGATGTACTTATGTTGTACTGTCTTAGGTAATTGTAATAAGTGAGTCGCTGAATGTTTAGGTCGCGCGCGACCTTAGTTAAGTCGCAAGTCGTGAGTCGGGGACGACTTAAGAGGCTATGTGGTAAAATGCTATAAATAGGGAGTGTATTGTATATTTTAGATAGTTGATTTTTGAATAAAACTCTTATTTGATTGCCGTGTGCTTTCATCTTAAATTGGTAGTTGAGTGTAATCTCCTATCTCCACTTTCGGTTATTCGAGTGCGCTCGAATCAAAGATTGTTGAAGCCGATTCGCGGAATCAAGTGCGCTTGATCAACGCTTGAAGAATTGAAGATCTTCTCTCACGGTATCGTGCGCGATCAACGTGTCGAAGATAGCTAGAATT
This sequence comes from Allium cepa, assembly GCA_030765085.1. NCBI lineage: Eukaryota > Viridiplantae > Streptophyta > Magnoliopsida > Asparagales > Amaryllidaceae > Allium > Allium cepa. Next base: position 245,566,842 of record CM060930.1, read on the forward strand.
CGGTATCTTTGTGATCAACGAATTTGGGCATTTCAGTATCTTCAATCCACCGATTTGCTACTTTCATCGATCTATATCGTTTTGTCAATTATCCGCCGCGTCTGGGAATCACCTAAAGCATACGGGAGTTGGAGAATAGAGTAATAGCATATTTTACAAAGACATATAATGGAGATTATACACAACAAATACCTCACATCCAGCGTCGAAGATGAATATCCAGAGAAGGAGCTAACATGCTGACAGCTAACATTACGGAAAGGGAATTGAAGCGGTCCACTTTCTCTATCCATAATGATTCCTCCCCCGGACCCGATGGAATGAGTGCGGCTTTCTTCAAAGTGCACCGGGTAGACCTAAAATACGGCATGTTAAAAGGCTACCAAGAAGCTTTAAATACTGGTGAGTTCATTCAAGAAATTAACCACACTTTTATCACCCTCATCCCCAGAGTTAAAAAACCAGGAAGAATAGAAGAGTATAGACCTATAACATGCTGTAATGTCACTTACTAAATCCTAAGCAAGATCATATGTATGAGACTAAACAAAGTTTTTCCAGATATTGTTTCTCAATGTCAAAATGCATTTATCAAAGGGAGAATTATATCTGAAAACTCTTTAATGGCCCACGAGCTTGTGAGAGATTTTAAAAAGAAAGGATCGAAAAAGGTTTGTATGAAATTGATCTCCACAAAGCATATGATAAAGTCAATAGGCAATTCATCCTACATATGTTACATGAAATGGGTGAGCCAGCCAAACTCTTAAAACTTATCACTCACTACATATGCACACCTACTTTCTCAGTGATGATTAATAGAATACCTAAAGTATTTATTAAGTCCAACAAGGGGATTAGGCAATGGGACCCCTATCACCCTATCTATTTGTTGTTGCTATGGAATGGGTTTAATTACAAATGGAACTAGCTAGTCATCAGACTCTAATTAAACCCATCTACAAGATTCAACCTGAATCAATCACCTAATATATGCAGATGATTTGTTAGTAGTATTTAAAGCTAATTCTATGGATCTGAAAACAATAAAAGAAATTTTTAAACAGATGGAGAATTTAGCAGGTCTCAAAGTCAATGAGCTTAAAACTAAATGCTATATGAATAAATATTGCAAAAACAGTGCATATATTATATCATAACTTAGGGTGGGGAAAGGAGAATTGCCAGTTAAATATCTTGGAGTGCCTTTGTCAAATAACATAATAACAGATGCTGAATGTGGAAAACTCATAGACAAGATAAGAGAGAAATTATAGGGATGGAGATCCAAACTCCTATCTTTTGTAGGAAGAGTGGAATTAGTACACATTATCAGAACATCTAAAGTCAGATTCTGGCTACAAACATTTCAAATCCCTGACTGTTCAATTGCTAAAATTAATTCTGTTTGTGCCAACTTCATCTGGAGAGGGGGAATACATAAAGTAAGCTACAAAGAACTATGCAGACCCAAAAAGGAAGGAGGTGTGGAACTTAAAAATATTTTTGAACTTAAAAAACCATATGGTCTTAAATTAGCATAGAAAATTCTTGTATCGGAAAATTTATGGGCCAAATGGATGAGGGCTAGATATTTGAAAGAAAACTATTGGACAATGAAAATAGACAATAATGCATTAACAATATGGAAAAACATCCTCAAGTACAGAAACTACTCAAAGATATCATCGAAAGGCAAGTGGCTAATGATCAAGACGCTGACCTATGGAGAGACCCTTGGTTTAACAATAAAAGTCAACTGGATAGGCTAGGATGGGAAAGCTATTCAGCAAATAACACATCAAAACGTCAAGTACCTACCATATTACACAATCAGAATTGGGCACCAGAAAAATGGATCATCGCCAGAAACTACAGGCAAGAGATAGAGGGGTTGCCACTATATACAGACTGAGGGAAAGACATTGGGCTTGGAATAGCAATAACAGAGGTCAATTTAAATTGAAAGACATCTGGGAAGATAGCATACAACATCATCCAATAGTGCAATGGCATAAGGTAACATGGAATAAGTCTAACTTCCCCAAAATGTATCACACCACTTACAAAGCCATTAAAAATAGAGTGACAACTAAAGACAGGCTTAAGAGTTACGGGGTTATATACGATGATACATGCAATCTGTGTACAAAAGAAACTGAAACTCACAAGCCTCTATTTTTCGACTCTAAATATAGCAAGTGGGTTTGGGCTTTACAAAAACTAAAAAACTTGCACATAGAAGCGGTAATGAACTTAGAGGAAGAGGTTAATTACCTAAGTGACCGGGCAGGTATCACGGACCTTATGAAGGAAATCAGCAAAATTTCACTGACAACAACCGTCTGGCACCTCTGGGTGAAAGGAATGTAAGGGCTTACAGCAACAACAAAGGAAAACATGAATTAGAACTATCAGATAGATGTTGCAATAACTATTGGAAGAATCAAGAAACCTACCAACTTAGAGGCACGAGAAAGGCTACAACTGACGAATTGGAACTTAACGGCTGAGAGGCGAGGAAGTCTAGAAATGATCTTGAACCGCCATAGCACCGAAGATAAACCCTAACTGAAAATTGGGAAAGTTATTAGTTTTATTTAGTTTTATGTCGATCATATGCTGATATAGTTACTTTATCACTTGTTTGTGGATGTAAATATAGCTATTGGGCCGCATAGCCCAATTAATAAAACCATTAACCCATTTTCAAAAAATATATATTTATGCATATGCATATATTTTTTATATCTATATTATTTATTAATTAGGTTTGCAGCAACAATTAAAAAATTAAAACTATTTTATATTAGGTTTGCAGCATCAATTACAATTATTATTTCCATATATATTTATATATAAATATACGATTGTATTTTATGAATGTATAATTTTATGTAAGTAATATATATATATATATATATATATATATATATATATATATATATACATTTGATGCGTGCATGCATGTATACACACATACATACATATATCATATATAACACTAGAGGGGCTAACATGTCCGTTGTAGTGTAAATCTCAGCACCTATAGATGGGCATGTAAAACCATGCACGCTTTATTATGTTGCACGTGCATGTACACACATATATATATATACGATACACATATTCAATAATAATACAAAGTAAAATATATTAGAACTTTATTTATAAAATTAAATAGAACAATGATTTTATTTAAAAGAAATTTAAAAATATTTTAAATGAAATAGACTTCATAGGCCCAATAAAGATCTTAAATAGTAATTTTTTTGAAACACACTCATTTTTTCCGCTGCAGGCTAACCCAATTCCAACATTGACTTACAAGAGTTTTGGTTATTTATTACCTGTGATCCTAATGAACAACCCACTGCTTATATGAACCCTAAACTTAGACTTTCTTATGAGATATTTTGATAAGCATTGCAGAGGCAACATGAAAACATCTCTGTCCATGAGATATTTGATAGTCTCAAGGCCTTATTTGATGAATAGTCACATTCCGCAAGGTACGAGATGATGAAGAAGCTATTCGATATCAAAATGACTAAAGGACAAAAAGTGGACGATTATGGGCCGATGATGAAGGGCTGTATTGATAGGCTTTCATAATTGGATGTAGCGACAAGCAATGAATTATAGGTTGTTTTGATCATTGGTTCTCTTACACCTTAGTGTGAACCATTCATACTAAATTATAATGCGAACTAGTTGAATGTGAATCTCTTAGAGCTCCTCAATATGTTAAGGTCGGTCGAGTCTGCATCTAAGAGTTAAGAGGTTGTACTTATTGTAAAAGATAGTGCATCGTCTTTGAAAGGCTCGAAGGAGCAAAAAAAGGAAGGTAAGAAGAAGAAGAAAAGTAAGTGGACCAATAACAAGGGTTATTGTCACCACTGCCACAAGAAAAGTCACTAGAAAAGGAACTGGCCTGAATATCTAAAGATTGTTAAAGAAAGAAAGCAGAATGGCTCTTAGCTTCATCAAGTACATATATGATTTGAAATTGTTTTGCAAGCAATAAAATGTCTAGGGTTTTAGATATTGGATTTGGAACTCATATATGTAATTTGTTACATGGGCTTAGGGTGCCGCATAGCAAAAGGAGAGATAAGGCTCCAAGTTGTTGAAGGATCTAATGCAACGGCAGCAATAGATTATCATTTATGTTGGCCTAATGGAGAAGTATTGATATTAAATAGGTGCTATTTTGCAGAAACTTTATTTTTGGAATTGTGTTTTTTTCTTGATTGTTTGAGACTGGATATATATTTCATTGTACAAATAATGTTATGGACATTAGTATGAATGGAAATAAAGTTTGCAATGGTGTTCTTGAAAATGGCAATTATGTGATTAATATTAATTATGTGTGTTTTGTGTTCTTTTAACAATATAAATGATAGTTATTTTGGCATCATAGATTAGGTCATATTAATGAGAAATGACTACATAAGTTGAAAACTAAAGGTTTTCTCCTGTTTCTTGATTCTAAATTATTTGACATATGTGAGTCGTATCTCAAAGGTAAAATGACCAAGCATCCATTCAGTGAGATTAATGAAAGAGCTGATGAACTCTTAGGGTTAGTACATAGTGATGTGTGTAGCCCGATGCCTGTAATCACCAAGGATAATAGTTCTTATTTTGCTACCTTCACTAATGATTTCTTGAGACTAGGATTTGTGTATCTTATGAAGAACAAATTCAATGTATGTGAGAATTTACAATATAAGAATGATGTCAAAAATCAGATGATCCAAAAGGTTAAAAAAATTCGATCCAATCGAGGAGGTGAGTACATTGTACTATAACCCCAAAAGTACTTAAATGATAATGGGATTACCTCTCAAGTTACTCCACTATATACTACATAACACAATGGTGTTTCAAAGCATATGAACAGAATCTTGTTAGATATAGTTCATTCCATGATGAGTAAGGCTGAGTTACCTATATTGCTCTATCCTATTAGGTAAATGCACTGGAAACCGCAGCGTATATGTTGAATTTGTTGCCCACTAAATCTATGTCTAAGATGCTAAATGAGATATGGCATGGAAAGAAATCATACTTCAATTATTTGAAGGTATGTGGTTGTCCGGCCTACGTTAAGAATGTCGGACCTAATAAACTTTAGGAGACATCAGCCTTGTGTAAGTTTATAAGATATCCTAAGAATTATAGGGGATACATTTTCTACAACATAGAGGGATAAAAGGCGATGGTTTTCAAATATGTTGTCTTTTTAGAGAAGGAATTTCTATCAAAAGAAATTAACGATGAAGTTGTAGATTTGGATCAGATTCGGGAAACTAACATTGAGGTTGAACCAATAGGTGAACCAAGTTCACCCGTATATGATAACCTGCACCCTAGTGGAATGTCTATTAGAGAATCTCACACATGAGAGAGATACTATGCTCTTCTCATGGAAAGAAAAAAGGAGGACTATGTCATAGGTTATGACACTCATTTTTCTATCCAACTATGACTATAGAGTAAAGACTCTACACTCTGGCTTGAAGCATTGAAATCCGAGATGAATTCCATGTATAAAACAAAATATTGACTTTTTCAAACATACCGAAGGGATAAAACCCGTTTGGTGCAAATGAATTTTAAGAAAAAGCTAAATTGCATATGAAAAAGTAAAAACTTATAAGACTAGGTTAGTTGCGAAAGGATTTCGTCAAATTCAAGTTGTTGATTATGATGAAACTTTTTCACTTGTATCCATGCTTAAGTACTTTTCGATTATGCTTGCCATTGCCACATTTCTACGACTATGAAATATGGCAAATAGACGTAAAGATGGCATTTCTAAATGGTGATTTAGAAGAGACAGTCTATATGTCGCAACTCGAGGGTTTTGTCATCAGTGGGAGTGAGGGCAAAACTTGTAAGTTGTTAAAGTCCATTCATAAACGTAAACAAGCTAAAAAGAGTTGGAATAAGTGTTTTGATAAAGTAATCAAATATATTTGTTTTATCATAACATAGAGGAAGCTTGCGTATACAGAAAGGAATAAAGCAACGCTATCGTATTCTTAGTGCTATATATCGATGATCTTTTGTTGATTGATAATGACACTTCGTTATTGCAATTAGTGAAAGCTTGGCTTTCCAAGAACTTCTCCGTGAAGGACTTTGGAGAAGCAACCTATATACTTAGTATAAAGATCTATAGAGATATATCTAAAAGGCTGTTGGGATTGTCCCAATCCTTGTACATATATACCACACTGAAGAACTTCGGTATAGAGAATTCCAAGCTTGGAAACGTTCCGACATACTCTAGAATCATCCATTATAAGAAGGGAACTTCTTGTACCGATAAGAAGATAGAGCATAATAAGAGGATCCATTATGCTTCAGCCATAGGATCCATAATATATGTCATGCTATGTATTAAATATAATGTGGTTTATGCATTTAGATGCATAAGCCAATACCAGTCTAATCCTGAAGTAAAACATTGGATAGCCATAAAATATATACTGAAGTATTTAAGAAGCATTTGGAACTTATCCCTTATCTATAGGAATGGTGACCTCCTTATTAAGGGGTATATAGACTCTTGTTTTCAAAGTGACATTGGTGATAGTATTCAGTGTTTGGTTATGTCTTTGCGCCGTATGGTGGAACCGTCGGTTGAAAAAGTTCCAAACAAGAAATAATAACTAATTCGACAATGGAGGTCCAGTACATTGCCCTCAATCAAGCAGCTAAAGGGGTAGTCTGGATGCATAAGTTTTTAAGTGAGCTTGATATGATTCTCCATACTGAGAATCTAATAGCATTGTTCTGTAATAACAATGCGGATTGCAAAAGAGCCCAAAACGCATAAGAAGTCGCGGCATATTCCTCATAAGTTCCACCTTATTAGAGAATTCACCAAGAAGAAAGAGGTCATGATACAAAAGATAGATACCAAGGACAATATATCAGTTCCATTCATTAAGGGTCTAAGTTGGTTGGTTCTCGAGAAGTTGATCAAAGGAATGAGATTGAGATTTTATAATTGGACCCAAATGCAAGTGGAAGATTGATAATTTTATGAGTATGTCATAGGGGCAATTTTGTAATTTATTGTAAATTATTAACTCTGTAGTCAATTCTCATTAGCAATAAATGTATTTTCTTTCTGTTGTATATTTGTTATAATGTGTTATAAATAATTAAATGTTTAACTAAAATATATTTAACAAAAAATCCATAAATGGTGTGTTTGTGACAGTAATTACAAATGGTTGTATTCATGAGTATTGTGTCATTATATAATAAATACATCATTTTAAATATTCATAGTCAAGATATCTCGAGACTCGATATCGATGCATTCGTTGTGACTGGAGTGCGTAACGCTCTCCAAATGTTGAGCATTGTATTACTAATGACTGTTGGAGATATCAAGGTTACATACCGATAGTTATTGGATTAATATAGAATGACTCACTCGATAGTTTCTGTTAGTTGATATAACTAAAGTCAAACAGAAAATACAATATGACTAATTTACACAGTTCTCTTGACTGAAGAATAGTGTTGATCTTTCATATGAAATCTCTACTTTGATCATAGTCAAATCATGGCACGACGTCCATCGAATGACTATATTTGGGTCGAGAGGAAGTATTGTAAGTGAAATACTATTCAAGAGAGGATTCGTCTACTCGGTTATATAATGTTAGTATCATTGTCAACTGAAGTCACCAAAGTTAAAAACTCTAGCCATAGTAGTTTGATTAATAATAATTGTTATCATTGAACCAAAGACTTTGTGTTTAGACTGCATAGTTGATATGGACGATATTGGAATTTTGACCGTTACCAAATTCCATAAGTCCAAAGTGGTCTAGCTTTTGACGAAGAGAATTGGGTATATAATCCTCGCTAGTGGGTAACGCTTAATAAGTAAAATTGGACTTTTAGTCAAACCAAATAATTGATAAATTTGGCCATAATTTCACGTCACTTGCTAAGTGAAGTGTGAACGTTAATATTCGAATTGTTAGATATTAACCACTGACCAAATTTACATCTTAGGGTCACACAACCGAAACATTAAACACTCTTTTTTCCATTCGATTTAATTAATTTGTTATTTTTATAAATTAAATTAAATAATATTTATAAAATATTGACTGTAAAATTTTATTTGATGTATATTGTACAATATTAAATAGTGTGCATATAATAGTTATATGAATACCAATCAATATATGAAATCGATACGCATTTAAATTGGTTTTGAATGCAATAAATATTATTCTGGCTTGAAGTAGATTTGAGGCCCATATAGAGATGGATATTTTCAGCCATGCTGTGGGGGGGGGGGGGGGGGAAGATAGGCCGGCCATTTGACGGCTTATAGGGGTGGTTTTGAAATTTTAAAAATAAGAGAAGTGGTAAGAGAAAATTAAGGACCTTGATCCTGCAATTGCTCTCTACACTCTCCTACATATAAACATCTTAACTCTCAATTTCTTTTGACCTTTTTGTTGCCTCCGTCGTCCCCTTTTCTGGATGAAATATACCTCTCCCTCTCCTCAAGTATTCAAGCAATATAAATACAAATTAAAATCAAAATAATCGACAGTGGCAAGGCAATTCACGAGCTATCAACTTTGGGACTGGAATCGATTCAAGGAATTCACTTTTTCATTTCAATGTGCGAGCTTTAGGCTTTGGTGAAAGATACTCTTCTAATTTAATATTATTTTTAAATATTTGTACGATCGTTGCTCCATATATTGTTTTGTTGGAAATATCACAAATCCATGTATCGACAAGTTGTCGCATGTTGATGGTTGTGTGTGTATTAAAATAAAAAATAAATTATGCATATTTACTTGCATATGCTTTCAACTGATTTTTTTTTTTGAGATTTAAATAATAATATACCATATGTTTTTAAATATTAAATCTAATTAAAAAGTTTAAGACAATATGATATATGTTTTAAAACTTAAATTTTAATTTTGTTAGAATAGGTTTCGACAATAATAACAAAAATTTAGTCTTTGGATATTTATAATATATGTATGTATGTACACTATTATGTAATTTAAATTATTTATATAAAAATAAAATATATAAATATGTATGTGTGTGTACATATGTTTATCAATAATGTAAAATTTTATATAATATAAAATATAAATGATAGTTTTGAAAATGATTTTTAATATATTTTTATTTATTTGGTATGGTTTTAATTAAATTATAAGTTTCTAATTATTAAATTATTTAAAACAGAGAATTAAATTAAAAAAATTATTCTCACAAAAATTACAAAGAAAATAGAAAGGTCCAGCCTACTGTCAATAGGGGAATTAATTTAAAGTACAAAGATCTGTATATTTTTTGCCTCAAGGACACGACCTCAATATTTTTACCACAAGAACAAACATTCTTCTAAAAATTATCCATAAGGACAAACATTTTCCAAAATTATTCATAAGGACAACAAAACTGCTACCGAGCTAAAACTGATACCTAAAAACTGCTACCGATAACTACAAACTGATACCTAAAAACTGCTATCAATAACTAAAAACTGATACGTACAGAAAGTTGTCCTTGGGGATAAAATATTGATGGTCTGTCCTCGAGGCTATTTCGTGCTGGCAATAACATCCTCGGCCCATGTAATAGTTTCCCTTGTCTCTTCATTCTCCCTCCTGCTAGAGCATATAAAAGTCAACTTAAGGATTAGATCTCCCTGGCCGAATCAACCGGAACCCCTCAATTCAATACCCCAACGCCGGAGTAGATATGCGTTTCTGGTCATGTTTTCTGACTTCGTTTATCGTCCTTTAATAAGTAGTATACCTCTTTTTTGATTTGCTTCGGTTTGGTATATTTGTCAGTCGCCTTATCTCGGAATACCCGATTGTTACGTTCTTGCAGCACCAATACACTGTGGTCATCAGTGCAGCATATGCGAGGTCTCGAACTTGGTTTGTCTTCCGAAACGCAGCTAGCAAACTGTTTACCTCATCCTCCAGAGTCGATGCTAAGTCAGGTAACATGTCTAACTTAATTTTCAGAGATATCCACATGAATGAGGTATAAGAACATCCAAAGAAACGATGATTATTAGTCTTTGCAGCACTGTCGCATAAAAAGCAAACTGTATCTGAAGTAATACCGAACCTCTGTAACTTGTCTCTTGTATTTAACCGGTTTACAATGGGTAAATAAGTAAGAAACGACATTCTCCTGCTGTTTTTGCTGTGCCAGACAGCCTCAGCCCAGTTTCTCTTTTCACCTCTGCCTCTGACTTTATCCCATTGCTTTGTGAAAACTGAAGTCACCCCTTTCACACTATTCATAGTGGTCGCCTATAGCGTCTTGTTTGAGTGCAACATGTCGAATAGTCGGTATAATTTCTCTAGTTGTAGGATGTAGTTGTGGCTTTAACACTCCATCCTGTATTACAACATTGAATGTTGTTTGATGATCTCCTGATAGCTGGAATCGATGTATACCCAAAATGTCAACAAGGCATTTGCAATTATCAATGGTTCGAACTATATAGATGCAGATACACCATCAGTCAACACTTTATTGAAAACTGTCTTCCATATGTTCGTAATCTAAGGATATACTTCCATGTGCATGAGGCGTTGTTATCAATAGGCATTGTCCAAATATATTTGTTTCTACAGTATTTTCTCTTCATCCTTGAACTCCATAAGCTGTTTTTAGACAGTAAGTTCCATGTCAGTTTTAAACAAGCAGCTCTTCTAAGGTCCGAAAAAAGTTTTGGACCAACGCCACCCTCTACTTTAGGCTTACATAGGACAGTCTAGGCAACCTTATGTTTCCTACCTCCCCAAAGAAATCAACCCATAAAGCATTGATTTTATCCATTGTATGCTTGGGTAGTTGGTAAACAAAAATCCAATAAACAACAGGAGTAATAACTGAATTTAGTAATTCTGCTCTTCCTGTAAAACTTAAATTTTTAGTATCCCGCCCTTCTAACTTTGTCAGTATTTTGTGCAGTAAGGTTTGGTATTTTGAATATATGGAGGTATGTGGAAGAAAGTAGCTCCAAGATATGTAATAGGTAATGTACCCTCCTCGGACTCCAGTTTTCCTTTAATTTCAGCCTTCTTTGAGGCTGTAAAGCTGAAGTATGTTCTGGTCTTCATTATGTTGACATTTAGACCAGAATAAGTACTGTACTTAACTTGCTAAAATCTGCTTCGATGTGTCTGTACATGTCAAACTGGTCTTACTAAATACCATAAGGTTGTCATCATATACCAAATGAGTAACATAAGGCTGGAAATTATGAGCTGGCAGAAATCTGCTTAAACATGCAGCCTCTTTCATCAAGAATGTAAAATACTCCATTGCAATGGTGAATAAGTAAGGCGATAAAGGCTCCCCCGACATAAACCCCTGTTACTACTTATAAATCCTTTTGGAACACCTTGCAATAATATAGAAAATGTTGGCGTGTTTATACATTCACACATTATATATTATGTTTATAAAATGAGTTAGAAAACCAAGTTTTTCCATAATAAAGCAAATGAATTTTCTGTTTATTTTATCATAGGCTTTTTGGACATCCACTTTTACACAGAATTTATCCAACCTATAATTCATAAGCTAAGAGGATGTTATCCCCAATATATCGGTCAGTTATGAAAGCACATTGATTTTCAGATATAAGAAAAGGCAGAAAGTGCTTTAATCTATTACAGAGCACTTTACTAAATACTTTATAATACACATTGCAGTAGGAGATAGGTCGATAATGCGATATATTAGTAGGTCTATCTGTTTTTGGAATCCATGATATGAAAGTATGATTAATACCTTTAGGTAGCTGAGCAGATCAAAACATATCCTGTAATGCTGTTACTAAGTCCAATTTAATATCATCCTGATGTATTTTCATAAACTTTGAATTCATCCCATCGGGTCCTGGGCTTTTGTCGTCATGCACGGAAAAAACTATCTTTCTTATTTCAGCCATAGTAACATCTTGGAGTAGAAATCATTGTCCTTCTAAATTAAACTCTGCTATGCATTGAAAACTTGGGAAGTCATTAGAGGAACTGCCATTAAGAAGGTCTGTATAATATGTAATTACTTCATGCTCTTTCTCCTCTAACTTATACAGTATGGTTCCTTGGTCGTCAATGAGAACTTGAATATTATTTATACACCTCCTATAGGACATTTTTGAGTGAAAGAATCTGGAGTTGGTATCGCCTTGTTGAAGCCACTGCACCTTTGATTTCTGTCGTAAGCTCCAAAATTTTATATTATGTTGAACTTGAAGTTTTTGTTTGGCATATAACATTTCCTTGTATCCCATGTAACCAAAATCCTTCTTGAACATTGAGCAGAGTTATTAGTAATAAGATTCCAAGTAGTTGGCAGTTTATGAAGGTTAGCAGGATTCAATTTATGTTCTACTAAACCAACAATTGTTAGTTTGAACTGTGTTAGGAGTTTAAACACATCACCCACTATATGTGGTGTGTTCATACCCCTAACATTACAGGTGAGGAGACTCATTTGATAGTTGAATTGATCCTTAGTGTTCTTTTAGAAGGTGCAGGTTGAGCAGTAGCTTTTTTTCCTTTATCTACATGTAGATAGTGTAGGATATTTTCAAGTTTTCCCTTCCTTTTGTTTTCATGAAGAGAGAAGAAAGGAAGAGGGAAGAAAGAAGAAAAACAAAGTCTCACATCTTGGGATACTGAAAACTATACTTGTTTAAGTATGAGTTTCTCATGAGGGAGTTGGGGCTTTGGGGATTCCAAATGTGTGTTTCGCCAACCGACCAAACTGGGTATGGGTCAAATGATAATAATATTTGAAAACAGAAATGGGACGGATTTCAGCCCACTATGGACTTATAATTTAAACAAAGCAGGATGTTGGAAAGGGCACGGTTAACGGTCCTTAACCGAACGATTACGAAATTTAAACGAGCGCGCTCGTTGTTAACGGTTTTGAACCGAACGAACACAAATCTCCTTTTTAATTCAGTACAGAAAAAAAAAAATCTTCTTTTTCTTCCCACACAAATCTACAACGCCATTAGAGTGTTACAGAACACTCTCGTATCAACAGATTTGTAACGCCTACCAGGTGTTGCAAATCCAGTAAAATTTGTCACACCTGTGCGGCGTTGCAGATTGCATTTCATTTCTTCACTCTATTCTGTTTCCGTATTTTGCATCATTTCAGATCAGAATAAAGTGTTTTTCACCAGATCAAAACCGTACAAATTTTGAATCTGGTTACGATGTTCCAAGGCTTTATTAAATCTTGAAAGTCGATAGTTCGATAATCCGTTTGTACCTGCTGGGTTCAGCTATTGTCTGAAAGAATCTATTCCATAAATCCTTGAAGTCAGAAGTACGGCATAATATTCGTCGGATTCGACTCGAACCATAAATTTCTCAACAATTTTCAGACAATATTCTTCAATCATGGAAGGTTCGAGCGCCCCGTAAGTCATGAATCAGCATTTAACTCGATTGGAGCGGTTTGATGGAGACAATTTTACTCGTTGACAAGAGACAATGAAATTCTTCCTGATCGCTTTTAAAAATTTTTACATTTTGGAAGAGGGCTTAGAAGTAATACCCGACGAAACTGACAAAGACGACGATGATCTAAAGGCGAATTTTACTAACAATTTAATTCAAATTCAATTTAACTGTCAATTTAAATTTCTGTCAGATAAATTAGATGTCAATTTAAATGTCAATTAAAATTATCAAAAAATAATCAATAAATTTATATCACTTCGTAATTTCAAATTTAACTAGCATAAAATTTTTTTAGTAAGTTGCGAGCGTTATATAACACTCACCATTTATTTGAATCTGGAAATATTTCAGCTTCAAATAAATGCCACTTCAATTCCACGCCAAAGCCTTCGTCGATACGATTCCAACGTTGCTTGTTTCGTCTTAATCGGTTCGTATGGAGAAGTTATAGCACTTAAAAGATTACTTTTACATACAAATTTACATATTTTTTTATATATACCATCTGGGCCGTTGGTTTTGTCTCAGTCAAAATCTCGCTGCATGTCTGCTTCTTCTACATCGTGTTTGCTCCAGGCCAAGCTAAACCAAGTTGCCGTTTCTTTAATCGAGCACCTGACCCACCACGATCGATTATAACACGACCGGCCACCACCATACGACAGCCCACACCACAGCGCACCCACGGCCAGAGTATTGTCGAGCTCTGGCACCCCTACATGACGCAACACCTCCATGAACGACAAGCGAATGCGGCAAAAAACCCCCTCCAGACGACGACGGTTAAAACCAACCGTTGGATATGGCGAGCTCGACGAGCTCTTAGAATTTCGTTTAGGAAGTTTTGGCTAATAATGCATGGATCGAGAGATAAATGTAGGGGAAAGCGGGAACGTTTCGGCCATTAAAACGTAAAGGCAGCGGCCAGAATAAAAATTAGGGTTAGGGTTGAGTGCAAGCGTATATATACGTGTAACTATATTATTTTCACTATTCACGTATTTTTCCGGACGAACTCCAAACGAAGCGTGTCGCCTGACGTTTATAATGTTTTATCCCTATTTCGAACACAATGGAACATGTTTCGGGCCTAATTCGATTGTATGTGGAAGATAGCTTTTCGAATCGAATTATAATATTAAATTTCCAATATTAATTTCAAAGCATTTCTATTCCGTACGACTAAACGGTAACTCCAAACGCTACGAAATTTGAAATCCTACAATAATACACTATTACAGATCCAATGGAACTAGTTTCATCGAATTTCGAGACTATGTCTCGGAAGGCTATTTTAACGCGTCGATTAAATCGAGCGATTTTCAAAATCGACGAAATTACTTGAAATTCAAATTTTAAAAACTGACCAACTCAATTATAATTCAAATAGAATTTATATCCACATTAGAAACCATTTCGATTCATATTAAATCGCATATTCAATGATTTAAACTATTCCAAATATTAAATTTCACTATTAAATTAATATATAAAATTCCAAATTTTAATTTATCGACTTTTAATTTCAATTAAAAGTCCACTATCACCGCTCAAATTCAAATAGAGTTTAAATCAACTTTGAAAATCATTTTAGTTCACATTTAACTCCAGATTCACATATTTACCCAATTTCAAATATTAAATTACAATTCACCAAATCCATTTATTCGCTATACATTGAAATTTTAAACCATTTCACTAATTCAATCAAAATTTTCATATTCAAAATCAATTAATATTTCAAATTCAACATTTAAAAATAAATTAAACGTCCAAAACCAAACGACTAAAATTCTGGGTCTTAATTTCTCCCCCCTTAAAAGAATTTCGTCCCCGAAATTGCCAAGGTAGGAAAAAGGCTCCAAATCCATTTCCTTTCAAAACCCATTTGGTTAAAGTTCTGTTATTACCATTTCCAAAGTCTTTTAGTCCCACCCAAATCCACTAATTCTTATTTATGCATTAAATTCCATTATGTCAAGCTATAATTTCAAACCAAATTTAGTTAACAAAAAATTTTCATAAAATTTTCTAACACCCTAAATTTTCGAAAATTCTTGACAGAGTCTCCTCCATATGGAGAACCTTCTACAATATCACAAATACGATAAATATATATACATCGACCCACATGGTCGGAAACACAATATGTTAACGATAAAAAATTGATTTAACGCTAACACCCAGTGTATCTCGTGATGAAGTGAAAGCACCACCCGTTTATACGGGAAACAAAGTAAAAAGGAAAATAGCCGAAAAGTAAAAGAGACAGAGATTTTTATAGTGGTTCGACTTCTAGTAAGCCTACATCCACTTTACATTTTCCATTATCTTCTTTGTACACACTTTTACAAGATTACAGCATCTTTACAACACGATCTCTCGATTACAACACCTTTACAACACGATCTTACAATTACAACACGATCGGAGAAAGAAGTTAGAACTTTGATGGTGAATTGCTCTTCGAATCTCTCTTGAATGAAGTGGATCTCTTGATGAAGAATCTTCGATGGTCGAAGTGTTAGAGGAGCGGAGAAAACTGCAGAGTATCGGCGTCTTGGAATCCGAAAAAGTCCCCCCCAGTTGGAGTTCATGCCGTATTTATAGGAGTTTCTGGGCATAAGTCGTGAACGACCTAAAGTAGGTCGTAGGTCGTGTGAACGACCTAAGGTAGGTCGTAGGTCGTGGATAGCTGAGTTACGACCTAAAGGGATGGGTTGAAGGTTGTTGGCGACCTAACTGAGTAGCAAAGGAAGAAGTCACGACCTAAGGAATCGCGATCTAAAGGAGTGGCGAACTAAGGATGCTGAGGAATGTCTTTATAGGTCGTGAGCGACCTAAATGATAACGGCGTGAGGTGGGACAAGTTAAAGGAATTGCGACCTAACTGAATAGTTGTTAGGTCGTTAAGAACTGCTCTAGGTCGTTATGGTATTAGGTCACGGAGTTAGGTCGCGGGGCTAGGTCGCGGAGTTAGGTCGCGGAGTTAAGTCGCGGGAAGTTAGACCGCGAACTAGTTAGGTCGCACGAGTTTCTGGGTGCTCTTCTTGTTAGGTCGTTAGGTGTAAGGTCGCTAGATCGTTACTTGATAGGTCGCTTCCCATGCTAAGTCGCTCCAATCTTTAAGTCGTAGGTCGCTAACTTGTTAGGTCGGGTATAATGCTTGCCGCACTAACTCGCTGAGTTGCTTTAGCTCGTTGGATACTCCATGCCCTAGGTCGCATACCGTTTTGGACGGGGCGCTGCCCCTTGGACCCCGCACCCCCACCTTGGCGTTTTAGTCGTAGGTCGAACACCGTAGCGGTGGTGTTGCCCCCGCACCCCCACCTTGGGGGGTTGGCACCCCCCCGGACCCCCCCCCCTCCGTAGGGGATCTTAGATGAGAAATCATTCAACAGAACTTGCTTTGTTGAGATGCCGAGTTGACCAATCTTTGAGACGAGCTATCTTGCTTTTCTCGGTCGATCTTTTGATATCACGGCCTTGCTAAAAAGGCGGGATAACACAATATATATATCAATATTTATCTCATTTTCACTTTTAATACGTAAGTGTACCTTATATTAGTGTTATTAAGCGAGTTTGCTTAATTTATATGCAATTACGTAACCAAAATATATCCAAACAGCTCCCTGTACCTGTAATTTCTCAAATAAAGCACATAAGTTTCATAACCATGAAATTTTCATAACATTCCATTCCTTTAACGAACTTAAACAAATGTATTTTATAAAACAACTATATTATAACATGTATATTTCGAATGCGTAAACATGTACCAGGTTCAAACATTAAATTATCCATTTCCAATCAATGTATATTTAATTTCAAATTTATTCACAATCAATTCATTTGCATTCCATTCATATCCACATTCATTATATTCAAATCCATATTATTAATCTCGGAATCATTCCATGTAAATAGATTCTCAAATAATTTCGCTCAGGTTCATGCACTTGCATTCATTTTAATTTCACTTCCAACTTATATTGCATCTTTTCCATTCACTTTCATTTAATTCTCATAGTGTTATTCACTTCATTTAATAGTGAACGACATTTCATTCCATGTTAATTTATTTGTAAAACATTTATAAAATTATTTCTAAGGTTTATTATAAACATTCCACACCGCTACTTATGTTCATATTCAGCTTGATAACTTAAGTTCATACCCAATCTTATCCAATCCATACTCCAAAATCATGTTTAATTCATTTACTCTTAAATTGAATTCATTTCTTATTATCAAATACTTAACCATTTTAACTTGGTCATACTTTTCCACTTCCTCGGTTTAATAAGTTATACAAACCGATTTATTCACAATTCCCTGAATTTCCACTTAAGTTTACTCACATTCTATGTTTATAACATATAGTTATATAATCACTTCACAATTCATGTTTATATTCAATTTACTCAATTCCAATTCACCCTCCATTTATAATTCAAAATTTTGACTTTACATTCCTTTACCATAATCACAACTCATATCGCTTACTTGAGTCCATTCACATCTTATAATCACAACTCTGAAATATATATATATATTACTTTATAGCTTAAGTGTTTTCGTTCCATTCAATAATCATAACTTATAGTTATATAATCATTTTACATTTCAAATTTTATATTTAATTCAATTCAAATCCAATTCAAATTTATTCAACTTATCTTAGGTTAAATTTCAACCCATATTACTCATTTTAACTTACTCAAGTTAAACTTTAATTCCATGATTAAAATTCACACTTTCCTTTCTTATCTATAACAACTCCATATTATAAGTTCAATAACTGATTTCTCTTGACTTCATGAATCATTTTCAAATTATTTTGAAATCATAAATATACATATATTTACTTTTGTATATCAAATCATATTTTTGGAATTTTAAAACAACTTGGTTTTGCCCAAAACGATTCACTTTTGGAATTTCTAAAACAAAACTTGTTTACCAATAAAGTCTAAAGCAAATAATTATAGCCAATCACTACTATAGCAATCCGTCACTTAGAAACTCAAAAATGAATACTGATGATACAACCGACATCACCAGAGTTATTTTCCAGCACTGAAGTGAGTTCAATGCTTTCTTATTTTCCAAACTCATTTTAAAACAATTTCTGTTTTGAAATATTTCCAAAATAATACTCCATTATTCTTCACAAACCACTTTGGAAAACATTTCCAAAATTTCTAAGATTTAAAATTCTCAAATACTTAGTTAATACAGGAAAATAGGCACAATGACAAACTTAAAAAAAAAATTAGGCTGAATAACAATAAGTTTGTTTTTTTAGGCTGGAGGACAATGCTTATTATAACTAGCATTTTGTATAGTGTAAAACTGAATATAATGCTTAACTATCATTTTGTATAGTGTAAAAGTTGAATATAATGCTAATTATAACTAACATTTGTCCTTCAGCTTAAAAATGAAATTTGGTGTCCTTCAGCCTATTTTTTTTTCAAAGTTTGTCATTTTCTCTAATTCCCTCTAGTTCAGATTCATTTAAAAATTTTCCCAAAATTTCCATAATTTAAATTTTCAAATTCTGGTTTGAATCCACTTTTAGTTATGACTCATATAGATAATCATACTTATACAATTTCTATTTGGTTATAATAAACATCTCAAATTTTATAGTCTTGATTGGATTATGATGATATCAACCAAATATCTATATATATAATAATAATTTCAAAAAATTATTTCCTTTATATTCAACATATAGTTTAAGTAAAATTATTTCATTTACCCTCTTTAAAATAATACCGTGTCAGTTTACCTTGTTTAAGAGTTTAGAAACCCCTATCGATACGGTTGTGCTTCCGTACCGACCAGAATTCATAAACACTCAACCGATAAGTCGACATAATATAAAACATTTTATATTCACTAACAAGTACGCTCTCCTATACACACACACACACACACACACACTAAACAACTCATTCTACGGTATTACTATCCTATCTCTAATGGGTCAAACTCCACAAAGCTAAGGTTATCGCTAAACCAAAGCTCTTATACCAACTGTGACAGCCCACATTTCAGAAGGTTTAAATCAACAATAATCCACACATGTCCGACTTAAACAATCCGCAACATAGATAATCAATGGGGTTAATTAAGAAAAATAAGAAAATAAGAAGAAAACAAACACAGAATCTCACAACGGAACGATAAAATATAATAATCAAATAAACAGTTCATGAAACAGTTTATATTATACATTTGATTATAATATATACAACATTTATCATAGTTATATATACATCAGGGATAAATAAAGTAATGCAGCAGACAACATGATGCAGGAATAATAATAGTAATAATATACCAAATCTTCGTCTTCGTTCTCTAGAATAATCTTCAATGCGTTGAAAAAATCAGGGCTGAGCCGAGCGTAATGAACAAGCAAAACACTCGAGTCAGGACTAAAATATTCTTATGTGAGTTAAATCGATATCGCATATAACATGAGTGCCATGACATCAGAAATGTTTACGGGTTTTACATCTCCTATCCAGTGTATAACGTGCGTGCAATAACTCAAAAGATATTATGGGATTTTCCATCTTTTAAGGATCCATCAAAATATTTATATGTAGTAGAATACGCTATATATATAATGCCTAATCAGTAAAATAAATATTAAAATAGCGTTACGGCTTTACATTAATCCCCCTTAACGCGTGTTTAAGCATTATTGTATAGTTTGTATATAAAACACTAGTAAATCGTCGGTGGATAGGGATGCGTCGTGACACGACAACACTACGCCCAAATCATAGTGGTCTCGTATAGGGATAAAAGTATGACAAGGCACGTGAGGCAATGCCCAAGGTAGGATAATACCAGTTTACCCTTCTCGGTAGGTGGCGTCCAACACTCCCGAAATCTGAGGGTGCGCACTGATCAATCACAATGTAAATGATGATAATATAAAGAAGTGTGTCGGCTAGAGGTAGCTAGCCTCATTGACCGGGACGGCTCCTGTTTTAATCATTTCAAATTGACACAAGTGTCAGGCCAATCCATCATCGTTCTCTTTTTTCAAATCTAGAAAACGATGCCAAATCCAACCATTTCCTTCTAGAGCCTCCTCCACGTACACAGTTGTTAAAGTGGTTCCAATATTGATAGAGAGTATGCCAATAAGAGGCCCTGGTCTCTTTAACAACTAGACGTCGTTTTACACACCGGTTGATGCTTTTACATTTCGAAAACAATTCATATTTGATATCAAAATATCATATTCGCTTCAAAATCAAATTCATTTCGAAATCATCATATTTACTCAAAATATACATTTCAAATCAAAATCATGTTCGTCTTAATATCTCGATTTCAGTTTCAATTCAACATTGCTTCGAATTTCAATTTAGGTTATAACTTCGATTTAACCCAATTCGTATTTAAATCCATGATTTAAATATAACGATTCCCACTTTGACCAGTTTGAATTTTAGAAAATAGTTTGAAATTTTTTAAATTGTTTAAAATAGTTTAATATAAAATAGTTTGAGTATTGAAAATGGTTTATATAGTAAATTAGTTGGGAAAATCAAAATAATTTGTATTTTTAAAAGATAGATTTTAAATAGTTTATAATAAAATAATTTATTTGAAAATAGTTTCAAAGTCAAACTGATTCAAATCCAAATTTTCCAGTTCAAATCAATTTAAGTTTCCATTTCGATTTAATCGATTCAATTCCAATTTCAAGTCGAATTTTACTTTGATTCCAATTCTAATTTAAATAAATTAGATTTCGAAATAATTCAATTTTGCTTTCAATTCCAATTTCAGATCAAATTTCAACTTGAATAAATTTCAATTAAATGCCAGTTTAATTTTAATTTCCCCAAATTAATTTCAGTTTCGAATTAAAACCATTCCAATTTTAAATTAAAACCATTTCGATTTATATCGATTCAAAACACTTAAATCCAATTAACCTTCAATATCCAATTTATAAATCCAAATCTTCAAATAAAATACAATTCCGAGCTCAATTTCAAAATATTATTTTATATCACTTTTACTTAGCAATGTTCAAAGTTCGAAAATAGTTCGATTTCCATAAATTCGATTTTTTCTTTCTTAAAATCAAATCATTTAAATAATTTCAAAACAAATTTTTTAAAATAATTTAATTTAACCAATTCGGTGTCCATACATAGTTTTCTATCCTATGGCCAAGTGAATCAGTTATTCTAATTTAATTTAGGGATGGACATGTATTATTTCAGTCCAAATCACAGTATCATAGGTATATATCATTTCAACATATTTCTTAATTTATACGAAATAATTCAATTTACTGTTTATATACTGCAAATAATTTACCAGGTGATAACATGATGTATATATATAAATAAACATCTAATCATTCAAATATAGATCAGTTGGCATCCATCGCAATCAATCATCTAAACAGTCAGTAAATCACAACAATTACCCAATTATCAATAATCGGGAATTTTACTAACAATTTAATTCAAATTCAATTCAACTATCAATTTAAATTTCTGTCAATTAAATTAGATGTCAATTTAAATGTCAACTAAAATTATCAAACAATAATCAATAAATTTATATCACTTCATAATTTCAAATTTAAATAGCATAAAAAAAAATTAGTACATTGTGAGCGTTATAAAACACTCACCGTTTATTTGAAAATGGAAATATTTCAGCTTCAAATAAATGCCATTTCGATTCCACGCTAAATTCTTCGTCGATACGATTCCAACACCGCTTGTTTCTTCTCAATCGGACCTCGTATGTAGAAGTTATAGCATTTAAAAGATTACACGATTTATATATAAATTTACATATGTATACACACACACACACCATCAGAGGCCGTTAGTTTCAACTCAATCAAAATATGGCCACACGTCTGCTTCTTTTACATCGCGTATGCTCCAAGCCAAGCTAAACAACATTGTCGTTTCTTCAATCATGCACCTGAGCCACCACGATCGACTATAACACGATCGGCCCCCACCAGACGACAGCCCACACCACAGCGCACCCATGGCCAGAGTATTGTCGGGCTCAGCCACCCCCTACGTGTCGCAGCGCCTCCACGAATGGACAACGAACACGGCAAAAGACCCCATCCAAACGACGATGGTAGTTAAAACCAACCGTTGGATATGGCGAGCTCGACGAGCTCTTCGATTTTCATTTAGGAAGTTTTGTATAATAATGCATGGATCGAGAGACAAACATGGGGGAAAGCAGGAACGTTCCGACCATTGAAACATAAAGGCGGGGGCCAAAATAAAAAATAGGGTTAGGGTTGAGTACACTCGTATATATTCGTGTAACTATATTATTTTATTATTATTTTCATTATTCACGTATTTTTCCAGACGAACTTCAAACGAAGCATGCCGCTTGGCATTTATAATGTTTTACTTCTATTCCGAGCAGAATGGAACATGTTTTGAGGCCTAATTCGATCGTATGTGGAAGATAGCTCTTCGAATCGAATTATAATATTAAATTTCCAATATTAATCTCAACGCATTTCTGTTCTGTACGACCAAATGATAACTCCAAACGCTACAAAATTTGAAATCCGATAATAATAAACTATTACAAATCCAATGAAACCGGTTTCGTCAAATTCCGAGACTGTACCCCGGAAGGCTATTTTGACACGTCGATTAAATCGAGCGATTTTCAAAATCGACGAAATTACTTGAAATTCAAATTTTAAAAACTTACCAATTCAATTATAATTCAAATAGAATTTATATCAATATTAGAAACCATTTCGATTCATATTAAATCACACATTCAATTTTACACTATTCCAAATATTAAATTTCACTATTAAATTAATATATAAAATTCCAAATTTTAATTTATCGACTTTTAATTTCGTTCAAAAGTCCGTTATCATCACTCAAATTCAAATAGAGTTTACATCAACTTTAAAAATTATTTTCGTTCACATCTAACTCCAGATTCACATATTTACCCAATTTCAAATATTATATTACTATTCACCAAATCCATTTAATCACTATATATTGAAATTTTAAACCATTTCACTAATTCAACCAAAATATCCATATTCAAAATCAATTCATATTTCAAATTCAACGTTTAAAAATAAATTAAATGTCCAAAACCAAACGACCAAAATTCCAGGTCGTTATAGTTTGATTGTATGTAAATAATAATACTTGATTTGGTTTGGATTTGATTGATTTTGATTTGTGCGGATTTGTTTGAATGTTGTGTGACATAACTTTGTTTGATTGGATGAATATTTGGATTGATTATTTCATGATTATCTAATTTTACATATCACTTAATTGTTTTTATATATTCTTTCTCATCATCATTATATATAATTCTTGTACATATTGATTAGTATTTTATTTAGGAAGTTAGAGTTAGAATTAGAGCTAGATTTAGTGTTAATGTTATTGTTTTAGTAGTTATTTTTGTTGATGACAAAGGGGAAGAAATATATAAAAACCGGCACAGCTTAAGGGAAGTTTTGTAACTCGAGGGGAGTTAAAATATATTTTATACATGGAGTTGTCATCATCAAAAATGGGTGAGATTGTTAGTACCTTAGGTATTATTTTTGATGATAACAACCATAGGACATTATATAAAGTATACATTCTAATGTTTTATCAAGATATATATATATATATATATATATATATATATATATATATTATAGTGCATGATATTAGATAGTTGTTGATAAAGAAGACTGTACGGTATCAAGTGAAGATTCAAGATGTTGATATAGATTTTCAAGAGTTCAAGAATGAAGACTCATGAGTATTGAAGAGTTAAAGATATTCCATATAAGTTATAGGGTCATAAAATTTTTGTTAAAATCATGATAGCACTTTCTTCATCTCTCTCTCTTCTCTATTTCAAATAACTTTTAAACATTTTTCGAATATCCTGGTTTTTTTAATAATCTTTTCAAACATCCATTCAAAATAATTTTCAAAATAACTTTTTAACCTTTTATATTTACAAAGATATTATATAAAGTTCTTAAGTATTTTTTTAATCTATTATGTTTTTTGGTGTTTTAGTTTATACCTTCCTTATGTTTATTTTTAGTATTTATATTTTGATTTTAGATATTTACTTATAATTTATAACTATATTGATTATATATATTATTTACATTATATTGAATACTCTTATTAAATCTTTCAAAATTGTTTTATTAAGTTTTAATATGATAAAATGTATAAACTATGTTTAAATGTTTGTATAAAGTTCAAAATATACAAAACTTACTATTTTCGAAACAATTTTTATTAAGTAATTTTTCAAAATACAAATTTATATGTCGACATACTAGCCGAAAATTTCAAAATTCAAATTTTGAATGGAAATGTTTTTTTTTGTCATATCTCTTTGCCGATGGATGACCGTTGTTTCCCTTTATATACACCAGACTTCCAAACAAACTTTCATTAACTACTTTCTTAATTTTCTCCCCTCTTTTCACTCTCTTGATTTCTAAATCAATTTCTGTTGAAACCTTATCAAAATTCAACCAGAATCAAATTCAATCGTTACTAATTTGATTCTCTTTCATATATTCTCTCGTCTCTTTCAAGATCAAAGTGTTATTCAAGAGTTATAGGATCAATTATAATCATGATCGAAGATCTAAGTCTGTAAACTCTATCAAATCACTCTTATACTTTGTATGTGCTTGGTATCCCTAAAATCAAAGTAGGTGTGATTGTAGCCTGATAAGATCAATTGGCCGTGCTTAGTAGTCCGTAAATCTAGTAGGCGTGCTTATGGCTCAGAAATCAAGTGACTCTACCCAGAATTTGAGATACTGGAGGGTGCATCTCGTAGCCTTGAAATCGAGATTATATTTGCATTTACTAATTGAAAAGAAATTCGTATAGGGAATTGTGTAGGAATTTATGTAAGGTAACTCGGAACAAGTATAAAATCCTGGTGTGTTCTTTCCTTTTTTCTTTTACTACATTTACTTTTATCTATACTGTGATTCTATGATTGTTTATATGGTTGTTAATTACATCATTCTAAGTAGAATCTTAAAGAATTTAAAAAATATACATATAATCCATTAAACACTATTTACCCCCTTCCCCTCTAGTTTTAATTTAGCCCTAAGATCCCTATTCCGCTGACTAACATTTGGCATCAGAGCATTGGTTTTCAAAATATTCATCATTTGGTTTTTGGAAGAAAAAAAATTAGATGGCTACCAACACTAGTAATAGTGTTGTTAGTAACACTGTTAATACACATGTTAGTAACTCATTTGTCGAAGAACAATCCACTGCTAAACCATTTTTAATGGCAATAATTATACATATTGGTCATGTAGAATGATAATTTATTTACAGTCAAGTGGTTTAGGCACTTGGAATATTACACAAACTGAGTACACTGAACCCAATATAATTTTCGCATTGTAGAGTGCTGACTAAAAAGTAGTTGCACAAAGTAACTCTTAGGTTATGAATGTATTATTTTGTTTATTAGATAGAAATGAACTTAATAGAGTATCTATATGTATGTCTATATTTAACATTTGGAGAACTTGACAAGTTACACATGAAGGGACATATAAGGTCAAATGGATTAAAATTTCCATGTTAATAAACCAGTTTCTATTATCTAAAGTGAGTCCAAACGAGTCCATATTTGATATGTATAGTAGATTCTAAGATATAGTGCACTCACTTATTACACTTGGTAAAAGTTTATCTGAAGAGGTTCAAGTTAGAAAATCCTTAATTCACTTACTCCTGAATGGGATCAAAAGACTCTTGCAATCAAAGAGGTTAATGACATTAGCACTCTAAAAATTGAAGAGTTAATTAGGAATTCAATGTCTTTTGAAGCGCAAATGCAGGGCAGGAGAGAAAGCAAAGCAATAGAGAAGAAATCTATAGCTTTTAATGCAATAAGGAATAATATGGATTTAGACTGATGACAATGAAACTACTTTCATGACAAGGAATTTTCGAATTTTTTTAAAATATAGGAAGATGAACAATTTCAAAAGAAATGAATAGAAATAAAGGAAGCGGAAGTTGAAATGGAAATGGCATTAGATGCTATAAATGCGATGACCCTGGTCATTTAAAACGAGACTGTACACGTTTCGACAAACTTAAAACTACACCAAACACCGATTCATCTAGAAAATAAAGAAGAGCCTATACTGCAATATTAGATGATTTAAATACATCCTCAAGTAATAATGAATCAGATATTGAAATTGCTAACATGTGCTTCACATAAATGCATAATTCAGATCAAAAATAGAAAAATGGATCAGAAAAAGGATTGCTTTTATTATATCAAAAGTTTTTTTAAATTCTTGAATGAAATTTTCTTTCCTTTTGGTTGCTTTATTAGTTGTTAGGAATATCCTATAGATTAATAATAATATTGGTTGAATATTAAGTGATTATATTTTAATTTTTTTTTATATAGTTTAATAATAGTATAAAATATATTTAAAATTATTTTTCTAAAAATTAAATAATTATAAATAGATCTATACAATAAAATAGTATATAGTTAAACGAAATTCATTATTGCAAATTTCGACCAATATGTCAACATACCCCACCTACATGTCGACATACCCCACAAGCATATGTCGACATACCCCACAAGCATATATCGACATATGTAGACATACTTTGAATCACAATTTCAAATTTTAAATTTCCCTCCAACTTTTCACCAACTCCTATGTTTTGAAAAGTTGCCTTTTGACTAAAGAACATGTTCTTTGATTCTCTATTGACTTACTCTATGTCCATCCATTCTTTCCTCACTTTCATTTTCAAATTCAAAAATCATAAACTCTCTTATCTGTT
This sequence comes from Allium cepa, assembly GCA_030765085.1. NCBI lineage: Eukaryota > Viridiplantae > Streptophyta > Magnoliopsida > Asparagales > Amaryllidaceae > Allium > Allium cepa. The sequence goes on from CM060930.1 coordinate 245,594,284, forward strand.
CAAACTGTTCTTCAATGGCATCCTCAAGCAATACTAAGGAAATCATGAGGCTTTCTAAGAAAATAAAAGACTATCTTTTCAATGATCAAGAAGCCATTCAATCCTATATTGAGTATGTATCTTTCGGAAAAGTCTTTCTCGAAAGATTTGCTATTTTTGAAAATTTTCCTACTAATGATCTTTTCTATCTTTGTTTGCAAAATGTAATCCTTGGTATAATCGAAGCTTCTCAAAATAATTTTTTTTGTTATCTAAAATTAGTAAAGATGTTTATATAAATTTAAAAGTAAAGTTTTATGATCGTAGATAAGGAAAAATTTGGAGTGGTGTCAAAGGGACACAAATTGTTTTTAAATTGTGAACTTTTGGGTCATATTCTTGGATGCAAATCTAGTAGAATGGACCTTTCATCTTTTCAAATTGATTTTCAAAATCATAGAGTAATTGATGATATTTTTGAAAGTGATGATGATTTTGAATTTAAAACAAAAACTTGCGCTCAAAAGCAATAATTTTTAAGCCTTTTGTTTTAATAGAGTATCACTCCTAGAAAGGGTAATTATAAGTATAACGACCCGACTCAAAAAGTTTTCAAAGTTTTTTGTGAAATTTATGGTCAAATACAACATAAATTGGTATCAAGTCATTTTTGATGAACTTTTTTCTAAGAATCTTTCTAAACATGAAAACACACTATATCATGGTGTGTATCTTACTTGTGTTTTCAATTATTTTGGTGTTGATCTCAAAGGAGAGAAAAAATCCTTGAAAAATATTTGACAAGGCCAACATTTCGCTATGGATATTTCACCCTTTTTCGAGCCTTATGAAACGCTTATGGAAAAGGAACAAATGTTGGCTTGGCAAGAAGTGCATGAAATAAGAGAAGATGGGGAAGAGGATGGAGAAGAAATGGAAGTCGAGCAGGAAGAATAAGAAGGGGGAGGATACTTCTTTGGAAGGTATCAATATGCCACCAAATCCATCCAAAAGATATCTTCTCAAAAAAAACAGAGAAGAATATCCATAACCAAAGGAAGCTTAAGAAAATCATTTTCAAAGAGATTTACTTCAATTTCTAATAAAATAGATAAATTCTTTGGAAAGATCATCCGCAAGCTTGTGGTCTTCTTCATCTTCATATGTATCTTTTTGTTTGTTTGTTTGAACTATCCTTGTATTTGGATTTCTAATTTTAGTTTATGTTGAGTCTCATGTATCTTTCTTTTATTTTTTGTACTCGTCATTATTATAAATGGAAATTCTGTTTCTTATCGTTATATGTTGTCAACTATCTCTAGAAAGTTATACAAATATAATAATATAAGCCAAATATAATAAAAAAGTAGAACAAGTTCTTTTGAAAATTTCTACATATATGCCAACATATAGGTATGTATGTCGACATACAGCGGTAATTTTTCAAAAAAAAAATAATTTTGAAAATTGAATAGACAGCAAATGTCTATTCATTTCCAATGAATTTCCACCCCTTTAAATATATGTTAAGACCAAAAAATCATTATTTTCTACTCTCTTTCTTCTTCCTTTGCATTCCTAAACTCAAAAACCAAATAATGGCTTCTCCTATCCAAAAACTAACTGAAAACCTCGAACAAAATCTTGAATCATTTATGAACATTATTACTTTCATCCTTAAAACCAATGGCACTTATAATTGAGTAGACGCAGATGATCAAGGAACAAGAACGACATTTCGATGCAATTCGGTGGATGATTTCTGCCACAAAGAAGAACAATGACCGATCCAGAGGGTACCATCAACAAAGATTATAAAGATTGGGATGCTATCAAAGCATATCCAATTTTTGATGCTAATGGATGGGTTGAAGTTTCTCAAAATATCCAGTTTAAATAGTTTTGGTTGTGTATAATTAACAATAATTAATTTGGTTTAGATTTGATTGATTTTGATTTGTGTGGATTTGTTTGAATGTTGTGTGACATAAACTTTGTTTGATTGGATGAATATTTGGATTGATTATTTCATGATTATCTTATTTTACATCTCGCTTATTGTTTTTATATAATCTTTCTCATCCTCATTATATATAATTCTTATACATATCGATTAATATTTTATTTAGGGAAGTTAGAGTTAGATTAGAGCTAGAGTTAGTGTTAGAGTTATAGTTTTTGTAGTTATATTGTTGATGACAAAGGGGGAGAATGATATAAAATCTAGGCATAGATTAAGGGAGGATTAGTAACTCAGAGGGTGTTATAATATATTTTATATATAGAGTTGTCATCATCAAAATGTGGAGATTTCTAGTAACTTAGGTATTTGTTTTGACGATAACAACTATAGGACATTATATAAATATAGATACTAGTTTTAGCAAAGCTAGCCGACTTTATAGTGGGTCGTGCCACTGTATAAATAATAGAAAAACAGGTGTTCTGCACATGCACAGAACAGCTAAACAGGCTCAAAGAGCCGTAATACAGAGACAATACAGCACAAGAGCTAGGCAAAAGAGCATAAACTACTAAGAAAAAATGACTACACACCACATGAAGAGGACGGACCAGCACCAACAATAGATGATGGGCCCATAACATGAACATACCCAGAGAACAGAGCAGCCAGGTTCGGAACGTATCCTTTAGAACATGGAGAGTGAATATATTTCATGTCTCATACGACATCATAAAACTTACTTTTATTCAGCTCACCAATCTCACCGTCCCTTGTAAGGGTCAGACCCTCTTCCTCAATATGATATAGCAGATAACGACTCTCACCCTCAGTATAACTGATAAAAGCATAATAAGTACCATTCTCTGGCGAGTACCTCATCTCAGATGGAATATGGATCCAGGCTCGCCCCTTAGAATTCCAAGTAATAGCATCGGGGGAAACAAGAGAAGAACAGTCATCTATGGACCCCCATTAGGGGCATCAACATCAGCATCTGCATAAGGGGCAGTAGTATCATCAATAACAGGAGCTTCACGTGCAGCTGGGACCTACCAACAGGGGCATCGACATCAACATCTACAAAAAGGGCGGCAGTATCATCAATAACAGGAGGTTCACATGCAGCGACAGGAGCAGGGACAGGTGGAGGGGGAGCAACCTTCAGAACCCACCCCCTAACAGGAGGAAGAGGAGTTCGAACAGAGAGGGGAATGGGGATAGAAGTGCCTGATGAAGTACAAGCTGCAGAAAGATGCCCAAAGGACTGACAGGTCGTACGGATATCTGGTTTCCAACTGTAACGAACTCGAACCTCAGCAACAAGGCCCACATCACGTTTGACCTTTAGCATAGAAGGCAATGGTTTGGCAGGGGTTATTTCAATCAGAGCTTTGGCATAAACTAGTCTCTTCCTGGCTACAGTGTTTGCGTCATAACAAATCACCTTACCAATTAGGCCTGCCAGCCAATCAATCCCAATCAAAGGCTGAAGAGTGGACGGGATTACTATACCAACTAGTTTTATGAAGCTATATATAGTATATAGTGCATGATATTAGATAGGTGTTGATTAAGAATACTATGCAGTATAATGAGTAGATTCGGGATTCTGATATAGAGTTTCAATAGTCCAAGAATGAAGACTCGTGAGAATTGAAGATTTCAAGATATTCCGGATAAGTTATAGAGTCGTAGAATTTTTGTTAAAACCTTGATAACACTTTCTTGATCTCTTTCTTTCTCTATTTCAAATACGTTTTAAAAAAATTTCAAATATCCTAGTTTTCTTAATAATCTTTTCAAACATTTATTCAAAATAATTTCTTAACCTTTTATATTTATAAAGACATTATATTAAGTTCTCAAGTATTTTTTAATCTATTGTATTTTTTGGTATTTTAGTTTATATCCTCCTTATGTTTATTTTTGGTATTTATATTTATATTTTAGATATTTACTTATAATTTATAAATATATTGATTTTATATATTAATTACATTATATTGAATACTCTTTTTAAAATTTCAAACTTATTTATAAATTTTTATTAAGTTTTAATATGATTAACATATGTATAAACTATGTTTAAATGTTTGTGCAAAGTTTCAAAATATTCTACAAAACTTATTATTTTCAAAATAGTTTTTACTAAGTAATTTTTCAAAATACAAAGGGATATGTCGACATACTAGCTGTAAAATTCAAAATTCAAATTTTGAATGGAAGTGTCTTTTCGTCGTATCTCTACATGAATGGACATGATCGTTGTTTCCCTATATATATATATATCAGCCTTCCAAATAACATTTCACAACTACTTTCTTATTTTTCTCTCCTTTTTCACTATTTCGATTTCTAACGAAACTCTACCAACAAACAGAATCAAATTCAATCATTACTAGTTTGATTCTTTTTCATATACTCTCTGATTTCTCCCATCTCTCTCAAGATCAAAGTATTATTCAAGAGTTATAGGATTATTTGTAATCAAGATTCAAGATCTAAGTCTGTAAACTCTATCAAATCATACTCTTATACTTTATGGTGTGTTTGGTTTCCTTGAAATCCAAGTAGGTGTGATTGTAGCCTGATACAATCAATTGGGTGTGCTTAGAAGCCCATATGGAAATCAAGTGACTCTAACCAAAGTCGGGATTTTGGAGGGTACGTCTCATAGCTTTGAAATCAAGATTGTATTTGCATTTATTAGTTGAAAAGAAATCCGTACAAGAAAATGTGCGAGACTGGATGTAGGGTAACTATGAACCAATATAAAATCCAGGTGTTCTTTTCATTTTACTTTTACTGCAATTACCTTTATCTTTAATTTGATTATGTGATTGTTAATTACTTCATTTTAAGTAGAATCTTAAAGAATTTGAAAAATATTCGTATAATTCATTAAACACTATTCACTCCCCCCCTCTAGTGTTAATTTAGCCTTAAGATCACTATTCCGCTGACTCACAGTAAGCTGGCAGGAACTTCAACCATCATTGTTGCCTCAGGTTCAGATCCTTTTGAGTGAAAAGATACTTCAGAGATTTATGATTAGAAATAAAGAAAAGAGGAAAAGAAGGATTCTTACCCAGCAAGTAATGCCTCCACATTTTAGTGCAAATATTACAGCTAACAGCTCCAAGTCATGTGTTGCATAATCCTTCTCATGAGGCTTTAACTGTCTACTCGCATAGGCTATAACCTTCCCATGTTGCATCAACACTGCACCTAAACCAACTCTACAAGCGTTGGTATAAACAATCAACCCCTCTCCTACATCTATAATAGCCAAAATATGAGCACTGGTCAACCTTTCTTTTAACTCAAGGAATGCACACTCACAGTTCGAAGTCCACTCGAATATAACGTCATTCTTTGTTAGCTTGGTTAGGTGAGCGGTGATCTTGGAATAATTCTTTGTGAACTTCCTATAACATGCCGCCACCCCTAAAAAGCCTCTCACTTCTGTAGGAGTTTAGGGTCTTTTGAAGTCTTAGACAACAACTACCTTAGCCAGGTCAACTGAAATGCCATCTTTCAATAAAACATGACCCGGATATCTAACATCTGATGGCCAAAAGTGGCACCTAGAAACTTAGCCTTTAAAACGTTATTCATTAACGTTTCTTACACCACTTCCAAATGGTTTTTATGCTCTTCCGCAGTCTTCGAGTAGATAAGAATGTCGTCAATGAAAACCATCATGAACTTATTAAGAACATCCCTAAAAGTCGATTCATAAGATCAACGAAAAACGCGGGTGCATTGGTCAGCCCAAAAGGCATAACCAACCACTCATAGAAAAAGTCAGGCTCTCTAAAAGTGGATAAGGGTATACTACCCTCCACCACCTATAACTAATGGAAACTCGTAGCAAGGTCCATTTGGAAAAATACCTCCAGCCCCGTGAAGTTGGTCGAACATATAATCCATGCGAGGTAAGGGTGCTTACTTTGAATGGTTTGCTTGTTTAATTCTTTGTAATCCAAGCACAATCTTAACGAACTATCTGACTTAGCTACAAAAACTACTATTGATCCCCAATTCGAGCGGCTCTGTGGAATCAATCATCTTCTTAACAAATCATCGGTTTGATCCCTTAACTCATGCTTCTCTCTCAGGGCCATTTTACGCAGGGGTTGAATAACATGTCTCATACCGGGAACTAAACCAATAAGAAATTTCTCGACGGTGAGTGTAACAACCTGATATTTTCAACCATTCGCATCCACACATGCCGAACTGGAATTGCTCAAAATATCAGATTGTTAATATAAATTTGGCAAAACTCAATATATACAGCAAATAAATAATTATAGAATCACAGACACAGAGTAATATAACAATATTGCAGCGGAAACAAAAGAATAGTAGCATGAAGCTACTATTTACATATAACAGAGTAAAACAAGATACAACAGAAATCAGGAGTATATAGATATCTCAATACAATAGTCAAATACAAGGCCTGAATATAAAGCTGGAAAGCAGAATCAATAGAAGGATCCAAACTAAGCTCCAACTCCAAATGTGAGTCTCGAATACTGATGCAACTCAGTCTGGCCCGAGCGTAAAGCAAAATACAAAACGCTCGAGTCAGGACATACATACTTATACAATGTAAACCAACTCAAGTGAACTGTAATAGAAATGCACAAGTAACTTAAAGGATGCTTGAGACCGCCCATCCTTTAAGGATCCGTTAAACTATTTACTATGTAGTAACATACGCTATTATAATAATGTCTAAAGTAAAGTAAACTTACTTAAAAATAGCGTTAAGGCTTTACATTTTCCACCTTAACACATAAATAGTGCAAGTAGTCTATACAGTACCATCCTACCTCCAGATCAGGAGGCTACCATAAATACTCTATAGGTACGACACAAAACCAAACTCGTAGTGAAGCTCGCTAGGGTAGGTGACACGGCACAACTAGGTAATGCCAGGGTAGATATACCAATTACACTTCCGGACCGGTGGTAACACATAGCAGCCACTACCGCCCACCTCAAGCCACACCCAAAAAAAATCAAAAGGGCACCAATCAATCACAAAGTAATAGAATGGTATCGAAGGAGTGTGTCCGATAAGAGGAGCTACCTCATTAGTCCGTCAATTGCTCCTGTTTTAGCCACCTTATGCGAACTCACGAAAGTCGGGTCCACGTACGTACCTTAATAGAACGTCGCCACCATCCTACTTCATTCTGGAATCTCCACCGCGTACATGGTTGTCAAAGTGATTTTCGGTATCGACATAATGTGCCCATATCTGATCTCGGTCTTTTTAACAACCAATCGTTATTATAACCCATGGATATTTATCTCAAAATAGTTTATACTTCAAAACCAAAATAATATATCCAATTCAAAACTATGTCAACACGATATCATTTCCATTTCAAAAACAAATAAAAATATTATTTTCACTTCAAATATGTCCATTTCCAAAATCATAATACTTCAGAGTTATAACACTTCACAAATGTTATATTTAGAAAATCCATAACACCTTGAAAATGTGATATTTAAAATTATAACACTTTGAAAAGTGTAACCCTTATAATATGGCATTTTGAAAATGTTATATCCTTAGAAATAGTGGCACTTTTAAAACATAACTTCAAAACCATAGCATTTGAAAATATTATATCCCAAATCAAAATTAATTCATTTAAACCCTTTAAATATGAAGTCATTGTCCTTTCAAATCGAATATTCTATTTCTAGAATTATAACATTTTCTAAGTTCATTTATTCAATTAAAATAATTTCAAAACATTGTATTTTTCAGAAACAACAGCACATATAAAGTGTTACAGTAAAGATATTAGTATTTCAAAACAGTTCAATTTCAGAAACATCGGCACTTATAAAGTGTTACAGTATATATATTTGTATTTCAAAACCGTTCAATTTCAGAAACAGCAGCACTTATAAAGTGTTACAGTATATATATTAGTATTTCAAAATAGTTCAATTTCAAAAACAACGGCACTTAGAAAATGTTACAGTAGATATATTAGTATTTCAAAACAGTTCAATTTCAGAAACGGCAGCACTTAGAAAATGTTACAGTAGATATATTAGTGTTTTCAGAAACAGTTCATTTTCAGAAATGGCAGCACTTAGAAAATGTTACAGTAGATATATTAGTATTTTCAGAAATAGTTCAATTTCAGAAATGGTAGCACTTAGTAAATGCTACCTTAAAACCACAGCATTTGGAAATGCTGCCAATACTAATTCCAGATTTATTATAACATTTCAGAAACACTACAATTTCAGTTTTTAGTCATTTTTAACTTATAAAACACATCTCACGTTTCAGAAATACTTACTTGGATATCATTTAACTTATGATTAAAAAAATTATAAAAAATATCCAAATTAAACTATAATTCATTTATGAGGACAAAAGTACATTATTTTTCTTAACTTTTTATATGAACAAATAATTTATACTTTATTTTATAAATACCCATTTCATAAATAAAATATTTTATCATAGTTAATATAACAATCAAATTTTCTTCATAAATCTATTCATTTAGACATCAATTAAACTATGATTTCTAGTTAAATAAATTTTATTACAAAATGCCCTATTAAAACTATATTTCGTTTTATTAATTCAAAATATATCATTTATTATACAAAGCATATCCATTTCATAAATAAAATTTATTACACTTATTAGGTTAGATTTAAAATCCCATATTAAATCAAATTTAATTATTAAGTTATTTATCATAAATAAAATCTTTAAATTCCCTTTAAAACCAATAATTGATTAATAAAATTTTAACTTATAAAAAAATCAATACATCTTTATATTTTAAATCATTAAATCAAAATTCAAGTTAAAATTTCATATATTTTAAAATTAAAATACTTAATAATTTTTAGGAAAATATTATTTAAAAATTAACCATGGGTCTGTATAATATTTTCTAACCTAGGTCAAGTGATACGGATATGTATCATTTCAATCCTTAATTTAAAAAGAAAAATCCAAGTTCTATCATTTCAAACCCGCAATCCCAAGTCAAATCAAATCAAATAAAATCGCTCAAGCCTATCATTTCAGCTCATAACGATTTTTCCCTATTCTATTGTCCGTTCGGATATGTATCATTTCAAACCATAGTGATTCTATACTAATAGGGAACTTGCAGTGTGAGAAACAAAAAACAATAAAACATATCATATGATGTCAGTTGATGCAACATGTATATAATCTGGTAATATCATCATATAATGTCAGATAACAGGCAGATGTGAGCATATTACATAGCATATCAACTACTACAATTCAAGTGTCATTGTTTCACATTTATGTAAGTTCGATTTGTCGAGAGTGATAGACTCACCTTCTAAAGCTGTAGATAACAATTCAAGACACACAACTAAAACTCTGAAAAGAACGACAAAGCACGAACTAGATTTTGAGTAGATGAAGAGTCAAGATCTAAATCTTGTAAACAACACATACAAAATATACATAAGTATATAATTCAACACAAAAGATTATAGATCAAACAATGTAAAAATATGAATTAAAATGACATAACTTTGCTTGACCAAGGCAATTGGGCTCGGCTACTTCACATATAGGCTCTGCCATCAATCAAACAAGCTCGGCCATGATGGTTTGTGGCATGTAGGCTCGGCTATGGTGAGTTTATGAGGCAAGTATGCACGGTTAAGAAGGGTAGATGAGGAGATGGAAAGTTATAACCCATGGAAGGCAAAAAGGCAAAGCATTGAAAAGTCAAGAGCACACAAAGGGTTCGGCCATAGGCTAATCATGGTCGGCCATGGTGCAAAGGCTCGGTCATGGTTCATCAATAGGCACAGCTAGGAGTGGTATGGTCATGGAAAAGCGAGGAGATGGTGGTGCTATGTGTTGTGGCCGAGGCTATAGGAATTGGTGATGGAATAAAGGTGGTCGGCTAGGGTTTGAATCATAGTTTGGTGATGGTTTGGATCATAGGGGTTCACGGCAAGGGATGGAGAAGGTGATGAGGAGGTGGTGGTCAATCATGGTGGTGGTGGAGAGGAGATGTGGTCGGCTAGAAGAAGCGATGGCCGAGCTATGCATTGGAAACCAAAAGAGAAAAGCAAAATGAAAAAGAGGAAGAAGACATGAGAAAATTTATGGTATAGTTTTCTTTCAAGAAATGAAATGAGAAAGAATGAAATGAGAAACATATTGAACATGAAAATGAAAATGAGAAGTGATGAGAAAGAACTTTTGTACGGCCATGGAATAAGAAATGGACGGCTATGGAGTTTTGAATGGCTAGGAAAAGGAAAAGGCAACAATTAAAACAAGCAACCTATGTCTCTTTGATTTCCTAAGCCCAATATCAAAATAAACAAACAAAAAACCCAATAAATAAAATCAAAGTCTAAACAAAATAAAATAAAAAAATGAAAAATAGAAAATAGATAATAAAATACATAAAATAATTGCGTGTAAAACGCTATATTTTATCAAATTTTAAAAAGTATAAAACAGAATTTGATGAAACGAAAAGTAGGATGAATATCAGAATTAAATACTGCTTCAAAGAAAAAGGTTTAGAATTCAAATTTAAAAATTTCAACTGAAATTCAAAGTTTGACCAAAGTTGACCAAAATATAAAATTTCAGAAAATGTTTCTTTTATTATATTTGGAAAATAAATTATAAACAGAATCCAAAATTACATTGGAAAATTCCCAAATTTCAATTCTTAAATGATTTAAAATCAAAATTTTCAAAAAAAAATTAATTAGAAATATTTACAAAATTATGGGTTGTTACACTCTCCCCCACTCAAAACTTTTCGTCCCCGAAAAGGAACAAAACAAGGAAAACAAGGAAAGTCAAGATAGAAAAGAAAATAGTACCTACAACAAACAATTCCGGATTCGAAGCGTGCTTGCTCTCCTCTGTCTCCCAGGTACTATCCCGATCATCAGTACTCCACTATACTTAGACCAAGTTGATAGATTTCCTTCTTATCTGCTTCGTACCTCTATCGACAATACGAAGTGGCTTCCTCTCGACAGTCAGATTAGGCTCAATATCCAAACTCTCGAGAGCAGAAGGTTGGACAATAGGAGATGGATCATGAAGATACCGACGAAGATACGAAACATGGAATACATTATGCACTCTAGAAAATTTATCAAGCAAATCTAGACGATAAGCTAAAGAACCAACTCTTTCCACAATTCGAAAAGAGCCAATGAGTCAAACGATTACCGGATTCAATCCAGCAATATGGAGATCTACAAGGTTGTCCGTAAAGAGTAGCAAACGGAGACATTGCAATACTAGCCTGAATTCAAAGACGAATAAGATAGATAAAGGATTAAACAAGATGAAAATAGAAGATTGAGATTATACCTGATAACTCTTGTTATAGGTGAATTCAACAAGATAGAGATGATTTTCCCAAGATCCTCCATAATTAAGAACACAAGCACGAAGTAGATCATCTAGAATATGATTCACTCTTTTCGTTTGACCATCGGTCTTTGGATGGTAAGCAGTGCTCAGATTCAGAAGAGTACCAAAGATTCTTGAAAATTTTTCAAACAGACTGGCATAAGCAAATAACCTTCCCAATCCTGCAGCAAGATAGGGAGAATTGGAGACAACCGAAAACATAGGTATGAAATGAAATCACAAAGAAAGATGAGAAGAAAGACTTACATTGATCGTAGCGATCTTAACTGGATCAATGGAAATTCCATTACCCGAAACAATATGCCCGAGAAATCGAACTTCATTCTTCCAGAAATGGCATTTCGAAAATTTAGCTTTCAACTGATAACTCCTAAGAGTCTCCAGAACAAAGCTCAAATGGTACTCATGCTCCTTCTCATACTTGGAGAAGACAAGAATATCATCAACAAAGACTAGTTCAGATTTGTTAAGCACATCACGAAAAACACAATTCATCAAATCAACAAAGAAAGCTGGGCATTAGTCAAACCAAAGAGCATGACTAACCATTCATAGAAACCATTCTCTGTACGGAAAGTAGTCTTGGAAATACTTTCCTCAATAACACCGAGCTGGTGAAAACCTATGGCAAAATCAAGCTGAGAGAAAACAATAGCTCTAGGAAAAAGATCAATTCGAAATTCGATTTCCCACTTAGGAGGTAGGAGAATAGGGACAACCCGAAAGAAAATAAATTGGAAAGCAGAATAAGATAACAAATTTAAAACCATGAAAATTTCAACTTAAATTAATAATTAATTTCATCTATTTTATTTCACCTAAGTTGAATAAATCTTAACAATTTCTAATTTCATTATCTTATCATCCAATTTTCTTAAATTAACAATTTCTAATCATGAATTTGAAGAATCATTTATTATACTTATAATTTATTCAATAAATTATAAGTCTTCTTTATTCTAAATTTATTATTAAATTTATTCCACTTAATATATTTTATCACATACATTAAGTATATTTACACAAATTATAACTACTCTCATTTATTTATAAATTCCTTTAACACCATTTTATACTGTAAATTATTCAATTACATAGTTAACTTCTAATAATCTAGGAAATTTATATTGGAATGCAATTGAATATTATACAAGTAAAATTTAATTCAATTATTCAAGCTTAAATGTTTATTCAAAATTTTGGCTTCATTTTATAATTGAAATCATCCTTTAAGACAAAATTTAAGAATTAAACTTTCGATTCACTTCAAACCATTTAAAAATAAATGTATATACCATATATCAAATCAAATTAAATTTAAAATAATTGTAACGACCCGGAATTTTCGATCCCGAAAACTCCAGATAGTTATGAAAAAGAAGAAAGAGATAGAAGAAAAAGAAGAAAACAGAAACACCAAAACACAGATTCTCACATTCGCAGCGGATCAAAATATAATATAAAATAAATAGCAGTTATACAAAGGAAAACTGTACTGGTCAAATTACAATTTAATATATCAGAGTTACAATATTTACACAACACTGAGCAGTTTAATTCAACATGCCCAGATAAGCTATAAATAAACACAACAGAATACCCTCCGTACATTCCTGTCCTCTAGCTCGCCTCCTGAGCTTCAAAACGTCCTTACCTGAAAATCTGTAATATTCGGTCTGACCCGAGCATTACATCAAAGTAACACCCGGGTTAGGCTAGAAACCAGCGTGAGTAAACCCATCAAGTATGAATTACAAAATCATACGGCTTATATATAACCCGGGGTAACTTATATCAATTTACAACTTCACAAGTTGTTATAGACACCACTTATTTCACACATCAATTTCAAAGTGCCAAAACTTAGAATAAATGATCCAATTCACTTAAATTATTCCATTACAAACTACTGATTTCACATATCAATCTATAAAGAATCGAAGTGGTTTGGGGTATCTACTAATACCCGACTCCGGTCTCTTCAAATTCAATACCATATCAACCCAAGTTATACAAGTGAAATACAATTTAACTTCAAATAGGATGTCACTTCTTACACTGCAATTTACTATCGATAGATAACCACATCATCACCCTTTTAAACCAATCATCTCATATCACATAGCATCACATATCAGAGTTATCCACTAATCTCCGGCATACAATATTATTCAATCATTCATGAGCAAGATAAATCAGTTATACCATTCTAATTACTTTTAACAAATTAATTTAATTACACCAATCATGCTTAATCCTGCTTATTTAACATTAATAAATCGTAATCCCAATTTGATTAATCATTTCTTAATTCATCAATCTCAATTAATCATCCTTGATTAGTTAATCTTTAATTACATTAAGTAATTAATCTTTAATTATCACACGCATTAATTAGCCTAACCATTCTCATTTATTATCCTTGAATTAATCTCCTAAATCAATTCACAAAATTTATTTTCCTGATCCTTAATTAATTACTCTAATTAATTATCCTATGCTTACTTACATTGATTAATTATCCCATAATTAATCACATAAGATAACTAACTAGCCCTTTAATTAATTTACTTTATTAAATCATACTTTCTAATTACACTAAATAACTACTACTCAATTACTTCTATTAAGTGATTAACCTTTAATTACTTCCTATTAAGTAATTCCTTTTAATTTATTACATCCTGTAATTATGAGTTACTTCACTAAGTAATTATACTTATTAATCTCATTAAGTATTTATATTTAATAAATCACCAAGAGATTACCTTTATTTAAATAACAAATTAATTTCAATTGGGTAATCCATCCCTTAATTATCCTTAAAACCGATTAATAAATCTTAATTACAGATTAATTATTCTTTAACCATTACATAATAAACCTTAATTACAACTTAATTACAGATTAAGTATTCCTTAATTACCAGTTAATTAATCATTAAATTACTTAATTACTTAACTACTAATCATTCGTTAATTAACTTTATGTAGATAATTACCAGTTTATCACTTAAGCAGTAATTTATCCAAACTCTAATTACAATTATAATTTAATTATTCTTAATTACTTCCTAATATAATTAGTTTGAATAATTAATCATCTTAACTAACATTTTTAAAGAAATCTTCTTTAACTTTGAAAACTAATTTGTTATTAACAACAAAACTTTGAATGTTCATTAATTTTATACTTAACTTAAAGTAATTTCTTAATTAAAATAATTAATTAAGAGTTAAAACATCGTTAAGAATTTACTCAGATAATTAAAACTTGTATTTAAGTTCTTAGCTTAAGTTGTTAATCCTTTATTAAGTTTTCAGTGCATAAGTCATGTTGAAGCTCATTCTGCTTAACTTCCTTTTATTTTTATACCACGGTTGAAGTAAACCGAGCACTTTCCTTGATTAACTCGAGTAACCCTTCGAGTCTCTCATAATTTTTCCCTGAGTCCTCTCTCGTTTCTCTCGTATCCCTTTTTCTTCTTCTTTTTAGTTAGTTACGTTTAAACCTTACATGCCAGGAAGCTAACTCACGAGTCTCGTAACCTAACCTGAAGCAACCGCTTCGTTTACTCATGCGTCCCTCAAGGATCCAAACTTAGATCATCCAATCGTGCACGCGACCACCGTACACTTGCACATGCCACCGACACACCTCCTACGCCTGAGATGATCACCCATACGTCGATCTTCGATCACTCTACCGATCGAAGCCACCAACCCCCTGAACAAACTCGCGTATGAAAATTTACCCATTTAGAGCTTCCAGACTCTACAGCACCGAGCATAAACTTCCACGTTCCAGCGACGTCAACCATCCAGGGATCTCGAAACTCCAGCCATGTCACCCCTTGCTTCTTCACTATCTCTTCCCTGCCTACCGTGCCACTCGATCAACCCGAGGTGGCTAAATCACCTCATTTCCAACCTTGTTCAATATCGCGAGTAAAACCCTACTCTGACCATCCCTGGCCACCATGTCAACTGATAACCATATGCATATTTTTCCTACGATCGTCATCCCCTAGACCACCTTCAACCCAAATTTCGACCCCCCGTTTCACCGCCGATCAATGGTAAATCACCAAATACCTAATTCGAACAATCCAAGAATACACAGGAATTAATAACGTAAAAATCATGAAATGAAGATCAAAATTCGTGATTTCCCATCACGAATCCATTTCCATGATTCGAATTCGAATTTACGACAGTTGATTTTAACCTGTAAAAGTAATTTCCACTGTTATTCCTATTTTTAAACTCATTTTCTAAATTTAATCCTGGAATTACTTTTAAAAACATCTTCATTCACTAACAAACAACTTTCATTTATACATCGAGATCTAACATTTTTTTGATTTGGAGTTGTGAATTTTTGAAGATAAAACATCACTGCCTAGATCACAGAGTACAGGATCAGACATCTCATATATATATACATGCACATCCAGATAACTCAATACTGAAAAAATTTGAGGCAATTCAATATTATCACATGCAGTTTTGTTAAAACCAGATAAACAATAAGTGTTTACTCACCTGTATTAAAGAGGCAGAGCTTTGAGAAAACAGAAAACCTGTAAACTTGACTGCCTTGATCTCCTTTAAAGATTTAAAAAGCTTTGAATAATGAAATGCCAGCCCTATTGAAAACTTTGATTTACTCCAGACTTACTTGCATGCATGCTTGTTTTGTTTTTATTTTGATGATTTCAGGTTTGAAGAAAATTACAGGCTTTGAATAAATTTTCAGATTTTAAAAATGTTTACAGTTATTATATTTTTTTTCACTTGATTAAGAAAGTGAAGATGGAAAAAGAAATGAAGATGAAAGGTATAAGTTAATATAGGTTTAAATTAGATTTTATTAAAAATAAAAGAAAATTAAAAAATAGAAATTGATACTTGTACAATTTAACACCATTTGTCAATACAACATAAATTTTCTTACACATGTTAACAATTGCTTCATAATTAAACACTTGTATTATTATTATTTCATTTATTTTAAAAGATTTTAAAAAAAGCTTTTTAAATAAATTTTTAATTTAAATTCAAATTTAACACAAATATATATATATATATATATATATATATATATATATATGAATAATATCAAATTTATATGTTAAAATTCTTGTCTCGTGGATTGCACTCATTAACTTATGTTTTTATATAAATTTTTTTAAAATTATATTTTCTAATTTTAAAGAAAATGTTTTACAACCAATATACATTAAACAAATTACATATATATATATTATTTTAAAATCCAAATTATTTTACTAAGGTATTCATTTAGATTTTAAATTCAAGTTTCTAATTCAGACTCAGATTCAAATTCAAATTTGGATTACAATCCATTTGTTTATATAAATCAATACTAATTCAAATTTTAAAATTACTCAAAAAACAAAATTAAACAAAAACAGATTCAATATATAAATTTTAAATAATTATATTAGGAGATTACCAATATTTATCCAGTTATAAAAATCCAATTTTCTTTAAGATATTTATATTTCAAAATTTATTATAGATTCAAATTTATTTATACTTCCAGATATCAGAATTTTATCTATTCAATATATTAAATCAGTTAATTATCCACTTATCAAATGTCCAAAAATCCAGGTTATCACATTCCTCCCCCCTTTGAATCTTTTCGTCCTCGAAAAGGAATGGAAGCAGAATTTATTAAATATTTTAAAATCAGTTAAAATATTCTTTGATCATCTTTCAAACACTTTTAATATCTATATAATATTGCTAAAATAGTTTATATATATATAATACCTTTACAACTCGATGTTTTAACAGGTCCATCCTTGTTCTCACAGAAATTCGGTCATACGTTGATCAGGCGTAAGACTGCAAATCTACAAGTTCTTGGTAAACCCGTTTTCAACACCTAGTGAAAATACAAAAATAATTTTATTAAAAATTCAGGAAACAGTTTTTGAAAATAGAGGAAATTTCTTTTTGAGAATGCTCTGGAAATCATCATTCCCATCCATGGTCGCAGTTACATTCCAGGGTTACGTTGCCATCGCAGCAAAAGTCCATGTAAATGTAGGCACTCCGCGCCCCTCGATTACGCCATAGAACCCACAAAAGATCGCAGTTACATTTCAGGGTTACGTTGCCATCGCAGCAAAAGTCCATGCAACTGTTGTCTCTTAGCAGCACACACGATTTTCGCTGTCAAAATAAAACTTCTCCACTCCTACATAGGTCGCAGTCTACCGATATAAAATCAAACGCAGACTGTTGGCTCTCAGCGGCACATACGACTTTCGCTATGTTACCATAGGTCGCAGTCTACCGATATAAAATCAAATGCAGACTGTTGGCTCTCAGCGGCACACACGACTTTTTCTATGGTACACGCTATTCATAATCCCCAGGAACTAGTTTTGTTCGAACTCTTCACAGGATCAACTTTAGAACTCCCCCTTGGGGCTCAAGGCAGCACCACCCGGTGGCACTCCTGAAAAGTTCATTTTAAGGGAGCGCCTTTTTCCCCAGAGCCATCATCAAAACACTTTATACTATACATATATAGTATCTTTCAAATCATACACCTAGTATGATCTCATACAAAGCTCCTTTACACAAAATCGATTATCCCAAAATCGATAATTCTCAAACTAGGCTTTTCACATTTTAACATTGATTTGACCCAAAAATCAAAAGTCTTTCCAAATCCAAAGGTTCCCGAAACCTTTTTCTAAAATCCTCATAAGACTCTATATATATATATATATATATATATATATATATATATATATATATAACTTTAAAAATCTTTGGATTGTTTCAAAATTGTATAAAACTCCTTTTATACTTCAAACACTTTAAAATTCTTTCCTTCCGGCAACAGATTCAACAAAGGGAGGTTTATCTTATATAACAAAGATATATAACTTTGTTTATTTCAAATAAAATATTCCAATTTGATTACTCTATAAAGTCACTAACTATATCACTTATTTTCATAAAGTAATTTCTACCATAGAAATATCCAATTTCTATTTTATTTCATCATATATTTCACAAAATATACCTTTCATTTCAAAAACCATTTCACATTACTCATCCACAAATTCCCAATAACAATTTCATTCAAATTCGTACGATGTACTCATATCATTCGTATGCTATACCAATCTGATCGCTCACTCGATCACACAATTTCACTTCCGAACTAGTATCGTCCACCCGACTTCCTAATGCGGACTCATATCTGGTTTCTTGATCAGAAACCGTCATTCTCGTTGCATAGCCTAGCTATGATAGAGAATATCCAGAAGCAATCAATAATCCATATTCAGGTTCGCCGTCGAAAATCGAGTGAAAAAATCCCAACTCGGATCGATAAACTATCTTGAAATTCTGTGCTCGAATCTGAATCAAATCACTATGCGAATAGAATAACATATGTACACCCTATGTATTTATCTTTATTGGTTATTAGCCAAATCAATTTCTTTTCTATTCACATTCACTTTAATTTTCATTCACTTATTCACAATTGCTTCAATCCCTTTTGGATTATCACCTCTATTTTTATCTCAATTGGGTATTCAACCATAAACTGTTTAAACTCTGTTCAGTTAAATTTAGAAATAATTTGAAAAGTTCAAAATAGATAAGCAGAGTATAATTAATTATTAGTTTGTAAAATAGCTGTACAATAGTCAAGTAATTGTAAAATAGTTGAAAATAGTCAAATAATTATAGAAATTTTAAATAATTGCAAAATATTTGAAAAAAATAGTAATTAATTTATAAAATAGCTGAAAAATTGTTAAATAGTTCCAAAAATAATTGTAAAACAAGTATAAGATAGTTTTAGGTTTAAAAAGAAAAGTTGTAAAGTAAATAGTTTGAAAAAAATAGATTTATATTAAAAACAATTTATTTTGAAAATATTCCAGGGTTAAACTGTTTAATTTCCAACCTCCATTTCCAATCAATTTAATTTAAATTTCCACTTCCATTTAAATTGACTTAACTCAAATTTAAATAACTCCAATTTCCATTGAAATTGATTTAGCCCTAATTCAAGTTGAATTAACCTCAATTTCTTCCCAAATCCAAATCAAATTCCATTTGAATTTAAAACTATTCAACTTTAATCACAATTATTTAAATCAATTTAGACTAATTCTGTAACGACCCAGAATTTTTATTAATTAAAATTTGAATATTTAATTAATTTTAAATATAAATGAGTGAATTTATAAGTCAAATAAATTTTAATTTGAATTATTGAATTTAATTGGATTATTAAATCGATAATTTAATACGTTAAATTATGGAAATAATTGAAAATTGGGTTAAATATGATTGAAAATGATTTGTAAAATTTTATTTTATCATGTTGGAGTTAGAACGATATTTTAGAACTTTTAAAATCGAATTAAAAGTTAATTTGTGAAAATTAAATATTTTAATATTTAAATCGACTAGTAAAAATAGTCAATTTTTGAACAGTCTCAGAATTGAACGAAACCAGTTCCATTGGATCCGTAATAGTTAGTTATTACCGGATTTCAAATTTCGTGTCAATCGGAGTTATCGTTTGATCGTGGCAGCTCGAAACGCATCGATTTATTTTTAATTTAAATTTGGCGAGTGAAAATAGCCATTTTTCAAAAAGTCTCGGATTTCGACGAAACCAGTTTCATCGGATCCGTAATGTGATATTATTGTAAGGTTTCAAATTTCAAGTCAATTGGATTTACCGTTTGTCCGGTACAAATTAAAACGCCTAGAAAATCGCTTAAATCGGTTTAATTTAAATTGAGCGTTTATAGCCATAACTCGCACAGATGTCCGAATTAGCTTCCGAAACCTGTTCCATTGTGTCCGGAACGCGGGATAAACCCTAGGTACGTCAGTTTCGGCGCGTAAATCGGAGTTCGGAATTTCCGGAATGAATAGTGTTTCGGTTTTCTCTATAAATACACACCCACACCCTTCATAAATTAAAAAAATAAAATAAAACCCTAATTATAAAACCCTAGCCGCCACTTTTAGGTTGAATGGCCAGAATTGTCTCTCACTTCTCCCTCAATCTCTCTCAATCTACAAAGAATTAGCCTTAGGTTTCAACTAGAGAATGAAAGAGCAAGGCGAGAGCTTTCGATCTATACGGTGATGATGGGTTTTGGAGCATCGGAGGGGGAGCTAGGAGGGGCTGACGCCTGGAGCTTGCGCACGCGTTTCTATGCAAGAGAGAGGGCCGAGTGCAACAAGGGTCGGGCCGAACATAGGTGGGGTTTGGGGCTTCCTATTGCAAGTTGTTGATCGAAGTATCATTGAGTATTGAAGGTGCATAATTAAACCCTAGTTAGGTTGTAATGGGTTTAGGAGCACGGCTATTACCTGTAGCCAAGACGTGGGGAAGATGATAGGGGGGGACGGCCAGGATGCAAGGGGAAGGAATCAAGTGGCTGTGATGAAGTTAGGTTATAAGTTTTATAAATTATGTTATAAATCTATGTATATAAATTCGAGTAAACTTTGAAAAATCATAACTTTTTCATACGAGGTCGAAAAAATGCAAACTCAGTTGCGTTGGAATCGTATGGACGAGCACTACGCGATGAAGTTGGTTTGGAGTCGATTGGAGTTAGTGAGAATTTTGGGTAAAATTAAACGTCCGTTTAATTTTATTCGAAATAAATCGCTAAAACGGAAATAAAATCAAGGTGAGAACTTCTCACTCAATCGAATCAGTTTCGATTTTATTTTAAATAGTTAGATTTAAAATATTTGAATGCATGTTTGGATGATGATTGATATCTATTGATTGTTAAAATAGACATTATGCGCCGTTAGTAAGCGGATGTTATTTAATAAAAACATATACCGCGAATATTTCATAAACAGTGAAATTGGTATTATAAATAATATCAATATATATATATTGGCATATGTATATATTGCAGTTGATTGATTTCCCGTATTTTTTAGCGGATGAGACCCTATTACGCCGTTATTAAGCGGATAATATTTAATAAAAACATATACCGCGATAATTTCGTACTGGAGCGAAATTGGTATTGTGCTAATGTTTGTGGATGCAGGAAAACAGGTTGGAGGGATCCAACTGGATTCCTCAACAGTTTTTATTTGATTTCAGATATTTTGATATTTGATGGATTATCATATCGATATATGATATCGTTGTAGTCGTGATTGACTATTTGGTGTGTAGCATCATTGGACCCAAATTTTGGAATTTTAAAATGATTATAAAGTGATTTTTGAAAATATACTATATTTTTAGAATTGATCCATTTTAAATAAATAAACGTTATAATTTTAAAAGTTATAAAATTATGGTTTTTGTGAAATATAGTTAAAAGCTGATTTTTGAGAAATATGGATTAATGATTTTTTTAAAATAGTTTAAATTGAGATTTTGGAATTTATTATAAAGAGTTTAAATATAGGATTTATAAAATTTGATTATTTTATAAATCAAGAGAATGGGAAATTATAAAGGAATTTAAAGATGTTTTTAAAGAATAATATAAATTGATTTATATTAAGAGATTTATAAATGGACATTTATAAATTGAAATATAGACATTATAAAACGAGTTTTTATAAGTGTTTGAATAAAGTGAAGATGAATTTAGTAAATGAATGAAATTTACAGGATTATAAACAATGAAGTTATAAATGGAATTTTATAAACAGTAGGTTTATAAAATTTATAAAGTTATTGAAAGAATGAATTTTGGATAAATAATTGAATCTTATAAGATATAAGATTTATAATTATGAAGTTTAGAGGAACGATTTTGTAAAATAATCGTTTTATAAGTATTTAACTTATAATATGAACTTTTAGTTTATAATTGAGTTATAAACTGGAATAGGTTAATAAAAGAATTTGTAAAAAGGAAGTTTTATAAATAAATAGAAATGGAATTTATAAACGTTGTTTTATAAATTCGCAAATGACTTGTTTTGACAAGAAAATTTGTTGAAACCTATAAATGGAGTTATATTCACATTTTTGAATAGTGAATAATCCTTTGAATTAAAATGAATAAAAGGATGAAATTGTTAATGAAGTATATTCACATTTTTGAATAGTGAATAATCCTTTGAATTAAAATGAATAAAAGGATGAAATTGTTAATGAAGTATATTCACGTTTTTGAATAGTGAATAACACGTTAAAGAAATTGTTTTGGATTTGGATATTTTAAATAGAATTAAAACGATCTAACGATGTTTTAAATGTGTTGAGATTCGAAACCATAGATTTCAACATTGATTGTTGAAATAGGCGTTTTCGAGAAAATAAAAGGAAATGGTGGACTATAACACTGTTGTTATAGTAAATGATTTCCGAAAGGAAATGTTTTGTATAGTATTGGGATTTATATATCTACTTTAATTTCGAATCCCTATACTAGTGATTTTGGGTTGTCGTAACGATGTTTTACGCAACATTCGTTTTGGCCCAAATAAATATGTTTAAAAGAATGATTTCCTTAAAGAATGAAATATATACTTAATTTCGATTTAAGTATATTGAATATTTTCCGAGTGTTGAAAATAAATAAAATTTGTGAATTACTTATTAAATAAGTATGGAATTGTTTTCCAATATGAAGTGATATTTAGAATTTATCTTTTTGAAGATAAATTGAAAATGAATAATTGAAATCGAATATTCATTGATATTTTGGAATTATAAATTCACTAAGGAATTTATAAAGGAAGTGGAATTTGTCTAAAAAATAAATATTGATTTATTTTTGAAGTGTGAAATTTTATAGGAATTTATAAAGGAAGTGGAATTTGTCTAAAAAATAAATATTGATTTATTTTTGAAGTGTGAAATTTTATATGAATTTATAAAGGAAGTGGAATTTGTCTAAAAAATAAATATTGATTTATTTTTGAAGTGTGAAATTTTATATCTTGTAAAGATATTTTGTGAAATAAATAATTTGGAAAATTATTTGGAAACTGGTGATGTGTGCATATCCAGTGATAGTTCAATAACCGACTATCAATATTTCCCTTTGAATGGGTAATTGATGTGATTTGTTTGAATGTGAATGCCACACTTATTTTTGAATAAGCGCTCACTATTCGGGTTAACCGGGAAAGGACCATGGGGTCGTATAACCCATTCCGAATATGTGATACGTCGTTGTGAATTGAATTGAAGATCGGTGTTGAAGACCCGGTATTTGCGAGAGCGATAGGATGACATGTCGATTGTCTCTGCACTGAGTTGCAGCGGTATAGAGACTCCCTAAGTGATGGGAAATCCGATCAGGATTGTGAATATCCGGATTGCAAGGACTTCTTTGTAAGTGCCTTCGGTTTTGTTCGAGCCCGGAACAAACTTGTATGGATTGTGTGTCTGACATTACAAGTTGAGAATGTAAAGCCGATTTCTTTCAAATATATTTCTGTTGGTGGCGAAGAATTTATTCTTTTAGCTTAACACCCTTCTCTGAGACGTACGAGCTCAGAGGTTATATAGTTGAAGTTATCAGCGATATATTCCCAATTTGGTAATGTGATATGCTGAGTGATGCTGTAAATGATCATTGTGTTGATTATTGTGATAGGATCATTTATTTGATCGTCTATCTTGGTGATCATTGTGTTGATCATTTGTTGACCCAAAGCATGACTTTTGTATAAAGTATGTTTTTGTGGACGTGAATTCGTCGAGCCTCACATCCCGGAAATGGTCAAAACAGGAAAGATGCGGCAAGGTTACGAGGGGTAGCGCCCTTTAGGGTATGTACATTTCCTTCTGGATAGAGGTGGTATCATGGTATGGAGCCCAGATATTTAACCTATGTGGTTACTGCGAATTTATTACTTTGTGGTTGTTGGCTATCGGGATCCCGTGAGAAAGGTCGTTTACGATCGGGGAATGGCGTGCTCGTGTCAGTAGTTACCCAGTTAGGGGTAACCCGGCCTTGTGTTGGCAGATTTCCGGTTTGGTTCTCGGGGATGTCTTTCCAGAGGCATTCTCATGTGGCAATGGGAAGTTTCTTGGCCTGACCATTTGTTGGAAATCCAATTCCCAATACGAAACTTGTACGGTATTAGTTGTAGAACCTGCCATTCACTTATGGTGGTCACCACTGTTTGGATGGTAGCTATAGTAGGCATACGATAATGGTCGTATGTTGGCTAAGATTTATATTCTACTTTCGAAATGAATTTTTCCCCTACACTATGCACTAGTAATAATATCAAATGTTATTTTAAATGCGTATCAAGCATCTTTGACTATCATAAGGAGAAATCTCCTCCGATTCTGCGTTTGCATTGTGTGTGTGTGCGGGAGGCCTTATGGTAGTCTCATTTTTAAAAGCATTGCGAATTGAATTTAAAAATATTCCTCTATTTTGATTTTAAAGATAAATAAACTGTTTTGAGTTCTCACACCAGTCACATGACTGACTTGGAGTTTATTGTTTTCCTTCCTAAACTCTGGGTGCCCACCAATTTCCACACGGGCAGTCAAGAGTTAAGGTCTATCAGGATATTCTGGATATTCTGGAATTGCTGGAGGCAAGCTGGATGGCATGGCGTATTACTAGTTTATATAGTATTTCTTTTTCCGCTGCACTGTTTGATGTTGTTGATGTTGTACACTCTGATGATATGATGTAATGAAATGAAATGAAATGTAATAACTGATATAGTTCTTTGTTTAAAGATTATTCATTTATTGTTATATGTTGTTCCGCTGCGATTGTGAGATTCTGTTGTTGTTCAGTTGTTTTCTGTTCCGTCTCTATCTTCTTTTCTCTTCGTTCTATTTTCTGTTTTTCTGTTTTCTTTTCCCTCTATTTTCTCTCTTCTTCTGCCTCTTTCTTTTCCTAAATTTTTCTTAAACCCCTAAGGGTTCGTATTTTCGTTCATCTTGAATTAATCAATGGAGATTAGTGTCTATTCAAGGAGTACGGATTTACGGGTCTTTACAAATTCCAAATTGAACCCACTTCAATTTCAAACCGTTTCAAATCAATCCAATTCAATTTTCCATTTGAATTTTATACTTATACATCTTCAATCACAATTCCAATTAATTCAATTTAAATCTCAAATTTAAACCATCTTGAATTATATAAATTCGAGTTAAACTTTCAAATGTTGATTTAATTCCTTTAAATCAATTTAATCTTTACTTCTTCATAAACCTATTTCCAGGTTCAAATAATAATTCAAATCCAATTCACAGTTTAAAGATATTTAATTGGATAATATTATCCAAATTATTTTAAAACACCCATACATTTCCAATTTATAGATCTCAAACCTATTTTGAGATCACTCAAACTCCTAATTCAAATCAACCATTTAACTCTCCAAGTTAAATCTTAATTTCATCTTGAAATTTCAAATCAGTTTGATCATTCAAACTGATTTAACTTCACATTAATAATCTTCCTACATATAAGTTCAAAACTTATCACTTTGGGTTTTACATCACATTCCAAATTTAAAACCCGACATTTAGAGTTTATTTCGAACCATCTTTGATATTAGGTATATCCACACATATTTACTTCTTGGCCCACCAAGCCAAATTTTGAAATTTAAACCACCCTTGGTTTTAATTCAAAACAAATTCTTTTAAAGTTTACAAACAACTTCTTATTCTAAAATAAGATTACATTCAAAATAGTTTGAATAATATTATTTCCTTTAACATTTTGAAGACAATTTCAAATGTTTAAATTTAAAATTCAGAACTTCACAATTTGAAACCCACTTTAATTTACATCTTTTCTATTTCACAAGTTGCTCTTTTAAATGGTTACTTCCTTAAAAGATTTTATTGTTTATTGGAAAACAATCATCCCAGTATTAGACACAATAACCATTCTATTTCTCCGGTTTGAAACTAATTCTAATTCATCTTATTTTGAAATTCTTCCCCAACTTCAAGATTTAATTTCAGTTTGAATCTACTTCAAACTTGTCTTTAATTTAATTTCAATTTGGTTGTATTTCTATTACCACTTAATTTAATTCCAATAATTTAACAACCAATTACCTTTATATTTATTAGAAAGAAATATTGCTATATATATCAAAATATATTCTTCTAAAATTATTTAAAAATCTTTATATAAGAAAATAACAAGTACGCTCACACACACACACACACACACACACTCAACTCATTCTAGGGTACTATTGACCCTATCCTTAATGAGTATTTCCCACCAGAGCCAAAGTTCTCGTTTAACCTTCAGCTCTGATACCAAATGTAATGACCCGGAATTTTCGATCCCGAAAACTCCAATTAGTTATGAAAAATAAGAAAGAGATAGAAGAAAAAGAAAAAAACAGAAACACCAAAATATAGATTCTCACATTCGCAGCGGATCAAAATATAATATTAAATAAATAGCAGTCATACAAAGGAAAACTGTACTGGTCAAATTACACTGTAATATATCAAAGTTACAATATTTACACAACACTGGGCAGTTTAATTCAACATGCCGAGATAAGCTATAAATAAACACAGCGGAATACCCTCCATACGTTCCTGTCCTCCAGCTCGCCTTCTGAGCTTCAGAACGTCCTTACCTGAAAATCTGTAATACTCGGTCTGACCCGAGCATTACATCAAAGTAACACCCGGGTCAGGCTGCAAACCAGCGTGAGTAAACCCATCAAGCATGAATTACAAAATCATACAGCTTATATATAACCCAGGGTAAATTATATCAATTTACAACTTCACAAGTTGTTATAGACATCACTTATTTCTCACGTCAATTTCAAAGTGCCAAAACTTAGATTAAATGATCCAATTCACTTAAATTATTCCATTACAACCTACTGATTTCACATATCAATCTATAAAGAATCGAAGTGGTTTCGGGTATCTACTAATACCCGACTCCGGTCTCTTCGAATTCAATACCATATTAACCCAAGTTATACAAGTGAAATACAATTTAACTTCAAATAGGATGTCACTTCTTACACTGCAATTTACTATCGATAGATAACCACATCATCACCCTTTTAAACCAATCATCTCATATCACATAGCATCACATATCAGAGATATCCACTAATCTCCGGCATACAATATTATTCAATCATTCATGAGCAAGATAAATCAGTTATACCATTCTAATTAATTTTAACAAATTAAAATTAATTACACCAATCATCCTTATTCCTGCTTATTTAACATTAATAAATCATAATCCCAATTTGATTAATCATTCCTTAATTCATCAATCTCAATTAATCATCCTTGACTTATTAATCTTTAATTACATTAAGTAATTAATCTTTAATTATCACACCGATTAATTAGCCTAGCCATTCTCATTTATTATCCTTGAATTAATCTCCTAAATCAATTCACAAAATTTATTTTCCTGATCCTTAATTAATTACTCTAATTAATTATCTTATGCTTACTTACATTGATTAATTATCCCATAATTAATCACATAAGATAATTAACTAGCCCTTTAATTAATTTACTTAAGTAAATCATACTTTCTAATTACACTAAATAGCTACTACTCAATTACTTCTATTAAGTGATTACCCTTTAATTACTTCCTATTAAGTAATTCCTTTTAATTTATTACATCCTGTAATTATGAGTTACTTTACTAAGTAATTATACTTATTAATCTCATTAAATATTTATATTTAATAAATCACTAAGAGGTTACCTTTATTTAAATAACAAATTAATTTCAATCGGGTAGTACATCCCTTAATTATCATTAAAACCAATTAATAAATCTTAATTACAGATTAATTATTCTTTAACCATTACATAATGAACCTTAATTACAACTTAATTACAGATTAAATATTCCTTAATTACCAGTTAATTAATCATTAAATTACTTAACTACTAATCATTCGTTAATTAACATTATGTAGTTAATTATCAATTTATCACTTAAGCAGTAATTTATCCAAACTCTAATTACAATTATAATTTAATTATTCTTAATTACTTCCTAAAACAATTAATTTGAATAATTAATCATCTTAACTAACATTTTTAAAGAAATCTTTTTTAATTTTGAAAAGCAATTTCTTATTAACAACAAAACTTTGGATGTTCATTAATTTTATACTTAACTTAAAGTAATTTCTTAATTAAAATAATTAATTAAGAGTTAAAACATCGTTAAGCATTTACTC
This sequence comes from Allium cepa, assembly GCA_030765085.1. Lineage (NCBI taxonomy): Eukaryota > Viridiplantae > Streptophyta > Magnoliopsida > Asparagales > Amaryllidaceae > Allium > Allium cepa. The sequence continues at coordinate 245,622,911 of CM060930.1, forward strand.
AGATAATTAAAACTTGTATTTAAGTTCTTAGCTTAAGTAGTTAATCCTTTATTAAGTTTTCAGTGTGTAAATCCTGTTGAAGCTAATCTGCTTAATTTTCTTTTATTTTTATACTACGGTTGAAGTAAACCGAGCATTTCCCTTGATTAACTCTAGTAACCCTTCGAGTCTCTCACAATTTTTCCCTGAGTCCTCTCTCGTTTCTATTGTATCCCTTCTTCTTTTCTTTTTTTAGTTAGTTACGTTTAAACCTTACATATCAGGAAGCTAACTCACGAGTCTCGTGACCTAACCCGAAGCAGCCGCTTCGTTTACTCGTGCATCCCTCAAGGATCCAAACTCATATCATCCAATCGTGCACACGACCACCGTACACTTGCACACGCCGCCGACACACCTCCTACGCCTGAGACGATCACCCACACGCCGACCTTCGATCACTCTACCGATCGAAGCCACCAAACCCTTGAACAGACTCGCGTATGAAAATTTACCCATTCAGAGCTTCCAGACTCTACAGCACCGAGCATAAACTTCCACGTTCCGGTGACGTCAACCATCCAGGGACCTCGAAACTCCGGCCATGTCACCCCTTGCTTCTTCACTATCTCTTCCCTGCCTACCGTGCTACTCGATCAACCCGAGGTGGCTAAATCACCTCGTTTCCAACCTTGTTCAATATCGCGAGTAAAACCCTACTCTGACCATCCCCGGCCACCACGTCTACTGATAAACCATCTGCATATTTTTCCTACGATCGTCATCCCCTAAACCACCTTCAACCCAAATTTCGACCCCCCTTTCACCGTCGATCAACGGTAAATCACTAAAATACCCAATTCGAACAATCCAAGAATACACAGGAATTAATAACGTAAAAATCATGAAATGAAGATCAAAATTCGTGATTTCCCATCACGGATCCATTTCCACGATTCGAATTCAAATTTACGACAATTGATTTTAGCCTGTAAAAGTAATTTCCACTGTTATTCCTATTTTTAAACTCATTTGCTAAATTTAAAATCCTGGAATTACTTTTAAAAACATCTTCATTCACTAACAAACAGCTTTCATTTATACATCGAGATCTAACATTTGTTTGATTTGGAGTTGTGAATTTTTGAAGACAAACATCACTGCCTAGATCACAGAGTACAGGATGCATATAAAATCAGACATCTCACATATATATACATGCACATCCAGATAATTCAATACTGAAAAATTTGAGGCAATTCAATATTATCACATGCAGTTTTGTTAAAAGCAGATAAACAAAAAGTGTTTACTCACCTGTATTAAAGAGGCAGAGCTTTGAGAAAACAGAAAACCTGTAAACTTGACTGCCTTGATCTCCTTTAAAGATTTAAAAAGCTTTGAATAATGAAATGCCTGTCCTATTGAAAACTTTGATTTACTCCAGACTTACTTGCATGCATGCTTGTTTTGTTTTTATTTTGATGATTTCGGGTTTGAAGAAAATTACGGGCTTTGAATAAATTTTCAGATTTTAAAAATGTTTACAGTTATTATATTATTTTTTTCTCTTGATTTATAAAGTGAAGATGGGAAAAGAAATGAAGATGAAAGGTATAAGTTTATATAGGTTTAAATTAGATTTTATTAAAATAAAAGAAAATTAAAAAATAGAAATTGACACTTGTACAATTTAACACCATTTGGCAATACAATATAAATTTTCTTACACATGTTAACAATTGCTTCATAATTAAACACTTGTATTATTATTATTATTTCATTTATTTTAAAAGATATTTAAAAAAAGCTTTTTAAATTAATTTTTCTAATTAATGAATATGATTGTAAATTAATAAAGCCTTTTCTAAATTTATATAAAAAATTTAAATTCAAATTTAACATGAATATATATATATATATGAATAATATCAAATTTATCTGTTAAAATTCTTGTCTCATGGATTACACTGATTAACTTATGTTTTTATACAATTTTTTTAAACTATATTTTCTAATTTTTAAGAAAATGTTTTACACCCAATATACATTAAATAAATTACCGATATATATATATATATATATATATATATATTATTTTAAAATTCAAATTATTTTACTATAGTATTCATTTAAATTTTAAATTCAAGTTTCTAATTCAGACTCAGATTCAAATTCAAATTTGGATTATGTAACGACCCGTATTTTACGTATTGATAGATCGTAGAATTTACAGGTCGTTAGTGTTGTTTATGTTATCTCTAGCCTGAGTCGTATGGAGAGTAACTCGTGTGTTTAAGCGTTGAGTTGTGACCGACTCATAGGCTTAGCCGGGTTAGGTAGTACACGAGTTACAACTTTTGTACGTTGACCGAGTTAAGATGGTGACCGACCTATAGTTATTGGCCGACTTAAGTAATGGACCGACCCAAGGAGGCTACCGACTTAGGCAGTGGGCGAGTTAAGACTTTGGAGCGACCTAGTAGTTAGCCGAGAGTTGCCGACTTAATGAGAGGAGATAGGTCGGTGGAGCGACATTATGAAGTTAGGTCGGCTATTCCGTGTCTAGTTAGGTTGCATAAGTGTTAAGTCGGCAGTGTGTGTTGAGTCGTTGGGTCGGCACTTGTATTAAGTCGTAAGTCGGCTAGGTGTTAGGGCAGACCATAGTGTTAGGTCGGTATGTGCTTTAGGTCGGCATCTCGTTAAGCCGATAGGTCGCGCAGTTGCAATGTGTTAGGTCGTGTGCGTGCTTTGCCGTGTGTGTGTGTTGGGTCGTTGAGTCGGTAGGATGTTGAGTCGTAGGGTCGGCTTTGTAGTTAGGTCGGCCATGGGGATAAGTCGGCGTGAGTGTTAGGTTGGCAAGTGATAGGTCGGGGACGACCTAAGGGGCGGCCGACTTAAGGGTGATTTCAGCCTATAAATAGAGGGCTTTGGCTCACTTTTAGGCACCGGTTTTTGAAGCGACAAAGTGCTGCTATTTTGGGAACTCGACTACAACATTTTTTCATCTTCTTTTCTCCATTCCAATCTAATTCTAACATCCATCCAAGATCGAAGATCGAGATTGAAGATCCAAGAGACAAAGTTGAAGATCTTCATCCAACGAAGCTAGATTTCATCGTTTGAAGCGAAATATTGCCGGATCAAGCCTTGATCTTCGCTGTCCAGATCTGTAGTGATTAGTTTTTTTGAGGTGTTTGAGTGATTTGGTGAGTGGTAGTTATCTCTCACGCGGACCCAAAGGAGTATATTGGATTGGTGGTTTGTTGGAGTGTTGTAGATAGTGATTTTTGTGCATTTTCCTTAGATCCAAGTATAGATCCATTGTTTGTGAAGATGTTTACCTATGCAAGCTCATTTATTAAGTTATAGAAACAAAACCCATGTTTTATATTTGCTAGATCTATGCTAAAAACCCATGATTCATGTATGTTAGTTCTATGCTCATTTATTTACGAAATTGCCATTGTAGTTATGAATGCCTAATTAGATCTTGATTGAATACTTATTTGTTTGGATTAATGTTTGCCTTGATTGATTGTTGTGAATGAGCTATCTAGTTGATAGATTTGGACAAGTATGGTCAAAGATGATTCAAAAGCTACAGAAGAGGCTCTTGAATGGTGAAAGCTGCTAAAAGCATATGTGGCGGATGTGGAAGCTCATATGTATGGATTGAATGATGTTGAGATGGAACTTTGCCATGATGCGATGAGGCAAACCATGTTGTTGAGTTGAGACTTTGCTATGGTGTAATAAAGCGAAGTATGATGTGATGTAGACTTGGCGTAATCCAGGCAGGGATCATTCCAAGCATGTTGATAACTCGAGGGATGGTTCGAGTTGGTTGATAATGGATTGCTCGAGAGGTAGCTTGAGCTAGTATGAGAATAGTCGTCAAGGAGGATGACTAGGAGGCTTGGATCTCATCGTTGTTGAAGGTTCTAGCATGCTCAAAAGCAAGAATACATGGGGTGCCCATAACGACTACAGGTAGGTAGTCGGGACAACCAAAAGACTACAGGTAGGTAGTCGAGTACTCTGGGCAAAGTAGATAAGTCCTAGGCACAAGGCAGTGTGCGGAGTTATGTCTGGAACCGGGGTTACCATTAGCCCTTGACGGATGGTCATTCAATTAACGGTGAAATCGAAGCAAGGATAACAGTGATAGCCAGAGTCATGGATGTTTGGACGTTTGGTTGTATCATCATTCGGTCTCAAGAGCGGTATTTTCCAGGTGCTTATCTGATCTTGGTTTAGGCCTTGGGGGTTTGTATTTGGAAAACATCGCCCTTGACTCGAGTGATTATTGCTTTACCTTAAATTGTCTGCTATGTTATGCTCACTTCTCCTTGGTGTGTGTCTGGGGGCTATCACTGTAGAAAGAGGTGGAGTGGGATGGTTTGGTTCCTATTCCTTTTATCCTTTATGCTCTTTTGGTATGTTTGATAGTTGATTTACTGCTCACTAAGACTTTGTCTGACTCAAGGTTTTATGTCTCCTCTTATTACCTTGGGCTGTTCATCCATGTTGGGATGGGCAGACTAGGTAGCAGGTGACAGGTGCTGTTCTTAGAGATCTACGCTGATGATGACGAAGACGAGCAGGAGGCTTTACATACTAGTTTTCTTACTATATGTACTGGGTGTTCCGCTGTTATATTTGTTTGAGTGTTGTAGTGAGGCTTTGATGTATGGATGATTCATGTCTGTATAAATCTACTTACGATGCTTATATGATGATTTTTCTGTTATGGGGCTTCACTGTATATATATATTTCTCTATTGTATTTTGTCCATGCGCAGTGAGTTGTACGATGGAGTTTGCTATTTTATTTTACCCTGACTATCGTCCATGGCTACCTGGCACGCCTTTTCAGCGCACTATTCCATTGCTTTGGTGCGGGAGTCATGGGCGGTCGTCACAGATTACAATCCATTTATTTATATAAATCAATACTAATTCAAATTTTAAAATTACTCAAAAATATATATATTAAACAAACACAGATTCAATATATAAATTTTAAGTAATTATATTAAGAGATCACCAATATTTATCCTGTTATAAAAATCCAATTTTCTTTAAGATATTTATATTTCAAAATTTATTATAGATTCAAATTTATTTATACTTCCAGATATCAGAATTTAATCTATTCAATATAGTAAATCAGTTAATTATCCACTTATCAGATGTCCAAAAACCCAGGTTATCACAATAATATACCTATCTATATAAATAAAATCATACTTAAGAAATTTAAATCAAATTTATTTCCAAATCAAAAGTGTAGCAAAACTACTGATGGCCTCTCCACTTCGAAACTTGAAAATAAATATCGATGATGCTGCAGTCATCACCGAAATTATTTTCCAGCGACAAAATAGGAGAGTACTGATTTTAAACATTTTAAAATTTCTTTTTTTTTAATTCTTTGGAAAAAATTTCTATTCAAAATACTTTTAATAATATATATTTTAAAACCCAAAGTTTGAAATCACCGGAAATTAAATTCTCAAATTCCTGATTCAAATTCATTTCAATTCCCAAATCAATTTATAAACAACTATTTATAAATTCATTTATAGAACAATAAATGATAAATCAAGTATTATCATTTCAAACAATCAATGTAAATCAATTTATTAAATTCCAGAAAATTTTACTTATATATGCAGTATAATCAAAATTTATTTCATTAACCAAATTTGAAAATAATATTGTGTCAGTTCGTTCTGTCAAAGTATTTTAGAATTTCTATCGATAGCGTTGATCAGACAAATCGATCGAAAATCCAAATCCACATCAACAACTCAAATAATACAATACATAAAACATTTTAATATTAGTTACAAATAAAATACACTCCCTCCCTCGATGATACAAGAAGGAATTTCAAATCAAGGATTGAGATTCAAATTTAGAGGAACTCAAATCAAAGAGAATTTCAATTAAAATAGACAGGTTCGAAAGGAAGATAAGACAATCAAATTGCGGGATATGGAGATGGATAGACTTATATAAATCATGGGAAACCTTAACCCGGTCAACCGTGACTTCAAGAATACGATCGATGTAGAATTCTGAAGCAAATCAACATCCGATCGCAAGAGACAAAATTCAAGCATAGCAAGAGATAGCAGCATCGTAAACCGAGGATACCGAAATCTCCGGTGAATCAATACTGTTGTAAAGAGTTTCACCTCTTTACAAATCATTCAGTGGAGCTATGGGATGCTTCGGAATCAAAAAACATGAATAGGAAACCAAATAGGAAAGACAAGGATGGATTACGGAACAAGTGGGAGAGTTCCAAAAATCAAAGGAAACCGAATCAAAGAGGAAGAGATTCAAGCTCGAATGAAAGTGATTCCGTAATTAAATTTACTCTATATGTTGAGTTTTGCCTAAAACAAGGATCTGATACCAACTATAACGACCTGATATTTTCAACCATTCGCATCCACACATGCCGGACTTGAATTGCTCAAAATAACAGATTGTTAATTTAAATTTGGCAAAACTCAATATATACAGTAAATAAATACTCATAGAATCACAAACACAGAGTAATATAACAATATTGCAGCGGAAACAAAAGAATAGTAGTTCATGAAGCTACTATTATATATAACAGAGTTCAACAAGATACAACAGAAATCACGAGTACATAGATTTCTCAATACAATAGTCAAATACAAGGTCTGAATATAACACTGGAATCAACTGAACGACTGAAAGCAGAATCAATAGAAGGATCCAAGCTAAGCTCTAACTCCAAAGGCGAGTCTCGAATACTGCTGCAACTCAGTCTGACCCGAGCGTATGCAAAATACAAAATACTCGAGTCAGGACATACATACTTATACAATGTAAACTAACTCAAGTGAACTGTAATAGAATTCACAAGTAACTTAAAGGATGCTTGGGTTCGTCCATCCTTTAAGGATCCGTTAAACTATTTACTATGTAGTAACATATGCTATTATAATAATGTCTAAAGTAAAGCAAGCTTACTTAAAAATAGCGTTAAGGCTTTACATTTTCCACCTTAACACATAAATAGTGTCTGCAGTCTATATAGTACCATCGTACCTCTAGATCGGGAGGCCGCCATAAATACTCCATAGGTACGACACAAAACCAAACTCGTAGTAAAGCTCGCTAGGGTAGGTGACACGGCACAACTAGGCAATGCCGGGGTAGATATACCAATTACACTTCCGGATCGGTGGTAACGCATAGCAGCTACTACCGCCCACCTCGAGCCACACCCCAAAAAAATCGAAAGGGCCTCAATCAATCACAAAGTAATAGAATGGTATCGAAGGAGTGTGTCCGATAAGAGGAGCTACCTCATTAGTCCGTCAATTGCTCATGCTTTAGCCATCTTATGCCAACTTACGGGAATCGGGTCCACCTACGTACCTTAATAGAACGTCTCCACCATCCTACTTCATTCTGGAATCTCCACCGCGTACACGGTTGTTAAAGTGGTTTCCGGTATCGACAGAGAGTATGTCCATATCTGATCTCGGTCTCTTTAACAACCAATCGTTATTATAACCCACGGATATTTATCTCAAAATAGTTTATACTTCAAAACCAAAATATCATATCCATTTCAAAACTATGTCAACATGATATCATTTCCATTTCAAAAACAAATAAAAATATTATTTTCACTTCAAATATGTCCATTTCCGAAATCATAATACTTCAAAGTTATAACACTTCATAAATGTTATATTTAGAAAATCCATAACACCTTGAAAATGTGATATTTAAAATTATAACACTTTGAAAAGTGTAACCCTTATAATATGGCATTTTGAAAATGTTATATCCTTAGAAATAGTGGCACTTTTAAAACATAACTTCAAAACCATAGCATTTGAAAATATTATATCCCAAATCAAAATTAATTCCTTTAAACCCTATAAATATGAAGTCACTGTCCTTTCAAATCGAGTATTCTATTTCTAGAATTATAACATTTTCTAAGTTCATTTATTCAATTAAAATAATTTCAAAACATTGTATTTTTCAGAAACAACAGCACTTATAGAGTGTTACAGTAAAGATATTAGTATTTCATAACAGTTCAATTTCAGAAACAGCAGCACTTATAAAGTGTTACAGTATATATATTTGTATTTCAAAACAGTTCAATTTCAGAAACAGCAGCATTTATAAAGTGTTACAGCATATATATATATATATATATATATATATTAGTATTTCAAAATAGTTCAATTTCAGAAACAGTAGCACTTAGAAAATGTTACATTATATATATTAGTATTTCAAAACAGTTCAATTTCAGGAACAGCAGCACTTAGAAAATGTTACACTAGATATATTAGTGTTTTCAAAAACAGTTCAATTTCAGAAATGGCAGCACTTAGAAAATATTACAGTAGATATATTAGTATTTTCAGAATAGTTCAATTTCAGAAATGGTAGCACTTAGTAAATGCTACCTTATAACCACAGCATTTGAAAATGCTGCCAATACTAATTCCAGATTTATTATCACATTTCAGAAACACTACAATTTCAGTTTTTAGTCATTTTTAACTTATAAAACAAATCTCACGTTTTAGAAATACTTATTTGGATATCATTTAACTTATGATTAAATAAAATAAAATTTTATAAATAAATATCCAAATTAAACTATAATTCATTTATTAGGTCAAAAGTATATTATTTTTCTTAACTTTTTATATGAACAAATAACTTAATACTTTATTTTATAAATACCCATTTCATAAATAAAATATTTTATCATGGTTAATATAACGATCAAATTTTCTTTATAAATCTATTCATTTAGACATCAATTAAACTATGATTTCTAGTTAAATAAATTTTATTACGAAATGCCCCATTAAAACTATATTTCATTTTATTAATTCATAATACATCATTTATTATACAAAACATATCAATTTCATAAATAAAATTTATTACACTTACTAGGTTAGATTTAAAATCCCATATTAAATCAAATTTAATTATTAGGTTATTTATCATAAATAAAATCTTTAAATTGCCTTTAAAACCAATAATTGACTTATAAAATTATAACTTATAAAAAAATTAATACACTTTATATTTTAAATCATTAAATCAAAATTCAAGTTAAAATTTCATATATTTTAAAATTAAAATACTTAATAATTTTTAGGAAAATATTATTTAAAAATTAACGATGGGTCTGTATAATATTTTCCAACCTAGGTCAAGTGATATGGATATGTATCATTCCAATCCGTAATTTAAAAAATCCGGGTTTTATCATTTCAAATCCCCAATCCCAAGTCAAATCAAATCAAATAAAATCGCTCGAGCCTATCATTTCGGCTCATAATGATTTTTCCCTATCCTAATGTCCGTTCGAGTATGTATCATTTTAACCCATAGTGATTCTATACTAACAGGGAACTTGCAGTGTGAGAAACAAAAAACAGTAAAACATATCATATGATGTCAGTTGATGCAACAGGTATATAATCTGGTAATATCATCATATAATGTCAGGTAACAGGCAGATGTGAGCATATAACATAGCATATCAACTACTATAATTCAAGTGACATTGTTTCACGTTTATGTAAGTTCGATTTTTCGAGAGTGATAAACTCACCTTCTAAAGCTGTAGATAACAATTCAAGACACACAACTAAAACTCTGAAAAGCACGACAAAGCACGAACTAGATTTTGAGTAGATGAAGAGTCAAGATCTAAATCTTGTAAACAACACATACAAAATATACATAAGTATATAATTCAACAGAAAAGATTATAGATCAAACAATGTAAAAATATGAATTAAAATGACATAACTTTGCTTGACCAAGGCAATCGGGCTCGGCTACTTCACATATAGGCTCTGCCATCAATCAAACAAGCTCGGCCATGATGGTTTGTGGCATGTAGGCTCGGCTATGGTGAGTTTATGAGGCAAGTATGCACGGCTAAGAAGGGTAGATGAGGAGATGGCAAGTTATAACTCATGGAAGGCAAAAAGGCAAAGCATTGAAAAGTCAAGAGCACACGAAGGGTTCGACCATAGGCTAATCATGGTTGGCCCTGGTGCAAAGGCTCGACCATAGTTCATCAATAGGCATGGCTAGGAGTGGTATGGTTATGGTAAAGCAAGGAGATGGTGGTGCTATGTGTTGTGGCCGAGGGTATAGGAATTGGTGATGGAATAAAGGTGGTCGGCGGGTTTGAATCATAGTTTGGTGATTGTTTGGATCATAAGGGTTCATGGCAAGGGATGGTGGAGGTGATGTGGAGGAGGTGGCCGATTATGGTGGTGGTGGAAAGGAGATGTGGTCGGCTAGAAGAGGTGATGGCCGAGCTATGCATTGGAAGCCAAAAGAGAAAAGCAAAATGAAAAAGAGGAAGAAGACATGAGAAAATTTACTGTATTTTTCTTTCAGGAAATGAAATGAGAAAGAGAATGAAATGGGAAACATATTGAACGTGAAAATGAAAATGAGAAGTGACGAGAAAGATCTTTTATACGGCTATGGAATAAGAAATGAATGGCTATGGAGTTTTGAATGGCTAGGGAAAGGAAAAGGCAACAATTAAAATAAGCAACCTATATCTCTTTGATTTCCTAAGCCCAATATCAAAATAAACAAACCAAAAATCCAATAAATAAAATCAAAGTCAAAACAAATAAAATAGAAAAATGAAAAATAGAAAATAGATAATAAAATACAGAAAATAATTGCGCATAAAATGCTGTGTTTTATCAAATTTTAAAATGTATAAAACAGAATTTGACGAAACGAAAAGCAGGACGAATATTAGAATCAAATACTGCTTCAAAGAAAAAGGTTTAAAATTCAAATTTAAATTTTTTGACTGAAAGTCAAAGTTTGACCAAAGTTGACCAAAATATAAAATTTTCAGAAAATGTTTATTTTATTATATTTGGAAAATAAATTACAAACAGAATCCAAAATTACATTGGAAAAATCCAAAATTTCAATTTTTAAATGATTAAAAATCAAAGTTTTCAAAAAAAAAAATTAACTAAAAATATTTACAAAACTATGGGTTGTTACAGTGAGGTAAACTATTAACTGGCTCAAAAATATAAGGGAAATATTTAACCACAAATATAGACCCTAGCTCTTCTTAGGATGATTCTATGGTATAGGACACTACGCAATAATTTGATAGGCTCATCATAAGGCACCATTGCCAAACTTCCCAATTTGATTACTAAAGATATTGTCCTTCCAACACAATTTAAGATGGCTCTATTCTCTGCTAGCCAATCCGTACCGAGTAAAATATCAAACCCCTTAAAATCTAGAATGAACATGTTATAAGAAAAATGGTAGGTAAGATACGAAGCTCATACATCTTTACAAACCATACATAGACTAGTTACGCCTCCTATGGGATTTGACACACATATAGGGTTTTCTACGATATTAAGGGGGAGTTGCAATTTATAACCAAATCAAGAGGTATAAAGATGTAGGAATCCCCTGTATCAGACAAAACTCTAACAAAAATGCCATTAATAAGTAAAGTAACTTCCTAGGCTCCCTTCCCCTTAACGTTTCCAGAAGTTGAGGGTTCTTCCTTGATTGCATAAACTTTAACTTGTTGTTCCTACTTCAGCAATGGGAAGTCCTTAACTATGTGCCTAGGCTGTTAGCAATTGTAGCAAAGTGTCTTTTGAACCATCTAAGAGATAGATCCCGCCTTTTGATTCATACAGAATATTGGAGTATGACCCTTTTGATTACAGTTCTGACAAATAACTTTCTCATACCATTTCTCTCATGCCACACCCTCGGCTTTCCCTGTCCTTGCTTCTTCCAATTTGGATTAAACTTCCTTTTGTTTGAGTTATTGGTACCGCTGTTGGATGCTGCTGCAAATGGCATTTTCTTCAAAAGCACATCATACCTTAAGGCGCCATGTCCACCAAATCTACAAATGATTCCATCACATGAGCGGTCATCTTTTAATGAAACTCTTCTCTCATACCCAACATGAACATTTCATTTTTCTTAAAAGGGTGTCAATAAGTTTAGGGACAAAATAAGATAATTCATTAAACTTCGTCTTATATTCCACACCGATAAGTCTTCCTACTTTAGATCCATGAAACTTCTGTATAAGTGAGTTTTGCCTGCACCTGGCATGAACTGGTCTTTTAATACTTCTTTGAATCTAGCCTATGAGAAATCATCTTCTGCAACATTTGTAGCGACAGAATCCCACCATGCAGCTGCACCCTCTCGCAACTGCCACGATGCCAAGAAGCATTTTTGATTATCGAAAATATCCAAGCCTTTGAAAGTCTTCTCACATGACCATAACCAAGCTTGTACTTCAATGATGGATTATGTACCCTTGAAAGTTTTCCGCCTGGTTTTGTGAAATCCTTATGCAGAGCTGTGAAGTTTACTTGAGGCTACGCTAGAACTACTGCCTCAATAACTATTCCACCTCTTCTAACATTTAGGGTTCTTCCATTTTTGGTTGTTGTGCTACTGTTCCCTTCCCTATCCCCTTCTCATACTCATTCCTACTACCTAAATAAAGTAAGATATCATTAGAACACATAGACGAGATTATCTTAGAAAAAACAACATAGAACTAAACATATAAATGTCGATGAGAACTCCACAAATACACACTCTCAAAGACTGAACTCATTCTAGGGTATTACTAACTCCTCTAATGAGTCGATCCTAACCAAGGCCTAGGTCTCTAATACCAATTGTAAAAATTTCCTTTCTTACACCCAAAGATGACACTTAATACATCCTCGGTATTCATGTGCCAATCGTTTAAGTGTCTGAAAGGCAGGTCATGGATAAAGAAAATAAAAGACAAGAAAACAAACACAGATTTTTCTCACAACGACGGAGTTATATATACATCATCACCGAGTAGTACATCTGGTTACTTCAAAATATTACAGCAAAGTGACAACGGTAGTATTTCCAACAAGGACAACTATATCGGCTTGCCCAAATTGCTAGTACAAAATATACAAGACACAACAAAAATATAGACAACTGCTAGATGATGATAAAAGCTCCTACTCCGTACTGCTTTCCAAAGTGCTCCAGAGAAACCTGACTACTTGGCTACTCATAAAAATTTGTGTACCCAAGAGTTTAAAGGAAAGAAATAAAACTCTAGGACATATATGGGTCAGGTGTGAGGAAAGCATAAATTTTAACTTTATAAAAATCCTACAAACCAAAGATATCTGTTAAGACCATGCCACAAATAAAAACGGACGGGCTTTTACCTTACGATAACCAAAATATTTCTATATAAAACTCTATGATATTATCATAATGTCTAGGTTTAAAATAAATATAGATACATAGCTAAAATTGTTACGTTAATTAAATTCGAGCATAATAGTTATACAAATAAGTCTGTAAAGGCACGTTTTGGAAAGTTGATTCCATCAATGACAATGCACCTTAGTACCACCTATCAGTGTGAATCTCTAGATAACAATGCATCGAGAGCCACACATGGACTCCCTGTTAACACAAGACCAGCTTACCCTTTACTGGATAGTATCAAATACAATCATACGTAAGTTGTGATCAACAACCACAATGGATCTGAAGCATAATATAAAGGAACGATATCAACTCGAGAAAGGGATGACTGTACCCTAATGGGTGCGACCCACATAGCCACATTGCATATCCCCTGATTTTAGTCATTCTCGGTTGTGAAGCTTGAGGTTACGCTTTACCTTTCCTCTTAGCTGAGCAACTTAGAATGCTAACATTGCCATCCAGGCAATTAATGCAATGATAGCATTCATTCAAACAAGTTGTTCTGAGATCAAACAAACATTCAACAATTACTAACTTCCATTTTGGAATCACTGTCAGGAAGAATAGTACAACTCCGTAGCATACTTCATAACAATCCATCGTGAACATTATTAGTTTGGAGTGGTTCGGATAAATCATACTTATCTGAAACCGGTGTCACCAAACGAAGTGGTAATTTCCAGTTAACTCAATTCCGGTTCTTTTGGAAGTATGACTCAGGTATTTGAGTCCTCACCGGGGAACTTGAAGATACACAACATACTTCCTGAGTTAAAACAAGCTATGTTATAAATAGCGAACAATCCGCTACTTAGGGTAATTATACAGAGTTCGCGTATGGATAGCCATATACTTAATTTAAACATGGCTCATGGATAACCATATACTTAATTTGAATATGACCCATTAATAGAAATTAACCCTCCCATATCTATCACATTTCTAATATTTCGACCTTACTATATCCCTCGCCTAGAAATAAATTCAAGATCTAACAGATAGAGGATCAGCCTACTCATCAGTTTTTAGCGCTAACCATGGGATGACTTACTTCCTATAATTATGTCATCACATTAGCATTGGTTACATATTTATTTAAGGTTACTTAAAGGTACTTGATAAAGAAATCCTTTGATTTAAAATATTCTTGAAAAAGAAAGATATTCTTATAGCAAGACCATTATTTTGGAAACAAAATAATTTTTAAATATAAAAAAACCCTTATTTATTAAATAATAATTAAAACTTACTTAAATCCTAACTACCATCTTAATTTAATTTAATTAATCAATAATTAATTAAACCCTTTTAATAAATGTTAATTGATAATTATTTTTTAATAAATAATTAAAAATAATTAATCCTTAATTATTAATTAAATAATAAGTAAATTTTATTAATAACTAATTAAAATTAACTTAATTATTTACACTTAAGTATTAATTACTTTTATTTAGTACTAATTACTTACTTAATTAATAAATCATTTATTAAATAAATAAATAAGTAAATAATAATTACCTTTTTATTTACTTTAAAGTGAAAACATTTTAAGATTTCGAATCGAGTATGTTTTTATGAACTGCACTTATAGCGACTATCGCTATACAACCAGAAATTTCCAAACTTGAAATATTTTTTCTAAGTCTTCTTTAAAACTTTAACTCTTGGAAAAGCTTTACTAAAACATAAAAGCATATTTTGAAAAATAAACAACTATTTAAAACTTGAAAAACATTTTGCAAATTTTAAAACCAAAGATTCTGGATTTTATACAAGAGATAACATGTCGCATCAAATTAGTAAGGTGCTAATTTTCTTAGCATAGCATCACGAGTTCATGTTCACAACATACATGATTACATAATCATAACATCACAACATGTAAACATTCTATAACCAACATATATAAGCTAGACTATAATATGCAAACTGACTTGACTATTTAACTACCATATTCTAACTATACGTCACCACAATCAAGCACAATTACATACGAACTATCAATAGTTTGTTCAACCAAACAAGCACTATATTTAACACCTAAGTTAAGCCATAATATAAGTTTACAATCTTACTTAAAAGTGAGTACTTTACTCATTTAAATTTTACGAAACAAAGCTAACTTTTTTTATAACTCGAATACGACCTAGGTCTTTGCTTCTAGCTTGAAAAAGTGGAGTTTTTATAGGCTTTTGGATGCAAACTAGAAGGGTATTATGCTCGGCCTAGATGGTGGATGGTAGTTTTAACGACCCTCCTTTTCGACCATCGAAAGTCGGCACCGAATACATCCCCGGTATCCCAATGTCGAATATCCAATCGTCGAAAAGGCAGATTGTTATAGTAAAAAAGAAAAAGGACAAAACGGAGAATAGGGAAATTATAATCTCACAACGAAATAAACAACATATAATATAACAAAGACGGTAAAAAATGTTCGAAAATACAGTGTACATCAGAGTTAAAAATAAACTTTATCAACTAGGCAGTTATATATAAAATGCTGTATAATTGTTGATAGGTATACAATATAATATAGCGGAAAATAAAATGCTACGATAGGTGAATATCTAGATCTTTTCTAATAACTCCATGTTACCAAACCAACCTAGGGAGAACTCGGTCTGACTTGAGCATTACAATAAAATGACACCCGGGTTAGTCTGGAAAACCATAGCGAGAAAACTCAAGTAATATGATGAACATATAAAAATTCTGTGGGACCATGTCGTCGATGTAGAATGGGTTTTTACCTCACAAGTACAACATCCATAAATGAAGAAATAGGAAACAAGTCAGAACAATAATCCAGTCAAGAAAGATGAAAATAAAAAATAGAAACAAATCCAAATAAAAGATGGTGGTATAACGAACGCCTTTTCGACCCCCAAATGTCGACATTAATACATCCACGGTATTCACTTGCCTAGAACCCAAGTGCCAAAAAGACATAACTTAGGGTAAAATAAAAGAAGAAAAGAAAAGAAACAAGAAAGGAGAGAACACAATGTCAGAATATCACAACGGAATGATAACATATAATATCAAAATAATACTTTTACAAAGGAAAACTGTATAGATACAATAATCAGAGTAAACTAACGTATCATCAGCCTAGATAGTTATAACAACCCGTCCTCACAATTGCTAATATGAACATAAAGTAATGCAGCAGAAATAAAATCTACGATAGGGAACCATCTAGCTCCTCTCTTCAAGAGCTCTAATGATCATCAATGAAATTTGTAAATATACATGGGGATGACCCAAGTATTATAAGAAGAATAACACTCGGATCGGTCTAGTAAATTAGCGTGAGAAAACTCAAGTAATTTGAAACTATATTTATAAAACCCTTTAAAGAATAAAGGTATCTCGTAAGGCCACGATGCAAATAAACACAGATGGACTTTTACCTTACGATAACCGAACCATTTTATAGGAAAATTTAGTGAAATTATAGTAAAGTTTATGGTGTTAAATACAAATATACACCATAGCTGAAATGGTTACATTGGTTACATTTGACAGCATATTTAGGTATACCAACTAAACCGCAAAGGTAAATTCGTATAAATGGATTTTCCATAAAGATCTCCTCAATGAGACCGATCTCTTATGATAAGGATCAGAAAATACCTTCTGAGCGTCGTATATCTCTATATAAAATATATCATAAGGCAAAAACAACTAGGCCAATATCTGAACACCCACGTGAATAATGTGTACCAAGTATCAACAACTCTCCACTAGCAACATCTATAAGCATACTCTAGATGGCGGATGGTAGTTTTAAAGACCTTCCTTTTCGGCCATCAGAAGTTGGCACCAAATACATCCCCGGTATTCCAATGCCAAACATCTAATCGTTGAAAAGGCAGATTCTTTAATAAATAATTAAAAATAATTAACCCTTAATTACTAATTAAATAATAGTAACTTTAATTAATTAACTAATTAAAATTAACTTAATTGATTAACACTTAAGTATTAATTAATTTTATTAACTAATGATTAAGCACTAGTTAATTAATAAATCATTTGTTAAATAATAAATAATTAAATAATAATAACCTTTTTAATTACTTAATATAAGTTTTAAAACGTTTTCCCAAAAGATTTCTAAGTGAAAACATTTTTAGATTTTGAAAAGAGTTCGTTTTCACGAATTGCACTTATAATGACTATTAACGACTAATTTTCCATTGAATTAGAAAATAGTCGATAAATTTAAATTAAAAATTAACCGCAAGTGCACGGCGTACAATTCTATTACGTGGCGAATATGGGTTAATCCGTAGGGAATTATATAGATATTAAAATTTCTATTCAACCAAATTAAACCAAACTTGAGATTGTGATTAGCTAACAATGTAAAACTAACTAGAGCAAAAGTGATGGAAAATATGAGATTAGAAAACAATTTAACGGCAAATCCACACTCATATTTTTTTAAATCAACACAAAAATAATTTATGATCTCTATTTTGATTTTAAATGGAATTAGTGATGTATTTATCAGAAGTATGGTTTATTTATGTTATTAATTAACATAACTTAAACCATCAAACTATAGTACAACACGTAAAACCACTTATCAATTCTCGTGAAAATAAAGTTAAAGCAAAAGCTATTTTAAGTGTGATCTATTTACTATTGTATTTAGTAACATAGATCACCAAATTTTGTTTCTACTTTAATTTCAAAATAAACAATCAATTAGAAAAATGATGATGTAAATTGTGTTTATGTGGAGTAAGCATAGCTCATTTGTAATTACAACATGGGCTATCAAATTCTACTTTATAAACTTACATCAACATTCATTTTCATGAAGCACAAATGAGACCATAAATCACAAATTATGTTGAATTTACATTCTTTTAGAGAGCTTCATCACCCCTAAATTGAAGGGATTAGCTACTCATTTGTGTTATCAAATCAACATATGTAAATTTCAACATTAAAAAGCAAGAAAAAAGGTAAGAGCTAATGAAAATAGAAGGAAAAAAAGAAATAAGCTACTTGCATGAAAATCAAGTTAAACTAAGTGCATAAAAGATGAAGCTAATCTACTAACATAAGAATGAAGAAAGCATGTAGATAAAAATGAACATAAAATAAAAGAGCATGTAGAAAAATAAAGAGGCTTAGAAAGCCATTTTATTTCTCATTGGATTTGAAACTACAACTTGCATTCTAATGATAAGTAAAATGGAACGACCCAGAATTTTAGTTATTTGAAATTAGAATATTTAATTAATTTTAAAAATTGAAAAGTTAATTTCATAGGTTCAATTACTTGAATTTCAAATATAGCGATTTGTTGGATGGTTTAATTGTTAAAGGTTAACAATTAAAATTGTTTAAATAATTGAATATTGGGTTTTAAGTTGGATAAAAATTATCCAACTGCTTATTAAATTTTTATTTAATAAAAATGAAGATAATAAACTCTTAAATTGGATTTAAAAGTGATTTAACTAATTTTTGAAATAACTCTAACGAGTGAAAATAGCTTTCCGGGACACAGTCTCAAATTTTGATGAAACCAGTGTCATTGGGTCCGTAATAAAGAATTATAATACGCTGTCAAATTTCATAGCAGTGAGATGTATCGTTTGGTCGTGCGAGATTGAAATGCATTGGAATTAGTATCGGAAATTTAATATAATAATTGGGTTCAAAAAGCTATCTTCTCCATACGATCCAAATCGGACTCGAAACAAGTTCCACTGCATTCGGAATAAGGGTATAACTTTAGGAACGCCAAACGACATGTCTCGATCGGTTTTCGAAATTATATTGTTAGATATTTTGAATTAAATTATATATATATATATATATATATATATATATATATATATATATATATTGACCTAACCACTCAGCGTTGTTCCTTCACATCAGCACAACCTACCAATCTATGATCGTACCCACCTCTTTCTTTTAAAAACACGTCCCCCTCTCTTCGTTTTCAAGCACAGAAAAGAAAGAAAAAGTAGATCTATTTCTTTCAGAAATCATAACAAATGAAAATAAAACCTATAAAGGTTAAAAGCCTTTATCTTTGGCTTGTGAATGGGTAGAACTTTCTTTTGGTAGGTGATGTTGGGTGTTTGGCTGCGAGATGATGAAGCAGCAGTTCATTGTCATGGAGTTTGAAAACTAAGGCTTGATATTTCTTAGAAATGGTGATGTAGTTAGCAATATGGGTGTTGTATTTGGGTTCATCTCGTGGATGAGCAGCGTGATTGGAAGAGAGGGAGGATGTGGTTGGCTTTGGAGGGGTGCGACACTATTAGGTCGAGGGAGGTGAAGCTTGTGTCGCTTTTTATAGGGAAGGCTCGGGTTTGGTATTGATGGGTCAGGGTGGTGGAGCTCGGAAAAAGAGAGAGAGAGAGAGAGAGAGAGAGAGATAGAATGGTGGCGTCGTTGGTGGTTTTTATCAACAGAGGAGGAAGCACTCGATGTTCAAAGGGGGCGGCAATGGTTTGCTATGGAAATGGTTTAAATAAATTTGGAGACTATGGAAACTTAGGCTAAAATCGGACGTCGTCCGGTTTTAGTTCCAATTCGGAATGCCTCGGCGACAATAGAAATTTCGGTGAGTTCAACTTACCTTTTTGGATAACTAGTATGATTTATAGTTGAGAAAAATTGTTGAATGAATGTTTGGATGAATTATTTTGTTTATTAGTTGGATTGAATATTCCCGTCTATCGGAGCGGATGAGACTCCATTGCATTCTCGTGTAAGAACGGTTGACCATTTGTATATGAATCCTGCCTCAAAGCATTTGATTTTATCTTATGATTATATAACGTTTGCGATGTAGGGAAACAGGTTTGAGGGATCTAATAGGATTCCTCGCAATTATTGAATTATATTGTTTCAATAATATTTCCTTTATATGGGTTATTGAATAATAAATATTATTGTGGATATTGTGCTTATAACATCATTATATGTTTGAAATTAAAACCCAGTAGTGATAGAAAATCAATATCAATATTGGTTAAGTGTCCGGTGGCTATTGGTCTAAAGTTAGTATTCTGAAAATACTATAAATTGTCGATTAAGTTGAAATTGGTTTTTGAGACAAAAAGGATTTTTAAATTTGAAATTGAATTTTGGAAATATTTTAAGGACTATCCAATTAAATATATTTATATTGTTTTAAAGTTAAATATTTATATTGATATTGCTTGAAGTTATTTAGTTATTATAATATTAATTTAAGGTTATTTAATTATAATAATATTCTTTTAAAGTTATTTAATTATATTAAAATTGTTTTAAAGTTATATAATCATATTAATATTATTTTAAAGTTATTTAATTATTTTAATATTATTAAAAATTATTTGTTTTATAGTTAATATGTTTTAAGAAGTTATAAAAAGGTTAATAAATTTAAAGATTAATTATTTAAGAATAATTATGGTTTGAAACTTATAATAAGGATCATTAATAAGGTTTTAAAATAAATTATTATTATTTATAAAATGGTAAGATTAATTTTTGTTATATTTCTTAAATAATATTTTGGAATGACTAATTATTATTTTGGAATGACCAATTCATTACATGTGGTATCAAAGCTGAAGGTTAAGTGAGAACCTTGGTTTTGCTAGGGTAATTCTTTAGAGATAGTGTCAATGGCATCCTAGAATGAATTTGAGTGTGTATATATGAGCGTGTAATTGTTAGTGATATAAAAAAATATTGTGTTCGTTGATATATTGAATGGTTTATGGATTCGGTCAATACGAGTATTTAACGTTATTGATAAGGATCTCTAAACACTTGAACATAGCAACTCGACATTGTATTACTTTGAAATTGGATAAATGAAACAATTTTACCTTGATTATTTTTATATATAAAGGAATAGTTTTCATAAATTATCATGTGGAAATTAGCCACAAGGGCCTCTTTAGCATGTGCAATTAGTTTCTAGGACACACAACTGAAATAATTACTTTTAAGCACAAACTGCAAAATAATCAGTTTCTAAGGCTTAAAATCCTATGAAATTATGTACTTGAAAGTAATTGGACTGCTGACTTTGTCCTTAAAAGTAATTATTCTGCTAAATTTGGCCTTGAAATTAATTTCTGTGGATGTATGTCCTAGAACTAATTAGACTGCAAAGTTTGTCCTTTTAGTGAAATGCCCCAATTATTATGGTATATATGGTGTGTTTTGTTGTTAGGAAATGATAATGTTAAACTATTATCATTTGTTTTTAGTTATTGTGATCGAACAAAAGTTGATATTATAATTAAAGCAAGATTAACAAGTAAGAAATGATTTATTATAACCAAAGATTAGATCATATAAATATTTGACTTATAAATTAAAATGAAATTTCAGAAGTATATTATATAAATATGGGTTATAAAAACGATTTATAAAGGATCTAAAAGATGAAAATTTGGGAATTTAAATCCCGTTGGTTTTGAAAATGTTTTTCAAAGTTTTGGAAAATAATAATAGTGTTATTAGAAAAATACTTTTGAATAGAAATATTTAAAAGGGTTTAAAAGGGAATAAAAGCACCGAACTCACTTCAGTCACTGAAAAATAATTTCGATGATGGCTGTAACATCATCGACATTAATTTTCGAGTTTCCAAGAGAGGGATTGCTACCATTGGAGTTTTGTTTTGGTAAAACTAGTTTGATTTTAAAATCCAAAAGAATGATTTGATATACCATGGGATTGTGAGTATATATGTGTGTGTGCGTGTGATTTCAAAAAATTGATTTGGAATACTTTAGAAAGAGGTGTTTAAACTTTGGGATTTTCATTTAAAATGTTTTGTTCAAATTATGAGAAAATAATTTTGATAACTTATAAAATTTTAAATTTTGCAAGTTAAAGCAATGTTTTAAATTGTTAAATGTGAATGCAAGAAAAGTAAAATTTAGAATTGAACTATGGAATGAAATTTTACTTAAATTAAGTTAATAAAGTGAATTTTGAAAATTTAGCTTGGGTTGGGCTAAGTGCAATGATTTTGTAAATAAATTTGATTGTGATTGAAATAAAGTAGTGAATGAACTAATTAAATTAGTGAGTTAAATATGGTTTTGGAATATGATTGATAAAATTTGAATATTCAAATTGGAAAATGAATTGAGTTAAATCTAAATGAAATTGATTTAAAATGGATATGGACTTTAAGTTGTGAAGTGATAGTAAACATGGTAAATTTTTATAATGAACTAAAGAAAATTTAAGGAATAATTCTTAAGTGACATTAGTATTGGAAGAAAAATACCAAAACATAAATGGGTGTGAATAATTGAATGTGGATAAAATGAATGAGCGGGATAAAGGTGAATAAAAATAATTTGGTGTAGCTAAGCATCAATTGAAATAATTGTAATTTTTTTTTTCATATAACGGTTTGATCTAGATTCGAGCACAGAATTTCGAGAAGATTTATATCGATCCGAGTTGGAATTTTTCACTCGATTCTCGACCACAAACACTGGATATGCATTTTTGATTGATTCTGGAGTTCTCTATCATATTATATGACTATGTAAGGAGAAAAATGGTTTTTGATCAAGGAACCAGATCGGAGTCTGCACTAGAGGGTCGTGTGAACGATACGGAGGTGAAATTGTGTGACCCAGCGAGTGATCAGATTTGGTATTGCGTATGGATGATATATGTACATCGTACAGTTTTAGTAAAGAAAATGTTGGAAATTGAAGATGCAGAATAATATGATTGTGAACAATATGATTAAACATCATTGAGAAATAAGATGCAAGTATATAAAAGAAAAACTAATTTGATGCATGTGATTTCATATGAAAATTTGGTTGCCTGACTAAAAGGTACATGTATATATTATTGTTTGATTTGATGGTTTTATGATCAAGAGACTTGGATTTTGTTTTCTTTTGTTGGCTTAGGCCGTAGTGGCAACTTGTGGTTGTTTTGATCTAGCCGCGCAAAGAAGAAACTGGCGAAATTTTTCGAAAAATTAAAGAGTTGGAAATTTTGAAGAAAAATTTAATAACTAAAATTTGATTTTTGAGTTATAAACTAAAATGATTGAAGGGGACGATATTAGTTGGAAATATATGAAAGAATTCGAAAACTTGGTAAAAGTAATAATATGGTTTCAACAAATTGATTCAGGGAAAGTTAACGGCTTAAAAGGATTTGTTAAGTCATTTTAACTAATTGGTTTTAGAGAAGAAATGGTTTTGGGCATTTTTCCTACCTTGGCAATTTTGAGGACGAAATTCTTTTAAGGGTGAAGAATGTAACGACCTAGAAATTTAATTATTTGAAATCAGAATGTTTAATTGATTTTAAATATTGAAAAGTTAATTTTATAAGTTCAATAACTTGAATTTCAAATATAGCGGTTTATTGGATAGTTTAATTGTTGAAAATTAAACAGTTGAAGTTGTTTAAAAAATTGAATCTTGGGTTTTAAGTTGGATAAAAATGATCTAAAGACTTATTAAATTTTTATTTGTTAAAAAATAAGATAATAAACTCTTAAATTAGATTTAAAAGTGATTTAAATAATTTTGGAAATAACTCTAACGAGTGAAAATAACTTTTCGGGACATAGTCTCGGATTTTGACGAAACCAATGTCATTGGGTCCGTAATAATGAATTATAATACACTATTTTCTCCATACAATCGAATTAGGACTTGAAACAAGTTCCATCCCGTTCGGAATTGGGGTATAACATTAGGAACGCTAGATGGCACGTCTCGATCGGGTTTCGAAATTATATAGCTAGATATTTTGAATTAAATAATAATATATATTAACCTGACCACTCAGCCGTTGTTCCCTCACATCAGCACACCCTACCTATCTATGATCGTACCCACCTCTTTCTTTTTAAAATGCGTCCCCCTCTTCATTTTCAAGCATAGGAAAGAGAGAAAAAAGTAGTTTTTGTTTTAAAAATCATAACAAATGAAAATAAAACCTATAAAAATGAAAAGCCTTTATCTTTGGCTTGCAAATGGGTAGAACTATCTTTTGGTAGGTGATGGTGGGTGTTTGGCTGCGAGATGATGAAGCAGCAGTTCATTGCCATGGAGCATGAAAACTAGGGCTTGATATTTCTAAGAAATGGCGATGCAGTTGGCAATATGGGTGTTGTATTTGGGTTCATCTCGTGGATGAGCAGTGGGATTGGAAGAGAGGGAGGATGCAGTTGACTTTAGAGGGGTGCGACGTTTTCAGGTTGAGGTAGGTGAAGCATGTGTCGCTTTATATAGGGGAGGCTTGGGTTTGGTTTTGATGGGTCATGGTGGTGGAGCTCGGAGAGAAAGAGAGAGAATGGTGGTGTCGTTGGTGGTTTTTGTCAACGGAAGAGGAACCACTCGATGGTCAAAGGGGGTGGAAATGGTGTATGTGTGCAAGGGAGGGGAATTAGGAGGGAGGAAGAAGAGTTAAAGTTGTAATTAAATTATAAATTGTGTAATTAGTTAATTATATTATATTTAAAATTGTGATAACTTATAAACTTAACTACTGCATACGAGGTCTGATTGGAATGAAATTTTTTGCATTGCACTCATGATGACGAATGCTTCACAATGGAACTGGTTTGGACAAATTTAGGATTGTGGAAATTTGGGCCAAAATCGAACGTCGTCCAGTTTTAGTTCCAAACCGGAATGCCTCGGCAACAACAGAATTTTCGGTGAGTTCAACTCACCTTTTTAGATAACTAGTATGATTTATAGTTGATAAAAATTGTTGAATGATTGTTTGGATGAATTATTTTATTTATTAGTTGGATTTAATATTCCTGCCTATCGGAGCGGATGAGACCCTATTGCGCTCCCGTGTTAGAGTGGATGACCCTTTGTATACGAATCCCGCCTCGAAGCGGTTGATTTTATTTTATGGTTATATAACGTTTGTGATGCAAGGAAACGGGTTGGAGGGATCTAACAGGATTCCTAGCTGCTATTGAATTATATTGTTTCGATAATATTTCCTTTATATGGATTATTAAATAATAAATAATATTGTGGATGTTGTGGTTATAACATCGTTATATGTTTGAAATTAAAACCTAGTAGTGATAGAAAATCAATATCGATATTGGTTAAGTGTAAGTGGCTATTGGCCTAAAGTTAGCATTTTGAAAATACTATAAATTGCTGATTAAGTTGAAATTGGTTTTTGAGACAAAAAGGATTTTTAAATCTGAAATTGGATTTCGAATATCCAAATAAATATATTAATATTGTTTTAAAGTTAATTAATTATATTGATATTGCTTTAAGTTATTTAGTTATTATAATATTAATTTAAGGTTATTTAATTATAATAATATTTTTTAAAGTTATTTAATTATATTAAAATTGTTTTAAAGTTATATAATCATATTAATATTATTTTAAAGTTATTTAATTATTTTAATATTGTTAAAAGTTATTTGTTTTATAGCTAACATGTTTTACGAAATTATAAAAAAAGGTTAATAAATTGAAAGATTAATTGTTAAGAATAATTAGGGTTTGAAACTTATAACAAGGATTATTAATAAGGTTTTTAAAATAAATTATTTATTTACAAAATGGCAAGATCAATTTTTGTTATTATTTCTTAAACAATATTTTGGAATGACTAATTATTATTTTAGGATATTTAAAGTTAATAATTCCATTTATTTATAATGTTCTTTGTTAATAATTATTTTCATATAGTGATGTTTGAGGTAAATGATTAAAACTATTTATAAATGCTTCCGAGATGTGGAAATGGAGTCGAAAGATTTAGACTTTATATGGGATTTTAAAATGGTTTGAAGAATTAAGGAAGATTATTTACAAGGTGAAAGAGTTTATAAATGGTTAGATATTCATAAACGAATTTTAGAAGCGGGTTTATAGATTTATAAAAGAAGTTATAAGTGGTATATGGGTTCATAAAAAGTTATAAATGATTTTGAAATGTAGAAGAAGTTTATAAGTGACTGAATTCTTGGAAAAGGAATTATTAATGTTTTTCGAAGATTTATAAAATGGTTTATAGCGATCTTGGACAATTGTAGGGGAAATTATAAATGATTTGAGAATCCAATATAAGGGAAGCTTTTCTAAGTTTTGTAGATATACTTATACCGTAGGAATAAGTATATGGCTAATTCTAAATATGGAAATACTGGGATACGCGAATATATCTTTTAAAGGAGTTTGCATACAAGTAATTTACAAAGTAATTGTATGTATAAAAACTTATTAAAGGGGGCTAGTGATTGCTTATATACTGAGCCAATGTTGATTTTCCAGATGAAATAAAATCCTGATTGAATGTTTGTTATTCGATAGTTAAATAACCTACTATCGAAAATAGACCCAATGTTACTTTGGAACTATGTAAGAGAAACACGTGAGTTATATGGCACAGTCATCTCCGATGATGTTGTACTGTGCGTATAAATCTCATTTCGTTCTTCTTGGACGATGATAAGGAAATTCGTCCACTAAGGGTTAGGAGGTGATCTCCGATCTTATCTTTGTCTGTTTATTTCCAAGAGAACTAGGGTTGAGTTTATCAGAAATTATCGAACGTTTTTTCGAAGAGACCGGAATCAGATATGTTATCCAGAAACCACTTCAATCCAACGGATGCATTTCGAAGTGACATCGTGAAGAACATGGAATCGAAGATGGAGATATAAAGGGAAAGGGCTAATCGCTACTAATATTGAGAGTGATTCTAAAATGGATGCAGTAGGAGTAGTGCCTTCGGTTTCGTTCAGACCTAGAATAAACTTGAATGGATGAATGTTATCAGCACATTGTCATTGAAGGGCAGTGAGCATTCTTAGTGTAAATTTTTTGAAAGGTAATCGTAGCCTCAAGCCTCATCAACTGGGAGTAACCGAAAATCAAGGGAGATGCAACATGGGTAAGTGGGTCGCACCCATAAGGGTATGTTGTCACCCTTCTAGATACATCTACATATTTATGGATTGATTATGCATGAGATCTCGAATAAAAAGGGTTGCAAAGTAACTGGGGTGATGACATATTCGGTACTATCTAGTCAAGGCTAGGTCGGTCTTGTGTTGGCAGAGGATCCTGGCGAGGTCTTCGGTACATTTTCTAGACATGTATTGTGATAAATGGTACCCCAGTGCCCAGTTATTATATGAAATCCATTCTCTAATAAGCGTTGTACGGTTCTGATTGTGCACAACTATGTAGAAATGTGAGATGCAAGCATTTCGGCTATTTTAATATTTTACTTTAAACCCTTAGACATTATTATAGTATCACTGGATTTTCTATAAAAGTGTTTTGGTTATCGTAAGGTTAAAACACGTTCGTGTTTATATGCGGCGTGGTCTTACGAGATACTTTTGATTTCAAAGATATTCTTATAACTTTAAATCCAATTGGGTGTGTTTTCTTATGCCGATTTTCTAGACCGACTCAGGTGTTATTTTATTATAATGCTCGTGTCAGACCGAGTATACTACAGATTAGTTTGGATACTTGGAGCTTCAAGAGACGAGTTGGAGGCCAAAAGATGTATCCACGTAGATGGTTATTTTTCCACTGTATTCATTCGTGTGTTATCAGCAATTGTGAGGACAGACTGTTATAACTGTCCAGGTTGAAATAGTGCCTTCAGCTTGGTTCAGACCCAAAACGGACTTATATGGATGAATGCGATCAGTACATTGTCATTGGAGGGCAGTGAGCATTCTAAATGTAAATTTCTTGAAAGGTAATCTTAGACTCAAGTCTCATTAACCGAGAATGACTAAAATCAAAGGAGATGTAGCAAGGCTAAGTGGGTCGCACCCATTAGGGTTTGTTGTCACCCTCCTAGACACATCTACATATTTATGGATAGGTTGTGAATGAGATCTCGAATAAAAAGGGTTGCAAAGCAACCGGGGTGATGACATATTCTGTACTATCCAATCAGTCTTGTGTTGGCAAGGGATCCAAGCGAGGTCCTTGATACATTTTCTAGATGTGTACTGTAATTGGTGGTACCCCAGTGCCTAGCCATTGTATGGAATCCATTCTCCAATAAGCGTCGTACGGTTTTGATTGTGCGTAACTATGTTGAAATGAGAGATGCAAGCATTTTAGCTATTTTAATGTTTTACTTTGAACCCTTAGACATTATTATAATATCACTGGATTTTCTATAAAAGTGTTTTAGTTATCATAAGGTAAAAATATGTCCATTTTTATGTGCGACATGGTCTTACGAAATACTTTTGATTTCAAAGATTTTCTTATAACTTCAAATCCAGTTGGGTGTGTTTTCTCACGCTGGTTTTTCAGACTAACACGGGTGTTATTTTATTATAATGCTCGGATCAGACCGAGTATATTATAGATTATTCTGGATGCCTGGAGCTTCAAGAGACGAGTTGGAGGCCCAAATACGTATTCACGTATATGGTTATTTTTTCGTTGTATTCATCGGTGTGTTATCAGCAATTGTGAGGACAGACTGTTATAACTGTCGAGGATGAAATAGGTTAGTATACTCTAATTGATGTTTGTATATATACATATTACATTTTTCTTTTGTGTAAAGACCGGTGATATATTATAGATTATCTGTTCCACTGTGAGATTCTATGTTGTTTAGTTTTCTTCTTATCTTCTTTCTTCTTCTTTCCCCTAACAATTGGTTTTTTCGGCATTTGATTGCTCAGCATGTGATACAGTGAATGTATTAGTGTCGATTTTCGAAGATCGAAAATCCAATTCATTACATTTGGTATCAAAGTTGAATGTTAAGTGAGAACCTTGGCTTTGCTGGGGTAATTCTTTAGAGATAGGGTCAATGGCATCCTAGAATGAATTTGAGTGTGTATATATGAGCGTGTAATTGTTAGTGATATAAAAAAAAATTGTGTTGGTTGATATATTGAATGGTTTATGGATTCTGGTCAATACGAGTAAGTAACATTATTGATAGGGACCTCTAAACACTTGAACATAGCAACTCGACATTGTATTACTTTGAAATTGGATAAATGAAACAATTTTACCTTGATTATTTTTATATATAAAGGAATAGTTTTCATAAATTATCATGTGGAAATTAGCCACAAGGGCCTCTTTAGCATGTGCAATTAGTTTCTAGGACACACAACTGAAATAATTACTTTTAAGGACAAAATGCAAAATAATTAGTTTCTAAGGCTTAAAGTCCTATGAAATTATGTCCTTGAATGTAATTGGACTGCTGACTTTGTCCTTAAAAGTAATTATTCTGCTAAATTTGGCCTTGAAATTAATTTATGTAGATGTATGTCCTAGAAACTAATTAGACTGCAAAGTTTGTCCTTCTAGTGAAATTCCCTAATTATTATGGTATATATGGTGTGTTTTGTTGTTAGGAAATGATAATGTCAAACTATTATCATTTGCTTTTAGTTATTGTGATCGAACAAAAGTTTATATTATAAAGCAAGATTAACAAGTAAGAAATGATTTATTATAACCAAAGATTAGGTCATATAAATATTTGGCTTATAAATTAAAATGAAATTTCAGAAGTATATTATATAAATATGGGTTATAAAAATGATTTATAAAGGATCTAAAAGATGAAAATTTGGGAATTTAAATCCCATTGGTTTTGAAAATGTTTTTCAAAGTTTTGGAAAATAATAATAGTGTTATTCGGAAAATACTTTTGAATAGAAATATTTAAAAGGGTTTAAAAGGGAATAAAAGCACCGAACTCACTTCGGTCACTGAAAAATAATTTAGCATCATCGACGTTCATTTTCGAGTTTCTAAGAGAGGGATTGCTACCATTGGAGTTTTGTTTTGGTAAAACTAGTTTGATTTTAAAATCCAAAAGAATGATTCGATATACCAAGGGATTGTGAGTATATGTGTGTGTGTGTGTGTGTGTGTGTATGATTTCAAAAAATTGATTTGAAATACTTTAGAAAGAGGTGTTTAAACTTTGGGATTTTCATTTAAAAATGTTTTATTGAAATTATGAGAAAATAATTTTGATAACTTATAAAAATTTAAATTTTGCAAGTTAAAGCAATGTTTTAAATTGTTAAATGTGAATGCAAGAAAGGTAAAATTTAGAGTCGAACTATGGAATGAAATTTAACTTAAATTATGTTAATAAAGTGAATTTTGAAAATTTAGCTTGGGTTAGGCTAAGTGCAATGATTTTGGAAATAAATTTGATTGTGATTGAAATAAATTAGTGAATGAACTAATTAAATTAGTGAGTTAAATATGGTTTTGGAATATGGTTGATAAAATATTCAAATTGGAAAATGAATTGAGTTAAATCTAAATGAAATTGATTTAAAATGGATATGGACTTTAAGTTGTGAAGTGATAGTAAACATGGTAAATTTTTATAATGAACTAAAGAAAATTAGAGGAATAATTCTTAAGTGACATTAGTATTGGAAGAAATATACCAAAAAATAAATGGGTGTGAATAATTGAATGTGGATAAAATGAATGAGCGGGATAAAAGTGAATAAAAAGAATTTGGTGTAGCTAAGAATTAATTGAAATAAATACGTGGGTTGTACGTTTATTATTTTATTCATATAACGGTTTGATCTAGATTCGAGCACAGAATTTCGAGAAGATTTATATCGACCCGAGTTGGAATTTTTCACTCGATTCTCGACCGCAAACACAGGATATGCATTTTTGATTGATTCTGGAGTTCTCTATCATATTATATGACCATGTAAGGAGAAAAACGGTTTTTGATCAAGGAACCAGATCGGAGTCTGCACTAGAGGGTCGTGTGAATGATACGGAGGGGAAATTGTGTGATCGAGTGAGTGATCAGATTTGGTATTGCGTATGGATGATATATATACATCGTACGTTTTTAGTAAAGAAAATGTGAGAAATTGAAGATGCAGAATATTATGATTGTGAACTGTATGATTAAACATCATCGAGAAATAAGATGCAAGTATATAAAAGAAAAACTAATTTGATGCATGTGATTTCATATGAAAATTTGGTTGCCTGACTAAAAGGTACATGTTTATATTATTGTTTGATTTGATGGTTTTATGATCAAGCCACTTGGATTTTGTTTTCTTTTGCTGGCTTAGGCCGTAGTGGCAATTGTGGTTGTTCTGATCTAGCCGCGCAAAGAAGAAGCTGGCGAAATTTTCTGAAAATTTAAAGAGTTGGAAATTTTGAAGAAAATTTTAATAACTAAAATTTGATTTTTGAGTTATAAACTAAAATGATTGAAGGGGATGATATTAGTTGGAAATCTATGAAAGAATTCGGAAACTTGGTAAAAGTAATAATAAGGTTTCAACAAATTGGTTCGGGGAAAGTTAAAGGCTTAAAAGGATTTGGTAAGTTATTTCAACTAATTGGTTTTAGAGAAGAAATGGTTTTGGGCATTTTTCCTATCTTGGCAATTTTGACGACGAAATTCTTTTAAGGGGGAAGAATGAAACGACCAAGAAATTTAGTTATTTGAAATCAGAATATTTAATTGATTTTAAATATTGAAAAGTTAATTTTATAGGTTCAATAACTTGAATTTCAAATATAGTGGTTTATTGGATAGTTTAATTGTTGAGAATTAAAAGTTGAAGTTGTTTAAATAATTGAATCTTGGATTTTAAGTTGGATAAAAATGACCTTAAGACTTACTAAATTTTTATTTGATAAAAAATAAGATAATAAACTCTTAAATTAGATTTAAAAGTGATTTAAATAATTTTGGAAATAACTCTAACGAGTGAAAATAACCTTTCGGGACACAGTCTCGGATTTTGACGAAACCAGTATCATTGGGTCCGTAATAATGAATTATAATACGTTATTTTCTCCATTCAATCGAATTAGGACTCGAAACAAGTTCCATCCCGTTCGGAATAGGGATATGACATTAGGAACGCCAAATGGCACGTCTCGGTCGGGTTTCGAAATTATATAGCTAGATATTTTGAATTAAATAATAATATATATTAACCTGACCACTCAGCCGTTGTTCCCTCACATCAGCACACCCTACCTATCTATGATCGTACCCACCTCTTTCTTTTTAAAATGCGTCTTCCTCTTCATTTTCAAGCACAGGAAAGAAGAAAAAAGTAGATTTTTTTTCTTTTCAAAATCATAACAAATGAAAATAAAACCTATAAAAATGAAATGCCTTTATCTTTGGCTTGCAAATGGGTAGAACTATCTTTTGGTAGGTGATGGTGGGTGTTTGGCTGCGAGATGATGAAGCAGCAGTTCATTGCCATGGAGCTTGAAAACTGGGGCTTGATATTTCTTAGAAATGGCGATGCAGTTGGCAATATGGGTGTTGTATTTGGGTTCATATTGTGGATGAGCAGTGGGATTGGAAGAGAGGGAGGATGCGGTTGACTTTGGAGGGGTGCGACGTTGTCAGGTTGAGGTAGGTGAAGCTTGTGTCGCTATATATAGGGGAGGCTTGGGTTTGGTTTTGATGGGTCATGATGGTGGAGCTCGGAGAGAGAGAGAATGGTGGTGTCGTTGGTGGTTTTTGTCAACGGAAGAGGAATCACTCGATGGTCAAAGGGGGTGGAAATGGTGTATGTGTGCAAGGGAGGGGAATCAGGATGGAGGAAGAAGAGTTTAAAGTTGTAATTAAATTATAAATTGTGTAATTAGTTAATTATATTATATTTAAAATTGCGATAACTTATAAACTTCATAACTCCTGCATACGAGGTCTGATTGGAATGAAACTTTTTGCATTGCACTCATGACGACGAATGCTTCACAATGGAACTGGTTTGGACAAATTTAAGATTGTGGAAATTTGGACCAAAATCGAACGTCGTCCGGTTTTAGTTCCAAACCGGAATGCCTCGGCAACAATAGATTTTTCGATGAGTTCAACTCGCCTTTTTAGATAACTAGTATGATTTATAGTTGATAAAAATTGTTGAATGATTGTTTGGATGAATTATTTTATTTATTAGTTGGATTTAATATTCCCGCCTATCAGAGCGGATGAGACCCTATTACGCTCTCGTGTAAGAGTGGATGACCCTTTGTATACGAATCCCGCCTCGAAGCGGTTGATTTTATTTTATGATTATATAACGTTTGTGATGTAGGGAAACGGTTTGGAGGGATCTAACAGGATTCCTAGCTGCTATTGAATTATATTGTTTCAATAATATTTCCTTTATATGGATTATTAAATAATAAATAATATTGTGGATGTTGTGGTTATAACATCGTTATATGTTTGAAATTAAAACCTAGTAGTGATAGAAAATCAATATCGATATTGGTTTAGTGTCGGTGGCTATTGGTCTAAAGTTAGCATTTTGAAAATAATATAAATTGCTGATTAAGTTGAAATTGGTTTTTGAGACAAAAAGGATTTTTAAATCTGAAATTGGATTCCAAAAATATTTAAAGGATTATCCAATTAAATATATTAATATTGTTAAGTTATTTAGTTATTATAATATTAATTTAAGGTTATTTAATTGTAACAATATTTTCTAAAGTTATTTAGTTATATTAAAATTGTTTTAAAGTTATATAATCATATTAATATTATTTTAAAGTTATTTAATTATTTTAATATTGTTAAAAGTTATTTGTTTTATAGCTAACATGTTTTACGAAATTATAAAAAAGGTTAATAAATTGAAAGATTAATTATTTAAGAATAATTAGGGTTTGAAACTTATAACAAGCATTATTAATAAGGTTTTTAAAATAAATTATTATTATTTAGAAAATGGCAAGATCAATTTTTGTTATTATTTCTCAAACAATATTTTGGAATGACTAATTATTATTTTAGGATATTTAAAGTTAATAGTTCCATTTATTTATAATGTTCATTGTTAATAATTATTTTCATATAGTGATGCTTGAGGTAAATGATTAAAACTATTTATAAATGCTTCCGAGATGCGGAAATGGAGTCGAAAGATTTAGACTATATAATGGGATTTTAAAATGGTTTGAAGAATTAAGGAAGATTATTTACAAGGTGAAAGATTTTATAAATGGTTAGATATTCA
Source organism: Allium cepa (assembly GCA_030765085.1). Classification (NCBI taxonomy): domain Eukaryota; kingdom Viridiplantae; phylum Streptophyta; class Magnoliopsida; order Asparagales; family Amaryllidaceae; genus Allium; species Allium cepa. The sequence continues at coordinate 245,657,295 of CM060930.1, forward strand.
TACACGAATTTTAGAAGCGGGTTTATAGATTTATAAAAGAAGTTATAAGTGGTATATGGGTTCATAAAAAGTTATAAATGATTTTGAAATGTAGAAGAAGTTTATAAGTGACTGAATTCTTGGAAAAGGAATTATTAATGTTTTTCGAAGATTTATAAAATGGTTTATAGCGATCTTGGACAATTGTAGGGGAAATTATAAATGATTTGAGAATCCAATATAAGGGAAGCTTTTCTAAGTTTGCCGTAGGAATAAGTATATGGCTAATTCTAAATATGGAAATACTGGGATACGCGAGTATATCTTATAAAGGAGTTTGTATACAAGTAATTTACAAAGATTGTATGTATAAAAACTTATTAAAGGGGGCTAGTGATTGCTTATATACTGAGCCAATGTTGATTTTCCAAATGAAATAAAATCCTGATTGAATCTTTGTTATTCGATAGTTAAATAACCTATTATCGAAAATAGACCCAATGTTACTTTGGAATTATCTAAGAGAAACACATGAGTTATATGGCACAGTCATCTCCGATGATGTTGTACTGTGCGTATAATTCTCATTTCGTTCTTCTTGGACGATGATAAGGAAATTCGTCCACTAACGGTTAGGAGGTGATCTCCGATCTTATCTTTGTCTGTTTATTTCCAAGAGAACTGGGGTTGAGTTATCAGAAATTATCGAACGTTGTTTCGAAGAGACCGGGATCATATATGTCATCCAGAAACCATTTCAATCCAACGGATGCATTTCGAAGTGACATCGTGAAGAGCATGGAATTGAAGATGGAGATATAAAGTACAAGGGCTTATCGCTACTAATCTTGAGGGTGATTCTAAAATGGATGCAGTAGGAGTAGTGCCTTCGGTTTCGTTCAGACCCAGAATAAACTTGAATGGATGAATGTTATCGGCATATTGTCATTGAAGGGCAGTGAGCATTCTAAGTGTAAATTTCTTGAAAGGTAATCGTAGCCTCAAGCCTCATCAACTGGGAGTGACTGAAAATCAAGGGAGATGCAGCATGGGTAAGTGGGTCGCACCCATTAGGTTATGTTGTCACCCTTCTAGATACATCTACATATTTATGGATTGGTTATGTATGAGATCTCGAATAAAAAGGGTTGCAAAGTAACCGAGGTGATGACATATTCGGTACTATCTAGTCAAGGGTAGGCCGGTCTTGTGTTGGCAGGGGATCCAGGCGAGGTCTTCGGTACATTTTCTAGGCGTGTATTGTGATAAATGGTACCCTAGTTTCTAGTTATTGTATGAAATCCATTCTCTAATAAGCGCTATATGGTTTTGATTGTGCACAACTATGTAGAAATGTGAGATGCAAGCATTTCGGCTATTTTAATATTTTACTTTAAACCCTTAGACATTATTATAGTATCACTGGATTTTCTATAAAAGTTTTTTGGTTATCGTAAGGTTAAAACATGTTCGTGTTTATGTGCGGCATGGTCTTACGAGATACTTTTGGTTTCAAAGATTTTCTTATAACTTTAAATCCAATTGGGTGTGATTTCTTATGCCGGTTTTCTAGACCGACTCGGGTGTTATTTTATTATAATGTTCAAGTCGGACCGAGTATACTACGGATTAGGTTTGGATACTTGGAGCTTCAAGAGACGAGTTGGAGGCCCAGAGATGCATACACGTAGATGGTTATTTTTCCACTGTATTCATTCGTGTGTTATCAGCAATTGTGAGGACAGACTGTTATAACTTTCCAGGTTGAAATATGTTGGTATACTGTGATTGATGTTTGTATGTATACATATTACAGTTTTGCTTTTATGTAAAGACTGGTGATATATTATAGATTGCTCGTTCCACTATGAGATTCTATGTTGTTTAGTTTTCTTCTTATCTTCTTTCTTCTTCTTTTCCCTTAACAATCGGGTTTTCCGACATTAAATTGCTCGACATGTAATACGGTGGATGTATTAGTGTTGATTTTCGAGGATCGAAAATCCGGTTCGGTGCATAAATTAAAAAAGAAGAAGATCCTTTACATGTACATAAGAGGGCTATTTATACTGCATAAAACCCTAATCCAATTTTTAGGAGGCTTCCCAAAATACCTCTTGGGAAGTGTGGTCACCAAGTCATCATTAGTTTCTAATTAATCCATCATCAAGTATGCATGAAACTTTAACCTCCACTAACTTGTCCATTAGCTTCTAATTGTGGATTGAAGTAAGTGGGTAGGTGGGGTCCTTCAAGATGCATGGTTTGAATTATTTCCATCTTCATTCCTTTTTTTCCCTCCTTGTGCATGCATATATTGATGAAACCCTCTTCCATTTTGTCATCCAATTTCCTACAGATACAAATAAAATATGCAAATGAATATTCTCAAATTAAATTATGCATAAAATTACTATTTTACCCCCATATTGATGTATGAACGACGACTTGAAAGCATATTTGAAATTTGGTTTTAAACATGTAAAAATACTCAATTATGATATTTATTTAAAATAAAAATAGATTAAATATGGAGGTAAAACTATACACATTTACGTGCACATCAACTATCGTTATACGACCCAAAATTTCCAAACTTGAAATTTGTTTTCTATGTCTTTCTTAAAACTTTAACTCTTGGAAAAACTTTACTAAAACATAAAAGCATATTTTGGAAAAGTAACAAGTATTTAAAACTTGAAAAACATTTTGCAAATTTTAAAACCAAAGATTTTGATTTATACAAGGGATTACATGTCGCATTAAACTAGCAAGGTGCTAACTTTCTTGGCGTACCATCATGAATTCATGTTCATAACCAACATGGTTACATATCCATAACATCACAACATGTAAACATTACATAACCAATATATACAAGCTAGATTATAATATTGCAAACTGACTTGACTATTTAACTACCATATTCCAACTATATGTCACCACAATCGGGCACAATTACATACATTCAACATTTTTTCACCCAAACAATCATTATATTTAACATCCAAGTCAAGCCATAATACAAATTTGCAAACTTAGCTAAAATTGAGAACTTTACTTACCAAAATTTCATGAAACTAAGCTAACTTTCTCTATAACTCGAACACGGCCTAGATCTTTGCTTCTAGCTTGGAAAAGTGGAGTCTTTGTGGGCCTTTGGATGCAAAATAATTTGGCCTAGGAGGATATTATGCTCGGCCTACATGATGGAGGGTAGTGGAGCTTGTTTTGGAAAGGAGAGGTAGAGTAGAAATGGAGGAGAAGGTGTTTTAACAAGTTTTCTAGAATTTAAAGTGGAAAAGAGCTAGGATTTTTGAATTTAAACTAAGGAGGAGGCCATTAATTACATTGAGGAAGTTTTATAAAGTGGAAATGAAATGAGAAAAATGATTTTAAAAAAAATAGGAAATGGGTATATATACATGGATAAATTAAATTTGCAAAATGACCTTAAGGTGTATACCCTCCTCTCTTAGCTTGCCAGCTCACCATTCATGCTTCCCCTCCCCTTTTTTTTTCCCTTGTCTCCCCTCTCTTGTTTGAGCCAACATGAAATTAATACTGGAATACTTAATGTCTTTATGGAAATGACATTTTATGTCACTTATTTTTACATAATATATTTTTAAACTCATTTAACTTTCTTAAGATATCATATCATATTTAATAACTTAAATAAACATATTCATATATTAAAATGTATTCTAACTTATATGTAAAAGTTGAAAATTTGTAAAACGATTTTCAGTCATATTTTCTATATTTCTATGAACTCGTTATTTTTGCAAACAAATTTTGAAAACTATTTCAACATCATTTGTTACTATTTAAAAGATTTTTATTTTAAGTCAATAAATCCATTAATTAATTATTAAAAATATTTTTAAATCTCCATATTTAAAGTGATTAAATTCTGGGTCATTACATCAACTAAATGCAATATAACATTATTTTGCAATTATTAAAGTTGTAAGTATAACCCTTCTATAACAACATGATATCTATGATTTAAATTCAAAGATGAAATTCTTTAAAAATGAAAATTAAACAATGGATAAAGATTCACATATAGATAAGCTAGCCAGAAGATGTTGATCTTAATTACAAATACGTACAAAGTTCTTCTCAATTTTCTCCAACTTTTTTACGTTCAACCCCAATACTTAAATAGTTACGTTGATTATTAATTCAACTTATTTAAATAAATTAATTTCTTTAATATTCATTAATCCATTTATAATTTCTTTAAATAAATGATAATTTAATATATACACGATAATCATATTAAAAAATGGTATTTATTCACTCTTGCATATAAAAAATATATCACATAACATAAATTATTTACATTTACAATATTAGAGATTTTAATTAATAATTTTTTTGAGTTAGCACATTAATTGCTGTAGAGATATGTATTTAGTGAGGATTGAAACATTAATCTTACATCATGGCCTGTTAATAAATTGATCATATATTGCGTAAAAATTCTATTTTGAACAATAATTTAAATATAAATGCTATTTTTAACAATATTACTTTGTGCAATGAAATTCACTATGTGATGTGACTTATATGCGGAATGCAGAGTGATTTATTTTAACTTATAAGCGAATAATACAATCAAGCTAAAACAAAGTAGTAAATAGAAGATTGCACCGGCAATCTTGTTACTAGTTCGAACTTCCCGTCCTACGTCTAGTCCAAGACTCCTTTTGGAATTTCACTAACCAATCCTCACTTCACCCAGAAAAACAAGTTTCTACAGTCTGAATAACCAAATATGACTTCAACAACTTGTCTGATATCATCAATTGGACTTCACTAAAATAGAATAAATTCTGACTCTGACTCTTACTTTGATGTGTTCTTGACAACACAGATAAGTCTCTTTTTAGTACACCTTTCCTATAATATCCTTTTATGATATCGAGTTAAATGTATAGTGACATAGGAAGCAAAGATTAGTTTTTGATTGCTTTTTATTTCAATATAGCAATAGGTATATTATGAATTAGAAAGCAAAAATTGATTTATTCAATAAATGAATTCGATCTTAATTTATAATAGTGAAATGATCTGCCAAAGGATAATGATTATTCAAGAGATCATATCCTACAGATGCTCCTTTTCACAAAGTTGGTCCGTTCAAAAATACGACCGTTGGAACATCTCAGATGTCTGAACTAAAAGTCTAGACATCAAACTCTTTATTTTAAAAACATCTCAAAACAAGGTCAGACATCTGAACACATTCCTGAAAAGAATACGTTCATTTTTGACATGTTTCAAACATCAAGCCCTATGATTCAAATGTTTGATTTCTGTTATAAAAAACTGGCTTTTGCAAGGTCAGATATCTGATTTTTGGCTCAGACATCTGGTCATTTTCTTGAAAAGAAGTCATTTAAAATATACATGACTGAGATGTCTAAAAGATGTTGCTAAACATCTAAGTAGTACGTAAGACGTCTGCGTAATGTTGTCGGAGGTTTGAAACCTTGATAGAAAAAGCAAAAACTTTAGTTGATAAGATATAAAAGTTAGTCATTCATGACCCAGGTTCGAATTTTTGTGTTGCATAATATTTTTTAAATTTTTGAAAGATTTTCTTTCCAAAAATTTCTTAGTTCAAAATATAATTTAAATCAATTTAATAATATTTGTATGTGTCTGTGTCGTTAAAGGATATTATATAACCATTTACTAGACTCATATGCAGTGACTCATTTGAAATATGGTCTTCATTCGGCGAGCTCGTTAGGTGAGTTATTTGTCGCAGTTTGCTCATTAGCTATAGTCCTTTGCCTTAGCCTTCATAGTTTGATTTGCTTGGAATAATCAACTTGTATAATATATATTAAAATGTATAGTTGTCACATCAAAACAAAAAAACGAATTTATAACATTCTCCCTTTTTTTATGATGACAACTATATATATATATATATATATATATATATATATATATTTATATATCAAGACATATATAAAAAATTATTTTATCCCCTATCGATATGCCATGTTTTTCATGATTTTTCTCCCTTTTGTCATCAGCAAAAGGTAGTATAAGAGAGAGAGAGAGAGAGAAAAAAAAACCAAAGTGTGAAACAGAGTAATATAACACAAATCATACAAAAGTATTTTGAAAAGAGTTCCATTTGTTTTATTCCAAAAGTAAATTTCTCTTAGTTGCGGTATTTAGTCAATATATTTTTTAGTTTAAATAATTTTAAAAGCCTTTTATTAACTTGTATATATTGGCATAATTGAGTTTAAATATGAATCCTTAAAAAAAATTCAAGTTGTAAACCCACTGCCAATGATTGTCAACAAATATATCTATACCATTGAAACATTTAACAGGTTTATATTTTTAAGGCTTAATCTAGCACTTATACCCATAAATACTATTCTCCATTAAAGTAAATCCTTAATTTTTGACCAATGCTATAGAATAATCTAAAATATATTTTTCTGTAAAAAAATCCAAATTATTTATATATTTTCAAATTATTTGTCAAGAATAAGTAAAAATTTAACGATAATATTCTTCTTATAAAATCATATTCTATATTCAAAAGATAAGATTACATAATATTCTAATTTTCCTCCATTTTTAGCTTCATTTCCATATTCATCATAAAATTTTAGAATCCCTTTCACCCAGATATGTGGTGTACCTACAATAAAAAGATATACGTTCCAGTACCCACTTCCCACGGTAGGGTGCGAGGTTAGGTTTTCGGTAACCATACCCAAGAGGGTTTGATTGAACCTTTGAAAATGTAATCTGAACTCAAATGTACTTCAGAAATAAAATTATTTATATATCTTTATTTCTAATAAGAGTATTATTGATTTTGAGAATCCATATGCTAATAATCTTGGAATTTTCTAATTTTGTTTGACTTTTAATATCTTCAATTTTCTACAATTAGTATACAATGGTGCATATTTATTTTTAGAACCAGAATTACTAATTCTAGAATTTTTAAATTTCAAACCATCTTTATTAAACAATTTTTAGATATATCAAGTGATGGTTGTAAATCAAAATTTTCTTTTGAAAGTTTGACATTCTCATCTCAATGGATATTTATTTCATCTTACAAGGCGTGAATTTGAGACGTCAAGATTTCATTAGATTCTTGTACTTTACGTAATTCTTCTTTAAAATTAATTTTTCACCTTTCAACATATCTATATTTAATTGTGCTCTATCTAGTTTCGCATAAGTTTCTTTTCTCGGTTTCTTTTCATTTTTCTTTTCTTCTAAAATGCCTATATTAAGTCAAAGTAAATCATGATTGAATGCCATAAAACAGACATTTGCTTACTCGGGGTCACTTTCCTCTCATCGGATAAAAAAGAATCAATGTCGTCCTAAGTGACTTGAAATGATTTTTCTTGATATTGCCTCTTATCGCTTTTTGGACTTTGTTTCATTATTTAGCTTTGAAAAATTTCTTTTTATATGGCCTGACTTATCACATTCAAAATTCTTTATGTTGATGAATTGCTATTAAAGTTGTTTATCGCCAACTTCGATTTCAAGTACTCTCTGAAACCCGTAGCAAGGTAGGCCAGATCATTGTTTTCAACATCTGAGTCATCTTCGGCTTGAAATGCAATTGTTCTCCTTTATTTTTCCTCTTGTTTCCTAACCTGTAAATCTACTTCACATGACATGAGATTACTGATTAACTCTTTGACCTTGAGTTTGGAAAGATCATTTGCTTTTTCAATAGCAAAAAATTTTCTATTCCACTCGTCTATTAAAGAGTTTAATTTTTTTGAAACTGTGTCAAATATGGACATAATTTCTTCTAATTGCATAAGTGCATGTGTAATATCTTGTAAATATGAATATATATCTAAAATTGGCTCATTGTTCTTCATTTTAAAGGGCTGTAATTGATTTTCTATATGGAAATCTTGCTTTGTTTAACTTTGTTCGTGCCTTCATGTGTAGTTTGCAAAGTTTTCTGTATTTCATATGTTGAAACTAGGCCAGCCCACGGTGAAAGTTATAGGTGAATTTCAAAAAAAAAAAAATTCCCTTATTAGATCTATATTGGATCTATGAAGTCTAATTCATCTAGAACATTTTTAAATGTTATTTAATTAAAAAAAAATTTATTTAAATTTATAAACTATATAGTTTCATTAATATATATATTGATATATACGTGTATATATGAATGTATGTATGCATGCATGTGTGTATCATACACACTCACATGTGTGTGTGTGTTTGTGTGCATGTGTAACATATCAAACCGTGCAAAGTATAACATGTCCGTGTATAAATGTTGAAATTTACATTGCAACAGATATGTTAGTCTAATATGCAAGTATACATTGTCTAAATATACGTAAGTATATAAACTATTATTTGTATAAATATTATAAATATATATACACATACATGTTAAATTAGTTTAAATAATTATATATATGTATGTATAATATATTTAAAATATATTAATAAATATTTATGTCTATATCATCTTATCTTATAAATAAAATATTAATATTATACGTGTGTATATTATATATTATAAATATATAGGTTATTTTTAAATATTAAAATATATATTTATATTTTACAAGCTGTGGATAATATGTGTATACATACATACATACATATAATAATTTTTAATATATATACATAAATTCATTTATAATATATATATATATATATTAATAAAATTATTCAAGATAATTTTTTTATTTCCAGGCCATGCACACAACACAATTTTTTTAATTAAATATTCATTCAAAATTAAAAAAATTATTTTATAATAATTTTCCAGGCCGTGCACACAGCTCAAATTTATTTTATAATTATTTATTTATTTTAAATAATTAATTTTTAAAACTAAGAAAAATAAATTTTAAATTTGTAGTTTTTGAGTGAGAAAAGTGCTAATATATCGTTATAAAATTTAATAAATAATTTTCACAACATTTTCGAATTAATATAACTTATTAATGAAGTAAATTGATTTAAACAATATTAAATAATAATAAAATATGGATAAAAAATTATTTTTACTACAAAAAATTAATGCTGAAGTACATTATAAATAAAATTATATAAATAATTTTTACCATGATATAATGTTGAGCTAATTAGGATACATATATATATAATTAAATAAAATATATTAATTTAATAAAATATAAAAATTATATTACGTTTATATGGCTGCACTGTCCAGATATATATGATAAATTTTTTTATTTAAGCACAAGTATATACATGCATATAACCAAACTAATCTGTGACAACATTGCATGTATATCAGAATTGTCACATAACCAACAATATAATATGTATAAACATATATGGCAAAACATTATAGTAATAATTATTGACAATAAAAATCGCACCTTAATCCCAAAGCCTTGAAGTGCACATTGAAAAGATAAAATATTCTCTTTGAAACCTTTTCCGATTCAGTAGATTGCTAGTCCTTGAATCATTGACCTTTAGCCATCGAACAACAAAGGTCAACGATTCAAGGACTAGCAATCTGTTGAATCTAAAAAGGATTCAAATGGGAGAGTTCATTCTTTCAAGGTGTACTTCAAGGCTTTGGTTCTTAGATATGTTTTATCAAATTATAGCTTATAATTCTCTGAATAATATTTTATTATGTGAGTATAAATATATAATTATTATTATATTGTTAGTAGGTGACGATTCTGATATGAATTTATGTTGTCACAAACTAGTTTGGTTATTATATGTGTATACTTATAAAATAAAATAAAAAACATTTTTTTCATATTAGATTAGTACAACAACATAATATGCATATTAATTAATATTTTTTAAATTATACACACACACACACATATATATATATATATTATTTAATTACATTTATATGGTTTATATTTAATTACAATATTAGACTATTGTTTAAATTGATCATTTAATTTTATATATGTAAATTCATGGTAATGGTATTTTTCGACAGAAAAAATAATTTATTTAATTATTTGTATTTAATATTATTTAAATTATTATGCTAAATAAATAAATAATATAAAATCAAATATGTTATAACTGTTTTTCTATTTTTTTAAAATTATTTTAACATCAAATAAGCTCTTGGGTAGAAAATAAAAAATTAGATACATTTTTTGTTATTTTTTAAAATTTATTATTCAAAGTGGCCAAAAATTAATAAATTAAATAAAAATAAAATTTTAGCGAAAAAAATATGAATATTTTTCCAAACTTCAAAATATAATTTCGATTTACCGAAAATTTAAATATTGAATTTCAAAAATACTTCTTATTAATATTTATGTAATTTCGAATGAATATTCAATTAAAATGTATTTTAAAACAATAATAATAATAATAATTTTTTTTTGCTGCACACATGATCTGAAACATGATATTTTATAAATTTTATTAATTGATGTATATTTATTTATTTATATTTATGTATGCATATATATTAAAATGAATATAAAATATTATATTATTATTATGTATATACTAATACATATTTTATTCATGGTTTTATAAAACAATTATTATTCATTTAATATTTAAATAACTTATTTACATTTAAATAAATACATTATAATAATATACATTTATCTGTATATATATTTAATTTTATTAATAAAATTTTATAAATACATACATATATGTATATTTAAATATTATATACATTTACATAAAATTATTTAAACAAACTTAATATGTATACACACACACAACAATTATATATAAGCAATGGCTTCTAGTCTTGTCATTGTTATGGTGATCTTCTCCTATTCCACTCTCGTAGGCCTGTCAACGGATGCAAATGGATGTGGATATGGCAATATTTGCATTCTCATACGCATCTGAAAATTTAAATCCGCATCTGGATATCCGGAGATATCAAAGAATTAACATCCATATCCGCATCCGTGGATTTTTTCGGAAATCCGAAAATATCCACAACTGAAAATAGAATGCAAATATTTTCGAATATCCAAAATATCCACATTCGAAAATTGAACAAGGAGTTTTTCATATGAATTTTTTTTGACTAATTTAAATACTTCATTTCCTCAGATAACATTTAGGCATATAAATTACAATACTTCATATTTTTTCAAATGAAAAGATCACAATACACATAATATTAAGTAAGTTCATATGATGCTACAATTTAAATAAACTAAAACATTGTAAAAAAAGAAGAAACAACATGCAACTTTTAACCTTTTGTCCATATTTCCACCCACCATAGCTTTTTAATAGTTCCTCCAAAGAAAAGCATAACCGAATATGTTAAGTTGGTCCATGTACAATAATATAACAGCCACATAACAATGAAATGCTACATAACAATGAAATAGCTGCATAACAATCAAGGGAACCTATCAAGCTACATTATCTATGCAGAACAATGAAACAGCAACAACAGCTACATTATCTATGCATAACAATTAAGTTGGTCCATGTATAACAAGGAAATAGCTACATAACAATGAAATAGCTACATTATCTATGCATATCTCATAAATCATAGAAACATGATCAAGTCTATAAAAGATTTATATCTAAGTCACAAATCTTGTTAAGTGAATCTATCAAGCTACGAAAATAGATTCAACAATTGCATAAGCAAAAAAGTCTGAGAAACAACTTAAAGAAAGCTATGTGATTCGATTCAATCTCGGATTTCAGTTTTGTCGATTTAAAAAACATGATGTACCTATATGTTGTTGCAGCTGTTTGATAAAGAAACCACATAGAAGTAAAACTGATGTCTAACCTCAGAAATCCACTTGAAGTTACCACCAATCAAAATACTGGCATTTTCAAAAGTGGCCTACCAATTCATGTCATGTTTATTACATATATAACAAAACAATTTTCCAAAAGGTGTATTTCCATGCACGAGCACACGGACACAAATATGAACATACGAAGAGCACATACGAATGTTATTCGAAAAAACCATTGAAAACACATGACTTGCGCTGCTCTTTAAAGCAGCGACTCACGCTGCTGTTTACTAGTGCTACTGCAAATAGCAGCACTGGTAGTAGCAGCACCTATCAGGTACCGCTGTTTGCAGCAGCGCAGGTGGCAGTAGCACCTATCAGGTGCTGCTATTGCTATTGTGGTTAACAGCAGTAAAGGTGGCAGCAACACCTATTAGATGCCGCTGTTTACAACTGCGATGTCATTGCTATAAACAGCAGCAGCTTGCTTCATCTACGGGCGTATCTATAGTGGAGCTAGCGCTGCACCATTAATACAATTTTTCATACAATTGTTCTATGATATGTTAGTTGACCAAAACCGAAAAGAAATTACTCATAATGATTACTGGGAGTGTATATGTAATACAATAAAGCCAATAGAATTCACATCTTTATCTTCACTACTAATAAAGAGAATTCAACGACTATCATTTCCATGGCGTCCTTCTGAAATTCCAAAAATAGTCTTATCCATCAACGGAGACCTACCATTAAGTTGCAACATCCACCACCATCCCTTCTCAACGATCTATCAATGGTATTTTACTACCAATTTTCCACCTACACTACCAACAAAAAAACTTGAAATAAAAGCGTTATGATTACCAAAACTCTTGCACTTACAACACATATCCGCTCTAGCTACTAGATGCACGTACGTGCAGTTTATACTAGTAATCATAATACACGATGTTCATTCACATGCATAGATTCAAATATTGTTCAAGGGAAAAAATTAAAAATCTAAACCAAATTAACCAGTTTTTTATTAACTCTAGCTCTGGCAAAGAACATTTTAAAACCAATACTATGATACAGATCAACAAACATAATGATTAAAGAGTTCACATGAATAATTGAAGTTATGTAAAAAATAAATCTAAAGTAAACAAACTAACTGTAAAAAAATATGAATGGAAGAAATACCAAGATAAGTCTGAAAACAGATAGAATCCAACTAAGAGTCCTGGATTCAGAAATACCAAATCATGAACCTAGGGTTTGGGGTATTTTGCAGATTTTAAATGCAATAGAATTTTTTGAAGATTAGATAGCGATGAAAATGCCTTATGTTGGGATTTCATGGTAAAATTTTTAGGGCATGCGGCTATGATAAAAAAGAAATGAATGGGAAGAGGAAGAAAAATGAGAAGCATGGCTAAATTTGGGTTTTATTATGTCAATGTACCTTGTTCGTGGATATGAAAACAACGGTTGTGTGAAATTTCTTCAAAAATTTGAAATAGGTAATCATTTTTAATTACAATTTAATATAGCATCTACTTAAATAATAATCACTAGAAATGAACTTACTTTCAGATCGGACTGATATTTTTCAAATAGGGATACACTCATATTTGCATCCCATCCAATTTTTTTGGGGATATTGGATAATATCCATATTTTCGAATACAGAATCGGACGGATTCGGATTTTTTGGGTATCCATTTACAGGCATATGCTCTAACTTCTTTCCCCACCTTTGTTTAATTCCATCGACTTCTTCGCTCTCGTTTGCTTTTTGTTCCTATCATGTCGCACTTACGCAAAGTGCTTGTGCTGCCCAATTCTGTGGCGTCGAGGACTAGATCTGGGTGATCTTTTGGTGTCCCATATAATCTACTGGTTATTCACCATTAGGAACTCCACCAACAAGGCTATCCCCTCCAGTATCTCGTCCTACATCTTAATTGGAAACTCTGGTATCTAAGTTAATTTATTCGAAATCCAACTATAATCTTATTGCTCCATTAATCTCTAGCATTGCTAAAAGCCATACTCGGGGTATGTCATCCCCTCTATCTCCCTTAGTCTAGCTGCTGCCTATGGTGAAGTGACAAATGGTCAGAAAAAATTATGCCCGACTTTGGTGTAAAGAATACTGAAATTGAGTGTGAAGTTGTTGTTTCGGCTGTTGGGTTTGATGTTGTAAATGGAAATGTTGCTAGCAGTTGTATGGGAGAAGATGATGTATGCTCACATGAAGTTTGTGACAATGCTGACATTAATATTTTTCCTCATGAATTGAATGTGCAGGTTTATCCTATTGTCTTTGGTTCTCTTGTCACTGGTCTAGTTGAAACTGCCAAGTGGACGTCATTATTTACTAAATTTCCAAGAAATGCAGAGGTTTACTCTCCCTGTTCTTTTTGTATCATTGATCTCGACGGAGTGATGGTTCTTCCTATCGAAGTTTTGCAAGAGAGAATTGATTGTTAGTCGGGTTATTTGGTTGGTTTTTTCCTAGACTCTAACCCAGCCTATCATCTGGTTAAAGAGCATTGTAGTCAAGCATGGAAACCAAGAGGTGGTCTTAATGTGCGTTTTGATAATGCAATGTTCTGCTTTAAATTCTCATGAAGTGGTGAAAGACAACATATACTAAAAGCTAATGTGATCCTTAAAGAAGGAAGCCTTTCATTATCACTACCCGGAGTCCATATATGGACATAACTAAGGAACATGTATTATTTATTCCTATCTAGGCCAACTTTTCTCATATCATTTCTATTTTGCAATCCATGATTGGGCTTGACTGGCTTGCCAGCCTTGTTAGCAAGCTGATTTGTTTTGATACTAATACCATGGACGGGAAAAATTAGTTTATGCTAAAGTTTTGATTGAAATCACTTCTAAGAAGCCTTTGCCTTCTAAGCTTAAGGTCAGAATTGCCCATGGTCATGATGCCATGGTTGATGTTCGTTACAGTTGGAAACCTGATATATGCATGACTTGTCAGCCTTTTGTCCACACTTTCAAGGTTTGTAAATTTAGGGTTATTGAATTGTCTCATACTATCCTGCTAAGATCCCATTACCATGACCTATTCCCAGGAAGTAGGTTCCTAATTCTGAGCCCACTGCTCCGTCTGTTGTAGCTATGATTGATACCGATGATATTTTTCCCATTGGTACGAGTTCTAGGCCATCTACTGCTATTGTTGATCCTTGCACTATCGTTGAACCTAAAGTGGTTCCTCCTTTCGATATTGTGATAAAGTGGAATTCATTTTAGCGAGCCCAGAGCATGTGAAATCTGAAATGAGATTATGTTCGAAGGAAGATAGTTATCATATGTTTGTAGGTAGTAATGGTGAGAACCAGCGGTTATTTTACCATGTTGTTGGGGACGATCTTATTCTCATAACTCTCGGTGAGGATGGTGATGACAATAAAATTGTTTTGGCTGATGAAACCTAGGATCAGAAAATCTTATACTCCTATGACTCAGTGGATTATGTTCCAAATTTGGAAACTCTTTTTTCTCGCTTTATTCATGTCATTGGTCTTGTATCGGATGACGAAGATAGTGGTTCCTCCACTTTGGAGGGTCCATAGTCTCTTGTAGATTTTAGTAGTTAGGTATCTCTACCTAGCACCTGCACTTTCCTTTTTATTAGTTATTCTGGCGCATGTGTCGAGCACCTGTTTTAAATGTGTATTAATAAAAGTGGACGGCCCACTCTAAAGCCGGCTATGCTTGCTAAAAAAAAGTATATATAAGTAATGGTTTATATACATACATATGTTTGGACAACCGATACTAGCATATCAGATGAGTTGAAGTGTCCATTGTGATGTAAATCCTAACGTCTATACACATGCATATTATACCTTGCAGGGGTTGACATGTTATACATGCATACACATATATGTGTATATGATACATACATATATCTATATATACATTAAATAAAATTATTTTAAATAATATTTTGAAATGTTCTAAAGGAATTAGACTTTATAGGCTCAATATAGATCCAATAAGGGAAATTGTTTCAAACTCACTCATTACTTCCGCTACAGGCTGGCTCAGTTCCAATAGATACTAATCCCATACAACCGAGAAGACAAATCATCTCTTGAATAGTGCTTTGCTTTCGATACTTCCACTCGATCCAACTATAATAGCACAATGGACGTCATGTCATGGTTTGACTATAATTAAAGTAGAGCTTTCATATTGAAGATCGATATTATTCTTTAGTTGAGAGAACTATATAAACTAGTCACATTGTTATTTTTCGTTTGGCCTTTGTTATATTATCCAACAGAAAAATATCAAGTGAGTCATTCCATTGTTATCCAATAACTATCAGTACGTAACCCCTTTGTTCCCCCAACAACATGAGTGATACATTTCCCAGCATTTGGAGAGTGTTTCATACTCTAGTCTTAAAGGATGTATCGATAATTCTAAGATGCAAGTCAATGCATGAATGATGTGCTGAAACTGCTATCCTTAACATAAGCAACTCGAAGGCCGTCTTAGGAATGGTTTAGTGGTATTGTTTATTTAAGTTAAAGAGAAGTCATGTTTCGGTCAAACTGGTATTAAGAATAGAACGACCAATTCACTAATCGATTGCAAGTCGAATTGATGGTCTCCTACACAACTCTCACTTCTCTATTCTAGTCTTGATACATCTTGCTAGGAAGATTTAAAATGGTATATTTATTTTCATTGTGATAAATTAATCGTGGTTACAACACTTTGTAACTATTATCACAAAACGTACCATTTATGAATTTTCTATTAAATATACTTTTAATTAAATTAATTAATTAATATAACACACTATATCAAATATATAATAGAAAGAAAACACCTTTTATTTGAAACAAGATTGATTATCGAGTTAGATATATGTAACAAATTACATAATTTCCCCTAAGGCATACCCTTAACTCTATCAATCTTCCACTTGCACTTGGGGTCGATTATGGAATCTTGTTCCAATTTCTCCAATTGGTTGCCTCAAAACCATTCGTGTCAATCCTTCGGTGAACGGGTCTACGATTATGCTTTAATTATCTACTTTGTCAATCAACTCTCCTCGATGAGGATAAAATGTTTTATCATGTGGAATAATTCATAGTATATCTCATGACTTCGTGTGAGCTCTAGTTTAGTTATGAACTTTATCGCGGCATTTTATTATATAACAATGTTATGGGATTTTCAACATTTGAAATCACCATTGACTTAGTTATGAATTTATGCGTTTATATTTATATACAATACTTTTTTTGCAACGCCATTTAAGGCGATGTACTTAGCCTTTTTCATTGAATTGGCATAGTCTTCCATTAGGAATGTTTCCAATTTCAAGATTCTTAAATTGAATTTATTATTGACACATTATACTCAATATTACCTATGAAGTTTGAGAATGAATACTCCTTCATAAGGAGTTCATTGTTTCTGTAAACAATTCTCTAGTATTTCATAACTACAAAAGAACATTCCAACAACCATTTAGTGATATCAATTTGGATTTGATATTTTCTTAATGTATTAAATATGTAAACAAATCACGATATCGTAGACACTAAAAAATGTATGATAATTCCTATTGCCATTATATAAGAAATCTATCTTACATTTTCCATATTAAACATTTTAATAAGGTGTCCTTCTATATCTTTTGGGGAATTTCTACTATCTTTTGTACTTGCTATAAAAGACAACATTTACAAATCCAACGTCATGTATTAAAACAACTAAAACTGATTTTAACACAAGTGCATCATTAACAATCAGCACTGTGTTATTTACTTAAGGTTTAGAAATATCTATGCACCTTTTAATGTTCTTTCTTGTGAACATATGCTTCCTCTTCATTTTGATTGATAATCAAACTATTTAATATTTCTATCAAAATATTTATTCAATAATAATGTTATAAAATGATATTATCTATCATTTCTTGAATCGTATCAAAAAACCCACAAACTCAATATCGCTCCCACCGATTTTGAGACACTTTGGTTATTATGTGTAAACTGTTAGTCCATGAGATGATGGTTTTGATGACAACATCCTTAGAACAGATAATAAAATATAAAAAATAACATTATAAGTTTAGATATATATGTATATGCAGGATTTAACCATGCAGGTACCAAGAATGAAGACTGTACAGTATATAGATTCAAGATATCGAGATAGAAGACTCATGAGTATCAAGATTATCAAGAGTTCAAGACTTCAAGAATAAGTATTTTAATTAGGAATTTTGTTAAAACTCCTAGAAAAGCACTGGCATCTTAAAAACCAATTTATTCATGGAACGAAATTCACTTCGAGCCCGTTAAAGGGATGGAACCCTAAGTAGGATGGAACCTACGAAAAATCTAGTGGAACGTTGTTTTATATCCACTAATTTTAATTCAAATGATTTTACAAAATTATCTTGTTTTCAAAACGATTTCAAAACTTTCCTTTTAAAAAGATTCAAAACTCTCTATCATGATTCTAAATAATTTTAGCCTCAAAATTATCTCCAATTTCAAAGTCAAATTGTTTCTGATTTTAAACTGTCTTTTAAAATAATATATTTAACTTGTAAATATTTATACTTAGATTTAAATATAAAATTATAGTTAAATTCTATATATATTACTCTCTAGATTTATTTATGAATTTTAACTATAGTCAAGTATATTTATAAAGTTTAAAATAGTTTTAATATAAGATAAAGGTTATTTTCAAATGGAAATCAAATCATCAAAAATACCTTTGGGATGTCGACATGCCTATGGTGACCATGTCGACATGGTGTCAGTTGGTTTCGAAAATCAATTTCAAAAGAAGTGACTATTCGCCATAACTCTTCATGAATGGTCATGGTTGTTGTTCTTCTATAAATAGGGGTTAGTTTCAACGAATTTAACATCGGTTTTTTTGGTTTTTCACTCCTCTTCTTCTTCCACATTTCTTAATACATATTCTTACCATTACTCTGCCGAAATCAACATTGAATCGAACTCGATCTTTTCTAGTTTGATTCTCTATCACTATCTCAACAAGATTCTCAGTGTTATTCAGAGTTATAGGCTTTCTTTGTAATCAATCTTGTAAAAAGGTGTGATTGCGGCCTTGGAAATCAATCAAGTGAGAAACGATGTGATTGTAGCCATGGAAATCAATTGGATAAACTTGTGGCATGAAAATCAAGTATCTCTTCCCAAAGAATCGAAATTCTGGAGGGTGTATCTCGTGGCCTTGAAATCGAGAGTTGTAATTGTTGAATTGCTTTTGAAAGGAAATTCGTACTTAGTTGTGCAGGACTGGACGTAGGGTAACTCCGAACTAGTATAAAATACGGTGTGTTCTTTCCTTTACTGCTTTTACTTTATTTCTGCATCTGTGTTTGATTCAGTGATCATATCTGTGTCTGAATATTTCATACATCCGTGTCTAAATTAACATAAACTCAAAAAGATTTAGTAATTCTTTATAAACACTATTCACCCCCCCCCCCTCTAGTGTTAATCTTAGCCTTAAGATCCGTAATCCGCATTACTCACATTTGGTATCAGAGCAAGGTTTTCAAAGTTTCATAATCTGATTTTTGAAAAGTTTTCAAAATGGCTACCAACACTGGTACTGTTATTAACACTAGTATCCCTGTCACTAGTTCATTTGTAGAGGGTCGGTCTACTGTTAGACCACCACTTTTTAATGGCAGTAACTATGCATATTGGGCATGTAGGATGAAAATATATTTACAATCTGTAGGATTAGATACTTGGAATATCACACAAACTGAATATTCTGAACCCACAACTGATTTTGCACAGTAGACCACTGAGCAAAAGACTGTTGCACAAAATAATTCTAAGGCAATGAATATTCTGTTTTGTTCACTAGATGGAAATGAATTTAATAGGATGTCAGTTTGTAAGTCTGCATATGAAATCTGAAAAACTTTGCAAGTTACTCGTGAAGGAACAAGCAAAGTTAAACAGACCAAAATTTCCATGCTCACAAATCAATTTCAATTATTTAAAATGATTTCTAATGAGTCTATTTCATATATGTATAGTAGATTTCAAGATATTGTGCATTCTCTAATATCCTTGGGAAAGGAATTTTCTGAAGAAGATCAAGTCAGAAAGATTTTAAACTCTCTAACTCCAGAATGGGATCAAAAGACACCTGCGATCAAAGAGGCAAATGACATCAGTACTTTAAAGATGGAAGAATTAATTGGAAATCTAATGTCATATGAAGTTCAAATGATCGGGAGAAGAGAAAGCAAAGCATCTGAAAAGAAATCAGTGGCATTCAATGCATTAACCGATAGATCAGACTCAAACAGTGATAATGATGAAGAGATATCCTTTATGACCAGAAATTTTAGGAAATTCCTGAAATATAGAAAGATGAATAATCTCATGAGAAACAACTATAAGAATTCTGGAAATCAGAATGTAGTGCCAAACAATGTCAAATGTTTCAACTGCGATGAACCAGGTCATATAAAAAGAGACCGTCTGTATACCTATAAGCAGAATCCTCCTATAAACAATAAATCAGTAAAGAAAAGAAGCGTGCATTTACTGCTACTCTATATGACTTAGACTCATCCTCAAGTGATGATGATCAAAAGACAGATAATTCAAATTTGTGTTTCACGGCAGTTCACGATTCTGACGAATTTAAAAAATGGACCCAGAAAAAGGTACACGTTTACAATACAATTGGTTGAAATTGCTTGCTTAGAATTAGTTGCTTGATTGTTTAATTGATTGATTTTGAATTGGTGTGTTGTTTGAATTTTAAAATTTATTTTCTATTTTTATTATTATTTTACTATTATTTTTATTATTTTTTACTTTCTGAAATATACTATAAGTATAATAATATTTCAGAAATATATATAGACATTAAAAATAATATATATATATATATATATATATATATATATATATTAGAGAACTTAGGAAAAATCAATTCATGAAAATTCAATGGCACATGTCGACATGGTCCCTACCATGATGTCGACATGGGTACCTGAATTTGAATTCAAATGTTTGAATTTCCCTCCACCTTTGTAATTCATTCAATTTTCTGAAAAGCTATTTTTTGACCAGAGAATATGTCCTTTGAGAATCTATTTATTCACTATCTTTTATCATATCTTTTCACTCTCATTTTCAAATTCAAACTCTCTCTTCATAACTTCAAGCTCTCTACTCTCTACTTTAATGGCTTATTCAAGCAACCCTTCCACTATGAGAATTTCTAGAAAAATCAAAGAGAAACTATTTAACGATCCAAAGGCAATAAAAGCATACATCAATTATGCTAACTATGCCAAAGTCCATCCCGGAAAGTTTGCTATTTTTCAAGATTTTTTTTCTTATGAAATTGATTCTCTTTTTACAAACAATGAAGTTCTTAGTCTTATTGATGCTTCTCAAAATGATTTTGTTTGCTATTCTAATCTTGTCAAAATTTTCTATGCTAATTTAAACCGTGGATTTTATGATGGAAATGGGAATGAAATTTGGAGTAGTGTCAAAGGCACTAAAATTGTTTTGAATTGTGATCTTCTGGGTACTATTCTCTATTGTAAGAATTCGGGAATGGATCTTTCTAACTTTAAAATCGATGAACATGATCTTGAGACATTTCATCACATTTTCGAAGGAAATGATGATTTTGAATTTAAAAATAGAAATTTTTGACCAAAACAAGAATTATTAATCTTCTTTTGCAACATACTTTGACTCCAAGGTCGGGGAATTTTAACAATCCTACTTCAAAAGTTTGCAAAGCACTTTTTGCTATTGTTGGAAATTATGATGTTAATTGGACACAAGTTATTTTGGATGAACTTCGTCCTAAAAATCTTGAGATGGGTGAGAATACTTTATATCATAGAATTTATCTCACTCGGATTTTAACTATTTTGGAGAGGATTTCAAAGGCGAAGAATTTGTTTCTAGAAAAGTTTTCAATCATTCCAACATTTCTCTTATGAAAATTCCATTTGTTTTTCAACCTTATGAGACCCTTGTCGAAAAGGAAGAACGATTGGCTCATGAGGAAATGGAAGAGGAAGTAGAGGAAGAAGAAGAAGGGGATGAAATGGAAATTGAAGAAGAAGAAGGTGAAACATCCTTAGAAAGTATTGAATATCCCTCTAATCCAACCAACAAAACTCTTCTCAATAACCAAAGGATCATTGTTGAGAATCAACGGATTCTTAAACGATCCAGTAGTAAAAAGTTGGATAATATTTTTTCGAAGATGAACAAGTTCATTTCCAAAGTCAGCAAGAAACTTGGACTATCTTCATCATCTTCATCCTCTAACTAGTTTTATCTTTTCATATCTTGTTGTATTAGTTTCAGTTTGTTTTATTTCGAATGTTTATGCAATTCTTTATGCTTAATCATTGTATTATCGTAGTATGCAATGAAATGAAATTTCCTTTCTGTTATCTACCTTATCTTATCTCCAGAATAAATGTTAGTATAGTATATAAATATATATATATATACACACACACACAATTATTTACAAAATCAAATTAATCATACTTTTTCACTAACCCATGTCGACATCCCCTATATGACCATGTCGACATGTACTGGTCAGAAATGACAATTGATTTTGAATTTGAAATATGAATAACTACCACATGTTTATTCATTTCAAACAAATTTCTACACCTATATATACCTGTTTCTTCCAAAATTCTTCACTGAAAATTATTTCTTATCTTCTATATCCTCCATTTCTTTCACAAATTCAACTATGGCTAATCCAATTCATAATTTATCCAAAAATCTTGAAGAAACTCCTAATTCGTTCAAGAATATTCTCTCGTTTATTCTGCGAAACCAGCGTCACTTAAAATTGAGTTAAATGCAGATGATCAAGGAGCAAGAAAGACATTTCGATGCGATTCGACGGATGATTTCTTCACCGCACAAGGATGATAACGAAGCACATCCTCCTGTCTCTCTCACCAATGACAATGAAAATTGGGATGCCATTAAAGCAGACCCTATCTTTGGAGAAGAAGGATGGGTGGAAGTTCCTCGTAACGTTTGATTTGGTTTGTTTGATTTGATTGCTTTGTTTGAATTGTTTGCTTTGATTGATTGGATTTCATTGTTTTGATTTAATTTGATTGATATTTGGTGTTGATTGATGATTATACAAAACATATATAAATATACATTGATATGTATATAATCTTTGATTAGTTATCATGCCTGTCAGTATAGTTATCTCTTAATCTATTTATTATATTCTCCATTATACAGTTTATTAATGTAGGTACTTTAGTACAAGAATAAGGGGGAGTTATAAAGTTTGGAGATGATATAGTTTAGAGTTAGTTTTTTGTTGATGACAAAGGGGGGGAATATAAAATAGGATAGTTAGGCAAAGATTAAGGTGGGGTTATTAGTTTTAGGGGGAGTTATTAGGATAGAAGTAATATTTTATAAATAAAGGTTGTCATCATAAAAAAGAGGGAGATTGTTAGTCCGTGAGATGATGATTTTGATGACAACAACCTTAGAATAGATTATAAAATATAAATACTAACATTATAAGTTTAGATATATATGTATATGCAGAATTTAACCATGCAGGTACCAAGAATGAAGACTGTACAATATAGAGATTCAAGATATCGAGATAGAAGACTCATGAGTATCAAGATATTCAAGAGTTCAAGACTTCAAGAATAAGTATTTTAATTAGGAATTTTGTTAAAACTCCTAGAAAAGCACTGGCATCTTAAAAACCAATTTATTCGTGAAATGAAATCCACTTCGAGCCCGTTAAAGGGATGGAACCCTAAGTAGGATGGAACCTACGAAAAATCTCGCGGAACATTGTTTTGTATCCACTAATTTTAATTCAAATGATTTTACAAAATTATCTTGTTTTAAAAATGAATTCAAAACTTTCCTTTCAAAAAGATTCAAAACTCTCTATCCTGATTCTAAATAATTTTAGCCTCAAAATTATCTCCAATTTCAAAGTCAAGTTGTTTCTGATTTTAAACTATCTTTTAAAATAATATATTTAACTTGTAAATATTTATACTTCGATTTAAATATAAAATTATAGTTAAATTCTATATATATTAGTCTCTATATTTATTTATGAATTTTAACTATAGTCAAGTATATTTATAAAGTTTAAAATAGTTTAAATATAAGATAAAGGTTATTTTCAAAGAAAATCAAATCATCAAAAATACCTTTGGTATGTCCAAATGCCTATGGTGACCATGTCGACATGGTGTCAGTTGGTTTCAAAAATCAAATTTCAAAAGAAGTGTCTATTCACCATAACTCTTCATGAATGGTCATGACTGTTGTTCTTCTATAAATAGGGGTTAGTTTCAACGAATTTAACATCAGTTTTTCTGGTTTTTCACTCCTCTTCTTCTTCCACATTTCTTAATACATATTCTTACCATTACTCTGCCGAAATCAACATTGAATCGAACTCGATCTATTCTAGTTTGATTCTCTATCACTATCTTAACAAGATTCTCAGTGCTATTCAGAGTTATAGGCTTTCTTTGTAATCAATCTTGTAAAAAGGTGTGATTGTGGCCTTGGAAATCAATCAAGTAAGAAACGGTATGATTGTAGCCGTGGAAATCAATTCGGTAAACTTGTGGCCTGGAAATCAAGTATCTCTACCCAGAGGATCAATCTGGAGGGTGTATCTCATGGCCTTGAAATTGAGAGTTGTAATTGTTGAATTGCTTTTGAAAGGAAATCCGTACTTAGTTATGCGGGACTGGATGTACGATAACTCTGAACCAGTATAAAATCTGGTGTGTTCTTTCCTTTACTGCTTTTACTTTATTTCTGCATCTGTGTTTGATTCTGTGATCATATCTGTGTCTGAATATTTCATACATCTGTGTCTAAATTAACATAAACTCAAAAGGATTTAGTAATTCTTTATAAACACTATTCACCCCCCACCCCTCTAGTGTTAATCTTAGCCTTAAAATCTGTAAACCGCATTCCTCATATAAACTGCTTACTCTAACTTATTATTTAGATTTTTTTTGTTTTAACAGATATATACCAGAATATAAAGTCACACTTGGCAGTAATGTTGTGAGTAGAATCCGAATGAACTTAAGCACATCGAATGGTTGATCTGTTAGATTAATTTCAACAATTGAACTTGATGATGTTATTCTTATCAATGTGACTTACTATATTCCAACTGCATTTGTCTTTCTTTTAAAGACACATTTGCAACCAATGGGTCATATTCCTTTGAGTGCAGCTATTAAAATCATATTTTGATAATGTACTTGAAACTCATTTCGGATTTGCGCACTGTACCATATCATAGAGTCAACACTCTTAATGGTTTAATTGAACAGCCAAGGATTTTTTATTATTGACATTGATAAGAAACTTGCAGTTTCTCTTTAATGCATAAAAAATATTCATTAGACGTTCTAATGTATTGTGTTCATTTAGGCTTGGTCAATTTCATTTCACCCCTAGTAATCAGTTTTATCCTTGGATCGTATCCAAATTCGTTTATTACCAATAATTTCTCAAAGAAATTCCTTCGCTACGAAGTTAGTATTTCTCGAAACAATAGTTGTTTCTTAGTGCAACTGAATGGGCATTATAAACATTTTATTAATTGCCTTATATACAACTGATTTTGCAGTAGTTCAAAATATGTTTATGTTCACAACATAAATTAGTCACCTAATGACTACCATTCCCAAAATTCTCTTGGGACGATTCATACAAGATCCTTTACGTACAACTATTACATGCAGTCTTTCGACTCGCACAATCTGTGTGAGGAACGGAGTTTTCGACCCTCGAAAATCGACACTAATACATCCTCTGTATTCATGTGCCGCAAATTCAAGTGCCAGAAAACCCGAACGTTAAGGGAAAGAAGAAAATAAAGATAGAATTTTTTTTACACGAATGGAATAACATATATTATTTTAATATAAAATCTTTAGAGTGGAAAATTTTGAATACATTTATCAAAGTTTGACTTAACATTAACATGGACAGTTGTAAATCTTTGCCCCTACAAATGCAGAATACAATAGTGCATAAGTGTGGTGGAAATGGATAACAATTTTTAGAAGAATCTTCTAGCTCCATTCTTTGAGCTATTTGAAAATGCTCTAAATTAAACCTGACTACTAGGCTGCCCGGAAAAATAGGGCATCCAAAGATTTTAGGGAAAGAAAATAAACTCCAGGTCAGTTATGAGATTGGTATGAAAAAATCAAAATACAGGTATTTGAAAATAATGGGTATCTCATAAGACTACGCCGCACATAAACACGGAATGAGATTTTACCTTATGCTAACCAAATCATTTCTACGTAAAATTCACTGTTATTATTTTTAATGACATTCTTCAATAAACCTTGCATTGTTCTATTGGTCAAATTTGACGGCATAATAGGTTTACAACTAAGTCCGAAGACACTTATTGAAGAATGGATTTCCAATGAATAGCGAGGCGAGGGACTACCTCTCGTACAGTATGTTTCTAAAGGAATGTTTCGAGGATCGACATCTTTGAAACCTCTACGAATTAAGACCGGCCTAACCATGGCCAACAGATGGTACGAATAAAACCAAATATGATATCACTACGGCCGTTCCTGACCTTTACGAGAGCTCTCATACCATACACAATAGAATTTTTTACCCGACGTCATAGCGGGCGTAAAATATATTTAGAAAGGCGATACCATACCCTAATGGTTGTGAACCACATAGCCCTAAAGCAATCCCTACTTCACAATTCCCCAGATGTGAGGCTAGAGGTAATATTTACCTTTCTTAGAACATTTTCACTTAAAATGCCACATTGCCATTTCCAACAACACACTATTGATTTCAACAAAAGTACAACCGCTTAGCTCGTACGTCTCAGGGAACGGTGTTAAGTATAAAAGGGGTTACCTCCTACATCACGAAAAGGTGTACGCTTGTAGAGATCAATGCACCGTGATCTTAATGCAGTGTCAAACATCCAACCATATAAGTTGTCCAAGACAGGACAACCGAAGGCACTCTCCTACCACATCCCGTCAGGAATTACTCCTAAGATTAGTAGCGAGTAGTCCTTGCATACGAAGATCCCAGAATGAAGGGACCACTGCTATTTATTTATCTCAAGAGCTACTCTGAAATTATTAACAACCAATCCTTTATTTATGAAAATCTCTGCCTTCAACTTCATTGTCTTTAACATGTCTTTACTTTCAAACTCGTAAATTGGTTCAAAGTGGTTTTCAAATAGGAATTGTCCAAATCCGACCTTGGTTTCTCCGAACCAATTATCGATAAAAAGATGTTAAGTTGGTGTTTAGTATTCCATTAATTTGTATCCTTTTATCCAAAATATCTTCTTAGATATGTATATCTTTTAAAACCATTTCTTTTTAGTATATACAAGATTATTAAACCTTATTTATCAAATATTTGTTTAATTAAAACCTTTTTAAAGCGTGGAGTAATACTAAATCATTTCATCCTTTACTTAGGAAAATATCACCAAATCATAAATCTTAAAAATGATTTCTTATTTCCAAACTATAACTTTTAAACGGGTCAAAAACATTGTTATTTAAGACATCGTTTGTTGTAAACCAAAAATAATTAATTTTTTTTTTGGCAAAGCCAGCGGGGTTATCTGGGCCCCTACCAGTTTTATTGCAACTACAATAAAATAGATTACAGAGAAAAAACATAGAAAAGAAATGGAAAAAAAGAAAAAAAGAAAAAAAACATAGAAGAATATTTTACAACAGATTCACGCCCACTTTTGAACAAGATACAGTGGGAATGCACTGTTCTTCAAAAGCTTGTATATGCAGCTCTTCATTTCATTCCATAAATCATTCTCATTTCTTCTAGTATTTTCAAAAACTCTGATGTTTCTTTCTCGCCAAATTACAGCCATGTAAACCTTCAAGCAGACAGTAATGATTCTACTTGCATCTGTTTTCCACTTTGTTGCTTTATAAATAATTCTCCACTGGATGATGTTTGTATGACCAGAGAGAGTAGAACCAGAGATCCTACCTAACTTGGAAAGCAAAACATGCAAGGCAGGACATTCAAAATATATGTGTTCAGGTGTTTCATCCTCAATTTCACAAAACAAACACCACGTGGGACAGTTCATCCCATACTTATGCAACAGTTTTCTTGTAAGCAAGGCACTGTTAATCACTTTCCACATCATAAGATTATACTGTGGGACAGAATCCGAATTCCAAATTACTTCATGCCAATCAGCAGCAGGAAGAGAATCACTAACAACAAGGGATTTATAAACAACTTTGACAGTATGAACTGTACTGTTCCAATGCACTGTGCTAGCTTGCAAAGCACTGAAGTTAGTGTGATGGATTTTTGACCAAGTTTGCTGAATAAAATTGTTACTGGAATATGGCAACTGAATTTTCCCATTAATAAAGTAGGAATTGACATTGGCAGAAAGGGGAATGCCAGATTGCACAATTTGAGAGTAGGAAAACAATGTAGATAAAATTAAGCCTTTACTAACCCAAGGTTCATTCCAGAAATTAACTGTATTACTTGTGTTCACTGAATATTGAATAAGAGGCAGAAACACTTTCCTACACTTCAGAATGCTTCTCCAAGTCCAACTACTCAGCTGAGGAATCTCCATTATCCAGAAGTTCCTGTTCTTGATATTATGTTGCCATGTCCATTCAACCCATAAGCTTTTCCTTCTTTTTATAATAGCATTAAACTGTTTGCTAATAGCTGCTATGTTCCACTTCCTTATATCTAAAATTCCAAGCCCACCAGTTTTGAAAGGAACTTCAAATTTTGAAAAAGCACAAGGCACAATTTTCCTGTTATGAATACTTCCTGTCCAAAAGAATCTACTCACAGCAGAACGGATTAATTGTAATAACTTGACTGGTAGAATCATAGCGCGAGCCCAATAAACAACAGATGAGAAGACAACTGTTTTAATGAGAACTAACCTACCACTTTGTGTTAATTTCCTGTTTTCCCATGCTGTCATTAAAGAAGTTATTTTATGGTATAATGGGTAACAGTCATTCTTCGTAATTCTTTTAGTTATTAGAGGTATACCGAGATATTTCATGTCGTTTTCCATACTTGAAAACCCAGACTGATGATGGAGCATAACACATGCTTCATGACTGATTCCAGATACAAGCATAGATGATTTGCTTTGATTTATGGATAGGCCAGTCATTTTGTAAAAGTTTTGCAAAGCTTCATTTATTCCTTTCAGAGAGGGCAACTCTGGCTTAGTGAACACCATGACATCATCCGCAAACATGATGGATGTTATTTGTTGTTGGTTGCACTTAGGATGATACTTTATTATTTTGTTATTATAACTGGTTCGAAGAGTTACTGTAAGAACTTCCATAACTATAAGAAACAAGTAAGATGATAGGGGGTCCCCTTGTCTTATTCCTTTACTTCCTCTAAAACTGCCAACTGGTCTACCATTAATCACAACAGAGTAGGATGGAGTGGATATACAAACATATATCCACGACACAAAAGTTTTAGGGAATCCCATAACAGCCATGATCCTAACAATGGAATCCCAATGTATAGAGTCGTAAGCTTTAGTTATGTCAATTTTCAATGCAGCAGCAGGGGGGCCATAACTTCTACCATAGCTTTTGAGGAGTTCCTGTGCCAAGAGCACATTATCAATAATATCCCTATTTGGCAAGAAAGCTGATTGGTTGGTAGATACAACAGTAGGAAGCACTGAGACCAATCTAGCAGCTAGGATTTTTGATATGCACTTATACACAACATTACAACAGGAAATAGGCCTATATGAACTAACAGTGGAAGCAGGGGAGCACTTGGGAATTAATGCAATATTTGTGCAGTTGATTTCACCAAGAATCTTGCATTTGTTAAAGAAGTTGTGAATAGCCTTGCAAAATTCACTGCCAAGGATATTCCATGTGTTTATAAAAAACACCAC
Source organism: Allium cepa (assembly GCA_030765085.1). Taxonomy (NCBI): domain Eukaryota; kingdom Viridiplantae; phylum Streptophyta; class Magnoliopsida; order Asparagales; family Amaryllidaceae; genus Allium; species Allium cepa. Next base: position 245,687,096 of record CM060930.1, read on the forward strand.
ATTCAAGCCATCAGGGCCTCCAGTTGATTGTTTGTTCATAGAGAAAAGGGTGGACTTGATTTCATCATCAGTAACTGGTCTAACAAGAAAAGAGGCTTCCAAGTTAGTGATATGTGGAAGAACAGTTTCAGATATTAAGCTCAGACTAGGAATAAAACCTTCTTGATTACCATACTGTTTAGTGAAATATTGTATAAATGCATGATCAACTGAATCAGGGGTAGAATGTAACAATCCCTGGTCATCAGTAATACAATGTATGTTTTCTCTGGCCTGCTTTACTTTGATGGAATCATGATAAAACTTAGTGTTTTTATCCCCTTCATCATGCCATTTTTTGTTAAGTTGCTGTCTCTTCATGTTGGCTTCTAGTTTTAGAGCAGAATTTACTTCCAAAAAATGGGGACCGTTCCATCCCCTCCCCCCATTCCCGCTAACCAGTCATTTCGATCCCTTTCAAATCAGCCCTGTCCTTCCTCTCCTTTACTTGTACCGCCAGCCTCTGCCATCCCCTTGTCTGAACCAACCATCCCTCCTCCACCTGATCTAACCCTTCCTACTCCGTTGCTTTGTTCCCCCGTGCTGCCCAATCCCCTACCTTCTTCTCAAACCTTCCAACCAAGCTCCGAACCAAATACAGTACCTTTACCACCTCGTTCGTGGAACTCCCTATTCAAATCCAAACCCATTAATGCAGGGAAGTTTGTCCCTCGTGAAATACAGCTGGAATTCAGTGGTGATGCAATTGTCCCGCCAGCAGATGTAGTTCAAGCTGGTAATGATATGTGGAGTGAGTACCTTGTTGGTTTCTTTTTAGATACTCCTTTGCCTTACGCTACTGTTTTATACTACCTTAAAAGAGTATGGAAACTCAAAGGGTCAATCTCTGTCAAATCAGATGGATTTCTTTTTCTATTCAAATTCACTAATGAAGAAGATAGAATTAGAATTTCAGAAGCTGACCCTGTTGTAATGAGGAATAAATTATTCATTGTGAAGCCGTGGGATGCTAACATTGGTAATAACTGTAGTAGCATTAAAACAGTACCTGTTTGGATAAAGTTATCCAACATTCCTTTGTTTGCTTGGTCAACGCTGGGTATAAATTGGCTAGCTTCTAGAGTGGGAAAGCTTCTTTGTTTGGATATTTCAACTGAAAAATTTGAGCGCATATCTTTTGCAAAATGTTTAGTTGAAGTTAATCCAAATCAAGAACTGCCAGATAGTTTTACTGTTCAATTGCAAAATGGATCGGTGCAAGTGGTAAATGTAACGTACTTATGGAAACCACAAATTTGTACAGTGTGCAAGGAATTTGGTCACCAGATGAGTAATTGCAAGCATGTAGAAAATGGGAAGAATGTGGAAAAAGAAATGATGGCTGAGAAACAAAAGAAAGAAAATGACGGAAGGAATATTATGAAAAAAGGGCAAAACAGTGATAAACAAAGCAATATCAAACAAATATGGCAAAAAGTTATCAAGAACAAAAGTAACAGTAACAACAGTTGTGTAAATAATGAAGAAGTGGACTTGATGAACCAAGGTGCAAAACAAAAAAGCAGTGAAGACAGTACTGGAATAAGAAGCAGTGTGATAGGAAAAGACTATGCTAATCAGGGAGCTGTGCATGTCACTACTGATACTACTAGTAACATGTGCACATTGCAACACACTGTTATGGAGGAACAAGATTTAAGTGATGTGCAAGAAAAGGAGGATGGAAAAAATTTTGAACAGTTAAAAAACGCAGAGCAACAATCCAAAACTACTGAGAAAACTGATGTGCACGTTTGTGCAATAAGTACAAGCAATACTTTTGCTTTACTGCAAGCAGAAGTTGAAAATCAAGAAACATATGAAGTACAAGAGACAGAAGAAGGTGAAATAACTGAACAAATTAAATGTGCAGAGCTACATACAGTTTTGACTGAAAGAACCAACAACTCTGATAATCCAGTTACCCCTGAATTACAAGAACAATTGGAACCAAAAGAAAATCAAGCACCAAATATGAAAGCAAAAAAGACAAGAGAAAGTAACAAGCAATATAGCACTGAATTAGCTCTTGTCAGTGTTTCATCTGGAATAACAACAACAGAATTTGACAACTTATGGAGCAATTCTTTTGAAACTCTCATAAAACAAATAGTAACCACCAAGCAAAATGAACTTTCCCCACCTTCATCTCCTTCCCATTACCAATTTTCTATCCCAATCCCCGGTTGGCCTACATCCAAACAATTTCCTGATTCACCAACACTGCCTCCCACCCCCCCTGCAAAAAGGAAGATGCAAACAAGATCCAGTTCTCTGTCTGAACAGAGAAGAAAAATCCCCCCCTCTTCTCAATAGTTTTTCATGCAAACAAAAATTGCAACTTGGAATATTAGAGGGGCTCATTCCAATTTGAAACTTGACCAAGTGAAGAAATATATCTCTGACAATAACCTCTGCCTTATTGGCCTCCTTGAAACTAAGCTTTCTTTTCCCCTTTCTCAAAAAGCAGTAAACTATATTAATCCTTCCTGGTCATTCCATCATAACCACGATGTTGCTGAGTATGGTAGAATACTTGTTATGTATAATCCCTCTGAAATAACTCTTTCCCCCATTCTTATGTGCAGACAATCTATTCACTATCACATTCTTCTCACCCAAAAACAAACCTCTTTCTACTTAACAATAGTGTATGCTGACAATTCAAATAATTCTAGGAATACTTTCCTTAAAACTCTGCCTCCTTTAAGACAAGCATCTCATCCATGGCTGGTTATGGGTGATTTCAACTCTTGTTTTGATTATAATGACAAGTTTGGTGGCATCCCCCTAACACCACGTGATCTTGATCCCTTGAATCAATCTGTTATTGACTCTGAGTTACTTTTGGTTAATAAATCTGGTGCCAAGTACTCATGGAATAATCGAAGCAGAAGTGGAGTTCGTACTTTTACCACAATTGATCATTCTTTTTGCAATTTCCAAGCCCTTTCTCTTTGGCCAAATCTCTCAGTATACCTTCCACATCCTATTCTATCAGACCACTCCCCACAAATTCTGTCCCTTGGAAACCATTTGCGAAGAGATAAGAGAAGTTTCAAATTTTTTAATGCTTGGGCAAAGCATGAACATTTTCTTGTACTGGTATCACATGTTAATGCAGAATTTAAATGCTTTGGTAACCCCATGTTTAAGTTTTGCAGGAAGCTCAAGTCCATCAAGCATGCTATCAAACAGTGGGCTACTGCAACCTTTGGTAGTGGTGGTCTGCTATCTGCTAATCTTGCCCAGCAACTCAAAATAAAGCAGGACTTTATGATGGAACATCCACTTGACGTACAAGCAGCTGATGAAGAAAAATAATTAATTTTAAGTAAAAGGATCTATTGGAATTAAAATAATTCCAAATCATTTATTTAAATCTCAACAAAAGATTTGTTATTTCCAACATGTATCTTTTTAATAGGTTGAAACCATGTTACCTAAGATGGTAAATCCGAATTAGTTAGTATTCAAGAAAGACGGATCCATAGAAATTATACTAATTCTACTAGATATCAATTTCCGTATTCAACCTTTATTATCCATCGAATAACGACAAAATCACTTTTTAAATTCACATGGATGGTACGGGTTCCCTTCTTTGATTTAATATCAAGTATAAGAAGATTATTTTTATAGAGTCTAAGTTGTACGAAATTAAATTTGTAAATTTGAATCTTTTATACCTGTCTCGTTTCCGATATTTCGACCTTATCTATTCCTCATCCAGGAAAGAGGCTAGGTGAGCTATGGAACTAGTTGCTCCTGAAGATCTCCTTAGTTTGAGCACCTCCAATCCAAATCTCATGAATAGAAAAATCCATTCTACTCAACGGCTTTTAGAGCTAAGATTAAATCACTTAATTATAACATCTTTTTTAAATCATTTGTTTAAACTTTTCAAAATAAATTATAAAACCCCCAAATCGTCTTTAAAATACTCAATAATTTATTTGAAACTTTTTTATAAAAGATTTGGAAAGAATACTTAATTTTAAATTCATATTTCAAAAGTTATTAAAAGTGCTACAAAAAGTACTGCGAATAGTGTTGTGAATAGTGCTTTTAAGGCATATTTGATCAAAATAACTTTCCTATCATTTAGAATTCCATATTTTAACTCAAATATATTTTAAAACATTTAAAATATTCATAGAATTTATTTCATATTCTTAAAGGATTAAAAATATCATTTATAAAGAATTCATCGCTTTGGTTTTTGAACTGTCAAACCATGACTATTTTGAAAACGTAATTTGCTTATATTTTAAAGGGATAGTTTGGCTCATATCCCTGCTAAGTTTCAAAATAGAAAAAACATCCTCTCCAAACTCAATTTACATTTTCAGTCTCTGTTTTCAAATCCGCATACGCAAAAGGACTCAAATATCCATTACGTTTTTAATATTTTAAACGTGTATAACTTTCTGTAGAAATATCGGATCAACATACCGTTTTCACCAAAAAATAAAAAAAAATTATGATCTTTAAAATGAGATCCACTGGTGATACCAAAAAACCATATTTCCAGTAAGGCTGCAATTATTCCATATATTTGCAGAGAATTCTGCAATTTTTGAACATCGTCGCTTTTTCTTCAAATGTCAACAATTATTCTATATAATTGCAAACTTTCATGCAATTATACAGAATGATTGCAGATTTTTATGCAATTATTCCATATAAGTGCATACTTTTACGCACTTATGTCAAATAATTACAGAAAACTCTGTAATTATTTCAAGTAATCACAGAATTGTCTGCAATCCTACCATATAATTGCAGACATTTCTGCAACTATTACAGACATTTCTACAATTATTGCATATAATTGCAGACATTTCTGCAATTATTGCAGACATTTTTGCAATTATTGTAGACATTTCTGCAATCACTGCATATAATTACAGACATTTCTGCAATTATTGCATGTAATTGTTGAATGTCTGCAACTATACCATATAATTACAGACATTTCTGCAATTATTGTGTATAATTGCAGACATTTCTACAATTATTGCATCTCATTGCTCAATGTCTGCAATTATACCATATAATTGCAGACTTTTCTGCAATTATTGCATATAATTGCAGAATTGTCTGCAATCATACCATATGTTGTTTTTACATATGCACAATGCCACTCATTAGAAAGATAATAAAATTTGTGATGTAATGGTGAAAACGGTTTGTTAATCCGTCGTTGCTACAAAAAGTTATTGCGTTTTAAAGATTGATAATTAAATGAGGTGCAAAATTTAATTATGCATGCAAGAAAAACACGCACGTATGAAGAATGCAATGGAACAAAGGGGTATTTTAGGAAATAATGGAGTATTTGAAAATAAGAATGTAATTTATATCTTTTTTTGGAGGATGTTTCGTGTATTAAGTTTGATTCTAGAGATGTGTCCCTTATTTTCACTATTTTAAAATCTTTAAATGAAATCTCAATTGTTTTCTTTTGTTTGAAAACTATGATTATTAGAGTTTGAAAAATTCTCATTAGAAAGAATTCCGACTCTAAATCCACCATATAAATGGATTTAACTTTTTGCGAAATCGTGAACTACGTTACGTGACACCGCCTATTTTAACTCAATTTTCATATTCTTTCCGAACTTTGTTGAAACACTTTTAAATGTTTATAAAATATTTCTAAATCATTTTAAACAATTTTAAAGAGGTGTAATGATTCCATATCTCTTTTATAACTTGATTCGGAAAGTGATTTCCTTGTGTAGTATCAACGTGTATTTAACGTGACTTGTTTACACAATTAAACAACTACAGTAAACAACCAAATTTGATAATCAAAGCATAGTAAAGATCCATAAAAATCATATCACATCATTATATATATAGTTTCTCACCTTCATTGGTTTTTAACTTCATGAAAATTCGTTATAGCTTTGTTACGATCGAATCAGAGCCTACGGAATCGAGCCTTGGAAGTTTGAATAGGCTCGGCCTCTGCTTACAAATGGAAGTAGGTTCGGCCTTAGTGGTAGAAGGTGGTGGCCGTGGGTTATGAGAGAGAGGAAAGGAGTGGATTTGAGCTTGTTTTTAAGTGGATTGCAAATGTATATATACTTATATCAATTTATTTTCTTTTTACTAATTTTTTTTCATAATTTCCTTAAGGTAGAAAGCCATTAAAAAGCTTGAGATGAAAAAGAATATGAAGGAAAATAGTATGTAAAATTATAAATAGAACGATATGTGTTTATAGGAAACACTTTGGAATAAATATCCAAATGTGTAATTACCCTTTTGCCCCTTACCCACACCCCTCCTCTCTCATCTAGGCACACGGCAATGCCACCCCCTTGTGCCTCCATGTATGTCATGATGATGTAGTGTAAGTGAGTTGATGTTTGCTTTTTAGGGTAGAAAATATCTTGGATATTTATAATTTTTACTATATGTAAATTCTAGTGGAAATAGAAGTATATTTTTTCTAAATGTGTTAATGTTTGTGTGTGTATGTTAGCTATGTGTTCAAGTGATATAAAATAACGTTGTACAACTTCTATACGTTGAACCGTTGAATATTGAAAAACCGATTCCCGGTCACATTTTCACTTATAAATTAATTTATATCTAAATATAAACATAATTTGAAAACTAATTTCTTATCATTTTTAACTAATTAAAATGATCACATTTGATTTATAAAACCATATATATTAACATTAACCAATGTTTACAAAAAGTGTAGTTATATCGCTAAAGCGATACGAATTTTCTAATATTTTCAAATCACGTATATATCTTTATAAAATTGTTATAAATGATTTACTATCACTATATAACTGATTAAAATGAATTATTATCATTGTAAAAACAATTATTTGAATAATTATAATATTTATTAAATCGTTAAATCTTAATTTAAATTCATAATTCAATTATTAAATATGATGTCATTATTGATGATGTCATAAATACTTTTATTCCCAAAAAATAAATAATTTTATTTCATATTCTTGTTTATATGGATAAATAGGTGTATTTATCCAGCTCCGTGTGCGACTTCTGATAATTGTAGAGCTGTTTATTGATAAAACGATTTTCGATCATTTTATCGATATTTTCCAAAGTATATATTTTTGTAAATACTTATTAAAAATAAGGTCATCATTATTTATTGTTCAAGATAACATAACCTATGTTGAAAAGCTTATATCTGAATATTTAAAAAATTCTTTTACCAAAGTGATAAATTTGTAGGTCTTTACAGACTTGCCAACTCCTTGACCTATGATGAGTAAGAGTTTCTTATAAACCCTTATCTTATATGGTTTTGTAAACTATTCTTTGGATGACATCTTTGACCGTGTGTACTACTCTGAAGTACACACCTTATTGAAAGAGTTTAACTCAACATCACTCATTATTAATCGTTCTTTGTCTAACAAAGTTCGGTTACTTCTTATTAATACATCATTATGTATTATAAGGAGGAGTGACCTATGAGATTGAATCTTTATTCATATTAGGTTCATATTGAACTCTTTCCAATATACTCACATATTAAATCAAATCAAATCATTTCTGTCGCATGTTATTCAATATACTTCCGCCTTATATTCTATGATCTCATTATAGACATACACATTCATGTCAAATACATATGTCCATGTATGTGATAACTCAGATGAAGTACATGGAACTGTTTTGATATTAATAGACTTACGATTGCATACATCTATATGTATCAGTCTGAAGTGTTCATCGGCTCTTATGATGCTCCCACTAAATGGGTGCATAGCCCTTAACTGTTTAAGATATAATTGACAAGTACAATATGATTCATAATCATATAACATAAATTATTTCTCAAAAATATGGCTTAGTCTATAATTCCAAAAAAAAATGTAAATAATTTTAGATACTTAGATATTTTCCATTACATTGCTTTTATTGTGAAAATAAATACCACATTATAATTCTGTTTCATAAGGAATATTCATAACATTCATTGAAATATAACTATTCTATTTTTCAATCGACGCCGAAAAATAGCATATTTTATGAAAATAATTTTTGTAATTTGATGCAATCAACAAGTATTATATGACATGCTTCCAATATTTCTGCCATTACTACAATAGTGTACTTGGAGGTCTATCATTATACTACAACTAGCTTATAACATAGAGTTCTTTGATCTTACATTTTTAACTAAAAGAAATAAATCTCAGAAAACAATTTTCCATATGAAAATACATTTTGGAATAAAAATCATATTTTTCATTCCAATGTTAAGTATCTATTATTATTACAGTTCTTGTTTTCGATGTTTCTTTATGAAGCACAAGTGACTATTCACTCTCTTCATCCCAATTATACCTTAAATCACATCCATTCTTGTACACACATTTTTCTTTCTATGTGCATGAACCATTCAAAAGAATAACCTTACAACAATATCATAACGAACTCTTTACAAAAGCGCACTCGATCATCCTTAATATTTAAGGATATCAAATATGTTTCATTTTGCGTAAACTGATCAAATTGACGTTTTAGTAATCGAGTTCTTCGATTATCTTGTAGTTTTGATCTAATATTACATTTAACATAATATGATCTTTATTATAATCAACCAAATTGAATATTAGATCTCATAGCATGGTTTATTTGTTTGCTTTAAATGACTAATTTCATCAAAATATTGTATATTACGAACTATGACCGTTCCTCGTATAACATTTATATGCAATAGCATATAGATCAAACATCCATAATCTTTTATTGCTTTTAGAGTTCGAAACTCATAGAATGCAATACATGGTCTTATCCAAATAAAGGCATAAACAACCAAACTATGAATGTATAATGTAGTTGTAAGAATAGGTACCTTGCATGGATATTGAAGCATTAACATGCAAAAAGCATTTATTAGGAAGTATATGTTATATTTTTATTTATCAATTTTAATTTAGTTTATTTGTATATCTTAATTGATAAACCTTTTATCAATCATATTATACACACAAATTTATCAATGTAGATTATTATAATATTATATAACATATGTTCTTATAATATTAGAAAGGTAAAATGTTATCATTTCATTTTTCTAGAAAGGCTCGCACCGGTCTTTCGTGTTTCACCAAACCCAAAGTCGAAATATAGAAGTCTTTCAACTTCACTGGTGGGAATTAGGACTCGTCCGCCTTGGAATTTCAAACTTGAGTTTACTCAACAAGTCATAGCTCCACGAACAATGGATGACTCCTTGTCAATTATTGATGTGCACGTAAATGTGCATATTTTTACCACCATGTTTAATCTATTTAAATTAAATAAATGATCATATTGGGTATTTTAACTTGCTTAAACCAAATTTAAATTATTTTCAAATTGTCACATATTCATCTTCATATAGGGACAAAATGACTATTTTTGTGCATTTATTAATTTGTTAAAATTTACGTGGAATTTCCTGTGTTGTTTTATAGGAATTTTAATGAATTTTGCAAGTGGTTTCATGATGATATATGCATGCACAAGAGTGAAGAGAATAAATGAAGATGGAAATAATTCAAAGTGATGATCATGGAGGACCCCACTTACCCACCACCTTAACGTACACTTAGAAGCTAATGCACATGTTAAAAGGCCATTAAATCTTCATGGACACTTACTGGATGATTATTGAATGCTAATGATTACTTGGCCACCACACTTCCTAAGGGGTAGTTTGGGCATTCCCCAAAAATATGAATTAGGGTTTAACACATGCATAAATATCTTTTATGTTTCATGTAACCTTCTTCTTCCTTAGTCTCTTCTTTAGGTTCTCTTTAGTTTTGGCTCATAAATAAAAGAAAGTCATCTTTCTCTTTTCATGGCTACTTAGCCATTTTTATTTTTATGTAATTTTATTTTCTTTTTATGCAATGTTAATTATTGTTTCCTTTTAATTACATGTTCATTTTCTTTCATGCTAGCAGTGTAGATTTTCTTTTATGCAATTAGATTAGTTTTCTTTTCCATTAGCTTTCATTTTCCTTCTTTTTTAGTTTCATGTTGCATACTACAAGTGTTGATATGATAACGCAAATGAGAGGCTAAACTCCTTCAATTTATGGGTAATGAAGTTCTCTTGAATCATGTAGATGCAAAAAATTTATATTATGCTATCTTTTTGTGCTTCATAGAAAATGATGTTTATGTAATTTTGTGTTTATTATTGAGTTTGATAGCTTATGTTGTTCAAAACAAATAGGCTACGCTTAGTCATATGAATCACAAATTGTCTCTTCATCTATATATGATTATGGCAAAGAAGTGAATGTTTAAATCAAAATTTAATGGCCTATATTTTTAAACAATAGTTAATAGGCCATGCTTAAAATAGATTTGCATTTTCAACTTTGTTGTCATTTTCATGATAATTAAAAGTGGTTTAAAGGTTGTTTTATAGTTTGATGGCTTATGTTGAGCTAATTAATAGCACAAATGATCCATACTTATGATAAATATATCATTTAAATTCACTAATGACCAAAAAAGAGAGATCATAATTTCATGAGTGTTGAACTATGTGATCTAGAGAGTGAATTTATCTCTAATTGCTCTTTAATCTCTTATTTTTATTCTCCTTAGTTTTAGCTTGTTTTTACTTTCTTTTAATTAGTTAACAATCCATTGACTTTGGTTTAATTTGATAGAATAGAATTTAAAATCTTAAAAATTCCCTATGGATCGACCCATACTCGCATACGTGCTACATTCGTACACTGTGCGCTTGCGTTTATTTTTATTTCAAAAAAATTCGATGGTTTTCTAACTCGATAGAAATATCATGTGTGTTTGTTTTCATTTAAAAAAAATTAAAAAATATTGTGTGTTTGTTTAATTTTTGTGTGCCTTGTGTTTGTGTGTTTGTTTCTTATTTTCTAGTTATTTTTGCATTTATTATTTAAAAAAAAGAGGCATACACAATTTAAAAAGGAAAAAAAATATTTTTTTTGCATTCACATCTTTTTACATTTCATTTTCTCCTTTTATTTACATTTACAAAAAAAAATGTCTATGCATATAACAGTGCACTGTGCACCTTTTTGCAGATCAACACTATCTGTTAATTGTTTCTAACCACATCTTCACAGTGATACCACCATCCACTACAACCAACATCATACATCAACAACCTCCAGTCATCTTGCAGCCTACCACCCTCCATTGCAAACAAACCACACTGACCACCAAATTTGCTTCACTCACTGCCCTTCAACAGTCAATCCACCCACCTCAACACCAGCATTCAACAGCCTTCAACTGTTCTAACTTCATCATTCAACTGCAACAACTCACAATTCTTCTTCACTCACTCACAATTCTACAACAATCATCAACATCACTTGCCACTCCACAAACCAGTCTTCATCCCACATCAATACCCTGCACTGCCATAACAAACTTGCCAACAGACCAGCAACCTAGCCAAATTCACCAAAAAAAAAAAAAAAAAAAAAAAAAAAAAAATGCTACCTCCAATTCACCAGAAACCCAGTTCCAATGTTGAGATTCCATCGCCATACCAAACCACGAACCCACAAGCCTTCGCCTGCGACCATCCAACATACCACGACAACAACCGCACTTACAGCCCCTCCTTTGACAACTTGCCTCGCCCCATCTTCAATCGAACTCACCCCTCCTTTGACAATCCAATTGCGGAACTTTGTTTCGGCTTCGAGAAAATTGATTAGGGAAGGACCGTTCATTTATCTACCGTGGATTGTGTGATTGAAAAAACGGAGGAAGGGAGATTGGTCGTTGATTGAAAGAATTTTATTTACTTGGGCTTGTGAACATAGTCATGGGCCGTAAATAAGTTCTATTGAGTTTTTTTTTTTGTTCTATTCTCTAAAAAAAACACAAAACAACCATTTGTCAAAAAATAAATCCTTTGCTTTTGACTTATTTTGAGTTTTTGGATAGCTTTATTCAAAAAAAACCAAGTTTCTTTCATTCATTCGTTTGGTTTTGTTTCATATTGCTTTCACTTGTTTTTTATTTTCCTTTGTTTTAGTTTTTTTTTTAAAAACACACAAAAAAAAGGATTTCAATTGTATATATTTTTGTTATTTTTTTGGTTTTAGTTTTTCTTCCTTTATAAAAATACAATTTTCAATTTGTTTTATCGTCAATTTGTTTTGTGTTCGTCTATTTTATTTTCACTCGTTTCATTTTGTTTTTGATTTAATTTCTTCTTTGATATAATTTTTTTGTACATATCTTATTTTTATTTTCAGGTTGCCAAAGCAGGAAATAAAGGAAGAATAGCTTGTTAAAAACTGCTGCTCCGCTTGCCAAAAATAAATTGCTAACTTGCTTATATATCACTAATGATCAAAAAAGAGAGATCATAATTTCATGTGTGTTGAACTATGTGATCTAGAGAGTGTATTTATCTCTAAATTGCTCTTTAATCTCTTATTTTTATTCTCCTTAGTTTTAGCTTGTTTTTACTTTCTTTTAATTAGTTAACAATCCGTCGACTTTGGTTTAATACGATTGAATAGAATTTTGAAATCTTAAAAATTCCCTGTGGATCGACCCGTACTCGCATACGTGCTACATTCATACATCGTGCGCATGCAGTTATTTTTATTTCAAAAAAATTCGACGGTTTTCTAACTCGATAGAAATTCCGTCATCAAACAATTGTATCATATACAACTCCTAACCTTAGGTACCTTGTCCTAGTTTCACTTTGACCATGAGTTTATTCAACAAATCGAAACGAAATTATTCACTCGTATATATCATATCGCGAGGCCTAAGTATAGTATATGTACATTGAGTTTGCTCAATAAATACATATAATTAACTTACCCCATCTATTCAATATATTAATAATACTACACATATATAACATCTCTAACTTGAGTTTGCTCAACAACTAAAGAGTATGCAAGTAATACACAAACATAGTAGAGGACAACATTATATTGAATTAGATTGAAGATTCATAATCTTCAATATAATATTGAGTGATACTGACTTATGAAATAATGTATTTCTTACAAAATACTCTGGTGATTCAAGTGTCAAACACATCGAAAATCACGGTATACGTACATTGACATATGTATTTATTTTTTAAGTTTATCAGGGTGTTTTAGTGTTCCACCTTCAATTATACCTTCATATTATGTAAGTTTTATTATTATATAACTTTTGTATTTCGTATTACTTATATAATAATCTTTTGTATAATGTTATATTAATTACATATTATTTAATTAACTAACATTTTAACTAATTTTATGTTATCTTGATATAACTTTTATATTAAATATTTATTATATACTATAACCTATATAGTACAACATGTATATCATATATGTGTGTTTATTATTTAATTAATTAACATTTTAATTAATTTATTTAATTAACAGTTATTATATTAATTTCGAAATTAATTTATACGGACGCATGCTTATGTAAACATTTTAAAACAACATAACATATAACATAATATTATATATGTATATCTTATATATAAAACAAATACTTATCAACAAATTCAAAGTGATGCTTTTTTTAACTTACAAAATACCCTTCTTCATTTGTGGAAAAAATACAGTTGTAAGGATAGATCTAACTTTTGCACATCACTACGATTTCTGTCCATTTTCATTCCATGTTCTCAACCCATTTCAAAATACCTTCTTCCCGAACCCATCTTCTTCAACGCGTATATTGCCTTGCTACATCTTTACCCTTTCTCATCATAGTCACGTGAATCTGTTCATTTTTAATTAAGAAAGTCGATTAACAAAATTCATGATTTTTTTAACTTTGTTCTAAGTGTATCAATTCTCCAATTCTAAATCCAAAGATCGGGATCTCCATCAACCGTAATAACTTTGGCTGCAACATATGCAATAATTGAGGTTAAACTGGAAGGGGCGGTCTATGACCAGTCAGTCTGTGATCGTTTTTCTTTACATGTAGTAGTTAGAATCATAGAATTGTCTTAGTGTAAATTTTTCAAAGGTAAGATTTTCATAAACATATTGGATTAAAAATGGATTAAACTCAAGCTATTAGGCGTCTACTCATTTCTACAATGGCGGGCTAAGGGGAGAAGCAAAGTTGACAGTTTTGTTTTCATATGCTTGATGCTAATAAGCTATTTAAATATCATATTTTCATCTTTTGTCATCATTTTATTTGAAATATTTTTGCACCTATTTAAACTTAACTCAGCCTATGGAATTTCATGCAAGAATTGGTAGTTGTGGTTAAATTAAAGGTTATAACGTCCAAAAAGGAGTTGTTGATTAACGAGATAGTTATTTATGAAGATTATGTTCTTTAGCAGAGGCGGAGGTAGATGTACAGAACAATTCATAAATTTATTATTATACACAAACCAAGTCATTAGAATTTCTAAATCACGACGGTATGATGATACATAAGGAAATGCCTCATATCCATACTTGGAGAAGATGTTGTACACAATTTACTATATATCTAAATGTACTTATTCATGGATTCAGTTCAATATCGACTTAAATATTAACCTATCATCAACATGTACTTTGTGTCCTTTTTACATTATTTTTCGTCAATACAACTTTCAGTAAACCAAACATCTTTCATTTATACGTGTATATATGTATTGTGTGGTAACATGGTAACCAAAATGCTATATTTTTCACTTGAGAGAAACTATTCAAAAATTGGTAACTATCAAAACAGAGTTTTGAAGAGTATGCATCTGTACTGACAACCTGTCTATAAGAGGCTACAATAATGATACCTTAAATATACGAAATTTATATTATTGGATTAAACATTCTAGACATTCGCTTCGTGTAATATATACGTAATTACCTTTCATTTTGTCCTCTTCTGTTAAATGTTAATGAATGATAGATAATGGGATAAGCTTAATGTATTACGACTATATACGCACGCCTAGGTGGGCCTGCAAATCACAATGTACATGCATTTATAGTTATACCCCTAAATGTAAATCTGACAGTATCATTGTTAGCATAAACTGAACCTAAAGCAGCATCTGAAAAGACCAAAACAACTGAAGAACAGACATGGACCAATTTTTTTATAATACTAAATTTTTATTGTTCGTTTCTTTTATTTTAGATGGCTTCAACTCTTCTATCTCTTCTTCTAGTAATAGGAGGAAATCATTGCATAAGGCTTTCACCGTGGCTTTTTGAAATTTAAAATTTGAAAGATCGTATGACTTTGTTTATATTTTGCCGCTTCTTACAATCAAATTTGACAATACTACTGTTCAATTATTAATATTGAGTAAATAGCAAATGACCCAAAAGTTTTTGTGAACCTGATAAATCACTTGCACTACTTTTTGTGAATATGCGACCAAATTCATAAATATACTACTCTACCTTCATTAATTTTACGATATGAAACTATTCTTCCTGTCAATATGCATCAATTACCAACATACAATGCGAGATACTCCCAACACATAGTCCATGCATATTTTAAGCAAATATTTCTCCTCATTTGTCTCTTAAAACCAATTATTTCCTAATCAACACTAATCTTTTGGCACTACAACTGAAGTAGTTCTTACATCACATAAAGTTAACCTATTTAATTCATCTTTATTAATAGTTGGCTAGAAAGCGCAAACTTTCGGTCCGACAACAAACTATCGAAAATACCCTTTACTCATATATAATTTAACGCTCATTTATATATGTTATCATATCCCTTAAAAATGGGATCTAACAAATAAATCCACTTTACAAATTCAACACGCGCCTTTACAAATATTAATAAACGTTAATATCACTTGAAAATATGACGTGATAAATAGTTTTTTTACAAATTCAGAACGCTCAAATATAATCAAATCTTAATGTCACTTTAAAATAGGATATAACAAATGAAATTCCTTTACAAATTCTTTTTTTATTAACTAATAACAGAAATATAAATTCAAACTACCAAAAAAATGAGATACTGAAACTTAAAAAAAAATCAAACAAACTAGGCATGAGTTCAACTCAAAATACGACTAATTATTTATAGAAACTATTTTTTTGAGTATTTTAAAACATATACATTTTTTAGAACAACTCACGCGCGAAGCGCATGTCCTAACGCTTGTCAACTATAAGCAACGTGTAAACTGGAAAGTAACGTTGAAAGTTTATTTCTTCAGTCATTTTGTAAACTTGATTGCTCATAATAATATATATACTACAATTTTGATGAACTCTAATCATAACAGACAGACCTAAAAACTAAAATCAGGAATAAATCACGATCTTCGGAAGATGAAAAAATCATTGAGTAACTAAGATATTTATATCAATACAATAAATATTTTATTTAATGCCAAAACAAAACAAAACAAAATCATAATTGAAAGACTACCGGGTCAAAATGCATAGAATGTCTGCATCATTACCATGCGACCGCCCCACCCACTAACCAGAAATGCTGCACTACGAAGTTTTAAAATTTTCTTAGTTTAATAGTTTAAAACTTTAGTCATATGTTTGGTTTTGAATGAAGAAAACGTTTATAAAAATAATGAGGTGACATTGGATAGAGTAGGCAAATAAATCATTTGCCAGTTTATTTCTTTGTACCTCCCGAAATGTATCCTCGCTTGAAGCATTCCATGAAAGAGTGGTTTCATTATATGATTGTCACACAGTAAATATTCATTTATATGAGTAAACGCCGAATAATCATTTCCATGAGTAATCAGTGTTAGTATAGCATAACCCTTATGTTAGCAGTACACGTAAGAGGATAAATAAGTAACTATGTTTAATATTCGGCTAAATGACTAAAGGAAAATACTGATTTTGAGAAATAATGCTACAGTTTAATAATAACAAAAATGACATTATGACAAAGGTTTATAATCGGTGATTGTTGTATACAGCAGGCGATGCAGTCATACAAATAGAGAGTAATCCAAATTTACATCATTGACCAAATGAAGAAAAATACAGACAACAGACTATTTCCTAGCTACCAATTGTTTTGCAGAAACTGGAAAAAGAGTTGTAAAGATTGTAATAAAAAACAAACATGACACGGCTTTAAAGACTGTTCTTCCTTTCTTCTAGGCAGTTCTTCTACAAAACATTTGCCTATCATGTTCCTTTTTTGAATCGACCTGAAAATAAGATTAATATCTTAATTAATCTGAACATAGTTAGTACACAAATATTTGCTATGACAAAATAGATCTTGAAACTAAAACTTCTTCGTAAGAAAAATTCTTAATACAATAAAGTATCATTATAGCCCTTGCTAGCATTTATATATGCATATATGGTTGGATCGAAAATACTTATTCAAATTATTAATTATGCAACCGACCGGTAAAGCCATCATTTAGGTGGTCTTCACCTCCATCTAACGAGCAAAGCCAAGACGTGGGATTTTGTTCCTAAAAAACCTCTTTCCAATTCTAAGGAGAAGGCTTTAATATATAAGCACCCACTTCACAGGCATTTTCCACGACGTGGGACTTGTTATTCCCATTCCAATAAAAGGGTGTTATAGTTATACATTACGCAAAGTCTATAACAACTTATTTATAGTATTAATTCTGAGAAGACTACTATGCAGTGAATGGTGCTTCAATATTTTACTCTATTGTTAAGAAATATGATAATTTTGGAAAATGGATATCATCTGGAAAATGATCAATTTGGGACATCAAATGTTCAAATCGAAAATAGCTAAATACTGGGAACAAATGGTACTATTTAAAAAGAATTTACTTGCTAATTTGTCAAATAAACCAATGTATAATAATATATCAAATGAACCAATGAGACAATGGAAAAATTATGGAAAAATATATTTACATTTATCATAAACAATAGTGCTTTCATATAGTGAAAAAGTATTCGCACACTCTATTCCTGCTGAATAAACGAATCTTGTATTCAAATCCCTTAAATAACAAACAAAAAAAATCAAATAGGAATTGATCTTCAGCAAATCAATAAACCCAAATCATTTGAATAATATGCCAAGGTTGTAAAATGATTGTATTTTGTATATAAATTTTCTAAAAGATTACCTTCTTGATTGTCTATGTAATTATACATACTATATTAGTTAATACATGTCAATCTAATATTTTATTGATTATATTTTAATAGTAATAACTATGTGATTCAAATTTATTATAAAAGCTTAAGCATTCTGCATATTGTCATAGTTGAACCAATATGTATTTAATTGTGATTTGTTTAACTATAACAATATGATATTTTACTTTAAGCATAAAATAGGAGTTTTAATTTGCTCGTATCCTTTCTTTAAATTTGATTATATCCATTGTTTACATAGTTTAATTTTGAACAAAATGAAAATTCCAAATATGGAGGGATTATGTAGTGTAACAACCCGATATTTTCAGCCATTCGCATCCGCACATGTCGGACTTGAATTGCTCAAAATACCGCGTTGTAAATAAATTTGGAGCAAATGAAATACAATCACAGAATCATAGACACAGAAATATCAGAATAACTCGCAGCGGAAATTAAAATACCATAGTAGTTCATGAAGCTACTATAACAAACTCTCAAAACATAATACATAATATCAGTCTGAAAAACATATACAATAGAAATCTCAATTACATAGCAGTTTATCAATACCAAAGCTAAAATAGAACAACTGAAACTGAAGGGATAGATAACTAGACAAGCAGAATCTCCAGCAATTCCTAGCTCCAGAAAGAAATCCAAAGCTAAGCTGTAAATACTCAGGCTGACCCGAGCGTAAAGTAAAACACAAAACACTCGAGTCAGGACAATATATACTTATATAATGTAAACTAACTCAAGTGAACTGTAGTAGAAATGCACAATAACTTAAAGGATGCTTGGGACCGCCCATCCTTTAAGAATCAGTTAAACTATAAATTAAATACATCCCGTGGTTAAAATTTAAAAATGGTATTTTATACTTCAAAATCAAATATCATTCAAAATATCATATCTTCCAAACCACATTCATTTTTATTTAATTTAAATGCCATTACAAAACACATTTCAAAATAGTTTATATTTCGAAACAAATTACTTCATTTTAAATCATAAAATGAAGTTATTATATTTAATAATTAAATTATTAAATTTTCAAAATTTTAGTCTTTCAAAATTCATTTATTCACTTAATTTATTAAAACAGATGAAAATTCAACTTTCGCAGCATTTAGAAATTGCTACGGAAAGTTACATTCAAAACAGTTCAATTTAACAAAAGATAGCATTTAAAAATGCTGTAATAGGGTTACAATAGTTTCAAATAAAACTTAGTTAAATTCAATAATTATAGAATTTACAAAAATGCTATAATAACCTTTAATTAAACTTAGCCATTTGGTTCATTATTATCAACTACAGCATTTACAAATGCTGTATTATCATTTACATTAGAATTAATAGCATTTCAGAAATGCAGTTAATTAACTTCAAGTATTCAATATAATTTCACAAACAATTATATTTTTATTTAAATCATTTTTAGCTTATAAAATCATATAATTTCACTTTTAAAACAGTCATTCAAATACCCTTATATTCATGATTTTATAAAGTTAAATCTCCATTCAAAAATCAAAATTTAATAATAATTCACTTATTAAATTCCAGCATTAAATTTTGAATTCATTAAATTAAATTTAACTTAACATTTAAGTTTAAAATTTTCAAATATAACTTAATTTCATTTTTATTTACTTAACTTAAAATTCACTTTTAAGCCAAATTCACAAATTTCCAATTTTAGTTATATTTCCAAATTTCAACCTAAATATTCATTCATTTCACATTTTTAACTTTATTCAAAAATCATTGATATATTATAAAATCATTTTAAATTCATTTAATTCAAAATATCATAAATTTATCATATTTTCATATTTAATTTAAATTCCATTTATCACCAAATTCTAGTTTTCAAAATAACTTACATTTCAGATTTTCTAACTTTACCATTTATTTATTTCACTTATAAATTTTCAGAAAATCAATAATGCTTTACAAAAATCATTTTTAATCAAATTTAAATCAAAATATTATAATATTTACATTTCTAAAATAATTTAAAATTTTTAGAAAAACATATTTTAACAACGGGTCTGTATTTCATTTTCTAGCCTAGGTAAAGTGATACGGGTAATATATCATTTCAACCCGTAATTTACAAAGAAAACCGGGTTTGAACATTTCAAACCCGCAATCCCAAGTAAAAGAAAATAATTAAAAATCATTCAGGCCTATCGTTTCAGCCCATAACGATTTTCTCCTATTCTAAATTCCGTTCGGGTATGTATCATTTCAACCCATAGTGATTCTAATCTAAAGGGAACTTGGAGTGTGATAGACTGATGAAAATAACGGAATAGCATGAAATAACAGTAACATATGGTATAACAAGTGTAAATATAGGTGTGAAATTCATATGAATATGATATAGCAGTTATAACAGGATGATATGCATTTACAGATTCGGGTGATGTCAGTTTATCACTATATAAGTACATATTAGTCCGGTGAGATTTACTCACCTGTTTAAGCTGGAGATGACAACCAAAACACACGACAAGGAATCTTCGAAGGCACGACAACATGAATAAGATTTGAGATCGGGAGAGCCAAAAATTAATTTCCTTAAATATATCAAACAAAAAAAATACAAACATGAATTACAAACCAAGATATTACAAAACAATGCTAGGAATAACTACACAATTCAAAGCTAGAACTTTTGCACTTGCATTCAACCTTATATGCTTCAGCTATGGACTGGAAAGGCACTGTTATGGGATGGTTTTGAATCAGGTTTGTATCAGGTTTGGGTTCAATAGGGTCGGCCACAACATGGATATGAAGGAGATGAAGTGTATAGGCATGTATAACTCAAATCAAGGTAACCAAAGTAGAATTTCTGTGCATAAATGGTTCGGCCCTAAGCATACATAGGCACGGCCAGGCCTGGTAGGGTCATGTACTGATGTGGCAGGGGTCTCACGTCAGCAAGTGGCTGGTGGTGATGATGCAAAGGTCGGCCAAGGTGATGTGGTGGAGTGGTGAAGGTAAAGGAGCTTGGCAATGCATGTTTAGGTGGAGTTTGCTCAAATATTTGGTGGATCTACATCATGGATTGCCACGGCTATGGATGGACAGTGGGCTGGAGGGGATGGCAGCTGGTTGTGGTGGTGGTGGAGGTGGCTATGGTGGTGGAGGAGCAAGGGCTGAGCTACAAAGGTGAAGACAAGTGCAAAGAGATAAGGAAAACAAGAAGAATAAGCGAAAAAGAAGAAGAACTTTACCAAACTTTTGCTTCAGGAGTTCATGGCCGAAAATTTTGGATGAGAAACTTTTATTTTCATGAAAATGAAGTTGGATGCAGCTGAAGAATGATAGGGGTCGGCCAAAAAGAATTGAATGCAATAAGGTTAGGAAAAATGAAGAGACGGGAAAACAAAATGTCTTAAGCAACTAAAGAGACATAAACTTTTCAAATTTCCTTTTATTTATTTATATAAGTTTAAATTTCTGAGAATAATAATAATTTCAGTAAAAATTTCGAAAATGCAACAAAATATAAAAATATAAATAAATAATAATAATTATATAAGGTAAAATAAGAAAATAGCTCAAAAAAATACAAACTAGTCTAGAAAAATGAAAAATAAACAGAATGAACTTTGACAAATTTATATGAACTTGTAAAAATATTTATAACAAAGATAATAACATAAAATAAAAATGCATTGACAAAAATATATAAAATTTTTAATTAAATATAATTTAAATGAAGAAAATAGCAGAAAAAATAGAAAACAGCCTTTAAAAATAGGAAATAAATACAGTAAACTTTGGAAAAGTTTTATTATCACCTAAAAAATATTAAAAGACAAAAATATACATAAAATAACATAATGACACATTTTAAAATAAAATATGACAAAGAAAATATAATTTATATAATTTAAAATAGACAAAATTGCTAAATAAAATAGATTGCATTCAATATTGAAATATACATAACTTTCACAATTTAAATCTGTTTTCAATGAAACGAAAAATAGTATTCAAGTTATTAAATATAATTTCATAATAAAAGATAAAATTTAATAATTTAAATATTTAAATTTGAAATTTAAAAAAAAATCAAAGTTTGACCAGTTTGACCAGAAATCCACTTTTCAGTAAAATATTCAATTTATACCAGTTGGAATTATAATTCACATAATAATCAAAGTTTATATTTAAAAATTAAATGTTTGAAATGAAACAAGTTTAAAATAAATTTAAAATTGAAATAAAGTCAAAATTAAAATATACATAAAAATCTAGGGTTATTACACTCTCCCCCACTCAAATCTTTTCGTCCTCGAAAAGTAAGGAAGTGGAGAGACAACTAGAAAGAGAAATAGGTTAGAAGACATTCGAAAGAAGGTAGGGAGAAAGTAGCTAGGAGGGAAAACGGGTTGAAAGACAAGGATGAACCATTATTTAAACCATTATTCATTTCAATTAAAATTTCATAATATTTTAAACATTTTATAATATGATGAATAGTCATTTGATTCAAATCTGATGGTTCAAGGTAAACAATATTTAAAACATTTTAAATTTTTAGAAGGGAAAATAACTGATCAAAATATTCTTTATGCAGTACTTTATCAAGATGCTTTTATCAAAATACTTTTATAACTCGATGTCTTAACAAGTTTACTTTCGTTCCTGCAGACTCTGGCTATGCGTTGATCAGGCGCAAAGCTAGAATTCTCCAAGTACTTAGTAGACTTGTTTCAACACCCAGTGAAAATAATGAAAACACTTTTAAAAACAGATATGGAAAGTACAATCCAAACAAATCAACCAAATCGAAACAGTTGTCTAACCATGGATCGCAGATACACAATTGTTACGCCTGGATCCCCCAGGAAACAATCCGTATCCGTAAGCTTTCTCAGCCCTGCGAGTTACGCCATGATGACGAGTAGAATGCAGGATACACAATGGTTACGCCTGGATCCCCCAGGAAACAATCTGTACCCCTAGGCAAGACTCAGCCATGCACTTGCGCTACTCTTCGCGACCTACACAGATTGCAGGATACACAATGGTTACGCCTGGATCCCCCAGGAAACAATCTGTACCCTTAGGCAAGACTCAGCCAGGCAGTTGCGCTATGTAGTCGCGATCATAAGACCACGGGGATCGCCGTGGAATTCGATGGACACTCGAGTATCATATCCGGAAAACCCAAATCAAAGAGAGAGAATAATATTGATAGAATGAATCCACAGTGTGGCCACAAAGCGGATATCAAGCAGAAGGCACTTTCCATATCTTTACTTCGAAAATATGTATCATATAATACCTTTCAAAATCACTTTCAAATATCATACTTATATAAAGTCCATTATATATAAGATTTCATTTCAAATCAAATACTTTCCAAAATAATAGTATATCAAATCACACTTATATAAATTTCGATTATATAAGATTTCATTTTTCAAAATTGAGTACCTTTTCAAATCAACAGTTCTCAAATCAATGGTTTACTTATACAAATCATTTTTATATAAGTTCGATAGCTCCCAAATCAAGTATTAAATAAAACAGGTTCTAAATTTTAAACCATTTCGATATCAAATAAATTTTAAAATCATATATGATGTCACCAAATCATTTCTTTCAAGTTATACATATTCGGTTTCAAAATTTCTTAAAACAATAGGTTTAGAAAATAATCCAAATTTCCAAATCAACAAAATTTAGGTCAAATAAATCCATTTCCATTTCAAACATGTATTCACTTCAAAAGTCATAATACTTTCAAAGTTATGAATCTTTCGAAACTAAAATACTTGAAATCATTACACTTTGAAAATCATAACATTTAGAAATCATGCATTTGAAATCATAAACATGCCCTTAATTCTTTACATTTCAAATTTTTTTTTCAATTAAACCAAAATCTCAAATTTTCGGTTTTAATTCAATTCAAACCATCAGTTTCAATTCAACTTAGTTTTCCAACGAACCCTTTCGAATATTATCAAATTTCAAATATAGATTTGATTTACAAAATAAACTATTAAATCTTAAATATGTTTCAAGGTTTCAATATACCATATTTCAAAACTAAATTTCATAATATCATATATCTCAAATTTTACTTCATTATTACTTAGTGTTGAAATATTTATTTCATAAATCCATTATTTTTAAATAAACTCAAATTACAGGTAAACCAAATATCCTTTCATACTAATATAGGCTTCAATTATTCATTTATCAAAATCAATGGTTTTCAAAATCATATTATACTTACATAAAGTTTATCTTATATAAGGATCAAAATTTTCAAAAAAAATAAATTTCGCTGCATGAAATGCCATATGGGATTGAACATCTTTGCTTACTAAAAGATTTTTAATTAATAACAGTTTTGTATATAAAATAGTTTGTATAAAAAATAGAATAAAACAGTTAGTTTAAGAAGAATAAAAGAAAAATAGTTTTGAATAATGGTTTTAAATTTGATAGTAGTTTTTCATAAAAGAAATTTTTCAATTAAATTACAAAGATATCCAACCCAACAACTTTCAATTTCAACGTCAAGTATATAAGGATATAAGATGTGCATAATGTCATCATTTCGCAACATTACATTCGATCGCTCGCTCGATCACACAAGTTCGCTTTCGAACTAGTATTGTCCATTCGACTTCCCTAATGCGGACTTCGATATGGTTTCTCGACTAGAAGCCATCAGTCTCCTTGCATAGCCATATACTATGATAGAGAATTCTAGAATCAAGCCAAAAATCCGTATCAAATATTCGCCATCAAGAATCAAATGAAAAATCCTAACACGAAATGGTGTAATTCACCTCGAACTTGTGTACTCAAACTTGGATCAAATTAATTATGCGAATAAAACTGCATACGTACAACTTATGTATCTATTCCAACTTGTTAAATAAATAGTTTCATAAAGATGTTACTAAGTTAAAACATTTAAAACCAAAATTTTATCAAACATTTGAAGACTAATTTTTATTTAAAACATTTCAAAACTAAATTTCATATTAGTATAATTCAAAATAGTCTTATTTATTTACTTAACAAAACAGTTTCAACTTATAAAAAACCATATTATTTCATACTTGAAACATACAAACTAAACTTATATTCTTTATCAAATACCTTATACCTTTCAAAAAATTTAGCTTTGAAAAATTAACCTCGATTTGGAAGTGCTCGAATCTTAAAATAGTCGAAGAAGTCATATTTTCAATCCAAGAGTTGAAAATCAACACTAAATCAGTAAATCAATTTCAAAAGTTAGGTTTCAAAATCTAAAACTCGAGAACTGAACACCGGCTTACTTTAAATCTTTTCATATATATATATATATATATATATATATATATATATATATATATATATATATGCGGATCTATCTTTCGAATATCAAACCATACTTCGAAATCTGAAATCAAAATTGGTTTCACAAAATCACTCGCAGAGCAAAGCTACTAGAGTGGCCTCTCTCTCACTCAGAAACTCGAAAATCAATGTCGATGATGCATGCATTCATCACCGAAATTATTTTCCAGCGACATAAGTGAGTTCTGGACTTCAATTAACTTTGAAAAACTTCTTTGAAATTCCTTCGAAATCATTGAAATTCATTCGAATACATTTGAACATTTCTTATTTGAAATATATATATATATATATCTTTAAATCATATTACTATATATATTGTCCAAAATCTTAAAACCGATTTCAAAATACCGGAATTCGATTCCTCGAAATTCAAATTCAAAACCCTTCAGTTATAAATCATTTTTGTATAAATCAAGTTCTTATAAAATTTTCAAAATTTCAAATTCTTTCGAAATTTCAAATTTTCATTTTTGAAAGGTATATAATCCTTATCGAAAACATTTCACTTTTATATATAAAAATATGGCCATCCTTAATAATTTCGATGTATGCACAATTTCAAAATACAACCAAATACAAATTTCCAAAGGATGATTCAGGGAAGGATTTCAAACAAACAAAGATTCAAAATTAGAGGGACTCTAATCAAATAGAATTCTAGTTCGAAGATAAACTCAAACGAAGATGAGATAATTTAATTACCAAATAGAGGATAGATAATCCTATATAAATCGCGGGCGAACTTAACCGGTCAATCGAGACTTTAGGAATATAATCAATACGGAAATCTAAGGCAAATCGACCTTCGATCGCCAGAGAAAGAATCCGGGTAGAGCAGGAGATAGATAGCATCGACATCCGAGGATATAAAAATCTTCAGTGAATCAATGCCAATTGTAAAGGAGTTTCACCCCTTTACAAATCATTCAAAGATTTACGGAATCATCGCTCTTTAGAGAGGTCATTCCAAAGTAGAGTTACGAATGCTCCAAAATTAAAAGGAAAAATGGGGAAAACAAGACTGGATTCCAGAACAAGTGGGAGTGTTCCAAAGTTCAAGGAATCCTGGTCGATAAGAATCTTGACCAAAAGATTTCTAACAAGGTGGATAACGAAGAGATGAAGTTTAGAAAATCTTGATTTCGAAATAAGAACATTTTTATACCAAAATAATCTTTGAAAAATCTTTTAAAAATCATTTTATACTTCGAAAATACGTTCTCTCACAAAGAAAGGATTCTGAGATTGATTTCACTCATTCTAGGGTATTTCTACCCTATCTCTAATGAGTTTTTGCTCTGCAGGCTAAGGTTTGCCTAAAACCTAAGCTCTGATACCAACTGTAACAACCCGATATTTTCAGCCATTCGCATCCGCACATGTCGGACTTGAATTTCTCAAAATACCGCATTGTAAATAAATTTGGAGCAAATGAAATACAATCACAGGATCATAGACACAGAAATATCAGAATAACTCGCAGCGGAAATTAAAATACCATAGTAGTTCATGAAGCTACTATAACAAACTCTCAAAACATAATACATAATATCAGTCTGAAAAACATATACAATAGAAATCTCAATTACATAGCAGTTTATCAATACCAAAGCTGAAATAGAACAACTGAAACTGAAGGGATAGATAACTAGACAAGCAGAATCTCCAGCAATTCCTAGCTCCGGAAAGAAATCCAAAGCTAAGCTGTAAATACTCAGGCTGACCCGAGCGTAAAGTAAAACACAAAACACTCGAGTCAGGACAATATATACTTATATAATGTAAACTAACTCAAGTGAACTGTAGTAGAAATGCACAATAACTTAAAGGATGTTTGGGATCGCCCATCCTTTAAGAATCAGTTAAACTATAAATTAAATACATCCCGTGGTTAAAATTTAAAAATGGTATTTTATACTTCAAAATCAAATATCATTCAAAATATCATATCTTCCAAACCACATTCATTTTTATTTAATTTAAATGCCATTACAAAACACATTTCAAAATAGTTTATATTTCGAAACAAATTACTTCATTTTAAATCATAAAATGAAGTTATTATATTTAATAATTAAATTATTAAATTTTCAAAATTTTAGTCTTTCAAAATTCATTTATTCACTTAATTTATTAAAACAGATGAAAATTCAACTTTCGCAGCATTTAGAAATTGCTACGGAAAGTTACATTCAAAACAGTTCAATTTAACAAAAGATAGCATTTAAAAATGCTGTTATAGGGTTACAATAGTTTCAAATAAAACTTAGTTAAATTCAATAATTATAGCATTTACAAAAATGCTATAATAACCTTTAATTAAACTTAGCCATTTGGTTCATTATTATCAACTACAGCATTTACAAATGCTGTATTATCATTTACATTAGAATTAATAGCATTTCAGAAATGCAGTTAATTAACTTCAAGTATTCAATATAATTTCACAAACAATTATATTTTTATTTAAATCATTTTTAGCTTATAAAATCATATAATTTCACTTTTAAAACAGTCATTCAAATACCCTTATATTCATGATTTTATAAAGTTAAATCTCCATTCAAAAATCAAAATTTAATAATAATTCACTTATTAAATTCCAGCATTAAATTTTAAATTCATTAAATTAAATTTAACTTAACATTTAAGTTTAAAATTTTCAAATATAACTTAATTTCATTTTTATTTACTTAACTTAAAATTCACTTTTAAGCCAAATTCACAAATTTCCAATTTTAGTTATATTTCCAAATTTCAACCTAAATATTCATTCAGTTCACATTTTTAACTTTATTCAAAAATCATTGATATATTATAAAATCATTTTAAATTCATTTAATTCAAAATATCATAAATTTATCATATTTTCATATTTAATTTAAATTCCATTTATCACCAAATTCTAGTTTCCAAAATAACTTACATTTCAGATTTTCTAACTTTACCATTTATTTATTTCACTTATAAATTTTCAGAAAATCAATAATGCTTTACAAAAATCATTTTTAATCAAATTTAAATCAAAATATTATAATATTTACATTTCTAAAATAATTTAAAATTTTTAGAAAAACATATTTTAACAACGGGTCTGTATTTCATTTTCTAGCCTAGGTAAAGTGATACGGGTAATATATCATTTCAACCCGTAATTTACAAAGAAAACCGGGTTTGATCATTTCAAACCCGCAATCCCAAGTAAAAGAAAATAATTAAAAATCATTCAGGCCTATCATTTCAGCCCATAACGATTTTCTCCTATTCTAAATTCCGTTCGGGTATGTATCATTTCAACCCATAGTGATTCTAATCTAAAGGGAACTTGGAGTGTGATAGATTGATGAAAATAACGGAATAGCATGAAATAACAGTAACATATGGTATAACAAGTGTAAATATAGGTGTGAAATTCATATGAATATGATATAGCAGTTATAACAGGATGATATGCATTTACAGATTCGGGTGATGTCAGTTTATCACTATATAAGTACATATTAGTCCGGTGAGATTTACTCACCTGTTTAAGCTGGAGATGACAACCAAAACACACGACAAGGAATCTTCGAAGGCACGAAAACATGAATAAGATTTGAGATCGGGAGAGCCAAAGATTAATTTCCTTAAATATATCAAACAAAACAAATACAAACATGAATTACAAACCAAGATATTACAAAACAATGCTAGGAATAACTACACAATTCAAAGCTAGAACTTTTGCACTTGCATTCAACCTTGTATGCTTCAGCTATGGACTGGAAAGGCACTGTTATGGGATGGTTTTGAATCAGGTTTGGATCAGGTTTGGGTTCAATAGGGTCGGCCATAACATGGATATGAAGGAGATGAAGTGTATAGGCATGTATAACTCAAATCAAGGTAACCAAAGTAGAATTTCTGTGCATAAATGGTTCGGCCCTAAGCATACATAGGCACGGCCAGACCTGGTAGGGTCATGTACTGATGTGGAAGGGGTCTCACGTCAGCAAGTGGCTGGTGGTGATGATGCAAAGGTCGGCCAAGGTGATGTGGTGGAGTGGTGAAGGTAAAGGAGCTTGGCAATGCATGTTTAGGTGGAGTTTGCTCAAATATTTGGTGGATCTACATCATGGATTTCCACGGCTATGGATGGACAGTGGGATGGAGGGGATGGCAGCTGGTTGTGGTGGTGGTGGACGTGGCTATGGTGGTGGAGGAGCAAGGGCTGAGCTACAAAGGTGAAGACAAGTGCAAAGAGATAAGGAAAACAAGAAGAATAAGCGAAAAAGAAGAAGAACTTTACCAAACTTTTGCTTCAGTAGTTCATGGCCGAAAATTTTGGATGAGAAACTTTTATTTTCGTGAAAATAAAGTTGGATGCAGCTGAAGAATGATAGGGGACGGCCAAAAAGAATTGAATGCAATAAGGTTAGGAAAAATGAAGAGACGGGAAAACAAAAGGTCTTAAGCAACTAAAGAGACATAAACTTTTCAAATTTCCTTTTATTTATTTATATAAGTTTAAATTTCTGAGAATAATAATAATTTCAGTAAAAATTTCGAAAATGCAACAAAATATAAAAACAAAAATAAATAATAATAATTATATAAGGTAAGATAAGAAAATAGCTCAAAAAAATACAAACTAGTCTAGAAAAATGAAAAATAAACAGAATGAACTTTGAAAAATTTATATGAACTTGTAAAAATATTTATAACAAAGATAATAACATAAAATAAAAATGCATTGACAAAAATATATAAAAAATTTAATTAAATATAATTTAAATGAAGAAAATAGCAGAAAAAATAGAAAACACCCTTTAAAAATAGGAAATAAATACAGTAAACTTTGGAAAAGTTTTATTATCATCTCAAAAATATTAAAAGACAAAAATATACATAAATAATATAATGACACATTTTAAAATAAAATATGACAAAGAAAATATAATTTATATAATTTAAAATAGACAAAATTGCTAAATAAAATAGATTGCATTCAATATTGAAATATACGTAACTTTCACAATTTAAATCTGTTTTCAACGAAACGAAAAGTAGTATTCAAGTTATTAAATATAATTTCATAATAAAAGATAAAATTTAATAATTTAAATATTTAAATTTGAAATTTAAAAAAAAATCAAAGTTTGACCAGTTTGACCAGAAATACACTTTTCAGTAAAATATTCAATTTATACCAGTTGGAATTATAATTCACATAATAATCAAAGTTTATATTTAAAAATGAAATGTTTGAAATGAAACAAGTTTAAAATAAATTTAAAATTGAAATAAAGTAAAAATTAAAATATACATAAAAATCTAGGGTTGTTACATGTAGTTTTGTATTTTGAACTGCATTCCATAAATCTAATAGTTAGGGAAATCCATATATAATCCAACCAAAAATATCACTTGAAATCAATTCAAAGAAAATGAAAATAGAGATAATAATGGCATTAAAACACAAATTAATTTATAGTAACATGAATTCATTAATGAACCAAGCATATATAACATCGGTTTATCAGTAGCTTGAGGTTTGTAGATGGATGTAGGTACACTGATACACTTATTGAATGGAAGCACAAACTATTCATCATTAAATAATGAAGTTATACCGTATCATCTTTCCTATTATTACCTGATGTATTAGAAATTTTACATAACTTCTCTCAAAAAATAAAACTTTACATAACTTCCTCTTCCAATAAAATTCACATCTACTCGTTTTCTTCTTATGTTAGTTCTGTGATTGCTCTCCATTTTCTTCTTCAATCCACAAAGTGTTTACACATTTATGGTAAAAAAAAGAAATACACAAACTTAATAAAGCGAACAAAATAAGTATACAATGAAAATTTTATCCCTACCATGCAATGTGCACGCGTAGTCTCACCTCTTATTTTGTTTTTACTAGTTTTATTAATAACTCCAAATTTTACAATAATGTAGTTAACGTGCTTCCACTATATCTTGTCAAGAATACATCAAATTTTGAAAGTAAAAGTTTAATTTAAACATGAATTTGTTCACATTGAAAAAACTAAAATTCATTTACCTTATGATTTTGCAATTGGTGTAAAACTTTGAGTCTCAAATTTATATTCAGTTTTATCTTCTATGAGGTTCTGATTTATTAAAACAACCAAAGTTTAAATCTAGATTCAAGAGACCTCTAGATTATTACAATGAAATCAAATTTTACATTTTGAATTGTAAAACAAAATTTAATATAAAATAGTGTTGCAGCATGACAAATGAACAATGAAGAAGGTAATAATTATTATTGAAATAGTTATTTCCAATGAGGGACGAATATTAATTTGGAGGATATACATATAATTTGGCGAATATGATTCATAAAACATTTTGTTGTAGTGTGAACAATAAGTTCAAATATTGAATAGTTTATTAAAATATTTATCAACTATTCGAATTAAAAAAATTGCTGGTATTATATCATATTAATGAACAAATATATATATATATATATATATATATATATATATATATATATAGTTATCGACGAAGAAACATGAATCATATTCGACGGCATATTATGTAATGAAAATAGCAGCGCTTTGCGGAAGCTTTTATCAACGGATCTTTGTCACCTAAATCACAAAGAGATAACTTGGATAGAAAACAAGATGGAATTGAAATAAAAATGCAATAACAAAAAATATTCCACCCAACCACCCACTTTATTGATTCATCAAAATTTTGTTTACAATTAATAAAACAAAGCTGAAGTAAACAAAATACCATCGAATCGATAACCAAACTGAGAAAGGGAGCAAATATCTATATGGCTAATTTTTTTGGAGAAAAAGAATAAAGATGAAGAAGAGAAAATTAGCAGATAGATTTTCCACCACACTTTTACCCTCTCTTCTAGTCTCTATTTAGATAATCAATTACTTAATGCCCAAGTTAACATTAGATGGCAAAAAATAATTTGATTAACCAATTAGAGAGAGAAATAAACATACTCAAATATGCCTATTAATTACAGCAAATAAAATCTTCTCTTTCTTTCTTTTGCATATTTATTTTCCTCTATTTGTGATTTTGTATCATCAAAATTTAATACTCCATCTTGATGCAAAATCATATGTCTCCAACATATCAAGCATGCCATATCTAGATCTATCACAAATCCTCATATCTCAACCACACAAAATTACAAACCTCAACCACCATCTGCAAGTGATGCATCTCCCACATGAGGTGCACCACACAAATCTGGTCTCAAAAACGTTCGTAATACTATAAAGATCTCTGTCTTGACTTTGTGGATTTTGCAGTTCGACACCCATCTATCACTCGATCTGAGCTCATTACCTGATCACTATCGATCCCTCGAGCATCATTAAAATGAAGAATCCTGTCTAAAATATGATCCTCAATGCTAGAATCGTAAGTAGTGACCACATTAACCTCTCCGCCTTGTTGTGGACAAGGTCCTTCAACCGTCATTCGCTTTCCATTATCGACTATAGAACCAACCAAGCTATAAAGGTTTCCTTCTTCCAATACTCATCTCATCCTTACACGACCACCTTTCTTCATTCTAAAATCTCAACATTAAGTCTCATAAGTGCAACCATGGCGATCCAACTGACTGAGAGAAATAAGATTAAGCGAACAAGTGGGTACATGTCTCACTCCAGAGACTTCTTTAACCACACCGTCATGCATATGAAATTGGATAGATCCAATACCACAAATCGGTAGCTCTTCTCCATTGGCTGTCCTAATCATGCCGACACTCTTCTCATAAGAAGAAAAACAATTCACATCTCTACAAATGTGAAAACTGGCTTCCAAATCCATCTTCAAGGCTTATTTTCACTAAAGAGGACATCACAAGAAGCATCGCTATCGGTACCTTCAGCAAAACCTGCATGTGCATCACTACTAGTATCACCATTCGCAGCCTTTTTTGATCTCTTTTATAAGCATGATACTTGCTGTGTATGTGACCTTTCTTATTACAAAAATGGCAAGTGATAACATTTTTACCATTAGCGTCCTTCTTCTTTCAAATTATATCTTTCTTCAAGTCCCTTGCCACCATAGTCTTCATACCTGACCCTTTTCTTCTAAGCTCCTCATTCAAAAGACTGCTTCGAATAGTTTTCAAAGAGATAGTTCCATTAGCATTGGAATTACTCAATAAAACAACCAAAGTTTTCCAACTTTTTGAAAGCAAACTCATTAATAAAAGAGTCTGTAACTCATCATCAAAATTGACCTTCATATTTGCTAATTGATTTATTACATCTTGAAATTCATTCAAATTCTCTACAATAGATTTATCATCATCTAATCTCAGTTGTACCAACTTTCGAACCAGAAAAGTCTTACTAGTAGCACTCTTTGACTCATACAAAGATACCAACTTGTCCCATAAAGCCTTCGTAGATTCACAACTAGCCACATGATGGAAAACTGAATCATCAAGATACTGGCGAATCAAAGCAATCGCCTTCTTATCCATCTTCTTCCATTTTTCCTCATCTACATCAAAGGGCTTCTTTCCATCTCCATCAATCGGATCATGAAGATCATTGAGGTACAGAACATCCTCCATCTCAGCCTTCCAAATATCCCAATTTTTCCCATCCAAGATAGCCATATTTGAAAACGAAATCATATCCGACATCAATAATTTTTCAAACCAAAATTACTCTAAGCTTTGCGATGATATGTGCTCTGATATCAAACTGTTATGAAAATATCATCACTTTGCGGAAGCTTTTATCAACGGATCTTTGTCACCCAAATCACAAAGAGATAACTTAGATTGAAAATAAGACGAAAATGAAATCAAAACGCAATAACAAAAAATATTCCACTGAATCACCCACTTTATCGATTCACCAAAATTTTGTTTACAATTAAAGAACAAAGCTAAAGTAAACAAAATACTATTGAATTGATGACCAAATTGAGAAAGGGAGCAAATATCGATATGGCTAAAATTGTTGCAGAAAAAGAACAAAGACGAAGAAGAGAAAATTAGCAAATAGATTTTCCACCACACTTTTACCTTCTCTTCTAGTCTGTATTTATATAATCAATTAATTAATGCCCAAGTTAACATTAGATGGCAAAAAATAATTTGATTAGCCAATTAGAGAGAGAAATATACATACTCAAATATGCCTATTAATTAGAGGAAACAAAATATTCTCTTTCTTTCTTTTGCATATTTATTTCTCTCTATTTATGATTTTGTATCACCAAAATTTAACATATTATAGCCAAATTAATCACTTACGTCCAAGTAAGAGAACTTTTCATTTTTTATCCTATATGAAGTGCATCGTAGCCATTCTAGCCTAAGTTGTGTATCAATGAGTTATATAAACTAAACAAATTGAATAAAGACATGATCAACCTGGAAATTGCTAAATTTGGTAACTAAAGCCTTTTCGGTAAGAAAAGTTTCATTAACAATATTGGTAGCTCCTATAAAAGTCTAGTGAATTAAAATGGACGTTACTCCAATAATGCATTGAAAACAAGGGACTTTGGATGGTTGATTGATAAAATCAACAAAAAATTTAATAATTGGCAAACCAGATTCCTCAATATCAGTGGTAGAGTTGAACTGATCAAGTCAGTTATCCACCCCATGCTGCAATTTTGGTTACAGATAGCACAATTCCCTGCAACAATCATTCATAAGATCAATTCTTTATGTGCAAACTTCTTATGGAAATCTAAATCACATAAATTGAGCTGGAATGAAGTATGCAAAACAAAAAGAGAAGGGGGCTTGGGAATTAGGAGAATTGAAGATTTAGCTACAGCCTCAGCAACTAAACTGCTATGGAATTATATTAATGGTAATTCCTTGTGGGCAAGATGGATGCATAACAGATACTGTAATAATATTAATTTTTGGACTGTCAGAATGAACAATAACGCTTCCCACACTTGGAAAACCATACTTAGAGCCAGACAATGGTGCAAAGGCCATATTGACAGAAAAATTGTGAATGGAGACACAACTGACATTTGGTTCGATCCATGGATTCAAGGCTCCTCTTTAATTGATAAATATGGATGGAACAGTATGTATACTTTGAGGGGTTGCCATAAAACAGTTTCTGAACTCATTCATAATAAAAAGTGGAAGCAAAACCTCAATAGTATTCCAACTCAATCTCATACTGTTATTAAACAAATTAACATACACAACCATATTCAACAAGATTTTTGGTGGTGGCTACCCAGCAAACAAGGCAATTTCTCTCTTAAGTCAGCATGGCAGGAATTTAGAAATAAATACGTTGAACACGATTGGACTAAGCTCATTTGGGATAAAGGTTGCGCTCCTAAAATGTCAATTTGTTCTCTTTTGGCCTTCAAAGACAAATTGCAGACAAAAGATAAAATTAGCAAATGGTCTACTATGGTAGACCAAAAATGTGTTCTATGTGACAATGACAAAGAAGACAGAGACCACCTCTTCTTCCAATGTACGTACTCAAGAAGAATTATAGATAACATCATCCCTAAACTCAACATCTTTCAGGGAAATAGTTACGAAATTTGCAAACTTCTGGCTGATATTCAAGAAGCTCAGGGCAAAATGCAACCAAATATTTCATGTATTACAAGCATTATATGTACCAACATCATCTGGAATATATGGTGCGAACGCAACAAACGGGTGTTTGATGGAATAAATGAACCAGTAGAAGTGAAAATTAAACAAATTCTCATTCAAAGCAAACACCTAATGCTACAAAAGATTCAGATCCACAAGCTAAACGAGGAAGAAAAACTTATCTTGTCTAATCTTTTTATGGTGTCAGATCTGCATGAGGCCTTTCGACCTCCTTGAAGTAAGTATCTGTGGTACGAACGAGCATTTTGAGGAACTATACTTCGTCAATCTTTTGGAAGAAGCTCATTATCCTCACCCACCTCCATGGCTGAAGCTAAAATTGATTCAGAGTTTTGGGATCGAACTAATTTTCTTTTTCCAAGCTCTTTCTGCGTGTCCAATTATGATTGGTCTCCTGATCGGTGCGATTTTGTTCCTGGGTTGTTTTGGTGATTAAGAGTTTTTAGGTAGGAGTTAGCTGTTTAGACCTCTGAAGTTAGCAGTTCGTACGGATGGTTTTGAGATTTTTTCTACTTGTAGTTCCTCCTCTATCTGTTTGACTGCTTAGCTTCATTTTGTCTCCTTGTACTGTTAATATATGGAATTGATATGTACTCTTTTTCCTTACAAGGCACCCATATAGGTTAGGGGGGTTGTAAGGTTTTAATGAGGCATATCAAGGAAGTATATGCTTTCTATTATTAATAAAGTACCTTTTCCAAAAAAAAAAAAAAAAAATGGACGTTAAGTGGGAGAAAAAGATAGAAATGATAGCTATTTATATTGCACTATACCATATTTATTTAATGTAATTCATTAAACCGATGTCATCTTTGTTAGTCATTCCAATTGTTATACTATGAACAAAAATAGAACTATGTAATGAAATTGGCAGGTCCCATGCAAATCACAAACTGTAAATTTTTATGTAAATATTCCATACCTGTTCACTTTAATCCAATGGTTGCAAAAGTAAAACATCATTTTTGTTTCTTTTTCAGGATTGTAAAATGGACAAAACATTTACCTTCCATGAAAAGAAATATTATTGTCATCGTTCAAATAAAGAGTGAACGAATATCAAACCATTAAGGTTTTTTATATTATTGTAATTGAAAGTAAACTTTTTTCCAATTCATCGGAAAATGTTTTATCTTTATCTTGATAGAAAAAAGGACCATAAAACTTGATTGACAATTAAAATCCAAGAGCAGAAAGAATTTAACAAAAATAAATAAATGCAACTGAACCTGCAAATGTGTATTTCCATTCAATTTGACAAAATACTATATTAGTGTAACTACTTAATTCATTTCTTCACAAAATCAATAGCTATACATTATCATTCAGATTGTTTTTACTACCTATTCGAAATAATTATATGGTTAGTCGATAGTCGATAGTCGAAGTTTCAGACCTAACTTGGTCGATAGTAGATTGAAAACCGCAGGTTAATGGATTAATGTTGGTTGACAGTGGATCGGTTAACAATCGTCAAATCTGGAAATTGAAGTGGAGACGAAGCCATGGTCAATGGTCGACAGTCGAAGTTGGAGATAGTAGATCTGGAGTCGTAGCAAAGTCACCCTAGTTTGCATCAGGAGGAGACGAAATTGATTTACATCATTTTGTTTTGCAGTGATGGAGGAATGAGAATAAGGGTTTTTTGGTTTTGTGAAGACGGATTAGACGAAGTGAAAAATGTGCGAAGGGTATAATGGGAAGTTCAGAAAGACGCGTTTGATTTCATATTCACTGAACTATCATTATTAATAGTAGAGATTTACTGAAAGATACACAATAACAATAAATAGTCAACCTATAAACAGAAGTAGTTAATAATAATAGGGTCAAGAAATGTCAAAATAAATTACGTGCTTGGCTTCTTCTACAC
Organism: Allium cepa; assembly: GCA_030765085.1. Lineage (NCBI taxonomy): Eukaryota > Viridiplantae > Streptophyta > Magnoliopsida > Asparagales > Amaryllidaceae > Allium > Allium cepa. The sequence goes on from CM060930.1 coordinate 245,725,149, forward strand.
TGGAAAAAGTGACATGACCAAATCCCCAAAGACTGTCATCTTGGTTTGTAGCCAGTCGAACACCAACAACTTCCCCAGCCTGGCCAAAAAACTCCGATTTGAAAGAAAATATTAGGACACTGAATTTAAAAAAAACATTAGCATTGATACGATTCAAAAAAGAGAAAAACTGCATACATGTCCTCTTCTCCAGCTTCAAATGACAAATTCCCAACAAAAAGGGTGTCAGCTATGGGAATTTGGTTCTGGGATGGTGTTTTAGGCAGTGCTATGCGAAGGGACAAAACCAAAAATTAGAAAATTACACAGTTTTAGCAAAAAAAGAAATTACATAACATATTTGCTCTTTGATTTACTCTACCTTTTTTTCTCAAATTTAGTTGGAGATGCTAATGGTGCATCCTTCATCACAACATCAGTATCCTGCATAGTTAGAAATATTATTCAGTTGGATGTAAGAAATTTAAACCCAACTAACGAATGTAACTATAGAGGATGTGTATCTCAAACTTCAAGACTGCATAAACACTATAATTGTTTTACACTATATAAAGTTCTAATATAATGATTTTTTTGATAAGAACTTTTTGAAGGAAATCCTGTCATGTATTGGAAGCGCAATTCACTCAAAAACCATAATCATAGAATACTGAAATTTTGAATTGATGCATTAACTGTATGGTAAATTAATATTGGACTAATTGTGGAAACTATATTAATTTCAGAAAGGATCATGACCAAGGAAATCAACAGTAACCTTAAGATCTATCTTTTAAAGAACAATTTCATTTCTTAGACATCAACGTGACTTGCAAGCCAAAAAGTATACAACATTACGTAATTTCAAAGCACGGTCAAAATTAAGTGACATATTAGTTATCATGCTATTAAAGGAAATATTGATGATATAAAATTAGTGTATCACCTTCTTTGGAGTTTTCTTAGGCTTTTCACCTTCAGATTCATCCTCTGATGATTCATCTTCAGAGCTGCTGCTTTCTTTTGCTGCTTTTTTTAGTTGAGACTAGTCAGAAGAATATAATGCAGTATTAAGCTAATTGCAAAATAGATAAGTTTGTAGGATCATTGTAAAGGACGATCATAAAAAATCTATGCAGTTAATGCCCCGCTATTACCTCGCTACAACCCTGCTATATCTCATAGCGGATTTCTACCGCTACGATTTTTCCATATAGCCCCAAATATAGCCTTTCCGCTTTAATCCCCACTATTTCCGCCATATCCCGTTATTCCCGCTATAATCCGCTATTTTCGCTATATCTTCTACAAAATAAATGAATTGATAAATGATATTCGTACATTATAAAAATTATAAAACTAATTTATTTAATTTAATTTTTAATATATTTTTAGAAATGAAAATATTTTAATATTCTACTAAATTCAATTATGTTATATAACAGTTTTACGTTTATTTATAGTATATTCGCACATATTTTTATTTAAAATTATTTATTATTAATTATAATTCAATTGAATGTTAATTTTTCATTTAATTACCATTTATATATTTGTAAAAACATTAAGTACGAGTTTTATATGTCATTTTAGAGTCATCCGCTATATCCCGTTATATCCTCGCTGTATCCCCGTGTGACTTTTGCACCTCCGCCGCAATGAATCTACCGAGTGCTTTAACTGCACAGTAAAAAATACACATGAATATAAACATTCCTTAACCATGCGAACTTTTAATAGTAACAATATGAGATCCAAATGAGTCCATGCATAAATTACTTCATTTGTACTTTTATCACGCAATAAAAATTTCGCCTTGCTGCATGTTACGTATATATACATTATGGCAACTGCATTTTTATATGTTAAACTTCAGATAAGAAAAGGAAAAAATACTACGAATCTACTATTTGGGAGTAAAAAAATAATCATGATAAAGGTATAAAAGTGCAAAGAGTTTCAAAACAAATGCTACCAAATTCAAGTTAGAGTTCAAATACTAAAGGTATAAAAGTGCAGCCTCATGCTTTTTCCAACGATTATATTTTTTGAAATTATGAGCATAAAGAAACCAATTAACTTTTGTACAATTAAGCCGATAAATTGCAATCTTCTAGCTGATATTTTATAGGTATAAACAAAACAATTCTGATTTAACAAATGGAAATTCTTCAGTTTGCAATGAAAGTCTAGAAATAGGATGTTTTACAAAGTGTAATTTCATTAGATTGCAGAACATAATTTCCAAATTATCATCGTTTTGTGAACCAAGCAGCTTAGATGATCTAGTACTTGATTTAAGTTGGCATAGCTCAAAATTAGCAAGAAACAGGCCACCTGTTCTTATAAAACTGGAATTTGTAACATCAATCAGTGGAGATACTAACAGTAAATAAAGAGTATACGGAAAATAATTGAGGAGTATACTATAAATATTTATATAATCGGTAACCACAGCAATGAAAATGTATTTGTTTGTAATAAATTTCATTTTGCAAATCGCAAACCAGGTGGAAAATGTATCCTCTACATTATAGATTCACAAACCAGATCAAACAATACTTAAATAATGAGTAACAATATCAAAGTTGTATGGATTTAGCTTGGAGAAATCACGCCACTAAGAATAAACAACAGTCAGTGATAGCCTAAAAAAGTGATCGAAGTGTATAAACATTTTAGTCAAAATATATAAATTGTACAGAAGTATACCAAGGATAGAAAGCAGAACAGAAGAGAAATCGCCTGCCACCTGAGATGTCAGATAGGTGAGTAGTGAGTTACCTCTTCCGGCTCATCTAGTCGTCTTCCATGGATGGTACATTGTTGGTATGATCAGTTTTAGGAGTGAATGGAGTTGGGAATGAACATGGAGGGCATTGAAGAAGCGGGGATCGAATCTGGTAATTCGCAGATAAGGAAGATCTGTGTTGAGGAAGGTTGGCATGGATGTTATCTCGTCGATGAGATCAAATTTGAGGATGAAAGGAATCGGGAAATAATGGAATTTGATATTTTGAGAATGAATTTTGGGAGGAACACAAATAGGTTTTAGGAAGGGAGAATGGGAACATAAGGAACGAATGCTTTGGAGAGGTATGACCAATTGAGTGCGGACATGAAAGCATAAGGGCATTTTTGGCATTTCCAAAAGACACGGTTGAAATTAATTCATGGAATTCTCATTATTAGTAGTAAAGATTAATTAATATATTGTGATAGTGGCTTAGTTTTTGTCTTGGCAGCAATAAATGATAATGTTACGTATGGATGGGGCCAATCAAGGGGTGGCTACCTTGAACCTGTTGTGCAAAAATTGCACATATGCGGAAAGACAATAAACAGGATCTAGATTTGCCAATTTGAACATCACCCAATCTAGCAGCAATTATTCCATTACTCCAAATAAATAGCAAATAACTATAAAAAAGAAAGAAAAGAGACACACAATATTTATACTGGTTCCACTATCATCTAGATAGTGTACGTACAGTCCAAAGGAGAGAGATTTTATTACACTTGAGAGAATTACAAGAGATTACAAGATAAGAGTTTACATACCAAAGCCCTAAATTGGGGATAACAAGAAGAGATACTCTATCTGGAGATCGCTGGCTGAATACCAGGATGGGTTTACAATGCAGTCTACCCTCAATATATAGCCAACATAAATTCATGTGAATCATCAATCAAATTACCAAAATATGGTAAGAAGATAAAGGAGGCAAAGTAAAACGGTAACAAATCGCGCAAACATAGCAAGTAATTCACTCGTTCCAAAGATGGAAGAAAATAATTCCAAAGCAATGCGATTACGAAGAAAGAAATAATATGCATATCTTTTTGCATATATATTATTCCATAATATACATATGCATATATTTCCTTGCCATCTCATTCAAATGCAATCCAATTATTTATGCATTTCCATAATGAACAAACGCGATTACTTTCCCTTTTGCATATTTGTTTCCTTCTATTTGTGATTTTGTATCACCAAAATTTAACACTCCACCTTGATGCAAAATCACATATTTCCAACACTCCACCTCGAGTCAAATTCTCTTTTCAACGTAAAACTCTTCAAATCAAACTCCACCTTCAACCAAAATCTCTTAACGGGATACAGAAGAAAAATGAATATTTTCCCAATGGGTTCCGGCAAGGCCACACCCTATTACACCTTGCTAACGAGCTCAGACTATGTCCCCGCCCGCCAACAAAATGTTGCAAATATCCAAAATCAAAAGAAGGTAGATACCAAAATAATCTCAAAGCCACCAAGGCCAAAATATTCTCTCAATCACCAATTCAAATACAGTGCCAAAAAACAAAAGCCAATGAACATAACAAGGCTAATCCAAATCTCTGTATACAAGACAAATCTCTCTCCTTCCACATACCTTATCTGCCAAACAACAAATTTCACATGGAAATCAACATAAGACTCTCACATCAACATCGAGCCATAAAGCAGATACAAGTTCCCAAATCCAGATGTCTCTTCAGCACAGCAAACTCCTTATCACCAAATTTCCAAGGCTGGAACGCTCTTCTCTCTCAACATAATCTCCTCCACTCCATATTGCACAAAATATCCTTTTCCATCCAAATGAGTAATAGCATAATTACCAACGGATCTACCGCTCTTTCTAGAAGCCATTGATGCATAAATTTGAACAAATCGCCTAGCTCTGATACCAATCTGTTGTGCAAAAATTGCACATATGCGGAAAGACAATAAACATGATCTAGATTTGCCAATTTGAAAATCACCCAATCTAGCAGCAATTATTCCATTACTCCAAATAAATAGCAAATAACTATAAAAAAGAAAGAAAAGAGACACACAATATTTATACTGGTTCCACTATCATCTAGATAGTGTACGTCCAATCCAAAGGAGAGAGATTTTATTACACTTGAGAGAATTACAAGAGATTACAAGATAAGAATTTACATACCAAAGCCCTAAATTAGGGATAACAAGAAGAGATACTCTATCTGAAGTTCGCTGGCTGAATACCAGGATGGGTTTACAATGAAGTCTACCCTCAATATATAGCCAACATAAATTCATGTGAATCATCAATCAAATTACCAAAATATGGTAAGAAGATAAAGGAGGCAAATTAAAACGTTAACAAATCGCGCAAACATAGTAAGTAATTCACTCGTTCCAAAGATGGAAGAAAATAATTCCAAAGCAATGTGATTACGAAGAAAGAAATAATATGCATATCTTTTTGCATATATATTATTCCATATATACACATGCACTTATTTCATTGCCATCTCATTCAAATGCAATCCAATTATTTATGCATTTCCATAATGAACAAACGTGATTACTTTCCCTTTTGCATATTTGTTTCCTCCTATTTGTGATTTTGTATCACCAAAATTTAACAGAACCTGGCATCAGTATATAATTAACTTCACAAACAAAGGCCCTTGAGTAAGGCACAGAAGTTTAGTCCTTGAGTAAGGCACGGAAGTTTCTGATTTTTTTTAAAGACCTTTTTGAATATGATACTTAACTAATTACTTATTTAATTCATGACATAAAATTCTTACTTGAGTTAGTCATTTGTTAGACATTTATTTCCATCTCCATTGATATTTATTTTTATTGTGCTTATGCTGCAGATAGTTTTATACCTATGGAATAGTTTTTATATTCATGCAAATAATCAAAGAACTTGCATTACCAATTATTTTGTGCTTAGTTGCAGTAAGTTTCTATATGGTTACATCCGATAATCAAATTGACACTGTATTGATCTTAAATATCGGTGAAAATGAATCTACAATGTATGTTCTCACTTATCAAAATGTAAACGATTTCCACTCAATATTTCATAAAAGTTTAACAAAATATTGATTTTATCTCAAGTTTTATAAGCTTTTATACTGATAATATCCTTAGTTCCATACTGTTTAACAAGGTGGATTCTTGATTGTAAACTACGGAAATGAAGCTCAAGATGTTGAAATTTTATAACTCAAAATTATTTCAAATGATTCGAAAATTTTGTTTGCTTTTAAATATCTATTATTTATTTCATTAATTGGATAGAAATAATTTTCATTATTTGGATTCAAATTTGTGAAACGAAAGATAATTAGTTGATTACTTAGTTATACTATACATGCATGTTTAACAAAACCGAAGGTTAGTAAACCACATTAATGTTGCTAGATAAATGTTATTGCATATTAAATTGATTGTGAAAAGTCAAAGGGATGTTTATTTGAAGAAATTAGAGAGTAGTACACCTCTTTAATGTTGCAAAACACACTCATATTTAAGTAAACCTCGTTAATGTTGCTAAATAAATGTTATTGCATATTAAATTGATCGTCAAGCAAATCAAGGGAATGTTTATTTGAAGAAATTGTGTATACCTCATTAATGTTGCAAAATAAAGCAATTATGTATCTATCTATCATATAAAAAAGAAAATGTTTAAAGCACATGTACAAAAAGTCTCTACCCATAAATCCATATAAACTAGGTCCCTCTTTTGTTAATTTTTATCAAACCGTCACCTTTCAGAAAAGCGGTCCAACATGGAAATCAGGGGCAAAAGTGACATAAATTAGTCAAAAATTAAAAATAAGGATCTAATTTTCATAATTTTTTCAGAATGGACTATTTTTCCATCATCTTTTAATTCTAAAGAGCTGACAGACTCCTTGATCACATTTATTTACTAACATTAATGAGGTTTACCTAAATATTAGCATACTCTTACTTCATTCATTCTCAATTCATACACTTAATTCTCCTTCGTTAAGAGTTAAATTTTGCATTTAGGTACCAGCTTTTTTTCCTTTTCTAAAAGACTTGCGCCTAATGTAAACTTCTTTGGAAAACCATTCGTTTTGTTAACTCACCCATCTAATTAATTACTTGAATCCTGCTTCCATTCTACCATTTTTCATTCCACTAACCCTGGCATCGATGGAGGAAAATTATTTCCCTAAATTTTCTTTTCAATCCTTTAGTTTTTCCTTCCTAATCTGTTTGTTTCAACAAGTGAGATGTCCAGGTTTTCACCACTTTTTGTTCGTTTCGACTGAAACTTTCACGGATAGCCCTAACAGTAAGTTCTCTACATGAGTTAGTGAAAATAATTAAGATACGAAATGAGCTCTTGATTTTATTTCAACCCTTTAATCAAATAGTTAAATACCACATAACTTCCTTTTTCGCGTATCATTAGATAATATGATTTGTTATAAGTTGGTCAACCTATCTATTTTTACTGATTTGATTTTATATGTTATTGCACTTTAGTTTGTTTGTGATCATTTTATGTTTAGCTCATTTACCATCGTTCTTAACTAGTGTGTAACCAGTGCGTTGCACACGGTATGTTGTTGAAAATATTATTATAACTATATTTGAAGAATATAATTTATTATGCAATATCTGATGATTTTTGTTAGGATAAATGAGTTATAAATTGAAATTACTATATTTATAACTATGTATTTTTGTTATGAGATTCGTTTATTTTTATATTTGAATAAAAATAAAATTATCATTTTTGTTGATAAAAATGAGTTATATATCGATTTATTATTTTTAGAATTCATTATTTGACAATTACATAAATAAAAATAAACATTCTTAATAAATTTTGAAATTAATATTTTTATAGAATTTCATAAATAAATTCATGTACATATATTCTGAAATTGACATTTAGATTTTGATACATTTGACTAAAGGATAAATGATGTATACATTAAATTTCAAATATTACTTGAGAGAACTACGATAAATACCTAAAAATAAAAGTGTAATACCAAAGACTCAATATATTTGTATGTATTTATAGTTCTCACAAGACATATTTATCAAAATAATTATATGATATTATCGCATTGATAAAAAGTACTTATTTAACTACTAAAAGAAATATGAAGTGAAAATAAGACCTGAAACGTTACAAATCATATTGTCATTTTAATTATGTAAAAAAATAATTTTTAATCCATTGTTTCATACCTTACTATTTTTATTTTATAATAAAATTTTCAAAAAATACTTAACATTTATGTAAAAAAAAAATAAACTACGAAAGAAAAATATTTCTAAACAAAATATGGTATAATTTTTGTCAATTTGGTTAACTCGGATTACAAATATAACTAATTAAAAAGAAACATTTTGTACAAAAATGTACTCATTGAGAATATTTATTCTTTATTCAATATTATAGAATACAAACATTTATCACTTATCATTAAATGTAATGTTATTCTTCACAAAATATAATCTAATAATGATAAAGAGTCCATTTGACGTACCAATTTTATAAAGAAAAAATGTTAGTTATGTTTGTAATGATGTACCAATTTTGAAAACAAATTTATTGTATATACTTGTTTGTAATGAAGTACCACTTTTAGAAAGAAAAAATTATGTACATATTACTTTGTATTAAATAAATAATTTTATAAAGAGAAATTTTATGAACTTAAACGTAGAAAAATGTAATAGTATCAAAAATAATTTTGTATATAATTGAGAAAATATTAAATTATATGAACTTGAATGAAAATATAGTTTTACCACTTATGTCAATACAAATACTGTATACACATTGAATTATCATTTTTTCTAATTTATTAGATCAATTAATACATATTTGTTAATTGAATTTAGTTAAAAAATTAAATTCAAGGTCAATTAACAAATTTAAATATATGAATTTGAATGTAAAATAATATAAGAAAACTTAGGAGGATTCCGTAAATAATTGTAAAAATTATTGAAAGTTGGTATTTAAATGCAAAGTGATAAGAGAGAATATTAGCATGACATTGTAATGGTTTGCACATAATTTGAAAATTTAAAACTATCTGGACTTGGATGAAAAATTAATTTTACCATATTTGTCAATATGAATGCGGTACACATATTGAATTGTTATTTTAAAAAAAAAATTAGATCAATGAATGGCTACTCGTTTATTATATTTATTTAAAAAACTTAAATTTAAGACCACCTAACTAAATTTGATATATATGGACTTAAATGCAAAATACCAAAGAAAACTTGGAAGAAAGCTATAAATAATTATTAAAATTAGTTTAAATTTTAATGATAGAAGAGAGAACCAATAGAAACATTGTAATAATTATAATAATAAATTATAAGAATGTGAAATAAAATATCTTGAGAGAATTAAGGAGACGGGAGGAAATTCCTAGATTTAATAACAGAGCTTTAAATTTTTCTGCTTTACTATTATTTAACAGATTTAATATGTTTATTCTAATTTTCATTAATAGACACATGATGCTTAGAATTGATGTAAAGTTATTACATTTTAGTGTAATTATTAGAAAACTCAATTTCCAAATAAAAAAGATTGAATTTGTAAAGGTTTTTTGGGGTTTTTTCTCATCAAATCAAAAGTTTTGCTCTAGCTACCTTAAGATGAATAACATAATTTATAGTTTAGGATCACTCTGAGCCATTTTAATTCCATTTTGAAAGTGCCTTCTCTTCTATGACATTGGTTCTATGCATGTAGTGAATGTATTTGTGATTTTCTTTGTTTTAGTTTCACTTGTGTTGGTGACAGATTAAAGAACTTAAATTTCGGATGCAATGCGCCAATTATCATTTTCCTAAGAATTATGATTTTACTGTTAAACTCAAGTTAACTGTACAATTGTTTTCATATGTGCTATTTCTACATAAACTATCTGTTAGCCTCATGATCAGAACTTATTTAGTTATTTATAACATAGCTCATATTTTAATGTGATTGTAGCTTAAGTGCATTATATATGGTTTAATAAGTATATGTTGATGTGCATTAGATGTTTAATAACTGTATGGTCATAAATATAGCTAGGTAATGTATATAAAGTTATTTTTATTCTACACTCAAGCAACCAGGCTCTTCACCACCAAAATAGTGCACAAGACTGACACTTTCAAGTAAAGACAATGAATATCTTAAATATCAATCTGATGGAACTGTTTCATGAGGTATATATAGTTGCAGGATTGGTCCACTTGATGAGGTATAAGATGCATTAAACTAAGAAGGGGATAAAAAATGAAGTTCTACGTCATATGCCCAAGGAGAGGAAAGACATGTTTTGGGTTAATTATGAATAGTTATTGAGTGTTCAAAATTTTATTATGTGATGGTTAACTAAAAATATGTAAAATGTTTTGGTTTTTTTCAATTTTTTGTAACACTTAGCAAACAATCTTTACTGCTGCTTTTCATTAGTTTGTATTATTTTGGTATAGTATTTTTTGTATGCTAAATCAAAATGTGGATTGATTCTGTTTCATGTATCATGTATCATGTACAGATGAGTACCAATTCAAGATGATTTAACGGTCATCGCTGTTGACAATACTATATGGATAATTACTTTACAAAAGGAGCGCAATAGGTATGAAATACAAAAAAACACTATGTTCAAAAAAAAATATTAATCACCATGGGCTTAGCCCAATACAACACCACAAACCCAACACCGCATAACAAAAGCAATGCCTCCCTAACCATCTAACCCGAAATGAGTTAAAGAAAATTAGTTCGAACATGGTTTCATGTGTGGGTCATTATAGGGTATAACTCTCTTTTCAGCCCATGTAACTACTTTTAGTGTAAATCTATACCTTAAAGCTAAGTAGAGTTGTATTTTTTTTGGCAACAAAGCTGTATTTTGTTGGCAATGGTTGAATATGTTATTTTTCTCTCATATTTGTAGTCACCGGTTTCATTGCAGCTTCTACCGAGGGTATTGAATGTGTTGTATTTTTTTATTCATTAATATCACATTATCTATGGTTCCTTATTTGAATAAATAAAATCAACCAAAGAAGAATCACTTTCCTTACTTATTTTGAACAATTAATATATTGTTAGGTTTTTACATTGAACTTTTAATAGATTTTGTTGTTATAAAAATCTTCCTTTATTCTATTAGAAATAAAATTGTAGCAAGTTATGACTTTCTATCTAAATTATCAATTACGAATTTTAAAAATCAGTTTTCAAAATTTTATTTTTTGATTTACTAATTTGGTAAGGTTTCAAGTTTCGATAAGAGTAATGATGCAAGCTTTCCATATACCACATCAATGGAAGTACTAATTTTTATGTTTGTTGCAGTATGAGATGTTGATATAGTAGTTAATTAATTTCTTTACTCTATTTTATTATTTTCTAAAATTAACTTAGTCACATCTGCATTTCAACAACCATTTAATTTGTGCACTCATATAGGTAAAAGCATACAACATTGTGTATACTTTAAAGTCGTATTGTAAGATTTAAAAATCTTTAAAACGGTGTTTATTAATACCTATTTTTCATATGCATGTGCAACGCAATTGCCAAAGTACTCGTGCGTGTGTGCGTGTGTGTGTAAACCTATTTAATTAATATATTTTATTAACCTTATTAATAACTTTTATAAATTTCAAAAGTAATTTATTTTAATTTTCAAACATTTTGAATTTTTTTATTATATTATAACATTTGTAATATATATATATATATATTATTTTAAAATTAATTATTAAATTTTAAATCTTATATTCTTAATTTTTAAATAATTTTGAAAATTAGCCTGAGGCCAAACTTTGGGCCCATATATCTGTTCAGTCCAGGTTGGTGGCCTGATAGGGCAAAGTACTTGATTATCCAAACTCAATCCTTTGACACTACCTTTCTAGACACCCTACTATCGATGCTATAAGCTTTAGTTAATTTTAACATGACAAATTCAGACCACATAGATTATTGGGCTCTGATACCATTGTTGGAACTAGGCGGCCAGCCCATAGTGGAAGTTATGGGTGAATTTCGATTTTTTTCTCTTATTGGATCTATATTGGGCCTATGAAGTCTAATACATTTAGAATATTTCTAAATATTATTTAAATTAAATCTTTTATTTTATTTAAATTTCTTGATTATATTGTTTTATTTAAATTTCTATATTAATATATATGTATGTATGTATGTTTCTTCAAAAATATTCTTTAAAAAATATATCTGTATGTATATATCACATACATACATACATACATATATATATATATATATGAGTGTGTGTGCATGCGTAACATATCAACCCGTATAAGGTATAACATGTCCTTATATAGATGTTGGGATTTACATTGTAACATGCACGTTAGCTCATCAAATATGCAATTATATGTTGTCCAAATATATGTATGTATATCAAAATATTATTTTATATAAATATATATATGTTAAGTTAGTTTAACACTACAAGGAAAACATCAATTTCCGACGGCTGAAAACCGTCGACGGCCGTCGGAAGCCGTCGACGGCCGTCGGAAAAACCCGTCGGATAATAAGGCGTCAGGGAGCAGTGTTTCCGACGGCTTCCGACAGATGGCGCCGGACCTTTTTCCGACGGTTTTCGACGGCCTTCGACGGTTTCCGACGGATTTTGACAACTGTCGAAAGCCGTCGGGAAAAATGATCTACGGGCTGTCGGAAGCCGTCGAAAAATGTCTACCTGGAAGCCGTCGGAAATCTGCTATATTTTTTTATCTCTGCTGCAATATAGACTTCCATCCACATTTCCTATCCAAACACTATTACACCAATACTGCATAATTCAGTATACAATATTCCAACCAAATATCAAAACCCAAACTACACAAAATTCATCAAACACACAACTACATCAAAATAAAATACATAATATACATAACCATTCCAACATTCACAACAACCCCAACAACAAGTGTTCTACCATGTCATACAACCACAACATAACACAAAATCATCATACAACCACACAACCAAGTGTATCAAACATAATCATACAAAAATCAACAACCACCTCCACCGTCTACACAAATCATACAAAACTAAAAAAACATACCTGAAAAAGCAAGCAATCAATCAATCTCCTCCAGTCCAGAGCCAACCGAGGAAGGGAAGCGGCCACCAAACTGCTACATGTACTCTAGCAACTGTGTGGTCTGCATGACCTTTTGGTGGTTCTACTCTTCCAGATGGGACACTCTAGCCCGCAAATCTTCTATATCTGCTAGATCGCTCTGAGCTCTATTTTGCCAACCCCGTCTTTGACTGCTGGCCTAAAATAAATATTTAATTTAGTTGTGTGATCTCTGTAAGTGTATGCGCATATCTCTATAAGCTAGTAAGTAACATAATGTTCATATCTTCTGCCTTCTTGTGCTTTACTTGTGTGATAAAGTCATTTGGTTGGTTTGAATTCAAATTCAATATGGAGGATTTTTCAAGGTTCAAATATTTTTAAATAATGGAAAAATTAATAAAATTCAAGTTTATTGTTTTATAAAGGTCAAAATAGCATATTTGAAGTATTTTTAGATAAAATTATATATTCAAACATAGAATTATGACTTAAATATCAAACTAGCAGTAAAATAAATTATTTACCACTTGATTGCCAAATCCGTATCGTCTGCCATGCTTGATGGATCCATAACGGACTCAAAAATAGCGTCCTCCTCATCAGTCGTCAGCTGATCTCGACCCGTATCAGCAAGGAGTTTCTGGCGCTGCTCCATAAACTTTTCCTGCATTAACAAATTAATAACATCATATCTTATTTCATTATAGTTTAACAAGCAGAACAATTACTAATACTGCATAAAATGAAATATGCTTATATGCCTCTTGCTGGATTTATCGTCGTGCCATTTATACGAAACAGTCCCGTCCGGATTACATGCTCGACATCATGCGTACGAGTGAACACGTCCATATAGCCCACGGGACCATGCGCCTCAGCTTCCTGAAGTTGATTTTTAAATACAATTATTATACATTTAAAATTATATAGCATAAACTATTTACAATTATCATTCAGTAAATTTACCAACTCATGCCGATACTGCTGAAATGACTTCGACCCTCCGCGATGAGTGACGGGATTTTTATTTCTGTTTGTAGAGTTTCTATCCGACTCTGCCTGTAAATTCAAAATTTGATACATTATTTTTCGATCACATCAAATTAATAATTCAAAAAGATTTAGTATACTTGCCTTCGTCTCGTCCGTTTTCTAGTATCCCAACCATGCTTGTCATACACTCTCCCCCATCCATCGTGGTTTCTTACCAGATTTCTTAATTTCAGATATCAAGTCCCTATAGTTCTTGCGCATCTTCTTCATCCAGTATCCTCGTGCCAGCAACATATCGTCTGTCTGGATGTCTATCTCAGCCTGTGTTTCACGATAAAAAGCAAAAAAGAAAAATTACACTGTAAACGATAAACAGTAGAGAAACGAAAAAAATGAATTAAAAATGGAAAACAGAAAAATATACATACTAGGACATCCTGCTATATACACTCTATGATGTGAGGAGGGATGTTATCCCACTTCGGCAGCAAGCACTCATCCTACTGCAATAAGAAGCTCTAAAGACATCCGGCACAACCTTCGAGGGAAGTAGGTCGAACCCTCTGTTTTTAAATACGATACAGATAAGTACGTACGTATATCATAAAAAAATAAGACGCGGAATAAAATTTAATTCTTACCCCTCTGATCTAGGGACTAACGAAACTACTAGACGCTGTGACTCTTGCGATGGGCCACTGCCATCGCCTCCTGATGATCGGGAAGAGCTCCTACTTCTATATGACATTATGATAAACCTGTGACATATGTACACATCATTATATAAGAGAATAATAACATGATGACTGATAAATTGCTTAATTAATGACTGAAATGGAAATAGAAATGGAAGTGTGTTATACTTGATTCATAATGGGTGTACTGTTCCGACGATAAGCAGATTTCATTGCATTTTTAATAAAAATTGCTAAATAAATGGTAAATGGAAATGACATAAAACATGTAAACAATGGTAAACAAATTTGGTTTCATAGTCACATCAATTTCATAATACATCAAGAATTCAACATAGTTACACCAATTGCAAAAAAATCAGATTCAGATTTATATTAGTCATCATCGTCTTCTGATTCAGATTCGGTCTCGTTTTCTATGATATTTTCCTCTGCACTGTCAAACGCTTCTACCAAAACATTTGATACATCGATCAAAGGACCAAAATCTGTATGATCGTCTGTAATTATTATTTCGTTATTTTGCCCAAGATCTGCCTGATAAGCTTGTTCGTTCGGAATATTCTTCCCATCGAATGTGAATCTGGCCTTTGTTTTAAAAACTGCAGACCAATCTGCTTTATCTCTTTTAGAGATGGATAAGGAGCGTAATAAACTTGCAATGCTTGTTTAGCTAGTACAAAAGGATCATACTCGTGATATTGCGATGTATGCTTTATTTCGAAAAGATTATAATCCTTGTGCACATTAATTCCAGAATATGGAACATTGCTAAACCAATTGCATCTAAATAGAAACACCTCCTCCGCGGGTCGTGAGAAATATGTCAGTTGCAAAATTTGTGTTAGAACGCCATAAAAATCATTTAAGTGATTTTCTGGATCGTCGCTACCTTTAACAAATACACCATTATTATTTGTTAATTTTTCTGCACCGTATTCTTTGGTGTCAAATTTATATCCATTGACGAAATATATTGGATATGTCTTGACCACTCTTTTTGGTCCCATCGCAAGATGTTTCAACCCTTCGTCAACAACACAATTTCTCGACTCATAAACATAATTTGAAAACCAACCGGAAAATTCTTTACTGAGATCTCCCATAAACAATGTTTATATAAACAAATTATTACATTAGGTTATACACGTGTATGCATTACAGAAAAGAATAAAACACAAATTATTATTTCAGATTACCTAACAAACGGTGCAACCTTGGCACAATTTAAAAAAATATAAGCGTGTGCTACTTGAAGATCTCTATCGTCTAGCCATATTTCTACACATTTTCCAGAAGGCCGACCATGTTGTCTAAAAATAGATAACATTGCTTGAGAGGACTCTTGTTCGTCGCCTTCGTCATTACGAGGAACACTTTCAAATGAAATATTCACATGGTCACTGAAATAGTGAGACAAAAGGAAGAAGCTTCTTCTTCGATGTAAGATTTACATATCAAACCTCAACTCGTGCTTTTTGCCTCACTTTTTTCTTCAGATGATTCAAATATCTATGCAAAATCAATTTATATTAACTTCATCTTTCAAATGCAATTAAATTACGTGATAGCATATTACATACCTCTCAAATGGATACATCCATCCATATTGGACAGGACCTCGAAATCGTGCTTCAAATGGGAGATGAACAGGTAAATGTTCCATTGCATTAAAAAAACCTGGCGGAAATATTTTCTCTAATTTGCAAAGCAATACAGGAATATCCACTTCAAGTTTACGTAAACGTTGCACTTTTAAAGTAGTCGAACAAAGCTCTTTGTAAAACAAACTAAGCTCTGTTACTACCTTCCAAACTTTTAACGGCAGTAGTTCTTTGAACATAACGGAAAATAAATTTTCCATCATTATGTGACAGTCGTGACTTTTCATTCCGCTCAATCTACCATTTTTAAAGTCAATACATCTACGAAGATTTGATGATATCCCATCAGGAAATCTTAACTCTTCCACCTATTTTAACACAGCTTTAACTTGATTATTATTTAATTCGTAACATGCTTTGGGTTTTTTACTGTCATTTGGTTTCATATGAAGCTCAGGGCGTTTGCCTAATTCTTTTATATCACGTCTTGATTTCAAATCATCCTTCGTCTTCCCTTTCACATACAAAATTGTGTTAAAAACATTATCAAATACATTTTTCTCATTGTGCATCTCATCTATATGATGACGAAGCAGAAGATGTTTCCAATACGGCAACTTTCAAAAAATAGTTTGTTTGCACTAGTTATGAACAACTAATTTGCCTTCAATTTCTGTCTGCTCTCCAGTTTCATATATCTTTGGATAGTCCCTAACAAGTTCATATATGTCTTCGCCTGACCATATCGTCGGTGGTTGTTTGGTTTCTACTCTATTAGCTAAAAAAAATTTCTTGTCTCCTCTGAAGGGATGATTTACATGGAGAAAATATCGATGACAGTCAAATCATGAAATTTTCTTACCATGAGGTAAAGAAAACGCTCGTGTTTCATCCATGCAATATGGACATGCTAGACGACCGACAGTACTCCATCCTGAAAGCATTGCATAGGCAAGAAAATCACTTATAGTCCACAACAAAGAAGCAAACATACGAAAAAATTTCTTCTTGGACACATCGTATGTTTCTACTCCTTCGTTCCACGGTATTTTTAACTCTTCAATCAATGGTTGTAAATATACATCGATTCCTTGTGTCGGATCATCGGGGCCAGCAACGACAACAGTAAGAAACATATATTGCGTTTTCATACACATCCATGGAGGTAAATTGTACAGTGTGACGATAATGGGTCAGGATGAATATTTAGAACCAAATTTAGAAAATGGAGAAAAAACGTCCCTACATATTCCTAATCTAACATTTCGACTCTCCGCTACAACTTCTCCATGCCGAATAATGGGCCAGGATGAGTATTTGCTACAACTTCTCCATGCCGATCCCAAATATAATACTCGGGTACAAAACCGTTTTGGCACAAATGAACTTTCACAATATCTGGTAACAAATACTTCAAATGTCTACACCTACTACACGGACAAAGAATTTCTGGATCGTTTCCGTTATTACTTAAAGCGAATTCAACAAATACATTTATACCATTATAAAAATCTTCTTTTATTGAGCCCCTCACTCATTTTCTTTGGTACATCCATCTCCTCCGATCAACAAAATAATCAATCATTTTTCCTATTTGACAAAATGAGAAGTTCAAAATTTAATATTTATTTTCAAGAATACAAATTCGAAAAAGATTATTTTCATGGTCGTATAATATTTGAATTTAAAGAACTACTTCACAAATTTAAAAATATTTTCAAATAGGGCACATTTTATTTTTTAACGTATCAATATAAAAAATCATACAAATTTTTTTCTTCCATGGTCAGGCATCCTACTTTCCATTACAAACACAGTAAGCATTTACATTTCGTATATTATTTCGTCTCAAACGATTCAACAAAATTTCGACAGCATTTCCCTTTTGTTTCCTGCATTGTACATAATGCGTGTACGCAGGAAACAAAAAAGAAAAGTTAGGTCGAAATTTTATGAACCATTTGAGACGAAGTAGTATACAAAATGTAAATGCTTACTGTGTTCATAACTTATCCAATACAGGGACAAATCCAACAAATATTGTACCAGATGAATATAAATGGTCGTTTTTTGAAAAAAACGACTATTTATACAACCATCATGCACAACACTCGTCAGACGGGGCCAAAAGCTCTCTAAGGGACATTTGTCCATTACATGTGCTCATTTTACGAAAAAATACAGTTGTACTAACTGTTCACATTTACAAAAATATATTTTAATTTAACACATTTATTCGACGTATTACATCAACTTAAGGCTCGTTCGACATTTTCTTTTTATTGCATAAGTCAATACGTGCACATAATATTCCTAGCTCGTACATTCATTTTATCTTATTCCAACTAACACAATACAATGATAGCAGCGCTACACACATATACAATCGTAGAATCAAGGCATACACAACAATTTACATATACACGAACAACTAGAAATTATACATGTTTTTCGCATTTTCACGATAAAAGATGAAATATGAATACCATGAAATGCTAGAAACTATTATAACACTATTGGAAACAATTTCAATCAACAATTAGCCCTAATTTATCAACTTATGCAAATCTAGAATTATGGTAAAAACTGAAATTTTGGTGAAAATAAGAGATTATACATGTGCTAGAGAGCAATAGACGTTGATTGCGCAGCGGGGGAGGATCCGAAAGCTCGAAATTGATGATTGGAAGGTTGGGGAAGAGATTTGGGGATTTTAGGTTTAAAAATTTCGTATGCAGAATGAGGAAGAAGAAGGCTCGGCTGAGCCCTGTAAATCGCAAATTTCTGACGGCTTCCGACGGCCCGTCGAAAGCCGTTGGAAAATGGTCGTCGGAAGCCGTCGCTTGATGCTGTCGGAATAATTGTTTTTCCTAGTAGTGTAAATAATTTTGTACATAAGCGTAATATATTTAAATATATTAGTAAATATTTGTGTATATATCATCTTATAAATAAAATATTAGTATTTTGTATATATATTATTGTAATATATTAATTTAAATGTATATAAGTTATTTGTAAATATTAAAATATATATTTATTTTTTATAAACCGTGAATAATATTTATATACATACATATATGTACAAATAAAATAATTTTTTAATATATATACATAAATAAATACATATAAATTTCTATATTAATTAATAAAATTAGTTAAGATAAATAATTATTTTTATTTTCAGATCATGCACACATCACAATTTTTTATTGTTTATTAATTTAAAATTCATTTTTAATTGAATATTCATTCAAAAGTTAATAAACATAAATTTCAAAACTTTTATTTCAAATTTTAAAATTCTAGAAAATCCTATCTGATATTTTATGGATTGAAAAAATTTCCATATTTTTTGGGCTCAAATATATTTTCGACCGTTTTAAATAAATAATTTTTGAAAATAGGAAAAGTATTTTTTTTAGCCAAGAGCTTATCCAGTGCGGTAATATAATCTTATAAAATTTAAAAATAATTTTCAAGAGATTTTCGAAGTAATATAATTTATCGATGAAGTAAATCAATTTAAATAATATTAAATAATAATAAATATTATAGATAATTATTTTTACTACTAAAATTAATATTACCGTAATACATTATAAAAAAATTATATGAATAATTTTAACCACAATATAATGTTGCAACTAATTATTGGATATATTTGTATGTGTGTGTGTTTGTGTGTGTAATTAAATAATATATATTAATTGAATAAAATATAAAAAAAATATTATTTTTATATAGCTGCCGGCCTTTTCGACGCTCAGAAGTCGACACTAATATATCCATGGTATTCGCATGCTAAACATCCAAGTGCTGGAAAGACAGATCGTTTGGGGTGAAAGAAAGAAAAGACAGAACAGAAACTCACAATGTGACGAGTAATATGTAATATACCAATGATCTTTACAAAAAGAAAAGGAACTTTAATATACATACTATCATCAGAGCAAAGCTAACCTATCATCAGCCCTGGACAATTACAATAACATGTCCTTACAATTGCCGATAAATACATACAAATACAAATAGCGGAAGAAGAAAAAAATACAGGAATACATCTTGGAGGCATCCAGCTCGTCTCCTACAACTCCAACTGTCCAGCTAAATCTGGAAAATATGATCGGGCTGACTCGAGCATTATAAGGAAAATAACGTCTAGATCAGTCTGGTAAAACCAGCACGAGAACACAATCAAATGAATTCTTAATGTTTTATAAAACCTTCAAAATAAAGATATCTCGTAAGACTACGCCACACATAACACGGACGGGTTTTACCTTACGATAACTAAAACATTTCATAGGAAATTTTCTGATATTATAATAATGTCTAGAGTAAAATCAATATTAATCATAGCCGAAATTATTACATTAATTAATTTCCAACATAATAGGTATACAACTAAATCCATAGAGGAATGTATTGGAGATTGGATTTCCATCAAGACAAGGCTACTGGGGTACCGCCTACCACAATATATCTCTAGAAAATGCACCGAGGGCCTCACATGGACCCCCTCTGAATTAGAGCCGGCTTGCCTCTCGAACATGACAGCTGGATTACATCACTTCTCGAGGCCAAGGCTCTAAAACAATGTGCACCAACCATGGCCTACTTCCGCACGCATACCAAATTCATAGATATCGATTCTAGATCGAGGAATGATTGCTCCTAATGGTAGCGAACCACATAACTCTGAAACATATCTCGTGTTTTAGGAATTACTGGGTCATGAGGCTTGTGAGGTCACGATTACCATTTCCTCTCTTAACAATTCCTAGTTGGAATGCTAACCCTACCTTCTAAGCACAAGGCAATGTCAGCATTCATCCATATAAGTTGTTCAGGATAAAAACAAACCGAAGGCATTACTTATACTACATCCATTTCGGAATCACCCCCAGGATTAGCAGCAAGTAGTCCTTGCACTTCAAAGATCTCCGTCTTCGATTCTATCATCTTTAAGTTGTCTTCAACATGACGCTTGAGTTAGTTCGAAGTGGTTTTCGGATAATTCATGCTTATCCAATTTTGGTTTCTTTAAACCAACATTCGATAGTTTCCAGTAAACTCAACCCCGCTTCTTTCGAAAATAATCAAATAATACATAATAAGCAGAGATCACCTCCTAACCATTTAAGAGGACGGATTTTTCTTATCATTTGTCCTAAGTGAACAAAACAAGATTTATACACACAGTACAACATCATCGAAGATGACTGTGACATATAACCCTAATATTTCTCCCAGATATCTCCAGAGTTATATTTTGGATCAAGATTTGATAGTCGGTTATTTAATCATCAAATAACAAGCAATCAATCATAGATTTAATTCCATATGTGATCTACTAAGCCTCTATAAATAAATCTTTCAATTATTAAAATCTCTTTCGGTTATTTGATTCAAAATACCTTTGCAAGAGGTATATTCACAAGCCCCTTATACTCTTTTCAATACTTAGGTAAACATTTATATACTTATCTCAGTGTATAAGTGTTAGGGAAAATCCCTTCAGATGATCAGTCTAAGGGAATAAAAACCCAACGTAGTGGAAAACAACTGGATCGTGATTGTAGTGAGATGAAACAAACAAAAGATGAACACTAGAACAGACATGCACAGATCTATGCAATGCAGAAAAATAAATAACACCAGTATTTATAGTGGTTCCACTACCGCGAGGCAGTGTACGTCCACTTAGGGAGAGGAGATTTTATTAATCGCTGAAAGATTAGAGCTACAAGATTAATTCACTTTTGGAGGCTATACATAAGAAGAATTAACAATACAGACAAATTATGCAGAGTTTCAACTCTCTAGGATGGCTCTGAAATTGGCTAAAATTAGCTCTCAAATTCGACTGCAATTGTTGTCCAGAAGCTCCCCTATTTATAAAGTGAAGATGTGAGGAGGGGTAGCTGCTATATAACAGCCCTGAGGTTTGGTTCGGCATATCTGATTCGGCAAGGTCCAATAGCATTTGATGCGGTATCACTTGGACCGGCATGATTTGGTCTGGCATAGATTGGAATTTGGTTCGGCATCTCCACTTCAGTTTGGACCGGCATGCTCTAACACCGAACAAGATATTTTATTCGGCATCACCAAATCACCGAGCGAACACTTTGGTTCGGTAAAACACCGAATGAAATATGTGGTTCAGTATTCCCCATTTCACCTTCACCAAATACTGAACGGCTTCTCCTTCATATCACCGAACGAGATCTGCTCTGCCGCTCCAACCATCAGCCAACTACCGAACGAAGTTCCTCATTCGGGTTCCACCCTACACCGCTCCAAAA
This sequence comes from Allium cepa, assembly GCA_030765085.1. Taxonomy (NCBI): domain Eukaryota; kingdom Viridiplantae; phylum Streptophyta; class Magnoliopsida; order Asparagales; family Amaryllidaceae; genus Allium; species Allium cepa. The sequence continues at coordinate 245,747,667 of CM060930.1, forward strand.
CAATGCCGCTTCACTTCCAAACCAACAGCCTCCACCGTCGAACCAAATATCTACTCCAGTCACCTCTCTACCGCTTCAACTGGAGTAGCTACCACCGGACGAGATCTCTCGTCCGGTCTTCCCACTCCACCGAGCGATCTTTGCTTTTGCGACTTTAAGCGATGAATTAGGTATCAAATTCTAACAATCTCCACCTTGATACCAAATTTCATACAAGCCTTTTAACTCCATCTACACCTTCATGCTCCAAGCATTGGATACTTACCCAATGAGCTTCGGCAATGCCATTATCCATTATACTCTGTCAACGAACTCCGGCAAGGCCACCACCCGTCGGCAAAGTGTTCGAGTACCCAGTTCATGTAAAACCTATCAATCTCCACCATGAGAACAAATGTCTCCATGAACCATCTTAACTCTCCCCCCGTGCCACCCTGTGGCACCTAGCACTTCATTAAGAGAATCCAGTCTAAGCAATGCTCAAACTTAGCAACAAATAATGACTTGATAAACATGTCTGTTGCATTATCCTTTGTGTGAACTTTCTGAAGACGAACTAGCTTCTCTTCACTCATCGAGACAAGGAATAACTCTCTCACCTAAATATGCTTCGTCCTCGAGCTAAATGTCAGATTTTCAGCTAAGTGAATTGCACTCCGACTATCACAGTACACATTCACTCCTTCATATGCGAAGCCTAAATCACACAACAGTCGCATCAAATAAAGTACCTCCTTAGCTGCTTCAACCGCAGCTATGAGCTCTGCCTCTGTAGTCGACAAAGCCACAATCATCTGCAACCACGCTTTCTAATTGATCGTTGCTCCACCAATGATGAACATATATCCGGAGGTTGACTTCCTTCGACCTCTATCACCGGCATAGTTGGAATCGCAAAATCTAACTAAGCTGAAATGTTTTCCTCTGCCGCCAAAGACAAGTCCATGGTTTAGAGTTCCTCTAAGGTATCTGAAGATACACCTCACCGTTTTCCAATGCGTCTTTCCTGGATTTTTCATGAACTTACTCACAAATCCAACCGCCTATGCAATGTCAGGCCTAGTGCAGACCATGACATACATCAAGCTACCAACTGCACTTGTACATGAGATCTTCATCATATAAGCCTTGTCCTTTTCCAAGATCGGAGAGCCTTTACTAGAAAACTGTTGTGCAAAGGCATGGGTGTGCTTATTGCCTTTGCCCCTTCCATGCTAAACCGAGCAAGCACCTTTCGAATGTACTCCTTTTGAGTGAGGCTCAAAAGTCCTAGCTTTCTACCCCTTTGGATTTCCATACCCAATTTTTTTTTTGCTTCTCCAATGTCTTTCATAATCCCACTTTTAGCTTTAGCTTCAAACTATCGATTTCAGCTTTATCCGTGGAAGCAATCAACATATCATCCATGTACAAGAGTAGGTACACCCATCTACCATTCTTTAAATGCTTGTAGTACACACAAGCGTCTTTGATGCTACCATCAAAACCAAGTGAAAGCAAAAAAGAGTCAAACCTCTTGTACCATTATCTAGGCGACTGCTTAAGTCCATACATTGACTTCTTCAGTTTGCAAACCCAATTTTCTATCCCATCTACAACAATTCCTTCTGGCTGCTTCATGTAGATGGTCTCATCTAATTCTTCGTGCAAAAAAGCGGTTTTTTTGTCCAGTTGCTCCAGCTCCAAGTCATGAGCTGCAACGATAGCGAGCAAAATGCGGATGGACGTATACCTCAGTACTAGAGAGAATATCTCATCATACTCCAATGCCTTTCTCCGTGAAAACCCTTTAGCAACTAGTCTAGTCATGTATCTTCCACCATCCTTCACTTGAATACCCATTTGCAACCTATGGCTCGGCTTCCTTGAGGAGGTGGTACCAAATCCCAAGTTGTGTTCCTCTACAACGACTCTAACTCCTCTTCCATAGCGCATATCCACTTCGAACTGTCACATGACTTCAAAGCTTCATCAAGGTCAAGCGCATCCTCAAGAACCACATATAGGGCATAGTCAAACTGATCACCAAGGCTAATGTTTGCAAACCGCCAATCACCATACCTTTCGGGCGGCCTAATAGTCCTACAACTGACCCGGGTAGGTACTGTTTCGCCTAAACTCCTTTCGGCTCCACCTTGAACTGAACTTCCTCTATATTCATGCACATCACCAGCATTACTAGAAGGTACCTGTGGACTATCCTATGATGTTTCATCAACTGCCTTTTTCTCGACAACATCAACAACAACTCTACTTCTTGGCTGGAATACGGGAACTTCTTCCATCTCCTTAGGCCTATTAGAATCTTCTGATGTGGTAGGTAGCTTTTCCTTCGGACTGAACATAGCAGACTCATCAAAAGCAACATGTCTGGAATGAACAATCTTCCAATCAACAGAGTTCCAAATTCGACACCCTTTGATACCATCGGTGTATCCCACCAGTATTCCCTTGTATGCTCTAGCCTCCAATTTGTCATCACCTGTATGGTGAACGTACACAGGACAACCAAAAATTCAGAAGTAACCAAGATACACAGCTTTAACTCACCACTTCTTTTCTGGAATCTTTCCATCTATGGCTAAGCACGGAATTCAATTTGTGATATGCGCTGCAGTTGATAGTGGCTCGGCCCAAAAGCATCTAGACAAGCCCGCCGTCAATCTCAAACAATGAGCCTTCTCCAGTAGAGTCATGTTCATCCTTTCTACAACCCCATTGGAATGCGGATCTCCGGGTGTAGTGAAATGTCTCTAAATGTCATGCTGTCTACAGAAATTGAAGAACTCCCTAGAGACAAATTCGCCGCCATTATCAAATCTCAGCACCTTCAACCTAGAACCAGATTGGTTCTCAACAAGCGCTTTCCAGTTTTTGAACTTCTCAAAGCTCCATGATTTGGCCTTCATCACATACACTCACACTTTTCGAGAAAAGTCATCAATGAAAGAGATAAAATACTTTGCTCCTATAAGAGAAGGAGTAGCAATTGGTCCCCAGACATCTGCATGCACATATTCAAGTACTCGCCTTGATCTACGGAGTCCAACTCCAAAAAATACTTTAGTTTGCTTTCCCAACACACATTCTTGGCAAAAGTTCATCTTGTCGAAGCTTTCTCCTTTGATCATCTTCCGTCTCCGAAGAAACTCTAAGCTCTTTCTGAAATATATCCCAACCTGAGATGCCAAAGCTTTGTGGCATCCAATGCACGAGAACAATCTACTCCAACACATGACTCTCCAGGAAATGTGGTTTCTTTCAGCAAATACAGATTTCGAAACACATCTCCTTTCATAAGAACCAGTGCACCTCTTGAAACCTTCAGACTATCCTTCTCAATAGTTACCTTGCATCCCAAAGATGCCATTTGTCCTAAAGAAATTAAGGACTTCCGAAGACCTGGAACATACCGAACATCTATCAAAGTGCGTATCACTCCGTCAAACATCCCGATCCTCACTATACCTTCACACATTGCTCTACAGCTAACATCATTACCCATAAGAATAGAGCTTCCCTCTCGTCCAACGAAAGAACTGAACTAATCCTTATTAGGCGTCATATGGAAAGACGCCCTTGAGTCCAGCACTCATTGGTCTATGACATCTGATACTGCTGCAGACAACACATCGTCAGATACGGACTTCTCCACCTCAAATGATGAAGATCCATCTTCTTCCTTCTTCTTCAAATCTGGACAATCTTTTTTTTAATGACTAGGTTTCTTGCAGATAAAGCACTTCCCATCCTTAGACTTTCCTCTCCTGTCATTATCGGGCTTCCTAGACTTAGAACGCCCTCTAGAGTGCCAATTCTTCTTATCCTCTCTACCTCTTTCAACAACTACATCTGATCTCTCAAGCCCTCGGATAGAAGGCCTGACTTCACATCTTCCACTGTCAATGTGTCTCTAGCAAAGATAAGGCTGTTAGTGAAACCTGTGTATCGATTTGGAAGAGAACACAAAAGAATCATTGCCATTTGCTCCTCATCCATCTTCAAGTCAACAATCTTCACCTTTATCACGAGATCATCGAAGAAATTAAGATGTTCCTTTACTGAAGTACCCTTTCTCATCCGCATGGTGAAAAATGTCTTCAGTGATATCAGACGGTTAGTCAGAGATTTATTCAAGTAGATTTCTAGCTTGGTCCAAATGCCCCTAGCAGTGGTCTTACTACTAAACTCTAAGATAACATTCTCTTCCATAGCTAGTTATAAAGTAGTAAACGTCCATTTCTCCATCTCCTTTCTTTCCACAACTAAGATGTCAGCCGTCAACTCCTCGGGGACAAACACTAATGGGTGGACTTCATTCCTCATTAGAATAGCCTTCATCCTCCATTGACACTTATCAAAGTCTTTATCACCATTCCATTTCTCAATTGCCAACTGTGATCGTGACGCGATATACATCCCTCTAGTATACGGTCTTGTAACAATTGGAGTCGCTTCATCTCCTGCCATAACGTCTAACACTTCTCAGTCAACCTTGCAGCTCTGATACCAAACTATTGGGGAAAATCCCTTTAAATGATCAGTCTAAGGGAACAAAAAACCCAACGCAGCAGAAAACAACCGGATCGTGATTGTGGTGAGACGGAACAAACAAAAGATGAACACCAGAACAGACAATCACAGATCTATGTAGTGCAGAAAAATAAATAACACCAGTATTTATAGTGGTTCCACTACCATGAAACAATGTACATCCACTTGGGGACAGGAGATTTTATTAATCGCTGAAAGATTAGAGTCACACGATCTTCTCTCCCCAAGTGGACGTACACTACCTTGTGGTAGTATAGTGGCCTGTATTGTTAGGTGTGACTTGCATTGTAAATGGAGTGGGTGTGTGGATTGAATGGTTAAAGTCCCACATCGCAGGATATTTAGAAAAATCATGGTATATATATGGGATTGGTGGCACGTAACATTGAGGATTCCTTTTATTATAATGTGTTGCCAAAACCAGATTATATGCTCGATGAAGGGATGTTCAATCGGGACGCCGACATGGGAGACTTCGACCATTGATGACGTTGGACACGGTGAAGCGAACACGTAAGGGACGCGGGAATGGCGAAACTCAACATGGTACCAGAGCTCCATGGTCCAATGGGACCGGTACGATGTTGCGCGACCGAAGCATGGATTCAAAGGGGTTTGGGCATATGATGCTCGTCAAGGTGGAGATATGGTTAAGCAGCCGCCTCCCTGCTTATGAGAACTCAGAGTAGCAGCCTGATCAACTGCGAAGAGGACTCGGGATAACTCCAAGGTGACTTGAGAAATGCTCGCCAAGATGGAGATTGTTAGGTGTGGCTCGCATTGTAAATGGAGTGGATGTGTGGATTGAACGGTCAAAGTCCCACATCGTAGGATATTTAGAATAATTGTGGTATATATATGAGATTGGTGGCACGTAACATTGGGGATTTCTTTTTTTACAATGTGTTTCCAAAACCAGATTATATGCTCAATGGAGGCGATGGAGGGATGTTCAATCGGAACGCCGACATAAGAGACTTCGACCGTTGATGACGCTAGACACAGTTAAGTGAACGCGTAAGGAACGCGAGAATGCCGAAACTCAACAATAAGTATATTACAAACCATTATATTTTCACTACTTCGGAAATATCCATATACTTATTTCAATGGTATAAGTATATTAACAAAGCTTGAGGAAAATTTCCTCTTTTCCAAAATCATTTTTACATGGAGCCAATACAAATATTATTTAAAAATTTCTTAATATAAACCAAACTACTATCCTTCGGTGTTAAGTATGAAAATAATGTTTCCATACCATCGTAATTAAGAAGGATTAATTACCAAACAAATGTCATTTCTTTTATAAAATTCCCTTTCTATAAGCCCATTTCATACTTTAAATCCTCCTATAAATCTCCAAGTTAATTTTATAAAACTTCTTTTATAAATCTCTTTCTATTTATAAAACTCTGTTCTATTCATATAACTCCTTTATAAAAATTCTTTATAAATTTTTTTTATAAAAACCCTTTAACCCATTTTCATACAACTTATATAATTAACACTAATGTTCATTATTATCACTTATAAATTCATTCTTTTGCAAAATAAATTCCATTTGTAAATCTCTCTTACAAAATATCTCATATAAAATTCTTTTAGAAAATATCATTTATAAATCTCCTTTTACAAGATATCAATTTTAAATCTCATTTAAATAAACCTTTTTATAAAAAAACCTTTTATAAAATAATTTATTATTTATAAACACCTTATATAAGTTAATTAATTACCTTTAAACATCATAAATATGTAATTAATTAACTTTAAACATCATTAATAAATAAATAAATAAATTTTAAACATCCTTAATAAAATAAGTAATTATCTTAACCTATCATTGATTAAATCAATAAATTAATTTAAATATAATTACATCAATTAATTAACTTTAAACATTATTAACTACGTTTATTTATTAACATAAAATACCATTAATTTGATAATCAATTAACTTATAATATCATTAATAAATAATAAATTAATTGACTTAAAAATATCATTAATAAAATAATTGACTTAAAAATATCATTAATAAAATAATTGACTTAACTTAAACTTATTAATAAAATAGTTAATTATCTTTAAATAACATTAATAATATAATTAAATGACTTAAACCACATTAATAAAAAAATTAATTAACTTAAACAACCTTAATAAAATAATTAATTATCTTAACCCATCATTGATTAAATCAATAAATTAACTTAAATATAATTAATCCAATTAATTAACTTTAAACATCATTAACTACGTTGATTTATTAACATAAAATACCATTAATTTGATAATAAATTAACTTAAAATATCATTAATAAATAATAAATTAACTGAATTAAAAACATCATTAATAAAATAATTAATAAACTTAAACCTTATTAATAAAATAATTAATTTTGGCAAGGCCAGCCGGTTTTTAAAGTGGACCGACCACTTTTTATTACAACAAACGTAATAAAAAATACAAGGAACAAGAGATAGGTAGGATGCCCGTGCTACTATACATGGTTTTTAAAGTGGTCCGTCCACTAAAACTAACTAGCTTAGAGAATCGGAGCTAGACAACATGTCTAGATTGCTAATAGAAAATGCACCGCGCAGGGAGCAAACATCACCACAGTTTACCAATAGGCAAATCAAAATACAATGACCAAAACATATCCTAAGCAAACAATTACATAAGAGAGTGACAAAACACATTACAAGCCAGCTGTTATCAGAAAGATATACAAAATGTGTTGTAAATAATGTACATATTGCTGTGTAAATAATGTACAGGTAGTTGTTTCCATTTTCTTATTTTTCTCGGGTTGTAAATATTACTGTGTAATCATTGGGCCAATTGTTTTGTAGGCCCAATTATATGTATATATGTAAAGAGGCTGAAGTAATGAATAAGTGAGATTTTCTCTGAGTTTCATTTTTCTAAATCTCGACTTCATTTTATATCATGGTATCAGAGCGCGGTTAAATTCAAATTTCAGATCTACATCTCTCAATCTTTTCTTTAAGCAATGGGAGAAGTTAAATCAGTAATGGAAGTTGTACCGATGATGTCGAAGATAACAGAGCACAAATTAAGCGAATCAAATTATTTTGATTGGAGTAAAACAATTCGATTATACCTTAGAAGTATTAATAAGGATAATCACTTGAGAGAAGATCCATCGAAAGAAGATTCATCAGACAAAGAAGCGGTGATTTGGTTTCGAGATGATGCTCGACTGTTTCTTCAAATTCGAAATACAGTTGATAGTGATATTATTAGTCTGGTTAATCATTGTGAATTTGTCAAGGAACTTATGGATTATTTGGAGTTTTTATACTCTAGAAAGGGAAATTTGAATCGAATGTATGAAATATGTAAATCATTTTATCGGGTTGAGAAACATGATCAATCTCTTATGAACTATTTTATGGCATTCAAGAAGACTTATGAAGAGTTTAATACGCTGCTTCCTATTAGTGAAGATGTGAAAGTACAACAAAAACAAAGAGAGAAAATGGCTATTATGAGTTTTTTAACAGGGCTTCCATCTGAATTTGAATCGGCTAAAGCACAAGTTCTATCTGGATCTGATGTAATCTCATTAAATGATGTTTTTAGAAGGATACTTCGAATTGAAACTTCAATTTCAAACACATCCGTCTCTGCTCAAAATAATAGTGCTCTAATAAGTTCAAATAATAAATATGTACCATGGAAACAAGAACAGAATATGCATAAGAGAGATACAGGTGTATCTGGATATCACATGGTGAATACAAATTCATGTGCATACTGTAAGAAACCAGGACATACAAAGTTTGAATGCTGGAAATTACAAAACAAGCAAAGGCAACTTGGAAATTCGAATGCACAGGTAGCTAATGTGGCAAAAACACAAGATCAAGCTAACCAAACTGTTTCTGTATCTGCTGAAGAATATGCAAAAGTCACTGAATATCAGAAGAGTTTAAACAAATCTACATCAACTACACCAATTGTCTCTACTATTGCAAACAACAGTAGATATATAAGTCCAGGTAAAACTCAATGGGTGCTTGATTCTGGTGCAACAGATCATATGACAGGTAATTGTCTTCTTTTCACAAATCTTCAATCACAAACTTCCACTCATAATGTTACTTTAGCTGATGGTTCTTCCACTAGTGTTCAAGGGTTTGGAACAATTAGTCCAAACCGTTCACCTTTTCCACTGATATCTGCTTTATATATACCCAAGCTTGCATTCAATTTGCTATCAGTGAGTCAATTAACTCAGAAGCTAAACTGTTCTATCTCATTTTTCCCATCTCATTGTATATTTCAGGATCTTATGACGCAACAGATTATTGGTAAAGGACATGAGTCAAAGGGATTGTATGTTCTTGACACTCCTTGTGTTAATACTAGATCTGTTACTTGTTCAAGTGTTTCACAAGTATTAAAAACTCATTGTCAATTAGGTCATCCTTCTCTTTCATTTTTAAAGAAGCTATGTCCACAATTTAGTTCTGTTCAATCATTAGATTGTGAGTCATGTCAATATGCTAAGCATCATCGAGTTAGTTTGAGTCCAAGAGTAAATAAAAGGGTTGACTGTCCATTTGAACTTGTTCATTCTGATATTTGGGGACCTGCAACTGTTATTTCTAAACCTGGATTTAGATACTTTGTTACATTTGTAGATGACTATTCTCGTGTAACTTGGTTATTTCTTATGAAAAATCGTTCTGAGTTGTATTCAATATTCTGTTCATTTTGTGCTGAAATTAAAACTCAATTCAATGTTTCTATTCAAACTTTGAGAAGTGATAATGCAAAGGAATATACCTCAAATCAATTTCAAATTTTTATGAATCAAAATGGAATACTTCATGAAACATCATGTGTAGATACAGCACCTCAAAATGGGGTAGCTGAAAGGAAAAATAGACACCTTCTTGAGACTACTCGTGCTCTGTTATTTCATATGAATGTACCCAAACAATTTTGGGCCGATGCTGTATCAACAGCATGTTTCCTCATAAATCGTATGCCATCAACTGTTCTGAATGGTGATGTTCCATATAAAATCCTTTTTCCAACTAAAACATTATATCCAGTAAAACCAAAAATATTTGGTTGTATTTGTTTTGTTCGAAATGTTAGACCACATATATCCAAACTTGATCCAAAGGCAGTAAAGTGTATATTCCTTGGTTACTCTCGTTTGCAAAAAGGTTACAGATGTTTCTGTCCCTCTCTAAATAAGTATCTTGTATCCATTGATGTCACCTTTGTTGAAGAAACACCATCTTTTCAATCATCACCAAGTATGTATGATCAAGTTCAGATAGAAAATGATGAATTTCTTGTATATGAGGTATCTGAAGTTCAACAGGAACCTTATGTTGATACTAATGTCTCATCACCTCATCATAATACAACTCTACTTCCTCAGCCAGAAAACATACCTCCACATGAACCAGTGTCCACATTTGCCCCTGAATATGACTTACCTATTGCTTTACGAAAAGGAAAACGTCAGTGTACATATCCTATTTCCTCGTTTGTGTCATATGAACATATTCCATTATCTACTCATTCACTTGTTGCTTCCCTTGAATCTGTTTCTATACCTAAAACTGTTGAAGAAGCTTTATCAAATTCTAAATGGCACGCTGCTATGGTTGAAGAATTGGATGCTCTTGAATATAACAAAACTTGGGATTTAGTTCAGTTACCTAAGAATAAAAGACCCATTGGTTGTAAATGGGTATTCACTGTGAAAGCAAACTCAGATGGGTCCATTGCCAGATTAAAGGCATGGTTGGTTGCAAAGGGATATGCTCAAGTATATGGTATAGATTACTCTGAAACTTTTTCTCCAGTGGCAAAGTTAACTTCCATTCGATTATTCATTTCCTTAGTAGCAACTTATAATTGGAAGTTACATCAACTAGATATAAAAAATGCATTTCTCCATGGGGATTTAGAAGAAGAAGTTTATATGATTCAACCACCTGGATTTATTGCTCAAGAAAAAAGTGGCCTTGTTTGTCAACTTAAGAAATCATTGTATGGATTAAAACAGAGTCCCAGAGCCTGGTTTGGGAAATTTAGTAATGTTATGGAAAGTTTTGGCATGGTAACGAGCAAATGTTATCATTTAGTGTTTCATAAACATACTAAAGCTGGTATAATTTTACTAATTGTTTATGTAGATGATATAGTGATTACTGGTGATGATGAATTGAGTATTTCATCTCTTAAAACCTTCATTCATAAACAATTCTATACTAAAGACCTGGGAGATTTGAAATATTTCCTAGGAGTTGAAATTACAAGAAGTGATGAAGGTATTTTCATGTCTCAAAGGAAGTATGTGCTTGACTTGTTGGAAGAAACTGGAAATTTAGGGATAAAACCAAGCACTACACCCATTCTACAGAATAATAACATGATGGAAGGTGGCGAATTATTCAAAGATCCAAATAGATATAGAAGGTTAGTAGGAAAGCTGAATTATCTAACATTTACACGACCTGATATTTCTTTCTCTGTAAGTGTAATAAGTCAATTTATGTCATCACCTACTGTCTATCATTGGAGTGCATTAAAAAAGGTTTTAAGCTATCTCAAAGGAACTGTTGGATGTGGAATAGTATATAAAAACCATGGACATGCTCAAATTGAATGTTTTTGTGATGCTGATTGGGCAGGGTCTAAGGTAGACAGAAAATCTACCTCTGGCTTTTGCATATTTGTAGGTGGTAATTTGATTTCATGGAAGAGTAAAAAGCAAAATGTAGTTTCAAGATCAAGTGCTGAATCTGAGTATAGAGCCATGGCCAAAACAGTTTGTGAAATAAGGTGGATAGATCATCTTATGGGTGAAGTTGGACTTGAGATTGTTAAACCTGTCATACTGAATTGTGATAATCAAGCTGCTATGCATATTGCATCGAATCCGGTGTTTCACGAAAGAACTAAGCATATTGAAGTGGACTGTCATTTTGTGAGAGAAAAAATACAACAAGGACTTGTTGTTACACAGCATGTCAAAACTGAAGAACAGCTCGCTGACATTTTCACAAAAGTTTTAAGTGGAGCTAGAATTGAATATCTGTGTAACAAGTTGGGCATGATAAATATCTATGCACCAACTTGAGAGGGGGTGTTATCAGAAAGATATACAAAATGTGTTGTAAATAATGTACATATTGCTGTGTAAATAATGTACAGGTAGTTGTTTCCATTTTCTTATTTTTATCGGGTTGTAAATATTGCTGTGTAATCATTGGGCCAACTGTTTTGTAGGCCCAATTATATGTATATATGTAAAGAGGCTGAAGTAATGAATATGTGAGATTTTCTCTGAGTTTCATTTTTCTAAATCTCGACTTCATTTTATATCAGCAAACAACTAGCAATTGACATAGTTCAATTTGACACAGACACAGACACAATCACAAGAGGCATTAGCCAACAACAGCCATGAAGCAAACCAGGGTAACACCAAGTTTTCCAAGGAGAAAATTACAACCTGAATATACACAAACAACATCTCCCTGAGCAGACAGATGCCAAAGAAATTGACAACGAGCATAACATACTAGCAGACTTCATGTACAGCAGTACCACTACAACCATCGAAAACACAAACTCAGCCGTAACAAGGCTATCGCCGCCGAGTAAGGCAGTGGAGGAGGAGCAGAGCTGTGGAGAAGCATCCGCAAAGAGAAGCCAAAAATCACTCACAATCCCAAGAACAGATCCAAAAAATATCTCGTCATACAACCTAGATTCAAAACCGGACGCAAAATACACACGACCAAAACCGAGTTAGCTCACCCGAGTCTTGAGACAACAACGAAGGCTACAAGTACGTCAAATGTTGAAAACATTAATAAAATAATTAATATCTTCAAATAACATTAATAATATAATTAAATGACTTAAACCACATTAATAAAAAAATTAATTAACTTGGACATTATTAATAAAATAATTAACTAACCTAAGATACTTTAATAATAAAATTAAATAACTTCAAACAACATGAATAAATCGATAAATAACTTTTCTAGTTTGAAAAAGGTTTAGCAGCTCCAATGGTGCTTAAACAAGCTACCATTTTTCTAATTCATTTCCAAACGAACATTAGTACTTACATAAGAACGTATATGTTAATCCACATTAGCAATCACTGGCTAATACATTGCTTATCCCATATTAATTAACCAACATACTAATTAATCCATGTATTAATAGACTAACATATGAAAAAGTGTCCAAAATAAATATAAATAGCAGAACAAGGATTTATTCTGCTAAACATGCATCCAAAATAATTTATTCTATTTATAATGGCAGAATGGTGTTTTATTTGGCCAAATAAATAACACCAACGAAGTAAAATTAATTTAACCACGTTATTGTTTAAATGCAAGCTCAAGGCCCACTCTTTCAACTCGTAAGCTGCTCCTTCATACGCCCGTGTACAGCAGGCCTAAACAAAATACTCACCCCATATTACAGAGACACAAGATTTATAGTGGTTCGGCTATCTTCGGCCTACATCCACTTCAAAAGATAATCTTTTACTGACTTTGCTCGCTGGTTACAGCGGATTACAGTAGTAATTTTTGAGTACAACTATGAAGTTTGAGTACAATGGCGATTTCGACAGAGTCTGGACGTAGCCGAATCAAAATCCCTTTTCTGTAGGCTTTGGGATGCTATTTATGGGCGTGGGCTGCAAATATCTCGTTCAGATCTCGGGAGACCTCTTCTAGCACGTGTGTAGGCCTAAGCGATCGATCCCATGTGATTTGCACTCGGTCCGTGATCGATACAAACCAATTTCATATCGATCAAGATTTGGACCAATCGAGTCGAAATTGAGCGGGAACATTCTTTAGGTTGTACGTGAGCTCCTATGAAAATTTGATAGTATTTGGACTTGTAGATTGTGAGTTATGATCGATGCAAATTCGGGTTTTATGTAGGCTGTTTGGTTCGTATCGATTGGAACTGTCTTGTTTGTATCGATCGTCATAGCTCTGTTCGTATCGATAATCTTACTCTGTTCGTATTGATAGTAGTCTTGCTCTGTTCGTATCGATAGTCTCTACTTTGTTCGTATCCATTAGTTGCATCTCACTTCATATCACTTTTGTGCACTCCACTTTGTGTCGATGAACAAGTGGACTAGGAATGACATTACTGGCTGATGGATACAAAGAGAGTGGTTATCTGATGGATATGAATTGATGGATATGAACAAGGCCTTTCAGCGGATGGATACGAACAATCGAGGCTTGATGGATACAAACAAGGCCTTTCAACGGATGGATACGAACAGTCTAGGCTTGATGGATACAAACAAGGCCTTTCAATGGATGGATACGAACAGTCGAGGCTTGATGGATACGAACAAGGCCTTTTAGTGGATGGATACAAACAGTCTAGGCTTGATGGATACGAACAGGGTGATTGCTGAAATTGCATCGATCATATCTCGAGCATACGAACTCCGATTGACTTGAAATTCGGAACGTTGGCTTTTATAGCTTTTCTGGTCCTGTTATATCAATTGTAACTCAATCCGGACTCGAACAAAATTTATCGATATCCATAGTAAACTTGTGTATTAACGATCTCTAGGACGAACTATCCTCGGTTTTCAATCAAGTTCTTGGTGTCACGGCCTTGCCAAAAGGTGAGATAATATTTGCCCCTCAAAACATGTCTTTTGGTAAAAGGCGTATTTTGAATAGCTTTAAATCCAATGCCGTGAGTCCATGTTCTATCCATAGCTATAGTATCCTCAATCAAGTTCATGGCTGTTCGAAACCGAATCAGTATCCATTTCAACTTGTGGAAGTCAGTAATCAAATCCTATGGCCTCTTTGGACTATTAACGGCCACTTCGGACCCTTTCTAAGTCCATCTCAAACTTAACGATCGAATAGAAAGATCATGTCGCCCTTCGGTGTTGCTTTCTATCCCTTGCACTCTAGCCCCAACGAGGGCATATAGCGATGTATTGGCCTAAATCCTAGACCGATTGTAGCCACTCCGGGATCTTATCGAACCATGATCTAATCACGCTCCGGTGAATGGGGAACGACGTTAAGTGAATTGATCTTGTCACTCTCCGACGAAGCAACTCACTTTTTGCACTCCGGACCCTGTCTCTCCGGGTAAGTCATAAAGCGATCAATTTCAAATCGACTTTTAATATTCATCCTTTAACTTTCCGGGCAAAGGTTTATCTTATGAAATTCAAGTTCATTTATTAAATTCAAATTCCAAATGTTCAATCACAAACAAGGGAAAAGTTAAATACTGCCTCTCCCGGTAGAGCGGTCTATTGCCATCTCAGAGCATGCCTGGGGATTTCTCTGATTCCCTTACATGTGTAAGTTGAATAGCCGTTTTATTTTGAAATCAAATCAAATAAATTTATGTAATCGACCAAAGTTCAAGTCCTGAACTTTCCCTTGCCATCATGATCAATTGATGACGAATCGTGATCCTGATCCAGAATTAGTTCTGTTGGGTGCAGGTGGTAGTTGCTCAGGCCCTACGGCCACTGTCCAATCTCTCACGTATTGTGGCAATCTACCACTTCTGACATGCTCTTCCACCTCATCCTTCAGATGGTGGCACTCATCGGTAGTATACCCTTCCAACTCATGGAATAGGCAATACTTTCCACTTCTACGTTTCCGTTCTGTGGGATCTCTCCTGGGTGGTTTCTGATAGGGGAGTTGCTCCCGAGTCTCCGTGTAAATCCGTTCTAGGTTTGCCGTTAAGTCAGCGTATTGTTTGAATTTGGGTTCTCGGAATTTTTTTCGTTTGTCAGGACCATTGTATCCGTCATCCTTCTTCCGCTTTCCTTTGTCTGTTCCAGACTATTCTTTGGAGGTTCCTTTACCTTGCATGGCGTTTATTTCCTGCCTCTCGGCGTGTGAATCCTCTAGCCGAATGAATCTTTCAGCTTCATGATAAAATTCTCCAAGGTCCTGTGACAGGTCTCTTGCCAGCGAATCCTTAAACTCTATGCCTTCTGCAACCCCTGCTACCGCCGCCATCAAAATCATCGATGGATCCAGGCGATCTATTGAAGCCACAGTTGCATTGAATCGTAATAGAAAATCTCTTATGGACTGTCCGGTCCTCTGTTTCATCGACGCTAAGGTCATCACACTCTTGAGTCGCGTCACGTGGACCCTAAACTGCCTCATGAAGCGTTCCACCAACTAGCCCCATGTTCTAATTGATCCATTCTCTAGCTGCCTGAACCAAAGTGTAGCCAAATCTGTCAAATATAGTGGGAAACATCGTGCCATCACTTCCTCGGATGCCCCCAACACTTCCATATGCCTGATATATCTGGTAATATGCATGGTCGAGTCCGACTTTCCATCATAAGCTTCCAACGTGGGTAACTTGAATTTTAGAGGATTCCTTGCATTCCTGATATTCAGAGTGAACGGACTTCGACTAACTTCCTCTAAGCCTCCGCTCGGCAATCCTCCCCTTATAATCCGTCGCACTAATCTAGCCATTCGTTCGTCTCCATCTAGGGGTTGTCTCCTTAACATGTTTCCATCCTGCCCCCCAAGTCCCGAAGGGTATTCTGGGTAATATTCTTCATGTGGCTCATTCCCGTTGGCGTTAGCTCTAGCCTGTTGAGCTCCATCTATGGGTCTTCTAACATCGGATCCTGAGAGCCTGTCCCTAGGTCCTTGTTGATTGCCTTCATGCTTTACGTTCTGATCTTGGATTTGACCTTCAATGGTATCTGTAACTCTAGCTCCTTGTCCTATGTTTGCAGCAACCGTAGCCGGTCCAAGGTTCTGTGGTCCGGCTACTCTCATCTGCTCAAAGAAGCTCTGCATCATTTCTTGTTGGCTCTTCAGCAATCTTTCGTGCATTGAATCCATCATAGCCTCCATCTCGTCCCTAGTGATGTAGATCGAAGCTTAACCTGCTCCAGCTCCAGAAGAGGCCTCTTGACTTCCTCCTTGTTGGCTCCTTTCTCCTTTCTGTCTTCTACTTAATTGCGTTGTCATAACTTTTCAGATCTGAATCCTTAAGTCTTCAAATCCAATATCCAAACGGTAGAATCCCTGAGTTAGATTTCTCAGTGAAAGCACCAAAGTGTTTGCGCCAAAATTGGTCACAAACCTCAAAGATCGTGAAAGCACCAATGTATGAACACAGATCAGTAGTATATGATTACAAATTACAGATCTAAATAATGTAAAGGATACAAATGAAGAATAACAAACTTAAAACGGAAAGAAGTAGACAAAGACACAAGATTTATAGTGGTTCAGCTATCTTCGGCCTACGTCCACTTCAAAAGATAATCTTTTATTGACTTTGCTTGTTGGTTATAGCAGTAATTTCCGAGTACAACAGTGAAGTTTGAGTACAATGGTGATTTAGGCAGAGTTTGGACGTAGCCGAATCAAAAGTCCCTTTTCTGTAGGCTTTGGGATGCTATTTATAGGCGTAAGCTGCAAATATCTTGCTCAGATCTCGGGAGACCTCTTATGGTACGTGTGTGGGCCCAAGCGATCGATCAAGGTTTGACCCAATCGAGTCGAAATTGAGCAGGAACATTCTTTAGGTTGTACGTAAGCTCCTGTGAAAATTTGGTAGCATTTGGACTTGTAGATTGTGAGTTATGATCGATGCAACTTCGGGTCTTATGTAGGCTGTTTGGTTTGTATCGATAGGAACTGTCTTGTTCGTATCGATCGCCATAGCTCTGTTCGTATCGATAATCTTGCTCTGTTCGTATCGATAGTAGTCTTGCTCTATTTGTATCGATAGCCTCTGCTCTGGTCGTATCGATAGTCTCTGCTTTGTTCATATCCATTGGTTGCATCTCACTTCGTATCACTTTTGTGCACTCCACTTCGTGTCGATGATCAAGTGGACTAGGAATGACGTTACTGGCTGATGGATACGAAGAGATTGGTTATCTAATGGATATGAATTGATGGATACGAACAAGGCCTTTCAGCGGATGGATACGAATAGTCGAGGCTTAATGAATACGAACAAGGCCTTTCAACGGATGGATACGAACAATTGAGGCTTGATGGATACGAACAAGGCCTTTCAGTGGATGGATACGAATATTCGAGGCTTGATGGATACGAACAAGGCCTTTAGTGGATGGATACGAACAGTCGAGGCTTGATGGATATGAACATGGTGATTGCTGAAATTGCATCGATCATATCTTGAGCATACGAACTCCGATAGACTTGAAATTCAGAACGTTGGCTTTTATAGCTTTTCTGATCCTGTCATATCAATTGTAGCTCAATCCGAACTCGGAAAATTTTTACCGATATCCATAGTAAACTTGTGTATTAACGATCTCCAGGACGAACTATCCTCGGTTTCCAGTCAAGTTCTTGGTGTCACGGCCTTGCCAAAAGGTGGGATAACATATATATATATATATATATATACACATATACATATAGCATCTTACTGTATATACGAAGTTATGTGATAAATGAAATGGGAAAGAGAAAGTTGCTATGTGCATTCGAATTTGCAGGAAAAATGAGCAAGAAGAATTGTAAAAATAGTGTTCATGCGTGGGTTTCATTTCTTATGTTCCAAGCTTTCATGCATACCCATTGTGTATATATAAACTAGATCTTACTTAAAAACCAAGTAAACCAAAATTTTCACACCTCCATCACATCAAAAGAAAACGCAAATCCAAAATGAAGGAATATGCACATATATGCTGTGTAATGATATGCAACAATGTATCTTACTATAATTTTAAAGATAATTGCAAAACTTAAAAGTGCATATATTCAATGCAAGCCATCAAAGTCACAAGCAAAGGATTGGTATAAGACATGCAGCATTGCGTTGTATGTTATAGATTAGTTTTTTTTAGGTAAGATGCTACACAATATCTCGTTGGCGTACGGACCGCAAACGACGGAAATAACATGCATAACAAAGTAAAAGATAATAAAATAACAATAAAATATACCGATTAACTTATTCTGTGTAGTTTTAAAAATACCAACGTTTGCCACAAAATGAGCCAAACAAAAATTAAATTATTTTTCAAATTTAAAACTATAAAAAAATCTTATAAATTAGATTACAAATATGCCATTAAAAATCGGTCAGTTATTTGAAACATATATTTTATTATAATTTAAATTCAAATTCGCATATTTAAATAAATTAAATATTTAATTTGAAGACTCAATTTTTTTGGTTCGTTACAGCTTTAATAACCTTATATATATGATAATTTTTTCTTAAACATAAGTGTATAAATGCATATAACCAAACTGATTTGTGACAACATTGCTTGCATATTAGAATCGTCACCTAACTAACAATATAATACAGATATACATATATGATAAAACATTACACTAATATAATTATTAACTATAAAAATCATAGCTTAATCTTAAAGCCTTGTAGTACACTTTGAAAGATAAACTCCCCTCTTTGAAAATTTCGATCCAGTCGATTGTCAGTCCTTGAATCGTTGGTTTTCAGCTATCGAATAACGATCGAATCTAATTTGATTTGAGTTTGTATTGATGGAAATGATAAGGTATAATATCAGCCAGCAAGAAGAAAAAAGGAGGCAGCAAAAGATTACATCTAATTAGGGTTAGGGATGCTTATATAGTGGATAGAAAGGTGAGAAAAGTGGATCCAATCTCATACTCTTTCTCCTTCAATCCAAGCCATCCAAAATCAAGCCTATTTAACCTTAAATGAGCGCCCCTTAGCCTATATTGTTGCCGAAATTACCAGCCCTCATGATGGGCCTTAAACCCATTTAAGGCCGAATGAATTTTTTGCATTTTGAATCTAATTAATATTTATCGATATCGTATATCGACTAATGTATTTATAACTTTTATAAATACATATAATATTCATTTGTCAAATCAAAATCAAATTTATAAATAGTATTTCATAAATACTATTTAATTTATTTAATTTACAACGTTAATTAAATCATTTGGTCAAAAGAGAATTTATCGTTTCGGTTGTGTGACTCATCATGTGTAAATTTGGTTGATGATTAATATCGACCTATTCCAATATTAATGTTCACACATCTCTTAGCAAGTAGTACGATATTTTGGTCAAATTTATCGTTTACTTGGTTTAGGTAAAATTCAATTTCACTTTGTTAAGCATTACCTAGTTGTGATTCTTATTTACACCAATTCTTTTCGTTAAAACTATATCATTTTGAACTTATGAAATTTGGTAATGGACATAATTCCAATACTGTTCATATTCAACTATATAGTCCACATACAAAGTATTTCGTTCAATAATAACAATTATTATTAACTGAAATGTTCTAACCGGAGACTTTGACTTTTAGTTGACTTGATTTGACCATGATACTAACCCCATATAATCGAGGAGATGAATCCACTCTTGAACAATGCTTCACTTCCACTACTTCCATTCGGTCCAACTATAGTCACTTGATGGGCGCCATGCTGTGGAGCTTTATATTGAAGATCGATATTTTTTTCCAAGTCAAGAGAATTCTGTAAATTAGTCATACCGATATTTTCTGTTTGACCTAATTATATTAACAAAGAGAAAATTATCGAGTGGGTCATTCAATAGGTATCCAATAACTACCAGTACATAATCTTTAGTGCCATCAACATTCATGAGTAATACACTGCCAATATTTAGAGAGCCTTACGTACTCTAGTTTCAATGATGTATCGATATCCAGTGTCGATACATTTTGACTACGAATATTTAAAATGGTATATTTATTTTCATTGAGATAAATTATTTATGGTTACAACACTTATAACTACTATCACAAAACATATCATTTATGAATTTTCTATTAAATATACTTTTAATTAAATTATAATTAATATAACATATTATATATAGTATATAATAGAAAGAAAACACCTTTTTATTTCGAATAAGATTGGTTAACGAGTTAGATATATGTAATAAATTACATAATTGCCTCCAGGGCATACCCTAACTCTATAATGCAGACTTACAGATACTAACTTTATTAAATTCATTCCTATCCAATGCAACAATAAAATATTCATGGCTTTAGAGTTGTTTTCGACTAATTAACTTGTTGAGTTTTCCATATACTAAAATCAGTAGTTGGTGCTTCATAATTGGTCCGAGCCATGTTTCAAATAGCACAACTATGAGATTGAACATATTCTCATTCTAGTGGACCAATATGCATAATTAGTGCTAGTAAAAACGGGGAACGTTCGATTGATTGACCTTCTTAAAAAATAGTAAAATTTGATGCAATGTCATTTTCAAAATGATTTCACAATTTTTGAAAGCCAGGCTCTGATACCAAGTGAAAGTTGTTACGTGATGTGACTTACAAGCAAAATGCAAAATAATATATAATATCGCATAATATAGCCGAAGCTGATAATATAAGCAAGCTAAAAGAAGATAGTAAATAAAAAATTACATCAAGAATTATTATATCCGTTTAGACTTCTCCTCTTACGTCCAGTTCTAGACTCCTTCTAGAATTTCACTAAACAATTCTTACTTCACATGAAGGAACATGTTTTTATAAGATTGCCCGATCGAATAGGTTTTCAACACCTAACCTGAAGATCACCAATAAGGCTACACTAAAATAAAATAAATTCTAACTTTGACTTTGATGTGTTCTTGACAACACAAATAAGTCTCTTTTTGGTACACCCTCCCTAAAATATTCTTTGATGTATTTAATTGAACGTGTAATGATATATGAAGCAGATAATAGTTTTTGACTGCTTTTTTTCAAGAGAGCAACATATATATTGCAAATTAGAAAGCACAAATTGATTAATTCAATGATTGATCTCAGACTCTATTTATAGCAATGAAAGGATCCACTGAATGATAATGATTATTCAAGAGTCATATCCTTTTACTAACATACGCTCCTTTTCAAAAAGTTGCGACCGTTCAAGAGTATTGTCGTTTGAACATCTCAAACGTTTGAATTGAAAGGTCTGACTTCTGACCTTTTATTAAAAACATTTTAAAACAAGGCTAGACGTCTAAATGTTGGGTCAGACGTCTGAACGCGTTTCAAGAAAAATATATTTGTTTTTGACCCGTTTTAGACGTGTTTGGCCCTATTATTCACCTGTTTCAGACGTTTGGTCCTATGATTCAGACGTCTGACTTCTGTTATAAAAAACTGTTTTTGCTAGGTTAGACGTCTGAATTTTTGGCTTAGACATCTGACAATTTTCCAGAAAAGAAGATGTTTGAAGAAGACATAATTCAGACGTCTAAAAGAGGTTAACAGACATCCAAGCACTAGTCAGATGACTAAGTAATATTACCAAAAATTCGAAACCGTAATAGTAAAAGCACTTGCAGTTCAGTTGGTAATACGTGCAAACTAGTGCTCTATGACCAATGTTTGAATCCTAGTGTTGCATAATATTTTTAAGTTTTTGAAAAAAATTTCTTTTTGAAATTTTCTAAGTTCAAAATATATTTTTATATCAATTTGATAATATTTGTGTGTGTATCATCAAAGGATATTGTATGAGCATTTTCTAGACTCATTTACAACGACTCATCTGAAATATGGTCTTCATTCATGAAGCTCATTAGCTGTGGTTATTTGCCATAGTTTTCTCATCGGCTGTAGTTGTTTGTTTTAGTCTTCATAATCTGATTTTCTTAAAATAATCAACTTGTACAATGTATGTCGAAATGTATAGTTGCACTTCAAAACCAGAAACGAGGGTTCTAACATGCAATACAAAAGTTACACACTAGTCAAACTTCACAGTTGTTTTTGATGTGAATAACAGAAGTTAGTTGTCCTTTGATTTTTTTTTTCATTTAACACAAACATCCATCTTTTTAAGTAATTTAGATTTAAGATTACACAATTAGTTAAATAAATGGACTTGAACATAAAATACTAGGGGATAATCGAGAAGGGTATTGTAAGTAATTGTAGAAATTTCAAAATGTAGGTTTTTGAAGTTTATAGTATTTTACAGTGCAATATACGATAAATCCATATAGGTAAATAAATTATAAAATGAACCGTTAATGTATATAATTTATATTAAGGATGGCAATACTCATCGTGTCAAATTTCGTGTCTTATTTCTGTCCTAACAGTCGTTCCCTTTTATTCATGTGACACCCACATAATACAAATGAAAAAAGAAAAATAATTTTACCAATTTATTGATATGCATATGCTATACTATATCGAGAATGACATAATATAGGATTTATTCGACGACCAATAAACAATGGTTGACTGAGTTTATTAATTAGTTTAAAGTTTGAATTATGAAAATAATTTAAATTTAAGATTTTATTGTAAAATATTGGAAGAGAATCGAGAAATTATATATTTGAATGTATAACAGCGAAAAGAATTTAGTAAAACAATTGTAAAATGACAAAATCATAAAATTTTGAAGATAAAATATTTCAATTCAGAGAGATAATCGAGGAGAATTGATAGAACTCCTCATAATTAATAAGAGGGCTTGTTTGTAGCAGCGAGCGTTCGGTCAATTTGGCCGATTTTGAGGTAAAAAATGTCAAATCAAATTGTAACAAAAAAATTCAAAATCGAACCGAATCAGATTAATTTCAGTTAATTCGATCGGTAACCGATTTGACCGAATTAGAAAGCCGTTATTATTCAAATGATTGATTCATCCAAACTATAACATAAATTTATGTCTAGAGTGATTTTTTTTTATGTTTATCTTCATTTGACCTATTTTTAACGGTTAAGATTTGTATTTTATCACTATTTAAAGCATTACGATACTATAAAATAAAAATAAATAGTGCAATAAAAATGCGGTTAATTCAGTTAAATCGACAATAAAAATAACAATAATTTTATAAACCGAATTCAAATCGATTCAATTTCAAATATCAAACCGAACCAATCGAAATGAATCGATTCGGTCAATTAATTCGGTTTTAACGTAATATTGTTTGCCTCATGGATCCCAAGATTGATAAATTAAGGCGGTGTTTAGTTTTAAAATGAATTTTGGATTTTCTGTTTTTAAATATGTACGTCAATATATATGTGAAGTGAAGTGACGATGAAAGGAAAAAGAAGAGGGATTGTTTCTTGGGCTTGTATTATGTTATTTTTGAAACACGGAAAATAAAAAAGCCCTGAGATTTCGGTCTCCTCGACTTAAAACCCTATCAAAGCCCTACTTACTCGATCAACAAAGCTCTACCTCTGTTCTTTTCCCCTCAAATCCTCCGGCGCCAGTGCCGATTGTAACCGCCGATCAAAACAGTGTAGCTGATTTATCTTCTCCTCGCAACAGCCGGAGCAACCCAGGCCTCACAGTCTCTGACCTTTTCAACGATTTCGACTCCAGATTTCATCCCGAACGGATCAATTTACTGTGGGATGTGGCAGCCCACTGAGCCGGGCAACATGAAAAATCTGTTTTACTTCAAAGTTCCAGCTCAATAGCAATCTCCATGTTGGCGATGCTTGAACCAAAAAAAACTAGGGCTTCAAAAATCAACGCCTTCTAAATAATCATCGCTGCATACTCGGCTATTCCATCAGCCATCGTCGGCTCATCCTTGCCTCCTACGCGATATTTTCTACTGCTGATTTGAAGTCCTGCTACAGTCTCTTTATACTGCCACTGCTAATTAAGTATGCGAATTTCTTGTTTTGAGTTGTCTAATTTTCTAAAATTGAGTCGCCCTTTTACTGCTTTAGATTTCATTAACATTGAAAACGCCTGAAGCTAATAACTTATTAGTATTTAGTTATAAACAACTAATTTTCTGTAAATAATAGGAATTGAAATTTGAAAGCCGAAGCTAAAAAACTAATAATTATTTAGGAACTGATACTTACATTGATGTACTATTTTTCCTGCAGTGTGTGTATGTCT
Organism: Allium cepa; assembly: GCA_030765085.1. NCBI lineage: Eukaryota > Viridiplantae > Streptophyta > Magnoliopsida > Asparagales > Amaryllidaceae > Allium > Allium cepa. The sequence continues at coordinate 245,772,183 of CM060930.1, forward strand.
ACCCGCAAACATTTAGGCAGAACCCAATATGATTTGCCTGTACACTTAACTAGATACACTAGTTTGTAAACTTGATACATTTAGTTAAAAATTAAATACACTGTTTTGTAAACTATTTGAGACTATAAGTATTGCAGCCCACTTAATGTGGCAACTTTTGTATAAAAAGTTGGTACTTTGTTATGTTATAGTTTTATATGTGATTTTATGCTTACATATATAAAAAAGAAAATTAAAAAAAATTGACATGTTATATAGTAAGGGGCAAAAAAATTCACATTGGGCTTGGGCAACCGATTCTTTTGGCCGCCCCTGTATGTACATCATTTAATTTTGCTATAATTTTGGAAGAACATTTGGTAAAGGTGAAAGGCTATGCAAAATTTCTACTTAAGAATTAAGATTAATTTATCAAACACACTTTTTGGCCTGTGTAGTTAGACAAGATGAAGGCAATGAAGATATTTAGAGAACTTGAGCAGCAGCAGCAGCAGCAAGTTCATACTGGAAAATTGAAACTCATTGAAATATTTAAAAATTTACATTCAATGGAACTAAAGGTATACACCAAAGCTGCTAAGGAATTTATCAAATTGCTTAAAGAGGATCATAGCGGCCATCTTCTTCGTGAGTATATTAATCTTTCACCTAAATTTTCCGAGTTATTGGAATCGTGGAGGCTCCACGAAGGCAAACCTGGTTTAGCCTCGATAATATCTGTATTCACGGCTATATTTGAACATCCTGCTGGGAAAATGCAATCTAGCGGGTTTTCTAGGATAATTTATCATCTTGCTTATACCATATTCAAGGAGAAAACCGACGACATATACACAGAGCTAACTAGCAATGATCATAAACGCCAAAATGCAGCATTGTTATTACTCGCTTCCATTGCCAAGAGAGGAATAGGTATAGCTTCACAAGTCGCCGAATCTTTTCTTGAGGAAGGAAGTTATAAAATTACAACCCTTGCTAAACTTGCTGGCACAACGAAATATAACTCAAAAGAAGGGAGTAAGTGTCAAACCAGACATGCATTTATTAAGTTTGCCATGTCATTTGTTGAAGTTGGAAACTCTAAACTTTTGATTAAGATTCTTCAACATAAGGATTTATACTCGGGCGTCTTCCGTAATATTTGTGATGATGATCTTGAGTGTATAGAACATGTTCTTTCTACTCTTAAAAACAAAGTGCTTACAGCCGATTCACAGGTTCCTCCTTGGTTACGGAGTTTTCTATTTGGGAGCATAGCTCTTGAACAGCTAAGCTATGTATCTGGAAATCCATTAATGGGGTCTGTTGCTGAGTTGGCACATAAAGTTTTGATCATGGTATGTACAGATCCATCCAATGGTTTGATGCCTGGTATTAACTTGAAAGGTAATGAAAAGAGGCTTTTTGATTTTATGAAGAAGTTAGAGGCCGCTGATTGTGCATTTCACAAAGAACTGCTTTTGGAAATTGTGAGAACAAGAATTTCATTTTGTGCTGCTTACATGAATGAGTTTCCTTATAATCTTCAAATACACTCGTGCTCTCTATTAAATGATAATCTACAGCTTGCTTTGTCATGGTAAGTTTTCTTTTTTCAAATGTTTTGATATGTTGATGTAAATACATTTGACTATGTGACTCATGAGTAGTTTCACCTACACAGCAAGCACTATTTTTACCTTGTAAATCATATAATTTGCAAATTTGCAATGCTCACTTCTGTTTTTCTTAGATAAAGGATTGAATTTCATAATTTGACTATCTTGCATGGAATATGGATAGCATAAACTACTAAGGTTTTCCTCTTTAAAATTTAGGGACACAACAAATAATTATTTTGTTCTTCTATTATGTACACGCACAAGCCATCCAATTATATCATTTCAGGATATGTTTCTGTACTGTTGTGCAGGTTTTCAGCTATTTCTCTTGCAGCAGACATGATTTCTACAGTAAACTTTGATAGCTTGCTTACATCGACCACTCCATATCCCAATGATGAACTGCTGAGCATAATATTGAAATGCATCATTCCCCGACAATTTTCTAAATCAATTATTAACAACGGTTTGCAGCATGCCGATGAGCGTGTAAAGCATGGTACTTTGAGAATTGTTCTAGAGGCACTCAAGTCATTGTCTGGGCTGTTGGTTTCAATTGACAACATGCTAGATAACATATCATGTAAAAAAGATCACATTGTAGTAGAGGAGGTAACTTCTATTGATCCTCTTCTAATGCATGAAAATTGTTTCTCTAATGATGAAATCAAGCAGTCTACTTCCAAGTCTGAAATGCAGAAGTGGATTTCTATAAAAGAACTGATTCAAGATGAAGTAAGAGTAATGTTGCCTGACCCTCAAGTTCTGTTGAAGTTACTCTCTTCATCAGGTATAAAAAATTCTGCTCATGTTAGCGAAAGCTTGAAGAGATGTGCAAATAGCTTGTCTAAAGTTGGTTCTAAAAAACAGAAGACAGTCAACACAAATGAGGATATTATAACTAATTTAGGTGGATCTGATATTGAAGTTGCTAATGTTTCTCACGATTTAGAAGATGCAAATGCAACACCAGATTTTGATGGAGAGAAGGATGCCATAGCGATAATAGCTGAAATTTGGGGATTGAACAAACAAAAGATTGTTAGCGATGGAGATTGTAGCAAAGAGACTTTATTTCAGTCAAAGCTATTTGATACTCTCAAATTTTATCTGGTAATACTCTCTTCCCCAATATGAAATACCTCCAATTTACATCCAGATGCAATACGCTAACCATTACTTTGAAAGTGCATGAGATCATAAGTACCTTTTAGGTATCTTACAATATTTGAGCACTATGAATTAAATGTTTATCTATATAAGATAGTACTTTTGAAGTCTTGAGGATTAACTCTTAGACAACAATCCTGAAGAGTTGCATGTTCATCCCTAATATGTAACTGGACGTGTTAAGAAGGTTCAAGCTAAACCTAACTTCCGAATTTTGAACCTACCACTTTTCAACCTGTGTTTCAACGAAGGTTTGAGGTCGACCGAAACACCGTGATTCTGTTGTTCCATTTTGGTTTCAGTAGAGATCGAAATGAAACTAAACCGAAACTCCTATCCAACATTTTTATATATTGAAAATTCATATTTATAAAGGAAAATAAAAGTAATTAATTTTAGTTTCAAATATATAAATATTTAAATTAACTTGGAAAACATGCAAAATTATAGAAATATATGAATAGTTTGACCATAAAGTTAAATACGAAGTATTTATTAGTGTTACAAATATTTATAATTAATCAATGTAGTTTCTTTGTATCTTATTTTTCAATCAAAGATAAATTACACATCTTGTTCAAATTAATTAAACAAATACATCAGTAAATATAAGAAAAATAAATAATGAAATCCTAAATCGAAATTTGAACTGAAATTCCCGAAATTTCCGAAATTTACGTATTAGATCGAAATTTCTAAAATTATAAAAGAACGAGATCAAGATCTCGAGCCTTGGCTTCAACCACCAGACCATTTCGATTCATTCATGATGAAGTTTCACATCTCTAATTTTGTGAGTCCATATTTTTATTTTCATATCCGGGGTTATCAGAATGCGCTCTTTAGTGGCGAATAGCCTTTTGGGTACCGTTCGCGAAAAAAATTTGGTCAGTTATGGTTCCCTATGCGTCGGACGTGTTCAACGTGTTGGGAACGGTAACTGGCCGAATGCTCCATTGGCTGAAAGTAAAAAATTTGTTCCATTCATACTACTTACGTTCATACTACTTACCCATCACACTTATCACATGTCCAGCTCATATACTCCGCTCAAATAAACTTCCATTTCACTCGATATATCTTTTTTAGCTGTTAAGTGAAATGTAGTTTTGAACCCTGCTGTCAAAAATATTTATATCTTATAATTTAAATCACAGTTCATGTCAGATCTCTTCTTTTATGATTCGATTTATATTTTGAATCAAACTTAGTTACAACCACAATGAAAAAACATTAAACTCAGACTAACTCATTTAATGTACTTATTTGGATTTTTAGTTTCAGTTATAACGTTTTCAAAACAAAATAAAAATGGAATAAGAGATAAGCCTATGCTTTAACTTTACGATCTGAATCCATTTTGATTTGAAGTTTAAATTTTACGATTTACAATTTAAGTTTATTTTGAAAACTTTCGTTTTGAACTTGTTAGAAGTTTAAAAAATGTTCCAAAATTTTATAGAGATGTTGATTTAAGACTAAATTGGTAAAAAATGGACTATTTTGATATGCTTAGATATGAAAAAAAGTGGAATGAATTAAGAGAGATTCATAGAATGAGGAATATGGAAATCCTATCATAGTTTCACACACCGGTAGAGAGTAATCAGGGAGGGAGTAATCGACTGTACTTCAATTCAATTATTTCTTTGTTCACTCATTTTTTGAACTATTCATTTTCAGATATTTCTAGTTTTGTAATTTGATCTCATACTTCTTAAAATCATCTTTGAAAACACATCTTTTATGTATTTGCTAAACACATTCGTACTGATTGTATTAAATAACAGTTAAGTAGTTGTTTTGACCGTTAGTAGTTAATTAATATTTTGAAGGAGCAAGAAATTATAAGATAATATCATTTCATTCGAAGAGGACGTTTATAGCACAGATTAAATATTCTTTATCATTTGAAGGCGTCAAAACTTGAAATGTTTAATCCAACCATGCAGTTTGTCTCTAAAAAATGCGATCATTTTATATTTTTTAGACCCCATCGAATTCTAAGTCTACATGAACCATCAAACATATTGTTGTAACTGTTGTTTTAGATGTAGCTTTGAATGTATTTGAATTATCCTAATGAGAACATATCATCCAAACTTCACACCATTTGGAACCTTCTTGGCGCCAAAAACTGTTAAGGATGTAGAATAAGAGTAAATGTGGTGTGTAACTGCGCGCGCACACACATGACATTTGTATGTGTCTGTATCCACTTTAATACGTAAGTGTAACATGGAAAATGTTAAATGCATTCCAAAATCCAAATAACACGTGTTCCACTTTCAACCATTTATTGTATTAAAAAAGTGGATGGCAATTGTAATTTGTAGCTCATGCAACAATTTGTTTTATACATACTGTCATAATTTAACATGTAACATCATAAAACCAGTATGTAAGTCATCATACACAATATTTAAGTCTGTGTTTACATACTGACATGGCGACAGTCAAGATTTTTAAAATGGGATTTAAACCGCATATCGTAAAATCTAAACTTCAAATAAAAACGGGATTCAAATTGTAAATCACAAATTCAAAGGATCCATATTTTAAGGTTTATACACACTTTTGAAATTGGTTTTGATGTTTGAGTTTCGTCTTTCATTCCATTTTTGTTCTGCTTTGAAAACATTATAATTGAAATTAAGGATTCAAATAAGTATTTAAATATGTTAGTTTGAGTTGAATATTTTTTTAATTGTAGTTTTAGCTAAGTTTGAATCGTAATATAAATCGAATCGCAAAGGAAGAGATCCGAACTGAATTAGGATTTAAATCATGATACAAGGTACCGGCTGTTGATACACCGATATTCCGGTTGTACCATACCCGTACCGGTTAACATCGGTTATGGCCTATAAATTCAGTTTGGACTAGACAATTTTTTCCATGAAGGAATCTAAGCACATGAAAATAGGCAAGCATACTGTTGACGAAAAAAAGGGGAATCAACACCCAATAGAATCTCACAGAGTTAAAACGATGAATGAAATTAAAAACATCGTAGAAAAAGTAAATGAACACATATTTTTATAGTGGTTCGTCAATCTTGGCTTACATCCACTTCATATTTTTTATTGATCTTCCGTTTGATTATGATTACATGAATGTTTGGATCAGCTGGGATCCATTAGTACAAAAGTAAAGAATGAAAATGACCAAGCCTCGGCAGTCGAAAAAAGGATCCTCTTTATGGAGAATGACCGCTGCATTTATTTGAGAAGACGTGCATGTGTTGGGTTGAAATTTTATAAGGCTCTCTAGAACCAAAGGGACCCATCATATCGATCGACAATGCTAATTCGGAGATTGAGAACGATCGGTCTAATGTTAGCCGATCCTTTTTCTTGGCTTCAATCATTGTGCGATCGTTTTTAAGGGGGTCCTTAGCCGATCGTGTGTAATGAAGACTGAGTGGTTAGGGATTAGTGAGTCGTGCCTTTAGCCGATCGTTCGTCGTCAATTATGGTGCTTTGGATTGTGAAGATGCTGTATGATCAATCGTCCATGGCCTCTCTTGGACGATCGATGAAATTCTGGGACATTGAAACTCGACTATTGCTAACAAACGATCGGCTATAGCTTGAAGTTATAGCCTCATAAGAACGATCGGTGGGAAATGTTGATGGTGAACGATTGTCTAATGCTGTCTTGGAGAAACGATCTGCTATACCATAATACTAGAACAACCGGACTATATAACTATACCTGAACGATAAGTCTGAACCACACATGAACCACTCCTCTTTTTTATAAAATGGAACAAAAATATGGAAAATTGAACTAAGCAATGAGCTTCAGTCGTTCATACTCGGATAAACATTAAGACTTGGATACGACTTGCATATGATTCGAACTTCATGATTGGTAGCAAATTGCTTTAGAAAGAGTGACATGAACTATTGTCTTTAACTATTATCTTAAAACTCATCTATAACTCAGACAACAACCAAACTTTTGCTGCTTAACGACCATCCGTGAAACTCAAGCAACATCATTTCTCGATAACACGCAGAGATAGTTGAGATGGTTGGAAATGACAGTCTCTCTGGCTAAATTTCTAAGTCTTGTTGTTTTCTGTCTTTAATTTTGCACAACTTGTTACTATATTGAACAGCAGTTTATTGCACTACACTAGAACTCACTATGCACGGGGTACATGTTACTTCTTCTAATTATGATTTTTACTAAGTTTAATAGCAATGAGATCTAGACGTTCTGGGCGCTTTGCGACCATGCCGGCCAGATCATCTCCGTAGAGGAATAATTTTGACGTAGAGCTTATTTCGGCAACTGAGTCTGATAGTCTGCCGTTGAGGCATGATTCAGAACATCCGGAAGACTCGGGTCCTTAGCTTGATCTTTCTAAAATCGTCCCCGTCTTTCCGTTGGAGGTTATCGATCCTGAGCTCGACACTCTTGAGGATGCAGTCATCCTCGAAAATCATTTTGATTCAGTGGCTTCAAAGATTAAAGACGACGCTCTTCAAAGAATTTGCATACGACACAGAATTCCATTCGACGACGCGTTGGTTCCATTGCGAGATGATAGGGCTCACAGACCTCCTGAAGGGTTTACATTATGCAACAAGTTTATGTGCTGGGCGGGATGCATCTCGCCTTTCAACTCATATATAAGGAAGATCTTACATTATCTAAGGATAGCTTCAGCACAACTCCGTCTGAATGGTTACACGCTCCTTAATTGTATTTATGGTATTTATGGAGTTTATGGTATTTATATGATATTTATGGAGTTTCTGCACCGTCCTCCCACTATTGAAGATATCCGATTTATTTTTTACTTTTAAACGGCAAACAAGGAGTCTCGTTAACATTTCTTGAGTCGGCAAAGAGGTGCCAAATCCTGACCGGCACGTGGAACAAACTAAGCGCCTTCAAGAGCGAATGGTTCTTTGTTCGCTTGCCATCTGGCTTCGCTCGACAATAGCTAGAAAGACGTAAGTATCACCCATCGATTTCATGATAACGTAGGAAATTAATAATCAGGTTGCTTTTCGACGATGTTACTCATTTGTAAGTTTCGTTACCGGTCTAGCGGTGATATTTATAAGTAGGCAGTCTCAGTTAAAATGCTCCACCCGAGGATGGTAATATCGAATATTTGCTCAAGGACGAATGTCTCGTCACTTTTTGTTTGATAGAGGAGGCATTGGCATGGGGCTAACTAAAACTGCCCAGACGGCAGAGGTAAGATCATGGGCTGCAATCGCTCAAAGAGATAATCAATTCGACCCCGTGGCGCCCCACTCACGAGTACCTAAGAGTTTGCTAATATTGATGCCGAAGGACATGGTGACGATCCATTTGGTCATGATGGTGATAAATCTGATCCTGGGTCAATGTCGAATCCTCGCAAGTCGCCCAACCCCCGGTTGCGGACAAGAGAAAAAAGAAAACCTTCGTACACAAGCTTCCAAGAAGTCGCCTCTCTGACCAATCCAAATCGTCATATGGCCCATAAGACCGTTCAAGATGAATCTTCATCCCAACCGTCGGAGCGTTCGAGAGTACCACTAGACCCTTTGTCTGATCTACCGATTCCACCTGATCTCGACGCCTTACATTTTATTGATGTGAGCATTGGAGGGTTAGTCTCCCATCAGAGTTGGCTCGGAGATCCCTACTCTAGGAGGGAGCAAAGCTCATGCGCTTGGTGTGTCGGGGGGTTACACTGGGACACTTACACACACTTGCACTGTTCAACACTGCACTATACTTGACTTGTACTTTCTAATGCACAAAGTGGACTCGTATCCTTTTTTTTTTGCAGAAACGATGGTGAGGAACATGAACATGTTTGATTCTCTTCGGATTATACATCATCAGTCATCGGGTTCGCGTTTCTGTCCCTATCGCGGCAATCGAGATTACTATGGTTCTAGCTATCGTCCCAGCGGCGATCGGGGTTATCAAGAGAAAGATAACAGAGACAGCTTGTTTAGGATAAACATAGATCGAGATCTCCTCCACTAAAAGGTCCCGAAAGACAAACTGACCATAGGAACCTGCCCATCGATCCCCCTCGCGGTCCTTCTACCATTCCAATGCCTCCATAACCCTTGGTTCCATCTCACTCTCAGCGGCTGAGCGATCGCCGCCGCCATCCCGAATACACTGCTACCCACAAGCCCAACAAAAAAAGTATCGAAGTCGAAGCTGTTACTGAAGATCATACAATCGATCCAAATGCTCGTATGGCACAGATTCGTGAAGAATTACAGAATTTATGCTTTGAAAGATTCTATTTTCTTCCTAACTTGAAGATGGTTCCAGATCATGTTTAGAAGAGGACACTCGATTGCGTCACTGACATTCATATGCAATATCTGAAATGAATGAAGGGAGCGAGAAAATGTCAAAAGCTTCCTTCGAGCGCTTGACAGAGATCGAAAAGCTAAAACCAAGAGGCTTAGGACAAAAAATCATTGACACTTTGACAAATGAGCTGGAAGCATCTAGAATTGCCTTATCAGAAGCAGAAAGAAAAGCTAATGTTGCTATGAAATCCATGGAAGAGATGAAATCCAACCGTCTCGATATGGTCCAAGTATTGCATCATCGGAACCAAGAGATAGCGCGTGAGCGAGATTCGGCTCGGAATAATGAGTCTGCAGCCTTGAAGGAAATAGCCGATCTCAAGGCCAAGCTTGAGTATGCAAATAAAGTAAAAGATTATGCTCAGAAAATCGCTCAGGATACTTGCGAAAAGCTGGTTTGTGCCAGGCTTGAGAGAGACACTGCTATTGAAAAGGCAGAAAATGTCGACATGCTCATTCAACGTGAAATGGAAGCTACCAAAGACAAGGTACGAGAAGAGATAATGAGTGAGCTCGACCCGCTTCTCATTCTTTACAACGCCAGTGTTCTTAAGCATAGTAGTTTGACGTGGCTCGGTGAAGACTATTCCTACCAACTCTATCGTGCTTACGAGTTTCTTGTCGCGGAAGAGAAAAAATTTCATGACTCAGAAGATGTCGATGTGTCTAAACTTGAAAGCGAAGTGCTATTGGGCGATGAACGCAAAATATTGGATGACATTCAGGTTTCACTCCAGAAAGAGTCTGTGGTTGCTTCTTTACATGAAGTGGTTGAAGGATCTGGGTCGATGCACCCTGACATTATAGCTGAATTGCCCTCGGTGTCCTAAGTCATGTCTAGCTCTGCCGCAAGCTCCTCAACTATTCTTGGGTGTGATCCGAACAAGCCACGACAATCTCCAATTTTCGAGCGTCGTTTTGAAGGTGCTTCGACACAACCTAGAATTTATATTGAAGAAGGTATTCCGTCGACTTTTCCCGTCTTTCATAAAGTTGGGATGCTATCAATTGATATTTCTAATCTTTTTGTCTATTTTTTCTCAGCTTCGGATCCTTCAGGCATTGCTCCTCTTCCTTCACAAGAGCCTCAGTTGGAGTTACAAATGGCCGCAACAGAATCTGTTAAAGCTACGACTTCGACCGCCACTCAAAGCGCTCAAGAAGATACATTTGTTATTGACGATCAATTAATGGAGGTATTATTCAAAGAGGAAGCGACCCTCACCACGAAATCTTTTTTGACGAGGAAATCGTGATCACAGGTTCATCTGATCCCATTGGTGAGCTTAATATGAAAGAGCGGATTGAGTGAGAGGAACTATCAGAAAGGAAGATAAAGGGTGGGCATTTTGGTTCGGTCTTAGACGAATTGATTCCTTCCCCACTTCAGACGACCTCCTGGTGGGACGATTCCTTCGGATGACATTCCCCTTGCTTATGGTGTTGAGGATGCCTCCATCCCTCCTAGTTCCTAAGGTGATACTGCCCCGATTCATACAACCGAGGAGACCCCTTCGAAGAAAAGCCGAGGCGTCAATGGGTCAAGAAGGGGGTCGACCATTAGTTCAAAAGGAGCCACTCCGAAAAAACAAAAGAAGGATATGAAATTCAAGAAGCAATCTTTGGACCTGTAAATAGTTCAGATGATCATTTCTCTTTTTGTTGGTTGTATTTGTTTTGACGTGGCCGCCCACTTTTGTCTTGCTTTTTGAGTAGACTTGTGTGATGTACAACCAATTTCATGTAAATAAGAATCCTTTTGTTCTTACGTACAATTTCTGCATTTACTCGTTCAAATGTCCGAACTATAACATTTTTCATTTTATGCACTTGTGACTCATTGCTCATTGAATTGAGCGTCGATTTGATCAATCCATCCCAAGGCCTCCCTAAGGTCGTGGCCTCGAGTCGTTGTAAACACTGGATATGAGTTGCAGTGTTGAGCTATTACCGCCATTCCTTGGACGATCACACTTCACCCTCGGTCTCGGGTTGATAAATGTACTGCATGGACGGTCCAGTTCGTCCCAGTCGTGTTTATATTCCCACTTGAGCTTTAAAGACTTAAAGTTGATTAATGAATGGTCAGTTCACATTCATCTTGTTTCTCTCCCGTGCCTCCAAGTCTGGGGCATACGTTGATAAGTAGGAAGGCAAGCCATGTCCACTTTAGCTTTATGCTTTTTCCCGTTGAATCGCGGTATCAGGTTAGTTGATGGGAGGTTGAGTCTCGTCTATTCTGAATTGTATTCTGGTTTTTCCTTACAAGGGGAATACTTTGATGTTCCGTCGGATTTCAGAGATGAGTTGGGTACTAGATGGTCGATCACGTTCACTTTTGACGCAAATGTTGCATACTCTACGCAAGGACCTGAAGAATAGATAGTCGAGTTACATCCAATCACTGATTGATGATCTTCCTGCAGGACCAAGGGCAAGGATCAGTGTGCGGATAGGCAACTCATGAGCGCTTCTTTCTTCTAGTCAGATCATGGTAAGAGTCAATGAATGAATGGTCGCGTCATTCAGAGCTAGATGGTCATTCGCGTCCATTTTAATTCATATTCTCCGATCAGATTCGTGGACAGATTTAGTTCAGATATAGTCGGGTGAGGCTCATCCAGTTCCGTATTCCTCCTGATGGATCGAAGGAGGGTGTTGGAGAATGAATGGTCAAGTCACACTCATCTGTGATTTATTACCCTATTTGCACTCTGGTGATCGAAGTTTATCGAAGGATGTTCGGGTCATGCCCGATTTATGTTTATACTCCTGTCCGCGCTCTACGGACTTACAGTTATCTCGCGGGTGGTCGGTCCACACCCGATTTATGTTTATACTCCAGTCCGCGTTCTGAAGACTTAGAGTTATCTCACGGGCGGTCGGTTCACACTTGACTTATGTTTATACTTCAGTCCACGCTCTGCGGACTTAGATTTATCTCGCGGGAAGTCGGTCGGTTCACACCTGATTTATGTTTATATTTTAGTCCGTTCTCTGGGGATTCAGAGCTGTTTCGGTGGGCGGTCAGTCATACCCATTTTTAATTTATACTTCAGTTGTCTAGTCGAAGTAAGAGTTGTCGACCGAAAGTCCGAACCACATTTATGGAATGGAATTCTGCCACAGCATCAAGAACAAAACTTAACAAACAGGCGGTCAGTTCACATTCACGTCCACTTGTTGATTGTAGCTTCCGTTGTCAGGTGCAGAAAGGGAGTAGGCGATGGGTTGTCGGACCACATACATGCTTGGGTTGGACGGTCAGGTCTCATCCACCTCAAGCTGCAGTCGTGTCCATGTGTTGAGGGCGGTGGTTGATGAGTAGGTAGTCAGTCACGACTACTTTAAGTCGGGCTTTCGAACCGCCTCTTGTGTTCAGAGCATGAGTTAATGTGTGGACGGTCAAATCACGTCCACTCTAGTTGGATCCCGGCATCACTAAGCTTCGCTAGAGACATATGTATTTTTTCGAGCTTCAATTTATGATCTGAGGAGTGGATGATAGGGTCGCATTCGCTCTAAGTTTTCTTAGGTCTTCTAATCAAATGTGGAGGTTGATGAAAGGACGATCAGTCGTGTCCACTTTGTGTTGGATTCTGACCTTGTCGGGCTTCTCCATCTCAAGTCTTTGGTCCCAAGTCAAGGGCATATGGTAGCTGATGAGCGGCTGAATCACGGTTATCTTGATGAAACACCAAAGGTTCGATTATGGCAAGTGGAGATTGGTTGACGTCCAACTCTAAATAGTTTCGTATTTCAGAGCGCAATTGAAATTGAAATAATTCAAAGATCGAAATAGATCTCATTGATAAGTGAAGCAATGTCGTATGCTTGCTATTCCGCTTTGTCCAAACCCTTCTCAATTGGGAGTCGACCGTGGGTGGTCCAATTAATAATCAGAGTTCTTTATTGATAGGAGTCGGATGTTTCTGTCATTGTCAATCCGGATCGTGTTAAGTTACAACTACTTGTTATGCTTGTGAATGATGTATTCATGTCCGAGATATGAGCAAAGCAAGATGAACCGATATTGACGGATTAGTGGTAAATTACTTGGGGTCGGACCCGAGAAAGTTTGATATTTGCTTGGAGTTACCGAATTCGAAGGTCGGTGATGAACGGTGCTTGGAGTCATCTTGGCGTTTGCTTGAGGAAAATCTTGATCTTACATGAGTTTGGCTTTAAGCCAAAGTTTCTTGGGTTCCAAAATCTTGCTTGCTTTTGCGATTGATCAAACTCACATGCAAAGTTAAGCCAAATGATAAATGGATATATAACCTATCAAGCTCGACAAAACATCAAGCGTTATACCAACACCAAGCTTCAATGAATATTGTACGTCATTTATCCATATTTTTCCATAATAAAAACAGACATAATATATGATACTAGCTCTGTAAAAAATGTTGGAAATTAGTAACTTTTAAGATTTCTTAATCTGGCAAATGAGCGAGAAGAGAGGAGCGATGTACTCAAAAAACTCAAAATATTTTTTCTAAGAAGATGTTATAACTGCGAGTTTAAACCAGTGAAGAAAATATCAATTATCGCTAGATTTTGGGGATAGGTGGAAGAAAATAGCTAAATATTTGTTGGTGGATATGCTAACAGGAAACGATCGTGGATATGCTAACAGGAAACGATCGGTGTTAGTGATCTTGGAACGATCGATGAAGATGCCAACTGAAACGATCAGTTAAGATGCTAACTGGAACGATCGATGAAGATGGCACGATCATATAAAAAACGATCGTATATAAATGATCGGTGGAGAACGATCGTGTAGAAAAAACGATCGGCCATATTCATGTTGGTGGAATGACCACATATGGAACGATCGTACATAATGATGCATTGTATGGATTTGTAGGGGACAATCATTGAGTATGTATGGGGCATGGTCAATGACCGATTGTTCACATATGCTTCAAAACTTGAAACTGTACGCACATTCATCAGTCACATGACTAATCGAACACTGGTATCATGATTCCTTCTTTTGCAGGAGAAGTAGACTTGGCTTCTCTGGCCATGACCAATAGTTTCCTTGTATATCTCTTTCAAATATGAGTAGAATATGAAACTTTTCGATCGAAAGCTGGATCTATCTCGCGAACATGAAAATCCACAAGTAGAAGATGAGATCCAATCAAGCTAAGAATTCATCTCGCAATGAAAGCATCAAAATGTTGACGCCAAAAAGGGACATCAACAGCCGATAAAATCCCACAGAGATTAAATAATGAATGAAACTAAAAGCATAAATAAAAAACTAAACGAACACACAGATTTTTATAATGGTTCGGCAATCTTGACCTACATCCACTCTATATTTTTTGATCTTCCATTTGATTATGATTACGAGAGTGTTTGGATCAACTGTGATCCATTAGTACAAAAGTGAAAAATGAAAATGGCGAGCCTCGACAGCCAAAAAAGATCCTCTTTATGGAGAATGGCCTTTGCATTTATAGAAGAAGACGTACATGAATTGAGTTGAAATTTTGCAAGAAGACTCTCTAGGCCCAGAAGGGCCCATCATATCGATCGACATGCTAACTCAAAGATTGGAAACGATCGGCCCAATGTTAGCCGATCTTTTTTCTTGGTTTCAATCATCGTGCGATCGTTTTTAGAGGGTCCTACATGCTTCTTGATATTGCTTTTGAAATATGGAATCATTCTGATTTGTAAATTGAAAGATATGGGTCGATCTTGGTTAAAGTTGGATTATACATGGAATGTACCGGTCGTTTTGATGGATTGGCGGGAATCGATTGGTCAATATCGATCGGCCATCCTAAGCCCTTCACCTTTTGATACACGATCGTTTTTGCAGGCTCCTCTTCATCTTATTGATGTTCTAAAAGTATCACATGAATTGACTTCGTGGATTTCGAGATATTGAACATTCTCCAATGACTTGAACTGTTTAATGGATCATTTTTTGGTCGATTCATACAAATCCTTGCTTCATCCGTAGCTTGAGCATATGAACTTTAATCAACTCCAAATTTGAAATATAACTTCACGGGGCCATGCTAGTTACTTCATGCTAGCTACATCTCGATTGGGTCTTGGTTCAAATCCGCCCGACCATCGTCTGTAGTATTGTACGCCATTAACTCCTAAGGCTGTCGACCATCCTTCTAAGCCAAATCGATGATATCACGGCTTTGTCGAAAGGCGGGATAACACATACGAAGAATCAAAGAGAAAAGCAACAAAATTTGATAAATTTTTTTAATGACTGCCTGCTTACCTCGTTAAAATCAGAGCTATCTTCGATTCATTCTCGATTTCGATTTCAAACTTGAGTTTTTTTTCTTCTTTTTTTTCGTCGCTTGCTTTCCGTTGTCGACAACCCGAGATGTTTTAGGGTTTAGCTGGATTTGAGCGGCCGTATAATTTTAGAGGAGGGAAAGTGGATAAGATGTTTTAGGATTTAGATGGGCCGGGCTTGACTGTGACTTAAGGTTATTTTATTGTATTATAATGGTGGGACGGGTTGTGTTGTTTATTTTAATTTGATTGTATTCAATTTAATTAGGTTTAATTTAATTTAAATTAGTTTAATTTAGTTAACTTTATTATTTATGCATTAAAAATACCGAAACCAAAACCGGAACCTCCAAAATTGACCGAAAGTAATAATATTTCATTGACTGAAACCGAGATCGAAACCGAGTTCTCAAACTTGATTTAAGTGGTAAGATTTGAAGATATTTGACAACAGTGGTGACAAACCTGCTTTATGATGATTTTGACAATATGTGTGCTTGTGCATGTGTTTGTCTGCATGTGCATTTTTTTTGCATATGCATTTTTGTGCGTATTTTATATATAAAATACTTCTGTTACTTACCCCATTATCTGTTTCACGCAGCCTAATTATTTATGTAAAAATTAACTAACTTAATCCTCTAAACCCATGAGCCATTGCGGGTCAGTTGATTGGTAATAACCCTACCTTACGGATGGTAGCCCAGCTAAACTGATATTGCTATTTAGAAACCCAGCAAAAACTGACAGTTTGTTTACCTTATTATACAAAAGATCCATGTAAGAACTCTTAGTATCCTTGATATTTTTCTTATTTTTTCCATTGTATGCTTCTACCAACCATATTTATGACTAATTTGCAGCGTACAGTGCCTCTTGCTATTGAAGGATCATTTGACTTCTTCAAAATTTTACCTCAAGACCCTTCTGCTATGTCTACTGAGCAGATCCAGTCACTTTTGTTGCTCTTACTTGAGTATATACATCAAGCTCCAGACAGTAAAGTTTCAGCAAAACCACCAAAATTTATGTACAAACATTTACAGCGCCTTATAAACATATATATAAGTTCGAATATGAAGGTCTATAAGGAAGATGCATATACTTTGGTGCGAGCAGCTATGATAAGTACTGGAGCATTTGATCAGAACGTATCTGAAATCGATGCATGGTTATTCACTTTAACCGGCTATTGTATGGATATTTGCAGCACCGATAGTATGGAGGAAACAACATTTCAGGAGATGACTTCCATTGTTTCTTCGTTTTTGTGCGACTCTGTTTCAACAGTCGGGAACAGCTTGTACAAATATATAGCTCAAGTTCAAGGTCTTATATCTAATGCAAAAATTATCAGTGGTATGTTATATACTTTTTTACCAATATGCTGAAATCTTCATTTCTTGCTTGATGATCATTCACGCATCGTTCAAACTATATGGATTTGTATTCATTAATTAACAAATGTAATATGGTAACAGATGACTGTCCTGGTTTCAGCTCACTTATCATTTGTGCCCTTGAGAAATGCCTCAGGTTGCTTGGATCTGAATCCAAAACTTACAAGTTATTTGATAAATCCATGATATCGTTCTATACATGCAATGCAATAAGCCTAATTCTGCAAACTCAGGTACACAAATTATCCCATCAGTTGCTTCGATTGTAGGTTTGATTGCACTTAAATTATCATGAATAACACTTGCACCCTTTTTAACTATTCATCGGCACATACATGCCTTTAACTCCAAAAGAACCTATCTTGAAATTATATCATGGTCAATCTCATTAATGGTCATTAGCTGATGTTTGGGAATCACCACCAACAAACTATATGCACATTATATGGTTAAGGTATGCTCAAGGATTAATGTGCTAAAACATATATTGTTGAGGGATGAACACCCAACTCACAAACTACCTGGTGGCTCTGTGCATTGAATTCTTCATGAATGACGTAATACTTTATATTTACTATTACCAAACAGGTGGAAGCAAGACCGTTATCTGGCATTATATTTTTGATTTTGGAAGAAAAGTTTAACGAGCATTTCATAAAAGGTGAAAATTCCACAATTAGTCATTGTGAGTGGAGGCCTATGATGAACTTACTATACTTTGCAAAGCTTATATTTTATCAGGACAATTGCAACTTTTCCCTATATTCTGAAAGCAATATCAAGCAGGGTGAAGATTCTTTATATCCCGTTTTAGTGAAAATACAGGAATTGTTAAAAACAGAAGATAATGTTAAGTTAGTTGGGGTTGCTACTGCTTTCATGTCATCAATAATTTCTGCGAAACATAATGATATATTGAGGAATTTACCACAGCTTCTTACTATCATGGAAACATATCTCAGATCTTATCTTCCCTTCTTGTCATGGGTTCTTTTTCTAGAGCATGGTTTTCTTGCAAACGTTGCTGATCTATGGTCAGATATGTTTTCATCCGCTCTCAGTGCGATGAATGGGGTAATAAGCAATAGCAAAATCGACCATCAATGCTCCCCAGAAACAGTTTTTTCAACTGCTTTCCAATTATATTTGAATAACACTCCATTTCATGCACTCTTTGCATCAATTATGGCTGTTGAAAATTTAAAGACAGTTTCAACACAAACTTTAGCTGTGTTGCACTCAGAAGAAATGGTAAGCCTTCTTCAGTTTAAGCTTTCTCAAGGTACTCCTGATGATCTGTTTGTATCCTTGAGGGTTCTTCTGTTCTGGGCCAATCGTACAATGTCGTACTGTAGGACTCATGCTTCAGATATTATAAAATACCATTTTCGAGTATGCATTACGCTTCTCAAATATCTACTAGAACATATTTCAGTGGCAAGTGGTGTTACTACACAGTACGTTCAAGACATTATTGACCTAATTTTCAAGCATCCAGTAATCATTCTTTCCTTATCGGCACCTTTTTACTTCACTGAACTCAAAGAAAATACCCGTGATTTGACTTCATTGGAGAACTTTCATCTTAGTGACCATGATGAGTTTCAATTATTGAGTATAGTGTTTAATTTTGCCATTACTGTTGGAAAGCAATGCCCTAAATTGATTTTGAATTCTCTTCAAAAATCCATTGATGATTTCGTGGAAAATATCAAATTGTCTATTATGGAAAGAAATGAAGAACTACTTTCTAAGCTGTACCTTCTTACCAAGCTGATGCAATTTACTTCACCTTTTGTATTGCTGAATCTTGTAGAGTTACTATTTGATCAACTTGAAAATAGTACTACTGAAAGCACTTCATCTTTTACAAAAGCTGTTTCAATTGGTTTGTATATTATGGATAGGGCACTTAGTATGCTAATTAGTTATTTACAACATCAAAACCTAGGTTTAAAAACCAACTTATTGTTGGGGGAAAAAGCTAGAAACGTCGACACATCCATATTGATGAAGATTTATCAAAAAATTTTGGATTCCAAATGTTTTTTGGAGTCTGAACATGCTGATGCATGTTTATTAAAATTAGTGACCATACTTTATGATCAGAAATTTGTAAATGTGCATCGCACTCCAGTTCCGTTATTTACTCAAATGTCAATGATGATTGCGATTAGTCCGATGAAAATGCTTCTACATTGTATTTACCCGACAAGTAAAACGAAAGGGAAACTTCTGTTACGCCTCACTGAAGTTAGCTCTATTCATATGAAACTCTTTGGAAAAATATTTATGGGAATTCTAAACAACAATTTCTCTGGGTGTGATCTTTTGAATAAGGAATGCTTTTCAGAAAAGGATTACTTGCTTCTACTTCCTACTGCTCTGTCATATCTGATATTTAATGTAAATAAGTACGGTGTAAAGCATGTAAGACCTCTTCGGAAGATTGCAAAGTTTTATTCTAGTATGCTTTTGGATTGTTTGTCAAATTGGAACGACTTCATCTCTCATGAAATATTCCACAATGAAGATGCTGAATTCTTGTCTGAGGATTTTCAGAAACATTTTAGCAATACTCTTCTTTGGAAAGCAGTTGCCATGTTTAGCTATTCACTAAGCCTGATTGGATATAAGAAGAAACAAAAACAATTATTGGGGGTATTTGATTCTCTGTGTTCAGATTATACTTTCTTTGACCAACATGGTTCTCAGTCTGATTTTTGTTCCTGTACGTATAAGGAGTCCCTTGAAATTGTTAATGGTATTGTTGCAAAAATATCGTTCACAAGGTCATTAATATTTCCACCGACAAGATTGGAGCTAGAAAGTGATGAACGGTCCAGAGCTTTCAAAAGTGCAAATAAATTTATGTGCATTTTGGTTAATACTCTTGAACATATCATAACGAAATTTTCTTCGCAGATTGAAAGTGCTACATGTTACCCAGTGTTCAAATTTTTAGAACACTACATTTTGAGCAGCATAGTTCAACTGTGCCTGGACATCCAAAGTCCTCTAAAGGAATCATCACCAATACCTATTTTAAATAATTTTTTTAATTTCTCTCTCCAGCATAGACTCATGGACCCTTTTACTTTAAGGGCAGTACGATGTATTCTTGTTACATTACCAGAGTCGATAAATTCTGCTGAAATATTTGCTTTACTGGTTAAACATCCTGAATTTGATCCTTTGATATCAAAATGCTGCATTGATATTGATTCAAGCGCCTTCACGCAACCACACTCTGGTATTCTCTCATCTCTTGACTTGTCAACTGTCTCTAAAAGCGATCAAGAAATTAAAAACAAACAATTTTCATTCAGTGAAATTAAGCTGGAACTAATTAAGCTGCTCAGAGCACTTTATCAGTTTAAAGGGTTAAAGCAATATACTGGATCACCTGAGTTACTTTCTCTACTTATGCATGGATATAGTGCAACTATGGGTGAAATCGATATGGAGACATTTCAACTAATGAATGAGATTGAAGCTATTGAAGGATTTAACATCGCTGATATGGATTTTGTGTGGGGTGGTTCAGCTTTGAAAGTTAAGAATGGATTGGCTGTTGAGGAAATATCATCAATTAACATGGATGTTGATGCTAAACTTACACTAGAGAAACGTAAAATGCTCTTTAGAGAGAATATTCCAGTTTTTCCACTGTTATCGGTAAAGACAGTGCTGCATTTTTGTAATGATAGAGCTGCACTGTATGATTTAGTTTCAATAAAAAGACTTTTAGAGGACAACAAATTTATGGACAGCTCAGAGGTATGTTCCATCTGTAGATCATTTATACAAAAATTTATTTCACGCTACTTCCCTTGAACTTGAAGTTCTAGATGCAAGTCAGAAAAATACTATTATTTTATATATAATATATGAGTTAGCTCTTGATAAATTTCCTTGTTGGCACATTGCAACCTAGATTATCATTTAAAGTTGATTCCACATATTGATCTTTTGACTTGTTTTTTTTTTTTTTTTTTTTTTTTGCAGAATTATTTTTCTTTACATGTCAATGTGTTGCAACCGTATGATCCTGTTTACATAATGCGGTTCTCTAACCATTGTCTTTCAATGGGTTACTTTGAACCTACCGAGTTTTCGAAACTAGGTCTTCTAGCAGTTGCATTTGCTAGCATATCTTCACCTGATGAGGAAACTCGAAAATTGGGTTATATTTGTCTGGAAAAGTTCAAGAATCATTTGGATACGAAGATTTCTATGGTTAGTATACATTTTTGCTAATTATTTATAAATCTCCTCAGTAACATAGTAGTAATTATATCGATAACCAATACCAACTTTGATATGCACGGATATTATGAAATTATTTGTTAAGTGTGATTCACTTTTGTATGTTCTCAGTAACCAAGCAAAACACTGCTAAGCTACAAGACTTGTATGTTTCTTTTAAAATATCATCCACTAGCGTCTGCTAGATCAAAAAAGGTTAATGATGTTTGGGGCATTCAACTCAAGACCTTAGATTAATGGCCAACAGCCTTACCACTATCACCAGTAATTTTTTGACATTCTGCTAGAGTTTGTTCAGTGGAGAACTATTCGCTTATCTAAAAATTGATTTGCAGTGTTGAGAATAGATCTTGTATATTAATTCAACTTTGAGATCATGAATTAAAAACTGTTATAGTTGGAGATCCTTATGCTTACCCTTCTCGTCCTGTTAAATTGATACTTGTGCAAACTCTTTAAGTTTTATACCGAAAGGTTTCTTGACAACTCATTTAAGCACATTACCGTGCTTTGCAGACTGTTCTAAGGTCATGGCAAGCAGCGGATCGTTATTCTGTATTTTAACCATAACATGAATTTGATTACAGAATTATGAGAAGAAGAAGGATGCACTGCAACTTCAGCTTCTTCTGATATACATTCAAAATGGGATAACTGAGGAGTGGCAAAGGATTCCTTATGTTATAGCTGCGTTTGCTGCAGAAGCATCTCTTGTGCTTTTAGATCAATCTAATAATCATTTTTCCATTATTAGTAAGTTTTTAAAGAACTCATCCCGGATGAACACAAAGGTAATCTTATATTTTATGACTTAAATTTGTAAGGTGAAATTGGACTATTTGACGTCGCTTGTGGTTACACCGTGTTTTTTTTTCTTTTCGTTTTTTGTTACAGACGATTCCGTTATTTCCAGAATTGCTGCAAACAAGTTCATTAAAAACAGACCATTTGTGGATATTGAAGCTACTATATGCAGGATTAAATTCAGATATTGATGCTGATATTTACAAGAAGCAAGAAGTCCCGAAGCTCCTCCTGAGTTTCTTTTCATCTTCGCTGTGTGATCATGAGTTAAAGATTTTAATACTTCAGGCAATCACTTCTAATTTTTTTTTTTTAGTTTGTCAGATTTGTTGTGCATGCGGACTGTCTAATGAAATAAATAGTGTATAAATACAAATAGCATGATCACTCTTATAGTATTACTAAAATTTACGAGTCTCTTCATGCATGTTTGTTTGGACATGCATAAGCGTCATGTTTAGTTGTTGATTTAACCAAAGGTAATTTCTTGGTGTGTGTACTTTTTGCAGTGTGTTCGGAATATTTCTGCTGATTTCCATCATGTTTAGGTGATTAAACTAATGATAATTTCTTACCATTGTATACAAACCTGGTTATATTTCTATGTGTACGTATGTCATGTTTAGTTGTTGATTCAACTTGAGATAATCTCTTCCCATAATTTATAAACTTGCTTAATTGCACCTCCTTTGGAATATCTCTGCAGCATTTGCATAGAATTGTTTTATCCTTACCTATTACTCGTCTTCTCAGTGACCATAGGTGACAGTCTAAAATCCCTACCTTAGAAATTAAAAATCTTATGCTCATCTGGGTTCATTATCATTTTGAAAAGGCATTTGAACGTTATCTTAAACAATTAAGAGCATTCCTATCGTTTCTTGTTTAGGTGCATACCCTGCATTATTTGGTATTTATTTCCGATAACATTTGTGTACTGGTAACTTGCTTCCTTCAACTCAAACTTTTTTCTTGCATCGCAGATAATGAAGAAATGTGTGAGGTATCCACTGTTAGCTCTTTCCACCGTCAAGAAACATGGTTTAATATCATGGTTATCTTCTACTCTTTTTGTCAATACAAATAGGCCATTGGGGGACCATGACGAATTTTCTCTGAAATTGATGGAGTTAACAATGAAGGTAAGCAATTTTCTATATGCCTATTTTGTTGTAATATGATAAGTGCCGGAACCTCGTTTCCTCAATTTCAACATGTGATAAACCTACACATTCTCACACACTTTCTTAATCATGGATTTAAAATACATGTATCTTTGATTCTCTGGATGATTCAGCCAGTTGAAAATTACCTTCACCTAGATTAAAACATTCTGTATGCTCAGTTGATCACATATTTAGGATTGAAGGTCATTTTAGCAATTATGCGATGCTGGCTAACTCCACCATAACACATTTTATATTATTTCGCTATCAATTCTTGTAGCAAAAGAGCCTCTTCTAAAGAACAAAGAAAGCTATTATAAATTTCTCCTCTACTATAATCAACTTTTTATTTGATATGGATAACAGTTAAGTAGCTATTATTTGTATGGATCTTTATTTCTGACCTACATATGTTGTTAAAAAAATGAAATATATAAAAGTTGTGTTAATTAATTAAGTGCAGCATCTTCATAAGTGCTTTTTGGTCTGCTTGTAAGTGGTTTAATATATAATTTTGCCTTAGGTTATCCATGATAGCATCTCCTCTCCATCAATTAGTGAATGGCTGCAAGTCGATGCATTTGAGCAACTATCGAGTTTATCATCTCATTTGCATATTCTAGCTGGGAGTTCCTCGGGATTGTTCAAAGGAAATGGTCTCATAGTAAACTCTTTACTAAGCATAATATTGTCTACTATGAAAACATCACATTACAGAAAGAGTAACCAATCACATTTTACCTTATCGCTACTCGGCCTGTGTCAATTGTACCGGGAAATTGACGTTGAGTTCTCTGGTTTGAATATCAACTCTATCAGCACTATCGGACTTGATATCATACTGATGTCTACACCACCACCTGCTGTGATTCCAATGGTAATTTCTTTTTTGAAATAAAAGGAAGTACTTGAGAAAATATTCCATATCACAGATGTTATTTGAATAATTATCTCTTTTACTATTGGTTCTCTAGGTCTGTCAAATGTATTCCGGTTTTGTGTCAATGAACGTTTTGATTTGTGGGACCATTTTAGAAATAAGAAGGCTTTCATAACCATTAAAAGGATCTTTCATTAAAATCAGAAGTTTTTTCCCAAATTTATAAAAATGGCTCGTCTACTTACGAAATGGACGTAGATGCTGTTATGTCAAGAGGGGTTATCATTTTTGTCTTCATGATTAATATTGTATGTTTAGCTCATTGATTATGTATCATCACTTTACTTTCATTGGCTACTGCACTACTTAAAAAGAATGTTAAGCTCTAGTTAATTCTACAGGCAACCATATGTTATCATTGGCTTGACAGTAAGCGAAGTAATATGACAAGAAATGTGGAGACTGTTCCTTTTCCTTGGCCATCCTAATAAATGTTTTTACGGAATGTTTGCCAAACACCCTTCAAAAAATTTCTTAATAGATCAAATCCCTCTTCCAAAAACACCACGATATACCACTAAAAATATTTTTGCTATTTGTGTTTTTTAATTCACAATTTAAATTTGCATTGAATCGCAACTTAATCCATGCAAATATCGAAAAAAGTATTCAATTTTTTATTAGCGCAAATATTTACAAAAAAAGCAAATACTTGTAATAAAGGCTGCAAATTTTCAAAAAAATAAATTGCATTAAAAACAGCATATTTTCGAAAACAACTACATGAATATTCTGTGGATTGCGTTTTTCAGAGGGGACGGGAGTGCATTATGTTTGGAAATAAAAGTGCTTCACTAATTTCCAATTTCTTTTATATTGTTAGATTTATATACTTTTTTTTTCGGCCTAAATTCTCATTTGGCTCATTTCTATGCTACCATTCAGGATATGGAAAACCTAACAGAGCTGCTTACACGAGCAATCCCAGCTGGTTTAAAATCATTCCATGTGCGGACCAATGATTTAAATTTTCTCATTGAATTTAACAGACAACAAGAAGATAATTTATATATCTCTAAACTATTACGCTGGGTATCAGCTTCAGTGATACTGGGAAGCATAAACAGTAAAGATTCTAAGCTGTGCAAAACATCTTTAACAAATGGATCAAAGATGGTAACTCTACAGTCTACACTAGAAGTAATTTTGGATAACGAGTGTGAAAATGTGGAAAACTATTCTAACTCCAGTGAGGCACTAGCAATCAATATACTTTATCTTCAACAACTTCTTAAAAGGGATAACAGTTGTCTTCCATCAGTAATATTGGCTCTTCACCTGTTGCTCATGCTTAAGCAAGGTTAGTTTCTTTGATTAATTAATTAATTTACCAGTGTTTGTATGAGATACGATCAAGTTGTTTACATGAATCAATAACTCCCAATCTGGAAAGGGGTATATTGTTTACAATACTCGAATGGATAAGCGAGATATGAACTTCATAAGGGTAAATTTGAAAGTTGTTTTCATATATGTGGTACTTCATTTCTCTTGAATATAGATTTAGTTTCTTCAACACTCTTTTCAGAATGTCTGTATAAGTGTGTATCCTTATTAGTAATTGTAATAGAAACACAACTTTTGGGCCAACCGCGAACTTCTGAAGTTGCCCCTATATACAAAGGAAATGTCAAGTTTGAATCTCACTTGGAACAAAAATTGCTATGTATTTTCAAATGGAAAATTTAGTACACAAATAAGATCACTAAGTTCATATTTCAATCTTAGCAAAAGTTTCATATATTTCTTTTGATTATAGTTTTAGAAAGTTGGAAAATTGTCTTCATATACGTGACATTTAATTTCTCTTGAATATAAATTAGTTTTCTTTTCTACTCTTTTCATGTATGTATATAGGTTTAAATTTCTGATATTTTTTCTACTATAGGGTGCACAAAATTCGACGAGATTTCTGCTGGATTAGCTGTGAATTACTCAAAAATACGCTGTCCTCCTGAAATCAGTCCAGATTGGAGATGGTTTGTGAATTCTTTAAGTTAACTCCTAGTTTATAAACAAATTTCTTTGATTATCATATCAGCGCATCTTCTCCCATTTGTAAATTCAGTTACAATATTGCATCCTTGTCCAGTTTTTGTAGTCTATTTAAACAAACAGTAGCAACAATGTTATGAAAATTTAAAGTTAATTATTACCTAGGAATTGCTATAATCGAAACAAATACCCAGGATTCCTAAAATCAATCACAGTATCACAGTTCCTTACTTCTATATACTCCGTTAAGGATATCCTTTTGTCTCTCAACATAAGTAAAAATTAAGCTAGTGAATCACCATTTGATCTAAAACGTAAGTAAAAATACAGTAGATCTATTATGTCACCAATTATCTTTCTGTGTTCCACTAGACTCACACACATGCGCGCGCACACACAGATGGAAGGATTCCGTCACACCCCTTTCCGCTGCACTTCATTTATATCCCTATGATTCTTTGGGTTACACAAATCGAAATCGAATGAAAATATGTAATGTTATTTCATTCCTCAGGATCATCTTCCCAATTTCTTTTGATTTATTTGAATAATCCTAATTAAAAATACTATTTCTAATCAGTGGTTAAAATAAATATTTTAACAGTTGATAACGATTTTAACATTTCGAACGTGTTAGAGGTCTCAGAACGGTCTATTTTTGTGGCCAAGAGGTTCGTATTGTAGATTGAACATCCCAATCTATCATTTGATTTCAGACAGTGTAGCACGAGCGTAGAGTGTATCTATGTATGTATACATACACACCCACACATTGAAAATATGAATACAAGAAATATTTATTACCACTACATTTGAAACAATAAGCGTACAAGCAGTTGATCGATATATGTTCCTTTTTTTGGATAGGTCGTACGATGAACCATGGTCATTAAAAGAGGCTGAAGACGCGCAAATAAGATCAAAAGAAAAACAAATGGAGGAAGAACAAGCTTGTCAAAGCAGTCTTCTCATGTTCTCCTATATTTTAGGAAGAGAATATTCAAGTTTGTCTGTACTCTGTAGCGAATTGGAAAGTTCTGGATTATTTGAGTGGGAGAGAGATACGTTCCTTGAAACCAACAAAAGAAGCAAAAAGGGTGTCAAAACATTTGGTTAATTGATTTTCGTTTCATGTATTTTTGTAAAAAAAAAAAGTTCTAATTTTTGCTTAGGGCAGTTGTTTCATATGCCAATTTTTCAGTATATTTTGAGTTAGTTTCTTCTCGTAGCGTGAAATTTTGTTTATTGAATAGTACTGTGTGACGTTATAACTGGACCATTGACTTCTTTAGTATTTGACTTTTGTATTAAAGACAGAAAATGGTTTATTGAAGAAACCAGTTTATTTGGATTTTTTTTCTTGGTAATATTTGATTTTGTTGTTATAACTAAAGTAAAAGTTATTTTTTTTATACAACAAGACTATAACTTAATTAACATTCATTTTGGTGTTTTGTAGATCGAATCTAAGACTTTGGTCTCGGGAGATCTTACAACTTGGTTCTTGTTAATTTTTTTTATTATTCTGCAGCATTGGAAAAGTATGAATCAGGTTGTGTACATTTTTTAAAACTTGACGACAAGAAAACTTGATTTATTTTTCTAACCTTTTATAAATAGCTTTCTCAAGTTAATAAAGTTTTTAATTTTTTTACTTTAATAAATATATATTTCAATTTTTATCAAACAAATATATAGTTGAGTAGATTCAATATTTTTCTCATTTTCTTAATGAAGGCCGACTTTCCTTTTAAATATATACAGGTATAGATGTATTAGAAAATTTTCTTATTGATCGCATGTGATTTCTGAAGAAATGTATTTGTTGTAAGATATAACTTTACTTAGACCTAGTAGAATCCTCTTGAGTTCACAACTTTCATTTGCTTCGATGTCTTGCTTCATTGCCAAAGGTAGGCGCATCTTTGTGAGAGATAATGTAGCTAACTCGTCGGTGGTGGTTTGTTGTTGTTGTTGAAACTAGTCTAAATTGCACGTATGTGCATCCAATAGCTAGAAATATTTACTCTTTATTTAATAAAATTTTTATGGACAGATGTGTGCAATAGTGCAAAGCTTTAATGGTCACGGTACTTTTATTTCAAGCAAATTGACAGTGAATTCAGTTGATGGATGGCTGTGAAGCACAACTGCGTTTCACATTAGGAGTTAAGTTTATTGATTTTGATTTAGTTTCTCGAATACTCAACTCTTTAACATTGGATCGGGAAAGAAAGGTATTAGCTATTGAAGAAGCTAATGATCTTTCTACTCTCAAGGTTGAAGAGTTGATAGGAAATTTAACGTGCTATAAAGGTAACTTACAGGCAAGAAAAGAACAAAATGTTCAAAAGAAGAACATAGCATTTCAAGCAAAGAATGATGACTCAGATTTGGATGAAGAAGAAATAGTTTTCATTGTCAAGAATTACAACAAATTCAAGAAATTTAGAAAGATGACCAAATTCCAAAAAGAAGGGAAGTTCAATACAACAAATCATCTCAAATCAAGTGCTATGAATGTGATCAATACGGACACATGAAGAAGGATTGCCCTAAACGCAACAATGAGAAAAGAACAAACTTGAGAAATTTAAGAAGAAAAGAGTTTTTAAAGTCACTTGGGACGATTCTGATTCATCATCATCTTCTGAGAGTGATAGT
Source organism: Allium cepa (assembly GCA_030765085.1). NCBI lineage: Eukaryota > Viridiplantae > Streptophyta > Magnoliopsida > Asparagales > Amaryllidaceae > Allium > Allium cepa. The sequence goes on from CM060930.1 coordinate 245,800,827, forward strand.
GATAGTGATGGAGAACAAACTAAGTATGTTTTATGGCTAACACTAATGAGGTATGTCCTGAATTTAGCTATAATGAACTATTAGAATTAAGTATGGAACTTGATGGTAAGTTTAGACAAATCAAAAAATTGAATAAAGAACACCTAGCTAGAATAAATCGATTAGAACTAGAAATTGAATTACTAAAGGATGAAAAAGTTATTTTAGAAGAAGAATTAGAGATTTCACAAGAAAAATGTAAAAAGTCTGTCGAATATGATACATAACTTAGCGAAATAGATAGGTTAAAACTTGAGAATAATAATTTGATTAAGGAGAATATTGAACTAAAAAGTAGTATAGAAATTTCAAAAACTGAAATTTGTGAATTAAAGGATAAACTAGAAAAAATTATTAACAATGTTTCAAAGTTTAACAAAGGAAAACATGATCTTGATAATTTAATTAAAATTTTGAAACCTTCTGGTAATTGAAATGGATTAGGATTTGAAAAGAATTCACAAAAAAAGGGTAGTACTATAAAGCAAAGCATCTTGCATCAAAGTTTTAAAAAGACACCAAAGTTAGGTAAAATTTAAAAGTATAAAAATTTGGATATCAAAGTCTAATAATAAGTTAATTAGACAAAAACATATTGATTGTTTTCTATCAAGTGTAGTATTTAACAATAATTACATTTTTAAAGGACCCAAACCCACTTGGGTATGACTACCCTTTCCTTCTAACATTTAGGACCATAATAAAAGAAGTGGGTACCAATTGAAAAATTTGTGTTTTGTAGGTACCCAAAATAAATACAAGGAGAAATTGATACTCGATAGTGGCTGCTCAAAACACATAACCGGGAATGCCAAGATGCTCTCAAATATAAAATATATTGATGGAGGCACCGTAATCTTTGGAGACAACTCAAAAGGATATGTCATCAGAATTGGAGTAGTCATAAACATCGGTATTTCTAACTCTCCTATTACTTCGAATGTTTTATTAGTAGAAAATTTAAAACATAATTTACTTAGCATTAGTCAACTATGTGATAAAAGTTTTCAAATAAATTTCGAGAAAAATCGATGCAATATATTTGATAATAATAAAAATTTATCATTTGAAGGATTTCGAAATAAATATATTTATATTTTGAATATGAATATTAAACAGAATTCAGATTTATTCTTGATCGCTAAACTTGATGATCCATGGCTATGGCATAAACAATTTTGTCACATGAATTTCAAATATATAAATAAATTATCAAAACATGAACTAGTTAAAGGTTGTGTAATGCATGTCAAATTGGAAAATTAAAAAGGAGTTCTTTTAAATATAAAAATAATATTTCAATAAAACAACCATTGGAATTGTTGCATTTAGATTTATTTGGTCCTACTCAAGTAAGATCAATAAATCATAACAAGTATGTTTTTGTAATTGTTGATGATTTTTTCCGACATACATGGAATTTATTTTTAAAACATAAAAGCGAAACTTCTGGTATGTTTAAATTTTTTGCAAAAAGAATTAAAAGTCAAATGAATTTGAAAATTAAAAATATTCGCAGTGATCACAGAGGAGAATTCGAAAATGAACTTTTTACAAACTTTTGCAATAAGAAGGAAATTAATCATAATTTTTCAATTCCACGTACACCACAATAGAACGGTGTAGTTGAACGGAAAAATTGAACCTTTCAAGAATGTGCAAGAACAATATTAAACAGCAGTAATCTACCAACATATTTTTGGGCTGAAGCTATTGTCACTGCTTGCTATGTTTTGAATAGAGTGACACTACGACCAATGACAAAAAACACCTGTTATGAAATATTTTTTGGTAAAAAACCTAGTATCATATTTTAGAACATTTGGACCAAAATGTTTCATATTAAATACTAAAGACAATCTAGGAAAGTTTGATCCTAAGGCCGATGAAGGAATATTTGTTGATTATTTGGATCGTAGCAAAGCTTATAGAATTTATAACAAAAGAATGAGTATTACAGTAGAAAGTTTACACGTTTCTTTTGATGAAAATTTTATAGCTACACAAATTAATGACGACGAAGAAATACATCCAAAAGATTCCTCTAACACACCTCACAATAATAATGAAGCTATTGATCAAAATAATACTCTAGTTTCACCTCCTAGGATTTTAAAGAATCATCCTATAGATAACATCATTGAAGATTTAAATTCTAGAGTAACTCGAAATCAACTTAATGAAATAAGATATGTTGCATTCGTTTCAAATTTTGAACCAAAGAACTATAAAGAAGCTTCTAAAGACGACTTTTGGAGTTTAGCTATGCAAGAAGAATTAAATTAGTTCGAACAAAATAATATTTGGAAACTCGTACCAAGACCAGAAGATCAATCCGTCATTGGAACTAAATGGGTATTTAATAATAAAGCCGATGAAACCGAAAATATAGTTCGAAATAAAGCACATTTAGTAGCACAGGGGTATAATCAAGAAGAAGGAATAGATTACGATGGAACTTTTGCACCTGTAGCTAGATTAGAAGCTATACGAATTCTACTCGCTTTTGCTTGTCATAACAATTTTAAATTATATCAAATGATGTCAAAAGTGCATTTTTGATTGGTGTTATCCAAGAAAACGTATATGTTGAACAACCACCGTTATTTGAACATGAAATTTTTTCAAATAATGTTTTAAAATTAAATAAAGCATTATCTGGGTTAAAACAAGCTCCTAGAGCATGGTTCCATAGGCTTAAAACTCATTTAATCTCATCAGGATTTCAAATTGGTAAAATTGACTCAACTTTATTTATTAAAAAAGATAATAATGATATTTTAGTTATTCAAATTTATATCGATGATATCATATTTGGATCAACTAATGAAAATTTATGTGTAAAATTCTCTAATATAATGAAAAATGAATTTGAAATATATCGCATGGGAGAATTAAATTTCTTTTTAGGATTACAAATAAAACAACTAGAGAATGGTATCTTCATACATCAAGAAAAATATTGCAGTGAACTATTAAAACGTTTTGGTATAGGTAAAACATCTAGTAAACCTTCTCCTATGAGTACTACGGTCCATCTTGATAAAGATGAAAATGGGAAAAATTTTGAAGAAAAATTACATAGGAGTATGATTGGTTCGCTATTATATTTAACCGCGAGCTGACCCGATGTAATGATGAGTGTTTGTCTCTGCACACGCTTTCAAGAAAAACCAAAAGAATCTCATCAAAGAGCCGTTAAACGTATTTTGAGATATTTATCTAACACGAAAAACTATGGACTACTCTATCCAAAAGGATCATCCTTCGAACTTGTATCATATAGCGATGCTGATTTTGGAGGATGCAAGACGGATAGAAAAAGTACCAGTGGAACGTGTTATTTCATCGGATAATCTCTCGTCTCATGGTTTAGTAAAAAACAAAATTGTGTTTCTCTATCCACTTGCGAAGCCGAATATATTTGAGCGGCATTAGCATGTACACAAGTAATTTACATGCAACAAACCTTAAAAGATTTTGGAAAAATAATTATAAAATCCCCAATTTATTGTGATAACACTAGCGCAATCAATCTATCTAAAAATCCGGTAAATCATTATCGAACTAAACATATAGATATAAGACATCATTTCTTAAGAAATAATGTTGAAAAAGAAACTATAATTCTAGAATATGTTAACACTGAAAATCAAATAGCCGATATCTTTACAAAACCATTAAGCGAACAAACCTTTGTAAAATTACGACGAGACTTAGGCATTTGTTCACTTAATGAACTTTTAAACTAAGAATTTTTTTTATATCCACAAGTTTATTAGCTTGTTTAAAACCTTTAAAAATTTAGACAATAATTGTGAACCATAAAAATACTACCTATTTTTATATTTGGATTGCTATAAAACTAACTTTCTGATTTTTTTTACATATCAAATATTGAAATCAAAATGTCATCTCAAGAAATAACTTCAAATAATTCTGGATCGCCATCCTTGAATGTACCCACCCCTTTACTTCGTACTCCTTCACCTCCTCGTTCCCTACCTTCTCCTGACTTCTCAAAAAATCGATGGGGACTATCACCACTACCGAAGAAAGCCAAACAAGAAAAACCGCCTATAGTCCATGAAAAACTTGATGAAATATCACATTATCAATTTGCAATGATGGATGTTCAAAAGGAAATGTACTATACACAGCAAGGAACAATCAAACATTTGAACTTCCTAGAAAAAGCTCTATATGCTATATGTGGTCATTCTCCAACAAAGAAATGTTTACATAAAAATCTCCACGCTTTGTAGAAAGGGGCATTTCACCAGAAGGACAAACTTTACAGTCTAATTAGTTTCTAGGACACACATTCAAAAAAATTACTTTCAAGACCAAAGTTAGCAGAATAATTACTTTCAAGGACAAAGTCAGCGATCCAATTACTTTCAAGAACATAATTTCATAGGTTTTTAGGCCCTAGAAACTAATTATTTTGTGTTTTGTCTTTGAAAGTAATTATTTTAGTTTTGTGTCCTAGAAACTAATACCACTTGCTAAAGAGTCCCTTGTGGCTAATTTCCACTTGTAGAAACTTCTAGAGACGAACCATTAACTTCGTCATCCAAACCTCCTTCCTTATCCTCAATCAACTATGGTGATCCCACCTACGAACCAAATTCATGGGACCGTCAGGAATGGAATGAAGGCAAACAAACTATGACGTTTGTAAACAATTATATATATATATATATATTTGTGTGTACTTTATTCCATTCAATAAATAAATTTTTTAAAACTATCAACAAAAAAAAAAACTAATCTGGAGTTTTTCAGTCGTCTGAAATAGATTCCAAACATCCGAAATAGGAATCTGGAACAACTGATATATGTTTCCAGACGTCTGAACTTATTTCTAGACGTCTAAAATGACTCTTTGTCTTACAATTAAACTTTCCATACGTATGCATTCTAATTCCAGACGTTTGATTTTACTCTCTGCTTCTAAATTAGGCATCTTCAGACATCTGATCCACTATTTCAGACGTATGGAACTGGAAATAACAGTTTTTCAAAACCTATATCTAATCGATCAATTTCTTTTTCATTATTCAATTCGTTTCCAAATTAAAATTTATCTTTCTCAAAATCTTATAATCGAATTTCTTACCAAATTAATGCCACCACATACAAAAAAGACGGGAGTTAAGAAAAGGAAGCATGGAGAAGAATCTTCCTCTCAATCATTGATGGTAACTGATACTCAAATCAAAATACAACAACAAAATTAGATGCAGCAAATGAAAGTAAGATGCGAAGATAAAAGCACTACTTCTGGAGTGTAATATTTGGTATACAATTCCCTTTTTTGGGTAAATTATTGTTATTACTTCAAAAAAAATTATATGGTAATTCCTTCAGGGAATATGGTGTTTCCTTTTAAGGAATTGCAATGTAACAAAAATAAAATTCCTATAACATCTCTTCTGGGATGTTGGATTTTGCAATATAAATATAAATAAATCTCTAAAACATCTCTTCAAGAGATTAGTATATACACAAACATCCGTAAATATAAATAGTACGACATATGAATAATCCGTTTTGGAGAATATTAAAATGTATTTCTTCAACTGAATAGCTAGCCATATATGTACATAGAAGTAATTTATGAAAACATTGGTTTTTTTATTAATGAAAATCAGATCAATTAATTATTTTATAGTACTTATCAAACTTCAAGTTTGAGTTATTATAGATTTATCAATGAGAAAGAAACAAAGAGAATAACTAAATTATAGTTACTCATTGAAATGCAATTAGACTTTGCATTGCGCAAAAACCTGTTAATTGATCATGTATACTTTCCCATAATTGGAAGTAAATAATTGAGAAAAATAATTTAAACTGACTACAACATATAAACTGAAATGTTACTTGAATTCATACCAAAAAATAAATGTCCCTTTCCAAGACTAAATTAATAGTTACTTTTTCAATCCGGTAATGTTTGAAATAACATATAACATAATATCTTCAGGATATTTGGTTAATATAATGAAATGTGAAGATATAATGTAAGGTATAATTCATTTGGAGATTTGTAATCTCTTGAATGCAGCATCATTATCTCATATGATAATTTATTAATTTCCTTTAACTTCTTCAAGAAGTACAACCTTATCATTTTACACAATTTCAATAGAGCTTTAGGCTTCTAATTCATAACCTTCAAGTTCATTAATTTATTATGAATTTCGGGTTCTAAATTTTGTGTAAACTTCCTTTTTTAGAAGCTTATACCTTTTGACAAATTAAAAAAAATACTGACAAGAATTCGAGCTTGTAAAGTTTATCAGAAAATCTTTTCATAATTCAAGACTTCGGGTCTTGGACTTTGAGTTATGCAACTTCTATTAAAATAAATTCTTTGCACAAATTCAAGTTATTGTTAAACCTATTTCTTCCATTAGGACAGACATTACTTGTCAAAATAAATACATCAAATAGTAAATCATACGTCTATTCTTATTCCAAACACAAACGTACACTCTTATTTAATTTACAATAATCAATGAATTTAATGCATTTATGATAATAAATAATTTAATTTATTAACATAGCACTTGCAATTAATTCATTTATGATAAAAATAAGTACAATTAACCTTTACGTGGTCTAGGATATAACTACTGTCACGACAAAATGATTTCATTATAAATATATGAACCAATTGAACAAATAGTACTTAAAGTGACACAATTCCATCTCAAATCTTGGTTCAATATTACTCAATAATAAAATTAAAATGAATATATTAAAATGAAAGTTTATTTCCCAATAATCAGAATTTCTAAATAAACAGAATTATCATCTCAGATCTATCCATATCATTCATAATCATAAATAACTATACATCTCAGATCCAAATTATTATTATTTTCATAAGAAAACTAAATTCATAATTCTTTTACAAATATATCAAAACAAACATGTAAATCTTCAAATCAACACAAGTTATTTCAGAAATTTAGGGAAATAAGATTATTTCCTAAAAATAAAAACATTTCAGAATTTTATTTAATTACACAAACCATATTCAGATCACTTAGATCTTGCTTTCTACATCAGAAGCAACCTTTTGGTCTAAGAAAACAACTTTAGCTTCAAGCCAAATCCAAAATTATCAAAATAATAATAATATTTCATACATAGATCAAATAGATCTAAAATTTGAGTAAGATATTTCAAGAATTCAACGACTTATAAAGAAAGTCGATTTAAAACTTACTCAAGAAATTAAAAATTCATAAAGAAATCAAAGATGAGTGGATCAATACCACTTGTTAGAAATTTCGAATCAATTCAAACTGAATTATTTATTAAGCGCAAATTCTGAAAGAATAAAGAAAATTTATTTTAATTAGAAGATATGTAAAAATAAGTAATCACAGAAGTTATACCTAATTTCAATAATTGAATAAGAGAAAATGATGAATACACATGAAAAAGAATAGATCCGATGATTAGAATATATACATCTTAAAGATATATCATTTTAGCATGATATCAAGATTTGGGCACGATATCAAGATCTACAAAAGATCTAAAAAAATTATAACATAAGATCTACAATAGAATGAGATCTGAAAAAGATAAGATCAATATAGTTAAATCTGAAAAATTGCTTACCATCTTGAGAACTACAATTAGATCTAGAAAACAAATTAGATTGGATCTTCTAGATTATCAAAATTCATATCTACAAAAAAAAATTGTTTAGAGATCTTGCTGATAACGTGTTATAAACTAAAAAGAGACAAGAAGCCATTAGAAAAGAGGAGAAAATGTTATTCACACTGATATCAGTCACACAAGATTGATTGATTCAATTATATTATATAGGCTCCTTAATATATAGGCCTTGTAGCATGAGATTGAACATTATGTGGGACTAAATAGAAAATAACAAAAGCATATTAACTTATATATTTACATATATTATAACACAAAATCAATTTTCAAGAAAAATCTAGTTTTTACACTAAATGACCAAAATTGAAAATTGATAAAATAAATGGTTTAAAAATATAAAATAAATTCTAAAAATCTTTTAAAATGTTTAAAAAGCGATTTAAGTTGAAAATATAGTTTTCTAAATGATATAAAATTCGTTTTGAAGAATATATCTTTTAAAGCACCTTTATAACACTATTTGCAATGTTTTTTGATAACTTTTGAAATAAAGGTTGAAACTAAACAATTCTTTCCCAAATTCTTAGTAAATGTTTTTAAGTAAATAATAAAGCATTTCAAAAGAAATTTGAAAAATTTAACATTATTTCAAAATGGTAAAATAAATAGTTAAGTGGTTTAAAAAGGGAAAATAAGTATGCGGAAACGACTAGTACATTTGCCTCGCCTGTGAGATCTAAAAGTGAAAACAAGGTGTGTAATTAAGGTTAGGGATGGGGCAACCAGTTTCCTGAACTTACCTGGCCTCAGTTTTATCTTTTAGGCGAGGGGTGGAACATATCGAAAGGAAAGCTCGGATGCTCAACATGGATTTTATAGAAATAATCTTCTTATACTCATTATTAAAATCCGAAGACGGAACTTGTCCTATTCGTGGAATTTAAAAGGTGATCCCACCGTTATTCCGCCCATAGTACTCATTGAATACAAAAGTTGATTTTGGATAAAAGTAGAATGATTTCTATTATCCTATTTTTTCTAAAGATACTCTTTAAAAATGATTTGAGAAATATTTAAATAGAGGTTTAAATGATTCCGTATTCACTAAAAGAATATTTTGAAAATATATATCTCTCGAAGATATTTTGTTAAAGGAAAACGAATGAATCGAAAAACAATCACCTAATTACGTCATTTTTATCGATAATTTCGAAGGAACCGAGATTGGAATTTTGTGATTCCTATCCGAAAACCACTTCGAACCAATTTACGTGTTCGAATTGAAGATGTTTGAAGACGGAGATATTGAGATGAATAATAACGAGGGACTACTTGTTGATTAATTAGGGATAAATTCCCGATTCACTATATTGTAGCAGTGGTCCTTTTGTTATGAAAAACCTCAAAACCAAAAGGACTTCTCGCCTAGTAATGGCCAAGGAAAGTGCCTTCGGTTTATCCTGTTCCTAGACAACTTGTATGGATGTTTGTCTGACATTTCATTTCTAAAAGATTAAGTACATTGGTATTTACAAACGTACATCAGTGGTGGTGGAGAAGGCAACTTCTCTTAGCGTAACACCCTCCTTGAGACATATGAGCTCAAGGGTTGTATTTTTATGGAAGGCAATTAGTAGTCAACGGAGATGGCAATGTGGCATTCAAAGATGTGATGTGTGCTATGTGTAAAGGTAATCATAGCCTCAAGCCTCATCAACCGAAAATGACCGAAATAGGGTTAGATGCAGCAAGGCTAAGTGGATCATTCCTAATTAGGGTATGACCATCCCCTTCTAGATATATTTCTTCCCGCTATGACGTTCGGGATGTAAATTAATGTGGATGTATGTGAAGATAGCTCTCGGATAAAGGTCGGTAATGACCGGGGGATGACATATTTGGTACTATCTAGTTTTAGAGATAGGTCGGTCTTGTGTTGGTAGAGGAGCTTTGTGATGGTTCCTCGGGACATCCATCTAAAGGTGACCCATTGGAAGGTAGTCCCTTCACTTAGCCATTTGTATGGAAATCCATTCTCCAATAAGAACCTTCAGACTTGATTGTAAACCTATTATGCTGGAATTTAACCAATGTAACAATTTCGGCTAAGATTAATAAATTTATTTGCAAATTTTTTCAAAGAAAGTCATTAAGGAATAATATCCCCAAATTTTACGTAGTAAAGAGTTTTGGTTATCATAAGGTAAAAACCCATTCCGTTTTTATGTGCAGCGTGGTCTTATGAGATACCTTTTTTTTTTCAAAATATCATACTTTAAGTTCTCACACCAGTCCCATGATTGACTCGGAGTTTGTTTTTTCCTTTAAACTCTAGGTGCCCTATTTTTCGGGCAACCATGTAGTCAGGATACCTTAGGAGCATTTTGGAGCATGTTGGAGAGCATTTTGGAGAAGCCTTTTGGAGCTATGAAGCCGAAGTACCTTATGTAGATATCTACCCATTTTTCGCTGTTTTATGTAGTATGATTTTCCAGCATATGTACGAATAGGCAGTTATAACTATCCCGCTGGATTTGTATTTGACTCTGATCATTTATATATAATTAAAATGTTGAATGCGATGTGAGATTCTATTATTGTGTTATCTTCTATCTTTATTTTCTTTTACACCCCTGATAATCTGCCTTTCCAACACTTGGATTTATGGAACATGAATACCGTGGATGTATTTGTGTCGTTTTCTAAGGGTTGAGGAGATGGGTCGTCATACATGGTATCAGAGCTGAAGGTTAAGCGAGAACCTTGGCTTTGTTGGAGTATGACTCATTAAAGATAGGGTTAGTAATGCCCTAGAATAAGTTTAGTCTTAGAGAGCGTATAATTAATTTTTTTAACTTAAATAAGTTTATTCATATTGTATAGCGTTCCCTAAGATATCTCGTCTATATTTCCTAAAGATCCTTTTCTTACTATATACAGATAGTAGAAAATGAATGGAAGAAGAGTACGAGGTAGGGGAGGAAGTAATACCACAAATGGTCACATTCCCACGGCTACAGTAGTCGAGGAAGTAGTAGTTTCGGTAAAACCCCAAATTAACTTTGCAACTTTATGCAAGAACTACACCATCCTTGGTGGTAAACCTTTCAAAAGGAACAGAAACCATCGTTGAAGCACAAGCTTGGATTTGCTCATGTGAAAGAATTTTCAAAGGAATGAATATTGAAGGTGAGCAGAAGAGATTCTTAGCTTCTTGGCAACTACAAGATGGAGCTCTAGTTTGGTGCGAATCTTTACTCAGAATGAGTCAGAAGATGATTTCTCATGGGAATGATTCAAGAAAGTTCTAGAGGAGTAGTATATGTCCGAAGCTAGAAAATCCTGTCTCTACCAAAATTTTATGGATTTTAAACAGGAGGAGGATATGTCGTTTGGGGAGTATGCTAACAGTTTTAACGAATTATCTCGTTTTGGGCCTGGATTGACAGATACGTCCCTAAAAAAGATTTAAAAATTTATTTCTGGAATGAAGAAGCAATACCATGTCAAAATGACTAGGTACTTCAAGGAACCATTTGTAGACTTAATAGACATGGGATACAGATATTGAGCTTTGGATAAGACAGATCCACCCATAGTATAAGAAAGCAACAACTATAACTGGAAGAAGAGGAAGTTCAATGGTAAGAAGTCATGGTAGGGAAAACCCAAAGGGGGATCTCAGGATAACCGCTTTAAAGATGTCACTTGCTACAGTTGCCAACAAAAGGGCCATCTATCAACTCAGTGTAGAAAACCCAGTACTCAAGGAACTCAAGGATTAGCACCTAGAAGCTGCTTTAAATGTCATCAATCTGGACACATGATAAAGGATTGTCCCCTAATGAAGAAAGGAGAACACGCCAAAGTTTACGCTATCAAGGATGAGCCTTCAACCTCCAAAGATGTGAAGGGTAAAGGAGTGTTGGAAGGTAATATTTTTATCGAAGATGTTTTAGTTAGAGTATTATTTAACACAGGAGCTTCTCATAGCTATATTTCTAAAACAACTGTAGAAGAATTGGAACTTAAACCTAAGATTGTTGACGACCCTATCTGCGTAACAAATCCTATAGGAGGTTCCACTAATATTTGTATGCACTGTGAAAAAGTCCCAATTTCCTGTCCTCCCCATCACTTTCCTTCTGATCTTTTCGTCTTAGATTTTATTAGATTCAAAATTTTACTCGGTATGGATTGGTTGGCTAAGTACAAAGCTATGCTCGATTGCGAAAAAAGAACGATATCTTTACGAACCGTCTTTGGAAAGATCATAGAAATATCTTGTGAAGGTCCTAGTCCAAGAAGGGATAGTTTTCTTTATGCTTTAGATACATCCCAGACAGGATTAGAAACAATACCCATTGTTAAAGAATTCGTTGATGTCTTTGAGGAAGTAAAAAGTTTGCCCCCACATAGAGAAATCGAATTCCGTATTGATTTAGTTCGTGGTGCGATGCCAATTAAACAACAAGATAGAAGGATGGTTCCAAAAGAAAGGGATGAGTTGAATAACCAACCAAAGAACTATTAAAAAAAGGACTGATAAGACCTAGTCATTCAAGTTGGGGACCAGCCGTAGTTTCTGTTGCTAAGTCAGATGGATCATTGAGATTGTGTGTAGACTATCGAGATCTAAATAAGCAAACCATTAAGAACAAGTATCTTCTACCCTGAATAGATGACTTATTTGACCAGTTGCATGGAGCTCGAGTTTTCTCTAAAATGGACCTAGCTATAGGATTCCATCAGTGAAGGATCGTAGAAGATTGCATCCAACTAACTGCATTTAAATGTCCGAATACTTTCTATGGGTGGTTGGTTATGCCTTTTGGGCTGACTAATGCACCCGCTTATTTTTCTGATCTTATGAATAGAGTGTTTAGAGATGTGCTAAATAAATTCGTGTTAGTCTTTATTGATGATATTCTTATCTATTCAAAGACAAAAGAAGAACACGCAAGGCATCTAGAAGCTGTGTTGAAGATATTGAGAAATAATGTGCTTAAAGCTAATTTCTCAAAGTGCCATTTTTAGGAAAAGGAGGTAAGATTTCTTAGACATATAATATCAAAGGATGGAATTTCAGTGGATCCAGGGAAAGTTGCAGCTATTCAAGATTAGAAGCAGCCACAAACTCCTAAAGAGATCCATAACTTCTTAGGTTTGGCAGGATATTACAGAAGATTCGTTCAAGACTTCTCTAAGATTTCCTATCACCTAACTAAGTTGACAATGAAGGATGCTAAATTTATATGGACTCCTAAGTGTGAAGAAGCATTCCAAGAACTAAAGAAGAGGTTGACAACCGCTCCAGTTTTAGCGATTATAAATGAATATTGGATTGGCCGTTTATATAGATGCTTGTGGAGAAGGAGTTGGTGCAGTTTTAATGCAAGATGAGAAGGTGATTGCTTACGCAAGTAGACAGCTGAAGACGCACGAGAAGAATTATGCAGCACACGACTTAGAATTATTAGCCATTGTGTTCGCTCTAGAGATATGGAGACATTATTTGCTTGGTAAGAATCTTTCATAGTTTATTTCGATAAAACTTTGAATTGACCTTAGTAAATAATATTCCATCTTTTAGGTGAAAAATTCGAACTCTTCACGGACCATAAATCTTTGAAATATCTTTTCACCCAGAAGGATTTGAACATAAGACAGCAACGCTGGCTAAAATTTCTCGCATCATTTGATCTAGATATTTTATATACATCCGGGAAAGCCAACGTAGTAGCTAATGCATTGAGTAGGAAGTTAGCTACTATTTCTTATTTGGTAGTAACTCCAACTCTTCAGGAGAAAATAACTAGCAAGCAAAAAGAAGATCGATTCCTAACGGATATTATTGAAGATACACATAGAGGAAGGAGTTCAAGCTTTAAAATAGACAACCATGGAGTACTACGGTTAAATGGAAGAATTTTTGTTCTAGATATTGGAAATCTTAAGCAAGAAGTATTAGCGGAATGCCACATAGCCAAACTTAGCATTCATCCGGGGATAAATAAGATGTATAAAGACATGAAGCGTACATTTTGGTGGAGAAGCATGAAGAGGGACATACCTATCTATGTCAACCTGTGTGAAAGTTGCCAAAGAATAAAAAGTGATCAACAAAAGACGGCAGGATTACTTCAACCTTTGGAGATTCCAACTTGGAAGTGGGATTAAATATCCATGGATTTCATTGATGGCTTACCCATAACAAGGAAAGGAAATGAAGGCATTTGGGTTATCATTGATCGTTTAACCAAAAGTGCACACTTATTCTAGTTAAGCTAACAAGAACTGCAGCAAGCCTTGCGGATATATATATATATATATATATATATATATATATCTATATGTATGTATATGAAGGAGATTGTCTGATTGCATGGAGTTCCAAGCAGTAAAGTAAGCGATCGTGATCCAATCTTCACTAGTCAGTTTTGGGAAGCACCACGGACAGCTTTAGGAACCAAGCTGAGTATAAGCACTGCATATCACTCCCACACTGATGGGCAGACGGAAAGAGTCAATCGTGTTTCGGAAGATCTTTTAAGAGCATGTATTCTAGACTTTAGAGGCTCGTGGGATAATCATTTATATTTACTAGAGTTCTCCTATAATAACAGCTATCAAGTTAGTATCGGCATGGCACCGTATGAAGCTTTATATGGCCGTCCATGTAAATCGTCAGCATGTTGGATAGAATTTAGAGATCGATTAGTGCTTGGCCTAGATATGATACAAGAAGCTTCAGAAAATGTTGATATGATTAGAAAGAAGCTAAAAGAAGCCCAAAGTAGATAGAAGAGTTATGCAGACCGAAGGCGTAGAAATATGGAATTCTCAGTTGAAGATTCAGTCTTTTTGAAAGCCTCTCCAATGAGAGGACTAGTAAGATTTGGAAGAGCTGGAAAGTTAGCACCTCAAAATATTGGACCTTTTCTTATTCTCGAATGAATCGGCCCACTTACTTATCAGGTACAATTTCCTGAAAGATTGTCTGGTGTACACAATGTTTTTCACGTATCACATTTACGGAAGCATGTATATGACCCAGAACAAATCGTAGAAATGGCTGCCTAGGATGACTTGGAGATAGAGCCAAACTTAACGGTTATTAGAAAGCCTATTCGAATCATGGATCAAGAAGAAACAATTAAGAAGGAAGGTTGTAAGGTTGGTAAAAGTTTAATGGAGCGGGGATGCTGATGATTACACATGAGAAACAGAAGATAGAATGAGAAAAGCATATCCCGAGTTTAGGATCCATGTATAGACTTTATCTATCGTTTGAGTGTACTCACCGCATGTGGCGTAGTAACTTATTGTATATATTCCATCTTATGGAATATATATTTTCTTTTGAGCTATTTTCTTCTTATATAATTTCGAGGACGAAATTCTTTTAAGTAGGGGAGAATGTAACGATCCAAAATTTAACCACTTCAAAATATAATATTTAAAGTGATTTTAAATATTAAATATAAAAGGTTTTATGATTCAAACAATATTAGATAGGATTTGAAAATAGAAATATACATAAAAATAGTAACATTTGCTTATATCGAGAAAAGTGACAAAATTCTGATTTCAGAAAAGTAAGTTTAAAGGATTTAATAAATTATTTAATTTATTTGTGAGTGTTTATATTTTTAAATGACATTATACAAATTTATTTTTAAATTTGGTTTACATAAATAATAGTTTAACTAAAACGTCAAAATATGACCGTAAAACATTTTGTCAAAAATCAATGTTTTGTCGATTTAAAGTTGTCGCAACGTTGTTGCAGCTTTATATACACAATCTAATAAATACGTTAACGTATAAAGATAGTTAACAATTAACTAAAAAAGATTACTTTTAGTAATCACACTTAGAAAATTCTAAAAAGTAATTAGCAAAAGTAAACTAAAAAGACAAAACACATGTCACATCAAATGTGACATAAAGTAAAGAAAAGTGACATAAAGTAAAGTAATCATTCTTATTTTTTACTTAACTATAAAGTATTTGAATTTTATAAGTGTGATGTCATTTAGATGGTAAGTTTTGAATTAAATAAGTTTACTTAATTCTTAAGGAAGGTTATTTAAGTAAAAAACACGAATCTATATTTTAATCACAAATATTTTCTATAAATACACACTCACTTTCTTACTTCCTTCCACACTTCTTCTCTCAAAATTTCAAGCTTTTTCTTACCTCCATTAATGACGTCCAATCTTAACAAAGTTATGCCAAAATATTTTCAAAAATAAAACAAAGAAAAATATCAAGAAAACTCCGTCCGAACCACTTCAAAATGCCTCTTTCCATCTCCTATTGCTCACGCCTCCCTCTTCCTCCATTTGTTCGAGCAAAATTTTCCTTTCAAGCATGGTCGTGGCCTCCTAAGTCAAGTACGTGGAAGTTTAGCAAGTTCTAAAGAGCTTAAAGCAAAGTTTAGCAAAGTTAGAAAAGTTTAAAACAAGTTTGAAAGTGACAAAAGGTGAGAACCCTAAATTATTAAATAGAAAATTTTTATATAATGTTTTTCAAGTTATAAATGTTGTTTGGATGTTAATAATGATATTTGATAAGTGTTTGAAAAAGAAAGCAACCACCTTTAAGTCATTTGCAAAAGTTAGTAAGCAAATATGTACATAAATGACAATCATGTGACACTGTAATAAAAAGATTGTTAAATTGATATGCAAGTTCATATGACATGTTAGGATATGTTAAAATGGGTATAAACTTTGTTTTGGATGTTCATTAGTTATATATTGAATATATATATTGAAACAAGTCATGGATTTACACGACGTATAATCACATGGAAATCACTTTTCAAAAGAATGAAATGTGATATGGAATCATTTATACCTTTGAAAAATGTTTGAATATGCTTTAGAAATGATTCCTAAGTGTTTAAACTTGTTTCGACAAAGTTCGGATACGAATCTCAAAATACGCCTAAAATTTGACGCGTCGTGTAACGGTAGTTCGTGTTTTCGTTTCAAAAGTTCAAATGAACATACGAAGTGGAATATAGTTCGGAATTCTTTAAAGTAATAATTTTTCGAATCCTTATATCCATATCTTTCATATAAAAAAATGTCAAGGTTTCATATTGTATATTTTGAAATATGGCAAAATCAATTTTTAAGAAAAATCCGGTTTTTACACTAAATGACCAAAATTGGAAATTGACAAAATAAATGGTTTAAAAATATAAAATAAATTCTAAAAATCTTTTAAAACATTTTAAAAGTGATTTAAGTTGAAAATATGGTTTTCTAAATGATATAAAAGTCGTTTTGAAAAATATAGCTTTTAAAGCACCTTTATAACACTATTTGCAACGCTTTTCGATAACTTTTGAAATAAAGGTTGAAACTTAGCAATTCTTTTCCAAATTTTTAGTAAATGTTTTTAAGTAAAAAATAAAGAATTTCAAAAGAAATTTGAACAATTTAGCATTATTTCAAAGATGGTTAAACAAATAGTTAAGTGATTTAAAAAGGAAAAATGAGTATGCGAAAACGGCTAGTACATTTGTCCTGCCTGTGAGATCTAAAAGTGAAAATAAGGTGTGTTACTAAGGTTAGGGATGGAGCAACCAGTGTCCTGAACTTACCTGGCCTCAGTTTTCTTTTTTAGGCGAGGGGTGAAACATATCGAAAGGAAAGCCCGGATGCTCAACTCGGATTTTATATAAATAATCTTCTTATACTCATTATTAGAATCCGAAGAGGTAACTTGTCCTATTCGTGGAATTTAAAAGGTGATCCTACCGTTATTCCGCCCACAGCACTCATTGACGGAATTTGATTATGGATAAAAGTAGAATGATTTCTATAATCCTATTTTCTCAAAAGATACTCTTTAAAAATGATTTGAGAAATATTTAAAAAGAGGTTTAAATGATTCCGTATTCACTAGAAGAATATTTTGAAAATATATATCTCTCGAAGATATTTTGGTAAAGGAAAATGAATGAATCGAAAAACAATCACCAAATTACATTATTTTTATCGATGATTGGATTTTGAAGGAATCAGATCGGATTTGGATGATTCCTATCCGAAAAACAATTTGAACCAATTTACGTGTTCGAAGATTGAAGATGTTTGAAGACAGAGATATTGAGACGAATAATAACAAGGGACTACTTGTTGATTAATTGAGGGTAAACTCCCGTTTCACTATATTGTAGCAGTGGTCTCTTTGTTATGAAAAACCTCAAAACCACAAGGACTTCTCGCCTAGTAATGTCCATGGAAAGTGCTTCGGTTTGTCCTGTTCCTGGACAACTTGTATGGACGTTTGTCTGACATTGCATTTCTAAAATATTACTGTTGGGCGAATTCTCACCCAGAAGCTCTCGAGACCAAGAAGTCACAGTTTTACCCGAGCTCGCAACCTCCACCTCGTTCGACAAACACAAAGCTAGAAGTCCATCCCCATTCGGCCCCATGACTCCATTCGGCATGTCCATCCGGTAGCCGGACCAACCATATTCGGGCAAATCACAAGTGCCATTCGGCATGCCCATCCGGTAACCGAACCAAACATCCCCTACTACTACCGGACCAGCCATACCGGTCCACCATACTCCTCCGAACCAACCATCACCCCACTACCGAATCAACTCCCATGCTACCACCGAACCACTTATCTACCGGACCATCTTCACAACCGAACCAAATAATCACCGGTCCACACTCGTTGCCGGACCACGCCTACCACCGGACCAAGCTCCATGCCGAATGTCCTCCGCCGAACCAGACAACTGCCAGTCCAGATCGCTTCAGCCCGGGCCCACCAGCAGTTATATACTTCCAAGACCCCTGCCCCCTACCTCATTCTATAAATAGAGGGGCAGGGGTACAACAATGGCAGACAAGTTTGAGAGCTCAAGCAAGGAAGGAACTTTCAAACTACTTTCATATACTGATATACGAAGCATTGTACCTGTAATCTGAAAGAAAGAAGATAATAACATATAAAGTGGACGTAGGCACATTCTGGCCGAACCACTATAAATCTGTGTGTCTTTTACATTTCAGCCCCTACTTCTTTCATATTTACATACTCATCTAAAATCACCGAAAATCACATATAATCAACTAAATAATACGACTTGGAGGTGTTTGCCCATTTTTTGTGCAAACATTTTTGGTGCTTTCACTGAGAGCTGAACTCAGGCTTCATCTTCTCCCACTCAACCTTCTTCCTAACAACATCACTCGTTGCTTAGAAATCATGCCTTCCAAACAGAGAAGGGATGTTAACAAAGGAAAGAACATCGCAACTAGCAGCCTTCCAGATCCAGCAATCACAGATCAGCCCACTTCAACAGCAGTACCAGATGAAAATCAGGAAAATCCAACTGGTCCCGCAACGGAACAACCAATCACTAGGGCAGATCTGGACAGGGTTGTGGCTGAAGTAACTAACCGCTTCACATCCCAACAAGAAACTTTGGTGGACCAACTCATGACACGCTTAAGGGATGCTGAAGAGTCCAACCGCAACACTGAATCATGGGGTGAATCCCAATCCGGAGGATCCCGGAGGCAACAAAGGTCTTCACTCTTCGAACAAGCTATCAACAGGAAAAACGATGATAGGGGCCGCGCCCGGACTCAGCCCGAATTCCGACTCGAGGAAGCCCTTGGAACCGAACCTAGCGGGGGAGGCACCAGGCGAGGGTCGGATGTAGCTGAGCCAGTCATGCCACCTAATCATAGAAACCCCGCTGAACGGAGCCGAGCTGGAACCCAGCCCGAAGTTGACCCCATGGATGTGCTCGAAACAGAACCCCACAGGGGAAGATCAAGGCAGGGGGCAACTGTAGCTGGTCCTAGCGTGCATCCAAGCAGCCAAAGACAACCACTGGATAATGCTAGAGGTGATAGACTGTACCATCCCTACAGGTCATCTGGACGAGATAGATCCCGTAGGGAAGAACCGAGCTCATTTTTGTCCGCTCCAAGTTCTGACGAACGAATGGCACGATTATTCAGAGAATGTGTCCAACGGGAGCAAAGGGACCGGGGAATAGGTGCTAGGGTCACCAGTCCCTTTACCCGAAATATCGAAACTGCCATCACTCCCCGGGAATGGAAAATGCCAACCATGGAACCTTACAAAGGAACTTCCGACCCCATCGTACACCTGCAGAGATACACCCAGCATATGCTCATGAGTGGAGCAACAGAAGGAGTATTATGTAAATGCTTTCCGCTATTCCTATCAGATCTAGCTACCTCCTGGTTCTGCCATCTACCCCAAGGATCCATCAGCTCATGGGAGATGTTAAAAGAAAGGTTTATTAGCCAGTTCCGCATCCATGTGGAACAACCCAAGGATGCTTATTCTCTATCCAATGTCAAACAGAAATCCGGAGAGACGCTGCAACAATATCTAACACGGTTCAACGCCGCAGCGGCAGCAGTTCAAGACGCCGATGAAAAACTCACTCTAATGGCCCTCTGTAGTGGTGTACATCCAGACACCAAGTTTGCCAGAAGATTAACTAAGGAAAAACCAGCTACCTTGCCTGATTTCTTCCATGAAGCTGGAAAGTATATGAGACTTGAAGACGCTGCTACGGAGAGGCAGTCAGGGCAACAAGGCAAGATAGTTCAGGACAAGGTTCCCACTGCAGCTAAGGACGCTCGAAGAAATGAATCTAGAGAAAATGCTGGGGGCAGAAAGGTTGAGAAGCGCCAATATCGACCAGGGCCAAGATTTGACTCCTACACTCCTTTGAATGAAACAATCGAAAACATCTACCTAGCCACTCAGGGCGAACTCGGATACAAGCGCCCCCCGCACAAGAAAGAATCAGATAACGCACTCAAGTCCGGAAAGTTCTGTCGCTTCCACGAGTCCCACGGACATGACACCAATGAATGCCACCATCTTCGGGACTTGATCGAAGAACACATTAGAAGAAGAAGACTGGAACGTTATGTGAAAGGTCAGAACAGGACTCCAACTCCTGCCAATGAGAACTCAAAGCAACCCCTCCCGGAAGTAGGCGGAGGGAATCGCAACAATCACAACACCAGTGGCTCTAGTCAAGAGAAGATAGTGGTCCTTACCATCTCAGGAGGACCACACATCGCCGACAGAAGTTGGGCAGAGATGGAAAGGTACGGCAAGTCGCTTAGAAATGCCGAAGGATATGTTAACTCCATTACGGAGGAACGCCACCCGAAACGAAAAGAAAACAATGACATTGTATTCAGTAGGCATGATTTGGAAGGAAGACAGTACCCACATATGGATCCCATGGTCATCTCTGCCTGGTTTGGTCCAGCTAAAGTTTTTCGGATTCTAATAGACACGGGAAGCTCCGTAAATATCCTGTTCAAACATGCTTTCGACAAAATGAAGTTATCAATGAAGGATGTATCCCCCTGTGACAAACCACTGCACAGTTTCACTGGAGATGCAAAAATGCCCCTCGGGCAACTTGACCTCTTCGTCGAAATAGGAAGTCATCCCCGCTCCGTTGTGCGAAAACAAACGTTCGTACTAATAGAAAACCACTCGGCTTACAACGCTTTCTTGGGAAGACCAGCCTTGTCTGACTTTCAGATTGTATTAGCCCCCTGGTGCCTGAAAATGAAATTTCCAACAGACAACGGAGTAGGAGAAGTAGAAGGAGATCAAGATGCTGCCCGAGACTGCTACGTAACTGAACTTCGCAATAACCGCAGAAAGAATAAAGGAAAAGGTGCAGAGACCACTCTCTGCATGAAAAGCTTGGAGGCATAGCAACTAAAGAAAGCCCCTCCTCTTCGATACACAAGCGATCCCTTCAATGAACTAGACCCCAGGGATAAAGAGGAGGAGGTTACCGCCGAGCCTGCAGAGGCTATGGAATTCGTATCGGTAGATAAGCATGATTCAAGTAGACTATTAAAAATCGGATCTCAGCTGAAAACGGAATTGAAGGATCAACTCATTGACTTTCTCCGCCACAACTTAGATGTATTTGCGTGGACCCATGCCGATATGACAGGAATCTCCCCAGACATAGCATGCCACATGTTGAACATCGATCCCACCAAGGTACCAGTAAAGCAGAAAAAGAGGAGCATGGGTGCAGAGCGATCAGCAGCCCTTGATGAGGAAGTAAAAAATCTACTTGCTAATGGCTTCATACGAGAAGCCATCTACCCAGAATGGATCGCTAACCCAGTGCTAGTAAAAAAGGCCAATGGAAAGTGGCGAACATGTATTGACTTCTCCAATCTGAATGACGCTTGCCCGAAAGACTGCTTCCCACTTCCCCGAATTGACCAACTCGTAGACAGCACAGCTGGGCACGAACTCCTATCTTTTATGGATGCATACTCCGGATATAACCAGATCCCCATGCACGCTCCCGATCAGGACCACACTAGCTTCATCACCGACCGCGGGTTATATTGTTACAAAGTCATGCCTTTTGGACTCAAAAATGCTGGAGCTACCTATCAACGCCTCGTCAACAAAATGTTCGCAGAATTGATAGGACGAACTATGGAGGTATATGTGGATGACATGTTGGTAAAGTCCAAGAAAGCCAACGACCATGTAAGCCATCTGGACGGTACAGGTACTTCGCCGATATGGAATGAAGCTGAATCCTCTAAAGTGCTCCTTCGGAGTATCATCGGGAAAATTCTTAGGATTCATCGTCCACGCCAGAGGAATCGAAGCAAACCCTGAACAAATCCGGGCTTTAAAAGAAATAAGGATACCTTCCACTCGAAAGGAAATGCAGAGCCTAAACGGAAAGGTGGCCGCCCTAAGCAGATTCATTTCCAAGGCAACTGACAAGTGTGTCCCTTTCTTCGAAGCACTCAAGAAAGACAAAGGGAGGTTCGAGTGGACTGACGAATGCTTAAAAGCCTTCCTCAACCTAATCGAACACCTTCAGAGACCACCAGTACTCTCAACTCCAAATGAAGGTGAAGTGTTATACTTATACCTCGCTGTATCATCTCATGCTCTAAGCGCCGCCTTGGTAAGAGAAGAAGACCGCACACAACGCCCGGTTTACTTTGTAAGCAAAAGATTTACAGGGGCAGAAGCCAGATATCCTAAACTTGAGAAATTAGCGTATTGTTTATTGATCGCGTCACGAAAACTGCGACACTACTTCCAGTCTCACTCCATCAGAGTTCTAACCGATCAACCACTGAGACAAGTGCTCCATCGTCCTGACACTTCTGGGCGACTCCTCAAATGGTGCATCAAATTAAGTCAGTATGATATCACCTACCATCCTCGTACCGCTATCAAAGGACAAGCCATGGCTGATTTCATTGCCGAATTCACTATCAACGAAGGCAAGGAACAATCCGAAGTAGCAAAAAACATCAAGTGGAACCTCTTTGTAGACGGAGCATCGAACGAACAAGGCTCGGGGGCAGGTATTATGATCACCACCCCCAGGGGAAGAAAGTTGTACTATGCATTGAGATTGGAGTTCACGGCCACTAACAACGATGCTGAATATGAAGCAGTAATAGCAGGATTGGAACTGGCCCTAGAAATTGGAATCAATTCCTTATGTATTCATAGTGATTCTCAGCTTATCGTAAACCAGGTACTAGGAGAATTCCAGACTCGAGGAGAACGACTCACAGCATACCTAAAGAAAACCAAACTGCTGCTCGATCAATTGGACCATTATCTAATCAAACACATTCCTCGAGAAGAAAACCAAGAGGCAGATGAACTTGCAAAGCAAGCTAGTATGAAGAATAGCACCATTTCCGGAGCACTAGCAATCTCAAGGCAGCTGGCCCCAAGTTTCGAACAAGTGAATCTGATAACTGCAATCGAAGAAGGAACCTGGATGACTCCTATCCGGAAATATTTACAAGATGGCATACTACCCGACAGGCGTGACGAAGCCAAGAAGATCTTGAGGAAAGTTCCCCACTACACAACACAAGAAGGCATCCTCTACCGGCGTGGCTTCTCTAGCCCCTTATTAAGATGCGTCGCCGGAAGGGAAGCCAAGGAGATATTAACAAACATCCATCAGGGAGGATGCGGAGATCACACTGGAGGACAGACTTTGGCAAGAAAGATACTCCGATATGGATATTACTGGCCCACACTAAACAAAGATGCCCTAGACTTCGTTAAGAAATGCGACAGATGTCAGAAGTTCGCCAAGATCCCTCGACTGCCCACAAACGAAATTACTCAAATGACCAGCCCTTGGCCCTTTGCTGTATGGGGAATTGACTTAATTGGCGAACTGCCAACGGGCCGAGGCGGAGCCAAATATGCTATAGTGGCAGTCGATTATTTCACCAAATGGGTGGAAGCGGAACCTTTAAATAAAATATCTTCAGCAAAAGTTATCAACTTCTTGATCAAAAACATTTTGTGCAGGTATGGAGTCCCCCTCAAGATCGTATCAGACAACGGACTCCAATTTGACAGCGAAGAATTTGCCGACTGGTGCCAAGAGCATGGAATTCATAAAAGCTTCTCATCAGTAGCTTACCCTCAGGCAAACGGACAAGTTGAAGCTGTCAACAAAATTCTCAAAACCCTAATCAAGAAGAAACTTGAAAAGTCAAAAGGCGCTTGGGTGGACGAACTTCCTACGGCACTATGGGCATACCGCACATCTTTCAGAACATCAACGGGACATACTCCTTTCTCTTTGGCATATGGATCGGAGGCAATGCTCCCAGTTGAGACTATTGTGCCTTCCCACCGTAGGATCCACTACAACCCAGAAGAAAACGAAGAACTCCTCCTCATGTCTTTGGATCTGATTGAGGAAAGGAGAAACGATGCAGCACTCAAAGCAGCAGCTCACAAACAAAAAGTGGCAGCACTATACAATTCCAAAGTCAGGCATCGCAGCTTACAAGAAGGAGATCTTGTCCTCAGGCGAATCTTTCCGCGCCCCGGGGCACTGGACCCCATCTGGGACGGACCATATGTAATTCACAAAGATCTCCACAACGGAGCTTACATTTTGTCAACAGTGGACGGAGAGGTGTTCCAGAGGGCATGGAACATCCGACACCTCCGTCGATACTTTTCTTAACTTGTACTGCCCATATGAAGTGAATTAACAAAGAGAATCAGTGGACGTAGGCATTTTCGTGCCGAACCACTTTAAAAAATCTTGTCTCTTTTTAACTTGTTCCTTTATGTCTTGGCTACTTGTTAAGTTTTATCCCTTTCTGTTGAACAAAATCCTATGGCATCTCCACTCAAGACGCACCGCGGCCTCATCTGGACTAGGCCTAACAGGTACGCTACGATTCTATGCACTCGCCAATGAGACTCTTTTGCTCCAGCATCCCTCTGCTGCGGGTTAACTCATTGCGCGCCTGCCCTCAAAGCCAACTGTAATGAGCCGATTATAAGTCATCATAAAGGCCGACTATAGCCGATGGCAGCTCATTACGGCGTTCGGCTCGCCGGTAACTGTGAACCTACTTTAAGCCCCAACATAAGGTGTGGCCAGCCAGGGGTAGTTCACGGCCAACGGCACCCACGCTAGCCGGCCACGGTAAATCGAATAATACCCACGATTACGGACCATAATGGTTCGGGTAGTTACCGTGCGCGATCTCGGCTCCGATGTGTCTTAAGTGCGGCTGTGGTAAAAAAGAAAACTCCCCGCGGAGGCGTAAGATGGGTGACAAATGTCTCCAAGACCCACAGCTAGGGAAAGTGACTACAAAACCCGATTGCCACGAACTTAAGCACATCGACGGCCTTCCGTGACTGGAAGTTTTACTTTTACTATATTTCCATTTCACTTAAATATTTTTCTCCTATCCTGTATAACAAACTCTAAAGTACAGGAAACCAAATAGGAAGCATTCACTCATGAGGCTCCAAGCCTGCGCGCTGGGTGGCAGGGCGCTCAGCTATACCCGTGAACAATTACACAAGACACTCAAAACTACCGCCTGCGAATAAAGCATAAAGGGCGGTACTCTCTTCTCTTGTACATAAATGCGTAACTATAGCTTATTCATACACTGACATTGCAAAACGTGAAATTATATTTCAAGCAAAAACTTAACATCAAACACAACTGGAATCACAGGCATATACATAATTATACTTCCCACACAGCACATAAAGATAGCAACAACATTTAAACATGACAAAATCAGCTTATATTATAAGATCACACGAAGTTATTCTTTGCAAATAATTTTATTACAGTTGCATATCAAAGACTAACATAAACAGTGATAAAAAAGAAACAAAAAGATGGCGGATGCCTCCACACTCCATCACCAACTTCCCCAGCCTACTTAGACGCAGGATCAGAGCCCCCAGCGTGTGGATCTGAAGTCCCACCTGTCCAGATCAGAAGAGGAATTCATTAAACGAACGATCAAGTTATGAAAACACGGAAAGAAAAGAAAGGGAAAAGAATAACTCACCAGCATCCGCCGCTTGATCCTCATCATCCAACTGCACGCCCGCTTCCTCCGCAGCGAGCAGCCGCATCCCCTCCTTCACCGCCGCTTGCTCCTCCTTTGAGAACTGAGCAGTAACCGCACTCAAGTTGAAAGCCTCTCCGCCTTCCTTACCCGCCTGGCCTACCCCTGGAATAAAGAACAAGTGTTACGAACATACAATAATCCGCAATTCAAAGAATGTGCTAAGTTAAAAAGAAAGAAAAGTGAGGAAACACATCTATTATACAAACCCGGCGAAGGAGTGGGATACTGCAATAAGTCCTGGATCTCATTCCAGGACGGAAGTGAACCGTAAAAAATTTCTAAGTCCCTATCGAAAATGGAATCGGCAGAAGACAAAAGTTCACCTTGCATCGCCGGAGTCACCCTAGCTGAGGAACCCTTAGAGGATGGGTCAGTGCCAGCCACAGCTTTGCCGGTTTCCTTTGCCTTCTCCGTTTCCTTCTCCTTTTCCTTCTCCGTTTCCGACTCTCCCTCCGACTCCCCGAAGGCCCGACGGAGAGCCTCATCCAGTTCGAGGTCTTGCTCAGAGGTTAGAGCAGCAACCCCACTACCACCTTGACCATCGCCATCTCCTCCACCCTCCGACCCTTCTCCAACTTCGCCTCCTTCCTCCTCTTCTACACCTTCCTCCTCCGGGACAGTCGGGCAAGTACTTGGAGAAGGGCCATCGGACTTCTTCAGTTTCTTCCCCCCGACCACGGGACGCTCTGCGAAAGACTCCCTCTTACCGCTCTTTACTTTATCCCCCTCCTTAGCTTTAGCAGCCTTCTCCTCAGCCGTGTCTCTTTGCTTAACCACGGACTGGTGCGGTAAGATCAAATTATACTCCAAGAGGGTTGCGTTCCTGATCAAGAAGGAGGCCGACCGGTCCCGTGCCGGAATAGCCTTTAGTTCAGCAGCCATTCGCACCAAGGAATCATCCTCCACGACTGCAGTACCACCTGTCGCTAGCCAGAAATAGAAGCATGTTAGAAAAAGCACTACAGTCAAAACACATGAAAAATATAAATGAAATCAATCTTACAGCCGGAAGTGAAAAGGCGGAAAGAAACAGCATCGTCCTTGACGAAGAACCACTCCTTCTTGAACATGGTGAACTTGGAATACAAGTCCAGAACTGGTTTGAAGGGTACGGCCGCCTCCAGACTAATATACGGAGACCCCTTCTTATAGCCTCTCAGGTTGTACAAGTATCGGATTTCCCGGTTAGAAGGAGGACGCCCGTACCTCCTCTGGAAGATAACAAAGAGGCTCACCAGGATAGCATATGAGTTAGGCTGAAGCTGGAAGGGAGCCACCTTCAAATATGTGGTGAAGCTTACTATCCAAGCGTTGATAGGGGGGATAGCGCCGCACATGCAATGGTATCTGCTAAAAGCGAAGTAGCCCTCGGGAGGATTATATGGCATCACTCCATCTCCCGCCAGCAGCATAAGAGCCCTATCTATCCCGAAGGAACGGGATATGACGTCAAGTTGCTCCTCCTTTAGGGAGCTAGGAAAGCAATCCGGGGGAGAGACCAAAAGTTCCTGTGGACCATATCCGTCCACTAGAGACCTCGGAATAGGTCGGTGTTGCCCGGATCCTGGTTGGACTGGGGGCAAGGAAGAAGAAGGCTCTCCTGTGCCTCTAGACTTCTTTCTATCCGATCGTGTTTCCGCTTTGCGAGACATTTTCTGCAACACAAGGAAAGCAAGGCATTAGAACGGGGAACATAGAAAAGTAAACAAACAAGTGCGTGCAAGTGTGGGATTTCATTCGCAAACTAAAGTTTTCAAGGTCGTCGTGTTCATTCGGTTTCCATCTCATTCGGTCATCAAGTTCATTCGGACATCATGTTCATTCGGTTTTCCATCTCATTCGGTCATCATGTTCATTCGGTGGTACTGTATCAGGGGCATTCGGTACGCAAGGCATTCGGCCCCAAGGCCGTAGTCCCATTCGGTGAAACGAAGACGTACGTGTGTATTCGGCAATAAGTGTATACCTGGTCCGGTATAAGGTTGGTTCGGCAAAACACTTGGTTCGGCAAAACACTTGGTTCGGCAATAGATTGATTCGGCGCTTGTTGGTTCGGTGAAGAAAAACAAGGGGGGTACGGCCTCTATATATAGGCGAACTCACAACCACCGAACCAAACAATTCGCCCAACCGGACCAATAATACCGGACCACCAGAAGCCGAATGAGAATAGCCGGACCAACCAAGAACCGAATGGAACTCTCTCTCTACCGTCCAAGACCAGGAACTAGTGGCGTGCAAAGCGCCTCCCTCAGATAAGTACCGAACTCCAGAACTAACTAATAAAATAAGATTATGATAACGATGAATAAGTCGTAAAATGCTCACCGACGTGGATTAAATCGTTTACACGTGTACGCGACCTCGAATGGTCCACAGGCACGCTCTGAATGGTTATTAACCCTACCATCGTGGGAATTTACACTTTGACACGCATTCTTAAGCCCATCGGTCATATGGATATTTGATAATTATTATGAAATGGCTAAGATACTTACACATGTACGGGGTCGCGAACGATCCCTAGGCATGCTCTGAGCTGGCGATAAACCACCTTGGCAAACAACCCAGGAACCCACTCTAACGCAAACCTGGCATCGACGATGCTAAGCCCCTTCGGGGCACACTTGCTCGTCCCGAGCGACACAGTTCACTTCATCTCAAATATTCCAACCACGAACGGTCGTTATTTGAAACCACACTAAAACTGTAAATTCCTTTGCAGGACATCCGCAGGATACGAACGTCCAGCCCATGGCGTTACGAAACAAGCCTTTCTATCACCAGGAAACAAAGCGCGACACGTGCAAGCACGTGCCCCACTTTGGGGGGCAAATGTTGGGCGAATTCTCACCCAGAAGCTCTCGAGACCAAGAAGTCACAGTTTTACCCGAGCTCGCAACCTCCACCTCGTTCGACAAACACAAAGCTAGAAGTCCATCCCCATTCGGCCCCATGACTCCATTCGGCATGTCCATCCGGTAGCCGGACCAACCATATTCGGGCAAATCACAAGTGCCATTCGGCATGCCCATCCGGTAACCGAACCAAACATCCCCTACTACTACCGGACCAGCCATACCGGTCCACCATACTCCTCCGAACCAACCATCACCCCACTACCGAATCAACTCCCATGCTACCACCGAACCACTTATCTACCGGACCATCTTCACAACCGAACCAAATAATCACCGGTCCACACTCGTTGCCGGACCACGCCTACCACCGGACCAAGCTCCATGCCGAAT
This sequence comes from Allium cepa, assembly GCA_030765085.1. NCBI lineage: Eukaryota > Viridiplantae > Streptophyta > Magnoliopsida > Asparagales > Amaryllidaceae > Allium > Allium cepa. The sequence continues at coordinate 245,830,258 of CM060930.1, forward strand.
GTCCTCCGCCGAACCAGACAACTGCCAGTCCAGATCGCTTCAGCCCGGGCCCACCAGCAGTTATATACTTCCAAGACCCCTGCCCCCTACCTCATTCTATAAATAGAGGGGCAGGGGTACAACAATGGCAGACAAGTTTGAGAGCTCAAGCAAGGAAGGAACTTTCAAACTACTTTCATATACTGATATACGAAGCATTGTACCTGTAATCTGAAAGAAAGAAGATAATAACATATAAAGTGGACGTAGGCACATTCTGGCCGAACCACTATAAATCTGTGTGTCTTTTACATTTCAGCCCCTACTTCTTTCATATTTACATACTCATCTAAAATCACCGAAAATCACATATAATCAACTAAATAATACGACTTGGAGGTGTTTGCCCATTTTTTGTGCAAACAATTACGTACATTGGTTTTTACAAACATACATCGGTGGTGGCGGAGAAGGCAACTTCTCTAAGCTTAACACCCTCCTTGAGACATACGAGCTCAAGGGTTGTATTTTTGTGGAAGGAAATTAGTAGTCAATGGAAATGGCAATGTGGCATTCAAAGATGTGATGTGTGCTATGTGTAAAGGTAATCGTAGCCTCAAGTCTCATCAACCGGAAATGACTGAAACAGGGTTAGATGCAGCAAGGCTAAGTGGGTCATTCCCAATTAGGGTATGATCATCCCCTTCTAGATATATTTCTTTCCGCCATGACATTCGGGATGTAAATTAATGTGGATGTATGCAAAATGAGCTCTCGGATAAAGGTCGGTAACGACCGGGGGATGACATATTCGGTACTATCTAGTTATAGAGATAGGCCGGTCTTGTGTTGGTAGAGGAGCTTTGTGATGGTTCCTCGGGACATCCATCTAGAGGTGTACCCATCGGAAGGTAGTCCCTTCACCTGGCCATTTGTATCGAAATCAATTCTCCAATAAGAACTTTCGGACTTAATTATAAACCTATTATGTTGGAATTTAATCAATGTAACAATTTCAGCTAAGATTAATAAGTTTATTTGCAAATGTTTTCAAAAAAAAGTCATTAAGAATAATATCCCCAAATTTTAAGTAGTAAAGAGTTTTGGTTATTATAAGGTAAAAACCCGTTCCGTGTTTATGTGCAGCGTGGTCTTATGAGATACCTTTTTGTTTTCAAAATATCGTATTTTGAGTTCTCACACCAGTCCTATGACTGCCCGAAGTTTGTTTTTCCCTTTAAACTCTGGGTGCCCTATTTTTCGTGTAGCCCTATAGTCAGGATACCTTATGAGCATTTTGGAGCATGTTGGGCAGCATTCTAGAGAAGTTTTTTGGAGCTATGAAGTTTTTTTGAGAGAAACAGGTGTGTAGTGCGAGGCTACACAGCCGATTAATATTAGACTAATAAAATAGTAGGGTTCGACCAACAAGCCTGGTCGATGGCCAAGATAAAGTTTCATAACCCAACGTGCAGTATTTACAAAAACACTGTCATTGAGTACACAAGCGTTAAGATAAGCAAAAGACTTGACTACACCTACCCATGGAATGGATCAATCCGTCGGAGCATTGTCTCCGAATGATAGAACTCGAGTGAAGGGCCTTCTGTGCATAGAAACTGTCCAGAGAGAAAACAGGTGAGCGATTCGGTTACATATCCCATCTATATTGTTTTTAGGTTTGTTGAAAATGCGTGCATTTCTTTCTTTCCAGATGCACCAACTAAAGATGGCTATGAAGGAGTCAAGATTTCTATCTGTAGGGTTATATTGCCAATTGTCAAAAAACGAACGAATGGCAGGAATGTGGCCAAGGAAGGTAGCACTTGTAGTGGCCCAAATGTGATAGGAGAAGTCGCAGTCAAAGAAGAGATGAGGGGCTGATTCATCTTGCATGGAGCATAGGACACAGAGAGGGTCAACCAAAATATTCATACGCCTAAGTCTATCCTTGATTTTGATATGAGCATGAATGAGGCACCATTGGAAGAATAAAATGCAGGGAGGGAGCTTGCATTTCCATAGTCTAGCAAAAGAGTATGATCTGCCAGGATGGTTGAGAAAAGACTAGCATGAGGAGACGGAAAAGCCATACTTATGAGATAATGCCCAAGTGTAATGGTCTGGTGAGCTAGAGAGTTGGAGTGAGAGAAGCATGGAAGAAGCTGAGGTTAGCTCATTTAAAGTGTTATGGTCGAAGAGGGATGAGGGGCAGAGGCTGTGCGGGCCCAGGGCTGCGATCGCACCAACTGTTGTGATGGAGTGGGAGGTATGGGAAAAAAGGTTAGGGAAAAAGCGAGCTAGGGGAGATTGACCCTGCCAAATGTCTAGCCAAAAAAGACAACCACCGCCATTTCCTAAAGAGACCTAAAAAAGATGTTTGACACGGGGAATGATTCGCACGACACCAGCCCAGAAGGGAGAGAGTCTGAGGTGAAGGGTGGAGTGAAGGACCAAATGGGGCTTGGCATGATATTGGAGATGAAGAATCCAATGTTTCCAAAGGAGATTTCCTGGTGTGATGATGCGCCAGAGCCACTTGAATAGGAGAGCTGTGTTGAAGGTAACAAGGTTGGCAATGTCTAGTCCCCCATGATCTTGGTGCAGACAGACAGATTTCCAGTTAATTAGACATTTTGTTTTATTTCCATTCCAGAGAGAAGAGCGACAAATAGCATCTATTTCAAGTATAACCCAGTTTGGCACTCTATGAAACGACATCTAGTACGACGGAAGGGCAGACATGACGGATTTGACAAGGATAAGGCGGCCAGCGGATGATAGCGAATTAGCCTTCCAGGACGCAAGGGGAGTCTCGATCTTGGAAATAAGAAGGAGCCAGTCTGGATGGGCCAGTTTAGTGGGATGCAAGGGAATTCCGAGGTATGTGATAGGGAAATGGCCAAGGTTACAGTTGAGAAGTGAAGCGGAAGAGAGACCGAGATGATTGGAGTTGCCAAGCATAATGATGGAGCTCTTGTTGTAGTTAGTGGATAGACCGAAGATAAGTTCAAAGCCATATAAAAGGACCTTAAGACAGTGAATATGAGCAGGTTCAGGGGAGACCATCAGAATTGTATCATCCTTAAAATGTAGATTAGAGACCGATAGGTTCGAGTTAGGAAGTTTGATTCCCTATAAGAGATTGTTGGATATTGTAAGCTTGACCATTCGTTTGAAAACATCTGAGATGAGGACAAAGAGAAGTGGAGATAGGGGATCGCCTTGCCTTAATCCGCGAGCTGACTTTATATGTCCGACCAGTGAACCATTGATAGAGGTCGACGAAAGACTTGTACTGAGAATGCACTTTATCCATTTGCACCATGTGTCAGGAAATCCTCTGTGTTTCATAAGGTCAAGCAAAAGGTTCCAGTTAACCGAGTCAAAGGCTTTGGAGAAGTCCAGTTTAAGTAAGGCTCCAAGTGTGTTCGAGAAGTGGCAGAAGGAGATGACTTCCTGTGTTGTCGCCATACAATCGAGGATGTTTCGGCCAAGGATGAAGGGCGATTGTTCGACCCCGACCAAAGAGCCAATGACACTTTGTAAGCGATTGGCTAGGATCTTAGTGATAATCTTGAAGGTGGTGTTGAGGAGGCTAATGGGTCGAAAGGAAGGAAGGGAGATTGAACCTGGGGTTTTGGGTAGCAGGATGATGTTGGCATAATTAATACAAGCAACTGCGGCGGGATTAGTTTGAAATTCGTGACACATCTCAATTATATCGAATTTGACTTTGCTCTAGAAATGTTTGAAGAAAAGGAGGCCAAAGCCATCCGGGCCAGGGCCTTGTCGTCAGCCATACTGCTTAGGGCTGACCAGATTTTGTCTTCCGAGAAGGGATGGTCGATGGAAATCGAAGTGGGATTGGGGTAAAGGAGGTTCCAGTCGATGGGCGAGAGCGAAGGAGATGGTTTGCCTAGAATGTTTCGATAGAAATCAGTGAAAAGACGAACGATCTATGATTGGTCAGAGTAGATAGTATCATTATGATAGATTTACGAGATGAAGGTGGATCTGCGACGGCCATTGGCGAGTCTGTGGAAGAAAGCGGTGTTTTTGTCACCCTCATCGATCCATTTGGCTCTGGATCGCTGTTTCCAGCCAATTTCTTCCTGCTTAATAAGTCTATCTAATTCGAGCTCCAGCTCGTGAAGGAGATTAGATTCGGAGGCAGATAGTGGGCGGGATTCTTCCAGTATATTTAGATGGAGGATGCTATCTTAGGTCGCCACGATTCAAAATCGGATCGAGCCCCAAATGGATTTGGCCCAAGGTTTGACTAGCTTTCTAAGAGAACTGAGTTTGGAAACTATTCGAGTAGTAACCAACTGAATCTGGGAGGTTTGGGACCATGCTAGCTTAACAAAGTCATCAAAAGAGGGTTCCAGGAGCTAAAGGCGCTCAAATATGAATGGTCGCTTAAGGGTTGGGGTGATACCAGAGTCAAGAAGCAGAGCGCAGTGATCGGATAAGGTGGCGGCAAGGCCGGTAACGACGGAGAGGGGGTGAAGGTCGTCCCAGGCTGGGTTGAAAAGGAAGCAATCTAATTTTGTAAGGGCATGATTGGCTCTACAGTTAGACCAGGTGAAGAGACGGTTACTGATAGGAGGGTCTGTGAGAACGCAAGAGTTGATAAAGTCATTAAAGGCCTCAGAGTCATGAGAGGAAATACCGGAGCTCCTTTCAAAGGGAGATCTGGTAGTGTTGAAATCGCCTTCAATGATCCAAGGACCATTGAAATGCGAGGCCAAGTCCACACAGTTTGACCAGAGTACAAATCTGCCATGGGAGGTTTGAGGGCCATAGATATTGGAGAAGGATTAAAGTAAGCCCGAATGTAGATGGCGGAGGATGACATGCAGGGCCGAAGGGTGAGAGATGACTTGACAGAGAGACCAAAGCGATTCATTCCAAGCAGTAATTATACCACCCCTTGTTTCATTCGCATCTATGTGGGCCCAGCCAGTCAGGTAGTGGCCGCATAGCAACCTGAGATGAGATGGGGAAGGGTCCGCAAGCTTAGATTCTTGGATAAATAAAATGTCGATTTTTTGTTGGGATAGGATAAGATTGATAGCTTGACATTTAGACAGGTCCCCCAAACCACGAACATTCCATGAGATAATTTTCTTTGGGAACGAGGCAGGCGTTCAGTTTCTAGCGATTGCATGGTCGAATAGTGTTCCTCGGATTGAATAATACCCATGCAACGTGCCATTTTTTATTACATTTAGAATTAGCCGAGGAAAACACAACGGGTTTAAAAAAACTACCCGAGCTACCAGGGTGGGACTCTGCGAAGTTTAGTCGGTTGCTTCTTCGGACTAGGGCAGGGGAGAGTGATGCAAATTGCTAAGCGGCTGATGGACATTCTCGGTTGGACGATTAAGCTACTGGTTGAGGGGATGGCGGTTCCTGCTGCCGAGGGGCCTGGAGGCGCATCGGGACAGAGAGGTCCAAGTCAGACAATGGGTCCCAGCGGGGTTCAATGGTGGACCAATCCTCCAACCTGTTCGGTCCCACCACCTCGAAGGAGTCATCTTGTAAGTTGTTTTAAGGGGCAATAGAAGGGTTCGGCGGTGACATTGAGGCTTCATAGTTCATGGCATCAAAGCGATCGTCCGGGTCAAAATGATCTGAGGGGATGTTAAGAGGCTCATAGAAACAACGCCACTCACGGTCGAAGTCCGAGCCCATGATGAGTGTCTTAGGCCGTCTCCTAGGGCTCTCGTGCTCCCACCGCTCTACTGTTAACAAGTGATTCGCATTGTTGATTCTAGCAATAAAAGTGGAAGGAGTGACTATGCCACTGAAGAATTGTATTTGCAGATATATGTAACGGTGGTTGAAGTAGGCCCAATCACAGTCACCAAGACTTATGGGGTGTTATGTATTTGCAGATATATGTAACGGAGCTATGAAGTTGAAATACCTTATGTAGATATCTACCCATTTTCCGCTGTGTTATGTAGTCTGTATTTTCCAGCATATGTACGGATATACAGTTATAACTATCCCGTTGGATTTGTATTTGGCTCTGATCATTTATGTATAATTAAAATGTTGAATGCGATGTGAGATTCTATTATTGTGTTATCTTCTTTCTTTATTTTCTTTTACACCCCTGATAATCTGCCTCCCCGACACTTGGATTTATGACACGTGAATACCGTGGATATATTAGTGTCGTTTTCTAAGGGTTGTGGAGACGGGTCGTCACATACTAACTCGAAATCAGGCGAGACTGCAACCGATTAACTCCCACCTAACGTACAGACAATATGAAACACTCGGATACTTCATCTTGTGAACACACATTGTAGTTCTCCATAGGGACCGACGGTTGTACTTAGAAAATAATAAGCTACCACATCTCTATATTTGAACTCCGTCCAGTGTAGAAACCGCTAATTTTTTTTGTTCAAACTACAATAACTTCTTCATACTAACTCGGAATCAGGTGTGACTTCGATCGATTAACTCCCACGTAAATTACGGGCAATACATGGAACATTGGGATACTTCATCTTGTGAACGCACACTGTAGTTCTCCGTGGGCACTGATAGTTATACTTAGAAAATAAAAAGCTACCACATTTCCATATTTGAACTCCGTCTAGTGCAGATGCCGCTATTTTTTTGCTCTGACTACAATAACTTCTTCATGCTAACTCGAAATCAGGCGAGATTTCGACCGATTAACTTCCATCTAAATTACGGATAATATGGAACACTCAAATACTTCATCTTGTGAACATACACTATATTTCTACATGAGGACTGACAGTTGTACTTAGAAAGTAAAAGGCTACCACATCTCCATATTTGAACTCTGCCTAGTGTAGGAACCGCTATTTTTTGTTTAGATTGAGATAACTTCTTCATACTAACTCAGAATCAGGCGAAACTTTGACCGATTAACTCCCATCTAAATTACAGACAATATAAAATACTTGGATACTTTATCTTGTTAATGCATACTATAGTTCTCTATGGAGACTGACAGTTGTACTTAGAAAATAACAGACTATCACATACTCATATTTGAATTTCGATTAAAATTAGAAATAAAATTTTAAAATTTTAAACTTTGATTTTTATCAAAATTCAAAACGTAAAAATTAGAATTAGAATTATTTCATATCCATTTGTTTTTGTTAGTCAAATCAAATTTAAATCTTTAAATGATCTAAACGGGTAACCCGCTTGTTAAATAGTTCGGGTCATAAATGGGTTAGGTCATGAATGGGTCAAAAAGAATGGATTCATTAACGAGTTGGGTCAAACTCGACCAATTCATTTTGACCCAATCCAACCCGTTTGACAGATCTAGTAGTAATGAAGAGAGATTGTTATATTTGAATCAAGGCAGAGTGTAAATTTGGATGATTCAAATATTTGCCAAAAAAGAAAAATATTTAACTAGTTGATCTTATCAATCAATCATGTTATATGTGGAAAGAACGAAAGGAAAGTTATAAAAGGATAACCTATGTTGGAAGGGTACTAATTATTTAGTCAATTAATTAGTCGAGAGATATATAAATGAGAAAAGAAGCTGAATTACTTGATTTTATAATATGAAGAAAGATTACATATGGAGGTTCAATCAAATGAGGAAAATTGTGGAAACCAACATCACTATTATCTATTTGCATAGAAATTAAACCATGAATATTCGAAGAAGTTTCAACACAACTGGGTAATTAATTTACTTAATCTACAAGTAATACAAGTAATTACTTAATTCTTAAGCCTACTGTAAGAGAACATCCACCATTATCTTCTTCTTTAATAAACCCTAATTTTTGTAGACAAGTCATTTAGGGATTTTAACCATTATTCAGTTTATAATTATAGGTTAGTCTATCCACTTTGCTACATATAATTTATAATATATCTCTTTTGTGATTTCTTTCTTTAGTAAAATAGAAAATAGTTGTTAGGTCAGTAAAATAATCTCTCTTTTTTATGTGCTTATTTTGATTTAACTTCGGTTTTGGGTTATATTCACATGTGCTTTGCTCCAAAATATAAGCTTATCCACGATTATAATCAAGAAATAATAAACAGGAGGTAGATATATGTATTTTTTTGTAATTAGTATTTCTGATTATTTGAATTTAAATGGTTAAAAGTTAGATCATGTGAAATGATGTCACAGAAGAGGGTTTTTGTGTCAATTATAAAACTTCAATTTTAGTAGGGTATGAAAACTAAATTAACGGATGCAAATAGAATTTTCTAAAATTATATCGGTTGGTATCCACATTGTTATTTTGATATATTTCGGGTGATAATGTGCACTTATTTAGAGTGATGTGTAGGGTGATAATGTGCACTCCAACATTGTTATTTTGCATATGAGGCAATTTTGTCTTTATGTATATTAATATTTAGTTTTAACACGGAGGTTTACTAGTGGACTTCTACATTATGATCAACATATGCAACCTGGAATCAACAAAATATGCATTTTTGGAGAAGCAATTGTTTCCTCAGACGCAGCTGATTCTCCTGACTTATATATATATATAATTCGCTCTTGTATATATATAATACATAAAATTCATTCTAGGGTGTCACTTACCTCATCTCTAATGAATTACTCACTCTAGGGTATTACCAACCCTATCTGTAATGTGCCATACTCTACCAAAGTCAAGGTTTTTGTTTAACCTTCGACTCTGATACCAAGTTGTAATGACTCGTCTTTTCGACCATGGAATGTTGACACCGAATACATCCACGGTATTCAAATGCCAAACATCCAAACATCGGAAAGAGAGATTGTTAGGGTAAAACAGAAAGAAACCAATAGAGAATAGAAATCAGAATCTCATAACGGAACCGATAACGTATAAGATAACAAAACAGTAAGAACTGTCACTTCAAAATACATAGTATATCAGAGTTAAAAATAAACCTTATCAGTTGGACAATTATAAAATTTTGACCTTGCAATTGATGGTAGGTATACAATATAAAACAGAAGAAATAAAACACTACGTTAGGTAAACAACCATCTCTTCTCCAATAACTCCATATCACTAATGCAAACCTAGGAAAAACTCGATCTGAACTGAGCATTATAATAGAATAACATTCGGCTTAGTCTGGAAAACCAGCATGAGAAAACTAAGTAATATAATGAACATATTCAAATTCTATGAGACCCTGCCGCTTACACGGAACGGGTTTTAACTCACAAGAATAACATCCATATATGAAGAAATGAGAAACAAATCAGACAAACAATCCAATGCAGAAACAATGGAAATAAACAACAAAAACAATCTAAATAAAAAGAATGTCTGCTAGTTGGAACAAATCCCATACTAAATGGATGGACATAAATAATAATAAATTCTAGAATCCAAAGAATAATCAAAAATAATTGGACAAAGAAAAGCATAAAGCAGTTCTCCTAACTCATTAGAGACATAGCCGATTCTCCTGACTCATTGTTATCATCCTAAATATATCAAAATAACAATGTTGCGTACCGACTCAACAGAATTATCTAAAATTCTATTTGCATATGTTAATTTTCTTTTCATACCCTACTGAAAAAGAACTTTTATAATTGACAAAAATATATTAAAATTGGTTGAAACTTTGTTTATGGTAAATACTGAAGGGTTGATGGTTTTCTTTGAATCTATTTTTGTTTGCTAACAGGTTTAAAGGTAATAAGATTAAAAAAAGGTGGAAAAGAAGGCATCTGGTTTACTTGCCTCCAATCTCTAATATATTGTGATTTATTAGCTCCGATTTAGTTTTATTTTATTGTTTAAACATGCATGAAATCTTAATGTTGTTTTAATGATATTAGGCAGCAAGAAGATGATCAAAACCTATGCAACATGCACAAATTATATCTGATAGTGTTAGCGCTATTGATGGTCGTTATAAAGTAGGTGAAACTATTGACGCTAGCTGTAAGACTCGCAGGCATGAAAGAAGACCTGCATTGGGTCAAAAGCAAGCTAGTTTTCTATTAAAGCCTGACGGTCCAAGGTGAGCAAAATTTTGTATTTTTTGAAATTTTAGGTTGTCAAAATTTTGTAATTACCATTGTAATTCAAGGATGTCAATTAAATCCTTTTAAGATATGAAAGTAATTTTCACTACCATATTATGATAATTAACATTATAGCTCATTAACATAAACTTTGTATAGGTTTGTTCCATAAGCACAATATGCTTTTTTGAGCACGATGTTTGGCATTTACTTTCTGCACTTCATATTATTTGCATTCAAAGGTCAAATAAAGCACTCAAAACATTACTTATTTTTTGATAAAATCATACTACAGTTTTTGGTATAGCTATTTGGGGTTTTCAGTTTTGTTGGTCCTATGTAGATCACTATGATACAAGATGCATGTAGTCCTTTTTCTTTTAACAACCACACTACTTATTTGTATGACTGGAAAACTTACAGTACTGCCCCCTAGAGGTTTTTTGTTTTACAACTGATATGTAAGACACTATTCATTCGTTCTATTCACTCATGAACCTTACTTTTGAATTAATTAGGTAGCTATAATTATTCTCGGTGATTTATATATAATTTTGAATTAATTTGGTAAATCTTGTTAGAAACCTAGTGGGTTCATCGGATATATATTTGTAGTGGGTTCATCGGATATATATTTAACGTTGCATGGTATGTACACACATGTATTAATAATATAATTTTTATTACAAATGAACACTTCCTTTCTTAAGAACTGCTGCTCTTTTATTTCTCTTCTCTCTTAAGATTGTTAATACATATTGACTCTATTTATACTAATGCATTGCCACCTTTCTTGCTTGAAGAGTGGATACAGTTTATTACTTTTCTCAGCCTTCAATTTTCAACCATATGCTTAATTAAGATGCCGAAATATTTATTCTTCTCCACTAACTAAATATAAAATGTGGGTTTGTAAATTCTAACACTCTCCCTCAAACCCGACTTTGCATTCCGAGTTTTTTCTTTCAAATTCTACAACACTTCAGTCTTCAACGGCTTAGTAAAAATATCTGCGAGTTGATCTTCCAATCTACAATGTACTAGTTCCACAATTTTATTATTCACTTATTCCCAAATGAAATGATACCTTATGTTGATATGTTTGCTTCGACTGTGGGAAACTAGATTCTTTGCAAGTGATATAGCGGACTTGTTTTCAACATAAATAGTAACTGGACCTTCCTGTGTATAGCATAACTCACTCGGAATATACATCAACCATATTGCTTGACATGTACGCACTGCTGCGGCGATATACTCTGCTTCACATGTTGAGAGTGCGATAGTTTGTTGCTTTTTGGATGACCGTGAAAATACTGCCGAACCAATATGAAATGCATATCCAGAAGTACTTTTCCCATCATCCGGATCACCGCCATAATCATTATCTGAGTAACCACCTAATTTTGAATCTTGAGCATGTGTATAAAACAAACCATGATCAAGTGTACCTTTGATGTATCTTTAATTTCTTTTGGCTGCAATGAAGTGATCTTGCTTAGGCTTCTCCATGAACCTGGTGACCAGCCCAATTACATACATAATATCTGGACTTGTGAAAGTTAGCTACCTCAGACTTCCAACCAGGTTTTTGAATAATGTCAGATTTATCGATTCTCTTATTGAATCAATTTCGAGCTTCATGCCTGCTTCTACTGGCGTGCTTACCGACTTGCATTTTTTCATTCTGAATTTGCTTAAAATTTGCTCTTCATATTTCTTCTGCGACATAAATATCCCATCTTCACTTTGCTTTACTTCGAGTCCAAGAAAGTAGGACATTTGACCAATATCTGTCATCTCAAATTATTTGGTCAAAACTTTCTTAAAGTCCTTGAACATGCCCAGATTGTTTCCGGTGAAAATCATATCATCCACGTACAAGCATACGATCATGATATCTCCATTTTGATTTCTTTTTGTGTATAGGGCATGCTCATACGGACTCTTCACAAACTCGTATGTTTGAAAATACTTGTCTATCTGTGACGACCCGTAATTTTTGAGCATTTAAAATCGGAATATTTAATTGATTTTAACCATTCAATAGAGAAATTTTAACCTGAATTCAAATATCACTATTTATTTGACAATTAAATTATTGAATTAAACAATTTGAAGTTAAGTAAAATATTGAATCTAGAATTTTAAGCTTGTTAAAAACAATTTGAAGCCTTATAAAATTTATGTTGATAATACTGAAGATAGTAAAAGTGTTGAAATTGAATTTAACAATGATTTGTTCGGTTTTGAAACTTTATCGTTTAAATTGAATTTAAAAAAATAGCTTTCCGAAGCACAGTTTTGGAATTCGACGAAATCAGTTCCATTGGATCCATAATATTGTATTATTATTGGATTCCAAATTTTGTAGCGTCTGGAATTGTTGTGGGAGCGTACGATTTTTAAACGCGCTTAAATTCATATTGGAAATTTAATATAGTGAATGAATTCAAAAAAACACGTGTTACTTTCTTTAATACGCTTCGTCGTTTGATAAAGAAAATTATTCGTTCAGAAAAAATAAAAAATAAAATAAAAATAAAAGATGGCTTTGTTCGTCAGCTAATGAACAAAAGGTTATAAGCGTGTTTCTCTCTCTTCTGTTACAAGCCCTATCGTTTTATAAAAAAGGGGATAATAGTCGAACCCCTTTCATTTTCAAAACCGAATTCGTTCGAAACAAATCCATTTGTCAAAAAAAAGAGAAGGGGCGAAATTGAATTGAAGATCGATTCGATCGAGAGGCGTATGGAGTAGGTGGCCGTTTGCTGGTTATTCGATTATTCACGAGCTCGTTCAGGAGCGGCGGACTAGGGTTGGGGTTGCGGCGACAAATTTAGGGGCTGCTCACGAGGGTAGTTCGCGATTTCAGATCGTGATGAGTTCGTGTGGCCATGGCGTGGAGCTCGGCAAGGCGACGTGTGGGCGATCAAGAGGCTAAGGAAGGGGGCGCAGTTACTTCGAGCGCCTGGTGGCATCGTTTGGAGATCTTGGATTTAGGGTCTCGGAGCTAGCATAGGATGGAGTTCGCTGCGTTCGTCGATGTCGACAGCTTTCGAAGATCAGCGTTGGTCAAGCGAGTAGGTCTTGGGTTCGGTTTTGGGCTTAGCGTTAGCAAGGCGACTCGAACTATGTTGCAGCCGAAGTCGAGATCCTAAATCCACCATTACTTAATTCTTAAGCCTACTGTAAGAGAACATCCACCATTATCTTCTTCTTTAATAAACCCTAATTTTTGTAGTCAAGTCATTTAAGGATTTTAACCATTATTCAGTTTATAATTATAGGTTAGTCTATCCACTTTGCTACATATAATTTATAATATATCTCTTTTGTGATTTCTTTCTTTAGTAAAATAGAAAATAGTTGTTAGGTCAGTAAAATAATCTCTCTTTTTTATGTGCTTATTTTGATTTAACTTCGGTTTTGGGTTATATTCACATGTGCTTTGCTCCAAAATATAAGCTTATCCACGATTATAATCAAGAAATAATAAACAGGAGGTAGATATATGTATTTTTTTGTAATTAGTATTTCTGATTATTTGAATTTAAATGGTTAAAAGTTAGATCATGTGAAATGATGTCACAGAAGAGGGTTTTTGTGTCAATTATAAAACTTCAATTTTAGTAGGGTATGAAAACTAAATTAACGGATGCAAATAGAATTTTCTAAAATTATATCGGTTGGTATCCACATTGTTATTTTGATATATTTCGGGTGATAATGTGCACTTATTTAGAGTAATGTGTAGGGTGATAATGTGCACTTATTTAGAGTGATGTGTAGGGTGATAATGTGCACTCCAACATTGTTATTTTGCATATGAGGCAATTTTGTCTTTATGTATATTAATATTTAGTTTTAACACGGAGGTTTACTAGTGGACTTCTACATTATGATCAACATATGCAACCTGGAATCAACAAAATATGCATTTTTGGAGAAGCAATTGTTTCCTCAGACGCAGCTGATTCTCCTGACTTATACATATATATAATTCGCTCTTGTATATATATAATACATAAAATTCATTCTAGGGTGTCACTTACCTCATCTCTAATGAATTACTCACTCTAGGGTATTACCAACCCTATCTCTAATGTGCCATACTCTACCAAAGTCAAGGTTTTTGTTTAACCTTCGACTCTGATACCAAGTTGTAATGACTCGTCTTTTCGACCATGGAATGTTGACACCGAATACATCCACGGTATTCAAATGCCAAACATCCAAACATCGGAAAGAGAGATTGTTAGGGTAAAACAAAAAGAAACCAATAGAGAATAGAAATCAGAATCTCACAACGGAACCGATAACGTATAATATAACAAAACAGTCAGAACTGTCACTTCAAAATACATAGTATATCAGAGTTAAAAATAAACCTTATCAGTTGGACAATTATAAAATTTTGACCTTACAATTGATGGTAGGTATACAATATAAAACAGAAGAAATAAAACACTACGTTAGGTAAACAACCATCTCTTCTCCAATAACTCCATATCACTAATGCAAACCTAGGAAAAACTCGATCTGAACTGAGCATTATAATAGAATAACATTCGGCTTAGTCTGGAAAACCAGCGTGAGAAAACTAAGTAATATAATGAACATATTCAAATTCTATGAGACCCTGCCGCTTACACGGAACGGGTTTTAACTCACAAGAATAACATCCATATATGAAGAAATGAGAAACAAATCAGACAAACAATCCAATGCAGAAACAATGGAAATAAACAACAAAAACAATCTAAATAAAAAGAATGTCTGCTAGTTGGAACAAATCCCATACTAAATGGATGGACATAAATAATAATAAATTCTAGAATCCAAAGAATAATCAAAAATAATTGGACAAAGAAAAGCATAAAGCAGTTCTCCTAACTCATTAGAGACATAGCCGATTCTCCTGACTCATTGTTATCATCCTAAATATATCAAAATAACAATGTTGCGTACCGACTCAACAGAATTATCTAAAATTCTATTTGCATATGTTAATTTTCTTTTCATACCCTACTGAAAAAGAACTTTTATAATTGACAAAAATATATTAAAATTGGTTGAAACTTTGTTTATGGTAAATACTGAAGGGTTGATGGTTTTCTTTGAATCTATTTTTGTTTGCTAACAGGTTTAAAGGTAATAAGATTAAAAAAAGGTGGAAAAGAAGGCATCTGGTTTACTTGCCTCCAATCTCTAATATATTGTGATTTATTAGCTCCGATTTAGTTTTATTTTATTGTTTAAACATGCATGAAATCTTAATGTTGTTTTAATGATATTAGGCAGCAAGAAGATGATCAAAACCTATGCAACATGCACAAATTATATCTGATAGTGTTAGCGCTATTGATGGTCGTTATAAAGTAGGTGAAACTATTGACGCTAGCTGTAAGACTCGCAGGCATGAAAGAAGACCTGCATTGGGTCAAAAGCAAGCTAGTTTTCTATTAAAGCCTGACGGTCCAAGGTGAGCAAAATTTTGTATTTTTTGAAATTTTAGGTTGTCAAAATTTTGTAATTACCATTGTAATTCAAGGATGTCAATTAAATCCTTTTAAGATATGAAAGTAATTTTCACTACCATATTATGATAATTAACATTATAGCTCATTAACATAAACTTTGTATAGGTTTGTTCCATAAGCACAATATGCTTTTTTGAGCACGATGTTTGGCATTTACTTTCTGCACTTCATATTATTTGCATTCAAAGGTCAAATAAAGCACTCAAAACATTACTTATTTTTTGATAAAATCATACTACAGTTTTTGGTATAGCTATTTGGGGTTTTCAGTTTTGTTGGTCCTATGTAGATCACTATGATACAAGATGCATGTAGTCCTTTTTCTTTTAACTACCACATTACTTATTTGTATGACCGGAAAACTTACAGTACTGCCCCCTAGAGGTTTTTTGTTTTACAACTGATATGTAAGACACTATTCATTCGTTCTATTCACTCATGAACCTTACTTTTGAATTAATTAGGTAGCTATAATTATTCTCGGTGATTTATAAATAATTTTGAATTAATTTGGTAAATCTTGTTAGAAACCTAGTGGGTTCATCGGATATATATTTGTAGTGGGTTCATCGGATATATATTTAACGTTGCATGGTATGTACACACATGTATTAATAATATAATTTTTATTACAAATGAACACTTCCTTTCTTAAGAACTGCTGCTCTTTTATTTCTCTTCTCTCTTAAGATTGTTAATACATATTGACTCTATTTATACTAATGCATTGCCACCTTTCTTGCTTGAAGAGTGGATACAGTTTATTACTTTTCTCAGCCTTCAATTTTCAACCATATGCTTAATTAAGATGCCGAAATATTTATTCTTCTCCACTAACTAAATATAAAATGTGGGTTTGTAAATTCTAACACTCTCCCTCAAACCCGACTTTGCATTCCGAGTTTTTTCTTTCAAATTCTACAACACTTCAGTCTTCAACGGCTTAGTAAAAATATCTGCGAGTTGATCTTCCAATCTACAATGTACTAGTTCCACAATTTTATTATTCACTTATTCCCAAATGAAATGATACCTTATGTTGATATGTTTGCTTCGACTGTGGGAAACTAGATTCTTTGCAAGTGATATAGCGGACTTGTTTTCAACATAAATAGTAACTGGACCTTCCTGTGTATAGCATAACTCACTCGGAATATACATCAACCACATTGCTTGACATGTACGCACTGCTGCGGCGATATACTCTGCTTCACATGTTGAGAGTGCGATAGTTTGTTGCTTTTTGGACGACCGTGAAAATACTGCCGAACCAATACGAAATGCATATCCTGAAGTACTTTTCCCATCATCCGGATCACCGCCATAATCATTATCTGAGTAACCACCTAATTTTGAATCTTGAGCATGTGTATAAAACAAACCATGATCAAGTGTACCTTTGATGTATCTTTAATTTCTTTTGGCTGCAATGAAGTGATCTTGCTTAGGCTTCTCCATGAACCTGGTGACCAGCCCAATTACATACATAATATCTGGACTTGTGAAAGTTAGCTACCTCAGACTTCCAACCAGGTTTTTGAATAATGTCAGATTTATCGATTCTCTTATTGAATCAATTTCGAGCTTCATGCCTGCTTCTACTGGCGTGCTTATCGACTTGCATTTTTTCATTCTGAATTTGCTTAAAATTTGCTCTTCATATTTCTTCTGCGACATAAATATCCCATCTTCACTTTGCTTTACTTCGAGTCCAAGAAAGTAGGACATTTGACCAATATCTGTCATCTCAAATTATTTGGTCAAAACTTTCTTAAAGTCCTTGAACATGCCCAGATTGTTTCCGGTGAAAATCATATCATCCACGTACAAGCATACGATCATGATATCTCCATTTTGATTTCTTTTTGTGTATAGGGCATGCTCATACGGACTCTTCACAAACTCGTATGTTTGAAAATACTTGTCTATCTGTGACGACCCGTAATTTTTGAGCATTTAAAATCGGAATATTTAATTGATTTTAACCATTCAATAGAGAAATTTTAACCTGAATTCAAATATCACTATTTATTTGACAATTAAATTATTGAATTAAACAATTTGAAGTTAAGTAAAATATTGAATCTAGAATTTTAAGCTTGTTAAAAACAATTTGAAGCCTTATAAAATTTATGTTGATAATACTGAAGATAGTAAAAGCGTTGAAATTGAATTTAACAATGATTTGTTCGATTTTGAAACTTTATCGTTTAAATTGAATTTAAAAAAATAGCTTTCCGAAGCACAGTTTTGGAATTCGACGAAATCAGTTCCATTGGATCCGTAATATTGTATTATTATTGGATTCCAAATTTTGTAGCGTCTGGAATTGTTGTGGGAGCGTACGATTTTTAAACGCGCTTAAATCCATATTGGAAATTTAATATAGTGAATGAATTCAAAAAAACACGTGTTACTTTCTTTAATACGCTTCGTCGTTTGATAAAGAAAATTATTCGTTCAGAAAAAATAAAAAATAAAATAAAAATAAAAGATGGCTTTGTTCGTCAGCTAATGAACAAAAGGTTATAAGCGTGTTTCTCTCTCTTCTGTTACAAGCCCTATCGTTTTATAAAAAAAGGGGATAATGGTCGAACCCCTTTCATTTTCAAAACCGAATTCGTTCGAAACAAATCCATTTGTCAAAAAAAAGAGAAAGGGCGAAATTGAATTGAAGATCGATTCGATCGAGAGGCGTATGGAGTAGGTGGCCGTTTGCTGGTTATTCGATTATTCACGAGCTCGTTCAGGAGCGGCGGACTAGGGTTGGGGTTGCGGCGACAAATTTAGGGGCTGCTCGCGAGGGTAGTTCGCGATTTCAGATCGTGATGAGTTCGTGTGGCCATGGCGTGGAGCTCGGCAAGGCGACTGGTGGCATCGTTTGGAGATCTTGGATTTAGGGTCTCGGAGCTAGCATAGGATGGAGTTCGCTGCGTTCGTCGATGTCGACAGCTTTCGAAGATCAGCGTTGGTCAAGCGAGTAGGTCTTGGGTTCGGTTTTGGGCTTAGCGTTAGCAAGGCGACTCGAACTATGTTGCAGCCGAAGTCGAGATCCTAAATCCACCATTACTTAATTCTTAAGCCTACTGTAAGAGAACATCCACCATTATCTTCTTCTTTAATAAACCCTAATTTTTGTAGTCAAGTCATTTAAGGATTTTAACCATTATTCAGTTTATAATTATAGGTTACTCTATCCACTTTGCTACATATAATTTATAATATATCTCTTTTGTGATTTCTTTCTTTAGTAAAATAGAAAATAGTTGTTAGGTCAGTAAAATAATCTCTCTTTTTTATGTGCTTATTTTGATTTAACTTCGGTTTTGGGTTATATTCACATGTGCTTTGCTCCAAAATATAAGCTTATCCACGATTATAATCAAGAAATAATAAACAGGAGGTAGATATATGTATTTTTTTGTAATTAGTATTTCTGATTATTTGAATTTAAATGGTTAAAAGTTAGATCATGTGAAATGATGTCACAGAAGAGGGTTTTTGTGTCAATTATAAAACTTCAATTTTAGTAGGGTATGAAAACTAAATTAACGGATGCAAATAGAATTTTCTAAAATTATATCGGTTGGTATCCACATTGTTATTTTGATATATTTCGGGTGATAATGTGCACTTATTTAGAGTAATGTGTAGGGTGATAATGTGCACTTATTTAGAGTGATGTGTAGGGTGATAATGTGCACTCCAACATTGTTATTTTGCATATGGGGCAATTTTGTCTTTATGTATATTAATATTTAGTTTTAACACGGAGGTTTACTAGTGGACTTCTACATTATGATCAACATATGCAACCTGGAATCAACAAAATATGCATTTTTGGAGAAGCAATTGTTTCCTCAGACGCAGCTGATTCTCTTGACTTATACATATATATAATTCGCTCTTGTATATATATAATACATAAAATTCATTCTAGGGTGTCACTTACCTCATCTCTAATGAATTACTCACTCTAGGGTATTACCAACCCTATCTCTAATGTGCCATACTCTACCAAAGTCAAGGTTTTTGTTTAACCTTCGACTCTGATACCAAGTTGTAATGACTCGTCTTTTCGACCATGGAATGTTGACACCGAATACATCCACGGTATTCAAATGCCAAACATCCAAACATCGGAAAGAGAGATTGTTAGGGTAAAACAAAAAGAAACCAATAGAGAATAGAAATCAGAATCTCACAACGGAACCGATAACGTATAATATAACAAAACAGTCAGAACTGTCACTTCAAAATACATAGTATATCAGAGTTAAAAATAAACCTTATCAGTTGGACAATTATAAAATTTTGACCTTACAATTGATGGTAGGTATACAATATAAAACAGAAGAAATAAAACACTACGTTAGGTAAACAACCATCTCTTCTCCAATAACTCCATATCACTAATGCAAACCTAGGAAAAACTCGATCTGAACTGAGCATTATAATAGAATAACATTCGGCTTAGTCTGGAAAACCAGCGTGAGAAAACTAAGTAATATAATGAACATATTCAAATTCTATGAGACCCTGCCGCTTACACGGAACGGGTTTTAACTCACAAGAATAACATCCATATATGAAGAAATGAGAAACAAATCAGACAAACAATCCAATGCAGAAACAATGGAAATAAACAACAAAAACAATCTAAATAAAAAGAATGTCTGCTAGTTGGAACAAATCCCATACTAAATGGATGGACATAAATAATAATAAATTCTAGAATCCAAAGAATAATCAAAAATAATTGGACAAAGAAAAGCATAAAGCAGTTCTCCTAACTCATTAGAGACATAGCCGATTCTCCTGACTCATTGTTATCATCCTAAATATATCAAAATAACAATGTTGCGTACCGACTCAACAGAATTATCTAAAATTCTATTTGCATATGTTAATTTTCTTTTCATACCCTACTGAAAAAGAACTTTTATAATTGACAAAAATATATTAAAATTGGTTGAAACTTTGTTTATGGTAAATACTGAAGGGTTGATGGTTTTCTTTGAATCTATTTTTGTTTGCTAACAGGTTTAAAGGTAATAAGATTAAAAAAAGGTGGAAAAGAAGGCATCTGGTTTACTTGCCTCCAATCTCTAATATATTGTGATTTATTAGCTCCGATTTAGTTTTATTTTATTGTTTAAACATGCATGAAATCTTAATATTGTTTTAATGATATTAGGCAGCAAGAAGATGATCAAAACCTATGCAACATGCACAAATTATATCTGATAGTGTTAGCGCTATTGATGGTCGTTATAAAGTAGGTGAAACTATTGACGCTAGCTGTAAGACTCGCAGGCATGAAAGAAGACCTGCATTGGGTCAAAAGCAAGCTAGTTTTCTATTAAAGCCTGACGGTCCAAGGTGTGCAAAATTTTGTATTTTTTGAAATTTTAGGTTGTCAAAATTTTGTAATTACCATTGTAATTCAAGGATGTCAATTAAATCCTTTTAAGATATGAAAGTAATTTTCACTACCATATTATGATAATTAACATTATAGCTCATTAACATAAACTTTGTATAGGTTTGTTCCATAAGCACAATATGCTTTTTTGAGCACGATGTTTGGCATTTACTTTCTGCACTTCATATTATTTGCATTCAAAGGTCAAATAAAGCACTCAAAACATTACTTATTTTTTGATAAAATCATACTACAGTTTTTGGTATAGCTATTTGGGGTTTTCAGTTTTGTTGGTCCTATGTAGATCACTATGATACAAGATGCATGTAGTCCTTTTTCTTTTAACTACCACATTACTTATTTGTATGACCGGAAAACTTACAGTACTGCCCCCTAGAGGTTTTTTGTTTTACAACTGATATGTAAGACACTATTCATTCGTTCTATTCACTCATGAACCTTACTTTTGAATTAATTAGGTAGCTATAATTATTCTCGGTGATTTATAAATAATTTTGAATTAATTTGGTAAATCTTGTTAGAAACCTAGTGGGTTCATCGGATATATATTTGTAGTGGGTTCATCGGATATATATTTAACGTTGCATGGTATGTACACACATGTATTAATAATATAATTTTTATTACAAATGAACACTTCCTTTCTTAAGAACTGCTGCTCTTTTATTTCTCTTCTCTCTTAAGATTGTTAATACATATTGACTCTATTTATACTAATGCATTGCCACCTTTCTTGCTTGAAGAGTGGATACAGTTTATTACTTTTCTCAGCCTTCAATTTTCAACCATATGCTTAATTAAGATGCCGAAATATTTATTCTTCTCCACTAACTAAATATAAAATGTGGGTTTGTAAATTCTAACACTCTCCCTCAAACCCGACTTTGCATTCCGAGTTTTTTCTTTCAAATTCTACAACACTTCAGTCTTCAAACGGCTTAGTAAAAATATCTGCGAGTTGATCTTCCAATCTACAATGTACTAGTTCCACAATTTTATTATTCACTTATTCCCAAATGAAATGATACCTTATGTTGATATGTTTGCTTCGACTGTGGGAAACTAGATTCTTTGCAAGTGATATAGCGGACTTGTTTTCAACATAAATAGTAACTGGACCTTCCTGTGTATAGCATAACTCACTCGGAATATACATCAACCACATTGCTTGACATGTACGCACTGCTGCGGCGATATACTCTGCTTCACATGTTGAGAGTGCGATAGTTTGTTGCTTTTTGGACGACCGTGAAAATACTGCCGAACCAATACGAAATGCATATCCTGAAGTACTTTTCCCATCATCCGGATCACCGCCATAATCATTATCTGAGTAACCACCTAATTTTGAATCTTGAGCATGTGTATAAAACAAACCATGATCAAGTGTACCTTTGATGTATCTTTAATTTCTTTTGGCTGCAATGAAGTGATCTTGCTTAGGCTTCTCCATGAACCTGGTGACCAGCCCAATTACATACATAATATCTGGACTTGTGAAAGTTAGCTACCTCAGACTTCCAACCAGGTTTTTGAATAATGTCAGATTTATCGATTCTCTTATTGAATCAATTTCGAGCTTCATGCCTGCTTCTACTGGCGTGCTTACCGACTTGCATTTTTTTATTCTGAATTTGCTTAAAATTTGCTCTTCATATTTCTTCTGCGACATAAATATCCCATCTTCACTTTGCTTTACTTCGAGTCCAAGAAAGTAGGACATTTGACCAATATCTGTCATCTCAAATTATTTGGTCAAAACTTTCTTAAAGTCCTTGAACATGCCCAGATTGTTTCCGGTGAAAATCATATCATCCACGTACAAGCATACGATCATGATATCTCCATTTTGATTTCTTTTTGTGTATAGGGCATGCTCATACGGACTCTTCACAAACTCGTATGTTTGAAAATACTTGTCTATCTGTGACGACCCGTAATTTTTGAGCATTTAAAATCGGAATATTTAATTGATTTTAACCATTCAATAGAGAAATTTTAACCTGAATTCAAATATCACTATTTATTTGACAATTAAATTATTGAATTAAACAATTTGAAGTTAAGTAAAATATTGAATCTAGAATTTTAAGCTTGTTAAAAACAATTTGAAGCCTTATAAAATTTATGTTGATAATACTGAAGATAGTAAAAGCGTTGAAATTGAATTTAACAATGATTTGTTCGGTTTTGAAACTTTATCGTTTAAATTGAATTTAAAAAAATAGCTTTCCGAAGCACAGTTTTGGAATTCGACGAAATCAGTTCCATTGGATCCGTAATATTGTATTATTATTGGATTCCAAATTTTGTAGCGTCTGGAATTGTTGTGGGAGCGTACGATTTTTAAACGCGCTTAAATCCATATTGGAAATTTAATATAGTGAATGAATTCAAAAAAACACGTGTTACTTTCTTTAATACGCTTCGTCGTTTGATAAAGAAAATTATTCGTTCAGAAAAAATAAAAAATAAAATAAAAATAAAAGATGGCTTTGTTCGTCAGCTAATGAACAAAAGGTTATAAGCGTGTTTCTCTCTCTTCTGTTACAAGCCCTATCGTTTTATAAAAAAAGGGGATAATGGTCGAACCCCTTTCATTTTCAAAACCGAATTCGTTCGAAACAAATCCATTTGTCAAAAAAAAGAGAAGGGGCGAAATTGAATTGAAGATCGATTCGATCGAGAGGCGTATGGAGTAGGTGGCCGTTTGCTGGTTATTCGATTATTCACGAGCTCGTTCAGGAGCGGCGGACTAGGGTTGGGGTTGCGGCGACAAATTTAGGGGCTGCTCGCGAGGGTAGTTCGTGATTTCAGATCGTGATGAGTTCGTGTGGCCATGGCGTGGAGCTCGGCAAGACGACGTGTGGGCGATCAAGAGGCTAAGGAAGGGGGCGCAGTTACTTCGAGCGCCTGGTGGCATCGTTTGGAGATCTTGGATTTAGGGTCTCGGAGCTAGCATAGGATGGAGTTCGCTGCGTTCGTCGATGTCGACAGCTTTCGAAGATCAGCGTTGGTCAAGCGAGTAGGTCTTGGGTTCGGTTTTGGGCTTAGCGTTAGCAAGGCGACTCGAACTATGTTGCAGCCGAAGTCGAGATCCTAAATCCACCATTACTTAATTCTTAAGCCTACTGTAAGAGAACATCCACCATTATCTTCTTCTTTAATAAACCCTAATTTTTGTAGTCAAGTCATTTAAGGATTTTAACCATTATTCAGTTTATAATTATAGGTTAGTCTATCCACTTTGCTACATATAATTTATAATATATCTCTTTTGTGATTTCTTTCTTTAGTAAAATAGAAAATAGTTGTTAGGTCAGTAAAATAATCTCTCTTTTTTATGTGCTTATTTTGATTTAACTTCGGTTTTGGGTTATATTCACATGTGCTTTGCTCCAAAATATAAGCTTATCCACGATTATAATCAAGAAATAATAAACAGGAGGTAGATATATGTATTTTTTTGTAATTAGTATTTCTGATTATTTGAATTTAAATGGTTAAAAGTTAGATCATGTGAAATGATGTCACAGAAGAGGGTTTTTGTGTCAATTATAAAACTTCAATTTTAGTAGGGTATGAAAACTAAATTAACGGATGCAAATAGAATTTTCTAAAATTATATCGGTTGGTATCCACATTGTTATTTTGATATATTTCGGGTGATAATGTGCACTTATTTAGAGTAATGTGTAGGGTGATAATGTGCACTTATTTAGAGTGATGTGTAGGGTGATAATGTGCACTCCAACATTGTTATTTTGCATATGAGGCAATTTTGTCTTTATGTATATTAATATTTAGTTTTAACACGGAGGTTTACTAGTGGACTTCTACATTATGATCAACATATGCAACCTGGAATCAACAAAATATGCATTTTTGGAGAAGCAATTGTTTCCTCAGACGCAGCTGATTCTCCTGACTTATACATATATATAATTCGCTCTTGTATATATATAATACATAAAATTCATTCTAGGGTGTCACTTACCTCATCTCTAATGAATTACTCACTCTAGGGTATTACCAACCCTATCTCTAATGTGCCATACTCTACCAAAGTCAAGGTTTTTGTTTAACCTTCGACTCTGATACCAAGTTGTAATGACTCGTCTTTTCGACCATGGAATGTTGACACCGAATACATCCACGGTATTCAAATGCCAAACATCCAAACATCGGAAAGAGAGATTGTTAGGGTAAAACAAAAAGAAACCAATAGAGAATAGAAATCAGAATCTCACAACGGAACCGATAACGTATAATATAACAAAACAGTCAGAACTGTCACTTCAAAATACATAGTATATCAGAGTTAAAAATAAACCTTATCAGTTGGACAATTATAAAATTTTGACCTTACAATTGATGGTAGGTATACAATATAAAACAGAAGAAATAAAACACTACGTTAGGTAAACAACTATCTCTTCTCCAATAACTCCATATCACTAATGCAAACCTAGGAAAAACTCGATCTGAACTGAGCATTATAATAGAATAACATTCGGCTTAGTCTGGAAAACCAGCGTGAGAAAACTAAGTAATATAATGAACATATTCAAATTCTATGAGACCCTGCCGCTTACACGGAACGGGTTTTAACTCACAAGAATAACATCCATATATGAAGAAATGAGAAACAAATCAGACAAACAATCCAATGCAGAAACAATGGAAATAAACAACAAAAACAATCTAAATAAAAAGAATGTCTGCTAGTTGGAACAAATCCCATACTAAATGGATGGACATAAATAATAATAAATTCTAGAATCCAAAGAATAATCAAAAATAATTGGACAAAGAAAAGCATAAAGCAGTTCTCCTAACTCATTAGAGACATAGCCGATTCTCCTGACTCATTGTTATCATCCTAAATATATCAAAATAACAATGTTGCGTACCGACTCAACAGAATTATCTAAAATTCTATTTGCATATGTTAATTTTCTTTTCATACCCTACTGAAAAAGAACTTTTATAATTGACAAAAATATATTAAAATTGGTTGAAACTTTGTTTATGGTAAATACTGAAGGGTTGATGGTTTTCTTTGAATCTATTTTTGTTTGCTAACAGGTTTAAAGGTAATAAGATTAAAAAAAGGTGGAAAAGAAGGCATCTGGTTTACTTGCCTCCAATCTCTAATATATTGTGATTTATTAGCTCCGATTTAGTTTTATTTTATTGTTTAAACATGCATGAAATCTTAATGTTGTTTTAATGATATTAGGCAGCAAGAAGATGATCAAAACCTATGCAACATGCACAAATTATATCTGATAGTGTTAGCGCTATTGATGGTCGTTATAAAGTAGGTGAAACTATTGACGCTAGCTGTAAGACTCGCAGGCATGAAAGAAGACCTGCATTGGGTCAAAAGCAAGCTAGTTTTCTATTAAAGCCTGACGGTCCAAGGTGAGCAAAATTTTGTATTTTTTGAAATTTTAGGTTGTCAAAATTTTGTAATTACCATTGTAATTCAAGGATGTCAATTAAATCCTTTTAAGATATGAAAGTAATTTTCACTACCATATTATGATAATTAACATTATAGCTCATTAACATAAACTTTGTATAGGTTTGTTCCATAAGCACAATATGCTTTTTTGAGCACGATGTTTGGCATTTACTTTCTGCACTTCATATTATTTGCATTCAAAGGTCAAATAAAGCACTCAAAACATTACTTATTTTTTGATAAAATCATACTACAGTTTTTGGTATAGCTATTTGGGGTTTTCAGTTTTGTTGGTCCTATGTAGATCACTATGATACAAGATGCATGTAGTCCTTTTTCTTTTAACTACCACATTACTTATTTGTATGACCGGAAAACTTACAGTACTGCCCCCTAGAGGTTTTTTGTTTTACAACTGATATGTAAGACACTATTCATTCGTTCTATTCACTCATGAACCTTACTTTTGAATTAATTAGGTAGCTATAATTATTCTCGGTGATTTATAAATAATTTTGAATTAATTTGGTAAATCTTGTTAGAAACCT
Organism: Allium cepa; assembly: GCA_030765085.1. Taxonomy (NCBI): domain Eukaryota; kingdom Viridiplantae; phylum Streptophyta; class Magnoliopsida; order Asparagales; family Amaryllidaceae; genus Allium; species Allium cepa. The sequence goes on from CM060930.1 coordinate 245,857,271, forward strand.
AGTGGGTTCATCGGATATATATTTGTAGTGGGTTCATCGGATATATATTTAACGTTGCATGGTATGTACACACATGTATTAATAATATAATTTTTATTACAAATGAACACTTCCTTTCTTAAGAACTGCTGCTCTTTTATTTCTCTTCTCTCTTAAGATTGTTAATACATATTGACTCTATTTATACTAATGCATTGCCACCTTTCTTGCTTGAAGAGTGGATACAGTTTATTACTTTTCTCAGCCTTCAATTTTCAACCATATGCTTAATTAAGATGCCGAAATATTTATTCTTCTCCACTAACTAAATATAAAATGTGGGTTTGTAAATTCAAACACTCTCCCTCAAACCCGACTTTGCATTCCGAGTTTTTTCTTTCAAATTCTACAACACTTCAGTCTTCAACGGCTTAGTAAAAATATCTGCGAGTTGATCTTCCAATCTACAATGTACTAGTTCCACAATTTTATTATTCACTTATTCCCAAATGAAATGATACCTTATGTTGATATGTTTGCTTCGACTGTGGGAAACTAGATTCTTTGCAAGTGATATAGCGGACTTGTTTTCAACATAAATAGTAACTGGACCTTCCTGTGTATAGCATAACTCACTCGGAATATACATCAACCACATTGCTTGACATGTACGCACTGCTGCGGCGATATACTCTGCTTCACATGTTGAGAGTGCGATAGTTTGTTGCTTTTTGGACGACCGTGAAAATACTGCCGAACCAATATGAAATGCATATCCTGAAGTACTTTTCCCATCATCCGGATCACCGCCATAATCATTATCTGAGTAACCACCTAATTTTGAATCTTGAGCATGTGTATAAAACAAACCATGATCAAGTGTACCTTTGATGTATCTTTAATTTCTTTTGGCTGCAATGAAGTGATCTTGCTTAGGCTTCTCCATGAACCTGGTGACCAGCCCAATTACATACATAATATCTGGACTTGTGAAAGTTAGCTACCTCAGACTTCCAACCAGGTTTTTGAATAATGTCAGATTTATCGATTCTCTTATTGAATCAATTTCGAGCTTCATGCCTGCTTCTACTGGCGTGCTTACCGACTTGCATTTTTTCATTCTGAATTTGCTTAAAATTTGCTCTTCATATTTCTTCTGCGACATAAATATCCCATCTTCACTTTGCTTTACTTCGAGTCCAAGAAAGTAGGACATTTGACCAATATCTGTCATCTCAAATTATTTGGTCAAAACTTTCTTAAAGTCCTTGAACATGCCCAGATTGTTTCCGGTGAAAATCATATCATCCACGTACAAGCATACGATCATGATATCTCCATTTTGATTTCTTTTTGTGTATAGGGCATGCTCATACGGACTCTTCACAAACTCGTATGTTTGAAAATACTTGTCTATCTGTGACGACCCGTAATTTTTGAGCATTTAAAATCGGAATATTTAATTGATTTTAACCATTCAATAGAGAAATTTTAACCTGAATTCAAATATCACTATTTATTTGACAATTAAATTATTGAATTAAACAATTTGAAGTTAAGTAAAATATTGAATCTAGAATTTTAAGCTTGTTAAAAACAATTTGAAGCCTTATAAAATTTATGTTGATAATACTGAAGATAGTAAAAGTGTTGAAATTGAATTTAACAATGATTTGTTCGGTTTTGAAACTTTATCGTTTAAATTGAATTTAAAAAAATAGCTTTCCGAAGCACAGTTTTGGAATTCGACGAAATCAGTTCCATTGGATCCGTAATATTATATTATTATTGGATTCCAAATTTTGTAGCGTCTGGAATTGTTGTGGGAGCGTACGATTTTTAAACGCGCTTAAATCCATATTGGAAATTTAATATAGTGAATGAATTCAAAAAAACACGTGTTACTTTCTTTAATACGCTTCGTCGTTTGATAAAGAAAATTATTCGTTCAGAAAAAATAAAAAATAAAATAAAAATAAAAGATGGCTTTGTTCGTCAGCTAATGAACAAAAGGTTATAAGCGTGTTTCTCTCTCTTCTGTTACAAGCCCTATCGTTTTATAAAAAAAAGGGGATAATGGTCGAACCCCTTTCATTTTCAAAACCGAATTCGTTCGAAACAAATCCATTTGTCAAAAAAAAGAGAAGGGGCGAAATTGAATTGAAGATCGATTCGATCGAGAGGCGTATGGAGTAGGTGGCCGTTTGCTGGTTATTCGATTATTCACGAGCTCGTTCAGGAGCGGCGGACTAGGGTTGGGGTTGCGGCGACAAATTTAGGGGCTGCTCGCGAGGGTAGTTCGCGATTTCAGATCGTGATGAGTACGTGTGGCCATGGCGTGGAGCTCGGCAAGGCGACGTGTGGGCGATCAAGAGGCTAAGGAAGGGGGCGCAGTTACTTCGAGCGCCTGGTGGCATCGTTTGGAGATCTTGGATTTAGGGTCTCGGAGCTAGCATAGGATGGAGTTCGCTGCGTTCGTCGATGTCGACAGCTTTCGAAGATCAGCGTTGGTCAAGCGAGTAGGTCTTGGGTTCGGTTTTGGGCTTAGCGTTAGCAAGGCGACTCGAACTATGTTGCAGCCGAAGTCGAGATCCTAAATCCACCATTACTTAATTCTTAAGCCTACTGTAAGAGAACATCCACCATTATCTTCTTCTTTAATAAACCCTAATTTTTGTAGTCAAGTCATTTAAGGATTTTAACCATTATTCAGTTTATAATTATAGGTTAGTCTATCCACTTTGCTACATATAATTTATAATATATCTCTTTTGTGATTTCTTTCTTTAGTAAAATAGAAAATAGTTGTTAGGTCAGTAAAATAATCTCTCTTTTTTATGTGCTTATTTTGATTTAACTTCGGTTTTGGGTTATATTCACATGTGCTTTGCTCCAAAATATAAGCTTATCCACGATTATAATCAAGAAATAATAAACAGGAGGTAGATATATGTATTTTTTTGTAATTAGTATTTCTGATTATTTGAATTTAAATGGTTAAAAGTTAGATCATGTGAAATGATGTCACAGAAGAGGGTTTTTGTGTCAATTATAAAACTTCAATTTTAGTAGGGTATGAAAACTAAATTAACGGATGCAAATAGAATTTTCTAAAATTATATCGGTTGGTATCCACATTGTTATTTTGATATATTTCGGGTGATAATGTGCACTTATTTAGAGTAATGTGTAGGGTGATAATGTGCACTTATTTAGAGTGATGTGTAGGGTGATAATGTGCACTCCAACATTGTTATTTTGCATATGAGGCAATTTTGTCTTTATGTATATTAATATTTAGTTTTAACACGGAGGTTTACTAGTGGACTTCTACATTATGATCAACATATGCAACCTGGAATCAACAAAATATGCATTTTTGGAGAAGCAATTGTTTCCTCAGACGCAGCTGATTCTCCTGACTTATACATATATATAATTCGCTCTTGTATATATATAATACATAAAATTCATTCTAGGGTGTCACTTACCTCATCTCTAATGAATTACTCACTCTAGGGTATTACCAACCCTATCTCTAATGTGCCATACTCTACCAAAGTCAAGGTTTTTGTTTAACCTTCGACTCTGATACCAAGTTGTAATGACTCGTCTTTTCGACCATGGAATGTTGACACCGAATACATCCACGGTATTCAAATGCCAAACATCCAAACATCGGAAAGAGAGATTGTTAGGGTAAAACAAAAAGAAACCAATAGAGAATAGAAATCAGAATCTCACAACGGAACCGATAACGTATAATATAACAAAACAGTCAGAACTGTCACTTCAAAATACATAGTATATCAGAGTTAAAAATAAACCTTATCAGTTGGACAATTATAAAATTTTGACCTTACAATTGATGGTAGGTATACAATATAAAACAGAAGAAATAAAACACTACGTTAGGTAAACAACCATCTCTTCTCCAATAACTCCATATCACTAATGCAAACCTAGGAAAAACTCGATCTGAACTGAGCATTATAATAGAATAACATTCGGCTTAGTCTGGAAAACCAGCGTGAGAAAACTAAGTAATATAATGAACATATTCAAATTCTATGAGACCCTGCCGCTTACACGGAACGGGTTTTAACTCACAAGAATAACATCCATATATGAAGAAATGAGAAACAAATCAGACAAACAATCCAATGCAGAAACAATGGAAATAAACAACAAAAACAATCTAAATAAAAAGAATGTCTGCTAGTTGGAACAAATCCCATACTAAATGGATGGACATAAATAATAATAAATTCTAGAATCCAAAGAATAATCAAAAATAATTGGACAAAGAAAAGCATAAAGCAGTTCTCCTAACTCATTAGAGACATAGCCGATTCTCCTGACTCATTGTTATCATCCTAAATATATCAAAATAACAATGTTGCGTACCGACTCAACAGAATTATCTAAAATTCTATTTGCATATGTTAATTTTCTTTTCATACCCTACTGAAAAAGAACTTTTATAATTGACAAAAATATATTAAAATTGGTTGAAACTTTGTTTATGGTAAATACTGAAGGGTTGATGGTTTTCTTTGAATCTATTTTTGTTTGCTAACAGGTTTAAAGGTAATAAGATTAAAAAAAGGTGGAAAAGAAGGCATCTGGTTTACTTGCCTCCAATCTCTAATATATTGTGATTTATTAGCTCCGATTTAGTTTTATTTTATTGTTTAAACATGCATGAAATCTTAATGTTGTTTTAATGATATTAGGCAGCAAGAAGATGATCAAAACCTATGCAACATGCACAAATTATATCTGATAGTGTTAGCGCTATTGATGGTCGTTATAAAGTAGGTGAAACTATTGACGCTAGCTGTAAGACTCGCAGGCATGAAAGAAGACCTGCATTGGGTCAAAAGCAAGCTAGTTTTCTATTAAAGCCTGACGGTCCAAGGTGAGCAAAATTTTGTATTTTTTGAAATTTTAGGTTGTCAAAATTTTGTAATTACCATTGTAATTCAAGGATGTCAATTAAATCCTTTTAAGATATGAAAGTAATTTTCACTACCATATTATGATAATTAACATTATAGCTCATTAACATAAACTTTGTATAGGTTTGTTCCATAAGCACAATATGCTTTTTTGAGCACGATGTTTGGCATTTACTTTTTGCACTTCATATTATTTGCATTCAAAGGTCAAATAAAGCACTCAAAACATTACTTATTTTTTGATAAAATCATACTACAGTTTTTGGTATAGCTATTTGGGGTTTTCAGTTTTGTTGGTCCTATGTAGATCACTATGATACAAGATGCATGTAGTCCTTTTTCTTTTAACTACCACATTACTTATTTGTATGACCGGAAAACTTACAGTACTGCCCCTTAGAGGTTTTTTGTTTTACAACTGATATGTAAGACACTATTCATTCGTTCTATTCACTCATGAACCTTACTTTTGAATTAATTAGGTAGCTATAATTATTCTCGGTGATTTATAAATAATTTTGAATTAATTTGGTAAATCTTGTTAGAAACCTAGTGGGTTCATCGGATATATATTTGTAGTGGGTTCATCGGATATATATTTAACGTTGCATGGTATGTACACACATGTATTAATAATATAATTTTTATTACAAATGAACACTTCCTTTCTTAAGAACTGCTACTCTTTTATTTCTCTTCTCTCTTAAGATTGTTAATACATATTGACTCTATTTATACTAATGCATTGCCACCTTTCTTGCTTGAAGAGTGGATACAGTTTATTACTTTTCTCAGCCTTCAATTTTCAACCATATGCTTAATTAAGATGCCGAAATATTTATTCTTCTCCACTAACTAAATATAAAATGTGGGTTTGTAAATTCTAACACTCTCCCTCAAACCCGACTTTGCATTCCGAGTTTTTTCTTTCAAATTCTACAATACTTCAGTCTTCAACGGCTTAGTAAAAATATCTGCGAGTTGATCTTCCAATCTACAATGTACTAGTTCCACAATTTTATTATTCACTTATTCCCAAATGAAATGATACCTTATGTTGATATGTTTGCTTCGACTGTGGGAAACTAGATTCTTTGCAAGTGATATAGAGGACTTGTTTTCAACATAAATAGTAACTGGACCTTCCTGTGTATAGCATAACTCACTCGGAATATACATCAACCACATTGCTTGACATGTACGCACTGCTGCGGCGATATACTCTGCTTCACATGTTGAGAGTGCGATAGTTTGTTGCTTTTTGGACGACCGTAAAAATACTGCCGAACCAATATGAAATGCATATCCAGAAGTACTTTTCCCATCATCCGGATCACCGCCATAATCATTATCTGAGTAACCACCTAATTTTGAATCTTGAGCATGTGTATAAAACAAACCATGATCAAGTGTACCTTTGATGTATCTTTAATTTCTTTTGGCTGCAATGAAGTGATCTTGCTTAGGCTTCTCCATGAACCTGGTGACCAGCCCAATTACATACATAATATCTGGACTTGTGAAAGTTAGCTACCTCAGACTTCCAACCAGGTTTTTGAATAATGTCAGATTTATCGATTCTCTTATTGAATCAATTTCGAGCTTCATGCCTGCTTCTACTGGCGTGCTTATCGACTTGCATTTTTTCATTCTGAATTTGCTTAAAATTTGCTCTTCATATTTCTTCTGCGACATAAATATCCCATCTTCACTTTGCTTTACTTCGAGTCCAAGAAAGTAGGACATTTGACCAATATCTGTCATCTCAAATTATTTGGTCAAAACTTTCTTAAAGTCCTTGAACATGCCCAGATTGTTTCCGGTGAAAATCATATCATCCACGTACAAGCATACGATCATGATATCTCCATTTTGATTTCTTTTTGTGTATAGGGCATGCTCATACGGACTCTTCACAAACTCGTATGTTTGAAAATACTTGTCTATCTGTGACGACCCGTAATTTTTGAGCATTTAAAATCGGAATATTTAATTGATTTTAACCATTCAATAGAGAAATTTTAACCTGAATTCAAATATCACTATTTATTTGACAATTAAATTATTGAATTAAACAATTTGAAGTTAAGTAAAATATTGAATCTAGAATTTTAAGCTTGTTAAAAACAATTTGAAGCCTTATAAAATTTATGTTGATAATACTGAAGATAGTAAAAGCGTTGAAATTGAATTTAACAATGATTTGTTCGGTTTTGAAACTTTATCGTTTAAATTGAATTTAAAAAAATAGCTTTCCGAAGCACAGTTTTGGAATTCGACGAAATCAGTTCCATTGGATCCGTAATATTGTATTATTATTGGATTCCAAATTTTGTAGCGTCTGGAATTGTTGTGGGAGCGTACGATTTTTAAACGCGCTTAAATCCATATTGGAAATTTAATATAGTGAATGAATTCAAAAAAACACGTGTTACTTTCTTTAATACGCTTCGTCGTTTGATAAAGAAAATTATTCGTTCAGAAAAAATAAAAAATAAAATAAAAATAAAAGATGGCTTTGTTCGTCAGCTAATGAACAAAAGGTTATAAGCGTGTTTCTCTCTCTTCTGTTACAAGCCCTATCGTTTTATAAAAAAAGGGATAATGGTCGAACCCCTTTCATTTTCAAAACCGAATTCGTTCGAAACAAATCCATTTGTCAAAAAAAAGAGAAGGGGCGAAATTGAATTGAAGATCGATTCGATCGAGAGGCGTATGGAGTAGGTGGCCGTTTGCTGGTTATTCGATTATTCACGAGCTCGTTCAGGAGCGGCGGACTAGGGTTGGGGTTGCGGCGACAAATTTAGGGGCTGCTCGCGAGGGTAGTTCGCGATTTCAGATCGTGATGAGTTCGTGTGGCCATGGCGTGGAGGTCGGCAAGGCGACGTGTGGGCGATCAAGAGGCTAAGGAAGGGGGCGCAGTTACTTCGAGCGCCTGGTGGCATCGTTTGGAGATCTTGGATTTAGGGTCTCGGAGCTAGCATAGGATGGAGTTCGCTGCGTTCGTCGATGTCGACAGCTTTCGAAGATCAGCGTTGGTCAAGCGAGTAGGTCTTGGGTTCGGTTTTGGGCTTAGCGTTAGCAAGGCGACTCGAACTATGTTGCAGCCGAAGTCGAGATCCTAAATCCACCATTACTTAATTCTTAAGCCTACTGTAAGAGAACATCCACCATTATCTTCTTCTTTAATAAACCCTAATTTTTGTAGTCAAGTCATTTAAGGATTTTAACCATTATTCAGTTTATAATTATAGGTTAGTCTATCCACTTTGCTACATATAATTTATAATATATCTCTTTTGTGATTTCTTTCTTTAGTAAAATAGAAAATAGTTGTTAGGTCAGTAAAATAATCTCTCTTTTTTATGTGCTTATTTTGATTTAACTTCGGTTTTGGGTTATATTCACATGTGCTTTGCTCCAAAATATAAGCTTATCCACGATTATAATCAAGAAATAATAAACAGGAGGTAGATATATGTATTTTTTTGTAATTAGTATTTCTGATTATTTGAATTTAAATGGTTAAAAGTTAGATCATGTGAAATGATGTCACAGAAGAGGGTTTTTGTGTCAATTATAAAACTTCAATTTTAGTAGGGTATGAAAACTAAATTAACGGATGCAAATAGAATTTTCTAAAATTATATCGGTTGGTATCCACATTGTTATTTTGATATATTTCGGGTGATAATGTGCACTTATTTAGAGTAATGTGTAGGGTGATAATGTGCACTTATTTAGAGTGATGTGTAGGGTGATAATGTGCACTCCAACATTGTTATTTTGCATATGAGGCAATTTTGTCTTTATGTATATTAATATTTAGTTTTAACACGGAGGTTTACTAGTGGACTTCTACATTATGATCAACATATGCAACCTGGAATCAACAAAATATGCATTTTTGGAGAAGCAATTGTTTCCTCAGACGCAGCTGATTCTCCTGACTTATACATATATATAATTCGCTCTTGTATATATATAATACATAAAATTCATTCTAGGGTGTCACTTACCTCATCTCTAATGAATTACTCACTCTAGGGTATTACCAACCCTATCTGTAATGTGCCATACTCTACCAAAGTCAAGGTTTTTGTTTAACCATCGACTCTGATACCAAGTTGTAATGACTCGTCTTTTCGACCATGGAATGTTGACACCGAATACATCCACGGTATTCAAATGCCAAACATCCAAACATCGGAAAGAGAGATTGTTAGGGTAAAACAAAAAGAAACCAATAGAGAATAGAAATCAGAATCTCACAACGGAACCGATAACGTATAATATAACAAAACAGTAAGAACTGTCACTTCAAAATACATAGTATATCAGAGTTAAAAATAAACCTTATCAGTTGGACAATTATAAAATTTTGACCTTACAATTGATGGTAGGTATACAATATAAAATAGAAGAAATAAAACACTACGTTAGGTAAACAACCATCTCTTCTCCAATAACTCCATATCACTAATGCAAACCTAGGAAAAACTCGATCTGAACTGAGCATTATAATAGAATAACATTCGGCTTAGTCTGGAAAACCAGCGTGAGAAAACTAAGTAATATAATGAACATATTCAAATTCTATGAGACCCTGCCGCTTACACGGAACGGGTTTTAACTCACAAGAATAACATCCATATATGAAGAAATGAGAAACAAATCAGACAAACAATCCAATGCAGAAACAATGGAAATAAACAACAAAAACAATCTAAATAAAAAGAATGTCTGCTAGTTGGAACAAATCCCATACTAAATGGATGGACATAAATAATAATAAATTCTAGAATCCAAAGAATAATCAAAAATAATTGGACAAAGAAAAGCATAAAGCAGTTCTCCTAACTCATTAGAGACATAGCCGATTCTCCTGACTCATTGTTATCATCCTAAATATATCAAAATAACAATGTTGCGTACCGACTCAACAGAATTATCTAAAATTCTATTTGCATATGTTAATTTTCTTTTCATACCCTACTGAAAAAGAACTTTTATAATTGACAAAAATATATTAAAATTGGTTGAAACTTTGTTTATGGTAAATACTGAAGGGTTGATGGTTTTCTTTGAATCTATTTTTGTTTGCTAACAGGTTTAAAGGTAATAAGATTAAAAAAAGGTGGAAAAGAAGGCATCTGGTTTACTTGCCTCCAATCTCTAATATATTGTGATTTATTAGCTCCGATTTAGTTTTATTTTATTGTTTAAACATGCATGAAATCTTAATGTTGTTTTAATGATATTAGGCAGCAAGAAGATGATCAAAACCTATGCAACAGGCACAAATTATATCTGATAGTGTTAGCGCTATTGATGGTCGTTATAAAGTAGGTGAAACTATTGACGTTAGCTGTAAGACTCGCAGGCATGAAAGAAGACCTGCATTGGGTCAAAAGCAAGCTAGTTTTCTATTAAAGCCTGACGGTCCAAGGTGAGCAAAATTTTGTATTTTTTGAAATTTTAGGTTGTCAAAATTTTGTAATTACCATTGTAATTCAAGGATGTCAATTAAATCCTTTTAAGATATGAAAGTAATTTTCACTACCATATTATGATAATTAACATTAAAATCAAAATAAATAAATCCTGAGTATAGAAAGGGAAATTTTGAAAAATCAGAAGATTAATGAATTTTAAACTTCAGTATTATTATTTTAAAAGAACAAAACATTTATTTAAAATTTAAGATTCAATTTATTGAAAGGATAAAGAAGAAATTGTGCAAAAAAAACTGAAATTTGTATATTTCAGTTAAAGATTTAAAATCAAACGGAAATAATAACAATAATAATAAAGTCCATAATTAATGAATTTTGAAATGAACTGAGTAAGTAAAGAAATTTATTTCAATGGGAGTAAATTGGAAATCAATTTGGGAAATTGATTTAAGTGATTGAAGTTGGAATTTTTCTCTGGATAACCAAGTACGTTTTTAAAGTAAATTTTTAAATATAAGTTGAAATTTTTAAAGTTGTTTTAAAAAGCAAGTTTTGGATAATTTATTATTTCTAAATATTTAAATTCTAAAGTAAGTATTTTCTTTTAATCTATTATAGCAGTAATTATTTAAAGAGTGACTTAGTATTTTGTTTTTAAAAGTGAAAATTAAGTTTTATATTCTATTAAGTAACCTTATTTTCAAATATTCATATAATATGTATTTTTGACAAATTATTGAAGTAGTTTTAACTTAAATGTTTAAAGTATCTTTCAAAGTAAAGTCTTTTAAATTATTTTAAAAATCTAGATTTGTACTGGGTAATTCCAGAGGAGACAGAAAAATATTTGGGAAAGTTTATTCTGAAAGAAAGATGGTTTGAAGCTGTTTTCAAGGTTTGAAAATAGAAATATATCTTGTGAAGATATTTTGGGGTTAATAAATAATTTTGGGAAATTATTTATTGTGTGATGGATGTTGTGAATATTAATTGATAGTTAAATCACCGGCTATCAATATTGGATAAATGCGTTGATCGTTTCAAAGAGACCGGGATCGAGATTTATTTTTCGAAAACCACTTTGATCCGGTTTGTACGTTTTCATGGAAAACGAGTTTGGATTCGAAGATGGAGCAGTGAAGTGCAAGGGCTAGTCGCTACTAATCTTGAGGATATTTCCAAAATGGATGTTGTAGGAATAGTGCCTTTGGTTCCGTTCGAACCCGGGACAGACTTGTATGGATGAATGCTTCGGAACATCGTCAGGTGGATGATGGGCATTCTAAGGGATATGTTCTAAAAAGGTAACGCTTAGCCCCATGCCTCATCAACCGGGAATGACTGAAAATCAGGGGTTATGCAGCAAGGCTAGGTGGGTAGCACCCAAGCAGGGTGAGGTCATCCCTGTCTAGATGTCCCTTTTTATTTCGGCTTAGTGGGCGGTTGCTAATCCCAACCGCGGGATGATCTCACTGGGGATTATCCAGTAAGGGGTAGTCCCGGCCTTGTGTTGCAGGGGAGCGGGCGTACTCCTCGGTACTGTAATCTAGGCCTCGTACTGTGACAGGTGGTACCCTAATGCCTAGTCATTAGTTGGAAATCCATTCTCCCTACGAGCCTTGTACGAGTTTTGTTTTTATTACCCACTCTGTGGCTAGTAGCTGGAATTTAATGAATGTAACAATTTCGGCTATTTTATAAGTATTTGTATATAGACCCTATTATAATAACAGAGGATTTCTATAAAATTGTTTTAGCTATCGTAAGGTAAAAACCCGACATGTTTTTTTATGGCGTGGTCTTACGAGATGCTTTTGTTTTCAAAGGATTTTTGAAACTTTAATAATCAATTGAGTGTGATTTTCACACGTTGGTATTCCAGACTGCCTCGGGTATTATTTAACTATAACGCTCAGGTCAGACTGAGTATTATAGGATACATGATATGATGCTGTGGAGCTCAGGAAACGAGCTGGATGACGATACGTACTTTCGTACTTGTTTTATATATATTCCGCTGTATTGAGTAGTTGTGTATCCAGATGTGTGTTATTGATGTTGAACTGTGATTGATGTACTCTGATGATGTAATATATAAACAGTTATATTTGATTTTGAGTAAAGATCATTTATTATATATTATATTTTATTCCGCTGCGATGGTTAGATTCTGATGTTGTTTTCTATTTTCTTCTTCTATCTCTTCTTCTTTAACCCAAATGGTTCGTATTTCTGTACATCTTGAGTTGATTGATGTAGATTAGTGTTGACTCAAGGGGTACGGATTTGCGGGTCGTTACACTTGGTATCAGAGCTTAGGTTGGTGATAACCTTGGCTCTGGTGGGAATTACTCATTTAAATTAGAGTCAGTAGTACTCTTGAATGAGTTTGAGCGTATTAATAGATATAAGAGCGTATTTGTTAGTGAATATAAATTGTTTTAATATTGTGTTGATTGGTTTATTGAGTGGCATATGAACCTTCGTCGGCACAGTCTGGACAACTGTATCGAAGGGGTTTCTAAACACTTGAATAGAATAGTTTGACACGGTATTGTTTTAAATGTGGGTGAATGAAATAATTTTACCTAAAAATATATTTTGATGTAAAGAAAAGTTTTTGTAAACTATTTTAGCTAATATATGGTTGTTTGGATGTTAGGAAGTATAATATTAAATTATTATCATTGTTGAGTAAAAATTTAACTAGAAATTTAGAACATAACTAAAGGTTAAGGAAATAAATTTATTATAAAATGAAATTTATAAATATGAATTATAAATATGAATTATAAACGTAAATTATAAATTGAAATATAATTAAATGGGAATTTGTATAAGCATAAACTATACAAATGCATTATAGTTAAGATTTGAATTAAAACAAAATTTGAAACTTTAAAACCCTAGAGATTTTGGAAGTATTTTGAAGATAAATAATAGCATTATTGTTTTAAAAAGTATTTCTGAAAGGAAATAGTTTCAAATAACTTTTGGAAAAGGATATAGCATTGAACTCACTTCAGTCGCTGGAAAATAACTTCGGTGATGACTGCAGCATCATCGATGTTCATTTTCGAGTTTCTAAGTGATGAATTGCTGCCAAATTGATTTGTTCAGAAGAACTGTTTGTTTTTGAAATTTCAAAGGGAAATTTGTTGGAAATAAAAACCAGGATTGGTTTAAATTTTTTGAGAAGTGTGATTTTGAGATGTTGGAGATTTCAAAATGATTTGAAACAAAAGCCGGATGTTTAAAATCCCGATGAGATAGGCTGTAAGCTTATAAATTGAGATGATTATTAAATCAGGAAGAAATATAAGCTTTGAATGTTGGAAATTTAAATTTAAAGTGAAAAGTTAAAAATGAAGTTAACTTGGATTGGGGAATAAAAATTTAACTGGATTGAAATTAATTGAATTAGATTGGAAATAATATCCAGTTGTATTTGAAGTAAGTTGAAATCGTATTGAATTTAATAAATCTGAGTTAAAATAGAATTGAATTGGAATAAAAATTCAATTGAGTTATTGAATGGAATTAGATTCTTACCTGGATAAATGGAAAATAAGTTGGATAAGGATTGGATTGAAATAAATAAATCAGAATAACATATAAAAGAATTAAAAATGCATGGAATAAAATATGCTTGGGTTATAAATAAGCATAAGGCTTGAGTTAAAAATAAAAGAAGAATATATTCAAGCCTATAATGAATGGAATTGTGTAAATAATAAGTTATGACTTATAATTTGAAAAGTGGGATAGAAAAACCCAAAATAAATATTTTTGATGAATTGAAAAATAAATTGAAAATCAAAATTTGAATTATAAAATAAATTGAACTTAAGAAAATTAAGTGAAGAGATAAAAAAAATCAATCAAGTATTGGATTATTAATAGAGGGAGAACTAATTAGATACTGAATTAGTTAATGAAATATGTAATTGGAACCTAATGTAGTTAAATAGAAGCTGAATGGTGAGCTAATGATGAAGTTTGGAAATAAAAACTCAATTTATAAATTAAATTCGACCTGAATTGTTAGTGAAGTAAATGTAATTGAATTGTGAGTTAATAAATTGGATGGTAAATTAAAAGTGAATGGTAGAATCACAACTTGAGTTGTTAATTAAAATTTGACTTGAGGCGTAACAAATTAAATATAATTGGAAATGTATCGAATAAAAATGAAATTGAATTAAAATAGTGATGGCTTGAATTGCAAATAAAATCCAAATAAGTGGAAATACATTGGAAATGACATTGTTATTAATAAAATAATTGCGGATGAATTGAGTATGGAAATTAAAAATTCATAATGGATTGAGTGAATAAACTAAATGTATCGAATCTAAAATTTTAAATTTTATAATAACTAATCAAATGAAATTGTAAATTTAAAATGAGATTTGATTAAGATAGAATTAAGTTGAATAGAAAAGAAAATTGTTTCAAACTTGAATATTTTTACTCAGTAAATTTATAAACCCTCTTCTGAGTGAGACGACATCTTTCGTTTTTCAAATGTTGGACTTCTATTGCTCCGATTATCTTACTTCTAGCATTTTAGCAGCATTTTCGGTACCGATTATCTACTTTTGATCGGATGATCGTACCACTAATATTTGTATACCGTTTTGATTGTCTCATCGCGTTGATCGCTACGGTATATTTATTTCTGTATTTTAAGATCCGGTACGCGACGGAAACTGTCGTTGTAATGGTACAAAATTTGAGGCCTTTCACTTTCATTTGCTTTTCAAATCTGGAACGTGCTATTCAAACCTGCAATAAATTGTTTTAAATATCCTCCTTGTCAAGTCAACCGTTGGCATTTTCTCCACTGTATATTATTCCTTGTTTTGAGCATCTTACGCATGTCCTCTTCTATTCCAATGGTTTAATACCTTTTTGTTTTAATTGGAAAATAAATTTAAAAGCTTATATATTGAGATCTGTAAGTCTCCTCCTCTACCAACCTCATTCTCTTTTCTCCTCTCCCTTTTTCTCTTTTCTTTCATGTCGTTCCCCCTCCTTCTTCATGCCGATCTATCTAGCACCCAGATTTCTCCACAACAAAGCCCAGCTCACCTCTTCACCGTGAGAACCGCCCTCCACCTGAATCCATGCCGGGTTCGGCAGCATCAAACCCACCTCAGCGCTGACCTGACCTTCTACCTCACCAACTCCAGACGCTCTTCCCCGCCGAGATCCCCTCACCGTCGCACCACAGGCCCTTCCCTCTTGAACCGAGCTTCTACTTACCCAGCGCATGTCACCACCCTCTCTTCCTATTGACGTCTTCCCTCCATGCATTCTCTTTCGCGTGTAGGTAATCATATATTGTATAAAATGTTTAGTGTTATGTATTATATACGTGTGCTATGTGTGTATATGTATTATTATGTGTGTTGCATGCGTATATGTATGGGTATATATGTATTGCAGTTGACACGTGTAGATGCATATATATTGTTGTTGGGAAGTATTGTTTTAAAGAAAATATTCTATAAAGTTAAACTTGTACCCATTTTTGATCTCTGGTTTTATATATAGTATATA
Organism: Allium cepa; assembly: GCA_030765085.1. Lineage (NCBI taxonomy): Eukaryota > Viridiplantae > Streptophyta > Magnoliopsida > Asparagales > Amaryllidaceae > Allium > Allium cepa. The sequence goes on from CM060930.1 coordinate 245,873,232, forward strand.
TATGAATTTATTGAAATTTATAGAAATTTATTGAAATTGATATTTAAGATGTGAATTATAACTTGGTCTTGATTTAAGAAATGTGTCTAAATAAATTTAAGGAAATATTTAGTAAAAGTGTAATTTAAAGCTAGTTAAATGATATCGAATTTATTAAGTGAATATTCCCTGACTAAATAATATTGAAGGTAAATCGAGATCTATAGGAAACGGTTAAACTGAACTTTGAAAATGTTGAATATTAAAGCTTTGAAATATATTGGAATATAAATGGTTTGTTTTGTGATTCAGACCTGTATTTGAAATCAACCTAATTTGAATTTGTTATTTAAAAACCGAATTGAATTAAAATGGACAAATTTATATTGAATTAAATCTGAATTTAGAACTCGAGTTGATTTGAATCAATTTTGAAATTGAGGAAATATATATGTTTGAAATGGAATTGATACTATGATTTTGAAGTATAAAATATCTTGAAAGGACCACAGTGTTAAAATGATGGTTGGTTGTTGATAGCTTATTTCTGCATTGTAGATGGTTGCATGGATCCTTAGAGGATGGTTATTCCAAACATCCTTTGAGTTACCTGTATTTTAGTTGTTATATCACTTGAGTTGGATTTATTGATATAAGAATGTTAATCCTGACTCGAGTGTTATGTGTTTTTCTTTACGCTCGGGTCAGACCGAGTGATACAGTATTTGAGACTTGCCTTTGGACTTTAGAGCTTCGTTTGGAGATCAAACTATCAATTCAGCTTTCAGCTTTTCCTGTTGATTGGTTCAGAAAATTCATCTGTTCGTACTGAAGACTTCACCGTAATTGAGATATTCTGATGTATTTTATTTCTAACTCTGATGTATATATACCTTCATGAACTACTATTTATTTATTCCGCTGCATTATATTACTCTGTGTCTGTGATCTGTGATTATTTATTCACTGTTTATGCTATGTTTTTGCCAGATTTAAATTAACAATTCGGTATTTTGAGCAATTCAAGTTCGACTTATGCGGATGCGAATTGTTCCAAATCAAGGTTTAATTTTCAAAGCTAAGAAATTTCGAAAGGTATATATTATTTGATAAAGTATATAAGTTTGAAACTGCTTTGTTAAGTAAATGGATGAGACTAATTTGAATTATACTAATATGAAATTTGGTTTTGAAGTGTTTTAAAGTATATATATCATAGAATAATAATTTTCAAAAGGAAGATTGGATGGTTCAAATAGAAATAAATAGTTTAAAGATTTTAAAGGGATAGTTGTAAACTTGGAAATCATTTTGAATATAATTAATTTTGAGAAAACAATTGGTTACGAAAATAGATTTGGAATTTAAAACCCAATATTTTTATGATGATATTGGAAATGAATTATTTGACCCAAATTGTGTTGATTTGGAAACTAGGATTATTTTCTAAATCTATTATTTTGGAAACTAGGATTATTTTCTAAATCTATTATTTTGGAAACTTTGAAACTGAAGATATTTAATTTGGAAGCAATGATTTGGTGAAATCGTATATGATTTTTGAATACTGTATGGATATTGAAACAAATTGAAATTTGAGAACCTTATTTTACTAAATACTTTGATTTGGGAGTTGTCGAACTTATATAAAAATGGATTTGTATAAGTATGAAGTTGATTTGAAAACTATGATTTAGAAAGGTACTCAATTTTGAAAAGTGAAATCTTATATAATCGAAATCTATATAAGTGTGATTTGATATACTATTGATTTGGAAAAGTATTCGATTTGAAAATGAAATCTTATATATAATGGACTTTATACAAGTATGATATTTGACATTGATTTGAAAGGTACTATATGATACGTATTTTTGAAGTAAAGAAATGGAAAGTGCCTTCTGCTTGATATCCGCTTTGTGGCCACATTGTGGATTCATTCTATCGATATTATTTCTCTAATATCGGTTTTTCAGATATGATACTCGAGTGTCCATTGATTTTTCTTGGCGCGACTGCATAGCGTAATTCGCAGGGGCTGCGAGAGCCTACCAGTACGGATGTTTCCTAGAGGATCCAGGCGTAACCATTGTGTATCTGCGATCTATTGGGTCGCTTGGTAGCGTAATCAACAGCGGCTGCGAGAGCCTACTGGTATGGATGTTTCTTGGGGGATCCAGGCGTAACCATTGTGTATCTGAGGTACTACCAATCTTCATGGCGTAATCGCAGGACTGCGGTAGCCAGCCTACGGGTATGGATGTTTCCTGGGGGATTCAGGCGTAACCATTGTGATCCGCGATCCATGATTGACATGTTTGGGTTGTTTTGTTTGGATTGTACTTTCCATATATGTTTTTAAAAGGTTTTTCAAGTATTTTCACTGGGTGTTGAAACAGGTCTACTAAGCACTTGAAGAATTCTAGCTTTGTGTCCGATCAACGCATGGCCAGAATCTGCAAGCTCGATGATAAACTTGTTGAAACATCAAGTTATAAAAGTATTTCGAAAGAAAATTTTGTTTCGATATAAAAGTATTCTATTATAAAGGTATTTTATTATAAAATGTATTTCCAACCAAGAAATTTTGTATCAATATTTGAAATTAAAATTCTTATGGTTTGAATTTACTATTCGTGTCCGATACTATTGTTTTGAATCTACCCTATCTGCTCAGCTTATTTTTCACCTACATTCTATTTTTCTGAATCTACCTTCTTTTCCTTTTTGGATATATCCTTTTAAAATATTGTTTATTTATATACTAATAGTAATTTTTTTTTAGTGTTATTAATATTTTAGAAGTTATTAATTAAATACAACATATTTAAATAAAATGATTATTGATTTATCGATAATATTTGAAAAGTATCTTGAAATGAAATTTATAAATTTATGAATTATGGATTTTAATATTTTTAATAGCTTCTTTGTAAATAAAAGTAATGTGTAAATAAATGTTTCAAATAGATTACATATATTTATAAGGGTGTGATTTAAACATATAAATGATGCTTATAAAGGGAGCAAGAAATTACAAATGGGTTTTGAAAGGTCTTACAGTATTAAAGAAAATTAAATTGCAAATGAAGTTTTCAAATGAATATTTCAAGTAAAATTTATATAGTCTCAAATTAATTGTTTAATCTGATCTTTTATTCTATCTTTTTTATCTGGTTGTTATATTTTTCCGCCTCTTTCCTTTTCGGGGACGAAAAGTTTTGAGTGGGGGAGATTGTAATGACCCATAAATTTTAGTAATTTTATTTATTAAATTAATCGAAATTTTATGAAATTTTAAACAATAAAAATTGCAATAAAAAATTTAATATTTGAAATACGCCTAATTAAACATAGCAATTGGTAAATTTTCATCTGATTATATGGAAGTTTATTTTTATGACGTAATTCTATTTCAATTTCAATCAGTTAATAATTAATGGTAATAAAATATTTTTCAAACTTGAATATTTTTACACAGTAAATTTCTAAACCCTCTTCTGAGTGAGACAGTATCTTTCGTTTTTCAAATTTTGGACTTCTATTGCTCCGATTCAGATAAAAACCGGACGGATGATTATCGGATTCGAATGTGCCGACGTGGTCATACCCGCATTCATATATATTTTTCGGATATCGGATAATTTTTCGTACATGGGATGTGGATACGGATGGATTTCGGTTACGGTTCAGTGTCACCTGCAGCATCATAATCACGCATTTCACTCCAATCCTTGAATCTTCAAGTGACAAACAATACCACACCATGGCACCTGTTTTCTTGATCATCAAGTTCAGTGAAACTAAATGAACTGGACATTGGTGTTTTTGCCAATTCCTCCTTTATATATATATATATATATATATATATATATATATAAAGTGTGTAACCCGTGCGTTGCATATGGTATGTTGTTGAAAATAATATTATATATTTGAAGCATATAATTTATTATGCAATATCTGATTATTTTTGTTAGGATAAATGAGTTATAAATTGAATTATTATATTTATAACTGTGTATTTTTGTTATGAGATTCGTTTATTTTTATATTTGAATAAAAAAATATCATTTTTGTTGATAAAAATGAGTTATACTTCGATTTATTATTTTTTAGAATTCATTATTTGGAAATTAAATAAATGAAAGTAAACATTCTTAAAAAAAATTAATTAATATTTTTATAGAATTTCATAAATAAATTCATATGTAAATATTCTGAATTTGACATTTAGATTTTGATACATTTGACTAAAAGATAAATGATGTATACATTAAATTTCAAATATTACTTGAGAGAACGACGATAAATGCCTAAAAATAAAAGTGTAATACCAAAGACTCAATATATTTGTATGCATTTATAGTTCTCATATGACATATTTATCAAAATAATTAATATTATCACATTGGTAAATAATATTTATTTAACTACTAAAAGAAATACAAAGTGAAAATTAGACCTGAAACGTTACAAATCATATTTTCATTTTAATTATGTAAAAAAAAATGAATTTTAATCCATTGTTTCATACCTTACTATTTTTATTTATAATAAATTTTCAAAAAATACTTAACATTTATGTAAAAACGATAATAAAGTATGAAAGGAAAATATTTCTAAACAAAATATGGAATAATTTTTGTCAATTTGGTTAACTCAGATTACAAATATAACTAATTAAAATGTAACATTTTGTACAAAAATGTACTAATTGGGAATATTTATTCTTTATTCAATATTATAGAATATAAACATTCATCACTTATCATTAAATGTAATGTTGTTCTTCACAAAATATAATCTAATAATAATAAAGAGTCCATTTGACGTGACAATTTTATATATATTTTTTTTATAATTTTTTTTTATATAAGAACAACCAAAAGCTGTCAACAAGCCTGACAGGTAACGGAAAATAAACAAAAACGAGATTGTACAAGAGAAATACACAGAGATAGCCAAAAAGATGAAACAAAAGCCTCTAACAAGAAACGCTTCAAAAGGACCACTGCCAGCAGGCACACAGCACACCCGAATAGCTCCAGAAACCCACCTGCCATCCAACATCGTAATCGAGCTCCGGCAATGCCACCGCCCGACTACGATGTATAGATACAACCAAGCAAATAGATATCAAGCCCAGCAGAAGCCCGTCAAAGAAAGTAGAATAAATAAACAGCCAACATCCCAGCAACTGAATGGCCAATAGCCGAAAAGAAGAAGCTGAATCCCTCTAAGCAAGCTCCAAACAGAAAACGGACGGAGAAACACAAACACCCCTGAATGCCATAACCTGAAAGCAATAGCCGCAAAGTGAGAAAATAGGGGGGGGGGGGAAAGAAGGGCAAGAAGGAGACTAGAAAGTCAGAACCACCAGTCTCCGGAGAGGCAATCAACCAATTCCGGCTCTAATAGAAGAACTACTACAGGTGATCGATAATAGATTCACTAGGCGTCCGGAACGAGAGTTGACTGCACCTCTGAACGGACGGCCCCGAAATGCCAAGTAAACATCATCTCGAACCTTCCGAATAACTGAGAGGGGGTCCATACGAGTCTCGTCAAAAATTGCCTTATTCCGCGCACACCAAATGTGCCAGCAAATCAGACAAGGAATCAAACGAAAGATGATAGAACGAAGGGAACGACCAGAACGACGAAACCACCAAGAGGACAGCAAATCAATAGACGAGTTGATGGAATCACGGACCCCCACTAAATTACCGAAGTAATTCCAGCAGGACCTGGCACACCAGCCCACGAATAGCAGACGATTCACCGATTCTGTCTCCCCGTTGCCGCAGCATCTACAACGAGAAACAAAAGGAATGCCGATCCGTTGAAGGTTTTCATCAACTGAGAGTCCATTGTGGAAGGATCGCCACACAAGAAGAGAAAACGTTATTTATGTTTGTACCAATTTTGAAAACAATTTTTTTGTATATACTTGTTTGTAATGAAGTACCAATTTTAGAAAGAAAAAATTATGTACATATTTCTTTGTATTAAATAAATAATTCTATAAAAAGAAATTTTATGAACTTAAAAGTAGAAAAATGTAATAGTATCAAAGATAATTTTGTATATAGCTGTGAAAATATTAAATTATATGAACTTGAATGAAAATATAGTTTTATCATTTACGTCAATGCAAATACATACACATTGAATTATCATTTTTTCTAATTTATTAGATCAACTAATACATATTTGTTTATTGAATTTAGTTAAAAATTAAATTCAAGATCAATTAATAAATTCAAATATATTGACTTGCATGTGAAATAATACAAGAAAACTTTGGAGAATTCCGTAAATAATTGTAAAAATTATTGAATGTTGGCATCTAAATGCAAAATGATAAGAGAAAATATCAGCATGACATTGTAATAGTTTGCATATAATTGTGGAAATTTAAAACTGGACTTGAATGAAAAATTAATTTTACCACTTTTGTTAATATGAATGCTGTACGCATATTGAATTGTTATTTTTTAAAATTTGTTAGATCAATTAATGGCTACTCATTTATTGTATTTATTTAAAAAACTTAAATTTAAGATCACCTAACTAAATTTGATATATATGGACTTAAATGCAAAATACCAGAAAAAACTTGGAAGAAACCTATAAATAATTGTTAAAATTAGTTTTAAATTTTAATGATAGAAGAGAGAACCAGTAGAAACATCATACTAATAATAAATTATGAGGATGTGAAAATAAAATATCGTGAGAGAATTAATGAGAGGGGAGGAAATTCCTAAATTTAATAAGAGCTTTAAATTCTTCTGCTTTACTATTATTTAATAGATATATATATATATTTTACTTCTTTTGCATTTTTGTATGCATTTACACCTCTCTGAGAATACTGCGTTATGTTCACCTGATTAAAAAAGTCGATCGCTTTGTACAGCTACATTCTACCGTTCTAGGCGATCATCCAATATGTATTTTGCAACATTACTTTAAGATGAATAGGTACTTGATTGTATTCCAATTTTCATGTCACTAGCATATGTGTTTCTATTTCTTATGAGATCATTGTTGTGTTAAATTGTTATTATATAACTGATCCATCTTACATAAGCAGCTCATTATACTCAATCTTGCGTTAGCCGTTTTCTATTGTACGGTTGGAATTGCGTCCGTAGGAGGGCAGAAAATTGAAGGTCGTGCTCATGATAACTTCATCTACAAAATGAAAAGAAGGCAAGGTTGCCTTTTAGGAGTCCAGTTATATCACGTAGATGTGTTTTCATTGCGGGCTTTGGAACATTCCAGTTGCTGGACTGTAAAGAGCAAAGAAGACTTCAGTCTGAGATAATTACAGGGTATTTTTGCTGGATTGAAAAGAACAAAAAGCATTTTCATAGTGACATAATTGCAAGCTATTTTGCCATGATAAGGTTGGACTTGGAGTAACGTACGCAGACGGCAGATTCAGTTATCCTTGTAAGCAAGCATAGTTAGATGCATTGTCTACCATTTTAATTATTATTTTGTAGACCGTGCTTCAAAATTATTTTGTACAGCTTTGTACCCAAAAACAAACAAAATAATGTGTAACACATGTTTTATACTTCACCTATTTTGTCGTTTTTTTGTTATGGCTGTTAACTGGGTATATTTTATACGGGATTGATAATCATTTTTTTAATATGTTATCGTTATATATTTGATAAAAATGTTTGTTTTCTATGATACAAGAGATGACGTAACAGATATCGTTGGTAACACACTAACATGGATGCAGCCTTTGAACCATTCCAGCTGAAAGAGCGTAACGTGGAGATAGTCTTTGGAACCATTCCACCAAAAAGAAGGGATCTCTGTAAGTGCTGCTATAAAATGATAGCAAGACAGACGTTCAATTAATAACCCTTGATGCAGACATCAAAAGCAGTTTAGCTTTGCCATGAATTCAATTCTGCATGACGAAATAATCATTGAGATTCTAAAGAAGGCAAGCCTGAAAAGCTTACACAGATTGAAATGGGTTTCCAAATCATGGTATTCTCTGATCAACAATGAAGTGCTGCTTCCCCAAGTCTTTAAATATCCAAACCCTTGGATCTACCACGAATACCGCAACGACGAAGCGTTTCTTTCTGAAGTATTCCTATCACTTGTGAACCCGAACGATTATCACACGTTGGAAAATGAGATGTGTAGCAAATCATTAGATTTCTTACCTGATAAACGCACCATCCTTGATAGCCGCAATGGACTTATCTTTTGCTGCAATTCTGATCGCTATTTTGTGTGCAATCCAGTTGATAAAACATACCATGAAATTTCAGGAATAGATCGCTATTTAGGTTTTTATTTGCTGGACTTCAATCCATTGAAATCTGCTCATTATAAACTAGTTCTTGTCGAATGGTCAGCCTTATCCGGAGCACTGGAATTCTATGTTTACCACTCGAACAAACAACAGTTCCAAAAGGAGCTTGTTCACGTGCAGCATTTGTTCCACCTTGATTGCATACGAAGCAATATTGCATTGTGGAATGGATATGTGTACTTAGTATGTGGTCTTGCTGCTGATCCGGGTAAAGGATCCGTGTGGAAGGTTCTGAAGATTAGTGGAGTTTTACAAGAGGGAGGTGATCGTCAAAGTATCAGTTATGGATTTATCAAATTTCCTCAGAGAATCAGCCGCTGCAGGAAGGGAGAATTATGTAGTTATATGGACACATGGAGGGGGAAGCTACGTTTTGTGAGCGTCAGTGCTCAACGAATTAAAGTGTGGGCTCTTCGAAATACCAACGAAGATGAATGGACGTTGGAGCATGATTGTGCAGCTACTTTTCTTGGACTATCTGGAAATTTTTGGGATAATAGGGAGAAGCTTCATATTGCTGGATTTCACCCAACGCGTAACGTGCTTCTTATTATGTTTAAACACCTTCTCCATGCATATGATTTTGATCAATCTTCCTATTGGAATTTCTGTCAGTTTGAAAACGACAGGGTTTTGCCTTGGACTGTCTTCTCCTTCTCCCCTTGCTTTGCTAAGAAAGTATTCGCATGATAATTTAAAATTTTAAACTGCTGGTACGTATGTACCTCTTATTATTGATGTTCCTTGTTTTATATAGCTAGTCAATAAATGAATTGATTTATTATCATGTATAAGATAGGATTGTACGATGTTGCTGGGCACTTGGATGAAGATGACCTTTTGTTTTCTCACGCAAATCATGCTGCAATTCCTTTAGGAAGAACCAAACATGCACCTTACAAACCTAATAATAATCACTTGAATACATGCACCATATACACCTTGTTATGTTAAGCTTATTTTGGGAGTACAGTGAAGAAATAAACTAATTAATGGATCAATCAAATTGGTTGTTCATCTATTTTTGGTCAATTATATGCATATGTTTTTATATCTTTATGTTGGGATATATATGCAGATTACGAAGCGCATGTGAGCAGACAGACGGAGAATTGGAGCACCATTCTTTATCAAACCATATTACTGTTATATTTTTCTATTCTTTATCTTGGAGAGACCTGTTATAAATAATCATTCAGGTTTTTATTCGGTTTTTAGTTTTAATGATCCTGTCAGTTTAATTTGTATAATAATATTTAATTCATTCAGATCATAAGGTAGCTCGTTGTAAATATTTTTTGCTGTTTTGAATTTAGTTATTTAGTAGTAGTAGGTTTGACGTCTTTCTGGTGGACCTTTTTTTTTTGCCTTGTGACACTAGTACATCAAGGTTAATTATTCTTTAGGTTGGACAGGCATGGAACATGTTAATCAGCCAGACTACAATTAAGTGTAGTCGTGAATATAGCTTGTTCTACAATAGTACAGTAATGTCAAATACCCTGAAATCATGACCCGACCCGACTTCGATCCGACCTAGTATAATCCTAGACCATGAATTGGTACGGTTCGAAACTCAATGAGAACTCAGTTGTACATGAATATAGGTCGGACCATCGAACCAGCGATCCAACTATCAATTTTTCTTGGTTGAACATCGATTATTATCTTTTGTGATAGAGAAGAAAATAAATAAATCTATATTGCAAAACTCATTGTTTCCAAATCTAAATAACTACACCCACTAAAAGAAAAAGCTGATATATTGTTGCAAATTTTGTGACGGGAAAATCCACGCAACAAAAATCCAACACAAAACCATAACAAATTAGTCACGAACTGCAAGAATATTTGAGATTAACTAAAATTTGCCTTAAAATGATGAAAATATGGAGCCAAATAATACCTATGACATACCTGGATAATTCATCACAAATCAGTTACCCGTATCATGTATTTGAAACATTACTTAAATTTGTGACAAATAATACCATTACCATTCAGTACCTAATCCATATCACAAATCCATAACAATTTTAAAAAAAAATATGAAGTTCAATTTTTAAGACATGGTTGAATTTATTTTCAACATATGGATTGGTTGTAATAATTATTTCTCAATTATTCTATTATAGAAAAATAAAATTCCTTCCAAATTCACGTATATTTGTAATCAACTAGATGAATATTACATCTCAGAATTTTTAGTAAGAAAAATATGGTAATAAGAAAAAGCACAATTTAAACCCAAATTCGCATCGGTAGTGATAAATTCCTGATGAAATTACCTCTCATATATTAAAAAAATGAAAACAAATAAAAGTAATTACTGTTTACCACCAAATAACTTTATGCACCAAGATATCGCTTTATCTATAATTTTTATTGTTTTCGGTTCTGATAATTACTCCAAAAAACCTTCTTTCCCAAATCGTTCTTTCCCCCCAAAATCTAACCTAACATTCACCAAATACCATCGCACAAAAATACCCACCAAAATCTATCCTAACCTTCACCAAATAACACCGCACAAAAATATAATCGATCGGTTACACTATGGTGTATGGTAATTCAAGTCGAGGCGACATCGATCCCACCTGTTCCAAAGCCGTCCGCTCTCCACTTTACCTCTGCATCAGTCAACTTCGACGTCCGCTCTCTCATCGGTCTGCCGCAGTTCACCCATTGCCATTTAATCCACCACTTTCTCTCTTCGGTTCATCGCAGTTCGAGTGGAGGTAAAATCCAACCATATTTAATGAAGATGATGGTTTTGATAAAATGTCCACCTTTTTGTTCGGACCATTTGGTAGAGACTGTTGTGTACCATTTTTATGCAGTGTGAACACAATTACATATTGCTAGTCATAGCCTTGGCCACAGGCTCAGTGGAGCCATTCATTTTGTGTGCGACTATGATTGCATGTAAGTGGTTTACATGTCACTAATTGTAATGGAAAATCTCATTATGAAATTACATTACATGTCTATAACGTTTTAGTTTAGACGTTTTGTTCATATATTTTCATCTGATTAAACAACATTCCTTACCTTTTTTATGACATCACCAACAAAGACAGACATGTTAACTATAATGGACTTTCAGATCTTTATATTTTTCTCCGTTGACTTTGCACAAGGCTCTTTGTTTGCCTTTGAGCCTGTAGACTATGATAGAAGGAGGTTCATGCTTTATGAGCTGCCAAATGCATCAAGGACTATCGGAAGATCGATAAATGCACATACATAATTAACAACAAGTCATAATATAAAGCTATTGGAAGATACATACAAACATCATATTTCACAGGATGATGCTATGTGCTATGTTGAAAAATGATGCTTGTAAACAGTTCTTCTCCTGAAGTTGAAGTAAATAAAAATCAACTCAATGCATATTATATTTCAGTTTAGCACATAAAGCAAAATAAATGTTGCATAAGTTATTGGAGAATGCAGATACGAAGTCGGCATATATTTCACATAGTACAAGCAGCATAAGCAGCATATGTATACGGGCCTTAGGCTAAGCCCATTTACAACTTATATTTACAATTTTCTATACACTATAAACATAAGAGTTGCATCAATGATTTTGTATCTTTGTAATATACGAGAGCTTCTCATTTTTCAACAAAAATCAAGATTATTTCATTTCTTCGATTTGGTATTAGAGCACTATTGCTTAACATCAAGTACCTTACCAATTCTCATCAGAGAGTTGTCATCGTTGAGAATCAGGCTGCACTACTTGATCTCTTTAGAAAATTTTCGTCACCTAAGATATCGCTGACAGGGTTTGACAACTATGTACACAATCTTGCAAGAAGTTCACATATTCATCACTTGAGTATTGTGCCTTGCCAAGAAAAGGTGTATCAAAGAAGATCTCATCATATAAGCATCTCTCTGGCTGCATCTGCATCATCAGAAATCACACGATTAAGATCATCTCACTTGAAGTACCTTGCTAAGAATTCAATTACTAGAAATTTGTCATCATTCAACCGCATTCCGACTACACTTTTTCATCAGTTAGGTAATATCAATTATTTCATCAATAATTTCTTGATCAGTTAATTCTTTAGAGTTGTAACATGGTTGAAGGAAATGATGACAATGCCATCTCTCTCACCTCTATGTCAAAATCCACTCAAAGTCAATCCAATGTCACTCAAGATCTCCTCAAAACCATCATTAAACCACAAAGCCAAATTATCACCATCCCATTAGATGAAACAAATTATCTACTCTAAAAATTCTGGATTGAAACTGCAATTAGAGGTTATAGACCCGAAGAGTATGTTTTGGAACATTAATTACCCCACTAAGATTCACTATAGATAGAGAAGGCAAGTTTTTTAAGAATATATCACATCAAAGACAAGATAGTTTGATCAGCTCTTGATGGTTATCTTCAATTAGTGCAAGTATACTGCTACAGGTAATTGGTTGCAAAACAGCTTACGAAATATAGCATACAATTGAGTAAGTGTTCAGCTCTCAATCTGCAGCAAGAATTATGCAGTACAAAAGACAATTGCAAAACTTAAAGAAAGATAGTTTGTCCATGAGGAAATATTTGTCAAAAGACATAACATTATGTGATCATTTAGCATCAGCAAAACATAAAGTCAATGATACTGAGAAAATACTATCGTTGCTGAGTGGGTTAGATGAAGAATATGAAGCAGTAGTAGTTGTAATATCATCTACAAAGAAATTGCCAACATTATAGTATGTTCACTCTATATTGCTTGCACATGAAGGTAGATTAAAGCAAAAGAAATATACAAATCTGGAGTATTCAACAAATTATATCACTAATAATAGAGGTAAGAAACAAGAAAAGAACTACAACTACAGAAATTAGTCAAGCAACAGTTAAAGTGTAACGACCCACCTTTTTGGACGGTTTAAATCGACAATAAACCACGCATATCAACTCAAACCATTCGAGGGGGGGCTGTTAATGGGGTAAATAAGAAAATAAGAGAAAAGAAGAAAAAAAAAACACAGAATCTCATAGCATAATGACAAAAGATAATAATCAAATAAACAGTTCATGGAGCTGTTTTATAATATACATTTGATTATATAATTTTTACAACAATTAGAGTACAACCAATGACATACCAATAATGATGCAGCGGAAAATTTCTAATAATATAATATATCAAACTCCATCTTCGTTCTCCAGAAATGAAGTCTTCAATACTGAAAAACTCAGGCTGACCCAAGCGTAATGAAAAGACAAAACACTCTAGTCAGAACTAAAAGATCTTATGTAAGTTAAACCAACAGTAAATAAATATTAGTATAATGACTTCAGAGATGTTTACGGGATTTTGCATCTTTTATCCAGTGTATAACGTGCGTGCAATAACTTAAGAGATGTTTTGGGATTTCCATCTCCTAAGGAACTGTTTATATGATACACTATATACATAATATCATCAGTGAAGTATATTATTAAAATAGCATTAAGGCGTTATCCATATCCTCCTTAACACATTTTTACAAATGCCGTAGTCTATACAGTACTGTAAACTCCACCAAACCGGTGGGCTGTCAAGGAGCACTCCATAGGTACGACACAAACTAAAATCATAGTGGGCTCGATAAGGCATATGACAGGACACATGAGGCTATACCCAAGGTTGGATTCTATCGGATTGCGGAATCAGACTGGTGGTAACGCATAATACTACTACAGCCCATCTCGAATAACACTCTCATAATCAAATCGCGGGTGGCCACCAATCAATCACAAAATAACAGATATGGTATCGAAGAAGCGTGTCTAATAGAAGGAGCGACCTCATTTGGCCTGGTTATGGCTCTTGATTTTAGTCATATCAAACTAACCTAAAGGGGTCAAGGCTGCGTTTTTATCTCATATCAATAGCGTTCGTCAAACCATCCTACTTCGTTCTGGATTCTCCACCATGTACATAGTTGTTAAAGTGGTTTCAGAATTGGCAAAGTGTATGACAATATCCGACCCCGATCTCTTTAACAACAAATCATTATATTTTTCACACTTTGGTCATTTGTAAAACATTTAAATAATTAATAATGAAAGTTCCTTCAACCTCTTTCAACCGTGTCTTTTTGAAATCCCTGAATTACCCTTCATTCGCATAACCACACTTCCCACCGCATCCATTCGCATACGCTTACCCTTCATTCCTCTTCCTCTCCTAGATCCTAATTCGCTTCCTTTCCGAATTCAACCACGAAATTCCCGCTTCTATTCATCCCTAAATTCAATCTCACCACTGACCTAGCTTCCACGGCAACCTCCCTCACCGTCCATCTCCCTTAACAACGACTGCCCAAATACGATCCAGCGACGTATTGTCTTCTCACCAATCTGATAGCTCAAGCGGCAGGCGGTTTCTCCTGTTTTCTGTTTTCAAAATGAGGTATACTTCTTTCTCTACATGCTTCGACCACCGGCAATTTTTACACGGTCTCACTGTTTTTGGTTCTCACTTATTTTATTTCTTCGATTTGATTTATGACTCGCGAATGAGCTTCAGTTTGAAAAGTTTTCTTGAGTGCTGATTGGAGGGTACGAGATGATGTTATGTGTATTAGCTAATATCAAGTGTCCAGTGATTTCGTGTCGATTGGATGAGGAGGAGTGTGTAAAAAGGCTAGCCTAAGGTACTGGAGTTAGATAAGGTGGATTTTCATGTGTGGGAGATTATGTTAAGAGAATTTAATAAATTCATATTATTCAAAATTGCTTGCTGGTTGGATGGGGACAGTTGGGATAGGAAGGAAGCTAAAGTCGATTAGGCTGTATTATCATGGCAGTTTCATTAGAGTTCAAGTCTATATTGGAGATAATGAGTTGAGTATTTTCTTCATTACTTTCTCTTTATAATTGTTTTTTTTACTGTACAAATTGGGATGGATGGGAAGGAAGTGAATTCATTCATTTTATAGGCTAAGAAAATACTTTTTTGTTTAAATAAATTTGGAATTCAGGGAGTTGCTGCATATTACTCACCTTTGTAAACCCTTTATGTATCATCCATGTAAACCCTTTATGTATTCATTCAGGGAGTTGCTGCATAGTACAGTAGACCACTATTAAAATGATAATCTTCTTTGTATTCCTCCCATATTGTTATGTTACTTATTTGGCAGTATCAACTTTACTTGATGATAAGCATATGCACACTTCTGATGACAAAACCGACAGTGCGCTAATATTTTATGCTTTAGTTAAAATTTATGAATATGTTAGTTGATTCATCATGGAAGCTAACAAAATGACATGTTGATAATTTAATACAACAACGCATATCAACCCTTGCTTTATTTTCCTAATAAACACCTGTAATACAGTATGGTTTGTCATTCAGTACACTGAAAATGCATTCAATTTGACTGTTAAGATGATAGTGCCGAAACAATCCGTAGAGCTTTGAATCTTGATGTCAATGTTAAGATGATCACCTGTAATACAGTATGGGTAATATGTTTTGAAAGTGAGCTGATTTTGTAATAACTTGAAAGGAGGATAATATTCTGTGTATGTGTGTATGTGATATATTATTGCTCACTATGATGTGGAATGCAGGTTGTTGCATCACAAGATTGGCCTAAGATCACAGAATATGCTGGGTTGGTTTCTTCTCAAGTCAATCGTCAATAGTTGATTGATGATCTTTACATAGAGTGGCAAGATCCACAGAAAGGCAAGGACTTTGGTGGAATGGTCAGGTAGTCTTTATTCTATTGTTTTTTGTATTTGTTTTTGTTTTTTTTGTTTGTCTTTCTTTTCTTTTCTTTCATTCCTTTTTTTATTGAAAAAAGCACTTTAGGAATGATCAGCTTTTTTTTACATATATGGGTTAATTGCACAGGGACTATTTGAGAACTTTCTATAGAAAAACTGGATAGAAGCCCAAATATTTTACAGGTTATTATTAACTTTCTTTATGCTGTGTACATCGTATGATGTTTCATTCCTTGCACAAAAACGCTTATATTGTGCATTTTCCAGTGATGGCGCCAGTGAGGGGCAGTTTTTCCAAAGTGTTGTTGCATGAGATAGATGCCATCAGAAAGGTAATCTCATGGAGTATATTTCCTGATTAATGACTATAATACTTCAGACTGACATACATTTTATAACTCTGGATTGTTAGTGTTAGGCGTGTGAATCTCTTGAGTATAATATCAACCAACGGTAAATTTTATAGTGGTCCAAAAACGTCATCATACAAGACTCTTTGCAAATGACTACATGGATAATCGTTATGTTTATAAAAGTAGAAACATTTTACCAGGTTAGCATACAATTCTTAAAATAAAAGTTTTCAGAGTAATCTTGGGTTTGCCTTTTGTCTTGAGAATTATTGCATTATTTTCAGGAACAGTTGTGGATTCAAAGATCTGCCATCCAACTGAGTTTGACTTTTACTTGATCTACAATAAGAGTGTTCTAAACCCAATTCATTATGATTTTTATATTCTGTTCACCATGAATATGACCTGTTATGCATGCTACCAAAGGGCAGTTGAGCTAAAATTTGTATACATTGTGAAAATTTATGTGTTGCTATTTGGTTGTAGTTCGTTTAAATGGTGGTGCAAAAATATTAATCAAGTTACAGGCCAACAACTCTTCGAGAGTCTATCTGCTTATATCATAAATAGATATACTCCAGCTTACAAAAGTAAAAGAGTAAATTATATAGAATTAATAGCTATTTTAGGCAAATTGTTGGTAAATATGTTAACAGTTGGTAATCTACCATGAATTTCTTCATGCTAGGTATATAAGTTGTCGATTATAGTAGCATGCAGGCTAAATTAGTTAGTTGATAGGATTATAATCTAGGTGCTTAGTGACTCAACATAGATTCTTAATAAATTTTAGTTATGGTTTTGGAGTATAATGATGGATTAGTTACAACATAGATATATATGTCGATTATAGTATAATTTTAGTTATCGTTTGATTGTCCACGTATTGATTTTTCAGTGGATTTGAGCTTTCAAGAAGGTTTGAATAGTGAGTTATTCTTTGACTTTAGTACTCATGGTTCGGAAATTTGGATGTTTTCTTTGATGATTTTTCGAGTGAGATCTTTGACGAACTGGTGCATTCGGTGAGGCCTATTTCATGCATATCTTGAAGATTTGTGATTTTAGTTTGCATTTATCTTTGTGTGGTATGTTGATTAATTCTTTCCATTACGTATGAAACATTTTTTAAAATTTGTATATTGGGTTAACGGACTCCACATGATCACTTGGAATTTATGTAGCTTTTATGTAATTGAAATATTGTATTAGTGACGTTTTGGCTATTACATGTCATACTTCTCTCATTAAGAAACGGTATTTGTTATTCTCAAGCAACCTGTACAAAAAGCCCTATACTAGATTAAATGACGATGGCGTACATGCATATGACTTGCAGAAGAATATGCATTTTTATGAAAATCTTAAAGGATTATAATTTTTTTACTTCGTTAAAATTTGAGGTTTCTACTTAATATCCAGGATAGTTTATTTTTAACGTAAAATCATAAAATATAGTCATTATAACCGCAAGCTTATAATGCTTTAGACCACAAAAGCCTTAGTATACATGTACCACAAACAAGCTCGATGATCATTGAAATTAAATCACTTTAGGGAAGAATCTTCACCTCAGTTGTTTTATTCATTTAAAATTGTACTCAAATTAATACTTTGAATTATCTTATATATAAAATTCGATTATAAACAAAAATTATTCATTTATGAAATTTAAGAAACTGATGTAAGAAATTGCTATGATATCTATGAAAATCTTAATTATTATACATGGGCAGTTTGAGAAATCCCATTGATTATAAATGACACTTTACGAAAAACGTACAACCTCTTTAAATTCAAATTTATTAACTTGACTTTTGAATAAAAAAAATCTTGAAAGTGTTTTAATTAGATGTACACCTGACGCGTAAATAACACATTCAACATCTTCCACATTCATAACATGATTAATATATACACATCCACGTTGACTAAGCTTTTATATTCTAAGTATACCCGAACATGCGTACATGTGACATGATAATAGGTAGGTATATCCAAACACGAAAGAGTTGGTGCTTTTTCCAACAAGAATTGTACGGGTACCATCCGAAAAATTAATATTTTCATAAGTTAATCACAATTTAATTTGTAATATTTAAATTTGATTAGAGTAGATTTTGAATTATAAAATCTCTGCATGAACTGTAAAATGAAAATTGAATCAGAATAGCGTGTGTCACAACAAAACATTTCTGCCATAAGATGGACTTATATAGGTCTATTTAAAATTAGCGCCTTAATGTGTTAACCTCCCAAAATCAGTACTATTTTGTTCCTTGATTGCATAAGGCTGGAAGTATTTTTAATGTTAAATATTAAACACAATGACATTTTTATATGCCCAGCATTTTTAAATGTCCACATGTTGTTGAATTAATGCATATACACGATGATTAGATGCAGGCCAACCTGATGCAGGCCAACCTGATAAATGTTGGTGAATTAATGCATATACTGCTCCTTGCATACCGAACTTCGACTATTTTAGGTATTTTTTAAACTTCTACACTTTTTTTTATTCGTCCCTTTTTACCATTGTTGCTACACTACAGCCGACAATGTGTTTGGTGCATTTCTACACGTTTTAGGTATTTTTACAACACTGTTAAATTGTTTAACACTGCAGTACCTACACTGAAACGTGTATAGCACATTGTTTGATATTTTTAACACTGAAAATAGTTTAACTTGGTATAGAATCTGGAAAATCAACTTTACTAGATGATTACAATTATAGTTAATAATTATTTGACCGATTACAGTAGCTGCACCGATAATTTGCCATTAAATAGTCTGTTACCGTATTGCAAAGTTAAACGATCTGATAGTGTTAAAAAAAGCCTAAAATGCAGTGAAACGAGCCACAATGTTAAACTATTTTAAATTCCACTGTAGTCTGTTTTTTGTTTTTTTATTCTGGCAGCAAAGATTAAAAAAAATCAGTAATAGAATAAGCAAGCTACAATGAGATTTTAATCAGTGCAGTGGCTAGAATTCTCCTACTCCCATTAAAAATAAATAAACTCAGATTACAAATTACTGTTTGTTTACTTTTTTCAATGATATACCCAATTTCAAACCCAAGTAATAATACCAGACAAACTTAAATTTTTTTGTCGTTATTTATTAAATTATTTAAAAGTTTGTGATCGATTATGAAATGAAAAATAAAAATAAAACATAATATGTCAATGACCGAAGTACCACTCTTATACTAAAAAATATCATAAAAATTAAAATAAAATATATTATTCATAGTTAATAAAAAGGATGGAATTGGTGTCATTGTACAGCAAAGAATGGTTATACTAAATCAATGATTGAAAATTATGATGAATCCTCATCTAACTTAATGACAAAAGTGGAGTCTGCTGTGTTTCATTCGGATGTACCTCTGTATATAATATCCAAAGAAAATGTGTTACATTTCCATTCCTCCTTTTTTCTGATGTTGCAGCTGTGCAGGATGTGCCCATGCAACCGGGTTAATATACCAAACAGTACTTATACTACTGTTATACCACTATGCCTATCTTCCAATTGCAAAAGGTATGAAAACTTAGACTGTATGTGATGTAACAGTAATTGTATTGACTAGAAGAATTTGTGTCTATATATGTTATATCATTTTTTTTTCACACACAGTGGTAGCCAGTGTCTTTATTTACTATTTCTAAATTCAAACGCATTAACATTGTGTATTTTAGTTGTGAATAAAGTTGGCAGAAATTTCTAATGGTAAATTATACTATAAAAATAACATGCATAATAGATTAGGTACACTAAATGTTAACTTTAAGAAATTTTGTTTGATGAATTGAAATCCTTGACTATCATTTATGTAGAAATGCAAATAAGTTTGGACGTCCCATATTTTATGCAGTCCTTTGGTGGTTCAACATCCTGGCTTTGGCGGTATGGAATCATCATTTTGAAGAACGGGGCAAGCATGAGAAAATTATTATGGTAGTTGATCGTCTTGGGTTGTGATGAAACCTGAAATTTGTATGAAACTGCAATAGCAAAAAATTTGTGGTTTTGTACTTTAATATTTCATTATAAGCATGTGTTGATTTTAATTTAAATAAAAGAAAAAAAGTGTAGTAAAATTTCTGTTATGACTTTGCCTTTATTTTCTTCTATTGCAGATGATGTGTTAGAAGATTATACAAATGATGGTTTAGTTTCTTAGGTAGGAATAGTTTGGTCTCAACAGGAGTGGGCAATTCAACATGTTTTATTCCCTACAACACAGTGATCAAACTATTTGGCCAACTCCTTAGTTATTCATTCATTTTTGTACTATTTTTCAGTACGAAAAATTATTCAGTTGTTATATATCAGAAGTATCCATTTTTATTGTTAATTGTTCAAAATTTTGCTAGATATATTAGCAAATTTATTATTTTAGCTATCAATGCTGAAATATGCATTATACTTGATTTATTTGTTGCTTTTATCTTCCAGCTTAGTGCTACTCGATGATTAGCTCCTTTTCTTTTCATTTTATTGGAGCAAAATCTGCGGTTGATTTATTTCCTTCTATTGCTTCCATGTAAATAAAAGTAGCATCGCTGGATAGCCTTTACCCTACCATTTTAGTACTTCTTTTCTTTAACTTAGTATAAGACGAGAGCTTAAAATGATATATTTGGCAACTATTCAATATATTGATATATATCAAACAAGCAAATGATCCTATTTTATAAGGATATCTTGCCTTAAATATTTTAAATTTATTTCTATGTAAATTTTTTTATACTTTCAATTGATAAATACCGATGGAAACAATGTCAGATTAAGTCATGAACAATTTTATTCCTTCAAAAGTTACTACTTGGAACTTTCATAGACATTTATAGTCATAAAAACTGCAATCGACTCTTATGAGATTTTTAAGTGATACATCCCAAACTGACATAATAATAATTTATTGGAAGCTGCCTTTCAAATTTGAAATTTCAAACAGCCATGCTATAAATCCTTTCGTTGAATTCTCGCTATTAATAAAAGAGATGAAGCCGTGTTGTAAAGTGATGATTTTTTACTCATAGCCCACATTAGCTAAAAAAGCATATGCATGTATAAGTACAAGTATTATTTTCATTTTCAGTCGTATAAAATAAACTAAAACAAAAGGAAACGAATGATAAAACTTTAGTATTATAAAAAAAATTGGTTCTATGACTGTTCTTCTATTGTTTCGGTCTTCTCAGATGCTGTTTTAGGTTCAGTTTATATTGGCAATGGTACCGTCAAATTTATTTGAAGGATGAAGTATAAATGCATGCACATTGTGATTAAATGCAGGTCCACCTGGACGTGCATATATACTCGTTTAAATAATGAATCTTAAATTAAAATTAAAATTAAATACTAAAATATTTAACTTCAATTATATTTTAGATTTTAACATTTACCTTAAATTTCAATTCATATTTTAGATTTTAACAATTAAATACTAAATTCATTTATGACCAAAAGTTCACGTCCTCTCATGTCTGCCCATGAAGACCATACCCTTATCCCTCTCGTCAACTCAGTTGTACCTACCCACCTCTCCTCTGACAGCTCTGTAGTACCTCCCCCCTCCACTCCCGTCGTCTCCGTCCTTTCCCCAATCTCTTCTAAACCATCGCCCCCGTACCCCACTAACCCTGTCCCATCGAACACCAACTCTGTCCATAATCCATCTAGTTCTCTTCCCACAGTTCTTCCTGTTCCCCCAGATCCCCGCTTGTTCCCCCTGACCCTATCTCATCTCCACCACCATTCTCATCTTCTCTATCTCTCATCCCGGCGTGCTGCCTTATCCCCATCATGGTGAACGGAAATGGACTTCGTTGTTCAAGCACAAACCAAAGATTGCTGGGAAGTACATCCCCGTTAACCTGAATCCAAAGTATGAAGATGATGTATTAGTACCAACGCAAGAAGTTCTAGAAGATGGAGCAATGATCTGGAAGGAAACATTGGTTGGATTCTTCTTAGACAAGCCTTTGTCTTACACAGCAGTAATTATAAAGCTTAAGAAAATATGGAAATTAAAAGGCTCGGTCACAGTTAAGTCTGACGGTATTATATTCTTATTTAATTTCACGTGTTCTGAAGACAGAGCAAAGATCCTTCAAAGTGATCCTATAATTATGAATAATAAGTTGTTCATAGTCAAACCTTACGATGCAGCTATAAGCAATGTTTCTGGCATAATCACTGCGATTCCTGTATGGGTTCAACTGTATAACCTTCCATTATATGCTTGGTCTCCTCTTGGGATTAACTGGCTCAGTAGTCATTTGGGGAAGATGTTATGTATGGATGAAATGACAGAAAAGCAGGAAAGACTGAGCTATGCGAAATGCTTAGTGGAAATTAAACCAGACAGGGAGCTTCTTGACGAGTTCATGGTTAAGTTGGTGGAAGGAGGATATCAAAAAATCTATGTACAGTATTTGTGGAAGCCAGATGTCTGTGTGTTGTGCAAGAAATTTTGGTCATAAAACTGATTGTTGTGAAAATAAGGAAAAGAGTCAAAAGGAGAGTACAAAGGAAACCAAAAATAATGCAATTAAAGTAAACATGGTTGAAACCACTGGATTAGCCCGTGTTAATAGAAATGTGAAACCACTTCAGAAACAAAATATCAGAACATGGCAACGTGTGAGCAAAAAGAAGGCGGAGATAGTTGACAAGAAAAACATAATGGTTCAAAATAGAGGAAGTAATGAGGAAAACGAGAACGATGAAGAGGATAAAAGTGTGAGGCATGTAAATGGACAATGTGGTATTAACGAAGTTGGTAATGAAGATATAAATGAAGGTGATGCAGCCAACACTCAACTACCAATAGCCACTGTGAGTAAGGAAAAAAGAACTGAAAAAGAGGGGACAAACGAAGAGAATGATACAGATGGAAAACTCTTAACCTCCAATAAATTTGCTACTCTGCTTAATCTGGATGATGGGGAAGATATGAATGAAATGCTAGAAGATAGTATGAATGATGATACTCATGGTCAAGCAGCTCTTGAATGCATTGAGGCAGAAATACAAGGGGAAACTGAATACCATATCATCCAAAAAGAAGACAGTAGAAGCAATACAAAACAAGGGAAAAATATGGTGAAACAAAAAATTAAAGAGATTCAAAGTCCGGAACCAAGAGATGTTGGAAACAAGGATCAAGGACAAAATAGTGATAGTGACAATGGAGAAGAAATTAACCCAGGTAGTAGAAAAAACAGAAAGAATAGTAACAAGAACTCCAAGCTCAGTAATAATGCTCAAACGAAAGATAAAATGCACAAAGTAGATAAAACATGCACAACGTATCAGCTTGATATACTACCTGCTTATACACCACCTCAAGAAAATGTCATTACCCAAAGCCTTTCTCCTCAACACATTTACTCCAAAATCAAGCCTCCTCCAGCATACAAAGCTCCTTCCCCTACAGGAATGCCCTCCTCTTCTATTTCTCTGCAAACCACCCCCCAATCTCTTGCTACACAGACCAACTCCCCTTCGCCTGTGGAAGCAATAAACTATGAAGTTACCCCACTTTCAGCTACGATCCCTAATTACTTGTCCTCGAAGCATGCAGTAACTAGGAGAATGAAGATAGAACTACTCAATGCATGTGTTCTCCAATGATGTCTTGCATTGGAGCATGGAAATTACGTGGTGGTAACCAGATTATCAAGCAAGATCAATGTAAAGAGCTTATCAAAACACATCACCTGTCAATCTTAGCAATACTTGAGACCAAGTTGAATCTTTCCTTGTCCATGAAGGAAGCAACATATATTAATCCAAATTGGAGTTGCATTCACAATTTGAATGAAGCACCGTATGGTAGGATATTGATACTTTTCAATCCCAGTCAGGTTCAACTAACTCCCATCCTTTCAACTTCCCAGCTTATACACTGTCATGCCACTGATCTTTCTGATAAATCATCATTCTATGTTTCCTTTGTTTACGCATATAACTCAGCAGCATCTAGAACTTTGTTACTATCGATCATTCCTTCTCTCAGACAGTCCACTCATCCATGGATTATTCTGGGGGACTTTAACTATACTATCTCTCTCTCTGATAGAGTTGGTGGAAATCTACTCTCTCTTAATGAAATTAAACCTCTTGCAGATACTCTCATTGATGCGGACCTTGTTACGGTTAGGAATGTAGGTATGCAATACTCGTGGAACAATAAGAGGAGACATGGATGCAGAACCTTTTCTAGGATTGATCACTCCTTCTCTAATCAACGTGCTCTAACCAAATGGCCTCTTCTCTTCACTCATCTCCCTCCTCCTCTCCTTTCAGATCACTCCCCTCAAATTATTCGCCTTCGTGAAGCAGACAAGAGAGGAAAAACAAATTTTAAATTTTTTAATTCTTGGGTTTCTGAACCAGACTTTAAAACTATGGTGTTAATTGCATGGAATAAGCCTAAAAATGGTAATCATATGTTTATTTTGCAGGAAAAAATTAAAGAGACGAGGGAAGTCATGAAGTAATGGGCGTTTAAAATATTTGGCAAAGGTGAAAAAATGAGCTCATTGATAAAAGAAAAGCTAATTGAGGTCCAAACTGCAATGATGGCTAATGTAAATAATGCAAATCTCTCAGACATTGAAAGTTCTTTGTCTCTGCAATACTATGGTGCGTTGGCTAAAGAAAATGATATGATTAGGCAGAAGGCGAGAATAAATTGGTGAGAAAAGGGAGATAGAAACAGTGCCTACTTCCATGCTAGCCTCAAGAATAATCAAAGAAGAGAAAACATAACTACTATCTACGATATGAATGGTGAACTTCACTCTTCTCCTGCTGAAGTTAAGGAGGCCTTTGTTAATCATTTCTTTGCTCTGTACAACATATTAAATGATGCAGCTCAGAACAGAGAAGAAATGCAACCAAAATTTCTAACAAGGATGAGTCGTACACGACTCATAGAGAGGTTAAGTCGTACGCGACTTAGGAAGGCAGGGTTAAGTCGTTTCCGACTTAATGGTGCACGGGATAGCAAGTTTCGAGTTAACAACAATTTGAACCGCATAAAAGAGGCATCGGGTTTGAGTCGTGCGAGCTTGAGTCGTATACGGGATAATGGAACAGGGTTACGACTCAAGGGAAACTTGGAGTGTGCATACTTGATGAGTCGTACACGACTTAACAACGTATCCATAAGTCGTGACCGAGATAGCATCAAGAAGGAGAAGGATTCAACTGATGGGAGCTTGAGTCGAAGGAAGGATGTTGAGTCGCTGAAGTTATGAGTCGTGAGTCGTAGGTCGTTGCCGACCTAGTATGAGTCGTGAGTCGTTTGTTGTGATGAGTCGTGTACTGTTGTATGTTGTAAGTCGTATGTCGTGAGTTTTAAGTCGGTATGTAGTGGATCGTGTTGCATTTTAGGTCGTTACCGACCTATGGGTTGTGAGTGTTGTATTTTAGGTCGTTACCGACCTAGGGGTAATGTTGAGTCGGTCATGTATATGAAGTGTTGGGTCGCATACGACCTATGGTGAGTCGTCTTAAGGTCATATGATGATGTATGAAGGTCGTGCTTGTTAAGTCGGCCAGGGTTGAGTCGTTCTGGAGTTGAGCTGCCTTGTGTTGAGTCGGCCGCGACCTAAGTTAGGTCGTAAGTCGTCGCCGACCTAAGAGTCAGGTGAGGGTTTGTGTGTGTTGAGTTGTGAAAGCTATAAATAGCGCGTGTGTTGTACATTTTGTGGTTGTTGATTTTGAATAAAATTTCTCTTTTGTTAGCTTTGTGCTTTCATACCAATTGGTAGTTGAGTGTAATCTCCTATCTCCACTTACGTCGTTCGAGTGCGCTCGAATCCACGTTTGTTGAAGCCGATTCACGGAATCTAGTGCGCTAGATCAACGTGCGAAGAATCGTAGATCTTTGAACACGGTATAGTGCGCTATCAACGTGTTTGAGATAGCTAGAGTTCGGTATCTTTGGATCAACGAACTTGGGCATTTTTGGTATCTTCAACTCACCGATTGCTACAATCCATCGATTGAAGTTTTGTTTGATTAATCCGCTGCGTCAGTTTGGTATCGGAGCCATACTTAGCCAATCATAGCTAAGTTTGATTCTTGGAGCCAAGTTTTTGAAGTTTGAAGTAGTTCATCGTGTTCATATTGAAGTTGCATCAAGTTTGGAGAGTTTGATCCATTTCATTTTGGATCGAGGAGTTGGATTTTGTTTGGATTTTGAATTGGTGATTTGCGCGCCAAAGTTTTGAAGGTTTTGGAGTGAGCCGAGGCAAGTCTTGACCGAGCCAAGCAAAGTTGTGAAGAGTCAAGGCCGAGACAAGCATTGCCGAGACAGTTGAGCCTAGATTGCCTTATCGTGTGAAATTTTGAAGTATTGTGTTCAATTTGTTGAAGTTTGTGAAAATTTTAACCATGCCACCAAGGAGAGCTAATCGTCATCAAAACGTTGAAGCTTTGTATCGTAGAGAAGAAGCCGAGCTTATGGAACAACGTATTAATGAAAAATTTGATGAAGGCATTGGTAAATTGGAGAGATTGATGAATGATTTGAATCAAAGGAGGAGATCACCAAACTCGAACCATGGAGGAAACCGAGTTTCGCCATTGGTTACGGAAGCGAGGAGGGTATCACCACATTCTTGTAGAGATAGAAGAGAAACATCAATTTCATCACGAAGAGATCATCATGACTATGCACATGAAGAAAGAAGAAGTCATCGAGAATTTGACCATGAAGTATATAGAGATGAAGAGGGACATAGTCAAAGAAGCATGCATGAGAGAAGGGATGATGTTAGTCGAGATCGATGTAGGCGTACCTTTGATTTTGTTGAAGAGGGTGATAGAGCAAGTATTCATTATCGAGATCGAGACCAAGTTCGAAATTCTTACCGTGATGTGGAGGATGACCGTCGTTGGGAGTCGGGTATGAAAATGGAGATTCCGGAGTTTAAAGGCGGGATGGTTGCTGAGGAGTTCTTAGATTGGTTGTCTAATGTGGAGGAAATCTTTGATTTCAAGGAGGTGCCGGAGAATCGAAGGGTGAAGTTGGTTGCTACTAGGTTGAGGGGGAGAGCTTTGGCGTGGTGGCAGCAAACTAAACTTACTCGAGAACGAATGGGGAAGTCAAAGATAGAATCTTGGGAGAAGATGAAAAAGTTGATGAGATCTACATTTTTGCCTTATAACTACCAATCACTTATGTACCAGAGGTTGCAGAATCTGAGGCAAGGGACAAAATCTGTTAGTGATTATGCTGATGAATTTTACCAACTCATCGCCAGGAATGATATCATGGAAACAGAAGAACAGCTAACTGCTAGATTCATTGGGGGCTTGAGAATGCAGATCCAAGATATGGTTAATATGTTTGATCCTAGATCAGTAGCAGAGGCACATCAGAAAGCGTTAGCTTGGGAGAAACAAGGAAGGCGTGGAGGTGGTGTGTTTACTAATTCCAATAATCAAGCAAGGGGTGTTGGCGGAAGTTCTAATGTTCCTAAACCTGTTACAAAGCCAGTGGTCAAGGAGGTTGAGAAGGCGAAGGCTAGTAGTGTTTTCAAATGTTATAATTGTCAGGAGTTGGGTCACAAAAGCAACGAATGTCCGAAGCCGAAGAAGAGAACCATGGTTGCAGAGGTTGAAGCAGATGATGGTGAGGAGGCAGAGTATTCAAATGTACCTTATGTTGAGGAGGAAGAAAAAGTGTCGGGTGATGAAGGTTGTAATCTTATGATGAGGAGAAGTTGTTTGACACCTAAGCAAGAGGAGGATTGTAGTTGGCTGAGAAGCAATATTTTCCAATCGACATGTACTATTCTGGGAAAGGTCTGCAAGTTTGTTATTGATGCAGGAAGTTGTGATAATATTATTTCTACAGAAGCAGTGAGAAAGTTGAATTTGAAGACCGAGAAGCATCCTAAACCATACAAGCTAGCATGGTTAAGAAAAGGAGGTGAAGTGAAAGTGTGTCGAAGAGCTTGTGTGAATTTTTCGATTGGGAAGAAGTACAAAGATGAAATTTGGTGTGATGTTGTGGACATGGATGTTTGTCACTTGTTATTGGGCAGGCCATGGCAGTTTGATAGAGCAGTTCAGCATGACGGTCGTGCCAACAGTTACAGTTTCATGTTCGAGGGTACTAAAATCACTTTGGTTCCTAAGAAGCAACAGCAGAAGGAGAACAAACTGGAGGAGATTGAAGAATTGAAAACTCTGTTGACTTTGAAGGAGTTTGTTAAAGAAGTGGAGGAAGAACCGGAAGTGTTTTTGTTGATTGGGAGAGAGAGTAGTGAAGAAGTTGAGATTCCCGAAGAAGCAAAGCCAGTTTTGGAAGAGTTTGAAGATGTCTTTCCAGAGGAGTTGCCAAAGGAGTTACCACCACTTAGAGACATTCAACATCAGATTGATCTTGTTCCGGGGGCAGTGTTACCACATCGACCACATTATCGTATGAGTCCGAAGGAACATGAGGAATTGAGAAGGCAGGTGGAAGAATTACTTGAACAGGGTCGTATTCAGGAAAGTTTGAGTCCGTGTGCTGTACCTGCATTGTTAGTACCAAAGAAGGACGGAACTTGGAGAATGTGCACTGATAGTAGAGCTTTGAATAAGATCACTGTTCGTTACAGATTTCCTATGCCGAGGTTGGATGATTTGTTGGATCAGTTGAGTGGGGCAACTATATTCTCGAAAATTGATTTGAAGAGTGGTTATCATCAAATTCGTATCAGACCTGGAGACGAATGGAAGACAGCTTTCAAAACTAGAGAGGGGTTGTACGAATGGTTGGTTATGCCATTTGGTTTGTCTAATGCACCTAGTACATTCATGCGGGTGATGAATCAAATTTTTAGACCACTCATTGGAAAGTTCGTCGTGGTTTATTTCGATGATATTTTGATTTATAGCAGGAGTACGGAGGAACATGTTCTACATCTGAGAGAAGTGTTGTTTATTCTTCGTGAAGAACAATTTTATGCTGCTACAAAGAAATGTGTGTTTATGACACCTAGTGTTTTATTCCTGGGGTATGTTGTTTCAGGGAAAGGTATTCAAGTTGACCAGAGCAAAGTTGAAGCAGTCAAGAATTGGCCACAGCCAAAGACAATTACAGAAGTGAGAAGTTTTCATGGGCTAGCGTCATTCTACCGAAGGTTCATACCACACTTCAGTAGCGTGATGGCTCCAGTGACTGATTGCATGAAGGGTAAACAGTTTGTGTGGTCAGAGGAAGCGGGGGTTGCCTTTGAAAGGATCAAGGAATTGTTGACGTCTGCACCAATTCTTGTTCTACCTAATTTTCAGTTATTGTTTGAATTGCATACTGATGCTTCGAAGGTTGGAATTGGAGGAGTTCTGAGCCAGAATGGAAAGCCAGTTGCTTATTTTAGTGAGAAACTGTCAGGGGCAAAGATCAGATACAGTACATATGACGTTGAATTTTATGCTGTTGTTCAGGCTGTTAAGCATTGGAGACATTACTTATTTCAGAAGGAATTTGTTCTGTACACTGATCACGAAGCTTTGAAACATTTACAGGGGCAAGATAAGATTTCAGCAAGACATGCATCATGGATTGCATATTTACAGCAGTTTACTTTTGTCGTTAAGCACAAATCTGGGGTGACCAATCGAGTAGCTGATGCTTTAAGTAGGAGGAGTCATTTACTGACGACAATGAAGGTGGAAGTGACGGGGTTTGAAATGTTGCCAGAGATGATTGAAGAAGATCCTTACTTTGTGAAATATGTTGAAAAAGTGAAGGATGGGAGTACCGATGAATTCATGTTAGTTGATGGTTTTCTGTTTAAAGGAAATCGTTTATGTATTCCGGACTGTAGTTTGAGGATGAAGATTGTGAAGGAATTGCACGAGGAAGGACATGTTGGCCGTGATCGTACTTTACAGTTGATTTCGCAGTCTTACTTTTGGCCGTCGATGAGGAAAGAGGTTGAAAGATTCGTGGAGCGATGTCATATTTGCCAAGTTTCAAAAGGGACAGCAACGAATGCAGGGTTGTATATGCCGTTACCAGTACCATCTAAGCCATGGGTTGATATCAGCATGGATTTCGTTTTGGGTTTGCCGAGAACTCAAAGGGGAAATGATTCGATATTTGTTGTGGTGGACAGGTTTTCAAAGATGGCACATTTTGTTGCTTGCAAGAAGACAGCAGATGCAGTTCGAGTCGCACAGCTATTTTTCAAGGAGATTTATCGACTTCATGGTTTACCAGAATCTATTGTTTCTGACCGAGATACTCGTTTTCTGAGTCACTTTTGGTTGAGTTTGTGGAAGATGGTGGGAACGAAACTGAAGTTTAGCAGTGCTTATCATCCACAAACCGATGGGCAGACAGAAGTTGTTAACAGGTCATTGGGAAATTTGTTGCGATGTCTTGTACAGGATAATTTGAGAAGTTGGGACATGAAACTATGCCAGGCAGAATTTGCTCATAATCATGCAGTAAATCGAAGCACAGGATTCAGTCCGTTTCAGATTATTTATTCAAATTTACCCAGGGGGCCATTGGATTTAGCAGCTGTACCACAGTCAAAGAGAACAGTTAAACGAGCTACTGATTTTGTTGATGAGCTGACTGAATGTCATAGAACCGTTCAGGAACGATTGGAGAAATCGAATGAGAAATATAAGAAGTTTGCAGATTTGAAACGTCGAAATGTTGAATTTAAGGAAGGTGATTTGGTTTATGCCGTATTAACAAAGGATCGTTTTCCGGTGGGTGCTTATAACAAGTTGAAGGCACGAAAAATTGGTCCAATTGAAGTTTTGAAGAAAATCAATGAGAATGCTTATCGATTAAAGTTACCAGATGATGTTTATACTTCTGATGTTTTTAACGTCAAACATTTAATTCCATATCATGGAGGTGAGATGGTTGAGGAAGAATTTACAAATTCGAGGTCGAATTTTTCTCAACCAGGGGAGGATGATGCAGCTCAGAACAGAGAAGAAATGCAACCAAAATTTCTAACAAGGATGAGTCGTACACGACTCATAGAGAGGTTAAGTCGTACGCGACTTAGGAAGGCAGGGTTAAGTCGTTTCCGACTTAATGGTGCACGGGATAGCAAGTTTCGAGTTAACAACAATTTGAACCGCATAAAAGAGGCATCGGGTTTGAGTCGTGCGAGCTTGAGTCGTATACGGGATAATGGAACAGGGTTACGACTCAAGGGAAACTTGGAGTGTGCATACTTGATGAGTCGTACACGACTTAACAACGTATCCATAAGTCGTGACCGAGATAGCATCAAGAAGGAGAAGGATTCAACTGATGGGAGCTTGAGTCGAAGGAAGGATGTTGAGTCGCTGAAGTTATGAGTCGTGAGTCGTAGGTCGTTGCCGACCTAGTATGAGTCGTGAGTCGTTTGTTGTGATGAGTCGTGTACTGTTGTATGTTGTAAGTCGTATGTCGTGAGTTTTAAGTCGGTATGTAGTGGATCGTGTTGCATTTTAGGTCGTTACCGACCTATGGGTTGTGAGTGTTGTATTTTAGGTCGTTACCGACCTAGGGGTAATGTTGAGTCGGTCATGTATATGAAGTGTTGGGTCGCATACGACCTATGGTGAGTCGTCTTAAGGTCATATGATGATGTATGAAGGTCGTGCTTGTTAAGTCGGCCAGGGTTGAGTCGTTCTGGAGTTGAGCTGCCTTGTGTTGAGTCGGCCGCGACCTAAGTTAGGTCGTAAGTCGTCGCCGACCTAAGAGTCAGGTGAGGGTTTGTGTGTGTTGAGTTGTGAAAGCTATAAATAGCGCGTGTGTTGTACATTTTGTGGTTGTTGATTTTGAATAAAATTTCTCTTTTGTTAGCTTTGTGCTTTCATACCAATTGGTAGTTGAGTGTAATCTCCTATCTCCACTTACGTCGTTCGAGTGCGCTCGAATCCACGTTTGTTGAAGCCGATTCACGGAATCTAGTGCGCTAGATCAACGTGCGAAGAATCGTAGATCTTTGAACACGGTATAGTGCGCTATCAACGTGTTTGAGATAGCTAGAGTTCGGTATCTTTGGATCAACGAACTTGGGCATTTTTGGTATCTTCAACTCACCGATTGCTACAATCCATCGATTGAAGTTTTGTTTGATTAATCCGCTGCGTCATTAAACAACTTCATACCGAGTATAGATCAGATCCCCAACGACATCCTTCCGAGACTTAATCCTGATGATTATACCTTTCTATGCAATGAAGTCACCCCTGAAGAAATAAGACGAGCTATGTTTTCACTTAACACTAATTCGTGTGGAGGCTCTGATGGGATGAATGCGCTATTCTATACTTCTTGTTGGTCGATTGTCTCTGCTAATGTTACCAATGCCATACTCCTATTCTTCAAGAAATGTAAAATCTTCAGATCGTTTAACTATACTAACATAGTACTTATTCCCAAACTCAAGAATGCTCACTGTGTTAACGAATACCGTCCTATCTCATGTTGTAATACAATTTATAAATGCATCTCTATGGTTATTGCAAACAGACTAAAGTATGTTCTTCTAAAAATTGTCTCCAAAAATCAAGCTGCTTTCTTACCTGGTAGGAACATTCTGGACCACGTTCTTCTCTCCCACGAACTCATTAAGGGATACAAACGCAAGAATGCTCCTCCGAAAGCGATGATGAAGCTTGACATCATGAAAGCTTTTGACATGCTGCAATGGAATAGCATTGTGAGAATCATGGGGTACATGAACTTCCCTCCACATTTTATATAATGGATATATGAGAGTATCTCCTCTCCGACCTTTTCTGTTAATATCAATGGTATGAATGAAGGTTTTTTTGTTAGTAAGCAAGGGATCAGGCAGGGTGATCCCCTATCTGCTTATATATTCATACTGGTCATGGAACTTCTTATGAGGTTATTTGATAAACTAATACACCAAGGAAGATTCAAGCTTCATCCAGCATGCAAAGAACCTCAGATCTCTGCTTTAATGTTTGTTGATGATTTAGTTGTGTTTTGTACTCCTGATATCATCACCGTCAAGAACATAATGCACACTCTTGACCAATTCTATGCTATGACGGGTCTAAAAGTTAATCTTGGCAAATCGGACATCATCTTTGCGGGAGTTAATACCGAACAGCGTAAAAAAATATCACAAATCACTGGCTTGACTCTAAACTCTAATACTGTTACATACTTGGGGCTCCCGCTGGCTACGTCAAAGATCTCAACTAACCAATGTCTTCCTCTTTTCGAGAAGATAACTGCAAGGCTTAGTTGTTGGACCTCCAGGTCTCTTAGTCAAGCAGGAAGATTAACCATAATTAAGTCAGTAATATTTTCAATGCAAGTGTATTGGGCAAGAACCTTCATTCTCCCCTTCAAACTGATAAATAAGATCAGAAGTGCTTTTATGAGATTCCTATGGAATGGCAAAATAACTGGAAGATACATTGCCCCGATAAATTTTGGCAAAATAGAGAGGCCTCTGGACAAGGGGGTCTTAGTATACACAGTTTAAAACATTGGAACATAGCAGCCTTTGCGAAACATATAGACACATACTACAACTGTAATGAAAGCCTTTGGGCTATTTGGTCTGAAAATAATGTGATTAAGGGGAGGAGTTTGTGGAACATGACTAAGCCTCAAAACTTAAGCTGGACTTGGCAATGTATTTTCAAGATAAAGGAGATGTTTCTTCCTCTTATACAAATGAACACTAACCCTACATACACGGCGAACTTTTGGGATGATCCATGGTTAGATAAAGGGTACATTCTTCGACGGCAGCTTACGTACGATGAGTTGCAGCAAACGGGGATACACATGGAAACTAAGGTTAGAGACATTATGTACAATTTTCAAACTTCACGTTATTCTTCATCTAATCAGCGGATACAATATATTTGGAACAAAATATGTATGTTTACTTCCCTGTCCTCTACTTCTGGTTGTCTGGTTTGGGGAGACAAAAAGGTAATTTCAAGATTGGAGATGCTTATGAATTTTTAATGAAGAACAGTTCATGCCCAACTTGGAGATGGTGGAAGAGAACATGGAGCAATGACAGTAGAATGAGAGAAAATTTCTTGCTTTGGAAAGTTCTAAATCGTGCATTAATGACTAAAGCAAAACTTGCTTGCGCGGGTATGAATGTTGATATTTACTGTACGTACTGTTGTGTGCAACCAGAAACTGTTGAGCACCTTTACCTTGAATGTTCTTTTATTAAGCAAATATGGATTACCGTTATGGCGAAGCTTCTACGTAATGATGTCTCACTTGACAATCAGGTGGAGTGGGAAAAGATATATAAAAAAGCGGGAATTAATTCTGAAAGAAAGAGAACTTTCACTGCTATGTTGAAGAGCTTCATAAGCTCTGTATGGAGAGAGCGCAATACGAGGTTGTTCGATCCCAATAACGGTAAATCTGATGTTAGTTTCAAGAAGTGGTTATTTCTTGAGATTAAAAATTCTTTGAGTCTTCTCTCCTACGCAATATACCCAGGGATTTTTGCAGCATTTCATTTGTAGTTCTAGGTAGTTTATTCTCTTTATTTTTTGCTTTTCTGTTCTTTGTTCCCCAAGTGCTTATTGCGCCAGGTGTCACTCTGTTTTCTATGAGTTCTGCTCTTTGTTGTATGTGTTTGTTCCGATTGGTGCAGCAATAAAATGGTCGGGGTCCATTTAACCCCGTCGGCCTTGCCAAAAAAATAATAATTCATATTAATAAAATTTATCACATTTCAAAAATCATATATTTAAACTCGAATAAAATCTTATTTAAATTTTAAATCCTTTAAATAAAATTTATTTACAATTTAAGCACCACTTAACTTCCTAAATTTTATTAAAAATTATTATACTAAATTCTATATTTATTATATTTAATTAAAGCTATATTTATCATATTTAATTAAAACTATATTTATTATATTAAATTAAATTAAAAATTATTTATTATATTCAATTAAATTAATAATATATTTATTATATTAAATTAAATTTAAAATTAGTATATTAAATTAAATTAAAAATATATTTATTATATTAAATTAAAACTATATTTATTTTGGCAAAGCCAGCGGGGTTGACAAGCCCCCTACCAGTTTTATTGCAACACAATAAAAAGATTCAAAACACACTTTGAATCAAAGAGAAACTGAGAGAACAAAGAAAAGGAAAAAAAAGAATACATAAAATACAACAAATCAGAGAGCCCACTTGGTGATCATGTTAGCAGGGAATTGGCATTCAGATCTTCTCATTTGCATGTAAGTCCTAGCCCTAACTTCAGACCAAAGAGCAGTAATACACTTTCTGTTATTGTCAAAAACAATTGTGTTTCTTTCATTCCATATCACGTCCATGTAAATTTTAATACAAATCACCATTTCTCGTGATTTGAAGGTCTTCCACCGTGTAGCCTTGTAAATAATATTCCAGTTAATAGTTGAGCTAGCAGAGGCAACAGAGCAAAGTAATTTACTTGCAATTCGTTCAACCAGATCATGTAGTGCTGGGCAATCAAAGAACAGATGCTCACATGTTTCAACATGTTGTTCAAAAAAAACACACTCAGGGCAACAACACATCCCATAATTGTTTAACACACTTCTAGTCAGGAGAGCATTGCTAACAACCTTCCACAACATAAGGTTCTCTCTCGGTGCAGTATCAGAATTCCATAAAATAGTGTACCACTTGGCAGCTGGCAAGACCGTGTTAATAAGAAGGTGGTTATAAACCAATTTAACACTATGTGTTTTGTTGTTCCATGTCACAGTAGTAGTATGAGCACTGCTGTAAGAATTGCTCTGGATTGAACTACATAATTGCCTAACCACTTGACTACTATTGTAGGGAAGAAGAATTCTACCATCAACCAAATAATCACTAACTTTAGCTTCACAGTTTACAGCAGATTGCACAATCAAGGCATGATTAAACAGTCTTGAAAGAATCACGCCCTTACTCACCCATGGTTCATCCCAAAAACTAACAACAGTGCTAGTGTGAATATGATACTGAATCAGAGGAAGAAAGATATCCCTGAGCTTCAGAATGTTTCTCCATGTCCAACTACTGTCTTGTGGTATGTCCATCTTTCAAAACTTACCATACTTAATGTTATGAGTCCATGTCCATTTAACCCAAAGACTCTCCTTTTTATTTAGCACATCATCAAAATGTTTACTGAATGCCGCAATGTTCCAGTTTTTTGCATTTAAAACTCCAAGACCTCCCAAATTTAAAGTAGTCTCAAACTTTGAAAAAGAACACGGCATAAGTTTCTTATTGTGCATGCTACCAGTCCAGAAGAATCTAGACATGGAAGACCGAACAAGTTGCAGAAGCCTACCAGGTAGAATAGATGAACGAGCCCAGTAGACCAAGGAAGGGAAAACAACAGCTTTTATGAGTACTAGCCTACCACTTTGTGGCATATTCCTGTTTTCCCAAGCATTCATAACACTAGTAATCTTATTGTATAGGGGGAGGCAATCAGCAATGGATATTCTTTTTGTGATTAAGGGAATACCAAGATACTTCATGTCATTGTGCATGCAAGAGAACCCACTCAATTGATACATACTCGAGGCAAGAATATCAGAGACCCCGGCTACAAGCAAGGAAGATTTAGAGTGGTTGATGGAGAGGCCAGTCATAAGGTAAAAGTTCTGTAAGGCATTTAAAATTCCAGTTAAGGAGGTGGCTTCAGGTTTAGTGAAAATCAATACATCATCTGCAAACATAATGGAAGAAACCTGCTGTTGTGAACACTTGGGGTGGTATTTAATAAGCTTCTGAGAGAATTTGTTCCTTAAGATAACATTGAAGACTTCCATAACCAATGAAAATAAATATGAGGAGATAGGATCCCCCTGCCTTATTCCTTTTTGGCTCCCAAAGTAGCCAGCAGGCCTACCATTAACAATAACTGAGAAAGTTGGGGTGGAAATGCATGTATAGACCCAAGAAACAAAATTTTTAGGGAATCCCATCATAGCCATTATCCTTACAATAGACTCCCAGTGTATTGAATCATATGCTTTGGATATATCAATTTTGATTGTAGCAGCAGGAGTGGCATTAGCCTTGCCATACCCTTTCAACAGTTCTTGGGCTAGAAGAACATTGTCAAGAATATTCCTAGTTGGGATAAAGGCTGCTTGATTGTGGGACACCAACGTAGGCAGAACACATACCATACGGGTAGCAAGAATTTTTGAGATGCATTTGTACAAAACATTACAACACGATATAGACCTGAATGAGGAAACTTTTGTAGGAGGAGAAACCTTAGGAATTAATGCAATGTTTGTAGAGTTGATTCTTTAAGAAGTTTGCACTTATTAAAGAAATTGTGGATGGCTTGACAGAAATCATTCCCAAGCACAACCCATGTTGCAATGTAAAATGTTACATTAAGACCATCAGGGCCACCAGAGGAGCTTTGGTTCATGGAGAAAAGGGCTGACTTAATTTCTTCATTAGTAACTGGTTTAGTTAAGGCATCTGATTCAGTGTGGGAAAGGCGAGGCAGTGGTAGGGAAGAGATTAAGTTAAGGTCAGGAGAGAATCCAGTTGAGTTACCAAGAATTTTAGTGAAGTATTGTACAAAAACTTTGTCCACTTCATCAGGTGTAGTGAAAATTTTACCTTGATCATCCATAATGTTGTGGATATTTTCTCTAGCATGCTTGACTTTAATGGTGTCATGGAAAAACTTAGTATTCTTATCCCCTTCTTCAAACCATTTGTTGTTCAGCAGCTGCCTTTTCATACTTGCTTCCATCTGTAGTGCTTTGCTTACTTCCATGAAAAGACGACTTTCATCATTAGCAGCTTCATCATCATCTGGGTTGTCCATCATGTGTTCCTGTTTGGCCTTGTGCTTCTTAATGAGGGAAGTAGATAGCAAACTGCCTTTCCCAAAGGTGGTGGATGCCCATAACTTAAGTGATTGCTTTATGCCTTTAAGTTTCCTGCAAAACTTATACATAGGGTTACCAAAACAGTTAAATGTTGTGTGAACTTATGAAACTAAATCAAGAAAATCATCATGTTTTGCCCATGCGTTAAAAAATTTAAAACTTCTTTTGTCTCTTCTCAAATGGGCATCAAGGGAGAGAATTAAAGGGGAATGGTCTGACAGAACAGGAAAAGAAAGGTTGACAGACATGGATGGCCAATAGTTGAGGGTGGAGATGTTACAAAATGCATGATCAATAGTTGTGTAGGTTCGTACACCACTACGACTTCGATTATTCCAAGAATATTTAGCACCAGTCTTGTTGACTAAAATAAGTTCAGAATCAGTTATTGCAAGATTAATAGGTGCAATGTCACCAGGGAGGAGAGGAGAACCACCCTTTTTATCATCAAGATTGAAGCAAGAATTAAAGTCACCAAGTACAATCCTTGCATGTGTGTTCTTCCGCAGAGAATGGAGTGATTTAAAAAGAGAATTTCTTGAAAGGGATGTATTATCAGCATAGACAAAGGTAATATAATAGGAAAATTGTGATTGAGAGAGATGGACATGGAAGCGAATAAATTGTCTTGTGGAAAGGATAGGGGTTAAGGACAAAATAGAAGGATCATATACTATAAGTATTCTACCATATGTTGCAGTATCAAGGTTGTGATGATAGGCCCAGAGTGGATTAATATATGAAGCAGCTTTTATAGAAAGTGGAAGATTGAGTTTGGTTTCAAGAATGCCAAAAAGACATATATCATACAATGAAATAAGGCTTTTGACTTGATCAAGTTTCAAGTTGGAATGTGCACCCCTAATATTCCAGGAAGCAACTTTTTTATTCATGGAAAAATTAGAGGGAAAGATGGATTTTGTTACCTCTCTTTGTTGAAAGAGCTCTAGTTTCAATACGATCATGAAGCAGTGAAGAGGGGGTGGAAAATTCAGTGGAGTTAGGGTTAGTGGAGGGAGGGTTAGGTGGTGAATCAAAAGGTGGAACAATGTTTTGGATGTTGGTTGGCCAACCAAGAAGTTCAATGGCAAAATTATATGTTGGTGGATCAGCTGAGTGTATTCCCACATCAACTTGGTGCATGCTGGATATGACCTACTTTATTTGTTGTTCAAAAGACTTACACCAATTCTCATCATGGTCAGATTCAGTGGTGTGCACATGCACAGGGTTAAAAGGGGACACAGTGTGAACCAGTTGGTTACTGGAAGGTGATAGTGCACAATGTGGATTTTGTTGCTCCAACAATTCAGAAATTTGACTTGAATCTTTGTTTTCATAAGTATTAACTTCAGTAGATTTTCCCATGCACGTTGACAATGTTTCAGCAGTAACATAAGAGGTCACTTCAAGCATAACCTCCCCTTCCTCCTCCCCTAACTGTTCTATGTTTCCTTGATCATTGTCATCATCCTGAAGTAGACTAAATTTATTATTGCATCCAACTTGCTTTAATATGACAGTACAATCACCATGGGTTCTTATTTCTTCTTCAGAACTTTTGTTTACTTCTTTATGCACATTAGGTAATGGGCTGACTCTACCACTTGACATATTCATAGTTGCATTTTTTACTTGTTCACTTGAGTTTTTTTCCTTTCCTTTGTTGTTATTCACTTTTTGCCAGATCTGCTTCACTTTACCATCTTTTTCCAAACCTTTGTCACTTATTTCCTTGCTTTGTACTACTTCATGCTGTGTGAGGTTATCATCATTGCCTCCATTATTGTTAATTCTTTCATCAGATTTCTCACACTTTTTGCATGTAGTTACCAAATGCCCAAACTCCTTACATGATATGCAAATTTCAGGTCTCCATAAATACTCCACTTTCACAAGTTGATCAGTGCCATCAGGTAACTTAAATGCAAAATAATCAGGGAGTTCTTTTTGAGGGGTAACTTCCACGATGCATTTTGCAAATGAGATCCTTTCAAATTTTTCAGTGGAGGCATCCATACATAAAAGTTTACCAACCCTGGAAGCTAGCCAATTAATACCCACACGTGACCATGCATACAAAGGTATGTTAGAGAGTTTAATCCACACAGGGACTGATTTAATACTACGACAGCTATTTCCAATGTTTTCACCCCATGGTTTAACTATAAATAATTTATTCTTCATGACTGCAGGATCAGATTCTGCTATTCTTTTCTTATCATTCTCATTTGAAAACTTGAATAAAAAGAGGAAACCATCAGATTTTACAGTGATGGTTCCCTGTAGTTTCCATGCTCTCTTGAGAAAGAATAAAACAGTGGAGTATGAAGGTGGATTATCATGGAAGAACCCAACTAAATACTCCTTCCACATTGC
Source organism: Allium cepa (assembly GCA_030765085.1). Classification (NCBI taxonomy): domain Eukaryota; kingdom Viridiplantae; phylum Streptophyta; class Magnoliopsida; order Asparagales; family Amaryllidaceae; genus Allium; species Allium cepa. The sequence continues at coordinate 245,913,993 of CM060930.1, forward strand.
GTTACCATCCTGAACAACTTCAGATGGTGGTACAATTGCATCACCTTTAAACTCTAGCTGAATTTCTCGAGGAACATATTTACCTGCATTGGTTGGCTTTGCCTTAAACAAGGAGTTCCATGCAACTGGTGGACAGGGTGGAGGGGGCAGTGGTGGCGACGTGTGATTTACGGAAGTGACTATGGGATGTGTGGCAGTAGAAAGGACATTAGGCGCTATGGTAGACATTGCAGGAACAGTAGAAGGAGGTACAAGGGGTGGGGAAGAAGGACAGTGCTGTTTAGAGGAAGAAGGACAAGATGGGTCGGCGGGAATGAAAAAAGAAAAGGGAATGGTCCCCATTTTTGAAGAAACGTTAAAAAAAACTAATTTAAAACTTTAGGGCCAAGGAAACTATGTTCAAAATTAAATTAAAATTTTAAAACTATGTTTATTATATTAAATTAAATTTAAAATATATATATTAAGACTATATCAAATATTTTATTAAATTAAATTTTAAATTATTTAAAATATATTTTTAAAACTAATAAATTTATAAGTTAAAATCCTAAAATTACATTTAAAACCATATATTAACTTATAATTTGAAACTTTAAAACATATAAAATAAATTATTTTCCAAATATAAGTTTTAAAAAAAACCATTAAATAAAAATTTAAAAAATCAAATTTATAAATCAAACATATTTTACTATTTATAAAATAATTAAAAACCGACCTGCGATGTCGTATATAATTAAATTTAAAAAATCAAATTTATAAATCAAACATACTTTACTATTTAGAAAATAATTAAAAACCGACCAGCGGTGTCCGTATATAATTTTCTACCCTATGGTTAAGTGATAGGGTATGTATCATTTCAACCCCAAAATAGTTAAATTTTCCAAGTATATATCATTTCAACCCGTATCCCAAATCAATAATTTCCAAATCAATAAAATCGCTCGAGTTTATCATTCAACCCAAACGATTTTCCATAATCTATAAGATCATTCAGGTATGTATCATTTCAACCTATAGTGATAAAAGGAATATAAACATCCAATCATCCAAAATGTCAATAAATAAACATCCATCACAATCAACATCCAAATCAGCCAATAAATTACAACAATTAACCGATTATCATTATCAGGTGTTAAACTAACAAGTTAAATTCAATATTAATTTAAATGGCATTTTAATCCAATAAATTCAATTTCAATTAAAATGTCAAATTAAACTATCAAACAACAACCAATAATATTTGTTAACGCTAAAATTTGAACGCTAACACCCCGGTGTATGAAGTGAGATTGTGAAAGCACCACCCGATAGCTCGGGAACAAATTATAAGCAGATAATAGTGAAAAAGCAGTAAACAACAGCAATTTTATAGTGGTTCGGCTTAAGAGAGAGCCTACGTCCACTTTAAGTATTTTTACTGATGATCTCGTTACAAGCTGATACAATTCTTCCCAAGTACAATACACTTTGAATTACAAGACACTTTGAACGAGTAGCTCAAACTTCAATGGAGATGAGAGTCTTCAAATCCATGTTGGATGTATGTGATCTCTTCTTCAAGTTGTTTGTAGCGTTCTTCGTGTCTTGAGAGCTTTGAGTGTTGGATTGGTTTTGAATGCAGCAGAGTATTGGCGCTTGAAGAGAATGAGCCAAAAAAAAGTCCCCTTTCTGTTGGAGTTATGGGCGTATTTATGGGCATCTTCGGAGTTAGGTCATAACTCGTATACGACTCACGATGAGTCGTAACTCGTGTATGACTCATGATGAGTCGTAACTCGTATACGACTCATGGTAGGTCGCGGCTGATTTACTAGGTTCATGGCTTGGCCCAGAGTTATGCACCTATCTGAATGAATAATACAAGTTCTAAGTCGTTCACGAGTTAACCAAATGCAGTTTCCTTTATGCTAGCATGAGTCGCACACGACTCATCATAGGTCGTAAGTCGTCAGCGATTCTTCTTACTACAGCGTGGTGTTGAACTTGTCTCCAAGTCTTAGGTCGTGAACAACTTATCTTTTGAGCCGTAGACTTCCTGTCGCGCCATCTTCTAACTCGTAAGATTGTTATCTCGTAGAGTCTTTAACTCGTAGATCCTTAACTCGTAGGTCGTTCAGCCCTTGAATTGTTAGGTCGTGAAGACCTTGAGTCGCACAGTTCTTGAGTCGTTGATCCACTGAGTCGGCCTGTCTCATGAACCGTTTGTTTGCACCAAAATTGGTCACAACACTCTTCGGGAGTCGTTGAAGAGATAACAGTCAAAAGTATGAACTGAATATGAATATTATCTAACAAAAACTCCAATCAACAGTAAAGAAAATGCGTAGACAAGCGATTTATAGTGGTTCGGCGTGTTGCCTACGTCCACTGTGAAGTTTTTTGATATTTTATTGATTCTCTTTCAATGTTTACAAGTGGTTACAGCGATCAACAGCAAGTTACAACTGGAAATTCGAAATCAGTAGTGAAATTATGATGGAGATATCAATCCGACAGAGTCTGGGCGCTTGAGAGTGAAAAAATCCCGAAGCCCCCTTTTCTGTTGGCCCTGTGGCTCTATTTATAGGCATAGGCTGCTGGTATCTCGCTGAAAACTCGGGAGACCTCTTCTGGCACGTGAGGGGGCCCACACGTACGGTCTCGGGAAGTTTGGGCCCACTTTGGCATCGGTTCGAACTCCATTCGAACCGGTCAAGAATTCATCCAATCGAGGTGAAATTTGGCGTGGACATTCTTCAACATGTATGCTAGCATCTGTGAAAATTTCATGGCAGTTGGATCAGTAGATTAGGACATATGATGGATTCGAAATTGAGTTCATGGCATGGCTGTTTGGTTCGAACCCATGTGTTCGGAACGATGGTTTCGAATCCATCAGGGCACGCGGCTTCGTGGTGACATGGAGCGCAAACTTCGAATCGATCCGGACTTCACTCCGTGTTGACCGCTTCGACTCCGTGTATCTCGGTGATTTCGAACTGATGGAAGACACGTTGGTTGACCCAGTGGGTTCGAACAAGGTAACACAAGATGGGTTCGAACATGGCATCACGGATGGGTTCGAAGAAGGCCTCTGTGATGGGTTCGAAGCATGGCTCTGTGATGGGTTCGAACATGACTTCAGGGATGGGTTCGAACGAAGCTTATGGATGGTTTCGAAGCATGCATGTCCGGTGGATTCGAATTAAGGCAGCCGAGTATGGATGGATCCGATGGGTTCGAAAGTAATGGAGTCGAACCCGTGGGGGATTCGAAGGGTTCGAAGGAGATGGTTTCGAACTGGGGCGTGACGAGGGTTTCGAAGACAACCATCATTATGGGTTCGAAACCAGTGTGTTCCCTCCAAGTTGCCTCGATCATAACTTGAGCATACGAACTCGGATCGACTTGAAATTTGAAATGCTAACTCCTGTGGCCTTTCTTGCCGTGTCCTATCAATTGTAGCTCAATCTGGACTCGGATAAAATTTAGTGATATCCATGGCGAAAGGAAGTACGATCAACCTCTGAGGCGAACTGTCCTTCGTTTTCGATCGATCTTTTGGTATCGCGGCTTTGCCAAAAAGCGGGATAACACCGTTAACCCTCTTGAGTCGTTCCATTCCTCTAAGTCGCCTTGAATCCTTAACTCGTTAAGTCGTGGCACTTCTTAGGTCGTCCAATCCTTGAGTCGTTAAGCTTATTGAGTCGTTAACCTTATTAAGTCGGCAACCTTGTTAAGTCGGCAACCTTGTTAAGTCGGCAACCTTTTTAAGTCGGTAAGTCGTGCCACTCGTTAGCTCGTTAACCCGCTTCATCAGTTAGGTCGTTGACTTCGAGTAGAAGTACGGTCGCTCCATTCTCTAAGTCGTATACCGTTTTGGACGGGGCGCTGCCCCGCACCCCGCCGGGGGCGCTGCCCCCTGGACCCTTGCGACCTGACCGGGCAGGTCGATCACCGTAGCGGTGGCGTTGCCCCCGCACCCCCACCTAGGGGGGTTGGCACCCCCCCTGGACCCCCCCTCCGTAGGGGATCTTATCTGAAAAGCCATTCAACAGAACTTGCTTTGTTGGGATGCTGAGTTGACTATTCTTCGAGACGAACTATCATTAGTTTCTCGGTCGATTTTTGATATCACGGCCTTGCTAAAAAAGTGGAGTTAACACTTGCCCCTTGAAGTATATGCCTAGGGGCTAGGTCGTGTGCTTCGATTCTTCTTAACACGTGCTTTACTGAGCTACTGAGCTTGTACTTTGGCAACTTTGCTTTGTTTTGACCTGAAGCCTTTTAAACTTGACCAATGCAATTCAATGGAACTTTAACCTGAACTTGTTGCATCTCTTTACAGATTATTTTAACAACCTGTTAAACGCAACATTTGCAGAAAAATAGGGCGAATATACTCATCACCGATTGCCCATATCGAGTGATGGATTAGATCAAAGAACTGGTATTTTACTGTAAGCAAATTAGTATGGTCTTGATGAAGTGTTGCGAATCAACTATCTTGAATGAAGTATCAACACAAAGTTTACACAGTTATAACTGCTATCTGCATTGACACCACACTTACTTTCAAATAACAAGCCTCGAATTCTTCTGAATTGACATATGCCAACCAGTATTATTTCAAGTATTGCTTTATTTACTTGTTATTTTAGTAGCTTTGCACAACACTTCACACGCTTTTAGAAAACGTGCACCTTTACTTTTGAATATTCAGTTCTTCATATAGAATGTCTTTTCGATAAGAAGAGTAGTGGGGCAAACTGGATCTTTCCATTTCTGTGATTTTCAAAATCCGAGTTGTCCGGTACTAATTTCATTCTTTAATTTTGCAGCACTTCCTTCCTCTTTCCGAATATTCCATTCACAAGTCAATTTTTAAAAGACTAAGTGCTGTGACGGTTAAGGAGAGGAGCGTTAAATTTTTTGCTGAAAGATGAATTTTTGCACTAATTCGGACTTTTGCACTCTTTGTGGTCGACTTAGCTTCACGATGCCCCTGGTTTTCAAGCAGAAACTTAAGATGCCCCAGCTTTCGCAAAGGAACTTGCATCAATGGAACCTATTGCGGAAGCCTTATTGGTGTAATGTTTTACTCCATTTGACGGTGTGGGGTCATCCTTCTTGTTTTGCCTTTTGAAACCCGCACGTGCATAACAAATTTTATAGAAACTTTTGTCTGTATTTGAGAATGTATTTATTCCTCATTTTCATACAAGTTTCTTTATTCTCTTTGCATGATATTGCAGTGCGCTTGTGGTACGTTGCTTGGGTACTGCTTTTGTTAATGTAGCAATATTATATTGCCCTCATACCACAACTCATTGTAATATTCTCCATTTTGAGGAGATTTTGGAGAACAATTCTTCTGTTTTTAGAAGACTTGTACTCTTACTTTAGAGAATAACTCTTCCATTTTGAGAAGGCATGCACTCTCTCTTTAGAGAATAATTTTCCATTTTTGAGGAAATATTATTCTTGCTTTAGTAGAGTGCGCCTTGTGTTGGAGAAGCCTTTCTTTCTTTCTTTGTTTTTTTTTGTTGCGCCTCGCTGGAGGGCTTTGATTTGACATTTCAACTCTGGAGAAGTGGGCCTCCGTAGAGTTTGCACTTCAGCTTTGGTGAAATGTGCCCCCGAAGAGGTCTTTATTTGGCATTTCAGCTCTGGAGAAGTGGGCCTCCGAAGAGTTTGCACTTCAGCTCCGGTGAAATGTGCCCCCGAAGAGGTCTTTATTTGGCATTTCAGCTCTGGAGAAGTGGGCCTCCGAAGAGTCTGCACTTCAGCTCTGGTGAAATGTGCCCCCGAAGAGGTCTTTATTTGGCATTTCAGCTCTAGAGAAGTGGGCTTCCGAAGAGTTTGCACTTCAGCTCCGGTGAAATGTGCCCCCGAAAAGGTCTTTATTTGGCATTTCAGCTCTGGAGAAGTGGGCCTCCGAAGAGTTTGCACTTCAGCTCTGGTGAAATGTGCCCCCGAAGAGGTCTTTATTTGGCATTTCAGCTCTGGGGAAGTGGGCCTCCGAAGAGTTTGCACTTCAGCTCTGGTGAAATGTGCCCCCGAAGAGGTCTTTATTTGGCATTTCAGCTCTGGAGAAGTGGGCCTCCGAAGAGTTTGCACTTCAGCTCCGGTGAAATGTGCCCCCGAAGAGGTCTTTATTTGGCATTTCCGCTCTGGAGAAGTGGGCCTCCGAAGAGTTTGCACTTCAGCTCCGGTGAAATGTGCCCCCGAAGAGGTCTTTATTTGGCATTTCAGCTCTAGAGAAGTGGGCCTTCGAAGAGTTTGCACTTCAGCTCCGGTGAAATGTGCCCCCGAAGAGGTCTTTGGCATTTCAGCTCTGGAGAAGTGGGCCTCCGAAGAGTTTGCACTTCAGCTCTGGTGAAATGTGCCCCCGAAGAGGTCTTTATTTGGCATTTCAGCTCTGGAGAAGTGGGCCTCCGAAGAGTTTGCACTTTAGCTCTGGTGAAATGTGCCCCCGAAGAGGTCTTTATTTGGCATTTCAGCTCTGGAGAAGTGGGCCTCCGAAGAGTTTGCACTTCAGCTCTGGTGAAATGTGCCCCCGAAGAGGTCTTTATTTGGCATTTCAGCTCTAGAGAAGTGGGCCTCCGAAGAGTTTGCACTTCAGCTCCGGTGAAATGTGCCCCTGAAGAGGTCTTTGGTATTTCAGCTCTGGAGAAGTGGGCCTCCAAAGAGTTTGCACTTCAGCTCTGGTGAAATGTGCCCCCGAAGAGGTCTTTATTTGGCATTTCAGCTCTGGAGAAGTGGGCCTCCGAAGAGTTTGCACTTCAGCTCCGGTGAAATGTGCCCCCGAAGAGGTCTTTATTTGGCATTTCAGCTCTGGAGAAGTGGGCCTCCGAAGAGTTTGCACTTCAGCTCTGGTGAAATGTGCCCCCGAAGAGGTCTTTATTTGGCATTTCAGCTCTGGAGAAGTGGGCCTCCGAAGAGTTTGCACTTCAGCTCCGGTGAAATGTGCCCCCGAAGAGGTCTTTATTTGGCATTTCCGCTCTGGAGAAGTGGGCCTCCGAAGAGTTTGCACTTCAGCTCCGGTGAAATGTGCCCCCGAAGAGGTCTTTATTTGGCATTTCAGCTCTAGAGAAGTGGGCCTCCGAAGAGTTTGCACTTCAGCTCCGGTGAAATGTGCCCCCGAAGAGGTCTTTGGCATTTCAGCTCTGGAGAAGTGGGCCTCCGAAGAGTTTTCACTTCAACTCTGGTGAAATGTGCCCCCGAAGAGGTCTTTATTTGTTCCCTGCCTGCTCACCAATGTCTTTTCACCATTTGATCCTCAGTGATTCCCCGTTATCATTTCCAAACCCACATTTCCTTCTTTTGGAAGTAGTTTATTTTATCAAAAGAAGTGTACTTCATTGCTAAGTGAGTTCGCAGGGGCGGACACAAGCTACTTAATCGAATGTTCGTTTGCACAAACGATCTCAATTAGTTTGCAAGGGCCCACCTCCGGTTTAATCACTCAATGTTTGCTTGAAGCACTTCTTATGTAGGATTTGGGTATGGAATTTTTGTGGCCTGATATTCGCCTGTTGAGCGATTTGTAGGAATCGCTTGGCTTTGTGATGTGTTGACTAGGTGAGCTTTGTTTTGATTGCCTGCAACATTAAATCGACATTTTAGCAATATATTTTAAGATATTTGCATATCGAAATGAAACAAGCATTTTATCGTAATAGAAAGCTCAAGATTTATAGTTCCTATTATTTATTTGCACTGTTTTTACAACGGCATTTTATACAGGAATCATAAATCCAGTATTATTCTATGAATTTTAAGCAAAAGCCATTAAGTGAAATATGGCCATTAGGCATCATCTTCCAGAACAAGGATATTCTCTCCCTCCGGGGCTTGTCTCAAAGCACGAGCATATCTTTCCATCCCGTCCCAACTTCTGTCCGCTGGGTGAGGGCCCCCTGTGATAGCATTAATGATAAGCCTCTCAGATCCCTGCGTTGCAGTTCTTTCATTTGGGCCGTAGTGATGAGTGAGAAGTATTTGCCCCTGAGTGGATGAGGATGGATCATTCCTGTTTCTCCGGACATATTGCTGAAGTTTATTCTCTTTCAACAGCTTCTCAATCAGATCCTTCAAATGGAGACACTCGTCAGTGTCATGGCCAGGTTGATTGTGGAATTTACAGAATCTTTCACTTTGCGTGGCATTTTTCCTTAGTCTCAACTTTTGTGGTTTAGGATATTCAACAATATCCTTTGTTGCCAAGAAAATGTTCTCTAGAGTATCAGTTAAGGGAGTATAATTCGACGGTTCAAAGTGGCGGTTTTTCTATGGATTTCCCTGCCTTTTCCCATCATCATTCTTCCTTTTCTGTCCTCCAGGTTCTCCTTTATTAGAAGCAACATTGACATTCTGAATTTCGGTCACGACTGCTTTTGTTGGCGCAGGAAAGCTTTCCAAGCGCATAAACTCGTCGGCCTTCTTATAGAATTTCTCAAGTGAGTTTGGCTCCTTCATTTTTAGCCATTTGCCAAATTCACTTGATTTATCGATAGCCCGCATCAGATAAGTCAAAACCATCCGTGGCTCTACGTTATCAACCTCGGCCAAGGCTATATTGAAGCGGTTTAAGAACGATCTGATAGACTCCCTGGGATTTTGTTCTAGACTAGAGAGTGACATTATATCCTTGGCCTTTGTAGCATATAGCCTGAACTGATCTTTGAACTTTCGTGTTAAGTCGGAAAATTGATCCACGCATCTAACTGGCAGCTTTGTGAACCAAAGTAAGGCCACTCCCTCTAAGTATACCGGAAAGTATCGGCACTTGATTTCATCTGTTGCTCTTGCCCCGGTCATATGCCAATCGTACTTGTACAGGAACTGATTAGGGTCACTTGTGCCTCGATAGGCCGGGATAGTAGGAGGTACAAATTTCCTTGGAAACTCTGCCTTCAAGATCTTTTCGGTGAACGGTGTCTTACTTGGAGCAAACCCCCAATCATTTTCATCCTCTTGCCTCTGCATGCTCTCTTTCATAATTGAGCGAATCATCCCTGATAGGTACTCCTTATCGTTCAGAGGCTTTGCCGGGCAGAAGTCAGCTGCTCTTTCAGAAGTTTGCCTGGGCAAATGTTCGCGAAAATTTGGCTGCGGCCTTGAACCTTCAGCTTGAGAAGGTGCCCCTGCGGCGGTACCAACTCCTCTTTGAGGGATACCTTTCTCTCGGGAATCATGGGCATCATCTGCAAAGGTCTCTTCATTATTTTCTGCTTGACGGTTGCCTCCAAGTAAAGCATTCATTCTTTCCAGCATTAGAGCGTTCTGGGCTTCCATTTGCCGATATAACCCAGAAACTGCAGCATCAAACACCTCTTGTGTAATTCCAACACTCGGAGCTGCTTCATTTGGAGCAAGAGAAGTGGTAGTATTCTCATGAGCATCACCGGATCTGTCAGATCTGAGCTGTCTTCCAGTAGCCATTATCTCGGATAAACTTCTGGTCTTTAGAGAGATTCTTTCAACAAACTTTCGCGAAGCTATGGTGAAAGTATTTCTGAGTTGGGTTCTCAGTGAAAGCACCAAAAAAAAATGTTAACGCTAAAATTTGAACGCTAACACCCCGGTGTATGAAGTGAGATTGTGAAAGCACCACCCGATAGCTCGAGAACAGATTATAAGCAGATAATAGTGAAAAAGCAGTAAACAACAGCAATTTTATAGTGGTTCGGCTTAAGAGAGAGCCTACGTCCACTTTAAGTATTTTTACTGATGATCTCGTTACAAGCTGATACAATTCTTCCCAAGTACAATACACTTTGAATTACAAGACACTTTGAACGAGTAGCTCAAACTTCAATGGAGATGAGAGTCTTCAAATCCATGTTGGATGTATGTGATCTCTTCTTCAAGTTGTTTGTAGCGTTCTTCGTGTCTTGAGAGCTTCGAGTGTTGGATTGGTTTTGAATGCAGCAGAGTATCGGCGCTTGAAGAGAATGAGCCAAAAAAAAGTCCCCATTCTGTTGGAGTTATGGGCGTATTTATAGGCATCTTCGGAGTTAGGTCATAACTCGTATACGACTCACGATGAGTCGTAACTCGTGTACGACTCATGATGAGTCGTAACTCGTATACGACTCATGGTAGGTTGCGGCTGATTTACTAGGTTCATGGCTTGGCCCAGAGTTATGCACCCATCTGAATGAATGATACAAGTTCTAAGTCATTCACGAGTTAACCAAATGCAGTTTCCTTTATGCTAGCATGAGTCGCACATGACGTCGTAAGTCGTCAGCGATTCTTCTTACTACAGCGTGGTGTTGAACTTGTCTCCAAGTCTTAGGTCGTGAACAATTTATCTTTTGAGCCGTAGACTTCCTGTCGCGCCATCTTCTAACTCGTAAGATTGTTACCTCGTAGAGTCTTTAACTCGTAGATCCTTAACTCGTAGGTCGTTCAGCCCTTGAATTGTTAGGTCGTGAAGACCTTGAGTCGCACAGTTCTTGAGTCGTTGATCCACTAAGTCGGCCTGTCTCATGAACCGTTAACCCTCTTGAGTCGTTCCATTCCTCTAAGTCGCCTTGAATCCTTAACTCGTTAAGTCGTGGCACTTCTTAGGTCGTCCAATCCTTGAGTCGTTAAGCTTATTGAGTCGTTAACCTTATTAAGTCGGCAACCTTGTTAAGTCGGCAACCTTGTTAAGTCGGCAACCTTTTTAAGTCGGTAAGTCGTGCCACTCGTTAGCTCGTTAACCCGCTTCATCAGTTAGGTCGTTGACTTCGAGTACAAGTACGGTCGCTCCATTCTCTAAGTCGTTAACCGTAGCGGTGGCGTTGCCCCCGCACCCCCACCTTGGGGGGTTGGCACCCCCCTGGACCCCCCCTCCATAGGGGATCTTATCTGAAAAGCCATTCAACAGAACTTGCTTTGTTGGGATGCTGAGTTGACTATTCTTCGAGACGAACTATCATTGGTTTCTCGGTCGATTTTTGATATCACGGCCTTGCTAAAAAAGTGGAGTTAACAATATTCTTATCACGTCATAAATTTAATTTAACTAACATAAGAAGGTTTAGTATTTGTGAGTGGATTAAATCACCCACCTTTGATTTCTGGGCGTTTTAAAATCCAAATAAAGCCTAAAATTTGAACAATCTCAGAATCCAACTAAACCAGTTCTACATTGTACAGATTTTGGATACGATCGCAACGGAAGAAACTGCGTCCAAATCTGAATTCATTTGCAAAAGTAATTAGGGTTTGAAGTTTTGAAATTTGAATTTTAAATTAAAAACAATAGGGGTAAAATGGTAAATAAAACTACCTTCCTCACATCGAACGTTCGCAAATACCCAGAGAACAGTTGCGACCTTTAATCAAGCTTTAGCACCACCACTGGCCGCCTACACACACGTAGAGCGCCTCATCCAGCTTCTCTTCGACCACCCCACCTCCACGACCTGGTCCGGCCATCCCCTACGCCGCTGGCCGCCATTCAAACACTAGGGTTTTTGAACCCTGTATCAAAATTTTCGACCACCTTAGATGGAATTAGTCAACGATTCCACCACCAATTGGCTCCAAACACCAGTCTTCACGATACACATAAGTTAATTTCACCAATTAGCGCACGAATCAAAATGCCCTAAATCGCCAATTAGGGTTTCGCGATTTATGACCGTTGACCGTGATTCCATATCTACTTGACACTATTTCTAAAAACGAGCACGTGTCGTTGATTCGTATTATCGAGATTTTCAAAACGTTATAAGATTTGATATGGTTTGAAGAGTTTGAATTTTCAATTTGATTTTGAAATTGGGGATTATGGTTTTTGGAATTTCTAGCATTGAAAAAAAACTATTTATATAAACAGATGGATAAGAATGAATAGACAAATGGAATTGGGTCAAATGGATAACAAAAACCCGAAAAGCCCGTTGTTTGCACCAAAATTGGTCACAACACTCTTCGGGAGTCGTTGAAGAGATAATAATGAAGAAGGTAAATTCAAAACGAGTATTATCTAACAAAAACTCCAATCAACAGTAAAGTAAATGCGTAGATAAGCGATTTATAGTGGTTCGGCGTGTTGCCTACATCCACTGTGAAGTTTTTTGCAGTTTTATTGATTCTCTTTCAATGATTACAGGTTGTTACAGCAATCAGCAGCAAGTTACAACTATAAATTCGAATTCAACAACAAGAATATGATGTAGGATGATGGAGATCTCGATCCGGCAGAGTCTAGGCGCTTGAGAATCCAAAGATCCCTTTTCTATTGGCTCTGGGGCTCTATTTACAGGCGTAGGATGCTGATATTTCGCTGAAAATTCGGGAGACCACTTCTGGCACGTGAGGGGGCCCACGCGCCCGACCCTAGGAAATTTGGGCCCACTTTGGCATCGATTCGAACTTCATTCGAATCGATCAGAAAATCATCCAATCGAGGTGAAATTTGGTATGGACATTCTTCAACATGTATGCAAGCTTCTGTGAAAATTTCGTGGCATTTGGACTTGTGGATCTCGAGTTATCATGGATACGAAATGGGATTCCTTGTGTGGCTGTTTGGTTCGAATCGATGCGTTCGAATCGATCGCTTCGAACCGATGGTGGCACGTGCCTTCGTGTTGATGTGGAGCGCACACTTCGCCTCGATCCGGATTTCGCTCCGAGTTGACCGCTTCGACTCCACACATCTCGGCGCGTTCGTATCGATGAATGACACGTCACCAAGGCTAGTTGACTTGGTGGATTCGAACGAAGCTTCACTGATGGGTTCGAACAAGGCTTCACTGATGGAGTCGAACAACCAATGCTTGATGGATACGAACTAGCCTTTCTCTCATGGATACGAGCTTTGTAACTTCTCCATGGATACGAAGTCAATTGGTGCGAACTTGAACCCTTCGATGGATACGAAGGATAACAATCTGATGGATGCGAAGCAGGCACTGGCTGATGGATACGAAATGCGTCACCTACTGATGGGTACGAAGTCCATCGATACGAACTCGATGGATTCGAACATGGCCGCTTATGATCGATACGAACTGGGATACTTTGATGGATTCGAAGGTGACCGATTCGAACTAGAGTTCGGTGATGGATTCGAAGACACCTACAACGATAGATACGAAACTAGTGCTTTTCCCTTCAAATTGAATCGATCATAACTTGAACGTATGAACTCGGATTGACTTGAAATTTGAGATGCTGACTTCTATGATCTTTCCTGTCATGTCCTACCAATTGTAGCTCAATCTCTACTCGGATAAAATTCAGTGATATCCACAGTGAAATGAAGTGTGAGCAATCTCTTAGACGAACTGTCCTTTGGTTTCGATCGATCTTTTGGTATCACGGTTTTTCCAAAAAGCGGGATAACATTTGCCCCCCAAAGTGCGTCTTGTGGAAACATGACGTGCTTTGTAAAGCTGCAATTTCTCTCTGAAAAATCGTTGCTCTCTTTTTTGTTGAGACTCGTACTCTGTATTGCTGTAACCTTGCGTTGATATGATTGATTGCTGGATAATAGTGCTTAGCTGTTTCTTTGTTGTATTCGTAACAAGATGGGTATTCGATCCTTGACACATCCTTCATTAATAACCCATCAGATTCTGTTCCGTCCAATATTTCGGAAGACATGCTAGGAAGAATATGCTTAAGGCATGGTTTGTCGATGGATGACGTGCTACTGCCGGGGCCAAATGATAGACCGCACAATCCACCGGAGGGATATACCGCATTCAACCGCCACGCGTGCGCAGCTGGGACACTCCCTCCGTTTAACCAGTATATAAGAGAAGTATTGTCGTTTCTGAGGATCGCCCCCTCTCAACTGCAGCCGAACGGATATGCGTCGCTCAATAGCTTGTTCAATGCATTTATGGAATATCTCCATCGACCACCACTTCCGATCGAGATCAGATACTTATTTAACTTCAAGAGTCGGGCCGATAGTCCATCTTTCACATTCTTGGAGGCGGTAAGAAATTGCCAAGTGATCATGGGGGCTTGGACAAGATTGAGTTACTTCAGGACGGAATGGTTTTATGTTAGGTGCCCCCCAGGGTTCGCTCGACGATGGCTATTTAGACGTAAGTATTGCTATCTTCTCAAGTAGTTGATAAAACTGATGTATTTGAAGTTGAACTCGCATCTTTTTTCTTTTTCAGCCGTAATTCAGCGACCTGAAGGCGAACTTTCAAAGAGATAGTTCGGGTATTTAAGGAATCCCGAGTGAAGAGAGGAATATCGAGTTGCTATTGATAGATAGAAATCTTAGGATTCTCGGACTGATTGAAAGAAGACAAAGCATAATGCTTGATGGTGTCCTAAAGACTGCCTCGAAAGAACGAGTCAAACGGAGAAAGCCTAAAGTTATCATGATTGAGGAGGCTGACTCGGAGAGAACTCATACTGATGATGAGCCATTGGGCGAATCTGCGGATGTAGCCCAAGATACCGAAGAACAAGGAAAAGGCAAGGCAGCCACTGTCGAGTCATCTAAAAAGAGAAGATGGAAATCAGTTGTTATGGCTCGATCCCCTCCCGGAGTTAGAATTTCGGAGATGTCTCCTTCGAGAACGGAGAATCTTTATGAAGGGATAGCCGATATTCCAATTCCGGATGATGTGTCCTTGCAGCACGATGCCGGATTGGAAGAATTTTCTGAAGCCTTAGTTTTGAGAGAGTCTCTGCCTACTAGCGCGGTTGACACATCTGGTTGGTCGAGGGGTTGCACCTACATTCACACTTCACGGCACTACACAATTTCTAAGTGTAATACATTCACTGTGAGAGATTATTAATTCTGCCTTATGTTTTTGCAGGTACTATGTCTGGCAGAGGTTCGATGCTCGACAATCTCCGTAAGAAACGTTAGTCTTCTTCATATTATGATCCCTATAGGAGGGAAGGAGACAGAGATTATGACTATGGGCGCTCGAGTCATGAGCGCTCTGATAGAGAAAAAGATTATAGGCGGCGGTCTCGATCTCGCACGCCACCTCCTAGAACTCACGCACCGCCTCCAGTTCATGTCTCGAGGCCTCCAGAAACTTCACGGCCCAACCCTTCTTCCCAACCACCGAGGTCTGATACTCACCGCCGAACGGAAATTACGGCCTCCCCGTCAACAGGGCTGATATTGACGGAGCCTTCGGGGGAATGAGCGGTTAGGCTTGCTCAACTGAGGAAGTAGTTTCCTGAAATTTGCTTTGACGGGTTTGTTTTTCCCCCGCATCTGAAGAGGATACCGTCGACAGTTGCTCCGATGATGCACGATTATCTCTCGGACGTATTCTTCCAGTATCAAGAGTGGTCGAAGACCGCTAAGAAAGCATCAAAAGTGGCCTTTGATCGAGCGGCTACAATCGAGAAGTTGGAGAAAGAACTTGGTCAAAAGGACCGCATCATTCAGGCGCTCGGCAGTGAGGCCGAGTCTTCTCGAAAGTCGGAGATTGAAGCCCTCAGAAGAGCGGATGAAGCTCAGACAGCGATGGATATGATGAAATGTGAACATTACGCTACAGTGGAGGACATGAGCCATCGAAATACCATCGTGACTGCCGAGCGGGATGCGGCCTTGAAAGAGCTAAACGAGCTCAAGGCCAAAGTTGCAGAGATTGTGAAGGAAAGAGATACCGCCAACATTTCCGCACAGGAAGCGTGTGACCAGGCGGTGGAATTCCGGAAAGAGAGAGACGTGGCCTTGGAGAAGGTCTGCGAGATAGAAGCCGAAGTCGATGAGAAAGTTCGTCAAGCAGAGACTAAGCTAGAGATAGAGATAGAAGAACTTCTCATCACTTATAATGCTAATGTGCTGAGGCACAAATATTTGACATGGCTTGATGACTATCCAATGCATCTGTTCAACGCCTGGAATTTATTAGTTGAAGAAGAGAAAGCATCACATCCAGGCAAAGTTTTTGATTAATTCGAGTTGGAGAACTAATACTGACTGATGATGAAAAGAAGGTTCTCCACGATTTCATGATCTCTCACGCAAAAGAGAGGCTGGGCACCCATCACTTGGAAGTTGGTGAGGGATCTGGCGTTGCGCATCCATCCACAAGTTCAGAGATGATCACTTCATCTGGATTGGAGCCGATGCCAGTGACTGAACCACAGTTGGTCCCAGGCTACGACCCAGAGCAGCCACGCTTATCTCCCATCAGGGAACACTCTTCTGGAGCTGCTCAGTTAGGTACGAGTCAAGTTAAGGAAGGTACTCCGCAAAAATCTATTATGTGTTTGGACTAAAGTACTTGTATTGAAGCGTGTTCTGACAACTTCTTTTCTTTCTTATCCAGTGAGTAAAGTAACATCGACAGCGCCTCCTGTAGTCCAAGAGCCACATCAAGAACAGGAGACCATTATTACTGAAGCGATCGCCACGACGACAGCCGCGCCGACTGAGGTGACACAAGGGGGTTCAATTACTTTTGACGAACAAATGATGAATGAACTCTTGAGCCAGCACAGTGACCCCTTTGCTGACATGTCTTTTGTTCTTGGCACGTTCCCACTTGCTTCTGTTGCATCGTTGCAGTCCCCCGCTACCTATCGTGAGTCTTGTGCTGCTCGTGAGACTGAGACACTTTCTCAAATCGAAGCGGAGATGGAAGAGGCAGCACATGGCGGCAATTCTGAGTGTGCTACGACAGCGATTGATCTCACTCCTCTTGCGGTGACATCTTCTGGGGACACGCTAGTCGGAACCAGCGCACCCGTTCCTCCCCAGGTGGTAGACCCGACTCCTTCGACTTCTCGAGAAGAGAATATTCCTTTAAGTTCAAGTTCAGAGGAGTATATTGATATCATGCCCTCGTCAGAGGAAGATCCGCCAAATGGTACGGGGTCGAAACGGAAAACTGCTAGTGGTTCGAGTGGTTCCGCGTTAAAGGGGAGACCAAAGAAGAAGAAGTAGATGATTCCCTCTAGTGCATTTTTGGCAGCTAGGAAGTCATTTTTTGTTTTCCTTTCGTAGGCTATGTATAGATGCAGGCTTGGCCACCTGCTAGTAGGAATTTTTTGAAAGAACTTGAACATGAATCTTCACATACAGTTAGTAGAAATAAAATTCAATTTCTTTGTTTCAATTCTCATTTCCTTTGTTCTTAAGTGTTTGTAGTGTTTGGTTATCAAGCCAGTGTACTTGTGGTGTTGTTACCGTCAAGTGGAGTTCGTTTTATTTGCCAAGTCTGAAAATCTTGGTCACAAGTTGTAATTGATGAATAAGTTGAACTTCGGACATTGTATCACTTTGGTTAGTGATTAACACTTAGCTTTTTTGCCCTCCAGTTTCAGGGAACAACATTTGTATTTTGGTGGTTGATCGCACTTATTGCAAATCTTAAGCACATGTCCACATTCTGGGGACTTAGGATAATTTGAGATCGATAATCTGGTTCGCACTTCAGGAATTTAAGAGTTATCGATGTTTGTAACACGGTTCGCGCTCCGGGAACCTGAAATCGATGTTTATACTCCACTTCATGCTCTGGGAACTTGGAGTTAACACGGATGCTTCGGTTCGCGCTACGGGAACTGTAATCCATATTTATACTCCGATTCACGCTCTGGGAAGTTGGAGTTGGCCGATAGATGGTCAGTCACACCTGTTTGGGCTCTTTAGGAATTCTTTCACGCTCTGGGAACGATGGATTTGATGTTTATACTCCATTCACACTCTGGGAATTTGGAGTCCGTTCGCACTCCGGGAACGAGTTATTTGATGTTTATACTCCAATTCGCACTCTGGGAATTTCGAGTCCGTTCACACTCTGGGAACAAGTTATTTGATGTTTATACTCCAATTCACACTCTGGGAAGTTGGAGTCCGTTCGCGCTCTGTGAACGAGTTGTTGGATGTTTATACTCCAATTCACACTCTGGGAAGTTGGAGTCCGTTCGCGCTCTGGGAACGAGTTGTTCGATGTTTATACTCCAATTCACACTCTGGGAAGTTGGAGTCCGTTCGCGCTCTGGGAACGGGTTGTTGAATGTTTATACTCCAATTCGCACTCTAGGAATTTGGAGTCCGTTCGCACTCTGGGAACGGGTTATTGGATGTTTACACTCCAATTCACACTCTGGGAAGTTGGAGTCTGTTCGCGCTCTGGGGTCCGTTCGCACTATGGGAACGAGTTATTGGATGTTATACTCCAATTCACACTCTAGGAAGTTGGAGTCCGTTCGCGCTCTGGGAACGAGTTATTGGATGTTTATACTCCAATTCACACTCTGGGAAGTTGGAGTCTGTTCGCGCTCTGGGAACGAGTTATTGAATGTTTATACTCCAATTCGCACTCTGGGAAGTTGGAGTCCGTTCGCGCTCTGGGAACGAGTTATTGGATGTTTATACTCCAATTCGCACTCTGGGAATTTGGAGTCCGTTCGCGCTCTGGGAACGAGTTATTGGATGTTTAAACTCCAATTCGCACTCTGGGAATTTGGAGTCCGTTCGCGCTCTGGGAACGGGTTATTGGATGTTTATACTCCAATTTGCACTCTGGGAATTTGGAGTCCGTTCGCACTCTAGGAACGATTTGTATGATGTTTATCCTCCAATTCGCACTCTGGGAAGTTGGAGTTAGTTGTAGGACTGTCGTGTGTCGGTCCAGTTCAGCCTTTGATGTGATGGCTTGCCCCGAGCTGAGGTTTCACTTAGTGAGTGGCCGGTCGTATCACAGTCACTCGCTATTTGAATAAATTCCATTGTTTGATGGAACTCGCTTTCGGAGTATGACAGTTCTTAAGTCGGCCTAGTCTCCCATAACAACACCAACTCCTTTGTCAATGGGAAATTTTAAGGTTAGGCACCATGGGGCGATAACAGCCCTGAATTTAGCAAGGGCTGGTCGGCCTAAGAAAGCATTGTACGGTGAATCTATGTCCATCACCACGAATTGCAATGTCCGGACTCTACAATACTGTCCAGTTTCCAACTCCATCGGTATTTCTAGCTCTCCAACGGGTATGGCCGCGCTCCCGTCGAAGCCGCGAATACTAGATCGGTATGGTTTCAAGTCTTTGGCATTCAGATTCATTTGGTCGTAGGCTCGCTTCAATATTATATTCACGGAACTTCCGCTGTCAACCAGAATCCTTTTCGTCCACACATGGCCTACCTGAGCTGATATGACTAGTGGATCGGTAGTCGGGACTATGATTCTGTCATCATTACTACACTGAAATACAATGTCGTCAGTCATTGCTTTCTGTCGTTTGATCGGAACTCTATCTTTGAAATTTCTACAACATGTAAAATCCGCATGCCTAGCGGGACTGGCATATGACTTCATCTCATCCCAACTTCGCTTTGTTGGATGAGGGATACCTCCAACAGCATTTACTGCTAACCTCCAGCCGGTGGGGGCGGAGTTTTCCTACATCAGTTGATTGGATTCATTACTTTGATTTGATGGGCCCGCTTCTCCCAGCTGCGGCGTCCGAACAAACTGTTCCAGCTTCTTTTCTCTGATCAATTTCTCAACGAGATCTTGTAAGTGACGACAGTCGTTCGTATTGTGCCCATAGCTTTCATGGAACCTGCAAAATTTTCCCGTCTGGATTTGCTTCTCTGACGACGGTCTTGGAGCAGGTTTTTTATATTGAATTGTATTACATGTTTGCAAATACAAGTTCTCCAGTGAAGTATTCAAGGGTGTATAACTGTCAAACATAGGATTCTTGCGCTGTGGGCCACGATTTTGATCTCGCTTTCTAGTTTGATTCACACTCTCTCTTTGCCGAGTTTGTTTGTTTTTAACGTTCAACTGAACTTTTCCGGAGCTCTCACCAGACTGTTTGATTGCAACATTATTTTGGATCCCTTCCATACTTGGCCCTGCATCAGTTTGCTTCCTAGACTGTTTCGCGTCTTCCCTTCTCAGGAATTGAGCCGCCTTGGCATGGAAACGGTCCAACGATGCAGGTGGTTTTCCAGCTAACCAGTTGCCAAACTCAGAATCAGGGTCGATCCCCTTAGTCAACGCCATCAGGATGGAGTTATCGTTTGGATTGCTGATCTCTGCACATGTAGTATGGAATCTCTCTAAATAGTGTCTGAGCTCTCTCCAGGAGCTTGAGTGACACTAGACAGAGTGTTGACATCTTTTGGCCTTGCGACGTGCATGCGGAATTGTTCAACGAATTTTGTGGCCAACTGGTCGAATGAAGAGATGGATCGAGGTGGCAGTCGAGTGAACCACATGGTAGCGATGCCCCCCAAGGATATAGGGAAACTGCGACACTTCACTGCATCGTTGGCTCTGGCAGCGGTCATCGACCATTCATATTTCAGAATATGCTGGTTGGGGTCGGAGTTCCCCTCATACATGGGTAGAGTTGGCATTTTGAATCGCCGTGGGGATTCAGCAGCAAGAATATCATCTGTAAAAGGAGTGTGACTCCGGGAAGCTCCCCAATCGTCATTCGTAAGTCCCTGGCTTTCACGGATCATCTGACGTATCATAGTTGAAAGATCCGACATTTGCCCGTTTTGCATGGCTTACATCGGAGTGTGGTTACGTTCCATACTTTAGGGTTGGACCGGATGTTGTCGACGGTCCAAGTCTTGCCTTCTTGGCTCATAGTCCTCTGGGATGTATGGTTCAGGAGTACGTCCATGCTGACGAGGAACGGCACCTCCTTGGGAGGAAGGTCCGGTTTGGAAGCTGGCTGATGGACCAACTCTCAGTTATCCAACAGTCATTGCCGGTTGATCTCCAGCGGCTGGCATGTGACTCCCATCTAGCCGGGGTCATAGAGATTGATTATGATAATCAGAAGAGGAAGAGCTTTCGCTGGATGAGTGAGAAGCATGGCTCTCTTGGATCTCTTTTGCTTCTGACGATCCAGTTGGTTGATCAGCTCGGCGTTAGCGCGTAGTTGTTTTGCTAGTTGTTGCCGACTCTGGGTCAGCTCTTGGAGTAGTAACTGCAACTCCTGTCAGGTAATTGGACCTGATGGTTCCAAGGGTCCAGAAGCATCTTGATTAGATGGAGGTAGTGGCGCAGGATTATGTCTATCATGTTCTTCTTGATTGACAGCGTTTGAGGTGGTTCTTGTGCTAACCATCTTTAAAGTTGAATTCCTTTCCTAGACTTTGTGCAAATCTGAATAGAAGGGAAAGAAGTTGGACTTGATGATTTGGATCTCTCTCTTAGATTTATTCAATCCGGTATCGATGACAGATCCAAAGAGCAGGAGAAAAGCTGGGTTTTCTCAGTGAAAGCACCAAAGTGTTTGCACCAAAATTGGTCACAACACTCTTCAGGAGTCGTTGAAGAGATAATAATGAAGAAGGTAAATTCAAAACGAGTATTACCTAACAAAAACTCCAATCAACAGTAAAGTAAATGCATAGACAAGCAATTTATAGTGGTTCGGCGTGTTGCCTACGTCCACTGTGAAGTTTTTTGCAGTTTTATTGATTCTCTTTCAATGATTACAGGTTGTTACAGCAATCAACAACAAGTTACAACTAGAAATTCGAATTCAACGGTAAGAATATGATGTAGGATGATGGAGATCTCGAACCGGCAGAGTCTAGGTGCTTGAGAATCCAAAGATCCCTTTTCTGTTGGCTCTGAGG
This sequence comes from Allium cepa, assembly GCA_030765085.1. Classification (NCBI taxonomy): domain Eukaryota; kingdom Viridiplantae; phylum Streptophyta; class Magnoliopsida; order Asparagales; family Amaryllidaceae; genus Allium; species Allium cepa. The sequence goes on from CM060930.1 coordinate 245,935,555, forward strand.
CTCTATTTATAGGCGTAGGATGCTGATATTTCGCTGAAAATTCGAGAGACCACTTCTGGGTGAGGGGGACCATGCGCCCGACCCCAGGAAATTTAGGCCCACTTTGGCATCAATTCGAACTTCATTTGAATCGATCAGAAAATCATCCAATCGAGGTGAAATTTGGTGTGGACATTCTTCAACATGTATGCAAGCTTCTGTGAAAATTTCGTGGCATTTGGACTTGTGGATCTCGAGTTATCATGGATACGAAATGGGATTCCTTGTGTGGCTGTTTGGTTCGAATCGATGCGTTCGAATCGATCGCTTCGAACCGATGGTGGCACGCGCCTTCGTGTTGATGTGGAGCGCACACTTCGCCTCGATCCGGATTTCGCTCCGAATTGACCGCTTCGACTCCACACATCTCGGCGCGTTCGTATCGATGAATGACACGTCACCATGGCTGGTTGACTTGGTGGATTCGAACGAAGCTTCATTGATGGGTTCGAACAAGGCTTCACTGATGGAGTCGAACAACCAATGCTTGATGGATACAAACTAGCCTTTCTCTGATGGATACGAGCTTTGTAACTTCTCCATGGATACGAAGTCAATTGGTGGGAACTTGAACCCTTCGATGGATACGAAGGATGACGATCTGATGGATGCGAAGCAGGCACTGGCTGATGGATATGAAATGCGTCACCTGCTGATGGGTACGAAGTCCATCGATACGAACTCGATGGATTCGAACATGGCCAACTTATGATCGATACGAACTGGAATACTTTGATGGATTCGAAGGTGACCGATTTGAACTAGAGTTCGACGATGGATTCGAAGACACCTACAACTATGGATACAAAACCAGTGCTTTTCCCTTCAAATTGAATCGATCATAACTTGAACGTATGAACTCGGATTGACTTGAAATTTGAGATGCTCACTTCTATGATCTTTCGTGTCATGTACTACCAATCATAGCTCAATCTGGACTCGGACAAAATTCAGCGATATCCATAGTGAAACGAAGTGTGAGCAATCTCTGAGACGAACTGTCCTTTGGTTTCGATCGATCTTTTGGTATCACGGCTTTGCCAAAAAGCGGGATAACACCCGTTTCGTCCCCAAAATGAAAATAGGACGTCCCGTATGTCAAATTATAGGTATTCAATATTTTTAAACTCAATGGAACTTGTCAAACCTTAATTCAACTGTATACAGTAATTAGCTTTCGAAATAAAATTATATTCATTTAAATTCCATTAATTGATTTCTATGCGTTTCGAGCTCGCACGATCAAATGATAAGTTTGGTCGCTATGAAACTTGAAATCTTATAATAATTCACTGTTATGGATTTGATGAAACTAGTTTTGTCGACATCTGAGACAGTGGCCAAATGGCTAATTTTCACGTTAATTAAATGAATCATTATTAAATTGGTTTAATTACTTTTAAATTCAAATTTAAAAATTAACAATTTCATCATTCTTGATTACATAGAATTTATAGTCTTAAAATAAATTTTCCATGTCAAATTCAATATTTAAATATTGCACTAATTTCAACGTCCAATTATAGTTGTAATAAAAACCAGTTAATTATAATTTAATTTTAATTAAATTCTTTTATTTTGAATTACACTCATATTATTGAATCAACTATTACCTTATGAATATAATAAACATTAGATTACATTTTATTACATTCATATTCTACAGTTATCATCTTGACTCATATTAACGACAATATTTAATTATATTAAATTCCGTTAATTTCCAAATTAATTCCAAACGTATTAAATAATAAGACGATAAACAAACAATTGTTACTTTTAAGTAATTTAATCACATTTATAAATGTATTGTTTACAAACACTATTATTACTTACCACATCACTGATTTCATATTCTATATTAACCAATTTCAATTAATTACATACAATCTCACCATTAAATAAAAACATTTAATTTATTTTATTATTTACAATTATTACCAAATTAACTTTACAATTATTGCAATTGATCGAAAATACATTAAAATAGTTATCAATTACATTAAATCAACATTAATAAATTACATTCTAATAATCTTTTCCACTTTTAAAACATAAATTTAATTTTCTCCCATTATTAAATTCTAATACCTTATTAAACTTATTAGTTTTAATTATCAAAAATACGGGTCATTACATAAAGGGTGGACAAAATTACAAATCTAGGAGAAGGGTGTTAGATGGAGTAATAATAACAATAATAACAGACCAAGATGTCAAATTTGTGAGAAGTATGGTCATATAGCAATTAGATGTTATTTCAGATTTGATGCTAATTATACACCATCTCAACAGAATGTTATCGATTCAAGAATGCATAATCCAAGTGCAAACATAGTGGACATACAATAAGAAAGCAAGATTTCGCTCAGAAAATGCACGCAATGACATATCAAAAATAGAAGATATACAAGATGAATGTTGTTATCCAAAGTCTGAAGCAACCAATCCTATCACCAACAATCTTAGTAATCTAAATATGGTAAAGAAGAAGTAGAGAGGTTAACATTTATTATATATGGGTAATGGTAAGTCAATTCGCATCACACATACTGGAGATGCAAGTATTAAAGGTGCAAGGCAACTCTATATAACAATTATTAAGAGTTCCTTTAATTAGAAAAAAATTAATGAGTGTCACGATTTTCAAAAGATTATAATGTATATTTTGAATTTCACTCAAAGCATTTTTTAGTAAAAGACGTACTAACAAAGGAAATTCTTTTGCAGGGTAGTGAGTGCAGGGGATTATACAAATTTGATGTTGCAAAATCAAGTAATTTTGGAAGTAAGGAAAATTGGTGTAATATATCTAAAAAAAAGTCAGTTGAAAATTGTATGATATTTGGCGTTTTAAACTGGGACATCATGGTATGAAAATTGTAAAACATGTTATGAGTAGAAATAATAATATTCACATTGACAATATCCCTGCATTTTATACCTGTACCTATTGTCAAATGGACAAAAATCACAAACTTGCATTTCCAGATTCTAAAACTAAATATGATAAACCATTAGAACTTGTTGCTACAAACTTATGGGGATGAGCCCCAACATCAACTGATTATGGTTACAAATATTATATTTCATTTATTGACACATTTTATTAAAATGTATGGATTTGTTTTCTAAAAGAAAAATCTAAGACTTGCAATGTAGTGATGCAGTTCATAACAAATGTTGAAAATCAAACGAACCGGTAAAACTTATGCAGACTGATGGTGGCAAAGAGTTTTTACCAAAATTTTCAAAAATAATGGAATAAGTCAAAGGACAACATGTCCATATACTTATTAACAAACTGGTCTGATTGAAAGGAAACATAGGCATATTGTAAAGACTGGTCTAATTCTTCTTGCACAAGCATCTCTACCTCTAAAATTCTGGCCTGATGCTTTTTCAACAGTTGTATACCTCATCAATAGATTACCAACTAAAGTGCTAAAATTCAAAAGTCCCACGGAGGTGCTGACAAAGAACGAGCCAGCTTATCAAAGATTAAAAGTGTTTGGATACTTGTGTTTCCCTTATCTAAGGCCTTACAAGACACACAAGTTAGAATTCAGATCAACACCATGTACATTTTTAGAATACGCAACTAATCAAAAAAGGTATAAATTTCTTGACAGTAATGACAGAATGTATATATCAAGACATGTGATATTCAATGAACTTGAATTTCCATTTAGCAAATCAGAAATCAAAACAACCCAGAAGTTATATACCCCAAAGCATTCAGTACCTCCAATACCTGAAGTGATTATACCAGTTGAAAGTCAAATGGCTCAAGGGAAAGATAATGCTAGTCCACATCGCATAATGCTCAGCAATAAGCCAAGTCATGAGCAAGGTGAAACATCAAAAAGTTCAAGTCATGCACCGCTGCAGGGCAATATTGGTCAATCATATCATTGCCAAATATTAGATGATTATCAATCATTAAATACTCAACAAGAGACCATAGTGATTAACATAACTCTGCAGTCTGTTACTACAAATAATGGTCACCATATGATAACAAGATCAAAGAGTGGCATATTTAAACCAAAAGCATACAATGCAGAGCTGGTAAATAATGAAACTAGCACTTATCATTAGGTAAATAAGGAACCTAGAACTTATCATTTAGTGTGAATAAAGTAAGCCAATTCATGCAAAAGCCACTAGATGAACATTGGAAGGTAGTTAAAAAAATATTAAGATATCTCAAAGGAACTATAAATCAGGGTTTAATTCTACAAGCAAGCAAATCATTAAACATCAATGGCTATGCTGATGCGGAACGGGCAACTGACTGTGATGACAGAAGATAAACAACTGGTCATTACAATTTTCTAACGTGAAAACCAATATCATTGTGTGCAAAGAAACAACCAGCGATTTCTAAATCAAGTACAGAAGCTAATTACAGAAGTGTTGCTAGATCAAAATTTGAGATTATGTGGATAGAATCTCTTTTAAGTGAATTACAAATTAAGACTAATGGCATAGCAATCATTTGGTGTGACGATCTCAGTATAATTTCACTTATAACAAATCCTGTATTGCATTCGAGAACAAAGCATATAGATTGGATCTATACTTTGTATGGGAACAAGTGATAAAAGGAAAACCAAAAGTAAATCACATACCTTCAACTTACCCGAAAGCAAATATTTTTACAAAGGCACTGTCAAAGCAAAATTGTTTCAAATTTAAGCATGAGTTGGGTGTTGATGAAGCTAGCTTCAATCTAAGATCAAGAACCTCAAACTACTCACCAGCAACGAGGAGAATAAAGAATCACCACTGCAGTGAAGTTCAAACTATATTAGAAAAAATATCATCATTGATACTAATAGACCTGGCCCGTTTGTTTTGGTTGCCCCAGAAAAAGTAAAAAATTTAAGCGGGATAAAGAAGGGAAAAGTGTTTAGGAACGGTTAACTACTGACTTGAACTTTGGTTGTTTGATTCAAAGCCAACATTCTTAGAAAAATTATCATTTGTTATCAATGTGTGATAAAATTAAATACTTATCAGACCTCGTAGATTGTTGCCCCTCCCCACACCGTTGCAGTAGGCGGTTGCCTTGCCAGCCTTGCCCTAGAGCTAGGCCTAGATACGAATAGCAATTTTTGGGTTACAAGCAACGAAAGGTGAATAAGAGATCTCCAGAGAAGAGAGAAACTTGGCAAACCCTCATCTAAATAAAGATTTATCAGTTTGAAGAACAAATTTTCTAACTAGATGAATTTAGCACCGATTTGGGGATCTCCTCACAAACCCTAACCATCGTTTGGGTTTGAGGGGGGTATTGGAGAATGCAAATACATAGCCAACATATATTTCACATATTACAAGCAGCATAAGTAGCATATGGATACGGGCTTTAGGCTAAGCCTATTTTCAATTTATATTTACAATTTTCTGTACACTATAAATATAAGAGTTTACCAATGATTTTATATCTGTGTAATATATGTGAGCTTCTCATTTTTCAATAAAAATCACAAGTGTTTCATTTCTTCGATTTTATACTATATGTTGTGGAATACTTGTAGCAAAACAAGCTATCAGTGAGGGACTATTCATAATGTTTCCAACTTTTAATTTATAGTATGTCCAAAAATGTTGATTTTGCTCTTATTTTAATTAACATACAATGCAGTGAATCATGCATGCAATATATCAACACTAATATGACGTCCTTCAGAAGAGTAACTTTAATATGTTGTGGATTCAAACATTACGACAATTGACGTTTAACATCAACGAAATACTGAAATTAGCCATCAAAACCATGTATTTCTGCTATTTATGTTTTCACAAACTTAGGCATTGCCAGCCATATATATATATACATATATATATATATATACATATATATATATATATATACATATATATATATATATATATACATATATACATATATATATATATATACATATATATATATAATTTTATATATATTTTTGGCACACTATTATTAAAATATATTTCAGAAGAGACGATTTCTACAAAATTTTATGCATTCAGTTATTCAAACTGTGTAGCTAAAATTTTCCTTCGTCGTCATCTCACTATATTGTCTATGAACGTTGACTAAATTATGGTTATGTAAATGTTATTTAGTTTATAAAACATACGTATTCAGTGGATTGAAGTGTAAGCGCATATTTCAATAGTCAATACTTATTTGAGTATGCGTGAAAACCATAAAATACAATAACAAAAGGACCTCGTTTTGAATTCAATAAAGTTACAGTATAGACTGAAATGGATTTCAATGCATTGACTTTTCTCTCTTATATGGATAGAAAATGCATACCCTAACAGTCCAGGATGGCGATTTCTAATCTTTGTACATTTATCCTGCTGTGTAACATCAATAATAACTCTACCTCTTAATCTCTGTATCTCCTCTTTAGCTTTTGTTAGTGAATCAAGCAGAGGTATATTCATAAGTTTCATGCATATTTTTACAGGCGCCACTTTTTACATGTGCATGCAAGAACTCCAAGAATAAAAGGATTACCTTGCATTTCTTTGGAGGCTTTGAAATATTCATTTGGGTCTCCGATGCTCAAGCTAATGTTCGTATCTGGTATACAATTGTTGTCAAAAGATTTGTTAGAATTTACAAAACCTCTTTCTATATTTAGTTAGCGAAGAAGAATAAATTTTGCAGCATCTTAATTAAGCATGTGGTTGGAAAATGAAGGCCGGAAATAGTAATAAATTGTATCCACTCTTCAAAGAAGAAAGGTGGTAATGCACCAGTATAAATAGAGCCAATATGCATTAACAATCTTAAGAGAGAAGAGAAATAAAAGAGCAGCAGCTCTTAAGAAAAGAAGTGTTCATTTGTAATAAAAATTATATTATTGATACATGTGTGTACACACCATGCAACATTAAATATATATCCGACGGACCCACTACGTTTCCAACAAGTGGTATCAGAGCTAAGGTTCAATTTGTTGTTTAAAAAACGAGGTACGTAATGGCGAATATGATACAACCCATATTCTGAAATTTACGAATAAAAATTACGGAAATTGGAGTATTCAAATGAAGGTATTGCTCGGGTCGTAAGATATTTGGGACGTAGTCGAAGAAGGATACAACGAGCCGGCGGATGCTATTGAGGAAGCAGCTTTAACAAATGCCAAGAATACCACAGTGAAGGCGTCCCAGAAAAAAGATAAGGAAGCTTTGTTCTAGATTTTTCAAGGTGTTGATGAATCAACCTTCGAAAAACTTTTGGACGCAAAGACATTAAAGGATGCATGAGAGTGTTATCCTGCCTTTTGGCAAGGCCAAGATATCAAAGAACTGGTTACAAGCTCAGGACCAATCGTCCTGGGTATCAAGGATGCACAGGTTCGCTATGGATGTCAATGAATTTTGTCTGAGCCAGAATCAAGCTATAACTAACAAGACATGGCAACCTAAGCCATGGAAGCCTGCATTACAAATTTCAAGTTAATTCGAGTTTATATGCTCTAGTTATGATCGATTCAAACAGGAGGAAACAACCTCGTTTTCGTATCCATCGGTAAACCACGGTTTGACTCGATCCGGTTCGCATCCATCACCCACTTCGCATTGATCAGTTCCTCTTGGTTCGTATCGATCAAGTTGTCAGTATTCAAATCCATCATCTTCGTATCGATCGGCTGGTGACTACTTCACATCCATCAACAGCGACAAGTCACTATTTCGTATCCATGAAGTAACTTCCCTGTTTGTATCCATCCACCTTTGTTTTCTCGTTTCCATCTTAGAGCAGACGTTCGTATCCATCAAGGAGCCTCCATTCGCCTTGATCCAGTTCATATTGATCAATAGAACTGCCGTTCATATCCATTGAGTTCTTGCTCATTCGTATCCATCGATACAAACTGGATAACGACACTTGATACAAACGAGGCAAGATTCATGGATGCGACACGGTCAACTCGGAGTAAAGAGTGGATCGATGCGAGGAACGCGCCCACGTCACCGCTTCATCACGCGCATGATCGATTCGAAGCCGACCGACTCGAAGCCATGGATACAAACCAGACATCCATCCGAGGACTTTAAACCCTTATCGATCATAACTCAAGATCCACCGACCCAAATGCTATGAAATTTTCACAGAAGCTTACGTACAAGCCAAGGAATGTTCTTTCCAAGTTTCAGCTCGATTGGACCATTTCTTGATCAATACGAAATCGATTCGTAACGATCACAGATCGAGTCGAAACTTGGTGGGATCGATCGCGTGGGCCCGCTCACATGCCAGACGGAGCCTCCTGAAGTTTGGACAAGATATCAGCCTCCTACGCCTATAAATAGCCCCCTGAAGCCTACAGAAAATGGATCTTTTTGATTCTGAAGTGCCCAGACTGTGCTGGATCGAGATTTGCATCCTAATCTTGCTGTTTTACTCGAATTTCAAATTGTAATCTACTGTTGTTCGCTGTAATCAAGTGTAATCGTTGAAAGAGAATCAATAAAGTGACAAAAACTTCATAGTGGACATAGGCAACAGGCCGAACCACTCTAAATTGCTTGTCTGTGCATTTACACTTCTGTTTGTTGGAGTTTTTGTTAGATAATCTTCATTTTAAATTTATATTCTTCACTTTTATCTTTTCAAAAAACTTTCAAAAAGTGTTGTGCCCATTTTTGGTGCAAACACTTTGGTGCTTTCACTGAGAAGACCCAGATTTTCTCCTGCTCTTTGGATCTATCATCGATACCGGATTGCATAAATCTAAAAGAAAGATCCAGATCTCTAGTCCAGATTCCTTCCATCCTACTCGGATTTGTAAAAAGTCTAGGAAAGGAGTTCATCCCTCAAGATGGTAAGCACTAGGACCACCTCCAACGTTGGCGATAAAGAAGGTCGAGATAGGCAATTCCCACGGAGTTGCCACGGACCAACCAAAATGTTACCGGACCCTCAGAGCCATCAGGCCCGGTTACCAGGCAAGAATTCCAGATGTTGCTTCAGGAATTGACACAGAGCTGTCAAAAGCTAACAGAACAGCTGCACGCAAATGCCGAGCTGACCAACCAACTAAACAGCCAGAAGCGCAGAAGATCTTGAAGAGATCAGGGTTCTCGCTCCTCCACCGAAAGTTCTGCATCGTCTGGCTACAACTGCAGATCCGTCCGTCCTCGACCGGACAAAGGTTATGCGCAGGCCACAGGCCATCAGCCCGTAGTGACCGTCGGGAAACTGAGAGTTGGTCCATCGGCCAACTTCCATACTGGACCCTCCTCCCGGGGAAGAACTGTTCCTCGGTACACCACAGATAACCGTGCCACCACTGCCACGATTGAGACAAGGGTTGACGCTCAAAATCAACACGGACGTACTCCTGAACCTTATGTTCCAGAAGACGTTGAGCCAAGGAGGCAAGACGTGGACCGTCGATAGTGCCCGGTCCAACATTGCAATGTGGAACCCGACCACACTTTGGCCCAACGTGCGCAGAACGTTCCAATGCCAGACCTTCCAACTATGATACGTCAAATGATCCATGAAAGTCTGGGTCTTAACAACGACGATTGGGGAATCTCCCAGAGTCATACCCCATTCACAGACGAGATTCTTTATGTTGAACCCCCTCGGCAATTCAGGATGCCGATGCTACCAATGTATGAAGGAAATTCCGACCCCAATCAACATATTCTGAAGTATGAATGGTCGATGTGCGCAGCAAGGGCCGATGATGCAGTAAAGTGTCGAAGTTTTCCTATTTCTTTAGGGGGCATCGCTACAATGTGGTTTACGAGATTACCACCTTGATCTATTTCTTCGTTCGACCAGCTGGCCACTAAGTTTGTAGAGCAGTTTCATATGCATGTTGCCAGACCTAAGGATGTTTACACTCTATCCAGTGTCACTCAAGCTCCAGGAGAGACACTCAGATGCTAATTGGAGAGGTTCCACGCAGCATGCGCAGAGATCAGTAACCCCAATGACAACTCAATCTTAATGGCACTGACTAAGGGAATTGACCCTGACTCTAAGTTTAGGAATTGGCTAGCTCAAAAGCCTCTCGCGTCAGTGGACCGTTTCTTTTCCAAAGCCGCTCAATTCTTAAGGCGTGAGAACGCGAAACAGTATAGGAAGCAGGACGACATGGGACCCAGCAGTAAGGGGATTCAAAGTAATGTGGCAGTTAAACAATCGGGTGAGAGCTCTGGAAAAGTATAGCTGAATATACAGAACAAACAATCTCAGCCAAGAAACAATGATAATCAGAATAATAAACGGGATCAAAACCATGGCCCGCGACGTAGGGCTCCAATGTTTGATAACTATGCACCACTGAATATGTAGTTGGAGAATGTATATCTGCAGACTTGCAATGTTATGCAATATTAGAAGCCTGCTCCGAAGCCATCCTCGGAAAGGCAGATTCTGACGGGAAAGTTTTGTAGGTTCAATGAGAGTTATGGCCACAATACCAATGAGTGTCGACATTTGCAGGACCTCATTGGAAGTTGATTAGGCAAAGAAAGTTGGCTCAGTTCGTACGGGCGCCGCAGTCTGGTGGTGCGGGCCCGTCAAACCAAAATCGTGTGCAGAATCAAGAAAGACAGGAGGAACCCGCTCGTACGGGCGGGAGGTTGGTTATAAACATAGTCAGTAGTGGTCCCCATCCAGCAGACTGAAGTTGGAGGGAAATGGAGTCGTATGCCAGCTCTATCCGGCATGCGGACTTCGAGTGTGGTAGCAACATTGATGACGGGGCTCCGGCCAAACAGCAAAAGACGATGACTGATGACATCATATTCAGAAACCGAGACGCTGATAGGGTCGAAGGCCCCACTATTGACCCATGGTCATATCTGCCCAGGTTGGTCCTGGTTGGATGAAAGGATCCTGGTTGACAGTGGGAGTTCTGTAAATATTTTATTTAAAAGAGCATACGATCTGATGAAAATGGAAGCTAAGGATTTAAAACATTGTCCGTCTAGAATCCACGGCTTCGATGGGAGTGCCAATATACCCACTGGAGTAGTGGAGCTGCCAGTGGAACTGGGAGTTGGGGAGTGTCAGAGAGTCCGGATGTTACAATTTGTTGTGTTAGACATTCACTCCCCATACAATGCTTTTTTGGGCCGAACGGCCCTTGCTGAATTCAGTGCAGCTATTGCCCCGTGATGTTTGACTCTGAAATTCCCCATCGATCGTGGGATCGAAGTCGTTCAAGGAGACCAGGCTGCTGGAAGAGCCTATTATGTTGCCGAGCTGCGTAAGGCATAGCGGAAAGAGAAAGGAAAGGGCGTGGAGGAATCTCTCTGCGTCCGTTTTACAGACAATTGACAATTGGTGCCTGGGCCTCGGCCCGGGCACCACAACCAATTCCAGAGGGATCTTGACCCTAGAGACAGTGAAAATAAGGATGAATCCATAGAAAGTCAAGCTTCCCCAGCTGAACTGATGATCGATGTTCCAATCGATGGTGATGATGATGATGATTCAAGGATGTTAAAGGTAGGGTCTCAGTTGAGCCAAGAGACATAGCAGGAATTGGTTGATTTTCTCCGAGCGAATCTCGACGTGTTCGTTGGACACACTCTGACATGTGTGGAATCTCGCCGGACATCGCGAGCCTCATACTGAATATTGACCCGCGGTGTATCCCGGTCAAGCAGAAAAGACGTGGCATGGATCCAGAGAGATTTGCCGCCCTTAAAGAAGAGATCGATAAGCTGAAAGCAAATGCGTTTATCCGAGATGCTCTGTACCCGGAGTGGGTATCCAATCCTATACTTGTTCGAAAGCCGAATGGGAAATGGAGAACGTGTATTGATTATTCTGATCTAAATAAAGCTTGTCCAAAAGATAGCTTTCCACTTCCCCGAATTGATCAGCTTTTAGATTCAACGACTGGACATGAATTATTATCTTTCATAGATGCTTACTCCGGCTAGAATCAAATACCCATGCATGTACCCGACTAAGAACATACCAGCTTCGTAACCGATCTGGGAGTCTACTGCTGCAAAGCCATACCCTTTGGACTAAAGAACCCTGGAGCAACATACCAACGTCTAGTCAATCGGATGTTCGCCAACCAGATCGGGAAAACCATGGAGGTATATGTAGACGACATGCTGGTGAAGTTGCGGTTCTCAACTGACCACGTCAAAGATTTGGAGTCGATGTTCAAGATCCTTCGAAAATACGGAATGAAGCTCAATCCACCGAAGTGTCATTTTGGAGTCGCATCTGGAAAGTTCCTTGGGTTCATCGTAAACGCTCGAGGAATAGAAGCCAATCCCGAAAAGATCTGGGCAATCAGAAATTTGCAAACTCTGAGGACCGTAAAGCAGGTCCAGAGTCTCAACGGGAAGGTAGCAGCATTGAGCAGGTTTATATCAAAGTCTACCGATAAATGCATCCCCTTCTTCGACTTGATACGAAAAGGAAAGGGAAACTTTGAATGGACCACAGAATGTGAAGATGCATTCAGAGCACTGGTTCAACATCTATCCACACCGCCAATTTTGTCAAAGCCTATCGACCATGAGCGGTTGTATCTTTACCTGGCAGTATCAAAAAATGCGACCAGTGCTGCCTTAGTTCGGGAGGAAGACTGAGTTCAGAAACCGGTCTATTATGTTAGCAAGCGGCTAACTGGAGTTGAGAGAAACTATCCAAAGCTACAAAAATTGGCCTACTGCGTAATCATTGCCTCGAGAAAGCTTTGCCCTTATTTCCAAGCTCATCCCGTCATTGTTTATACCGACCAGCCATTACGACAGGTTCTTTCACGACCTGAGACGTCTGGGATATTACTCAAATGGAACATTGAACTCAATCAATTTGATATCACTTATACACCAAGGCGAGCTATTCATGGACAAGTCCTGGAAGACTTTATAGCCGAATTCACTATCCCAAAGGACCTGCCCGAAACCAATGAACCACCCAAACACATCAGGAAGCTATACACTGATGGTGCATCTAATGATCGATGCTCAGGTGCTGGAGTTGTTCTTGAAACTCCTGAGGGTCAATCAATCGGTTACGCTAAAAAATTTGACTTTCATGCAACCAATAACGAAGCTGAATACGAAGCCTTGCTAGCCGGATTGAGACTTGCCAGAGATTGAGAATTGCTGCACTGGAGATTTATTGCAATTCACAATTGGTTAAATGCGAGGTACAAGGAGAATATCAAGCTAGAGATAGGAAGTTGGCCGCTTACCTTTCTCGAGAGTCCAAGAAGTGTTAAGACAATTTGATTACTATGCTATTTATTCCATCCCCCAAGATCGAAGTCAGAAAGCCGACTCCTTAGCAAAACTGGCTAGCACCGGCGAGGCACAACAAAGGGGACTCGTTCCCATCGAAACGTTATCCTCTCCAAGTATTGACCATATGGAAAACGACTATGTATTAGAGATAGTTCCTAAGAAAGATTCGTGGATGACTCCATTCAGATATTACCTCGAACATGGGAGCCTACGAGAGAGTAGGAGTGGAAGAAGACAAATCCTCCGAAAAGCTTCACGATTTGTCATCCAAAATGAAGTCATGTACAGAAGGGGGTTGAAACGACCCGCAAATCCGTACCCCTTGAGCGAACACTATTCTACAACAACCAACTCAAGTTGTACAGAAATACGAACCATTTGGGTTAAAGAAGAAGAGGTAGAAGAAGAAAATAAAAAATCATAACAGAATCTAACCATCACAGCGGAATAAAATATAATAGATAGTAAATAATCTTTACACAAAAAATCAAATATCTCTGTTTATATATTACATCATCAGAGTACATCAATCATAGCTCAACATCAATATCATACAAATGGATACACAATAACTCAATCACAGCGGAATATATATATATATAAACAAGTACGAGAGTACGTATCGTCATCCAGCTCGTCTCCTGAGCTTCACAGCATCATATCCTGTATCCTATAATACTCGGTCTGACCCAAGCATTATAGTTAAATAATACCCGAGTCAGTCTGGAATACCAGCGTGAGAAAATCACACACAATTGATTATTAACGTTTCCAAAATCCTTTGAAAATAAAAGCATCTCGTAAGACCACGCCACAAATAAACATGTCGTGTTTTTACCTTACGATAGCTAAAACAATTTTTATAGAAATCCTCTGATATTATAATAGGGTCTATATACAAATACTTATAAAATAGCCAAAATCGTTACATGATTAAATTTCAGCTACTAGCCACACAGTGGGTAATACAAACAAAACTCGTACAAGGCTCGTAGGGAGAATGGATTTCCAACTAATGACTAGGCACTGGGGTACCACCTGTCACAGTACGGGGCCTAGATCACCGTACCGAGGAGTACGCCCGCTCCCCTGCAACACAAGACCGGGACTAACCCTTACTGGATAATCCCGAGTGAGATCACCCCGCGGTTGGGATCAGCAACCGTCCACTAAGCCGAAATAAAAGGGACATCTAGACTGTAATGACCTCACCCTGCTTGGGTGCTACCCACCTAGCCTTGCTGCATAACCCCTGATTTTCAGCCATTCCCATTTGATGATGCTTGAGGCTAAGCGTTACCTTTTTATAATATATCCCTTAGAATGCCCATCGTCCACCTGACGATGTTTCGCAAGCATTCATCCATACAAGTCCGTCCCGGGTTCGAACGGAACCGAAGGCACTACTCCTACTACATCCATTTTGAAAATATCTTCAGGATTAGTAGCGACTAGCCCTTGCACTTCACTGCTCCATCTTCGAATCCAAAATCGTTTTTCACGAAACGTACAAACCGGATCGAAGTGGTTTTCGAGCAATAAATCTCGATCCCGGTCTCTTCGAAACGATCAATGCATTTGTCCAATATTGATAGTCGGTGATTTCACTATCAATTAATATTCACAAACATCCATCCAACAATAAATAGTTTCCCAAATTATTTATTAACCTCAAAATATCTTCACAAGATATTTTTCTATTTTCAATCCTTTGAAAACAGTTTCAAAACCATCCTTCTTTTGAGAATAAACTTTCTCAAATATTTTCTATCTCCTCTGAAATCACCAAGCACAAAACTAGATTTCTTAAATAATTTAAAACACTTTACTTTGAAATATACTTTTAAACATTTAAGTTAAAACTACATCAATAATTTATTAAAAATACCATACTATATGAATATTTGAAAATAAGGTTACTTCATAAATATAAAACTAGATTTATACTTTTAAAAAAAACATAATATTAAGTCATTCTTTAAATAATTACTAATATAATAAATTAGGGGAAAATACTTACTTTAGGATTTAAATATAAGAAATAAGAAATTTTCCAAAACTTGCTTTTTAAAACAACTTTTAATCTTTTTACTTATATTTAAAAATTTACTATGAAAACGTACTTGGTTATCCAGGGAGAATTCCAACTTCAATCACTTAAATCAATTTTCTAAATTGATTCCCAATTTATACTACTTGAATTAAATCTCCTTACTTACTCAATTCCTTCAAAATTCATTAATTATGTGTTTTATTATTAATGTTATTAATTTCCGTTTGATTTTAAATCTTTAACTGAAATATACAAATTCCAGATCTTATCCCAATGTCTTCTTTATTGTTTCCAATATTTTAAATCTTAAATTTCAAATAAATGTTTTGTTCTTTTTAAATAATAACATTGAATTTTTAAAATTCATTAATTCCCTTTCTATACTCAAGATTTATTTACTAGAATTTCAAAGGGCACATTATTTCTTTCCCAATTCATTCTTAAATTTTATTCAAATTTCTATAATTATTTTACTTACAAATTTACTTCTTTTATTTTCTTTCCAGAATCCAATATTTTTTTTTTGGTAATTCACTATACCCAGTTATATCCAATCGAACCATAACATACAATATTCTAATATAATTCATCATAGAATATCAAATAATCACCACAGAGGATATTAAATAATAAATGTTGAGGGATCCAGTTGGATCCCTCCAACCTGTTTTCCCTGCATCCACAGACGTTAGCACAATATAAGATATCTTCACTATAAAATGAGGGAAATCAATCATTTCAAGGTGTAGTGTATACTACTATATAACACAACAATCAATTCAATCATACAAACAAGTATTTAAATTTAATCATTTAAATTTAAATTTAACTGAGTGAGATTAACTCAATTTTCCATTTTATTAGCATCCATTCCAATCCAGCTTCACTCCTTCTCGATTTTTAACCTTGTATAAATATTTTGCAGTTTATTAACATTTGGATTACCCGATTAATTAATTCCTAAAACTTTGGTTATATTCCTTTTAAATAAATATTTGAACTAATTGAAAAATCACTTACCATTAAATAACTTAATTAGCTAAGGCTTTAGTTTTAGACTAATCACTCTTAAATAAAATATTTAACTAAAAATTAACTTTCAGAACTAAATAAAATAACCTCTTGCAAAAATAATTTAAATCAGTTTTATTAAATAAAACTACCTTTATAATATGTATATAAAGTGCATTTAAAATCTTTACTAAGATTAAATTTTTATTTTATTTTCTGCTTGCAAATTAAAACTGAAACTGCATATCATTATATATTATCCATTTCATTGTTTTTTTCCCTTTGGAAAACATTTTAATATATTCAAATCAAAGACAAAGATTACCTGACGCTGACAGAAATCAAGGCCCCAAAAACGAACAAGCGGCACCCCTGCGAGACACGAGAACTTCGAGGCGGCTTCAGGTCGCGAACCTAACCTCCTCCCCATATCGTCGACCAAATTCAACCCCCCCTCAACATCTCGTTGCCGAAACCCTAGTGCGCTCATCCTCAAACGATGACCCAAGTTCTTTATGTCGTCGCGATTAAATCGCAGCCCTCGTATCGTGACTTCTAAGCAGGCCGAGGTCAAATCGCGAAGCTCATCTCCCAAATCCTAGCGTCGCGACTCCCATAATCTGCAACTCGAAACCCTAGCCCCTATGAAAACTCAACTCGCGGCCATCGATGATGGTGACGCGATTTTCTCGCGTTCTCGAGCACGCGATTCCCCCATGTTCCCTATTTTTTTTTAGGGTATTGGATTTGAATTCGATGGAGGGAGAGGGGGCTACGAAACGAAAAGAAAGGAGAGGGGATAAACACGGTAGTCGGCCATTATCTGATTTTTTTTCTTCTGTTTTTTTTGAAAGGAACGAGAAGGAACTGCTTAATGTGAACAAAGGAATAGGTAGCGTGTTTAAACGAGTATAGGATGGCGTATAAGAGAAGCTTGACTAAGTAAATTATTATTAATTAAGTTTTTCAGCGCGTTATTATATCGTACACTCACACACTAGCTCCAATCAATACGAAATTTGAAATCCGATAATAATTCAATATTACGGACCCAATGGAACTGATTTCGTCAAATTCCGAGACTGTGCCTCGAAAGGCTATTTTTAAATTCAATTTAAACGCTATAAATTTCAAAACTGCACAGATCACTATTAATTCCAATTTTAACACTTCTATTGTCTTCAGTAATATCAATATAAATTTTACAAGCCTTCAAAATATATTCAATAGGTTTAAAACTTCAGATTCAACATTTAGTTCAACTTCCAATTATTTAATTCAAAATTTTAATTATCAAATAATTTGTGATATTCGTGATTCAAGTTAAAATTACTCTATTGAATATTTAAAATCAATCAAATATCCCGATTTTAAATGCTCGAAAATTCCGGGTCGTCACAGGGGTACTCTGTTCCGTTACTTTGGTGTATCGCCCATGATGAAATCAAATGAGTATTTCATGATGTACATGAGGGAGAATGCAGCGATCACATTTGGGGGCAAGCACTTGCTAAGAAGATAATTCGCTATGGTTATTTCCGGCCATCTGTGAACCGTGATGCTTCTGATTATGCCAAAAAATGTGATAAATGCCAAAGATACGCCCGAATTCCGAGAGCTCCACCTACTGAAATAACTCAAATGGTCAGCCCATGGCCATTTGTGACATGAGGGATTGATATTATTGGCTCTTTACCTCTAGCGAAAGGAGGCGCGAAGTACGCCATCATCGCGGTTGATTACTTTACCAAGTGGGCCTAAGCTGAACCTCTCGCTACAATCATGACGAAGAAAGTGATCAACTTTGTAGTCCGCAACATTATCTGTCGATTTGGTCTCCCGTGTACTATTATCACTGATAACGGCGCCCAGTTTGATAGTGTTGAATTCAAGAATTTCTGCCAACGATTCCATATCCACAAGAAATTCTCTGCAGTTGCAACCCTAAAGAAAATGGCCAAGTTGAAGCTGTTAACAAGGTTATCAAATCTATCCTGAAGAAACGACTGGAAAAGGCCGGGGGCAAGTGGGTTGATGGACTTCCAATGGCTCTATGGACTTACCGAACGACCCACAAGTCCGCGACCGGTCATACTCCATTTTCTATGTCTTATGGCTCAGAAGTCGTCATTCCAGTTGAGATGGAGGTATCTTTCCATCGCGTGACATACTATGATCCAAAAACAAACGCCATATTACTTGCTGAATCTTTGGATCTACTGGATGAGAAGGGGGAAGAGGCTGATTTGAGGGCGGCCGCATACCGAAGTCGAGTCGCCCGATGATACAATGCCAAGGTTCGACCATGAACCGTTGAACTGGGTGACCTCGTCCTTAATAGAATCTATCCGGTTCCTTCGCACATGAAACCAAACTAGGAAGGGCCGTATGTGATTGAACGAAAGCTTGGAGATGACAGATTCAAATTATCGACCGTTGACGGTCTTACTTTGCCAAGATCCTGGAGCAGCGAGAATCTTCGTCGCTACTACACTTGACAGGCTTTATTTATTCCTTTCTATTTCTCCATTTGCAAATTGTTTCTACATTTCGAAATTTGAATTTGTAATAAGCTGTGTAGTTAATGCCCCGCTATTACCTCGCTATAACCCCGCTATATCTCATAGCGGATTTCTGCCGCTATGATTTTTCCATATATCCCCAAAATATAGCCTTTCCACTTTAAGCCCCGCTATATCCCGTTATTCCCGCTATATTCCACTATTTCCGCTATATCTTGTTTAATAAAATGAAATAAAGAATTGCATTTATATTATAAAAATTATGAAACTAATTTGTTTGATTTAATTTTTAACATATTTTCAGAAATGAACATACTCTAATATTCTACTAAATTTAATTATGTTATACAACAGTTTTACGTTTATTTAAAGTATATTCGCACATGTTTTTATTTAAAATTATTTATGTACTAACTATAATTCAATTTGAATGATAATTTTTCATTTAATTACCATTTATATATTTGTAAAAACATTAAGTACAAGTTTTATATGCTATTTTAGAGCTATCCGCTATATCCCGCTATATCCTCGCTGTATCCCCGCTATGACTTTTTGCACCTCCAACACTTTGAATTTGCCGAGAGCTTTAACTGCACAGGTAATAAGGCAACTGACTTTGCCGTATTTTCTCATTTCAACAATACAATGTCATTTCTTCGAGCCAGAGCTGTGATTTATTGAGTATGATATACCACCATCACTACGCACGGAGAGCTAAGTTCCATCATGCGGTGGAATTTATTCAAGTAGGGAGCGACTGTGATACGACCGGTCCCTCGTTAAGTGAAACTCGAGCTTGGGGGCAAGTCACTACACTAAAGTCAAAAAGAATTGATACACGACAATCCTTTAACTATCTCCAAAACTCCCCGAGTGTGAGTTGGAGCATAAAGCTCATTAATGCGGTCCCGGAGAGGGTGGACCAGTCCACCCAATGACTTCAACCATACCTTAACCAAGTTTGAGGAGGATGGGTCTGCCCATCTAACGACCTCACTTGTTAACTCAGGGTGGATGTGAATGAACCGTCTACGATCCTGATAAATCCATCGTTCCCAGAGATGAAATGAACTCTTGAAAAGCGTAAACATATGTGACTGACCATCTGTCAACTAACTCCAAATTCCCAGAGCGTGAAATGGAGTATAAACATCAACTCTAGGTTCCCAGAGTGCGAACCAGAGTATAAATACTAACTCCAAATTCTCAGAGCGTAAAATGGAGTATAAACATTAACTCAAGGTTTCCGGAGCACGAACCGAAGCACAAACAAGGCGCCCTCTCCAAATTCTCGGAGTGTGAATTGGAATATAAAGCGCTAAGTCCAGATTGCCGAAGTGCGAACTGATTTACAAACATCGATAGTCTTTGGATTCCCAGAGTGCGAACCAGATTATCGATCACGAATTACCCTAAGTCCCAAAGTGTGGGTAGAATTTAAAATAACTCGAATGTGATCCAATCGCTCGACACTTGCTTGTTTCATCGCCGATTCGACGGTGCTTAACTCGAAAAATAGAGACAAATTGCGATCGCTAGTCAATCTTTACAACTTGTTCCAGAACAAGGGGCAGGGTTTAAGTGTTGATCACCGGTTGAAGCAGCGCAACGCCTAAAAAGTCTAATTTAATCTCCAATGACGACTTGTGTTCATAAATTTCAGACTTGGCGTATAAACGGACTCAACTCAAAAGCTGAAACTTCACAAGTGCACTAAGCCAAAGTTCAAACCCTGTAACACTTAAACATAAAAGACAAAAACGAAAGTTGAAACAAGAAAACGAAATTTCATTTCAACTAACTGTAAATGAAGATTTATACATAGGCTGTAGGATCTAGATTAACCCTAGAGGGGGGGTGAATAGGGTTATAGCAAATTTTCTCGATTTAAACACAGAAATAAACTGCAGAAATAAATACGCTGAAAAGTAAATCACACACAAAATTTACCCAGCTTCGGCAACCTCTGCCTACTGCTGCATTCACAGATTTCTATTAGAATTAAACAGTATCACGCTTACAACAACTCTACTAGACTCGCAGACCCTTTTGCTCCCGCTCACAAACACTCTACTAGACTCGCACACCCTGCTCCCGCCTATAGAGTTTCGCTCACTCGCAAACACTGCTCCCGCCTATAGAGCTTTGCAAACTCGCACACCCTGCTCACTGAACTAACTCAAAATAGACAATCTGACACTACCTAAACCTAGGTGGTGATTTACCTAAATTCTTTGATTCGTAAAATAAAAACAATAATTAAGAACAATAACCCTAAAACAATATTAATAAAGCCTTATAAACAAAAACCCCTTTTTTTTTTAAAGGACCGGCCCACTAATTAGAAACAGCGTCCCCTTTCTCCTTTTTATTTTATCGGCCTGGTTTCCCCTTTTTTTTTTGAGAATAATGTCGGCCGCTGTTTTCTTCTTTCTGAGATTAGGGCTTGTAAAATTGGGGCTTTCGATCTCTCTGCTCTGGAAATTAGGGCTTGAAGTCGTTGGCTTTAATTCGATCGATCCATTGATATTTTGCGTGTCGCCTTGATCGATTTATTCCTTGTTGCTTATGCGGATGCTTCGATGGAGTTCGTGTTCGAATTGGTATGTTCTTTTTATTGCTTGCAATTGCTTGATTTCTGTATTGCGAACTCTCTCTTATGACGATGATGATAATTTGGTTTTTATAGGGTTCGATCCCCTGAGTTTTCGTTCGTATATTCATGTTTGAATTTGTCAATGAATTACCTCGGCCACTTGATGATGCTTGAATGTTTGAGATTGATTCTGACTTCTTCAAATCACTTGAACAACACAGTTTCGAATTTATGTGTTGACCACGGCTTTAAATTGATTTCGTGATTTGTGATATTTGACTTTGTCAATTTCGTATATTTTCGATTGTTTACACATGAATTTCCTCGTTGCCACTGCAGAAACTACTGCTTCAACTTGTCACTGCATTTGGTCTTCACTTATCAACTTTGTTGTGTCTTGTTCATTCGGCTGTGCAGTTGCTATGTCTTGTAGTTGAGCATTTGAGTCAGTGCTTTATCGATTTACTTGTGATGTTCTTGTAGTCAAGGCTTTGGTTGTTGCAGTATGTCACTTTGGTTTTTACTTGTGCATTTTGCCTTGAGTACATGTATTCTTTTGTTGTATGTATTGCATCACCACTGCATCATGCTTGGCCTTGACTTGTAGAATTTCACTGTATCTTCACTTTTGCTTTGCATTGCCATGGCTTCTTTGTATGAACTGCTGTGTATTTAGAGATTGAACCTGAGCATTACTTCGAGTTGTATTTTACACCACTTTCTGTTGCACTGATTCTTGATATTTGTATCACTTGAGACTTGATGTTGACATGTGCATTTGGGTTTGTTGTTGATCTTCATGTGTTGGTTACTAATGCATACATGATCTGTGTACACTCTTTGTTCTTGCATCTTCACCTGGTTGTTCCCTATACTTGTGTTTTTGGTCTGTATCATGATTGAACATAGCATTCATATTGTTGTTGGATACTTAGAACTGTCGACAACAATTCGACTTCGACTTGGTCTTTGGGCATTGCATTACTTCATGTATGCTGAGCTCTGGTCATTTGCACTTGCACACTCCAGCATTCCATTTCACCTCTGACCTGTTGGTTCATTGTGATGTTCATTTTCATTGTTGCCTTGTTGACTATGTTGTTGCATTGTATTCTGGTCAGTGGTGCTTTGAGTCAGTACTTCACCATACTTGTTGTTGCAGTATTCTGGTCAGTGGTGCTTTGAGTCAGTGCTTTACCATATTGATGTCTCTGTTTGCTATGGCTCTGACCATCTGATTGTTGTATTGCATGTTGCTGTTTCATTTCATGCATGTTGAACTGATTTTGCTTGGTGGTCTTGTACTTGTATACTGCTGGTTTGAGGCTGTGTCACACGAGTTGGTGAGGCAGTGCACACGTGTATGAATGTACACGTGTGTATTGCAGCCACTTATGGTTGCATGTCCCTGATAAAAATACTGATATGCACAGATATTGCACAGTCAAAAATGATGACGAACAACCCAAATAACTGAGGCAAACCATAGTTTCAAAAATCGTATTTTATTTTATATTGCAAAAATATTTCTTTTTCAATTTTACTGCTTTAGTGAATATTTTTGCAGATTTCTCAGATGCTGGATTCTAACTGGAATGCAGTTGAAGATAAATACGAGTGTGAGTGATATGAAGTGAGGTGACCTGTAAATATGAAATGTGATGTAATTGTAATCAAAGTTGTATAGTTATAGTGAGAGCTTGAAATTGTACTATTCAAGTTTGTAATAAATATTCGTTTGAATAAAATATTCGTTTGAATTCAAAAAACTGTGTAACTTGTTCTGTTTGAATTCAAATTCAAATTCTGTGTAATTTATTTTATTCAACAGATATTTATCTAACCAAATACATACTATTCAAAATATTTGTTTGAATAAAATTTCTGTTTGAATTCAAAATCTGTTTAACTTGTTTTGTTTGAATTCAAATTCAAATTCTGTGAAATTTAATTTTATTCAACAAATATTTATTTAAACTATGAAAAACAAAATAGTACATTACCAAACACATTTATATGAATGTATATATGTTTATTATCATCAAACAAAAAATCATATAGCGCAAAGCGTATATTCAACAATCTCCCCCTTTTGATGATAACAAACATATATTTAAGATTTTAAATATATTAAATGTATTTGATAATTTTATTTGCTCCCCCTATTTGAATGCTTCCTTTTTATGTGATACTCCCCCTATATATGGCTCCCCCTACATATATGCATATAAATAAAAATATGTAAATGAGCCTATATGCAAATTGAAAGTTATTTGACCTTTGCTTGATTCTATTTGACAAAATCTTAACTTTTCTCTCCCCCTTTTGTTATCAGCAAAAGAATAACAGTGTTATAAAAATAGGGATGAAGTGATAGACATGAATCAAACATTTAACACAATTAAATATAAATATCAAATTTCAATAAAACTCAAACAAAAATCATAATTACCCTTGTCAGGCGCATATTCCACTTTCAGAAGTGATGGAGATAGAATCATCAAAAATTCATATAGATATGTCTATTTGTGGTATATTTATTTCTGGAAATTTGAATATCTACTAACCATGCATAACCGTTAGGACTTTTAAATGAGATTAGTAGTATTCCTATTTAATTTAAAAAATGAAATCAAGTATCTTCTAACCACGCATGACCGTGAGGACTTTTAAATGGGATTAGAATCAACTTGTCTATTAAATCAATTATTTTTAATATGCGTTCCATACATGCATAACCGTGAGGGCTTTTAAATGAGCATGGAAGCACATAATCAA
This sequence comes from Allium cepa, assembly GCA_030765085.1. Classification (NCBI taxonomy): domain Eukaryota; kingdom Viridiplantae; phylum Streptophyta; class Magnoliopsida; order Asparagales; family Amaryllidaceae; genus Allium; species Allium cepa. Next base: position 245,959,817 of record CM060930.1, read on the forward strand.
AAATCCAAGTAATTCACCCATGCATGACCGTGAGGACTTTTAAATGAGAGTGAATACTTTGGATATTTATTTTTAATTGCTGAATATAAGAAATTGAAGCACAAATAATTTCCTTCACCGATTTAAAGATATTGAAGAACAAATGATTTCCTTTGTAAACTACCACAAATTTACATATTAAATATGATCTTGATGAGTGATGTTCGATAGAAAGATGATAGAAATAGAAATGGTCATGGAATTATTATCCAACAAAAAGTTTTTATAACTCTTGTTATGAAATTCTAAAGAAATTTTTTAATTATACTTTCTCGAGTTATAATATATGATAAATATCAACACTCATCTCTTTTTCAATCACTATTTATCTTTTCGATAATCAAAGGGAGTCAGATTAGTCAAATTTGTCATTTAAAATCAAATTATAAAATTATAAAATCAATTTTTCAAAAATAATTAAGCTGTAAATATGGTCAAACATGATTTCTTGAGGGGAGTTTTATAAGAAAATTTTCTGCTATTTGAAAATTATTTCAAGTGAAAAATATGCAGACTTTTTCTTTAAAAACGATGCAGCAAATGAATGTTTCACAAATTAATCACGTTACACTAATAATTTTTCTATCAACTATATTACCAGTGTAATCCGCATCTGAATTTAAATTTCACTCAATATTCACTTGTTGAATCAAACCATGAGATGTGCACCAAAAATTTCAAAACATCATTCTTTTGAATTTTGAATTTAAGCCGTGTTAACACTCAAACAAATATCATGATGTTAATTTCAGAAACCAGAAGATAAACAATTATTTTCATGAGTAATCAACAGTCAATCAACATCATAATTATTTCAAAAACAATTTATTAAAAATCCTTTTTCTCATGAATTTGAAATCGTGCAAATTTACAAACAGTGATCAAAATGTCAGAACCAATATATCTATGTGTAGCATGAGTAACCAGCATTTGACCAAACAAATTTATATAAATTAGTTCAAAATTGAAAATCTGATTGGTCATCAATTAAGCACAAATTAATGCCATAAATCATATCAATTAAGTCTGAATCAGTCAACCATCATAATTACTCCAAGTAATTCTCTTTAAAGATGGTTAGTCAATATTTTTTTTTAAAAAAAAATCATAGCATCAAAATCATCATCTTTTGTTCATCTCAATATTGGATGATTTTAATTTAGAGTATGGTGCAGATAATCACATTTAAAAACAATTACCTGTTTTACCTTTACGATAATTTTTCGTGATTGCCCATTGTGATTCTGTCACCTTTATACTAGGCTAAGGAACTTTGTTTTCTCGCCCGTTGTGTTTCTGGAACAGCCGAAATCCAGAGAACACTGTTGTTGTTCCTTAGCCTGCCACCACACCTACACGATAAAAGATTTGTGTGACCTATTTGTTTTTATAGGTCCATTGTTGTTAGTGGCAGAATATGAAAAATATGTTTTTGGAGACTCAAAACTGTTTATATATGTTCCTTTTGGCACCCAAATTTGTTTGATTTTCAAAAATTTTATATTTGTGCCTTTTGGAACCCATATTGGTATAGTTTTCACGTGTTTGGGTCTATACCAACAATTATTTCGATTATGTCCAAATTCTCTACAAAACGTGCACATTGAATTGACTTGATTAAATTTTGTGTTTCTATGACTACGATTTTCAACATGATTTCCAATTATTTCAGATCGAGCAAAAACACTTTTACTTTTTGCATTATCATTATTTTGTGATTTCCCAAAGCCTAGTCCTTTTCTATTGTTAGCAAAAATTTGATTTCCAAATAACATTTTGAAAGATTTTTCGCCTCTTGCAAAGTTATTCAAGGATTTCTCAAGGTTTTGGACTTTGGTTTTTAATGTTGAGTTTTCAGTAACAAGTGAGGTGCATCGATTAATAAAATCCTTTCTCCTAGTGTCGATGGTTTCCTTAAGATTCAAGTTTTCATTTTCAAGACTTTCAAAGTTATTCCTCAGTTTTGATAATTCTGAATCTAAAATCTTACATTTTTTACATTCTAGGTTTTGAATATTTTCAAGTTCAGTTTTTAACCTAAAATTTTCACGAGCAAATTCTCTCCTATCAGATTTCAGTTTTTCAATTTTAGATTCAAGAGTATCCACTACCTTATTAAGATCAGAACACATAAAAACAAGTTCTTTATAAGAAAACTCACCTGCCTCACTAGATTCGTCGGAGGTTGCTTCTGATTCTGATTTTGCCATGCAACACAAGTTAGCCTCCTCTGGGCTGCTATCCGAAGCTTCCTCTCCTTCTTCATCATCCCAAGTCGCTGCAAATACCTTCTTCGCCTTTTTCTTTTCTTTGTTGTTTTTGAGAAGTGGGCATTTTGGTTTGATGTGGCCAGGCTTGTTGCAGTTATAACATGTCAGTTCATTATCGGAATTTTCGGAATCTTTTGACCTATTGCCCTTTGTTTTCTTCTTGCGTGGCTTGAATCTAGACCATCTTCTAAGATTATTGACAGCCATTGCAAGCTCTTCAATTGGATCTTCTTCATCGCTTTCTTCTTTACTTTTTAAGGCAATCGTCTTCTTCTTTGGTTCGGAGTTGTTGCGTTCTTCCTTTGCTTTTAAGTCAAGCTCATATGTCATCAAGTTGCCAATCAACTCTTCCATGCTTAGTTTGCTCAGATCTTTTGATTCTTGGATTGCTGTGACTTTTGCCTCAAAGTTCATTGGTAAAACTCGTAGTATCTTCCGCACAAGCTCTACCTCAGTGAATACCTTCCCAAGCGCTCTAGCATTGTATACCAAGGTTGAAAAGCGTCCAAACATATCCTTTATGCTCTCGTCTTTGTCCATCACAAAGTTTTCGTATTCATTGCTAAATAGGGCTAGCCGAGACTCCTTGACTTGAGAAGTTCCTTCGTATGTCACCTCCAAAGTATGCCATATTTCCTGTGCTGTTGTACAATGAGAAATTCTATTAAATTCATTTTTATCAAGAGCACATATCAAAGCATTCATGGCTTTAGCATTTGTCATTTTCAATCTCTTATCGTTGGCATCCCACCTATCCTTAGGTTTAGAAATCTCAGTACCACCAACGATTATAGTGGGAGGTTTATAGCCAGTTTCAATAATATCCCAAACATCATAATCAACGGAACTAAGATAAATACTCATCCTAACTTTCCAATAAGCATAATCGTTCCCGTTAAACATGGGTGGCCTAGCAATAGATTGTCCCTCAGAAAAAGCATTATTTTGTAGACTCATGACTCTAGAGTTAAAAAAAATATAAACCGGGCTCTGATACCACTTGTAGGATCTAGATTAACCCTAGAGGGGGGGTGAATAGGGTTATAGCAAATTTTCTCGATTTAAACACAGAAATAAACTGCAGAAATAAATATGCTGAAAAGTAAATCACACACAAAATTTACCCAGCTTCGGCAACCCCTGCCTACTGCTGCATTCACAGATTTCTATTAGAATTAAACAGTATCACGCTTACAACAACTCTACTAGACTCGCAGACCCTTTTGCTCCCGCTCACAAACACTCTACTAGACTCGCACACCCTGCTCCCGCCTATAGAGTTTCGCTCACTCGCAAACACTGCTCCCGCCTATAGAGCTTTGCAAACTCGCACACCCTGCTCACTGAACTAACTCAAAATAGACAATCTGACACTACCTAAACCTAGGTGGTGATTTACCTAAATTCTTTGATTCGTAAAATAAAAACAATAATTAAGAACAATAACCCTAAAACAATATTAATAAAGCCTTATAAACAAAAACCCCTTTTTTTTTTAAAGGACCGGCCCACTAATTAGAAACAGCGTCCCCTTTCTCCTTTTTATTTTATCGGCCTGGTTTCCCCTTTTTTTTTTTGAGAATAATGCTGGCCGCTGTTTTCTTCTTTCTGAGATTAGGGCTTGTAAAATTGGGGCTTTCGATCTCTCTGCTCTGGAAATTAGGGCTTGAAGTCGCTGGCTTTAATTCGATCGATCCATTGATATTTTGCGTGTCGCCTTGATCGATTTATTCCTTGTTGCTTATGCGGATGCTTCGATGGAGTTCGTGTTCGAATTGGTATGTTCTTTTTATTGCTTGCAATTGCTTGATTTCTGTATTGCGAACTCTCTCTTATGCCGATGATGATAATTTGGTTTTTATAGGGTTCGATCCCCTGAGTTTTCGTTCGTATATTCATGTTTGAATTTGTCAATGAATTACCTCGGCCACTTGATGATGCTTGAATGTTTGAGATTGATTCTGACTTCTTCAAATCACTTGAACAACACGGTTTCGAATTTATGTGTTGACCACGGCTTTAAATTGATTTCGTGATTTGTGATATTTGACTTTGTCAATTTCGTATATTTTCGATTGTTTACACATGAATTTCCTCGTTGCCACTGCAGAAACTACTGCTTCAACTTGTCACTGCATTTGGTCTTCACTTATGAACTTTGTTGTGTCTTGTTCATTCGGCTGTGCAGTTGCTATGTCTTGTAGTTGAGCATTTGAGTCAGTGCTGTATCGATTTACTTGTGATGTTCTTGTAGTCAAGGCTTTGGTTGTTGCAGTATGTCACTTTGGTTTTTACTTGTGCATTTTGCCTTGAGTACATGTATTCTTTTGTTGTATGTATTGCATCACCACTGCATCATGCTTGGCCTTGACTTGTAGAATTTCACTGTATCTTCACTTTTGCTTTGCATGGACCATGGCTTCTTTGTATGAACTGCTGTGTATTTAGAGATTGAACCTGAGCATTACTTCGAGTTGTATTTTACACCACTTTCTGTTGCACTGATTCTTGATATTTGTATCACTTGAGACTTGATGTTGACATGTGCATTTGGGTTTGTTGTTGATCTTCATGTGTTGGTTACTAATGCATACATGATCTGTGTACACTCTTTGTTCTTGCATCTTCACCTGGTTGTTCCCTATACTTGTATTTCTGGTCTGTATCATGATTGAACATAGCATTCATATTGTTGTTGGATACTTAGAACCGTCGACAACAATTCGACTTCGATTTGGTCTTTGGGCATTGCATTACTTCATGTATGCTGAGCTCTGGTCATTTGCACTTGCACACTCCAGCATTCCATTTCACCTCTGACCTGTTGGTTCATTGTGATGTTCATTTTCATTGTTGCCTTGTTGACTGTGTTGTTGCATTGTATTCTGGTCAGTGGTGCTTTGAGTCAGTACTTCACCATACTTGTTGTTGCAGTATTCTGGTCAGTGGTGCTTTGAGTCAGTGCTTCACCATATTGATGTCTCTGTTTGCTATGGCTCTGACCATCTGATTGTTGTATTGCATGTTGCTGTTTCATTTCATGCATGTTGAACTGATTTTGCTTGGTGGTCTTGTACTTGTATACTGCTGGTTTGAGGCTGTGTCACACGAGTTGGCGAGGCAGTGCACACGTGTATGAATGTACACGTGTGTATTGCAGCCACTTATGGTTACATGTCCCTGATAAAAATACTGATATGCACAGATATTGCACAGTCCAAAATGATGACGAACAACCCAAATAACTGAGGCAAACCATAGTTTCAAAAATCGTATTTTATTTTATATTGCAAAAATATTTCTTTTTCAATTTTACTGCTTTAGTGAATATTTTTGCAGATTTCTCAGATGCTGGATTCTAACTGGAATGCAGTTGAAGATAAATACGAGTGTGAGTGATATGAAGTGAGGTGACCTGTAAATATGAAATGTGATGTAATTGTAATCAAAGTTGTATAGTTATAGTGAGAGCTTGAAATTGTACTATTCAAGTTTGTAATAAATATTCGTTTGAATAAAATATTCGTTTGAATTCAAAAAACTGTGTAACTTGTTCTGTTTGAATTCAAATTCAAATTCTGTGTAATTTATTTTATTCAACAGATATTTATCTAACCAAATACATACTATTCAAAATATTTGTTTGAATAAAATTTCTGTTTGAATTCAAAATCTGTTTAACTTGTTTTGTTTGAATTCAAATTCAAATTCTGTGAAATTTAATTTTATTCAACAAATATTTATTTAAACTATGAAAAACAAAATAGTACATTACCAAATACATTTATATGAATGTATATATGTTTATTATCATCAAACAAAAATCATATAGCGCAAAGCGTATATTCAACATAGGCCTTTCCAAAAAATTCCTACTAATAAGGGATGAACCCACATCTATACACGGCTTATGAAAGGAAAAAAAAAAGCAAACTCCTATATACTTCCTCTTCTCCTTCAGTTTCATCCTCGATGTGGATCCGCCAAGGCCGCCTATGATTTTTCGTTTTGAGCCTTAGCCCTTTGACGGATCATCTCCAAAACGGAGGCATGATGTCGACATCCTCCTTTGAGATTGAGTCTAGAGGAATGCTCCCTGCAGGAGGAGTCGGAGGAACCGGATCTGCAATCGGAGGCGGAACGGACATGCTGGTATCTACAAGTGTACTGCCAGGAGATATCATCATAAGTGGAGTAGGGCTATGCGCCATCGTTCCCCCTCTGAACTTCAGCTGTGGGACGCTGCATCCATCTCGGCGTTAATTTCAGCCAGTATCTCTGCTTCTCGAATAGCTCGGGCTTCACTGTGGGCAGCAATGGTCCGTGTTAAAGCGCTAGAAGCACGCGGAAATCCACTAAGGACAAATGGTAAGGACACAAAAGGGTCGCTCTGTCGGCCGAGAAGCTCATTCATCATCTTCTCATCAAAAGAGATTGAGCTCCCTTGCGTTACTTCGATGGACACAGTCGTTGCCATAGAGGTCGCCTCGGTGACGATGGCCTCCTGCGCTTGATGTGATTCCTGGATTGCAGGAGGCGCTGTCTGTATAACTTCAGTCACTGGATAGAGAAAAGGAACAGTTGTTATTATACACTTCAATACAAGTTCTTTAGTCCAAACACACATGAGATTTGTGCAGGGTACCTTCCTCAGTAAGGCTTGAGGTTGGCTGAACGACTCCAGCAGAGTGCTCCTTTATAGGAGATAGGTGTGGTTACTCTGGGTCGTAGGCTGGAATGGACTGCAGCTCAACCATTGGAGCCAGATCGGATCTAGATGAAGTATCCATATCGGAGCTTATAACATGATGCTCGATGCCAGAGCCTTCTCCAACTTCCTGGGGCTGAGTGCCAAGCTTCTCCCTTGCTTGAGAAATCATGGAGTCATGGAGAACCTTTTTCTCATCCTCATTCAGTATCCGGTTCTCCAGCTCAAACTCATCGAAAGCTCCGTCCAGCTGCACCGACTTCTCCTCCTCAACCAGCAGATTCCAAGCGTTGTAGAGATGGGTTGGGTAATTGTCGATTCATGCCAAGTTTCTATGCTTCAGCACGTTGGCGTTGTAAGTGACAAGGAGCTCCTTACATCAGCCTCAAGCCTGGTTTCCGCTAGTCGGACCTTCTCATCAACCCCAACCTCTATCACGCGGACTTGCTCCAACGCCGCATCTCTTTCCCTCTGCAACACCACCGCTTGGTCACATGCTTCTTGTGCAGAAACGTTAGCAGCATCCTTCTCTTTTATAATTTCGGAGAACTTAGACTTGAGATCATTAAGCTCCTTGAGGGCTGCATCATGCTCCGCGGAGACGGTGGTGTTCCTATGATCCATGTCCTCCATCATGGCATAGTGCTCCCGCTTCATCCTATCCATGGCCGAGTGAGCATCATCGGCCTTCTTAAGAGCTTCTATCTCCGATTTTCGAGAAGACTCAGCCTCAGCTTTTAGCACTTGAATAATCTGGTCTTTTTGTGAAAGCTCCTTCTGTAGTTTCTAAATCATGGAAGCCCGGTCGAAAGCCACTTTAGACGCCTTCTTCGTAGCCTTCGACCACTCCTTGTACTAGAAGAAAATATCAGCAACATAGTCATGGATAGTGTTCTCGACCGATGTTGGAATTCTCTTTAAGTGTAGGGGAAAGATGTAACCGTCGAAGCATATATCGGGGAAATCCTTTTTTAATTGAGCAAGCTTTATCGCTCCTTCCCCGGTTGGTTCAGTGATAACCTGTTCTATAGCTGGAGGGACCACTATTTCAGCTCTACGTTGGGTTTCAGGCCTAGATATTGAGAAGACGGTTTATGTCGCGGAGGTTCCGAGGGCCGTGAAACATGAACTGGGGACAATGCAGGAGCTCTGGGAGGGGGTATGCGAGATCGAGATCGGTATGCATAGCCCTCATCTCTGTCGGACCGTTCCTGACTGGAGTATCCTTGATCACGGTCTCTGTCTCCTTCTCTCCTATGCGATTCGTAGTGTGACGAAGATTGGCGTTTGCTACGTAGACTACCAAGCATTGAGCCTCGATCGAACATGGTATCTGCAAAAGTAAAGCAGAGGCAGAGTTAGTAATCTTTCACAGTAGGCAGTTTATAGTCAAAAATTGTGTAATGCCGTGAAGTGTGAATATATGTGCAACCCCCCAACTAACCGGATGTGTCAACCACGCTAGTGGGAAGAGACTCGCCTAAAATTAGAGCGTGTTGGAGTTCGTCTAATCTGGCATCATGTTGAACGGACACGTCATCCGGAATTGGAAGACCGGTGAGCCCTTCATAGAGATTTTTCGTTCTCGGGGGTGCCGCCTCCAAAATTCTAACTACGGAGGTGGGCCGAGACATAACCATGGATTTTCGTCTCCCCGGTTTGGACTGCTTAAAAACGGCTGCCTTGCCTTTTCTTCTTTCCACGGAGTCCTGAATTGCGCCCTGGTCCCCAACCCAAGGTTCGTCATCAGTGTGGGTTCTTTCAGAATCAACTTCTTCAACTATGATGACTTTGGGTTTCTTGCGCTTAACTCGCTCCCTCGAGATAGTCCTTAGTGTGCAATCGAGCCTTATACTTTGCCTTCGCTCAATCAGCCCGAGAATTCTAAGGTTTCTATCTGTTAAGACCAAGTCGATGTTGCTTCTTCACTTGGGACCTCTTGGAGAACCCGAACTATCTCCTTGTAATATTTACCTTCGAGTCGATGAATTATCGCTGTAAAGAAAAAGAGATGTGGGTTTGACTTCGTCTGTAACTGTCTTATCAACTACTCGAGAAGATAGCAATACTCACGTCTAAATAGCCATCGACTGGTGAATCCTGGAGGGCATCTAACATAGAACCATTCCGTCTTAAAGTAGCTTAGTCTAGTCCAGGACCCCGTGACCACTTGACAGTTTCTCACTGCCTCCAGGAATGTAAAAGACGGACTATCAGTTCAACTTTTGAAATTGAATAAGTATCTGATCTCAATCGGGAGCGGTGGACGATAGAGATACTCCATGAATACAATGAACAAGCTGTTCAACAGAGCATATCCATTGGGGTGTATCTGAGATGGAGCGATCCCCAGAAAAGACAATACTTCTCTTATGTATTGATTGAACGAGGGACCATTCCGGCTGTGCACGCATGTCGATTGAATGCGGTATACCCCTCCGGTGGATTGTGCGGTTTGTCGTTTGGTCCTGGCAATAATACGTCGTCGATTGACTGCCCATGCCTTAAGCACATTCTCCCTAGCATATCTTCAGAAATATTGGATGGAACAGAGTCCGGCGGACTATTGATGAAAGATGAGTTAGGTGCGTCGTCCGGGGATGGATCGATAATTTCGGCTTCGATGTCCGGTACTTGAAGTTTGGGAGGAATTAAACTCTGAATTTCCTGTGGCCGCGAGCTTGAGGACTCCATGACTAGCTAACTTACGAGAAATCATCGTTAGACAATAATGAACCTGCGCTTTCCCCTATGTAAAGTGTGTGTTGTGCAGTGTAGTGTTATGCGTTACTGCGAAAGGTTCAACAGAGTTAAAGGAAGTGTGCAAACGACGAAAACTTTGAAACCCAGTTGGAGTGACCGTTATCGCTGACCGTCACAACCATACCATCCAGATGTTAGCAATCGATCCGAATTGAAATTTCTTGTCATTTTGTTAAAGTTCCATCGACGAGCTACGAAAGGCAGTCAAATATGCGGTTTAATAGTTAAGTCCAGATATGCAAGGATGAAGCTCGCCGGAATCACGCTATCAAGTGCTCAGAATTTCATATCCATCAAATGAAAGTTCGAATCGATCATGGGGAGCTTATTTGAATCCATCAGGATCCAAGTTCGTATCGCTCACCAGGAGGGTACTTCGAATCGATCGTCAACATTCGGGTTCGTATCGATCAACGTCAGTAGCATCGCATCGATCCTTGGTGTTCAAGTTCGCATCGGTCCGGAAAGTCTCGGCTTCTCATCGATCACGTTCGAGTCGATAATTTTGGTATCAGTCGCGAGGGTATATTTCGAATCGATCTGAAGCCGAGGGTTTCGCACTAATCGCTCGCTTATTTTTCGCATCGATCATTATAGATCGACACGATTTACCACCATCTCAATCGGTACGAACTATGTCATCTATCTAAAAATTCCTAGGATCAATGCAAACTCCAAGAAAAACGTTATCGCCTTCTATCGATTCGAACACAGGCCTCCCAGATCGATACGAAGTACAGATTGAGCCATTTTCATTTTATTTTTCTGCACTCTTCTTCTCCAATTAACAGGGGCATCTCCATGGCCATCCTCGACCCAGCTCCGACCCAGATCTGACCTTAAGGATTGCCAGAATTGATAATCGGCGAAGATGGGATGGATCTGGGATTCAGGCTTCACCGTTAGGATTTAGTTATAGCTGATTAATTACCTAGATTGGAAATTGAATTCAAAGAATTAAGGGATGGTATTTGATCGATTTGAAGGAAGCGTGCAGTTCCTCTTTTCTCGAGTTTCTAGATCGATGTGAGTGAGGTAAGGAAAGTAGCAGTAAAAGTGAAAAGTGAAAAATGGCCAAAGTCCAAAGTATTTATATGGACCCTAGGGAGAAAAAGGGGCGATTCGCCACCCAGTCCATGCGACCGGTTATAGCAGTTCAACTCCCGGACCAATTCAAACGTTCTATTCGAATCCATCGGCCCGCGCCTTCATCGAGGCGAAGTTACCACCAAGATTTATCGATTCAACACTGCAATTTGTTTCGATTGATTCGACTCCACCCACAATGCACCGATGCAAACTATGCCGTTCGAATCCATCGGATCACAGCATCCAGAAGACAACTTTCATCGATACAAATTGTGAATCGCCTATTCATATCAAACAACACAGAGTTCATCGATACGAAACACACAATGAAGACAATCCCAAAGGCATTGAGCTCCATCGATTCGAAACTACTTATTCATATCCATCGATGCTCGACCTACAACAATTGAAGTTCATCGATACGAAATGATGATTCGTATCCATCAATGCCAAACATATCGATGCGAAAGCAACCTTTCAAACTTCTATATCGATCCAGGAGAGGATCAATATGAAGGAACATCCAAAAGCAATCGTCAAGCGTTGTTACAACTCGAGTCTCACATCGGTTCAGGAGAGGATCGATACGGAATTCGATGCAAGAAAACCGACAATGACTCGTGAACGTGCAACGTTAACGAAAGTCAGATTAACATATATACATTTATACCAAACTCATATTAAATTTTCAACATTAACAGGAATTAGATATTCATCTAATAACGATTACGGCGACAAACAGCAAAGCACTATCATACAACAATCAGTTACAGCAACACAGGGTTACAACCTTCAAAGAAAAAGCAATGACTGTTCAGAATGAAGACTATTTGCGCCAAAATTGGCCACAAACACCCGATATCGTGAAAGCACCCGTTTATGAACACAAATCAATAACAATCAATACAGAACTCAAATCTAAGCAATAGCAATCACAATAATTCAGGAATAACAATCAGAAATACAAAATTTATAGTGGCTCGGCGATCTTGCCTACGTCCACTCTGAAGTTTATGTCTTTATTGATTCACTTGATGATTTTAATTGACTACAGCGGATTACAGTTGATGATAGATTTGAAATCTGATTACAACAATGTTAGTGAAGAGTAGAATTGAATCTAGCAGAGTTTGGACGTCGAATGGCCAAAAGATCCCCTTTCTGCAGGTTTCAGGGTGCTATTTATAGGCGTAGGAGGCCCAGATCTCGCTCAAACTTCGGGAGACTTTTTCTGGCACGTGAGTGGACCCACGTGACCGACCCCACCAAGTTTCGACCCGATCTGAGATCGATACGAAGTGATTTCGTATCCATCAAAAATGATCCAATCGAGCTAAAACTTGGTAGGAACAATCTTTACCTTGCATGGAAGCTACTGTGAAAATTTCATTGCATTTGGATCAGTGGTTTGGGAGATATGATCGATACGAGTTGATATGTTTCGGTTGGCTACTTACTTCGATTCGATCACTTCGAATCCATCCATTCGAATCAATGGATGCACGTGCCTTCAAGACGACGTGGCACGCACATCTCGCATCGATCCACCTTTTGCTCCGAGTTGACCGCTTCGACTCCATGAGTTGCGCCTCGTTTGTATCGATGACCGTTGTATTGCTCGAATCCACCAATGACGTGTACTTTGCTTCGGTTCGTAGTTCGCCCACTTCGTATCGATAGAGGTGGTGATATTCGTATCGATGGAAGTTGCCTCCATTCGATCGATACGAACAAGCATACTTGGGACGGATACGAAGTGAGAACAACATACGAACCAAGGTTCCCTGATGGATTCGACCAAGTGCCTCGATACGAACCAAGGTTTATGGATGGTGCATCGATGGATGCGAAGCGATATGGGTTGATCGATGCAAACTTCATTGATTCGAACCTGGTGGATACGAATCTGATGGATTCGAATGGACCAATGCATGACTTCCTGATGGATACAAACAATGGATTTGAACTGCTCTAAACTCAATGGATACGAACATGCTGAGGCGATGCTTGTTTGATCGATTCGAACTCGATCGATTCGAAGCTTGTTGAACTTGATGGATTCAAACAAAATGAATTGATGGATACGAATCCCATCGATTCGAAATGGCATCTCCTCAACAATTCGATGGATACGACCTATGTGTTTTAGCTAACTTGCATTGATCATATCTCGTTCATATGAACTCCGATTAACCTGAAATTTGAAACACTGGCTTTCATTGCTTTGCTTGTCATGTCCTATCAATTATAGCCTGATCTGGGCACAGACAAAATTCATTGATATCCATAGCGAAGCAATGTATAACCAATTTTTGAGACGGACTATCTTCGGTTTCCGATCGATCTTTTGGTATCACGGCTTTGCCAAAAAGCGGGATAACATTTGCCCCCCAAAACATGCCTTGCGGTAGGAAGGTGTGTTTTGTAATGCCTTGAGTTGGATGTTCATATCCTTTCAACAACCTGTAAAGAACTTGATTATTTTATATGACCTCAAATGACGATCGTTCGGGATCGTATGCCATTCGAGGTGAAACGGGACCGTTCGCGGTCATATGTCATTTGCGGCGGATGATGGAACGGGACCGTTCGTGGTCGTATGCCGTTCGCGGCGGATATCGATCGTTCGCGATCGAGTGCCGTTCAAGGCTGATGGTGACCGTTCGAGGTCGAACATAATAAGTGAATCGTGACCGTTCGCGGTCGGGTGCCGTTCGTGGCAGATTGTGATCGTTCGCGATCGTGTGCCGTTCGAGGCAAATTATGTGTGCCCGGGGGGGGGGCTTAGTATTATCAATATCGGAGTTCATGTTCGGGGGAGTTTCTGAATCAAAGACTTTGGTAGTCCCCTGCCATGCAAGAGATGCTCGTGGACCGTTCGCGATCCAATGGGCATATAAGTAAATTTTTTCACAGAACTGCAAATACCAAAGCAATAATGACACGAATCCCACAACAAATGTCCAAACAAGCAGAGTACAAATGTTCAAATCAAAATCAAAGCAAAAAAGCAAGATGAAGATGTCAAAGCGTAAACTCTTATTTTAATGCGGTTGATATTCATTCAAAGCATGCCTATGGATCTTGCGCGATCGCTTACATGTGTAAATGATTTAACCATGTTAGTGAGAGGTTTACAATTTGTTCATCATTATTTCAGTCGATCAATGGATAATAAAACGTTGTCTCGGTTCAGGGTCACCCCTAGCTGATGTAGACGGTGGTCGCTCTGGCTCCACTGCTGGAGTTTGCCTCCTCACATACTGAAGGAGCATACCGTTCCTGATATGCCCTTCCACCTCATCCTTCAGATGCCTAGAATCATTAGTGTTATGACCGTTCAATTCATGAAATACACAAAACTTATCTGATTTTCTTTCGTCAAAAGTTGGATCCCTTCGCATCGGTCTACGATACGGAGCCTGCTCTTTGGTATCCTGGTAGATTCGCTCCAAACTCTCATTCAGCTCAGAGTATGTGGTGAATCGCGGCTCCCTCCGTGGCCGCTTTGACCTGTCACCGTCATTCTCAGTCTTTCTTTTACCTTTACTAGTCTCCGCACCCTTTCCAGGTGTATTCCGCCTTTGATTGCGAAAATATCAATTCCCTCTCCTTCCTCTCTTTCGGCGTTCGCATCCTCCAATCGTAAAAACTTCTCCGCCTCATGATAGAATTCTCCTAGATCCACGGGTGGATCTTTAGTTAATGAATTTTTGGACTCTGTTCCGTCAGCTATTCCGGACACAGCTGCCATCATAACCATAGATGGATCTGGTCGATCCACCGAAGCTGCTGCCGCATTGAATCGCGTCAGAAAACTCCTCAAAGTCTCTCCAGCCTTCTATTTTAGAGTTGCCAAAGTCATCACATTCTTGGGTCTCGCAATGTGAACCCTGAATTGCCTCATGAATCTCTCGGTTAAATCTACCCACGTTCCTATGGAGCCGCTCTCTAGCTGTCTAAACCATAACGCCGCAATATCTACTAAGTACAATGGAAAGCACCGGGCCATAACTTCCTCTGATGCCCCCAACACCTCCATATGCCTCATATATTTTTTCAGATGAACTGTAGGGTCAGTCCTTCCATAATACATATCCAACGATGGTAACTTAAAGTCCGGTGGGTTCCTAGCTCATCTGATTGCCGTGGTAAAAGGGCTCCTATTAACATCCTCTAAATCTTTGTTTACTAGTCCGCCTCTCATGGCTCGCCTGACCATCTCTGTCAACCTGTCATTGCCTCCAAGATGCAATCTTCGTTCATCACTTTCGACCTGCCCCCCGAGTTCATGAGGGAGTTCTGGGATCTGCCCCCTTGACTGAGCGTTCACTCCTCTGTTACTCCTAGGTTGCGCAGATGCTCCTCTTTCTTTCTCCGGGATTGGATCAACATTCTCCATGTGCGTGCCTCCTAATCCAGGTGCTACGCTGGATGGTCCCGCTCCGTTCTGAACTCCATCCGCTTCTCTATTCTGTGCTCCAAGTTGCCCTATCTGTTGAAATAAACTCTGGATCAACTCCTCCTGTTTCTTCATCATTGTCTCCATCTCGTCCCTAGTGATGAAGATTGACGCTTGATTCGCTCCCGAGGAAGCCCCTTGACTTCCTTGATGTTCACTTCTATCTGGCCTTTGTATCTTACTAGTTTGCCTCGTCATAGCTCTTAGATCTGAATTCTTGAATCTTCAAATTTAACTTCTCCTGAGTTCAATTCTCAGTGAAAGCACCAAAATGTTTGCGCCAAAATTGGCCACAAACACCCGATATCGCGAAAGCACCCGTTTATGAACACAAATCAGCAACAATCAATATAGAACTCAGATCTAAGAAAAAGCAATCACAATAATTCAGCAATAACAATCAGAAACACAAGATTTATAGTGGTTTGGCGATCTTGCCTACGTCCACTCTGAAGTTTATGTCTTTATTGATTCACTTGATGATTTGAATTGACTACAGCGGATTACAGTTGATGATAGCTTTGAAATCTGATTACAACAGCGTTAATGAAGAGTAGAATTGAATCTAGCAGAGTCTGGACGTCGAATGGCCAAAAGATCCCCTTCCTGCAGGCTTCAGGGTGCTATTTATAGGCGTAGGAGGCCCATATCTCGCTCAAAATTTGGGAGACTTTTTCTGGCATGTGAGTGGGCCCACGTGATTGACCCCACCAAGTTTCGACTCGATCTGAGATCGATACGAAGTGATTTCGTATCCATCAAAAACTGATCCAATCGAGCTAAAACTTGGTTGGAACAATCTTTACCTTGCATGGAAGCTACTGTGAAAATTTCGTTGCATTTGGATCAGTTGTTTGGGAGATATGATCGATACGAGTTGATATGTTTCGGTTGGCTACTTACTTCGACTCGATCACTTCGAATCCATCCATTCGAATCGATGGATGCACGTGCCTTCAAGACGACGTGGCGCGCACATCTCGCATCGATATGCATTTTGCTCCGAGTTGACCGCTTCGACTCCATGAGTTGCGCCTCGTTTGTATCGATGACCGTTGTATTGCTCGAATCCACCAATGACGTGTACTTCGCTTCGGTTCGTAGTTCGCCCACTTCGTATCGATAGAGGTGGTGTTATTCGTATCGATGGAAGTTGCCTCCATTCGATCGATACAAACAAGCATACTTGGGATGGATACGAAGTGAGAACAACATACGAACCAAGGTTCCCTGATGGATTCGACCAAGTGCCTCGATACGAACCAAGGTTTATGGATGGTGCATCGATGGATGCGAAGCGATGTGGGTTGATCGATGCAAACTTCATCGATTCGAACCTGGTGGATACGAATCTGATGGATTCGAATGGACCAATGCATGACTTCCTGATGGATACGAATGATGGATTTGAACTGCTCTAAACTCAATGGATACGAACATGCTGTGGCGATGCTTGTTTGATCGATTCGAACTCGATCGATTCGAAGCATGTTGAACTTGATGGATTCGAACAAAACGAATTGATGGATACGAATCCCATCGATTCAAAATGGGCATCTCCTCAACAATTCGATGGATACGAACAGTGTGTTTTAGCCAACTTGCATTGATCATATATCGTTCATATGAACTCTGATTAACCTGAAATTTGAAACACTGGCTTTCATGGCTTTGCTTGTCATGTTCTATTAATTGTAGCTTGATCCGGGCTCGGACAAAATTCATCGATATCCATAGCGAAGCAATGTATAACCAATTTTTGAGATGGACTATCTTCGGTTTCCGATCGATCTTTTGGTATCACGGCTTTGCCAAAAAGCGGGATAATAAAGACTGCAGCTTTTCAAAGCATGTCATGTTTCCACTAGACATACTTTAGGGGCAAATGTTATCCCGCCTTTAGGCATGGCCGAGATATCAAAGAACTGGTTACAAGCTCAGGATCAATTGTCCTAGATATCGATCATGCACAGGTTCGCTATGGATGTCGATGAATTTTGTCTGAGTGTGAATCAAGCTACAACTGACAAGACATGACAACTTAAGCCATGGAAGCCTGCATTCCAAATTTCAAGTCAATCCGAGTTTATATGCTCAAGTTATGATCGATTAAACTGGAGGAAACAACCTCGTTTTCGTATCCATCTATAAACCACGGTTCGACTTGATCCGGTTCGCATCCATCACCCACTTCGCATCGATCAGTTCCTCTTGGTTTGTATCGATCAAGTTGTCAGTATTCGAATCCATCATCTTCGTATCGATCGGCTGGTGACTACTTCACGTCCATCAACAACGACAAGTCACTATTTCGTATCCATGAAGTAACTGCCCTGTTCGTATCCATCCACCTTTGTTAGCTCGTTTCCATCTCAGAGTAGATGTTCGTATCCATCAAGGAGCCTCGGTTCGCCTCGATCCAGTTCATATCGATCAATAGAACCGCTGTTCGTATCCATCGAGTTCTTGCTCATTTGTATCCATCGATGCAAACTGGATAACGGCACTTGATACAAACGAGGCAAGATTCATGGACGCGACACAGTAAACTCAGAGTAAAGCGTGGATCGATGCAAGGAACGCGCCCACGTCACCGCTTCATCATGCACATGATCGATTCGAAGCCGATCGACTCGAAGCCATGGATACGAACCAGACAGCCATCCGAGGACTTTAAACTCGTATCGATCATAACTCAAGATCCACCGATCCAAATGCTTTGAAATTTTTACAGAAGCTTACGTACAAGCCAAGGAATGTTCCTGCCAAGTTTCAGCTCGATTGAACCATTTCTTGATTGATATGAAATCGATTCGTATCGATCACAGATCGAGTCGAAACTTGGTGGGATCGATCGCTTGGGCCCACTCACATGCCACAAGGAGTCTCACGAAGTTTGGGCGAGATATCAGCTTCCTACGCCTATAAATAGCCCCCTGAAGCCTATAGAAAAGGGATCTTTTTGATTCTGAAGCGCCCAGACTCTGCTGGATCGAGATTTGCATCCTAATCTTGCTGTTTTACTCGAATTTCCAATTGTAATCTACTGTTGTTCGCTGTAATCAAGTGTAATCGTCGAAAGAGAATTAATATAGTGACAAAAACTTCATAGTGGACGTAGGCAACAGGTCGAACCACTTTAAATTGCTTGTCTGTGCATTTACATTTCTGTTTGTTGGAGTTTTTGTTAGATAATCTTCATTTTAAATTTATATTTTTCACTTTGTCTCTTCAAAAAACTTCCGAAGAGTGTTGTGCCCGTTTTTGGTACAAATAGAGAAATTCTACAGAAATCATTGCAAGGAGCCGAAAAAACAAGAAGGGTACGACTGCAATTACTACGAGCTGAATTTGAAACTTTGAAAATGAGAAGTTCAAAAAATAGTGAATAAACCACTCGTCTAAAAGTTGTAGCGAACGAGATGAAAAGAAATGGTGAAACTTTTAGTGATGTGAGGGTGATGGAAAAGCTCCTCCGTTCGTTGACAAGAAAATTTGATTATGTTATTATAGCCATTGAGGAATCAAAAGATTTGTCCACGGTTTCAATTGATGAGCTTTTGGGTACTCTTCAAGTCCATGAATAGAGAATGAACCAAAATGATGATACGAGTCATTCGGAGAAAGCATTGCAAAGTAAGGTGTTAATCAATGACAATCAAGGTGGTAGTAGTTATGTACGTGGAAGAGGAAATTATGGTGGCTATCGAGGTGGATATCGAGGTGGCTATTGAGGTGGCTACCGAGGTGGACGAGGACGTGGAAGACAACCTTTTCACAAAGGCCAGAAAAATGAAGGTTGTCAGCCAGTTGTTCATAGTCGAGGAATTCGACGCCGAGGAAGAGGCAGATTTCAACAACGAGGTGAAAAGTCTCAGTCTCAATGTTATAATTGCCACAAATATGGTCACTTCAGTTATGAGTGCAAATTAAATCCTAAGTTGGAAGAAAAAATTCAGTTTATAACAGCGAATGAAGACAAAGATGTGGATCTGCCATATTCCTCACTTACAAAGGAGATGAAGAAAGTAATAAAAATATTTGGTATCTTGACACCGGTGCCAGCAATCATATGTATGGCTAAAAGGAGTTATTCATGGAGATAGATGATACAGCCAAAGAAGATGTTACTATTGGTGACTCATTGAAAATTCCATTTAAAGGGAAATGTACGATTATGAATATCTTAAAGAATGTTGATAAGAAGTATATACATGATGTCTATTATATACCCGCTTTGAAAAGTAATATCATCAGTCTTGGCCAACTTCTAGAGAAAAAGTATAACATACATATGAGGGAGAACTCTTTCATAATCAAATATCAAGTTCAAGAATTGATCGCCAAAGTTGAGATGACAAAGAATCATCTATTTACACTAGATATGCGTACAGAGATGCAACATTGCTTAATGTCGGTCATTAAAGATAACTCATGGTTATTGCATCTAAGGTTTGGCCATTTGGGATTTATTGGCCTAAAACTATTATCAAATGGATGGTTTGCCAGAGATCAATAAACCGAATAATCTATGTGAAGCATGTTTCAAAGGAAAGCAACATCGACAAAGTTTTCCTATTGGAAAATCATGGAGAGCCAGAAGGTCATTGGAGATTGTTCAAACTGATATCGCTGGTCCATTTGACATTAAATCACTTGGTCAAAATAAGTACTACCTAACATTTATTGATGACTTTAGTAGAAAGATTCGGGTATACATTCTTAAAGAAGAACCAAAAGCTCTTGATAAATTCAAAGAGTTTAAAGCAATGGCAGAAAAACAAAAGCGGACAGTATATGAAGGTACTTAGATCTGACAAAGGAGGTGAGTATACATCAAACATGTTCAAAGACCTCCGCGAAGCTCATAGAATCATTCATCGGTTGACAACATCATTTACTTCATAGCAAAATGGTGTTGCTAAAAGAAAGAATCGCACGATCCTTGACATGGCATGGAGTATGGTGAAGGGAAAGAACCTGCCAAGAAATTTTGGGCCGAAGTAGTATTATGTATTGTTTATTTGTTGAATCGGTGTCCATCAAAGAGTGTAAGATTCAAAACACCAAATGAAGCATGGAGTGGTAGCAAACCAAAAAT
Organism: Allium cepa; assembly: GCA_030765085.1. Classification (NCBI taxonomy): domain Eukaryota; kingdom Viridiplantae; phylum Streptophyta; class Magnoliopsida; order Asparagales; family Amaryllidaceae; genus Allium; species Allium cepa. Next base: position 245,980,249 of record CM060930.1, read on the forward strand.
TGTACATTTCTGAATATTCGGGTGTATAGCATACGCACTTATTCCTGAGCAGAAGAGAAAGAAGCTCGATGATAATGGCAAGAAGTGCATCTTTATCGGATATGATAAAAGAAGCAAGGCCTGTAGACCGTATAATCCATTGACCAAGAAGGTAATTATTTTACGAGATATTGAATTTGATGAGACAGAGTACTGAAGATGGAAAGTAGAAGAAGAAAAGTTGAAGGTCCGTTCTTTCATGATGACGGCGGCGATGACTTCAACACACAGGACGTAGAAAATGATTATCAGTCTCCTCCACAAAGCCTTAATCAACTAACTCCCACATCAACATTGTCGACGTCAAGAAGCAACAGTAATAGCAACAATTGAAGGGAAGCAAAAATGCAGAGCCTTAATGACATTTATGAGGCAACAAGTCCCATGAAGACAAGGTTTGATTACTCGTTGTTATGTTTGATGGCTGAATGTGATCCAGTAACTTATGAGGAAGCTAGTGAAACAAACAAATGGATTAAGTCCATGGATGAAGAAATTGATGCAATCAAGAAGAATGACACATGGGAGCTTACGAATCTTCCTGAAGGACACAAAGTCATTGGTGTCAAAAGGGTATACAAGACAAAGACTAATTAAGAAGGAAAAGGGAAGAAGCACAAGGCAAGGTTATTTGTGAAAGGCTATAACCAGAGATACGAGATTGACTATGATGAAGTATTTGTTCCGATAGCAAGAGTTGATACTATTACACTTCTAATAAAAATCGCCGCACAAAATCAATGGAAGATATATCAGATGGATGTGAAATCAGCATTCCTAAATGAATATCTTGAAGAAGTCTATATTAAGCAATCATCTGGATATATTCAAGAAGGTCAAGAAGATAAAGTCTACAGACTAAAGAAGGCCTTATATGATTTGAAGCAAGCTCTAGGAGCCTGGAACACAAAGATAGACAAGTATTTTCAAACAAATGAGTTTGTGAAGGGTTCGTACGAGCATGCCCTATACACAAAAAGAAATCAAAATGGAAATATCATGATCATGTGCTTGTACGTGGATGATATGATTTTCACCGGAAACAATCCGGGCATGTTCAAGGACTTTAAGAAAGTTTTGAACAAAGAATTTGAGATGACAGATATTGGTCAAATGTCATACTTTCTTGGACTCGAAGTAAAGCAAAGTGAAGATGGGATATTTATGTCACAGAAGAAATATGCAGAACAAATTTTAAGCAAATTCAGAATGAAAGAATGCAAATCGGTAAGCACGCCAGTAGAAGCAGGCATGAAGCTCAAAATTGATTCAAGAGAATCGACAAATCCAACATTATTCAAAAGTCTGGTTGGAAGTCAGAGGTACCTAATTTCACACGTTCAGATATTATGTATGCAGTTGGGCTGGTCAGCAGGTACATGAAGAAGCCTAAGCAAGATCACTTCATTGCAGCCAAAAGAATTTTAAAATACATCAAAGGTACATTCGATCATTGTTTGTTTTATACACATGCTCAAGATTCAGAATTAATTGGTTACTTAAATAGTGATTATGGTGGTGATCCGGATGATGGGAAAAGTACATCTGGATATGCATTTCATATTGGTTCAGCAGTATTTTCATGGTCATCGAAAAAGCAACAAACTATCGCACTATCAACATATGAAGTAGAGTATATCGCCGCAGCAGCGTGTACATGTCAAGCAATGTGGTTGATTTATATTTTGAGTGAGTTATGCTATACACAGGAAGGTCCAGTTACTATTTATGTTGACAACAAGTTCGTTATATCACTTGCAAAGAATCCAGTTTCCCACAGTTTAAGCAAACATATCAACATAAAGTATCATTTCATTCGGGAACAGGTGAATAATAAAATTGTGGAACTAGTACATTGTAGATCGGGAGATCAAATCGAAAATATTTTTACAAAGCCGCTGAAGCCCGAAGTGTTTCAGAATTTGAAAGAAAAACTCAAAATGCAAAGTCGGGTTTGAGGGGGACTGATAGAATTTACAAATCCTCTTTCTATATTTAGTTAGTAGAAAAGAATAAATATTGCAGCATCTTATTAAGCATGTGGTTGGGAAATGAAGGTTGGGAATAGTAATAAATTGTATCCACTCTTCAAGCAAGGAAGGTGGCAATGCATTAGTATATATAGAGCCAATATGTATTAACAATCTTAAGAGAGAAGAGAAACAAAAGAGCAGCAGCTCTTAAGAAAGAAGTGTTCATTTGTAATAAAAATTATATTATTAATACATGTGTGTACATACCATGCAATGTTATATATATATCCGATGAACCCACTACGTTTCTAACAAGATTTACCAAATTAATTCAAAATTATTTATAAATCACCGAGAATAATTATAGCTACGATGAACCAACTGGGTTTTTAACAAGATTTACCAAATTAATTCAAAATTATTTATAAATCACCGAGAATAATTATAGCTACCTAATTAATTCAAAAGTAAGGTTCATGAGTGAATAGAACGAATGAACAGTGTCTTATATATCAATTGTAAAATAAAAAACCTCTACGGGGCAGCATTGTAAGTTTTACGGTTATACAAATAAATAGTGTGATAGTTGAAAGAAAAAGGCTGCAAGCATCTTATATCACAATGATCTACACAGGACCAACAAAACTAAAAACCCCTAATAGTTATACATAAAACTGTAGTATAATTTTATCCAAAAAAAGTAATGTTGTGAGTGCTTTATTTGACCTTTGCACTGCAAACAATACGAAGTGCAGAAAGTTATTGCCAAACATCTTGCTCAAAAAAGCATATCGTGCTTATGGAACGAACCAATACAAAGTTTATGTTCATGAGCGATATATAATGTTAATTATCATAATATGATAGTGAAAATTACTTTCATATCTTAAAAAGGATTTAATTGACATCCCTGAATTACAAAGGTAATCATAAAATTTTGACAACCTAAAATTCCAAAACATACAAAATTTTGCTCACCTTGGACCGTCAAGCTTTAATAGAAAACTAGCTTGCTTTCAACCCAGTGCAGGTCTTCTTTCTTGCCTGCGAGACTTACAGCTAGCATCAATATATAGTTTCACCTTCTTTATAGTGACCATCAATGGCGCTAACACTATCAGATATAATTTGTGCATGTTGCATAGTTTTTGATCATCTTCATGCTACCTGATATCATTAAAACAACATTAAGCTTTCATGCATGTTTAAGAATAAAATAAAACTAAATCGGAGCTAATAAATCGCAATATAAAACCTTACAACCCTACTCATTTCCAAAAACACACATTCTGTTGATTCAAACATAGTATATTAGATAATGGCGATTTGCATGCAAGTAAATCAGATGCCTTCTTTTCCATCCTTTTTTAATCTTATTACCTTTCAAACCTGTTAGCCAAACAAAAATAGATTCAAAGAAAATCATCAACCCTTCAGTATTTATCATAAACAAAGTTTCAACCAATTCTAATAATTTTTGTTTCAATCTAATTTTTTATATGTGCTTATTTTGATTCAACATCGGTTTGGGCTATCTACACATTTATTTTGCTTCAAAATACAGGCTTAGCCATGATTATAATCAAAGAAATAATAGACAAGAGGTAGATATACGTAAATTTTTTGGGACTATTTTTTTTGATTATTTTAATTTAAATGGTGAAAGTTAGATCACGTGAAATGAAGTCACGGGAGAGGGTATTTTTGTCAATTATAAAATTTCTTTTTCAGTAGGGTATGAAAAGCGAATTAACACATGAGCAATCGAAGGAACCAAGGGATGAAGAATGCAGTCTTGAAACCATTGCACCCATTAGAATTAATAACAAGAAATACGGCGTTGTTAAGGAAGATGTCTGTAAGAGAGCCACTGAGTGCTGGAATAACTCCATCTTGGTTTATGTGGTAAGCAGCAAACCCTATTTCTTGTTTTTCAAGGAATATATTAAACGTGTTTGGAAACCAAAAGATGAGTTCGAAATATTCTCGAGGGAAAATGGGTTTTTTCTAATTAAGTTCAATAATCCGCAAGACTGCAATTCTATAATTCAAAATGGCCCTTACTTCTACAATGACAAACTCATCATAATGAGAAGGTGGACTGAATCTTTGAAGTTGGACAGAGATCTTCTGTCAACTATGCCGATATGGGTAAGGCTACCCAGTGTTAACCTTAAACTTTGGGACAGAGAGGCATTTAGCATCATGGCAAGTATAATCGGAAAACCCATAAAGATGGATGCAGCAACTGCCATGAAATCGAGATTGAATTATGCTCGACTTCTTGTAGAAGTCACTGCAACTGATGAACTCCCAAATGAAATTTCTTTAAATCTTTATAATGGTGAAATCATTTCACAGAAAGTTGAATATGAATGGGTTCCACCAAAGTGTAGTATCTGTAAATGTTTCGGGCATCACACTGAACAATGCAACCCGAAACAGATGTGGATCCCCAAAAAGAATGATAAAGATTTACCAGCTATTCAAGAAAATAACTATGAAGCTATTCAAGAACCGAGAAACAGTGAAACTTCAAAAATCCATCAAAAATCTCAGGGAAACAAAGATCGAATCAATCAAGAAGATATCACTTTCGATCAAGAAAACAATAATAGAGAGCTCACTGACCAAAATGATCAGATCATGGCTATGGAAGTTCATCAGTTTAAAGAAAGCACTGATATATCTAATGATATGAATCTGACAAGTATGGAAGAGGGTAATAAAATACAGTTCTTTAACTCTGAAACCCCCCATGTCTCAGAGCCATGTTTATGTACAGACCAGGTTACAAAAATAATCAACCAAATTCAATTGCCTCCAAATTCCATTCAGGAAACAATAACAAAGAAGGATCCTTCCTCTTCACTTGCTGCAGATGCCGAGAAAATAAAAAGCAACCCAACACTGCCACGCAAGGGAGATCCCCCTTCAGAGCAGGCTGCAGTGACTGACTCTGTTGAATCAGTCATGCCTTGCACAGACTCTTTTGATATTTCTTCAATCAAGATTCCAGAATCTGCACATATGGAGGAAGATAAATCAGAGAAGGGAGATATCATAGAGGAATTTGATTTATCTGATTTACATATCACTAAAATGAAATCATCTGGTAAGATAAAAGGCAACAAAGAGAAAAGAGCCTTTAAGCAAAAATATATTTCAATCAATCCAGAATGGGAGCATATGTCTACAAACTTAAAAGCTAAAGGGGCTGAGAAAAAGAGGAGAGGTAAAAGCACAATGGTGTCAGGTACTATTTGATACATATTTTATATATGTCTATATTTGCTTGGAATGTTAGGGGGATGAATACCCCTACTAAACAGTCAGATATTCTCTTAATGATCAATGCTTATAAACCATCTATTGTTGCTTTAATTGAAAATAAATTGAATGATGAGAATTTTGAAAAATTTGGCTTGAAACTATCCAGAAATTGGAAAGCAATTCATAACAATGATTGTGGCTGTAAAGGTAGAATCATTGTTCTTTGGGATTCTAATATCTGGACCAATATTAATATAAACAAGGATAGTCAATTTATAGATTGCTGTTTTGAAAATGTAGGTGGATTCAACTTGCAAGTTACTAGTGTTTATGGTAGCAATTTTGATATAGAAAGGAATGCTTTGTGGCATAAACTTAAAGCCTTAAATTTGATATATGATCTCCCCTGGATTTTACTTGGTGATTTTAATACTGTTTTTCATGCTAATGAGAAGTTCGGGGGGATTAAAATCCCTCATAATAAATTAGATAGAGTCAACAAATTCTTATTAGAGTCTGGTCTTATTGAACCAGTGATTAGTGGTAATAAATACACTTGGAAGTCTGGTATAGCCAAAAACATTCACTGCAAATTAGATAGAGTTTTATATAATAAAGACTTTTTAAATAAATTTCCTAATAATATTTGTTCCACTCTGGAGCAGAATTTAAGTGACCATACTCCTCTTTTGGTCAGTCTTTTTATAAATAATGATTCTGCTACTAAAGCTCCTCCTTTTCGATTTAAAAATAGCTGGGTGTTGGAAAAAGATTATAAACCATTAATGGAAAAATGTTATAATTTTGCTTGCAGTGGTTCTAATCAATACCAGTTCTATAGTTTTTTGAAATTCACCAAAAACAATCTCAAAAACTGGAATAAAAACATCCTTTTAAATAAAAATAAAATTGTCAGTTTGAAAAAAGAGGGTAAAGTTCTTCAAATGAATGCTGATAACAATCCTGCTGATAATAATGAGATTAATAAATTTTTTCTGAATCAAAAGGAACTATCTAATGAAATGCATAAAGAGTCTGTCAATGCTAGACAAAAAGCTAAAGTAGATTGGCTAACGGTTGGTGATGACTGTACCAAATTTTTTTATGCTAAAATGAGCAGTAGAAAGCATTTAAATAACATAGGATGTATTATTGATAAAGAGGGAAATTTAACTAATGCTCATGATACAGTTGCTGAAAATGCTATAAATTTTTATAAAGATCTGTATTTTTCAACAAATTTTAATAAGAATTTCCCTTATATAACTTGCAAAACCATATTAAATCATAATGCTTCTGAAATTCTATTAGCCCCTGTAAGCATTGATGAAATTAAATTTATTATATTTAATGCTGGGGATAATAAAAGCCCGGGTCCTGATGGTTTTAATGCAAAATTTTACAAAAATAACTGGGAATATATTAAACAACAGGTTTTGAATGTTGTTACTGAGTTTATGAACAATGGCAAAATTCTTAAAAGTCTAAATCATACTTTTATAACTCTTATTCCAAAAAATAAAAATCCCACTGGTATCAGTGATTATAGGCCTATTTCTTGTTGTAACTTTATCTATAAGATTATTGCTAGTATTCTTAGTAATAGAATTAAAGTATTCTTGCCTTTTCTGGTGTCAGAAAATCAGAGTGCTTTTGTGCCTGGTAGACTCATAAATGAAAATTCTCTGTTAGCTCATGAGATGGTAAGAAAATTCAATTCTAAACAGGGTGATAATGTTTGCATTAAAATTGACTTACAGAAAGCATATGATAAGGTTAATAGACATTTTATTCATCACATCATGAAATGTATGGGATTTCCTAAAAAGTTTTGTGATTTGGTGTTTGAATGTATAGATACTCCTACATTTTCTATCCTGATTCAAGGAAAACCAGAAGGATTTATTAAATCAAATAGGGGGCTGAGACAGGGAGACCCCCTATCTCCTTATCTTTTTGCTATTGTAATGGAGTATTTTTCTATCCTTATGGAAATTGAGAGTATTAAAGGTGCTGTTCAACCTATAAACAGAATCCAACCTAGTATCAATCATTTGATATATGCTGACGATCTTATGGTGTTTGTTAAAGCCAATAAAGATAATGCAGTCTCAATTAATTCAGTTTTTGAAAACTTAAAAAAGTATGCTGGTCTTCAATTAAATGTGAACAAATGTAAAGCATATTTCAGTAAATACTGTAAATACAAAACTGAATTTCTTAATATTTTACAAATAGAAGAGGGATTTCTTCCTATAAAATACTTAGGTCTGCCTCTTTCTACAAATGTGATTAAAGACTCTGATTGCTCTACCCTTATTGATAAAATTCAGAATAGAATGGAAACTTGGTCTTGTAAGTTGCTGTCTATAGCTGGTAGACTAGAACTTATTAAAACTGTCATTTATGCTATTATTCTTTACTGGATTCAATCTTTTCAAATCCCAGCTACATCTATTAAAAAATTAGAAAGTAGATGTGCAGATTTTTTATGGAAAGGCAAATACCATAAAATCAGTTGGGAGAATGTATGCAGGCCAAAAAATGAAGGAGGTCTTGGCATTAGAAATATTAAGGATCTGTGTACTACTTGCCATTTAAAATTATTTTGGAGATTCTTAAACTCTGATTCTTTATGGGCAAGATGGATGAGGTCTAAATATTTGAAACACAATAATTTCTGGTCTACTGTTTATAATAGTAACCAATCAAACACTTGGAAACATATTTTAAACAGTAGAGATATTGGTAAATTACTGATTGAAAGAAAATTCAAAAATGGCAAAGAGACTAGTTTATGGTTTGATCCTTGGTTTAAAAATGAGACTTTTATTAATAGAGTGGGGTGGAATAGCCTTGTTATTTGTGGTGGTTCTAACAATAAAGTTTCAGATATCATAATTAATAATCAGTGGCAACCTCATATTCATCCTATTACAAATCCCCATAAAGATGAGATTTGCAAAATACAAATTGATGCTTTTGCAGAAAATGACTACTGGGAGTGGAAAGCCAACAGCAGAGGGAAGTTTTCCTTTAAAGCTACTTGGAATTTTATTAGAAGCAAACACCCAACTGAAGAATGATACAATTGCATATGGAACAGGGTGAATTGTCCCAAGATGGCATTCTGTACATACTTTGCAGTTAGAAACAGATTGCCAACTTGGGACAAATTAAACAAATGGGGAAATAATTTGAATTCACTCTGCTCCCTTTGCAATATGTGTAATGAAGATTCTAATCATATATTTTTTGAATGCAGCTACTCTGTCTACATTTGGAATCAGATTAAAGCTACGTTGAATATTGATGATAACAAGCATATGGATCTGCTCAATATTATTAAGCTTATAAATAACATGTTCAGAGTTAAATCTAAAGAAATGGACTTTGCTCACATCTTACTAACTACGGCTGTTTTCAACTTGTGGAAAGAGAGAAATCTTCGCGTGCACAACAAAAACAGCAGAAGTAAAGAACAAGTGTGGATTACTATTTTTTCTGATAGCAAGATTATTCTGCAGAAATCCAAAAAATTAGTTAAAAATCACAAATTTACTTCCCTTGCTGATGATTGGTGTTCTGAAGCTGGTAGCAAGCACCTTGAAACCTACTTGCTGCGCTCGAAAATTGTCCAAACCGAGCATAATAACAAGCTGAATCAAGATAATAGTCTCTGCAAATATCGAGATCTAGTCACTACTACTGTCAATAAGCATATTGATATTGATAACGAAAGAGATACTTATCTCAAGCATACTCTCGACGCTAATAACGTGAACTTGAGAGTCAGCAGTGTGAATAATGGAGATTATGAGAAGAAATTGTCAGATCTAGGTCACAATGACACTAGATCTAGCAAAAATCCCCTTGATACTAGCAGATTCAGTAGAGCCAGTGTCTCACATAATATATGCTTCTCGAGTAACTGTAATAGTCAGCGAGGCATGAGAAGAGAGATGAACGAAGATTTATCGTACTGGGAACGTGGTGAAACTAGTGGTTTGAAGAATGGAGAGGAGACACTGTAAATCGCCTCCGCCATTTTTCTTCCTTTTCCTGTTTCATTTTAGTTCGTTTTGGTTTGTTCTGCAGCTAGGGTTTGTATTGTGTTGTTGCATTGGGTGAGTGGTTGCGGGTATTATGCTTATACCCGTTTTGTTGTATTATTTGGGCCGGGCCCTATTTACCTTGATTCAAAAAAAAAAAAAAGAATTTTAGATAATTCTGTTGAGTCGGTATGCAACATTGTTATTTTGATATATTTATGATGATAACAATGAGTCAGGAGAATCGATTGCGTCTCTGATGAGTTAGGAAAACTGCTTTGTTCTCTTCTTTGTCCAATTATTTGTGAATATTCTTTGGATTATGGAATTTTTTATTATTTATGTCCATTCAATTAGTATGTGATTCGTTCTAACTAGTACACGTTTCTTTTTATTTGGATTGTTTCTGATGTTTATTTCCATTCTTTCTAAATTGGATTGTTTGTCTGATTTGTTTCTCATTTATTCATATATGGATGTTATTCTTGTGAGTTAAAACCCGTTCTACGCAAGCGGTAGGGTCCCACAGAATTTTTATATGTTCATCATATTACTTAGTTTTCACACGTCGGTTTTCCAGACTAAGCCGAGTGTTGTTCTATTATAATGCTTAGTTCAGATCGAGTTTTTCCTAGGTTTGCCTTAGTGATATGGAGTTATTGGAGAAGAGATGGATGTTAACCCACCGTAGTGTTTTATTTCTGTTGTATTATATTGTATATCTATCATCAATTCTAAGGTCAAAATTTTATAATTGTCTAATTGATAAGGTTTATTTTTAGCTCTGATGTACTTTGTATTTTGAAGTGACAGTTCTTACTATTTTGTTATATTACATGTTGTCGGTTCCGTTGTGAGATTCTGATTTCTCTATTCTCTGTTGGTTTCTTTTTATTTTACCCTAACAATCTCTCTTTCCGACGATTGAATATTCGGTATTTGAATACCGTGGATGTATTCGGTGTCAACACTCGATGGTCGAAAAGGCGGGTCGTTACAACTTGGTATCGGAGCAGAATGTTAAACGAAAACATTGGCTTTGGTAGAGCATGGCTCACTGGAGATAGGGTTAGTAAAAACCTAGAGGGACTAACTCATTAGAGATGTGGTAAGTGACATCCTAGAATGAGTATGGCTCACTGGAGATAGGGTTAGTAATACCCTAGAGTGAAGGACTCGTTACAGATGAGGTAAGTGACACCCTAAAATGAATTTTAGAGTATTATATATATACGAAAGCGTGTTATATACATTTATGTATGTATATATATGTATGTATATATGTGTGTATATATATGAGTCAGGAGAATCCGCTGCGTTTGAGGAAACAATTGCTTCTCCAAAAATGCATATTTTGTTGATTCTAGGTTGCATATATTGATCATAATGTAGAAGTCCACTAGTAAACCTCCGTATTAAAAATAAATATTAATATACATTAAGAAAAAATTACCTCATATTCAAAATAACAATGTAGGAGTGCACATTATCACCCTAAACATCACTCTAAATAAGTGCACATTATCACCCGAAACATATCAAAATAACAATGTGGATACCGACCGATATAATTTTAGAAAGTTCTATTTGCATCCGTTAATTTAATTTTCATATCCTACTAAAATTGAAGTTTTATAATTGACAAAAATACCCTCTTCTGTGGCATCATTTCACATGATATAACTTTTAACTACTTAAATTCAAATAATCAGAAAAACTAATTACAAAAAAAATACATACATCTACCTTCTGTTTATTATTTTTTGATTATAATCATGGATAGGCTTATATTTTGCAGCAAAGTACATGTGAATATAACCCAAAACCGAAGTTAATCAAAATAAGCACATACAATAAAGAGAGATTATTTTACTGACCTAACAACTATTCTCTATTTTACTAAAGAAAGAAATCACAAAAGAGATATATTATAAATTATATGTAGCAAAGTGGATAGACTAACCTATAATTATAAATTGAATAATGGTTAAAATTCCCAAATGATTTGACTATAGAAATTAATGTTTATTAAAGAAGAAGATAATGGTGGATGTTCTCTTACACTAGACTTAAGAATTAAGTAATTACTTGTATTACTTATAGATTAAGTAAATTAATTACCCAGTTCTGTAGAAACTTCTCCAAATATTTATGGTTTGATTTCAATGCAAATAGATAATAGTGATTTTGGTTTTCATAATTTTCCTCATTTGATTGAACCTCCATATGCGATCTTTTCTTTCTTCATAATATAAAATCAAGTAATTCGGCTTCTTTTCTCATTTATATATCTCCTGACTAATTAATTGGCTAAAAAATTAGTATCCTTCCAACATAAATTTTCCTTTTATAACTTTTCTTTCATTCTTTCCACATATAACATGATTGGCTGATAAGATCAACTAGTTAAATATTTTTCTTTTCTGGCAAATATTTGAATCATCTAAATTTACACTCTGCCTTGATTCAAATATAACAATCTCTCTTCATTACTACTAGACCTGTCAAATGGGTTGGGTTGGATCAAAATGAATTGGTCGAGTTTGACCCAACTCATTTATGAATCCATTCTTTTTGACCCATTCATGACCTAACCCGTTTATGATCCAAACCATTTAGTAAGTGGGTTATCCATTTAACACATTTAAAGATTTAAATTTGATTTTACTAATAAAAAGCAAATAGGTACGAAATTATTCTAATTCTTATTTTTACGTTTTGAATTACAATAAAAATCAAAAATTAAAAAATTAAAATTTTAATTCTAATTTTCATCGAAATTCAAATATGAAGATGTTGTAGCCTGTTATTTTCTAAAACTATCAGTCTCCATGGAGAACTACAGTGTGCATTAACAAGATGAAGTATCTGAGTGTTTTATATTGCCCATAATTTAGATGGGAATTAATCGGTCAAAGTCTCGTATGATTCTAAGTTAGTATGAAGAAGTTATTGCAATCTGAACAAAAAAATAGTGGTTCCTACACTAGACGGAGTTCAAATATGGAGATATGATAGCCTTTTACTTTAAAAGTATAACTATCTGTCCCCATGTAGAACTATAGTGTATGTTCATAAGATGAAGTATTTGAGTGTTCCATATTATCTGTAATTTAGATGGGAGTTAATCGGTCGAAATCCCGCTTGATTTCGAGTTAGCATGAGGTTATTGAAATCAGAGCAAAAAAATAGTAGTTTCTGCACTAGATGGAGTTCAAATATGGGGATGTGGTAGCTTGTTATTTTCTAAGTATAACTGTCAGTGCCCATGGAGAACTACAGTGCGTGTTAGGAAATCAAATCTACGATTTCGATGACAACAACTATACAATGGAAATCGAATATGCATATATATTTCTATTTATAGGTAATTGCTAAAGTAACATCACTAGAGAGACAAGAAAAAGGCTCAAAGAACGTATCAAGAGGCTACAAGTCGATAGAATCAGAAGAGCAATAACACAGATACAAGAAAAGCAACATGCACAAGATCAAACGTCTGAGTGCATAGCCAGACATCTGAATAAATCCTTTGGATTACAAACCAGACAGAATCAGACGCCTGGTTAATGTACTCAGACGTCTGAAAGTCTACTATATACAAAAAATATATAGAGCCAGACATTTGAGACATATTCCAGACGTCTGAAACTGAACTCAGTTGTTGACATTCAAATTACAACTGCCGCAATTGAAAAGACACCTTCGCTTCTCTTCGCTGCAACTCTTCATCACCATCAGAAGCGACCATAGAACACTTGTTAATGGATGCAAATACTCAAGGAATCTCTCTACCGCTATAAATAGCATCAAGAATCCAAGAGAAGATCTCATCTTACTTGTGCTCTTTACACTTATACTCCGATATATTCTTGATCTCTAACAATCATATATATGTATTCCACTCTTCCATATATACAGGACTCTTCAATTAGTATCTTCTATATATATATATATATATATATATATATATATATATATATATATATATATATATTGGAAGCATTTGTACTTAATAGTCAATATTCGTGTTATAGAACACACACTTGACAAGAATAAGCTTTTGTAATCAAGCCTATTCCTTCGGACGAAGTGAGGGTGTTTGATAGTCGAATTCCGAAGGGGAGCTTCGGGACTGAACGTAGGACAGAAGGTCTGAACCAGTATAAAATCCTGGTGTGCTTAGTTTATATTTTACTAGATTAACTTTATATTAGTTACGTCATATAGTTAGTCACATATACTTGCATATACACTACACGATCCATCTTATAGACTTTCAGTGCATTCACAAGATGAAGTATTCGAGTGTTCCATGTATTGCTCATAATTTACGTGGGAGTTAATCGGTCGAAGTCTCACATGATTCCGAGTTAGTACGAAGAAGTTATTATAGTTTGAACAAAAAAAATTAGCGGTTTCTACACCGAGCGGAGTTCAAATATGTGGATGTGGTAGCCTATTATTTTCCACGTACAACTGTCGGTCCCCATAAAGAAGTATAGTGTGCGTCCACAAGATGAACTATTTGAGTGTTCCATATTGTCCGTACGTTAGGTGGGAGTTAATCGGTTGCAGTCTCGCCTGATTCCGAGTTAGTATGACGAATTTATTGCGGTCTGAACAAAAAAATAGCAACTTCTACACTAGATGTAATTCAAAATATGAGGATGTGGTATGCAGTTATTTTCTTAGTGAAACTGTCGGTCTCCAGGGAGAACTATAGTGTGCATTCACAAGATGAAGTATATGAATATTCCATATTGTCCGTAATTTAGATGGAAGTTAATCGATCAAAGTCTCGCCTAATTCCGAATTAGTATGAAGAAGTTATTGCAGTTTGGAAAAAATAACGGCTTCTACACTAGGTGGAATCAAATATGGGGATGCAGTGGCCTTTTATTTTCAAGTATGACTGTCCATCCCTATGGAAAACTATAGTGTACGTTCATAAGATGAAGTATCCGAGTGTTCCAACCCTTTGTATTTTCAAATTTTAAGTTTATAGTAAATGGGTAAATGAATTATCCATTTATAACCATTTTAAAAATGGGTCAACCCAAAGCATAACTCATTTAATAAAATTCATGAATGGGTTGACCCAACTCATTTAAAAGTAGGATAAATGGGTTGTGTCGTATTTTAACAGATCTAATCGCTACATCTCAACAAATTGAGGGGTCTATGTCGCATGATGTCAAACTCAAAGTGAACAATTTTGGGCGTTACTGTCCAATCACAACTTCCAAATCTTTCCCAAGCTAAAGAAAGATAATACTACAATAAAACACCAAAATAAAGACGAAAATTTTTAGTATTTACTAATGCAATTCAGTGTTTAAATTATTTAAAACTACCAATCGAAAACTGAAGTTTCAGTCTCTGCACCCATGGTCGCAAAAAAAATTAAGACTTGTCAAAGTTTAGAATACTGATAGTTCAATCTATAATGCATTTAAAATTGAATATTAATGACTGAAAGCCGGTTTATAATCGGTCTTTAATTTACTTAATTCTTAAACATGCAGTATCCATGACAATAAACAATGATATATCAAATATAATTTAGCAAATCCACACCATAGTTTCATGTGCCACATAATATATTCAGTATCATATTGAAATGAAATAGCATCCAACAAGAACACACAAATAATAAAGTATTAACATAACACATCCATTATGACATATACACAACTTATTTTGACAGAATATAATATAACATGTCTAGTACATACATCACATTAACCTAACATGTTCGCTAAGACATTTGCACATACCCGTTTAACCCAAAAAAAAAAAAAAAAAAAAAAAAAGCAAACAAGTCCACTAACAGATACTTACATATACCACTTTGACGAATAAAACAAAGCAAACAAGTAAAGTGGGACGCCTGTCGCTCCATACCTTTAGGATATTGATATTCTTCAAAATTTTGAGGTGCTTCAAAAGACATAGAAGATTGTGAAAAATGCTGCGTATTTGAATATTGTTCCATATATGGAAGTTGTTGATGCATTAGATTGAAAAACAACATGCTTTGTTGTATAGTCCCAATCGTGTTTGAACACAAAGATGATTAAGGTGATGGATATGCTCCTGATGGCATCATAGATATGTGACCTGGTGCATAAGGTACAGGAGAAATAATGTTTAGTACAAAAAGAACTTGGCACAAAACATACAGGAATACTATAATAAATATGTGAAGGGCCCCTCCTTTGCCTTTTGAAATTCCTGATAATATGTTATAACAGCATACAATAGGAATATTTACTACATTAAACTTCTGATGGACCCCTTGCCTTTCTAAATCCTTGATAATATGTGCATTTACAGTAAGGTATTGCATTGTGCAGTGTGTAATTAATAAAATAAACATAGCAAAGCAAACTACTCTAGTTATTCAATTTCAATCATTGAATGATAAATCATAAAGGTAAACTGCACATAACATTTTGAACTATTAAGACTTTAAAATAGAACCTTTGAATAAAAAAAATCATTAGATCTAAAGATCTATTACGAAAAAATATACAATGTCTACAATTGGTACAATAATCGATGGGCATGATATATTGTTCCATTGCAGGAAGGAAAATAAAGAAGGCATGTAGGCACATATTACTACAGTTCTATGATGGAATTAGACGTAAGCTTTATGTTTATGCAATTACGTTTTGATCAATAACAGTTTTTCAGTTGTGAATTACTTATGCATGCCCGTCATAGTTGATAATAAAAGGACATTTTCAGGAATTATATGAGAAAATGATAAAATGGTAGATGAAAGCATAGACCATCTCTAAAACAAGTTCCACGAATTCACCAAACGTAGAAACATTGCTCAAAAACAAGGAGGCCAGGACAACCCATCTAAGATTACATACATTTTAATGAGAAATTGTAAGATTTCATGAAAGAGTTGTAAGATTATTGAAGCAGCTTAAAGGAGAAAGTGTAAAGTAATTGTATTGATGAAAAGTATGTTCTGTGCAGATACATTTGATTGTAATATATAGCAAATATATGTGGGCTTTATACTTCAGCCCATTACAATATGTACAGATCATTTATAACACACAAGGAGAACCGTAAGTCTCAACAAATAATTACTTCATTACTCCCCCGCAAACCCTAGCCCCTTTAGGGTTTGAAGCCGATCTGAAGAATCAGCCGAGCTGAAGAATTTCGCCAGAAATTAAGGTCAGAACTTGAGGGAAGATAACAAGAGCAGCACTGGTAACATGTATACGCAGCGAAAATTGAGTCTGAAGGAGAGATTGACAGATCTGAAGGCAAAATGGCATTTTTTCAGGAAAGGCTCAATCTTTCACGATGTGATGACTTTATCTGTCCTCTTCAGGCTCAGATCAACCACAGTAGTGGGTAAGTCAGGTATTGAGGTATGACTTTTATTACTGCTGTTTTCAGTTATTCTCAGTTGCTCTCTCAATCGAATGAAGTTTGATTTGGAGAGAGGTTTAGTAAGGATGTCAGCTTTCTGATGTGTAGATGGTAGATGATCGACATTCAGTTTTCCATGATTGACTTGATCACGAACGAAGTATAAATCCAATTCCATGTGTTTGGTGCGTGAGTGCAGGATAGGATTTGCAGATAGATGCACTGTACTCAAGTTGTCACACCATACTGTTGGTTTGTTTTCTGGTTTAATTTGTAATTCAGATAACAGTGATTCAATCCACATGATTTCTGACACAGCATTGGCAACACTTCTGTATTCAGCTTCACTACTAGATCTAGCAACAGTAGTTTGTTTTTTTGAGCACCAGGAAACTGGGTTTTTTCCAAGAAAAATACAGTAACCAGTTGTAGATCTCCTGTCGTCTGGGTCATTAGCCCAGTCTGAGTCAGCATAGCCAATTATGTTCAGTTTTTTACTTCTTTGCATGTTTAATCCGAAGTTTATTGTACCTTTTAGATATCTCAGTATTCTCTTGACAAGTTTCCAATCATCAGTAGTAGGTTTTTGCATGAATTGGCTTGCCTTATTAACACTGAATGTTATTTCTGGCCTTGTGATTGTTGCATATTGCAGTGAGCCAACTATGCTTCTGTATTGTTGTTCATTGAGTATTGCTTCTCCTTGATGTTTAGATATTTGAACATTGCTGATCATGGGAGTGGATATTGAGTTTGCCTTATCCATTTTGGCTCTGCATAGGATTTCAGTAATGTATTTCTTTTGGCTTAGTTGAATGGAGTTATCTGGAAGTTTTGTAACTTCTATGCCCAAAAAGTAGTTTAGATAGCCAAGGTCCTTGATAGAGAACTCCCGACCTAATTGCTTGATTAACTTGTTAATTTCAGTTTCACTGTTGCCTGTAACAATGAAATCATCAACATAAATCAGTACATATATTGTGATATTGATATTGAATTTAGTAAATAGTGATATGTCAGATTTTGTTGAGTTGTATCCCATCTTGACAAGTGTTGCTTTTAGCTTTTCAAACCACACTCTTGGTGCTTGTTTCAGGCCATACAATGATTTATTTAGTCTGCACACAAGTCCTTTGTTTTCTTCTTTAACAAAGCCATGTGGCTGTTCCATGAAGACTTCTTCCTGTAAAATGCCATTTAGAAAAGCATTATTGACATCAAGTTGCTTGATGGTCCAATTCTTGCATAAAGCAGTAGTAATAACTACTCTAATAGTTGTAGGTTTCACAACAGGTGAAAAAGTTTCTTTAAAATCAAATCCTCCCTGTTGTGAATATCCTTTTGCAACTAATCTTGCCTTATACTTGGATATTGTAACATCTGCATTCTTTTTTAATCTAAAAGTCCATTTGCACCCAACAACATTTTTATCTTTGGGTGTTGGGACTAATTTCCATGTATTATTCTTAATTAAAGCATCATATTCCTCTGCCATGGCAGATTTCCAATTTTCATTCTCTAAGGCCTGAAGATGGTTGCATGGCTCTTCAGTATTTAAGTTAGCACTGAAGACCTTTGGCTTGAAAATTCCACTTTTAGATCTTGTCACCATGTGGTGTCTTGTAGCAGTATTGTCCTGCTGTTGGTTCATATTTTTATCATGTTGTTGTTTGCTTTGATTTTCTGATCCTTTGGATGATTCATCAGATTGTGTGCTAACTCTTTGTGGAGATGAATGATCAGGTATACAGGGATCAGGTGTACAAACTGTGTCATCTTGTTCTTGACCCTGTCTGGTGCTGCACTGACTGGTGCCAGACATTGTGAGTTGAGGACCAGTGATGTCATTGTTGACTTGATCAGTGGCAGATTTGGTAGGTTGTTCAGATATGATTTGCACAGCAGGTATAGAATCCTTTGGTGTGTATATCTTTCTGGTTGTTTTGATTCCTACTTCTTTGAATGGAAACACTCTTTCATTGAAAACAACATGTCTTGATATGAAGATTCTTCCATTTTTGTCTAAACACTTGTACCCCTTTTGATTTGTAGTGTATCCCACAAATGTACATGGGGATGATCTATAGTTCAATTTGTGTTTATTATAAGGTCTAAGACAAGGAAAACATAAACAACCAAAGACCTTTAAATGTAGATAGTCTGGCTTGACATTGAACAGTGTTTCCAGGGGGCTTTTCATTTTCAGTACCTTAGTAGGTAGTCTGTTTATTAAAAATACTGAAGTTGAAAAGGAATCAGACCAAAAATTTTGAGGCATTGATGATTGAGCTAGCAATGTCAAGCCAGTTTCTACAATTTGTCTGTGTCTTCTTTCAATTATCCCATTTTGTTCAGAGGTGTGTGGACATGCGATTCTGTGTACTATCCCTTTGTTTTTAAAATAATTTTTTAGTGGTAAGAATTCTGTTCCACCATCAGATTGAAACACTTTGACATTGTGGTTTGTTTGCTTTTCAGCAGTATTGATAAATTGTATAACAGCATTATATGTTTCAGACTTGGCTTTCAGAAAGTATATCCACACATATTTAGAATAAGCATCAATAAAGTATATATAGTACTTGTAACCATAGTATGTACATATTGGTGCTGGACCCCACAAGTCAGTGGCAACCATTTCCAGTGGTTTATTATATATAGTTTTGGAGTCTGGAAAAGGTAGTTTGTGACTTTTACCCATTTGACAATATGTACAGATGTATGGTAAAGTACAGTTGACAGAGGAAATGGCATTGTCATTCATCACATGTTTCACAATTTTTACATTGGGATGGCCAAGCTTGCTATGCCATAAGTCAAACGTATTACAGTTTTCAATCTTTTTATTTTCAGCACTATTACACCACATTCTTTCATTTTCACAGTGTCTTGACTTAGCCAAATAGAATTTGTATAGGCCTTTATGATTTTTACCCTGCAGAAGATTTTCTTTGGTTAGAATATCTTTGACAACACAGTGTTCAGGATAAAATTCAAAGTACACTTTATTGTCTTTAGCAAATTGTGACACACTTAACAAATTTCTTTTAATTAAGGGGGCTCTAAGTAGGTTATTCAGATATAACTTTCTTTTACCTGATATAGCAGACCTACCAGTGTGTGTAATAGCAATAGTGTTACCATTACCCGTGTAAATAGAGTTCATACCTTTGTACTCCTGTCCACCAAGATTCAGATTATTCAGATTATTTGTAATGTGATTGGTTGCTCCTGAGTCTGGATACCAACAGTCTTCATTTGCTGATTCAGTGTTTTCTGATCCATTTCTGTTTGTTGTTTGATTGTTTGAATCTTGTTGAACTTGAGCCATATTTGCACTTGAGTTTGAATTCCTCTGATTGCTAGGGCCTTGACCTGGCACATAGTTTAAGTTCAACCTGAAGTAACATTTAGCAGCAGTGTGACCAATTTTTTCACAAATTTGACACTTTGGTTTGTAATTATTGTTGAATTTTCCTCTGCCTCTTCCTCTGTTAGAGGTTCCTCCTCTTTGTGTGTTTTGTCCACCTCTGTTACTGCTTTGTCCTCTGCCTCTGTAATTAGCAGCATAGTTTGCAGTGATGTCTGATTCTGGTGGTTTTCTTATATCTAATCTTGTCTCATGAGATAATAGAATGGAATGAATGTCTTCAATAGATGGCAAATCTTTTTGTGATGTGAGAACAGCAACCACAGCTTCATATTCTTCATTTAAGCCATTAAGAATTGTCATAACATGCTCAGAGGTAGATACCTTGTGGTTAGCTGCTTCCAAGCAGTCACATATTGATTTGATCTTGAATAGATATTCTCTCATGTTCATGTTGTCCTTTTTTGTTGAATGCAACTGCCTTTTATATGATAAAATCTTGGCAGCAGATTGAGAGTTGAAAACTCTTTCAACAGTAGACCAAATTTCAAAGGCACTTTTACACCCTATTACATGAGATAGTAACTTGGCAGTAATAGAGGATATTAGCCATGAGAAAATTAGTCTATCTTGTCTGTGATATCTTGTATATTCATCATTACTTATGGTTTTTCTTTCTTGATTTGTGATGCAAATAGGGGGAATTTGAATGGTGCCAAGAATATGTCCTTCGAGGCCATATCCTTCTTATGCAGTTTCAACTTGTAGTTTCCATAGTAGATAGTTATCTTCAGCAAGATGAATGTTGACCGGTTGAATTTGTGGGCTAATTCCAGATTTGAGGAGATTTTCAGCAGCTGTAGTGGCTTGCTGAGAGTTGGTGGCACTTGTGGCAGTGGCTGAAGTGTCTCCTTCAGACATAGTTGCAAGATTGGTTCAAGAATGGAGAAAACAGAGAAAGAAAGTCACGAGACAGTATTCAAGAAATGAGAGATTTTATCAAGAAATTGAAATTCCTTGGTAAGATTTCAATGATTTAATTCTTTTCTTTGCTGTGAATGCAAATCTGAGAGGTTGCAACCCAGATGATGAGATTTCTCTGATGAGTTTGCTGCTTTTCTTCACTTCTTGGATATGAATCTGAAAATTGCAACCGAACTGAAGTTCTTGGATAGGCAATCTCAATTTGATTCAGTGTTATCCTTAGATGAGAACAACACTTGTTCTTGGATAAGGATTTCAACCCAGGTGATGAGATTTCTCTGATGGGTTTGCTGCTTTTCTCCACTGCTTGGATATGAATCTGAGAATTGCAACCGAACTGAAGTTCTTGGATAGGCAATCTCAATTTGATTCAGTATTATCCTTAGATGAGAAGAACGCTTGTTCTTGGATAAGGATTTTAACCCAAATGATGAAGTTCCTCTGATGGGTGTAATTATTTTCAGAAATCTTTTGCTGTGAGGCGTGAATGCTCTGATACCATGTAAGATTTCATGAAAGAGTTGTAAGATTATTGAAGCAGTTTAAAGGAGAAAGTGTAAAGTAATTGTATTGATGAAAAGTATGTTCTGTGCAGATACATTTGATTGTAATATATAGCAAATATATGTGGGCTTTATACTTCAGCCCATTACAATATGTACAGACCATTTATAACACACAAGGAGAACCGTAAGTCTCAACAAATAATTACTTCATTAGAAATAATTGAAGATGAATTTCATCATGGTAGGAAATAAAAGATACTAAAACCATATGTCAATTTATTTCACCGCCATTATTAAACTACAGGATTAACACTTAGGATTATGTGCTATGTCCAACAGATATTGAACTAGATATCATTGCATTGATGCATAAACAAACTGCACATTGTTTTTTTTTTACAGATATTAAAATTGTAAGTTAATTTTAACTATCTACGACCATCAGGAAAAGTACAGAGTTAACATTTAGGATTATGCACTGTGTTCAATTGACATTGAATTAGACATTGCTGCATTGATGCATACAAGAACTGCACATAAATTTAATCCTATGTATCTTCCCCAATAACATTAATATGTATCTTATCCAAATGACAGTGATGCATAAAAGAACTACATTGATGAATAACAAAGTAGCCTAGGTATGCCTAATAATGATCGCGTATATCTTCTCCAAATAAACCATCACATAATACGTTATAAGACCCATTAAATAAACATGATAGGTTATAATAGGCAAGATTTCAAATCTAAGATTTCGGTCGTGTTTCGCCTCGTAAATTTTACATCCATTATCTCGTATCGTAGGATTTCTCGAATGAAATGAGTGTATCTGAGGTGTACATCTCAAGACTACCTCGGAGTAAAATAATTTTAAATTTGATATTTTTAAGATTATTGTAATAATTGTTATCTATATATAAAAGTTTTTAACATTCATAACTTATATAAAATGATAATATTAATTTTACATTTTAGATCAGAGCAATAACAAAATTGATTTGTTATTAACTGAATAATTCCCTACCAATTTGAAAATTAAAAGTTACAAAATAAATAATAAGTTTTTTTTTGCTCATTAGTTAAATTGTAAACAGAAGAATTACAGGTAAGTAAAATGTCATTAGAGTATAATTTCTTATAGACTCGCATAAGAAGTATAAAAAAATGACAGATGAAAAAACATAATTTCATATGAGATCTTCTATTGAGATCTCACCTCAAATTTTACTACCTTGGACAAGATGAGTGTCGTGATATATAAACAAATTTTGTTGTCTCGCTTCGCTAAATCTCGTCTCGCTCAAGTTCGAAAATGAGATCTCGAGCAAGATCGTGGACGAGATGAACGAAATCTGAAACAATGATAATAGATTACAATAACAAAGTTTTGATTTTTGTTGATTCATATAGCTGGAACTTAGCCAATTCGATTGAACCCTAAATTAAATATTAGGTTAACACCTTGATAATAATTTGAAATAAGCTTTATTTCGCTGGGTGTATGTTAATACAGAGATTTAGATCTTTTACTAAACTATTTTATGACAGTTTTCTGCCGAAATAAATAACATATGGACGTTTGTGGGCAATTATAAGATATAGAACATGTATATTACCTCCATTCCCACACCTTTTAAGTAGTAAGCTTAGCCGACGTTCACAGCCATATCTGTTATACGTCTAGTATACCAAAACAGAGAATAATCAATTATAAACTCGTCGCACAAGTTTATAACTTAGATTTCCACTACACTGGAATTCTGTATTGATTATTATAACAATATGAATGTTGTAAATAAGCTACAACAATAGCGTTATACTACTTTGAATAAATAGTATAACCAGAATAATGGATAGAATACAGAATAATGTATATAAATATACAAACAGACTAGAATTCTAACCCGGATTATGTCTGAGGATCTTCGTAACGATTTCCTTAAGAATTTTATTTTAAAATTCCCCCAAGATACAACAGACGTATTCTGCTCGAGATAGCAATGAGTATATCACTCTGTGATTTAGAGTATAGAAGCAGAAGAGAAGAAGAAGATTCGGATTGTAAAAAATGAGTTAGGAAAGTGATCAGTTTTCCTTCTTGTTTATAGTTGATCCGTATCTCTTCCGAACGGTCGTGTCTGCACCCGTTCGCTCAAACAGTCGCGTATGTACCTCATCGTAAAGTCACATCCATTTTTCTGCCATCGCTGCCCTTTAACGGGTCGCACCCGCTCATGCCGCATCCATTCGTCCGCGTCCGCTTCAGTTGGGTCGCACCCGCCTGTGTTCAGCCGTACCTGTTTGCTTCTAACGGATCGCACCCGCCACTGTTCGCGCCTATTCAACCCACGTCCGCTTCCGAACAGATCCGCATCTGTTCATATGGCCTGCAACTGTCAAAAAGCCCGGTCCAGTTTGTAGTAAAAATACAAGTATCATATTAGACCCAAGCACGAGCCCGTCCCGGTTCGGTCGGTCGGACGGACGGCGGCGGTGGCGCGCGCGTGTGTGGTGGTGATGCAAAATCTCCCTCCTCACAACGAAGTATACATTTGGGAGCCCCAGGCCCCCAACCTCCACTTGAGAAAGACATATATAAACTAGTATACCTCTCAACAAATTGGTGATGTGGGACATTGAATATTTCCATTCATTATTTTCTTTTAGGAATTCCAACAATCCCCCACATGAATGATAATATACATATCCCCCACACAAAGCGAAATATCACAGAGTACATATGGAATAATGCTTTATTGTGGATAAGTAGATATTTCACTTTGAACTTTCCCTAGTTAAAACTTATCAGATCTACTTGGCTAATCGGTGAGTTATTTCATCTTGAACCGTCGGCCTTTATTGTATATCCAGACAATAAGCTTTACGAAGCATTGATTCCCTTCTCATCCAATCTCTTGGTTGTGTTCATTTTGGTCCTGAACAATTTTTGGTTTGGCGAGTGTTTTTAGAGAATAAAAGCCTTTTAAAATTCTCATAGAGCCGACCCAGCTCACACTAACATAGGTGATCGCAACCATTAAGAGTATCCTACATATACCCCACTTGTTATTTCCAAGATATGGTCATCATTAAAAAATATAGTTTTAACCTTTAAATACTTCTGTAGGCATGCATTTATGTTGTGCACCATAGGAATGGAGTTGGACTATGTCCTCGCAAATGCATTACGTCTTGAGTTATTCAGAACCGGTTTGCCTATTGATCCTAGTCCGTGGGATCTCCAGTTGCTAGGATATGTTTCCGTATAAGATAACTCTTGGTGGTTTAGGCTTTTAAACCCATTCCCCTTGATGCGGAGTCAATTTTCTCTCTTGATAAACCTTTAGTAAATGGATCCGCTAGGTTATCATTTGTTCTCCAATAATCTATGGAAATAGTTCCATTTGAGAGTAACTGCCTAACTGTGTTATGGCGTCGACGAATACGTCGTGACTTTCCATTATACACAAAGTTGTGCGCTCTGCTTAGCGCAGCTTGGTTATCACAGTGTATGCATATGGCCGGTACAGGTTTAGGCCAAAATGGAATATCTTCTAAAAAATGACGAAGCCATTCTGCTTCTTCGCCTGCTTTATCTAATGCGACGAACTCTGATTCCATAGTGGATCGAGCTATGCATGTTTGTTTAGTAGATTTCCATGACATTGCTGCCCCTTCTAAGGTAAAGACATAACCACTCGTTGATTTTGATTCCTCTGAATCTGCAATCCAGTTTGCATCACTATATCCTTCTAAGACGGTAGGATATTTTCCATGATGTAAGGAAAAATTAGTGGTATTCTTTAAATATCCCAACACTCTCATTAGTGCTTTCCAGTGTTTCTTTCCTGGATTGCTTGTATACCTGCTTAGTCGACTTAATGCATAAGCTATATCTTGTCTTGTGCAATTCATGAGATACATGAGACATCCTATTACACGAGAATATTCCAGTTGCATTACACTCTCATTAGTTTTTATGCAGTACTTCTGATGGATTAAAAGGTGTTTTTACTCCTTTAATTCCAAAATTTTGAAATCTTTCAATCACTTTTTCTATATAATGTGATTGAGATAACTCAATTCCATTAGGTGTTCTTATTATTTTTATTCCCAAAATAACATCTGCAACACCCAAGTTTTTTATGTCAAAATTGTTAATCAACATTTTCTTTATGGTCTCAATTACCTGAGTATTTGGACCGAATATTAGCATATCATCCACATATAGACAGATCATCACATATGATTGTCCAAGTTGTTTATAATAAACACATTTGTTACATTCATTTATACGAAAACCATTTCTCATCATGACACTATCAAATTTTGCGTGCCATTGCTTTGGAGCTTGTTTTAGTCCGTATAATGATTTGACTAATCTACAGACTTTGTTTTCATTTCCTTTGGAAATAAATCCCTTAGGTTGCTCAATGTAAATTTCCTCATCGAGATTTCCATTTAAGAATGTTGTTTTTACATCCATTTGATGAATTTATAGATGGATGCAATTGCTATTAACATTCTTATAGAGGTTATTCGTGTTACCGGCGAATATGTTTCAAAAAGTCTACTTCTTCTTTTTGACGATATCCTTTGGCTACTAATCTGGCTTTATACTTATCGATAGAGCCATCTGCTTTCATTTTCTTCTTGAAAATCCATTTGCAGCCAATAGGTTTAATCCCAAGTGGAATATCAACAATTTCCCAAGTTTTATTACTTAGAATTGAATCAATCTCACTTTGGATTGCTTCTTTCCAACATGAAGATTCTGAAGATGACATTGCTTCCTTGTACGTTTGAGGTTCGTGTTCTAACACACAAGTGAAAAAATCCGAACCAAATGTCTTGAAAGTCCTAGCCCTTACGCTTCTTCTTGGTTCAACTTCCTCAATCTCATGATGAGTTTCACCTTCATGTGAATTGCTTAATTCTTCTCTTGTCCTTTTAGGGACATTATTTCCTTCATTCCTTTTGTGTGGAAATACGTCTTCAAAGAATGAGGCATCTCTAGATTCCATGATTGTATTTACATGAATATCAGCTATATCAGACTTGAATACCAAAAATCTGTAGGCACTACTATTTTGGGTTGGCCCAAGATAATAACAATCTACTGTTTTTGGTCGAAGTTTGACTCTCTTGGGAGGCGGAACTAGAACTTTTTCCAAGCACCCGCACACTTTGAGGTATTTAAAACTTGGTTTGTGTCCTTTCCATAACTCATATGGAATTGTTCCTGTTTTATTGTGAGGGACTTTGTTTAATATGTGATTAGACATATTTAAGGCTTCCCCCCACAAGTTCGTCGGTAGACCAGAAGTTAAAAACATGGCAGTAATCATGTCTTTTAACGTTCTGTTCTTCCTCTCAGCTACACCATTTTGTTGTGGTGAATATGGAGCTGTTGTTTGATGAGTTATACCATTTTCGGCACAGAACTGTTCAAATGGTGATTCATATTCTCCACCTCGATCAGATCTCAATATCTTGATCTTTTTATTTAACTGATTTTCTACCTCAGCTTTGTACTTTATAAATGATGTAATTGCTTCATCTTTACTATTCAAAAGATATACATAGCAATATCGCGTATGGTCATCAATAAAAGTGATAAAGTACTTTTTCCCACCTCTTGTAGGTAATGATTTAAAATCACATAAATCTGTATGAACCAAACCTAGTGGTTCGGTGCTTCTATCAACAGATTGAAATGGTTTTTTAACCATTTTTGCTTCTACACATGTCTCACATTTGTAGTTCTTATCTACTTGGAATTTCGGAATTATTCCCAAGTTTGATAATATATTCATTTTTCGAAAATTTATGTGTCCTAATCTATCATGCCATAGTAAAATTTCGTGCTCAAGCAAATAATAAACTTCAAGTTTATTAATAGCACAATCAGAATACATATTTTTGTTGCCGACAACGGCTACATTTGCCTTAAATAGGCCATCAAATAAAATTCTTAAGATGTTATACGTCTAGTATACCAAAACAGAGAATAATCAATTATAAACTCGTCGCACAAGTTTATAACTCAGATTTCCACTACACTGGAATTCTGTATTAATTATTATAACAATATGAATGTTGTAAATAAGCTACAACAATAGCGTTATACTATTTTGAATAAATAGTATTATAGGATCTAGATTAACCCTAGAGGGGGGGTGAATAGGGTTATAGCAAATTTTCTCGATTTAAACACAGAAACAAACTGCAGAAATAAATATGCTGAAAAGTAAATCACACACAAAATTTACCCAGCTTCGGCAACCCCTGCCTACTGCTGCATTCCCAGATTTCTATTAGAATTAAACAGTCACCCGCTTACAAACACTCTAACAGACTCGCAAACCCTGCTCCCGCTTACGAACACTCTAATAGACTCGCAAACCCTACTCCCGCCTATAGAGTTTTGCAAACTCGCAAACCCTGCTCCCGCCTATAGGGTTTTGCAAACTCACACACCCTGCTCACTGAACTAATTCTAACTAGACAATCTGACACAACCTACAACCTAGGTGGTGATTTACCAAGACTTGATTTGAAAAGAACAAATAAAAAATAAAACTGATAAACAAAAAACCCCTTTAAAAATAAACCCTAAATAAATAAACTAAAAACCTATTTAAAATAAACTAAAGTCCTCTTTTGTAAAAACAAGGCCGGCCCATTTCTATTTCTTTAACCCGATCCTTTTTTATAATGGCGGCCGTTTCCTCTTTGCAACTGAATTAGGGCTTCGGTCTTCTTTTCAGAAACTAGGGTTTCGTTGGTGGCGATTACAATTGCTTGACTTCCTTGCTTTGTAATTGATCGCCTCTTGAGATCGGCTGCTTGATTGACTTCGAGATTGCGAATTACCTCTGGTACGTTGTTCGTATCTTTTGCTTTGTTAGGATTTAATCTGATTGTTCTTGTTAGCTCTGCATTGCCGATGATGAACTTGGGTTTATATTTGGATTTGATTCGATTTTTCTACTCTTGCCGATGATGATTTGGGTGATGTATTTATATGAATTCTGAGACCCTAATCAATTCGATACTTTCCTAAATTTTCCTTTCCTAATACTGTTGCAACTTGATATACACGGTTTTGTTTGTGTAGCGTTCGATTTAACTTGTTTCATATGGAAAAGAACTTTCCTCTTTTAATTTGCTTTGACTTTTTCAAAAATTCTTTTTTGATTTTTGACAGTATACATTCACGAATCCCCTTCTTGACTTCTGTATGTTTCCATGATTTCGTCTTGGACTGGAGACCATTTCTGCACTGTTGAATTTTGTTCATCCACTGTGGCTTTCGACTTTAACTGTGTATTATGACTTTGAATGCTAGCGTTCTTGGTTTCATATGCATTGAGTTTCATTGTGTATCTTCACTGTGTTGCATTCATGTTGGTTTAGTTGTGTACTTGCCCGGCCATTTAAACTGCACTTATACTTCTGGTTCTTCATTCTGGTTGGTCTGCATTTTTGTTGTTGTTTTGGCCTTGTACCTGTAGTCTTCATTGTTGTGTTGTATACTCTCTGTATACATACTTGTACAACTTGTATTTGCACTTGCTTTATTTGTAATCTCTGGTACTGCTGTGTCATTGGTCATTGTTGCATAAATGAACTGTTGCTCCAATTGTCATTGATGTATCACTACTTGTGTAGTTTGGTCTTGCATTTTCATTTGGTTGTTGCAGTCCTATGTTTTCATACCCATTTCTGCAATACAGCTACTTGTATGTAGCCTTTGTTGTTTTGTATATATGTTCTATTCTGCATCACTTGTATACATTTGCCACTGTTTGTTCACTTTGATTCTGTTGTGTCTGACTTGTACTACTCTGGTCTTGCTTTGTACTTGACTCTGAAATATTCTGACCTGATGCATTTGGACTTGATCATACTTGATGCACTTTACTTGAGTCTGGTCATTGTTGGCATTTCTGGTCTTTTGGTCATGTTGAACTGTTGCACTGAGTCTCTGGTTGGTGCATTGCCACACTGAACTTGATTCATGCTTGTTGCATTCATTTGTTTGCTTTTTATCACTGCAAAATTCTTGCAGTCTTCATTTTTGCTGTTATGTCACTTCGAATTGCACTTGCTCTGCACTGTGTCTTGTTCACCATGTTGCATGCATGTTTTCCTGTCTTTGTGTTCTGGTCATTGCTTGTGACATCCATGTTGCAACTGATTTGTACTTTGAATGCATCTGCGCATATCACTGTTTCATTACTGGTCTTTGCATCCATTCATGTTGATTTTTGAAATTTCACTTGAGTTGAATCCAGTTTCAAAAACTCGGGTTTGACCTTGTGCTCGTGTCGTGATTTTAAATATATTGCACGTGAGTTGAACCCGGCTTTTCATTTGGGTTTGACCTGCGCTCACCTGTCCTTGTAGCATTATCAAGTGTATATCGATGTGCACGGCATTGTGGCATGTACAGTGATACACTGTGCATGTCACATTGTTCGTGTGTGATGAATTCAAATGTAAATGATGACGAACAACCCAAATAACTGAGGCAAATAACATTTTCAAAAATCCATATTTTATTTTATATTGCAGAAATATTTCTTTTTTATATTTTACTGCGTTAGTGAATATTTTTGTAGATTGCTCAGATGCTAGATTCTAACTAGAATGAAGTTGAAGATAAACTACGAGTGTGAGTGATATGTAGTGAGGCATTTATGTAAATTGTAATTGTGATGTATTGTAAACAAAATTGTATATGTATAGTGAGAGTTTGAATTTGTACTATTCAAAAATGTAATAAATATTTGTTTGAATAAAATTTCTGTTTGAATTCAAATTCTGTGTATTTAATTTTATTCGGCAAATATTTATTTAATCTATGAAAAATAAAATAGTACATTAACAAATACATTTAAACGAATGTATATATGTTTTTTATCATCAAACAAAAATCATATAAGCGCATATTCAACAAGTATAACCAGAATAACGGATAGAATACAGAATAATGTATATAAATATACAAACAGACTAGAATTCTAACCCGGATTATGTCTGAGGCTCGTCGTAACGATTGCCTTAAGAATTTTATTTCAAAATTCCTCCAAGATACAACAGACGTATTCTGCTCGAGATTGTAATGGGTATATCACTCCGTGATTTAGAGTATAGCAGCATAAGAGAAGAAGAAGATTCGGATTAGTTAGGAAAGTGATTAGTTTTCGTTCCTATTTATAGTTGGTCCGTATCTCTTCCGAACGGTCTTGTCTGCACCCCTTCGCTCAAACAGTCGCGTCTGTACCTCTTCGTACAGTCACATCCGTTTTTCTGCCATCGCTGCCATTTAACGGGTCGCACCCGCCACTGTTCGCGCCTATTCAACCCGCGTTTGCTTCCAAACAGATCCGCATCTGTTCATATGGCCTGCAACTGTCAGATTGCCCGATCCAATTTGTAGTAAAAATACGAGTATCATATCGAGCCCGAGCCCGAGAACGACCCGGCCCGGCCCGGTTCGGTCGGTCGGACGGGCAGCGGCGGTGGCGCGCGCGTGTGGTGGTGTTGCAAGATCTCCCTCCTCACAACGAAGCATACATTTGGGAGCCCCAGACCCCCAACATCCGCTTGAGAAAGGCATATATAAACTAGTATACCTCTCAACAAATTGGCGATGTGGGACATTCTATATTTCCATTCATTATTTTCTTTTAGGAATTCCAACAATATCTACTCAAGGCTCTGATGTCACCTTCCACTCTTGAAAGTCATAGACATCGTGGTGGCTTCTGCTCCCAATGCCCACAAGATGAGGTTGTCATGGCCCTCAGAGCGTTGTTTTACTTACAAGTGACATGCCACTTACACTATATCAATGGTTGTTTGTATCATTTTTATTATTTTTCTTGTTAAATCTTAATCTTCCTCTCTTCTCTTCCTCACATCATCATTTCCTCCTTTTCTTTTTCACCACCAATACTTCAAAATTTTATACAACTTATTAACAAAAAGTCTGATTGCCAGTACAGTTTAGAACATAAAGATATGACTGACATGGATGTTCTTCAAAAATCTTCTGAATTCGAGAAATACCTATAACTCCAGTTCAGCAGGGCCGGCCTTAGGGAAAGACAGCCGTCTGGGGCAACCGACCTGACGGGGGCAACGACGTGGTGGTGATAGGTTCTGTCATTTATTTAGATAAAATGGGTTATACAATAACAAAAATAACTGACAATGTAGTGAGGTAGTTAGGTAATTGTTATTTAAATCAAGCAACCAATGTTCGAATATGTAAAGCTGCAAATTTTTGGGGCAATTTTTTTAAGTTCGGTCTAGGGCCACGTGACCGGTTGGGCCGGGGCTGCGGTTCAGACATCAAAATACACTGATTTGAGCTGGGTTGAAGTTATAGTTTTTGGCACTCCGTGCATTGCCAGATATTTGAATGAGTAAACCATATTTAATAACTTTATTTGACCATATTCAAAACTACCACTATTACTATTACTGTGTAATGATAAAAATCCAAGTTTTAAAGAAATGATGAGATTTTTTTGCACTACTTAACATGGTGTTTGAGATCGAGCAGCAAAATAAAAAAGATTTAATACATTTTTTGTTCAATTTCATGCAGATTTACATATTGTAGCACAAACCGATCATTATATTATCTAGCCATAAGGCCATTAGATTAATATCATATTAGAACAAATAAAACATCAAATATTCATCATCCTTATCCAGAAATTGCATTGAAGACATAAATGAACACATGTAGTTCCATGCTTTCCTACTGTTCATGTTGTTTCTCATATGTCAGACATTAAAGATATGCAACACTAAATACCCTAATCATATATTTGTTTGATCTGATAGTTAAATTGTTATGGCTCGATGGGAAGTGGGAAGTTATTGTTCATGATGTTATAATATTATGCAATGTTTTGACGTTGAATACTCTACTCCATAGAAACGGGTTTTAAGAATAAATACATTCTAAACTATCGTTCACCGTCATCACAGCTCATTGGAAGAGTTCGTAGAAATAAGAGTTATTCTTATTTTGTCCCACGTCGCCCGATATGTAGAATTGTTCAAGTGTAGTAAAAGTTGTAGGATTCGGTGTTTAAATTATCTAAGGTTCAACATAAATGAGAATTTTACCCCAAGGGGGGAATGTGATTATCATATTGCATAGAGTTCTCAAAAACAATTAAGCATATATAACACCTAAATAACATTTGTAGCCAACTATTTTGTCCAAATTAATCATGTAAATTACTAGTGGCAATGCCAATTGATGTGACGTATAATATCAGCAGATAATAAGCTATTGCAGCAAGGATGGCACTAAGAAAAACAGAAAATGTGTGACTAGAAATAAACTAACTTGTGAAATGAGGAAATGTGCCGGTAAATGGAGAAAATCCCATTTGATGCCACTGTGTAGGCTCGGTAGTTTGTGAAGGCATGGTGGCTTGTGAAAACATGTTGGACTGAGCGGGAATAGAAGGCGATGTACGAACATTCGGTTGCGAAGATACCGGGATATGCGTTGGATTTGCGATTTGCATATGTGCATTAGACTGTATTGGCATACCAGAGGATTTGGACCCTACAATACAATGGATTTTGACCATTAAAATGAACCGACACAAGAAATTAATACTATCAATTTATAAACATCCGTAAATTGTAAATAATAGACATTACTATATGATAATAAATATAATTGAATATATCAACGTTAAAACACTATATTAATGTTCATTTGATGTTCTTGATATTCTATTGGTAGTACAATATATTATGTTTATTGTTTAAGAATTGGCAAATTATATACACAAAACATAAATTACTTTACCTACATGGTAAAAAAAAATATTAAAGACAAAAACACCATTATTTAAAAACAATTAAAATCAATATTAAAGAATGAAAATTTCATTGTCCACATTGTATATAGTCAGTATAATTTCTTTCATAAAGTAATTAAAATTTATATCCATTATGAACTGAATTAAATTTAATCCTTTGAAGCTTTAAATTTGTTAATAAAATTTTAGGTTATATTCATAAGTAGTCAATTTTGACATTTTTCATTTCAAATTAATCATAAAAACTAAATTTTCTAATTAACTAATAAAAAATAATATGGTTTATTGAGTACTAAATTATTCCCAATCTTTACTTTATTTAAATCAATTTTGTATTTAATATCAAAATTTAATTAGTTTGACATATTAATATTCAAAAATTAAACTTAAATTCCTATATATATATATATTAACATAATTTAAATATATATCCAATTAAAGATTTGAATTTGAATTGCAAAGATTTTAGAAATCAAGGTTCCGTAGTTCGATCAATGCATGAGAGTATGTTAGTGGCAAGAGAAAATTATTTCGTTTTATTCCAACGTGTGAATAATTTTGTAATATGTATGATGTATGTTTATTAAGCAAAAAGTGGTGTATATGATTTTAGAAAAATGTTTAGTGTATGTACAGTAATTTATAGTGTGTGAATAGAATTTGTCTTAGGAAATAATCATACAGCCTGATAATTTTATGAAAGCTTTGGATAGCAAAAAATATTCTTTAAGAGCATTACAAATTGTTGTTTCTACCTTTGGAGTCATATACTCGTATACATACAAAATATCGCATAACATGTATGAATGTTAATCCAAGTCATCTTTTATAATGAACTATAGTAGCAAGTGACACGATGGATGAGGGAAGAAATATGTTATGTATAGTATTGCATGTATGTAACAAGTATATTCAAAAGGCACGTGTTATGTTACTTTTTGCATGTGTAGTTTCTTGCTTTTTCGCATATGTAGTTTATTGCTTGAAATGTATCTCGACCAAGTATATAGACTAATTAGTATGATTAAAGAAAAATAGCATAGATTAAATATATTTGCATTTGAGATTGTAGAGATAAAGCTGGTTACTTCATTTTCTAACTTCTAAAAATTATCGAACCTCCCATAACCTGCATAGAAATCCACACAACCACTTATAACTCAGACTTAATTTTTATGAGAAAAATAAATCTTCAAAATATATTAAATAGATAAGTTTTGGATTTTCTGGGAAATAAAAGATCCTATTTTTGCTGTAGAATAGTATGAGGGAACATTAGGGTAGGTAATAATATAGGGGCTACAATCAAACAAAAAATGTAAACAATAACAGCAATATTGCGGTAAGAGAAGAATTTTAGGTCATTGGTTGATTTTATTTCAACAATATTGCAGTAATACTGGAGTAACAAAAGATAGAAACAAATAATTTAGGTCATTAATGAATTTTGTTTCATTAAGAGAAGAAAATCATGGATTCATTTTGTTTCTAGTAAAAACAAGTTATTCCTTCTGATTCCAATTAAACCGTACATAATAACATCGATTTTGTATCAGATGATGGAAAACATACCTATTAATTATAATTCGGAGGAAGAGGGAGACGATTCCCGCGCAATCAGTTGGAACCGTGGAGGAAGGGAAAATATTTTATTATAGAGAGAGTGAAGGATTTCATTCAGCTATGTTTCAAGGAGCTCTGATGTGTTTCAGGAAGTGAGGAGAGGAGCCAAAAGATAATACCCTTTGTGAGAAATTATAAAGGGTAGGTTTGGCTTACATCTCTTATAGGTTTTTTTTTGAATAAGCAGGTACAAGGCCCATGGCCCAGAAACTAAAAGATCGGGTAAAGAAACCGATAACCACAAAAATAAAACAAACTCAAGAGTCATAAAAGAAACAACACTAGGATTTCCACCATCATATTTTCGAGAAACCCTAGTATATCCAGAAAGATTAAAAATGGCGGAGGCTCTCGAGCTTCATCCATACTCTTTTGCTCCGCTCCTCTCTCCTTTTTCCCCAGAAGGATCAGACATCCTTGAAACTGCTACACTTCTCCTCTACCCCGCGATCTAAACTTTCGTTGTTCAGATCAGTGATTAGCTTACTCGATCTGAGCTCGCAATAGCCTGTGAATGAGAAATCCTTCAAGTTATTTGATTCGTGAGCTTTGCGAAGATGAAAATTGTCATCTTTATCAGAGCTGGCGATTTGCTTATTCGATTTGAGCTCGTGATAGCCTGTGGATGTAAAATCCTTCAAGTTAATAGTTTCCTGAGCTTTGCAAAGGCGAAAGTTGTCTGCTTTATCAGATCTGCTCTGAGGAAGCTCCGACTTTTCTGAAATGGCTTTCGGATTATGCAGGTACCACTCCATATGTTTATTGCCTGCTTCTCTATTCCATTGCTCTGCTAAAAGGGCATATTTGGTTTGATTTTTAACTTTTTTCTTTGATTTACGAAGCATAATCCTGCTGTCCTCCTCTATCAGTAACCATCTTTGTTCCTTAGTAAGTTTTTCTTTGTTGTGATTACGATTATTCCTTTCTTTCCATATATGATAGATAGCAGTAGTGAGTAGAACATTTGCAAAGTCATTCTCAAATGATTTGCCACTGAAATTAACATTGATGTGATGCACTGTCTGTTTTAGATCCATAAGCCCATTGTTCTGTATTCCCAGCCTTGTTTGGATTCAATTCCAGATAACTGCTGTGATGCCCCATCTCTATACTCACGCTAGCCAATGATACTGCGGGGTAATGCCGTCAACTAGCGCGGAGAATAAAGCTGTTGAGGAGCGACCATCCGTGTAATTGCTTTGTACGAGCACCGATATGTCAGATAAAATTATAACATGCATTTCATCTTAAGAGAAAATCCGACATACCGATACAAACTCAAGGCTACCACACGATGGCTATATATAATCTTCGAAAAAAAATATAGAAATAAACATAACACAAATCAGTCACAGAATTCCATATCTCAAAGGAGGAAACAGATATGAATATTACACATGAAAGTGTACATCAGAGTAGCGGTCAAATAAGATCCACAATGTCACAAAAGAATAGATACAAGTGCAAGAAAAAAGAATATGTATACATCAAGGAGTTAATATCACAAATGTATACAACCAAAAACTACTAAACTAAAATAGTTAGCCAAAAGTCAGATGATGGTTCTAGATAAGAGGTCATGAGGAAGCACATGTAAAATCTTAGTCTGACACGAGTATTATTTAAGAAGAAAATAATAAATGGATCAGTCTAGCTATAATTATCAGATAAATGAGATAGAATAAGAGATATAATAAAAACGTATGATAACCAAAAATGTCATACTTTGAAAAGTGTACGATAGACAACACCAAAATCATACAATATCTCAAAGATCTCAAATCACAAAAAAGAATGCCAAGTTCTTTATTTCATTCACCAAACCATAAATATTGACAATTTTATCAATGCCAACCACAAAAGTTAGTGAAACACAAATTCACCAATGCACAAATATTGAGAAAGCTTATCAAAGTAAATCACGAAAATTGGTGAAACGCAAATTCTAGAAATCATCAAAAGAAATCCAGAAAATCACAAAAAGGGGGAAAGAGGCCTATCACTAAAACGGGAGCATGAAAACTCACCAACACGTGTATTACGCTATTCCATGGTTGCTAACCATTAATTTTGAGCCGAGGCTCCACTAAAACGGCCCGAAGACCATGAGCCGAAGCTCCACTAAAACGGCCCGAAGACCATGGGTCACTACCCTGCCAAGCCGAAGCTCCACTAAAAACGGGGTTTAGTCTCCCTCATAGACAAAGAGACATCGCAAATTACTAGTTTAAATAATAAAATGATCATCACCGATCATCAAAAGTGTCAATTACACTAAACTAGTAAATATATGGGTTTAGCTTCATGTCCCATAACCACTAGCTTAAGTTAAATATTTACGAACAAATTGTAAATTTCCACTAGGAAATTGTCACAAGAGATTTTCGGACCGAAAATCCGACGACGATGCTATATTTTTATAAAATATTTAAATATACAATCATAAAATATGCGGGTTGTTACAACTGCATTCAAAAAATAAATGATTAATACATTCGTCTTCACTATTGCATAAGGAACAAAGTGATTCAGCTTTTTTATCCCATTTCTTTATTCTATCCCGGGTTGGTAATCTGTTATTTATAGCAAAATATGAACAGATTGTCATCTTGGGATTGTTTACTTTGTTCCATTTGCAATGATGCCAGTCTGTTGTAGACTGTTTGTTTTTGACACATTCCTAAGTTTTTTTAAAAGAAAACTTCCCTTTACAGCTAGCAGTCCACTCCCAATAATTAGTTTCAGCATTGAGATCAATGGGAATACATTTGATAGCATTTCTATGTGGATTAGTAATGGGGTGTAGTTGAGGCTTCCATTGATTATCTTTAATAATCATGGAAACATTTGCATTATCATTGCCAAAAATAACTAAATTATCCAAGCCAATTCTGTTTACAAATGATTCATGCTGAAACCAAGGGTCAAACCATAAATTAGTTTCATTTCCTGATTTGAAAATTCTTTCTAATAGAGGTTTGCCAATGTTTCTACATTTTAGAATCTGTTTCCAAGCATTTGACTGACTGTCTTTAGATAGTATATTCCAAAAGTTACCTTTTTTGAGATACTTATCTTTCATCCCTTTTGACCATAATGAGTCAGTACTTATAAATCTCCAAAACATTTTTATATGACATGTGGAGCTTAAATCATTCAAATTTCTAATTCCCATCCCCCTTCTTTTTTGGGTTTACAAATTTTTTCCAACTGATTTTATGGTAACCCTCTTTCCAAAGGAAATCAGCACATCTACTTTCTAGTTTCTTAATAGATGCAGCTGGGATATGGAATGTTTGAAGCCAATATAAAATAATGGCATAAATAACTGTTTTAATTAATTCCATTCTCCCAGCTATGGAAAGGAGTTTACATAACCATGTATCCATTCTTTCTTGAATTTTATCAATAAGAATAGAACAGTCACTATCTTTAATTTGATTAACAGAAAGAGGTAGCCCTAAGTATTTAATTGGCAATTTTCCCTCGCAATATGTCTAGTACTTCATTTTTATATTTACTGCATTTGCTGAAATATACTTTACTCTTAAACTCATTCACCTGCAAACCTGCATGCTTATGTAAATTTGAAAGAATTTGTGAAATAGCATAGCCATTCTGTTCATTTGCTTTTGTAAATAGCATCAAGTCATCAACATATATTAGGTGAGAATTAGTAGGTTGAACTTTATTTATGGGAGAAATATGACCTTTTATCATTTCTATTTCCACAAGAATGGAGAGATATTCCATACTATAGTGATAAATTATGGTGATAGTGGGTCACCTTGACGAATACCTCTGTTGCTTTTGATAAAACCCACCGGTTTACCTTGAATTAGGATAGAAAAGGTAGGGGTACTAATAGATTCGTATACTAAATCACAAAATTTAATAGGAAAACCCAAGCTGGTCATCATATGATAGATAAAATGTCTATTAACTTTATCAAATGCCTTATGTAAATCAGTTTTAAGGCACATATTATCCCTATTTTTAGTACTAAAGTTCCTAACCATCTCATGAGCTAACATAGAGTTTTCATATATCAATCTACCGGGAACAAAAGCACTTTGGTTTTCTGAGATTAGAAAAGGGAGAAACACCTTAATTCTGTTGCTAAACACACTAGGAATAATCTTGTAAATGACATTACAGCGGGATATAGGTCTATAATCTCCAATGCTAGATGGATTTTTATTTTTAGGAATTAAGGTAATAAAAGTATGATTCAAACTTTTTAAAAGCTAACTTTTTCAAAAAATTCACTGACTACTGTCGTCACCTGCCCTTTTAAGCTATCCCAATGGTTTTTATAAAATTTAGCATTAAAACCATCATGGCCAGGGCTTTTATTATCCCCAACATTAAAAATAATAGCTTTAATTTCATTTTCTGACACAGAAGCAAGAAGAATTTTTTCTGCCACACTGTTCAGCTTATGTTTGTAGATATTTTTGGAAAATTTTGAATTTGGTTTTTAGAAAGGTAAAGTTCATTATAAAACTTCAAAGCTTCTTCAATAATAGAGTTATAGGAATTGGTAGACTTACCAGAACTGTTAATAATATTCCCTATATTATTATATGTTTCCTAGTTGACATTTTAGCATGAAAGAATTTGGTGCAGTCATCCCCCAAAGTAAGCCAATCCACTTTAGCCTTTTGTTTTGCATTAGCTGAATTGATGTACATCTCTCTAGATATATTTTGTTGATTCTCGAAAAACATTTTAACAGAATTTACATTTTCAGGATTTAGTCAGCAAGATCTTGTAAAGTTTTCCCTTTTTTCTGAAGATTGTTTAAAATGTTTTTATCCTGAAAATGAGATTTATTCCAAACTTTTAAGTTATGTTTAACATGTTTCAAAAACATATTAAACTGAAATTGTTTATTACCATCATAAGAAAAATTGAGGCATTCTTTAATTAAACCATCATACTCCTCATCACAAATCCATCCATTGTTAAATCTAAAGGGTATATTTTCTTATCAAGAAAATCCACTTCATTAAAAGGCTTTATGAAAATTAGAGTATGATCACTAGTATTCTGTTCTAGTGTACTACAATTAAAATTTAGGAAAATTTTATAAAATTCATTATTCACTAGAACCCTGTCAACTTTATAGTGAATATTTTTTTCAACACCAGATTTCCAAGTAAATTTATTTCCAGAAAGACAAGCCTCAATCAGACCAGTTTCAATCATAAATTTATTAATCCTATCTAATTTACTTTGGGGTATATGACTTCCTCCAGATTTTTCATAAGAATGAAGAACAGTATTAAAGTCCCCCATTAAAATCGAAGGAAAATCAATAACATGGTTCATAGCTTTTAGTCTACACCATAACCCATTTCTTTCACTTTCAAAATTACTTCCATAAACACTAGTGACTTGTATTGAAAATCCACCAACATTTTTAAAACTACTATTAATGTACTGTAAATCTTTATTAATTTTGTCAATGGACTAAATGTTAGAATCCCATATTAGCATTATTCTACCCTTACAACCACATTCATTATTATTAATATACTTCCACTTTCTATCAAGTTTCATACTAAATTTTTCCATACTATCATTATTCATCTTGTTTTCAATTAGAGCAATAATAGTAGGCTTATAAACCCTGAACATATGCAAAATATCATTCTGTTTGGCTGGGGAATTCATTCCCCTAACATTCCATGCAAATAAACTCATAATTGAAAAATTATAATAACAAGGGGTTTAAATTGTACCTGACACGGTGGTACTCCTACCTTTCCTCTTGTACTCAAGCTCCTTTCTTTTAATCTAGTTGACATTTCTGTCCATTCTGGATTGCTAGATACATATTTTTGCTTAAAGTCGGATTTTTCTTTGTTCTTACCTCTACTACTTTTCTTTGGAATATGCAGTTGGGCAATATCAAACTGCTCAGATGCTTGAGGTAGAATCGAAATACAACAACCCATTTCCTCTGATTCTGGGATTTGGATCAAGGATGTATCGAGTTCAGTAGATGTGTGGGGCAAGGCTGAGTCAGGATTTAATATCTCCTTAGTCTCTGCAGCCTTCTTTAGAGGAGGATCATCTTCTAATGATATGGCATCTGAGATATTGGCATTATGTAGAAATTTATCTTTGTTAGCTTTAACATAATTGTTTGTAATTAAACAAGGAACTGGAACAGGAGGGGATCCAAAATCTAAGACCATTGCATTAACATCTCCCTCCATCTCTATTGTATGACTATTTTTCGTTTTACTCTTTGATGATTTCTCTATTTGATGAACTTCCTCTGCTGTGATCTGATTTTCTTGATCAGTGAGCATCTTTTCTTGGTCGGAGATGATTCCTTTAAGGATGATTCGCTCTTCATTATTTTTGTACCAGTAAATCCCTCGTTTATATTATTTTCATTTGTGGTCAACCTGGATGTGCCATTCGTTTCTTGATGATTATTAGCTTGATATTCTTGATTAGTTGTTTTCAAAACCCATGCTTTTTTCGAGTTGCATTGTTCTCTGAGATGTCCAAAGCATTTACATGTAATACATTTCGATGGGATCCACTCATATTCCACCTTTTGAGTTATAGTTTCCCCATTGAACATAGTTACATTAATTTCATTTGGGAGTTCATCTTCTGCGGCAACTTCAACTAGGAGACGAGCATAATTCAATCTCGTTTTCAAAGTAGTTGCTGCATCCATTTTAACATCTCTAATAGGTTTCAAAATAAAGAAAACATCCTTTTCAAACAAAACTTATATTTTAGGTCCCTATATTCAAATTCGCACATGCAAAAAGCCCCAAACACCCTTTATGTTTTTAACATTTCAAACGCGTATAACTTTATGTACAAAAATCGGATCAACATATCGTTTTCACCAAAAAATCACAAATTTTGTGATCTTTAAAATGAGATCCATTGTTGATACCAAAAATTCATATTTGTAGCAAATGTGCAATTATTTCAAATATTTGCAGACAATTCAGCAAATTTTAAACATTTTCGATTTTTTTTTCAAATTTCCAAAATTTGCAAATAATTGTAGACATCTCTGCAACTATATAGTATAGTTGCAGAAATGTCTGCAACTATTGCATATAGTTGCAGAAATTGGTATTGTTGCAGAAATGTCTACAACTATTGCATATAGTTGCAAACATTTTTGCAACTATACCATATAGTTGCAGAAATTTCTGCAACTATATGCAATAGTTGTAGACATTTCTGCAACTATTACATATAGTTGTAGACATTTCTGCAACTATTGCATATAGTTGCAGATTTGCAATAACGGTATGGTATAGTTGTAGAAATATCTACAACTATTGCATACAGTTGCATACATTTTTGTAACTATTACATATAGTTGCAGAAATGCAACAACTAAATGGTATAGTTGCAGAAATATCCGCAACTATTGCATATAGTTGTAGAAATTTCTGCATCTATCTGGTATAATTGCAGTTTTCCATTGAAATCGATAAAGCTGTGCTCGCCATTGAAGAAGATGAAATCAAGAAAGATAAGTTCATCAATGAAGAAGAAGAGAAATCAAGCAAGATAAGCTCGTTTAAAATCAATCGTGCAAGAAGCGGAGGGGTATTTTAGGGAAAAAACAGCCGAAATGAAAAACAGGGACCTGCAAATTATGTTTTCTTGTAGGAGGAGTTTTAGTGAATTAAGTTTCTTTTAGGGATGCGTGCCTAATATTCACAATTATAAAATTGTTTTATAGTTAATGACACAACGTAATGAATGAAAAACTTATGGTTGATTAATTACATAGTCACAAACTTATGGATGAATATGCTAAATAAGAAAGGACATTGTTGTAATCTGCACTATATAATGAGTGTATAAATATGGAGTTTGATTGTATTGTAATATCTTCTCAATTCAATAAAATTGTTCTCTCTCTAATGGTCTCTATTCTCTTTATTTTGTAACACGTTATCAGCACGAAGATCGTATTAAACTTTAAAACAGTGAGCTATCTTTTTGAACTGAAAGATCTAAA
Organism: Allium cepa; assembly: GCA_030765085.1. Lineage (NCBI taxonomy): Eukaryota > Viridiplantae > Streptophyta > Magnoliopsida > Asparagales > Amaryllidaceae > Allium > Allium cepa. The sequence goes on from CM060930.1 coordinate 246,023,366, forward strand.
CTTTTAGATCTCATTCCATTGTTCGATGGAAAAAAGGTTTTCATTTTGAATTTTTTTGTTTGGATTTCAGTTTGAATGAGAACTGTAGAAATGATTTTGCCACATGATTTATATTTCCAAAAGAAATATTTCATTGTTTCTTAAAGAAACAAATATAAGGATAATATATATCTAGAAGATCGTATTAAGTTTATATGAAAGAATAGAAACCTGAAGTTCATATGTACGAAGGTGAAAGATTAAAGTTTTCATAAGCTGAAATAAAGCCTTGAAGAAAATAAGCGAGCAATTCCGAAAGAAGACGTTGATATGTCCAGAAGACATAACATAAAAACAATATGTTGGAATAACATTACAAATGTGGTAAATACTATTTTCTCGAAGAGAAATAGTATTATGATTCTCGTATTTGAATACAATTATGAAGAGTCCTCTTGTTTTGTTGTGTTTATTTAATATCGAAGACCTGAAGTTCTCAAATAAAAATTATGCATATAAGTTTGCATTCCTAAAAAATAGGAAGGGATTATATATTAAAATTAAAATATATAAGTTTGAGATGTGAAGCTTTGAATTATTAGAAAAGCTAATTCAGATTATGGTAAATTCTAATTGCAATCAAACCTGAAATTTGATAATGAAAATCAAGTTGTACCATTTAGGATCTAAAGTACTAAACAAAGACTTTATTTTAAAATTGGAACTTGAAGTTCTAAAAATATTTGCCAATATATTAACTACTAAACCAAATAAATGTATAGAAATTTTTTCACTCTAGAAGTGATAATAGTAATAAAAAAAAAATCTCCAGAAGAGTTTTGTTGATATATTTGGTGCTTTTACTAAACCAAATAAATACATAGAAACATATCTACTCTCCTACTCTCTTTCTTTTTAATAGAAAATAAGGTATTCTAATAGAAGTTTATTTCGTAATTTTTTTTCCTTCTTCCATGCATCCAATCATGCCTTTCAAAAGGTAAAATATAATAGATCAAATTTTTTTCTTTTGGCTCATCAAGTATGTATTTTGGATTCTTCGTAAAATGAATGTTAACATTTATACACCCATTAATTCTGTTATATATATAAAACTCATTCATATTTCCTCTTTCAACAAAGAGGTATTCCAATGTTTACTATTTTATAAGCTTAATCTTTGACCTATTATTGTCATGTCACAAGAATATACTTATTGATTGTTATCAATAGCTGTAACTCATACAACACACTTTTTAGTTGCCAAGTCAAACTATTTTGTTTTCATGATATTATTCATACACTATGTGATGTACAAATTTCCTCTCTATTTAGCTTACATTATGTAAATAGTTAAATACATTAATTCATATATTAATTAGTAGCAATTTAATAAATCACTAAATAAAATTAATTTATTAATGAGAATGGTTCGACAAAGATGTGTATGAATACTTCATACATTTATTCTTCTTTTGTACATTTTATTATTGAAAAGGATCGTAACGTATATACATGGTATATATTTATGTTTCTCATTATTGCAGTTGTTATGAATTAATAAATGGTTCTTAATACTACATATTCATATTCTTAAATCTACCTATATTATGAAAGTAAACATAATAAAGTCAGCACAATCTTTGATTATAATTGTAATTTATTCATCTTTTGTTACGCCTCTGTGGTCCTTGGTTTGGGGATGACTGATTAACTCTATGGTTCTACATATAAGACATTTCGGACCTTGTATTATGTACAAACAAATAGTGAATGCTGTTGTGACAAATATTTTCACCTTATGCAATTTATTTTATGAACAGTTCACAAAATGGCAAACATCGCCAAGCTTGAATTTAAAGCTTTGGATATATCTGGAGACAACTACTTATCATGGATACTGGATGCTGAAATTCATTTGCAATCTCAATGCTTAAAAAATGCCAATAAAAATGGCAATACTATGTCCAAGCAGGACAAAGCAAAGGCTCTAATATTTTTAAGACGTCATATCCACGACGATCTAAAAACATAATATTTGACTAAAAAAGACCCTCTCCACTTATGGAACTCCCTGAAGGAGCGTTATGACCACCAGATGATGGTCATACTTCCAAACACTAGGCAAGAGTGGTTGAACCTGAGGTTTCAGGACTTTAAGTCTATAAGAGAATATAATTCTGCAATGTTTAGAATCAATTCTAAACTGAAATTATGTGGAGAAAAGGTGGATGACGCACAAATGCTTGAAAAGACTTTCTCAACATTTCATGCCTCGAATATACTCTTGCAGCAGCAATATCGAGAGCATCATTTTACAAAATAATCAGAACTCATAGAATGCTTACTAATTGCTGAAAAAAATAATGAATTGCTTATAAAAAAGCACTCCTCAAGACCAACTGGTTCAACTGCATTACCTGAAGTTAATGCTAATTTTGCCCACTCTGGAAGAGGTAGGGGTCGAGGTCGAGGTAGAGGACGCGGTCGTGGACATTGATATAACTCCAGCAGAGGCGGTTATGGTGGTTTTAAAGGTATGGAACGCCATTTGGGTGATGATATATGCTTACTAGATAGTGCAACTACTAATACAATTTTGAAAAACCAGAAGTTTTTCTCTGAACTATCTGAAAATTTCTCAGCTAAAGTCTCCACTATTGGTGGATCTGGCAATATAATTGACGGGTCCGGAAGAGCCCATGTAATATTACTAAACGGTACGCATATCTTTATTCATAATGCATTATACTCAAGCAACTCTAAAAGAAATTTGCTGAGTTTTAAAGATATAAGAATGAATATATACCATATTGAAACTATAAATTGAAACAACAAAGAATATCTTTGTGTTATTTCTAGAATTAAAAGCCAGAAGCTTATCATAGAAAATTTTGGTACAATTTCAACTGGTTTATATTTTACAAAAAATGGCATAGTTGAATCTCACTCTATAAACATAAGCTAGAAGCTCGCAAATACAAAGATATTGATTCTTTGACATGATCGCTTGGGTCATCTTTGATCAACTATGATGCGTAAAATTGCCAAAAACTCAAATGGACATGATTTATCAAACCAATTGAATTTACCAAGTGATTACTTATGTGCCCCATGTGCACAAGGAAAATTAATCACTCGACCTTCATATAGTAAAATCACTTTCGAATCTCCAACATTTCTACAAAGAATTCAAGGTGATATATGTGGTCCAATCCACCTTGAATGTGGACCATTCAAATATTTTATGGATTGATTGATGCATCAACTCGTTGGTCACATTTCTATTTACTTTTTACAAGAAATTTGGCATTCTCCAAGCTACTTGCTCAAATAATAAAATTGAGAGCACACTTCTTTGATCATCAAATTAAATCAATTTGACTAGATAATGCTGGAGAATTTGCTTCTCAAGTATTTGATTATTATTGTCTATCATTGGAAATGGAAATTGAACATCCAGTAGCTCATGTTCACACTCAAAATGGTCTAGCAGAATCATTAATTTAGAGCTTGTAACTTATTACAAGACCATTGCTTATGCAATCAAAACTACCCATTTCAGCTTGGGGGCATGCAATTTTGCATGCGTCGAAATTGGTTAAAATTAGACCAATAGTTTATCATCAGCTTTCACCATCACAGGTCTTAACAGGATCTCAACCAAATATTTCACATTTACAAAAATTTGGTTGTGCTGTGCATATACCTATTAATCCCTTACTTCGTACTAAAATGGATCCTCAATGACGGTTGGGAATTTATGTGGGATTTTATTCCCCATCGATAATTCATGACCTTAAACCTCTTACACGTGATGTCTTCACTGCAAGATTTTCAGACTATAAATTTGATGAGACAATCTTCCCGCCGTTAGGGGAGGAAAGACTGTTCCAGTAGAACGGCGTGAAATATCATGGAACAATCCATCTATGTCTTATTTGGATCCACGTACCAAACAATGCCAATATGAGGTATAAATAATTTTACATATTCAAAATATTGCAAATCAACTGCCAGATGCATTTAGTGACACTGCAAAAATAACTAAATCTCACATTCCAGCAGCAAATGCACCGGCAAAAATTTAAGTCCCTGAAGGATCAAAAGTAAATACAGCAGCAAATGCACCGGCAAAAATTTAAGTCCCTGAAGGATCAAAAGTAAATACAGCAGCAAATGAATCTAAAGCAAGACAAAAACGTGGAAAGTCAATTGGTTTAAAAGACTAGGCGCCTAGAAAAAGAAAGTCTAATGAAAAATCATCAGTTAAGGAACCGCCTAAAGAGGTTATAAATGATAAAAAGATCACCCAAATGAAAATCCCAATTCTCCTAAAAGTGCGGAAGGAAATATTATCCCAAAAGAGATAAAAGAAGCTTCCAACGATAAAATGGTACCTAATAATAATGAGATCTCAATATTTTATACGAACTATGGAGAACTATAGGATCGAAGTAAAATAATAATTGATGATGTATTCTCATTCGCAGCAACTACTGAAATAATTGAAAGTCATGACCATAATGAGAATGACGACAATGAACCAAATAGCATAAATGAATGTCGAAAAAGACACGATTGGCTAAAATGGAAAGATGCTATCCAAGTGGAACTAGATTCACAACAAAAACATGGTGTATTTGGACCAATAGAGAAAACACCAGAAAATGTTAAACCGGTAGGTTATAAATGGGTATTCGTTAGAAAACGAAATGATAAAAATGAAGTCGTGAGGTACAAGGCACGACTTGTCGCACAAGGATTCCTACAGAGACCATATTTTGACTTTAAGGAAACTTACTCCCCTGTTATGGATGTCATAACGTTCCGATATTTGATAAGCCTTGTAGTTTTTGAAAAACTGAATATAAGATTAACGGATGTTGTGATAGCTTATTTTTACAGTGAATTAGATACCAATATTTACATGAAAATTCCAGATGGATATAAATTACCTGAAGCAAAATCAAAATCCATGTACTCATTAAAATTAAGACGATCGCTATATGGCTTGAAACAATCTGGAAGGATATGGTATAACCGTCTTAGTAAATATTTGATAAAAGAAGGATATGAAAACAATCTCGTTTGTCCATGTGTCTTTATAAAGAAATCGGTAAAGGGATTTTCTATCTTAGCAGTTTATGTTGATGACATAAATTTGATTGAGACTCCATAAGAAATTGATGAAACAATAAATTATTTAAAGAAGGAATTTGAAATAAAAGATCTTGGCAAATCTAAGCACTATCTCGGTCTACAGATTGAGCATAGTACTAATGACATATTAATCCATCAATCAAACTACATTGAGAAAATTCCACAGCGTTTTCAAATGGATAAAGCATATCCACTTTGTACGCCGATGGTTGTTAGATCTTTAGATATTAAAAAGAACCCTTACCATCCAAAAGAAGAAGATGAGAATGTGCTTGGCCCGGAAGTGTCATATCTTAGTGCCATTGGTGCATTATTATATTTGGCCCAATGCACAAGACCAGATATTGTATTTTCAGTAAATCTTCTAGCAAGGCACAGTTAAGAACCAACAAAAAGACACTGGAATGGTATAAAACATATCATGAAATATCTTCGTGGAACGAAAAATTTGGGTTTGTTTTATTCTAACACAGGCAATAATCCAAATCTAGTTGGCTATGCCGATGCAGGTTATCTTTCTGACCCACATAAGGCAAGATCACAAACTGGATGTGTGGTTAATAACAGCAATGCAACAATTTCATGGCGATCTACAAAACAAACATTAGCAGCAACATCATCTAATCACTCTGAAATACTAGCACTACATGAAGCAGGTAAAGAATGTATTTGGCTGAGATCACCAATTGAGCATATTCGAAAAAGCTGTCAACTCCCATCAGTAACAGTAGGGTCAACCATTATTTATGAAGATAATGCAGCATGTGTAGCTCAAATCCAAATAGGTTATATTAAGGTTGATAGGACGAAACACATTTCTCCTAAATTTTTCTTCACACATGAGCTACAAAAGGATTATAAGATAGAAGTGAAACAAATCCAATACCAAGAAAATCCGACGGACCTATTCACAAAGGCGCTTTCAAAATCAACATTTCAGAAGATGGTGTACAAAATTGGTATGCGTCGGCTGCATCAACAGACTAATTGAATAATGCTTTATAATTCGGGGGGAGCGTATGAAATATGCTATAATGTACTTTTTTTCCTTCACTAATATTTTTCCCACTGGGTTTTTATTAGTAAGATTTTAATTAGGCATTATCTTGATCCAGAAGTATCAACCCTCGTAGTAACATTATAAAATATATGTTACTTAAAGATGAAATCAAGTTGCACTCTTTTCCTTGTTTATGATTTTTTCCCACTGGGTTTTTTATAACAAGGTTTTTAATGAGGCAGTTACTCTTATCATCTTTACATACGCATATTCAAGAGGGAGTGTTGTAATATATATTAATAATAGGGATGAATATGCTAAATAAGAAAGGGCATTGTTGTAATCTGCACTGCATAAGGAGTCTATAAATATGGAGTTTGATTGTACTGTAATATCTATCTCAATTCAATAAAATTATTCTCTCTCTGATGGTCTCCATTCTCTTTATTTTGTAACATTATAGTTAATGACACAACGTAATGAATGAAAAACTTATGGTTGATTAATTACAAAGTCACAAATTTACTACCGTTTATCAATTTATCTGGTCCTCTTTTTAGGTTTTAAATTACAACAAAATAGCTACATGTTCTTGGTTTTTATATTATTATAAGAAAAATACCCATAGAAATAAATACATAAATTTGGTCCATATTTTTTAGAAATAGAATATGAAAGCTGATTTGTGCTTTTCTGATTTTGAAATTTATTCTGAAATTTTTGAAAACCGCAAATTAACTTGCACTTTCCATCAGGAAAATGCAAGCTAGTTTGCGATTTCCGACTTAGAAAAAACAGTGACTTAATTTACATGCCCATTGCTACTAGTATTTTTCTTGTAACAACATCAGAAATAGGAAGCTTCTTTGCAAAGCGTCTTTTAGTTATCTTGCCTTATATTATAAAGCAAAACCATTGGTCAAAGAGTCAAAGTGAAGTCTTTTTCATAGTTCTCAAAACGTCCATGTATTCCAATGTCAAAAAATGAAATAATTGATCATTTCTGTCATTCTACTTCCACATTTACTGAATACTTCAGTTAATCGCACGATCATCCTCAATTACTCCCAATGATTTTACCTTCTTCTCCCCCTCTTTTTCTTTCACTACACCAAACCTATTCAGATCTCTTTTCAGTTTTCACGTTGGATCCTTTGTTGGTGAGGCAGTTCATTTTGAATTAGCAAGGTGACATGCCTAGAGCGCTAGAGGTTGCCGCTCTCAACTTTAGTCACGCAAGTGATTTTTTTAAAGTTATCGGTTTGAAGTTTTAATCTTTTAAGTTCATAATTTCATGTTACCTCTAATTCTCAATAAACTCACTCTGGATTTTTATTACCTAGAAAAACCATACTTTTTCAAACTTCCTAATTCTTCGTATAGGCTAGGGAAATTGAATCTCCACCTCTTCCTCAAAAAGTCGTTTGCTAGATCTCAAACTTGGTACTGTTAGTAAACTAAATTCTGACCAGTTTATACTCCTTTTAGTTTGATTTCAAATTTTGTTGTTTTTTGTACTAAATTTATTTAAATGGTTACAAAAAAATATTATGCTTCTAAACCCTAAACGAACTGTGAAAGAGATGGATTATCTATGTCTAATAAGGTGTTTTGCTGTGATTTTTAGTTTTCATAGCTTCATTTTGTTGTATATTAACTAAAGGTTTGATTTTGTTTACAGACCTGTATTAGTATACTATATCAATTAGGCGTGAAGCTTTATTGAATTCATATTTGGGCGGTAGAGCCGAAGGTTGCGTTCATCCCCTCAAACCCATTCAAAAATACTGTGAATTTTTTTACTTCTCTATCTTTTGCTAAAAGTTGAATTTGGAAAATATTGTAGCTAATTTTATTTGTTTTTGTATTTTCATTTTCTTATTTAGATGAAACTAATGTGGAAGAGAAGAAAAGGATGGTTCAAATTACACATTATTTATGGATGGATCTTTGCTGTTAGATTCGTTGCAAGGTAGTTAAATCTCTCGATAAGTGCAAACCTTAATAGAGTAACAATTCATGTCAGCCACTAATACCAAAAAGGACATATAAAAGCTCAGCCACTAATGAATCACGTTCTTGTTGGTTTATTTTATACCTTATTTTTCTTTATAAATGTATATTTTTTTATTCCTTTAGTTTGATTTTGTACGACGATCTAGGATTTTAAGAAAATAACTGCTATTTGTAAAATTTAGGAAGCAAAGAAAAAAATTTGCAACAACAATTTTTAGACCGGCAATCTATTGTGTGGCAACTCAGTTTCTAAACTTATTGAGTGATGTGTTATAATAAAAACTTTGCTGAAAGTCCGAGGCCTTGGTGCAGTGGTAAAACGCCAGGCTGTTGACGACAAGGTCGGCAGTTCAATCCCTGCCTCTGGCATATTAAACTGTGCGCCATGATGATTCTTGCAGACTTGTGTGCTGCCTACTTTGTAAATATAAGTACCCAGTTTCAAAAAAAAAAAAAAAAAAACTTTGCTGAAACAACCAATAACAAAATATACAGGATCGCACAGGGAAGAGGAGAGATGTGGGATTAAAATTTTCTATTGCATGGAGTCTTAGAATATCACAAAATTTTGAATGTGAGCTTCAAGCCTTTGAAATACGTGAATATGTTTAGTAATTTAAAGAATGTTAGTTTTATACATATGTATATATAGTTTCTTTCAGAACAGTCTTGAAATGTAAGATATTTCGAGTATTCTTAGTCTTAGAATATACATGGTTATTATATGTTTAATTTCATATGAGTTTACAAATGCATATGTTTCCAGACGAGTAAGTTTTCAAGAATATATGATGTTTTAAGTGATATTATGATGAATTCATGCTAACAGATAGTTAAGTGATCTTTGATTGCTTTTTTGATAGTTTCTATAAAGTATCATGGAAAAGCTTCCCAACAGAAAAAGCAGGCAACACAATGGAAGCTCCTTCTATGGTGGACCTATATGAGGTAACTATTCTAGAAATAAGAACGCTTAATTTCAAACAATTTATATGGATATGGTTTGTATCAAATAATGAACATGTTTATATCAAATCAGTTCAACGGTTGAATGTATGAAAGTTTGGTGAATTGATGTTTAATAACCTTATGCAATATTTTACATATTCAGCCTTCTATTAATTTTATATTTGAACTTCTATTCATCTTTTTTTTGTATTTCACATATTCAGCCTTCTGTTAATTTTATTTTTGAAGTTGATTCCTTAGCTTGATTCATTGATGAGAACTACACCCTTGAAATATCATTCGCCAAAACGAGATATTTGGTTATGGCAATTTCTTTGCTTTATTTGCTATAGTTTACTTACTTTCATTTACAAGACAGTTTGACGATTTCTGTGATTTATATACTATCCACATTAACAATTACTCTGTGGGTTTGTATGCTGTATCATATCACATACAATGGATAATTTTTTCTATTCGTTTTCTGAACATCACTGCCTATCATTCCTCTTTTCCATTCTTAACTGCTATATTTTTCTTAATACAAAGCCATATCCTGACTTAATTCTGTAATCAAATTTTATAGCGATGATTGATCGGGTTCAACAGTGCAATAATTTGATGTTGGCAGTTGATAACAAAATAAATTATAGCATATAAGGATTGCTATGACTACAACCATCATGTTATCATAACGTTGTTCTTTTTGTCCCTATCATTCAGCAACTCAGCAAGCATTCACCTTCATTCAGTTGCATCACCTTGATTATTCGTACTATGGTTTTATTCATAGCAAATAATGATCCACGACCAAAGCTAAGTTGAGCTTTACTTCAATTACTATTTTTTGTAGCATATTTATCAGGATTTATTCAGAGCTCATGCTTTTTGAAACTGTTTGAATTTAATACTTGGATGAACAATGTTAAGTTGAATTGATGGTCATGACTGTCACTGTTTGCATCTGCTACTTGAACAAACTGCTGTTTTGATTGTGTTGCTACATAAATTTTTGCTAATATGACAAATAATATGACAATTAGAATTATGATGATTAAATATTAATTCATTGAGGATACTTCAATGTGGCCAAAAATAAGATCTTCATGCCTTTTTTTACGTGTCTTAAACTATTGCTGCATAAATCCATGGAATGCATTAATTTATGGCTTGACATTTTTGTGTTTACATTTCCAATTTGAATGAAATAATTCATTATCTGATGTTGTTTGAATTTGAAGCCTTGAAATTCACCTCTTGAATGTCATTCCACCTGAAATTGCATAAATAAAAAACCAATCGAATTTTCAAACAGTTAAAGTGAATGAAATAAGAGATGTTCGTATGTATATCTCTAAGTTCTAACCCATGATAGCTTACTGAGCATACCTAGTCAAGATTAAACTAAACCAAGATACGTCTATAATATTCTTCTTTTAGTTTTGTGTGCTATTTAAACATGCTACCGGTGCAATACTTTGTTGTATGCTCCCTTCATTTTTCATGCACCTTGATTTGGACAGTGAAATTAATTTCCATGTCTTTTAATTTACAATTCCATGACAAACAAATGTAATGTTCTCAGCAATTTTTCAATAATATTTTACTACACTTTGCAATTCAAGATTCAATAACAAGTTTTTTCCAACATTATTTTTCGATTCTTTTCTATTACTTATACAGAGTACAATCATTTACAACGTTCAGTTAAAATACGTGCAAACCTATGATATTAGTTATAATATGCACTTAAAATATATACTGCGTATGCAAACGATATCTATCACTCTCTTAATACAGAGTCATAGTACATATAAAGATAAGGTAGTAACATCCAATTCAAAACTCATTTTTAGATTTGGTCTAAATTTTCTATGCATATGTAAAGGAAAATTCAAAATTTATACAATAGCACCAAGTAGTATTATATTTCAACAAGCATTGAGGGTTTATGAGAAAGTGAGTATCATTAGAAGTCCAATCTTTATGATTAACAAGAAAAATTCTCTATATATTAATATGGTGGTCTAATACTTTTCAAAAGGGAGATTATGCAAGTTTTCTAAATTCTAAATTACTGGAAGTGGTATTTTTAGTATTTGTTACATTTTTCTAGATATTCATGTAATAGTTGATTGCTTTCTTTACCTATTAGATAATTTTCTAAAATAACTTAGTCTCATTCAAATTTTAGAAAGCGATTTATTTGTGCATGTACACGATAATAAAAGGCAACATTATCTACATATCAAATTCATTTTATAAAATAAAAACCTTACAAATAGCTTTTTCTAAATATTAGTTCCTTCTGCACACGTGCATCGCGCATGCCAAATTACTCGTATATATAAAGCAAATACTTCAATCAAAGTGTCAATGTGAAGTCTTTTATTCAGTACTAGAAATACCCAGACTTGGTAAAATAAACATTTAGTCGAGGTTAATTTGGATCATTTTTAATCAAGAGGGAACAGTTACATCCATTATTACCTAATACAGCCACTTATATTCCCACCTACCACGTTTCATTTTAACTTCACCTTTTCTCATCATTTTTCCCTACTGTTATTTGACATTTTATTGCGTTAATCCAAATTTTTGAAAGCTCAAAAGGTGCAATTGTCGAAGCTCGGAAGTAGGATCACTCATTTCAAAGAGTTTATTTATCTTCGAGTGTGTTTTACTGATTATCTGGACACGAAGAGTTGGACATAATTTATAGGTAGATGAATTTGTATCACCTCACATTATTCTCCCATCACTCAGACGCATAAGCATTTCATGTACTGCATCTGTCCATTTGGAGTATGACGCCCTTTTGACCGCTATCAAACAAACCTTCTCTTCTACAAGAGAAATATTAGAGTCTTTACTCTGCACTCTCCCACCGGTTGAGCTTATAATAACCGAAACCAGTGGTGCTTAGAATGAGAAGCACAAGTTGAATGTTAGAAGCATATATGTTTATAGTTGGCATTTGTTACATTTGATAAGTTTATTTAATGTTTTAATCTCGATTATGGGGCAATGCCTAATAGGCCACCGACTAGGGCAACCCTCCTCTAAGGGGCAAACGACAGACAGAGAAAAAAACCCTATTTTAAAATTCGATTGTCTTCTCTCAACACACGACGCTAGCTCCCTCATCCTGCTCCTATGCCATAGCTCTCGCCTTTTGCTCCAACGTGACAACTCCCGAGGTCGCCTCCCGCTCCTACGCGAGTCTGCGACAACCTAGTTTCCATCTCCAGGATGGATGCCGAATCGATAATTTTGATTTGATTATTGTCTCTGCTGATTACTTAATTAGCTCAAACAATCCGACAAAAAAGGTAATTATTAAAAACTATTTTTGTTTGAAGTTTTGATATTTTGATTGATGATATTGTAATTGATAAGCATTAAAAGTTGATTACGTATTCGCATTGTTTAACTAGTATGTAGAATGCTGAGTTGCTGATTTGTATGCATATTCGTTAGATTAAATCTTGTTTGAATGATGATTGCATATTTGCCCAATAACCGACCCTGCTTATTGCATATTTGCATTACTCAAGTCTTAGCTAGTATGCATTATGCTGATTGCCGATTTTTTAGTTTAAATATTGTTTGAATGATGATAATTGATATTTCTAGTCTATATTAATAATTATTAGAATGCATCATTTAATTTTGCAATTTGTTTGAAAAAAAAATATTTTTCAATTTATTTTTTATGAACTCAACGATTAACCTTTTTGCTATTGTTATTCGTTAAGTGCGTCAAAATGAAATATTCTTATAATTTATACGTAGTGTTAAAATTTCGCTTATTTCATCAATTGGAAATGTATAAGAAATAAGACGAAGAATGAAGGTGATAAAAATCGAGTTAGAATTCGAAAACAAAACTCTAGATTTTACAATAGAAAGTTAAGCAAAAAAAAAAGATGAACTTGCAAAATCACTTGTTAGTTTGATCTCTAATTTGTTTCAAGCTCAAATTCAAAAATATCAATTGATTTCAATCGAAAATGGATATTTGGATAATTTAAAATATGATGATATAATTGAAAATTTGCTTCCAAAAATTCAAGAAGTTGTTTCGATGAGTATGTATATGAAGTTATCAGAAAATATTTTGGAAGAATTGCTAAAATATGCATTTTGGATAGATTTTGTTATTATGTGAAGTTAATGAAAAATATTTACAATGTCATAATATCATTTTTAATTTTCTTTTTCTTTGTAAAAAGTTAATAAAAATTATACCTGTCTAGGGCAACCCATAGGCTAGAACCGGCCCTGTTCACATAGTTAACCTATTTTGTCCAACTATAGTTAGTAAAGTAGAATCTTCTTCTTTCGTAAACTAAATGTATTGTTATTTATTTATTTCTTCCCTTCTACCTTTTACCGTATACTGCCATTCAATGTCAAATTCTAAAATGTTATCAATTTTTACATTTATCCCAAATACGAGTTGGTATTTCACCCATAATTAACCAATATTTTTGACCATGTTGAGCAAATCTTTACTACAAGGTAAAGAGACAACATTATCCGATTCCATATAGAAATTCAAATGTAAAAGCACATGTCTAACAAGGCAGATTCAGTTACTTAATGAATGATGAAAAGGTCGATGCTTTAGATGATGTCCAAAGCTTACTCTTCCTCAAAGTGAATCAGAGAATGTTAACAAACTGAACCACTTCATTCATCTTTCTCCTCATCCAATTAATGAAAAAAGGTGGAAAGCAATGACAAAATATTCGAATCTTACATTTGTAAAGTACAAGGGTCACAACCCGATGAACCCTAACATTTTTTTACATTGTCTTGAAGATGATAATTGAGATGCTTTTATTACTCCTAAAGTGGTATGCTAAAAATTATATACTTCTTACATACAGAGACACAGACACTGTATGTGTATTGTTATTATACCTACCATAATTTTTTATTTCTCTTGCAGATTGAACAATGTGATAGGCTGTTGAGCGTTTTCTCGTGGAGCATTCACACTATTGCTCCTACGGCATGCATCCTTTTTTACCACGCTTTTCATCTTTTCGAATAACCATACAAATCAATGGTTAATTAAGTTTTTTTGTTAAGATGCCGGTCTTAAGCTTGGAAAAGGAGGAGAGAAAAAAAAATTTACAAGTTAAACAAGTTAACTGTAACCTATACATTTTTAGTCCATCTTTAAATATTTGCTGACTTTATAGATGAAGAATGTGACATTTTCATTTGTAGGACCAATCAGTTCCCAATCTGCTGCCAAACACAATCCTACATAGGTTGTATGCTTCAATGATGATAATACTACATTTAGTTCATTGCATTCATCAAATAACATAGTAGTAAACCATGCGCTCCAGGTGTTGTATTAGTTAGCATGAGTTTCTATGTTTTCTATATTTTTACTTTATATGCAGTCCTCATGTTATATAAAGATTTTACGTGTGATATAGATTTTTCCTTAATTATTATTCAACACTACCATTGTACCTTACCTGTTTATGAAATGTATTCAAATGAAATTTTTTATGACTTTGTTCAAAATAGTTTACCTCCGTTTCTAGAAAGACGGTTCATTATTATTTTATCTTTCTCCATATACATTTCCCAAAACCTAACAAAGCACTCATCACTTCCAATATCATCTGGGCATAATCCATCTAAATTTTATAAATAGTTGTTTTATAATTAATTATGCTTTTGTCCATTGTCTCAACATAGAAGCCATGCTTTGATTATGCTTAGCAGGTTCAAAATTATTTGGATCAATAGTGCATTCTTAAAAAAATGCAGAGCACATAATGTTATTCTCTGAATAACAAAATTGCAAGTGTATATGCCATTAATTCAAAAATGGAGAGCTTATAAGCTCTTGAGTATGAAGTATGCAAAGCATGATCAAGTGAGGAGTTGTTGGCGTGTCTCAATCTGAAAATACGTCCATATATACTTTTTTTTTTGAAATAAGATAAAAGGGTCCGGCCCATAATACAAAGTATCGGGTAAATGAAACCAAACCCGAAGTAGAAGAAAAAACAAACAAACCCTAGCTTCAAAACACATAAACACCTCCATCAAACAAAGACAGAAACTCGATAATGGCAGAAAGCCAAAATCGCCATCAACCTATGTAAAAAAAGAGGAAGCACGAAGCAAAAACCAAAGCTCAAGGAGGCTTTAGATCCTTCTTATCCTCACGGCGCCTTTCTAAGGGTTTGCGCTCCATGCTAGTGATTCTCGAAATATCAAATTTTGTATTGCTTCTCTTCAACTCGATGATGCCATCTTCTCGGTTGTAGCAGATAGCGACTTGAACATTCGTCCCTTTTCTCTGAACATTATTATTCTCTAGATCCTCTGGAGAATAATGATGTGTAGTTGAATTGCCGTATGTATGAAAAAAGGTTGCAGATGATTCGCTGCTTTCTCCTTTACTCCAGCAAGATAAGTGATAAACCTTGTTATTTAACGGACTCTTGTAGAAAAGACCATCTTTTTTGCCGACACTAACTTTCGTATGATTAAAATCTTCGATGGACAGCAAAGTTAGCTCTCTGGAAACACTACTAGAAAAGCGGTAGTTCTTCAGACCTGCAACAGGTATTAAGCCACTTTTACTGTTCGTAGAACGCATTAAATTAGAGTAATGATAATTATTTATGTGTTTACTTCCCTTGCAGGTATTATCCTTTGCAACTGTAGGATGGTCGCCTCCAGGAAGATAGTCCAGGAGCAAGCTGCTTTGCTTATGCAAGATATTAGCTTTATCCGTTGCATGAAAATTACAATGGCAATCTTTTCGGCTGCTACAAGGGATATACTTAGCGTATTTCCCATTAAGTAAAAAAATCTTCAACTCTATTTTCGTAGTCAATAGTGTTATTTGTGGAAGATAGTTCGGCATCTTTGTGAGCATTCTGATTGCTAACTTTTTTATTGAGAATTTGAAAGTCAGAAAATATACTGTTCCAAATTTGAATGCTATCATTATCTTTTTTGTTGTGAATTCTCTGGTTTCTTTCTTTCCAAATATGGTAAATGACAGTAGTAAGCATAATTGAAGCTCTTTTAAACTCTTTTGACTTGGGTTTAAAGCATTGTTGAATGTATTTGATGCTTTCACTTATACTTTGAATAGGCTGATGCTGATTAAAACCCAAAACATTTTTAGCAATAAACCAGATATGCTTTGAAAAAGCACAATCAAAGAAGAGATGATCTGCATTTTCCACTCCATTTTTGCACAAAATACAGTTTTTATCAGTATTCTTATTCCATTTTGCACATCTTTCTAAAGTAGGAAGTCTATTAAGGATGGCAAAGTAGGAACAGTGAGACATTTTTGGGCAGTTTGATTTGCACCAAATAACTTTTTTCCAATAAACTTCAGTTTCTTCACCTTTCACAAAATTCCACACTTTTTTAAAAGAAAAAGTATCCTTTGAACAAAGCTTCCATACCCAAGTGTCTCTTGGAATATTATCATCAATAGAAATTTTTCCAATAGCATTTCTAAAAATATTAGCAGCTTGATGAGAATTTACATTCCATTTTTGATTGAAAATAATGCTTTGAACTTTATCATTAGCACCACCAAGAAGAAACAAATTATTCCACCCCAGCAGATCAATGAGAGATTTTCCAAATACCCAGGGGTCAAACCATAAACTAGTGGAACTGCCATCCTTAATCTTCCTCTCTATAAGCTTTTTACCATTTTCTCTACAATCTAAAATATTTTTCCAAGTATATGAATGATAGCTACCAGCTTTAGCAGTCCAATTTTTTTTTTTTTGAGGTATTTATCTCTCATCCACCTGGACCACATAGATTTACCATCTAAAAATTTCCAAAATAACTTGTATTTAGCAGTTTCCCTCAGGTCTTTAATATTTCATATGCCTAAACCCCCAGCCTTTTTAGTCATGCAAACTTTTTCCCAAGTAATTTTATGCTGCTTACCTTGCCATATAAAATTAGCACATAATTTTTAGATTTTTCAAATTGCCTTAGCTGGTAAATTATGAGCTTGTATCCAATATAAGACAATTGCAGTGATGAAAGTATGAGTAAGTTCTAGTCTTCCAGCTAGAGATAATAACTTACTTGACCATCCTTCAAGTTTACACTGAATAATCTCATATAATCTTGTGCAGTCTCTATCATTCAGTTGGTTTATACTCAGAGGTAGGCCAAGATATTTGACTGGCAAATTTCCTTCTTTAAAATTGAGAATGTTTTAAATTTCTTCCCTACAGTTGCACCCTTTGCTAAAATAAACTTTACTTTTGCATTCATTGACTCTTAATCCTGCAAATAATTCAAGCCTTTTGAAGATGCCTGCAATAGCATTAGCATTTTTAATATCTGCAGTAACAAAAAGAAGCAAGTCATCAGCATATAAAAGATGTGTAATAGATGGCTTGACTCTATTTATTTCTTTTATATTCCCCTTGCTTTGCTCAGTGTCAATTAAAATAGTGTATTCAATAACAGTAGTGAATAGATAAGGAGAAAGGGGGTATCCTTGTCTAATTCCTCTATTACTTTGAATAAAACCAGTTGGGGAGCCATTAATCATCACAGAGTAAGTAACATTGTTAATACATTCTTTAATAAGGTCAAAGAATTTTGCATTGAAACCCATCATGCTCAACATATGTATTATAAAATCCCTATTAATTTTGTCAAAAGCTTTGTGTAAATCAATTTTGATACACATGACACTTTGCTCTTCATGTTGAAATTCCTGATTAGTTCATGTGCAAGCAAAGTGTTTTCAGTAATTAATCTACCAGGGATAAAAGCACACTGGTTTTCAGAGATCAAAAATTTTAAAAACAGTTTAATCCTATTGCAGAGAATGGTAGAAATAATTTTATAAATAAAGTTGCAGCAGGAGATTGGCCTCTAATCTTCCATACCATTAGAGTTATTAGCTTTTGGCACAAGAGTTATGAAAGTATGATTGAAAGATTTTAAATGCTTACCAGTCCTGAAAAATTCAGAAATGACATCAAAGATATAGGAATTAATATCAAACCAATGAGTTTTATAGAATTTTGCCCCAAATCCATCAGGACCAGGGCTTTTATTATTATTAGCTTTGAAAACAATATTTTTAATCTCCAAAAGATTAACAGTGGCTAATAAAATTTCTTGACTCGTATCTTTTAAAGAAAATTTTACATTGATGGAGGGAAATGTATTTATATAGTTATTAGAATTGAATAACTCTGTGAAGTAATTAATGGCTTCCCTCTCTATGTCAATAGAGTTATTTAAAACATTTCCACTAGCATCAATAATTTTGCCAATAATATTTCTATTTTTTCTATTTGACATTTTAGCATAAAAGAAACTGCTAGCTTCATCTCCATTTGAAAGCCAGTCAACCTTGGCCTTTTGCCTCAGATTAACTGAATGAACATGAAGTGAAGTAACGAGGTTATTTTGAGCTTGAATTTTTTTTGAAATAACACTACTGTCTGAGCAATTATTGTCAAGAGCATTTTGTAACTTCACACATTCAACCCTAATATTTTGAAGCTCATTTTTATTTCTATTTTTGTTCCAGTTTTTTATATGACCCTTGGCAATTTGCAAAAATTTGCAAAATTTATATTGAGTAGTGCCATGTATTTTATATGACAAGCATTTGTTGATAACATTCCTATATTCATCATCATAAACCCACCCATTCATGAATCTAAAAGGGATGTTATTTTTACATTCATTATTTTCAGTGAGAAAAATTTGAATAGGTGTATGATCACTAGTAGCTTGTGAGAGAGTATAACATTTGTAATGAGGAAAAAAATTGACAAATTTTTTATTTATTAAAATTCTATCCAGTTTGCAATGTATGTTTCTATATTTACCAGACTTCCAAGTATATTTGTTACCAACAATATTAGCTTCAATAATACCAGTCCTTAGAAAAAATTTATTAATATACCCTAGTTTGCTAAAAGGGACTGGTATGCCTCCTCTCCTATCATATGAATGCATGATTGTATTAAAATCACCCATTATAATCCAAGGATGAGATATTTTCCTATTCAAATTCTCAATATGGTACCATAAATCATTTCTTTCACTTTCAAAGTTTGAAGCATATATAAAAGTAATATTTAACACAAGCCCACCTTTATTAGAATATAAGCAGTGGATATATTGCAGATTTAAGGTGTAATTGTCTAAACTCCAAATATTATCATCCCATAAAACTAGAATTCTGCCATTGCCCCCCTTATGATTATTATTAATACTTCTCCAATTAGGGAGAAGCCTAACATGATAGTTAGCAATTTTATCATTATCTAATTTATGTTCTAGCAAACCAACAATGTTAGGTTTTTCAGACACAAGTAAATTAGAAACATCTAATTTTCTAACTGGGGAATTTAGACCTCTAACATTCCATGAGATTATAGACATAATAAAAATTTATAGAGAATATAAAATAAGGATACACAAAGGATACGTGGTTAGCTACAGTGAATCACAATAGCTATCATCATCCTCTTGCACTTCCAACTTCTTTCCCTTTTTTTTGTAGGCAGAGTCACTTTTGACTTTTAACAGCTTTTCACATTTATCATTTTTTGAAATATATTTTTCTCTAAATTCTTTGTCTATAGTATCTTCAACTTGTTCTGCAGATGAGATGTCATTAAGGCTTTTAATTCTAGTTCTAGATTTCTTTCTACTTTTCTTTCTATCTGCAGGAGGAGATGAAACAGCATTCACTGCTGTCTGAATTGCTTTCCTGGATAAGGACTTCTTCTTAATTGGAGAGAATGAATCAGAGAGAAATGATAAGTCGGTTTTCTTCGGAGGTTCGATAAGCTCTGCGAAATTTAAATCAGCAGAGATTTGCTCAATATTCATTATGTCTTCTTCAGTATTTGCCTGAACAGAAGCATTAGTAATTGGATTATCTTCCACCAATGCTTTTAAGAGAACTGTTTCTCCTACATCAGTACTCTGAGGGGGGTAACTGTTTTTATATTGCATATTCTCTTGATCTACTACATGTGAAGTGTTGTTAGCATCCATCATTGTGGCATGAGCTTCCTGCACATTTTTGTCCATTGCTGCATTACTTATTTCCTCTGCATTAACTTCCACTGTAAAATCATTCTCTCTTCATTTTTCTTTCCATACTTTTTTGACAGTGCAATTTTCTACTGAATGTCCAAAACATTTACAAGATTTGCATCTTGGTGGGATCCACTCATATTCAATTCTTTGCACCATACTGTCACCATCATACAGTGTGACGTTAGCTTCATTTGGTAACTCTGCATCAACTTTTATTTCAACAAGAATTCTTACATAACTCAGTCTCGTTTCTTTAGCTGTTGGTTCACCTAATTTTAGTGGCATTCCCACCAGACTTGCAATAGCACTAAAAGCATCCTTATCCCACAATCTTAGGCTTAATTCAGACAGCCTAATCCATATTGGCATGGAAGTCAGAAGATCCCTATCAAAATTAAATTTTTTGCTCCATTTTTTCAGGATTATCAACTTGCCATTTATGAAATATGGCCCCCCATTTAAAGTTTTTTCGCAATCTTCAGTCTTTGTAAATCTTATTATAAAGAAACCGTTATTTCTAGTGTAAATCTCAAAGCTTCCTGTGGGATTCCAATTTCGAGTAATATAAGTCTTGAAATGATGATGTCCATATATACTTTTTATAAGGTACTTTTCGATTTCATACGTCTGTTTACAATCATGCATTAATTATAATTATCCTATATTTTGATCAAATTGATTATATGTTTATTTTATAAGGTAAACTTAGTGCAGAGAATATCCAAAGAAATAAACAATTGCATGTTTGTTTGTATTATTAAAATACTCAACTCTTCTATATAGTCAGATTTGAAACTGTACATGTATCTTATATTTGTGTTAAAATTCACCATCTCGATGGATATTGAACTATAGGCGAATGCATATATGCACATATGTATTTACCTTAACTTTGTTATGTGAAACAAAAGCGATAACATGAGAAGAATACATGTGATTTTGTGCTGAGATATTATAATATGAGAGAAATACATATTATACAATTGAAAAGATTGAACATATACATATAAGGAGATGTCTACAAAAGATGGAGATGTAGATTCAAGATACCATATACAATGGATACAAATCCCAGGATTGAATATGCATAAACGAGGTCTCTATCCCAGTATATAAATATAAAACATATAGCCAAGGTCTAACAAAATGATACAGCAAAAGAATATATATAAGCACGAATGATGGAATTTAGGCTAAGCTAGTGCTAAGATCAACAGGTACATGAAACTACTCGGCCTAACCCGAGTATTATTACAAAATAATAAAAGGGTTAGACATGCTAGTTCTAAACAGTTAGATGGTATAATGTATATATATATATAGTTTAACATATGCAAGATGACATATATGCATAAGATTCATATAACAACACTTTGATAACCTAAAAATTGGTTCCATAAACCAATAAACTCCCATATTGAAAATGAATAACATTTCAAATTGGAAATACCAAATCCAAATTAATAAAACCCCATAGACGGGATGAATAGCATCCTCAAATAGAAATCCCTAAACCAAAATCATTTATATCCCATAATAGGGATGGATATAATCCATAAATTGAGATCCCTAAACCCAAATCATTTAAATCCCATAGTAGAGATGAATAACATACTCAAATCGAAATCACCAATCCCAAAGACTTGAAAATTGCTTATCATAGGTGAAAGCAAAAATATGGTGAAATCCCAAATGCAATTCAAACTCAAAGTTTGAAATCAACAACAAAATGGCTCCACACAAAAAGGCAAGCACAAGGCTGTACCTAACGATTGATCGTATCCTCAAAGATGAGCACAAAGCTATGTCCGACGACCATAAAGATTGCCTCCCCAAAGGCAAGCTAGGAAGCTACATCTAACGACCACAAAGGATCGCCTTTCCTAAAGACGTCTGTAGATACTACGTCTAATGACCATAAAAGGTCGCCTTCCCAAAGACGAACCCGAAGGCTACACCTGATGACCCCGAAGGACTGCCTCCCGAAAAGTGTCGTTTACTCTCAATTAGTAATTAAACAAATTTCACTTAAGTGTCCCATATCGCTGGGCGAAACTCGAGTATTTACTAATTATTGTGGGAAATTATAACTCGAGACTACTCAAATCAAAACCCCAATGCACAGTGGAAAAGCAAGATCATTGTAAGAAGTGTAAAACCAACATATCAATAACTCAATCTAAATCTCAACCAATCCAAATCTGATCATTATCCTAAATAAGCAATATGGAAATCAAAGTAATAAAGGAAAATAAATCACACAGCGATTTATAGTGGTTCCACTAACGTCTTATTAGTGTACATCCACTTTGAGAGAGAGCTTTTATTAATACCACTAAGAAGAGTACAAGAAATTGATTATAAATGATCAATAATTCTAATAGAATTGATTTGTGGAGAAGAGAATTAAAGAAAATTAGACTTAGATAAAACCCTAATTGATGGAGGCTAAAACCCTAGCAGTCGCTTTTCAGATGCGTAGATCATTCAATCTCTGAAACCTGAAGATAGCTTATATAGGAGAATAGAAAACCTAGGCAAATTCTAGAATTTCCCCTTCGAATATCACAAATCTTCATATCAAGCCTAGGGGAAAAAAACCGGCAGAAGTCGCCTTGGACATCTGAAACAAAGCCTTAGATGACTGTCCCAAATCTTGGGAAAATTTTTCCTGAAGCCTCAGACATTTGTCGAAAGTAATAGACGTCTATCATAGGTCAATGGAAAAAAGTTGCTAAAGCCTTAGACATCTGTCTAAAGTGATAGATGTTTGTTGTAGGTCGTTGGAAAAATTTGTTGAAGCCTCGGACATCTGTCATTTTCCCTCAAACGTCTGTCATTATTGCTCCAACACGACTCCACCTTCTTCGTCATATATGCCTTCTCCAAGCTTTGATTTGCGAACCATTTTGTCCATCACTAAGCTACTTCCGACCACTTCAATTCTATATATATAGTGTCGCCAAAGTTCAACACTCTGCCTCGACACTATAATCATCTCCAAATCCAGTGGTACAATACCATCATCAACAACCGCTAGCACCAACTATCACCACTTCTATCTTAAATCAAACATGAATGCTTTCCCAATGAGCTCCGGCAAAGCCATCACCCATTGCACTCCATCAACGAGCTCAAACAAAGTCCATGCCCGCTAATAAAGTGTTGAAAACATCCAAATCCAAAACTATCTAACCAAAGACTAGCACTTACCAAGAAGATAAAACCTCAATCTCTTATTGATACTCTTCTCATCTGCAACCAAGCTCCTCCCTCAACCGTGCCACCCTGTGACACCTAGCACTTCTCCAAGCGAATCAAGTTCGAGCAATGCTCGAGCTTTCTACCTGGCAATGCCTTAGTGAATATATCCACCGTGTTATCCTTTGTGTGCACTTTCCAAAGATGTACTTGCTTATCCTTATCTATGGCTACTAAAAATGGCTCTAGCACTTCAATATGCTTATTTCATGAGATAAATGCCAAATTCTCTACTAAGTGAATAGCACTCTGGTTATCACATCAAACATCGAGGCTATCATGCTCGAATCCCAAGTCACACAACAATTGCTTCAAATAAAGTGCCTCTTTAGCTGCTTCTACTGTGGCTATCAACTCCGTCTTTGTAGTGGATAAATCAAATACGGTCTGCAATCTCGATCTCCAACTTATGGCCGTACCACCAAGTGTGAAGACATATCCGGAAGTTGATTTTCTTCGATACCTATGACCGGCGTAGTCCTAATCACAATAACCAACCAACTTGAAATTCATCCTATCACTACTGCCAAAAGCAAGACCATAAGATGATATACCTCTAAGGTATCCCAATATAAGCTTCACTGCTTCCCAATGCAATTTTCCCAGGTTAGCCATATATCGACTAACCATCCTAACGGCATTTGCAATATCGGACCTTGTACACACCATAACATTCATTAGACTTCCAACTTCACTAGCATATGGCACTTTTGCCACATAATCCTTACCCTTCTCCAAAATAAGCGATCCCTTACTCGAAAGCTTCATATGCAAAGATAAATGTGTATTTGACGCCTTTGCATTCTCCATGCTAAACCGACAAAGCTCTTTCTCGATGTTCTCCTTTTGAGTCAATTTCAACTCAAAATGCTTTCGATCCCTTTCAGTTTCCATACCCAATATCTTTCTTGCTTCTCCAAGATCCTTCATTTCAAACTTCGATTTTAAACTCAGTTTTAGCTTGTTGATTTCATTTTTATCCTTAGAAGCAATGAGTATGTTGTCCACGTATAAGAGTAAATACACCCAACAATCATTTTTCAACTTCTTAAATATACACAAGCATTCTTAATGCTTCTATCAAAACCATTTTCAAGCATAAAATGATCCAATCTCTTGTACCATTGTCTAGCTGATTGCTTTAAACCATATAGTGATTTCTTTAACTCTCAAACCAAATTTGACTTACCATCATCAACATAAACTTCTATTGCTCCATGTAGATGTCTTTATCCAAGTCACCATGCAAGAAGGCTGTTTCTAGATTAAGTTTCTCCAACTCCAAGTCATGAATATCAACTATAGCAAGTAATATTCGGATAGGCGTAGAACCGGTGTGAATATCTCATCATACTTCTTCCCCTTTCTTTGTGCAAACCCCTTAGCTACTAGTCTAGCTTTATATCTTCCATCGTCCTTCATCTTGTATATCCATTTGCACCCAATAGCACAGTTTCCTTTAGAAAGTAGAACCAAATCTCAAGTTAGATTCTTCAACAATGATTGCATCTCTTCCACCATGACCAAATCCATTTCGAGCTATCACTCTTGACTCTGTGACGTCATAAAGGTCCATCGGCTCATCTTGGACTACATGAAGAGCATAGTCTAAATTATCACAAAAGCTAAGATAGTTTCAATCATCATATCTTTCAGGTGGCCTTATATCACGACCCAACTAGCAATACCATCACCCAAACTCCATTCAGCTCCACCTTGAGCTGAATCTTCTCTAGAATCATACATATCCCCAAAACTACTAGAGGCATCATGTAGACTATGTAATGTAACATTAACCGCATCCTCCCCACAAGCATCTCTAGCTATTCTACTCTCTCTACTCCTTGGACAAAAATGGAAATAACTTCCATCACCTTTGATTCACCATGAACCAATTACGGAACATCCAATGAGCTTTTATTCTCCTTGAATAATGCCGACAAATCAAAATTAACATGACGAGAATTCATAACATTCTTCGTTTTCAGATTCCAAATCTGATAGCCTTTTACTCCGTCCATATAGCAAAGAAAAATCCCCTTGTAACCTCTAGGCTCAAGCTTATCATTTCTCGAATCATGCACATAGACTGGACCAACGAACACTCAAAGATAACTCAGGTAAATGCTCTTTCCCTTCCACACTTCCTTTGGAATTTTGTTACCAATAGCCGAGCACAGAATAGCCAAACACAATGTCAATATCAAGCATCGAGCTTTCTTAAGTAGAGTACGGTTCAACCTCTCCGCAACACCATTCGAATGCAGATCTTCCAGTGTAGTAAAATTACCATGATGCTTGTAAACTATAAGAACTCTTCAAAAACATATTGTAACGACCCAGAATTTTGGATAATTGAAATAGGGATATTTAATAGATTTTAAATATTAAAGTGTTAATTTTTAACTTTAATTTCAAATATAACTATTTATCAGATAATTTAATTATTGAATTTAATAATTAGAAATTGGGTAAATTATTGAATCGGGAGTTTAAGATTGTTAAAAATAATTTGAAGGCTTGTAAAATTTATATTGATAATAATAATGATAATAAAACTCTTTAATTTGAATTTAAATTTGATTTGCTCAGTTTTAAAAATATATTGTTTAAATTGACATTTAAAAATAGCCTTCTGAGGCACAATCTCAGAATTCGACGAAACTAGTTCCGTTTGATCTGTAATAGTGTATTGCTATAGGATTTCAAATTTTGTAATGTTCGAAGTTATCGTTTGGCCGTACTGGATATAAACGCGCTGAAATTTATAGCCAAAATTCAGTATAATAGTTGGATCCAAAAAGCTATCTTCTCCATACGATCCAACTAGGACTCGAAACATTTTCCATTGTGTTCAAAATAGGGGTATAACATTATAAATGCCTAGTAGCACGCCTCTAGGAGGTTAAGATTTTAAGCTACGATTTCGAGACAATTTGAAATTTAAATTATATATATATATATATATCTTATATATAAAGGGAATACTTGAGAGGGTGAAGCCCTTTTCGCACTTCCAAAATTGCCCTGCTTTCACAATTGAAAATATTAATCCGTTTCAGCAGCTCAGGGTAGGTTCGTCTTTCAACTTCTGCACGTTTTCCTCCATTTCTACTCCACGTTTCCTACGCCTTTACTCTCAATCCGTTTCCTCAATTCGCCATCCCCAATTTCCTTCTCCCTTCACACGCTTCGCAATCAAATCCATTTGCGCCTGATTTTGGAGTACCTGCCTTACCACGGCTCTGGAGAAACTGACTGCCCATCTCCATGTTGGTAAGCAAGGCGGCTATTTCCTTTTTCAGAAGAGAGACCGTACGAAGATTGAGGGGAGCCTGGCACGACAACTGATGGCGCTCGCCACCTCTTGCTGCCGTGACGTGGTAGTGGCTCGAAGGTACGCCTTACGACGTCTCTGGGGAAAAGTGACTGCGAATCGCTGCCGTGACATGGTGATGCCTCGGAGGTAAGCTGTGGATTAATTGCGGTTTATTTTTTTGCTTTGTTCAAAAGTTAATTTTTTTTTTTGTTCAAATAATTCCCAATTTAACATCTCCAGCCCTAAAATTTTACAGATCTACTTTCACCTACCGTGTCCTGCGACGGAGAGTTGGATTTGATAAATTGGCTACCCGTATGTATTGCTTTCTACAGTGCTTCTACTTTCTATTATACTACTTATGACTTATTTGACTGAAACATTAACGTACCTTTTCCTATCACTGCTTTTAACACTTACATTCCTACGACATGCTGACGGAGAAAGCTTGGTCCTACGTTTGTTCACGGCGTTTGGGTTGAAGTATGGCTACAGAAGATAGTAGGTACAGTTTTTTCTTAAATTTGTTCATATCTATATTTTGGTTACATGACCATTGTTTTTCTTCAACGTTGTTTCAGAAACTCATAATAATAACCTTATTTGCTTACGAATTGTATTCATCCTCCGTAAAAATCTAATTGGGTGCAAATAGTGTGAAAAATCGTGTTGGTGTACATGTTTGCTTATTGTTGGTGTACATGTTTACTTATTGTGTTCCATGCTGTTAAAAAATTATTTTTATTGTACTAAACTTCCTGCTTAACAATTTAACCCAAAATTTTATTTTATATATTTTATCTGCAATTTTTGGTTGATTTCACGTAAATTTATCCTATCATGTTGCATGCCGCCACTTTGAATCCTCGCCATGCTTTCCTCCCATCCTCCTTCCTCTCCCTCTCTGTCCACCACCATTCGAACCCAAGCCCCACGTCAGCCCGGTCGACCATACCACACAGACCCGAACACCCCACCTGACTTCCGTGCAACCTAGCACAGCCGGCCTTCCCTCCCAGAACCCGACCACATAGCCATGTCATTCCAGCAGCATGCTTCTAACACCCATGGACCATTAGTACCTGCAGTTGATATAGTTTGATGAGTTAATTTACATGTTAAATGTATGTACTCTTGATCTTTGAAATGTCATTTACAGTGGATTGAAACATTGAATTTGATGATGCAAGATAATATCAAAATGGTTTGCACTATTTTTTATGGAATCCCCCAATGATTTTGAAAAGAATTCAAGATTGTTGATTTTTTCAGTATAACCTAAGCTAATAAACAAGTGATTATTTGTTGCACAAATTTATGGGTTTATTTATTTTAAAATGATCATTTGCTTGAGTAGCTATTTTGGGTTGGTTTTTATTGTACTAAACTTCCCGCTTAACAATTTAACCCAAAATTTTATTTTATATATTTTATCTGCACTTTTTGGTTGATTTGACGTAAATTTATACTATCATGTTGCATGCCGCCACTTTGAATCCTCGCCATGCTTTCCTCCCATCCTCCTTCCTCTCCCTCTGTGTCCACCACCACTCGAACCCAAGCCCCACGTTAGCCCGGTCGACCATACCACACAGACCCGAACACCCCACCCGACGTCCGTGCAACCTAGCACAGCCGGCCTTCCCTCCCAGAACCCGACCACATAGCCATCTCATTCCAGCAGCATGCTTCTAACACCCATGGACCATTAGTACCTGCAGTTGATATAGTTTGATGAGTTCATATAAAGGTTAAATGTATGTACTCTTGATCTTTGAAACGTCATATACAGTGGATTGAAACGTTGAATTTGATGATGCAAGATAATATCAAAATGGTTTGCACTATTTTTTATGGAATCCCCCGATGATTTTGAAAACAATTCAAGATTGTTGATTTTACAAGTGATTATTTGTTGCACAAATTTATGGGTTTATTTATTTTAAAATGATCATTTGCTTGAGTAGCTATATTGGGTTGGTTTTTGCTTTTACTGAAAAAATTTGTTGTCGATTTTGTGTTTGCAGGATAAGATTAAGATGAAGAGGACAAGTCTCAATGTGGATATGTGGAACTTTAAGTTGGCTTTGCTGTAAGTGTTTCTTTGCTGACTTTGAAATTATAAATGACAAAGTTAGTCCACACTATCAGCGATAGGGTTTTATGTGTGGCTTATATATGTTGCATGTATCTCTCATTTCAGTAAATAAATATGACTGTAAATCTATTTATTACACATGAATAGAACTAATTTATTTGTTGCATTGCATGTAGTTTTGCGTTTTAGCGTTCAATTGATAGTAGTAAGTGTTTCTTTGCTGAGTTTGAAATTATAAATGTCAAACTTAGTCCAAACTACCAGTGATGGGTTTTATGTGTGGCTTATACATGTTGCATGTATCTCTCATTTCAGCAAATAAATATGGCTGTAAATCTATATATTAAACATGATTCGAACTATTTTATTTGTTGCATTGTCTATTTCTTCCACTAATAGGACAGTCGGTCAAAGTTATGACATCTTTTATTTCGTTCTCTCTCAGTAAATCTATTCAGCTGTAGTGACATGCTAAATGTTAAAAGATAACTTTTAACGTTTATACCATTTTTTGCCAAAACAACCAAAAATTTGTTAGTCTGGTATAAATACAAAAACACTATGTGATCGTTCGCTCTTACTTTATTTTATTAGGACTTTCCTAAATTATTGTTTTCTGTCAAATTTAAAGTTATTCTTACTGTATTATCCATCATGAAATCAATGCTCAAATTTTGTTTTCTGTCTGTTATTGGTAACATGTTATAATTTAATGTTGAAACAAATTATAAATACAAAAACAACCAAAAATTTGTTAGTCTGGTATAAATACAAAAACACTATGTGATCGTTCGCTCTTACTTTATTTTATTAGGACTTTCCTAAATTATTGTTTTCTGTCAAATTTAAAGTTATTCTTACTGTATTATCCATCATGAAATCAAAGCTCAAATTTTGTTTTCTGTCTGTTATTGGTAACATGTTATAATTTAATGTTGAAACAAATTATCAGCACCTTTACCCACAAATTAAATGGACATGAACTATAACCCCATCTTATTATCAGATATATGGATTATGTGTTGACTCCTTATTTCTTTACGCTGAGAAAACTTAAATTCTTTTGTAAATGTTGTGTCTTCATATTGCTTTGTTACATCCGTACTGCAGATTATGATTATGGTGAATGGAGGAGGGGAAGAATTTGAATCTACCAGCAATGTACAAATGAAGTTGAACATGTGTGAATATTTGGTTCTTTTGCTCGACGATCACATTGACGACTTCCACAAATAAGTTGATGCTGACAATGATCAGCTGGATTTTAGCAGAGCTTAAGCAATATTGTAGGAAAACTATGTTGCAATTGTATATTAGGGATCATTGTGCATCTATGATAATGGGATGTCATAGTGCACTATGTGAATATACGTGCCTTCTATGGTATCATAATGTATTTGTGTATGTGCAAAGTTGAAACATATAATATTAATTCACTGTCTTACAATATGTTCAGTACATAAGAAAGTTATATTGAAACCACGGTTTATTATCACATTGCTGTACATAAATGTTTCCTTGACGTAGGGCCGAATGAATGTGAATTTTACTCAAGTACTTTTACTTTACTCAACCCAGTTTGGTGATTTATATTTAGTTATTTACTTACTAATAATATACTGCTTTCTACCTATTTAAATATATTCTACATGCAGTTGTTATATGCAGTTACTGAGGTCATGTATGAATTTGGCGACAAAAAACAGTTAGTTCACTTTTTCTTTTTGCGCACGTGTTAGCAAATATTATTTCTTCCTACTCTGTAAGTGTCCATCTCTGCCCTACATTATCATTTCAACAGCCGATGTGGGACCCTTCACATTTTGATATGAACTAAACTGCTGCATACGCTAATTTTCCTCCCTGCCATTTCCACCTTATTTGCCTTACCACGTGATACGCCTTTGCTGTCCATGTTTCCTATTATTACTGCTTCAACTTTTCCTCCATACTAGGCTGCTACATACTTTTCCACCCACACATTTTAACAATTCAACCGCTACATATTATATATACATCTACATTCACAGTCTTCACAAACCACTGTGTTTCCTCAACAAATCATCTCCATAAATTCTTCCGCCAACGTGAATTCCACTCCAGCTTTCTAAACCTTCACATTACTTTTTATTCAAAATGACAAAGGTACTCCTACGCTATCTTTTATTCACACACTTACTTTGTTTTATCCTATGTCGATTTGTCACAGGTTACCAATTTTTTACCTACAGAACAAATGCATACAACAAGGTAAAGAGCCTGCATTCTCCCCTTCTGTAGACAAATTCAAACGTAAAAGTACACGTTCAACAAAGCACCTTCAATCCGCTACCGAAGAAAAAGTTAATGCTTCATCAAACGTCTCCCAGATTAATCTTTCCCATACTGAATTAGACAATGTTAACAAACCAACCAACTCTACTCACCTTCCTCCGGTTACGACAAAATTTTTGGATACCAACGACTCCTTATCACAATCTTCCAACAGTGAAGGACAGACGACACAATCTGATGAATTCCAGTCTTTTCCACAATTTTGTCAACATGACAAATGGGACGATTTTTTTACTCCTGAAGTGGTATGCCAAAATTTATTCATTTGACAGACACACGGACACACACATATATGTGTGTGTGTGTCTACAGTACATGCTAACCATCAATTTTTATTCCTTCTACAGATTGCCCAATGTGATGCAGCTGTTGAGCATTTTCTCAAGAACCGTACTTAATACAACTTCAACTCTATGACATCCAATAAATTGTTCATTTCCGTACTTCCGTACTTTTTCCTTTCGTCGATGTTAATGAAAAGTTATTTGTTTCCGCTGTTTTCGTTGATGTTACATTAAATTTGTCCTGTACTCCGTGTTTTCGTCATTGCCTAAATAAATTTCATGTTTTTTCCATGTGCACGTAAACTCTGTTAAAAACTTATATGTCGTCTGTATATATTGCGCACACAGATATAAGCCTATTAAAATACCCGCCACTGTGAAATATGTATAAATTTTTTTTCATTTTTCACGTCGTACACTAATTCAATCCATCCCCGTCGACACTTTAATACTTCCTACAAATAATAAGTTACAGAGCTGAAGTGTTAAAAAACCGGGGCAATATCACATTTGCAGTTGAATTGTACGTAGAGCAAGCACAAATACTTCATCATCCAAGAAAATAACCAGAATTTGGACCACAAACAGATGCGTACAAGCTTCTTTGTTCGATTCTACATACACGCAGTTAGCTTACAACCGAATCTTCATGTGTGCTTCCATTGACTTCAAGGACTCACTCCCTTAAAACATCCACAAAGCAACTACAATGAAACTGACCATTTTAAAATACATTAAAACTGGACTAAAAAGATGCCGCAAACTTATTTCACAATTCTTTTCTTAAACTAATCAGTTCGGAGGTTTTTTATATTCGCTACTAACAGTTCTAATTTCTTGAATACATATTTTCTACAAAACTACTCAGTTCGAAAAATTATTTCGCATATTTATGTGTACAAACGTTTACATATATCACTGTACAATATTATGTTAACAATATCATGGTATGAGTACTCAACATATAAGAAGAGATGAGATCTCTGCCCTCAAATGCCATACCCTTTAACAGTTTAATTTATTTACCGATCTACCTAATTTAATTACTTAATGGACAATGAAAGGTCCATGTTGCAAGGGCACAAAGGATTGGAAAAGAGGAATTAAACCCCAGAACAGTTAGCAAACACAGCACACGCAGTATCATTTGTCTCTTCTCTAAAAACAGGATGACTGTGGGAAACGTACGTTAAAAGGGAAAGTAGGTCTGAAAAAAAGATTTCAAAGTATCATTACTGCATACGACGTAAATTTTATTTTCCTGTCACTATCCTCTTACTATTGCCAACGTAGCTAACGTACAAGCACGTTGCTGATGTCCTACATTTTGTCCTCTACCTGTACTTTATTTACTACATGTTCTATCTTAACTTAAAGGTAGACTCATTCCACTCTTTAAACGCAAACGGTATAAAATAAAATTCCAACGTGTTACTATATATCTCCAGCTCCCATCCGCATGTTTACCATTTCAACAACGGTTACTACTGTTTTTCGGCTTACATAACCGTTAGTTTACGTATGTATATATAGATACTTGCCACTACATTGTCCTTCACTTACTACTGTACTACTGTTTCTACTACTGCCTTATAACTCTCCAAATCAGTCGTAAATAAAAAATTATTCTTACTTCTACTTATTACCTAATGGAACAACAACAAAGAGAAAGACGTAGAATTAGTCAACGTGCTAGACGTGCATTCGCAAGAGATATAGCTATTGCAAATAGACGAACTCATTTGACTGAAGGCTTCCACAGTCCAGCTTCATCAGGTAATTAATTTTTTCCCCCTCACCATGCTCACGAAAGTCACACCAACTGTACACCTCAGTTCATGTCATGTGTTATTTTGACGTGCAACAAATTTAAATATTTCATCCTTATTTTTCCTACTACGATTTTTTTTTTGGTTTCACGATATGACAGGAAAGATGCATCACACATCAAACCCTTCATACTGTACGATGCAAACATATAGGCTGTAATTGAAAAACAATATTATTTTTACCCCTGTCCTAAGCATCCTTTGAAACGCGTAATATTAAGAAGATACAATTATGTTCAATATTTGTCTTCCATACTATTATACATATAGGTAGAAGGCGGTCAGTCTTCATTTCATAAAACGTGTACGACTTTTCTCTTGCGTAAGCTTTTTCCAATTTACTATAGCTCATGTCATATGTTATGTTCACACGCAATTATCAGCCATCACATAATTTTCAAAAATATATATTCTGCGTCCTGACATTATAGCTTTGTACGCCTACTCTAAAGTATTCACGGTAGTACTAGAAGCCTCTAATGGAACCTATTCACGGTCGTACTAGAAGCCTGTAGTGCTACAAGCTTCAAATGTAAATTATTGACGGTAGTACTAAAGGTGAAATACATATGACATATATGTAGACTCCATATTGAAAACAATGAAGTACAACTGAACCTACGTATAAAATAAATTAACTACCATATATATATCATACTGTAACCTTTATAACTTATATATATTACAAATTTTTCCTAACCTATATAACTTATATGTACCACTAACAATTATATGCATCTTATAATATCATTTTTCCAGTCGCCATCAACCACTTTCAAAACTGTAAAGAGAAATTTTTTTTAACCATCAGTCCATAAATACAGCTAAACTATACTGCAAGTGCGGTAAATAATTCACTTCTAATGGAATTATAAGTTCTATTACGTGTACTTCATCTAGGAGCTTCAGCAAATGAGTGATAATTATATGCTATAACGTAAAGAACAAATTTAAATATTATACGTCATAATTAATAGTCTACATATATGCGTATTTCCAATTTAACATCAATATTACTAAAAAGTACGTTATCTTTACACTGCATATTATATATGCAGTGAACACAAATATGAGTGCGGCTGTAACAAAGCAATTATCATCTTACGTAACAAATATGAGTGCGGCTACGTAACAAAGCATATTACATATGTAACCGCAACCCATGCATACTAACTCATACATTTACAGCATATGTAAACCAACGTACAAAATATCTACTACATTAAACAACTAATATAAAGTTATACTCAGCTGTAAACACAGAATCAATATATGTAAACCAGTAGTAAATATGTTTACAATATCAGATACTCATTTTTCAACCAATACTTGCATCATCCATGAAATCTTCGATTCACTTCATGCAAACTCCGAGAAAGCATGAACACAAACAACTAAGTTTTGTTTATATATTTGCGTGTTCATTTTTTGTGTATTATGTTATCAAAATTTACTTATAATTGACAAATATGCTACCATGTTGAAATTAAATGTCATAAATTATTTGATGAATATATGCAAGTTAACAGAAAACATTCTACATTCAAATGAATATAAATTAACATATTTAAAAAACACGTGATAATATAATTAAATACTCATTTCTTTTTTGCGACTTATTCACTATGCTTATAACAGCAGACTTGAACAAAATTCAAAATGAAGAAAATATTGGTCAATTTGCTTTTTACAGCATATTCCACTTTTCTCCCAACATAATTTCTGTCCTTTTCAATGATTCCAGTATTTCTTTCAAAACCTTATTGTTAATTGAAGTCGGATTATATTACCGCACGCTCTTCCATATCCACTGCTGCTCTGGCTTCTAAGGTTACCAAACATTGCACCGAAAATAAAATTTACTAACCGGAGTCCTTGATGTTTTCTTCCCCTAAATACTGTAACAAAAATACTCCACTGGCCATTGCACGGACTCCACACGTCAGTAACCGTACTCGGCTACTTAATTCTGCACCACATTTACATATGTCGTACAGAATTTTTTACTCATCGGCTCTTGGTCCACTTCATAGTACGATTTACTTTACTGTTACTGTGTACAAATTTTAATAGACCACTTTAACCAATGCTTTCAACACTACAACGTCTCATTTAAGATCAAGTGCGAAAAGTTTTGAAATGATAATTTTACTAAATTTTTATAAACTTCACATTTATCTTTGTATACATTTATGCTTCCAAATATGTACGTGACTTTGACTGTATAAATGATTCCAAAATATGCTCCAGTTGTACAGTACATTAATATTTCAGTACAAGTCTTTAACATGTCTAAATTTCAAGTATATTCGTTTTTCATATATACGTACATATGAACGGTT
This sequence comes from Allium cepa, assembly GCA_030765085.1. NCBI lineage: Eukaryota > Viridiplantae > Streptophyta > Magnoliopsida > Asparagales > Amaryllidaceae > Allium > Allium cepa. The sequence goes on from CM060930.1 coordinate 246,059,051, forward strand.
TTGAACATACGTGAGCCTTATAGATGCATATGAACTTTGGAATTTGTAAATATGCAAAGATTTCAACATATTGTTAATTTTTCAGGAGAACTATGGTTTCTTAACATTTTGCATAAATATGACTTCTCAGTACATGGACAAATAAGTGAATTCTCGAAAGATGCATGTGAATTTAAGTGTGTACAATGTTTAAACGAAGTGTAGGTTTTTTGAACTAAGCTGTTTTACACCATCACATATGAACAGTTTTGAAACAAAAGGGTAGTATTACAACAGGCGGTTTGGGAATACACTTTGCTTATTTGATTTTGTTTACTTTTTTATTATTCTGAGAAAAACCACATAGATTCTTTACATTCTTTAGAAGATAAAATATAAAATTTTGGGAAGTAATTTTCTTTATCTCACTTTCTGCACGGTCATCATTGACTTAAACCAATGATATGTTTACAATAATCAACATTCCAAGTCCAATGACAGTGATGTGAAGTTGTAACAGTATGACTACTACATTGAATAATAACCATATTTTTTTTAGGTTCTTCAATAACACGGGATGGCGAAGAAACGATACTGCGGACTGTATTAAGCAGTAGTCATAACTGTGGTCGAAATTTTAGCGCAACCATTCCCTACCACAAACATCGACTTCCTAACCCAACTTACTGTGATTTCTGCAATGCTAAAATATTTTTCCACGAAAGCTTACATAACTGTTGCTCTCGAGGTTCTATCAACATTCATCGTCCTACCACAACACCAGAACAGTTACTGAGCTTATTCCAAGATCAAGGCGAAATGGGTACCCATTTTCGTACAAATGTCCGATCCTATAATAATGCATTTTCATTCACGTCTATGGGTGCATCAATTGATAATAACCTAGCCAATGCTAGAGAAGGAGTTTACACATACCGCGCGCAAGGTTCAATATATCATAGTATTGGAAGTCTTTTACCCTTGGCTGGAAGTAGACTAAGATATTTACAACTGTACATATATGACACTGACCATGAAATTGACAACTGACTTCAAGATAGTGAAGCAATGAGGCCGGAGATAATTATGATTTTGAAACAAATTTTAGATACTCATAACCCATATGTCTCAATACTTCGACAGTTGGGGCAACAACCTGACGTGCAAAAATGTAGGATCAAAATCAAAGAGATCACAATAGATCGACATCTTCATGAGCTGCCAACCACATCCCAAGTAGCAGGAATAATAACTGGAGATGAACCAGACAATTTGCAAGGTCGAGATATCATTGTTCAGACAACAAGTGGAAATCTACAGAGAATATCAGATACTGCAGGTTTTTACGACCCGCTGCAATACCCACTATTGTTGCCTTACGGTCAGCATGGATGGGATTTAAGCATCCACGAAAATGGAAATACACCTATTAGTTGTACATCTTACTACTCTCATATTTTACAGGTACGTATAGCCTAATTGATATCCAATATTATCTGTTCGTAAATAGCACAAACTTCATTTACATCAACATCAGTACTAACGTTACTTGCCCTACACGCACAGATACGACCAACAGAGACATCAGTTATACTGCTTGGTGGTCGTCTATTTCAACAATATGTCGTTGATATGTATGTAAAAATAGAAACAATGCGGCTAAGGTTTCTTCGCAACAATCAGACTACTATCAGAGCGGAGTTATACCAAGGTTTACAAGATGCCTTAGCCACTGGAGACACATCTGCCAGTAAGTTTCTTTATCTCCTTCAATAAACTATTTGATGTTCCCAATAATTGCTAACCATTTAATTCACTACTACTCAATCCTATGCCTATTCACACATTAGGAAGTGTTGGTGTCAAGAAGATTCTTCCTTCCTCCTATATTGGTAGTCCACGAGATATGCATCAAAGATACCAAGATGCAATGGCATTAGTGCGAAGGTATGGAAAACCTGACTTATTTATTACTATGACATGTAATACTAACTGGGTAGAAATTACACAAGAATTGCTTCCCGGTCAACAACCACAAGATAGACCGGATTTAACAACTAGAATTTTCCGATCAAAACTAGAGCAACTTAAAACTGACCTATTTGACACGTTTGTTTTAGGTAAAGTCGTTGCCCATGTCCACGTTATTGAATTCCAAAAAAGAGGACTACCACATTCTCACATTCTACTTATCCTAGATGAAAACGATAAAATAAGCAATCCTGATGATTATGATGCTTTAGTTCGCGCTGAAATTCCATGTTCACATTTAGAACCCGAACTACACAACGCTGTAATGAAACATATGATTCATTATCCATGCGGACATTTTAACCCAAGAGCTGTCTGCATGAAAAATAACCGCTGTAAAAAGGGCTTTCCAAAAGCTTTTTCTCCGCTTACTTTACAAGGAACTGACTCTTACCCTATTTATAAAAGACACGATAACGGAATACAATATCAAATTGGAAGCCACATAATCGATAACCGTTGGATAGTACCATATAATCCTTACTTACTTTTGAAATATGATTGTCATATAAATGTTGAAATTTGTTCAAGTATTAAATCTGTGAAATATCTCTACAAATATGTTTACAAAGGTTCAGACCGCGTTTCTATGGGACTATCCACTACATCCGACGATAACGATGAGATTTCAAAATTTGTTAATGCTAGATGGATTTGTGCTCCTGAAGCATTATGGAGAATATTTAAATTTTCCCTAAGTAATATTTTTCCGTCTGTTACCGGCTTACAAATACATTTACCAAATAGACAACAATTATTATTTCGTGCAGAAGAGCACATACACACTATTTTGGATGATCAACATAGATGTAAAACAATGCTCATTGAATTTTTTTGTAAAAATGTTTTTGACGAACAAGCACGTCAATATTTGTACTATGAGTTTCCTGAAAAATATTGGTGGGATTCTACAAGTAAGCAATGGAACCGTAGACGAAATAACCGTAGGGCAATTGGTAGAATTTACACTGTATCTCCCACTGAAGGAGATCGTTACTATTTGCGCCTACTACTAACACATCTTAGAGGTCCTCTATCTTTTGCTGATTTACTAACAGTTAATCAAATAGAATATAGCACATTTAAAGAAGCAGCTGAACATAGAGGTTTACTTGAAAACGATGATAGTATAAAGGACTGTTTGACAGATGCTTCACACACACATATGCCTAATGCTTTAAGAAGATTATTTGTTACAATTTTAGTATACTGTGACCCATGCCATGTGCGTGAATTGTGGGAAGAGTTTTTACCTTTCTTACTTGAAGACTATCCCACTACATCTGCTACTACTGTGACCAATTCATTTTCAGTACTTCAATGTCTGTCTGACCTCGACAACCTTCTCAAACAATATAACAAAACAATTTTTGACTATGACATTCCACATACTAATTTCAACCACTATACCCACACAAACACATCCACTCTTATTTCAGAAGAGCAACGCATAGAAATACCCAATAATGATATTAACTCTATACATAACTTGAACTCCGAACAAAAGAAGGCATTTGACACGATAATGTCTTCTGTTGAAAGTGGAGCTAATGCTATATATTTCATAGACGGTCCTGGAGGTACAGGAAAAACATATTTATATAGAGAAATCTTAGCACATTTAAGAATTCAAGGTCATATTGTAATTGCAGTCGCTACTTCTGGAATTGCTTCTCTTGCTCTTCCAGGAGGTCGAACTGCACATTCTCGATTTAAAATACCAATTAATTTAGACTCTTCCTCTACATGCCATATTCCCAAGCAATCTGAACTCGCACAACTTTTATTGACTGCTACTGTTTTCCTATGGGATGAAGCTACCATGGCTCACCGCCATGCATTTGAGGCCGTAGACAGAACATTACGAGATTTAACTAATTTTGATGCACCATTTGGAGGAAAGATTGTTATTTTAGGCGGTGATTTTCGTCAAGTTCTACCCATAGTCGTCAACGGTACTAGAGCTCAAACCGTCGACGCATGTATAGTACGATCATATTTATGGCAAAATGTTCACGTAATTCATTTAACACAAAATATGCGCGCAAAAGATGATCAATCGTATGCACAATTTCTTTTACGTATTGGAAATGGAGATGAAGTCTATGTTCAAGACGACATTATACAGCTCCCAAATGATATCGTTGAACCTTGGACCAATAGTTCGTCACTCTATGCTCTGATTAATAAAGTCTTTGCTGAACTCAATGACAGATTAGGTGATCCTAACTTCATAATGGATAGAGCAATATTAGCCCCTACAAACGAAATAGTAGATGACATTAATAACAAAGTTATAGAACTATTTCCAGGTAGTGAGCGCATTTACTACTCCTTTGACAAAGTCGAAGAAGATACACATAATCTTTACCAATACGAATTCTTAAACTCACTTGCTCCGGGAGGTCTACCCCCACATAAATTAAGACTAAAAGTAGGTGCACCAATCATGTTGCTTAGAAATATTGATCCACGAATTGGATTATGTAATGGCACCAGATTACTATGTCGTGTCTTTCACAGAAATGTGATAGATGCAGAAATAACTGTTGGACATTTTCGTGGTACAAGAGTATTTATTCCACGTATACCCCTAAAGCCTTCTGAGAATACTAACATGCCTTTCAACCTAATACGTAAACAATTCCCAATTAAATTAGCTTTTTCCTTAACGATTAATAAATCACAAGGACAAACCATCCCTCGGGTTGGTATTTATCTTCCCGAACATGTTTTCAGTCATGGTCAGCTATATGTTGCTTTATCAAGAGGGGTTTCAAGAAAAACAACAAAAATTTTGGTGAAAAATGGAAAGATTCCGAAAAGGACTGGCACACATACTAGAAATGTTGTGTACAAGGATGTGTTGTTACAATGCACTCACGAACTTAATTAACAATACTTCATTTTTCCGCTTCACCTGCCATACTTCTACTATAATTACTACTCTAAACTAAAGGGTCCAAATATAAGTTTTTCACAGTTGTTATACTACTCTATTTAAATAAATTCGGTACTTTACGACCATATATGAGTAATATCTTCACTTACAATATTTTTCTTCCTTTTACTGTTTCTTCGTCATATATTCAGCTACAACTTCTACAAAATACAAAACTGGACTAACAAAAATTCCCTCTTTTACTACTCCAACTCACTTTCAATTCGCATATATAAATCCCTTATAAAACGTTTTTAACTCCGCCATCAGCTTACTGCTGATGCCGGTCTCAAGCCCGGAACAAGGAGGAGGGAAAACGGTTACAACAACTACTCACAACATTACGTACACATCAACGTCATTTCATAAAATTCAACAAACCTCGCATCCACCGTTTCTTAATACCCGTTCCTCTTGCGCACGTGCATCGCACATGCCAACGTACTCGTATATATATATATATATATATTTGATTTGACCATACCCTTCACATCTCTCTACTTTTCTTCCTATCAACCACCCACCATTCCTTTCTTTACACGCCACTTTTCCTTCAATCACTCCCCTCTTCATTTTAAAAAAAGGCCGAACAGTCAAATAAAAATAAAAATAAATTCAAACTTCAAAAACTTATACTTGTAATCCACTTAATTAAAAAATCTCAAACAAATTCTTAAACTCATATTTCTCTACCCTATTTGGCTTGATGTGTATTTTGAGAGGTTCGTAGATGGTTTTAGTTTGATCGACTTCGTTGTCAAACTGTAGTTCTAAACTAGGGTTAGCAAGATAGGGAGTTTCGGTCTTCGATTTGAGCAATGAAAAGTGGATTCAAGCTTGTGGTGGCATTTCGCATCTTGGTGGCAATTTTGGGAAGGTGCAAGGTTGGTCGAGAACCGGTAGTGATCGAGTGGTTGAAGCAGGTCGCGACCACGGGGGAACGTGCGAGCTCAAGGACATTGTTGTGGGGGGGGGGGGGGTGCGGTTATCGAAGTGGAGTTGGTTTGTGCCTCCGGTGTGATCGATGGCGGCTCAGGTGATCGCGCACGGTGCACGACCTTGCCTTGTTTCCGTGTGCAGGAGGGCGAAGAAATAGTTTGAGGGAAGAATCTTTTAGCAGGCCGGGTCCGTGCTTATTGGGTATGGCCTTTATTTATTTAAAAAAAAGAGAAATGGAAATTTTATTATTATTTATATTCCTAAAAATTTATAAAATTTATATCTCAGGTATACGAGGTCCGATTCGAACGATTAAAGATGCGTTGGGATCATATCGTCATCATCTATGCATAGGAATTAGTTTGGGTGGATATGGAGCTTTTGATAATTTCAGGCAATTTAAAACGTGTCCGGATTCAAATAAAAAGGGAACGTGAAAGCGATAAAAATCAAAGGTGAGTTAATCTCACTCTATTTTGGATTTACCGTAATTAATTTTAATAGTTAAAATTGATTGATTGGTTAAATTGATAATTACTATCAGTTTGGATGTTATATTATATATGTAGTAGTATGTATATTAGAGTGATTGATACTCCCACATATAATAGCGGATGACCCTATATACTGCGATATCCTTCTTGAAGTAGGATTGGTATTTTTATATTATACTAACATCTATGGATGTAGGGAAACAAGTTAGAGGGATCTAACTGGATTCCTCAAAATGTTGAAATTAATTTCATATATAGTTATATATGATTTGTTTGAAGGATCTGTGATCGATTTTTGTATGATTTGAAAATTATTGGATGTTATGCTGGTAATGGTTGAGATTTTGGTATTTTAAAATATCATAAATATAGATATTTAATTTTTAAAGGAGATATAAGGGGGGTTTTGGAGAAAAATGTTATATAGTGAATTATGGATTTAATCAAAAGGAATGTATTTGGACAAAGTGAATAGTTGATTTTGAAATTTGTACTTGGTAATTTTGGAATATGGAAAGATAGAGATTTTGTAATAGTTTAAACAAAGGATTTTTAAATAATGAAATTTATGCAGTCCTTGTTTAAGTGAAAAGGATTATAAAAATTGAGATTTAAAATAGATAGAAAAAATAAAAAGGAAATTTGCAGATAAAGTATGGGATTGTTGTACTAGGTCTTAAATAGAAATTATTAAAAGGAAGTGAAATCGGGATTTAGTGGGTTTTAGATATATGTAGGATATTTAAGAAAAAATATTTTAAAGTTGGAGTTTAAATTAGAAAAAAAAATGATTTAAATCGGTTAAGTGTTGGGAAACGGTTTTAAAATGGGAAATGAGACCATAGATTTAATTAACAAGGTTTATAAATATAGTGATGTAAATTACCAGTGGATATATGGGGGTTATAAATTCACGATGATGATTTATAAGGAAATGGGTAAATCGTTTAAAAATAAATGATAGATTTATTTTTTAGAAATGTAAAAAGGAATTTACGGAATTGGGACGGTAATAAATTAGAGATAAATCGAGAAGGATTTATTAATATTAGACTGGCAATATGGAAGTCGAAAATATATTTTTTCTGAGAAGTTAAGTTATTTAAAAAGGGAATTTTGAAGTATTAATTAGAAAATTTAAAGTGTTTAATGAATATTTCAGAAATTAATTCTTTAGTTGTTTTAAAGTGGGTTTAAGTATATTTTAAATTATGAATTAAGATAGTTATATTAAAATAATTACTATTTAAGAAGTAATCAATATTATTATTTCAAAGGGGTAAATTATTTAATATTAATGTTTTTTTAATAACTTTTATTTAAAAATTAGTTTTGTCTAAAGTTTATTTGAAATTTATTTTGAAAATTTAGAGGCATTAATTTGAAATTCTTTAAATAAAGTTTTAGTGAGTATTGATATACTCGCATAGCAAAAATCGAAGGCAGTGGGTGCCTGTAGTTAAGACTTAGATTTCTCTAAGATAGAGACGTAACCATTGAGCTATGATCCATGATTTGATACCGTAGTGGTACTTTCCATATTATTTTAAAAGAGTTTTCAAAATATTTTTGGAAAAGATACTTTGTGAATATACTAAATTCGATAAGATAAGCACATACTTTTAGGATTTGATTTATTTAAAATTTAAATTAAATAAGACTTTGGATTTTTCAGTGAAAATGAAGGATTTGGTTGCGTTTACTTTTTATTTGATAGTTAATTAATCGACTATCAAAATCTAGACCCAAATATAAATTTGGAAATATCTAGAAGAAGTACGAGAATTATATGGTACAGTTGTCGTTCGAGGTACTATACTATATGTATGAACTCGTTTCGTTCTTCTAGGAAGTTTATAAGGAAATCTGTCCACAAACGGTTGGAGATGATCTTCGATCTTATTTTCATTTGTTTATTTTCTAAAGAACTGGGGTTAAGTTTACCGAAAAATATCGAACGTTATTTCAAGGAGTTTGGGATCGGATTTGTTATTCGAAAACCACTTCGATTCAACAAGTACATTTTTGTAATGAAGATAAGAGCATGGATTCGAAGATGGAGCAGTGAAGTGCAAGGGCTAATTGCTACTACATCCTAAGGGTGATTCCAAAATGGATACAGTAGGAATAGTGCTTTCGGTTCCGTTCGGACCGGGAACTGACTTGTATGGATGAAACTATTAGTACATCGTCATTGGAAGACAATGAGCATTCTAAGTGAATTTTTCTAAAAAGGTAATCGTAGCCTCTAGCCTCATCAACGGGGAATGACTTGATATCAGGGGGATGCAGCAATGCTAAGTAGGTAGCGCCCAAGTAGGGTATGTTTATCACCTTTCTAGGTAACCTCGGATATTATCACTACGTGTGAAAGGAGCTCGAAAAGGGTAGGAACACCCAGGGTGATAGCATATTTGGTCTATCCAAGTCAGGGATAGTCCGGTCTCGTGTTGGAAAGGATCGATAGGTTCGATCTCGATATAGTATTTCTAGACATGTGCTATGACAGGTGGTACACCAATGCCTAGTGATTTAGCTGGAGTCCACTCTCCAATAAGCACCGTACGATTTTGATTGGGCCCAACTATGGTGAAACGTGAGATGCAAGCTTTTCAGCCATTTGAATAAGTATTTGTACTTAGATACTATTATAATATCAGAGGATTTTGATATCAAATGTCTTGGTTATCATAATGTAAAAACCCGATGTTATCCCACTTTTGGTCAAAACTGGAATATCAACAAATTGGCAAGGAATTATGGATATCAGGATTGGAGATCGGTTGGAATCAAGGCTACGATCGATATCATCAAAATTTGGTTGAACTCCGATCGGGACGAAATTAATTGGAGATGATGATAAGGATTAGGAAAGGCTATGTTTCAAATTTTAGGTTAATCGGAGTTCGTATGGAGAAGTTATGATCGATTCAAGGTAGGAAAGGCATGTTGTTCGAATCGATCAGGGGTAGCACTCACTTCGAATCGATACACTTCGTATCGATCAACCTGGGTTCGACACCGCTACTTCGTATCGATCGAAGGCAAGGCACAGGGATGGTTCGAATCGATACGCTTCGTATCGATCAGTATGGGTTCGGCCTGGTGAACTTCGTATCGATCAAGTAAGAAGGATAAATGGATTTCGGCCCAATGGCAATGGACCCAAAGTGGATAGGTTCGAATCAATCACGACAAAGCATAATTCTTTGAATCCATGAGGTCAAGGAGAGTTCGAATCGATCAGATTAGGGTATGTTCGAATCGATCGGTGTAAACGAGATCGATTCGAAGCATGCTCCTGGGACCGATTCGAAGAAGATTGATGGAACACGAGAAGTATACATTGGGGGACGACTTCATGGATTCGAAGAAGAGGAAGTCGACTTCATGGATTCGAAGAGGGGGTGGATTCGAAACAATGGAATCAAAGGAGGTGGGTTTGGAGAACGGATTCGAAGGAAGTGGACTTGAAGAAGGATTCGAAGCAATGGACTCGAAGGAGGATGGATTCGAAGGAGATGGATTCGAAGGAAGTGGGTTCGAAGCATGGGTTCGAACCAGGCAGAGCACACAGAACTTTGAATTTGAATCGATGATATCTTCCAAACCGTTGATCCAAATGCTATGAAATTTTCACAGAGGCTTACATACATGTTGAAGAATGTTCTCACCAAATTTCACCTTGATTGGACATTTCCTTGATCGATTCGAAGTGAGGGTCGAATCGATCCTGATGTGGGCCCGGACCTCCAGATTTCGGGCGAGTGGGCCCCCCTCACGTGCCTGAAGTGGTCTTTCCGGATTTTAGAAGAAATATCAGCCTCCTACGCTTATAAATAGAGCCCCTGGTCATTCAGAAAAGGGGTCGGAGATTCTAGAGAGAGAAAGCACGCTCGGACGCTTCCAAAATCATTTCATATCATCATTGCTGCTATTTATTTCAAGTTTTGGACTTTGTAACTGCTGTAATCATCTGTAATCATCAAGGATAATCAATAAAAGGATAAAAACATTGGAGTGGACGTAGGCCGGAGATAGCCGAACCACTATAAAACTTGTGTCTTTGTTCTTTATTTTGGGATTACTGTTTAATATTTGCTGAGATCTGAGATTTGTGTTTGAATATTATTGATTTGTATTCATACACTGGTGCTTTCACGGTATTCGGGGTTTGTGACCAATTTTGGCGCAAACACTTTGGTGCTTTCACTGAGAAAACGACTAGAACTCGCTACATCGTACTTGAAAGTTGGATTTGAAGATTTTAAAATTTTTGGATTCAAGGACAATGACTAGACAAAATAGTAGAAGACAAAGGCTGAGCGAAACCAACAGGAAGGAAGTCAACAAGCATCCTCCGGAGCTGGGGAAGGACAGGCTTCAATCTACATAACCCGGGATGAAATGGAGGCTATGGCAAACTCTTTGCAGGAGAGATTGTTAAAGAACCAACAGGAAATGATGCAGACTTTCTTTGAGCAAATGAGAGCTGCAGGGATGCAGAACTTAGGAACAGCTACAGCCGCTGTGGATGCAGGACAGGGGACTAGGGTCGTGGAACCCAATGGAGGACGAGATACGGAGCCAGAAGGCAATCATCAAGGGCTTGGGGGCAGGCCTACGGAATCCAATACAGGAGGACCTTTGGAAGGAATTCAACAGGCTAGAGCTAACATTGCTCCTAGTGAACCACACAAGGAATATGTGCCAGAGTTCCCTCGGGGGCATGGAGGGCAACCCCCAACAGACAATACCGGATTAGTGGAAATTATCAGAAGAACTGTGCGAGGTGGTTTGACCAACGGAGACTTGGAAGGAGTGAATAAAAGTCCATTTTCTCGGGAAATAAGGGTGGCTCAGAATCCACCTGTTTAAACTACCTAGCATGGAGGTTTATGATGGCAAGGCAGATCCAACAGATCACTTGATGAGGTACACCAAACACATGGAGGTGCTGGGGGCATCGGAGGAAGTGATGGCTCGATGCTTCCCTTTATATTTGACGGACTTAGCTGCAATGTGGTTTAGGCAGCTGGGAGAAGGATCTATCAGGACTTAGAGGGAATTGGTGGAAAAGTTTTTGGGACAGTTTCGGGTTCACGTCAAGAGGCCGAAGAATGTGATGACATTGACATCAGTGAAGAAAAGGATGGATGAATCGCTCAGAGCTTTTCTAACTCGATTCAGTGCGGAAGTCGCTTCGGTGGATCGGCCTGATCCATCAATGGTTTTAATGGCAGCAGTATCAGGAGTCGGGGAAGACTCGGATTTCAAGGTATCTCTGATACGAGATCCCCCACAGGATCTCGACGAATTCTTTCACGAGGCAGAAAGGTTCCTGCGGCAGGAAGATGCAAGTACGGATTTAAAGTTGAGAAAGGTTAGTGCAATCGAGGTTGGAACAGTATCCAGCAGTGGTTCGGATAAAGACAAAGGAAAAAGGAAATTGGATGACGACTCAGGAAAGGCCAGAAAATGATGGAAGGATCCAAAGTTTCCCACATACACAGGATTGAACGAGACGCTGGAGCGGATATACCTGGATACTCGGAATCGCCTTCCCTACCGGAGGCCGGCTAGGAGAGAACCAACAGAACGGGAAAGAACATCAGGAAGGCACTGTCTCTTCCATGATTTGGATGGACACGACACCAACAGCTGCAGGCACCTAAAGGACATAATTGAGGAGCATGTAAGGAATGGACAGCTGCCACAATATGTTGGACCTCGAAATGCAACGGCGGAGCAGGAGCAACCGCCGCCTACCTCAAGCTACGATGGCGAGACGCCCAGGAATGATGGTCGGTTGATCATCCATTGACCAGGCTAATATGAAATAAGTAGCGAACTATTAGCAAACAACCAAGTCATTTACACATGTACGGGGACGGAGATAGCCCCTAGGCATGCTCTGAATGATGATAAACTGCAATGCTATGGTTTGTGAAACTTATCTTTTGCTTTTGGATTGGACACTGCTTTTCTTTTTGGATTTCGGTTTTGGAGCTTGGATTGAGCTCCTAGTTTTTCTTGCTTTTTGATTTGGATTTTCCTTTGAATGATTGTTTTCGGTTTTGGATGCTGGTTTGGTTTTCTGGTTTTCTGGTTTTGGATTTGGATTTTTGGGTTTGGATGTTGGATTAGATTTTGATTGGATTTTCATCTGGTTTTTGATAAACGGCCGTCAGGTATGGATTATGCCTGGCAAGGGGTGAGTCACTTTGCCCAAACGCGGTAAATTGGCTTATTCAGGTCGTCAAGTATGGACTACGCTTGGCAAGGGTCCGGAGTGACCAGGATTCGGCCTAGGACTTAGGCCCTGTATTATCGATTGTTATTTCAGGTCGTTGAGTATGGACTATGCACAACAAGGGTCCGGAGAGACCAGGATTCGGCTTAGGACTTAAGCCATGGCCTAGCTCAACGTCCAAGGACACTGGACCAAGGTCGTCAAGTGTGGATTGCGCTTGGCAGGAACCCGGAGAGGTTAGCTCAACGTCCAGGGACACTAGACCACGGTCGTCAGGTGTGGATTACACTTGGCAAGAACCCGGAGAGGTTATGAATTCGGATATCTACCCGGAGAGGTCCTGGATCTGGTTATTGGCTATTGGATAAGGATGGATCAGGACTCGGCTGTCGAGTTCGAATGGATATGGAATTGGCTAGGGCTTTGGTTATGGGATTTGGAATTGGGCATCGACTCGAAGCAGTCAAGATGACATACTCTGGAGATATGGCTATGGACTTTGGATATTGGATTCAGAACTATTCAAAACACGCCTTATTATCACAAGGCATGTTTTGGGGGGCAAAGTGTTATCCCACTTTTGGTCAAAACTGGAATATCAACAAATTGGCAAGGAATTATGGATATCAGGATTGGAGATCGGTTGGAATCAAGGCTACGATCGATATCATCAAAATTTGGTTGAACTCCGATCGGGACGAAATTAATTGGAGATGATGAAAAGGATTAGGAAAGGCTATGTTTCAAATTTCAGGTTAATCGGAGTTCGTATGGAGAAGTTATGATCGATTCAAGGTAGGAAAGGCATGTTGTTCGAATCGATCAGGGGTAGCACTCACTTCGAATCGATACACTTCGTATCGATCAACCTGGGTTCGACACCGCTACTTCGTATCGATCGAAGGCAAGGCACAGGGATGGTTCGAATCGATACGCTTCGTATCGATCGGTATGGGTTCGGCCTGGTGAACTTCGTATCGATCAGGTAAGAAGGATAAATGGATTTCGGCCCAATGGCAATGGACCCAAAGTGGATAGGTTCGAATCAATCACGACAAAGCATAATGCTTTGAATCCATGAGGTCAAGGAGAGTTCAAATCGATCAGATTAGGGTATGTTCGAATCGATCGGTGTAAACGAGATCGATTCGAAGCATGCTCCTAGGACCGATTCGAAGAAGATCGATGGAACACGAGAAGTATACATTGGGGGACGACTTCATGGATTCGAAGAAGAGGAAGTCGACTTCATGGATTCGAAGAGGAGGTGGATTCGAAACAATGGAATCAAAGGAGGTGGGTTTGGAGCACGGATTCGAAGGAAGTGGACTTGAAGAAGGATTCGAAGCAATGGACTCGAAGGAGGATGGATTCGAAGGAGATGGATTCGAAGGAAGTGGGTTCGAAGCATGGGTTCGAACCAGGCAGAGCACGCAGAACTTTGAATTTGAATCGATGATATCTTCCAAACCGTTGATCCAAATGCTATGAAATTTTCACAGAGGCTTACATACATGTTGAAGAATGTTCTCACCAAATTTCACCTTGATTGGACATTTCCTTGATCGATTCGAAGTGAGGGTCGAATCGATCCTGATGTGGGCCCGGACCTCCAGATTTCGGGTGAGTGGGCCCCCCTCACGTGCCTGAAGCGGTCTTCCCGGATTTTAGGAGAAATATCAGCCTCCTACGCTTATAAATAGAGCCCCTGGTCATTCAGAAAAGGGGTCGGAGATTCTAGAGAGAGAAAGCACGCTCGGATGCTTCCAAAATCATTTCATATCATCATTGCTGCTATTTATTTCAAGTTTTGGACTTTGTAACTGCTGTAATCATCTGTAATCATTAAGGATAATCAATAAAAGGATAAAAACTTTGGAGTGGATGTAGGCCGGAGATAGCCGAACCACTATAAAACTTGTGTCTTTGTTCTTTATTTTGGGATTACTGTTTAATATTTGCTGAGATCTGAGATTTGTGTTTGAATATTATTGATTTGTATTCATACTGGTGCTTTCACGGTATTTGCGGTTTGTGACCAATTTTGGCGCAAACAACAGACATGTTTATTTGTAGCGTGGTCTTACTGGATACCTTTGATTTTCAAAAGATTTTAAAACTTTAATAATTTGATTTGAGTGTGATTTCTCACATTGGTTTTCCAGACTGACTCGGGTGTTATTTATTTATAATGCTCGGGTCAGACCGAGTATTATAGTTTCAGGCTAGGATGCTATGGAGCTCAGGAGACAAGCTGGATGGCGAAGACGTATTACACGTATTTGATTTTACTTCATTGTGTATGGTGTGCTGTATATTCAGCATTTGTAAGGACAAGTTATTATAACTGTCCAATATTGTGTTATTGATTTGTGTCGTACTCTGATGATATAATGTATAAAAACAGTTATTGTTCTTATATAAAGATCAGTTGTTATCTATTATATATTGTTCTGTTGCGATTGTGAGATTTTGTGTTGTTATTTCCATTTTCTTCTTCTAACTCTTTCTTCTTTTCCCAAACGATCGGGTATTTCCGGCATTCGATTAATCGGCATGTAGTACGATGGACGTATTGGTGTTGATTTTCGAAGGTCGAAAATCCGGTTTGTTACACTTGGTATCAGAGTTGAAGGTTAAGTGAGAACCTTGGCACTGGTGAGAATTACTCATTAGTGATAAGGTCAGGAGCACCCTAGAATGAGTTCGAGTGTATTAATAGACACGAGCGCGTATCTGTTAGTGAATATAAAATTGTTTCACATTGCGTTGGTTGGTTTGTTGAGTGGTTATGGATCCTGGTCAATACGAGTAATTAACGTTTTTGTGGGGATCTCTAGACATTATAACAGAACAATTCGACACAATCTTGTTTTAAAATATGGTAAATGAAATAATTTTACCCAAATTATTTTTGTATATGAAAGAAATATTTTTTCATAAATTATTATAGTATAAATGGTTTGCTTGGATGCTAGGAAATGATAATGTTAAACTATTATCATTGTTGTGGTTAAAATTGTATAAAAATTGGTACTAACTAAAAGTTAGGAAATAATTTATATAAAAAAATGGAGTTTGTAAATATGAATTTACAAATTTGATTTATAATTTGAAATGAAATGAGATTCCAGAGGAATATTCAAATATAGATTTAAAGGATTTGGAATTTGGAAGAAAATTAAATCCTGTTGGTTTTGAAATGTTTCTCAAGTCTTGGAAAATAAAAGTGATATTGTTTGGAAATATTTTTGAATTGGAAATGAAAT
Source organism: Allium cepa (assembly GCA_030765085.1). Classification (NCBI taxonomy): domain Eukaryota; kingdom Viridiplantae; phylum Streptophyta; class Magnoliopsida; order Asparagales; family Amaryllidaceae; genus Allium; species Allium cepa. Next base: position 246,074,957 of record CM060930.1, read on the forward strand.
CTATTGAGATTTGGAATTGAAATATTTTAAATGGTTTTTAAAAGGAATAAAAGCATTGAACTCACTTCGTTCGCTGAAAAATAATTTCAGTGATGACTGCAGCATCGCCGATGTTCATTTTCAAGTTTCCAAGGGAGAATTGTTACCTGGATGTTTTGAATCAAAATTTGTTTGCAAAACTGGTTTGGTTTTGAAATTCAAAGGAATATTCGATATACCCAAGGATTTTGGATATAATTGATTTCAAAAATGATTTTGAAATACTTAAGTGATTGTTTAGAAACTCTGGAGTTTGGTTAAAAATATTTATGGAATATAAATAAGTTTGAAAACTTATAAAATTTGGAATTTGATTATTGGAATGGTATTAAACTCGAATTAAGCTAAATAAAGGAAATTTGAGAGATTAAACCTAGTAGGCTAAATGAAATAAGAGTTATAGAAATAAAATTTAATAGTCAAAATAAATTAGAAAGTAAACAAATTAACTTAATTTTAAGTAAACAGAATTAAAATTGAATATTGGAATGATATTTGGCTTGAATTGTGTTAAATAATGTGAAAATGAAAGATTACCTCAAGTGGACTAAATAAGATAAAAGTTTGGAAATAAAATTTGATTATAAATAAATTAGTAGATGGAGCTAATTTAAAATAATTGGTGGATTGATTATGGGTTGTGATGTGGTTGATAAAACCCAATATTTATAATTGGAAGATAAATTAAGTTCAAATGAAATCGAAATTTAATTTGAATAGAAATGGTTATAAACCAAAGTGATGGAGTGGAACTAAATCTATAGACATTGTATAAAAATGCTATAAATTGACTTAAGAAAAATTGAGTGTGAAATTCTTAAGTAAAGTTGGTATTGGAAAATATACTGAGTAGGTATTTGAACAAAGATTAAATAAAAGTTGGGTAATAGGATAATTGTGAATAAGTGAATGGAAATTAAAATAAATGTCGAAATTTGAAAGTGATAAATAAAATGATTTGAATTGAATGATCCGGTGTGATTGGTAAGTAAGATGCAAATATTTAAAAGTAAAAGATAAATTGATGCCTTCGATTTTAGAAAGAAAATTAAATTGCCCGACATAACTATGTATTTAATTTGTGGTATGAAATTTGATGGTTTTCTGATTGAGCCACTTGACTTTTGTTTTCTTTGATGATTTGGGGTTGTAGTGGCAATTTTGTAGTTGTTCCAATCTAGCCGTGCAAAGGAGACGCTGGTGAAATTTTTCGAAAATTTAAGGAGTTAGAAAAATTTTGAAGATAATTTTAATAATTAAAAATTTGGTTTTAAATTATAATATGAATTATTGAGGGGATAATGTTGAAGGTAATCTGCGGATGGATTTGGAAATTAGTGAAGATTATGTTGTGTTTACAATAAACTAATTTGGAAAGTTGTTTAAACTGATTGATTTTGAGAAAATTAGTTAACGGGTTTCAACCATTCTTCTTACCTAGCAATTTCGAGGACGAAATTCTTATAAGGGGTGAGGAATGTAACGACCTGAAATTTTGAATAATTGAAATAGGGATATTTAATTGATTTTAAATTTTCAAGTGTTAATTTTTAACTTGAATTTCAAATATAACTATTTATCGGATAATTTAGTTATTGAAGTTAATAATTAGAAATATGGTAAATTATTGAATCAGGAGTTTTAAGCTTGTTAAAAATAATTTGAAGGCTTATAAAATTTATATTGATAATCAAGATAATAAAACTCTTTAATTGAATTTAAAATTGATTTGCTCAGTTTTAAAAATATATCGTTTAAATTGACATTTAAAAATTGCCTTCCGAGACTCGGTCTCGTAATTCGATGAAACTGGTTCCATTTGATCCGTAAAGGGTATTATTATCGGATTTCAAATTACGTAACGTTTGGAGTTATAGTTTGGCCGTATGGAATATAAACACGTTGAAATTTATAACAAAAATTCAATATAATAGTTGGATCCAAAAAGCTATCTTCTCTATACGATCGCACTAGGACTCAAAACATTTTCCATTGTGTTCGAAATAGAGGTATAACATTATAAACACCTAATAGCACACCTCGATAGAAGGTTAAGATTTTAATACGATTATATATATATATATATATATATATATATATATATATTTGATTTGACCATACCCTTCACATCTGTCTGCTTTTATTCTATTCAGCCACCTACCATTCCTTTCTTTACGCGCGACTTTCCCTTCAATCACTCTCCCTTTTCTTTTTAAAAACAGGCCGAACAGTCAAATAAAAATAAAAATAAACTCAAACTTCAAAACCTATATCTTGTAATCCACTCGATTAAAAAATCTCAAACAAATTCCTAAACTCATATTTCTCTACCGTCTTCGTTATGATGTGTAGTTTGGGAGGTTCAGCAATGGTTTTAGTTTGATTGACTTCGATGTCGAACTGTAGTTCGAAACTAGGGTTAGCAATATAGGGAGTTTCGACCTTCGATTCGAGCAATGGAAAGTCGATTCGAGCTCAGGGTGGCATTTTGCATCTTGGTAGCGATTTTAGGGAGGTGCGATGCCGGTTGAGGAGGAGCGACCTGTAGCTATTGAGGGGTGGAAGCAGCTGGTCACGACCATGGGGGAATGTGCAAGCTTGAGGATATTGATGTAGGGGGGATGCGGTTTTCGAAGTGGAGTTGGTTCGTGCCTCCGGTGTGGTCGATGCCGGCTCAAGTAATGGTGAACGGTGCACGACCTTGCATTATTTCCGTGTACAGAAGGGCGAAGAAATAGTCTGGGGGAAGAAGCTTTCTAGCGGGCCGGGTCCGTGCTTATTGTGCATGACCTTTATTTATTTTTTTTAAAAAGAGAAATGGAAATTTTATTATTATTTATTTTCCTAAAAACTTATAAAATTTGTATCTTGTGCACATGGGGTCCGATTCGAATGATTCATGATGCGTTGGGATCATATCGTCGTCATTTACGCATAAGAATCAGTTCGGGTGTATTTGGAGCTTCTGATAATTTCAGGCAATTTAAAACGCATCTGGATTCAAATAAAAACGGAACACGAAAGCGATAAAAATCAAAAGTGAGTTAATCTCACTCAATTTTAATTTACCGCAATTAATTTTAATAGTTAAAATTAATTATCGGTTGATTAGTTAAATTGATAATTATTATCAGTCTGCATGTCATATTATATATATAATAGTATATATATTGGAGTGATTGATATTCCTGCATATATAGAATGAGACCCTATGCGCCCCACATAATATCGGATGACCCTATATACCACAATATCCCCCTCGAAGTGGGATTGATATTTTTATATTGTTCTAACATCTGTGGATGCGAGGAAACTGGTTGGAGGGATCCAACTAGATTCCTCAAAATGTTGAAACTAATTTCATATATAGTTATATATGATTTGTTTGAAGGATCTATGATGGATTTTTGTATGATTTGAAAATTATTGGATGTTATGTTGGTAATGGTTGAGATTTTCGTATTTTAAAATATCATAAATATAGGTATTTAATTTTTAAAGGAGATTAAAGGGGGTTTTAGAGAAAAATATTATATGGTGAATTTTGGATTTAATCAAAAGGAATGTGTTTACGGTAAAAATAGCTTTAACGCTAACACCCGGTGTATATCGTGATGAAGTGAAAACACCACCCGCTTGCACGGGAATCAAAGTAAATAAAAAATAGCCGAAAAGTAAAAGAGACAGAGATTTTTATAATGGTTCGGCTTCTACAAGCCTACATCCACTTTACATCCTCCATTACCTTTTTCGAGCACACTTTTACAAGATTACAACACCTTTACAAAACGATTGATTGATTACAACACTTTTACAATTCGCTTTCGAGTTTACAACACAATTGAAGAAGAAGATTTGAACTTTGATCATAGATTGTTTCTCGGATCCATGCTGAATGGAGTAGATGCATTGATGAAGAATCTTCAATGGTTGAGGTGCTCGGAGAGTCGAGAAATCAGCAGAGTGTAGGCGCCTTGAAATCCAAAAAAATCCCTTTGTCGTTGGAGTAGGTGGAGTATTTATAGGAGAGTTCGGAGTTAGGTCGGCTGGCTTTAGGTCGTGAGCGACCTAAGATAGGTCGTAGGTCGTGGGTTGACGAGTTACGACCTAAAGAGATGGGTTAGTAAGCGGCTTATCATGCTGAAGTACCAGGAGCGACTTACGAGCGACCTACGAGAGTAGGTAGGTCGTAAACGACCTAAGGAGGTATGGTGCGCGACCTAAAGGACTGACGATCTAAAGGAGTGAGCAAGCACTAGGTCATTAGGTCGGGAACTAGTTAGGTCGTTAGGTCGCTAGGTCGTAAGGAACGACTTAAGGAGATTAGGTCGGTGGGGACGACTTAAGGAGATATGGTATAGGGATGAGCTCCGGTAGGTTTAGGTTGCGAAATAATTAGGTCGCTAGGTCGAACATGTGGCTAAACCGCTAGGTCGCGGACTTCTTTAGGTCGCTAAGTCGTCTCATCTTTAGGTCGCGATATCTTCGTTGTAGCTTAAGTCGCCTGCCTGTTAGCTCGTTAAGTCCTTAGGTTGGAGCCATCTTAGGTCGGAGTCTGCAGTTAAGTCGTGAGCTTACTGTAGCTCCTGGAGAAGTTAAGTCGTGGGGACCTGGAGAATGTTAGGTCGCTGTTTGTTCTGTAGGGGACTAGGTCGCTGGAAACCTTAACTCGATAGGTCGGGTACATGGTTAAGACGCTGCATTCTTTAGGTTGTTGGATACTTCATGCTCTAAGTTGCATACCGTTTTGGACGGGGCACTGCCCCTGGACCCCTGCGACATGACCGGGTAGGTCGAACACCGTAGCGGTGGCGTTGCCCCCGCACCCCCACCTTGAGGGGTTGGCACCCCCCCTGGACCCCCCCTCCGTAGGGGATCTTAGATGAGAAATCACTCAACAGAACTTGCTTTGTTGAAATGCTGAGTTGACCAATCTTTGAGACGAGCTATCTTTGGCTTTCTCGGTCGATCTTTTGATATCACGGCCTTGCTGAAAAAGGCGGGATAACAGAATGTATTTGGACAAAGTAAATAGTTGATTTTAAAATTTGTACTTGGTAATTACGGAATATAAAAAGATAAAGATTTTGGAATAATTTAAATAAAGGATTTTTAAATAATAAAATTTAAGCAATTCTTGTTTAAGTGAAAAGAATTTAAAAATCGAGATTCAAAATAGTTAGGAAAAATAAAAGGGAAATTTGCAGATAAAGTATGGGATTGTTGTACTGGATCTTAAATAGAAATTATTAAAAGGAAGTAAAATCGGGATTTAGTGGGTTTTGGATGTATGTGGGATATTTAAGAAAAATTATTTTTAAAATGGAGTTTAAATTATAAAAAAAAGGATTTAAATCGATTAAGTGTTGGGAAGACGTTTTAAAACGAGAAATGAGACTATGGAATTTATAAACAAGGTTTATAAATATGGTGCAGTAAATTATCAGTGGATAAATAGGGGTTACAAATTCAAGATGAGGATTTATAAGGAAATGGGTAAATCGGTTTAAAAATAAATGGTAGATTTATTTTTTAGAAACGTAAAAAGGAATTTATGGAATTGATACGTACATAAATTGAAGATAAATCGACAAGGATTTATTAATATTGGACTGGCAATATAGAAGTCGAAAATATATTTTTCTGAGAAGTTAAGTTATTTAAATGGGAATTTGGTAGTATTAATTAAAAAGTTTAAAGTGTTTAATGAATATTTCAGAAATTAATTCTTTATTTGTTTTAAAGTGGGTTTAAGTATATTTTAAATTATGAATTATGTTAGTTATATTAAAATAATTATTATTTAAGAAGTAATAAATATTTTATTTTAAAAGGATAAATTATTTAATATTAATGTTATTTTTAATAACTTTTATTTAAAAAGTAGTTTTGTCTAAAGTTGATTTGAAATTTATTTTGAAAATTTACAAGCATCAATTTGAAATCTTTTAAATAAAGTTTTGAAGAGTATTAGTATACTCGCATGGCATAAATCAGAGGCAGTGAGTGCCTGAAGTTAAGATTTGGATTTCTCTAGGATGGAGACGTAAACATTGAGCTATGATCCATGGTTTGATACCGTAGTGGTAATTTCCATATTATTTGAAATGGGTTTTCAAAATATTTTTACTTTGTGAATATAATAATTCGATAAGATAAGCACATACTTTTGGGATTTGATTTATTTAAAATTTAAATTATATAAGACTTTGGATTTTTCAGTGAAAATTAAGGATTTGGTTGGGTTGATTGTTTATTTGATAATTAAATAACCAACTATCAAAATCTGGACCCAAATATAACTTTGGAAAAATCTAGAAGAAGTACGAGAATTATATGGTACAGTTACCGTTCGAGGTGTTATACTGTACGTATGATCTCGTTTCATTCTTCTAGGACGTTTATAAGGAAATCCGTCCACAAACGGTTAGGAGGTGATCTCCGATCATATTTTTGTCTGTTTATTTCCTAAAGAACGGGGTTGAGTTTACTGGAAAATATCGAATGTTGTTTCGAAGAGACTGGGATCGGATTTATTATCCGAAACCACTTCGATCCAACGAGTACGTTTTTGTAATGAAGACAAGAGCATGGAGTCGAAGATGGAGCAGTAAAGTGCAAGGGCAAGTCGCTACTAATCCTAAGGGTGATTCCAAAGTGGCTGTAGTAGGAATAGTGCCTTCGGTTTCGTCCGGGCCGAGAACGGACTTGTATAGATGAATGCTATTAGTACATCGTCATTGGAGGACAATGAGCGTTCTAAGTGAATCTTTCTAAAAAAGTAATCGTAGCCTCTAGCCTCATCAATCATGAATGACTGAAATCAGAGGGGATGCAGCAATGCTAAGTGGGTAGCACCTAAGTAGGGTATGTCTTTCACCTTTCTAGATAACCTCAGATATTATCACTACGTGTGAAAGGAGCTCGGAAAGGGTGGGAACACCCGGGGTGGTAGCATATTTGGTCTATCTAGGTCAGGGATAGTCCGGTCTTGTTCGGGAAGGGATTAATAGGTTCAGTCTTGGTACAGTGTTTCTAGACATGTACTGTGATAGGTGGTACCCTAGTGCCTGGTCATTCAGTTAGAATCCATTCTCCAATAAGCGCCATGCGGTTTTGATTGTGCCCAACTATGTTGAAATGTGAGATGCAAGCATTTTCTATTTGATTAAGTATTTGTACTTAGACACTATTATAATATCAGAGGATTTTGATAAGAAATGTTTTGGTTCTCGTAAGGTAAAAACCCTATATGTTTATTTGTGGCATGGTCTTACGAGATACCTTTGATTTTAAAAAGATTTTGAAACGTTAATAATTCAATTTGAGTGTGATTTCTCATGCTGGTTTTCCAGACTGACTCGGGTGTTATTTATTTATAATGCTCGGGTTAGACCGAGTATTACAGGTTTAGGTTAGGATGCTATGGAGCTCAAGAGACGAGCTGGATGGCGAAGACGTAATATACGTATTTGATTTTACTCCACTGTGTATGGTGTGCTGTGTAATCAGCATTTGTGAGGACAAGTTATTATAACTGTTTAGTATTATGTTATTGATTTGTGTTGTACTTTGATGATATAATGTATAAAAACAGTTATAGTTCTTTGTATAAAGATCAGTTGTTATCTATTATATATTGTTCTGTTGCGATTTTGAGATTCTGTGTTGTTATTTCCATTTTCTTCTTCTACCTCTTTCTTCTTTTTCCTAACGATCGGGTATTTTCGATATTCAATTGGTCGGCATGTAATACGGTGGACATATTGATTTGATTTTCGAAGGTCGAAAATTTGGTTCGTTACACATACTCTTCGCCATTGTCGGACCTTAAGATCTTCAAAGACTTGCCACTCTCATTATTAACTAGTGCTTTCCATGCTTTGAACATTTCAAATGCCTCTGACTTAGCCTTCATTACATACACCCATACCTTTCAGGAAAGGTCATCAATAAAATAAATATAATAGCGAGCTCCACCTAAAGAAGCTACCGGTGCCGGTTCCCGAACATCCATGTGAACATACTCAAGAACCCTTCTCGAATCATGTTTTCCCTCAACGAATGAAACTTTAATTTGCTTCCCCATGACACATTCCTTGCAAAACTCTAGCTTGTTGAAACTCTCTCCATCGATCATCTCCCTCTTCTTCAAAATATCCAAACTCCTCTCCGAGACATGACCTAACCTCAAATGCCACAACCTAGTCACGTCTAAGCCATGAGAACTATCAACTCTTATACAAGTTTCACCTTTTATAGTCACTCCTTAAAGCAAATAAATACCATGAGTCCTAGCACCCTTCATCACCACAAGTGTATCCTTTGAAACCCGCAAGCTATCACTCTCAATAGTGATTTTACAACCTAAAGAATCCAGCTGCCCCAAAGAGATAAGAAACTCTCTAAGTCCTGGAACATAGCACAAGTAAGTGAGAGTATGAACCACTCCATCAAACATCCGAATTTGCACGGAACCAATACCTTTCGACTTACATATAGCACTATTTCCCATAACAATTGAATTTTCTTCTTTGTTGATGTAATAAGTAAAATGATTCCTATTCGGCATCATATGATAAGATGCCCTCGAATCGAGCATCTATTCATTACCCGAAACATCTGATACTACATTCGCCAACACATCTACGTCTCCCTCACCAACTCCTCTCTCCATCCCTATGGATGAAGATGCTACTTCCTTCCATGTCTTCTCCTTATCCAGACACTCATTCTTCCAATGACCGGGCTTCTTACAAATATAGTACTTACCCTTTCCTTCCTTCTACTTCCCTCTCTAACTAGGGTCCTTGATTTAGAATGTCCCTTGTTTTCCTTCTCTGTATATCTCTCTTTTTCGACAAATAAACCATGACGACTACTAGCACCACTACTTCCATCACCTAACTCCTTCATTTGATCTTGCAACCTCTCGCTATGAAGACCAGTTTTGACATCGTCATAATTCAATATATCCTGGCTATAATCAAACTATTTGAGAAACCCGTATAGCGGTCCCGTAATAAGCACAACAATATCATTGCCTTTTGCTTTTCCTCAATCGTAAAATCTACCACCTTCATCTTCATTAGCGAATCATTAAAAGTATTCAAGTGCGCCTTTAGCGAAGTACCTTCCTTCATCTTATAGGTGAAGAAAGTTCGCAACAAGATCAAACGATTAGTCGGTGACTTCTTCATATACCACTCCTCCAACTTGTCCCAAATACCCTTAGCTGTAGTCTCACCACTAATTTCGAAGATAACATTCTCCTCCATAGCAGGTTGAAGTGTAGTGAATGCGCAATCTTCCAATTCCTCTCTCTCAATATACAAAATGTCCGCTAGCAACAAATGTGTGTCAAACATTACCCAATGCACCCGATTCCTCCTTAGAACCACTTTCATCTTCCACTGCCATTTTTCAAAATCATTATCGCCATTCTACTTGTCTATAACCAATTATGATTCTAAAACTGCGTATAAGCCATGCACACAAGGTGCTACACCACTTGGAATACCCATTGAGGAACTACTGAAGGTATTACTTGATTCCAGCATTTCTACAACCAGTTACCAACACCAAAGCTCTAATACCAAATGTTATAGGGAATTATAACTTGAGACCACTCAAATTAAAACCCCAATGCATGGAGGAAAAATGAGATTGTGGTAAGAAGTGTAAAAAAGGCCTATCAATAACTCAATCTAAATCATAACCATTCCATGTCCGATTACAATCCCCAAACAAGCATTATAGAAATCAAAGCAACAACCAAAAATAAACCACACACCGATTTATAATGGTTCCACTAACATCTCATTAGTGTACATCCACTTTAAGAGAGAGAGTTTTTATTAATGCCACTGCGAAGGGTACAAGAGATTAATTACACATAATCAATAATTCTAATAGAATTGATTTGTGAAAAAGAGAATTGAAGAAAATTAGGCTTTAGATAAAACCATAATTGGTGAAGGCTAAAACCCTAGCAGACACTTTATAAATTGGTAGATCATCCAATTTCTGAAACCTAAAGATAGCTTATATAGGAGAATAGAAAACCTAGAAATTTTTTAGAATTTCCCCTTCGAATATCATAAATCTTCATATCAATCCCAGGCCAATAAACATGTAGAAGTTGCCTCAGACATTGACACAAACCCTCGGATGTCTTTCCCAAAATATCGGGAAAATTTTCCCTGAAGCCACAGACGTCTATCATATGTTATTGAATTTTTTTTGCTAGGCCTCATACATTTGTCAAAAGTGACAGAGTCTATCATAGGTCAATGGAAAAAGTTGTTGAAGCCTCAGACATTTGTCACTTTCCCTCAAACGTCTATCATTGTTGCTCCAGCACCACTCCACCTTCTTCATCATATTTGCTCCTCCGAGCTTCGATTTGCAAACTGTTTTCTCCGTCACCAAGCTTCTTCCGACCACTTCAATTATATATACATAGTGGAACCAAAATTCAAAATTAATAGATAGTAAACTCCACTGAAACATATGAAATGTAAATAAATAAACAGAAATTAAAAATATTCCTTCGGGCGAGTCGGTAATTAACCAGAAACGTAAACGCAAGCGTTTCATATCAGTTGTTTTACTAATCTGTTTAATTGGATTTCTCATTCTAATGAAATAAAAGTTTTATTTTGAAACTAGATTTTAGAAAACCTTTTCAAATATTTATTTGTAAATACAATTTAAGAACATAGATTTTCAAAACCATTTTGTAAAACCATTAAAAACAAGTATGTGCAAATGTATACATATGAAAACAAGAATTGCAAAGCCATAATCACATCAAAGCAATATCCCAAATTTAGAGAATCAGAATATTAAAACCCGAAAAGCATGTAGAAGTAATTAAATCAACAAAATAATGCAATGAAATAGAGCTAAGGGAACAAGCAAACTATTAGCAAGGTCGAACGATCTGCATGTACCTGAAGTAAGCTCCAAGAACCCATTCAGCCGACTGAACCAAATGGTTCAGTTGATTGAACACAACCTGGAGCATAAGCTTTAAGTGGTTCAGCTAGTCGACTAAGCCCCTGGTTCAGTGATTGGTCATGACTTCCTGGAGTTGTATAGCTCCAGGTCGCGACTGCAATGGTTCATGGTGACTTCTCAGGTGAATTTGTTTGATTTTGGCAAAAATATATGACAGATAGCAGCTAAATATTTGCAATATCAAAACAATCATACATAAGCAATTTATAGCAATTAGAGAGGATTTCATTTAAGAGTAACAAGAATTTCTATTAGCATTGTGCAGTAGTTTTCAATTCTTGCAATTACTATCATATAACCATCAAAATCTGAACCTAGGAATCATCAAGCAACTAAAAATAAAATAGCATGAAATTGTGAGATTAACTCACCTGAATAACACAAATTATAGCCAAATGAAAGTAGATTGGAGTTTGTACTTCATAGATTTCAGCTCCAATATTGCATGCAAAGAGAGAATAGACTACATAAACTCAATACCCAAATTATTAGACTGAAACTGATCATAGACGAGATTAGAGTTGAGGGTCTATACCAGAAATGATTCCTTTCCTAGTTTCAATGATTTGATTCGCTAATCTTTACGGAACTTGGATTTCAGCCTTGAGTTTGTAGGAGGAAAGAAGAGAAAGGTTCATTTCTGAAGTTGAAGAACAAAAATGAACGTATAGTTCATTTCTTAAGATATTTTTTCTTAGAAAATGGGTTAGGCCCATATTGGATTACTTATTAACTAACCATGGCTTAATTATGCGTTTTATTCACAATTTTAAATAATTAAGGCATAATTTTTCTACTTATAAATACAAATGAAGAAATATTATTTAGTCACCAAAACACACTAATGAAAATTAACTTATACATTGCTAATCTTATTTAACTGCAATGAATGGATATGTATACATTTTGAAATCTAATTATCCAAAAGGATTCTTACTTATTAATTTTATTTTGATAGCGAAAATAGCTTTTATTATCAATTAATCTCCCAAAAGTCCAAAATTAACAATGTTAATAATTAGATTTCATCATGAGTAGGTTATAAAATTATAATTTAAGCAACATTGGATTCACATACTTATAAACTTATTTTATTTTACTTTCGAATTTTCCTATTCTCCCAATTTATTATAGAAATTCAATTCTTCCTTTTATTATTTGATAAGAGGAGTAAACCTTTGGCTATTAATATTTCTCTAATGAATTTTCAAGTGTTAGTTTCTTAAAAAACCCTGATATAAATTTTCCTTGGAAAATAAATTCAATTTCCCTTTTATTTCTACAAGAATTAGATATAAATCCCATGTTTCCATGTTAATAAATTTCTTTTTTAATAAATAAAATTTATTCACATTCAAATCCTAACAAACAAACCATCATGTTGGTAAAGTTCCTTGATCCCATTCATATAGTACTTCCTTAAATTCTCCATTGATAAAGGATATTAACAAACAAACCATCATGTTGGTAAAGTTCCTTGATTCCATTCATATAGTACTTCCTTAAATTCTCCATTGATAAAGGATATACGTTTTTAATTAACTCAACATAACTAACTCCATTATAAATCCTAGAAATAGGCTTCAATGCTTCTAAAATTATTATTCAACCTTTTAAAAAGATTTGAGCACACTATTTTACACAAACAACATTATTGATCCAATTTTATAACTTACTAGAGAAATCCCGAAAATCCATTTACACCAACTCCTTGATTATTAAATTTCAAATCAATTTATTTAGAAATAGGCTAAAACCATAGGGTTGTTACAGTAAAAGTAAGTATAATTAAAGAAGTAATAAAGTAAGAGATGCGACTTTTACTTTTTAAAATAAAGAAAAGTGGACTTTTCCTTTTTATTTTACATGCATTAGCACATATCATCATATTAAAAGTACAAGGTAATATGAAGGGGGAGGTGGTGCATGAGTTGGCACTTTGGAAACTAGTGAAAAGATGTGGAAAAGTAAGGGTATTTTGGTGATTTGGGAAAGGGATATTTGATGTCTTTTGCCACCCTTACCATTCTATAATAGGAGCACATTCCACTTCATTTCCCCTTTTGTTTTCATTTCCATTTCCACTTTCATCTTCTTCCCTTTCTTTTACATTTCTTTTATGGTGGTCACTTTCTTGAATCCGTAAAGTAATCTTGTCAAAAATCAGTGAGAAATAAAAAAAAATTCTATTCCTGTTTTTAAAGCAAAAACTTAAACCCCAAAGCCCTGCTTTCCATCATGGCTGAGCCCATCTAACGTTATCCCAGGATTTTTGAGCTAGTGTTTGCAAGTAGCAAGGGTTGGTTAGTAGTAGTAAAGAGTAGTGGACTTTTCTCGAAGTCTGGGTTGCTGTGAAGGTGAGATTTCTCATTTTAAAATTGGTTTGTAATAATTTTGTGCTAGCCTATAGTGTTGTATGTATGTACTTGTGATGTGCACATAATGTGTGAAATTATTTGATTCTCATTTAACAACGGATGACATAAATAACCATTTTATTGCAGGGAAAAAAAGCAAAGTGATCGGAAGTCGAAGTATCCTCGTAGCGAATAGGTCGCTACAGAAGCACTTCGAAGAATAAAAATATTATAGAGGGATCCTAAGATTCCATGCCTTATTGATTTTTTATTTACATATATTATTAGTTATGTAAATGCTTGTATTTGTGAAAAGTGTACGTTGCTTTGTTACAATTAACCTACTTGTTTTTGGTTTTATTACGACGTTGAAATCTCATGCTCGCTTTTTGGTGATTTACTACTTGTTTTCAAATATGTTTTGATATGGTTCCCAAGCACGACTATTATTTTTTCAAAACCTTTCGGAAAAAGATATCTAAATGGTTTAAATTATGGAAAGAAAGGGTTTAAAGTTGTTTGATTTACAAAAATGAAGTTTAAAAGTTACAGTCTATATAACAATATTCATTATGGTTGCGGTTTTGTAGATCATTGATTTTTGTACAGAAAAAAGAATTATCTTTCTTAGATATTTTGAAAGGTGTTTCCAAATATGATTATAAGAAATTAAAAGGGGAATTAAAATTTCTAAAAATAATAAGTATTTATTTAGCCATTTAAACAAGAGGTTTGAATTGTATTCCTTTGTTTTAAAAGTCAAGTTTTGTTAAAAGAGACCATATTTATAGAGATGTCTTAAATACAAATTCAAACTTATATTAATAGAGTTTTAAAATAAAAAGAAGAAGGAATCGTGGATTGCAACACTATTGTTGTAATAAATATTTTTGAGAAAAGGAAAGAGATTATGGACTATAAGATTTTTGTTATAATAAATGGTTTCGGGGTATTTAATAGGAAGTTAAGTTATAACACTTTGTAGTTATTAAACAAGTTATTTACTTTTATAAAAGCAAGTTATTTTAAAATTGATCGAAACTCATTGATTTAAAAGGTACTTACTTTTATATAGAGAAAGGATGTTGACTTTTTAAAATAAAATTTTGATTTGAATAAGTGATTTTTGGAAAATGTTTTAATAACAAGTACATGGAACTCTTGGATTCTATTTTCTTGATATCAAGGTACGAAACGTGTTTCTATGTTGAAGTCAAAGGTGAAAGTAGAGTCAAAGTTTGATAGGTAATAATACCCTGACTTAAACGGTTTTATTTCTAACCTATGAAAAGCACTTGTTTAAATTCAAATACTAGAAATAAGTTTGCGGAGTTGGTTTTTAGATTTATTTTTAAAAGACTTTATTTTATGTAAGGGATTTCTTTGTCAGTGCCATAGGTAAGACAAAACAAACATGATAAAGTAGTGCTAAAATTTGGACACAGTTATGGAAAGTAAGTCGCTTTATATTTAGTACTAAAAGCCGATGAGTAGACTTTACTTTGTCTGTGAGGTCTATTTAGACAAGGTAAGGTCGAGAGCAATCAGTGCTCTGACTTACCTTACTTTGTTTCGGGGTAAGGATAGAGAATTCGAAATGTCGAAAACACGTTAAGTATAAGAAGGTTAATTTCGATAAATGGGTCATGATTAATTAAGTATATGGAAGGTATCATCGTATACTTGACACCAAATTGCAAGGTATGAAAACTTATCTTTATCTTGAGAATTAAGAATATATGTCAAGACAAAGATGGTTCTCTAACTTACCCGATTTCATTGTTAATCGAGGGATATTACTGTTTGAAATAAGAAATTTGTGATGAGTATAAGATATCTGATTTTTCATATGCAAACTATATACTTACATGAAATAGTGGTTTATCCACTATTAAGAACTTGGCCAGTTTTTAAACTATCGATTGTTGGTTCGGAGATACAAGGATCAGATAAGCATGAGTCATCCAAAAACCACTTCGAACCGGCATAAGCTTACAAATTGGAAACATCTTAAAGATGATGGAATTAATGGCGAAGCTGTTTGAAGTGCAAGGGTTATATGCTATTAGTCCTGACAGTGATTTTCAAAAAGGACATGGTAGAAGTGTTAGCATTCCTATTGGAATTTACTAAAAAAGGTAAAATGTAGCCTCAAGCCTCACACTCGGTATTGACTAAAATAGGGATATGCTTCAGGGCTATGTGGGTTGTACCCATTAGGGTATGGTCATTATTTGATCTAGATCGATACTTATGGATTTTTGTATGCTCAGGGCCCAGTACGGTTGTATGCATCAATAGAGGTGGTGACATATTCAATCCATAGGGGTGGTGACATATTCAATACTATCCAAGAAGAGGTAGATCGGTCTGGATTCATAGAGGTTGAAAGGTTTTCGACCTCGGTACATTTTCTCTAGAGGAGTACTATGGTTGGTGGTATCCTAGTAGCACGGTCATTATATGGAATCCATTTTCTAATATGTGCTTTTACGGACTTAGTTGTACACTAAATGTTCTAGAATGTAATTAATGTAACCATTTTGGTTATGATTCAATAGTTATTTTAAACCCTTAAAATTATTATAATATCGTAAGATTTCCTATGAAATGGTTTGGTCATCGTAAGGCAAAAACTCATTAGTTTTTATATGCGGCGTTGTCTTAGAGATATCTTTATTATTGAAAGGTTTTTATAAATATAACAATCAATATGATTCAAGTTTCTCACGCTAGTTTGCTTGACTTATCCAGGTGTTATTTTCTTATAATACTCGGGCCAGACTTGAGTATATTCCCAGATTAAGTGATGGATGCTTGGAGCTTTAGGAGACGAGCTATGTGCTTCCAATACTTAGCGTATTTTATATTCTGATGTATTTCTTGTTTTGCATAAATTAGCATTTATAAGGACAAGTTGTTATAACTGTTCAGGCTGATGATAGGTTAGTTACTTTGATTTGTTGTATGAATATTGTTTGCGCCAAAATTGGTCACAAACCCCAAATATCGTGAAAGCACCAGAGTATGAATATAAATCAGCAGTATTAATCACAGATCTAAGTAAACAGCAAGAAACAATTCAGAAATAATGAACAGAAACACGAGTTTTATAGTGGTTCGGCTATCTCCGACCTACGTCCACTCCAAAGTTTTATCTTTTATTGATTGTCCTTGCTGGTTACAGATGATTACAGCAGTAGTAATGGAGAATTTCGAGTACAATAGTTGTATTAAAGTTTATAAATGAATCTGGCAGAATCTGGGCGTTGAGTAGGCCAAGATCCCCTTTCCTGTAGGTTTCAGAGGCTATTTATAGGCGTAAGAGGCTGATATCGCGCTCAAACTTCGGGAGACTTCTTCTGGCACGTGAGTGGGCCCACGCGACCGACCCCACCAAGTTTCGACTCGATCTGTGATTGATACGAATCCATTTCATATCCATCAAAAAATGATCCAATCGGGATGAAACTTGGCAGGAACATTCTTTACCTTGTATGCAAGCTGCTGTGAAAATTTCGTTGCATTTGGATCAACGGTTTAGGAGATATGATCGACACGAGTTGATGTTCTTTGGAAGGCTGTCCGGTTCGAATCCATGGCTTCGTATCCCTCCTATTCGACTCGATCAAGGCACATGCGCATGCGATGACGTATCGCGAAATCCCTGGTTTGGTCCACTTTCCTCGCCATTTTGAACGCTTCTTCCCTTGATTCGCGCTCGCATCCATAATTCGCCTTCATTCGTGCCGATAATTTTGCTTCGCATCTGTATCCAACTGTGCATCGTACCGTTCTTCGTATCGATTTCAGGAGTGTGTTTCGTATCGATCTATCCTATTGATACGAAATAATGTTATGCGAGGCTATTGATACAAAAAACGCACGAAAGGTATGGATACGAAGCTAGATACGAACGAAGCCTTACCTGATGGATACGAGCGAGGCCTTACCTGATGGACACGAACTTCGATAGCCTCCTATGGATACGAAAGTGCCAAAGTCCTTCTACTATCGATACGAGAGTATCGATTCGAAACATACCACCTTCCATCCTGACCGGTACGAAACCATTGAGTCGAACCAAAACCTGATCGATGCGAAACCATTGAGTCAAGTCCATGTTGATTGATATGAATGGCATCGATTCGAAGTCCACCACTATGCCATGTATAAGATCAATACGAATAGTATCGACTTGAAATGCCATTTGCTGATCGATGCGAAATGCATCGATACGAACTAACCCTTGCGCACCGGTGGATACGAACAACATGTTCTTCCTACCCTGTATCGATCATATATCCTCCGTACGAACTTCGATCGACCTAAAATTTGAAACATAGCTTCTTCTTGCTTTGATCATCATCTCCAATCGATTCCGTCTTGATCGGAGATTAGCCAAATTTTAACGACATCGATTGCAGCCTTATGTCCAATCGATCTCCAATCCTGATGTCCATCATTCCTTGCCAATTTGTTGATATTCCAGCTTTGACCAAAATGTGGGATAACATTTGCCCTCCAAAACATGCCTTGTGATAAGAAGGCATGTTTTGAATAGTTGCGAACCCAATATCCAAAGCCCATAGCCATATCGTCAGAGTATATCATCCTTGACTGCTCAGTGTCGATGCCCAATTCCAAATCCAATAACCAAAGCCTTAGCCAATTCCATATCCATTAGAACCCGACAACTGAGTCCTAATCCATCCTTATCCAATAGCCAATAACTGAATCTAGGACCTCTCTGGGTTGATATCCAAATCCATAACCTCTCCGGTCTCTTGCCAAGCGCAATTCACACCCAACGACCGTGGTCCAGTGTCCCTGGACGTTGAGCTAACCTCTCCGAGTTCTTGCCAAGCGCAATCCACACTTGACGACCGTGGTCCAATGTCCCTGGACATTAAGCTAACCTCTCCGGGTTCTTGCCAAGCGCAATCCACACTTGACGACCGTGGTCCAGTGTCCCTGGACGTTGAGCTAACCTCTCTAGGTTCTTGCCAAGAGCAATCCACACTTGACGACCGTGGTCCAGTGTCCCTGGACATTGAGCTAACCTCTCCGGGTTCTTGCCAAGCGCATTCCACACTTGACGACCGTGGTCCAGTGTCCCTGGACATTGTATAATGCCATAGCTTAAGTCCAAAGCCGAATCCTGGTCTCTCCGGACCCTTTTTGAGTATAGTCCATAATCAACGACCTGAAACAATAATCGATAATATGGGGCCTAAGTCCTAGGCAGAATCCTGGTCGCTCCGGACCCTTGCTGAGCATAGTCCATACTCAACGACCTGAATAAGCCAATTCGCCACATGTGGACGAAGAGACTTACCCCTTGCCAGGTATAATCCATACCTGACAACCATTTACCAAAAACCAAATAAAAATCTAATCAAAATCCAATCAGAAATCAAAATCAAAATCAAACCAGAAAATCAAAAATCCAAACCAACATCCAAAACAGAAAACAATCATCCAAACGAAAATCCAAATCAGAAAGCAAACAAAACCAGGAGTTCAATCCAAACTCCAAAACCAAACCAAAAAAGTCAGTGTCCAATTCGAAAGCAAAAGAAAAATTTCACAAACCATAGCATCGCGGCTTATCATCATTCAGAGCATGCCTAAGGGCTATCTCCGTCCCCATACATGTGTAAATGACTTTACCGTTTGCTAGTAGCTTGTTACTTATTTCATACTATCCCGGTCAATGCTAACCAATTGACCATCATTCCTGGGCCTCACATCATCATGGTTTGAGGTAGGCAGTGGTTGCTCCTGCTCCACCGCTGCATTCCGTGCCCTAACATACTGCCTCAATTGTCCATTCCTTACATGTTCCTCAATTATGTCCTTTAAGTGCCTGCAACTGTTGGTATCATGTCTGTCCAAATCATGGAATAGGCTGTGCCTTTCTGATACCCTCTCTCGTTCAGAAGGCTCTCCCCTAGCTGGCCTTCGGTAGGGAAGGCGATTCAGGGTTTCCAAGTATATCCGCTCCAACATCTCGTTCAATCTTGTGTATGTAGAAACTTTGGATCCTTCCATCGCATTCACTTCCTCTGCTGGATGGTCCTTCACCCTCAGTCGCGTTCACTTCCTTCAACTTTAAATATGCACACGCATTCGCCGTAGGATCTAGATTAACCCTAGAGGGGGGTGAATAGGGTTATAGCAAATTTTCTCGAATTAAACACAAAAAACAAACTGCAGAAATAAATATGCTGAAAAGTAAATCACACACAAAGTTTACCCAGCTTCGGCAACCCCTGCCTACTGCTGCATTCCCAGATTTCTATTAGAATTAAACAGTCTCCCGCTTACAAACACTCTAACAGACTTGCATACCCTACTACCGCCTATAGAGTTTTGCAAACTCGCACACCCTGCTCACTGAACTAATTCTAACTAGACAATCTGACACTACCTACAACCTAGGTGGTGATTTACCAAGACTTGATTCGAAAAAAAAAAAACTAAAAATAAATAAACACCCTTAATAAAAATAAAGAATAAATTCTTAAAAACAATTCCCCTTTAACAAGGCCGGCCCTTTTATTATTCTCTAGCCCGTTCTCTTTTTTTTTTTTTTTTTGCTATGGCTTGAAGAAAATGACGGCCGATCCTCTTTCTGAAATTAGGGCATCGGCTCTTTTATTCCTTGCTTCCAAAATTAGGGCTTTGAAGCTGCGCCTTTTTGTTGATCGATACAGTGGTTATTCGTGTGCTTCGTTCTCGTTTGTTTTGCACTTGGCCGCTTCTATTTGATCGAGTTCACCGTTGCTTCGGTATGTAATTTCCTTGTTTTTGCTTTTCTGATTTTCGTACTCGAACTCTATATATGGATTTCGGTTTCCTTTAATACGTTCGTCTGATTTGTTACTTTCCTAATTCTCGGTTGCTTGATATTTGCGACTTGATGCGCACGACTTTGATTATGAAACATTCGATTTACCTTGAGTCATACGGTAGAAATTTTCCTCTTTTGCTTGTTGACTTTTTCAATGATACGCACTTGATTTCGGACTTTTTCAAAGTTTGCAGATGCATACTTTATTTTATATACAGTATTACTTAGTTGGTCTGCATTTTTCGATTTCGAATTTGTTTCCATTTGTTCATCTCGACTTGTTTGCGTCTGCATTGGATTCGAACTTTACTCCTGATCTAAATCACATTGTTTCTCGGCATTGACGTTTGTTCTATGACATTGTACTTGCTGTTCATGGCCATTATCACCGCTGACTGCTGACTTCATTTGGTTGTTTCATTCATGAATTTTTCTGACTTGACTCCAGTATGCTTCCTTGCTTGACTTGATGCCTTGAATTTGAGACATTTGATTACCACTGGCTTTGACTTGGTTATATGGCTATGTACTTGTCAGTCTTGTATTTCTCGATGAACTTGGGTAGTTTTCACTGTTCTCTGTAGCATATACAAGTTTACTTTGTAGACTTGAGCCTTGTGTTCTTCATACCATAAGTACATGCTGCTGCATTTGCTTGCATACCCATTACTACACTTGTTCACAGTATATTGATATTATTTGATAAGTGAAATCCTGTTTGTTATTTGAACTTGATGTTGTAGTTTGGTCTTCCATTTGGTCTGGAGTTATTTCTTTGATAGCTGCACTCTGGTTGTCATGCATATGAAGCAGTTTGCATTCTGGACACTGCATAGCGGTCGAGACTTGTTTCTTTGATGTTGTTTATGTCTGCATATTGTAGTTGCCACCGTGTTGCATTGAGCATGACATTTTCATCATTATGGTTTTACACTGCTTCATCATGTTGCATACTCTCCGTTTTTCATACTGCTACTTGTCTGTAGCCTTTGTTGTTTTGTATATATGTTCTATTCTGCATCACTTGTATACACTGCTTGTTGTTTGTGTACTAGAGTTAGTGCTGTCCACTTCATGTTGTCTTGAGTATTTGGTTCCTTACTTTTCATTGTTGCTTTTGATCTGCATTACCACACTGTACATATGAACTTGGTCTCTGTTGCATGCATTGCTGGTTGCTTTGGGATTGAACTTGAGCTTTGTACTGTCGATTGTTGCACTTGTGTTGCTCACCATGTTGCATTGTTGTTCACCTCTCTTGTATCATTGGTGTTTCTGTGTTCATGCTTGTGACATTCATGTTGCCACTGGTTTGGACCTGATTTTTTTTTAGCATACTTGGTGGTCATTTTGTACTTCTGGTCTTTGTTTGGTTCTTGATCATTTCATGTTGATTTTTGAAATTTCACTTGAGTTGAATCCAGTTTCAAAACTCGGGTTTGACCTTGTGCTCATGTCGTGATTTTAAATATATTGCACGTGAGTTGAACCCGGCTTTTCATTTGGGTTTGACCCGTGCTCACCTGTCCTTGTAGAGAATACAAGTGTATACCGATGTGCACGGCCTTGTGGCATGTACAATGATACACTGTGCATGTCACACTGTTCGTGTGTGATGAATTCAAATATGAATGATGACGAACAACCCAAATAACTGAGGCAAATCATATTTTCAAAAATCACATTTCATTTTATATTGCAAAAATATTTCTTTTTCAATTTTACCGCGTTAGTGAATATTTTTGCAGATTGCTGAGATGCTGGATTCTAACTGGAATGAAGTTGAAGATAAACTACGAGTGTGAGTGATATGTAGTGAGAAATTTATGTAAACTGAATTGTGATGTAATAAAAATTGTATATGTATAGTGAGAGCTTGAATTTGTACTATTCAAAATTGTAATAAATATTTGTTTGAATAAAATTTCTGTTTGAATTCAAATTCTGTGTAATTTATTTTATTCAACAAATATTATTTAATCTATGAAAAACAAAATAGTACATTACCAAATACATTTAAATAAATATATATGTTTATTATCATCAAACAAAAGACATATAAGCGCATATTCAACAATCTCCCCCTTTTGATGATAACAAACATATATTTAAGATTTTGACTGTGTTAAATGTATTTGATCAATGATATACACTAATTACTCCCCCTATTTAAATGCTTCCTCTCTACATGATGCTCCCCCTACATATATGCATACAAATAGAAATATATAAATAAGCCTAGATGCAAATGGAAAATTATTTGACCTTTGCTTGATTCTATTTGACAAAATCTTAACTTTTTTCTCCCCCTTTTGTTATCAGCAAAAGAATAATAGTGTTAGAGAAAATAGAGATAACGTGATCAATATTAATCCAACATTAAACTCAAATTGAATATAAATATTAAACTTCAATAAAAATCAATCAAAAATCATAACTACCCTTGTTAGGCGCATATTCCACTTTTAGAAAGAATGGAAATGATGTTCTAATATAAAATCATACAATTGTATCAACTTGTGGTACATTTATATCAGGAATTTGAATATCTACTAATCATGCATAACAGTTAGGATTTTTAAATGAGATTAGTAGTATTCTAATTTAATTTTTTAAAAATGAATTCAAGTATCTTCTAACCACGCATGACCGTGAGGACTTTTAAATGGGATTAGAATCAACTTGTCTATTTAATCAATCAAATTTGATATGCCTTCCATACACGCATAACCGTGAGGACTTTTAAATGAGCATGGAAGCACATAATCAAAAATCCAAGTAATTCACCCATGCATAACCGTGAGGACTTTTAAATGAGAGTGAATACTTTGGTATTTATTTATTTTTACAAAAAAATGTGAAATGAAAAACAAATGATCCCTGATTATAGTACCACATATCGACAAACTATATTGAATTTTTGAAAATCGATGGTCGATAGAAATATGATAGATATAGAAATGGTCATGGAATCTTTACCCAACAAAAAGTTTTATAACTCTTGTTTGAATTCCTAAAGAAATTTTCCAAATATATTTTCTTGAGTAATGCATGTTAAATATCAACACTTATCACCTTTTCAATCACTATTTATCTTTTTGACAATTAGTAGGGAGTCAGATTAGTCAAAATTTGTCATTTAAAATCAAATAAAAATGACTAATTTGAAGATATGGTCAAAAAATGATTTTCTTGAAGGGGTTATATGAGAAAAAAATTTCTGCTATTTGAAAATTATTTGTAATAAAAAATATGCAGATTTTTTCTTTAAAAAACGATGCAGTTACTAAATGTCTCACCATAAATCACGTTCAACTAGTAAGTTTTCAGTCAACTAGATTACCAGTATGATCTGCATCTGAATTTCTCTTTCACTTCAAAATATCACTTACTAAAATTGATAAACCAGACCATGAAGTGTGCATAAAACTCAAACTCAATTTTTAACAGCATTTTAAATTTGAATTGAAGTCGTGTAAATAATCAGAAACTGTGAATATAGAGTTAGCCGAATTATAACCCAATGTATTATCATCCAACAAAACACTATGTTTTATCCAAACGTATATGTATGAAGTAATTCAAAGAATAGTGTTCTTGGCATAAATATAATTGGCCAACTATGTTGAACAAGTCAGAATAAAAAACATCATTTTTACAACATCTCAATATTGGCTGATTTCATTCAGAATATGGTACAGATTATCACATTTAATATATCGATCAAATAAATATACCTTCACCTGTTTTACCTTTACGATAATTTTTCGTGGTTGCCCATTGTGATTCTGTCACCTTTGTACTAGGCTAAGGAACTTTGCTTTGTTGCCCGTTGTGTTTCTGGAACAGCCAAAATCCAGAGAACACTTTTGTTGTTCCTTAGCCCACCACCATACCTACACGATGAAAGATTTTTATGACCTATTTGTTTTTATAGGTCCATGATTGTTAGTGGCTGAAGCATTGTGAATAAACAAACCCTTTGGAACCCAAACTTGTTTTGTCATTTCATTCTTGTTCCAATAGACATGAAATTTGTTTGTAGAATTCTTAGGAACCCAAACTTGTATAAATTTTGTGTTCTTGTTCCTATGACTACAATTTTCAACACGATGTCCAATTATTCCACATCTACCAAAGACACTCTTACCTTTTGCATTATCCTCAACTTGTGTTTTCCCAAAGCCTAGTCCTTTTCTGTTGTTAGCAAAAATTTGATTTCCCAATAACATGTTGAATGATTTTTCTCCTGTTGAAAAGTTATTCAGAGATTTCTCAAGATTTTGGACTTTGGTTTTTAGTGTTGTGTTTTCAGTTACAAGTGAGGTGCATCTATTTATAAAATCCTTTTTCCTAGTGTCAATGGTTTCCTTAAGACTCAAGTTTTCTTTTTCAAGATTCTCAAAGCTATTCTTAAGTCTTGATAATTCTGAATCTAAAATTTTACATTTTTTACAGTCTAGGTTTTGAATATTTTCAAGTTCAGTTTCTAACCTAAAATTTTCACGAGCAAGTTCTCTCCTATCAGATTTCAGTTTTTCAATTTTAGATTCAAGAGTATCAACTTCTTTAGTAAGATCAAGACACATAAAAACAAGTTCTTTATAAGAATAGTCACCTCCCTCACTAGATTCCTCTGAACTTGCTTCTGAATTAGATTTTGCCATAAAACACAAGTTAGCCTCTTCTGAGCTACTATTCGAAACTTCCTCTCCTTCTTCATCATCCCAAGTCGCTGCAAAGGCCTTCTTCTTCTTTTTCTTTCCTTTGTTATTTTTGAGAAGTGGGCATTGTTGTTTGAAGTGGCCAGGCTTGTTGCAGTTAAAGCATGTCAGTTCATTATCGGAATTGTCAGAATCTTTTGGCCTATTACCACTTGTTTTCTTCTTGCGTGGCCTGAATCTTGATAATTTTCTAAGATTATTGGCAGCCATTGCAAGCTCTTCAATTGGATCTTCTTCTTCTTCATCGCTCTCTTCTTTGCTCTTTAAGGCAATCGTCTTCTTCTTTGATTCGGAGTTGTTGCGTTCCTCCTTTTCTTTTAGCTCAAGCTCATATGTCATCAAGTTTCCGATCAACTCCTCTATCTTAGTTTACTCAGATCTTTCGATTCTTGTATTGCCGTGACTTTTGCCTCAAAGTTCATTGGTAAAACTCGTAGCACCTTCCTCATAAGCTCTACCTCGGTGAATACCTTCCCAAGTGCTCTAGCGTTGTACACCAAAGTTGAAAAGCGTCCAAACATGTCCTTTATGCTCCCGCCTTTGTCCATCACAAAGTTCTCGTATTCATTGTTGAATAGGGCTAGACGAGACTCCTTCACTTGAGAAGTTCCTTCATGTGTCACATCTAAGGTATGCCAAATTTCCTGTGCAGTTTTACAATGAGAAATTCTATTACATTCAGTCTTATCAAGAGCACAGATCAAAGCATTCATGGCTTTAGCATTTATAGTTTTTAATTTCTTATAGTTAGCATCCCACCAATCCTTAGGTTTAGGAATCTCAGTATCACCAACAGTTATAGTGGGAGATTTATAGTCAGTTTCAATAATGTCCCAAACATCATAATCAACAGAACTAAGATAAATACCCATCCTAACTTTCCAATAAGCATAATCATTCCCATTAAACATGGGTGGCCTAGCAATAGATTGCCCCTCAGAAAAAGCATTATTTGGTGGATTCATGGCTCTAGAGTTAAAGAAAAATACCGTGCTTTGATACCACTTGTACGATCTAGATTAACCCTAGAGGGGGGGTGAATAGGGTTATAGCAAATTTTCTCGAATTAAACACAAAAAACAAATTGCAGAAATAAATATGCTGAAAAGTAAATCACACACAAAATTTACCCAGCTTCGGCAACCCCTGCCTACTGCTGCATTCCCAGATTTCTATTAGAATTAAACAGTCTCCCGCTTACAAACACTCTAACAGACTCGCACACCCAGCTACCGCCTATAGAGTTTTGCAAACTCGCACACCCTGCTCACTGAACTAATTCTAACTAGACAATCTGACACTACCTATAACCTAGGTGGTGATTTACCAAGACTTGATTCGAAAAGCAAATAAAACTAAAAACAAATAAACACCCTTAATAAAAATAAAGAATAAATTCTTAAAAAACAATTCCCCTTTAACAAGGCCGGCCCTTTTATTATTCTCTAGCCCGTTCTCTATTTTTTTTTTGCTATGGCTTGAAGAAAATGACGCCCGATCCTCTTTCTGAAATTAGGGCTTCGGCTCTTTTATTCCTTGCTTCCAAAATTAGGGCTTTGAAGCTGCGCCTTTTTGTTGATCGATACAGTGGTTATTCGTGTGCTTCGTTCTCGTTTGTTTTGCACTTGGCCGCTTCTATTTGATCGAGTTCACTGTTGCTTCCGTATGTAATTTCCTTGTTTTTGCTTTTCTGATTTTCGTACTCGAACTCGATGATCATTGCCAATGATGATTGTTGGTTTATATATGGATTTCGATTTCCTTTAATACTTTCGTCTGATTTGTTACTTTCCTAATTCTCGGTTGCTTGATATTTGCGACTTGATGCGCATGGCTTTGATTATGAAACGTTCGATTTACCTTGAGTCATACGGCAGAAATTTTCCTCTTTTGCTTGTTGACTTTTTCAATGATACGCACTTGATTTCTGACTTTTTCAAAATTTGCAGATGCATACTTGTTTTTATATACAATATTACTTAGTTGGTCTGCATTTTTCGATTTCGAATTTGTTTCCATTTGTTCATCTCGACTTGTTTGCGTCTGCATTGGGTTCGAACTTTACTCCTAATCTAAATCACATTGTTTCTCGGCATTGACGTTTGTTCTATGACATTGTACTTGCTGTTCATGGCCATTATCACCGCTGACTGCTGACTTCATTTGGTTGTTGCATTCATGAATTTTTCTGACTTGACTCCAGTATGCTTCCTTGCTTGACTTGATGCCTTGAATTTGAGACATTTGATTACCACTGGCTTTGACTTGGTTATACGGCTATGTACTTGTCAGTCTTGTATTTCTCGATGAACTTGGGTAGTTTTTACTGTTTTCTATAGCATATACAAGTTTACTTTGTAGACTTGAGCCTTGTGTTTTTCATACCATGAGTACATGCTGCTGCATTTGCTTGCATACCCATTACTGCACTTGTTCACAGTATATTGATATTATTTGATAAGTGAAATCCTGTTTGTTATTTGAACTTGATGTTGTAGTTTTGTCTTGCATTTGGTCTGGAGTTATTTCTTTGATAGTTGCACTCTGATTGTCATGCATATGAAGCAGTTTGCATTCTGGACACTGCATAGTGGTCGAGACTTGTTTCTTTGATGTTGTTTATGTCTACGTCTTGTTGGGCGAATTCTCACCCAGAAAATCTCAAGACCAAGAAGCGTCAGTCTCGCTCGTGTTTGCATCCTACACTTCATTCAGCAAAGCCAAGGTTCACTCGACATTCGCAAATAGAGCCTCATTCGGCAGAGCATGGCAGTCTCCATTCGGCAAAGCCCAACCAATGGTCCATACGGCAAAGGCAAGACATACTGCATTTCCATTCGGCATATCTCGTTCGGTAGCCGGACCAGCCATACCGGTCCACCATACTTCACCTCTCCAATACCCCACTACCGAACCATCTCCCAAGCTACAACCAGACCACCATCACCGGACCATTCATGGCCGAACCAACACCACCGAGGCAACCACATACCTCACCACCGAATGAACCTCCATCCCGATCCATCACCGGTCCATGCTCCATACCGAATGGAGGCTCGCCGAACCAGAATTGCCAGTCCAGATTGCTTCAGCCCGGGCCCACCAGCAGCTATATACATCCAAGACCCCTGCCCCCTGCCTCACTCTATAAATAGAGGGGCAGGGGTACAACAATGGCAGACAAGTTTGAGAGCTCAAGTACGGAAGGAACTTTCGAACTACTTTCATATACTTGTACACAAAGCATTGTACTTGTAATCTGAAACAAAGAAGATAATAACATATAAAGTGGACGTAGGCACGTTCTGGCCGAACCACTATAAATCTGTGTGTCTTTTACATTTCAGCCCCTGCTTTTTTCATATTTACATAACTCATCTGAATCATTAAGAATCACATAAAATCAACTAAATCACACGACTTGGAGGTGTTTGCCCATTTTTTGCGCAAACACGTCTTGTAGTTTCCACTGTGTTGCATTGAGCATGACATTTTCATCATTATGGTTTTACACTGCTTCATCATGTTGCATACTCTCCATTTTGCATACTTCTACTTGTCTGTAGCCTTTGTTGTTTTGTATATATGTTCTATTCTGCATCACTTGTATACACTGCTTGTTGTTTGTGCACTAGAGTTAGTGCTGTCCACTTCATGTTGTCTTGAGTATTTGGTTCCTTACTTTTCATTATTGCTTTTGATCTGCATTGCCACACTGTATATATGAACTTGGTCTCTGTTGCATGCATTGTTGGTTGCTTTGGAATTGAACTTGAGCTTTGTACTGTCGATTGTTGCACTTGTGTTGCTCACCATGTTGCATTGTTGTTCACCTCTCTTGTATCATTGGTGTTTCTGTGTTCATGCTTGTGACATTCATGTTGCCACTGGTTTGGACCTGATTTTGTTTTAGCATACTTGGTGGTCATTTTGTACTTCTGGTCTTTGTTTGGTTCTTGATCATTTCATGTTGATTTTTGAAATTTCACTTGAGTTGAATCCAGTTTCAAAACTCGGGTTTGACCTTGTGCTCGTGTCGTGATTTTAAATATATTGTACGTGTGTTGAACTCGACTTTTCATTTGGGTTTGACCTGTGCTCACCTGTCCCTGTAGAGAATATAAGTGTATATCGATGTTCACGGCCTTGTGGCATGTACAGTGATACACTGTGCATGTCACACTGTTCGTGTGTGATGAATTCAAATATGAATGATGATGAACAACCCAAATAACTGAGGCAAATCATATTTTCAAAAATCATATTTCATTTTATATTGCAAAAATATTTCTTTCTCAATTTTACTGCGTTAGTGAATATTTTTTGCAGATTGCTCAGATGCTGGATTCTAACTGGAATGAAGTTGAAGATAAACTATGAGTGTGAGTGATATGTAGTGAGAAATTTATGTAAACTGAATTGTGATGTAATCAAAATTGTATATGTATAGTGAGAGCTTGAATTTGTACTATTCAAAATTGTAATAAATATTTTTTTGAATAAAATTTCTGTTTGAATTCAAATTCCGTGTAATTTATTTTATTCAACAAATATTTATTTAATCTATGAAAAACAAAATAGTACATTACCAAATACATTTAAATAAATATATATGTTTATTATCATAAAACAAAAGACATATAAGCGCATATTCAACATCCTCTTGACGAAGAAACCGCTCAGCTTCGTGAAAGAATTCCCCGAGATCCAGTGGTGGGTCTCGTATTAAAGATATCTTGAAATACGAATCCTCTCTGACTCTGGACACTGCTGCCATTAAAACCATTGATGGATCCGGCCGATCCACCGAAGCAAATGCCGCATTGAATCGAGTTAGAAAAGCTCTATGTGATTCATCCGTCCTTTGCTTTACCGATGTTAACGTCATCACGTTCTTAGGCCTTTTAATATGAACCCGAAACTGCCTTAGAAACCTATCCACCAGCTCCGTCCATGTTCTGATAGATCATTCCTCCAATTGCCTAAACCACATTGCGGCTATATTTGTCAAATATAAGGGAAAACATCGGGCCATAACTTCCTCCGATGCCCCCAGTACTTCCATGTGTCTAGTATATCTCATCAGATGATCTCTCGGATCAGCCTTGCCATTGTATACTTCCACAGTAGGTAGCTTGAAATCAGGCGGATTTCGTGCCATCCTGATTTCCCGTGTGAACGGACTCTTGTTCACCCCTTCCAAATCTCTATTAGCCAGACCTCCACGCATAGTTCTCCTGATAATCTCAGCTAATCTAGCATTATCTATCAAAGGTTGCCCCCCATTCCCCCGAGGGAATTCCGGTACATACTCCTCATGCGGTTCACTGATGTTAGCACTCGCTCTAACCTGTTGAGCTCCATCCATAGGCCTTCCAGTATTATATTCTGCGGGCCCGCCCCCAAGCCTTTGTTGATTGCCATCTAGTTCTGCATTCTGTCCTCCATCGGGTTCCACGACCCTAGTTCCTTGTCCTACACTTGTAGCCACCGTAGTTGGTCCAAGGTTCTGTGTTCCTACAGCTCTCATCTATTCGAAGAAAGTCTGCATCATTTCTTGTTGACTTTTCAACAATCTCTCCTGCAATGAATTGGCCATAGCCTCCATTTCATCCCTGGTTATGTAGATCGAAGCTTGTCCTTCCCCAACTCCGAAGGATGCTTCTTGACTCCCTTCATGTTAGCTTCTTTCAGCCCTCTATCTCCTACTGGTTTGTCGAGTCATTGTCTTTCAAATCTAAACTCTTTACTCTTTTCAAATCTGAACTTCGAATTTGATGTAGCGGGTGCTAGTTGTTCTCAGTGAAAGCACCAAAGTGTTTGCGCCAAAATTGATCACAAACCCCAAATATCGTGAAAGCACCAAAGTATGAATATAAATCAGCACTATTAATCACGGATCTAAGTAAACAGTAAGCAACAATTCAGAAATAATGAACAGAAACACGAGTTTTATAGTGGTTCGGCTATCTCCGGCCTATGTCCACTCCAAAGTTTTATCTTTTATCGATTATCCTTACTGGTTACATATGATTACAGTAGTAGCAATGGAGAATTTCGAGTACAATAGTTGTATTGAAGTGTAGAAATGAATCCGACAGAGTCTGGGAGTTGAGTAGGCCAAGATCCCCTTTCCCGTAGGATTCAGAGGGCTATTTATAGGCGTAGGAGGCTGATATCGCGCTCAAACTTCGGGAGACTTCTTCTGGCACGTGAGTGGGCCCAGCGACTGACCCCACCAAGTTTCGACTCGATCTGTGGTCGATACGAATCCATTTCATATCCATCAAAAAATGATTCAATCGGGATGAAACTTAGCATGAAGGTTCTTTAACTTGTATGCAAGATGCTGTCAAAATTTCGTTGCATTTGGATCAACAGTTTAGGAGATATGATCGACACGAGTTGATGTTCTTCGGAAGGCTGTCCGGTTCGAATCCATGACTTCGTATCCCTCTTGTTCGACTCGATCAAGGCACATGCGCATGCGATGACGTGTCGCGAAATCCTTGGGTTGGTCCACTTTTCCTCTCCGTTTTGAACGCTTCTTCCCTTGATTTGCGCTCGCATCCATAATTCGCGTTCGTTCGTGCCGATAATTTTGCTTCGCATCTGTATCCAACTGTGCATCATACTGTTCTTCGTATCGATTTCACGAGTGTGTTTCATATCGATCTATCCGATTGATACGAAATAATGTTATGCGAGGCGATCGATACGAAAAACGCACGAAAGGTATGGATACGAAGCCAGATACGAACAAAGCCTTACCTGATGGATACGAGCGAGGCCTTACCTGATGGACACGAACTTCGATAGCCTCCCATAGATACGAAAGTGCCAAAGTCCTTCTACTGTCGATATGAGAGTATCGATTCGAAACATACCACCTCTTTCCATCCCGACCGATACGAAACCATCGAGTCGAACCAAAACCTGATCGATGCGTAACCATTGAGTCAAGTCCATGTTGATCGATACGAACGTCATCGATTCGAAGTCCACCACTATGCCCTGTATCTGATTGATACGAACAGTATCGACTCGAAATTCCATTTGCTGATCGATGCAAAATGCATCGATACGAACTAACCCTTGCGCACCGATGGATACGAACAGCATGTTCTTCCTACCCTGTATCGATCATATATCCTCCATACGAACTCCGATCGACCTGAAATTTGAAACATAGCTTCTTCTTGCTTTGATCATCATCTCCAATCGATTCCGTCCTGATCGGAGCTTAGTCAAATTTTAACGACATCGATTGCAGCCTTATTTCCAATCGATCTCCAATCCTGATATCCATCATTCCTTGCCAATTTGTTGATATTCCAGCTTTGACCAAAAGGTGGGATCACAAATATTGAAGTTTTCTTTTATAAAGATCATTTGGATATTATATATTACTCATCAAGATGTGAGATTCTGTTCTGTCTTTTCTTTTCATTCACCATAACATCCGTCTTTTCGACAATTGCATGCTCGACACATAAATACCATGGATGTATTAATGTCAACTTTTGAGGGTTGAAAAGGCGGGTCATTAAATTTGGTATCAGAGTTGAAGGTTAAACACGAACCTTGGCGCTAGTTGGTTAAACTCATTAAAGATAGGGTAAGTGACATGAATGTGGTTGAGTGTATTACATATGAGAGCGCATATTTTTTAGTGCTATAATTATGTTTTATATTATTTTTGAAATTGGTAGATAAAGTTACTTTACCTAGGATTATATTTTTTGTATAAATGAATAATTATAAAAAAAATACAGTTGTTTTTGTTGCGATTGTTTGTTAGGGAATGACGATATTTATTTGTCATCATTTGTTGATTAATTATTCATGCTCGGCCAGTTTATGAGCATTTGTTGTTTGATTGAATTAAATACGAACAACTTGTTAATTCAATTTCACGATTTGACTATAAGGCATTCATTAATAATGTAGGTATAACATGTTTACCTTGTTAAAAGGATTGCTAAAATAAAGCAAGTTATTATATAGAGATAATTTTATAAATTTGGTTTATAAAATCTATTTTGTGAACAAGGAGGATTTTTGACAATTTAAATCGCAGTGTCTTTGGAAAAAAAATTTAAATGATTTTTGGGAAAAGTAATAATAGTATTACTTGAAAGTATTTATATGTATAAATATTTCAAAGAGAAATTTATGAAAAATATATTTTCTTTGGATAATTTGGGGAAAATGTCTTGATTAGTTTTGTGGTAATCTCAATAATCTTCTAAGTGAAATGTTTGCTTTGGTGAATAGTATAGTGCACTTAGTAAATTATTCATTTGCCATTGTATGATCGAAATGAGTTCGAATCCATACAAACCTAAAACAAGTTTTAATAAATAAAGTGCTAAAGTTATTTTATATATATGGTAAATATATGTAGATTGTTTCAAAATGGGATTCGAAAATGAAGTAATTTATGTTAACTAGTTCGAGTGAGTCGAAGATGACAAAAAATTAGCAGGAGATACGTTCGGATGGTAAGCACTTCTCTTAAGTATTACTGTTGGTAGTACCGGGTAATGAGATGTCTGATACTATTTGGTAGGATCTAGTTCATTGGTATCATTTTGGTGCTACTCAGCCTATATGCATATTTTCTATGGATTAAAATATATAATATCATTTCAAAAGAGTTTAAAATAAAAACTGGGCACGTAATTCTTAAATTTCCTTAAAAAATGGATTCAAAATTAAAAAAGTAATAGATGAAACTTTTAAATGGGTTAAATTTTATAAGAAGGTTTTGATGAATTTTGTTTTGTTAAAACTTTGTCTTTTGTTTTAACATCTAAGTTGTATAAACTATTTGATGTTATTGGACCGGGTAATAAATATCTTTCCCTTAGACGTGTATAAGAAAAAGTAGAATCTATAACTAAGTTTGGATACCAGCAACATACTCTTATTAGCTACTTACCAGACTAGATGGGTAAAGAGGTTGAAGAGGTCGACTCAGTTTTAAGACCTAGATTTATTTTGGTCTTGCATCTGAAATTAAGAAAAAGGATTAAGGATTAAATCAAAAAGTTGTATTTACTCTCAAGATATAGTAAGGTATTATACAAGTTTAAAACATAAGTTGTTTTTTTATGAAATGTTTTCGTAAATAATTTTAGAAGTAAAAAGAAATAGACATAGGTAAGAACCTATAAGAGTAAGTATGTAAGTTACATGTAGATCATTTCTTCGCATGGTTCTTGATCCAAGATTCGAGTATATGATTTTAAGGTGATTCACGTCGGTCCGAATAACGATTTATCAGTCGATTCTTGAAGGCGAACACTTGGTGAGGGTTCTTAATATGGTACCGATGTTTCTATCATAATTTATGGCTATGGAAGGAGAATGGTGGTTCCTAATTAAGGAGCCTGATCATAGTCCGCACTAGAGAAGTCGAGTGGGTGATACTAGTTTGGAAGAGAAGCTTATGTATTCGAGTAAGTGATCAAATCAGATTTAGCTTACAGATGAACTATATACATTGTATGGGCTTGAGTATATTTTCCTTTAATGTTTTATGGTTTATGAGAGGCTGGGTAGATGACTCTTTGATTTGTCATAAGATAGTGTGAGTAATTGATTGAGCAATATCCTATGGCTGTTAAGCATGAGGTATGGTCAATAGAATGTTTATCATCCTTGTATGTTGAGAAGTTTTTAAACCTGGAAAAATCTAAGTTTGTTTTTTAGTCATTTAACATTTTGGGGAATGTTAAGAAGTGACATTGCTTGTTTTTTTGTTCTTTGTTTATGATGAAATTTTGGGGTTGAAATTCTTTTAAGGGGAAAAGAATGTAATGACTTGGAATTTCATCGCTTTAATTGGTGAATAGTTAATAAATTTTAAATATTCGATTAATGATTTTTCATGGTCAA
Organism: Allium cepa; assembly: GCA_030765085.1. Lineage (NCBI taxonomy): Eukaryota > Viridiplantae > Streptophyta > Magnoliopsida > Asparagales > Amaryllidaceae > Allium > Allium cepa. Next base: position 246,109,858 of record CM060930.1, read on the forward strand.
ATAAACTTATTTAAATAAATAAATATTGATAGTATGCTCATTTTGGAAGTTTTTTCACGAAAATAAATAGTTTGTTGAAAAATTGAAAATGTGAACGAAAATTATTTTTTTGACTTTTGATTTTTTTATCGAACGAAAGCTGTCACAGCGTTGTTGCTCACATATGTATACTTTTGTAACATGAATTTATACATATATTAAGTAGTTTAATAAAGAAAAAAGGATTAGTAAAAGTAAGTATAATTAAAAGTAATTAATTAAGAGATGCGACTTTCACTTTTTAAAATTAAAAAATGCACTTTTCCTTCTTATTTTAAGTGCATTAGTACATATCATTATATTAAAAAATAAAAGACCAAGTGAAAGTGGAGTGGTGCATAAGTTGGAACTTTGGCACTAGTAAAAGGGTATTTTGGTAATTTGGCAAAGGGGTACTTGGTGTCTTTTGCCATCTTTTCAATTTCTATAAAAGGAGCACCTTCAATTTCATTTTTACTTTTTTTGTCATTTCTATTTCCACTCTGGTCTTCTTCCTCTCTTTTTACATGACTTCCTTCTTTTTTATCTCCTCCATTACAAATTCTTAAGTCCAAACAAAGAAAGCACCACTTTATTGTACACTTTCATTTCCATTTTTACTCTAGTTTTCCTATCTTCTTCCTTTTTTTCTTCATTTGGCCATAACTTCTACAAAACAACTCTAAGTTCAATTACCTTTTTTTGAACCCTAGGAGAATTAAATAAGCAAGAATTTTCATGTCGATCACTTTTTCAAATTTTCAGAGTAGTAATGTCAAAATCCATTTTTTTACCAAAGTCAGTCGCTGTCCCACATTTATAACCACAAAAATACATCCTTTTCGTTCGTTGATAACTTTCAAAAACCTACTCTTGATTGAATGATTCTTTTTTTAAACAAAGTAGAATTGAATAAGGAAGAACTTTCATGTCGGACACTTTTTAAAATTTGTAGAGGAATCTTGTTAAAAATCATTGAGAAGACAACCTATTTTCTAGCCCGGTTTTTAAAGCATAAACTTAAACCCAAAGCCCCTCCTTTCCATCATGGTCGAGCCCAACTAAAGTTATCTAGGGATTTTTGTGCTTTTATTTGCAAGTAGTAAGGGTTGGTTGATAGTGCCAAGGAGTAGTTGAGTTTTCCTGAAGTCTATGTTGCTTTGAAGGTGAAACTTCACACTTAAAAATTTGTTTAAAATTGACAAAATGTTGTAATAATTTTGTGCTAGCCTATAGTGTTTTATATATGTATTTCTGATATGCATATAACAATCGGTATCGTTTGATTCTCGCTTGAAATCTGTAACACCTCATATTTTTGGTAACATTATTTAGGATATTTAATTAGCTAAATTAAATAAAATAATGCCTTGATTAGGGGATTGAGATTTGATTTAATTAAGGAATAGCCATGCCATTTAAATAATGAATTAAAAGGAGAGTTCGACATGAAATTATGAGGGGTTAAATAGGAGAGAAGCCATCCCTATATCTTTAACCCTTGATCATGTATTCTATACACATTTATTTCATTTGAAATTTTTAAAAAACTAGAGGCTGGCCAACATTAACAGGAGAAAGACGAAGAAGACTAAAAAAAGCTAAAGGAAAAGCTTAATCAACATCAAATTCATTCAAATCTCACATCCTTAATCTCTAAAGCAAAGGTGAATAATGTTTATATCTCTCATTTATTTTGTTTTTGGTTTTAAGGAGAAATCCGAAATGATTTGCCATGTTTTTGAATAATGAAATGATTATATATTCTTGTTGATGATTTAAACATGTTCATATTGATTTTATGATATGTTTTAAGATGAAAACCCTATTAAATGACATCTAAAAGCCTTGCGAATTTTTATGTAGATTAGAATTAATATTTTGGAGACGGATTTCAATTTTTAGAATTTCTGTGGATTTTATATAAATTTTTTAGTAAAGAAAATGTTGTTTTGGGTTATAAATTATTTACGGTTAAATAATAAAATGTTTGGGTTTGAAATTTTTATACGTTGGAAAACATATAAAAGAGATTTTCTGGAATTTTTGTATATTTTTCCTAAGATTTTAATGGATCTATAACATTATTTATGGTATGATACTTATATGTTTTATATATTTTTAGAAGGAGAAGGGGCTCTTTGCAAAGAATTTGAATTTGTTATTTCTAGAAATTGATAGCACTTTTAAGAAAGTAAAATGGCAACCAATCAGACTTAGACAAACAAGGCAGGCTACGTACAAAAGAAATAGTTTAAAGGACAAATAAACATGATTTTCTCTGTTTCAATGCTTTCGGCACCAGGTTCCACCACTTTACCTTCGCCTCCGACATAGTCGAAACCAATGCACATGGTATCAGAAAATTGTTACGTAGTGAATTGGATGTATGTGGAAAGTATAGGGTCGAAACCATGGGTTCCGTCGAGGCTTTACTTTGCTTTTAAACGAAAATGCTCTTGCTAGCTTTCGACTAAGTAGCTTTGGACAAGGTTGGTTTTCGACCAGGTCAAATGGTTTTAAAGGAAAATGGTTTCGATTGGGTTGCGCCTTTGTTTTAAATAAATGCTTTTGACTAAATAATTACCTTTAGATGTCGCTCTTCACCTTTCGACCCATTGGGTTTCGAAAGGGTCCAATGCTTTCAAAGGGATGGTTTTGACACCATCAGTTCTTTACTTAGGAATGCTTTCGAAAGATAGGTTTTCGACCGAAATGGTTTAAATAACCCTTTTGCTCAATTGAAGTATAACCCAAATGGTTTCGAAAGAGATGATTTAAATGATTTCAAAAGGTGTTTTTCCAAATGTTTTAAATTGAACCCAAGTGCTTTTACAAGGTTTAAATTTGATGCTTACAAAAGGTTTCAAAAGAAGGTTTCGAATGGATGGTTCCCAATGGTTTCAAAGGAGTCGAAAGGGTAGTTTTTCTGGCTGTTTCAAAGGGATTAAAAGAAAAGGTTTTCCAAAGTTTTCTAAAGGCAACGTTTCAAGGTTTTAAAAGATAGATGTCTGAGGTTTTAACGCTTTCGAAAGGAAGGATTTTTCAAAGGTTTCGAAAGGGTTTTGGGAATGGTTTCGAAAGAAAGATTTTGGCCTTTTGGCCTAGTGTAAATGAAGGGTTTTACTTGGTTTAGAAAGACGTACTTTCAATGGTTTCCTAAGGGATACTTTCAATGTGTTCGAGTGGGGTGATTCGAAAGGGAGACTGTCAGAGGTTAAATGTTTTCTTCAACTAAGTTTTAGCTAAAGTGTACATATAATATGACAAGGTGATTTTGAGTAAAGCAAAGAGATTATATAATTCCCTTTTTGAGTTTGAATTGATGGTTTTAAATCATTTTGAAAAGGTTTTGGAAAATTTAGGAAGGGATCCCTAAGTAAAATGACTCAGCATTAGAATACCAGATGGGAATGGTATAAGGTCGCTCCCTATACATTAGTTATTTGCCTCGGCTAATTTTATCCAAAATTTCAGTATGTAGGACTTTGTCATAGGTAAGACTAAAATTATGAATACATACAGAAAGGAGTATATGTTTGTATGCAGATAGGTTATTGGTAAGCCCACAAAACATTAGGATTAGGTGACCCAGGAAGATGGTAAGTTAAGGACAGACCGTCCAGACGAGAAGAATTTAACAGATAGTTAAGGATAGAACGTATAGAAAAAGTGGAGTGTTTAATAAATGTTAGATAAATTTTATTATATTGTCTGGTAGGTCTGGGTCAGCCAAAGGTTAATAGTTTGCCAAACAAAACTAAAGTGTTTGAACAGATAGTTCATTTATTACCGGATTTGTATGTTTACATAATGATGCTTTACAAATTTTAACTAGTTTTGGTTGCATGAAAAGATTTGCAAGATATATTTGAAAAGGATGTTAGTGAGGGGAAACTCATTTCGCTAGGCAGCATGTCTCACTTAACATAAAATAACAGAGATGAACAGTATCATTCGCACCAGGCTTTATGTTCGAATTTAAGTTTTTGTTTTCCTTTAAACTCTGGGTGCTCAAAATTGATTTGAATTGGCTGAGGGTTGAGGTTTTCAGGTTTTTGTTGTTTTGGCGAATAATTATGGAGACGAGCAAGTGGCTGAAGGATAGCTATTAAGAGTTACGGAATATTCTATTTAATTTTCCACTGTGTGTATTAAGTCAGATATGACTATTTTTCCTCTGATCAGCCAAAGGGCATCATTATATGTCGCTCTTGGCATATTATTGTATAATTATATTTGATCATTGCTTAGGAAACGATTATGGGATTATGTAACTTGGATATGAATTTGTTTTGAAATGTAATGAGTAAAATTTTGTTTTTTTGGAAATACGTGATTTGTTCAAATTCAAGTGCTTCTGATATTATGGATACCATTAAAATTACTGTATTTTATCATCAGATTTTAATGCTATAAATGTCTACAGCATATGTAACGCTTAGCTTTTGACCTCTAGATACGGGATGTTACAACTTGGTATCAGAGCATAGGTTTATGAAAAAATTTGAACTGAAAATGATTTTGAAAATTTATTCCTAAGGAATTAGTGTAAGATTGGGGTATGAGATAATGTTGTAGTAACGTACTTGTATTTGCTATATATAAGTATACGCTTTATCTCTACTATTTTTGTCAGGTTATTCTTCTATATCTTATGATGTTTGAATACAGATATGGATGGTAGAAGAGGAAGAGCTAACCCAAGATGGGGAGGCACCGAAGGGATTGCCAGACCTAATATGAGGAGAACCCAAAATCAGACACAAGTAGAGAATATGGGTGCTGGAGTCCCGTAAGTTGGAATGGAAGCTATGTATCAGTTTTTTATGAACATGGTGCAAGCGGGAGTTACTGCTAGAGTAATAGGAGGAAGAGTTCAGGAAGCACAAGTTATCAATGATTATTCTAAGTTGAGTGGAGAGTGTGCTAAGCTCGAAGGAAAGCCATTTATTGGAACTGAAGATGCTATCGAGGTAGAGAACTGGTTGTTGCACTGTGAAAGGATATTTGCCAACTTAAGGCTCAATGATGAGTAGAAGAGGAGGTTGGCATCAAGACAACTTCAGGGATCAACTTTATTCTAGTGGAATACTGTTACTATGGCAGTGGAAGAGGATACTTTGACCTGGTTAGATTTTAAGAGGAGGTTCCAAGGGAGGTTCATGTTGGTGATGGCATAGTTTGTTTTGATCCGGAAGTTTGTTGAGCTAGAACAGAAAGAGATGACAGTTCTGGAGTATGCCAGTAGATTCGAAGAGTTAGCCAGATATCGTTACGCTGCCGTTGATACAATAATGAAAAGGAATGAGAAGTTTATCAGGGGATTGAAACCTAAGTTGGCCAGGTCTACATTACTACATATTAGATATCCCTATGATGTGGTTGTGGAGATGGATTTGAGATACGAGGAGATGCTCATTTGTCAGGAGAAGAATAAGGTGGAAGAAGTCCAGGTTGGATAAGGTCAGGAGAGGAAGTTCTTTCACAAGAAGGGTGCTTAGAACGGTGAAGAAGCCAAGAAGGGGAAGTCTAAAGTGGTCTATATTAAATGTGACAAGAAGGGGTACTTCACAAATGAGTTTCGTACTAGGAAGGCTAAAGAAGTGATCGAGAAGAAAACATCAAGTGATTCAACTATGATCAGATGGCCATTATAAGAACCAGTGCAAGGAGCCCGCTAAGGATGGGAAGGGCAAGATGTATGCATTGGAGATTGCTGCTTCGTAGCCAACAACTCAAGAGAAAGGAAAGGTAATTCTGGGAGGTACGCTTCAAATTCATGGTATGTCTGTTAGTATTCTATTTAAATCGGTGCATCGCATTTTTTTATATCTAAATGTTCGATGGATAAGCTAAACCTAGAACCCACATAAGTGTTGCGAATACAATAGAGGGCATGCAACTCCAAGATTGAGATGAAACCAGTTAGAGTTTGAACTGTTAGGTCACACTTTTGTTTGTCATTTGCATGTGTTTGATTTTGTGAGGTTCAGAATTATTCTTAGGATGGATTGGTTAAGTGAGTACGATGCTAGAATATTTTACCATAATAGGGAAATATCGCTTAGACACCCTGATAGTAGCGACATGATCATTTATACTATAGAAGGTTGTAGTGGTGAGGTGAATGCTTTGTTGGATGTTATGGAATTGGAAGATGAGATGAGTCGAGTTTTTTGTGGTTAGAGAATTCATAGATGTTTTTAAGCCTGTCGTTGGATTACCGCCGAAACAAGCTAATGAGTTTCAGATAGATTTGATTTTGAAAGCAGAACTAGTGAGTAGGCCACCAAGTAGGATGACTCCTACAGAGATGAGCAGTTGTAGTCACAGTTGGTAGATCTGGAAGGCAAGAGTTTTATCAGGCCAAGTAGTTTTCCTTGGCAAGCAGTCGTAGTGTCTGCTAAGAAGCCGGACGGATCGTTGAGGCTATGTATCGATTATCCTAGGTTGAATGAGAGGATGATGAAGAATCGATATCCATTGCCAAGAATTGACGATTTGTTTGACAAGTTGAATGAAGCCAAGGTATTTCCTCAGTTAGATTGAGCAACAGGTTTCCATCAGCTTAGAGTAGCAGAGGATAGTATACCTTTGACGGCGTTTAGGACTAGATATGGATCATACAAATGGTTAGTTATGCCATTCGGACTGACTAATGAGCCAACTTTCTTTGTGGATTTGATGAACTAGGTTTTCCGGGAGCACGTGGATATGTTCGTATTGGTTTTCATAGATGATACATTGACATACTCTAAGGACGAAAGAGAGCATGATGTTCATCTTAGAGTGGTGCTTGAGCCGCTGAGAAAGCATTAGCTGTAGGCGAAGTTTTCAAGTGTCATTTTTGGAAGAAGAAAGTGAAGTTTCTTGGTATGTAGTCTCAGAGGAAGGGTTGTCAGTAGATCGATTAAGATTACGGTAGTGAACAATTGGAAGAGACCCTGAGACATTAACCGAGATAAAGAGTTTCCTTAGATTAGCTGGTTATTATTGAAGGTTCATTAAGGATTTTTCGCGAATAGCAACACCGATGACCAAGCTAACGCGAAGGATGTGAAGTTTGTATGGACCGATAAATGTGAGGAAGCATTCCAGAGTTAGAAACACTTATTGACCCATGAACTTATGTTAGTTGTTCCGGAAGGGAATCAAGATTTGGTGGTTTATACGATGCGTGCGGAATAGGATTAGGAGCAGTGCTGATGCAAAGAGGTAAAGTGATTACCTATGCTTCTAGGCAGCTTAGACCCCATGAGGTCAGATATTTGATGCATGACTTGGAATTGGCTGTAGGGATTTTTGCATTGAAGGTGTGGAGATATTACCTTTTAGGAGAGAGGTTTGAGTTATATGCGGATCATAAGTCGCTGAAGTATTTGTTCTCTCAGAAGAAGCCGAACACGAGACAATAGAGATGGTTAGAGTTTATATCCGCTTATGATTTTAGGGTTGAGTATACACCAGGGAATGACAACAAGGTTGCAGGTGCACTTAGTAGGAAGCATTAGAATGCAGTATAGGCGATGATTGTTGAGTGGAAGGATTTAGAGCCCTTGTCCACTTGCAGAATATAGTGGAGATCCGAGGTAGGGTCTAGTGGAGAAACTGTTGTATTATCTTGTTTGGAAGTTCGACCAGTGATGATCAAAAGGATTGCTTCTAAACAGGAGGGGGATCCAGTGTTAGCAGATCGGATCAAGAGGTTAAGGGATGGAACCGAGGGCGATGACTTGAAGGACATTAGTCTTGACCAGAATGGGTGGTTGAGAAAGAAAGGAATATTATGTGTTCCGAGTGTAGAAAACATAAGGAAAGAAGTTTTGGAGGAATGACATTGTTAATTTCACTATTCATCTAGGAAGAACTAAGATGTATCAGGATACAAAGAGAAGTTTCTTTTGGGAAGATATGAAGCAGGATATTGGCTTATGTATAAAGTCGTGCTTGAATTGCCAATAGGCAAAGGCTGAACACTAGAAGCCAAGTGGATTGCTTCAGCCATTAGATATTCTGGTATGGAGGTTGGATTCTATTTCTATAGATTTCGTTGACATTGCTAAGGTCGAACAGTGGAAATGAAAATTTATGGGTCATAATGCTCAGATTGAAAAGGAGTGCCCATTTCATTCTAGTTAAGTCAACTAGGACGGCCCTAGTTTTATCGAAGTTGTTTATGAAAAATGTGGTCAAACCGCATGGATTTCCTAGTAGTATAGTAAGTGATAGAGATTTCTTTTTCACTAGCGAGTTCTAGAAGAGTCTACAGGAAGTTTTAGGAACCAAGCTGTGGATGAGCACCGCTTACCATCCATAGAAAAATGGGAAAATGGAAAGAATTAGCAAAATCTTGGAGGATTTGTTAATAGCTTGCGTTTTAGATTTTGGGGAATCATGGGATGACCATCTACATTTAGTCGAGTTTTCGTGTAACAACAGTTATCTGACTAGTATTGGGATGATACCGTTTGAAACTTTGTATGGAAGACCATGCAAATATCCCATTTATTGGTTGGAGACCAGAGATATGTTGGTTCTTAGTCCAGATATATTTTCAGAAGCTGCAGAAAAGATTGAGGTCATTCAGGCTAGGATGAAGGAGGCTCAGTCTAGCTAGAAGTGTTATGCAAATAGAAGATGGAAAGATTTAGAATTCTCAGTTGGAGATCAGATTTTCATCAAGGTGTCATGATGAAGAGTGTGGTCAGATTTGGTAGATTAGAAAAGTTGGCACCGAGATTCATTAGAACCATTTGTATTGTTGATAGGATCGAGAAACTTACATATAGGGTAAAGTTACCAAGCGGTTTGGCAGGAGTCCATGATGTTTTTCATGTTTCTCATCTCAGAAAGTGTGTTAGAGACCTGGAGACTGCTGTTGCACCGACTATGCTAGATGACTTAGTAGTAGAATCGAACTTGACTATAGTTAGAAATTCAGTTGGTACGGTTGCAAGCGATAAAAAGAGGCATAGAACCAAGACGGTCAGATTAATCAAGGTCCAGTGGAGTGATGATGATAAGGACTGTACTTGGGAGACTAAGAGTAGGATTAGAGATGCTTATCCTGATTTGTTTGATGGTATGTTTTACCTTCTTGATTAATTGGTTGTGTGCCTTATTGTAATTTGAGGGACGAAATTCTTTAAGAAGGGGAGTCTATAACACCCAATATTTTTGATAACATTATTTAGGATATTTAATTACCAAAACTAAACAAAATAATGTGTTGATTAGGGGATTGAGATTTGATTTAAATAAGGGGTAGCCGCACCATTTAAACAACGAATCAAAAGGAGAGTTCAACATGAAATATATGAGGGGTAAAATAGAAAAGAGGCCATTTCTATATATTTAACCCTTGGCCGTGTATTCTATACACATTTATTTCATTTGAATTTTTTTTAAAACTAGAGGCTGGCCACCATTAACAAGAGAAAGAGGAAGAAGATTAAGAAAATCTAAAGGAATAGCTTTATCAACATCAAATTCATTCAAATATCACATCCTTAATCTCTAAAGCTAAGGTAAATAATGTTTACGTTTCCTATTTATTTTGTTTCTAGTTTTAAGGAGAAATACGAAATATTTTGCAATGTTTTGCCATGTTTTCGAATGATGGAATGATTATATATACTTGTTGATGATTTATACATATTCATATTGACTTTATGATATATTTTAAGGTGAAACCCCTATTAAATGACATCTAAGTGCCTTGTAAATTTTTTTGTAGATCAGAATTAAATTTTTCAAAATGGATTCCAATTTTTAGAATTTTCATGGATTTATATAAATTTTCTAGTAAAGAAAATGTTATTTTGGGTTATAAATTATTTTCAGTTAAATAATGAAAGGTATGGGTCTAAATTTTTAATATGTTGGAAAACATACTAAAAGAGATTTTTTAAAATTATTTTAGATTTTTCTTAAGTGTTTTAATGGATATATATAATTATTTAAGGTATAGGACTTAAATGTTTTATATATTTTTGAAAGAAGAAGGTGCTCTTTACAATAATTCAAATTTGTTAGTTCTAGAAATTGGCGCACTTTTGAAAAAGTAATATGATAACCAATCAGATTTAAACAAATATGGCAGGTTAGGCACAAAAGAAATAGTTTAAAAGGACAAATAAACATGTTCTTCACTGTTTCGATGCTTTCGGCACCAGGTTCCGCCTCTTTACCTTCGCCTCCAACATAGTCGAATCCAATGCATATGGTATCAAGGGACTGGTACGTAGTGAATTGGATGTAAGCTGGTATAGGGTCGAAACCATAGGTTCCGAAGGGGTTGAGGCTTTACTTTTCTTTTAAATGAAAATGCGGCTGTTAGCTTTCAACTAGGTTTGCTTTCGACCAAAACAAATGGTTTTAAAGGAAAATGGTTTCGATTAGGTTGCACCTTTGTTTTAGTAAATGCTTTCAATTAGGTTGATACCTTTAGCTGTCGCTTTTTACCTTTCGACCTAGAGGATTTCGAAAGAGTACTTTGTTTTTAAAAATTTGGCCACTTCTGTAATGCTTTTGAAGGGATGGTTTCGACACCATCACTTCTTTACTTAGGAATGCTTTTGAAAGATAGACCTTTGGCTTAAATGGTTTTAATGACCCTTTTGATCAATTGAAATATAACTAAATGGTTTATAAAGAGATGATTTAATGATTTCAAAAGGTGTTTTTCCACATGTTCAAAATTGAACCCAAGTGCTTTTGAAAATTTTAGATTCGCTGCTTTCGAAAGGTTTTAAAGGAAGGTTTCGAAGGAGTGGTTCCCCAAGGGTTTCGAAGGAGTTGAAAGGGAAGGTTTTCTAGTTGTTTCAAAAGTATTAAAAGGAAAGGTTTTCCAAGGGTTTCAAAGGGTAATGTTTAATGGTTTTAAAAGAAAGATGTCTAAGGTTTTAAGGCTTTTAAAAGGAATGGTTTTAAGAGGTTTCGAACAGGTTTTGAGAATGGTTTCGAAAGGAAGGTTTTGGCCTTTCAGCCTAATTTAAATGAAGGGTTTTACTTAGTTTAGAATGAAGTACTTTCAATGGTTTCGAAATGGATACTTTTAATGGGTTCGAAAGGGGTATTTTCAGTAGATTTGAAAGGGGGACTTTCAAAGGTTAAATGTTTTCATCAACTAAGTTTTAGGTAAAGTATATATATTAAAAGCAAGATGATTTTGAGTAAAGCATAAAGATTATACAAATTCCTTGTTGGAGTTTGATTTAAAGGTTTTAAATCATTTTGGAAAGGTTTTCAAGAATTTTTTTTTAGGAAGGGATCCCTAAGTAAAATGACTCAGATATTAGAATACCACATGGGATTGGTATAGGGTCGCACCCTATACATATGTTATTAGCCCCAGCTAATTTTGTCCAAAATTCAAGTGTGTAGGGCTTTATCATAGGTAAGACAAAAATTATGAATAAATATAGAAAGGAATGTATGTTTATATATAGATAGATTATTGGCGAGCCCGTAAAACCATTAGGATCAAGTGACCTTAGAAGATGATAAGTTAAGAACAGACCATCTAAAAGAGAAGAATTTACCAAATAGTTAAGGACAGAACGACCAGAAGAAGAGGAATGTCTAACAGATGTTAGATAAATTTTGTTATATTTTTTGGTAGGCCGAGTCAACCAAAGGTCAATAGTTATCCAAGCAAAACTAAAGTGTTTGAACAGATAGTTCATTTATTACGCGATATGTATGTTTACATAATGATACTTTACAGATTAACCAGTTTTGGTAGCAGGAAAGGATTTTTAAAAGAATTATTTTTAAAGGATGTTAGTGAGGGGAAACCCATTCCGCTATGTGACGTGGTCACGCTTATATGAAATAACAGAAATGAACGATAATGTTCACACAAGGCTTTATGTTTGACTCGAAGTCTTTATTTCCCCTTAAACTCTTGGGTGCTCAAAATTGATTTGAGTAGGCTGAGAGTTGAGGTTTTTAGGTTTTTTTCGTTTTGGCGAATAAAGCTTTCGAAGACGAGAAGGTGGCTGGCAGATAGCTAATTAGGAGTTATAGATTATTCTGTTTATTTTTCCGCTGCGCGTATGAAGTCAGATATGACCATATTTTCTCCGGTCGACCAAGGGGGCATCATCATATGTCGCTCTTGGCTTATTATTGTATAATTATATTTGCGTATTATTGTATAATTATATTTGATCATTGCTTGGGAAATGATTATGGGATTATGTAACTTGGATATGAATTTGTTTTTAAATGTAATTAGTAAAATGTTGTTTTTTGAAAATATGTGATTTTTTATATTCAAGTGCTTTTGATATTATGGATACCATTAACATTACTGTATTTTGTCACCAGAAGTTAATACTATTGATGACTGCAATATCTGTAGCGCTTCGCTTTTGGCCTCTAGATACAGGATGTTACAAAATCAGATGACATAAATAAACATTTTGGTGCAGGGGACAAAAGCAAAGTTAATGGAAGTCGAAGTGTCTTCATAGCGAATGACTCGCTATGGAAGCACTTCTAAGAGTAAAAATGTTATAAAGGGATCCTAAAAGATTCCTCACCTTACTGATTTTTATTTACGTATATTATTGGTTATTTAAATGCTAGTGTTTGTGGAAAGTGAATGTTGCTTAGTTACAGTTGACTTAGTTATTGTTGGTGTTATTGAATCGTTGAATTCCAATGCTTGATTTTTAGAGATTTACTACTTGTTTCTTAACATGTTTTGAAATGATTTTCAAACTTGACTTTTGTTTTTTTAAATCTTTTGGACAAAGATATTTAAATGGTTTAAATTATGGAAAGAAGGGGTTTAAAGTTATTTGATTTACGAAATTAAAGTTTTAAGAGTTACAGTTCATATAGCGATAGTCGCTATGGATGGAATTTTGTAGATCTTTGATTTTTGGAAAGTAAAAAGAGTTATCTATCTTAGATCTTTTGACGGTCTTTTCAAATATGTTTATAATAAGTTAAAATGGAATTTAAAGTTTATAAAAATAATTTTAATTATTTATTTAGTCATTTAAACATGAGTTTTAAATTGTACCCCTTTGTTTTAAAAGTCAAATTTTGTTAAAAATGACCATATTTAAAGGAATGTTTTAAATACAAGTTCAAACTTGTTTTAAAAGAGTTTTAAAAAAATTTCTAATAAGAATAAGGAATCATGGATTGCAACACTGTTGTTGTAATAAATGTTTTCGAGAAAATCGAATAGATTATGGAAAGTAACATTTTTGTTATATTAAATGTTTTAAAAGAGCTGTCGTCTCATTGCATGTCAGACTATAGACATGCCCTATCGTCAAACATGCACTAATATAACAGACAAAAAAATCCGTATGTTGTCTGATTTTATAATACCATTGACAGAATTACCTATTAGACCATATATAAATATTGACTAGTATGAATATCAATTACACTTATATGTTGTTCATAGAATGAAATGAACGAATCACAATTTCATTTAAATAGATATTTTATTTTAAACCAAATTCAAATAGTACACATTTGGCTTACACTATAATTACATTTTTAAATACAATACAAATTTTATCATACAATATTTCATACTATCATAAGCAACATTTTTACTCTCACTTGAATTTATTTTTGATATCTTCTTGCTTCAGCCTATGTCCGGTCGTCCACTATACCTATCAAATAAACAACGCAGTAGAATAAAAAAAAAACAAACAAAAATGAAAAAATAAAATTCTAATTATGACTTGATAATGCCTCGGTTATTTGGGTTGTTTGTTTTCATATTTTAGACTAGGAAAAAAATTAAGTGTGCACGAACAGCTTATGATAAGCACAATGTACCAATGTGAATATCACAAGATGGAGCATCGATTATCTCTCAAGGTCAAATGTAAAGGTCAAACCCAAAGGCTCAAAACAGTGTAAGGGTGCACAAGGTCAAGCCAAAGTGGGCTAGGGCTCAACTCATGTGCAACACATATCAGTTTTGAGAAGCATTAGAAGGCTTAAGTGCATAGGTTCGAGCATATAGTCAAGAAACAACAATTCAACCAGGGTTGTCAATTATCACAACTAGGCCGGAACTAAAATCAAGGGCACATGGTCCGGAAACAATAATTTAAAAAAGGTGCACAGGTTTGAGCAAAAGCAACTTTCAACAATTCAACAACATGGACTAGCAAGACCCAATCAATTCAACAACATGGACCAGCCAAACCTTCGAGAATACAACAAGACATGGTAAATGAAACTCAAGTGTATACATGAACTATCAAATGAAGTCTGGCACATGTGCAAACCAAATCAGACACGCATGCATACTAGGTAGAATACTAGGGCAAGTGCAAAAACAAGTAAAGGCACAAGCACATGAAAGAGTAATGAACAAAACATACGCACATCTAAGATGCAAACAAGGTTTGGTCAAGTGTGCTTATATACAAGAAATACAACAATGCAGAGTGCATGTTCATAGGTACACATATGATACGAAAGGGCAGGTGCATGCACATAGTTAAGAAATATGAACACATAGAAACAGGAAAAACAAGCTAATCACATACTAGCTATTAACAAGAAAACTTGTCAACACCCCAAAGTAGAGTTTAAGGTAAAAGTGATCCCTTCAAAACCTCCTTTCGAACAGATGAAGCCAAATAACACCTTTCAAACATATGAAGGTAGTCGAAAACACCTTTTTACACCTTTCAACATGGTCAAAACACCTAAATCCTCTTTACAATACCTTTTGAACTAGTTGAATTGGTTTTGGATTCTGTCGAGACCCCCCTTCGAAGTGGTCAAGGTGATCTAATGTGACGACCCGGAATTTTCTAGCAATATCAATTTAATAATCTGCATTAAATATTAAATTGATTTGATATATTTTTATTAATTAAATCTGTATTGATGCTTTTCTTTTAATAAATATCTAATGGATAAATTTAATCTGTTAAAATAAATTTATTGTTCTCTATTTATATATGTATATATTTGTATACATTGTAAATAGATGAATTTGTTTTAAAACTTAACTAATAAAATATGTTTAAATACTAATATGTTTTAGTGAATTAGAAACTGTGTTTTATTTAATATAAACTTTTCAAAGCTAATAGATAAATAAATACAAGGTTTTAAATACATAAGTAAATATTTAAGTATATTGGAAACTTATTTGAACTTAAGTTTAAAATTAACATTTATTAACAAAATGATTTGTTTTCTTTTATTTTTGGTATAGTTTGATTTAAAATATGAATTTAAAATTTATATATGAGTTTTAATATAAATTTTGTCAAACAATACATCAACATATATAATAAAGTATGTAGTTTAAAATAAAAAGATAATTTATTCTATCTACCATTACAAATTGATAAATGAGTTACTCTTAAATAATATTAATAAATATAAATATAAGACTGAAAGATAAATTAGGAAAATGTAAGTAGTACATTGGTTACATTATAATAACTTAACAACTATAATTCATTTAGTTTGCAAATAACAAAACAAACATAATAACATTTATATGCATTTTAGTCCAGTGGTTTACGACTTAGTGGATGTGGCTACATCTTGTTGTAGTGGCACCGGATCGATTCCCAGCGGCCACAAAGTATGAGGCATGAGTGGTCTGGGCACTATAAAACCAGTCTAACCAAAGGTCAGGGCGACATAGTCTCCCTGTCCCCAAAGTTTTGCCAAGTACTAGTGGTCCAGTGGTTTACGACTTAGTGGATGTGGCTACATCTTGTTGTAGTGGCACCGGATCGATTCCCAGCGGCCACAAAGTATGAGGCATGAGTGGTCTGGGCACTATAAAACCAGTCTAACCAAAGGTCAGGGCGACATAGTCTCCCTGTCCCCAAAGTTTTGCCAAGTACTAGTGGTCCAGTGGTTTACGACTTAGTGGATGTGGCTACATCTTGTTGTAGTGGCACCGGATCGATTCCCAGCGGCCACAAAGTATGAGGCATGAGTGGTCTGGGCACTATAAAACCAGTCTAACCAAAGGTCAGGGCGACATAGTCTCCCTGTCCCCAAAGTTTTCAAACGCAAAAACAAAAAAAAAAAAAAAAAAATGTCTGCTCCTCCTGACCCTCACCTTTCCCCTCACGTCTCCTCAAATATTCCTACCATACCTACGGTCAACTCAGCCGTATCACCTCTTTCCCTTGTTCTCAACGTACAATCACCAGTTGTACTTCCTCTTCCACCGTCCAAGGTGGACCATGCTCCTGTCAGTACTCCATCAATCTCCCCTCACCTCGACCCCCCTGATCCACAACCTTCAGCTTACAAGCCCCCAATTGCTCTAGCCGATTCCCCCCTTCCCTCTGTTTTTGGAGAGCGGAAATGGTCTTCCTTATTTAAACGCAAACCGAGGAATGCTGGGAAGTTCATCCCTGTCGATCTTTCACCTATTTATGAAGATGAAGCATTAGTGCCCCCTGTTGAAGTTATTGCAGCTGGAGCAGCCATCTGGAAAGAAACTCTAGTCGGCTTTTTCCTCGACAAACCACTATCGTATACAGCTGTTGTCCAGAAGTTAAAGTACATTTGGAAGCTTAAAGGTGATGTTTCTGTAAAATCGGATGGTATCATCTTCTTATTCAACTTCTCTTGTTGTGAAGATAGGAGATCAATACTGCAGAGTGACCCTATCATTATGAATAACAAACTTTTCATAATAAAACCATATGACGCGGCGGTGAGTAATGTCACAGGCTCTGTAACATCAGTACCAGTATGGGTTCACTTGTATAATCTTCCTTTATTTGCATGGTCACCCCTAGGAATTAATTGGCTAAGTAGTCACTTGGGTAAATTGTTATGTATGGACGAGATGACAGAGAAGCAAGAAAGGCTGAGCTATGCAAAGTGCCTGATTGAAGTAAGGCCGGAGAAGGAGCTGGTTGAGGAGTTTTTAGTTAAACTGGTTGAGGGAGGATATCAAAAAATTTATGTTGAATACCTATGGAAACCAGATGTTTGTGTTTTGTGCAAGAATTTTGGACACAAAACTGAGAAATGCGATATTAAAGATAACTGTGATGCTAAGGATGTGAAAGAGCAGAAAACAAATGGTGTAGTGGAAGACAAAGTTGGATATGCTGGAAGGTACAGAGTCCATAATATTGTGGTTTCAAACAACAAGCAAACTAATAGTAAATGGCAACGTGTTCAGGGAAAGAGAAAAGTAGTTACGAAGGAAGCTAATTTGGATCAAATAGAAGAGAAGGAATGTGAAGGTAACAAAGAAGAAACTAGTGTTGTTATTAATACTAAAGAGAAGGATTGGGAGAATGTACAAGTGGAGAAGGAAAATGTGCAATGTTCTACTGATGATCGGGGTGGTATACAAAGGAGTGAAACTATAGCAGTCAACTATCAGGAGAATGCAAACATAATAAATGTGGAGAAACTAAAAACGCCAGAGATGAATAAGGAAGGCGATGATTTTATAGATAGTATTCAGCAACACAACAGATTTGAAGTTCTAAATGAACTAGAAGCTGAGGACATCACAGTTAAAATGTGTGAATCACAACAAAGTGTGAATGAGAAAAGTAAAAGTTTAAACGAACACAATGAGGACGAAGGCAGAAATGAGAATGTTCAAAGAGATGCCCAAAAGAAAACTAGTATCAAAAATCCAAAAGGCAAGGAGGAACATTTGGTGCAAATATTTGATGAAGTAAACACTCTAGAAGTCAACACAAGTAGTGATACTGAAAGTAAAGACAATGGGACGAGATGTGAAGGAAGAGGTTTACAGGGGAATAATTCAAGTGATAAGAAAAATAAGAAGAAAAAACAAATGAATGCTTTTCACAGGAAGGAAAATGAAATGTGTCAGGACTTGCACATGCATGATCACTCGTGCAAACTGGGTTCCCTGATCATTCCCAAACAAGTTAATGGAGAACGAAATGTTCCACCACTACTCAATGTATACTCTAAAATAAAACCTCCAAATGCTTATAAACCCCCTCCAATGCCTATCATGTCACCAACCTCTCTTACATCTTCACCTTCATCACCAATAAACCCCAATCAAGTCAACCCCCCAACTAAAGAAGGTACATCCAATTGTGAAACCACACCACTTTCAGTTGTGATACCTAACTACTTGAACTCTTCTCAAGCAGTGACTAGGAGAATGAAAATTGAAATTATCAATGCCAGTGTTCATCAGTGATGATACACTTTGGAATATGGACTGTACGTGGGGGTTACCATGCCAGCTATTTTGAGCAATGTAAACTTCTTATCACTGTGCCTATGTATTTGCTGAAGCACACTGACAAGCCCAGAAGGAAATGGAGATTGAGAGCATGGAATGAGGAAAATAGTATGAGAGGAAACAATTTTCTCTGGAAAATACAACAACGTGCCAACCTAAATAAAGCTAAACTGGAGAGATATGGTACGAATGACGATGTTATGTGTTCTTTCTGCCATGACATAGTTGTATCTGCTGTGTATTTATTATTCGAATCCAAGGATGTTATTCAGCTATGGTATTCGGTTATGGCCACACTTGGTAGTGTTAATATTTCATATGATAAGCAGAAAAAATGGAACATAATACGTGCGAAAAGGGGTTGCAGGGAACAATTTAGGAGTTATTTTCATGCAGTTATGAAAAGATTGTTTGCTGAGGCTTGGAGAGAAAGTAAATCTCGGGTTTATGTTAAAGACAATAGGAAAGCTGAGTTTTTCATGAAGAATTGGGTTGTACACGTGACAAGTGACTCTCTGGAATTGCTTCCTTTTGCCTTCGCTCTGGGCATTAACCAAACGTTATGAGTCTTTCCCTTGTTTTTTATTCTTTGTTTTTTCTTCTTTTAGTTTCCAGTTTTTTGTAGCGCTTAGTTCTCCTTTGTGTTCTTCGAGCCTTGCTCATTGTTTAATCTGTTGTAACTCTTTGGTGCTGCAATAAAATGGTCGGGGTCCATTCAACCCCGTCGGCCTTGCCAAAATTCAATAAGACAACAATAAAACTAGAAACAAAGGAACTTTCAAAACTTGTAAACTTTCATAAATGAACTGCAGCATATATGTATATGTTTAAAGCATCTAGATTTATATGTGTGCATGCTGAAGTAAGGCAATATAGACAGTAATAAAACAACTGTGTATAGTGTAAAGCATCAAGACAAACAAAATCATGTTTTTTGTAAGTTTGAAACTATCATATGAACTGCAAGACAAGATAAAATATCCTTGTTTTGTTATACAAACATCATAATACTGTAACCTGTAGATGCAAGTATGTATATTAACTTATCTTCATGTCAGTTGAGTATATCTGGAAAGCAAGATAAGAATAAAATAAAATATATATGTACATGTTTCAAGCTTCAGGGCCACTTGTGTGATTGTTTAAAACAGAATGAAGATATAAAATATCTTTGTGTGCAGGCCATATACATATACAACTGCATATATACATGAAGCTATTGATTATAAGTGAAATAACTGTATATAATGTAAAGCAAGATATTAAGAAATCTATGTGTGCAGGCTAATGACAGTTAGAAGAAAAATAAAAATATATATGTGAAGCTTGTGTAGGAAGACATGGTTAAATATCTTAAGCTAACAAACAAAAATTAATTAATGCAAGATCTCTTTAGTACATTAAGTACCATTTCAGCCTCCATCTAAAACAAATATCTCTGGAAACATTTGTACAAACAAAGATTTTGCACATATTTGTTTCAGTTTTATGAAACATAATTATATACACTGTCTTCTTTCTTTCTATAAGGCAGTCTTACTTTATTCAATTCGAATCAATTAAAAAGTAAAGTTTCTTCATTTCAAAACATAAACAAAATTCTGGAAGCAAAGCAAAGAGACATTTCAGTAGATTCAACCTGTAAGTTTGCAAGCCTGTTAAGGCTCTGATCTTCCACAATCCTAGGTGAGTAACTTTTGTTTTTAAAGCTTAAATAAATTTTTGACTTGTTGTTTGTGAAAATTTATGAGATGAAGTATGTGTATATATATATATATTTGAGAATGCATGTGAATATGGATGGTAGATGATGGCTGTAGTTAAACTTGTTCTGCCTGTGTAGTTTCAGACTTGGTTTTTAAACAAACTGTCTAATTTCTTTTGATCTGTAGCTGTTAGTTAATAAAATTTAAATAAGACTTGTTAGTTTAACTTTAAGATTTAAGTTTAAAATTTATTTAACTAAAAATACATGAGAAATCTTATCTGGAAACCAAAATAAAATCTGGAAATGTTGATATGTTTGCTTTCTGTTACTCTGTAAACATAACTTCACATTCAAAAAAATCATGTACTTCTTCTCTGATTGATGAATGGACTTATAATTTGAATAAAAGATGTTTGTAACATTAAGATCTAAGTTTAGGAATTTAGTTAAGATAAAAACATCTCGAAACTTAGTCTCTGAACACAAATCCCTGAGCAAACTCAACATGTGACAAAATTTCAACCTCCTCCGATTATTGATTCAGGTTCATGGATCGAATAGATGGACCAAACCATGATTTTTAAATTGAAATTGGGAATTTTTAGTGCAAGGGGTGAGGAGCAGTTTGTGTTTTCCTGTTTGAAGCTTTTTAAGTCGCCGTGCGCGATCAACTCCTCCTGGGGGTTTGGGATTGAGTCTGGTGATAGGGGATGCTGCCGTGAAGCTTGTAAAAATAGGTGATGGCGGTGCATATGGTGGTGGAAGCGTCGGTGGGAGGTTTTCAGGTTTTTAAACCTAATTGTACTGTGCTTGAAGATTGGATCGCCGCAGTCACCATAGGCGTTCGAGTGCGACGCCGTTTTGAGGGGAGGTGAAGGGGTTAGGGTCGAAGTTGTAACCGGAGTTTGGCGGCCTCCGGTGGTGGGGGCACGGAGCGCGTGGCGTTGACAGGTTTAGGGGTGTGTTGAGTTGTAGTTTTCCAGGTTTTAAGGGGAGAGAGATATTGTTTGTTCCAGGTTTTGTTTCTTGATTCATTCTCACGCGCGACAGGGAAAAACTCGGAGGAGAACGCTGATTTTCTCGGGGAGGCCTCGCGTATTACTCGAAGTAACTCAGGTAGGGGGGGCTGGGCTGTTATTTTCAGGTTTAAAAGCCTGTTGCTGTTTTTTTTACTGATCTGAGATTTTTGATTTTAAATTTTAAACAAAGGCAAGTCTAATTTTAAATCAAGTTTTAAAACATAAATTTAAGTTAGTTTTGAAATAATAAAGTTTTCAAAATTTAAATTTATGTTAATAACTTGAAAGTGCTTGATGAAAGTGTATTCAAGAGTTGAATTTCATAAAAATGAAATCTAAAGTGTTAAGGAAGGTTTTAAACAAGTTAACTCAAAATAGAAATCAGGACTTGGATATGAATTTGGAATAAAATAAAGTTTTGTAATTTAAATTTATTCAAATAAGTTGTAATAGTAAATAGACATGTGAGTTTGAAAAGGGATTTTGAAAATACAATAAATTAGTTATAGAACTTTAGTAAGAATAAATTGGTTTTATGTAAGAAGTAATTTAAAATAAATGTTTTAAAACATATTGAAATTGTACTTTAAGAATTTTTATATGCATCAACTCCTAAGTTGATTAAGTAAGAATAATTAATGATTGTAATTAATTAAACTAGTAATTAATAGTTTAAATGTAGTAAATTAAAGTTAATTAATAAATTAATTAACTAATATGTTATTTAGAACTATAGATTAGATTTTTAAATGGTTAATTAATTCATAATTAATAATTAATATAAGTTGATTATGTTAAAAGGAAATGATTAAATAATTATTAATGAAGTTCATTAACCAAATGATGTTATTAATATGATTGATTGTGTAATAAATTAATTAATTCAATAGTTAAAATGAAATTATTTATTGAAAAGTAATTAAGAAATTAATTACTTATTGATTAAGTGAATTGATTTGATTTGAGTTAATTAATTTAGTTTAATTAACTGATATTTTGGAAATTAAATTACTTAGAGAAGTAATTGAAGGATAATTACGGGATGTAATTAATTGGGTGATGTTGTTAATAGAAGTAATTAAAATATAATTACTTAAAATTAATCAGGGGATTAGTTAAGAATGTTATTGAGAAGTAATTAATTTAGGATGATTAATTACTGAATATATTAATCAAGAGGATTAATATTTATAATTTGAAGAGGTGTATTCTTAATAAAGTTAACAAATGAAGATGTAAATAGAAATCATTAATTAATATAATTAATGATGAAATGTAATTAGAGAAATTGATTTATTTGAGAATAATAAATCAACAAGATAATTAAATGGAAATAAATCAATATAAATGCAATTAATGGAGCATAATTACTCAGAATAGTAATTGGATGATCATTACTTGATGAAGTTAATACAAGACGATTTGTAAGTAAAGTAATGTGAGTAATTTCTTTGAAATTAATCAAAGAATTGATTTATGGAAATAATTAATCATGAAATGATTAATTTGTTAATAAGTAATTAAGAGTAGATAATTACTGGTTTGTTATTAATCAAGGGGTGATTAATAATTGTGTTTAAGTAAAGATTAATCACTTAATTAATTTAAATAAGTAATTTAATATAAATTGAAGATCATTAATTAATATAATTAATGATGTAATTAAGAATTGTAAATTAAGGAATAATTAATAGGAAAGTAATTAAATGTTAATTACTATAAATGATTTAGGATAATTCAATTGAGAAATTAATTAAAGACTAAATTATTCTTGTAATTAGAGAATAATTAATAAATGATTGTGAGAGCAGGATTTATGGAATGAGTAATTAATTTAATTTACTTTAAATTAATTAAAGATAGAAGTAGTTAATTTAATTCATTTTAAATTAACTATAGCTTGTAATTCATAAATCATTGCTGATGGATGATATTGATATATCATTGTTTGATTGTGATCTCAGTTATGAATGATAATATTTATGTGATATGGATATATGCTTTAAGTATGATAATATTTATTATCTGTTTGGATGATGATATTGATTATCTGTTTATGATGATGTTGTGATTATCTATTATGAGATGTGAATTATCTATCTGTGCATATTGATAATATTGAATTCACTTGTAAGACTAAATAGACAACTTGGCCTTAAAAGACACGTTTTGGATTTCGATGAGACCGGGATCGGGTTTTCCGCATTAGGAATATCCGAAAACCACATCGTTTCCAAATTAACGTTAGGTCGTGAATCTGAAGTGAAGATGAAGATTCAGAATGCAAGGGTTATCGTCGTTAACTCTGAGGGTGATTCCAAAACGAGTGTAACGAGATAATGCCTTCGGTTTCGTTCGAACCCGGAACGAACTTGTATGGATTGAATGCTTTCAACACATCGTCAGGCGGGCGATGAGCATTCTAAGAAACATGTTCTATAAAGGTAATCGTAACCTCAAGCCTCATCAACCGGGAATGGCTAAAACAGGGGAGGTGCAGCAAGGTTAGGTGGGTCATGCCCAAGCAGGACAAGGATATTCCCCTGTCTAGATGTCCCTTTTTATTCGGCTTAGTGGGCGGTTGGTCTGCAGCCAACTGCGGGGTGTATCTTGTTCGGGACTGTTCAGTAAGGAATGGTTCCGGCCTTGTGTTGCAGGGGGTCGGGAGTGATCCTCGGTACGTTGATCTAGGCCACGTACTGTGACGGGCGGTACCCCAGTAGCCCTGCCATTGTATGGAATCCACAATCCAATAAGTGCCTACGGTTTTGATTGTATTACCCACTTTTGTGGCTAGTAGCTGGAATTTAATAAATGTAACAATTTCGGCTATTTTCTATTTACTTGAAAACCCTAGACCTATTATAATATCATAGAATTTCCTATCAAATGTTTTGGTTAGCGTAAGGTAAAAACTTTTCCATGTTTATGTGTGGGAAGTCTTACGTGATACCTTTTATTTTCAAAAGATTTTCAAAGTTAAACAATTTTTAACCTGTTACTCATACCAGACCCATGTCTGACCCGAAGTTTATTTTTGTTTTTCATAAACTCTCGGGTACCCAAATTTTTACGGGTAGCCAAGGGATTCAGGTTTAGCTTTGACGAACTCTAGAGGAGCAATGGAGCAGGAGGCTTCAGCGTTGTAGTTATATATATAGTTCCGCTGTGTTGGTATCTCTGAGTCATGTTGTCTGAGTTGTATTGTATTGTGTTGTATAACTAGACAGGTGTTTATAACTGTCTAGTATGTGATGTATTATTTGTATAGCAATGATTAATGTATATATATTATGTAAATACTTATGTGATTAATATAATTTATTCGTTCCGCTGTGAGATTCTGATGTTGTTGTTCTTTCTTCTCTATCTTTTCTATTTTCTCACCTCTTTCTTTCTTATTAACGATGCTACTTCCTGGGAGTAGGAAGTGGGGTCGTCACATCTAAGGTTAGGACATAAAGACCTAATGAAAATAGTTAAATTAAATGGTCTCGACTTCCTTAGAAGGTGGCCTTTCGAGTATGTTCATACAAATAGATCATGATCAAAACCATATAATAAACTTTGAATCAGTCCATATATCCAATAATAAAAATGTCTTGCTTTGAAAAATATTTTCCTTTACTATATGAAGCTTAAGTATATAAAGTAATCAAATCCCCTAATTTGATTTGAAAATTAGGGCTTATGAATTCATGGAAGTATAAGAATGAAGCAAGTCAATTCCCTTATCCCTTAAACCAGAGTTCTAGGGTCTTATTTGTATGTGCGGGTTGGAAGCTTTTGATTCAGTCCTTTCGACTTGGTCAAAAGGCGGCCTTGGAGACCTTTCATTGCCGTTCACATTTGGGTATGCTTCTACATTAGTTTTGAATGGACTCGAGCACTTTCAACTTCATCAAAAGGGGTAGGCATGCTATCTACTTTATGTTGCCTTGTTGTTGCAAGGAAGAAAAGGTATGAGCTTTCGACTCTATCGATAGGTGGATCTTTGGTGCTTCGAAAGAGTTGAAACGTTGAAGGTTTTAAAGCGTAAGGTAGCTTTCGATGCCACACTTTCTGATTGATGTGAAACCACATCCCCTAGTATAGGAGATTGCATTGTTAAACCTTAACAAGATCTTCTTTCTTAATTATGAATGATCTCGACCAGTTCGAAAGACTTATTTATTCTTTCGAAGGGGTTGCTCTACAAAAACATCCTTCTTTGGAATATGAATGAAGGCGAAACCATTAGCTTAGAAAGGTTTTACGCATGGGTGAGTGGTTGTAATTTTTGCCTTCGAAAGGTGTTCCTCCACTCATTCGAAGTGTCTTCATGCATGAGGAAGCATCTGTTGCAAAAGGGTGCAATTGAAGCAAAAGGGCGCTTTCGTTCCCTTTTGACCCCTTCAAAAGCTTATAACACATCCAATATTTGCTGCAGCATCCCTTCGACTCCTTCGAAAGTTTTTGTTGTTGCTACCACCTCTTATATATATATATATATCCTTCTCTTCTACTCTTCTTGGTCTCGACAAGGTTGAAGTGAGAATTTGTGGTAACATATTCTTTAAAGCTTCGATCAAGTTAGAGTGGCTTTTGATGATAACATTGATCATGAAAAATATGTCTTCTTAATGCTTAGGAGGCCCCTTTCTAACCTTATTGAAAGCCTTGTTTAATGTTTGTAGAATCCATTCTACACTTTCAAAACCTTATTAATGCTAATGCTCCTTCTTTTCATACTTTTACTCTTTAGAAGATTTTATAGATAACATTTAGCCTCCTAGTATGAAAGAAGCTTTTGTTCTTTAGGAAAAAATTCCAAGAATTTCTTTCAAGCTGCTCAAACTTCAATGAAATTTCTTTCTTTGTTTTCCTGCAAAGCATATAATAACACATATTAGATCATAACCTTGTTATGTGTCCTTGATGGGTAGTTCTAAATTTCAAAACAAAAATTAAAGACGTTGTTTGGTAATACTATTAGGCTGAGCATTCAAAAAATACGTGACTAAATTCTCTTTCTTTTACTATTAATAGTAGAAATATGGAAAAATATCACCTGGTCAGTAGATGTTGGTTTAAGTAAATGAACCTTTCAAGAAAGCAATCATACGCTCCAAATCCCCTTTCTTGGGTTAAGTTTTCTTCAGCCAGTGGGTACTAATTTCTTGCTTTAGGTGGCTTTATCTTGTCTTTTTACTATAATTTATTTCATCCCTACACTGTATGTTAGTAATTTTTATTCATTCATTGATAAATAAGTAGATAGTTTTGTTAATACCCTACGTATTGATTTTTGATGACAACAACCACATAAATACTACTACTACGTAACTCTGAGTTATGCAGTCATATCAGATATATTATGGAGACTTTTATAGAGATAAACAAGAATACAGGTGAAGCAAATGAATTATAGGAGAAGGTTAACCAGAGCAATTAAAGAAACCCAATTAGAGAAGAATGTTGAAGGATAAAGGTGCTTGAAGTGATGAGGAGTTTGCTGAACCTTAGAATATCTTGTTAAAGATCTCATGGCAATTATACATGAAAATCATCAACCATTGACCTTAACCGAATCACAAAAATCCACAAATATATGTAATTTGAAATTATGAAAATTTGCAATAGTTATTAGTGTTGCTGTTCAATTTGCAACACACCCATATCGACATGGGAGTACTTAGGATGTCAACATGCTAGTTGTTTCTCAGGATTGCAAATTTTAAATGAAGAGACATTCCCTCCATCTCTTCACCAAAAGACACGTCTCTTCAACCACTATATAAAGGCCTCTAAAAACGAATTTTAACATTAAGAATTCTCATTTTTTTTCTTACTCCTTCTCCAAACATTTGAAAAAGAAATCCATTGTATACTCTTCAAATCTCCTCGTGAATCGATACTATTTCACTCCAATTCTTCACGGATTTGCAAACCATATAATATCCAAGAGTTGTACTTGAATTCACATCATTCTCTCTCTATTTTCATCATATTCCTCAAAGAATTCAAAGATATATTGCCGTTGGAGATCTATAGGATCATTGTACCAAATCTATAAGAATCTGTATTGAAGATAAGACTAGTTGTTGGTGATAAGGAGAAGGTGTTTCTGTAGCCTGTAAAATCAAGAGGGTGTGTCTTGTAGCCCGTGAAACCAAGATTGTAAAGGTGTTCTTGCCACCTATGGAAAGCAAGTGATTATAGTGGAATTCTGCATGATATATTGCAGGACTGGATGCAAGATTGGTTAATTCGAACCAGTATAAAAATCTGGGTGTTATTTACATTACTGCATTTTACTTTGTTACTTACTTATTCTCTGATTACCTCTTTCTACTTTCAATTTGAGTAAATACAATTTTATATTCATAAGTAAGTAGTTAATACACATTTCACCACTTCTAGTGTCTGAATAGCCTTAAGATTCAACATTGTGTTGTAGACACTCCAGTTTCCAACATTTGGTATTAAAGCATTGGTTTTCAAAAATTCATAACTTGATTTTTGAAAAGTATAAATGGCTAATGACACTAGTAACACATTTTTTTACACTTTTGTAGAAGGGGAATCTACCACTAGACCCCCTCTATTTGATGGCAGTAGTTATGCATATTGGGCTTGTAAGATGAATTGTTATTTGCAGTCTATTGGTTTGGATATTTGGAACATTACCCAAATAGAGTACATATAGCCTTAAACTGAATATTCAAAATGGACACTAGACCAAAAGACACAATCACTTAATAGTTCTAAGGCCATGAACATTTTATTTTGCTCCTTAGATAGAAATGAATTTAATCAAGTGTCTATTTGTAATTCTGCATATGGAATTTGGAAAACACTGCAAGTCACATATGAAGGCACCAATAAAGTAAAACAAATAAAGATATATATAATAATTAACCAGTTTCAACTCTTTCAAATGAAACCAAATGAGTCTATTTATGATACGAATTCTAGATTTCAAGATATAGTACATGCCTTAATATCATTAAGAAAGAAAATTACTGAAGAAGACCAAGTTAGAAAGATCTTTAATTCACTTCGTAGTGAATGGGATCAGAAGACATTGGCAATCGAAGAAGCCAATGATATTAGTACTATGAAAATAGAAGATTTAATTGGTAACCTAATGTCCTATGAAGTAAAGCTGCAGATTAGAAAAGAGAATCAGTCAAATGAGAAGAAATCACTAGCACTCAATGCTATGATCGACAATGATGGATCATATCATGATGCTATTGATGATGATACAAAGTTTATGATAAGAAGTTCAAGAAATTCTTGAAGTATTGGACAATAAACAAACTTCGGAAAACTAACAACAATAATACTAGAAATGGAAATGTTGTTAAGTGTTACGAATGTGATAAACTCGGTCATTTGAAAAGAGACTGCCTCAACCTGAAGAAATCAAAGTACTTTTCAAACACTTCCAATAAGGAGAGGAAACATGCATTGAATGTAAAAGGGGATGATTTAGATACATCAACAAGTGATAGTGATTCTGAAACAGAAAATGCCAACATGTGCTTTAGGCAAAGGATGATTAGGTATGGAATTTTAATAAAGAAATTACTAATATTTTGAATGATACGTATCAAGGATATAAAATACTTAGGAAAGAGTCCAACAATAGTTTGGCAAAGATAGATAGATTAAGAATATTTAATGAAAGGTTAACTGAAGAAAAACAATGTCTAGAAGATGAAATTGAAAGACGTAATGGGTATAATGGTGAAAAGTGTTTGACACTTGAAAGTTTTGAGAAACTAAAAAGTGAAAATGAATACTTAAAATCAGAAAATCTTTCAATGAAGTCACAGATCACTGATATAAATGACAAAATAACATCTCTGGACAATATTATTCTTAACCATAATAAGGATTTTGATAAAATGAAAATTTATATTGATAAATTTAACAAAAGGAAGGATAATCTAGAAAAATTATTATTTGCATCTAAACACTCTAGGAATAAATATGGACTTGGATACACCCCTAAGGCTAATCAAAGACAAATAGTACTCAAAGCACTAAGTTTGTTAAGGCTACCAAGTTCAAACCAAAACCTAGGAAACTAAAGTTAAAACCTCCAAATATGTTTATTAATTTATGGGTTCCAAAAAGGTTGGATGATATTGAAAAAGAAAAACATATTGATAATTTTATTAATAAGGTTCATTCATCTAATGATTATATTTTGAAAGGACATTCAAACTCTTTATGGGTTTGGCATCCCACAACTTGACTCCATAGACCCCAAAATAAAAAAGGGTACTGGTGTGCGTATTTTATAATTTTTCAGGTGCCAAACAATGTATACCATATAGTGGATGCTCAAAGCATATGATAAGAAATCTATTGAACTTTGGATAAATATGAAAAGGATTTTTTATTGGCATCGGCAAAGTTGGTAACTCTAAAACTCATATCATTATTTGATAAGTTTATTTCATGTTTTGAATTGATTTGGTTTACCCTCATGTGTTTTATTTATATGAATTTATCTCTACATACAAACACTACATATTGTCTAGCAGTGATTTAAGCGACTCTTTTTCGCCCTTTTTGTTGATGACAAAGGGGGAGAAAAGGCATAAATATACTAGGCAAAATGATAGGGGGGTGCATAGAGTTAGAGGGGGTCAAAAATAAAAGTATTATATTTTATTTCTCAAATATTTATATGTTTTTCATCATAAAAAAAAAGGAGATTGTTAATACCCTAGGTATTGATTTTGATAACAACAACCACATAAATATTACCACTAACATATTTCCGAGTTATGCAGTCATGTCAGATATATTTTGGAGATTTTTACAGAGATAAACAAGAATATAGTGAAAGCAAATGAAGTATAGAAGAAGGTTAATCAGAGCAATTGAAAAACAAAACCCAATTAGAGAAGAATGCTGAAGGATAAAGGTGTTTGAAGTGATGAGGAGTTGGTTGGACCTTAGAATATCTGGTTAAATATAAGATCATCAACCATTAACCTCAACCGATTCACAAAAATCCACAAATATAAAGTAATCTGAAATTCTAAAAATTTGCAACAGTTATTAGTGTTGCTGTTCATTTTGCAACACACCCACGTCGACATGGGGGTACCTAGGATGTCGACATGCCAGTCCTTTTTTAGAATTTCAAATTTTAAATGAAGAGACATTTCCCTCCACCTCTTCAACAAAAGACACGTCTCATCAACCACTATATAAAGGCCTCTGAGAAAGAATTTTAACATCAAGAATTCTTATTTTTTTTTCTTCCTCCTCCTTCCATAAGCATTTGCAAAAGAAATCCATTGCATACTCTTCTAATCTCCTTACAAATCAATACTATTTTATTCCAATTGTTCACCAATTTGTAAACACTACAACAAAAAGTATCTTTTATAGCGGCATATATCCGCTATTAATCACAACCATAGCGGTTTGATAAGCGTTGTATATCGACATGTTATAAAAAACCGTTGAATATTTATAACACAAAATATGCCGCTGTGGTTGAGCTTAGTTTTATAACGCAAATGCGCCGCTATGGTATGTTAATTCAATAGCTCATTATAGCCGCTATAACAGCTCATATATGCCGCTATAAAAATCGTAGATACACTTTTCAAGAGCTATGCCTATATATTACATTTTAATAATAGCAATTAAACTAAATCATAGTAAACAATATACTCTTTTTCAACTAAATCAAACAAAAATGACAATATTTTATTCCTTTTTTCAACTTGCATTTCATTTTTCTTACAAGTTTATAACTTGCACTGTATTTACATTTACAATAAAAAAACAATACATTATTGCATTACTACTTCTCTGCCATATTCTCCTCTGTCAATACATTTGCATCACTCCCCTCACTTACAGTCATCTACCACTGTCATACTGCCTTTATCTGCATCTACTTCCAAACGCACGGCAACAGACAGATGTGAATTGAAATGGAAGTAGATGCAGATGAAGGCAGTATGACAGTGGTAGATGACTGTAGGTGAGGGGAGTGATGCAAATGTATTGACAGAGGAGAATATGGCAGAGAAGTAGTAATGCAACAATGTATTGTTTTTTTTATTGTAAATGTAAATGCAGTGCAAGTTATAAACTTGTAAGAAAAATGAAATGCAAGTTGAAAAAGGGAATAAAATATTGTCATTTTTGTTTGATTTAGTTGAAAAAGAGTATATTGTTTACTTTGATTTAGTTTGATTGCTATTATTAAAATGTAATATATAGGCATAGCTCTTGAAAAGTGTATCTACGATTTTTATAGCGGCTATAATGAGCTATTGAATTAACCTACCATAGCGGCGAATTTGCGTTATAAAACTAAGCTCAACCATAGCGGCATATTTTGTGTTATAAATATTCAACAGTTTTTTATAACATGTCGATATACAGCGCTTATCAAACCGCTATGGTTGTGATTAATAGCGGCCATATGCCGCTATAAAAGACACTTTTTGTTGTAGTGCCTGTAGTTCCATAAAGCCATGTAATCATTTAGAATAGTAGTTCCATAATACCAGTCAGCCATTCGGATTAGTAGTTCAATAAGGCCAGTCAACCATGCGGCAGATAGTTCCGTTCGGCTTTTCAATCAGTCAAATGTTAAGCAGGTTGTTCCATTTTTGGCTGGCCGTTTGGCAGTACGAACTCTGTTTGACTATTCGATCGTTCAGCTATGCAACTTCCATCCTATTACTTGGCCATTCATCAGTGCAATGGTCCAAATTACTTATTAATATATATATATATATATATATATATATATAATATTTACTCTCTTATCCTAAAGGTTTACCTTATTCCTAAGGATTCAGAAGTGGTTTGCTTAATCAATTCTTCGAATAAAGTCACTCTTATCCTTATAGGAGAAATTTGTTATATGTTCCCCTCCTTTAGTTTAGGTACGTCTTTATTTTCCATTTCGAATTGCAAATCTCTTTATTCATTTTCTTATCTCGTGCTTCCATTAAGGATGCGGATTTCTTAATTCTTTGCTGTGGGAGCCACATTTTGGGAATCAGATGTTTCAAAGATTACTAACTGATACTTTGTCCTTTTTCAGTATGGTCTTGGTTGTCTTATCCATTCCTATTTATAGAGTAGGACAACTTCATCCTTTTTCTTTTATTTGTATTCCTTTCTCAGCCTTCACCTTTGTTTTTATGGTGTATAGCCCTATTCCTTTGATCCCTTATTTCTTTGGGCATTGAATTTTGTTTTGAGTCATGAACATCTTCGTCCTTCTTTGTTTGTTTTGGTGCTCCCTTTGGGCTTCCCTTGATTCTAAGGGATATAGTATATGTTAGATTGACCTTCCTTTAAAAGATTGCTAGTGGGTATTAGACCTAACCCTCCCCCTAAGAGGTGAACTGGATGTTAGAGGTTTTGTTCCTCCCTCCGGTAAGTGCTCCGTAGTGTATGTCGGAGGCTCATTCTCAAAATCATTCTGCTTCGGAGTGGATGTCGGAGACTCATTCTCAAAAACATTTTACTTCGGAGTGGGCGTCGGAGGCTCATTCTCTAAAACACTTTTTTTAAAAGGTTTTCATTCCTCTTTTTAAGAGATACTTCTGAAGAAGGCTTAAATAGGTCTTACCCTCCCTCCAAGAGGTATGAAAGTAATTTTGACTCCTCATATACGAGGTATAAAAATAGTTTTGCAAACTTTAAGAGAATAGTTCTTGAAGTACTTGTGAAAACCTCTTTTGGTCCATAGAACTTTTAAAGTAGGATTCTCTTTGATAAACTTTGAAACCATTTTTGAAATTGATCTTTCTTCCAAAAGACTTTGAATATTAGAATTTTTTGATGAAAAGGTTCTTCTTTAGCACTGTCACCAAGGGTGGTTTTTAAATCATTCTTGCGATAGAAACACAAATATCAAATAAGGGAATGAATGGTCATGATTAATGAACCAATAGTTCTTTAATCAAGAATAAATCTTTCTTGCTAGAATTTTGTAATGAGCTTTTATAACTCCAAAATTTTCCTTGGATAAGTGTAGGTTCTCTTTTCATTAATAACTTCAGAAAGCTTTGAAAATGCTTTTGCCAAGACATGCTCAGTTTAAAATCTTCGGTGCGCATTTTCTAATGCTAAGTGATATTCTTTAAGGATTGTGCAAGTTTATTTTTGAAGTAAACAAATACTTAATTTTCTTTATTTATAGGGTAGTTAGGAATAATCCTTCTTGATTTCTTAAAAACATATTTAGGAAACTTATCCTAACATAGTAGAATAACCAATTGAGAACATAATCAATGTATATAATACACGATTATGTTTCTTACATTTACTCAGCAAAAAGAGATGTCTTGTTCGTGAGCCTGAAGAGCCATGATGCATGGACTAATAGACTTTCAGGAGTAAAGGCATGCTTTTTTCCCAAGAATCTCGTCTTTTGGGAGAGTTTTGTATATTTACCTCTCAAAATGAGTTTACAATTAAATTTTGACGATAATCCCAGATTCCATAGGAGTAGTTCTTTACCTCACATTGATTTGAGTTTTGAGGTAAGAATGAGTCATTTGTTGTAGGCATTTGAGCAGTCTGTCTTAAAAGGCTAGAAATTTGTTGCACTTTAAGAGTCCGTTGGATGTAATGGACTGGTTTTATTTTTTTACCTATAAAAAAACTCTAATTTTGTATTAATATATAATCAATTTAAAAATATAAATCAAATTTGGAAATTTATGAATAAGGAAAGTTTATAGCAAAAAATGTCGTAGAACTTCATAGCTTAATAAGTCACTACGCTGTTATTCCCTTGTAGAAGAAGCTAGTTCATAAGCACCTAAGCCACTCTTAAAAGGAGCCCTTTAAATTTCTTTAATGAACTCTTTTAATGGTCCGACTTAACCATCTTCTGGATCAACCTTAAAAGGTCAAGACATTCATCAGTTTAATGGCCATTCACTTTGTGGTAGCCGCAATAGCCCTTTTCTTTTCTTGTCTTGGGACGACTTGATATTTTGTGAGTAATTGATAAATTTTCTAAGCCTTTTGTTATGGCTAGAATATGAGAAAATGGTTTATTCGTTTTCACGTTGTAGGATTTAGAAATCTATCTTTGTCTCCTTCTTCTACTTTTCTTTCCTTTCGATCTTTTACTAGAAGATTCAGAGTTGATTTCATCTTCTCTTTGGTTGTGTTAGGATTCCTTTGTAGCAAGACAGCTCTTCTCCATCTGAATAAGTTAACTATGAAATAAAAGTTTCATAGATCTCTACATCCATGAATATTAAGTTCTACCTAGAAAGGGGTTTGCTTGATCAATCCTGATCGAACTGCCATAGACATTCTTTATTGGTTGTATTCCCTGCTTTCAATGCTTCTACATTGAATCTTTTCAAGTATTCATCTTGTAGTTTTTCCAGATTTTGTTTGATAGTAGCTAACAAGCTAAAGTCCATAGTTAGATATTTGAATACATAAATTTGTGTCACGAATCCATAAGAGAATTGTTCCCAGGAAAGGATGGTTTTCACTTGGTAATTCTTGTACCATTTGCTAGCTGCTTCTTGAAAAGTTACCCGAAAAAGTTTGTAACGAATTGCCCCAGAAACGTTATAGAGATCCATCGGTATTCTAAAAGCAAATAAGTGATCCCTTGGGTCAGTGGTGCCATCATACTTCAACGAGGGAATTTAAATGTGAGAAGAAATGCCAACCGCCATGATTTCTTCTGAAAAATGAGTCTTTTGCGGGATAACTTGTTTTCCTAGGTCGGGAATTCCTTTTTCTTTAAGCATATCCATTATCACTTAGTGTAAGATGTTTTTTGGTCATCTTCAACTTTTATTATTTCTTTAAATTAAACTATTTGATTGCTCAAGGGACCTTTTAGCATATTGGTCTTTATTTGGAGATATTACTTTCAGTGAATTGAAGGATAACATTGGTGTCTTTATTTGGAGATTGTGCTTCATCTTTACCTTCCACAACTTTAGTAACCCTTGAGATTGAACCCCTTTAAGAAGTTCTTGCATAGCTATCACTTGTTGCAGTATATTTTAGAATTTAATCTCATTGTTTTCCAATCTTATTAGGGTTGAAGGTTGTCCAATTTCCATATTTTCTAAGTTAACATTTGGGACTATATTATTTTCCAAGAATGTGATGCAGCTTCTTCATTAGGGATGTTGTTATTATTCCTTGCTCTTACCCTTTTCTTCTTTCGAATGAAGAACTCTATGCAATTAACCTATGATGAAAGTTATTTGGAATTGGAGGTTCGTGCCCTCCCTCTAGCGCCAAAAATGTTAAATAAGTAAACTTTTCAACACCCCAAATTAGAGTTAAAGTATAAGTAATCCCTTTGAAACCTCCTTTCAAACAGCTGAAGGCAACTTACACTTTTTTAATAGGTGAAGATAGTTGAAAACACCTTTTTAATACCTATCAACTCGGTAGAAATACCTAAATCCTCTTTACAACTTTTGAACAAGTTGAATTGGTTCTGGATTCTGTCGAGACCTCCCTTCAAAGTGGTCAAGGTGGTCTGAGGTTTGGACTTAATGACCTAATGAAATTAGTTCAATTAAATGGTCTCGACTTCCTAGGAAGGTGGCCTTTCGAGTATGTTCATACAAATCGATCAAGATCAGAACCACATGATAAACTTTGAATCAGTTCATGTATCTAAGAATAACAAAGTCTTGCTCTCGACGATATCGTTTAGTATTCGAAGCTTAAGTATATAAAGTAATAAAATCCCCTAATTTTATTTGAAAATTAGGGTTTACAAATTCAAGAAATACAAGAATGAAGTGAGGTAATTCCCTTATCCCTTAAACCAGACCCCTTGGGTTTTATTTATAAGTACGGGTTGTTACCTTTCGATTCAGTCATTTTGACTTGGTCGAAAGGCGGCCTTGGAGACCCTTCGTTACCCTTTATATTTGGGTATCCTTCTACATTAGTTTTCAATGGACTTGAGCGCTTTCGACTTCATCAAAAGGAGTATGTGAGCTTCTCTACTTTGTGTTGCTAGGTTGTTGCAAGTAAGAAAAGGTACGAGCTTTCGACTCTATCGATAGGTGGATCTTTGGTGCTTCGAAAGAGCCGAAATGTTGACGGTTTTAAAGTAGATAATAGCTTTCGATGGCACACTTTTTGATTGATGCGGAACCCTATCCTCTAGTGTAGGAGATTGCAATATTGAACCTTAGCAAGCTCTTCTTTCTTAATTGTAAATGGTTTTGATCGATTCGAAAGGCTAGATTATGCTTTCGAAAGGGTTTCTCTAGCAAACATCCTTCTTTGGAATGTGAATGAAGGCGAAACTTTTATCTTAGAAAGGTTTGGCGCGCATGTGAGTGGCTGTAATTTATTGCCTTTGAAAGGTGTTCCTCAACTTATTCAAAGTGTCTTCATGCATAAGGAAGCATCTGTTTTGAATGGGACCAATTGAAGCATAAGGGAGCTTTCGTTCCCTTTTGACCCATTCGAAAGCTTAGCACATCTAATTTTTGCTGTAGCATCCCTTTGAGTCCTTCGAAAGGTTATGTTGATGCTATCATCTCTTATAAATCCTTCTCTTTTACTCTTTTTGTTTCGACGAGGTTAAAGTGAGAATTGGTGGTAACATATTCTTTAAAGCTTCGATTAAGTTGGAGTGGCTTTTGATGATAACATTGATCATAATGATGGTGTCTTCTTACTGCATAGGAGGCCTCTTTCTAACCTTGTCGAAAGCCTTGTTTAAGGTTTGCAGAATCCATTCTAACACTTTCAAAACCTTACTATGCTAATGCTCCTACTTTTCATACTTTTACTCCTGAGTAGAGTTTATGGATAACACTAGCAAAGAGTTTAAACATGGAAGGGCAAGGCTAGGCAGAAGACTAGTTTCAGGCAACAATGCAAACATTTCGGCATAACCAGGCACATTAATATACATATATACACATATGTACATACATTTATATATATATAGTGAGTAAAAAGGTAACTCAACAACATGTATGGATGAACCAACATAGCGTAACAAGAGTTCGAATGTATCAAAATCAGTTTCAGGTAACAATGCAACAAGATGCAATCAAATCAATTTAGGGACCCAATTACATGCACATTACATAATCGAGCACCAAAGTACAAGTCTAGACTCAAGTCTAAACTAAAGCCAGCTAAGTGTACCAAACATAACTGGTGAGTCCATTATAAAGCAAACAGTTCAGAGAAAATGGTACAAGGATACATGTTAGCCATAAAATCCACTTAAAAGCGGTGGTATGAAAGAGGGTTAATGAAAATCTTCTGAAATTATAGGAATGGGTTTTGAAAAAGATCACGAAAGAACGTTTCAAAGGCATTTAAAAAGCCTTCGAAGAAGTTGCAGGCAATAGGCGCCCTTACAAGTGTAAAACAGTGTGAAAGCTTTCGAGATAGATGAAAAAGAATAGCAGAATTACCCTTCTTCCACTTCCAACCTTTCAATGCAGATGGTATACGAAGGCAAGGATGGCCTCGGAACCCCTTTCGATGGCAGTGAGCATTAACCTTTCATATGCGCACCAAACCTTCGGAACTAAAGGTTTTGCCTTCATTCAAATTACTCCAAATAACCCTTTCGAAAGCTTAGCTAAGCCTTTCGAATCGGTCGAAGCCAATGACATCAAGAGAAGGTTCCGCATCAATCCATAGGCATCCATTTAGAAGCTATCTACTGCATCAAAACGTTGGTACTTCAACCTCTTCAGAGCCCTAATGGACGACCTATTGGTGGAGTCGATGACTCCTATCTTTACTTCTAATGACAATAAAATAACATGAAGAGAAAAGCGTATTTAGGGCCCTTTCGACGACGTCGAAAGCAATTCTGAAGAAAGCTAGAAAAAGGAATGCTAAAGGCTTAACAAAGGCGAGGTTGATAAAAGACCCTTTCAACCAGGTCAAAATTCTGGAACAAGAAGAGGGGAAGTGCAAGGATAAGTTAGAGGACTCAAAAGAGAGGCCTTTCGACTTCATTAAAGATAGGCGAGGCCTGTCGACCATACTGAAAGGAATGAGGCAGAATATAAAAAGGGCCTTTCAGCTAGGTCAAAAGCATAGGTGTGGAATGAGGCTGATCTACATCTCTAAATAAAACCCAAGGGGTCCAGTTTTGGGGAATTTTAGGGAATCCTAAGCTCATTCCTTTACTTCTACTTCTTTGCAACAACAAAAGTCTTTGAAAATCCTAAATCAATTTGGGGAAAAGCTCTCATAATTGTAGCTCATTTTGGATTAATATTAAGGGAGAGATGCATGGATTCAATAAGGATTTCGATTATGAGGAAGATCAATATGATCATTAGCTAGCCTAATGATCTATTGCATATGATTCTATCTTACTGTCTTAACTTCATTTTGTCTATGCAAAACATTAAGATTGAAATGGATATAACCATGCAAGAAACATCACCATCGTAACCTATATCAAACGGTAGAAAATAAGAATGGTGATGAAGTTTCAACATTGATGAGTTTATAGAACCTAGGAATATCTAGGCCGATCTTCTATAGAGTAAATTGAAGGAAGCTTAAGCAACTACAAACTGGATTATTTTCAAAAGGGTAGAACCCCTTTCGACCTGATCGAAAGGGATGTTCTGAAGGGAATTCAGTTTGTAATTGGCAAGTGAGTTTGTAAAAAAGGGATTCATTCGAAATGGGGTCTACCCTCCACCACGTCTGCAACCCTTTCGAAGGGGTTCCTCAACAAAAGTGATGAGGCCAATGAGGTCAAAAGCAGTTATTTCACTTTGATAAGAAGGCATACCTTCCAACGTGGTCGAAAGGATAAGAGTGAACCTTTCGACATGATCAGAGGGAATGGAAAGTCTATATGAATAAATGTCTATGACTCATTCAAAAGAAGGGTTTTGAGTTAAATGCTTCTTCCTTTGCCAGCATTTCGAATTTAACCAATGAAACTGTTTCGACATGGCCAAATAGGTCAAGGCGGGTTTCAAAAGAAGCAATCTCTTTGACATCCTTATCTTATATGACCTTATTTGTCGTTCACATAGCTTTAGGGATGTTGACAATTTTTCTTATTAATAATTATTAGTGCTAGAAGAAGGGCTCGAACCTTCGACCTTATGGTTACTATCTTATAGACAAATCATGGATCATTTGACTTGACGTAGAAAAATGAAATCTAAAGGACTCGGCGGTATCCACACAACAACTCTTATGGAGAACATATCACCAACATTTAATTGGATGTAGTTGTTCAAGGGCAGCCTTCATCGTCATCCCAGTAGGATGAAAATACTGCTACGATCAAACATTAGAGCAGCAGCTGCAAGAAATGCAACAGCTCCGCAAAATGGTGCTATCTCAGAAGTCTTCAAAAACAGCAAAACCAACATAGGGCATGAAATGGTTTCACATAGAAGGAACTTGAAAGCTCACTCTAATGAAAACAATAGCAAGATAGATCTAACATCCTCGAAGAAGACGGAGCACCTTCAATCCAAAGCTAATCATCAAGGGAGAGTACCCGACAAATCACTTGAACAATCCAAAAGCTCTATATCAAAAGAATACTTTTCGGACCAGAAAAACTATCCCTATGTTGAAGCATATACGAAGGATGCAGTTGAAAAAGAAATTAAGGATGTAATGAATACAAAAGGGAAGAGGACCATGGATGAAAATGCCAATGATAACAAGCGAGTGCCACCCTTTACAAAAGAGATTATGGCAACGATCATCCTATCTTACTTGAAGATCCCGACAATGTATACCATGGAGTCACAGATCCGGATGATCATATAATGGATTTCAATAGCCAGAATAATTTATACAAGCTATTAGATGTCGATTATTCCATGTCACTCTCCAAGAGCTGCTGCCAAATGGTACGGAAAGTATCGAGAGAAAATCATCTATTCATGGAAGTAGTTCTCCTACGAATTCCCCACACAATTCTGCATATGTAAAGATCCTACCATTGACTATACAGTCTTAGCCAACCTAAAGCAAAGGCAAGGAGAATATTAGGGAGACTATCCCAATAGATTCAACACTAAAGCATTGAAAGCATGAATGATCGTGACAAGCTTATCGCGGTACACTTTGGTTTAATAGAGAACACCCCATTCTGGAAGCATCTCTACGTCAATAAGTGTAAAGATTTATAGGAGTTCCACTTCCAAGCTAATAAGTTCATTTAGATGGATAAGTTGTATTACGCAAAAAGAAAAATGATTCCTAAGAAAGAAAGAGGAAGACTTAATCTAGACCGAGGACTTAAAAGAACGAAATGGAAAGAGCCAATTGCTAATGTAGTTGCTTTGAACAAGCCATTATCTTACGTTTATGTTGTGACGAAGGAAACTGTCAACTTCTCGACTTCCTTCAAGGCTCATAATAACCCAAAATAGAGAGAGGAAGGTTACTACTGTGCATATCACAAGGCAAATGGCCACAAGGCCGATGAGTGCAGAGTTTTAGCTGGAATCATCCGAAAATTGATCTGCGAGGGTCATCTGAAAGAATTTATTAAGGATAAGCAAAAATCTCAACAGACAGGGGATGGTCTACAAAAGCACCCTGGTGATGTTGGTAATATATTGGAGGATGAATATCCTCTAAGCTTACGCCCGTTGACAAACAAAAATAATGTAATTCATGGTGGGCGACATCCGACAGGGAACAACAAAGGGCCGAAATAGATATATCAAGGAGGTTAAAGAAGGTGTCTTCTTTTGTCCCAGAAGAGGCCCCATTGAAGAATCCATGACTCAAAATTCAAATGTCGAATCTTATTGTCACCTCAGGAGCTAAAAAGGGGGTTCACCATCCGCACAATGACCCATTGATGATCACTGCTCAATTCGGATTATCCATTGTCTCTAAAATTCTGGTGGACACAGGCAGTGTAGTCAACGTTATCTTCAAGCATGCCTTCGATCAAATGAACATCCTCGAGGACAAACTGGAGCCTAGCATGGAACCCATCTTCAGATTCAATAACAAATGGTCAACTCTGGTGGGTCAAGTGAAGCTGCTTGTGCAAATGAGGTGCCACCATATTGTAGGATTTTCAAAACTATTTTTATGATTATCAAACAACCATCTTACTACAGTGCCTTCTTTGGAAGGCCGGCACTTGATGAAATAGATACATTTTTCTCATGAAATTATCTCATGGTAAAGTTCTTGACCAAGAGGGGCTGGAACATGGTGCGAGGAGAGCAGTTTAGCTCTCGAGAGATGTATTTTGCTACCATCGATCAATATAAGAGGGAGTATTCTACTTACTTTGATTCTTCCATTATTTTTCAGCCTTTAGATGATGGATTTTTACATCCAACTTTCGAAGCAAAAGTTAAAATTAATAAATCTAACAAACATATGCACGAAAGGTACATTCCTCTGGAGGCAAAAGGAAGAGAATCGATGTTAATTCTATAGAAGAAAGCCCAATCCTCACTGAGCTTGATTGCAGTAGGGAACAGAAAGGATAAAACCTATAGAGGACCTTGAGGAGGCATGCACAGATTTAGATGATAAGACTAAGATAGTCAAAGTAGGAAAATAATTGGATGGTGACTTGGAGAAAGACTTGATCCAATTTCTTAAGATCAATAAGGATGTATTTTCTTGGTCACATTCTGATATGGTTAGGATCGATCCAACGGTCATGTCTTATGCACTCAACATTAATCTAGAAGAAAGCCCCATTAGACATAATAAGTGACAGTTAGACAGGGTACAATGATGCTTTGAAACAGAAAGTTAAGAGACTCCTCGAGAATGGATTTGTTCAAGAAATATACTACACAAAATAATTAGACAATCTAGTTTTGTTAAAGAAATCAAATGGAAAACGGAGGACTTGCATTGACTATACAGAGTTGAACAAAGCATGTCCGAAAGATTGTTTCCTACTACCATAAATCGATCAATTAGTAGACGCAACAAGCGGGCATAAATTATCGTCTCTTATGGATGCTTATTCAGGGTACAATCAAACATTTATGTTTAAACTGGGTAAGGAACATACTAGCTTCATAACTGGATAAGGAATTTACTATTACAAAGCGATGCCTTTTAGGCTAAAGAATGCAGGGGCTACTTATCAATGGCTAGTCAACAGAATGTTTAAAGAGCAAATTGGTCGAAATATGGAGGTTAATGTGGATGACATGTTAGTTGAATATGGCGAGGCTAAGAATCATCTTGAGGATTGGGAAGAGATGTTCAGAATATTATGGAAATATTAAATGAAATTAAACTCATCGAAGCGCTCTTTTGGAGTCCATTGGGAAAGGTTTTAGGCTACCTTGTAGGTGCCCAAGGAATTGAAGCTAGTCCCAACCAAATTCAAACCATTAAGGATATGGTCAAACCTAAAACCAGCAAAGAGATATTGTGTTTAAACAGAAGGGTAGCCTCCCTGAGTAGATTAGGTTCCGAAGCTACCGATAAATGTATTACCTTCTTCGATGTAATCAAGAAAAAAACTATGAGTATGGAGAAGATTACAGAAAAGCTTTTCAGGAATTAAAAATCCATATGGAAAAACCACCTATATTTTCAAGTCTCGAGAATGAGGAAATCTTATACTTACATATGGCAGTTTCAGAGCATGCAGTCAATTCAGTATTGATTAGAGAAGGAAGTGGAGCTTAACTTCCTATATATTATGTAAGCAGGCAATTGAAAGATGCAGAAATTCGGTACCCGGGGATAGAAAAGCTAGCCTATTGCTTGGTTCCCACAGCATGGGAACTTAGAGCATATTTTCAAGCATATTCAATTAGGGTATTGGCTAATTTCCCCTTTAAGCAAGTTTTTAGTAAACCGAAAACTTTAGGAAGGTTGGTAAAACGGGGAATCGAGCTTGGCTAATATGATATAGAATTTCAGCCTCGAGCTGCAATCAAAGAGCAAGCATTGGCTGATTTCATTAACAAATGCACTAACTTCATAAAAGAGCAATCAGAAAAGGAAAAGGATCAGAAGCCTATATGGAAATTATTCGTCGATGGAGCATTAAATGAACAAGAGGCTAGTGCAGGTTATGTGATCATAACACAGGATGCGCACCGCTTACATTAAGCCATGAAATAAGGATTTCCCGTAACGAACAATGTGGCATAATATTAATCTATGGTAGCGGGGTTAACTTTAGCATTGGAGCTCAAAATTCTACGTATTCAGATCCTTAGTGATTCCTAGCTAGAAATTAAGTAATGTTGATATATCAAACAAAGGACTCTAGGCTATCTTTATATGTGAAGAAGATACTAAAAATGCTTGCTTTATTTGAAGACATTTCAATACATCAAGTCCCAAGAGAAGAAAACTCGTAAGCAGATTCATTAACAAAACTTTCTAGCTCAATGGGAGCCCTTGAAACACGGATAGTTCCAGTAGGATATCAAGAAATTTCGAGTATTAGAGAGGAAACATCCGAACAAGGAAAGGAACTATTAGTTCTGACAAGATCCCAGTCTGTGCTACAAGAGAAGGAGAGAAGAGAATTTGTTAAAGAAATACCAGATCTGAGGGTTGATCAATCAAGAGCGAATAACCTGTATAATCACACTTAGATGTCACCCATCGCTGAATATCCTAGTAAAGGAATACTCTCATCTGACAAAGGTGAAGCAAGAAAAATCAGGCGACATGCTCCAACTTTCACAGTAATGGATGGAATCATTACAAGAAAGGATGTGCTCTTCTTTAAGACACATTAGTTTGAATGATGGGGTAAAATTATCAGCAAAAGCACACGAGGGATTTTGCGGGGACCACTAGAATATAACAAAATTAGAAAAAAAGATAACAAGACAATGTTATTATTGGCCTTGTATGGTAAGCCAAGCCATTGAGTATGTGAAAAGATGCGAGAAATGCCAAAAATACCCAAAGATTCCCGGAATACCTTGAGTCAGTTAACTCCCATTGCAAGTCCATGGCCCTTTGACACATGGGGAATAGATTTAATCTGCCCATTTCCAATTATAAAAGGGGGAGCAAAGTGCGTCGTAGTTGCCATATATTAATTCACTTAGTAGGTTGAAGCAGAACCACTTCCTAGGATTACTTCTGAAAAAATACATAGATTCATTATCAAGGATATTATAACCAGATTCGGAATCTCCTAGAAAATAATTTCCGACAATGAAGCACAATTCACAAGTGAAGAATTTTCTTGCTTTTGTCACAGGAATAGAATCATTAAGAGCTTTTCCTTCATTG
Organism: Allium cepa; assembly: GCA_030765085.1. Taxonomy (NCBI): domain Eukaryota; kingdom Viridiplantae; phylum Streptophyta; class Magnoliopsida; order Asparagales; family Amaryllidaceae; genus Allium; species Allium cepa. The sequence continues at coordinate 246,154,058 of CM060930.1, forward strand.
CACATCCAAAAGCAAATGGGGGCAGCTGAGGCTGCAAACAAAACCATAAAAACAATTCTGAAAAAGCGACTTAACAAAACTAAAGGAAACTGGGTAGAAGAACTGCCACTTGTTTTATGGGCTTATCAAACATCTACTAAAACGGCGACGAGACATACTCCCTACTCTTTGACATATGGGTGTGAGGCAATGTTACCAATCAAGATTGAAATACCCTTACACTGAAGAATCACCTATGCATTCGATTTAAATCAAGAACTAAAAAGAGAATCCCTGGATTTGATACATGAGCAGAGGGATGAAGCAGCAACCAAAACAGCAGAGTATCAAAGAAGAATTTCAAAGCATTACAACTCTAAAGTAAGAACGTAGTCATTTCAAGAAGGAGACTTGGTACTTCGAAGAGTCATGGAAAATACAAAAAATCCCGCTGATGGATCCCTGGGAAGAAATTAGGAAGGACCCTTAATCATTTGTAAGGTAATTCCCCCAAGAGCTTATAAGTTATGCCGACCAGACAGCAGTATGGTTCCTAGGACATGGAACGCAGAATATTTTAGACCATATTTTCCAAAGATGACTGAATAAAGCATCTCTTTCTTCAAAAAGGAAAATCTACATGGTTGGGAGTGAATACTCCTTGCATTAGGGCACTACCTAAGATGGTAAAATGCCTCTATCCATGTTGAGTTGGCCAGGGCAGAGCGCCTCCTACAGGGAGGTCAGGCAAGCTTTTAACCGCGCCATGCTATGGCCAGGTTAAAGCACCAGACAAGCCCTTGGCTGCGCCTCTGGTCAGGTCTTGGCACCTCCTGGAGAGAGGACGGAGTATACCTTTATTTGCGCCATGTTGTGGCCAGGGTAAAGCATTGAGCAAGCCCATGTCCATGTCACGCTATGACCAGGGCAGGGCACCTCCTAGAGTAAGGTTGGAGTAAGCCTTTATCCACGCCACGCTATGGCCAGGTTAAAGCACCGGACAAGCCCTTGGCCGCACCTCTGGTCAGGTCAAGGCACCTCCTGGAGGGAGGTTGAGTAAGTCCTTTGTTTCAGCCTCTAAGAATGGGCTAACCATGAGAACCAAACAACAATTGACTAAGATGGCCATGCCCAAGAAGAGGCTCATCAAACAATAGACTAAGATGTCCAAACCTGAGAAACAACATACCTCTAGAGGACTAAGACGTCCAAGCCTAAGAAGACGATCATCAAACAATGGACTAAAATGTCCAAGCCTGAGAAACAGCATATCTCCAAAAAACTAAGATGTCTAGGCCCAAGAAATAGCGTATCAAACCATAGACTAAGATGTCCAAGCTCTAGAAGCAGCCAGTCAAATTACAACTTCAAAAAAAGTCAAAAGAGTTTATGCATGTCAAAGAAGAAAGCATTAAGGAGCAAAGCAGAACTCCATCTATTAATACCCAAATCTGGATTTTAGGTCTCTCATTTCTGAATTTCATCAATTAATACTCGAATTTGGGTTTCAGGCCTTTATCAATCACTTATGATCTTACTCGAATTTGGGTTTCGTATTATTACTTAACTTCACATTAATGCCCTAATATGGGCTTGAGATTTCTATTATAAAAATAATTACCATGGATTTCTGGTTATCCAACATATGCCCTAATTTGGGTCGAGGATTACTATTCTGAAGATGATTATTACAGTTATCCAACATATGCCTGAATCTTGGCTGGAGATTCCTAGTACAAAAATAATTTTTGATAAATTCTAATTATGCCCTGATCTAGGCTCAGGATTTTTTACATGAAGACAATTATGACGAATTTTTGATTATCCACCATAAATACCTGCATCTGGGTTGATGAAATCCATTCAGAGGACTATTTTTGAATTATGCTATTTAAAAACTGAATTTTAGTTCATGGCATCTCACTGTTAACTTCTAAACTTCACTCGTTAATGTGCTAATTTGGGATTAGGTTTCATAACCTCCTAGTGCCTTTCGAATCCCAAATCTAGGGTTTAAAGTAGTAGATTTGAAGTCGCAACAGACATCAAAATCATCAACCAGAAACTTCGAGCTGATCTTCCTGATATTCAAATCAGAGTTATTGGTTTACAACTCTAAACGATGCTTACCAATATCTAGATGTAGACTCCGGGACCACTTCTAATCTCTAGGCAAAATTTCTAAATACATATCAAGATTGATGGTTACATAGGCTTATTTCTAGATAATAGCTTATGGCCCCTATTTACAACCACTGGCTATTTCCCATAACAGGTTTGTAGACTATAATTATCATATACATGAATGACTATCTATTACAGACCTTATATACTTTATTAAATCAGGATTATGATCAACTAACCATCTAAATTTAGAAGCACTACTATGCTGACTTATCATGAAGCATATGTATATGTATATTTAAGACAATGAGTTAGCAATAGAAAATGTCACATACTTCGAATTTTGCAGGACAAACAAAGTCATTAAAGCGAGGAAGTTTTGAAATTTTTGTCCTAAAGAACAAAAGCTTCTTTCATACAAGGGGGGAGGGAAAAAATTTAGCCATAAAATCCACTTAAGAGCAGAGGTATGAAAGAAGGTTAATGAAGCTCCGTTGAAATTATAGGCATGAGTTTCGACAAAGATCATGAAAGAACGTTTCAGAGCCATTTAGAAATCCTTCGAAGAATTCGCAGGCACTAGGCGCTCTTACAAGTGAAAAAAGTGTGAAGTCTTTCGAGCAGATGAAAAAGAAAAGCAGAACTACCCTTTATCCACTTTCAACCATTCGATGCCGATGGATTCTCTTATATAGAAAAAGGCGAAGATAGCCTCGAAACCCCTTTCAAAGGCAATGAGCATTAACCTTTTATATGCGCACCAAACCCTTTGGAACTGAAGGTTTCGCCATTATTCAAATTACTTTAAACAACCCTTTCAAAAGCATAGCCAAGCATTCGAATAGGTCATAGCTAATGACATTAAGAGAAAGTTCCACATCAACTCATAGGCATGCATTCGAAGCTACCTACTGCACCAAAACCATTGGTACTTCAACCACTTCGAAGCCCTTATGGACGAACTATCGGCAGAGTCAAAGGCTCTTATCTTTACTTCTAATGATAACAAAGCAACACGAAGAGAAAAGCGCATTTGAGGCCCTTTCGACGATGTCGAAAGTAGTTTTGGAGAAAGCATGAAATGAGGCAGAATATAAAAAGGGCCATTTGGCTAGGCCGACAGCATAGGCATGGAAGGGGGTCGATCTGCATCTATAAATAAGACCCAAGGGGTTCAGTTTTAGGGAGGGTATTTTGGGGAATCCAAAGTTCATTTCTTTACTTCTACTTCTTTGCAACAAAAGAAATCTTTGTAAATCCTAAATCAATTTGGAGAAAAGCTCTCATAATTATAATTAATTTTGGTTTAATAATAAGGGAGAGGTGTGCGGATTCAATAAGGATTTTGATCATGAGGAAGATCATTATGATCATTAGCTAGCCTAATCATCCATTGCACATGATTCTAACTTATTCTCTTAAATTCTTTTTGTCTATGCAAAACATTAAAATCGACTTGGATATAATGAAGTGAGATGCATCACCATGGTAACCTATATCAAACGATGCAAAATAAGAATGGTGATGATGTTTCGACATTGATGAGGTTATAGAACTTAGGAATATCCAGGTCGACTTTATATAGAGTAGATTGAAGGAAGCTTAAGCAACTGCAAACTGGGTCTATTTCGAAAGGGTAGAACCTCTTTTGACCTGGTCAAAAGGGGTGTTATGAAGCAAATCCAATTTTAATTGGCCAGCGAGTGTGCGAGAAGGAATTCATTCGAAAGAGTGTCTACCCTCACTACATCTGCAATCCCTTCGAAGGGGTTCCTCAACGAAAGCGATGGGACCAATGAGGTAGAAAGCAATTATTTTAGCATGATAAGAAGGCATACCTTCCGACATGGTCAAAAGGACAAGCGCAAACCTTTCAACATGATTGAAGGGAATCGAAGGTCAATATCCATGACTCATTTAAAAGAAGAGTTTCAAGTTAAATGCTTCTTCCTTTGCCTAAATTTCTAATTTAACCACCAAAACTATTTCGACTTGGTCAAACAGGTCGAAAGGCGGGTTTCAAAAGACGCAATATATTTGACACCATTATCCAATATGACCTCATTTGCTATTCACGTAGCTTTAGGGATGTTGAAAAGTTTTCTTGTTAACAATACACATCATTGTACTTAGGACAGAACGTGCATATACATGTACACAAAGTTTTGGCCAGTGACCAGCTAACAGCCAGTATTAGTGAACAAGCAAAACAAGGAGAAGCTTGTGCATGGAAATATACAAGTGCAAATGTACAAACCAAACATGAATGAAGTGGTGCAACACCACATAGTGCACATAGAAAAAAGCGAAAAGGGTACATCAATGATGCATATCAACATGCCAGTGCAAGTGAAGATTCAAGGGGAATTATACATGATGCACTGATATACATGAAAAATTTCAAACATAGGACAAGTATCAGTTTTAATTTAACAAATAAATATGATTGTAGTTCACTAGAGACCAAGACAAAGCCATAGAACTATGTCAAGGCCGAAAGTGAAGTTAATCATAGTCAAAATATATGCAAAATATTCAATCAAATAAATCAGATGAACAAGTCAAGTTTCAGATAATCATTCGGTTAGAAGTCCATGGTCGAGAAAAAAAAATTGAAATTGAAAATTCAAAGATATATTCGAAAATATAGGAAATCAATTATAACCATTATCATCATCGGTTGAAAATTATTTGAGTTCAAGCAATATAAAAAAGCAAGCCTTAAAATAAATCACGAACCAATTTTTAACTCGAATAAGAAGTCAAGATCAATACAAAATCAAAAGGGGCAGAAATCATACCATATATCAATCTAAGAATACTCGACAAATCAAATCAATCATAACCTACAAATTCCAGTAAATTAAGAAACAAGAGCATTAGATGATTAAGGTGAATGATTTCCAAGAGGGACTTCAATTCAGCGAAACCCTAATTACAAGCAGCGGCCATCAAAGCAAGCTTGAATGTACGATAATAAGTACTGGCGAAAAGAGATGGAAAGAGAGGATACTTAAAGAAACCCTAATTTCATTATCAATCATTGTTTGAGGGTAAGAGAGTATCGAGAGAGTGAGAATTTTCTAATATGGAAACCAAAATTAAGAAGGAAATAATTCAAGGAATTCTGCAACAAAATGGAATGGAGAGAAAGAGAAGAGGGAAATAATTCAAGGAACACGGCCACAAAGTAATTCAACCAATATTGAGAGGGAAACCAAAATATCAATACAGAACCAAAACTAAAATTTTTGACCACTTAAATCAAACAACGGATAAAATGTTGTCTGAATGACAAGCATGAAATCTCAATAATTAATGATTTCATAGGCTATGTCATACAACATATGATTTTTTCATATGTTGTGTTAAAAGGTGATATAATAGAAAATTATCATATGTTGTGCGATCGTTGTTATATGATTCACTTTGTGTCATAGTGGTTTTAATGAGGAGGGGGTCAGAACAACGTTTTGGTGACCGAAAAATGTATACACTGTCCATAGTATAAATTTGTACCAATATGTTCCCATTGAATTTCCATGTCCGTTATATAAGGTAAACCCAATTTGTTTACTATGCACGTATGATAGTTTATCTACCCAAAATCTACCCAACCTTTTCCAAAGGTATAACTTGTGTTACTTAGCCACTTAATACTTCCTAAAATGAAGCCGACCCTCTAGCATAGTTAACGTTGGTTCATTGATCCTAGCTATCAAGACCTTTAACCTCTATACATGGTTTTTAATATATAAGTATCATTCTACTAACGCATACATCTCCCCTAAAAGTCAAGTTATATGAGAGAAAGTACCAAAGCCACTTAATACCTTTATAATAAGAACTAGACGGACTTCTGACCATTTAATATTTCAAGAGAGAGGTAAGTCCTCAAACACCTAATACCCTCAAACCCCCGAAGCCGGCCCCTATCATTTAGTACCTATCCTCAAGCAGACTCCCTAAAGGCAAAATCTAGGTGACATTGCTTGGAATCTTGCTTAGTCACTTAGTACTTTTACAGGCAGAGGCGAATCCTATAAAAGTCACTTAAGACCTCAAACCCAAAGCAGACTATTCCCGAGATATCCCCTATTGCTCTTAACCGCATATACCGACCATTTAATACTTCTCTAATTAAGGAAAGAGGAGAGCCCTCAAACAACCACTTAATACTTCAATTCCTTCAAGCAGGTCTTACATTTATTTTTACTGGTCGACCGTTTAATACTTCGAGAGAGGCGGGTCCTCAAACAACCACTTAATTCTATCAAAACTCTTGAAGTAGGTTCTTCACTTTATGACATATACTCACAATGACATCTCACATTAGTCCGACTATTCATATAAACTGGTAGCCAGATTAGCTGTACAGATTTACCGTACATAATTTGAGACTAACCTTGTGTCATTGCCAGGTACTTATCATAGGGGATATCCCTATGACTTAGCCATATTTACCACACTCTTATAGATATACACACATCTCACCATGTCAATTGATTAGGCTAATAAGAACTCCTTACTATTTTTCCTTAACAGTCATTTATTCGGATTCTATAGTTGGAAATATCTCACATCAGCAGTAAATGTGCACACTATTGGTAGCCTCTAAGTGAAGGGTAGGCTTCTGTCATGAAACTCTATTGACCCCGCAGATCGATCCAACCCACTAAGTCCAATTAATTAACCTGAGCTTATTATTGTTTTATTTTTAAGCTATACTATACTAGGCTTATTATTCTTAAATTTATTTATTTATTATATTCCAAGTTGAATGTTGGATTAGCTTACTAGTCCCCTTTTGTTATTTAAGGCTACATATCCACCTTAAATATTCCATTACTAACAATTTCCTTTTTAATTGCATATCCATAAATGTCAACTTGTCCAAGATAAATGAATATCATCCTATGGACATTTCCTAAGACATTTTATGTTTACTAATATCCAATTAGTAATATGTCTAACTATTCCATAGCTATTAATTCAACTTCTTTATTTTTCAGTCATATTAATTCATTTAGCCTATCAAATTATTGCAACTCGCATATTTATTTTCATTTATTTTCTATTTATTTGAGTTACAACCTTTTAAATTCCTTTTCCCCTAATTAGTTATCCTAAACGTGAATATTACATGTAAGCATAGTTATTAGTTTAGTTTTATTTTAATTATTAGAAGCGCATTAACATATGTAAAAATATATACTTTTATCAAATATAGTCTAGTTATACATCTTCACTAGAATATTCTTTTTCATGCTCAATTGTTGGAATCATATCTAAAAAGATTATCTACCATAGTTTTCAAAATTTGTCCATAGCAAAAGATTTTAAATTTAAAATATAAAAGATTACATTGCTTGAAATTACAAGAAACATGCATTTCTTCTTATTATGGAAATAGACCGTGTATACCATAATGAATTCATATTTTACACATCTCTTTCTCTTTTTATTTGCATCTATTCCTTGTTAGGTCAAACGCTGTATTTTTCTAAAATAGAAAGAAATCAAACTAATTTACAAGTATTAAACGGATATAAATTCCAATAATCCAAACATAGAAAAGTTTACATTTCAACAAGATTAAGATAATAATCTAAATCCATAACATTATTATACAACCTATTTTAGATCTGGAATAAATTTCATTCAAATCAACATTCTAAATTCATACTTTTGGGAATGATTTCCTAATTGGATTGTAAACAATTCTAAATCAACTCATAAACAAGAATATGTAGGAGATATTTATAATATTCCAATTATATTCAATTTGTTGCCTACAACTCATATACAATTATCATGTTAGGCATGATAACAAAATAAACACCAATGGGATATTTTTCATATTATAACAATCTATAAAATTTCCCTCTTACCTTTAAAAAGTGCTCCAAACTCTTGATCCGAAGTATAACCTTTCATTCAACTCCATCTTCTTTTAAATTCATGAAATATGTATAAAAAGGGGAATATGTTAAGATTTTAGATCTGAGAAGAGATTTGGGTTGGAAGGAATGAAAATATAAATATGAAAATACGAATATAGATTTATCTCGAATACACATATTGTAGGTTGATTTCTCTTCCTTTTCCTTTTACAATTTCCGTTCTTCTCCAATTTGTATATGGATATAAATATTTTACAATTTTAGAAATGTAGTGGAAAAGAGAAATGGCAGAGCTTCGCTGCTTTATCCAAAAAAAAAAGGAGAATAAATGAGAGGGCTAGGCAGGCACTCAATTACTCAACACAACTATATAATTAAGTATATTAAATCTGGACTGTTGTGGCCTGTGCAAACCCTAGCCACCACATGCCGAACGATCGACCACTTATGGGTCACTGTTGACTGGCACCAACTGTGGGTCATCCTGTGGGCCTGAGCTATTAGTTAGAAGCGTTAATTAATTATACCGTATTATTTTCTTTTCGAATTTGTTTTTCATCCGTAACTTCTATGTTTGGACTCCGATCGCTAAACTCCAAACATGAAAATTGCTTAGAATTTCACCACGAAAGCAATAGTATAAGTTCCATGGTCAAATTCCATTGTCTGCACAAATTCCATTTTTGGCAACAGCTAACTTTAATAATTAATTAACAAAAAATTTGTGGGATGTTATAGCGTTCGATGATAATTTTGGATTAAAATTTAATTTTAATAAATAATGTTTAGTTTAATCTAAATAAATATCTACATTAGTGAAATTATTTTACATAAGAAAGTAAAATTATATAAGTATGGTTTATAAATAAAAAGAATTTAAAATTGAGAATATGAGAATTTAAATTCGGGTATTTTGAAAATTGTTTTTCAAATTTTTGGAAAAATAATAATAGTATTACTTTAAAGTATCGATTAATAGATATATTTAAAAGGATTTTACAAGAGTAGAAAGCACTGAACTCACTTCTACTATTGGAAAACAATTTTGGTGATGACTGCAGCATCGTCGACGTTCATTTTTGAGTTATAAGTAGGGAAATGCTATCATATTAATTTGCTATGGATTTGCTTTGTTCAAACAATTTTCTTTTGAATTCCAAAATTATGATTTGATATACCAAAGGAGATATGATTTTAATATTATTCCAAAATAATTTGAAATAATATCGGGTGCTTAGTTCTTAAATTTTCGGGTAAGTAATATTATGGACTCATATATCAAGTGCATTAGAGAAGTTTAGGTTGTGTATCTCATTATGATATGGTGTTTGGTAATATTCATTTAGCGAAATGAAATGAAATTTTTGGCAATTTTGGACAATCAAGAACTTCTGAATTAATGTAGAAATTGAAGTTAAGTGTTTTTGAGAAATTATAAGAAAATAAGTTTTTGTAACTTATAAATTTGAGAAGATAGTATGTTGAAACCATTTTTAATTGTTGAACCTCACGGTCAAGTAAAACAAAGCTGATATTGTACATACTCTCAAGATATAGTATGGTATTATACAAGTTAAAACCTAAGCTTTTATAAAATATTTTCATAAATGATTTTCGAAGTAAAAAAATGGTACAAGTAAGAACCAATACGAATAAGTACATAATTTGTACGTAGACCATTTCTTTGTAGGGTTCTTGATCAAAAATACAAGTACATGACTTTGAGGTGATTCACACTGACTCGGATAAGGATTTATCACATGATTCTTGACGACGAACACCTGGTGAGGATTCTTGGTATGTTACCAATGTTTTCTGTAATAGTATATAGCTATGTAAGGAGAACAGATGTTTCTAATCCAGGAGCCAGATCGGCTTTCGCACTAGGGAGCGATACTAGTTCGAAAGAAAAGTTTATGTATTCGAGTAAGTGATCAAATTAGATATTACATACAGATGATTTATGCACATCCTACAGGTTTATGGAAAAGGTTAAGTATATATATGGGATTATTTCATTATTGGTTTTGATAGTGATGAAATTTCGGGGATGAAATTTTTTTTGAAGGTAGAAGAATATAACTACCCAAATTTTTTACGTTTCGAATAAGAATATTTAATTTATTTAAATATTTGAATTAGATTCAAACATAATAAATAATAATAATAAATCAATTTTTAATAAAATGACTTGATTTTTAATGACATATCTTTAATGAATTTATAGGATTTTTCATAATTTTTAATTTGGTAGATAATTAAATGATTATTTGACGTATTTTACGGCAAAATTTGGTATTTTTGAAATTTCACATAATATAATAATCAATGTATTTTATTATTATTTTATGATCGTATCACAATGTTGAACGCGGTTGTATATTTATGTTCGTGCTTTGTATGCGAACGAGGTATTGTGTAGTAGCGTACCACAAAAGTTTCTTTTCAAAACTTTTTAAATCGAATCTAAAACCATATTTTTCAACATGGCATTAATTGTGATCAACTCTTGATGTGATGGGTGGCTTTGAATTTTGGTTTGCTTAAGTGCGAAGTAATATTGGTTTTTGTTGATAAGTATGCACTCACCTCATCTCACTCATTTCATATCAATTCGCTCATTTTCCTTCTTTTTCTATTTCTTTCTTTTTCCTGTTGATGGAAGAAAATTCCATCTTCCACCTTAAAAACGCCATCTTTAAATCTAATACCATTTTGATAAAACTTCCAACATGGAAGTTGTTTGTTTAGGCCCTCTAGTATTTTCTATAAATGGTCGCTCATCATTTAAGTGAGCAAAGTGGCAGGAATCGTCCGATGATAGCGGAGGTTAAAAAATGGTCATTTTTCGACGATCACGAAGTGGAGATTAGAGTGTATAGTTGGGTTCGTATTGGCATGTCATGATTTTTGGCATTGATCTCATGATTTTTAATGGCCAGAATCATCATGGGGAGATGAATGATCATTTTTCGACCATCTCGCAAATCCCGACGAACTGGTGGTCGAGCGGAGTAGTTGGGTCATAGGAGTAACACTATGAGAAAAAGGGCATCAGACAACGGATATGCTCTACTGTCTGATTGCATATCTGTTTGTCGTTAAATCCCTTGCCGTCTCATTGCGTTAAATCCCTTGCCGTCTCATTGCACATCAGACCACAGAGATGCCCCGTTGTCTGATGAGCACTAGCATGACAAATAAAACCATATGTTGTCTGATGTTATAGTATCATTTTTAGAAATTCTTATTAGACGACATATAAATATTGACTGATATGAATAATAGTTGACGAATCGAAATTCAAATATTTTATTTAAACAAATATTTTATTTCAAATAAAATTTAAATACATTACAACTTTCACTATCACTCTACTTATATTTTCAAATACAACTTTCACTATCACTCTCATATATACAACATTTCTATACCCTCTCATATAAACATCTCTTTTACTCACACTCACCCACAATCACACGAGTTTATTATTGATGTTGATCTTGAATTACTTTCTCCAGCCTACATCCAGCCATCTCTTATACTTGTTAAATAAACAACGCGGTGAAATGGAAAAAGAAACAAACCTAAATTGCAAACATAAAATTAATTTTGAATAATAATATTGTCTTAGTTTATGGGTTTGTTTTTCTTCATCTTTTAGACAGGGATAAATATATATTTGTGCATGGACAACTAATGATATACACGGTGTATCACTATGAATATCACAATGTCGAGCATCGATTAAATCTCAAAGACAAGTATGCACAAGGTTAGACCAAACAGTGTACATAGGGCATTCATACTTATACAGTTACACATATATACATACATATCTATGCATGTATATACATGGAAAGTGGATTATGGCTAAAAAACATGCATACAAGTGAAATCAATCATGTGCAAGCAGGGAAGCAACCAAACCATAAACAGACATGAGAATGTCAAGCGCATATGAACAACCGGCAAAGGTAATGCATATGCAAAGGTTAACACATGAACATGTAAAAGCCAAAAAACAAGTACACAACTAGGTAGTAAGTAGTGAGGACATGGTACAAGTAGAACCAACGATCAAGTTTAAGTTTTCAACCTCATCAAAGGGACAGTTCAACAGAAGTGAAGATCGAAATATGGTGTAGGGACCACAAGTGCATAAGCACAGACCAGTAAACCAAAATCAAGCGCAAGAAGACAGCCACACAAATATTCATACACACACACACACACACTCTTATGTATACACGGACATGGTGGAAACTTCAAATCCAAGAAGCACTAAGGCAACAACAAGTATGAATCAAACCAGAACATACAAGCACAAAATTCAATGCACATAGACTAAAGAAAAAGTAACAACAATGGTTCAGGAAAAAGAGCATCACATAAGTTCAAGTATAAGTACAGTGAGAAACGCATATATATACATACATACATATATACACACACATATACATGAATGCATGTATATACGCAACACATGTCAAATGCAGCCAGGAAGTGCCACAAACAAATGAACAACAGGTAGCGCCACAAACAAATGCAGCGAAGAAGTACAGGAATCAAATGAGCCAAGGAGTACATGTAGTTCAAGGCAGTGCATACTACCTTATTCAAGGCAGTGCTAGTTTGCATATAGTGCAAAGCAAAACACAAGTGTTCCAACTCCATTACCAAATTCAACAAGTTCAAGTTCAATAGCATATAGTGCAAAGAAAAAAACAAGTGTATGTATGCCAGTCAACAAGTTCAAGTTCAAATTCAAATGCCCTTTATTCTATAATAATTCAACATCACCATCTTCACAAAAACAATGTATATGAAGTAAAACCAAACTAGTACAAATATACACATATATGTGTATATATATACATAAACTAGAGACGTCAAGCAACACATTGTTACACCATGACCTACATTCGACCAGTAAAACCAAAGTGAGGAGTAGCAATGACAAGCATATGCAATAAAACACAAGTGTTAAACTCCAGTTTGCAAATTCAAGTGCAAGTTCAAGTGTAAATCCAGCAATGACAAGCCTAAACATACAAGCACCTATTCATACAAATATACATACATATATATATATATATGTTTGAATATACATAAAATATCAAGCAATACATCCAGCATGGTTCAGGCACACATCCAAGCAGACTCATAGAATCTAACCTTAAACCAAATGAAAATCTAAAATATCAAGCGCACACAACCGATACAGAAACACTCAAGCATCCAAAAAAATAGATAAGTCTAGACTCAAAGGAACAAGGCCATCTACAAGACCTAATCAAACCCAATTTAGATAAATGCATGAACAAAGAACACCAAAAAATTCTCAAAACGGTTGAAGCAATATCAGTACTCAAATCATCACTCAAAAATAGTGAGAATCATTGAAAATATTTAGATAAAGGCATGAACAAGGAACACCAGAAAGTAACAAGAAACACAAGTACACTTGAAATTGTCAAACTCGAAAAAAAATCAAATATATACGAAATATAGGGAATCATTGAAAATCCATTCCTATAAATTCAAACCCAAATCATCACTGGAAAATAGTCGAGTTTGAGTACCAAATTATAAAGGGAGTAAAATTCGTACCAATTTGAAAGGAAAAATCACTCGACATTGAAGCAGCCGAGAGAGTTCAAAGCTATATGATCGATCGACGACACATTCACGCAACAATCAACGAATCAATGGTTTTAAGCAATGTGACACCCTAATTTCTAAGGACAACAAGAGCAGTAAGAATCGACATGGATAACGCGGCCATGAAATAGAAGAGGGAAATAACCCTAATTTGGTTTTGAAAGTGAGAGATGACGAAAAAAATAGATTGGAAAGAAATAATAGAGGGAAATAAAGTAGCCATGAAATAATTGCCACAACATAGGGAGGGAAATCAAAATACTGATTTGGAGGCAAAATGAAATTTTTGACAACTTAAATCAGACAACATAAAAAATGTTGTCCGAATGGCATGGATGAAATATCAATAAAACAATGATTTCATGGGCCATGTGAGACAACAGACGATTATCCATGTGTTGTGTGAAAAAATGGTAAATATTAGGATAATAGAAAATCTACCTAATGTTATGTGATTGTTGTTGTTTGATTCACTTTCTAGCATAGTGGAAGGTTGAGGCAAGTGTTAAATCGACGAATTTTCTATCGGTTTAGAAAATCATCGAAAATTTGTAATAAAAATAACCGCAAGCGCACGTCGTACAATTTTAGTACGTGACGAGTACAGATCGATATGCAGGAAATTGAAGTGATTTTAAATTCTACTCAATCAAATTAACTAAAAGCTAGAAGTTGTTTTAAGCGAAATATGAAAACGCTAATAAAAAAAAGTGAATAAAAAATATGAGAGTAGAAGGCTATTTAGAGGAAAATACCCTCTCATGATCACATAATTCAACATAATGAAATTATGATCTTTTTTTTGGTCATTAGTGAATTTAATTGATGTATTTATCATAAGTATGACATATTTGTGCTATTAATTAGTCCAAAATAAAGCATCAAACCTTAACACACCCACCAAACCACTTGTTAACTCTTATGAAAATGATAATGAAATTGAAAGTAAAATTTATTATAAGCATGATCTATTTACTATTGATTCGTAATATAGACCATCAAATTTTGATTCAAAAATTCACTTCATTACTAAAATCATACGTAGATGAAGAGGTAATTTGTATTTATGTTTGTTTAAGCATAGTCTATTTGGTGTCAACAACATAGACTATCAAATTCAAAGTTAAATAACGAAATTTAACCACATCAAAATTCCATGAACCACAAAAAGTGATCACAAATTAGCAAATATGTTGAATCTACATGATTAAGATAGCTTTATTACCCCTAAATTGAAGGGGTTTAGTTTCTCATAATTGTCATCATTTCAACAAATGTAGATTGCAATAAAAAGACAAACAAGAGGAAAAAGAGAGCTAACTGAAATAAAATAAAATCTAAACTACTACCATAAAATAAAGAGATCTACACTATTGCCCTAAAAGAAACAACAAAGAGAAGAAGATGTATTAAAATTGCATGAAAATAAATTACATGAAGAAAAGGCTAAGAAGCCATTAAAAAGAGAAAAAGAGTTTTTGTTTATTTTTGTGGCTACCACTAAACTAACTATAAGGTGGTGCTAGTAGCTCATTACATGAAACTTAAAGGGGGGTATTTATACATGTCTAAAACCCTAATGCATATTTTAGGGGACTACCCAAATTTCCCTTGAGGAAGTGTGGTCAGTAAGTTATCATTAGCTTCTAATAAATCCTCCGTTAAGTGTGCATGTAACTTTAAGCCCCACCGACATGTGCATTTGCTCCTAATTGTATAGATCATGGTATGTGGGTAGGTGGAGACCTACATGTTGCATGAATTGATTTAATTTCTTATTCATTTGCCTTCTTCTCTCATGCATGCATATTTCTATGAAGACTTTTTCCTTTGAATCTAAAATCCTGAAAAATAACATAAAAATGTCCAAGTAAATTTCTTAAATTAATTCACACAGAAAAAGACCATTTTGCCTTTATATGAAGATGAATAAATGATGATTTGATAATGATTTGAATTTTTGGTTTAAACTTGTTAAAATACCCTATATGCTCATTTATTTAATTCAATTAGATTAAATATGGCAGTAAAAATATGCACACTTACGTGCACATCAAATACCCCACACTTATCTTTTCATTCATCCTCGAATAAAGAAAAACTATGATAAATCCGTTTTCGTAGGAAACACCATTGCATTAAGCATATGCA
Source organism: Allium cepa (assembly GCA_030765085.1). Lineage (NCBI taxonomy): Eukaryota > Viridiplantae > Streptophyta > Magnoliopsida > Asparagales > Amaryllidaceae > Allium > Allium cepa. The sequence continues at coordinate 246,169,879 of CM060930.1, forward strand.
ACAAGTCGTTAAACCTTCAGGTGTCCTTAGTAGAATGAGTATTGTCTCATGAAGGTTTTCAGCGGATACTACCCACAAAATTCAAAAGCAACATGAAAATTCCTAAACGCAAGATTTATTTATAAAGAGATGAATGCAAATTTTTGAAAATATTTACAAATGAAGAATTTACTTTCAAATTGACACGAATAAGTTAAATATAAGTTCTGGTCATTATCAATTTAAGTCCTTTTACTTGTTAAAATTTTCCAATAAAAATTAAGTTATCATCACAATTAGACTCTAGTTTGGCTAATTGTTTCGGTTGATAACATAGTGCAACTATGAAATGGATCCTTAGTTGATTTTTAAGGTTTTTCAAAGTGGAACTTCCATTTCTTTTAAATAACAAGCCAAATCAAGTAAGTGAAAACAGTGCTTGGATTTCAATTGCTTACTCTCTTTATTTAAATTTTTTATTGATATTAACAATATTTACATATGCTTAACTCTGAAAACTAAGGCTAGATATACCACTCATGCACTGTCTTGCGGGCTTATTTGAGGGAAACACAGAGCATGGCGAGTGTACAAACAAGTGTGTACACCTATCGACTGTAGATATTATTGAAATAATTCTTATATACATACACCTAATTCAGATAAACTAAGGCCTGATATACCAATCATGCACTGCCTTTCGGACTTACGTGAGAAGAGTACAGAGCATGGCGAGTGTACACACTTGCGTGTGAACACATGACTCTAAATGCTTCTTATTTTCACAAAAACCATTTTTTAACATTTTATATATCTTTTCTTTTCTTTTTTTAAGAGAGAGTTTTACAAAATCATCTTAGCACCACTTAGCATAGAAGATCAAAAATAGTATTGCCTTTACTTTAAATCACTCACTTTCATAATTAATACCCATGAATCTTTCTATATACTACTTAAACCATCGTTAATTGTAATCAAAATTTATTTTTATTTTTGTTAAGACAAATAAATTTTTAAAAATTTCAATTTAATAACTAAAATCCTATATTTATCCTATTGCTTTTCTTCTAAAGTAAATATGCTAAAAAGAAAATTTGTTTATGGAAATTTTTAAGTTTTGGAAAGTAAATGCAAAAGTTAACCTTAAAAAATTAAAAATAATGATAGACTCCCCCCCCTCACACACACTTGATTTGACTGTGTTCCCATAGTCAAACCAAGTGAAAAGAGAAAAATAAAAATAAAAATATGATCTATATTTGCATGAAAAAGAAACGATTATTATTTACACGACATCAAAAAATATACCATTAAAGAATAAATAAAACTATCTTCCAAATACCAATTCATTTGTCTCGTAAAGTATGAGAGACATAGATTAAGCATGAAAAACCAAACCATAAAAGATTTCAAAGTTGAATGTTGATTTGGATAAATGAATGTCGTGTTATTAAATCTTATGAGTTGTTTTATTTTCAATGATTTTTGGGGTTGATAGGGCAATTGATTGAAATTCAAGTTTATTTTCACCAAATTTAAATTTAAACTCATCATTGATAAATTCTTCAAAATTATTGATTTCAAAATCAATAGGTTATTTTAATCTACCCCTTCATAATTTAACAACTCATCTTCGAAAAGTCCAAAAAAATTGTGTTCACAAAATTCGTCTTCCTTTGCTGAATTATTCACAACTTCATTGCATATATCATTTTCAAAATCTAACTTTGTTGCATTCAATTTTTCAAAATAGAAAAAAGGAAGAATGAATTTTTAATTTGGTTCTGCACTCTCAAAAGAATTGAAATCCAACTCAATTACCATATTTTCAACAACATCGTTAAATTGTCATTTTCAATTTCAAAAGTTATTATTTGAAAATATTCAATTTTGGTAAAAGGTAGATTATCATTTGACTCGTCACATGTTGAGATTTGATTTTGTTTCTCACGTTGTTTCATATATGTTTGAAACAACAAATCCGTGTGATCTTTATGAATTTCTTCGATTTGCTCAACAAAATCAAATTATTAATTATCAATTTCAGAATTTTCAATTTAAAATTACTGAGAGTAAAAGTTTTCACCATCAATGAACTGCCAAAATCATTTAAACAATTTTTTCCATTTTGATTTTGATTTTGAAATTCATATTGGAGTTCAAAATCAAATTGGCATGGTTTATAATCGAAATCATTTGAATTTTGAAGTGAATTCATATTTTGATCATTTTGAAATCCTCGACTTGGGTTATTGCACAAATATGAATTACAAAATCATTTATCATTTGATTTTTTGTATACAGAGTTCAAGTAAAGATGAAATTGTTTCAATACTATTTTCAAGATTTGAGGATGGGTCATCATTTTGAAAATTTTATGGTTCAAAATTCAAATTACTCGTACAATGTCTGTCATTAAAATATCCACAAGAGTTTGATGTGAAACTATATGGATTATATTGATTTTCATAACTATTGTAAAATTCTGGCGAGTAAGAAAATTCGGACATTTACATGAATGTTTTTTTCCTTTTTTTTGTTTTGTTTAAAAGGAAATGTGTTTACCAAAGAGAATTTATTTTTCAAAAGGGAGATTTGATTTTTGTTTTGTTTTTTGGATTTTCGAATTTTTTTTTATTTTTTTTATTTTTTTTCAAAGGATTATATTCTTTTCTGGATATTTGTTTTTCTAAAAAAAAGAAAGCTAACTTAAATTTTTTATTTGGATTTTTGATTTTAATTGAAAATTTCGAAGGAAAAGATTTAAAGACTAAGTTAAGTAAAATGTACAGTTTTTGTTAGTTTTGGATTTTGTTGTTTTTTTAGATATGCATGAACTAATGCAACTAAATGAATGCAAGGACTTAATTACAAATTTTATGTCCTTAGTAACTCCTAACTCAAAATTGCACGATCACACTTTGTTATAATCCAACAAGATAGCTCTTAATCAGGTAACGGAAAGGAGTAATCGGTGCACTACGAATCGTCGTAGTAATGCAGCCGAAGGTTTAAATACCTTTAGAGAAAGAAATAGTATAATATTTACGAATTACCGTAATATTTATAACCAATTATTGCTCTGTCGTAGTCTAGACATCAAGAATATAAATTGTCGAATGAAGTAAACTTGTCAAGATATAAATAAGCCCAAGGTGAGCTCGCAACACCCTTAAGTCAAAGTCTAACCATTGTTATTAGTCAAAATTCAATAATGAGATGCAATTTGTGGGTCAAAAAAGGGGTGATGAAAATCCTAACCTTATGTGGTTTGGGTGTTGCCACATAATATAAAAACAAGATGAGATGAATGTAAAGCAGAAATTAATATGATTTTAACAATACAACTACGAATGAAATGTTTTTTAGGAAAAATGGAAGCAACTAACAATGTAAAGCAAATAAAAACAAGAGATGAATGCACGATACCAGAGTGTGCAGAATTATTAACAATTCCTTGTACGCTTTTGCAACCTGTAAATTTGAACAATACACACACATACATTTATTTTTTTAAATGATAGTTAGATACAACATGTCACTGAGACAACAAACTACAAATCACGTGTCAATGAATGTTTGAATCACACTACACAAGTTTCGAACTTGTGACATGCCGCACTAAAGTCGAATCACTTAACTAACAATGGTGCTTGTTTATATTTCAAAGGTAAAATAAAATAGAGAATTCACAGAAATTAACTAGAAAGAAAAGAAAATCAACATTCACCTACCAAACGAAAACAGAATTTTGTTTATGACGAGAAGAACTTAACACAAGCTAAAAAATATTTCAACAAACAACACACGCATGGCCCAATAGCTCAAAAAAGTATACTGTAAAAGAAAAATATTTGAACCCAACTTCAATAAAAATAAATCAATAAAAATATGCAAACACAACCCATTTTCGTTTCCAAACCACAAAAATAATAAAAATATGCAAACACAGTTTTTCTCCGATACTACAAAAGAAAAATCGAAGTCGCGATTTAGGTAGCAAAACTCGATTGGGTTGCGCTGTGATTAGAAACCGAATTGTTTCGGGCGATGTGTTTTGGGATCGTGGTTTGCTTCAGAAATAAGGTTGCGGGATTGAGCGGATGGAATAACGATGTTGATGACTTGATGTGGAGATCGAGGGCGGTGATGAAGTGGAGCCAGGGATTGTTGATGATTCGTAGTAGGAGGTTTGGGTTCAGGTGGAGGAAGTTGAGGTAGGTTGTGATGTTTGCGCAGTGTAATAATGCAGTAATGAATTGCAGTTGTATTTGTGGATGTATTTGTTGGTGAATGATGATGAAGCCGGAGGTATGGCTGGTTGGCAGGGGCAGATGTGCAGCAGTTTGAGATTTTTTGAGGCAATGGTGAAGTGCAGTGTAAAATTGAAGGATGATAGTTGTGTGCAGGGTTGCAAGTTGTGTCGTTGGCAGGAGTGGTGCGGTAGAAGTCTGTTACGGCAGAAAGTCTGTTACAGTGAAGGCTGTTATGATAATGTAGAGATGGATTGTTATGTTGTATGATTTGGATGTAAACTGTTGTGAGGCAGACGATGTATAGTAATGCACAGAAGCTTGTGGCAGGGTGAAGAGCAATATGCAGGCTTATGGCAATGATGAAGGATGTATGTATGCAGTTGTAGTGTTGGAGGCTGCTGTGATGTGATGGAAGGAGTTGCTGTGATGTGGTGGTGGCTGTGATGTGATGCAATGAAGTGACAGTATGAATGGAAGGAGTTGCTGTTTCAGGTGGAGCAGTGAGGATGGTTGATGCTAGGAGGATGAGATGGCTTTGCAGTGGAGATATGGTGTTTTTTGAATAGGTGATGGCTGCAACAGTCTAGTAAGGTGGGCAGTTTTGAAGTGTGCTCAGGGTAGAACAGTGGCAGTAGTTTGTCTGTGAAGTCGTTGGCAAATGTTGTGATAGAGGTGGATTGTATTGGCGGCTGTTATTCAGGGGTTATATGCAAGAGGAGTTTGTAGTGACTGCAACTGATATGCAAGAGGAGTTGGTATGCAAGAGAAGTTTGTATGTGGAGTCGAAGTGTGTGCAGGAGTGATATATGGAAGCGAAGGAAGACTGATGGGTGGTGGTAGGTTTTGTTTGTACTGTATGTTGTATGTCAGGGAAGAGTTGCACTGTGCACTGGTGTGACCACAGTTGAACAGTTTTCAAATGTATTGCACAGTGAAATTTGTACAAAGAGAAGTTGTAAATGTATTGCAAAAATAAATTGAAATGGAACATTTTTTTTTCTCCAAATGAACTTGTGAACTTTTTTTAATAGAAATGCAAATGCAAAAGGAAAAGAAACAAGCACACAATCAAAAGGCAATCAAAAATCACACAAACACACACAACTTTTTTTTTTTTTAAAAATGCAATTCAACACACACAATAAATACACAATAATATGAAACAAAATAATTCAAAAAATAGAAATAAAATAAAATTAATTTCCCGGCAACGATGTCAAAAACTTGTTGAAATCAATGAATTTTCTAACGGTTTATAAAATCTCCGAAAAATTGTAATAAAAATAACCGTAAGCGCAAGGCGTATAATTTTAGTATGTAGCGAATACGGGTCGATCTACAGGAAATTGAAGTGATTTTTTAATCCTACTCAATTAAATTAACCAAAAGCTAGAAGTTGTTTTAAGCTAAAAATGCAAAAATTAACAAAAGAGTGAATAAAAATATATGAGAGTAGAAGACAATTTAGACGCAAATCCCTTCTTATGATCACATAAATCAACATAACGAAATTATAATCTATTTTTTTGGTTATTAATGAATTTAATTGATGTGTTTATTCTAAGTATAGTCTATTTATGCTATTTATTAGCCCAATATAAACAATCAAACTTTAACACACCCACCAAACCACTTGTTAACCCCCATGAAAAATATAATGAAATTTAAAGTAAAATCTATTCTAAGCATGATCTATTGCTATTGGTTAGTAACATAGACCATCAAATTTTGATCCTAAAATCCACTTCATTACCAAAATCATATGTTGATAAAAATGTAGTTTGTATTTGTGTTTATTTAAGCATGGCTTATTTGATGTCAACAACATAGACTATTAAATTCAAAATTAAACAACAAAATTTAACCACATCAAATTTCCATGAAGCACAAAAAGAGATCACAAATTAGCAAACATGTTGAATTTATGTGATTACGAGAGCTTCATTGCCTCTAAATTAAAGGGGTTTAGCTTATCATATTTGTTATCATTTCAACAAATGTAAATTGCGACATAAAAATAAACAAGAGGAAAAAGAGAGCTAATTGAAATAAAGTAAAAGCTAAACTATTTGTATAAAATAAAGAGATCTACACTACTAACTTAAAAGAAACAACAAAGAAAAGAACATGTATTAATATTGCGTAAAAATAAATTACATGAAGAAAAAGCTAAGAAACCGTTTAAAAGAGAAAGCGTGACCACCAAGTTATCATGACTAATACCCTAACGCATATTTTACGGGACTATTCAAATTGCCTTTAAGAAAGTACGACCACCAAGTTATCATTAGCTTCTATTTTATGGGACTATTCAAATTGCCTTTAAGAAAGTGTGACCACCAAGTTATCATTAGCTTCTATTTAATCCTCCATTAATTGTGCTTGTAGCTTTAAGCCCCACTAACATATGCATTAGCTCCTAATTGTAGATTATAGTAAATAGGTAGGTGAGGTCCTCCATGTTGCATAAACTGATTTATTTCTTCATTCATTTTCTTTCTTATCTTTGTGCATGCATATTTCCATGAAGTCTTCTTCCATTTGAATCCAAATTCCTACAAAATAACACAAAAATATCCAAGTAAATTTTTTCAAATAAAATCGCTTAAAAAATGACCATTTTGCCTCTATATGAAGATGAATAAATGATGATTTGAAAATAATTTATATTTCGGTTTAAACATTTTAAAATACCTTATATTCTCATTTATTTAATTAAATTCGGTTAAATATGAAAGTAAAAATATGCACGTTCACGTACACATCAGCAAGGTTAAGGCGTGGGTATGGTTGGAGGTGGTCCAAGGTTTCGACCCTATCATTTATTAGGTTCTAATTTAGCATTGTCGACGATGATGGAGGCCACTGAGTCGATCGCGGAAGAGATTGAAGGTGAGGTGTTGGGTCGTGGTTCGAACGAAAGTGGTAGTGTGTGGGTCCAAGTGAGGTGTAGCAGTGTAGCGATGTTTGAGGCGGCCATTTTTTATTTCAATACCTGGAGCGCATTTTTGATTTGGAAGGGAAGAAGCACTGCAGCGAAGCGGGTTGCGTAGAGGTAGTGGGTTTTGGGCCATGTTCGATTGTTGGGTGAGAAACAAATTAGTTTATTTGTCTGAAGTTTGTATGAATCAAGTGTTAAGTTTAAACTGCCATATGTTTTTTGTTTTAAATCTGTTTAACCTTCAGATTTTTGCGTTACTCATATTAACGACTACGACATTATGGTATAACTTGTTGATGGTTTTAACGAAGCATACAATATTGATAAAATGGTAGTGGTGAATATAATTAAATTGAATAAATTATTTTGGACATCTATTTGGCAAAATAAAACACTATTCATCTACAATTGAATAGATTATTTTGGACATCTATTTGGCAGAATAAAACATAGTTTTGCTGTAATTAAATTGAAAAGATTATTTTGGACATCTATTTGGCAAAATAAAATCCCACTCTGCTATAATTAAGTTGAACACAGGTTTATGTTTATTATAAAGTGATTCTGTTTTTAAAAAAGACAACGGTCTATTGGAATAAATATCTATGAAATGTTTTATATAAAATGTTGAATATAAGTTAGATTTATAAATGGTAATTTATAAGTAGAAGAATAGACTTATAAATAATACTTTCTAAAAGAAATTTTATAGATAATATTAGAGATTTACAAAAGGAGTTTTATAAATAATTTTAGAGATTTATAAAAGGAGTTATTAAAGGAGTTTTACAAATAATTTAAGAAATTTGTAAATGAAGTTTTACAAATTGATTTTGAGATTTATAAAAAGATTTGTAAATATAGAAAGGGGTTAATAAGGAAATTTTATAAATGAAATGAGATTTGATTTTGATAAATAATCCTTCTTAATTATGGTGGTATGGAAGCATTCTTTCCATATTTAATATCGAAGGAAAAGTGGTTTAGGTTAGCAACAATATTTTAATTGACATTTGTTTTGTCCCGGTTAAATATGATTTTGGTAAATTGGAAATGTTTTCTATGTATCGGAAGTGAAATGGTTTGTGAATATACTTATACCATTGAGATAAGTATATGAATATTTTCAAGTATTTTCAATGTGATTTTTAATTAATGGAAATATTAATTACTGAGGCTTGGTGGCTGTTTTGTGTTTAACAGTGTTTGGTTTCTTATGAAATTAAGCCTTTGATTTGATTGATTGTTTATTTGATAGTTAAATAACTGACAATCAAAACTAGACCAAATAGAACTTTGGAAATATCAAGAAGAAACATGAAATGGTACAGTAATCTTCAATGATGTTATACTATATGTATAAAATCGATGTGTTCTTCTAGGATAAATGATAAGGAAATCCGCCCGCTTAAACAGTTTGGAGGTGATCTCTACTATTATGTGTTGTCTGTTTATTTTCAAAAGAATAAGAGTTGAGTTTACCGAAATCTATCGATATGAGCGACCAGTATGCGAGGGAGTGTACTTATATGAGATGACTCTAAACTATAACCGCTCCAAAACTATATACATGTTCGATGCTTTGGAAGATATTCGTGATTGGTTCGAGATGAAGGAATAAAAGATGGAGTTTTTTTGAAGAGCAAGGGCTACTTGCTACTAATCCTAAGGGTGGTTCCAAAAAGGATGTAGTAGAAGTAGTGCCCTTGGTTTACTCATATTATGAATAACTTGCATGGATGAATGCTGGCATTGTATTGTTACCTGTAGGGCAGTATTAGCACTCCAAGTGAGATTTTCTAACAGTGGAAAAAAGTAATCGTGATGTCACAAGCCTCACAACCCAAAAGGACTAAAACATGGGATATGCATCAAGGTTATGTGGTTCGCTATCATTAGGAGCATCATTCCTCGATATAGAATCGATATTTATTAATTTGGTATGCGGGCATGATGTGCACATAAATGTGCATATTTTTACCACCATATTTAATCTAATCAAATTAAATAAATGATCATATTAGGTATTTTAACTTGTTAAATCAAAATTCAAATTGTTTTCAAATCGTCATATATTCATCCCCGTATAAGCGGAAAATGGCCATTTTGTGCATAAATTAATTTGTGAAAATTTACTTGAAATTTTCTATGTTGTTTTGTAGGAATTTGGCTTCATATACAAGTGCCTTCATGAAGATATATGCATGCACAAGAGTAAATGTAGGATCAATTTCACCCTAGAGGGGGGGATAAGGTGATTCTACTAATTATAAAAATTTAATATGAAAGTATATAAAATAATCGCAGCACTGATAATTGCAGAATAATTGCAACACAAATAATAGCAGAATATAAAAAGCAGAGATAGAACAACATAGATTTACCCAGCATCGACAAAACCCTGCCTACATGTTGCCCCCAAGGTATCTACTAGAAATTAAGTAGTCAGACGCTTACACACGAAAACTCGTGACACCCACTATCGACTATCCTAACTTTACGCTCAAAACCCTACCAAAACTCATCCACTGAGTTGCGAATTCTTGAACTACACCATCGTAGTTCGTACCCTAGTCACACGACTAGAATTTACAAAAGTTTAAAATAAAAATACAAATTAAAAATGACTTAAAAAAAGAACCCTAATATAAAAATTTAAGAGCCCAATTATAAAGGCCGACCCAAAAACAATATATAGTAAAAGAATCTCCCATTTATCTCTTTATTTCTTCGACCTGGCCTTGTATCCTTTTTGTAAAAAAGAAATGATTGCATTCTTCTCGTTCCTTCTTCGATCTAAAATTATGGCTTCTGATAAATTGAAGACATCGACAGATTGTTGGTCGATTACAATGGCTATTGCTTTGATTTGCTTCAGCAATCGACTTACTTCGATTTGCACACGGTTGTTTCAATTCGACGAGTTCGGTATAAATTGGGATGTGGTTTTATGCTCTTTGCTTTACTGGTTAATTTCATTGAACTCGATGATATTCATGCCGATGATGTAGATGGTTTATATAGGGATGAAAACCCTAAATTTACATTCGAATATATTTTGAATTCGTCTGTTAAAAATTTGTCTCGACCGTTGATTTTTCATCAATGCTTGTGATTTGTACTGACTTGTTCAGATTCGTATATTTTGTAATTACTTGATTATCACGGCTTTGATTTTGAACTTGCTCAATTCCTTGATTACCACGGCTTTGAATTCTCTAACGATGTTGATTTATCTTGACTTTGGTCGTGGTTGATCGGCCATTTGAAATGATTTTTGGACTTTGTTTGATTTACCGTATATATTTCTTTTTGAAATTGTTTGACTCACGGCTTCGACTTGATTTGAAACTGCTGTTACACTTGCTTATGCTAGTTCAACCTTCTACAGTTTCATCGATATATATTTGTATACATACACATATGCATATATATGCATATATATATATATTATTTGTATTGCTCTGACAAATGTCTTAAACTTGTGCATGTTTCAATATGCATTGTTTGTATATTTGAGCATTTATTTATTATTGCCTCTGGCTTCATTGTGCATGTATATATTCATACTATACTGTGATAATTTTTGACTTCGACTTATTATGAACTGCTTCTCTTTACTGCTGACAATTCATCGTTCACTATCTTTTTGTGTACTGCCCTAGTGAACTTGTTCATTCGAGCTTGCTATGGATAGTTGTTGTGCACTGCATACATGTGTGTTCGTACATGTTTGTGTCTTCGAATAGTTCATGTTGCCAGGTCCTTTTGTTTGTTCATTAGCTTGGTCTGATTCCATTGTTGTCTGCTTGCTCCTTTGTTTCAATGAGTCTGATTGCACTTGAGTCATGATTAGACTTCATGTAGGCTTCACTTTTGTACCTGCACTTGTTGTCTGAAATGTTGAAATTACCGTGTTCATAATTTGGGTTAACCAGTTCATTGCACTGTGTAGTCAAGTAGTTTGCTTGTTCTTGTGAAACTGCATTTGAGCTTTGTACATTCTGAAAGTAAGTTCAGCACTATGTCTTCATTTGGCCTTGCTCATCGACTTGTATTTGCAACTGTAATGGTTTGCATTGAGCTCTGTCCACTATTCTTTGAGTCTGCACTGGTTTGTTGCTTCAAGGCAGATTATCTTGTTCAGTGTATGACTTCACCGTGTAAATATGAGCACGTTGAAGAGCCTCCTTTATGTGTTGTTCACTACATTTTGTATTTTTTCATTTTCAATTTTAGACTGGTCGAGTTGTTTTAGTTGTCTTGACCATTTTATTGAACTTGTACACTTGGATTTGTTTGCACAAAAAATGGACAAACACCTCAAAGTCGTATGATTTAGTTGATTTTATGTTGTTCTTAGCGGTTTGGGTGATTTATGCAAATATATAAAAAAACAGGGGCTAAACTATAAAAGACACGCAGATTTATAGTGGTTCGGCCAGAACGTGCCTACGTCCACTTTATATGTTATTCTCTCTTTTCTTTCAGATTACAAGTACAAAGCTTTGTATACAAGTATATGAAAGTTGTTTGAAAGCTCCTTCCGTGCTTGAGCTTTCAAACTTGTCTGCCATTGTTGTACCCCTGCCCCTCTATTTATAGAGTGAGGCCAGAGGCAGGGGTCCTGGATGTATATAGCTGCTGGTGGGCCTGGGCTGAAGCAATCTGGCCTGGCATATCTGGTTCGGTTTACCTTGGTTCGGTGGTAGGAGCATGGTGGACCGGTGGAGCTTTGGTTCGGTGGTAGTTTGTTGGATGTGAGGCTTGGTCCGGTTGGAGGTGGTTCGGACCGGTAGTCTTTGGAGAGGGTTTGGATCGGTGGAGGTGAGGATATAGATTGGTTCGGTGATGGGTTGATTCGGTGAGAGATGGTGGAGGGTTGGTCCGGTAGGAGTTAGGAAGTGTTTGGTTCGGTAGGTGGTAGACTCGGTGGCATGTGGTCCGGCAGTGGACGAACCGGTGTTTGGTTCCGTGGGAGTAGTGATTGGTTCGGTTGGAGGCAGGAACATGTCCAACAGTGATTGGTTCGGTAGGAGGCAAGAACACGTCCAACATTTGTCCCCAAAGTAGGGCATATGCTAGCATATGTCGTGCTTTGTTTTTAACTTGTGCGTTTCCATCCGGTTTCTGACGCCGAACCAACTGATCCCGTGATTGATATTCGCTTATAAATAAGGGAGTTAGGCCTTCATTATTTCCTACCAAGCTTGATAGCCGAATCAGACCCTCCTTGGCCGAATCAACTTTACCGAATCACTTTAGATTGCCGAATCAGTTTAGGTCGTCGAATCAGGTAATTCGCCTCCTTTCGCCGAATGGCTCTGCTTTTTGGACTACCGAATGAAACCGTGGAGTACTAAGTACCAAATGAATTTTTACTTTTGCTTTATCGAATGATGAGTGGAATCTCAAATTACATATACTTGCATGTTTATAACCTCTGTTCTAACAATGTGCTTTCTTGTGTTGCAGATTATGTCTCACAAAGTGGAAACCCGATCAGATAAACGGAAGTCCAAGGACAGAGCAGAGTCCTCCATAGTGCCCCCAGTTCGGGCCGAACGTCCTGGGCCTGCTCCGAGATCGCTAGTAGATGGGTATGGCCCCCAGGAGCTCTTAAATTCCCCGCCCGATTGTTTTCCTAGCTCCCTCAGGGAGGAGCAGCTTGATGTCATCTCTCGTTCCTTTGGACAGGGCTCGCATGCTGTTGCCGGGAGAGGGGGTCATGCCATATGACCCTCCTGAAGGATATTTTGCTTGCAGCAGATACCACTGTATGTGTGGGGCCATTCCTCCGATCAATGCATGGATAGTCAGCATCCTTACCTATCTGAAGGTGGACCCTCTCCAGCTCCAGCCCAACTCCTACGCTATTCTGGTGTGCTTATTCGTTATCTTCCAGAGGAGGTATGGGCGTCCTCCTTCTAACCGGGAAATTCGATACTTGTATAATCTGAGAGGCTACAAGAAGGGGTCTCCGTATGTTAGTTTAGAAGCGGCCGTGCCCTTCAAACCGGTCTTGGATTTATACTCAAAGTTCACCATGTTTAAGAAAGAATGGTTTTTTATCAGGGACGATTCTGTCTCCTTCCGCCTCTTCACTTCTGGCTGTAAGTTGAACTTTATTTACAGTTTCTTTGTTCCGACTGCAGTGCTCCTTCTGATATGCTTCTATTCCTTGCTAGCGACAGGTGGCTTTGCAGTCGTAGAGAGTGATTCCCTGGTCCAGATGGCTGCGGAAATAAAGGCCATTTCGGGACGGGACAGGTCGGCTTCTTTCCTGATCAGGAATGCTACTCTCCTGGAGCACAACTTGATCCTGCCACACCAGTCCGTGGTTAAGCAGAGAGACACGGCTGAGGAGAAGGCTGCCAAAGCCAAGGAAGGGGCCACGGTGAAGAGTGGCAAGAGGGAACCTTTTACAAAGCCTCCCGTTGTTGGAGGTAAGAAACTTAAGAAGTCTGATGGTCCCTCTCCTAGTACTTGCGCAATTGCTCCGGGAGAGGAAGATGTGGAGGAAGATAGAGGTGAGGGTGAAGGAGGAGATGGACAGAGCGGTAGTGGCGTTGGTGCCTTAACCTCCGGGCAAGTGGGAGAGATTCATGAGTGGACGGACGATGCTTTCCGTCAAGCTTTTGGGGAGTCGGAGGAAGGGTCGGCTTTGGTTGAGAAGGCAAAGGAGGTTGACAAGGCTGGGGCTGGCTCCGATTCATTTTCTAAGAGTTCTTCAGCTACGGCGACTCCAGCGATTCAAGGTGAACTTTTGACTTCTGCAGACTCCATTTACGATAGGGACTTAGGAATATTTTATGGTTCGCCTTCGTCCTGGAATGAGATTAAGGACTTATTGCAGTATCCTACTCCTCCGCAGGGTATGTATAATAGATGTGCCTTCTTACTCTCTTTATCTTAACATATTTCTTGAATTGTGGATCATTGTATGTTTGTAACACTTGGTTTTTATTCCAGGGGCAGGTAAGGCGACCAAGTCATCAGATATCCAACACCGCCTCGAACAGTATAAGCTACTCAAAGCTTCTGCCAAACCAAAGCCGCCAACCAGCCGTCCTGAGGATGAAGTTAGATATCGCCCTCTTCTTGGAGTTATTGAAGAAGATATGCAGAGGAGGAAGAGGGGCCGATCTTTGTTTGAACCTTCACTTGGCCCTCAGCCTCCAGTCCAGCCCATCCATGATATTACTGAAGAGGATACTGAGTTTATGCCTTCCCCTCATCCGTCCGAAAATCCAACCGTCATTCCGATCGACCGTCCTGGTTTGGATCGCAACCCATTTGCCGGCCACCCGGATCTGGACCCGAGTTTTCAGGATATCTCTTTTGACGAGGTCACGGGTGAGCATCTTCTTCCCCGCAACCCCATGGTACGGGTGCTTGATGAGGCTAAGTCGCTAGACCTCGATTTGCTTACTACTCGGATTGTGACCATGGGGAATGAGGCCAAGGCAAGCATCGATCGGGTGGCTGAGGAAACCAAGAGGTTAATGGAGCATCATGCTCGACTGGCCAGGGCTGGGGAGGAAATTGGAAGTGCTAACATCCGGTTGCGGCTACAGGTTTCTGATCAGGCCAAACAGCTTGCCGATCAGGCTATCCAGATATCCCAGCACGAGGCGGCCTCCCGACGACTAAAGAAAACCATGGAGGAGGCTAGCAAGGCTGAGTTGCGAAAGATGGAGGTCGCCTGCAAGGAGCGGATTGACATAGCTATTGCTATGGTGGACGAGGTTCGGAGGGCGGATCTCGAGCAGGTAGAGGAGTTATCTGGGAGGCTTGAGGGCGCAGAGCTTGCTCAGGCCAGGCTAAAGGAAGAGATGGAGGAAATGAGGAGGACTCTCCAGGCTGACCGCTTGAGATATCGATCGGAGAGGGATGTTGCCATTGCTAAGTTGCTGTCCTCCGAGGCCCGGGTGAGGGAGTTTGAGGAGAACGAGGGGATGATGGATGAGATGTTGCAGGATATGTACTTCCGTACCTGGAAGCAGGGTAATCTATCCTGGATGGATGACTATCCCCGGATCATGGCTAGGATATATCTTCGGGCTTTGGAGGAGGCCAAGGCCGATGCGGATAAGGAAGGTGGAGCGGCATTCAGGATGGATATGGTTACCGCCCAGTTCTCAAAGGAGGAGAAGATAGCAGTGAAGGAGGGGATGCGGCTACTTGCTGCGGAGGAAGCCGGTGTGCAGTTGGGGGATGAGGACCAAGAAGCGGGTGTTGGTGAGTTTTCCCTTTTGTTTCTCTTTTCTCTTTAGGTTTTCATAACCTGATCGTTTACTGTTTATTTAATGGATTCCTCTTCTGAATTGGACAGGTGGGACTTCTGATAAGCATGTTGGGAGCTCCGACCCTGCGGCTAAGTAGACTTGGAGAGTTGGTAGGATGAGGGTGAGGTGCGGACGTAGCTGGTTCCTTGTCCGGATTCGGTCACCTTTTGATTTCCTTTTATCGCTGTTTATGTTAGTCCAAAACATTGATGTGACTGTAATAATATCGTTTGTGGTGAATGACTTTATGTAATTTCATAACATAAGCTGATTCCTTTATGTTGGAATGTTATTGCTATTTTGTTGTGCTGTGTAAGTGATGTAACTATGCATGTTACTAGTGACTTGACTGTGCCTGATGCCAAGTTTTTTGCTTAAAGTATAATTTTCTCATTTTGCAACGTAAATGTGATGTGTGAACATGAACTGCAGCTATGCATTAATGTATAAAAGTAGAAGGTACCGCCCTTCATGTTTCGGCTGTGGACGGCAACTTTGTGCGCCCTGTAAGACTAAGCACGGGATGCTATTGAGTGTCTCGTCATCCGATTGTAAGTTTCTGTTCCCATTAGCGAGCGTTCCCTATTTCAAGTCCTGTACTTTCAAGCACCGTTACGGAGAATAGGAGAAAAGTTTTAAATGAAATGGAAATATAGGAAAAGTAAAACTTCCAGTCACGGAAGGCCGTCGATGTGCTTAAATTCGTGGCAAACGGGTTTTGTAGTCACTTTCCCTAGCTGTGGGTCTTGGAGACATTTGTCACCCATCTTACGCCTCTGCGGAGAGTTTTCTTTTTTACCACAGCCGCACTTAAGACACATTGGAGCCGATCGCGCACAGTAACTACCCGGGCCATTATGGCCCGTAATCGCGGGTATTATTCGATTTACTGTGGCCGGCTAGCGTGGGGGCTGATCGTCAACTGTGAACTGACCCTGCCTGGCCACACCTTATGTTGGGGCTTATGATCGGTTCACAGTTGCCGGCGAGCCGAATCGCTGTAATGAGCTGCCATGGCATAATCGGCCTTCTCGGTGGCTTATACTCGGTACAGTCGGCTTTAAGGGCCGAGGCAACTAATGAGTTAACTCGCGGTAGAGGGATACCGGAGCAAAGTGTCTCATTAGCGAGGGCATAGGATCGTAGCGTACCTGTTAGATTTTGTCCAGGTGGAGTTGTGTTGTGAAGCTCTGAGTTGAAATGTCATCTGCAAAGGATTTTTTTCAACGGCAAAGGATAAAGCTTAACAAGTAGCCAAGATACAAAGGAACAAGTTAACAAGAGCCAAGTTTTTTAAAGTGGTTCGGCACGAAAATGCCTACGTCCACTGATTCTCTTTGCTAATTCACTTTATATGGGCAGTACAAGTTAAGAAAAGTATCGACGGAGGTGTCGGATGTTCCATGCCCTCTGGAACACCTCTCCGTCCACTGTTGACAAAATATAAGCTCCGTCGTGGAGATCTTTATGAATTACATATGGTCCGTCCCAGATTGAATCCAGCGCTCCTGGGCGTGGAAAGATTCTCTTGAGGACAAGATCTCCTTCTTGTAAGCTGCGATGTTTGACTTTGGAGTTGTATAGTGCTGCCACTTTTTGTCTGTGAGCTGCTGCTTTGAGTGCTGCATCATTTCTTCTCTCCTCAATTAGATCCAAAGACATGTGGAGGAGTTCTTCGTTTTCTTCAGGGTTGTAGTGGATCCTACGGTGGGAAGGTACAATAGTTTCAACTGGGAGCATGGCCTCTGATCCGTATGCCAAAGAGAACGGAGTATGCCCTGTTGATGTTCTGAAAGAAGTGCGGTAGGCCCATAGTGCTGTAGGAAGTTCGTCCACCCAAGCGCCTTTTGACTTTTCAAGCTTCTTCTTGATTAGAGTCTTGAGAATCTTGTTGACAGCTTCGACTTGTCCATTTGCCTGGGGATAAGCTACGGATGAAAAGCCCTTATGAATTCCGTGCTCTTGGCACCAGTCGGCAAATTCCTCGCTGTCAAATTGAAGCCCGTTGTCTGATATGATTCTGAGTGGAACCCCGTACCTGCACAGAACGTTTTTGATCAAGAAGTTGATAACTTTAGTTGAAGATATTTTATTCAGAGGCTCCGCTTCCACCCATTTGGTTAAATAGTCAACTGCCACTATAGCATGTCTAGCTCCACCTCGGCCCATTGGCAGTTCACCAATCAAGTCAATTCCCCATACTGCAAAGGGCCAAGGGCTAGTTATCTGAGTAATTTCATTGGTTGGTAGTCGAGGAATCTTAGCAAATTTCTGACATCTGTCGCATCTTCTGACGAAGTCTAAGGCATCTTTGTTTAAAGTGGGCCAGAAATACCCATATCGGAGTATCTTTTTTGCTAGGGTCTGCCCTCCGGTGTGGTCTCCGTAACTTCCCTGATGGATATTGGATAGAATTTTCTTGGCTTCTCTTCCAGCAACGCACCTCAATAAGGGGTTAGAGAAGCCGTGCCGATACAGGATGCCTTCTTGCATTGTGTAGCGGGAAGCTTTCCTTAGAATTTTCTTAATTTCATTTCGCCCGTCGGGTAGGGTGCCGTTTTGTAAGTATTCTCGGATAGGGGTCATCCATGTTTCTTCTTAGGTTGCAGCTATCAGATTTACTTGCTCGAAACTTGGTGCCAGCTGTTTTGAGATGGTTAATGCTCCGAAAATAGTGATGTTCTTCATGCTAGCTTGTTTTGCTAGTTCGTCGGCCACTTGATTCTCTTCTCACGGAATGTGTTTGATTAAATAGTGATCTAATTGATTGAGCAGTAGCCTGGTCTTCTTTAGATACGCTGTGAGTCGTTCTCCTGGAGTCTGGAATTCTCCCAGTATTTGATTTACAATAAGTTGAGAATCACTACGGAGATATAAAGAACTGACTCTAATTTCCAGTGCAAGTTCTAATCCGGCTATCACTGCTTCGTATTCTGCGTCATTGTTGGTGGCAGCGAATTCCAATCTTAGGGCGTAGTGCAGCTTCTTTCCCCTGTGGGTGATTATCACAACACCTGCCCCCGAGCCTTGTTCGTTCGACGCTCCATCTACGAAGAGATTCCACTTGATATCTTCTGCTATTACAGATTGGTCCTTACCTTCGCTATTAGTGAATTCGGCAATGAAATCAGCTATGGCTTGCCCCTTGATAGCAGTGCGAGGATGGTAAGTGATATCATATCGACTTAGTTCGATGCACCACTTAAGTAATCGCCCAGAAGTGTCGGGGCGATGGAGAACTTGCCTTAGCGGTTGATTGGTTAAAACTCTGATGGAATGAGACTGGAAATAGTGTCGCAGTTTCCGCGACGTGATAAGCAAACAGTATGCTAGCTTTTCAAGTTTAGGGTATCTGACTTCTGCCCCTGTGAATCTCTTGCTTACAAAGTATACGGGTCGCTGCGCGCGGTTGTCTTCTCTCACCAAAGCGCCGCTCAAAGCGTGGGATGATACAGCAAGGTATAGGTATAGTTCCTCGCCTTCATTTGGAGTTGAAAGTACCGGTGGTCTCTGGAGGTGTCCGATTAAGTTAAGGAAGGCTGTCGAGCATTCGTCAGTCCATTCGAACTTTCCTTTGTCTTTCTTTAGAGCTTTGAAGAAAGGGA
Source organism: Allium cepa (assembly GCA_030765085.1). Taxonomy (NCBI): domain Eukaryota; kingdom Viridiplantae; phylum Streptophyta; class Magnoliopsida; order Asparagales; family Amaryllidaceae; genus Allium; species Allium cepa. The sequence goes on from CM060930.1 coordinate 246,188,948, forward strand.
TGCATTTGTCGGTTGCTTTAGAGATGAACCTACTCAAGGCGGTCACTTTCCCGTTTAGGCTTTGCATCTCTCTTCGATTAGATGGTGTCTTGATATCTTGTAAAGCTAGGACTTGTTCGGGGTTTGCTTCTATCCCCCTGGCATGAACGATGAATCCCAGGAACTTTCCCGATGATACTCCGAAGGAGCACTTTAGAGGGTTCAGCTTAATTCCATATTGGCGAAGTACTTGAAACATCTCGTCAGGTGGTTTATATGGTCGTTGGCTTTCCTCGATTTTACCAGCATGTCATCCACATAAACTTCCATAGTTCATCCTATCAATTCTGCAAACATCTTGTTGACGAGGCGCTGATAAGTAGCTCCGGCGTTTTTAAGTCCAAATGGCATTACCTTGTAGCAGTACAATCCTCGGTCGGTGATGAAGCTAGTGTGGTCTTGATCGGGGGCGTGCATAGGGATCTGGTTATACCCTGAGTATGCGTCCATAAAGGATAAAAGTTCATATCCGGCGGTGCTGTCCACGAGTTGGTCGATTCGGGGGAGTGGGAAGCAGTCTTTCGGGCAAGCGTCATTTAAGTTGGAGAAATCGATGCATGTTCGCCACTTACCATTATCTTTCTTTACCAGTACCGGGTTGGCGATCCATTCCGGGTAGATGGCTTCACGTATGAAGTCATTGGCAAGTAAGTTCTTTACTTCTTCCTCGAGGGCTGCTGATTGTTCTGCCCCCATACTTCTCTTCTTTTTCTTTACCGGTACCTTGGTAGGATCGATGTTTAGTGCGTGGCATGCTATGTCCGGGGAGATTCCAGTCATATCAGTGTGCGTCCATGCAAATACATCCATGTTGTGGCGAAGAAAATCAATGAGTTGATTCTTTAATTCTCTTTTTAACTGAGATCCGACTCTCAGCAGTTTACTTGGGTCGCGTTTGTCTACAGATACGAATTCCATAGCCTCTGCAGGCTCGGCGGTGGCCTCCTCCTCTTTGTCCCTGGGGTCTAATTCATTGAAAGGATCACTGGTATACCGAAGAGGAGGGGCTTTCTTTAGTTGCTATGCTTCCAATCTTTTCATGCAGAGAACAGTCTCTGCTTTTTTCCCTTTATCTCTCCTGCGATTATTGCGAAGTTCGGTTACATAGCAGTCCCGAGCGGCGTCTTGATCCCCTTCTACTTCTCCCACTCCATTATCCGTTGGGAACTTCATCTTCAGGCACCATGAGGCAAGGACAATTTGGAAGTCGGACAAGGCTGGTCTTCCCAAAAAGGCATTGTAGGCCGAGTGGTTGTCTATTAGCACGAATGTTTGTTTCCGAACGGCGGAGCGGGGATGACTTCCCAATTCAACAAAGAGATCCAATTGTCCGAGGGGCATCTTTGCTTCTTCAGTGAAACCATGTAGCGGTTTGTTGCAGGGAGACACGTCCTTCATTGACAGCTTCATTTTGTCGAAAGCATGCTTGAACAGAATATTAACTGAGCTTCCAGTGTCTACTAGGATTCGAAAAACTTCAGCTGGGCCGAACCAGGCAGAGATGACCATAGGATCCATATGAGGGTATTGCCTTCCTTCTAGGTCGCGTCCACTGAATGTGATGTCATTATTTTCCTTTCGCTTAGGGTGGCGTTCTTCTATAACAGAATTGACGCAATCTCCCTCGCTTCTGAATGAGTTTCCATATCTTTCCATTTCTGCCCAGCTCTTATTGGCGATGTGTGGCCCTCCTGATATTGTACGGACCACTATCTTCTCTTGGCTGGAACCGCTGGTGTTGCGATTTCCTCCGCCTGTCTCTGGGTGGAGCTGCCCTGGGTTTTCCTTGGCGGGAGCTGGAGTCCTGTCCTGGCCCTTTACATAACGTTCCAGCCTCTTTCTCCTGATGTGTTCTTCAATGAGGTCTCGGAGATGGCGGCATTCATTGGTATCATGCCCATGAGACTCGTGGAAACGACAGAATTTTCCGGACTGGATTGCGCGATCTGACTCTTTCTTGTACGGGGGCGCTTGTATGTAAGTTCGTCCTGGGTGGCCAGGAAGATGTTCTCGACTGTTTCATTCAAGGGAGTGTAAGCGTTAAATCTCGGTCCTGGTCGATACAAGCGCTTTTCTCCCTTCTTGCCCCCTGCATTGTCTCTGGAGTCGTTTCTCCGAATGTCCTTCGCTGCGGCGGGGGCGATTCCATGAGCCGTCTTAGCCTGTGGTCCTGTCTGCCTTTCAGTGGCAGCCTCTTCGAGTCTCATGTACTTCCCAGCTTCATGGAAGAAATCGGGCAAGGTAGCTGGTTTTTCTTTAGTTAGTCTTGTAGCAAACTTGGTATCTGGGTGCACACCACTACAGAGGGCCATTAGGGTGAGTTTCTCATCGGCATCTTGGACTGCGGCCGCTGCGGCGTTGAACCGGGTTTGATATCGTTGCAGTGTCTCTCCGGATTTCTGTTTGACAGTAGATAGAGAATAAGCATCCTTGGGTTGTTCCACATGAATGCGGAACTGGCTAATGAACTTTTCTTTCAACATCTCCCATGAGCTGATAGATCCTTGGGGTAGATGGCAGAACCAGGAGGTAGCTAGGTCTGCTAGGAATAGCGGAAAGCATTTACATAACACTCCTTCCGTTGCTCCACTCATGAGCATATGTTGTGTGTATCTTTGCAGGTGTACAACGGGGTCAGAGGTTCCCTTGTATGGTTCCATTGTCGGCATTTTCCATTCTCGAGGGGTGATAGCGGTTTTGATGTCGCGGGTGAAAGGGATGGTTACCCTAGCGCCTATCCCTCGATCCCTTTTCTCCCGTCGGACGCATTCCCTGAATAATCGTGCCATTCTTTCATCAGAATTTGGAGCGGACAAAAATGAGCTTGGTTCTTCCCTGCGGGATCGATCTCGTCCAGATGACCTGTAGGGATGGTATAGTCTATCACTTCTGACGTTATCCAGTGGCTGTCTTTGGCTGCTCGGATGCATGCTAGGACCAGCTACAGTTGGCCCCTGCCTTGATCTTCCCCTGTGGGGTTCTGTTTCGAGTATTTCCATGGGGTCAACCTCGGGCTGGGTTCTAGCTCGGCTCCGTTCAGCGGGGTTTCTATGATTAGGCGGCATGACTGGCTCAGCTACATCCGACCCTCCCCTGGTGCCTCCCCCATTGGGTTCGGTTCCAAGCGCTTCCTCGAGTCGGAGTTCGGGCTGAGTCCAGGTGCGACCCCTATCATTGTTGTTCCTGTTGATAGTTTCTTCGAAGAAGGAAGACCTTTGACGCCCTCCAGATCCTCCGGATTGGGATTCACCCTATGATTCAGTGTCGCGGTTGGATTCTTCAGCATCCCTTAAGCGTGACATGAGTTGGTCCACCAAAGCTTCTTGTTGGGATGTGAAGCGGCTAGTTACTTCAGCGACAACTCTGTCTAGATCTTCCCTAGTAATTGCTGCCGGTTGTTCTGTGGCAGGGGCTGTCGGGTTTGTCTGATCCTCGTTCGGTACTGCTGTTGGAATGGGATGATTCTCTTGATCTATGATTACTGGATCCGGAATGTTGCTAGTTGCGATGTTCTTTCCCTTTCTCTGCCTGGAAGTCATGTTGTCCAGGCACCAAGCGATGCTGTTAGGAAGAAGGCTGAGTGGGGGAAGCTTGAAGCTTCGGGTTCGAAGTTCTCAGTGAAAGCACCAAAAATGTTTGCACAAAAAATGGACAAACACCTCCAAGTCGTATGATTTAGTTGATTTTATGTTGTTCTTAGCGGCTTGGGTGATTTATGCAAATATATAAAAAATAGGGGCTAAACTGTAAAAGACACGCAGATTTATAGTGGTTCGGCCAGAACGTGCCTACGTCCACTTTATATGTTATTCTTTCTTTTCTTTCAGATTACAAGTACAAAGCTTTGTATACAAGTATATGAAAGTTGTTTGAAAGTTCCTTCCGTGCTTGAGCTTTCAAACTTGTCTGCCATTGTTGTACCCCTGCCCCTCTATTTATAGAGTGAGGCCGGGGGCAGGGGTCCTGGATGTATATAGCTGCTGGTGGGCCTAGGCTGAAGCAATATGGCCTGGCATATCTGGTTCGGTTTACCTTGGTTCGGTGGTAGGAGCATGGTGGACCGGTGGAGCTTTGGTTCGGTGGTAGTTTGTTGGATGTGAGGCTTGGTCCGGTAGGAGGTGGTTCGGACCGGTAGTCTTTGGAGAGGGTTTGGATCGGTGGAGGTGAGGATATAGATTGGTTCGGTGATGGGTTGATTCGGTGAGAGATGGTGGAGGGTTGGTCCAGTAGGAGTTAGGAAGTGTTTGGTTCGGTAGGTGGTAGACTCGGTGGCATGTGGTCCGGCAGTGGACGAACCGGTGTTTGGTTCCGTGGGAGTAGTGATTGGTTCGGTTGGAGGCAGGAACACGTCCAACCGTGATTGGTTCGGTAGGAGGCAAGAACACGTCCAACAGGATTGCACCTGTGTTGAATCCAGCTTATAGCTCGGGTTTGACCTTGTGCTTGTGTCGTGACTTTATTTGTATTGCATTTGAGTTGAACCCGACTTTTGGTTGGGTCTGACCTTCTTCTCACCAGTCCTTGCAATTTTGTCAAGTGTATATCGATGTGCACGACCTTATGGCATGTATAGTGATACAAGGGCATGTCACAAGGTGTTCGTGTATGATGAATTTAAAAATGAATATGATGACAAACAATCCAAATAACTGAGGCAAATAACATTTTCGAAATACACATTTTATTTTACACTTGCACAAATATTTCTTTTTTAATTTTACTGCATCAGTGTGTATTTTGCAGATAACTCGATGCTGGATTCAATCTAGTATAGAGTTGAAGAATAAATACGAGTGAATGAGTGATATGTAGTGAGGTGTAAATGTAAATGATAAATTGTATTATAGTTTGAAATTATATTGTAATGGAAATTGTGTGTGTATATAATGAGAGCTCAAATTTGTACAATTCAAAATTGTAATAAAATATTTGTTTGAATAAAATATCTGTTTGAATTTAAATTCTATGTTATTTATTTTATTCAGCATATATTTATTTAATTATGTTAAAAATAAAGTAGTACATTAACAAATACATTTAAATGAATACATATTTATATATATCTGTGTGTGTTTACTATCATCAAAAAAAAAATCATATACTGGCATATTCAACAATCTCCCTCTTTTGATGATAACAAACATATATTTAAGATTTTGAATTTATTAAATGTATTTGATCATTCAATTTGCTCCCCCTATTTGAATGCTTCCTCTCTACAACAAAACTCCTCCTTCATATATGCATGAGAATAAATAAAAATATGCAAATGAAACTAGATGCAAATAGAAAATACAAAATAAAATATTTGACCTTTACTTGCCAAAATCTTTACTTTTCTCTCCTCCTTTTGTTGTCAGCAAAAGAGTAATAGTTTTAGAAAAATAGAGACAAAGTGACCGAAATTAGTACAATATTAATACCCAATCGAGTATAGATTTTAAATACCAATAAGAATCAAATAAAAATCATAAATATTCTGTTAGGCGCATATTCCACTTTAGAATGATAGGGATGATGTCGGTATACAAACCATGTTGTTGTGTCAATTTGTGGTATATTTATAGCACAAATTTGAATATCTATTAATCATGCAGTAGAGCTTTTAAATGAGATTATTAGTTGTTATCCCACCCTTTGGTCAAGGCTGGAATATCAACAAATTAGCTGAAAAAGAATGGATATCGGGATTTGAGATCGATTGGAAACAATGCTGCGATCGATGTCGTTAAAGTTTGGCCAAGCTCCGATCAAGATGGGATCGTTTGGGAATGACGACCAAGGCTAGGAGAGGCTACCTTTCAAATTTCAGGCCAATCAGAGTTGGTATGCTCGAGATATGGATGGGTTAAAATACGTGAATAATGGCTCGTCTCAATACCTTTCGTATCGATCGGCAGGCAGCACTTTGAACCGATTTTGTTCGTATCGATCCACGTGGATATGGACGAGGATTTTGTATCGATTAGGGAGAAGGATTATATGGATTTTGACTCGATGGTTGTGGACTTGGATCGAACAGGCAAGCACATGATAGTTTGTTCGACTCGATGGTTTCGTGTCGATCAGGATGGAGCATAGCAGTATGCTTCGAATCGATGCATTTCGTATCATGTATTTGAGTCGATGGTGTTCCTGTCGATCAAGATGGAGACATCAGCATACTTCGAATCGAACCCATACGTATCGACTTCAAATCAGTGGACTTCGCATTGATGCTGCGCGAATCAATTGGATGGATGTACAGGTATACTTCGTATCGATCGTTGCTAGATCGATGCGAAGAAAGCGCATGAGAAGGATATGAAGAAGACCGAAGGCATTAACAGGTGGATGGACGCATATGGATACAAAGGGTTCAGGAGCCATGGTTCTATCGATCGAGTTCATATCAATCGATACGAAGCAGTCGATGGATACAGATTGATGGACACGAACGTGACCAATGCGAGCAGATGGATATGAACTGGGAATGTGCATGAATCGAAGGAAGAGGCATTCAAGGCAGTGTGGAAAATGGATCACACCCTGAGGATAAGGCCATGTCACCAGCATGCATGTGAAGGGCGTCAATACGAACATGTATCGCTACGAATTGATCGATGCAGACCAGATGATGTTGAGGAAGCTACATTTCATATCGATCATATCTCGAGATCTATAAGTCTAAATGCTATGAAATTTTCACAGGAGCTTACGTACAAGCTAAGGAATGTTCACGCCAAGTTTCGACTCCATTGGACAAAATTTTGATCGACACGAATTATGTTCGTATCGATCATGGATCGAGTCGAAACTTCATGGGATCGATCGCGTGGGCCCACTCCCTTGCCAGAAGAAGTCTTTCGAAATTTGAGCGAGATATTTGCATGCAGCATCTATAAATAGCACCCTAAAGCCTATAAAAAAAGGATCTTTTGGCTTTTCAACGTCCAGACTCTGTCCGATTCAACTTTGCACTCCATAGTTACTGTTGTACTCGAATTTTATGATAATTATCTGCTGTAATCAGTTGTAACCAGTGAGGAAAGTCAATAAAATATTAACTTTTGGAGTGGACGTAGGCTGAAGATAGCCGAACCACTATAAACCCTGTGTCTTTTTCTGTTTCTTTCCGTTTTATGTTTACTACACTTTATTTTTTATCCTCTACCTTACTTAGATCTATGATTAGTGATCATATTCTACTGATTTGTGTTCGTACACTGGTGATTTCACGATATTTGGGGTTTGTGACCAATTTTGGTGCAAATACTTTGCTGCTTTCACCGAGAACAACTAGCGCCCGCTATACCAGGTTCGGAGTTTATATTTGAAGGCTTAAGGGTTTAGATCTAAAGAGCTATGACAAATCAATTAATCGAGTAGAAGATAGAGAGCCGAGAGAAGTCATCATGAAGGGAGCCAGGAGGCATCATCAGGGGCTAATCAGACTTCAGCTTTCATCTCCAAAGATGAGATGGAGATGATGATGGGAGCTATGCATGAAGAATTTCTGGAAAGGCAGGAGGAGATGATGCAAAACCTCCTCAGACAGTTTGGACAAGCAGGAACAACTGGATCTTCAGGAGTTCAGATCCGCGGAGCTAGAGCAGAAGGACCAAATAGGCAATCGAATGGAGCAGCTCAACAAGGCACAACCCCTGATCAACACACAACTGCTAATCTGGATGGATCCAGACATGGGGGCACATCACCTGGTGGCAATGGACCAATCCATGGAGGAATTCCAGGTGATTCTACTCAACAAGATGCTGGAAGGAATGTAGAAGCGTGGGATAAAGAGTATGTATCAGAATACCCTCGGGGACTCGGGGAGAAACCATTGGCAGTCAATGCTGGGTTGGTTGAGATTATCGGGCGAACTATTCATTGAGGTTTGACAAATAGAGATCTGGAAGGAGTAAACATGGGTCTGTTTATTCGTAACATTAAGATAGCTTGGAATCCACCAGAATTCAAGCTACCTACGTTGGAAGTATACAATGGCAAGGCTAATCCTACTGATCACTTGATGAGATATAAAAGACATATGAAGTGCTAGGGGAATCGGGGAAGTGATGGCCCGATATTTTCCTCTATACTTGAAAGATATAGCTGCGATGTGGTTCAGATAGCTGGAGGAAGGATCTATCAGGACATGGACAGAATTGGTGGATAGGTTTCTGAAGAAATTTCGGGTTCATATCAAAAGGCCAAAGAACGTGATGATGCTAACGTCAGTAAAGCAAAGGACGGATGAATCACTTAGAGCTTTCTTAACTTGGTTCAATGCAGCGGTTGCTTCGATGGATCGGTCGGATCTATCGATGGTTTTAATGGTAGTAGTGTCAGGAATTAGAGAGAATTCGGATTTCAAAGTGTCTCTAATATGGGACCCAATAATGGAACTTGGTGAATTCTTTCAGGAAGCTGAGAGATTCCTTCGGTAGGAAGATGTATGTTTAGATATGAGATTAAAGTTGGTGAACGCGGCTGAGGACAAAGGGCCATCTAGCGGAGGCTTGGATAAAGATAAAGATAAAGGAAAAAAGAAAGTCGGATGACGAATCAGGAAAAGCTAGGAAGCGGTGGAAGGAACTAAAGTTGTCCACTTACATAGGATTAAACAAGACGTTGGAACAGATAACCATGGAGACTCAGAATCACTTTCCCTACCGAAGGCCAGCTAGAAGAGAACCCTTAGAACGTGAAAGGGCATCAGGAAGGCATTGTCTCTTTCACGATCTAGATGGACACAATACCAACAGTTGCAGGCATCTGAAGGACATAATCGAAGAGCATGTGAGGAATGGACGGTTGCGACAGTATGTCGGGGATCGGAATGCAGCGGTGGAACAGGAGCAATCACCGTCTACCTCAAACAATGATGGCGCGAGGCCCAGGAATGATGGCCGATTGGTTATCAATTGATAGGGATGATATGAAATAAGTAGCAAACTATTGGCAAGCGGCCAAGTCATTTACTCATGTACGTGGACCGAGATGGCCCATAGGCATGCTCTGAATGATGATAAACCGTGACGCTATGGTTTGTGAAATCTGTTTTTTCTCTTGGTTTGGACACATTTGTTTTTTTTGGTTTGGTTTTGGAGTTTGGTTTGAACTCCTGGTTTTATTTGTCTTTTGGTTTGGACTCTCGTTTAGATGATTATTTTCTATCTTGGATATTGATTTGGATTTCTTATATGGATTTATGGTTTTCTGATTTGATTTGGATTTTGGGTTGGATTTTGATTGGATTTTTATTCGATTTTTGGTAAATGGTCGTAGGGTATGGATTATGCCTGGAAAGGGGTAAGTCTCTTCGTCCGAACGTGGCGAATTGGCTTAATCGGGTCGTCGAGTACGGACTATGCTCGACAAGGGTCCGAAGCGACCAGCATTCGGCCTAGGACTTAGGCCCTATATTATCGGTTAATATTTCAGGTCGTCGAGTATGGACTATGCTCGACAAGGGTTCGGAGTGACCAGGATTCGTCTTAGGACTTAAGCCATGGCATTACTCAATGTCCAAGGACACTGGACCACGGTCATCAGGTGTGGATTGCGCTTGGCAAGACCCATAGAGGTTACGTATGTGAATATTGGCTATGAACGGCAAATGATTTGTATGTCGACTCGGAGAGGTCCTGGATTCGATTATTGATTATTGGATAAGAATGGATTAGGACTCGGTTGTTGAATTCGGATGGATATCGGATTCGGAACTATTCAAAACGCACCTTCTTATCACAAGCATGTTTTGGGGGGTAAATGTTACCCCACCCTTTGGTCAAGGCTGGACTATCAACAAATTAGCTGAAAAAGAATGGATACCGAGATTGGAGATCGATTGGAAACAAGGCTGCGATCGATGTTGTTAAAATTTGGCCGAGGTCCGATCAAGACAGGATCCATTGGGAATGACGATCAAGGATAGGAGAGGCTACGTTTCAAATTTCAGGCCAATCGGAGTTCGTATGCTTGAGATATGGATGGGTTAAAATACGTGAATAATGGTTCGTATCGATACCTTTCGTATCGATCGACAGACAGCACTCTGAACGAATTTTGTTCGTATCGATCCACGTGGATATGGACAAGGATTTCGTATCGATCAGGGAGAAGGATTATATGGATTTCGACTCGATGGCTGTGGACTTGGATCGAACAGGTAGGCGCATGATGGTTTGTTTGACTCGGTGGTTTCATGTCGATCAGGATGGAGCATAGCAGTATGCTTTGAATCGATGCTTTTCATATCATGTATTCGAGTCGATGGTGTTCGTGTCGATCAAGATGCAGACTGCAGCATACTTCGAATCGAACCCATATGTATCGACTTCAAATCAGTGGACTTTACATTGATGCTGCGCGAATCAATTGGATGGACGCATAGGTAGACTTCTTATTGATCGTTGCTAGATCGATGCGAAGAAAGCGCATGGGAAGGATACGAAGAAGACCGAAGGCATTAATAGGTGGATGGATGCATATGGATACGAAGGGTTCTGGAGCCATGGTTCGTATCGATCGAGTTCGTATCGACGATACGAAGCAGTTGATGGACACAGATTGATGGACACGAACGTGACCAATGCGAGCAGATGGATGCAAACTGGGAATGTGCATGAATCGAAGGAAGAGGCATTCAACGCGGCATGGAAAATGGATCACACCCTGAGGATAAGGCCACGTCACCAGCACGCATGTAAAGGGCATCGATACGAACATATATCGATACAAATTGATCAATGCAGACCAGACGACGTTGAGGAAGCTACATTTCGTATCGATCATATCTCAAGATCTACAAGTCCAAATGCTATGAAATTTTCATAGGAGCTTACGTACAAGCTAAGGAATGTTCACACCAAGTTTCGACTCCATTGGACAAAATCTTGATCGACACGAATTATGTTTGTATCGATCACGGATCGAGTTGAAACTTCATGGGACCGATCGCGTGGGCCCACTCACGTGCTAGAAGAAGTCTCGCAAAGTCTGAGCGAGATATTTGCATGAAGCATCAATAAATAACACCCCAAAGCCTACATAAAAAGGATCTTTTGGCTTTTCAACGTCCAGACTCTGTCCGATTCAACTTTTCACTTCATAGCTGTTGTTGTACTCGAATTTTACGATAATTATCTGCTGTAATCAGTTGTAACCAGCGAGGAAGGTCAATAAAAGATTTACTTTTGGGGTGGACGTAGGCCGAAGATAGCTGAACCACTATAAACCCTGTATCTCGGTCTATTTCTTTCCATTTTAAGTTTACTACTCTTAATTTTTTATCCTCTACCTTACTTAGATCCGTGATTAGTGATCATATACTACTGATTTGTGTTCGTACACTGGTGCTTTCACGATATTTGGGGTTTGTGACGAATTTTGACGCAAACAATAGTGTTCTTAATTTTTAAAATGAATTTAAGTATCTTCTAACCACGCATAACCGTGAAGACTTTTAAATGGGATTAGAATCAACTTATCTATTTAATTAATCAATTTCGATATGTGTTCCATACATATATAACTGTGAGAACTTTTAAATGAGCATGAAAGCACATAATCAAAAATTCCAAGTAATTCACTCATGCATAACCGTGAGGACTTTTAAATGAGAGTGAATGCATTGGATGTTTTTATTGCTAAAAATATAATAAAATGAAAGTGAATAATTTTCTATTTAAAATACCACATATTGGCATGCTATATTGGATTTTTATGAGTGATGGTCGATAGAAATAGAAATGGTCATGGAATTTTTACCCACAAAAAGTTTTTACAACTCTTGTTTAAATTTCTAAAGAAATTTACTAAATATACTGTCTCAAGTTATAATATATGATCAATATCGACACTCGTCACTTTTTCAATCACTATTTATCTTTTTGATAATCAATAAGGAGTCAAATTAGTTAATGTAGTCATTTAAAATAAAATCCAGAAATAATTATAAAATTTTCAAAAATGACCATTCTGAAATAAGGTCAACAAAAACGTTTTCCGGAAGGGGTTTTATAAAAATGTCTGCTACTTGAAAGTTATTTCAAGTGAAAAATATGCAGATATTTTCTTTGAAAAACGATGTAACTACTGAATATTTCAATATAAATCATGCTCCACTAGTAATTGTTCTATCAACTAGATTTCCAATGTAATCTACATCCGAATTTTCCTTTGACTCAAGATTATCATTAATTGGATGTTATAGACCAGACCGTGAAGTGTGTAACAAAATACCTTAAAATCAATTTTAACAGCTTTTAAATGAAATTCTTTTGAATTTAAATCGTACAACTTTACAAACAGTGACCATAGTGTCAGATCCAAAAGCAATAAGATAAGCAAATATATCTATGTGTATCATGAGTAATCATCAATCAATAAAACAACATCATTAGTTCAAACAAATTTATATTGAACTAGTCCAGAGATTATAGATGTACTTATAGTGTTCTCAGCATAAAAAATATAACTGGCCAACAATTTTGAAAAAGTCAGAATCAAGAACAACACTCAATTCCTTATCACATAACTGCTTGGTTTAAATTCAGACTATGGTGCAGATTATCACATTTAATACATCGTTCAAGATAGATGTACTGTTACCTATTTTACCATTACGATAATTTTTCATTGTTTCCCATTGTGATTCTGCCACCTCTTTACTAGGCTAAGGAACCTTGATTTTTCGTCCGTTGTGTGCCTAGAACAGCTAGAATCCAGGTAACACTATTGTCGACAAAAGATTTTGTGACCAATTTGTTTTTATAGGTCCATGGTTGTTAGTGGCAAATGATTTTGAAAAATATGTTTGTGGAGGCCCAAGACTATTTATATTTGTTCCTTTTGGCACCCATATTTGTTTGATTTTAAGGAATTTTATATTCGTGCCTTTTGGAACCCAAATTGGAATGGTTTTTACGTTTTTGGGTTTATACCAACAAATGTTTTGATTATGTCCAATTTTTCTACAAATTGGGCACTCAGATTTGCTTGACTAATTTTGCTTCTAACAAGTTTAGGTTGATTATATCCAAGTCCTTGCCTATCTGTATTAACATTTTGTTTCCATAATAGCATATTTAATGATCTTTCACTTTTTGAAAATTTTTCGAAAGTCGTAGACAATTGTTGGACTTGTTTTTTGAGAGATTTATTTTCATTTAATAATTGTGTGTACTTTTTAATAGAATTCTCTCTCCACGTATTTTCACTTTCTTTTAAAATTAGAATTTAATTTTCAAGAGATTTAATTTTAATTTTCGGTTTTTTAATCTCTTCTTCAAATGATGGACACTTATCACGCTTAGGGCTCTTGGTTTGATAGTTTTTGACTAATTAATCAAGCTGTTTATTTAAATCTATCAAAGTATCTCTTTGTGATTCAATTTTAGCGTATTTCTCCTTAAGTCTTTCGAAACAAGCATTTACTTCGTGGAAATATATAAGTAATTCTAAGTGAGTAAGTTTTGATACCTCGCATGACTCGTCATCATCACTGTTATTATATCACCTCGAAAGCACAGATCTGCTTTTTCGCTCTCACTGCCCGTGCTTTTATCATCTTCATCAGTTTCATCCCAAGTGGTTGCAAAACTTCTCCTTTTTAGTTTCTTTCCCTGGCTGAATCGATTTTGAGGACAATTTGGCTTGATGTGACCAGTTTTATTGCACTTGTGGCAAATGAACTCTTGCTCATCTAAGTTGTCTAGTGTTTGGGCTATTCTTCTTTTCAATTATTGATTTAGAGCTGGATTTCCATATTTGCAATTCCACCTTTTGAATATCTTTATTAATAGTGCTAGCTCACCTACTCCATCATCATCATCACTTTTCGTTGTTCCTTTAAGAGCTATTGATTTCTTTTGAGTATCAGCTCCTTCTTGTTCTTCCTAGAATTTTACTTCTAGCTCATAAGTTGTGAGATTTCCAATAAGTTCTTTGACTTTGATTTGTTTTAAATCTTTTGGCTCTTAAATGGCTGTAACTTTCGCTTCAAAACTTCGTGGAAGGACTCTAAGGATTTTTCGGACTATTTCTAATTCTGTGTATGATTTTCCAAGAGCTTTTGGTTTGTATACGATATTGGAAATTCGTCCATACATCTCTTTAAAATTTTCTTCCTTGGCCATTGTGAAACCCTCGTATTCAATACTAAGCATGGCAAGGCGAGATTCCTTGACTTGAGATGTTCCTTCGTGTGTCACTTCAAGTATGCCATATTTCCTACGTAGTAAGACAATGTGAGACACGATTAAATTTAGTTGATCTAAAGAACAAATAATAAAATTCATAGCTTTAGCACTAGCATTCTGTAGTCTATTTTCAAGATCTGTCCATTGATCCATCGATTTATCCATTTCCTGATTATTTACCACTATAGTTGGTGTCCTATATCCTGTCTCAACAATATTCCAAGCATCAATGGTTTTCAGAAAAAATTTCATTCTATTTTTCTAGTAAGCGTATTCACCATTGAACATTGGTTGTCTAACCATGGACTGGCCCTTAGAAAAAGCATTATTAAAAGAAGCCATTTTAGAAAAAAAAATTAAAACACAAATTGGTTTTTGAAAAATCAAAAATTTTAAAATCAGAAATTGGCTCTTGTTCCTAGCTCTAATACCACTTATAGGAACGATTTCACCCTAGACGGGGGGGTGAATAGGGTGATTCTATTAATTATTAAAATTTAATGCGGTAGTATATAAAATAATCACAGCACTCATAATAGCAGAATAATTGCAACACAGACAAGAGCAGAATATAAAAAGCAGAGATAGAACAACATAGATTTACCCAGCTTCGGTAACACCCTGTCTAGGTGCTGCCCCCAAGGTTTCTACTAGAAATTAAGTAGTCAGACGCTTACACATGTAAACTCAAGACGCCCGTTATCGACTAACCTAACTCTACGTCAAAAACCCTGCCACAACTCAACCACTGAGTTGCGAATTCTCGAACCACACCACCGTAGTTCGTCCCTTAGTCACACGACTAGAATTTACAAAATTTCAAAATAAAAATACAAATTAAAACGACTTAAAAAAAGAACCCTAATATATAAATTAAGAGACCAATTATAAAGTCCGACCTAAAAACAAAATACAGTAAAAGAATATCCCCTTTATCTCTTTATTTCTTCGGCCTGGCGTATCCTTTTTGTTGAAAAAAATGATTGCGTTCTTCTCGTTCCTTCTTCGATCTGAAAGTAGGCTTTTGATAAATTGAATACGCAGATAGTTTGTTGGTCGATTACAATGGCTATTGCTTTGATTTGCTTCAGCAATCATCTTACTTCGATTTGCATATGGTCGTTTCAATTCGATGAGTTTAGTATGAATTGGTATGTGATTTTATGCTCTTTGCTTTACTGGTTAATTTCCTTGAACTCGATGATATTCATGCCAATGATGTAGATGGTTTATATAGAGATGAAAATCCTAAATTTACGTTCGAATATATTTTGAATTTGTTTGTTAAAAATTTGGCTCGACCATTGATTTTGCATCAATGCTTGTGATTTGTACTGACTTGTTCAGATTCGTATATTTTATGATTACTTGATTATCACGGCTTTGATTTTGAACTTGCTCTATTCCTTGATTACCAGGGCTTTGAATTCTCTGACGATGTTGATTTATCTTGACTTTGGTCATGGTTGATTTCAGCCATTTGAAATGATTTCTGGACTTTGTTCGATTTACTGTATATATCACTTTTTGAAATTGTTTGACTCAACGCTTAGACTTGATTTGAAACTACTGTTACACTTGCTTATGCTAGTTCAACCTGCTACAGTTTCATCGATATATATATATATATAAGCATATGTACGCATATATGTATACATATATTTGTATTACTTTGACAAATGTCATAAACTTGTGCATGTTTCAATATGCATTGTTCTGTATATTTGAGCATTTATTTGCTATTGCCTCTGGCTTCACTACGAATGCAAATATTCATGTTATACTATGATAATATTTGACTTTGACTTATTATAAATTGCTTCTCTTTACTGCTGACAATTCATTATTCACTGTCTTTTTTCGTACTCCCCTGGTGACTTGTTCATTCGAACTTGCTCTGGATAGTTGTTGTGCACCGCATACATATTTGTTCATATATATGTATGTGTGTTCGAGTAGTTCATGTTACCAGGACCTTTTGTTTGGTCATTAGCTTAATCTGATTCCATTGGTATCTGGTTGCTCCTTTGTTTCAATGAGTCTGATTGCACTTGAGTCATATTAGACTTCATGTAGTCTTTACTTTTGTACCTGCACTTGTTGTCTGAAATGTTGAAATTACTGTGTTCATAGTTTGGGTTGACCTGTTCATTGCACTATGCAGTCAAGTAGTTTGCTTGTTCTTATGAAACTGTCTTTTTTCTTTGTACATGTTGAAAGTAAATTCTGCATCATGTCTTCATTTGGCCTTGCCCATCGACTTGTATTTGCAACTGTACTGGTTTGCATTAAGCTCTGTCCATTGTTCTTCGAGTCTGCACAGGTTTGTTGCTTCGAGGCAGATTATCATGTTCAGTGTATGACTTCACTACGTAAATATGAGCATGTTGAAGTGTTGAGTCATGTGTATACTTGTTTTCCTCCGTTATGTATTGTTCACTACGTTTTGTATTTGTTCATTTTTGATTTTGGACTGGTCAAGTTGTTTTAGTTGTCTTGACCATTTTATTGAACTTGTACATTTGGATTGCACCTGTGTTAAACCCAGCTTATAGCTCGGGTTTGACCTTATGCTCGTGTCATGACTTTATTTGTATTGCACTTAAGTTGAACCCAACTTTTGATTGGGTTTATCCTTGTGCTCACCTGTCCCTGCAATTTTGTCAAGTGTATATCGGTGTGCATGGCCTTATGGCATGCATAGTGCTACTTTGTGCTTGTCACAAGCTATTTGTGTATGATGAATTCAAAAATGAATATGATGACGAACAACCCAAACAACCGGGGTAAATAACATTTTCAAAATACACATTTTATTTTACACTTGCGCAGATATTCCTTTTCAATTTTACTGCGTCAGTGTGTATTTTGCAGATAACTCAAATGCTGGATTCAATCTGGAATGGAGTTGAAGAATAAATGCGAGTGAATGAGTGATATGTAGTGAGGTGCAAATGTAATGGAAATTGTGTGTGTATATAGTGAGAGATCAAATTTGTACTATTCAAAATTATAACAAAATATTTGTTTGAATAAAATATCTATTTGAATTTAAATTCTTTGTTATTTATTTTATTTAGCAAATATTTATTTAATTATTGTTTGTACCAAAATTGGGCGCAACACTCTTCGAAAGTGTTTGAAGAGATAAAATAAAGAAAATAAATATAAAAGAACAATTATCTAACAAACACTCCAAATAATAATCAGAAAAACAGCAGAGAAACGTAAAGATTTATAGTGGTTCAGTGTGTTACCTACATCCACTATGAAATGGTTAACTTTTATTAACTTTTGCTTGCTGGTTACAATGAATTACAACAGTGAATTTCGAGTACAACAGTGATTTTTGAGTACAACAATGATTTTGCTGCCGGTTTTTTTTTCAGTTGAGAGCCTGTGTGTTGTAGTATATGTATGCCAAATTTCATTACAAAACATGTTCTTTTGATGCCTGAAAACTGCACTGCAAAATAAGTGCACGGCTTGGAAATTACATGTACACATTTTGTTTTCTGAGTTGCTGCAAATGTGGCCTGAGTCCATGTTTGTGACATCATATCTCTTTCATTTCTTGCTTGAATTGCGTGATTTTTTTGTTGTAAAGATAAAGTTTTCTACTATAAGCATATCAATATTGAGCTCAATCCGATGCCGTTTGGTCCTCTGTTTTATGTCTAAAAGTTGAACCTAGAATGGATTTTTAGGCCTGGGCACATCTTGTTGAACTATTACAAACATGGTCTGAGTCCATGTTTGGGGCAGTGTAAAATTTTCATTTTCTATTGGAATTCATTAATTCTTTTTGGTTTCAAAGATGAAGTTTTCTAATTTATGCACACCAATTTTTAGTTCAATCAAAGATCGTTTGGCCACCTGCTTTATGTCCGAAAGTTGAACCTAGAGAAGATTTCAGACCGAGATGTTTCAAGTCAGATACCCTTTGGACTTGGCTTATTCTTCTTCCGCATGGACTTTTCTGCTAGCTCTTTTTGTTGTAGCTTTTTGTGTAGTCCTTTTTGGGTTTCTACTCTGATATGTATATTCTTTTGACTCGCTTGTATATTATGGTCATCATACCACATATGTGATGTATCATTTTGTATACTTTGTAATGTATCTATCTATGTATATATGTGTGATGATCTACTAAATTGTGATGTGTTTTGCATTCGAGTTGTATTTTGTTCTGATAGATCCTATGGCCACCTATGGTTTTGTATTAAGTATTTATTGGATATATCGATCCGCTTGAGATAGAAAAAATATGGCATTTGTCGACGTATTCAATAGATATTTAAGACAACTCTATAGATGGTCGCTCCTATCCAGCCCTATTCTCTCCATTAGCAGACAGTATTACCCAGTAATACTCTTTGTTAATGTGGGTCTCAGGGTGGAGTCCGGATGTAAGAGAACCAAAAAGTCTCTTTTATGTACGTTTTGGACTGCTATTTATAGACATAGGCTGCAAATATCTCGCTCAGATTTTGGAAGAGCTCTTCTCGCATGTGGGTGGGCTCGCGCGATCGATCCCTTATCGTTTGGAGTCGATCAGTGATCGATACGAACGCAATTCGTATCGATCGAGATGTGCTCAAATCGAGTCGGGATTGATCATGAACATTCTTGAGGACATACATAAGATCCTATGAAAATTTGGTGGCATTTGGACTTGTATGTTTTAAGTTATGATCGATGCAAGTTTGGATTTTTCGAAGGCTGTTGAATTCGTATCGATGCTGTTCGTATCAATAGATTCATATTGATGGTTCTGCACGTGATATCTGATGACGTGGCACTTGCTTTTAGGATCGATCCACTTATTATGCCGAGTGACCGAGTCAACCATCTTCATGTGTTCTCTTCGTATCGATCATTTGAGGCTCTGTTCGTATCGATGCTCACGGGTCACTTCGTATTGATGGCTGAGGGCCACTTCATATCGATAGCTGGAGGTCATTTCATATCGATAGAAGATATCACTTCATATCGATCGTTCTATGGTTCATTCGTATCGATCATTGATCGATCGATCCGAACTGTACAATTGAAATCGATATGAATTGGCTCCAATTGATGGATGCGAAGTCAAGAAAATGTGATGCATACGAAGTAGACGTTGGTCGATCGATACGAACAAGCTGGAGATAATGGATGCGAAGAACGCCGCTTTCTATGGATACGAACTTGTGCTCGCCTGATTGATACGAAGCTATGTGCACCCGATAGATTCGAATAGATTGATACGAACGTGGTTTCTTCCTAGTGGCTTGATGGATATGAACAACGTGATCACTCGAGTTGTATCAATCATATCTTCAGCGTACGATCACGGATTGACTTGAAATTTGAAAGGCTTTTATTGCTTTTATTGTCATGTCATATCAATTGTAGTTCGATCCAGACTCGGACCAGATTTACCGGTAGCGAACCTGCGTATAACCGATCTTCGGGACGGACCATCTTCGATTTTTCAGTCAATTTCTTGGTGTCACGGCCTTGCCAAAAGATGGGATAAAGTTTGCCCCGCAAAGTACATCTTGTGAGAACATGACATGTTTTGAAAAGCTGCAATCTTCATTCTGAACTGTTTTATCTGACTTGTTTGAATGGTTGTTTTCTTCTCGTCGAAAGATGTAACCTTTGATTAATCTTCAGTAATACAAATAATGAACCGTTGACTGCTAATTGTTGTACTGTGCAATGTTGTAACTGAGCATTGAATGATAGAAAACTATTGTTCGTTGTTGTAATTCTCACCAGATAAGCATTCAACTTCTGTGAATTTTGAAAATTGAATGTAAGTCCGTCATACATGTATGTATGTTAGCCTTACTCTCGCTAACACTCACATGTTCGTGAGTCGTTGTCAGTTTTCTTGCATCGAATTTCATATCAATTCTCTCCTGAATCGATGTGAAATTCTATTTTTAACAACGCTTGACGGTTGTTTGGATCGATAAAAACTGACCTTGAGGTGATCGATATGAAATTTTTTCTTCTGCCGATCAATACAACAGGGACTTCTGCCGATCGATCCGTACTTGCATTTTGAGGGATACGAAAATTTTGGATTTTTGAACATTTGACTCCGACAAGCTTCTGCCCTTCATTATTGGACTTAACCTTTTCACTACATATTTGACTTCCCTTTGAAGCTCGTCGATGGAACTACAACTTGAAAAACTTAACAAACTTTTAACTCGGATCCGTCTTTAAAGTCGGGATGGCACGGTTGTGACGGTCAGTGATGACGGTCACTCCAGTTTAATTTCAAACTCTTGTTGCTTGAACATTCCTTAAACTTTTATAGAATTTCCTAAGTATTACGTAGCACTGCATTGCATAACATGTTTATACACTTCACAGTAGGGAACACACGGGCTTATTATCATCTAATGATGGTTTTTGATAAGTTGATTAGCCATGGAATCTAAAAGTTCATAGCAAAAGGAGCTTCAAAGTTCACCTCCTTTAATATAGAGATACCGGTCTTCGCGGTCGAAGTTATAGATCCGGCTCCGGACGAGTTGCCAGATGCCAGGTTTATCAGGAATCCACAAGATTCTTTACTGTCCAACGTTTCTGAAGATATGTTTGGGTGGATATACCTAAGACACGGCTTGCCATTGGACGATGTCTTATTACGGGGACCGAATGATAGGCCACATGCTCCTCCTGAAGGGTTTACTGCCTTTAACAGACATTCATGCACAGCGGGTAGTCTCCCTCCCTTCAACCAATACATTCAAGAGGTGCTAGCTTTCTTTGGAATCGCCCCATCACAACTACACCTGAATGGATACACACTGCTGAATAGTTTATTCGTTGTATTCATGAAGCATCTTTCTCGACCCCCGACCCCGATCGAAATCAGACACCTGTTCAATGTCAAGAGTCGGGGAGATAGCCCTTCTTTCACTTTCTTAGAGGCGGTCAGGAATTGCCAAGCTGTAACTAGTGCCTAGACCAGATTGAGCTACTTCAAAACTGAGTGGTTCTATGTTCGATCCCCTCCAGGGTTCGCTAGTCGATGGTTAGTCAGACATAAGCGCTACAAATTTTCCAGTAACTAAAAGAATAGCTGTAACTAACACTTAAACAAATATCTTCTTTCCTTTACAGGTGCAATTCCATGACCTGAAGGCGCACACTTCAAAGAAATAGTACGGGTCCTTCAAGAAGTGCCAAGTGAAATGAGGGAAATCGAGTCGGTGCTTACAGATAGAAACTTGAGAATTGTTAGGCTAATTGAATGAAACTAAAGCATCAGACCGGAGGGGATGCTCAGGGTAGCTCCGATGAGGCAGGTGAAGCGTAAAGCACTAGAGGTTTTAATAGCCGAGGAGGGCGATGAAGAAAACACGCCTACTGATGATGAACCCGAAGCCGGGCCTTCTGACAGCTTTCAAGATCTCGAGGGAAGGAGGAAAGGCAAGGCAGTAGCATATAAGCGTCACAAATCTTCGAGATGGAAATCCGTAATCATGTCTCTGCCTGTCTCTGGTATTAAAATTTCGGAGGCTCCTCCCTCGCGATTAGAGAATCCTTTCGAAGGACTTGCTGACGTCCCGATTCCAGACTATGTGTCACTTCAACACGATACCGGATTGGAGTGGCTTCAAAGTGCTCTAGATCTAAGCGAGTCTCTTCCCACAAGTGCGGCTGACATTACCGGTTGGTCGAGGGGGTTGCACATATATATACATTTCACGGCACTATGCGGTTTCCAGTCTTGAGTTGTCCGCTTCGAGAGATTACTAACTTTGTTTTTCCTTTATTTTTTAGATACAACGACTAGGCGAGATTCTATGCTTGAAGTCTCCATTCAGCGTGCCAGTCATCAAGTTCATACTATGAGTCCCGCCGGAGGGAGGATGATAGGACCACGATCATGATTATTCCAGCCAAGAGCGTTATGAGAGGGATAGAGATAGAGACAGAGAATATAGATATCGATCCTGACTGCATTCTCCACCTCCTCGAGTCCCTACATAACCCTCTACTCACAGCACACATCCGCCGGAGCCTCCACACCAAAAACCATCTTCTCATGTTCTAGGGTCCGAGCCACAACACTGAATGACCGAAGCTACAACTCCCACTGTTACTGAGTAGGCTATTTGACGCAGCGGATAACAACTTTGATCACGAGATGATGCTTCATGTCAAATAAATCGATAAAACGATACAATGATGAATGATGAATTGATGATACCCAAGATAAATGCCCAAATCCGTTGATCTCACGAGATACTGGATTCTAGCTATTTTTAACACGTTGATTGCGCACGATACCATGTAGAAGATCTATGATTCTTCGATGTTGACCTCGCGCACGAGATTCCATGAATCGGCTTCAAGTTCGTTGATTCGAGCGCACTCGAATAACCGAAGATGGAGAAAGGAGAGAACTTTCAACATCCAATTTTAAAGAGGCACAAAGCACTCAAACAAAAGTTTATTCAAAAATCAACAACAACTACAAGTGACACAAACCCGCCTATTTATAGGCTTAGAACACATACAACTCAACAAGTTACAACCTTACGACAAAAGAAAACAAAATACCAATGACTTAACAAACATTGCGACTTAAGAAATTCATCACAAATGACTTAAAACTTGCGACTTAATAACTTGCTCGTTCGCGACCTTCAGGAGATGGTTTCGTTCACGACCCAAGGAAACTGCTCGCGACTTAAGGAGGAGCATGGCAGCGACCTAACTTTGGAGTGCGACCTATCGGAAGAATTCACGATTTAACTGGAGAATGACGCGACTTAAGGAAGAGGAGGAGTGTCCCACGGCTTCTCATCTTGTTTGCGACCTAAGCTGGAGGAGGGAAAGCGACTTAGGCAAGGTCATTCGCGACCTAAGGAGGAGCGGCGTAAGGTTGGAGCAAATCGCGACCTAGCGACTTCGTCGCGACTCAAGGCGGAGCAACCTAGGGCTGGAGTGAATTGCGACCTAGCGACTTCGTCGCGATTCAAGGCGGAGCGACCTAAGGAGTTCGTTCTCGATTCCAGGTATGCTGCCGCATCATCCTCCTCTTGCTGACAAAAATTCGACCTCGAATTTGCACGTCTCTCTACCTCAACAAGCTCATCCCCATGGTACGGAATCAAATGCTTAACGTTGAAAACGTCTTCAGTGTGAATATGATCTGGCAACTTCAACCGATATGCATTATCATTGATGTTCTTCAAAATTTCTACTGGACCAAATTTTCGAGCTTTCAACTTGTTGTAAGTTCCAACTGTACGATCTTTTGTCAGCACTGCGTAAACCAAATCACCTTCTTTGAAGTCTACACTCCTTCGCTTCTAATCTGCCAGTTGTTTATACTTCTCATTTGATGCAAGTAATCGTTCATGAACAATCCTATGACACTCCTACAACTCATTCACGAAATCAAAAGCTCGTTTAACAACCCCTTTCTGAAGTGGAACTGTCGAAAAATCCAACGGCCCCTTCGGAATTGCTGAATATACCACTTGAAATGGACTGAATCCAATACTTCGATTAACGGCATGATTATGTGCGAATTCTGCTTGACATACTTCACATCCCAGCTCTTTAAGTTATCTTCACAAGACATCTCAACAAGTTCCCCAATGATCTATTTACCACTTCCGTTTGCCCATCTGTTTGCGGATGATAGGCGCTACTAAAATCCAGCTTCGTTCTAACCATTTTCCACAGAATCAACCAGAAATGACTTAGAAATCGCGTATCCCGGTCAGAAACAATGGATTCAGGTAGCCCATGTAGTCGATAAACTTCCTTAAAGAACAATTGAGCAACACGGACTGCATCAGCTGTCTTTTTACAAGCTATGAAATGTTTCGAAAATCTGTCCACCACCACATATATAGAATCATTCCCTCATCGAGTTCTTGGAAACCCAAAACAAAATCCATGCTGATATCAACCCATGGTCTGGTAGGCACAGGCAACGGCATATACAATCCTGCATTCGTAGCTGTCCCTTTGGAAACTTGACAGATGTGACATCTCTCCACAAATCTTTCAACTTCTTTCCTCATGGAAGGCCAAAAATAAGATTGAGAAATCAATTGCAATGTGCGATCTCTTTCCACATGACCTTCTTCATGTAACTCCTTCACAATCTTCATTCGCAAACTACAATCTGGAATACATAATCAATTTCCTTCGAAAAGAAAACCATCCACTAACACAAACTCATCCATCTTCCCTTTATTGATTTCGTCTAAAAACTTCGCAAAGTAAGGATCTTCAACAAACAATTCTAGAAGTATATCAAACCCCGTCACTTCAACCTTCATCGTAGTCAATAAATGATTTCTCCTACTCAATGCATCTGCCACTCGATTTGTAACTCCCGATTTGTGTTTCTCAACAAATGTAAACTATTGTAAGTATGCAATCCACGAGGCATGCCTAGTTGCAATCTTGTCCTGCCCTTGCAAATGCTTCAACGCTTCATGATCAGTATATATAACAAATTCTTTATGGAACAAATAGTGTCTTCGATGCTTCACTGCGTGTACAATAGCACAAAATTCTACATCATAAGTATTATATCTCATCTTGACACCTGAAAGCTTCTCACTAAAATAAGCAATAGGACGGCCCCTCTGACTTAACAGCCCTCCAATTCCAACCTTAGATGCATCAGTTTGTAATTCAAATAGCAGTTGAAAATCCGGCAAAACTGAAATTGGTGTTGTAGTCAAAAGTTCCTTGATACGCTCAAAAGCACATCCTGCTTCCTTCGACCATGAAAACTGCTTGCCCTTCATACAATCAGTTACAGGCGCCATCACACTACTAAAGTGCGGTATAAATCTCCGATAAAATGAAGACAACCCATGAAAACTTTCTGTTATAGTCTTGGGCTGTGGCCAATCTCTGATTGCTTCAACTTTATTCTGATCCACCTGTATTCCTCCTTCCGATACAATATATCCCAGAAATAAAACACTCCACGTCATAAACACGCATTTCTTCATCGCTGCATAGAACTGTTCTTAACGAAGAATAATTAGCCCCTTTCGCAAATGCTGAATATGCTCCTCCGTGCTTGCACTATAAATCAAAATATCATCAAAGTAAACTACCACAAATTTCCCAATGTACGGTCTAAAAATTTGGTTCATCACCCTCATAAATGTACTGGTGCATTCGATAGACCAAACGGCATAACCGGCCATTCATACAACCCTTCCCGTGTCTTGAATGTTGTCTTCCACTCGTCCCCTGGTCTAATTCGGATCTGATGATAACCACTCTTAAGATCAATCTTCGAAAAGATAACAGCTCCACTGATTTGATCCAACAGATCATCAAGCCTTGGCATCGGAAACCTATATCTGACAGTTATTTTGTTGAGCGCCCTGCTATCTGTACACATCCTCCACGATTCATCCTTCTTCGGCACTAACAGTGCTGGTACAGTACAAGGATCGAGACTCTCCTGAACACGCCCTTGTTCAAGCAACTCCTCAACCTGTCTTCTCAACTCCTCGTGTTCCTTTGGACTCATCCTGTAATGTGGTCTATGCGGTAACACGGCTCCTAGAACAAGATCTATTTGGTATTGTATGTCCCTCAACGGTGGTAACTCTTTGGGCAACTCTTCTGGAAATACATCTTCAAATTCTTCCAGCACTGGCTTTACTTCTTCAGGAATTTCAACCACTTCATTACTCTCACGTCCAATCAACAAAAATACTTCAGGTTCATCTTCGACTTCTTTAACAAACTCCTTCAAAGATAGCAAAGTCTTCAGTTCTTCAATCTCCTCCAACTTGTTGTCTTCTTGTTGTCGCTTCTTAGGAACTAAAGTGATTTTTATGCCCTCAAACATGAAACTGTAGCTATTGGTATGACCATCATGTTGCACAACCCTATTTATTGCCATGGTTCCCCCAGCAACAGATGACACACATCGATATCCACAACATCACACCAAATCTCATCTTTATATTTCTTCCCAATCGAAAAAGTTACACAAGTTCTTCTACCAACCTTCACTTCCCCACCTTTCCTCAACCAGGCTAACTTGTAAGGTTTGGGATGCTTCTCTGTTTTCAATGCCAACTTCTTCACAGCCTCTGTAGAAATAATGTTATCACAGCTTCCCGCATCGATGACAAATTTGCAAACCTTCCCCAGAATAGTGCATGTTGACTGAAAAATGTTGCTCCTCCACCAGCTAGGATCATCCTCTTGCTTTGTTGTTAAACAAGATCTCCTCAACATTAAATTACAACCCTCATCTCCCGACAGCTCTTCTTCCTCCTCAACTTGTGGTGAATTGGAATGTTCTACTTCTTTATCCTCATCCTCAACCTAAGCTACCATTGCTCGCTTCTTAGGCTTTGGGCATTCATTGCTCTTGTGACCAAATTCATGACAGTTATAGCACTTGAAATTGTTGTTGACTTTGGCCTTAGCAGTTTCATTGACAACTGGTTTTCCAACAGCCTTGGACACATTCGCGTTGCTACTAGCCCCTTTCACTTGATTGTTGGAATTTGTAAACACACCACCTCCTCTTCTGCCTTGCTTCTCCCAAGCTAGAGCCTTTTGGTGTGCTTCAGCCACGGATCTCGGATCAAACATATTCACCATATCCTGGATCTGCATTCTCAACCCTCCAACAAATCTTGCGGTCAGCTGTTCCTTTGTCTCCATGATGTCATTCCTGACAATCAGTTGGTAAAATTCATCCGTATATTCATTCACAGACTTTGTTCCCTATCTCAAGTTCTGCAATCGCTGATACACAAGGGATTGATAGTTATAAGGCAAGAAAGTAGCCTTCATTAACTTCTTCATCTTCTCCCATGAGACAATCTTCGATTTGCCCATTCTTTCCCGTGTAAGTTTGGTTTGCTGCCACCATGCCATAGCTCTTACTCTCAACCGAGTAGCAACCAACTTAACTCTGCGATGCTCGGGAACTTCTTTGAAGTCAAAATCTCTTTAACATTAGATAACCAATCAAGGAATTCTTCAGCTTGCATACTACCCTTGAATTCTGGAATTTCGGTTTTCATCCCCGACTCCCATCGTCGATCATCTTCTACATCCCTATATTGACGTCGTACACGGTCTCGATCTCAAAAGTGAATACTACCTCCGTCACTATCTTCATCATAATCACGTGTACTTCGATATCGATCTCGGCCATCAACATCCCTATGATCATGCATGTCTCTTCTATTATGTCTTTCATCTTCATGATATGGCTCGTACTCAAACTCAGGTTGAGTTCTTCGTTCTTCATTTCGATAGTCATGGTGATCTCTCCTCATCGAAACTGACGATTATCTTCTACCCATGTAAGATTGTGGCGACACCCTCCTCGCTTCCGTAACCGATGGTGAAACCCTGTTTACTCTATGATTCGAGACTGGCGACCTTCTCCTTTGACTTTGATTCATATCGATCATCACTTTCTCCAACTTCTCAATACCTTCATTGAACTTCTCATTGATACGCTGTTCCATTGCCTCAGCTTCTTCTCTTCGATACACATCTACAACATTTTGATGACGGCTAGCTCTTCTCGGCGGCATGATAGAATCTTCAAACACACACTTCAATACTTAGCTTTGAAAAGGATTTGGCTCGGCTGCACTTAACTCGGCCTGATCAAACAAAGTGATGCACAACTCCCAAAACTTCCTCTTTACTCCCAATAGACCCGGCTCAACTATGATTGGCTAAGTCTAGCTCTGATACCAAACTGGCGCAGCGGATAACAACTTTGATCACGAGATGATGCTTCGTGTCAAATAAATCGATAAAACGATACAATGATGAATGATGAATTGATGATACCCAAGATAAATGCCCAAATCCGTTGATCTTACGAGATACTGGATTCTAGCTATTTTTAACACGTTGATCGCGCACGATACCATGTAGAAGATCTATGATTCTTCGACGTTGACCTCGCGCACGAGATTCCGTGAATCAGCTTCAAGTTCGTTGATTCGAGCGCACTCGAATAACCGAAGATGGAGAAAGGAGAGAACTTTCAACATCCAATTTTAAAGAGGCACAAAGCACTCAAACAAAAGTTTATTCAAAAATCAACAACAACTACAAGTGACACAAATCCGCCTATTTTTAGGCTTAGAACACATACAACTCTACAAGTTACAACCTTACGACAAAAGAAAACAAAATACCAATGACTTAACAAACATTGTGACTTAAGAAATTCATCACAAATGACTTAAAACTTGCGACTTAATAACTTGCTCGTTCGCGATCTTCAGGAGATGGTTTCGTTCACGACCCAAGGAAACTGCTCGCGACTTAAGGAGGAGCACGACAACGACCTAACTTTGGAGTGCGACCTATCGGAAGAATTCACGATTTAACTGGAGTACGACGCGACTTAAGGAAGAGGAGGAGTGACCCACGGCTTCGCATCTTGTTTGCGACCTAAGTTGGAGGAGGGAAAGCGACTTAGGCAAGGTCGTTCGCGACCTAGGGAGGAGCGGCATAAGGTTGGAGCAAATCGCGACCTAGTGACTTCGTCGCGACTCAAGGCGGAGCAACCTAGGGCTGGAGTGAATTGCCACCTAGCGACTTCGTCGCGACTCAAGGCGGAGTGACCTAGGGAGTTCGTTCTCGATTCCAGGTATGCTGCCGCATCACTATTACTGAGCCTATGAGGGAAGGGGAGATTAGAATAACCCAGCTGAAGAAATACTTCCCCAATACTTTCTTCAAAGGCTTTGTTTTTCCCCCACACTTGAAGAAAATTTCATTCAAGGCTGAATAGACCATGCACAACAACATTCACGATGTGTATAGCTAATATAGGGAATGGATGAAGACAGTTGATAAGGTCTCTGCGGTGGCTTTCGAACGGGCGAAGATGATTGAGAAGTTAGAAATTGATCTTGCCCAGAAATACCATATTATTCAAGTGCTCAATGATGAAGCTGAATCCTCTCGGAAATCTGAAATAGAGGCCACCCGAAAAGATGATGAGGCAACTCAATCTATGGAAAGAATGCGACAAACACATTTTTCTCTAGTAGAGGAGACGGGCCATCGAAACACCACCATCACAGCCGAAAGGGACGCTGCTTTGAATGAACTTAATGAGCTTAAAGCTAAACTTTCTGAAATCATCAATGTAAATACCGTATATTTGGACCATTTAAATTGACAATAATCCACATATGTCAAGTTAAATAGCACAAAACACGATTATTAATGGAGTATGTGTATATAAATGAGAATCATCATAGAATCACAGAAGATACAATATAACAGAATAACGCAGTACAACAATGTCATAATAGTAGTTCATGAAGATACTAAGTAAATACAACAATGTCTCAAGCAAATAGTGAAATAGAGATACATAGATGTCTGATACAATATCAAAGTAGAATAGAACAATAATTATAAAGATTGATGATAGTCTTCAAAGTCTTCAGCTTCCAAGAAGTACAACAATAGAAATCCTCAAACTGACCTGAGCATAAGCATAAACAAACACTCGAGTCAGGACATATATTCTTATACAGATAATATGGTTCAAATTTGAAATAACAATAACTCAAAGATGAATGGAATAAACATCTTTCAGGATCCGTTAAACTATCTATACATAGTAGTGTACGATAAGTAGCTAATGTCTAACTATAAAGTAAAGTATCAAGATAGTGTTAAGGCGTCACCACTATTCCCCTTAACACATTTATATACCATTACAGTCTATACAGCACTGTAAACTCCGCCGTAAACTAGTGGGATATCAGGGAGTACTCCATAGGTGTAATACAAAACAAATCGTAGTGGTCGCGTATAGGGATACAAGTATGACAAGGCACATGAGGCAATACCCAAGGTAGCGAAACTATCGTTTGCCTGATCCGGACTGATGAGAACGCATCGCCGCAACGATCGCAACACCGCAAAATAACACTCTAAATTCAAGGGGGCGCACCAATCGATAACAAGTAATGAGTAGTTTACGAAGAAGTGTGTTCGCTCGAGGTAGCTAACCTCGTTTGGCCCGGCACGACCCCTGTTTTAGTCATTTCCAATTTGACAAAAGTGTCAAGATCATCCATTATCGTTCTCTTGCTTCAATCATCAACGTACATCATTCCAACCACTTCATTTTGGATCACACTCCACGTATAGTTATTAAAGTGGTATTCAGTTTAGACAGTGAGTATGTCCCTAACCGATTCCTGTTTCTTTAATAACTTTCGTAGTTATTACCCCGATTGGTCATTTAATAAATTTCAAAACCAAATCAATTTCAATTTTACTTAGAATTTGAGAGTCAGCAATTCATTTGTCTTTCTATATCAATTTCCAAAATTTTACGTTTCAAAACTCCTAAATTTCCAATTTCAAAACTCTATAGTTCAACTTCAAATTTTGATTTAAAACAATTCAAATATTGATCTAAATTCATATATAGGTTTCATTCCATAATCCTTTAAATTAAGTTAATTTGACATTCGAAACAATTTCAATTTAATTTCCAATTCATTAAATCAATTTAAGTTTACCTATATTATATCAAGAATTACAAATTTAATTAAATTAAATTTGTCAAATTAAATTCTTTAAATTAAAATTCTTATATTAATTTCAATAAATCACATTTTATTTCTGGTTAAAGAAATTCAGTTTCACTTATTTACTTATTTAATTAAATAATCACGAGTTAAATTTCTTCGATAAACAAGTTTCAAATTTCGTTTAATTATTAAATAAATTTCAAAACTTACTTCAATAATTTACTTAAATTAAACAACATTCTTTCATCAAACCTTTTGTTAATAATTGTTTCAAAATTTTAAATATTAACATTTTAAATTCACTTGAATTTAAATTCCAAATATCATTTAAAACCTTTTTGTTTTATTCAAATAAAATCTTTATTTAAATCGAATTATTTGACCAATCGGGTTTTTATTTAATTCTCTATTTTAAGCCAATTGTTTTATTTGAATATTTATCATTTCAACCCGATTCAATATCAATCCAAAATCAAATCATAGTAAAGGGAACTTGCAGTGTGATACCCGAGATGGTGTCAAAGTAAATAAACAAGCAATAACAACAATTAATAACAATCCAATAATTAATCTAAATAATCCTGAAATAATCGTATTAATTTACATTGTAGTTTATGTAAATTAACATAATTATTTATAGAATCTACACTATCATTTCATGTAGATTAAAGATTATTACACTATTATTTTATGCGGCTTTACACTTGATATCTACTTATTCAATTTCATACTACATCAATTTATACAACATAAATTTTAAATGATTCAAGGTGTAACTAACTATATTTCTACGTGTCAATTAACTAGACATTTAAAGGGTCATATTATACAAATTTTATTGTCAAATTCAAGCACATATGTCAATTTCAAATTGTGTAATGCCCCACTCCGAGACCTACTCTAGTAAAGAGTATTACGGAGTAATACCGTTTACTAGAACGGAGAATAGAGTATAATGGAAGCGACCATATGTAATCAAGCTATAACTAACTACCAAATACGTCGAATAGGTGGTTTTCTTTTCTCAAGTGGTTCGACGTATCCAATAGATATTTATAACGAAATTGCAATGGCTAAGGAAAATAGGTTCAGAACAAACATAATACTAAATGATAGCATCATCATCACATAATAGTCACATAACAGTCATAGAACATAGGTACAATATATCGTCAATACAGATCCAAATATCAAAAGGTGGGTACAAAGCCACCGCTCACACATGTGAGTCAAAATATGTACATAAGAGACTAAATAATCAGAGTATCAAAATAGTGGACAAATATAAAGAGCTGTCTATCAGCATAGCAGATAATGTCCAAGCGGAAGCATAGAAAGCTAAGTCCAGAGACCTAACCTGAAACAACTCGGTCTGACCCGAGCGAAAAACACTCGGGTCAGGCTAGCTAAACAATCAGTTAATAAACTGAGATAAACATAATAATGCGGTACATAAATAAACAGTACTTCTCCAAAGAGAAGAGTATTATGGACTACATGAATATAATGACGATCCCTAATCATCAATAAACAGTAAAAATCTCCAAAAAGAATATCAACACCAAAGTGTTAAATAAATAAAATCGCCTCATATCATCGGCGTAGCCAAAGCTATATAAAATTGCCCATAGGCAATAAGCCCAAGAGTGACCAGAGTCTGTAATCAATGCCCAAGCAAAGATCGATGCTCCAAAGAGCAATAGGGATATACTGAAAAGTCAATGAAATTGAATACTGAAAAGCAGTGTCCGGAGACACTATAAATCAAAACAAGGTAATCGCACTTACATCGTATGGTTCCATAGACCAACACCGAAGGGCGGTACTCGAATGGATATAAAATCATCAGATAATACAAGTATAGCACGTGCACCAACCAGAGTCGTTATTGCCAAGTACTGTAGAGTTGTGATTGATCACTCGCATAGATGCGGAACGCGCGAGATGGCGAGATCCTTCCCAGAAGGATAAAGGGC
The DNA here is from genome assembly GCA_030765085.1 of Allium cepa. Lineage (NCBI taxonomy): Eukaryota > Viridiplantae > Streptophyta > Magnoliopsida > Asparagales > Amaryllidaceae > Allium > Allium cepa. The sequence continues at coordinate 246,221,714 of CM060930.1, forward strand.
CAAAGGCACATGCCGAAAAACTGCTCCATAGAGTAGGTGTCCAGAGACGGTTGCCCAGAGGCGTGGTGACCCAGAGGTCCAATACTGGTCGCCCAGAGGCTAATGTGTCACAAACTTCTTGGAGAGGAACCTGTAATGTGTTAACAATGAGTCACATACCCCACGTTCGCACTAAACGGTTTACTAACCAATAGCAAGCTCACACTCCAAACAATAAAAAGTCCACCTCGTATTATCGGTAAACTAGACCCAAAGGTCAAAACGATCAATCGAATAGGTTGGGGATTAACTGGAAAGAAAATACACACGGTTCCATAGGCCGGAGATTTCCTAACCGTTTAAGCACCTTTCCACTTCGCTCGACGTGCTACAAGTGAGTGTGAGATTTTTATTATAAAAATAATGGTGCGAAACGGATTTATAATTGATCTTGAAATCACTTTAAAACGGCTTTTGAAAACTCTCCTATTATGGAGTAATTACTTTAATAATTAAAAATAATATTATATAATAATTTCGAAAGCCATTTAGGAGTGAAAAATCCTTTTAAAATAGTTCATAAAACCCGTGTATGAAATTTAGAACCAAATCTCAGAGAAATCGATAAATCAGAAAATCACTGAAAACCAATATTCGCGTTGGAAAATATTCCGAATGGTTGTGAACCAAAGTTCGACAATTTTTGATTAGCAATTGAAGCCCAAAGGTTCATTGCAGAAACAATCAATTTGAAGGGTTGCACTAAAATGGTGCAATCAGTGGGTTGGAACCCGGCTGCACCAAATGGGTGCAGCCTATTTTTATTTTTTAGAACCAGCTGCACCGCATGGTGCAGCCTGGTTCGGTCCAGCCTCCAGCCCGCATGGGCTGGGTGAATTAACAAACCCCCCAGCCCGCCTGGGCTGGGGACATATAACAAGCCCCAGCCCGTTTGGGCTGGGGACATATAACAATCCCCAGCCCGTTTGGGCTGGGGACATATAACAACCCCAGCCCGTTTGGGCTGGGGAACATATAACAAGCCCCAGCCCGTTTGGGTTGGGGACATATAACAAGCCCCAACCCGTTTAGGCTGGGGAACATGTAACCACCCCAGTCCGTTTGGGCTGGGGACATATAACAACCCCAGCCCGCTTGCGCTGGGGAACATATAACAACCCCAGCCCGTTTGGGCTGGGGAGAAGGGGGCAGCCCCAGCCTGCATGGGCTGGGGAGGTAGGCCCAAACCACAGCCCGCATGGGCTGGGGGGATGGTGCAAGCCCCAGCCCATGCGGGCTGGGGAGATGATGCAAGCCCCAGCCCTATGCGGGCTGGGGAGATGGTGCGCGCCAGCCCATGGGGGCTGGCCTACTTCCGTCTAGCCTGCTGCACCTGGGCAGCAGCCTGGGTGCAACCCAGGCCTGTCCTGGTGCACCCAGAGCCCTGTTTTCAGCCTGTTCAGGCTGAAGCATTCCAGCCAGTTGGAAATGCAGTTTTTGATGGTTTTGGGGTGTTTTTTTCAAGTTTTTGGCATCAAATTTCACTAATATCAATCACTAACTACCATATAATGATTACTACACTATATTAAAGGAGACAAAGGGCCAAAACTTAGCATTACCTTATGAAGCAATATCACAAACACCTTATGTGCACACCCAAAATGAAAGCAAAGATGATCAAAGAGCTATGATTCACATGTTACATAATAAAACATGTGTTACTAAATGATTACTGAAATCAAAAGAGGATTAAACACATACTAGAAGAGGTTTTTAGCAATATACCTCTCTAGAAAGCAACAAAGACCACTATAGCATCAACCCAAGTTAGCAAAAGATGATTAGGAGGCTATAAGATCAAAAAAACACATAAAACATGTGTTACCAAATAAATTTTAGAAATTAGAAAGATATAAAAATGGATTTGAGGTGGGTATTTGCATTACCTTTACATAGAATGACTTGCATAAGCTAAAACTAGAAGGAGATGAAGATAGAGGCCATTTTTGTTAAGAAAGCTTTAGGAAATGATTACGGTTTTGATTAGGGATGCTTGAATGAGGTTAGGAGAGTTTGAGATAATTTATAAAGGAGGTTTAGGGTGGGTTATTGGGTTAAGTTTAGTAACCCAATAAGAAGAGGGTTATTTACATGTTTCCAAAAATTAGTCTAAGTGTTCATGTATGTTTATAAAACTCATTTTTCTTACCCAAACCCATTTTAAAATCTCTCCTAAAATATTTAACTTTCCAAAAATAACATTTTATCCTCATTTTAAAATCCCATATTTCCCATTTAATTAAAATAGCCTTTTCAAATAAATTTTGTTATTCCAAATCCTTTTACGCTTCATTAAAATAAATAAAAATACTAACTTTTATTTATTAATTGGTAATGCAAATCCCGGGTTGTTACAGACTCCCCCCTTAAGAAAATTGCGTCACTGCAATTCCTTAAGATAGATGTCGTCTATAACGTCAAATCCACAAAAGAAGTGATAGAGATAAAATAGAGAATTCTTACCCGCAGAAGAATATGGGAGAAAGCCAGGATAAGAGCGCTCGATAGATTCTCTGGTCTCCCAAGTGCAGTCCTTAGGATTCGGTGACCATTGAATCTTCACGAGTTGAACCTCTTTGTTGCGAATGCGTCTAACCTACGAATCAAGCACACGAAGAGGTTGCTGCTCCAAAGATAAATCAGGTAAGATCTCTAAATCAGGCACGACATGCGGCTCCATGATAGAATCAGGATCGCGTACACACTTGCAAAGCTGAGAAACATGGAGCACGTCATGCATTCCGAAAAAATGAGCAGGTAGAGCCACACGATAAGCAATGGGGCCGATGCGTTCCGTAATAGGAAATGGCCCAACATAGCGAGGAGCTAACTTCCCTGTAGAGCTGAAACGCACAACCCAATTCATAGGAGAAATCCGAATGAAGACAAAATCACCAATGGAGAACTCAAGAGGCTTCCTACTGTTGTCTGCGTAGGATTTCTGGCGGTCCTGTGCCTCTTTCAATCTCTGATGGATAAGAACAATATTTTCAGAAGATTCCCAAAATAAATCTGGACCAAGAATAAGCTTCTCGCCAGATTCTAACCAACATGCAGGAGAGCGACATGGCCTTCCGTAGAGAGCCTCGAAAGGTGCCATGCCGATACTAGACTGAAAGCTGTTGTTGTAGGAGAACTCTACAAGCGGTAAGTGATCCTCCCAACTACCTCCGAAATCCAGTATACAATAGCGCAAAAGATCCTCCAAAATACGATTCACCCCATCAGTCTGACCGTCGGTCTGAGGGTGATAAGCAGTAGAGAGATTCAACTTTGTGCCCAAAGCTGACTGTAGGCACTTCCAGAAGTGACTAGTGAAAATAGTGTCTCGATCACACACGATAGAGCTAGTAATGCCATGAAGTCGAACGACTTCCTTCACATAGAGCTTGGCCAACTGAGGTGCAGTCCGAGTGGACTTAATCGGAATGAAATGCCGATTTGGTCAAGCGATCAACAATAACCCAGATAGAAGTATCGCATGTCCTCGATCGAGGCAGACCGTCAAAGAAATCCATAGATATCTGATCCCATTTCCATAATGAAATCCCTAGAGGCTGAAGAAGACCAGATGGACGCTGATGCTCGGCCTTGATCCGTTGACAAGTCATGCAACTGCTCACATAACTTGCCACATCTCTCTTCAAACCCTCCCAATAATATAGCCGGCACATATCGGCATACATCTTACTCGAACCAGGATGTATAGTGTACTTAGTGCGATGACACTCGTCCAGAATGTCACGCCTAAGTGATAAATTAGATGGTACAACAATAAGGTTCTTCCTACGAAGACATCGATGAAAATCAAGAGAATAATCCAGCAATGTCTCATCACTGGATCCCGACTCAAGAAGTTGAATAAGATGCAATAAGTCTGGATCCTGCCGCTGAGCATGGGCAATGCGATCCAATAAGATAGGACGAGCTTTCAAGCTGAATAATAAGACCGGAGAATCAGAAGATGGAGCTCGATCTCTAATATCACATAAAGATAGAGTCTCAAGAACATTCCACTCGGTAATCATCATAGAAACAACTGCCGAGTGTTTGCGACTGAGCGCATCTGCAACACGATTCCCCTTGCCAGGGGTATACTGAATATCTAAATCATATGAGGCGAGAAACTCAAGCCATCGCTGCTGCCTCATGTTGAGATCTCTCTGGCTGAAAAGATACTTCAGTGACTTGTGATCGGTGTAAAGAGTGAAGCGTTCGCCTAATAGAAAGTGACGCCACGTCTTCAAGGCAAAGATGATAGCTGCTAACTCAAGATCATGAGTAGGATAGCGAACCTCATTCGGACGCAGTTGCCTGGAAGCATAAGCAACTACCCGATCCTTCTGCACAAGCACAGCACCGAGCCCGCTACCACAAGCATCGGTGTAAACAACAAGATCATGGTTACTCTCTGGAACCACAAGAATAGGAGCATGAGTGAGAAGTTCATTCAGTCGCTGAAAGGAAGCTTCACACTTATCAGACCAAATAAAGCGAACACTCTTATGAGTCAACGTCATAAGGGTAAGTGCAACTCGAGAGAAATCCTTGATAAACCGACGGTAATAACCCGCCAGACCAAGGAAGCTGCGAATATCATGAACGTTCTTGGGCTGCTTCCAATTCTGAATAGCTTCGATCTTGGCAGGATCAACAGAAATACCTTCAGATAATACAATATGGCCCAAGAACTCGACCTTGATCTCCCAAAAATGGCACTGGGAGAGCTTGGCCTTAAGCTAATGCTGACGAAGAGTATCCAAGACGATCCGCAAATGATGTGCATGCTCTGTCTCGAATCTAGAATAAATAAGAATATCGTCGATGAAAACCAGAACGAATCTATCGATGTATTCCCGGAATACTCGATTCATAAGATCGACGAAGAAAGCCGGTGTGTTCGTCAAGCCGAATGGCATGACCAACCACTCAAAAGAACCATAACGAGTGCGGAAAGCGGTAAGAGGAATGCTATCGTCCGCAACTCGGAGCTGATGTAATCCGGTGGCAAGGTCGAGCTGGGAAAAGAACTTCGCACCGCACAAGTGATCAAACATATCGTCTATCCGTGGCAATGGATAACGATTTCTGATGGTCAACTCATTAAGCTTGCGATAGTCAATGCAAAGCCTAAGAGAGCCATCGGGCTTCTTAACGAAGACCACAGCAGCACCCCATGGCGAAGAACTGGACCGAATGAACTGCTTCACCTCAAGCTCAACTAACTGCTTCCTGAGTTCCTCATTCTCCTTAATAGACATTCTCGTTGGAGGACGCCCAACTGGGTGGGAGCCTGGAATGAGATCGATGCGGAACTCAATGGCCCGCTTTGGCGGCAGGCCTGATACTGGCTCAAATATATCGAGGAAATCCCGAACAACAGGAATACGAGATATGTCCAAATCCTCATCTCGTGAATCAAGAGAAAATAAAGTAATATCAGAAATCCCAACATCCTGAAGAGCAGTAGCTAACGGAGCAGACAAGTCAGGATGACGAAGAAATAATATCCGCTCCGAACAAATGATTTTTGCATCGTACTGAGCGAGCAATCCATTCCAAGAATCATGTCAAATCCCAAATACTCCATAACGTGCAGATTCGCATGGAAAGAAAATCCCCAAAGATCAATATCTATATCCTCACAAAGCAAGCTAAGGGTCGTGGATCCGCCGATGGGATTCACAATCCTTAGTAAAGAAACCAAACAAGTAACATCCAAAGATAAAGTATCTACTAGCTCCTTTGATACGAATGAGTGAGAGGCACGCGTATCAAAGAGAACTCTACAAGATCTACCATGAAATAAAATAAAACCTTCGAGAACGGAAGGATGCGTACTTGAGGCTGAGCTGAAGATGTAGGAGCCTTGGCGGCATTAAGCTTGCCAGATCTAGGAGGTGCAGTAGGACAAGTGGAGATCCTGTGTCCCTCCTTCTCGCAGAAGGTGCAATAGAGAGGTTTGGGACACTCTCGAATAAAGTGATCAGGAGAACCACAGTTGAAGCATTTCTTCGGGGGACGTGTCCCACTAGGCTGAGCAGGAGTCTGGGACTGAGGACGAGTATGAGGCTGAGTCTGAAAAGTAGAACTGCCAGTCTTCTTCTTCTTGTTCCAAGGCTTGGTCTTCTGAAATGGACCCCGCTTCTGATTAGGGTTTTTGGAACCCTCACCATCCCCATCACTGTCTCTCTCATGCTCCACCGCTTCAAGGTGAAGCGCTGCATCAACTAACTCATCAAAAGGGAGCTTAAGCTGGAGCATAAGCTGTTTCTTCAAATATTTCTTCAGGCCTTCTACAAACTTGAGATTCTTCTTATAAGGAGAGCTAATGAACTCGAGGCCATACTTGGACAGGGCCTCGAAAAAGATGAATAGTCAGCAATAGAGGTCTTCCCATGCTTAAAGTCAATAAAGCGGCGTGCAAGGGCTATCTTCTCGGACTTGGGGACAAACTTGAGCAAGAAGCGCTCTCGGAACTGATCCCAAGTGAGAGTGGCCTCATCGGTCTCAGAAATAAGGAGCTCGTACCAATCCAAGGCACGACCCTCAAGATGGATAGAAGCAACAAGAACTCTGTCATGGTCAGGAAGGGTCATGCGAGTGAAATTACGCTCGCAAACTCTGATCCAAGCCTGGACCTCAAGAACAGTCTCGGAGCCATTGAACGGCTTCCCTCCAAGATGAATAAAGTCGCTGCAGAGGCGCACAAAAGCAGACTTGCGTGGTGCATCAGAAACTGGTACAGGAGACTGAGAGTGCGACTGAGAGTTACGAACCAGCTCCATGATTTGGTCTGTGGTCATGTATACGCCCTCTGGATGAGGGTTGCTGGACTGTCCAGCATCAGCAGAATGGAGGTTCCTAACTCTTCCAACCGTACTGAAAGATAAGGTAAGATTTAGTTAAGCACGATTCAAAGATAGATAATTCATTAAGGAATATTACAGAATATAACAGATTCCTACAACTATTCCTAACTTATCTATCTAAAGGTGGTGATGTTCAATTTGGATCGTATTGTAACGTATTATACTACGTGTCTATTCTGTGTTTGTTATACTTAATTATGAACCTTAGCACTGATACCAAACTGTAACGCCCCACTCCGAGACCCACTCTAGTAAAGAGTATCACGGAGTAATACCGTCTACTAGAACGGAGAATAGAGTATAATGGAAGCGACCATATGTAATCAAGCTATAACTAACTATCGAATACGTCGAATAGGTGGTTTTTTTCTCAAGTGGTTCGACATATCCAATAGATATTAATAACGAAATTACAATGGCTAAGGAAAATAGGTTCAGAATAAACATAATACTAAATGATAACATCATCATCACAGAACAGTCACATAACAGTCACAGAACATAGGTACAATATATTGTCAATATAGATCCAAATATCAAAAGGTGGGTACAAAGCCATCGCTCACACATGTGAGTCAAAATATGTACATAAGAGACTAAATAATCAGAGTATCAAAATAGTGGACAAATATAAAGAGCTATCTATCAGCATAGCAGATGATGTCCAAGCGGAAGCACAGAAAGCTAAGTCCAGAGACCTAACCTGAAACAACTCGGTCTGACCCGGGCGAAAAACACTCGGGTCAGGCTAGCTAAACAATCAGTTAATAAACTGAGCTAAACATAATAATGCGGTACATAAATAAAACAGTACTTCTCCAAAGAGAAGAGTATTATGGACTACATGAATATAATGACGATCCCTAATCATCAATAAACAGTAAAAATCTCCAAAGAGAATATCAACACCAAAGTGTTAAATAAATAAAATCGCCTCATATCATCGGCGTAGCCAAAGCTATATAAAGTTGCCCATAGGCAATAATCCCAAGAGTGACCAGAGTCTGTAATCAATGCCTAAGCAAAGATCGATGCTCCAAAGAGCAATAGGGGTATGCTGAAAAGTCAATGAAATCGAATACTGAAAAGCAGTGTCCAGGGACACTGTAAATCCACAAGGTAATCGCACTTACATCGTATGGTTGCATAGAACCAACACCGAAGGGTGGTACTCGAATGGATATAAAATCATCAGATAATACTAGTATAGCACGTGCACCGACTAGAGTCTTTATTGCCAGGTACTGTAGAGTTGTGATCGATCACTCGCACAGATGCGGAACGCGCGAGACGGCGAGATCCTTTCCAGAAGGATAAAGGCCCAGAGGCACATGCCGAAAAACTGCTCCATAGAGCAGGTGTCCAGAGACGGTTGCCCAGAGGCGTGGTGACCCAGAGGTCCAGTAATGGCTGCCCAGAGGCTAATGTGTCACAAACTTCATGGAGAGGAGCCCGTAAAGTGTTAACAATGAGTCCCATACCCCCACGTTCGCACTAAACAGTTTACTAACCAAAAGCAAGCTCACACACCAAACAATAAAAAGTCCACCTCGTATCATCGGTAAACTAGACCCAAAGGTCAAAACGATCAATCGAATATGTCGGGGACTAACCGGAAAGAAAATACACACGGTTCCATAGACTGGAGATTTCCTAACCGTTTAAGCACCTTTCCACTTCGCTCGACGTGCTACAAGTGAGTGTGAGATTTTTATTATAAAAATAATGGTGCGAAACGGATTTATAATTGATCTTGAAATCACTTTAAAACGGCTTTTGAAAACTATCCTATTATGGAGTAATTACTTTAATAATTAAAAATAATATTATATAATAATTTCGAAAGCCATTTAGGAGTGAAAAATCCTTTTAAAATAATTCATAAAACTCGTGTACGAAATTTAGAACCAAATCTTAGAGAAATCGAAAAATCAGAAAATCACTGAAAACCAATATTCGCGTTGGAAAATATTCCGAATGGTTGTGAAACAAAGTTCGACAATATTTGATTAGCAATTGAAGCCCAAAAGTTCATTGCAGAAACAATCAATTTGAAGCGGTTGCACCAAAATGGTGCAACCGGTGGGTCGGAACCTGGCTGCACCAAATGGGTGCAGCCCATTTTTTTTTTTTTAGAACCAGCTGCACCGTTCGGTCTAGCCCCCAGCCCGCATGGGCTGGGTGAATTAACAGACCCCCCAGCCCACCTAGGCTGGGGACATTTAACAAGCCCCAGCCCGTTTGGGATGGGGAACATATAACCACCCCTAGCCCGTTTGGGCTGGGGACATATAACAACCCCCAGCCCGTTTGGGCTGGGGAACATATAACAAGCCCCAGCCCGTTTGGGCTGGGGACATATAACAATCCCCAGCCCGTTTGGCCTGGGGAACATATAACAACCCCAGCCCGTTTGGGCTGGGGAGAAGGGGCTAGCCCCTGCCCGCATGGGCTAGGGAGGTAGGCCCAAACCCCAGCCCGCACGGCCTGGGGGGATGGTGCAAGCCCCAGCCCATGCGGGCTGGGGAGGTGATGCAAGGCCCAGCCCTATGCGGGCTGGGGAGATGGTGTGCGCAAGCCTATGCGGGCTGGCCTACTTCCGGCTAGCCCAACTGGGCTAGCCTGCTGCGCCTGGGCAGCAGCCTGGGTGCAACCCAGGCCTGCCCTGGTGCACCCAGAGCCCTGTTTTCAGCCTGTTTCAGGCTGAAGCATTCCAGCCAGCTGGAAATGCAGTTTTTGATTGTTTTGGGGTGTTTTTTTCAAGTTTTTGGCATCAAATTTCACTAATATCAATCACTAACTACCATATAATGATTACTACACTATATTAAAGGAGACAAAGGGCCAAAGCTTAGCATTACCTTATGAAGCAATATCACAAACACCTTATGTGCACACCCAAAATGAAAGCAAAGATGATCAAAGAACTATGATTCACATGTTACATAATAAAACATGTGTTACTAAACGATTACTGAAATCAAAAGAGGATTAAACACATACTAGAAGAGGTTTTTAGCAATATACCTCTCTTGAAAGCAACAAAGACCACTATAGCATCAACCCAAGTTAGCAAAAGATGATTAGGAGGCTATAAGATCAAAAAAAACACATAAAACATGTGTTACCAAATAAATTTCAGAAATTAGAAAGATATAAAAATGGATTTGAGGTGGGTATTTGCATTACCTTTGTATAGAATGACTTGCATAAGCTAAAACTAGAAGGAGATGAAGATAGAGGCCATTTTTGTTAAAAAAGCTTTAGGAAATGATTAGGGTTTTGATTAGGATGCATGAATGAGGTTAGAAGAGTTTGAGATAATTTATAGAGGAGGTTTAGGGTGGGTTATTGGGTTAAGTTTAGTAACCCAATAAGAAGAGGGTTATTAACATGTTTTCAAAAATTAGTCTAAGTGTTCATATATGTTTATAAAACTTATTTTTCTTACCCAAACCCGTTTTAAAATCTCTCCTAAAATATTTAACTTTCCAAAAATAACATTTTATCCTCATTTTAAAATCCCATATTTCCCATTTAATTAAAATAGCCTTTTACAAATAAATTTTGTTGTTCCAAATCCTTTTATGCTTCATTAAAATAAAAATCCTAACTTTTATTTATTAATTGGTAATGCAAATCCTGGGTTGTTACAAATTGTTAACTACCCTATGTCAAATACAAGTGTATATTATCTATAACTTCATGTATTATCATTTTTTAATGTTAAATATCAACATCAACAATCAACATATCATCAACCAAACTTGATTATCATGATATAAGAATATAAGTCGTGAAATTTATTCACCTTTCGTGGTTAGAGAAAATGAATGGCGAAGCACGAAGAGGCACGAATGGAATTGGTTCAAACAGAGCTCAAATACGAACAGTCAAACAACTGCAGCCATCGACAAGAAAAGAACGGTATTAATTCCAATATGGACGTTCATATATATTTTTATAAAATCATATATATGCACTTACCAAACAACGAAGAAAGAAAGCAAGCTAAAATTTTTGGTGATGCTGCAAAGTTTAATTTCAATTGGTTGCTGCTGTACACAACAGAAAAAGAAGTGGTAACTATTATTCAGAAACCAAAATATATATACTGCATATATATATTCTTTCAGCAATCATTTAAAAGCAACAGTACACTACCACCTTTCCACAAAACAACACTGTTCACCTTTCAATTTGAAAGCAACACTGTAAGACTTCTTTTTTTTATAAAACGCAAGCCTGTAATTGCATATACATGCAACATGCTCATGTTTTCATGCACATGGCATGCACATGCATGCACGAGAGGTGATCCGGTCTCGGGTGGTTCTTGGGTGTGAGGCGACGGCGGTGACTGGGGTGGGACGTTGGAGGGGTACGGTGGATAAGGCATTGGAGTGGAACGGCGTGCGAGATCTGGGCGCGGTTGCGCGTGCACGCGTGGAGTAGGCGGTGGAGGGTCGTGCGCATGCAATGGCCGAAGGTCTGGCCTGGGGATGGTCACGTTGGCGTTTGATGGAGGATGGGCGATGTATGTGCGTGTATTGAGGAGGGGATGCTGTTCAAGTGGTCTGGTCATGTGTGAAGCGGCAGGAGAGGGGATCTTCGGTCTGGGAGGGTTGCACGGCCAGAGGGGGTGGTGGGTGCGGCGTCGTTGCGCATGCGCGAAGGGGAAAGTGGAGGGGTCTGCGAAGTTTATTTTCTCAATATAATTTCTTTTCAAAACTTTCAGTGGGCAAAAAGAAAAAAGAAGGAAGAGTAGAGTTGAAGAAAGAGAGAAGAGGTGGTTTCTTACCTGTAGACGTTGCAACGGAATGTGTATGTCTGTTTCATTCTTTCTTTTTTTATATTGGTATAATAAGCAACAGTAAATGTTATTTTGGATTTCGAAACGCCATCCCAATTTTCCAAGTCAACCACCATTTGCCAACTACTGTCATTAATTCCCTTCAGCTCAAATGTTTATTTCAAATTTGAATGGATACAGGCTACCGATTTGGGCTGAATATTATTTAACTGGTCTGCTTGGATCGGTTAAATTAGCATGACGATCTACGTCGAACTCCAATTTGTAAAAACGAATACACCTTTTTGATCAGTGCGACGAGGCGCTTCCAATGGTACACGGATAATTTCAATATGACAGTTTTATCAAAACTCGAAATTTACGCCGATTAAATTGTTCGTTTGGCAAAACAATTTAAATGAAGCAGGCGACGATGGAATTGGATGAAACGAAATGCATCGTCTTGATCAGATAAATCTTTACAACATTTCTGTGTAAAAGTATTTAGATTCGGAAGATAAAATTTACGCACTTTAAAATGAACTGATATACAATAAAAACACGAACGAAATTTGCTGTAATATTATGCGACGAAACCTTTCCTATATCCATAACTAACTAGACACATCTTATAAATGAAGTTTGGACGTTAATTGAGAACGTATATTAATTTCAAATTTTTATATTAAAATAATGGATTTAAAAATTTAAATTGGGTCGGAAATTCAGTGCCGTTACAATCTCCCTCACTCAAAACTTTTCATCCTCGAGAAAGAACGAGACGGAAGAAGTAGGAAAGAAACAAGCAGAAAAATCAAGATAGATTTGAGAAAATTGAATTATACCTGAAATTAGTAATTCGGGGTTTGAATCCCAAATAATATCCTCAGTTTCCCATGTGCAATCTCGGTCATCTTCACTCCACTAAACTTTGACGAGATTGACTGACTCCCTTCTAAGTTTCTTTGTCTCACGATCGACTATCCGAAATGGCTTCCACTCAATGGTCGAGTCAGGCTCGATAGCTAACTCTTCCAACTGAGCAGTGGGGATGGTCATAGATGGATCGCGCACAACGTTGCAGAGATGTGAGACGTGGAACACATTGTGGACCCCGACAAACTTTTCTGGCAATGCGATTCTATAGGCCAAAGTTCCTACTTTCTCCGTAATCTCGAACGGACCAACAAATCTAGGAGCAAGTTTCCCCAACCTTCCAAATCGAATAACATTCTTCGAAGACGACACTTTGAGAAATACTTCGTCTCCTACACTGAATTCGAGACATCTCCTCCTTCTGTCAGCGTAGCACTTCTGTCTGTTTGTGCCATCTTTATATTCTTCCTGATTTCTTCAACTTTCCCGGAAGCTTCCATAATTATCTCTGGACCAAGCACTAATCGGTCTCCAGGCTCAATCCAACAAGCTGGCGATTTGCACGGCCGTCCATATAAGGCTTCGAACGGTGCCGTACCAATGCTTACCTGATTTTATTAAAGATAATTAATTCCAATTCAAATATACTTATTCAAATTTGAAATTCGATTTCTTTACCTGATAACTATTATCATAGGTAAATTCAACCAAATGGAGATGGTCTTCCCAGGATCCACCAAAGTCTATAATACAAGCACGGAGTAGGTCTTCCCAAATCTGATTCACCCTCTAAGTTTGGCCATTTGTCTAAGGATGATAAGTTGTGCTCAGATTTAGTTTAGTGCCTAAAGTATCTTGAAATGCCTTCCAGAGTTTACTACTGAAAATAGGATCTCTATAGCATACGATACTAGATTGTACACCATGAAGTTTAACAACTTCTCTCATGTATATCTTGGCCAAACTCGAAGCAGTACGAGTGGTCTTGATTTGAATAAATGAGCGGATTTCGTCAATCTATCGACAATCACCCAAATGCTTTCGTTACCCTTTCTAGTCCTTGGTAGCCCATCAGTAAAGTCCATAGGAATCTGCTCCCACTTCCAACTTGGAATCTCTAAAGGTTGGAGTAATCCTGCCATCTTTCTGTGATCGGCCTTAACTTGTTGACAAGTTGTGCATCTGCTTACATAGGTAGAAATATCACGCTTCATCCCACTCCACCAATATAACTTCTTCATATTTTCATACATCTTTGTGACTCCTGGATGAAATGAAAGCGAGGATTGATGGTTTTCTCTCAACACTTCCTGTCTTAAACCATCAACATTGGGAACACAAATACGATTGTCGATTCTCAAGACTCCATTACTATCAACTTGTGCACCCATTTTACTATCAACATTTTCGACTCTACCGAGAACTATTTCTTTGATACGATAGAGCAAAGTGTCCTCGTATTGCTTAGCTATAATGCGATCCATTAGAGGTGGGGAGACGGTGAGTTGACATAACATTCCTTCCATAAGATTACAACACACCATTGCTTGGTTTCTGCTCAAAGCATTGGCTACGGTGTTTGCTTTCCCTGGGGTGTAATTAATATCACGATCATATGCAGCTAAAAATTCGAGCCATCGGACTTGTCTCTGATTCAAATCCTTTTGTGAGAAAATATATCTCAATAACTTATGGTCTGCGAATAATTTGAATTTGGTCCCCAATAGATAGTGTCTCCATAGCTTTAGAGCAAATACAATCGCAAGAAGCTCTAAATCATGAGTTGTGTAATTTGCTTCATGGGTCTTTAACTGACGACCCGCATAGGCTATAACCTTTTCTTTTTGCATTAAAACTGCTTCTAATCCATCACGACAGGCATCAATATAGACATTCAAACCTTTGCTTCCGTCAGTAACCATGAGAACTGGGGCAGAGGTTGACTTCCATTTCATCTCATTGAAAGCTGATTCACACTTTTCACTCTAATTAAATTTGACATTCTTTCTAGTCAGCGCGGTGAGCGGTGCGACAATACGAGAAATTTTTTCCATAAATCTGCGATAATAGTCGGCCAAGCCCAAGAAGCTACGAATATATGTAGGAGTTTTGACAGTCTCCCAATACTGCAAATTCCAAGGATTTGAATTTAGATAGATATAAGATGTTCGGATAAAAATGACAAGTAAGGATAGAACTTACATTGATTACGGCAATCTTAGTTAGATCGACCGAAATCCCATTATCCGAGACAATTTGGCCAAGAAAACGAACTTCGTCTCTCTAAAAGTGACATTTCGAGAACTTGGCTTTAAGTTGATGACTACGAAGAGTTTTAAGAACAAAAGCCAGATGTAACCTACGCTCTTTCTCATCTTTAGAGAAGACGAGAATATCATCGATGAAAAACTTGTTAAGAACATCATAGAAAACTGTATTCATCAAGTCGACGAAATAAGCTGGAGCATTAGTAAGACCGAACAGCATAACCAGCCATTCAAAGAAACCATTTTCAGTGCGAAGTGATGTTTTAGGAATACTCTCCTCAGCAATTCTGAGTTGGTGAAAGCCGGTAGCCAGATCGAGTTGAGAGAAAACTTTAGCTCTATGGAGCTGGTCGAATAGATCATTAATGCGGGGCATTAGATATCTGTTCTTGTGTGTAAGCTTGTTTAGCTCTCCATAGTCCGCACACATTCTGAGAGAACCATCTGACTTTGTGACGAATACAACTGCAGCTCCCCATTCCGAATGACTTCGCCGTATCAAGCCTTTAGCAAATAAATCTTCAATCTAAACATTCAATTCTGCCTTCTCTTTAAGAGCCATTCTCCTGGGAGGGAGAACTACTAGTTCGAGCACCAGCGATAAGATCAATGTGGAATTCGATTTCCGATGGAGGTGGTAGAGAATTGGCTTCTCCAAACACATCGGAAAAGAGTTGAACAACCGGGTAGAGCTTATATCATTTGGATGAGAGTCAAGAGAGATTATAAAACTTCCAGCAAAATCCTAAGGCGATTTCCCTTCGATAATTAAGGATTTACTCTTCTCATCAATTAGAGAGACGGTTCGAGCTTTGCAAGAGATAACGGCTCCGAACTTTCATAGCCAATCAACACCTAATAGGATATCGAATGCCTCGAATCCAAGAACATAGAAATCCCAAGTGAAACGGTGAATGCCATACATAAGCGTGACATATTTGCATACCCTTTTTAGGTTAGCGGGTCCTCCAATAGGATTTAATACACATAAGAAAGTAGATGCAAGGATGGGTTCCAATCCAAGTTTATTACACAATTCAATAGATATGAAACTATGTGTTGCTCCGGTGTCAAATAGAACTTTAACAGGTAAAGTATGCAACATAAAAGTACTTCGTAATGTACCTTGGTCATCCTGAACTTCCAGGGTAGCTCTGGTAATAGAAAAAACTCCTGATGGGGTACCCTTCTTTTGGGTAGGGCAATCCTTCTTAAAATGTCCTGGCCATAAACAGATGTGACATACATCTCTCTTGGTCATCTAAGCCGGTGGCGGAATAGCTGCTCCCTTTGGGGATGGGAAACTATTGGCATAATGACCATTCTGATTGCGGTTGAAGCAAGTGATAGAAGATATGTCAATGGGCTTCTTCTGAGAATAGCCAAGCTCGGATGTCTTTTGCCAGTTCTTCTTCTGTTGCTCAAAATTTGGCTTCCTCTTCCCAGTCTGATCAGAAGATGGCCGAGTAACTGGAGCCATGGTGGCTGATGTTCCCTTGGCTTTACCTCATACTTAAGAGCATAATCCATCAACTCGGTGAAAGTGCCATGGGCTGTGAGGAGGTCGAAATACTCTAGGCGTGCTCCATGGATGAATTTCTCATTCTTCAGTAGTGGTGTATCAATCAAGCCAGGTCCAAACTTAGAGAGTTCGTTAAACTTTCTTTCATACTTGGAGAAAGTCATGTTGCCCTGCTTGAGGTCCATAAATGATCGATAAAGCTGGGCCTTTTAGGCTGCTGGCATCCATTAGGCCATAAAGGAATCCCTATTTACCAGTGATACAAAGATGAGTCAAAATTTGACCAGATAGGAGAAATTTTATTTGGATGAAATTTCAGTTAGATTTCTACCTAAACTGAGCCCAGGTGATAGTTTCCTCGTCGGTACGGGAGGTTACTGACCCACCAATCCTGTGCCGCATCCTGAAACTGCCAAGCGGCCAATTGACGCTTCTGCATGTCAGTAATCTCAAGACCAGTGAAGATCCTTTCCAGGCTCTTCAGCCATTATTGCGCTCCAATGATGCTCTCGGATCTAGAGAATTTGACGCCGCCAAGCTGGGTGTATTCCTTGCTAAGAGTTGAAAACTTGACTACGGGAGCTGGAGCACATGGTTCAGGAGCATTTCCTCTACCCCCACCTCTAGCGTTCCTTATGGTACTCATCCTGGAATACCAAAAGCGATTTAGAATCAAGGAAAGTAATTTATAGAACTTAAGGAAATTTTAATCAAACGAATACAATAAGGAGGATGGAATAAAAAAGGATGTGGATTTTGAAATGATTCTCCTCATTCTAGGGTATGGTTACCCTATCTCTAATGAGCT
Source organism: Allium cepa (assembly GCA_030765085.1). Lineage (NCBI taxonomy): Eukaryota > Viridiplantae > Streptophyta > Magnoliopsida > Asparagales > Amaryllidaceae > Allium > Allium cepa. Next base: position 246,238,893 of record CM060930.1, read on the forward strand.
TTAAAACTCCACAGGCTAAGGTTTTTTGGAGCCAAAGCTTTGATACCAACTGTAACAACCCATATATTTGGACCATTTAAATTGATAATAACCCACACATGTCAACTTAAATAGCACAAAACATGAATCATTAATGAAGTATGTGTATATAAATGAGAATCATCACAGAATCACAGAAGTCACAATATAACAGAATAACGCAGTGGAATTACAACAATGTCATAATAATAGTTCATGAAGCTACTAAGTAAGTACAACAATGTCTCAAGCAAATAGTGAAATAGAGATACATAGATGTCTGATACAATATCAAAATAGAATAGAACAATACTGGTAAAGATAAATGATAGCCTTCAAAGTCTTCAGCTTCCAAGCAGCACAGCAACAGAAATCCTCATATTGACCCGAGCATAAGCATAAACAAACACTCGAGTCACGACATATATTCTTATACAGATAATATGGTTCAAATTTGAAATAACAATAACTCAAAGATGAATGAAATAAACATCTTTCAGGATCCGTTAAAATATCTATACATAGTAGTGTACGATAAGTAGCTAATGTCTAATAGTAAAGTAAAGTATCAAGATAGTGTTAAGGCGTCACCATTATTCCCCTTAACACATTTATATAGCATTACAGTCTATACAGCACTGTAAACTTCACCGTAAACTAGTGTGATATCCGAGAGTACTCCATAGGTATAATACAAAACAAATCATAGTGGTCGCGTATAGGGATACAAGTATGACAAGGCACATGAGGCAATACCGAAGGTAGTGAAACTACCGTTTGCTTGATCCGGACTGGTGAGAACGCATCGTCGCAACGATCGCAACACCGTGAAACAACACTCCAAATTCAAGGGTGTGCACAAATCAACAACAAGTAATGAGTAGTTTACGAAGAAGTGTGTTCGCTCGAGGTAGCTAACCCCATTTGGCCCGGCACGACTCCTGTTTTAGTCATTTCCAATTTGACACAAGTGTCAAGGTCATCAATTATCGTTCTCTTGCTTCAATCATCAACATACATCATTCCAACCAGTTCATTCTAGATCAAACTCCGCGTATGGTTATTAAAGTGGTATTTGGTTTAGAAAGCGAGTATATTCCTAACCGATTCCGGTTTCTTTAATAACTTTTGTAATTATTACCCCGATTGGTCATTTAATAAATTTCAAAACCAAATCAATTTCAATTTTACTTAGACATCGAGAGTCAGTAATTCATTTGTCTTTATATATCACTTTCCAAAATTTTACGTTTCAAAACTCCCAAATTTCCAATTTCAAAACTCTATAGTTCAACTTCAAATTTTGATTTAAAACAATTCAAATACTGATTTAAATTCATATATAGGTTTCATTCCATAATCCTTTAAATTAAGTTAATTTGACATTCAAAACAATTTCAATTTAATTTCCAATTCATTAAATAAATTTAAGTTTACCTATATTATATCAAAACTTACAAATTAAATTAAATTAAATTCGTCAAATTAAATTCTTTAAATTAGAAGTCTTATATTAATTTCAATAAATCACATTTTATTTCTTGTTAAAGAAATTCAATTTCACTTATTTACTTATTTAATTAAATAATCACAAGTTAAATTTCTTCGATAAACAAGTTTCAAATTTCGTTTAATTATTAAATAAATTTCAAAACTTACTTCAATAATTTACTTAAATTAAACAACATTCTTTCATAAAACCTTTTGTTAATAATTGTTTCAAAATTTCAAATATTAACATTTTAAATTCACTTGAATTTAAATTCCAAATTTCATTTAAAATTTTTATTATTTTATTCAAATAAAATCTTTATTTAAATCGAATTATTTGCCCAATCGGGTTTTTATTTAATTCTCTATCCTAAGCCAATTGTTTTGTTTGGGTTTTTATCATTTAAACCCGATTCTATTTCAATCCAAAATCAAAGCATAGGAAAGGGAACTTGCAGTGTGATAACTGGGATTATGTTAAAGTAAATTAACAAGCAATAACAACAATTAATAAAAATCCAATAATCAATTTAAATAATCTCGAAATAATTGTATTAATTTACATTGTAGTTTATGTAAATTAATATAATTATTTCTAGAATCTACACTATCATTTTATGTAGATTAAAGATTATTACACTATTATTTTATGTGGCTTTACACTTGATATCTACTTATTCAATTTCATACTACATCAATTTATACAACATAAATTTTAAATAGTTCAAGGTGTAACTAACTATATTTATACGTGTCAATTAACTAGACATTTAAAGGGTCATATTATACATATTTTATTATCAAATTCAAGCACATATGTCAATTTCAAATTGTTAACTACCATATGTCACATACAAGTGTATATTATCTGTAACTTCATGTATTATCAATTTTTAACGTCAAATATCAACATCAACAATCAACATATCATCAACCAAACTTGATTATCATCGTATAATAATATAAGTCGTGAAATTTATCCACCTTTCGTGGTCAGACAAAATGAACGGCGAAGCACGAAGAGGCGCAAATGAAATTGGTTCAAACACAGCTCAAATACGGACAATCGAACAACTGTAACCATCGACAAGAAAAGAATGGTATTAATTCCAATATGGACATTCATATATATTTTTATAAAAATCATATATATGCACTTACCAAACAATGAAGAAAGAAAGAAAGCTGAAAATTTTGGTGCTGCTGCAAAGTGGAACTTCAACTGGTTGCTGCTGTACACAACATAAAAAGAAGTGGTTACTATTATTCAACAACCAAAATATATATACTGCATATATATATTCTTTCGACAATCACTTAAAAGCAACAGTACACTTCCACCTTCCCACAAAACAACACAGTTCACCTTTCAATTTGAAAGCAACACTGTAAGACTTTTTTTTATTAAACGCAAGCCTGTAACTGCATATACATACCGCATGCTCACGTTTTCATGCACGTGCATGCGTGAGAGGTGATCCGGTCTCAGGTGGTGCACGGGTGTGAGGCGACGGCGGTGACTGGGGTGGGAGTATGGTGGCTCAGGTAGTGGAGTGGGATGGCGCACGAGATCTGGGCGTGGTTACGCGTGCGCGCGCGGAGGAGGCGGTGAGGGATCGTGCACATGTAATGACCGGAGGTGTGGTGCCTGGGGATGGTTGCGCGTGCGTTTGATGGAGGATGGGCGATGTGTGGATGCGTATGGAGGAGGGGATGCTGTTCAAGTGGTCTGGTCGGGTGTGAAGCGGCAGGAGAGGGAAGCTTCAGTCTGGGAGGGTTTCGCCGCTAGAGGGGGTAGTGGGTGCGACGTCGTTGTGCGTACGCGTGAGGGAAAGTGGAGTGGTCTAGGGAGTTTATTTTCTCAATATAATTTCTTTTGAAAACTTTCAGTGGACAAAAAGAAAAGGAGGAAGAGTAGAGATGAAGAAAGAGAGAAGAGGCGGTTTCTTACCTGTAGACGTTGCAATGGAATGTGTATGTCTGTTTCTTTCTTCTTCTTCTTCTTCTTTTTTATTGGTATAATAAGCTACAGTAAATGTTATTTTATATTTTGAAACGCCGTCCCAATTTTCCAAGTCAACCACCATCTTCCAACTACTTTCATTAATTCCCTTCAGCTCAAATATTTATTTTCAAATTTGAATGGATATGGGTTACCGATTTGGGCTGAATATTATTTAACCGGTCCGCTTGGATCGGTTAAATTAGTGCGACGATCTACGTCGAACTTCGATTTATATAAACGAATACACCATTTTGATCAGCGCGACGAGGCACTTCCAACGGTATACAGATAATTTTGTTACGATAGTTTTATCAAAACTCGAAATTTACGACGATTAAACTGTTTGTTTGGCAAAACAATTTAAATGAAGCTGGCGACAACGGAATTAGACGAAATGAAATGCGACGTCTTGATCAGATGAATCTTTACAGCATTTTTGTGTAAAAATATTTAGATTCGGAAGATAAAATTTACGCACTTTAAAATGAACTGATATACAATAAAAACACGAACAAAATTTGCTGCAATATTTTGCGATGAAACCTTTCCTATATCCATAACTAACTAGATGCATCTTATAAACGAAGTTCGGATGTTAATTGAGAACGTATATAAATTTCAATTTTTATATTAAAATAATGGATTTAAAATTTTAAATTGGGTAAGAAATTCAGGGTCGTTACAATCAAGGAGAAGGATGATGCAAATAAAGCAGACCAGAAGGCACGCGAATAGGCTGTGGTGTTTCGAGGTGAACTGGATGTGGCATCACTTAAAATCCGAGAGGTTGAAGCCAAGGTTGAGGATGAAGTTAAAATGGCCAAAGCCAGGTTAGATGCAGACATTGAAGATCTTCTCATCACTTACAATTCCAATGTTTTAAAGCACAAAAATCTGACCTTGATTGATACCTATCAAACACACCTGCTCAATGCTAGGGGCCGATTAGTAAGAGATGAAAAGGCTGCTCACCAAGCTAAATCGATTGATGAGTTCGAGCTCGAGAACCAGGCGTTGAGTGAAGATGAACGGGAAGTTCTCCATGATGCAATGATCTCGTATGAAAAGGAGAAGCTTGGCGCTTAGCATTCGAAGGTAGGAGAAGGTTCTGGTGTCGAGCACCATGATACAAGTACTGAAACTCTTATGCCGACTTAGCCTGAATCCTCACCTGTGGTTGATCCTCAATCCATTCCTGCTTATAGCCCGGATCAACCACGGTTATCTCCAGCTCGCGATCAGATCTCTGAGGCTATTCAGCCACTAACGAGTCAAACTGAGGAAGGTACTCTGAACATTTTGTACGCTTATTTGAAATCGAAAGCATTACTTGAAGTAATTACTAACAATTTATCCTTTGCTTCTATCCAGTGATTGAAGCTACAACAGTCTTGCCTCTTGCAACTCAAGAACAACGCTAAGAGCAGGAGGCTATCATAATTGAAGCAACCACGACGACAGCTATCGCACCTACGGATGAGGTACAAGGGAGAACGCTGACTTTTGATGAACAGATGATGGAGGAACTCCTCGGTTATCATAGTGACCCCTTTGCTAATTTGTCGTTTGTTATGGGTGGAGTAGCGCTAGCAACTAGCTCCTCAATCCCAACCACTAACGTTCCCGGCGAGGCTCAGACAACTCATGAAGAAGAAATAATAGCCGAAATTAACGCAAAAATGGAAGCAGCCACTAGAGCTAGTAGTTTTGGAGGTGGAATGGCTGGTCCTGGTCCAGCCCCTTTGCAGATGATTATCTCCGGGAGGAACGATCTTTGAGACAATTGTACCTACCCCGCCTCCTACTATTGATCCCGTCCCTTCGATCTCGCCTTCAGGAAGTGTTCTAATACATTTGAGTTCGGAGGCGGAGATTGATATAATGCCCCCGATTGGAGATCGACCGCTGAAAGGCAAGGGCTCAAAGAGAACCAAGTAGCAGCTCCAGCGGGTCCACACCGCAAAAGAAGTCGAGGAAAAAGAAAGAATTGACATGCCTTCTTGTGCATTTTTGAGTAGATAGGAATTTCTTTAACATTTATTGGCCATGTATAGATGGGGTTTGGCCTTACTAGTAGGATTTTTAGAATAAACTTGTACTTAATTTTCTCTTCCGAAGAATGATTGAAATAAAATTTCATTTTGTCTTCTGTACAACTTGCTTAATTTGCTTAAGTGTTTTAGCACTCAAACTTTCCTTCGATATACTTGTGAGGCTTTAGTTCTTTAATTCGGATCCGGATTTATTTGCTAAGTCTTGGGGCTATTATCTCGCGTTGCAAATGAGCATTAAGTCGAATTCTGATATCGCACTATTTCAATCATCGTTTGGTACTTAAGTTATGCCCCTAAATTCGGGGAAACATTGGAAAGATTGATCAGCAATCGCCGTTTGCCTTTAACACATCGGCCTTAATCTTTATGAAATGACACTAAAACATGATGAGTTTGGGTAGTTGAACCACACTCGCTCATTAGTTGGTGATCGTATCCACACTCTGGGGCACCTATTCATCGGCGGTCAATTATGCCCGCTTAAGTTTTTAGTGATATGTCCACGCTTCGGGGACTTAAGTTATTTTATGGGCGGTCAGTCACACCTACTCGATATTTAGCATTTAGTCCGCACTCTGGGGACTTTGGATTGATTCATGGGTGGTCGGTTACACTCGAGTTATGTTTATACTCTAACCGCGTTTTGGGGACTCAGAGTTGTGTTATGGATGATCGATTCTTATCCGATTTATGTTTAAACTACAATCGGTGCTTTGGGGATTTAGAGTTAGTCGAAGTTTATACTCCAATCCACGCTTCGGGGACTTAGATTTAATTAATATCGATACTCCGGTTCACACTCTGGGAATCCGGAGTTAGTTAACGTTTGTACTCCTGTTCGCGCTCTGAGAATCTGAAGTTAGTTGATGTTGACACACCGGTTCGCACTCTCGGAATCTAGAGTTATTTGACGTTTATACTCCAGTTTGCACTCTGGGAACTTAGAGTTGGCCGAAAGATGGTCAGTCACATTTGTTTGGGCTTTAGGATTTCGTTCGCACTCCACGAATGATGAATTTATCAGATCGTGGATGGTCGGTTCACATTCACCCTGAGTTAACAAGCGAGGTCGTTAGATGGACGGATCCATCCTCCTTAAACTTGGTCAAGACAGGGGCGAAATTAGTTAGGTGGATGGATCCACCCTCTTCGAGATCATATTTATATGTCTATACCCCAACTCGCACTCGGGGCATCTAGAGTTAATTAAAGGATTGTCATGTAATCCTTTTTTAACTTCGGTGTGGTGACCTTCCCCCAAGCTCAGGTTTCACTTAGCGAGTAATCGGTCGTATCACAGTTACTCCTTATTTGAATGAACCCCACTGTCGGGTGGAATTTAGTTCTCCGTGCATTATGATGATCGAATGATGCATTTTATAAATCACTGCTCTAGCTAAAAGAGATTGCATTTTATTGTTGAAATAAGAAAATATGGCAAAGTCAGTTGCCTTATTACAGATTCAAATTTAGAAATTCAGAAACTAATTGCAAATAAAAAGCAGACTAAATGAACAAATAAAGCCTGTTATGTGTAGTAGCGACAAAGACTTTCGCTGTTCCAGGCTCTTGGCAGAGTAAGACTGTCAGCGATCGATAATTTAAATGTGCCATCTTCGAGCTTTCGTTCGATAACATACGGCCGTTCCCATGTTGATTTCATATGCGAAGGGATCAGATAAATTCTCTTAAGGACGAGATCGCCAAGTTCAATGGTTTGTGGATGGACCTTGGCATTGTATAATCGAGCGACTCGGCTTTGGTATGCGACTGCCCTCAAGTCAGCCTCTTCACGCTTCTCATCTAATAAATCCAAAGATTCCGCAAGTAATATGGCATTTTTTTGGGATCATAATAAGTCACACGATGAGAAGGTTCTTCCATCTCAACTGGAATAACCGCTTCTGAACTGTAGGAAATAGAGAATGGTGTGTGGTCGGTCGTGGACTTGTGGGTTTTTCAGTAAGCCCATAGAGCCATAGGAAGTTCATCGGCCCATTTTCCCCTGGCCTTTTCCAGTTGTTACTTCAGAATAGACTTTATAACTTTATTCACAGCTTCAACCTGTCCATTCGCTTGAGGGTGTGCAACTGCGGAGAATTTCTTCTGAATGTGGAATCGTTGATAGAAATTTCTAAATTCAACACTGTCGAATTGGGTTCCGTTATCAGTGATGATGGTATGTGGGAGATCAAATCGACAGATAATGTTATGGACTACAAAGTTGATCACCTTCTTTGTCATGGTTTTAGCAAGTGGCTCAGCTTCCGCCTACTTGGTAAAGTAATCAACTACAATGATGGCGTACTTTGCACCACATTTGGCTAGAGGTTGAGAGCCAATAATATCGATGCCCTATATGGAAAACAGCCATGGACTAACCATATGAGTTATTTCGGTAGGCGGGGCTCTTGGAATCCACGCATGTTTCTGACACTTGTCACATTTCTTTGGCATAATCTGATGCATCGCGATTTACAGTTGACCGATAGTATCCGTATCAAAGCACTTTCTTGGCAAGAGTTTGACCTCTGATGTGATCACCACATTCCCTTTCGTGCACATCATGCAATACTCGTTTGATTTCATCGTGAGAGATACACCGGAGTAGAGGAACATAATATTCTCTTTTGTACATGACTCCATTCTAAATAGTGAATTGTTAAACTTTTCAAAGAACTTGTCTCTTTTCGCTCCTACGCTCAAGCAAGATCCCATGTTCGAGATAATTCCTGAACGGAGTCATCCATGACTCCTTATTAGGAACAAACTCAAGTACCCAATCTGTCTCCATTTGGTCGATACTCGGGGAAGATAACGTCTCTACGGGAATGAGTCCCATTTGTTGTGCTTCGCCGGTGCTGCCTAACTTTGCTAATGAATCAGCCTGCTGATTGCGTTCTCAGGGTATGTAATAGATGGCATAATAATTGAACTAATTTAATTTTTCCTAAACCCGAGCAAGGTAAGTAGCCAGTCTTCGGTCCTTGGCCTGGTATTCCCATCGAACTTGACATGCGACTAGTTGCGAATCATAATAAATCTCCACAACAATGATTCTTAAATCATGGGCGAGGCTCAATCCGACAATCAAGGCTTCATATTCGGCTTCGTTGTTGGTTGCACGAAAATCAAAATTTAAAGCATAGCATATTGATCGACCATTAGGAGTTTTAAGTACAACTCCGGCACCTGAGCAATGGTCATTTGATGCACAATCAGTATGCAACTTCTAGATATACTTGAAGATTCACTGGTTTTGGGCAAGTCCTCTGGGATGGTAAATTCAGATATGAATTGCCTTTGAATGGCTCGCCTTGGAGTGTAATTAATACCAAACTGACTTAGTTCGATATTCCTTTTGAGTAATCTACCAGACGTCTCAGGCCGCGTAAGGACCTGCGTAATGGCTGGTCGGTGTAAACAGTGATAGGATGAGCCTGGAAATATGGACGAAGCTTCCTTGAGGCAATAACTAGACAATAAGCCAACTTCTCTAGCTTCGGATAATTTCTCTTAGCTCCGGTTAGTCGTTTGCTAATATAGTAAACCGGCTTTTGTACTCGGTCTTCCTCCCGAATGAGGGCAGCATTGATTGCGTTTTCCGACACCGCCAAGTAAATGTACAATTTCTCATAATCAATAGGTTTTGAAAGAATGGGCGACGTGGAGAGGTGTTGGATTAGTGCTCAGAATGGGCCCTCACATTCCGTAGTCCATTCAAAGTTCCATTTCCCTTTTATGATCATATCGAAGAAGGGAATGCATTTGTCAGTGGATTTTGAAAAGAACCTGCTCAATGCTGCTGCTTTCCCATTGAGGCTCTGGACTTGCTTTATAGTTCTTGGAGTCTCATGATTTCTAATTGCCTAGATCTTTTCGGGATTGGCTTCGATTCCTCGAGCGTTGATGATAAACCCAAGGAATTTTCCTGATTCGACCCCAAAGTGACATTTTAACAGGTTGAGCTTCATTCTATATTCTCGAAAGAATACTAAACATTGATTCTTGATCTTTAATATGACCAGTAGAGAATCGTGACTTCACCAGCATATCGTCCACATACACCTCCATGGTTTTTCCGATCTAGTTAGCGAACATTCGATTAACTAACCGTTGGTAAGTTGCTCCAGCGTTCTTGAGTCCGAAAGGAATATCTTTGTAGTAGTAAAGTCCCAGATCAGTCACGAAGCTGGTATACTCCTGGTCGGGTAAGTGCATGGGTATTTTGTTGTAACCGGAATATGCATTCATGAAGGATAAGAGTTCATGTCCAGCCGTTGAATCTACGACCTGATCGATTCGAGGAAGTGGAAAACTATCTTTGGGGCAAGCTTTATTCTAATTGGAGTAGTCAATACACGTTCTCCATTTCCCATTAGGCTTTCGGACAAGTACAGGGTTGGATATCCATTCTGAGTAAAATGCATCTCGAATAAATCCATTCGATTTAAGCTTATCTACCTCTTCCTTAAGGGCGACAGATCACTCTGAATCCATGCCACACCTTTTTTGTTTGACCCAGACATGCCGTGGGTCAATGTTCAATGTGTGGGTCGCGATGTTCGGAGGGATTCCACACATGTCAGAATAAGTCCAAGAAAACACGTCATGGTTTGCCTAGAGGAATTCAACCAATTCCTCTTGCATTTGTTGGCTTAACTGAAATCCAATCCTTATCATTTTGGAATCATCGTTATTATCGATTGGGACATCGATTGTCAGTTGGCCGAAGAAGCTGGACTATCTTTACTTTCATCTTCACTTTCGATATCTCTCGGGTCATGACATCCCTTGGAAATTGGTTGTGGTGTTCGGTCCTAGGCCCAAGCGTCAATTGTCAATTCTCAGCAAAACGGACGCAGAGAGATTCCTCTATTCCCTTTCCTTTCTTCTTTTGCTATGCCTTGCGTAGCTCAGCAACATAACAGGCTCGCCCAGCAGCTTGATCCTTGAATGACCCCAACTCCACGATTGATGGGGAACTTTAGAGTCAAACACCATATGGCAATGGCAGCCCTAAACTCAGCTAGGGCCGGTCGGCCCAAGAAAGCATTGTATGGCGAGTCTATATCCAGCACAACAAAATGTAATACCCGCACTCTCCGACGTTCACCAATTCCTAATTCCACTGGCAGTTCCACCACTACAGTGTTATGGTTGCACTCTCATTGAAGCCCTGAATACGGGACTGACAAGGCTTTAAATCTTTAGTCTCCATTTTCATCTGGTCATAGGCTCGCTTAAATAATATATTCACAGAACCTCCATTGTTTACCAAGATCCTCTTCATCCAAGCAGGACCTACTTGGGCTGATATGACAAGTGGATCAATGGCTGGGGCTTCGACCCTGTCGGTGTCTCTGTCTCGAAAGACGACGTTGTTAGTCATCGTCTTCTGTTGCTTGGTTGGAGCCTCATCTCCAAACTACTACAACACTCGAAGCTCGCATGCCTAACAGAACTGGCATACAGCTCCATTTCCTTCCAGCTTCGGTCTACTAGATGAGGACCACCACTAACAGTACTTATCACCAACCTCCCGCCAGTACGAGCGGGTTCCTCTTGTCTTGCCTAATTTGGTATATGGTTCTGATTCGATGAGCCGACACCTCCTGACTACAACGCCCGCACAAATTGCTCTAACTTCCTTTCATGTATCAACTTTTCAACGAGATCCTGCAAATGATGACACTCATTTGTGTTATGGTCGTAGCTTTCGTGGAATCTACAAAAATTCCCCATCTGAATATGTTTCTCTGATGACCGTTTCGGAGCAGGCTCCTTTTGCTGAATAGTATTGCAGGTTTGTAAATACACATTTTCCAATGACGTGTTCCAAGGAGTATAATTATCAAACATAGGAGCCCTACGTCGTGGACCACAATTCTGATCTTGTTTCCTATTTTGATTACCATTGTCTTTCTGTTGATTTTGTCCTGAATGTTCAATTGCACTTTTCCGGAACTCTCCCTGGATTGTTTATCAACAACATTGCTCTGAATTCCCTCCATACTAGGCCCTGCGTCATCCTTTTTCCTAGACTGTTTCACATCCTCCCTTCTTAAGAATTGGGCCACCTTAGAATAGAAACGGCCCAATGACGTAGGAGGTTTTCTGGCCAACCAGTTGTCGAACACAGAATCAGGATCAATCCACTTAGTTAGTGCCATCAGAATGGAGTTATCATTGGGATTGCTGATCTCAGCGCATGCAGCATGAAATCTCTCCAAATAATGTCTGAGTGTCTCTCCAGGAGCTTGAGTGATGCTAAACAAAGTAATAACATCCTTCGGCCTTGTTACATGCATGTGGAACCGCTCAACAAACTTTGTCGCCAATTGATCAAAACACGAAATATATCGAGGTGGTAAATGGGTGAACCACATAGTTGCTATGCCCCTTAGAGAGATCGGGAAACTTCGCCACTTAACTGCATTGTCAGCTCGTGCAGTATTCATTAGCCAGTCATACTTTAGGATATGTTGATTAGGATTAGAACTCCCTTCATAAACGGGTAAAGTCAACATCCTGAATCGCAAGGTTGTTCATCATAGAGTATCTCATCAGTAAAAGGAGTATGAATCCGGGAGATTCCCCTGTCGTCATTAGTGAGGCCTTGACTCACTCGGATCGTCTGACGGATCATCGTTCGAATGTCCGACATTTGTACGTTCTGGGCCTGTTGAGCCAATGTGTGGTCGGGTTCCATAATGCGAGGATGGGTCGATCGCGGTCGACGGTCCATATCTTGCCTCCTCGGTTCTAAGTTCTCTGGAAATTATGGTTCGGGAGTATGTTCATGTTGGCGATGGTTCGGATCTGTCTGATTTCGGGCATCAACTCTCAATTCATTAGTAGCCGCGGCAATGCGGTTGTCTGTAACATGATAAGGAATAGTACCTCCTCAGGAGGAGGGTCCAGTCTGATAGATAGTTGACGGGCCAATCCTTGGTTGCCCAATATTCAGAGTATGATGATGTCCAGTAGCTTAAGTATAACTTCCGTCTAGTCGTGGGCGCGTGGATCTATGATGGTAGTCAGAAGAAGCTGAACTCTAAGTGGATGAATAGGAAGCCTGATCCCTCCTGGATCTCCTTCGTCTATGACGATTCAGTTGGTTAGTCAAATCCGCATTAGCATGGAGTTGTTGAGTGAGCTGTTGCCGACTTTGTGTCAGCTCTTTGCATTAGCATTTGAAATTCTTCCCTGGTAACAGGATTCTACGGATCTAATTGTCCGACGGTATTCTAATCGGCAAGAGGTAGCTGTATGGGATTCTATCTGTCCCGCCCTTCTGGATCATCGGCAGTTGAAGTAGTCCTAGTGTTAACCATGATGGATAACGAAGCTCTTTCCTAGGCTTGATGCAAATCTGAATAGGATGGAAGAACTTTAAACTTTGGGATCTGGATCTTCTTCTTAGATTTGTGCAATCCGATATCGATAACAGATTCAAGGAGAAGGGGAAAACTAGGTTTTCTCAATGAAAGCACCAAAGTGTTTGTACCAAAATTGGGCAAAACACTCTTTGGAAGTGATTAAAGAGATAAATTGAAAAATAAATGTAAAAAGAGGATTATCTAACAAACACTCCAAATACTAATCAGAAAAACAGTAGAGAAACGCAAAGATTTAGAGTGGTTCGGCGTGTTGCCTATGTCCACTATGAAATGGTTGCTTTTTATTAACTTTTGCTTGCTTGTTACAACAAATCACAATAGTGAATTTCGAGTACAACAGTGATTTTCGAGTACAACAATGATTTCGGCGGAGTATGGACATAGGAGAGCCAAAATTTCCCTTTTTTGTAGTTCCTGGGCTGCTATTTATAGGCATAGGATGCAAATATCTCGCTCAGATCTCGAAAGACCTCTTCTCGCATGTGGGCGGGCCCATGCGATCGATCCCCGATCGTTTGGAGTCGATCCGCGATCGATATGAATGCAATTCATATCGATCAGGATTTGTTCCAATCGAGTCGGGATCGATCATGAACATTCTTGAGGACATACATAAGCTCCTGTGAAAATTTGGTGGCATTTGGACTTGTAGATTTTGAGTTATGATCGATGCAAGTTTGGATTTTTTTCAAGGCTGTTGAATTCATATCAATGTTGTTCGTATCGATGGTTCTGCACATGATATCTGATGATGTGGCACTTGCTTTTATGATCGATCCACCTTTTATGCCTAGTGATCGAGTCAACCATCTTCACGTGTTCTCTTCGTATTGATCATTTGAGGTTTTGTTCGTATCGATGCTCACAGGTCACTTCGTATTGATGGCTGGGGGCCACTTCGTATCGATAGCAGGAGGTCATTTCATATCGTTAGAAGATATCACTTCGTATCGATCATATGATGATTCATACGTATCGATCATTGACCGATTGATACGAACTGTGCAATTGGAATCAGTACGAATTGACTCCAATTGATGGATGCGAAGCCGAGCAAATGTGATGGATACGAAGTAGACGTTGGTCGATCGATACGAACAAGCTAGAGATGATGGATGCGAAGAATGACGCTTTCTATGGATACGAACTTGTGCTCTGCTGATTGATACGAAGCTATGTGTGCGCGATGTATTCGAACAGATCGATACGAACGTGGTTTCTTCCTGGTGGCTTGATGGATACAAACAACGTGATCACTCAAGTTGTATCGATCATATCTTAAGCGTATGAACTCGGATTGACTTGAAATTTGGAATGTTGGCTTTTGTTGCTTTTCTTGTCGTGCCATATCAATTATAGCTCGATCTGGACTCGGACCAGATTTACGAGTATCCATAGCGAACCTGTATATAACCGATCTTCGGGACGGACCGTCTTGGATTTTTCAGTCAATTTCTTGGTGTCACGGCCTTGCCAAAAGGAGGGTTAACAATTACGTTAAAAATAAAATAGTACATTAAAAAATATATTTAAATGAATATATATATATATATATATATATGTTTATTATCATCAAACAAAAATCATATTGGCATATTCAACAGTAAATATAAAGGAATGGAGATGGAAATAATTCATTTATGGATAATGGAGGACCCCACCCTCCTACCTTAATGTATAAATTAGAGCTAACCTACCGTTAAAAGACCATTAAATCTTCATATACACTTAATGGATGATTATTGGAGGTTAATGGTTACTTGGCCACCACACTTCCTAGAGGGATAGTTTGGGTAGTTTCCACAAATTGAATTAGGGTTTCTAAACATGTATAAATACCCCTTATGCTTATGTAACCTCATCTCTTCTTTAGTCTCTATTTTAGACTCTCTTCTTCTCCTTAGTTTAGTGTAGGATCTCAAATAAAAGAAAGCTCTCTTTCTCTTTTCATGGCTATACTTAGCCATTTTTATTTTATGTAATTTTCTTTCTTTTTTATGCAATTTAATACGTGCTCTTTTCTTTTACATGCTTATTTATATTTCATGTTAGCAGTTTAGATTTACTTTTTATGCAAGTAGCTTAGGTTTTTCATACATTCTGTTCACTTTTTCCTCTTCTTTTTATGCAATGTTGCGTACTACTTGTGTTGATATGATAACACAAATGGGAGGCTAAACTCTTCAATTTATGGGTAATGAAGCTCTCTGATTATGTAGCTTCAACATTTTGATAATTATCTATCTCTTTTTGTGCTTAATGAAAAAATGAATGTTGATGTGATTTATTGTTTTATGCTGAATTTGATAGTTTATGTTGTTCATAACAAATAGGCTATGCTTAAACAATCACAAACAAAAAATTACCTCTTCATTTACATATGATTATGGTAATGAAGTGATTTTAAAATTAAAATTTGACGGTCTATATTTTTAGTTAATAGTTAATAGGTCATGCTTAAAATAGATTTTATTTTCAACTTCATTGTCATTTTTCATGAGAATTAACAAGTGGGTTGAAAGTATGTTATAGTTTGATGGCTTATGCTGAGCAAATTAATAGCATAAATATGTCAAACTTATGATAAGCACATCATTTAAATTCACTGATGATAAAAAAAAATAGATCTTAATTTCATAATTTGCCGAACTATATGATCTAAGAATGAATTTATCTCTAAATTGTCATTTAATTCTCATATTTTTATCACTTTCTTTTTGTCATTTTCTCATTTTTAGCTGATCACTCTTAATTTTGGTATAATTGATTGAACAGATCTTTAAAATCAACCCCTTACGGATCAATCTGTACTCGCTACGTACTAACTTTTGTAAGCTGTGCACTTGTGGTTAATTTTAATTTGAAATTTGTCGGAGATTTTCTAAACCGATAGAAAATCCGTTGTTGATCAAGTTTTGATGCATTGCCGAGGATTTTCTTTGATTTTAATTTTCTATTTTTTGGATTATTTGTCGTTTGACTTTAATTGTTTTTTTTTTTTTTTTTTTTTAGTGTGTCTGTGTGATTTTTGTTTGCATATGTTTGTGTGCTTATTTTTCTTGTTTGTTTTTCATTTGCATTTCTATTAAAAACAACATATGCAATTTAAAAAAAAAACACAATTTTATTCCATTTCCTTTTCTTTACAGTTTCGCATTACAATTTCCATTTGCAATCTCATTTTCTTTTTAATTTTTTATTTACATTGTCAAAAACAATATCTTCCCCCACTGTCAGTGCTTCTCCGTTCAACACTTTCTGTTTCACATTTCCATCCATCCCTTCACTGTCCCCCTCTCAAACCAACTAAACTTCACCATCATACTTCCTCTTCTTCAAACATACCATCACCATACAATTCAGTTCTCCTCCTATCAACTGTCATAACACCCTCTCCTGCCCTGCCACAATTCCAAAAACATCCACCATACATCTACCCACAGTTAATCCATATTCAAACTTCAACACCAGTGATAACCATATTTTTGTTAGCAATCCCTCTTTCATCTTGGCATACTTCAAATTTCAACTCCCATCATAACTATTGCCTCATTACCAATAGCTGCTTCATCATTCATCACTCACCACTTAACAGATCAAAACAAATACCCAAATATACCATCCAATTTCTTTCAAATAACATTTGCTGCCTCCATCAGCATTCTGTCACACCAGACCCATACAGACAAGCACTTCCTTCTTCATCTTCTGTCACAAATATACCCTTGCCACTGCCTCACATCATCACTGCCACAAACAACATGTTCATCTGTTCAACTTGCAAGCTTTACCAACCTACTGCTAGCAGCCTTAAACAACAACTTCACATCCGCATCACCAGTGAATAGTGCACCAGAACCATTACTTCCAGCCTTCATCTAACCACAACCTACCACGATTCACTTCGATCAACAACCATCTTGCTCTTCTTCAACCCGTTCAATTGCAAACCAAAGCTGTGCACTGCTTCATCACTTCACTGTCACAAAACCTACACATACATACTGTGCATCTGGTGACCAAAACTCCAACTACACTACAACAAACCCATATCGCTATTACTTCATCATTCCTTAAACTACAGCCATCCCTCACCTCATACAAACCAACATCCCTCACCTCTACATCAAATACTGTAGCATTCATTGCTTATACAAACTTGCCTTCAACAAAACTGCAATTCCCCCATCAACTTCATACTTCATACAACAACCTCCCTTAATTCCCACTGCTACCCTACATCGGTTCATTTTCACAACCCATACCACACTTACACTCTTCAGCCATCAACCCTACTTTACTGCTCTTCTCCTCTTCAACAACTGACGGGGCGACTCCACATACCACACATCACAATACATCAATAAGTCAGTAAATTCATACACATCAACTTCGTCCAGCATTCACATATACCCATTGTCCAACCTCAATACAAGATAGTGCATACTTCCCCACAAAACCATACAAGACATTTTTACGATTCAAGCACGACTCCCCCTGAATAGTCATACAGCAACCACAACTTCCTCCCCATACAAACTAGCCACAAAAGAAAGGAAAAAAAACCCAACCTTGAACCCGAAATCACGTTCGCAAACTCACTACTAGATTCCTCAATTCAGCCCGCATACAACCGCCTCATCCAATTGCAATCGTTTCTCCCAAAAACATGAACCCAAATCACTACGCGACCGCTCCTGAATACCCAAAACCAACCTCGAACCACCTCCTCAAATCGCCATGATTTCGAATCAACTGTAGAGCGATTGCAATTGGAAATTGATTTCGGATTTTGGGGACATCGATTTAATTTAAATTTTTTTGGAGCAAGCGAATTTTTTGATTAGGAATTGATTTAAACTTCTTTTCGGGTTTGTTTGATTTGTCTGGTTTAGGGAACGATAAAGTTGCATTTAGTTTTTTTTTGGGGCAGGCTTAGTTTGTTTTGAAATTGCATTTGTGAATTTCTTTTATGTTATTTTATTTTGTTTTGTTTTAATTTTTTTTTTAAAAAAACAAATTCATCCTTATTTACAAAAAAAAAAAAAAATTGCTTCCTAAAAGTAAATAAAAAATTTCTGTTTTCATTTTGGTTTGTGAATGTTGATTTTTTTTAGTTAAATTGTGTTGTGTTGCATTCTATATTTTATTTTATATTATAAAGACAAAAAAACAGAAAAAGGGGTTGGTTCTGTTTTCATTTGTGTTGTGTTTTCAATTGTTGTTTTGGGTTAATTTGTTTTGTTTTTCGTTTATTTTAGTTTCTTCTTTGATATAAAAAAACTTTATATATATCTTCTTTTTAATTTTGGGTTGCTAAAGCAGAAAATCGCAAGGAGGAGATTATCTTGTTGAAAACTGCTTCGTTTAGCTTGCCAAAGAAATAATTGCTTGCTTGCTTATAAAAAAATTGTTGCTTTTACCCCCTATATCTTGTTTTTATTTGACTTGCGTTGTTGGTTAATTGCATTTGCATTTGTATATAAAAAAATCATCAAAAAAACAAAACCAAAATTCCATTTGTAGTTGCATTGTTAATACTCGTTTAATTCTGCTTTGCATTTTAACTTAGAGTTATTATTAATAATAACGGTTAAAAATCGATAACACATAATTGTATATTGACAATTTATCCTCTTTCGACAATTTAATTTCTTGATGTCTAGGCTACGGCAGAGCAATAACCATTTATAAAAATTACGGTGATCCGTTAATAATTATAGTGGTTGTTTCTCTGAAGGTACTTAAACCTTCGGCTGCATTGCAACGGTGATTCGTGGTGCACCGATAACCCCTGCCCGTTACCTGACTGAGAACTATTTTGTTGATTTAAGACAAAGTGTGATTATACATTTTTAGTTAACTTAGGATAAATCATTTATAATTAACCATTGCATTCATTTAGTTGCATTAGTTCATGCATATTTAAAAAACAAAAAAAATTCCAAAATCTAAAACAAAAAATTTGTAAATATTCTTTTGAACTTATTAAATCCTTTTCCTATGAACTTTTTTATTCAAAGTCAAAAATCCAAAAATACATGAAATCTTTTCAAAAAAAATTGAAAAAAAACCAAAATCTAAATCAATTTTCCTTGTGAACAAATTCATTCTGTAAATTTTTTCCCTTTATAAAAAACCAAAAATATTCTTGAAAATGTCTAAATTTCCATAATCACATGAATTTTATGATAGTTGTGAAAATCAACATAATCCATATAATTTTACTTCAAATTCTAATAGATATTTCAACAAAAACTATTGTTTAAATGATTCGAGTTGGAACCACAAAATTTTCAAAATGACGAACAACCTTCGAATCTTGAAAATATCATTTCATCTCTACTTGAAATCTCTACACAACAAAATCAAATGATAAATGAATTGTGTAATTCTTATTTGTGTGATAACTCAAGTTAAATTTTTGAAAATGGTCAAAATTTGAATTCATTTCCAAATTTAAATGATTTTGATTATAACCCATGCCAATTCAATTTCGAACTCCAAAATGAATTTCAGTTTCAAAATGGAAATGTGAACCATTTTCAAATAATTTTGGCAATGAGAATAATCTCGACATCAAACTCGGCTTCTACTCTGAATATCTCTGCTTGAACTCTCCCTTCCACTTCCGCCTCCACCGCTTCAACTTTAGCAACCGCCGCATCTCGCTCAGCTCGGAGAGACACGGCTTGCTCGCACGCTTCTTGTGCGGCCGTGTTAGCGTCATCTTTTTCCTTGTTCAGGTCGGCGAATTTAGCCTTTAACTCCTCAAGTTCTTTGACCGCCGCATCTCGCTCGGCCTCAACATTTTTGTACCGATGGCCCAAATCTTCAACTAAAGTACAATGCGCTTGTTGCATCTTCGCCATCTCAGCTAGTGTCTCGTCGACCTTTTTTAGCGACTCCAGTTCGGCCTTGCGAGAAGATTCCGTTTCAGATTGAAGTATGTCAACAATACGGTTCTTTTGAGCCAAGTCTGCTTCAAGTTTCTCAATAACTTTGGCTCGTTCGAAGGCTACTTTCGAAGCTTTAACAGCCGCCCTGTACCATTCTTTATACTGAGCATAAAAATCCCGAGTATAGCTGAAGGCGGTGTTCACAGCCTCTTCGGGAATTCTTTTGAGATTGGATGGAAAGATATAGGCGTCAAAGCATATTTCTGGAAAATCTTTCTTCAGTTGAGCAATTCTAATAGCCCCTTCGCCAGACGGTTCAAGAGGGGCCTCCTCCACAGTTACGGTCGTAGCCGTATCAGCCCTTGAACGATGTGGACCAGGTTTAGAGATTTGTTGAGATGGCTGTTGCCGCGAAGGTTCGACTTCAGGTGCCTGACCTCTGGATGGCGGAGGAGAACGAGAGGGTGAACGGTACCTTCGGTCCCTATCAGAACGCTCCTGGCTAGAATAATATCGGGAATGATCCCTATCGCGATGCTCTTGCTCATAATACCTCCGCTCACGATCTCGGTCAGAATCCCTACGGCGAGACTCGTAATAAGATGAAGAATGATGCATTCGCCGAAGTCTATCAAGTGTAGAAGGACGATCCGACATGGCACCTGTAAAGAAGAAACAATTCGGTTAAATGCCAAGAAAAAGCACTGCAATGCATGTGGAAGTCGTGAAGTGTTGTGAAAAGTGTATAAATGCGCAAACCCCCCGACCAACCAGAAGCGTCGATTACACTAACAGGTAAAGATTCGCTTATATCAAGCGCTCCCCGGAGCTCTTCCAACCCGGACCCGTGATGGAGAGATACGTAGTCCGGAATGGGAATATCGTCCAGCCCTGTAAAAAGGTCTCCGGACTGGCGAGGAGAGGCGCTGGAAACAGTAACCCCAGGTTTGGAACGGGTTACGACTACAGACTTCCATCTCGTAAACTTAGGTACAGCAGCCTTGCCTTTCTGACCCTCTTCTATTCGGGAAAGGTTGGCTGCTATCTCATTGTCCGAGGGCGTTCTTTCATCGTCGCTCACTTCTCTTATCACAACGCCAGGTTTTCTTTTTGCCACTTTCTTCTTCCTCAAGGCCGATTTCGCCAATCCTTCAATTACAATACTTTGGCCCATCTCAATCAAACCCAAAGTCCTTAAGTTATCGTCGGTCAACAACAAGTCTATGTGCCTTGAATCGCGTGGAACCCTTTGTAAGCTTTGAACGACGCCTCTATAATGCCCACTGGTAGGTCTCGAAATGATGGCTACAAGAATAACAGAGTATTAGTGTAAAGTATTAAAAGTGGCCATTCAAAAACGAATTATGATACTTACGTCTGGATAACCATCTCCTGGCAAATCCTGGGGGGCATCGAACAAAAAACAACTCGTTCTTGAAATAACTAAGCCTGGTCCAGGCCTCAGTCACAACCTGACAGTTCCTGACCGCCTCCAGAAAAGTGAAAGACGGGCTATCACCCCTACTCTTGAAATTGAATATGTGCCTGATCTCGTTAGGTCTTAGCGGGCGAAAAATGCAATCCATAAATATGACAAAGACGCTGTTCAGTAGTGCGTGCCCGTTAGGATGGAGTTGTGAAGGAGCGATTCCTAAATACGACAACATCTCTCTGATGTATTGGTTAAAAGGAGGAATTGATCCAGCCGCGCAGGCATGACGGTAGAAGGCAGTATATCCTTCAGGTGGGTTGTGTGGTTTGTCACTAGCACTAGGTAATAAAACATCGTCCAGGGATATGGTATGTTTCGAACATATCCGGCCCAACAGAGACTCCGAGATATTGGACTGGACAGAATCGACAGGATCTTCGATAAATATGGCCTCCGGCAATTCGTCCGGAGCGGGATCTATGACTTCAGGAGGGATTTCCGGAATCTCAAGCGCTGGAAGAGGCGAGCTTTGTGCTGCTTGTTGTTGAGAACTCGAAGATTCCATAAATAACTAACTCACCAGAAAGCGGCGTTAAATACATAAAAGGCCCATGCATTCCCCCGATGCAAAGTGTATGAGTATGTCGTGCAGTGCAAGTGTTATGCAAAACTTAAGTAGATTTTACAAGTTGAAACAAGATGTCCGAACGGCGAAACTTTGGAATTTGAGAATGAAAACGACCGTCATCGCTGACCGTCACTTTCACGCCACCCAGATGCTACTGACCAATTCAAGTATAAATTCGTTATATTTTATTTAAGTCATGGTGCCATCGACAAGCTCTAAAGGGAAGGTCAAGTAAAATAGTGATTATGCAAGGCCGAAGCTCGCCGGAGTCAAGTATGCTAAAAATTCAGTGAGTTCGTTAAAGTTCGACTTGAAATTGGTCGTAGTTCAGATATTGGAGCAATTTAAAAGAGTGGGGATCCTAGAAGCAAGAACGTTCGAATCGATCGGCTCGAATAGACACGAGTCGAATCAAAGAACTTCGAATCAATACGCCCCAATTCCACGTGGTTCGACTCGATGAGACCTTGGAACAGAGGAGCAGTTCGAATCCATGAAGCCTCACATGACTTCGAATCGATCAAAGTTTAACTCCTTCGAATCGATCAACATATCATTACTTCGAATCGATCAATATTAAGCTCCTTCGAATCGATCAGAATATCGCTATTTCGAATCGATCGCCGCGAGCCTTTTTTCTTTTACGACCATCGATTCGAAGCTATGCATTCAAAATCAACTCGAACTGCTCATTCTTGGATCGATGCGAAGCAATGAGAGACGACACTCTGATCGATACGACTCAAATGACCTCACTCCTCAGTTCCATCGAGTCGAACCACCTCGTCCAGATCCCCCCACTCCTCGAGATTTTCAAGAAGAAAAGGTCGAATCGATGTCAAAGACTTCCAGTTCCATCATTCCTTACTCGGCTTGATTCATCAGTTACCTGATTTAGTGAAATCATAAAGGAAAGCTTAAAGAAATTCGATCGATTCGTGGAAGACGCGCTTGTTCTAAGCTCTGGAAGATCGATTCGAAGAAGAAGCTACAACAACAATGAAAAGTAAAAAGTGAAAAAAGCGCACAGCCTCACGTATTTATATGGATTCCAGGAAAGAAACGGGACGATTCGTCTCGCGGCTAAAATGACCGACCCCAATCGGTCACGTGCTGGTTGATTCGAACAAGCCACGTTTGAATCCATCACGTTCGAACCCATCGCGTACGAACCCACTACGTTCGAATCCATCACAGCGTAGAGCCGTTACTTCGAATCCATCGCACGGCAAAATCCATACTTCACTTCGAATCCATTGCCTTCCTGTCGTTTACACAATCGAATCCATCCCAACTTAATCGATGCGAGGCATCATCGATTCGAGGAAGCACTAAGCAGATGCAAGACAATCGATTCGAACATACGTGACTTCGAATCCATCAAGACAGCATCGATGCGGAGCGTCATCGATACGAAGCACTTGAACGAGGACTGAATTGAAAAGTCCTATTGATTCGAAGTACCGATTCCATAACCATCAATTCCATCGATTCAAAACTCTATCGATTCAAACAAACATGCTTCGAATCCACTAGACACCACCGATGAGAACGAACGTAGTGCTTCGATATGAAAAATTACTAGTCTACCTTTTACACCGATTCAGGAGAAGATCGATACAAGAGGATGATCATAGACGATCATAACAACAATGTTTTAACCCGAATCTCAAATCGGTTTAGGAGAGGGTCGATGCAGAATTCGGTAACAAACCAAACTGGCAACAACTTGCAATCACGCAACGTTAACCAAAGTCAAGGTGATACACATATGCACATATGTTTGACTAATATTTGATCTTTGTCATTCACAGGGATCAAATATCCATCTTGTCATGATTTCAACGACGAACAACCGATCACAATCATACAACAGTTGATAACAGCAATAAAGAATACAACTTTCAGCAGAGCATGTCCTAATTGTCCAGCGTTAGATTGTAGCTTTTCAAAGCACGTCATGTTTACACAAGACGTACTTTGGGGGGCAAATGTTATCCCGCCATTTGGCAAGGCCGAGATACCAAGGAACTAACTAGAAAGAGACGGGATCATACATCCTTAGCTTTGAATGATTGTTGGGCAACTACAAATATCGACGAGTTTTGCCCGAGTCTGGATCGGGCTACAATTGATGAGACACGTCAAGCAAAGCTGTAGAAACCAACATTCCAAGTTTCGGGGCAATCCGAGTTTCGTATGATCAAGTTATCGCCAATGGGAAATGGATCAGGTAGTATAAGGTTCGAATCCCTCAGAAATAACATAGGCTCGAATCCATCAAGAGGAGGCCTTGGTTCGAATCCACCAGACATGTGTTGCCTCAAATCCATGATGAGCGCATTTGCTTCAACTCCATCAGGCGAGCCTTCACTTCGAATCCATCCAAAGCACTCCCTGCTTCGAATCCATCAGGGACGTGCCTTCGTTCGAATCCATCAGACGTAACCACGCTTCGAATCCATCCAAAGCCTTCCCTAGTTCGAATCCATCAAGTCACCTCTTCCTTCGAATCCATCAGATGGCCTCGCCTCGAATCCATCGAGCAAGTCTCGGTTCAAATGCACGAGACATAATCTCGTTTCGAATCCATCAAGGAGGAGACATTCGAATCCATGTAGATGATTAACTTCGAATTCATCGTTGAAGCACATGATCGAACCCATCATTTTCCCCACGCTTCGACTCCACGCATGCTACCTCAAACCCACTAAGTCAAGGCGGCTAAGATGGTGGATTCGACCCTATGGATTCGACCCTAAGGAATCGATTCGAACCAAGCTTGTTGGCCGAAAGCGCAATCTTGAATCGATCATAACTTGAGATCTACAAGTCCAAATGCTACGAAATTTTCATAGGAGCTTTCATATAAATAGAAGAATGTCCGTGCCAAGTTTCATCACATTTGGACACTTTTTTGATTGATTCGAACCAAGGGTCGAATCGATCCCAAAGTGGGCCCGGATCTCCAGAATTCGGCCATGTGGGCCCCCCACACGTGCCAGAAGTGGTCTCCCCGAATTTTAGGCGAAATATCAGCTCCAGCACTTATAAATAGAGCCCCTGGTCATTCAGAAAAGGAATCGGAGAATTTGAGAGATAAAGCACGTCTAAAGCTGCCAGAATTGCTTCAGAGCACCACCACTGCCTTTGATTTCAAATTTTGGCTTACTACGTGCTGTACTTTGGCATTGAAAAGTTGTATTCTCTGAATATCAAGCAATAAATTAACAAAACTTTATAGTGGACATAGGCAAATTGCCGAACCACTCTAAATCGTTGTCTCTTGTGCAATTTATTTCCTGCTATTTGGAGTTTTTGTTAGATAATCCACATTTTAATTTACTTTCTTCATTTATTATCTCTTCAAAAACTTCCGACGAGTGTTGTGCCCAATTTTGACACAAACACGTACGAAATGGTAAAACAGTGTCGTACGAATTTTAGAAATGCGTGCATGGATTTGAAATGGAACAGTAGCATGGTGCACCACTCTCCAGCGATGGTAAACGAAGACCAGCCTCGGTAATCCCGTTTTACCATAAAAATCCACGTGTCGAAAAAATGAAGGGTAAATATCTACGAAGACCCGATTGAGATTCAGATAGTCTTTTTTGGGCTTTAATCTATCCATTGACGGTTGAAAGCTGTCAAAGCCGTAGAAATCACAGAGAGCTTCGTTTTGACTGGATATGACTCTCGTAACTCTAAACGAGCCAAAAGTTATGGCCGTCCGAGTAATCGATATCTACAGGGTGCAACATCCACGGTGCAAGGTGCAACATCCGTACGAAATGGCGAAAAAGTGACGTGCAACTTTTAGAAATGCGTGCGTGGATTTGGAACGGAACGGTACCATGGTACACTACTCTCCAGCGATGGTAAATCATAGACAAGCCTTGGTAATCCCGTTTTACCGTAAAAATCCACGTGTCGGAAAAACGAAGGGTAAAAAACTTTCGAGACCCGATTGAGATTCGGATAGTCATTTTTGGGCTTTAAACTATCCATTGACGGCTGAAAGCTGTCAAAACCGTAGAACTCACAGAGAGCTTTGTTCTGACTGGTTATGGCTCCCATAACTCTAAACGAGGCAGAAGTTATGGCCGTCCGAATAATCGATATTTACAGTGTGCAACATCCACAGTGCAAGGTGCAACATCCGTCCGAAATGGCGAAACAGTGCCGTACGACTTTTAGAAATGCGTGCAAGGATTTGAAACAGAATAGTACCATGGTGCACCACTCTCCAGCGATGGTAAATAGAAGACCAGCCGCGGTAATCCCGTTTTACCGAAAAAATCCACGTGTCGAAAAAACGAAGGGTAAAAAACTTCCGAGACCCGATTGAGATTCGGATAGTATTTTTTGGGCTTAATCTATACATTGACGGCTGAAAGCTATCAAAGCCGTAGAACTCACAGAGAGCTTCGTTTTGACTGGTTATGTCTCCCATAATTCTAAACGCCAGAAGTTTTGGCCGTCTGAATAATCGATATCTACAGGGTGCAACATCTACGGTGCAAGGTGCAACATCCGTACGAAATGGTGAAACAGTGTCGTACGACTTTTTAGAAATGCGAGCATGGATTTGAAACAGAACAATTCCGTGGTGCACCACTCTCCCGGGATGGTAAATCGAAGACCAGCCACGGTAATCCCGTTTTACTGTAAAAATCCACGTGTCAAAAAAAAGAAGGGTAAAAAACATCCGAGACCCGATTGAGATTCGGATAGTCTTTTTTGGGCATTAATCTATCCATTGACGGATGAACGCCATCAAAGCCGTAGAACTCACACGTAGCTTCGTTTTGAATGGTTATGGCTCCCGTAACTCTAAATGAGCCAGAAGTTATGGCTGTCCGAATAATCGATATCTACAGGGTGCAACATCCACGGTGCAAGGTGCAACATCCATACGAAATGGCGAAACAGTGCCGCATGACTTTTAGAAATGCGTGCATGGATTTGAAATGGAACAGTACCCTGGTGAACCACTCTCCAGTGATGGTAAATCAAAGACCAGCCCCGGTAATCCTGTTTTACCGCAAAAATCCACGTGTCGAAAAAATGAAGGGTAAAAACTTTCAAGGACCGATTGAGATTCGAATAGTCTTTTTTGGGCTTTAAGCTATCCGTTGATGGCTGAAAGCTGTCAAAATCGTAGAACTCACAGAGAGCTTCATTTTGACTGGTTATGGCTCCCGTAACTCTAAAAGAGCCAGAAGTTATGACCGTCCAAATAATCGATATCTACAGGGTGCAACATCCACAGTGCAAGGTCAACATCCGTCTGAAATGGCGAAACAGTGCCGTACGACTTTTAGAAATGCGTGCATGGATTTGAGACGGAACTGTACCATGGTGCACCACTCTCCAGCGATGGTAAATCAAAGACCAGCCCCGGTAATACCATTTTACCATAAAAATCCACGTGTCGAAAAAACGAAGGGTAAATAACTTCCGAGACCCGATTGAGATTCGGATAGTCGTTTTTGGGCATTAAACTTTTCATTGATGGCTGAAAGCTTACAAAGCCGTAGAACTCACAGAGAGCTTCGTTTTGACTGGTTATGGCTCCCGTAACTCTAAATGAGGCAGAAGTTATGGCCGTTCGAATAATCGATATCTGTAGGGTGCAACATCCACGGTGCAAGGTGCAACATCTGTCCGAAATGGCGAAACAGTGCCATACAACTTTTAGAAATGCATGCATGGATTTGAAACGGAACTGTACCATGTTGTGCCACTCTCCAGCGATGGTAAATCGAAGACCAGCCCCGATAATCCCGTTTTACCATAAAAATCCACGTGTCGAAAAAACGAAGGGTAAAAAAGTTCCGTGACCCAATTGAGATTCGGATAGTCTTTTTTGGGCTTAAATCTATCCATTGACCGCTGAAAGCTGTCAAAGCCGTAGAACTCACACAAAGCTTCGTTTTGACTGGTTATGGCTCCCGTAACTCTAAACGAGCCATAAGTTATGGCCGTCCGAATAATCGATATTAATAGGGTGCAACATCCACGGTGCAAAGTGCCGCATCCGTACGAAATGGTGAAACAATGCCGTACAACTTTTAGAAATGTGTGTAAGGATTTGAAACGGAACAGTACATGGTGCACAACTCTCCATGGATGGTAAATTGAAGACCAGACACGGTAATCCCGTTTTACCGTAAAAATCCTCGTGTTGAAAAAAAGAAGGGTAAAAAACTTCTGAGACCCGATTGAGATTCGGATAGTCTTTTTTAGGCATTAATCTATCCATTGACGGCTGAAAGCTGTCAAAGCCGTAGAGCTCACACGGAGCTTCGTTTTGACTAGTTATGGCTCCCGTAACTCTAAACGAGCCAGAAGTTATGGCCATCCGAATAATCGATATCTACACGGTGCAACATCCACGGTGCAAGGTGCAACATCCGTACGAAACGGCGAAATAGTGCCGCATGACTTTTACCCTAGTGCACCACTCTCCAGCGATGTTAAATCGAAGACCAGCCCCGGTAATCCCGTTTTACCGCAAAAATCCACGTGTCGAAAAAATGAAGGGTAAAAAACTTCCGAGACCCGATTGAGATTCGGATAGTCTTTTTTGGGCTTAAACTATCCATTGATGGCTGAAAGCCGTCAAAGCCGTAGAACTCACAGAGAGTTTCGTTTTGACTGGTTATGGCTCCCGTAACTCTAAAAGAGCCAGAAGTTATGGCCGTCCGAATAATCGATATCTACAGGGTGCAACATCCACAGTGCAAGGTGCAACATCCGTCCGAAATGACGAAACAGTATCATACGACTTTTAGAAATACGTGCATGCATTTGAAACGGAACAGTACCATGATGCACCACTCTCCAGCGATGGTAAATAGAATACCAGCCTCGGTAATCACGTTTTACCGTAAAAATCCACGTGTCGAAAAAACGAAGGGTAAAAACTTCCGAGACCCGATTGAGATTCGGATGGTCGTTTTTGGGCTTTAAACTATCAATTGATGGCTGAAAGCTGTCAAAGATGTAGAACTCACAGAGAGCTTCGTTTTGACTAGTTATGGCTCCCGTAACTCTAAACGAGCCAGAAGTTATGGCCGTCCGAATAATCGATATCTATAGGGTGCAACATCCACGGTGCAAGGTGCAACATCCGTCCAAAATGGCGAAACAGTGTCGTACGACTTTTAGAAATGTGTGCATGGATTTGAAACGGAACAGTACCATGGTGCACCACTCTCCAGCGATGGTATTCGAAGACCAGCCACGGTAATCCCGTTTTACGGTAAAAATCCACGTGTCGAAAAAACGAAGGGTAAAAAACTTCCGAGACCCGATTGAGATTCGGATAGTCTTTTTTGGGCTTTAAACTATCCATTGATGGGTGAAAGCTCTTAAAGCTGTAAAACTCACAGAGAGCTTCGTCTTGACCATTTATGGCTCGCGTAACTCTAAACGAGCCAGAAGTTATGGCCATCCGAATAATCGATATCTACAGGGTGCAACATCCACGGTGCAAGGTGCAACATCCGTCTGAAATGGTGAAACAGTGCCGTACGACATTTACAAATGAGTGCATGGATTTGAAACTGAACAGTACCATGGTGCACCACTCGCCGGCGATGGTAAATCGAAGACCAGGCACGGTAATCCCGTTTTACCGTAAAAATCCACGTGTCGAAGAAACGAAGGGTAAAAAAACTTCCGAGACCCGATTGAGATTCGGTTAGTCTTTTTTGGTCTTTAAACTATCCATTGACGGCATAAATCTATCATAGCCGTAGAACTCACACGGAAATTCGTTTTGACTGGTTATGGCTCCCGTAACTCTAAACGAGCCAGAAGTTACGGCCGTTCGAATAATCGATATCTACAGGCTGCAACATCCACGGTGCAAGGTGCAACATCCGTCCGAAACGGAGAAACAGTGCCGTACGACTTTTTGAAATGCGTGCATGGATTTGAAATGAAACATTACCATGGTGCACCACTCTCCAGCGATGGTAAATCGAAGACCAGCACCGGTAATCCCGTTTTGCCGTAAAAATCCAAGTATCGAAAAAACGAAGTATAAAAAATTTCCAAGACCCGATTGAGATTCGGATAGTCTTTATTGGGCTTTAAACTATCTATTGACGGCTGAAAGCTATCAAAGCCGTAAACTCATAGTGAGCTTTGTTTTGGCTGGTTATGGCTCCCGTAACTTTAAACGAGCCAGATATTAAAGCCGTCCGAATAATCGACATCTAAAGGGTGCAACATCCATAGTGCAAGGTGCAACATCCGTCCGAAATGGCGAAACAGTGCCGTACGACTTTTAGAAATGCATGCATGGATTTGAAATGGAACATTACCATGGTGCACCACTCTCCAGCGATGGTAAATCGAAGACCAGCCCCGGTAATCCCATTTTGCCGTAAAAATCCAAGTACCGAAAAAACAAAGGGTAAAAAACTTCCGAGACCCAATTGAGATTCGGATAGTCTTTTTTGGGCTTTAATCTATCCTTTGGTGGCTGAAAGCTCTCAAAACCGTAGAACTCACAGAGTGCTTCGTTTTGACTGGTTATGGCTCCCGTAACTCTAAATGAGTCAGAAGTTATGGCCATCCGAATAATCGATATCTACAAGGTGCAACATCCACGGTGCAAGGTGCCACATCCAAACGAAATGGCGAAACAATGCCGTACGACTTTTAGAAATGCATGTAAGGATTTGAAACGAAACAGTACCATGGTGCACTACTCTCCACGGATGGTAAATTGAAGACCAGCCACGACAATCCCATTTTACCGTAAAAATCCACGTGTCGAAAAAACGAAGGGTAAAAAACTTCCGAGACCCGATTGAGATTCGGATAGTCTTTTTTGGGCATTAATCTATCCATTGACGGATAAAAGCTATCAAAGCCGTATAACTCACACAGAGCTTCGTTTTGACTAGTTATGGCTCCCGTAACTCTAAACGAGCCAGAAGCTATGGCCGTCCGAATAATCGATATCAACAGGGTGCAACATCCACATTGCAAGGTGCAACGTCCATCCGAAATGGCGAAACAGTGCAGTACAAATTTTAGAAATGCGTGCATGGATTTGAAACGGAACAGTACCATGGTGCACCACCCCCCAGTGATGGTAAATCGAAGACCAACCCCGGTAATCCCGTTTTATCGTAAAAATACACGTGTCGAAAAAACGAAGGGTAAAAAACTTCTGAGACCCGATTGAGATTCGGATAGTCGTTTTTGGGCTTTAAACTATCCATTGACGGCAGAAAGCTGTCAAAGCCGTAGAACTCACAGAGAGATTCGTTTTAACAATTTATGGCTCCCGTAACTCTAAACGAGCCTGATGTTATGGCCATTCGAATAATCGATATCTGCAGGGTGCAACATCCACGGTGCAGGGTGCAACATCCGTCCGAAATGGTGAAACAGAGCCGTATGACTTTTAAGAATGCGTGCATGGATTTGGAACGGAACAGAACCATGGTACACCACTCTCCAGCGATGGTAAATCGAAGACCAGCCCCGGTAATCCCGTTTTACCATAAAAATCCACGTGTCGAAAAAAACAAAGGGTAAAAAACTTCCAAGACGCGATTGAGATTCAGATAGTCTTTTTTGGGCTTTAATCTATCAATTGATGGCTGAAAGCTGTCAAAGCCGTAGAACTAACAGAGAGCTTCGTTTTTACTGGTTATGGATCCCGTAACTCCAAACGAGCCTGAAGTTATGGCCGTTCGAATAATCGATATATGCAGGGTGCAACATCCACGGTGCAAGGTGCAACATCCGTCGGAAATGGCGAAACAGTGCCCTACGACTTTTAGAAATGCGTGCATGGATTCAAAACAGAACAATACCACGGCGCACCACTCTCCAGCGATGGTAAATCGAAGACCAGCCTTGGTAATCCCATTTTACCATAAAAATCCACGTGTTGAATAAACGAAGGGTAAAAAACTTCCGAGACCCGATTGAGATTCGGATAGTCTTTTTTGGGCTTTAATCTACCCATTGACGGCCGAAAGATGTCAAAGCCGTAGAATTCACAAAGAACTTCGTTTTGACTGATTATGGCTCCCGTAACTCTAAACGAGCCACAAGTTATGGCCGTTCGAATAATCGATATCTGCAGGGTGCAACATCCACGGTGCAAGGTGCAACATCCGTTCGAAATGGCGTAACAATGCCGTACGACTTTTAGAAATATGAGCATGGATTTGAAACAGAACAACACCATGGTGCACCACTTCCCAGCGATGGTAAATCGAAGACCAGCCCCAGTAACCCCGTTTTACCATAAAAATCCACGTGTCGATAAAACAAAGGGTAAAAAACTTCCGAGACCTGATTGAGATTCGGGTAGTCTTTCTTGGGCTTTAAACCGTCCATTGACAGCTGAAAGCTGTCAAAGCTGTAAAACTCACAGAGAGCTTCGTCTTGACCGTTTATGGCTCCCGTAACACTAAACGAGCCAGAAGTTATGGCCGTCCGAATAATCGATATCTACAGGGTGCAACATCCATGGTGCAAGGTGCAACATCCGTCTGAAATGGTGAAACAGTGTCGTACGACATTTACAAATGAGCGCATGGATTTGAAATTGAACAGTACCATGGTGCACCACTCGCCGGCGATGGTAAATCGAAGACCAGGCACGGTAATCCCGTTTTATCGTAAAAATCCACGTGTCAAAGAAACGAAGGGTAAAAAAACTTCCGAGACCCGATTGAGATTCGGTTAGTCTTTTTTGGACTTTGAACTATCCACTGACGGCATAAATCTTTCAAAGCCGTAGAACTCATAGAGAGCTACGTTTTGACCGGTTATGGCTCCCGTAGCTCTAAACAAGCCAGAAGTTATGGCCGTCTGAATAATCGATATCGATAGGGTGCAACATCCACGGTGCAAGATGCAACATCCGTACGAAATTGCGAAACAGTGCGGTACAACTTTTAGAAATGCGTGTATGGATTTGAAACGGAACAGTACCATGTTGCACCACTCTCCAGCGATGGTGAATCGAAGACCAGCCCCGGTAATCCCGTTTTACCGTAAAAATCCACGGGTCGAAAAAACGAAGGGTAAAAAACTTCCGGGACCCGATTGAGATTCGGATAGTCAGTTTTGGGCTTTAAACTATCCATTGACAGCTGAAAGATGTCAAAGCCATAGAACTCACAGAGAGCTTCGTTTTGACTGGTTATGGCTTTTGTAACTCTAAACGAGCCAGAATTTATGGCCGTCCGAATAATCGATATCTACAGGGTGCAACATCCACGGTGCAAGGTGCAACATCCGTCTGAAATGGTGAAACAGTGCCGTACGACATTTACAAATGAGTGCATGGATTTGAAACTGAACAACCATGGTGCACCACTCATCGGCGACGGTAAATCGAAGACCAGACACGGTAATCCCGTTTTACCGAAAAAATCCACGTGTCGAAGAAACGAAGGGTAAAAAAACTTCCGAGACCCGATTGAGATTCGGTTAGTCTTTTTTGGGCTTTAAACTATCCATTGACGGCATAAATCTATCACAACCGTAGAACTCACACGGAAATTCGTTTTGACTGGTTATGGCTCACGTAATTCTAAACGAGCCAGAAGTTATGGCCGTCCGAATAATCGATATCTACAGGCTGCAACATCCACGGTGTAAGGTGCAACATCGGTTCGAAACAGTGAAACAGTGGCGTACGACTTTTAGAAATGCGTGCATGGATTTGAAATGGAACAATACCATGTTGCACCACTCTCCAGCGATGGTAAATCGAAGACCAGCGTCGGTAATCCCGTTTTGCCGTAAAAATCCTAGTATCGAAAAAACGAAGAGTAAAAAACTTCCGAGACCCGATTGAGATTCGGATAGCCTTTTTTGGGCTTTAACCTATCCATTAACGGTTGAAAGCTATCAAAGCTGTAAAACTCACAGAGAGCTTCGTTTTGGCTGGTTATGGCTCCCGTAACTTTAAACGAGCCAGAAGTAATAGCCGTCCGAATAATCGATATCTACAAGGTGCAACATCCACAGTGCAAGGTGCAACATCCGTCCGAAATGGCGTAACAGTGCCGTACGACTTTTAGAAATGCATGCATGGATTTCAAACGGAACAGTACCATGGTGCACCACTTTTCAGCGATGGTAAATCGAAGACCAGCCCCGGTATCCCGTTTTACCGTAAAAATCCACGTGTCGAAAAAACAAAGGGTAAAAATCTTCCGAGACCCAATTGAGATTCGGATAGTCTTTTTTGCGCTTTAATCTATCCATTGATGGCTGAAAGCTATCAAAGCCGTAGAACTCACAGAGTGCTTCGTTTTGACTCGTTATGGCTCCCGTAACTCTAAACGAGCCAGAAGTTAAGGCCGTCCGAATAATCGATATCTACAGGGTGCAACATCCACTGTGCAAGGTGGCACGTCCGTATGAAATGGAGAAACAATGCCGTACGACTTTTAGAAATGCGTGTAAGGATTTGAAATGGAACAGTACCATGGTGCACCACTCTCCACGGATGGTAAATCGAAGACCAGCCACGGTAATCCCGTTTTACCGTAAAAATCCACGTGTCGAAAAAACGAAGGGTAAAAAACTTCCGAGACCCGATTGAGATTTGGATAGTCTTTTTTGGGCATTAATCTATCCATTGACGGAAGAAAGCTGTCAAAGCCGTAGAACTCACACGGAGCTTCGTTTTGACTAGTTATGGCTCCCGTAACTCTAAACGAGCCAGAAGCTATGGCCGTCCGAATAATCGATATCTACAGGGTGCAACATCCACAGTGCAAGGTGCAACGTCCGTCCGAAATGGAGAAACAGTGCGTTACGACTTTTAGAAATGCGTGCATGGATTTGAAACGGAACAGTACCATGGTGCACCACTTCCCAGCGATGGTAAATCGAAGACCAACCCCGGTGATCCCGTTTTACCGTAAAAATCCACGTGTCGAAAAAACGAAGGGTAAAAAACTTCGGAGACCCGATTGAGATTCGGATAGTCGTTTTAGGGCTTTAAACTATCCATTGTTGGCAGAAAGCTGTCAATGCCGTAGAACTCACAGAGAGCTTCGTTTTAACAGGTTATGGCTCCCGTAACTCTAAACGAGCCTGATGTTATGGCCGTTCGAATAATCGATATGTGAAGGGTGCAACATCCACGTTGCAAGGTGCAACATCCGTCCGAAATGGCGAAACAGAGCCGTATGACTTTTAGGAATGCGTGCATGGATTTAGAACGGAACATTACCATGGTACACCACTCTCCAGCGATGGTATATCGAAGACTAGCCCCGGTAATCCCGTTTTACCATAAAAATCGATGTGTCGAAAAAAACGAAGGGTAAAAAACTTCCAAGACCCGAATGAGATTCGGATAGTCTTTTTTGGGCTTTAATCCATCCATTGATGGCTGAAAGCTGTCAAAGCCGTAGAACTCATAGAGAGCTTCGTTTTGACTGGTTATGGATCCCATAACTCTAAACGAACCTAAAGTTATGGCCGTTCGAATAATCGATATCTACAGGCTGCAACATCCACGGTGCAAGGTGCAACATCCGTCTGAAATGGGGAAACAGTGCCCTACGACTTTTACAAATGCATGCATGGATTCGAAACAGAATAATACCATGGTGCACCACTCTCCAGCGATGGTAAATCGAAGACCAACCCTGGTAATCCCATTTTACCATAAAAATCCACGTGTCGCAAAAACGAAGGGTAAAAAACTTCCGAGACCCGATTGAGATTCGGATAGTCTTTTTTGGGCTTTAATCTACCCATTGACGGCTGAATGCTGTCAAAGCCGTAGAACTCACAGAGAGCTTCGTTTTGACTGGTTTTGGCTTCCGTAACTCTAAACGAGCCAGAAGTTATGGCCGTTCGAATAATCGATATCTGCAGGGTGCAACATCCACGGTGCATGGTGCAACATCCGTTCGAAAAGGCGAAACAGTGTCGTACGGCTTTTAGAAATATGGGCATGGATTTGAAACAGAACAACACCATGGTGCACCACTCTCCAGCGATGGTAAATCGAAGACCAGCCCTGGTAACCCCGTTTTACCATAAAAATCCACGTGTCGAAAAAACGAAGGGTAAAAAACTTTCGAGACCCGATTGAGATTCGGATATTCTTTTTTGGGCTTTAAACTATCCATTGAAGGATCAACGCTGTCAAAGCCGTAGAACTCACAAAGAGCTTCGTTTTGACTGGTTATGGCTCCCGTAACTCTAAACGAGGCAGAATTTATGGCCGTCCGAATAATCGATATGTACAGTGTGCAGCATCCACAGTGCAAGGTCCAACATTCGTCCCAAATGGCGAAACAGTGCCGTACGACTTTTAGAAATGCGTGCAAGGATTTGAAACAGAACAGTACCGTGGTGCACCACTCTGCAACGATGGTAAATCGAAGACCAGCCCCGGTAATCCTGTTTTACCATAAAAATCCACGTGTCGAAAAAACGAAGGGTAAAAAGCTTCCGAGACCCGATTGAGATTCGGATAGTCAATTTTGGACTTTAAACTATCCATTGACGGCTGAAAGCTGTCAAAGCCGTAGAACTAACAGAGAGCTTCGTTTTGACTGGTTATGGCTTTCGTAACCCTAAAAGAGCCAGAAGTTATGGCCGTCCGAATAATCGATATCTACAAGGTGCAACATCCACAGTGCGAGGTGCAACATCCGTCCGAAATGGCGAAACAGTGTCGTACGACTTTTAGAAATGCATGCAAGGATTTGAAGGTGCACCAGTCTCCAGCGATGGTAAATCGAAGACCAGCCACGGTAATCCCGTTTTACCGTAAAAATCCACGCGTCGAAAAAACGAAGGGCAAAAAACTTAATTGACCCGATTGAGATTGGGATAGTCTTTTTGGGCTTTAATCTATCCATTGACGGCTGAAAGCTGTCAAAGCCTTAGAACTCACATGGAGCTTCGTTTTGACTGGTTATGGCTCCCGTAACTCTAAACGAGGCAGAAGTTATGACCGTCCGAATAATCGACATCTACAGGGTGCAACATCCACGGTGCAAGGTGCAACATCCGTCCAAAACGGCGAAACAGTGCCATATGACTTTTAGAAATGCATGCAAGGATTTGAAGGTACACCACTCTCCAGCGATGGTAAATCGAAGACCAGCCACGGTAATCCCGTTTTACCATAAAAATCTACGTGTCGAAAAAACGAAGGGAAAAAAACTTCCGAGACCCGATTGAGATT
Organism: Allium cepa; assembly: GCA_030765085.1. NCBI lineage: Eukaryota > Viridiplantae > Streptophyta > Magnoliopsida > Asparagales > Amaryllidaceae > Allium > Allium cepa. The sequence continues at coordinate 246,276,040 of CM060930.1, forward strand.
GGGATAGTCCTTTTGGGCTTTAATCTATCCATTGACGGCTGAATGCTGTCAAAGCCTTAGAACTCACATGGAGCTTTGTTTTGACTGGTTATGGCTCCGGTAACTCTAAACGAGCCAGAAGTTATGACCGTCCGAATAATCGATATCTACAGGGTGCAACATCCACGGTGCAAGGTGCAACATCCGTCTGAAACGGCGAAACAGTGCCGTACGACTTTTAGAAATGCGTGGATGGATTTGAAGCAGAACATTACCATGGTGCACCACTCTCGAGCGATTGTAAATCGAAGACCAGCCCCGGTAATCCCGTTTTACCATAAAAATCCACGTGTCGAAAAAACGAAGGGTAAAAAACTTCCGAGACACGATTGAGATTCGAATAGTCTTTTTTGGGCTTTAATCTATCCATTGACGGCTGAAAGCTATCAAAGCCGTAGAACTCACACAGATCTTCGTGTTGACTGGTTATGGCACCCGTAACTCTAAACGAGCCAGAAGTTATGGCCATTCGAATAATCGATATCTGTAGGGTGCAACATCCACGGTGCAAGGTGCAACATCCGTCCGAAATGGCAAAACAGTGCCGTACGACTTTTAGAAATATGAGCATTGATTTGAAACAGAACAATACCATGGTGCACCACTCTCCAGCGATAGTAAATCGAAGACCAGCCCCGGTAATCCCGTTTTACCATAAAAATCCACGTGTCGAAAAAACAAAGTGTAAAAAACTTCCGAGACCCGATTGAGATTCGGATAGTATTTTTTGGGCTTTAAACTATCCATTGAAGGCTCAAAGCTGTCAAAGCCGTAGAACTCATAGAGAGCTACGTTTTGACCGGTTATGGCTCCCGTAGCTCTAAACAAGCCAGAAGTTATGGCCGTCTGAATAATCGATATCGACAGGGTGCAACATCCACGGTGCAAGATGCAACATCCGTACGAAATTGCGAAACAGTGCGGTACAACTTTTAGAAATGCGTGCATGGATTTGAAATGGAACAGTACCATGGTGCACCACTCTCCAGCGATGGTGAATCGAAGACCAGCCCCGGTAATCCCGTTTTACCGTAAAAATCCACGTGTCGAAAAAACGAAGGGTAAAAAACTTCCGGGACCCGATTGAGATTCGGATAGTCATTTTTGGGCTTTAAACTATCCATTGACGGCTGAAAGATGTCAAAGCCATAGAACTCACAGAGAGCTTCGTTTTGACTGGCTATGGCTTTCGTAACTCTAAACGAGCCAGAAGTTATGGCCGCCCGAATAATCGATATCTACAGGGTGCAACATCCACAGGGCAATGTGCAACATCCTTCCGAAACGGCGATACATTGCCGTACGACTTTTAGAAATGCTTGCATGGATTTGAAACGGAACAGTACCATGGTGCACCACTCTCTAATGATGGTAAATCGAAGACCAGCATGGTAATATCGTTTTACCGAAAAAATCCACGTGTCGAAAAAACGAAGGGTAAAAAACTTCCGAGACCCGATTGAGATTCAGATAGTCTTTTTTGGGCTTTAATCTATACATTGACAACTGAAAGCTGTCAAAGCCGTAGAACTCAAAGAGAGCTTCGTTTTAACTGGTTATGTCTCCCGTGACTCTAAACGAGCCAGAAGTTATGGCCGTCCGAATAATCGATATCTACAGGGTGCAACATCCACGGTGCAAGGTGCAACATCCGTACGAAATGGTGAAACAGTGTCGTACGACTTTTAGAAATGCGTGCATGGATTTGAAATGGAACAGTCCCATGGTGCACCACTCTCCAGGGATGGTAAATCGAATACCAGCCATGGTAATCCCGTTTTACCTTAAAAATCCACGTGTCGAAAAAACGAAGGGTAAAAAACTTTCGAGACCCGATTGAGATTCGGATAGTCTTTTTTGGGCATTAATCTGTCCATTGACGGCTGAAAGCTGTCAAAGCCGTTGAATTCACATGGAGCTTTGTTTTGATTGGTTATGGCTCCCGTAACTCTAAACGAGCCAGAAGTTATGGCCGTCCGAATAATCGATATCTACATGGTGCAACATCCACGGTGCAAGCTGCAACATCCGTACGAAACGGCGAATCAGTGCCGCAAGACTTTTAGAAATGCATGCGTGGATTTGAAATGGAGCAGTACCATGGTGCACCATCCTCCAGCGATGGTAAATCGAAGACCAGCCCCCGTAATTCCGTTTTACCGCAAAAATCCACGTGTCAAAAAAACGTAGGGTAAAAAACTTTGGAGACCCGATTGAGATTCGGATAGTCTTTTTTGGGCTTTAAACTATCCATTGACGGCTGAAAGCTGTCAAAGCCTTAGAACTCACAAAGAGATTTGTTTTGACTGGTTATGGCTCCCGTAACTCTAAACGAACCAGAAGTTATGGCCGTCCGAATAATCGATATCTACAGGGTGCAACATCCACACTGCAAGGTGCAACATCCGACCGAAATGGCGAAGCAGTGCCGTACGACTTTTAGAAATGCATGCAAGGATTTGAAACAGAACAGTACCATGGTGCACCACTCTCCAATGATGGTAAATCGAATACCAGCCACGGTAATCCCGTTTTACCGAAAAAATCCACGCGTCGAAAAAACTTAAGGGTAAAAAATTCCGAGACCCGATTGAGATTCAGATAGTCTTTTTTGGGCTTTAATCTATACATCGACGGCTGAAAGCTGTTAAAGCCGTAGAACTCACAGGGAGCTTCGTTTTGACTGGTTATGTCTCCCGTAAATCTAAAAGAGCTAGAAGTTATGGCCGTCCGAATAATCGATATTTGCAGGGTGCAACATCCATGGTGAAAGGTGCAACATCCGTACGAAAGGGTAAAACAGTGTCATACGAGTTTTAGAAATGGATGCATGTATTTGAAATGGAACAGTACCACGGTGCACCACTCTCCAGCAATGGTAAACGAAGACCAGCCTCGGTAATCCCGTTTTACCATAAAAATCCACGTGTCGAAAAAATGAAGGGTAAAAATGTTCCAAGACCCAATTAAGATTCGGATAGTCTTTTTTGGGCTTTAATCTATCCATTGACGGCTGAAAGCCGTCGAAGCCATAGAACTCATAGAGGCCTTCGTTTTGACTGGTTATGGCTCCCGTAACTCTAAACGAGCCAGAAGTTATGGCCGTCCGAATAATCGATATCTACAGGGTGCAACATCCACGGTGCAAGGTGCAACATCCGTACGAAATGGCGAAACAGTGACGTGCGACTTTTAGATTTGCGTGCATGGATTTGGAACGGAACAGTACCATAGTACACCACTCTCCAGCGATGGTAAATCGATAACAAGCCTTGGTAATCCCGTTTTACCGAAAAAATCCACGTGTCGAAAAAACGAAGGGTAAAAAACTTCCGAGACCCGATTGAGATTCGGATAGTCATTTTTGGACTTTAAACTATCCTTTGATGACTGAAAGCTATCAAAGCCGTAGAACTCACAGAGAGATTTGTTCTGACTGGTTATGGCTCCTGTAACTCTAAACGAGGCAGAAGTTATGGCCGTCCGAATAATCGATATTTACAGTGTGCAGCATCCACGGTGCAAGGTGCAACATCCGTCCGAAATGGCGAAACGGTGTCGTACGACTTTTAGAAATGCGTGCAAGGATTTGAAACAGAGTAGTACCATGTTGCACCACTCTCCAGCGATGGTAAATCGAAGACCAGCCACGGTAATCCCGTTTTACCGAAAAAATCGACGTGTCGAAAAAACGAAGGGTGAAAAACTTCCGAGACCCGATTGAGATTCGGATAGACTTTTTGGGCTTTAATCTATACATTGGCGGCTGAAAGCTGTCAAAGCCGTAGAACTCAAAGAGTGCTTCGTTTTGACCAGTGATGTCTCCCATAACTCTAAACGAGCCCGAAGTTTTGGCCGTCCGAATAATCGATATCTACAGGGTGCAACTCCACGGTGCAAGGTGCAACATCCGTACGAAATGGTGAAATAGTGTCGTACAACTTTTAGAAATGCGTGCATGGATTTGAAACAGAATAGTGCCATGGTGCACCACTCTCCAGAGATGGTAAATCGAAGACCAGCTACGGTAATCCCGTTTTACCGTAAAAATCCACGTGTCGAAAAAACGAAGGGTAAAAAATTTCCGAGACCCGATTGAGATTCGGATAGTCTTTTTTATGCATTAATCTATCCATTGATGGCTTAAAGCTGTCAAAGCCGTAGAACTCACACGGAGCTTCGTTTTGACTGGTTAGGGATCTTGTAACTCTAAACGAGCCAGAAGTTACGGCCGTCCGAATAATCGATATCTACAGGGTGCAACAAACATGGTGCAAGGTGCATCATCCTTACGAAATGGTGAAACAGTGCCGCATGACTTTTAGAAATGCATGCATGGATTTGAAATGGAACAGTACCATGGTGCACCACTCTTCAGCGATGGTAAATCAAAGACCAGCCCCGGTAATCCCGTTTTACAGCAAAAATCCACGTGTCGAAAAAACGAAGGGTAAAAAACTTTCGAGACCTGATTGAGATTCGGAGTCTTTTCTGGGATTTAAACTATCCGTTGATGGCTGAAAGCTGTCAAAACCGTAGAACTCACAAAGAGATTCGTTTTGACTAGTTATGGCTCCCATAACTCTAAAAGAGCCAGAAGTTATGGCCGTAAAAATAATCGATATCTATAGGGTGCAACATCCATAGTGCAAGGTGTAACATCCGTCCGAAATGGCGAAACAGTGCCGTACGACTTTTAAAAATGCGTACATGGATTTGAAACGGAACTGTACCATGGTGCAACACTCTCCAGCGATGGTAAATCAAAGACCAGCCCCGGTAATCCCATTTTACCATAAAAATCCACGTGTCGAAAAAACGAAGGGTAAAAAACTTCCGAGACCCGATTGAGATTCGGTTAGTCGTTTTTGGGCTTTAAACTATCCATTGATGGCTGAAATCTTACAAAGCCGTAGAACTCACAGAGAGCTTCGTTTTGACTGGTTAAGGCTCCCGTAGCTCTAAATGAGCCAGAAGTTATGCCCGTTCGTATAATTGATATCTGCAGGGTGCAACATCCACGGTGCAAGGTGCAACATCTGTCCGAAAGCGAAATAGTGTCGGACAACTTTTAGAAATGCATGCATGGATTTGAAACGGAACAATGATGCACCACTCTCCAGCGATGGTAAATCGGAGACCAGCCCCGTTAATCCCGTTTTACCATAAAAATCCACGTGTCGAAAAAACGAAGGGTAAAAAATTTCTGAGACCCAATTGAGATTCAGATAGTCTTTTTTGGGCTTTAATATATCCATTGATGGCTGAAAGCTGTCAAAGCCGTAGAACTCACACGGAGCTTCGTTTTGACTGGTTATGGCTCCCTTAACTCTAAACGAGCCAGAAGTTATGGCCGTCCGAATAATCGATATCTACAGGGTGCAACATCCACGGTGCAAGGTGCCGCATCCGTACGAAATGGCGAAACAATGCCGTACGACTTTTAGAAATGCACGTAAGGATTTGAAACGGAATAGTACCATGGTGCACAACTCTTCACGGATGGTAAATCGAAGACCAGCCATGTTAATCCAGTTTTACCGTAAAAATTCACGTGTCGAAAAAACAAAGAGTAAAAAACTTCCGAGACCCGATTGAGATTCGGATAGTCCTTTTTGGGCATTGATCTGCCCATTGACAGTTGAAAGCTGTCAAAGCCGTAGAACTCACACGATGCTTCATTTTGACTAGTTATGGGTCCCGTAACTCTAAACGAGCAAGAAGTTATGGCCGTCCGAATAATCGATATCTACATGGTGCAACATCCACGGTGCAAGGTGCAACATCCGTACGAAACGGCGAAACAGTGCCACACAACTTTTAGAAATGCGTGCATGGATTTGAAATGGAGCAGTACCATGGTGCACCACTCTCCAGCGATGGAAAATTGAAGACCAGCCACGGTAATTCCGTTTTACCACAAAAATCCACATGTCGAAAAAACATAGGGTAAAAACTTCCGAGACCCGATTGAGATTTGATAGTCTTTTGGGGCTTTAAACTATTCATTGACGACTGAAAGCTGTCAAAGCCGTAGAACTCACATAGATCTTTGTTTTGATTGGTTATGGCTCCGGTAACTCTAAACGAGCCAGAAGTTATGGCCGTCCGAATAATCGATATCTACAGGGGGCAACATCCACAGTGCAAGGGGCAACATCCGACCGAAATGGCGAAGCAGTGTCGTGCGACTTTTAAAAATGCATGCAAGGATTTGAAATGGAACAGTACCACGCTGCACCACTCTCCAGCAATGGTAAATCGAAAACGAGCCACGGTAATCCCATTTTACCGAAAAAATCCACGTGTCGAAAAAACTTAAGGGTAAAAAACTTCCGATACCCGATTGAGATTCAGACAGTCTTTTTTGGGCTTTAATCTATACATTGACAGCTGAAAGCTGCCAAAGCTATAGACCTCACAGAGCGCTTCGTTTTGACTGGTTATGTCTCCCGTAACTCTAAATGAGCCAGAAGTTATGGCCGTTCGAATAATCGATATCTACAAGGTGCAACATCCACGGTGCAAGGTGCAACATCCGTACGAAGGTAAAACAGTGTCGTACGACTTTTAGAAATGCGTGCATAGATTTGAAATGGAACAGTACTATGGTGCACCACTCACCAGCGATGGTAAACGAAGACCAGCCTCGGTAATCCCGTTTTACCATAAAAATCCACGTGTCGAAAAAACGAAGGGTAAAAATCTTCCAAGACCCGATTGAGATTCAGATAGTCTTTTTTGGGCTTTAATCTATCCATTGACGGCTGAAAGCTATCAAAGCCGTAGAACTCACAGAGCGCTTCGTTTTGACTGGTGATGTCTCTCATAATTCTAAACGAGCCAGAAGTTATGGCCGTCCTAATAATCGATATCAACAGGGTGCAACATCCACGGTGCAAGGTGCAACATCCGTACGGAATGGCGAAATAATGACGTGCGGCTTTAAGATTTGCGTGCATGGATTTGAAACAGAACAATACCATGGTACACCACTCTCCACCGATGGTAAATCGAAGACAAGCGTTGGTAATCCCGTTTTACCATAAAAATCCACATGTCGAAAAAACGAAGGTTAAAAAAGTTCTGAGACCCGATTGAGATTCGGATAGTCCTTTTTAGGCTTTAAACTATCCATTGACGGCTGAAAGCTGTAAAAGCCGTAGAACTCACAGAGAGCTTTGTTTTGACTGGTTATGGCTCCCGTAACTCTAAACGAGGCAGAAGTTATGGCCGTCCGAATAATCGATATTTACAGTGTGCAGCATTCATAGTGCAAGGTGCAACATCTGTCCGAAATGGCGAAACAGTGCCGTACGACTTTTAGAAACGCGTGCAAGGATTTGAAACAGAATAGTACCATGGTGCAACACTCTCCAGCGATGGTAAATCGAAGACCAGCCACGGTAATCCTGTTTTACCGAAAAAATCAACGTGTCGAAAAAACGAAGGGTAAAAAACTTCCGAGACCCAATTGAGATTCAGATAGTCATTTTTGGGCTTTAATCTATACATTGACAACTAAAAGCTATCAAAGCCGTAGAACTCAAAGAGAGCTTCGTTTTGACTGGTTATATCTCCCATAACTCTAAACGAGCCAGAAGTTTTGGCCGCCCGAATAATCGATATCTACAGAGTGCAACATCCACGGTGCAAGGTGCAACATCCGTACGAAATGGTGAAACAGTGTCGTTCGACTTTTAGAAATGCATGCATGGATTTGAAACAGAACAGTGCCATCGTGCACCACTCTCCAGGGATGGTAAATCGAAGACTAGACACGGTAATCCAGTTTTACCGTAAAAATCCACATGTCGAAAAAACGAAGGGTAAAAAACTTCCGAGACCCGATTGAGATTCAGATAGTCTTTCTTGGGCATTAATCTATCCATTGACGGCTGAAAGCTGCCAAAGCCGTAGAACTCACACGGAGCTTCGTTTTGACTAGTTATGGCTCCCGTAACTATAAACGAGCCAGAAGTTATGGCCGTCCGAATAATCGATATCTATAGGGTGCAACATCCATGGTGCAAGGTGCAACATCCACGGTGCAAGGTGCAACATCCGTACGAAATGGCGAAACAGTGTTGCATGACTTTTAGAAATACGTGCATGGATTTGAAGTGGAACAGTACCATGGTGCACCACTCTCCAGCGATGGTAAATCAAAGACCAGCCCCGGTAATCCCGTTTTACCGCAAAAATCCATGTGGCGAAAAAACGAAGGGTAAAAAACTTTCGAGACCTGATTGAGATTCAGAGTCTTTTTTGGGCTTTAAACTATCCATTGGTGGCTGAAAGCTGTCAAAACCGTAGAACTCACAGAGAGCTTTGTTTTGACTAGTTATGGCTCCCGTAACTCAAAAAGAGCCAGAAGTTATGGCCGTCCAAATAATCGATATCCACAGGGTGCAACATCCACAGTGAAAGGTGCAACATCCGTACGAAATGGCGAAACAGTGCCGTACGACTTTTAGAAATGCATGCATGGATTTGAAATGGAACTGCACCATGGTGCACCACCCTCCAGCGATGGTAAATCGAAGACCAGCCCCGGTTATCCCGTTTTACCATAAAAATCCACGTGTCGAAAAAACGAAGGGTAAAAAACTTCCGAGACCTAATTGAGATTCGGATAGTCGTTTTTGGGCTTTAAACTATCCATAGATGGATGAAAGCTTACAAAGCCGTAGAACTCACCGAGAGCTTCGTTTTGACTGGTTATGGCTCCCGTAACTCTAAACGAGCCAGAAGTTATTCCCATTCGAATAATTGATATCTGTAGGGTGCAACATCCACGGTGCAAGGTGCAACATCTGTCCGAAAGTGAGAAATAGTGCCGTACAACTTTTAGAAATGCATGCATGGATTTGAAACGGAACAATGGTGCACCACTCTCCAGCGATGGTAAATCGAAGACCAGCACCGATAATCCCGTTTTACTATAAAAATCCACGTGTCGAAAAAACGAAGGGTAAAAATTATCTGAGACCCAATTGAGATTCGGATAGTCTTTTTTGGGCTTTAATCTATCCATTGATGGTTGAAAGCTATCAAAGCCGTAGAACTCACAGAGTGCTTCGTTTTGACTGGTTATGGCTCCCGTAACTCTAAAAGAGGCAAAATTTATGGCCGTCCGAATAATCGATATACAGGGTGCAACATCCACGGTGCAAGGTGCCACATCCGTACGAAATGGTGAAACAATGCCGTACGACTTTTAGAAATCCGTGTAAGGATTTGAAATGGAACAGTACCATGGTGCACAACTCTCCATGGATGGTAAATCGAAGACCAGCCACGGTAATCCCATTTTACCGTAAAAATCAACGTGTCGAAAAAACGAAGGGTAAAAAACTTCCGAAACCTGATTGAGATTCGGATTGTCTTTTTTGGGCATTAATCTATCCATTGACGATTGAAAGTTGTCAAAGCCGTTGAACTCACATGGAGCTTTGTTTTGACTGGTTATGACTCCCGTAACTCTAAACGAGCAAGAAGTTATGGCCGTCCGAATAATCGATATCTACATGGTGCAACATCCACGGTGCAAGGTGCAACATCCGTGCGAAATGGCGAAACAGTGCCGCACGACTTTTAGAAATGCGTGCATGGATTTGAAATTGAGCGGTACCATGGTGCACCACTCTCCAGCGATGGAAAATCGAAGACCAGCCCCGGTAATTCCGTTTTACAGCAAAAATCCACGTGTCGAAAAAACGTACGGTAAAAAACTTCCGAGACCCGATCGAGATTCGGATAGTCTTTTTTAGGCTTTAAACTATCCATTGACGGCTGAAAGCTGTCAAAGCCATAGAACTCACAGAGAAATTTGTTTCGACTGGTTGTGGCTTCCGTAACTCCAAACAAGCCAGAAGTTATGGCCGTCCGAATAATCGATATCTACATGGTGCAACATCCATAGTGCAAGGTGCAACATCCGACCGAAATGGCGAAGCAGTGCCGTACGACTTTTAGAAATGCGTGCAAGGATTTGAAACGAAACAGCACCATGGTGCACCACTCTCCAGCGATGGTAAATCGAAGACCAGCCACGGTAATCCTGTTTTGCCGCAAAAATCCACGTGTCGACAAAACTTAAGGGTAAAAAACTTCCGAGACCCGATTGAGATTCGGATAGTCTTTTTTGGGATTTAAACTATCCATTGACGGATGAAAGCTATCAAAGCCGTAGAACTCACAAAGAGCTTTGTTTTGACTGGTTATGGTTCCCGTAATTCTAAACGAGCCAGATGTTATGGTCGTCCGAATAATCGATATCTACAGGGTGCAACATCCACGGTGCAAGGTGCAACATCCGTACGAAATGGTAAAACAGCGTCGTAAGACTTTTAGAAATGCGTGCATGGATTTTAAATGGAACAGTACCATGGTGCAAAACTCTCCAGCGATGGTAAACGAAGACTAGCCTCGGTAATCCCGTTTTACCATAAAAATCCACGTGTCGAAAAAACGAAGGGTAAAAATCTTCCAAGACCCGATTGAGATTCAGATAGTCTTTTTTAGGCTTTAATCTATCCATTGACGACCGAAAGCTATCACAACCGTAGAACTCATAGAGTTCTTCGTTTTGACTGGTTATGGCTCCCGTAAATCTAAATGAGCAAGAAGTTATGGCCGTCCGAATAATCGATATCTACAGGGTGCAACATCCACGGTGCAAGGTGCAACATCCGTACGAAATAGCGAAACAGTGACGTGCGACTTTTAGATTTGCGTGCATGGATTTGAAACGGAACAGTACCATGGTACACCACTCTCCAGCGATGGTAAATCAAAGACAAGCCTTGGTTATCCCGTTTCACCGTAAAAATCCACGTGTCGAAAAAACGAAGGGTAAAAAACTTCCGAGACCCGATTGAGATTCGGATAGTCATTTTTGGGCTTTAAACTATCCATTGATGGCTGAAAGCTGAAAGCCGTAGAGCTCATAGAGAGCTTTGTTTTGACTGGTTATGGCTCCAGTAACTCTAAACGAGGCAGAAGTTATGGCCGTCCGAATAATCGATATTTACATTGTGCAGCATCCACAGTGCAAGGTGCAACATCCGTCCGAAATTGCGAAACAGTGCCGTACGACTGTTAGAAATGCGTGCAAGGATTTGAAACAGAATTGTACCATGGTGCACCACTCTCCAGCGATGGTAGATCGAAGAGCAGCCACGGTAATCCCGTTTTATCGAAAAAAATCCACGTGTCGAAAAAACGAAGGGTAAAAAACTTCCGAGACCCGATTGAGATTCGGATAGTCCTTTTTGGGCTTTAATCTATACATTGACGGCTAAAAGCTGTAAAAGCCGTAGAAGTCAAAGAGAGCTTCATTTTGACTGGTTATGTCTCCTATAACTCTAAACGGGCCAGAAGTTTTGGCCGTCCGATTAATCGATATATACAGGGTGCAACATTCACGGTGCAAGGTGCAACATCCGTGCGAAATGGTGAAATAGTGTCGTTCGACTTTTAGAAATGCATGCATGGATTTGAAATAGAACAGTGCCATGGTGCACCACTCTCCAGGGATGGTAAATCGAAGACCAGCCACGGTAATCTCGTTTTACCGTAAAAATCCACGTGCCGAAAAAACGAAGGGCAAAGAACTTCCGAGACCCGATTGAGATTCGGATAGTCTTTTTTGGGCATTAATCTATCCATTGACGGCTGAAAGCTATCAAAGCCGTAGAACTCACACGGAGCTTCCTTTTGACTGGTTATGGCTCCCGTAACTATAAACGAGCCAGAAGTTATGGTCGTCCGAATAATCGATATCTATAGGGTGCAACATCCACGGTGCAAGGTGCAACATCCGTTCGAAATGGCGAAACAGTGCCGCATGACTTTTAGAAATGCATGCATGGATTTGAAATGGAACAGTAGCATGGTGAACCACTCTCCAGCGATGGTAAATCAAAGACCAGCCTCGGTAATCCCATTTTACCGCAAAAATCCACGTGTCGAAAAAACGTAGGGTAAAAAACGTCCGTGACCCGATTGAGATTCGGATAGTCTTTTTTGGGCTTTAAACTATCCATTGACGGCTGAAAGCTGTCAACGCCGTAGAACTCACAGAGAGATTTGTTTTGACTGGTTGTGGCTCACGTAACTCTAAACAAGCCAGAAGTTATGGCCGTCCGAATAGTCGATATCTACAGGGTGCAACATCCACAGTGCAAGGTGCAACATCCGATCGAAATGGCGAAGCAGTGCCGTACGACTTTTAGAAATGCGTGTAAGGATTTGAAATGAAATAGTGCCATGGTGCACCACTCTCAAGCGATGGTAAATCGAAGACCAGCCAAGGTAATCTCGCTTTACTGAAAAAATCCACGTGTCGAAAAAACATAAGGGTAAAAAACTTCCGAGACCCGATTGAGATTCGGATAGTCTTTTTTGGGCTTTAATCTGTACATTGACGACTGAAAGCTGCCAAAGCCATAGACCTCACAAAGCGCTTCGTTTTGACTAGTTATGTCTCCCGTAACTCTAAACGAGCCAGAAGTTATGGCCGTCCGAATAATCGATATCTATAGGATGCAACATCCACGGTGCAAGGTGCAAAATCCGTTCGAAACAGCAAAATAGTGCCGCATGACTTTTAAAAATGCGTGCATGGATTTGAAATGGAACAGTACCATGGTGCACCACTCTCCAGCAATGGTAAATCAAAGACCAGCCCCGGTAATCCTATTTTACCGCAAAAATCCACGTGTCGAAAAAACGTAGGGTAAAAAATGTTCGAGACCCGATTGAGATTCAGATAGTCTTTTTTGGGCTTTAAACTATCCATTGAAAGCTGAAAGCTGTCAAAGCCGTAGAACTCATAGAGATCTTTGTTTTGACTGGTTATGGCTTCCGTAACTCTAAACGAGCCAGATGTTTTGGCCGCCCGAATAATCGATATCTACAGGGTGCAACATCCACAGTGCAAGGTGCAACATCCGACCGAAATGGCGAAGTAGTGTCGTACGACTTTTAGAAATGCGTGCAAGGATTTGAAGTGGAATAGTACCATGGTGCACCACTCTCCAGCGATGGTAAATCGAAGACCAGCCACGGTAATCTCGTTTTACCGAAAAGATCCACGTGTCGAAAAAACTTAAGGGTAAAAAACTTCCAAGACCCGATTGAGATTTGAATAGTCTTTTTTGGGCATTAATCTATACATTGACGGCTGAAAGCTGTCAAAGTCGTAGACCTCACAAAGCGCTTTGTTTTGACTGGTTATGTCTCCCGTAACTCTAAACGAGCCAGAAGTTTTGGCTGTCTGAATAATCGATATCTACAGGGTGCAACATCCACGGTGCAAGGTGCAACATCCGTACGAAATGGTGAAACTGTGTCGTACGACTTTTTGAAATGCGTGCATGGATTTGAAACAGAACAGTGCCATGGTGCACCACTCTTCCGGGATGGTAAATCAAAGACCATCCACGGTAATTCCGTTTTACCGTAAAAATCCACGTGCCGAAAAAACGAAGAGTAAAAAACTTCCGAGACCCGATTGAGATTCGGATAGTCTTTTTTGGGTATAGATCTATCCATTGATGGTTGAAAGCTGTCAAAGCCGTAGAACTCACAGAGAGCTTCGTTTTGACTGGTTATGGCTTCCGTAAATCTAAACGAGCCAGAAGTTATGGCCGTCCGAATAATCGATATCTACAGGGTGCAACATCCACGGTGCAAGGTGCAACATCCGTACGAAATGGCGAAACAGTGACGTGCGACTTTTAGATTTGCGTGCATGGATTTGAAACAGAACAGTACCATGGTACACCACTCTCTAGCGATGGTAAATCGAAGACAAGCCTTGGTAATCCCGTTTTACCGTAAAAATCCACGTGTCGAAAAAACGAAGGGTAAAAAACTTCCAAGACCCGATTGAGATTCAGATAGTCATTTTTGGGCTTTAAACTATCCATTGATGGCTGAAAGTTGTCAAGCCGTAGAACTCACAGAGAGCTTTGTTTTGACTGGTTATGGCTTCTGTAAATCTAAACAAGCCAGAAGTTATGGCCGTCCGAATAATCGATATCTACAGGGTGCAACATCCACAGTGCAAGGTGCAACATCCGACCGAAATGGCGAAGCAGTGCCGTACGACTTTTAGAAATGCGTGCAAGGATTTGAAACGGAACAGTACCATGGTGCACCACACTCCAGCGATGGTAAATCGAAGACCAGCAACGGTAATCCCGTTTTACCGAAAAAATCCACGTGTCGAAAAAACGAAGGGTAAAAAACTTCCGAGACCCGATTGAGATTCAGATAGTCTTTTTTGGGCTTTAATCTATACATTGATAGCTGAAAGCTGTCAAAGCCGTAGAAGTCAAAGAGAGCTTCATTTTGACTGGTTATGTCTCCTATAACTCTAAACGAGCCAGTAGTTTTGGCCGTCCGAATAATCGATATCTACAGGGTGCAACATCCACGGTGCATGGTGCAACATCCATACGAAACGGTGAAACAGTGTCGTTCGACTTTTAGAAATGCGTGCATGGATTTGAAACATAACAGTGCCATGGTGTACCACTATCCAGGGATGGTAAATCGAAGACCAGCCACGGTAATCCCGTTTTACCGTAAAAATCCATGTGCCGAAAACACGAAGGGTAGAAAACTTCCAAGACCCGATTGAGATTCGGATAGTCTTTTTTGGGCATTAATCTATCCATTGACGGCTGAAAGATGTCAAAGCCGTAGAACTCACACGGAGCTTCCTTTTGATTGGTTGTCGCTCCCGTAACTATAAACGAGCCAGAAGTTATGGTCGTCCGAATAATCGATATCTACAGGGTGCAACATCCACGGTGCAAGGTGCAACATCCGTTCGAAATGGCGAAACAGTGCCGCATGTCTTTTAGAAATGCGTGCATGGATTTGAAATGGAACAGTAGCATGGTGCACCACTCTCCAGCGATGGTAAATCAAAGACCAGCCCCGGTAATCCCGTTTTACCGCAAAAATCCACGTGTCGAAAAAACGTAGGGTAAAAAACGTCCGAGACCCGATTGAGATTCGGATAGTCTTTTTTGGGCTTAAACTATCCATTGACGGCTGAAAGCTGCCAAAGCCGTAGAACTCACAGAGAGCTTTGTTTTGACTGGTTACGGCTCCCGTAACTCTAAACAAGCCAGAAGTTATGACCGTGCGAATAATCAATATCTACAGGGTGCAACATCCACAATACAAGGTGCAACATCCGACCGAAATGGCAAAGCAGTGCCGTACGACTTTTAGAAATGCGTGCAAGGATTTCAAACGGAACAGTGCCATGGTGCACCACTCTCCAGCGATGGTAAATCGAAGACCAGCCACGGTAATTTCGTTTTACCGAAAAAATCCACGTGTCGAAAAAACTTAAGGGTAGAAAACTTCGGAGACCCGATTGAGATTCAGATAGTCTTTTTTGGGCTTTAATCTGTACATTGAGGGCCGAAAGCTGGCAAAGCCATAGACCGCACAAAGCGCTTCGTTTTGACTGCTTCTGTCTCCCATAAATCTAAATGAGCCAGAAGTTATGGCCGTCCGAATAATCGATATCTACAGGGTGCAACATCCACGGTGCAAGGTGCAACCTCCGTACGAAATGGCGAAACAGTGACGTGCGACTTTTAGATTTGCGTGCATGGATTTGAAACAGAACAGTACCATGGTACACCACTCTCTAGCGATGGTAAATCGAAGACCAGCCCCGGTAATCCCGTTTTACCGCAAAAATCCACGTGTCGAAAAAACGTAGGTTAAAAAACGTCCGAGACTTGATTGAGATTCGGATAGTCTTTTTTGGGCTTTCATTGACGGCAGAAAGCTGTCAAAGCCGTAGAACTCACAGAGAGCTTTGTTTTGACTGGTTATGGCTCCCGTAACTCTAAACGAGCCAGGTGTTTTGGCCGTCCGAATAACTGATATCTACAGGGTGCAACATCCACAGTGCAAGGTGCAACATCCGACCGAAATGGAGAAGTAGTGTCGTACGACTTTTAGAAATGCGTGCAAGGATTTGAAATGGAACAGTACCACGGTGCACCACTCTCCAGCGATGGTAAATCGAAGACCAGCCACGGTAATCTCGTTTTACTGAAAAAATCCACGTGTCGAAAAAAACTTAAGGGTAAAAAACTTCCGAGACCCGATTGAGATTCGGATAGTGTTTTTTGGGCTTTAATCTATACATTGACGGCTGAAAGCTGCCAAAGCCGTAGACCTCACAGAGTGCTTCGTTTTGACTGGTTATGTCTCCCGTAACTCTAAACGATCCAGAAGTTTTGGCCGTCCGAATAATCGATATCTACAGGGTGCAACATCCACGGTGCAAGGTTCCACATCCGTATGAAATGGTGAAACAGTGTCGTACGACTTTTAGAAATGCGTGCATGGATTTGAAACAGAACAGTGCCATGGTGCACCACTCTCCTGGGATGGTAAATCGAAGACCAGCCACGGTAATCCCGTTTTACCGTAAAAATCCACGTGCCGAAAAAACGAAGGGTAAAAAACTTCCGAGACCCGATTGAAATTCAGATAGTCTTTTTTAGGCATTAATCTATCCATTGTCGGCTGAAAGCTGTCAAAGCCGTAGAACTCATACAGAGCTTCCTTTTGACTGTTTATGGCTCCCGTAACTATAAACGAGCCAGAAGTTATGGCCGTCCGAATAATCGATATCTACAGGGTGCAACATCCACGGTGCAAGGTGCAACATCCGTTCGAAATGGCGAAATAGTGCCGCATGACTTTTAGAAATGCATGCATGGATTTGAAATGGAATAGTGCCATGGTGCACCACTCTCCAGCGATGGTAAATCAAAGACCAGCCCCGGTAATCCCGTTTTACCGCAAAAATCCACGTGTCGATCAAACGAAGGGTAAAAAACATTCGAGACCCAATTGAGATTCAGATATTCATTTTTGGGCTTTAAACTATCCATTGACGGCTGAAAGCTGTCAAAGCCGTAGAACTCACAGAGAGCTTTGTTTTGACTGGTTATGGCTCCCGTAACTCTAAACGAGGCAGAAGTTATGGCCGTCCGAATAATCGATATCTACAGGGTGCAGCATCCACAGTGCAAGGTGCAACATCCGACCGAAATGGCGAAGCAGTGCCGTACGACTTTTAGAAATGCATGCAAGGATTTGAAATGGAACAGAGCCATGGTGCACCACTCTCCAGCGATGGTAAATCGAAGACCAGCCACGGTAATCTCGTTTTACCGAAAAAATCCACGTGTCGAAAAAACTTAAGGGTAAAAAACTTCCGAGACCCGATTGAGATTCAGATAGTCTTTTTTGGGCTTTAATCTGTACATTGACGGCTGAAAGCTACCAAAGCCGTAGACCTCACAAAGTGCTTCGTTTTGACTGGTTATGTCTCCCGTAACTCTAAATGAGCCAGAAGTTATGGCCGTCCGAATAATCGATATCTACAGGATGCAACATCCACGGTGCAAGGTGCAACATCCGTTCGAAATGGAGAAACAGTGCCGCATGACTTTTAGAAATGCGTGCATGGATTTGAAATGGAACAGTACCATGGTGCACCACTCTATAGCGATGGTAAATCAAAGACCAGCCCCGGTAATCCCGTTCTACCGCAAAAATCCACGTGTCGAAAAAACGTAGGTTAAAAAACGTCTGAGACCCGATTGAGAATCGGATAGTCTTTTTTGGGCTTTAAACTATCCATTGACGGCTGAAAGCTGTGAAAGCCATAGAAATCACAGAGAACTTTGTTTTGACTGGTTATGGCTCCCGTAATTCTAAACGAGCCAGATGTTTTGGCCGTCCGAATAATCGATATCTACAGGGTGCAACATCCACAGTGCAAGGTGCAACATCCGACCGAAATGGCGAAGTAGTCTCGTACGACTTTTAGAAATGCGTGCAAGGATTTGAAATGGAACAGTACCATGGTGCACCACTCTCCAACGATGGTAAATCGAAGACCAGCCACGGTAATCTCGTTTTACCGAAAAATCCATGTGTCGAAAAAAACTTAAGGGTAAAAAACTTCTGAGACCCGACTGAGATTCGGATAGTCTTTTTTGGGCTTTAATCTATACATTGACGGCTGAAAGCTGCCAAAGCCATAGACCTCACAGAGCACTTCGTTTTGACTGGTTATGTCTCCCGTAACTCTAAACGAGCCAGAAGTTTTGGCCGTCCGAATAATCGATATCTACAGGGTGCAACATCCACGGTGCAAGGTGCAACATCCGTACGAAATGGTGAAACAGTGTCGTACGACTTTTAGAAATGCGTGCATGGATTTGAAACATAACAGGGCCATGGTGCACCACTCTCCCGGGATGGTAAATCGAAGATCAGCCACGGTAATCCCGTTTTACCGTAAATATCCACGTGTCGAAAAAACGAAGGGTAAAAAACTTCGGAGACCCGATTGAGATTCGGATAGTCTTTTTTGGGCATTAATCTATCCATTGACGACTGAAAGCTGTCAAAGCCGTAGAACTCATACGGAGCTTCCTTTTGACTGTTTATGGCTCCCGTAACTATAAACGAGCCAGAAGTTATGGCCGTCCGAATAATCGATATCTACAGGGTGCAACATCCACGGTGCAAGGTGCAACATCCGTTCGAAATGGCGAAACAGTGCCGCATGCCTTTTAGAAATGCGTGCATGGATTTGAAATGGAACAGTACCATGGAGCACCACTCTCCAGCGATTGTAAATCAAAGACCAGCCCCGGTAATCCCGTTTTACCGCAAAAAACCACGTGTCGAACAAACGAAGGGTAAAAAACTTTCGAGACCCGATTGAGATTCGGATAGTCATTTTTGGGCTTTAAACTGTCCATTGATGGCTGAAAGCTGTCAAAGCCGTAGAAATCACAGAGAGCTTTGTTTTGACTGGTTATGGCTCCCGTAACTCTAAACATGGTAGAAGTTATGGCCGTCCGAATAATCGATATCTACAGGGTGCAGCATCCACAGTGCACGGTGCAACATCCGACCGAAATGGAGAAGCAGTGCCGTACGACTTTTAGAAATGCGTGCAAGGATTTGAAACGGAACAGTAGCATGGTGCACCACTCTCCAGCGATGGTAAATCGAAGACCAGCCACGGTAATCCCGTTTTACCGAAAAATCCACGCGTCGAAAAAACATAACGGTAAAAAACTTCCGAGACCCGATTGAGATTCAGATAGTCTTTTTTGTGCTTTAATCTATACATTGACGGCTGAAAGCCACCAAAGCCGTAGACCTCACAGAGAGCTTCGTTTTCACTGGTTATGTCTCCGTAACTCTAAACGAGCCAGAAGTTATGGCCGTCCGAATAATCGATATCTACAGGGTGCAACATCCACGGTGCAAGGTGCAACATCCGTACGAAATGGTAAAACAGTGTCGTACGACTTTTAGAAATGCGTGCATGGATTTGAAATGGAACAGTACCATGGTGCTCCACTCTCCAGCGATGGTAAACGAAGAACATCCTCGGTAATCCCGTTTTACCATAAAAATCCATGCGTTGAAAAAACGAAGGGTAAAAATCTTCCAAGACCCGATTGAGAATCGGATAGTCTTTTTTGGGCTTTAATCTATCCATTGACGGCTGAAAGCTGTCAAAGCCGTAGAACTCACAGAGAGCTTCGTTTTGACTGGTTATGGCTCCCGTAACTCTAAACGAGCCAGAAGTTATGGCCGTCCGAATAATCGATATCTACAGGGTGCAACATCCACGGTGCAAGGTGCAACATACATACGAAATGGCGAAACAGTGACGTGTGACTTTTAGAAATGCGTGCATGGATTTGGAATGAAACAGTACCAAGGTACACCACTCTCCAGTGATGTTAAATCGAAGACAAGCCTTGGTAATCCCGTTTTACCGTAAAAATCCGCGTGTCGAAAAAACAAAGGGTAAAAAACTTACGAGACCCGATTGAGATTCGGATACTCATTTTTGAGATTTAAACTGTCTATTGACGGCTAAAAGCTGTCAAAGCCGTAGAACTCACAGAGAGCTTTGTTTTGAATGGTTATGGCTCCCGTAACTCTAAACGAGGCAGAAGTTATGGCCGTCCGAATAATCGATATTTACAGTGTGCAACATCCACAGTGCAAGGTGCAACCTCCCTCCGAAATGGCGAAACTGTATCGTACGACTTTTAGAAATGCGTGCAAGGATTTGAAACAGAACAGTTCCATGGTGCACCACTCTCCCAGGATGGTAAATCGAAGACCAGCCACGGTAATCCCGTTTTACCGTAAAAATCCATGCGCCGAAAAAACGAAGGGTAAAAAACTTCCGAGACCCGATTGAGATTCGGATAGTCTTTTCTGGGCTTTAATCTATACATTGACGGCTGAAAGCTGTCAAAGCCGTAGAACTCAAAGGGAGCTTCGTTTTGACTGGTTATGTCTCCCATAACTCTAAACGAGCCAGAAGTTTTGGCCGTCCGAATAATTGATATCTACAGGGTGCAACATCCACGTTGCAAGGTGCAACATTCGTACGAAATGGTGAAACAGTGTCGTACGACTTTTAGAAATGCGTGCATGGATTTGAAACAGAATAGTGCCATGGTGCACCACTCTCCAGGAATGGTAAATCGAAGACCAGCCACGGTAATCCCGTTTTACCGTAAAAATCCACGTGCCAAAAAAACGAAGGGTAAAAAACTTCCGAGACCCGATTGAGATTCGGATAGTCATTTTTGGGCATTAATCTATCCATTGACGGCCGAAAGCTGTCAAAGCCGTAGAACTCACACGGAGCTTCGTTTTGACTGGTTATGACTCCCGTAACTATAAACGAGCCAGAAGTTATGGCCGCCCGAATAATCGATATCTACAGGGTGCAGCATCCACGGTGCAAGGTGCAACATCCGTACGAAATGGCGAAACAATGCCGCTTGACTTTTAGAAATGCGTGCATGGATTTTAAATGGAAATGTACCATGGTGCACCACTCTCCAGCGATGGTAAATCAAAGACCAGCCCCGGTAATCCCGTTTTACCGCAAAAATCCACGTGTCGAAAAAACGAAGGGTAAAAAACTTTCGAGACCCGATTGAGATTCGGAGTCTTTTTTGGGCTTTAAACTATCCGTTGATGGCTGAAAGCTGTCAAAACCGTAGAACTCACAGAGAGCTTGGTTTTGACTAGTTATGGCTCCAGTAACTCTAAAAGGGCCAGAACTTATGGCCGTCTAAATAATCGATACCTACAGGGTGCAACATCAACAGTGCAAGGTGCAACATCCGTCCGAAATGGTGAAGCAGTGCCGTACGACATTTAGAAATGCGTGCATGGATTTGAAACGGAACTGTACCATGGTGTACCACACACCATTAGTGGTAAATCGAAGACAAGCCCTGGTAATCCCGTTTTACCATAAAAATCCACGTGTCAAAAAAACGAAGGGTAAAAAACTTCCGAGACCCGATTGAGATTCGGATAGTCGTTTTTGGGCTTTAAACTATCCATTGATGGTTGAAAGCTTACAAAGCCGAAGAACTCACAGAGAGCTTCGTTTTGAATGATTACGCATCCCATAACTCTGAACGAGCCAGAAGTTATGGCCGTTCGAATAATTGATATCTGCAGGGTGCAACATCCATGGTGCAAGGTGCAACATCTGTCCGAAATGGCGTAACAGTGCCGTACAACTTTTATAAATGCATGCATGGATTTGAAACGGAACAGTACAATGGTGAACCACTCTCCAGCGATGGTAAATCGAAGACCAGCCCC
Source organism: Allium cepa (assembly GCA_030765085.1). Classification (NCBI taxonomy): domain Eukaryota; kingdom Viridiplantae; phylum Streptophyta; class Magnoliopsida; order Asparagales; family Amaryllidaceae; genus Allium; species Allium cepa. The sequence continues at coordinate 246,297,814 of CM060930.1, forward strand.
GGTAATTCTATTTTACCGCAAAAATCCACGTGTCGAAAAAACGTAGGGTAAAAAACTTCCGAGACCCGATTGAGTTTCGGATAGTCTTTTTTGGGCTTTAAACTATCAATTGACGACTGAAAGCTGTCATAGCCGTAGAACACACAGAGAGCTTAGTTTTGACTGGTTATGGCTCTCGTAACACTAAACGCGCCAGAAGTTATGGCCGTCCAAGTAATCGATATCTATAGGGTGCAACATCCATAGTGCAAGGTGCAACATTCGACCGAAATGGCGAAGCAGTGTCGTACGACTTTTAGAAATGCGTGCAAGGATTTGAAACGGAACAATACCATGGTGCACCACTCTCCAGCGATGGTAAATCGAAGACCAGCCACGGTAATCCCGTTTTACCGAAAAATCCACGCGTCGAAAAAACATAACGGTAAAAAACTTCCGAGACCCGATTGAGATTCAGATATTCTTTTTTGTGCTTTAATCTATACATTGACGGCTGAAAGCTACCAAAGCCGTAGACCTCACATAGAGCTTTGTTTTGACTGGTTATGTCTCCCGTAACTCTCAACGAGCCAGAAGTTATGGCCGTCCGAATAATCGATATCTACAGGGTGCAACGTCCACGGTGCAACATCCGCACGAAATGGTAAAACAGTGTCGTACGACTTTTAGAAATGCGTGCATGGATTTGAAATGGAACAGTACCATGGTGCACCACTCTCCAGCGATGGTAAACGAAAACCAGCCTCGGTAATCCCGTTTTACCATAAAAATCCACGTGTCGAAAAAACGAAGGGCAAAAATCTTCCAGGACCCAATTGAGATGCAGATAGTCTTTTTTGGGCTTTCATCTATCCATTGACGGCTGAATGCAGTCAAAGCCGTACAACACACAAAGAGCTTCGTTTTGACCGGTTATGGATCTCGTAACTCTAAACGAGCCAGAAGTTATGGCCGTCCGAATAATCGATATCTACAGGGTGCAACATCCACGGTGCAAGGTGCAACATCCGTGCGAAATGGCGAAACAGTGATGTGCGACTTTTAGAAATGCGTGCATGGATTTGGAATGGAAAAGTACCATGGTACACCACTCTCCAGCGATGGCAAATCGAAGACAAGCCTTGGTAATCCCGTTTTACCGTAAAAATCCACGTGTCGAAAAAACGAAGGGTAAAAAACTTCCGAGACCCGATTGAGATTCGGATAATCATTTTTGGGATTTAAACTATCCATTGACGGCTGGAAGCTGTTAAAGCCGTAGAACTCACAGAGAGCTTTGTTTTGACTGGTTATGGATCCCGTAATTCTAAACGAGGCAGAAGTTATGGCCGTCCGAATAATCGATATTTACAGTGTGCTTCATCCATAGTGCAAGGTTCAACATCCGTCCGTAATGGCGAAACAGTGTCGTACGACTTTTAGAAATACGTGCAAGGATTTGAAACAGAATAGTACCATGGTGCACCACTCTCTGGCGATGGTAAATCGAAGACCGGCCACGGTAATCTTGTTTTACCGAAAAATCCACGTGTCGAAAAAACGAAGGGTAAAAAACTCCCAAGACCCGATTGAGATTCGGATAGTCTTTTATGGGCTTTAATCTATACATTTATGGCTGAAAGCTATCAAAGCCGTAGAACTCACACGGAGCTTCGTTTTGACTGGTTACGGCTCCCGTAACTATAAACGAGCCAGAAGTTATGGCCGTCCGAATAATCGATATCTACAGGGTGCAATATCCACGGTGCAAGGTGCAACATCCGTATGAAATGCGAAACAGTGCCGCATGACTTTTAGAAATGCATGCATGGAATTGAAATGGAGCAGTACCATGTTGCACCACTCTCCATCGATGGTAAATCAAAGACCATCCCCCGTAATCCCATTTTACCGCAAAAATCCACGTGTCGAAAAAACGTAGGGTAAAAAACTTTCGAGGCCCGATTGAGATTCTGAGTCTTTTTTGGGCTTTAAACTATCAGTTGATGGATGAAAGCTGTCAAAATCATAGAACTCACAGAGAGCTTCGTTTTGACTAGTTATAGCTCACGTAACTCTAAAAGAGCCAGAAGTTATGGCCGTCCAAATAATCGATATCTATAGGGTACAACATCTACAGTGCAAGGTGCAACATCCGTCCGAAATGGAGAAACTGTGCCGTACGACTTTTAGAAATGCATGCATGGATTTGAAACGGAACTGTACCATGGTGCACCACTCTCCAGCGACGGTAAATCGAAGACTAGCCCCGGTGATCCCGTTTTACCATAAAAATCCACGTGTCAAAAAAACGAAGGGTAAAAAACTTCCGAGACCCGATTGAGATTCGGATAGTCGTTTTTGGGCTTTAAACTGTCCATTGATGGCTGAAAGCTTACAAAGCCGTAGAACTCATAGAGAGCTTCGTTTTGACTAGTTATGACTCCCGTAACTCTGAACGAGCCAGAAGTTATGGCCGTTCGAATAATTGATATCTGCAGGGTGCAACATCCACGGTGCAAGGTGGAACATCTATCCGAAATGGCGAAACAATGTCGTACAACATTTAGAAATGCATGCATGGATTTGAAACGGAACAGTACCATGGTGCGCCACTCTCCAGCGATGGTAAATCGAAGACCAGCCCCGATAATCTCGTTTTACCATAAAAATCCACGTGTCGAAAAAACGAAGGGTAAAAAACTTCTGAGACCCAATTGAGATTCGGATAGTCTTTTTTGGGCTTTGATCTATCCATTGATGGCTGAAAGCTATCAAAGCCGTAGAACTCACAAAGTGCTTCATTTTGACTGGTTATGGCTCTCGTAACTCTAAACGAGCCAGAAGCTATAGCCGTCCGAATAATCGATATCTACAGGGTGCAACATCCACGGTGCAAGGTGCCACATCCATGCGAAATGGAGAAACAATGCCGTATGACTTTTAGAAATGCGTGTAAGGATTTGAAATGGAACAGTACCATGGTGCAAAACTCTCCACAGATGGTAAATCGAAGACCAGCCACGGTAATCCCGTTTTACCGTAAAAATCCACGTGTCGAAAAAACGAAGGGTAAAAAACATCTGAGACTCGATTGAGATTCGGATAGTCTTTTTTGAGCATTATTCTATCCATTGACGGCTGAAAGCTGTCAAAGCCGTAGAACTCACACGGAGCTTCGTTTTGACTAGTTATGGCTCCCGTAACTCTAAACGAGCCAGAAGTTATGGCCGTCCGAATAATCGATATCTACAGGGTTCAACATCCACGGTGCAAGGTGCAACACCCGTACGAAACGGCGAAACAGTGCCGCATGACTATTACCCAGGTGCACCATTCTCCAACGATGGTGAATCGAAGACTAGCCCCGGTAATCCTGTTTTAGAGCAACAATCCACGTGTCGAAAAAACGAAGGGTAAAAAACTTCCGAGTCCCGATTGAGATTCGGAAAGTCTTTTTTGGGCTTAAACTATCCATTGACGGCTGAACACTGTTAAAGCCGTAGAACTCACAGAGAGCGTCGTTTTGACTGGTTATGGCTCCCGTAACTCTAAACGAGCCAGAAGTTATGGCCGTCCGAATAATCAATATCTACAGGGTGCAACATCCACAGTGTAAGGTGCAACATCCGTCCGAAATGATGAAACATTATTGTACGACTTTTAGAAATGCATGCATGGATTTGAAACGGAACAGTACCATAATGCACCACTCTCCAGCGATGGTAAATCGAAGACCAGCCCCGGTAATCCCGTTTTATCGTAAAAATCCACATGCCGAAAAAACGAAGGGTAAAAAACTTCCGAGACCCGATTGAGATTCGGATAGTCGTTTTTGGGCTTTAAACTATCAATTGACGGCTGAAAGCTCTCAAAGCTGTAGAACTCACAGAGAGCTTCGTTTTGACTAGTTATGGCTTCCGTAACTCTAAACGAGCTAGAAGTTATGGCCGTCTGAATAATTGATATCTACAGGGTGCAACATCCACGGTGCAAGGTGAAACATCCGTCCGAAATGGCGAAACAGTGCCGTACGAATTTTAGAAATGCATGCATGGATTTGAAATAGAACAATACCATGGTGCACCAATCTCCAGCGATGGTAAATCGAAGACCAGCCCCGGCAATCCCGTTTTACCGTAAAAATCCACGTGTCGAAAAAATGTAGGGCAAAAAACTTCCGAGACCAGATTGAGATTCGGATAGTCTTTTTTGGGCTTTAATCTATCCATTGCCGACAGAAAGCTGTCAAAGCCGTAGAACTCCCAAAGAGCTTCGTTTTGACTGGTTATGGCTCACGTAACTCTAAACGAGCCAGAAGTTATGGCCGTCCGAATAATCGATATCTACAGGGTGCAACATCCACGGTGCAAGGTGCAACATCCGTACGAAATGGCGAAACAATGCCGTACGACTTTTAGAAATGCGTGCATGGATTTGAAACGGAACAGTACCATGGTGCAGCACTCTCCAGCGATGTTAAATCGAAGACCAGCCTTGGTAATCCCGTTTTACTGTAAAAACCACGTGTCGAAAAAACAAAGGGTAAAAAACTTCTGAGACCCGATTGAGATTCAGATAGTCATTTTTGGGCTTTAAACTATCCATTGGCGACTGAAAGCTGTCAAAGCCATAGAACTCACAGAGAGCTTTGTTTTGACTGGTATGGCTCCTGTAACTCTAAACGAGCCAGAAGTTATGGCCATCCGAATAATCGATATCTACTAGGTGCAACATCCACAATGCAAGGTGCAACATCCGTCCGAAATGGCGAAACAGTGCCGTACGACTTTTAGAAATGCGTGCAAGGATTTGAAACGAAACATTACCATGGTACACCACTCTCCAGCGATGGTAAATGGAAGACCAGCCACGGTAATCCCATTTTACCGAAAAAATCCACGTGTCGAAAAAACGAAGGGTAAAAAACTTCCAAGAACCGATTGAGATTTGGATAGTCTTTTTTGGGATTTAATCTATACATTGACGGTTGAAAGCTGTCAAAGCCGTAGAACTCACAGAGAGCATCGTCTTGACCGTTTATGGCTTTCGTAACTCTAAACAAGCCAGAAGTTATGACCGTCCGAATAATTGATATCTACAGGGTGCAACATCCACGGTGCAAGGTGCAACATCCGTCTGAAATGGTGAAACAGTGCCGTAAGACATTTACAAATGAGTGCATGGATTTGAAACTGAACAGTACCATGGTGCACCACTCGCAGGCGATGGTAAATCAAAGACCAGGCACGGTAATCCCCTTTTACCGTAAAAATCCACGCGTCGAAGAAACGAAGGGTAAAAAAACTTCCGAGACCCGATTGAGATTCGGTTAGTATTTTTGGGCTTTAAACTATCCATTGACGGTATAAATCCATCAAAGCCGTAGAACCCACGCGGAGCTTTGTTTTGACTCGTTATGGCTCCCGTAATTCTAAACGAGCCAGTAGTTATGGCCGTCCGAATAATCGATATCTAAAGGCTGCAACATCCATGGTGCAAGGTGCAACATCCGTCCGAAACGGCGAAACAGTGTCGTACGACTTTTAGAAATGCGTGCATGGATTTGAAATGGAACATTACCATGGTGCTCCACTCTACAGCGATGGTAAATCGAAGACCAGCCCCGGTAATCCAGTTTTACGGTAAAAATCCAAGTATCGAAAAAACGAATAGTAAAAAACTTCCGAGACCCGATTGGGATTCGGATAGTCTTTTTTGGGCTTTAAACTATCCATTGACGGCTGAAAGCTATCAAAGCCGTAAAACTCACAGAGAGCTTCGTCTTGACAGTTTATGGCTTCCGTAACTATAAACGAGCCAGAAGTTATGGCCGTCCGAATAATCGATATCTACAGGGTGCAACATCCACGGTGCAAGGTGCAACATCCGTCTGAAATGGTGAAACAGTGCTGTACGACATTTACAAATGAGTGCATGGATTTCAAACGGAACAGTACCATGGTGCACCACTCTCCAGCGATGGTAAATCGAAGACCAGCCCCGGTATCCCGTTTTACCGAAAAAATCCACGTGTCGAAAAAACAAAGGGTAAAAAGCTTGCAAGACCCAATTGAGATTCGGATAGTCTTTTTTAAGCTTAATCTATCCGTTGGTGGCTGAAAGATATCAAAGCCGTAGAACTCACAAAGTGCTTCGTTTTGACTGGTTGTGGCTCCCGTAACTCTAAACGAGCCAGAAGTTCTAGCTGTCCGAATAATCGATATCTACAGGGTGCAACATCCACGGTGCAAGGTGCCACATCCGTACGAAATGGCGAAACAATGCCGTACGACTTTTAGAAATGTGTGTAAGGATTTGAAACGGAACAGTACCATGTTGCACCACTCTCCACGGATGGTAAATCGAAGACCAGCCACGGTAATTCCGTTTTATAGTAAAAATCCACGTGTCGAAAAAACGAAGGGTAAAAAACTTCCGAGACCCGATTGAGATTCGGATAGTCTTTTTTGGGCATTAATCTATCCATTGACGGCTGAAAGCTGTCAAAGCCATAACAATCACACGGAGCTTCGTTTTGACTAGTTATGGCTCCCATAGCTCTAAACGAGCCAGAAGTTATGGCCGTCCAAATAATCGATATCTACACGGTGCAACATTCACGGTGCAAGGTGCAACATCCGTACGAAACGGCGAAACAGTGCCGCATGACTTTTAACCTGGTCACCACTCTCTAGGGAAGGCAAATCGAAGACCAGCCCCGGTAATCCCGTTTTACCGCAAAAATACACGTGTCGAAAAAACGAAGGGTAAAAAACTTCCGACACCCGATTGAGATTCGGATTGTCATTTTTGGGCTTAAAATATCCATCGACGGCTGAAAGCTGTCAAAACCATAGAACTCACAAAGAGCTTCGTTTTGACTGGTTATGGCTCCTGTAACTCTAAAAGCGCCAGAAGTTATGGCCGTCTGAATAATCGATATCTACAGGGTGCAACATCCACAGTGCAAGGTGCAACATCCGTCCGAAATGATGAAACAGTACATATGAATTTTAGAAATGCGTGCATGGATTTGAAACGGAACAGTACCATGGTGCACCACTCTCCAGCGATGGTAAATCGATGACCAGCCCGGTAATCCCGTTTTACCGTAAAAATCCACGTGTCGAAAAAATGAAGGGTAAAAAACTTCCGAGACCCGATTGAGATACGGATAGTCGTTTTTGGGCTTTAAACTATCCATTGACGGCTGGAAGCTGTAGAACTCACAGAGAGCTTCGTTTTGATTAGTTATGCCTCCCATAACTCTAAACGAGCCAGAAGTTATGGCCGTCCGAATAATCGATATCTACATGGTGCAACATCCATGGTCCAAGGTGCAACATCCACCCGAAATGGCGAAACAGCGCCGTACGACTTTTAGAAATGCGTGCATGGATTTGAAATGGAATAGTACCATGGTGCACCACTCTCCAGCAATGGTAAATCGAAGACCAGCCCCGGTAATCCCGTTTTACCATAGAAATCCACGTGTCGAAAAAACGTAGGGTAAAAAAATTCCGAGACCCGATTGAGATTCGGATAGTCTTTTTTGGGCTTTAATCTATCCATTGACAGAAGAAAGCTGTCAAAGCCATAGAACTCACAGAGAGCTTCGTTTTGACTTGTTATGGCTCACGTAACTCTAAACGAGCCAGAAGTTATGGTCGTCCGAATAATCGGTATCTACAGGGTGCAACATCCACGGTGCAAGTTGCAACATCCGTACGAAATGGCGAAACAGTGCCATACGACTTTTAGAAATGCATGCATGGATTTGAAACGGAACAGTACCGTGGTGCACCACTCTCCAGCGATGGTAAATCGAAGACCAGCTTCGGTAATCCCGTTTTACCGTAAAAACCACATGTCAAAAAAACAAAGGGTAAAAATCTTCTGAGACCCGATTGAGATTCAGATAGTCATTTTTGGGCTTTAAACCATCCATTGACGGCTGAAAGCTGTCAAAGCCGTAGAACTCACAGAGAGCTTTATTTTGACTGGTTATGGCTCCCATAACTCTAAACGAGGCAGAAGTTATGGTCGTCCGAATAATCGATATCTACTGGGTGCAACATCCACATTGCAAGGTGCAACATCTGTCTGAAATGGCGAAACAGTGCCGCATGACATTTAGAAATGCGTGCAAGGATTTGAAACGAAACAGTACCATGGTACACCACTCTCCAGCGATGGTAAATCGAAGACCAGCCATGGTAATCCCGTTTTACCGAAAAAATCCACGTGTCGAAAAAACAAAGGGTAAAAAACTTCCGAGACCCGATTGAGATTTGGATAGTCTTTTTTGGGATTTAATCTATACATTGACAGTTGAAAGCGGTCAAAGCCATAGAACTCACAGAGAGCTTCGTTTTGACTGGTTTTGTCTCCCGTAACTCTCAACGAGCCATAAGTTATGGCCGTTCGAATAATCGATACCTACTGGGTGCAACATCCACGGTGCAAGGTGCAACATCCGTACGAAATGGTGAAACAGTGCCGTACGACTCTTAGAAATGCGTGCATGGATTTGAAACGGAATAGTGCCATGGTGCACCACTCTCCATCGGTGGTAAATCGAAGACCAGACCCAGTAATCCCGTTTTACCGTAAAAATCCACATGTCAAAAAAGCGAAGGGTAAAAAACTTCCGAGACCCGATTGAGATTCGGATATTCTTTTTTGGGCTTTAAACTATCCATTGACGGATTAAAGCTGTCAAAGCTGTAAAACTCACAGAGAGCTTCGTCTTGACAGTTTATGGCTTCCGTAACTCTAAACGAGCCAGAAGTTATGGCCGTCCGAATAATCGATATCTACAAGGTGCAACATCCACGGTGCAATGTGCAACATCCGTCTGAAATTGTGAAACAGTGCCATACGACATTTACAAATGAGTGTATGGATTTGAAACTGAACAGTACCATGGTGCATCACTCCCCAACGATGGTAAATCGAAGACCAGGCACGGTAAACCCGTTTTACAGTAAAAATCCATGTGTCGAAGAAACGAAGGGTAAAAAAACTTCCGAGACCCAATTGAGATTCGTCTAGTCTTTTTTGGGATTTAAACTATCCATTGATGACATAAATCTATCAAAGCCGTAGAATTCACACGGAGCTTCGTTTTGACTGGTTATGGCTCCCGTAACTCTAAACGAGTCAGAAGTTATGGCCGTCCGAATAATCGATATCTACAGGCTGCAACACCGGGGAATGCACGGGTCATTTGTCATCTAACGATGGTTTCTCATGAGTTAGCTAGTCATGGAACCTTCAAGTTCGTAGTAGCAGGAGATTCAAAGTACAGTTACTTCGAGACTAGAGGTTCCGGATATTGAACCTGAGATCATCGGTCCAGCCCCAAACGAATTTCCCAATGCGTCTTTCATTGTCAATCCATCGGATTCCGTTCAATCCAATATTTCTGAAGATATGTTGGGGAGAATATGCTTGAGGCATGGCTTGTCACTGGATGACGTGTTATTGCCGGGGCCGAATGATATACCACATAATCCGTCGGAAGGATATACAGCATGCAATCGCCATGCGTGCGTGGCGGGGACGCTTCCTCCGTTCAATGAGTACATAAGGGAAGTATTGTCTTTTTTGAAGATCGCTCCGTCTCAACTACACCCGAATGGATATGCTTCCATGAACTTCCTGTTCATCATCTTCATGGAGTACCTTCATAGACCACCTATCCCGACCGAGATCAGATATCTATTTAATTTCAAAATCCGAGGTGATTACCCCTCCTTCACATTTTTGGAAGCGGTGAGGAATTGTCAAGTGGTCACTGGGTCCTGGACCAGGCTGAGTTACTGCAGGACGGAATGGTTCTATGTCAGATGTCCTTCGGGGGTTGCTCGGCGATGGTTATTCAGACCCGAGTATAGCTGAGTTCTCAAATAATTACTAAGGCAATTGCAGTCGAAATTAAACTTATATCTTTTCCTTTTTACAGCAACGATTCAGCGACCTGAAGGTGAATACTTTAAGGAGATGGTGCCAGTACTTTGAGAAGTCTCGAGCGAAGATAGGGATGTCGAGCTGCTTTTGACGGATAGGAATCTCCGGACTTATGGGTTGATCGAACGGGGAAAGAGTATAAAGTTGACGGGGCACTAAGGACCGTCTCGAAAAAACGAGTGAAGCACAAGAAGCCCAAAATTATTATAAACGAAGAAGCTGACTCTGAAAGAACCCATACTGATGATGAGCCGTTGTCCGAGCCAACAGATGCAGTTCAGGATATCGTGGAGCAGAGAAAAGGCAAGGCAGCTGTTGTTAAGCGAACTAAGAAGGGGAGATGGAAATCGGTTGTCACGACCCAATCCGCTCCCAGAGTTAGAATTTCGAAGATGTCTCCTCCGAGAACAGAAAATCTTTATGAAGGGCTCGTCGATATTCCTATTCCGGACGATGTGTCCCTGCAGCATGATGCCGGATTGGAAGAACTTTCAGAAACTTTAGTTTTGAGCGAGTCTTTTCCCACTGGTGTTGCAGACACATCCGGTTAGTCGGGGGGTTGCACATTCATACATATTTCACAACACTGCATAACCTTTAACTATAAACTACCTGTTTCGAAGGGTGATTAATCCTACATTATTTTGCTTTGCAGATACCATGTCCGGGCGAGGTTCAATGTTAAGGAGTCTCCGACATGCTCGCAAGTCTTCATATTATGAGTCTCCCAGACGAGAAGGGGACAGAGATTGCGATCAGGGACGATCTAGGTATTCTAGTCAAGAAAGATATGATAAAGATAAAGGCTATAAGCGTCGATCTCGATCGCGTACTCCTCCTCCTCCCAGGGATCCCATACAGCCTCCTGCTTATGTCTCTCATCCCTCTGAATCTTCTCACTACAAGTCGACTTCTCAATCTTCTAGGCATGAATCCCGCCATTCTAGAAGTGAAACAATAACTTCCGTTGTTACAGAACAACCCCCCGTGGAAATTTCAGGAGAAGGAGATCTGCTTTGATAACTACATCTTTCCTCCACACTTAAAAAGGATCCCAGAGGAAGCCGAGCAGTTAGTACATGACTATGTGCATGATTTTTACGCCCAGTACAAGGCGTGGGCGAAAGCGGCTGAAAAAGCATCAACGCTGGCCTTTGAGCAAGCAGCCGTCATCGAGAAACTCCAAACTGATCTAGCTCACTGGGATCGCATCGTACAAGTGTTAACCGATGAAGCCAAGTCATCTCGGAAGTCAGAAATGGAAGCTACGAAGAAAGCGGATGAGGCCCAGGCGGCGATGGAAAGGATGAAGCGTGAGCATTACATTACGGTGGAGGACATGGGCTAACGAAACACCATCGTGACCGCCGAGCGGGACACGGTCTTGAAGGAACTTGATGCCCTCAAAGCCAAATTTGCCGAGATCACTAAAGATAGAGATGACGCGCACAACGTGGCCCAAGATGCATGCGATCAAGCCATAGTGCTTTGGACTGAGAGAGATGCGGCAGTGGTTAAAGTTCAGGCTGTCGAGGCTAAGGTTGAGGAGAAGGTTCAAAGGGCAGAGGCCAGGCCAGAGGCCGACATCGAAGATCTCCTCGTTACTTACAATGCCAATGTGCTGAGGCATAGAAATTTGGCCTGGCTTCAGGATTATCCGGTACATCTTCGTAACGCTTGGGTCCGATTGGTTGAGGAGGAAGGAGAAGCACACTCGGATGCATCAGTCGACCAGTTCGAGCTTGAGAACCGGTTGCTGACTGAAGACGAAAAGAAGATCCTTCATGATGCCATAATTTCTCATGAGAAGGAGATGATTGGTGGCCACCACCGGGAGATTGGGGAAGGATCAGGTGTCGAGCATCACGCTACTATTCCTGATTTTACTACTCCACCTTCGTTAGAGCCTGTATCTGTGGTTGATTTACAATCCGTTCCAGCTTACGACCAAGAACAGCCGCGGCTATCTCCTATTCAGGAGCATACTTCTGAGGCTGCTCAGCCGTCCGCAAGCCAAATTGAGGAAGGTACTCTGAACTTATCTCAAGTGTATTCCAAATAGGGAGTTTGTTTTGAAGCTGTTACTAATAACTTCTTATCTTTGCTCAGTGACTGAGGTCGCGCCGATTGCCGCGCCTCAAGAATCTAGTAGAGGGGAGAAGGCCATCACCACCGAGACTACCGTCGTAACAGCAGTGTCTAATGAGGCGGCACAGGGGAGCACACTATCTTTTGATGAACAAATGGTGAGCGAGCTGCTCGGCGAGCAGGGTGGCTTCTCCACAGACTTGCCGTTCATCGTTAGTGACCTCCCGCCAACCTCTAGCTCTTCAATGCAGACTGTAGATGCCCCTAACCAGGACCAAGCGATTCGTGACAAAGAGATTTTGGCCGAGATTAATGCAGAATTAGAAGCTGCGGGGCGAGGTGGCAGCATTGGTGGCAGTACGGCGGCGCATAGCCCTGCACATTTAAGGGTAATATCATCGGGTGGCACTATCCCATCTTACATCGCGGGTTTAGTCCCTCCTACTCCTCCGGCGGAAAGCCTTCACGTAGATACGAGCTCTGAGGAGGACAGTGACATTATTCCCCCAGCCGAAGAGCAGCCACCGGAGAGGTGGCACTCCAAACGAAGGATTTCTGTCTCTAGCGAGTCTGAAGACGAATCACTGATAAGGAGATTAAAAAAGAAGAAGTAGATGGAACGTTTAAGCGGATTTTTTGGTAGATAGGAACTGGTGTTTGTTTTTTGCTAGTAGGCCATGTATAGACGCAGGTTCGGGCCCTGCAAGCAGGAATTCTTTTTCGGAAGAACTTATTTGCATGTAAGTCCTTATCTCTAGTTAGTTGAAATAAAATTCAATTTCTTTGTTTCAATTCTCATTTCATTTGTGCTTAAGTATTTGTAGTGTTTAGTTTTTAGTCCAGTGTACTTGTAGTGCTTTTACCGTCAAGTAGAGTTTGTTTTATTTGCCAAGTCTGAAAATCTTGGTCGTATGTTGTTATCGATGAATAAGTTGAACTTCGTACATTGTATCACTTTGGTTAGTGATTAACACTTAGCTTTTTTGCCCCCAAGTTTCGGGGAACAACATTTGTACTTTGGTGGTTGATCGCATTTATTGCAAATCTTAAGCACATGTCCACATTCTGGGGACTTAGGATAATTTGAGATCGATAATCCGGTTCGCACTTCGGGAATTTGAGAGTTATCGATGTTTGTAACACGGTTCGCGCTCCGGGAATCTGGAATTGATGTTTATACTCCGCTTCACATTCTGGAAACTTTGAGTTACTATTGATACTTCGGTTCGCACTCCGGGAACTTTGACGTAATATTTGTGCTCCAATTCGCACCTTGGGAGTTTGGAGACATCATGTATGTTTGGGTTTGCGCTCTAGGAACCTGTAATTTGATGTTTATACTCCAATTCGCACTCTGGGAATTTTGAGTCCGTTCACACTCTGGGAACGATTCGTTGGATGTTTATACTCCAATTCGTACTCTGGGAATTTGGAGTCCGTTCGCACTCCGGGAACGAGTTATTGAATGTTTATACTCCTATTCACACTCTGGGAAGTTGGAGTCCATTCACACTTCGGGAACGAGTTGTTGAATGTTTATACTCCAATTCGCACTCTGGGAAGTTGGAGTCTGTTCGCACTCCTGGAACGAGTTGTTGAATGTTTATACTCCAATTCACACTCTGGGAAGTTGTAGTCCGTTCGCACTCCGGGAACGAGTTGTTGAATGTTTATACTCCAATTTAAACTCTGGGAAGTTGGAGTCCGTTCACACTCCGTGAACGAGTTGCTGAATGTTTATACTCCAACTCACACTCTGGGAAGTTGGAGTCCGTTCGCACTTCGGGAACGAGTTCTTGAATGTTTATACACCAATTCGCACTCTGGGAAGTTGGAGTCCATTCGCACTCCGGGAATGAGTTGCTGAATGTTTATACTCCAATTCACACTCTGGGAAGTTGGAGTCCGTTCGCACTCCGAAACGAGTTGTTGAATGTTTATACTCCAATTCACACTCTGGGAAGTTGGAGTCCGTTCGCGCTCCGGGAACGAGTTATGGAATGTTTATACTCCAATTCACACTCTGGGAAGTTGGAGTCCGTTCGCACTCCGGGAACGAGTTGTTGAATGTTGATACTCCAATTCGTACTCTGGGAATTTGGAGTCCGTTCGCGCTCCAAGAACGAGTTGTTGAATGTTCATACTCCAATTCACACTCTGGGAAGTTGGAGTACGTTCGCACTCCGGGAACGAGTTCTTGAATGTTTATACTCCAATTCGCACTCTGGGAAGTTGGAGTCCGTTCGCACTCCGGGAACGAGTTGCTGAATGTTTATACTCCAATTCACACTCTGGGAAGTTGGAGTCCGTTCGCACTCCGGAACGAGTTGTTGAATGTTTATAATCCAATTCACACCCTGGGAAGTTGGAGTCCGTTCGCGCTACGGGAACGAGTTATGGAATGTTTATACTCCAATTCACACTCTGGAAAGTTGGAGTCCGTTCGCACTTCGGGAACGAGTTGTTGAATGTTTATACTCCAATTCGCAATCTGGGAATTTGGAGTCCGTTCGCGCTCCAGGAACGAGTTGTTGAATGTTCATACTCCAATTCACACTCTGGGAAGTTAGAGTTAGTTGTAGGACTGTCGTGTGTTGGTCCAGTTCAGCCTTTGTTGTTATGGCTTGCCCCCGAGCTGGGGTTTCACTTAGTAAGTGGCCGGTCGTATCACAGTCACTCGCTATTTGAATAAACTCCATTGTTTGATGGAATTTAGCTCTTCGTGTGTCGTGATTGTTGAATGTTGCATTCGGTGAATCACAGCTCTAGCTTGAAGAGATAGTAATTTATTGCTGAAATAAGAAAATATGGCATAGTCAGTGCCTTATTACAAATTCAAATTTCAGAATGTTAAGGAAATTGCATAGTATTCATAGATTGAACAGAGCCCGTCATGTGTGACAGTGACGAGAATCATCGTCGTTCCAGGCTCCTGAGAAAGTTGGTCCGCCACTGATGGCGTTTATCACCAATCTTCTGCGGGGACAAGTTGAGTCCTCATGTCTCGGCCGATTGGGTTCATTGTTTTGATTTGATGGGCCCGCTTCTTTGGGCTGCAGTGTCTGCACAAACTGTTCCAGCTTCCTTTCTCTGATCAGTTTTTCAACGAGGTCTTGTAAGTGACGACACTCATTCGTATTGTGCCCGTAGCTTTCATGGAACCTGCAAAACTTTCCCGTTTGGATTTGTCTCTCTGACGACGGTTTTGGTGCAGGTTTTTGTTACTGAATTGTATTACATGTTTGTAAGTACAAGTCCTCTAGTGATGTATTCAGAGGAAGGTATCTTTCAAACATTGGATTCTTGCGCTGCGGGTCATGATTTTGATCTCGTTTTCTAGTTTGATTCACGCTCTCTCTTCGCCGAGCTCGTTTGTTTTTAACGTTCAACTGAACCTTTCCGGAACTCTCACCAGATTGTTTGATTGCAACATTGCTTTGGATCCCTTCCGTGCTTGGCCCCGCATCGGTTTGCTTCCTAGACTATTTCGCATCTTCTCGTCTCAGGAATTGAGCCGCCTTGGCGTGGAAACGGTCCAATGATGCAGGTGGTTTTCCAGCTAACCAGTTGTTAAACTCAGAATCGGGGTCGATCCCCTTAGTTAACGCCATAAGGATGGAGTTATCGTTCGGATTGCTAATCTCCATGCATGCAATATGGAATCTCTTTAAGTAGTGTCTGAGCGTTTCTCCAGGAGCTTAAGTGACGCTAGACAGAGTGTTGACATCTTTGGGCCTTCCGACGTGCATGCAGAATTGTTCAACGAATTTTGTGGCCAACTGGTCGAATGAAGAGATGGATCGAGGTGGTAGTCGAGTGAACCACATGGTAGCGATGCCCCCCAAGGATATGGGGAAACTACGACACTTCACTGCATCGTCGGCTCTGCAGCAGTCATCGACCATTCATATTTTAGAATATGTTGGTTGGGGTCGGAGTTTCCCTCGTACATGGGTAGAGTTGGCATTCTGAATCGCCGTGGGGGTTCAGTAGTAAGAATATCGTCCATAAAGGGAGTGTGACTTCGGGAAACTCCCTAGTCGTCATTTGTGAATCCCTGACTCTCACGGATCATCTGACATATCATATTTGAAATATCTGGCATTTGCGCCGGAGTATGGTTACGTTCCATACTTTGGGGTTGGACCGGATGTTGTCGACAGTCCAAGTCTTGCCTTCTTGGCTCATAGTCCTCTGGGATGTACAGTTCAGGAGTATGTCTGCTATGATGACGGTCCAGGTTCGACTGATCTTGGATGTCGACCCCTGGTTCAGCTGCGACGTTAATGGTGCGGTATTCTACAGTGTGGTGAGGGATGGCACCTCCTCGGGAGGAGGGTCCGGTTTGGAAACTGGCTGATGGACCAACTCTCAGTTGTCCAACGGTCAGTGTTGGTTGATTTCCAGCAGCTGGCATGTGACTCCAATCTAGCCGGGGTTGTGGAGAGTGATTATGGTAATCAGAAGAGGAAGAGCTTTCGCTGGATGAGCGATAAGCATGGTCTCTCTTGGATCTCTTTGGCGTCTGACGATCCAGTTGATTGATTAGCTCGGCGTTAGTGCGTAGCTGTTCTGTTAATTGTTGCCGACTCTGGGTCAGCTCTTGGAGTAGTAACTGCAACTCCTGTCGGGTAATTGGACCTGATGGTTCCGAGTGTCTAGTAGCATCTTTATTAGACGGAGGTAGTGGCGTAGGATCCTGTCTATCCTGTTCTTCTTGATTGATAGTGTTAGAGGTGGTTCTTGTACTAACCATCTTGAAAGTTGAATTCCTTTCCTAGACTTTGTGCAAATCTGAATAGAATGGAAGGAACTTGGACTTGATGATCTGGATCTCTCTCTTAGATTTATTCAATCCGATATCGATTACAGATCCAAAGAGCAGGAGAAAATATGGGTTTTCTCGGTGAAAGCACCAAAATGTTTGCACCAAAATTGGTCACAACACTCTTCGGGAGTCGTTGAAGTGATAATAATGAAGAATGTAAATTCAAAGCAAGTATTATCTAACAAAAACTCTAATCAACAGTGAAGTAAATTCATAGACAAGCGATTTATAGTGTTTCGGCGTGTTGCCTACGTCAACTGTGAAGTTTTTTGCAGTTTTATTGATTCTCTTTCAATGATTACAAGTTGCTACAGCAATCAACAGCAAGTTACAACTGAAAATTCGAAATCAACAGCAAAGTTATGATGTAAGATGATAGAGATCTTGATCCGGCAGAGTCTGGGCGCTTGAGAGTCGAAAGATCGAAGAAGATCCCTTTTCTGCTGACTCTGGGGCTCTATTTATAGGCGTAGGATGCTGATACTTCGCTGAAAATTTGGGAGACCACTTCTGGCATGTGAGGGGGCCCACACGCCCGGTCTTAGGAAATTTGGGACCACTTTGGCATTGATTCGAACTCCATTCGAATTGATCATAAAATCATCCAATCGAGTTGAAATTTGGTGTACATTCTTCAACATGTATGCAAGCTTCTGTGAAAATTTCATGGCATTTGGATCAGTAGATTGAGAGATATGATGGATTCGAGATGGGATTCCTTGCGTGGCTGCTCGGTTCGAAACCATCCCTTCGAATCGATTGGTTTCGAATCGATGGTGGCACGCGCCTTCGTGATGACGTGGAGCGCAAACCTCTAATCGATCCGGTCTTCACTCCGAGTTGACTGCTTCGACTCCATGTATCTCGACGCGTTTGAACCGATGGACGACACGTCATCATGGATAGTTGACTAGGTGGATTCGAATGAAGCTTCACTGAAGGGTTCGAACAAGGCTTCATTGATGGGTTCGAACAAGGCTTCATTGATGGGTTCGAACGGCCGATGCTTGATGGATACGAACTTGCGTTTCTCTGATGGATACGAGGTTCATCGATACGAACTCGATGGATTCGAAGTTGATGGAGTCGAATCCGAGGCACTTCGATGGATTCGAAATTGAACGATACGAAGGTGATCGGTTCGAATCATTGTTCGGTGATGGATTCGAAGACACCTACAACGATGGATTCGAAACCAGTGCTCTTCCCTTCAAATTGAATCGATCATAACTTGAGCGTATGAACTCAGATTGACTTGAAATTTGAGATGATTACTTCTATGATCTTTCTTGTCATGTCCTATCAATTGTAGCTCAATCTGGACTAGGGCAAAATTCTGCGATATCCATGGTGAAACGAAGTATGACCAATCTTTGAGTCGAACTGTCCTTTGTCTTCGATCGATCTTTTGGTATCACGGCTTTGCCAAAAAACAGGATAACATTTGTCCCCCAAAGTACGTATTGTGGAAACATGACGTGCTTTGAATAGCGGAAATTTCTTTCCGAACAATCATTGTTCTCTTTTAGTGAGACTCGTACTTTGTATCGTTGTATCCCTACGTTGATATGATTGTTTGTTGTATAATAGTGCTTAGCCATTGGCTGTTGCATACGTAACAAGACGAGTATTCGATCCCTGTAAATGTTTAAAATCGAATGTTAGTCCGACATATATGCACATATGTTAGTTTGACCCTTGTTAACGTCGTGCGTCCACGAGTCGTTGCCAGTTTTGTTTGCTATTGAATTTCGTATCGATTCTCTCCTGAACCGATTTGGAAATTTGAGTTGAGACAACTCTTGATGGTTGTTTTGAAAAGTCCCTTCGTATCTATCCTCTCTTGAACCGATATAGAAGGTTGAAGGAATTGAATTTGTGTTGCGCGAATGTAATATTTCAAACCGATGGGTCTACAAGGAAAGGAATTGAAGTCGTAGAACTCACAATGAGATTTGTTTTGACTGGTTATGGCTCCCGTAATTCTAAACGAGCCATAAGTTATGGCCGCCCGAATAATCGATATCTACAGGGTGCACAATCCACAGTGAAAGGTGCAACATCCGTCCGAAATGGCGAAATAGTGCCGTACGACTTTTAAAAATGCGTGCATGAATTTGAAACGGAACAGTACCATGGTGCACCACTCTCCAGCATTGGTAAATCGAATACCAGCCTTGGTAATCCGGTTTTACTGTAAAAATCCACGTGTCAAAAAAAATAAGGGTAAAAAACTTCCGAGACCGATTGAGATTCGTATACTCATTTAAGGCTTTAGACTATTCATTGACGGCAGAAAGCTGTCAAAGCCGTAGAACTCACACGGAACTTCGTTTTGACCGGTTATGGATCCCGTAACTCTAAACGAGCCAGAAGTTATGGCCGTCCGAATAATCGATATCTACGGGGTGCAACATCCGTGGTGCAAGGTGCAACATCCGTCCGAAACAGTGCCACAGGACTTTTAGAAATGCGTGCATGGATTTGAAACAGAATAGAACCGTGGTGCACAACTCTCCAGCGATGGTAAATCGAAGATCAACCCCGGTAATTCCGTTTTACCGCAAAAATCCACGTGTCGAAAAAACAAAGGGTAAAAAACTTCCGAGACCTGATTGAGATTCGGATAGTCTTTTTTGGGCCTTAAACTATCTATAGACGACTGGAAACTGTCAACCGTCAGCGCCGTAGAACTCACAGAGAGCTTTGTTTTGACTGGTTATGGCTCCCGTAACTCTAAACGAGCCAGAAGTTATGGTCGTCCGAATAATCGATATCTACATGGTGCAAATTCCATGGTGCAAGGTGCAACATCCGTCTGAAATGGCGAAACAGCGCCGTACGACTTTTAGAAATGCGTGCATGGATTTGAAATGGAACAGTACCATGGTTCACCAATCTCCAGCGATGGTAAATCGAAACCAGCCTTGGAAATCCCGTTTTAACGTAAAAACCAACGTGTCGAAAAAACCAAGGGTAAAAAACTTCTGAGACTCGATTGAGATTCGGATAGTCTTTTTTGAGCTTTAAACTATCCATTGATGACTGAAGGCTGTCATAGCCGTAGAACTCACATAGAGCTTCGTTTTGACTGGTTATGGCTCCCGTAACTCTAAACGAGCCAGAAGTTATGGCCATCCAAATAATCGATATCTACAGGGTGCAACATCCACAGTGCAAGGTGCAACATCCGTCCGAAATGGCGAAACAGTGTCGTACGACTTTTGGAAATGCGTGCAAGGATTTGAAACGGAACAGTACCATGGTGCACCACTCTCCAGCGATGGTAAATCGAAGACCAACCTCGGTAATCCAGTTTTACCATAAAAATCCACGAAACGAAGGGTAAAAAACTTCCTAGACCCGATTGAGATTCAGATAGTCCTTTTTGGGCTTCAAACTACCCATTGACTGCTTAAAGAGGTCAAAGCCGTAGAACCCACGGAAAGCTTCATTTTGACTAGTTATGGCTCCCGTAACTCTAAACGAGCCAGAAGTTATGGCCGTCCGAATAATCGATATCAATAGGGTGCAACATCCATGGTGCAAGGTCCAACATCCGTCCGAAGTGGCGAAACAGTGTCATATGAATTTTAGAAATGCATGCATGGATTTGAATGCACCACTCTCCAGCAATGGTAAATCGAAGACCAGTCCCGTTAATCCCGTTTTACCATAAAAATCCACGTGTCCAAAAAACGAAGGGTAAAAAACTTCTGAGACCCGATTGAGGTTCGGATAGTCTTTTTTGGGCTTTAATCTATCCATTGACGGCGGAAAGCTGTCAAAGCCGTAGAACTCACAGAGAGCTTCATTTTGACTTGTTATGGCTCCCGTAACTCTAAACGAGCCATATGGCTGTCCGAATAATCGATATCTACAGGATGCAACATCCGTACGAAATGGCGAAATAGTGTCGTACGACTTTTGGAAATGCGTGCATGGATTTAAAATAGAACAATACCATGGGTCACCACTCTCCAGCGATGGTAAATCAAAGACCAGCCGCGGAATCCCGTTTTACTGTAAAAATCCACGTGTCGAAAAAACGAAGGGTAAAAAACTCCCAAGATCCGATTGAGATTCGGATAGTCATTTTTCGGCTTTAAACTATCCATTGACGGCTCAAAGCTGTCAAAACCGTAGAACTCACAGAGATCTTCGTTTTGACTGGTTATGGCTCCCGTAACTCCAAACGAGCCAGAAGTTGTGGCCGTCCGAATAATTGGTATCTGCAGGGTGCAACATCCACGGTGCAAGGTGCAACATCAGTCCGAAATGGCGAAACAGTGCCTTGACTTTTAGAAATGCATGCATGGATTTGAAACGGAACAGTACGATGGTGCACCAGTCTTCAGCGATGGTAAATCGAAGACCACCCCGGTAATCCCGTTTTACCGCAAAAATCGACATGTCGAAAAAACGAAGAGTAAAAAACTTCCGAGGCCCGATTGAGATTCGGATAGTCTTTTTTGGGCTTTAAACTATCCATTGACGGCTGAAAGCTGTCAATACCGTAGAACTCACAAAGAGCTTGGTTTTGACTGGTTATGGCTTCGGTAACTCTAAACGAGCCAGAAATTATGGCCGTCCGAATAATCGATATATACAGGTTGCAACATCCACAGTGCAAGGTGCAACATCCGTCCGAAATGGCAAAACACTGCCGTACGACTTTTAGAAATGCGTTCATGGATTTGAAACAGAACAGCACCATGTTGTGCCACTCTCCAGCGATGGCAAATCGAAGACTAGCCACGTAATCCCGTTTTACCATAAAAAATCCACGTGTCGATAAAACGAAGGGTAAAAAACTTCCGAGATCCGATTGAGATTCAGATAGTCATTTTTGGGCTTCAAACTACTCACTGACGGCTTAAAGATGTCAGAGCCGTAGAACTCATAGAGAGCTTTGTTTTGACTGGTTATGGCTCTCGTAACTCTTAACGAGCTGGAAGTTATGGCCGTCCGAATAATCGATATCTACAGGGTGCAACATCCACGGTGCAAGGTGCAACATCCGTCCGAAATGGCGAAACGGTGACATACGACTTCTAGAAATGCGTGCATGGATTTGAAACGGAATAGTACCATGGTGCACCACTCCCCAACGATGGTAAATCGAAGACCAGGCCCGGTAATCCCGTTTTACCGTAAAAATCCACGTGTCAAAAAAACGAAGGGTAAAAAACTTCCAAGACCCAACTGAGATTCGGATAGTCATTTTTGGGCTTCAAACTATCCATTGAAGGCTGAAAGCTATCAAAGCCGTAGAACTCACAGAGAGCTTCGTTTTGACTGGTTATGGCTCCCGTAACTCTAAACGAGCCAGAAGTTATGGCCGTCCAAATAATCAATATCTACATGGTGCAACATTCACTTGGCAAGGTGGAACATCCGTCCGAAATGGCAAAACAGTGCCGTACAACTTTTAGAAATGCGTGCAAGGATTTGAAATGAAACAGTACCATGGTGCACCACTCTCCAGCGATGGTAAATTGAAGACCAGCCACGGCAATCCCGTTTTACCATAAAAATCCACGTGTTGAAAAAACGAAGGGCGAAAAATTTTCGAGACCCGATTGAGATTCGGATAGTCTTTTTTGGGCTTTAATCTATCCATTGACGGCTGAAAGCTATCAGAGCCGTAGAACTCACAGAGAGCTTCGTTTTGACTGGTTATGGCTCCCGTAACTCTAAATGAGCCAGAAGTTATGGCCGTCCGAATAATCGATATCTACAGGGTGCAACATCCATGTGCAAGGTGCAACATACGTACGAAGTGGCAAAGCAGTGCCATAAGACTTTTAGAAATGCATGCATGGAGTTGAAACGGAATAGTACCACGTTGTGCTACTCTCCAGCGATGGCAAATCGAAGACTATCCACGTAATCCCGTTTTACCACAAAAAATCCACATGTCGAAAAAAAGAAGGGTAAAAAACTTCTGAGACCCGATTAAGATTCGGATAGTCTTTTTTGGGCATTAAACTATCCAATGACGGTTGAAAGCGGTCAAAGCCGTAGAACTCACACGGAGCTTCGTTTTTACGGGTTATGGCTCCCGTAGCTCTAAACGAGCCAGAAGTAATGGTCGTCCGAATAATCGATATCTATAGGGTGCAACATCCACGGTGCATGGTGCAACATCCATCCAAAACGGCGAAGCAGTGCCGTACGACTTTTAGAAATGCATGCATGGATTAGAAATGGAACAGTACCATGGTGCACCACTCTCAACGATGGTAAATCAAAGACTAGCCCCGGTAATCCCGTTTTACCGCAAAAATCCACGTGTCGAAAAAACAAAGGGTAAAAAACTTCCAAGACCCGATTGAGATTCAGTAGTCTTTTTTGGGATTTAAACTATCCATTGATGGATGAAAGCTGTCAACCTTCAAAGCCGTAGAACTCATAGAGAGCATCGTTTTGACTGGTTATGGCTTCCATAACTCTAAACGAGCCAGAATGTATGGCCGTCCGAATAATCGATATCTACTGGATGCAACTTCCACAGTGCATGGTGCAACATCCATTCCAAATGGCGAAACAGTACCGTACGACTTTTAGAAATGCGTGCATGGATTTGAAACGGAACAGTACCGTGGTGCACCACTCTCCAGCGGTAGTAAATCGAAGACCAGCCTTGGTAATCCCGTTTTACCGTGAAAATCCACGTGTCGAAAAAACGAAGGGTAAAAAACTTCTAAGACCCGATTGAGATTCAGATAGTCTTTTTTGGACTTTAATCTATCCATTGATGGATGAAAGCTGTCAAAGCCACAGAACTCACAGAGAGCTTCGTTTTGACTGGTTATGGCTCCCATAACTCTAAACAAGCCAGAAGTTAGGGACGTCCGAATAATCGATATCTACAGGGTGCAACATTCACAGTGCAAGGTGCAACATCCGTCCGAAATGGCGAAACAGTGGCGTACGACTTTTAGAAATGCGTGCAAGGATTTGAAACGGAACAGTACCATGGTGCACCACTCTCCAGCGATGGTAAATCGAAGACCAGCCACGGTAATCTCGTTTTACCATAAAAATCCAAGTGTCGAAAAAACGAAGGGCAAAAAACTTCCGAGACCCGATTGAGGTTCAGATAGTCTTTTTTGGGTTTCAAACTTCCCATTGATGGATGAAAGTGGTCAAAGCTGTAGAACTCACAGAAAGCTTCGTTTTGACTGGTTATGGCTCCCGTATCTCTAAACGAGCCAAAAGTTATGGCCGTCCGAATCATCGATTTCTACATGGTGCAACATCCACGGTGCGGGGAGCAACATCCGTACGAAGCGGTGAAACAGTGCCGTACGACTTTTAGAAATGCATGCATGGATTTGAAATGGAACAGTACCATGATGCACCACTCTCCAGCGATGGTAAATCAAAGACCAGCCCTGGTAATCCCGTTTTACCGTAAAAATCCACGTATCAATAAAACGAAGGGTAAAAAACTTCCGAGACCCGATTGAGATTCGAATAGTCTTTTTTGGGCTTTAAACTATCCACTGATGGCTGAAAGCTGTCAACTGCCAAAGCTGTAGAACTTACAGAGAGCTTCATTTTGACTGGTTATGGCTCCCGTAACTCTTAAAGAGCCAGAAGTTATGGTCGTCCGAATAATCGATATCTACAGGTTGCAACTTCCACAGTGCAAGGTGCAACATCAGTACGAAATGGAAAAACAGTGCCGTACGAATTTTAGAAATGCATGCATGGATTTTAAACGGAACAATACCATGGTGCACCACTCTCCAGCGTTGGTAAATCGAAGACCAGCCCCGGTAATCCCATTATACCGCAAAAATCCACGTGTCAAAAAAACGAAGGGTAAAAAACTTCCGAGACCCGATCAAGATTCGGATAGTCTTTTTTTGGGCTTTAAACTATCCATTGACGGTTGAAAGCTATCAAAGCGGTAGAACTCACATAGAGCTTCGTTTTGACTGGTTATGGCTCCGTAACTCTAAACGAGCCAGAAGGTATGGCCGTCCGAATAATCGATATCTATAGGATGCAACATCCACAGTGCAAGGTGCAACATCCGTCCGAAATGGAGAAACAGTGCCATACGACTTTTAGAAATGCGTGTGTGTATTTGAAACTGAACAGTACCGTGGTGCACCACTCTCCAGCGTTGGTAAATCGAAGACCAGCTTTGGTAATCCGGTTTTACTGTAAAAATCCTCGTGTCGAAAAAAGAAGGGTAAAAAACTTCCAAGACCCGATTGAGATTAGGATAGTCATTTTGGGGCTTTAAACTATTCATTGAAGGCAGAAAGCTATCAAAGCCGTAGAACTCACACGGAGCTTCGTTTTGACTGGCTATGGCTCCCGTAACTCTAAACGAGCCAGAAGTTATAGCCGTCCGAATAATCGATATCTACAGTGTGCAACATCCACGGCGCAAGGTGCAACATCCGTCCAAAATGGCGAAACCGTGCCATAAGAATTTTAGAAATGTGTGCATGGATTAGAAACGGAACAGTTCCATGGTGCACCACTCTCTAGCGATGGTAAATCGAAGACCAGCCCTGGTAATTCCGTTTTACCGCAAAAATCCACGTGTCAAAAAAACGAAGGGTAAAAAACTTCCGAGACCCGATTGAGATTCGGATAGTCTTTTTTGGGCTTTAAACTATCCATTGACGGCTGAAGGCTGTCAACCGTCAAAGCCGTTGAACTCACAAAGAGCTTCGTTTTGACTGCTTATGGCTCTCGTAACTCTAAACGAGGCAGAAGTTATGGCCGTCCGAATAATCGATATCTACAAGGTGCAACTTCCACGGTGCAAGGTGCAACATCCGTCCAAAATGGAGAAATAGTGCCGTACGACTTTTAGAAATGCGTGCATGGATTTGAAACGTAACAGTACCATGGTGCACCACTCTCCAGCGATGGTAATTCGAACACCAGCGTTGGAAATCGCGTCTTACCGTAAAAATCCACGTGTCGAAAAAATCGAGGTTAAAAAACTTCCGAGACTCGATTGAGATTCGGATAGTCTTTTATGTGCTTTAAACTATCCATTGATGGCTGAAAGCTGTCAAAGCCGTAGATCTCACAGAGAGCTTCATCTTGACTGGTTATGGCTCCCGTAACTCTAAACGAGCCAGAAGTTATGGCCGTCCGAATAATCGATATCTACAGGGTGCAACATCCACAGTGCAAGGTGCAACATCCATCCGAAATGGCGAAACAGTGTCGTACGACTTTTAGAAATGCGTGAAAGGATTTGAAATGGAACAGTACCATGGTGCACCACTCTCCAACGATGGTAAATCGAAGGCCAGCCACGGTAATCCCGTTTTACCGTAAAAATCCACGTGTCGAAAAAACGAAAGGTAAAAACTTCCGAGACCCGATTGAGAATCGGATAGTCATTTTGGGCTTTAAATTATCCATTGACGGCTGAAAGCTGTCAAAGCTGTAGAACTCACAGAGAGCTTCGTTTTTGACTGGTTATGGCTCCTATAACTCTAAACGAGCCAGAAGTTATGCCCGTACGAACAATCGATATCTATAGGGTGCAACATCCATGGTGCAAGGTGCAACATCCGTCCGAAGTGGCGAAACAGTGCCATACGACTTTTAGAAATGCTTGCATGGATTTGAATGCACCACTCTCCAGCGATGGTAAATCGAAAACCATCCCCGATAATCCCGTTTTACCGTAAAAATCCACGTGTCGAAAAAACGAAGGGTAAAAAACTTCCGAGACCCGATTGAGATTCAGATAGTCTTTCTTGGGCATTAATCTATCCATTGACGGCTGAAAGCTGTCAAAGCCGTAGAACTCACACGGAGCTTCGTTTTGACTGGTTATGGCTCCCGTAACTCTAAACGAGCCAGAAGGCTGTCCGAATAATCGATATCTACAGGATACAACATCCGTACGTAATGGCGAAATAGTGCCGTACGACTTTTAGAAATGCGTGCATGGATTTGAAATAGAACAGTAACATGGGGCACCACTCTCCAGCGATGATAAATCAAAGACCAGCCCTAGAATCCCGTTTTACCATAAAAATCCACGCGTCGAAAAAACGAAGAGTAAAAAACTTCCAAGAACCGATTGAGATTCGAATATTCATTTTTGGGCTTTAAACTATCCATTGACGGCTCAAAGCTATCAAAGTCGTAGAACTCACAGAGAGCTTCGTTTTGACTAGTTATGGCTCCCGTAACTCTAAACGAGCCAGAAGTTATGGCCGTCCGAATAACTGATATCAACAGGGTGCAACATCCATGGTGCAAGGTGCAACATCTGTCCGAAATGGCGAAACAGTGCCGCGACTTTTAGAAATGCGTGCACGGATTTGAAACGAAATAGTACCATATTGTGCCACTCTCCAGCCATGGTAAATCGAAGACCAGCCCCGATAATCCCGTTTTACCGCAAAAATCGAAATGTCGAAAAAATAAAGGGTAAAAAATTTCTGAGACCCAATTGAGATTCAGATAGTATTTTTTGGGCTATAAACTATTCATTGACGGCTAAAAGCCATCAATGCCGTAGAACATACAGAGAGCTTCGTTTTGAATGGATATGGCACTAGTAACTCTAAACGAGCCAGAAGTTATGGCCGTCCGCATAATCGATATCTACAGGGTGCAACATCCACAGTGCAAAGTGCAACATCCGTCCGAAAAGGCGAAATAGTGCCTTACGACTTTTAGAAATCCATGCATGGATTTGAAACAGAACAGTACCATGTTGTGCCACTCTCCAGCGATGGCAAATCGAAGACCGGCCTCGTAATCCCGTTTTACCATAAAAAATCCACGTGTCGAAAAAACGAAGGGTAAAAAACTTCCGAGACCCGATTGAGATTCAGATAGTCTTTTTTGGGCCTCAAACTACCGATTGATGGCTGAAAGATGTCAGAGCCATAGAACTCACTGAGAGCTTCGTTTTGACTGGTTATGGCTTCCGTAAATCTAAACGAGCCAGAAGTTATGGCCGTCCGAATAATCGATATCTATAGGGTGCAACATCCACGGTGCAAGGTGCAACATTCGTCTGAAATGGCGAAAAAGTGCCATAGACTTTTAGAAATGCGTGCATGGATTTGAAATGGAATAGTACCATAGTGCACTACTCTCCAGCGATGGTAAATCGTAGACCAGCCCCGGTAATCCCATTTTACCGTAAAAATCCACGTGCCGAAAAAACGAAGGGTAAAAAACTTCCGAGACCCGATTGAGATTCGGATAGTTATTTTTGGGCTTTAAACTATCCATTGACAGCTGAAAGCTGTCAGAGCCGTTGTACTCACAGAGGGCTTCGTTTTGACTGGTTATGGCTCCCGTAACTCTAAACGAGCCAGAAGTTATGACCGTCCGAATAATCAATATCTACAAGATGCAACATCCACTGTGCGAGGTGCAACATCCGTCCGAAATGGCGAAACAGTGCCGTACGACTTTTAGAAATGCGTGCAAGGATTTGAAATGAAACAGTACCATGGTGCACCACTCTCCAACGATGGTAAATCGAAGACCAGCCACGGTAATCCCGTTTTACCATAAAAATCCTCGTGTTGAAAAAACGAAGGGTAAAAAACTTTCGAGACCCGATTGAGATTCGGATAGTCTTTTTTGGGCTATAATCTGTCCATTGACGGCTGAAAGCTGTCAAAGCTGTAGAACACAAAGAGAGCTTCGTTTTGACTGGTTATGACTCTCGTAACTCTGAACGAGCCAGAAGTTATGGCCGTCCGAATAATCGATATCTACATGGTGCAACATCCACGGTGCAATGTGCAACATACGTACGAAGTGGCGAAACAGTGCTGTACGAATTTTAGAAATGCGCGCATGCATTTGAAATGGAACAGTACCATGTTGTGCCACTCTCCAGCGATGGAAAATCGAAGACCAGCCACGTAATTCCGTTTTACCATAAAAAATCCACGTGTCGAAAAAACAAAGGGTAAAAAACTTTCGAGACCCGATTGTGATTCAGATAGTCATTTTTGGGCTTTAAACTATACATTGACGGCTGAAATCTGTCAAAGCCAGTCAAAGCCATAGAACTCATAGAGAGCTTCGTTTTGACTGGTTATGGCTCCCGTAACTCTAAACGAGCCAGAAATTATGGCCATCTGAATAATCGAAACCTACAGGGTGCAACATCAACGGTGCAAGGTGCAACATCCGTCCGAAATGGCGAAACAATGCCGTACGACTTTTAGAAATGCGTGCAAGGATTTGAAACGGAACAGTACCATGGTGCAGCACCCTCCAACGATGGTAAATCGAAGACCAGCCCCAGTAATCCCGTTTTACCGTAAAAATCCGCGTGTTGAAAAAACGAAGGGTAAAAAACTTCCGAGACCCGATTGAGATTCGGATAGTCTTTTTTGGGCTTTAATCTGTCCATTGACGGCTGAAAGCTGTCAAACCCGTAGAACTCACAGACAGCTTCGTTTAGACTGGTTATGGCTCCCGTAACTCTAAACGAGCCAGAAGTTATGGCCGTCCGAATAATCGATATCTACAGGGTGCAACATCCACGGTGCAAGGTACAAAATCCGTACGAAATGGCGAAACAGTGCCGTACGACTTTTAGAAATGTGTGCACGGATTTGAAGCGGAACAGTTCCATGGTGTACCACTCCCCAGTGATGGTAAATCGTAGACCAGCCTCGGTATTCCCGTTTTACCGTAAAAATCCACGTGTCGAAAAAAGGATGGGTAAAAAACTTCCACGACCCGATTGAGATTCGGATAGTCTTTTTTGGACTTTAAACTATCCATTGACGGCTCAAAGCTGTGAATGCCGTAGAAATTACACAGAGCTTCGTTTTGATCGGTTATGGCTCCCGTAACTCAAAACGAGCCAGAAGTTATGTCCGTCCGAATAATCAATATCTACAGGTGCAACATCCACGGTGCAAGGTGCAACATCCGTCTGAAGTGGCGAAACAGTGCCGTACGACTTTCAGAAATGCGTGCATGGATTTGAAACGGAAGAGTACCATGGTGCACCACTCTCCAGCGATGGTAAACGAAGACCAGCCATGGTAATCCCGTTTTACCGTAAAAGTCCACGTGTCGAAAAAACGAAGGGTAAAAAACTTCCGAGACCCGATTTAGATTCAGATAGTCTTTTTTCGACTTTAAACTATCCATTAACGGCTCAAAGCTGTTAAAGACGTAGAACTTACACAGAGCTTCGTTTTGACTGGTTGTGGCTCCCGTAACTCTAAACGAGCCAGAAATTATGGCCGTATGAATAATCGATATCTAAAGGGTGCATCATCCACGGCGCAAGGTGCAACATCCGTCTAAAATGGCGAAACTATGCCATACGATTTTTAGAAATGCGTGCATGGATTTGAAACGGAAGTGTACCATGCTGCACCACTCTCCAGCGATGGTAAATCGAAGACCAGCCCCGTTAATCCCGCTTTACCGTACAAATCCACGTGTCGAATAAACGAAGGGTAAAAAACTTCCGAGACCCGATTGAGATTCGGATAGTCTTTTTTGGGATTTAAACTTTCCATTGACGGCTATGGCTGCTGTAACTCTAAACGAGCCAGAAGTTATAGCCGTCCGAATAGTCGATATCTACAGGGTGCAACATCCACGGAGCAAGGTGCAACATCCGTCCGAAATGGCGAAACAGTGCCATACGACATTTAGAAATGCATGCATGGATTTGAAACGGAACAGTACCATGGTGCGCCACTCTCCAGCGATGGTAAATCGGAGACCAGCCATGGTAATCCCCTTTTACCGTAAAAATCCACGTGTCGAAAAAACGAAGGGTAAAAAACTGCCAAGTCCCGATTGAGATTCAGATAGTCTTTTTTGGGCCTCAAACTATCAATTGACAGTTGAAAGCTATAAAATCCATAAAACTCACAGAGAGCTTCATTTTGACTGGTTATGGCTCCCGTAACTCTAAATGAGCCAGAAGTTATGGCCGTCTGAATAATCGATATCTATAGGGTGCAACATCCTCGATGCAAGGAGCAACATCCGTCCTAAATGGAGAAATAGTGTTGTACGACATTTAGAAATGCATGCATGGATTTGAAACGAAACAGTACCATGGTGTACCACTCTCCAGCGATGGAAAATCGAAGACCAGCCACGGTAATCCCGTTTTACAGTAAAAATCCATGTGTCGAAAAACCGAAGGGTAAAAAACTTCCGAGACCTGATTGAGATTCAGATAGTCTTTTTTGGGATTTAAATTATCCACTGACGGCTGAAAGCTGTCATAGCCGTAGAACTCACACAGGCCTTCGTTTTGTCTAGTTATGGCTCCGTAACTCTAAATGAGCCAGAAGTTATGGTCGTTCGAATAATCGATATCTATAGGGTGCAACATCTACGGTGCAAGGTGCAACATCCGTCCGAAATGGGAAACAGAGCTGTACGACATTTAGAAATGTGTGCATGGATTTGAAACGGAACAGTACCATGGTGCACCACTCTCCAGCGATGGTAAATTGAAGACCAGCCACGGTAATCCCGTTTTACAGTAAAAATCCACATGTCGAAAAAACGAAGGGTAAAAAATTTCTGAGACCCGATTGAGATTCGAATAGTATTTTTTGGGCCTTAAACTATCCATAGACGGCTAAAGCCGTCACAGCCGTGGAACTCACATAGGCCTTCGTTTTGGCTGGTTACGGCTCCCATAACTCTAAACAAGCCAGAAGTTATGGCCGTCCGAATAATCGATATCTATAGGGTGCAACATCCACGATGCAAGATGCAACATCCGTCCGAAATGGCGAAACATTGCCGTACGGCTTCTAGAAATGCATGCATGGATTTGAAACGGAACAATACCATGGTGAACCACTCTCCAGCGATGGTAAATCGAAGACCAGCCACGATAATCCCATTTTACCGCAAAAATCCACGTGTCGAAAAAACGAAGTGTAAAAAACTTCCGAGACCCGATTGAGATTCGAATAGTCTTTTTTGGGCTTTAAACTATCCATTGATGACTAAAAGCTGTCAAAGCCGTAAAAATCACAGAGAGCTTCGTATTGGATGGTTATGGCTCCCGTAACTCTAAACGAGCTAGAAGTTATGGCCGTCCGAATAATTGATATCAACAGGGTGCAACATCCATGGTGCAAAGTGCAACATCCGTCCGAAATGGAAAAACAGTGCCGTACAACTTTTAGAAATGCGTGCATTGATTTGAAACGGAACAGTACCATGGTGCAACACTCTTCAATGATGGTAAATCGAAGACCAGCCCCGGTAATCCCGTTTTACCGTAAAAATCGACATGTCGAAAAAACTAATGGTAAAAAACTTCCGAGACCCGATTGAGATTCGGATAGTCCTTTTTGGGCTTTAAACTATCCATTGACGGCTGAAAGCTTGCAAAGCCGTAGAACTTACAAAGAGCTTCGTTTTGACTGGTTACGGCTCCCGTAACTCTAAACAAGACAGAAGTTATGGCCGTTCGAATAATCGATATCCACGGGGTGCTACATCCACGGTGCGGGGTGCAACATCCATTCGAAATGGAGAAACAGTGCCGTACGACTTTTAGAAATGCGTGCATGGATTTGAAACGGGACAATACCATGTTGTGTCACTCTCCAGCGAGGGAAAATCGAAGACCGGCCACGTAATCCCGTTTTACCATAAAAAATCCACGTGTCGAAAAAACGAAGGATAAGAAACTTCCGAGACCCGATTGAGATTCAGATAGTCTTTTTTGGGCTTCAGACTACCCATTGACGGCTGAAAGCTGTCAGAGCAATAGAACTCACAGAGAGCTTCGTTTTGACTGGTTATGGCTTCCGCAACTCTAAACGAGCCAGAAGTTATGGTCGACCGAATAATCGATATCTACAGGGAGCAACATACACGGTGCAAGGTGCAACATCCATCCAAAATGGCAAAACGGTGCCATACGACTTTTAAAAACGCTTGCATGGATTTGAAACGGAACAGTACCATGGTGCACCACTCTCCAGCGATGGTAAATCGAAGACCAGCCCCGGTAATCCCGTTTTACAGTAAAAATCCACATGTCGAAAAAATGAAGAGTAAAAAACTTCCGAGACCCGATTGAGATTCGGATAGTTATTTTTGGGCTTTAAACTATCCATTGATAGCTAAAAGCTATCAAAGCCGTAGAACTCACAGAGAGCTTCGTTTTCACTGGTTATGGCTCCCGTAACTCTAAAAGAGCCAGAAGTTATGGCCGTCCGAATATTCGATATCTACAGAGTGCAACACCCACAGTGCAAGGTGCAACATCCGTCCGAAATGGAGAAACAGTGCCGTACGACTTTTAGAAATGCATGCATGAATTTGAAACGAAACTGTACCATGGTGCACCACTCTCCAGCGATGTTGAATCGAAGACCAGCCTCGGTAATCTCGTTTTATCGTACAAATCCACATGTCGAAAAAACGAAGGGTAAAAAACTTCTGAGACCCGATTGATATTCCGACAATCTTTATTGGGCTTTAATCTATCCATTGATGGATGAAAGCTGTCAAAGCTGTAGAACTCACAGAGAGCATCGTTTTGACTGGTTATGGCTTCCGTAACTCTAAACGCGCCAGATGTTATGGCTGTCCGTATAATCGATATCTACAGGGTGCAGCATCCACTTTGCCAGGCGCAACATCCGTAAGAAATGGCGAAACGGTGCCGTACGACTTTCAGAAATGCATGCATGGATTTGAAAAGGAACAGTTCCATGGTGCACCACTCCCCAGCGATGGTAAACCAAAGACCATCCTTGGTAATCCCGTTTTACCGTAAAAATCCACGTGTCGAAAAGACGAAGGGTAAAAAACTTCCAAGAACCGATTGAGATTCGGATAGTATTTTTTGGACTTTAAAGTATCCATTGACGGCTCAAAGCTGTGAAAGCCGTAGAACTTACACAGACCTTCGTTTTGACTGGTTGAGGCTCCCATAACTCTAAACGAGCCAGCTGTTATGGCCGTACGAATAATCGATATCTACAGGGTGCAACATCCACGGTGCATGGTGCAACATCCGTCCGAAATGGCGAAACTGTGCCGTACGACTTCTAGAAATGCGTGCATGGATTTGAAACGGAACTGTACCATGGTACACCACTCTCCAACAATGGTAAATCGAAGACCAGCCCCAGTAATCCCATTTTACCGTACAAATCCACATGTCGAAAAAATGAAGGGTAAAAAACTTCCGAGACCCGATTGAGATTCAGATAGTCTTTTTTGGGCTTTAAACTATCCATTGACGGCTGAATGCTGTTAAAGCCGTAAAGCTCACAGAGAGCTTCGTTTTGACTAGTTATGGCTCCCGTAACTCTAAACGAGCCAGAAGTTATAGCTGTCCGAATAATCGATATCTACAGGGTGTAACATCCACGGTGCAAGGTGCAACATCCGTCCGAAAAGGCGAAACAGAGCCGTACGACATTTAGAAATGCATGCATGAATTTGAAACGGAAAAGTACCATGGTGCACCACTCTCCAGTTGGTAAATCGAAGACCAGCCACGTAATCCAATTTACCATAAAAATCCACGCGTCGAAAAAACAAAGGGTAAAAAACTTACGAGACCCGATTGAGATTCGGATAGTCTTTTTTAGGCTTTAAACTATCCATTGACAGCTGAAACCTATAAAAGCCGTAAAGCTCATAGAGAGCTTTGTTTTGACTGGTTATGGCTCCCGTAACTCTGAACGAGCCAGAAGTTATGGGTGTCCAAATAATCGATATCTACATGGTGCAACATCGACGGTGCAAGGAGCAACATCCGTCCGAAATGGCGGAACAGTGCTGTACGACATTTAGAAATGCATGCATGGATTTGGAACAGAACAATACAATGGTGCGCCACTCTCTAGCGATGACAAATCGAAGACTAGCCCCGGTAATCCCGTTTTACCGTAAAAATCCACGTGTCGAAAAAACGAAGGGTAAAAAACTTCCTTGACCCGATTGAGATTCGGATAGTCTTTTTTGGGCTTTAAACTATCCATTGATGGCTAAAAGCTGTCATAGCCGTAGAACTCACACATGCCTTCGTTTTGACTGGTTATGGCTCCCGTAACTCTAAACGAGCCAGAAGTTATGGCCGTCCGAATAATCGACATCTACAGGGTGCAACATCCATGGTGCAAGGTGCAACATCCGTCCAAAATGGCGAAACAGTGCTGTACGACATTTAGAAATGCGTGCATGGATTTGAAACGGAGCGGTACCATGGTGCACCACTCTCCAACGACGGTAAATTGAAGACCAGCCACGGTAATCCCGTTTTACAGTAAAAATCCACGTGTCGAAAAAACGAAGGGTAAAAAACTTTCGAGACCCGATTGAGATTCGGATAGTCTTTTTAGGGCTTTAAACTATCCATTGACGTCTGAAATCCGTCACAGCCGTAGAACCCATATAGGCCTTCGTTTTGACTGGTTGTGGCTCCCATAACTCTAAACGATCCAGACGTTATGGCCATCCGAATAATCGATATCTACAGGGTGCAACATCCACGGTGCAAGGTGCAACATCCGTCCGAAATGGCGAAACATTGCCGTACGACTTTTAGAAATGTGTGCGTGGATTTGAAACGGAACAGTACCATGGTGCACTACTCTCCAACAATGGTAAATCGAACACCAGCCACGGTAATCCCGTTTTACCGTAAAAATCCACGTCTCGAAAACACGAAGGGTAAAAAACTTCCAAGACCCGATTGAGATTCGGATAGTCTTTTTTGGGCTTAAACTATCCATCGATGACTGAAAGCTGTCAAATCCATAAAAATCACAAAGATCGTCGTTTTGGCTGTTTATGGCTCCCGCAACTCTAAACGAGCTAGAAGTTATGTCCGTCCGAATAATTGATATCAACCGGGTGCAACATCCATGGTGCAAGGTGCAACATCCGTCCGAAATGGGGAAACAGTGTCGTACGACTTTTAGAAATGCGTGCATGGATTTGAAACGGAACAGTACCATGGTGAACCACTCTCCACCGATGGTAAATCGAAGACCAGCCCTGGTAATACCGTTTTACCACAAGAATCCACATTTCGAAAAAACGAAGGGTAAAAAACTTTCAAGACCCAATTGAGATTCGGATATTCTTTTTTGTGCTTTAAACTATCCAATGACGGCTGAAAGCTATCAATGCCGTGGAACTCACAGAGACCTTCGTTTTGACTGGTTATTGCTCTCGTAACTCTAAACGAGCCAGAAGTTATGGCCGTCCGAATGATCGATATTTATAGGGTGCAACATCCACGGTGCAAGGTGCAACATCCGTCCGAAATGGCAAAACAGTGCGGTACGACATTTAGAAATGCATGCATGGATTTGAAACGGAACAGTACCATGGTGCACCACTCTCCAGCGATGGTAAATCGAAGATCAACCACGGTAACCCCGTTTTGCCGTTAAAATCCACCTGTCGAAAAAACGAAGGGTAAAAAACTTCGGAGACCAATTTGATATTCGGATAGTCTTTTTTGGCCTTTAAACTATCCATTGACGGCTGAAAGCCATCACAGCCGTAGAACTCATATAGGCCTTCGTTTCGACTGGTTATGGCTCCCATAACTCTAAACGAGCGTTATGGCCATCCGAATAATCGATATCTACAGGGTGCAACATCCACGTGCAAGGTGCAACATCCGTCCGAAATAGGGAAATAGTGCCGTACGACTTTTAGAAATGCGTGCATGGATTTGAAACGGAACAGTACCATGATGCACCCTGTAGATCGAAGACCAGCCCCCGTAATCCCGTTTCACTGTAAAAATCCACGTGTCGAAAAAACAAAGGGTAAAATATTTTTGAGACCCGATTGAGATTCGGATAGTCTTTTTTGGGCTTTAAACTATCCACTAACGGCTGAATACTGTCAATGCCGTAGAACTCACAGAGAGCTTCGTTTTGACTGGTTATGGCTTTCGCAACTCTAAAGGAGCCAGAAGTAATGGCCGTTCGAATAATCGATACCTACAGGGTGCAACATCCACGGTGCAAGGTGCAACATCCGCCCGAAATGGCGAAACAGTGCCGTACGACGTTTAGAAATGCGTGCATGGATTTGAAACAGAACAGTACCATGTTGTGCCTTGTCTTTTTTGGGCTTCAAACTACCCATTGACGGCTGAAAGCTGTCAGAGCCGTAGAACTCACAGAGAGCTTCGTTATAACTGGTTATGGCTTCCGTAAGTCTAAACAAGCCAGAAGTTATGGCCGTCCGAATAATCGACATCTATAGGGTGCAACATCCACCGTGCAAGGTAAAACATCCGTCCGAAAATGGCAAAACGGCGTCGTACGAGTTTAGGAAAGCGTGCATGGATTTGAAACGGAATAGTACCACGGTGCACCACCCTCTAGCGATGGTAAATCGAAGACCAGCCGTTGTAATCCCGTTTTACCGTAAAAATCCACGTGTCGAAAAAACGAAGGGTAAAAAACTTCCGAGACCGGATTGAGATTCGGATAGTCTTTTTTGGACTTTAAACTATCCATCGATGGCTTAAAGTTGTCAAAGCCATAGAACTCACACAGAGCTTCATTTTGACTGGTTGTGGCTTCCGTAACTCTAAACGAGACAGAAGTTATGGCCGTCAGAATAATCGATATCTACAGGGTGCAACATCCACGATGCAAGGTACAACATCCATCTGAAATGGCGAAACAGTGCCGTACGACTTTTAGAAATGTGTGCATGGATTTGAAACGGAACAGTACCATGGTTCACCACTTTCCAGCGATGGTAAATCGAAGACCAACCCCGGTAATCCCGTTTTACCGTAAAAATCCACGTGTCGAAAAAACGAAGGGTAAAAAACTTCCGAGACCCGATTGAGATTCAAATAGTCTTTTTTGGGATTAAATCTATCCATTGACGGCTGAAAGCTGTCAAAGCAGCAGAACTCACAGAGAGATTCATTTTGATGGCTCCCGTAACTCTAAACGAGTCAGAAGTTATGGCCGTCCGAATAATCGATATCTATAAGGTGCAACATCCACGGTGCAAGGTGCAACATCTGTGCGAAATGACGAAATAGTGCCGTACGAATTTTACAAATGCATGCATGGATTTGAAACGGAATAGTACCATGTTGCACCAATATCCAGCAATGGTAAATCGAAGACCAGCCCCCGTAATCCCATACCACCGTAAGAATCCACGTGTCGAAAAAACAAAGGGTAAAAAACTTTTGAGACCCGATTGAGATTCGGATAGTCATTTTTGGGCTTTAAACATTCTATTGACGGCTGAAAGCTGTTAAATCGGTAGAAATCACAGAGAGCTTTGTTTTGACTGGTTATGGCCCCCGTAATTCTAAAGGAGCCAGATGTTATGGCCGTCCGAATAATCGATATCTACAGGGTGCAACATCCATAGTGCAAGGTGCAACATCCGTCCAAAATGGCGAAACAGTGTCGTAAGACTTTTAGAAATGCATGCAAGGATTTGAAACGGAATAGTACCATGGTGCACCACTCTCCAGTGATGGTAAATTGAAGACCAGCCTTGATAATCCCGTTTCCCCGAAAAAATCAACGTGTCGAAAAAACAAAGGGTAAAACACTTCCGAGAAACGATTGAGATTCAGATAGTCTTTTTTGGGCTTCAAACTACCCATTGACGGCTGAAAGCTGTCAAAGGCGCAGAACTCACAGAGAACTTTGTTTTGACTGGTTATGGCTCTCGTAACTTTAAACGAGCCAGAAGTTATGCCCGTCGGAATAATCGATATCTACAGGATGCAACATCCACCGTGGAAGGTGCAACATCCGTCCGAAATGGCGAAACAGTGCCATACGACTTTTAGGGATGCATGCAAAAATTTGAAATGGAATAGTACCACCGTGCACCACCCTCCAGCGATGGTAAATCGAAGACCAGCCATGGTAATCCCGTTTTACCGTAAAAATCCACGTGTCGAAAAAAACGAAGGGTAAAAACTTCCGAGACCCGATTGAGATTCGGATAGTCTTTTTTGGACTTTAAACTATCCATTGACGGCTTAAAGCTGTCAAAGCCATAGAAATCACACAGAGCTTCGTTTTGACTGGTTGTGGCTCCCGTAACTCTAAACGAGCCAGAAGTTATGGCCGTCCAAATAATCGATATCTACAGGGTGCAACATCCACGATGCAAGGTGCAACATCCGTCCGAAATGGCATATCGGTGCGTACGACTTTTACAAATGCGTGCAAGGATTTGAAACGGAACTGTACCAAGGTGCACCACTCTCCAGCGATGGTAAATTGAAGACCAGCCCCGGTAATCCCATTTTACTGTACAAATCCACGTGTCGAAAAAACGAAGGGTAAAAAACATCCGAGACCCGATTGAGATTCGGATAGTCTTTTGGGCTTTAAACTATCCATTGATGGCAGAAAGCTGTCAAAGCCGTAGAACTCACATAGAGCTTCGTTTTGATGGGCTATGGCTTCCGTAACTCTAAACGAGCCAGAAGTTATAGCCGTCCGAATAATCGATATCTACAAGGTGCAACATCCACGGTGCAAGGTGCAACATTCGTCCGAAACGGCGAAACAGTTCCGTACGACTTTTAGAAATGCATGCATGGATTTGAAATGGAAAAGTAGCATGGTGCACCACTCTCCAGCGATGGTAAATCGAAGACCATCTTTGGTAATCCCGTTTTACCGTAAAAATCCACGTATCGAAAAAACGAAGGGTAAAAAACTTCCGAGACCCGATTGTGATTCAGATAGTCTTTTTTGGGCTTTAAACAATCCATTGACGGCTAAAAGCTGTCAAATCCGTAGTACTCACACAGGCATTCGTTTTGACTGGTTATGGCTCCCATAACTCTGAACGAGCCAGAAGTTACGACCGTTCGAATAATCGATATCTACAGGGTGCAACATCCAGGGTGCATGGTGCAACATCCGTCCGAAATGGCGAAACATTGCCATATGACTTTTAGAAATGTGTGCATGGATTTATAACGGAACAATACCATGGTGCGCTACTCTCGGATGGTAAATCGAAGACCAGCCGCAGTAATCTAGTTTTACCGTAAAAATCCACGTGTCGAAAAAACGAAGGGCAAAAAACTTCCGAGACCCGATTTAGATTCGGATAGTCTTTTTTGGACTTTAAACTATCCATTGATTGTTCAAAGCAGTCAAAGCCATAGAACTCACGCCGAGCTTCGTTTTGACTGGTTGTGGCTGACTCTAAACGAGACAGAAGTTATGGCCGTCCAAATAAATGATATCTACAGGGTGCAACATCCACGATGCAAGGTGCAATATCCGTCCGAAATGGCGAAACAGTGCCGTACGACTTTTAGAAATGCATGTATGGATTTGAAAAGGAACAGTATCATGGTGCACCATTTTCCAGCGATGGTAAATTGAAGACCAGCCCCGGTAATCCCGTTTTACCGTAAAAATCCACGTGTCGAAAAAACGAAGGGTAAAAATCTTTCGAGACCCGATTGAGATTCGGATAGTCTTTTTTGGGCTTTAATCTATCCATTGACGGCTGAAAGCTGTCAAAGCAGAAGAACTCACAGAAAGATTCGTTTTGATGGCTCTCGTAACTCTAAATGAGCCATAAGTTATGACCGTCCGAATAATCGATATCTATAGGGCGCAACATCCACGGTGCAAGGTGCAACATCTGTACGAAATGGCGAAACAGTGTCATACGACTTTTACAAATGCATGCATGGATTTGAAACGGAATAGTACCATGTTGCACCAATCTCCAGCAATGGTAAATCGAAGACCAGCCCCCGTAATCCCGTTTCATCGTAAAAATCCACGTGTCAAAAAAACAAAGGGCAAAAAACTCTTGAGACCCGATTGAGATTCAGATAGTCATTTTTGGGCTTTAAACTATTCATTGACGGCTTAAAGCTGTCAAAGCGGTAGAACTCACAGAGAGCTTTGTTTTGACTCGTTATGGCTTCCGTAATTCTAAAGGAGCTTGAAGTTATGGCCGTCCGAATAATCGATATCTACAGGGTGCAACATCCACAGTGCAAGGTGCAACATCCGTCCGAAATGGCAAAATAGTGCCGTAAGACTTTAAGAAATGCGTGCAAGGATTTGAAAAGGAACAGTACCGTGGTGCACCACTCTCCAGCGATGGTAAATTGAAGACCTGCCTTGATAATCCCGTTTCGCCGAAAAAGTCCACGTGTCGAAAAAACAAAGGGTAAAACACTTCCGAGACCCGATTGAGATTCAAATAGTCTTTTTTGGGCTTCAAACTACCCATTGATGGCTGAGAGCTATCAAAGCCGTAGAACTCACACAGAACTTCGTTTTGACTGGTTATGGCACTCGTAACTTTAAACGAGCCAGAAGTTATGCCCATCGGAATAATCAATATCTACAGGGTGCAACATCCACAGTGCAAGGTGCAACATCTGTCCGAAATGGCGAAACAGTGCCGTACGACTTTTAGGAATGCGTGCATGGATTTGAAACGGAATAGTACCACCGTGCACCACCCTCCAGCGATGGTAAATCGAAGACCAGCCATGGTAATCCCGTTTTACCGTAAAAATCCACGTGTCGAAAAAACGAAGGGTAAAAAACTTCCGAGACCCGATTGAGATTCGGATAGTCTATTTTGGGCTTTAATCTGTCCATTGACGGCTGAAAGCTATCAAAGCCGTAGAACTCACAGAGAGCTTCGTTTTGAATGGTTATGGCTCCCGTAACTCTAAACGAGCCAGAAGTTATGGCCGTCCGAATAATCGCTATCTACAGGGTGCAACATCCACGGTGCAAGGTGCAACATCCGTCCGAAATGGAGAAATAGTGCGTACGACTTTTACAAATGCGTGCATGGATTTGAAACGGAAATGTACCAAGGTGCACCACTCTCCAGCGATAGTAAATCGAAGACCAGCCCCGGTAATACCGTTTTACCGTACAAATCCACGTGTCGAAAAAACGAAGGATAAAAAACTTCCGAGACCCGGTTAAGATTCGGATAGTCTTTTGGGCTTTAAACTATCCATTGATGGAAAAAAGCTGTCAAAGCCGTAGAACTCACACGGAGCTTCGTTTTGATGGGCTATGGCTTCCGTAACTCTAAACGAGCCAGAAGTTATAGCCGTCCGAATAATCGATATCTACAGGGTGCAACATCCACGGTGCAAGGTGCAACATCCGTCCGAAACGGCGAAACAGTGCCGTACGTCTTTTAGAAATGCATGCATAGATTTAAAATGGAAAAGTACCATGGTGCACCACTATTCAGCGATGGTAAATCGAAAACCATCTTTGGTAATCCCGTTTTACCATAAAAATCCACGTATCGAAAAAACGAAGGTTAAAAAACTTCCGAGACCCGATTGAGATTCAGATAGTCTTTTTTAGGCTTTAAACTATCCATTGACGGCTGAAACTGTCACATCCATAGAACTTACACAGGCCTTCGTTTTGACTGGTTATGGCTCTCATAACTCTAAACGAGCCAGAAGTTATGGCCTTCCGAATAATCGATATCTACTGGGTGCAACATTCAGGGTGCAAGGTGCAACATCCGTCCGAAATGGCGAAACATTGCCATACGACTTTTAGAAATGTGTGCATGGATTTATAACGGAACAATACCATGGTGCTCTACTCTCGGATGGTAAATCGAAGACCTGCCGCGGTAATCCACTTTTACCGTAAAAATCCATGTGTCGAAAAAACGAAGGGTAAAAAACTTTCGAGACCCGATTAAGATTCGGATAGTCTTTTTTTGACTTTACACTATCCATTGATAGCACAAAGCAGTCAAAGCCATAGAACTCACGCAGAGCTTCGTTTTGACTGGTTGTGACTTCCGTAACTCTAAACGAGACAGAAGTTATGGCCGTCCGAATAATCGATATCTATCGGGTGCAACATCCACGATGCAAGGTGCAACATCCGTCCGTAACGGCGAAACAGTGTCGTACGACTTTTAGAAATGCGTGCATGGATTTGAAACGGAACAGTACCATGGTGCACCACTTTCCAGTGATGGTAAATCGAAGACCAACCACGGTAATCCCGTTTTACCGTAAAAATCAACGTGTCGAAAAAAAGAAGGGTAAAAACTTTTGAGACCCGATTGATATTCAGATAGTCTTTTTTGGGCTTTAATCTATCCATTGACGGCTGAAAGCTGTCAAAGCAGCAGAACTCACAGTGAGATTCGTTTTGATGGCTCCCATAACTCTAAACGAGCCAGAAGTTATGGCCGTCCGAACAATCGATATCTATAGGGTGCAACATCCACGGTGCAAGGTGCAACATATGTACGAAATAGCGAAACAGCGTCGTACGACTTTTACAAATGTATGCATGGATTTGAAATGGAATAGTAGCATGTTGCACCAATCTCCAGCAATGGTAAATCGAAGACCAGCCCCCGTAATCCCGTTTCACCGTAAAAATCCACGTGTCGAAAAAACAATGGGTAAAAAACTATTGAGACCTGATTGAGATTCGGATAGTAATTTTTGGGCTTTAAACTATCCATTGACGGCCGAAAGCTATCAACGCGGTAGAACTCACAGAGAGCTTTGTTTTGACTGGTTATGGCTCCCGTAACTCTTAAGGAGCCAGAAGTTATGGCCGTCCGAATAATCGATATCTACAGGGTGCAACATCCACGGTGCAAGGTGCAACATCCGTCCGAAATGGAGAAACAGTGCGTACGACTTTTATAGATGCGTGCATGGATTTGAGACGGAAATATACCAAGGTGCACCACTCTCCAGCGATGGTAAATCGAAGAGCAGCCCCGGTAATCCCATTTTACCATACAAATCCACGTGTCGAAAAAACGAAGGGTAAAAAACTTCCGAGACCTGGTTGAGATTCAGATAGTCTTTTGGGCTTTAAACTATCCATTGATGGAAGAAAGCTGTCAAAGCCGTAGAACTCACACGGAGCTTTGTTTTGACGGGCTATGGCTTCCATAACTCTAAACGAGGCAGAAGTTATAGCCGTCCGAATAA
The DNA here is from genome assembly GCA_030765085.1 of Allium cepa. Lineage (NCBI taxonomy): Eukaryota > Viridiplantae > Streptophyta > Magnoliopsida > Asparagales > Amaryllidaceae > Allium > Allium cepa. Next base: position 246,341,646 of record CM060930.1, read on the forward strand.
TCGATATCTACAGGGTGCAACATCCATGGTGCAAGGTGAAACATCTGTCCGAAACGGCGAAACAGTGCCGTACGACTTTTAGAAATGCATGCATAGATTTAAAATGGAAAAGTACCATGGTGCACCACTCTTCAGCGATGGTAAATCGAAGACCAGCCTTGGTAATCCCGTTTTACCGTAAAAATCCATGTATCGAAAAAACGAAGGTTAAAAAACTTCCGAGACCCGATTGAGATTCGATAGTCTTTTTTAGGCTTTAAACTATCCATTGACGGCTGAAAGCTGTCACATCCATAGAACTCACACAGGCCTTCGTTTTGACTGGTTATGGCTCTCATAACTCCAAACGAGCTAGAAGTTATGTCCGTCCGAATAATCGATATCTACAGGGAGCAACATCCAGGGTGCAAGGTTCAACATCCGTCCAAAATGGCGAAACATTGCCATACGACTTTTAGAAATGTGTGCATGGATTTATACCGGAACAATACCATGGTACGCTACTCTCGGATGGTAAATCGAAGGCCAGCCGCGGTAATCCACTTTTACCGTAAAAATCCACGTGTCGAAAAAACGAAGGGTAAAAAACTTCCGAGACCCAATTGAGATTCGAATAGTCTTTTTTCGACTTTACACTATCCATTGATGGCGCAAAGCAGTCAAAGCCATAGAACTCACGCAGAGCTTCGTTTTGACTGGTTGTGGCTCCCGTAACTCTAAACGAGACAGAAGTTATGGTCGTCCGAATAATCGATATCTATAGGGTGCAACATCCACGATGCAAGGTGCAACATCCGGCCGAAATGGCGAAACAGTGCCGTACGACTTTTAGAAATGCGTGCATGGATTTGAAACAGAACAGTATCATGGTGCACCACGTTCCAACGATGGTAAATCGAAGACCAGCCCCGGTAATCCCGTTTTACCATAAAAATCCTCATGTCGAAAAAAAGAAGGGAAAAAACATTCGAGACCCGATTGAGATGCAGATAGTCTTTTTTGGGCTTTAATCTATCCATTGACGGCTGAAAGCTGTCAAAGCAGCAGAACTCACAGAGAGATTCGTTTTGATGGCTCCCGTAACTCTAAACGAGCCAGAAGTTATGGCCGTTCGAATAATCGATATCTATAGGGTGCAACATCCACGGTGCATGGTGCAACATCTGTACGAAATGGCGAAACAGTGTCGTACGACTTTTACAAATGCATGCATGGATTTGAAACGGAATAGTAGCACGTTGCACCAATCTCCAGCAATGGTAAATCAAAGACCAGCCCCCGTAATCTCGTTTCATAGTAAAAATCCACGTGTCGAAAAAACAAAGGTTAAAAATCTTTTGAGACCCGATTGAGATTCGGATAGTCATTTTTGGGCTTTAAACTATCCATTGACGGCTGAAAGCTGTCAACGCGGTAGAACTTACAGAGAGCTTTGTTTTGACTGGTTATGGCTCCCGTAACTCTAAAGGAGCCAGAAGTAATGGCCGTCCGAATAATCGATATCTACAGGGTGGAACATCCACGGTGCAAGGTGCAACATCCGTCCGAAATGGCGAAACAGTGCCGTACGACTTTTAGAAATGCGTGCATGGATTTGAAACGGAACAGTACCATGGTGCACCACTTTCCAGCGATGGTAAATCGAAGACCAGCCCCGGTAATCCCGTTTTACCGTAAAAATCCTCGTGTCGAAAAAAAGAAGGGTAGAAACTTTCGAGACCCGATTGAGATTCAGATAGTCTTTTTTGGGCTTTAATCTATCCATTGACGGCTGAAAGCTGTCAAAGCAGCAGAACTCACAGAGAGATTCATTTTGATGGCTCCCGTAACTCTAAACGAGCCAGAAGTTATGGCCGTCCGAATAATCGATATCTATAGGGTGCAACATCCACGGTGCAAGGTGCAACATCTGTACGAAATGGCGAAACAGTGTCGTACGACTTTTACAAATGCATGCATGGATTTGAAACGGAATAGTAGCATGTTGCAGCAATCTCCAGCAATGGTAAATCGAAGACCAGCCCCCGTAATCCCGTTTCACCGTAAAAATCCACGTGTCGAAAAAACAAAGGGTAAAAAACTTTTGAGACCTGATTGAGATTCGGATAGTCGTTTTTGGGCTTTAAAATATCCATTGACGGATGAAAGCTGTCAACGCGGTAGAACTCACAGAGAGCTTTGTTTTGACTGGTTATGGCTCCCGTAACTCTAAAGAAGCCAGAAGTTATGGCCGTCCGAACAATCGATATCTACAGGATGCAACATCCACGGTGCAAGGTGCAACATCCGTCCGAAATGGAGAAACAGTGCGTACGACTTTTACAAATGCGTGCATGGATTTGAGACGTAAATGTACCAAGGTGCACCACTCTCCAGCGATGGTAAATCGAAGACCAGCCCCGGTAATCCCGTTTTACCGTACAAATCCACGTGTCGAAAAAACGAAGGGTAAAAAACATCCGAGACCCGGTTGAGATTCGGATAGTCTTTTGGGCTTTAAACTATCCATTGATGGCAAAAAGCTGTCAAAGCCGTAGAACTCACACGGAGCTTCGTTTTGACGGGCTATGGCTTCCGTAACTCTAAACGAGCCAGAAGTTATAGCCGTCCGAATAATCGATATCTACGGGGTGCAACATCCATGGTGCAAGTTGCAACATCCGTCCGAAATGGCAAAACAGTGCCGTACGACTTTTAGAAATGCATGCATAGATTTAAAATGGAAAAGTACCATGGTGCACCACTCTTCAGCGATGGTAAATCGAAGACCAGCTTTGGTAATCCCGTTTTACCGTAAAAATCCACGTATCGAAAAAAAGAAGGTTAAAAAACTTTCGAGACCCGATTGAGATTCAGATAGTCTTTTTTAGGCTTTAAACTTCCCATTGACGGCTGAAAGCTGTCACATCCATAGAACTCACACAGGCCTTCGTTTTGACTGGTTATGCCTCTCATAACTCTAAACGAGCCAGAAGTTATGGCCGTCCGAATAATCGATATCTACAGGGTGCAACATCCAGGGTGCAAGTTTCAGCATCCGTCCGAAATGGCGAAACATTGCCATACGACTTTTAGAAATGTGTGCATGGATTTATAACGGAACAATACCATGGTGCGCTACTCTCGGATGGTAAATCGAAGACCAGCCGCGGTAATCCACTTTTACCGTAAAATTCCACGTGTCGAAAAAACGAAGGGTAAAAAACTTCCGAGACCCGATTGAGATTCAGATAGCCTTTTTTTGACTTTACAATATCCTTTGATGGCACAAAGCAGTCAAAGCCATAGAACTCCCGCAGAGCTTCGTTTTGACTGGTTGTGGCTCCCGTAAACGAGGCAGAAGTTATGGCCGTCCGAATAATCGATATCTATAGGGTGCAACATCCACGATGCAAAGTGCAACATCCGTCCGAAATGGCGAAACAGTGCCGTACGACTTTTAGAAATGCGTGCATAGATTTGAAACGGAACAGTACCATGGTGCACCACTTTCCAACGATGGTAAATCGAAGACCAGCCCCGGTAATCCCGTTTTACCGTAAAAATCCTCGTGTCGAAAAAAAGAAGGGTAAAAACTTTCGAGACCCGATTGAGATTCAGATAGTCTTTTTTGGGCTTTAATCTATCCATTGACGGCTGAAAGCTATCAAAGCAGCAGAACTCACAAAGAGATTCGTTTTGATGGCTCCCGTAACTCTAAATGAGCCAGAAGTTATGGCCATCCGAATAATCGATATCTATAGGGTGGAACATCCACGGTGCAAGGTGCAACATCTGTACGAAATGGCGAAACATTGTCGTACGACTTTTACAAATGCATGCATGGATTTGAAACGGAATAGTAGCATGTTGCACCAATCTCCATCAATGGTAAATCGACGACCAGCCAACGTAATCCCGTTTCACCGTAAAAATCCACGTGTCGAAAAAACAAAGGGTAAAAAACTTTTGAGACCCGATTGAGATTCAGATAGTCATTTTTGGGCTTTAAACTATCCATTGACGGCTGAAAGCTGTCAACGCGGTAGAACTCACAGAGAGCTTTGTTTTGACTGGTTATGGCTCCCGTAACTCTAAAGGAGCCAGAAGTAATGGCCGTCCGAATAATCGATATCTACAAGGTGCAACATCCACCGTGCAAGGTGCAACATCCGTCCAAATGGCGAAACAGTGCCGTACGAATTTTAGAAATGCGTGCATGGATTTGAAACGGAACAGTACCATGTTGCACCACTTTCCAGCGATGGTAATCGAAGACCAGCCCCGGTAATCCCGTTTTACCGTAAAAATCCACGTGTCGAAAAAATGAAGGGTAAAAAACTTCCGAGACCCGATTGAGATTCAGATAGTCTTTTTGGGGCTTTAATCTATCCATTGACGGCTGAAAGCTGTCAAAGCAGCAGAACTCACAGAGAGATTCGTATTGATGGCTCCCGTAACTCTAAACGAGCCAGAAGTTATGGCTGTCCGTATAATCGATATCTATAGGGTGCAACATCCACGGTGCAAGGTGCAACATCTGTACGAAATGGAGAAACAGTGTCGTACGACTTTTAAAAATGCATGCATGGATTTGAAACGGAATAATAGCATGTTGCACCAATCTCCAGCAATGGTAAATCAAAGACCAGCCCCTGTAATTCCTTTTCACCGTAAAAATCCACGTGTCGGAAAAACAAAGGGTAAAAAACTTTTGAGACCCGATTGAGATCCGGATAGTCGTTTTTGGGCTTTAAACTATCCATTGACGGATGAAAGCTGTCAATGCGGTAGAATGCATAGAGAGCTTTGTTTTGACTGGTTATGGCTCCCGTAACTCTAAAGGAGCCAGAAGTTATGGCCGTCCGAATAATCGATATCTACAGGGTGCAACATCCACGGTGCAAGGTGCAACATCCGTCCGAAATGGAGAAACAGTGCGTACGACTTTTACAAATGCGTGCATGGATTTGAGACGGAAATGTATCAAGGTGCACCACTCTCCAGCGAGGGTAAATCGAAGACCAGCCCCGGTAATCCCGTTTTACCGTACAAATCCACGTGTCGAAAAAACGAAAGGTAAAAAACATCCGAGACCCGGTTGAGATTCCAATAGTCTTTTGGGCTTTAAACTATCCATTGATGGCAAAAAGCTGTCAAAGCCGTAGAACTCACACGGAGCTTCGTTTTGATGGGCTATGGCTTCCGTAACTCCAAACGAGCCAGAAGTTATAGCCGTCCGAATAATCGATATATACAGGGCGCAACATCCATGGTGCATGGTGCAACATCCGTCCGAAACGGCAAAACAGTGTCGTACGACTTTTAGAAATGCATGCATAGATTTAAAATGGAAAAGTACCATGGTGCACCACTCTTCGGCGATGGTAAATCGAAGACCAGCTTTTGTAATCCCGTTTTACCGTAAAAATCCACGTATCGAAAAAAAGAAGGTTAAAAAACTTTTGAGACCCGATTGAGATTCAGATAGTCTTTTTTAGGCTTTAAGCTATCCATTGACGGCTGAAAGCTATCATATCCATAGAACTCACACAGGCCTTCGTTTTGACTGGTTATGGCTCTCATAACTCTAAACGAGCCAGGAGTTATGGTCGTCCGAATAATCGATATCTACAAGGTGCAACATCCAGGGTGCAAGGTTCAGCATCCGTCCGAAATGGCGAAACATTGCCATATGACTTTTAGAAATGTGTGCATGGATTTATAACGGAACAATACCATGGTGCGCTACTCTCGGATGGTAAATCGACCAGCCGCGCTAATCCACTTTTACCGTAAAAATCCACGTGTCGAAAAAACGACGGGTAAAAAACTTCCGAGACCCGATTGAGATTCGGATAGTCTTGTTTGGACTTTACACCATCCATTGATGGCACAAAGCAGTCAAAGCAATAGAACTCACGCAGAGCTTCGTTTTGACTGGTTGTGGCTCCCGTAAATGAGGCAGAAGTTATGGCCGTCCGAATAATCGATATCTATAGGGTGCAACAACCACGATGCAAGGTGCAACATCCGTCCGAAATGGCGAAACAGTGCCTTACGACTTTTAGAAATGCGTGCATGGATTTGAAATGGAACAGTACCATGGTGCACCACTTTCCAGCGATGGTAAATCGAAGACCAGCCCCGGTAATCCCGTTTTACCGTAAAAATCCTCGTGTCGAAAAAAAGAAGGGTAAAAACTTTCGAGACCCGATTGAGATTCAGATAGTCTTTTTTGGGCTTTAATCTATCCATTGACGGCTGAAAGCTGTCAAAGCAACAGAAATCACAATGAGATTCGTTTTGATGGCTCCCGTAACTCTAAACGAGCCAGAAGTTATGGCCGTCGGAATAATCGATATCTATAGTGTGGAACATCCACGGTGCAAGGTGCAACATCTGTACGAAATGGCGAAACATTGTCGTACGACTTTTACAAATACATGCATGGATTTGAAACGGAATAGTAGCATGTTGCACCAATCTCCAGCAATGGTAAATCGAAGACCAGCCCACGTAATCCCGTTTCACCGTAAAAATCCACGTGTCGAAAAAACAAAGGGCAAAAAACTTTTGAGACCCGATTGAGATACAGATAGTCATTTTTGGGCTTTAAACTATCCATTGACGGCTGAAAGCTGTCAACGCTGTAGAACTCACAGAGAGCTTTGTTTTGACTGGTTATGGCTCCCGTAACTCTAAAGGAGCCAGAAGTAATGGCCGTCCGAATAATCGATATCTACAGGGTGCAACATCCACGGTGCAAGGTGCAACATACGTCCGAAATGGCGAAACAGTGCCGTACGACTTTTAGAAATGCGTGCATGGATTTGAAACGGAACAGTACCATGGTGCACCACTTTCCAACGATGGTAAATCGAAGACCAGCCCCGGTAATCCCGTTTTACCGTAAAAATCCTCGTGTCGAAAAAAAGAAGGGTAAAAACTTTCGAGACCCGATTGAGATTCAGATAGTCTTTTTTGGGCTTTAATCTATCCATTGATGGCTGAAAGCTGTCAAAGCAGCAGAACTCAAAGAGAGATTCGTTTTGATGGCTCCCGTAACTCTAAACGAGCCAGAAGTTATGGTCGTCCGAATAATCAATATCTATAGGGTGCAACATCCACGGTGCAAGGTGCAACATCTGTACGAAATAGCGAAACAGTGTCGTATGACTTTTACCAATGCATGCATGGATTTGAAACGGAATAGTAGCATGTTGCACCAATCTCCAGCAATGGTAAATCGAAGACCAGCCCCGTAATCCCGTTTCACCGTAAAAATCCAAGTGTTGAAAAAACAAAGGGTCAAAAACTTTTGAGACCCGATTGAGATTTGGATAGTCATTTTTGGGCTTTAAACTATCCATTGACGGCTGAAAGCTGTCAACGCGGTAGAACTCACAGAGAGCTTCGTTTTGACTGGTTATGGCTCCCGTAACTCTAAACGAGCCAGAAGTTATGGCCGTCCGAATAATCGATATCTACAGGGTGCAACATCCACGGTGCAAGGTGCAACATCCGTCCGAAATGGAGAAACAGTGCGTACGACTTTTACAAATGCGTGCATGGATTTGAGACGGAAATGTACCAAGGTGCACTACTCTCCAGCGATGGTAAATCGAAGACCAGCCACGGTAATCCCATTTTACCATACAAATCCACGTGTCGAAAAAACGAAGGGTAAAAAACTTCCGAGACCCGGTTTAGATTCAGATAGTTTTTTGGGCTTTAAACTATCCATTGATGGCAGAAAGCTGTCAAAGCCGTAGAACTCACACGGAGCTTCGTTTTGACGGGCTATGGCTTCCGTAACTCTAAAGGAGCAAGAAGTTATAGCCGTCCGAATAATCGATATCTATAGGGTGCAACATCCACGGTGCAAGGTGCAACATCCGTCCGAAACGGCGAAACGGCGTCGTACGACTTTTAGAAATGCATGCATAGATTTAAAATGGAAAAGTACCATGGTGCACCACTCTTCAGCGATGATAAATCGAAGACCAGCTTTGGTAATCCGTTTTACCGTAAAAATCCACGTATCGAAAAAACGAAGGTTAAAAACTACCGAGACCCGATTGAGATTCAGATAGTCTTTTTTAGGCTTTAAACTACCCATTGACGGCTGAAGGCTGTCACATCCATAGAACTCACACAGGCCTTCGTTTTGACTGGTTATGGCTCTCACAACTCTAAACGAGCCAGAAGTTATGGCCATCCGAATAATCGATATCTACAGGGTGCAACATCCAGGGTGCAAGGTGCAAAATCCGTCCGAAATGGCGAAACATTGCCATACGACTTTTAGAATTGTGTGCATGGATTTATAACGGAACAATACCATGGTGCGCTGCTCTCGGATGGTAAATCAAAGACCAGCCGCGGTAATCCACTTTTACCGTAAAAATCCACGTGTCGAAAAAACGAAGGGTAAAAAACTTCCGAGACCCGATTGAGATTCAGTTAGTCTTTTTTGGACTTTACACTATCCATTGATGGCACAAAGCAGTCAAAGCCATAGAACTCACGCAGAGCTTCGTTTTGACTGGTTGTGGCTCCCGTAACTCTAAACGAGACAGAAGTTATGGCCGTCCGAATAATCGATATATATAGGGTGCAACATCCACGATGCAAGGTGCAACATCCGTCCGAAAAGGCGAAACAGTGTCGTAAGACTTTTAGAAATGCGTGCAAGGATTTGAAACGGAACAGTACCATTGTGCACCACTTTCCAGCGATGGTAAATCGAAGACCAGCCCCGGGAATCCCGTTTTACCGTAAAAATCCTCGTGTCGAAAAAAAGAAGGGTAAAAACTTTCGAGACCCGATTGAGATTCAGATAGTCTTTTTTGGGCTTTAATCTATCCATTGACGGATGAAAGCTGTCAAAGCAGCAGAACTCACAGAGAGACTCGTTTTGATGGCTCCCGTAAGTCTAAACGAGACAGAAGTTATGGCCGTCCGAATAATCGATATCTATAGGGTGCAACATCCACGGTGCAAGGTGGAACATCTGTACGAAACGGCGAAATAGTGTCGTACGACTTTTACAAATGCATGCATGGATTTGAAACGGAATAGTAGCATGTTGCACCAATCTCCAGCAATGGTAAATCGAAGACCAGCCCCCGTAATCCCGTTTCAACGTAAAAATCCACGTGTCGAAAAAACAAAGGGTAAAAAACTTTTGAGACCCGATTGAGATTCGGATAGTCATTTTTGGGCTTTAAACTATCCATTGACGGCTGAAAGCTGTCAATGCGGTAGAACTCACAGAGAGCTTTGTTTTGACTGGTTATGGCTCCCGTAACTCTAAAGGAGCCAGAAGTTATGGTCGTCCGAATAATCGATATCTACAGGGTGCAACATTCACAGTGCAAGGTGCAACACCCGTCCGAAATGGCGAAACAGTGCCGTAAGACTTTTAGAAATGCGTGCAAGGATTTGAAACGGAACAGTACCGTGGTGCACCACTCTTCAGCGATGGTAAATTGAAGACCAGCCTCGATAATCCCGTTTCCCAGAAAAAATAAACGTGTCGAAAAAACAAAGGGTAAAATACTTTCGAGACCCGATTGAGATTCAGATAGTCTTTTTTGGGCTCCAAACTACCCAATAATGGCTGAAATCTTTCAAAGCCATAGAATTCACAGAGAACTTCGTTTCGACTGGTTATGGCTCTCGTAACTTTAAACGAGGCAGAAGTTATGCCCGTCGGAATAATCGATATCTACAGGGTGCAACATCCACAGTGCAAGGTGCAACATCCGTTCAAAATGGCGAAACAGTGCCATACGAATTTTAGGAATGCGTGCATGGATTTGAAATGGAATAGTACCACCGTGCACCACCCTCCAGCGATGGTAAATTGAAGACCATCTATGGTAATCCCGTTTTACCGTAAAAATCCACGTATCGAACAACGAAGGGTAAAAAACTTACAAGACCCGATTGAGATTAGGATAGTCTTTTTTGGGCTTTAATCTGTCCATTGACGGATGAAAGCATTCAAAGCCATTGAACTCACAGAGAGCTTCGTTTTGACTGGTTATGGCTGCCATAACTCTAAACGAGCCAGAAGTTATGGCTGTACGAATAATCGATATCTACAGGGTGCAAGATCCACGGTGCAAATTGCAACATCCGTCCGAAATGGCGAGACAATGCGTACGACTTTTACAAATGTGTGCATGGATTTGAAACGGAACTATACCAAGGTGCACCACTCTCCAGCGATGGTAAATCGAAGACCAGCCGCGGTAATCCCGTTTTACCGTTCAAATCCACGTGTCGAAAAAACGAAGGGTAAAAAACTTTCGAGACCCGGTTGAGATTCGGATAGTCTTTTGGGCTTTAAACTATCCATTGATGGCAGAAAGCTGTCAAAGCCGTAGAACTCACACGCAGCTTCGTTTTGACGGGCTATGGCTTCCGTAACTCTAAGCGAGCCAGAAGTTATAGCCGTCCGAATAATCGATATCTACAGGGTGCAACATCCACGGTGCAAGGTGCAACATCCGTCCGAAACGACGAAACAGTGCCGTATGACTTTTAGAAATGCATGCATGGATTTAAAATGGAAAAGTACCATGGTGCACCACTCTCGAGCGATGGTAAATCGAAGACCAGCTTTGGTAATCCCGTTTTACCGTAAAAATCCACGTATCGAAAAAACGAAGGTTAAAAAACTTCCAAGACGCGATTGAGATTCAGATAGTCTTTTTTGGGCTTTAAACTATCCATTGACGGTTGAAAGCCGTCACATCCGTAGAACTCACACAGGCCTTCGTTTTGACAGGTTATGGCTCCCATAATTCTAAACGAGCCAGAAGTTATGACCGTTTGAATAATCGATATCTACAGGGTGCAACATCCAGGGTGCAAGGTGCAACATACGTCCAAAATAGCGAAACATTGCCATACGAATTTTTGAAATGTGTGCATGGATTTATAACGGAACAATACCATGGTGCGCTACTCTCGAATGGTAAATCGAAGACCAGCCGCGGTAATCCCGTTTTACCGTAAAAATCGAAAAAACGAAGGGTAAAAAACTTCCGACACCCGATTGAGATTCAAATAGTCTTTTTTGGATTTTAAACTATCCATTGACGGCTCAAAGCTGTCAAAGCCATAGAACTCACACAGGGCTTCGTTTTGACTAGTTGTGGCTCCCGTAACTCTAAACGAGACAGAAGTTATGGCCGTCCGAATAATCGATATCTACAGGGTGCAACATTCACGATGCAAGATGCAACATCCGTCCGAAAAGGCGAAACAGTGTCGTACGACTTTTAGAATTGTGTGCATGGATTTGAAACGGAACAGTACCATTGTGCATCACTTTCCAGCGATGGTAAATCGAAGACCAGCCCCGGTAATCCCGTTTTACAGTAAAAATCCACGTGTCGAAAAAACAAAGGGTAAAAAACTTCCGAGACCCGATTGAGATTCGGATAGTGTTTTTTGGGCTTTAATCTGTCCATTGACGGCAGAAAGCTGTCAAAGCAGCAGAACTCACAGAGAGATTCGTTTTGATGGCTCCCGTAACTCTAAACGAGCCAGAAGTTATGGCCGTCCGAATAATCGATATCTATAGGGTGCAACATCCACGGTGCAAGGTGCAACATCTGTACGAAATGGCGAAACAGTGTCGTACGACTTTTCCAAATGCATGCATGGATTTGAAACAGAATAGTACCATGTTGCACCAATCTCCAGCAATGGTAAATCGAAGACCAGCCCTCGTAATCCTGTTTCACCGTAAAAATCCACGTGTCGAAAAAAAAGGGTAAAAAACTTTTGAGACCCGATTGAGATTCGGATAGTCATTTTTGGGCTTCAAACTATCCATTGATGGCTGAAAGCTATCAATGCAGTAGAACTCACAGAGAGCTTTGTTTTAACTGGTTATGGCTCTCGTAACTCTAAAGGAGCTAGAATTTATGGCCGTCTGAATAATCGATATCTACAGGGTGCAACATCCACAGTGCAAGGTGCAACATCCGTCCGAAATGGCGAAACAGTGCCGTAAGACTTTTAGAAATGCGTGCAAGGATTTGCAACGGAACAGTACCGTGGTGCACCACTCTCCAGCGATGGTAAATTGAAGACCATCCTTGATAATCCCGTTTCCCTGAAAAAATCTATGTGTCGAAAAAACAAAGAGTAAAAGACTTCTGAGACCCAATTGAGATTCAGATAGTCTTTTTTGGGCTTCGAACTACCCATTGATGGCTGAAAGCTGTCAAAGCCGTAGAACTCACATAGAACTTTGTTTTGACTGGTTATGGCTCTCGTAACTTTAAACGAGCCAGAAGTTATGGCCGTCGGAATAATCGATATCTACAGGGTGCAACATCCACGGTGCAAGGTGCAACATCCGTCCGAAATGGAGAAACAGTGCCGTACGACTTTTAGGAATGCGTGCATGGATTTGAAACGGAATATTACCACCGTGCATCACCCTCCAGCGATGGTAAATCGAAGACCAGCCATGGTAATCCGGTTTTACCGTAAAAATCCACGTGTCGAAAAAACGAAGGGTAAAAAACTTCCGAGACCCGATTGAGATTCGGATTGTCTTTTTAAGGCTTTAAACTATCCATTGACGGCTCAAAGCTGTCAAAGCCATAGAACTCACGTAGAGCTTTGTTTTGACTGGTTGTGGCTTCCGTAACTCTAAACGAGCCAGAAGTTATGGCCGTCCGAATAATCGATATCTACAGGGTGCAACATCCACGATGCAAGGTGCAACATCCGTCCGAAATGGCGAAACAGTGCGTACCACTTTTACAAATGTGTGCATGGATTTGAAACAGAACTGTACCAAGGTGCACCACTCTCCAGCAATGGTAAATCGAAGACCATCCCCGGTAATCCCATTTTACTGTACAAATCCACGTGTCGAAAAAACGAAGGGTAAAAAACTTCCGAGACCCGATTGAGATTCGAATAGTCTTTTGGGCTTTAAACTATCCATTAATGGCAGAAAGCTGTCGAAGCCGTAGAACTCACACGGAGCTTCGTTTTGACGGGCTATGGCTTCCGTAACTCTAAACGAGCCAGAAGTTATAGCCGTCCGAATAATTGATATCTACATGGTACAACATTCACGGTGCAAGGTGCAACATCTGTCCGAACGCCAAAACAGTGCCGTACGACTTTTAGAAATGCATGCATGGATTTGAAATGGAAAAGTACCATGGTGCACCACTCTCCAGCGATGGTAAATCGAAGACCAGCTTTGGTAATCCCGTTTTACCGTAAAAATTCACGTATCGAAAAAACGAAGGGTAAAAAACTTTCATGACCCGATTGAGATTCAGATAGTCTTTTTTCGGCTTTAAATTATCCATTGACGGCTGATAGCTGTCACATCTGTAGAACTCACACAGGCCTTCGTTTTGACTGGTAATGGATCGCATAACTCTAAACGAGCCAGAATTTATGGCTGTCCGAATAATCGATATCTACAGCGTGCAACATCCAGGGTGCAAGGTGCAACATCCGTCCGAAATGGTGAAACATTGCCATACGACTTTTAGAAATGTGTGCATGGATTTATAATGGAACAATACCATGGTGCGCTACTCTCGGATGGTAAATCGAAGACCAGCCGTGGCAATCCCGTTTTACCGTAAAAATCCACGTATCGAAAAAACGAAGGGTAAAAAACTTCCGAGACCCGATTGAGATTCGGATAGTCTTTTTTGGACTTTAAACTATCCATTGACGGCAGAAAGCTGTCAAAGCCGTAGAATTCGCACGGAGATTCGTTTTGATTGGTTATGGCTCCCGTAATTCTAAACGAGCCAGAAGTTATGCCCGTCCAAATAATCGATATCCACTGGGTGCAACATCCACGGTGCAAGGTGCAACATCCGTCCGAAACGGCGAAATATTGCCGTACGCCTTTTAGAAATGCATGCATGGATTTGAAACGGAAAGGCACCATGGTGAACCACTCTCCAGCGATGGTAAATCGAAGACCAGCACCGGTAATCCCGTTTTACCGTAAAAATCCACGTATCGAAAAAACGAAGGGTAAAAACTTCCGAGACCCGATAGAGATTCGGATAGTCTTTTTTAGGCATTAAACTATCCACTGACGACTGAAAGCTATCAAAGCCGTAAAACTCACAAAGAACTTCGTTTTGGCTTGTTATGGCTCCCGTAACTTTAAACGATCCAGAAGTTATGGCCGTCCGAATAATTGATATCTACAGGATGCAACATCCACGGTGCAAGGTGCAACATCCGTCCGAAATGGCGAAACAGTGCCGTACGACTTTTAGAAATGCATGCATGGATTTGAAAAGGAATAGTACCATGGTGCACAATGCTCCAGCGAAGGTAAATCGAAGACCAGCCCGGATAATCCCTTTTTACCAAAAAAATCCACGTGTCGAAAAAACGAAGGGTAAAAAACTTTCGAGTCCCGATTGAGATTCGGATAGTCATTTTTGGGCTTTAAACTATCAATTGACGGCTGAAAGCTGTCAAAGCCGTAGAACTCACAGAGGGCTTCGTTTTGACTAGTTATGTCTCTCGTAACTCTAAACGAGGCAGAAGTTATGGCCGTCCGAATAATCAATATCGACAGGGTGCAACATCCACAGCGCAAGGTGCAACATCCGTCCTAAATGGAGAAACAATGCCGTACGACTTCTAGAAATGCGTGTATGAATTTGAAACGGAACAATACCGTGGTGCACCACTCTCCAGTGATGATAAATCGAAGAACAACCTTGGTAATCCCGTTTTACCGAAAAAATCCACGTGTCGAAAAAACGAAGGGTAAAAAATTTCCGAGACTCGATTGAGATTCAGATAGTCTTTTTTGGGCTTCAAACTAACCATTGACGGCTGAAAGCTGTCAATGCTGTAGAACTCATATAGAGCTTCGTTTTGACTGGTTATGGCTCCCGTAACTTTAAACGAGCCAGAAGTTATGCCCATCGGAATAATCGATATCTACAGGGTGCAACATCCACGGTGCAAGGTGCAACATCCGTCCGAAATGGCGAAACAGTGCCTGCGACTTTTAGAAATGCGTGCATGGATTTGAAACGGAATAGTACCTTAGTGTGCCACACTCCAGCGATGGTAAATCGAAGACCAGCCATGGTAATCCCGTTTTACCGTAAAAATCCACGTGTCGAAAAAACGAAGGGTAAAAAACTTCGGAGACCCAATTGAGATTCGGATAGTCTTTTTTTGGCTTGAAACTATCCATCGACGGCTAAAAGCTGCTAAAGCCGTAGAACTCACACTGGCCTTCGTGTTGACTAGTTATGGCTCTAGTAACTCTAAACAAGCCAAAAGTTATGGCCGTCCGAATAATCGATATCTACAGGGTGCAACATCCACGGTGCAAGGTGCAACATCCGTCCAAAATGGCGAAACAGTACCGTACGACTTTTAAAAATGCATGCATGGATTTGAAACGGAACACTACCATGGTGCACCACTCTCCAGCAATGGTAAATCTAAGAACAACCCCGGTAATCCCGTTTTACCGTTCAAATCCACGTGTCGAAAAAACGAAGGGTAAAAAACTTCCGAGACCCTATTGAGATTCGAATTGTCTTTTTTGGGCTTTAAGCTATCCATTGACGGCTGAAAGCAGTCAAAGCCGTAAAACTCACAGAGAGCTTTGTTTTGACTGGTTATGGCTCCCGTAACTCTAAACGAGCCAGATGTCATGGCCGTCCAAATAATCGATATCTACATGGGGCAACATCCACGGTGCAAGGTGCAACATTCGTCCGAAATAGCGAAACAGTGCCGTACAACATTTAGAAATGCATGCATAGACTTGAAGCGGAATAGTACCATGGTGCACCACTCTCCAGCGATGGTAAATCGAAGACCAGCCACGGTAATCCCGTTTTACCGTAAAAATCCACGTGTCGAAAAAACGAAGGGTAAAAAACTTCTAAGACCAAATTGAGATTCAGATAGTCTTTTTTGGGCTTTATACTATCCATTGACGGCTGAAAGCTATAAAAGCTATAAAATTCATAGAGAGCTTCGTTTTGACTGGTTATGGCTCCCGTAACTCTAAACGAGCCAAAAGTTATGGCCGTCCGAATAATCGATATCTACAGGGTGCAACATCCACGGTGCAAGGTGCAACATCCGTCCGAAATGGCGAAACAGTACCGTACGACTTTTAAAAATGCATGCATGGATTTGAAACGGAACACTACCATGGTGCACCACTCTCCAGCAATGGTAAATCTAAGAACAACCCCGGTAATCTCGTTTTACCGTAAAAATCCCCGTGTCGAAAAAACGAAGGGTAAAAAACTTCCGAGACCCGATTGAGATTCGGAGAGTCTTTTTTGGGCTTTAAACTATCCATTTACGGCTGAAAGCTGTCACAGCCGTAGAACTCACACAGGCCGTCGTTTTGACTGGTTATGGCTCCCATAACTCTAAACGAGCCAGAAGTTATGGCCGTCTGAATAATCGATATCTGCAGGGTGCAATATCCAGGGTGCAAGGTGCAACATCCGTCCGAAATGGCAAAACAGTGCCATACGACTTTTAGAAACATGTGCATGGATTTGAAAAGGAACATTACCATGATGCACCACTCTCTAGCGATGGTAAATCGAAGACCAGCCACGGTAATCCCGTTTTACCGTAAAAATCCATGTGTCGAAAAAATGAAGGGTAAAAAATTTCCGAGACCCGATTGAGATTCAGATAGTCTTTTTTTGGCTTTAAACTACCATTGACGGATCAAAGCTGTCAAAGCCGTAGAACTCACTTAGAGCTTCGTTTTGACCGGTTTTGGCTCTCGTTACTCTAAACGAGCCAGAAGTTATGGCCGTACGAATAATCGATATCTTCAGGGTGCAACATCCACCGTGCAAGGTGCAACATCCGTCCGGAATGGTGAAACAGTGCCGTACGACTTTTAGAAATGCATGCATGTATTTGAATTGGAAAATTACCATGGTGCACCACTCTCCAGCGATGGTAAATCAATGACCAGTCCCGGTAATCCCGTTTTACCGTAAAAATCCACGTGTCGAAAAAACGAAGGGTAAAAAACTTACGAGACCTGATTGAGATTCAGATACTATTTTTTGGGCTTTAAACTATCCATTGACGACTGAAAGCTGTCGAAGCCGTAAAAATCACAGAGAGCTTCGTTTTGGCTGGTTATGGCTCCCGTAACTCTAAACGAGCAGAAGTTTTGGCCGTCCGAATAATCAATATCTACAGGGTGCAACATCCACAGTGCAAGGTGCAACATCCGTACGACATAGTTAAAGAATGTCGTACGACTTTTAGAAATGCGTCCATGGATTTGAAACGGAACAGTACCATAATGCACCACTCTCCAGCGATTGTAAATCAAAGACCAGCCCCGGTAATCCCGTTTTACCGCGAAAATCCACGTGTCGAAAAAACGAAGGGTAAAAAACTTCCAAGACCCGATTGAGATTCGATTGTCTTTTTTGGACTTTAAACTATCCATTGATGACTGAAAGCTGTCAAAGACGTAGAACTCACAGAGAGCTTCATTTTGACTGGTTATGTCTCCAGTAGCTCTAAACGAGACAGAAGTTATGGCCGTCCGAATAATCGTTATCTACAGGGTGCAACATCCACAATGCAAGGTGCAACATCCGTCCGAAATGGCGAAATATTTCTGTACGACTTTTAGAAATGCGTGCATGGATTTGAAATGGAATAGTACCATGGTGCACCACTCTCCAGCAATGGCAAATCGAAAACCAGCCACGGTAATCCCGTTTTACTGTAAAAATCCACGTGTCGAAAAAAGAAGGGTAAAAAACTTCCAAGACCCGATTGAGATTCAGATAGTCTTTTTTGGGCTTCAAACTTCCCATTGACGGCGGAAAGCAGTCAGAGCCGTAGAACTCACAGAGGGCTTGGTTTTGAGTGGTTGTGGCTCCCGTAACTCAAAACGAGCCAGAAGTTATGGCCGTTTGGATAATCGATATCTACAGGTGCAACATCCATAGTGCAAGGTGCAACATCCGTCCGAAATGGCGAAACAGTGCCATACGACTTTTAGAAATGCATGCATGAATTTGAAACGGAACAGTACCATGGTGCACCACTCACCAGCGATGGTAAATCGAAGACCAGCCACAGTAATCCCGTTTTACCGTAAAAATCCACGTGTCGAAAAAACGAAGGGTAAAAAACTTCCGAGACCCGATTGAGATTCAAATAGTCTTTTTTGGGCTTTAAACTATCCATTGATGGCTCAAAGCTGTCAAAGCCGTAGAACTCACACATAGCTTCGTTTTGACTGGTTTTGGCTCTCATTACTCTAAACGAGCCAGAAGTTATGGCCGTCCGAATAGTTGATATCTACAAAGTGCAACATCCACGGTGCAAGGTGCAACATCCGTCCGGAATGGTAAAACAGTGCCTTACGACTTTTAGAAATGCATGCATGGATTTGAATTGGAAAATTACCATGGTGCACCACTCTCCAGCGATGGTAAATCGAAGATCTGCCCCGGAAATCCCGTTTTACCATAAAAATCCACGTGTCGAAAAAACGAAGGGTAAAAAACTTACGAGACCCGATTGAGATTCAGATAGTCTTTTTTTGGCTTTAAACCACCCATTGACGACTGAAAGCTGTCAAAGCCGTAAAAATCACAGAGAGCTTCGTTTTGGCTGGTTATGGCTCCCGTAACTCTAAACGAGCCAGAAGTTTTGGCCGTCCGAATAATCAATATCTATAGGGTGCAACATCCACGGTGCAAGGTGCAACAACCGTCCGAAATAGTGAAACAGTGCCGTACAACTTTTAGAAATGCGTCCATGGATTTGAAACGGAACAGTACCATAGTGTACCACTCTCCAGCGATGGTAAATCGAAGACCACCCCCGGTAATCCCGTTTTACCGCAAAAATCCACGTGTCGAAAAAACGAAGGGTAAAAAACTTCCGGGACCCGATTGAGAGTCGATAGTCTTTTTTGGACTTCAAACTATCCATTGACGATTGAAAGCTGTCAAAGCCGTAGAACTCACAGAGAGCTTCGTTTTGGCTCGTTATGGCTCCGTAACTCTAAATGAGACAGAAGTTATGGCCGTCCAAATAATCGATATCTATAGGGTGCAACATCCACAGTGCAAGGTGCAACATCAATCCGAAATGGCGAAACATTTCCGTACGACTTTTAGAAATGCATGCATTTATTTGAAATGGAATAGTACCATGGTGCACCACTCTCCAGCAATTGCAAACCGAAGACCAGCCACAGTAATCCTGTTTTACCGTAAAAATCCACATGTCGAAAAAAGAAGGGTAAAAAACTTCCAAGACCCGATTGAGATTCAAATATTTTTTTGGGCTTCAAACTACCTATTGATGGCTAAAAGCGGTCAAAGCCGTAGAACTCACAGAGAGCTTCGTTTTGAGTGGTTATGGCTTCCGTAACTCAAAACGAGCTAGAAGTTATGGCCGTCCGGATAATCGATATCTACAGATGCAACTTCCACAGTGCAAAGTGCAACATCCATCCGAAATGGCGAAACAGTGCCGTACGAATTTTAGAAATGCGTGCATGGATTTGAAACGGAACAATACCATGGTGCACCACTCTCCAGCGATGGTAAATCGAAGACCAGCCACGGTAATCTCGTTTTGCCGTAAAAATCCACGTGTCGAAAAAACGAAGGGTAAAAAACTTCCAAGACCCGATTGAGATTCGATAGTCTTTTTTGGACTTTAAACTATCCATTGATGACTGAAAGCTTTCAAAGCTGTAGAACTCACAGAGAGCTTCGTTTTGTTTGGTTATGTCTCCCGTAACTCTAAACGAGACAGAAGTTATGGCCGTCCGAATAATCGATATCTACAGGGTGCAACATCCACAGTGCATGGTGCAACATCTGTCCGAAATGGCGAAACAGTTCCGCACGACATTTAGAAATGCGTGCATGGATTAGAAATGGAATAGTACCATGGTGCACCACTCTCCAGCAATGGCAAATCGAAGACCAGCCATGGTAATCCCGTTTTACCATAAAAATCCACGTGTCGAAAAAAGAAGGGTAAAAAATTTCCAAGACCCGATTGAGATTCAGATAGTCTATTTTGGGCTTCAAACTACCCATTGATGGATGAAAGCAATCAAAGCCGTAGAACTCACAGAGAGCTTCTTTTTGAGTGGTTATGGCTCTCGTAACTCAAAACGAGCCAGAAGTTATGGTTGTCCGGATAATCGATATCTACAGGTGCAACATCCACAGTGCATGGTGCAACATCCGTCTGAAATGGCGAAACAGTGCCATACAACTTTTAGAAATGCGTGCATGGATTTGAAATGGAACATTACCATGGTGCACCACTCTCCAGCGATGGTAAATCGAAGACTAGCCACGGTAATCCCGTTTTACCGTAAAAATCCACGTGTTGAAAAAACGAAGGGTAAAAATCTTCGGGGACCCGATAGAGATTCAGATAGTCTTTTTTGGGATTTAAACTATCCATTGAGAGCTCAAAGCTGTCAAAGCCATAGAACTCACACAGAGCTTCGTTTTGACCGGTTTTGGCTCTCGTTACTCTAAACAAGTCAGAAGTTATGGCCGTCCGAATAATCGATATCTACAGGGTGCAACACCCACGGTGCAAGGTGCAACATCCGTCCGGAATGGTGAAAAGTGCCTTACGACTTTTAGAAATGCATGCATGGATTTGAATTGGAAAATTAACATGGTGCACCACTCTCCAGCGATGGTAAATCGAAAACCATCCCCGGTAATCCCGTTTTACCGTAAAAATCCACGTGTCAAAAAAACGAAGGGTAAAAAACTTACGAGACCCGATTGAGATTCGGATAGTCTTTTTTGGGCTTTAAACTATCCATTGATGACTGAAAGATGTCAAAGCTGTAAAAATCACAGAGAGCTTCGTTTTGGCTGGTTATGTCTCCCGTAACTCTAAACGAGCCAGAAGTTTTGGCGTCTGAATAATCAATATCTAAAGGATGCAACATCCACGGTGCAAGGTGCAACATCCATCCGAAATAGTGAAACAGTGCCGTACGACTTTTAGAAATGCCTGCATGGATTTGAAACGGAACAATACCATGGTGCACCACCCTACAGCGATGGTAAATCGAAGACCAGCCACGGCAATCCCGTTTTACCGTAAAAATCCACGTGTCGAAAAAACGAAGGGTAAAAAACTTCCAAGACCCGATTGAGATTCGATAGTCTTTTTTGGACTTTAAACTACCATTGATGACTGAAAGCTGTCAAAGCTGTAGAACTCACAGAGAGCTTCGTTTTGGCTGGTTATGGCTCCCGTAACACTAAACGAGACAGAAGTTATGGCCGTCCGAATAATCGATATCTACAAGGTGCAATAACCACAGTGCCAGGTGCAACATCCGTCCGAAATGGCAAAACATTTCCGTACGACTTTTAGAAATGCTTGCATTTATTTGAAACGGAATAGAACCATGGTGCACCACTCTCCAGCAATTGCAAATCAAAGACCAGCCACGGTAATCCCGTTTTACCGTAAAAATCCGCATGTCGAAAAAAGAAGGGTAAAAAACTTCCATGACCCGATTGAGATTCAGATAGTCTTTTTTGGGCTTCAAACTACCTATTGACGGCTAAAAGCGGTCAAAGCCGTAGAACTCACAGAGAGCTTCGTTTTGAGAGGTTATGGCTCCAGTAACTCAAAATGAGCCAGAAGTTATGGCCGTCTGGATAATCGATATCTACTGGTGCAACATCCACAGTGCAAGGTGCAACATCCGTCCGAAATGGAAAAACAGTGCCATACGGCTTTTAGAAATGTGTGCATGGATTTGAAACGGAACAGTACCATGGTGCACCACTCTCCAGCGATGGTAAATCGAAGATCAGCAACGGTAGTCCCGTTTTATCGTAAAAATCCACGTGTCAAAAAAACGAAGGGCAAAAAACTTCAAAGACCCGATTGAGATTCGATAGTCTTTTTTTGACTTTAAACTATCCACTGATGACTGAAAGCTGTCAAAGCCGTAGAACTCATAGAGAGCTTCATTTTGACTGGTTATGTCTCCCGTAACTCTAAACGAGACAGAAGTTATGGTCGTCCGAATAATCGATATCTACAGGGTGCAACATCCACAGTCCAAGGTGCAACATCCATCCGAAATGGCGAAACAGTTCTGTATGACTTTTAGAACTACGCGCATGAATTTGAAATGTAATAGTACCATGGTGCACCACTCTCCAGCAATGGCAAATCGAAGACCTGCCACGGTAATCCCGTTTTACCGTAAAAATCAACGTGTCGAAAAAAGAAGGGTAAAAAACTTCCAAGACCCGATTGAGATTCAGACAGTATTTTTTGGGCTTCAAACTGCCCATTGACGGCTGAAAGCAGTCAAAGCCGTAGAACTCTCAGAGAGCTTCGTTTTGAGTGGTTATGGCTTTCGTAACTCAAAACGACCCAGAAGTTATGGCCGTCCGGATAATCGATATTTACAGGTGCAACATCCACAGTGCAAGGTGCAACATCCGTCCGAAATGGCGAAACCTTGCCATACGGCTTTTAGAAATGCGTGCATGGATTTGAAACGGAGCAGTACCATGGTGCACCACTCTCCAGCGAAGGTAAATCGAAGACCAGCCACGGTAATCCCGTTTTACCGTAAAAATCCACGTGTCGAAAAAACGAAGGGTAAAAAACTTCCAAGACCCGATAGAGATTCAGATAGTCTTTTTTGGGCTTTAAACTATCCATTGACGGCTCAAAGCTGTCAAAGCTGTAGAAATCACACAGAGCTTCGTTTTGAACGGTTTTGGCTCTCGTTACTCTAAACGAGCCAGAAGTTATGGCTGTCCGAATAATCGATATCTACAGGGTGCAACATCCACGGTGCAAGTTGCAACATCCATCCGGAATGGTGAAACAGTGTCTTACGAATTTTAGAAATGCATGCATGGATTTGAATTGGAAAATTACCATGGTGAACCACTCTCCAGCGATAGCAAATCGAAGACCAGCCCCGGTAATCCCGTTTTACCGTAAAAATCCACGTGTCGAAAAAACGAAGGGTAAAAAACTTACGAGACCCGATTGAGATTCGGATAGTATTTTTTGGGCTTTAAACCATCCATTGACGACTGAAAGATGTTAAGCCGTAAAAATCACAGAGAGCTTCGTTTTGGCTGGTTATGGCTCCCGTAACTCTTAACGAGCCAGAAGTTTTGGTCGTCCGAATAATCAATATCTACAGGGTGCAACATCCACGGTGCAAGGTGCAACATCCGTCCGAAATAGTGAAACAGTGTCGTACGACTTTTAGAAATGCGTCCATTGATTTGAAACGGTACAGTACCATGGTGCACCACTCTCCAGCGATGGTAAATCAAAGACCAGCCTTGGTAATCCCGTTTTACCGCAAAAATCCACGTGTCGAAAAAACGAAGGGCAAAAAACTTCCGGGACCCGATTGAGATTCGATATTCTTTTTTGAACTTCAAACTGTCCATTGACGACTGAAAGCTGTAAAAGCCGTAGAAATCACAGAGAGCTTCGTTTTGGCTTGTTATGGCTCCCGTAACTCTAAACGAGACAGAAGTTATGGCCGTCCGAATAATCGATATCTACAGAGTGCAACATCCACGGTGCAAGTTGCAACATCCGTCCGAAATGGCGAAACATTTCCGTATGACTTTTAGAAATGCGTGCATGGATTTGAACAGAATAGTACAATGGTGCACCACTCTTCAGAAATTGCAAATCGAAGACCAGCCACGGTAATCCCGTTTTAACGTAAAAATCCACATGTCGAAAAAAGAAGGGTAAAAAACTTCCGAGACCCGATTGAGTTTTAGATAGTCTTTTTTGGGCTTCAAACCACCCATTGACGGCTGAAAGAGGTTAAAGCCGTAGAACTCACAAAGAGCTTCGTTTTGAGTAGTTATGGCTCCTGTAACTCAAAACGAGCCAGAAGTTATGGCCGTCCGGATAATCGATATCTACATGTGCAACATCCACAGTGCAAGGTGCAACATCCGTCCGAAATGGAGAAACAGTGCCATAAGACTTTTAGAAATGCGTGCGTGGATTTGAAACAGAACAGTACCATGGTGCACCACTCTCCAGCGATGGTGAATCGATGACCGGCCTCTGTAATCTCGTTTTACGGTAAAAATCCACGTGTCGAAGAAACGAAGGGTAAAAAACTTCCGAGACCCGATTGAGATTCGGGTAGTCTTTTTGGGGATTTAAACTATCCATTGACGGCTGAAAGCGGTCAATGCCATAGAAATCACAGAGTGCTTCGTTTTCACTGGTTATGGCTCCCGTAACTGTAAATGCGCCAGATGTTATGGCCGTCCGAATAATCGATTTCTATAGGGTGCAACATCCACGGTGCCAGGTGCAACATCCGTCCAAAATGGCGAAACAGTGCCGTACAACTTTTAGAAATGCATGCATGGATTTGAAAAGGAACAGTACCATGGTGTACCACTCTCCAGCGAAGGTAAATCGAAGACCAGCCCTGGTAATCCCATTGTACTGTAAAAATCCACGTTTCGAAAAAACGAAGGCTAAAAAACATCCGAGACCCGATTGAGACTCAAATAGTCTTTTTTGGGCTTTAAACTATCCATTGAAGGTTGAAAGCCGTCAAAGCTGTAAAACTCACAAAGAGCTTCGTTTTGACTGGTTATGGCTCCCATAACTCTAAACGAGCCAGAAGTTATGGCCGTTTGAATATTCGATATCTACAGGGTGCAACATCCGTCCCAAATGGCGAAACAGTGTCGTACAGCATTTAGAAATGCATGCATGGATTTCAAACGGAACAATACCCTGGTGCACCACTCTCCAGCGATGGTAAATCGAAGACCAGCCACGGTAATCCCGTTTTACCGAAAAATTCCACGTGTCGAAAAAACGAAGGGTAAAAAACTTCCGAGACCCGATTGAGATTCGAATAGTCTTTTTTGGGCTTTAAACTATCCATTGATGGCTCAAAGCTGTAAAACCGTAGAACTCACACAGAGCTTCGTTTTGACTGGTTATGGCTCTCGTAACTCTAAAGGAGCCAGAAGTTATGGCCGTCCGAATAATCGATATCTACAGGGTGCAACATCCATGGTGAAAGGTGCAACATACGTCTGAAATGGCGAAACAGTGCCGTACGACTTTTAGATATGCATGCATGGATTTGAATCAGGGAAGTACCATGGTGCACCACTCTCCAGCGATGGTAAATCGAAGACCAACTCCGGTAATCCCGTTTTACCGTAAAAATCCATGTTTCAAAAAAATGAAGGGTAAAAAACTTCCGAGACCCGATTGAGATTCGGATGGTCTTTTTTGGGATTTAAACTATCCGTTGACCGCTGAAAGCTATCAAAGCCGCAAAACTCACAGAGAGCTTCGTTTTGACTGGTTATGGCTCTCGCAACTCTAAACGAGGCAGAAGTTATGACCATCCAAATAATCGATATCTACAGGGTGCAACATCCACGGTGCAAGGTGCAACATCCATCCGAAATGGCGAAATAGTGTCGTACGACATTTAAAAATGCATGCAAGGATTTGAAACGGAACAGTTCCATGGTGCACCACTCTCCAGCGATGGTAAATCGAAGACTAGCCATGGTAATCCCGTTTTACCGTAAAAATACACGTGTCGAAAAAACGAAGGGTAAAAAACTTCCGAGGCCCCATTGAGATTCAGATAGTCTTTTTTGGGCTTTAAACTATCCATTGAAGGCTGAAAGCTGTCAAACCCGTAGAACTCACACATGCCTTCGTTTCGACTAGTTATGGCTCCCATAAGTCTAAACGAGCCAGAAGTTATGGCCGTCCGAATAGTCGATATCTATAGGGTGCAACATCCACGGTGCAAGGTGCAACATTCGTCCGAAATGGCGAAAAAGTGTCGTACGACATTTAGAAATGCGTGCAAGGATTTGAAACGGAACAGTACCATGGTGTACCACTCTCCAGCAATGGTAAATCGAAGACCAGCCACGGTAATCCCGTTTTACCGTATAAATCCACGTCTCGAAAAAACGAAGGGTAAAAAACTTCCGAGACCCGATTGAGATTCATATAGTCTTTTTTAGGCTTTAAAATACCCATTGATGGCTCAAAGCTGTCAAAGCCGTAGAACTTACACAGAGCTTTGTTTTGACTGGTTATGGCTCTCGTAACTCTAAACGAGCCAGAAGTTACGCACGTTTGAATAATCGATATCTATAGGGTGCAATATCCACGGTGCAAGGTGCAACATCCGTCCGAAAGGGTGAAATTGAGTCGTGCGACTTTTAGAAATGCATGCATGGATTTGAATCGGAACAGTACCATGGTGCACCACTCTGCAGCGATGGTAAATCGAAGACCAGCCCCGGTAATCCCATTTTACCATAAAAATCCACGTGTCGAAAGAACGAAGGTAAAAAACCTTCGAGCCCCGATTGAGATTCGTATAGTCTTTTTTGGGGTTTAAACAATCCATTGATGACTGAGAGCTGTCAATGCCATAAAAATCACAGAGAGCTTCGTTTTGGCTGGTTATGGCTCCCGTAACTCTAAACGAGACAGAAGTTATGGCCGTCCGAATAATCGATATCTACAGGGTGCAACATCCATGGTGCAATGTGCAACATCCGTCTGAAATGGCAAAACAGTGCCGTTCGACTTTTAGAAATGCGTGTCGAAAAAACGAAGGGTAAAAAACTTCCGAGACCCGATTAAGATTTCGATTGTCTTTTTTGAGTTTCAAACTATCCATTGATGGCTGAAAGCTGTCAAAGCCGTATAACTCACAGAGAGCTTCGTTTTGACTGGTTATGGCTCCTGTAACTCTAAACGAGCCAGAAGTTATGGCCATCCGAATAATCGATATCTACAGGGTGCAACATCCACGGTGCAAGGTGCAACATCCGTCCGAAATGGCGAAACTATGTCGTACGACTTTTCGAAATGCGTGCATGGATTTGAAACAGAACAGTACCATGGTGCACCACTCTCTAGCGATGGTAAATCGAAGACTAGCCCGGCAATCCCGTTTTACCGTAAAAATCCACATGTCGGAAAAACGAAGGGTAAAAATCTTCAGAGACCCGATTGAGATTCGGATAGTCTTTTTTAGGCTTTAATCTATCCAATGACAGCTGAAAGCGGTCAAAGCCGTAGAACTCACACAGGCCTTCGTTTTGACTGGTTATGGCTCCCGTAACTTTAAACGAGCCAGAAGCGATGGCCGTCCGAATAATTGATATCTACAGGGTGCAACATCCACGGTGCAAGGTGCAACATCCATCTGAAATGGAGAAACAGTGCCGTACGACATTTAGAAATGCGTGCATGGATCTGAAATGGAATAGTACAATGATGCACCACTCTCCAGGGATTGTAAATCGAAGACCGGCAACGGTAATCCCGTTTTACCGTAAAAATCCACGTGTCAAAAAAACGAAGGGTAAAAAACTTCTAAGACCCGATTGACATTCAGATAGTCTTTTTTGGGCTTTAAACTATTCATTGACAGTAGACAGCTATCAAAGCCGTGGAACTCAAAGAGAGCTTCGTTTTGACTGGTTATGGCTTCCGTATCTCTGAACGAGCCAAATGTTATGGTCGTCCGAATAATCTATATCTACAGGTGCAACATCCACGGTGCAAGGTGCAACATCCATCCAAAATGGCGAAATAGTGCCGTACGACTTTTAGAAATGCGGTCATGGATTTGAAACGGAATAGTACCATAGTGCACCACTCTCCAACGATGGCAAATCGAAGACTAGCCCGGTAATCCTGTTTTACCGTAAAAATCCACGTGTCGAAAAAACGAAGGGTAAAAATCTTCTGAGACCCGATTGAGATTCGTATAGTCTTTTTTGGGCATTAATCTATCCATTGACGGCTGAAAGTGGTCAAAGCCGTAGAACTCACACAGGCCTTCGTTTTGACTGGTAATGGCTCCCGTAACTTTAAACGAGCCAGAAGCGATGGTCGTCCGAATAATTGATATCTACAGGGTGCAACATCCACGATGCAAGGTGCAACATCTGTCTGAAATGGCGAAACAGTGTCGTACGACATTTAGAAATGCGTGCATGGATTTGAAATGGAATAGTACAATGATGCACCACTCTCCAGGGATTGTAAATCGAAGACCCGCCATGGTAATCCCGTTTTACCGTAAAAATCCTTGTGTCGAAAAAACGAAGGGTAAAAAACTTCTAAGACCCGATTAACATTCAGATAGTCTTTTTTGGGTTTTAACCTATCCATTGACAGCAGAAAACTATCAAAGCCGTAGAACTCAAAGAGAGCTTCGTTTTGACTGGTTATGGCTCCCGTAACTCTAAACGAGCCAGAAGTTTTGGCCGTCCAAATAATCGGTATCTACAGGGTGCAACATCCACGGTGCAAGGTGCAACATCCGTCCGAAATGGCGAAACAGTGCCGTTTGACTTTTAGAAATGCGTGCATGGATATGAAAGGGAATAGTACCAAGGTGCACCACTCTTCAGCGATGGTAAATCGAAGACCAGCCACGGTAATCCCGTTTTACCGTAAAAATCCACGTGTCGAAAAAATGAAGGTAAAAAACTTCCGAGACCCGATTGAGATTCGTATAGTCATTTTTGGGCTTTAAACTATCCATTGACGGCTGAAAGCAGTCAAAGCCGTAGATCTCACAGAGAGCTTCGTTTTGACCGGTTATGCCTCCCGTAACTCTAAATGAGCCAGAAGTTATGGACGTCCGAATAATCGATATCTACAGGGTGCAACATCCACGGCGCAAGGTGCAACATCCGTCCGAAATGGCGAAACAGTGCCGTACGACTTTTAGAAATGCGTGCATGGATTTGAAATGGAACAGTACCATGGTGCACCACTCTCCAGCGATGATAAATCGAAGACCAGCCGCAGTAATCCCGTTATATCACAAAAATCCACGTGTCGAAAAAACGAAGGGTAAAATACTTCCGAGACTCGATTGACATTCAGATAGTCTTTTTTGGGCTTTAAACTATCCATTGACGGCTGAAAGCTATCAAAGCCGTAGAACTCAAAGGGAGATTCGTTTTGACTGGTTATGGCTCTCGGAATTCTAAACAAGCCAGAAGTTATGGCCGTCCGAATAATCGATATCTATAAGGTGCAACATCCACGGTGCAAGGTGCAACATCCGTCCAAAATGGCGAAACAATGTCGTACGACTTTTAGAAACGCGTGCATGGATTTGAAATGGAACAGTACCATGGTGTGCCACTCTCCAGCGATGGTAAATCGAAGACCAGCCATGGTAATCCCGTTTTACCGTAAAAATCCAAGTGTCGAAAAAACGAAGGGTAAAAAACTTACGAGACCCGATTGAGATTCAAATAGTGGTTTTTGGGCTTCAAACTACCCATTGACAGCTGAAAACTGTCAAAGCCATAGAACTCACAGAGAGCTTCGTTTTGACTAGTTATGGCTCTCGTAAATCTAAACGAGCCAGAAGTTATGGTCATTCGAATAATCGATATCTATAGGGTGCAACATCCACGGTGCAAGGTGCAACATCCGTCCGAAATGGCGAATCTGCCCCGTACGAATTTTAGAAATGCGTGTATGGATTTGAAACTTAACAGTACCATGGTGCATTCACTCTCCAACGATGGTATATCGAAGACCAGCCCCGGTAATCCCGTTATACCGTAAAAATCCACGCATCGAAAAAACAAAGGGTAAACAACTTTCGAGAGCCGATTGAGATTCGGATAGTCTTTTTCGGGATTTAAATTATCCATTGACGGCTGAAAGCGGTCAAAGCCGTAGAATTCACACAGGACTTCGTTTTGACTGGTTATGGATCCCGTAACTCTAAACGAGCCAGAAGTTATGGCCGTCCGAATAATCGATATCTACAGGGTGCAACATCCACGATGCAAGGTGCAACATCCGTCCGAAATGGAGAAACAGCGTCGTACGACTTTTAGAAATGCGTGCATGGATTTCAAACGGAACAGTACCATGGTGCGCCACTCTCCAGTGATTGTAAATCAAAGACCAGCCACGGTAATCCCGTTTTACCGTAAAAATCCACGTGTCGAAAAAACGAAGGGTAAAAAATTTCAGAGACCCGATTGAGATTCGGATAGTCTTTTTTAGGCTTTAAACTATCCATCGACGACTCAGTACTGTCAAAGCCCTAGAACTCACACAGAGCTTTGTTTTGACCGGTTAGGGCTCTAATAACTTTAAACGAGCCAAAAGTTATGGCCGTCCGAATAATCGATATCTATAGGGTGCATCCAGGGTGCAAGGTGCTACATCTGTCCGAAATGGTGAAATAGTGCCGTACGACTTTTAGAAATGCATGCATGGATTCGAATTGGAACTGTACCGTGGTGCACCATTCTACATTGATGATAAATCGAAGACCAGCCTCGATAATCCCGTTTTACCGTAAAAATCCACTCGTCAAAAAAACGAAGGGTAAAAACTTCCGAAACCCGATTGAGATTCAGATAGTCTTTTTTGGGCTTTAAACTATCCATTGACGGCTGAAAGCTGTCAAAGCCGTAGAACTCACACAGGCTTTGTTTTGACTAGTTATGGCTCCTGTATCTCTAAACGAGCCATAAGTTATGGCCGTCCGAATAAACGATATCTACAAGGTGCAACATCTACGGTGCAAGGTGCAACATCCGTCCGAAATGGCGAAACAGTGATGTACGACGATTAGAAATGCATGCATGGATTTGAAATGGAATAGTACCATGGTGCACCGCTCTATAGGGATGGTAAATCGAAGACCAGCTACGGTAATCCAGTTTTACCGTAAAAATCCACGTGTCGAAAAAACGAAGGGTAAAAAACTTTCGAGACCCGATTGAGATTCAGATAGTCTTTTTTGGGCCTTAAACTATCCATTGATGGCTTAAAGCTGTCACAGCCGTAGAAATCACAGAGGCCTTCGTTTTGACTGGTTATAACTTCCATTACTCTAAACGAGCCAGAAGTTATGGCCGTCCGAATAATCGATATCTACAGGGTGCAACATCCACGGTGCAAGGTGCAACATCCGTCCGAAATGGCGAAACTGTGTCGTACGACTTTTAAAAATGCATGCATGGATTTGAAACGGAACAGTACCACGGTGCACCACTCTCCAGCGATGGTAAATCGAAGACCATCCACGGTAATCCAGTTTTACCGTAAAAATCCCCTTGACGAAAAAACGAAGGGTAAAACACTTCCGAGACCCGATTGAGATTCAGATAATCTTTTTTGGGCTTTAAACTATCCATTAACGGCTCAAAGCTGTCAAACCCGTAGAACTCACACAGAGATTCGTTTTGACTAGTTATGGCTCTCATTACTCTAAACGAGGCAGAAGTTATGGCCGTTTGTATAATCGATATCTACAGGGTGCAACATCCACGATGCAAGGTGCAACATCCATCCAAAATGGAGAAACAGTGCCGTACAACTTTTAGAAATGCATGCATGGATTTGAATTGGAAAATTACCATGGTGAACCACTCTCCAGCGATGGTAAATCGAAGACCAGCCCCTGTAATCCCGTTTTACCGTAAAAATCCACGTGTCGAAAAAACGAAGGGTAAAAAACTTCTGAGACCCGATTGAGATTCGGATAGTCTTTTTGGGCTTTAAACTATCCATTGACGACTGAAAGCTGACAAAGCTGTAAAAATCACAGAGAGCTTCGTTTTGGCTGGTTATGGCTCCCGTAACTCTAAACGAGCCAGAAGTTATGGCCGTCCGAATAATCGATATCTACAGGGGCAACATCCATGGTGCAAGGTGCAAGATCCATCGGAAATGGTAAAACAATGTCGTACGACTTTTAGAAATGCATGCATGGATTAGAAACGGAACAGTACCATGGCGTACCAATGGTAAATCGAAGACCAGCCCCGGTAATCCCGTTCTACCGCAAAAATCCACGTGTCGAAAAACGAAGGGTAAAAAACTTCTGAGACCCGATTGAGATTCGGATAGTATATTTTGGGCTTTAAACTATCCATTTGCGGATGAAAGCAGTCAAAGCCGTAGAACTCACAGAGAGCATCAGTTCGACTGGATATGGCTCCCGTAACTCTAAACGAGCCAGAAGTTACGGCCGTTCGAATAATCGATATCTACAGGGTGCAACATCCACAGTGCAAGGTGCAACATCCGTCCGAAATGGTGAAACAATACTGTAGGACTTTTAGAAAAGCGTGCATGGATTTGAAACGGAACAGTACCATGGTGTGCCACTCTCCAACGATGGTAAATCGAAGACCAACTGTTTGCGCCAAAATTGGTCACAAACCCCAAGTGTTGTGAAAGCACCAGTGTATGAATATAAATCAGCAATATTCAAACACAGATCACAGATCTAAGCAAGCAATATGCAGCACATAAGAAATTATGAACAAGAACACACGATTTATAGTGGTTCGGCTATCTCCGGCCTACGTCCACTTCAAAGTTTTTAACTTTTATTGATGTTCTTCGCTGATTACAGTTGATTATAGCGGATTACAATGGATTATAACTCTGAAGTTTGAGTATAACGGTAGTAGTGGAGTGCACAGTAGAGTGTGGTAGAGTCTGGATGCTTCCAAATCAAGATCCCCTTTTCTGAATGACCTGGGGCCCTATTTATAGGCGTAGGAGGCTGATATTTCTCCTAAAAGTACGGTAGACCGCTTCAGGCACGTGAGGGGGCCTACACGGCGAAACCTAGAGACCCGGGCCCACATTGGGATCGATTCGACCCTTGGTTCGAATCGATCAAGAAATTATCCGATCGTGATGAAACGTGGCGTGGACATTCTTCAATACGTAGGCAAACTCCTGTAAAAATTTCATGGCATTTGGATCAAGGGATTGAGAGATATGATCGATTCGAAGTGGGGATTTTCGTTTGGCTGTTTGGGTCGAATCGATCCCTTCGAATCCACTTCCTTCGAACCCATCAGCTCACGCATTCTTGTGATGAGCTGGCGCGCGTCCTTCGAGTCGATCCACTTATTGCTCCGAGTTGAATGGGTCGACTCCGTGTCCTTTTCTGCCTTGACCAAGTGGATTCGAAGGCTTTGTTCACAAAGAGATTCGAACCGGGGTGATTCGAATCGATTGTGGCGCGCTTTACTGGATGGTTTCGAACACAACCTCTTCCATGGATTCGAAGCAAGGGTACTGGGTGGATACGAACCAATGCATGGTTGATGGAGTCGAAGTATGGCCACTTGGATGGAGTCGAACTGCTTGCTTGCTTGATGGGTTCGAATTAGATGGATTCGAACTAAATGGAGTCGAGATGAGACATGAGGATGGATTCGAACTTCATGGATTCAAAGTATTCCAAAGTGATGGATTCAAAGTAAGGGGAACCGAATCAATGGATTCGAACCGAACCAGGTTCATCTCCCTTAAATTGAATCCATCATATCTTGAGCATACGAACTTGGATTGACTTGAAATTTGAACCACTGGCTTCTATTATCTTTCTGGTCATGTCCTATCAATTGTAGCTCAATCTGGACTCGGACAAAATTCATCGATATCCATGGTTATCCTGCAGTACATAGTTGATACTCAAGAATAATAATCATTGATTCTCAGTAAATTTTGTATATCCTAACTTTGCCAAAAGTTGGGATAACACTTTGCCCCCCAAAACATGCCTTTTGGTAAAAGATATGTTTTGAACGGTCTTAAATCGAATGTAGTAAATTCACGTTTCATTCACAGCTGCAGTATTATCAATCAAGTTTATGGCTGTTCGAAGCCGAACCAACATTCATTCTTTCCGTAGAAGTTGAGATTGAAGTTCCGTAGTCTCTACGGACTATTAATGGCTACTGTGAACCCTTACTAAGTCCATTCTAGACTTAGTGATTGAATAGAAAGATCCTATTGCACTCCGGCGTTGCTTTCTATCCCTTGCACTCTGGTCCCGGTTAGGACGCATAGCGATGTCATGGTCGTTCTGGACCGATCATAGCCTCTCTGGCCTCTTGTTGGATCCCATCCTGTCACTCTCCGGTGAAGGGGAAACATCGCTTAAGTGAGTTGATCCTGTCGCTCTCCGGCGAAGCAACTCACTTCTTGCACTCCGGTTCAGTGTATCTGAACATTAAGCGATGTCTTGGTCGTTCGAGACCAATCATAGCCTCTCCGGGCTCTTGCTGGATCCCATCCTATCACTCTCCGGTGAAGGGGAAACAACGCTTAAGTGAGTTGATCCTGTCGCTCTCCGGCGAAGCAACTCACTTCTTGCACTCCGGACCCCGCCCTTCGGGTAGGGTCATAAAGCGATCATTTTTATATTGGTATTTAATGTTGATCTTCTGACTCTTTGGCCAAAAGGTTTATTGCAAGAGAGTCTAATTTATTTATTCGAGTTCTAGATGTTCAATCTCAAACATCAGAAAAAGCTAAACATTGCCTCTCCGGGCATATTTGTTTATCTCCATCTCAGAGCATGCCTAGGGATCTCTCCGGTTCCCGTACATGTGTAAGTGGAGTAACCGTTTATTCTGAAAATAAATCTAAATAAAATTATTCGACCGAAGTCCAAATCCTGGACTTGGCCCTTGCCGTCTTTAATCAGTGGATGACGAGTCGTGATCCCGATCCAAGATCGTTCCTGTTAGGTGGAGGCGGTAGTTGTTCAGGCCTTACCGCCACTGTCCGTTCTCTGACAAATTGTTGCAATCTACCAACCCTAGCCTGTTCTTCCACCTCATCCTTTAGGTGGCGCCATTCATCTGTGGTGTGCCCATCCAGCTCATGGAATAGGCAATATTTTCCAGTCATGCGCTCCCGCTCAGTGGGATCCCTGATAGGTGGCTTTCGATAGGGGAGTTGCCCCCGAGTTTCTGTATAGATTCTTTCTAGGCCTGGAGTTAGATCTGTGTACTGCCTAAATATTGATTCTCGGAATTTCTTCCATTTATCAGGACCATCATGTCTGTCATCCCATTTCCTTTTTCCCTTGTCCACTCCGGACTGTTCTCTGGAGGTTCCTCCGCTCTGCGCAACATTTGTTTCCAGCCTCTCGGCTCGTGATTCTTCTAATCGGATGAACTTTTCAGCTTTATGAAAGAACTCTCCAAGATCTTGTGGTGGATCTTTAGTCAGAGAATATTTGAATTTGGAGCCTTCCGCGACTCCTTCCACCGCTGCCATCAAAATTATCGATGGATCCGGGCGATCTACAGAAGTCACTGTTACATTGAATCTTAGTAGGAAATCTTTTATGGACTCTCCGGCCCTTTGCTTGATCGAAGCTAGAGTCATTACGCTCTTGGTCGCGTCAAATGGACCCTAAAATGTCTCATGAAGCAGTCTACAAGCTCGCTCCATGTTCCGATTGATCTAGTTTCTAGTTTCCTGAACCAAAGCGCAGCCAAATTTGACAAATATAGAGGGAAGGATCGTGCCATCACCTCCTCGGATGCCCCCAGCACTTCCATGTGCCTAATATATTTGGTAATATGCATGGTCGTGTGTGACCTTCCGTCATAAGGATCTAGCGTTGGTAGTTTGAATTTAGGAGGGTTCCTCACGTTACGGATGTTCGGAGTGAACGGACTCCAACTGACCTCTTCCAGCCCTCCACTAGGTAATCCTCCTCTCATTATTCGCCGCATCAGGCCAATCATTCTCTCGTCTCCGTCTAGGGGTTGCCCCCTTGTCAAGTTCCTATCCTGCTCCCCGAGTCTTGATGGGAATTCTGGTACGTATTCTTCTGGTGGTTCGTTAGCATATGTATTGATTCCAGCTTGTTGAGCTCCGTCTGTCGGTCTTCCAGCATCGGACCCTGAGGGTCTGGCCCCAAGCCCTTGTTGGTCACCTTCAATTCCTGCATTCTGATCATGACCTTGACCTTCGTTAGCTTCTGTAATCCTGATTCCTTGTCCCGCACTTGCAGTTGTTGTAGTTGGTCCAAGGTTCTGCATATTCGCTGCCCTCATTTGTTCGAGGAAATTCTGCAGCATCTCCTGTTGGGTCTTCATCATGCTTTCGCGTATTGAATTAGCCATAGCCTCCATCTCGTCTCTAGTGATGTAGATGGAAGCTTGTCCTTCTCCTGCTCCGGAGGATGCTTCTTGGCTTCCTCCTTGTTGGCTCCGATCAACTCTTTGTCTTGTTTGTCGAGTCATTGTCTCTGAATCGGAATCCTTCAAACTCTTAAATCTGAATTCTGAATCTGATGTAGCGGGTGCTAGTTCCTTCTCGGTGAAAGCACCAAAGTGTTTGCGCCAAAATTGGTCACAAACCCCAAGTGTTGTGAAAGCACCAGTGTATGAATATAAATCAGCAATATTCAAACACAGATCACAGATCGAAGCAAGCAATATGCAGCAAAGCAGAAATTATGAACAAGAACACACGATTTATAGTGGTTCGGCTATCTCCGGCCTACGTCCACTTCAAAGTTTTTAACTTTTATTGATGTTCTTCGCTGATTACAGCTGATTATAGCGGATTACAATGGATTATAACTTTGATGTTTGAGTATGACGGTAGTAGTGGAGTGCACAGTAGAGTGTGGTAGAGTCTGGATGCTTCCAAATCAAGATCCCCTTTTCTGAATGACCTGGGGCTCTATTTATAGGCGTAGGAGGCTGATATTTCTCCTAAAAGTACGGTAGACCGCTTCAGGCACGTGAGGGGGCCCACACGGCCGAAACCTAGAGACCCGGGCCCACATGGGATCGATTCGACCCTTGGTTCGAATCGATCAAGAAATTATCCGATCGTGATGAAACTTGGCGTGGACATTCTTCAATACGTAGGCAAACTCCTGTAAAAATTTCATGGCATTTAGATCAAGGGATTGAGAGATATGATCGATTCGAAGTGGGGATTTTCGTTTGGCTGTTTGGGTCGAATCGATCCCTTCGAATCCACTTCCTTCGAACCCATCAGCTCACGTAGTCTTGTGACGAGGTGACGCACGTCCTTCGAGTCGATCCACTTATTGCTCCGAGTTGAATGGGTCGACTCCGCGTCCTTTGCTGCCTTGATCAAGTGGATTCGAAGGCTTTGTTCACAAAGAGATTCGAACAGGGGGGTGCTTCGAATCGATTGTGGCATGCTTTACTGGATGGTTTCAAACACAACCTCTTCCATGGATTCGAAGCAAGGGTACTGGGTGGGTTCGAAGTATGGCCACTTGGATGGACTCGAACTGCTTGCTTTCTTGATGGGTTCGAAGTAGGTGGATTCGAACTAGATGGAGTCGAGCTGAGACATGAGGATGGGTTCGAACTTCATGGATTCGAAGTATTCCAAAGTGATGGATTCGAAGTAAGGGGAGCCGAATCAATGGATTCGAACCGAACAAGGTTCATCTCCCTTAAATTGAATCCATCATATCTTGAGCATACGAACTCGAATTGACTTGAAATTTGAGCCACTGGCTTCTATGATCTTTCTGATCATGTCCTATCAACTGTAGCTCAATCTGGACTCGGACAAAATTCATCGATATCCATGGTTATCCTACAGTACATAGTTGATACTCAAGAATAATAATCATTGATTCTCAGTAAATTCTGGATATCCTAACTTTGCCAAAAGTTGGGATAACACCAGCCGCGGTAATCCCGTTTTACCGCAAAAATCCATGTGTCGAAAAAACGAAGGGTAAAAAACTTCCGAGACCCGATTGAGATTCGGATAGTCTTTTTCGGGCTTCAAACTACCCATTGACGGCAGAGAGCTATCAAAGTCGTAGAACTCATAGAGAGCTTCGTTTGGACTGGTTATGGCTCCCGTAACTCTAAACGAGCCAGAAGTTATGGCCGTCCGGAAAATCGATATCTACAGGGTGCAACATCCACAGTGCTAGGTGCAACATCCGTCCGAAATGGCGAATCGGTGCCATACGAATTTTAAAAATACTACATGGATTTGAAACGGAATAGTACCATGGTGCACCACTCTCCAGCGATGGTAAATCGAAGACCAGCCCCGGTAATCCCGTTTTACCGTAAAAATCCACGTGTCGAAATAACGAAGGGTAAAAAACATTCGAGACCCGATTGAGATTCGGATAGTCTTTTTTGGGCCTTAAACTATCAATTAATGGCTGAAAGCTGTCAAAGCCGTAGAACTCGCAGAGTGCTTCGTTTTGACTGGTTATGGCTCCCGTAATTCTAAATGCGCCAGATTTTATGGCCATCCGAATAATCGATATCTACAGGGTGCAACATCCACGGTGCCAGTGCAACATCCGTCCGAAATGGCGAAACAACGCCGTACGACTTTTAGAAATGCGTGCATGGATTTGAAACGAAACAGTACCATGGTGCACCACTCTCCAGCGATGGTAAATCGAAGACCAGCCCTGGTAATCCCGTTTTACCGTAAAAATCCACGTATCGAAAAAACGAAGGATAAAAAACTTCCGAGACCCGATTGAGATTCGGATAGCCTTTTTTGGGCTTTAAACTATCCATTGACGGCTGAAAGCTGTCAAAGGCGTAAAACTCATAGAGAGCTTTGTTTTGACTGGTTATGGCTCCCATAACACTAAACGAG
This sequence comes from Allium cepa, assembly GCA_030765085.1. Classification (NCBI taxonomy): domain Eukaryota; kingdom Viridiplantae; phylum Streptophyta; class Magnoliopsida; order Asparagales; family Amaryllidaceae; genus Allium; species Allium cepa. Next base: position 246,380,178 of record CM060930.1, read on the forward strand.
CCAGAAGTTATGGCAGTCCGAATAATCGATATCTACAGGGTGCAATATCCACGGTGCAATGTGCAACATCCGTCCGAAATGGCGAAATAGTGCCGTACGATATTTATCAATGCGTGCATGGATTTTAAATGGAACAGTACCATGGTGCACAGTGATGGTAAATCGAAGACCAGCCACGGTAATCCCGTTTTACCGTAAAATTCCACGTGTCGAAAAAACGAACGGTAAAAAACTTCCAAGACCCGATTGAGATTCGGATACTCTTTTTTGGTCTTAAACTATCCATTGATGGCTCAAAGCTGTCAAAGCCGTAGAACTCACATAGAGCTTCGTTTTGACTGGTTATGGCTCCCGAAACTCTAAACGAGCCAGAAGTTATGGCCATCCGAATAACCGATATCTACAGGGTGCAACATCCACTGTGCAAGGTGCAACATCCGTCTGAAATGGCGAAACAGCGTCATGCGACATTTAGAAATGCATGCTTGGATTTGAAACGGAACAGTACCATGGTGCACCACTCCCCAGCGATGGTAAATCGAAGACCATCCACGGTAATCCCGTTTTACCGTAAAAATCCACGTGTCGAAAAAACGAAGGGTAAAAAACTTCCGAGACCCGATTGAGATTAGGATAGTATTTTTTGGGCTTTAAACTATCCATTGATAGCTGAAAACCGTAGAACTCACACAGGCCTTTGTTTTGAATAGTTATGGGTCCCGTAACTGTAAATGAGCCAGAAGTTATTGCCGTCTGAATAATCGATATCTACATAGTGTAACATCCACGGTGCAAGGTGCAACATCCGTCCGAAATGGCGAAACAGTGTCGTATGTTTGCACCAAAATTGGTCACAACACTCTTTGGGAGTCGTTGAAGAGATAATAATGAAGAATGTAAATTCAAAACGAGTTATATCTAACAAAAACTCCAATCAACTGTAAAGTAAATGCGTAGACAAGCGATTTATAGTGGTTCGGCGTGTTGCCTACGTCCACTGTGAAGTTTTTTGCAGTTTTATTGATTCTCTTTCAATGATTACAAGTTGTTACAGCGATCAACAACGAGTTACAACTAGAAATTAGAAATCAACAACAAATTATGATGTAGGATTATGGAGATCTCGATCCGGTAGAGTCTGGGCGCTTGAGAGTCCAAAGATCCTTTCTCTGTTGGCTCAGGGGCTCTATTTATAAGCGTAGGATGGTGATATTTCGCTGAAAACTCGGGAGACCACTTCTGGCACGTGAGGGGGACCACGCGCCCGACCTCAGGAAATTTGGGCCCACTTTGGCATCGATTCAAACTTCATTCGAATCGATCAGAAAATCATCCAATCGAGGTGAAATTTGGTGTGGACATTCTTCTACATGTATGCAAGCTTCTGTGCAAATTTCGTGGCATGTGGATCATTAGATTAAGAGATATGATGGATACGAGATGATGTTCTTCGTGCAGTTGTTTGGTTCGAAACCATCCCTTTGAACCAATAGTTTCGAATCGATGGTGGCACGCGCCTCTGTGATGACGTGGAGCGCAAACCTCGAATCGATCCGGTCTTCACTCCGAGTTTACCGTGTCAACTTCATATACCTCGGCGTGTTCGTACCGTTGAATGACACGTCACCATGGCTAGTTGACTTGGGGGATTCGAACGAAGCTTCATTGATGGGTTCGAACAAGGCTTCATTTATGGGTTCGAACGAAACTTCATTGATGGGTTCGAACAAGGCTTCATTGATGGAGTCGAACGACCGATGCTTGATGGAGTCGAACTAGACTTTCTCTGATGGATACGAGCTTTGCAACTTCTCTATGGATACGAAGTCAATTGATGCAAACTTGAACCCTTCGATGGATTCGAAGGACGATGATCTGATGGATACGGAGCAAACACTGGCTGATGGATACGAGGTCCATCGATACGAACTCGATGGACTCGAAGTTAATGGAGTCGAATCTGAGAAACTTCGATGGATTCGAAGTTGATCGATACGAAGGTGATCGTTTCAACCCATTGTTCGGTGATGGATTCGAAATCTAGGTTTTTCCCTTCAAATTGAATGGATCATAACCCGAGCGTATGAACTCGGATTGACTTGAAATTTGAGATGCTGACTTCTATGATCTTTCTTGTCATGTCCTATCAATTATAGCTCAATCTGGACTCGGACAAAATTCAACGATATCCAAAGCGAAACGAAGTATGACCAATCTATGAGACGAACCGTCCTTCGTTTTCGATCGATCTTTTGGTATCACGGCTTTGCCAGAAAGCGGGATAACATTTGCCCCTCAAAGTATGTCTTGTGGAAACATGACGTGCTTTGAATAGCTGCAATTTCTTTCTGAACAATCATTGTTCTCTTTTGTTGAGACTCGTACCCTGTATTGCTGTATCCTTGCGTTGATACGATTGATTGCTATATAATAGTGCTTCGCCATTGGCTGTTGCATTCGTAACAAGATGAGTATTAGATCCCTGTAAATGTTTAAAATCGAATGTTAGTCCGACATATATGCACATATGTTAGTTTGGACCTTGTTAACGTTGTGCGTCCACTAGCCGTTGTCAGTTTTGTTTGCTATTGAATTTCGTGTCGATTCTCTCCTGGACTGATTTGGAAATTTGAGTTGAGACAACGCTTGATGGTTGTTTTGAAAAGTCCTTTCATATCGATCCTCTTCTGTACCGATATAGAAGGTTGAAGAAATCAACTTTGTGTTGCGCGAATGTAATATTTCGAATCGATGGGTATGAGCATCGATGGATACGAGATCAACATTCGTATTGACAAAGTATGCTTATGCTATGACGGTTACGAAATCGACATTCGAATCGATGGCTTGGATGAGTTTGAATCACCCGTTCATACCGATGAGAAGGGATGGATACGAAATTGCTGCTGGTATCGATCGGTTTTGATGGATACGAAATCGCAGTTCGTATTGATGAGAAATGATGGATACGAAATTTTTGTTCGTATCGGTAGGTTGTGGATGGAGTTGTGAATAGGGGCTTCGAATCGATGTGTCCACTGCTCACTTCGCATCGATGCGACTCAATGCTATGCTGTGTGTTTCGTATCGATGAAGCTTTAAGCGCATGGACTCGAATTGAGCTTTCGAACCGATCCATGGTCTGACTTGTTACGACCAGTCGAGTTGACTGGGAGGCGAATCGCCCCGGTCACTTTCGAGGTGCCATATAAATAGCAGGGGCTTTGCCATTTTTTCACTTTTCACCGTTGCCTTGTGTTTACTGTGTTTTGCATTGACTCAAAGCTTCAAAGAGAAAAGCATCGTGTCACGTCTTCGAACCAATCAAGATCCAAATCTTTTAATTTCTCGAATTTCACACTCAAATTATGTAATTAACCACGAATCCAAACGGCAAGGCTATTTCAAACCTACCTCTTTTTCATCGATTGAACACTCTGGTGATTGATAAAGCCAGATCTGGTTTGGAGGAGCTTCGAATCGATCTGGGGACTTGTGTTTGAATCGATGAGGGCGACATCATTTTTCCTTGGATTTCGCATCGATCCCTGGGATGCCCTCTGGAGGGGGTGTAGTTCGCACCGATTGACTATTGTGATTCGATTCGAAGTCCTTAACTTCTCATCGATACAAATTACATCTTTATGACCGATACGAAAGGTATCGATTCGAATGTGATCGATGTTAAGTTGAGGTTTTCCTGATCGGCACGAACCAGTTAACCAAGGATCGATTCGAAGTCATCCTTCATTGATCGATTCGAACTCGGCACCTGATCATCGATTCGAAGCACGCCCTTCTGTATCGATTCGATGTGGTATTATGATGGGTTCGAACGTGCTTCCTGTGATCAGTTCGAAACCCTCTATGATGGATATGAAAGTTTGACATTTTCTTAGCATAATTCCGACGAGCTTCATTCTTGCATATTTGGACTTGATAATTAAACTACATACTCGACCACCTTTCGAAGCTCGTCGATGGAACCATAACAACTTCTATCCGAATCAATTTCCATCATATAAATAGTTTAGTGATGACGGTCAACGATGACGGTCCTTATAACTGGACTCCATAGCTTTGTCGTTTGCATATTTCCTTTAACTCCGCGACATTTATTCAAGTAATGCACGACACTGCACAACACACATTCATACATTACACTGGGGAATGCACGGGTCCTTTGTCGTCTAACGATGGTTTCTCATGAGTCAGCGAGTCATGGAACCTTCAAGTTCGCAGCAGCAGGAGATTCAAAGCACAGTTACTTCAAGACTAGAGGTTCCGGATATTGAATCTGAGATCATCGGTCCAGCCCCGGACGAATTTCCCAATGCGTCTTTTATTGCCAATCCATCGGACTCCGTTCAGTCCAATATTTCTGAAGATATGTTGGGGAGAATATGCTTAAGGCATGGACTATCACTGGATGACGTGTTATTGCCGGGACCGAATGATAGACCACATAATCCGCCGGAGGGATATATAGCATTTAATCGCCATGCGTGCACGGCCGGGACGCTTCCTTCGTTCAATGAGTACATAAGGGAAGTGCTGTGTTTTTTGAGGATCGCCCCTTCTCAACTACACCCGAACGGATATGCTTCCGTGAATAGCTTGTTCATTGTCTTCATGGAGTACCTTTATAGACCACCGATCTCGACCGAGATCAGATATCTGTTCAATTTTAAAACTCGAAGTGATTACCCCTCATTCACATTTTTGGAAGCGGTGAGGAATTGCCATGTGGTCACTGGGTCCTGGACCAGGCTAAGCTATTACAGGACGGAATGGTTTTATGTCAGATGTCCTCCAGGGTTTGCCCGGCGATGGTTATTCAGACGTGAGTATAGTTGAGTTCTTAAATAATTATCGAGGCAATTGCAGTCGAAGTGAAACTTATATATTTTCCCCTTTTACAGCAACGATTCAACGACCTGAAGGTGAACACTTTAAGGAGATAGTGCGAGTGCTTCGAGAAGTCCCGAGCGAAGATAGGGATATCGAATTGCTTTTGACGGATGGGAATCTTTGGGTCTATGGGCTGATCGAACGGGGGCAGGGTATAAAGTTTGACGGGGCACTAAGGACCGTCTCGAAAAAACGAGTCAAGCACAAGAAGCCCAAAGTTATTATAGCCAAGGAGGCTGATTCTGAAAGAACCATACTGATGATGAGCCATTGGCCGGGACTACAGATGTAGTTCAGGATGTCGTAGAGCAGAGAAAAGGCAAGGCTGCCGTTTTTAAGTCGCCTGAAAAGGGAAGACGGAAGTCGGTCATCATGACTCGGCCCACCCCCGGAATTAGAATTTCGGAGAGGTCTCCCCCAAGAATAGAAAGTCTCTTTGAAGGGCTTGCCTGTCTTCCAATGCGGATGATGTGTCTTTTCAACATGATGCCAGGTTGGAGGAATTCCATCGTACTCTAGAATTGAGCGAGCCATTTATTACTAGCATGGTCGACACTTCTGGTTGGTTGGGGGGAATGCATATTCATACACATTTCACGACACTACATAACCCTTTGTCGTAGGTCATCGGTTTCGAAAAAACCACTAACTTTATTCTCATTTCACTTTGCAGATATTATGACTAGATGCGGTTCGATGTTAGGAAGTCTACAACATGCTCGCAAATCTTCCTCATATTACGAGTCACAACGAAGAGAAGGTGATAGGGATTACGATCGTAAGTACTCCGGGTATTCTAGCCAAGAGCGGTACCAAAGAGATAGGGACTACAGACGTCGGTCTCGATCTCGCACTCCTCCTCCCAGAGCTCCAATACAACCTCCTGCCTATGTGTCCCGTCCTTCCGAACCTTCTCGATATAAGTCAGCTTCTCAGTCTTCTAGATCCGAGCCCCACCATCCCAGGTCTGAGGCAATGTTCCCGATAGTTGCGGAACAGCCTCCTACTGAAATTTCGGATGAAGGAGCAATCAGGCTTGCGCAATTAAAGAAGGACTTCCCGAATATTTTCTTTGACAACTGCATCTTTCCTCTTCACCTGAAAAGAATCCCGCCGGAGGCCGAGCAGGTGGCGCACGATTATGTGCAGGATTTTTACGCCCACTACAAGGCGTGGTATAAGGCGGCCGAGCGAGCGTCGTCATTAGCCTTCGAACGAGCGGCTACCATCGAAAAGCTTCAAGCCGAGTTGGCTCAAAAAGATCGCATCATACAAGTGCTGAACACTGAGGCTGAATCATCTCGTAAATCAGAGATGGAGGCTCTTACGAAGGCCGATGAAGCTCAAGCGGCCATGGATAGGATGAAAAAGGAGCACTATGTCACGGTGGAAGACATGGGCCATCGGAACGCCGTCGTCACTGCCGAGCGAGATGCCGCTGTGAAAGAGCTTAATGAGCCGATGGCTAAAGTCTCTGAAATTATGAAGGAAAGGGATACCGCCAATATTTCTGCACAGGAGGCACGTGATCAGGCGGTAGAATTCTGGACCGAGCGTGATGCTGCGATGGCTAAAGTAATGGAGATCGAAGCCGATGTTGATAGAAAAATCGAAATTGCCGAGTCCAAGCTGGAGGCCGACATTGAAGACCTCCTTATTACATATAAGCCAACGTGCTAAGGCTTAGGAGTTTGGCTTGGCTCAAAGATTATCCGGTGCATCTTCACAGCGCCTGGAATCGGTTGATTGAGGAGGAGAAATCGGCGCATCCGGGCGAATCTGTTTACCAGTTTGAGCTCGAAAACCGGTTGCTGACTGAAGACGAAAAGAAAATCCTTCATGACGCCATAATTTCTCATGAGAAGGAGACTGTCGGCGCCCGTCATTTGGAAGTCGGGGAAGGTTCTGGTGTTGAGCATCGGGCTTCAATTCTTGAGATCACCGCTCCACTTCCGTCAGAGCCCACATCTGCGATTGACTCGCAGTCAGTCCCTGCCTATAACCCAGAGCAACCTCAGCTATCTCCTATCCGGCAGCACGTTTCTGAAGCTGCCCCGTCGTCAGCAGGCCACGTTGAGGAAGGTATTCCGCATTTATCTCAAGTGTATTCCAAATATAGAGTTTGTTTTGAAGCAGTTACTAATAACTTCGCCTTATCCTTGCTCAGTGACTGGAGTCGCGCCGATTGCCGCGACTCAAGAATCAAGTAAAGGGGATAAGGCCATCACCACTGAGACTACTGTCTCAACAGCGGTTTCAACTGAGGCGACGCAGGGGAGCGCACTATCTCTTGATGAGAAAATGGTGAGCGAGCTTCTCGGCCAGCAAGGTGGCTTCTCCACAGACTTTCCGTTCATCGTAAGTGACTTCCCGCCAACCTCTAGTTCTTCAATGCAGATGGCAGATGCCCCCAGACAGGCCCAAGCGATTCGTGACGAAGAAATCCTGGTCGAGATTAATGCAGAATTGTAGGCTGCGGGGCAAGTTGGTAGCGCTGGAATTAGGACTACGACACACGGTCCGACACCTTTAAATGTAATATCGCCGAGTGGCACTGTCCCATCTTCCGCTGTGGATCCAGTCCCTCCTACTCCTCCGGTGGGAAGCCTTCATGTAGATTCAAGCTCTGAGGAGGATGTTGACATTACGCCCCTAGCCGAAGAGTGGCCACCGGAGAGGAAGCACTCCAAACGAAGGATCTCTGTTTCTAGCAGGTCCGAGGACGAACCGCTGATAAAGAGATTTAAAAAGAAGAAATAGATGGGCCGTTTAAGCGGATTTTTTGATAGATAGGAACTTGTGTTTGTTTTCCGTTAGTAGGCCGTGTATAGACGTAGGTTTGGCCACTGCTAGTAGGAATTCTTTTTTGGAAGAACTTATTTGCGTGTAAGTCCTTGTCACTAGTTAGTTGAAATAAAATTCAATTTCTTTGTTTCAATTCTCATTTCATTTGTGCTTAAGTATTTGCAGTGTTTAGCTTTTAGTCCGTTGTACTCGTGGTGTTTTTACCATCAAGTAGGGTTCTTTTTATTTGCCAAGTCTGAAAATCTTGGTCACATGTTGTGATCGATGAATAAGTTGAACTTCAGACATTGTATCACTTTGGTTAGTGACTAACACTTAGCTTTTTTGCCCCCCAGTCTTGGGGAACAACATTTGTATTTCGGTGATTGACCGCATTTATTGCAAATCTTAAGCGCACGTCCACGCTCTGGAGACTTAGGATAATTTGCGATCGATAATCTGGTTCGCTCTATGGGAATTTGAGAGTTATCGATGTCTGTAACGCGGTTCGCGCTTCGGGAACCTGGAATTAATGTTTATACTCCACTTCACGCTCTGGGAATTTGGAGTTTGTATTGATATTTCAGTTCGCACTCCGAGAACTTTGACTTGGTATTTGTGCTCCAATCATACTCTGGAAACTCGGAGATAGCATGGTTGCTTCGGTTCGCGCTCCGGGAACCCGTAATCTATGTTTATACTCCACTCATGCTCTGAGAAGTTGGAGTTAGCACGGATGCTTCGGTTCGTGCTCCGGAAACCCGTAATTTATGTTTATACTCCATTCATGCTCTGAGAAGTTGGAGTTAGTCGATAGATGGTCAGCCACATCTGTTTGGGCCTTTTAGGAGTCCGTTCACACTCTAGGAACGATGGATTTGGTGTTTATACTCCGATTCACACTCCGGGAAGTTGGAGTCCGTTCGCACTCTGGGAATGAGTTGTTCGATGTTTATACTCCAATTCACACTCTGGGAAGTTGGAGTCCGTTCGCGCTCTGGGAACGGGTTGTTGAATGTTTATACTCCAATTCGCACTCTAGGAATTTGGAGTCCGTTCGCACTCTGGGAACGGGTTATTGGATGTTTACACTCCAATTCACACTCTGAGAAGTTGGAGTCTGTTCGCGCTCTGGGGTCCGTTCGCACTCTGGGAACGAGTTATTGGATGTTATACTCCAATTCACACTCTAGGAAGTTGGAGTCCGTTCGCGCTCTGGGAACGAGTTATTGGATGTTTATACTCCAATTCACACTCTGGGAAGTTGGAGTCTGTTCGCGCTCTGGGAACAAGTTATTGAATGTTTATACTCCAATTCGCACTCTGGGAAGTTGGAGTCCGTTCGCGCTCTGGGAACGAGTTATTGGATGTTTATACTCCAATTCACACTCTAGGAAGTTGGAGTCCATTCGCGCTCTAGGAACGAGTTATTGGATGTTTATACTCCAATTCACACTCTGGGAAGTTGGAGTCCATTCGCACTCTGGGAACGAGTTATTGAATGTTTATACTCCAATTCACACTCTGGGAAGTTGGAGTCCATTCGCGCTTTGGGAACGAGTTATTGGATGTTTATACTCCAATTCACACTCTGGGAAGTTGGAGTCCGTTCGCACTCTGGGAACGAGTTATTGAATGTTTATACTCCAATTCGCACTCTAGGAATTTGGAGTCAGTTGTAGGACTGTCGTGTGTTGGTCCGGTTCAACCTTTGATGTGATGGCTCGCCCTCGAGCTGGGGTTTCACTTAGTGAGTGGCCGGTCGTATTACAGTCACTCGTTATTTGAATAAATTTCATTGTTCGATGGAACTTAGCTCTTTGTGTGTTGTGATTGTTGAATGTTGCATTCGGTGAATCACAGGTCTAGCTTGAAGAGATAGTAATTTATTGCTGAAATAAGAAAATATGGAAAAGTCAGTGCCTTATTACAAGTTCAAATTTCAGAACGTAAAGGAAATTGCATAGTATTCATAGATTGAACAGAGCCTATCATGTGTGACAGTGACGAGGATCTTCATCGTTCCAGGCTCCTGAGAAAGTTGGTCCGCCACTGACGGCATTTAACACCAATCTTCCGCGGGGATAAGTTGAGTCCTCATGGCTCGGTCGATTGGGTTCATTGTTTTGATTTGATGGGCCCGCTTCTCTAGGCTGCGGTGTCTGCATAAACTGTTCCAGCTCCCTTTCTCTGATCAGTTTTTCAATGAGATCTTGTAAGTGACGACACTCGTTCGTATTGGGCCCGTAGCTTTCATGGGACCTGCAAAACTTTCCCGTTTGGATTTGTCTCTCTTACGACGGTTTTGGTGCAGGTTTTTGGTACTGAATTGTATTACAGGTTTGTAATTACAAGTCCTCCAGTGATGTATTCAGAGGAGTGTAACTGTCAAACATTGGATTCTTGCGCTGTAGGCCATGATTTTCATCTCGTTTTCTAATTTGATTCATGCTCTTTCTTCGCCGAGCCTGTTTGTTTTTAACGTTCAACTGAACTTTTTCAGAGCTCTCACCGGATTGTTTGATTGCAACATTGCTTTGGATTCCTTCCGTACTTGGTCCTGCATTAGTTTGCTTCCAAGACTGTTTCGCATCTTCCCGTCTCAGGAATTTGAGCCGCCTTCGCATGGAAACGGTCCAACGATGCAGGTGGTTTTCCAGCTAACCAGTTGCCAAACTCAGAATTGAGGTCGATCCCCTTAGTCAACGCCATAAAGATGGAGTTATCGTTTGGATTGCTGATCCGCACATGTAGTATGGAATCTCTCTAAATAATGTCTGAGCGTCTCTCTAGGAGCTTGAGTGACACTAGAAAGAGTGTTGACATCTTTGGGCCTTGCGACGTGCATGTGGAATTGTTCAACGAATTTTGTGGCCAACTGGTCGAATGAAGAGATGGATCGAGGTGGCAATCGAGTGAACCACGTGGTAGCGATGCCCTCCAAGGATATGGGGAAACCACGACACTTCACTGCATCGTCAGCTCTGGCAGCGGTCATCGACCATTCATATTTCAGAATATGTTGGTTGGGGTCGGAGTTTCCTTCGTACATGGGTAGAGTTGGCATTCTGAATCGCCGTGGGGGTTCAGCAGTAAGGATATCATTCGTAAAAGGAGTGTGACTTCGGGAAACTCCCCAATCGTCATTTGTGAATCCTTGGCTCTCACGGATCATCTGACGTATCATAGTTGAAAGATCCGGCATTTGCACGTTCTGTGCGGCTTGTGCCGGAGTATGATAACGTTCAATATTTTGGGGTTGAACCGGATGTCGTCGACGGTCCAAGTCTTGCCTTCTTGGCTCGTAGTCCTCTGGGACGTATGGTTCAGGAGTACGTCCGCTATGAAGACGGTCCAGGTCCGACTGATCTTGGGCGTCGTCCCCTGGTTCAGCCGCAACGTTAGTGGTGCGGTATTCTGCGGTGTGGTGAGGAACGGCACCTCCTCGGGAGGAGGGTCCGGTTTGGAAACTGGCTGATGGGCCAACTCTCAGTTGCCCAATGGTCAGTGTCGGTTGATCTCCAGTGGCTGGCATGTGACTCCCATCTAGCCGGGGTCGCGGAGATCGATTATGATAATCAGAAGATGAAGAACTTTCGCTGGAGGAGCGAGAAGCATGGCCTCTCTTGGATCTCTTTCGCTTTTGGCGATCCAGCTTGTTGATCAGCTCGGCATTAGCACGTAGCTTTTCTACTAGTTGTTGCCGACTCTGGGTCAGCTCTTGGAGTAGAAACTATAACTCCTGTCGGGTAACCGGACCCGACGGTTCCGAGTGTCCAGTAGCATCTTGATTAGATGGAGGTAGTGATGTAGGATTCTGTCTATCCTGTTCTTCTTGATTGACAGCGTTTGAGGTGGTTCTTGTACTAACTATCTTGAAAGTTAGATTCCTTTCCTAGACTTTATGCAAATATGAATAGAAGGGAAGGAACATGGACTTGATGATCTGGATCTTTCTCTTAGATTTGTTCAATCCGGTATCGATGACAAATCCAACGAGCAGGAGAAAATCTGAGTTTTCTCAGTGATAGCACCAAAGTGTTTGCACCAAAATTGGTCACAACACTCTTCGGGAGTCGTTGAAGAGATAATAATGAAGAATGTAAATTCAAAACGAGTATTATCTAATAAAATCTCCAATCAACAGTAAAGTAAATGCGTAGACAAGCGATTTATAGTGGTTCGGCGTGTTGCCTACGTCCACTGTGAAGTTTTTTGTAGTTTTATTGATTCTCTTTTAATGATTACAAGTTGTTACAGCGATCAACAACGAGTTACAACTGGAAATTCGAAATCAACAGCAAAGTTATGATGTAGGATGAAGGAGATCTTGATCCGGCAGAGTCTGGGCGCTTGAGAGTCCAAAGATCCTCTATCTATTGGCTCAGGGGCTCTATTTATAGGCGTAGGACGCTGATATTTCACTGAAAACTTGGGAGACCACTTCTGGCACGTGAGGGGGCCCACGCGTCCGGCCTTAGGAAATTTGGGCCCACTTCGGCATCTATTCGAACTCCATTCGAATCGATCAGAAAGTCATCCAATCGAGGTGAAATTTGGTGTGGACATTCTTCTACATGTATGCAAGCTTCTGTGCAAATTTCATGGCATTTAGATCAATAGATTAAGAGATATGATGGATACAAGATGATGTTCTTCGTACAGCTGTTTGGTTCGAAACCATCCCTTCGAACCGATGGTTTCGAATCGATGGTGGCACGCGCCTCTGTGATGACATGGAGCGCAAACCTCGAATCGATCCGGTCTTTACTCCGAGTTGACCGCGTCGACTCCATATATCTCGGCGCGTTCGTACCGATGAATGACACATCACCATGGCTAGTTGACTTGGGGGATTCGAACGAAGCTTCATTGATGGGTTCGAACAAGGCTTCATTGATGGGTTCGAACGAAGCTTCATTGATGGGTTCGAATAAGACTTCATTGCTGGAGTCGAACGACTGATGCTTGACGGAGTCAAACTAGCCTTTCTCTGATGGACAGAGCTTTGCAACTTCTCCATGAATACGAAGTCAATTGATGCGAATTTGAACTCTTCGATGGAATCGAAGGACGATGATCTGATGGATACGGAGCAAACACTGGCTGATGGATACGAGGTCCATCGATACGAACTCGATGGATTCGAAGTTGATGGAGTCGAATCTGAAGCACTTTGATGGATTCGAAGTTGATCGATACAAAGGTGATAGTTTCGAACCAGTGTTCGGTGATGGATTCGAAATCTAGGTTTTTCCCTTCAAATTGAATCGATCATAACCCGAGCGTATGAACTCGGATTGACTTGAAATTTGAGATGCCGACTTCTATGATCATTCTTGTCATGTCCTATCAATTGTAGCTCAATCTGGACTTGTACAAAATTCAACGATATCCATAGCGAAATGAAGTATGACCAATCTCTAAGACGAACCGTCCTTCGTTTTCGATCGATCTTTTGGTATCACGACTTTGCCAGAAAGTAGGATAAAACCATACGACTTTTAGAAATGCATGCATGGATTTGAATCGGAACAGTACCATGGTGCACCACTCTCCAACGATGGTAAATCAAAGACCAGAGCCGGTAATCCCGTTTTACCGTAAAAATCCATGTGTCGAAAAAACGAAGGGTAAAAAAATTCCGAGAACCGATTGAGATTCGGATATTATTTTTTGGGCTTTAAACTATCCATTGACGGCCCAAAGCTGTCAAAGCCGTAGAACTCACACAGAGCTTCGTTTTGACTGGTTATGGCTCTCGTAACTCCAAACGAGCCATAAGTTATGGCCGTTTGAAAAATCGATGTCTACAGGGTGCAACATCCACGGTGCAAGGTGCAACATCCGTCCGAAATGGCGAAACAGTGTCGTACGACTTTTAGAAATGCATGCATTGATTTAAATCGGAACAGTACCAAGGTGCCACATTCTCCAGCGATGTTATATCGAAGACCAGCCCCGGTAATCCCATTTTACCGTAAAAATCCACGTGTCGAAAAAACGAAGGGTAAAAAACTTTCGAGACCCGATTGAGATTCGGATAGTCTTTTTGGGCTTTAAACTGGCTGGTTATGGCTCCCGTAACTCTATACGAGCCAGAAGTTATGGCCTTCCGAATAATCGATATCTACAGGGTGCAACATCCACGGTGCAACGTGCAACATCCGTACGAAATGGGGAAACAGTGTCGTACGACTTTTAGAAATGCGTGCAGGGATTTGAAACGGAATGGTACCATGGTATGCCACTCTCCAGCGATGGTAAATCGAAGACCAGCCACGGTAATCCCATTTTACCATAAAAATCCACGTGTCGAAAAAACGAAGGGTAAAAAACTTCCGAGACCCGATTGAGATTCAGATAATCTTTTTTGGGCTTCAAACTTCCCACTGATGGCTGAAAGCTGTCAAAGCCGTAGAACTCACAGAGAGCTTCGTTTTGACTAGTTGTGGCACCCGTAACTCTAAACGAGCCAGCAGTTATGGCCGTCCGAATAATCGATATCTACAGGGTGCAACATCCACGGTGCAAGGTGCAACATCCGCCCGAAATGGCGAAACTATGCCGTACGACTTTTAGAAATGCGTGCATTTATTTGAAACGGAAAAGTACCATGGTGCACCACTCTCCAGCAATGGTAAATCGAAGACCAGCCCCGGTAATCCCATTTTACCGTAAAAATCAACGTGTCAAAAAAACGAAGGTTAAAAAACTTCCGAGAACCGATTGAGATTTGGATAGTCTTTTTTGGGCTTTATACTATCCATGGATGACTGAAAGCTCTCAAAGTCATAAAAATCACAGAGAGCCTCGTTTCGGCTGGTTATGGCTCACGTAACTCAAAACGAGCCAGAAGTTATGGCCGTCCGAATAATCGATACCTATAGGGTGCAACATCCATGGCTGTCAAAGCCGTAGAACTCACAGAGAGCTTCGTTTTGACTAGTTATGGCTCTCGTAACTCTAAACGAGCCAGCAGTTATGGCTGTTCGAATAATCGATATCTACATGGCGCAACATCCACGGTGCAAGGTGCAACATCCGTTCGAAATGGCGAAAGTGTGCCATACGACTTTTAGAAATGCGTGCATTTATTTGAAACGGAACAGTACCATGGTGCACCACTCTCCAGCAATGGTAAATCGAAGACCAGCCCCGGTAATCCCATTTTACTATAAAAATCCACGTGTCGAAAAAATAAAGGGTAAAAAACTTCCGAGACCCGATTGAGATTCGGATAGTCTTTTTTGGGCTTTAAACTATCCATTAACTGCTGAGAGCGGTCAAAGCCGTAGAAATCACACAGGCTTTCGTTTTGACTGGTTATCGCTCCCGTAACTTTAAACGAGCCAGAAGTTATGGCCGTCCGAATAATCGATATCTACGGGGTGCAACATCCACGGTGCGAGGTGAAAAATCCATCCGAAATGGCAAAACAGTGTCGTACGACTTTTAGCAATGCGTACAAGGATTTGAAACGGAACGGTACCATGGTGCACTACTCTCCAGCGATGGTAAATCGAAGACCAACCCAGGTAATCCCGTTTTACCGTAAAAATCCACGTGTCGAAAAAACCATGGTAAAAAACTTCAGAGACCCGAGTGAGAATCGGATAGTCTTTTTTGGGCTTTAAACTATCCATAGACGGCTGAAAGCTGTCAAAGCCGTAGAACTTACAGAGTGCTTCGTTTTGACTATTTACCCTTATCTCTAAACGTGCCATGTGTTATGGTCGTTCGAATAATTGATATCTATAGGGTGCAACATCCGTCAAAAGTGGCGAAACAGTGCCGTACGAATTTTAGAAATGCGTGCATGGATTTGAAACGGAACAGTATCATGGTGCACCATTCTCCTGCAATGGTAAATCAACTAGCCCCGGTAATCCCGTTTTACAGTAAAAATCCACGTGTCGATAAAAAGAAGGGTAAAAAACTTCCGAGACCCGATTGAGATTCGGCTAGTCTTTTTTGGGCTTTGTACTATCCATTGACGGCTGAAAGCGGTCAAAGCCGTAGAACTCACACAGGCCTTCGTTTTGACTGGTTATGGCTCCCGTAACTTTAAACGAGCCAGAAGTTATGGCCGTCCGAACAATTGATATCTACAGGGTGCAACATCCACGGTGCAAGGTGCAACATCCGTCCGAAATGGCGTAACAGTGTCGTACGACATTTACAAATGCGTGCATGGATTTGAAACGGAATAGTACCATAGTGCACATGTAACGACCCGTAAATTTTCGATAATTAAAATAACTAATTTAATAAGTTTTCGTGATTTAATGTTAGAAAAAAAATTTGTAATTCGTTTGAAATAATAATAACTGGAATGAATTGCAAAAATAACTATCCAAGTGATGAAAAATAAAAGCTATTTATTGAATGCCTTTGCAATCAATAGTTGAATAGGATAATAAATGTTGAATTCGTTAGGTATAATAGAGTAATTGATTAATAAGAAAATCTATTTAAAATCAAATATTGAATATTGAACAGGTAAATTATTTAAATTAAATATTTAAAACTTATTGAATAATTGAATAACCGAAAAATGAGATTAGTGTTCTAAATTGTGAATTGGTTTTAAGGGTTGGATCTTATAAGTTCGATTTCAATATTTCAAAAGATAATGAATTGTTGGATAAGCGAAATTGTTAAATTAAATACTTGGGAAGTATTGAATAATTTAATAATGGGAATTGAATAACCGTATAATGGAAATAGTTGTTCCATAATTCTAATTCGTTTCAAAAGTTAAATTTTTAAGTTCGTTTTGAATATTTCAAAGGATGGTGATTTAAGTATAATCAAATTTGTTAAATTTAGTATTACAAATGTTTGAATAATTAAATTCCGAAGTTGATATGACTAATATGATATTGAAATTTAATATATGAAAATAGAGTGAATATTTGAAATTTGATTTAATATGATTCAAATTGGTTTCCAAAGTGAATGTAAGTTATATTTGGATTTTAATAAAGTTAATAAGATTTTAAAATTGTAATTTATTGGATAATTGAATAACGGGTTTAATATGATTAAAAACGATTTGTAAAATTTTATTTTATCATATTGGAGTTATAATGATGCTATAGAACTTTTAAAACTGAATTTAAAATGTATTTGTGAAAATTGAATATTTTAATATTTAATTATCGACTGAAAAATAGCCAATTTTTGAACAGTCTCAGAATTGGACGAAACCAGTTTCATTGGATTCGTAATAGTTAGTTATTATCGGATTTCAATTTTTGTAGCAATCGGGGTTGTCGTTTGACCGTGGCAGGTCGAAACGCGTTGAAATTGTTTTAATATTAATTTGGCGAGTTAAAATAGTCATTTTTCAAACGGCCTTGGATTTCGACGAAACTAGTTTCATCGGATCCGTAATGTGATATTATTGTAAGATTTCAAATTTTGTGTCAATCGGATTTACCGTTTATCCGGGGCAAGTAAAAACGCACAGAAATTAGTTTAAATCGATTTAATTTAAATTGATCGTTTATCGCTGTAACTCTCACAGATGATCAAATTAGCCTCCGAAAACTATTCCATTGTGTCCGGGCGGGGTAAACCCTAGAAACGCCGGTCACCGCGCTTCGTTTGGAGTTTGTTTGAAAAAGTTGTTAAAATGTGAACATATATTAAAATAATATTATTTAATTGCTTATACATAGTTGCTCTACAGTGAAACCCTCGTTCACTATCACAGGCTGCCGCATTTATAACCAATGACCGAAATGGCTGGCCCTCTCCTCGATTTATCTCCCTATCCTTTGACAATTAGTTAGAGGCTTCTACAGGGAACTTGTAGAGCTCGAGGAGCTCTACATTACCAATGGCCATGATCAGATTTAACGGAGTGGATTTGCGGCGATTTGGGTTTGAACGCCATGCGTTCAAGCACGTTTTGCGAGGAGGATGGGGCGTTAGGCTCGGCCGCATCAGTGGGGTTAGGAAGAGAGGCCTCGGGCGCAACCATGGTGATGTCGAGACGAAATCCGGTTGACCAGGAAGCGGGCGGCGATCGAAGCTTTTGAGGGTTGAGTGGGTTTTGCGCGTTCGTGACTGGGAGAAGAGAAGTCGATGCGTGTGGCCTTGATCTAGGTTCGGGAAAGGAACGGTCCAGATTGCTAGGTTGAAAATTAATAAAGGAAATTGTATATTAATTTGTATTTAAATTTGTATAAACTTTAAACTGCTATAACTTGCTCATACGAGGTCGGAATCTGACGAAACAAATTGCGTTGGCATCGTTTTGACGAGCACTACGCTATGGAGCAGGATTGGAATCATTTGGGGTATGAGAAAATTTTGAGTTAAATCGAACGTCGTTCGATTTGATTTAAAATCGGAAAATCAAGGTGAGTGTTTTATAACGCTCACACCGTACTAAATATCTTTATGCTAGTTAAATTTGACATTATGAATTGATATGAATTTAATTAGTCGTTGTTTGATAGAATTAAATTGTCATATAGATTTTCATTTGAATTAACCGTTGAATATTAACTGACAGTTAAATTGAAATTGAAGTTGAATTGCGATTTAATTACCTGACATCGATAACTATGAAATTGCCATGAATTGTATAGTTTATTGGATGATGTATTTTGATGGATGCTATTGGTTGATAATTGAATGTTTGGATGTTTATTTACTTATATAGATCCTGTTATGCATACATATGATACTGTGATTTAATTTAAGTAATATATATTCATCCCTGACATATAATTGAAATAAATAACTACTTGGCCATAGGATAGAAAATTATATACGGGCACCGAATTGGCTAAATTAATTTTTTTTGAAATCGTCGATTTGAAATTTATTTAAATGTTTAGATTTAAAAGTTATAAATAGAAACCAATTTATAGAAATTGAATTCATCGAAAAAATTGAGTTTGGAATGTTGAAATAAATTTTGGTTAAAGGAATTTGGTTAAATAATTAAGTTAAGACTTTGAAATTTGAAATTGGATATGATTGAATGTCGAAAATTGATTTGTTTAAAGATTTAACCTTAATTCGAGCTTCGAATATTACTAAGTAAAAGTGATATAAAAATGATATTTTGAAATTGAGCTTGGAATTGAATCACATTTGGAATTTGGATTTAAACTTGAATATTGTTGGAAATTTTTGTTAAGTGTTGTAAATTGATATTTTGAGTAATCAAGCTCCAAATCGATATAAATTGAAATGGAATAAATTAAGGGTGAATGGAAACTTGAATTAATTAGAAGTAAGAATTGACGTTGATTGAATTGAAATCAAAATTGAATCGGTAGAATGGAAATTGGAATTGATTTGAATTGGAGAGTTATAATAAAAATGGATTGATTTTGAAGCCGTTTTATTTTGTTTTCCGAATTACTCGGTTATGTAAACCATTTTGAATACTTAAACTATTTTAATCTATTTTTAATCCACTTAACCCAATTTAAATTATTTTAAACTAAATTTATCTATTTCAAATCCATTTTAAGATTTTCAAGTATTTTAACTATTTTAATTATTTAAAACTACTTTTAAACTACTAAACTATTTTCTAAAATTCTAAGCTGGTCAATAAGGTGAAATGTTTATATTTAAATCTTGAATTTAAATACGAATTGAGTTAAATGAAGTTGCAACCTAAATTGAAATTCGAAATGATTTTGAAATCGAAATGAGATATTGATGCGGAAAATGATTTTTGAAACGAAATCTTACATTTTGATAGATACGATGATATTTGAAATAGACTTGATTTTTTTTGAAGCGAATATGATATTTTGATATCAATTATGAATCGATTTGAAATATAAAGAGCCAAAGGTGTAATAATACGTAGTTATTAAAGAGACCAGGATCGGATATGGACATACTCTCTGTCGATACCGAAAACCACTTTAATAACTATTATACGCGGAGTGATAATCCATAATGAAGTGGATGGTTTGGTGAACGCGTTGACTGAAGAAAGGGAACGATTATTGGATGACCCCTGACATGACTAAAACAGGAGCCGCGCCGGGCCATTGAGGTTCGCCACCTCTAGCGGACACGCTTCTTCGATACCATTTCTATTACATTTGTGATGCGATTTGGGTGCACCCTTTGACTTGGGAGTGTTGTTTCGCGGTGTTGGGGTAGCTGCTGTCTATGCCCAACATCAGTCCAGATCTCGCAACTACTAGCATCCTAGTTGGTATCGCCTCATGTACCTTGTCATACTGATTATCCTATTCGCGACCACTACGTTTTGATTTGTACCTTGAGTATATGGATTGCCCTCTGGTGACTTCCGGTTTTGGGGAAACTACGGTCTTGTATATGCTTTTGGGAGTATAAAATGTGTTAAGGGGGATTATGGTAACGCCTTAACGCTATTTTGATATTTTATATTACTGATAGGCATTATCTACTTAGCGTACATTACTACATAGTAGATAGTTTCACGGATCCTTGAGAGATGGAAAATCCCGTAACATCTTTTGAGTTATTGCACGCACGTTGACACTGGATATGAGATGTCAAACCCCATAAACATCTCTGACGCCGTTACACTCATATTTATTTACGATTGATTTAACTTTCATAAGGATATTTTAGTCCTGACTCGAGTGTTTTGTCTTTCATTACGCTCGGGTCAGTCCTGAGTTTTTTTCAGATTTTGAAGATCTATTCTGGAGGATGAAGACGAAGATTTGGTATACTATTACTATTATTACCCTTGCATCATGCTATCTGCTGCATTATTTTAATTGTTCTGTTGTATATGTATAACTCTGATAAATGTTGTATAAATAATTGTCAAAGTATAGTAGACAGCTTCATGAACTGTTTATTTGACTATTATATTTTATCGTTCCGCTGCAAGATTCTGTGTTGTTTCATTTCCTTTATTTCTCTTCCTTTTCTTTTCTTATTTACCCCAATAACCATCTGCCCTTTTGAATGGTTTGGAATCGACATGTGTATTTGATCGTCGATTTAAACTGTCCAAAAAGGCGGGTCGTTATAGTTGGTATCAGAGCTTTGGTTTAGCGATAAACCTTGGCTCTAGTGGGGAATAACTCATTGAAATAGAGGTAAACTATATGAATGAGTTGAGTGTATATGAGAGAGCGTATTTGTTAGTTATATAAAATGTTTTATATTGTGTCGGTTGATTTGTTGAGTGGCTTATGGATTCTTGTCAATACGAGTAATTAACGTCATTGATAGGGATCTCTAAACACTCGAACAGAACAATTCGACATAGTATTGTTTTAAAATAGGGTAAATGAAATAATTTTCCCTAATTATATTTTGTATATAAAGGATTAATTTTCAAAAATTATTGTGACTTGCCTAGCTTACCAGGTTGTTAGGAATGAAAATATTGGTTATTATCACAAATTGGATATTGTAATTCAATAAATAAGATTTATTACAAAATGAAAATGATAAAACATTTGTGGAATGTTTTAAGAAAGAAAATCCTATAAGAATGTTTTATAAAGGTGACTTATGAATTAACAAAGATTTAAATTGGAAAATATTGAATATAAGACCCAGAGATTTTGAAAAATGGTTCTCAAAGTTTTGAAGAAGCATATAGTAATATTAGCTGGAAATTATTTATGGAAATATTTTGAAAGGACTTTAAGAAGGAATGAATTCAGTACTCCTCTCTTATGTCGTTGGAAAATAATTTCGGTGATGACTGCGCAGCATCATCGACGTTCATTTTCGAGTCTCAAAGTTGGGGAGACTTCTAAGAAACTTTGCTTTTCTTCAAAATTATTTTGGATAAATGAGTCTTGGTTTAAACTCCAAAGATATGATTTGATATATTAAAGATATAAGTGTATATATTTATTTCAAATGATTTGAAAGGAACTGGGCATTTAAATTTCTAAGTTATGTTAATTAGTAATTTTCAAATTACTTGAATGAAATGTGAATAACAGAATTTATAAAATAAGAGGATTAAGATATCTAAGATATAGTTTGGGAAAACTTTAAAGTTGAAAGTAAAAGAGGATTTTACAAAATTAAATTTGTGAACATTCAAATTTAGTAAAATCAAATTCTATAAATTGTATAATATCAAAATTACATTCTGATAACATATAATAAGACTTACCAAATGTTAAAAGTTAAAATGATGTTTTGGATATATAATGAAATATTGTACAAATAAACAGAACCGGAAAGTAATTAAAAATATACAAGTAAGGAAAACTCAAAAGGAATTAAAATGTATATAAATGAAAATTTGGTTGTGATAAAAAGGTTATATACTTAAATAATAACATGAAATGATGAGTGGGTAAATGGAACAAGTAAGTGAACTTAAGAAAGAAGACAAATGAATTGTATAATATCTTTTGTAAATTGGTTATAGAAAATAAATATAAACTGTATAGAAAAAATATTGAATTTGTAACCTTTAAGATAACTGTAAACTAAGAAAAGTCATATATGAGAAGTTAGACTTTTATGGAATGACTATAAACTAAAGCGATGATTAATAAAATGTTCCACAAATAAATTTGTATTAACTGAAATTATGAAAATGCAATAAATGTAAACAAAGGAATTTCTTATAGCTAAGAATCAATTGGAAATTAAATTTAATTTAATTAAATCACATGGAATGTTTAAAATGAACTTGAGTAAGAAAATTCTTTGATATGATGTTAAGAAAAGATAATGTCAAAGAATATGCTATGTAAAGAAATGAATATACTAACTGAATAATGGATTGTGAATAATTAATTGTAAATAAAATGAAAGTCAATAAAATAATTTAATATAGATAAATTGGATAGAAATCCATTGGAAGGAAATACGTGAGATTGTACATATATTATTTTATTCGCATAACGATTCGATCCAAATTCGAGCACAAAATTTCGAGATGATTTATATCGACCCAAGTTAGGATTTTTCACTCGATTTTAGACGGCGAACCCTAGATATGGATTTTAATTTGATTTTGGAATTCTCTATCATAGTATATGGCTATGCAAGGAGAGTAACAGTTTCCAATCAAGGAACCAAATCTGAGTCCGCACTAGAGAGTCGGGTGAACGATACTGGTTGGAAGTGAAATTGTGTGATCGAATAAGCGATTAGATTGATATTGCTCACGGATGATATATGTACGGCTTACGAACTTAATTAAAGTTAATATTGGAATTTAAGATGCCAAATATAAAATGATTCTTTTAAAATTATATAACAGGATATATATGAAAGAGAAAAACCAAATTGAATGTAAAATTAATACTTTGGTTATGTTGGGTAGGATTTGGTTGTTATATGATTGTTAGTTGTTTGTATGTAATTCATTAAGTGTTATTGAAATTGAAAGCTATAGATCATTGAAATCAAATTGGAAGTTAAATGAATTTAAAAAGAATTTAAATTTGATTCAAATTGGAAGTGAACTAATGAAAATATAAATTAGTGAATGTTAACTAATTGAATTAAGAATGAATGTTAGTAAAATCCAACGTTAATGAATCAACTATGATAAAAATTGAAATCCAAGTCAATACATATTAAAGAGAAGTGAATTTATATTGATTGGTTATGGATTTGTTGGATAATACTTGATTGATGGTTGCATTTATTGTTTTGTTGCATTTGCTATGTTGGCACATGTAGTTGTTGTGTTGCTATATGATGTATATTGATACTATTTTCATATATGCATGATTCTAATTGTTTGTTGAGTGTTTAGTAGGTGCGGATTGCGCTTGCTTCGCATTTGGAGCTCGCTTTCGCGCTATATTAGTCGTATATGCTCGCTAATAAAATATAAGGTACATGTTTATTTTGTCATTGGGTTGGTTTCTTGCATCATTGGATTGGTGATTTTTGGATGAGCCACTTGGCTTTTGGTTTTCTTTTGTTGGTTTGGGGCCCGTAGAGGCGTTTTGTAGTTGTACTGATCGAGCCGCGCAAAGGAGACTCTGCCGAAATTTTCCGTAAAATCCGGGTGTTAGAAAATTTTTCAAGTTTTAAAATTTTATAACTTGTTTTGATAACTAACTTTTAAAGTTAGAAAGGCGTTTGGAATAACTTAGTAAAAGTGTAGTAATGACTTTATAAGCGGAATTACATTGTTTTATAAGTTGGTAACTTTGAGATAAATATACCTAAGGTTGAATTCTATACTTAGTTCCTTTTCCCTTCTCTTTCCTTTTCGGGGACGAAAAGTTTTGAGTGAGGGAGAATGTAATGACCCGTAAATTTTCGATAATTAAAATAACTAATTTAATAAGTTTTCGTGATTTAATGTTAGAAATTTTTTTTGTAATTCGTTTGAAATAATAATAACTGGAATGAATTGCAAAAAAATAACTATCCAAGTGATGAAAAATAAAAGCTATTTATTGAATGCCTTTGCAATCAATAGTTGAATAGGATAATAAATGTTGAATTCATTAGGTATAATAGAGTAATTGATTGATAAGAAAATCTATTTAAAATCAAATATTGAATATTGAACAGGTAAATTGTTTAAATTAAATATTTAAAACTTATTGAATAATTGAATAACCGAAAAATGAGATTAGTGTTCTAAATTGTGAATTGGTTTTAAGGGTTGGATCTTATAAGTTCGATTTCAATATTTCAAAAGATAATGAAGTGTTGGATAAGCGAAATTGTTAAATTAAATACTTGGGAAGTATTGAATAATTTAATAAGGGGAATTGAATAACCGTATAATGGAAATAGTTGTTCCATAATTCTAATTCGTTTCAAAAGTTAAATTTTTAAGTTCGTTTTGAATATTTCAAAGGATGGTGATTTAAGTATAATCAAATTTGTTAAATTTAATATTACATATGTTTGAATAATTAAATTCCAAAGTTGATATGACTAATATGATATTGAAATTTAATATATGAAAATAGAGTGAATATTTGACATTTGATTTAATATGATTCAAATTGGTTTCCAAAGTGAATGTAAGTTATATTTGGATTTTAATAGAGTTAATAAGATTTTAAAATTGGAATTTATTGGATAATTGAATAACGGGTTTAATATGATTAAAAACGATTTGTAAAATTTTATTTTATCATATTGGAGTTATAATGATGCTATAGAACTTTTAAAACTGAATTTAAAATGTATTTGTGAAAATTGAATATTTTAATATTTAATTATCGACTGAAAAATAGCCAATTTTTGAACAGTCTCAGAATTGGACGAAACCAGTTCCATTGGATCGTAATAGTTAGTTATTATCGGATTTCAATTTTCGTAGCAATCGGAGTTGTCGTTTGACCGTGGCAGCTCGAAACGCGTTGAAATTGTTTTAATATTAATTTGGCGAGTTAAAATAGTCATTTTTCAAACGGCCTCGGATTTCGACGAAACCAGTTTCATCGGATCCATAATGTGATATTATTGTAAGATTTCAAATTTTGTGTTAATCGGATTTACCGTTTATCCGGGGCAAGCAAAAACGCACAGAAATTAGTTTAAATCGATTTAATTTAAATTAATCGTTTATTGCTGTGACTCTCATAGATGATCAAATTAGCCTCCGAAAACTATTTCATTGTGTCCGGAATGCGGGGTAAACCCTAGAAACGCCGGTCACCGCGCTTCGTTTGGAGTTTGTTTGAAAAAGTTGTTAAAATGTGAACATATATTAAAATAATATTATTTAATTGCTTATATATAGTTGCTCTACAGTGAAACCCTCGTTCACTATCACAGGCCGCCGCGTTTATAACCAATGGCCGAAAATGGCTGGCCCTCTCCTCGATTTATCTCCCTATCCTTTGACAATTAGCTAGAGGCTTCTACAGGGAACTTGTAGAGCTCGAGGAGCTCTACATTACCAATGGCTATGATCAGATTTAACGGAGTGGATTTGCGGCGATTTGGGTTTGAACGCCGTGCGTTCAAGCACGTTTTGCAAGGAGGATGGGGCGTTAGGCTCGGCCGCATCAGTGGGGTTGGGAAGAGGGGCCTCGGGCGCAACCATGGTGATGTCGAGATGAACTCCGGTTGACCAGGAAGCGGGCGGCGATCGAAGCTTTTGAGGGTTGAGTGGGTTTTGCGCGTTCGTGACTAGGAGAAGAGAGGACGATGCGTGTGGCCTTGATCTAGGTTCGGGAAAGGAACGGTCCAGATTGCTAGGTTGAAAATTAATAAAGGAAATTGTATATTAATTTGTATTTAAATTTGTATAAACTTTAAACTGCTATAACTTGCTCATACGAGGTCGTAATCTGACGAAACAAATTGCGTTGGCATCGTTTTGATGAGCACTACGCTATGGAGCTGGATTGGAATCATTTGGGGCTTGAGAAAATTTGAGTTCAATCGAACGTCGTTCGATTTGATTTAAAATCGGAAAATCAAGGTGAGTGTTTTATAACGCTCACACCGTACTAAATATCTTTATCCTAGTTAAATTTGACATTATGAATTGATATGAATTTTATTAGTCGTTGTTTGATAGAATTAAATTGTCATACAGATTGTCATTTGAATTAACCGTTGAATATTAACTGACAGTTAAATTGAAATTGAAGTTGAATTGCGATTTAATTACCTGACATCGATAACTATAAAATTGCCATGAACTGTATTGTTTATTGGATGATGTATTTTGATGGATGCTACTGGTTGATAATTGAATGTTTGGATGTTTATTTGCTTATATAGATCCTGTTATGCATACATATGACACTGTGATTTAATTTAAGTAATATATATTCATCCCTGACATATAATTGAAATAAATAACTACTTGGCCATAGGATAGAAAATTATATAGGGCACCGAATTGGCTAAATTAAATTTTTTTGAAATCGTCGATTTGAAATTTATTTAAATGTTTAGATTTAAAAGTTATAAATAGAAACCAATTTATAGAAATTGAATTCATCGAAAAAAATTGAGTTTGGAATGTTGAAATAAATTTTGGTTAAAGGAATTTGGTTAAATAATTAAGTTGAGACTTTGAAATTTGAAATTGGATATGATTGAATGTCGAAAATTGATTTGTTTAAAGATTTAACCTTAATTCGAGCTTCGAATATTACTAAAAGTGATATAAAAATGATATCTTGAAATTGAGCTTGGAATTGAATCACATTTGGAATTTGGATTTAAAATTGAATATTGTTGGAAATTTTTGTTAAGTGTTGTAAATTGATATTTTGAGTAATCAAGCTCCAAATCGATATAAATTGAAATGGAATAAATTAAGGGTGAATGGAAACTTGAATTAATTCGAAGTAAGAATTGACGTTGATTGAATTGAAATCGAAATTGAATCGGTAGAATGGAAATTGGAATTGATTTGAATTGGAGAGTTATAATTAAAATGGATTGATTTTAAAGCCGTTTTATTTTGTTTTCCAAACTACTCGGTCATGTAAACCATTTTAAACTATTTTAATCTATTTTAAATCCACTTAACCCAATTTAAATTATTTTAAACTAAATTTATCTATTTCAAATCCATTTTAAGATTTTCAAGTATTTTAACTATTTTAATTATTTAAAACTACTTTTAAACTACTTAAACTATTTTCTAAAATTCTAAGCTGGTCAATTAGGTGAAATGTTTATATTTAAATCTTGAATTTAAATACGAATTGAGTTAAATGAAGTTGCAACCTAAATTGAAATTCGAAATGATTTTGAAATCGAAATGAGATATTGATGCGAAAAATGATTTTTGAAACGAAATCTTACATTTTGATTGATACGATGATATTTGAAATAGACTTGATTTTTTTTGAAGCGAATATGATATTTTGATATCAATTATGAATCGATTTGAAATATAAAGAGCCAAAGGTGTAATAATACGTAGTTATTAAAGAGACCGGGATCGGATATGGACATACTCTCTGTCGAATCCGAAAACCACTTTAATAACTATTATACGCGGAGTGATGATCCAGAATGAAGTGGATGGTTTGGTGAACGCGTTGACTGAAGAAAGAGAATGATTATTGGATGACCCTTGACATGACTAAAGAGGAGCCGCGCCGGGCCATTGAGGTTCGCCACCTCTAGCGGACACGCTTCTTCGATACCATTTCTATTACATTTGTGATGCGATTTGGGTGCACCCTTTGACTTGGGAGTGTTGTTTCGCGGTGTTGGGTTAGCTGCTGGCTATGCCCAACATCAGTCCGGATCACGCAACTACTAGTCTCCTAGATGGTATCGCCTCATTTACCTTGTCATACTGATTATCCTATTCGCGACCACTACGTTTTGATTTGTACCTTGAGTATATGGATTGCCATCTGGTGACTTCCGGTTTTGGGGAAACTACGGTCTTGTATATGCTTTTGGGAATATAAAATGTGTTAAGGGGGATTATGGTAACGCCTTAACGCTATTTTGATATTTTATATTACTGATAGGCATTATCTACTTAGCGTACATCACTACATAGTAGATAGTTTCACGGATCCTTGAGAGATGGAAAATCCCGTAACATCTTTTGAGTTATTGCACGCACGTTGACACTGGATATGAGATGTCAAACCCCGTAAACATCTCTGACGCCATTACACTCATATTTATTTACGATTGATTTAACTTTCATAAGGATATTTTAGTCCTGACTCGAGTGTTTTGTCTTTCATTACACTCGGGTCAGTCCTGAGTTTTTTTCAGATTTTGAAGATCTATTCTGGAGGATGAAGACGAAGATTTGGTATACTATTACTATTATTACCCTTGCATCATGCTATCTGCTGCATTATTTTAATTGTTCTGTTGTATATGTATAACTCTGATAAATGTTGTATAAATAATTGTCAAAGTATAGTAGACAACTTCATGAACTGTTTATTTGACTATTATATTTTATCGTTCCGCTGCGAGATTCTGTGTTGTTTCATTTCCTTTATTTCTCTTCCTTTTCTTTTCTTATTTACCCTAATAACCATCTGCCCTTTTGAATGGTTTGGAATCGACATGTGTATTTGATCGTCGGTTTAAACTATCCAAAAAGGCGGGTCGTTACAGCACAACTCTCCAGTGATGGTAAATCAAAGACCAGCCACGGTAATCCCGTTTTACTGTAAAAATCCATGTGTCGAAAAAACAAAGGGTAAAAAACTTTCGAGACCCGATTGAGATTCGGATAGTCTTTTTTGGCTTTAAACTATCCATTGACGGCTGAAAACTATCAAAGCCGTAGAACTCATATAGGCCTTCGTTTTGACTGGTTATGGCTTCCGTAACTTTAAACGAGCAAGAATTTATGGCCGTCCGAATAATCGATATCTACAGGGTGCAACATCCACGGTGCAAGGTGCAACATCCGTCCGAAATGGAGAAACAGTGCTGTATGAATTTTAGAAATGCGTGTGTTATCCCAACTTTTGGCAAAGTTGAGATACCCAAAAATTTACTAAAAATCAATGATTATTATTCTTGAAAATCAATTGAGCATTGCAGGATAACCATGGATATTGATGAATTTTTTCCGAGCCCAGATTGAGCTACAATTGGTAGGACATGACAAGAAAGATCATAGAAGTCCGCATCTCAAATTTCAAGTCAATCCGACTTCGTATGCTCAAGTTATGATGGATTCATGTTGAGAGAGATGGACCTTGCTCTGTTCGAATCCATCACCCCTTCATTGGTTCGAACCCATCTAGTTCGAACCCATCAGGGCAGGCATCACGTTCGAATCCATAAGCAGAGACGACGTTCGAATCGATTAGCTAGTGCCCGCCTCGCATCCATCAACTTCGACTCCATTTACTTCGAATCCCTCCCATGACCTTCCTTCGTATCCATCCAACTGAAGCCACTCCATATCCTTGCTTCGAATCCATGAGGAGCACCCTTACTTCGACTCCCTCAAGCAAGCCCCATGATAGCCATGCCTCGAATCCATCGTTCGAACCCATCTTCGCACGACCACAAACCCATCACGGCTTCGGCTCCATACTGTCTTCGAATCCCCATGTTAAAGACAACTTCGAATCGATCCGGAGTAACGTATTTGGATCGATTCGAACGAGTACCTCTCCATCGATTCGAAGCAGACCTTTGAACCCAGCACTCGAAGCCATCAAGGAAACGCGACTACAAACTCGGACTTGACCCATTCAACTCGGAGAGATAGGTGGATCGACTTGAAGAACGCACGCCACGTCAAAGAAGCATGGATTCGACCCTATGGATTCGAACCGATCGATTCGAACGAACCCATAGGATCGATTCGAACCAACCAGCAGGCCGAAGAACACCATCTTGAATAAGATCGTATCTTTCAATCCCTTGATCCAAATGCCATGAAATTTTTACAGGAGTTCGTCTACATGTCGAAGAATGTCCACGCCAAGTTTCATCGCGATTGGACGATTTCTTGATCGATTCGAACCAAAGGTCGAATCGATCCCAATGTGGGCCCGGATCTCCAGGTTTCGGCCATGTGGGCCCCCTCACGTGCCAGAAGCGGTCTACCTGATTTTTAGGATAAATATCAGCCTCCTGCGCCTATAAGTAGAGCCCCAGGACATTCAGAAAAGGGGAGGGGACTTCTCTTTGGCAAAATCAAGACTCTGAAGCATCAAGACTCTACCAGACTCTACTTTGCACTCCACAATCACCGTTGTACTCGAATTTCAGAGCTATGATCTATTGTAATCCGTTGTAATCAAGTGTAATCAGCGAAGAACATAAATAAAAGGGAAAACCTTTGAAGTGGACGTAGGCCAGAGATAGCCGAACCACTATAAAACGCGTGTCCTTGTTTATAATTTCTGCTTTACTTGCTTAGATCTGTGATTTGTGTTTGAATACTTGCTGATTTATATTCCAACACTGGTGCTTTCACAACGCTTGGGGTTTGTGACCAATTTTGGCACAAACACTTTGGTGCTTTCACTGAGAAGAACAAGCACCCGCCACATCAGATTCGGAATTCAGATTTAAGAGTTAGAAGACTTCTAATTCAAAGACAATGACTCGACAAACAAGACAAAGAATTGATCGAAGCCAACAAGGAGGAAGCCAAGAAGCATCCTCCGGAGCAGGAGAAGGACAAGCTTCCGTCTACATCACTAGAGATGAAATGGCTATGGCTAATTCAATACGCGAAAGCATGATAAAGACCCAACAGGAGATGCTGTAGAATTTCTTGAACAAATGAGGGTGACGAATATGCAGAACCTTGGACCAACCACAACAACTGCTAGTGCGGAGCAACAGTGCCGTACGACTTTTAAAAATGCGTGCATGGATTTGAAACGGAACAGTACCATGGTGCACCACTCTTCAGCGACGGTAAATCGAAGACCAGCCCCAGTAATCCCGTTTTACCACAAAAATCCACGTGTCGAAAAAAAAAGGGTAAAAAACTTCCGAGACCCGGTTGAGATTCGGATAGTCTTTTTTGAGCTTTAAACTATCCACTGATGGCTGAAAGATGTCAAATCCATAGAACTCACAAAGAGCTTCGTTTTTACTAGTTATGGCTCCCGTAACTCTAAACGAGCCAGAAGTTATGGCCGTCTGAATAATCGATATATACAGGGTGCAACATCCACAGTGCAAGGTGCAACATCCGTCCAAAATGGCGAAACAGTGCCGTACGGCTTTTAGAAATGCGTACATGGATTTGAAACGGATCGGTACCATGATGCACCACTCTCCAGCGATGGTAAATCGAAGACCAGCCCCAGCAATCCCGTTTTACCATAAAAATCCACGTGTCGAAAAAACGAAGGGTAAAAACTACCAAGACCCAATTGAGATTCAGATAGTCTTTTTGGGCTTCAGACTACCCATTGACGAATGAAAGCTGTCAAAGCCGTAGAACTCACAGAGAGCTTCATTTTGACTGGTTATGGCTCACGTAACTCTAAACGAGCCAGAAGTTATGGCCGTCCGAATAATCGATATCTACGGGGTGCAACATCCACGGTGCAAGGTGCTACATCCGTCGGAAATGGCGAACTGTGCCGTAGTAGAAATGCGTACATGGATTTGAAACGGAACAGTACCATAGTGCACCACTTTCCAGTGTTGGTAAATCGAAGACCTGCCCCGGTTATCCTGTTTTATCATAAAAATCCACGTGTCGAAAAAACGAAGGGTAAAGAACTACCGAGACCCGATTGAGATTCAGATAGTCTTTTCGGGCATCAAACTACCCACTAACGGCTGAAAGCTGTCAAAGTCGTAGAACTCACATAGAGCTTCATTTTGACTGGTTATGGCTCCGTAACTCTAAACGAGCCAGCAGTTATGGCCGTCTGAATAATCGATATCTACAGGGTGCAACATCCACGGTGCAAGGTGCAACATCCGTCCGAAATGGCGAAACTGTGCCGTACGACTTTTAAAAATGCCTGCATTTATTTGAAACGGCACAATACCATGGTGCACCACTCTCCTGCGATGGTAAATCGAAGACCAGCCCCGGTAATCCCGTTTTACCATAAAAATCCACGTGTCGAAAAAACGAAGGGTAAAAAATTTCCGAGACCCGACTGAGATTCGGATAGTCTTTTTTGGGATTTAAACTATCCATTGACGGCTCAATGTTGTCAAAGCCGTAGAACTCACAAAGAGCTTCGTTTTGACTGGTTATGGCTCTCGTAACTCTAAACGAGACAGAAGTTATGGTCGCCCGAATAATCGATATCTACAGGGTGCAACATCCATGGTGCATGGTGCAACATCCATCCGAAATGGCGAAACAGTGTCGTACGACTCTTAGAAATGCATGCATCGATTTGAGTCGGATAGTATCATGGCGTACCATTCTCCAGCAATGTTAAATCGAAGACCAACCCAAGTAATCCCGCTTTACCGCAAAAATCCTCGTGTCCAAAAAACGAAGGGTAAAAAACTTCCAAGACCCGATTGAGATTCGAATAGTCTTTTTTGGGCTTTAAACTATCCATTGACAGCTGAAAGCTATCAAAGCCGTAAAACTCACAGAGAGCTTCGTTTTGACTGGTTATGGCTCCTGCTACTCTAAGCCAGAAGTAATGGCCATCCGAATGATCGATATCTACATGGTGCAACATCCACGGTGCAAGGTGCAACATCCATTCGAAATGGCGAAACAGTGTCGTACGACATTTAGAAATGCATGCATGGATTTGAAACGGAACAGTACCATGGTGCACCACTCTCCAACGATGGTAAATCGAAGACCAGCCACGGTAATCCCATTTTACCGTAAAAATCCACGTGTCGAAAAAACGAAGGGTAAAAAACTTTCGAGACCCGATTGAGATTCAGATAGTCTTTTTGGGCTTTAAACTATCCATTGACGGCTGAAAGCTGTCAAAGCCGTAGAACTCACACAGGTCTTCGTTTTGACTAGCTATGGCTCCCTTAACTCTAAACGAGCCAGAAGTTATGGCCGTCCGAATAATCAATATCTACAGGTTGCAACATCCACGGTGCAAGGTGCAACATCCGTCCGAAATGGCGAAACAGTGCCGTACGACATTTAGAAACGCATGCATGGATTGGAAAAATAGTACAATGGTGCACCACTCTCCAGCGATGGTAAATCGAAGACCAGCCACCGTAATCCTGTTTTACCGTAAAAATCCACGTGTCGAAAAAACGAAGGGTAAAAAACTTCCGAGACCCGAATGAGATTCGGATAGTCTTTTTTGGGCTTTAAACTATCCATTGACGGCTCAAATATGTCAAAGCCATAGAACTCACACAGAGCTTCATTTTGACAGGTTATGGCTCTCGTAACTCTAAACGAGCCAGAAGTTATGGCCGTCCGAATAATCAATATCTACAGGGTGCAACATCCACGGTGCAAGGTGCAACATCAGTCCGAAATGGCGAAACAGTGCCATACGACTTTTTGAAATGCATGCATGGATTTGAATTGAAACAGTACTATGGTGCACCACTCTCTAGCGATGGTAAATCGAAGACCAGCCCCGGTAATCATGTTTATTGTAAAAATCCACGTGTCGAAAAAACGAAGGGTAAAAAACTTCCGAGACGCGATTGAGATTCGGATAGTCTTTTTTGGGCTTTAAACTATCCATTTACGAGTGAAAGCTGTCAAAGCCGTAAAAATCACAGAGAGCTTCGTTTTGGCTGGTTATGGCTCCTCTAACTCTAAACGAGCCAGACGTTTTGACCGTCTGAATAATCGATATCTATAGGGTGCAACATCCACTGTGCAACGTGCAACATCTGTCCGAAATGGCGAAACAGTGTCGTATGACTTTAAGAAATGCGTGCATGGATTTGAAACGGAATAGTACCATAGTGTGCCACTCTCCAGCGATGGTAAATCGAAGACCAGCCACGGTAATCCCGTTTTACCATAAATGCACGTGTCGAAAAATCGAAGGGTAAAAAACTTCCGAGACCCGAATGAGATTCCGATAGTATTTTTTGGTCTTCAAACTACCCATTGATGGATGAAAGCTGTCAAAGCCGTAGAACTCACGGAGAGATTCTTTTTGACTGGTTATGGCTCCTGTAACTCTAAACGAGCCAGAAGTTATGGACAACTGAATAATCGATATCTACAGGATGCAACATCCACGGTGCAAGGTGCAACATCCGACCGAAATTGCGAAACTGTGTCGTACGACTTTTAGAAATGCATGCATGGATTTGAAACGGAACATTACCATGGTTCTCTACTCTCCAGCGATGGTAAATCGAAGACCAGCCCTGGTAATCCCGTTTTACCGTAAAAATCCACGTGTCGAAAAAACGAAGGGTAAAAAACTTCCGAGACCCGATTGAGATTCGGATAGTCTTTTTTGGGCTTTAAACTATCCATTGACGGATGAGAGCGGTCAAAGCCGTAGAACTCACACAGGCCTACGTTTTGACTGGTTATGGCTCCCGTAACTTTAAACGAGCCCGAAGTTATGGCCGTCCAAATAATCGATATCTAAAGGATGCAACATCCACGGTGCAAGGTGCAACATCCGTCCGAAATGGCGAAACAGTGTCGTACGACTTTTAGAAACACGTGCATGGATTTGAAACGGAACAGTACCATGGAGCACCACTCTCCAGCGATGGTAAATCGAAGACCATCCCCGGTTATCCCATTTTACCGTAAAAATCCACGTGTCGAAAAAACGAAGGGTAAAAACTTCAGAGATCCGATTGAGATTCGGATAGTCTTTTTTGGGCTTTAAACTATCCATAGACGGATGAAAACTGTGAAAGCCATAGAACTCACAAAATGCTTCGTTTTGACTGGTTATGGCTCCCATAACTCTAAACGAGCCAGATGTTATGGCCGTCCGAATAATCGATATCTACAAGGTGCAACATCCACGGTGCATGGTGCAACATCCATCCAAAATGGCGAAACAGTGTCGTACAACTTTTAGAAATGCATGAATGGATTTGAAACGGAACAGTACCATGGTGCACCACTTTACAGCGACGGTAAATCGAAGACCAGCCCCGGTAATCCCATTTTATCGTAAAAATCCACGTGTTGAAAAAACGAAGGGTAAAAAACATCCGTCACCCAATTGAGATTCGAATAGCCTTTTTTGGGCTTTAAACTATCCATTGACGGCTGAAAGCAGTCAAAGCCATAGAAATCACATAGACTTCGTTTTGATTGGTTATGGCTCTCGAATAATCGATATCTACAAGGTGCAACATCCATGGTGAAATGCATGCATGGATTTCAAATGTAACAATTCCATGGTGCACCACTCTCCAGAGATGGTAAATCGAAGACCAGCCACGGTAATCCCGTTTTACCGTAAATATCCACGTGTCGACAAAACGAGGGGTAAAAAACTTCCGAGACCCTATTGAGATTCGGATAATCTTTTTTGGGCTTTAATCTATCCATAGACGGGTGAAAGCTGTCAAAGCCGTAGAACTCACACAGGCCTTCGTTTTGATGGTTATGGCTCCCGTAACTTTAAACGAGCCAGAAGTTATGGTCGTCCGAATAATCGATATCTACAGGGTGCAACACCCACGGTGCAAGGTGCAACATCCGTCCGAAATGGAGAAACAGTGCCGTATGAATTTTAGAAATGCGTGCATGGATTTGAAACGGAACAGTATCAAGGTGCACCACTCTACGGCGATGGTAAATCGAAGACCAGCCACGGTAATCCCTTTTTACCGTAAAAATCCACGTGTCGAAAAAACGAAGGGTAAAAAACTTCCGAGATCCAATTGAGATTCAGATTGTATTTTTTGGGCTTTAAACTATCTATTGACGACAAAAAGATGTCGAAGCCGTAGAACTCACAAAGAGCTTCATATTGACTGGTTATGGCTTTCGTAACTCTAAATGACCCAGAAGTTATGGTCGTCCGAATAGTCGATATCTACGGGGTGCAACATCCACGGTACAAAATGCAACATCCGTCCGAAATGGCGAAACAGTGTCGTACGACTTTCAGAAATGCGTGCATGGATTTCAAACGGAATAGTACCATGGTGCACCACTCTCCAGCGATGGTAAATCGAAGACCAGCCACGGTAATCCCGTTTTACCGTAAAAATCCACGTGTCAAAAAAACGAAGGGTAAAAAACTTCCGAGACCCGATTGAGATTCGGATAGTCTTTTTTGGGCTTTAAACTGTCCATTGACGGCTCAAAGCTGTGAAAGCCATAGAACTCACACAGAGCTTCGTTTTGACTGGTTATGGCTCTCATAACTCTAAACGAGCCAGAAGTAATGGCCGTCCGAATAATCGATATCTATAGGGTGCAATATCCATGGTGCAAGGTGCAACATCCGTCTGAAATGGCGAAACAGTGTCGTACGGCTTTTAGAAATGCATGCATGGATTTGAATCTGAACAGTACCTTGGTGCATCACTCTCCAGCGATGGTAAATCGAAGACCAGCCACGGTAATCCCGTTTTACCGTAAAAATCTACGTGTCGGAAAAACGAAGGGTAAAAAACTTCCGAGACCCGATTGTGATTCGGATAGTCTTTTTTGGGCTTTAAACTATCCATTGATGGCTCAAAGCTGTCAAAGCCTTAGAACTCACACAGAGCTTCGTTTTGACTGGTTATGGCTCTCATAACTCTAAACGAGCCAGAAGTTATGGCCGTCCGACTAATCGATATCTACAGGGTCCAACATCCACGGTGCAAGGTGCAACATCCGTTCGAAATGGCGAAACTTCCGAGACCCGATTGAGTGTCGAAAAAACGAAGGGCAAAAAACTTCCGAGACCCGATCGAGATTCGGATAGTCTTTTTTGGGCTTTAAACTATCATTGACGGCTGAAAGTTATCAAAGCCGTAGAACTCACACAGGACTTCGTTTTGACTGGTTGTGGCTACCGTAACTCTAAACGAGCCAGAAGTTATGGCCGTCCGAATAATTGATATCCGCAGGGTGCAACATCCACGGAAAAAGGTGCAACATCAGTCCGAAATAGCGAAACAGTGCCGTACGACTTTTAGAAATGCGTGCATGGATTTGAAACAGACCAGTGCCATGGTGCACCACTCCCCTGCGATGGTAAATCGAAGACCAACCCTGGTAATCCCGTTTTATCATAAAAATCCACGTGTCGAAAAAACGAAGGGTAAAAAACTTCTGAGACCCGATTGAGATTCAGATAGTCTTTTTTGGGCTTTAAAATATCCATTGACTGCTGAAAGCCGTTAAAGCCGTAAAACTCACAAAGAGCTTCTTTTTGGCTAGTTATGGCTCCCGCAACTCTGTACGAGCCAGAAGTTATGGTCGTCCGAATAATCGATATGTGCAACATCCACGTTGCAAGGTGCAATATCCGTCCGAAATGGCAAAACAGTGCATACGACTTTTGGAAATGCGTGCATGGATTTAAAATGGAACAGTGCAATGGTGCACCACTCTCCCACGATGGTTAATCAAAGACCAGCCCCGGTAGTCCCGTTTTACCGTAAAAATCCACGTGTCGAAAAAACAAAGGGTAAAAAACTTCCGAGACCCGATTGAGATTCGGATAATCTTTTTGGACTTTAAACTAACCACTGACGGCTGAAAGCGGTCAAAGCCATCAAACTCACGGAAAGCTTCGTTTTGGCTGGCTATGGCTCCCATAACTCTAAACGAGCGAAAAGTTATGGCCGTCCGAATAATCGATATCTACAGGGTGCAACATCCAAGGTGCGAGGTGCAATATCCGTCCGAAATGGCGAAACAGTACCGTACGACTTTTAGAAATGCGTGCATGGATTTGAAACGGAACAGCACCATGGAGCACCACTCTCCAGCAATGGTAAATCGAAGACCAGCCACTGTAATCCCGTTTTATCATAAAAATCCACGCGTCGAAAAAACTAAGGGTAAAAAACTTCCGAGACCCGATTGAGATTCGGATAGTCAATTTTGGGCTTCAAACTATCCATTGACGGCTGAAAGTTGTCAAAGCCACATAACTCATAGAGAGCTTCGTTTTGACTGGTTATGGCTCCCGTTAATCTAAACGAGCCAGAAGTTATGGCCGTCCGAATAATCGATATCTGTAGGGTGCAATATCCACGGTGCAAAGTGCAACATCCGTCCGAAATGGCGAAACAGTGCCATACAACTTTTAGAAATGCGTGCAAGGATATGAAACGGAACAGTGCCATGGTGCACCACTCTCCCGCGATAGTGAATCGAAGACCAGCCCCGGTAATCCTGTTTTGCCGTAAAAATCCACATGTCGAAAAAACGAAGGGTAAAAAGCTTCCGAGACATGATTGAGATTCGGATAGTCTTTTTGGGCTTTAAATTAACCATTGACGGCTGAAATCAGTCAAAGCCATAAAACTCACAGAAAGCTTCGTTTGGCTGGCTATGGCTCACGTAACCCTAAACGAGCCAGAAGTTATGGCCGTCCGAATAAACTATATCTACAGGATGCAACATCCACTGTGTAAGGTGCAACATCCGTCTGAAATGGTAAAACAGTGACGTACGACTTTTAGAAATGCGTGCATAGATTTGAAACAGAATAGTACCATGGTGCACCACTCTCCAGCGATAGTAAATCAAAGACCAGCCACGGTAATCCTGTTTTACCGTAAAAATCCACTTGTCGAAAAAAGGAAGGGTAAAAAACTTCCGAGACCCGATCGAGATTCGGATAGTCTTTTTTAGGCTTTAAACTATCATTGACGGCTGAAAGCTGTCAAAGCCGTAGAACTCACGCAAGCCTTCGTTTTGGCTGGTTATGGCTCCCGTAAATCTAAACGAGCCAGAATTTATAGCCGTCCGAATAATCGATATCTGCAGGGTGCAACATCCATGGTGCAAAGTGCAACATCCATCCGAAATGGCAAAACAGTGCCGTACGAATTTTATAAATGCGTGCATGGATTTTAAACGGAACAGTGCCATTGTGCACCACTCTCCCGCGATGGTAAATCGATGACCATCCAATGTAATCCCGTTTTACCGTAAAAATCCACGTGTCGAAAAAACGAAGGGTAAAAACTTCCGAGACCCGATCGAGATTCGGATAGTCTTTTTCGGGCTTTAAACTCTCATTGACGGATGAAAGCAGTCAAATCCATAGAACTCACACAGACCTTCGTTTTGACGGGTTATGGCTCCCGTAACTCTAAACGAGCCAGAAGTTATGGCCGTCCGAATAATCGATATTTATAGGGTGCAACGTCCACGGTGCAAGTTGCAACATCCTTCCGAAATGGCGAAACAGTGTCGTACAACTTTTAGATATACGTGCATGGATTTGAAACAGCACAGTACCGTGGTGCACCACTCTCCAGCGATGGTAAATCGAAGACCAGCCACGGTAATCCCGTTTTACCGTAAAAATCCACATGTCGAAAAAATGAAGGTTAAAAAACTTCCGAGACCCGACCGAGATTCGGATAGTCCTTTTTAGGCTTTAATCTATCATTGACGGCTGAAAGCTGTCAAAGCCGTAGAACTCACACAAGCCTTCTTTTTTACTGGTTATGGCTCCCGTAACTCTAAACGAGCAAGAAGTTATGGCCCTCCGAATAATCGATATCTACAGGGTGCAACATCCACGGTGCAAGGTGCAACATCCATCCGAAATGGAAAAACAGTGTCGTACGACTTTTAGAAATGCGTGCATGGATTTGAAACAGAACAGTACCTTGGTGCACCACTCTCCAGTGATGGTAAATCGAAGACCAGCACCGGTAATCCCGTTCTACCGTAAAAATCCACGTGTCGAAAAAACGAAGGATAAAAAACTTCCGAGACCCGATTGAGATTCAGATAGTCTTTTAGGATTTAAACTATCCGTCGACCGCTGAAAGCTGTCAAAGCTGTAAAACTCTTAGAGAGCTTCGTTTTGGCCGGTTATGGCTCCTGTAACTTTAAACGAGCCAGAAGTTATGGCCTTTCGAATAATCGATATCCACAGGGTGCCACATCCACGGTGCAAGGTGCAACATCCGCCTGAAAAGGCGAAATAGTGTCGTACGACTTTTAGAAATGCGTGCATGGATTTGAAACAGAACAGTACCATGGTGCACTACTCTCCAGCGATGGTAAATCAAAGACAAGCCACAGTAATCCCGTTTTACCGTAAAAATCCACGTGTCGAAAAAACGAAGGGTAAAAAACTTCCGAGACCCGATCGAGATTCGGATAGTCTTTTTTAGGCTTTAAGCTATCATTGACTGCTGAAATATGTCAAAGCCATAAAACTCACACAGGCCTTCTTTTTGACTGGTTATGGCTTCCGTAACTCTAAACAAGCCAGAAGTTATGGCCGTCCGAATAATCGATATCTGTAGTGTGCAACATCCACAGTGTAAGGTGCAACATCCGTCCGAAATGGCGAAATGCATGCACGGATTTGAAATTGAACAGTACTATGGTGTACCACACTCCAGCGATGGTAAATCGAAGACAAGCCATGGTAATCCTGTTTTACCGTAAAAATCCACGTGTCGAAAAATCGAAGGGTAAAAAACTTCCGAGACCGATCGATATTCGGATATTCTATTTTGGGCTTTAAACTATCATTGACGGCTGAAAGCTATCAAAGCCATAGAACTCACACAGGCCTTCTTTTTGACTGGCTATAGCTCCCATAACACTAAACGATCCAGAAGTTATGGTCGTCCAAACAACAATATCTACAAGGTGCAACATCCACGGTGCAAGGCGCAACATCCGTCCGAAATGACGAAACAGTGCCATACGACTTTTAGAAATGCGTACATGGATTTGAAACGGAACAGTGCCATGGTGCACCACTATCCTGTGATGGTAAATCGAAGACCAGCCACGGTAAACCCGTTTTATCGTAAAAATCCACGTATCAAAAAAAGGAAGGGAAAAAACTTCTGAGACCCGATAGAGATTCGGATAGTCTTTTTTGGGTTTTAAACTTCCATTGATGGCTGAAAGCCGTCAAAGCCGTAGAACTAACATAGGCCTTCGTTTTGATTGATTATGGCTCCCGTAACTCTAAACGACCCAGAAGTTATGTCCGTTCGAATAATCGATATCTACAGTGTGAAACATCCACGGTGCAAGGTGCAACATCCGTCCGAAATGGCGAAACAGTGCCGTACGACTTTTGAAAATGCGTGCATGGATTTGAAATGAAACAGTGCCATGGTGCACCACTCTCCCGCGACGGTAAATCAAATACCAGCAATAGTAATCTCGTTTTACCGCA
The DNA here is from genome assembly GCA_030765085.1 of Allium cepa. Taxonomy (NCBI): domain Eukaryota; kingdom Viridiplantae; phylum Streptophyta; class Magnoliopsida; order Asparagales; family Amaryllidaceae; genus Allium; species Allium cepa. The sequence continues at coordinate 246,421,493 of CM060930.1, forward strand.
AAAATCCATGTGTCGACGAAGGGTAAAAAACTCCCAAGACCCGATTAACATTCAAATAGTCTTTTTTGGGCTTTAATCTTTGCATTGATGGCTGAAAGCCGTCAGAGCCATAAAACTCACAGAGAGCTTTGTTTTGGCTGGTTATGGCTCTCGTAACTCTAAACGAGCCAGAAGTTATGGCCGTCCGAATAATAGATATCTACAGGGGGCAACATCCACGGTGCAAGATGCAACATCCGTCCGAAATGGTGAAACTGTCCCGTACGACTTTTAGAAATGCGTGCATAGATTTGAAATGAAACATTGCCATGGTGCACCACCCTCCCGCGATAGTAAATTGAAGACCAGCCCCGGTAATCCCGTATTGCCGTAAAAATCCACGTGTTGAAAAAAAACGAAGGGTAAAAAACTTCCAAGACCCGACTGAGATTCAGATAGTCTTTTTTGGGCATTAAACTATCCATTGAAGGCTAAAAGCTGTCAAAGCCGTAAAATTCACAGAGAGCTTTGTTTTGGCTGGTTATGGCTCCCATAACTCTAAACGAGCCAGAAGTTATGGCCGTCCGAATAATAGATATCCACAGGGTGCAACATCCACGGTGCAAGGTGCAACATCCGTCCGAAATGGCAAAACAATGTCGTACGACTATTAGAAATGCATGCATGGATTTGAAATTGAACAGTGCCATGGTGCGCCACTCTCCAGCGATGGTAAATCGAAGACCAGCCACGGTAATCCCGTTTTACTATAAAAATCAACGTGTCGAAAAAACAAAGGTTAAAAAACTTCCAAGACCCGATTGAGATTCGGATAGTCATTTTTGGGCTTTAAACTGTCCATTGATGGTTGAACGCTGTCAAAGCCGCAGTACTCAAAGAGATCTTCGTTTTGACTGGTTATGACTCCTGTAACTCTAAACGAGCAAGAAGTTATGGTCGTTCGAATAATCGATATCCGCAGGGTGCTACATCCACGGTGCAAGGTGCAACATCCGTCCGAAATAGCGAAACAGTGCACTACGACTTTTAGAATTGCGCGCATGGATTTGAAACAGAACAGTACCATGGTGCACCACTCTCCAGCGATGGTAAATCGAAGACCTGCCCCGGGAATCCCGTTTTACCGTAAAAATCCATGTGTCGAAAAAACGAAGGGTAAAAAACTTCCGAGACCCGATTGAGATTCGGATAGTCTTTTTTGGGCTTTAAACTATCCATTGACGGATGAGAGCAGTCAAAGCCTTATAACTCACGCAGGCCTTCATTTTGAATGGTTATGACTCCTGTAACTCTAACGAGCCAGAAGTTATGGCCGTCCGAATAATCGATATCTCCAGGGTGCAACATCCACGGTGCAAGGTGCAACATCCGTCCGAAATGGCGAAACAGTGTCGTAAGACTTTTGGAAATGCGTGCATGGATTTGAAATAGATCAGTACAATGGTGCACCACTCTCCAGCGATGGTAAATCGAAGACCAGCTACGGTAATCCCGTTTTACCGTAAAAATCCACGTGTCAAAAAAATGACGGTTAAAAAACTTCCGAGACCCGATCGAGATTCAGATAGTCTTTTTCTGGCTTTAAACTATCATTGACGGGTGAAAGCTGTCGAAGCCGTAGAACTCACACAGGCCTTCTTTTTGACTGGTTATGGCTCCCGTAACTTTAAAAGAGCCAGAAGGTACGGCCGTCCGAATAATCGATATCTACAGGGTGCAACATCCACGGTGCAAGGTGCATCATCCGTCTGAAATGGCGAAACAGTACCGTACGACTTTTAGAAATGCATGCATGGATTTGAAACGGAACAGTACCATGCTGCACCACTCTCCAGCGATGGTAAATCGAAGACCAGCCACGGTAATCCCGTTTTACACTAAAAATCCACGTGTTTAAAAATCGAAGGGTAAAAAACTTCCGAGACCCGATTGAGATTCGAATAGTCTTTTTTGGGCTTTAAACTATCATTGACGACCGAAAGCTGTTAAAGCCGTAGAACATACACAAGACTTCGTTTTGAATGGTTATGGCTCCCGTAACTCTAAACGACCCAGAAGTTATGGCAGTTTGAATAATTGATATCTGCAGGGTGCAACATCAACGGTGCAAGGTGCAACATTCGTCCGAAATGGCGAAACAGTGCCGTACGACTTTTAGAAATGCGAGCATGGATTTGAAACGGAAAAGTGCCATGGTGCACTACTCTCCAGCGATGGTAAATCGAAGACCAGCCATAGTAATCCCGTTTTACCGTAAAAATCCACGTGTCGAAAAAACGAAGGGTAAAAAACTTCTGAGACCCGATCGAGATTTGGATAGTCTTTTTTGGGATTTAAACTACCATTGACGGCTGAAAGCCATCAAAGCCGTAGAACTCACATATGCCTTCGTTTTGACTAGTTATGGGTCCCGTAACTCTAAACGAGCCAGATGTTATGGCCGTCGGAATAATCAATATCTGCAGGGTGCAACATCAATGGTGCAAGGTGCAACATCCGTCCGAAATGGCGAAACAGTGCCGTATGACTTTTAGAAATGCATGCATGGATTAGAAACGGAACAGTGCCATGGTGCACCACTCTCCAGCAATGGTAAATCGAAGACCACCCACGGTAATCCCGTTTTACCGTAGAAATCCACGTGTCGAAAAAACGAAGGTTAAAAAACTTTCGAGACCCGATCGAGAATCGGATAGTCTTTTTTGGTCTTTACACTACCATTGACGGTTGAAAGCCATCAAAGACGTAGAATTCACACAGGCCTTCGTTTTGACTGGTTATGGCTCCCGTAACTCTAAACGAGCCAGAAGTTATGGCCGTCCGAATAATCGATATCTTCTGGGTGCAACATCCACGGTGCAAGGTGCAATATCCGTCCGAAATGGCGAAACAGTGCCGTACGACTTTTAGAAATGCGTGCATGGATTTGAAACGGAACAGTGCCATGGTGCACCAATCTCCTGCGATGGTAAATCGAAGACCAGCCCCGGTAATCCCGTTTTACCGTAAAAATCCACGTCGAACAATCGAAGTGTAAAAAACTTCCAAGACCCGATCGAGATTCGGATAGTCTTTTTTGGGCTTTAAACTGTCATTGATGGCTGAAAGCTGTCAAAGCCGTAGAACTCACATAGGCCTTCGTTTTGACTGGTTATGGCTCCCGTAAGTCTAAACGAGCCAGAAGTTATGGCCGTCCGAATGATCGATATCTGCAGGGTGCAACATCCACGGTGCAAGGTGCAACATCCGTCCGAAATGGCGAAACAGTGCCATACGACTTTTAGAAATGCGTGCATGGATTTGAAATAGAACAGTACCATGGTGCTCCACTCTACAGTGATAGTAAATCAAAGTCCATCCATGGTAATCCCGTTTTACCGTAAAAATCCACGTGTCGAAAAAACGAAGGGTAAAAAACTTTCGAGATCCGATCGAGATTCGGATAGTCTTTTTTGGGCTTTAAACTATCATTAGCAGCTGAAAGCTATCAAAACTGCAGAACTCACACAGGCCTTCGTTTTGACTGGTTATGGCTCCCGTAACTCTAAACGAGCCAGAAGTTATGGCCTTCCGAATAATCGATATCTACAGGGTGCAACATCCACGGCGCAAGGTGCAACATCCGTCTGAAATGGCGGAACAGTGCCGTACGACTTTTAGAAATGCGTGCACGGATTTAAAAAGGAACAGTGCCATGATGCACCACTCTCCCACGGTGGTAAATCAAAGACCAGCCCCGGTAATCCCGTTTTACCGTAAAAATCCACGTGTCGAAAAAAACGAAGGGTAAAAAACTTCCAAGACCCGATTGAGATTCAGATAGTATTTTTGGGCTTTAAAATATCCATTGACGGCTGAAAGCTGTCAAAACCGTAAAACTCACAGAGAGATTCTTTTTGGCTAGTTATGGCCCCCGTAACTCTAAACGAGCCAGAAGTTATGGCCGTCCGAATAATCGATATCTACAGGGTGCGACATCCACGGTGCAACGTGCAACATCCGTCCGAAATGGCAAAACAGTGGGTATGACTTTTAGTAATGTGCGCATGGATTTGAAACGGAACAGCGCCATGGTGCACCACTATCCCACGATGGTAAATAGAAGACCAGCCTCGGTAGTCCCGTTTTACAGTAAAAATTCACATTTCGAAAAAACGTAGGGTAAAAAACTTTCGAGACCCGATTGAGATTCGGATAGTCTTTTTTGCGCTTTAATCTATCCATTGACGGCTGAAAGCTGTCAGAACCGTAAAAATCACAAAGAGTTTCTTTTTGGCTGGTTATGGCTCCTATAACTCTTAACGAGCCAGAAGTTATGGCCGTCCGAATAATCGATATCTACAGGGTGCAACATCCACGGTGCAAGGTGCAACATCCGTCCGAAATGGCAAAACAGTGCGTACTGTTTGCGCCAAAATTGGTCACAAACCCTGGATATCGTGAAAGCACCAGTATATGAATACAAATCAGCAATATTCAAACACAAATCACAGATTTCAGCAATCAACGAGCAACAATTCAGAAGTAATAAATAAGAACACACGATTTATAGTGGTTCGGCTATCTCCTGCCTACGTCCACTTCAATAGTTTTCCTTTTTATTGATTATCCTTGCTGATTACAATCAATTACAACGATTATATTGAAGTAAATCGTTTACAACAGTGATGGTTGCGAGTAGAATCGAATCTGGCAGAGTCTGGATGTTGAATGGCCAAAAGATCCTTTTCCTGTAGGCTCTAGGGCTCTATTTATAGGCGTAGGAGGCTCGGATCTCGCTCAAACTTCGGGGGACTTTTGCTGGCATGTGAGTGGCCCACGCGACCGACCCCACCAAGTTTCGACTCGATCTGTGATCGATACGAAGTCATTTCGTATCGATCAAGATGATGTCCAATTGGGCTGAAATTTGGTGGGGACATTCTTCATCATGCATGCAAGCTCCTGTGAAAATTTCATGTCATTTGGATAAGTAGATCTCTAGATATCGTGGATACGAAGTGGAGACTTTCGGCTACTGTGTGGTTCGAATCGATTCATTCGAATCGATGCATTCGACTCCATCAGGTAACGTGGTTCTGTGATGAGGTGGCGTGCGTCCTTCAAGTCGAACAGGTCTTCTCTCCGGGTTGAACGCATCAATTCCTTAGATTTTTTCTAATTTTCACTGATGGTCGACACGTCACTTGTTGACTCGGTGGACTCGAAGTGACCGTCATCCATGGATTCGAACAACTATCACATCGATGGGTACGAATAAGTCTTTATCTATGGATTCGAACAATCGCCTTTATAATGGATACGAAGTGGGCATTGGCTGATTGATACGGAGAACACTATCTGTTGATGGATGCGAGGTGAGATCGTCTGATGGATGCGAAGTGAAGTCGCCGATGAATTCGAAGAGCGTTTGTCTGATGGATTCAAGCTATTGCTCGCTGATGGATGCGAACTAGATGGAGTCGAACTGAGGCACGAGGAATGGTACGAACTTGACAGATACGAACGAGATCGTTTCGAAGTGACTAACTCATGATGGATTCGAACCAGATGGATTCGATTGGAGTGAGATGATGTCATGCTGATGGATTCGAACTTGATGGATTCGAATGGACCATCAACTCGCCCTCTTAATGGATACGAATTTACATGTTCTTTCCTTAGGTTGAATCGATCATAACTTGCTCGTACAAGCTCAGATTGACTTGAGATTTGAAACATTGGCTTCTACAGCTCTGCTCATCATGTCCTGTCAATTGTGGCTCGATCCGAACTTGGACAAAATTCATCGATATCCATGTTGAACATACAATGTATAATTGATATTTGTGACTAGTAATCATTGAGTTTCTGTTAACTTTAGGGTACCTCGACTTTGCCAAAAGGCGGGATAACACTTTGCCCCTCAAAATATGCCTTTTTGTAAAAGGTATGTTTTGAACGGTCTAAATCGAGTGTAGTAAATTCATGTTTTATTCATAGCTGTAGCATTATCAATCAAGTTTATGGATGTTCGAAGCCAAGTTGTTATCAATCCCTTCCAGTGGAAGTTAAGAATGAAATTCTTCAGTCTCTCTGGACTATTGATGGTCACTATGGATCCTTGCCAGCCAGGCCCATTCCCGACTCAGTGATTGAATAGAAAGATCCTATCGCACTCTGCCGTTGCCTTCTATCCTTTGTACTCTGGTCCCTGTTAGGACGTATAGCGATGTCTTGGTCGTTCTAGACCGATCATAGCCTCTCCGGGCACTTGCTGGATCCCATCCGGTCACTCTCCGGTGAAGGGGAAACAACGTTAAGTGAGTCGATCCTGTCGCTCTCCGGCGAAGCAACTCACTTCTTGCACTCCGGTTCAGTGTATCTGAACTTTAAATGATGTCTTAGTCGTTCTAGACCGATCATAGCCTTTCCGGGCTCTTTCTAGATCCCATCCTATCACTCTCCAGTGAAGGGGAAACAGCGCTTAAGTGAGTTGATCCCGTCGCTCTTCGGCGAAGCAATTTCTTGAACCCCGGACCCCGTCTCTCCGGGTAGGTTCATAAAGCGATCATTTTTGTATTGGTATTTAATATTCATTCTTTAACTCTCCGGTCAAAGGTTTATTTCAAGAAATTCAAATTCATTTATTAAATTCAGGATCTAGATGTTCAATCTCAAACATCAGGAAAAAGCTAAACATTGCCTCTCTGGGCAGATCGGTTTATCTCCATCTCAGAGCATGCCTAGGGATTTCTCCAGTTCCCGTACACGAGTTAGTGGAGTAACCGTTTATTCTGAAAACAAATCTAAACAAAATTATTCGACCGAACACCGAATCCTGGACTCGGCCCTTGTCATCTTTAATCAGTGGATGACGAGTCGTGATCCCGATCCAGGATCATTCCTGTTAGGTGGAGGCGGTAGTTGTTCAGGCCTTACCGCCGTTGTCCGTTCTCTGACATATTGTGGCAATCTACCACTCCTGGCATGTTCTTCCAACTCATCTTTCAAATGACGACATTCATCTGTAGTGTGCCTATCCAGCTCATGGAATAGGCAATATTTACCAGTTCAACGCTCCTGCTCCGTGGGATCCCTCCTGGGTGGCTTTCGATAGGGGTGTTGCCCCCGAGTTTCAGTGTAAATTCGTTCCAGGCCTGCAGTCAGATCAGTGTATTGCCTGAATCTTGGTTCTCGAAATTTCTTCCGTTTATCAGGACCATCATATCTGTCATCCCGTTTCCTCTTTCCTTTGTCTACTTCAGACTGTTCTCTAGAGGTTCCTTCGCCTTGTGTGGCATTCATTTCCTGCCTCTCGGCTCGTGATTCTTCTAGTCGGATGAACTTTTCAGCTTTATGATAGAATTATCCGAAATCTTGCGGTGGATCTTTAGTCAGAGAATTTATGAATTTGGTGCCTTCCCCAACTCCTGCCACCGCCGCCGTCAAAATCATTGATGCATCTGGGTGATCTACAGAAGTCACCGTTGCATTAAATCTCAGTGGAAAATCTTTTATGGACTTTCCGATCCTTTGCTTTATCGAAGCTAAGGTCATCACACTCTTGGGTTGCGTCACATGGACCCTAAACTGTCTCATGAAGCAATCTACAAGCTCGCTCCATGTTCTGATTGATCCAGTCTCTAGCTTCCTGAACCAAAGCGCAGCCAAATCTGACAAGTATAGAGGGAAGCATCGTGCCATCACTTCCTCGGATGTCCCCAACACTTCCATGTGCCTAATGTATCTGGTAATGTACATAGTCGGGTCTGACCTCCCGTCATAAGGATCTAGCATTGGTAGTTTGAATTTTGGGGGGTTCCTTGCATTTTTGATGTTTGGAGTGAACAGACTCCGACTGACTTCTTCCAACCCTCCACTAGACAATCCTCCTCTCATGATTTGTCGCATTAGACTAATCATTCTCTCGTCTCCGTCCAGGGGTTGATCCCTTGTCAAGTTTTTGTCCTTCCCCCGAGCCTTGAAGGGAATTCTGGTACATACTCTTTGGGTGGCTCTTTTTGCATAAGCATTGGCTCCGGCTTGTTGAGCTCCGTCTATTGGTCTTCCAGTATCGGACCCCGAGGGTCTTCCCCCAAGTCTTGGTTGATCACCTGCAGCTCCTGCATTCTGGTCTTGAACCTGACCTTCGTCAGCTTCTGTAATCATGATTCCTTGTCCCGCACTTGCAGTTGTTGTAGTTGGTCCAAGGTTTTGCACATTCGCCGCCCTCATTTGTTCGAGGAAATTCTGCAGCATCTCCTGTTGAGTCTTCATCATGCTTTCGCGTAATGAATTAGCCATAGCTTCCATCTCAGCTCTATTGATATACATCGAATCCTGTCCCTCTCCAGCTTCAGAGGATGCTTCTTGGCTTCCTCCTTGTTGGCTCTGATCAGCTCTTTGTCTTGTTTGTCGAGTCATTGTCTCTGATTCGGGTTTCTTCAAACTCTTAAATATGAATTCCGAATCTGGTGTAGCGGGTGCTAGTCCTTCTTAGTGAAAGCACCAAAGTTTTTGCGCCAAAATTGGTCACAAACCCCGGATATCGTGAAAGCACCAGTGTATGAATACAAATCAGCAATATTCAAACACAAATCACAGATTTCAGCAATCAACGAGCAACAAATCTGAAGTAATAAATAAGAACACACGATTTATAGTGGTTCGTCTATCTCCGGCCTACGTCCACTTCAATAGTTTTCCTTTTTATTGATTATCCTTGCTGTTTACAATCAATTACAATGATTATATTGAAGTAAATCGTTTACAACAGTGATGGTTGCGAGTAGAATCGAATCTGGTAGAGTCTGGATGTTGAATGGCCAAAAGATCCTTTTCCTGTAGGCTCTAGGGCTCTATTTATATGCGTAAGAGGCTCAGATCTCGCTCAAACTTCGGGAGACTTTTTCTGGCATGTGAGTGAGCCCACGCGACCGACCCCACCAAGTTTCGACTCGATCTGTGATCGATACGAAGTCATTTCATATCGATCAAGATGATGTCCAATTAGGTTGAAATTTGGTGGGGACATTCTTCATCATGCATGCAAGATCCTGTGAAAACTTCATGGCATTTGGATAAGTAGATCTCTAGATATCATGGATACGAAGTGGAGTCTTTCGGCTGCTGTCTGGTTCGAATCGATTCATTCGAATCGATGCATTCGACTCCATCAGGTCATGTGGTTCTGTGATGAGGTGGCGCGCGTCCGTCGAGTTGATCCGGTCTTCTCTTCGGGTTGAGCGCATCAATTCCTTAGATTTCGCCTAATTTGCACCGAGGGTCGACACGTCACTTGTTGACTCGGTGGATTCGAAGTGACCGTCATCCATGGATTCGAACAACTGTCACATCGATGGGTACAAATAAGTCTTTATCTATGGATTCGAACAATCGCCTTTATAATGGATAAGAAGTGGGCATTGGCTGATCGATATGAAGAACACTATCTATTGATGGATCCGAGGTGAGATCATCTAATGGATGCGAAGTGAAGTCACCGATGGATTCGAAGAGCGGTTGTCTGATGGATTCGAACTATTGCTCGCTGATGGATGCGAACTAGATGGAGTCGAATCGAGGCATGAGGATGGGTACACACTTGACCGATACGAACGAGATCGGTTCGAAGTGACTAACTCCTGATGGATTCGAATGGAACAAGATGATGTCATGCTGATGGATTCGTACTTGATGGATTCGAATGGACCATCACCTCGCCCTCTTTATGGATACGAACAGCATGTTCTTTCCTTAGGTTGAACCGATCATAACTTGCACGTATAAGCTCAGATTGACTTGAGATTTGAAACACTGGCTTCTACAGCTCTGCTCATCATGTCTTGTCAATTGTGACCTGATCCGGACACGGACAAAATTTAGCGATATCCATGGTGAACCTACAGGGTATAATCGATATTTGTGACTAGTAATCATTGCGTTTCTATTAACTTTAGGGTATCTCGACTTTGACAAAAGGCGGGATAACACATGCGACCTTTAGAAATGCGCGCATGGATTTGAAACGGAACAGTGCCACGGTGCACCACTCTCCCGCGATGGTAAATCTAAGACCAGCCCCGGTAGTCCCGTTTTACCGTAAAAATCCACGTGTCGAAAAAACGAAGGGTAAAAAACTTTCGAGACCCGATTGAGATTCAAATAGTCTTCTTTGGGCTTTAATCTATCCATTGACGATTGAAAGCTGTTAGAGTCGTAAAACTCATAGAGAGTTTCGTTTTGGCTGGTTATGGCTCCCGTAAATCTAAACGAGCCAGAAGTTATGGCGGTCCGAATAATCGATATCTACAGGGTGCAACATCCACGGTGCAAGGTGGAGCATCCGTCCGACATGGCGAAATAGTGCCATATGAATTTTAGAAATGCATTCATGGATTTGAAATGGAACAGTGCCATGGTGCACCACTCTCCCACGATTATAAATCGAAGACTAATCCCGGTAATCCCGTTTTGCCATAAAAATCCACGTGTCGAAAAAACGAAGGGTAAAAAACTTCCGAGACCCGATTGAGATTCGAATAGTCTTTTTTGGGCTTTAAAATATCCATTGATGGATGAAAGCTATCAAAGCCGTAAAACTCATAGAGAGCTTCGTTTTGGCTGGTTATGGCTCCCGTAAATCTAAACGAGCCAGAAGTTATGGCCATCCGAATAATCAACATCTACAGGATGCAAATCCACGGTGCAAGGTGAAACATCCGTCCGAAATGGCAAAACAATGCCTTACGACTTTTAGAAATGTGTGCATGGATTTTAAATGGAATAGCACCATGGTACACCACTCTCAAGCGATGGTAAATCGAAGACCATCCACGGTAATCCCGTTTTACCATAAAAATACACGTGTTGAAAAAACGAAGGGTATAAAACTACCGAGGCCCGATTGAGATACAAATAGTCATTTTTTGGCTCTAAACTATCCATTAACGTTTGAAAGCTGTCAAAACAGTAGAACTCACAGAGTGCTTCGTTTTGACTGGTTTTGGCTCCCATAACTCTAAACGAGCCAGAAGTTATGGCCGTCCGAATAATCGATATCTGCAGGGGGCAACATTCACGGTGCAAGGTGCAACATCCGTCCGAAATGGTGAAACTATGCCGTACGACTTTTAGACATGCGTGCATGGATTTGAAATGGAACAGTACCATGTTGCACCACTCTCCAGCGATGGTAAATCTAAGACCAGCCCCGGTAATCCTGTTTTACCGTAAAAATCCACGTGTCGAAAAAACGAAGGTCAAAAAACTTTCGAGACCCGATTGAGATTCGGATAGTCTTTTTTGGGCTTTAAACTATCCGTTAACGGCTGAAACCGATCAAAGCTATAGAACTCACACAGGCCTTCGTTTTGACTGGTTATCGCTCCCGTAACTCTAAACGAGCCAGAAGTTATGGCCGTCCGATTAATCGATATCTACATGGTGCAACATCCAGCGATGGATTTAAAACGGAACAGTGTCATGGTGCACAACTCTCCAGTGATGGTAAATCGAAGACTAGCCATGATAATCCCGTTTTACTGTAAAAATCCACGTGTCGAAAAAACAAAGGGTAAAAAACTTCCGAGACCCGATCGAGATTCAGATAGTCTTTTTTAGGCTTTAAACTGCCGCTGACGGCTAAAAGCCGTCAAACCGTAGAACTCACACAGGCCTTCGTTTTGACTGGTTATGGCTCCCGTAACGCTAAACGAGCCAGAAGTTATGGTCGTCCGTACAATCGATATCTGCAGGGTGCAACATCCAGGGTGCAACATCCACGGTGCAAGGTGCAACATGCGCCCGAAATGGCGAAATAGTGCCGTACGACTTTTAAAATGCGTGCATGGATTTGAAATGGAACAGTGCCATGGTGCCCCACTCTCCCATGATGGTAAATCAAAGTCCAGCCCCGGTAATCCCGTTTTACCGTAAAAATCCACGTGTCGAAAAAACGAAGGGTAAATAACTTCCGAGACCCGATTGAGATTCGGATAGTTTTTTCTAGGCTTTAAAAAATCCATTGACGGCTGAAAGCTGTCAAAGCCATAAAACTCACAAAGAGCTTCGTTTTGGCTATGGCTACGGTAACTCTAAACGAGTCAGAAGTTATGGTCGTTCGAATAGTCGAAATCTACAGGGTGCAACATCCACGGTGCAATGTGCAACATCTGTCTGAAATGGCAAAACAGTGTCGTTCGACTTTTAGAAATGCGTGCATGGATTTGAAACAGAACAGTGCCATGGTGCACCACTCTCCCATGATGGTAAATCGAAGACCAGCCTCGGTAATCCTGTTTTACCGTAAAAATCCAAGTGTCGAAAAAACGGAGGGTAAAAAACTTTCGAGCCCGATCGAGATTCGGATAGTCTTTTTGGGATTCAAACTATCATTGAAGGCTGAAAGCTGTCAAAGCTGTAGCACTCACACAGGCCTTCGTTTTGACTGGTTATGGCTCCCGTAACTCTAAACGCCAGAAGTTATGGCCGTCCGAATAATCGATATCTATAGGGTGCAACATCCACGGTGCAAGGTGCAAAATCCGTCCGAAATGGAGAAACATTGCTGTATGACTTTTAGAAATGCGAGCACGGATTTGAAACAGAACTGGAACATTGTGCTCCACTCTCCAATGATGGCAAATCGAAGACCAGCCACGGTAATCCCGTTTTACCGCAAAAATCCACGCGTCGAAAAAACAAAGGGTAAAAAACTTCCGAGACCCGATCGAGATTCGGATAGTATTTTTTGGGCTTTAAACTATCATTAATGGCAGAAAGCCGTAAAAGCCATAGTACTCACACTGGCCTTCGTTTTGACTGGTTATGCCTCCTGTAACTCTAAACGAGCCAGAAGTTATGGTCGTCCGAATAATCGATATCTTCAGGATGCTACATCCACGGTGCAAGGTGCAGCATCCGTCCGAAATGGCGAAACTGTGCCTTATGACTTTTAGAAATGCGTGCATTGATTTGAAACAGAACAGTCCCATAGTGCACCACTCTCCAGCGATGGTAAATCGAAGACCAGCAATGGTAATCCCGTTTTACTGCAAAAATCCACGTGTCGAAAAAACAAAGGGTAAAAAACTTCCAAGACCCGATCGAGATTCGGATAGTCTTTTTTGGGCTTTACACTACCATTGATGGCTGAAAGCCGTCAAATCTTTAGAACTCACACAGGCTTTCGTTTTGACTGGTTTGGCTCCTGTAACTCTAAACAAGGCAGAAGTTATGGCCGTTTGAATAATCGATATCTGTAGGGTGCAACATCCACGGTGCAAGGTGCAATATCTGTCCGAAATGGCGAAACAGTGTCGTACGACTTTTAAAAATGCGTGCATGGATTTGAAACGAAATAGTGCCATGGTGCACCACTCTCCCGCGATGGTAAATCGATGACCAGCCCAGGTAATCCCGTTTTACCGTAAAAATCCACGTGTCGAAAAAACGAAGGGTAAAAAACTTCCGAGACCCGATAGAGATTCTGATAGTCTTTTTTGGTATTTAAAATATCCATTGATGGCTGAAAGCTGTCAAAGCTGTAAAACTCACAGAGAGCTTCGTTTTGGATGGCTATGGCTCCCGTAACTCTAAACGAGCCAGAAGTTATGGCCATCCGAATAATCGATATCTATAGGGTGCAACATCCACTGTGTAAGGTGCAACATCCGTCCGAAATGGAAAAACAGTGCCATACGACTTTTAGAAATGCGTGCATGGATTCAAAACGGAACAGTACCATGGTGCACCACTGTCCTGCGATGGTAAATCGAAGACCAGCCCGATAGTCCCGTTTTAACGCAAAATTCCACGTGTCGAAAAAACGAAGGGTAAAATACTTCCGAGACCCGATCGAGATTCGAATAGTCTTTTTTGGGCTTTAAACTACACTTTACGGCTGAAAGCTGTCAAAGCCATAGAACTCACACATGCCTTCGTTTTGACTGGTTGTGGCTCCTGTAGCTCTAAATGAGCCAGAAGTTATGGCCGTCCGAATAACCGCTATCTGTAGGGTGCAACATCCACGGTGCAAGGTGCAACATCCGTGCGAAATGGCGAAACAGTGCCGTATGACTTTTGGAAATGCATGCATGGATTTGAAATGGAACAGTGCCATGGTGCACCACTCTCCACCAATGGTAAAATGAAGACCAGCCACGGTAATCCCGTTTTACCGTAAAAATCCACATGTCGAAAAATCGAAGGGTAAAAAACTTTGGAGACCCGATCGAGATTCGGATAGTCTTTTTTGGGCTTTACACTATCATTGACGGCTGAAAGCCGTCAAAGCCGTAGAACTCACACAGGCCTTCGTTTTGACTGGTTATGGCTGCCATAACTCTAAACGAGGCAGAAGTTAGGGTCGTTCGAATAATCAATATCTGCTGGGTGCAACATCCACGGTGCAAGGTGCAACATCCGTCCGAAACGGAGAAACAGTGCCATACGACTTTTAGAAATGCGTGCATGAATTTGAAACAGAAGAGTGCCATGGTGCACCACTCTCCCGCGATGGTAAATCAAAGACCAGCCCCGGTAATCCCATTTTACCGTAAAAATCCACGTGTCGAAAAAATGAAGGGTAAAAATCATCCGAGACCCGATCGAGATTCGGATAGTCTTTTTTGGGCTTTAAAGTATCCATTGATGGCTGAAAGCTGTCAAAGCCATAAAACTCACAGAGAGCTTCGTTTTGGCTGGTTATGGCTCCCGTAACTCTAAACGAGCCAGAAGTTATGGCCGTCCGAATAATCTATATCTACAGGGTGCAACATCCACGGTGCAAGGTGCAACATCCGTCCGAAATGGCAAAACAGTGTCGTAGGACTTTTAGAAATGCGTTCATGGATTTGAAATGGAACAGTGCCACGACGCACCACTCTCCCGCGATGGTGAATCGAAGACCAGCCCCGGTAATCCCGTTTTACTGTAAAAATCCACGTGTCGAAAAATCGAAGGGTAAAAAACTTCCGAGACCCGATCGAGATTCAGATAGCCTTTTTTGGGCTTTAAACTATCATTGACGGCTGAAAACTGTCAAAGCTGTAGAACTCACAAAGGCCTTCGTTTTGACTGGATATGGCTCCCGCAACTCTAAACGAGCCAGAAGTTATGGTTGTCCGAATAATCGATATCTACAGGGTGCAACATGCGCAGTGCAAGGTGCAACATTCGTCCGAAATGGTAAAACAGTGCAATACGACTTTTAGAAATGCGTGCATGGATTTGAAACTGAAGCCATGGGCACCACTCTCCTGCGATGGTAAATCGAAGACCAGCCACGGTAGTCCCGTTTTACCGTAAAAATCCACGTGTCGAAAAAACAAAGGGTAAAAAACTTCCGAGACCCGATTGAGATTCGGATAGTCTTTTTGGGCTTTAAACTAACCATTAACTGCTGAAAGCGGTCGAAGCCATAAAACTCACAGAAAGCTTCGTTTTGGCTGGCTATGGCTCCCTTAACTCTGAACGAGCCAGAAGTTATGGCCGTCCGAATAATCGATATCTACAGGGTGCAACATCCACGGTGCAAGGTGCAATCCATCCAAAATGGTAAAACCATGACGTACAACTTTTGGAAATGCGTGCATGGATTTGAAACGGAACAGCGCCACGGTGCTCCACTCTCCAGCGATGGTAAATTGAAGACCAGCTACTGTAATCCCGTTTTACTGTAAAAATCCACGTGTCGAAAAATCGCAGGGTAAAAAACTTTCGAGACCCGATCGAGATTCGGATATTCTTTTTTGGGCTTTAAACTATCATTGACGGCTGAAAGCTGCCAAAGCCGTAGAACTCACACAGGCCTTCGTTTTGACTGGTTATGGCTCCCGTAACTTCAAACGAGCCAGAAGTTATGGCCGTCCGAATAAACGATATCTACATGGTGCAACATCCACGGTGCAAGGTGCAATATCAATCTGAAATGGCAAAACAGTGCCGTACGTATTTTAGAAATGCGTGCATGGATTTGAAACGGAACAGTGCCATGGTGCACCACTCTCCCACGATGGTAAATCGAAGACTATCCCCGGTAATCCCATTTTACCGTAAAAATCAACGTGTCGAAAAAATGAAGGGTAAAAAACTACCGAGACCCGATCGAGATTCGGATATTCATTTTTGGGCTTTACACTACCATTGACGTCTGAAAGCCATCAAAGCCGTAGAACTCACACAGGCCTTCGTTTTGACTGGTTATGGCTCCCGTAACTTCAAACGAGCCAGAAGTTATGGCCATCCGAATAATCGATATCTGCATGGTGCAACATCCACGGTGTAAGGTGCAATATCCATCTGAAATGGCGAAACAGTGTCGTACGACTTTTAGAAATGCGTGCATTGATTTGAAACGGAACAGTGCCATGGCACACCACTCTCCCACGATGGTAAATCGAAGACCAGCCCCGGTAATCCCGTTTTACCGTAAAAAACAAAGTGTCAAAAAAACGAAGGGTAAAATTCATGCGAGACCCGATCGAGATTCAAATAGTCCTTTTTGGGCTTTAAATTATCCATTGATGGCTGAAAGCTGTCAAAGCCGTAAAACTCATAGAGATCTTCGTTTTGGCTGGTTATGGCTGACGTAACTCTAAACGAGCCAGAAGTTATGGCCGTCCGAATAATCGATATTTATAGGGTGCAACGTCCACGGTGCAAGGTGCAACATCCATCCGAAATGGCAAAATTGTGTCGTACGACTTTTATAAATGCGTGCATGTATTTGAAACGGAACAGTGCCATGGTGCACCACTCTCCCGCGGTGGTAAATCGAAGATCAGCCTCGGTAATCCCGTTTTACTGTAAAAATCCACGTGTCGAAAAATCGAAGGGTAAAAAACTTCCGAGACCCGATCGAGATTCAGATAGTCTTTTTTGGGCTTTAAACTATCATTGACGGCTGAAAGCTGTCAAAGCCGTAGAACTCACATAGGCCTTGGTTTTGACTGGTTATGGTTCCTGCAACTCTAAACGAGCCAGAAGTTATGGCCGTCCGAATAATCGATATCTACAGGGTGCAACATCCACGGTGCAAGGTGCAACATCCGTCCGAAATGGCAAAATAGTGTCATATGACTTTCAGAAATGCATTCATGTATTTGAAACAAAACAGTACCATGGTGCACCACTCTCCAGCGATGGTAAACCGAAGACCATCCACGGTAATCCGGTTTTACCTTAAAAATCCACGTGTCGAAAAATCGAAGGGTAAAAAGCTTTCGAGACCCGATCGAGAATCGGATAGTCTTTTTTGGGCTTTAAACTCTCATTGACGGCTGAAAGTTGTCAAAGCCGTAGAACTCACACAGGCCTACGCTTTGACTGGTTATGGCTCCCGTATCTCTAAACGAGCCAGAAGTTATGGCCATCCGAATAATCAATATCTGTAGGGTGCAACATCCACGGTGTAAGGTGCAACATTCGTACAAAATGGCGAAACAGTGCCGTACGACTTTTAGAAATGCGTAAATGGATTTGAAACGGATCAGTGCCATGGTGCACCACTCTCCAGAGATGGTAGATCGAAGACCAGCCATGGTAATCCCGTTTTACCGTAAAAATCCACGTGTCGAAAAAATGAAGGGTAAAAAACTTCCGAGACCCGATCGAGATTCGAATAGTCTTTTTTGGGCTTTAAACTACACTTTACGGCTGAAAGCTGTCAAAGCCATAGAACTCACACATGCCTTCGTTTTGACTGGTTATGGCTCCTGTAACTCTAAACGAGCCAGAAGTTATGGCCGTCCGAATAATCGATATCTGTAGGGTGCAACATCCACGGTGGAAGGTGCAACATCCGTCTGAAATGGCGAAACAGTGCCGTATGACTTTTGGAGATGCATGCATGGATTTGAAACGGAACAGTGCCACGGTGCACCACTCTCCACCAATGGTAAAATGAAGACCAGCCACGGTAATCCCGTTTTACCGTAAAAATCCACATGTCGAAAAAACGAAGGGTAAAAAACTTTCGAGACCCGATCGAGATTCAGATAGTCTTTTTTGGGCTTTACACTATCATTGACGGCTGAAAGCCGTCAAAGCCATAGAACTCACACATGCCTTCGTTTTGACTGGTTATGGCTGCCATAACTCTAAACGAGGCAGAAGCTAGGGTCGTCCGAATAATCGAAATCTGCTGGGTGCAACATCCATGGTGCAAGGTGCAATATCCGTCCGAAATGGAGAAACAGTGCCATACGACTTTTAGAAATGCGTGCATGAATTTGAAACAGAAGAGTGCCATGGTGCACCACTCTCCCGCGATGGTAAATAAAAGACCAGCCCCGGTAATCCCATTTTACCGTAAAAATCCACGTGTCGAAAAAACGAAGGATAAAAATCATCCGAGACCCGATCGAGATTCGGATAGTCTTTTTTGGGCTTTAAATTATCCATTGATGGATGAAAGCTGTCAAAGCCATAAAACTCATAGAGAGATTCGTTTTGGCTGGTTATGGCTCCCGTAACTCTAAACGAGCCAGAATTTATGGCCGTCCGAATAATCGATATCTACAGGGAGCAACATCCATGGCGCAAGGTGCAACATCCGTCCGAAATGGCAAAACAGTGTCGTAGGACTTTTAGAAATGCGTGCATGGATTTGAACAGAAAAGTGCCATGATGCACCACTCTCCCGCTATGGTAAATCGAAGACCAGCCCCGGTAATCCCGTTTTACTGTAAAAATCCACGTGTCAAAAAATCGAAGGGTAAAAAACTTCCGAGACCCGATCGAGATTCATATAGTCTTTTTTGGGCTTTAAACTATCACTGACGGCTGAAAGCTGTCAAAGCCGTAGAACTCACATAGGCCTTGGTTTTGACTGGTTATGGCTCCCGTAACTCTAAACGAGCCAGAAGTTATGGTCGTCCGAATAATCGATATCTATAGGGTGCAACATGCGCAGTGTAAGGTGCAACATCCATCCGAAATGGCAAAACAGTGCAATACGATTTTTGAAATGCGTGCATGGATTTGAAACGGAAGCCATGGTGCACCACTCTCTTGCGATGGTAAATCGAAGACCAGCCACGGTAGTCCCGTTTTACCGTAAAAATCCACGTGTCGAAAAAACGAAGGGTAAAAAACTTCCAAGACCCGATTGAGATTCGGATAGTCTTTTTGGGCTTTAAACTAACCATGGTCGGCTGAAAGCGGTCAAAGCCATAAAACTCACAGAAAGCTTCATTTTGGCTGGCTATGGCTCCCATAACTATGAACGATCCAGAAGTTATGGCGGTCTGAATAATCGATATCTACAGGGTGCAACATCCACGATGCAAGGTGCAACATCCATCCGAAATGGTAAAACAGTGACGTACAACTTTTAGAAATGCATGCATGGATTTGAAACGGAACAGTGCCACGGTGCTCCACTCTCCAACGATGGTAATTCGAAGACCAGCTACTGTAATCCCATTTTACTGTAAAAATCCACGTGTCGAAAAATCGCAGGGTAAAAAACTTTCGAGACTCGATTTGAAACGGAACAGTGCCATGGTGCACCACTCTCCCACGATGGTAAATCGAAGACCAGCCCCGGTAATCCCGTTTTACCGTAAAAATCAACGTGTCGAAAAAACGAAGGGTAAAAATCTTGCGAGACCCGATCGAGATTCAAATAGTCCTTTTTGGGCTTTAAATTGTCCATTGATGGCTGAAATCTGTCAGAGAGCGTCGTTTTGGCTGGTTATGGCTCACGTAACTCTAAACGAGCCAGAAGTTATGGTCGTCCGAATAATCGATATCTACAGGGTGCAACATCCACGGTGCAAGTGCAACATCCGTCCGAAATGGCAAAATAGTGTCGTACGACTTTTAGAAATGCGTGCATGGGTTTGAAACGGAACAGTGCCATGGTGCACCACTCTTCCACGATGGTAAATCGAAGACCAGCTCCGTTAATCCCGTTTTACTGTAAAAATCCACGTGTCGAAAAATTGAAGGGTAAAAAAGTTCCGAGACCCGATCGAGATTCGGATAGTCTTTTTCGGGCTTTAAACTATCATTGACGGCTGAAAGCTGTCAAAGCCGTAGAACTCACATAGGCCTTGGTTTTGACTGGTTATGGCTCCCGCAACTCTAAACGAGCCAGAAGTTATGGCCGTCCGAATAATCGATATCTGCAGAGTACAACATCCACAGTGCAAGGCGCAACATCCGTCCGAAATGGCGAAACAGTGTCGTACGACTTTTAGAAATGCATTCATGGATTTGAAACGAAACAGTACCATGGTGCACCGCTCTCCAGCGATGGTAAACCGAAGACCAGCCACGGTAATCCGGTTTTACCCAAAAAATCCATGTGTCGAAAAACCGAAGGGTAAAAAACTTCCGAGACCCGAACGAGATTCGGATAGTCTTTTTTGGGCTTTAAACTATCATTGACGGCTGAAAGCTGTCAAAGCCGTAGAACTCACACAAGCCTACGTTTTGACTGGTTATGGCTTCTGTATTTCTAAACGAGCCAGAAGTTATGGCCGTCCGAATAATCGATATCTGTAGGGTGCAACATCAACGGTGCAAGGTGCAACATTCGTCCAGAATGGCGAAACAGTGCCGTATGACTTTTAGAAATGCGTGCATGGATTTGAAACCGATCAGTGCCATGGTGCACCACTCTCCAGCGATAGTAAATCGAAGACCAGCCACGGTAATCCCGTTTTACCGTAAAAATCCACGTGTCGAAAAAACGAAGGGTAAAAAACTTCCGAGACCCGATCGAGATTCGAATAGTCTTTTTTGGGCTTTAAACTACCATTGACAGCTGAAAGCTGTCAAAGCCGTAGAACTCACACATGCCTTCGTTTTGACTGGTTATGGCTCCTGTAACTCTAAAAGAGCCAGAAGTTATGGCCGTCCGAATAATCGATATCTGTAGGGTGCAACATCCATGGTGCAAGGTGCAACATCCGTCCGAAATGGCGAAACGGTGCCGTATGACTTTTGAAAATGCATGCATGGATTTGAAACGGAACAGTGCCATGGTGCACCACTCTCCAGCAATGGTAAAATGAAGACCAACCCGATAATCCCGTTTTACCGTAAAAATCCACGTGTCGAAAAAACAAAGGGTAAAAAACTTCCGAGACCCGATTAAGATTCAGATAGTCTTTTTTGGGCTTTAAAATATCCATTGATGGATGAAAGCTGTCAAAGCCGTAAAACTCACTGAGAGCTTTGTTTTGGCTGGTTATGGCTCCCGTAACTCTAAACAAGCCAGAAGTTATGGCCGTCCGAATGATCGATATCTACAGGGTGCAACATCCACGGTGCAAGGTGCAACATCCGTCCGAAATGGAAAAACAGTGTCGTACGACTTTTAGAAATACGTGCATGGATTTGAAACGAACAGTGCCATGGTGCCCGCTCTCCCACGATGGTGAATCGAAGACCAGCCCCGGTAATCCTGTTTTACCGTAAAAATCCACGTGTCGAAAAATCGAAGGGTAAAAAACTTCCGAGACCCGATTGAGATTAGATAGTCTTTTTTGGGCTATACACTACCATTGATGGCTGAAAGCCGTCAAATCTGTAGAACTCACACAGGCTTTCATTTTGACTGGTTATGACTCTCGTAACTCTAAATGAGGCAGAAGTTATGGTCGTCCGAATAATCGATATCTGCAGGGTGCAACATCCACGGTGCAAGGTGCAATATCCGTCCGAAATGGCGAAACAGTGCCGTACGACTTTTAAAAATGCGTGCATGGATTTGAAACGAAATAGTGCCATGGTGCACCGTTTTGGATGGTTATGGCTCCCGTAACTCGAAACGAGCCAGAAATTATGGTCGTCCGAATAATCGATATCTACAGGGTGCAACATCCACGGTGCAAGGTGCAACATCCGTCCGAAATGGTAAAACAGTGCCGTACGACTTTTAGAAATGCATCATGGATTTGAAACGAAATAGTGCCATGGTGCACCACTCTCCCGCTATGGTAAATCGAAGAACAGCCCCGGTAGTCCTGTTTTATCGTAAAAATCCACGTGTCGAAAAAACGAAGAGTAAAAAACTTCCGAGACCCGATTGAGATTCGGATAGTCTTTTTGGGCTTTAAAATATCCATTGATGGATGAAAGCCGTAAAACTCACAGAGAGCTTCATTTTGGCTAGTTATGGCTCCCGTAACTCTAAACGAGCCAGAAGTTTTGGCCGTCTGAATAATCGATATCTACAGGGTGCAACATCCACGGTGCAAGGTGCAACATCCGTCCGAATATGGAAAACAGTGCCGTACGACTTTCAGAAATGCATGCATGGATTTGAAACGAAAAAGTGCCTTGGTGCACCACTCTCTCGAGATGGTAAATCGAAGACCAGCCCTGGTAATTCCGTTTTACCGTAAAAAACCACATGTCGAAAAATCGAAGGGTAAAAAACTCCCAAGACCCGATCGAGATTCGAATAGCCTTTTTTGGGCGTTAAACTATCATTTACGGCTGAAAGCTGTCAAAGCCGTAGAACTCACATAGGCCTTCGTTTTGACTAGTTATGGCACCCATAATTCCAAACGAGCTAGAAGTTATGGGCGTCCGAATAATCGATATCTGTAGGGTGCAACATCCACGGCGCAAGGTGCAACATCCGTCCGAAATGGCGAAACAGTGCCGTACGACTTTTAGAAATGCATGCATGGATTTGAAACGGAACAGTACAACGGTGCTCCACTCTCCAGCGATGGTAAATCGATGGCCAGCCACGGTAATCCCCTTTTACAGTAAAAATCCACGTGTCGAAAAAACGAAGGGTAAAAAACTTCTGAGACCCGATCGAGATTCGAATAGTCTTTTTTTGGGCTTTAAACTATCATTGATGGCTGAAAGCTGTCAAAGCCGTAGAACTCACATAGGCCTTCGTTCTAACTAGTTATGGCACCCGTAACTCTAAGCGAGCCAGAAGTTATGGTCGTCCGAATAATCGATATCTGCAAGGTGCAACATCCACGGTGCAAGGTGCAACATCCGTCCGAAATGGCGAAACAGTGTCGTACGACTTTTAGAAATGCGTGCATGGATTTGAACGGAACAGTACCATGGTGCACCACTCTCCAGCAATGGTAAATCGAAGACCAGCTCTGGTAATCCCGTTTTACCGTAAAAATCCATGTGTCGAAAAAACGAAGGGTAAAAAACTTCCGAGACCCGATTGAGATTCGGATAGTCTTTTTGGGCTTTAAAATATCCATTGATGGATGAAATCCATAAAACTCACAGAGAGCTTCGTTTTGGCTCGTTATGGCTCCCGTAACTCTAAACAAGCCAGAAGTTATTGCCGTCCAAATAATCGATATCTATAGGGTGCAACATCCACGGTGCAAGGTGCAACATCCGTCCGAATTGGGAAAACAGTGCCGTAAAAAGACGACTTTCAGAAATGCGTGCATGGATTTGAAACGAAAAAGTGCCTAGGTGCACCACGCTCCCGCGATGGTAAATAGAAGACCAGCCCCGGTAATTCCGTTTTACCGTAAAAAACCACATGTCGAAAAATCGAAGGGTAAAAACTTCCGAGACCCGATCGAGATTCGGATAGTCTTTTTTGGGCTTTAAACTATCATTTGCGGCTGAAAGCCGTCAAAGCCATAGAATTAACATAGGCCTTCGTTTTGACTAGTTATGGCACCCGTAACTCTAAACGAGCCAGAAGTTATGGCCGTCCGAATAATCGATATCTGCAGCGTGCAACATCCACGGCGCAAGGTGCAACATCCGTTCGAAATGGCGAAACAGTGTCGTACGACTTTTAGAAATGCATGCATGAATTTGAAACGGAGCAGTATAATGGTGCTCCACTCTCCAGCGATGGTAAATCGAAGACCAGCCACGGTAATCCTATTTTACCGTAAAAATCCACGTGTCGAAAAAACTAAGGGTAAAAAACTTCTGAGACCCGATCGAGATTCGTATAGTCTTTTTTGGGCTTTAAACTATCATTGACGGCTGAAAGCTGTCAAAGCCATAGAACTCACATAGGCCTTCGTTCTGACTAGTTATGACACCCGTAACTCTAAACGAGCCAGAAATTATGGCCGTCCGTATAATCGGTATCTGTATGGTGCAACATCCACGGCGCAAGGTGCAACATCCGTCCGAAATGGAGAAACAATGCCTTACGATTTTTAGAAATGCGTGCATGGATTTTACGGGATAGTACCATGGTGCACCACTCTCCAGCAATGGTAAATCGAAGACCAGCTCCGGTAATCCCGTTTTACCGTAATAATCCACGTGTCGAAAAAACGAAGGGTAAAAAACTTCCGAGACCCGATTGACATTCGGATAGTATTTTTTGGGCATTAAACTATCCATTGACGGCTGAAAGCTGTCAAAGCCGTAGAACTCACACTGGCCTTCGTTTCGACTGGTTATCGCTCCCATAACTCTAAACGAGCCAAAAGTTATGGCCGTCCGAATAATCGATATCTACAGGGTGCAACATCCATGGTGCAAGGTGCAACATCCGTCCGAAATGGCGAAACAGTGTCGTACGACTTTTAGAAATGCCTGCATGGATTTGAAACGGAACAGTACCATGGTGCACCACGCTCCCGCGATTGTAAATTGAAGGCCAGCCCCGGTAATCCCGTTTTACCGTAAAAATCCACGTGTCGAAAAAACGAAGGGTAAAAAACCTTCCGAGACCCGATTGAGATTCAGAGTCTTTTTTGGGCTTTAAAATATCCATTGACGTCTGAAAGCGGTCAAAGTCGTAAAACTCACAGACAGCTTCGTTTTGGCAAGTTATGGCTCCCGTAACTCTAAACGAGGCAGAAGTTATGGTCGTCCGAATAATCGATATCTACAGGGTGCAACATCCACGGTGCAAGGTGCAACATCCGTCCAAAATGGCAAAACAGTGGGTACGACTTTTAGAAATGTGTGCATGGATTTGAAACGGAACAGTGCCATTGTGCACCACTCTCCCACGATGTTAAACTGAAGACCAGCCCCGTTAATCCCGTTTTACAGTAAAAATCCACGTGTCAAAAAATCGAAGGGTAAAAAACTTCCGAGACCCGATCGAGATTCATATAGTCTTTTTTGGTCTTTAAACTATCACTAATGGATGAAAGCTGTCAAATCCGTAGAACTCACACAGGCCTTCATTTTGACTGGTTTGGCTCCCGTAACTCTAAACGAGCCAGAAGTTATGGTCGTCCGAATAATCGATATGTGCAGGGTGCAACATCCACGGTGCAAGGTGCAACATCCATCCGAAATGGCGAAACAGTGTCGTACGATTTTTAGAAATGCGTGCATGGATTTGAAACGGAACTGTATCATTGTCCTCCACTCTCCAACGATGGTAAATCGAAGACCAACCACGGTAATCCCGTTTTACCGTAAAAATGCACGTGTCGAAAAAACGAAGGGTAAAAAACTTCCGAGACCCGATCGAGATTCAGATAGTCTTTTTTGGGCTCTAAACAATCATTGACGGCTGAAAGCTGTCAAAGCCATAGAAATCACACAGGCCTTCGTATTGACTGGTTAAGGCTCCCATAACTCTAAACGAGCCAGAAGTTATGGCCGTCCGAATAATCGATATCTACAAGGTGCAACATCCACGGTGCAAGGTGCAACATCCGTCCGAAATGGCGAAACAGTGCCGTACGACTTTTAGAAATGCGTGCATGGATTTGAAACTAACAGTGCTATGGTGCACCACACTCCAGCGATGGTAAATCGAAGAAGGGCCATGGTAATCCCCTAAAAATCCACGTGTTGAAAAAAGGAAGGGTAAAAATTTTCCAAGACCCGATCGAGATTCGGATAGTCTTTTTTGGGCTTTAAACTACCATTGACGGCTGAAATCCATCAAAGCCATAGAACTCACACAGGCCTTCGTTTTGACTAGTTATGGCTCCCGTAACAATAAATGAGCCAGAAGTTAATGCCGTCTGAATAATTGATATCTACAAGGTGCAACACCACAGTACAACCGTTCGAAATGGCGAAACAGTGTTGTATGACTTTTAAAAATGCGTGCATGGATTAGAAACGGAACAGTCCCATGGTGCACCACTCTCCAACGATGGTAAATCGAAGACCAGCCACGGTAATCCCGTTTTACCGTAAAAATCCACGTGTCAAAAAAACGAAGGGTAAAAAACTTCCGAGACCCGATCGAGATTCGGATAGTCTTTTTTGGGCTTTACACTACCATTGATGGCTGAACGCTGTCAAAATCGTAAAACTCACAGAGGCCTTCGTTTTGACTGGTTATGGCTCCCGTAACTCTAAATGAGCCAGAAGTTATGGCCGTCTGAATAATCGATATCTGCAGGGTGCAACTTCCACGGTGCAAGGTGCAATATCCGTCCGAAATGGCGAAACAACGCCGTACGAATTTTAGAAATGTGTGCATGGATTTGAAATGGAACAGTGCCTTGATGAACCACTCTCCCGCGATGATAAATTGAAGACCAGCCCGGGTAATCCCGTTTTACCGTAAAAATCCATGTGTCAAAAAAAGAAGGGTAAAGAACTTCCGAGACCCGATTGAGATTCGGAAAGTCTTTTTGGGCTTTAAAATATCCATTGATGGCTGAAAGCCGTAAAACTCACAGAGAGCTTCGTTTTGGATGGTTATGGCTTTCGTAACTCTAAACGAGCCAGAAGTTATGGCTGTCCGTATAATCGATATCTATAGGGTGCAACATCCACGGTGCAAGGTGCAACGTCCGTCCGAATTGGAAAAACAGTGTCGTACGACTTTTAGAAATGCGTGCATGGATTTGAAACGAAAAAGCGCCATAGCGCACCACTCTCCCGCGATGGTAAATCGAAGACCAGCCCCGGTAATCCCGTTTTACCGTAAAAATCCATGCGTCAAAAAATCGAAGGGTAAAAAACTTCCGAGACCCGATCGAGATTCGGATAGTCTTTTTTGGGCTTTAAACTATCATTGACGGCTGAAAGCTGTCAAAGCCGTATATCTCACGTAGGCCTTTGTTTTGACTAGTTATAGCACCCATAACTCTAAACGAGCTAGAAGTTATGGTCGTTCGAATAATCGATATCTGCAGGGTGCAACATCCACGGCGCAAGGTGCAGCGTCCGTCCGAAATGGCGAAACAGTACTGTACGACTTTTAGAAACGCGTGCATGGATTTGAAACGGAACAGTGCCATAGTGCACCACTCTCCAGCAATGGTAAATCGAAGACTAGCCACGGTAATCCCGTTTTACCGTAAAATTCCACGTATCGAAAAAACGAAGGTTAAAAAACTTCCGAGACACGATCGATATTCGGATAGTCTTTTTTGGGCTTTTAACTATCATTGACGGAAGAAAGTCATCATAGCCGTAGAACTCACACAGGCCTTCGTTTTGACTGGTTATGGCTCCCGTAACTCTATACGAGTCAGAAGTTATGGCCCTCCGAATAATCGATATCTGCACGGTGCAACATCCACGGTGGAAGGTGCAACATCCGTCCGACATGGCGAAACAGTGTCGTACGACTTTTAGAAATGCATGCATTGATTTGAAACGGAACAGTACCATGGTGCACCACTCTCCAACGATGGTAAATCGAAGACTCAGTTAAGATTCGTATAGTTTTTTTGGGGTTTTAAACTATCCGTTGACTGGTGAAAGCTGTCAAAGCTGTCGAACTTACATAGGCCTTCGTTTTGACTGGTTATGGCTCCCATAACTCAAAACGAGCCAGAATTTATGGCTGTTTGAATAATCGATATCTATAGGGTGCAACATACACGGTGCAAGGTGAAACATCCGTCCGAAATGGCGAAACAGTGCCGTATGACTTTAGAAATGCCTGCTTGGATTTGAAATGGAACAGTGCCATGGTGCACCACGCTCCCGCGATGGTAAATTGAAAACCAGCCTCGGTAATCCCATTTTACGTAAAAATCCACATGTCGAAAAAACGAAGGGTAAAAAACTTTCGAGACCCGATTGAGATTCAGATAGTTTTTTTTGGGCTTTGAAATATCCATTGACGGCTGAAAGCGGTCAAAGCCGTAAAACTCACAGACAGTTTCGTTTTGGCTAGTTATGGCTCCCATAACTCTAAACGAGACAGAAGTTATGGTCGTCCAAATAATCGGTATCTACAGGGTGCAACATCAACGGTGCAAGGTGGAACATCCGTCCAAAATGGCAAAACAGTGGGTACGACTTTTAGAAATGCGCGTATGGATTTGAAACGGAACTGTGCCATGGTGCACCACTTGTTATCTCGCTTTTTGGCAAAGCCGTGATGCCAAAAGATCGATTGAAAACATAGGATAGTTCGTCTCAAAGATTGGTCATACTATGCTTCACTACGGATATCGTTGGATTTTGTCCGAGTCCAGATTGAGCTACTATTGATGGGATATGACGAGAAAGATCGTAAGAGTCAGCATCTCAAATCTCAAGTCAATCCGAGTTCGTATGCTCAAATTATCGCCAATGAAGAGTGGAGGGAATAGCTTTAGGTTCGAATCCATCAGAGCAGGCCCCATGTTCGAATCCATAGAACCAAGCCGTCGTTCGAACCCATCAAATGTCCCCTACTTCGAATCCCTCAAGGCAAGATACTTCGAATCCATGGGGCTACTTCACTTCGTATCCTTTAGGATAAAGACCTTCGAATCCAGTTGGGCGGAGTACTTCGAATCCATGCAGATGATTCACTCCGAATCCATCCTGTAACCTCACTTCGACTCCATCCTGCAACCTTACTTCGAATCCATCCCGTAACCTCACTTCGACTCCATCCCATGACTTTCCTCGAAACCATTCAGTTGGGAAGCCTTCGTATCGATCAACTATCGTATACCCTGATCGACACGAAGGAACATCCATTCGATCGATTCGAAGGAACACATCTTCAAACCCACTACCTCGAATCCACTAAGTCAAGGTGGCTAAGACCATGGAGGCGACCCAGTAAACTCGGAGAAAAAGATGGATCGACCCGAGAAGTGCGTGCACCACGACGTCACACCAGCCATCGATTCGACCCTATCGATTCGATGGGGATCGATTCGAACCACGCATGACAACCGAAAATGCAATCTTGAATCGATCATCACTCGAGATCTACAAGTCCAAATGCTATGAAATTTTCACAGGAGCTTGCATGCATGTTGAAGAATGTCCACACCGAATTTCACCTCGATTGGACACTTTTTTGATCGACACGAACTAGAGTTCGAATCGATCCTAAAGTGGGCCCGGATTTTTTGAGGCCCGACATGTGGGCCCCCCTCACATGCCAGAAGCGGTCTCCCCGGATTTTAGGCGAAATATCAGCCTCCTAACCTATAAATAGAGCCCCTGGACATTCAGAAAGGGGATCGGAGAATTTCTAGAGAAAAAGCATGCCCGGACGCTGCCAGAATCACTCCATATCGTTTTCACTGTTGCTGATTTCGAATTTAAGTCTATTATCTGCTGTACTTCGCTCTAAAACACTTGTAATCTTCAAGTATTAAGCAATAAAGTGATAAAACTTCATAGTGGATGTAGGCAAAATGCAGAACCACTCTAAATTACCGTCTTCCGTGCAATTTACTTTTATGTGATTTGGAGTTTTTGTTAGATAATCGTCATTTTCAATTTAGTTTCTTCATTTATTATCTCTTCAAAAATTTCGAAGAGTGTTGCCCAATTTTGGTGCAAAGACTTTGGTGCTTTCACTGAGAAAACCCAGTTTTTCTCCTGCTCATTGGATCTGTCATCGATACCGGATTGCATAAATCTAAGAGAGAGATCCAGACTTCCATTTCAGACTCCTTCCACACTATTCAGATTTACCAAAATCTAGGAAAGGATTCTACAACTCAAGATGGTTAGCACGAGAACCACTTCTACTGCCGCTGGCCAAGAAGGCCGAGATAGACAAAACCCCATGCTACTACCTCCACCCAATCAAGATGATACCGGGCATTCAGATCCATCAGGTCTGGTCACTCGACAAGAGTTCCAAACATTACTCCAAGAACTAACCCAAAGTCGACAACAGCTGGCTGAACAATTACGTGCCAATGTTGAGTTGACTAATCAACTGAACTGCCAAAGACGTAGAAGATCCAGAAGGAACCACGCCCCTCATTCCTCCACTGAAAGCTCTGCTTCGTCTGATTACAGCGGCAGATCTACCCGTCCCAGGCTAGACGGAAGCCATGCGCATACTGCTGGCCACCAACAAGCATTAACTGTTGGGCAGATAAGAGTTGGCCCTTCTACCAGTTTTCATACAGGACCCTCCTCACGAGGAGGCACTCTTCCACAACACACTACAGATAACCAAGCCACCGCCACTACAGTTGACATAGGAGTTGATACCCGAAATCACTCCAATCAGAACTACCACTAGGAGGAACATACTCCGGGACCATATGTCCCAGAAGACATCGAGCCAAGAAGGCGAGACATGGATCGTCGACAGCACCCGATCCTACCTCGCACTATGGAACCTGACCACACTTTGGCTCGCCACCCTCCGAGTATAACAACACCTGACCTCTCAGCTATGGTACGCCAAATGATCCACGAAAGTCAGGGCTTAACAAATGACGATTGGGGAAACTCCCGTAGTCATACTCCGTTCACTGATGACATATTATATGTTGAACCTCCTCGGCGATTCAGAATGCTGACCCTCCCCATGTATGAAGGAAGTTCCGACCCTAACTAACATATTCTGAAATACGAATGGTCGATGACTGCTGCAAGAGCTGATGATGCAGTAAAATGCGGTTGTTTTCCCATTTCTTTAGGGGGAATTGCGACAATGTGGTTTACACGATTACCACCACGATCTATCTCTTCATTTGACCAATTGCCTACTAAATTTGTTGAGCAGTTCTGTATGCACATTGCCAGGCCTAAAGACGTATATACTTTATATAGTGTCACTCAAGCTCCAGGAGAGACACTCAGACAATATTTGGAAACATTCAATGCCGCTTGTGCAGAGATCACTAACCCCAATGAAAATTCAATTTTGATGACCTTGACTAAGGGGATTGACCCCGACTCTGAATTTGGAAATTGGCTAGCTGGGAAACCTACCGCATCATTGGATCGTTTCTACTCCAAAGCCGGCCAATTCTTAAGGCGTGAGGATGCGAAACAATCTAGGAAGCAGGACAATGCGAGACCCAGCAATGAAGGAATTCAAAGCAACGTGGCAGTAAAACGGTCAGGGGAGAGCTCTGGAAAAGTACAATTGAATATTCAAAACAAGCAAACCCAGCCGAGTAACGACGATAATAGAAATAAGAAGCAAGATCAGAATCGTGGCCCGCGGCATAGGGCGCAAATGTTTGAAAGCTATACGCCACGGAATACGTCACTGGAAAACGTGTATCTACAATCTTGTAATGCGATGCAGTATAAGAAGCCGACTCCGAAGCCGTCGTCGGAGAGACAGATTCAAACGGGGAAATTCTGTAGATTCCACGAAAGTTACGGACACAATACCAATGATTGCAGGCATTTGCAAGATCTTATTAAAAATTGATCAGGGAAAGGAAGTTAGATCAATTCGTGTGGGCACCGCAGGCTTGTGGTGTGGGACCGTCAAACTAAAATCGTGCACAAAACCAAGAGAGAGAGGAGGAGACCGCTCGTACAGGCGGGAGATTGGTCATAAATACAGTTAGTGGTGGTCCTCATCCAGCGGACCGAAGCTGGAGGGAAATGGAATCATACGCCAATTCGATCAGGCATGTGAGTTTTGAGAGTTGCAGTACACTTGATGAAGGGGCTCCAGCCAAACAACAGAGGACGATGGCAGATGACATCATATTTAGGAACCGAGATGCTGATAAGGTCGAAGCCCCAACTATAGACCCACTAGTCATATCTGCCCAGTTTGGTCCTGCTTGGATGAAAAGGATCCTGGCGGATAGTGGGAGTTCAGTGAATATATTATTTAAGAGAGCATATGATCAAATGAAGATGGAAGCCAAAGATTTAAAGCCTTGTCAATCTGGAATCCATGGCTTTGATGGAAGTGCTAATATACCCACTGGAGTGGTGGAGTTGCCAGTGGAGTTGGGAGTTGGAGAATGCCTAAGAGTCCGAATGTTACAATTTGTTGTCCTAGATATCCACTCTCCATACAATGCTTTTTTGGGCCGACCGGCCCTTGCCGAATCAGGGTAGCAATCGCCCTATGGTTCTTAACTTTGAAATTCCCCACTGATCACGGGATTGGGGTTATTCAAGGAGATCAGGCTGCTAGGAGAGCCTGCTATTTTGCCGAACTGCGAGAAGCGCGGAGAAAGGAGAAAGGAAAGGGCGTGGAGGAATCTCTTTGCGTCCGTTGCGCCGATGATTGACAATTAGTGCCTGGGCCTCGGCCCCCGCACCACGACCAATTCCAAAATGATCTATACCCCAGAGACACTGAAGGTAATGATGAATCTAAAGATACTCAAGCTTCCCTCGTCGAGCTGACAATTGACATTCCAGTTAATGATGATGATGATTCAAAAATGTTAAAAATTGGTCTCAACTAAACCCACAAGCGCAATGGGAAATGGTCGAATTTCACCAAGCAAATCTAGACATATTCGCTTGGACGCACTCTGATATATGGGGAATTTCGCCGGATATCGCGAGCCACACCTTGAATATTGACCCACGGTATATCTCGGTCAAACAAAAAAGACGGGGTATGGATCCATAGAGATCTGACGCCCTCAAAGAAGAAGTTGATAAGCTAAGAGCGAATGGGTTTATCCGGGATGCTTTGTACCCGGAGTGGGTATCCAACCGTGTACTCGTCCGAAAACCGAATGGGAAATGGAGAACGTGCATCGATTACTCTGACTTAAATAAGGCTTGTCCGAAAGACAGCTTTCCACTTCCCCGAATCGATCAACTTGTGGATTCAACGGCCGGGCACAAATTATTATCTTTCATGGATGCTTATTATGGTTACAACCAGATACCCATGCATGTGCCCGATCAAGAACATACGAGCTTCGTAACTGACCTGGGACTATACTGCTATAAGGTCATGCCGTTTGGATTAAAGAATGCCGGAGCAACTTACCAACGCTTAGTCAATCGAATGTTTGCCGACCAGATCGAGAAAACTATGGAAGTTTATGTAGATGATATGTTGGTAAAATCGTGATATCCACTGATCACATCAAAGACTTAGAGTCAATGTTCAATGTCCTCCGAAGACACGGGATGAAGCTTAATAAGCTAAAATGTTATTTTGGAGTCGCATCCGGAAAATTCCTTGGGTTCATCGTCAAAGCCCGAGGAATAGAGGACAACCCCGAAAAGATTTGGGCGATCAGGAATCTTCAAACTCCAAGGACCATAAAACAGGTTCAGAGCCTTAATGGAAAGGTTGCAGCACCGAGCAAGTTCATCTCGAAATCAACTGACAAATGCATACCCTTCTTCCACCTGATTCGAAAAGGGAAACGAAACTTCGAATGGACTACAAAATGTGAGGGCGCATTTCAGTCACTAATTCAGCATCTTTCCACACCGCCGATTCTTTCAAAACCTATTGATCATGAACAGTTATACCTCTATCTAGCAGTATCTGAAAACGCCATCAGCGCTGCGTTAGTTTGGGAGGAAGACTGAGTGCAAAGACCGGTATACTATGTTAGTAAACGATTAACCGAAGCCGAAAGAAATTATCCAAGGTTAGAAAAATTGGCATACTGTCTAGTCATCGCCTCAAGGAAGCTCCGTCCATATTTTCAGGCTCATCCCATCACCGTGTACACCGATCAGCCGTTATGACAAGTCCTCACACGACCTGAGACGTCTGGCAGGTTATTGAAATGGAACATTGAACTAAGTCAATTTGACATCACATACACTCCGAGACGAGCCATACACGGTCAAGCCTTAGCAGATTTCATTGCCGAATTCACTATTCCAGAAAACTTACCTGAAACTAGTAAATCCCCCGACTACATATGGAAGCTATATACTGATGGTGTATCCACGATCGGTGCTCAGGCGCAGGGGTAGTGCTTGAAACCCCTAAGGGCCGATCCATATGCTACGCTTTGAAGTTTGATTTCCGTGCAACCAACAATGAAGCCAAATATGAAGCTTTTCTTATTGGGTTGAAGTTAGCCCGTGATCTAAGAATTATCGCTGTGGAAATTTACGGTGATTCCCAGTTGGTAGTATGCCAAGTTCGGGGTGAATACCAGGCCAAAGATCAAAGACTAGCCGCTTATCTGGCCCGAGTCCGGGAAGTGCTTGATCAGTTCGATTATTATACCATTTTCTACGTACCCCGAGAGCACAATCAGAAAGCCGATTCGTTTGCAAAGTTGGCAAGCACAGGCGAAGCTCAACACTTGGGACTCGTTCCTGTCGAAACTTTATCCTCTCCGAGCATTGATCGAGCAGAGAATGAATTCACATTTGAAGCTACTTCCTGTAGGGAATCATGGATGACCCCCTACCAAGACTACATTGAGCGTGGCATATTACCCGAACGACGAAGTGAGAAAAGACAATTTCTTCGTAAAGCTTCAAAATTTGTCATTCAGAATGGAGTTATGTATCGAAGGGGATATTCTGTTCCTCTTCTCCGGTGTATCGCACACGACGAAGTCAAACGAGTGTTACACGATGTGCACGAAGGAGAATGTGGCGATCACACTGGGGGGCAAGCACTGCCAAGAAAATACTTCGATATGGATACTATTGGCCTACCGTAAATCGCGATGCTATGGACTATGCCAAAAAGTGTGATAAATGCCAAAAACACGCTCGAATTCCCAGAGCTCCACCTACTGAGATAACCCAAATGGTCAGCCAATGGCCATTTGCAATATGAGGAGTTGATATAATTGGTGCATTGCCTTTAGCTAAAGGTGGCGCGAAGTACGCCATCGTCACAGTTGATTACTTCACCAAATGGGCTGAAGCCGAACCTCTTGCAACAATTACGACAAAGAAAGTAATCAACTTCGTGGTACGCAACATCATCTGCCGGTTTGGTCTCTCGCATACTATTATCACCGATAATGGAGCCCAAATCGACAGTGTTGAATTCAAGAACTTCTGTCAACGATTTCACATCCACAAAAAATTCTCTACAGTAGAACACCCTCAAGCAAGTGGTCAAGTTGAAGCCGTCAATAAGGTTATCAAGTCTATTTTGAAGAAACGACTGGAAAAAGCCGAGGGCAAGTGGGTTGATGAACTGCCTATGGCTCTATGGGCTTACCGAACGACTCACAAGACTACAACCGACATACTCCATTTTCTCTATCCTATGGCTTTGAAGCCGTTATTCCAGTCGAATTGGAAGTTCACTCTCATCGTGTGACATATTATGATCCGAAAACGAGTGCCATATTACTTGCTGAATCTCTGGATCTACTTGATGAGAAGCGTGAAGAAGCTGATTTGAGGGCAGCCGCATATCGGGGTCGAATCGCTCGAATATACAATGCCAAGGTCCGACCGTGAACCTTTGAAACTGGCAATCTCGTACTCAAGAGAGTTTATCTAGTGCCTTCGCACATGAAGCCAAATTGGGAAGGGCCGTATGTGATTTCGCAAAAGCTTGGAGATGGCACGTTCAAGTTGTCAACCATTGACGATCTTACTTTACCAAGAGCTTGGAATAGTGAAAGTCTCCGTCGCTACTACACATGACAGGCTTTATTTATCTATTTTTAGTCAATTTCTTCCTTAGCATTTTATTTTTGCATTTCGAAGTTTGAACTTGTAATATGGCAACTGATTTTGCCATATTTCTTTTATTTCAGCAATAAAATGCTATCTCTTCGAGCCAAAAGTTGTGATTCACTGAAAATGACATATAATATGACGATGCACGGAGAGCTAAATTCCATCACGCGGTGGGGTTTATTCAAATAGGGAGTGACTTTGATACGACCGGTCACTCACCAAGTGAAACCCGAGCTAGGGGACAGAACACTACACCAGCATTTACAAGGATTGATACACGACAATCCTTTTACTGACTCCAACTTCCCAAAGTGCGAATTGGAGTATAAACATTCAATAACTCTTTCCCTGAGCGTGAACGGACTCCAACTTTCCAGAAGTATAAACATTCAACTACTCGTTCCCGGAGTGTGAACGGACTCCAACTTCCCAGAGTGCGAATTGGAGTATAAACATTCAATAATTCGTTTCCGGAGTGCGAACGGACTCCAACTTCCCAGAGTGCGAATTGGAGTATAAACATTCAATAATTCGTTCCCGGAGTGCGAATGGACTCCAACTTCCCAGAGTGCGAATTGGAGTATAAACATCCAGCAACTCGTTCCCGGAGTGTGAACAGACTCCAAATTCCCAGAGCGCGGGAGTATAAACGTCCAACAACTCGTTCCCAGAGCGCGAACGGACTCCAAATTCCCAAAGCGTGAACTGGAGTATAAACATCAAATCCACCGTTCCCGGAGCGCGAACCAAAACATTCAATAACTCCAACTTCTCAGAGCATGAATGGAGTATAAACATAGATTACGAGTTCCCGGAGTGCGGACCAAAGCATACATGCTACCTCCGAATTCACAGAGTGCGAATTGAAGCACAAACACTATGTCAAAGTTCCCGGAGTGCGAACCGAAATATCAATACTAACTCCAAGTTCCCAGAGCGTGAAGCGGAGTATAAACATCAATTCCAAGTTCCCGGAGCACGAACCGTGTTACGAATATCGATGACTCTCAAATTCCCAAAGTGCGAACCGGATTATCGATCTCAAATTATCCTAAGTCCCCAGAATGTGGACATGTGCTTAAGATTTGCAATAAACGCGATCAATCACCAAAATACAAATGTTGTTCCCCGAGAATAGGGGGCAAAAAAGCTAAGTGTTAATCACCAACCAAAGTGATACAATATCCGGAGTTCAACTCATTCATCAATCATGACACGAAATTATGTTTTTCGTACTTGGCAGATAAAAAACAAACACTGCAAAATACTTAAGTAAAAGAAAAGAGCAACTTCCCATTCCATCAACCAACAAAAACATGTTTGATTACATGGCAAGTCAAAAGGTTTCAATTAAGTGGAGGCCGAATCCACACATATACACAGCTCTAAAAGAACAAAGGAAGAGGTAATAGAATTGCTATTCACAACTACATGATAAAAAAAGAAGCTCACTCCTTCTTCTTCCGGTGCTTCTTCTTTGGAGTCGAGTCGCTGGACCCACTACCCGGCTTCCTACGAGACTTTTTGCCCTTCTTTAAAACATCCTCTGGATCTGGCATAGTATCAAGGCCTTCCTCAGAGCTGGAGGGGGCAGAGATCCTTTTGGAAGGACGAACCGAAGGCTTAGGTGCGGTGACAAGTGTCTGTTCGGTAATGCTTGAGACGGTCACCATGCCACCGGGAGAGATCACCATTAAAGAAGATAAGCTTGAGGGGGCAATGTCGCTACCAGAACCACCGACCGTTACCATCGTGGCCATCTCAGCACTTATCTCAGCTAAAATCTCTTCTTCTCGAGACAACTGAGCTGCATTGGATAAGCTGGTGGTCGTCACGACAGAACTAAAAACTGGAGCAGCTCCACTCATCGCGAATGAAGGATCAGGAATAGGGTCAAGAGAATGACCAAGTAGCTCTTCAGTTATTTGAGCATCGAATGACATCGAGCTCCCCTCTCCAATATCACCGGCCATGGCGGCAGTTGAAATCGCCTCGGTGACAATAACTCCATGCGTAGGATGTAGGACAGGAGGAACTGGGGACACGAATGCGGCACTCTCAGTCACTAAACAAAGGAGAGCAAAAGTAATCAGTCTAGTAAATTCTCTCAAAAAATCGATACTTTAAGACATGAGGGAAATAATCAAAGTACCTTGTTTACCTTGCCTTGGAGCTTGAACAGGCTTGGAGACAGCAGTCTTACCAGAAGATAACCCCGGTTGGTCCGGGTTGTAAGCAGGAATAACTTGTGGATCAACCGCGGTGATAACTTCGGACGAAGTCAGGATAGGGACTTCAATATTCTCACTATGATGCGTGACACCCGAACCTTCGCCGATCTCCATTTGATGGATGCCAAGTTTTTCTTTCTCAATAGAAATTATCGCCTCGTGAAGAGTTCTCCTCTCATCCTCGCTAAGCAGACGTGACTCGAGCTCAAACTCATCTTATATTCCATCCGGGCAAAACATCCTCTTGTTATCCACTAATTTTTCCTATGCATTGTAGAGAAGCATAGAGTAATCCCCCTTCCAGGCGAGATTTCTGTGTTCTAACACATTGGCATTATATGTGTCAAGAGTTCGTCAAATTCGGCCTCCATCTTGAACCTCTCTGCCTGGACTTTCTCCTCCACTTCCATTTCAACCTCCTTAACCCTTGCGACTGCTGCGTCACGCTCAGACCGAAGAGACACAGCTTGCTCACACGCTTCTTGTGCGACCGTATTAGCATCGTCTTTTTCCTTGTTTATATCAGCAAACTTAGCCTTTAATTCCTCTAGTTCTTTGACTGCCGCATCCTGCTCAGCCTCAACATTTTTGTATCGATGGCCCAAGTCTTCAACTAAAGTGCACTGCGCCTGTTGCATCTTTGGCATCTCAACTAATGTCTCGTCAACCTTTTTTAGCGACCCAACTTCAGCCTTACGGGAGGATTCCGCCTCAGATTGAAGTATATCGACAATACGGTTCTTTTGAGCTAAATTGGCTTCTAGTTTCTCGATAATTTTGGCCCGATCAAAGGCTACTTTTGAAGCTTTAACAGCTGCCTTATACCATTCTTTGTACTGAGCATAGAAATAGCGGGTATAGCTAAGTGCCGTGGTCACGGCATCTTCGGGATTCTTTTAAGATTAGGAGGAAAAATACAAGCGTCGAAGCAAATCTCCGGGAAGTCCCTCTTCAACTGAGCAAGTCTGATAGCCCCTTCACCAGATGGTTCAATAGGGGCCTCCTCCGCAGCCGTAGTCGTAACAACCTCAGTTCTAGAACGATGTGGCTCGAGCCTCGAAATCTGCAAAGACGGTTGATGTCGCAGAGGCTCAGATACGTGAATATGGCTTTGGGGTGGCGGAGGAGAACAAGAAGGGGAGCGGTATCTCCGATCTCTGTCCGATCGCTCCTGACTAGAGTAACTACGATGATGATCCCTTGCATAATATCCTGGCCATGATGCCTCCGTTCACGATCGCGATCGGAGTCTCCATGTTGAGATTCGTAATAAGACGAAGGGTGATGCACTCTTCGGAGTTTTTCTAGTGTACATTGACGGCCAGACATAGCACCTAAAAAAGAGAAGCAATTCATTTAAATACCAGGCGAAAGCAATACGATTTGTGCGAAAGTCATGTAGTTTTATGAAAGTGTATGCAAATGTGCAAAATCCCGACCAATCAGAAGTGTTGACTGCTCTAACAGGTAAAGGTTCGCTTATTTCTAACGCTTCCCGGAGTTCATCCAAACCGGACTCATGGTGGAGAGATACGCATTCCGGAATGGGAATGTCATCCAGTCCTATATAAATGTTTCCTGATTGATAAGGAGCAACGTCAGAGGTAGTAATTTTGGGGATCAAACGAGATATGACTACAGACTTCCATCTCTTAAGTTTAGGGACAACAGCCTTGCCTTTCCGCTTTTCTTCTACTCGGGAAAATCAGCCGCTAACTCGGTATCAGTAGGCGTCCTCTCATCATCTCTCATTTCTCTTATCACTATGCTGGGTTTGGTTCATCTCAATTAAACCCAGCGTCCTTAAGTTATCATCAGTTAACACCGAGTTGATGTGCCGCAAATCACTCGAGACCTCTTGTAAACTTCGGACAACGCCTTTGTAATATCCACCGTCAGGCCTTGAGATGATAGCTGCAAGAAGGACACCTGATATTGGTACAAGTATTGATAACGACTGTTTAGAGAAGGTTTGTGCAATTTGCGGCACTTACGCTTAGACAGCCATCGCCTAGCGAACCCTGGGGGCATCGAACAAAAAGCCATTCATTTTTAAAATAACTGAGTCTGGTCCAGCCTCCCGTCACAATCTGGCAGTTTCTAACTTCTTCCAAAAAGGAGAAAGATGGGCTATCGCCTCCGCTCTGGAAGTTAAATATGTGCCTAATCTCGGTTGGCCTTGGCGGACGAAAGAGATGATCCATAAATAGGACAAAAACACTGTTCAACAATGCGTGTCCGTTGGGATGAAGTTGTGAGGGGGCGATTCCAATGAACGATAACATCTCCCTGATATATTGCTTAAATGGAGGGAGCATTCCAGCCGCACATGCGTGACGATAGAAAGCAGTATACCGCTCGGGCGGGTTGCGAGGTCTGTCATCTACGCCCGGTAGCAAAACGTCGTCCGGGGATAAGTTATGTTTCAAGCAGATCCGACCCGACAAGGCTTCAGAAATAATGGACGAAACGGAATTGATAGGATCATCGATAAATATGGCTTCCGGCACTTCGTCCGGAGCCGGATCAACTACTTCGGGAGGAATGTCAGGGATTTCAAGTATTTCTGGAGGAGGCGAACTGTGTACTTCTTGTTTTTGAGAGCTCGAAGATTCCATAACTAACTAACTCATCAGAAAGCAACATTAAGCACATGAAAAACCCGTTCATTCCCAGTGTAAAGTGTTTGCGGTGCAGTGTAGTGTTGTGCATTACTTAGAAAGATTCTATAGAGTTAGAGAAAATTTTGCAAACAGCAGGATGTGCGAACGACAAAACTCTGAAAATCGAGACCGGAAATGACCGTCAACGCTGACCGTCACAACCACGTCATCCAGATGTTACCGATCAATTCAAGCATAAGTCCATTATATTTTGATTAGGCCACAGTTCCATCGACGAGCTTCAAAAGGCAGTCGAGTGCAATCCTAAAGTCAAGTTCAATTATGCAAGGCAAAAGCTCGTCGGAATCAAGTTTACTAAGGTTCATTAAGTTCGTCAAAATTCAGCTTGAAATCGGTCATAGTTCAAGATTGGAGAAAGTCAGATGTGTCGTATTCTCTGAATGAAGGACGGTCGAATCGATCACATCGAATCGATACGAGTCGAATCGATGCTCTTCGTATCGATAGAAGGTCGACTCGATGCACTTCGTATTGAAGTAGTTCCTTGGAAAGATATCCATAGCATCATGTGAAGGAGCGCTTC
This sequence comes from Allium cepa, assembly GCA_030765085.1. Classification (NCBI taxonomy): domain Eukaryota; kingdom Viridiplantae; phylum Streptophyta; class Magnoliopsida; order Asparagales; family Amaryllidaceae; genus Allium; species Allium cepa. The sequence goes on from CM060930.1 coordinate 246,462,589, forward strand.
GAGTACATCAGCAAAGCGAGTTCGTATCGATCGAACTCAACGCCTTCGAATTGATCACAAAATCATCACTTCGAATCGATCGATATGAGCCACTTACCTTCGCAGGCATCGATTCGAAGCCCTATGATCAGGACCGTTTCGAATTACCCCAGTCCGAATCGATACGAAACAAAGAAAAGAGAAAGTGCCTAGATCTCTGCTTCTTCAAGAGAACTCCAGCGCTTTGTCACGCTTCGTCCATCGATTCGACCAATTTCATTCAGATCTCACAATCCTTCGAAACTGATCTCAGAAGAATTCAAGAATGATGACAATTGTAGTCTCATCATATTTAGCTCGGTTTTAATCCATTAGTTACCTTGTTTGTTGTGATTATGAGTGAAAGATTGATGGATTTGATTGATTCGAAGAAACGTTTCTCTCGACTCTGGGGGATCGATATGAAGAAAGAGTTAGAGCAACAGTAAAAAATAAAAAGTGGAAATGAGCCAAGCCGCGCGTAATTATATGGATTCCAGGGAGGATTCGTGATGTTTCGTCTCCCGGTCGACCTGATCGATTGCCACCGGTCATAAATCATGTCGATTCGAACAACCCTGTTCGAATCCGTCGCGTTTGAATCCATCAAAGCTTCAAATCCTTCAAAGCTTCGAGACAGCATCGATGTCAAGCTTCATCGATACGAAGCAATTAACAAAAGCTGAATTGAAGTCGCCACATCCCATCAATTCGAAGTACGAACTTCATGGCCATCAACTCGCAGCAGTTCGAAGACTATTGATTCAAACAATCACTTCGAATCCATCGGAAGCCATCGACGAGAATGAACGCATCGCTTCGATATGAAAAAATTACTTATCAACCTTCTATATCGGTTCAGGAGAGGATCAAAATGAAGAGGCTTTTCAAAACAACCATAAAGCGTTGTCTGAACTCAAATTTCCAAATTGGTTCAGGAACGAATCGATACGAAATTCAATAACGGACAAAACTGACAACGACTCGTTGACACACGACATTAACAAGAGTCAATCTAACATATGTGCATACATGTCGGACTAACATTCGATTTTAAACATTCACAGGGATCGAGTACTAATCTGGTTACGATTACAATGACCAGCAGTCAGGTACTATCCTGCAGCAATCAATCATATCAAAGCTAGGTTACAACCTTCGACAAAAGAGCAATGATTGTTAAGAGAGAAATCGCAGGTTTTCAAAGCACGTCATGTTCCATAATACATACTTTGGGGGGAAAATGTTATCTCGCTTTTTGGCAAAGCCGTGATACCAAAAGATCGATTGAAAACATAGGACAGTTCGTCTCAAAGATTGGTCATACTATGCTTCACTATGGATATCGCTGGATTTTGTCCGAGTCCAGATTGAGCTACAATTGATGGGACATGACGAGAAAGATCGTAAGAGTCAGCATCTCAAATCTCAAGTCAATCCGAGTTCGTATGCTCAAATTATCGCCAATGAAGAGTGGAGGGAATAGCTTTAGGTTCGAATCCATCAGAGCAGGCCCCATGTTCGAATCCATAGAACCAAGCCGTGGTTCGAACCCGTCAAACGTCCCCTACTTCGAATCCCTCAAGGCAAGATACTTCGAATCCATGGGGCTACTTCACTTCGTATCCTTCAGGATGAAGACCTTCGAATCCAGTAGGGCAGAGTACTTCGAATCCATGCAGATGATTCACTCCGAATCCATCCTGTAACCTCACTTCGACTCCATCCTGTAACCTTACTTCGAATCCATCCCGTAACCTCATTTCGACTGCATCCCATGACTTGCCTCGAAACCATTCAGTTGGGAAGCCTTCGTATCGATCAACTATCGTATACCCTGATCGATACGAAGGACATCCATTCGATCGATTCGAAGGAACACATCTTCAAACCCACTACCTCGAATCCACTAAGTCAAGGCGGCTAAGACCACGGAGGCGACCCAGTAAACTCGAAGAAAAAGATGGATCGACCCGAGAAGTGCGCGCACCACAACGTCGTTCACATGCGCCAGCCATCGATTCAACCCTGTAGATTCTATGGGGATTGATTCGAACCAAGCATGACAACCGAAAATGCAATCTTGAATCGATCATAACTCGAGATCTACAAGTCCAAATGCTATGAAATTTTCACAGGAGCTTGCATGCATGTTGAAGAATGTCCACACCAAATTTCACCTCGATTGGACACTTTTTTGATCGACTCGTACTAGAGTTCGAATCGATCCTAAAGTGGGCCCGGATTTCCTGAGGCCGGGCATGTGGGCCTCCCTCACGTGCTAGAAGAGGTCTCCCTGGATTTTAGGCAAAATATCAGCCTCCTACACTTATAAATAGAGCCACTGGACATTCAGAAAGGGGATCAGAGAATTTCTAGAGAAAAAGCACGCCCGGACGCTGCCAGAATAACTCCATATCGTTTTCACTGTTGTTGATTTCGAATTTATGTCTATTATCTGTTGTACTTCGCTCTAAAACACTTGTAATCTTCAAGTATTAAGCAATAAAGTGATAAAACTTCATAGTGGACGTAGGCATAACGCCGAACCACTCTAAATTACTGTCTTCCGCGCAATTTACTTTTCTGTGATTTGGAGTTTTTGTTAGATAATCCTCATTTTCAATTTAGTTTCTTCATTTATTATCTCTTCAAAAACATCCGAAGAGTGTTGCCCAATTTTGGTGCAAACACCACTCTCCCGCGATGTTAAATCGAAGACCAGCCCTAGTGGTCCCGTTTTACCATAAAAATCCACGTGTCGAAAGAACGAAGGGTAAAAAACTTCCGAGACGCGATTGAGATTCGGATAGTCTTTTTTGGGCTTTAATCTATCCATTGATGGCTGAAAGCTGTCAGAGCCGTAAAATGAAAGAGTGGGCTATACGGTAGGATCGTGTAATATGGAATAACGGAATAGTCTAGGTAGATAAAGTAGGTAAATGCAAGGAGACACCAGGATTTTATACTGGTTCGCACCTCTAGTCCTACGTCCACTCCCTAAGATTCACTTAGGAATTTCACTAACTAACACCCTCACTTCACTCGGAGCAATAGGTTTACAACTTACCCGAACAACCGAACGAGATTTCTTGCCTCAACTACCGAAGAGGACTTCAACTCAATTACTAAAAAACAATATTCGACTTGTTGCGTTCTTATCAACACTAATGAGTCTAATGTAGTATAATATTCCTATAATCTTATCGTCGAGAGTATGCAATGTGTTTGTGAAGATTTAGGAAATGTGAATTGCTATGAATCAAAAGAATGTTATAAACAAAACAGCGATTCAAGCAATAGATTGGTGATTGCTTTGAGAACATCTAGAGAATATGATCAAGAAAATAGTAAGATTAAAGCAAGAGAATTCGGTATCTTGAATGATGTTAGAATCATGTATATACTTATAGAAGAGGTGCATTTGTTGCCAAAGGTTACAAACAAGAGATGCTTCCATTTCCATTGGAGAATTGTTGCAACTCTTGAGAGGAAGAAGGTGTCTTTTCAGAGAAAATTCACAGGTTCAAATTCAGTCGACTGAGCAGGGAATTCAGTCGACTGAGCAGGGAGTTCAGTCAACTGAAAATATGAAGTAAAATTTTTAGGAACAAATTCAGTCGACCGTGCAGGAAGTTCAGTCGACTGAAACTGTGCATGTTTATATATTTGTACCAGTTTCAGTCGACTGTCTATTCATGTTCAGTCGACTGAACTACTAAAATATGCACAGTGAAAGTTTAATTGAAAATAAAGTTCATAAAATGTGTTCTAGTGTTCGTGCAAACCTCTTGAGGATAAGATTTTAACAATAAATCTAGACTAAGACCTATATAAAAAATCCTACTTATGTTTGTTTGGTCTTCATCGATCTTCCTTAGCTTTGCACATATCTCTTTCTTAATTTGTTGAAGCACATTGTCATTGATCAAAATCTTCACGTGTCAACATTTTCTCCCTTTTTGATTGATGACAATACTGATTTATTCTAGAGATGTATTTACTTATTTCCTCCCCCTGAATGTATGCACTATCTTTCGTACAAAACAAAGTTAGTATGCTCTTGGGATGACGTCCATGTAAACGTAGGTGTCGGACGTTTGCTGCGAGATGTCGAAGCAGTAGTGGTGCTTGAGCATGAGATTGCATCCCATAGCTTGTTGAAGAATCCTTTGATTTTGTCAAGCTTGTGATCTACCTTTTTAAGACGAGTGTCAAGAATTTGTTGATTTCTTGACAATATCCCCAATGATTGGTTGGTAGTAAAGCTTGGGTCAACAAGACGAAATTCATCATCTTGCTCGAAATGTTCTTCGTGGTGAGGTTGAGGAGGTTATTGTTGTTGTTCTTGATGCCTCGCTTCCCATTTGGCGAGTGATATTATGTGAGGAGGTTGAGATGGGAGTTGCATTAGGCTTATGGTCCGGTTGTTAATTTGATGGACCATTGTATTCTCTGACTCGGGTAATGGCGTATCGACATTGAGGAGAAGTCGCATGATTTATTCTCCAAAATAGATAGTGCGCATTTTGCCATTATAAAAAGTGAGAAACTCATCAAGAATAAGTTGTACCCAACTGACTTGTATATTGCCAAAGATAGCATATAGAGCTCGATAATTATTTGGGTAGACAATTTTGTACAAGCCCGTGCGAGGAGTAATTGTTCTCATTAGAGCTTTGTGAATGATTCTTTCCATAGGTCGAAGAGAGGTGGACTTAAAATCTCTAAAGTTGATACTATCATCCATAAATCATGGTGTATGTTGTCTCGATTATGTGGATTGAATCCTATCTCTTCTAGCTTTCTCCCGACATTTGGTGATTCTAGAATGTGTGCTATTCTATCCAAGGAAAACCAAACTTTCTTTCCACATACCATACTCCAAACACTATTGTTTGGATTTCTTGGAGTTTGGTGTCCAAGATTAAGGTTAGCATAAAATAATTTGACCATTACATGATTTACAGCATGGTCATTTCTTTTCAAATCCAAAAGAGAAGTTAAACCTGCTTGATCGGTTAACGCTTGGATGTTGTAGGTTTGAAAGCTTTGGAAATCAACGAAGGAATGCTCGAAAATACGGGAGTTCTTCATCTTATTCCATCTAGTGACAGCGACTCCATCGTAAAGCTATTGCACTATTTGAGCATCAATTGGCTTGGAGGATGAAGAAGAGGAGGCTCTTGATCTCTTTGGTGCCATTTGAGTGAGGTTTGAGTGAATTTTCAGGAATTGGGGGCCAGGGTTTCGAAAATAATTGGGGAAGAAAATTGTTTTTGGAAAGTAAAAGTTGAATGGATAGGTAAAAAATTGGTGGTTAAAAGGGGAAAGTTGCCTGGGAATTGGCGTTCAGTCGACTAAATACACTGTTCAGTCGACTGAATTGAAGGCCGAAAATTTTCTAGGCTGAATTCAGTCGACTGAACAGGGGTTTTAGTCGACTGAATTTTTATTTGAAAGTTTCTGTTAGAATTTCAGTCGACTGTGCAGAGGATTCGGTCGACTGAATTAAAAAAATTGCTTTCTGCCTTAAGTCCAGTCGACTGAACAGGGGGTTTCAGTCGACTGACCCAGGTATTTTGTTGTTCTTTGTTAATTTTGAAAGTAAACACTTTATTCAAGGAAATAATTACAATTATATAGATGTAATACCATGAATAGATTTCAAAATTAACTATTTCTTAGGGGATTGACTTAGAGCCTTTTTCCCTTCATTCTTCATATAATTTATATCCCATGAATTTGGACTATATTGAGGAGTCTTAAGAGACATCCCAAGATTCACAGGATCGACTAGTGTATGGTAAGATGAAGACTGATCAAGTGAACTAACGGGGCGAGGTAGGGGTTCAGCCACTTCGTTCTTTTTTGAGCCACAAAAGCGTAAACCGATTTGCTCTAGGAAGCTTAATCGTCTAGCTGTAACTTTTTGTTCGAAGTATAATTCTCGTTGACGATTTATTTGTTGTAGTTGAAAGTGATGTGTTTGCGCCAAAATTGGTAACAAACCCCAAATACCATGAAAGCACCAGTGTATGAACACAAACCAATGATATTCAAGCATAAAATATCAGATCTCAGCAAATATCAAAGAGCAATTCACAAATAATGAACAGAGACACAAATTTTATAGTGGTTCGACTATCTCCGGCCTACGTCCACTCCAAAGTTTTATCCTTTTATTGATTATCCTTGATGATTACAAAGTGTTTACAGCAGCAAATATGAAGAATTCCCAGTACAACAGTAGTATTGAAGCGTAGAAATGAATCCGGCAGAGTCTGGAGGTTGAAAAGCCAAAGATCCGAGAGATCCCCTTTTCTGAATGACCAGGGGCTCTATTTATAGGCATGGGATGCTGATATGTCACTGAAAATCCGGGAGACCACTTCTGCACGTGAGGGGGCCCACATGCCTGGCCTCAGGAAATCTGGGCCCACTTTGGGATCGATTCGAACTCCATTCGAATCGATCAGAAAATCATCCAAATGAGGTGACATTTGGTGTGGACATTCTTCAACATGTATGTAAGCTCCTATAAAAATTTCATTGCATTTGGATAAGTGGATCTTGAGTTATGATCGATTCGAGTTTGGGTTGTCCGTTGGCTGTCGTCTTCTAATCCATTGCTTCGAATCCACCTTGTTCGAATCCATCCAAAGTGCGTACGCATCGATGACGTGGCGCTATTTCCCTGGGTTGATCCACCTTTGTTTCCGTGTTGAATGCCTCTTTTCCTGAAGAAGCGCCCGTATCCATGTTCCACGCTTCGTCCTTATCCATAACTTCACAACAGTCATGCTCGCATCCATCGATTCGTGTTTTCCTTCGCATCGATTCCTGGAGTGTACTTTGTATCGATCAGCCACGAATCGATCGATACGAAATGACGATGGAGGTTATCGATACGAAGTGGTTGTGATGGTGGTTGGATATGAACTAGACCGTACCTAATGGATACGAGCGAAGCCTTACCTGATGGATACGAAGGAGCCAAAGTCCATCTGCTATCGGTACGAGAGTATCGATTCGAAACAAGCCGCCTCTTCACATCTGACTGATACGAAGCCATTGAGTCGTGTCCATGCTGATGGATGCGAACAACGTCGATTCGAAGTCCTTCATCCTGCTTTGCCTTTGATCGATACGAACACCATCGAGTCAAACAAACACCTGACCGATGCGAACCCGAACCAATCGATACGAACAAGATGTTGTTCCACAGATACGAACTGCCGAGGATTCGTGACCCTGATCGATACGAACCTGATGGAGTCGAACTAAACAAAACTTGATGGATACGAAATAGATCGATTCGAAGGAGATGTCGATGGATACGAATCTTATGGATTCGAAATAAGCGTCACCTCGACCCTTTGATGGATTCGAACAATATTTCCTTTCTAACTTGTATCGATCATATCTCCTCCATACGAACTTCGATTCACCTGAAACTTGAAACATAGCCTCTCCTAGACCTTATAATCATCTCCAATCGATTCCGTCCTGATCGAAGTTCAGCCAAATTTTGAAGACATCGATCGCAGCCTTGCTTTCAATTGATCTCCAATCCTGGTATCCATCATTCCATACCTATTTGTTGATATTCCAGTTTTGGCCAAAAAGTGGAAAAACACTTTGCCTCCCCAAAACATGTCTTTTGATAAGAAGGCGTGTTTTGAATAGTTCCGATTCCAATATCCAAAGTCCATAGCCATATGTCATCCTTGACTGCTTCGAGTCGATGCCCAATTCCAAATCCAATAACCAAAGCCTTAGCCAATCCCATATCCATCCGAACTCGACAACCGAGTCCCAGGACCTCTCCGGGTCGATATCTGAATACATAACCTCTCCGGGCTATTGCCAAACGCAATCCACACCTGACGATCATGGTCCAGTGTCCCTGGACGTTGAGCTAACCTCTCCGGTTTCTTGCCAAGTGCAATCCACACCTGAAAACTGTGGTCCAATGTCCCTGGACGTTGAGCAAACCTCTCCGGGTTCTTGCCAAGTGCAATCCACACCTGACGACCGTGGTCCAGTGTCCCTGGACGTTGAGCTAACCTCTCTGGGTCCTTGCCAAGCGCAATCCACACCTGATGACCGTGGTCCAGTGTCCCTGGACGTTGTACGAAGCCATGGCTTAAGTCCAAAGTCGAATCCTGGTCTCTTCGGACCCTTGTTGAGCATAGTCCATACTCAACGACCTGAAATAATAATCGATAATATGCGTCCTAAGTCCTAGGCCGAATCCTGGTCACTCCGGACCCTTGCCGAGCATAGTCCATACTCGACGACCTGAATGAGTCAATTAACCATGTTCGGGCAAAGTGACTCACCCCTTGCCAGGCATAATCCAAACCCGACAACCATTTACCAAAGGCCAGATAAAAATACAATCAAAATCCAATCCAAAATCCAAATCAAAACCAGAAAACCAGAAATCCAAACCAGCACCAAAACCGAAAACAATCATCCAAAGAAAAACCTAAATCAAAAAAAGCAAGCAAAACCAGGAGCTCAATCCAAACTCCAAAACCAAAATCCAAAAACAAAAGCAGTGTCCAATCCAAAAGAGAAAGATAAATTTCACAAACCATAGCATCGCGGTTTATCATCATTCAGAGCATGCCTAGGGGCTATCTCCGTCCCCATACATGTGTAAATGACTTGGTTGCTTGCCAGTAGTTCGCTACTTTTTTCATATTATCTTGGTCAATGGATGATCAATCGACCATCATTCCTGGGCCTCCCACAATCGTGGCTTGAGGTAGGCGGCGATTGCTCCTGCTCTGCCGTTGCATTCCGAGTTCAGACATATTATGGCAACCGTCCCTTCCTGACATGCTCCTCGATTATATCTTTTAAATGCCTACAGGTGTTGGTGTCGTGTCCATCCAAATAATGGAAGAGACAATGCCTTCCTGATGTCCTCTCCCATTCTGATGGTTCTCTCCTAGCCGGCCTTCGGTAGGGAAGGCGATTCTGAGTACCCAGGTATATCCGCTCCAGCGTCTCGTTCAATCCTGTGTCTGCAGAAAACTTTGGATCCATCCATTGCTTCCTATTTTTTTCCAAAATCATCGTCCAACTTCTTTTTTCCCTTGTCTTTATCCGAACCTTTGCTGGATGGTCCTCCACCCTCAGTTGCATTAACCTTTTTATACTTTAAATCCGTACTCGCATCTTCCTGCCGAAGGAACCTCTCTGCCTCGTGAAAGAATTCGTCGAGATCCTTTGGGGGATCTCGTATCAGAGATACCTTGAAATCCGAATGCTCCCTAACTCCTGATATTGCTGCCATTTGGATCAGGCCGATCCACCGAAGCAACTGCCGCACTGAATCGAGTTGGAAAATCTCTACGCGATTCGTCCATCCTTTGCTTTACCGATGTCAACGTCATCACATTCTTCGGTCTCTTGACGTGAACCCGAAATTGTCCCAGAAACTTTTCCACTAATTCCCCCCAAGTCCTGATAGATCCTTCTCCCAGCTGCCTAAACCACATTGCAGCTAAGTCCGTCAAGTACAAAGGAAAGCATCGTGCCATTACTTCCTGCGATGCCCCCAGCACCTCCATTTGCCTAGTGTACCTCATCAAGTGATCAGTTGGGTCTGTCTTACCATCATACACATCCACGCTAGGTAGCGTGAACTTAGGTGGATTCTGAGCCATCCTTATTTCCCGAGCGAACAGACTCCTGTTCACTCCTTCCAAGTCTCTGTTGGTCATACCACCCTGCTCAGTTTTTCTAATGATCTCCACTACTCCAGTATTGTCTATTAGGGGTTGCCCCCCATGCCCTCGAGGGAACTCCGCACATACTCTTCATGTGGCTCACTAGCAGCAATGTTAGCCAGGCCTGTTGAACTCCTTCCAAAGGTCCTCCTGTGTTGGGTCCTGTGGGCCTGCCCCAAGCCCTTGTTGATTGCCTTCTGGCTTCGTATCCCGCCCTTCTTTGGGTTCCATGACCCTAGTCCCTTGTCCTGCATCCACATCCGTTGTAGCTATTCCTTAGTTCTGCATCCCTACAGCTCTCATCTGCTCAAAGAAAGTCTGCATCATTTCCTGTTGACTTTACAACAATCTCTCCTGCAATGAATTTGCCATAGCTTCTATTTCATCCCGGGTAATGTATATCGAAGCCCGTCCTACCCCAACTCCGGAGGAAGCTTGTTGACTTCCTTTCTATTGGCTCCTCTCAGCCATTTGCCTTCTACTATTTTGCCTAGTCATTGTCTTTAAATCCGAAATCCTCAAACTCTTCAAATCTGAACTTCAAATCCAATGTAGCGGGTGCTTGTCGTTCTCAGTGAAAGCACCAAAGTGTTTGCGCCAAAATTGGTCACAACCCCAAATACCGTGAAAGCACCAGTGTATGAACACAAACCAATGATATTCAAGCACAAATATCAGATCTCAGCAAATATCAAATAGCAATTCACAAATAATGAACAGAGACACAAATTTTATAGTGGTTCGGCTATCTACGGCCTACGCCCACTCCAAAGTTTTATCCTTTTATTGATTATCCTTGATGATTACAAAGTGTTTACAACAGTAAATATGAAGAATTCCCAGTACAACAGCAGTATTGAAGCGTAGAAATGAATCCGGCAGAGTCCGAAGGTTGAAAGGCCAAAGATCCGAGAGATCCCCTTTTCTGAATGACTAGGGGCTCTATTTATAGGCGTGGGATGCTAATATTTCGCTGAAAATCCGGGAGACCACTTATGGAACATGATGGGGCCTACGTGCCCGGCCTCAGGAAATCTGGGCCCACTTTGGGATCGATTCGAACTCCATTCGAATCGATCAGAAAATCATCCAATTGAGGTGAAATTTGGTGTGGACATTCTTCAACATGTATGTAAGCTCCTGTAAAGATTTCATTGCATTTGGATCAGTGGATCTTGAGTTATGATCGATTCGAGTTTGGATTGTTCGTTGCCTGTCATCTTCAAATCCATTACTTCGAATCCACCTTGTTCGACTCCGTCCAAAGTGTGTGCGCATCGATGATGTGGCGCTATTTCCCTGGGTTGATCCACCTTTGTCGCCGTCTTGAATGCCTATTTTCGTGAAGACGCGCTCGTATCCATGTTCCATGCTTCGTCCTTATCCATAACTTCACAACGGTCATGCTTGCATCCATCGATTCGTGTTTTTCTTCGCATCGATTCCTGGAGTGTACTTCGTATCGATCAGCCAAGAATCAATTGATACGAAATGACGATGGAGGTTATCGATACGAAGTGGTTGTGATGGAGGTTGGATACGAACTAGACCGTAACTAATGGATACGAGCGAAGCCTTACCTGATGGATACGAAGGAGCCAACGTCCATCTGCTATCGGTACGAGAGTATCAATTCGAAACATGCCGCCTCTTCCCATCTGACCGATACGAAGCCATCGAGTCATGTCCATGATGATCGATGCGAACAACATCGATTCAAAGTCCTTCATCCTGCTTTGCCTTTGATCGATACGAACACCATTGTGTCAAACCAACACCTGACCAATGCGAACCCGAACCAATCGATACGAACAAGAGGCTGTTTCATAGATACGAACTACCGAGGTATCATGACCCTGATCGATACGAACCTGATGGAGTCGAACTAAACAAAACCTGATGGATACGAAATAGATCGATTTGAAGTAGATGTTGATGGATACGAATCTGATGGATTCGAAATAAGCGTCACCTCGACCCTTTGATGGATTCGAACAATATTTCCTTTCTACCTTGTATCGATCATATCTCCTCCGTACGAACTCCGATTAACCTGAAACTTGAAACATAGCCTCTCCTAGTCCTTATCATCATCTCCAATCGATTCCGTCCCGATCGGAGTTCAGCCAAATTTTGACGACATCGATCACAGCCTTGCTTTCAATTGATCTCCAATCCGGATATCCATCATTCCATACCTATTTGTTGATATTCCAGTTTTGGCCAAAAAGTGGAATAACAAGATGAATTTCATCAATATTTCTTTTTGTGTCTGGAGAAATAAAGAGTTCGCGTTTCGCTTTCTTGGATTCTAATGTGTAGCCAGTACGATAATTGTTCCATTTGTAAACTGGCTCATGTGTCGGTATTGGAGTGGGAAGTTTTGGAGACGTTGGAGTGTTATCGACTGAAGAGGTGATGTTGATAGAGAAAAAAGAGTTGTTGGACGACATTTTTCTAATGAATTTTTCAAGCTTTTATTCGTGAGAATGAGTTGTGAAAAAGAAATATTTTTACGATATATTTATAGTAGGGATTTTCTAAATATACAGTGGTTATAATTCTTTAAAGTTTTTCATCCACTTAATGATTTAATGGTTACCATAATTCAGTTAAAAATGTATGGTTTACAAATAAATATTATTTTATAATATATTATGTAACATATTCGAAAAATAAATTGAAAATCTCATTTTTTTTCTTTATTCAGTCGATTGAGTATATAGTGCTAGTCGACTGAATTGTGTAGATTTTTCTAACTTTCTCTATATAATATCTTTAAAAGAAATTATTCCTAGCTCTCGTCGTAATTTTATGAAGGTGTTTTCTAATAGAGGTTTAGTAAATATATCGGCAATTTGATTTTCGGTAGAAATATGTTCTAAATTAATTATTCCTTTTTCGATATTGTCACGTAGAAAATGGTGACGAATATCTATATGTTTTGTACGAGAGTGATCAACCGGATTTTTAGATAAGTTTATTGTACTTGTATTATCACAGTATATTGTAGAATTTGTTAAATTTATATTAAAATCTTTAAGTGTTTGTTGCATGTAAATAACTTGAGTTCAAGCTAAAACAGCTGATATGTACTCTGCTTCGCAGGTGAAAAGCAAGACACAATTTTGTTTCTTACTAAACCAAGATACGAGTAATTTTCCAATGAAATGGCAAGTACCACTTGTACTTTTTCTATCTGTTCGAGATCCATCAAAATCAGCATCACCGAATGACACTAACTCAAATGGACACTCCTTTGAATAGAAAAGACTGAAATCTTTAGTGTTGTTAAGATATCACATAATTCGTTTTACCGCTCTTAAGTGTGATTCTTTAGGATTGGATTGAAAACGTGCACGTAAACAAACACTCATCATTATGTCTGGTCTACTAGCGGTAAAGTAAAGTAAGGAACCTATCATAGTTCTAAATAATTTTGATCTACACTTTTGCCATTTTCATCTCGATCGAGATGTGTAGTGGTACTCATAGGAGTAGGTTTAGCAGAAGTGTTTTCCATGCCGAATCGTTTAATTAAATTAGCACAATATTTTTCTTGGTTTATAAAAATTCCATTTGTTAATTGTTTGATTTGAAGTCTGAGAAAATATGATAATTCTCCCATATGAGACATTTCGAACTCATTAGTCATTATAATTGAAAATTCTTCACATAAATTTTCATTTGTTGAACCAAAAATAATATCGTCTACGTATATTTGAATTATTAAAATATCTTTGGTTGTATTTTTAATAAACAGCGTTTGTTCTACTTTTCCAATTTTAAATCCCGAATTTAATAAATAACTTTTAAGTCTTTCATACCAAGCACGAGATGCTTGTTTAAGACCATATAGTGCTTTCTTTAATTTAAATACATGATCCGGATATTTTTCATGTATAAATAAAGGAGGTTGTTCTACATATACATTTTCTTTAATAAAACCATTTAAAAATGCACTTTTAACATCCATTTGATAAGGTTTAAAATTGTGAAAACATGCAAAGGCTAATATTATACGTATTACTTCAAGTCTTGCAACGGGAGCAAAGGTTTCTTCAAAATCAATACCTTCTTCTTGATTATACCCTTGTGCTACTAGTCTTGCTTTATTCCTTGTTATATTACCTTGTTCGTCTACATTATTTTTGTAAATCCATTTTGTTCCTATTACTGATTGATTATTAGGACGAGGAACTAATTCCCAAACATTGTTACGTTCAAATTGATTTAATTCTTCTTGCATCGCGATAATCCAATAATCATCTGTTGATGCTTCTTTAGGATTTTTAGGTTCTATTGATGAAATGAAAGCTACATGACCCATTTGATTTAGTTGATTTCTTGTCCTAACTTGAGAATTTATTTCTCCTATTATATTTTGAGTTGGATGATCTCGTAATATTCTCGAAGGAGATCTTAGTTCATTATTACTATTTTCAAGCTTTGTTTCTTCTATATTTATCCATTCATCATCATCTTTTAGATTTAAATTTTTATTAAAATTTTCATCAAAAGATATATGCAAGGTTTCTTAAATTATGTTTGTTCGTTTATTAAATACTCGATATGCTTTACTTCATTCTGAGTATCCTACGAAAATTCCTTCGCCAGCTTTTGGATCGAATTTTCCTGGTTGATCTTTTGTATTTAAAATGAAACATTTTGATCCAAATGCTTTAAAATAAGATATATTTAGATTTTTATTATTAAATAGTTCATAAGAAGTATTTTTAGTTAATGGTATAATTGATATTCTATTTAATACATAACATGCAGTAGCAACGGCTTCTGTCCAAAAATGTTTTGGTAAAGAACATCCATTTAATAATGTTCTTGCGTATTCTTGTAATTTTCTATTCTTTCTTTCTACAACTCCATTTTTTTGAGGAGTTCTAGGAAATGAAAAGTTATGATTTATTCCTTTCTTTTTACAAAAAGTTTCAAAAGCTTCATTTTCGAATTCGCCTCCATGATCGCTTCGAATATTTTTAATTTTCAAATCTTTAGTGTTTTGAATTCTTTTGACAAATGTTTTAAAATGCTCAAAACTGTCACTTTTATTTTTCATAAAAATAGTCCATGTATATCTTGAAAAATCATCAACTATTACAAATACATATCGATTATGATTAATGGATTGAACTTGTGTTGGTCCAAATAAATCCATATGTAGTAATTCTAATGGTTGTAAAGTTGAAATATTTTTCTTAGATTTGAAAGATGATTTCGCTAATTTTCCTTTTTGACAATCATCACAAAGATTATTTATTTTAAAGTTTATTTAGGGAAAACCTCTTACTAATTCATTTTTAGAAAGTTTTCTAATAGTTTTAAAATTTATATGACACAACCTTTTGTGCCATAACCAAGGAGCATTATCTTTGGCAAGTAAACACATACTTGAATTATAATTAATATTCATATTTAGAACATAAATATTTCTATCTCTATTTCCTTCAAAAACAAGATTTTGGTTTTGATCAAAAATACTACATTTATTATCCGAGAAAGTTATTTTAAAACCTTTGTCACACAGTTGACTTACGCTAAGTAGATTATGTTTTAAATTTTCAACTAATGAAACATTTGTTATAAAAGGTAAATTTGATGTACCGTAATTGTTCACATCTCCTTTGCCAATGATATAGCCTTTTGAATTGTCTCTGAAGGTAACTGAGCCACCATCAAAGTATGTGATGTTTGTAAGCATATCTTTATCTCCGATCATGTGTTTTGAACAACCACTGTCTAATATCCATTTATTCTTTTTGAGTGGGACCTGAAAATAAGTATGAAATTATTGGTACCTACCTTTTAATAGGGTCCTAAAAAGTTAGGGTTTAGGAAACCAAACCCAATTTGGTTCAGTATCCTTTTTATAAATATAGTTTTCATTATGATGAACATTATCCATAAATGTTTTAATATATTTATTTCTTAATAATACATTGTTAGTCTTTGGTACCCAAATTTTAACTACCTTGGTTTCTACTTTTGTTTTAATAGGTTTCTTTAGCAATATTTGTTGTTTTGAATCAACATTCCTGTTAAGTTTTATATTTTTCTTATTAGGAATTTTTGACTCTTTTTTATAACCTAAACCTTGTTTGTTTGAAGATGATTGAGAATTTTCTAATATTTTAGATAAATTTTCTCTTCCTTTGTTAAAGTTAGAAACATTTTTAGTCATGTCATCTAATTTAGCTTGAAGACTATTATTTTCTAATTCAACAAGTTTAATCTTAAATTTTAACTCATGATTTTCAAAAACAAATACATCATTCTTTTTCTTTTGAGTTTCAATTTCTTGACTTAAAAGTGATAATTGAGTTTTCGAATTTGAATAAGATTCTTGAACTTTTTCAAGTTCTTCTTCAAGAATTTTCTTTTCATCATTTAACATATCTCTCTCAAACTCAGCTTTGTTTTGATTTTCACGAATTTCCTTAATTTTCTTTTTAAGAATTTTTATTGTGCTTAAAAGTTCAGTGTTTACTTCAATTAAATCGTCGAAAGTTAAATTACTTACCTCAGAATTTTGAGACATGAAGCATACATTTGCCTGTTCATTGTCACTATCACTATCACTTTCGGATGAAGATGAATTTGAATCGTCTCATGTTACAGAAAATGCCTTCTTTTTGAATTTATCCTTCTTGTTTTTGTTGTCGAAGCTTTTCTGATTTTCCTTTATTTGTCCTTGACAATCTTTTAGCAAGTGTCCTTTCTTGTAACAATTGAAGCTTCTTTATTTGAGGATGAAGGTTTGTTCAAGAAATTCTTTTTGAATCCGTTTTTGTTTCCTTTTCTATACCTTAAGAATTTCTTGAAATTTTTGGCTATATATGCTAGATCCTCATCTTCAGACTCTGATTCTTCCTTTTTCGCGTGAAAAGCAACATTCTTTCTTTCTTGAGCTTGATCTTTCTTAGCTTGCATATTTACTTCATACGACATAAGATTTCCAATCAATTCTTCTGGTTTCATTGTAGATAGATCATTTTCTTCCTCGATTGCTAGTACTTTTATCTCCCATTCATCAGTGAGTGAATTTAGAACTTTAGACACAATGTCAAAATCCGTGTATTTTTCTCCTAGTATGATTAAAGCATGATGAATGTCTTGAAATCTCGAGTACATGTCATTGATGGATTCATTTTGTCGCATTCTAAAGTTTTGGAATTGATTCTTCAGCATGGATATCTTTGTTTGTTTAACCTTGTCTGTGCCTTCATGTATGACTTTAAGTGTTTCCCATTCTGATATGCAGTAGTACATATGCTAAAACGGTTGAATTTATTTCTATCCAGGGCGTAAAATAACATATTCATAGCTTTGGCATTTGCACTAGCTTCATTCTTCTGAGTTTGTGTCCATGTAGGATAATCGGTCGTGGGTACAACACTCTGCTTGAGTAGCATTTCAGGCTTCGAAACTTGTTGATTACATATAAATCCTCATCCTTGTAGCCCAATAGTTGTAGTTTAGTCCATTGAATAGGGAGGGTCTTTGGGTAGATTGTCCTACTGTAAATGTAGAACTATAGGCAGATGTTGTGCTTGTACTTGCGTTATTTTCCATATTATCAATATGTCTAATAACGGTGTTATGGTTATAGGACAACCTCGCTCTGATTCCAATTGGAAGAGTGGGCTATGCGGTAGGATAGTGTAATATGGAATAACGGAATAGTCTAGGTAGATAAAGTAGGTAAATGCAGGGAGACACCAGGATTTTATACTGGTTTGGACATCTAGTCCTACGTCCAGTCCCTAAGCTTCACTTAGGAATTTCACTAACTAACACCCTCACTTCACCCGGAGGAATAGGTTTACAACTTACCCGAACAACCGAACGGGATTTCTTGCCTCAACTATCGAAGAGGACTTAAACTCAATTACTAAAAAACAATATTCAACTTGTTGTGTTCTTATCAACACTAATGAGTCTAATGTAGTACAATATTCCTATAATCTTGTCCTCAAGAGTATGCAATGTGTTTGTGAAGATTTAGGAAATGTGAATTGCTATGAATCAAAAGAATGTTACAAACAAAACAGTGATTCGAGCAATAGATTGGTGATTTCTTTGAGAATATGATCAAGAAAGTAGTAAGATTAAAGCAAGAGAATTCGGTATCTTGAATGATGTTAGAATCATGTATATATGCTTGTAGAAGAGGTACATTTGTTGTCAAAGGTTACAAACAAGAGATGCCTCCATTTCCATTGGAGAATGGTTGCAACTCTTGGGAGGAAGAATGCGTCTTTTCAGAGAAAATTCGTAAGTTCAAATTCAGTCGACTAAGCAGGGAATTCAGTCAACTGAAAATATGAAGTAATATTTTTCAGGAACAAATTCAGTCTACTGTGCAGGAAGTTCAGTCGATTGAAACTGTGCATGTTTATATATTTGTACCAGTTTCAGCCGACTGGCCATTCCTGTTTAGTCGACTGAACTACTAAAATATGCACAGTGAAAGTTTAAATGAAAACAAAGTCCATAAAATGTGTTCTAGTGTTCGCGCAAAGCTCTTGAGGATAAAATTTTAACAATAAATCTAGACTAAGACGTATATAAAAAATCATACTTATGTTTGTATGGTCTTCATCGATCTTCCTTAACCTTTGCATATATCTCTTCCTTTATTTGTAAAGCACACTGTCATTGATCAAAATCTTCGTGTATCAACATAAAGCTCACAGAGAGCTTCGTTTTGGCTGGTTATCGCTCCCGTAACTCTAAATGAGCCAGAAGTTATGGCTGTCCGAATAATCGACATCTACAGGGTGCAACATCCACGTGCAAGGTGCAACATCCATCCGAAATGGCAAAACAGTGCGTACGACTTTTAGAAATGCGTGCATGGATTTAAAACGGAACTGTGCCATGGTGCACCACTCTCCCGCTATGGTAAATCGAAGACCAGCCCCGGTAGTCCCGTTTTACCGTAAAAATCCACATGTCGAAAAAACGAAGGGTAAAAAACTTCCAAGACTCGATTGAGATTCGGATTGTCTTTTTTGGGCTTTAATATATCCATTGACCGCTGAAAGCTGTCAGAGCCGTGAAACTCACAGAGAGCTTCATTTTGGCAGGTTATGGCTCCCGTTCTCTAAACAAGCCAGAAGTTATGGCCGTCCGAATAATCGATATCTACAGGGTGCAGCATCCACGGTGCGAGGTGCAACATTCGTCCGAAATAGCGAAACAGTGCCGTACGACTGTTAGAAATGCGTGCATGGATTTGAAAAGGAACAGTGCCATTGTGCACCACTCTCCCGCAATTATAAATCGAAGACCAGCCCCGGTAATCCCGTTTTGCTGTAAAAATACACGTGTTGAAAAAACGATGGGTAAAAAACTTCCGAGACCCGATTGAGATTCGGATAGTCTTCTTTTGGCTTTAAACTGTCCATTGACGGCTGAAAGCTATCAAAGCCGTAAAACTCACAAAGAGCTTCCTTTTGGCTGGTTGTGGCTCCCGTAACTCTAAACGAGCCAGAAGTTACGGCCGTCCGAATAATCGATATCTACAGGGTGCAACATCCACGGTGCAAGGTGCAACATCCGTCCGAAATGGAAAAACAGTACCTTACGAATTTTAGAAATGCGTGCATGGATTTGATACGGAACAGTACCATGGTGCTCCACTCTCCAGCGATGGTAAATCGAAGACCAGCCGCGGTAATCCCATTTTACCGTAAAAATCCACGTGTCGAAAAAACGAAGGGTAAAAAAGTTTCGAGAACCTATTGAGATTCGGATAGTCATTTTTGGGCTTTAAACTATCCATTGACGGCTGAAAGCTGTCAAAGCCACATAACTCATAGAGGGCTTCGTTTTGACTGGTTACGGCTCCCGTAACTCTAAACGAGCCAGAAGTTATGGCCGTCCGAAATGGCAAAACAGTGCCGTATGACTTTTAGAAATGCGTGCATGGATTTGAAACGGAACAGAGCTATGGTGCACCACTCTCCCATGATGGTAAATCGAAGACCAGCCCCGGTAATCCCGTTTTACATTAAAAATCCACGGGTCGAAAAATCGAAGGGTAAAAAACTTCCGAGACCCGATCGAGATTCGGATAGTCTTTTTTGGGCTTTAAACTATCATTGACGTCTGAAAGCTGTCAAAGCCGTAGAACTCACAAAGGCCTTCGTTTTGACTAGTTATGCCTCCCGTAACTCTAAACGAGGCAGAAGTTATGGTCGTTCGAATAATCGATATCTACAGGGTGCAACATCCACGGTGCAAGGTGCAACATCCGTCCAAAATGGCGAGACAGTGCCGTACGAATTTTAAAAATGCATGCATGGATTTGAAATGGAATAGTACCATGGTGCTCCACTCTCCAGCGATGGTAAATCGAAGACCAACCATGGTAATCCCTTTTTACCGTAAAAATCCACGTGTCGAAAAAACGAAGGGTAAAAAACTTCCGAGACCCGATCGAGATTCGGATAGTCTTTTTTGGTCTTTAAACTATCATTGAACACTGAAAGCTGTCAAAGCCATAGAACTCACACATGCCTTCGTTTTGACTGGTTATGGCTCCTGTAACTCTAAACATGCCAGAAGTTATGGCCGTCCGAATAATCGATATCTGCAGGGTGCAACATCCACGGTGCAAGGTGCAACATCCGTCCGAAAGAGAGAAACGGTGTCGTACGACTTTTAGAAATGCTTGCATGGATTTGAAATGGAACAGTGCCATCGTGCAAAACTCTCCCGCGATGGTAAATCGAAGACCAGCCATGGTAATCCCGTTTTACCGTAAAAATCCACGTGTCGAAAAAACGAAGGGTAAAAAACATCCGAGACCCGATCGAGATTCGGATAGACTTTTTTGGGCTTTAAAATATCCAGTGACGGATGAAAGCTGTCAAAGCCGTAAAAATCACAGAGAGCTTCGTTTTGGCTAGTTATGGCTCCCATAATTCTAAACGAGCCAGAAGTTATGGCCATCCGAATAATCGATATCTAAAGATGCAACATCCACGGTGCAAGGTGCAACATCCGTTCGAAACGGAAAAACAGTGCGTATGACTTTTAGAAATGCGTGCATGGATTTGAAATGGAACAGTGCCAACGTGCACCACTCTCCCGTGATGGTAAATCGAAGATCAACCTCGGTAGTCACATTTTACCGTAAAAATCCACGTGTCGAAAAAACGAAGGGTAAAAAACTTCCGAGACCTGATTGAGATTCGGATAGTCTTTTTTGGGTTTTAACCTATCCATTAACGGCTGAATGCTGTCAGAGCCGTAAAACTCACAGAGAGCTTCGTTTTGGCTGGTAATGGCTCTCGTAACTCTAAACGAGCCAGAAGTTATGGCCGTCCAAATAATCGATATCTACAGGGTGCAACATCCACGGTGCAAGGTGCAACATCCGTCCGAAATGGCGAAACAGTGCCGTACGACTTCTAAAAATGCATGCATGGATTTGAAACGGAACCGTGTCATGGTGCACCACTCTACCGCGATAGCAAATCGATGACTAGCCCTGGTAATGCCGTTTTGCCATAAAATCCACGTGTCGAAAAAACGAAGGGTAAAAACTTCCGAGATCCATTGAGATTCGGATAGTCTTTTTTGGGCTTTAAACTATCCATTGACGGCTGAAAGCTGTCAAAACCGTAAAACTCACAAAGAGCTTAGTTTTTGCTGGTTATGGCTCCCGTAACTCTAAACGAGCCAGTGGTTATGGCCGTCCGAATAATCGATATCTACAGGGTGAAACATCCACGATGCAAGGTGCAACATCCGTCCGAAATGGCAAAACAGTGTCGTACGACTTTTAGAAATGCTTGCATGGATTTGAAACGGAATTGTACCATAGTGCACCACTCTCCAGCGATGGTAAATCGAAGACCATCCACAGTAATCCCGTTTAACCGTAAAAATCCACGTGTCGAAAAAACGAAGGGTAAAATACTTCCGAGACCTGATGGAGATTCAGATAGTCATTTTTGGGATTTAAACATCCATTAATGGCTGAAAGCTATCAAAGCCGCATAACTCACAGAGAGCTTTGTTTTGACTGGTTATGGCTCCCGTAACTCTAAACGAGCCAGAAGTTATGGCCCTCCAAATAATCGATATCTGCAGGGTGCAACATCCATGGTGTAAGGTGCAACATCCGTCCAAAATGGCGAAACAGTGCCGTACGACTTTTAGAAATGCATGCATGGATTTGAAACAGAACAGTACCATGGTGCACCGTTCTCCAGCGATGGTAAATCGAAGACCAGCCATGGTAATCCCGTTTTACCGTAAAAATCCACGTGTCAAAAAAACGAAAGGTAAAAAACTTCTGAGACCCGATCGAGATTCGGATAGTTTTTTTAGGCTTTAAACTATCATTGACGGCAGAAAGCTGTCAAAGCCGTAGAACTCACATAGGCCTTCGTTTTGACTAGTTATGGCTCCCGTAACTCTAAACGAGCCAGAAGTTATGGCCGTCCGAATAATCGATATCTATAGGGTGCAACATCCACGGTGCAAGGTGCAACATCCGTCCGAAATGGCGAAACAGTGTCGTACAACTTTTAGAAATGCGTGCATGGATTTGAAATAGAACAATGCCATGGTGCACCACTCTCCAGCGATGATAAATCGAAGACCAGCCACGGTAATCCCGTTTTACCGTAAAAATCCACGTTTCGAAAAAAAAGATAAAAAACTACCGAGACCCGATCGAGATTCGGATAATTTTTGTAGGCTTTAAACTATCATTGTTATCCTGCTTCTTGGCAAAGCCATGATACCAAAAGATCGATCTTCAAAAAAGGACGGTTTGGTCGTGCTTCGCTTCACTATGAATATCGATGAATTTTGTTCGAGTCCAGATTGAGCTACAATTGATAGGATATGACAACAAAGATCGTAGAAATCAGTATCTAAAATTTCAAGTAAATCCGAGTTCGTATGCTCAAGATATCATCGATGCAAGTTGGAGGAAATAACCCTAAGTTTGAATCCATCAGAAGAGCATGAGTTCGAATCCATCATGTTCTCCCAGCTTCGAATCCATGGAATCACTCCACTTCACATCCATCAGGTTGAAGTCTTTCGAGTCCATGAAGTCGCTCCACTTCGCCTCCATCAAAGGACATAAGTTCGTATCCATCAACGTATGTTTGCTCCGAATCGATCGCCACCTCCTTGTTCGAACCCATCAGGTGGTCAGGCTTCGAATCCATAGGTATCACTAAGCTTCGCATCCTTCTAGGACACCCCTGCTTCGACTCTACGAATGACAGTACGTTCGAATCCATCTCCCTACAATAGCTTCGTATCGATCAGCTATGGGGTACCTCGAGCGATTCGAACGAACATCTCCTCGGATCCATTCCCTCGAACCCACTAAGCCAAAGTGTCTAAAACCATGGATTCGATCCAGAAAACTCGAAGAAAAACCAGGATCAACCCGAGAAGCATGCGCCACATCACCATTCGCACGTGTAAGCCATCGGTTCGACCCTAATCGATTCGAAGGAGATCGATTCGAACGTGGCGCATCAACCGAAAATGCAATCTTGAATCGATCATAACTCGAGATCTACAAGTCCAAATACTATAAAATTTTCACAGGAGCTTACGTACACACTAGAGAATGTCTACACCAAATTTCACATCGATTGGAAGTTTTCTTGATCGATTCGAACCCTAGTTCGAATCGATCCCAAAATAGGCCCGGATTTCCAGAATCTGAGCGTGTGGGACCCCTCACATGCCAGAAGCGGTCTTCCCAGATTTTAGGCGAAATATCAGCCTCCTACACCTATAAATAGAGCCCCTAGTGATTCAGAAAGAGGATTGGTGAATTTCTAGAGAAAAAGCACGCCCGGACGCTGCCAGAATCACTCCATATCGTCATCACTGCCATTTATTTTGAATTTAAGTCTATTATCTGTTGTACATCGCTCTAAAACATTTGAAATCTTCAAGTATTAAGCAATAAAGTGATAAAACTTCATAGTTGACGTAGGCAAAACGCCGAACCACTCTAAATTACTGTCTTCCGTGCAATTTACTTTCTGTGACTTGGAGTTTTTGTTAGATAATCCTCATTTTCAATTTAGTTTCTTCATTTATTATCTCTTCAAAAACTTCCGAAGGGTGTTGCCCAATTTTGGTGCAAACACTTTGGTGCTTTCACCGAGAAAACCCAGGTTTTCTCTTGCTCATTGGATCTGTCATCGATATCGGAGTGCGTAAATCTAAGAGAGAGATCCAGACTTCAATTTCAGACTCCTTCCATACTATTCACATTTACCAAAATCCAGGAAAGGATTCTACACCTCAAGATGGTTAGCACGAGAACCACTTCTACTGATGCCGACCAAGAAGGCCGTGTTCGTCGACGAAATTCTATCGAGTTAGAAAACCGTCGAACGAATTTAGAAATAAAAAATAACCGCAAGCGCACGGTGTACGAATGTAGCACGTGGTGAATACGGGTCGATCCACAGGGAATTGATGATTTTAAAATTCTATTCAATCAAATTATACCGAAGTCGAGAGTGAATAGTTAGAAATGCAAGAAACTAACAAAAACTAGCAAAAGAAAAGAAATGCAAATATGAGAGTTAAATGTCAATTTAGAGAATAAATCCACTCTCTAGATCATGTAGTTCAACACATGAAATCATGATCTCTCTTTTATGTTCATTAGTGTTTTAATTGATGTGTTTATCATAAGTATGACATATTTGAGCTATTAATTAGCCAACATAAGTCATCAAACTTTAACGCACCCCTTAAAACACTTACTAACTTTCATGAAACTTGACAAAGAAAATGAAAATGAAATCTATTTTAAGTATGACCTATTAACTATTGATTAGAAACATAGACCATCAAATTTTAATTTCGAATCACTTTCTTATGCCATAATCATATATTGATGAAGAGGCATTTGTGTTAGTGATTGTTTAAGCATAGCCTATTTGGTGTCAACAATATCGACTATCAAATTCAAGGCAAAAACCAACAAATAAAATCACTTCTATCATCATCTTTAAGGACAAAAAGAGAGCATGAATTAACAAAATGTTGAAGCTACATTAATTAGAGAGCTTCATTACCCCTAAATTGAAGGGGTTTAGCTTCTCATATTTGTCATTTTATTAACAAATGTAGCTAACAACATGAAAGCAAAATGAAGAGGAAAAAGAGAGCAAAATGAAAAGAAAAATTATTCTACTTGCATAAAAGAGAAGAGATCTACACTACAACATAAAAGTAAATGAACATGAAAGGAAAGATCATGTATTAAATTGCATAAAAAAGATTACATAAAATAAAAATGGCTAAGTACCATGAAAAGAGAAAGAGGAGCTTTCATTTTATTTTTGATCTAAACTAAAGAGAAGGAGGCCTAAGAGAGACTAAGAGAAGAGACAGGAGAGGTTACATGAAACATATGGGTATTTATACATGTATGAAACCCTAATTCATATTTTTAGGGAATTCCCAAAATGCCCCTTAGGAAGTGTGGAGGCCAAGTAACAATTAACATGTCTTAATCCCCAATCAAGTGTACATGAGGCCATTAACTCCAAAAGCATGTGCATTAGCCTTTAATTTGTACATTAAGATAGGTGGGGTCCTCCATGTTCTTCATTTGAATTATTTCCATCTTTATTCCTTTGTATTAATTTTGTGTATGCATATCTTCATGAAACCACTTCTATTTGAGATCAAATTCCTACAAAAATATATACAAATTTTCAATTAATTTTTCTCAAATTAATATACGCACAAAAATGTCCATTTTGCCCTTGGATGAAGATGAATATGTGACAATTTCAAATAATATAAATTTTGGTTTAAACAAGTGAAAATACCCAATATGATCATTTATTTAATTTAAAAAGAATAAATGTGATGATAAAAATATGCACATTTACATGCACATCAAATACCCCCACACTTATCTTTTTATTCGTCCTCGAATAAAGGGAAACTAAGATAAATCCGTTTTCATAGGAAACGCTATTGCATTGAGCGTATGCAACGAGCCGTTAAACCTCTGGGTGTCCCCAGTAGGACGAGTGTTGTCTCGTGAGGGTTTTCAGCGGATACTACCCACAAAATTCAAATGCATGTTGAAAATATTTAAAAAATGCAAGATTTATTTACAAAGAGATGAATGCAAATTTTTGAAAATATTTACAAATGAAGGATTTATTTTTAAATTGACACGAATAAGTTAAATATAGATTTTGGTTATTATCTTGAAAATTTATGTCATTTACTCGTCAAAATTTCCAACAAAAATCAAGTTATCATAACAAATAGACAATAGTTTAACTTGTTGTTTCGGTTGATAACAAAGTGTAATTATAAAATGGATCCTTAGTTGATTATCAAAGTTTATCAAAGTGGTATTTTCATTTCTTTTCAGTAACAAATCAAATCAAATAAGTAAAAATAGTGCTAGGATTTCAATTGCTTGCTCTCTCATTATTTGCAAGAAAAACTACACACCTAGCTCAGGTAAACTGAGGCCAGATATACCAACCATGCACTGCCTTTCGGGCTTATGTGAGGGGAGTACAGAGCATGGCGAGTGCATACACTTTCATGCATACACTATCGACCATAGGTGGTTTTTATTAAGTTACATGTGTTCCATACATCATAACCGTGAGGACTTTTAAATGACTATGAAATCACATAATCAAAAATTCCAAGTAATCACCCATGCATAACCGTGAGGACTTTTAAATGAGAGTGAATACTTGGATGTTATTATTTTTTATTTTTTTATTTTTTTGAGAGGGAGTTTTGCAAAATCATCTTAGCACCATTTAACTTAGAAGACAAAAAAAATGTTATATCCTTTACTTTAAATCAACCACTTTTTAAAACAAAGATTTTCAATTAGGATGTACTTCATAATTAACACTTATGAATCTTCCTATATACTAGTTAAACCATTATTATTTGTAATCAAACTTCATTTTTATTTTTGTTAAGACCAATAAATTTTCAAAAACTTCAATTTAATAAACCAAAGGCATATATTTATCTTGTAGTGTTTCTTTTAAAAATAAATCAAAAGAAAATTTGTTTTTGGGAAATTTTTTTTTGATTTTTTTTTGCAAAGAAAAAGTAAAAATAAATCATGAAAAATCAAAAACGAAGATGAGTCTCCCCACACACTTGATTTCGACTGTGTCCCCACAGTCAACCCAAGTGGAAGGAGAAAAATAAAATAAAAATCCTATATTTATATGAAAGATTATTATTTACAAGAGATAAGAAAGTATACATTCAAAAAGTAAATGAAACGGTCTTCTAAAGACCGATTCATTTGTCTCATTGAGTATACGAGACACAGCTTAAGCTCGAAAAACCAAACCATAAAAGATTTTGAAATTGAATGTTGATTTGGAAAAACAAATGTCGTTTTATTGAAAATCGAATGAGTTGTTTTGTTTTCGATGATTTTTGAGGCAGATAAAACAAATGATTGAAATTCAAGTTTATTTTCACCAAATTGAAATTCAAGTTTGTCATTGAAAAATTCTTCAAAATTATTGATTTCAAAATCAAAATGGTGATGTAAATCTTCCCCTTTGTAATTTAACAACTCATTTTCGAAAAGTCCAAAGAATTCATGTTCATTAAATTCGTCTTCCTTTGTTGAATTATCAACAACTTCATCGCATATATCCATTTCAAAATCCAAAGTTGTTGTATTCAAATTTTCAGAAAAAGGAAGATCGAAATTTAAATCGAGTTTCTCACCCTCTAAAGGATTGAAATCCAACTCAATTACCGTGTTTTCAACAACTTCATTAAGATTGTTATTTTCAATTTCAAAAGTTGTTGTTTGAAAATCGTCAATTATGGTAAAAGATGGATTATCACTTGACTCATCACACGTTGAGATTTGATTTTGTTGTTCACGTTGTTTCATGTAAGTTTCAAACAACAAATCCATGTGATCATCGTAAATTTCATTCATTTGTACAACAAAATCCAATTTGTAGTTATTAAATTGAGAATTTTCGATTTGGATTTGTTGAGAACAAAAATTTTCACTCGTAACATGGTTAATATTATTCCGATTGCCAAATTCATTTGAAAAGTTGTTTCCATTTTCATGTTGAGTTTGAAATTCATTTTGGAGTTCGAAATTAAATTGGCATGGGTTATAATCGTAATCGTTTGAATTTTGAATTGAACTCAAATTTTGAAATCTTTAATTCGAGTTATTACACAAATAAGAATTACAAAAATCATTTATCTCTTGACTTTGTTGTGTAGAAAGTTCGAGTAAAGATGAAACCATTTCAATGCTATTTTCAAGAGTCGAAGGTTGGCCATCGTTTTGAAAATTTTGTTGTTCGAAATTTGAATTATTTACATAATAGTTGTTGTTAAAATATCCATACGAATTTGGAGTGAACTCATATGGATTATATTGATCTTCACAACTAAAATCAAGTGAGTAAGAAAAAGGAAACTCAGACATTTTCAAGATTTTTTTAATAAAGAAAAATATTTACAAGTAGAATTTTATTTTTCAAAACGGAAATTGATTTTTGTTTTGTTTTTTTTTCAAAAATTTTTTTGGAAAGGTTTTATATTTTTTTTTTTGGATTTTGGTTTTTCTAGATTTTTATGGATTTTTTTTTGAAATTTCAAAGAAA
Source organism: Allium cepa (assembly GCA_030765085.1). Classification (NCBI taxonomy): domain Eukaryota; kingdom Viridiplantae; phylum Streptophyta; class Magnoliopsida; order Asparagales; family Amaryllidaceae; genus Allium; species Allium cepa. The sequence continues at coordinate 246,491,033 of CM060930.1, forward strand.
CGGATTTAAAAATTTCAAATAAAAAGGAATATTTACAATTTTTTTTGTTTTGGATTTTGAATTTTTTTTTTAAATATGCATGAACTAATGCAACTAAATGAATGCAAGGGTTAATTACAAATGATTTATCCTAAGTTAACACAAAATTGTATAGTCACACACTGTCTTAAATCAACAAAAATATTTCTCAGCCAGGTAACGGGCAGGGGTTATCGGTGCACCACGAATCACAGTAGCAATGCAGCCGAAGGTTTAAGTACCTTCAGAGGAACAACCACTATAATATTTATGAATCACCGTAATATTTATAAATGGTTATTACTCTACCGTAGCCTGGACACCAAGAAATTAAATTGTTCAAAGAAGACAACTGTCAATATACAATTAAGTGAGTTATTATTTAATCAAATTCTAAGATGAAATGCAAAGCTGAAATAAAACGTGTATTAACAATGCAATTAGAATGAAATTTTGTTTTTGCTTTTGATTTTGAATTTTTTTTTCAATATTTTTTTTTCTTAAAATGCAAGAAAACAACAATGCAAGACAACTAAAACATAAAATTATATAAGCAATCAAGGAGTTATTTTTTTTTCGGCAAGCACTTCAAATCAAGCAATTTATTTAACAAGCGCTTCTGCTCTTTCTGTAATTCCGCTTTGGAAACCTGAAATAAAGCAAGATATATACAACTTTTTTTTTAAAAGGAAACTTAAAAGTAGGGTTTTACTTAAAAAAAATTAATATTAATGTAGTAACTGAAACAAGTGAAAAATCTAATCAAATGAAATCAAAAGAAGAAAAACAAAACAAATTCAAAGATTTTATTTGGAATAAAAAAAGAAAAAAGAAGAAGAAAAATAACTTAAAACAACTAAAAAACAAAACAAACTATAAAAACACAAAACAGCTTCACCATTGCAATCCCAAAAACAAAATTCGCAAACTAACATAGGCCGACCCAAAAGAAAGCTAACGCACGCTTGTTGTTCCCAAATCAAAACAACTCAAACATATCACAAAAAACACTACAAAACTCCATACCAATGTCAATTCTCTCCTTTCTTTTATTTTATTTTATAATAAAATGTGAACTGGAATTGAAGCATGAAATCGGCGATTTTGGGTTTGATTGATGAAGTAATAAGCGATGTCGAAATTAGCTGGGGAGGGGAGATGTAGTGATTTGGTTCGAGAGGCGATTGCATAGGTTGAGGGGATGGAAGCGGAGTTCGTGGATGGTCTGGGAGGCTCAGTCAATTGGATCGGCTTTTGCGATGATCGGCAGTTCGATTTGCTGGAGATTGGAGTTGCGTGGCTTGCTGATTTCAGGTCGAGGTGATTTCTGATGGGTTGTTCGATTGGGGAGGAGGCGGTATTTGCAGTTCTGGTGGGATTTAGGGAGGCCGTAGTCGAGTTATAAGCAGCGTATTGGGTCGAAGGTTGTATGAAGGTGGTGCTTCAGGCGGTAGAGCTGTTGATGTTTAGTTCAGTTAGAAGCAACTCACCAGTGGGAAGTTTGCGGTATGGAGCTGAGAATTGTTGCAGCTGTAAAGAGTTGATGTGGAAGAAGTAGGGGTTTGCTGGCAATGATGGTGGTTGTGTATGCAGTGTATGGGAAGTTTTGGTTGTGATATTGTAGGCTGCGGCAGGTGGTATGACAATGGGAAGGCAGAGAGCTTATTGAAGCGGGGGATGGCAGCAGTTAGGTGGTGATATGGAGCAGTAGAGTTGGATATTTGACAGAGGTGGTAGGGTATTAAATTATTTGGCAGAGGTGGTTGTTTGATTGAGTGTTTGGGTAGCCGTGGTTACAGTGGGGGAGATTGGAGGTAGCTGTGGTATGAATTGTAGATGTGCAGTTTTATGCAGAGATGACATAAGTAGGGAGGATGTTTGTCTATTGTTCCAGGAGAATTGCAGGCAGTGATATTAGCAAATCAGATGGTGAAATCAGATGAAGGTGATGTTGTAGAAGTGCGATCAAGGTGATTGGATGGCTTGTTATGTAGGAACTGCAGTAGTGGAAGGTGATGGTGAACGAATTAGCTTGGTGTATGAAAGTGATGTATTTGTTGTGGTCAGATGATGGGTTGTTGGTGAAAAAGGTGTCGCAAGGCAACAAGCAATGAAAGGGGATGGCTGATGTATTGTTTATCAGTAGAGGAGTTCGTGAAGTTGGAAATGTGGAAGTTTTGGTTGTGGCAGTTGTGTTGGTGAGGAGAAAGATGGTACAGGCAATTGAGGGAAGAAATGAAGACAGTGGGGAGGTGGTTACAGCAGTGATGTTTCTGTAATATGCACAAACAGTGAACAGAGAATGTTGATATGCAGTAAGGTGCAACAGTGCACTGTTATATACACAAAAGATTTTTTTGTAAATGTAAATAAAAGGAGAAAATGAAATGTAAAAAGACATGAATGCAATAAAAAAAATTCTTTTGAAATTGTATATGCCTTTTTTTAAAAAAGAAAATGCAAGTGGAAAATGAAAAGAAAACAAGCACACAAAGAAAATGCAATCAAAAACCACACAAACACACACTATTTTTTTTTAAATGCAAACACACACAACAAACACACAATAAAAATCAAACAAAAATAATCCGAAGAGTAGGAAATCAAAATCAAAACAAATCCCCGGCAACGGCGCCAAAAACTTGTTCGTCGACGAAATTCTATCGAGTTAGAAAACAGTCGAACGAATTTAGAAATAAAAAATAACCGCAAGCGCACGTGTACAAATGTAGCACGTGGCGAATACGGGTCGATCCACAGGGAATTGATGATTTTAAAATTCTATTCAATCAAATTATCAAAGTATACCAAAGTGGAGAGTGAATCGTTAGAAATGTAAGAAACTAACAAAAACTAGCAAAAGAAAAGAAATGCAAATATGAGAGTTAAATGTCAATTTAGAGAATAAATCCACTCTCTAGATCATGTAGTTCAACACATGAAATCATGATCTCTCTTTTATGTTCATTAGTGTTTTAATTGATGTATTTATCATAACTATGACATATTTGAGTTATTAATTAGCCAACATAAGTCATCAAACTATAACACACCCCTTAAAACACTTACTAACTTTCATGAAACTTGACAAAGAAAATGAAAATGAAATCTATTTTAAGTATGACCTATTAACTATTGATTAGAAACATAGACCATCAAATTTTAATTTCGAATCACTTTCTTATGCCATATTCATATATTGATGAAGAGGCATTTGTGTTAGTGATTGTTTAAGCATAGCCTATTTGGTGTCAACAATATAGACTATCAAATTCACGGCAAAAACCAACAAATAAAACCACTTCTATCATCATCATTAAGCACAAAAAGAGAGCATGAATTAACAAAATGTTGAGGCTACATTAATTAGAGAGCTTCATTACCCCTAAATTAAAAGGGTTTAGCTTCTCATATTTGTCATTTTATTAACAAATGCAGCTAACAACATGAAAGCAAAATGAAGAGGAAAAAGAGAGCAAAATGAAAAGAAAAATTATTCTACTTGCATAAAAGAGAAGAGATCTACACTACAACATAAAAGTAAATGAACATGAAAGAAAAGATCATGTATTAAATTGCATAAAAAAAGATTACGTAAAATGAAAATGGCTAAGTAGCCATGAAAAGAGAAAGATGAGCTTTCATTTTACTTTTGATCTAAACTAAAGAGATGGAGGCCTAAGAGAGACTAAGAGAAGAGAGAGGAGAGGTTACATGAAACATATGGGTATTTATACATGTATGAAACCCTAATTCATATTTTTGGGGAATGCCCAAAATGCCCCTTAGGAAGTGTGGAGGCCAAGTAACCATCAACATGTCTTAATCCCCCATTAAGTGTACATGAAGCCATTAACTCCAAAAGCATGTGCATTAGCCTTTAATTTGTACATTAAGGTAGGTGGGTAGGTGGGGTCCTCCATGTTCTTTACTTTGAATTATTTCCATCTTCATTCCTTTGTATTAATTTTGTGCATGCATATCTTCATGAAACCACTTCTATTTGAGATCAAATTCCTACAAAAATATATACAAATTTTCAATTAATTTTTCTCAAATTAATATACGCACAAAAATGACCATTTTGCCCTTGGATGAAGATGAATATGTGACAATTTCAAATAATATAAATTTCAGTTTAAACAAGTTAAATTACCCAATATGATCGTTTATTTAATTTAAAAGAATAAATATGATGATAAAAATATGCACATTTACGTTCACATCAGGCCGAGATAGACAAAATCCCCCGCAACTCCCTCCAGCCAATCAAGATGATACCGGGCACTCAGATCCATCAGGTCCAGTCACTCGACAAGAGTTCCAGGCATTACTCCAGGAACTAACTGTTTGCGCCAAAATTGGTCACAAACACCCAATACCGTGAAAGCACCAGTGTATGAATATAAATTAGTGATATTCAAACGCAAATAACAAATCTCAACAAATAATAGACAGCAATCCAAAAGTGAAGAACAGAGACACAAATTTTATAGTGGTTCGGCTATCTCCGGCCTACGTCCACTCCAATTTTTCCTTTTTATTGATTATCCTTGAAGATTACAAATGATTACAACAGTTGTAGTGACCAAATCTGGAGAAAATAGCAGTAATGATCCTATGGCATGATTCTAGCAGCGTCTGGGCTTGCCTTTCCTCTCCAAATTTTCCGACCCCTTTTCTGAATGACCAGGGGCTCTATTTATAGCCGTGGAAGGCTGAAATCCCGCCTAAAACCTGGGGAGGCTGCTTGGCACGTGAAGGGGGGGCCCACAGGCCCGTGTTCTCGGAATCCGTGCCCAGTTTGGGATCGATTCGAAGTGACGTTCGAATCGATCAAGAACCCATCCAATTGAGCTGAAATTTGGTGTGAACATTCTTCAACATGTATGTAAGCTCCTGTAAAAATTTCATTGCATTTGGATCAACGGTTTGGAAGATATGATCGATCCAAGTTCAAGAATCCATGCGTCCTGAATGGTTCGAACCCATGCTTCGAAACCACTTCCTTCGAACCCATCCCTTCGAAACCATTCTATTCGAATCCATCTCTTTGGAATCCATCATCTTCGAATCCATGTCCTCTTCGAATCCATGTCCATTGCTTGGAAACCACCATCTTCGAATCCATGCATACTTCGAATCCATGTTCTTCTTCAACTCCATCTTCTTCTTCGAGTCCATGTCATCTTCGAACCCATGTCATCTTCGAATCCATGTTCTTCTTCGACTCCATGCATACTTCGAATCCATTTCCTTCTTCGAGTCCATCTTCATCTTCGAATCCATGCATACTTCGAATCCATTTCCTTCTTCGAGTCCATCTTCATTGCTTCGTATCCATCATCTTCGAATCCATATCTATCGTTCGAATCCACTATCTTCGAGTCCATGTCCATCGTTCGAATCCATGTCCAATGCATTGAAGCTACTCCTTTCGAACCCATCTAGTTCTCATCGATTCGAAGCGTCATCGATGCGAACCTGATGGGTTCGAACCTGATGGGTTCGAACCTGATGGGTTCGAACCTGATGGGTTCGAACCTGATGGGTTCGAACCTGATGGGTTCGAACCGAGCGTCACTCTATCCCTTTTTTGATGGATTCGAACTACGTACTATTCCTACCTTGAATTCATCATATTTCCTTCATACGAACTCCGATTAACCTGAAATTTGAAACATAGCCTTTTCTAGCCCTTATCATCGTCTCCAATCAATTTCGTCCCGATCGGAGTTCAACAAAATTTTGACGATATCCATCGCAGCCTTATATCCAGTCCTGATATCCATAATTCCTTGCCAATTTGTTGTTATTCCCGTTTTGACCAAAAAATGGGATAACATTTTGCCCCCCAAAACATGCCTTGTGATAACAAGACGTGTTTTGAATAGTTCTGAATCCAATATTCGAAGTCCAAAGCCATATTGCCAGAGTATATCATCCTTGACTGCTTCGAGTCGATGTCCAATTCCAAATCCAATAACCAAAGCCTTAGCCAATTCTGTATCCATTCGAACTCGACAACCAAGTTCCAATCCATCCTTATCCAATAGCCAATAACCGAATCCAGGACCTCTCCGGGTCGATATTCAAATCCATAACCTCTCTGGGTTCCTGCCAAGCGTGATCCACATCCGACGACCGTGGTCCAGTGTCCCTGGACGTTGAGTTAACCTCTCCGGGTTCTTTCCAAGAGCAATCCATACTTGATGTCCTTGGTCCAGTGTCCCTGGACGTTGAGCCAACCACTCCGGGTTCTTGCCAAGCGCAATCCATACTTGACGACCTTGGTCCAGTGTCCCTGGACGTTGTAAAATGCCATGGCTTAAGTCCTAAGCCGAATCCTGATCTCTCCGGACCCTTGCCGAGCATAGTCCATACTCGACGACCTGAAAATAAGAAATGATAATAAAGGGCCTAAGTCCTAGACCGAATCCTGGTCGCTCCGGACCCTTGCCAAGCATAGTCCATACTTGACGACCTGAATGAGTCAATTCACCTTGTCTGGGTAAAATGACTCATCCCTTGCCAGGCATAATCCATACCCGACGACCATTTATCAAAAACCAGATAAAAGTCCAACCAAAATCTATTCCAAAATTCAAAATCCAAATCCGAAATCCAAATCCAAAATCCAAATCCGAAACCAGAAAACCAGAAATCCAAACCAGCATCCAAAACCAAAAACAATCATCCAGAGGAAAATCCAAATAAAAAAGCGAGAAAAACCAGGAGCTCAATCCAAGCTCCAAAACCAAATCCAAAAAAGAAAAGCAATGTCCAATCTAAAAGCAAGAAATAAATTTCACAAACCATAGCATCCCGGTTTATCATCATTCAGAGCATGCCTAGGGGCTATCTCCGTCCCCGTACATGTGTAAACGACTTTACCGTTTGCTAGTAGCTTGCTACTTATTCCATATTATCCTGGTCAATGGATGATCAATCGACGATCATCCCTGGGCCTCCCATCATCACGGCGTGAGGTGGTCGGTGGTTGCTCCTGCTCCACCGTTGCATCCCGAGTTCCAACGTATTGCTGTAACTGTCCATTCCTTACATGCTCCTCGATTATATCCTTTAGGTGCCTGCAGCTGTTGGTATCATGTCCATCCAGATCATGGAAGAGACAGTGCCTTCCTGGCGTCCTTTCCCGCTCTGTTGGTTCCCTCCTAGCTGGCCTTCGGTAGGGAAGGCAATTCCGAGTTTCCAGGTATATCCGCTCCAGCGTCTCGTTCAATCCTATGTATGTGGAAAACTTTTGATCCTTCCATCGCTTTCTAGCATTTCCAGAGTCGTCATCTAACTTCCTTTTTCCTTTATCCTTATCCAAACCATTTTTGGATACCGCTCCAACCTCGATTGCATTAGCCTTCTTCAACTTTAAATCCGTACTTGCATCTTCTTGCCGAAGGAACCTTTCTGCCTCATGAAAGAATTCGTCGAGATTTTGCGGGGGATCTCGTATCAGAGATACCTTGAAATCCGAATTCTCCTTGACTCCTGATACTGCTGCCATTAAAACCATTAATGGATCAGGCCGATCCACCGAAGCGACTGCCGCACTGAATCGAGTTAGAAAAGCTCTAAGCGATTCGTCCATCCTTTGCTTCACCGATGTTAAAGTCATCACGTTCTTCGGCCTCTTGACGTGAACCCGAAACTGTCCCAGAAACTTTTCCACTAATTCCTTCCAAGTCCTGATAGATCCTTCTTCCAGCTGCCTAAACCACATTGCAGCTAAGTCCTTCAAATACAAAGGGAAACATCGGGCCATCACTTCCTCTGATGCCCCCAGCACCTCCATGTGTCTGGTGTACCTCATTAAGTGATCTGTTGGATCCGTCTTACCATCATATACCTCGACGCTAGGTAGCTTGAACTTAGGTGGATTCTGAGCCATCCTTATCTCCCGAGCGAATGGACTTCTATTCACTCCTTCCAAATCTCCGTTTGTCAAACCACCTCGCACAGTCTTCCTGATCATTTCTACTAATCCTATATTGTCTGGTAGGGGTTGCCCCCCATGCCCCCGAGGGAACTCTAGTACATATTCCTCGTGTGGCTCACTAGCAGCAACGTTAGCTCTAGCTTGTTGAATTCCTCCCAAAGGTTCTCCTGCATTGAATTCTGTGGGCCTGCCCCCAAGCCCTTGTTGATTGCCTTCTGGCTCCGTATCCTGTCCTTCATTGGGTTCCACAACCCTAGCTCCTTGTCCTACATCCGCAGTTGCTGTAGCTGTTCCTAAGTTCTGCATCCCTGCAGCTCTCATTTGTTCCGAGAAGGTTTGCATCATTTCCTGTTGACTTTTCAACAATCTCTCCTGCAAAGAATTGGCCATAGCTTCCATTTCATCCCGAGTTATGTAGACCGAAGCCTGTCCTTCCTCACCTCCGGAGGATGCTTGTTGACTTCCTCCTTGTTGGCTTCTCTCAGCCCTTAGCCTTCTGCTATTATGCCTAGTCATTGTCTTCCAAATCCAAATTCCTCAAACTCTTCAAATCCGAGGTAGCGGGTGCTAGTTGCTCTCAGTGAAAGCACCAAAATGTTTGCGCCAAAATTGGTCACAAACACCCAATACCGTGAAAGCACCAGTGTATGAATATAAATTAGTGATATTCAAACGCAAATAACAAATCTCAACAAATAATAGACAGCAATCCAAAAGTGAAGAACAGAGACACAAATTTTATAGTGGTTCGGCTATCTCCGGCCTACGTCCACTCCAATTTTTCCTTTTTATTGATTATCCTTGAAGATTACAAATGATTACAACAGTTGTAGTGACCAAATCTGTAGAAAATAGCAGTAATGATCCTATGGCATGATTCTAGCAGCGTCTGGGCTTGCCTTTCCTCTCCAAATTTTCCGACCCCTTTTCTGAATGACCAGGGGCTCTATTTATAGGCGTGGAAGGCTGAAATCCCGCCTAAAACCTGGGGAGGCTGCTTGGCACGTGAAGGGGGGGGCCACAGGCCCGTGTTCTCGGAATCCGTGCCCAGTTTGGGATCGATTCGAAGTGATGTTCGAATCGATCAAGAACCCATCCAATTGAGCTGAAATTTGGTGTGAACATTCTTCAACATGTATGTAAGCTCCTGTAAAAATTTCATTGCATTTGGATCAACGGTTTGGAAGATATGATCGATCCAAGTTCAAGAATCCATGCGTCCGGAATGGTTCGAACCCATGCTTCGAAACCACTTCCTTCGAACCCATCCCTTCGAAACCATTCTATTCGAATCCATCTCTTTGGAATCCATCATCTTCGAATCCATGTCCTCTTCGAATCCATGTCCATTGCTTGGAAACCACCATCTTCGAATCCATGCATACTTCGAATCCATGTTCTTCTTCAACTCCATCTTCTTCTTCGAGTCCATGTCATCTTCGAACCCATGTCATCTTCGAATCCATGTTCTTCTTTGACTCCATGCATACTTCGAATCCATTTCCTTCTTCGAGTCCATCTTCATCTTCGAATCCATGCATACTTCGAATCCATTTCCTTCTTCGAGTCCATCTTCATTGCTTCGTATCCATCATCTTCGAATCCATATCTATCGTTCGAATCAACTATCTTCGAGTCCATGTCCATCGTTCGAATCCATGTCCAATGCATTGAAGCTACTCCTTTCGAACCCATCTAGTTCTCATCGATTCGAAGCGTCATCGATGCGAACCTGATGGGTTCGAACCTGATGGGTTCGAACCTGATGGGTTCGAACCTGATGGGTTCGAACCTGATGGGTTCGAACCGAGCGTCACACTATCCCTTTTTTGATGGATTCGAACTACGTACTATTCCTACCTTGAATTCATCATATTTCCTTCATACGAACTCCGATTAACCTGAAATTTGAAACATAGCCTTTTCTAGCCCTTATCATCGTCTCCAATCAATTTCGTCCCGATCGGAGTTCAACAAAATTTTGACGATATCCATCGCAGCCTTATATCCAGTCCTGATATCCATAATTCCTTGCCAATTTGTTGTTATTCCCGTTTTGACCAAAAAATGGGATAACACTAACCCAAAGTCGATAACAGCTGACTGAATAACTACGTGCCAATGTTGAGTTGACTAATGAACTAAACCGCCAAAGGCGTAGAAAATCCAAAAGGGACCACGCCCCTCATTCCTCCACTGAAAGCTCTGCCTCGTATGATTACAGCAGCAGATCTACCCGTCCCGGGCTAGACGGAAGCCATGCGCATGCCGCTGGTCACAAACAAGCATTAACTGCTGGGCAGATAAGAGTTGGCCCTTCCGCTAGTTTTCATACAGGACCCTCCTCACGAGGAGGCACTGTCCCACAACATACTATGGATAACGAAGCCACCGCCACTACAGTTGACATAGGAGTTGATACCCGAAATCACTCCAATCAAAACTACCACCAGCAGGAACATATTCCGGGGCCATATGTCCCAGAAGACACCGAGCCAAGGAGGCGAGATACGGATCGTCGATAGCGCCCGATCCTACCTCGCACTATGGAACCCGACCACACTTTGGCTCGCCACCCTCCGAATATAGCAACACCTGACCTCTCAGCTATGGTACGCCAAATGATCCGCGAAAGTCAGGGCTTAACAAATGACGATTGGGGAATCTCCCGAAGTCAAACTCCGCACCGATGACATATTATATGCTGAACCTCCTCGGCGATTCAGGATGCCGACTCTCCCCATGTATGAAGGAAATTCCGACCCTAACCTACATATTCTGAAATACGAATGGTCGATGACTGCTGCAAGGGCAGATGATGCGGTAAAATGCCATAGTTTTCCCATTTCTTTAAGGGGAATTGCGACGATGTGGTTTACACGATTACGACCACGATCTATCTCTTCATTTGACCAACTGGCTACTAAATTTGTTGAACAGTTCCGTATGCACATTGCCAGGCCTAAAGACGTAAATACTTTATCTAGTGTCACTCAAGCTCCAAGAGAAACACTCAGGCGATATTTGGAAAGATTCAACGCCGCTTGTGCAGAGATCACTAACCCCAATGATAATTCAATCTTGATGGCCTTGACTAAGGGGATTGACCCCGACTCTGAATTTGGAAATTGGCTGGCTGGGAAAGCTCCTGCATCATTGGATCGTTTCTACTCCAAAGCCGCCCAATTCTTAAGGCGTGAGGATGCGAAACAATCTAGGAAGCAGGACAATGCGAGACCCAGCAATGAAGGGATTCAAAGAAATGTGGTGGTGAAACAGTCAGGGGAAAGTTCAGGAAAAGTACAGCTGAATATTCAAAACAAGCAAACCCAGCCGAGGAACGACGATAATAGAAATAAAAAGCAGGATCAGAATCGTGGCCCGTGGCGTAGGGCGCAAATGTTTGAAAGCTATACACCACTGAATACGTCACTGGAAAACGTGTATCTACAAACTTGTAATGCGATGCAGTATAAGAAGCCAACTCCAAAACCGTCATCGGAGAGACAGATTCAAACGGTGAAGTTCTGTAGATACCACGAAAGTTATGGACACAATACCAATGATTGCTGGCATTTGCAAGACCTTATTGAAAAATTGATCAGGGAAAGGAAGTTAGATCAATTCGTGCGGACACCGTAGGCTGGTGGTGTGGGCCCGTCAAACCAAAATCGTGCACAAAACCAAGAGAGACAGGAGGAGCCGGCTCGTACAGGCGGGAGGTTGGTCATAAATACAGTTAGTGGTGGTCCTCATCCAGCGGACAGAAGCTGGAGGGAAATGGAATCATACGCCAATTCGATCAGGCATGTGAGTTTTGAAAGTTGCAGTACACTTGATAAAGGGGATCCGGCCAAACAACAGAGGACGATGACAGATGACATCGTATTTAGAAACAAAGATACTGATAAGGTCGAAGCCCCAACTATAGACCCACTAGTCATATCTGCCCAGGTTGGTCCTGCTTGGATGAAGAGGATCCTGGTGGACAGTGGGAGTTCAGTAAACATATTTTTTAAGAGAGCATATGATCAAATGAAGATGGAAGCCAAAGATTTAAAGCCTTGTCAATCTAGAATCCATGGCTTTAATGGAAGTGCTAATATACCCACTGGAGTGGTGGAGTTGCCCGTGGAGTTGGGAGTTGGAGAACGCCGAAGAGTCCGAATGTTACATTTTGTTGTCTTAGATATCCACTCTCCATACAATGCTTTTTTGGGCCGACCGGCCCTTGCCGAATTCAGGGCAGCGATTGCCCCGTGGTGTTTAACTTAGAAATTTCCCACTGATCGTGGGATTGGGGTCATTCAGGAGATCAGGCTACTGGGAGAGCCAGCTATGTTGCCGAACTACGAGATGTGTAGAGAAAGGAGAAAGGAAATGGCGTGGAGGAATCTCTCTGCGTCCGTTTCGCCGATGATTGATAATTAGTGCCTGGGCCTTGGCCCGGGCACCACGACCAACTCCAGAAAGATCTAGACCCCAGAGACACTGAAGGCAATAATGAATCCAAAGAATGTCAGGCTTCCCCCGCCGAGCTGACAACTGACATTCCAGTTAATGATGATGATGATTCAAAAATGTTAAAAATTGGGTCTCAACTAAACCCACAAGTGCAACGGGAACTGGTCGAATTTCTCCAAGCAAATCTAGGCATATTCGCTTGGACGCACTCTGATATGTGCGGAATCTCGCCGGATATCGCGAGCCACACCCTGAATATTGACCCACGGTATATCCCGATCAAACAAAAAAGATGCGGTATGGATCCAGAGAGATCTGCCGCCCTCAAAGAAGAAGTTGATAAGCTAAGAGCGAATGGGTTTATTCGAGATGCTTTGTACCCGGAGTGGGTATCCAACCCTGTACTTGTCCGAAAACCGAATGGGAAATGGAGAACATATATCGATTACTCTGACTTAAATAAGGCTTGTCTGAAAGACAGCTTTCCACTTCCCCGAATCGATCAACTTGTGGACTCAACGGCCGGGCATGAATTATTATCCTTCATGGACGCTTATTCTGGTTACAATCAGATACCCATGCATATGCCTGACCAAGAACATACGAGCTTTGTAACTGACCTGGGACTATACTGCTACAAGGTCATGCCTTTTGGATTAAAGAATGCCGGAGCAACTTACCAGCGCTTAGTCAATCGAATGTTTGCCGACCAGATCGGGAAAACTATGAAAGTTTATGTAGATGATATGTTGGTAAAATCGCGATACTCCACTGATCACGTCAAAGACTTAGAGTCAATGTTCAATGTCCTTCGGAGATATGGTATGAAGCTTAATCCGCTAAAATGTCATTTTGGAGTCGCATCCGGAAAATTCCTTGGGTTCATCGTCAACGCCCGAGGAATAGAGGCCAACCCCGAAAAGATTTGGGCGGTCAGGAATCTTCAAACTCCAAGGACCATAGAACAGGTTCAAAGCCTTAATGGAAAGGTTGCAGCACTGAGTAGGTTCATCTCGAAATCAACTGACAAATGCATACCCTTCTTCGACCTGATCCGAAAAGGGAAATGAAACTTCGAATGGACTACGGAATGTGAGGGCGCATTTCAATCACTGATTCAGCATCTTTCCACACCGCCGATTCTTTCAAAACCTGTTGATCATGAACAGTTATACCTCTATCTGCCCGTATCTGAAAACGGGATCAGTACCGCGTTAGTTCGGGAGGAAGACCGAGTACAGAAACCAGTCTATTATGTTAGCAAACAGTTTACCAGAGCCGAGAGAAATTATCCAAGGTTAGAAAAATTGGCATACTGCCTAGTCATCGCCTCAAGGAAGCTCCATCCATATTTTCAGGCTCATCCCATCACCGTGTACACCGATCAGCCGTTACGACAAGTCCTCACATGACCTGAGACATCTGGCAGGTTCCTAAAATGGAACATTGAACTGAGTCAATTCAACATCACTTATGCTCCGGGATGTGCCATACACGGTCAAGTCCTTGCAGATTTCATTGCCGAATTCACTACTCCTAAAGACTTACCTGAAACTAGTAAATCCCCTGAATACACATGGAAGCTATATACTGACGGTGCATCCAACGATCGGTGCTCGGGCGCGGGGATAGTGCTTGAAACTCCCAAGGGTCGATCCATATGCTATGCTTTAAAGTTTGATTTTCGTGCAACCAACAATGAAGCCGAATATGAAGCTTTGCTTACTGGGTTGAAGTTGGCCCGTGATCTAAGAATTATTGCTGTGGAAATCTACTGTGATTCCCAGTTGGTAGTATGCCAAGTTCGGGGTGAATACCAGGCCAAAGATCGAAGATTAGCCGCTTATCTAGCCCGGGTCCATGAAATACTTGATCAGTTCGATTATTATACCATTTTCTACATACCCCGAGAGCACAATCAGAAAGCCGATTCATTGGCAAAGTTGGCAAGTACAGGCGAAGCTCAACACTTGGGACTCGTTCCTGTCGAGACTTTATCCTCTCCATGCATTGATCGAGCAGAGAATGAATTCACGTTTGAAGCTACTTCCAGCAGGGAATCTTGGATGACCCCCTACCGAGATTACATTGTACGTGGCATATTACCCGAACGACGAAGTGAGAAAAGACAAATTCTTCAAAAAGCTTCACGATTTGTCATTCAGAATGGAGTTATGTATCGAAGGGGATATTCGGTTCCCCTTCTCCGGTGTATCGCACACGACGAAGTCAAACGAGTTTTACATGATGTGCACGAAGGAGAACGTGGCGATCACACAGGGGGGGCAAGCCCTTGCCATGAAAATACTCCAATATGGATATTATTGGCCTACCGTAAATCGCGATGCTATGGACTATGCTAAAAGGTGTGATAAATGCCAAAAACACGCTCGAATTCCCAGAGCTCCACCTACTGAAATAACCCAAATGGTGAGCCCATGGCCATTTGCAATATGGGGAGTTGATATAATTTGTGCATTGCCTTTAGCTAAAGGTGGTGCGAAGTATGCCATCGTCGTAGTTGATTACTTCACCAAATGGGCTGAAGCTGAACCTCTTGCAACAATTACAACAAAGAAGGTGATCAACTTCGTGGCATGCAACATGATCTGCCGGTTTGGTCTCCCGCATACTATTATCACTGATAATGGAGCCCAATTCGACAGTGTTGAATTCAAGAACTTCTATCAACGATTTCACATCCACAAGAAATTCTCTGCAGTAGCACACCCTCAAGCAAATGGTCAAGTTGAAGCCGTCAATAAGTGTTATCCCATTTTTGGTCAAAACCGGAATATTAACAAATTGGCAAGGATGGTTCGAATCGATCAGGCACTTAGGAGTTCGTATTGATGCACTTCGTACCAATGGGATGGTGAAGGTTAGCAGCATATTCGTATCAATCGGTGTTGGGCATGTTTTCACTAGACCGGTGCTACCGCCGAACCAAGATGAAGGAGGCCACCACCGAACCAACGCACTCTCCATGTTCCTACCGAACCAACCCACCTCCCATGCCTGCCGAACCAACTTCTAGCCGAACCACTCTCCACCGAACCATGCCACTACCGGTCCAGCTCCATCTCCATGCTCCTACCAGACAAAACCCCACTGAACCAACACTCTTCCCACGCCTACCGAACCAACTCATTCTCCATCCACTGCCGAACCAAGGCAACGCCAGACCAAAGCATTGACGAACCAACTTTGCCAGGCCAGATTGCATCAGCCCAGGCCCACCAGCAGCTATATACATTCAGAACCCCTACCCCCAGCCTCACTCTATAAATAGAGGGGCAGGGGTACAACAATGAAGTTTGAGAGCTCAAGCACGGATAGAACTTTCAAACAACTTTCAGTTACTTGTAACCAAAGCTTTGTACTTGTAATCTGAGGAAAAAAGGAGAATAACACATAAAGTGGACGTAGGCACGCTCTGGCCGAACCACTATAAATCTGTGTGTATTTTACAGTTTAGTCCCTGCATTTCATATATTTGCATAAATTACCCAAATCACTAAAAACAACATAAAATCAACTAACTCATACGACTTGGAGGTGTTTGCCCATTTCTTGTGCAAACATTTTTGGGTTATTTGCTGAGATCTGTAATTTGTGTTTGAATATTGCTGAGTTGTATTCATACACTGGTGCTTTCACGGTATTTGGGGTTTGTGGCCAATTTTGGCGCAAACACTTTGGTGCTTTCACTGAGAACTGAACTCAAGGAGCGTTTTAAACATTGCCTCGCAAAGATTTGTTGAGAGACTCTCTTTAAGAACCAGAAGTCTATCCGAGATTATGGCTCTTGGAAGGAAAACAAGTAGAAGACAGAGACCAGAAAGTATTCAGCACGAAGGGAGTCAAGGGCCCTCCTCAGGAGAGAACCAAACTTCAGTCTTCATCACCAGGGATGAGATGGAGACAATGATGAAAAGACAAGAGGAGTTGATTCAGAATTTGTTTCAGCAGATTGGGCAACTTGGAGCACTGAATAGAGAAGCGGATGGAGTTCGGAACGGAGCAGGACCATCCGGCATAGCACCTGGATTAGGAGGCACACCCATGGAGAACATAGATCCAATTTCGGAGAGAGAAAGAGAAGCATCTGCACAAGCTAGGAGCAGCAGAGGAGTGAATGCTCAGTCAAGGGGGCATATCTCAGAATTCCCTCATGGACTCGGGGGGCAGGTCGAAAGTAATGAACAAAGATTGCATCTCGGAGACAATGACAGGTTGGCAGAGATGGTTAGAAAAGCTATGAGAGGCGGTTTGGTAAACAAAGATTTGGAGGATGTTAATAGGAGTCCTTTTTCTCCAGCAATCAGACAAGCTAGAAACCCACCAGATTTCAAGTTACCATCGCTGGACATGTATGACGGGAGAACGGACCCCACGGTTCATCTAACGAAATATATGAGGCATATGGAAGTGCTGGGGGCATCAGAGGAGGTTATGGCCCGGTGCTTTCCATTGTACTTGGCGGATATCGCAGCATTGTGGTTTAGACAATTAGAGAATGGATCCATCGGAACGTGGAATGATTTGATTGAGAGATTTATGAGGCAATTCAGGGTCCACATTACAAGACCCAAGAATGTGATGACCTTGGAAACCTTAAAGCAGAAAACTGGAGAGACTTTGAGGAGTTACCTAACGCGATTCAATGCGGCGGCAGCTTCGGTGGATCGACCAGATCCATCCATGGTTATGATAGCGGCTGTGTCCGGGATAGCTGACGGAACAGAGTTCAAAAATTCATTAACTAAGGGTCCACCCGTGGATCTAGGCGAATTCTATCATGAGGCGGAAAAGTTTCTGCGATTGGAGGATGCGAACGCCGAAAGAGAAGAAGAAGGAATTGATATTTATGCGATCAAAGGAGGAAATCCCCCTGAGAAAGGCGTGGAAACTAGTAGAGGTAAAAGAAAGACTGAGAATGACGAGGACAGGTCAAAGCGGCAACGGAGGGAGCCGCGATTCACCACTTACACTGAGCCGAGTGAGAGTCTGGAACGAATTTATCAGGATACCAAGGAGAAGGTTCCGTATCGTAGACCAATGTGAAGGGATCCAACCTTTGACGAAAGAAAATCAGATAAGTTTTGTGTATTCCATGAATTAAACGGTCATAACACTAATGATTGTAGGCATTTGAAGGATGAGATGGAAGGGCATATCAGGAACGATATGCTCCTTCAGTATGTGAGGAGGAGAACTCTAGCTGTGGAGCAAGAGCGACCACCGTCTACATCGGGTAGAGGTGACCCTAGATCGGGGCACCGTTTGATTATCCATTGATTGCTTGATTAAAATAATGATGAACAAGTTGTAAACCACTCGCTAACACGGTTAAATCATTTACACATGTGAGCGATCGCGCACGATCCATAGGCATGCTCTGAATGACTACCAGCCGCGTTATAGTAAGAGTTTACGCTTTGACATCTTCATTCTGCTCTTTGCTTTGATTTTGATTTGAACATTTAAATTCTTCCTGTTTGGACATGTCTGCTGTAAGGTTCATATGATTATTGCTTTAACATTTACAATTCTATGGAAAAATTACTTGTATGCCCGTGGATCACGAACGGTCCACGAGCACCTCTTGCATTGCAGCGAACTGCCGAAGTCTTTGATTCAGAAACTCCCCCAAACAATTACTCCGGCACTGATAATATTAAGTCCCCCCGGGCACACTCATTCGCCTCGAGCGGCACCCGACCCCGAACGGTCACAACTCGCCTCGAACGGCACCCGACCTCGAACGGTCACAACTCGCCTTGAACGACACCTGACCTCGAACGGTCACAACTCGCTTCGAACGGCACCCGACCTCTCGAACGGTCACAACTCGCCTCGAACGGCACCCGACCTCTCGAACTGTCACAACTCGCCTCGAACGGCACCCGACCTCGAACGGTCACAACTCGTCTAGAACGGCACAACCCGACCTCGAACGGTCACAACTCGCCTCGAACGGCATCCGACCTCGAACGGTCACAACTCGCCTCGAACGGCACTGCTCGCCCCGAACGGCACAACTCTCCTTACCTCAAATGGCTCAATCACGAACGGTCGTCATTTGAGGTCCGCCACTTGACCGCGCGCGGTCGCACTTCGCCTCAAATGGCTCGATCCCGAACGATCGTCATTTGAAGTTAGGCGCTTGACCGTGAACGGTTGCACTTCATCTCAAATTTATCGATCCCAAGCGGTCGACATTTGAGGTCACATAAAACTGTAAATTCATTTGCAAGACATCAACAGGATATGAACATCCAGCTCATGGCATTACAAAACACGCCTTCCTATCACAAGACATGTTTTGGGGGGCAAAGTGTTATCCCATTTTTGGTCAAAACTGGAATATTAACAAATTGGCAAGGATGGTTCGAATCGATCAGGCACCTAGGAGTTCGTATTGATGCACTTTGTACCAATGGGATGGTGAAGGTTAGCAGCATATTCGTATCAATCGGTGTTGGGTGTGTTTTCACTAGACCGGTGCTACCGCCGAACCAAGATGAAGGAGGCCACCACCGAACCAACGCACTCTCCATGTTCCTACCGAACCAACCCACCTCCCATGCCTGCCGAACCAACTTCTAGCCGAACCACTCTCCACCGAACCGTGCCACTACCGGTCCAGCTCCATCTCCATGCTCCTACCGGACCAAACCCCACCGAACCAACACTCTTCCCACGCCTACCGAACCAACTCATTCTCCATCCACTGCCGAACCAAGGCAACGCCGGACCAAAGCATTGCCGAACAAACTTTGTCAGGCCGGATTGCATCAGCCCAGGCCCACCAGCAGCTATATACATTAACAACCCCTACCCCCAGCCTCACTGTATAAATAGAGGGGCAGGGGTACAACAATGGCAGAGAAGTTTGAGAGCTCAAGCACGGATAGAACTTTCAAACAACTTTCAGTTACTTGTAACCAAAGCTTTGTACTTGTAATCTGAGGAAAAAAGGAGAATAACACATAAAGTGGACGTAGGCACGTTCTGGCCGAACCACTATAAATCTGTGTATGTTTTACAGTTTAGTCCCTGCTTTTCATATATTTGCATAAATTACCCAAATCACTAAAAACAACATAAAATCAACTAACTCATACGACTTGGAGGTGTTTGCCCATTTCTTGTGCAAACATTTTTGGGTTATTTGCTGAGATCTGTAATTTGTGTTTGAATATTGCTGAGTTGTATTCATACACTGGTGCTTTCACGGTATTTGGGGTTTGTGGCCAATTTTGGCGCAGACAATAAGGTTATCAAGTCCATTCTGAAGAAATGACTTGAAAAAGCCGGGGGCAAATGGGTTGATGAATTGCCTATGGCTTTATGGGCTTACCGAACAACTCACAAGACTACAACCAGACACACTCCATTTTCTCTATCCTATGGCTCTGAAGCCGTTATTCCAGTCGAATTGGAAGTTCGCTCTCATCGAGTGACATATTATGATCCGAAAATGAATGCCATATTGCTTTTGAATCTCTAGATCTACTTGATGAGAAGCGTGAAGAAGCTGATTTGAGGGCAGCCGCATATCGGGGTCGAGTCGCTCGAATATCCAATGCCAAGTTCCGCCCATGAACCTTTGAACCCGGCGTTCTCGTACTCAAGAGAATTTATACGGTCCCTTGGCACATGAAGCCAAATTGGGAAGGGCCGTATGTGATTTCACAAAAGCTCGGAGATGGCACGTTCAAGTTGTTAACCATTGACGGTCTTACTTTGCCGAGAGCTTGGAATAGCGAAAGTCTCCGTCGCTACTACACATGACAGGCTTTATTTATCTATTTTTAGTCAATTTCTTCCTTAGCATTTTATTTTTGCATTTTGAAGTTTGAACTTGTAATAAGGCAACTGATTTTGCCATATTTCTTTTTTTCAGCAATAAAATGCATCTCTTTGAGCCAAAAGTTGTGATAACTGAAAATGACGCATAAAATCATGATGCACGGAGAGCTAAATTCCATCACGCGGTGGGATTTACTCAAATAGGGAGTGACTGTGATACGAACGGTCACTCACTAAGTGAAACCCGAGCTCGTGGACAGAACACTACACCAGTATTTACAAGAATTGGTACACGACAATCCTTTTACTAACTCCAAATTCCCAGAGTGTGAATTGGAGTATAAACATTCAGCAATTCGTTTCCGGAGTGCGAACGGACTCCAACTTCCTAGAGTGTGAATTGGAGTATAAACACTCAGCAATTCGTTCCCGGAGTGCGAACGGACTCCAACTTCCCAGAGTGTGAATTGGAGTATAAACATTCAGCAATTCGTTTCCGGAGTGCGAACGGACTCCAACTTTCCAGAGTGTGAATTGGAGTATAAACATTCAGTAATTCATTCCCGGAGTGCGAAAGGACTCCAACTTTCCAGAGTGGGAATTGGAGTTTAAACATTCAATAATTCGTTCCCGGAGCGCGAACGGACTCCAACTTCCCAGAGTGCGAATTGGAGTATAAACATTCAGCAATTCGTTCCCGAAGTGCGAACGGACTCCAAATTCTTAGAGTGCGAATTGGAGTATAAACATTCAACAACTCGTTCCCAGAGCGCGAACGGACTCCAAATTCCCAAAGCGCAAATTGGAGTATAAACGTCCAACAACTCGTTCCCACAGCGTGAACGGAGTATAAACATAGATTACAAGTCCACGAAGTGCGAACCGAAATATCAATACTAACACCAAGTTCCCGGAGCGTGAAGCAGAGTATAAACATCAATTCCAGGTTCCTGGAGCGCGAACCGTGTTACAAGTATCGATAACTCTCAAATTCCTGGAATGCGAACCAGATTATCGATCCCAAATTATCCTAAGTCCCCAGAATGTGGACATGTGCTAAAGATTTGCAGAAAGTGCGATCAACCACCAAACTACAAATGTTGTTCCCCGAGACTGGGGGCAAAAAAAAAGCTAAGTGTTAATCACTAACCAAAGCAATACTATGTCCAAAGTTCAGCTCATTCATCAAATCATGACGCGAAATTATGTTTTCATACTTGGCATATAAAAAAAACACTGCAAAACACTTAAGTAGAATAAAAGAGAAACATTCCATTCCATCAACCAGCAAAAATAGGTTTGATTACATGGCAAGTCAAAAGGTTTTAATTAAGTGGAGGCCGAATCCACACATATACACGGCTTTAAAAGAACAAAAGAAGAGGTAAAAGAATTGCAATTCACAACCACATGATAAAACAAGAAGTTCACTCCTTCTTCTTCCGGGGCTTCTTCTTCGGAGTCGAGCCGCTGGACCCACTACCCAGCTTCCTACGAGACTTTTTGCCCTTCTTTGGAACATCTTCCGGATCTGGCATAATATCAACGTCTTCCTCAGAGCTGGAAGGGATAGAGATCCTTTTGTGAGGTCGAACTGAAGGCATGGGAGCGATGACAGGTGTTTGTTCAGCAAAGCTCGAGACAGTTACCGTGCCACCGGGAGAGATCACCATTAAAGAAGATAAGCTTGAAGGGGCAATGTCGCTACGAGGTCCAACAACCGTTACCATCGTGGCCATCTCTGCGCTTATCTCAGCTAAAATATCTTCTTCTCGAGACAACTGAGCTGCGATGGATACGCTGGTGGTCGTCACGACAGAACTGAAAACTGGAGCATCTCCACTCATCGCAAATGAAGGATCAGGAATAGGGTCAATAGAGTGACCAAGTAGCTCTTCAATCATTTGATCATCGAATGACATCGAGCTCCCCTCTCCAATATCACCGGCCATGGCAGTAGTTGAAATCGCCTCGGTGACAATAACTCCATGCGTAGGATATAGAACCGGAGGAACTGGGGGCACGAATGCGGCACTCTCAGTCACTGAACGAAGGAGAACAAAAGTAATCAGTCCAGAGAATTTTCTCGAAAATCGATACTTAAAGACATGAGGGAAATAATCATCTTACCTTCTTTAGCTTGCCTTGGAGCTTGAACAGGCTCGGAGACAGCAGTCTTGCCAGAAGACAACTCCGGTTGGTCCGGTTTGTAAGCACGAATAACTTGTGGATCAACCGCGGCGATAGCTTCGGATGAAGTCGGGATAGGGACTTCGATATTCTCACTATGATGCGCAACACCCGAACCTTCGCCGATCTCTGTTTGATGGACGCCAAGTCTTTCTTTCTCAACAGAAATTATCGCCTCGTGAAGAGTTCTCCTCTCATCCTCGCTAAGAAAACGTGACTCGAGCTCAAACTCCTCTAATACTCCATCCGGTCAAGACATCCTCTTGTTCTCCAATAATTTCTTCCAGGCACTGTAGAGAAGCATCGAGTAATCTCCTAGCCAGGAGAGATTTCTATGCTCTAACACATTGGCATTATATGTGTCCAAGAGTTCGTCAAATTCGGCCTCCATCTTGAACCTCTCTGCCTGGACTCTCTCCTCCACCTGCGTTTCAACCTCCTTAACCCTTGCGACTGCCGCATCACGCTCAGCTCGGAGAGATACAACTTGCTCACAGGTTTCTTGCGTGGTCGTATTAGCATCGTCTTTTTCCTTGTTTATTTCGGCAAACTTAGCTTTTAATTCCTCTAGTTCTTTGACTGCCGCATCCCGCTGGGCATCAGCATTTTCGTATCGATGGCCCAAGTCTTCAACTAAAGTGCAATGTGCTTGTTGCATATTTGCCATCTCAACTAATGTCTCATCAACCTTTTTTAGCAACTTGACTTCGGCCTTATGGGAAGATTCCGCCTCAGATTGGAGTATATCAACAATACGATTCTTCTGAGCCAAGTCGGCTTCCAGTTTCTCGATAATTTTTGCTTGATCGAAGGCTAATTTTTAAGCTTTAACAGCCGCTTTATACCATTCTTTGTACTGAGCATAGAAGTCGCGAGTATAGCTAAGTGTTGTGGTCACGGCATCTTCGGGAATTCTTTTAAGATTAGGAGGAAAAATGCAAGCATCGAAGCAAATCTCCGGAAAGTCCCTCTTCAATTGAGCAAGTCTGATGGCCCCTTCACCAGATGGTTCAATAGGGGCCTCCTCCGCAGTCGTGGTCGTAGCAACCTCAGTTCTAGAACGATGTGCCTCTAGCCTCGAAACCAGCGATGACGGTTGATGTCGCAGAGGCTCAGATACCTGAATATGGCTTCGGGGAGGCGGAGGAGAACGAGAAGGGGAGCGGTGTCTCCGATCTCTATTCGATCACTCCTGACTGGAGTAACTACGATGATGATCCCTGGCATAATACTCCTGGCCATGATGCCTCCATTCACGACCGCGATCGGAGTCTCCACGTCGAGATTCGTAATAAGACGAAGGGTGATGCACTCTTCGGAGTTTGTCCAGTGTAGATTGATGGCCAGACATAGCACCTGAAAAAGAGAAGAAATTCAGTTAAATACCAGGCGAAAGCAATACAATTTGTGCGGAAGTCGTGTCGTGTTATGAAAGTGTATGCAAATGTGCAAAACCCCCGACCAACCAGAAGTGTCGACTGCACTAACAGGTAAAGGCTCGTTTATTTCTAATGCTTCCCGGAGTTCATCCAACCCGGACTCGGGGTGGGGAGATACGTATTCCGGGATAGAATGTCATCCAGTCCTATAAAAATGTTTCCTAATTGAAAAGGAGCAGCGTCAGAGGTAGTAATCCCGGGGATGAAACGAGATACGACTACAGACTTCCGTCTCTTAAGTTTAGGGACAACAGCCTTGCCTTTCCGTTTTTCTTCTATCCGGGAAAGATCAGCCACTAACTCGGTATCGGTGGGCGTCCTCTCGTCATCGCTCATTTCTCTTATCACTATGCTGAGTTTTCTTTTCACCGTCTTCTTCTTTGTCTTCGAAGCCGGTTTCGCCAACCCCTCGATAACAATACTCTGGTTCATCTCAATTAAACCCAGCGTCCTTAAGTTATCATCAGTTAACACCGAGTCGATGTGCCGCAAATCACTCGGGACCTCTTGTAAACTTTGGACAACGCCTTTGTAATGGCCACCGTCAGGCCTTGAGATGATAGCTGTAAGAAAAACGCCTGATATTAGTTCAAGTGTTGATAACGACTGTTAAAGAAGGCTTGTGCGATTTACGACACTTACGTCTAGACAACCATCGCCTAGCAAACACTGGGGGCATCGAACAAAAAACCATTCATTCTTAAAATAACCGAGTCTAGTCCAGGCTCCCGTCATAATCTGGCAGTTTCTAACTACTTCCAAAAAGGTGAAAGATGGACTATCGACCCTGCTCTTGAAGTTGAATATGTGTCTAATCTCGATTGGCCTTGGCGGACGAAAGGGATGATCCACAAATAAAACAAAAACACTGTTCAGAAATGCGTGTCAATTGGGATAAAGTTGTGACGGGGCGATTCCAATGAACGGTAACATCTCCCTGATATATTGGTTAAATGGAGGAAGAGTTCCAGCTGCACAGGCGTGACGATAGAATGCAGTATACTCCTCGGGCGGGTTGTGAGGTCTGTCATTAACGCCCAGTAGCAAAACGTCGTCTGGGGATAAGTTATGTTTCAAGCAGATCCATCCCAGTAAGGCTTCAGAAATACTGGACGAAACAGAGTCGATAGGATCATCGATAAATATGGCTTCCGGCTCTTCGTCCAGAGCCGGCCCAACTACTTCGGGAGGAATGTTAGGGATTTCAAGTATTTCTGGAGGAGGTGAACTCTGTACTTCTTGTTGTTGGGAGCTCGAAGATTCCATAACCAACTAACTCATCAGAAAGCAACATTAAGTACGTAAAAACCCGTTCATTCCCAGTGTAAAGTGTGTGCGGTGCAGTGAAGTGTTGTGCATTACTTGAAAAAGTCTGCAGAGTTAGAGAAAATTTACAGATAGCAAAGACATCAGAGATCCGGTCGAGATGGCCGTCGTCGCTGACCGCCATCACTGAACCGTCCCAATGTTGACAGTTGATTCAAGTTGAAGTTTGTTGTCACAAGTGATAAATTATAGTTCCATCGACGAGCTTCGAAGGGCAGTCAAGTATGCACAATAAAAGTTTAGTCCAGATATGCAGAGATAAAGCTCGTCGGAATTATGCCGCTAAATATGCAAAAGTTATGTATCCATATAAGTCACTTCGAATCGATCGAAGGGACAATCCTTCGAATCGATCAGGGCAAGGTTCCAATTGTTCGAATCGACCGAAGTGGCGAAGCTTCGAATCGACTACGTTCGAATCGATATGGTTCGAATCGATGGTAACTGGAACCCTTCGTATCGATCAGCAACTCAAGCATCGCATCCATCGTCAACGAAGGCATCGAATCGATCACCAGCAGCGAAAGACAGATGAAAGACTTAAGCTTCGTATCGATCACATAGGTAAGATGTTCGAATCGATCGCAAAGGATCGATACGAAGGACCCATCCGTGTTACTTCTCCGGCCAGCCAAGATCGAAATGAACGAAACACGGTGGAAAAGTTTGTTTTTAAATCATCGAACCTAAGAAATTTCATCTACCTGAATGTGTGAATCGATCCGAAAGAGTTGGATATTGCCTCGACTCGAAGGAAGGAAGAGTAGTTCAGCCTTGTTCTTGAAGGACCGAGATGGATTCGAAGAAGCAGGAAGACGAAGATAAAAAGTAAAAAGTGAAAGTGAGCCGAGTCCCAGGTATTTATGTGGATCCTAGAAAGGAAACGAGGCGATTCACCTTCCGGTCACTTCAACCGATCATTACCGGTCAAAACGCAGGATGGGTTCGAACGATCGTGTTCGAATCCATTGCACTTCGAATCCATCGGTGCATACATGTTCGAATCCATCAAAGCGACATGACCACAAGGGTTCATTGATACGAAGCAATTAACGAGAGCTGACTTGAAGTCGCCAAAACCTTATCGATTCGAAGCATGAGTTTCACGGCCATCGGTTCACAACAATTCGAAGACTATCGATACGAATGATCACTACGAATCCATCAAAAACCATCGATAAGGGTGAACACTTCGTATCCATCGATCCAACCCGCACCAACGTGAAATACTACTTGACAACCTTCTACATCGATTCAGGAGAGGATCGATACAAGAGGATAATCAAAAACAACTGCCAAAACATTGTTTCGAACTCAAATTTCCAAATCGGTTCAGGAGAGAATCAATATGAAATTCAGTAACAAACAAAACCGACAACGACTCGTGAACACACAATGTTAATGAGAATCAAATTAACTTATGTGCATATATGTCGAACTAATACTCGGTTTTAAAAATTTACAAGGATCGAACATTCATCTTGTTACGATTACAACAATCAACAGCTAAGCAATGTTCTGTAGCAATAAATCATATCAACGCATGGTTACAACCTTCGACAAAGGAACAATGATTGTTCAGAGAGAAACTACAGCTTTTCAAAGCACGACATGTTTTCACAAGACGTACTTTGGGGCGGGGGTAAATGTTATCCCGCTTCTTGGAAAAGCCGTGATACCAAAAGATCGATCTTCAAAAAAGGACGGTTTGGTCGTGCTTTGCTTCACTATGGATATCGATATATTTTTTTCGAGTCCAGATTGAGCTACAATTGATAGGATATGAAAACAAAGATCGTAGAAGTTAGTATCTCAAATTTTAAGTCAATCTGAGTCGTATGCTCAAGCTATCATCGATGCAAGTTGGAGGAAATAATCCCAAGTTCGAATCCATAAGAAGAGCATGAGTTCGAATCCATCATGTTCTCCCTGCTTTGAATCCATGGGATCACTCCACTTCGTATCCATCAGGTTGAGGTCTTTCGAGTCCATGAAGTCGCTCCACTTCGCCACCATCAAAGGACATAAGTTCGCATCCATAAGCGTATGTTTGCTCCGAATCGATCGCCGCCACCTTGTTTGAACCCATCAGGTGGTCAGGCTTTGAATCCATAGGTATCACTGAGCTTCGCATCCTTCCAGGACACCCCTGCTTCGACTCCACGAATGATAGTACGTTCGAATCCATCTCAGCACAATAGCGTCGTATCGATCAGCTATGGGGTACCTCGAGCGATTCGAACGAACATCTCCTCGGATCCATTCCCTCGAATCCACTAAGCCAAAACGTCTAAAACCATGGATTCGACCCAGTAAACTCGGAGAAAAACCAGGATCAACCCGAGAAGCACGTGCCACATCACCATTTACACGTGCAAGCCATCGGTTCGACCCTAATCGATTCGAAGGAGACCGATTCAAACGGGGCGCATCAACCGAAAATGCAATCTTGAATCGATCATAACCCGAGATCTACAAGTCCAAATACTGTGAAATTTTCACAGGAGCTTACGTACACACTGTAGAATGTCCACACCAAATTTCACCTCGATTGGAAGTTTTCTTGATCGATTCGAACCCTAGTTCGAATCGATCCCAAAATGGGCCCGGATTTCCAGAATCCGAGCGTGTGGGCCCCCTCACGTGCCAGAAGCGGTCTCCTTGGATTTTAGGTGAAATATCTGCCTCCTACACCTATAAATAGAGCCCCTGGTCATTCAGAAAGGGGATCGGAGAATTTCTAGAGAAAAAGCACGCCCGGACGCAGCCAGAATCACTCCATATCGTCATCACTTCCATTGATTTCGAATTTAAGCGTATTATCTGCTGTACATCGCTCTAAAACATTTGTAATCTTCAAGTATTAAGCAATAAAGTGATAAAACTTCATAGTGGACGTAGGCAAAACGCCAAACAACTCTAAATTACCGTCTTCCGTGCAATTTACTTTTCCGTGACATGGAGTTTTTGTTAGATAATCCTCATTTTCAATTTAGTTTCTTCATTTATTATCTCTTCAAAAACTTCTGAAGGGTGTTGCCCAATTTTGGTGCAAACAATCATTGACGGCTGAAAGCTGTCAAAGCCATAGAAATCACACAAGCCTTCTTTTTGATTGGTTATGGCTCCCTGTACTCTAAATGAGCCAGAAGTTATGGCCGTCCGAATAATCGATATCTACAGGGTGCAACATCCACGGTGCAAGGTGCAACATCTGTCCAAAATGGCGAAACAGTGCCGTACGACTTTTAGAAATGCATGCGTGGATTTGAAATGGAACAGTACCATGGTGCACCACTCTCTAGCGATGGTAAATCGATGACTAGCCACGGTGATCCCATTTACTGTAAAAATCCACGTGTCGAGAAATCGAAGGGTAAAAAACTTCCGAGACCCAATCGAGATTCGGATTGTCTTTTTTGGGCTTTAAACTATCATTGACGGCTGAAAGTTGTCAAACCCGTAGAACTCACACAGGCTTTCGTTTTGACCGGTTACGGCTCCTGTAACTCTAAACGAGCCAGAAGTTATGGCCGTCCGAATAATCGATATCTACAGGGTGCAACATCCACGGTGCAAGGTGCAACATCCGTCCGAAATAGAGAAACTGTGTTGTACGACTTTTAGAAATGAGTGCATGGATTTGAAACGGAACAGTGCCATCATGCACCACTCTCCCGCGATAGTAAATCGAAGACCAGCCCCTGTAATCCCGTTTTACCGTAAAAATTCACGTCTCGGAAAAAAGAAGTGTAAAAAACTTCCGAGACCCGATCGAGATTTGGATAGTCTTTTTTGGGCTTTAAAATATCCGTTGACGGCTGAAAGCTGTCAAAGCCGTAAAACTCACAGAGAGCTTCGTTTTGGCTAGTTATGGCTCCCGTAACTTTAAATGAGCCAGAAGTTATGGCCATCCGAATAATCGATATCTATAGGGTGCAACATCCACGGTGCAAGGTGCAACATCCGTTTGAAATGGAAAAACAGTGCGTATGACTTTTAGAAATGCGTGCATGGATTTGAAACGGAACAGTGATATCGTGCACCACTCTCCCATGATGGTAAATCGAAGATCAGCCCCGGTAGTCCCGTTTCACCATAAAATTCCACGTGTCGAAAAAACGAAGGGTAAAAAACTTCCGAGACCCGATTGAGATTCGGATAGTCTTGTTTGGGCTTTAATCTATCCAATGACGGCTGAATGATGTCAGAGCCGTAAAACTCACAGAGAGCTTCGTTTTGGCTGGTGATGGCTCCCGTAACTCTAAACGAGCCAGAAGTTTTGGTCGTCCAAATAATCGATATTTACAGGGTGCAACATGCACAGTGCAAGGTGCTACATCCGTCCGAAATGGCGAAACAGTGCCGTACGACTTTTAAAAATGCATGCATGGATTTGAAACGGAACAGTGCCATGGTGCACCGCTCTCCCGCGATAGCAAATCGATGACCAGCCCCGGTAATCCCCTTTTTCCATAAAAATCCACGTGTCGAGAAAACGAAGGGTAAAAAACTTCCGATATCCGATTGAGATTCAGATAGTCTTTTTTGGGCTTTAAACTATCCATTGACGGCTGAAAGCTGTCAAAACCGTAAAATTCACAAAGAGCTTCGTTTTGGATGGTTATGGCTCCCGTAACTCTAAACGAGCCAGGGTTTATGGCCGTCCGAATAATCGATATCTACAGGGTGCAACATCCACGATGCAAGGTGCAACATCGGTCCGAAATAGCAAAACAGTGTCGTACGACTTTTAGAAATGCGTGCATTGATTTGAAACGGAATAGTACCATGGTGCACCACTCTCCAGCGATGGTAAATCGAAGACCAGCAATGGTAATCCCGTTTTACCGTAAAATTCCACGTGTCCAAAAAACGAAGGGTAAAAAACTTCCGAGACCCGATTGAGATTCGGATAGTCATTTTTGGGCTTTAAACTATCCATTGACGGCTGAAAGCT
This sequence comes from Allium cepa, assembly GCA_030765085.1. Lineage (NCBI taxonomy): Eukaryota > Viridiplantae > Streptophyta > Magnoliopsida > Asparagales > Amaryllidaceae > Allium > Allium cepa. Next base: position 246,521,202 of record CM060930.1, read on the forward strand.
ATCAAAACCGCAGAACTCACAGTGAGCTTCATTTTGAATGGTTATGGCTCCCGTAACTCTAAACGAGCCAGAAGTTATGGCCCTCCAAATAATCAATATCTGCAGGGTGCGACATCCACGGTGTAAGGTGCAACATCCGTCCGAGACCCGATCGAGATTCAGATAGTTTTTTTAGGCTTTAAACTATCATTGACGGCTGAAAGCTGTCAAAGCCATAGAAATCACACAGGCCTTCTTTTTGACTGGTTATGGCTCCCGTCACTCTAAATGAAGCAGAAGTTATGGCCGTCCGAATAATCGATATCTACAGGGTGCAACATCCACGGTGCAAGGTGAAACATCTGTCCGAAATGGAGAAACTGTGTCGTACGACTTTTAGAAATGCATGTGTGGATTTGAAACGGAAAAGTACGATGGTGCACCACTCTCCAGCGATGGTAAATCGAAGACTAGCCACTGTGATACCATTTTACTATAAAAATCCACGTGTCGAAAAATCGAAGGATAAGAAACTTCCGAGACCCAATCGAGATTCGGATAGTATTTTTTGGACTTTAAACTATCATTGGCGGTTGAAAGCTGTAAAAGACATAGATCTCACACAGGCCTTCGTTTTGACTGGTTATGGCTCCCGTAACTCTAAACGAGTCAGAAGTTATGGTCGTCCGAATAATTGATATCTTCAGGGTGCAACTTCCACGGTGCAAGGTGCAACATCCGTCCGAAATGGCGAAACTGTGCCGTACGACTTTTAGAAATGCATGCATGGATTTGAAACGGAATAGTACCATGGTGCACCACTCTCCAGCGATGGTAAATCCAAGACTAGCCACGGTGATCCCGTTTTACTGTAAAAATCCACGTGTCGAAAAATCGAAGGGTAAAAAACTTCTGAGACCCAATCGAGATCGGATAGTCTTTTTTGGGCTTTAAACTATCATTGACGGCTGAAAGTTGTAAAAGCCATAGAAATCACACAGGCCTTCGTTTTGACTGGTTATGGCTCCTGTAACACTAAACGAGTCAGAAGTTATGGCCGTCCGAATAATCGATATCTACAGGGTGCAACATCTACGGTGCAAGGTGCAACATCCGTCCAAAATGGCGAAACAGTGTCGTACGACTTTTAGAAATGCATACATGGATTTGAAGCGGAACAGTGTCATGGTGCACCACTCTTTAGCATTGGTAAACCAAAGACCAGCCATGGTAATCCCGTTTTACCGTAAAAATCCACATGTCGAAAAAAACGAAGGGTTAAAAACTTCCGAGACCCGATCGAGATTCGGATAGTCTTTTTTGGGCTTTAAACTACCATTGACGGCTGAAAGCCGTCAAAGCTGTAGAACTCACAAAGGCCTTCGTTTTTACTGGTTATGGCTCCTATAACTCTAAACGAGCCAGAAGTTATGGCCGTCCAAATAATCGATATCTATAGGGTGCAATATCTACGGTGCAAGGTGGAACATCCGTCCGAAATGGTGAAACAGTGTCGTACGACTTTTAGAAATGCGTTCATGGATTTGAAACGGAATAGTGCCACGCACCACTCTCCCGCGATGGTAAATCGAAGACCAGCCCCGGTAATCCTGTTTTACCGTAAAAATCAATGTGTCGAAAAAACGAAGGGTAAAAAACTTCCGAGACCCGACTGAGATTCAGATAGTCTTCTTTGGGATTTAAAATATCCATTGACGGTTGAAAGCTGTCAAAGCGTAAACTCACAGAGAGCTTCGCTTTGGCTAGTTATGTCTCTCATAACTCTAAACGGCTAGAAGTTATGGCGGTTAGAATAATAAATATCTATAGGGTGCAACATCCACGGTACAAGGAGCAACATCCGTCCGAAATGGCAAAAATGTGCCGTACTACTTTTAGAAATGCGTGCATGGATTTGAAACAAAATCGTGCCATGGTGCACCACTCTCCCACGATGGTAAATCAAAGACCAGCCACGGTAATCCCGTTTTATCGTAAAAATCCACGTGTCGAAAAATCGAAGGGTAAAAAACTTCCGAGACCCAATCGAGATTCGGATAGTCCTTTTTGGGTTTTAAACTATCATTGACGGCTGAAAGCTGTCAAAGCCGTAGAACTCATACAGGCCTTTGTTTTGACTGGTTATTGCTCCTGTAACTATAAACGATCCCGAAGTTATGGCCGTCCGAATAATCGATATCTACAGGGTGCAACATCCACGGTGCAAGGTGCAACATCCGTCCGAAATGCGAAACAGTGCCACATGACTTTTAGAAATGCGTGCATGGATTTGAAATGGAACAGTGCCATGGTGCTCCACTCTCCAGCGATGGTAAATTGAAGACCAGCCACGGTAGTCCCGTTTTACCGTAAAAATCCACGTGTCAGAAAACCGAAGGGTAAAAAACTTCCGAGACTCAATCAAGATTCGGATAGTCTTTTTTGGGCTTTAAACTATCATTGACGGCTGAAAGCTGTCAAAGCCGTAGAACTCACATAAGCCTTCGTTTTGACTGGTTATGGCTCCCGTAACTATAAATGAGGCAGAAGTTACGGTCATCCGAATAATCGATATCTGCAGGGTGCAACATCCACGGTGCAAGGTGCAACATCCGTCCAAAATGGAGAAACAGTGTCGTACGACTTTTAGAAATGCATGCATGGATTTGAAACGGAACAGTGCCATGGTGCACCACTCTCTCGTGATGGTAAATCGAAGACCAGCCCCGGTAATCCCGTTTTACCGTAAAAATCCACGTGTCGAAAAAACGAAGGGTAAAAAACTTTTGAAACCCGATTGAGATTCGGATAGTCTTTTTTTGGCTTTAAAATATCCATTGATGGCTGAAAGCAGTCAAAGACATAAAACTCACAGAGAGCTTCGTTTTGGCTAGTTATGGCTCCCGTCATTTTAATGAGCCAGAAGTTATGGCCGTCCAAATAATCGATATCTACAGGGTGCAACATCCACGGTGCAGCATCCGTCCGAAATGGAAAAACAGTGCGTACGACTTTTATAAATGCGTCCATGGATTTGAAACGGAACAGTGCCATGGTGCACCACTCTCTTGCGATGGTAAATTGAAGACCAGCCCCAGTAGTCCCGTTTTACCGAAAAAATCCACGTGTCGAGAAAACGAAGGGCAAAAAACTTCCGAGACCCGATTGAAATTCGGATAATCTTTTTTAGGCTTTAATCTATCCATTGACGGCTAAAAGCTATCAAAGCCGTAAAACTGATAGAGAGCTTCGTTTTGGCTGGTTATGGTTCCCATGACTCTAAATGAGCAAGAAGTTATGGCCCTCCGAATAATCGATATCTATAGGGTGCAACATCCACGTTGCAAGGTGCAACATCCATCAGAAATGGCGAAACAGTGCCGTACAACTTTTAGAAATGCGTGCATTGATTTGAAACGGAACAGTGCCATGGTGCACCACTCTCCCATTTTGCCGTAATCCCGTTTTGCCGTAAAAATCCACTTGTCGAAAAAATGACGGGTAAAAAACTTCCGAGACCCTATTGAGATTCGGATAGTCTATTTTGGGCTTTAAACTATCCATTGATGGCTGAAAGCTGTCAAAGCCATAAAACTCATAAAGAGCTTCATTTTGGCTGGTTACGGCTCCCGTAACTCCAAACGAGCCAAAAGTTATGGCCGTCCGAATAATCGATATCTACAGGATGCAACATCCACGATGCAAGGTGCAACATCCGTCCGAAATGGCAAAATAGTGCCGTACGACTTTTAGAAATGCGTGCATGGATTTGAAACGAAACTGTACCATGGTGCACCACTCTCCAGCGTTGATAAATCGAAGACCAGCCACGTTAATCCCGTTTTACCGTAAAAATCCACGTGTCGAAAAAACGAAGGATAAAAAACTTTCAAGACCCGATAGAGATTCGAATAGTTATTTTTGGGCTTTAAACTATCCATTGACGGTTGAAAGCTGTCAAAGCCGCAGAACTCACAGAGAGCTTCGTTTTGACTGGTTATGGCTCCCGTAACTGTAATCGAGCCCGAAGCTATGGCCGTCCGAATAATCGATATCTGCCGGGTGCAACATCCACGGTGCAAGGTGCAACATCCGTCTGAAATGGCGAAACAGTGCCGTATGACTTTTAGAAATGCGTGCATGGATTTGAAACGGAACAATACCTGGTGAACCACTCTCCAGCGATGGTAAATCGAAGACCAGCCCCGGTAATCCCGTTTTACCGTAAAAATCCACTTGTCGAAAAAACGAATGGTAAAAAACTTCCGAGACCCGATTGAGATTTGGATAGTCTTTTTTGGGATTTCAACTATCCATTGACGGCTGAAAGCCGTCAAACCATAGAACTCACAGAGAGCTTCGTTTTGGCTGCTTATGGCTCATCGTACCTCTGAACGAGCCAGAAGTTATGGCCGTCCGAATAATCGATATCTACAGGGTGCAACATCCACGGTGCAAGATGCAACATTCTTCCGAAAAGGCAAAACAGTGCGTATGACTTTTAGAAATGTGTGCATGGATTTGAAATGGAATGGTTCCATGGTGCACCACTCTCCCACGATGGTTAATCGAAGACCAGCCCGGTAGTCCCGTTTTATCGTAAAAATCCACGCGTCGAAAAAACGAAGGGTAAAAAACTTCCGAGACCCAATTGAGATTCGGATAGTCTTTTTTGGGCTTTAATCTATCAATTGACGACTGAATGCTGTCAGAGCCGTAAAACTCACAGATATCTTCGTTTTGGCTGGTTATGGCTCCTATAACTCTAAACGAGCCAGAAGTTATGGCATTCCAAACAATCGATATCCACAGGGTGCAACATCCACGGTGCAAAGTGAACATCCGTCCGAAATGGGGAAACAGTGTCGTACGACTTTTAGAAATGCGTGCATGGATTTGAAACGGCGCAGTGCCGTGGTGCACCACTCTTCCGCGATAGTAGATCGAAGACCAGCCCCGGTAATCCAGTTTTGCCGTAAAAATCCACGTGTCGAAAAAACGAAGGGTACAAAACTTCCGAGTCCCGATTGAGATTTGGACTGTCTTTTTTGAGCTTTAAACTATCCATTGACGGCTGAAAGCTGTCAAAGCCGTAAAACTCACAGAGAGCCTCGTTTTGGCTGGTTATGGCTCCCATAACTCTAAACGAGCCAGAGGTTATGTCCGTCCGAATAATCGATATCTACAGGGTGCAACATCCACGATGCAAAATGCAACATCCATCCGAAATGGAAAAACGGTGTTGTACGACTTTTAGAAATGCGTGCATGGATTTGAAACGGAACAGTACCAAGGTGCACCACTCTCCGGCGATGGTACATCGAAGACCGGCCACGGTAATCCCGTTTTACCGTAAAAATCCACGTGTCGATAAAACGAATGGTAAAAAACTTCCGAGACCCGATTGAGATTCGGATAGTCTTTTTTGGGTTTTAATCTATCCATTGACGGCTGAATGCTGTGAAAGCCGTAAACTCACAGAGAGCTTCGTTTTGGCTGGTTATGGCCCCTGTAACTCTAAACAAGCCAGAAGTTATGGCCGTCCAAATAATCGATATCTACAGGGTGCAACATCCACGGTGCAATGTGCAACATCCATCCGAAATGGCGAAACAGTGCCGTATTACTTTTAGAAATGCGTGCATTGATTTGAAACGGAACATTTCCATGGTGCAACACTCTCCCGCGATATTAAATCGAAGACAAGCCCTGGTAATTCCGTTTTTTCGTAAAAATCCACGTGACGAAAAAACGGAGGGTAAAAAACTTCCGAGTCCCGATTGAGATTCGGATAGTCATTTTTGGGTTTAAACTATCCATTGACGGCTGAAAGCTGTCAAAGCCGTAAAACTCACAGAGAGCTTCGTTTTGGCTGGTTATGGCTCCCATAACTCTAAACGAGCCAGAGGTTATGGCCGTCCGAATAATCGATATCTATAGGGTGCAACATCCACGATGCAAGGTGCAACATCCGTTCGAAATGGCAAAACAGTGCCGTACGACTTTTAGAAATGCGTGCATGGATTTGAAACGGAACAGTACCATGGTGCACCACTCTCCAGCGATGGTAAATCGAAGACCAGCCACGGTAATCCCGTTTTACCGTAAAAATCCACGTGTTGAAAAAACGAAGGTAAAAAACTTCCGAAACCCAATTGAGATTCGGATAGTCATTTTTGGGCTTTAATCTATCCATTGATGGCTGAAAGCTGTCAAAGCCGCAGAGCGTACAAAGAGCTTCATTTTGAATGGTTATGGCTCCCGTAACTCTAAACGAGCCAAAAGTTATGGCCGTCCGAATAATCGATATCTACAGGGTGCAACATCCACGGTGCAAGGTGCAACATCTGTCCGAAATAGAGAAACAGTACCATACGTCTTTTAGAAATGCGTGCATAGATTTGAAACGGAGCAGTGCCATTGTGCACCACTCTCCCGTGATGGTAAATCAAAGACCAGCCCCGGTAATTTCATTTTACCGTAAAAATCCAGTGTCGAAAAAACGAAGGGTAAAAAACTTCTGAAACCTGAATGAGATTCAGATAGTGTTTTTTGGGCTTTAAAATATCCGTTGACGGCTGAAAGCTGTCAAAGCCGTAAAACTCACAAAAAGCTTTGTTTTGGCTCATTATTGCTCCCGTCACTCTAAATGAGCCAGAAGTTATGGCCTTCCGAATTATCGATATCTACAGGGTGCAACATCCACATTGCAAGGTGCAACAACTGTCCTAAATGGAAAAATAGTGCGTACGATTTTTAGAAATGTGTGCATGGATTTGAAATGGAACTGTGCCATGGTGCACCACTCTCCCGTGATGGTAAATCGAAGACCAGCCCCGGTAGTCCCGTTTTACCGTAAAAATCCACGTGTCGGAAAAACGAAGGGTAAAAAACTTCCGAGACCCGATTGAGATTCAGATAATCTCTTTAGGGATTTAATCTATCCATTGAGGGCTGAAAGCTGTCAGAGCCATAAAACTCATAGAGAGCTTCATTTTGGCTGGTTATGGCTCCCGTAACTCTAAACGAGCCAGAAGTTACGGCTGTCTGAATAATCGATATCTACATGGTGCAACATCCACGGTACAAGCTGCAACATCCGTCCGAAATGGTGAAACAGTGCCGTACGACTTTTAGAAATGTGTGCATGGATTTGAAACGGAACAGTGCTATGGTGAACCACTCTCACATGATAGTAAATCAAAGACCAGCCCCGGTAATCCCGTTTTGCCGTAAAAATCCACGTGTCGAAAAAACGAAGGGTAGAAAACTTCCTAGACCCGATTGATATTGGGATAGTCTTTGTTGGGCTTTAACCTATCCATTGACGGTTGAAAGCTGTCAAAGCCGCAAAACTCACAAAGAGCATCGTTTTGGCAGGTTATGGCTCCCGTAAATCTAAACAAGCCAGAAGTTATGGCCGTCCGAATAATCAATATCTACAGGGTGCAACATCCACGGTGAAAGTGCAACATCCGTCCGAAATGGCAAAATAGTGTCGTACAACTTTTAAAAATGCGTGCATGGATTTGAAATGAAAATGTACCATGGTGCACCACTCTCCAGTGATGGTAAATCGAAGACCAGCAACGGTAATCACGTTTTACCGTAAAAATCCACGTGTCGAAAAAACGGAGGGTAAAAAACTTCCAAGACACGATTGTGATTCGGATTGTCATTTTTGGGCTTTAAACTGTCCATTGACGGCTGAAAGCTATCTAATCTGCAGAACTCACAGAGAGCTTCGTTTTGACGGGTTATGGCTCCCATAACTCTAAACGAGCCAGAAGTTATGGCCGTCCGAATAATCGATATCTGCAGGGTGTAACATCCACGGTGCAAGGTGCTACATCCGTCCGAAATGGCGAAACAGTGCCGTCCGACTTTTAGAAATGCATGCACGGATTTGAAATGGAACAGTACCATGATGCACCACTCTCTAGCGATGGTAAACCGAAGACCAGCCATGGTAGTCCCATTTTACCGTAAAAATACACGCGTTGAAAAACGAAGGGTTAAAAACTTCCGAGACCCGATCGACATTCGGATAGTCTTTTTTAGGCTTTAAACTATCATTGAGGGCTGAAAGCTGTCAAAGCCGTAGAAATCACATAGGCCATCTTTTTGACTGGTTATGGCTCCCTAACTCTAAACGAGCCATAAGTTATGGCCGTCCGAATAATCGATATCTGCAGGGTGCAACATCCACGGTGCAAGGTGCAACATCCGTCCGAAATGGCGAAACAGTGCCGTCCGACTTTTAGAAATGCGTGCATGGATTTGAAACGGAACAGTACCATGGTGCACCACTCTCTAGAGATGGTAAATCGAAGATCAGCCCCGGTAGTCCCGTTTTACCGTAAAAATCCACGTGTCAAAAAAACGAAGGGTAAAAAACTTCCAAGACCCGATTGAGATTTGGATAGTCTTCTTTGGGCTTTAAAGTATCCACTGACGGCTGAAAGCTGCCAAAGCCATAAAACTCACAGAGAGCTTTGTTTTGGCTAGTTATGGCTCCCGTACCTCCAAACGAGCCAGAAGTTATGGCCGTCCGAATAATCGATATCTATAGGGTGCAACATCCACGGTGCGAGGTGCAACATCCGTCCGAAATGGCAAAACAGTGCGTATGACTTTTAGAAATGCGTGCATAGATTTGAAATGGAACAGTGCCATGGTTCACCACTCTCCCACGATGGTAAATCGAAGACCAGCCCCGGCAGTCCCGTTTTACCGTAAAATCCACGTGTTGAAAAAACGAAGGGTAAAAAACATCCAAGACCCAATTGAGATTCGGATAGTCTTTTTTGGGCTTTAATCTATCTATTGACGGCTGAATGCTGTCAAAGCCGTAATACTCACAGAGAGCTTCATTTTGGCTGGTTATGACTCCCGTAACTCTAAACGAGGCAGAAGTTATGGTCGTCCAAATAATCGATATCTACAGGGTGCGACGTCCACGGTGCAAGGTGCAACATCCGTCCGAAATGGCGAAACAATACCGTACGACTTTTAGAAATGCGTGCATGGATTTGAAATGGAACAGTGCCATGGTGCACCAATCTCCCGCGATAGTAAATCGAAGACCAGCCCCGGTAATCCCGTTTTGCCGTAAAAATCCACATGTCGAAAAAACGAAGGGTACAAAACTTCCAAGACCCGATTGAGATTTGTATTGTCTTTTTTGAGCTTTAAACTATCCATTGACGGCTGAAAGCTGTCAAAGCCGTAAAACTCACAGAGAGCCTCGTTTTGGCTGGTTATGGCTCCCATAACTCTAAACGAGCCAGAGGTTATGGCCGTCCGAATAATCGATATCTGCAGAGTGCAACATCCATGTTGCAAGGTGCAACATCCATCCGAAATGGCAAAACAGTGTCGTATGACTTTTAGAAATGCGTGCATGGATTTGAAACGGAACAGTACCATTGTGCACCACTCTCTAGCGATGGTAAATCGAAGACCATCCCCGGTAAACCCGTTTTACCGTAAAAATCCACATGTCGAAAAAACGAAGGGTAAAAAACTTCTGAAACCGGATTGAGATTCGAATAGTCATTTTTGGGATTTAAACTATCCATTGACGGCTGAAAGCTGTTAAAGCCGCAGAACTCACAGATAGCTTCATTTTTACTAGTTATGGCTTCCGTAACTATAAACGAGCCAGAAGTTATGGTCCTTTGAATAATCGATATCTGCAAGGTGCAACGTCCACGGTGCAAGGTGCAACATCCGTCTGACATAGCGAAAAGTGCTGTTCGACTTTTAGAAATGCGTGCATGGATTTGAAACAAAAAAGTACCATGGTGCACCACTCTCCAGCGATGGCATATCGAAGACCAGCCCCGGCATGTCGAAAAAACGAAGGGTAATAATCTTTCGAGACCCGATTGACATTCGGATAGTCTTTTTTGGGCTTTAAACTATCCGTTGGCTGCTGTAAGCTGTCAAAGCCGTAGAACTCACACAGTCTTTCGTTTTGACTGGTTATGGCTTTCGTAACTCTAAACGAGCCAAAAGTTTTGGCCGTCCGAATAACCGATATCTACAGGGTGCAACATCCACGGAGCAAGGTGCAACATCCGTCCGAAATGGCGAAACAGTGTCGTACGACATTTAGAAATGCATGCATGGATTTGAAACAGAACAGTACCATGGTGCACCACTCTCCAGCGAAGGTAAATCGAAGACCAGCCACGGTAATCTCGTTTTACCGTAAAAATCCACGTGTCGAAAAACGAAGAGTAAAAAACTTCCGAGACCCGATCGAGATTCAGATAGTTTTTTAGGCCTTAAACTATCATTGACGGCTGAATGCTGTCAAAGCCGTAGAAATCACACATGCCTTCTTTTTGACTGGTTATGGCTCCCTTTACTCTAAATGAGCTAGAAGTTATGGCCGTCCGAATAATCGATATCTGCACGGTGCAACATCCATGGTGCAAGGTGCAACATCCGTCCGAAATGGCGAAACAGTGTCGTACGACTTTTAGAAATGCAAGCGTGGATTTGAAACGAAACAGTTCCATGGTGCATCACTCTCCAGTGACAGTAAATCGAAGACTAGCCACGGTAATCCCGTTTTACCGTAAAAATCCACGTTTCAAAAAATCGAACGGTAAAAAACTTCCGAGACCAGATCGAGGTTGGGACAGTCTGTTTTGGGCTTTAAACTATAATAGACGCTAAAAGCTATCAAAGCCATAGAACCCACACAGGTCTTCGTTTTGACTGGTTATGGCTCTCGTAACTCTAAACGAGACAGAAGTTATGGCCGTCCGAATAATCGATATCTGCAGGGTGCAACATCCACGATGCTAGGTGCAACATCCGTCCGAAATGGCGAAACAGTGTCGTACGACTTTTAGAAATGCGTGCGTGGATTTGAAATGGAATAGCTCCATGGTGCACCACTCCCAAGCGATGGTAAATCGAAGACCAGCCGCGGTAATCCCGTTTTACCGTAAAAATCCACGTTTTGAAATGGTAACAAACTTCCGAGACCCGATCGAGATTCGGATATTCTTATTTGGGATTTAAACTACCATTGATGGCTGAAAGCCGTCAAAGCCGTAGAACGCGCACAGGCCTTCGTTTTGGCAGGTTATGGCTCTCGTAACTCTGAACGAGCCATAAGTTATGGCCGTCCGAATAATCGATATCTATAGGGTGCAACATCCACGGTGCAAGGTGCAACATCCGTCCGAAATGGCGAAACAGTGCCGTACGACTTTTAGAAATGCGCGCATTGATTTGAAACGGAACAGTGCCATGGTGCACTACTCTCTCGCGATGGTAAATCGAATATCAGCCCCGGTAATCCCGTTTTACTGTAAATATCCACGTGTCGAAAAAACGAAGGGCAAAAACTTTCGAGACCCGATCGAGATTCAGATAGTCTTATTTGGGATTTAAACTACCATTGACGGCTGAAAGCCGTCAAAGATGTAGAACACACACATGCCTTCGTTTTGACTAGTTTTGGCACCCGTAACTCTAGACGAGCCAGAAATTATGGCCGTCCGAATAATCGACATCTACAGTGTGCAACATCCACAGTGCAAGGTGCAACATCCATCCGAATTGGCGAAACAGTTCCGTACGACTTTTAGAAATGCGTGCATGGATTTGAAACGGAACAGTTCCATGGTGCACCACTCTCCAGCATTGGAAAATCGAAGACCATCCACGGTAATCCAGTTTTACCGTAAAAATCCACGTGTCGAAAATCGAACGGTAAAAAACATCTGAGACCCGATCGAGATTCGGATAGTCTTTTTTGGGCTTTAAACTATCATTGATGGCTGAAAGCTGTCAAAGCCACAGAACTCACAGAGAGCTTCATTTTTACTGGTTATGGCTCCCGTAACTATAAACGAGCTAGAAGTTATGGTCCTTCGAATAATCTATGTCTGCATGGTGCAACGTCCACGGTGCAAGGTGCAACATCCGTTCGACATAGCGAAAAAGTGCCGTACGACCTTTAGAAATGCGTGCATGGATTTGAAACAAAACAGTACCATGGTGCACCACTCTCCAGCGATGGTAAATCGAAGACCAGCCCCGGTATTCCCGTTTTACCGTAAAAATCCACGTGTCGAAAAAACGAAGGCTAAAAAACTTTCGAGACCCGATTGACATTCGGATAGTCTTTTTTGGGCTTTAAACTATCCATTGACGGCCGAAAGCTGTCAAAACCGTAATACACACACAGGCTTTCGTTTTGACTGGTTATGGCTCCCGTAACTCTAAACGAGCCAAAAGTTTTGGCCGTCCGAATAATCGATATCTACTGGGTGCAACATCCACGGAGCAAGGTGGAACATCCGTCCAAAATGGCTAAAAGTGTCGTACGACTTTTAAAAATGCGTGCATGGATTTGAAACGGAACAGTGCCATGGTGCTCCACTCTCCAGCGATGGTAAATCGAAGACCATCCACGGTAGACCCGTTTTACCGTAAAAATCCACGTGTCGAAAAAACGAAGGGTAAAAAACTTCCGAGACCCGATGGAGATTGGGATAGTCTTTTTTGGGCTTTCCACTATCATTGATGGCTGAAAGCGGTCAAAGCCGTAGAATTAACATAGGCCTTCGTTTTGACTGGTTATGGCTCCCGTAACTCTAAACGAGCCAGAAGTTATGGCCGTCCGAATAATCGATATCTACAGGGTGCAACATTCACGGTGCAAGGTGCAACATCCGTCCGAAATGGAGAAACACTGCCGTACGACTTTTAGAGACGCGTGCATGGATTTGAAAAGGTATAGTGCCATGGTGCACCACTATCCCGCGATAGTAAATCGAAGACCAGCCCCAGTAATCCCGTTTTGCCGTAAAAATCCACGTGTCGAAAAAACGAAGGGTAAAAAACTTCCGAGACCCGATTGAGATTCAAATAGCCTTTTTTGGGCTTTAAACTATATGTTGACAGCTGAAAGCAGTCAAAGCCGTAGAACTCATGCAGGACTTCGTTTTGACTGGTTATGGATCCCGTAACTCTAAACGAGCCAGAAGTTATGGCCGTCCGAATAATCGATATCTACAGGGTGCAACATCCACGGTGCAAAGTGCAACATCCATTCGAAATGCCGATACGATGCCATTCGAATTTTAGAAATGCGTGCATTGATTTGAAACTGAACATTACCGTGGTGCACCTATCTGCAGCGATGGTATATTGAAGACCAGCCACGATATTGCCGTTTTACCGTAAAAATCCACGTGCCGAAAAAACGAAGGGTAAAAAATTTCCGAGACCCGATCGACATTCGGGTAGTATTTTTTAGGCTTTAAACTATCATTGATGGCTGAAAGCTGTCAAAGCCGTAGAAATCACACAGGCCTTCTTTTTGACTGGTTATGGCTCCCTAACTCTAAACGAGCCAGAAGTTATGGCCGTCCGAATAATCGATATCTGCAGGGTGCAACATCCACGGTGCAAAGTGCAACATCCGTCCGAAATGGCGAAACAGTGCCGTACGACTTTTAGAAATGCATGCATGGATTTGAAACTGAACAGTACCATGGTGCACCATATTCCAGCGATGGTAAATCGAAGACCAGCCACGGTAATCCCATTTTAACATAAAAATCCACGTGTCGAAAAATCGAAGGGTAAAAAATTTCCGAGACCTGATCGAGATTCGGATAGTCTTTTTTTGGCTTTAAACTATCATTGACGGCTGAAAACTGCCAAAGCCTTAGAACTCACACAGGCCTTCGTTTGATTGGTTGTGGCTCCCGTAACTCTAAATGAGCCAGAAGTTATGGCCGCCCGAATAATCGATATTTACAGGGTGCAACATCCACGGTGCAAGGTGCAACATCCGTCCGAAATGGAGAAACAGTGCCGTACGACTTTTAGAAATGCGTGCATGGATTTGAAACGGAACAGTGCCATGGTGCACACTTTCCAGCGATGGTAAATTGAACACCAGCCACGGTAATTCCGTTTTACCGCAAAAATCCACGTGTTGAAAAAATGAAGGGTAAAAAACTTCCGAGACCCGATCGAGATTCGGATAGTCTTTTTTAGGCTTTAAACTATCATTGACGGCTGAAAGCTGTCAAAGCCATAAAACTCACACAGGCCTTCTTTTTGACTGGTTATGGCTCCCTAACTCTAAACAAGCCAGAAGTTATAGCCGTCCGAATAATCGATATCTGCAGGGTGCAACATCCACGGTGCAAGGTGCAACATCCGTCCGAAATGGCGAAACAGTGCCGTATGACTTTAAGAAATGTGTGCATGGATTTGAAACTGAACAGTACCATGGTGCACCACTCTCGAGCGATGGTAAATCGAAGACTAGCCCTGGTAATCCCGTTTAACCGTCAAAATCCACTTGTCGAAATCGAAGGGTAAAAAACTTCCGAGACCCGATCGAGATTCAGATAGTCTTTTTTGGGCTTTAAACTATCATTGACGGCTGAAAGCCTTCAAAGCCGTAGAACTCACACAACCCTTCGTTTTGATTGGTTATGGCTCCCGTAACTCTAAATGAGCCAGAAGTTATGGCCGTCCGAATAATCGATATCTGCAGGGTGCAACATCCACGGTGCAAGGTGCAACATCCGTCCGAAATGGCGAAACAGTGCCATACGACTTATAGAAATGCGTGCATGGATTTGAAACGGAACAGTGCCATGCTGCACCACTCTCTAGCGATGGTAAATCGAAGACCAACCACGACAATCCCGTTTTACCGTAAAAATTCACGTGTCGAAAAAACGAAAGGTAAAAAACTTCTAAGACCTGATCGACATTCGGATTGTCTTTTTTGGGCTTTAAACTATCATTGATGGCAGAAAGCCGTCAAAGCCCTAGAACTCACACAGGCCTTCGTTTTGACTGGTTATGGCTCCCGTAACTCTAAACAAGCCAGAAGACATGGCCATCCGAATAATAGATATCTGTAGGGTGCGACATCCCCGGTGCAAGGTGCAACATCCGTCCGAAATGGCGAAACGGTGATGTACGACTTTTAGAAACGCGTGCATGGATTTCAAATGGAACAGTTCCATGATGCACCACTCTCTCGCGATGGTAAATCGAAGACCAGCCCCGGTAATCTCGTTTTACCGTAAAAATCCACGTGTCGAAAAAACGAAGAGTAAAAACTTCCGAGACCCGATTGAGATTCGGATAGTCATTTTTGGGCTCGAAAATATCCATTGACGGCTGAAAGCTGTCAAAGCTGTAAAACTCACTGAGAGCATCGTTTTGGCTAGTTATGGCTCCCATAACTCTAAACGAGCAAAAAGTTATGGCCAACCGAATAATCGATATCTATAGGGTGCAATATCCACGGTGCAAGGTGGAACAACCGTCCGAAATGGAAAAACAGTGCGTACGACTTTTAGAAATGCGTGCATGGATTTGAAACGGAACAGTGCCATAGTGCACCACTCTCCTGCGATGGTAAATCGAAGACCAACACCGATAGTCCCGTTTTACCGTAAAAATCCACGTGTCGAAAGCTGTCAGAGCTGAAAACTATCCATTGACAGCTGAAAGCTGTCAGAGCCGTAAAACTCATAGAGGGATTCGTTTTGGCTGGTTATGGCTCCCATAACTCTAAACGAGTCAGAAGTTATGGCCACCGAGACTAATCGGTATCCACAGGGTGCAACATCCACGGTGCAAGGTGCAACATCCATCCTAAATGGCAAAACAGTGTCGTACGACTTTTAGAAATGCGTGCATGTATTTGAAACGTTATTGTACCATGGTTCACCACTCTCCACCGATGGTAAATCGAAGAGCAGCCACGGTAATCCCGTTTAATTGTAAAAATCCACATGTCGAAAAAACGAACGGTAAAAAACTTCCGAGACCCGATTGAGATTCGGATAGTCATTTTTGGGCTTTAAACAATCCATTGACGTCCGAAAGCCGTCAAAGCCGCAGAACTCACAGAGAGCTTTGTTTTGACCGGTAATGGCTCCCGTAACTCTAAACGAGCCAGAAGTTATGGCCGTCCGAATAATCGATATCTACAGGGCGCAACATCCACGGTGCAAGGTGCAACATCCATCCGAAATGGCAAAACAGTACCATACGTCTTTTAGGAATGCGTGCATGGATTTGAAACGGAATAGTACCATGGTGCACCACTCCCCAACGATGGTAAATAGAAGACCAGCCCCGGTGTCCCGTTTTACCGTAAAAATCCACTTGTCGAAAAAACGAAGGGTAAAAAACTTTCGAGACCCGATCGGGATTCGGATAGTCATTTTTGGGATTTGGACTATCACTGACGGCTGAAAGCCATCAAAGCCGTAGAACTCAAGCAGGCCTTCCTTTTGACTGGTTATGGCTCCCGTAACTCTAAACGAGGCAGAAGTCATGGCCGTCCGAATAATCGATATCTGCATGGTGCAACATCCACGGTGCAGGGTGCAAAATCCGTCCAAAATGGCAAAACGGTGCCGTACGACTTTTAGAAATGCGTGCATGGATTTGAAATGGAACAGTTCCATGGTGCACCACTCTCCCGCGATGGTAAATCGAAAACCAGCCCCGTTAATCCCGTTGTACCGTAAAAATCCACGTGTCAAAAGAATGAAGGGTAAAAAACTTCCGAGACCCGATTGAGATTCGGATAGTCTTTTTTGGGCTTTAAAGTATCCATTGACGGCTGAAAGCTGTCAAATCCATAAAACTCACAGAGAACTTTGTTTTGGCTAGTTATGGCTCCCGTCGCTCTAAAAGAGCCAGAAGTTATGGCTGTCCGAATAATCGATATCTATAGGGTGCAACATCCATGGTGCAAGGTGCAAAATCCGTCCGAAATGGCCAAACATTGCGTACGACTTTTAGAAATGCGTGCATGGATTTGAAACAGAAAAGGGCCATGGTGAAACACTCTCCCAGGATGGTAAATCGAAGACCAGCCCCATTAGTCCCGTTTTACCGTAAAAATCCACGTGTCGAAAAAACTAAGGGTAAAAAACTTCCGAGACCCGATTGAGATTCGGATAGTCTTTTTGGGCTTTATTATATCCATTGACGGGTGAAAGCTGTCAAAGCCATAAAAATCACAGAGAGCTTCGTTTTGGATGGTTATGGCTCTCGTAACTCTAAACGAGCCAGAAGTTATGGCCATCCGAATAATCGATATCTACAGGAGGCAACATCCACGGTGCAAGATGCAACATCCGTCCGAAATGGCGAAACAGTGTCGTGCGACTTTTAGAAATGCTTGCATGGATTTGAAACAAAATAGTACCATGGTGCACCACCCTCCAGCAATGGCAAATGGAAGACCAGCCACGGTAATCCCGTTTTACCGTAAAAATCCACGTGTCGAAAAAACGAAGGGTAAAAAACTTTCGAGACGCGACCGAGATTCGGATAGTCTTTATTAGGCTTTAAACTATCATTGACGGCTGAAAGCTGTCAAAGCTGTAGAACTCACACAGGCCTTCTTTTTGACTGGTTATGGCTCCATAACTCTAAATGAGCTAGAAGTTATGGCCGTCCGAATAATCGATATCTGCAGGGTGCAACATCCACGATGCAAGGTGCAATATTCGTCCGAAATAGAGAAACGGTGTCGTACGACTTTTAGAAATGCGCGCATGGATTTGAAAATGAACAGTTCCATGGTGCACCACTCTCCAGCAATGGTAAATCAAAGACCAGCCACGGTAATCCCATTTTACTGTAAAAATCCATGTGTCGAAAAATCGAAGGTAAAAAACATCCGAGTCCCGATCGAGATTCGGATAGTCTTTTTTGGGCTTTAAACTATCATTGACAGCTGAAAGCAGTCAAAGCCGTAGAACTCACACATGCCTTTGTTTTGACTGGTTATGGCTCCCGTAACTCTAAACGAGCCAGATGTTATGACCGTCCGAATAATCGATATCTTCAAGGTGCAGCATCCACGGTGCAAGGTGCATCATCCGTCCGAAATGGCGAAACAGTGTCGTACGAATTTTAGAAATGCGTGCATGGATTTGAAACAGAGCAGTGCCATGGTGCACCACTCTCCAGCAATGGTAAATCGAAGGCCAGCCACGGTAATCCCGTTTTACCGTAAAAATCCACGTGTCGAAAAAACGAAGGGTAAAGAACTTCCGAGACCTGATCGAGATTCAGATAGACTTTTTTGGGGTTTAAACTATCATTGATGGCTGAAAGCCATCAAAGCCGTAGAACTCACACAGGCCTTCGTTTTGACTGGTTATGACTCCCGTAAGTCTAAACGAGCCAGAAGTTATGGCCGTCCGAATAATCGATATCTGTAGGATGCAACATCCACGGTGCAAGGTGCAACATCTGTCGGAAATGGCGAAACAATGTCTTATGACTTTTAGGAATGCGTGCATGGATTTGAAATGGAATAGTACCATGGCACACCACTCTCCAGCGATTGTAAATCGAAAACCAGCCTCGGTAATCCCGTTTTACTGAAAAAATCCACTTGTCGAAAAAACGAAAGGTAAAAAACTTCTGAGACCCGATCGAGATTCAGAGTCTTTTTTGGGCTTTAAACTATCATTGACGGCTGAAAGCCGTCAAAGCCGTAGAACTCACACAGGCCCTCCTTTTGACTGGTTATGGCTCCGGTAACTCTAAATCAGCCAGATGTTATGGCCGTCCGAATAATCGATATCTACAGGGTGCAAAATCCACGGTGCAAGGTGCAACATCGGTCCGAAATGGCGAAACGGTGTTGTAGGACTTTTAGAAATGCATGCATGGATTTGAAACGGAATAGTTCCATGGTGCACCACTCTCCCGCGATGGTAAATCGAAGACCAGCCCAAGTTGTCCCGTTTTACCGTAAAAATCCACATGTCGAAAAAACGAAGGGTATAAAACTTCCGAGACCCGATTGAGATTCGGATAGTCTTTTTTAGGCCTTAATCTATCCATTGACGGCTGAAGGTGGTCAGAGCCGTAAAAATCATAGAGAGCTTCATTTTGGCTAGTTTTAGCCCCAGTAACTCTAAACGAGGCAGAAGTTATGGCCGTCCAAATAATCGATATCTACAAGGTGCAACATCCACGGTGCAAGGTGCAACATCCGTTCGAAATGGTGAAACAGTGTCGTACGAATTTTAGAAATGCGTGCATGGATTTGAAACAGAACAGTGCCATGATGCACCACTCTCCCGTGATAGTAAATCGAAGACCAGCCCCGACAATCCCGTTTTGCCATAAAAATCCACGTGTCGAAAAAATGAAGGGTAAAAACTTTCGAGAGCCGATTGAGATTCGGATAGTCCTTTTTGGGCTTTCAATTATCCATTGACGGCTGAAAGCTACCAAACCCATAAAACTCACAGAGAGCTACGTTTTGGCTGGTTATGGCTCCCGTAACTCTAAACGGGCCAGAAGTTATGGCCGTCCGAATAATCGATATCTACAGGGTGCAACATCCACGGTGCAAGGTGCAACATCCGTCTAAAATGGAAAACCAGTGTCGTACGACTTTTAGAAATGCATGCATGAAAATGAAACGTAATAGTGCCATGGTGCACCACTCTCTAGCGATGGTAAATCGAAGACCAGCCTTGGTAATCCCGTTTTACCATAAAAATCCACGTATCGAAAAAACGAAGGGTAAAAACTTCCAACACCCAATTTAGATTCGAAAAGTCAATTTTGGGCTTTAAACTATCCATTGACGGCTGAAAGCTATCAAAGCCCCAGAACTCACAGAGAGCTTCGTTTTGACTGGTTATGGCTCCCATAACTCTAAACGAGCCAGAAGTTATAGCCGTCCGAATAATCGATATCTGCAGGGTGCAACATCCACGGTGCAAGGTGCAACATCCGTCAGAAACAGCGAAATAGTGTCGTACGACTGTTAGAAATGCATGCATGGATTTGAAGCGGAACAGTATCATGGTGAACCACTATCCAGCGATGGTAAGTCGAACACCATCCACGGTAATTCCGTTTTACCATAAAAATCCACGTGTCGAAAAAACGAAGGGTAAAAAACTTCCGAGACCCGATCGAGATTCTGATAGTCTTTTTTAGGCTTCAAACTATCATTGACGGCTGAAAGCTGTCAAAGCCGTAGAAATCACACAGGCCTTCTTTTTGCCTAGTTATGGCTCCCGTAACTCTAAACGAGCCAGAAGTTATGGCCATCTGAATAATCGATATCTGTAGGGTGCAACATCCACGGTGCAAGGTGCAACATCCGTCCGAAATGGAGAAATAGTGCCATACGACTTTTAGAAATGCATGCATGGATTTGAAAAGGAATAGTTCCATAGTGCACCACTCTGTAGCGATGGTAAATCGAAGACCAGCCCCGGTAATCCCGTTTTACCGTAAAAATCCACGTGTCGAAAACACGAATGGTAAAAAACTTCCGAGACCTGATCGAGATTCGGATAGTCTTTTTTGGGCTTTAAACCATCATTGACGGCTGAAAGCCATCAAAGCCGTAGAACTCATACAGGCCTTCGTTTTGACTGGTTATGGCTCCCGTAAGTCTAAACGAGCCAGAAGTTATGGCCGTCCGAATAGTCGATATTTGCAGGGTGCAACATCCACGGTGCAAGGTGCAACATCCGTCCGAAATGGCGAAACAGTGCCGTACGACTTTTAGAAATGCATGCATGGATTTGAAATGGAACAGTACCATGGTGCACCACTCTCCAGCGATGGTAAATCGAAGACCAGCCCCGGTTGCCCGTTTTACCGTAAAAATCCACTTGTCGAAAAAACAAAGGGTAAAAAACTTTCGAGACCGGATCGGGATTCGGATAGTCTTTTTTGGGCTTTAAACTATCAATGACGGCTGAAAGCCGTCAAAGCCGTAGAACTCACACAGGCCTTCCTTTTGACTGGTTATGGCTCCCGTAACTCTAAACGAGCCAGAAGTTATGGCCGTCCGAATAATCGATATCTGCATGGTACAACATCCACGGTGCAAGGCGCAACATCCGTCCGAAATGGCGAAACGGTGCTGTAGGACTTTTAGAAATGCGTGCATGGATTTGAAATGGAACAGTTCCATGGTTCTCCACTCTCCCGCGATAGTAAATCGAAGACCAGCCCCGATAATCCCGTTTTACCGTGAAAATCCATGTGTCGAAAGAACGAAGGGTAAAAAACTTCCGAGACCCGATTGAGATTCGGATAGTCTTTTTTGGGCTTTAATATATCCATTGACGGCTGAAAGCTGTCAAAGCCGTAAAACTTATAGAGAACTTCGTTTTGGCTAGTTACGGCTCCCGTTGCTCTAAACGAGCCTGAAGTTATGGCCGTGCAAATAAGCGATATCTATAGGGTGCAAAATTCACGGTGCAAGGTGCAAAATCCGTCGGAAATGGACAAACATTGTGTACGACTTTTAGAAATGCGTGCATGGATTTGAAACGGAGCAGTGCCATGGTGAAACACTCTCCCATAATGGTAAATCGAAGACCAGCCCATGTCGAAAAAACGAAGGGTAAAAAACTTCCGAGACCCGATTAAGATTCGGATAGTCTTTTTTGGGCTTTAATATATCCATTGAAGGCTGAAATCTTTCAAAGCCGTAAAACTCATAGAGAGCTTCGTTTTGGCTGGTTATGGCTCTCGTAACTCTAAACGAGCCAGAAGTTATGGCCGTCCGAATAATCGATATCTACAGGGTGCAACATCCACGGTGCAAGGTGTAACATCCGTCCGAAATGGCGAAACAGTGTCGTACAACTTTTAGAAATGCATGCATGGATTTGAAATGGAACAATGTCATGGTGCACCACTCTCCCGTGATAGTAAATCGAAGATTAGCCCCGGTAATCCCGTTTTTCCCTAAAAATCCACGTGTCGACAAAAAAAAGGGTAAAACACTTCCGAGACCCGATTGAGATTCAGATAGCCTTTTTTGGGCTTTAAACCATCTGTTGACGACTGGAAGTTGTTAAACCCATAGAACTCACGCAGGCCTTCGTTTTGACTGGTTATGGCTCCCGTAACTCTAAATGAGCTTGAGGTTATGGCCGTCCGAATAATCAATATCTACAGGGTGCAACATCCACGGTGCAAAGTGCAACATCCGTCCGAAATGGCGAAACAGTGCCGTACGACTTTTAGAAATGCGTGCATGGATTTGAAACAAAATAGTACCATGGTGCACCACCCTCCAACAATGGTAAATGGAAGACCAGCCACGGTAATCCCGTTTTATCGTAAAAATCCACGTGTCGAAAAATCGTAGGGTAAAAAACTTCCGAGACCCGATTGAGATTCAGATAGTCTTTTTTAGGCTTTAAACTATCATAGACAGCTGAAAGCTGTCAAAGCCGTAGAACTCACACAGGCCTTCTTTTTGACTGGTTAAGGCTCCATAACTCTAAACGAGCCAGAAGTTATGGCCGTCCGAATAATCGATATCTACAGGGTGCAACATCCACGATGCAAGGTGCAACATCCATCCGAAATGGCGAAACAGTTTCGTACGACTTTTAGAAATGCATGCATGGATTTGAAACTGAACAGTTCCGTGGTGCACCACTCTCCAGCAATGGTAAATCGAAGACCAGCCACGGTAATCCCATTTTACAGTAAAAATCCACGTGTCGAAAAATCGAAGGGTAAAAAACATCCTTGTCCCGATCGAGATTCGGATAGTATTTTTTGGGCTTTAAACTATCATTGATAGCTGAAAGATGTCAAAGCCGTAGAACTCACACATGCCTTCGTTTTGACTGGTTATGGCTCCCGTAACTCTAAACGAGCCAGAAGTTATGATCGTCCGAATAATCGTTATTTGCAGGGTGCAGCATCCACGGTGCAAGGTGCATCATCCGTCTGAAATGGCGAAATAGTGTGGTACGTCTTTTCGAAATGCGTGCATGGATTTGAAACAGAACCGTGCCATGGTGCACCACTCTCCAGCGATGGTAAATCGAAGACCAGGCACGATAATCTCGTTTTATCGTAAAAATCCACGTGTCGAAAAAACGAAGGGTAAAAAACTTTCGAGACATGATCGAGATTCGGATAGACTTTTTTGGGCTTTAAACTATCATTGATGGCTGAAAGCCATCAAAGCTGTAAACTCACACAGGCCTTCGTTTTGACTGGTTTTGGCTCCCGTAAATCTAAACGAGCCAGAAGTTATGGCCGTTCGAATAATCAATATCTGTAGGGTGCAACATCCACGGTGCAAGGTGCAACATCCGTCCGAAATGGCGAAACAATGCCGTACGACTTTTAGAAATGTGTCCATGGATTTGAAACAGAATAGTACCATGGCGCACCACTCTCCAGCGATGGTAAATCGAAGACAAGCCCCGGTAATCCCGTTTTACAGAAAAAATCCACTTGTCGAAAAAACGAAAGGTAAAAAACTTCCGAGACCCGATCGAGATTCAAATAGTCTTTTCTGGGCTTTAAACAATCATTGACGGCTGTAAGCCGTCAAAGCCGTAGAACTCACATAGGCCTTCCTTTTGACTGGTTATGGCTCCCGTAACTCTAAATGAGCCAGAAGTTATGGCCGTTCGAATAGTCGATATCAGCTGGGTGCAAAATCTACGGTGCAAGGTGCAACATCCGTCCGAAATGGAGAAACGGTGCTGTAGGACATTTAGAAATGTGTGCATGGATTTGAAACAGAAGAGTTCCATGGTGAACCACTCTCCCGCGATGGTAAATCGAAGACCAGCCTCGATAATCCCGTTTTACCGTAAAAATGCACGTGTCGAACGAACGAAGGATAAAAAACTTCCAAGACCCGATTGAGATTCGGATAGTCTTTTTTGGGCTTTAAAATATTCATTGACGGCTGAAAGCTGTCAAAGCTGTAAAATTCACAGAGAGCTTCATTTTGGCTGGTTATGGCTCCCGTTACTCTAAATGAGCCAGAAGTTATGGCCGTGCGAATAATCGATATCTATAGGGTGCAACATCTTCGGTGCAAGGTGCAACATCCGTCCGAAATGGCAAAACAGTGCGTATGACTTTTAGAAATGCATGCATGGATTTGAAACAGAATAGTGCCATGGTGCACCACACTCCCGCGATGGTAAATCGAAGAGCAGCCCCGGTTGCCCCATTTTACCGTAAAAATCCACATGTCGAAAAAACGAAGGGTTAAAAACTTCCGAGACCCGATTGAGATTCGAATAGTCTTTTTTAGGCTTTAATCTATCCATGACGGATGAAAGTGGTCAGAGCCATAAAACTCATAGAGAGCTTCGTTTTGTCTGGTTTTGGCTCTCGTAACTCTAAACGAGCCAGAAGTTATGGCAGTCCGAATAATATATATCTACAGGGCGCAACATCCACGGTGCAAGGTGCAACATCCGTCCAAAATGGTGAAACAGTGTCGTACGACTTTTAGAAATGCGTGCATGGATTTGAAACGGAACGGTGCCATGGTGCACCACTCTCCCGTGATAGTAAATCGAAGACCAGCGCCGGTAATCCCGTTTTGCCATAAAAATCCACGTGTCGAAAAAACGAAGGGTTAAAAACTTTCGAGATCCGATTGAGATTCGGATAGTCCTTTTTGGGCTTTAAACTATCCATTGACGGCTGAAAGCTATTAAACCCATAAAACACACAGAGAGCTACATTTTGGCTGGTTATGACTCCCGTAACTCTAAACGTGCCAGAAGTTATGGCCGTTCGAATAATCGATATCTACAGGGTGCAACATCCATGGTGCAAGTGCAACATCCGTCTGAAATGGCAAAACAGTGTCGTACGACTTTTAGAAATGCATGCATGGAATTGAAACGGAATAGTACCATGGTGCACCACTGTCCAGCGATGGTAAAGCGAAGACCAGCCACGGTAATGCCGTTTTAATGTAAAAATCCACGTGTCGAAAAAACGAAGGGTAAAAACTTCCGAGGCCCGATTTAGATTCGGAAAGTCATTTTTGGGCTTTAAACTATTCATTGACGGATGAAAGCTATCAAAGCCGCAGAACTCACAAAGAGCTTTGTTTCGACTAGTTATGGCTCTCGTAACTCTAAACGAGCTAGAAGTTATAGCCGTCCGAATAATCGATATCTGTAGGGTGCAGCATCCACGGTGCAAGGTGCAACATCCGTCAGAAATGGCGAAACAGTGTCGTACGACTTTTAGAAATGCATGCACGGATTTGAAACGGAACAGTACCATGGTGCACCACTC
This sequence comes from Allium cepa, assembly GCA_030765085.1. Taxonomy (NCBI): domain Eukaryota; kingdom Viridiplantae; phylum Streptophyta; class Magnoliopsida; order Asparagales; family Amaryllidaceae; genus Allium; species Allium cepa. The sequence goes on from CM060930.1 coordinate 246,546,291, forward strand.
TCCAGCGATGGTAAATCGAACACCAACCATGGTAATCCCGTTTTACCATAAAAATCCACATGTCGAAAAAACGAAGGGTAAAAAACTTCCGAGACCCGATCGAGATTCAGATAGTCATTTTAGGCTTTAAACTATCATTGACGGCTGAAAGCTGTCAAAGCCGTAGAACTCACACAGGCCTTCTTTTTGCCTGGTTATGGCTCCCGTAACTCTAAACAAGCCAAAAGTTATGGCCATCCGAATAATCGATATCCGTAGGGTGCAACATCCACGGTGCAAGGTGCAACATCCGTCCGATATGGCGAAATAGTCTCGTACGACTTTTAGAAATGCGTGCATGGATTTGAAACGGAATAGTACCATGGTGCACCACTCTCCAGCGATGGTAAATCGAAGACTAGCCCTGGTAATCCCGTTTTACCGTCAAAATCCACTTGTCGAAAAAACGAAAGGTAAAAACTTCCGAGACCCGATCGAGATTCGGATAGTCTTTTTTGGGCTTTAAACTATCATTGACGGCTGAAAGCCTTCAAAGCCGTAGAACTCACATAGCCCTTCGTTTTGATTGGTTATGGCTCCCGTAACTCTAAACGAGCCAGAAGTTATGGCCGTCCGAATAATCGATATCTGCAGGGTGCAACATCCACGGTGCAAGGTGCAACATCCGTCCGAAATGGCGAAATAGCACCGTAGGACTTTTAGAAACGCGTGCATGGATTTGAAACATAACAGTTCAATGGTGCACCACTCTGTAGCGATGGTAAATCGAAGACCAGCCCCGATAATCCCGTTATAACGTAAAAATCCACGTGTCGAAAAAACAAAGGGTAAAAAACTTCCGAGACCTGATCAAGATTCGGATAATCTTTTTTGGGCTTTAGACTATCATTGACGGCTGAAATCCATCAAAGTCGTAGAACTTACACATGCCTTCGTTTTGACTAGTTATGGCTCCCGTAAGTCTAAACGAGCCAGAAGTTATGGCCATCCGAATAATCGATATCTGTAGGGTGCAAAATCCACGGTGCAAGGTGCAACATCTGTCCGAAATGGCGAAACACTGCCGTACGACTTTTTGAAATGCATGCATGGATTTGAAACAAAATAGTTCCATGGCGCATCACTCTCCAGCGATGGTAAATCGAAGACTAGCCCCGGTTATCCCTACCGTAAAAATCCACTTGTCGAGAAAACGAAAGGTTAAAAACTTCCGAGACGCGACCGAGATTCGGATAGTCCTTTTTGGGCTTTAAACTATCATTGATGGGTGAAAAACTTCAAAGCCGTAGAACTCACACAGGCCTTCCTTTTGACTGGTTTTGGCTCACGTAACTCTAAACGAGCCAGAAGTTATGGCCGTCTGAATAATCGATATCAACAGGGTGCAACATCCACGGTGCAAGGTGCAACATCCATCCGAAATGGCAAAACAGTGCGTATGACTTTTAGAAATGCGTGCATGGATTTGAAACGGAACAGTGCCATGGTGCACCACTCTCCGCGATGATAAATCGAAGACCAGCCCCGGTTGTCCCATTTTATCGTAAAATTCCACATGTCGAAAAAACGAAGGGTAAAAAACTTCCGAGACCCGATTGAGATTCGGATAGTCTTTTTTATGCTTTAATCTATCCATTGACGGCTGAAAGTGGTCAGAGCCGTAAAACCCACAGAGGGCTTCGTTTTAGCTGGTTTTGGCTACCGTAACTCTAAACGAGCCAGAAGTTATGGCCGTCCGAATAATCGATATCTACAGGGTGCAACATCAACGGTGCAAGGTGCAACATCCGTCCGAAATGATGAAACAGTGTCTTATGACTTTTAGAAATGCGTGCATGAATTTGAAACAGAACAGTGCCATGATGCACCACTTTCCCGAGATAGTAATTCGAAGACCAGCCCCGGTAATCCCGTTTTGCCATAAAAATCCACGTGTCGAAAAAACGAAGGGTAAAAAACTTTCGAGACCCGATTGAGATTCGGATAGTACTTTTTGAGATTTAAACTGTACATTGACTGCTAAAATGTATCAAACCCGTAAAATTCACAGAGAGATACGTTTTGGCTGGTTATGGCTTCCGTAACTCTAAACGAGCCAGAAATTCTGGCCGTCCGAATAATCGACATCTACAGGGTGCAACATCCACGGTGCATGGTGCAACATCCGTCTGAAATGGCAAAACAGTGACGTACGACTTTTAGAAATGCATGCATGGAATTGAAATGGAACAGTACCATGGTACACCACTCTCCATTGATGGTAAATCGAAGACCAGCCCCGGTAATCCCGTTCTACCATAAAAATCCACGTGTCGAAAAAACGATGGGTAAAAACTTCCGAGACCCGATTGAGATTCGGAAAGTCATTTTTGGGCTTTAAGCTATCCATTAACGGCTGAAAGTTATCAAAGCCGCAGAACTCGCAGACTGCTTCGTTATGACTGGTTATGGCTCCCGTAACTCTAAACGAGCCAGAAGTTATAGCGGTCCGAATAATCGATATCTGCAAGGTGCAACATCCATGGTGCAAGGTGCAACATCCGTCAGAAACGGCGAAACAGTGCCGTAGGACTTTTAGAAATGCATGCATGGATTTGAAACGAAACAGTACCATGGTCACCACTCTCCAGCTACGGTAAATCGAACACCATCCATGGTAATCCCGTTTTATTATAAAAATCCACGTGTCGAAAAAACGAAGTGTAAAAAACTTCCGAGACCCGATCGAGATTCGAATAGTCTTTTTTAGGCTTTAAACTACCATTGACGGCTGAAAGCTGCCAAAGCCATAGAACTCACACAGGCCTTCTTTTTGCCTGTTTATGGCTCCCGTAACTCTAAACAAGCCAGAAGTTATGGCCATCCGAATAATTGATATTTGTAGGGTGCAACATCCACGGTGCAAGGTGCAACATCCGTCCGAAATGGCTAAATAGTGTCGTATGACATTTCCAAATGCGTGCATGGATTTGAAATGGAATAGTACCATGGTGCACCACTCTCCAGCGATGGTAAATCGAAGACCAGCCCCGGTAATCCCGTTTTACCGTAAAAATCCAATTGTCGAAAAAACGAAAGGTAAATAACTTCCGAGACCCGGTTGAGATTCGGATAGTCTTTTATGGGATTTAAACTATCATTGACGGCTGAAAGCCTTCAAAGCCGTAGAACTCACACAAGCCTTCGTTTTGACTGGTTATGGCTCCCGTAACTCTAAACGAGCCAGAAGTTATCGCCGTCCGAATAATCAATATCTGCAGGGTGCAATATCCACGGTGCAAGGTGCAGCATCCGTCCGAAATGGCGAAATAGTGCCATAGGACTATTAGAAATGCGTGTATGATTTGAAATGGAACAGTTCCGTGGTGCACCACTCTCCCACAATGGTAAATCAATGACCGGCCCCGATAAACCTGTTTTGCTGTAAAAATCCACGTGCCGAAAGAACGAAGGGTAAAAAACTTCCGAGACCCGATTGAGATTCGGATAATCTTTTTTGGGCTTTAAAATATCCATTGACTGCTAAAAGCCGTCAAAGCTGTAAAACACATAGAGAGCTTCGTTTTGGATGGTTATGTCTCCCGTAACTCTAAACGAGCCAGAAGTTATGGCCGTCCGAATAATCAATATCTACAGGGTGGAACATCCACGGTGCAAGGTGCAACATCCGTCCGAAATGGCGAAACAGTTTCGTGCGACTTTTAGAAATACGTGCATGGATTTGAAGCGGAACAGTGCCATGGTGCACGACTCTCCCGCGATGGTAAATTGAAGACCAGCCCCGGTTGTCCCGTTTTACCGTATAATTCCACATGTCGAAAAAATGAAGGGTAAAAACTTTCGAGACCCGATTGAGATTCAGATAGTCTTTTTTTGGCTTTAATCTATCCATTGATGAAGAAAGCTGTCAAAGCCTTAAAACTCATAGTGAGCTTTGTTTTGGCTGGTTTTGGCTCCCGTAACTCTAAATGATCCAGAAGTTATGGCCGTCCGAATAATCGATATCTACAGGGTGCAACATCCACAGTGCAAGGTGCAACATCCGTCCGAAATGGCAAAACAGTGCCGTACGATTTTTAGAAATGCGTGCATGGATTTGAAACGGAACAGTACCGTGGTGCACCACTCTCCAGCGATGGTACATCAAAGACCGGCCACGGTAATCCCGTTTTACCGTAAAAATACATGTGACGAAAAAACGAAGGGTAAAAAACTTCTGAAACCCGATTGAGATTCGAAAAGTCATTTTTGGGCTTTAAACTATCCATTGACGGCTGAAAGCTATCAAAGCCGCAGAACTCATAGAGAGCTTCGTTTTGACTGGTTATGGCTTCCGCAACTCTGAACGAGCCACAAGTTATGGCTGTCCGAATAATCGATATCTACGAGGTGCAACATCCACGATGCAAGGTGCAACATCCGTCCGAAATGTCGAAACAGTGCCGTACGACTTTTAGAAATGCATGGATGGATTTGAGACGGAACAGTACCATGGTACACCACTCTTCAGCGATGGTTAATCGAAGACCAGCCCCGGTAATCCCGTTTTACCGTAAATATCCACGTGTCGAAAAAATGAAGGGTAAAAAACTTCCGAGGCCCGATTGAGATTCAGATAGTCTTTTTTGGGCTTTAAACTATCCATTGACAGATGAAAGTTGTCGAAGCCGTAGAACTCACACAGGCCTTCGCTTTGACTGGTTTTGGCTTCCGTGACTCTAAACGAGCCAGAGGTTATGGAGGTCTGAATAATCGATAACTACAGGGTGCAACATCCACGGTGCAAGGTGCAACATCAGCCCGAAATGGCGAAATAGTGTCGTACGACTTTTAGAAATGCGTGCATGGATTTGAAATAGAACAGTATGATGGCACACCACTCTCCAGCGATGGTAAATCAAAGACCAGCCTCGGTAATCCCATTTTACCGTAAAAATCAACGTGTCGAAAAAATGAAGGGTAAAAAACTTCCGAGACCCGATTGAGATTCGGATAGTCTTTATTAGGCTTTAAACTATCATTGACGGCTGAAAGCTGTCAAAGCCGTAGAACTCACAGAGGCCTTCTGTTTAACTGGTTATGGCTCCTGTAACTCTAAACGAGCCGGAAATTATGGCTGTCCGAATAATCGATATCTGTAGGGTGCAACATCCATGGTGCAAGATGAAACATCCGTCCGAAATGGCGAAAAAGTGTCGTACGACTTTTAGAAATGCATGCATGGATTTGTAACGGAACAGTACCATGGCGCACCACACTACAACGATGGTAAATCGAAGACCAGCCACGGTAATCCCATTTTACCGTAAAAATCCACGTGTCGAAAAACCGATGGGTAAAAAACTTCCGAGACCCGATCGAGATTCAGATAGTCTTTTTGGGCTTTTAAGTATCATTGACAGCTGAAAGCTGTCAAAGCCGTAGAACTCACACAGGCTTTCGTTTTGACTGGTTACGGTTCCCGTAACTCTAAACGAGCCAGAAGTTATGGCCGTCCGAATAATCGATATCTTCAGGGTGCAATATCCACGGTGCAAGGTGCAACATCCGTCCGAAATGACGAAAGAGTGCCATACGACTTTTAGAAATGCTTGCATGGATTTGAAACGGAACAGTGCCATGGTGCACCACTATTTGGCATTGGTAAATTGAAGACCAGCCACGGTAATCCAGTTTTACCGTAAAAATCCACGTGCCGAAAAAACGAAGGGTAAAAAACTTCCGAGACCCGATCGAGATTAGGATAGTTTTTTGGTCTTTAAACTATCATTGATGGTTGAAAGCCATCAAAGCCGTATAACTCACACAGGCCTTCGTTTTGACTGGTTATGACTCCCGTAACTCTAAACGAGCCAGAAGTTATGGTCGTCCGAATAATCGATATCTACAGGGTGCAACATCTACGGTGCAATGTGCAACATCCGTCCGAAATGGAAAAACCGTGTCGTACGAATTTTAGAAATGCATGCATGGATTTGAAACGGTACAACGCCATGGTGCACCACTCTCCCGAGATGGTAAATCAAAGACCAGCGCTGGTAATTCCGTTTTACCGTAAAAATCCACGTGTCGAAAAAACGAGGGTAAAAAACTTTGGATACCCGATTGAGATTCGGATAGTCTTTTTTGGGCTTTAAAACATCCATTGACGGTTGAAAGCCGTCAAAGCCGTAAAACTCGTAGAGACTTCGTTTTGGCTGGTTATGGCTTCCATAACTCTAAACGAGCCAGAAGTTATGGCTGTCCGAATAATCGATATCTATAGGGTGCAACATCCACGGCGCAAGGTGCAACATCAGTCCGAAATGGCAAAACAGTGCCGTACGACTTTTAGAAATGCGTGCATGGATTTGAAATGGAACAGTGCCATGGTGCACCACTCTTCCACGATGGTAAATCAATGACAATCCCCGGTAGTCCCGTTTTACCGTAAAAATCCACCTATCGAAAAAATGAAGGGTAAAAAACTTCCGAGACCCGATTGAGATTCAGATAGTCTTTTTTGGTTTTAAACTATCCATTGATGGGTGAAAACTATCAAATCCGTAAAAATCACAAAGAGCTTTGTTTTGGCTGGTTATGGCTCCCGTAACTCTAAACGAGCCAGAAGTTATGGCCGTCCGAATAATCGATATCTATAGGGTGCAACATCCACGGTGCAAGGTGCAACATCCGTTCGAAATGGCGAAATAGTGCCATGTGAATTTTAGAAATGCGTGTATGGATTTGAAACGGAACAGTTCCATGGTGCACCACTCTCACGATGGTAAATCGAAGACCAGCCCCGGTAATCCCGTTTTACCCTAAAAGTGCACGTGTCGAAAAAACGAAGGGTAAAAAACTTCCGAGACTCGATTGAGATTCGGATAGTCTTTTTTGGTCTTTAATATATCCATTGACAGCTGAAAGCTATCAAAGCCGTAAAACTCATAGAGAGCTTCGTTTTGGCTGGTTATGGCTCCCGTAACTCTAAACGAGCCAGAAGTTATGGCCGTCCGAATAACCGATATCTATATGGTGCAACATCTACGGTGCAAGGTGCAACATCCGTCCGAAATGGAAAAACAGTGCCGTAAGACTTTTAGAAATGTGTCCATGGATTTGAAACGGAATAATTCCATGGTGCACCACTCTCCCGCGATGGTAAATCGAAGACCAGCCCCGGTAGTCCCGTTTGACCGTAAAAATACACGTGTCGAAAAAACGAAGGGGAAAAAACTTCTGAGGCCTAATTGAGATTCGGATAGTCTTTTTTGCGCATTAAACTATCCATTGACGGTTGAAAGCTGTCATATCCGTAGTACTCACAGAGAGCTTCATCTTGACTGGTTATGGCTCCCGTAACTCTAAACGAGCCAGAACTTATGTCCGTCCGAATAATCGATATCTACAGGGTGCAACATCCACGGTGCAAGGTGCAACATCCATCCGAAAAGGAGAAACAGTGCCGTACGACTTTTAAAAATGCGTGCATGGATTTGAAACGGAACAATACCATGGTGCACCACTCTCCAGCGATGGTAAATCGAAGACCAGCCACGGTAATCCCGTTTTACCGTAAAATCCACATGTCGAAAAAACGAAGGGGAAAAAACATCCGAGACCCGATTGAGATTTGGATAGTCTATTTTGGGTTTTAAACTATCCATTGACGGCTTAAAGCTGTCAAAGCCATAAAACTCGTAAAACATGTGCAACATCCACGGCGCAAGGTGCAACATCCGTCCGAAATGGCGAAACAGTGTCGTACGACATTCAGAAATGGGTGCACGGATTTCAAACGGAACAGTACCATGGTGCACCACTCTCCGGCGATGGTAAATCGAAGAACAGCCCCGGTAGTTTTACCGTAAAAATCCACGTGTCAAAAAAACAAAGGGAAAAAAACATCCGAGACCCGATTGAGATTCAGATAGTCTTTTTTGGGCCTTAAACTATCCATGGACGGCTGAAAACTGTCAAAGCCATAAAAATCGCATAGAGCTTCGTTTTGACTGGTTATGGTCCGATAACTCTAAACGAGTCAGAAATTAAGGTCGTCCGAATAATCGATATCTACAGGGTGCAACATCCACTGTGCAAGGTGCAACATCCGTCCGTAATGGCGAAACAGTGCTGTACGACATTTAGAAATGTGTGCATGGATTTCAAACGGAATAGTACCATGGTGCACTACTCTCCAGCGATGGTATATCGATGACCAGCCAAGGTAATCCCGTTTTACCGTAATGATCCGCGCGTCGAAAAAACAAAGGGTAAAAACTTCCGAGACCCGATTGAGATAGGGATAGTCTTTTTTGGGCTTTGAACTATCCATTGGTGGCTGAAAGCTGTCAAAGTCGTAGAACTCACACAGGCCTTCGTTTTGACTGGTTATGGCTCCCGTAACTCTAAACGAGCTAGAAGTTATGGCCGTCCGAATAATCGATATCTACAGGGTGCAACATCCACGGAGCAAGGTGCAACATCCATCTGAAAAGGCGAAACAGTTCCGTATGACTTTTAGAAATGCATGCATGGATTTGAAACGAAACAGTACCATGGTGCACCACTCTTCAGCGATGGTAAATCGAAGACCAGCCACGGTAATCCCGTTTTACCGTAAGAATCCACGTGTCGAAAAAACGAAGGGTAAAAAACTTCCGAGACCCGATTGAGATTCGGATAGTCTTTTTTGGGCTTTAAACTATCCATTGATGGATGAAAGCTGTCGAAGCCGTAGAACTCACAGAGAGCTTCGTTTTGGATGGTTATGGCACCCGTAACTCTAGACCAGCCAGAAGTTATGGCCGTCCGAATAATCGATATCTGCAGGGCGCAACATCTACGGTGCAAGGTGCAACATCCATCCGAAATGGCGAAACAATGTCGTACGACTTTTAGAAACGCGTGCATGGATTTGAAAGGGAACAGTACCATGGTGCACCACTCTCCAGCGATGGTAAATCGAAGACCAGTCACGGTAATCCCGTTTTACCGTAAAAATCCACGTGTCGAAAAAACGAAGGGTAAAAAACTTCCGAGACCCGATTGAGATTCGAATAGTCTTTTTTGGGCTTTAAACTATCCATTGACGGATGAAAGCGGTCAAAGCCGTAGAACTCACAGAGAGCTTCGTTTAGGCTGTTTATGGCTCCTGTAACTCTAAACGAGCCAAAAGTTATGGCCGCCCGAATAATCGATATCTGCAGGGTGCAAAATCCACGGTGCAAGGTGCAACATCCGACCAAAATTGCGAAACAGTGTCGTACGACTTTTAGAAATGCGTGTATAGATTTCAAACGGAACAGTACCTTGGTGCACCACTCTCCAGCGATGGTATATCGAAGACCAGCCATGGTAACCCGTTTTACCGTAAAAATTCACGTGTCAAAAAATGAAGGGTAAAAAACTTCCAAGACCCGATTGAGATTCGGATAGTCTTTTTTGGGCTTTAAACTATCCATTGACGGTTGAAAGCTGTCAAAGCCGTAGAACTCACACAAGCCTTCGTTTTTACTGGTTATGGCTCCCATAACTCTAAATGAGCCAGAAGTTATGGCCGTCCGAATAATCGATATCTATAGGGTGCATCATCCACGGTGCAAGGTGCAACATCAGTTCGAAATGGCGAAACAGTGTCGTACGACTTTTAGAAATGCATGCATGGATTTGAAACGGAACAGAACCATGGTGCACCACTCTCCATTCGATACCCCCTTCGATACATAACTCCATTCTAAATGAAAAATCGTGAAGCTTTTTGGAAAACTTGTCTTTTCTCGCTTCGACGCTCGGGTAATATACCATGCTCAATGTAATTTCGATAGGGGGTCATCCACGACTCCCTATTGGAAGTAGCTTCAAATGTGAAATCATTATCCATTCGATCAATGCTTTTAGAGAATAGAGTATCAACAGGAACGAGTCCCAAGTGTTGAGCTTCGCCTGTACTGGCCAACTTGGCCAACGAATTGGCTTTCTGATTGTGCTCTCGAGGTATGTAGAAAATGGTATAATAATCAAACCGATCAAGCATCTGCCGGACTCGGATTAGATAAGCAGCTAGTCTTCGATCTTTGGCCTGATATTCACCCCGAACCTGACATACTACCAACTGGGAATCACAGTAAATTTTCACAGCAATAATTCTTAGGTCATGGGCTAAGTTCAACCCAGTATGCAAAGCCTCGTATTCAGCTTCATTGTTGGTTGCACGGAAATCAAACTTTAAAGCGTATCATATGGATCGGCCCTTTGGGGTTTCAAGCACTACCCCTGCACCCGAGTACCGATCGTTGGATGCACCATCAGTGTACAGCTTCCATATGTATTCGGGAGATTTGCTAGTCTCAGGTAGGTGATCGGGAACAGTGAATTCGGCAATGAAATCTGCTAGGACTTGGCCGTGAATGGCTCTTCTCGGAGTATATGTGATGTCGAATTGACTCAATTCAATGTTCCATTTTAATAACCTGCCAGACGTCTCAGGCCGTGTGAGGATCTATCGTAACGGCTGATCGGTGTATACAGTTATGGGATGAGGCTGAAAATAGGGACGGAGCTTCGTCGAGGTGATGACTAGGTAATATGCCAACTTTTCTAGCCTTGGATAGTTTCTCTCGGCTCTGGTCAATCGTTTACTAACATAGTAGACCGGTTTCTGCACTCGGTCTTCCTCCCGAATTAACGCAGCACTGATTGCGTTTTCAGATACCGCCAGGTAGAGATATAACTGCTCTTGGTCAACATGTTTTGAAAGAATCGGCGGTGTGGAAAGATGTTGAACTAGTGATTGAAATGCGCCCTCGAATTCCGTAGTCCATTCGAAGATTCGTTTCCCTTTTCGGATCAGATCGAAGAAGGGTATGCATTTGTCAGTTGATTTCGAGATGACCTGCTCAGTGCTGCAACCTTTCCATTAAGACTCTGAACCTACTTTATGGTCCTTGGAGTTTGAAGATTCCTGATAGCCCAGATCTTTTCAGGGTTGGCCTCTATTCCTCGGGCGTTGATGATGAATCCAAGGAATTTTTCGAATGCGACTCCAAAATGACATTTTAGCGGATTAAGCTTCATCCCGTATCTCCGGAGGATATTGAACATCGATTCTAAGTCTTTGAGGCGATCAGTGGAGTGTTCCGATTTCACCAACATGTCATCTACATAAACTTCCATAGTCTTTCCGATATGGTCAGCAAACATCAGGTTGATTAAGCGTTGGTAAGTCGCTCCGGCATTCTTTAACCCAAAAGGCATGACCTTGTAGCAGTATAGTCCCAGGTCAGTTACAAAGCTCGTATGTTCTTGGTCGGGCACTGTTTGCACCAAAATTGGTCAACATACTCTTCGGGAGTCGTTGAAGAGATAATAACGAAGAATGTAAATTCAAAACAAATATTATCTAACAAAAACTCCAATCAACAGTAAAGTAAATGCGTAGACAAGCGATTTATAGTGTTTCGGCATGTTGCCTACGACCACTGTGAAGCTTTTTGATGTTTTATTGATTCTCTTTCAATGATTACAAGTTGTTACAGCGATCAACAGCAAGTTACAGCTAGAAATTCAAAATCAACAGCAAAATTATGATGTAGGATGATGGATATCTCAATCCGGCAGAGTCTAGGCGCTTCAGAATCAAAAGATCCCTTTTCTGTTGGCTCTGGGGCTCTATTTATAAGCGTAGGCTGCTGATATTTCGCTGAAAACTCAGGAGACCACTTCTGGTATGTGAGGGGGCCCACATGCCCAGCCTCAGGAAATTTGGGCCCACTTTGGCATCGGTTCGAACTCCATTCGAACCGATCAAGAATTCATCCAATCGGGGTGAAATTTGGGGTGGACATTTTTCGACATGAATGCAAGCTTCTGTGAAAATTTCGTGGCATTTGTACCTGTGGATTGAGAGATATGATGGATTCGAGATAGGGTTCATTGCGTGGCCGTTTGATTCGAAACCATCCATTCGAATCGATGGTTTCGAATCGATGGTGGTATGCGCCTTCGTGGTGACGTGGAGCGCAAACTTCGAACCGATCCGCTCTTCACTCCGATTTGATCGCTTCGACTCCATGTATCTCGGTGTAATCGAACCGACGGATGACACATCATCGTGGCTAGTTGACCCAGTGGATTCGAACGAGGGTTCACAGATGGGTTCGAACAAGGCTCCAATAATGGGTTCGAACAACCGATGCTTGGTGGACTCGAACAAGGATTCATTGATGGATTCGAGCTTTGCAACCTCTCCATGGACATGAGGCCCATGGATATGAACTAGATGGATTCGAAGGTGATGGAGCCAAACCCGAGGCGCTTTGGTGGGTTCGAAGCCTATCGATACGAAGGTGATCGGTTCGAACGATTGATCAGTGATGGGCTCGAAACCTAGGTCTTCCCCTTCAAATTGAATCGATCATAACTCGAGCGTATGAACTCGGATTGACTTGCAATTCGAGATACTGACCTCTATGACCTTTCTTGTCGTGTCCTATCAATTGTAGCTCCATCTGGATTCGGACAAAATTCAGCGATATCCATAGCGAAACGAAGTATGACCAATTTCTGATACAAACTATCCTTTGTTTTCGATCGATCTTTTGGTATCGTGGCTTTGCGAAAAAGCGGGATAACATTTTGCCCCCCAAAGTACGTCTTGTGGGAACATGACGTGCTTTGAATAGCTGCAATTTCTCTCTGAACAACATTGCTCTCTTTTTTGTTGAGACTCGTACTCCGTATTGCTATAACCTTGCGTTGATATGATTGATTGCTGTATAATAGCGCTTAGCCGTTGGCTGTTGCATTTGTAACAGGATGAGTATTCAATTCCTGTAAATGTTTAAAATCGAATGTTAGTTCGACATATATGCACATATGTGCGTTTGACCGTTGTTAACGTCGTGCGTCCACGAGTCGTTGTCAGTTCAATTTGCTATTGAATTTCGTATCGATCCTCTCCTGAACCGATATAGAAGGTCGAAGGAAACTACTTTGGGTTGCACGAATGTGACACTTCGAACCAATGTGTTGGAGAATTGATGGGTTCGAAATCTACATTCGTATGGATGGAGTACGCTTGTACTATGATGGGTACGAAACTGACATTCGAACTGATGTGAATGGATGGATACGAAATAATAGTTCGTATCGATAGGAAATGATGGATACGAAATTCGTCGTCCGTATCGGTAGGTTGTGGATGGACTGTGAACAGGGGCTTCGAACTGATGTGCCCAATGTGAGTTTCGCATCGATGCGACTCGATGTTTTGCCGTGTGCATCGTATCGATGAAACATGAGGTTAACTTCGAATCCACAAGGCATTGGGCAAATGGTTTCGAATCGAGATTTCAAAATGATCCACGCCTTGACTGGTTGCGACCGGTCACGTTTACTGGAAGGGGATTCGTCTCGGTCACCCTCAAAGCTCCATATAAATAGCAGTGGGCTTGCCACTTTTTCACTTTTCACTTTTTACACTCGCCTTGCTTTTACTGTGTTTTGCATCGTTTCAAAGTTTCTGAGAATCAACACCGTGTTACGTATTTGAACCATTCAATATCCAAGACTTTAACTCCTCGAATCCATCACTTATACTAGGTAATTAGCCTCGAATCCAAACGGGAAAGTTACTTCGAACCTATCTCTTCTTTATCGATTGCTCACTCCGGTGGTTGGCAAAACCAGATCTGGTTTGGGAGGACTTCGAATCGATTCATGGACTCAAGTTCGAATCGATGATGGCGGCGTCATTTTCCCTTGGATTTCGCATCGATCCCTGGAATGACTTTATGGGGGTGACGCAGTTCGCACCGATTGACCATCTTTGATGGGTCCATTCGAATCGATGGTTTCGAATCCATCAGCTATCGGTTCGAAGTTCTCAACTTTGCATCGATACGGAGGGTATCGATTCGAACATGGTTGATGTTAAGTTGAGGGTTTCCTTATCAGTTCGAACCAGTTAACCAAGGATCGATTCGAAGTCATCTTTCAATGATCGATTCGAATATGACACCTGATCATCGGTTCGAAGCGCGCCTTTCTGCATCGATTCGAAGTGATGTTGGGATGGGTTCGAATGAGCTCCCTATGATTGGTTCGAACCCTCTATGATGGATACCAAAGTTTGACATTTTCTAAGCATAATTCCGACGAGATTCATCCTTGCACATCTGGACTTGATAATTAAACTGCATACTTGACCACCTTTCGAAGCTCGTCGATGGAACCATAACAACTTCTATCCACATCAAATTCCATCATACAAACGGTTTAGTGATGACGGTCAGCGATGACGGTCATTCCTACTGGGTCTCGTAGCTTTATCGTTTGCATATTTCCTTTAATTCTGTGATATTCATAGAAGTAATGCATGGCATTATACAACATACATTCATACACTATACACTGGGGAACGCACGGGTCCTTTGTCGTCTAACGATGGTTTCTCATGAGTTAGCTAGTCATGGAACCTTCAAGTTCGCAACAGCAGGAGGTTCAAAGCATGGTTATTCCGAGACTAGAGGTTCCGGATATCGAGCCTGAGATCATCGGTCCGGCCCCGGACGAATTCCCCAATGCTTCTTTTATTGCCAACCCATCGGATTCCATTCAATCCAATATCTTTGAGTATATGTTGGGGAGAATATGCTTGAGGCACGACATGTCGTTGGATGACGTGTTATTGCCGGGGCCGAACGATAGACCGCATAATCCGCCGGAAGGATATACAGCATTCAATCGCCAAGCGTGCGCGGCCGGGACGCTTCCTCCATTCAACGAGTATATAAAGGAAGTGTTGTCTTTTTTGAGGATCGTTCCGTCTCAACTACACCCGAACGGATATGCTTCCGTGAACAGCCTGTTCATCGTCTTCATGGAGTACCTTCATAGGCCACCGATCCCGACTGAGATCAGATATCTATTTAATTTCAAGACCCGAGGTGACTACCCTTCCTTCACATTTCTGGAAGCAGTGAGGAATTGCCAAGTGGTCACTGGGTCCTGGACCAGATTGAGTTACTAGAGGATGGAATGGGTCTATGTCAGGTGTCATCCGGGGTTTGCTCGACGATGGTTATTCAGACGTGAGTGTAGCTGAGTTATCAAGTAATTATTAAGGCAATTGCAGTCAAAGTGAAACTTATGTTTCTTCCTTTTTACAGCGACGATTCACCGACCAGAGGGCGAACACTTTAAGGAGATGGTGCGAGTACTGCGAGAAGCCCCGAGTGAAGATAGGGATATCGAGTCGCTTCTGACCGATAGGAATCTTCGGACTTACGGGTTGATCGAACGAGGGCAGAGCATAAAGTTCGACAGGGCATTGAGGACTGCTTCGAAGAAACGAGTCAAGCACAAGAAGCCCAAAGTTATTATATCCGAGGAGGCTGATTCTGAAAGAACTTATACTGACGACAAGCCGTTGTTGGAGCCTACAGACGTGGTTCAGGATATCGCAGAGCAAATAAAAGGCAAGGCAACCGTCGTCACATCAACTAAGAAGGGGAGATGGAAATCGGTTGTCACGGCCCGATCCTCTTTCGGAGTTAGAATTTCGGAGATGTCTCCTCCGAGAACTGAAAGTCTTTATGAAGGTCTCGCCGATATTCCAATTCCGGACGATGTGTCCCTGCAACATGATGCCGGATTGGAAGAACTTTCAGAAACTTTAAGTTTTGAGCGAGTCTTTTCCCACTGGTGTGGGGGACACATCCGGTTGGTCGGGGGGTTTCACATTCATACATATTTCACAACACTGCATAACCTTTGACCATAAACTACATGTATTAAAGGGTGATTAATCCTGCTTTATTTTGCTTTACAGATACTATGTCTAGGCAAGGTTCAATGCTAGGGAGTCTCCGACATGCCCGCAAGTCTTCATATTATGATTCGCGCAAACGAGAAAGGGACAGAGACTACGACCAGGGACGCTCTGGGTATTCTAGTCAGGAGAGATATGACACAGATAGTGGCTATAAACATCGGTCTCAATCGCGTACTCCACCTCCTTCCAGGGATCCCATACAATCTCCTGTTCATGTCTCACGTCCCTCTGAATCTTGACACCACGTGTCGGCCTCTCAATCTTCTATGCATGGATCCCGCCATTCTAGGGGCGAAACTATTACTGGTGCCATTTCAAAACAGCCCCCCGTGGAAATTTCAGGGGAAGGAGCAATCGGGCTTGCTCAGCTAAAGTAGGATTTTCCAAACATCTGTTTCGACAACTATATCTTTCCTCCACATTTAAAGAAAATCCCGAAGGAAGCTGAGCAATTGGTACATGATTACGTACACGATTTTTATGCTTAGTACAAAGCGTGGTCGAAAGCGGCTGGCAAAGCGTCGGCATTGGCCTTTGAGCGTGGGGCTACCGTCGAGAGATTGCAGGCCAAGCTAGCTCAAGAGAGCCGTATTATTGAGGTGCTAAACACTGAGGCTGAATCTTCTCGAAAATCTGTAGTGGAGGCTATCAAAAAAGCCGACGAAGCCTAAGCAACGATGGATAGGATGAAACGTGAGCATTACGCCACGGTAGCGGATATGGGCCATCGAAACACTATGGTTACTGCTGAGAGGGACGCAGCTCTGAAGGAGCTAAACGAGCTTAAGTCCAAATTTGCTGAAATAGCCAAGGATAGGTATGACGCGAACATCGCAGCCCTGGAGGCATGCGAGCAAGCCGTGGTGCTGCGGACTGAGGGGGATGCGGCAGTAGCCAAGGTCCAGGTGGTCGAGACGGAGGTTGAGGAGAAAGTTCAACAAGCGGAGGCCAGGCTGGAGGCCGATATTGAGGATTTGCTCATCACCTACAATGCCAACGTGTTGAGACACAGAAATTTGGCCTGGCCCTAAGATTACCCGGTACACCTCCGCAGCGCTTGGGGTCGATTGGTTGATGAAGAAGAAGAAGTGTATCCGGGTAAATCGATCGACCGATTCGAACTCGAAAACCGGTTGCTGACAGATGATGAGAAGAAGATCCTCCGTGACGCTATTATTGCTCATGAGAAGGAGATGATTGGTGGCCGATCTTTGGAGGTTGGAGTGGGATCAGGTGTTGAGCATCACGCCACTGTTATTGACACCACCGCTCCACCTTCGTTGGAGCCTGTATCTATGGTGGGTTCACAATCTGTTCCTGCTTATGACCCAGAACAACCGCGGTTATCTCCCATTCGGGAGCACGTCTCTAAGGCCTTCCAACCGTCAACGAGCCAAACTGAGGAAGGTACTTTGAACATATCTCAAGTATGTTTCTATTAAAGTGTTTGTTTTGAAGCTTTTTGTGTCAAAATTGGGCACAACACTCGTCAAAAGTTTTTGAAGAGATAATAAATGAAGAAAGTAAATTAAAACGTGGATTGCCTAACAAAAACTCCAAATAGCAGGAAATAAATTGCACAAGAGACAACGATTTAGAGTGGTTCGGCAATTTGCCTACGTCCACTATGAAGTTTTATTACTTTATTGCTTAATATTCGGAGAGTACAACTTTTTAATGCCCAAGTACAGCAAGTAGTAAGCCAAAATTCGAAATCAAAGGCAGCGGTGGTGCTCTGAAGCAATTCTGGCAGCGTTTAGACGTGCTTTATCTCTAAAATTCTCCGATCCCTTTTCTGAATGACCAGGGGCTCTATTTATAAGTGCTGGAGGCTGATATTTCGCCTAAAATTCGGGGAGACCACTTTTGGCACGTGTGAGGGGCCCACATGGCCGAATTCTGGAGATCCGGGCCCACTTTGGGATCGATTCGACCCTTGGTTCGAATCGATCAAAAAAGTGTCCAAACGTGATGAAACTTGGCATGGACATTCTTCTATGTATATGCAAGCTCCTGTGAAAATTTCGTAGCATTTGGACTTGTAGATCTCAAGTTATGATCGATTCAAGATTGCGCTTTCGGCCAACAAGCTTGGTTCGAATCGATTCCTTAGGGTCGAATCCATAGGGTTGAATCCATCATCTTAGCCGCCTTGACTTAGTGGGTTCGAGGTAGCATGCGTGGAGTCGAAGCGGGGGAAAATGATGGGTTCGATCATGTGCTTCAATAATGGATTCGAAGTTAATCATCTGCATGGATTCGAATGTCTCCCCCTTGATGGATTCGAAACGAGATTATGTCTCGTGCATTTGAACCGAGACTTGCTCGACGGATTCGAGGCGAGGCCATCTGATGGATTCGAAGGAAGAGGTGACTTGATGGATTCGAACTAGGGAAGGCTTTGGATGGATTCGAAGCATGGTTACCTCTGATGGATTCGAACGAAGGCACGTCCCTGATGGATTCGAAGCAGGGAGTGCATTGGATGGATTTGAAGTGAAGGCTTGCCTGATGGAGTCGAAGCAAATGCGCTCCTCATGGATTCGAGGCAACACGTGTCTGATGGATTCGAACCAAGGCCTCCTCTTGATGGATTCGAGCCTATGTTATTTCTGATGGATTCGAACCTTATACTACCCTGATCCATTTCCCA
Source organism: Allium cepa (assembly GCA_030765085.1). Taxonomy (NCBI): domain Eukaryota; kingdom Viridiplantae; phylum Streptophyta; class Magnoliopsida; order Asparagales; family Amaryllidaceae; genus Allium; species Allium cepa. The sequence goes on from CM060930.1 coordinate 246,564,761, forward strand.
TTGGCAATAACTTGAGCATACGAACTCGGATTGCCCCGAAACTTAGAATGTTGGTTTCTACAGCTTTGCTTGACGTGTCTCATCAATTGTAGCCCGATCCGGACTCGGGCAAAACTCGTCGATATTTGTAGTTGCCCAACAATCATTCAAAGCTAAGGATGTATGATCCCGGCTCTCTCTAGTTAGTTCCTTGGTATCTCGGCCTTGCCAAAAGGCGGGATAACATTTTCCCTCCAAAGTACGTCTTGTGTAAACATGATGTGCTTTGAAAAGCTATAATCTAACGCAGGACAATTAAGACTTGCTCTGCTGTAAGCTGTATTCTTTATTGCTGTTATCAACTGTCGTATGATTGTGATCGGTTGTTCGTCGTCGAAATCATGACAAGTTGAATATCTGATCCCTGTGAATGATAAAGATCAAATATTAGTCAAACATATATGCATATGTATATCACCTTGACTTTGGTTAACGTTGCGTGATTGCAAGTTGTTTCCAGTTTGGTTTGTTACCGAATTCTGCATCGACCCTCTCCTGAACCGATTTGAGATTCGGGTTAAAACATTGTTGTTATGATCGTCTATGATCATCCTCTTGTATCGATCCTCTCCTGAATCGATGTAAAAGGTAGACTAGTAATTTTTCATATCGGAGCACTACGTTCGTTCTCATCGGTGGTGTCTAGTGGATTCGAAGCATGTTTGTTCGAATCGATAGAGTTTCGAATCGATGGAATTGATGGTTATGGAATCGGTACTTCGAATCAATAGGATTTTTCAATTTAGTCCTCGTTCAGGTGCTTCGTATCGATGACGCTCCGCATCGATGCTGTCTTGATGGATTCTAAGTCACGTATGTTCTAATCGATTGTCTGGCATCTTCTTAGTGCTTCCTCGAATCGATGATGCCTCGCATCGATTAAGTTGGGATAGATTCGATTGTGTAAAAGACAGGAAGGCAATGGATTCGAAGTGAAGTATGGATTTGGCCGTGCGATGGATTCGAAGTAACGGCTCTATGCTGTGATGGATTCGAACGCAATGGGTTTGTACGCGATGGGTTCGAACGTGATGGATTCGAACGTGGCTTGTTCGAATCGACCAGCACATTACGATTGGGGTCGGTCATTTTGACCGGGAGACGAATCGTCCCGTTTCTTTCCTGGAATCCATATAAATACATGAGGTTAGGCGCTTTTTTCACTTTTTACTTTTCACTGTTGCTGTATCTTCTTCTTCGAATCGATCTTCCAGAGCTTAGAACAAGCGCGTCTTCCACGAATCGATCGAATTTCTTTAATCTTTCCTTTGTGATTTCACTAAATTAGGTAACTGATGGATCAAGCCGAGTAAGGAGTGATGGAACTGGAAGTCCTTGATATCGATTCGACCTTTTCTTCTTGAAAATCTCAAGGAGTGGGGGGATCTGGACGAGGTGGTTCGACTCGATGGAACTGAGGAGTGAGGTTGTTTGTGCCAAAATTGGTCACAAACCCCAAGCGTTGTGAAAGCACCAGTGTTGGAATATAAATCAGCAAGTATTCAAACAAAAATCACAGATCTAAGCAAGTAAAGCAGAAATTATAAACAAGGACACACGTTTTATAGTGGTTCGGCTATCTCCGGCCTAAGTCCACTTCAAAGGTTTTCCCTTTTATTTATGTTCTTCGCTGATTACACTTGATTACAGCGGATTCCAATAGATTATAGCTCTGAAATTCGAGTACAACGGTGATTGTGGAGTGCAAAGTAGAGTCTTGATGCTTCAGAGTCTTGATTTTGCCAAAGAGAAGTCCCCTCCCCTTTTCTGAATGTCCTCGGGCTCTATTTATAGGCGTAGGAGGCTGATATTTCTCATAAAAATCAGGTAGACCACTTCTGGCACGTGAGGGGGCCCGCATGGCCGAAACCTGGAGATCCGGGCCCACATTGGGATCGATTCGACCTTTGGTTCGAATCGATCAAGAAATCGTCCAATCGCGATGAAACTTGGCGTGGACATTCTTCGATATGTAGAAGAACTCCTGTAAAAATTTCATGGCATTTTGATCAAGGGATTGAAAGACACAATCGATTCAAGATGGTGTTCTTCGGCCTGCTGGTTGGTTCGAATCGATCCTATGGGTTCGTTCGAATCGATCAGTTCGAATCCATAGGGTGGAATCCATGCTTCTATGACGTGGCGCGTGTTCTTCGAGTCGATCCACCTATCTCTCCGAGTTGAATGGGTCAAGTCCGAGTTTGTAGCCGCGTTTCCTTGATGGCTTCGAGTGCTGGGTTCGAAGGTATGCTTCGAATCGATGGAGAGGTACTCGTTCGAATCGATCCAAATACGTTACTCCGGATCGATTCGAAGTTGTCTTTAACATGGGGATTCGAAGACAGTATGGAGCCGAAGCCATGATGGGTTTGTGGTCGTGCGAAGATGGGTTCGAACGATGGATTCGAGGCATGGCTATCAGGGGGCTTGCTTGAGGGAGTCGAAGTAAGGGTGCTCCTCATGGAATCGAAGCAAGGATATGGAGTGGCTTTAGTTGGATGGATACGAAGGAAGGTCATGGGAAGGATTCGAAGTAAATGGAGTCGAAGTTGATGGATGCAAGGCGGGCACTAGCTAATCGATTCGAACGTCGTCTCTGCTTATGGATTCGAACGTGATGCCTACCCTGATGGGTTCGAACTAGATGGGTTCGAACCAATGAAGGGGTGATGGATTCGAACCGAGCAAGGTCCATCTCTCTCAACTTGAATCCATCATAACTTGAGCATACGAACTCGGGTTGACTTGAAATTTGAGATGCGGACTTCTATGATCTTTCTTGTCATGTCCTATCAATTGTAGCTTAATCTGGACTCGGCAAAAATTCATCGATATCCATGGTTATCCTGCAATGCTCAATTGATTTTCAAGAATAATAATCATTGATTTTTAGTAAATTTTTTGGTATCTCAACTTTGCCAAAAGTTGGGATAACACTTTGCCCCCCAAAACATGCCTTTTGGTAAAAGGTATATTTTGAACGGTCTTAAATCGAATGCAGTAAATTCATGTTTCATTCATAGCTGCAGTATTATCAATCAATTTTATGGCTGTTCGAAGCCGAATCAGCATTCGTGAAGTTCCGTAGTCTCTTCGGACTATTAATGGCTACTCTGAACCCTTACTAAGCCCATTCTAGACTTAGTGATTGAATAGAAAGATCCTATCGCACTCGGGCGTTGCCTTCTATCCCTTGCACTCTGGTCCTGGTTAGGACATATAGCGATGTCATGGTCGTTCTGGACCGATCATAGCCTCTCCGGGCTCTTGCTGGATCCCATCCTGTCACTCTCCGGTGAAGGGAAAATAGCGCTTAAGTGAGTTGATCATGTCGCTCTCCGGCGAAGCAACTCACTTCTTGCACTCCGGTTCAGTGTATCTGAACATTAAGCGATGTCTTGGTCATTCGAGACCGATCATAGCCACTCCGGGCTCTTGCTGGATCTCATCCTTTCATTCTCCGGTGAAGGGGAAACAGCGCTTAAGTGAGTTGATCCTGTCGCTCTCCGGCGAAGCAACTCACTTCTTGCACTCCGGACCCCGCCTCTCCGGGTAGGGTCATAAAGCGATCATTTTTATATTGGTATTAATGTTCATCTTCTGACTCTCCGGTCAAAAGGTTTATTGCAAGAAGTTTTAATTTATTTATTTAAAATTCGAGTTCTAGATGTTCAATCTCAAACATCAGAAAAAGCTAAATATTGCCTCTCTGGGCGTATCGGTTTATCTCCATCTCAGAGCATGCCTAGGGATCTCTCCGGTTCCCGTACATGTGTAAGTGGAGTTACCATTTATTCTGAAAACAAATCTAAATAGAATTATTCGACCGAAGTCCAAATCCCGGACTTAGCCTTTGCCATCTTAAATCAGTGGATGATGAGTCGTGATCCCGATCCAGGATTGTTCCTGTTAGGAGGAGGCAGTAGTTGTTCAGGCCTTACCGTCGCTATCCGTTCTCTGACAACTTGAGGCAATCTACCTCCCCTGGCGTGTTCTTCCACCTCATCCCTTAGGTGGTGGCATTCGTCTGTGGTGTGCCCATCCAGCTCATGGAATAGGCAATATTTTCCTGTCCTACGCTCCCGCTCAGTGGGATCCCTTATAGGTGGCTTTCGATAGGGGAATTGCCCCCGTGTCTCTGTGTAAATTCTTTCTAGGCCTGCAGTCAGATCTGTGTACTGCCTAAATCTTGGTTCTCGGAATTTCTTCCGTTTATCAGGACTGTCGTGTCTGTCATCTTGTTTCCTCTTTCTCTTGTCCGCTCCGGACTGTTCTCTGGAGGTTCCTTCGCTCTGCGCAACATTTGTTTCCAGCCTCTCGGCTCGTCATTCTTCTAATTGGATGAACTTTTAAGCTTTATGAAAGAACTCTCCAAGATCTTGTGGTGGATCTTTAGTCAGAGAATCTTTAAATTTGGTACCTTCCGCGACTCCTGCCACCGCCGCCATCAAAATCATCGATGGATCCGGGCGATCTACAGAAGTCACTGTTACATTGAATCTTAGTAGGAAATCTTTTATGGACTCTCCGGCCCTTTGCTTGATCGAAGCTAAAGTCATCACGCTCTTGGGTCGCGTCACATGGACCCTGAACTGTCTCATGAAGCAGTCTACAAGCTCGCTCCACGTTCTGATTGATCCAGTCTCTAGTTGCCTGAACCAAAGTACAGCCAAATCCGACAAATATAGAGGGAAGCATCGTGCCATCACTTCCTCGGATGCCCCCAGCACTTCCATGTGCCTAATGTACCTGGTAATATGCATGGTTGGGTCTGACCTCCCGTCATAAGGTTCCAGCGTTGGTAGTTTGAATTTTGGAGGGTTCCTTGCGTTTTGGATGTTCGGAGTGAACGGACTCCGACTAAATTCTTCCAGCCCTCCACTAGGTAGTCCTCCTCTCATGATTCATCGCATTAGGCCAATCATTCTCTCGTCTTCGTCTAGGGGTTGCCCCCTTTTCAAGTTCCTATCTTGTCCCCCGAGCCTCGAAGGGAATTCTGGTACATATTCTTCTGGTGGTTCGTTAGCATATGTATTGACTCCAGCTTGTTGAGCTCCGTCTGTCGGTCTTCCAGCATCGGACCCTGAGGGTCCACCCCCAATTCCTTGTTGATCACCTTCAACTCCTATATTCTGGTCCTGAACCTGACCTTCATTAGCTTCTCTAATCCTGATTCCTTGTCCCGCACTAGCAGTTGTTGTGGTTGGTCCAAGGTTCTGCATATTCGTCACCCTCATTTGTTCAGGAAATTCTACAGCATCTCCTGTTAGGTCTTTATCATGCTTTCGCGTATTGAATTAGCCATAGCCATTTCATCTCTAGTGATGTAGACGGAAGCTTGTCCTTCTCCTGCTCCGGAGGATGCTTCTTGGCTTCCTCCTTATTGGCTTCGATCAATTCTTTGTCTTGTTTGTCGAGTCATTGTCTTTGAATTAGAAGTCTTCTAACTCTTAAATCTGAATTCCGAATCTGATGTAGCGGGTGCTAGTTCTTCTCAGTGAAAGCACCAAAGTGTTTGTGCCAAAATTGGTCACAAACCCCAAGCGTTGTGAAAGCACCAGTGTTGGAATATAAATCAGCAAGTATTCAAACACAAATCACAGATCTAAGCAAGTAAAGCAGAAATTATAAACAAGGACACGCGTTTTATAGTGGTTCGGCTATCTCTGGCCTACGTCCACTTCAAAGGTTTTCCCTTTTATTTATGTTCTTCGCTGATTACACTTGATTACAACGGATTACAATAGATTATAGCTCTGAAATTCGAGTACAACGGTGATTGTGGAGTGCAAAGTAGAGTCTGGTAGAGTCTTGATGCTTCAGAGTCTTGATTTTGCCAAAGAGAAGTCCCCTCCCCTTTTCTGAATGTCCTGGGGCTCTATTTATAGGCGCAGGAGGCTGATATTTCTCCTAAAAATCAAGTAGACGGCTTCTGGCACGTGAGGGGGCCCACATGGCCGAAACCTGGAGATCCGGGCCCACATTGGGATCGATTCGACCTTTGGTTCGAATCGATCAAGAAATCGTCCAATCGCGATGAAACTTGGCATGGACATTCTTCGACATGTAGACGAACTCCTGTAAAAATTTCATGGCATTTGGATCAAGGGATTGAAAGATACGATCGATTCAAGATGGTGTTCTTCGGCCTGCTGGTTGGTTGGAATCGATCCTATGGGTTCATTCGAATCGATCAGTTCGAATCCATAGGGTCGAATCCATGCTTCTATGACGTGGCGCGCGTTCTTCGAGTCGATCCACCTATCTCTCCGATTTGAATGGGTCAAGTCCGAGTTTGTAGCCGTGTTTCCTTGATGGCTTCGAGTGCTGGGTTCGAAGGTCTACTTCGAATCGATGAAGAGGTACTCGTTCAAATCGATCCAAATACGTTACTCCGGATCGATTCGAAGTTGTCTTTAACATGGGGATTCGAAGACAGTATGGAGCCGAAGCCGTGATGGGTTTGTGGTCGTGCGAAGATGGGTTCGAACGATGGATTCGAGGCATGGCTATCAGGGGGCTTGCTTGAGGGAGTCGAAGTAAGGGTGCTCCTCATGGATTCGAAGCAAGGATATGGAGTGGCTTCAGTTGGATGGATACGAAGGAAGGTCATGGGAGGGATTCGAAGTAAATGGAGTCGAAGTTGATGGATGCGAGGCGGGCACTAGCTAATCGATTCGAACGTCGTCTCTGCTTATGGATTCGAACGTGATGCCTGCCCTGATGGGTTCGAACTAGATGGGTTCGAACCAATGAAGGGGTGATGGATTCGAACCGAGCAAGGTCCATCTCTCTCAACTTGAATCCATCATAACTTGAGCATACGAACTCGGATTGACTTGAAATTTGAGATGCGGACTTCTATGATCTTTCTTGTCATGTCCTATCAATTGTAGCTCAATCTGGACTCTGCAAAAATTCATCGATATCCATGGTTATCCTGCAATGCTCAATTGATTTTTAAGAATAATAATCATTGATTTTTAGTAAATTTTTGGGTATCTCAACTTTGCCAAAAGTTGGGATAATAGAGGTCATTTGAGTCGTATCGATCAGAGTGTCGTCTCTCATTGCTTCGCATCGATCCAAGAATGAGCAGTTCGAGTCGATTTTGAATGCATAGCTTCGAATCGATGGTCGTAAAAGAAAAAAGGCTCGCGGCGATCGATTCGAAATAGCGGTATTCTGATCGATTCGAAGGAGCTTAATATTAATCGATTCGAGGTAATGATATGTTGATCGATTCTAAGGAGTTAAACTTTGATCGATTCGAAGTCATGTGAGGCTTCATGGATTCGAACTGCTCCTCTGTTCCAAGGTCTCATCCAGTCAAACTACATGGAATTGGGGCGTGTCGATTCGAAGTTCTTTGATTCGACTCGTGTTGATTCGAGCCGATCGATTCGAACGTTCTTGCTTCTGGGATCCCCACTCTTCTGAATTGCTCCAATATATGAACTACGACCAATTTCAAGTTGAACTTTAACGAACTCAATGAACTTTTAGCATACTTGACTCCGGCGAGCTTCGGCCTTGCATAATCAATATTTTACTTGACCTTCCCTTTGGAGCTCGTCGATGGCACCATTACTTAAACAAAATATAACGAATTTATACTTGAATTGGTCGGTAGCATCTGGGTGGCGCGAAAGTGACGGTCAGCGATGACGGTCGTTTTCATTCTCAAATTCCAAAGTTTCGTCATTCAGACATCTTGTTTCAATTTGTAAAATCTATTTAAGTTTTGCATAACACTTGCACTGCACGACATACTCATACACTTTGCATCGGAGGAATGCATGGGCCTTTTATGTATTTAACGCCGCTTTCTGGTGAGTTAGTTAATTATGGAATCTTCGAGTTCTCAACAACAAGAAGCACAAAGCTCGCCTCTTCTAGCGCTTGAGATTCCGGAAATCCCTCCTGAAGTCATAGATCCCGCTCCGGACGAATTGCCGTAGGCCATATCTATTGATGATCCTATCGATTCTGTCCAGTCCGATATCTTGGAGTCTCTGTTGGGCCGGATATGTTTGAAACATAACATATCCCTGGACGATGTTTTATTACCTAGTGCCAGTGACAGACCACACAACCCACCTGAAGGATATACTGCCTTCTACCGTCATGCCTGCGCGGCTGGATCTCTTCCTCCTTTTAACCAATACATCAGAGAGATGTTGTCGTATTTATGAATCGCTCCTTCACAACTCCATCCCAACGGGCATGCACTACTGAACAATGTCTTTGTCATATTTATGGATTGCCTTTTTTGCCCGCCAAGACCTAACGAGATCAGGCACATATTCAATTTCAAGAGTAGGGGTGATAGCCCGTCTTTCACTTTTCTGGAGGCGGTCAGGAACTGTCAGGTTGTGACTGGGGCCTGGACCAGGCTTAGTTATTTCAAGAACGAGTGGTTTTTTGTTCGATGCCCCCCAGGGTTTTCCAGGAGATGGTTATCCAGACGTAAGTATCATAATTCGTTTTTGAATAGCCACTTTTAATACTTTACACTAATACTCTGCTATTCTTGCAGCCATCATTTCGAGACCTACCGGTGGGCATTATAGAGGCGTCGTTCAAAGCTTGCAAAGGGTTCCACGCGATTCAAGGCACATAGACTTGCTGTTGACTGGCGATAACTTAAGGACATTGGGTTTGATTGAGATGGGCCAGAGTATTGTAATTGAAGGATTGGCGAAATCGGCCTTGAGGAAGAAGAAAGTGTCAAAAAGAAAACCTAGCGTTGTGATAAGAGAAATGAGCGACGATGAAAGAACGCCCACGGACACTGAGATAGCAGCCGACCTTTCCCGAAGAGAAGAGGGCCAGAAAGGCAAGGCTGCTGTACCTAAGTTTACGAGATGGAAGTCTGTAGTCGTAACCCGTTCCAAACCTAGGGTTACTGTTTCCAGTGCCTCTCCTCGCCAGTCCAGAGACCTTTTTACAGGGCTGGACGATATTCCCATTCCGGACTAGGTGTCTCTACACCACGGGTCCGGGTTGGAAGAGCTCCGGGAAGCGCTTGATATAAGCGAATCTTTACCCGTTAGTGTAATCGACGCTTCTGGTTGGTCGGGGGGTTTGCGCATTTATACACTTTTAACAACACTTCACGACTTCCACATGCATTGCAGTGCTTTTTCTTGGCATTTAACCGAATTGTTTCTTCTTTACAGGTGCCATGTCAGATCGTCCTTCTACACTTGATAGACTTCGGCGAGTGCATCATTCTTCATCTTATTACGAGTCTCGCTGAAGGGATTCTGACCGAGATCGTGAGCGGAGGTATTATGAGCAAGAGCATCGCGATAGGGATCATTCCCGATATTATTCTAGCCAGGAGCGTTCTGATAGGGACCGAAGGTACCGTTCACCCTCTCGTTCTTCTCCGCCATCCAGAGGCCAGGCACCTGTAGTCGAACCTTCGCGGAAACAACCATCTCAACAAATCTCTAAACCTGGTCCACATTGTTCAAGGACTGATACGGCTACGACCGTAACTGTGGAGGAGGCCCCTCTTGAACCATCTGGCGAAGGGGCTATTAGAATTGCTCAACTGAAGAAAGATTTTCGAGAAATATGCTTTGATGCCTATATCTTTCCACCTAATCTCAAAAGAATTCCCGAAGAGGCTGTGAACACCGCCCTCAACTATACTCGGGATTTTTATGCTTAGTATAAAGAATGGTACAGGGCGGCTGTTAAAGATTCGAAAGTAGCCTTCGAACGAGTCAAAGTTATTGAGAAACTTGAAGCAGACTTGGCTCAAAAGAACCGTATTGTTGACATACTTCAATCTGAAACGGAATCTTCTCGCAAGGCCGAACTGGAGTCGCTAAAAAAGGTCGACGAGACTCTAGCTTAGATGGCGAAGATGCAACAAGCGCATTGTACTTTAGTTGAAGATTTGGGACATCGGTACAAAAATGTTGAGGCCGAGCGGCGGTCAAAGAACTTGAGGAGTTAAAGGCTAAATTCGCCGACCTAAACAAGGAAAAAGATGACGCTAACACGGCCGCACAAGAAGCGTGCGAGCAAGCCGTGTCTCTCTGAGCTGAGCAAGACGCGGCGGTTGCTAAAGTTGAAGCGGTGGAGGCAGAAGTGGAAGGGAGAGTTCAAGCAGAGATATTCAGAGTGGAAGCCGAGTTTGATGATCTTCTTGACACTTATAATGCTAATGTGCTTGAGCACAGGAATCTCTCATGGCTCGGAGATTATTCTACACTTCTACTCAGTGCTTGGAGAAAATTGGTGGCGAACAAGAAAGCATCTCTCTCTGAAGGCACCGTAGATGAATTTGAACTTGAGTCTCGCTTGTTGAGCGAGGAGGAAAGGAAACTTCTCCATGAAGCGATGGTTTCTTCTGAGAGAGAGACTTGGTTTTCATCATTTGGAAACTGGAGAGGGTTCTGGAGCTGCACATTATAGTGAGGATGTTTCAGTTGATGCCCCGACCTCGTCTGGAGTTACTGCTACAGTTGGTCCACATGTCGTCCCTGCTTATAACCCGGGTCGACCAGAACTGTCTCTCGGTACAACTACTGTTTCTGAACTCATCTCATCACCGAGCCGAGGCAAAGAAGGTATTCTAAATGTTGCTTAAGTGTTTTCAGAATAATTGACTTAGAACAGATCGTTTGACTAATTATTCTCATTTCTTTTCGACCAGTGACTGAAAGTGATGCGCCAGCACCTCCAGTATCACAAACTTCATAGCCAATGCAAGGAGCTGTCGTTGATGAGGCTATTACAACTACCACCGTGACCGTCGAGATGGGAGAGGGGAGTTCGATGTCGTTGGATGTTCAAATGATTGAGGAACTTCTTAAGCAACCATGTGAACCCTTTACCGATCCTTCCATTGCAATGTGTGGAGTCGCTCCAACTTTTAGCTCGTTCATGCCGACCGTTTGTGTGTCCAGCGCTGCTCGGTCTTCCCGAGAAGAAGAAATCTTTGCCGAGATAAGCGCTGAAATGGCAGCAGTGACAATGGTCGGTGGTTCCGGAAGTGATGTTGCTCCGTCAAGCTTAACTCCTTTAATGGTTACTTCTCTCGCTGGCACAGCTGTAACTTCTAGTGTCGAAGCTTCACCACCTGTTACGGCTTATATTCCTCCGGTTCGTCCTCACAAAAGGATCTCTATCCCTTCCAGCTCCGAGAAAGACGTGGATATTATGCCAGATCCCGAGGATGCTCCAAAAAAGGACAAAAAACCTCGCAAGAAGCTGGGTAGTGGTTCTAGCGGCTCAACTCCGAAGAAGAGACCCCGGAAGAAGAAAGAGTGAACTTCTCGTTTTACCACGCAGTAGTGAAAGGGCAATTTTTTTCTTTTCCTTTTTAGGCCGTGTATAAGTGTCGACTCGGCACCCACTTTACGGATTGTTCTTTGTTTTGTCATGTAATCAAATCCCCTTTTTTGTTTGTTGATAAAATGAAAAACAACTCTTATCTCTTTTGCTTAAGTATTGCGTTGATCATCTCGTGCTTGTATATGTCATAAGCCCGGAATACATGTCCACACTTCGGGGACTTAACACAATTTGCAACTAACAGTTCGGCCCATATTCTGTGAACTTATTAAGTACCTACGTTTATGACTTAGTTCGCTCTCCGGGAACCTGTATTCGACGTTTATACTCCAAGTCACATTCCGGGAATTTGAAGTTAGCTCATATTCTGGGAGCGATGGATTTATGCTCCGGCTCGCGCTCCGGCTCGCGCTCCGGGAACCGAGAGTTGAAGTTTATACACGAATTCGCACTCTGGGAATTAAGAGTTGGCTCACACTCTGGGAGCAATGGATTTATACTCCAGTTCGCGCTCTGGGAACCGAGAGTTGAAGTTTGTACTCCAATTCGCACTCTGGGAATTAGGAGTTGGCTCGCACTCTGGGAGCGATGGATTTATACTCCGATTCGCGCTCCGGGAACCGAGAGTTGAAGTTTGTACTCCAATTCGCACTCTGGGAATTTGGAGTTGGCTCGCACTCTGGGAGCGATGGATTTATACTCCGGTTCGCGCTCCGGGAACCGAGAGTTGAAGTTTGTACTCCAATTCGCACTCTGGGAATTCGGAGTTGGCTCCCACTCTGGGAGCGATGGATTTATACTCCGGTTCGCGCTCCGGGAACCGAGAGTTGAAGTTTGTACTCCAATTCGCACTCTGGGAATTTGGAGTTGGCTCGCACTCTGGGAGCGATGGATTTATACTCCGGTTCACGCTCCGGGAACCGAGAGTTGAAGTTTGTACTCCAATTCGCACTATGGGAATTTGGAGTTCGCTCGCACTCTGGGAGCGATGGATTTATACTCCGGTTCGCGCTCCGAGAACCGAGAGTTGAAGTTTTACTCCAATTCGCACTCTGGGAATTTGGAGTTAGAGGAGGGATTGTCGTGTATCAATCCCTGTGAATGTTGATGTAGTGCTCTGCCCCCGAGCTCGGGTTTCACTTAGCGAGTGACCGGTCGTATCACAGTCACTCCTTATTTGAATAAATCCCACCGCGTGATGGAACTTAGCTCTTTGTGCATTGTGATATTGTACGTCATATTCAGTGAATCACAGCTCTGGCTCGAAAAGATGGCATTTTATTGCTGAAACGAGAAAATATGGCAAAGTCAGTTGCCTTATTACAAATTTAAATCTTGAAATGCTAGAATAAAATGGAAAGGAATAAATTGACAGAAAATAAATTAGTAAAGTCTTCTATATGTAGTAGCGACGAAGACTTTCGCTATTCCAAGCTCTCGGCAAGGCAAGACTGTCAACGATCGATAATTTGAACGTGCCATCTCCGAGCTTTTGTGAAATCACATACGGCCCTTCCCAATTTGGCTTCATGTGCGAAGGAACCGGATAGACCCTCTTGAGTACGAGATCGTCGAGTTCGAAGGTTCACGGACGGACCTTGGCGTTGTACCGTCGGGCGACTTGACTTCGATATGCGGCTGCCCTCAAATCAGCCTCCTTGCGCTTCTCGTCGAGTAAATCCAAAGATTCAGCAAGTAATATGGCATTTGTTTTCGGATCATAATACGTTACACGACGAGAGTGCACTTCCATTTCGACTGGAATAACGGCTTCAGAACCATAAGATAGAGAAAACGGGGTATGAACGGTTGCAGTTTTATGAGTCGTTCGATAGGCCCATAATGCCATAGAAAGTTCGTCGACCCATTTTCCCCCAGCCTTTTCCAGTCGTTTCTTTAGAACGGACTTGATAACATTATTAACAGCTTCAACTTGACCATTTGCTTGAGGGTGCGCTACTGCAGAGAATTTCTTATGGATGTGGAATCGTTGACAGAAATTCTTGAATTCAGCACTGTCGAATTGGGTTCCGTTATCGGTGACGATGGTATGTGGGGGTCCAAAACGGCAGAAGATGTTTCGTACCATAAAGTTGATTACTTTCTTTGGTGCAATTGTCGCAAGGGGTTCAGCTTCAGCCCATTTTGTGAAATAATCAACTGCGACGATGGCGTACTTCGCGCCACCTTTGGCCAGAGGCAATGTGCCGATGATATCTATTCCCATACCGCAAATGGCCAAGGACTGACCATTTGGGTTATCTCAGTAGGTGGGGCTCTAGGAATTTGAGCGTGTTTCTGGCATTTGTCACATTTTCTAGCATAGTTTGCAGCATCGCGTTAACGGTAGGCCAATAATACCCATACCGAAGTATTTTCTTCGCAAGTGCTTGCCCTCCAGTGTGATCGCCACATTCTCCTTCGTGTACATCGTGTAACACTCGTTTAACTTCATCGTGCGCGATACACCGGAGGAGAGGAACAGAGTATCCTCTTCGGTAAATGATTCCATTTTGGATAACAAATCGTGAGGCCTTTCGTAGAACTTGTCTTTTCTCGCTTCGTTGCTCGGGCAATACACCACGTTCGATATAATCTCGATAAGGAGTCATCCACGACTCCTTATTGGAGGTAGCTTCAAATGTGAAATCAGTCTCCCTTTGATCAATTCTCGGAGAGGATAGGGTTTCAACCGGTACAACCCCCAATTGCTGAGCCTCACCCGTACATTCCAACTTTGCCAACGAATCAGCTTTTTGATTGTGCTCTCGGGGTATGTAGAAAATGGCATAGTAATCGACTTAATCAAGCATCTCCAGAACTCGAGTTAGATAAGCGGCTAATCTTCGGTCTTTGGCCTGATATTCTCCTCGAACTTGACATAGTACCAACTGGGAATCGCAGTAGATCTCTACAGCAATGATTTTCAGATCACGGGCAACCTTTAGTCCGGTAAGTAGAGCTTCGTACTCGGCTTCGTTGTTGGTTGCACGGAACTCGAACTTTAAAGCATAACAGATGGATCGTCCCTCGGGGGTTTCAAGCACTACCCCAGCTCTTGAGCACCGATCGTTTGACGCACCATTGGTGTACAGCTTCCAGATGTATTTGGGAGATTTGCTGGTCGCGGGCAAGTCTTCAGAAACAATGAATTCGGCTATAAAATCTGCTAGGACTTGGCCGTGAATGGCTCTTCTTGGAGTATAAGTGATGTCGAACTGACTCAGTTCGATGTTCCACTTTAGTAACCTACTAAACGTCTCAGGCCGCGTGAGGACCTGTCGTAACGGCTGATCGGTGTACACGGTAATAGGATGAACCTTGAAATATGGACGGAGCTTCCTCGAGGCAATGACTAGGCAATATGCCAACTTTTCAAGCTTTGGATAATTTCTTTCGGTTCTGCTTAATCGTTTACTCACGTAGTAGACCGGTTTTTGAACTCGGTCCTCCTCCGGAATTAATGCAGCACTGATTGCATTTTCAGATACCGCCAGGTAGAGATATAACTGTTCATGAACTACAGGCTTTGAGAGGATTGGTGGTACGGAAAGATGTTGGATTAGTGATTGAAATGCGCCCTCACATTCTGCAGTCCGAAGTTTCTTTTCCCTTTTCGAATCAAATCGAAGAAGGGAATGCATTTGTTGGTCGACTTTGAGATAAACCTGCTCAGTGCTGCAATTTTCCCATTAAGACTCTGGACTTGCTTTATGGTTCTCGGAGTTTGAAGATTTCTGATAGCCTAGATCTTCTCAGGGTTGGCCTCTATTCCTCGGGCATTGACAATGAATCCAAGGAATTTTCCAGGTGCGACTCCGAAATGGCATTTTAGTGGATTATGCTTCATGCCGTATTTTTGGAGGATATTGAACATTGACTCCAAGTCTTTGACATGATCATCAGAGTATCACGATTTCACCAACATGTCATCTACATAAATCTCCATAGTCTTCCCAATTTGATCGGCAAACATCCGGTTGACTAAGCGTTGATAAGTTGCACCAGCATTCTTTAACCCAAAAGGCATGACCTTGTAGCAGTACAATCCCAAGTCGATTACGAAGCTTGTGTTCTCTTGGTCGGGTACGTGCATGGGTATCTGATTGTAACCTGAGTAAGCATCCATGAAGGATAATAATTCATGTCCGGCGGTTGAGTCTACCAGTTGATCGATTCGGGGAAGCGGAAAGCTGTCTTTCGGGAAGACTTTATTCAGGTCAGAGTAATCTGTACACGTTCTCCATTTCCCGTTTGGTTTCCGGACAAGCACGGGATTGGACACCCACTCTGGGTATAAAGCGTCTCTAATGAACCTATTTGATTTCAACTTATCGACCTCTTCTTTCAGGGCGGCAGATCTCTTTGGATCCATACCACGTCTTTTTTGCTTGACCGGGATATACCGCGGGTCAATGTTCAAAGTGTGGCTTGCGATGTCCGGCGAGATTCCACACATATCAGAGTGTGTCCAAGCGAATACGTCGAGATTCGCCCGGAGAAAATTAACCAATTCCTGTTGTGTCTCTTGGTTAAGCTGAGACCCAGTCTTCAACATTCTTGAGTCATTGTGATCATAGTCAATCGGGACACCGATGGTTAGCTCGGCCGGAGAAGCTTGGCTTTCCGTAGATTCTTCTTTATTATCATTGTCCCTTGGGTCCAGATCCTTTTGGAATTGGTTGTGGTGCCCAGGCCGAGGCCCAGGCGCTAGTTGTCAATCGTCAGTAAAACGGACGCAGAGAGATTCCTCTACGCCCTATCATTTTTCCTTTCGCTGCACCTCCCGCAGCTCAACAACATAACAGGCTCTCCTGGTAGCCAGATCTCCTTATACAACTCCTATCCCGTGGTCAGTAGGGAACTTCAGAGTTAAACACAATGGGGCAATAGCAGCCCAAAATTCAGCAAGGGCCGGTCGGCCTAAAAGGCATTGTACGGGGAAGGAATATCTAAGACAACAAATTGAAACATCCGAACTCTTCGGCATTCTCCCACTCCCAACTCCACCGGCAATTCAACCATTCCGGTTGGTATCGTCGCACTCCCGTTGAAGCCGTGGACTCGTGATTGACAAGATTTTAAGTCCTTAGCTTCCATTTTAATTAAATCATATGCTCTTTTAAGCAAGATGTTCACAGAACTCCCACTGTCTACCAAGATTCTCTTCATCCATGCAGGACCAACTTGAGCGGATATCACCAACAGGTCAATTGTGGGAGCTTCGACTTTATCGGTGTCTCGATTTCTAAATACGATTTCATCAGCCACTGTCTTTTGTTGTTTAGCCGGTGTTCCGTCTTCTGAGTTACTATAACATTCAAAGTCCACATGCTTGATCGAGCTAGCATATGACTCCATTTCTCTCCAGTTTCTGTCTGTTGGATGGGGACCACCTGTTTGCGCAAAAAATGGGCAAACACCTCCAAGTCGTGTGATTTAGTTGATTTTATGTGATTCTTAATGATGTAGATGAGTTATGTAAATATGAAAAAAGCAGGGGCTGAAATGTAAAAGACACGCAGATTTATAGTGGTTCGGCCAGAACGTGCCTACGTTCACTTTATATGTTATTATCTTCTTTGTTTCTGATTACAAGTACAATGCTTTGTGTACAAGTATATGAAAGTAGTTTGAAAGTTCCTTCCGTGCTTGAGCTCTCAAACTTGTCTGCCATTGTTGTACCCCTGCCCCTCTATTTATAGAGTGAGGTAGGGGGCAGGGGTCTTGGATGTATATAGCTGCAGGTGGGCCCGGGCTGAAGCAATCTGGCCTGGTAGCGTTCTGGTTCGGCGAAGCTTGGTGCGGCAGTGGTGAGTGGACCGGTTGCAGGCATAGCTTGGTTCGGCAGTGGTGGTTCGCTGGTAGGAGTGTGATCCGGTCCGGTGATGGGATAGCCACTTGGTTCGGTATTGAAGGGGTTGTGGTTGGACCGGTAGTGGTTTGGACCGGTGATGGTGGTTGCTTTGGTCCGGTCGTGAGCTGGTTCGGTGGCTTGGTGCTTGGACCGGATGGATGCAAGGCGTATGAACCTTTGCCTGTATTGCCGAATGAATCTTGTGCGTGGTATACCGAATGAATCTGTGCTTGGAATGCCGAATGGATCGGTGCTTGGAATGCCGAATGGAACGGAGGTTGCGAACCCGGGTGAAACTGAACCTCTCGGTCTCGAGATCTTCTGGGTGAAAATTCGCCCAACATTTGCCCCCCAAAGTGGGGCACGTGCTTGCATGTGTCACGCTTTGTTTCCTGTGGTAGGGAGACTTATTCTGTAACGCCATGGTCTGGAGGTTCATATCCTGCTGATGTCCTGCAAAAGAACTTACAGTTTTAATGTGATTTCAAATGACGACCGTTTGGGACCGAAATTTTTGAGGCGAAGTGAATTGTGCCGTTCGGGGCGAGATGCGACCGTTCGAGGTCGGGTGCCGTTAGAGGCGAGTTGGTGTGCCCCGAGGGGGCTTAGCGTTATTGATGCCAGGCTCACGTTCGAGTGGATTCCTGGATCGTTTGTGAAGATGGTTTATCGCCAGCTCAGAGCATGCCTAAGGATCGTTCGCGACCCCGTACATGTGTAAGTAGCTTAGCCATTTCAGAATTAGCAGAACTAAATATCCATCCAACCGATGAGTTTTAAAAGGATGTCAAAGTGTAAATTCTCACAACGATAGGGTTAATAGCCATTCAGAGCATGCCTGTGGACCGTTCGTGGTCGCGTACACGTGTAAATGATTAACCCGTGTTGGTGGGAGATTTACTACTCATTCATTGCTATTATAATTTTTATTTTATTAGTAAGCTCTGAAGATTGGTACTTATCTGAGTGAGGCGCCCTGCATGCCCCCTGTTTCCGGTCTTTGCTGGTAGAGATGGTTTCATTCGGTTTTCGTTTGGTCCGGTATGCCGAACCGGTTGGACCGGTGCTTCTGCGCTCGTCTATATATAAGGGCTACACCCCCTTAGATATTCTTTACCGAATCAACGAGAGCCGAATCCAATCTCATACCGAATCAATTCCTACCCGAACCAATCTCGTGCCGAACCAGGTATATATCCCTTTGCCGAATGAACTTGATAACCGAATGCGTATGATGCCGAATAAACACGAAAGTCTTTTATTGCCGAATGCTTCTTTGCATTGTATTACCGAATGGGCAAGTATACCGGACGAACTTCCAAGGTCGAATGAAACTACCGAATGGAGTATATGCCGAATGAGACTTCATACTTGAATCTCGTGTGGAATACCAGACCTATATACACCTGCTCGCTTTATATATTTGCTTGTTTATATTCTCATACTTCTTGTTCTAATATCATGTTTTTCTTGTGGCGCAGATAATGTCTCGCAAAGCAGAAACTCGATCAGATAGTAAGAAGTCTTAGGATAGAGGAGAATCTTCTTCCGTGCCCCCAGCCCAACCAAAACCGGCGCGACATGGACCTGCCCCGCGGTCGCTAGTGGATGGGTATGGTCCCCAAGAGCTTCTGAAATCTCCTCCCGATTGCTTTCCGAGCTCCCTCAAAGAGGAGCAGCTTGATGTCATTTCTCGTTCCTTCGGGATTGACAGGGCTCCTATGCTGTTGCCGGGGGAGGGGGTCATGCCATATGATCCTCCTGAAGGATATTTCGCTTACAGCCGATACCATTGTATGTGCGGGGCTATTCCTCCAATCAATGCCTGGATAGTCAGCTTCCTCACATATCTGAAAGTGGCTCCACTCCAGCTTCAGCCTAACTCCTACGCCATCCTGGTGAGTCTTTTCATCATCTTTCAAAGGAAATATGGGCGTCCCCCTTCCAACCGGGAGATCCGGTATCTGTACAACTTGAGAGGCTACAAGAAGGGGTCTCCATATATCAGTTTGGAAGCGGCCGTGCCCTTCAAGCTTGTTCTGGATTTGTACTCGAAGTTCAGTATGTTCAAGAAGGAATGGTTCTTCATTAGGGATGACTCTGTTTCTTTCCGCCTTTTCACTTCCGGCTGTAAGTTGAACTTTATTTATATTTTCCCAGACCCGATCACAATGGTTCTTCTTATATGCTTTTATTTCTGGCTAGCGACAGGTGGTTTTGCGGTCGTGGAGAATGATTCCTTGGCTCGGATGGCTGCCGAAATAAAGGCCATTCCGGCGCGGGACAGGTCGACTTCTTTCCTGATCAGGAATGCTACTATCCTGGAGTACAACTTGATCCTGCCGCACCAGTCCGTGGTTAAGCAGAGGGACACAGATGAGGAGAAGGCTGCCAAAGCCAAGGAAGGGGCCACGGTGAAGAGTGGCAAGAGGGAACCTTTCACAAAGCATCCCGTTGTTGGAGGTAAGAAACTTAAGAAGTCTGATGGCCCCTCTCCTAGCACCTGCCCGATTATTCCGGAGGAGGAAGGTGTGGAAGAGGGCGAAGAAGGCGAAGTTGGAGGAGAGTCAGAGGGTGGAGGAGATGGCGATGGTCAGGGTGGTAGTGGTGCTGGTGCCCTAACCTCCGGGCAAGTGGGGGAGCTGGATGAGGCTCTCCATCAGGCCTTCGGGAAATCGGAGGGAGAATCGGAAGCGGAGAAGGCGAAGGAGACTGGCAAGGCCGGGGCTGGTGCCGATCCATCCCCTAAGGGCTCCTCAGCTAGGGTAACTTCGGCGGTGCAAGGTGAACTTTTGACTTCTGGTGATTCCATTTACGATAAGGACTTAGGAATATTTTATGGTTCACTTCCGTCCTGGAATGAGATTCAGGACTTATTGCAGTATCCCACTCCTCCGTAGGGTTTGTATAACAGATGTGCCTTCTCACTTTTTCTTTCTTTTTAACTTAACATGTTTCTTGAATTGTGGATCATTGTATGTTCGTAACACTTGTTCTTCATTCCAGGGGCAGGCCAGGTGGCTAAAATGTCAGATGTTCAACACCGCCTCGAACAGTTCAAGTTGATGAGAGCTTCTGCGAAGCCTCCCACTGGTCGTACTGGGGACGTGGTCAAATACCGTCCTCTTCTTGGGGTCATCGAAGAGGGCATTCAGAAAAAGAAGAGGAGTCGTTCTTTATTTGAGCCTTCCCCTGGTCCGCAGCTTCCTGTTCAGCCTCCTCGTGATGCCACGGAGGAGAGCACGGAGTTTATCCCCCCTCCGCCTCCTTCCAAGAATCCCACAGTTATCCGTATAAGGCGTCCTGACGTGCCTCGTGACCCCTTTGCTAGTCACCCTGATTTAGACCCAAGCTCTCGGGATATTTCATTTGATGAGGCCACGGGTGAACATCTCCTTCCCCGCAACCCCATGGTACGAGTGTTAGACGAGGCTAAGTCCCTAGATCTTGATCTGCTTACCACTCGGGTAGTAACCATGGGAGACGAGGCCAAGGCTAATATCGATCGGGTGGCTGAAGAGACCAAGAAGTTAATGAAGTATCATGCTCAATTGGTCAAGGCCGGGGAGGAGATTGGGAGTGCCAATATTCGGTTGCGGCTGAAGGTGGCTGATCAGGCCGAACAGCTTGCCGGTCAAGCCGTTCAGATTTCTCGGCACGAGGAAGCCTCCAGGCGTCTGAAAGAGACCATGGAAAAGGCTAGTAGGGCGGAATTACGGAAGATGGAGGCCGCCTGTAAGGAGCGGATTGACATGGCCATTGCGACAGTGGATGAGGTTCGGAATGGGGATCTCGAGCAGGTAGAGGAGTTGTCTGGAAGGCTTGAGGCCGCGGAGATGGCTCAAGTCAAGTTAAAGGAGAAGATGGAGGAGATGGAGGAGATGAGGAGGTCTCTCCAGGCTGACTGCTCGAGATACCGATCAGAGAGGGATGTCGCTGTCGCCAAGTTGCAGGCTTCCGAAGCCCGGGTGAGGGAGTTCGAGGAGAATGAGGGGATGATGGACGAGATGCTGCAGGACATGTACTTCCGCACTTGGAAGGAGGGCAGCTTGTCTTGGATGGATGACTATCCCCGGGTCATGGCCAAGATATATCTTCGGGCTTTAGAGGAGGCCAGGGTCGATGCGGGTAAGGAAGGTGGAGCGGCTTTTAGCCTGGATGAGGTCACTGCTCAGTTCTCGAAAGAGGAGCAAGCGGCGGTGAAGGAGGGGATGCGGTTGCTTGCTGCGGAGGAAGCGGGTGTGCAACTGGAGGATGAAGATCAAGCGGCGGACGCTGGTGAGTCATTCTTCTCTTTTCCTTTTCTTTCTGGGTTTCCATAACTTGATCGTTTATCGTTTGTTTAATGGATTCCTCTTCTGAATTGGACAGGTGGAACTTCCGATCAACATGCCGGGGGTTCCGGCCCTGCGGCCAAGTAGACTTGGGAAGTTGGTGATGGAGTGTGGATGCAGCTGGTTACTTGTCCGGATTCGGCCGCTTTTTATTTCTTTTTGCTGTTGTTTACGTTAGTCCAAAACATTGATGTGACTGTAATAATATTATTTGCAGAGAATAACTTGGTGTAATTTTATAATATAAGCTGATTTTGTTATGTTTAAACGTTGCTGTCATGTTGATGTGCTGCGTGAGGAGTATAACTATGTATATGCCTGTGACTAGTTGTGTTTGACGTTAAGCCTTTGCTTGAAATATAATTTCATGTTTTGCAATGTTAGTGTGACATATGAATAGGCTATAGTTATGTATTTATGTACAAGAGAAGAGAGTACCGCCTTTCATGTTTTATTTGCAGGCGGTAGTTTTGAGCGTCTTGTGTAACTGATCATGAATATATCTGAATACCTTGCCACCCAGTACGCAGGCTTAGATTCTCATGAGTGAATGCTCCCTATTCGGTTTCCTGTACTTTAGAGTTTGTTATACAGGATAGGAGAAAAGTATTTAAATGAAATGGAAATATAGAAAAAGTAAAACTTCCAGTCACGGAAGGCCGTCGATGTGCTTAAGTTCGTGGCAAACGGGTTTTGTAGTCACTTTCCCTAGCTGTGGGTCTTGGAGACATTTGTCACCCATCTTACGCCTCCGCGGGGAGTTTTCTTTTTTACCACAGCCGCACTTAAGACACATCGGAGCCAAGATCGCGCACGGTAACTACCCGAACCATTATGGTCCGTAATCGTGGGTATTATTCGATTTACCGTGGCCGGCTAGCGTGGGTGCCGTTGGCCGTGAACTACCCCTAGCTGGCCACACCTTATGTTGGGGCTTAAAGTAGGTTCACAGTTACCGACGAGCCGAACGCCGTAATGAGCTGCCATCGGCTATAATCGGCCTTTATGATGACTTATAATCGGCTCATTACAGTTGGCTTTGAGGGCAGGCGCGAGCAATGAGTTAACCCGCAGCAGAGGGATGCTGGAGCAAAAGAGTCTCATTGGCGAGTGCATAGAATCGTAGCGTACCTGTTAGGCCTTGTCCAGATGAGGCCGTGGTGCATCTTGAGTGGAGATGCCATAAGATTTTGTTCAATAGAAAAGGATAAAGCTTAACAAGCAGCCAAGATATAAAGGAACAAGTTAAAAAGAGGCAAGATTTTTTAAAGTGGTTCGGCATGAAAATGCCTACGTCCACTGATTCTCTTTGTTAATTCACTTCATATGGGCAGTACAAGTTAAGAAAAGTATCGACGGAGGTGTCGGATGTTCCATGCCCTCTGGAACACCTCTCCGTCCACTGTTGACAAAATATAAGCTCCGTTGTGGAGGTCTTTATGAATTACATATGGTCCGTCCCACATGGGGTCCAGTGCCCCGGGGCGCGGAAAGATTCGCCTGAGGACAAGATCTCCTTCTTGTAAGATGCGATGTTTGACTTTGGAGTTGTATAGTGCTGCCACCTTTTGTTTGTGAGCTGCTGCTTTGAGAGCTGCATCGTTTCTCCTTTCCTCAATCAGATCCAAAGACGTGAGGAGGAGTTCTTCGTTTTCTTCTGGATTGTAGTGGATCCTACGATGGGAAGGAACAATAGTCTCAACAGGGAGCATTGCCTCCGATCCGTATGCCAAAGAGAAAGGAGTATGTCCCGTTGATGTTCTAAAAGATGTGCGGTAGGCCCAAAGTGCCGTAGGAAGTTCTTCCACCCAAGCGCCTTTTGACTTTTCAAGTTTCTTCTTGATTAGGGTTTTGAGAATTTTGTTGACAGCTTCGACTTGTCCGTTTGCCTGAGGATAAGCTACTGATGAGAAGCTTTTATGAATTCCATGCTCTTGGCACCAGTCGGCGAATTCTTCGCTGTTAAATTGGAGTCCGTTGTCTGATATGATCTTGAGTGGTACTCCGTACCTGCACAGAATATTTTTGATCAAGAAGTTGATAACTTTTGCTGAAGATATTTTATTTAGGGGTTCCGCTTCTACCCATTTGGTGAAATAATCGACTGCCACTATAGCATATTTGGCCCCGCCCCTGCCCGTTGGCAGTTCGCCAATTAAATCAATTCCCCATACAGCAAAGGGCCAAGGGCTGGTCATTTGAGTAATCTCATTTGTGGGTAGTCGAGGAATCTTGGCAAATTTCTGACATCTGTCGCATCTCTTGACGAAGTCTAAGGCGTCTTTGTTTAGCGTGGGCCAGTAGTATCCATATCGGAGTATCTTTTTTGCCAGAGTCTGCCCTCCAGTGTGATCTCCGCAACTACCTTGATGGATGTTGAATAAGATTTCCTTGGCTTCCCTTCCAGCGACGCATCTGAATAAGGGGCTAGAGAAGCCACGCCGATAGAGGATGCCTTCTTGTATTGTGTAGTGGGGAGCTTTCTTCAAAATTCTCCTGACTTCATCACGTTTGTCTGGTAGTGTGCCGTCCTGCAAATATTTCCGGATAGGAGTCATCCAAGTTGCTTCTTCAATTGCAGTTATCAGATTCACTTGTTCAAAACATGGGGCTAGCTGCCTTGAGATGGCTAGTGCTCCGGAAATGGTGCTATTCATCATGCTAGCTTGCTTTGCTAGTTCATCGGCTTCTTGGTTATCTTCTTGAGGAATGTGTTTGATTAGATAATGGTCCAATTGGTCGAGCAGCAGTTTGGTTTTCTTTAGATATGCTGTGAGTCGTTCTCCTCGTGTCTGGAATTCTCCTAGTACTTGGTTTACGATAAGTTGAGAATCACTATGAAGACATAAAGAATTGACTCCAATTTCTAAGGCAAGCTCCAATCCCGCTATTACTGCCTCATACTCCGCATCGTTGTTAGTGGTCGCGAATTCTAACCTTAATGCATAGTACATCTTTCTTCCCCTGGGGGTGATTGTCACAATACCTGCCTCCGAGCCTTGTTCGTTCGATGCTCCATCTACAAAGAGGTTCCACTTGATGTTTTTTGCTATTTCAAACTGATCCTTGCCTTCGTTGGTAGTGAATTCGGCAATGAAATCGGCCATGGCTTGCCCCTTGATAGCGGTGCGAGGATGGTAGGTGACGTCATACTGACTTAGTTCAATGCACCATTTGAGGAGTCGTCCAGAAGTGTCGGGACGATGGAGCACCTGTCTTAGTGGCTGATCGGTTAGAACTCTGATGGAGTGAGATTGGAAGTAGTGTCGCAGTTTTCGTGACGCGATCAATAAACAATACGCCAATTTCTCAAGTTTAGGATATCTGGCCTCTGCCCCCGTAAGTCTCTTACTTATAAAGTACACCGGGCGTTGTGTGTGGTCTTCTTCTCTTACCAGGGCAGCGCTTAGAGCATGAGATGATACAGCGAGGTATAGGTATAGCTCTTCGCCTTCGTTTGGAGTTGAGAGTACTGGTGGTTTCTGAAGGTGTTCGATCAGGTTAAGGAAGGCTTTTAAGCATTCATCGGTCCACTCGAACTTTCCTTTGTCTTTCTTGAGAGCTTCGAAGAAAGGGACGCACTTGTCAGTTGCTTTGGAAATGAATCTGCTTAGGGCGGCTACCTTTCCGTTTAAGCTCTGCATTTCTTTTCGGGTGGAAGGTATCCTTATTTCTTTTAGAGCCCGGATTTGTTCAGTGTTTGCTTCAATTCCTATGGAATGGACAATGAATCCTAAGAATTTTCCCGATGACACTCCGAAGGAGCATTTTAGAGGATTCAGCTTCATTCCATATCGGCGAAGTACCTGAAACATCTCGCTTAAGTGGCTTACATGATCGTCGTCTCTCCTGGACTTTACCAACATGTCATCCACATATACTTCCATAGTTCGTCCTATTAATTCCGCGAACATCTTGTTGACGAGGCGTTGATAGGTAGCTCCGGCATTTTTGAGTCCAAAAGGCATGACTTTGTAACAATATAATCCCCGGTCAGTGATGAAGCTAGTGTGGTCTTGATCGGGAGCGTGCATGGGAATCTGGTTGTATCCGGAGTATGCGTCCATAAAAGATAAAAGTTCGTGCCCGGCAGTGCTGTCCACAAGTTGATCGATTCGGGGGAGCGGGAAGCAGTCTTTCAGGCAAGCGTCATTTAAGTTGGAGAAATCAATGCATGTTCGCCACTTCCCATTAGCTTTCTTTACTAGTACCGGGTTAGCTATCCATTCTGGGTAGATGGCTTCTCGTATGAAGTCATTAGCAAATAGGTTCTTTACTTCCTCATCGAGGGCTGCTGATCGTTCTGCTCCCATGCTTCTCTTTTTCTGCTTTATCGGTACCTTGGTGGGATCGACGTTCAGCATGTGGCATGCTATGTCTGGGGAGATTCCTGTCATATCGGCATGTGTCCACGCAAATACATCTAAGTTGTGGCGGAGGAAGTCAATGAGTTGATCCTTCAATTCTATTTTTAGCTGGGATCCTATTTTTAATAGTCTGCTTGAATCATGTTTGTCTACAGATACGAATTCCATGGCCTCTGCAGGCTCAGCGGTAGCCTCCTCCTCCTTATCCCTGGGGTCTAGTTCATTGAAAGGATCGCTGGTGTATCGAAGAGGAGGGGCTTTCTTTAGTTGCTATGCTTCCAAGCTTTTCATGCAAAGAGTGGTCTCTGCATCTTTACCTTTATCCTTTCTACGGTTATTGCGAAGTTCAGTTACGTAGCAATCTCGAGCGGCGTCTAGATCTCCTTCAACCTCTCCTATTCCGCTATCTGTTGGGAATTTCATCTTTAGGCACCACGGGGCTAGGACAATTTGGAAGTCAGACAAGGCTGGTCTTCCCAAGAAGGCGTTGTAGGCCGAGTGGTTTTCTATTAGTACGAACGTTTGTTTTCGCACAACGGAGCGGGGATGACTTCCTATTTCGACGAAGAGGTCAAGTTGCCCGAGGGGTATTTTCGCATCTTCGGTGAAACCGTGCAGGGGTTTGTTGCAGGGAGACACATCCTTCATTGACAGCTTCATTTTGTCGAAAGCATGCTTGAATAGGATATTTACGGCGCTTCCTGTGTCTATTAGAATTCGGAAAATTTAGCTGGACCGAACTAGGCAGAGATGACCATGGGATCCATATGCGGATACTGTCTTCCTTCTAAATCACGCCTACTGAATACGATGTCGTCACTCTCTTTCCGTTTCGGATGGTGTTCTTCCATAATGAAGTTAACATAGTCTTCAGCATTTCTAAGTGACTTGCCGTATCTTTCCATCTCCGCCCAGCTTCTGTCGGCGATGTGTGGTCCTCCCGAGATGGTATGGACCACTATCTTCTCTTGACTAGAGCCACTGGTGTTGCGATTCCCTCCGCCTACTTCTGGGACGGGTCGCTTTGGGTTCTCATTGGCAGGAGTTGGAGTCCTGTTCTGACCTTTCACATAGCGTTCCAGCCTTCTTCTTCTGATGTGTTCTTCGATCAAGTCCCGGAGATGGTGGCATTCATTGGTGTCATGTCCGTGGGATTCGTGGAAGCGGCAGAACTTTCCAGACTTGAGTGCGTTATCAGATTCTTTCTTGTGCGGGGGGCGCTTGTATCCGAGTTCGCCCTGAGTGGCTAGAAAGATGTTTTCGATTGTTTCATTCAAAGGAGTGTAGGAGTCAAATCTCGGTCCTGGTCGATATTGGCGTTTTTCAACCTTCCTGCCCCCAGCATTGTCTCTAGTTTCATTTCTTCGACTGTCCTTGGCTGCAGCGGGAACCTTGTCCGAAGTTGTCTTACCTTGTTGCCCTGACTGCCTCTCAGTGGCGGCGTCATCAAGTCTCATATACTTTCCATCTTCATGGAAGAAATCAGGTAAAGTAGCTGGTTTTTCCTTAGTTAGTCTTCTAGCGAACTTGGTATCTGGGTGTACACCACTACAGAGGGCCATTAGGGTGAGCTTCTCATCGGCATCTTGGACTGCGGCCGCTGCGGCGTTGAACCGGGTTAGATATTGTTGCAGTGTCTCTCCGGATTTCTGTTTGACATTGGATAGAGAATAAGCATCCTTGGGTTGTTCTATATAGATGCGGAACTGGCTAATGAACCTTTCTTTCAACATCTCCCATGAGCTGATAGATCCTTGGGGTAGATGGCAGAACCAGGAGGTAGCTAGATTTGCTAGGAATAGCGGAAAGCATTTACACAGCACCCCTTCTGTTGCTCCGCTCATGAGCATATGCTGGGTGTATCTTTGTAAGTGTATGATGGGGTCGGAAGTTCCCTTGTAAGGTTCCATGGTTGGCATTTTCCATTCCCGGGGGGTGATGGCAGTTTCGATATTGCGGGTAAAGGGGCTGGTGACCCTAGCGCCTATTCCTCGGTCCCTTTGCTCCCGTTGGACGCATTCTCTGAATAGTCGTGCCATTCTTTCATCAGAATTTGGAGCGGATAGAAATGAACTTGGTTCTTCCCTGCGAGATCGGTCTCGTCCAGATGACCTGTAGGGATGGTATAGTCTATCACTTCTGACGTTATCCAGTGGTTGCCTCTGGCTGCTCGGATGCATGCTAGGACCAGCTACAGTTGCCCCCTGCCTTGATCTTCCCCTGCGGGGTTCTGTTTCGAGCATTTCCATGGGGTCAACTTCGGGATGGGTTCTAGCTCGGCTCCGTTCAGCGGGGTTTCTATGATTAGGTGGCATGACTGGCTCAGCTACATCCGACCCTCGCCTGGCGCCTCCCCCACTGGGTTCGGTTCCAAGCGCTTCATCGAGTCGGAGTTCGGGCTTAGTCCGGGCGCGGCCCCTATCATTGTTGTTCCTGTTGATGGCTTCCTCGAAGAGGGAAGACCTTTGCTGTCTCCGAGATCCTCCAGATTGAGATTCATCCCATGATTCAGTGTTGCGGTTGGATTCTTCGGCATCCCTCAAGCGCGTCATGAGTTGGTTCACCAAAGCTTCTTGTTGGGATGCGAAGCGGTTAGTCACTTCCACCACAACTCTGTCTAGGTCTGCTCTAGTGATTACTGCCGGTTGTTCCGCGGCAGGGGCTATTGGAATTGCCTGATCTACATGTGGCACTGCTGCTGTAGTGGGATGGTTCTCTTGATCTGGATCCACTGATTTGGAGCGCTGCTAGTTGCAGCGTTCTTTCCCTTGTTGGCGTCTTTTCTTGGTCTGGAAGTCATGTTTCCTAGGCAATGAAGGATGCTATTGGGAAAGTAGGTTGAATGAGGGAAGCTGAAGCTTCGAGTTCGAAGTTCTCAGTGGAAGCACCAAAAATGTTTGCGCAAAAAATGGGCAAACACCTCCAAGTCGTGTGATTTAGTTGATTTTATGTGATTCTTAATGATGTAGATGAGTTATGTAAATATGAAAAAAGCAGGGGCTGAAATGTAGAAGACACGCAGATTTATAGTGGTTCGGCCAGAACGTGCCTACGTTCACTTTATATGTTATTATCTTCTTTGTTTCTGATTACAAGTACAATGCTTTGTGTACAAGTATATGAAAGTAGTTTGAAAGTTCCTTCCGTGCTTGAGCTCTCAAACTTGTCTGCCATTGTTGTACCCCTGCCCCTCTATTTATAGAGTGAGGTAGGGGGCAGGGGTCTTGGATGTATATAGCTGCTGGTGGGCCCGGGCTGAAGCAATCTGGCCTGGTAGCGTTCTGGTTCGGCGAAGCTTGGTGCGGCAGTGGTGAGTGGACCGGTTGCAGGCATAGCTTGGTTCGGCAGTGCTGGTTCGGTGGTAGGAGTGTGATCCGGTCCGGTGATGGGATAGCCACTTGGTTCGGTATTGAAGGGGTTGTGGTTGGACCGGTAGTGGTTTGGACCGGTGATGGTGGTTGCTTTGGTCCGGTCGTGAGCTGGTTCGGTGGCTTGGTGCTTGGACCGGATGGATGCATGGCGTATGAACCTTTGCCTGTATTGCCGAATGAATCTTGTGCGCGGTATACCGAATGAATCTGTGCTTGGAATGCCGAATGGAACGGAGGTTGCGAACCCGGGTGAAACTGAACCTCTCGGTCTCGAGATCTTCTGGGTGAAAATTTTCCCAACACCACCACTTATTGTATTGATAACCAGCCTTCCGCCCGTACGAGCGGGTTCACCTTGTCTTTCCTAACTCAGCGTTCGATTTTGATTAGATGGTCCCGCTCCACCAGGCTGGGGCTCCCGAACAAACTGGTCCAACTTTCTTTCTCTAATCAACTTTTCAATGAGGTCTTGCAAATGTCTACACTCATTGGTATTATGCCCATAACTTTCATGAAATCTACAGAATTTTCCTGTTTGGATCTGCCTTTCCGACGAAGGCTTCGGAGCAGGCTTCTTGTACTGCATAGTATTACAAGTCTGTAGGTACACGTTTTCCAGTGACGTGTTAAGCGGTGTATAACTGTTAAACATTGCGGCCCTACGTCTTGGACCACGATTCTGGTCTTGCTTCTTGCTTCGGTTATCACCGTTTCTCGATCGTTGAGTCTGTTTATTTTGAATATTCAACTCGACTTTTCCTGAACTTTCTCCGGATTGTTTAACCGCAAAATTATTATGAATCTCTTCACTGCTGGGCCTTGCATCGTTCTGCTTCCTAGACTGTTTCGCATCCTCTCGCCTTAAGAATTGAGCGGCTTTGAAATAGAAACGGTCCAACGATGCGGGAGGCTTTCCAGCTAGCCAATTTCCAAACTCGGAATCAGGGTCGATTCCTATAGTCAAAGCCATTAAAATGGAATTATCATTGGGGTTGGTGATCTCTACGCATGCAGCATTGAATCTCTCCAAATATCGTCTAAGTGTTTGTCCGGGAGCTTGAGTAACACTTGATAAGGTATTAACATCTTTAGGTCGGGCAATATGCATGCGAAACTGGTCAACAAATTTAGTAGCTAACTGATCAAATGAAGAAATAGACCGTGACGGTAGTCAAGTAAACCACATCGTCGCAATTCCCCCTAAGGAAATGGGAAAACTGCGGCACTTTACTGCGTCATCATCCCTCGCAGCAGTCATCGACCATTCGTATTTTAAGATATGTTGATTTGTGTTGGAATTTCCTTCATACATGGGAAGGGTTGGCATTCTGAATCGCCGAGGAGGTTCAGCATACAATGTGTCATCAGTAAACGGGGTATGACTTCGAGAGATTCCCCAATCGTCATTTGTTAGGCCTTGACTCTCGCGAATCATTTGTCCTACCATGGCTGAGAAGTCTGGTATTGGAACATTCTGCGTGTGGTGAGCCAAAGTGTGGTTGGGTTCTACAGCGGAGGTGGGATCAGACGCTGTCGACGACCCGTATCTCGCCTCCTTGGCTCAACGTCTTCTAGGACATATGGCTCTGGAGCATGTCCCTACTGATGATAATTTTGATTAGAGTGATCTCGGGTATCAACCCCTATGTCAACTACAGCGGTTGTAGGAGCTCGATCATCTGCAGTGTATTGTGGAATAATGCCTCCTCGGGAGGAGGGTCCAGTGTTGAAGCTGGTAGATGGGACAACTCTTATTTGCCCAACGGTTAACGCCTGTTGATAGTCAGCAGCTTGTGCATGGTTTCCGTCTAGCCTGGGGCGGGTAGACCTGTTATTGTAGTCAGATGAAGCAGAGCTTTCGGTGGAAGAATGAGGAGCTTGATCCCTTCTGGATCTTCTTCGGTTTTGGCGATTTAATTGATTGGTCAACTCAGCGTTAGCGCGCAACTGCTCAGTTAGCTGTTGTAGGCTTTGGGTTAGTTCCTGGAGTAGCGCCTGGAACTCATGTCATGTGACCGGACCTGACTGATCCGCATGCCCAGCAACATCTTGACTGGTAGATTGTAGCTGTGTGGGATTTTGCCTATCTCGACCTTCTTGATCACCAATGTTTGAAGTGGTTCTTGTACTCACCATCTTGAAGCGTTGAATCCTTTTTTAGATTTTTAGCAAATCTGAATAGAACGGAAGGAATCTGAATATGAGGTCTGGATCTCTCTCTTAGATTTATGCAATCCGGTATCGAAGATAGATCCAAGGAGCAGGGGAAAAAACTGGGTTTTTCTCGGTGAAAGCACCAAAGTGTTTGTGTCAAAATTGGGCACAACACTCGTCGGAAGTTTTTGAAGAGATAATAAATAAAGAAAGTAAATTAAAGCGTGGATTATCTAAAAAAAACTCCAAATAGCTGGAAATAAACTGCACAAGAGACAACGATTTAGAGTGGTTCGACAATTTGCCTACGTCCACTATGAATTTTATTACTTTATTGCTTGGTATTCGGAGAATACAACTTTTCAATGCCAAAGTACAGCAAGTAGTAAGCCAAAATTCGAAATCAAAGGCAGCGGCGGTGCTCTGAAGCAATTCTGGCAGTATTTAGACGTGCTTTATCTCAAAAATTCTCCGATCCCTTTTCTGAATGACCAGGGGCTCTATTTATAAGTGCTGGAGGCTGATATTTTGCCTAAAATTCAGGGAGAGTACTTCTGGTACGTGTGGGGGGCCCACATGGCCGAATTCTTGAGATCCGGGCCCACTTTGGGATCGGTTCGAATCGATCAAAAAAGTGTCTAAATGTGATGAAACTTGGCATGGACATTCTTCTATGTATATGCAAGCTCCTGTAAAAATTTCGTAGCATTTGAACTTGTAGATCTCAAGTTATGATCGATTCAACATTCCGCTTTCGGCCAACAACCTTGGTTCGAATCGATTCCTTAGGGTCGAATCCATAGGGTCGAATCCACCATCTTAGCCGCCTTGACTTAGTGGGTTCGAGGTAGCATGCGTGGAGTCGAAGCGGGGGAAAATTATGGGTTCGATCATGTGCTTCAATGATGGATTCGAAGTTAATCATCTGCATGGATTCGAGTGTCTCCTCCTTTATGAATTCGAAACGAGATTATGTCTCGTGCATTTGAACTGAGACTTGCTCGATGGATTCGAGGCGAGGCCATCTGATGGATTCGAAGGAAGAGGTGACTTGATGGATTCGAACTAAGGAAGGATTTGGATGGATTCGAAGCGTGGTTACCTCTGATGGATTCGAACGAAGGCATGTCCCTGATGGATTCGAAGCAGGAAGTGCATTGGATGGATTCGAAGTGAAGGCTTGCCTGATGGAGTCGAAGCAAATGCGCTCCTCATGGATTCGAGGCAACACTTGTCTGATGGATTCGAACCAAGGCCTCCTCTTGATGGATTCGAGCCTATGTTATTTCTGAGGGATTCGAACCTTATACTACCTGATCCATTTCCCATTGGCGATAACTTGAGCATACGAACTCGGATTGCCCCGAAACATGGAATGTTGGTTTCTACAGCTTTGCTTGACGTGTCTCATCAATTGTAGCCCGATCCGGACTCGGGCAAAACTCGTCGATATTTGTAGTTGCCCAACAATCATTCAAAGCTAAGGATGTATGATCTGGTCTCTTTATAGTTAGTTCCTTGGTATCTCGGCCTTGCCAAAAGGCGGGATAACCAAAGCGGTCACTAATAACTTCTTCTTATCTTTGCTTAGTGACCTAGACTACTCCGGCATCTTCGGCTCTAGAGTCTATTCAAGGGCAAAAGACCATCACCACTGAAATGACTGTCGTGACGACGGCAGTGTCTACTAAGATGGCGCCAGGGAGATCCTTATCTCTCGACGAACAAATGGTGAGTGAGCTGCTTGGCCAACAGGGTGACCCTTTTACAGACTTGTCATTTATCATCAGTGATCTTCCGCCGACCTCTATTTTTGTGACACAGACCACAGCTTCCCCTAGCCAGGCCCAATCAGCTCGAGACGAGAAATCTTGGCCGAGATCAACGCTGAAATAGAAGGTGTGCTGGAGTTAGGACTACGATGCATAGTCTAGCATCTTTAAATGTGATATTGCCAAGTGGCTCTGTGGCTGGTAAACGGGTATCTGCCCCGTCTTCTATTGCAGGTCCAATCCCTTCAACTCCTCCGGTGAGGAGCCTTCATTTAAGTTCAAGTTCTGAGGAGGACGTGGACATTATGCCACCGGCCGAAGAGCAGTCAGCGGAGAAGAGGCCATCCAAATG
This sequence comes from Allium cepa, assembly GCA_030765085.1. NCBI lineage: Eukaryota > Viridiplantae > Streptophyta > Magnoliopsida > Asparagales > Amaryllidaceae > Allium > Allium cepa. Next base: position 246,598,323 of record CM060930.1, read on the forward strand.
AAGGATTTCTGTTCCTAGTGATTCTGATGACGAACCGCTGATAAGGAAGCCAAAAAAGAATAAATAGATCGGCCTCCCAAACAGATTTTTTGGTAGATAGGAACTTCTTTTTATTTTTTGTTAGTGTTTGCACCAGAATTGAGCACAACACTCGTCGGAAGTTATTGAAGGGATAATAAATGAAGAGTGCAAATTAAAACAGAGGATTATCTAACAACAACTACAAATAGCATGTAAATAAGCAAGTAGACAAGCAATTTATAGTGGTTCGGCGTATTGCCTACGTCCACTGTGAAGTTTTTATACTTTTATTGACTCTCTTTCGATGATTACAAATCGGTACAGCAATCAACAATAAATTACAGTCAGGAAATCGAATTTAACAGCAAGTTTATGATATCAAATGATGGAGATCTCAATCCGGCAGAGTCTGGGTGCTTCAGAATCAAAAAGTCCCTTTTCTGTTGGCCCTGGGGCTCTATTTATAGGCGTAGGCTGCTGATATTTCGCTGAAAACTCGGGAGACCACTTCTTGCACGTGAGGGGGCCCACACGCACGGTCTCAGGAAATTTGGGCCACTTTGGCATCGGTTCGAACTCCATTCGAACCGATCAAGAATTCATCCAATCGAGGTGAAATTTGGCGTAGACATTCTCCAACATGTATGCAAGCTTCTGCGAAAATTTCATGGCATTTGGATCAGTAGATTGGGAGATATGATGGATTCGAAATGGAGTTCATTGCCTGGCTGTTTGGTTCGAAACCGTGCTTTCGAACCGATAGTTTCGAACCCATCATGGCACGTGACTTCGTGGCGACGTGGAGCGCAAACTTCGAACCAACCCGGTCTCCACTCCAAATTGACCGCTTCGACTCCATGGATCTCGGTGAATTCGAATCGAAGGAAGACATGTCATCGTGGTTGGTTGACCCAGTGGATTCGAATGAGGCTACACAGGTGGATTCGAGCTTGGCACCATGGATGGTTTCGAGCATGACTTTGTGGATGGGTTCGAACTAGCCTCCATGTTTGGGTTCGAGCCGTGATTCTTGCTTGGAGTCGAACCAGGCTTTGTAGTGGGTTCGGAGCGTGACTCTTGTGATGGATACGAACTATGTCACTTCTCCATGGACACGAGGCCCATCGGTTCGAACACGATGGGTTCGAACACGATGGATTCGAAGGTGACGTAGGCGAACCCGAGATGGTCCAGTGGATTCGAAGCTTATGGATTCGAGCTTGATGGTTTCGAAATGTTGGTTTACGATGGCTTCGAAACCCACGCTTTCCCCTTCAAACTGAATCGATCATAACTCGAGCGTATGAACTCGGATTGACTTGGAACTTGAGATGTTGACTCCTATGGTCTTCCTTGCCGTGTCCTATGGATTGTAGCTCAATCTGGGCTTGGACGAAATTCAGTGATATCCATAGCGAGACGAAGCATGACCGACCTCTGAGACGGACTGTTCTCCGTTTCTGATCGATCTTTTGGTATCGCGGCTTTGCCAAAAAGCGGGATAACATTTTGCCCCCCAAAGTACGTCTTGTGGGAACATGACGTGCTTTGAACTGCTACAATTTCTCTGAGTAATCATTGTTCTCCTTTTTGTCGAAACCCGTATGCCATATTGTTGTATAATAGTGCTTAGCCGTTGGCTGTTGTATTTGTAACAGGACGAGCGATTGATCCCTGTAATTGTTTAAAATCGATTGTTAGTTGCGACGTATATGCACATATGTTAGCTTGAACCTTGTTAACGTCGTGCGTCCATGAGTCGTTGTCTGTTCGGTTTACTATAGATTTGCATATCGATTCTCTCCTGAACCGACTTGGAAATTTGAGCCGAGACAACGCTTGATGGTTGTTTAGAAAAGCCTCTTCGTATCGATCCTCTCCTGGACCGATATTGAAGGCTTATAGTGTATGAATTCGCATTGTGCGAGTGTAACATTCCGAACCAATGACTTACGGCATCGAAGGATTTGAAATCTGCGTTTGTTATGGATGCGGTACGCTTGCGCTATGATGGGTTCGAAATGGACATTTGAACCGATATGAAAGAATGGGTACGAAGCGGCTGATTTGTATAAGAGCTTCTCGAACCGTTGGCCCCATCGTGCGTTTCACATCGATGCAGCTTGTCGTTTTGTTGTGCGCTTCGCACCAATGACAGGCGGGGGTAACTTTGAAACGACAGGGTCTTAGGCCGGTGGCTTCGAGGAGAGGCTTCGAACCGATAAATCCTTAGGCATATGGGTTCGAATGGAGGTTTCGAACCGACGCGCGTTTTGACTGGTTGCGACCGGTCAAGTTTACTGATGGCGAATTGACCCGGCCATCTCCAACTCCCCATATAAATAGCAATGATCTCGGCCTTTCTCACTTTTCACTTTTTCACTGTTGCCCTGTTTTACTGTGCACTTCGAACTCCAGAGAAGAAGGTGTTGTCCTTTTGTGCTCAAACCATTTGAGATCCAAGCCTTCAATTTCTCAAACCCATCATTAAAACTAGGTAACTAATCTTGAATTCACACGGCAAAGCTACCTCGAACCCATCACTTCGTCATCGCTCGGCCTTTCTTGGGCTTTGGTAAATCCAGATCTGGCCTTTGGAAGAATCTCGAATTGATTCAGGAACTCGTGTACGAATCGATGGGGGGGGGGGGCAGCACCGTTCTCTCTCATACTTTGAGTCGACCCTTGTGATTCCCTTGGAGGGGGTGCAGTTTGCACCAAGCTAACCATGGTGTTGAGTTGTATCGGTGCCCAATGATCGATACAAGAAGCAGCCGTTGATTGGAATGAAGCTCTCAACTTCGCACCGATACGAAACATTCCTTTACGACCGATACGAAAGGCATCGAGTCGAATGCGAGCGGTGCTTAGTTGAGGCTTTCCTGATCGGTGCGAACTACTCAATCAAGGGTCGATTCGAAGTTATCCCCCACTGATCGATTCGAGCTCGGCGTTTCGATGGATTCGAAGTGCGCCCCTCCGTATCGATTCGAAGTCACCCTTCACCGATCGATTCGAGCTTGGCACACTGATCATCGATTCGAAGCTTGCCCCTTCGGATCGATTCGAAGTGGTGCGATGATGGGTTCGAACAAGTCACTTGCGATGGGTTCGAAACTCCATGTAGTGGATACCAAAGTTTGATGTTTTCTGAGAATAACTCCGACGAGCTTCACTCCTGCATATTTGGACACGTTAAACTGCATACTTGACCACCTTTCGAAGCTCGTTGACGGAATAATAACAATTTTTGTTTGAATCAATTTTCCTTATGTGAAGGGTTTTGCGATAACGGCCATCACAACTGGGCTTTGTAGCTTTGCCGTTTGCGTGTTTTCTTTAATTCTGCGATATTCATCCAAGTAACGCATAGCACCGCACAACACACATTCGTACACTATACACTGGGGAATTCACGGGCCCTTGTCATCTAATGATGGTTTCTCATGAGTTAGTCAGTTATGGAGCCTTCGATTTCGCGTCAGCAGGAAACCCCACAAGATATTCAGAGTATAGTTCCTCTGAGGTTAGAGGTCCCGGACATTGATCCTGAAGTTATCGGCCCGGCACCGGATGAACTTCCCGACGCGTCATTCATCGCTAATCTGTCAGATTCCGTCCCATCTCATATTTCCGAAGATATGCTGGGGAGGATATGTTTGAGGCACGGTTTGTCATTAGACGACGTGTTATTGCCGGGGCCAAGCGACAGACCACACAACCCGCCGGAGGGCTATACCGCATTCAATCGCCATGCGTGCGCGGCCGGGACGCTTCCTCCGTTCAATTAATATATAAGAGAAGTGCTATCTTTTTTGGGAGTCGCGCCATCCCAACTTCACCCGAACGGGTACGCTTCGGTGAACAGCCTGTTCATCGTCTTTATGGAATATCTTCATAGACCTCCGGCCCCGATCGAAATCAGATACTTGTTTAACTTCAAAACCCGAAACGATTACCCATCTTTTACATTCTTGGAGGCAGTACGAAATTGTCAAGTGGTTACCGGATCCTGGACTAGGTTAAGCTATTACAGGACGAAATGGTTCTACGTCAGATGTCCTCCGGGCTTCGCCAGGCGATGGTTATTTAGACGTGAGTATAGCTGAGTTTCCAAACTATTACTAAGGCGATTGCAGTCGAAGTGTGACCTATATATTTTTCTTCTGTATAGCGATGATCCAGCGCCCCGACGGTGAAAGCTTTAAGGAGATAGTACGTGTGCTCCGAGAGGTCCCGAGCATCGACAGGGATATCGACGTGCTATTGACGGATAGGAATCTCCGGGCCTGTGGATTAATCGAACGATGGCAGAGTATAATATTCGACGGGGTGCAAAGAATTGTTCCGAAAAAACACACCAAGCACAAGAAACCCAAAGTCATTGTAGCCGAGGAAGCGGATTCCGAAAGAACTCACACTGACGACGAGCCGTTGCTGGAGCCTACGGACGTGGCTCAAGATGTGGAAGAACAAAGAAAAGGCAAGGCGGCCGTCGTCACATCAACTAAGAAGGGGAGATGGAAGTCGGTTGTCACAGCTCGATCCTCCCCCGGAGTTATAATTTTCGAGACGTCTCCTCCGCGAACCGAAAGTCTCTTCGAAGGGCTTACAGATCTTCCAATCCCGGATGATGTATCCTTTCAGCATGATGCTGGGTTGGAGGAGTTTCACCGTACTCTTGAACTGAGCGAGCCTTTTATTACTAGCTCAGTTGACACTTCGGGTTGGTCGTGGGAAATGCATATTCATACACATCTCACGACACTACATAGTTCCGAGTTTTGGGTCATCGGTTATGAGAAACCACTAACTCTGTTCTCCTCTTTGCTTTGTAGGTACCATGTCCAGGCGCGGTTCGATGCTAGGGAGCCTGCGACATGCTCGGAAACCATCATATCGTGACTCGCGCAGGCGGGAAGGAGATAGGGACTATGATCAGGAATACTCCGGATATTCGAGCCGTGAAAGATACGACACAGAGAGGGGTTATAAGCGTCGATCCCGATCGCGTACCCCTCCTCCTCCCAGAGATCCCGCACCACCTCCGGCCCATATTTCTCGCCCCTCTCAGCCTGCACGTCACACGTCCACTTCCCAATCTTCCAGGCACGAATCTCACCGTTCTAGAAGCGTGGCATCGACCGCCGTAGTTGCGGAACAGCCCCCTGTGGGAATTTCGGGCGAAGGGGCGCTCAGGCTTGCTCAATTGAAAAAAGACTTCCCAACTATTTGCTTCGACAACTACATTTTTCCCCCGCACTTGAAAAGTATCCCTCCGTCGGCGGAGCAGGTGGTGCATGACTATGTGCACGATTTCTATGCTCAGTATAAAATATGGTTTAAAGCGGCGGAGACGGCGTCGGAGCTGGCCTTTGAGCGTGGGGCCGCCAACGAAAAGTTACAGGCGGAGTTGGCCCAGAAGAGTCGCATTATCGATGTGCTGAACACCGAGGCCGAATCTTCCAGAAAATCAGAGATGGAAGCCATCAAAAAGGCCGATGAAGCCCAACTCACGATGGATAGAATGAAGCGTGAGCATTACGCCACGGTTGAGGACATGGGCCATCGGAATACTCTGGTCACTGCCGAGAGCGATGCGGCGCTAAAGGAGCTAAATGATCTCAAATCCAAATTTGCTGAAATCGCCAAGGATAGGGACGATGCAAACAATGCAGCACAGGAGGCATGCGAACAGGCGGTGGTACTCCGGACCGAACGGGATGAAGCAATGGCCAAAGTTCAAGCGGTTGAGGCGGAGATTGGGGAGAGAGTTCAGCAAGCCGAGGCCAGGCTAGAGGCTGATATTGAAGATCTGCTTATTACATACAATGCCAATGTATTGAAGTATAGAAACTTGGCCTGGCTTCAGGATTACCCAGTGCATCTCCGCAGTGCTTGGGAACGATTGGTTGAAGGGGAAGAGGAAGCGCACCCTGACGAACTGGTCGACCGATTCGAGCTTGAAAACCGGTTGCTAACAGATGAGGAAAAAAGGGTCCTTCATGATGCTATGATCGCTCATGAGAAGGAGATGGTTGGCGGTCGATCTTTGGAGGCCGGAGAAGGGTCGGGCGTTGAGCATCGTGGCACCGCTCTTGAAATCACCGCCCCGCTTCCGTCTGAGCCTGTATCTGCGGTTAGTTCACAGACCGTTCCGGCTTACGACCCAGAGCGACCGCGGTTATCACCCATTCGTGAGCACGTCCCTGAAGTCGTTCCACCATCAGCAAGCTGGACTGAGGAAGGTATTCTGAACAAATTTCAAGTGCATTTTCGCTGTAACTCTCGTTTCGAAGTGATTGTTCTTAACCCCTTCTCTTCTTTATCCAGTGACTAGGACTACCCCGGTGTCTTCGACCCAGGAGCCGAGTCAAGGGCAGAAGGCTATTATTACTGAAACGACTGTTGTGACAACGACAGCGTCTACCGGAGCGGCGCAGGGAAGTTCTTTGTCTCTTGACGAGCAAATGGTGAGTGAATTGCTCGGTCACCAGAGTGACTTCTCTACGGACTTGCCATTTATCATTAGCGAGTTACCACCAGCTTCTAGCCCCCTTGTTGAGACCGGAGTTGCCTCCAGCCGGGCCCCATCAGCTCGAGAAGAAGAAATCTTAGCCGAAATCCATGCTGAATTGGAAGCTGAGGGGCAGAGCGGTTGCGTCGGTGGCGACGTTATTCCACCTTCCGTTGCGGATCCGGTTCCTTCTATTTCTCCGGCGGGGAGTCCTCATTCAGATTCAAGTTCCGAGGAGGACGTAGATATCATGCCCCCCGCTGGAGAGCAACCACCGAAGAGGAGGCCGTTAAAGCGAAGGATTTCTGTTCCTAGCGATTCTGACGACGAACCGTTGATAAGGAAGCCGAGAAAGAAAGAATAGAGCGGCCCCCCAAGCAGGTTTTTTGGTAGATAGGGACTTGTCTTCGTTTTTTGTTAGTAGGCCGTGTATAGATGCAGGCTCGGCCCCTGCTTGTAGGCATTCTTTTTTTGGAAGAACTTATTTGCGTGTAAGTCCTTGTTTTAAGCTAGTTGAAATAAGATTTAGTTTCCCTGTTTCAACTCTCATTTCTTTTGTGCTTAAGTGTTTGCGGTGTTATGTATATTTTGTCTGGTGCACTTGTGGTGCTTTGTTGCGTCAAGTAGAATTCGCTTTTATTCGCCAAGTTTGAGAATCTTGGTTGCGAGTTGTGACTGACGAATGACCGAACATCGGACACTGTATCACTTTGGTCAGTGACTAACACTTAGCCTTTTTTTTATGCCCCCTGGTCTCGGGGAACGACATTTTCATTTTTGTGGTTGAGTGCGTTTATCGCAAACTCCAAACACATGTCCACATTCTGGGGACTTAAGACAATTTGAGATCGATAATCCGGTTCGCACTCAGGGAGTTCGGAAATGATGTTCGCATTCCAACTCGCACTCTACGAACTTGGAGTTAGTATTAACATTTCAGTTCGCACTACGGGAACTTTAACTTAGTGTTCATGCTCCAATTCACACGCCGGGAACTTGGATAAAGCATGTACGTTTGGGTTCGCACTTTAGGAACCCGAAATTGATGTTCGTACCCCAACTCGCGCTTCGGGAATCTGGAGCCAGCACGGATGCCCCGGATCGCGCTCCGGGAACCTGTAACTTACGTGTATACTCCAATTCGTGCTCTGGGAAGTGGGAGTCCGTTCGCGCTCTGGGAACGAATTATTAAATGTTTATACTCCAATTCGCACTCTGGGAACTTGGAGTCCGTTCGCGCTCTGGGAACGAATTATTAAATGTTTATACTCCAATTCCCACTCTGGGAACTTGGAGTCCGTTCGCGCTCTGGGAACGAATTATTGAATGTTTATACTCCAATTCGCACTCTGGGAACTGGGAGTCCGTTCACGCTCCGGGAATGAATTATTAAATGTTTATACTCCAATTCGCACTCTGGGAACTTGGAGTCCGTTCGCGCTCTGGGAACGAATTATTGAATGTTTATACTCCAATTCGCACTCTGGGAACTTGGAGTCTGTTCGCGCTCCGGGAACGAATTATTAAATGTTTATACTCCAGTTCGCACTCTGGGAACTTGGAGTCCGTTCGCGCTCCGGGAACGAATTATTAAATGTTTATACTCCAATTCGCACTCTAGGAACTTGGAGTCCGTTCGCGCTTTGGGAACGAATTATTAAATGTTTATACTCCAATTCGCACTCTGGGAACTTGGAGTCCGTTCGCGCTCTGGGAACGAATTATTGAATGTTTATACTCCAATTCGCACTCTGGGAACTTGGAGTCCGTTCGCTCTCCGGGAACGAATTATTGAATGTTTATACTCCAATTCGCACTCTGGGAACTTGGAGGTAAACGAGGGATTCTCGTGTATCAATCCCCGTAAATATTCATGTGGTGTCTTGTCCCCGAGCTTGGGTTTCACTTAGCGAGTGACCGTTCATATTGCAGCCACTCTCTATTTGAATAAATCCCACCGCATGATGGAACTTAGCTCTCCGTGCGTCGTGATATTGTGCGTTACACTTAATAAACCACAGCTTTGGCTCGAAGAGATGGCATTTTATTGCTGAAACGAGAAAATATGGCTGAGTCAGTTGCCTTATTACACATTCAAATCTCGGAATGCTAAAATAAAATGCAAAAGAACAAATTGGCAGAAAAAGCAAAGTCTTTCATGTGTAGTAGCGACGAAGACTCTCGCTATTCCAAGCCCTCGGCAAGGTGAGACCATCAACGGTCGATAATTTGAACGTGCCGTCTCCGAGCTTTTGCGAAACCAGGTACGGCCCTTTCCAAGTGGGCTTCATGCGCGAAGGAACCGGGTAAACCATTTTGAGCACGAGATCGCCGAGTTCAAAGGTTCGCGGACGGACCTTGGCATTGAATATTCGGGCGACTCGACTCCGATATGCGGCTGCCCTCAAATCAGCCTCTTCACGCCTCTCATCTAGTAAATCCAGAGATTGAGCACGTAATATGGCATTTGTCTTCGGGTCATAATACGTCGCACGATTAGAACGCGCTTCCAATTCGACTGGAATAACGGCCTCTGAGCCATACGATAGGGAAAATGGAGTGTGACCAGTTGCAGTTTTGTGAGTTGTTCAGTAGGCCCATAATGCCATAGGGAGTTCGTCGACCCACTTGCCCCCGGCCTTTTCTAGTCGCTTCTTCAGAATGGACTTTATAACTTTATTAACAGCTTCGACCAGACCATTTGCTTGAGGGTGTGCCACTGTAGAAAACTTCCTATGTATGCGAAATCGCTGGCAGAAATTTTTAAACTCGATACTGTCGAATTGGGCTCCGTTATCGGTGATGATAGTATGCGGGAGACCGAATCGGCAGATGATGTTGCGCATTACGAAGTTGATCACTTTCTTGGTTGTAATCATTGCAAGAGGCTCAACTTTGGCCCATTTGGCGAAGTAATCCACCGCGACGATGGCGTATTTCGCTCCACCTTTGGCCAGAGGCAATGTTCCAATTATATCGATTCCCCATACCGCGAACGGCCAGGGGCTTAGCATTTGGGTTATTTCGGTAGGTGGAGCTCTGGGAATCCGAGCGTGTCTCTGGCATTTGTCACATTTTTTGGCGTAGTCCGATGCATCTCGATTAACAGTGGGCCAGTAATATCCGTATCGGAGTACCTTCTTGGCGAGTGCCTGCCCCCCAGTGTGATTGCCACACTCTCCCTCGTGTACATCATGCAACACTCGCCTGATTTCATCGTGTGCGATACATTGGAGTAGGGGGACAAAATACCCCCTTCTGTACATAACTCCATTTTGAATGACAAACCGTGAGGCTTTTCGAAGAACCTGCCTCTTTTCACTCCTGCGCTCAGGCAGTGTTCCATGTTCAATGTAATTTCGATAGGGGGTCATCCACGATTCCCTATTTGTGGTAGCCTCGAATGCATGGCTGACCTCACTTTGATCAATGCTCGGAGAAGGTAGGGTTTCAACGGGAACAAGCCCCAACTGTTGAGCTTCGCCCGTACTCGCCAACTTCGCCAATGAATCGGCCTTCTGATTGCGCTCCCGAGGGATATAGAAAATGGCATGTTAATCGAAACGATCAAGGATTTCTCTGACTCGAGATAAGTAGGCAGCTAGTCTTCGATCCTTAGCTTGATATTCACCTCGGACCTGGCATACGATTAATTGGGAGTCGCAATAGATCTCTACAGCGACAATTCTCAGGTCGTGAGTCAGCTTCAACCCAGTGAGTAAAGCTTCATATTCGGCCTCGTTATTAGTTGCATGGAACTCGAACCTTAGGGTGTAGCATATAGATCGGCCTTCGGGGGTTTCAAGCACTATGCCTGCTCCCGAAGACCGTTCATTAGAGGCACCGTCAGTATATAACTTCCACATATGTTTAGGAGGTTCGCTACTCTCAGGTAATTCCTCGGGTACGGTGAATTCAGCGACGAAATCTGCTAGAACCTGGCCATCTATGGCCCTTCTCGGAGCATAGGCAATGTCAAACTGGCTCAATTCGATATTCCATTTTAGTAGCCTACCTGACGTCTCAGGCCGCGTGAGGACCTGTCGTAACGGCTGGTCGGTGTACACGGTGATAGGATGAGCCTGCAAATATGGACGGAGCTTTCTCGAGGCAATGACTAGACAATATGCCAACTTTTCTAGCTTGGGATAGTTCCTCTCGGCTCCGGTTAACCGTTTACTTATGTAATATACCAATTTTTGCACTCGGTCTTCCTCCCGGACTAATGCTGCACTGATAGCGCTTTCAGATACCGCCAAGTAAAGATATAATCGCTCGTGATCGACAGGCTTCGAAAGAATCGGCGGTGTAGAAAGGTGTCGGACCAGTGACTGAAACACACCTTCACATTCTGCGGTCCATTCGAAGCTTCGCTTCCCTTTTCAGATCAGATCGAAGAAAGGAATGCATTTGTCAGTTGATTTCGAGATGAACCTACTTAATGCTGCGACTTTCCCATTGAGACTCTGGACCTGCTTTATGATCCTTGGAGTTTGAAGATCCCTGATGGCCCAAATCTTTTCAGGGTTGGCCTCTATCCCTCGGGCGTTGACGATGAACCCAAGGAATTTTCCGGATGCGACCCCAAAATGGCATTTTAGCGGGTTGAGCTTCATCCCATATCTTCGAAGGATATCAAACATTGATCCCAAGTCCTTTACGTGATCAACTGAATGCCTTGACTTTACTAACATGTCATCTACATAAACTTCCATGGTCTTCCTGATCTGGTCGGAGAACATCCGGTTAACCAAGCGTTGATAGGTTGCGCCGGCATTCTTTAACCCAAAAGGCATGACTTTGTAGCAGTCTAACCCCAGATCAGTCACAAAACTCGTATGTTCTTGGTCGGGCACATGCATGGGTATTTGATTGTAGCCCGAGTAAGCATCCATAAAGGATAACAATTCGTGTCCGGCGGTTGAATCAACGAGCTGATCGATTCGAGGAAGTGGAAAACGGTCCTTCGGGCAAGCCTTGTTCATGTCAGAATAATCGATACACGTTCTCCATTTCCCGTTCGGTTTTCGGACAAGTACCGGGTTTGACACCCACTCCGGGTATAAAGTGTTTGCGCCAAAATTGGTCACAAACCCCGATGAATGCGAAAGCACCAGTGTTGGAATATAAGTCAACGATATCCAAACACAAATCACAGATCTAAGTAGCAAAATGGTAAATGTAAACAAGAACACACGATTTATAGTGGTTCGGCTATCTCCGGCCTACGTCCACTTCAAAGGTTTTCCCTTTATTGATGTTCTTCGCTGATTACAATTGATTACAGCGGATTACAATGAATTATAGTTCTGGAATTCGAGTACAACGGTGGTTGTTGAGTGCCAAGTAGAGCCTTGGTGGAGACTTGGAGCTTCAGAGTCTTGATCTTGCCAAAGAGAATCCAGTCCTCTTTCTGAATGACCTGGGAGTCTATTTATAGGCGTAGGCTGCTGGTATCTCGCTGAAAACTCGGGAGACCACTTCTGGCATGTGAGGGGGCCCACACGTACGATCTCAGGAAGTTTGGGCCCACTTTGGCATCGGTTCGAACTCCATTCGAACCGATCAAGAATTCATCCAATCGAGGTGAAATTTGGCGTGGACATTCTTCAATATGTATGCAAGCATCTGTGAAAGTTTCATTGCATTTGGATCAGTGGGTTAGGAGATATGATGGGTTCGAAATTGACTTCATAGCCAGGCTGTTAATTTCGAACCCCTGTTACTCGAAACGATGGTTTCGAAACCAGTGTGGCACGCGACTTCGTGGTGACGTGGAGCGCAAGCTTCGAATCGATCCGGACTTCTCTCCGTGTTGACCGCTTCGACTCCATATATCTCGGCGCATTCGAACCGATGGAAGACACGTCATCGTGATTGGTTGACTCAGTCGGTTCGAATGAAGCTACACAGGTTGGGTTCGAAGACGACATCATGGATGGGTTCGAAGTGTGGCTCTGTGATGGGTTCGAAGAGAGGACATTGTGATGGGTTCGAAGTAGGCAATGGCTTGGTGGGTTCGAAGTGGAGTCGAGGCTAATGGATGCGAACTAGGTGGACTAGAACCCGATGGGTTCGAGTGTGGCATGGCTGGGCTATCGGTTCGAACGCAGGTGGGTTCGAACTAGATGGTTTCGAACCGATGGATACGAACTCCATCGATTCGAACTGGGGCAAATGCTTTCGAGGCGCGACCTTATTTCTTTGGATTCGAACCAGATGGTTTCGAATGTGATGGGTTCGAACACAATGGGTTCGAACCGAGCAATGTCAATTCCTCTTATCTTGATTCCATCATAACTTGAGCATATGACCTCGGATTGACTTGAAATTTGGAGTGCAGACTTCCATGATCTTTCTTGTCGTGTCCTATCAATTGTGGCCCATTCCGGACTCGGACAAAATTCATCGATATCCATGGTTATCCTGCAGTGCATGGTTGATATTCATGAAGAGTAATCATTGGTTTCTAGTAAATTTTGGGTATCTCAACTTTGCCAAAAGTTGGGATAACATTTTTCCAAAGTGTTTGCGCCAAAATTGGTCACAAACCCCGATGAATGCGAAAGCACCAGTGTTGGAATATAAGTCAACGATATCCAAACACAAATCACAGATCTAAGTAGCAAAATGGTAAATGTAAACAAGAACACACGATTTATAGTGGTTCGGCTATCTCCGGCCTACGTCCACTTCAAAGGTTTTCCCTTTATTGATGTTCTTCGCTGATTACAATTGATTACAGCGGATTACAATGAATTATAGTTCTGGAATTCGAGTACAACGGTGGTTGTTGAGTGCCAAGTAGAGCCTTGGTGGAGACTTGGAGCTTCAGAGTCTTGATCTTGCCAAAGAGAATCCAGTCCTCTTTCTGAATGACCTGGGAGTCTATTTATAGGCGTAGGCTGCTGGTATCTCGCTGAAAACTCGGGAGACCACTTCTGGCATGTGAGGGGGCCCACACGTACGATCTCAGGAAGTTTGGGCCCACTTTGGCATCGGTTCGAACTCCATTCGAACCGATCAAGAATTCATCCAATCGAGGTGAAATTTGGCGTGGACATTCTTCAATATGTATGCAAGCATCTGTGAAAGTTTCATTGCATTTGGATCAGTGGGTTAGGAGATATGATGGGTTCGAAATTGACTTCATAGCCAGGCTGTTAATTTCGAACCCCTGTTACTCGAAACGATGGTTTCGAAACCAGTGTGGCACGCGACTTCGTGGTGACGTGGAGCGCAAGCTTCGAATCGATCCGGACTTCTCTCCGTGTTGACCGCTTCGACTCCATATATCTCGGCGCATTCGAACCGATGGAAGACACGTCATCGTGATTGGTTGACTCAGTCGGTTCGAATGAAGCTACACAGGTTGGGTTCGAAGACGACATCATGGATGGGTTCGAAGTGTGGCTCTGTGATGGGTTCGAAGAGAGGACATTGTGATGGGTTCGAAGTAGGCAATGGCTTGGTGGGTTCGAAGTGGAGTCGAGGCTAATGGATGCGAACTAGGTGGACTAGAACCCGATGGGTTCGAGTGTGGCATGGCTGGGCTATCGGTTCGAACGCAGGTGGGTTCGAACTAGATGGTTTCGAACCGATGGATACGAACTACATCGATTCGAACTGGGGCAAATGCTTTCGAGGCGCGACCTTATTTCTTTGGATTCGAACCAGATGGTTTCGAATGTGATGGGTTCGAACACAATGGGTTCGAACCGAGCAATGTCAATTCCTCTTATCTTGATTCCATCATAACTTGAGCATATGACCTCGGATTGACTTGAAATTTGGAGTGCAGACTTCCATGATCTTTCTTGTCGTGTCCTATCAATTGTGGCCCATTCCGGACTCGGACAAAATTCATCGATATCCATGGTTATCCTGCAGTGCATGGTTGATATTCATGAAGAGTAATCATTGGTTTCTAGTAAATTTTGGGTATCTCAACTTTGCCAAAAGTTGGGATAACATTTTGCCCCCCAAAACATGCCTTTTTGTAAAAGGTATGTTTTGAACGGTCTTAGATCAAGTGTAATAAATTCATGTTTCGTTGATATCTGTGGCATTATCAATCAAGTATGTGGCTGTTCGAAGCCAAATCAATAGTCGTTCTTCCCGTAGGAGTTGAGAATGAAGTTTCATAGTCTCTCCGGACTATTATTGGCTGCTCTAAACCCTTACTGAGCCCGTTCTAGACTCAGTGATTGAATAGAAAGGTCCTATTGCTCTCTGGCGTTGCCTTCTATCCCTTGCACTCCGGTCCCGGTTAGGACATATAGCGATACCATGGTCGTTCGGGACCGATCATAGCCTCTCCGGGCTCTTGCTGGATCCCATCCTGTCACTCTCCGGTGAAGGGGAAACAGCGCTTAAGTGAGTCGATCCTGTCGCTCTCCGGTGAAGCGACTCACTTCTTGCACTCCGGTTCAAAGCAGTTGAACATTAAGCGATGTCATGACCTGAATCATCGGCCGATCATAGTCTCTCCGGACTCTTGTCGGATCCCATCCTGTCACTCTCCGGTGAAGGGGAAACGACGATAAGTGAGTCGATCATGTCGCTCTCCGGCGAAGCAACTCACTTCTTGCCTTCTGGATTCACCTCTCCGAGTGAAGGCGATCTTTCTTGTATAAGTGAGTTGATCCTGTCGCTCTCCGGCGAAGCAACTCACTTCTTACCTTCGGACCCCGTCTCTCCGGATAGGGTCATAAAGCGATCATGTTTATATGTAATGTTCATCCTTTGACTCTCCGGTCAAAAGGTTTATTGCAAGAAGTTCTAATTTATTTATTGATATTCAAGTTCTAGATGTTCAATCTCAAACATCAGAAAAAACTAAGGATTGCCACTCCGGGCGCAGCGGTTTATCTCCATCTCAGAGCATGCCTAGGGATCTCTCCGGTTCCCGTACATGTGTAAGTGGAGTAACCGTTTATTCTTAAAATAAACCTAAATAAAGTTATTCGACCGAAGTCCAAATCGTGGACTTGGCCCTTGCCATCTTTGATCAGTTGATGACGAGTCGTGATCCCGATCCAGGATCGTTCCTGCAAGGTGGAGGCGGTAGTTGTTCATGCCTTGTCGCTGCTGTCCGTTCTCTGACATACTGCGGTAATCTACCACCCCTAGCGTGTTCTTCCACCTCATCCTTCAGGTGACGGCATTCATCTGTGGTGTGCCCATCCAGCTCATGGAATAGGCAATATTTTCCAGTCCTGCGCTCCCGCTCGGTGGGATCCCTTACAGGTGGCTTTCGATAGTGAAGTTGCCCCCTGGTTTCAGTGAAGACTCTTTCTAGGCTTGCATTCAGATCTGTGTACTGCCTGAATCTTGGTTCTCGGAATTTCTTCCGTTTATCAGGACCATCATGTCTGTCATCCTGTTTTCTCTTTCCCTTGTCCGCTCCGGACTGCTCTCCAGAGGTTCCTACGCTTTTCGTGGCATTTATTTCACAACTCCCGACTCGTGATTCTTCTAACCGAATGAACTTTTCGGCTTTATGAAAGAATTCTCCAAGATCTTGCGGCGGGTCCTTCGTTAGAGAATCTTTAAACTTGGTACCTTCCGCGACTCCTGCCACCGCCGCCATTAGAATCATCGATGGATCCGGGCGATCCACAGAAGTCACTGTCACGTTGAATCTGAGTAAAAAATCTTTTATGGGCTCTCCGGTCCTCTGTTTGATTGTTGCTAAGGTCATCACGCTCTTGGGTCGCGTCACGTGGACCCTGAACTGTCTCATGAAGCAATCTACGAGCTCGCTCCATGTTCCGATTGATCCAGTCTCTAGTTGTCTGAACCATAGTGCAGCTAAATCTGTCAAATACAGGGGGAAACATCGCGCCATCACTTCCTCGGATGCCCCCAGCACTTCCATGTGCCTGATATATCTTGTGATGTGCATTGTTGGGTCTGACCTCCCGTCGTAAGGATCCAGCGTTGGTAGCTTGAATTTTGGAGGGTTCCTGGCATTTCTGATGTTTGGAGTGAATGGACTCCGACTAACTTCTTCTAGGCCTCCGCTAGGTAATCCTCCTCTCATGATTCTTCGCATGAGGCCAATCATTCTCTCGTCCCCGTCTAGGGGTTGCCCCCTTGTCAAGTTCATATCCTGCCCCCCGAGCCTTGAAGGGAATTCTGGTACATACTCTTCCGGTGGCTCGTTAGCGTGAGCATTGGCTCCAGCCTGCTGAGCTCCATCTGTTGGTCTTCCAGTATCGGACCCTGAGGGTCTACCCCCAAGGCCTTGTTGACCTCCTTCAATCCCCGTATTCTGGCCTTGAGCCTGTCCTTCATTTGCTTCTGCAATCCTGATTCCTTGTCCCGTACTTGTAGCTGTTGTAGTTGGTCCAAGGTTTTGTATATTTGCTGTCCTCATTTGCTCGAGGAAATTCTGCAGCATCTCCTGTTGACTTTTCATTATGCTTTCGCGCAATGAGTTGGCCATAGCCTCCATCTCGTCTCTAGTGATGTAGACGGAAGCCGGTCCTTCTCTTGATCCAGAGGATGCTTCTTGGCTTCCTCCTTGTAGGCTCCTATCAACTCTCTGTCTTGTTTGTCGAGTCATTGTTTCTGAATTCTGAATTCTGATGTAGCGGGTGCTAGTTCTTCTCAGTGAAAGCATAAAGCATCTCTAATGAACCCATTTGTTTTCAACTTACCGACCTCCTCCTTAAGGGCGGCAGATCTCTCTGGATCCATACCACGCCTTTTCTGCTTGACTGGGATGTACCGTGGGTCGATGTTTAAAGTGTGGCTCGCGATATCCGGCGAGATCCTACACATGTCAGAGTGCGTCCAAGCGAACACGTCAAGATTCGCCCGGAGAAATTCAATCAATTCCTGTTGTGCCCCCTGGCTCAATTGAGACCTAATTTTTAACACTCTCGCATCATCGCCATCATCATCGATCGGGACATTCATAGTTAGCTCGGCCAGAGAGGCCTGACTTTCTGTAGACTCCCCATTGTTGTCGTTGTCCCTTGGGTCAATGTATTTCTGGAATTGGTTGTGGTGCCCGGGCTGAGGCCCAAGCACCAATTGTCAATCATCGGCAGAACGGACGCAGAGAGATTCCTCTACGCCCTTCCCTTTCTCCCTTCGCTGCGCCTCTCGCAGCTCAGCAACATAACATGCTCTTCCAGCATCCTGATCTCCATGAATCACTCTGATACCACAATCGGTAGGAAATTTCAAAGTCAAACACCACGGGGCGATAGCCGCCCGAAATTCAGCAAGGGCCGGTCGGCCCAGAAACGCGTTGTACGGTGAATGTATGTCCAAAACAACAAACTGTAACATGCGTACTCTTCTGCACTCACCGATCCCTAACTCCACGGGTAACTCCACAACCCCCGTGGGTATATTGGCACTTCCATCGAAGCCATGAATCCTGGACTGGCAGGGCTTCAGATCTTTGGCTTCCATCTTCATCTGGTCGTAAGCTCTCCTGAACAAAATATTGACTGAACTCCCACTATCCACCAGTATCCTCTTCATCCAAGCAGGACCAACCTGGGCGGATATAACAAGTGGGTCGATAGTCGGGGCTTCGACCTTGTCTGCGTCACAGTTTCGGAACACGATGTCATCTGCCATCGTCTTTTGCTGTTTTGCCGGAGCACCTTCGTCATAACTACTGCAACATTCGAAGTCCATATGCCTAACCGAGCTAGCATATGACTCCATTTCTTTCCAACTCCTATCCGCCGGATGAGGACCACCACTTACGGTGTTTATCACTAACCTTCCGCCCGTTCGGGCGGGTTCTTCCTGCCTTGGCTGATTTTGCCGATTGTTCTGGTTTGACGGACCCGCACTGCCAGACTGCGGCGCCCGTACGAACTGATCCAACTTCCTTTCCCTGATCAACTTCTCAATCAAATCCTGCAAGTGTCTGCATTCGTTGGTATTGTGGCCGTAACTGTCGTGAAATTTGCAAAACTTGCCCGTTTGAATCTGTCTCTCCTACGACGGCTTCAGAGTAGGCTTCTTGTATTGCATGGCGTTACAAGTTTGTAGGTATACGTTCTCCAACGATGTATTCAGCGGAGTATAATTGTCAAACATAGGGGCCCTACGCCTCGGCCCACGGTTCTGATCCCGCTTCCTGCTCTGATTCCCATTATTCATTGGTTGTGATTGTTTGTTCTGGATATTTAGTTGTACTTTCCCAGAACTTTCTCCCGATTGTTTAACAGCCACATTACTTTGAATCCCCTCTCCACTAGGTCCTGCGTCGTCCTGTTTCCTAGACTGCTTCGCGTCCTCATGCCTCAAGAACTGGTCGGCTTTGGAGTAGAAGCGATCCAACGACGCAGGAGGTTTTCCTGCCAACCAATTTCCAAAATCCAAATCAGGGTCAATTCCTTTCATCAATGCCATCAGAATCGAGTTATCCTTAGGATTGGTGATTTCCACACAGGCCTTATGGAATCTCTCCAAGTAGTGTCTAAGAGTTTCTCCTGGAGCTTGGGTAACACTAGACAAAGTGTTGACGTCCCTAGGCCTCGCAACATGCATGCGGAACTATTCCATGAACTTCCTGGCCAGCTGATTGAACGAGGAGATAGAACGGGGTGGCAATCGCGTGAACCACATCGTAGCAATGCCCCCCAAAGAGATAGGAAAGCTCCTACACTTGACCGCATCATCTGCCCTAGCGGCGCTCATGGACCATTCATACTTCAGTATGTGTTGATTAGGGTCCGAGTTTCCCTCGTACATCGGTAACGTGGGCATCCTAAATCGCCGAGGGGGTTCGACATACAGGATCTCGTCTGTGAATGGGGTGTGACTACGGGAGATTCCCCAGTCGTCGTTGGTAAACCCCTGACTTTCACGGATCATCTGCCTGATCATTTCTGGAAGATCCGTTACAGCTGCATTCTGGGCATGTCGAGCCAAGGTGTGGTTGGGCTCCACAATGCGGGACTGGACCGGATGTTGTCGACGGTCCGGATCTCGCCTCCTTGGTTCGGCATCTTCTGGTACATACGGCTCAGGAGTTTGCCGTCGTCGGTGGCGGTTCTGATCCGACAAAGTATGGATGTCAACCCCTGGCTCCGTAGCAATAGTTGCAGGGCGGTTGTCGGTAGTATGTTGAGGAGCAGTGCCTCCCCGGGAAGAAGGCCCTGTATGGAAACTTGCAGATGGACCGACTCGTAGTTGCCCAACCATCAATGCAGGAAGGTCTCCGGTAGCCTGCGCATGATTCCCATCCATTCGGGGTCGTGAAGGTCGGTGATGATAATCGGTGGAGGCCGAACTCTCCGTGGAAGACTGGGATGCATAATCCCTCCTGGACCGCCTTCGCTTATGACTATGTATCTAGCGGGTTAATTCAGCATTAGCACGTAGTTGCTCCGTCAACTGTTGCCGACTTTGGGTCAGCTCTTGGAGCAACGCTTGAAACTCTTGTCTCGTTACCGGTCCGGATGACACCGAAGGTCCGGCGACGTCCTGTGTAGACGGTAACTGCGCGGGATCTGGCCTATCCCGGCCTTCTTGGTTACCAAGGTTAGAGGTGGTTCTAGTACTCACCATTGTGAATAGCGAGATTCTTTCCTAGACTTTTATCAAGTCTGAATAGAACGGAAGGAACCTAAGCTTGAAATCCGGATCTCTCTCTTAGATTTATGCAATCCGGTATTGATGACAAATCCGCGGAGCGAGAGAAAATCTGGGTTTTCTCAGTGAAAGCACCAAAGTGTTTGCACCAGAATTGGGCACAACACTCGTCGGAAGTTATTGAAGAGATAATAAATGAAGAGTGCAAATTAAAACAGAGGATTATCTAACAACAACTCCAAATAGCATGTAAATAAGCGCGTAGACAAGCAATTTATAGTGGTTCGGCGTATTGCCTACGTCCACTGTGAAGTTTTTATACTTTTATTGACTCTCTTTCGATGATTACAAATCGGTACAGCAATCAACAATAAATTACAGTCAGGAAATCGAATTTAACAGCAAGTTTTTGATATCAAATGATGGAGATCTCAATCCGGCAGAGTCTGGGTGCTTCAGAATCAAAAAGTCCCTTTTCTGTTGGCCCTGGGGCTCTATTTATAGGCGTAGACTGCTGATATTTCGCTGAAAACTCGGGAGACCAATTCTTGCACGTGAGGCGGCCCACACGCACGGTCTCAGGAAGTTTGGGCCCACTTTGGCATCGGTTCGAACTCTATTCGAACCGATCAAGAATTCATCCAATCGAGGTGAAATTTGGCGTAGACATTCTTCAACATGTATGCAAGCTTCTGTGAAAATTTCATGGCATTTGGATCAGTAGATTGGGAGATATGATGGATTTGAAATGGAGTTCATTGCCTGGCTATTTGGTTCGAAACCATGCTTTCGAACCGATAGTTTCGAACCCATCATGGCACGTGACTTCATGGTGACGTGGAGCGCAAACTTCGAACCAACCCGGTCTCCACTCCAAATTGACCGCTTCGACTCCATGGATCTCGGCGAATTCGAATCGAAGGAGGACACGTCATCGTGGTTGGTTGACCCAGTGGATTCGAATGAGGCTACACAGGTGGATTCGAGCTTGGCACCATGGATGGTTTCGAGCATGACTTTGTGGATGGGTTCGAACTAGGCTCCATGTTTGGGTTCGAGCCGTGATTCTTGCTTGGGGTCGAACCAGGCTTTGTGGTGGGTTCGGAGCGTGACTCTTGTGATGGATACGAACTATGTCACTTCTCCATGGACACGAGGCCCATCGGTTCGAACACGATGGGTTCGAACACGATGGATTCGAAGGTGACGTAGGCGAACCCGAGATGGTCCAGTGGATTCGAAGCTTATGGAGTCGAGCTTGATGGTTTCGAAATGTTGGTTTACGATGGCTTCGAAACCAACGCTTTCCCCTTCAAATTGAATCGATCATAACTCGAGCGTATGAATTCGGATTGACTTGGAACTTGAGATGTTGACTCCTATGGTCTTCCTTGCCGTGTCATATCGATTGTAGCTCAATCTGGGCTTGGACGAAATTCAGTGATATCCATAGCGAGACGAAGCATGACCGACCTCTGAGACGGACTGTTCTCCATTTCTGATCGATCTTTTGGTATCGCGGCTGTGCCAAAAAGCGGGATAACAGTTAGTAGGCCGTGTATAGATGCAGGTTTGGCCGCTGCTAGTAGGGATTCTTTTTTTGGAAGTACTTGTTTGCATGTAAGTTCTTATCTCCAGTTAGTTGAAATAAAATTTAGTTTCTTTGATTCAATTCTCATTTCATTTGCGCTTAAGTATTTGCAGTGTTTAGCTTTTAGTCCGGTGTACTCGTGACGTTTTTCTCCGTCAAGTAGAGTTCGTTTTATTTGCTAAGTCTGAAAATCTTAGTCATATGTTGTTATCGACGAATAAGTTGAACTTCAGACATTGTATCCCTTTGGCCAGAGACTAACACTTAGCTTTTTTGCCCCATAGTTTCGGGAACAACATTTGTATTTCGGTGGTTGATCGCATCATTGCAAATCTACCGCACATGTCCACGTTCTGGGGACTTAGGTTAATTTGAGATCGATAATCCGGTTCGCACTCCGGGAATTTGAGAGTTACCAATATCTGTAACACGGTTCGCATTCCGGGAACCCGAAATTGATGTTTGTACTCCGCTTCACGCTCTGGGAACTCGGAGTTAGTATTGATACTTCGGTTCGCACTCCAAGAACTTTGTCGTAGTATTTGTGCCCCAATCCGTACTCTGGGAATTTGGAGTTAGCATGCATGTTTGGGTTCGCACTACGTGAACCTGGAATTGATGTTTGTACTCTGACTCGTGCTTCGGGACTCTGAGGTTAGCCGCTGGATGGTCAGTCACATCCATTTGGGCTTTTTTGGAGTCCGTTCGCACTCTTTGAACGATATATTTAACGTTTATACTCTAATTCACACTCTGGTAAGTTGGAGTCTGTTCGCTCTGGGAACGAGTTATTGAATGTTTGTACTCCAATTCACACTCTGGGAAGTTGGAGTCCGTTCACGCTCTGGGAATGAGTTGTTGAATGTTTATACTCCAATTCACACTCTAGGAAGTTGGAGTCCGTTCGCGCTCTGGGAACGATTTACTGAATGTTTATAATCCAATTCACACTCTGGGAAGTTGAGGTCCGTCCATGTTTCGGGAACGAGTTGTTGAATGTTTATACTCCAATTCACACTCTGGGAAGGTGGAGTCCGTTCGCTCTTTAGGAACGATTTATTGAATGTTTATACTCCAATTCACACTCCGGGAAGTTGGAGTCCGTTCACACTCCGTGAAGGAATTGTTGAATGTTTATACTCCACTTCACACTCTAGGAAGTTGGAGTCCGTTTGCACGTTGGAGTTCGTTCGCACTCCGGGAACGAATTGTTGAATGTTTATACTCCAATTCACACTCTGGAAAGTTGGGGTCCGTTCGCACTCCGGGAACGAATTGTTGAATGTTTATACTCCAATTCACACTCTGGGAAGTTGGAGTTCGTTCGCACTACGGGAACGAATTGTTGAATGTTTATACTCCAATTCACACTCTGGGAAGTTGGATTCCGTTCACGTTCTGGGAACGAGTTGTTAAATGTTTATACTCCAATTCACACTCTGGGAAGTTGTAGTCCGTTTGCACTCCGGGAACGAATTGTTGAATGTTTATACTCCAATTCACACTCTGGGAAGTTGGAGTCCGTTCGCACTCCGGGAACGAATTGTTGAATGTTTATACTCCAATTCACACTCTAGGAAGTTGGAGTTCGGTCGCACTCCGGGAACGAATTATTGAATGTTTATACTCCAATTCACACTCTGGGAAGTTGGGGTCCGTTAGCACTCCGAGAATGAATTGTTGAATGTTTATACTCCAATTCACACTGTGGGAAGTTGGAGTCCGTTTGCACTTGGGGAACGAATTGTTGAATGTTTATACTCCAATTCACACTCTGGGAAGTTGGAGTCCGTTCGCACTCCGGGAACGAATTGTTGAATGTTTATACTCCAATTCACACTCTGGGAAGTTGGAGTCCGTTCATGTTCTGGGAACGAATTGTTGAATGTTTATACTCCAATTCGCACTCTGGGAAGTTGTAGTCCGTTCGCACTTCGGGAACGAATTGTTGAATGTTTATACTCCAATTCACACTCTGGGAAGTTGGAGTCCGTTCGCGCTCTGGGAACGAGTTATTGGTAGGACTGTCGTGTGTTGGTCCAGTTCAGCCTTTGGTGTGTTGGCTTGCCCCCGAGCTGGGGTTTCACTTAGTGAGTGGCCGGTCGTATCGCAGCCACTCACTATTTGAATAAATTTCATTGTTTGATGGAACTTAGCTCTTCGTGTGTCGTGATTGTTGAATGTCGTATTCGGTGAACCACGGCTCTAGCTTGAAGAGATAGTATTTTATTGCTAAAATAAGAAAATATGGCAAAGTCGATGCCTTATTACAAATTCAAATTTCAGAATGTAAAGGAAACTGCAAAGTATTCGTAGATTGAATGAGACTATCATGCGTGACAGTGACGAGGATCTTCGTCGTTCCAGGCTCCTGAGTAAATAGGTCCGCCACTGACGGCGTTTATCACCAATCTTCCACGGGGGCAAGTCGAGTCCTCCTGTCTCGGTCGATTGGGTTCATTGTTTTGATTTGATGGGCCCGCTTCTCTAGGCTGCTGTGTCCGCACAAACTGTTCCAGCTTCCTTTCTCTGATCATTTTTTCAACGAGATCTTGTAAGTGACGACACTCATTCGTATTGTGCCCGTAGATTTCATGGATCCTGCAAAACTTTCCCATCTGGATTTGTCTCTCTGACGACGGTCTTGGTGCAGGTTTATGATATTGAATTGTGTCACAAGTTTTTAAGTACAAGTCCTCTAGTGATGTATTCAGAGGAGTGTAACTGTCAAACATTGGATTCTTGCGCTGCGGGACACGATTTTGATCTTGCTTTTTAGTTTGATTCATGCTCTCTCTTCGCCGAGCTTTTTTGTTTTTACCATTCAACTGAACTTTTCCGGAGCTCTCGCCGGACTGTTTGATTGCAACATTGCTTTGGATCCCTTCCATGCTCGGTCCTGCATCAGTTTGCTTCCTAGACTATTTCGCATCTTCCCGTCTCAGGAATTGAGCCGCCTTGGCATGGAAACTGTCCAATGATGCAGGTGGTTTTCCAGCTAGCCAATTGCCATATTCAGAATCGGGGTCGATCCCCT
The DNA here is from genome assembly GCA_030765085.1 of Allium cepa. Taxonomy (NCBI): domain Eukaryota; kingdom Viridiplantae; phylum Streptophyta; class Magnoliopsida; order Asparagales; family Amaryllidaceae; genus Allium; species Allium cepa. Next base: position 246,623,061 of record CM060930.1, read on the forward strand.
TAGTCAATGCCATAAGGATGGAGTTATCGTTTGGGTTGCTAATCTCCGCGCATGCAGTATGGAATCACTCTAAGTAGCGTCTGAGAATTTCCCCAGGAGCTTGAGTGACGCTAGACAGAGTGTTGACATCTTTGGGCCTTGCGACGTGCATGCAGAAATGCTCAATGAATTTTGTGGCTAACTGGTCGAATGAAGAGATGGATCGAGGAGGCAGTCGGGTGAACCACATGATAGCGATGCCCCCCAAGGATATGGGGAAACTACGACATTCCACTGCATCGTCAGCCCTGGCAGTAGTCACCGACCATTCATATTTTAGAATATGTTGGTTGGGGTCGGAGTTTCCCTCGTACATGGGTAGAGTTGGCATTCGGAATCCCCGTGGAGGTTCAGCGGTAAGGATATCGTCCGTAAAAGGAGTGTGGCTTCGGGAGACTCCCCAATCGTCATTTGTGAATCCCTGGCTCTCACGGATCACCTGACGTATCATAGTTGAAAGATCCGGCATTTGCACCGGAGTATGATCACGTTCCATACTTTGGTTTTGAACCGGATATCGTCGACGGTCCAAGTCTTGCCTTCTTGGCTCATAGTCCTCTGGGACGTACCGTTCAAGAGTACGTCCTCTATGACGACGGTCCTGGTGCGGCTGATCTTGGACGTTGACCCCTGGCTCAGTCGCAACGTTAGTGGTGCGGTATTCTGCGGTGTGGTGAGGAGCGGCACCTCCTCGGGAGGAGGGTCCAGTTTGGAAACTGGCTGATGGACCAACCCTCAGTTGTCCAACGGTTAGTGTCGGTTGATTTCCAACGGGTGGCACACGACTCCCATCTAGCCGGGGTCATGGAGGCCGATTATGATAATCAGAAGATGAAGAACTTTCGCTGGAGGAGCAAGAAGCATGATCTCTCGTGGATCTCTTTCGTTTCTGGCGATCCAGCTTGTGGATTAGCTCAGCGTTAGCGCGTAGCTGTTCTTCTAGTTGCTGCCGACTCTGGGTCAGGTCTTGGAGTAGCAAATGCAACTCTTGTCGAGTAACTGGACCGGACGGTTCAGAGTGCCTAGTAGCATCCTGATTAGATGGAGGTGGGAGCACGGGATTCTGTCTATCCTGTTCCTCTTGATTGACAGCGTTTAAGGTGGTTCTTGTGCTAACCATCTTGAGAGTTGAACTCCTTTCCTAAACTTTATGCAAATCCGAATAGAAGGAAAGGAAGTTGAATTTAATGATCTGGATCTCTCTCTTAGATTTATTCAATCCGGTATCGATGACAAATCCAACGAGTAGGAGAAAATCTGGGTTTTCTCAGTGAAAGCACCAAAGTATTTGCACCAAAATTGGTCACAACACTCTTCGGGAGTCGTTGAAGACATAATAACAAAGAATGTAAATTCAAAACAGATATTATCTAACAAAAAATCCAATCAACAGTAAAGTAAATGCATAGACAAGTGATTTATAGTGGTTCGGCGTGTTGCCCACGTCCACTGTGAAGCTTTTTGATGTTTTACTGATTCTCTTTTAATGATTACAAGTTGTTACAGCGATCAACAACAAGTTACAACTAGAAATTCGAAATCAATAGCAAAATTATGATGTAGGATGATGGAGATCTCAATCCGGCAGAGTCTAGGCGCTTCATAATCAAAAGATCCCTTTTCTGTTGGCTCTGGGCTCTATTTATAGGCGTAGGCTGCTGATATTTCGCTGAAAAGTCGGGAGACCACTTCTGGAACGTGAGGGGGCCCACATGCCCAGCCTCAGGAAATTTGGACCCACTTTGGCATCGGTTCGAACTCCATTCGAACCGATCAAGAATTAATCCAATCGGGGTGAAATTTGGGGCAGACATTCTTCGACATGAATGCAAGCTTCTGTGAAAATTTCGTGGCATTTAGACCAGTGGATTGATAGATATGATGGATACGAGATGGGGTTCATGGCGTGGCCGTTTGATTCGAAACCATCCATTCGAATCGATGGCGGCATGCGCCTTCATGGTGACGCGGAGCACAAACTTCGAATCGATCCGGTCTTCACTCCAAGTTGACTGCTTCGACTCCATGTATCTCGGCGCATTCGAACCGATGGATGACACGCCATCGTGGCTAGTTGACCCAGTGGATTCGAACGAAGCTTCACATATGTGTTCGAATAAGGCTCCAATAATGGGTTCGAACAACCGATGCTTGGTGGACTCGAACAAGGATTCATTGATGGATCCGAGCTTTGCAACCTCTCCATGGACATGAGGCCCACCGATACGAACAAGATGGATTCGAAGGTGATGGAGCCGAACCCGACGAGCTTTGGTGGGTTCGAAGCCTATAGATAGGAAGGTGATTGGTTCGAACAATTGATCAGTGATGGGTTCGAAACCTAGGTCTTCCCCTTCAAATTGAATCGATCATAACTCGAGTGTATGAACTCGGATTGACTTGCAATTAGAGATGCTGACCTCTATGACCTTTCTTGTCGTGTCCTATCAATTGTAGCTCCATCTAGACTCGGACAAAATTCAGCGATATCCATAGCGAAACGAAGTATGACCAACTTCTGATACAAACTATCCTTTGTTTTCGATCGATCTTTTGGTATCGCGGCTTTGCCAAAAAGCGAGATAACAGGCACATGCATGGGTATCTGATTGTAACCAGAGTAAGCATCCATGTAAGATAGTGATTCGTGTCTGGCTGTTGAATCCACAAGTTGATCAATTCGAGGGAGTGGAAAGCTATCTTTCGAACAAGCCTTATTTAAGTCAGAGTAATCAATGCACGTTCTCCATTTCCCATTTGGTTTTCGGACAAGTATAAGGTTGGATACCCACTCCGGGTACAGATCATCCTGGTTAAACCCATTCGCCTTTAGCTTACCAACTTCTTCTTTGAGGGCGGTAGATCTCTCTGGGTCCATACCGCGTCTCTTTTGCTTGACTGGGATATACCGTTGATCAATATTCAAGGTGTGGTTTGCGATGTCTGGAGAGATTCCACACATATCAGAGTGCGTCCAAGTGAATACGTCTAGATTTTCTTGGAGAAATTTGACCAATTCCCGTTGTGCATGTGGGTTTAGCTGAGACCCAATTTTTAACATTTTTGAATCATCATCATCGATTGGCACATCAATCGTCAGCTCGGCTGGGGACGCTTGACTTTCTTTGGATTCATCATTATCTTCAGTGTCTTTGGGGTCAAGATCCTTCTGGAATTGGTCATGGTGCCCGGGCCGGGGCCCAGGTGCTAATTGTCAATCGTCGGCGAAACAGACGTAGAGAGATTCCTCCACGCCCTTTCCTTTTTCCTTTCGCTGCGCTTTTCGCAGCCCAGCAACATAGCAAGCTCTCCCAGCAGCCTGATCTCCCTGAATGACTCCAATCCCGCAATCAGTGGGGAATTTCAAAGTTAAACACCACGGGGCAATCGCTACCCTGAATTCGGCAAGGGCCGGTCAGCCCAAAAAGGCATTGTATGGAGAGTGGATATCTAAAACAACAAACTGTAACATTCGAACTCTTCGGCATTCTCCAACTCCTAATTCCACAGGCAACTCCACCACTTTAGTGGGTATATTAGCACTTCCGTCGAAGCCATGGATTCTAGATTGACAAAGCTTTAAATCTTTGGCTTCCATCTTCATTTGATCATATGCTCTCTTAAAAAAAATGTTTACCGAACTAGCACTGTCCACCAGGATCCTCTTCATCCAAGCAGTACCAAACTGGGAAAATATGACTAGTGGGTCTATAGTTGGGGCTTCGACCCTATCAGCATCTCGGTTTCTTAATACGATGTCGTCTGCCATCGTTCTCTGTTGTTTGGCCGGGGCCGTTTCATCAAGTGTACTGCAACTCTCGAAATCCACATGCCTGATCGAATTGGCATATGATTCCATTTCCCTCCAGCTTCGGTCCGCTGGATGGGGACCACCACTAACTGTATTAATAACCAATCTCCCGCCTATACGAGCGGGAACCTCCGGTCTCTCTTGGTTTTGCGCACGGTTTTGGTTTGACGCGCCTACACCACTAGCCTGTGGAGCCCGCACGAATTGATCTAACTTCCTCTCCCTGATTAATTTTCAATGAGGTCTTGCAAATGTCTGCAATCATTGGTATTATGCCCGTAACTCTCGTGGAATCTACAGAACTTTCCTGTTTGAATCTGTCTCTCTGGCGATGGCTTCGGAGCAGGCTTTTTATACTGCATCGCATTACAAGTCTATAGATACATGTTCTCCAGTGTCGTGCTCAGTGGTATATAGCTTTCAAACATTTGTGCCATGCGCCTCAGGCCACGATTCTGATCTTTCTTCTTATTCTATTATCGTCGTTCCTCGGCTGGGTTTGTTTGTTTCGAATATTCGGTTGGACTTTTCCAGAGCAGTCCCATGACTGTTTAACTACCACATTGCTTTGAATCCCTTCATTGATGGGTCTCGCATCGTCATGTTTCCTAGATTGTTTCGCATCCTCATGCCTTAAGAATTGAGCGGCTTTGGAGTAGAAATGATCCAACGATGCGGGAGGCTTCCCAGCTAGCCAATTTCCAAATTCAGAATCGGGGTCAATCCCCTTAGTCAAGGCCATCAAGATTGAATTATCATTGGGGTTAGTGATCTCTGCACAAGCGGCATTGAACTTTTCCAAATATCGTCTGAGTGTCTCTCCAGGAGCTTGAGTGACACTAGATAAAGTATTAACGTCTTTAGGCCTGGCAATGTGCATACGAAACTGTTCAACAAATTTAGTAGCCAACTGATCAAATGAAGAGATAGATCGTGGTGGAAATAGCGTAAACCACATCGTCGCAATTCCCCCTAAAGAAATGCGAAAACTATGGCATTTTACTGCATCATCAGCTCTTGCAGCAGTCATTGACCATTCATATTTTAGAAAATGCAGATTAGGGTCGGAACTTCCTTCATACATAGGCAGAGTCGGCATCCTAAATCGCCGAGGAGGTTCAGCATATAATATGTCATCAGTGAACGTAGTACGACTTCGGGAGATTCCCCGATCGTCATTTGTTAAGCCCTGACTCTCGCGAATCATTTGGCATACCATGGCTGAGAGATCTGGTGTTGCTACATTCTGAGGGTTGTGAGCCAAAGTGTGGTCAGGTTCCATAGTGCGAGGTAGGATCGGGCGCTTTCGACGATCCGTGTCACGCCTCCTTGGCTCGATGTCTTCTGGGACATATGGTTCTGGAGCATGTTCCTGCTGGCGGTAGTTATGATTAGAGTCATTTCGGGTATCAATTCCTATGTTAACTGTGGTGGCGGTGGCATGGTTATCCGTGGTATGTTGTGGAATAGTGCCTCCTCGGGAGGAGGGTCCTGTATGAAAACTGGCAAAAGGGCCAACTCTTATCTGCCCAACAGTTAATGCCTGCTGGTGACCAGCAGCTTGTGCATGACTTCTGTCTACCCTAGGACGAGTAGATCTACTGCTGTAATCAGACGAAGCAGAGCTTTCAGTGGAAGAATGAGGGGCGTGATCCCTTCAGGATCTTATACGCCTTTGGCGGTTTAGTTGATTAGTCAACTCAACATTGGCGCGCAACTTTTCAGTCAGCTGTTGCCGACTTTGGGTTAGTTCCTGGAGTAATGTCTGGAACTCTTGTCGAGTGACCAGACCTAATGGATCTGAATGCCAGGTATCATCTTGATTAGGTGGAGGTAGTTGCACGGGATTCTGTCTATCCCGGCCTTCTTGGCCAGCGGCAGTAGAAGTGGTTCTCGTACTAACCATCTTGAGGTGTAGAATCCTTTCCTAGACTTTTGCAAATCTGAATAGCACGGAAGGAATCTAAAATTAAAGTCTGGATCTATCTCTTAGATTTATTCAATCCGATATCGATGACAGATCCAAAGAGCAGGAGAAAATCTGGGTTTTCTCAGTGAAAGCACCAAAATGTTTGCACCAAAATTGGGCAACACTCTTCGGAAGTTTTTGAAGAGATATTAAATGAAGAAATCAAATTAAAAATGAGGATTATCTAACAAAAATTCCAAGTCACAGAAAAGTAAATTGTATGGAAGACAGTAGTTTAGAGTGGTTCGGCGTATCGCCTACGTCCACTATGAAGTTTTATCGCTTTATTGCTTGATACTTGAAGATTATAAGTTTTTTATGGCGAAGTAAAGCAGATAATAAGCTTAAATTCGAGATCAATAGCAGTGATGATGATATGTTGTGATTCTGGCAGCGTCCGGGCGTGCTTTCTTTTTCAAAATTCTCCGATACCCTTTCTGAATGACCAAGGGCTCTATTTATAGGCGTAGGATGCTGATATTTCGCTGACAATTGGAGAGACCACTTCTGGCACATGAGGGGGCCTACATGCCCGGCCTCAAGAAATTTGGGCCCACTTTGGGATCGATTCAATGTACGCTCGAATCGGTCAGAAAATCATCCAATCGATGTGAAATTTGGTGTGGACATTCTTCAACATGTATGAAAGCTTCTGTGAAAATTTCGTGGCATTTGGACTTATGGGTATCGAGATATGGTCGATTCGAAATTGCGTTCTCCGACCGTTTAACTCGTTCCAATCGACTCCTTCGTATCGATTCCTTCGAATCGATGGCGGTTCATGGCCTCATGATGAGTGGAGCGGAACTTTCGCATTGATCCGGTTTCTCCGCCTATTTGATCGAGTCGTCCCGGAGACTTTGGAGCCTTGACCCGATGGATTCGAGGACTTCAGCCACACCTAGATTCGAGCTATATGTCATTCGTATCGATCGTGTCTTGCTTGGGTTGATCGATACGAAATGACCGCTCAGGATGTACTCGAAGTAATATGCTTTCATGGATTCGAATGACCGTGAGTTTGATGGATTCGAACCACATAGAGGAAAGGCTATCCTCCTTTCGACCGTTTTATGTATTATGGATTCGAAGGCTGTTGTTACTGATGGACTTGAACATAACCCTTTTGATGGATACGAAGGAGAAGGCTCCGATGGATACGAAGTAGTAGATCCGGACTGATTCGAACGAATGCTTGCTGGTGGTTGCGAACTAGATGGAGTCGGACCGATGGATTCGAACAGGATCTCTGCCTGTGGATTCGAACTAAGGTGTAACCTATGGATTCGAACAATGGCTATATCCTTCATCTTGAATCGATCATAGCTTGAGCATGCTGTTATCCTGCTTTTTGGCAAAGCCGAGATACCAAAAGATTGGTCAAAAAACAAAAGACAGTTCGTCTCAAAGATTGGTTGTACATCGCTTCGCTATGGATATCGATGAATTTTGTCCGAGCCTGGATCAGGCTACAAGTGAAGACATGACAATCAAGATCATGAAAGCCAGTATTTCAAATCTCAAGTCAATCGGAGCTCGTATGTGAAAGTTATGATCGATTCAATCTAAGGAAAGAGCATGTCGTTCGTATCCACGAACAGGTCGAGATGATGGTCCATTCAAAACCATAAGGTTCGAATCCATCAGCATGACCTCGCCTCGCTCCATTCGAATCCATTAGGTTCGAATCCATCAAAAGACAGTCGCTTCGAACAAATGTCGTTCGTATCGATCGAGTTCGAACCCATCAGGTTGTCTCGGTTCGACTCGATCACGTTCGAAACCATCGGCCTCCCCTGCTGTTATCCCGCCATTTGGCAAGGCCGGGACACCAAGAACTTGACTAGAAATCAAGGATGGTTCGTCCTGGAGATCGTTAACGCATAGGTCTGCGATGGATGTCGGTAAATTTTTTTCGAGTCCAGATCGAGCTGCAATTGATATGACATGTCAAGAAAGGCTAATAATGCCAACATTCCAAATTTCAAGTCAGTCGGAGGTGGTATGCTCAAGATATTGATTGATCACGGTTGAGAAATCCAAACTTGCATCGATCATAACTCAAGATCGACAAGTCCAAATGCCACCAAATTTTCATAGTAGCTTACTGCCAACATGAGGAATGTTCGCGCCAAATTTCGGCTCAATCGGATCAAATCTTGATCGATTCGAAATTGCTTCATGTTGATCACGGACCAACTTGCATCGATCATATCTCACAATCCACATGTCCAAATGCTAGGAAATTTTCACAGTAGCTTACTGCAAACATGAGGAATGTTCATGCCAAATTTCAGTTCAATCGGATCAAATCTTGATCGATTCGAAATTGCTTCGTATCGATCATGGACCAACTTGCATCGATCGTATCTCACAATCCACATGTCCAAATGGTATGAAATTTTCACAGTAGCTTACTGCCAACATGAGGAATGTTCACGCCAAATTTCAGCTCAATCGGATCAAATCTTAATCGATTCGAAATTGCTTCGTATCGATCACGGACCAACTTGCATCGATCATATCTCACAATCCACATGTCCAAACGCTATGAAATTTTCACAGTATCTTATAGGCAATATGAGGAATGTTCATGCCAAATTTCAGCCCAATCGGATCGAATCTTGATCGATTCGAAATTGAGTTCGAATCGACCCGGAGTGGGCCCCAATTTCCTAAGGCCGGGCATGCGGGCCCCCTCACGTGCCAGAAGTGGTCTCCCGAATTTTCAACGAGATATCAGCCTTCAGCACTTATAAATAGAGCCCCTGGTCGTTCAGAAAAGGGATCGGAGAATTTTGAGAGAAAAAGCACACCCGGACGCTGCCAGAATCACTCCATATCATCATCACTTCCATTGATTTCGAATTTCAACTTATTATCTGCCGTACTTCGCTACAAAAAACTCGTAATCTTCATGTATCAAGCAATAAAGTGACAAAACTTCATAGTGGACGTAGGCAATACGCCGAACCACTCTAAAACTCTGTGTTTCTATGCATTTTCTTATATGTTTATTGGCGTGTCTGTTAGATCTGCTTCATTTTACAAATTCTCTTCATTTTATCTCTTCAAACACATCCGAAGAGTGTTGTGCCCAATTTTGGTGCAAACACTTTGGTGCTTTCACTGAGAAATAACCATGTTTTTTCTCCTGCTCGTTGGATCTACAACCGTCGTTGGATTGCAAAAATGTAAGGAGGAGATCCAGATCTATTGTTCAGTGGTTCCTTCTATTCTATTCAGATTGCTCCAGATCTAAGAGGAACTACATTCATCATGAATTCCATACCCATATTTCCGAATCCACAAAATATGCTATTTTTCGTATGCATATTTTCGTACCCATGAAAAAAATGAAGAATTCCTTACCCATATTTACGAATCCAGAAAATATGCTGTTTTTCGTGCCCATGTTTTCGAATCCGCAAAAGGTGTTGTTTTTCGTATACATATTTTCGAACCCAGAAAATTGAAGAATTTCGTATCCATAATTTCGTATCCATGAAAGTACGGTCATTTTCATATCCATGTTTTCGTACCCAGAAGATATGGTCGTTTTCGTATCCATACTTTCGTATCCAGAACATATGGTCGTTTTCGTATCCATGTTTTCGTATCCATGAAAGTATGGTTGTTTGTGTCAAAATTGGGCACAACACCCATTGGAAGTTTTTGAAGAGATAATAAATGAAGAAAGTAAATTAAAATGTGGATTATCTAACAAAAACTCCAAATAACAGGAAGTAAATTGCACAAGAGACAACGATTTAGAGTGGTTTGGCGTATTGCCTACGTCCACAATGAAGTTTTGTTATTTTATTGCTTGATATTCGGAGAATACAACTTTTTTATGTCAAAGTACAGCAAGTAGTAAGCCAAAATTTGAAATCAAAGGCAGCGGTGGGGCTCTGAAGCAATTCTGGTAGCGTCCAGGCGTGCTTTATCTATAAAATTCTCCCATCCCTTTTCTGAATGACCAGGGGCTATATTTATAGGTGTATGAGGCTGATATTTCGCTAAAATCAGGGGAGAACGCTTCTTGTACGTAAGGGGGGCCCACATGGACGAATTCTGGAGATCCGGGCCCACTTTGGGATCGATTCGACCGTTGGTTCGAATCGATCAAAAAGTGTCCAATCGTGATGGAACTTGGCGTGGACATCCTTCTATGTATATGCAAGCATCTGTGAAAATTTCATAGCATTTTGATTTGTAGATCTCGAGTTATGATCGATTCAAGATGGTGTGTTTCGCCCTATGGATTCGTTCGAATCGATATGGTTCGAATCCATAGGGTCGAATCCATGCTTCTGCACGTGAAGGCGATGACGTGGTGCGCATGCTTCGGGTCAATCCTCCTTTTCCCCCGAGTTTTCTGGGTCATACCCTAGGTTTTAGCCGCGTTTACTTGGTGGATTCGAGTTGTTGGATTCGAAGGTGCGCTACCTTCGAATCGAATAAAATATGGTACTGCGGATCGATTCGGAGTTGTCTCGATGTGGGGATTCGAAGATAAGCTAGGAATGGAGTCGGAGCTCCCTCAATTGCATGGATTCGAAGGACTCTTCCTTGATGGATTCGAAGGTGGAAGTTGGTTTCATGGATTCGAACTAGGGCATACGAGTATGTATTCGACGCATGGCTATGTGAGGGTTTGCTCGATGGAGTCAAAGTAAAGGTACTCCTCATGGATTCGGAGCAATATGCGTCTGATGGATTCGAACCAAATCATACGAGGGTGGATTCGAACCATTGCTATCTTGATGGATTTGAGGCACGGCTACATCTCATGGGTTCAAACTAATGCAAGGATGATGGATTTGAACCTAAGGCTTGGTCATGCTAGGTTCGAACCAGGGATGTTCCTTCTACTTTCCAATGTCGATGACTTGAGCATACGAACTTGGATTGTCTCGAAATTCGGAGCATTGGCTTCTATGGCTTTGCTTGACGTGCCTTATCAATTATAGCCCGATCCGGACTTGGGAAAAATCCATCGATATTTGTAGTTATCCGGCAATCATCCAATGTCGAGGACGTGTGATCCCTTTTTTCCAGTCAACTCCTTGGTATCTCGGCCTTGCCAAAAGGCGGGATAACATTTGCCCCCCAAAGTGCATCTTGTGTAAACATGACATTCTTTGAAAAGTTGCAGTCTCACGTTGGACAATCGGGACATGCTCTTCTGAAAGTTGTATTCTTTATTGCTGCAATTAACCGTCGTATGATTGTGATTTGACTGTTAGTCGTAGAAACCATGACGAGATGGACATTTGATCCCTGTAAATGTTAAAGATCAAGTTTTAGTCATACACATGTGCATATATGTACCACTTTTGGTTTGGTTAACGTTGCGCGATTGCTAGTCGTTTTCAGTTCGGCTTGTTAACGAATTCTGCATCGGTCCTCTCCTGAACCGATCCTGAGACTCGAGTTGAGACACTTCTTTATGATTGTCTATAATCATCCTCTTGTATCAATCCTCTCCTGAATCGATATAAAAGGTAGACAAGTAATTTTTCAAATTGAAGCGATTCGTCCGTTCTCATCGGTGGCTTTTGATGGATTCGGAGGCATGTAGGATTGAAGCGACAGCTTTCGAATCCATGGTTCAATTGGTCTTCGTGCTTCGAATCGATTGGTTTTTCAATCCAACCTTTGCTCGATGTCTCCTTCGAATCGATAATGCCTCGCATCGATCCTGTAGGGATGGATTCGAACGTGCAATGGATAGGAAGGCAATGGATTCGAAGCGATGTATGGACTCGGCCGTGTGATGGATTTGAAGCAACGGCTTGACGCTAGGTAGGATTCGAACGTAGTGGGTGATTGAGCGGTCGTTGGAATCGATGGAGCATGGCGAGTGACCGGTGGGTCAATACGACCGGGAGACGAAGAGCCACAACTCATTTCTTGAACCCATATAAATACGCAAGGCCATCTTCACTTTCACCTTTTACTTTTTTATCATTTATTGTAGCTATTTCTTCGACTCGACCTTTCAAAGTAGGAAACTACCGTGTCTCTGCACGAATGGATAAAATTTCACCAAGTCTTTATTTGCAATCGAATCCATTCAGGTAACCAAGGGATCGATTCGAGCGTAGGGAATAAAAAAACTGGTGTTTCCAGCATCGATTCACTCCTTTCTTCTGAAAGTCACGAAGGGTTGTGAGATGTGGAATGGGTCGACTTGATGGGCCTGATGGACGAAACCATTCAATTCGTATCGATCGTAGAATGCTGTCTTGGAGGAGCATAGATATTGATGGACGCTATTTTCCTTCATGGCTTCGCATCGATCCAGGAATGAGCAGTTCGAATCGATCTTGAATGCAAGGCTTCGAATCGATGGTTGTAAAGGAAGAAGGGTCTCGTGCTGATAGATTCGAAGTAACGGTATTCTGATGGACTCGAAGGTGTTCAATATTGATCGATTCAAAGTTAAGCAGAGCTCATGGATTCGAATTGCTTCTCTGTCCCAAGGCCTCATCGAGTCGAACTACACGGAGTCGACTCGTATCGATTCGAAGTTCGTCAATTCGACTCATATCGATTCGAAGTTCGTCGATTCGACTCGCATCGATTCGAGTCGATCGATTCGAACATCCTTGCTTCTGGGACTCTCACTCCTCTGATTTTCTCCAACATCCGAACTACGAACAATTTCAAGTTGAACTTTAATGAACTCACTGAACTTTAGCATACTTGACTCCGGCGAGCTTCGGCCTTGCATAATCGAATTTGACTTGACCTCTCTTTTGGAGCTCGTCGATGGCACTATGACTTAACCAAAATATAATGATCTTATACTAGAATTGGTCCGTAGCATCTGGATGGCGTGGAAGTGACGGTCAGCGATGACGGTCATTTTCATTCCCAAATTCCAAAGTTTCGTCGTTCGGACATCTTATTTCAACTTTTGAAATCTTCTTAAGTTATGCATAGTACTTGCACTAAACGACATATTCATACACTTTACACTGGGGGAATGCATGGGCTTTTTATGTATTTAACGCCCCTTTCTGGTGAGTTAGTTAATTATGGAATCTTCGAGTTCTCAACAACAAGAAGCACAAAGCTCACCTCCTCCAGTGCTTGAGATTCCGAAAATCCCTCCTGAAGTTATAGATCCGGCTCCGGATGAGTTGCCGGAGGCCATATTCATCGAAGATCCTGTCGATTCTGTCCAGTCCAATATCTCGGAGTCTCTGTTGGGCCGGATATGTTTGAAACATAACATATCCTTGGACGATGTTTTATTACCTAGTGCGAGTGACAGACCACATAACCCACCTGAAGGATATACTGCCTTTTACCGCCATGCCTGCGCGGCTGGATCTCTCCCTCCTTTTAACCAATATATCAGAGAGATGCTGTCGTACTTAGGAATCGCTTCTTCACAACTCCATCCCAACCGGCATGCACTGCTGAATAGCGTCTTTGTCATGTTTATGGATTGCCTTTTTCGCCCGCCAAGACCAAACGAGATCAGACACATATTCAATTTCAAGAGTAGGGGTGATAGCCCGTCTTTCACTTTTCTGGAAGCAGTCATAAACTGTCAGGTTGTGACTTGGGCCTGGACCAGGCTTAGCTATTTCAAGAATGAGTGGTTTTTTGTTCGATGCCCCCCAGGGTTTGCCAGGAGATGGTTATCTAGACGTAAGTATCATAAGTCATCTTTGAATGGCCATTCTTAATACTTGTACTAATACTCTGTTACTCTTACAGCCATCATTTCGAGACCTACCGGTGGGCATTATAGAGGCATCGTTCAAAGCTTGCAAAGGGTCCCAAGCGACTCGAGGCACATCGACTTGCTGTTGACTGATGATAATTTAAGGACACTGGGTTTGATTGGGATGAGCGAGAGTATTGTAATTGAAGGGTTGGCAAAATCGGCCTCGAGGAAGAAGAAGAAAGTGGCAAAAAGAAAACCTGGCATTGTGATAAGAGAAGCGAGCGATGATGAAAGAACGCCCATGGACACTGAGATAGTAGTCGACCTTTCCCGAATAGAAAAGGGTCAGAAAGGCAAGGCTGTTGTACCTAAGTTTAAGAGATGGAAGTCTGTAGTCGTAACCCGTTCCAAATCTGGGGTTACTGTCTCCGGCGCCACTCCTCGCCAGTCCGGAGACTTTTCCACAGGGCTGGACGATATTCCCATTCCGGACTACGTATCTCTCCACCACGGGTCCGGGTTGTAAGAGCCCCGGGGAGCGCTTGATATAAGCGAATCTTTACCCGTTAGTGTAATCGACGCTTCTGGTTGGTCGGGGGGTTTGCGCATTTATACACTTTTCACAACACTTCACGACTTCCACATGCATTGTAGTGCTTTCTCTTGGTACTTAACTGAATTGTTTCTTCTTTACAGGTGCCATGTCGGATCGTCCTTCTACACTTGATAGACTTCGGCGAGTGCATCATTCTTCATCTTATTACGAATCTCGCCGTAGGGATTCTGACCGTGATCGTGAACGGAGGCATTATGAGCAAGAGCATCGTGAAAGGGACCATTCACGACATTATTCTAGCCAGGAGCATTCTGATAGGACCTAAGGTACCGTTCACCCTCTCGTTCTCCTCCGCCACCCAGAAGCCAGGCACCTGCAGTTGAACCTTCGCGAAAACAGCCATCTCTACAGATCTCAAAACCTGGTCCACATCGTTCAAGGATTGATACGGCTACGACCGTAACTGTGGAGGAGGCCCCTCTTGAACCATCTGGTGAAGGGGCTATAAGAATTGCCCAACTGAAGAAAGATTTTCCAGAAATATGCTTCGACGCTTATATCTTTCCACCCAATCTCAAAAGAATTCCCGAAGAGACTGTGAACACCGCCCTCAGCTATACCCGTGATTTTTATGCTTAGTTTAAAGAATGGTACAAGGAGGCTGTCAAAGCATCGAAATTAGCCTTCGATCGAGCCAAAATTATTGAGAAACTGGAAGCCGACTTGGCTCAGAAGAACCGCATTGTTGATATATTTCGGTCTGAAACGGAATCCTCTCGTAAGGCCGAGGTTGAGTCGTTGAAAAAGGTCGATGAGACATTAACTGAGACAGCGAAGATGCAACAGGCGCATTGCACTTTAGTTGAAGATTTGGGCCATCGGTACAAAAATGTTAAGGCTGAGCGGGATGCGGCGGTCAAAGAACTTGAGGAATTAAAGGCTAAGTTTGCCGACTTGAACAAGGAAAAAAATGATGCTAACATGGCCGCACAAGAAGCGTGCGAGCAAGCCGTGTCTCTCCGAGCTGAGCATGATGTGGCGGTTGCTAAAGTTGAAGCGGTGGAGGCATAAGTGGAAGGGAGAGTTCAAGCAGAGATATTCAGGGTAGTAGCCGAGTTTGATGAGCTTCTTTACACTTACAATGCTAATGTGCTTGAGCACAAGAATCTCTCGTGGCTCGGAGATTATTCTACGCTTCTACTCAATGCTTGGAGAAAATTGGTGGCGAACAAGAAAGCATCTCTCCCTGAAGGTGCCGTGGATGAATTTGAACTCGAGTATCGCTTGTTGAGCGAGGAGGAAAGGAAACTTCTCCATGAGGCGATGATTTCTGCTGAGAGAGAGACTTGGTTTTCACCATGTGGAGACTGGCGAGGGTTCTGGAGCTGCACATTGTAGTGAGGATGTTTCAGTTGATGCCCCGACCTCGCCAGGAGTTACTGCTAAAGTTGGTCCACATGTTGTTCCCGCTTATAACCCGGATCGACCGGAACTGTCTCTTGGTAAAACTACTGTTTTCGAACTCGTCTCATCACCGAGCCGAGGCAAAGAAGGTATTTCAAATGTTCCTTAAGTGTTTTTAGAATTGACGAACTTGGAACAGATCGTTTGACTAATTATTCTCATTTCTTTTCAACCAGTGACTGAAAGTGATGCGCCAACACTTCCAGTACCACAAATTTCGCAGCCAATGCAAGGAGCTGTCGTTACTGAGGCTATTAAAACTACCGCCGTAACCGACGAGATGGGAGAGGGGATTTCAATGTCGTTTGATGTTCAGATGATTGAGGAACTTCTCAAGCAGCCCTGTGAACCTTTTACCGATCCTTCCTTTGCAATGGGTGGAGTTGCCCCAACTTTTAGCTCGTTTATGCCGACTATCAGTGTGTCCAGCGCTGCTCGATCTTCCCGAGAAGAAGAAATCCTTGCCGAAATAAGAGCTGAAATGGTTGCGGTGACGACGGTCGGTGGTTCCGTAAGTGACGTTGCTCCACCAAGCTTAACTCCTTTAATGGTTGCTTCTCCCGTCGGCACAGCTATAACTTCTAGTGTCGAAGCTTCACCACCTGTTACGGCTTCTCTACCTCCGGTTCGTCCTCACAAAAGGATCTCTATCTCTTCCAGCTCTGAGGAAGACGTTGACATTATGCCAGATCTTGAGGATGCTCCAAAGAAGGACAAAAAATCTCGCAGGAAGCCGGGTAGTGGGACTAGCGCCTCAACTCCGAAGAAGAGACCCCGGAAGAAGAAGGAGTGAACTTCTCGTTTTATCATGCGGTTGTGAAATGGCAATTCTTTTTACTTCTCCTTTTTTAGGCCGTGTATAAGTGTGGATTCGGCACCCACTTTATGGACTTTTTTTTTGTTTTGTCATGTAATCAAACCCCTTTTTTGTTTGTTGATAAAATTAAAAACAACTCTGTTCTCTTTTGCTCAAGTATTGCGTTGATTAGCTCGTGCTCACATATGTCATAGGCCTTGAATACATGTCCACACTTCGGGGACTTAACACAATTTGCAACTAACAGTTCGGCCCATAGTATGGGAACTTATTAATTATCAATGTTTATGACTTAGTTCGCTCTCCGGGAACCTGTAATTGATGTTTATACTCCTATTCGCATTCCGAGAATTGGGAGTTAGTGATTTATACTCCGGTTCGCGCTCTGGAAACCAAGAGTCGGTGTTTATGCTCCAATTCAGATTCTGGGAGTTTGGAGATAGAGTTTTATATTCTGGCTCGCACTCCGGGAACCAAAGGTTGAAGTTTATACTCCAATTCGCACTATGGGAATTTGGAGTTAGCTCACACTCTGGGAGCAATGAATTTATATCCCGGTTCGCGCTACGGGAACCGAGAGTTGTAGTTTATACTCCAATTCGCACTCTGGGAGCGATGGATTTATATCCCGGTTCGTGCCCCGGGAACCGAGAGTTGAAGTTTATACACCAATTCGCACTCTGGGAATTTGGAGTTGGCTCACACTCTGGGAGCGATGGATTTATATCCCGGTTCGCGCTCCGGGAACCGAGAGTTGAAGTTTATACTCCAATACGCACTCTGGGAATTTGGAGTTGGCTCACACTCTTGGAGCGATGGATTTATACTCCGGTTCGCGCTCCGAGAACCGAGAGTTAAAGTTTATACTCTAATTCGCACTCTGGGAATTTGGAGTTGGAAGAGGGATTGTCGTGTATCAATCCCCATTTATGTTGGTGTAGTGTTCTGCCCTCGAGCTCGGGTTTCACTTAGCGAGTGACCGGTCGTATCACAGTCACTCCCTATTTGAATAAATCCCACCACGTGATGGAACTTAGCTCTCCGTGCATCGTGATATTGTACGTCATATTCAGTAAATCACAGCTCTGGCTCGAAGAGATGGCATTTTATTGCTGAAATGAGAAAATAATGCAAAGTCAGTTGCCTTATTACAAATTTAAATCTTGAAATGCTAGAATAAAATGCAAAGGGATAAATTGACAGAAAATAAATAAGTTAAGTCTTTTATATGTAGTAGCGACGAAGACTTTCGCTATTCCAAGCCCTCAGCAAAGTAAGACCGTCAACGGTCGATAATTTGAACGTGCTATCTCCGAGCTTTTGTAAATCACATACGGCCCTTCCCATTTTGGCTTCATGTGCGAAGGAACCAGATATATCCTTTTGAGTATGAGATCGCCGAGTTTGAAGGTTCGCGGACGGACCTTGGCATTGTACACTTGGGCGACTTGACTTCGATATGCAGCTGCCCTCAAGTCAGCCTCTTCGCGCTTCTCATCGAGTAAATCCAAAGATTCAGCGAGTAGTATGGCATTCGTTTTCGGATCATAATATGTTACACGATGAGAGTTCACTTCCATTTCAACTGGAATAACGGCTTCAGAGCCGTAAGATAGAGAAAACGGGGTATGACCGGTTGCAGTTTTGTGAGTCGTTCGATAGGCCCATAATGCCATAGGAAGTTCGTCGACCCATTTGCCCCCAGCTTTTTCTAGTCGCTTCTTTAGAATGGACTTGATAACTTTATTAATAGCTTCAACTTAACCATTTGCTTGAGGGTGCGCTACTGTAGAGAATTTATTATGGATGTGGAATCGTTGACAGAAATTCTTGAATTCAGCACTGTCGAATTGGGTTCCGTTATCGGTGATGATAGTATGTGAGAGACCAAAACGGCAGATGATGTTACGTACTACAAAGTTGATTACTTTCTTTGTCGTAATTGTCGCAAGGGGTTCAGCTTCAGCCCATTTGGTGAAATAATCAACTGCGACGATGGCGTACTTCGCGCCACCTTTGGCCAGAGGCAGTGTGCCGATGATATCTATTCCCCATACCGCAAATGGCCAAGGACTGACCATTTGGGTTATCTCAGTAGGTGGGGCTCTAGGAATTCGAGCGTGTTTCTGGAATTTGTCACATTTTCTAGCATAGTCTGCAGCATCGCGATTAACAGCAGGCAAATAATACCCATATCGAGGTATTTTATTTGCAAGTGCTTGCCCCCAAGTGTGATCGCCACATTCTCCTTCGTGTACATCGTGTAACACTCGTTTGACTTCATCGTGCGCGATACACTGGAGGAGAGGAACAGAGTATCCTCTCCGGTACATGACTCCATTTTGAATAACAAATCATGAGGCCTTTCGTAGAACTTGTCTTTTCTCACTTCGACGCTCGGGCAATGCACCACGTTCGATATAATCTCGATAAGAAGTCATCCACGACTCCCTATTGGAGGTAACTTCAAATGTGAAATCGGTCTCCCTTCGATCAATGCTCGGGGAGGATAGGGTTTCAACCGAAACGACCCCCAACTGCTGAGCTTCACCCGTACTTGCTAACTTCGCCAACGAATCTGCTTTTTGATTGTGCTCTCGGGGTATGTAGAAAATGGCATAGTAATCAAACTGATCGAGCATCTCCATAACTCGAGTTAGATAAGCGGCCAATCTTCGGACTTTGGCTTGATATTCCCCTCGAACCTTACATACTATCAACTGGGAATCACAGTAGATCTCTACAGCGATGATTTTCAGATCACGGGCAAGCTTTAGTCCGGTAAGTGGAGCTTCATACTCGGCTTCATTGTTGGTTGCACGGAAATCGAATTTTAAAGCATAACATATGGATCGTCCTTCGGGGGTTTCAAGCACTAACCCAGCTCCTAAGCACCGATCGTTTGACGCACCGTCGGTGTACAGCTTCCAAATGTATTCAGGAGATTCGCTGGTCTCGGTCAAGTCTTCAGAAACAGTGAATTTGGCTATAAAATCTGCTAGGACTTGACCGTGAATGGCTCTTCTTGGAGTATAAGTGATGTCAAATTGACTCAGTTCGATGTTCCATTTTAGTAACCTACCAGACGTCTCAGGCCGCGTGAGGACCTTTCGTAACGGTTGATCGGTGTACACAGTAATAGGATGAGCCTGGAAATATGGACGGAGCTTCCTCGAGGCAATGACTAGGCAATATGCCAACTTTTCAAGCTTTGGGTAATTTCTCTCGGCTCTGGTCAACCGTTTACTCACGTAGTAGACCGGTTTTTGCACTCGGTCCTCTTCCCGAATCAATGCAGCACTGATTGCATTTTCAGATACCGCCAGGTAGAGATATAAATGTTCATGATCTACAGGCTTTGAAAGGATTGGTGGTACGGAAAGATGTTGGATTAGCGATTGAAATGCGCCCTCACATTCTGCAGTCCATTCGAAGTTTCGTTTCCCTTTTTGAATCAAAACGAAGAAGGGAATGCATTTGTCGGTCGACTTTGAGAGGAACCTGCTCAGTGCTGCAACTTTCCCATTAAGACTCTGAACTTGCTTTATGGTTCTCGGAGTTTGAAGATTTCTGATAGCCCAGATCTTCTCGGGGTTGGCTTCTATTCCTCGGGCATTGACAATGAACCCAAGGAATTTTCCGGATGCGACTCCGAAATGACACTTTGGTGGATTAAGCTTCATCCCGTATTTCCGGAGGATATTGAACATTGACTCCAAGTTTTTGACATGATCAACGGAGTATCATGATTTCACCAACATGTCATCTACATAAACCTCCATAGTCTTCCCAATCTGATCAGCAAACATTCGGTTGACTAAGCATTGATAAGTTGCGCCAGCATTCTTTAATCCAAAAGCCATGACCTTGTAGCATTATAATCCCAAGTCGGTTACGAAGCTTGTTTGTTCTTGGTCGGGTACATGCATGGGTATCTGATTGTAACCTGAGTAAGCATCCATGAAGGATAATGATTCATGCCCGGCGGTTGAATCTACCAGTTGATCGATTCGGGGAAGCGAAAAGCTGTCATTCGGGCAGGCTTTATTCAGGTCAGAGTAATCGATACACGTTCACCATTTCCCGTTTGGTTTCCGGACAAGTACTGGATTGGACACCCATTCTGGGTATAAAGCGTCTCTAATGAACCCATTCGTCTTTAATTTGTCGACCTCATCCTTAAGGGCGGCAGATCTCTCTGGATTCATACCACGTCTTTTCTGTTTTACCGGGATATACCGCGGGTCAATGTTCAAAGTGTGGCTCGCGATGTCTGACGAGATTCCACACATATCAGAGTGCATCCAGGTGAATACGTCGAGATTCGCCCGGAGAAAATCAACCAATTCGTGTTGTGTCTCTAGGTTAAGCTGAGACCCAATCTTCAACATTCTCGAGTCATTGTGACATTGTCAATTGGGACATCGATGGTTAGCTCGGCCGTAGAAGCTTGATTTTCTGTAGATTCTTCTTTATTATCATTGTCCCTTGGATCAAGATCCTTTTGGAAATGGTTGTGGTGCCCAGGCCGAGGCCCAGGCGCTAATTGTCAATCATCGGTGAAACAGACGCAGAGAGATTCCTCTACGCCCTTTCCTTTTTCTTTTCGCTGCGCCTCCCGCAGCTCAGCAACATAACAGGCTCTTCCAATAGCCTGATCTCCTTGTACAACTCCTATCCCATGGTCAGTAGGGAACTTCAGAGTTAAACACCATGGGGCAATAGCAGCCCTAAATTCAGCAAAGGTCGGTCGGCCCAAAAATGCATTGTACGAAGAAGGAATATCCAGGACAACAAATTGCAACATCCTAACTCTTCGGCATTCTCCCACTAACAACTCCACCGGCAATTCAACCATTCTGGTTGGTATCGTCGCACTCCCGTTGAAGCCGTGGACTCGTGATTGACAAGGTTTTAAGTCCTTAGCTTCCATTTTCATTAAATCATATGCTCTTTTAAACAGTATTTTCACAGAACTCCCACTGTCTACCAAGATCCTCTTCATCCAAGTAGGACCAACTTGAGTGGATATGACCAACAGTTCAATTGTGGGGGCTTCGACTTTATCGGCATCTCGATTTCTAAATACGATTTCATCAGCCATCGTCTTTTGTTGTTTAGCCGGTGTTCCGTCTTTAGAGTTACTATAGCATTCAAAGTTCACATGCCTGATCGAGCTAGCATATGACTCCATTTCTCTCCAGCTTCTGTCTGCTGGATGGGGACCACCACTTATTGTATTGATAACCAACCTTCCGCCTGTACGAGCGGGTTCACCTTGTCTTTCCTGATTCTGCATTCAATTTTGATTAGATGGGCCCGCCTCACCGGACTGCGGTGCCCGAACAAGCTGATCCAACTTTCTTTCTATGATCAATATTTCAATGAAGTCTTGCAAATGCCTACACTCATTGGTGTTATGTCCATAACTTTCATGGAATCTACAGAATTTTCCTGTTTGAATCTGCCTTTCCGACGATGGCTTCGGAGCAGGCTTTTTGTATTGCACAGTATTACAAGTTTGTAGGTATACATTTTCCAGCGACGTGTTAAGTGGTGTATAACTGTCAAACATTGCTATTCTACGCCTCGGACCACGATTCTGGTCTTGCTTCTTGCTTCGGTTATCACCGTTCCTTGGTTGTTGAGTCTGCTAATTTTGAATATTCAACTGGACTTTTCTTGAACTTTCGCCAGACTGTTTAATCGCAACATTACTCTAAATGCCTTCACTGCTGGGCCTTGCATCGTCCTGCTTCCTAGACTGTTTCGCATCCTCTCGCCTCAAGAATTGAGCGGCTTTGGAATAGAAACAGTCCAACGATGCGGGAGGCTTTCCAGCTAACCAATTTCCAAATTCGGAATCAGGGTCGATTCCTTTAGTCAAAGCCATTAAAATAGAATTATCATTGGGGTTGGTGATCTTTGTGCATGCAGCATTGAATCTCTCCAAACATCGTCTAAGTGTCTCTCCGGGAGCTTGAGTGACACTTGATAAGGTATTAACATCTTTAGGTCGGGAAATATGCATGCGAAACTGCTAAACAAATTTGGTAGCTAACTGATCAAATGAAGAAATAGACCGTGGCGTTAATCGTGTAAACCACATCGTCGCAATTCCCCCTAAGGAAAAGGGAAAATTGCGACACTTTACTGCGTCATCAGCTCTCGCGGCAGTCATCGACCATTCGTATTTCAAAATATGTTGATTTGGGCCGGAATTTCCTTATACATGGGCAGGGTTGGCATTCTGAATCACCGAGGAGGTTCAACATACAATATGTCATCAGTAAACGGGGTATGACTTCGGGAGATTCCCTAATCGTCATTTGTTAGGCTTTGACTCTCGCGAATCATTTGTCGTACCATGGCTGAGAAGTCTGGCATTGGAACATTCTGCGTGTGGTGAGCCAAAGTGTGGTCGGGTTCCACAGTGCGAGGTGGGATCGGGCGCTGTCGACGATCCGTATCTTGCCTCCTTGGCTCGACGTCTTATGGGACATATGGCTCTGGAGCATTTCCCTGCTGATGATAATTTTGATTGGAGTGATCTCGGTTATCAACTCCTATGTCAACTGCAGCGGCTGTGGCAGCTCGATCATCTGCTGTGTATTGTGGAATAATGCCTCCTCGGGAGGAGGGTCCAGTATGGAAGCTGGTAGATGGGCCAACTCTTATTTGCCCAACGGTTAACGCCTGTTGATAGTCAATAGCTTGCGCATGGTTTCCGTCTAGCCTGGGACGGGTAGATCTGTTATTGTAGTCAGATGAAGCAGAGCTTTCGGTGGAAGAATGAGGAGCTTAATCCCTTCTGTATCTTCTTCTCTTTTGGCGATTTAGTTGATTGGTCAACTCAGCGTTAGCGCGCAACTGCTCAGTTAGTTGTTGTCGGCTTTGGGTTAGTTCCTGGAGTAGCGCCTGGAACTCTTGTCTTGCGACCGGGCCTGACTGATCCGTATGCCCAGCAGCATCTTGATTGGTAGACTGTAGCTGTGTGGGATTTTGCCTATCCCGACCTTCTTGATCACCAACGTTAGAAGTGGTTCTTGTACTCACCATATTGAAGTGTTTAATCCTTTCCTAGACTTTGAAAAAATCTGAATAGAACGGAAGGAATCTGAATATGAGGTCTGGATTTCTCTCTTAGATTTATGCAATCCGGTATCGAAGATAGATCTAAGGAGCAGGAGAAGAACTGGGTTGTTCTCAGTGAAAGCACCAAAGTGTTTGTGTCAAAATTGGGCACAACACTCGTCGGAAGTTTTTGAAGAGATAATAAATGATGAAAGTAAATTAAAATGTGGATTATCTAACAAAAACTCCAAATAACAGGAAGTAAACTGCATAAGAGACAACGATTTAGAGTGGTTCGGCGTATTGCCTACGTCCACTATGAAGTTTCGTTATTTTATTGCTTGATATTCGGAGAATACAACTTTTTTATGTCAAAGTACAGCAAGTAGTAAGCCAAAATTTGAAATCAAAGGCAGCGGTGGTTCTCTGAAGCAATTCTGGCAGCGTCCAGACTTGCTTTATCTCTAAAATTCTCCCATACCTTTTTTGAATGACCAGAGGCTCCATTTATAGGTGTAGGAGGCTGCTATTTCGCCTAAAATCAGGGGAGAACGCTTCTTGCACGTGAGGGGGGCCCACATGGCCGAATTCTGGAGATCCGGGCCCACTTTGGGATCGATTCGACCCTTGGTTCGAATCGATCAAAAAAGTGTCCAATCGTGATGAAACTTGGCGTGGACATCCTTCTATGTATATGCAAGCTTTTGTGAAAATTTCATAGCATTTGGATTTGTAGATCTCGAGTTATGATCGATTCAAGATGGCGTGTTTCGCCCTATGGATTCGTTCGAATCGATATGGTTCGAATCCATAGGGTCGAATCCATGCTTCTGCACGTGAAGGCGATGACGTGGTGCGCATGCTTCGGGTCAATCCTCCTTTTCCTCTGAGTTTTCTGGGTCATACCCTAGGTTTTAGCTGCGTTTACTAGGTGGATTCGAGATGTTGGATTCGAAGGTGCGCTACCTTCGAATCGATGGAACCGGTACTCATTCGAATCGAATAAAATATGGTACTGTGGATCGATTCGAAGTTGTCTCGATGTGGGGATTCGAAGATAGGCAGGGAATGGAGTCGGAGCTCCCTCAATTGCATGGATTCGAAGGACTCTTCCTTGATGGATTCGAAGGTGGAAGATGGTTTCATGGATTCGAACTAGGGCATACGAGTATGGATTCGACGCATGGCTATCTGAGGGTTTGCTCGATGGAGTCGAAGTAAAGGTACTCCTCATGGATTCGGAGAAATATGCGTCTGATGGATTCGAACCATTGCTATCTTGATGGATTCGAGGCACGACTACATCTCATGGGTTCGAACTAATGCAAGGATGATGGATTTGAACCCAAGGCTTGGTCCTGCTGGGATCGAACCAGGGTTGTTCCTTCTACTTTCCAATGGCGATGAATTGAGCATACGAACTCGGATTGTCTCGAAATTCGGAGCGTTTGCTTCTATAGCTTTGCTTGACGTGCCTTATCAATTATAGCCCGATCCGGAGTCGGGAAAAATTCATCGGTATTTGTAGTTATCCGGCAATCATCCAATGTCGAGGACGTGTGATCCTGTTTTTCCAGTCAACTCCTTGGTATCTCGGCCTTGCCAAAAGGCGGGATAACAATGGTCATTTTCGTATCCATGTTTTCGTATCCAGAAGATATGGTCGTTTTCGTATCCATACTTTCGTATCCATGAAAGTATGGTCATTTTCGTATTCATGTTCTCGTAGCCAGAAGATATGGTCGTTTTCGTATCCATACTTTCGTATCCAGAAGATATGGTCGTTTTCGTATCCATACTTTCGTATCCATGAAGATATGGTCATTTTCATATCCATGTTTTTCGTATCCCATAGATGTGGTGATTTTCGTATCCATCAGCAGATAGTCTCTCTTCGTATCGATCACCTATTGACTACTTCGTATCCATCATGGAGCGCTACTTCGTATCCATCATGGAGCGCTACTTCGTATCCATCATGGAGCGCTACTTCGTATCCATCATGGAGCGCTATTTCGTACCCATCAGGGAGCGCAACTTCGTATCCATCAGGGAGCGCTACTTCGTATCCATCATGGAGCGCTACTTCTTATCCATCATGAAGCGCTACTTCTTATCCATCAGGGGGCGCTACTTCGTATCCACCCATCCGCCTCCATTTCGCATCGATACGCACATGCAGTTCGTATCCATCCATCTGCCTTCAATTCGTATCGATCTAACCATTTCGTATCTATGCTACTAGAGCTAATTCTCTGGATGGATACGAACTGGGTCTGTCAGCTGATGAATACGAAATGTGCAATTCCTCTGATCGATACGAAGACGAGCGCATCTGATGGATTCGAACAAGAACGATACGAAGAAGGACTTTTTCAGGTTGCTTGATGGATACAGAATTTCAAAAAAAAATTATTCGGGTTCGATCCAAATTTTCTAAAAAGAGGCTAGAGCACCCGCATAGTTAATTCAAAACTTAACTTAGTAAAGAAACATTCTAATCATTCTATGAACTGACGGGACATAGGAGACTACAGCAGCAATTGTTGAATTGCAATCGAGGAATGGGTATTGAAATACTATTCAACTGGTGCTCCCAGAGGCTGGAGAACCAAGCTAATATGCCAAGAACTAGAGTTGATTAATGTATCATGCTTCTAAGGTGGACTGCAACTTCCTCCAATTGACCAGATTCTAAAACTCCTAAACTGACAATTATGGTGTAATGGCTTGTATAACGACTACCCTGCCTTGTCTACTCTGCCAACTCGAAACATAGCTAGTCACTATTGAACCATCTTTGAATGCCCGCATCTTAATCATTCCACCTCCATATGACTAAAATCATGACATACAACTCTAAGAGGACTTCCTCACTATCTTATGCGGGCCTCCTTCCTGGTGAAAATTATAAATAATCACCAATCTATGAGCCCATCCTAATCTACTCACCATCCAATCGACGTTACCAACCACTCGAACATTGGGAAATCGGGCATACATCATTCACTAGTATTACAAGACCCTGTAGCCTTAAAATGAACTTGATAATGTTGATTGGAGTGTCTTTCCCAGTCGGGACCTATTCATTGAAACTATGCTATATGCAAAATTTGCAGCAAAAATTCAGCATGCTGACTATGCCAGCATGCTAGGGAAATTCAACCTCCAACACTATCTCATGAAGGGAGAATGGTGCATGGAATCCATGTAGAATGATGAATGCCATCAAATGCAAAATCCATGCTCTAAATTAGGAAGCTCCTCTTCTTTACATGGCTAACGTGGATGTCAATGCCATAAGGGTGCTCTGCAAAGGATAGCTCTGACAATATGTTCAAGCCCCATAAAACGAAGGGCTGGGAACCCTCGATCCCTATCAATCAAGAACTTTGATCAAGCCAAACCACTGGCATTAATCTTCCAACTAATAAGGGCTAGATTGAAGTGCAATAGCAAGCATACGATGCTGCTTCTCTTATCACTGTGATTTAATCTGATCTCTTTTGAATTACTTATATTTCGTTTATGTTGCAAAATATAATCGACTTGAATTAAACTAATTGCAAATGATGCAGGTAACCGAGTACTTAAGTATGGGTGCACAACAACCTCCGTGGACTATGATAAAGTCATTTAGGTATCATCATGATGAGCATGATTCAACCACTCGCCGGCTGCTCTATGCACCTGACTTGGTGGCAGGCCATCAAAGCTGAAGAGACAGACAAGTTCAGGGCTCCGGTACGAAGTGGATGCAACCGACCATCCACTCACATGCCTATGCAATTTAATTAGGAGTTTGAGAATGACTTGGAGTTATATGTCCCAACCATGCACTCTCCATCTCTTACTTGAAGCTCGCCAAAATACTTATGCTTCTTCTGATGCCCAGTAAAATCGAAGTCACACCAAAGATGGACGTGACGTGACCGTCCATGCATCCAATCCTGCATTGGAAACTTGGGGTTTTTTTAAGAGCACATATTTATAGTGGATATGGTCTGACCATTCACTCCCCAGTTTGCATCAATGATTCGACAAAACAATAATGCCTCAAACCGAAATTATCAGGGGCCAACCCTCAATTTATAGTCATCGACAACCGACTGCTTACTCGCTAATCATCATGAGCCATCATTCCAACTCTCTTCTTCAATTCGACTGTAAGAGCGCAAAGCGTAAAGTGGACGTGGCTCGACCGTATACTCTCCAACTCTTGCCCCCAACTTACAGGAAAATAAAAAACTCAAAGTGGATGTAGTTCAGCCATTCTCTCCTCTGCTCGAGCTCAAAGCTTGCCAGAACACTAATCCTACTCCTTAGGCTTGGCAGAAGCTGGATCCAAATGAACACGGATGTGATTCATCCGTCCATAAACTAAGTCTCATCCTTCATTGATGGCAGATAAGTGGAAAGTAATTGAGATCCCACCGATCATTTGCTAAGAGAAACTGGGAGCAAGCCATCACATTAAAGGGCGAACTGGACCGACACACGACAGTCCTGCGATCAACTCTAGGTTCCCAGAGTGCGAACCGGAGTATAAATACTAACTCCACCTTCCCAGAGTGCGAATTGGAGTATAAACATCAATGCTAACTCCCAGTTCCCAAAGCATGAATTAGAGTATATTACAGGTTCCCGGAGCGCGAACCGAAGCATCTGTGCTAACTTTAATTCCAAAGCATGAATTGGATTATAAACATAAATTACAGGTTCCCTGGGCGCGAACCAAAGCATCCATGCTAACTCCAGATTCCCAGAGCGCGAGTCAGAGTAAAAACATCAATTCCAGGTTCCTGCAGCGTGAACCGAAACGTCAATGCTAGCTCCAAGTTCTCAGAGCGTGAATTGGACGATAAACATCAATTCTAGGTTCCCGGAGGGCGTACCGAAAAATACAAATGTCAACACCAAATTCCCAAAGCGTGAAGTGGAGTATAAACATCAATTCCAGGATCCCGGAGCGCGAATCAAAATACAAATACCAACTCCAGATTCCCAAAGCGCGAATTGGAGTATAAACATCAATTCCAGGTTCGCGGAGTGCGAACCAAAAACATACATGCTAACTCCAAATTCCCAGAGCGTGAAGTGGAGTATAAGCATCAATTCCAGGTTCCCGGAGCGCGAACCAAAATACAAATACCAAATCCAGATTCCCAAAGCGCGAATTGGAGTATAAACATCAATTCCAGGTTCCCGGAGTGCGAACCGAAACGTCAATGCTAGCTCCAAGTTCCCAAAGCGTGAATTGGAGGATAAACATCAATTCTAGGTTCCCAGAGTGCGAATCCAGAACATACATGCTAACTCCAAATTCCCAGAGCGTGAAGTGGAGTATAAACATCAACTCCAGGTTCTCGCAGCGCGAATCAAAATATGCATGATAACTCCATACTCCCAGAGCATGAATTGGAGTATAAACATCAATTCCAGGTTCCCGGAACGTGAACCAAAATATACATGCCAACTCCAGATTCCCAGAGTGCAAACTGGAGTATAAACATCAACTAACTCTAGTCCCGAGAGCGCAGACAGGAGTATAAATACATAACGGGTTTGACTGACAACCCATCAACCAACTCCAGTCCTCAAAGCTAGAATTGGAATATAAATATCAGTAGGGATGTGATTCGACTGTCCATCTATCAACTCTGACCCCACAGCAAGTCCGGTAGACAAAAAGTGGATGTGATTCAACTATCCGCTTTCCTATCTTCCCTTGACATGGGGGCATACTTATCATTAAAAAATCGAATGCTCTGACCATCTAGCATAAAGCGGGAACGACACGACCGTTCACGCATCAACACTTATCCCCGGCATGGGACCTATAACATAATCTTATAGGGATGCACTCCAACCGAACAAGACAGAATTTCTTCCATGATTCGACAGGGAGATGCAGATTAGAAAAACAGACCTTGCTGAACGTCTCATTCTAAATGGATGTGATTAACCGTCCTATCGAAATGAACGTGACATGACCATTCATCCGCTAACTCTAGCCAATGATCTGGCGGGTTGTGCATGCAACGTAGCCGGATATGACCCAACCATCTTCCAATTAGCTCCTTTCTCCAATTCAGAAGGAGGAACATCAAATTAAAGTTGTCGCAATGTGACCGACTACACTTCAACATTCGCCATTGACTAGTGCTGGAGGAGTTAATCGAGGAAAATGTGGTTCGACCATTTTCTACAAAAACTCTTAGTCCCTAGAGTGTGGACAGGGATATAAATATCAAATAGGTGTGACTAATGGCCCTTCAACTAACTCTCATCTCCGGAGTACGGCTACGAGCATGGACAAATGAATGAATGTGATCCGACCATTCATTCACCAACTCCGACCAAAAGTCGACGGGAGGAATATAAACTCGCTACAAATGCAATTAGACTCTCCACAAACTAACTCTGCGACTGTGGGCAGAATAACAAATCATTGAAAAGAAGAGAAAGGTGACTCGCTACATCGCTAGCATAGCGTCCTTTACAACTTAAGGCAATGACTGCAAGAAGGCCTTAATGCTAACCAATTAGAATGATGCGTGAAGTTACGGGGAGCCAATTATATCATACCGCCAGATCGACGGGCAATATCGATCTGCACCTTTCGTATCATACCAATGGATCGATTGGCAATGAGGTCCTTACATTCTACATTGTGTCGCTAAATCGACGACCAATGTCGATCCTCTTCAATTACAAATAAATGTGACACGAGCGCCCATCGAATACCTTCGTTCACCAGAGCATGGGTAGAACCAAAAATGAGTTTGACTTGACCATTCATCCTCCGTCGCCTTCGTTCGATCCGCCAGGAAGAGCATGAGACTAGATGAGCATGACCTGACTGCATTTGAGATGATTTTTTCTGTAGATCTGACGGGATAACGTAAATCGAAACGGACGTGGTTGATCGCCCAACTCCGAAAGAATGCAATGAGACCATTCATTCTTCGACTCTTACCATGATCCGATTAAACGAGCTATTCACAACGAGTGCAACAGAACTGTCCACGCACCAATTCTTACCCTCGATCTGATAAGGGAAGTATCAATCCTACATTGGATCTTACTGGACGATTCACTCTTCAATTTTTGCCTGAAGTTTGACAACATAAGCAACAAAGTGAATGTCGATGAGGCAACGAAGTATTCTATCTAGAGGAAAGAACTAGGACAGAATGCAGAATATGGCACGGCTCGGCCATCCATCGGTTAACTCGATATCACGGTTCAATGGGATAGAGTGCGAAATTGAAGCGAACATTATCTACCTTGCTGCTTATCGAGATATTCCCCAGACTTGGGGGTATGCACGAGAAATGAGATAAATATAATTTGATCTTTTATCAAACAAATCTAGCTCTTACAACTAGGACTATAATATAAACACAGTAGAAGCTAGGCTCAATCATTCGCGCAATGTATCCACCAATCCAAGACCTAATATTACGTATCCATCGATACGAAGCATACATTCTAACATCTCAAATCGATCTAGGAGAGGATCGATACGAAAGGAAGGACTTAAAAACAACCATCGAGCGTTTTTACAACTCAAATTTCACTTCGACCCAGGAGAGGATAGATACAAACTCAATCCAAACAACAACTAAAGAACTTAATGACGACCCACAAATGTGCAAACAAGAATAGGTGTCAGCCTAACGTATGTGCATGTATGCCACTCAATTTTCAAAGTTACCAGGAATTGAATGATTACCTGATGACACTCAAAATGATGAACAACAAATCGCTAGTGCTCGACACTCAGTTACAACAAAACACTTCATGATCATTGACAATCAACAGTTTGACATCTATGTCACTGAAGATCAACCAAAGGCAAAATCTTTTGACGAAAAGTGATGTGCACGTAAATGTGCATATTTTTATCATCATATTTATTCTTTTTAAATTAAATAAATGATCATATTGGGTATTTTAACTTGTTTAAACCAAAATTCATATTATTTGAAATTGTCACATATTCATCTTCATCCAAGGGCAAAATGGTCATTTTTGTGCATATATTAATTTGAGAAAAATTAATTGAAAATTTGTATATATTTTTGTAGGAATTTGATCTCAAATAGAAGTGGTTACATGAAGATATGCATGCACAAAATTAATACAAAGGAATGAAGATGGAAATAATTCAAAGTGAAGATAATGGAGGACCCCACCTACCCACCCACCTTAATGTACAAATTAAAGGCTAATGCACATGCTTATGGAGCTAATGGTTTCATGTACATTTAATGGGGGATTAAGACATGTTAATGTTTACTTGGTCTCCACACTTCCTAAGGGGCATTTTGGGTACTCCCCAAAAATATGCATTAGGGTTTCTAACTTGTATAAATACCCCTTATGTTTCATGTAGCCATCCTCCTCTTAGTTAGTTAGTTTTAGTTTAGAAAATAAAGGAAAGCTTTCTTTCTCTTTTCATGGCTACTTAGCCATTTCTTCTCTTATGTAATTCTTTTCTTTTATGCAATGTTAATTATTGTTTCTTTTTAATTACATGTTCATTTCCTTTTATGCAAGTAGTGTAGATTTTCCTTTATGCAATTAGAATAGTTGTCTTTTCCATTAGCTTTCATTTTCCTTTCCTTTTGCTTTCATGTTGCTTTCTACATTTGTTGATTTGATAACAAATATGAGAGCTTAATCCCTATAATTTAGGGGTAATGAAGCTCTCTAGTATGTAGGTGCAACATTTTGATGTTTATACTCTCTTTTTGTGCTTTAATGGAAACACTTGAAGTGGTTTAATGATGTTGTTTAGCTTTGAATTTGATAGTCTATGTTGTTTATAACAAATAGGCTATGCTTAAACAAACAACACACAAATTGCCTCTTCATCTACATATGATTATGGCAAAGAAGTGATTGTTGAAATTGAAATTTGATGGCTTATATTTCTAATTAATGGTTAATAGGCCATGCTTAAAATAAATTTTGTTTTCAACTTTGTTGTCATATTTTATGAGATTTAAAAGTGTATTAGTGGTTGTGTTATAGTTTGATGGTTTATATTGAGCTAATTAATAGCACAAATATACCATACTTATGATAAGCACATCAACTAATTCACTAATGACAAGAAAAGACAGATCATAACTTCATTTTGTTGATTTATGTGATCTAGAGAGTGGAAATTGCCTCTAAATTGTCTTAACTTTCATATTTTTATCATTTTCTTTTGCTAGTTTTTGTTAGTTTCTTACATTCCTAGCTATTCACTCTCGACTTCGGTATAATTTGATTGAATAGAATTTTAAAATCATCAATTCCCTATGGATCGACCCGTATTCGCCGCGTGCTACATTCGTACACCGTGCGCTTGCGGTTATTTTTAATTTAAATTCGTTCGACGGTTTTCTAAACCGATAGAATTTCGTCGACGAACTAAAAGATAGCAACTACTCAGTGAATTGGATAGAACTTTTCAGAATGAAGATGGCAGTTTTCAAAGCGCGCCATGTTCACACAAGACGTACTTTTGGGGGCAAATGTTATCTCGCCTTTTGGCAAGGCCGTGACACCAAGAACTTGACTATAAATCAAGGATGGTTCGTCCTGGAGATCGTTAACGCATAGGTCTGCTATGGATGTCGGTAAAAAAAATTTTAGTTCAGATCGAGCTGAAATTGATATGACATGACAAGAAAGGCTAATAAAGCCAACATTCCAAATTTCAAGTCAATCGGAGTTGGTATGCTCAAGATATTGATCGATCACGGTTGAGAAATCCAAA
This sequence comes from Allium cepa, assembly GCA_030765085.1. Classification (NCBI taxonomy): domain Eukaryota; kingdom Viridiplantae; phylum Streptophyta; class Magnoliopsida; order Asparagales; family Amaryllidaceae; genus Allium; species Allium cepa. The sequence goes on from CM060930.1 coordinate 246,656,256, forward strand.
CTTTTATCAATCATAACTCAAGATCTACAAGTCCAAATGCCACCTAATTTTCACAGTAGCTTGCTGCCAACATGAGGAATGTTCACGCCAAATTTCAGCTCAATCGGATCAAATCTTGATTGATTCGAAATTGCTTCGTGTCGATCACGGACCAACTTGCATCGATCATATCTCACAATCCACTGTCCAAATGCTATGAAATTTTCATAGTAGCTTACTGTCAACATGAGGAATGTTCACGCAAATTTTAGCTCAATCAGATCAAATCTTGATTGATTCGAAATTGCTTCGTATCGATCACGGACCAACTTGCATCGATCATATCTCACAATCCACATGTCAAATGCTATGAAATTTTCACAGTAGCTTACTGCAACATGAGGAATGTTCATGCCAAATTTCAGCTCAATCGGAACAAATCTTGATCGATTCGAAATTGCTTCGTATCGATCATGGACTAACTTGCATCGATCATATCTCACAATCCACATGTCTAAATGCTATGAAATTTTCACAGTATCTTACTAGCAACATGAGGAATGTTCATGCCAAATTTCAGCCCAATTGGATCAAATCTTAATAGATTCGAAAATGAGATCGAATCGATCCCAGAATGGGCCCCAATTTCCTAAGGCCGGGCATGCGGGCCCCCTCACATGCCAGAAGTGGTCTCCCGAATTTTCAGCGAAATATCAGCCTTCAGCACTTATAAAAAGAGCCCCTGGTCATTCAGAAAAGGGATCGGAGAATTTTGAGAGAAAAAGCACGCCCGGACGTTGCCAGAATCACTCCATATCATCATCACTGCCATTGATTTCGAATTTCAACTTATTATCTGCTGTACTTCCCTATAAAAAACTTGTAATCTTCATGTTTCGAGCATTAAAGTGACAAAATTTCATAGTGGACGTAAGCGATACACCGAACCACCCTAAAACTCTGTGTTTCCATGCATTCTCTTATATGTTTATTGCTGTGTTTGTTAGATCTTCTTCATTTTACAAATTTTCTCTTCATTTTATCTCCTCAAACACATCCGAAGAGTGTTGTGCCCAATTTTGGTGCAAACATCTGCTTCGTATCCATCAAGGAAGTCCCTCGCATTCATCTATCTCTAGTTCATTAGGTAACTTCGTACCCATCGGAAAGTTTCACTTCGCATCCATCAGAAGCCTTTGTTCGAATCCACGAACAATCACTTGTTTGTATCCACCAAGTCAACTAGCTTGGATGACATGTCATTCAACAATACAAAGTCGGCGAGATCTAAGGAGTCGAACCGTTCAACCCGGAGAGAAGACCGTATCGACTCGAAGGACGCGCGCCACCTCATCACAGAACCACGTGAGCTGATGGAGTTGAAGTCATCGATTCGAAGGAATCGATTCAAACCAAACAACAACCGAAAGACTCCATTTTGAATCTACCATATCTCGAGACCCGTAAGTCCAAATGCAATGAAATTTTCACAGTAGCTTCCATACAAGGTAAAGATTGTTCCTACCAAGTTTTAGCTCGAATGGATCATTTTTTGATGGAATCGAAATCTCTTCGAGTCGATCTCAGATCGAGTCGAAATTTGGTGGGTCGGTCACGTGGACCCACTCACGTGCCAGAAAAAGTCTCCCTAAGGTTGAGCGAGATCTGGGCCTCCTACGCCTATAAATAGCATCCTGAAGCCTTCAGAAAGGGGGATCTTCCACCATTCAACGTCCAGACTCTGCCGGATTCAATTCCATACTTCATTATCACTGTTGTATTCAGATTTGAAAGCTATCATCGGTAGTAATCTGTTGTAATCGATTGGAATCATCAAGTGAATCAATAAAGACATAAACTTCGGAATGGACGTAGGCAAGATCGTCGAACCACTATAAATCCTGTGTTTGTGATTGTGATTTGTGAATTATTGTGATTGTTATTGCTTAGATCTGAGTTCTATATTGATTGTTGCTGATTTGTGCTCATAAACGGGTGCTTTCACGATATTGGGTGTTTGTAACCAATTTTGGCGCAAACATTTTGGTGCTTTCACTGAGAATTGAGCTCAGGATAATTTCAAATTGTAGACTTAAGAATTTAGATCTAAGAACCATGATGAGACAAACAAGTAAGAAACAAAGGCCAGAGAGAAGTGAACACCAAGGAAGTCAAGAGGCTTCTCCAGGAGCGAATCAACCGTCGATCTTCATCACTAGAGACGAGATGGAGACAATGATGAAGAAACAAGGAGTTGATCCAGAGTTTATTTCAACAGATAGGACAGCTTGGAGCATAGAATAGAGAAGCAGATGGAGTTCGAAATGGAGCAGGACCATCCGGCGTAGCACCTGAGCTAGGGGGCACGCACATGGAGAATGCTGATCCAGTCTCGGAGAGAGAAAGAGGAGCATCTACGCAACCTGGGAGTAGCAGAGGAGTGAACGCTCAGTCAAGGGGGCAGATCCCAGAATTCTCTCGTGGACTCGGGGGGCAGGTCGAAAGTGATGAACGAAGATTGCATCTCGGAGACAGTGACAGGTTGGGGGAGATGGTTAGAAGAGCTATGAGAGGCGGCTTGGTAAACAAAGATTTGGAGGATGTTAATAGGAGTCCTTTTACTCCAGCAATCAGACGAGCTTGAAACCCACCGGATTTCAAGTTACCGTCGTTGGACATGTATAACGGGAGAACGGACCCCACGGTTCATCTAACAAAGTATATGAGGCATATGGAAGTGCTGGGGGCATCAGAGGTGGTTATGGCCCGGTGCTTTCCATTGTACTTGGCGGATATTGCAGCATTATGGTTTAGACAACTAGAGAGTGGATCTATCGGAACATGGAATGATTTAACTGAAAGATTTATGAGAAAATTCAGGGTTCACATTACAAGACCCAAGAATGTGATGACTTTGGCAACCCTAAAGCAGAAAACAGGAGAGACTTTGAGGAGTTATCTAACGCGATTCAATGCAGCAGCAGCTTCGGTGGATCGAGCAGATCCATCTATGGTTGTGATGGCAGCTGTGTCCGGAGTAGCTGACGGCACATAATTCAAAAATTCATTGACTAAAGATCCACCTTTGGATCTAGGGGAATTCTACGACGAAGCTGAAAAGTTTTTACGATTAGAGGACGCGAATGCAGAAAGAGAAGAAGGAGAAGGAATAGAAGTTTATGTGCTCAAAGACAAAAAGCCTCTCGAAAAGGACCTAGGCAGGGATAAAGGAAAACGAAAGGCTGATGATAGTGGTAACGGGCCAAAGCGGCTACGGAGAGAGGCGCGATTCACCACCTATTCAGAGCTGAATGAGAGTCTGGAACGAATTTATCAGGATACCAAGGAGCAGGCTCCGTATCGTAGACCAATGCGAAGGGATCCAACCACGGATGAAAGAAAATCAGATAAGTTTTGTGTATTTCATGAATTAAACGATCATAACACTAACGACTGTAGGCATCTGAAGGATGAGGTGGAAGGGCACTTCAGGAATGGCATGTTGATTCAATACGTGAGGAGGCGAGCTCCAGCAATAGAGCCCGAGCGACCACCGTCTACATCAACTAGGGGTGGCCCTGAACCGGGACACCGTATGATTATCAATTGATTGAAATAACGATGGACAAGTTGTAAGCTTCCTACTAACACAATTAAATCATTTACACATGTATGAGATTGCGAACGATCCCCAGGCATGCTCTGAATGATCATTGACCGTTTCGTAGTGGGAGCTTACACTTTGACATCCTTGCTTTGCTTACATTTCGTTTTGATTTGAACATTTAGAGTTTGTTTGTTTGGACATTTCTATTTTAAAACTCATCAGTTGAATGGATATTTGGTTCGGATAATTCTGAAATGGCTAAGATACTTACACATGTATGGGTCGCGAACGGTCCTTAGGCATGCTCTGAGATGGCGACATGCCGCCCAGACAAATGATCCAGGGACCCACTCGAACGTGAACCTGGTATGAACAATACCAAGCCCCCCCGGCACACTTATTCGCCTCAAATAGGCACACAAACGATTCAGGAACTCACCCGAACGTGACCTTGGCATCGATAAAACCAAGCCCTCCCGGGCACACTTTCTCGCCTCGAACGGCATCCGACCGCGAACGGTCACAATTCGCCCCGAACGGCACCCGACCGCGAACGGTCACAATTCGCCTCGAACGGCACCCTACCTCGAATGGTCACAATTCGCCTCGAACGGCACCCGACCTCGAGCGGTCACAACTCGCCCGGAACGGAACAGCTCACCTCACCTCAAGTGGCTTGATCGCGAACGGTCGTCATTTGAAGTCCGCCACTAAACCGCGCACGGTCGCACTTCACCTTAAATGGCTTGATCCCGAATGATCGTCATTTGAAGTTAGGCGCTAGACTATGAACGGTCGCACTTCATCTCAAATATCTCGATCCCGAATGGTCGTCTTTTGAGGTCACATAAAACTGTAACTTCCTTCGCTGGACATCAACAGGGTATGAACATCCAGCTCATGGAGTTACAAAACACACCTTCCTACCGCAAGGCATGTTTTGGTGGGCAAATGTTATCCCACTTTTTGGCAAAGTCGTGACACCAAAAGATCGGTCAAAAAACAAAAGACAGTTCGTCTCAGAGATTGGTTGTACTTCGCTTCGCTATGGATATTGATGAATTTTGTCCTAGCCCGGATCAGGCTACAAGTGATAAGACATGACAAGCAAGACCATGAAAGCCAGTGTTTCACATCTCAAGTCAATCGGAGCTCGTATGTGCAAGTTATGATCGATGTAATCTAAGGAAAGAGCATGCCGTTCATATACATGAAGAGGTCGAGATGATGGTCCATTCGAATCCATAAGGTTCGAATCCATCAGCATGACCTCACCTCGCTCCATTCGAATCCAGTAGGTTCGAATCCATCAAAAGATAGTCGCTTCGAACTTATGTCGTTCGTATCGATCGAGTTCGAACCCATCAGGATGCCTCGGTTCGACTCGATCACATTCGAAACAATCGGCCTCCCCTACATCGTATCCATCACGGAAGACCCTCGCATTCATCTGTCTCTAGTTCATTAGGTAACTTCGTACCCATCGGAGAGTTTCACTTCGCATCCATCAGAAGCCTTTGTTCGAATCCATGAACAATCACTTGTTCGTATCCACCAAGTCAACTAGCTTGGATGACGTGTCATTCAACAATACAACGTTGGCGAGATCTAAGGAGTCGAAGCATTCAACCCGGAGAGAAGACCGGATCGACTCGAAGGACGCGCGCTACCTCATCACAGAACCACGTGAGCTGATGGAGTCGAAGTTATCGATTCGAAGGAATCGATTCGAACCAAACAGCAACCAAAAGACTCCATTTCGAATCGACCATATCTCGAGATCCGTAAGTCCAAATGCAATGAAATTTTCACAGTAGCTTCCATACAAGGTAAAGATTGTTCCTGCCAAGTTTCAGCTCGATTGGATCATTTTTTGATGGATTCGAAATCACTTCAAATCGATCTCAGATCGAGTCGAAACTTGGTGGGGCCGGTCGCGTGGGCCCACTCATGTGACAGAAAAAGTCTCCCTAAGTTTGAGCGAGATCTGGGCCTCCTACGCCTACAAATAGCATCCTGAAGCCTTCAGAAAGGGGGAACTTCCGCTATTCAACGTCTAGACTCTGCCGGATTCAATCAATACTTCATTATCGCTGTTGTATTCAGATTTGAAAGCTATCATCAGTAGTAATTTGCTGTAATCGATTGGAATCATCAAGTGAATCAATAAAGACATAAACTTCGGAGTGGACATAGGCAAGATCGCCGAACTGCTATAGATCCTTTGTTTGTGATTGTGATTTGTGAATTATTGTGATTGTTATTGCTTAGATCTGAGTTCTATATTGATTGTTGCTGATTTGTGCTCATACACGGGTGCTTTCACGATGGTTTTCGTGACCAATTTTGGCGCAAACACATGCGAACTTGGATCGACTTGAAATTTGAGATGCTGACTTCTATGATCTTTCTTTTCATGTCCTATCAATTGAAGCTCAATCTGGACTTGGACAAAATTCAGCGATATCCATAGTGAAGCAAAGTATAACCAATCTCTATGACGAACTGTCCTTTGTTTTTCGATTGATCTTTTGGTATCACGGCTTTGCCAAAAAGCGGGATAACAGAACTCACACAGGCCTTCGTTTTGACTGGTTATGGCTCCCGTAACTCTAAATGAGCCAGAAGTTATGGCAATCCGAATAATCGATATCTACAGGGTGCAACAGCCACGGTGCAAGGCGCAACATTCGTCTGAAATGGCGAAACTGTGTCGTACGACTTTTAGAAATGCGTGCATAGATTTGAAACGAAACAGTACCATGGTACACCACTCTCCAGCGATGGTAAATTGAAGACCAGCCAAGGTAATCCCATTTTACCGTAAAAATCCACGTGTCGAAAAAACGAAGGTTAAAAAACTTTTCAGACCCGATTGAGATTCGGATTGTCTTTTTTGCGCTTTAAACTATCCATTGACGACTGAAAGCTTTCAAAGCTGTATAACTCACACAGAACTTCGTTTTGGCTAGTTATGGCTCCCGTAATTCTAAACGAGGCAGAAGTTATGTTCGTCCGAATATTCGATATCTGCAGGGTGCAACATCTACGGTGCAAGGTGCAACATCCATCCAAAATGGCGAAACAATGTCGTACGACTTTTAGAAATGCGTGCATGGATTTGAAACGGAACAGTAGCATGGTGCACCACTCTCCAGCGATGGTAAATCGAAGACCAGCCACGGTAATCCCGTTTTATCGTAAAAATCCACGTGTCGAAAAAACGAAGGGTAAAAAACTTCTGAGAACAGATTCAGATAGTCTTTTTTAGGCTTTAAACTATCCATTGATGGCTGAAAGCTGTCAAAGCCGTAGAACTCACACAGGCCTTCATTTTGACTGGTTATGGCTCGCAAATCTCTAAACGAGCCAAAAGTTATGGCCGGCCGAATAATCGTTATCTACAGGGTGCAACATCCACGGTGCAAGGTGCAACATCCGTCCAAAATGGCAAAACAGTGTCGTACAACTTTTTGAAATGCGTGCATGGATTGGAAACGGGATAGTACCATGGTGCACCTCTCTCCAACGATGGTAAATCGAAGACCAGCCATGGTAATCCCGTTTTATCGTAAAAATCCACTTGTCGAAAAAACAAGGGGTAAAATACTTTTGAAGCCCGATTGAGATTCGGATAGTCTTTTTTGGGCTTTAAACTATCCATTGACGGCTGAAAGCTTCCACAGCGATAAAACCCACACAGAGCTTCGTTTTGACTGGTTATGGCTCCCGTAACTGTAAATGAGCCAGAAGTTATGGCCGTCCGAATAATCGATATCTGCAGGGTGCAACATCCACGGTGCAAGGTGCAACATCCGTCTGAAATAGAGAAACAGTGTTGTACGATTTTTGGAAATGCATGCATGGATTTGAAGCGGAACAGTACCATGGTGCACCATTTTCCAGCGACAGTAAATCGAAGACCAGCCACGGTTATCCCGTTTTACCGTAAAAATCCACGTGTCGAAAAAACGAAGGGTAAAGAACTTCTGAAACCCAATTGAAATTCGGATAGTCTTTTTTGGGCTTTAAACTATCCATTGACGGCTGAAAGCTGTCAAAGCCGTAAAACTCATAGAGAGCTTCGTTTTGGTTAGTTATGGCTCCCGTAACTCTAAACGAGCCAGAAGTTATGGTCGTCCGAATAATCGATATCTACAGGATGCAACATCCACAGTGCAAGGTGCAACATCCGTCCGAAATGACGAAACAGTGCCGTACGACTTTTAGAAATGCGTGCATGGATTTGAAATGGAACAGTACCATGGTGCACCACTCTCCAGCGATGGTAAATCGAAGACCAGCCCCGGTAATCCCGTTTACCGTAAAAATCCACGTGTTGAAAAAACGAAGTGTAAAAAACTTCAGAGACCCGATTGAGATTCGGATAGTCTTTTTTGGTCTTTAAACTATCCATTGACGGCTGAAAACTGTCAAAGTCGTAAAACTCGCAGAAAGCTTTATTTTGACTGGTTATGGTTCCCATAACTATAAACGAGACATAAGTTATGGCCGTCCGAATAATCGATATCTACAGGGTGCAAGATCCACCGTGCAAAGTGCAACATCCGTCCGAAATGGCGAAACAGTGCCGCACGACATTCCGATATGCGTGCATGGATTTCAAATGGAATAGTACCATAGTGCACCACTCTCCAGCGATGGTAAATGAAGACGAGCCACGGTAATCCCATTTTACCTTATAAATCCACGTGTCGAAAAACAAAGGGTAAAAAACTTAAGAGACCCGATTGAGATTCAGATAGTCTTCTTTAGGCTTTAAACTATCCATTGACGGCTGAAAGCTCTGAACGCCGTAGAACACATAGGCCTTCGTTTTGACTGATTATGGCTCCCGTAACTCTAAACGAGCCAGGAGTTATGGCTGTCCGAATAATCGATATCTACAGGGTGCAACATCCACTGCAAGGTGCAACATCCGTCCGAAATGGCGAAATAGTGCCGTACGACTTTTAGAATTGCGTGCATGGATTTGAAAAGGAACAGTACCATGGTGCACCACTCTCCAACGATGGTAAATCGAAGACCAGCCATGGTAATCTCGTTTTACCATAAAAATCCATGTGTCGAAAAAACGAAGGGTAAAAAACTTCCAAGACCCGATTGAGATTCGGATAGTCTTTTGGGCCTTAAACTATCCATTGACGGCTGAAAGCTGTCAAAGCCGTCAAACTCACAGAGAGCTTCATTTTGGTTAGTTATGGCTCCCGTAACTTTAAACGAGCCAGAATTTATGGCCATCCGAATAATCGATATCTGCAGGGTGCAACATCCACGGTGCAAGGTGCAGCATCCGTCCGAAATGGAGAAAAAGCGTCGTACGACTTTTAGAAATGCATGCATGGATTTGAAACGGAACAATACCATGGTGCACCACTCTCCAGCGATAGTAAATCGAAGACCAACCCCGGTAATCCCTTTTTACCGTAAAAATCCACGTGTCGTAAAAACGAAGGGTAAAAAACTTCCGAGACCCGATTGAAATTCAGATAGTCTTTTTTGGGCTTTAAAATATCCACCGACGGCTGAAAGCTATCAAAGCCGTAAAACTCACAGAGAGCTTCATTTTGACTGGTTATAGCTCCCATAACTCTAAGCGAGCCAGAAGTTATGGCCGTCCAAATAATCGATATCTACAGGGTGCAACATCCACGGTGCAAGGCGCAACTTCCGTCCGAAATGGCGAAACAGTGCCGCACGACATTTAGAAATGCGTGCACGGATTTAAATGGAACAGTACATTGGTGCACCACTCTCCAGCGATGGTAAATCGAAGACTAGCCAAGGTAATCCCATTTTACCGTAAAAATCCACGTGTCGAAAAAACGAAGGGTAAAAAACTTTTCAGACCCGATTGAGATTTGGATTGTCTTTTTTGTGCTTTAAAATATCCATTAACGAATGAAAGTTTTCAAAGCCGTAGAACTCACATAGAGGTTCGTTTTGGCTAGTTATGCCTCCCGTAACTCTAAACGAGCCAGAAGTTATGGTCGTCTGAATAATCGATATCTGCAGGGTGCAACATCCACGGTGCAAGTTGCAACATCCATCCAAAATGGCGAAACAGTGCCGTACGACTTTAAGAAATGCGTGCATGGATTTGAAATGGAACAGTACCATGGTGCACCACACTCCAGCGATGGTAAATCGAAGACCAGCCACGGTAATCCCGTTTTACCGCAAAAATCCACGCGTCGAAAAAACGAAGGGTAAAAAACTTCTGAGACCCGATTCGGATAGTCTTTTTTGGGCTTTAAACTATCCATTAATGGTTGAAAGCTGTCAAAGCCGTTGAACTCACACAGGCCTTCATTTTGACTAGTTATGGCTCGCAAATCTCTAAACGAGCCAGAAGTTATGGCCGACCGAATAATCGTTATCTGCAGGGTGCAATATCCACGGTGCAAGGTGCAACATCCGTCCGAAATGGAAAAACAGTGTCATACAAACTTTAGAAATGCGTGCATGGATTGGAAATGGGAAAGTACCATGGTGCACCACTCTCCAGCGATGGTAAATCGAAGACCAGTCATGGTAATCCCGTTTTATCGTAAAAATCCACTTGTCGAAAAACCAAGGGGTAAAATACTTTTGAGACCCGATTGAGACTCAAATAGTCTTTTTTGGGCGTTAAACTATCCATTGACGGCTGAAAGCTTTCACAGCGATAGAACCCACACAGAGCTTCGTTTTGACTGGTTTTGGCTCCCGCAACTCTAAACGAGCCACAAGTTATGGCCGTCCGAATAATCGATATATGCAGGGTGCAACATCCACGTTGCAAGGTGAAACATCCGTCCGAAATGGAGAAACAGTGCCGGACGACTTTTAGAAATGTGTGCATGGATTTGATGCGGAATAGTACCATGGTGCACCATTTTCCAGCTACGTTAAATCGAAGACCAGCCACGGTTATCCCATTTTACCGTAAAAATCCACGTGTAGAAAAAACGAAGGGTAAAAAACTTCTGAGACCCGATTGAGATTCGGATAGTCTTTTTAGGGCTTTAAACTATCCATTGACGCGTGAAAGCTGTCAAAGCCGTAAAACTCACAGAGAGCTTCGTTTTGGTTGGTTATGGCTCCCGTAACTCTAAACGAGCCAGAAGTTATGGCCGTACGAATAATCGATATCTGCAAGGTGCAACATCCACAGTACAAGGTGCAACATCCGTCTGAAATGGCGAAACAGTGCCGTACGACTTTTAGAAATGCGTTCATCGATTTGAAATGGAACAGTACCATGGTGCACCACTCTCCAGCGATGGTAAATCGAAGACCAGCCCCGGTAATCCCGTAACAATCCACGTGTTGAAAAAACGAAGCGTAAAAAACTTCCGAGACCCGATTGAGATTCGGATAGTTTTTTTTGGGCTTTAAACTATCCATTGACGGCTGAAAGCTGTCAAAGCCGTAAAACTCACAGAAAGCTATTTTTTGACTGGTGTTATCCCGCCTTTGTAGCAAGGCCATGATATCAAAAGATCGACCGAGAAAAGCAAGATAGCTCGTCTCAAAGATTGGTCAACTCAGCATCTCAACAAAGCAAGTTCTGTTGAATGACTCTTCCTCTAAGATCCCCTATGGAGGGGGGGTCCGGGGGGCGCCAACCCTCCAAGGTGGCGGTGCGGGGGCAAAGCCATCGCTATTGTGTTCGACCTGAAAAGTCCACGACCTAGCGACTTAGCCATGTATCCGACTTAACGAGTTAAGGTTTCCAACGACCTAACATTCTCCAGGTCTCAGCGACCTACTTCCTGCCGACCTAAGCCTCTCAGCGACTTAAGGCGTAAAGTAACCCAGTGGTCCAATGACCTAAAACTAAACGAGTTAACAACTCATAGGAAGTCACAACCTAAGGATGCAGCGACCTAAGAGATATCACGACCTAAAAGTGGGACGACCTAAAGAGTTCGCGACCTAAAAACTTAGCGACCTAAGACTTCACGAGTTAGCAATCTATGCCTCCAAGTTAGGTCGCTCGCGACCTAACTCTAACCCGTAGCTCACGACCTAACCTTAACCCGTAGCTCGCGACCCAACTCTAACCCGTAGCTCGCGACCTAACTCTAACCCGTAGCTCGCGACCTAACCTTAACCCGTAGCTCGCGACCTAAAGCATACCCCGCCTTTTTAGGTCGCTCCAGGCCATACATTCTAAGGCCATTAACCCTTAGGTCGCCTTCCTTCTTCTGCCGCTCCACTAGGTCGCCAACGACCTACGACCCACCATAGGTCGCTCCAACCGACCTAGACCTGATTTTCACCTATAAATACTCCACTAACTCCACACTCGGGGGGAGGGGGGCTTTTTCTTGATTTTAAGCTGCCTATACTCTGCTGATTTCACGAACCTCCAAACACTTCAAACACTGAAGAATCTTCATTAAGAGATCGACTTCATTAACCATGAATCCAAAGAGCAAGTCATCATCAAAGTTCATACTTCTTTCTCTGATCCTGTTGTAATTGTAAGATCGTGTTGTAAAAGTGTTGTGATCAAGAGATCGTGTTGTAAAAGTGTTGTAATCTTGTAAAGTGTGCTCGAAAAACATAATGGAGGATGTAAAGTGGATGTAGGCTTATTAGAAGTCGAACCATTATAAAAATCTCTGTCTCTTTTACTTTTTCTGCTATTTTCTTTTTACTTTGATTCCCGTGCAAACGGGTGGTGCTTTCATTTCATCACGGCATACACCGGGTGTTAGCGTTAAGGCCATTTTTATCGTTAACAACTGGTTATGGTTCCCATAACACTAAACGAGCCAGAAGTTATGGTCGTTCGAATAATCGGTATCTACAGGGTGCAAGATCCACCGTGCAAGGTGCAATATCCGTCCGAAATGGCGAAACAGTGCCGCACGATATTTAGAAACGCGTGCATGGATTTCAAATGGAATAGTACCATGGTGCACCACTCTCCAGTGATGGTAAATGAAGACGAGCCACGGTAATCCCGTTTTACCATAGAAAACCACGTGTCGAAAAAACAAAGGGTAAAAAGCTTCCGAGACCCGATAGAGATTCAGATAGTCTTTTTTGGGCTTTAAACTATCCATTGATGGCTGAAAGTTGTGAAAGCCGTAGAACACATAGGCCTTCGTTTTGACTGGTTATGGCTCCCGTAACTCTAAACAAGTCAGGAGTTATAACCGTCCGAATAATCGATATCTACAGGGTGCAACATCCACGGTGCATGGTGCAACATCCGTCCGAAATGGCGAAACAGCGGCGTACGACTTTTAGAATTGCATGCATGGATTTGAAACGGAACAGTACCATGGTAAACCACTCTCCAGCGATGGTAAATCGAAGGCCATCCATGGTAATCCCGTTTTACCGTAAAAATCCACGTGTCGAAAAAGTGAAGGGTTAAAAACTTCCAAGACCCGATTGAGATTCGGATAGTCTTTTTGGGCCTTAAATTATCCATTAACGGCTGAAAGCTGTCAAAGGCGTAAAACTCACAGAGAGCTTCGTTTTGGTTAGTTATGGCTCCCGTAACTCTAAACGAGCCAGAATTTATGGCCATCCGAATAATCGATATCTGCAGGGTGCAACATCCACGGTGCAAGGTGCAGCATCTGTCCGAAATGGCGAAACAGTGTCGTACGACATTTAGAAATGCGTGCATGGATTTGAAATGGAACAATACCATGTTGCACCACTCTCCAGCGAAAGTAAATCGAAGACCAGCCCCGGTAATCCCTTTTTACTGTAAAAATCCACGTGTCGTAAAAACGAAGGGTAAAAAACTTCCGAGACCCGATTGAAATTCAGATAGTCTTTTTTGGGCTTTAAAATATCCACCGACGGCCGAAAGCTATCAAAGCCGTAAAATTCACAGAGTGCTCCGTTTTGACTGGTTATGGCTCCCATAACTCTAAACGAGCCAGAAGTTATGGCCGTCCAAATAATCGATATCTATAGGGTGCAACATCCACGGTGCAAGGCGCAACTTCCATCCGAAATGGCGAAACAGTGCCGCACGACATTTAGAAATGCGTGCACGGATTTCAAATGGAACAGTACCATGGTGCACCACTCTCCAGCGATGGTAAATCGAAGACCAGCCACGTGTCGAAAAAACGAACGGTAAAAAACTTCCAAGACCCGATTGAGATTCGGATAGTCTTTTTTGGGCTTTAAACTATCCCTTGTCGGCTGAAAGCCGTCAAAGCCGTAAAACTCACAAAGGCCTTCGTTTTGACTGGTTATGACTCCCGTAATTCTAAACGAGCCAGAAGTTATGGTCGTCTGAATAATCGATATCTACAAGGTGCAACATCCACGGTGCAAGGTTCAACATCCGTCCGAAATGGCGAAACAGTGCCGTACGACTTTTAGAAATGCGTGCATGGCTTTGAAACGAAATAGTACCATGGTGCACCACTCTCAAGCGATGGTAAATCGAAGACAAGCCGTGGTAATCCCGTTTTACCGCAAAAATCCTCGTGTCGAAAAAACGAAGGGTAAAAAACTTTTGAGACCCGATTGAGATTCGGATAGTCTTTTTTGGGCTTTAAACTATCCATTGAAGGCTGAAAGCTTTCGAAGCCGTATAACACACACAAAGCTTCATTTTGGCTAGTTATGGCCCCCGTAACTCTAAACGAGCTAGAAGTTGTGGCCGTCCGAATAATCCATATCTACAGGGTGCAACATCCACGGTGCAAGGTGCAACATCCGTCCGAAATGGCGAAACAATGTCGTACGACTTTTAGAAATGCGTGCATGGATTTGAAACGGAACAGTACCACGGTGCACCACTCTCCAGCGATGGTAAATCGAAGACCAGCCACGGTAATCCCGCCGTAAAAATCCACGTGTCGAAAAAATGAAGGGTAAAAAACGTCCGAGACCCGATAGAGATTCGGATAGTCTTTTTTGGGCTTTAAACTATCCATTGATGGCTGAAAGCTATCAAAGCCGTAGAACTCACACAGGCCTTCGTTTTGACTGGTTATGGATCCAATAACTCTAAACAAGGCAGAAGTTATGGCCGGCCGAATAAACTTTATCTACAGGGTGCAACATCGACGGTGCAAGGTGCAACATCCGTCCGAAATGGCGAAACAGTGTCGTACGACTTTTAGAAATGCGTGCATGTATTTGAAACGGAACAGTACCATGGTGCACCACTCTACAGCGATGGTACATCGAAGACCAGCCATGGTAATCCTATTTTACCGTAAAAATCCACGTGTCGAAAAAACGAAGGGTAAAAAACTTTTGAGACCCAATCGAGATTCGGATAGTCTTTTTTGGGCTTTAAACTAACGATTGATGGCTGAAAGCTTTCAAAGCCATAGAACTCACACAGAGCTTCGTTTTGACTGGTTATGGCTCCCGTAACTCTAAACGAACCAGAAGTTATGGACGTCCGAATAATCGATATCTGCAGGGTGCAACATCCACGGTGCAAGGTGCAACATCTGTACGAAATGGCAAATCAGTGCCATACGACTTTTAGAAATGCGTGCATGGATTTGAAACGGAACAGTACCATGGTGCACCACTCTACAGCGATGGTAAATCGAGGACCAGCCACGGTTATCCCGTTGTATTGTAAAAATCCACGCGTCGAAAAAACGAAGGGTAAAAAACTTCCGAGACCCGATCGAGATTCGGATAGTCTTTTTTGGGCATTAGACTATCCATTGACGGCTGAAAGCGGCCAAAGCCGTAAAACTCACAGAGAGCTTCGTTTTGGTTGGTTATGGCTCCCGTAACTCTAAACGAGCCAGAAGTTACGGCCGTCCGAATAATCGATATCTGCAGGGTGCAACATCCACTGTGGAAGGTGCAACATCCGTCCGAAATGGCGACACAGTGTCGTACGACATTTTGAAATGCGTGCATGGGTTTGAAACGGAACAGTACCATGGTGCACCACTCTCCAGCGATGGTAAATCGAAGACCAGCCCCGGTAATCCGGTTTTACCGTAAAAATCCACGTGTCGAAAAAACGAAGGGTAAAAAACTTCCGAGACCCGATTGAGATTCGGATAGTCTTTTTTGGGCTTTAGACTATCCATTGATGGCTGATACTATCAAAGCCGTAAAAATCGCAGAGAGCTTCGTTTTGACTGGTTATGGCTCCCATAACCCTAAATGAGCCAGAAGTTATGGTCGTCCGAATAATCGATATCTACAGGGTGCAACATCCACCGTGCGAGGTGCAACATCCGTCCGAAATGGGGAAACAGTGCCGCATGATATTAAGAAATGCGTGCATGGATTTCAAAAAGAATAGTACCAAGTTGCACCACTTTCCAGCGATGGTAAATCGAAGACTAGCCATGGTAATCCCGTTTCACCGTAAAAATCCACGTGTCGAAAAAACGAAGGGTAAAAAACTTCCGAGACCCGATTGAGATTCGGATAGTCTTTTTTGGGCTTTAAACTATCCATTGACGGTTGAAAGTTGTCAAAGCCGTAGAACTCACATAGGCCTTCATTTTGACTAGTTATGGATCCCGCAACTCTAAACGAGCCAGAAGTTATGGCCGTCTGTATAATCGACATCTACAGTGTGCAACATCCACGGTGTAAGGTGCAACATCCGTTCGAAATGGCGAAAAAGTGTCGTACGACTTTTAGAAATGCGTGCATGGATTTGAAACAGAATAGTACCATGGTGCACCACTCTCCAGCGATGGTAAATGAAGACAAGCCACGGTAATCTCGTTTTACCGTAAAAATCCACATGTCGAAAAAACGAAGGGTAAAAAACTTCCGAGACCCGATTGGGCTTCGGATAGTCTTTTTTGGGCTTTAAACTATCGTCAATGCCGTAGAACTCACACAGGCCTTTGTTTTGACTGGTTATGGCTCCCGTAACTCCAAACGAGCCAGAAGTTATGGCCGTCCTAATAATCGATATCTACAGGTTGCAATATCCACGGTGCAAGGTGCAACATCCGTCTGAAATGGCGAAACAGTGCCGTACGACTTTTAGAAATGCGTGCATGGATTTGAAACGGAATAGTACCATGGTGCACCATTCTCCAGCAATGGTAAATCAAAGACCATACACGGTAATCCCGTTTTACCGTAAAAATCCACGTGCCGAAAAAACGAAGGGTAAAAAACTTCCAAGACCCGATTGAGATTTGGATAGACTTTTTTGGGCTTTAAACTATCCATTGACGGCTGAAAGTAGTCAAAGCCGTAAAACTCACAGAGAGCTTCGTTTTTGTTGGTTATGGATACCGCAACTCTAAACGAACCAGAAGTTATGGCCAACCGAATAATCGATATCTGCAGGGTGCAACATCCACGGTGCAAGGTGCAGCATCCGTCCGAAATGGCGAAACAGTGTCGTACGACTTTTAGAAATGCGTGCATGGATTTGAAACGAAACAGTACCATGATGCACCACTCTCCAGCGATGGTAAATCGAAGACTAGCCCCGGTAATCCCGTTTTACCATAAAAATCAACGCGTCGTAAAACCGAAGGGTAAAAAACTTCCGAGACCCGATTGAAATTCGGATAGTGTTTTTTGGGCTTTAAAATATCCACTGACGGCTGAAAGCTGTCAAACCCGTAAAACTCACAGAGAGCTTCGTTTTGACTGGTTATGGCTCCCATAACCCTAAACGAGCTAGAAGTTATGGCCGTCCGAATAATCGATATCTACAGGGTGCAACATCCATCGTGCAAGGTGCAATATCCGCCCGAAATGGGGAAACAGTGCCGCACGACATTTAGAAATGCGTGCATGGATTTCAAACGGAATTGTACCATGTTGCACCACTCTCCAGCGATGGTAAATCGAAGACCAACCACGGTAATCCCGTTTACCGTAAAAATCCACATGTCGAAAGAACGAAGGGTAATAAACTTCTGAGACCCGATTGAGATTCAGATAGTCTTTTTTGGGCTTTAAACTATCCATTGACGGCTGAAAGCCGTCAAAGCCGTAGAACTCAAATAGGCCTTCATTATGACTAGTCATGGCTCCCGTTACTCCAAACGAGCCAGAAGTTATGGCCTTCTGAATAATTGACATCTACAGGGTGCAACATCCACGGCGCAACGTGCAACATCCGTCCAAAATGGCGAAATAGTGCAGTACGATTTTTAGAAATGCGTGCATGGATTTAAAACGGAATAGTACCAAGGTGCAACACTCTCCAGCGATGGTAAATGAAGACAAGCCACGGTAATCCCGTTTTACCGTAAAAATGCACGTGTCGAAAAAACGAAGGGTAAAAAACTTCGGAGACCCGATTGAGATTTGGATAGTCTTTTTTGGGCTTTAAACTATCCATTGACGGCTGAAAGCCGTCAAAGCCATAGAACTCACACAGGCCTTTGTTTTGACTGGTTACGGCTCCTGTAACTCTAAACGAGCCAGAAGTTATGGCCGTCCGAATAATCGATATCTACAGGGTGCAACATCCACGGTGCAAGGCGCAACATCCGTCTGAAATGGCGAAACTATATCGTACGACTTTTAGAAATGCATGCATGGATTTGAAACGAAACGTTACCATGGTGCACCACTCTCCAGCGATGGTAAATCGAAGACAAGCAACGGTAATACCGTTTTACCGTAAAAATCCATGTGTCGAAAAAACGAAGGGTAAAAAACTTCCAAGACCCGATTGAGATTCGGATAGTCTTTTTTTGGCTTTAAACTATCCATTGACAGTTGAAAGCTATCAAAGCCGTAAAACTCATAGAGAGCTTCGTTTTGGTTGGTTATGGCTCCCGTAACTCTAAACGAGCCAGAAGTTATGGCCAACCGAATAATCGATATCTGCAGGGTGCAACATCCACGGTGCAAGGTGCAGCATCCGTCGGAAATGGCGAAACAGTATCGTTTGACATTTAGAAATGTGTGCATGGATTTGAAACGGAACAGTACCATGGTGCACCACTCTCCGGCGATGGTAAATTGAAGACCAGCGTCGATAATCCCATTTTACCGTAAAAATCCACTTGTCATAAAAACGAAGGGAAAAAAACATCCGAGACCCGATTGAAATTCGGATAGTCTTTTTTGGGCTTTAAAATATCCACTAACGGCTGAAAGCTATCAAAGCCGTAAAACTCACAGAGAGCTTCGTTTTGACTGGTTAAGGCTCCCATAACTCTAAACGACCCAGAAGTTATGGCCGTCCGAATAAACGATATCTATATGGTGCAACATCCACGGTGCAAGGTGCAACTTTCGTCCGAAATGGAGAAACAGTGCCGCACGACATTTAGAAATGCATACATGGATTTCAAATGGAACAGTACCATGTTGAACCACTCTCCAGCGATCTTAAATCGAAGACCAGCCACGGTAATCCCGTTTTACCGTAAAAATCCACGTGTCGAAAAAACGAACGGCAAAAAACTTCCGAGACCCGATTGAGATTCGGATAGTCTTTTTTGGGCTTTAAACTATCCATTGACGGCTGGAAGCCATCAAAGCCGTAGAACTCACACAGGCCTTCGTTTTGACTGGTTATGGCTCTTGTTATTCTAAATGAGCCAAAAGTTATGGCCGTCTGAATAATCGAAATCTACAGGGTGCAACATCCATGGTGCAAGGTGCAACATCCGTCCGAAATGGCGAAACAGTGCCGTACGACTTTTAGAAATGCATGCATGGATTTGTAACGGAACAGTACCACGGTGCATCATTCTTAAGCGATGATAAATTGAAGACCAGTCGTGGTAATCCCGTTTTACAGTAAAAATCCTTGTGTCGAAAAAACGAAGGGTAAAAAATTTTTGAGAACCGATTGATATTCAGATTGTCTTTTTTTGGGATTTAAACTGTCCATTGACGGCTGAAAGCTTTTGAAGCCGTAGAACTCATACAGAGCTTCATTTTGGCTAGTTATGGATCACGTAACTCTAAACGAGCTAGAAGTTATGGTCGTCCGAATAATCCATATCTGCAGGGTGCAACAACCGTCCGAAATGGCGAAACTGTGCCGTACGACTTTTGGAAATGCGTGCATGGATTTGATACGGAACAGTACCATGGTGCACCACTCTCCAGCAATGGTAAATCGAAGACCAGCCACGGTAATCCGTTTTACCTTAAAAATCCATGTGTCGAAAAAACGAAGGGTAAAAAACTTCCGAGACCCGATTGAGATTCGGATAGTATTTTTTGGGCTTTAAACTATCCATTGACGGCTCAAAGCTATCAAAGCCGTAGAACTCACACAGGCCTTCGTTTTGACTAGTTATGACTCCAATAACTCTAAACGAGCCAGAAGTTATGGACGGCCGAATAATCGTTATCTGTAGGGTGCAACATCCATGGTTCAAGGTGCAACATCCGTCCGAAATGGCGAAACAGTGTTGTACGACTTTTAGAAATGCGTGCATGGATTTGAAACGGAAAAGTACCATGGTGCACCACTCTCCAGCGATGGTAAATCGAAGACCAGCCATGGTAATCCTGTTTTACCGTAAAAATCCACGTGTCGAAAAAACGAAGGGTAAAAAACTTTTGAGACCCAATTGAGATTCGGATAGTCTTTTTTGGGCTCTAAACAATCCATTGATAGCTGAAAGCTTTCAAAGCCATAAAACTCACACAGAGCTTCGTTTTGACTGGTTATGACTCCCGTAACACTAAACGAGCCAGAAGTTATGGTCGTCCGAATAATCGATATCTGTAGGGTGCAACATCCACGGTGCAAGGTGCAACATCCGTCCGAAATGGAAAAATAGTGCCGTACGAGTTTTAGAAATGCGTGCATGGATTTGAAATGGAACAGTACCATGGTGCACCACTCTCCAGTGATGGTAAGTCGAAGACCAGACACGGTTATCCCGTTTTACCGTAAAAATCCACGTGTCGAAAAAACGAAGGGCAAAAAACTTCCGAGACCCGATTGAGATTGGAATAGTTTTTTTTGGGTTTTAAACTATCCATTGACGGCTGAAAGCTGCAAAAGCCATAAAAATCACAAAGGGCTTTGTTTTGGTTGGTTATGGCTCTTGTAACTCCAAACGAGCCAGAAGTTATGGCCAACCGAATAATCGATATCTGCAGGGTGCAACATCCACGGTGCAAGGTGCAGCATCCGTCCGAAATGGCCAAACAGTGCCGTACGACTTTTAGAAATGTGTGCATGGAATTGAAACGGAACAGTACCATGGTGCACCACTCTACAGCGATGGTAAATCGAAGACCAGCCCCGGTAATCCTGTTTTACCGTAAAAATCCACGTGTCGCAAAACCGAAGGGTAAAAAACTTCCGAGACCTGATTGAAATTCGGATTGTCTTTTTTGGGCTTTAAAATATCCACTGACGGCTGAAAGCTGTCAAAGCCGTAAAACTCACAAAGTGCTTTGTTTTGAATGGTTAAGGCTCCCACAACTCTAAACGAGCAAGAAATTATGGTCGTCCGAATAATCGATAACTACAGGGTGCAACATCCATCGTGCAAGGTGCAACATTCGTCCGAAATGGGGATACAGTGCCGCACGACATTTAGACATGCGTGCATGGATTTCAAACGGAATAGTACCTTGTTGCACCACTCTCTAGCGATGGTAAATCGAAGACCAGCCACGGTAATCCCGTTTTATCGTAAAAATCCACGTGTCGAAAAAACGAAGGCTAAAAAACTTCCGAGACCCGATTGAGATTCGGATGGTCTTTTTTGGGATTTAAACTATCCATTGACGGCTGAAATCTGTCAAAGCCGTAGAACTCAAATAGGCATTCATTTTGACTAGTTATGGCTCTCGTTACTCTAAATGAGCCAGAAGTTATGGCCGTCCGAATAATCGATATCTGCAGGGTGCAAAATCCACGGTGCAAGGTGTAACATCCGTCCGAAATGGCGAAACAGTGCCGTATGACTTTTAGAAATGCGTGCATGGATTTGAAATGGAACAGTACCATGGTGCACCACTCTCCAGCGATGGTAAGTCGAAGACCAGCCACGGTTAACCCATTTTACGGTAAAAATCCACGTGTCGAAAAAACGAAGGGCACAAAAACTTCCAAGACCCGATTGAGATTCGGATAGTTTTTTTTGGGCTTTAAACTATCCATTGATGGCTGAAAGCTATCAAAGCCGTAAAAATCACAGAGAGCTTCGTTTTGGTTGGTTATGGCTCCAGTAACTCTAAATGAGCCAGAAGTTGTGGCCAATCGAATAGTCGATATCTGCAGGGTGCAACATCCACGGTACAAGGTGCTGCATCCGTCCGAAATGGCCAAACAGTGCCGTATGACTTTTAGAAATGCGTGCATGGATTTGAAATGGAACAGTACCATGGTGCACCAATCTCCAGCGATGGTAAATCGAAGACCAGCCCCGGTAATCCCGTTTTACCGTAAAAATCCATGTGTCGTAAAACCGAAGGGTAAAAAACTTCCAAGACCCGATTGAAATTCGGATAGTCTTTTTTGGGCTTTAAAATATCCACTGACGGCTGAAAGCTGTCAAAGCCATAAAACTCACAGAGAGCTTCGTTTTGACTGGTTAAGGCTCCCATAACTCTAAACGAGCCAGAAGTTATGGCCGTCCGAATAATCAATATCTACAGGGTGCAACATCCATCGTACAAGGTGCAACATCCGTCCGAAATGGGGAAATAGTGCCGCACGACATTTAGAAATGCGTGCATGGATTTCACACGGAATAGTACCTTGTTGCACCACTCTCCAGCGATGGTAAATCGAAGACCAGCCACGGTAATCCCGTTTTACCGTAAAAATCCACGTGTCGAAAAAACGAAGTGAAAAAAACTTCCGAGACCCGATTGAGATTCGGATAATCATTTTTGGGCTTTAAACTATCCATTGACGGCTGAAATTTGTCAAAGCCGTAGAACTCAAATAGGCCTTCATTTTGACTAGTTATGGCGCTCGTTACTCTAAACGAG
Organism: Allium cepa; assembly: GCA_030765085.1. NCBI lineage: Eukaryota > Viridiplantae > Streptophyta > Magnoliopsida > Asparagales > Amaryllidaceae > Allium > Allium cepa. The sequence continues at coordinate 246,678,727 of CM060930.1, forward strand.
CCAGATGTTATGGCCTTCTGAATAATCGACATCTACAGGGTTCAACATCCACGGTGCAACGTGAAACATCCGTCCGAAATGGAGAACAGTGTCGTACGACTTTTAGAAATGCGTGAATGGATTTAAAACGGAATAGTACCATGGTGCACCAATCTCTAGCGATGGTAAATGAAGACAAGCCACGGTAATCCCATTTTACCGTAAAAATCCCCGTGTCGAAAAAACGAAGGGTAAAAAACTTCCGAGACCCGATTGAGATTCGGATAGTCTTTTTTGGGTTTTAAACCATCCATTGACGGCTGAAAGCCATCAAAGCCATAGACCTCACATAGGCCTTTGTTTTGACTGGTTACGGCTCGCGTAACTCTAAACGAGCCAGAAGTTATGGCCGTCTGAATAACCGATATCTACAGGGTGCAACATCCGTCTGAAATGGCGAAACTGTGTCGTACGACTTTTAAAAATGCAATCATGGATTTGAAATGGAACATTACCATGGTGCACCATTCTCTAGCGATGGTAAATCGAAGACCAGCCACGGTAATCCCGTTTTACCGTAAACATCCATGTGTCGAAAAAACGAAGGGTAAAAAACTTTCAAGAACCGATTGAGATTCGGATAGTCTTTTTTGGCTTTAAACTATCCATTGACGGTTGAAAGCTGTCAAAGCCGTAAAACTCACAGAGAGCTTCGTTTTGGTTTGTTATGGCTCCCGTAACTCCAAACGAACCAGAAGTTATGGCCAACCGAATAATCGATATCTGAACGGTGCAACATCCACGGTGCAAGGTGCAGCATCCGTCCGAACTGGCGAAACAGTGCCGTAGGACATTTAGAAATGCGTGCATGAATTTGAAGCAGAACAATACCATGGTGCACCACTCTCCAGCGTTGGTAAATCGAAGACCAGCCCCGGTAATCCCGTTTTACCGTAAAAATCCACATGTTGTAAAAACGAAGGGTAAAAAACATCCGAGACCCGATTGAAATTCGGATAGTCTTTTTTGGGCTTTAAAATATCCAATGACGGCTGAAAGCTGTCAAAGCCGTAAAACTCACAGTGAGCTTCGTTTTGACTGGTTACGACTCCCATAACTCTAAACGAGCAAGAAGTTATAGCCGTCTGAATAATCGATATCTACAGGGTGCAACATCCACAGTGCAAGGCGCAACTTTCGTCCGAAATGGCGAAACAGTGCCGCACGACATTTAGAAATGCATGCATGGATTTCAAATGGAACAGTAACATGGTGCACCACTCTCCAGCGATGGTAAATCGAAGACCAACCATGGTAATCCCGTTTTACCGTAAAAATCCACATGTCGAAAAAACGAACGGTAAAAAACATTCGTGACCCGATTGAGATTCGGATAGTCTTTTTTGGGCTTTAAACTATCCATTGATGGTTGAAAGCGATCAAAGCCGTAGAACTCACACAGGCCTTCTTTTTGACTGGTTATGGCTCCCTTATTCTAAACGACCCAAAAGTTATGGCCGTCTGAATAATCGATATCTACAGGGTGCAACATCCGTCCAAAATGGCGAAATAGTGTCGTACGATTTTTAGAAATGCGTGCATGGATTTGAAACGGAAAAGTACCATGGTGCACCACTTTCAAGCGATGGTAAATTGAAGACCAGCCGTGGTAATCCTATTTTAGCGTAAAAATCCTCGTGTCGAAAAAACGAAGGGTAAAAAACATTTGAGACCCGATTGAGATTCGGATAGTATTTTTTGGGTTTAAACTATCCATTAATGGCTGAAAACTTTTGAAGCCGTAGAACTTACACAAAGCTTCATTTTGGCTAGTATGGATCCCGTAACTCTAAACGAGCTAGAAGTTATGGCCGTCCGAATAATCCATATCTGTAGGGCGTAACATCCGTCTGAAATGGCGAAACAGTGCCGTACGACTTTTAGAAATGCGTGCATGGATTTGAAACGGAACAGTACCATGGTGCACTACTCTCAAGGGATGGTAAATCGAAGACCATCCACGGTAATCTGTTTTACCGTAAAAATCCATGTGTCGAAAAACGAAGGGTAAAAAACATCCGAGACCCGATTGAGATTCGGATAGTATTTTTTGGGCTTTAAACTATCCATTGACGGCTGAATGCTATCGAAGCCGTAAAACTCACACAGGCCTGCGTTATGACTAGCTATGGCTCCAACAACTCTAAACGAGCCAGAAGTTATGGCCGGCCGTATAATCGTTATCTACAGGGTGCAACATCTACGGTGCAAGGTGCAACATCCGTCCGAAATGGCGGAACAGTGCCGTACGACTTTTAGAAATGCATTAATGGATTTAAAACAGAACAGTACCATGGTGCACCACTCTCCATCAAAGGTAAATCGAAGACCAGCCATGGTAATCCTTTTTTATCGTAAAAATCCACATGTCGAAAAAACGAAGGATAAAAATCTTTTGAGACCCGATTGAGATCCGAATAGTCTTTTTTGGGCTTTAAACTATCCATTGATGGCTGAAAGCTTTCAAAGCCATAGAACTCACACAGAGCTTCGTTTTGACTGGTTATGGCTCCCGTAACTCTAAACGAGCTAGAAGTGATGGCCGTTCGAATAATCGATATCTGTAGGGTGCAACATCCACGGTGCAAGGTGCAACATCCGTCCGAAATGGCGGAAGAGTGTCGTACGACTTTTAGAAATGCGTGCATGGATTTGAAACGGAACATTACCATGGTGCACCACTCTCCAGCGATGATAAGTCGAAGACCAGCCACGGTTATCCCGTTTTACCGTAAAAATCCACGTGTCGAAAAAACGAAGAGTAAAAAACATCCGAGACCAGATTGAGATTCGGATTGTCTTTTTTGGGCTTTATACTATCCATTGACAGATGAATGCCGTCAAAGCCGTAAAACTTACAGAGAGCTTCATTTTGGTTGGTTATGGCTCCCGTAACTCTAAACAAGCCAGAAGTTATGGCCGTCCGAATAATCGATATCTTCAGGGTGCAACATTCACGGTGCAAGGTGCAACATCCGTCCGAAATGGCGAAACAGTGTCGTACGACTTTTAGAAATGCATGCATGGATTTGAAACGGTACAGTACCATGGTGCACCACTCTCCATTGATGATAAATCGAAGACCAGCCCTGGTAATCCCGTTTTACCGTAAAAATCCACGTGTCGGAAAAAAGAAGGGTAAAAAACTTCCGAGACCCGATTGAGATTCGGATAGTCTTTTTTGGGCTTTAGACTATCCATTGACGGCTAAAAGCTATCAAAGCCGTAAAAATCGCAGAGAGCTTCGTTTTGACTAGTTATGGCCCCCATAACTCTAAACGAGCCTGAAGTTATGGCCGTCCGAATAATCGATATCTGTAGGGTGCAACATCCACCATGCAAGGTGCAACATCCGTCCGTAATGGGGAAACAGTGCCGCACGACATTTAGAAATGCGTGCATGGATTTCAAACAGAACAGTACCATGTTGCAACACTCTCCGACGATGGTAAATCGAAGACCAGCCACGGTAATCCCATTTTACCATAAAAATCCACGTGTCGAAAAACGAAGGGTAAAAACTTCCGAGACCCGATTGAGATTCAGATAGTCTTTTTTGGGCTTTAAACTATCCTTTGACGGCTGACAGCTGTCACAGCCGTAGAATTCACACAGGCCTTCATTTTGGCTAGTTATGGCTCCCGTAACTCTAAATGAGCCAGAAGTTATGGTTGTCTGAATAATCGACATCTACAGGGTGCAACATCCACGGTGCAAGGTGCAACATCCGTCCGAAATGGCAAAACAGTGCCATACGACTTTTAGAAATGCGTGCATGGATTTGAAATGAAATAGTATCATGGTGCACCACTCTCCAGCGGTGGTAAATGAAGACAAGCCACGGTAATCCCGTTTTACCGTAAAAATCCATGTGTCGAAAAAACGAAGGGTAAAAAACTTCGGAGACACGATTGAGATTCGGATAGTCTTTTTGGGCTTTAAACTATCTATTGATCGCTGAAAGCCGTCAAAGCCGTAGAATTCACACAGGCATTTGTTTGACTGGTTATGGCTCCCGTAACTCTAAACGAGCCAGAAGTTATGGCCGTCTGAATAATCGATATCAACAGGGTGCAACATCCACGGTGCAAGGTGCAACATCCGTCCGAAATGGCGAAACAGTGTCGTACGACTTTTAGAAATGCGTGCATGGATTTGAAATGGAATAGTACCATGGTGCACCACTCTCCAGCGATGGTAAATCGAAGACCAGCCACGCTAATCCCGTTTTACCGTAAAAATCCATGTGTCGAAAAAACGAAGGGTAAAAAACTTCCAAGACCCGATTGAGATTCAGATAGTCTTTTTTGGGCTTTAAACTATCCATTGACGGCTGAAAGCTGTCAAAGCCGTAAAACTCATAGAGAGCTTCATTTTAGTTGGTTGTGGCTCCCGTAACTCTAAACGAACCAGAAGTTATGGCCAACCGAATAATCGATATCTGCAGGGTGCAACATCCACGGTGCAAGGTGCAACATCCGTCCGAAATGGCGAAACAGTGTCGTACGACATTTAGAAATGCATGCATGGATTTGAAACGGAACAGTACCATGGTGCATCACTCTCCAGCGATGGTATATCGTAGACCAGCCTCGGTAATCCCGTTTTACCGTAAAATTCAACTTGTCGAAAAAACGAAGGTTAAAAAAACTTCCCTGACCCGATTGAGATTCGGATAGTCTTTTTTGGGCACTAAACTATCCACTGACAGCTGAAAGCTGTCAAAGCCGTAAAATTCACAGGGAGCTTCATTTTGGCTAGTTACGACTCCCGTAATTCTAAACGAGGCAGAAGATATGCCATCCGAATAATCGATATCTGTAGGGTGCAACATGCACGGTGCAAGGTGCAACATCCGTCCGAAATGGCGAAATAGTTCCGTACGACTTTTAGAAATGCATGCATGGATTTGAAACGGAACAGTACCATGGTGCAATACTCTCCAGGGATGGTAAATCGAAGACTAGCCCCGGTAATCCCGTTTTACCGTAAAAGTCCACGTGTTGAAAAAACGAAGGGTAAAAAACTTCGGAGACCCGATTGAGATTCGAATAGTCTTTTTTGGGCTTTAAACTATCCATTGACGGCAGAAAGCTGTCAAAGCCATAGAACTCACACAGGCCTTTGTTTTGACTGGTTACGGCTCCTGTAACTCTAAATGAGCCAGAAGTTATGGCCGTCCGAATAATCGATATCTACAGGGTGCAACATCCACGGTGCAAGGTGCAACATTCGTCCGAAATGGCAAAACAGTGCCGTACAACATTCACAAATGCGTGCATGGATTAGAAACGGAATAGTATCATGGTGCACCACTCTCCAGCGATGGTAAGTCGAAGACCAGCCACGGTAATCCCGTTTTACCGTAAAAATCCACATGTCGAAAAAACAAAGGGTAACAAATTTCCAAGACTCGATTGAGATTCGGATAGTCTTTTTTGGGCTTTAAACTATTCATTGACGGCTGAAAGCGGTCAAAACCGTAGAACTCACATAGGCCTTCGTTTTGACTGGTTATGGCTCCCGTAACTCTAAACGAGCCAGAAGTTATGGCCGTCCGAATAATTGATATCTACAGGATGCAACATCCACGGTGCAAGGTGCAACATCCGTCCCAAATAGCGAAACAGTGCCGTACCACTTTTAGAAATGCGTGCATGGATTTGAAAGGGAACTGTGCCATGGTGCACCACTCTCCCACGATGGTAAATCGAAGACCAGCCCAGGTAATCCCGTTTCACCGTAAAAACCCACGTGTCGGGAAAACGAAGGGTAAAAAACTTCCGAGACCCGATTGAGATTCGGATAGTCTTTTTCAGGCTTTAAACTATCCATTGACGGCTGAAAGCTTTTGAAGTCGTAGAACTCACACAGAGCTTTATTTTGGCTAGTTATGGATCCCGTAACTCTAAACGAGCTAGAAGTTATGGTCGTCCGAATAATCCATATCTGCAGGGCGCAACATCCACGGTGCAAGGTGAAACATCCGTCTGGCAAAACTGTAACGACCCGGAATTTCTAACAATTTAAATTAGAATATTTAATTGATTTTAAATATTTAAAAGTTAATTTTAACTTGAATTCAAGATATCAATATTTTCTTGATAATTAAATCATTGAATTATATAGTTTAAATATTGAATTTAATAATTGAAATTGGGTAAATTGTTGAATCTGAAATTTCTAAGCCTGATTAAATAATTTGAAGGCTTATAAAATTTATAACGATGATACTGAAGACAATAGAATGGTTGCAATTTAATTTGATGGTGATTTGTTAAGTTTTGAAATCATATCGTTTAAATTGAATTTAAAAATAACCTTCCGAGGCATAGTCTCAAAATTTGACGAAACCAGTTCCATTGGATCCGTAATAGTTAGTTATTATCGGATTTCAATTTTTATAGCAATCGGAGTTGTCATTTGACCCTGACAACTCGAAATGCTTAGAAATTTTTTTAATCGATTTAATTGAAATTCGATCGTTTTCTTTTGCAACTCGCACATACGATCAAATTAGCCACCGAAACATGTTCCATTGTGTTCGAAATGCGGGTAGAACCTTATGAACGTCTGTCGGCATATCTGATTTGGGGTTTGGGGTTTCGCGTTATGCAAAAAAAGGATATTTTCAATATTAAAATATTTAAATTTAACAATCGTAGTCAAGAAGCAAACCTTGAAACAATATTTATCACCGGCCCTCTTACCTTCAACAAAAGTCGAACAGGTTATAAAAAAAACCTAAATCGATTTGTTGTACCTAACTCAAAAATTCGAAATCGAAACTATTCGTACTCATTTCGAATCGCGTGAGTAAATCATCCTTGTTGATGAGCGGCGACTTCCCTTTCATCGATGCATTTGGGTTCGACGTCAAGGTGGGACGAATCGTGGAGGCGTTTGGATGTTGTGACAGCGTCATCGCGATGAAAATAAGCAGCTGTTGCGAGCCTCGAACGATGGACCTTGGTGCTTCGCGAGTTAGGGTTGATTGTTGGAGGTCGCGATCGATTGTAGAGGGTTGATGCGAAGCTCGAGTACGCTGGCTGCATTCTCGTGGAGGGTTGCGAGCATAGGAAGCGTGTGTGCGATCTGGAGGTGGCGATTGTATGGATCTAGGTTTGGCAGCGATACTCGGTGACGAGGGATTTGGCTTGCTTAGAGACAGTGAGGTAATCTCATTTTGTTTTTTTTTTCCAATTTGAATTTAATTTATTTACAGTAGAAAAAAAGGAAAATTATTATTAGTTTAGAACTGAATTTATTAGATAAACTAATTATAAAATGGAAAATGATGTTCGGTTGTTTCAGATATTAAAAAAATTGTAAATTGTTATACAAGGTCAAAATTTGAGAAGAAACAAGCTGGATTTGAGAGTGGATTGCAAATCGAAAATCAAAGGTGAGTAAACCTCACATTTCCAGATTTTATTTAAATTTATATGGTTAAAATTTTAATGATTGGTTGAATGGTTGAAATTGAAATGTTGTGCTATATTATATAGTAATATATAATATATACTGGAATAATTGATATTCTCTAACGAATGTTTCTGGTAGTTGGAATGTTGTATGCTATGGTTTGCTTGAATATTTCGGAACCCTGAGTTATCGAAATATATAAATTGGATTTAAAAGAAATACAAGGGTGAATTTTTAAAGTGAAATAGTTATAGAATAAAAATAAGAATGAATAGGAAAGAAATGAAAGTGGTATTTAAAAAATGAAGTTGCAAATTGTAAATTAGGGATTTAAAAGAAGTTCTAAATCAAAGTTAAATTTAACAAATTAAGTTTTAAATATTAAGTGTTTTAACACCTTGAATGAAAAGTGCAATTGTAGATTGATTTGAATTTAAAAATAAATTTGGTTTCAAATTCTTTTAAGTTTCCATTATAAAACGAGTAATTAACTTATTTAATGAAGTAAATAAAAAGATAATTAATTTCAGGTCGAGATAAATCGAGAATGATTAATATTGTGGTTAATTAAAGTAATTAATTTAGATTAGGACAAATTAAAATATAATTGGGAATCATTAATTTATAAAACCGTTGATGTAATTAAAAATTGATTAATTAAGATTTAATCAATTCAGCAAATAATGAACTTATGAGAAATTAATTACTCTAAGTAATTAAGAATTAACGTAATTAATATAGATAATTAATTTATGAAGTAACAAATTAATTTATGAAGTAGTTAAGATTACTTATTGATTCTAGTTAAGAATAATAAATATCGTGAAGTTAATTAATGATAATTTCTTGAATGAAATTGAAGGATAATTAATCCAGGGTGATTAATTTAGATGAATAATGTTGGGTTGACTAATTAATTGATTTGGAATTAATTAATGTTAAATGAAGGGATCTAAGTGATTGAGGTTTGAAATTCAATTAGAATCAATTGAATTGATTTGTATGTGACTAAGATTTGCTTATGGATGATTGAATGGTATTGGATGTTTTGAATGAGCTGAAATTTCTGATATGAAATGTGATGTATTTCATTTGAATAACTTGGGTTAGGATAACTTGGGTTTCGAAGAGAAAGGGGTCGAGTATAGGGAAATACCCGAAACCACTTTGAATTTTTATAAATTGATTTGTGAAATCAATAGCCTGGAATGAATTGATTTATGTGAATTCGATTGTTTTATCTAAGTTTGGTACTTAGAAATTGACGTGTGGAATAAGTGTTGTATATAGCAAATTGTGAATTTGTTAAATTGATATAAGTTATCCAGATTTATATAGGTTGTTTGCTTTTGCATTCCATGTTCAATGGGTTTACTCATGCTGGTTTCTAGCCTGACCCGGGTGCTACTTTGATGTAATGCTCGGGTCAGACCGAGTATTACAAATTTTCAGGTAGATACGTTATGGAGCTCAGGAGGCGAGTTGGATGGCAGGAACGTACACAGTATTTTCCGCTATATTATATTATTGTACATTTGTGATATGATAATTGTTTATCCAGTGACTATATAAATGTGTAACTCTGATGTACTGAAATATAATTCACAGAAGATTATTATTTTATAAACTTTTATTATTTATTATTATATTTTATCCGTTGCAAATGTGAGATGTTGATGTTTATGTTCTTCTCCTTCTTCCATCTCTTCTTTCTTTTCATAACTTTCTGGAATTTTCGGCTTCCAAAATTTCAAGTCGTTACATTTGTTATCAGAGCTAAAAGGTTAAGCGAGAACCTTGGCTCTGGTGGGAATTACTCATTAAATAGAGTCTGTAGTACTCTGGAATGAGTTGTGTGTGTGCGCGTGTGTGTATATATATATATATATATGAGAGCGTACTTGTTATTTTTTATATAAAGGTTTTAAATGATTTTATAAAAGATTATATTTGATATATAAAAAATAATCTTTCTAATAAATATTAGGGTAATTGGTTGTTAAATTATTGGAATTAAACCAAATGTTAATAGAAATACAACCAAATTAAAATTAAATAGAGGTAATTTTGAAATGGATTCGAGCTAAAATTGAAATCTTGAATTGGTGTAGTATTTCATAATAAGATGATAATGGATGGTTTTGATATGATAATCTTGGTAATTATCATAAGTGATTGTTGCGTGTTTAATAATAAGATGTGTATTAATGAGTAAGCTAAATGAAATATTCTAAAGAAGTAAACATTTAAGTAAAATATGACTTATAAAAATTGAAATACCTAAATTGTGGAATTTTAAATCTAGGTCCATAAATTTGAAAAATTGTTTCAAGGTGCTAAAAAAATAAATAAGTATTATTTGAATAAAATAGACTTGTTTCAAACAATGGGTGGTTTGAAATTTGATTTGAATTAAAACCAAAGGTGGTTTAAAATTTTAAAACATGGCTAGGAGGGCCAAGAAATAAATATGTACATATGTATGGATATGCATGATATTAAAGATAATTTGAAATAAACACTAAGAGGTTGAGTTTTGATTTTTTCCCTGAAGTGTGATGTAAAAACCAAAAGTGATATAAGTTTTGAACTTATAAGAGGGAAGGAGTTTTGAAGTTGAAGCGCGAATTCAAATTGAGTAAGATTGATTAGATTAAGTAAATTGGAACTTAACTTTTGGATAGTTAAATAAGTGTAGTAAAAGCAACCTGAATTGGAAATTTCAAGATGAAATTAGAATTTAACTTGGGAAGTTAAATGGTTGATTTGAATTGGGAATTCGTGTGATCTCAAAACGGGTTTGAGATTTAAAAATTGAAAATGGATGGATGTTTAAAAAATAAATTGGATGATATCATCCTATTGTTAATGAAAATCTTTAAATTGAGAATGGTATTGTATAAATAAAATAAATTTGAATAATTGAATTGTAAATTAAACTTGTTTAAGAACCGGCTTCAAAATGGAAGATAAAATTGAGTAATAAATTGAATTTTTAAAATGAAATTGTGTTCAGTTCTTATTTGAACCTTGAAATACATAAGTAAAGATAATTTAAAATGGAATTTTGAGAAATGGGACTCAGAAATTAAATTGTTTAAAAAAAGAAACTTTTAATAAAGGCTAATTTGGTTTAAAGGATTAAAACAATCTTTGAGAACTTAACTCGAATTTATGTAATTCGAGATGGTTTCAAATTGAGATTGAAATTGAATGATTTCAAATTAAATCTGATTTGAATTAATTGGATTTGAGATTGAAGATGTATAAGTTTAAGAATTTAAATGGAAAACAGAATTAGATTATGTTGAAATAATTTAAATTCGAAATGGGTTAAATTGATAATAATTCAAATTGATTGGAATAATTTGAAATTATAATTAAAGTTGAACAGGATTAAAATCAAATGGAATTTGATTTAAATTGGGAAGGAATCAAGGTTGATTCAACTTGAATTGGGTTTAAATAAATTTCAATAGAAATTGAAGTTATTCAAGTTAGATAAATGGAAGTGGAAATTTCAGTTGAATTGTTGGAGAAGTGAACAGTTGACTCTTGACTATTTTCAATATAAATTGTTTTAATATAAACTTATTTTTCTAAGCTATTAAATATATACAACCTTTCTTTCTTAAAGCCAATTTATTTTATACTTGTTTTACAATTATTTTTTGAGCTATCTAATCATTTTTCATCTGTTTTCTAAACTAATTACTATTTTTCAACTATTTCACAAACTAATTTCTATTTTACAACTATTTGGCAATTATTTAAAAATTTCTGAAACTATTTAACTATTTTCAACTATTTTATAATTAGTTAACTATTTTACAGCTATTTTGCAAACTAATAATTATTTTTCAACTACTTATCTATTTCTAAAAAAATTCAAGCTATTTTCTAAATATAAACTAGTTAGTGTTCAAACTGTTATTAATTAAATACCCAACTGAGATAAGAATTGAAGTGATAATTCAATGAGAATTAAGGCAATTGTGAATAAGTGGAAGGGAATTAAAGGAAATGGGAATAGAAAGGGGATTGATTTGGCTGATAATCAATGAAAATAAATACGTGGGATGTACGTATATTATTCTATTCTCATAGTGATTTAATCATGATTCGAGCACAGAATTTCGAGATAGTTTATCGATCCGAGTTGGGATTTTTCACTCGTTTTTCGACGGCGAACCTGTATATGGATTGTTGATTGGTTCTGGATATTCTCTATCAAATTTATAGCTATGCAAGGAGAATGACGATTTCTGATCAAGAAACCAGATCTGAGTCCGCACTAGGATGTCGGGTGGACGATGCTAGTTCGGAACTGAAATTGTGTGATTGAGTGGGCGATCAAATTGGTATAGCATACGGATTGTATGTGTACATCGTACGGATTTGATTGAAATTGATATTAAAAGGAGTAATCAAATTTGAATATTTGATTTTGAATGAACAAAGCTATTATCTTTGTTATATAAGATAAATCTCCCCTTGTTACATCTATTGCCAGAAGAAAACAATTTTGAAGATGTTTTGAAGTATAAAAGTAGTTTTATACAAGTTTGATATTGATCCAAAGTTTAAAAAAATTATATATATTTGAATATATATATATAAAGGATCTTATGAGGATTTTGGAAAAAGGTTTTGGGAATCTTTGTATTTGGAAAGGCTTTTGATTTTTTGGTAAAATTAATATTGAAATTTGGAAAGCCTAGTTTGAGAATTATCGATTTTGGGATAATCTATTTTGTGTGAAGGAGCTTTGTATGATATCATACTAGGTGTATGATTTGAAAGATACTATATGTATCGTATAAAGTGTTTTGATGATGGCTTTGGGGAAAAAGGCGCTCCCTTGAAATGAACATCTCAGGAGTGCCACCAGGTAGTGCTGCCTTGAGCCCCAAGGTGGGGTTCTAAAGTCGATCCTGTGAGGAGTCCGGACAAAACTAGTTCCTGGAGATTATGAGTAGTATATAACATAGCGAAAGTCGTGTGTGCCGCTGAGAGCCAATAGTCTACGTTTGATTTTATATCAGTAGACTGCGACCTATGTAGGAGTGGGAAAGTTTCATTTCGACAGCGAAAATCAAAGGCCACAGAGAGCCTGTAGTTGCATGGACTTTTGCTGTGATGGCAACGTAACCCTGGTATATAACTACGATCTGTCGTGGGTTCCATGGCGTAATCGAGGGGCCGCGGAGAGCCTACAGTTACATGCACTTTTGCTGCGATGGTAACGTAACCCTGGAATGTAACTGCGACCATGGATGGGGGTGATGATTTCCAGAGCATCCTCACCAAAGATATTTCCTCTATTTTCAAAAATTGTTTACTATATTTTCAATAAAATTATTTTCCAATTATTTTCACTGGGCGAAGAAAATGGTTTACCAAGTACTTATAGATTTTCAGTCTTACGCCGGATCAACGTATGACTGAAATTCTGTGAGAACAAGGATGGACCGGTTGAAACATCGAGTTATAAGAAGTATTTTTATAAAAGGCTATTTTAATAGTATGATGTAAATTTAAAAGAATTTCTAAAATTTTATAGTAAAAGTGATGGAATTTTGGGAAAAATGAAAGAAGATTCAAACTAGAATTATGAAAAATTTCGAATTCAGGAAATTTTTTTAATAAGGTGATTTTTTGTGATAATATCGAATATTGATATAGAAGTCGGAGGTAAGCTAATTTATTAAATAATTATTTGATAGAGTATGTTAACAAAATTTAACTCGGTTAAGTAAAATGGATTGTGAGTTAATAATGGAATTTGGAAATGAATTCGAATTGTAAATAGAATTAGACTTGGGTTTGATAATGAATTAAATAAGTAGAGATGTTATGAAAATATAAATAAATATATAAACAAATAGAGTTGGATCGAAATAGTGATGGTTTGAATTACAAATAAAATTCAATTATGTTATAAATAATATTAAACGTCAATTGCAAGTAAATTAGATATGATGGAAGTGTTGTCGAATGAAATGAAAGTGAATTATAATAGAATTGTTTGAGTTGCAACAAAACTCAAGTGAATTAAAAATTTAAAATGGGTGAATTAATGGGTTAATCGAATTAATTAATAAATGGACGAAGTTTGCTTAAATAAAAATTAAAACAAGGTTTTAATTGGAATTTGATTATCAGAATGGACTAAAGTTTTGAGACGAATAAATATGAAGTAAAATTTCTTAAATCAATGAAAGTTTGGATTAAGTGAGAATAGTAAACCATTAAATTAGGACTTGGGTTAAATTTATTTGGGAAAAATGGATATAAATAATAAGCATTAAATGTTGTCAAGTTGATTGAAATAATTTTAAAATGGAAACGATGCGGAAATGAAATGGAATTAATTACAGAATGAGTAGAAAATTAATTTGAAGTAGTTATAAACTGAAATAGATACTCTATTAAACGAATATCGTCGAAAATGCATAAGAATAATTATCGTTTGGCATAAACGAAAGTAATTAAAATTCTATGAGTTGATAGAGATTAAATAAATTTTATTTTGTATCATTTAAAGTGAATATGAGCTTGTTTGAATTAAAAATCAATTAGATGTAAGAAATTGAGTTGCAAACCATTAGAATTGACAGAAATGGTATATAAATTGGTTGAAAGCAATTGAATTAGTTTTGAAGACATATAAATTTCTCGAGGAATTTATTTCGAATGCATTTCTTTTAAAGCAGAAGTGTTATAGTTGTTTAAATAAGAAAAATGTCATAAACTTCATATATTGTGCTTATATGTGTAAATTCAGTAAGTACAGGTACCTGAAGGCTGTTTGACTGGATTTGGATGCACTAATTGCTAAAATAAATAAGCCGCTTGCTTAAAATGCTAAATAAAGGTATGCCTGCGCAATACAAATAGGAAATATGAACTGTTTTTGTTTTTCCGACCGGGAGGGTCGATATATACACATTTATATCTCTTATCAAATTGCAAAAGCTCCTCCGTACAAAGGAGACTCTGCCAAAATTGTCCGAAAATTTTGGGAGTTAGAAATTTTTCGGAAAATTTTTGTTAATGGAAAACGATTTTAGATATAAATTTGAAATAAATTAGTGGATGAAACTAATTTAAAATAATAATATGAATCAGTTATAAATGAAAGATAAAATTTAATACTCAAAGGTGAAGATAAATTGAATTCATGTGAAATGAGAAAGCTAATTTGAATCGAAGTAGGTATGACACATATGTGAGAAATGTATAAAATGATATGAAAGATTACGATTGGATATTGTTGCTAAGTGGGATATGCAGGTATTATAAAGAGAAAAGAAAATTTGATTTGATTCTAAAGGACAAATTTGAATTGCCCGACAAAATGGTATGTATTTAAATTTCTGTATGAAATTGGATTGGGTTTTTTATCAAGCCACTTGGCTTTTGTTTTCTTTTGGAATTTGGGAGCCCGTAGAGGCATGTTGTAGTAGTACCGAGCTAGCCGCGCAAAGGAGACACTGGCAAAAAATTTCGGAAAATTAGAGAGTTAGATAATTTTGAGAAAATTTTGATAATTCAAAATTCGGATTTAAATTGAAAATTAGATGTTTTAGAAAAAGCGTATTGTTTGAAACTATGGAAGGATTTGGGAAGTTGGTTAAGGTGATAGTTGGTCTTTAATAAAAGATAGTTGGTAGAATGTTGAATTATGAGTTTTGGAAAAAGTAAACGGGTATTGGTCAATTCTTTCTAACTAGCAATTTCGAGGACGAAATTATTTTAAGGGGGAATGTGACGAACTGGAATTTCTAACAATTTAAATTGGAATATTTAATTAATTTAAATATTTAAAAGTTAACTTTAACTTGAATTCAAGATATCAATATTTTCTTGATAATTAAATCATTGAATTATATAGTTTAAATATTGAATTTAATAATTGAAATTGGGTAAATTGTTGAATCTGCAATTTCTAAGCCTGATTAAATAATTTAAAGGCTTATAAAATTTATAACGATGATACTGAAGATAATAGAATGGTCGAAATTTAATTTGAAGGTGATTTGTTCAGTTTTGAAATCATATCGTTTAAATTGAATTTAAAAATAACCTTCCGAGGCACAATCTCGGAATTTGACGAAACCAGTTCCATTGAATCCGTAATAGTTGTTATTATCGGATTTCAATTTTTATAGCAATCGGAGTTGTCATTTGACCCTGGCAGCTCGAAACGCTTAGAATTTTTTTTAGTCGATTTAATTGAATTTTGATCGTTTTCTTTTGCAACTCACACATACGATCAAATTAGCCTCCGAAACATGTTCCATTGTGTTCGGAATGCGGGTAGAACCTTATGAACGTCTGTCGGCATATCTGATTTGGGGTTTGGGGTTTCGCGTTATGCGCAAAAAAGGATATTTTCAATATTTAAATATTTAAATTTAACACTCGTATTCAAGAAGCTAACCTCGAAACAATATTTATCACCGAACCTCTTACCTTCAACAAAAGTTGAACACATTATAAAAAAAAAACCTAAATCGATTTGTTGTACCTAACTCAAAAATTTAAAATCGAAACAATTCGAACTCGTTTCGAATCGCGTGAGTAAATCATCCTTGTTGATGAGCGGCGACTTCCCCTTCATCGATGCATTTGGGTTCGACGTCGAGGTGGGACGAATCGTGGAGGCGCTTGGGTGTCGTGACAGTGTCATCGCGATGAAAAGAAGCAGCTGTCGCGAGCCTCGAACGATTGACCTCGGTGATTCGCGAGTTAGGGTTGATTGTTGGAGGTCACGATCTATTGTAGAGGGTTGATGCCGAGCTCGAGTACGCTGGCTGCATTCTCATGGAGGGCCACGAGCATAGGAAGCATGCATGCGATCTGGAGGCGGCGATTGTGTGGATCTAGGGTTGGCAGCGATACTCGATGACGAGGGGTTTGGCTTGCTTCGAGACAGTGTGGTAATCTCATTTTGATTTTTTTGTTTCCAACTTGAATTTAGTTTATTTACAGTAGAAAAAAAAATAGGAAAATTATTATTAGTTTAGAACTAAATTTATTAGATAAACTGATTATAAAAGGGAAAATGATTGTTCGGTTATTTCAGATATTAAAAGAAATTGTAAATTGTTATACAAGATCAAAATTTGAGAAGAAACAAGCTGGATTTGAGAATGGATTGCAAATCGAAAATCAAAGGTGAGTAAATCTCGCGTTTCTGGATTTTATTTAAATTTAAATGGTTAAAATTTTAATGATTGGTTGAATGATTGAAATTGAAATGTTGTGCTATATTATATAGTAATATATAATACATACTGGAATGATTGATACTCTGTGATGAATATTTCTGGTAATTGGAATGTTGTATGCTATGGTTTGCTTGAATATTTCGGATCCCTGAGTTATCGAAATATATAATTTGGATTTGAAAGAAATACAAGGGTAAATTTTTAAAGTGAAATAATTATAGAATAAAAATAAGAATTAATAGGAAAGAAATGAAAGTGGTATTTAAAAATTGAAGTTTCAAATTGTAAAGTAGAGATTTCGAACAAGTTCTAAATCAAAGTTAAATTTAACAAATCAAGTTTTAAATATTAAATGTTTTAACAACTTGAATGAAAAGTGCAATTGTAGATTGATTTGGATTTAAAAATAAATTTGGTTTCAAATTCTTTTAAGTTTCCATTATAAACGAGTAATTAACTTATTTAATGAAGTAAATAAAAAGATAATTAATTTCAGGTTGAGATAAATCGAGAATGATTAATATTGTAGTTAATTAAAGTAATTAATTTAGATTAGGACAAATTAAAATATAATTGGGAATCATTAATTTATAAAATCATTGATGTAATTAAAAATTGATTAATTAAGATTTAATTAATTCAGGAAAAATGAACTTATGAGAAATTAATTACTATAAGTAATTAACAATTAACGTAATTATTATAGATAATTAATTTATGAAGTAATAAATTAATTTATGAAGTAATTATGATTACTTATTGATTCTGATTAAGAATAATAAATATTATGAAGTTAATTAATGATAATTTCTTGAATGAAATTGAAGGATAATTAATCCAGGGTGATTAATTTAGATGAATAATGTTGGATTGACTAATTAATTGATTTGGAATTAATTAATGTTAAATGAAGGGATCTAAATGATTGAGGTTTGAAATTCAATTAGAATCAATTGAATTGATTTGTATGTGACTAAGCTTTGCTTATGGATGATTGAATGGTATTGGATGTTTTGAATGAGTTGAAATCTCTTATATGAAATGTGATGTATTTCATTTGAATAACTTGGGTTAGGATAACTTGAGTTTCGAAGAGACCGGGGTCGGATATTGGGAAATACCCGAAACCACTTTGAATTTTTATAAATTGATTTGTGTAATCAATAGTCTGGAATGAAATGATTTAAGTGAATTGGATTATTTTATCTAAGTTTGGTACTTAGAAATTGACGTGTGGAATAAGTGTTGTATATAGCAAATTGTGAATATGTTAAATTGATATAGGTTAGCCGGGTTTATATAAGTTGTTTGCTTTTGTATTCCATGTTGAATGGGTTTACTCACGCTGGTTTCCTGCCCGACCCTTCAGCTAGATACATTCTGGAGCTCAAGAGGCGAGCTGGATGGCAGGAACGTATAGAGTATTTTCCGTTGTATTATATTATTTTACATCAGTGATACGATAATTGTCTATCCAGTGACTGTATAAATGTGTAACACTGATGTATTCAAATGTAATTAATAGGATATTATTCTTTTGTAAACTATTATTATATTTTATCCATTGCGAATGTGAGATGTTGATGTTTCTATTCTTCTCCTTCTTCTATCTCTTCTTTCTTTTCATAACTGTCTGGAATTTTCGGCTTCGAAAATTTTGGGTCGTTACAAAAATAGTGCTGTACGACTTTTAGAAATGCGTGCATGGATTTGAAACGGAACATTCCATGGTGCACCACTCTCCAGCGATGGTAAATCGAAGACCAGCCGTGGAAATCCCGTTTTACCATACAAATCCACGTGTCGAAAAACGAAGGGTAAAAAACTTCCGAGACCCGATTGAGATTCGGATAGTCATTTTTGGGTTTAAACTATCCATTGACGGCAGAAAGCTGTCAATGCCGCAGAACTAACAGAGAGCTTCGTTTTGACTGGTTATGGCTCCCGTAACTCTAAACGAGCCAGAAGTCATGGCGCCCGAATAATCAATATCTGCAGGGTAGAACATCCGCGGTGCAAGGTGCAACATCCATCCGAAATGGCGAAACAGTGCCGTACGACTTTTAGAAATGCGTGCATGGATTTGAAACGGAACAGTACCATGGTGCACCACTCTCCAGCGATGGTAAATCGAAGACCAGCCCCGGTAATCCCGTTTTATCGTAAAAATCCACGTGTCGAAAAAATGAAGGGTAAAAAACTTCCGAGACCCGATTGAGATTCGGATAGTCTTTTTTGGGCTTTAAACTATCCATTGACGGCTAAAAGCTGTCAAAGCCGTAGAACTCACAGAGAGCTTTGTGTTGACAGGTTATGGCTCCCGTAACTCCAAACGAGCAAGAAGTTATGGCCGTTCGAATAATCGATATCTATAGGGCGCAACATCCACGGTGCAAGGTGCAACATCCGTCCGAAATGGCGAAACAGTGCCGTACGACTTTTAGAAATGCATGCATGGATTTGAAACGGAACAATACCATGGTGCACCACTCTGCAGCGATGGTAAATCGAAGACCGGCCCCGGTAGTCCCGTTTTACCGTAAAAATCCACGTGTCGAAAAAGCAAAGGGTAAAAAACTTCCGAGACCCGATTGAGATTCGGATAGTCTTTTTTGGGCTTTAAACTATCCATTGACGGCTGAAAGTTGTCAAAGCCATAGGCCTCACACAGGCCTTTGTTTTGACTGATTATGGCTCCCCCAACTCTAAACGAGCCAAAAGTTATGGCTGTCCGAATACCCGGTATCTACAGGGTGCAACATCCACGGTACAAGGTGCAACATCCGTCGGAAATGGCGAAACAGTGCCGCACGACTTTTAGGAATGCGTGCATGGATTTGAAACAGAAAAATACCATGGTGCAGCACTCTCCAGCAATGTTAAATCGAAGACCATCCACGGTAATCCCATTTGACCGTAAAAATCCACGTGTCGAAAAAATGAAGGGTAAAAAACTTTCGAGACCCGATTGAGATTCGAATAGTCTTTTTTGGGCTTTAAACTATCCATTGACGGCTAAAAGATTTCAAAGCCGTAACTCACCCAGAGCTTTGTTTTGGCTGGTTATGGCTGCCGTAATACTAAACGAGCTAGAAGTTATGGCCGTCCGAATAATCGATATCTGCGGTTGTAACATCCACGGTGCAAGGTGTAACATCCGTCCGAAATGGCGAAACAATGTCGTACGTCTTTTAGAAATGCGTGCATGGATTTGAAACGGAACAGTACCATGGTGCAGCACTCTCCAGCGATGGTAAATCGAAGACCAGCCACGGTAATCCCGTTTTACCATCAAAATCCACGTGTCGAAAAAACGAAGGGTAAAGAACTTCCGAGACCCGATTGAGATTAGGATAGTCTTTTTTGGGCTTTAAACTATCCATTGACGGCTGAAGGCTGTTAAAGTCATAGGCCTTCGTTTTGACTTATTATGGCTCCCATAACCCTAAACGAGCCAAAAGTTATGGTTGTCTGAATAATGGATATCAACAGGATGCAACATCCACGGTGCAAGGTGCAACATCCGTCTGAAATGCCGAAACAGTGTTGTACGACTTTTAGAAATACGAAAATAGATTTGAACCGGAACAGTACCATGGTGCACCACTCTCCAGCGATGGTAAATCGAAGACCAGCAACGGTAATCCCGTTTTACCGTAAAAATCCATGTGTCGAAAAAACGAAGGGTAAAAAAACTTTGGAAACCGATTGAGATTCGGATAGTCTTTTTTGGAATTTAAACTATCCATTGACGGCTAAAAGCTTTCAAAGCCGTCGAAGTCACATAGAGCTTCGTTTGACTGGTTATGGCTCCCGTATCTCTAAACGAGCCCGAAGTTATGGCCATCCAAATAATCGATATCTACACGGTGCAACATCCACGGTAAAAGATGCAACATCCGTCCGAAATGGCGAAACAGTGCCGTACGACTTTTAGAAATGCGTGCACGGATTTAATGGAACAGTACCATGGTGCACCACTCTCCAGCGATGGTAAATCGAAGACCAGCCCGGTAATCCCTTTAACCGAAAAAATCCACGTGTCGAAAAAACGAAGGGTAAAAAACTTCCGAGACCCGATTGAGATTCGGATAGTCTTGTTTGGGCTTTAAACTATCGATTGACGGCTGAAAGCTGTTGTTAACTCCCCACTGTTAGCGACC
The DNA here is from genome assembly GCA_030765085.1 of Allium cepa. Lineage (NCBI taxonomy): Eukaryota > Viridiplantae > Streptophyta > Magnoliopsida > Asparagales > Amaryllidaceae > Allium > Allium cepa. Next base: position 246,699,590 of record CM060930.1, read on the forward strand.
TAACTAATGAAGCGACCTAGAAGTAGTTGCGACCTAAGGAGGCCACGACCTAAAAAATAGCGGCGACCTAAAGGTTATGACGACCTAAGAAGACTCCACGACCTAAAAATGGCTCGACCTAAAAAGGAGAATGACCTAAAGATGCTTCGCGACCTAAAGGAGGCCGCGACCTATGAAGCTCCGCGACCTAACAGAGAGCTGCGACTTAAGGAAGGCTGCGACTCAAAAGATGTTTGGACCTATCAAGCTTCGTGACCTAACAGAGAGCTGCGACCTAAGAGGTAGGAATACTTCGCGACCTAAGGGAAGTCACGACCTAAAGACTCCAGTTATAACTATAAGAAAAGTACTCACGACCTAGGATAGGTCGCTAACGACCTAAATACCTGAGTAAAGAAGTTACCTATACTGTGCCGCAGGGGGATAGGTCGCTCGTGACCTAGGACTTGTACAAATCAACATGCGTGTTCTTGTGAAAGAGAAAACAGTGCATCTTAGGCCAGCCACGACCTACGACCTAACTTAGGTCGGTCACGACCTACGACCTAACTCCGAAAAATGCCTATAAATACGACCCTGGTTCCAACTAGCAAAGGACTTTTGGCTCATTCATTTCAAGCGCCGTTACTCTGCTGCATTCTGAACTACTTCAACACCTTCAAGGAACTTCACGAAGAAATCAAACATGTCTAACATGTGTTCAAATATTTGGATCGACATTGAAGTTTAGGCTACTTGTCCTAAGTCACTTGAAACTCAAAGTGTGTTGTAATCAAAGTGTAACTGCATTGACTTGTAATCAAATCGTCAATAAAGATATTCAAAGTGGACGTAGGCTCTCTCTTAAGCCGAACCACTATAAAATTGCTGTTGTTTACTGTTTTTTCACTATTATCTGCTTATAATCTGTTCCCGAGCCATCGGGTGGTGCTTTCACAATCTCACTTCATACACCGGGGTGTTAGCGTTCAAATTTTAGCGTTAACATTTTTGGTGCTTTCACTGAGAACTGAACTCAGGAGAACTATCATCATTGCTTCACAGAGGTTTGTAGAGAGAATTTCCTTGAAAACCAGAAGTGTATCCGAGATTATGGCTCCTGGAAGGAAAAGTAGATCTGTCAGATCTGGGAATATTCAAGAGGGAACCTCCGCTTCCCCTATATCAAATCAAGCCACTCCAGCTGTCGGAGTTACAAAGGCAGAGCTGGATGCTGCAATCTTAGGGCTGAACCAACAGATCAATGCCCAAAATGCACAATTCGTGGCTCAGAATGCCCAGAATGCCCTAATTCTGAATAGGTTGAACGATTTGCTTGGGGCAAACCATCAACCGGCAGGTAATGAAAGGAATTTTGCTTGCAACATTCATGAGGCTGAAGAAAGGAATGCTCCTGAAAGGGCTGCTAGCCCCTTTGAACAAACACTTCCTGAGGTTGGTGGATCTAGAACTCGACATGATGAGGAGTATCTTTCTGGAATGGTCCGACAAATCATGAAAGAGAGTATGCAGAGGGTTGAAGACGAGAAAGAATAGGGTTTCGCCCCGAGTAAAACTCCATTTACTGAGAAAATCTTAAAGGCTGAATTCCCAAGGAAGTTTGTCCCTCCAACCATTCCAGCTTACAAGGGGACAAGTGATACGAACGAATTCTTATACAAGTATGATTGGCACATGACAGGTGCCAGAGCCTCTGATGAAATAAAGTGCCGATATTTTCCTGTGTATCTTGAAGGTGTAGCTCTGCTTTGGTTCACCAAGCTTCCAGTCCGATCTATAGATCAATTTTATGACTTAACCCGGAAATTCAAGGAGCAGTTCAGACTAAATGCCTCAAAAGCCAAGGATATCATGTCACTGTCGAGTTTGGAACAGAATCCAGGTGAATCTATCAGATCTTTCTTAAACCGCTTTAATATAGCACTAGCTGAGGTGGACAACGCAGAACCGCGAATGATATTGACTTATCTGATGAGGGCTATTGACAAGTCGAGCGAATTTGGGAAATGGCTAAACATGAAGGAACCAAATTCCCTTGAAAAATTCTATAAAAAAGCAGATGAATTCATACGCTTGGAAAGCCGTCCCGTACCGGTAAAGACAGTATTGGAAAAAGCTGAAGATAACACTGTTGCTCCACGCAAGAATGAATCTGTAGGGCAAAAAAGGGAAAATAACAATGGGAAGAAACAGAGTAATCTGAAGAAGCCCCGATCCTTCAAGCCATCAGAGTATACTCCTTTATCAGATACGCCGGAGCGTATCTACCTTGCCACTAAAGATTCTGTTGACTTTCCTAAACCTCCTCCTCTAAGGACCGGGAAAAAGGCTATACAGAGTGGGAAGTTCTCCCGCTTCCATAATCAACCCGGTCACGAGACCGACGAATGCCGCTAGTTGAAAAATCTGATTGAAGAGTTGCTAAGGGAAAAAAAACTGCAGCAATTTGTGAAAAAGAATAGAAACAATCCCGCTTCATCTAGTCGAGGGCAACAGACTCCTACTCATCAGCCTAGGACTAGTGAGAAGGCTGCAGAGCATGAATCTGGAAGGCCCATTATCAATGTCATTACAGGAGGACCTCACCCAGCAGGCAGAAGCTGGGGTGAGATGGAAAGGTATACCCGAGCTTTAAAGTATGTACCGACCGAGGAAGATGTATTCGCTTTGGAAGGTGATACGCCCTTGAAGCAACAAAGAACTTTTGATGATGATATTGTGTTCAAAGCTAGGGATTTCGCAGGTATTGAAGCTCCTACCTTGGATCCCCTAGTCATCTCCGCTGGTATCGGGCCAGCTATTGTCAGAAGAGTTCTCATTGATTGTGGCGCATCCTGCAATATCCTCTTCAAGAAAACATTCGACCAAATGAAGATCCCTATGGCTGATGTGCAAGCCTCATCGCAGAAAATTGCTGGTTTCACTGGGGAGCCAAAGCAGTCGGTAGGAACCATTGATTTGTTTGTGGAACTTGGAGAAGGAGAGAGAAAAGTGGTCCGCAAGCAAACTTTTGTGATTGTCGACGAATTTTCTGCTTACAATGCTTTCCTTGGCCGTCCAACTCTCGCAGCATTCAAAATTGTTTTGGCCCCGTGGTGCCTCACCATTAAATTCCCCACAGATAATGGAGTGGGAGTTATAAAAGGGGATCAAAATGCAGGGCGAGAATGTTATCTAACAGAGCTACGAGAAACCAGAAAAAGAGAAATGGGAAAGAATGCGGCAGCCTCAGTCCGCATCAAAGAACCAGCCTTGTAGCAATTACAGGGCGGACCCTGCACTGGCGAGCACAGCGGAGCAAGGAAAGAGATGGACCCTAGAAAAGTCAGTGCAGGGGAAAATAGTGTAGTACCAGTGGAAACGACAATACCAATACCTGTTGACCCAAAGGACCCAAACAAGGTGTTGAATGTGGGTTCACAACTTAATGCGTCAATTCAGAATATCTTAATATCTTTTTTAAAGGCAAATCTGGATGTTTTTGCTTGGACTCATGCCGATATGTGCGGAATATCCCCAGAAGTTGCAGTGCACGCTCTAAATATTGATCCAAAATTTACACCTGTGAAACAGAAAAGGAGAACTCAAGGTCCAGAAAGGTCGGCGGCATTAAAAGAAGAAGTTGATCGGCTCATGGAGAATAATTTTATCAAAGAATCTACCTATCCGAATTGGGTTTCAAATCCAGTGCTGGTTAAGAAAGCCAACGGAAAATGGAGAGTATGCATCGATTTTTCAGATCTAAACAAGGCCTGCCCCAAAGACTGCTTCCCATTACCCAGAATCGACCAACTGGTAGATGGAACAGCGGGACACGAATTGTTATCTTTTATGGATTCTTACTCCGGATATAACCAGATCATGATGCACGAGCCAGATCAGGAGGACACGAGCTTTATCATCGACGTTGGCCTTTACTGCTACAGAGTTATGCCCTTCGGGCTGAAGAATGCAGGGGCAACATACCAAAGACTTGTTAATGCTATGTTCAAACTGCAACTGGGCAAAACTATGGAAGTCTACGTCGATGACATGTTAGTAAAGTCTAAGAAAGCAGTGGATCACATAGAACACTTAGCAGACATGTTCGCAGTCCTCTGAAAATACAGAATGAAGCTCAATCCTTTAAAGTGTTCATTTGGAGTGGAATCCGGCAAGTTTTTAGGTTTCATCGTGAGCGCTAGGGGCATTGAGGCTAGTCCAGCTCAAATTACTGCACTGAAAGAAGTCAAAGCCCCTAGAACAAAGAAGGAATTGCAAAGTCTCAATGGAAAAGTCACCGCCGTGAGTCGGTTCATTTCCAAAGCCACAGATAAATGCATCCCATTCTTTGACGCCCTAAAGAAAGGAAAGAAAAACTTCGATTGGACTCCCGAATGCCAAAAAGCCTTTGATGAATTGATTCGCCATATGGAAACGCCTCCAATACTTTCTAGGCCTGGCGATGGCGAGGATCTTCTTATATACTTGGCAGTATCATCTCATGCTTTAAGTGCAGCGCTGATACGAGAAGACAAAAGGATTCAACATCCAGTTTACTATATCAGCAAAAGACTCACTGGGGTAGAGATGAATTACTCTAAGTTGGAAAAACTCGCCTATTGCCTACTAATTGCATCTAGGAAGTTGAGGCAATATTTTCAAGCTCATCCTATCAGAGTCCTCACTGATCAACCTTTAAAGCAAGTCCTGTTTCGCCCTGAGACTTCGGGTCGTCTTCTAAAGTGGAATATTGAACTCAGTCAGTATGACATCACTTATCATCCCCGAAAAGCAATCAATGGACAAACTTTAGCAGATTCCATCGCAGAATTCACAAATAAGGGTAACAGTGAGGAGGAAACGGTCGACGATTCCCCAATCCAATGGAAGTTATATGTCGATGGTGCGAGAAACGACTACTGTTCTGGAGCCGGAGTTGTACTTGAGACCCCTGAAGGCCGATCATTATGCTATGCACTAAGATTGGAATTTCCTTCAACAAACAATGAAGCAGAATACAAAGCCCTTATCGCTGGCTTAAGGATTGCTAAAGAATTAAACATCCGAGCGTTACAAATATTCAGTGATTCTCAGCTTATTGTATGCCAAGTCAAAAAGGAATTCCAAGCAAAAGGGGGGAATCTGTCCGCCTACTTGTCAAAGGCTTGGGAACTCCTGGGTGATTTCGATCATTACATGATAAGTCACATTCCTCGAGAAGAAAACATGAAAGCAGATTCTCTTGCAAAGTATTCTAGCACAGGCGAAGCTCAATTTCTGGGGTTAACTCCAGTGGAGGTCCTGTCGACTCCTAGCATTGATGAGATGGACATTGATTGGATCATGAGCATGTCTCAAGAGCAAGAATCATGGATGACTCCGATAACAGAATATCTGCTCAATGGATCCTTACCAGGGAACTCAAAAGAACGACAAAAGCTACTGAGAAAAGCCTCTCGATATATAATCCAGGATGGACGATTATACAGACGGGGATTCTCAATGCCATTACTTCGATGTGTATCCAGGGAAGAGTCCAAAGCAATCCTAGCGGAGGTACATGGAGGAGAATGTGGTGATCATTCAGGTGGCCAAACATTAGCAAAGAAAATTCTCCGATACAGATATTTTTGGCCAGAAATTAATCGAGATGCAGCAGAGTATTCCCGAAAATGTGACAGATGCCAAAGATTCGCCAAAATTCCTAGAGCTCCTTCCACTGAACTCACACAGATGGTCAGTCCATGGCCGTTTGCAATATGGGGGATAGACCTTGTAGGACCGTTACCTACTGCCAAATCTGGAATTAAATATGCCATTGTTGCTGTAGATTATTTTACTAAGTGGGCAGAAGCTGAACCACTGACTACTATCACCTCAAAGAAGATGATAAGTTTTGTGACTAAAAACATCGTTTGTAGATACAGTGTGCCTCAAAAAATAATTACAGACAATGGTACTCAGTTTGAAAGTGAAGAATTCCAAGATTTTTGCAAGCGATTCAAAATCCGAAAAAGCTTCTCAGCAGTGGCTCATCCGCAGGCAAACGGGCAAGTGGAAGCCGTGAACAAAATTATTAAGTCAACCATCAAAAAGCAACTTGAAAGAGCAAAAGGTGGTTGGGTCGATAAGCTACCACTGGCACTATGGGCATACAGAACCACTCACAAAACTGCGACTGGGCACACCCCGTTTTCATTAGCATACGGGTCAGAGGCAATGATTCCGGTAAAATAGAGGTCCCTTCACATAGAAGAATCCATTTCAATCAAGCAGAAAACGAAAAGCTACAGCTTGAAGCGCTAGATCTCCTTGATGAAAAAAGAGATGAGGCTAATCTCAGAATTGTAGCTCATCAGCAAAGGATAGCCAGACATTTCAATTCCAAAGTTCGCCAACGCAACTTTGAGATTGGAGACCTAGTCCTGAAGAGAATTATGACAGCGACAGGTGTGTTTGGGCCAAATTGGGAAGGACCATATGTCATAGGTCAGAAGCTTCTTGACGGCACATTCAAACTCACTACTGTTGAAGGAGATCAAATTCCAAGGGCATGGAACAGCAATCATTTGCGTCCATACTTTACTTGAAAATTTTGTTGAAATATTGTAAAAAGAATTATGAATGTATAATTCTTGTAATTGAAGGCAATTGTAAAACTGATGCAAGTAAATAATGAAAAAAATATAAAGTGGATGTAGGCCCAATTTCCTGGCCGAACCACTATAAATCTTGTGTTCCTTATTATTATTACATGTTTGCTTTATTTTCGATATAAAAAGTACATAGAATGTATTGCTGAAATATCGATTTAAATTTTTGCAGACAATGGAAGTGAAACTTGCATATAATAAGACCAAGTGATTCTCGCCAAATTTCAAGTCACAAAAGCTCCGAATTCAAATCCTAGATAGGAAGTACTTCAATTGAACGGCCTATGATTTCGACAGAAACGGGCCTTTGCTAATAAATTGAGATCGTTTGAACAAACAAACATCCAATTAAGAAGCTGATGCTCGTTCTCACGAACTTGCCTGACAATGAAGTACACTTCCTTGGATTAAACAAGTTACTTGTAAGAAAAGGGAATGAAAACTTTTAAAAAAAAAAAGAGGATTGCTGAAAAGGCATAAGCAAGTGGACAAGGGAACAACTAAAGCCATCACCGGCAGCACAAGTCCTCTTCGGAGGCGCAACTCTTCGGAGGATAAAGACCTCTAATGGGTCATACGCCACAAAAAAGAAAGTTCTCTACTCAACAAAAAAGATTGGAGGAGTCATGACCCTCCAACCATGAGAGAGTAACTTCCAGGCGATGAAAACCCTCTCTGAGGCACATTTCACCAGGAGTTGAAGTGTAACGACCGCTCTTCGGAATTTCACTTCACCAGAGTTGAAATACAAACAAAATAAAGACCTCTTCGGAGGCCCATTTCACCAGGAGTTGAAGTGTTACGACCGCTCTTCGGAATTTCACTTCATCAGATTTGAAATGCAAACAAAATAAAGACCTCTTCGGAGGCACATTTCACCAGGAGTTGAAGTGTAACAGCCACTCTTCGGAATTTCACTTCACCAAAAGTTGAAATGCAAAACAAAATAAAGACCTTTCTGGAAGTCCACGTTTCACCGAGATTGAAATAAAACTTCCAAGTGTTGAAACGTGAAAAGGCTTTCTTCAAAGGCACAACTCTTTGGAGGTACACGTTTCACCAAGATTGAAATAAAACTTCCAAGTGTTGAAACGTGAAAAATCCCTCCTCAGAGGTACAACCCCCTCCCGGGGACACAATCAAAAAGAAAGACCTCTTCGGAAGCCCACGTTTCACCGAGATTGAAATAAAACTTCCAAGTGTTGAAACGTGAAAAGGCTTTCTTCAAAGGCGCAACTCTTTGGAGGTACACGTTTCACCTAGATTGAAATAAAACTTCCAAGTGTTGAAACGTGAAAAATCCCTCCTCAGAGGTACAAATTTCGATTTTAAAAAAAAATCCTCATCAAGGGCATACTTTAACTTTCAAAGGAAGAGTGATTTACCTACTCTAGAAAATAACCTTCCTCAAAAAAAAAAAAAAAAAGGAAGAAAGTTAAAGTACCCTTCAGAGGCCCGCTTTACCACATAGAAGAATTCACTTGGCAAAATGCGTACATAAGCAAAAAAAAAATGATTTCTTCAAAGGACAAAGCGTAGAAACTTATATGAAGGAAGTTGTACTCTACGAAAAATTTCTTCAAGAATGAAGTAATTATTCTTCAGAAAATAAGAGTGCAAGTCCCCTCAAAGTATAAAATATTGCAGCAAGCTTATGGCATGGGGGCAACATGGTATAGTTACATACAAAATGGTATAGCTACATCGGTAAAGTACGCTCAAACAACATACCACAAGTTCACCGCAATATCATATAAATAAACTTGTGCAAAAATGAATAATAAATGCATTCTCAAATTCAAACAAGAGTCTGTACAAATAAAGGATCATTTTATTCAATTGCAGATACAGGTTTCAAAATAAAAAAGCAGGGGCCGGTGCCTGCACAACATCCGACCATTACACAAAAAAGGAATCAAAAAGCCCGAAGCCCGACTCTTCACTTCTTCTTACCACCTTTGGACCCTTTGCCCGGCCGAATGATTAGCTTTTCAGGTCTATCTATAGGCATAAGGGAAGAAGGAGAGGGAGGTGCAACCGGTGCAACTTCCGGTTCTTCTTCAGTAGCAATGATTTTCTTCCCCCTCCTCTTTGATGTTCCGTGCTTCTTTCTTCTCTTCGAAGAAGACTCACTCCCTGTAGTAACAAGAGCGGACAAAACTACGTCATCAGAAGGAGTCCGCTCCGGAGAGATCTCGCCTCCTTCAAGTCCCTCGTCTTTCTGCTCTTGCGAAGCGATAGGGTCATCCAAGCCATGAAGAGCCTCAATTTGCTCCTCTTGTGACCCGGGCTGTGAAGCAGAAGGAGGAGTCACCTGAAGAGACGGAGGAGGGATAACCGGAGGAGGTGAAGTCTGCACAGCACTTGGTGTTTCAACTGCAGAAGAAGAGAAATTAAAAATATTAGTATCTCCCCAAAAGAAGGGAGATATGGGTTCGTCGAGATTCAAGAAGTAATCGAGAAGCTCATCAAACTTTTGAGGAGCAAGCAGGCGATCCACCTGAATCGGACCAATGTCAAAATTACCTGAAGATGTTTGCTTCGTCGGTTCAATCTCATAATTTTGAGCCCCGATATCCTCCAAAGCCTCATCATCAGTAGGGGTAATTACCCCAGTTTTTGTAGGAGGCAGCGAATGAGCACTGGAACCTGTGATGTCAACTTCAGAAGAAACTAAAAGACGTTCAGAGGTGGTAGGTGGTATTTCTTTTTCAGAACGTTCCCCTTCCGCCATTCCGGCCCGCACTCTGGCGAGTTGCTCTTTTCCCTTGGCAAGAGCGGCGCGGGCATCATCATCAAGATAATGCTCTTCAAGAGCTGGCTCTGCATAGCCAGCACCTTTACCACCGAGCATATCGAGTGCTGCCTCCCAAACTTCAGCTAGTGTAATTTCATACTTAGGGCCTAGAAAGGCAAGGCTGCCATGCCCCAAAATGCTGTGCAGATAAAAATCAAATAATGTGGAGCCAATGTCAGCTTTGGTTGCTTGATGGGCCTCTTCGGCCGCGAGTTTACCAGCAACAGCCTCGTCACGCTCCTTTTCGGCCATAGCAAGTCGAGCTTTTAACATCTCTATCTCCAAGCTTTGAGAGTCGGCCTGTTCTCGCAGCTGTAAAGTTTCAGCGCGATATTCTTCTATGACCTTCTCCTTGTGTGTAAGCTTATCTTCGACTGCCCTTTGACTGGCATGCGCATCTCGTACTTGTTCCTGAAGCATGCTCTCCTTTTGAGAATAGAAAGTAGATGAAGTAGCTAATTATTCCTTAAGCTTTTCTACTTCGGCTTCCAGCTTTTCATTATAAGAAGCAATACTTCTCATTTCAGCGTCATGCTGTTCGAGAGTCTTCTGCCACTCAGCCTTATCGTTCTCCATTGTGAGCATGGCCTCGAGATTGGCTCGGTTAACCCTCTGAAGCTCGTCGACAAGTTTTTGCCAGTTCGACATTCGTTCAATATCGGTCCCGACAGTATCAAGATTTCGCAGCATAGCCGATTTGTCGAGAGGAACCAAGTCGAGATCAAATCGAACCCCTCTCAGGCACCACTGAGGGAATCGACTTTGAAGAGTGGGAGGACCTTGCCCAACTTGGTATGCAGGCCGGTTGATGATTGTTTGAATGTCGGAACGAACGGGGGCAGGAGATTGAGCAGGAACATTTTCAGAAGCTGTCGGCATTGTTTCTTCAATAAGTTTAGCCCGCTTGCTAGAAGAATCGTCCATGTGACCTTTACCTCTCTCATCGTGAGTCTTTCTTTTTTGGGTATCATCATCTCTGTGGGGAGGTTCATGTCTTTCTTGTTCTCTTCGATGACGTTCTTCATATGCTCATCTCTCGTCTGCTTTCCTGATGGCCCTCTCTTCATCGGATTCTCTGTAAGAGGGGAGGTGATGCCTATAATCATATTGGCTACGCCTCCCGTAGCGCTGGAAATCATCATAGTATGAGCTGCTGCGCCCCATTGGAGAATCTGGAATAAAAATAATAAGCTTCAGAAATCTTTAAAGTATAAGAAGATGAATGCGTAGAAGTGCTGAAAAATCCTAAGTGTTGTGTAACGTGTAAGCAACATGCATCAAGTTACAGACCACTCTGTGGAGTAGAGGTAGTGATAACTTGAGTAGAAGGGGTTGACATTTGTTGTAGAGAAGATGTCGCCTCAATTACAGAAGAGATAGTTTTGGAAACATCATCCCTAAAAAGTTCTTGAGAAGTGACCATTATGTCACTTAAACTCCCAAAAATATCAACTCCAAGATCAACGTTCTTATCAGTATGAGGAAGGGACTCCTCTTCTTCGGTTATGGGGGCAAGTGCAGGCTTTTCATACGGCTCCGCATCATCCCTTGGAGTGGAACATTTTACTAGTGAAGTTTCTATAGAGGTTCCTCCCCGCATGTGCTCTTTAATAGAGACCGGGGCATCAGGAGTTTTCATCGGAGAATCGGGAACTTCAGTCGGAACTTCATGAAGTTGAGTAGAACGGGAAGAATGTAAAAGCTCAAACCGATGAAGAAGTTCATCTGTCAATAGAAATTTTGCGCTCCTCTCTTCAGCAGCCACAATGCTTAGCCTTTCAAAGACTGGTTTATGACTGGAATCTCTAGAAGGAGGAGGAAGTGCTGTAAAAATAAGGAATGGAATCAGCATCTAGCAATACGAACCATGAAAAACTTAAAATGAAATTGAAGAGAGAAGGGAAAAAAGATCTCACTTTCTATTCTCCAGTCTGCGTAAAATCCTGCGGGGCAACGAATATAGAAGAATTGATTCAAAAAACCATGTGCACTCTCCGGCAAATCCAAAATTAGTTTACGGTTCCTCGCACCTCTTACAAGTACAATCGAAGGGTGGTCCTTGTTCTTCGCAAAAGTGCACAGGTAACAGATTTCCTCAAAACTCAGAAGACGGTCAAGAGTTCTCCTGAACAGAACGCACAATCCCATCAAAATGGCATAGCCATTGGGATGCAGTTGGAAAGGAGAGATCGTTAGTCGAAGAAGGATTTGTTGAAGAAATTCATTAAAGGGAGGAATTACTCCACTTAAGCACATTTGGCGATTAATGGCAACAAAACCGGAAGGTGGTCTATCAGCAAAATCATTTGGTCCAGGGAGTAAAACTTCTGCCTCGGCAATGCCAAATTGAACGCATAATTGATTAAGCACCCGCTGTTTCAGAAGGGTAGGAGTTCTTTCCGGAGGGTTCTCTAGTGGAATAGAAATCGGAGGAGCCCCTTCGACGTGTTCTATCATCTCTTCTTGTTGAGACGTCGTTCTATACAAGCAACTGGATGTTCAGATGTGAAGGTGCACGTTTCCTAAAAGTGTGAAGTGTTGTGCAAAACTAATAAAAATAACAAGCAAAATAACTGAAATTAAACTAATTGACAACTGATTGATTGTGAGATTTCAGGACTTGTTAATTTAAAACTCGAGTGCAGTGTTAATTCAAACAAAATTTAAGCTTTGCTTTAACACTTCATTTGAGTCGGTTGATTCACAGCATTTCACTCACACAGTTCATTTAAGTTGATTATTTTTTATCGACTAATCTGTCATTCGATGTGGGCGGTCAGTGACAGTATATTCGTCCCATTTTTCTGCAAATGTTATGTTTAAACAGGTTGTTAAATTAAAAGTTAGAGCAATCTGCAAAGGAATGTAATGAATTTCAAATGATTCAAGTCCAAGCAGTTCAATCAAATTCTCTCAAAATTTTACAAGTCATAGGTCATCCAGACTATCCCCTGCGACTTAGCATAGGTCAAGGCTATATTAGGTCGCACTGTGCAAGTTAAAGGGGTTCAAAGCAATGCAGATTTGTTCAAGTCCTAGCTCGGCCACGACCTAAAGCCTATGCCGCAAAAGAGTTAGGTCGTTAATTTGTTAAGTGGTGCTGCTTGGAATTCATGTGCAAATTTGTCAAGTCCTAGGTCGTCTGGTGACCTAACCTAGGTCGGCGTTAACTTAAGTCGCTCAATGCAAATCTGTTCATGTCCTAACTCGGCCGCGACCTAAAGCTTATGTCGCAAAAGATAGGTCGTTGATGTGTTAAGTCCCTATGCAGTCATTCAAAGGTGATAAGTTGCTAAGCTGTTAGGTCGTTCGGTTCAAAGTTCATGTGCAAACCATCCAAGTACTAGGTCGGCAGCGACCTAACTTCTGTGCCACAGGAATTTAAGTGTAAGGTCGGCCGCGACCTAAAATCAATGCCGCAAGAAGTTAGGTCATTACAAAGTTAGATCGCTAAGAAGTTAGGTCACATGGTTAGTATTCAAGCAGACAGCCCTAAGGTCGATCCTCCACTCACACGCTGCCACATCATCTCCTCCATTACCCGTGTAGCTGAGAATCCATTAACCCGTTAACCCATCGGAACCCTCCTCGTCTCTTCCGAATTTGCAAGCCAACTAGTTCAAAACACCATAATTCTCCATCTTCCTCCTACATCGTCACGAATTACCCAAAAATCCAACCCAAATCGTCTCAAATCCACCGTACATCTGATGTACTGCCATATTCACAAGATTCACCACGATAACTCAATCAAAAGGTTAATCGACTCGTGACTTATGGGAAAATGCAGCATACAGAAATGTATTAAGAACGACAAGTGGAATATTCACGGTATGATGATGGATGTGGTCGAATGTTGATAGAATTCACTTACGCAATCTGATGATGGAAAAGAATGAAGATTGAGCTGATCGGAATCGCCCTCGAGAAGTTCAAAAGCTTGTTAATGGTAGAATGGATGCTGAAGCAAATGAAGAAGGGAAGGAGCGACCTACGGTATTTATATTCAGGGGTAGTGGAACACGAATCGACAGCATGCGACCAAATCCTCTCTCTAAGTCGTCTACGACCTAACGACCCTCCAGAGCACGAGTTAATGAAATCGAAGCACGCGACCTATAGCTTGGTCACATACTTCGAGGGGCAAATGTTAACTCCCCACTGCTAGCGACCTAACTAATGAAGCGACCTAGAAGTAGTTGCGACCTAAGGAGGCCACGACCTAAAAAATAGCGGCGACCTAAAGGTTATGACGACCTAAGAAGACTCCACGACCTAAAAATGGCTCGACCTAAAAAGGAGAACGACCTAAAGATGCTTCGCGACCTAAAGGAGGCCGCGACCTATGAAGCTCTGCGACCTAACAGAGAGCTGCGACTTAAGGAAGGCTGCGACTCAGAAGACGTTTCGACCTATCAAGCTTCGCGACCTAACAGAGAGCTGCGACCTAAGAAGTAGGAATACTTCGCGACCTAAGGGAAGTCACGACCTAAAGACTCCAGTTATAACTATAAGAAAAGTACTCACGACCTAGGATAGGTCGCTAACGACCTAAATACCTGAGTAAAGAAGTTACCTATACTGTGCTGCAGGGGGATAGGTCGCTCGCGACCTAGGACTTGTACAAATCAGCATGCGTATTCTTGTGAAAGAGAAAACAGTGCATCTTAGGCCAGCCACGACCTACGACCTAACTTAGGTCGGTCACGACCTACGACCTAACTCCGAAAAATGCCTATAAATACGACCCTAGTTCCAACTAGCAAAGGACTTTTGGCTCATTCATTTCAAGCGCCGTTACTCTACTGCATTCTGAACTACTTCAACACCTTCAAGGAACTTGACGAAGAAATCAAACATGTCTAACATGTGTTCAAAGATTTGGATCGACATTGAAGTTTAGGCTACTTGTCCTAAGTCACTTGAAACTCAAAGTGTGTTGTAATCAAAGTGTAACTGCATTGACTTGTAATCAAATCGTCAATAAAGATATTCAAAGTGGATGTAGGCTCTCTCTTAAGCCGAACCACTATAAAATTGCTGTTGTTTACTGTTTTTTCACTATTATCTGCTTATAATCTGTTCCCGAGCTATCGGGTGGTGCTTTCACAATCTCACTTCATACACCGGGGTGTTAGCGTTCAAATTTTAGCGTTAACAGCTGTCAAAACCGTAGAACTCACATAGGCCTTCGTTTTGATTTGTTATGGCTCCCGTAACTCTAAAGGAGTCAGAAGTTATGGCCGTCCGAATAATCGATATCTACAGGGTGCAACATCCACGGCGCATGGTGCAACATCCGTTCGAAATGGCGAAACAGTGTCGTACAACTTTTAGAAAAGCGTGCATGGATTTGAAACGGAACAGTACCATGGTTCGCCACTCTCCAGCGATGGTAAATCGAGGACCAGCCACGGTAATCCCGTTTTACCATAAAAATCTACGTGTCGAAAAAACCAAGGGTAAAAATCTTTCGCGACCTGATTGAGATTCGGATAGTCCTTTTTGGGCTTTAAACTATTCATTGATGGCCGAAAGCTTTCAAAGCCGTAGAACTCACATAGAGCTCTGTTTTGACAGGTTATGGCTCCGGTAACTCAAAACGAGCAAGAAGTTATGGCTGTCTGAATAATCGATGTCTGTAGGGTGCAACATCCACGGTGCAAGGTGCAACATCCGTCCGAATAATCGATATCTGTAGGGTGCAACATCCACGGTGCAAGGTGACATCCATCCGTAATGGCGAAACATTGCCATACGACTTTTAGAAATGCGTGCATGGATTTGAAATAGAACAGTACCATGGTACACCACTCTCCAGCGATGGTAAATCGAAGACCAGCCCCGGTAATACCGTTTTACCGTAAAAATCCAAGTGTCGAAAAAACGAAGAGTAAAAAACTTCCGAGACCCAATTGAGATTCGGATAGTATTTTTTGGGCTTTAAAATATCCATTGACGGCTGAAAGCTGTCAAAGCCGTAAAACTCACAGAGATCTTTGTTTTGGCTGGTTATGGCTCTCGTAACTCTAAACGAAGCAGAAGTTATGGCCGTCCGAATAATCTATATCTGCAGGGTGCATAATACACGGTGCAAGGCGCAACATCTGTCCGAAGTGCCATACGACTTTTAGAAATGCGTGCATGGATTTGAAACGAAACAGTACCATGGTGTACTACTCTGCAGCGAAGGTATATCAAAGACTAGCCCCGGTAATCCCGTTTTACCGTAAAAATACACGTGTCGAAAAAACGAAGGGTAAAAAACTTCCGAGACCCGATTGAGATTCGGATAGTCATTTTTGGGCTTTAAACTATCCATTGATGGCTAAAAGCTGTCAAAGCCATAGAACTCACAGAGAGTTTCGTGTTCACTGGTTATGGCTCCCGTAACTCCAAACGAGCCAGAAGTTATGGCCGTCTGAATAATCGATATCTATAGGGTGCAACATCCACGGTGCAAGGTACAACATCCGTCCGAAATGGCGAAACAGTGCCGTATGACTTTTAGAAATGCGTGCATGGATTTGAAATGAAACAGTACCATGGTGCACCACTCTGCAGCGATGGAAAATCGAAGACCAGCCCCGGTAATCTCGTTTTACCCTAAAAATCCACGTGTCGAAAAAATGAAGGGTAAACTTCCAAGACCCGATTGAGATTCGGATAGTCTTTTTTGGGCTTTAAACTATCGATTGACCGCTGAAAGCTGTCAAATTCACTGGCCTTCGTTTTGACTTATTATGGCTCCCGTAACCCTAAACGAGCCAGAAGTTATGGCCGTCCGAATAATCGATATCAACGGGGTGCAACATACACGGTTCAAGGTGCAACATCCGTCCGAAATGGCGGAACAGTGTCGTACGACTTTTAGAAATGCGTGCATGGATTTGAAACGGAACAGTGCCATGGTGCACCACTCTCCAGCAATGGTAAATCGAAGACCAGCTACGGTAATCCCCTTTTACCGTAAGAATTCACGTGTCGAAAAAACGAAAGGTAAAAAACTTTGGAGAACCGATTGAGATTCGGATAGTCCTATTTGGGCTTTAAACTATCCATTGACGGCTAAAAGCATTCAAAGCCGTAGAAGTCAAACAGAGCTTCGTTTTGACTGGTTATGGCTTCCGTAACTCTAAACGAGCCCGAAGTTATGGCCGTCTGAATAATCGATATCTGCAAGGTGCAACATCCACGGTGCAAGGTGCAACATCCGTCCGAAATGGCGAAATAGTGTCGTACGACTTTTAGAAATTTGTGAACGGATTTGAAATGGAACAGTACCATGGTGCACCACTCTCCAACAATGGTAAATCGAAGACCAGCTCCGGTAATCCCATTTTACCGTAAAAATCCATGTGTCGAAAAAACGAAGGGTAAAAAACTTCTGAGACCCGATTGAGAATCGGATAGTGTTTTTTGGGCTTTAAACTATTCATTGATGGCTGAAAGCTGCCATAGCCGTAGAACTCACACAGGCCTTCGTTTTGACTGGTTATGGCTCCCGTAACTCTAGAGGAGCCAGAAGTTATGGTCGTCTGAGTAATCGATATCTACAGGGTGCAACATCCACGGTGCAAGGTGCAACATCCATCCGAAATGGCGAAACTGTGTCGCACGACTTTTAGAAATGCGTGCATGGATTTGAAACGGAACAGTGCCATGGTGCACCACTCTCCAGCGATGGTAAATCGAAGACCAACCACGGTAATCCCATTTTACCGTAAAAATCCAAGTGTCGAAAAAACGAAGGGTAAAAAACTTTCGAGAACCGATTGAGATTCGGATTGTATTTTTTGGGCTTTATACTATCCATTAATGGACAAAAGCTTCCAAATATGTAGAACTCACATAGAGCTCCGTTTTGACTGGTTATAGCTTCCGTAACTCTGAACGAGCTAGAAGTTATGGCCGTCCGAATAATCGATATCTACAGTGCGCAACATTCACGGTGCAAGGCGCAACATCCGTCTGAAATGGCGAAACTGTGCCGTACGACTTTTAGAAATGCATGCAAGGATTTGAAATGGAACACTACCATGGGCCCCACTCTCCAGCGATGGTAAATCGAAGACCAGCCACGGTAATACCGTTTTACCGTAAAAATACATGTGTCGAAAAAACGAAGGGTAAAAAACTTTCAAGGTCCGATCGAGATTCAGATAGACTTTTTTGGGCTTTAAACTATCCATTGATGGCTGAAAGCTGTCAAAGCCATAGAACTCACACAGGCCTTCATTTTGACTAGTTATGGCTCCCGTAACACTAAACGAGCCAGATGTTATGGCCGTCCGAATAATCGATATCTACAGGGTGCAACATCCATGGTGCAAGGTGCAACATCCGTCCGAAATGGAGAAACAGTGTAGTATGAGACTTTTAGAAATCCGTGCATGGATTTGAAATGGAATAGTACCATAGTGCACCACTCTCCAGCAATGGTAAATCGAAGACCAGCCCCGATGAAACCGTTTTACCGTAAAAACCACTTGTCGGAAAAAGGAAGGGTAAAAAACGTTCGAGACCCGATTGAGATCCGGGTTGTCTTTTTTGGGGTTTAAACTATCCACTGAATGGCCGAAAGCTTTCAAAGACGTAGAACTCACACAGAGCTCCGTTTTGACTGGTTATGGCTCCCGTAACTCTAAACGAGCCAGAAGTTATGACCGTCCAAATAATCGATATCTACAGGGTGCGACATCCACGGTGCAAGGTGCAACATCCATTCGAATAATCGATATCTACAGGGTGCAACATCCACTGTGCAAGGTGCAACATCCATCCGAAATGGCGAAAGAGTGTCGTACGACTTTGAAAAATGCGTGCATGGATTTGAAACGGAACAGTACCATGGTGCACCACTCTCCAGCGATGGTAAATCGAAGATCAGCCTCGCTAATCCCGTTTTACCGTAAAAAATCATGTGTCGAAAAAACGAAGGGTAAATAACTTTCGAGACCAAATTGAGATTCGGATAGTCTTTTTTAGGCTATAAACTATCCATTGATGGCTGAAAGTTGTCAAAATCGTAGAACTCACACAGGCCTTCGTTTTGACTGGTTATGGCTCCCGTAACTATAGAGGAGCCAGAAGTTATGGCCGTCCGATTAATCGATATCTACAGGGTGCAACATCCACGGTGCAAGGTGCAACATCCATCCGAAACGGCGAAACAGTGTCGCACGACTTTTAGAAATGCGTGCATGGATTTGAAATGGAACAGTGCCATGGTGCACCACTCTCCAGCGATGGTAAATCGAAGGCCAGCCACGGTAATCCAGTTTTACCGTAAAAATCCACGTGTCGAAAAAACGAAGGGTAAAAAACTTTCAAGAACCGATTGAGATTCGGATAGTATTTTTTGGGCCTTAAACTATCCATTAATGGCCAAAAGCTTTCAAAGACGTAGAACTCACACAGAGCTCCGTTTTGACTGGTTATGGCTCCCGTAACTCTAAACGAGCTAGAAATTATGGCCGTCCGAATAATCGATATCTACAGGGTGCAACATCCACGGTGCAAGGTGCAACATCGGTCGGAATAATCGTTATTTGCTGGGTGTAACATCCACGGTGCAAGGTGCAGCATCCGTCCGAAATGGCGAAACAGTGCCGTACGACATTTAGAAATGCGTGCATGGATTTGAAATGGAACAGTACCATGGTGCACCACTCTCCAGCGATGGTAAATCGAAGACCAGCCCCGGTAAAACCGTTTTACCGTAAAAACCACGTGTCGGAAAAAGGAAGGGTAAAAAACGTTCGAGACCCGATTGAGATTCGGATAGTCTTTTTTGGGCTTTAAACTATCCATTGAATGGCCGAAAGCTTTCAAAGACGTAGAACTCACACAGAGCTCCGTTTTGACTGGTTATGCCTCCCGTAACTCTAAACGAGCCAGAAGTTATGGCCGTCGGTATAATCGATATCTACAGGGTGCGATATCCACGGTGCAAGGTGCAACATCCGTTCGAATAATCGATATCTACAGGGTGCAACATCCACGGTGCAAGGTGCAACATCCGTCCGAAATGGGGAAACAGTGTCGTATTACTTTTAAAAATGCGTGCATCGATTTGAAACGGAACATTACCATGGTGCACCACTCTCCAGCGATGGTAAATCGAAGACTAGCCCCGGTAATCCCGTTTTACCGTAAAAAACCACGTGTCGAAAAAACGAAGGGTAAATAGCTTTCGAGACCCAATTGAGATTCGGATAGTCTTTTTTGGGCTTTAAACTATACATTGACGGCTGAAAGCTGTCAAAGCCGTAGAACTCACACAGGCCTTCGTTTTGACTGGTTATGGCTCCCGTAACTCTAGAGCAGCCAGAAGTTATGGCCGTCCGATTAATCGATATCTACAGGGTGCAACATCCAAGGTGCAAGGTGCAACATCCATCCGAAATGGCGAAACAGTGTCACACGACTTTTAGAAATGCGTGCATGGATTTGAAACGGAACAGCGCCAAGTTGCACCACTCTCCAGCGATGGTAAATCAAAGACCAGCCACGGTAATCCCGTTTTACCGTAAAAATCCAGGTGTCAAAAAAACGAAGGGTAAAAAACTTTCGAGAACCGATTGAGATTCGGATAGTATTTTTTGGGCTTTAAACTATGCATTAATGTCCAAAAGCTTTCAAAGACGTAGAACTCACACAGAGCTCTGTTTTGACTGGTTATGGCTCTTGTAACTCTAAACGAGCCAGAAGTTATGGCCGTCCGAATAATCGATATCTACAGGTTGCAACATCCACGGTGCAAGGTGCAACATCCTTCCGAATAATCGTTATCAGCTGGGAGTAACATCTACGGTGCAAGGTGCAACATCCATCCGAAATGGCGAAACAGTGACGTACGACTTTTAGAAATGCGTGCATGGATTTGAAACGGAACAGTACCATGGTGCACCACTCTCCAGCGATGGTAAATCGAAGACCAGCCCCGGTAATACCGTTTTACCGTAAAAACCACGTGTCGGAAAAACGAAGGGTGAAAAACGTTCGAGACCCGATTGAGATTCGGATAGTCTTTTTTGGGCTTTAAAAAATCCATTGAATGGCCGAAAGCTTTCAAAGACGTAGAACTCACACAGAGCTCCGTTTTGACTGGTTATGGCTCCCGTAACTCTAAACGAGCCAGAAGTTATGGCTGTCTGATTAATCGATATCTACAGGGTGCGACATCCACGGTGCAAGGTGCAACATCCGTTCGAATAATCGATATCTGCAGGGTGCAACATCCACGGTGCAAGGTGCAACATCCGTCCGAAATGGCGAAACAGTGCCGTACGACTTTTAGAAATGCATGCATGGATTTGAAATGGAAAAGTACCATGGTGCACCACTCTCCAGCAATAGTAAATCGAAGACCAGCCACGGTAATCCCGTTTTACCATCAAAATCCACGTGTCGATAAAACGAAGGGTAAAAAACTTCTGAGACCCGATTGAGATTAGGATAGTGTTTTTTGAGCTTTAAACTATCCATTGACGGCTGAAGGCTGTCAAAGTCACAGGCCTTCGTTTTGACTTATTATGGCTCCCGTAACCCTAAACGAGCCAAAAGTCAGTGTCGTACGACTTTTAGAAATACGTAAATAGATTTGAACCGGAACAGTACCATGGTGCACCACTCTCCAGCAATGGCAAATCGAAGACCAGCAACGGTAATCCCGTTTTACCGTAAAAATCCACGTGTCGAAAAAACAAAGGGTAAAAAAACTTTGGAAACCGATTGAGATTCGGATAGTCTTTTTTGGAATTTAAACTATCCATTGACGGCTAAAAGCTTTCAAAGCCGCCGAAGTCACACCGAGCTTCGTTTTGACTGGTTGTGGATCCCGTATCTCTATACGAGCCCGAAGTTATGGCCATCCAAATAATCGATATCTACAGGGTGCAACATCCACGGTGCAAGGTGCAACATCCGTCCGAAATGGCGAAACAGTGCCGTACGACTTTTAGAAATGCGTGCACGGATTTAACGGAACAGTACCATGGTGCACCACTCTCCAGCGATGGTAAATCGAAGACCAGCCCCGGTAATCCCGTTTTACCGTAAAAATCCACGTGTCGAAAAAACGAAGGGTAAAAAACCTCCGAGACCCGATTGAGATTCAGATAGTCTTTTTTGGGCTTTAAACTATCCATTGACGGCTGAAAGCTGTCAAAACCTTAGAACTCAAACAGGCCTTCGTTTTGACTTGTTATGTCTCCCGTAACTTTAAAGGAGCCAGAAGTTAAGGCCGTCCGAATAATCGATATCTACAGGGTGCAACATCCACGGTGCAAGGTGCAACATCCGTCCGAAATGGCGAAACAGTGCCTTACGACTTTTAGAAATGCATGCATGGATTTGAAATGGAACAATACCATGGTGCACCACTCTCCAGCGATGGTAAATCGAAGACCAGCCACGGTAATCCCGTTTTACAGTAAAAATCCACGTGCCTAAAAAACGAAGGTAAAAAAGATTTCGAGACCCGATTGGGATTCGGATAGTCTTTTTTGGGCTTTGAAGTATTCATTGATGGCCGAAAGCTTTCAAAGCCGTAGAACTCACATAGAGCTCTGTTTTGACTAGTTATGGCTCTGGTAACTCTAAACGAGCAAGAAGTTATGGCTGTCCAAATAATCGATATCTGCAGGGTGCAACATCCACGGTGCAAGGTGCAACATCCGTCCGAATAATCGATATCTGTAGGGTGCAACATCCATGGTGCAAGGTGACATCCATCCGAAATAGCGAAACATTGCCATACGACTATTAGAAATGCGTGCATGAATTTGAAATAGAACAGTACCATGGTGCACCACTCTCCAGCAATGGTAAATCGAAGACCAGCCCCGGTAATCCCGTTTTACCGTAAAAATCCAAGTGCCGAAAAAACGAAGAGTAAAAATCTTCCGAGACCCGATTGAGATTCGCATAGTATTTTTTAGGCTTTAAACTATCCATTGACGGCTGAAAGCAGTCAAAGCCGTAAAACTCACAGAGATATTTGTTTTGGCTGGTTATGGCTCTCGTAACTCTAAACGAACCAGAAGTTATGGCCGTCCGAATAATCTATATCTGCAGGGTGCATAATACATGGTGCAAGGCGCAACATATGTCCGAAGTGCCATATGACATTTAGAAATACGTGCATGGATTTGAAACGAAACAGTACCATGGTGCACAACTCTGCAGCGATGGTAAATCAAAGACCAGCCCCGGTAATCCCGTTTTACCGTAAAAATACACGTGTCGAAAAAACGAAGGGTAAAAAACTTCCGAGACCCGATTGAGATTCGGAAAGTCTTTTTTGGGCTTTAAACTATCCATTTATGGCTAAAAGCTGTCAAAGCCGTAGAACTCACAGAGAGCTTCATGTAGACGGGTTATGGCTCCCGTAACTCCAAACGAACCAGAAGTTATGGCCGTCCGAATAATCGATATATATAGGGTGCAACATCCACGGTACAAGGTACAACATCCATCCGAAATGGCGAAATAGTGTCGTACGACTTTTAGAAATGCGTGCATCGATTTGAAATGGAACAGTACCATGGTGCACCACTCTGCAGCGATGGTAAATCGAAGACCAGCCCTGGTAATCCCGTTTTACCCTAAAAATCCACGTGTCGAAAAAAGAAAGGGTAAAAAACTTCCGAGACCCGATTGAGATTCGGATAGTCTTTTTTGGGCTTTAAATTATCCATTGACCGCTGAAAGCTGTCAAAGTCACAGGCCTTCGTTTTGACTTATAATGGCTCCCGTAACCCTAAACGAGCCAGAAGTTATGGCCGTCCGAATAATCGATATCAACGGGGTGCAACATCCACGGTTCAAGGTGCAACTTCCGTCCGAAATGGCGAAACAGTGTCGTACGACTTTTATAAATGCGTGCATGGATTTGAAACGGAACAGTGCCATGGTGCACCACTCTCCAGCGATGGTAAATCGAAGAGCAGCCAGGGTAATCTCGTTTTACCGTAAAAATTCACATGTCGAAAAAACGAAGGGTAAAAAACTTTTGAGAACCTATTGAGATTCAGATAGTCCATTTTGGGCATTAAACTATCCATTGACGGCTAAAAGCTTTCAAAGCCGTAGAAGTCAAACAGAGCTTCGTTTTGACCGGTTATGGCTCCCGTAACTCTAAACGAGCCCAAAGTTATGGCCGTCCGAATAATCGATATCTGGAAGGTGCAACATCCACGGTGCAAGGTGCAACATCCGTCCGAAATGGCGAAACAGTGTCGTACGACTTTTAGAAATTTATGCACGGATTTGAAACGGAATGGTACCATGGTGCACCACTCTCCAACAATGGTAAATGAAGACCAGCTCCGGTAATCCCGTTTTACCGTAAAAATCCACGTGTCGAAAACACGAAGTGTAAAAAACATCCGAGACCCGATTGAGAATTGGATAGTGTTTTTTGGGCATTAAACCATCCATTGACGGCTGAAAGCTGCCAAAGCCATAGAACTCACACAGGCCTTCGTTTTGACAGGTTATGGCTCCCGTAACTCTAGAGGAGCCAGAAGTTATGGCCGTCTGAGTAATCAATATCTACAGGGTGCAACATCCACGGTGCAAGGTGCAACATCCATCCGAAATAGCAAAATAGTGTCGCACGACTTTTAGAAATGCATGCATGGAGAAACGGAACAGTGCCATGGTGCACCACTCTCCAGTGACGGTAAATCGAAGACCAGCCATGGTAATCCCGCTTTACGATAAAAATCCACCTGTCGAAAAAACGAAGGGTAAAAAACTTTCGAGAACCGATTGAGATTCGTATAGTATTTTTTGGGCTTTAAACTATCAATTAATGGACCAAAGCTTTCAAAGATGTAGAACTCACACAGAGCTCCGTTTTGACTGGTTATGGCTTCCGTAACTCTAAACGAGCCAGAAGTTTCGGTCGTCCGAATAATCGATATCTACAGGGTGCAACATCCACGGTGCAAGGCGCGACATCCGTCTGAAATGGCGAAACTGTGCCGTACGACTTTTAGAAATGCATGCATGGATTTGAAACGGAACATTACCATGGTGCACCACTCTCCAGCGATGGTAAATCGAAGACCAGCCACGGTAATACCGTTTTACCGTAAAAATCCATGTGTCGAAAAAACAAAGGGTAAAAAACTTCCAAGACCCGATGGAGATTCGGATAGTCTTTTTTAGGCTTTAAACTATCCATTGACGGCTGAAAGCTGTCAAAGCCGTAAAATTCACACATGCCTTTGTTTTGACTAGTTATGGCTCCCGTAACACTAAATGAGCCAGATGTTATGGCCGTCCGAATAATCGATATCTACAGGGTGCAACATCCATAGTGCAAGGTGCAACATCCGTCCGAAATGGAGAAACAGTGTCATACGACTTTTAGAAATGCGTGCATGGATTTGAAACGGAACAGTGCCATGGTGCACCACTCCCCAGCGATGGTAAATCGAAGACCAGCCACGGTAATCCCGTTTTACCTTAAAAATCCACATGTCGAAAAAATGAAGGGTAAAAAACTTTCGAGAACCTATTGAGATTCGGTTAGTATTTTTTGGGCTTTAAACTATCCATTAATGGCCAAAAGCTTTCAAAGAAGTAGAACTCACACAGATCTCCGTTTTGACTGGTTATGGCTCCCATAACTCTAAACGTGCCAGAAGTTATGGCCGTCCGAATACTCGATATCTACAGGGTGCAACATCCACGGTGCAAGGTGCAACATCCGTCCGAATAATCGTTATCTGCTGGGTGTAACATCCACGATGCAAAGTGCAACACCTGTCCGAAATGGCAAAATAGTGTCGTACGACATTTAGAAATGCGTGCATGGATTTGAAATGGAACATTACCATGGTGCACCACTCTCCAGCGATGGTAAATCGAAGACCAGCCGCGGTAAAACCATTTTACCGTAAAAACCACGTGTCGGAAAAAGGAAGGGTAAAAAACGTTCGAGACCCGATTGAGATTCGGATAGTCTTTTTTGGGCTTTAAACTATCCATTGAATGGCCGAAAGCTTTCAAAGACGTAGAACTCACATAGAGCTCCGTTTTGACTGGTTATGGCTCCCGTAACTCTAAACGAGCCAGAAGTTATGGCCGTCCGAATAATCGATATCTACAGGGTGCAACATCCACGGTGCAAGGTGCAACATCCGTTCGAATAATCGATATCTGCAGGGTGAAACATCCATGGTGCAAGGTGCAACATCCGTCCGAAATGGCAAAACAGTGTCGTACGACTTTTAAAAATGTGTGCATCGATTTGAAACGGAACAGTACCATGGTGCACCACTCTCCAGCGATGGTAAATCGAAGACCAGCCCCGGTAATCCCGTTTTACCGTAAAAAACCACGTGTCGAAAAAACGAAGGGTAAATAACTGTTGAGACCCAATTGAGATTCGGATAGTCTTTTTTGGGCTTTAAACTATCCATTGATGGCTGAAAGCGGTCAAAGCCGTAGAACTCACACAGCCCTTCGTTTTGACTGGTTATGGCTCCCCTAACTTTAGAGGAGCCAGAAGTTATGGACGTCCGAATAATCGATATCTGCAGGGTGCAACATCCACGGTGCAAGGTGCAACATCCAACCGAAATGGCGAGACATTGTCGCACGACTTTAAGAAATGCGTGCATGGATTTGAAACGGAACAGTGCCATTGTGAACCACTCTCCAGCGATGGTAAATCGAAGACCAGCCACGGTAATCCTGTTTTACTGTAAAAATCCACGTGTCGAAAAAAAGAAGGGTAAAAAACTTTCGAGAACCGATTGAGAATCAGATAGTATTTTTTGGGCTTTAAACTATCCAATAATGGCCAAAAGCTTTCAAAGACGTAGAACTCACACAGAGCTCCGTTTTGACTGGTTATGGATCCCATAACTCTAAACGAGCCAGAAGTTATGGCCGTCCGAATAATTGATATCTACAGAGTGCAACATCCACGGTGCAAGGTGCAACATCCGTCCGAATAATCGTTATCTACTGGGTGTAACATCCACGGTGCAAGGTGCAACATCCTTCCGAAATGGCAAATAGTGCCTTACGATTTTTAGAAATGCGTGCATGGATTTGAAACGGAACAGTACCATGGTGCACCACGCTCCAGCGATGGTAAATCGAAGACCAGCCACGGTAATCCTGTTTTACCGTAAAAATTCACGTGTCGAAAAAACGAAGGGTAAAAAACTTTGGAGAACCGATTGAGATTCGGATAGTCCTTTTTGGGCTTTAAACTATCCATTGACGGCTAAAATCATTCAAAGCCGTAGAAGTCAAACAGAGCTTCGTTTTGACTGGTTATGGCTCTCGTAACTCTAAACGAGCCCGAAGTTATGGCCATCCGAATAATCGATATCTGCAAGGTGCAACATCCATGGTGCAAGGTGCAACATCCGTCCGAAATGCCGAAACAGTGCCGTACGACTTTTAGAAATTCGTGCACGGATTTGAAACGGAACAGTACCATGGTGCACCACTCTCCAACAATGGTAAATCGAAGACCAACTCTGGTAATCCCGTTTTACCGTAAAAATCCACGTGTCGAAAAAACGAAGGGTAAAAAACTTCCGTGACCCGATTGAGAATCGGATAGTGTTTTTTGGGCTTTAAACTATTCATTGATGGCTGAAAGCTGCCATAGCCGTAGAACTCACACAGGCCTTCGTTTTGACTGGTTATGGCTCCCGTAACTCTAGAGGAGCCAGAATTTATGGTCGTCTAAGTAATCGATATCTACAGGGTGCAACATCCACGATGCAATGTGCAACACCCATCCGAAATGGCGAAACAGTGTCGCACGACTTTTAGAAATGCGTGCATGGATTTGAAACGGAACGGTGCCATGCTCTCCAGCGATGGTAAATCGAAGACCAGCCACGGTAATCCCGTTTTACCGTAAAAATCCACGTGTCGAAAAAACGAAGGGTAAAAAACTTTCGAGAACCGATTGAGATTCGGATAGTATTTTTTGGGTTTTAAACTATCCATTAATGGACAAAAGCTTCCAAAGACGTGGAACTCACACAGAGCTCCGTTTTGACTGGTTATGGCTTCCGTAACTCTGAACAAGCTAGAAGTTATGGCCGTCCGAATATTCGATATCTACAGGGTGCAACATCCACGGTGCATGGAGCAACATCCGTCTGAAATGGCGAAACTGTGCCGTACGACTTTTAGAAATGCATGCATGGATTTAAAATGGAACATTA
The DNA here is from genome assembly GCA_030765085.1 of Allium cepa. Classification (NCBI taxonomy): domain Eukaryota; kingdom Viridiplantae; phylum Streptophyta; class Magnoliopsida; order Asparagales; family Amaryllidaceae; genus Allium; species Allium cepa. The sequence goes on from CM060930.1 coordinate 246,727,237, forward strand.
CCATGGTGCACCACTCTCCAGCGATGGTAAATCGAAGACCAGCCACGGTAATACCGTTTTACCATAAAAATCCATGTGTCGAAAAAACGAAGGGTAAAAAACTTTCAAGACCCGATTGAGATTCAGATAGTCTTTTTTGGGCTTTAAACTATCCATTGACGGCTGAAAGCTGTCAAAGCCGTAGAACTCACACTGGCCTTCGTTTTGACTAGTTATGGCTCCCGTAACACTAAACAAGCCAAATGTTTTGGCCGTCCGAATAATCGATATCTACAGGGTGCAACATCCACGGTGCAAGGTGCAACATCCGTTCGAAATGGAGAAACAGTGTCGTGCGAGACCCGAATGAGATTATTCGGATGTTCATCCAAATAATCGATATCTACATGGTGCAACATCCACGGTGCAAGGTGCAACATCCATCCGAAATGGCGAAACAGTGCCGTACGACTTTTAAAAATGCATGCATGGATTTGAAACGGAACAGTACCATGGCGCACCACTCTCCAGCGATGGTAAATCGAAGACCAGCCCCGCTAATCCCGTTTTACCGTAAAAAACCATGCGTCGAAAAAACGAAGGGTAAATAACTTTCGAGACCAAATTGAGATTCGGATAGTCTTTTTTAGGCTATAAACTATCCATTGATGGCTGAAAGCTGTCAAAACCGTAGAACTCACACATGCCTTCGTTTTGACTGGTTATGGCTTCCGTAACTCTAGAGGAGCCAGAAGTTATGGCCGTCCGATCAATCGATATCTACAGGGTGCAACATCCATGGTGCAAGGTGCAACATCCATGCGAAATGGCGAAACAGTGTCGCACGACTTTTAGAAATGCGTGCATGGATTTGAAATGGAACAGTGCCATGGTGCACCACTCTGCAGCGATGGTAAATCGAAGACCAGCCACGGTAATCCCATTTTACCGTAAAAATCCACGTGTCGAAAAAACGAAGGGTAAAAAACTTACGAGAACCGATTGAGATTCGGATAGTATTTTTTTGGCTTTAAACTATCCATTAATGGCCAAAAGCTTTCAAAGACGTAGAACTCACACAGAGCTCCGTTTTGACTGGTTATGGCTCCCGTAACTCTAAACGAGCCAGAAGTTATGGCCGTCCGAATAATCGATATCTACAGGGTGCAACATCCACGGTGCAAGGTGCAACATCGGTCCGAATAATCGTTATCTGCTGGGTGTAACATCCACGGTGTAAGGTGCAACATCCGTCTGAAATGGCAAAACAGTGCCGTATGACATTTAGAAATGCGTGCATGGATTTGAAACGGAACGGTACCATGGTGCACCACTCTCCAGCGATGGTAAATCGAAGACCAGCCCCGGTAAAACCGTTTTACCGTAAAAACAACGTGTCGGAAAAAGGAAGGGTAAAAACCGTTCGAGATCGGATTGAGATTTGGATAGTCTTTTTTGGGCTTTAAACTATCCATTGAATGGCTGAAAGCTTTCAAAGACATAGAACTCACATAGAGCTCCGTTTTGACTGGTTATGGCTCCCGTAACTCTGAACGAGCCAGAAGTTATGGCCATCCGTATAATCGATATCGACAGGGTGCGACATTCTCGGTGCAAGGTGCAACATCCGTTAGAATAATCGATATCTGCAGGGTGCAAAATCCACGGTGCAAGGTGCAACATCCGTCCGAAATGGGAAAACATTGTCGTATGACTTTTAAAAATGCGTGCATCGCTTTGAAACGAGCATTACCACGGTGCACCACTCTCCAGCGATGGTAAATCGAAGACCAGCCCCGGTAATCCTGCTTTACCGTAAAAAACCACGTGTCAAAAAAACGAAGGGTAAATAACTTTCGAGACCCAATTGAGATTCAGATAGTCTTTTTTGGGCTTTAAACTATACATTGACGGCTGAAAGCTTTCAAAGCCGTAGAACTCACACAGGCCTTCGATTTGACTGGTTATGGCTCCCGTAACTCTAGAGGAGCCAGAAGTTATGGCCGTCCGATTAATCGATATCTACAGGGTGCAACATCCACGGTGCAAGGTGCAACATCCATCCGAAATGGCGAAACAGTGTCACACGACTTTTAGAAATGCGTGCATGGATTTGAAACGGAACAGTGCCATGTTGCACCACTCTCCAGCGACGGTAAATCAAAGACCAGCCACGGTGATCCTGTTTTACCGTAAAAATCCACGTGTCAAAAAAACGAAGGGTAAAAAACTTTCGAGAACCGATTGAGATTCGGATAGTATTTTTTGGGCTTTAAACTATCCATTAATTTCCAAAAGCTTTCAAAGACGTAGAACTCACATAGAGCTCCGTTTTGACTGGTTATGGCTCCTGTACCTCTAAACGAGCCAGAAGTTATGGCCGTCCAACATCCACGGTGCAAGGTGCAACATCCGTTCGAATAATCGTTATCAGCTGGGAGTAACATCCACGGTGCAAGGTGCAACATCCGTCCGAAATGGCGGAACAGTGACGTACGACTTTTAGAAATGCGTGCATGGATCTGAAACGGAACAGTACCATGGTGCACCACTCTCCAGCGATGGTAAATCGAAGACCAGCCCCGGTAATACCGTTTTACCGTAAAAACCACGTGTCGGAAAAACGAAGGTTAAAAAACGTTTGAGACCCGATTGAGATTCGGATTGTCTTTTTTGGCCTTTAAAAAATCCATTGAATGGCCGAAAGCATTCAAAGACGTAGAACTCACGCAGAGCTCTGTTTTGACTGGTTCTCCCGTAACTCTAAACGTGCCAGAAGTTATGGCTATCCGAATAATCGATATCTACAGGGTGCGACATCCACGGTGCAAGGTGCAACATCGGTTCGAATAATCGATATCTGTAGGGTGCAACATCCACGGTGCAAGGTGCAACGTCCGTCCAAAATGGCGAAACAGTGCCGTACGACTTTTAGAAATGCATGCATGGATCTGAAATGGAAAAGTACCATGGTGCACCACTCTCCAGCGATAGTAAATCAAAGACCAGCCACGGTAATCCCGTTTTACCATCAAAATCCACGTGTCGATAAAACGAAGGGTAAAAAACTTCCGAGACCCGATTGAGATTAGGATAGTGTTTTTTGGGCTTTAAACTATCCATTGACGGATGAAGGCTGTCAAAGTCACAGGCCTTCGTTTTGACTTATTATGGCTCCCGTAACCCTAAACGAGCCAAAAGTTATGGCCGTCTGAATAATGGATATCAACAAGGTGCAACATCCACGGTGCAAGGTGCAACATCCGTCCGAAATGCCGAAACAGTGTCGTACGAATTTTAGAAATACGTAAATAGATTTGAACCGGAATAGTACCATGGTGCACCACTCTCCAGCGATGGCAAATTGAAGACCAGCAACGGTAATCCCGTTTTACCGTAAAAATCCACGTGTTGAAAAAACGAAGGGTAAAATAACTTTGGAAACCGATTGAGATTCGGATAGTCTTTTTGGAATTTAAACTATCCATTGACGGCTAAAAGCTTTCAAAGCCGTCGAAGTCACACAAAGCTTCGTTTTGACTGGTTATGGATCCCGTATCTCCATACGAGCCCGAAGTTATGGCCATCCAAATAATCGATATCTACATGGTGCAACATCCACGGTGCAAGGTGCAACATCCATCCGAAATGGCGAAACAGTGCCGTACGACTTTTAAAAATGCATGCATGGATTTGAAACGGAACAGTACCATGGTGCACCACTCTCCAGCGATGGTAAATCGAAGACCAGCCCCGCTAATCCCGTTTTACCGTAAAAAACCATGTGTCGAAAAAACGAAGGGTAAATAACTTTCGAGACCAAATTGAGATTGGGATAGTCTTTTTTAGGCTATAAACTATCCATTGATGGCTGAAAGCTGTCAAAACCGTAGAACTCACACATGTCTTCATTTTGACTGGTTATGGATCCCGTAAACCTAGAGGAGCCAGAAGTTACGGCCGTCCGATTAATCGATATCTACAGGGTGCAACATCCACGGTGCAAGGTGCAACATCCATGCAAAATGGCGAAACAGTGTCGCACGACTTTTAGAAATGCGTGCATGGATTTGAAACGGAACAGTGCCATGGTGCACCACTCTCCAGTGATGGTAAATCGAAGACCTGCCACGGTAATCCCGTTTTACCGTAAAAATCCACGTGTCGAAAAAATGAAGGGTAAAAAACTTTTGAGAACCGATTGAGATTCGGATAGTATTTTTTGGGCTTTAAACTATCCATTAATGGCCAAAAGCTTTCAAAGACGTAGAACTCACACAGAGCTCCGTTTTGACTGGTTATGGCTCCCGTAACTTTAAACGAGCCAGAAGTTATGGCCGTCCGAATAATCGATATCTACAGGGTGCAACATCCACGGTGCAAGGTGCAACATCGGTCCGAATAATCGTTATCTGCTGGGTGTAACATCCACGGTGCAAGGTGCAACATCCGTCTGAAATGGCGAAACAGTGCCGTATGACATTTAGAAATGCGTGCATGGATTTGAAACGGAACGGTACCATGGTGCAACACTCTCCAGCGATGGTAAATCGAAGACCAGCCCCGGTAAAACCGTTTTACCGTAAAAACCATGTGTCGGAAAAAGGAAGGGTAAAAAACGTTTGAGATCCGATTGAGATTCGGATAGTCTTTTTTGGGGTTTAAACTATCCATTGAATGGCCGAAAGCTTTTAAAGACATAGAACTCACACAAAGCTCCGTTTTGACTGGTTATGGCTCCCGTAACTCTCAACGAGCCAGAAGTTATGGCCGTCCGTATAATCGATATCTACAGGGTGCGACATTCACGGTGCAAGGTGCAACATCCGTTCGAATAATCGATATCTGCAGGGTGCAACATCCACGGCGCAAGGTACAACATCCGTCCGAAATGGGGAAACAATGTCGTATGACTTTTAAAAATGCGTGCATCGATTTGAAACGAACATTACCACGGTGCACCACTCTCGAACGATGGTAAATCGAAGACCAGCCCCGGTAATCCTGCTTTACCGTAAAAAACCACGTGTCGAAAAAACGAAGGGTAAATAACTTTCGAGACCCAATTGACATTCGGATAGTATTTTTTGGGCTTTAAACTATACATTGACGGCTGATAGCTGTCAAAGCCGTAGAACTCACACAGGCCTTCGTTTTGACTGGTTATGGCTCCCATAACTTTTGAGGAGCCAGAAGTTATGGCCGTCCGATTAATCGATATCTACAGGGTGCAACATCCACGGTGCAAGGTGCAACATCCACCCGAAATGGCGAAACAGTGTCACACGACTTTTAGAAATGCGTGCATGGATTTGAAACGGAACAGTGCCATGTTGCACCACTCTCCAGCGATGGTAAATCAAAGACTAGCCACGGTGATCCCGTTTTACCGTAAAAATCCATGTGTCAAAAAAACGAAGGGTAAAAAACTTTCGAGAACCGATTGAGATTCGGATAGTATTTTTTGGTCTTTAAACTATCCATTAATGTCCAAAAGCTTTCAAAGACGTAGAACTCACACAGAGCTCCGTTTTGACTGGTTATGGCTCCTGTACCTCTAAACGAGCCAGAAGTTATGGCCGTCCGAATTATCGATATCTACAGGGTGCAACATCAACGGTGCATGGTGCAACATCCGTCCGAATAATCGTTATCAGCTGGGAGTAACATCCACGGTGCAAGGTGCAACATCCGTCCGAAATGGCGAAACAGTGACGTACGGCTTTTAAAAATGCCTGCATGGATTTGAAACGGAACAGTACCATGGTGCACCACTCTCCAGCGATGGTAAATCGAAGACCAGCCCCGGTAATACCGTTTTACCGTAAAAACCACGTGTCGGAAAAACGAAGGGTAAAAAACATTCGAGACCCGATTGAGATTCGGATAGTCTTTTTTGGGCTTTAAAAAATCCATTGAATGGCCGAAAGCTTTCAAAGACGTAGAACTCACGCAGAGCTCTGTTTTGACTGGTTATGGCTCCCGTAACTCTAAACGTGCCAGAAGTTATGGCCGTCCGAATAATCGGTATCTACAGGGTGCGACATCCACGGTGCAAGGTGCAACATCCGTTCGATTAATCGATACCTGTAGGGTGCAACATCCACGGTGCAAGGTGCAACATCCGTCCGAATTGGCGAAACAGTGCCGTACGACTTTTAGAAATGCATGCATGGATTTGAAATGGAAAAGTACCATGGTGCACCACTCTCCAGCGATAGTAAATCGAAGACCAGCCACGGTAATCCCGTTTTACCATCAAAATCCACGTGTCGATAAAACGAAGGGTAAAAAACTTTCGAGACCCGATTGAGATTAGGATAGTGTTTTTTGGGCTTTAAACTATCCATTGACGGCAGAAGGCTGTCAAAGTCACAGGCCTTCGTTTTGACTTATTATGGCTCCCGTAACCCTAACCGAGCCAAAAGTTATGGCCGTCTGAATAATGGATATCAACAAGGTGCAACATCCACGGTGCATGGTGCAACATCCGTCCGAAATTCCGAAACAGTGTCGTACGACTTTTAGAAATACGTAAATAGATTTGAACCGGAACAGTACCATGGTGCACCACTCTCCAGCGATGGCAAATCGAAGACCAGCAACGGTAATCCCGTTTTACCGTAAAAATCCACGTGTTGAAAAAACGAAGGGTAAAAAAACTTTGGAAACCGATTGAGATTCGGATAGTCATTTTGGAATTTAAACTATCCATTGACGGCTAAAAGCTTTCAAAGCCGTCGAAGTCACACAGAGCTTCGTTTTGACTGGTTATGGATCCCGTATCTCCATACGAGCCCGAAGTTATGGCCATCCAAATAATCGATATCTACAGGGTGCAACGTCCACGGTGCAAGTGCAACATCCGTCCGAAATGGCGAAACAGTGCCGTACGACTTTTAGAAATGCGTGGAAGGATTTAACGGAACAATACCATGGTGCACCACTCTCCAGCGATGGTAAATCGAAGACCAGCCCCGGTAATCCCGTTTTACCGTAAAAATCTACGTGTCGAAAAAACGAAGGGTAAGAAACTTCCGAGACCCGATTGAGATTCGAAAACCGTAGAACTCACGCAGGCCTTTGTTTTGACTTGTTATGTCTCCCGTAACTCTAAAGGAGCCAGAAGTTATGGCCGTCCGAATAATCGATATCTACAGGGTGCAACATCCACGGTGCAAGGCGCAACGTCTGTCCGAAATGGCAAAACAGTGCCTTACGACTTTTAGAAATGCGTGCATGGATTTGAAATGGAACAGTACCATGGTGCACCACTCTCCAGCGACGGTAAATCGAAGACCAGCCACGGTAATCCCGTTTTACCGTAAAAATCCACGTGCCTAAAACACGAAGGGTAAAAAGATTTCGAGATCCGATGGAGATTCGGATAGTCTTTTTTGGGCTTTGAACTATTCGTTGATGGCCGAAAGCTTTCAAAGCCGTAGAACTCACATAGTGCTCCATTTTGACTGGTTAAGGCTCTGGTAACTCTATAAGAGCAAGAAGTTATGGCTGTCCGAATAATCGATATATGCAGGGTGCAACATCCACAGTGCAAGATGCAACATCCGTCCGAATAATGGATATCTGTAGGGTGCAACATCCATGGTGCAAGGTGACATCCATCCGAAATGGCGAAACATTGCCATACGACTATTAGAAATGCGTGCATGGATTTGAAATAGAATAATACTATGGTGTACCACTCTGCAGCGATGGTGAATCGAAGACCAGCCCCGGTAATCCCGTTTTATCCTAAAAATCCAAGTGCCAAAAAACGAAGAGTAAAAAACTTCCGAGACCCGATTGAGATTCAGATAGTATTTTTTGGGCTTTAAACTCACAGAGATCTTTGTTTTGGCTGGTTATGGCTCTCGTAACTCTAAACGAAGCAGAAGTTATGGCCGTCCGAATAATCTATATCTGCAGGGTGCATAATACATGGTGCAAGGCGCAACATTTGTCCGAAGTGCCATATGACATTTAGAAATGCGTGCACGGATTTGAAACGAAACAGTACCATGTTGCACTACTCTGCAGCGATGGTAAATAAAAGACCAGCCCCGATAATCCCGTTTTACCGTAAAAATACACGTGTCGAAAAAACGATGGGTAAAAAACTTCCGAGACCCGATTGAGATTCGGATAGTCTTTTTTTGGGCTTTAAACTATCCATTTATGGCTAAAAGCTGTTAAAGCCGTAGAACTCACAGAGAGCTTCGTGTTGACTGGTTATGGCTCCCGTAACTCCAAACGAACCAGTAGTTATGGCCGTCCGAATAATCGATATATATAGGGTGCAACATCCACGGTTCAAGGTACAACATCCGTCCGAAATGGCGAAACAGTGCCGTACGACTTTTATAAATGCGTGCATCGATTTGAAACGGAACAGTACCATGGTGCACCACTCTGTAGCGATGGTAAATCGAAGACCAGCCCCGGTAATCCCCTTTTACCCTAAAAATCCACGTGTCTAAAAAACAAAGGGTAAAAAACTTCCGAGACCCGATTGAGATTCGGATAGTCTTTTTTGGGCTTTAAATTATCCATTGACCGCTGAAAGCTGTCAAAGTCACAGGCCTTCGTTTTGACTTATTATGGCTCCCGTAACCCTAAACGAGCCAGAAGTTACGGCCGTCCGAATAATCGATATCAACGGGGTGCAACATCCACGGTTCAAGGTGCAACTTCCGTCCGAAAAGGCGAAACAGTGTCGTACGACTTTTAGAAATGCGTGCATGGATTTGAAATGAAACAGTGCCATGGTGCACCACTCTCCAGCGATTGTAAATCGAAGACCAGCCACGGTGATCTCGTTTTACCGTAAAAATTCACGTGTCGAAAAAACGATGGGTAAAAAACTTTGGAGAACCGATTGAGATTCAGATAGTCCTTCTTGGGCATTAAACTATCCATTGACGGCTAAAAGCTTTCAAAGCCGTATAAGTCAAACAAAGCTTCGTTTTGACTGGATATGGCTCCCGTAACTCTAAATGAGCCCAAAGTTATGGTCGTTCGAATAATCGATATCTGCAAGGTGCAACATCCACGGTGCAAGGTGCAACATCCGTCCGAAATGGCGAAACAGTGTCGTACGACTTTTAGAAATTCATGCACGAATTTGAAATGGAACAGTAGCATGGTGCATCACTCTCCAACAATGGTAAATGAAGGCCAGCTCCGGTAATCCCGTTTTACCGTAAAAATCCACGTGTTGAAAAAACGAAGAGTAAAATACATCCGAGACCCGATTGAGAATCAGATAGTGTTTTTTGGGCTTTAAACTATCCACTGACGGCTGAAAGCTTCCAAAGCCATAGAACTCACACAGGCCTTCGTTTTGACTGGTTATGGCTCCCGTAACTCTAGAGGAGCCAGAAGTTATGGCCGTCTGAGTAATCGATATCTACAGGGTGCAACATCCATGGTGCAAGGTGCAACATCCATCCGAAATAGCGAAATAGTGTCGCACGACTTTTCAAAATGCGTGCATGGATTTGAAACGGAACAGTGCCATGGTGTACCACTCTCCAGCGATGGTAAATCAAAGAACAGACATGGTAATCCCGTTTTACAGTAAAAATCCACGTGTCAAAAAAACGAAGGGTAAAAAACTTTCGAGAACCGATTGAGATTCGGATAGTATTTTTTGGGCTTTAAACTATCAATTAATGGACAAAAGCTTTCAAAGACGTAGAACTCACACAGAGCTCCGTTTTGACTGGTTATGGTTTCTGTAACTCTAAACGAGCCAGAAGTTATGGTCGTCCGAATAATCGATATCTACAGGGTGCAACATCCACGGTGCATGGCGCAAAATCCGTCTGAAATGGCGAAACTGTGCCGTACGACATTTAGAAATGCATGCATGGATTTGAAACGGAACATTACCATGGTGCACCACTCTCCAGCGATGGTAAATCGAAGACCAGCCACGGTAATACCGTTTTACCGTAAAAATCCATGTGTCGAAAAAACGAAGGGTAAAAAACTTCCAAGACCCAATGGAGATTCGGATAGTCTTTTTTAGGCTTTGAACTATCCATTGACGGCTGAAAGCTGCCAAAGCCGTAGAATTCACACATGCCTTTATTTTGACTAGTTATGGCTCCCGTAACACTAAATGAGCCAGATGTTATGGCCGTCCGAATAATCGATATCTACAGGGTGCAACATCCACGGTGCAAGGTGCAACATCCGTCCGAAATGGAGAAACAGTGTCGCACGACATTTAGAAATGCGTGCATGGATTTGAAATGGAACCGTGCCATGGTGCACCACTCCCCAGCGATGGTAAATCGAAGACCAGCCACGGTAATCCCGTTTTACCGTAAAAATCCACGTGTCGAAAAAGCGAAGGGTAAAAAACTTTCGAGAACCTATTGAGATTCGGATAGTATTTTTTGGGCTTTAAACTATCCATTAATGGCCAAAAGCTTTCAAAGAAGTAGAGCTCACACAGAGCTCCGTTTTGACTGGTTATGGCTCCCGTAACTCTAAACGAGCCAGAAGTTATGGCCGTCCGAATAATCGATATCAACAGGGTGCAACATCCACAGTGCAAGGTGCAACATCTGTCCGAATAATCGTTATCTGCTGGGTGTAACATCCACGGTGCAAGGTGCAACACCTGTCCGAAATGGCGAAACAGTGCCGTACGACATTTAGAAATGCGTGCATGGATTTGAAATGGAACATTACCATGGTGCACCACCCTCCAGCGATGGTAAATCGAAGACCAGCCCCGGTAAAACCGCTTTACCGTAAAAACCACGTGTCGGAAAAAGGTAGGGTAAAAAGCGTTCGAGAACCGATTGAGATTCGGATATTCTTTTTTGGGCTTTAAACTATCCATTGAATGGCCGAAAGCTTTGAAAGACGTAGACTCACACAGAGCTTCGTTTTGACTGGTTATGGCTCCCGTAACTCTAAACGAGCCAGAAGTTAGGGCCGTCCGAATAATCGATATCTACAGGGTGCAACATCCACGGTGCAAGGTGCAACATCCGTTCGAATAATCGATATCTGCAGGGTGCAACATCCATGGTGCAAGGTGCAACATCTGTCCGAAATGGCAAAACAGTGCCGTATGACTTTTAAAAATGTGTTCATCGATTTGAAACGGAACAGTACCATGGTGCACCACTCTCCAGCGATGGTAAATCGAAGACCAGCCCCGGTAATCCCGTTTCACAGTAAAAAACCACGTGTCGAAAAAACGAAGGGTAAATAACTTTTGAGACCCAATTGAGATTCGGATAGTCTTTTTTGGGCTTTAATCTATCCATTGACGGCTGAAAGCTGTCAAAGCCGTAGAACTCACACAGGCCTTCGTTTTGACTGGTTATGGCTCCCGTAACTCTAGAGGAGCCAGAAGTTATGGACGTCCGAATAATCGATATCTACAGGGTGCAACATCCACGGTGCAAGGTGCAACATCCATCCGAAATGGCGAAAAAGTGTCGCACGACTTTTAGAAATGCCTGCATGGATTTGAAACAAAACAGTGCCATTGTGCACCACTCTCCAGCGATGGTAAATCGAAGACCAGCCACGGTAATCCCGTTTTACCGTAAAAATCCACGTGTCGAAAAAAAGAAGGGTAAAAAACTTTCGAGAACCGATTGAGATTCGGATAGTATTTTTTGGGCTTTAAGCAATCCATTAATGGCCAAAAGCTTTCAAAGAAGTAGATCTCACACAGATCTCCGTTTTGACTGGTTATAGCTCCCGTAACTCTAAATGAGCCAGAAGTTATGGCCGTCCGAATAATCGATATCTACAAAGTGCGACATCCACGGTGCAAGGTGCAACATCCGTCCGAATTATCGTTATTTGCTGGGTGTAACATCCAAGGTGCAAGTTGCAACATCCGTCCGAAATGGCGAAACAGTGCCGTACGACTTTAGATATGCGTGCATGGAATTGAAACGTAACAGTACCATGGTGCACCACTCTCAAACGATGGTAAATCGAAGACCAGCCACGGTAATCCCGTTTTACCGTAAAAATGCACGTGTCGAAAAAACGAAGGGTAAAAAACTTTGGAGAACCGATTGAGATTCGGATAGTCCTTTTTGGGCTTTAAACTATCCATTGAATGGCCGAAAGCTTTCAAAGACGTAGAACTCACAGAGAGCTCCGTTTTGACTTGTTATGGCTCCCGTAACTCTAAACGAGCCAGAATTTATGGCCGTCTGAATAATCGATATCTAAAGGGTGCGACATCCACGGTGCAAGGTGCAATATCCGTTCGAATAATCGATATCTGCAGGGTGCAACATCTACGGTGTAAGGTGCAACATCCGTCCGAAATGGCGAAACAGTGTCGTACGACGTTTAGAAATGCATGCATAGATTTGAAACGGAACAGTACCATGGTGCACCACTCTCCAACGATGGTAAATCGAAGACCAGTCCCGGTAATCCCGTTTTACCGTAAAAAACCACGTGTCGAAAAAAACGAAGGGTAAAAAACTTTCGAGACCCTATTGAGATTCGGATAGTCTTTTTTGGGCTTTAAACTATCCGTTGACGGCTAAAAGCTGTCAAAGCCGTAAAAATCACAGAGAGCTTTTTTTGGATGGTTATGGCTCTCGTAACTCTAAACGAGCCAGAAGTTATGGTCGTCCGAATAATCGATATCTGCAGGGTGCAACATCCACGGTGCAAGGTGCAACATATGTCCAAAGTGCCATATGACTTTTAAAAATGCGTGCATGGATTTGAAATGAAACAGTACCATGGTGCACTACTCTGCAGCGATGGTAAATCAAAGACCAACCCCGGTAATCCCGTTTTACCGTAAAAATACACGTGTCGAAAAAACGAAGGGTAAAAAACTTCTGAGACCCGATTGAGATTCGGATATTCTTTTTTGGGCGTTAAACTATCCATTTATGGCTAAAAGCTGTCAAAACCGTAGAACTCACAGAGAGCTTCATGTTGACTGGTTGTGGCTCCCGTAACTCCAAACGAGCCAGAAGTCATGGCCGTCCGAATAATCGATATCTATAGGGTGCAACATCCACGGTGCAAGGTACAACATCCGTCCGAAATTGCGAAATAGTGTCGTACGACTTTTTGAAATGCGTGCATCGATTTGAAACGGAACGGTACCATGGTGCACCACTCTGCAGTGATGGTAAATCGAAGACCAGCCCCGGTAATCCCGTTTTACCATAAAAATCCACGTCTCGAAAAAACGAAGGGTAAAATACTTCCGAGACCCGATTGAGATTCAGATAGCCTTTTTTGGGCTTTAAACTATCCATTGACCGCTGAAAGCTGCCAAAGTCACAGGCCTTTGTATTGACTTATTATGGCTCCCGTAACCCTAAACAAGCCAGAAGTTATGGCCGTCCGAATAATCGATATCAATGGGGTGCAACATCCACGGTTCAAGGTGCAACATCCGTCCGAAATGGCGAAACAGTGTCCTACGACTTTTAGAAATGCGTGCATGGATTTGAAATGGAACAGTGCCATGGTGCACCACTCTCCAGCGATGGTAAATCGAAGACCAGCCACGGTAATCCCGTTTTACTGTAAAAATTCATGTGTCGAAAAAACGAAGCGTAAAAAACTTTGGAGAACCGATTGAGATTCAGATAGTCCTTTTTGGGCTTTAAACTATCCATTGACGGCTAAAAGCTTTCAAAGCCGTAGAAGTCAAACAAAGCTTCGTTTTGACTGGTTATGGCTCCCGTAACTCTGAACGAGCCCGAAGTTATGGCCGTCCGAATAATCGATATCTGCAAGGTGCAACATCCACGGTGCAAGGAGCAACATCCGTCCGAAGCGGCGAAACAGTGCCGTATGACTTTCAGAAATTCGTGCACGGATTTGAAACGGAACAGTACCATGGTGCACCACTCTCCAACAATGGTAAATCGAAGACCAGATCCGGTAATCCCGTTTTACCGTAAAAATCCACATGTCGAAAAAACGTAGGGTAAAAAACATCCGAGACCAGATTGAGAATCGGATAGTGTTTTTTGGGCATTAAACTATCCATTGATGGCTGAAAGCTGCCAAAGCCATAGAACTCACACAGGCCTTCGTTTTGACTGGTTATGGCTCCCGTAACTCTAGAGGAGCCAGAAGTTACGGCCGTCTGAGTAATCGATATCTACAGGGTCGCATGACTTTTAGAAATGCGTGCATGGATTTGAAACTGAACAGTGCCATGATGCACCACTCTCCAGTGATGGTAAATCGAAGACCAGCCATGGTAATCCCGTTTTACCGTAAAAATCCACGTGTCGAAAAAATGAAGGGTGAAAAACTTTCGAGAACCAATTGAGATTCGGATAGTATTTTTTGGGCTTTAAACTGTCCATTAATGGACAAAAGCTTTCAAAGACGTAGAACTCACACAGAGCTCCGTTTTGACTGGTTATGGCTTCCGTAACTCTAAACGAGCCAGAAGTTATGGCCGTCCGAATAATCGATATCTACAGGGAGCAACATCCACGGTGCAAGGCGCAACATCCATCTGAAATGGCGAAACTGTGTCGTACGACTTTTAGAAATGCATGAATGGATTTGAAACGGAACATTACCATGGTGCACCACTCTCCAGCGATGGTAAATCGAAGACCAGCCACGGTAATACCGTTTTACCGTAAAAATCCATGTGTCGAAAAAATGAAGGGTAAAAATTTCCAAGACCCGATTGAGATTCGGATAGTCTTTTTTAGGCTTTAAACTATCCATTGACGGCTGAAAGCTGTCAAAGCCATAGAACTCACACATGCCTTCGTTTTGACTAGTTATGGCTCCCGTAACACTAAACGAGCCAGATGTTATGGCCGTCCGAATAATCGATATCTACAGGGTGCAACATCCACGGTGCAAGGTACAACATCCGTCCGAAATGGAGAAACAGTGTCGTACGAGACTTTTAGAAATACGTGCATGGATTTGAAACGGAACAGTGCCATGGTGCACCACTCTCCAGCGATGGTAAATCGAAGACCAGCCCCGTCAAAACCGTTTTAATGTAAAAACTACTTGTCGGAAAAAGGAAGGGTAAAAAACGTTCGAGACCCGATTGAGATTCGGATAGTCTTCTTTGGGCTTTAAAATATCCATTGAATGGCCGAATGCTTTCAAATACGTAGAACTCACACAGAGCTCCGTTTTGACTGGTTATGGCTCCCATAACTCTAAACGAGCCAGAAGTTATGTCCGTCTGAATAATCGATATCTACAGGGTGTGACATCCACGGTGCAAGGTGCAACATACGTTCGAATAATCGATATCTGCAGGGTGCAACATCCACGGTGCAAGGTGCAACGTCCATCCGAAATGGCGAAACAGTGCCGTACGACTTTTAATAATGCGTGCATGGATTTGAAATGGAACAGTACCATGGTGCACCACTCTCCTGCGATGGTAAATCGAAGACCAGCCCCGGTAATCCCGTTTTACCGTAAAAAACCACGTGTCGTAAAAACGGAGGGTAAATAACTTCCGAGACCCATTTGAGATTCGGATAGTCTTTTTTGGGCTTTAAACTATCCATTGACGGCTGAAAGCTGTCAAAGCCGTAGAACTCACACAGGCCTTCGTTTTGACTGGTTATGGTTCCCGTAACTCTAGAGGAGCCAGATGTAATGGCCGTCCGATTAATCGATATCTACAGGGTGCAACATCCACGGTGCAAGGTGCAACATCCATCCAAAATGGCGAAATAGTGTCGCACGACTTTTAGTAATGCGTGCATGGATTTGAAATGGAACAGTGCCATGGTGCACCACTCCCCAGCGATGGTAAATCAAAGACCAGCCACGGTAATCCCGTTTTACCGTAAAAATCCACGTGTCGAAAAAACGAAGGATTAAAAACTTTCGAGAACCGATTGAGATTCGGATAGTATTTTTTGGGCTTTAAACTATCCATTAATGGCCAAAAGCTTTCAAAGAAGTAGAACTCACACAGAGCTCCGTTTTGACTGGTTATGGCTCCCGTAACTCTAAACGAGCCAGAAGTTATGGCCGTCCGAATAATCGATATCTACAGGGTGCAACATCTACGGTGCAAGGTGCAACATCCGTCCAAATAATCGTTATCTGCTGGGTGTAACATCCACGGTGCAAGGTGCAACACCCGTCCGAAATGGCGAAACAGTGTCGTACGACATTTAGAAATGCATGCATGGATTTGAAATGGAACAGTACCATGGTGCACCACTCTCCATCGATGGTAAATCGAAGACCAGCCCCGGTAAAACCGTTTTGCCGTAAAAACCACGTGTCGGAAAAAGGAAGGGTAAAAAATGTTAGAGACCCGATTGAGATTCAGATAGTCTTTTTTGGGCTTTAAACTATCCATTGAATGGCCGAAAGCTTTCAAAGACGTAGAACTCACACAGAGCTCCGTTTTGACTGGTTATGCCTCCCGTAACTCTAAGCGAGCCAGAAGTTATGGCCGTCTGAATAAATGATATGTACAGGGTGCGACATCCACGGTGCAAGGTGCAACATCCGTTCGAATAATCGATATCTGTAGGGTGCATCATCCACGGTGCAAGGTGCAACATCCGTCCGAAATGGCAAAACAGTGTCGTACGACTTTTAAAAATGCGTGCATCGATTTGAAACGGAATAGTACCATGGTGCACCATTCTCCAGCGATGGTAAATCGAAGACCAGCACCAGTAATCCCATTTTACCATAAAAAACCACGTGTCGAAAAAATGAAGGGTAAATAACTTTCGAGACCCAATTGAGATTCGAATAGTCTTTTTTGGGCTTTAAACTATCCATTGATGGCTGAAAGCTGTCAAAGCCGTAGAACTCACACAGTCCTTCGTTTTGACTTGTTATGGCTCCCGTAACTCTAGAGGAGCCAGAATTTATGGACGTCCGAATAATCGATATCTACAAGGTGCCACATCCACGGTGCAAGGTGCAACATCCATTCGAAATGGAGAAACAGTGTCGCACGACTTTTAGAAATGCGTGCATGGATTCGAAACGGAACAGTGCCATTGTGCACCACTCTCCAGCGATGGTAAATCGAAGACCAGCCACGATAATCCCGTTTTACCGTAAAAATCCACGTGTCGAAAAAAAGAAGGGTAAAAAACTTTCGATAACCGATTGAGATTCGGATAGTATTTTTTGGGCTTTAAACTATCCATTAATGGCCAAAAGCTTTCAAAGACGTAGAACTCACACAGAGCTCCGTTTTGACTGGTTACGGCTCTCGTAACTCTAAACGAGCCAGAAGTTATGGCCGTCCGAATAATCGATATCTACAGGGTGCAACATCCACGGTGCAAGGCGCAACATCCGTATGAAATGGCGAAACTGTGTCGTACGACTTTTAGAAATGCATGCATGGATTTGAAACGGAACATTACCATGGTGCACCACTCTCCAGCGATGGTAAATCGAAGACCAGCCACGGTAATATCGTTTTAACGTAAAAATCCATGTGTCGAAAAAATGAAGGGTAAAAAACTTCCAACACCCGATTGAGATTCGGATAGTCTTTTTTAGGCTTTATACTATCCATTGACGGCTGAAAGCTGTCAAAGCCATAGAACTCACACATGCCTTCGTTTTGACTAGTTATGGCTCCCGTAACACTAAACGAGCCAGATGTTATGGCCGTCTGAATAATCGATATCTACAGGGTGCAACATCCACGGTGCAAGGTACAACATCCGTCCGAAATGGAGAAACAGTGTCGTACGAGACTTTTAGAAATACGTGCATGGATTTGAAACGGAACAGTACCATGGTGCACCACTCTCCAGTGATGGTAAATCGAAGACCAGCCCCGGTAAAACCGTTTTACCGTAAAAACTACTTGTCGGAAAAAGGAAGGGTTAAAATCATTCGAGACCCGATTGAGATTCGGATAGTCTTCTTTGGGCTTTAAAATATCCATTGAATTGCCGAATGCTTTCAAAGACGTAGAACTCACACAGAGCTCCGTTTTGACTGGTTATGGCTCCCATAACTCTAAACGAGCCAGAATTTATGTCCGTCTGAATAATCGATATCTACAGGGTGCGACATCCACGGTGCAAGGTGCAGCATCCGTTCGAATAATCGATATCCGCAGGGTGCAACATCCACGGTGCAAGGTGCAACGTCCATCCGAAATGGCGAAACAGTACCGTACGACTTTTAATAATGCATGCATGGATTTGAAATGGAACAGTACCATGGTGCACCACTCTCCTGCGATGGTAAATCGAAGACCAGCCCCGCTAATCCCGTTTTACCGTAAAAAACCACGTGTCGAAAAAACGTAGGGTAAATAACTTCCGAGACCCAATTGAGATTTGGATAGTCTTTTTTGGGCTTTAAACTATCTATTGACGGCTGAAAGCTGTCAAAGCCGTAGAATTCACACAGGCCTTCGTTTTGACTGGTTACGGTTCCCGTAACTCTAGAGGAGCCAGATGTAATGGCCGTCCGATTAATCGATATCTACAGGGTGCAACATCCACGGTGCAAGGTGCAACATCCATCCAAAATGGCGAAGCAGTGTCGCACGACTTTTAGAAATGCGTGCATGGATTTGAAATGGAACATTGCCATGGTGCACCACTCCCCAGCGATGGTAAATCAAAGACCAGCCACGGTAATCCCGTTTTACCGTAAAAATCCACGTGTCGAAAAAACGAAGGGTAAAAAAATTTCGAGAACCGATTGAGATTCGGATAGTATTTTTTGGGCATATACTATCCATTAATGGCCAAAAGCTTTCAAAGAAGCAGAACTCACACAGAGCTCCGTTTTGACTGGTTATGGCTCCCGTAACTCTAAACGAGCCAGAAGTTATGGCCGTCCGAATAATCGATATCTACAGGGTGCAACATCCACGGTGCAAGGTGCAACATCCGTCCGAATAATCGTTATCTGCTGGGTGTAACATCCACGGTGCAAGGTGCAACACCCGTCCGAAATGGCGAAACAGTGCCGTACGACATTTAGAAATGCATGCATGGATTTGAAATGGAACAGTACCATAGTGCACCACTCTCCATCGATGGTAAATCGAAGACCAGCCCCGGTAAAACCGTTTTACCGTAAAAACCACGTGTCGGAAAAAGGAAGGGTAAAAAACGTTCGAGACCCGATTGAGATTCGGATAGTCTTTTTTGGGCTTTAAACTATCCATTGAATGGCCGAAAGCTTTCAAAGACGTAGAACTCACACAGAGCTCCGGTTTGACTGGTTATGGCTCCCGTAACTCTAAGCGAGCCAGAAGTTATGGCCGTCCGAATAAATGATATCTACAGGGTGCGACATCCATGGTGCAAGGTGCAACATCCGTTCGAATAATCGATATCTGCAGGGTGCAACATCCACGGTGCAAGGTGCAACATCCGTCCGAAATGGAAAAATAGTGCCGTACGACTTTTAAAAATGCGTGCATCGATTTGAAACGGAACAGTACCACGGTGGACCAATCTCCAGCGATGGTAAATCGAAGACCAGCCCCAGTAATCCCATTTTACCGTAAAAAGCCACGTGTCGAAAAAATGAAGGGTAAATAACTTTCAAGACCCAATTGAGATTCGGATAGTCTTTTTTGGGCTTTAAACTATCCATTGACGGCTGAAAGCTGTCAAAGCCGTAGAACTCACACAGGCCTTCGTTTTGACTTGTTATGGCTTCCGTAACTCTAGAGGAGCCAGAAGTTATGGACTTCCGAATAATCGATATCTACAGGGTGCAACATCCACGGTGCAAGGTGCAACATCCATCCGAAATGGAGAAACAGTGTCGCACGACTTTTAGAAATGCGTGCATGGATTAGAAACGGAACAGTGCCATTGTGCACCACTCTCCAGCGATGGTAAATCGAAGACCAGCCACGGTAATCCCGTTTTACCGTAAAAATCCACGTGTCGAAAAAAAGAAGGGTAAAAAACTTTCGATAACCGATTGAGATTCGGATAGTATTTTTTGGGCTTTAAACTATCCATTAATGGCCAAAAGCTTTCAAAGATGTAGAACTCACACAGAGCTCCGTTTTGACTGGTTATGGCTCCCGTAACTCTAAACGAGCCAGAAGTTATGGCCGTCCGAATAATCGGTATCTACAGGGTGCAACATCCACGGTGCAAAGTGCAACATCCGTCCGAATAATCGTTATCTGCTGGGTGTAACATCTACGTTGCAAGGTGCAACATCCGTCCGAAATGGCGAAACAGTGCCGTACGACTTTTAGAAATGCGTGCATGGATTTGAAATGGAACAGTACCATGGTGCACCACTCTCCAGCGATGGTAAATCGAAGACCCGCCCTGGTAATACCGTTTAGTGTAAAAACCACTTTACGGAAAAACGAAGGGTAAAAAACGTTCGAGACGCGATTGAGATTCGGATAGTCTTTTTTGGGCTTTAAACGATCCATTGAATGGCCGAAAGCTTTCAAAGACGTAGAACTCACACAGAGCTCTGTTTTGACTGGTTATGGCTCCCGTAACTCTAAACGAGCCAAAAGTTATGGCCGTACGAATAATCGATATCTACATGGTGCGACATCCACGGTGCAAGGTGCAACATCCGTTCGAATAATCGATATTTGCAGGGTGCAACATCCAAGGTGTAAGGTGCAACATCCGTCCGAAATGGCGAAACGGTGTCGTACGACTTTTAGAAATGCATGCATGGATTTGAAACGGAGCAGTACCATGGTGCACCACTCTCCAGCGATGGTAAATCGAAGACCAGTCCCGGTAATCCCGTTTTACCGTAAAAAACCACGTGTCGAAAAAAACGAAGGGTAAAAAACTTTCGAGACCCGATGGAGATTCGGATAGTCTTTTTTGGGCTTTAAACTATCCATTGACGG
This sequence comes from Allium cepa, assembly GCA_030765085.1. NCBI lineage: Eukaryota > Viridiplantae > Streptophyta > Magnoliopsida > Asparagales > Amaryllidaceae > Allium > Allium cepa. The sequence continues at coordinate 246,748,049 of CM060930.1, forward strand.
CTAAAAGCTGTCAAAGACGTAAAACAGAGAGCTTCGTTTTGGCTGGTTATGGCTCTCGTAACTCTAAACCAGCCAGAAGTTATGGTTGACCGAATAATCGATATCTGCAGGGTGCAACATCCACGGTGCAAGGTGCAACATCCGTCCGAAGTGCTTACGACTTTTAGAAATGCATGCATGGATTTGAAACGGAACAGCACCATGGTGCACCACTCTGCAGCGATGGTAAATCGAAGACCAGCCCCGGTAATCCCGTTTTACTGTAAAAATCTATGTGTCGAAAAAACGAAGGGTAAAAAACTGCCGAGACCTGATTGAGATTCGGATAGTCTGTTTTGGGCTTTAAACTATCCATTGACGGCTGAAAGCGGTCAAAGTCACAGGCCTTCGTTTTGAATGACTATGGCACCCGTAAACCTAAACGAGTTAGAAGTTACGGCCGTCCGAATAATCGATATCTACAAGGTGCAACATCCACGGTGCAAGGTGCAACATCCATCTGAAATGGCGAAACAGTGTCGTACAACTTTTAGAAATGCGTGCGTGGATTTGAAACGGAACAGTACCCTGGTGCAACACTCTACAACGATGGTAAACTGAAGACCGGCCCCGGTAATCTCGTTTTACCGTATAAATCCACGTGCCGAAAAAACGAAGGGTAAAAAACTTTCGAGACCCGATTGATATTCGGATAGTCTTTTTTGGGCTTTAAACTATCCATTGACGGCTGAAAGCTGTCAAAGCCGTAGAACTCAGGGGGAGCTTCGTTTTGACTGGTTGTGGCTCCCGTAACTCTAAACGAGCCCGAAGTTATGGTCGTCCGAATAATCGATATCTGCAGGGTGCATCATCCACGGCGCAAGGTGGAGCATCCGTCCGAAATGGCGAAACAGTGCCGTAAAGACTTTTAGAAATGCGTGCACGTATTTGAAACGGAACAGTACCATGTTGCACCACTCTCCAGCAATGGTAAATCGAAGACCAGCCTCGGTAATACTGTTTTACCATAAAAATCCACGTGTCAAAATAACGAAGGGTAAAAACTTCCGAGACCCGATTGAGATTCGGATAGTCTTTTTTGGGCTTTAATCTATCTATTGACGGCTGAAAGCTGTCAAAGCCGTAGAACTCACACAGACCTTCGTTTTGACTGGTTATGGCTCCAGTAACTCTAAAGGAGCCAGAAGTCATGGCCGTCTGATTATCGATATCTACAGGGTGCCACATCCACGGTGCAAGGTGCAACATCCGTCCGAAATGGCGAAACAGTGACGTACGACTTTTAGAAATGCATGTATGGATTTGAAACGGAACAGTACCATGGTGCACCACTCTACAGCGATGGTAAATTGAAGACCAGCCACAGTAATCCCGTTTTACCGTAATAATCCACGTGTCGAGAAAACGAAGGGTAAAAAACTTTGGAGAACCGATTGAGATTCCGATAGTCCTTTTTGGGCTTTAAACTATACATTGACGGCTAAAAGCTTTCAAAGCCATAGAAGTCACACAAAGCTTCGTTTTAACTAGTTATGGCTCCCGTAACTCTAAACGAGCCCCAAGTTATGGCCGTCCGAATAATCGATATCTGCAAGGTGCAACATCGATGGTGCAAGCTGCAACATCTGTCCGAAATGGTGAAACAGTGTCGTACGACTTTTAGAAATGCATGCATGGATTTGAAACAGAACAGTCCCATGGTAAACCACTCTCCAACAAAGGTAAATTGAAAACCATCCCCGGTAATCCCGTTTTACTGTAAAAATCCACGTGTGAAAAAACGAAGGATAAAAAACTTCCCGGGCCCGATTGAGATTCGGACAGTCTTTTTTGGGCTTTAAACTATCCATTGGCGGCTGAAAGCTGTCAAAGCCGTAGAACTCACAGAGGCCTTCGTTTTGACTGTTTATGGCACCCGTAACTCTAGAGGAGCTAGAAGTTATGGCCGTCCGAATAATCGATATCTACAGGGTGCAACATCCACGGTGCAAGGTGCAACATCCATCCAAAATGGAGAAACAGTGTCGCACGACTTTTAGAAATGCGTGCATCGATTTGAAATAGAATAGTGCCATGGTGCACCACTCTCCAGCGATGGTAAATCGAAGACCAGCCATGCTAATCCCGTTTTGTCTTAAAAATCCACGTGTCGAAAAAACGAAGGGTAAAAAACTTTCAAGAACCGATTGAGATTCGGATAGTATTTTTTGGGCTTTAAACTATCCATTAATGGCCAAAAGCTTTCAAAGACGTAGAACTCACACAGAGCTCCGTTTTGACAGGTTATGGCTCCCGTAACTCTAAACGAGCCAGAAGTTATGGCCGTCCGAATAATCGATATCTACAGGGTGCAACATCCACGGTGCAAGGTGCAACATCCGTCCGAATAATCGTTATCCGCAGGGTGCAACATCCATGGTGCAAGGTGCAACATCCGTCCGAAATGGAGAAACAGTGCCGTACGACTTTTAGATATGCGTGCATGGATTTGAAACGGAACAGTTCCATGGTGCACCACTCTCTAGCGATGGTAAATCGAAGACCAGCCAAGTAATACCGTTTTACCGTAAAAACCACGTGTCGGAAAAACGAAGGGTAAAAAACGTTCGAGACCAGATTGAGATTCAGATAGTCTTTTTTGGTCTTTAAACCATCCATTGATGGCCGAAAGCTTTCAAAGACGTAGAACTCACACAGAGCTCCGTTTTGACTGGTTATGGCTCCCGTAACTCTAAATGAGCCAGAAGTTATGGCTATCCGAATAATTGATATCTACAGGGTGCGACATCCACGGTGCAAGGTGCAACATCCGTTCGAATAATTGATATCTGCAGGGTGCAACATCCACGGTGCAAGGTGCAACATCCATCCGAAATAGCGAAACAGTGCCGTACGACTTTTAGAAATGCGTGCATGGATTTGAAACGGAACAGTACCATGGTGCACCACTCTCCAGCGATGGTAAATCGAAGACCAGCCCCGGTAATACCGTTTTACCGTAAAAACCACGTGTCGGAAAAACGAAGGGTAAAAAACGTTCGGGACCCGATTGAGATTCGGATAGTCTTTTTTGGGCTTTAAACTATCCAATGATGGTCGAAAGCTTTCAAAGACGTAGAACTCACACAGAGCTCCATTTTGACTGGTTATGGCGCCCTTTACTCTAAACGAGCCAGAAGTTACGGCCGTCCGAATAATCGATATCTACAGGGTGCGACATACGCGGCGCAAGGTGCAACATCCGTTCGAATAATCAATATCAGCGGGGTGCAACATCCACGGTGCAAGGGGCAACATCCGTCCGAAATTGCGAAACAGTGCCGTACGACTTTTAGAAATGCGTGCATGGATTTGAAACAGAACAGTACCTTGGTGCACCACTCTCCAGCGATGGTAAATCGAAGACCATCCACGGTAATCCCGTTTTACCGTAAAAAACCACGTGTCGAAAAAACGAAGGGTAAAAAACTTTCGATAACCGATTGAGATTCGGATAGTATTTTTTGGGCTTTAAACTATCCATTAATGGCCAAAAGCTTTCAAAGATGTAGAACTCACACAGAGCTCCGTTTTGACTGGTTATGGCTCCCGTAACTATAAACGAGCCAGAAGTTATGGCCGTCCGAATAATCGATATCTACAGGGTGCAACATCCACGGTGCAAGGTGCAACATCCGTCCGACGTGCGTACGACTTCTAAAAATGCGTGCATGGATTTGAAACGGAACAGTACCATTGTGAACCACTCTACAGCGATGGTAAATCGAAGACCAGCCCCGGTAATCCCGTTTTACCGTAAAAATCCGTGTGTCGCAAAAACGAAGGGTAAAAACTGCCGAGACTTGATTGAGATTCGGATAGTCTTTTTTGGGCTTTAAACTATACATTGATGGCTGAAATGCGGTCAAAGTCACAGGCCTTCGTTTTGACTGACTATGGCTCCCGTAACCCTAAACGAGTTTGAAGTTACGGCCGTCCGAATAATCGATATCTACAGGGTGCAACATCCACGGTGCAAGGTGAAACATCCATCTGAAATGGCAAAACAGTGCCGTACGACTTTTAGAAATGCATGCATGGATATGAAATGAACAGTACCCTGGTGCAACACTCTACAGCGATGGTTAATCAAAGACCGGCCCCGGTAATCTCGTTTTACCGTTAAAATCCACGTGTCGAAAAAACGAAGGGTAAAAAACTTCCGAGACCCGGTTGAGATTCGGATAGTCTTTTTTGGGCTTTAAACTATCCATTGACGGCTGAAAGCTGTCAAAGCCGTAGAACTTGGAGAGAGCTTCGTTTTGACTGGTTGTGGCTCCCGTAACTCTTAACGAGCCCGAAGTTATGGCCGTCCGATTAATCGATATCTACAGGGTGCAACATCCACGGTGCAAGACGGAGCATCCGTCCGAAATGGCGAAACAGTGTCGTACGACTTTTAGAAATGCATGCACGGATTTGAAATGGAACAGTACCATGGTGCACCACTCTCCAGCAATGGTAAATTGAAGACCAGCTTCGGTAATCCCGTTTTACCGTAAAAATCCACGTGTCGAAAAAACGAAGGGAAAAAAACTTTGGAGACCCGATTGAGATTCGGATAGTCTTTTTTGGGCTTTAAACTATCCATTGACGGTTGAAAGCTGTCAAAGCCGTAGAACTCACACAGGCCTTCGTTTTGACTGGTTATGGCTCTAGAAACTCTAAAGGAGCCAAAAGTTATGGCCGTCTGAATATCGATATCTACAAGGTGCAACATCCAAGGTGCAAGGTGCAACATCCATCCGAAAAGGCGAAACAGTGACGTACGACTTTTAGAAATGCATGCATGGATTTGAAACCGAATAGTACCATGGTGCACCACTCTGCAGCGATGGTAAATCGAAGACCAGCCCCGGTAATCCCGTTTTACCGTAAAAATCCACGTGTCGAAAAAACGAAGGGTAAAAAACTTCCGAGACCTGAGTGAGATTCAGATAGTGTTTTTTGGGCTTTAAACCATCCATTAACGGCTGAAAGCGGTCAAAGTCACAGGCCTTCGTTTTGACTGATTATGGCTCCCGTAACCCTAAACGACCCGGAAGTTACGGCCGTCCAAATAATCGATATCTACAGGGTGCAACATCCACGGTGCAAGGTGCAACATCCGTCCGAAATGGCAAAACAGTGTTGTACGACTTTTAGAAATGCGTGCATAGATTTGAAACGGAACAGTACCATGGTGCACCACTCTGTAGCGATGGTAAATCGAAGACCAGCCCCGGTAATCCCGTTTTACCGTAAAAATCCACGTGTCGAAAAAACGAAGGGCAAAAAACTTCCGAGACCCGATTGCGATTCGGATAGTCTTTTTTGTGCTTTAAACTATCCATTGACGGCCGAAAGCTGTCAAAGCCGTAGAAGTCAGAGAGAGCTTTGTTTTGACTGGTTATGGCTCCCGTAACTCTAAACGAGCCCGAAGTTATGGTCGTCCGAATAATCGATATCTACAGGGTGCAACATCCATGGTGCAAGGTGGAGCATCCGTCCGAAATGGCGAAACAGTGTCGTACGACTTGTAGAGTGCGTGCACGGATTTGAAACGGAACAGTTCCATGGTTCACCACTCTCCAGCGATGGTAAATCGAAGACCAGCCCTGGTAATCCCGTTTTACAGCAAAAATCCACGTGTCGAAAAAACGAAGGGTAAAAAACTTTCGAGACCCGATTGAGGTTCAGATAGACTTTTTGAGGATTTAAACTATCCATTGACGGCTGAAAGCTGTCAAAGACGTAGAACTCATGCAGGCCTTCGTTTTGACTGGTTATGGCTCCCGTAACTCCAAAGGAGCCAGAAGTTAAGGTCGTTCGAATAATCGATATCTACAAGATGCAACATCCACGGTGCAAGGTGCAACATCCGTCCGAAATGGCGAAACAGTGACGTATGACTTTTAGAAATGCATGTGTGGATTTGAAACACAACATTACCATGGTGCACCACTCTCCGGCGATGGTAAATTGAAGACCAGCCACGGTAATCCCGTTTTACCATAAAAATCCACATGTCGAAAAAATGAGGGGTAAAAAACTTTCGAGACCCGATTGAGATTCGGATAGTCCTTTTTGGGCTTTAAACTATCCATTAATGGCCGAAAGCTTTCAAAGCCGTAGAACTCACACAGAGTTCCGTTTTGACTGGTTTCGGCTCCCGTAACTCTAAACGTGCCAGATGTTATGGCCATCCGAATAATCGATATCTGCAGGGTGCAACATCCACGGTGGAAGGTGCAACATCCGTCCGAATAATCGATATCTGCAGGGTGCAAAATCCACGATGCAAGGTGCAACATCCGTCCGAAATGGCGAAACAGTGTCGTACGATTTTTAGAAATGCGTGCATGGATTTGAAAAGGAACAGTACCGTGGTGCACCACTCTCCAGCGATGGTAAATCGAGGACCAGTCCCGGTAATCCTGTTTTACCGTAAAAATCCATGTGTCGAAAAAACGAATGGTAAAAAACTTACGAGACCCGATTGAGATTTGGATAGTCTTTTTTGGGCTTTAAACTATCCATTGACGTGTGAAAGCTATCAAAGCCGTAAAATTCACAGAGTGCTTCGTTATGGCTGGTTATGCCTCTCGTAACTCTAAACGAGCCAGAGGTTATGGCTGTAACGACCCGTATTTTACGTATCGATAAATTGTAAAATGGTTACATTAGGTCGTCAGTCTTACTTAAGTCGTTTAGAGTTTGAGTCGACCAAAGCTTGGGTCGTTCCGATCTTAAGTCGTCCGAAGTTGAGTCGTGGGTAGCTTGGGTCGTGAGGAAGATAGGTCGGATGGAGCGACTTATAGAAGTAACGACCTAAGGGTATTAGGCGACTTATAATAGTTAGCGACTTAAGAGACTAGGCGAGTTAACGGCTTAAGGTTTCGACCGACCTTAGTATGGACGACATAAGGTGGTAGGCGAGTTACGAGTTAGCAGGCCCACGGGTTAACGAGTTAAGATCCACCGACTTAGGGGATAGTGTGATAACGACCTAAGTAGGTTAACGGCTTAGGGGTTAACGGCTTAAGGTAGGAAGGTCGTTCTTGCGACTTAGTATAGTTGGGTCGTATAGGGAATGGAACGACTTAAGATTTAGCTGGGTTGTAGTTAGGTCGTGAACGACCTAAGGCTTAAGTTTGTTATGGTATAAGTCGTAAGTCGTAAGGACTTGGGCTTAGTGTTAAGTCATTAGGTCGCGTCTTAGTTAAGTCGCGTACGAGTTAGGTCGGCATCCATGATAGGTCGTTACGTCGGCAGGGTAGTAAAGTCGTTGAGTCTCTGGACCATGTAAGTGTTAGGCCGTTAGGTCGTCTAGGCGACTCAAGAGGAGATGCGCATGAGTGTTAGGTCGTGAGTCGCATCTGGTTTAATTGTTAAGTCAGCAGGGTGTGTGAGTCGTTGGGTCGGCTTTGTAGTTGAGTCGCTATGCCGTGTACGTGTTAAGGCATTGGGTCGTTGAGTCGTGTAGAGGCTTAAGTCGTACGTCGGGGATTCTCTTAGGTCGTGGACGACTCATGGGAGCGACTTAAGGAACAACCTATAAATACACATCCATATCTTCACTTTTTGGCACCGGATTTTGAAGCGACGAAGTGCTGTCATTTTGAGAGCTCGACTACAACATTTCTTCACTTCTTTTCTCCACTCTAATCTAGTGCTTACATCCATCCAAGATTGAAGATCAAGGTTGAAGATCCAAGATCCAAAGTTGAAGATCTACATTCTTCAAAGAGAGATTTCATCGATTGAAACGAGATTTTGCCAGATCAAGCTTAGTTCTTCGCTGTCTAGATCTGAAGTTGTTATCTTTTGAGGTGTTTAGGTGTTTCGGTGAGTGGTAGTTATCTCTCACACGGACCCAAAGGAGTATATTGGATCGGTGGCTCGTTTGTGTGTTAAAATAGTGATTTCTTGCATTTTCCTAAAGCTTGCATGTAGATCCATCATCTATGAAGTCTTGATATCCACTTTACTACATGTTAACTTATGCAAGTTCATTCATCAAGTTGTAGAGACATTGGCTTATAATTCATGCTTGTTTGATTTTGGACCCGTTAATTACAAAATTGCCATTATTGTTATAATCGTTTATTTAGATCATGTTTGATTTCTTGATTTCTTGGATTGATGATTGTCTTGATTGATTGTTTAGAGTTAGTTGATTTATGGTTGGATCTAGATAAGTATGGTCGAAGATGATTCAAAAGCTAAGGAAGAGGCTAAGGGATGAGAAAAGCTGCTCGTGGTATATGTAGCGGATGATGAAGCTCATATGGATGGATTTGATGACGATGTTGTGGTGGAGCTTTGCTATGATGAGATGAGGCGAAGCATGACGTGATGTAGCCTTGGCATAATCCGGACGGGATCATTCCAAGCATGTTGATAACTCGAGGGATGGTTCGAGTTGGTTGATAATGGATTGCTCGAGAGGTAGCTTGGGCTAGTATGAGAATAGTCGTCGAGGAGGATGACTAGGAGGCTTGGATTTCAGTGTTGTTGAAGGTTCTAGTAAACTCAAAACAAGAGTACATGGGGCGCCCAAAACGACTACAGGTAGGTGGTCGGGACACCTAAAAGACTACAGGCAGGTAGTCGAGCACTCTGGGCAGAGTAGGTAAGTCCTAGGCACGGGCTGCAACGACGTGCGGAGTTTGTCTAGAACCGGGGTTACCATTAGCCCTTGACTTACGGCTGAAAGAATGTGCCGGTCATTCAATTAACGGTGGTTTCGAAGCAATGATAACAGTGATAGCCAGAGTCATGAATGTTTGGTTGTATCGTCATTCGGACTCAAGAGCGATGTTTTTTGGGTGCTTATCTGATCTTGGTTTAGGCCTTGCGGGTTTGTATTTGGAAAACACCGACCTTGACTCGAGTGATAATTGCTTTACTTTGAATGTCTGCTTTGCTATGTTTGCTTCTGCTTAGTGTGTCTGGGGCTATCACTGTAGAAAGAGGTGTAGTGGGATGGTTTGGTTTCTATTCCTTTTATCCTTTATGCTCTTTTGGTATGTTTGATAGTTGATTTACTGCCCACTAGGACTTTGTCTGACTCAAGGTTTATGTTCAACTCTTATTACCTTGGGCTGTTCATCCATTTTGGGATGGGCAGACTAGGTAGCAGGTGACAGGTGCTGTCCTTGGTTATCTACGTTGCTGATGACGAAGACGAGCTGGAGGCTTTTACATATTGTTTTCCTACTATATGTACTGGATGTTCCGCTGCTTGTATATGTTTTGAGTGTTATGTAGTGAGGCTTGATGTATGGATTGTTTAGATGTTTGTATCAAACTTCTATGATGCTTATATGATGATATTCTGTTCTATGGAGCTTCACTATATTTATATTTCTCTATTGTATTTTATCCATGTGCTGTGAGTTGTACGATAGAGTTTTCTATTTTATCTTACCCTGACTATCGTCCATGGCTGCCTGGCACACCTTTCAGCGCACCATCTCCCTGTTTTAGTGCGGGAGTCATGGGCGGTCGTCACATTTGGTATCAGAGCTTTGGTTAATCGATTTTAGCCAACGCTCGCTGACGTAACTACGTATGAGAGACGTAATTGTAATTTTGATGGATGATTACTATATATAATATAGTAGTTTAGAAGGATTTGAACTCCTTATGCAGTTGTTTCTCAAGGTGTTCTAAGTCATTCCTTTTTGTAGATATTAAGGATGATTCGAAGAGTGAGACCAGCTGCTAGGGAAGGCCGTGCTGATGGAGCTGCTGATTATGCTGTGATGTTCGAAGCTATGATGACTTCAATCATGAGAAGGATACCAGCTTCAGGACCATCAGTAGATGTTGGAGTTCAAGTTCAAGCTCCAAAACCAGTGGATTTTTCTATGCTTTGCAAGGACTATACTGCTCTTGGAGGAAAGGTTTTCTTGGGAACAGAGTCAACCATTGAAGTCCAAAGATGGATAGATTCTTGTCGAAGGATCTTTGGTGACTTGGGAATTGAGGATGCAACTAAGAGGAAGCTTGCATCAAGGCAGCTTCAAGGGAGAGCTTCGGATTGGTGGAACTCTATCACCATTGATACTCCAGAGGAAGAGATTACTTGGGAGCAATTGCAAGTCAGATTTGAAGCTAAGTTCATCTCTACGGCTCAGAAATATGTTTTGTTTAAGAAGTTTGTGGAACTCAAGCAAGGTGGAAGATCAGTTCTTGAGTATGTTTCTGAGTTTGAAGCTTTGTCCAAGTATGCCAGATCGTATATTGAATCTCCCTACCAGAAGAACGAGAAGTTTGTGACAGGCTTGGACACTTATCTTGGGACGCAGTTAGTGGATCATTTGGACGATCCATTTGAGAAGCTTGTGGAGAAAGCTCTCAGGCATGAGAATCTGTTTCCTGAGGAAGGATCTGTTGTTGCTGTGACCAAGGAGGAGTCTAAACCACAGCAGGGTGGCAACAAGAAGAGGAAGCAGCAGCAATAGAAGGGTAAGGATGGCCAGAAGAAGCCGAAGGGCAACGTGACCTGCTCCAACTGCCAGCAGAAGGGCCATCTCTCTAGAGATTATAAGAATCCCAAGGTGCCGGGAAAGTTTTACAACTGTGATAAGCTGGGACATATCAAGAAGAATTGTCCAGAGCCAAGGAAAGACAGATAGATTGTGCAAGCTTATGCTTTGGGGGCTGTGCCATCATCTTTGAAGGCTCCTACTGCTGAAGAGGAAGGAAAGAGTGTGGTGGTTCAAGGTACTCTTTGCATTTGTGGTGTTCCAGTTAGAGTGTTATTTGATACTGGAGCGTCGCATTCTTTTGTTTGTAATGACCTTGTAAGCCGGTTGGGTTTGGAACCGGATATTGTTGATAGACCATTGGTTGTGACTAATCCAGTTGGGGGTTCTTCTTGTTTGTGTATGGTATGTCGTGGTCTAGTTGTATCGAGCATGATTGCTCTTTTGTTTGTGATTGTTTTGTTCTAAACTTTGCGGGGTTTGGAATTATTTTGGGTATGGACTGGCTTAGGAAGTATGCGACAAAGGTTGATTGTAAGAGGCTGGATGTGACAGTCGAGAATGTGGAGGGGCGAAAGGTTGTAATACGATGTAAGCATGAGGAAGGCGTCTTCATGAGCTTCATGTATTCGCTGGTTGTTCCACGAGATGGACTGTTATCGGTGCCTATTGTTAATGGATTTGAGGAAGTCTTTGACGAGGTCAAAGGGTTACCGCCGCATAGGGAGATCGAGTTTCGTATCGATCTAGTTGAAGGAGCCAGACCTGTTGTGATGCTTCTTAGGCGGATGGCGCCTAGGGAACAGCAAGAGTTGAAGGTGCAAGTTGATGACCTTTTACAGAAAAGATTCATTCGGCATACTGTGTCCGAATGGGGTGCACTAGTTGTGTTCGCAACCAAAGCGGATGGATCGTTGAGGTTGTGTGTGGATTATCGTGAGCTGAATAAGGTGACTAAGAAGAACAAGTATCCATTGCCGAGAATAGATGACTTGTTTGATCAGCTTCACGAAGCTAAGGTGTTTTCTCAGATGGATTTGGCAACGGGATTTCACCAGTTGAGAGTGGCAAAGGATAGTGTGCCGAAGACTGCTTTTAGGACACCGTCCGGTTTTTATGAGTGGCTGGTAATGCCGTTTGGATTGACCAATGCACCAGCATATTTTGTGCATCTTATGAATAGAGTATTCAGAGATCAGTTGAACAAGTTTGTACTTGTGTTCGTGGACGATATTCTGATTTATTCCAGAACTGAAGAAGAGCACAAGACGCACTTGCATATTGTTATGGAAATCTTACGTAAACATCAGCTGCAGGCTACGTTTTCGAAGTGTCACTTCTGGAAGAGTGAAGTGAGGTTCTTAGGCCATGTTATTTCTGGAAATGGAACAGCTGTTGATCCCGCTAAGGTGGCAGCAATCCAGGATTGGGTTAGACCTAAGAGTGCGTCTAACGTGAGAAGTTTTCTTGGATTAGCAGGATATTATCGTCGGTTTATCAAAAACTTTTCCAAGATAGCTGCACCGTTAACAGGAATGACGAAAAAGAACCAAGTGTTCAGATGGGATGATAACTGTGAGCAAGCATTCGTAATCCTGAAAGAGCAACTGACAATTGCTCCTGTTTTGACTATTCCAAGTGGGAATGATGAGATGGTGGTATACACCGATGCATGTGGTACTGGACTTGGAGCAGTGCTGATGCGGAAGGATAAAGTTGTTGCATATGCAAGTCGACAACTGAAGCCGCATGAAAGGAATTATCCAACTCATGATTTGGAGTTAGCGGCGATTGTATTTGCTTTGAAGATGTGGAGACACTATCTATTGGGAGTTCGATTCGAGTTGTTTACGGATCATAAGTCATTGAAGTATCTTTTCTCCCAAAAGGATTTGAATCTCCGGCAGCAACGATGGCTAGAGTTTTTAGCATCATATGATTTTGGTATAGCCTATACTCCGAGAAAAGGTAACGCAGTGGCAGATGCGTTAAGTCGAAGACATGCAGGTTTGGGAGCCATGTTTTCAGAATGGAAGAATCTCGAGTATTTAGCTGGATTTGACTTCAGGCCTAGATGTGAATTGGAACCTGAGATGTTGGCAAAGTTATCGATAAGACCTTCTCTTGTGGAAAGAATTGGCAAGAGCCAAAAGCGAGATGATAAGCTTGTCAAGATTATCCGTGATTTGGAATCTGGAGTGTACCCAAAAAAGGATAAAGGATTTGAGGTCGATCGAGAGGGTTGGCTTCGGAAGCAAGGACGACTAGTTGTTCCCAGTATAGATGAATTGAGTGATGAAGTTCTTAAGGAAAGTCATCACTCGAAGTTGACAATTCATCCAGGTGGAAATAAGATGTATCGGGATATGAAGAAACCTATTATTGGGAAGTTATGAAGAAGGATGTTGGAAATTTTATTTCCAAATGTATGAACTGCCAGTTGGTTAAAGCCGAACAGAAGAAGCCAAGTGGATTGCTTCAGCCATTAGAAGTTCCTACATGGAAGTGGGAACAAATATTGATGGATTTTATCGATGGTCTACCTAGAACCAGGGCAGGAAATGAAGGGATTTGGGTCATCGTATATCGTTTGACTAAAAGTGCAAGATTCATTCCTGTTAGATCAATTAGGACTGCATCGAAATTGGCTGAGTTATATGTTAAGTGGATAGTTCGATTCCATGGTATTCCGAAGAGTATAGTGAGTGATCGAGACCCATTGTTCGCTAGTGAATTTTGGAAGAGCTTCCAGAGAATTTTGGGAACCGAGCTGTGTTTAAGTATAGCTTATCACCCTCAAACAGATGGTCAGACAGAGAGAGTCAACCGAGTTTTGGAAGATCTTCTCAGAGCATGTGTTTTGGACTTCGGAGGATCATGGGAAGATCATCTTCATTTGGTGGAATTTGCATATAATAACAGTTATCAGTCAAGCATTGGTATGGCACCATATGAAGCATTGTATGGAAGGCCGTGTAACTCTCCTACATGTTGGTTGGAAACTGGAGAAAAGCTGATACTTGGGCCAGAGATTATTCGACAGACTTCGGATTGCATAGAGATCATTCGGCAACGAATGAAGGCAACCCAAGGCCGTCAGAAAAGTTATGCCGATAATCGTCGAAAGGATTTGGAATTCGACGTAGGCGATATGGTTTTTGTGAAGATTTCTCCATTGAAGAATGTTATTCGATTCGGGAAGAAAGGAAAGATGACTCCAAGATTTGTTGGACCATTCCCGATCATCGAGCGAATTGGAAAGCTCGCATATAAATTGGAGTTACCAGAAAAGATGGCGGGTGTGCACAATGTTTTTCATGTATCTTATCTACGGAAGTATGTGCACGACTCGAATACGGTGGTTTCTGCTGATAGTTGTGAAGATTTAGAGGTTGATCCAGTTGTTACGAGACCTCGTAAGCCGCTTCGTGTTGTGGAAACCGACACGAAACAGCTTAGGAGGAAGACGATTATGTTGCTCAAGGTACAATGGAGTGATGATGTTAACGACTGTACATGGGAGGAGGAAGAGAGGATGAAGGCAGCTCATCCTGAACTCTTCGAGGTATGGCAATAAGGTGTCGTGACATCTCATGAATTTGTAACTTATTCTAGTCTTAGAATTCTGCATGCTAGGGTAGAAATTGGATGCATGGTTTGTTGATTGCTATGAGTGGTAGAAATATGGAATAGTTTTGATTGTTCTTGTTTGTTTGGAATTTCGGAGGCAAAATTCCTAAGGGGGAGAGAATGTAACGACCTGTATTTTACGTGTCGATAAATTGTAAAATGGTTACATTAGGTCGTCAGTATTGCTTAAGTCGTTTAGAGTTTGAGTCGACCAAAGCTTGGGTCGTTCGGAGCTTAAGTCGTCAGGAGTTGAGTCGTGGGTAGCTTGGGTCGTGAGGAAGATAGGTCGGGTGGAGCGACTTATAGAAGTAACGACCTAAGGGTATTAGGCGACTTATAATAGTTAGCGACTTAAGAGACTAGGCGAGTTGACGGCTTAAGGTTTCGACCGACCTAAGTATGGAACGACTTAAGGTGGTAGGCGAGTTACGAGTTAGCAGGCCCACGGGTTAACGAGTTAAGAGCCAGTGACCTAGGGGATAGTGTGATAACGACCTAAGTAGGTTAACGGCTTAGGGGTTAACGGCTTAAGGTAGGAAGGTCGTTCGTGCGACTTAGTATAGTTAGGTCGTATAGGGAATGGAACGACTTAAGATTTAGCTGGGTTGTAGTTCACGACCTAAGGCTTAAGTTTGTTATGGTATAAGTCGTAATTCGTAAGGACTTGGGCTTAGTGTTAAGTCATTAGGTCGCGTCTTAGTTAAGTCGCGTACGAGTTAGGTCGGCATCCCTGATAGGTCGTTAGGTCGGCAGGGTAGTTAAGTCGTTGAGTCGCTGGACCGTGTAAGTGTTAGGCCGTTAGGTCGTCTAGGCAACTCAACAGGAGATGCGCATGAGTGTTAGGTCGTGAGTCGCATCTAGTTTAATTGTTAAGTCGGCAGGGTGTGTGTGTCGTTGGGTCAGCTTTGTAGTTGAGTCTCTATGCCGTGTACGTGTTAAGGCGTTGGGTCGTTGAGTCGTGTATAGGCTTAAGTCATAGGTCGGGGATTCTCTTAGGTCGTGGACGACTCACGGGGGCGGCGAATTAAGGAACAGCCTATAAATACACGTCCATATCTTCACTTTTTGGCACCGGATTTTGAAGCGACGAAGTGCTGTCATTTTGAGAGCTCGACTACAACATTTCTTCACTTCTTTTCTCCACTCTAATCTAGTGCTTACATCCATCCAAGATTGAAGATCAAGGTTGAAGATCCAAGATCCAAAGTTGAAGATCTACATTCTTCAAAGAGAGATTTCATCGATTGAAGCGAGATTTTGCCGGATCAAGCTTAGTTCTTCGCTGTCCAGATCTGAAGTTGTTATCTTTTGAGGTGTTTAGGTGTTTCGGTGAGTGGTAGTTATCTCTCACACGGACCCAAAGCAGTATATTGGATCGGTGGCTCGTTTGTGTGTTAAAATAGTGATTTCTTGCATTTTCCTAAAGTCTACATGTAGATCCATCATCTACGAAGTCTTGATATCCATTTTACTACATGTTAACTTATGCAAGTTCATTCATCAAGTTGTAGAGACATTGGCCTATAATTCATGCTTGTTAGATTTTGGACCCTTTAATTACGAAATTGCCATTATTGTCAGAATCGTTTATTTAGATCATGTTTGATTTCTTGATTACTTGGATTAATGATTGTCTTGATTGATTGTTTAGAGTTAGTTGATTTATGGTTGGATCTAGACAAGTATGGTCAAAGATGATTCAAAAGCTCAGGGAGAGGCTAAGGGATGAGAAAAGCTGCTCGTGGCATATGTAGTGGATGATGAAGCTCATATGGACGGATTTGATGACGATATTGTGATGGAGCTTTGCTATGATGAGGTGAGGCGAAGCATGACGTGATGTAGCCTTGGCATAATCCAGACGGGATCATTCCAAGCATGTTGATAACTTGAGGGATGGTTCGAGTTGGTTGATAATGGATTGCTCGAGAGGTAGCTTGGGCTAGTATGAGAATAGTCGTCGAGGAGGATGACTAGGAGGCTTGGATTTCATCGTTGTTGAAGGTTCTAGTAAACACAAAACAAGAGTACATGGGGCGCCCAAAACGACTACAGTTAGGTGGTCGGGACACCCAAAAGACTACAGGCAGGTAGTCGAGTACTCTGGGCAGAGTAGGTAAGTCCTAGGCACGGGCTGCGACGACGTGCGGAGTTTGTCTAGAACCGGGGTTACCATTAGCCCTTGACTTACGGCTGAAAGAATGTGCCGGTCATTCAATTAATGGTGGTTTCGAAGCAATGATAACAGTGATAGCCAGAGTCATGGATGTTTGGTTGTATCGTCATTTGGACTCAAGAGCGATGTTTTTTGGGTGCTTATCTGATCTTGGTTTAGGCCTTGGGGGTTTGTATTTGGAAAACACCGACCTTGACTCGAGTGATAATTGCTTTACTTTGAATGTCTGCTTTGCTATGCTTGCTTCTGCTTAGTGTGTCTGGGGCTATCACTGTAGAAGGAGGTGGAGTGGGATGGTTGGGTTCCTATTCCTTTTATCCTTTATGCTCTTTTGGTATGTTTGATAGTTGATTTACTGCTCACTAGGACTTTGTCTGACTCAAGGTTTATTTTCAACTCTTATTACCTTGGGCTGTTCATCCATTTTGGGATGGGCAGACTAGGTAGCAGGTGACAGGTGCTGTCCTTGGTTATCTACATTGCTGATGACGAAGACGAGCTGGAGGCTTTTACATATTGTTTTCCTACTATATGTACTGGATGTTCCGCTGCTTGTATATGTTTTGAGTGTTATGTAGTGAGGCTTGATGTATGGATTGTTTAGATGTTTTTATCAAACTTCTATGATGCTTATAATTCTGTTCTATGGAGCTTCACTATATTTATATTTTTCTATTGTATTTTATCCATGCGCTGTGAGTTGTACGATAGAGTTTTCTGTTTTATCTTACCCTGACTATCGTCCATGGCTTCCTGGCACACCTTTCAGCGCACCATTTCCCTGTTTTAGTGCGGGAGTCATGGGCGGTCGTCACATTTGGTATCAGAGCTTTGGTTAATCGATTTTAGCCAACGCTCGCTGACGTAACTACGTATGAGAGACGTAATTGTAATTTTGATGGATGATTACAATATATAATATAGTAGTTTAGAAGGATTTGAACTCCTTATGCAGTTGTTTCTCAAGGTGTTCTAAGTCATTCCTTTTTGTAGATATTAATGATGAGTCGAAGAGTGAGACCAGCTGCTAGGGAAGGCCGTGCTGATGGAGCTGCTGATTATGCTGTGATGTTCGAAGCTATGATGACTGCGATCATGAGAAGGATACCAGCTTCAGGACCATCAGTAGATGTTGGAGTTCAAGTTCAAGCTCCAAAACCAGTGGATTTTGCTATGCTTTGCAAGGACTATACTGCTCTTGGAGGAAAGGTTTTCTTGGGAATAGAGTCAACCATTGAAGTCCAAAGATGAATAGATGCTTGTCGAAGGATCTTTGGTGACTTGGGAATTGAGGATGCAACTAAGAGGAAGCTTGCATCAAGGCAGCTTCAAGGGAGAGCTTCGGATTGGTAGAACTCTATCACCATTGATACTCCAGAGGAAGAGATTACTTGGGAGCAATTCCAAGTCAGATTTGAAGCTAAGTTCATCTCTACGGCTCAGAAATCTGTTTTGTTTAAGAAGTTTGTGGAACTCAAGCAAGGTGGAAGATCAGTTCTTGAGTATGTTTTGAGTTTGAAGCTTTGTCCATGTATGTCAGATCGTATATTGAACCTCTCTACCAGAAGAACGAGAAGTTTGTGACAGGCTTGGACACTTATCTTGGGAGGCAGTTAGTGGATCATTTGGACGATCCATTTGAGAAGCTTGTGGAGAAAGCTCTCAGGCATGAGAATCTGTTTCCTAAGGAAGGATCTGTTGTTGCTGTGACCAAGGAGGAGTCTAAACCACAGCAGGGTGGCAACAAGAAGAGGAAGCAGCAGCAACAGAAGGGTAAGGATGGCCAGAAGAAGCCGAAGGGCGAAGTGACCTGCTACAACTGCCAACGGAAGGGCCATCTCTCCAGAGATTGTAAGAATCCCAAGGTGTCGGGAAAGTGTTACAACTATGATAAGCTGGGGCATATCAAGAAGAATTGTCCAGAGCCAAGGTAAGACAGACAGATTGTGCAAGCTTATGCTTTGGGGGCTGTGCCATCATCTTTGAAGGCTCCTACTGCTGAAGAGGAGGGAAAGAGTGTGGTGGTTCAAGGTACTCTTTCCATTTGTGGTGTTCCAGTTAGAGTGTTATTTGATACTGGAGCGTCGCATTCTTTTGTTTGTAATGACCTTGTAAGCCGGTTGGGTTTGGAACCGGATATTGTTGATAGACCATTTGTTGTGACTAATCCAGTTGGGGGTTCGTCTTGTTTGTGTATGGTATGTCGTGGTCTAGTTGTATCGAGTCATGATTGCTCTTTTGTTTGAAATTGTTTTGTTCTGAACTTTGCGGGGTTCGGAATTATTTTGGGTATGGACTGGCTTAGGAAGTATGCGGCAAAGGTTGATTGTAAGAGGCTGGAGGTGACAGTCGAGAATGTGGAGGGGCGAAAGGTTGTAATACGATGTAAGCATGAGGAAGGCGTCTTCATGAGCTTCATGTATTCGCTGGTTGTTCCACGAGATGGACTGTCATCGTGCCTATTGTTAATGGATTTGAGGAAGTCTTTGACGAGGTCAAAGGGTTACCGCCGCATAGGGAGATCGAGTTTCGTATCGATCTAGTTGAAGGAGCCAGACCTGTTGTGATGCATCTTAGGCGGATGGCGCCTAGGGAACAGCAAGAGTTGAAGGTGCAAGTTGATGACCTTTTACAGAAAGGATTCATTCGGCGTAGTATGTCCGAATGGGGTGCACTAGTTGTGTTCGCAACCAAAGCGGATGGATCGTTGAGGTTGTGTGTGGATTATCGTGAGCTGAATAAGGTGACTAAGAAGAACAAGTATCCATTGCCGAGAATAGATGACTTGTTTGATCAGCTTCACGAAGCTAAGGTGTTTTCTCAGATGGATTTGGCAACGGGATTTCACCAGTTGAGAGTGGCAAAGGATAGTGTGCCGAATAATGCTTTCAGGACACCGTCCGGTTTTTATGAGTGGCTGGTAATGCCGTTTGGATTGACCAATGCACCAGCATATTTTGTGGATCTTATGAATAGAGTATTTAGAGATCAGTTGAACAAGTTTGTACTTGTGTTCGTGGACGATATTCTGATTTATTCCAGAACTGAAGAAGAGCACAAGACGCACTTGCATATTGTTATGGAAATCTTACGGAAACATCAGCTGAAGGCTAAGTTTTCGAAGTGTCACTTATGGAAGAGTGAAGTGAGGTTCTTAGGCCATGTTATTTCTGGAAATGGAATAGCGGTTGATCCCGCTAAGGTGGCAACAATCCAGGATTGGGTTAGACCTAAGAATGCGTCTGACGTGAGAAGTTTTCTTGGATTAGCAGGATATTATCATCGGTTTATCAAAAACTTTTCCAAGATAGCTGCACCGTTAACATGATTGACGAAAAAGAACCAAGTGTTCAGATGGGATGATAAGTGTGAGCTAGCTTTCGTAATCCTGAAAGAGCAACTGACAAGTGCTCCTGTTTTGACTATTCCAAGTGGGAATGATGAGATGGTGGTATACACCGATGCATGTGGTACTGGACTTGGAGCAGTGCTGATGCAGAAGGATAATGATTTTGCATATGAAAGTCGACAACTGAAGCCGCATGAAAGGAATTATCCGACTCATGATTTGGAGTTAGCGGCGATTGTATTTGCTTTGAAGATGTGGAGACACTTTTTATTGGGAGTTTGATTCGAGTTGTTTACGGATCATAAGTCATTGAAGTATCTTTTCTCCCAAAAGGATTTGAATCTCCGGCAGCAACGATGGCTAGAGTTTTTAGCATCATATGATTTTGGTATAGCCTATACTCCGGGAAAAGGTAACGCAGTGGCAGATGCGTTAAGTCGAACACATGCAGGTTTGGGAGCCATGTTTTCAGAATGGAAGAATCTCGAGTATTTAGCTGGATTTGACTTCAGGCCTAGATGTGAATTGGAACCTGAGATGTTGGCAAACTTATCGATAAGACCTTCTCTTGTGGAAAGAATTGGCAAGAGCCAAAAGCGAGACGATAAGCTTGTTAAGATTATCCGTGATTTGGAATCTAGAGTGGACCCAGAAAAGGATAAAGGATTTGAGGTCGATCGAGAGGGTTGGCTTCGGAAGCAAGGATGACTAGTTGTTCCCGATATAGATGAATTGAGAGATGAAGTTCTTAAGGAAAGTCATCACTCGAAGTTGACAAATCATCCAGGTGGAAATAAGATGTATCGGGATATGAAGAGAACCTATTATTGGGAAGGTATGAAGAAGGATGTTGGAAATTTTGTTTCCAAATGTATGAACTGCCAGTTGGTTAAAGCCGAACAGAAGAAGCCAAGTGGATTGCTTCAGCCACTAGAAGTTCCTACATGGAAATGGGAACAAATATTGATGGATTTTATCGATGGTCTACCTAGAACCAGGGCAGGAAATGAAGGGATTTGGGTCATCGTAGATCGTTTGACTAAAAGTGCAAGATTCAGTCCTGTTAGATCAACTAGGACTGCATCGAAATTGGCTGAGTTATATGTTAAGTGGATAGTTCGATTCCATGGTATTCCGAAGAGTATAGTGAGTGATCGAGACCCATTGTTCACTAGTGAATTTTGGTAGAGCTTCCAGGGAGTTTTGGGAACCAAGCTGTGTTTAAGTACAGCTTATCACCCTCAAACAGATGGTCAGACAGAGAGAGTCAACCGAGTTTTGGAAGATCTTCTCAGAGCATGTGTTTTGGACTTCGTAGGATCATGGGAAGATCATCTCCATTTGGTGGAATTTGCGTATAATAACAGTTATCAATCAAGCATTGGTATGGCACCATATGAAGCATTGTATGGAAGGCCGTGTAACTCTCCTACATGTTGGTTGGAAACTGGAGAAAAGCTGGTACTTGGGCCAGAGATGATTCGACAGACTTCGGATTGCATAGAGATCATTCGGCAACGAATGAAGGCAGCCCAAGGCCGTCAGAAAAGTTATGCCAATAATCGTCGAAAGGATTTGGAATTCGACGTAGGCGATATGGTTTTTGTGAAGATTTCTCCATTGAAGAATGTTATTCGATTCGGGAAGAAAGGAAAGATGACTCCGAGATTTGTTGGACCATTCCGGATCATCGAGCGAACTGGAAAGCTCGCATATAAATTGGAGTTACCAGAAAAGATGGCGGGTGTGCACAATGTTTTTCATGTATCTTATCTACGGAAGTATGTGCACGACTCGAATACGGTGGTTTCTGCTGATAGCTGTGAAGATTTAGAGGTTGATCCAGTTGTTACGAGACCTCGTAAGCCGCTTCGTGTTGTGGAAACCGACACGAAACAGCTTTGGAGGAAGACGATTATGTTGCTCAAGGTACAACGGAGTGATGATGTTAACGACTGTACATGGGAGGAGGAAGAGAGGATGAAGGCAGCTCATCCTGAACTCTTCGAGGTATGGCCCTAAGGTGTCGTGACATCTAATGAATTTGTAACTTATTCTAGTCTTAGAATTCTGCATGCTAGGGTAGAAATTGGATGCATGGTTTGTTGATTGCTATGAGTGGTAGAAATATGGAATAGTTTTGATTGTTCTTGTTTGTTTGGAATTTCGAGGGCAAAATTCCTAAGAGGGAGAGAATGTAACGACCCGTATTTTACGTGTCGATAAATTGTAAAATGGTTACATTAGGTCGTCAGTATTGCTTAAGTCGTTTAGAGTTTGAGTCGACCAAAGCTTGGGTCGTTCGGAGCTTAAGTCGTCCGGAGTTGAGTCGTGGGTAGCTTTGGTCGTGAGGAAGATAGGTCGGGTGGAGCGACTTATATAAGTAATGACCTAAGGGTTAGGCGACTTATAATAGTTAGCGACTTAAGAGACTAGGCGAGTTGACGGCTTAAGGTTTCGACCGACCTAAGTATGTAGCGACTTAAGGTGGTAGGCGAGTTACGAGTTAGCAGGCCCATGGGTTAACGAGTTAAGAGCCAGCGACTTAGGGGATAGTGTGATAACGACCTAAGTAGTTTAACGGCTTAGGGGTTAACGGCTTAAGGTAGGAAGGTCGTTCGTGCGACTTAGTATAGTTAGGTCGTACAGGGAATGGAACGACTTAAGATTTAGCTGAGTTGTAGTTAGGTCGTGAACGACCTAAGGCTTAAGTTTGTTATGGTATAAGTCGTAAGTCGTAAGGACTTGGGCTTAGTGTTAGGTCATTAGGTCGCGTCTTAGTTAAGTCGTGTACGAGTTAGGTTGGCATCCCTGATAGGTCGTTAGGTCGGCTTAGGGTAAAAAACTTTCGAGACCCGATTGAGATTCAGATAGTCTTTTTTAGGATTTAAACTATCCATTGACAACTGAAAGCTGTCAAAGACGTAGAACTCACGCAGCCCTTCGTTTTGACTGGTTATGCCTCCCGTAACTCCAAAGGAGCCAGAAGTTACGGTCGTCCGAATAATCGATATCTACAGGGTGCAACATCCACGGTGCAAGGTGCAACATCCACGGTGCAAGGTGCAACATCCGTCCGAAATGACGAAACAGTGACGTACGACTTTTAGAAATGCATGTATGGATTTGAAACAGAACATTACCATGGTGCACCACTCTCCGGTGATGGTAAATTGAAGACCAGCCACGGTAATTCCGTTTTACCGTAAATCCACATGTCGAAAAAATGAGGGGTAAAAAACTTTCGAGACCCAATTGAGATTCGGATAGTCCGTTTTGGGCTTTAAACTATCCATTGATAGCCGAAAGCTTTCAAAGCCGTGAACTCACATAGAGCTCCGTTTTGATTGGTTATGGCTCCCGTAACTCTAAACGAGCCAGATGTTATGGTCATCCGAATAATTGATATCTGCAGGGTGCGACATCCACGGTGTAAGGTGCAACATCCGTCCGAATAATCGATATCCACAGGGTACAAAATCCACGGTGCAAGGTGCAACATCCGTCCGAAATGGCGAAACAGTGCCGTAAAAATCGAATACCATCCCTGGTAATCCCATTTTACCGTAAAAATTCACGTGTCGAAAAAACGAAGGGTAAAAAATTTCCGAGACCCGATTGAGATTCAGATAGTCTTTTTTGGGCTTTAAATTATCCATTGATGGCTGAAAGTATCAAGGCCGTAGAACTCACAGAGAGCTTCGTTTTGACTGGTTATGGCTCCCGTAACTCTAAACGAGCCAGAAGTTATGGCCGTACGAATAATCGTTATCTACAGGGTGCGACATCCACGGTGCAAGGTGCAACATCCGTTCGAATAATCGATATTTGCAGGGTGCGACATCCACGGTGTAAGGTGCAACATCCGTCCGAAATGGCGAAACAGTGTCGTACGACTTTTAGAAATGCATGCATGGATTTGAAACGGAACAGTACCAAGGTGCACCACTCTCCAGCGATGGTAAATCGTAGACCAGTCCCGGTAATCTCGTTTTACCGTAAAAAACCACGTGTCGAAAAAAATGAAGGGTAAAAAACTTTCGAAACCCGATTGAGATTCGAATAGGTTTTTTGGGGCTTTAAACTATCCATTGACGGCTAAAAGCTGTCAAAGACGTAAAACTCACAGAGAGCTTCGTTTTGGCTGGTGATGGCTCTCGTAACTCTAAGCCAGCCAGAAGTTATGGTCGTCCGAATAATCGATATCTACAGGGTGCAACATCCACGGTGCAAGGTGCAACATCCGTCCGAAGTGCGTACGACTTTTAGAAATGCATGCATGGATTTGAAACGGAACAGCACCATGGTGCACCACTCTGCAGTGATGGTAAATCAAAGACCAGCCCCGGTAATCCCGTTTTACCGTAAAAATCTTTGTGTCGGAAAAACAAAGGGTAAAAAACTGCCGAGACTTAATTGAGATTCAGATAGTCTTTTTTGGGCTTTAAACTATCCATTGACGGCTGAAAGCGATCAAAGTCACAGGCCTTCATTTTGACTGACTATGGCACCCGTAACTCTAAACGAGTTAGAAGTTACGGCCGTCCGAATAATCGATATCTACAGGGTGCAACATCCACGGTGCAAGGTGCAACATCCATCTGAAATGGCGAAACAGTGCCGTACAACTTTTAGAAATGCGTGCATGGATTTGAAACGGAACAATACCCTGGTGCAACACTCTACATCGATGGTAAATCGAAGACCGGCCCCGGTAATCTCGTTTTACCGTATAAATCCACGTGTCGAAAAAACGAAGGGTAAAAAACTTTCGAGACCCGATTGAGATTCGGATAAACTTTTTTAGGCTTTAAACTATCCATTGATGGCTGAAAGCTGTCAAAGCCGTAGAACTTAGGGGGAGCTTCGTTTTGACTGGTTGTGGCTCCCGTAACTCTAAACGAGCCCGAAGTTATGGCCGTCCGAATAATCGATATCAGCAGGGTGCAACATGCACGGTGCAAGGTGGAGAATCCTTCCGAAATGGCGAAACAGTGCCGTACGAATTTTAGAAATGCGTGCGTGATTTGAAACGGAACGGTACCATGGTGCACCACTCTCCAGCGATGGTAAATCGAAGACCAGCCTCGGTAATCCTGTTTTACCGTAAAAATCCACGTGTCGAAAAAACGAAGGGTAAAAAACTTCCGAGACCCGATTGAGATTCAGATAGTCTTTTTTGGGCTTTAATCTATCCATTGACGGCTGAAAGCTGTCAAAGCTGTAGAACTCACGCAGACCTTCGTTTTGACGGGTTATGGCTCCAGTAACTCTAAAGGAGCCAGAAGTTATGGCCGTCCGATTATCGATATCTACAGGGTGCCACATCCACGGTGCAAGGTGCAACATCCGTCCGAAATGGCGAAACAGTGACGTACGACTTTTAGAAATGCATGTATGGATTTGAAACGGAACAGTACCATGGTGCACCACTCTACAGCGATGGTAAATTGAAGACCAGCCACAGTAATCCCGTTTTACCGTAATAATCCACGTGTCGAGATAACGAAGGGTAAAAAACTTTGGAGAACCGATGGAGATTCGGATAGTCCTTTTTGGGCTTTAAACTATCCATTGACGGCTAAAAGCTTTCAAAGCCGTAGAAGCCACACAAAGCTTCGTTTTGACTGGTTATGGCTCCCGTAACTCTAAACGAGTCCAAAGTTATGGCCGTTCGAATAATCGATATCTGCAAGATGCAACATCGACGGTGCAAGGTGCAACATGGTACACCACTCTCCAGTGATGGTAAATCGAAGACCAGCTCGGTAATCCCGTTTTACCGTAAAAATCCACGTGTCGAAAAAACGAAGGGTAAAAAACTTTCGAGAACCGATTGAGATTCAGATAGTCTTTTTTGGGCTTTAAACTATCTATTGATGGCTAAAAGCTTTCAAAGCCATAGAACTCACATAGAGATTCGTTTTGGACTGGTTATGCCTCCCGTAACTTTAAACGAGCCCAAAGTTATGGCCGTCCGAATAATCGATATCTACAGTGTGCAACATCCACGGTGCAAGGTGCAACATCCGTCCGTAATGGAGAAACAGTGACGTACGACTTTTAGAAATGCGTGCACAAATTTGAAATGGAGCAGTACTATGGTGAACCACTCTTCAGCGATGGTAAATCGAAGGCCAACCCTGGTAATCCTGTTTTGCCGTAAAAATCCACGTGTCGAATAACGAAGGGTAAAAAACTTCCGAGGCCCGATTGAGATTCGGATTGTCTTTTTTGGGCTTTAAACAATCCATTGACGACTGAAAGCTATCAAAGCTGTAAAACTCACAGAGAGCTTCGTTTTGGCTGGTTATGGCTCCTGTAACTCTAAACGAGCCAAAAGTAATGGCCATCCGAATAATCGATATCTGCCGCGTGCAACATCCACGGTGCAAGGTGCAACATCCATCCGAAATGGCGAAACAACGCCGTACGACTTTTAGAAATGCTTGCATAGATTTGAAACGGAACGGTACCATGGTGCACCACTCTCCAGCGATGGTAAATCGAAGTCCTGCCATGGTAATCCCGTTTTACCGTAAAAATCCACGTGTCGAAAAAACGAAGGGTAAAAAACTTTCGAGACCCGATTGAGATTCGGATAGTCTTTTTTGGGCTTTAAACTCTCCATTGATGGCCGAAAGCTTTCAAAGCCGTAGAACTCACACAGAGCTCCGTTTTCACCGGTTATGGCTCTCGTAACCCGGCCAGAAGTTATGACCGTTCGAATAATCGATATCTGGAGGGTGCAACATCCACGGTGCAAGGTGCAACATCCGTTCGAAATGGCGAAACCGTTCCGTGCAACTTTTAGAAATGCATGCATGGATTTGAAACGAAACATTACCATGGTACAACACTCTCCAGTGATGGTAAATCGAAGACCAGCCTCGGTAATCCCGTTTTACCGTAAAAATCCAGGTGTCGAAAAAACAACGGGTAAAAAACTTCCGAGACCCGATGGAGATTCGGATTGTCTTTTTTGGGCTTTAAACTATCCATTGACGGCTGAAAGCTGTCAAAGCTGTAAAACTCACAGAGAGCTTCTTTTTGGCTGGTTATGGCTCCCGTAACTCTAAACGAGCCGGAAGTTATGCCCATCCGAATAATCAATATCTGCCGCGTGCAACATCCACGGTGCAAGGTGCAACATCCGTCCGAAACGGCGAAACTGTGTCGTACGACTTTTAGAAATGCGTGCATGGATTTGAAACGGAAAATTACAATGGTGCACTACTCTGCAGTGATGGTAAATCGAAGACCAGCCCCGGTAATCCCGTTTTACCGTAAAAATCCACGTGTCGAAAAAACGATGGATAAAAAACTTCCGAGACCCGGTTTAGATTCGGATAGTCTTTTTTGGGCTTTAAACTATCCGTTGACGGCTGAAAGTTGTCAAAGCCGTAGAACATACAAAGAGCTTTGTTTTGACTGATTATGGCTCCCGTAAATCTAAACGAGCCAGAAGTTTTGGTCGTCTGATAATCTATATCTATAGGGTGCAACATCCACGGTTTAAGGTGCATCCGTCCGTAATGGCGAAACAGCGACGTACGACATTTAGAACTGCATACATGGATTTCAAACGGAATAGTACCATGGTACACCACTCTCCAGCGATGGTAAATCGAAGACCTGCCACGGTAATCCCGTTTTAACGTAAAAATCCATGTGACGAAAAAACGAAGGGTAAAAAAATTCCGAGACCCGATTGAGATTCGAATAGTCCTTTTTGGGCTGTAAACTATCCATTAACGGCTGAAAGCAGTCAAAGCCATAGAACTCATACAGGCCTTCAATTTGACTGGTTATGGCTCCAGTAATTATATACGAGCCAGAAGTTATGGCCTTCCGAATAATCGATATCTACAGGGTGCAACATCCACGGTGCAAGGTGCAACATCCGTCCGAAATGGCGAAACATTGCCGTATGACTTTTAGAAACGCATGCAAGTATTTGAAACAGAACAGTACCATGGTGCAGCACTCTCCAACGATGGTAAATGGAAGACCAGCCACGGTAATCCCGTTTTACCGTAAAAATCCACTTGTCGAAAAAACGAAGGGTTAAAAACTTCCGAGAACCGATTGAGATTCGGATAGTCTTTTTTGGTCTTTAATCTATCCATTGATGACCAAAAGCTTTCAAAGTTGTAGAACTCACACAGAGCTTCATTTTGACTGGTTATGGCTCTCGTAACTCTAAACGAGCCAAAAGTTATGGCCATCCGAATAATCGATATCAGCCGCGTGCAACATCCACGGTGCAAGGTGCAACATCCATCCGAAATGGCGAAACAGTGTCGTACGACTTTTAGAAATGCGTGCATGGATTTGAAACGGAATAGTACAATGGTGCACCACTCTACAGCGATGGTTAATCGAAGACCAGCCCCGGTTATCCCGTTTTACCGTAAAAATCCGCGTGTCGAAAAAACGAAGGGTAAAAAACTTCCGAGACCCAATTGAGATTCGGATAGTCTTTATTGGGCTTTAAACTATCCATTGACGGCTAAAAGCTGTCAAAGCCGTAGAACTCACAAAGAGCTTCGTTTTGACTGGTTATCGCTCCCGTAACTCTAAACGAGCCAGAAGTTATGGCTGTCCGAATAATCGATATCTATAAGGTGTAACATCCACGGTGCAAGGTGCAACATCCGTCCGAAACGGCAAAACAGTGCCGTACGACTTTTAGAAATGCGCGCATAGATTTGAAACGGAACAGTACCTTGGTGCACCACTCTCCAGTGATGGTAAATCGAAGACCAGCCACGAGAATCCCGTTTTACCGTAAAAAATCCACGTGTCGAAAAAACGAAGGGTAAAAAACTTCCGAGAAACGATTGAGATTCAAACAGTCTTTTTTGGTCTTTAAACTATCCATTGACAGCTAAAAGCTTTCAAAGCCGTAGAACTCACATAGAGCTTCGTTTTGACTGGTTATGGCTCCCGTAACTCTAAACGAGCCAAAAATTATGGTCGTTCGAATAATCGATATCTACAGTGTGTAGCATCCACGGTGCAAGGTGCAACATCCGTCCGTAATGGCGAAACAGTGCCGTACGACTTTTAGAAATGGAATAGTATCATGGTGCACCACTCTCCAGCGATGGTAAATCGAAGACCAGCCCTGGTAATCCCGTTTTACCGTAAAAATCCACGTGTCGAAAAAAAGAAGGGTAAAAAACTTTCGAGACCCGATTGAGATTCGGATAGTCTTTTTTGGGCTTTAAACTATCCATTGACGGCTGAAAGATTTCAAAGACGTAGAAGCCACACAGAGCACCGTTTTGACTGGTTATGGCTCTCGTAACTCTAAACGAGCCAGAAGTTATGGCCGTCCGAATAATCGATATCTGCAGGTTGCAACATCCATGGTGCAAGGTGCAACATCCGTCCGAAATGGCGAAACAGTGCCGTACAACTTTTAGAAATGCGTGCATGGATTTGAAACAAAACAGTACCTTGTTACACCACTCTCCAGTGATGGTAAATCGAAGACCAGCCCGGTAATCCCGTTTTACCGTAAAAATCCACGTGTCGAAAAAACGAAGGGTATAAAACTTCCAAGACCCGATTGAGATTCAGATAGTCTTTTTTGGGCTTTAAACTATCCATTGACGGCTGAAAGCTGTCAAAGCCGTAGAACTCACATAGGCCTTCGTTTTGGCTGGTTATGGCTCCCGTAAATCTAAACGAGCTAGAATTTATGTCCGTCCGAATAATCGATATCAACAGGGTGCAACATCCACGGTTCAAGGTGCAACATCCGTCCGAAATGGAAAAACAGTGCCGTACGACTTTTAGAAATGCGTGCGTGGATTTGAAACAGAACAGTGCCATGGTGCACCACTCTCCAGCGACGGTTTATTGAAGACCAGCCACGGTAATCCTGTTTTGCCGCAAAATTCACATGTCGAAAAAACGAAGGGTAAAAAGCTTTCGAGAACCGATTGAGATTCAGATAATCTTTTTTGGGCTTTAACTTATCCATTAATGGCTACAAGCTTTCAAAGCCGTAGAACTCACATAGAGCTTCGTTTTGACTGGTTACGACTCCCGTAACTCTAAACGAGCCCAAAATTATGGCCGTCCGAATAATCGATAATTACAGTGTGCAACATCCACGGTGCAAGGTGCAACATCCGTCTGTAATGGCGAAACAGTGCCGTACGACTTTTAGAAATGCGTGCATGGATTTGAAATGGAACGGTACCATGGTGCACCACTCCCCAGCAATGGTAAATCGAAGACCAGCCCTAGTAATCCCATTTTACCGTAAAAATCCACGTGTCGGAAAAACGAAGGGTAAAAAACTTCTGTGACCCGATTGAGATTCGGATAGTCCTTTTTGGGCTTTAAACTATCCATTGACGGCTGAAAGCGGTCAAATCCATAGAACTCATACAAGCCCTCATTTTGACTAGTTATGGCTCCCGTAATTATATATGAGCCAGAAGATATGGCCGTCCGAATAATCGATATCTACAGGGTGCAACATCCACGGTGCAAGGTGCAACATCCGTCCGAAATGGCGAAACAGTGCCGTACAACTTTTAGAAATGCATGCATTTATTTGAAACAGAATGGTACCATGTTGCACCACTCTCCAGCGATGGTGAATGGAAGACCAGCCACGGTAATCCCGTTTTACCGTAAAAATCCACGCGTCGAAAAAACGAAGGGTAAAAAACTTCCGAGAACCGATTGAGATTCGGATAGTTTCTTTTGGTCTTTAAACTATCCATTGACGGCTAAAAGCTTTCAAAGTCGTAGAACTCACACAGAGCTTCATTTAGACTGGTTATGGCTCTCATAACTCTAAACGAGCCAGAAGTTATGGCCATTCGAATAATCGATATCAGCCGCGTGCAACGTCCACGGTGCATGGTGCAACATCCGTCCGAAGTGGCGAAACAGTGTCGTACGACTTTTAGAAATGCGTGCATGGATTTGAAACGGTACAGTACCATAGTGGACCACTCTACAGCGATGGTAAATCAAAGACCAGCCGCGGTAATCCCGTGTTACAGTAAAAATCCACGTGTCGAAAAAACGAAGGGTAAAAAACTTCCGAGACCCAATTGAGATTCGGATAGTCTTTTTTGGGCTTTAAACTATCCATTGACGGCTGAAAGCTGTCAATGCCGCAGAACTCACAGAGAGCTTCGTTTTGACTGGTTATGGCTCCGGTAACTCTAAACGAGCCAGAAGTTATGGCTGTCCGAATAATCGATATCTATAAGGTGTAACATCCACGGTGCAAGGTGCAACATACGTCCGAAATAGCGAAACAGTGCCGTACGACTTTTAGAAATGCGCGTCTGGATTTGAAACGGAACAGTACAATGGTGCACCACTCTCCAGAGATGGTAAATCGAAGACCAGCCCCGGTAATCCCGTTTTACGTAAAAATTCACGTGTCGAAAAAACGAAGGGTAAAAAACTTCCGAGACCCGATTGAGATTCGGATAGTCTTTTTTGGGCTTTAAACAATCCATTGACGGCTGAAAGCTTTCAAAGACGTAGAACTCACACAGAGCTCCGTTTTCACTGGTTAAGGCTCTCGTTACTCTAAACGAGCCGGAAGTTATGGCCGTCCGAATAATCGATATCTGCAGGGTGCAACATCCACGGTGCAAGGTGCAACATCCATCCGAAATGGCGAAACAGTGCCGTAAAACTTTTAGAAATGCGTGCCTGGATTTGAAACGAAACAGTGCCTTGGTACACCACTCTCCAGTGATGCTAAATCGATGACCAGCCCGGTAATCCAGTTTTACCGTAAAAATCCACGTGTCGAAAAAACGAAGGGTAAAAAAATTCCGAGACCCGATTGAGATTCGGATAGTCTTTTTTGGGCTTTAAACTATCCATTGACGGCTGAATGCTATCAAAGCCGTAGAACTCACACAAGCCTTCATTTTGGCTGGTTATGGCTCCCGTAACTCTAAACGAGCCAGAATTTATGTCCATCCGAATAATCGATATCAACAGGGTGCAACATCCACGGTTCAAGGTGCAACATCCGTCCAAAATGGAGAAACAGTGCCGTACGACATCTCGAAATGCGTGCATGGATTTGAAACGGACCAGTGCCATAGTGCACCACTCTCCAGCGATGGTTAATCGAAGACCAGCCACGGTAATCCCGTTTTGCCATAAAAATCCACATGTCGAAAAAACCAAGGGTAAAAAACTTTCGAGAACCGATTGAGATTCGGATAGTCTTTTTTGGGTTTTAAACTGTCCATTAACGGCTAAAAGCTTTCGAAGCCGTAGAACTCACATAGAGATTCGTTTTGACTGGTTATGGCTCCCGTAACTCTAAACGAGCCCAAAGTTATGGTCGTCCGAATAATCGATATCTACAGTGTGCAACATCCACGGTGCAAGGTGCAACATCCGTCCGTAATGGCGAAACAGTGCCGTATGACTTTTAGAAATGTGTGCACGGATTTGAAGTGGAATAGTACCATGGTGCACCACTCTCCAGCAATGGTAAATCGAAGACCAGCCCTGGTAATCCCGTTTTACCGTAAAAATCCATGTGTCGAAAAAACGAACGGTAAAAAGCTTCCGAGACCCGATTGAGATTCGGATTATCTTTTTTGGGCTTTAAACTATCCATTGACGGCTGAAAGCTGTCAAATCCATAGAACTCACACATGCCTTCGTTTTGACTGGTAATGGCTCCCGTAACTCTAAACAAGCCAGAAGTTATGGCCGTCCGAATAATCGATATCTACAGGGTGCAACATCCGTCCGAAATGGCGAAACAACGCCGTACGACTTTTAGAAATGCATGCATGGATTTGAAATGGAACAATACCATGGTGCACCACTCTCCAGCGATGGTAAATCGAAGTCCAGCCATGGTAATCCCGTTTTACCGTAAAAATCCACGTGTCGAAAAGACGAAGGGTTAAAAACTTTCGAGACCCGATTGAGATTCGGATAGTCTTTTTTGGGCTTTAAACTATCCATTCATGGCCGAAATATTTCAAAGCCATAGAACTCACACAGAGCTCCGTTTTGACTAGCTATGGCTCTCGTAACTCTAAACGAGCCAGAAGTTATGGCCGTTCGAATAATCGATATCTGCAGGGTGCAACATCCATGGTGCAAGGTGCAACATCCGTCTGAAATGGAGAAACAGTTCCGTACAACTTTTAGGAATGCGTGCATGGATTTGAAACGAAACATTATCATGGTACACCACTCTCCAGTGATGGTAAATTGAAGACCAGCCCCGGCAATCCCCTTTACCGTAAAAATCCACGTGTCGAAAAAACGAAGAGTAAAAAATTTCCTAGAACAGATTGAGATTCAGATAGTCATTTTTGGTCTTTAAACTATCCATTGACGACTAAAAGCTTTCAAAGTCGTAGAACTCACACAGAGCTTCATTTCGACTAGTTCTGGCTCTCGTAACTCTAAACGAGCCAGAAGTTATGGCCATCCGAATAATCGATATCTGCCACGTGCAACATCCACGGTGCAAGGTGCAATATCCATCCGAAATGGAGAAACAGTGTCGTACGACTTTTAGAAATGCGTGCATGGATTTGAAACGGAACAATACCATGGTAGACCATTCTGCAGCGATGGTAAATCGAAGACCAACCACGGTAATCCCGTTTTACCTTAAAAATCCACGTGTCGAAAAAACGAAGGGTAAAAAACTTCCGAGACCCGATAGAGATTCGGATAGTCTTTTTTGGGCTTTAAACTATCCATTGACGGCTGAAAGCTTTCAAAGACGTAGAAGTCACACAGAGCTCTGTTTTGACTGGTTATGGCTCTCGTAACTCTAAACGAGTCAGAAGTTATGGCCGTCCGAATAATCGATATCTACAGGGTGCAACATCCACGGTGCAAGGTGCAACATCCGTCCGAAATGGCGAAACAGTGCCGTAAAACTTTTAGAAATGCGTGCATGGATTTGAAACGAAACAGTACCTTGGTACACCACTCTCCAGTGGTGCTAAATCGAAGACTAGCCCGACAATCCCGTTTTACCGTAAAAATCTACGTGTCGAAAAAACGAAGGGCAAAAAACTTCCGAGACCCGATTGAGATTCGGATAGTCTTTTTTGAGCTTTAAACTATCCATTGACGGCTGAAAGATTTCAAAGACGTAGAAGTCACACAGAGCACCGTTTTGACTGGTTATGGCTCTCGTAACTCTAAACGAGCCAGAAGTTATGGCCGTCCGAATAATCGATATCTGCAGGTTGCAACATCCACGGTGCAAGGTGCAACATCCGTCCGAAATGGCGAAACAGTGCCGTACAACTTTTAGAAATGCGTGCATGGATTTGAAACAAAACAGTACCTTGTTACACCACTCTCCAGTGATGATAAATCGAAGACCAGCCCGATAATCCCGTTTTACCGTAAAATCCACGTGTCGAAAAAACGAAGGGTAAAAAACTTCCCAGACCCGATTGAGATTCGGATAGTCTTTTTTGGGCTTTAAACTATCCATTTACGCTGAAAGATATCAAAGCCGTAGAACTCACACAAGCCTTCGATTTGGCTGGTTATGGCTCCCGTAACTCTAAACGAGCCAGAATTTATGTACGTCCGAATAATCGATATCAACAGGGTGCACCATCCACGGTTCAAGGTGCAACATCCGTCTGAAATGGCGAAACAGTTTCGTACGACTTTTAGAAATGCGTGATGGATTTGAAACAGAACAGTGCCATAGTGCACCACTCTCCAGCGATGGTTAATCGAAGACCAGCCACGGTAATCCCGTTTTGCCGTAAAAATGCACATGTCGAAAAAACGAAGGGTAAAAAACTTTCGAGAACCGATTGAGATTCGGATAGTCTTTTTTGGGCTCTAAACTCTCCATTGACGGCTAAAAGGTTTCAAAGCCGTAGAACTCACATAGAGCTTCGTTTTGACTGGTTATGGCTCTCGTAACTCTAAACGAGCCCAAAGTTATGGCCGTCCGAATAATCGATATCTACAGTGTGCAACATCCACGGTGCAAGGTGCAACGTCCGTCCGTAAAGGCGAAACGGTGCCATACGACTTTTAGAAATGCGTGCACGGATTTGAAATGGAACAGTACCATAGTGCACCATTCTCCAGCAATGGCAAATCGAAGACCAGCCCTGGTAATCCCGTTTTACCGTAAAAATCCACGTGTCAAAAAAACGAAGGATAAAAAACTTCCGAGACCCGATTGAGATTCGGATTGTCTTTTTTGGGCTTTAAACTATCCATAGACGGCTGAAAGCTGTCAAAGCCAAAGAACTCACACATGCCTTCGTTTTGACAGGTTATGGCTCCTGTAACTCTAAACAAGCCAGAAGTTATGGCCGTCCGAATAATCGATATCTACAAGGTGCAACATCCGTCCGAAATGGCGAAACAACGTCGTACGACTTTTAGAAATGTATGCATGGATTTCAATGGAACGGTACCATGGTGCACCACTCTCCAGCGATGGTAAATCGAAGTCCAGCCACGGTAATCCTGTTTTACCGTAAAAATCCACGTGTCGAAAAAACGAAGAGTTAAAAACTTTCGAGATTCGATTGAGATTCGGATAGTCTTTTTTGGGCATTAAACTATCGATTGATGGCCGAAATCTTTCATAGCCGTAGAACTCACACAGAGCTCCGTTTTGACTGGTTATGGCTCTCGTACCTCTAAACGAGCCAGAATTTATGGCCGTTCGAATAATCGATAACTGTAGGGTGCAACATCCATGGTGCAAGGTGCAAAATCCGTCCGAAATGGCGAAATAGTGTCGTACAACTTTTAGAAATGCGTGCATGGATTTGAAACGAAACATTATCATGGTACACCACTCTCCAGTGATGGTAAATCGAAGACCATCCCCAGTAATCCCCTTTACCGTAAAAATCCACGTGTCGATAAAACGAAGGGTAAAAGACTTGCTAGAACCGATTGAGATTCAGATAGTCTTTTTTGGTCTTTAATCTATCCATTGATGACCAAAAGCTTTCAAAGTTGTAGAACTCACAGAGAGCTTCATTTTGACAGGTTCTGGCTCTCGTAACTCTAAACGAGCCAGAAGTTATGGCCATCCGAATAATCGATATCTACCGCGTGCAGCATCCACGGTGCAAGGTGCAATATCCATCCGAAATGGAGAAACAGTGTCGTACGACTTTTAGAAATGCGTTCATGGATTTGAAATGGAACAGTACCATGGTTCACCACTCTGCAGCGATGGTAAATCGAAGACCAGCCCCGGTAATCCCGTTTTACCGTAAAAATCCACGTGTCGAAAAAACGATGGGTAAAAAACTTCCGAGACCCGATTGAGATTCGGATAGTCTTTTTTGGGCTTTAACCTATCCATTGACGGCTGAAATCTTTCAAAGACGTAGAAGTCACACAGAGCTCCGTTTTGACTGGTTATGGCTCTCGTAACTCTAAACGAGCCAGAAGTTATGGCCGTCCGAATAATCGATATCTGCAGGGTGCAACATCCACGGTGCAAGGTGCAACATCCGTCCGAAATGGCGAAACAGTGCCGTAAAACTTATAGAAATGCGTGCATGGATTTGAAACGAAACAATACCTTGGTACACCACTCTCCAGTGATGCTAAATCGAAGACCAGCCCGACAATCCCGTTTTACCGTAAAAATCCACGTGTCGAAAAAACGAAGGGCAAAAAACTACCGAGACCCGATTGAGATTCGGATAGTCTTTTTTGGGCTTTAAACTATCCATTGACGGCTGAAAGATTTCAAAGACGTAGAAGTCATGCAGAGCACCGTTTTGACTGGTTATGGCTCTCGTAACTCTAAACGAGCCAGAAGTTATGGCCGTCCGAATAATCGATATCTGCAGGTTGCAACATCCACGGTGCAAGGTGCAACATCCGTCCGAAATAGCGAAACAGTGCCGTACAACTTTTAGAAATGCGTGCATGGATTTGAAACAAAACAGTACCTTTTTACACCACTCTCCAGTGATGCTAAATCGAAGACTAGCCCGATAATCCTGTTTTACTGTAAAATCCACGTGTCGAAAAAACGAAGGGCAAAAAACTTCCAAGACCCGATTGAGATTCGGATAGTCTTTTTTGGGCTTTAAACTATCCATTGACGGCTGAAAGATATCAAAGCCGTAGAACTCACACAATCCTTCGTTTTGGCTGGTTATGGCTCCCGTAACTCTAAACAAGCCAGAATTTATAACCGTCCGAATAATCGACATCAACAGGGTGCAGCATCCACGGTTCAAGGTGCAACATCCGTCTGAAATGGCGAAAAAGTGCCGTACGACTTTTAGAAATGCGTGCATGGATTTGAAACGGAACAGTTCCATAGTGCACCGCTCTCCAGCGATGGTTAATCGAAGACCAGCCACGGTAATCCCGTTTTGCCGTAGAAATCCACATGTCGAAAAAACGAAGGGTAAAAAACTTTCGAGAACCGATTGAGATTCGGATAGTCTTTTTTGGGCTCTAAACTCTCCATTGACGGATAAAAGCTTTCAAAGCCGTAGAACTCACATAGAGCTTCGTTTTGACTGGTTATGGCTCCCGTAACTCTAAACGAGCCCAAAGTTATGGCCGTCCGAATAATCGATATCTACAGTGTGCAACATCCACGGTGCAAGGTGCAACGTCCGTCTGTAATGGCGAAACAGTGCCGTACGACTTTTAGAAATGCGTGCACGGATTTGAAATGGAACAGTACCATGGTGCACCACTCTCCAGCAATGGTAAATCGAAGACCAGCCCCGGTAATCCCGTTTTACCGTAAAAATCCACGTGTCGAAAAAACGAAGGATAAAAAACTTTCGAGGCCCGATTGAGATTCGGATTTTCTCTTTTGGGCTTTAAACTATCCATTGACGGCTAAAAGCTATCAAAGCCAAAGAACTCACACATGCCTTCGTTTTGACTGGTTATGGCTCCCGTAACTCTAAACAAGTCAGAAGTTATGGCCGTCCGAATAATCGATATCTACAGGGTGCAACATCCGTCCGAAATGGCGAAACAACGCCGTACGACTTTTACAAATGCATGCATGGATTTGAAATGGAACGGTACCATGGTGCACCACTCTCCAGCGATGGTAAATCGAAGTCCAGCCACGGTAATCCCGTTTTACCTTAAAAATCCACGTGTCGAAAAAACGAAGGGTTAAAAACTTTCGAGACCCGATTGAGATTCAGATAGTCTTTTTTGGGTTTTAAACTATCCATTGATGGCCGAAATCTTTCAAAGCCATAGAACTCACACAGAGCTCCGTTTTGACTGGTTATGGCTCTCGTAACTCTAAACGAGCCAGAAGTTATGGTCGTCCGAATAATCGATATCTGCAGGGTGCAATATCCATGGTGCAAGGTGCAACATCCATCCGAAATGGCGAAACAGTGCCGTACAACTTTCAGGAATGCGTTAATGGATTTGAAACGAAACATTATCATGGTACACCACTCTCCAGTGATGGTAAATCGAAGACCAGCCCCGGTAATCCCCTTTACCGTAAAAATCCACGTGTCGAAAAAACGAAGGGTAAAAAACTTCCTAGAACCGATTGAGATTCAGATAGTCTTTTTTGGTCTTTAAACTATCCATTGATGACTAAAAGCTTTCAAAGTCGTAGAACTCACACAGAGCTTCATTTTGACTGGTTCTGGCTCTCGTAACTCTAAACGAGCCAGAAGTTATGGCCATCCGAATAATCGATATCTGCCGCGTGCAACATCCACGGTGCAAGGTGCAATATCCATCTGAAATGGCGAAACAGTGTCGTACTACTTTTAGAAATGCGTGCATGGATTTGAAACGGAACAATACCATGGTACACCACTCTGCAGCGATGGTAAATCGAAGACCAGCCCCGGTAATCCCGTTTTACCGTAAAAATCCACGTGTCGAAAAAACGAAGGGTAAAAAACTTCCGAGACCCGATTGAGATTCGGATAGTCTTTTTTGGGCTTTAAACTATCCATTGAAGGCTGAAAGCTTTCAAAGACGTAGAAGTCACACAGAGCTCCGTTTTGACTGGTTATGGCTCTCGTAACTCTAAACGAGCCAGAAGTTATGGCCGTCCGAATAATCGATATCTGCAGGGTGCAACATCCACGGTGCAAGGTGCAACATCCGTCCGAAATGGCGAAACAGTGCCGTAAAACTTTTAGAAATGCGTGCATGGATTTGAAACGAAACAGTACCTTGGTACACCACTCTCCAGTGGTGCTAAATCGAAGACCAGCCCGACAATCCCGTTTTACCGTAAAAATCCACGTGTCGAAAAAACGAAGGGCAAAAAATTTCCGAGACCCGATTGAGATTCGGATAGTCTTTTTTGGGCTTTAAACTATCCATTGACGGCTGAAAGATTTCAAAGACGTAGAAGTCACACAAAGCACCGTTTTGACTGGTTATGGCTCTCGTAACTCTAAACGAGCCAGAAGTTATGGCCGTCCGAATAATCGATATCTGCAGGTTGCAACATCCACGGTGCAAGGTGCAACATCTGTCCGAAATGGCTAAACAGTGCCGTACAACTTTTAGAAATGCGTGCATGGATTTGAAACAAAACAGTACCTTGTTACACCACTCTCCAGTGATGCTAAATCGAAGACCAGCCCGATAATCCCGTTTTACCGTAAAATCCACGTGTCGAAAAAACGAAGGGCAAAAAACTTCCGAGACCCGATTGAGATTCGGATAGTCTTTTTTGGGCTTTAAACTATCCATTGACGCTGAAAGATATCAAAGCCATAGAACTCACACAAGCCTTCGTTTTGGCTTGTTATGGCTCCCGTAACTCTAAACGAGCCGGAATTTATGTCCGTCCGAATAATCGATATCAACAGGGTGCATCATCCACGGTTCAAGGTGCAACATCCTTCTGAAATGGCGAATCAGTGTCGTACGACTTTTAGAAATGCGTGCATGGATTTGAAACGGAACAGTGCCATAGTGCACCACTCTCCCACGATGGTTAAACGAAGACCAGCCACGGTAATCCCGTTTTGCTGTAAAAATCCACATGTCAAAAAAACGAAGGGTAAAAAACTTTCGAGAACCGATTGAGATTCGTATAGTCTTTTTTGGGCTCTAAACTCTCCATTAACGGCTAAAAGGTTTCGAAGCCGTAGAACTCACATAGAGCTTCGTTTTGACTGATTATGGCTCCCGTAACTCTAAACGAGCCCAAAGTTATGGCCGTCCAAATAATCGATATCTACAGTGTGCAACATCCACGGTGCAAGGTGCAACGTCCGTCCGTAATGGCAAAACAGTGCCGTACGACTTTTAGAAATTCGTGCACGGATTTGAAATGGAACAGTACCATGGTGCACCACTCTCCAGCAATGGCAAATCGAAGACC
Source organism: Allium cepa (assembly GCA_030765085.1). Lineage (NCBI taxonomy): Eukaryota > Viridiplantae > Streptophyta > Magnoliopsida > Asparagales > Amaryllidaceae > Allium > Allium cepa. The sequence goes on from CM060930.1 coordinate 246,788,071, forward strand.
AGCCCTGGTAATCCCGTTTTACCATAAAAATCCACGTGTCGAAAAAACGAAGGATAAAAAACGTCCGAGACCCGATTGAGATTAGGATTGTCTTTTTTGGGCTTTAAACTATCCATTGACGGCTGAAAGCTGTCAAAGCCAAAGAACTCACACATGCTTTCGTTTTGACTGGTTATGGCTCCCGTAACTCTAAACAAGCCAGAAGTTATGGCCGTCCGAATAATCGATATCTACAAGGTGCAACATCCGTCCGAAATGGCGAAACAACGCCGTACGACTTTTAGAAATGTATGCATGGATTTGAAATGGAATGGTACCATGGTGCACCACTCTCCAGCGATGGTAAATCGAAGTCCAGCCACGGTAATCCCGTTTTGCCGTAAAAATCCACGTGTCGAAAAAACGAAGGGATAAAAACTTTCGAGATTCGATTGAGATTCAGATAGTCTTTTTTGGGCATTAAACTATCCATTGATGGTCGAAATCTTTCAAAGCCGTAGAACTCACACAGAGCTCCGTTTTGACTGGTTATGGCTCTCGTAACTCTAAACGAGCCAGAAGTTATGGCCGTCCGAATAATCGATATCTGCAGGGTGCAACATCCATGGTGCAAGGTGCAACATCCGTCCGAAATGGCGAAACAGTGTCGTACAACTTTTAGAAATGCGTGCATGGATTTGAAACGAAACATTATCATGGTACACCACTCTCCAGTGATGGTAAATCAAAGACCAGCCCCAGTAATCCCCTTTACCGTAAAAATCCACGTGTCGATAAAACGAAGGGTAAAAGACTTCCTAGAACCGATTGAGATTCAGATAGTCTTTTTTGGTCTTTAATCTATCCATTGATGACCAAAAGCTTTCAAAGTTTTAGAACTCACACAGAGCTTCATTTTGACTGGTTCTGGCTCTCGTAACTCTAAACGAGCCAGAAGTTATGGCCATCCGAATAATCGATATCTACCGCGTGCAACATCAACGGTGCAAGGTGCAATATCCATCCGAAATGGCGAAACAGTGTCGTACGACTTTTAGAAATGCGTGCATGGATTTGAAATGGAACAGTACCATGGTACACCACTCTGCAGCGATGGTAAATCGAAGATCAGCCCCGTAATCCCGTTTTACCGTAAAAATCCACGTGTCGAAAAAACGAAGGGTAAAAAACTTCCAAGACCCGATTGAGATTCGGATAGTCTTTTTTGGGCTTTAACCTATCCATTGACGGGTGAAAGCTTTCAAAGACGTAGAAGTCACACAGAGCTCCGTTTTGACTGGTTTTGGCTCTCGTTACTCTAAACGAGCCAGGAGTTATGGCCGTCCGAATAATCGATATCTGCAGGGTGCAACATCCACGGTGCAAGGTGCAACATCCGTCCGAAATGGCGAAATAGTGCCGTAAAACTTTTAGAAATGCGTGCATGGATTTGAAACGAAACAGTACCTTGGTACACCACTCTCCAGTGATGCTAAATCGAAGACCAGCCCGACAATCCCGTTTTACCGTAAAAATCCACGTGTCGAAAAAACGAAGGGCAAAAAACTTCCGAGACCCGATTGAGATTCGGATAGTCTTTTTTGGGCTTTAAACTATCCATTGACGGCTGAAAGATTTCAAAGACGTAGAAGTCACGCAGAGCACCGTTTTGACTGGTTATGGCTCTCGTAACTCTAAACGAGCCAGAAGTTATGGCCGTCCGAATAATCGATATCTGCAGGTTGCAACATCCACGGTGCAAGGTGCAACATCCGTCCGAAATGGCGAAACAGTGCCGTACAACTTTTAGAAATGCGTGCATGGATTTGAAACAAAACAGTACCTTTTTACACCACTCTCCAGTGATGCTAAATCGAAGACTAGCCCGATAATCCTGTTTTACTGTAAAATCCACGTGTCGAAAAAACGAAGGGCAAAAAACATCCGAAACCCGATTGAGATTCGGATAGTCTTTTTTGGGCTTTAAACTATCCATTGACGGCTGAAAGATTTCAAAGACGTAGAAGTCACGCAGAGCACCGTTTTGACTGGTTATGGCTCTCGTAACTCTAAACGAGCCAGAATTTATGCCCGTCCGAATAATCGATATCAACAGGGTGCAGCATCCACGGTTCAAGGTGCAACATCCGTCTGAAATGGCAAAAAAGTGCCGTACGACTTTTAGAAATGCGTGCATTGATTTGAAACGGAACAGTGCCATAGTGCACCGCTCTCCAGCGATGGTTAATCGATGACCAGCCACGGTAATCCCGTTTTGCCGTAAAAATCCACATGTCGAAAAAACGAAGGGTAAAAAACTTTCGAGAACCGATTGAGATTCGGATAGTCTTTTTTGGGCTCTAAACTCTCCATTGACGGATAAAAGCTTTCAAAGCCGTAGAACTTACATAGAGCTTCGTTTTGACTGGTTATGGCTCCCGTAACTCTAAACGAGCCCAAAGTTTTGGCCGTCCGAATAAGCGATATCTACAGTGTGCAACATCCACGGTGCAAGGTGCAACGTCCGTCTGTAATGGCGAAACAGTGCCGTACGACTTTTAGAAATGCGTGCACGGATTTGAAATGGAACAGTACCATGGTGCACCACTCTCCAGTAATGGCAAATCGAAGACCAGCCCTGGTAATCCCGTTTCACCGTAAAAATCCACGTGTCGAAAAAACGAAGGATAAAAAACTTTCGAGACCCGATTGAGATTCGGATTGTCTTTTTTGGGCTTTAAACTATCCATTGACGGCTGAAAGCTGTCAAAGCCAAAGAACTCACACATGCCTTCGTTTTGACTGGTTATGGCTCCCGTAACTCTAAATAAGCCAGAAGTTATGGCCGTCCGAATAATCGATATCTACAGGGTGCAACATCCGTCCGAAATGGCGAAACAACGCCGTACGACTTTTAGAAATGCATGCATGGATTTGAAATGAAATGGTACCATGGTGCACCACTCTCTAGCGATGGTAAATCAAAGTCCAGCCACGGTAATCCCGTTTTACCTTAAAAATCCACGTGTCGAAAAAACGAAGGGTTAAAAACTTTCGAGACCCGATTGAGATTCGGATAGTCTTTTTTGGGCTTTAAACTATCCATTGATGGACGAAATCTTTCAAAGCCATAGAACTCACACAGAGCTCCGTTTTGACTGGTTGTGGCTCTCGTAACTCTAAACGAGCCAGAAGTTATGGCTGTCCGGATAATCGATATCTACAGTGTGCAACATCCACGGTGCAAGGTGCAACGTCCGTCTGTAATGGCGAAACAGTGCCGTACGACTTTTAGAAATGCGTGCACGGATTTGAAATGGAACAGTACCATGGTGCACCACTCTCCAGCAATGGTAAATCGAAGACCAGCCCTGGTAATCCCGTTTTACCGTAAAAATCCACGTGTCGAAAAAACGGAGGATAAAAAACTTCCGAGACCCGATTGAGATTCAGATAGTCTTTTTTGGACTTTAAACTATCCATTGACGGCTGAAAGCTATCAAAGCCATAGAACTCAGACATGCCTTCGTTTTGACTGGTTATGGCTCCCGTAACTCTAAACAAGACAGAAGTTATGGTCGTCCGAATAATCGATATCTACAGGGTGCAACATCCGTCTGAAATGGAGAAACAACGCCGTACGACTTTTAGATATGCATGCATGGATTTGAAATGGAACGGTACCATGGTGCACCACTCTCCAGCGATGGTAAATCGAAGTCCAGCCATGGTAATCCCGTTTTACCGTAAATATCCACCTGTCGAAAAAACGAAGGGTTAAAAACTTTCGAGACCCGATTGAGATTCGGATAGTCTTTTTTGGGCTTTAAACTATCCATTGATGGCCGAAAGCTTTCAAAGCCGTAGAACTCATACAGAGCTCCGTTTTGACTAATTATGGCTCTCGTAACTCTAAACGTGCCAGAAGTTATGGCCGTCCGAATAATCGATATCTGCAGGGTGCAACATCCATGGTGCAAGGTGCAACATCCGTCCAAAATGGCGAAACAGTGCCGTACAACTTTTAGAAATGCGTGCATGGATTTGAAACGAAACATTATCATGGTACACCACTCTCCAGTGATGGTAAATCGAAGACCAGCCCCGGTAATCCCGTTTTACCGTAAAAATCCACGTGTCGAAAAAACGAAGGGTAAAACACTTCCGGGACCCGTTTGAGATTCGGATAGTCTTTTTCGGGCTTTAAACTATCTGTTGACGGCTGAAAGCTGTCAAAGCCGTACAACTGACAACGAGGCAGAAGTTTTGGTCGTCCGAATAATCGATATCTGCCGCGTGCAACATCCACGGTGCAAGGTGCAACATCCGTCCGAAATGGCGAAACAGTGTCGTACGACTTCTAGAAATGCGTGCATGGATTTGAAACGGAACAGTACCATGGTGCACCACACTTCAGCGATTGTAAATCGAAGACCAGCCCTGGTAATCCCGTTTTACCGTAAAAATCCACGTGTTGAAAAAACGAAGGGTAAAAAACTTTCGAGTCCCGATTGAGATTCGGATAGTCTTTTTTGGGCTTTAAATTATCTGTTGACGGCTGAAAGCTGTCAAAGCCTAGAACTTACAAAGAGCTTTGTTTTGACTGGTTATGGCTCCCGTAAATCTAAACGAGCCAGAAGTTTTGGTCGTCGGAATAATCGATATCTACAGGGTGCAACATCCACGGTTTAAGGTGCATCCGTCCGGAATGGCGAAACAGTGTCGTACGACATTTACAACTGCACGCATGGATTTCAAACAGAACAGTACCATGGTACTCCACTCTCCAGCGATGGTAAATCGAAAACCAGCCACGGTAATCCCGTTTTAACGTAAAAATCCACGTGTCGAAAAAACGAAGGGTAAAATATTTCTAAGACCCGATTGAGATTCGGATAGTCCTTTTTGGGATTTAAACTATGGCTTTGACGGCTGAAAGCGGTCAAAGCCATAGAACTCATACAGGCCTTCATTTTGACCGGTTATGGCTCCCGTAATTATATACGAGCCAAAAGTTATGGCCGTTTGAATAATCGATATCTACAGGGTGCAACATCAACGGTTCAAGGTGCAACATCCGTCCGAACTGGCGAAACAGTGCCGTACGACTTTTAGAAACGCGTGCATGTATTTGAAACGGAACAGTACCATGGTGCACCACTCTCCAGCGATGGTAAATGGAAGACCAGCCACGGTGATCCCGTTTTACAATAAAAATCCACGTGTCGAAAAAACGAAGGGTAAAAAACTTCCAAGACCCGATTGAGATTCGGATAGTCTTTTTTGGGCTTTAAACTATCCATTGACGGCTGAAAGCTACCAAAGCCGTAGAACTCACACAGAACATCATTTTGATAGGTTATGGCTCTCGTAACTCTAAACGAGCCAGAAGTTATGGCCATAGGAATAATCGATATCTGTCGTGTGCAATATCCACGGTGCAAGGTGCAACATCCGTCCGAAATTTTAAAACAGTGCCATACAACTTTTAGAAATGCGTGCATGGATTTGAAAGGGAACAGTACCATGGTGTACCACGCTGCAGCGATGGTAAATCGAAGAACAGCACCGGTAATCCCGTTTTACCGTAAAAATCCACGTGTCGAAAAAACGAAAGGTAAAAAACTTCCGAGACCCGATTGAGATTCGAATAGTCTTTTTTGGGCTTTAAACTATCCGTTGACGGCTGAAAGCCGTCAAAGCTGTAGAACTCACGGAGAGCTTCGGTTTGACTGGTTATGGCTACCGTAACTCTAAACGAGCCGGAAGTTATGGCTGTCCGAATAACCGATATCTATAGGGTGTAACATCCATGGTGCAAGGTGCAACATCCGTTCGAAATGGCGAAACAGTGCCATACGACTTTTAAAAATGTGTGCATGGATTTGAAACGGAACAGTACCATGGTGCACCAGTCTCCAGCAATGGTAAATCGAAGACCATCCATGGTAATCCCGTTTTACCGTAAAAATCCACTTGTCGAAAAGACGAAGGGTAAAAAACTTCCAAGAACCGATTGAGGTTCGGATAGTCTTTTTTGGTCTTTATACTATCCATTGATGGCTAAAAGATTTCAAAGTCGTAGAACTCACACAGAGCTTCATTTTGAATCGTTATGCCTCTCGTAACTCTAAACAAGCCAGAAGTTATGGCCATCCGAATAATCGATATCTGCCGCGTGCAACATCCACGGTGCAAGGTGCAACATCCGTCCGAAATGGCGAAACAGTGTCGTACGACTTTTAGAAATGCGTGTATGGATTTGAAACGTAACAGTATGATGGTGCACCACTCGGCAGCGAGGGTAAATCGAAGACCGGCCCAGGTAATCCCGTTTTACCGTAAAAATCCACGTGTCGAAAAAACGAAGGGTAGAAAACTTCCGAGACCCGATTGAGGTTCGGATAGTCTTTTTTGGGCTTTAAACTATCCATTGACGGCTGAAAGCTGTCAAAGCCGTAGAACTCACAGAGAGCTTCGTTTTGACTGGTTATGACTCCCGTAACTCTAAACGAGCAAGAAGTTATGGCTGTCCGAATAATCGATATCTATAGCATGTAACATCCACGGTGCAAGGTGCAACATCCGTCCGAAATGGCGAAACAGTGTCGTACGACTTTTAGAAATACGCGTGTTTGCACCAAAATTGGGCAACACCCTTCGAAAGTTTTTGAAGAGATAATAAATGATGAAATTAAATTGAAAATGAAGATTATCTAACAAAAAGTCCAAGGCACAGAAAAGTAAATAGCACAGAAGACAACGATTTAGAGTGGCTTGGCGATTTGCCTACGTCCACTATGAAGTTATATCGCTTTATTGATTGATACTTGAAGATTACAAGTGTTCTAAAGCGAAGTACAGCAGATAATAAGCTTAAATTCGAAATCAGCAGCAATCATAATGGTATGGAGTGATTCTGGCAGCGTCCGGGCGTGCTTTTATCTCCAAGAATTCTCTGTCCCCTTTTCTGAATGACCAGGGGCTCTATTTATAGGCGTAGGAGGCTGATATTTCACCTAAAATCCGGGAAGACCGCTTCTGGCACGTGAGGGGGGCCCATGCGCTCGTCCTTAGGAAATTGGGCACACATTTGGATCGATTCAAAGTAGGGTTCGAATCGATCAAGAAAGCATCCAATCGAGGTGAAATTTGGTGTGGGCATTCTTCAACATGTATATAAGCTCCTGTGAAAATTTCGTCGCATTTTGACTTGTAGATCTCGAGTTATGATTGATTCAAGATTGCACTTCCGGTCAACAAGCTTTGTTCGAATCGATTCCTTAGGTTCGAATCGATAGGGTCGAATCCATAGGGTCGAATCGACAGGGTCGAATCCATAAGGTTGAATCGATAGGGTTGAATCGATAGGGTCGAACCCATAGGGTCGAATCGATAGGGTCGAATCCATAGGGTTGAATCCATATGGGGGAATCGATAGGTTTGAATCGATAGGGTCGAATCCCTAGGGTCGAATCGATAGGGTCGAATCCATAGGGTAGAATCCATAAGGTGGAATCGATAGGGTCGAATCGATAGGATCGAATCCATAGGGTCGAATCAATAGGGTCGAATCCATAGGGTCGACTCGATAGGGTCGAATCCATTGGGTCAAATCCATAGGGTTGAATCGATAGGGTCGAATCGATAGGGTCGAATCGATAGGGTCGAATCGATAGGATCGAATCCATAGGGTCGAATCCATAGGGTCGAAACCATAGGGTCGAATCCATAGGGTCGACTCTATAGGGTCGAATCCATAGGGTCGAATCCATAGGGTTGAATCCATAGGGTCGAATCCATAGGGTTGAATCGATAGGGTCGAATCCATAGGGTTGAATCGATATAGTCGAATCCATAGGGTCGAATACATAGGGTTGAATCGATAGGGTCCAATCCATAGGGTCGACTCGATAGGGTCGAATCCATAGGGTCGAGTCGGTAGGGTCGAATCCATAGGGTCGAATCGATAAGGTCGAATCCATAGGGTTAAATCCATAGGGTTGAATCGATAGGGTCGAATCCATAGGGTCGACTCGATAGGGTCGAGTCCATATGGTCGACTCGCTAGGGTTGAATCGGTAGGGTTGAATCTGTAGGGTCGAATCCATAGGGTCGAATCCATAGGGTCGAATCCATAGGGTTGAATCGGTAGGGTCAAATCCATAGGGTCGAATCCATAGGGTCGAATCCATCATAACTTGAGCATACGAACTCGGATAGACTTGAAATTTGAAACGTTGGCTCTCGTGGCTTTGCTAGTCATGTCCCATCAATTGCAGCTCAATCTGGACTCGGACAAAATTCAGTGATATTCACAATGAAGCTAAGTATGATCAATCTTTGAGACGAACTATCCTTTGTTTTCGATCGATCTTTTGGTATCACGGCTTTGCCAAAAAGCGGGATAACATTTTCCCCCCAAAGTACGTCTTGTGTAAACATGACGTGCTTTGAAAAGTTGCAGTCTCGTGTTAGTCAACTATGACATGCTTTGCTGAAAGTTGTATTCCATATTGTTGTAACCTTGCGTTGATATGATTGATTGTTGTAGAATATTGCTTTAGTGGTTGGCTGTTGTAATCGTAACAAGCTGAGTATTCGATTCCTATGAATGCTGAAAATCAAATACTAGTCCGACGTACGTGCATATATGTTAACTTGACTTATTTAATGTCGAGTGTTCATGAGTCGTTGTCGGTTTAGTTCGTTGTCGAATTTCGTATTGATTCTCTCCTGAATCGGTTTGAAATTTGAGTTGAAACAACGCTTGATGGTTGTTTTGGACTATCCTTTTGTATCAATCCTCTCCTGAATTGATGTAAGATTTGAGTTGTTGCAACGTTTGCCAGTTGTTTTAGGAAGTTCCTTCATATCGATCCTCTCCTGAACTGATATAGAAGGTTGAAGGATTGACTATGCATTGGGAAAATGGAGAATTCGGTGGATGCAAAATGTTCATTTGCATCGATGTGCTTTGTATAAGTGACGATGATTATAGCCAGACTTTGAAGCTTTGTCATTTGGATATTTCCTTTCAATCTAGTGTACTTGTGGTGTTTTTACCGTTAAGTAGAATTTTTTTATTTGTCAAGCCCGAAGATCTCGACTATACGTCGTAACCGATGAATGATTTGAATTCTGGACTTTGTATCACTTTGGTTAGTGATTAACGCTTATGCTTTCTGTCCTCCAGTTATGGGGAACAACGTTTGTATTTCGGTGGTCGATCGCACTTTTTGCAAACCTTGTGCAGATGTCCACACTCCGGGGACTTAGGCTAATCTGTGATCGATAATCTTGTTCGCACTCTGGGAATTTGAGAGTCATCGACGTTCGTAGCACAGTTCGCATTCTGGTAACTTTGACTTGGCATTTGTACTCTAGTTCACACTTTGAGAATTTGGAGCTGATATTTATACTTAGGTCCGCGCTCCGGGAACCTGGACTGGATGTTTATACTCCGTGTCACGTTCTAGGAATATGGATTTGTGAGGTATATTTTGGTTCGCGCTCCGAAAACCTGGAATTGATGTTCGCACTCCAATTCATGCTCTAGGAACTTGGAGTTCGCGTTGGTGTGTTGGTTCGCACTCCGGGAACCGGGAATTGATGTTTATCCTCCAGTTCTCGCTCTGGTAACTTGGAGCTAGAATGGATGTTTCGATTCGCGCTCCGAGAACCTGTAATTGATGTTTATACTCCAATTCATGCTCTGGGAAGTTGGAGCCCATTCGCGCTGTGGGAACGAGTTGTTGGATGTTTATACTCCAATTCGCGCTTTGGGAAGTTGGAGTCCGTTCGCGCTGTGGGAACGAGTTGTTGGATGTTTATACTCCAATTCACGCTCTGGCAAGTTGGAGTCCATTCGCGCTGTGGGAATGAGTTGTTGGATGTTTATACTCCAATTCGCGCTCTGGGAAGTTGGAGTCCGTTCCCGCTGTGGGAACGAGTTGTTGGATGTTTATACTCCAATTCGCGCTCTGGGAAGTTGGAGTCCGTTCGTGCTGTGGGAACGAGTTGTTGGATGTTTATACTCCAATTCGCGCTCTGGGAAGTTGGAGTCCGTTCGCACTGTGGGAACGAGTTGTTGGATGTTTATACTCCAATTCGCGCTCTGGGAATTTGGAGTCCGTTCGCGCTCTGGGAACGAGTTATTGGATGTTTATACTCCAATTCACGCTCTGGGAAGTTGGAGTTAGTTGTAGGACCGTCGTGTGTTGGTCCAGCTCAGCCTTTGATGTGATGGCTTGCCCCCGAGCTGGGGTTTCACTTAGTGAGTGGCCAGTCGTATCACAGTCACTCGCTATTTGAATAAATTCCAATGTTTGATGGAACTTAACTCTTCGTGTGTGGTGATTGTTGAATGTCGCATTCGATGAATCACTGTTCTAGCTTGAAGAGATAGTAATTTATTGCTGAAATAAGAAAATATGGCAAAGTCAGTGCCTTATTACAAGTTCAAACTTCAGAATGTAAAGGAAATTGTAAAGTATTCATAGATTGAATAGAGCCTGTCATGTGTAGCAATGGCGAAGGTTCTCGCTTCTCCAGGTTCTTGGTAAAATAGGACCGCCAATGTCGACAGCAAGAACAGGTCATTCCCGAGTTTTTGTTCAATCACACATGGCCCTTCCCACGTTGGTTTCCCGTGCAATGGTGTTGAGTGTACACTTCCGTAGACGAAATCACCAATTTTGAAGGTTTGGGGATGAACGTTGACATCGTGCGACCGAGAAACTCGCTTTCAGAGTATGAATGTTCTCAAGTCGGCCTGGTCTCCCATAAGAACACCAACTCCTTTGTCAGTGGGGAATTTTAAGGTTAGGCACCATGGGGCGATAACAGCCATGAATTTAGCAAGGGGTGGTCGGCCTAAGAAAGCATTGTACGGGGAATCTATGTCCATCACTACGAATTGCAACGTCTGGACTCTACAACACTGTCCAGTTCCAAACTCCATCGGTATTTCTAGCTCTCCAACGGGTATGGCCGCGCTCCCGTCGAAGCCGTGAATACTGGATCGGTATGGTTTCAAGTATTTGGCATTTAGATTCATTTGGTCGTAGGCTCACTTAAATATTATATTCACGGAACTTCCGCTATCAACCAGAATCCTTTTCATCCACACGTGGCCTACCTGTGCTGATATGACTAGTGGATCGGTAGTCAGGACTATGATTCTGTCATCATTATTACACTGAAATAAAATGTCGTCAGTCATTGCTTTCTGTCGTTTGATCGGAACTCTATCTTTCAAATTTCTACAGCATGCAAAATCTGCATGCCTAGTGGGAATTCTGTGGCTGGTCTATGATTTAACATTGCTGGAGAGTGGTGCACCATGGTAATACTCTGTTACAAATCCATGCATCCATTTCTAAAAGTCGTACGACACTGTTTCGTCATTTTAGACGGATGTTGCACTGTAGATGTTGCACCCTGTAGATATCGATTCTTCGGAGGGCCATATCTCTTGGCTCGTTTAGAGTTATGGGAGCCATAACCAGTCAAAACGAAGCTCTCTGTGAGTTTTACAGCAATGACCGCTTTCAGCCGTCACTGATTAGTTTCATACCCAAAAAATCCAATCCGAACCACAATCCGGCCTTGGAAGTTTTTTACCCTACTTTTTTTCGTCGCGTGGATTTTTTATGTAAAACAGGAATCCCATGGCTGCTTTATGATTTACCATCGCTGGAGAGTGGTGCACCATGGTACTGCTCCATTATAAATCCATGCCCCATTTCTAAAAACCGTACGTCACTTTTTCCTCATTTTGGACGGATGTTGCACCTTGCACCGTAGATGTTGCACCATGTGGATATCGATTCTTTAGAGGGCATAACTCTTGGCTCGTTTAGTGTTTCGGGATCCATAACCTGTCAAAACGAAGCTCTCTGTGAGTTCTAGAGCTATGACCGCTTTCATCCGTCACTGATTAGTTTCATACCCCAAAAATCCTATCCGAACCTCAATCGGTCTTGGAAGTTTTTTACCCTTCGTTTTTTCGTCACGTGGGTTTTTTCTATAAAACCCAAATCACATGGCTGGTCTATGATTTACCATCGCTGGAGAGTGGTGCACCATGGTACTGCTCCATTACAAATCCACGCACCTATTTCTAAAAGTCGTACGGCTCTGTTTCGTCATTTTGGACGGATGTTGCACCTTGCACCGTACTGTTGCACCCTGTGGATATCGATTCTTCGGAGGGCCATAACTCTTGGCTTGTTTAGTGTTGCGGGAGCCATAACTAGTTAAAACGAAGCTCTCTGTGAGTTCTATAGCAATGGTCGCTATCAGCAGTCACTGGTTAGTTTCATACCCAGAAAATCCTATCGGAACCTCAATCCGACCTTGGAAGTTTTTTACCTTCTTTTTTTCGTCGCGTGGATTTTTTCTGTAAAACGGGAATCCCGTGGCTGCTCTATGATTTACCATCGCTAGAGAGTGGTGCACAATGGTACTGCTCCGTTACAAGTCCATGCACCTATTTCTAAAAGTCGTACGACACTGTTTCGTCATTTTGGACGGATGTTGCACCTTGCACCGTAGATGTCGCACCATGTGGATATCGATTTTTCGGAGGGCATAACTCTTGGCTCGTTCAGCGTTTCGGGAGCCATAACCAGTCAAAATGAAGCTCTCTGTGAGTTCTAGAGCTATGATGACTTTCAGTCGTCACCGGTTAGTTTCATACTCAAAAAATCCTATCCAAACCTCAATCCGGCCTTGGAAGTTTTTTACCCTTCTTTTTTTCGTCGCTTGGATTTTTTCTGTAAAACGGGAATCCCGTGGCTGCTATATGATTTACCATCGCTGGAGAGTGGTGCACCATGGTACTGCTCCGTTACAAGTCCATGCACCCATTTCTAAAAGTCGTACGACACTGTTTCGTCATTTTGGACGGATGTTGCACCTTGCATCGTAGATGTTGCACGTTGTGGATATCGATTTTTTGGAGGGCATAACTCTTTGCTCGTTTAGTGTTTCGGGAGCCATAACCAATCAAAAGGAAGCTCTCTGTGAGTTCTAGAGCTATGACAGCTTTCTGCCGTCACTGATTAGTTTCACACCCAAAAAATCCAGTTTAACACCCAAAAAATCCTATCCGAACCTCAATCTTGTCTTGGAAGTTTTTTACCCTTCATTGTTTTAGTCACGTGGGTTTTTTCTGTAAAACGGAAATCCCATGGCTGGTCTATGATTTACCATCGCTGGAGAGTGGTGCACCATGGTACTTCTCCGTTACAAATCCTTGCACCCATTTCTAAAAGTAGTACGTCACTGTTTCATCATTATGGACGGATGTTGCAACTTGCACCGTAGATGTTGCACCCAATGGATATCGATTCTTCGAAGGGCATAACTCTTGGCTGTTTAGTGTTTCGTGAGCCATAATCAGTCAAAACGAAGCTTTCTGTGAGTTCTAGAGCTAAGATGGCTTTCAGCCGTCACTGATTAGTTTCATACCCAAAAAATCCTATCTGAACCTTAGTCGGATCTTGGAAGTTTTTTACCCTTCATTTTTTCGTCATGTGGGTTTTTTCTATAAAACGGAAATCCCATGGTTGGTCGATGATTTACCATCGCTGGAGAGTGGTGCACCATGGTACTGCTCCGTTACAAATCTGTGCACCCATTTCTAAAAGTCGTACGACACTGTTTTGTCATTTTGGACGGATGTTGCACCTTGCACCGTAGATGTTGCACCCTGTGAATATCGATTCTTCGGAGGGCCATAACTCTTGGCTCGTTTAGAATTACGGAAGCTATAACAAGTAAAAACAAAGCTCTTTGTGAGTTCTACAGCTGTGACCACTTTCATCCGTCACTAGTTAGTTTCATACCCATAAAATCCTATCCGAACCTTAATCGGGTCTTGGAAGTTTTTTACCTTTCATTTTTTCGTCAGGTGGATTTTTTCTATAGAACGGGAATCCCGTGGCTGCTCTATTATTTACCATCGCTGGAGAGTGGTGCACCATGGTAATGCTCTGTTACAAATCCATGAACCCATTTCTAAAAGTCGTACGACATTGTTTCGTCATTTTGGATGGATGTTGCACCTTGCACCGTAGATGTTACACCTTGTGGATATCAATTCTTCGGAGTTCCATAACTCTTGGCTCGTTAGAATTACGGAAGCCATAAGCAGTAAAAACAAAGCACTTTGTGAGTTCTACAGCTATGACCGCTTTCAGCCATCACTGGTTAGTTTCATACCCATAAAATCCTATCCGAACCTTAACCGGGTCTTGGAAGTTTTTTACCCTTCGTTTTTTCGTCAGGTGGATTTTTTCTATAGAACGGGAATCCCGTGGCTGCTCTACTATTTACCATTGTCGGAGACTGGTGCACCATGGTACTGCTCCATTACAAATCCATGCACCCATTTCTAAAAGTCGTACGACGTTGTGTCGTCATTTTGGACGGATGTTGCACCTTGCATCGTAGATGTTGCACCCTGTGGATATCGATTCTTCGGAGGGCATAACTCTGGGCTCGTTTAGTATTTCCGAAGCCATAACTAGTCTATATGAAGCTCTCTGTGTGTTCTAGAGCTATGATTGCTTTCAGCCGTCACTGGTTAGTTTCATACCCAAAAAACCCTACCCGAACCTCAATCGGGTCTTGGAAGTTTTTTACCCTTCGTTTTTCGTCACGTGGGTTTTTTCAGTAATGCTCCACAATAATGCTCCATTACAAATCGCTGGAGAGTCGTGCACCACAGTAATGCTCCATTACAAATCCATGCAACCATTTCTAAAAGTCGTACGACACCGTTTCGTCATTTTGGACGGATGTTGCACTGTAGATGTTGCACCCTGTGGATATCGATTCTTCGGAGGGCCATATCTCTTGGCTCGTTTAGAGTTACGGGAGCCATAACCAGTCAAAACGAAGATCTTTGTGAGTTTTACAGCTATGACCGCTTTCAGCTGTCACTGGTCAGTTTCATACCCAAAAAATCCAATCCGAACCACAATCCGGCCTTGGAAGTTTTTTACCCTAATTTTTTTCGTCGCGTGGATTTTTTCTGTACAACGGGAATCCCGTGGCTGCTTTATGATTTGCCATCGCTGGAGAGTGGTGCACCATGATACTGCTCCGTTACAAATCCATGCCCCATTTCTAAAAGTCGCACGACACTGTTTCGTCATTTTGGACGAATGTTGCACTTTGCACCGTAGATGTTGCACCCTGTGGATATCGATTCTTCGGAGGGCATAACTCTTGGCTCGTTTAGTGTTTCGGGAGCCATAACCAGTAAAAACGAAGCTCGCTGTGAGTTCTAGAACTATGACAGCTTTCAGCTGTCATAGATTAGTTTCATACCCAAAAAATCCTATTCGAACCTCAATCGGGTCTTGAAAGTTTTTTACCCTTCGTTTTTTCGTCACTTGGGTTTTTTCTATAAAACGAAAATCCCATGGCTGGTCTATGATTTACCATCGCTGGAGAGTGGTGCTTTATGGTACGGCACTGTTTCATCATTTTTGACGAATGCTGCACCTTGCACCGTAGATGTTGCATCCTGTGGATATCGATTCTATTGAGGGCCATAATTCTTGGCTCGTTTAGAGTTACGGGAGCCATAACCAGTTAAAACGAAGCTCTCTATGAGTTCTATAGCTATGACCGCTTTCAGAAGTCACTGGTTAGTTTCATACCCAAAAAATCCAATCGGAACCTCAATCCGGCCTTGGAAGTTTTTTACCGTTCTTTTTTTCGTCGCGTGGATTTTTTCTGTAAAATGGGAATCCCGTGGCTGCAATATGATTTACCATCACTGGAGAGTGGTGCACCATGGTACTGCTTCGTTACAAGTCCATGCACCCATTTCCAAAAGTCGTACGGCACTGTTTCGTCATTTTGGACGGATGTTGCACCTTGCATCGTAAATGTTGCATCGTGTGGATATCGATTTTTCGGAGGGCACAACTCTTTGCTCGTTTAGTTCGCGAGCCACAACCAATCCAAACGAAGATCTCTGTGAATTCTAGATCTATGACAGCTTTCAGCCGTCACTGATTAGTTTCATACCCAAAAAATCCTATCCAAAACTCAATTGGGTCTTGGATGTTTTTTACCCTTCGTTTTTTAGTCACATGGGTTTTTTCTATAAAACGGAAATCCCGTGGCTGGTCTACGATTTACCATCGCTGGAGAATCGTGCACTATGGTACTGCTCCGTTACAAATCCATGCACCCATTTCTAAAAGTCGTACGGCGCTGTTTCATCATTTTGGACGGATGTTGCACCCTATGGACATCGATTCTTCGGAGGGAATAACTCTTGGCTCGTTTAGTGTTTCGGGAGCCATAACCAGTCAAAACGAAGCTCGCTGTGAGTTCTAGAGCTGAGACGGCTTTTAGCCGTCGCTGATCAGTTTCACATCCAAAAAATCCTATCCGAACCTCAATCGGATCTAGAAAGTTTTTTACCCTTCGTTTTTTCGTCATGTGGGTTTTTTCTATAAAACGGAAATCCCGTGGTTGGTCTATGATTTACCATCGCTGGAGAGTGGTGCGCCATGGTACTGCTCCGTTATAAATCCATGCACCCATTTCTAAAAGTCATACGACACGGTTTCGTCATTTTGGACGGATGTTGCACCTTGCACCGTACATGTTGCACCCTGTGGATATCAATTCTTCGGAGGGTCATAACTCTTGGCTCGTTTAGAGTTACCGGAGCCATAACCAGTCAAAACGAAGATCTCTGTGAGTTCTATAGTATGACCGCTTTCTACAGCCACTGGTTAGTTTCATACCCAAAAAATCCTATCTGAACCTCAATCCGGCCTTGGAAGTTTTTTACCCTACTTTTTTTCATCGCGTGGATTATTTCCGTAAAACGGGAATCCCGCGGCTGCTCTATGACTTACCAATGCTGGAGAGTGGTGCACCATGGTACTACTCTGTTACAAATCGATGCACCCATTTCTAAAAGTCGTACGGCCCTGTTTCGTCATTTTGGACGGATGGTGCACCTTGCACCATAGATGTTGCACCATGTGGATATCGATTTTTCGGAGGGAATAACTCTTGGCTCGTTTAGTTTTTCGAGAGCCATAACCAGTCAAATCGAAGCTCTCTGTGAGTTCTAGAGCTATGATGGCTTTTAGCCGTCACCGGTTAGTTTCATACCCAAAAAATTCTATCCGAACATCAATCCAGCCTTGGAAGTTTTTTACCCTTCTTTTTTCGTCGCGTGGATTTTTTCTGTAAAACAGGAATCCCATGGCTGTTCTATGATTTACCATCGCTGGAGAGTGGTGCACCATGGTACTTCTCCATTTCAAATCCATGCACCCATTTCTAAAAGTCGTACGACACTGTTTCGTCATTTTGGACGGATGTTGCACCTTGCACCGTAGATGTTGCACCCTGTGGATATCGATTCTTCGGAGGTCCATAACTATTGGCTCGTTTAGAGTTACAGAAGCCATAACTAGTAAAAACAAAGCTTTTTGTGAGTTCTACAGCTATAACTTCTTTCAGCCGTCACTAGTTAGTTTCATACCCAAAAAATCCTATCCGAACCTCAATCGGGTCTTGGTAGTTTTTTACCCTTCGTATTTTCGTCACATGGATTTTTTCTGTAATCGGGAATCCCATGGCTGCTCTATTATTTTCCATCGCTGGAAAGTGGTGCACCATGGTACTGCTCCGTTACAAATCCATGCACCCATTTTTAAAAGTCGTACGACACTGTTTCGTCATTTTGGACGGATGTTGCACTTTGCACCGTAAATGTTGCACCCTGTGCATATCGATTCTTCGGAGGGCCATAACTCTTGGCTCATTTAAAGTTACAGGAGCCACAACCAGTGAAAACGAAGCTCTCTGTGAGTTCTACAGCTATTACAGCTTTCAGCCGTCAATGGTTAGTTTCATACCCAAAAAATCCTATCCGAACCTCAATCCGGCCTTGGTAGTTTTTTACACTTCTTTTTTTTGTCGCGTGGATTTTTTCTGTAAAAAGGGAATCCCATGGCTGGTCTATGAATTACCATCGCTGGAGAGTGGTGCACCATGGTACTGCTCCGTTACAAATCCACCCACCCATTTCTAAAAGTCGCACGGCACTGTTTCGTCATTTTGGACGGATGTTGCACCTTGCACTGTAGATGTTGCACCATGTGGATATCGATTCTTCGGAGGGCCATAACTCTTGGATCGTTTAGATTACAGGAGCCATAACCAGTCAAAACGAAGCTCTATGTGAGTTCTATAGCTATGACCTCTTTCGGCCATCACAGGTTAGTTTCATACCCAAAAAATCCTATCCGAACCTAAATCCGGCCATGGAAATTTTTTACCCTACTTTTTTTCGTCGCGTGGGTTTTTTCTATAAAATTGGAATCCCATGGCCGCTCTATGATTTACCATCGCTAAAGAGTGTTGTACCATGGTACTACTCCTTTACAAATCTATGCACCCATTTCTAAAAGTCGTACGACACTGTTTCGTCATTTTGGACGGATGTTGCACCTTACACCGTAGATGTTGCACCCTGTGGATATCGATTCTTCGGAGGGCGTAACTCTTGGCTCGTTTAGTTTTTCGAGAGCCGTAACCAGTCAAAACGAAGCTCTTTGTGAGTTCTAGAGCTATGATAGCTTTCAGCCGTCACTGATTAGTTTCATACACAAAAAATCCTATCCGAACCTCAATCGGGTCTTGCAAGTTTTTTACCCTTCGTTTTTTCGTCACATGGGTTTTTTCTGTAAAACGGAAATCACATGGCTTGTCTATGATTTACCATCGTTGGAGAGTGGTGCACCATAGTACTGCTCCGTTACAAATCCATGCACCTATTTCGAAAAGTCGTACGACACTTTTTCATCATTTTGGACGGTTGTTGCACCTTGCACCGTAGATGTTGCACCCTGTGGATATCGATTCTTCGGAGGGCCATAACTCTTGGCCTGTTTAGAGTTACGGGAGCCATAACCAGTCAAAATGAAGCTCTTTGTGAGTTCTATAGTATTGTTCGCTTTCAACCATCATTGATTAGTTTCATACCCAAAAAATCCTATCTGAACCTCAATCCGGGCTTGGAAGTTTTTTACCCTTCTTTTTTTGTCGCGTGGATTTTTTCTGTAAAACGGGAATCCCATGGCTGCTCTATGATTTACCATCTCTGTAGAGTGGTGCACCATGGTACTGCTCCATTACAAATCCACGCACCCATTTCTAAAAGTCGTACGGCACTGTTTCGTCATTTTGGACGGATGTTGAACCTTGCACCACAGATGTTGCACCCTGTGGATATCGATTCTTCGGAGGCATAACTCTTAGCTCGTTTAGTGTTTCAGGAGCTATAACTAGTCAAAACGAAGCTCTCTGTGTGTTCTAGAGCTATTATAGCTTCCTGCCGTCACTGATTAGTTTCATACCCAAAAAATCCTATCCGAACCTCAATCGGGTCTTGGAAGTGTTTTACCCTTCGTTTTTTCGTCACGTGGGTTTTTTCTGTAAAACGGAAATCCCATGGCTGGTCCATAATTTACCATCGCTGGAGAGTAGTGCACCATGGTACTGCTCCGTTACAAATCCATCACCCATTTTTAAAAGTCGTACGACACTGTTTCGTCATTTTGGATGGATGTTGCACCTTGCACTGTAGATGTTGCACCCTGTGGATATCGATTCTTCGGAGGGCCATAACACTTTGCTCATTTAGAGTTACGGGAGCCATAACTAATCAAAAAAAAGCTCTCTGTGAGTTCTACAGCTATGACCGCTTTCAGACGTCACTAGTTAGTTCAATACCCAAAAAATACTATCTGAACCTCAATCGGGTCTTGGAAGTTTTTTACCCTTCGTTTTTTCATCACGTGGATTTTTTCTGTAAAACGGGTATCCCGAGGCTGCTCTATGATTTACCATCGCTAGATGGTGGTGTACCATGTACGTTACAAATCCATGCACCCATTTCTAAAAGTCGTATGACAGTATTTCGTCATTTTGGACGGATGTTGCACTTTGTACCGTAGATGTTGCACCCTGTGGATATCGATTCTTCGGAGGGCCATAACTCTTAAATCGTTTAGAGATACGGGAGCCGTAAACAGTCAAAACGAAGCTCTCTGTGAGTCTACATCTATGACAGCTTTCAGCCATGACTGATTAGTTTCATACACAAAAAATCCTATCCGAACCCCAATCGGGTCTTGGAAGTTTTTTGCCCTTCGTTTTTTCGTCACGTGGATTTTTTCAGTAAAACGGGAATCCCGTGGCTGCTCTATGATTTACCATCGCTGGAGAGTGGTGCACCATGGTACAGCTCCATTACAAAACCATGCACCCATTTCTAAAATTCGTACGACACTGTTTCGCCATTTTGGACGGATGTTGCAACTTGCACCGTAGATGTAGCACCCTGTGGATATCGATTCTTCGGAGGGCCATAACTCTTGGCACATTTAGAATTACTGGTGCCACAACTAGTCAAAACGAAGCTCTCTGTGAGTTCTACAGCTATGATGGCTTTCCGCCGTCACTGGTTACTTTCATTACCAAAAAATCCTATCCGAACCTCAATCGGGTCTTGGAAGTTTTTTAACCTTCGTTTTTTCGTCACGTGGATTTTTTCCTATGAAACGGGAATCCCATGGCTGGTCTATGTTTTACCATTGCTGGAGAGTGGTGCACCATGGTATTGCTCCGTTACAAATCCATGGACCCATTTCTAAAAGTCCTACGGCACTGTTTTGTCATTTTGGACAGATGTTGCACCTTGCACCGTAGATGTTGACCCTGTGGATATCGATTCTTCGGAGGGCCATAACTCTTGGCTCGTTTAGAGTTACGGGAGCCATGATGAGTCAAAACGAAAATCTTTGTGAGTTCTATAGCTATGACCGCTTTCAGCCGTCACTGGTTGGTTTCACATACAAAAAATCCTATCCGAACCTCAATCCGGCCTTGGAAATTTTTTACCCATCTTTTTTTCGTCCCGTGGATTTTTTATGTAAAACGGGAATCCCATGGCTGTACTATGATTTAGCATCGCTGGAGAGTGTTGCACCTTGGTACTGCTCCGTTTCAAATCCGTGCACCCATTTCTAAAAGTCGTACGGCACTGTTTCGTCATTTTGGACGGATTTGGCACCTTGCACCGTAGATTTTGCACCCTGTGGATATCGATTCTTCGGAGGGCATAACTCTTGGCACATTTAGTTTTTGGGAGCCATAACCAGTCAAAATGAAGCTCTTTATGGGTTCAAGAGCTATGACAGCTTTCAGCCGTCACTGATTAGTTTCATACGCAAAAATCCTATCCGAACCTCAATCGGGTCTTGGAAGTTTTTTAACCTTCATTTTTCATCAAGTGGATTTTTTTGTACAACGGGAATCCCATGGCTGGTCTATGATTTACCATCGCTGGAGAGTGGTGCCCCATGGTACTGCTCCGTTACAAATCCATGGACCCATTTCTAAAAGTCATACGACACTGTTTCGTCATTTTGGTCGGATGTTGCACTTTGCACCGTAGATGTTGCACCCTGTGGATATAGATTCTTCGGAGGGCTATAACTCTTGGCTCGTTTAGAGTTACGAGAGCCATAACCAGTCAAAACGATGCTCTTTGTGAGTTCTATAGCTATGACTGCTTTCAGCCGTCACTGGTTAGATTCATACACAAAAAATCCTGTCCGAACCTCAATCCGGCTTTGGAAGTTTTTTACCCTTCATTTTTTCGTCACGTGAATTTTTTCTATGAAACGGGAATCCCGTAGCTGGTCTACGATTTACCATCGCTGGAGAGTGGTGCACCATGGTACGAATCCGTTACAAATCCATGCACCTATTTCTTAAAGTCGTACGACACTGTTTCTTCATTTTGGACGAATGTTGCACCTTGCACCGTAGATGTTGCACCCTGTGGATATCGATTCTTCGGAGATCCATAACTCTTGCCTCGTTTAGAGTTACAAGGGCCACAACCAGTCAAAATGAAGTTCTCTGTGAGTTCCAAAGCTATGACAGCTTTCAGCCATCACTGGTTAGTTTCATACCCAAAAAATCCTATCTGAACACAAATCGGGTCTTGGAAGTTTTTTAACCTTCGTTTTTTCGTCACGTGGATTTTTTTCTGTAAAACGGGAATCCCATGGCTGGTCTATGATTTACCATCGCTGGAGAGTGGTGCACCATGGTACTGCTCCATTACAAATCCATGCACCCATTTCTAAAATTCGTACGACACTGTTTTGCCATTTTGGACGGATGTTGCACCTTGCACCGTAGATGTTGCCCCCTGTGGATATCGATCCTTCAGAGGGCATAACTCTTGGCTCGTTTTGTGTTTCGGGAGCCATAACCAGTCGAAACGAAGCTCTCTGTGAGTTCTAGAGCTATGACAGCTTTTAGCCGTCACTGATTAGTTTCATACCCAAAAAATCCTATCCGAACCTCAATCGGGTCTTGGAATTTTTTTACCCTTCGTTTTTTCGTCATGTGGCTTTTTTCTGTAAAACAGAAATCCCGTGGATGGTCTATAATTTAACATCGCTGGAGAGTGGTGCACCATGGCACTGCTCCGTTACAAATCCATGCACCCATTTCTAAAAGTCATACGACATTGTTTCGTCATTTTGGACGGATGTTGCACCTTGCACCGTAGAAGTTGCACCCTATGGATATTGATTATTCGGAGGGCCATAATTCATGGCTTGTTTAGAGTTACGGGATCCATAACCAGTCAAAATGAAACTCTCTGTGAGTTCTATAGCTATGACCGCTTTTAGCCGTCACTGGTTAGTTTCATACCCAAAAAATCCCATCTGAACCTCAATCTAGCCTTGGGATTTTTTTACCCTTCATTTTTTCGTCGCGTGGATTTTTTCTGTAAAACGGGAATCCGGTGGCTGCTCTATGATTTAACATCGCTGAAGAGTGGTGCACCAGGGTATTGCTCCGTTACAAATCCATGCACCCATTTCTAAATGTCATACGTTACTATTTTGTCATTTTGGACGGATGTTGCACCTTGCACCGTAGATGTTGCACTTTGTGGATATCGATTCTTCGAAGGGCATAACTCTTGGCTTGTTTAGTTTTTCGGGAGCCATAACCAGTTAAAAAGAAGCTCTTTGTGAGTTCTAGAGCTATGACCGTTTTCAGCCGTCACTGATTAGTTTCATACCCAAAAAATCCTATCCGAACCTCAATAGGGTCTTGGAAGTTTTTTACCCTTCTTTTTTTCGTCACGTGGGTTTTTCTGTAAAACGGAAATCCTGTGGCTGGTCTATGATTTACCAACGCTGGAGAGTGGTGCACCATGGTACTGCTCCGTTACGAATCCATTCACCCATTTCTAAAAGTCGTACGTCACTGTTTCGTCATTTTGGACGGATGTTGCACCTTGCACCGTAGATGTTGCATCCTGTGGATATCGATTCTTCGGAGGGCCATAACTCTTGGCTCCTTTAGAGTTACAGGAGCCATAACCAGTGAGAACGAAGCATTCTGTGAGTTCTACAGCTATGACTTCAGCCGTCATTGGTTAGTATCATACCCAAAAAAAAGCTATCTGAACCTCAATCAGGTCTTGGAAGTTTTTTACCCTTCGTTTTTTCGTCGCGTGGATTTTTTCTGTAAAACGGGAATCCCGTTGCTGGTCTATGATTTACCATCGCTGGAGAGTGGTGCACCAAGGTACTGCTTTGTTAAAAATCCATGCACCCATTTCTAAAAGTCGTACGACACTGTTTCATCATTTTGGACGGATGTTGCACCTAGCACGTAGATGTTGCACCCTGTGGATATCGATTTAACGGAGGACCATAACTCTTGGCTCGTTTAGTGTTTCGGGAGCCATAACCTGTCAAAACAAAGCTCTATGCGAGTTCTACAACTATGACATCTTTCAGACGTCACTGGTTTGTTTCATACCCAAAAAATCCTATCCGAACCTGAATCGGGTCTTGGAAGTTTTTTAACCTTCGTTTTTTCGTTACGTGGATTTTTTCTGTAAAACGGGAATCGCATGGCTGGTCTATTATTTACCATCACTGGCGAGTGGTGCACCATTCTATTGCTCCATTACAAATCCATGGACTCATTTCTAAAAGTCGTACGGCACTGTTTCATCATTTTGGACGGATGTTGCACCTTGCACCGTAGATGTTGCACCCTGTGGATATCGATTCTTCGGAGGGCCATAACTCTTGGCTCGTTTAGAGTTACGGGAGCCATGACCAGTCAAAACGAAGCTCTTTGTGAGTTCTATAGCTAGGACCTATTTTAGCCGTCACTGGTTAGTTTCAAACGCAAAAAATCCTATCCGAACCTCAATCCGGCCTTGGAAATTTTTTACCCTTCTTTTTTTCGTCGCGTGGATTTTTTATGTAAAACGGGAATCCCATGGCGGCTCTATGATTTAACATCGCTAGAAAGTGTTGCACCATGGTACTACTTCGTTTCAAATCTGTGCACCCATTTCTAAAAGTCGTACGGCACTGTTTCTTCATTTGGGACGGATGTTGCAGCTTGCACCGTAGATGTTGCAGCCTGTGGATATCGATTCTTCGGAGGGCATAACTCTTGGCACGTTTATTTTTTCAGGAGCCATAACCTGTCAAAACAAAGCTCTCTGTGAGTTCTAGAGCTATGATAGCTTTCAGCCGTCACTGATTAGTTTCATACCCAAAAAATCCTATCCGAACCTCAATCGGGTGTTGGAAGTTTTTTACCCTTCGTTTTTTCGTCACGTGGGTTTTTTCTGTAAAATGGGAATTCCGTGGCTGGTCTATGATTTACCATTGCTGGAGAGTGGTGCACCATGGTACTTCTCCTTTACAAATCCATGCACCCATTTCTAAAAGTCATACGACATTGTTTCTTCATTTTGGACGGATGTTGCACCTTGCACCGTAGATGTTGCACCCTTCGGATATCAATTCTTCAGAGGGCCATAACTCTTGGCTCGTTTAGAGTTACGGGAGCCATAACCAGTCAAAATGAATCTCTCTGTGAGCTCTATTGCTACGACCACTTTCAACCGTCACTGGTTAGTTTCATACCCAAAAAATCATATCCAAACCTCAATCCGGCCTTGGTAGTTTTTTACACTTCTTTTTTTCGTCGCGTGGATTTTTTCTGTAAAAAGGGAATCCCGTGGCTGCTCTATGAATTACCATCGCTGGAGAGTGGTGCACCATGGTACTGCTCCGTTACAAATCCACCCACCCATTTCTAAAAGTCGCACGGCACTATTTCATCATTTTGGACGAATGATGCACCTTGCACTGTAGATGTTGCACCATGTGGATATCGTTTCTTCGGAGGGCCATAACTCTTGGATCGTTTAGATTACAGGAGCCATAACCAGTCAAAACGAAGCTCTATGTGAGTTCTATAGCTATGACCTCTTTCGGCCATCACAGGTTAGTTTCATACCCAAAAAATCCTATCCGAACCTAAATCCGGCCATGGAAATTTTTTACCCTTCTTTTTTTCGTCGCGTGGGTTTTTTCTATAAAATTGGAATCCCATGGCCGCTCTATGATTTACCATCGCTAAAGAGTGTTGTACCATGGTACTACTCCTTTACAAATCTATGCACCCATTTCTAAAAATCGTACGACACTGTTTCGTCATTTTGGACGGATGTTGCACCTTGCACCGTAGATGTTGCACCTTGTGGATATCGATTCTTCGGAGGGCGTAACTCTTGGCTCGTTTAGTTTTCGAGAGCCGTAACCAGTCAAAACGAAGCTCTTTGTGAGTTCTAGAGCTATGATAGCTTTCAACCGTCACTGATTAGTTTCATACACAAAAAATCCTATCCGAACCTCAATCGGGTCTTGCAAGTTTTTTGCCCTTCGTTTTTTCGTCACATGGGTTTTTTTCTGTAAAACTGAAATCACATGGCTTGTCTATGATTTACCATCGTTGGAGAGTGGTGCACCATAGTACTGCTCCGTTACAAATCCATGCACCTATTTCGAAAAGTCGTACGACACTGTTTCATCATTTTGGACGGTTGTTGCACCTTGCACTGTAGATGTTGCACCCTGTGGATATCGATTCTTCGGAGGGCCATAACTCTTGGCCTGTTTAGAGTTACGGGAGCCATAACCAGTCAAAACGAAGCTCTTTGTGAGTTCTATAGTATTGTTCGCTTTCAACCATCATTGATTAGTTTCATACCCAAAAAATCCTATTTGAACCTCAATCCGGGCTTGGAAGTTTTTTACCCTTCTTTTTTTGTCGCGTGGATTTTTTCTGTAAAACGGGAATCCCATGGCTGCTCTATGATTTACCATCGCTGTAGAGTGGTGCACCATGGTACTGCTCCATTACAAATCTACGCACCCATTTCTAAAAGTCGTACGGCACTGTTTCGTCATTTTGGACGGATGTTGAACCTTGCACCACAGATGTTGCACCCTGTGGATATCGATTCTTCGGAGGCATAACTCTTAGCTCGTTTAGTGTTTAAGGAGCTATAACTAGTCAAAACGAAGCTCTCTGTGAGTTCTAGAGTTATTATAGCTTCCTGCCGTCACTGATTAGTTTCATACCCAAAAAATCCTATCCGAACCTCAATCGGGTCTTGGAAGTGTTTTACCCTTCGTTTTTTCGTCACGTGGGTTTTTTCTGTAAAACGGAAATCCCATGGCTGGTCCATAATTTACCATCGCTGGAGAGTAGTGCACCATGGTACTGCTCCGTTACAAATCCATCACCCATTTTTAAAAGTCGTACGACACTGTTTCGTCATTTTGGATGGATGTTGCACCTTGCACTATAGATGTTGCACCCTGTGGATATCGATTCTTCGGAGGGCCATAACACTTTGCTCATTTAGAGTTACGGGAGCCATAACTAGTCAAAAAAAAGCTCTCTGTGAGTTCTACAGCTATGACCGCTTTCAGACGTCACTAGTTAGTTCAATACCCAAAAAATACTATCTGAACCTCAATCGGGTCTTGGAAGTTTTTTACCCTTCGTTTTTTCATCACGTGGATTTTTTCTATAGAACGGGTATCCCGAGGCTGCTCTATGATTTACCATCGCTAGATGGTGGTGTACCATGTACGTTACAAATCCATGCACCCATTTCTAAAAGTCGTATGACAGTATTTCGTCATTTTGGACGGATGTTGCACTTTGTACCGTAGATGTTGCACCCTGTGGATATCGATTCTTTGGAGGGCCATAACTCTTAAATCGTTTAGAGATACGGGAGCCGTAAACAGTAAAAACGAAGCTCTCTGTGAGTTTACATCTATGACAGCTTTCAGCCATGACTGATTAGTTTCATACACAAAAAATCCTATCCGAACCCCAATCGGGTCTTGGAAGTTTTTTACCCTTCGTTTTTTCGTCACGTGGATTTTTTCAGTAAAACGGGAATCCCGTGGCTGCTCTATGATTTACCATCGCTGGAGAGTGGTGCACTATGGTACTGCTCCATTACAAAACCATGCACCCATTTCTAAAATTCGTACGACACTGTTTCGCCATTTTGGACGGATGTTGCAACTTGCACCGTAGATGTAGCACCCTATGGATATCGATTCTTCGGAGGGCCATAACTCTTGGCACATTTAGAATTACAGGTGCCACAACTAGTCAAAACGAAGCTCTCTGTGAGTTCTACAGCTATGACGGCTTTCCGCCATCACTGGTTACTTTCATTACCAAAAAATCCTATCCGAGCCTCAATCGGGTCTTGGAAGTTTTTTAACCTTCGTTTTTTCGTCACGTGGATTTTTTCCTATGAAACGGGAATCCCATGGCTGGTCTATGTTTTACCATTGCTGGAGAGTGGTGCACCATGGTATTGCTCCGTTACAAATCCATGGACCCATTTCTAAAAGTCGTACGGCACTGTTTTGTCATTTTGGACAGATGTTGCACCTTGCACCGTAGATGTTGACCCTGTGGATATCGATTCTTCGGAGGGCCATAACTCTTGGCTCGTTTAGAGTTACGGGAGCCATGATGAGTCAAAACGAAAATCTTTGTGAGTTCTATAACTATGACCGCTTTCAGCCGTCACTGGTTGGTTTCACATACAAAAAATCCTATCCGAACCTCAATCCGGCCTTGGAAATTTTTTACCCTTCTTTTTTTCGTCCCGTGGATTTTTTATGTAAAACAGGAATCCCATGGCTGTACTATGATTTAGCATCGCTGGAGAGTGTTGCACCATGGTACTGCTCCGTTTCAAATCCGTGCACCCATTTCTAAAAGTCGTACGGCACTGTTTCGTCATTTTGGACGGATTTGGCACCTTGCACCGTAGATTTTGCACCCTGTGGATATCGATTCTTCGGAGGGCATAACTCTTGGCACATTTAGTTTTTGGGAGCCATAACCAGTCAAAACGAAGCTCTTTATGGGTTCAAGAGCTATGACAGCTTTCAGCCGTCACTGATTAGTTTCATACGCAAAAATCCTATCCGAACCTCAATCGGGTCTTGGAAGTTTTTTAACCTTCATTTTTCATCACGTGGATTTTTTTGTACAACGGGAATCCCATGGCTGGTCTATGATTTACCATCGCTGGAGAGTGGTGCCCCATGGTACTGCTCCGTTACAAATCCATGGACCCATTTCTAAAAGTCATACGACACTGTTTCGTCATTTTGGTCGGATGTTGCACTTTGCACCGTAGATGTTGCACCCAGTGGATATAGATTCTTCGAAGGGCTATAACTCTTGGCTCGTTTAGAGTTACGGGAGCCATAACCAGTCAAAACAATGCTCTCTGTGAGTTCTATTAGCTTTCAGCCGTCACTGGTTAGATTCATACACAAAAAATCCTGTCCGAACCTCAATCCGGCTTTGGAAGTTTTTTTCCCTTCGTTTTTTTGTCACGTGAATTTTTTCTATGAAATGGGAATCCCGTAGCTGGTCTACGATTTACCATCGCTGGAGAGTGGTGCACCATGGTACGAATCCGTTACAAATCCATGCACCTATTTCTTAAAGTCGTACGACACTGTTTCTTCATTTTGGACGAATGTTGCACCTTGCACCGTAGATGTTGCACCCTATGGATATCGATTCTTCGGAGATCCATAACTCTTGCCTCGTTTAGAGTTACAAGGGCCACAACCAGTCAAAATGAAGTTCTCTGTGAGTTCCAAAGCTATGACAGCTTTCAGCCATCACTGGTTAGTTTCATACCCAAAAAATCCTATCTGAACACAAATCGGGTCTTGGAAGTTTTTTAACCTTCGTTTTTTCGTCACGTGGATTTTTTCTGTAAAACGGGAATCCCATGGCTGGTCTATGATTTACCATCGCTGGAGAGTGGTGCACTATGGTACTGCTCCATTACAAATCCATGCACCCATTTCTAAAATTCGTACGACACTGTTTCGCCATTTTGGACGGATGTTGCACCTTGCACCGTAGATGTTGCCCCCTGTGGATATCGATCCTTCAGAGGGAATAACTCTTGGTTCGTTTTGTGTTTCGGGAGCCATAACCAGTCGAAATGAAGCTCTCTGTGAGTTCTAGAGCTATGACAGCTTTTAGCCGTCACCGATTAGTTTCATACCCAAAAAATCCTATACGAACCTCAATCGGGTCTTGGAATTTTTTTACCCTTCGTTTTTTCGTCATGTGGCTTTTTTCTGTAAAACAGAAATCCCGTGGATGGTCTATAATTTAACATCGCTGGAGAGTGGTGCACCATGGCACTGCTCCGTTACAAATCCATGCACCCATTTCTAAAAGTCATACGACATTGTTTCGTCATTTTGGACGGATGTTGCACCTTGCACCGTAGAAGTTGCACCCTATGGATATTGATTATTCGGAGGGCCATAATTCATGGCTTGTTTAGAGTTACGGGATCCATCACCAGTCAAAATGAAACTCTCTGTGAGTTCTATAGCTATGACCGCTTTCAGTCGTCACTGGTTAGTTTCATACCCAAAAAATCCCATCTGAACCTCAATCTAGCCTTGGGATTTTTTTACCCTTCATTTTTTCGTCGCGTGGATTTTTTCTGTAAAACGGGAATCCGGTGGCTGCTCTATGATTTAACATCGCCGAAGAGTGGTGCACCAGGGTATTGCTCCGTTACAAATCCATGCACCCATTTCTAAAAGTCATACGTTACTATTTTGTCATTTTGGACGGATGTTGCACCTTGCACCGTAGATGTTGCACTTTGTGGATATCGATTCTTCGGAGGGCATAACTCTTGGCTTGTTTAGTGTTTCGGGAGCCATAACCAGTTAAAAAGAAGCTCTTTGTGAGTTCTAGAGCTATGACCGTTTTCAGCCGTCACTGATTAGTTTCATACCCAAAAAATCCTATCCGAACCTCAATCGGGTCTTGGAAGTTTTTTACCCTTCTTTTTTTCGTCACGTGGGTTTTTCTGTAAAACGGAAATCCTGTGGCTGGTCTATGATTTACCATCGCTGGAGAGTGGTGCACCATGGTACTGCTCCGTTACGAATCCATTCACCCATTTCTAAAAGTCGTACGTCACTGTTTCGTCATTTTGGACGGATGTTGCACCTTGCACTGTAGATGTTGCACCCTGTGGATATCGATTCTTCGGAGGGCCATAACTCTTGGCTCCTTTAGAGTTACAGGAGCCATAACCAGTCAGAACGAAGCACTCTGTGAGTTCTACAGCTATGACTTCAGCCGTCATTGGTTAGTATCATACCCAAAAAAAAGCTATCTGAACCTCAATCAGGTCTTGGAAGTTTTTTACCCTTCGTTTTTTCGTCGCGTGGATTTTTTCTGTAAAACGGGAATCCCGTTGCTGGTCTATGATTTACCATCGCTGGAGAGTGGTGCACCAAGGTAATGCTTTGTTAAAAATCTATGCACCCATTTCTAAAAGTCGTACGACACTGTTTCGTCATTTTGGACGGATGTTGCACCTAGCACCGTAGATGTTGCACCCTGTGGATATCAATTTAACGGAGGACCATAACTCTTGGCTCGTTTAGTGTTTCGGGAGCCATAACCTGTCAAAACAAAGCTCTATGCGAGTTCTACAACTATGACATCTTTCAGACGTCACTGGTTTGTTTCATACCCAAAAATTCCTATCCGAACCTGAATCGGGTCTTGGAAGTTTTTTAACCTTCGTTTTTTCGTTACGTGGATTTTTTCTGTAAAACGGGAATCGCATGGCTGGTCTATTATTTACCATCACTGGCGAGTGGTGCACCATTCTATTGCTCCATTACAAATCCATGGACTCATTTCTAAAAGTCGTACGGCACTGTTTCATCATTTTGGACGGATGTTGCACCTTGCACCGTAGATGTTGCACCCTGTGGATATCGATTCTTCGGAGGGCCATAACTCTTGGCTCGTTTAGAGTTACGGGAGCCATGACCAGTCAAAACGAAGCTCTCTGTGAGTTCTATAGCTATGACCGATTTTAGCCCTCACTGGTTAGTTTCAAATGCAAAAAATCCTATCCGAACCTCAATCCGGCCTTGGAAATTTTTTACCCTTCTTTTTTTCGTCGCGTGGATTTTTTATGTAAAACGGAAATCCCATGGCGGCTCTATGATTGAACATCGCTAGAGAGTGTTGCACCATGGTCCTACTTCGTTTCAAATCTGTGCACCCATTTCTAAAAGTCGTACGGCACTGTTTCGTCATTTGGGACGGATGTTGCAGCTTGCACCGTAGATGTTGCAGCCTGTGGATATCGATTCTTCGGAGGGCATAACTCTTGGCACGTTTATTTTTTCAGGAGCCATAACCTGTCAAAACAAAGCTCTCTGTGAGTTCTAGAGCTATGATAGCTTTCAGCCGTCACTGATTAGTTTCATACCCAAAAAATCCTATCCGAACCTCAATCGGGTGTTGGAAGTTTTTTACCCTTCGTTTTTTCGTCACGTGGGTTTTTTCTGTAGAATGGGAATTCCGTGGCTGGTCTATGATTTACCATTGCTGGAGAGTGGTGCACCATGGTACTTCTCCTTTACAAATCCATGCACCCATTTCTAAAAGTCATACGACATTGTTTCTTCATTTTGGACGGATGTTGCACCTTGCACCGTAGATGTTGCACCCTGCGGATATCAATTCTTCAGAGGGCCATAACTCTTGGCTCGTTTAGAGTTACGGGAGCCATAACCAGTCAAAATGAATCTCTCTGTGAGCTCTATTGCTACGACCACTTTCAACCGTCACTGGTTAGTTTCATACCCAAAAAATCATATCCAAACCTCAATCCGGCCTTGGTAGTTTTTTACACTTCTTTTTTTCGTCGCGTGGATTTTTTCTGTAAAAAGGGAATCCCGTGGCTGCTCTATGAATTACCATCGCTGGAGAGTGGTGCACCATGGTACTGCTCCGTTACAAATCCACCCACCCATTTCTAAAAGTCGCACGGCACTATTTCGTCATTTTGGACGGATGTTGCACCTCGCACCGAAGATGTTGCACTCTGTGGACATCGATTCATTGGAGGGCATAACTCTCCGCTCGTTTAATTTTTCGAGAGCCATAACCAGTCAAAACGAAGCTCTCTATGAGTTCTAGAGCTATGATAGTTACCAGCCATCACTGATTAGTTTCATACCTAAAAAATCCTATCTGAACCTCAATTGGGTCTTGGAAGTTTTTTATCCTTCGTTTTTTCGTCACATGGGTTTTTTTCTGTAAAACGGAAATCCTGTGGCTGGTCTATGATTTACCATCGCTGGAGAGTGGTGCACCATGGTACTGCTCCGTTACAAATCCACCCACCCATTTCTAAAAGTCGCACGGCACTATTTCATCATTTTGGACGAATGATGCACCTTGCACTGTAGATGTTGCACCATGTGGATATCGATTCTTCGGAGGGCCATAACTCTTGGATCGTTTAGATTACAGGAGCCATAACCAGTCAAAACGAAGCTCTATGTGAGTTCTATAGCTATGACCTCTTTCGGCCATCACAGGTTAGTTTCATACCCAAAAAATCCTATACGAACCTCAAACGGGTCTTGGAAGTTTTTTACCCTTCGTTTTTTCGTCACGTGGTATTTTTCTGTAGAATGGGAATCTCATGGCTGCTCTATGATTTACCATCGCTGGAGAGTGGTGCACCATGGTACTGCTCCGTTACAATTCCATGCACCCATTTATAAAAGTCGTACGACACTGTTTCGTCATTTTGGACGGATGTTGCACCTTGCACCGTAGATGTTGCACCCTGTGGATATCGATTCTTTGGAGGGCCATAACTCTTGGATCGTTTAGAGTTACAGGAGCCATAACCAGTCAAAACGAAGCTATCAATGAGTTCTATAGCTATGATTTCTTTCAGCCGTCACTAGTTAGTTTCATACCCAAAAAATCCTATCCGAACCTCAATCGGGTCTTGGAAGTTTTTTACCCTTCGTTTTTTCGTCACGTGGGTTTTTTCTGAAGAATGGGAATTCCGTGGCTGGTCTATGATTTACCATTGCTGGAGAGTGGTGCACCATGGTACTTCTCCTTTACAAATCCATGCACCCATTTCTAAAAGTCATACGACATTGTTTCTTCATTTTGGACGGATGTTGCACCTTGCACCGTAGATGTTGCACCCTGCGGATATCAATTCTTCAGAGGGCCATAACTCTTGGCTCGTTTAGAGTTACGGGAGCCATAACCAGTCAAAATGAATCTCTCTGTGAGCTCTATTGCTACGACCACTTTCAACCGTCACTGGTTAGTTTCATACCCAAAAAATCATATCCAAACCTCAATCCGGCCTTGGTAGTTTTTTACACTTCTTTTTTTCGTCGCGTGGATTTTTTCTGTAAAAAGGGAATCCCGTGGCTGCTCTATGAATTACCATCGCTGGAGAGTGGTGCACCATGGTACTGCTCCGTTACAAATCCACCCACCCATTTCTAAAAGTCGCACGGCACTATTTCGTCATTTTGGACGGATGTTGCACCTCGCACCGAAGATGTTGCACTCTGTGGACATCGATTCATTGGAGGGCATAACTCTCCGCTCGTTTAATTTTTCGAGAGCCATAACCAGTCAAAACGAAGCTCTCTATGAGTTCTAGAGCTATGATAGTTACCAGCCATCACTGATTAGTTTCATACCTAAAAAATCCTATCTGAACCTCAATTGGGTCTTGGAAGTTTTTTATCCTTCGTTTTTTCGTCACATGGGTTTTTTTCTGTAAAACGGAAATCCCATGGCTGGTCTATGAATTACCATCGCTGGAGAGTGGTGCACCATGGTACTGCTCCGTTACAAATCCACCCACCCATTTCTAAAAGTCGCACGGCACTATTTCATCATTTTGGACGAATGATGCACCTTGCACTGTAGATGTTGCACCATGTGGATATCGATTCTTCGGAGGGCCATAACTCTTGGATCGTTTAGATTACAGGAGCCATAACCAGTCAAAACGAAGCTCTATGTGAGTTCTATAGCTATGACCTCTTTCGGCCATCACAGGTTAGTTTCATACCCAAAAAATCCTATACGAACCTCAAACGGGTCTTGGAAGTTTTTTACCCTTCGTTTTTTCGTCATGTGGTATTTTTCTGTAGAATGGGAATCTCATGGCTGCTCTATGATTTACCATCGCTGGAGAGTGGTGCACCATGGTACTGCTCCGTTACAATTCCATGCACCCATTTATAAAAGTCGTACGACACTGTTTCGTCATTTTGGACGGATGTTGCACCTTGCACCGTAGATGTTGCACCCTGTGGATATCGATTCTTTGGAGGGCCATAACTCTTGGATCGTTTAGAGTTATAGGAGCCATAACCAGTCAAAACGAAGCTATCAATGAGTTCTATAGCTATGATTTCTTTCAGCCGTCACTAGTTAGTTTCATACCCAAAAAATCCTATCCGAACCTCAATCGGGTCTTGGAAGTTTTTTACCCTACGTTTTTTCCTCGCGTGAATTTTTTCTGTAAAACGGGAATCCCGTGGCTGCTCTATGATTTAACATCGCTGGAGAGTGGTGCACCATAGTACTGCTCCGTTACAAATCCATGCACCTATTTCTAAAAGTCGTACGACACTGTTTCATCATTTTGGACGGATGTTGCACCTTGCACCGTAGATGTTGCACCCTGTGGATATCGATTCTTCGTAGGGCCATAACTCTTGGCTCGTTTAGAGTTACAAGAGCCACAACCCGTCAACACGAAGCTCTCTGTGAGTTCTACAGCAATGACAGCTTTCAGCCATCACTGGTTAGTTTTATACCCAAAAAATCCTATCCAAACATAAGTCGGGTCTTGGAAGTTTTTTAACCTTCGTTTTTTCGTCACGTGGATTTTTTCTGTAAAACGGGAATCCCATGGCTGGTCTATGATTTACCATCACTAAAGAGTGGTGCACCATGGTACTGCTCCATTTACAAGTCCATGCACCCATTTCTAAAAGTCGTACGGCACTGTTTCGTCATTTTGGACGGATGTTGCACCTTGCACGGTAGATGTTGCACCCTGTGGATATCGATCCTTCGTAGGACATAACTCTTGGCTCGTTTTGTGTTTCGGGAGCCATAACCAGTCAAAGCGAAGCTCTCTGTGAGTTCTAGAGCTATGACAGCTTTCAGCCGTCGCCGATTAGTTTCATACCAAAAAAATCCTGCCCGAACCTCAATCGGGACTTGGAATTTTTTTACCCTTCGTTTTTTCGTCACGTGGGTTTTTTCTGTAAAACAAAAATCCCATGGCTGGTCCATAATTTAACATCGCTGGAGAGTAGTGCACCATGGTACTGTTCCGTTACAAATCCACGCACCCATTTCTAAAAGTCTTACGACATTGTTTCGTCATTTTGGACGGATGTTGCACCCTGTGGATATCGATTCTTCGGAGGGCCATAACTCATGGCTCGTTTAGAGTTACGGGAGCCATAACTAGTCAAAATGAAACTCTCTGTGAGTTCTATAGCTATGATCGCTTTCATTCGTCACTGGTTAGTTTCATACCCAAAAAATCCTATTCGAACCTCTATCCAGCCTTGGAAGTTTTTTACCCTTCTTTTTTTCGTCGTGTGGAATTTTTCTATAAAACGCGAATCCGGTGGCTGCTCTATGATTTACCATTGCTGGAGAGTGGTGCACCATGGTACTGCTCCGTTACAAATCCATGCACCCATTTCTAAAAGTCGTACAACACGGTTTTATCATTTTGGACGGATGTTGCACCTTGCACCGTAGATGTTGCACCCTGTGGATATCGATTCTTCGAAGGGCATAACTCTTGGCTCGTTTAGTTTTTCGGGAGCCATAACCAGACAAAACGAAGCTCTCTGTGAGTTCTAGAGCTATGATAGCTTTCAGCCATCACTGATTAGTTTCATACCCAAAAAATCCTATCCGAACTTCAATCGGGTCTTGGAAGTTTTTTACCCTTCTTTTTTTCATCACGTGGGTTTTTTCTGTAAAACAGAAATCCTGTGGCTGGTCTGTGATTTACCATTGCTGGATAGTGGTGCACCATGGTATTGATCCGTTACAAATCCATGCACCCATTTCTAAAAGTCGTACGGCACTGTTTCGTCATTTTGGACGGATGTTGCACCTTGCACCGTAGATGTTGCACCCTGTGGATATCGATTCTTCAGAGGGCCATAACTCTTAGCTCATTTAGAGTTACGGGAGTTGTTATCCCGCTTTTTAGCAATGCCGTGATACCGAAAGATTGGTCGAAAACAAGAGACAGTTCGTCTCAGAGATTGGTTGCATTCCACTTCGCTATGAATATCGATGAATTTTGTCTAAGTCCGGATCGGGCCACAATTGACAAGACATGACAAAAAAAACAGCGGGAACCAATATTTCAAGTTTCAAGTCAATCCGAGTTTATACACGCAAGATATGATCGATTCAAGATGGAGGAGATAGCCCTTGTTCGAATCCATAAGATGTACCCTAGTTCGAATCCATGGCCAGAAATCATGTTCGCATCCATTGGTTCGTACCCATCTACTTTGAATCCATCAAGTTTGGAAGTCCTTCGAATCCATAAGCCCAACCTTCCTTCGAATCCATCAGGTGGCCAGGCTTCATATCCATCCCATTACCTTTCTTTGAATCCATTGCTGTAACACATGATGGAATCCATCATGTTCCCCCTGCTTCGAATCCTCAGATGTTGCTAACCTTCGAATCCATGAAGATACCTCTCTTTGAATCCAACCAGTGTTGTCTATTCGTATCGATCAGCTGAAGTGAGATATGATCGATACGAACGAGTCTCAGTTCGAATTCATGCATAAGTAAAGCCTTCGAATCGATTAAGTCAAAGCGGCGAAATTCAAGCGACGACTCCATCAACTCGGCGAAAAGTGTGGATCGACTCGAAGAATGCACGCCACATCAACCTACTAGCGCGTGCTTGGATCGATTCGAATCAATCAATTCGAATTGATCGATTCGAACGGAGCGGAAAGTCCAGGAAACGATAGTTCGAATCGATGATATCTCGCGATCTACAAGTCCAAATGCTATGAAATTTTCACTGGAGCTTATATACATGTTGAAGAATGTCCACGCCAAGTTTCGCCTCGATTGGATGAATTCTTGATCGATTCGAACGTACTTTGAATCGATCGCAAAGTGGGCCCAAATTCCCTGAAGTTGGGCTCGTGGGCCCCCTCACGTGCTAGAAGTGGTCTCCCTGAATTTAGGCGAAATATCAGCCTCCTACATCTATAAATAGAGCCCCAGGTCATTCAGAAAAGGGGATCGGAATTCTAAAGCGCCAAGGCTCTACCGGATTCAATTCTACACCTTATCATCGTTGTTGCCTTGGAGTTTCAAAGCTCTAATCCATTGTAACTTGCTGTAATCACTGTGATCATCAAGAGAATATCAATAAAGACAGAAAACTTCAAAGTGTACGTAGGCAAGATTGCCGAACCACTATAAATCCTGTGTCGCTTACTTGTTTTTTGCTATTTCTGTTGAATGTCCATCATTTTTGTTATCAACAAATTTGTAATTTGTGACTGCGAACGGGTGCTTTCACGACTTTTGGGTGTTTGTGGTCAATTTTGACGCAAACATTTTGGTGCTTTCATTGAGAAAGGCTGAGTCAGGATAATTTGTATTTGAAGGCTTAAAGATTTAGATCTAAGAACCATGACGAGACAAACAAGTAAGAAACAACGGCCAGAGAGAAGTGAACACCAAGGAAGTCAGGAGGCTTCTTCAGGAGAGAATCAGGCATCGATCTTCATCACTAGGGATGAGATGGAGACAATGATGAAGAAACAAGAGGAGTTGATCCAAAGTTTATTTCAACAGATAGGACAACTTGGAGCGCAGAATCAAGGAGTAACCAGAGCTCAGAACGGAGCAGGGCCATCCGACGTAGCACCTGGAGTAGGGGGCACACACATGGAGAATGTTGACCCAATCCCAGAGAGAGAGAGGGGAGCATTTGTACAACCTGGGAGTAGTAGAGGAGTGAACGCTCAGTCAAGGGGGAAAATCCCAGAATTCCCTCGTGGACTCGGGAGGCAAGTCGAAAGTAATGAACGAAGATTGCATCTCGGCGACAATGACAGATTGGCGGAGATGGTTAGAAGAGCCATGAGAGGCGGTTTGGTAAACAAACATTTGGAGGATGTTAATAGGAGTCCTTTTATTCCAGCAATCAGACGAGCTCAGAACCCACCGGATTTCAAGTTACCATCATTGGACATGTATGACGGGAGAACAGACCCCACAGTTCATCTAACGAAGTATATGAGGCATATGGAAGTGCTGGGGGCATTAGAGGAGGTTATGGCTCGGTGCTTTCCATTGTACCTGACGGATATTGCAGCAATGTGGTTTAGACAATTGGAGAATGGATCCATCGGAACGTGGAATGGTTTAATTGAGAGATTTATGAGGCAATTCAGGGTTCACATTACAAGACCCAAGAATGTGATGACTTTGGAAACCCTAAAGCAGAAAGCCGGAGAGACCTTTAGGAGTTATCTAGCACGATACAATGCTGCAGCAGCTTCGGTGGATCGAGCAGATCCATCTATGGTGGTGATGGCAGCTGTGTCCGGAATGGCTGACGGCACAATGTTCAAAAATTCATTGACTAAAGATCCACCCGTGGGGCAGAAAAGTTTTTACGATTAGAGGATGTGATGGAAGAAAGAGAAGAAGGAGAGGGAATAGAAGTTTATGTGCTTAAGGACAAAAAGCCTCTCGAAAAGGACTCAGACAAGGATAAAGGAAAACGAAGAGATGAGGATTGTGAGGACGGGTCAGAACGGCAACGGAGGGAGCCACGATTCACTACTTACACCGAGTTGACTGAGAGTTTGGAGCGGATTTATCAGGATACCAACGAGCAGGTTCCCTATCGTAGATCGATGCGAAGGGATCCAACTTCTAACGAAAGGAGATCAGATAAGTTTTGTGTATTTCATGAATTAAATGGTCATAACACTAATCATTGTAGGCATCTGAAGGACGAGGTGGAAGAGCATATCAGGAATGGTATGCTCCTTCAATATGTGAGGAGGCGGGCTTCAGCGGTGGAGCAAGAGCGGCCACTGTCTACATCAGCTAGGGGCAACCCTGAACCAGGACATCCTTTGGTTATCAATTAATTAAAATAACGATGAACAAGTCGCAATCTTCCACTAACACAATTAAATCATTTACACATTTACGTGATCACGAACGTTCTCCAGGCATGCTCTGAATGATCATTGATTGTTTCATAGTGGTAACTTACACTTTGACATCCTTGCTTTGCTTTTGTTTCATGTTGATTTGGACATTTGAACTTGGTTTGTTTGAACATTTCTGTTTTTAAAATTCATCTGTTGAATAGATATTTGATCCTGATAATTCTGAAATGGCTAAGCTACTTACACATGTACGGGGTCGCGAACAGTCCTTAGGCATGCTCTGAGATGGCGATAAACCGCCCTGACAAACGATCTTGGGACCTACGCGAACGTGAGCCTGGTATCGATAATACCAAGCCCTCCCGGGCACACTTTCTCGCCTCAAACGGCACCCGACTTCGAACAGTCACCACTCGCCACGAACGACACTCGACTTCGAACAGTCACAACTCGCCACGAACGGCACCCGACCTCGAACGGTCACAAAAACGCCTCGAACGGCACACGATCGCGAACGGTCGCAGCTCTCCTCGAACAGGCAAAACTCGCCTCGAACAGGCACGACTCGCCCCGAAAGGCACAACTCATCTCACCTCAAATGGCTCGATCGCGAACGGTCGTCATTTGAGGTCCGCCACTTGTCCACGCACGGTCGCACTTCACCTCAAATGGCTCGATCCCGAATGATCGTCATTTGAAGTCAGGCGCTTGACCATGAACGGTCGCACTTCATCTCAAATATCTTGATCCCGAACGGTCGTTTTTTGAGGTCACATAAAACTATAACTTCCTTTGCAGGACATCAACAGGATATGAACGTCCAGCTTATGGCATTACAAAACATGCCTTCCTGCCGCAAGGCATGTTTCGGGGGGCAAATGTTATCCCGCTTTTTGGCAAAGAGGTGATACCGAAAGATTGGTCGAAAATAAGAGACAGTTCGTCTCAGAGATTGGTTGCATTCCACTTCGCTATGGATATCGATGAATTTTGTCCAAGTCCGAATCGGGCCATAATTGACAAGACATGACAAGCAAAGCCGTGTGAACCAACGTTTCAAGTTTCAAGTCAATCCGAGTTCATACACGCAAGATATGATCGATTCAAGATGGAGGAGATAGCCCTTGTTCGAATCCATAATATGTACCCTAGTTCGAATCCATGGCCAGAAATCATGTTCGCATGCTTTAGTTCGTACCTATCTACTTCGAATCCATCAAGTTTGGAAGTCCTTCAAATCCATAAGCCCAACCTTCCTTCTAATCCATCAGGTGGCCAGGCTTCGTATCCATCCCATTACCTTTCTTCGAATCCATCGCTGTAACACATGATAGAATCCATAATGTTCCCCCTGCTTCGAATCCATAGATGTTGCTAACCTTCGAATCCATGAAGACACCTCTCTTCGAATCCAGCCAGTGTTGTCGTTTCGTATCGATCGGCTAAAGTGAGATATGATCGATACGAACGAGTCTCAGTTCGAATCCATGCATAAGTAAAGCCTTCGAATCGATTAAGTCAAAGCGGCAAAATTCAAGCGATGGCTCCATCAACTCGGCGAAAAGTGTGGATCGACTCGAAGAATGCACGCCACGCCAACCTACTAGCGCGTGCTTGGATCGATTCGAATCAATCGATTCGAATTGATCGATTCGAACAGAGAGAAAAGTCCAGGAAACGCTAATTCGAACCGATGATATCTCGTGATCTACAAGTCCAAATGCTATGAAATTTTTACAGGAGCTTCTATACATGTTGAAGAATGTCCACGCCAAGTTTCGCCTCGATTGGATGAATTCTTAATCAATTCGAACGTACTTCGAATCGATCCCAAAGTGGGCCAAATTCCCTAAAGTTGGGCTCGTGGGCCCCCTCATGTGCCAGAAGTGGTCTCCCTGAATTTAGGCGAAATATCAGCCTCCTACATCTGTAAATAGAGCCCCAGGTCACTCAGAAAAGGGGATCATAATTCTAAAGCGCCAATACTCTACCGGATTCAATTCTACACCTTATCATCGTTGTTGCCTTCGAGTTTCAGAGCTATAATCAATTGTAACTTGCTGTAATCACTGTAATCATCAAGAGAATATCAATAAAGACAGAAAACTTCAAAGTGGACGTAGGCAAGATCGTCGAACCACTATAAATCCTGTGTCGTTTACTTGTTTTTTGTTATTTCTGTTGAATGTCCATCATTTTTGTTATCAACAAATTTGTAATTCGTGACTTGTGACTGCGAACGGTGCTTTCACGATTTTTGGGTGTTTGTGGTCAAATTTGACGCAAACAAGAGCCATAACCAGTCATAACGAAGCTATCTGTGAGTTCTACAGCTGTGACCGCTTTCAGCCATCACTGGTTAGTATCATACCCAAAAAAACCTATCCGAACCTCAATCGGGTCTTGGAAGTTTTTTACCCTTCTTTTTTACGTCGCATGGATTTTTTCTGTAAAACGGGAATCCCATGGCTGGTCTATGATTTACCATCGCTGAAGAGTGATGCATCATGGTACTGCTCCGTTAAAAATCCATGCACCCATTTCTAAAAGTCGTACGACACTGTTTCGTCATTTTGGACGGATGTTGCTCCTTGCACCGTAGATGTTGCACCCTGTGGATATTGATTTTAGGGAGGTCCATAACTCTTGGCTCGTTCAGTGTTTCAGGAACCATAACCAGTCAAAACGAAGCTCTTTGTGAGTTCTACAGCTATGACCGCTTTCAGCTGTCACTGGTTATTTTCATACCCAAAAAATCCTATCCGAACCTCAATCGGGTCTTGGAAGTTTTTTAACCTTCGTTTTTTCGTCACGTGGATTTTTTCTGTAAAACGAGAATCCCATGGTTGGTCTATAATTTACCATCGCTGGAGAGTGGTGCACCATGGTACTGCTCCGTTACAAATCCATGCACCCATTTCTAAAGGTCGTACGACACTGTTTCGTCTGGACGGATGTTGCACCTTGCACCGTAGATGTTGCACCCTATGGATATCGATTCTTCGGAGGGCCATAACACTTGGCTCGTTTAGATTTACGGGAGCCATAACCAGTCAAAATGAAGCTCTCTATGATTTCTATAGCTATGATCGCTTCCAGCCGTCGCTGGTTAGTTTCATACCCAAAAAATCCTATCCGAACCTCAATCCGGCCTTGGAAATTTTTACCCTTTTTTTCCGTCGCGTGGATTTTTTCTGTAAAACGAGAATCCCGTGGCTGCTCTATGATTTACCATCGCTGGAGGGTGGTACACCATGGTACTACTCCCTTACAAATCCATGCACCCATTTCTAAAAGTCGTACGACACCGTTTCGTTATTTTGGACGGATGTTGCACCTTGCACCATAGATGTTGCGCCCTGTGGATATCGGTTCTTCATACGGCATAACTCTTGGCTCGTTTAATGTTTCGGGAGCCATAACCAGTCAAAACGAAGCTCTCTGTGAGTTCTAGAGCTTTGATAGCTTTCAGCTGTCACCGATTAGTTTCATACCCAAAAAATCCTATCCGAACCTCAATCGGGTCTTGGAAGTTTTTTACCCATCGTTTTTTCGTCACGTGGGTTTTTTCTGTAAAACGGTAATCCCGTGGCTGGTCTATAATTTACCATCGCTAGAGAGTGGTGTACCATGGTAATGCTCCGTTACAAATCCATGCACTCATTTCTAAAAGATGTACGGCACTGTTTCGTCATTTTGGACGGATGTTGCACCTTGCACCGTAGATGTTCCACCCTGTGGATATCGATTCTTCGGAGGGCCCTGACTCTTGGCTCATTTAGAGTTACGGGGGCCATAACCAGTCAAAACGAAGCTCTCTGTGAGTTCTACAGCTATGACCACTTTCAGTCGTCACTGGTTAATTTCTTACCCCAAAAAATCCTATCCGAACCTCAATCGGGTATTGGAAGTTTTTTTACCCTTCTTTTTTTCGTCACGTGGATTTTTTCTATAAAACGGGAATCCCATCGCTGGTCTATGATTTACCATCGCTGGAGAGTGGTGCACCATGGTACTCCTCCGGCACAAATCCATGCACCCTTTTCTGAAAGTCGGAAGGCACTATTTTGTCATTTTGGACGGATGTTGCACCTTGCACCGTTGATGTTACACCCTGTGGATATCGATCCTTCGGAGAGCATAACTCTTGGCTGGTTTAGTGTTTCGGGAGCCATAACCAGTCAAAACGAAGCTCTTTGTGAGTTCTAGAGCTATGACAGCTTTCAGCCGTCACTGATTAGTTTCATACCCAAAAAATCCTATCCGAACCTCAATCGGGTCTAGGAAGTTTTTTACCCTTCGTTTTTTCGTCACGTGGGTTTTTTTTGTAGAACAGAAATCCCTCGGCTGGTCTATAATTTACCATCGATG
This sequence comes from Allium cepa, assembly GCA_030765085.1. NCBI lineage: Eukaryota > Viridiplantae > Streptophyta > Magnoliopsida > Asparagales > Amaryllidaceae > Allium > Allium cepa. The sequence goes on from CM060930.1 coordinate 246,831,999, forward strand.
GAAAGTGGTGCACCATGGTACCGCTCCATTACAAATCCATGCACCCATTTCTAAAAGTCGCACGGCATTGTTTTGTTATTTTGGACGGACGTTGCACCTTGCACCGTAGATGTTGCACCCTGTGGATATCGATTCTTCGGAGGGTCATAACTCATGGCTCGTTTAGAGTTACGGGAGCCATAACCAGTCAAAATGAAGCTCTCTGTGAGTTCTGTAGCTATGACCGCTTTCAGCCGTCACTGGTTAGTTTCATATCCAAAAAATTCTATCCGAACATCAATCCGGCCTTTGAAATTATTTACCCTTCTTTTTTTCGTCGCATGGATTTTTTCTGTAAAATAGGAATCCCGTGGCTGGTCTATGATTTACCATCGCTGGAAAGTGGTGCACCATGGCACTACTCCGTTACAAATCCAAGAACCCATTTCGAAAATTCGTACGACACTGTTTTGTCATTTTGGACGGATGTTGCACCTTACACCGTAGATGTTGCACCCTGTGGATATCGATTCTTTGGAGGGCCATAACTCTTGGCTCGTTTAGAGTTACGGGAGCAATAACCAGTCAAAAAAAGCACTCTGTGAGTTTTATAGCTGTGACCGCTTTCAGCCGTCATTGGTCAGTTTCATACCCAAAAAATCCTATCTGAACCTCAATCCGGCCTTGGAAGTTTTTTACCCTTCTTTTTTTCGTCGCTTGGATTTTTTATGTAAAACGGGAATCCCGTGGCTGCTCTATGATTCACCATCGCTGGAGAGTGGTGCACCATGGTACTGTTCCGATACAAATCCATGCAACCATTTCTGAAAGTCGTACGACACTGTTTCGTCATTTTGGATCGATGTTGCACCTTGCACCGTAAATGTTGCACCCTGTGGATATCGATTCTTCGGAGGGCATAACTCTTGGCTCGTTTAGTTTTTCTGGAGCCATAACCAGTCAAAACGAAGCTCTCTGTGAGTTCTAGAGCTACGACAGCTTTCAGCCGTCACTGATTAGTTTCATACTCAAAAAATCCTATCCGAACCTCAATCGGGTCTTGGAAGTTTTTTACCCTTCGTTTTTTCGTCACGTGTGTTTTTTCTGTAAAACGGAAATCCCTTGGCTGGTCTATGATTTACCATCGCAGGAGAGTGGTGCACCATGGTGCAGCTCCGTTACAAATCCATGCACCCATTTCTAAAAGTCGTACGGCACAGTTTCATCATTTTGGACGTATGTTGAACCTTGAACCGTAGATGTTGCACCCTGTGGATATCGATTCTTCGGAGGGCCATAACTCTTGATCGTTTAGAGTTGCAGGAGCCATAACCAGTCAAAACAAAGCTCTCTGTTAGTTCTACAACTATAACTGCTTTCAGCCATCACTGGTTAGTTTCATACCCAAAAAACCCTATCCGAACCTCAATCGGGTCTTGGACGTTTTTTACCCTTCGTTTTTTCGTCACATGGATTTTTTTCTGTAGAATGGGAATCCCGTGGCTGCTCTTTGATTTACCATCGTTGGAGAGTGGTGCACCATGGTACTGCTCCGTTACAAATCTATGCACCCATTTCTAAAAGTCGTACGACACTATTTCATCATTTTTGGACGGATGTTGCACCTTAAACCGTAGATGTTGCACCCTATGGATATTGATTCTTCGGAGGGCCATAACTCTTGGATCTTTTAGAGTTACGGGAGCCATAACCAGTCAAAAAGAAGCTCTCTGTGAGTTCTATAGCTATGATTGTTTTCAACCGTCACTGGTTAGTTTCATACCCAAAAAATCCTATCCGAACCTCAGTCGGGTCTTGGAAGTTTTTTACCCTTCGTCTTTTCGTCACGTGGATTTTTTCTGTAAAACGGGAATCCTGTGGCTGCTCTATTATTTACCATCGCTGGAGAGTGGTGCACCATGGTACTGCTTCGTTACAAATCCATGCACCCATTTCTAAATGTCGTACGACACTGTTTCGCCACTTTGGATGGATGTTGCACCATGCACCGTAGACGTTGCACCCGGTGGATAACGATTCTTCGGAGGGCCATAACTCGTGGCTCGTTTAGAGTTACAGGAGCCAGAACCAGTCAAAACGAAGCTCTCCGTGAGCTCTATAGCTATGACAGCTTTCAGTCGTCACTGGTTAGTTCCGTACCCAAATAATCCTATCCGAACCTCAATCGGGTCTTGGAAGTTTTTTATCCCACGTTTTTCCGTCACGTGAATTTTTTCTGTAAAACGGGAATCCCATGGATGGTCTATGATTTACCATCGCTGGAGAGTGGTGCACCATTGTACTGCTCCGTTACAATTTCATGCACCCATTTCTATAAGTCGTACGACCCTATTTCGTCATTTTGGACGGATGTTGCACCTTGCACCGTAGACGTTGCACCCTGTGGACATCAATTCTTCGGAGGGCCACAACTCTTGGCTCATTTAGATTTACGGGAGCCATAACCAGCCAAAACGAAGCTCTCTGTGAGTTCTATAGCTATGACCGCTTTCAGCCGTCACTGGTTAGTTTCATACCCAAAAAATCCTATCTGAACCTCAATCCGGCCTTGGAAAATTTTTACCCTTCTATTTTTCGTCGCGTGGATTTTTTCTGTAAAACGGGAATCCCATGGCTGCTCCATGATTTACCATCGCTGGGGAGTGTTACACCATGGTACTGCTTCGTTACAAGTCCATGCATCCATTTCTAAAAGTCGTACGACACGGTTTCGTCATTTTGGACGGATGTTGCACCTTGCACCGTAGATGTTGCACCCTGTGGATATTGATTCTTCGGAGGGCATAACTTTTGGCTGGTTTAGTGTTTCGGGAGCAATAACCAGCCAAAATGAATCTCTCTATGAGTTCTAGAGCTTTGATAGCTTTCAGCCGTCATTGATTAGTTTCATACCCAAAAAATCCTATCCGAACCTCAACCGGGTCTTGGAAGTTTTTTACCCATCGTTTTTTCGTCGCGTGGGTTTTTCTGTAAAACAGAAATACCGTGGGTGGTCTATAATTTACCATCGCCGGAGAGTGATGCACCATGATACTGCTCCGTTACAAATCCATGCACCCATTTCTAAAAGTCGTACGACACTGTTTCGTCATTTTGGACGGATGTTGCACCTTGCACCGTAGATGTTGCATCCTGTGGATATCGATTCTTCGGAGGTCCATAACTCTCGGCTCGTTTAGAGTTACCGAAGCCATAACCAGTAAAAACAAAGCTTTCTGTGAGTTCTACAGCTATGACCGCTTTCAGCCGTCACTGGTTAGTTTCATACCCATAAAATCCTATCCGAACCTTAATCGGGTCTTGGAAGTTTTTTACCCTTCGTTTTTTCGTCATGTGGATTTTTTCTGTAAAGCGGGAATTCCATGGCTGCTCTATTATTTACCATCGCTGGAGAGTGGTGCACCATGGTACTACTCCGTTACAAATCCATGCACCCATTTCTAAAAGTCGTACGACACTGTTCCGTCATTTTGGACGGATGTTTCACCTTGCACCGTAGATGTTGCATCCTATGGATATCAATTCTTCGGAGGGACATAACTCATGGCTCGTTCAGAGGTACGGGAGCCATAACCAGTCAAAACAAAGCTCTCTGTGAGTTCTAGAGCTATGACAGATTTCAGCCGTCACTGATTAGTTTCATACCCAAAAAATCCTATCTGAACCTCAATCGGGTCTTGGAAGTTTTTTACCCTTCATTTTTTCGTCACGTGGGTTTTTTCTGTAAAACGGAAATCCCGTGGCTGGTCTATGATTTACCATCGCTGGAGAGTGGTGCACCATGGTATAGCTCTGTTACAAATCCATGCACCCGTTTCTAACAGTCGTATGACACTGTTTCATCATTTTGGACAGATGTTGCACCTTGCACCGTAGATGTTGCACCCTGTGGATATCGATTCTACGGAGGGCCATAACTCTTGTCTCGTTTAGTGTTTCGGGAGCCATAACCAGTGAAAACGAGGCTCTCTGTGAGTTCTACAGCTATGATAGCTTTCAGCAGTCACTGGTTAGTTTCAAACCCAAAAAATCCTGTCCGAACCTCAATCGTTTCTTGGAAGTTTTTCAACCTTCGTTATTTCTTTCCCCTGGATTTTTTCTGCAAAATGGGAATCCCAAGGCTAGTCTATGATTTACCATCGCTGGAGAGTGGTGCACCATTGTACTGCTCTGTTACAAATCCATGCACCCATTTCTAAATGTCTTACGGCACTCTTTCGTCTGGACGGATGTTGCACCCTGTGGATATCGATTCTTCGGAGGGCATAACTCTTGGCTCGTTTAGTGTTTCGGGAGCCATAACCAGTCAAAAGGAAGCTCTTTGTGAGTTCTAGAGCTATGACAGCTTTCAGCCGTCACTGATTAGTTTCATACCCAAAAAATCCTATCTGAACCTCAATCGGGTTTTGGAAGTTTTTTACCCTTCGTTTTTTCGTCACGTGGGTTTTTCTGTAAAACGGAAATCCCGTGGCCGGTCTATAATTTACCATCGCTAGAGAGTGGTGTACCATGGTACTGCTCCGTTAAAATCCATGCAACCATTTCTAAAAGTCGTACGGCACTGTTTCATCATTTCGGACGGATGTTGCACCTTACACCGTAGATGTTGCACCCTATGGATATCGATTTTTCGGAGGGCCATAACTCTTGGCCCGTTTAGAGTTACGGGAGCCATAACAAGTCAAAACGAAGCTCTCTATGAGTTATATATCTATGACCGCTTTCAGGCATCTCTGGTTAGTTTCATACCCAAAAAATCCTATTCGAACCTCAATCCAGCCTTGGATGTTTTTTACCCTTCTTTTTTTCGTCGTGTGTATTTTTCCTGTAAAACGGGAATACCCTGGCTGCTCTACGATTTACCATCGCTGGAGAGTGATGCACCATGGTACTGCTCCGTTACAAATCCATGCACCAATTTCTAAAAGTCGTACGGCACTGTTTCGTCATTTTGGATGGATGTTGCACCTTGCGCCGTAGATGTTGCACCCTGTGGATATCGATTCTTCGGAGGGCATAACTCTTGGCTCGTTTAGTGTTTCGAGAGCCATAACCAGTCAAAAAGACGCTCTTTGTGAGTTCTAGAGCTATGATAGCTTTCAGCCATCACTGATTAGTTTCATACCCAAAAAATCATATCCGAACCTCTATCGGGTCTTGGAAGTTTTTTACCATTCGTTCTTTCGTCACGTGGGTTACTTCTGTAAAATGGAAATCCCGTGGCTGGCCTATGATTTACCGTCGCTGGAGTGTGGTGCACCATGGTACTGCTCCGTTACAAATCCATGCACCCATTTCTAAAAGTCGTACGGCACTGTTTCGTCATTTTGGACGGATGTTGCACCTTGCACCGTAGATGTTTCACCCTGTAGATATCGATTCTTCGGAGGGCCATAACTCTAGGCTCGTTCAGAGTTACGGGAGCCATAAATAGTCAAAACGAAGCTCTCTGTGAGTTCTATAGCTGTGACCGCTTTCAGTCATCACTGGTTAGTTTCACACCTAGCAAATCCTATCCGAACCTCAATCGGGTCTTGAAAGTTTTTTAACCTTCGTTTTTCATCACGTGGATTTTTTCTGTAAGACGGGAACCCCATGGCTGGTTTATGATTTACCATCGCTGGAAAGTGGTGCACAATGGTACTGCTCCGTTACAAATCTATGCACCCATTTCTTAAATTCGTACGACACTGTTTCATCATTTTGGACGGATGTTGCCCCTTGCACCGTAGACGTTGCACCCTGTGGATATCGATTCTTCGGAGGGCCATAGCTCTTGGATTGATTAGAGGTACGGGAGCCATAACCAGTCAAAACGAAGCTCTTTATGAGTTATAAAGCTATGATTGCGTTCAACTGTCACTGGTTAGTTACATACCCAAAAAATTCTATCCGAACCTCAGTCGGGTCTTGGAAGTTTTTTACCCTTCATTTTTTCGTCACGTGGATTTTTTCCGAAAAACGGGAATCCCGTGGCTGCTCTACGATTTACCATCGTTGGAGAGTGGTGCACCATGGTACTGCTCCGTTACAAATCCATGCACCCATTTCTAAAAGTCGTACGGCACTGATTCGTCATTTTGGACGGATGTTGCACCTTGCGCCGTAGATGTTGCACCCTGTGGATATCGATTCTTCGGAGGGCCATAACTCTTGGCTCGTTTAGAGTTACAGGAGCCACAACCAGTCAAAACGAAGCTCTCTGTGAGTTCTACAACTATGACCACTTTCAGCCGTCCCTGATTAGTTTCATACCCAAAAAATCCTATCCGAACTTCAATCGGGTCTTGGAAGTTTTTTACCCTTCGTTTTTTTGTCACGTGGATTTTTTCTGTAGAACGGAAATCCTGTGGCTGCTCTATGATTAACCATCACTAGAGAGTGGTGCACCATGGTACTGCTCCGTTACAAATCCATGCATCCATTTCTAAAAGTCGTACGACACAGTTTCGTCATTTTGGACGGATGTTGCACCTTGCACCGTAGATGTTGCACACTTTGGATATCGATTCTTCGGAGGGCCATAACTCTTGGATCAGTTAGAGGTACGGGAGCCATAGCCATTCAAAACGAAGCACTCTGTGAGTTCTATATTTATGATTGCTTTCAGCCGTCACTGGTTAGTTTCATACCCAAAAAATCCTATCTGAACCTCAATCGGGTCTTGGAAGCTTTTTACCCTTCGTTTTTTCGTCACGTGGATTTTTCTGTAAAACGGGAATCCCGTTGCTTCTCTATGATTTACCATCGCTGGAGAGTGGTGCACTAAGGTACTGCTCCATTACAAATCAATGCACCATTTCTAAAGGTCGTACGACACTGTTTCGTCATTTTGGACGGATGTTGCACCTTGCATCGCAGATGTTGCACCGTGTGGATATCGATTCTTCGGAGGGCAATAACTCTTGGCTCGTTTAGAGTTACAGGAGCCACGACCAGTCAAAATGAAGCTCTCTGTGAGTTCTACAGCTATGAATGATTTTAGCCGTCATTGGTCAGTTTCATACCCAAAAAATCCTTTCCGAACCTCAATCAGGTCTTGGAAGTTTTTTAACCTTCATTTTTTTGTCACGTGGATTTTTTCTATAAAACAGGAATCCCATGGCTGGTCTATGATTTACCATTGCTGGAGAGTGGTGCACCATGGTACTGCTTCGTTACAAATCCATGCACCCATTTCTAAAAGTCGTACGGCACTGTTTCGTCATTTTGGACGAATGTTGCACCTTGCACCGTAGATGTTGCACCCTATGGATATCGATTCTTCGGAGGGCATAACTCTTGGCTCGTTTAGTGTTTCAGGAGCCATAACCAGTCAAAACGAAGCTCTCTGTGAGTTCTAGAGCTACGACTGCTTTCAGCCGTCGCTAATTAGTTTCATACACAAAAAATCATATCCGAACCTCAATCGGGTCTTGGATGGTTTTGACCCTTCGTTTTTTCGTCACGTGGGTTTTTTTTGTAAACGGAAATTCCATGGCTGTTCTATAATTTACCATCGCTAGAGAGTGGTGCACTATGGTACTGCTCCGTTAGAAATCCATGCACCCATTTCTTAAAGTCGTACGGCACTGTTTCCTCATTTTGATGGATGTTGTACCTTGCACCGTAGATGTTGCACCCTGTGGATATTGATTTTTTGGAGGGCCATAACTCTTGGCTCGTTCAGAGTTACGGGAGCCATATCCTGTCAAAACAAAGCTCTCTATGAGTTCTACAGCTATGACCACTTTCAACCATCATAGGTTAGTTTCATACCCAAAAAATCCTATCTGAACCTCAATCCGGCCTTGGAAGTTTTTTTCCCTTCTTTTTTTCATCGCGTGGATTTTTTTCTGTAAACGGTAATCCCGTTGCTGCTCTATGATTTACCAACGCTGGAGAGTGAGGCACCATGGTACTGCTCCATTACAAATCCATGCACCCATTTCTAAAAGTCGTACGGCACTGTTTCGTCATTTTGGACGGATGTTGCACATTGCACCGTAGATGTTGCAACCTGTGGATATCGATTCTTTGGAGGGCATAACTCTTGGCTCGTTTAGAGTTACGGGAGCCATATCCAGTCAAAACGAAGCTCTCTGTGAGTTCTATAGCTATGACTGCTTTCAATCGACACTGATTAGTTACATACCCAAAAAATTCAATCCGAACCTCAATCGGGTCTTGGAAGTTTTTTACCCTTCGTTTTTTCGCCGCATGGATTTTTCTGTAAAACGGAAATCCCATGGTTGGTCTATGATTTACCATTTCTGGAGAGTGGTGCACCATGGTACTGCTCCGTTACAAAACCATGCACCCATTTCTAAAAGTCATAAGGCACTGTTTCGTCATTTTGGACGGATGTTGCATCTTTTACCGTAGATGTTGCACCCTTTGGATATCGATTCTTCGGAGGTCCATAACTCTTGGCTCATTTAGAGTTACGGGAGCCATAACCAGTCAGAACGAAGCTCTCTGTGAGTTCTACAACTATGACCGCTTTCAGCCGTCACTGGTTAGTTTCATACGCAAAAAACCCAATCCGAACCTCAATCTGGTCTTGGAAGTTTTTTACCCTTCGTTTTTTCGTCGCGTAGATTTTTTCTGTAAAACAGGAATCCAATGGCTGGTCCATGATTTACCATCACTGGAGAGTGGTGCACCATGGTACTGCTCCGTTACAAATCCAAGCAATCATTTCCTAAAGACTTACGGCACTGTTTCATCATTTTGGACGGATGTTACACCTTGCACCGTAGATGTTGCACCCTGTGGATATCGATTCTACGGAGGGTCATAACTCTTGGCTCGTTTAACGTTTCCGGAGCCATAACCAGTCAAAAATAATCTCTCTGTGAGTTCTACAGCTATGACCGCTTTCAGCCGTCACTAGTTAGTTTCATACCAAAAAATCCTATTCGAACCTCAATCGGGTCTTGGAAGTTTTTAAACCTTCGTTTTTTCGTCACGTGGATTTTTTCTGTAAAACGGGAATCCCATGGATGGTCTATGATTTACCATCACTGGAGAGCGGTGCACCATGGTACTGCTCCATTACAAATCCATGCACCCATTTCTAAAAGTCAAACGGCACTGTTTCGTATGGACGGATGTTGCACCTTGCACCGTAGATGTTGCAACCTGTGGATATCGATTCTTCGGAGGGCCATAACTCTTGGCTCGTTTCGATATTCGGGAGCCACAACCAGTCAAAACGAAGCTCTCTGTTAGTTCTATAGCTATGACCGCTTTCAGCCGTCACTGGTTAGTTTCATACCCAAAAAATCCTATCCGAACCTCAGTCCGGCCTTGGAAGTTTTTTACCCTTCTTTTTTTCGTTGCGTGGATTTTTTCTGTAAAACGGGAATACCGTGGCTTCTCTACGATTTACCATCGCTGGAGAATGGTGCACCATGGTACTGCTCCATTATAAATCCATGCACCCATTGCTAGAAGTCGTACGGCACTATTTCATCATTTCGGACGGATGTTGCACTTGCACCGTAGATGTTGCACCCTGTGGATATCGATTCTTCGAAGGGCATAACTCTTGGCTCCTTTAGTGTTTCAGGAGCCATAACCAATCAAAACGAAGCTCTCTGTGAGGTAAAGCTATGACTGCTTTCAGCCGTCACTGATTAGTTTCATACCTAAAAAATCCTATCCGAACCTCAATCGGGTCTTGAAAGTTTTATACCCTTCGTTTTTCCGTCACGTGGGTTTTTTCTGTAAACGGAAATCCCGTGGATGGTCTATAATTTACCATAGCTGGAGAGTGGTGCACCATGTTATTGCTCCGTTTCAAATCAATGCACCCATTTCTAAAAGTCGTACGGCACTATTTCGTCATTTTGGACGGATGTTGCACCTTGCACCGTAGATGATGCACCCTGTGGATATCGATTCTTCGGAGGGCCATTACTCTTGGCTCGTTTTGAGTTACGGGAGCCATAACCAGTCAAAACGAAGCTCTCTATGAGTTCTATCGCAATGACCGCTTTCAGCCGTCACTGGTTTGTTTCATACCCAAAAAATCCTATCCAAACCTTAATCTGGCCTTGGATCCTTTTTACCCTTCTTTTTTTCATCGCGTGGATTTTTTCTGTAAAACGGGAATCCCGTGGCTGCTCTATGATTTACCATCGCTGGAGAGTGGTGCACCGTGGTACTTCTCCATTACAAATACGTGCACCCATTTCCAAAAGTCGTAAGGCACTGTTTCATCATTTTGGACGGATGTTGAACCTTGCACCGTAGATGTTGCTCCCTGTGGATATCGATTCTTCCGAGGGCACAACTCTTGGCTCATTTAGTGTTTCGGGAACCATAACCAGTCAAAACGAAGCTCTCTGTGAGTTCTAGAGCTATGGCAGCTTTCAGCCGTCACTGATTAGTTCCGTGTCCAAAAAATCCTATCCGAACCTCAATCGCGTCTTGGATGTTTTTTACCCTTCGTTTTTTCGACACGTGGGTTTTCTCTGTAAAACGGAAATCCTGTGGCTGGTCTATGATTTACCATTGTTGGTGAGTGATGCACCATGGTACTGCTGCATTACAAATCCATGCACCCATTTCTAAAAGTCGTACGGCACTGTTTCGTTATTTTGGACAGATGTTGCACCTTGCGCCATAGATGTTGCACCCTGTGGATATCGATTCTTCGGAGGGCCATAACTGTTGGCGCGTTTAGAGTTACGGGAGCCATAACCAGTCATAACGAAGCTCTCTGTGTGTTCTACAGCTTTGGCCACTTTCAGCAGTTTTATACCCAAAAAAACCTATCCTAACCTCAATCGGGTCTTTGAAGTTTTTTACCCTTCGTTTTTTCGTCGCGTAAATTTTTTCTGTAAAACAGGAATCCCTTGGCTGGTCCATGATTTACCATTGCTGGAGAGTGGTGCACCATGGTACTGCTCCGTTACAATTCCATGCACCCAATTCTAAAAGTCTTATGGTACTGTTTCGTCATTTTGGACAGATATTGCACCTTGCACCGTAGATGTTGCACCTTTGAATATCGATTCTACGGAGGGCCATAACTCTTGGTCGTTTAGTATTTCGGGAGCCATAACCATTCAAAACAAAGCTCTCTGTGAGTTCTACAGGTATGACCGCTTTCAGCCGTCAGTAGTTAGTTTCATACCCAAAAATCCTATCCGAACCTTAATCGGGTCTTGAAAGTTTTTTAACCGTCGTTTTTCCGTCGCGTGGATTTTTTTGTAAAACGAGAATCCCATGGCTGGTCTATGATTTACCATCGCTGGAGAGTGGTGCACAATGGTACTGCTCCATTACAAATCCATGCACCCATTTCTAAAAGTCAAACGACACTGTTTCGTATGGACGGATGTTGCACCTTGCACCGTAGATGTTGCACCCTGTAGATATCGATTCTTCGGAGGGCCATAACTCTTGGCTCGTTTTGAGTTATGGGAGCCACAACCAGTTAAAACGAAGCTCTATGTGAGTTCTATAGCTATGATCGCTTTCAGCCGTCACTGGTTAGTTTCATACCCAAAAAATCCTATCCGAACCTCAATCTGGCCTTGAAAATTTTTTACCCTTCTTTTTTTCGTCGTGTGGATTTTTTATGTAAAAGAATCCCGTGGCTGCTTGATTTACCATCACCGGAGAGTGGTGCACCATGGTACTACTCCGTTACAAATCCATGCACCCATTTCTTAAAGTCGTACAGCACTGTTTCGTCATTTTGGACGGATGTTGCACCTTGCACCGTAGATGTTGCACCCTGTGGATATCGATTCTTCGGACGGCATAACTCTTGGCTCATTTATTTTGTCGGGAGCCATAATCTGTCAAAACGAAGCTCTCTGTGAGTTCTAGAGCTATGGTCGCTTTCTGCCGTCACTGATTAGTTTCATACCCAAAAAATCCTATACGAACCTCAATCGGGTCTTGGAAGTTTTTTACCCTTCGTTTTTTCGTCACGTAGGTTTTTTCTGTAAACCGAAATCCCGTGGCTGGTCTACAATTTACCATCGCCGGAGAGTGTTGCACCATGTTACTGCTCCGTTACAAATCCATGCACCCATTTCTAAAAGTCATACGACACTGTTTCATCATTTTGGATGGATGTTGCACCTTGCACCGTAGATGTTGCACCCTGTGTATATCGATTCTTCGGAGGGCCATAACTCTTGGCCCGGTTAGAGTTACGGGAGCCATAACCAGTCAAAACGAAGCTCTCTATGATTTCCATGGCTATGACCGCTTTCGGCCGTCACTGGTTAGTTTCATACTTAAAAAATCCTATCCGAACCTAAATCGGGTCTTGGAAGTTTTTTAACCTTCGCTTTTTTGTCACGTGGATTTTTTTTGTAAAATGGGAATCCCGTGGCTGGTCTATGATTTACCATCGCTGGAGAGTGGTGCACCATGGTACTACTCCATTACAAATCCATGCACTCATTTCTAAAAGTCGTGCGGCACTGTTTCGTCATTTTGGATGGATGTTGCACCTTGCATCGTAGATGTTGCACCCTGTGGATATCGATTCTTCGAAGGGCCATAACTCTTGGCTCGTTTAGAGTTACAGGATCCATAATCATCCAAAACGAATCTCTCTGTGAGTTCTACAGCTATGACTGCTTTCTACCGTCACTGGTTAGTTTCATACCCTAAAATTCCTATCCGAACCTCAATCGAGTCTTGGAAGTTTTTTACCCTTCGTTTTTTTCGTCACGTGGAATCTTTCTGTAAAATGGAAATCCCTCGGTTGCTCTATTAGTTTTCATCGCTGGAGAGTGGTGCACCATGGTACTGCTCCATTACAAATCCTTACACCCATTTCTAAAAGTCGTACGACACTGCTTCCTCATTTTGGACGGATGTTGTTCCTTGCACCGTAGATGTTGCACCCTGTGGATATCGATTCTTCGGAAGGCTATAACTCTTTGCTCGTTTAGGGTTACAGGAGCCATAATCAGTCAATACGAAGCTCTATGTGAGTTCTACAGCTATGACCGATTTCAGGCATCATTGGCTAGTTTCATACCCAAAAAATCTAACCCGAACCTCAATCGGGTCTTGGAAGTTTTTTACCCTTCGTTTTTTTGTCACGTGGATTTTTTCTGTAAAACGGGAATCCCGTGGTTGCTCTAATATTTACCATCGCTGGAGAGTGGTGCACCATGGTACTGCTCCGTTACAAATCCATGCACCCATTTCTAAAAGTCGTACGACACTGTTTTGTCATTTTGGACGGATGTTGCACATCGTACCGTACATGTTGCATCCTATAGATATCGATTCTTCGGAGGGCCATAACTCTTGGCTTATTTAGAGTTATAGAAGCCATATCCAGTCAAAACGAAGCTCTCTGTGAGTTCTACAGCAATGAGTGGTGCACCATGGTACTACTACGTTACAAATCCATGCACCCATTTCTAAAAGTCGTACGGCACTGGTTCGTCATTTTGGACGGATGTTGCACCTTGCACCGTATATGTTGCACCCTGTGGATATCGATCCTACGGAGGGCCATAACTCTTGGCTCGTTTAGTGTTTTGGATGCCATAACCAGTCAAAACGAAGCTCTTTGTGAGTTCTATAGCTATGACAACTTTCAGCCGTCACTGATTAGTTTCATTACTAAAAAATCTTATCCGAACCTCAATCGGGTCTTGGAAGTTTTTTACACTTCGTTTTTTCGTCACGTTGGTTTTTTTGTAAGCGGGAATCCCATGGCTGGTCTATGATTTACCATCGCTGGAGAGTGGTGCACCATGGCACTGCTCCATTACAAATTCACGTACCCATTTTTAAAAGTCGTACGGCACTGTTGCGTCATTTTGGACGGATGTTGCACCTTGCACCGTAGATGTTGCACCCTGTAGATATCGATTCTTCGGAGGGCAATAACTCTTGGCTCGATTAGAGTTACGGGAGCCATAACCAGTCAAAATGAACCTCTCTACGAGTTCTATAGCTACGACCGCTTTCAGCCATCATTGGTTAGTTTCATACCCAAAAAATCCTATCCGAACCTAAATCGGGTCTTGGAAATTTTTTACCCTTCGTTTTTTCGTCACGTGGATTTTTTCTGTAAAACGGGAATCCCGTGGCTGGTCTATGATTTACCATCTCTAGAGAGTGGTGCACCGTAGTACTACTCCATTACAAATCCATGCACCCATTTCTAAAAGTCGTACGACACTGTTTCGTCATTTTGGACGGATGTTGCACCTTGCACCGCAGATGTTGCACCCTATGGATATCGATTCTTCGAAAGGCCTTAACTCTTGGCTCGTTTAGAGTTACAGGAACCATAACCAGTCAAAACGAAGCTCTCTGTGAGTTCACAGCTATAGCTTTCAGCCGTCACTGGTTAGTTTCATACCCAAAAAATCCTATCCGATCCTCAATCGTGTCTTGGAAGTTTTTTACCCTTTGTTTTTTCGTCAGGTGGATTTTTTCTGTAAAACGGGAATCCCGTGGCTGGTCTATGATTTACCATCGCTGGAGAGTGGTGCACCACGGTACTGCTCTGTTACAAATCCATGCACCCATTTCTAAAAGTCGTACGGCACTGTTACATCATTTTGGACGGATGTTGCACCTTGCACCGTAAATGTTGTACCATGTGGATATCGATTCTTCGGAGGCCCATAACTCTTGGCTTGTTTAGAGTTACGGGAGTCGTAACCAGTCAAAACGAAGCTCTCTGTGAGTTCTACAGCTATGACAGCTTTCACACGTCATTGGTTAGTTTCATACCCAAAAAATCCTATCCAAACCTCAATCGGGTCTTGGAAGTTTTTTACCTTCGTTTTTTCTTCACGTGGAATCTTTCTGTAAAATTGGAATCCCGTGGCTACTCTATGATTTATCATCGCTGGAGAGTGCTGCACCATGTTACTGCTCCGTTACAAATCCTTGCACCCATTTCTAAAACGAAGCTCTCTATGAGTTCTACAGCTATGATAGCTTTCAGCCGTCACTGGTTAGTTTCATACCCCAAAAAAACCTATCAGAACCTCAATCGGGTTTTGGATGTTTTTTACCCATTGTTTTTTCGTCGCGTGGATTTTTTCTGTAAAATGGGAATCCCATGGATGGTCTACGATTTACCACCGCTGGAGAGTGGTGCACCATGGTACTGCGCCGTTACAAATCCATGCACCCATTTCTAAAAGTAGTACGGCACTGTTTCATCATTTTGGACGGATGTTGCCCCTTGCACCGTAGATGTTGCACCCTGTGGATATCGATCCTACGGAGGGCCATAACTCTTGGCTCGTTTAGTGTTTTGGGAGCCATAACCAGTCAAAACGAAGCTCTTTGTGAGTTCTAGAGCTCTGACAGCTTTCGGCCATCACTGATTAGTTTCATACCTAAAAAATCTTATCCGAACTTGAATCGGGTCTTGGAAGTTTTTTACCCTTCAGTTTTTTGTCATGTTAGTTTCATACCTAAATATCTCTTAGCTCGATTAGAGTTAAGGGAGCCATAACCAGTCAAAACGAAGCTCTCTGTGAGTTCTATAGCTATGACCGCTTTTAGCCGTCACTGGTTAGTGTCATACCCAAAAATTCTTATCCGAACCTAAATCGGGTCTTGGAAGTTTTTTACCCTTCGTTTTTTGTGACGTGGATTTTTTCTGTTAAACGGGAATCCCGTGGCTGGTCTACGATTTACTATCGCTGGAGAGTGGTGCACCAAGGTACTACTCCATTACAAATCCATGAACCCATTTCTAAAAGTCGTAAGGCACTGTTTCGTCATTTTGGACGGATGTTGCACCTTTCACCGTAGATGTTGCACCATGTGGATATTGATTCTTCGGAGGGCCATAACTCTTGGCTCGTTTAGAGTTACAGGAGCCATAACGAGTCAAAATGAAGCTCTCTGTGTGTTCCACAGCTATGATAGCTTCAGCCGTCACTGGTTAGTTTCATACCCAAAAAATCCTATCCGAACCTCAATCGGGTCTCGGAAGTTTTATACCCTTCGTTTTTTTGTACGTGGATTTTCTCTGTAAAACGGGAATCCCATGGCTGGTCTATGATTTACCATCGCTGGAGAGGGGTGCACCATGGTACTGCTCCGTTACAAATCCATGCATCCACTTCTAAAAGTCGTACGGCACTGTTTTGCCATTTTGGACGGATGCTGCACCTTGCACAGTAATTATTGCAACATGTGGATATCGATTCTTCGGAGGCCCATAACTCTGGGCTTGTTTAGAGTTACGAGAGCAATAACTAGTCAAAACGAAGGTCTCTATGAGTTCTACAGCTATGACGGCTTTCAGCCGTACTGGTTAGTTTCATATCCAAAAAATCCTATCCGAACCTCAACCGGGTCTTGGAAGTTTTTTTACCCTTCGTTTTTTCGTCACGTGGAATCTTTCTGTAAAATGAGAATCCCGTGGCTGCTCTATGATTTATCATCACTGGAGAGTGGTGCACCATGGTACTGCTCCGTTACAAATCCTTACACCCATTTTTAAAGTCGTATGACACTGTTTCGTCATTTTGGACGGATGTTGCACCTTGCACCGTAGATGTTGCACCCTTTGGATATCGATTCTTCAGAGGGCCATAACTCTTGGCACGTTTAGAGTTACTGGAGACATAACCAGTCAAAATGAAGCAATCTATGAGTTCTACAGCTATGCCGCTTTTAGGCATCACTGGTTCGTTTCATACCCTAAAAATCCTATCCGAACCTCAATCGGGTCTTGGAAGTTTTTTACCCTTCGTTTTTTCGTCACGTGGATTTTTTCTGTAAAACGGGAATCCCGTGGCTGCTCTATGATTTACCATCGTTGGAGAGTGGTTTACCATGTTACTGCTCCATTACAAGTCCATGCACCCATTTCTAAACGTCGTACGGCACTGTTTCGTCATTTTGGACGAATATTGCACCTTGCACCGTACATGTTGCACCTTGCATCGTACATGTTGCACCCTATGGATATCGATTCTTCAGAGGGGCATAACTCTTGGCTTGTTTAGAGTTACAGGAACCATAACCAGTCAAAACAAAGCTCTTTATGAGTTTTACAGCTATGATAGCTTTCAGCCGTCACTGGTTAGTTTCATACCCAAAAAAACCTATCCCAACCTCAATCGGGTCTTGAAAGTTTTTTACCCTTTGTTTTTTCGTCGCGTGGATTTTTTCTGTAAAACGGGAATTCCGTGGCTGGTCTACGATTTACCATCGCTGGAGAGAAGTGCAACATGGTACTGCTCCGTTACAAATCCATGCACCCATTTCTAAAAGTCGTACGGCACTGTTTCGTCACTTTGGACGGAGTTGCACCTTGCACCGTAGATGTTGCACCCTTTGGATATCGATCCTACGGAGGGCCATAACTTTTGGCTCGTTTAGTGTTTTGGGAGCCATAACCAGTCAAATCGAAGCTCTTTGTGAGTTCTAGAGCTATGACAGCTTCCATCCATCACTGATTAGTTTCATACTTAAAAAATCTTATCCGAACCTCAATCGGGTCTTGAAAGTTTTTTGCCCTTCGTTTTTTCGTCACGTTGGTTTTTTTGTAAAATGGGAATCCCTTGGCTGGTCAATGATTTACCATCGCTGGAGAGTGCTATATCGTGGTACTGCTCCGTTACAAATCCATTCACCCATTTATAAAAGTCGTACGACACTGTTTCATCATTTTGGACGGATGTTGCACCTTGCACCGTAGATGTCGCACCCTGTGGATATCGATTCTTCGGAGGGCCATAACCCTTGGCTCGGTTAGAGTTACGGGAGCCATAACCATTCAAAACGAAGCTCTTTGTGAGTTCTATAGCTATGACCGCTTTCAGTCGTCACTGGTTAGTTTCATACCCAAAAAATCCTATCCGAACCTCAATCGGGTCTTCGAAGTTTTTTACCCTTCGTTTTTTCGCCACTTGGATTTTTTCTGTAAAACGGGAATCCCGTGTCTGCTCTATGATTTAGCATTGCTGAAGAGTGATGCACGATGGTACTGCTCCGTTACAAATCCATGCACCCATTTCTAAAAGTCGTACGACACTGTTTCGTCATTTTGGACGGATGTTGCACATTGCACCGTAAATGTTGCACCCTGTGGATATCGATTCTTTGGAGGGCCATAACTCTTGGCTTGTTTAGATTTATGGGAGCCATAACTAGTCAAAACGAAACTCTCTGGGAGTTCTACAGCTATGACAGCCTTCAACCATCATTGGTTAGTTTCATACCCAAAAAATCCTATTCGAACCTCAATCGGGTCTTGGAAGTTTTTTACATTTCGTTTTTTCATCACGTGGATTTTTTCTGTAAAACGGGAATCCCGCGGCTTGTTTATGATTTACCATCGCTGGAGAGTGGTACACCTTGGTATTGCTCCGTCACAAATACATGCACCAATTTCTAAAAGTCGTACGGCACTGTTTCCTCATTTTGGACGGATGTTGCACCTTGCAATGTACATGTTGCACCCTGTGGATATCGATTCTTCGAAGGGCCATAACTCTTGGCTTCTTTAGAGTTACAGGAGCCATAACAAGTTAAAACGAAGCTCTCTGTGTGTTCTACGGCTATGATAGCTTTCAGCCATCACTGGTTAGCTTTATACCCCAAAAAAACCTATCCGAACCTCGATCTGGTTTTGGATGTTTTTTCGTCGCGTGGATTTTTTCTGTAAAACGGGAATCCCGTGGCTGGTCTATGATTTACCCTCGCTGGAGAGTCGTGCACCATTGTACTTCTCCGTTACAAATCCATGCACCCATTTCTAAAAGTCGTACGGCACTGTTTCGTCATTTTGGACGGATGTTGCACCTTGCACCGTAGATGTTGCACCCTGTGGATATCGATTGTTCGGAGGCCCATAACTCTTGGCTCGTTTAGAGTTACGGGAGCTATAACAAGTCAAAACGAAGCTCTCTATGAGTTCTACAGCTATGACAGCTTTCAGCCATCAGTGGTTAGTTTGATACCCAAAAAATCCTATCCGAACCTCAATCGGATCTTGGAAGTTTTATACCATTCGTTTTTTCGTCACGTGGATTTTTTCTGTAAAACGGGAATCCCGTGGCTGGTCTATGATTTACCATCGCTGGAGAGTGGTGCACCATTGTACTGCTCTATTACAAATCCATGCACCTATTTCTAAAAGTCGTACGACACTGTTACGTCATTTTGGACGGATGTTGCACGTTGCACCGTAGATGTTGCACCCTGTGGATATCGATTCTTCGGACGGCCATAACTCTTAGCTCGTTTAGAGTTACAGGGGCCATAACCAGTCAAAAAGAAGCACTCTGTGAGTTCTATTGCTATGATAGCTTTCATCCGTCACTGGTTAATTTCATACCCAAAAACTCCTATCCAAACCTCAATCGTGTCTTGGAAATTTTTTACCCTTTGTTTTTTCATCACGTGGATTTTTTCTGTAAAATGGGAATCCCGTGGATAGTTTATGATTTACCATCGCTGGAGAGTGGTGCACCGTGGTACTGCTCCGATACAAATCCATGCACCCATTTCTAAAAGTCGAACGACAATGTTTCGTCATTTTGGACGGATGTTGCACCTTGCACCGTAGATGTTGCACCCTGTGGATATCGATTCTTCGAAGACCCATAACTCTTGGCTCGTTTAGAGTTACGGGAGCCATAACCAATTAAAACGAAGCTCGCTATGAGTTCTACAGCTATGACGGCTTTCAGCCGTTACTGGTTAGTTTCGTACCCCAAAAATCCTATCCGAACCTCAATCGGGTCTTAGAAGTTTTTTACCCTTCGTTTTTTCGTCACGTGGAATCTTACTGTAAAACGAGAATCCCGTGGCTGCTCTATGATTTATCATCGCTGGAGAGTGGTGCACCATGGTACTGCTCCGTTACAAATCCATGCACCCATTTCTAAAAGTCGTACGACACTGTTTCGTCATTTTGGACGGATGTTGCACCTTGCACCTTAGATGTTGCACTATGTGGATATCGATTCTTCAGAGGGCCATAACTCTTGGCTCGTTTAGAGTTACAGGAGCAATAACCACTTAAAACGAAGACCTCTGTGAGTTCTACAATTATGATAGCTCTCAGCCATCACTGGTTAGTTTCATACCCAAAAAATCCTATCCAAACCTCAACCGGTCATGAAAGTTTTTTACCCTTTGTTTATTCATCACGTGGATTTTTCTGTAAAACGGGAATCCCATGGCTGGTCTATGATTTACCATCGCTGGAGAGTGGTGCACCATGGTACTGCTCCGATACAAATCCATGCACCCATTTCTAAAAGTCGTACGGCAATGTTTCGCATTTTGGACGGATGTTGCACCTTGCACCGTAGATGTTGCACCCTGTGGATATCGATTCTTCGGAGGCCCATAAATATTGGCTCGTTTAGAGTTACGGGAGCCATAACCAGCCAAAACGAAGCTCTATGTGAGTTCTACAGGAATGACGGCTTTCAGCCGTCACTGGTTAGTTTCATACCCAAAAAATTCTATCCGAACATCAATCGGGTCTTGGAAGTTTTTACCCTTTGTTTTTTTATCACGTGGAATCTTTCTGTAAAACGGGAATCCCGAGGCAGCTCTATGATTTATCATCGTTGCAGAGAGTTGCACCATGGCACTGCTACGTTACAAATCCATGCACCCATTTCTAAAAGTCGTACGACCCTATTTCGTCATTTTGGACGGATGTTGCACCTTGCACCGTAGATGTTGCACCCTGTGGATATCGATTATTCGGATGGCCATAACTCTTGGCTCATTTAGAGTTACAGGAGCCATAACCTGTCAAAACGAAGCTCTTTGTGATTTCTAGAGCTCTGACAGCTTTCAGTTGTCACTGGTTAGTTTCATACTCAAAAAATCCTATCCGAACCTCAATCGGGTCTTGGAAGTTTTTTACCCTTCGTTTTTTCGGCACGTGGATTTTTTCTCTAAAACGGGAATCCCGTGGCTGGCCTATGATTTACCATCGCTGGAGAGTGGTGCACCATGGTACTGCTCCGTTACAAATCTATGCACCTATTTCTAAAAGTCGTAGGACCCTGTTTCGTCATTACGGACGGATGTTGAACCTTGCACCATAAATGTTGCACCATGTGGATATCGATTCTTCGGAGGGCCATAACTCTTGGCTCATTTAGAGTTAGGGGAGCCATAACCAGTCAAAACAAATCACTTTGTGAGTTCTACAGCTGTGACCGCTTTCAGCCATCACTGGTTAGTTTCATACCCAAAAAATCCTATCTGAACCTCAATCGGTCTTGGAAGTTTTTAACCCTTTGTTTTTTCGTCGCGTTGATTTTTTCTGTAAAACGAGAACCTCGCGGCTGCTCTATGATTTATCATCGCTGGAGAGTGCTGCACCATGGTACTGCTCCGTTACAAATCCGTGCACCCATTTCTAAAATTCGAACGATACTGTTTCATCATTTTGGACAGATGTTGCACCTTGCACCGTAGATGTTGCACCCTGTGGATATTGATTCTTTGGAGGGCCATAACTCTTGGGTCGTTTCGAGTTACCGGAGCCATAACAAGTCAAAACGAAGCTCTCAGTGAGTTCTACATCTATGACCGCTTTCAGCCGTCACTGGCTAGTCTCATACCCAAAAAATCCTATCCGAAACTCAATCGAGTCATGGAAGTTTTCACCCTTCGTTTTTTCGTCACGTGGATTTTTTCTGTAAAACGGGAATTCCGTGGCTGGTCTTTGATTTACCATCGCTGGAGAGTGGTGCACCATGGTAATGCTCCATTACAAATACATGCATCCATTTCTAAAAGTCGTATGACGTTGTTTCTTCATTTTGGACGGATGTTTCACCTTGCACCGTAGATGTTGCACCATGTGGATATCAATTCTACAGAGGGTCATAACTCTCGGCACGTTTAGAATTACAGGAGCCATAAACAGTATAAATGAAGCTCTCTGTGAGTTCTACAGCTATGATAGCTTTCTGTCACTGGTTAGTTTCATACCCAAAAAATCCTATCCGAACCTCAATCGGGTCTTGGAAGTTTTTTACCCTTTGTTTTTTTGTCACGTGGATTTTTTTCTGTAAAACGGGAATCCCGTAGCTGCTCTGTGATTTACCATCGCTGGACAGTGATGCACCATGGTACTGCTCCGTTACAAATCCATGCACCCATTTCTAAAAGTCGAACGACACTGTTTCGTCATTTTGGACGGATGTTGCAACTTGCACCATAGATGTTGCACCATGTGGATATCGATTTTTCGGAGGCCCATAACTCATGGCTCGTTTAGAGTTACGGGAGCCATAACAAGTCAAAACGAAGCTCTCTATGAGTTCTACAGCTATGACAGCTTTCAGCCATCACTGGTTAGTTTCATACCCAAAAAATCCTATCCGAACCTCAATCGGGTCTTGGAAGTTTTTTACCCTTTGTTTTTTCATCATGTGGATTTTTCTGTAAAACGGAAATCCCGTGGCTGCTCTATGATTTATCATCGCTGAAGAGTGGTGCACCATGGTGCTGCTCCGTGATAAATCCATGCACCCATTTCTAAAAGTCGAACGACACTGTTTCTTCATTTTGGACGGATGTCGCACCTTGCACCGTAGATGTTGCACCCTGTGGATATCGATTCTTCGGAGGCCCATAACTCTTGGCTCGTTTAGAGTTATGGGAGCCATAACCAGTTAAAACGAAGCACTCCATGATTTCTACAGCTATGATGGCTTTCAGCCGTTACTGATTAGTTTCATACCCAAAAAATCCTATCCTAACCTCAATCGGGTCTTGGAAATTTTTTACCCTTCGTTTTTTCGTCACGTGGAATCTTACTGTAAAACGAGAATCCCATGGCTGCTCTATGATTTATCTTCGTTGGAGAGTGGTGCACCGTGGTAATGCTCCTTTACAAATCCATGCACCCATTTCTAAAAGTCGTACGACACTGTTTCGTCATTTTGGACGGATGTTGCACCTTGCACCGTAGATGTTGCACCCTGTAGATATCGATTCTTCGGACGGCCATAACTCTTGGCTTATTTAGAATTACAGGAGCCATAACCTGTCAAAAAGAAGCTCTTTGTGATTTCTAGAGCTATGAGAACTTTCATCCGTCAGTGGTTAGTTTCATACCCAAAAAATCCTATCCGAACCTCAATCGGGTCTTGGAATTTTTTTATCCTTCGTTTTTTCGTCACGTGGATTTTTTCTCTAAAATGGGAATCCTGTGGCTGGTCTATGATTTAACATCGCTGGAGAGTTGTGCACCATGGTACTGCTCCGTTACAAATCCTTGCACCCATTTCTAAAAATCGTACTGCACTGTTTCGTCATTTTGGACGGATGTCGCACCTTGCACCGTAGATGTTGCACCCTGTGGATATCGATTCTTCGGAGGGCCATAACTCTTGGGTCGTTTAGAGTTACGGGACCATAAACAGTCAATACAAAGCTCTCTGTGCGTTCTAAAAATATGACCGCTTTCAGCCGTCACTGGTTAGTTTCATACCTAAAAAATCCTATCTTAACCTCAATCGGGTCTTGGAAGTTTTTTACCCTTCGTTTTTTCGTCACGTGGATTTTTTTGTAAAACGGGAATCCCGTGGCTGCTCTATGTTTTATCATTGATGGAGAGTGGTGCACCATTGTACTGCTCCGTTATAAATCTATGCATCCATTTCTAAAATTCGAACGACATTGTTTCGTCATTTTGGACGAATGTTGCACCTTGCACCGTAGATGTTGCACCCTATGGATATCGATTCTTCGGAGGGCCATAACTCTTGGCTCGTTTAGAGCAACGGGAGCCATTACGAGTCAAAATGAAGCTCTCTGTGAGTTCTAGAGCTATGATAGCTTTCAGCCGTCACAGGTTAGTTTCATACCCAAAAAATCCTATCCGAACCTCAGTCGGGCCTTGAAAGTTTTTTACCCTTCGTTTTTTTGTCACGTGGATTCTTTCTGTAAAACGGGAATCTCGTGGCTGGTCTATGATTTACCATGGCTGGAGAGTGGTGCACCAAGATACTGCTCCGTTACAAATCCATGCACCCATTTCTAAAAGTCGTACGGCACGGTTTCGTCATTTTGGACGGATGTTGCACCTTGCACTGTAGATGTTGCACCCTGTGGATATCGATTCTTCGGAGGGCCATAACTCTTTGCTCGTTTAGAGTTACGGGAGCCATAACCAGTCAAAACGAAGCTCTCTGTGAGTTCTAGAGCTTTGACCGCTTTCAGCAGTCACTGGTGTTTGTAACAAAATTGGGCACAACACTCTTCGAAAGTTTTTGAAGAGATAATAAATTAAGAAAGTAAATTGAAAATGAGGATTATCTAACAAAAACTCCAATTAACAAGAATATAAATGTGAAGACAACTGATTTCCAATGGTTCGGCGTATTGCCTACGTCCACTGTGAAGTTTTTTGTGATTTTATTAATTCTCTTTCAATGATTACAGGCATGTATAACAAACAACAGTGAGTTACAACTGCAAATTCGAATTCAACAGCAAAATATGATGTAGGCCTTGATCTGGCAGAGTCTGGGCACTTGAGAATCAAAAGATCCCTTTTCTATAGGCTCTGGGGCTCTATTTATAGGAGTAGGAGGCTGATATTCCGCTCAAAATTCGAGTGACTCGTTCTGGCACGTGAGTGGGCCCAGCGACTAACCTCATGAAGTTTCGACCCGATCGTCTATCGTTATGAAGTCAATTCGTATCGATCAAGATCGTGTCCAATGGATTCGAAACTTGGTTGGAACATTCTTTGGCTTGCACGTAGTCTTTTTTGAAAATTTCATCGCATTTGGATCCGTGGATCATGAGATATAGTCGATACGAAATGGAAATTCTCGATGGCTGATTGGTTCGAATCCACCATTTCGAATCGATCCCTTCGACTCCATCAACTCATGTGGTCTTGTGATGATGTGGCACGCATACTTCGCCTCGATCCGGTCTTTACTCCGAGTTGACCGCATCGACTCCATAAATCTCGCCTTGTTCGTATCGAGGGATGACACGTCACCCTAGTCTATTGATTCGACGAATTCGAATAAGGCCTCACTGATGGATTCGAATGGCAGTTATTGATGGATACGAACTATTGATGTTCAATGGTTATGAACAAGTCTTTGCTTGATGGACACGAAACCAATCGATGCGAACTGGAGCCTTCCGATGGATACGAAGTAGGATAACCTGATGGACACGAAACAGGGCAATCTGATGGATACGAAGCGCTCTGCCCATGATGGGTTCGATGAGAGGCTTCCATGTGGATACGAAGCAGTGACCATTGCCTTAGTTGATGGATGTGAATTAGGGAGATGTCAATGGATTCGAATGAGATCGAGTTGAACCGAGGCATCCCAATGGATTCGAACCCGATAGATACGAGCTGAAGCTCTTCGATGGATACGACCGCTCGACCCATGATCGATATGAAATCGATCGATACGAACTGGAGCTTGATGATCGATAGGGAACCAGGGCTTTTCCCTTCAAATTGAATCGGCCATAACTTGAGCATACGAACTTGGATTAACTTGAAACTTGGAACGTTGGCTCTCTTGGCTTTGCTAGCCATGTCTTATCAATTATGGCAGAATTTAGCTTGTACAAAATTCATCGATATCCATTGCAAACCTACGTATGTTTGATATCCAGGAAGAGCGATTCTTGGTATCTCGACCTTGCCCAAAGGTGGGATAATATTTGCCCCCCCCCCCAAAGTACGTCTTGTGGAAACATGACGTGGGTTGAAAAGCTGCAGTTTCTCTTTGAACAATCGTTGTATTTTTTGTTGGAAGTTGTACTCTGTATTGCATCAGTTTTTTGTTTATTATATTGAATTTCGTATCGATCCTCTCCTGAATCGACACGAAATTTGAGTTGCAACAACGTTTGACAGTTGTTTTTTGTGGAGTTCCTTCATATCGATCCTCTTCTGAATCGATGTAGAAGGTTGAAAGATTGACTTCGCATCGATAAATTAAGAATTCGTTGGATGCGAAATGTTCATTCGTATCGATGATAATGTAGGTGGAGCCATGAACTTGTTGATGCGAACAGGGGCTTCGAGTCGATGGGCTCCATCGCCTTCAACCGTTCTTGCCATGCGCTTCGCATCGATGGATTCACCGTTCATTTCGAATCGATAGAAATTCTTGGTCAGATGGAGTCGAATAGGGCATTCGACTCGGCTCGGGTTTGACCAATTGTGACCGGTCAAGTGGACTGGGAGGCGAATCGTCCCGGTCCCTTCCTAAGTTCCATATAAATAGCTAGGGCTTTTACATTTTTCACTTTTTCACTTTTCACTGTCTTCTCTAATCTTCGTATCAATTCGAAGCATCGGAAACGACAGAGCTGCGTCACGCCTCCGATTTGATAAGATTCATCCCTTAAATTCTTCGAAACCCACTTTCAAATTAGGCAATCAAACATGAATCCAAGCAACGAAACTATTCCAGATCTACTCTTCCTTCATCAATTATCCATTCGGGTAATTGATAAAGCCAGATCTGGTTTGGAGAAGAAAGAGTTGGAAGGACAAAATTGAATCGATCTGGGGACTCTTGTTTGAATTGATGAAGGCAGCAATATTTTTCTTTGGATCTCGCATCGATCCCTGGGATGCTCTATTGGAGATGATGCAGTTCGTACCGATGGTTATGGCGATGGATCGTATCAATACGAAATGATCGATACAAAAAAATAGGTTAACAGTCGATTCGAAGTCCTTAACTTTAAATCGATACGAACTACATCTTTATGATCGATACGAAAAGTATCGACTCGAACGTGATCGTTGTTAAGTTGAGGCTTTCTTGATCGGTACGAACCAGGCAACCAAGGATCGATTCGAAGTCATCTCATCTTGATCGATACGAAATCGGCCCTTGACCATCGATTCGAAACGTGCCCCCTTGCATCGATTCGAAGTGATATCCCGATGGATTCGAACGAGCTTCCTGTGATCGATTCGAACCCTTCCATTGATGGATAAGAAATTTTTAGCAATCGATAACATGATTCCGATGAGCTTCATCATCGCATATCTGGGTTTAACTATTAAACTACACACTTGACTATCCTTTCGAAGCTCGTCGATGGAACTATAACTTAACACCGTGGTAACGAACTTTAACCCGAATCGATTACTAACATCTGGATGATACGGTTGCGACGGTCAGCGATGACGGTCACTCCTACTGTACTCTGACTATCTTTGTTGCTTGCGAGTTTTCTTTATTCTGCAAAATCTTTTCAAGTAATGCACAACACTGCACAACATACACTCTTTCACGTGGGGAATACATGGGTTCTTCATCGCCTAACGATAATTTCTCATAAGTTAGCGATTTATGGAACCATCAAGTTCGTAGCCGGAAGAAATCCAAAGTACAATTCCTCCGAGACTCGAAATTCCGGACATTGAGCCCGAAGTCATTGGTCCAGCCCCGGACGAATTACCGGATGCATCTTTCATTGCCATTCCATCAAACTCCGTACGATCCAACATCTCTGAAGATATGCTAGGGAGAATATGCTTAAGGCATGGCCTGTCAATGGACCACGTATTATTGCCGGGACCAAATGACAAACCGCACAATCCACCAGAGGGATACACCGCATTCAATCATCACGCGTGTGCAGCCGGAATGCTCCCTCCGTTCAATGAGTATATAAGGGAAGTATTGTCTTTTTTGGGGATCGCCCCATCTCAGCTACACCCAAATGGATATGCTTCAGTGAATAGCTTGTTCATCGTCTTTATGGAGTATCGTCATCGACCACCGCTCCCGATTGAGATCAGATATCTGTTCAACATCAAAAGCCGAAATGATAACCCATCCTTTACATTCTTTGTGGCAGTAAGGAACTGTCAAGTGGTCACCAAGTCCTGGACCAGGCTAAGCTACTTCAAGACGGAGTGTTTTTACGTTAGATGCCCCTCAGGGTTCGCCCGATAATGGTTATTCAGACGTGAGCAAGCTGAGTTCTCAAATAATCATTAAGGCGATTTCAGTTGAAGTGAAACTTATATCTTTTCCTTTTTACAGCAATAATTCAGCGACCCGAAGGTGGATACTTCAAGGAGATAGTCCGGGTGCTTCAAGAAGTTCCGAGTGAAGATAGGA
This sequence comes from Allium cepa, assembly GCA_030765085.1. Taxonomy (NCBI): domain Eukaryota; kingdom Viridiplantae; phylum Streptophyta; class Magnoliopsida; order Asparagales; family Amaryllidaceae; genus Allium; species Allium cepa. Next base: position 246,860,075 of record CM060930.1, read on the forward strand.
ATATTGAATTGCTCTTGACGGATAGGAATCTCAGAATTCTTTGGTTGATCGAGCGGAGACAAAGTATAGTCCTCGACGGCGCATTAAAAACTGCCTCAAGAGAGCGAGTCAAACGAAAAAAGCCTAAAGTTGTCATAATCGAGGAGACAGATTCCCAAAGAACTCACACTGATGAGGAACCCCTGGGCGAACCTGCTAATGTAGCCCAGGACACTGAAGAACAGAGAAAAGGCAAGGCAGCCATTTTTAAGTCGCCTAAAAAGGGGAGATGGAAATCCGTCGTCACGTCCCGGTCCGTTTCTGGAATTAGAATTTCGGAGGTGTCTTCCCCAAGAACAGAAAGTCTTTATGAAGGGCTTGCCGATCTTCCAATCCTGATCGATGTGTCTTTCCAGCATGATGCCGGGTTGGAGGAATTCCACCATACTTTAGAATTGAGCGAGCCTTTTCCTATTACCGTGGTCGACACTTCCGGTTGGTCGGGGGCTGCACATTCATACACATTTCACAGCACTACACAACCCTTAACCGTAGGCCATCCGCTTCAAAAAGCCACTACTCTATTTTCATTTTGTTTCGTAGAAACTATGACTGGACGAGGCTCAATGTTGGGAAGTCGTCGACAGGCTCGTAGATCTTCCACATATCACGAGTCGCACAGAAGGGAAGGGGACAGAGATTACGACCATGGATATTCTAGCCAAGAAAGATATAATAGAGATGGGGATTACAGATGTCGATCTCGATGTCGCACTCCTCCTCCCAGAACACCTATACAACCTCCCATTTATGTTTCTTGTCCTTCTGAATCTTCGCGGCACAAGTCGGTTTCCCAGTCTTCCAGGTCCGAGCCCCTTCATCCCAGATCTGAGGCAATAAACCCAGTAGTTGCGGAACAGCCTCCTACGAAAATCTCGGGGGAAGGGGCAATCAAGCTCGCCCAGTTAAAGAAGAACTTTTCGAACATTTGCTTTGATAACTAGATTTTTCCTCTTCACTTAAAGAGAATTCCGACGGAGGCTGAACAGATGGTGCATGATTATGTGCATGACTTCTATGCCCAGTATAAGGCATGGGCTAAAGCGGCTGAGAAAGCGTCATCATTAGCCTTTGAGCGAGCGGCCACCATCGAGAAGCTACAAGCTGAGTTAATTCAAAAGGGTTGTATTATTCAGGTGCTAAATACTGAAGACGAGTCCTCTCGGAAATCAGAGGTGGAGGCCCTTAAAAAAGCCGATGAAGCCCAGGCGGCAATGGATAGAATGAAGAGAGAGCACTACGTTACGGTGGAGGACATGGGCCACCGAAATACCATTGTAGCTGCCGAGCGGGATGCGGCTTTGAAGGAGCTTAATGAGCTTAAAGACAAGTTTGCTGAAATCGCTAAGGATAGGGACGACGCGAACAATGCGGCCCAAGAAGCATGTGAATAGAACGTAGTGCTTCGGACTGAACAAGACGCAGCAATGGCTAAAGTACAGGCGGTCGAAGCCGACATCGATAGGAAAATTGAGATTGCCGAGTCCAAGCTGGAGGCTGACATCGAAGACCTCCTTATCACTTATAATGCTAATGTGTTAAAGCATAGAAATTTGGCTTGGCTCAAGAATTATTCGGCACATCTTCACAGCGCTTGGGGTCGGTTATTTGAGGAGGAGAAGGCAGCGCATCCGGATGAATCAGTCGACCAATTTGAACTTGAAAACCGGTTGCTGATCGAAGATGAAAAGAAAGTTCTTCATGACGCCATAATTTCTTATGAGAAGGAGATGGTCGGCACCTGACATCAGGAGGTCGGGCAAGGTTCAGGTGTTGAACACCAGGCTACAGTTCTTGAGATCACTGCTCCACCCCTGTCAGGCCTATATATGCGGTTGATTCATAGTCTGTCCCAACCTATAACCTGGAACAACCGCGGCTATCTCCTATCCGGGAGCATGTTTCTGAAGCCTCTCAGTCATCAGCAGGCCAAGTTGAGGAAGGTACTCCGAACATATCTCAAGTATGTTCTAAATGGAGAGTTTGTTTCGAAGCGATTACTAATAACTTCTTTCTATCTTTGCTCAGTAACTGGAATTACGCCGATTTCTACGACTCAAGAATCAAGTCAAGGGCAGAAGGCCATCACTAGCGAAACGACCGTCGTGACAATAACAGTGTCAACTGAGATGACGCGGGGGAGCACACTATCTCTTGATGAGCAAATTATGAGCGAGCTACTCGGCCAACATGGTGGCTATTTCGTAGACTTGCCGTTCATCATTAGTGGACACCCGCCAGCCACCATCTCTTCAGTGCAGACTACAGATGCCCCCAGTCAGGAACAAGCAATTCGTCATGAAGAAATTTTGGCCGAAATTAATGCTGAATTAGAGGCTGCGGGCCAAGGTGGTAATACCGGAATTGATATGGCGGTGCAAAGCCCAGCACCTCTAAGGATAATATCACCAGGCGGTACCGTTGTTGATACCCGGGTGTCTGTCCCATCTTCCGTTGCAGATCCAGTCCCTCCAACTCCTCCAGTGGGAAGTATTCATCTGGAATCAAGCTCAAAAGAGTATGTTGACATCATGCCCCTAGCTGGAGAGCAACCACTGGAGGGGAAAAGCTCAAAACGGAATATCTCTAGTGAATCCGAGGGTTCTCCACTGAAAAGGAGGCCGAGGAAGAAGAAATATATTGCCCACTTAAGCAAATTTTTGATAGATAGGAACTTGTTTTTGATTCTCGCTAGTAGGCCGTGTATAGACGCAGGTTCGGCCCCTGCTAGTAGGAATTTTATTTTTTGGAACAACTTGCATATAAGCTCTTGTTTCCAGTTAGCTGAAATAAAACTTAGCTTTCTTCATTTCAATTGTTTTTTCCGTCTTACTTGCATGAGTGTTGTAATGATTGTCTCATGACCATACTTATTACAGATCTTCAGTACACGTCCGCGCTCCGGGGACATAGAATAATTTGCAAGCGACAATTTGGTTCGCTCTCTAGGAATCCGATAATTATTGATGTCTATGGCACAGTTCGCACTCCGGGAACTTCGAGTTGATACTTATACTCCAATTCGCACTCTGGGAATTTGCGGTTAGCGTTTACATTTTGGTTCGCTCTTCGGGAACCTAAAGTCGATGTTTATACTCCAATTCGCACTCTGGTAATTTGGAGTTAGTGTTTATACTCCGGTTCGCACTTCATGAACCTAGAGTTGATGTTCATACTCCAATTTGCACTCCGGGAATTTGGAGTTATCGTTTATGCTCCAGTTCGCACTCCGAGAACCTAGAGTTGGCCGACAGATGGTCAGTCACATCTGTTTAGGCTTTTTAGGAATTCGTTCGCACTCTGGGAACGACGGATTTATCGATATCGTGGATGGTCGAGTCACATCCTCCCCTAGTTGACAAGTGAGGTCGTTAGATGGATGGGTCCATCTTCCTCGAACTTGTTTAAGACACGGTCGAAGTCGTTATGCAGACGGATCCACCCTTTTCGAAGCCGTATCTATAAGCTTTATACTCCAACTCACACTCTGGGAGTTTAAAGTTAGAATTTATACTCCGGTTCGCACTCTGGGAACCTAGAGTTGAGGTTTATACTCCAATTCATGCTTTAGGAATTTGGAGTTAATGTTTATACTCCAGTTCACACTCTTGGAATCTAGAGTTAATGGAAGGATTGTTGTGTATCAATCCTTTTAGACATTGGTGTGGTGACATGTCCTCGAGCTTGGGTTTCACCTAGTGAGTGACCAGTCGTATCATAATCACTCCCTATTTGAATAAATCCCACCGTATGATGGAACTTATCCCTCTGTGCATCGTGATGTTGTATGTCATATTCAATAAATCACATCTCTGGCTCGAAGAAACAACATTTTATTGCTGAAATGAAAAAAATATGGCAAAGTCAGTTGCCTTACTACAAATCCAAATTTTGAAATGCGAAAATAAAATGCAAAAGAATAAATGGCTAAACAAACAAAGCCTGTCATGTATAGTAGAGATGGAGACTCTCGCTATTCCAGGCTCTTGGCAGAGTAAGACCGTCAACGGTCGATAACTTGAACGTGCCATCTTCGAGCTTTTGTGAAATCACATATGGTCCTTTCCAATTCGGTTTCATGTGTGAAGGAACTAGATAGATTCTTTTGAGTACGAGGTCGCCGAGTTCAGAGGTCCGCGATCGGACCTTGGCATTGTATATTCGGGCGACTCGACTCCGATATGCGGCTGCCCTCAAATCAGCCTCTTCACGCTTCTCATTGACTAATTCCAAAGATTCGGCGAGTAGTATGGCATTCATTTTCGGATCATAGTATGTCACACGATGAGAAGGCACTTCCATCTCAACTGGAATAATGGCTTCTGAGCCATAAGATAGAGAAAGTGGAGTGTGTCCGGTTGCTGTCTTGTTGGTCGTTCGGTAAGCCCATAAAGCCATAGGAAGTTCATCAACCCATTTGCCCCCAGCTTTTTCTAGTCGCTTCTTCAGAATAGATTTGATAACCTTATTAACAGCTTCGACTTGGCCATTCGCTTGAGGATGTGCAACTGCGGAGAATTTCTTAAGGATATGGAACCGTTGTGTAACGACCCGTCTTTTTGGGCAGTTTAAACCGACGATCAAATATACATGCCGATTCCAAACCATTCAAATGGGCAGATGGTTATTGGGGTGAATAAGAAAAGAAAAGAAAGAGAAATAAAGTAAATGAAACAACACAGAATCTCGCAGTGGAACGATAAAATATAATAGTCAAATAAACAGTTCATGAAGCTGTTTACTATAATTTGACAATTATTTATACAACATTTATCAGAGTTATACATATATAACAGAACAATTAAAATAATGCAGCAGATAGCATGATGCAAGGGTAATAATAGTAATAGTATACCAAATCTTCGTCTTAATCCTCCAGAATAGATCTTCAAAAATCTGAAAAACTCAGGACTGACCCGAGCGTAATGAAAAGACAAAACACTCGAGTCAGGACTAAAATATCCTTATGAAAGTTAAATCAATCGTAAAAAAATATGAGTGTAATGGCGTCAGAGATGTTTACGGGGTTTGACATCTCAAATCCAGTGTCCACGTGCGTGCAATCTCAAGAGATGTTACGAGATTTTCCATCTCTTAAGGATCCGTTAAACTATCTACTATGTAGTAATGTACGCTAAGTAGATAATGCCTGTCAGTAATATAAAGTATCAAAATAGCATTAAGGCGTTACCATAATCCCCCTTAACACTTTTTTTATAATGCCATAGTCTATACAGCACTGTAAACCCCACCGTAAACTGGTGGTTATCAGAGGGTACCGCATAGGTATAACACAAAACATAACGTAGTGGTCGCGAATAGGATAATCAGTATGACAACGTACATGAGGCGATACCAACTAGGACACTATTAGTTGCGTGATCCGGATTGATGTTGAGCATAGCCAGCAGCTACCCCAACACCGTGAAACAACACTCCCAAATCAAGGGGTACACCCAAATCGCATCACAAATGTAATAGATATGGTATCGAAGAAGTGTGTCCGCTAGAGATGGCAAACCTCAATGGCCCGGCGCGGCTCCTGTTTTAGTCATGTCAGGGGTCATCCAATATCGTTCTCTTTCTTCAGTCAACGCGTTCACCAAACCATCCACTTCATTCTGGATCAACACTCCTCGTATAATAGTTATTAATGTGGTTTTCGGTATCGACAGAGAGTATGTCCATATCCTATCTCGGTCTCTTTAATAACTATGTATTATTACACCGTTAGCTCTTTTACATTTCAAATCGATTCATAATTGATATCAAAATATCATATTCTCTTCAAAAATCAAATCCATTTCAAATATCATTGTATCTATTTAAAATGTCAGATTCCGTTTCAAAAATCATTTTTCATCTCAATATCTTATTTCGATTTCAAAATCAATTCGGATTTCAACTTAGGTTGCAACTTCCTTTAACCCAATTCGTATTCAAATTCAAGATTTAAACATAAACACTTCACCTTATTAATCAGCTTGAAATTTTTAGAAAATAGTTTTAAGTAGTTTAAAAGTAGTTTTAAATAATTAAAATAGTTAAAAAAATACTTAAATTAAAATGGATTTGAAATAGATAAATTAGTTCAAAATAATTTAAATTGGGTTAAGTAGATTTAAAATAGATTAAAATAGTTTAATTATTCAAAAATGGTTTATATAACTGAGTAATTTGGAAAACAAATAAAACAGCTTCAAAACCAAACCATTTAAATTATAACTTCCCAATTCAAAACAATTTCAATTTCCCTTCTACTTATTCAATTTCGATTTCGATTCAATCAACACCAACTTTGACTTCAAATTTATTCAATTTTATATTCACTTTCAAATAATTCAATTTCAATTTATATCGATTTGGAGCTTGATTTTCAAAAATATCCATTTTATACCACTTAACAAAATTATCCATCAATATTCAAGTTTAAATCCAAATTTCAAATATGATTCAATTCCAAGCTCGATTTCAAAATATCATTTTTATATCACTTTTACTTAGTAATATTCAAGCTCGAATTAAGGTTCAATCTTTAAACAAATCAATTTTCGAAATTCAATCATATCCCGATTTTTAATTTCCAAAGTCTCCACTTTAATTATTTAACAATTTCCATTAACCAAAATTTATTTCAACATTCCAAACTCAATTTTTCGATAAATTCGATTTCTATAAATAAAATTTCTATTTATAACTTTCAAATCAAAACATTTAAATAAATTTCAAATCGACGATTTTAAAAATTATTAATTTAGCCAATTCAGTGTCCGTATATAATTTTCTATCCTATGGCCAAGTGATTAGTTATTTCAATTAAATGCCAGGGGTGAATATATATCACTTAAATCAATCATAGTGTCATATGTATGCATAACAGGTTATATATAAGCAAATAAACATCCAAACATTTAAATATCAACCAATAGCATCCATCGAAATAAATCATCCAATAGACAATACAATTCATGGCAATTTCATAGTTATCAATGTCAGGTAATTTAATCGCAATTCGATTTCAATTTCAATTTAACTGTCAATTTAATTTTCAACGATTAATTCAAATGACAATCTATATGACAACTAAATTTTATCAAACAACGACAAACAAAATCATAACATTCATAATGTTAAATTTAACTAGCATAAAGATATTTAGTACGTTCTGAGCGTTATAAAACACTCACCTTGATTTCAATGTAGTTCCAGCGTTTTATTTCGAATAAAATTAAACTAGCATTTAATTTTACTTAAAATTTTCACTAGCTCCAAACGATTCCAATCCAGTTGCATTGCGTAGTGCTCCACAAAAAGATACCAACGCAAAAAGTTTCGTCCAAAACGGACCTCGTATGAACAAGATATCACATGTTAAACTTTAAACGAATTTATATAAAATTTAAATCACAATTTTTTTTATATAACTTTACATCTGAGCCGTTGATTACATTTCCAAGCAATCCAGGCCACACGCGAGCTTCTCCTTCGTCACGTTCGTTTGAGCTCCAGTGCATTCGAACCCAAGCCGCCCCAAAAACCCTAATACACGTGACTACCTCGCTGCCCCGGAGTTCGATCAGGAAATGCCAAACGAAGCCCCACACCTTCCTCTACCTTCAGTCAGAGCACGGCCAGGCTCGGTCCTCCCTAGAGAACGCAATACTAGGCCAAACGACCATGGTTCCAGCCCCTATTGTCGTTGATTCTTTGCTCCATTCACGATCATTACCGTTGGATATGTAGTTCGTGATGTGCTCTACACTTTACTAGTTGGAAGTTTTCCGATTCGATAAGCGGATTTGAAGAAATCAAGGGGGAAAGAAGAGTGTTTTCTGGCCATTGATGGATATAAGAGGCGGCGGCTATACAAACCCTAGGGTTTTTATTTTCTTTTTCAAAATGAAACAATATCTTGCTTTTATAGAAAAACGACGAACACTATTCATCCCGGGTTTTCCGAACTCCGATTTACGCGTGGCGACGGGCGTTTCTATGGTTTATCCCACGTTCCGGACCCAATGGAATAGGTTTCGGAAGATAATTCGATCATCTGTGCGAGTTACGGAAATAAACGATCGAATTTAAATTAAACCGATTAAACGAATTTCTATGCGTTTTGGCTTGCCTCGGACAAACGGAAAATCCGATTGACATGAAACTTGAAATCTTACAATAATATCACATTACGGATCTAATGGAACTGGTTTCGTCGAAATCCGAGACAGTTTGAAAATTTTCTATTTTAACTCGTCAATTAAATATTAAAATATTCAATTTTCACAAATTTACTTTTAATTCGATTTAAAAGTTCTACAACATCATTCTAACTTTAGTATGATAAAATAAAATTTTACAAATCATTTTTAATCACATTAAACCGTTATTCAATTTTCCAATAAATTCCAATTTTAAAATCTTATTAACTCTATTATAATCCCGATATAACTTATATTCACTTTGGAAACCAATTTGAATCCTATTAAATCAAATTTCAATTATCACTTTATTTTCATATATTAAATTTCAATATCAAATTAATCATATCAAATTCGGAATTTGATTTTTCAAACATTTGTAATATTAAATTTAATCAAATTGATTATTCTTAAGTCACGATCTTTTGAAATATTCGAAACGAACTTATAAAATTTAACAAATTCAAATTATAGAACAACCATTTTCATGAAAACGGTTATTCAACTCCCGTTATTAAATTATTCAATAAATTCCAAATATTAAATTTAAACAATTTCGCTTATCTAATAATTCATTATGTTTTGAAATATTGAAATTTAACTTATAAGATTCAACTTTTAAAACCAATTCACAATTTAGAACACTATTTTCATTTTACAGTTATTCAATTATTCAATTATTCAATAAGTTTTAAATATTTAATTTAAACAATTTACCTGATCAATATTCAATATTTGGTTTTAAATAGATTTTACTTATCAATCAATTACTCTATTATACCCAATGAATTCAACATTTATTATCCTATTCAACTATTGATTGTAAAGGCATTCACTAAGTAGCATTTTTTTCATTGGATAATTATTGTCGCAATTCATTCCAGTTATTATTATTCCAGACGAATTATAAAAAAATTTCTAACACTAAATCACGAAATAATATTAGATTAGCTATTTTAATTATCAAAAATTTATGGGTCGTTACACTCTCCCCCACTCAAAACTTTTCGTTCCCGAAAAGGAAAAAGAAGGGAAAGGACTGAGTATAGAATTCAACATTAGATATATTTTATTCGAAGTTACCAACTTATAAAACAATGAAGTTCCATCTATAAAGTCATACTACGCTTCCACTAAGTTACTCCGAACGGCTTTCTAACTTTAAAAGTTAGTTATCAAAACAAGTTATAAAAAATTTTAAAACTTGAAAATTTTTCTAACACCCGGATTTTACGGAAAATTTCGGCAGAGTCTCCTTTGCATGGCTCGATCGGGAAAAAAAATGACAGTATATATATCACAAATATATATCTCATCAAGTGATGAGGCATCACGCAGGGAAAAAGTGCAAAAGTACGGTATGTAATCCGAGATATGTACCTCATATATTGTTAGCGAGCATATACGGCTAATATAGCGCGAAAGGGAGCTCCAAATGCGAAGCAAGCGCAATCCGTACATACTAAACACCCAACAAACCATGTGAAACATGCATATATGAAAATAATATCAATATACATCATATAGTAACATAACAATTATATATGCCAACATAGCAAATGCAACAAAAACAACAAATGCAACCATCAATCAACTATCATCCAACTATCATCCAGCAAATCCATAACCAATAAATATAAATTCACTTCTCATTAATATTTATTCACTTGGTTTTAAATTTTAATCACAGTTGATTCATTAATGTTGGATTTTACTAACATTCATTCTCAATTCAATTAGTTAACATTCGGTAATTTATATTTACATTAGTTCACTTCCAATTTGAATCAAATTAAATTCTTTTAAATTCATTTAACTTCCAATTTGATTTCAATGATTTATAGCTTTCAATTTCATTAACACTTAATGAATTATGTACAATCAACTAACAATCATATAACAACCAAATCATACCCAACATAACCAAATTATTAATTTTACATTCAATTTGGTTTATCTCTTTTATATATATATATATCATGTTATATAATTTTAAAAGGACCATTTTATATTTGGCACCTTAAATTTCCAATATTCTTTAATTAAGTCCGTAAGCTGTACATATATCATCCGTGAGCAACATCAATCTAATCGCTTATTCAATCACACAATTTCACTTCCAAACTAGTATCGTTCACACGACTATCTAGTGCGGACTCAAATTTGGTTCCTTGATTGGAAACTGTTACTCTCCTTGCATAGCCATATACTATGATAGAGAATTCCAGAATCAAATTAAAAATCCATATCCACGGTTCGCCGTCGAAAATCGAGTGAAAAATCCTAACTTGGATCGATATAAATCATCTCGAAATTTTATGCTCGAATTTGGATCAAATCGTTATGCGAATAAAATAATATACGTACAATCTCACGTATTACCTTCCAATAGATTTCTATCCAATTTATCTATACTAAATTATTTTATTGACTTCTATTTTTTCACTTAATTACTCACAATCCATTATTCAGTTAGTATATTCATTTCTTTACATAGCATATTCTTTAACATTATCTTTTCTTAAACATCATATCAAAGAATTTGCTTACTCAAGTTAATTTTAAACATTCTATATAATTTAATTAAACTCAATTTCTTTTCCCAATTGATTCTTAGCTATACCAAATTCTTTTGTTTACATTTACTTCATATTCATAGTTTCAGTTAATACAAATTTATTTGTGGAACATTTTATTAATCATCACTTTAGTTTATAGTCATTCCATAAAAGTCTAACTTCTTATATACGACTTTTCATAGTTTATAATTATCACAAAGTTACAATTCAAAATTTTTCTATGCAATTTATATTTATTTTATATAACCAATTTAGAAGGATATTATACAATTCATTTGTCTTCTTTCTTATGTTCACTAACTTGTTCCACTTATCCATTTATCATTTCATGTTATATTTATGTATATATAAAAAAAATTTCAACCAAATTTTCATTTATATACATTTTAATTCCCTTTGAGTTTTCCTTACTTGTATACTTTAATTATTTCTAGGTTCTGTTTATTTGTACAACATCTCATTACATATCCAAAACATCATTTTAACTTTTAACATTTGGTAAGTCTTGTTGTATGTTATCAGAATGTAATTTTGGTATTATACAAATTTATAGAATTTCATTTTTACTTAATTAGAACATTCACAAATTTAATTTGTTTAAATCCTCTTTACCTTTCAACTTTAAAGTTTTCCCAAACAATAGCTTAGATATCTTAATCCTCTTATTTTATAAATTCTGGTTATTCACATTTCATTTGAAAATTACTAATTAACATAACTTAGAAATTTAAATGCCCGGTTCTTTTCAAATCGTTTGAAATAAACATATACACTTATATCTTTAATATATCAAAACATACCTTTGGAGTTTAAACCAAAACCCATTTACCCAAAATAATTTCGAAGAAAAACAAAGTTTCTTAGAAGTCTCCCCTACTTTGAGACTCAAAAATGAACGTCAATAATGCTGCGCGCTCATCACCGAAATTATTTTCCAGCGATATAAGAGAGGAGTACTGAATTCATTCCTTCTTAAAATCCTTTCAAAATATTTCTCATAAATATTTTCCAACTAATATTACAATATACTTTCTTCAAAGCTTTGAAGACCATTTTCAAAACCTCTGGGTCTTAAATTCAATATTTCCAATTTAGATCTATTTTAATTTATAAGTCACCTTTATAAAATATTCTTATAGGATTTCACTTTCTTGAAATATTTCACATGTGGTTTTATCATTGTTTATTTTGTAATAAACCTAATTTATTAAATTACAATACCCAATTAATGATAACAACCAATATTATCATTCCTAACTACCAGGTAAGCTAGATAAGTCAAAATAATTTCTGAAAACAAATCCTTTATATAAAAAATATAATTAGGGCAAAATTATTTCATTTACCCAATTTCAAAACAATACTATGTCGAATTGTTCTGTTTAAGTGTTTAGAGATCTCTATCAATGACGTTAATTACTCGTATTGACCAGAATCCATAAGCCACTCAACAAATTAACCGACACAATATAAAACATTTTATATCACTAACAAATACGCTCTCTCATATATATACACTCAGCGACTCATCATAGGGTATTACTACCATATTTATAAAGAGTCAGACCCGACAAAGCTAAGGTTATCGCTCAACCAAAGCTCCGATACCAACTGTAACGACCCGCATTTTTGGGCAGTTCAAACCGACGAACAGATGCACATGCCAATTCCAAACCATTCAAAAGGGCAGATGGTTATTGGGGTGAATAAGAAAAGAAAAGAAAGAGAAATAAAGGAAATGAAACAACACAGAATCTCGCAGCGGAAAGATAAAATATAATAGTCAAATAAACAGTTCATGAAGCTGTTTACTATACTTTGACAATTATTTATACAACATTTATCAGAGTTATACATATACAACAGAACAATTAAAATAATGCAGCAGATAGCATGATGCAAGGGTAATAATAGTAATAGTATACCAAATCTTTGTCTTCATCCTCTAGAATAGATCTTCAAAAATCTAAAAAGCTCAGGACTGACCCGAGCGTAATGAAAAGACAAAACACTCGAGTCAGGACTAAAATATCCTTATGAAAGTTAAATCAATCGTAAATAAATATGAGTGTAACGGCGTCAGAGATGTTTACGGGGTTTGACATCTCATATCTAGTGTCCACGTGCGTGCAATAACTCAAGAGATGTTACGGGATTTTCCATCTCTTAAGGATCCGTTAAACTATCTGCTATGTAGTAATGTACGCTAAGTAGATAATGCCTATCAGTAATATAAAGTATCAAAATAGCGTTAAGGCGTTACCATAATCCCCTTTAACACATTTTTTAAAATTCCATAGTCTATACAGCACTGTAAGCCCCACCGTAAAATGGTGGTTATCAGAGGGTACCCCATAGGTATAACACAAAACAAAACGTAGTGGTCGCGAATAGGATAATCAGTATGACAAGGTACATGAGGCGATACCAACTAGGACACTAGTAGTTGCGTGATCCGGACTGATATTGAGCATAGCCAGCAGCTACCCCAACACCGCGAAACAACACTCCCAAATCAAGGGGTGCACCCAAATCGCATCACAAATGTTATAGATATGGTATCGAAGAAGTGTGTCCGCTAGAGATGGCGAACCTCAATGGCCCGGCGCAGCTCCTGTTTTAGTCATGTCAGGGGTCATCCAATACCGTTCTCTTTCTTCAGTCAACGCGTTCACCAAACCATCCACTTCATTCTAGATCAAAACTCCGCGTATAATAGTTATTAAAGTGGTTTTCGGTATCAACAGAGAGTATGTCCATATCCGATCCCATTCTCCTTAATAACTACGTATTATTACACCGTTAGCTCTTTTACATTTCAAATCGATTCATAATTGATATCAAAATATCATATTCGCTTCAAAAATCAAATCAATTTCAAATATCATCGTATCTATTTAAAATGTAAGATTCCGTTTCAAAAATCATTTTTGGTCTCAATATCTTATTTCGATTTCAAAATCAATTCGGATTTCAACTTAGGTTGCAACTTCCTTTAACCCAATTCGTATTCAAATTCAAGATTTAAACATAAACACTTCACCTTATTAATCAGCTTGAAATTTTTAGAAAATAGTTTTAAGTATTTTAAAAGTAGTTTTAAATAACTAAAATAGTTATAAAAAAAAGTACTTCAAATCTTAAAATGGATTTGAAATAGACAAATTAGGTCAAAATAATTTAAATTGGGTTAAGTAGATTTAAAATAGATTAAAATAGCTTAAGTATTCAAAAATGGTTTATATAACTGAGTAATTTGGAAAAAAATAAAACAGCTTCAAAACCAAACCATTTAAATTATAACTTCCCAACTCAAAACAATTTCAATTTCCCTTCTACCGATTCAATTTCGATTTCGATTCAATCATCGCCAACTTTGGCTTCAAATTTATTCAATTTTATATTCACTTTCAAATAATTCAATTTCAATTTATATCGATTTGTAGCTTGATTTTCAAAATATCCATTTTATAACATTTAATAAAATTATCCATCAATATTCAAGTTTAAATCCAAATTTCAAATGCGATTCAATTCCAAGCTCGATTTCAAAATATCATTTTTACTTAGTAATATTCAAGCTCGAATTAAGGTTAAATCTTTAAACAAATCAATTTTCGAAATTCAATCATATCCCGATTTTTAATTTCCAAAGTTTCCACTTTAATTATTTAACAATTTCCTTTAACCAAAATTTATTTCAACATTCCAAACTCAATTTTTCGATAAATTTGATTTCTATAAATTGATTTCTATTTATAACTTATAAATCAAAACATTTAAATAAATTTCAAATCGACGATTTTAAAAATTATTAATTTAGCCAATTTGGTGTCCATATATAATTTTCTATCATATAGCCAAGTGATTAGTTATTTCAATTAAATGTCAGGGGTGAATATGTATCACTTAAATCAATCATAGTGTCATATGTATGCATAACAGGTTATATTTAAGCAAATAAACATCCAAACATTTAAATATCAACCAATAGCATCCATCGAAATAAATCATCCAAAAGACAAAATAATTCATGGCAATTTCATAGTTATCAATGTCAGGTAATTTAATCGCAATTCAATTTCAATTTCAATTTAACTGTCAATTTAATTTTCAACGATTAATTCAAATGACAATCTATTTGATAATTAAATTTTATCAAACAACGACAAATAAAATCATAACACTTCATAATGTCAAATTTAACTACCATAAAGATATTTAGTACGTTGTGAGCATTATAAAACACTCACTTTGATTTCAATGTAGTTCCAACGTTTTATTTCGAATAAAATAAATGAGCGTTTAATTTTACACGAAATTTTCACTAGCTCCGCACGATTCCAATCCTGTTGCATTGCATAGTGCTCGACAAAATGATTCCAACGCAAAAAGTTTCGTCCAAAACGGACCTCGTATGAACAAGATATCACATGTTAAACTTTAAACGAATTTATATAAAATTTAAATCACAATTTTTTTTTTATATATAACTTTGCATCTGAGCTGTTGATTACATTTCCAAGCAATCCAGGCCACACGCGAGCTTCTCCTTCGTCACGTTCGTTTGAGCTCCAGTGCATTTGAACCCAAGCCGCCCCAAAAACCCTAATACACGTGACTACCTCGCTGCCCCGGAGTTCGATCAGGAAATGCCAAACGAAGCCCCACACCTTCCTCTACCTTCAGTCAGAGCACAGCCAAGCTCGGTCCTCCCTGGAGCACGCAATACGAGGCCAAACGGTCATGGTTCCAGCCCCTATTGTCGTTGATTCTTTGCTCCATTCACGATCATTACCGTTGGATATGTAGTTCGTGATGTGCTCTACACTTTACTAGTTGGAAGTTTTCCGATTCGATAAGCGGATTTGAAGAAATCGAGGGGGAAAGAAGAGTGTTTTCTGTCCATTGATGGATATAAGAGGCGGCGGCAGTACAAACCCTAGGGTTTTTATTTTCTTTTGCAAAATGAAACAATATCGTGCTTTTATAGAAAAACGACGAACACTATTCATCCCGGGTTTTCCGAACTCCGATTTACGCGCAGTGACTGGAATTTCTAGGGTTTATCCCGCGTTTCGGACCCAATGGAATAGATTTCAGAAGCTAATTCGATCATTTGTGCGATTTACGAAAATAAACGATCAAATTTAAATTAAACCGATTAAACGAATTTCTATGCGTTTTGGCTTGCCCCGGACAAACGGTAAATCCGATTGACACGAAACTTGAAATATTACAATAATATCACATTACGGATCCGATGGAACTAGTTTCGCTGAAATCCGAGACTATTTGAAAAATGGCTATTTTAACTCGTCAATTAAATATTAAAATATTCAATTTTCACAAATTTACTTTTAATTCGATTTTAAAAGTTCTACAACATCATTTTAACTTTAGTGTGATAAAATAAAATTTTACAAATCATTTTTAATCACATTAAACTCGTTATTCAATTTTCCAGTAAATTCCAATTTTAAAATCTTATTAACTCTATTATAATCTCGATATACCTTACATTCACTTTGGAAACCAATTTGAATCCTATTAAATCAAATTTCAATTATTCACTCTATTTTCATATATTAAATTTCAATATCAAATTAATCATATCAAATTCGGAATTTAATTATTCAAACATTTGTAATATTAAATTTAATTAAATTGATTATTTATAAGTCACGATCTTTTGAAATATTCGAAACGAACTTATAAAATTTAACAAATTCAAATTATAGAACAACCATTTTCATTAAAAAGGTTATTCAACTCCCGTTATTAAATTATTCAATAAATTCAAAATAGTATATTTAAACAATTTCGCTTATCCAATAATTCATTGTCTTTTGAAATATTGAAATTTAACATATAAGATTCAACTTTTAAAACCAATTCACAAATTAGAACACTATTTTCATTTTACAGTTATTCAATTATTCAATAAGTTTTGAATATTTAATTTAAACAATTTACCTGATCAATATTCAATATTTGGTTTTAAATAGATTTTACTTATCAATCAATTACTCTATTATACCCAATGAATTCAACATTTATTATCCTATTCAACTATTGATTATAAAGGCATTCACTAAGTAGCATTTTTTTCATTGGATAATTATTGTCGCAATTCATTCCAGTTATTATTATTCCAAACGAATTATAAATATTTTTCTAACACTAAATCACGAAATCTTATTAAATTAGGTATTTTAATTATCGAAAATTTACGGGTCGTTACACGTTGACAGAAATTCTTCAATTCAACGCTGTCGAGTTGGGCTCCGTTATCGGTGATAATAGTATGTGGGGGACCAAACCGACAGCTAATGTTGCGTACTACGAAGTTGATTACTTTCTTTGTTGTGATTGTTGCTAGAGGTTCAGCTTCAACCCATTTGGTGAAGTAATCAACTACGACGATGGCGTACTTCGCGCCACCTTTAGCCAAAGGCAATGTACCAATTATATCAATGCCCCATACTGCAAACAGCCAAGGACTGACCATTTGGGTTATCTCAGTAGGCGGGGCTCTGGGAATCCGAGCATGTTTTTGGGATTTATCACATTTTCTGGCATAGTATGCTACGTCGCGATTAACAGTAGGCCGGTAATACCCGTACCGGAGTACTTTCTTGGGGAGTGCTTGCCCTCCAGTGTGAACGCCACATTCTCCTTCTGTTTTGAATGATGAACCACGAGGCTTTTCGAAGAATCTGTCTCTTCTCACTCCTACACTCAGGCAATATCCCATGCTCAATATAATCTCGATAAGGAGTCATCCATGACTCCTTACTGGAAGTAGTTTCAAATGTGAAGTCAGTCTCCATTTGATCAATGCTCGGAGAGGACAGAGTTTCAACGGGGACGAGCCCTAACTGCCGAGCTTCACCCGTACTTGCTAACTTTGCCAACGAATCGGCTTTCTAATTATGCTCTCGGGGTATGTATAAAATGGATTAGTAATCAAACTGACTAAGCACTTCTCGGATCCGAGCTAGATATGCAGATAGTTTTCGATCTTTGGCCTGATATTCACCCTGGACTTGGCACACAACTAATTGGGAGTCACAATAGATTTCCACAGCGGTAATTTTCAGATCACGGGCTAGCTTCAACCCAGCAAGTAAAGCTTCATATTCGGCTTTATTATTGGTCGCACGGAACTCGAAGATTAAAGCATAGCATATGGAACAGCCCTCGGGGGTTTCGAGTACTACCCCAACACCCGAACACCGATCGTTGGATGCACCATCAGTGTGTAACTTCCAGATGTATTCAGGAGATTTGCTGGTCTCAGGAAAGTCTTCAGGAACAGTAAACTCGGCTATAAAATCTACTAGGACTTGACCGTGAATGGCACTCCTCGGAGTATAAGTGATGTCGAATTGACTCAGTTCGATGCTCCATTTGAGTAACCTACCAGACGCCTCTGGCCGCGTGAGGACCTGTCGTAACGGCTGATCGGTGTACATAGTGATGGGATGAGCCTGGAAATATGGACGGAGCTTCCTCGAGGAAATGACTAAGCAGTAGGCTAATTTCTCCAGCTTTGGATAGTTTCTCTCAGCTTCGGTGAGTCGTTTGCTAACATAATAGACCCGCTTCTGAACTCGGTCTTCCTCCCGAACAAGGGCAGCGCTGATTGCATTTTCCGATACTGTCCGGTAAAGATACAACTGTTCGTGGTCAGCAGGCTTTGAAAGAATTGGCGGTGTGGAAAGATATTGAACCAATGATTGGAATGCGCCCTCGCACTCTGCAGTCCATTCGTAGTTCCGCTTCTCTTTTCGGATCAAATCGAAGAAGGGGATGCACTTATCGGTGGACTTTGATATAAACCTGCTTAACGCTGCTACCTTTCCGTTGAGACTCTGGGCTTGCTTTGTAGTTCTTGAGTTTGTAATTTTTTGATAGCCCAGATCTTTTCGAGGTTGGCTTCTATTACTCTAGCGTTGACGATGAACCTAAGGAATTTATCGGATGCGGCTTCAAAATGACACTTAAGCGGATGAAGCTTCATCCCGTATTTCCGAAGGATATTGAACATTGACTCCAAGTCTCTAATGTGGTCAGTGCTGTATCGTGATTTCACCACATAAACCTCCATTTTCCTTCCGATATGGTCAGCGAACATCCGGTTAACCAAGCGTTGGTAAGTTGCTTCGGCGTTCTTCAATCCGAAGGGCATGACTTTGTAGCAGTATAGTCCCAGATCGGTTACGAAGCTTGTATGCTCTTGGTAGGGCACATGCATGGGTATTTGATTGTAGCCTGAGTAAGCATCCATGAAAGATAATAATTCGTGTCCGGCCGTTGAATCTACGAGTTGATCAATTCGAGGAAGTGGAAAGTTGTCTTTCGGACAGGCTTTGTTTAAATCAAAATAATCGATGCATGTTCTCCATTTCCCATTTGGTTTCAGGACAAGTACAGGGTTGGATACCCACTCCGGGGATAGAGAATCCTGGATAAACCCATTGGCTTTCAGCTTATCAACTTCTTCTTTAAGGGCGGCAGATCTCTCTAGATCCATACCATGCCTTTTCTGTTTGACCGGGATATACCGCGGGTCAATATTCAGGGCGTGGCTCGCGATGTCCGGCGGGATCCCACATATATCAGAGTGTGTCCAGGCGAACAGGTCAAGATTCGTCCGAAGAAAATTAACCAATTCCTGTTGCATTTCTTGGCTCAACTGAAACCCAGCCTTCAACATTCTTGAGTCATCATCATCGTCACCATCGATTGGAACATCAATCGTCAGCTCAACCGGGGAAGCCTGACTTTTAATAGATTCTTCCTTGTTTTCATTGTCTCTCGGGTCAAGATCCCTATGGAATTGGTTGTGGTGCCCGGGTCGAGGCCCAGGCACCAATTGTCAATTGTTTGTAAACGGACGTAGAGAGATTCCTCTGCGCCTTTTCCTTTCTCTCTTCGCTGCGCCTCGCGTAGCTCAGCTACGTAACAGGCTCTTCCAGCACCCCGATCTTCCTGTATAACTCCAATCCCACGATCAGTGGGGAACTTCAAGGTCAAACGCCACGGGGCAATTGCTACCCTGAACTCAGCAAGGGCCGGTTGGCCCGAAAAAGCATTGTATGGGGATTGAATATCCAAAACAACAAACTATAAAATCCGAACTCTTCAGCACTCTCCAACTCCTAACTCCACCGGCAACTCTACCACCCCAGTGGGTATATTAGCAGTCCCATCGAAGCCATGAATTCTAAATTGACAAGGCTTTAAATCTTTGGCTTCCATTTTCATCTGGTCGTATGCTCTCTTAGAAAAATATTCACTGAACTCCCACTGTCCACCAAAATCCTCTTCATCCAAGCAGGGCCAACCTGGTCAGATATGACATGTGGGTCAATAATTGGGGCTTCGACCCTATCAGCATCTCGGCTTCTGAATACGATGACATTCGTCATCATTTTTTGCAGTTCGGCCGGAGCCCCTTCATCAAAATTACTGCAACACTCAAAGACCACATGCCTGATAGAATTGGCATATGACTACATTTCCCGCCAGCTTTGGTCTGCTGGATGGGGACCACCACTGACTGTATTAATAACTAACCTCCCACCTGTACGGGCAGGTTCCTCCTTTCTTTCTTCAGTTTGCACACGGTTTTGATTGGATGGGCCCGCACCACCAGATTGCGGCGCCCGAACGAACTGTTCTTGCTTTCTTTCTCTGATCAACTTCTCAATAAGGTCTTGCAAATGTCTACACGCATTGGTATTATGTCGGTAACACTCATTGAATCTACAGAACTTCCCTGTTTGAATTTGTCTCTCCAACGATGGCTTTAGAGTAGGTTTCTTATACTGCATAGCATTGCAAGTCTTTAGATACACGTTCTCTAGCGACGTGTTCAGTGGTGTATAATTGTCAAACATCGGAGCCCTACGTTGAGGGCCACGGTTCTAATCCCGTTTTCTGTTCTGATTATCATTGTCCCTTGGTTGTTGAGTTTGTTTATTTTTAATATTTAACTGGACTTTTCCAGAACTTTCACCGGACTGTTTAACTGCAACATTACTCTGAATCCTCTCACTGCTAGGTCTCACATCGTCCTGTTTCCAAGAATGTTTTGCATTCTCACGCCTCAAGAATTGAGCGGCTTTGGAATAGAAACGGTCCAACGATGCGGGAGGCTTCCCAGCTAACCAATTTTCAAACTCGGTATCGGGGTCCATCCCCTTAGTCAACGCCATTAAGATCGAATTATCATTGCGGTTACTGATTTCTGCACAAGCGGCATTGAACCTTTCCAAAAATAGCCTGAGTGTCTGTCCGGTAGCCTAAGTGACACTGGATAAAGTATTAACGTCTTTAGGCCTGGCGACGTGCATATGAAACTGCTCGACAAACTTAGTAGCCAACTGGTCGAACGAAGAGATTGATCGAGGTGGCAATCAGGTAAACCACATCGTTGTAATGCCGCCTAAAGAGATGGGAAAACTACGGCACTTTACAGCATCATCAGCCCTTGCGGCATTCATCGACCATTCGTATTTCATGATATGTTGATTGGGGTCGGAATTTTCTATATATATAGGCAAAGTCGGCATCCTAAATCGCCGAGGGGGTTCAGCATATAATATTTCATCCGTGAACGGGGCATGACTTCGGGAGATTCCCCAATCGTCATTTGTCAAGCCCTGACTCTTGCGAATCATTTGGCGTATCATGTTTGAAAGGTCTGGCATCGGAGCATTTTGCGTGTGATGAGCCAAAGTGTGGTCGGGTTCTACAATGCGCGGTGGGATCGGGCGCTATCGACGATCCGCATCTCGCCTCCTTGGCTTGATGTCTTTTGGGACGAATGGCTCAGGAGCATGTCCCTGCTGATGATAGTTCTGATTGGTCTGATTTCGGGCATCAACTACCGTCTCTACAGCGGCTGTGGTCGCATGATTATCCATGGTGTATTGTGCAACACTGCCTCCTTGGGAGGAGGGTCCAGTATGAAAACTGGCAGAAGGGCCGACTGTTAAATGCCCAACGGTCAAGGCTGGCTGGTGACCAGTAGCATGTGCATAACTTCCGTTTAGTCTGGGACGGGTAGATCTGTGGTTGTAATCAGATGAAGCAGAACTTTCAGTGGAGGAGCGAGATGCATGATCCCTTCTGGATCTTCTACGCCTTTGGCGGTCTAGTTCATTAGTCAACTCAGCATTACCGCGCAACTGCTGAGTTAGCTGTTGCTGGCTTTGGGTCAGTTCCTGGAGCAATGTTTGGAACTCTTGTCTAGTAACCGGACCTGATGGATCTGAATGCCCGGTAGCATTCTGATTCGATGGAGAAATTTGCGCGGGATTCTGTCTATCCTTGCCTTCTTGATCAGCGGCGGTAGAGGCAATTCTTGTGCTAACCATCCTGAGAAGTGGAATCCTTTCCCTAGATTTTTGCAAATCTGAATAGAATGGAAGGAATCTGGACTTGATATTTAGATCTCTCTCTTAGATTTACGCAATATGGTATCGAAAGTAGATCCAAGGAACAGGAGAAAAACTGAGTTTTTCTCAGTGAAAGCACCAAAGTGTTTGTACCAAAATTGGGCACAACACTTTTCGGAAGTTTTTGAAGGGATAATAAATGAAGAACGTAAATTTAAAATGAGAATTATCTAACAAAAATTCCAATTAACAAGAATATAAATGCGAATACAAGCGATTTATAGTGGTTCGGTGTGTTGCCTACATCCACTTTGAAGTTCTTTGTGATTTATTGATTCTCTTTCAATGATTACAAGCAAGTACAGCAAACAACAACGAGTTACAACTGCAAATTCGAATTCAACAACAAAATATGATGTAGATCTTGATTCGGCAGAGTCTGGGCACTTGAGAATCAAAAGATCCCTTTTCTGTAGGTTCTGGGGCTCTGTTTATAGGCGTAGGAGGATGATATTTCGCTCAAACTTCGGGAGACTCATTTTGGCACGTAAGTGGGCCCATGCGACCAACCTCCGGAAGTTTCGACTTGATCTGCGATCGGTACAAAGTCAATTCGTATCGATGAAGATCGTGTCCAATGGTGTCGAAACTTGGTGGGAAAATTCTTGGGCTTGCACGCAGTCTTCTCTGAAAATTTCATCGTATTTGGGTCAGTGGATCATGAGATATAGTCGATAGGAAATGGAAATTCTCGGTGGCTGATTGGTTCGAATCCACCATTTCAAATCGATCCTTTCGACTCCATCAACTCACGTGGTCTTGTGATGATGTGGCACGCATGCTACGCCTTGATCCGGTCTTTACTCCGAGTTGACCGCATCGACTCCATAAATCTCGCCTTATTCGTATCGAGGGATGACACGTCACCCTGGTCAATTGAATCGATGGATTCGAATAAGGCCTCACTGATGGACTCGAACGGCAGTCATTGATGGATACAAACTAATGATGTTCAATGGTTACGAACAAGTCTTTCCTTGATGGACACGAAACTAATCGTTGCGAACTGGAGCCTTCCGATGGATACGAGGTAGGATAACCCGATGGATACGAAATAGGGCAATTTGATGGATACGAAGTGCTCTGCCCATGATGGGTTCGAAGAGAGGCTTCCACGATGGATACGAAGCAGTGACCGGAGGCATCCGGATGGATTCGAACCCGGTCCTCGATGGATACGAAAACGGTGGACCAATGATCGATACGAAGTCGATCGATACGAACTGGAGCTTGATGATCGATACGAAACCGGAGCTTTTCTCTTCAAAGTGAATCGCCCGTAACTTGAGCATACGAACTCGGATTGACTTGAAAATTGGAACGTTGGCTCTCTTGGCTTTGCTAGCCATATCTTATCAATTATGGCTCAATCTGGAATCAGACAAAATTCATCGATATCCATAGCGAACCTATGTATGTTTGATATCCAGGAAGAGTGATCCTTTGTATCTCGACCTTGCTAAAAGGTGGGATAACAACTGGTTAGTTTAATACCCAAAAAATCCTATCCGAACCTCAATCGGGTCATGGAAGTTTTTTACCCATCATTTTTTCATCACGTGGATTTTTTCTGTAAAACAAGAATCCCGTGGCTGCTCTATTATTTATCATCGCTGGAGAGTGGTGCACCATGGTAATGCTCCGTTAATCAAACGAGTTAAGGCCTGGGCCGACTCATCAACTTAAGGATCTTACCGACTCAGTGGGCCTACGACTCAAGGTAATTCGCGACTTAAAGGTAGAAGCGACTCAATAAGTTAGCAAGTTAAGACCTAAGACGACTCACAACTTAAAGAAGCAGTGCGACTTAAGGAGTAGTCCGACTCAATAAGTAACCGAGTTAACAAGTTAACGACTCAAGGGAGTTACACGACTTAACGAGTCAGGGATTGGTCGACCTAAAGGAGTCAACAGCTTACGGAAGTGAACGACTTACGACATATAGGAGTCTACGACTTAACGGTTTAAAAAGAAGGGATGGATCACGACTTAAGGCCTTCACGACTTAAGGTTTTTACGGCTTAAGGAAATCCACGGCTCAAGGACGGGATGGGTTAACGACTCAAGATAACTGCCTAAGCCCTAAGAAGGATACCGACTTACGACTCATTCTGAGTCGTTCACCACCCAGGCAAATGAGGGTAAGTTTGGTACAACTACTTAGCACGCAGCCTCTTGACTCGTACACGGTTCGGAACTTGTGCTATCACCTGAAATAAACGAGCCTACCAGTTAAGCAACTACCCACGACCTAACTTGAGTCGACCACGACCTAAAACTACTGAGTTAAAATCCAATGCCGTGAAAACTTATGCCGGATGATCTTAGTGCATTGGCGACTTAAGACTTATGACATGAATTCAGACAAGCTTGCCTCTACTAAATCGTGGACTTGACTCGGTAGGTCGGCCACGTCTTATCTTAAGTCGGCCACGACTTAGGACTTGAAAATAATTCCGCCCAGAAGTGTTCCCTATAAATACAGCCCTAACTCCAACTAGCGGGGGACTTTTAGCTCATTCTTTCCAAGCACCAATACTCTGCTGCATTCCAAACCGACTCGACACTCAAAGCTTTCAAGACACGTAGAATGCTACTAACAACTTCAAGAGGGAATCTCATACATCCGACATGGATTTGAAGACTTTCACTCACATTGAAGTTTAAGCGATTCGTTCAAAGTGTTTAGTAATTCAAAGTGTATTGTCCTTGGGAAGAATTGTATCAATCTGTAACGAATTCATCAATAAAGATATTCAAAGTGGACGTAGGCAAACTATTAAGCCGAACCACTATAAAATCGCTGTTATTTACCGCTTTTTCTGTAGTTTTCTGCTTATACTCTGTTCCCGAATCATCGGGTGGTGCTTTCACAACTACACTTTAAACACCGGGGTGTTAGCGTTTAAATTTTAGCGTTAACATTTTTGGTGCTTTCACTGAGAATTGAACTCAGGCGAATTATCATCATTGCTCCACGAAAGTTTGTTGAAGTAATCTCTCTGAAGACTAGAAGTTTATCTGAAATCATGGCTCCGGGGAGAAGGAGTAGATCTGTTAGATCTGGAAATGTTCAAGAGGGAACTTTCGCTTCCCCAGTACCTAATCAAGCCACTCCACCCGTTGGGGTTACAAAAGCGGAGCTGGATGTTGTAATCTTAGGGCTGAACCAGAAGATAAATGCCCAAAATGCACAATTGGAGGCTTAGAATGCCCAAAATGCCCTAATTTTGAATAAGTTGAACGATTTGCTTGGGGTAAACCGTCAACCAACGGGTAACGAAAGGAACTTTGCTGGCAACATTCATGAAGCTGAAGAAAGAAACATTCCTGAGAGGGCCGCCAGCCCCTTTGAGCAGACATTTCCTGAAGTTGGTGGATCTAAAGCTCGAAATGATGAGGGGTAGCTTTCTGAAATGATTCGACAAATCATGAAAGAAAGCATGCAGAGGAATGAAGACGAGAAGGAATGGGGTTTCGCTCCAAGTAAAACCCCGTTTACCGAAAGGATCTTAAAGGCTGAATTCCCAAGGAAGTTCGTCCCTCCAACTATCCCAGCTTACAAGGGAACAAGTGATCCGAACGAATTCTTGTATAAGTATGATTGGCACATGACAGGTGCCAGAGCTTCTGATGAAATAAAGTGTCGATATTTTCCTGTATATTTGGAAGGTGTAGCTCTGCTTTGGTTCACCAAGCTACCAATTCGGTCTATAGATCAGTTTTCTGACTTAACACGGAAATTCAAGGAGCAGTTCAGACTATATGCTTCAAAAGCCAAAGATATCATGTCGTTGTCAAGTTTAGAACAGAATCCAGGGGAAACTATCAGATCTTTCTTGAATCGCTTTAATATAGCGCTGGCCGAGGTAGACAATGCAGAACCACGGATGATTTTGACCTATCTGATGAGGGCCATCGACAAGACGAGCGAATTTGGAAAATGGCTTAACATGAAGGAACCAAATTCCCTTGAAAAATTCTACAAGAAAGCAGATGAGTTCATACGCCTGGAAAGCCGTCCTGTACCGGTAAAGGCAGTATTGGAAAAAGATGGAGATAACATTGCTGCTCCACGCAAGAATGAATCTGTAGGACAGAAAAGGGAAAATAACGATGGGAAGAAGCAGAAAAATCTGAAGAAGCCTCGTTCCTTCAAGTCATCAGAATATACTCCTTTATCAGATACGCCAGAGCGCATTTACCTTGCCACTAAAGATTCTGTCGATTATCCTAAACCTCCAGTTTTGAGAACCGGGAAAAAAGCTGTACAAAGAGGGAAGTTTTGCCGCTTCCATAATCAACCCGGTCATGATACCGATGAATGCCGCCAATTGAAAATTTTGATTGAAGAATTGATAAGGGAAAACAAGCTGCAGCAATTTGTGGAAAAGAATAGCAGCAATCCCGCTTCGTCTAGTCAGGGGCAACGAGCTCCTGCTCATCAACCCAGGACAAGTGAGAAGACTGCAGGGCATGAATCCGGAAGGCCTGTTATCAATGTCATTACGGGAGGGCCTCACCCAGCAGGCAGGAGCTGGGGTGAGATGGAAAGGTATACCTGAGCTTTAAAGTATGTACCGACCGAGGAAGATGTATTTGTTTTGGAAGGTGCTACGCCCCTGAAGCAACAAAGAACTTTCAATGATGATATTGTGTTCAGAGCCAGGGATTCCACACGTATTGAAGCTCCTACCTTGGATCCCTTAGTCATCTCGGCTGGTATCGGGCCAGCTATTGTCAGAAGAGTGCTCATTGATTGTGGCGCATCCTGCAATATCCTCTTCAAGAAATCATTCGACCAAATGAAAATCCCTATGGCTGATGTGCAAGCCTCGTCGCAGAAAATCGCTGGCTTCACTGGGGAGCCAAAACAGCCAATAGGAACCGTTGATTTGCTTGTAGAACTTGGAGAGGGAGAAAGAAAAGTGCTCCGCAAGCAAACTTTTGTGATTGTCGACGAATTTTCTGCTTATAATGCTTTCCTTGGTCGTCCAACGCTCGCAGCATTCAAAGCTGTTCTGGCCCCATGGTGCCTCACCATTAAATTTCCCATAGATAATGGAGTGGGAGTTATAAAAGGAGATCAAAATGCTGGGCGGGAGTGTTATCTGACAGAGCTACGAGAAACAAGAAAAAGAGGAATGGGAAAGGATGCGACAACCCCAGTCCGCATCAAAGAACCAGCCTTGTAGCAATTACAGGGCAGACCCTGCACTGGCGAGCACAGCGGAGCACGGAAAGAGATGGATCCTAGAAAAGCCAGTGCAGGGGAGAATAGAGTGGTACCAGTGGAAACGACAATACCGGTACCTGTTGACCCAAAGGACCCAAACAAGGTGTTGAATGTGGGTTCACAAATTAATGTATCAATTCAGAATATCTTAATATCTTTTCTAAAAGCAAATTTGAATGTTTTTGCTTGGACTCATGCCGATATGTGCGGAATATCCCCAGAAGTTGCAGTACACGCTCTGAATATTGATCCAAAATTTACACCTGTGAAACAAAAAAGGAGGACTCAAGGTCCGGAAAGGTCAGCGGCATTAAAAGAAAAAGTCGATCGGCTCATGGAGAATAACTTTATCAAAGAATCTACCTATCCGAATTGGGTTTCAAATCCAGTGGTGGTCAAGAAAGCCAACGGAAAATGGAGAGTGTGCATCGATTTTTCAGATCTAAACAAGGCCTGCCCCAAAGACTGCTTCCCGTTACCCAGGATCGATCAATTGGTAGACGGAACGGTGGGACATGAATTGTTATCTTTTATGGATGCCTACTCCGGATATAACCAGATCATGATGCATGAGCCAGATCAGGAAGACACGAGCTTTATCACCGATGTTGGTCTTTACTGCTATAGGGTTATGCCCTTCGGGCTGAAGAATGCGGGGGCAACCTACCAAAGACTTGTTAATGCTATGTTCAAACCGCAGTTGGGCAAGACTATGGAAGTCTACGTCGATGACATGTTAGTAAAGTCTAAGAAAGCAGTGGATCACATGGAACATTTAGCAGACGTGTTTGCAGTCCTTCGAAAATACGGAATGAAGCTTAACCTTTGAAAATGTTCATTTGGAGTAGAATCCAGAAAGTTCTTAGGCTTCATCGTGAGCGCTAGGGGCATTGAGGCTAGTCCAGCTCAAATTACCGCCTTAAAGGAAGTCAAAGCTCCTAGAACGAAGAAGGAATTGCAGAGTCTCAATGGAAAAGTTGCCGCCTTGAGTCGGTTCATTTCCAAAGCCACTGATAAATGCATCCCATTCTTTGATGCCCTAAAGAAAGGAAGGAAAAACTTTGATTGGACTCCCGAATGCCAAAAAGCCTTTGATGAATTGATTCGCCACATGGAAACGCCTCCAATACTTTCTAGGCCTGGCGATGGTGAGGATCTTCTTATATACTTGGCAATATCATCTCATGCTTTAAGTGCAGCGCTGGTACGAGAAGACAAGAGGATTCAACATCCAGTTTACTATATCAGCAAAAGACTCACTGGGGCAGAGATGAATTACTCCAAGTTGGCAAAACTCGCCTATTGCTTACTGATTGCATCAAGGAAGTTGAGGCAATATTTCCAAGCTCATCCTATCAGAGTCTTCACCGATCAACCTTTAAAGCAAGTCTTGTTTCGCCCTGAGACTTCGGGTCGTCTTGTAAAGTGGAATATTGAACTCAGTCAATATGACATCACTTATCATCCCCGAAAAGCAATCAACGGACAAGCTTTTGCGGATTTCATCGCAGAATTCACAGATAAGGGTAACAGTGAGGAGGAAACGATTGATGATTCCCCAATCCAATGGAAGTTATATGTTGATGGCGCGAGAAATGACTACTATTCTGGAACCGGAGTCGTACTTGAGACCCCTGTAGGTCGGTCATTATGCTATGCACTAAGATTGGAATTTCCTTCAACGAACAATGAAGCAGAATACGAAGCTCTTATAGCTGGCCTAAGAATTGCTAAAGAACTAAACATCCGATCATTACAGATCTTCAGTGATTCTCAGCTTATTGTATGCTAAGTCAAGAAGGAATTCCAAGCGAATGGGGGAAATCTGCCTGCCTACTTGTTAAAAGCTTGGGAACTCCTGGGTGATTTCGACCATTACATGATAAGTCATATTCCTCGGGAAGAAAACACGAAAGCAGATTCTCTCGCAAAGTACTCTAGCACAGGCGAAGCTCAATTTCTGGGATTGACTCCAGTGGAGGTCCTGTCGGCTCCAAGCATTGATGAGATGGATATTGATTGGATCATAAGCGTGTCTCAAGAACCAGACTCATGGATGACTCCAATAACAGAATATCTGCTCAATGGCTCTTTACCAGAAAATTCAAAAGAACGAAAGAAGCTACTGAGGAAAGCCTCTCGCTATATAGTCCAGGATGGCCAATTATACAGACAGGGATTCTCAATGCTATTACTTTGATGTGTATCCAGGGATGAGTCCAAAACAATCCTAGCTGAGGTGCATGGGGGAGAATGTGGTGATCATTTAGGTGGTCAAACTTTAGCAAAGAAGATTCTCCGATACGGATATTTTTGGCCAGAAATTAATCGAGATGCAGTAGACTATTCCTGAAAATGTGACAGGTGCCAAAGATTCGCAAAAATTCCTAGAGCATCTTCCACTGAACTCACACAGATGGTCAGTCCATGGCCGTTTGCAATATGGGGGATAGACCTTGTAGGACCGTTACCAACTGCCAAATCTGGAATTAAATATGCCATTGTGGCTTTAGATTATTTTACTAAATAGGCAGAAGCTGAACCACAGGCTACCATCACCTCTAAAAAGATGATAAGTTTTGTGACTAAAAATATCATTTGCAGGTATGGTGTGCCTCAACAGATAAGTAAAGACAATGGTACTCAGTTCGAAAGTGAAGAATTCCAAGATTTTTGCAAACGATTCAAAATCCGAAAAAGCTTCTCAGCAGTGGCTCATCCGCAGGCAAACGGGTAGGTGGAAGCAGTAAACAAAATTATCAAGTCAACCATCAAGAAGCAACTTGAAAGAGAAAAAGGTGGTTGGGTCGATAAGCTACCACTAGCACTATGGGCATACAGAACTACCCACAAGACTGCGACTGGGCATACTCCGTTTTCATTGGCATACGGATCAGAGGCAATGATTCCGGTAGAAACAGAGGTCCCGTCACATAGAAGAATCCATTTCAATCAAGCGGAGAATGAAAAACTACAGCTTGAGGCACTGGATCTCCTTGATGAAAAAAGAGAAGAGGCTGAGCTCAGAATCGCATCTCATCAGCAAAGGATAGCCAGACATTTCAATTCCAAAGTTCGCCAACGCAGCTTTGAGATTGGAGATCTAGTCCTAAAGAAAATTATGACAGCGACAGGTGTGTTTGGGCCAAATAGGGAAGGACCATATGTCATAGGTCAGAAGCTTCTTGACGGCACATTCAAACTCACTACTGTCGAAGGAGATCAAATTCCAAGAGGCTGGAACAGCAATCACTTGCGCCCATACTTTACTTGATAGCTTTGTTGAAATATTGTAAAAAGAATTATGAATGTATGATTCCTGTAATTGAAAGCGATTGTAAAACCGATGCAAGTGAATAGTGAAAGACTATAAAGTGGATGTAGGCCCAAATTCTTGGCCGAACCACTATAAATCTTGTGTTCCTTATTATTATTACATGTTTGCTTTGTTTTCGATATGAAAAGTACATTAAATGTATTGCTGAAATGTCGATTTAAATTTTTGCAGGCAATGAAAATAAAACTTGCACATTACAAGACCAAGTGATTCTTCTTATCATTCAACAAACAAATTCCAAGTCACAAAATTCCCGAACTTAAATCCTAGATAAGAAGTGCTTCAATTGAACGGCCAATGATTTCGCCGAAAACGGGCTCTAGCTAATAAATTGAGAAGTTTGAACAAACAAACAACCAATTAAGAAGCTTATGCCCGTTCTCGCGAACTGGCCTAGCAATGAAGTACACTTCTTTGGATTAAACAAACTACTTGTAAGAGAAGGGAGTGCGAGCTTGAAAAGAAAAAATAGAGGATCGCTAAAAAGGCATAAGCAAGTGGACAAGGAAGAACTAAAGCCCTCTTCGGAGGCACAAGTCCTCTTCAAAGGCGCAACTCTTCGGAGGATAAAGACCTCTAACGAGGCATATGCAGCAAAAAAGAAAGTTCTCTACTCAACCAAAAAAGATTGGAGGAGTCATGACCCTCCAACCATGAGAGAGTAACTTCCAGGCAATCCTCGGAGGCACATTTCACCAGGAGTGGAAGTGTGACAGCCGCTCTTCGGAGTTTCACTTCACCAGAGTTGAAATGTAAAACAAAATAAAAGCCCTCTTCGGAGGCACATTTCACTAGGAGTTGAAGTGTGACAACCGCTCTTCGGATTCTCACTTCACCGGAGTTGAAATGTAAAACAAAATAAAAGCCCTCTTCGGAGGCCCATTTCACCAGGAGTTGAAGTGCGACAGCCACTCTTCGGAGTTTCACTTCACCAGAGTTGAAATGTAAAACAAAACAAAAGCCCTCTTTGGAGGCCCATTTCACCAGGAGTTGAAGTGCAACAGCCGCTCTTCGGAGTTTCACTTCACCAGAGATGAAATGCAAAAAAAAAAAGAGCCTCTCCCAAGGGGCAGAAACAGAAAGACCTCTTCCCAGAGGCACAATAAGACAGAAAGACCTCTTCCCAGAGGCACAATAAGACAGAAAGACCTCTTCCCAGAGGCAGAAATGAAAAGACCTCCTCCCGGAGGCACAATCAAGCAAAAAGACCTCTTCAGAGGCACACGTTTCACCAAGATTGAAATAAAACTTCCAGGTGTTGAAACGTGAAAAAGTCTTCCTCAGAGGTACAACTTTTCAAAGAAACAAAAATCAAGAAGCCCTTTTGCTGCGGCAAGTTAAAAAAAATCCTCATTAAAAGCACACTTTAACTTTCAAAGGAAGAATGAATTACTTGATTTAGAAAATTCTCTTCCTCAAAAAGAAGTTGAAGTACCTTACAAATACCCGCTTTACCACATAGAAGATTTCATTCAATAAAATGTGTATATGCATAAAATAAAAAGTGATATCTTCGAAGGTTGAAGCGTAGAAACTTATTTGTGCTCTATTTTTTGATGAAATCATATTCCTCCAAATGTGGAATAATTATTCTCTAAAAAATAAAAGCACAAGTTCCTCATAAAATAAAATATTACAATGAGCTTACGGTATAGGGGCAGCATGGCATAACTACATCGGTAAAATTGCGCTCGAATAATATATACCACAAGCTCACTGCAATATCGTGCCGAAAAAAAAAAAAAACTTGTACAAAAATAAATAGTAAATGCATTCTCAGATACAGACAGAAGTTTGTACAAAGAAAAAGAATTATTTTATTCAGCACTATTTTATATACAGGTACAGGTTCCAAAGTAAAAAACAAAAGAAAAGCGGGGGGCCGGTACCCGCACAATTTCCGGTCAGTACATGCAAAAAAGGGAAAAAGCGATATGAAAGCCACAGAACTAGAGCCATCATTTCTTCTTCCGCCCACCTTTTGAGCTCGCACCTGGCCGAATGACCAACTTTTTAGGCCGGCTTGTGAGGGTAGGGGATGAAGGAGAGAGGGGCTCGGTCGGACTTTCTTCCGTTTCTTCTTCGCCAGTTAAAGATCCCTTCTTCTTCTTCTTCTTGGAAACTACCTGCTTTCCTCGCTTCTTGGAGGAAGACCCACTCCCTGGAGAAAGAAGTTTGGATAACGGTTCAACATCGGAGCCAGTTGGTTCTGGAGTCCTCTCGCTTCCTTCAGTTTCTTCTCCTTTCGGATCTTGAGAAGCAACGGGATCATCTAAGCCGTGAAGAGCTTCTATTTGCTCCTCTTGTGACCCGGGTTGCGAGGTAGAAGGAGGAGTGACCTTTGGAGGCGAAGAAGGAATAACTGGAGGAGGAGAAGCCTGAACAGTGCCCGACGTTTTCTCTGCAGAAGGAAAAAAGTTCAAGTCAGTAAAAAGAGGAGACAATGGCTCGCTGAGATTCAAGAAGTAGTCAAAAAGCTCATCAAGTTCGTAAGAAACAAATGAGCAGTCTACTTGGGCAAGATTGTCAGTAGGGTTACCTGCAGAAGTCGGTTCCCTGACGTCAACTTCGTAAGCCTGTGCCTCGGCACTCTCGCCGCCTTCATCTCCACCTTGTATGCTTGTGATATCAGTGGTAACTTTAGTAGGAGATGGGGAATGAGAACTAGAACCGATAATGTCAATCTCGGCTGAAGGAGAAGGTTGAATTGGAGCAGTTGGGATGATTTTTCCTGAATATTCTCCAGCCGCTGTTTCGGCCCTTAATTTTGCAAGCTGTTCTCTCCCCCTAGCAAGAGCGGCACGAGCATCATCATCAAGATAGTGCTCCTCAAGAGCCGACTCAGCATAGCCAGCGCCGCTACCACCGAGCATATCGAGTGCGGCCTCCCAAACTTCAGCCAGTGTAATTTCATACTTGGGGCCTAGAAAAGCGAGGTTACCGCGCCCCAAGATGCTATGCAGATAGAAATCAAATAATGTTGAGCTGATGTTGGCCCTCGTTGCCTCGTGAGACTCTTCAGCTGCAATCTTGCCGGCAACAGCCTTATCATGCTCCATTTCAGCTTTAGAAAGTTGAAGCTTAAGCATTTGAATCTCCGCTTCTTGGGAGATGGTTTTCTTCCGAAGCTCTGCAACATCAGCAATATAGCCCTCACTGATCCTTTTTTGCGTTTCGAGCCTGTCTTCGGCATCCCTTTGGCTAGCCTGAGCATCTCTCACTTGTTTGAGGAGCACTTCTTCTTTTTGAGAATAGGAAGTAGAGGAAGCAGCAAGCTCTTGTTTCAGTTCTTCAACTTTTGCTTCAAGCTCTTCATTGTAAGAAGAAATGCTCCTCATCTCAGTGTCGTGTTGCTCAAGAACCTTTTGCCAATCGGCTTTATCGTTTTCCATAGTGAGCATGGCCTCTATGTTCGCGCGATTAAACCTTTGGAGCTCGTCAACAAGTTTTTGCCAGTTCGACATCCTCTCGATATCAAGCTTGACGGCGTCGAGGTTTCGTAACATAGCAGACTTGTCTATGAGGACCAAGTCAAGGTCAAACCTTACTCCCTTTAGACACCACTGTGGAAACCGACTCTGCAAAGTGGCTGGACCAGGTCTGACTTGGAATTTGGGCCTACCAATTATTGTTTGGATGTCTGCCTTCCCGAGAGCAGGAGAGCCGGAAGGAATGTCGAGCGAGGCAGGAGCAGTAACCTTTTCAGGAGTTGTAAAGGTGTGCTTCTCACCATGTCGGGCTCGCTTACTCGGATCTTCAACCATATGACTTTTTCCTCTGTCATCATGGGATTTTCTTTTATGGGAATCGTCGCCTCTCTGCGAAGAGTCGTGGCGCTCCTCCCTTTCTCTTCTCTCGTAACGCTCCTCTTGAGCCTTCTTTTCTTGAGCCTTTCGAGCGGCTCTTTCTTCATCAGATTCTCTATAAGAGGGAAGGTAACGCCGGTAATCATATTGGCTACGCCTCCCGTAGCGCTGGAAATCATCATAGTAGGACCCGCTGCGCCCCATCGGAGAATCTGAAATAAAAAGAACTAAATCTTAGAATTCTTCAAAGTACAAAAAACCAGAAGCATAAAAGTGCCAAAAAATTCTAAGTGTGTGTGGCATGCAAACTACGCGCATCAAACTACGAACCACTCTTTAATTGTGGAGTGGTTGTGGGTGTAATAGTTAGCGTCAACTCTTGAGTCGACGAAGTCTGTTGCAGGACAGAAGTCGCTTCAACTATTGAAGAAGAAATCCCGGTAGTGATAGGATCATCTTTAAAGATCTCTTGCGAAGTGGCAAAGAGGTCACTCAACCCTTCGAAAGTATCGTCCTTGCTCTGCTTGGCAGGGCTAGTTTTTTCGGCTTCTTCGCCAGATTTCTGTGACAGTCGGGGAGATCCCTGGGGCTCTTCTCCCTGGGGCTCTTCTTCTTCAATAGCAGAGGCAAGTTCGACAGGTAACCCTGCAACATCAACCGAAGTGGAGCACTTCACTAGCGAAGTCTCGGGAGCAGGTCCTTTTGGTATGGATGTGTCTGTAGAAACCGGAGCATCTGATGCTTTAGGTGGGGAGTCTGGAACCTCGCAGGGGTGTGTGGAGCGAGAAGGATGAAGAAGTCCGAACTGGTGAAGGAATTCGTCGTTCAGCAAAAATTTCACGTCCCGTTCTTCAACCGGTACTGCTGCAAGCCTCTCTAGGGTTGGCTTGTGACTGGGATCTCTACAAGGAGGGGGAAGTACTGAAATAAAATAAAAGAAATGATGACGAAGTTAACACTTGGCAATTCGAACTTCAAAAGACTCAGAATATAAAAGAGGTAAAGGTAGATGATCTTACTTCCTTCTCTCACACAGCATAAAACCCCGGAGGGCAACGGACGTAGAAAAATTGAGTCAAAAACCCATGAGCGCTGTTAGGAAGACCGATGATCAGTTTACGATTTCGAGCACTTCTCACGACAGTAATAGAGGGGTGATCTTTAGTCCTAGTGAAAGAGCATAGGAAACAAATCTCGTCAAAGCTTGGGAATCGATCAAGCGTCCTCCTAAACAGTACACACAACCCCATTAAAATGGCAAAACCATTGGGGTGTAATTGGGACGGGGCGATGGCCAATTGATGAAGAAGTTGTTGGAAAATGTCATTGAAAGGAGGAACGCCCCCACTCAGGCACATTTGTCGATTGACTGTTACAAAGCCAGGAGGTGCTATGTCAGCAGTGTTACTTCTCTCGGGAAGAATGGCATCTGATTCAGCAATGCCAAACTGAGCGCACAATTGGCGGGA
This sequence comes from Allium cepa, assembly GCA_030765085.1. Classification (NCBI taxonomy): domain Eukaryota; kingdom Viridiplantae; phylum Streptophyta; class Magnoliopsida; order Asparagales; family Amaryllidaceae; genus Allium; species Allium cepa. Next base: position 246,896,207 of record CM060930.1, read on the forward strand.
AACTCTATACGATAAAGTAGAAGAGGCTCTTTCGGGAGGATTGACTAGTGGAGCAGGAGTTACAGTGGCCTCTCCGGTCTGAACTATTGTATCTTCTTCCTTAGAAGTCATTCTACACAAACAACTGGATATTCAAATGTGAAGGTGCACGTTTCCTAAAAGTGTGAAGTGTCGTGCAAAACTAATAAAAATAGCAAGTAAATATAACTGGATTTAAAATAGTCGACGATTGGTCAACTACAAAATTTCAGAACTTGCTAATCTAAAGTTCAAGCATAATATTAGTGCAAGTTGGTCGGTTTCAATTGACTATTTCAGTGTTGCTTTAATATTTTACTTGAAATTGATGAGTTGAAAGCACTTCGTTCACACAATTTATTTAAATTAATTATCTGTTATTAACTAATCTGTCATTTGACGTAGGCAGTCGATGGCAGTCTATTCGTCCCAATTTTCTGTAAATGTTGTATTAGACAGGTTATTAACTTGCAAGAGTGACCTGTGAAAAAATGCAACAAAGTTTAACAAGTTAAAGTCCAAACAATTCAGTACTCAGGCAGTTTATTTCAGCAAACCAAGTTAAAGTTCAAGTCAGAATTATGCTCCAAGACAATTCAATGTGTTAACTCGCCCATGAGTTAAAGGTTATGAGGCGGCTTAGGTTAGGTCGTCTATGCTTTAAGTCGTTAACACTTTGAGCCGGCAGTGCTTAAGTCGTAAGTCATAAGAGAAATAGAAAAGGCTTCAGTCCGAAGCAACGTGAAATTCTCCAAGTCCTATCCCGGCTACGACTTAAGACTTATGTTGTGAAGGTTGGTAAGTCGGTCAAAGGTTAAGTCGCGATGGTTATTGAATCACTCCAAATTACTGCGCTCAAGATTACTGAATCGCTTCCAAGCTAGCGTCACGTTTCCTTCAACCGACCAACCTCTTCTCAAGTTAGTAACCCGTTATCCTCCTAACTCCTAACCCATTATCCTCCTATCTCCTAACCCGATAACCCATACAAGACAGTATCATCTCCTCTAAATTCATGGATCAACTGACTCGAAATATAAAAACCCATCGTCTCCTCCTTGTAAATCGTCTAAAACCTCAAATCAAACCGCTCCAAGCTTGTCAGAGATCAATCATAACATGACCCGAAATAAAGCACGGTGCGAGGATTTGGATTGAGGTTAAGAAATGGGAAGTCCATGATCGAAGGGTAACGGTAATTGCGAAATAGAGCGGGCGATGAGTTTACTTACGTAGCGTAATGATGAAGATTGTAGGAATTTGGTTGGAAATGAGGTGAGCTGAATGAATTCGACTCTGGAAGCTTCGAAGGTTGCTAATGGCGGAAGTAAACAATTGAGCAGGAAGGTGAAGTAGAAGGAGCGACTTAAGCCTTTTATACACCAGGACAGTGGGACTCGAAACGGCACACGCGGGTCAAGGGAAAGTCGAAGCACGCAACCTACAACTTAGGCGCGCACTTCGAGGGGCAAATGTTAACCCCGTTTGACCAAACGAGTTAAGGCCTGGGCCGACTCATCAACTTAAGGATCTTACCGACTCAGTGGGCCTACGACTCAAGGTAATTCATGACTTAAAGGTAGAAGCGACTCAATAAGTTAGAAAGTTAAGACCTGAGACGACTCACAACTTAAAGAAGCAGAGCGACTTAAGGAGTAGTCCGACTCAATAAGTAACCGACTTAACAAGTTAACGACTCAAGGGAGTTACACGACTTAACGAGTCAGGGATTGGTCGACCTAAAGGAGTCAACGGCTTACGGAAGTGAACGACTTACGACATATAGGAGTCCACGACTTAATGGTTTAAGAAAGAAGGGATGGATCATGACTTAAGGCCTTCACGACTTAAGGTTTTTACGGCTTAAGGAAATCCACGGCTCAAGGACGGGATGGGTTAACGACTCAAGATAACTGCCTAAGCCCTAAGAAGGATACCGACTTATGACTCATTCTGAGTCGTTCACCACCCAGGCAAATGAGGGTAAGTTTGGTACAACTACTTAGCACGCAGCCTCTTGACTCGTACACGGTTCGGAACATGTGCTATCACCTAAAATAAACGAGCCTACCAGTTAAGCAACGACCCACGACCTAACTTGAGTCGACCACGACCTAAAACTACTGAGTTAAAATCCAATGCCGTGAAAACTTATGCCGGATGAACTTAGTGCATTGGCGACTTAAGACTTATGACATGAATTCAGACAAGCTTGCCTCTACTAAGCCGTGGACTTGACTCGGTAGGACGGCCATGACTTATCTTAAGTCGGCCACGACTTAGGACTTGAAAATAATTCCGCCCAGAAGTGTTCCCTATAAATACAGCCCTAACTCCAACTAGCGGGGGACTTTTAGCTCATTCTTTCCAAGCACCGATACTCTGCTGCATTCCAAACAGACTTGACACTCAAAGCTTTCAAGACACGTAGAATGCTACTAACAACTTCAAGAGGGAATCTCATACATCCGACATGGATTTGAAGACTTTCACTCACATTGAAGTTTAAGCGATTCATTCAAAGTGTTTAGTAATTCAAAGTGTATTGTCCTTGGGAAGAATTGTATCAATCTGTAACGAATTCATCAATAAAGATATTCAAAGTGGGCGTAGGCAAACTATTAAGCCGAACCACTATAAAATAGCTGTTATTTACCGCTTTTTCTGTGGTTTTCTGCTTATACTCTGTTCCCGAATCATCGGGTGGTGCTTTCACAACTACACTTTACACACCGGGGTGTTAGCGTTTAAATTTTAGCGTTAACACAAATCCATGCACCCATTTCTAAAAGTCGTACGACACTATTTCGTCATTTTTGACGTATGTTGCACCTTGCACCATAAATGTTGCACTCTGTGGATATCGATTCTTTGGAGGGCCGTAACTCTTGGCTCGTTTAGAGTTACGGAAGCCATAACTAGTCAAAACGAAGCTCTCTATATGTTTTACAGCTATGACGGCTTTCAGCCGTCACTGGTTAGTTTCATACCTAAAAAATCCTATCCGAATCTCAATCGGGTTTTGGAAGATTTTAACCCTTCGTTTTATCGTCACGTGGATTTTTTTGTAAAACGGGAATACCGTGGCTGTTCTATGATCTATCATCGCTGGAGAGTGGTGCACCATGGTACTGCTCCGTTACAAATCCATGCACCCATTTTTAAAAGTCGTACGACACTGTTTCGTCATTTTGGATTGTATTGCACCTTGCACCGTAGATGTTGCACCCTGTGTGTATCGATTTTTCGGAGGGCCATAATTCTTGGCTCGTTTTGAGTTACGGTAGCCATAACCGGTCAAATCAAAGCTCTCTATGAGTTCTACGTCTATGACAGCTTCAAACTGTCATTGGTTAGTTTCATACCCAAAAATGCTTATCCGAACCTCAATCGGGTCTTGGACGTTTTTAACCCTTTATTTTTTCGTCACGTCGATTTTTTCTGCAAAACGGGAATCCCGTGGCTGGTCTATGATTTACCATTGCTGGAGAGTGGTGCACCATGGTACTGTTCTATTAAAATCCATGCACCCATTTCTAAAAGTCGTACGACATTGTTTCGTCATTTTGGACGGATGTCGCACCTTGCACCGTAGATATTGCACCCTGTGGATATCGATTATTTGGAGGCCATTACTCTTGGCTCGTTTAGAGTTACGGGAGCTATAAAAAGTCAAAACGAAGCTCTCTGTGAGTTCTATAGCTATGACCGCTTTCTACAGTCACTGTTTAGTTTCATACCCAAAAAATCCTATCTGAACCTCAATCAGGTCTTGGCAATTTTTTACCCTTCGTTTTTTCGTCACGTGGATTTTTCTGTAAAACGGGAATCCCATGGCTGGTCTATGATTTGCCATCGCTGGAGGGTGGAGCACCATGGTACCGTTCCATTTCAAATCCACGCACCCATTTCTAAAAGTCGTACGGCACTGTTTCGTCATTTTGGACGGATGTTGCACCTTGCACAGTAAATGTTGCACCCTCTGGATATCGATTCTTCTGAAGGCCATAACCCATGGCACGTTTAGAGTTATGGGAGCCATAACCAGTTAAAACGAAGCTCTCCGTGAGTTCTACATCTATGACAGATTTCAGCCGTCACTGGTTAGTTTCATGCCCAAAAAATCCTATCCGAACCTCAATCCGGCCTTGGAAGTTTTTTACCCTTCTTTTTTTCGTCGCGTGGATTTTTTCTTTAAAACAGGGAATCCCGTGGCTGCTCTATGATTTACCTTCGCTGGAGAGTGGTGCACCATGGTACTGCTCCATTACAAATCCATGCACTCGTTTCTAAAAGTCGTACGGCACTGTTTCGTCATTTTGGACGGATGTTGCACCTTGCACCGTAGATGTTGCACCCTGTGGATATCGATTCTTCGGAGGGCCATAACTCTTGGCTCGTTTTGTGTTTTGGGAGCCATAAACAGTCAACAAGAAGCTCTCTGTGAGTTCTACATCTATGACGACGTTCAGTCGTCACTGGTTTGTTTCATAGCCAAAAAATCCTATTCGAACTTCATTCGGGTCTTGGAAGTTTTTTACTCTTCGTTTTTTCGTCACGTGGATTTTTTCTGTAAAACGGGAATCCCGTGGATGCTCTATGATTTATCATAGCTGGAGAGTGGTGCACCATGGTACTACTCCGTTACAAATCCATGCACTTATTTATAAATGTCGTACGACAACGTTTCGTCATTTTGGACGGATGTTGCACCTTGCACCCTATGGATATCGTTTCTTCGGAGGGCCATAACTCTTGGCTTGTGTAGAGTTACGGGAGCCATAACTAGTCCAAACGAAGCTCTCTGTGAGTTCTACAGCTATGACCACTTTCAGCCGTCACTGGTTAGTTTCATACCCAAAAAATCCTATCTGAACCTCAATTGGGTCTTGGCAATTTTTTACCCTTCGTATTTTCGTAACGTGGATTTTTTCCCTAAAACGGGAATCCCGTGGCTGGTCTATGATTTCCATCACTAGAGGTTGGTGCACCATGGTACTGCTCCATTTCGAATCCATGCACCCATTTCTAAAAGTCGTACGGCACTGTTTCATCATTTTGGACAGATGTTGCACCTTGCACCGTAGATGTTGCACCCTGTGGATATCGATTCTTCAGAGGGCCATAACTCTTGGCTCATTTAGAGTTACGGGATCCATAACCAGTCAAAACGAAGCTCTCTGTGAGTTCTAAAGCTATGATGGCTTTTAGCCATCACTGGTTAGTTTCATACCCAAAAAATCCTATCCGAACCTCAATCCGGTCTTGGAAGTTTTTTACCTTTTGTTTTTTCGTCATGTGGATTTTTATGTAAAACGAGAATCCCGTGGCTGTTCTGTGATTTGTCATCGCTGGAGAGTCGTGCACCATGGTACTGCTCCATTACATATCCATGCACCCATTTCTAAAAGTCGTACGGCACTGTTTCGTCATTTTGGACGGATGTTGCACCTCGCAGCGTAGATATTGCACCAAGTGGATATCGATTCTTCGGAGGCCTTAACTCTTGGCTCGTTTGGAGTTACGGTAGCCATAAAAAGTCAAAACGAAGCTCTCTGTGAGTTCTATAACTATGACTGCTTTCAGCTGTCACTGGTTAGTTTCATACCCAAAAAATCCTATCTGAACCTCAATCAGGTCTTGGCAATTTTTTACCCTTCGTTTTTTTCGTCACATGGATTTTTTCTGTAAAACGGGAATCCCTTGTCTGGTCTATGATTTACCATCTCTGGAGAGTGGTGCACCATGGTACTGCTCCGTTTCAAACCAATGCATCCATTTCTAAAAGTCGTACGATACTGTTTCGTCATTTTGGACAGATGTTGCACCTTGCACCGTAGATGTTACACCCTGTGGATGTCGATTCTTCTGAGGGCCATAACTCATGGCTCGTTTAGAGTTATGGGAGCCATGACCAGTCAAAACGAAGATCTCTGTGATTTCTTCAACAATGACCGCTTTCAGCCGTCACTGGTTAGTTTCATACCCAAAAAATCCTATCCGAACCTCGATCCGGCCTTGGAAGTTTTTTACCCTTCTTTCTTTCGTCGCGTGGATTTTTCTGTAAAACGGGAATCCCGTGGCTGCTCTATGATTTACCATCGCTGGAGAGTGGTGCACCATCGTACTGCTCCATTACAAATCCATGCACGCATTTCTGAGAGTCGTACGACACTGTTTCGTCATTTTGGACGGATGTTGCACCTTGCACCATAGATGTTGCACCCTGTGGATATCGATTCTTCGGAGGGCCATAACTCTTGGCTCGTTTTGTGTTTTGGGAGCCATAACTAGTCAAAAAGAAGCTCTCTATGAGTTCTACATCTATGACGACGTTCAGCCATCACTGGTTAGTTTCATACCCAAAAAATCCTATCCGACCTCAATCGGGTCTTGGAAGTTTTTTACTCTTCGTTTTTTTCATCACGTGGATTTTTTCTGTAAAACGGGAATCCCGTGGCTGGTCTATGATTTACCATCGCTGGAGAGTGGTGCACCATGGTACTGCTCCATTTCAAACCAATGCACTCATTTCTAAAAGTCGTACGACACTGTTTCGTCATTTTGGACGGAAGTTGCACCTTGCACCATAGATGTTGCACCCGGTGGATATCGACTCTTCTGAGGGCCATAACTCATGGCTCGTTTAGAGTTATGGGAGCCATAACTAGTCAAAACGAAGCTCTCTGTGATTTCTACAACTATGACCGCTTTCAGCCGTCACTGGTTAGTTTCATGCCCAAAAAATCCTATCTGAACCTCGATCCGGCCTTGGAAGTTTTTTACCCTTCTTTTTTTCGTCGCGTGGATTTTTCCGTAAAATGGGAATCTCGTGGCTGCTCTATGATTTACCATCGCTGGAGAGTGGTGCACCATGGAACTGCTCCATTACAAATCCATGCACCAATTTCTAAAAGTCTTACGGTACTGCTTCGTCATTTTGGACGGATGTTGCACCTTGCACCGTAGATATTGCACCATGTGGATATCGATTCTTCGGAGGGCCATGACTCTTGGCTCGTTTAGTGTTTTGGGAGCCATAACCAGTCAAAAAGAAGCTCTCTGTGAGTTCTACATCTACGACGGCGTTCAACCATCACTAGTTAGTTTCATACCCAAAAAATCCTATCCGAACCTCAATCGGGTCTTGGAAGTTTTTCACTCTTCGTTTTTTCGTCACGTGGATTTTTTCTGTAAAACGGGAATCGTGTGGCTACTGTATGATTATCATCGCTGGAGAGTGGTGCACCATGGTACTACTCCGTTACAAATCCATGCACCTATTTCTAAATGTCGTACGACAACGTTTCGTCATTTTGGACGGATGTTGCACCTTGCACCCTATGGATATCGATTCTTCGGAGGGCCATAACTCTTGGCTCGTTTAGATTTACGAGAGCCGTAACTAGTCCAAACGAAGCTCTCTGTGAGTTCTACAACTATGACCGCTTTCAGCCGTCACTGGTTAGTTTTATACCCAAAATATCCTATCTGAACCTCAATCGGGTCTTAGCAATTTTTTACCGTTCGTTTTTTCGTAACGTGGATTTTTTTTGCAAAACGGGAATCCCCTGGCTGGTCTATGATTTACCATCGCTGGAGGGTGGTGCACCATGGTACTGCTCCATTTCGAATCCATGCACCCATTTCTAAAAGTCGTACGGCACTGTTTCGTAATTTTGGACGGATGTTGCACCTTGCACCGTAGATGTCGCACCCTGTGGATATCGATTCTTCAGAGGGCCATAACTCTTGGCTCGTTTAGAGTTACGGGAGCCATAACCAGTCAAAATGAAGCTCTCTGTGAGTTCTAAAGCTATGACGGCTTTTAGCCGTCACTGGTTAGTTTCATACCCAAAAAATCCTATCCGAACCCCAATCCGGTCTTGGAAGTTTTTTACCCTTCGTTTTTTGGTCACGTGGGTTTTTCTGTAAAACAGGAATCTCGTGGTTGTTCTATGATTTATCATCGCTGGAGAGTGGTGCACCGTGGTACTGCTCCGTTACAAATCCATGCACCCATTTCTAAAAGTCGTACGACACTGTTTCGTCATTTTGGACGGATTTGCACCTTGCACCGTAGATGCTGCACCCTGTGTGTATCGATTTTTCGGAGAGCCATAACTCTTGGCTCGTTTAGAGTTACGGCTGCCATAACAAGTCAAAATGAATCTCTCTGTGAGTTCTACGGCTTTGACAGCTTTAAACAGTCACTGGTTAGTTTCATACCCAAAAAAGCTTATCTGAACCACAATCGGGTCTTCGACTTTTTTTACCCTTCGTTTTTTCGTCACGTGGATTTTTTCGATAAAACGGAAATCCCGTGGCTGGTCTATGATTTACCATCGCTGTAGAGAGGTGCACCATGGTACGGCTCCATTACAAATCCATGCACCCATTTCTAAAAGTCATACGGCACTGTTTCGTCATTTTGGATGGATGTTGCACCTCGCACCGTAGATATTGCACCCTGTGGATATCGATTCTTCGGAGGCCATAACTCTTGGCTCGTTTAGAGTTACGGGAGCCATAAAAAGTCAAAACGAAGCTCTATGTGAGTTCTATAGCTATGACTACTTTCAGCCGTCACTGGTTAGTTTCATACTCAAAAAATCCTATCTGAACCTCAATTAGGTCTTGGCAATTTTTTACCCTTCATTTTTTTCGTCACGCGGATTTTTTCTGTAAAACGGGAATCCCGTGGCTGGTCTATGATTTACCACCGCTGGAGAGTGGTGCACATGGTACTGCTCTGTTTCAAACCAATGCACCCATTTCTAAAAGTCGTACGACACTGTTTCGTCATTTTGGACGGATGTTGCACCTTGCATCGTAGATGTTGCACCCTGTGGATATCGATTCTTCTAAGGGCCATAACTCATGGCTCGTTTAGAGGTATGGGATCCATAACCAGTCAAAACGGAGCTCTCTGTGATTTCTACAGCTATGACTGCTTTTAGCCGTCACTGGTTAGTTTCATACCCAAAAAATCCTATCCGAACCTCGATCCGACCTTGGAAGTTTTTTACCCTTCTTTTTTTCGTCGCGTGGATTTTTCTGTAAAACGGGAATCCCGTGGCTGCTATATGATTTACTATCGTTGGAGAGTGGTGTAGCATGGTACTGCTCCATTACAAATCCATGCACCCATTTCTAAAAGTCGTACGGCACTGTTTCGTCATTTTGGACGGATGTTGCACCTTGCACCGTAGATATTGCACACTATTGATGTCGATTCTTCGGAGGGCCATAACTCTTTGCTCGTTTAGTGTTTTGGGAGCCATAACCAGTCAAAAAGAAGCTCTCTGTGAGTTCTACATCAATAACGGCGTTCATCCATCACTAGTTAGTTTCATACCCAAAAAATCCTATCCGAACCTCAATCGGGTCTTGGAAGTTTTTTACTCTTCGGTTTTCCATCACGTGGATTTTTTCTGTAAAACGGGAATCCCGTGGCTGCTCTATGATTTACCATCGCTGGAGAGTGGCGCACCATGGTACTACTCCGTTACAAATCCATGCACCTATTTCTAAATGTGGTACGACAACGTTTCGTCATTTTGGACGGATGTTGCACCTTGCACCCTATGGATATCGATTCTTCGGAGGGCCATAACTCTTGGCTCGTTTAGAGTTACGGGAGCCATAACTAGCCCAAACGAAGCTCTCTGTGAGTTCTACAGCTATGACCGCTTTCAGCCGTCACTGGTTAGTTTCATACCCAAAAATCCTATCTGAACCTCAATCGGGTCTTGGCAATTTTTTACCCTTCGTTTTTTCGTAACGTGGATTTTTTCTGTAAAACGGGAATCCCGTGGCTGGTCTATGATTTACCATCGCTCGAGAGTGGTGCACCATCGTACTACTCCATTTCGAATCCATGCACCCATTTCTAAAAGTCGTACGACACTGTTTCGTCATTTTGGATGGATGTTGCACCTTGCACCGTAGATGTTGCACCCTGTGGATATCGATTCTTCAGAGGGCCATAATGCTTGGCTCGTTTAGAGTTACGGGAGCCATAACTAGTCAGAACGAAGCTCTCTGTGAGTTCTAAAGCTATGATGGCTTTTAGCCATCACTGGTTAGTTTCATACCCAAAAATCCTATCCGAACCCCGATCCGGTCTTGGAAGTTTTTTACCCTTCGTTTTTTCGTCACGTGCATTTTTCTGTAACACGGGAATCCCGTGGCTGTTATGTGATTTATCATCGCTGGAGAGTGGTGCACCGTGGTACTGCTCCGTTACAAATCCATGCACCCGTTTCTAAAAGTCGTAAGACATTGTTTCGTCATTTTCGACGGATATTGCACCTTGCACCGTAGATGTTGCACCCTGTGTGTATCGATTCTTCGGGGAGCCACAACTCTTGGCTCGTTAGAGTTACAGCAGCCATAACCAGTCAAAACGAACCTCTCTGTGACTTATACGGCTATGACAGCTTTAAACTGTCACTGGTTAGTTTCATACCCAAAAAAGCTTATCCGAACCTCAATCGGGTCTTGGACATTTTTCACCCTTCGTTTTTTCGTCACGTGGATTTTTTTCTGTAAAACGGGAATCCCGTGGCTTGTCTATGATTTACCATCGCTGGAGAGTGGTGCACCATGGTACTGCTCCATTACAAATCCATGTACCCATTTCTAAAAGTCGTACGACACTGTTTCATCATTTTGGACGGATGTTGCACCTCGCACCGTCGATATTGCACCCTTTGGATATCTATTCAACGGAGGCCATAACTCTTGGCTCGTTTGGAGTTACGAGAGCCATAAAAAGTCAAAACGAAGCTCTCTGTGAGTTCTATACCTATGACCGCTTTCAGCCGTCACTGGTCAGTTTCATACCCAAAAAATCCTATCTGAACCATAATAGGGTCTTGGCAATTTTTTACCCTTCGTTTTTTCGTCACGTGGATTTTTTCTGTAAAACGGGAATCCCGTGGCTGGTCTATCATTTACCATTGCTGGAGAGTGGTGCACCATGGTACTGCTCCGTTTCAAACCCATGCACCCATTTCTAAAAGTCGTACGGCAATGTTTCGTCATTTTGGACGGATGTTGCACCTTGCACCGCAGATGTTGCACCCTGTGGATATCGATTATTCGGAGGGACATAACTCTTGGCTCGTTTAGTGTTTTAGGAGACATAACTAGTCAAAAAGAAGCACTCTGTGAGTTCTACAGCTATGACGGCTTTCTTCCGTCACTGGTTAGTTTCATACCCAAAAAATTCTATCCAAACCTCAATCGGGTCTTGGAAGTTTTTTACTCTTTGTTTTTTCGTCACGTGGATTTTTTCTGTAAAACGGGAATCCCGTGGCTGCTCTATGATTTATCATCGCCGTAGAATGGTACACCATGGTACTACTCCGTTACAAATCCATGCACCTATTTCTAAATGTCGTATGACAACGTTTCGTCATTTTGGACGGATGTTACACCTTCACCATTTGAATATCGATTATTCGAAGGGACATAACTCTTGGCTCGTTTATAGTTACGGGAGCCATAACGAGTCCAAATGAAGCTCTCTGTGAGTTCTACAGCTCTGACCACTTTCAGCCGTCACTAGTTAGTTTCATACCCAAAAACTCCAATCTGAACCTCAATCGTGTCTTGGCAATTTTTTACCCTTCGTTTTTTCGTAACGTGGATTTTTTATGTAAAACGGGAATCCCGTGGCTAGTCTATGATTTACCATCGCTGGAGGGTGGTGCACCATGGTACTTCTCCATTTAGAATCCATGCACCCATTTCTAAAAGTCGTACGACACTGTTTCGTCATTTTGGACGGATGTTGCACCTTGCACCGTAGATGTTGCACCCTGTGGATATCGATTCTCCAAAGGGCCATAACTCTTGGCTCGTTTAGAGTTACGGGAGCCATAACTAGTCAAAACGAAGCTCTCTGTAAGTTCTAAAGCTATGATGGCTTTTGGCTGTCACTGGTTAGTTTCATACCCAAAAAATCCTATCCGAACCTCAATCCGGTCTTGGAAGTTTTTTACCCTTCGTTTTTTCGTCACGTGGATTTTTCTGTAAAATGGGAATCCCGTGGCTATTCTGTGATTTATCATTCCTGGAGAGTGGTGCACCATGGTACTGCTCCGTGACAAATCCATGCAACCATTTTTAAAAGTCGTACGACACTGTTTCGTCTTTTTGGACGGATATTGACCCTTGCACCGTTGATGTTGCACACTGTGTGTATCGATTCTTCGGAGAGCCATTACTCTTGGCTCGTTTAGAGTTACGGCAGCCATAACTAGTCAAAACCAATCTCTCTGTAAGTTCTACGGCTATGACAGCTTTAAACTGTCACAGTTTAGTTTCATACCCAAAAAAGCTTATTCGAACCTCAATCGGGTCTTGGACGTTTTTTACCCTTCGTTTTTTCGTCACGTGGATTTTCTCTGTAAAACCGGAATCCCGTGGCTGGTCTATGATTTACCATCGCTGGAGAGTGGTGCACCGTGGTACTGATCCATTACAAATCCATGCACCCATTTCTAAAAGTCGTACGACAATGTTTCGTCATTTTGGACGGATGTTGCACCTTACACCGTCGATATTGCACCCTGTGGATATCGATTCTTCGGAGGCCAAAACTCTTGGCTCGTTTAGAGTTACGGGAGCCATAAAAAGTAAAAACGAAGCTCTCTGTGAGTTCTATAGCTGTGACCGCTTTCAGCCATCACTGGTTAGTTTCATACCCAAAAAAACCTATCTGAACCTCAATCAGGTCTTGGCAATTTTTTACCCTTCGTTTTTTCGTCACGTGGATTTTTCTGTAAAACGGGAATCCCGTGGCTGGTCTATGATTTACCATCGCTGGAGAGTGGTGCACCATGGTACTGCTCCGTTTAAAACCCATGCACCCATTTCTAAAAGTCGTACGGAACTGTTTCGTCATTTTGGACGGATGTTGCACCTTGCACCGTAGAAGTTGCACACTCTGGATATCGATTCTTCTGAGGGCCTTAACTCATGGCTCGTTTAGAGTTATGGGAGCCATAACCAGTCAAAACGAAGCTCTCTGTGAGTTCTACAACATTGACAGCTTTCAGCCGTCACTGGTTAGTTTCATAACCAAAAAATCCTATCCGAAGCTCAATCCGGGAATGGAAGTTTTTTTCCCTTATTAATTTCGTCGCATGGATTTTTCTGTAAAACGGGAATCCCGTGGCTGCTCTATGATTTACCATCACTGGATAGTGGTGCACCATGGTACTGCTCCATTACAAATCCATGCACCCATTTCTACAAGTCGTACGACACTGTTTCGTCATTTTGGACGGATGTTGCACCTTGCACCGTAGATGTTGCACCCTATGGATATCGATTCTTCGGAGAGACATAACTCTTGGCTTGTTTAGTGTTTTAGGAGCCATAACCAGTCAAAACGAAGCACTCTGTGAGTTCTACAGCTATGACGGCTTTCATCTGTCACAGGTTAGTTTCATACCCAAAAAATCATATCCGAACCTCAATCGGGTCTTGGAAGTTTTTTACTCCTCGTTTTTTCGTCATGTGGATTTTGTCTGTAAAAGGGGAATCCCGTGGCTGCTCTATGACTTATCATCGCTGGAGAGTGGTGCACCATGGTACTACTCCGTTACAAATCCATGCACCTATTTGTAAATGTCGTGCGATAATGTTTCGTCATTTTGGACGGAAGTTGCACCTTGCACCATAGATGTTGCACCATATGGGTATCGATTCTTCGTAGGGCCATAACTCTTGTCTCGTTTAGAGCTACGGGAGCCATAACGGATCAAAACGAAGCTATATGTGAGTTCTACAGCTATGGTGCTTTCAGCCATCACTGATTAGTTTCATACCCAAAAAATCCTATACGAACCTCAATCGGGTCTTGGCAATTTTTTACCCTTCATTTTTTCGTCACATGGATTTTTTTTGTAACGGGAATCCCACGACTGCTCTATGATTTACCCTCACTAGAGACTAGTGCACCATGGTACTGCTCCATTACAAATCCATGCACCCATTTCTAAAAGTCGTACGGCACTGTTTCGTCATTTTGGACGGATGTTGCACCTTGCACCGTAGATGTTGCACCTTGTGGATATCGATTCTTTGGAGGGCCGTTACTCTTGGCTCGTTTAGAGTTACGGGAGCCATAACCAGTCAAAACGAAGCTTTCTATGAGTTCTACAGCTATGTCCTCTTTCAACCGTTACTGGTTAGTTTCATACCCAAAAATTCCTATCTGAACCTCAATCGGGTCTTGGCAATTTTTTACCCTTTGTTTTTTTGTAACGTGGATTTTTTCTGTAAAACGGGAATCCCGTGGCTGATCTATGATTTACCATCGCTGGAGGGTGGTGCACCATAGTACTGCTCCATTTCGAATCCATGCACCCATTTCTAAAAGTCGTACGGCACCGTTTCGTCATTTTGGACGGATGTTGCACCTTGCACCGTAGATGTCGCACCCTGTGGATATCGATTCTTCAGAGGGCCATAACTCTTGGCTCGTTTAGAGTTACGGGAGCCATAACCAGTCAAAACGAAGCTCTCTGTGAGTTCTATTGCTATGCACGCTTTCAACCATCACTGGTTAGTTTCATACCCAAAAAATCGTATCTGAACCATAATCGGGTCTTGGAAATTTTTTACCCTTCATTTTTTCGCAACGTGGATTTTTTCTGTAAAACGGGAATCCCATGGTTGGTCTATGATTTACCATCGCTGGAGAGTGGTGCACCATGGTACTGCTCCGTTTCAAACCCATGCACCCATTTCTAAAAGTCGTACGGCACTGTTTCGTCATTTTGGACGGATGTTGCACCTTGCACCGTAGATGTTGCACCCTCTGGATATTGATTCTTCTGAGGGCCATAACTCATGGCTCGTTTAGACTTATGGGAGGCATAACCAGTCAAAACGAAGCTCTCTGTAAGTTCTACAACTTTGACAGCTTTCAGCCGTCACTGGTTAGTTTCATCACCAAAAAATCCTATCCGAACCTCAATCCGGGCTTGGAAGTTTTTTACCCTTATTTTTTTCGTCGCGTGGATTTTTCTGTAAAACGGGAATCCCGTGGCTGCTCTATGATTTACCATCGCTGGAGGGTGGTGCACCATGGTACTGCTCCATTTCGAATCCATGCACCTATTTCTAAAAGTCGTACGGCACTGTTTCGTCATTTTGGACGAATGTTGCACCTTGCACCGTAGATGTCGCACCCTGTGGATATCGATTCTTCAGAGGGCCATAACTCTTGGCTCGTTAAGAGTTACGGGAGCCATAAAAAGTCAAAACAAAGCTCTCTGTGAGTTCTATTTCTATGACCGCTTTCAACTGTCACTGGTTAGTTTCATACCCAAAAAATCCTATCTGAACCATAATCGGGTCTTGGTAATTTTTTACCCCTCATTTTTTCGCAACGTGGATTTTTACTGTGAAACGGGAATCCCATGGTTGGTCTATGATTTACCATCGCTGGAGAGTGGTGCACCATGGTACTGCTCCGCTTCAAACCCATGCACCCATTTCTAAAAGTCGTACGGCACTGTTTCGTCATTTTGGACGGATGTTGCACCTTGCACCGTAGATGTTGCACCCTGTGGATATCGATTCTTCTGAGGGCCATAACTCATCGCTCGTTTAGAGTTATGAGAGCCATAACCAGTCAAAACGAAGCTCTCTGTGAGTTCTATAGCTATGACGGCTTTCAGCCGTCACTGATCAGTTTCATACCCAAAAAATCCTATCCGAACCTCAATCGGGCCTTAGAAGTTTTTTACCCTTCTTTTTTTCGTCGCGTGGATTTTTCTGTAAAATGGGAATCCCATGGCTGCTCTATGATTTACCATCACTGGAGAGTGGTGCACCATGGTACTGCTCCATTACAAATCCATGCACCCATTTCTAAAAGTCGTACGACACTATTTCGTCATTTTGGACGGATGTTGCACCTTGCACCGTAGATGTTGCACCCCATGGATATCGATTCTTCGGAGGGACATAACTCTTGGCTCGTTTAGTGTTTTAGGAGCCATAACCAGTCAAAACGAAGCACTCTGTGATTTCTACAGCTATGACGGCTTTCATCCGTCACTGGTTAGTTTCATACCCAAAAAAACCTATCCGAACCTTAAGCGGGTCTTGGAATTTTTTCACTCTTCGTTTTTTCGTCACGTGGATTTTTTCTGTAAAATGGGAATCCTGTGGCTGCTCTATGATTTATCATCGCTGGAGAGTGGTGCACCATGGTACTACTCCGTTACAAATCCATGCACCTATTTTTAAATGCCGTACGACAATGTTTCGTCATTTTGGATGGATGTTACACCATGCACCCTATGGATATCGATTCTTCGGAGGACCATAACTCTTGGCTCGTTTAGAGTTACGGGAGCCATAACTAGTCCAAACGAAGCTCTCTGTGAGTTCTACAGCTATGACCGCTTTCAGCCGTCACTGGTTAGTTTCATACCCAAATAATCCTATCTGATCCTCAGTCGGGTCTTGGCAATTTTTTACCCTTCATTTTTTCATAACGTGGATTTTTTCTATAAAACGGGAATCCCGTGGCTGGTCTATAATTTTCCATCGCTGGAGGGTGGTGCACCATGGTACTGCTCCATTTCGAATCCATGCACCCATTTCTAAAAGTTGTACGGCACTGTTTCGTCATTTTGGACGGATGTTGCACCTTGCACCGTAGATGTTGCACCATGTGGATATCAATTCCCCAGAGGGCCATAACTCTTGGCTCGTTTAGAGTTACGGGAGCCATAACCAGTCAAAACGAAGCTCTCTATGAGTTCTAAAGCTGTGACGGTTTTAGCCGTCACTGGTTAGTTTCATACCCAAAAAATCCTATCCGAACCTCAATCCGGTATTGGAAGTTTTTTACCCTTCGTTTTTTCGTCACGTGGATTTTTCTGTAAAACGGGAATCCCGTGGCTGTTCTGTGATTTATCATTGCTGGAAAGTGGTGCACCGTGGTACTGTTCCGTTACAAATCCATGCACCCTTTTCTAAAAGACGTACGACACTGTTTCGCCATTTTGGAAGAATATTGCACCTTGCACCGTAGATGTTGCACCCTGTGTGTATCGATTCTTCGAAGAGCCATAACTCTTGGCTCGTTTAGATTTACGGCAGCCATAACCAGTCAAAATGAATCTCTCTGTGATTTCTACGGCTATGACAGCTTTAAACTTTCACTGTTTAGTTTCATACCCAAAAAAGCTTATCCGAACCTCAATCGGGTCTTGGACGTTTTTTACCCTTCGTTTTTTCGTCACGTGGATTTTTTCTGTAAAACGGGAATCCCGTGGCTTATCTATGATTTACCATCGCTGGAGAGTGGTGCACCATGGTACTGATCCGTTAAAAATCCATGCACCCATTTCTAAAAGTCGTGCTACACTGTTTCGCCATTTTAGATGGATGTTGCACCTCGCACCGTCGATTTTGCACCCTGTGGATATCGATTCTTCGGAGGCCATAACTTTTGGCTCGTTTAGAGTTACGGGAGCCATAAAAAGTCGAAAAGAAGCTCTCTGTCTGTTCTATAGCTGTGACCGCTTTCAGCCATCACTGGTTAGTTTCATACCCAAAAAATTCTATCTGAACCTCAATCAGGTCTTGGCAATTTTTTACCCTTCGTTTTTTCGTCACGTGGATTTTTTCTGTAAAACGGGAGTCCCGTGGCTGGTCTATGATTTACCATCGCTGGAGAGTGGTGCACCATGGTACTACTCCGTTTGAAACCAACGCACACATTTCTAAAAGTCGTACGGAACTGTTTCGTCATTTTGGACAGATGTAGCACCTTGCACCGTAGATGTTGCACCCTCTGGATATCGATTCTTCTGAGGGACATAACTCATGGCTCGTTTAGAGTTATGGGAGCCATAACTAGTCAAAACGAAGCTCTTTGTGAGTTCTACAGCTTTGACAGCTTTCAGCCGTCACTGGTTAGTTTCATACCCAAAAAATCATATCCGAACATCAATCCGGCCTTGGAAGTTTTTTACCCTTCCTTTTTTCGTCGCGTGGATTTTTCTGTAAAATGGAAATCCGTGCTGCTCTATGATTTACCATCACTGGAGAGTTGTGCACCATGGTACTGCTCCATTACAAATCCCTGCACCCATTTCTAAAAGTCGTACGGCATGTTTCATCATTTTGGACGGATGTTGCACCTTGCACCGTAGATTTTGCACCCTGCGGATATCGATTCTTCGGAGGGACATAACTCTTGGCTCGTTTAGTGTTTTAGGAGCCATAACCGGTCAAAACGAAGCACTCTGTGAGTTCTACAGCTATGACGGCTTTCATCCGTCACTGGTTAGTTTCATACCAAAAAAATCATATCCGAACCTCGATCGGGTCTTGGAAGTTTTTTACACCTCGTTTTTTCGTCATGTGGATTTTTTCTGTAAAAGGGGAATCCTGTGGCTGCTCTATGATTTATCATCGCTGGAGAGTGGTGCACCATGGTACAACTCTGTTACAAATCCATGCACCTATTTCTAAATGTCGTATGACAATGTTTCGTCATTTCGGACGGATGTTGCACCTTGCACCATAGATGTTGCACCCTATGGATATCGATTCTCCGGAGGGCCATAACTCATGTCTCGTTTAGGGCTACGGGAGCCATAACGGGTAAAACATAAATCCTATATGAACCTCAATCTGGTCTTGGCAATTTTTTACCCTTCATTTTTTCGTCACGTGGATTTTTTCTGTAAAACATAAATCCATGCACCTATTTCCAAATGTCGTACGACACTGTTTCGTCATTTTGGACGGATGTTGCACCTTGCACCATAGATGTTGCACCCTGTGGATATCGATTCTTCGGAGGGCCATATCTTCGGGCTCGTTAAGAGTTATAGGAGCCATAACCAGTCAAAACGAAGCTCTCTATGATTTCTACAGCTATGACCGCTTTCAGCCGTCACTGGTTAATTTCATACCCAAAAAATCCAATCTGAACCTCAATCGGGTCTTGGTAATTTTTTACCCTTCGTTTTTTCGTCACGTGGATTTTTTCTGTAAAACAGGAATCCCATGGCTGGTCTATGATTTACCATCGCTGGAGACTGGTGCACCATGGTACTGCTCCGTTACAAATCCATGCACCCATTTCTAAAAGTCGTACGACACTGTTTCGTCATTTTGGATGGATGTTGCACCTTGCACCGTAGATGTTGCACCTTGTGGATATCGATTCTTCGGAGGCCCGTTACTCTTGGCTCGTTTAGAGTTACGGGAGCCATAACTAGTCGAAACGAAGCTTTCTATGAGTTCTCTATCTATGTCCGCTTTCAGCCGTCACTGTTTAGTTTCAAACCCAAAAAATCCTATCTGAACCTCAATTGGGTCTTGGCAATTTTTTACCCTTCATTTTTTCATCACGTAGATTTTTTCTGTAAAACGGGAATCCCATGGCTGGTCTATGATTTACCATCGCTAGAGAGTGTTGCACCATGGTACTGCTCCATTTCAAATCGGTGCACCTATTTCTAAAAGTCGTACGGCACTGTTTCGCCATTTTTGACGGATGTTGCACCTTGCACCATAGATGTTGAACCATGTGGATATCGATTCTTCTGAGGGCCATAACTCTTGCCTCGTTTAGAGTTATGGGAGCAATAACTAGTTAAAACGAAGCTCTCTGTGAGTTCTACAGCTATGACCGCTTTCAGCCGTCACTGGTTAGTTTCGTACCCAAAAAATCCAATCCGAACCTCAATCGGGTCTTGGAAGTTTTTTACCCTTCGTTTTTTCATCACGTGGATTTTTTCTGTAAAACGGGAAACCCGTGGCTGCTCTATGATTTATCATCACTGGAGAGTGGCGCACCATGGAACTACTCTGTTACAAATCCATGCACACATTCCTAAATGTCGTACGACATTGTTTCGTAATTTTGGACGGATGTTGCACCTTGCACCGTAGATGTTGCACCCTGTGGATATCGATTCTTCGGAGGGCCATAACTCTTAGCTCGTTTAGAGTTACGAGGGCCATAACCAGTCAGAACGAAGCTCTCTGTGATTTCTACAGCTATGACCGCTTTCAGCCGTTACTAGTTAGTTTCATACCCAAAAAATCCAATCTGAACCTCAATTGGGTAATCGCAAGTTTTTACCCTTCGTTTTTTCGTCACGTGGATTTTTTCTGTAAATCGGGAATCCCGTGGCTGGTCTATGATTTATCATCGCTGGAGAGTGGTGCACCATGGTACTGCTTCGATTCTAATCCATGCACCCATTTCTAAAAGTCGTACGACACTATTTCGTCATTTTGGATGGATGTTGCACCTTGCACCGTAGATGTTGCACCATGTGGATTTCGATTCTTGGGAGGGCCATAACTCTTGGCTTGTTTAGTGTTTCGGGAGCCGTAACTGGTCAAAACGAAGCTTTTGTGAGTTCTATGGCTATGACCGCTTTCAGCCGTCACTGGTTAGTTTCATACCCAAAAAATCTTATCTGAACCTCAATCGGGTCTTGGAATTTTTTACCCTTCGTTTTTTCGTCATGTGGATTATTTCTGTAAAACGGGAATCCCATGGCTGCTCTATCATTTATCATTGCTAGAGAGTGGTGCACCATGGTACTGCTTCGTTACAAATCCAAGCCCCCATTTCTAAATGCCGTACGACACTGTTTCGTCATTTTGGACGGATGTTGCACCTTGCACCATAGATGTTGGACCCTGTGGATATCGATTCTTCGGAGGGCCATATCTTCGGGCTCGTTTAGAGTTATGGGATCCATAACCAGTCAAAACGAAGCTCTCTATGATTTCTACAGCTATGACCGCTTTCAGCCATCACTGGTTAGTTTCATACCCAAAAAATCCAAACTGAACCTCAATCGGGTCTTAGTAATTTTTTACCCTTCATTTTTTCGTCACGTGGATTTTTTCTGTAAAACAGGAATCCCATGGCTGGTCTATGATTTACCATCGCTGGAGAGTGGTGCACCATGGTATTGCTCCGTTTCAAATCCATGCACCCATTTCTAAAAGTCGTACGACACTGTTTCGTCATTTTAGATGGATGTTGCACTTTGCACCATAGATGTTGCACCTTGTGGATATCGATTCTTCGGAGGGCCATAACTTTTAGCTTATTTAGAGTTACAGGATTCATAACCAGTCAAAACGAAGCTATTTTTGAGTACTACAGCTATGACTGCTTTCAGCCGTCACGGGTTAGTTTCATATCCAAAAATTCCTATCCGAACCTCAATCGGGTCTTGGAAGTTTTTTAGTCTTCGTTTTTT
This sequence comes from Allium cepa, assembly GCA_030765085.1. Classification (NCBI taxonomy): domain Eukaryota; kingdom Viridiplantae; phylum Streptophyta; class Magnoliopsida; order Asparagales; family Amaryllidaceae; genus Allium; species Allium cepa. Next base: position 246,917,509 of record CM060930.1, read on the forward strand.
CCTCACGTAGATTTTTTCTGTAAAACGGGAATCCCATGGCTGGTCTATGATTTACCATCTCTGGAGAGTGGTGCACCATGGTACTGCTCCGTTACAAATCCATGCACCCATTTCTAAAAGTCGTACGACACTTGTTCGTCATTTTGAACAGATGTTGCACCTTGAACCGTAGATGTTGCACCTTGTGGATATCGATTCTTCGGAGGCCCATAACTCTTGGCTCGTTTAGAGTTACGGGAGTCATAACCAGTCAAAACGAAGCTCTCTATGAGTTCTACAGCTATGATAGCTTTCAACAATCACTGGTTAGTTTCATACCCAAAAAATCCTACCTGAACCTCAATCGCGTCTTGGCAATTTTTTACCCTTCGTTTTTTCATCACGTGGATTTTTTCTGTAAAGCGAGAACCCCGTGGCTGGTCTATGATTTACCATCGTTGGAGAGTGGTGCACCATGGTACTGGTCCATTTCAAATCCATGCACCCATTTCTAAAAGTCGTACGACAATGTTTCGTCATATTCGACGGATGTCGCACCTTGCTCCTTAGATGTTGCACCCTGTGGATATCGATTCTTCTGAGGGCCATAACTCTTGGCTCGTTTAGAGTTATGGGAGCCATAACCAGTCAAAACGAAGCTCTCTGTGTGTTCTACAGCAATGACCACTTTCAACCATCATTGGTTAGTTTCATACCCAAAAAATCCTATCCGAACCTCTATCTGGCCTTGGAAATTTTATACCCTTCTTTTTTTCGTCGCGTGGATTTTTTCTGCAAAACGGGAATCCCGTGGCTGCTTTATGATTTGCCATCATCGGAGAATGGTGCACCAAGGTACTGCTCAATTACAAATCCATGCACCCATTTCTAAAATTTGTACATCACTGTTTCGTCATTTTGGACGGATGTTGCACCTTGTGGATATCGATTCTTCGGAGGGCCATAACTCTTGGCTCGTTTAGTGTTTCGGGAGGCATAACCAGTCAAAATAAAGCTCTCTGTGTGTTCTACAATTATGATAGCTTTCAGCCGTCACTTGTTAGTTTCATACCCAAAAAATCATATCCGAACCTTATTCGGGTCTTGTAAGTTATTTACCCTTTTTTTTTCGCCCCGTTGATTTTTTCTGTAAAACAGGAATCCCGTGGCTGCTCTATGATTTATCATCGCTGGAGAGTGGTACACCATGGTACCGCTCCGTTACAAATCCATGTACCCATTTCTCAATGTCGTACGACACTGTTTCTTCATTTAGGACGGATGTTGCGCCTTGCAACGTGGATGTTGCACCCTGTGGATATCGATTCTTCGAAGGGCCATAACTCTTGGCTCGTTTAGAGTTACGGGTGCCATGACCAGTCAAAATGAAGCTGTTTGTTAGTTCTACAGCTGTGTTCGCTTTCAGCCATCATGGGTTAGTTTCATACCCGAAAAATCCTATCTGAACCTCAATCGGGTCTTGGCACTTTTTTACCCTTCGTTTTTTCGTCTCGTGGATTTTTCTGTAAAACTGGAATCCCGTGGCTGGTCTATGATATACCATCCCTGGATTGTGGTGCACCATGTTACTGCTCCATTTCAAATCCATACACCCATTTCTAAAAGTAGTACGGCATTGTTTCGTCATTTTGGACGGATGTTGCACCTTGCAACGTAGATGTTGAACCCTGTGGATATCGATTCTTCTGAGGGCCATAACTCTTGGCTTATTTAGAGTGACGGGAGCCATACCCCGTCAAAACGAAGCTCTCTGTAAGTTCTACAGCTATGACCGCTTTCAGCCGTCACTGGTTAGTTTCATACCCAAAAATCCTATCTGAACCTTAATCAGGTCTTGGAATTTTTAACCCTTCGTTTTTTCGCCACGTGGATTTTTTCTGTAATAACGGGAATCCCGCGGCTGGTCTATGATTTACCATCGTTGGATAGTGGTGCACCATGGTACTGCTCCGTTTCAAATCCAAGCACCCATTTCTAAAAGTCGTACGGCAATGTTTCATCATTTTGGACAGATGTTGCACCTTGCACCGTAGATATTGCACACTGTGGATATCCTTTCTTCTGAGGGCCATAACTCTTGGCTCGTTTAGAGTTACGGGAGCCATAACTAGTCAAAACGAAGCTCTCTGTGAGTTCTAAAGCTATGACGGCTTTTAGCCGTCGCTGGTTAGTTTCATACCCAAAAAATCCTATCCGAACCTCAATCCGGTCTTGGAAGTTTTTTACCCTTCGTTTTTTCGTCACGTGGATTTTTCTGTAAAACGGGAATCCTGTTGCTGTTCTGTGATTTATCATCGCTGGAGAGTGGTGCACCGTGGTACTGCTCCGTTACAAATTCATGCACCCATTTCTAAAAGTCGTACGACACGGTTTCGTCATTTTGGACGGATAATGCACCTTGCACCATAGATGTTGCACCCTGTGTGTATCGATTCTTCGGATAGCCATAACTCTTGGCTCGTATAGAGTTACGGCAACCATAACCCGTCAAAATGAATCTCTCTGCTAGTTCTACGGCTATGACAGCTTTAAACTGTCACTGGTTAGTTTCATACCCAAAAAAGCTTATCCGAACCTCAATCGGGTCTTGGATGTTTTGTACACTTTGTTTTTTCGTCACGTGGATTTTTTCTGTAAAACGGGAATCCCGTGGATGGTCTTTGATTTACCATCGCTGGATAGTGGTGCACCATGGTACTACTCCATTACAAATCCATGCACCCATTTCTAAAAGTCGTACGGCACTGTTTCGTCATTTTGGACGGATGTTGCACCTCGCACCGTAGATATTGCACCATGTGGATATCGATTCTTCGGAGTCCATAACTCTTGGCTCGTTTAGAGATACGGGAGCCATAAAATGTCAAAACGAAGTTCTCCGTGAGTTCTATAGCTACGACCGTTTTCAGCCGTCACTAGTTAGTTTCATACCCAAAAAATCCTATCCGAACCTCAATCAGGTCTTGGCAATTTTTTACCCTTCGTTTTTTCGTCATGTGGATTTTTCTGTAAAACGGGAATCCCGTGGCTGTTCTGTGATTTACCCTCATTGGAGAGTGGTGCACCATGGTACTGCTCCATTACAAATCCATGTACCCATTTCTAAAAGTCGTACGACACTGTTTCGTCATTTTGGATGGATGTTGCACCTCGCACCGTAGATATTGCACCCTGTGGATATCGATTCTTCGGAGGCCATAACTCTTGGCTCGTTTAGATTTACAGGAGCCATAAAAAGTCAAAAGAAAGCTCTCTGTGAGTTCTATTTCTATGACCGCTTTCAACCGTCACCGGTTAGTTTCATACCCAAAAAATCCTATCTGAACCATAATCGGGTCTTGGTAATTTTTTACCCTTCATTTTTTCGCAACGTGGATTTTTTCTGTGAAACGGGAATCCCTTGGTTGGTCTATGATTTACCATCGCTGGAGAGTGGTGCACCATGGTACTGCTCCGTTTCAAACCCATGCACCCATTTCTAAAAGTCGTACGACACTGTTTCGTCATTTTGGACGGATGTTGCACCTTGCACCGTAGATGTTGCACCCTGTGGATATCGATTCTTCTAAGGGCCATAACTCGTCGCTCGTTTAGAGTTATGAGAGCCATAACCAGTCAAAACGAAGCTCTCTGTGAGTTCTACAGCTAAGACCGCTTTCAGCCGTCACTGATTAGTTTCATACCCAAAAAATCCAATCCGAACCTCAATCCGGCCTTAGAAGTTTTTTACCCTTCTTTTTTTCGTCGCGTGGATTTTTCTGTAAAACGGGAATCCCGTGGCTGCTCTATGATTTACCATCACTGGAGAGTGGTGCACCATGGTACTGCTCCATTACAAATCCATGCACCCATTTCTAAAAGTCGTACGACACTGTTTCGTCATTTTGGACGGATGTTGCACCTTGCACCGTAGATGTTGCAACCTGTGGATATCGATTCTTCGGAGGGACATAACTTTGGCTCGTTTAGTGTTTTAGGAGCCATTACGAGTCAAAACGAAGCACTCTGTGATTTCTACGGCTATGACGGCTTTCATCCGTCACTGGTTAGTTTCATATCCAAAAAAACCTATCCGAACATCAAGCGGGTCTTGGAAGTTTTCTACTCTTCGTTTTTTCGTCACGTGGATTTTTTCTGTAAAACGGGAATCCCGTGGCTGCTCTATGATTTATCATCGCTGGAGAGTGGTGCACCATGGTACTACTCCGTTACAAATCCATGCACCTATTTCTAAATGCCGTACGACAACGTTTCGTCATTTTGGATGGATGTTACACCATGCACCCTATGGATATCGATTCTTCGGAGGACCATAACTCTTGGGTCGTTTAGAGTTACGGGAGCCATAACTAGTCCAAACGAAGCTCTCTGTGAGTTCTACATCTATGACCGCTTTCAGCCGTCACTGGTTAGTTTCATACCCAAATAATCCTATCTGATCCTCAATCGGGTCTTGGCAATTTTTTACCCTTCGTTTTTTCGTAACGTGGATTTTTTCTGTAAAACGGGAATCCCGTGGCTGGTCTGTTATTTACCATCGTTGGAGGGTGATGCACCATGGTACAGCTCCATTTCGAATCCATGCACCCATTTCTAAAAGTCGTACGGCACTGTTTTGTCATTTTGGACGGATGTTGCACCTTGCACCGTAGATGTTGCACCCTGTGGATATCAATTCCCCAAAGGGCCATAACTCTTGGCTCGTTTAGAGTTACGGGAGCCATAACCAGTCAAAACGAAGCTCTCTATGAGTTCTAAAGCTATGAAGGCTTTTAGCCATCACTGGTTTGTTTCATACCTAAAAAATCCTATCCGAACCTCAATCCGGTCTTGGAAGTTTTTTACCCTTCGTATTTTCGTCACGTGGATTTTTCTGTAAAACGGGAATCCCGTGGCTGTTCTGTGATTTATCATTGCTGAAAAGTGGTGCACCATGGTACTGCTCCGTTACAAATCCATGCACCCATTTCTAAAAGTCGTACGACACTGTTTCGTCATTTTGGACGAATATTGCACCTTGCACCGTAGATGTTGCACCCTGTGTGTATCGATTCTTCGAAGAGCCATAACTCTTGGCTCGTTTAGAGTTACGGCAGCCATAACCAGTGAAAACGAATCTCTCTGTGATTTCTACAGCTATGAAAGCTTTAAACTGTCACTGTTTAGTTTCATACCCAAAAAAGCTTATCCGAACCTCAATCGGGTCTTGGACGTTTTTTACCCTTCGTTTTTTTGTCACGTGGATTTTTTCTGTAAAACGGGAATCCCGTGGCTGATCAATGATTTACCATCGCTGGAGAGTGGTGCACCATGGTACTGATCCATTACAAATCCATGCACCCATTTCTAAAAGTCGTGCGACACTATTTCGCCATTTTAGATGGATGTTGCACCTCGCACGTCGATATTGCACCCTGTGGATATCGATTCTTCGGAGGCCATAACTTTTGGCTCGTTTAGAGTTACGGGAGCCATAAAAAGTCAAAAAGAAGCTCTCTATGAGTTCTATAGCTGTGACCGCTTTCAGCAATCACTGGTTAGTTTCATACCCAAAAAATTCTATCTGAACCTCAATCAGGTCTTGGCAATTTTTTACCCTTCGTCTTTTCGTCACGTGGATTTTTTCTGTAAAACGGGAGTCCCGTGGCTGGTTTATGATTTACCATCGCTGGAGAGTGGTGCACCATGGTACTACTCCGTTTCAAACCCATGCACACATTTCTAAAAGTCATACGGAACTGTTTCATCATTTTGGACGGATGTAGCACCTTGCACCGTAGATGTTGCACCCTCCGGATATCGATTCTTCTGAGGGCCATAACTCATGGCTCGTTTAGAGTTATGGGAGCCATAACTAGTCAAAATGAAGCTCTCTGTGAGTTCTACAGCTTTGACAGCTTTCAGCCGTCACTGGTTAGTTTCATACCCAAAAAATCCTATCCGAACCTCAATCCGGCCTTGGAAGTTTTTTACCCTTCTTTTTTTCGTCGCGTGGATTTTTCTGTAAAACGGAAATCCGGGCTGCTCTATGATTTACCATCACTGGAGAGTTGTGCACCATGGTACTGCTCCATTACAAATCCATGCACCCATTTCTAAAAGTCGTACGGCATGTTTCGTCATTTTGGACGGATGTTGCACCTTGCACCGTAGATGTTGCACCCTATGGATGTCGATTCTTCGGAGGGACATAACTCTTGGCTCGCTTAGTATTTTAGGAGCCATACCCCGTCAAAACGAAGCACTCTGTGAGTTCTATAGCTATGACGACTTTCATCCGTCACTGGTTAGTTTCATATCGAAAAAATCATATCCGAACCTCGATCGGGTCTTGGAAGTTTTTTACTCCTCGTTTTTTCGTCATGTGGATTTTTTCTGTAAAAGGGGAATCCCGTGGCTGCTCTATGATTTATCGTCGCTGGAGAGTGGTGCACCATGGTACAACTCTGTTACAAATCCATGCACCTATTTCTAAATGACGTACGACAATGTTTCGTCATTTTGGACGGATGTTGCACCTTGCACCATAGATGTTGCACCCTATGGATATCGATTCTTCGGAGGGCCATAACTCAAATCTCGTTTAGGGCTACGGGAGCCATAACGGGTCAAAACGAAGCTCTCTGTGAGTTCTACAGCTATGACGCTTTCAGCCGTCATTGATTAGTTTCATACCCAAAAATCCTATATGAACCTCAATCTGGTCTTGGCAATTTTTTACCCTTCATTTTTTCGTCACGTGGATTTTTTCTGTAAAACGTAAATCCATGCACCTATTTCTAAATGCCATACGACACTGTTTCGTCATTTTGGACGGATGTTGCACCTTGCACCATAGATGTTGCACCCTGTGGATATCGATTCTTCGGAGAGCCATATCTTCGGGCTCGTTTAGAGTTATGGGAGCCATAACCAGTCAAAACGAAGCTCTCTATGATTTCTACAGCTATGACCGCTTTCAGCCGTCACTGGTTAGTTTGATACCCAAAAAATCCAATCTGAACCTCAATCGGGTCTTGGTAATTTTTTACCCTTCGTTTTTTCGTCACGTGGATTTTTTCTGTAAAACAGGAATCCCATAGCTGGTCTATGATTTACCATCGCTGGAGACTGGTGCATCATGGTACTACTCCGTTACAAATCCATGCACCCATTTCTAAAAGACGTACGACACTGTTTCGTCATTTTGGATGGATGTTGCACCTTGCACCGTAGATGTTGCACCTTGTGGATATCGATTCTTCGGAGGGCCGTTACTCTTGGCTCGTTTAGAGCTACGGGAGCCATAACCAGTCGAAACGAAGCTTTCCATGAGTTCTCTAGCTGTGTCCGCTTTAAGCCGTCACTGGTTAGTTTCATACCCAAAAAATCCTATCTGAACCTCAATCGGGTCTTGGCAATTTTTTACCCTTCATTTTTTCATCACGTAGATTTTTTCTGTAAAACGGGAATCACATGGCTGGTCTACGATTTACCATCGCTAGAGAGTGGTGCACCATGGTACTGCTCCATTTCAAATCCATGCACCTATTTCTAAAAGTCGTATGGCACTGTTTCGCCATTTTTTACGGATGTTGCACCTTGCACCATAGATGTTGAACCATGTGGATATCGATTCTTCTGAGGGCCATAACTCTTGGCTCGTTTAGAATTATGGGAGCAATAACTAGTCAAAACGAAGCTCTCTGTGAGTTCTACAGCTATGACCGCTTTCAGCCGTCACTGGTTAGTTTCGTACCCAAAAAATCCAATCCGAACCTCAATCGGGTCTTGGAAGTTTTTTACCCTTCGTTTTTTCATCACGAGGATTTTTTCTGTAAAACGGGAAACCCGTGGCTGCTCTATGATTTATCATCACTGGAGAGTGGCGCACCATGGAACTACTCTGTTACAAATCCATGCACCCATTTCTAAATGTCCTACGACAATGTTTCGTCATTTTGGACGGATGTTGCACCTTGCACCGTAGATGTTGCACCCTGTGGATATCGATTCTTCGGAGGGCCATAACTCTTAGCTCGTTTAGAGTTACGAGGGCCATAACCAGTCATAACGAAGCTCTCCGTGAGTTCTACAGCTATGACCGCTTTCAGCCGTTACTAGTTAGTTTCATACCCAAAAAATCCAATCTGAACCTCAATCGGGTTTTCGCAAGTTTTTACCCTTCGTTTTTTCGTCACGTGGATTTTTTCTGTAAATCGGGAATCCCGTGGCTGGTCTATGATTTATCATCGCTGGAGAGTGGTGCACCATGGTACTGCTCCGATTCTAATCCATGCACCCATTTCTAAAAGTCGTACGACACTATTTCGTCATTTTGGATGGATGTTGCACCTTGCACCGTAGATGTTGCACCCTGTGGATTTCGATTCTTGGGAGGGCCATAACTCTTGGCTTGTTTAGTGTTTCGGGAGCCGTAACTGATCAAAACGAAGCTCTTTGTGAGTTCTATGGCTATGACCGCCTTCAGCCGTCACTGGTTAGTTTCATACCCAAAAAATCGTATCTGAACCTCAATCGGGTCTTGGAATTTTTTACCCTTCGTTTTTTCTTAATGTGGATTTTTTCTGTAAAACGGGAATCCCGTGGCTGCTCTATCATTTATCATTGCTAGAGAGTGGTGCACCATGGTACTGCTTCGTTACGAATCCAAGCCCCCATTTCTAAATGCCGTACGACACTGTTTCTTCATTTTGGACGGATGTTGCACCTTGCACCATAGATGTTGCACCCTGTGGATATCGATTCTTCGGAGGGCCATATCTTCGGGCTCGTTTAGAGTTATGGGATCCATAACTAGTCAAAACGAAGCTCTCTATGATTTCTACAGCTATGACCGCTTTCAGCCGTCACTGGTTAGTTTCATACCCAAAAAATCCAATCTGAACCTCAATCGGGTCTTGGTAATTTTTTACCCTTCGTTTTTTCGTCACGTGGATTTTTTCTGTAAAACAGAAATCCCATGGCCGGTCTATGATTTACCATCGCTGGAGAGTGGTGCACCATGGTACTGCTCCGTTTCAAATCCATGCACCCATTTCAAAAAGTCGTACGACACTGTTTCGTCATTTTGGATGGATGTTGCACTTTGCACCATAGATGTTGCACCCTGTGGATATCGATTCTTCGGATGGCCATAACTCTTAGCTTATTTAGAGTTACAGGATCCATAACCAGTCAAAACGAAGCTATCTGTGAGTACTACAGCTATGACTGCTTTCAGCCGCCACGGGTTAGTTTCATAGCCAAAAAATCCTATCCGAACCTCAATCGGATCTTGGAAGTTTTTTAGTCTTCATTTTTTCCTCACGCGGATTTTTTCTATAAAACGGGAATCCCATGGTTGGTCTATGATTTACCATCTCTGGAGAGTGGTGCACCATGGTACTGCTCCGTTACAAATCCATGCACCCATTTCTAAAAGTCGTACGACACTTGTTCGTCATTTTGAACGGATGTTGCACCTTGCACCGTAGGTGTTGCACCTTGTGGATATCGATTCTTCGGAGGCCCATAATCTTGGCTCGTTTAGAGTTACGGGAGCCATAACCAGTCAAAACGGAGCTCTCTATGAGTTCTACAGCTATGATAGCTTTTAACCATCACTGGTTAGTTTCATACCCAAAAAAATTCTACCTGAACCTCAATCGCGTCTTGGCAATTTTTTACCCTTCGTTTTTTCATCACGTGGATTTTTTCTGTAAAGCGGGAACCCTGTGGCTAGTCTGTGATTTACCATCGTTGGAGAGTGGTGCACCATGGTACTGGTCCATTTCAAATCCATGCACCCATTTCTAAAAGTCGTACGACAATGTTTCGTCATTTTCGACGGATGTCGCACCTTGCTCCTTAGATGTTGCACCCTGTGGATATCGATTCTTCTAAGGGCCATAACTCTTGGCTCGTTTGAGTTACGGGAGCCATAACTAGTCAAAACGAAGCTCTCTATGAGTTCTACAGCAATGACCACTTTCAACCATCATTGGTTAGTTTCATACCCAAAAAATCCTATCCGAACCTCTATCCGGCCTTGGAAATTTTTTACCCTTCTTTTTTTCATCGCGTGGATTTTTTCTGCAAAATGGGAATCCCGTGGCTGCTTTATGATTTACCAACATCAGAGAATGGTGCACCATGGTACTTCTCCATTACAAATCCATGCACCCATTTCTAAAATTTGTACATCACTGTTTCGTCATTTTGGACGGATGTTGCACCTTGCACCGTAGATGTTGCACCTTGTGGATATCGATTCTTCGGAGGGCCATAACTCTTGGCTCGTTTAGTGTTTCCGGAGGCATAACCAGTCAAAATAAAGCTCTCTGTGTGTTCTACAATTATGATAGCTTTCAGCCGTCACTTGTTAGTTTCATACCCAAAAAATCATATCTGAACCTTATTCGGGTCTTGTAAGTTATTTACCCTTTGTTTTTTCGTCCCGTGGATTTTTTTCTGTAAAACAGGAATCCCGTGGCTGCTCTATGATTTATCATTGCTGGAGAGTGGTACGCCATGGTACCGCTCCGTTACAAATCCATGCACCCATTTCTGAATGTCGTACGACACTGTTTCGTCATTTAGGACGGATGTTGCGCCTTGCACCGTAGATGTTGCACCCTGTGGATATCGATTCTTCGAAGGGCCATAAATCTTGGCTCGTTTAGAGTTACGGGTGCCATGACCAGTCAAAAAGAAGCTGTTTGTTAGTTCTACAGCTGTGATCGCTTTCAGCCATCACGGGTTAGTTTCATACCCAAAAAATCCTATCTAAACCTCAATCGGGTCTTGGCACTTTTTTACCCTTCGTTTTTTCGTCTCGTGGATTTTTCTGTAAAACTGGAATCCCGTGGCTGGTCTATGATATACCATCCCTGGATTGTGGTGCACCATGGTACTGCTCCGTTTCAAATCCATACACCCATTTCTAAAAGTAGTACGGCACTGTTTCGTCATTTCGGACGGATGTTGCACCTTGCACCGTAGATGTTGCACCCTGTGGATATCGATTCTTCTGAGGGCCATAACTCTTCGATTATTTAGAGTAACGGGAGCCATACCCCGTCAAAACGAAGCTCTCTGTAAGTTCTACAGCTATGACCGCTTTCAGCCGTCACTGGTTAGTTTCATACCCAAAAATGCTATCCGAACCTCAATCCGGTCTTGGAAGTTTTTTACCCTTCGTTTTTTCGTCACGTGGATTTTTCTGTAAAATGGGAATCCCGTTGCTGTTCTGTGATTTATCATCGCTGGAGGGTGGTGCACCGTGGTACTGCTCCGTTACAAATCCATGCACCCATTTCTAAAAGTCGTACGACACGGTTTCGTCATTTTGGACGGATAATGCACCTTGCACCGTAGATGTTGCACCCTGTGTTTATCGATTCTTCGGATAGCCATAACTCTTGGCTCGTTTAAAGTTACGGCAACCATAACCCGTCAAAACAAATCTCTCTGTGAGTTCTACGGCTATGACAGCTTTAAACTGTCACTGGTTAGTTTCATACCCAAAAAAGCTTATCCGAACCTCAATCGGGTCTTGGACGTTTTTTCGTCACGTGGATTTTTTCTGTAAAACGGGAATCCCGTGGATGGTCTTTGATTTACCATCGCTGGATAGTGGTGCACCATGGTACTACTCCATTACAAATCCATGCACCCATTTCTAAAAGTCGTACGGCACTGTTTCGCCATTTTGGACGGATGTGGCACCTCGCACCGTAGATATTGCACCATGTGGATATCGATTCTTCGGAGGCCATAACTCTTGGCTCGTTTAGAGTTACGGGAGCCATAAAAAATCAAAACGAAGCTCTCTGTGAGTTCTATAGCTACGACCGTTTTCAGCCGTCACTGGTTAGTTTCATACCCAAAAAATCCTATCTGAACCTCAATCAGGTCTAGGCAATTTTTTACCCTTCGTTTTTTCATCATGTGGATTTTTTTTGTAAAACGGGAATCCCGTGGCTGGTCTATGATTTACCATCGCTGGAGAGTGGTGCACCATGGTACTGCTCCGTTTCAAACTCACGCACCCATTTCTAAAAGTCGTACGACACTGTTTCGTCATTTTGGACGGATGTTGCACATTGCACCGTAGATGTTGCACCCTGTGGATATCGATTCTTCTGAGGGCCATAACTCATCGCTCGTTTAGAGTTATGGGAGCCATAACTAGTCAAAACGAAGCTCTCTGTGAGTTCTACAGCATTGATGGCTTTCAGCCGTCACTGGTTAGTTTCATACCCAAAAAATCCTATCCGAACCTCAATCCGGCCTTGGAAATTTTTTACTCTTTTTTTTTCGTCGCGTGGATTTTTCTATAGAACGGGAATCCCATGGCTGCTCTATGATTTACCATCCTGGAAAGTGGTGCACCATGGTACTGCTCCACTACAAATCCATGCACCCATTTCTAAAAGTCGTACGACACTGTTTCGTCATTTTGGACGGATGTTGCACCTTGCACCGTAGATGTTGCACCTTGTGGATATCGATTCTTCGGAGGGACATAACTCTACGCTCGTTTAGTGTTGTAGGAGCCATAAACAGTCAAAACGAAGCGCTCTTTGAGTTCTACAGCTATGACGGCTTTCATCCATCACTGGTTAGTTTCATACCCAAAAAATCATATCCGAACCTCAATCGGGTCTTGGAAGTTTTTTACTCTTCGTTTTTTCGTCACGTGGATTTTTCCTGTAAAACGGGAATCTCGCGGCTTCTCTATGATTTGTCATCGCTGGAGAGTGGTGCACCATGGTACTACTCCGTTACAAATCCATGCACCTATTTCTAAATGTCGTACGACAATGTTTCGTCATTTTGGACGGATGTTGCACCTTGCACCATAGATGTTGCACCCTGCGGATATCAATTCTTCGAAGAGCCATAACTCTTGTCTCCTTTAGAGCTACGGGAGCCATAACGGGTCAAAACGAAGCTCTCTGTGAGCTCTACAGCTATGACGCTTTCAGCCGTCACTGGTTAGTTTCATACCCAAAAAATCCTATATGAACCTCAATCGGGTCTTGGCAATTTTTTACCCTTCATTTTTTCCTCACGTTAATTTTTTTTGTAACGCGAATCCCGTGGCTGCTCTATGATTTACCCTCGCTGGAGACTGGTGCACCATGGTACTGCTCCGTTACAAATCCATACACCCATTTCTAAAAGTCATACGACACAGTTTCGTCATTTTGGACGGATGTTGCACCTTGCACCGTAGATGTTGCACCTTGTGGATATCGATTCTTCGGAGGCCCATTACTCTTGGCTTGTTTAGCGTTACGGGAGCCATAACCAGTTGAAAAAAAGCTTTCTATGAGTTCTACAGCAATGTCCGTTTTCAGCCGTCATTGGTTAGTTTCATACCCAAAAAATCCTATCGGAACCTCAATCGGGTCTTGGCAATTTTTTACCCTTCGTTTTTTCATCACGTGGATTTTTTCTGTAAAACGGGAATCCCACGGCTGGTCTGTGATTTACCATCGCTAGAGAGTGGTGCACCATGGTACTGCTCCGTTTCAAATCCATGTGCCTATTTCTAAAAGTCGTACGGCACTGTTTCGCCATTTTTGATGGATGTTGCACCTTGCACCATAGATGTTGAACCCTGTGGATATCGATTCTTCTGAGGGCCATAACTCTTGGCTCGTTTAGAGTTATGGGAGCCATAACTAGTCAAAACGAAGCTCTCTGTGAGTTCTACAGCTATAAGCGCTTTCATCCGTCACTGGTTAGTTTCGTACCCAAAAAATCCAATCCGAACCTCGATCGGGTCTTGGAAGTTTTTTACCCTTCGTTTTTTCATCACGTGGATTTTTTCTGTAAAACGGAAATCCTGTGGCTGCTCTATGATTTATCATCGCTGGAGAGTGGGGCACCATGATACTGCTCTGTTACAAATCCATGCACCCATTTCTAAATGTCGTACGACACTGTTTCTTCATTTTGGACGGATGTTGCACCTTGCACCGTAGATGTTGCACCCCGTGGATATCGATTCTTCAAAGGGCCATAACTCTTAGCTCGTTTAGAGTTACGGAGGCCATAACCAGTCAAAACGAAGCTCTTTGTGAGTTCCACAGCTATGACCGCTTTCAGCCGCTACTGGTTAGTTTCATACCCAAAAAATCCAATCTGAACCTCAATCGGGTCTTTGCAAGTTTTTACCCTTCGTTTTTTCGTCACGTGGATTTTTTCTGTATATCGGGAATCCCTTGGCTGGTCTATGATTTACCATCGCTGGAGAGTGGTGCACCATGGTACTGCTCCGATTCTAATCCATTCACCCATTTCTAAAAGTCGTACGGCACTGTTACGTCATTTTGGATGGATGTTGCACTTTGCACCGTAGATGTTGCACCCTGTGGATTTCGATTCTTGGAAGGGCCATAACTCTTGGCTTGTTTAGTGTTTCGGGAGCCATAACTGGTCAAAACGAAGCTCCCTGTGAGTTCTATAGCTATGAGCGCTTTCAGCCATCACTGGTTAGTCACATACCCTAAAAATTCTATCTAGGATGGTGGGGCTCGGATCTGGAAGGTTGAGAAGCTGACTTATATCGAAAAGTTTCGGAAGGACGAGACACATAGGCAGGAGGTTGTGTAGGAGCTCTGGGAGGAGGAGTGCGGGATCGAGACCGACGCCTGTAGTCCCAATCTCTTTCATACCATTCTTGGCTAGAGCACCCGGAGTACCTACGATCGTAATCCCTATCTCCTTCTCTTCGTTGAGACTCGTAATATGAGGAAGATTTACGAGCATGTCGCAGATTTCCTAGCATCGAACCGCGTCTAGTCATAATATCTCCAAAGCAAAATGAGAATAAAGTTAGTGGTTTTTCGAAACCGATGACCTACGACTAAGGGTTGTGTAGTGTCGTGAAATGTATATGAATATGCATTCCCCCTGACCAACCAGAAGTGTCGACCACGCTAGTAATAAAAGACTCGCTCAATTCTAGAGTACGATGGAATTCTTCAACCCGGCATCATGTTGAAAAGACACATCATCCGAGATTGGAAGATCAACAAGCCCTTCAAAGAGACTTTCTTTTCTTGAGGGAGACCTCTCTGAAAATCTAATTCCGAGGGTGGGCCGGGACACGACGACCGACTTCCGTCTTCCCTTTTCAGGCGACTTAAAAACGGCAGCCTTGCCTTTTCTATGCTCCACGACATCCTGAACTACATCTGCAGGCCCGACCAACGACTCATCATCAGTATGGGTTCTTTCAGAACCAGCCTCCTCGGCTATCATAACTTTGGGCTTCTTGTGCTTGACTCATTTTTTCGAGTCGGTCCTTAGTGCCCCGTCAAACTTTATGCTCTACCCACGTTCGATCAGCCCATAAGTCCGGAGATTCCCATCGGTCAAAAGCAACTCGATAAACCTATCTTCGCTCGGGACTTCTCGGAGTACTCGCACTATATCCTTGAAGTGTTCACCTTCAGGTTGCTGAATCGTTGCCGTAGAAAGGAAAAATATATAAGTTTCACTTCGACTAAAATTTCCTCGATAATTATTTGAGAACTCAACTATACTCACGTCTGAATAACCATCGTCGGGCAAACCCTGGAGGACATCTGACGTAAAACCATTCCGTCCTGTAATAGCTTAGCCTGGTCCAGGAGCCAGTGAATACTTGGCAATTCCTCACCGCTTCCAAAAATGTGAATGAAGGGTAATCACTTCGAGTTTTGAAATTGAACAGATATCTAATCTCGGTCGGGATCGATGGTCTATGAAGGTACTCCATGAAGACAATGAACAAGCTATTCACGGAAGCATATCCGTTCGGGTGTAATTGAGATGGGGTGATCCTCAAAAAAGACAGTACTTCCCTTATGTACTCACTGAACGGAGGAAGCGTCCCGGCCGCGCACGCGTGGCGATTGAATGCGGTGTATCCCTCCGACGGATTGTGCGGTCTGTCATTCGGTCCGGTTAATAACACGTCATCGAGTGACAGGCCATGCCTTAAGCATATTCTCCCCAACATATCTTCAGAAATATTGGATTGAACGGAATCCGATGGATTGGCAATAAAAGACCCATTAGGTAATTCGTCCGAGGCTGGACCGATGATCTCAGGTTCAATATCCGGAACCTCTAGTCTCGAAGTAACAGTACATTGAATCTCTTGCTGCTGCGAACGTGAAGGTTCCATGACTAGCTAACTCATGAGAAACCATCGTTAGATGACAAAGGACCCATGCATTCCCCAATGTAAAGTGTAGGAATGTGTGTGTGTTGTGTAGTGCTGTGCATTACTTGAATAAATGTCACAGAGTTAAAGGAAATATGCAAACGACGAAGCTGCGGAGTCTAGTTATAATGACCGTTATCGCTGACCGTCATCACTAAACTATTTACATGATGGAGATTGATCCAGATAGAAGTTGTTATGGTTCCGTCGACGAGCTTCGAAATGTGGTCGAGTATGCATTTTAATTATCAAGTCCAAATATGCAAGAATGAAGCTCGTCGGAATTGTGCTAAGAAAATGTCAAACTTTCGTATCCATCATAGAGGGTTTCGAACCGATCACAGGAAGCACATTCGAACCCATCATAATACCACTTCGAATCGATACAGAGAGGCGCGCTTCAAATCGATGATCAAGTGCCGAGTTCGAACCGATCAATGAAGGATGACTTTGAACTGATCCTTGGTTAACTGGTTCGTACCGATCAGGAAAACCTCAACTTAACATCGATCACGTTCAAATCGATACCTTTCGTATCGGTCATAAAAATGTAATTCGTATCGATGTAAAGTAAAGGACTTCGAATCGACCAATAGCTATTTCTCGTATCGATCATTTCGTATCGATGCGACCCAACACAATAGTCAATCGATGCGAACTGCCTTACCTCCATTAGGGCATCCCGGGGATCGATGCGAAATCCAAAGAAAAAAGGATGCCGCCCTCATCGATTCGAACACGAGTCCCCAGATCAATTCGAAGCTCCTCCAAACCAGGTCTGGCTTTAACAATCACCAGAGTGGTCAATCGATGAAGAAGAGGCAGATCTGAAATAGCC
The DNA here is from genome assembly GCA_030765085.1 of Allium cepa. NCBI lineage: Eukaryota > Viridiplantae > Streptophyta > Magnoliopsida > Asparagales > Amaryllidaceae > Allium > Allium cepa. The sequence goes on from CM060930.1 coordinate 246,934,554, forward strand.
TCGCTGTTTGGATTCGAGGTTAATTACCTAGTTTGAGTATGGAATTCGAGGAGTTAAAGATTTGGATCTTGATTGGTTCAAAGAAGTGACACGGTGCTTTTCTCTCTGAAGCTTCGAGTTGATGCAAAGCACAATAGACATAAGGCAACGGTGAAAAGTGAAAAAGTGAAAAAATGACAAAGCCCCTGCTATTTATATGGCACCTCGAAAGTGACCGGGACGTTTCGCATCCCAGTCAACTCGACCGGTCGTCACAAGTCATACCACGAATCGGTTCGGAAGCTCGATTCGAGTCCATGCGCTTGAAGCTTCATCGATACGAAACACACAGCAGAGCATTGAGTCGCATCGATGCGAAGTGAGTGGTGGACACATCGATTTGAAGCCCCAGTTCACAACTCCATCCACAACCTACCGATACGAACAAAAATTTCATATCCATCATTTCTCATCAATACGAACTGCAATTTCGTATCCATCGAAACCGATTGATACGAGCAGCAATTTCGTATCCATCCCTTCTCATCGGTACGAACGGGTGATTCGTACTCATCCAAGCCATCGATTCGAATGTCGATTTCGTACCCGTCATAGCATAAGCGTACTTTGTCAATACGAATGTTGATCTCGTGTCCATCGATGCTCACACCCATCGATTTGAAATATTATATTCGCACAACACAAAGTTGATTTCTTAAACCTTCTATATCGGTTCATGAGAGGATCGATACGAATGGACTTTTCAAAACAACCATCAAGCGTTGCCTCAACTCAAATTTCCAAATCGGTTCAGGAGAGAATCGATACGAAATTCAATAGCAAACAAAACTGACAACGACTCTTGGACGCACGATGTTAACAAGGGTCAAACTAACATATGTGCATATATGTTGGACTAACATTCGATTTTAAACATTTATAGGGATCGAATACTCATCTTGTTACGAATGCAACAGCCAACGGTTAAGCACTTTATACAGCAATCAATCATATCAACGCAAGGATACAACAATACAGGGTACGAGTCTCAACAGAGGAGAACAATGATCGTTCAGAAAGAAATTGCAGCTATTCAAAGCACGTCATGTTTCCATAAGACGTACTTTGGGGGGCAAATGTTATCCCACTTTTTGGCAAAGCCGTGATACCAAAATATCGATCGAAAACAAAGGATAGTTCGTCTCAGAGATTGGTCATACTTCGTTTCATTATGGATATCGCGGAATTTTGTCCGAGTCCAGTTTGAGCTACAATTGATAGGATATGACAAGAAAGATCATAGAAGTCAACATCTCAAATTTCAAGAAAACTAGAGTTCATACGCTCAAGTTATGATCGATTCAATTTGAAGGGAAAAACACTGGTTTCGTATCCATCGTTGTAGGTGTCTTCGAATCCATCACCGAACACTGGTTCGAACCGATCACCTTCGTATCGATCAATTTCGAATCCATCGAAGTGCCTCGAATTCGACTCCACCAACTTCGAATCCATCGAGTTCGTATCGATGGACCTCGTATCCATCAGCTAGTGCTTTCTTCGTATCCATCAGATCATCGTTCTTCGAATCCATCGAAGGTTTCAAGTTCGCATCAATTGACTTTATATCCATGGAGGAGTTAAAAAGCTCGTATCCGTCGGAGAAACGCAAGTTCGTATCCATCAAGCATCGGTCGTTCGAACCCATCAATGAAGCCTTGTTCGAACCCATCAATGAAGCTTCGTTCGAATCCACCAAGTCAACTAGCCATGGTGATGTGTCATTCACCGGTACGAACGCTCTGAGATATATGGAGTCGACGCGGTCAACTCGGAGTGAAGAACGGATCGATTCGAGGTTTGCGCTCCATATCACCGCAAGGGCGCGTGCCACCATCGATTCGAAACCATCGATTCAAAGGGATGGTTTCGAAACAAACAGCCACACGAGGAATCCCATTTCGTATCCACGATAACTCGAGATCCACATGTCCAAATGCCACGAAATTTTCACAGAAGCTTGCATACATGTTGAAGAATGTCCATACCAAATTTCAACTCGATTGGATGATTTTCTGATCAATTTGAATGGAGTTTGAACCGATGCCAAAGTGGGCCCAAATTTCCTAAGGCCGGGCGCGTGGGCTCCCTCATGTGCCAGAAGTGGTCTTCCGAGTTTTCAGCAAAATATCAGCATCCTACGCCTATAAATAGAGCCCAAAAGCCAACAGAAAAGGGAGCTTTCGACTGTGAAGCACCCAGACTCTGCCGGATCGAGATCTCCATCATCCTACATCATAACTTTGCTGTTGATTTCGAATTTGCAGTTGTAGCTTGATGTTGATTGCTGTAACAACTTGTAATCATTGAAAGAAAATCAATAAAACTGCAAAAAACTTCACAGTGGACGTAGGCAACACGCCGAAACACTATAAATCGCTTGTCTACGCATTTACTTTACTGTTGATTGGAGTTTCTGTTAAATAATATTTGTTTTGAATTTACATTCTTTATTATTCTCTCTTCAACTACTCCCGAAGAGTGTTGTGACCAATTTTGGTGCAAACAACTGGTTAGTTTAATCCCCAAAAAATCCTATCCGAACCTCAATCGGGCCTTAGAAGTTTTTTAACCTTCCTTTTTTCGTCACTTGGATTTTTTCTGTAAAACTGGAATCTCGTGGCTGCTCTATGATTTATCATCGCTGGAGAGTGGTGTACCTTGGTACTTCTCCATTACAAATCCAAGCACCCATTACTAAAAGTCGTACGATACTGTTTCATCATTTTGGACGGATGTTGCACCTTGCACTGTAGATGTTGCACCATGTGGATATCGATTCTTCGGAGGGCCATAACTCTTGGCTCGTTTAGAGTTACGGGAGCCATAACCAGACAAAACGAAGCTCTCTGTGCGTTCTACAGCTATGACAGCTTTCAGTCGTCACTGGTTAGTTTCATACCCAAATATATTATCCGAACCTCAATCGGGTCTTGGAAGTTTTTACCCTACGTTTTTTCGTCACGTGGATTTTTTTTGTGAAACGGGAATCCCATGGCTGCTCTATGATGTACCATCGCCGGAGAGTAGTGCACTATGCTACTGCTCCATTTCAAATCCATGCACCCATTTATAAAAGTCGAACGGCATTGTTTCGCCATTTTGGATGGATGTTGCACCTTGTACCGTAGATGTTGCACCATGTGGATATCGATTCTTCGGAGGGCCATAACTCTTGGCTCGTTTAGAGTTATGGGAGCCATAACTAGTCAAAACGAAGCTCTCTTTGAGTTCAACAGCTTTGACCGCTTTCATCCGTTAATGGTTAGTTTCATACGCAAAAAATCCTATCCGAATCTCAATCGGGACTTGAAAGTTTTTTACCCTTCGTTTTTTCATCACGTGGATTTTTTTGTAAAATAGGAATTCCATGGCTGGTCTATGATATACCATCACTGGAGAGTGGTGCTCCATGGTACTACTCTATTACAAATCCATGCACCCATTTCTAAAAGTCGTATGGCACTGTTTCGTCATTTTGGATGGATGTTGCACCTTGCACCGTAGTTGTTGCACCCTGTAATATCGATTCTTTGGAGGCCCATAACTCTTGGCTTGTTTAGAGTCACAGGAGCCATAACCAGTCCAAACGAAGCTCTCTATGAGTTCTACAGCTATGACCGCTTTCAGCCGTCACTGGTTAGTTTCATATATATTAAATCCTATCTGAACCTCAATCATGTCTTGGTAGTTTTTTACCCTTCATTTTTTCGTCACGTGGATTTTTTCTGTAAAGTGGAAATCCCGTGGCTGGTATATGATTTACCATCACCGAAGAGTGGTGCACCATGGTACTGCTCTGTTTCAAATCCATGCACCCATTTCTAAAAGTTGTACGACACTGTTTCGTCATTTTGGACGGATGTTGCACCTTGCACCATAGATGTTGCACCCTATGGATATCGATTCTTCGGAGGGCCATAACTCTTGGATCGTTTAGAGTTACGGGAGCCATAACCAGTCAAAACGAAGCTCTGTATGAGTTCAACAGCTTTGACTGCTTTCAGCCGTTACTGGTTAGTTTCATACGCAAAAATCCTATCTGAACCTCAATCGGGTCTTGGAAGTTTTTTACCCTTCATTTTTTCGTCACGTGGATTTTTTCTGTAAAACGGCAATCCCGTGGCTGGTCTATGATTTTCCATCGTTGGAGAGTGGTGCACCATGGTACTGCTCCGTTACAAATCCATGCACCCATTTATAAAAGTCGTATGGCACTATTTCGTCATTTTGGATGGATGTTGCACCTTGCACCGTAGTTGTTGCACCCTGTAGATATCGATTCTTCGGAGGCCCACAACACTTGGATCGATTAGAGTTACGGGAGCCATAACTAGTCCAAACGAAGCTCTCTGTGAGTTCTACAGCTATGACTGCTTTCAGCCGTCACTAGTTAGTTTCATACCCATAAAATCCTATCCGAACCTCAATCAGGTCGTGGCAATTTTTTACCCTTCGTTTTTTCTTCACGTGAATTTTTTCGGTAAAACGGGAATCCCGTGGCTGGTCTATGATTTACCATCGCTGGAGAGTGGTGCATCATGGTGCTGCTCTGTTTCAAATCCATGCACACATTTCTAAAAGTCGTACGACACTGTTTCGTCATTTTGGACGGATGTTGCACCTTGCACCGTAGATGTTGCACCCTGTGGATATCGATTCTTCCGAGGGCCATAACACTTGGTTGGTTTAGATTTACGGGAGCCATAACCAGTAAAAGCGAAGCTCTCTATGAGTTCTACAACTATGATGGCTTTCAACCGTCACTGGTTAGTTTCATACCCAAAAAATCCTATCCGAACCACAATCGGGCCTTGGAAGTTTTTTACCCTTCGTTTTTTCGTCGCATGGATTTTTTCTGTAAAACGGGAATCCCATGGCTGGCCTATGATTTACCATCGCTGGAGAGTGGTGCACCATGGTACTGCTCCATCACAAATCCATGCACCCATATCTAAAAGTCGTACGACAATGTTTCGTCATTTTTGACGGATGTTGCACCTTGCACCGTAGATGTTGCACCCTGTGGTTATTGATTCTTCGGAGGCCCATAACTCTTGGCTCGTTCGTCACTGGTTTGTTTCATATCCATAAAATCCTATCCGAACCTCAATCGGGTCTTGGAAGTTTTTTACCCTTCGTTTTTTCGTCACATGGATTTTTTCTGTAAAACGGGAATCCCGTGGCTGGTCTATGATTTACCATAGCTAGAGAGTGGTGCACCATCGTGCTACTCCGTAACAAATCCATGCACCCATTTCTAAAAGTCGTACGACACTATTTCGCCATTTTGGACGGATGTGGCACCTTGCACCGTAGATGTTGCACCCTGTGGATATCTATTCTTCGGAGGGCCATAACTCTTGGCTCGTTTAGAATTATGGGGGCCATAACAAGTCAAAACAAAGCTCTCTATGAGTTCAACAGGTATGACCGCTTTCAGCCGTCACTGGTTAGTTTCATCCCTAAAAAACCCTATCCGAACCTCAATCGGGCCTTGGAAGTTTTTTACCCTTCGTTTTTTCATCACGTGGATTTTTCTGTACAACGGGAATCCTGTGGATGCTTTATGATTTATCATCGGTGGAGAGTGGTGCACCATGGTAATGCTCCGTTAAAAATCCATTCACCCATTTCTAAAAGTCGTACGACACTGTTTCGTCATTTTGGACGGATGTTGCACCTTGCACCGTAGATCTTGCACCCTGTGGATATCGATTCTTCGGAGGGCCATAACTCTTGGCTCGTTTAGATTTATAGGAGCCATAACCAGTCAAAATGAAGATCTTTGTGAGTTCTATAGCAATGATAGCTTACAGCCGTCACTGGTTAGATTCATACCCAAAAAATCCTATCTGAACCTCAATCGGGTCTTGTAAGTTTTTTAACCTTCGTTTTTTCGTCACGTGGATTTTTTCTGTAAAACGGGAATCCCGTGGTTGGTCTATGACTTACCATCGCTGGAGAGTGGTGCACTATGGTACTGCTCAGTTACAAATCCATGCACCCATTTCTAATAGTCGTACGGCACTGTTTCGTCATTTTGGACGGATGTTGCACCTTGCACCGTAGATGTTGCACCCTGTGGATATCGATTCTTCGGAGGGACATAACTCTTAACTCGTTTGGAGTTACCGGAGCCATAACCAGTCAAAACGAAGCTCTCTATGAGTTCTACATCTATGACAGCTTTCAGCCGCCACTGGTTAGTTTTATTCCCAAAAAATCCTATCCGAACCTCAATCGGGTCATGGAAGTTTTTTACCCTTCGTTTTTCGTCACGTGGATTTTTTCTGTAAAACTGGAATCCCGTGGCTGGTCTTTGATTTACCGTCACTGGAGAGTGGTGCACCATGGTACTGCTCCATTACAAATCCATGCACCCATTCCTAAAAGTCGTACGACACCGTTTCATCATTTTGGACGGATGTTGCATCTTGCAGCGTAGATGTTGCACCCTGTGGACATCGATTCTTTTGAGGGCCGTAACTCTTGGCTCGTTTAGAGTTACGGGAGCCATAACTAGTCAAAACTAATCTCTCTGTGAGTTCTACAGCTACAATAGATTTAAGCCATCACTGGTTAGTTTCATACCCAAAAAATCCTATCCGAACCTCAATCGAGTCTTGGAAGTTTTTTACCCTTCGTTTTTTCGTCACGTGGATTTTTTCTGTAAAACGGGAATCCCGTGGCTGGTCTATGATTTACCATCACTGGAGAGTGGTGCACCATGGTACTGCTCCGTTACAATTCCATGCACCCATTTCTAAAAGTTGTACGACACTGTTTCGTCATTTTGGACGGATGTTGAACCTTGCAGCATAGATGTTGCACCCTATGGATATAGATTCTTCGGAGGGCCATAACTCTTGGATCATTTAGAGTTACGGGAGACATAACTAGTCAAAACGAAGCTCTCTATGAGTTCTATAGCTATGACTGCTTTAAGCCATCACTGGTTAGTTTCATCCCCAAAAAATCCTATCCGAACATCGATCGGGCCTTAGAAGTTTTTTACCCTTCGTTTTTTTGTCACATGGATTTTTTCTGTAGAACGGGAATCCTGTGGCTGCTCTATGATTTATCATCGTTGGAGAGTGGTGCACCATGGTACTACTCCGTTACAAATCCATGCACCCATTTCTCAAAATCATGCGACAATGTTTCGTCATTTTGGACGGATGTTGCACCTTGCACCGTAGATGTTGCACCATGTGGATATCGATTCTTCGGAGGGCCATAACTCTTGGCTCGTTTAGAGTTACGAGAGCCATAAGCAGTTAAAACGAAGCCCTCTGTGAGTTCAATAGCTTCGACCACTTTTAGCCGTTACTGGTTAGTTTCATACGCAAAAAATCCTATCTGAACCTCCGTCGGGTCTTGAAAGTTTTTTACACTTCGTTTTTTCGTCGCGTTGATTTTTTCTGTAAAACGGGAATCCTGTGGCTGGTCTATGATTTACCATCGCTGGAGAGTGGTGGACCATGGTACTGCTCCGTTACAAATCCATGCCCCCATTTCTAAAAGTCGTATGGCACTGTTTCGTCATTTTGGGTGGATGTTTCACCTTGCACCGTTGTTGTTGCACCCTGTAGATATCGATTCTTCGGAGACCCATAACTCTTGGCTTGTTTAGAGTTACGGGAACCATAACCAGTCCAAACGAAGCTCTCCGTGAGTTCTACAACTATGACCGCTTTCAGCCGTCACTGATCAGTTTCATACCCATAAAATCCTATCCGAACCTCAATCAGGTCTTGGCAGTTTTTTACTCTTCTTTTTTTCGTCATATGGATTTTTCTGTAAAACGGGAATCCAGTGGCTGGTCTATGATTTACCATCGCTGGAGAGTGTTGCACCATTTTACTGCTCAGTTTCAGATCCATGCACACATTTCTAAAAGTCGTACAACACTGTTTCGTCATTTTGGACGAATGTTGCACCTTGCACCGTAGATGTTGCACCCTGTGGATATCGATTTTTCTGAGGGCCATAACTCTTGGTTCGTTTAGATTTACGGGAGCCATAACCAGTCAAAACGAAGTTCTTTGTGAGTTATACAGCTATGACGGCTTTTAGCCGTCATTGGTTAGTTTCATACCCAAAAAATCCAATCCAAACCTCAATCGGGCATTGGAAGTTTTTTACCCTTCGTTTTTTCGTTGCGTGGATTTTTTCTGTAAAACGGGAATCCCATGGCTGATCTATGATTTACCATCGCTGGAGAGTGGTGCACCATGGTACTGCTCCATCACAAATCCATGCACCCATATCTAAAAGTCGTACGACACCGTTTCGTTATTTTAGATGGATGTTGCACCTTGCACCGTAGATGTTGCACTATGTGGATATCGATTCTTCGTAGGCCCATAACTATTGGGTCGTTCGTCACTGGTTAGTTTCATATCCCAAAAATCATATCCGAACCTCAATCTGGTCTTTGAAGTTTTTTACCCTTCGTTTTTTCGTCACATGGATTTTTCTGTAAAACGGGAATTCCGTGGCTGGTCTATGATCTACCATCGCTGGAGAGTGGTGCACCATGGTACTGCTCCCTTACAAATTTATGCAGCTCAGACTAGTGGTGAAGGATTGCAAACTATCATTTGCCAAGGCATAAGTCGTCCATGACCTAAGCAAGGAGAGGACTTAGGTCGTACACGACATAAGGACGAAAATTTAAGTCGCTTCTGACCTAACTGGAATCCAGAATTTGAAGGCCTAGGTCGTCCACGAGCTAAGGAGGAAAGTTTGGGTCATTTCCGACCTAACTGGAGACCGGGGGGAAAGTTAGCATAGGTCATCCACGACCTAAGGAGGAGAATTTAAGTCGTTCCCGACCTAACTGGAGATCAGAAGGGGAAGATACATCGAGTTCACGACCTAACGAAAACGGGTTACGACCTAGGAAATTGAGTCGTTGCTTGGTTATGCCACACGAGAAGAAAAGCTACCCCGGAAGTTAACTCGTTTCCGATCTAAGAGGCTTGAGTCGCTAAGAGTTTAAGTCGTTAACGACTTAACTTAGGTCGAAGGTAGCAACGAGGTTAAAATGTGAGTGCTGGGTTGTAATATGTTTGTAATTGTTAAGTCGTAGATCGTTTCTTCTTAAGTCGCGTGAGTAATTAGGTCGTATAGGACCTAAGTGTTGTAAATATGGGTCGAGTGTTTTAAGTCGTGAACGACTTAAGTGTTGAGGGGCGTCTGTTGTTAGGTCATTACCGACCTATGATAAGTCGTAAGTCGTGGGCCTGGGTAATGTCGTGAAATGTTGTTAGTACTTAGGTCGTGAGTCGGGTGGTCTTATGTGATGAGTCGCGGACGACTTATGATAGGTCGAGTATGAGTTTGTTGTGATGTGTTGTAAACGCCGATAAATAGGCATAGGGTGTCATTTGTAATGGTTGTTGATTTTTGAATAAAATTTCTTGTTGATTGTTGTGTGCTTTCATCTTAAATTTGTAGTTGAGTGTAATCTCCTATCTCCACTTTTGGTTATTCGAGTGCGCTCGAATCAACGATTGTTGAAGCCGATTCGCGGAATCAAGTGCGCTTGATCAACGCTTCAAGAATTGAAGATCTTCTCTCACGGTATCGTGTGCGATCAACGTGTCGAAGATAGCTAGAATTCAGTATCTTTGTGATCAACGAATTTGGGCATTTCCGTATCTTCAACCCACCGATTGCTATTTTCACCGATTGAAGTTTATTTTGATTAATCCGCTGCGTCAGTTTTGGTATCAGAGCTTGACTTAGCCAATCATAGCTAAGACGAGTCTTGGAGCCAAGGAATTTGAAGTTTGGTGTTCATCGTGTTCATCTTGAAGTTGCAACAAGTTAGGAGTTTCCGATCCATTCCATTTTGGATCAAAATCCGGAAGTTGTTTGAATTTGATTTGTGTTGAAGAGTGAAGGCCGAGCATAACATTGTGTTAAGTATGGGCCGTGCATCAGTTTTTTGGTATCATTGTTTGAAGTAGGAGCCGTGCCTTGTTGTTTGAATTGAAGGGTTGAAGCGAGCCGAGTCAAGTGACACTTGTTGCCGAGTCAAGGTTGAGGCCGTGACTTGTTTGATTTGAGTTGAAGATTTGTGAAGTTTTGAAGTATTTGTTGAAGTACTTGAGAGGTGTTCAATCATGCCTCCAAGGAGAGCTAATCGTCATCAAAATGTTGAAGCGTTGTATATAAGAGAAGAAGCCGAACTAATGGAACAATGTATTATTGAGAAATTTGATGAAGGCATTGGAAAGTTAGAGAAGTTGATGAATGATTTAAATCAAAGTCAAAATCAAAGGAGGAGATCACCAATCTCGAACCATGGAGGAAACAGAGTTTCGTCATCGGTTACGGAAGCGAGAAGGGTATCACCGCAATTTTTTAGGGAGAGAAGAGAAACATCAATTTCATCAAAGAGAGATCACCATGACTATGGACATGAAGAGAGGAGAACTCCACGTGAGTTTGAAGATGAGTCATATAGAGATGAAGAGAGACATAGTAGAAGAGATATGCGTGATCAAAGGGATGTTGAAGGTCGAGATCGATATAGACGTACATTTGATTTCAATGAAGAGGGTGATAGAGCTAGCATTCATTATCAAGATCGAGACCAAATTCGAAATTCATACCGGGATGTAGATGATGATCGTCGATGGGAATCGGGTATGAAGATGGAAATTCCAGAATTCAAGGGTGGAATGGTAGCTGAAGAATTTCTTGATTGGTTATCTAATGTTGAAGAGATCTTTGATTTCAAGGAGGTTACGGAGAATCGTCGAGTGAAGTTAGTTGCTACTAGGTTGAGGGGGAGAGCTTTGCATGGTGGCAGCAAACTAAACTTACAAGGGAGAGAATGGGGAAGTCGAAGATTGAATCATGGGAGAAGATGAAGAAGTTGATGAGAGCTACATTCTTACCTTACAATTATCAATCACTCATATATCAGAGGTTGCAGAATCTGAGGCAAGGGACGAAGACTGTTAATGATTATGCTGATGAATTTTACCAACTCATTTCCAGGAATGATATAATGGAGACGGAGGAACAATTGACTGCTAGGTTTGTTGGAGGGTTGAAGGTGCAGATCCAGGATATGGTTAATATGTTCGATCCAAGATCTGTGGCGGAAGCACACCAAAAGGCGTTGGCTTGGGAGAAGCAGGGAAGGCGTGGAGGTGGTGTGTTTACTAATTCCAATAATCCAGTGAAGGGTGCCAGTGGAAGTTCTAATGTTTCTAAACCTATCAGTAAACCAGTGGTAAAGGAGTCTGAGAAGGCGATGGTTAGCAGCAGTTTCAAATGTTACAATTGCCAGGAGATGGGTCATAAAAGCAACGATTGTCCGAAGCCGAAGAAGAGAACTATGATAGCTGAGGCTGAAGAAGAGGATGAAGAGGCTGAGTGTTCTAATTCATTACCGGTTGAGGAGGAAGACTTGTTGTCCAGAGATGAAGGATGTAATTTGATGATGAGGAGAAGTTATTTGGCACCGAAACAGGAAGAGGAAAACAGTTGGTTGAGGAATAACATATTTCAGTCCAAATGCACTATTCTGGGAAAGGTTTGCAAGTTCGTTATTGATGCTGGGAGTTGTGATAATATTATCTCTACAGATGCTGTGAAGAAGTTGGGATTGAAAACCGAGAAGCATCCTACACCGTACAAGTTAGCCTGGTTAAGGAAGGTTGGTGAGGTGAAAGTCGGAAGAAGAGCTTATGTTAAATTTTCTATTGGGAAGAAATACATAGATGAAATCTGGTGCGATGTCGTGGACATGGATGTTTGTCATCTGTTATTGGGCAAACCATGGCAATTTGATAGAGCAGTACAACATGACGGTCGTGCCAATAGCTACAGTTTCATGTTCGAGGGTACTAAAATCACTTTGGTTCCTAAGAAGCAAAAACAGAAGGAGAGCAAGCTGGAGGAGATTGAGGAATTGAAAACTCTGTTGACTTTGAAGGAGTTTGTTAAGGAAGTTGAAGAGGAGCCTGAAGTATTCTTGTTGATTGGGCGTGAAAGAAGTGAAGAGGTTGAAATTACAGAAGAAGCGAAGCCAGTTTTGAAAGAATTTGAGGATGTATTTCCAGAGGAGTTGCCTAAGGAGTTACCGCCACTGAGAGACATTGAACATCAAATCGATCTTGTTCCGGGAGCAGCATTACCGCATAGACCACATTATCGGATGAGTCCGAAGGAACATGAAGAGTTGAGGAGGCAGGTGGAAGAGTTGCTTGAACAAGGGCGAGTGCAGGAGAGTTTGAGTCCGTGTGCAGTGCCAGCTTTGTTAGTACCAAAGAAGGACGGGACGTGGAGGATGTGCACTGACACTCGAGCATTAAACAAGATTACCGTGAGATATAGATTTCCAATGCCGAGGTTGGATGACTTGTTGGATCAGTTGAGTGGGGCAACTATCTTTTCGAAGATTGATTTGAAGAGCGGTTATCATAAAATTCGAATTAGACCAGGAGACGAATGGAAGACAGCTTTCAAGACAAGGGAAGGGTTATATGAATGGTTGGTTATGCCATTTGTGTTGAATATGCGCTTATATGATTTTTGTTTGATGATAATAAACATATATACATTCGTTTAAATGTATTTGATAATGTACTATTTTATTTTTCACAGATTAAGTAAATATTTGCTGAATAAAATAAATAACACAGAATTTGAATTCAAACGAATATTTTATTCAAACAAATATTTATTACAATTTTGAATAGTACAAATTCAAGCTCTCACTATTCACTATACATTCTCAATTACAATTTCTAATTACATCACTATTTTACATATTCACCTCACTACATATCACTCACACTCGTATTTATCTTCAACTGCATTCCAGTTTGAATCCAGCATCTGAGCAATCTGCAAAAATATAAACCAACGCAGTAAAATTGAAAAAGAAATATTTTTGCAATATAAAATGAAACATGATTTTTTAAAATATAATTTGCCTCAGTTATTTGGGTTATTCGTCATAATTTAAATTTGAATTCATCATACACGAACAACTTGTGACATACACAGTGTATCACTGTATATGCCACAAGGTCGTGCACACCGATATACACTTGATAATGCTACAGGGATAGGTGAGCACAGGTCAAACCCAAATATACATACAGGTTCAACTCAGGTGCAATATATTCAAAATCACGTCATTAGCACAAGGTCAAACCCGAGTTTTTAAAACTGGGTTCAACACAAGGTAAAATGAAGAATGCGAAGCTTCGACAAATCAAAACAGCAATTAAGCACATGTATGCAGACCAGTGTCAACAATCAAGTAAATGCAAGGAACAGCAAGCTCGACTAACAGTGCAGACAAATGCTCATATGAATATGAAATAACCAGAGCCAAGAATACATGTACTCAAGCTCGACTAACAGTGCAGACAAATGCTCATATGAATATGAAATAACCAGAGCCAAGAATACATGTACTCGAGACAATATGCACAAATGTAAGACCAAAGTGCAACAGACCGATTCCAAATGCATCAGAGAAGTAGTAATGAAACTGCAGTGAACAAACCAGAAGAAAACCATACAAGACTACCAAGCACAACTAAGTAACAATATGTATGGGGGCACTGGACTACAGCAAAAACTAAACCAATGACACGGCAATGCTCAAGACCAAAGAAAACTACTTAACAATGCACAAGTGAAGTTAAGGTCTGACCACACATCAAATTTGCTATCAAGTACGCAGTAGCAAAGAAGTACTGATCAATGAATGCAACTGAAACACATGCACAACTTATGGCAGTGAAAATCAAGCAAGTGGAGACAGCAACTAAATATCAACAACTCAAATGAACGCAAAAAAATGCACAGAGACCAGTTGCAAATGACAACAAGCATGAAACCAGTCAATGCCGAGGCTAAACAAATCAATGACATCGAAACAATGCAGTATGGTCAGAGTGAAGATTACAAGGCTGCAATGGATACAACAATGCCCAAGATACCTTGAACAAAGCTACAGGAATGCAGACAGTGGCCGAAGCCAATTTACAAAATATCAAAGTCAAAGAAGAATAATAAACATCAAAGACATAATGACCAAGTCACGTGTCAAAACGTTGATTATCAAAAATCAAGTTGTACCAAATTTATCAAGTCAGAGAAAAATTCAAAGCCAAGTAAACTGCAAGTCTCAATCATTTCAACAAGTACACAGTAACCAACTATCCAAGTACAACATGAACACTATAGGCCGAGGTGAACATTGTAAGGGTCGAAGCTGTGGAAGCATAGCAAAACCAAAGCCAAAAATCGTCACTGTCAATGATGAATGAGTCAAACTTCATCACAAAGTCAAAAATCGAAGCCGTGGCCAACAAAGGGTACCGAAGTCAAAGAAAATTGATGCCGTGAACATCAAGTAAGCAAGCATCACAAAATATATACGAAGTGACAAAGTCAGAGAGATCATAATCGTTCAAGCATAATCATACGGCAGAGGTAAAATAATTGACAAATTCAAATCATCAGAATGAACGAGAAAATAGGAATTCGATTCCTATTTAAACACAATCATCATCGGCAATTTAAAATCCATCGAGTTCAAGTACGAAAGATTAGAAGAAGCAAAAAGCACAAATTACATACCGAAGCAATCGAACTCGATCAAGGAGGAGAAGCCGCAAACAATTGAAGCAAATCAGAGAAACAGTGATTGCAATCAACCAACAAAGGCAGCGACTTCAATTTAAAACCCTAATTTAAGAGCACGGCATCAAGAACGAAAGCCCCAATTTTGCAAAAGGAACGGTCGCCATTATACTCAAGCAAAGAAAAAGAACCGGGCCGATAAAATAAAAGGGAGAAAAAGGGGGACACATTCTTTTAATTAGTGGGCCGGTTATTTTGGGCTTAGTTGTTTTAAATTAGGCTATTTTTATTTTGTTTTGTTTTGTATTTTCTTTTTAAACCGTTTATATGTTCTAGTCGTGTGACTAGGGGACAAGCTACGTGGCGTAGCTTGAGAATTCGCAGCTCGGTAGTGGAGTTGTGGCAGGGTTTTGAGCGTAGAGTTAGACTAGTCAATAGCGGGTATAGCGAGTTTACGTGTGTAAGCGAGGGACTATCTAATTTCTAGTAGAAACCTTGGGGGCAGCACGTAGGCAGGGTTTTGCTGAAGCTGGGTAAATTCTGTGTTGTTCTGTTTTTTTCTGTTATTTATATTCTGCGATATCTGTGCTGCTATTCTGTGATCTGAATTAAAATTAATTAATAAGCTTCTGCGATTAATTTTTATAATTTATACCATCACCCTATTCACCCCCCCTCTAGAGTGAAATCGATCCTACAAGTGGTATCAGAGCTAGGAACATAAGCTGTTTTTGTTTTAAAAATTTGATTTTACAAAAACCTATTTTTGTTTTAAAAATTCGTGTTTCAAAAATCAATTTTTATTTTAAAAATTCATGTTTTAAAAAAATCGGTTTTTAAAAATTTGAATTTTTAAAATGGCTTCTTTTAATAATAATTTTGAGGGTCGTTCCAATATTATTCCTTCTATTTTCGATGGAACAGATTTTTTTGAATTGGAAATTGAAAATGGAATTTTATTTAAAATCTGTTAATATTAAATGTTGGGATATTATTGAAAATGGGTGTGACATAACAGATAAGAAAATTATCTCGATTAATGCTCTTGCTATGCATATATTATATTCTCATATTAATCAAGATAATTTTAATTTCATTTCTCATTGTGAAAATGCATAGGAAATCTGGAATACTTTCGATGCAATATATGGTGCAAAAGTCAACAGCAATGAGAAGTCCTCCACAACTAACTCAGTTAAAGAAATGTGCTTAACATGATTGGTAAATAGCAGTTGTGATGAGGATGATGATGATGGAGCAGCCGAGCTGGCATTAATAATGAAGAAATTCAAAAGGTGGAACCGCAAATATGGAAATCCAGCTCTAAAGCAAAAATTAAAAAGCAGAATAATCACAGCACTGGATAACTCGAAAGAACACGGGATCATCTGCGACAAACCCGGTGATATCAAGCCCAATAATCCCCGATTTCAACGCGATTTTGAAAAGAAATCAAAACGGTGTTTTACAGCCACGTGGAATAAAAGCGATAGCAGTGAAAGTGAGAAAGCAGATATGTGTCTTCATGGGAATATAACCGATAGCGACGATGACGAGCCAAGCGAGGTATCAAAACTTACTCACTCTGAATTACTCATTTATTTCCACGAAGTAAATGGCTGTTTTGAACGACTTAGGGAGAAATATGCAAAACTTGAATCACAAAAGGATACTTTGATAGAATGCAATAAACAACTTGATCAACTAGTTAAAACCTATCAAAGTAGGATCCCTAAGTGTGATAAGTGTCCAACATTCGAAGAGGAAATTAAAAAATCGGAAATCAATATAAAATCACTTGAAAATGAAATTCTGATTTTAAAACAAAGTGAAAATACAAGGAGAGAGAATTCTATCAAAAAGTGCACTCAATTGTTAAATGAAAATGAATCTCTCAAAACACAAGTCCAACAATTGTCAACGACTTTAGATAAATTTTCAAAAAGTGAAAAATCGTTGAATATGCTATTAGGAAAGCAAACTGTTAATACGGTTAGACAAGGACTTAGATACAATAATTCGAAAATTGTTGCAAGCAATATAAATCAAGTTAATTCTTTGTGTACAATTTGTAGAAAATTTGGACACGATCACAATAATTGTTGGTATAGACCCAAACATGTGAAAACTATACCAATTTGGGTTCCAAAAGGAACAAATATAAAATCTCTCAAAGTTAAACAAATTTGGGTGCCGAAGGGAACAATTATAAACAGTTTTGGGTCTACACAAAATTATTTTTCAAAATTTTCTGCCACTAACAACCATGGACCTATAAAAACAAATAGGTCACATAAATCTTTCATCGTGTAGGTTTGGTGGCAGGCTAAGGAACAACAACAGTGTACTCTGGATTTTTGGCTGTTCCAGAAACACAACGGACGACGAAACAAAGTTCCTTAGCCTAGTATAAAGGTGACAGAATCACAATGGACAACGACGAAAAATATCGTAAAGGTAAAACAGGTAATGGTATGTTTTAAACGATATATTAAATGTGATAATCTGCACCATATTCTGAATTAAAATCAGCCAATATTGAGATTGATGAAAAGATGATGATTTTTGATTCTGACTTATTCAACATAGTTGGCCAATTATATTCTTATGCCAAAAACACTATAAAAATCTCTAGATTCTTTGAATTACTTCATATATATCATTTTGGATTAAAAATAGTGTTTTGTTGGATAATAATACATTTGGTTATAATTCGGCTAACTCTATATTCACCGTTTTCGATTATTTACACGGCTTCATTTCAAATTCAAAAGAATGTCATTTAAATTGTTGTTAAAATTGAATTTGAAAGTTTTGGTGCACACTTCATGTTTTGGTCTATAAAATTAAATTGATGAGAATTTTGAGTGAAAAAGAAATTCAGATGCATATTACACTGGTAATCTAGTTGATAGAAAAATTACTAGTTGAACGTGATTTTTGAGACATTTAGTAACTGCATCGTTTTTCAAAGAAAATATCTGCATATTCTTCATTTAAAATAATTTTCAAATAGCAGAAAATTTTCTTTTAAAACCCCCTGGAGAAAATCATTTTTTGACCATATTTTCAGATTAGTCATTTTGAAAAATTAATTTCATAATTATTTTTGAATTGATTTTAAATGACTATTTTGACTAATCTGACTTCCTATTGTTTATCAAAAAGAAGAATAGTGATTGAAAAAGTGATGAGTTTTAATATTGATCAAATATTATGACTCGAGACGGTATAATTAATAAATTTCTTTAGAAATTTAAACAAGAGTTATAAAACTGTTTGTTGGTAAAAATTCCATGACCATCTCTATATCTATCATATTTCTAACGACCATCACTCATCAAAATTCTATATAGTTTGTCGATATGTGGTACTTTAAACAGGAATCGTTCGTTTTTTCATTTTCACATTTTTTTAAAATAAAAAAAATTAATCAATAATAATAATAATAAATAAATACCAAAGTATTCACTCTCATTTAAAAGTCCTCACGGTTATGCAAGGGTGAATTACTTGGAATTTGTTATGTGCTTCCATGCTCATTTAAAAGTCCTCGCGGTTATGCATGTATGGAACGCATATCAAAAGTTGATTTGTAAAATAAACAAGTTGATTCTAATCCCATTTAAAAGTCCTCACGGTTATGCGTGGTTAGAAGATACTTAAATTCATTTTTTTAAAAATAAAATTGGAATACTACTAATCTCATTTAAAAGTCCTAACGGTTATGCATGGTTAGTAGATATTCAAATTCCTGATATAAATATACCACAAATAGACACAACAGTATGGTTTTATATGATGACATCATTTCCATCATTCTAAAAGTGGAATATGCGCCTAACAAAATATTTATGATTTTTGTTTGATTTTTTATTGAAATTTAATATTTATATTCAATTGAGTTTTAATGTTGGATTGATATCAATTACTTTATCTCTATTTTCTCTAACACTATTATTCTTTTGCTGATAAGAAAAGGGGGAGAGAAAAGTTAAGATTTTGTCAAATAAAATCAAGCAAAGGTCAAATAATTTTCTATTTGCATCTAGGATCATTTGCATATTTTTATTTGTATGCATATATGTAGGGGGAGCATCGTATAGAGAGGAAGCATTTAAATAGGGGGAGCAATTAGGATATATCAATGATCAAATACATTTAACATATTCAAAATCTTAAATATATGTTTGTTATCATCAAAAGGGGGAGATTGTAGAATATGAGCTTATATGATTTTTGTTTGATGATAATAAACATATATACATTCGTTTAAATGTATTTGATAATGTACTATTTTATTTTTCACAGATTAAGTAAATATTTGCTGAATAAAATAAATAACACAGAATTTGAATTCAAACGAATATTTTATTCAAACAAATATTTATTACAATTTTGAATAGTACAAATTCAAGCTCTCACTATTCACTATACATTCTCAATTACAATTTCTAATTACATCACTATTTTACATATTCACCTCACTACATATCACTCACACTCGTATTTATCTTCAACTGCATTCCAGTTTGAATCCAGCATCTGAGCAATCTGCAAAAATATAAACCAACGCAGTAAAATTGAAAAAGAAATATTTTTGCAATATAAAATGAAACATGATTTTCGAAAATATAATTTGCCTCAGTTATTTGGGTTGTTCGTCATAATTTAAATTTGAATTCATCATACACGAACAACTTGTGACATACACAGTGTATCACTGTATATGCCACAAGGCTGTGCACACCGATATACACTTGATAATGCTACAGGGACAGGTGAGCACAGGTCAAACCCAAATATACAGACAGGTTCAACTCAGGTGCAATATATTCAAAATCACGTCATTAGCACAAGGTCAAACCCGAGTTTTTAAAACTGGGTTCAACACAAGGTAACATGAAGAATGCAAAGCTTCGACAAATCAAAACAGCAATTAAGCACATGTATGCAGACCAGTGTCAACAATCAAGTAAATGCAAGGAACAGCAAGCTCGACTAACAGTTCAGACAAATGCTCATATGAATATGAAATAACCAGAGCCAAGAATACATTTACTCAAGCTCGACTAACAGTGCAGACAAATGCTCATATGAATATGAAATAACCAGAGCCAAGAATACATGTACTCGAGACAATATGCACAAATGTAAGACCAAAGTGCAACGGGCCGATTCCAAATGCATCAGAGAAGTAGTAATGAAACTGCAGTGAACAAACCGGAAGAAAACCATACAAGACTACCAAGCACAACTCAGTAACAATATGTATGGGGGCACTGGACTACAGCAAAAACTGAACCAATGACACGGCAATGCTCAAGACCAAAGCAAACTACTTAACAATGCACAAGTGAAGTTAAGGTCTGACCACACATCAAATTTGCTATGAAGTACGTAGTAGCAAAGAAGTACTGATCAATGAATGCAACTGAAACACATGCACAACTTATGGCAGTGAAACTCAAGCAAGTGGAGACAGCAACTAAATATCAACAACTCAAATGAACGCAAAGAAATGCACAGAGACCAGTTGCAAATGACAACAAGCATGAAACCAGTCAATGCCGAGGCTAAACAAATCTATGACATCGAAACAATGCAGTATGGTCAGAGTGAAGATTACAAGACTGCAATGGATACAACAATGCCCAAGATAACTTGAACAAAGCTACAGGAATGCAGACAGTGGCCGAAGCCAATTTACAAAATATCAAAGTCAAAGAAGAATAATAAACATCAAAGACATAATGACCAAGTCACGTGTCAAAACGTTGATTATCAAAAATCAAGTTGTACCAAATTTATCAAGTCAGAGAAAAATTCAAAGCCAAGTAAACTGCAAGTCTCAATCATTTCAATAAGTACACAGTAACCAACTATCCAAGTACAACATGAACACTATAGGCCGAGGTGAACAATGTAAGGGTCGAAGCCGTGGAAGCATAGCAAAGCCAAAGCCAAAAATCGCCACAGTCAATGATGAATGAGTCAAACTTCATCACAAAGTCAAAAATCGAAGCCGCGGCCAACAAAGGATACCGAAGTCAAAGAAAATTGATGCCGTGAACATCAAGTAAGCAAGCATCACAAAATATATACGAAGTGACAAAGTCAGAGAGATCATAATCGTTCAAGCATAATCATACGGCAGAGGTAAAATAATTGACAAATTCAAATCATCAGAATGAACGAGAATATAGGAATTCTATTCTATTTAAACACAATCATCATCGGCAATTTAAAATCCATCGAGTTCAAGTACGAAATATTAGAAGAAGAAAAAAGCACAAATTACATACCGAAGCAATCGAACTCGATCAAGGAGGAGAAGCCGCAAACAATTGAAGCAAATCAGAGAAACAGTGATTGCAATCAACCAACAAAGGTAGCGACTTCAATTTAAAACCCTAATTTAAGAGCACGGCATCAAGAACGAAAGCCCCAATTTTGCAAAAGGAACGGTCGCCATTATACTCAAGCAAAGAAAAAGAACCGGGCCGACAAAATAAAAGGGAGAAAAAGGGGGACACATTCTTTTAATTAGTGGGCCGGTTATTTTGGGCTTAGTTGTTTTAAATTAGGCTATTTTTATTTTGTTTTGTTTTGTATTTTCTTTTTAAACCGTTTATATTTTCTAGTCGTGTTACTAGGGGACAAGCTACGTGGCGTAGCTTGAGAATTCGCAACTCGGTAGTTGAGTTGTGGCAGGGTTTTGAGCGTAGAGTTAGATTAGTCAATAGAGGGTATAGCGAGTTTACGTGTGTAAGCGAGGGACTATCTAATTTCTAGTAGAAACCTTGGGGGCAGCACGTAGGCAGGGTTTTGCCGAAGCTGGGTAAATTCTGTGTTGTTCTGTTTTTTCCTGATATTTATATTCTGCAATATCTGTGCTGCTATTCTGTGATCTGAATTAAAATTAATTAATAAGCTTCCGCGATTAATTTTTATAATTTATACCATCACCCTATTCACCCCCCCTCTAGGGTGAAATCGATCCTACAATTTGGTCTATCGAATGCGCCGAGTACATTCATAAGGGTGATGAATCAAATCTTTAGACCATTCATTGGGAAGTTCGTGGTGGTGTATTTTGATGATATTCTGATATATAGCAGGAGTACGGAGGAGCATGTTCTACATTTGAGGGAAGTGTTGATTATTCTTCGTGAGGAACAATTTTATGCTGCTACAAAGAAATGTGTGTTTATGGCGAGGAGTGTTTTATTTCTGGGGTATGTTGTGTCAGGAGAAGGTATACAGGTGGACCAGAATAAAGTTGAAGCAGTCAGAAATTGGCCACAGCCGAGGACAGTTACAGAAGTCCGAAGTTTTCATGGGCTAGCGTCATTCTACCGAAGATTTATTCCACACTTCAGTAGCGTGATGGCTCCAGTTACTGATTGCATGAAGGGTAAACAATTTTCGTGGTCAGAGGAAGCCGGGAATGCTTTTGGAAGGATCAAGGAATTGTTGACGTCTGCACCAATTCTAGTTTTACCAGATTTTCAGTTAGTGTTTGAGCTACATACTGATGCATCAAAAGTTTGTGTTGGAGGAGTTTTAAGTCAGAATGGAAGGCCAGTTGCTTATTTCAGTGAGAAGTTATCAGGAGCAAAGATGAGGTATAGCACTTATGATGTGGAATTTTATGCTGTTGTACAAGCCGTTAAGCACTGGAGACACTATTTATTTTAGAAAGAATTTGTGCTTTACACTGATCATGAAGCGTTGAGGCACTTACAAGGGCAGGATAAGATTTCAGCAAGGCATGAATCGTGGATTGCTTATTTGCAGCAGTTTACTTTTGTCGTGAAACATAAATCAGGGGTGACAAATCGGGTAGCTGATGCTTTGAGTAGGAGGAGTCATTTATTAACGATAATGAAAGTTGAAGTGACAGGGTTTGAACTATTGCCAGAGCTGATTAAAGAAGATCCTTACTTTGAGAAATTTGTTGAGAAAGTCAAGGAAGGAAGTACTGATGAATTTGTGTTGGTTGATGGTTTTCTGTTTAAAGGAAATCAGTTATGTATCCAGAGAGTAGTTTGAGAATAAAGATTATCAAGGAATTGCACGACGAAGGACATGTGGGCCGTGATCGTACATTGCATTTGATTTCTCAATCTTACTTTCGGCCGTCAATGAGGAAAGAGGTCGAGAGATTTGTGGAAAGATGTTATATCTGTAAAGTTTCGAAAGGAACGGCTACGAATGCAGGATTATATATGCCGTTACCTGTGCCTACCAGACCATGGGTTGATATCAGCATGGATTTTGTTTTGGGTTTGCCTAGAACTCAAAGGGGGGATGATTCTATATTTGTTGTGGTAGATAGATTTTCGAAAATGGCACACTTTCTTGCTTGTAAGAAGACGGCGGATGCTGTTCATGTTGCTCAGTTATTTTTCAAGGAGATCTATCGACTTCATGGATTGCCAGAGTCTATTGTGTCGGATAGAGATACTCTCTTTCTGAGTCACTTATGGTTAAGATTGTGGAGGATGGTCGGAACGAAGCTGAATTTTAGCAGCGCTTATCATCCGCAAACTGACGGACAAACGGAGGTGGATAACAGATTGTTGGGGAATTTATTGATATGTTTGGTGAAAGATAATCTGAAAAGTTGGGATTCGAAATTGTGTCAAGCGGGGTTTGCTCACAACCATGTGGTTAATCGAAGCACAGGATTCACTCCATTTCAGGTTGTTTATTCGACAATTCCAAAGGGGCCGTTGGATTTGACAACAATACCATATCAGAAGGGAGTTGTTAAGCGGGCTAGTGATTTCGTAAATGAGTTACAGGAGTGCCACAGAACTGGTCATGACCGGTTGCTTGCATCAAATGAAAAGTATAAGCGAACTGCTGATTTGAAGCGACAAAGTGTTGAATTTAATGAAGGAGATATGGTATATGCTGTGTTAACAAAGGATCGTTTTCCAGTAGGCACTTATAACAAGTTGAAAGCCAGAAAAATTGGTCCTGTAGAAGTTGTGAAACGAATTAATGAAAATGCTTATAAGTTGAAGCTGCCAGAGGATGTGTACACTTCTGACGTGTTCAATGTTAAGCATCTTGTGCCATATTATGGAGATGAACAGTCGGATGTGGAAGAGCTTACAAATTCGAGGACGAAATTTTCTCAACCAGGAGAGGATGATGCAGCTCAGACTAGTGGTGAAGGATTGCAAACTATCATTTGCCAAGGCATAAGTCGTCCACGACCTAAGCAAGGAGAGGACTTAGGTCGTACACGACCTAAGGACGAAAATTTAAGTCGCTTCCGACCTAACTGGAATCCAGAATGTGAAGGCCTAGGTCGTCCATGACCTAAGGAGGAAAGTTTGGGTCCTTTCCGACCTAACTGGAGACCAGGGGGGAAAGTTAGCATAGGTCGTCCACGACCTAAGGAGGAGAATTTAGGTCGTTCCCGACCTAACTGGAGATCAGAAGGGGAAGATACATCGAGTTCACGACCTAACGGAAACGGGTTACGACCTTGGAAATTGAGTCATTGCTTGGTTATGCCGCATGAGAAGAAAAGCTACCCCGGAAGTTAACTCGTTTCCGACCTAAGAGGCTTGAGTCGCTAAGAGTTTAAGTCGTTAACGACTTAACTTAGGTCGAAGGTCGCAACGAGGTTAAAATGTGAGTGCTGGGTTGTAATATGTTTGTAATTGTTAAGTCGTGGATCGTTTCTTCTTAAGTCGCGTGAGTAACTAGGTCGTATACGACCTAAGTGTTGTAAATATGGGTCGAGTGTTTTAAGTCGTGAACGACTTAAGTGTTGAGGGGCGTCTGTTGTTAGGTCGTTACCGACTTATGACAAGTCGTAAGTCGCGGGCGTGGGTTAGGTCGTGAAATGTTGTTAGTACTTAGGTCGTGAGTCGGGTGGTCTTATGTGATGAGTCGCGGACGACTTATGATAGGTCGAGTATGAGTTTGTTGTGATGTGTTGTAAACGCCTATAAATAGGCATAGGGTGTCATTTGTAATGGTTGTTGATTTTTGAATAAAATTTCTTGTTGATTGCTGTGTGCTTTCATCTTAAATTGGTAGTTGAGTGTAATCTCCTATCTCCACCTTCGGTTATTCGAGTGCGCTCGAATCAACGATTGTTGAAACCGATTCGTAGAATCAAGTGCGCTTGATCAACGCTTGAAGAATTGAAGATCTTCTCTCACGGTATCGTGCGCGATCAACGTGTCGAAGATAGCTAGAATTCGGTATCTTTGTGATCAACGAATTTGGGCATTTCAGTATCTTCAACCCACCGATTACTATTTTCACCGATTGAAGTTTATTTTGATTAATCCGCTGCGTCACAAATCCATGCACCCATTTCTAAAAGTCGTATGGCACTGTTTCGTCATTTTGGACGGATGTCGCACCTTGCACCGCAGATATTGCACCTTGTGGATATCGATTTTTCGGAGGGCCATAACTCTTGGCTCGTTTAGTGTTATAGGTGCCATAACCAGTCAAAACGAAGCTCTCTATGAGTTATACAGCTATGACAGCTTTCAGCCATCACTGGTTAGTTTCATTCCCAAAAAATCCTATCCGAACCTCAATCGGGCCTTGGAAGTTTTTTACCCTTCGTTTTTTCGTCATCTGGATTTTTTCTGTAAAACGGGGATCCCGTGCCTGCTCTATGATTTACCATCGCTAGAGAGTGGTGCACCATGGTACTGCTCCGTTAAAAATCCACGCACCCATTTCTAAAAGTCATACGACACTGTTTCGTCATTTTGGACGAATGTTGCACCTTGCACCGTAGATGTTGCACCCTGTGGATATCGATTCTTCAGACGGCCATAACTCTTGGCTCGTTTAGAGTTACGGGAGCCATAACCAGTCAAAACGAAGCTCTTTGTGAGTTCTACATCTATGATTGCTTTCTGCCGTCAATGGTTGGTTTCATACCCAAAAATTCCTATCTGAACCTCAATCGGGTCTTGGAAGTTTTTTACCCTTCATTTTTTCGTCACGTGGATTTTTTTTGTAAAATGGGAATCACATGGCTGGTCTATGATTTACCATCTCTGGAGAGTGGTGTGTTATCCCGCCTTTTGGCAAGACTGAGAGTTCAAGGAACTGACTAGGGAACACGGATCATACATCCTTAGCATGAAGTAACTGTTGGATAGCCACAGATATCGATGAATTTTACTCGAGTCTGGATCGATCGACAATTGATAAGACATATCAAGCAAAGCCATGAAATCCAACATTCCATATCTCAAGTCGGTACGAGTACGTACGCTCAACTTATCATCAGTACAAGTTGGAAGAAATGGCCCTGAGTTCGAATCCATTGGGCAAGCCCTAAGTTCGAATCCATTGCTAGAACACGTGTTCGAATCCATCAAGTTTCCCCTCCTTCGAATCTGTAGGTGTTGCTGAGCTTCGTATCCATTGCCTCCGCATCAATCAGAATGGAATTAGCCTTGCGGCAACCTGGTTCGAATCCATCATATTGAAGTCGTCCGAATCCATGAAGTTACACCACTTCGTATCGATCCACTGACCTCGCTTCGAATCCATCATAATGAAGTCCTTCGTGTTGAATATGCGCTTATATGATTTTTGTTTGATGATAATAAACATATATACATTCGTTTAAATGTATTTGATAATATACTATTTTATTTTTCACAGATTAAATAAATATTTGCTGAATAAAATAAATAACACGGAATTTGAATTCAAACGAATATTTTATTCAAACAAATATTTATTACAATTTTGAATAGTATACAAATTCAAGCTCTCACTATTCACTATACAACTTTGATGCAAATTCAATTACATCACTATTTTACATATCATCACCTCACTACATATCACTCACACTCATATTTATCTTCAACTTCATTCCAGTTTGAATCCAGCATCTGAGAAATCTGCAAAAATATTCACTAACGCAGTAAAATTGAAAAAGAAATATTTTTGCAATAATAAAATAAAATATTTTTTTTGAAAATAATTTTTGCCTCAGTTATTTGGGTTGTTCGTCATCATTTATATTTGAATTCATCATACACGAACAACTTGTGACATACACAGTGTATTACTGTATATGCCACAAGGACGTGCACGCCGATATATACACTTGATTGATTTACAGGGACAGGTGAGCACAGGTCAAACCCAAATAAAAAAAAACCGGGTTCAACTCACATGCAATACACCAGGACACGAGCACAAGGTCAAACCCGAGTTTTTGTAACTGGATTCAACTCAAGCGCAAATCAAAAGTACACATGAAACTAAACAGTCAAGTTCAAATGCAATAGGCCGAGAACCAGACTCATGCATGCAACATGGAATGCAAAGACAATGCATCAATGAAAATTCAAATAATGTACAAAAACAAGTCCAGCAGCATGAAGCAGTTATCACAACTTCTGCAGACTCAAGCCAACATGAAACAAAACATGTGATATATATACAATAAAACAACTCCACTAACTCAAATGAACTCGACCAAATAGCCAACATGATCAAAGATTGAATATGAGACCAAACTGCAGCAAGACCACAGCATGTAAATGCATCAAAGCAAGAAAACAACACTGTCAAGCTCGAGACAGTAATGCTACAACATGTATGCAGCCCAATAGACCAAAGTACAACATCAAAGATAGCACTGACTTAAGTATACAAGTGAAACTCCAATAACTCAGTGGACAGGAATGTAACAAAGACCAAGGCTACGGCATAGTGCACCAGAGATATGGAACCACTGCAACAAAAGTGTACAAACACCAATGAACCATCAAAGAATGCAACACAGTAATGAGACCAGATGCAAATGTTCCTAACTGCAAATTCAAACCAAAACACCAAGTGCAACAGCATGAACAAAAGATCAAAGAAAAAGTGAAACAAGTCCAGCTACAAGTTGCAGACTCGAAGCATCAGTGGACACAAATGAACACAATGTCACTGAAACATGTGCAGTCAAATGATCAGAGGCATCAATATGGACACAACAATGCTCAATGGCATGGCAATGCTCAAGACCAAAGCAAACTACAAGATGTAAAGCAGTGCAAACATAAGTGACAACATCAGAAATTATATGCAAATGAACGGTGGTGAAGCAGTGACAACATACTACAATAAATCATCAAAGATTGCAACAGATGGAGCTACAGGAAAGTACTTGAAAACTGCAGCATCAATTAAACGACCAATATAAATGCACATAGCAAGCTACATGAAGACAGAGATCAAAACTTCAGCTCAAACATCAATGCTCAACATCATATGAATCCAAATCAACTGTACTGGACAATTCAAGGAAATGAAGACTGCAGCAATATACAGAAATACAAAATGACCAGAGTCGAACCAACACTGCGGCAAAGTTGTTAAAATATGCAAAACAAGAATGGAAAGTTTACAAAGTATCAAAGCCGTGTTTTTTACCAAGTCAATAATCAACGCCGTGGTCATCACGAAATAAATCACCGAAAGCATATTCATATTGAACAAGTCAGAATCAATCTCAATCGTTCGAGAATAATAAAGTGGCCGAGATGAAGAATTTGACAAATTCAAATCAACATATACGAACGTAATTCTAGGAAATCAAATCCTATATAATACCCAAAATCATCATCGGCAAGAGCATCGAATTCCAAAAAGAAAAATCAATAGAAAGCAAAAAACAAATAATACCGATTCAAGGAGAGAATTTGATCAATGAAGCAGCCGCGTAAGGAACGAGGAGTCAATCGATCAAGGCAACACGCAAAACATCACTGATCGATCAAATTTAAACCGGCGACTTCAAGCCCAAATTTACAGAGCAAGAGGAACGAAAGCCCCAAATTTCTCACAAGCCCTAATTCAGAAGCAAAGCCGCCATTTGAGAAGTATGGGGTCAACTAATAAAGAAAAGAAGGGCCGGCTTTGTTTATATTGATATGAATAGGGTTTTGATATAAAAAGGGGTTTTTAAGTTTATATTTAAAGGGCCTTGTTTTTTAAGTTATTTTGAAATTGTTTTTAAATTTGTATCTAAATTTCAAACTGCTAATTTTCTAGTCGTGTGACTAGGAGACAAATTACGGTGTGTAGTTTGGAAATTCACAACTCGGTTGTTGAGTTGTGGTCAGGGTTTTGAGCGTAGAGTTAGATTAGTCAATAGCGGGTATAGCGAGTTTACGTGTGTAAGCGAGGGACTATCTAATTTCTAGTAGAAACCTTGGGGGCAGCACATAGGCAGGGTTTTGCCGAAGCTGGGCAAATTCTGCGTTGTTCTGTTCTGTTATTTATATTCTGCTATATCTGTGCTGCTATTCTGTGATCTGTGTTAATATTAATTTATTAGCTTCTGCAATTAAGTTTTATAATTTATACTATCACCCTATTCACCCCCCCTCTAGGGTGAAATCGATCCTACAAGTGGTATCAGAGCTAGGAATAGAAGTCAACATTTGTTTTTTAAAAATTCTATTTTTTTGAAAAAAATCAGTTTTTGTTTAAAAATTTGAATTTTTAAAATGGCTTCTTTTAATAATGCTTTTGCAGAAGGTCAATCCATAGTTAGACCACCAATGTTCAATGGTGAATATGCTTTTTGGAAAAATAGGATGAAATTTTTTTTGAAAACCATTGACGCTTGAGATATTGTTGAGACAGGTTGTAGAATACCAACTATAACTGTAGATGATCAGGAAGTAGAGAAACCAAAGGAACAATGGACAGAACTAGAAAATAAATTACAGAATACTAATGCCAAAGCTATGAATTCTATTATCTGTTCATTAGATCAATTTGAATTTAATCGTGTCTCACATTGTCTAACTGCGTAGGAAATATGGCACATATTAGAAGTGACTCACGAAGGAACATCTCAAGTCAAAGAATCTCGCCTTGCCATGCTAAGCAGCGAATACGAGAACTTTACAATGGCGAAAGAATAAAATGTCAAATAGATGTACAGACGACTTTCCAATATCGTATACAAATCAAAAGCTCTCGGAAAAACATACACCGAATTGGAAATAGTCCGGAAAATCCTCAGAGTCCTTCCACGAAGCTTTGAAGCAAAAGTAACTGCCATTCAAGAATCGAAAGATTTAAAACAACTCAAAGTCGAAGAACTCATTGGAAATCTCACCACTTATGAGCTAGAAATGAAATTCAAGGAAGAGCGTGAAGGTGGAGATACTCGAAAGAAATCAATAGCTCTCAAAGGAACAACTGAAAGTGATGATGAGAATGATGATGATGATGATGGAGCAGCAGAGCTGGCGCTACTAATAAAGAAATTCAAAAGGTGGAATCGCAAATACGGAAATCCAGCTCGAAATCATGAATTGAAAAGCAGAATAGGCAAAAGCACTAGACAACCCAGAAGAACAGAAAATCATCTGTTACAAATGCAACAAACCCGGCCATATCAAGCCACAATGTCCTCAAAAACGATCAAATCAAGGAAAGAAACTAAAGAAGAAAAGCTTTGCGGCTACTTGGGATGAAACTGACGAAGATGAAAGTGATAACACTGAGAGTGAGAGTGAAAAAGCAAACATGTGCCTTCATGGTGAAGTTACAGACAGTGATGACGACGAGCCAAGCGAGGTATCAAAACTCACTCATTCTGAATTACTAATTTATTTCCATGAAGTAAATGGCTGTTATGAACGACTTAGGGAAAAATATGCTAAACTTGAATCTCAAAAGGATACTTTGATAGAATGCAATAAACAACTTGATCAATTAGTTAAGAACTGTCAATGTAGAATTCCTAAGTGTGATAAGTGTCCAACATTCGAAGAAGAAATTAAAAAATCGGAAATCAATATAAAATCACTTGAAAATGAAATTCTGATTTTAAAAGAGAATGAAAATACTAGGAGAGAGATTTCTATTAAAAAGTGCACACAGTTGTTAAACGAAAATGAATCTCTCAAAACACAAGTCCAACAACTGTCAACGCCTTAGATAAATTTTCAAAAAGTGAAAAATCGTTGAATATGCTATTAGGAAAGCAAACTGTTAATATGGTTAGACAAGGACTTGGATATAATAATTCGAAAATTGTTGAAAGCAATATTAATCAAGTTAATTCTATGAGCACAATTTGTAAAAAATTTGGAAACAATCACAATAATTGTTGGTATAGACCCAAACATATGAAAACAATACCGATTTGGGTTCCAAAAGGCACAAATATAAAATCTCTCAAAGTTAAACAAATTTGGGTGCCGAAGGGAACAATTATAAATAGTTTTGGGTATCCACAAAATTATCATTCTAAATATTTTGCCACTAACAATCATGGACCTATAAAAACAAATAGGTCACTAAACTCTCTTCTCGTGTAGGTATGCTGGCAGGCTAAGGAACAACAGCAATGGTACTTGGATTCTGGCTGTTCCAGGCACATGACAGGCGATAAATCGAAGTTCCTTAGCCTAGAAAAGTACAAAGGTGGCAGAGTCACAATGGGGAACAATGACAAGTGTAAAATTGTCGGTAAAGGTAAAGTAGGTAACAATACATTTACCTTGAATGACGTACTATATGTTGAAAATCTGCACCACAATTTGATATCAATCAGCCAGCTATGTGATAAAGGTATGAATGTTATCTTTGATTCTGACTTGTGCAAAATTGTTGACAAATCATCAAAAGAAATCTTATTTTCAGGAAAAAGGAAAGGTAATATATATTCTCTATCTTTTGATGATCTCATCCTCTCTAAATATTTGGTAGCTAAGGATATAGAAGTGAATTTATGGCATAGACGTTTAGGGCATGCTAGTATGAACTTATTAAACAAATTAAAAAGGAAAAGTTTGGTAAGAGGGTTGCCATCACATGAGTTTGAAACCGAAAACATCTGTAAAGCATGTACTTTGTGAAAACTTAAAAAATCATCGTTTCATGCCAAAAACAATGTAAGCACTTCTAGAGTTCTTGAACTAATTCATATGGATCTATTTGGACCTAATGACATTGCTAGCTTAGGAGGTAAGAAATATTGCTTTGTGTTAGTTGATGATTACTCAAGATATACATGGGTATATTTCTTGGCTAAAAAATCAGAAACTTTTTCATACTTCACAAGATTCGCAAAATTTGTGCAAAATGAAAAAGAAGTCTCTATTGTTTCGTTAAGAAGTGATCATGGTGGAGAATTTGAAAATTATGAATTTGAAACTTTCTGTGATGAAAACGGAATCAAACATGAGTTCTCTGCACCACGTACTCCACAACAAAATGGGGTAGTTGAGAGAAAGAATCGAACTTTACAAGAATTGGCTAGGTCTATGTTAAATGAATATGAACTACCTCTGCATCTCTGGGCAGAAGCTGTAAAAATAGCATGTTATGTAATGAATAGAGTTATCATTAGACCGATTCTTAACAAAAACCCCTATGAGCTATGGTTCAACAAAAAACCAAACATCGCTTACTTCAAAGTGTTTGGATGTCCTTGCTATATTCTTAATACAGGTGATCAGTTAGGAAAATTTGAAGCAAAGGCTGATGATGGCATCTTCATGGGTTACTCTTCGAGAAGCAAAGCTTATAGAGTCTACAACAAAAAGACTAAAACAATCGTAGAGTCAATCAATGTGAAATTTGATGAAGGCATTGACGAACAGGATACATCCAAAAGCAACGTTGAAGAGGAGAAAGAAACAGATGAGTTTGAAAAACCAAAAGAAACTGCTGATGCTAGAGAAACTACCACAACTCAAGAAGTCCGAAGAAATCTGGATCCAGAAAAGCTGAAATACAAAACAGACCATCCACCAGAATTGGTAATTGGAAACCCTATAGCAGGTATACAAACTCGTTCATCCTTTAAAAATCTATGTGATCTGTGCTTATATAGTGGATTTATTTCAGAAATTGAACCAAATAACATAGATTCAGCCCTTAATGATGAAAACTGGTTCATGGCCATGCAAGAAGAGCTAAATCAGTTTGAACGAAATAATGTTTGGAGTCTAGCACCTAGACCTAAGGATTATCCAGTTATAGGAACAAAATGGATTTTTGAAAATAAATATGATGAATCTGGAAATATAATTAGAAATAAAGCTAGACTAGTTGCTAAAGGATACAATCAAATTGAAGGAGTTGACTTTGATGAAACTTTTGCGCCTGTAGCTAGACTAGAATCAATTAGAATATTGTTAGATTTTGCTTGTTACAAAGGATTTAAACTAAGACAAATGGACATTAAGAGTGCTTTTCTTAACGGAGTTTTAAAAGAAGATGTGTTTGTTGAACAACCAGAAGGTTTTGAAAGTCATGAATATCCAAACCATGTATACAAACTAAAGAAGGCATTATATGGATTAAAACAAGCTCCCAGAGCTTGGTATGAATGTCTTACTTCTTATCTCCTTGAAAATGGTTTCAAAAAGGGATGTGTAGATACCACACTATTTCTGTTGCATGAAAACGATGATCTTTTGATTGTTCAAATATATGTTGATGACATCATTTATGGTGCTACTAAAAAGTTATTGTATGAGAAATTTGAAAAAGTCATGCAGGAAAAATTCGAAATGAGCTTGGTTGGAGAGTTAAAATTCTTTTTAGGATTTCAAATCCAACAAAGCAATAAAGGCACATTCATATCTCAAACAAAATATATTAGGGAACTTGTCAACAAATTTGGATTGAAAGATGCTAAACCAGCAAGAACTCCCATGAGTACAACACTTAAACTTGACAAGGATGAAAAGGGTAAGACAGTTGATCAAAAGCAGTACAGAGGTATGATTGGATCACTCCTTTATCTTACCGCCTCTTGACCTGACATCATGTTTTCTGTCTTCTTATGTGCGCGTTTTCAATCTAACCCAAAAGAATCTCATTTAAAAGCTGTTAAAAGAATTATAAGATATTTGTTGCATACCCCACGATTTGGTCTTTGGTATCCATCAAACGATAATTTTGAATTGAAAGGTTTTTCAGATGCTGATTATGCTGGAAATCTGGTTGATAGAAAAAGTACTAGTGGAGCATGTTTTATGTTAGGACATTCATTAGTTGCATGGTCGAGTAGAAAACAAAATTGTATTGCATTATCCACAACAGAGGCAGAGTATATTGCTTTGAGCGGTTGCTCTGCTCAAATCTTATGGATGATACAAACTTTGCATGACTATGGCCTAAATTTTAAACATGTACCACTAATGTGTGATAGCAAAAACGCAATTGATCTCACAAATAATCCTGTACATCACTCGCGAACAAAACATATAGATGTAAGACATCATTTTATTAGAGATCATATTTCCAAAGAAAATATCTGCATAAATTTTATTTCAACTGATTCTCAATTGGCAGACATCTTTACAAAACCCCTACCAGAAAATAGTTTTTGTAAACTACGACTCAGTCTAGGTGTTTTAGAAATTTGCTGAATATTTAACATTTTTTTTTCTCCCTACAAATCATCGAAGAAATAAATAGTGATTGAAAAATTGATGAGTATTGATATTTATCATATATTATTAGTCTAGACGGTATAATTAGTAAATTTTTCAAATTAAACAAGAGTCATAAATTTTGTTGGTAAAAAATTCCATGACCATCTCGATTTCTATCATATTTCTAACGACCATCACTCATCAAAATTCTATATAATTTGTCGATGTGTGGTATTTTAAACAGGAATCATTCGTTTTTTGTCATTTTCACATTTTTAAAAAAAAAATAAAAAAAAAATAAATACCATAGTATTCACTCTCATTTAAAAGTCCTTACGGTTATGCATGGGTGAATTACTTGGAATTTGTTATGTGCTTCCATGCTCATTTAAAAGTCCTCACGGTTATGCACGTATGGAACGCATATCAAAAGTTGATTTTTTTAAAAATAAACAAGTTGATTCTAATCCCATTTAAAAGTCCTCACGGTTATGCGTGGTTAGAAGATACTTGAATTCATTTTTTTTTTTTAAAAATAAAATTGGAATACTACTAATCTCATTTAAAAGTCCTAACGGTTATGCATGGTTAGTAGATATTCAAATTCCTGATAAAAATATACCACAAATAGACACAACTGTATAGTTTTATATGATGATATCATTCCTATCATTCTAAAAGTGGAATATGCGCCTAACAAAATATTTATGATTTTTGTTTGATTTTTTTTGAAATTTAATATTTATATTCAATTGAGTTTTAATGTTGGATTAATATCAATTACTTTATCTCTATTTTCCCTAACACTATTATTCTTTTGCTGATAACAAAAGGGGGAGAGAAAAGTTAAGATTTTGTCAAATAAAATCAAGCAAAGGACAAATAATTTTCTATTTGCATATTTTTATTTGAATGCATATATGTAGGGGGAGTTTTGTGTAGAAATGAAGCATTTAAATAGGGGGAGCAATTAGGATATATCAATGATCAAATACATTTAACATATTCAAAATCTTAAATATATGTTTGTTATCATCAAAAGGGGGAGATTGTTGAATATGCGCTTATATGATTTTTGTTTGATGATAATAAACATATATACATTCGTTTAAATGTATTTGATAATATACTATTTTATTTTTCACAGATTAAATAAATATTTGCTGAATAAAATAAATAACACGGAATTTGAATTCAAACGAATATTTTATTCAAACAAATATTTATTACAATTTTGAATAGTATACAAATTCAAGCTCTCACTATTCACTATACAACTTTGATACAAATTCAATTACATCACTATTTTACATATCATCACCTCACTACATATCACTCACACTCATATTTATCTTCAACTTCATTCCAGTTTGAATCCAGCATCTGAGAAATCTGCAAAATATTCACTAACGCAGTAAAATTGAAAAAGAAATATTTTTGCAATAATAAAATAAAATATTTTTTTTGAAAATAATTTTTGCCTCAGTTATTTGGGTTGTTCGTCATCATTTATATTTGAATTCATCATACACGAACAACTTGTGACATACACAGTGTATTACTGTATATGCCACAAGGACGTGCACGCCGATATATACACTTGATTGATTTACAGGGACAGGTGAGCACAGGTCAAACCCAAATAAATAAAAAAAAACCAGGTTCAACTCACATGCAATACACCAGGACACGAGCACAAGGTCAAACCCGAGTTTTTGTAACTGGATTCAACTCAAGCGCAAATCAAAAGTACACATGAAACTAAACAGTCAAGTTCAAATGCAATAGGCCGAGAACCAGACTCATGCATGCAACATGGAATGCAAAGACAATGCATCAATGCAAATTCAAATAATGTACAAAAACAAGTCCAGCAGCATGAAGCAGTTATCACAACTTCTGCAGACTCAAGCCAACATGAAACAAAACATGTGATATATATACAATAAAACAACTCCACTAACTCAAATGAACTCGACCAAATAGCCAACATGATCAAAGATTGAATATGAGACCAAACTGCAGCAAGACCACAGCATGTAAATGCATCAAAGCAAGAAAACAACACTGTCGAGCTCGAGACAATACTGCTACAACATGTATGCAGCCCAATAGACCAAAGTACAACATCAAAGACAGCACTGACTTAAGTATACAAGTGAAACTGTAATAACTCAGTGGACAGGAATGTAACAAAGACCAAGGCTACGGCATAGTGCACCAGAGATATGGAACCACTGCAACAAAAGTGTACAAACACCAATGAACCATCAAAGAATGCAACACAGTAATGAGACTAGATGCAAATGTTCTTAACTGCAAATTCAAACCAAAACACCAAGTGCAACAGCATGAACAAAAGATCAAAGAAAAAGTGAAACAAGTCCAGCTACAAGTTGCAGACTCGAAGCATCAGTGGACACAAATGAACACAATGTCACTGAAACATGTGCAGTCAAATGATCAGAGGCATCAATATGGACACAACAATGCTCAATGGCATGGCAATGCTCAAGACCAAAGCAAACTACAAGATGTAAAGCAGTGCAAACATAAGTGACAACATCAGAAATTATATGCAACTGAACAGTGGTGAAGCAGTGACAACATACTACAATAAATCATCAAAGATTGCAACAGATGGAGCTACAGGAAAGTACTTGAAGACTGCAGCATCAATTAAACGACCAATATAAATGCACATAGCAAGCTACATGAAGACAGAGCTCAAAACTTCAACTCAAACATCAATGCTCAACATCATATGAATCCAAATCAACTGTACTGGACAATTCAAGGAAATGAAGACTGCAGCAATATACAGAAATACAAAATGACCAGAGTCGAACCAACACTGCGGCAAAGTTGTTAAAATATGCAAAAAAAGAATGGAAAGTTTACAAAGTATCAAAGCCGTGTTTTTTACCAAGTCAATAATCAACGCTGTGGTCATCACGAAATAAATCACCGAAAGCATATTCATATTGAACAAGTCAGAATCAATCTCAATCGTTCGAGAATAATAAAGTGGCCGAGATGAAGAATTTGACAAATTCAAATCGACATATACGAACGTAATTCTAGGAAATCAAATCCTATATAATACCCAAAATCATCATCGGTAAGAGCATCGAATTCCAGAAAGCAAAATCAATAAAAAGCAAAAAACAAATAATACCGATTCAAGGAGAGAATTTGATCAACGAAGCAGCCGCGTAAGGAACGAGGAGTCAATCGATCAAGGCAACACGCAAAACATCACTGATCGATCAAATTTAAACCGGCGACTTCAAGCCCAAATTTACAGAGCAAGAGGAACGAAAGCCCCAAATTTCTCACAAGCCCTAATTCAGAAGCAAAGCCGCCATTTGAGAAGTATCGGGTCAACTAATAAAGAAAAGAAGGGCCGGCTTTGTTTATATTGATATGAATAGGGTTTTGATATAAAAAGGGGTTTTTAAGTTTATATTTAAAGGGCCTTGTTTTTTAAGTTATTTTGAAATTGTTTTTAAATTTGTATCTAAATTTCAAACTGCTAATTTTCTAGTCGTGTGACTAGGAGACAAATTCTGCTATATCTGCTATTTATATTCTGGGTAAATTCTGTGTTGTTCTGTTCTGTTATTTATATTCTGCTATATCTGTGCTGCTATTCTGTGATCTCTGTTAATATTAATTTATTAGCTTCTGCAATTAAGTTTTATAATTTGTACTATCACCCTATTCACCCCCCCTCTAGGGTGAAATCGATCCTACACTTCGGATCCATGAAGTTACACCACTTTGTATCGATCCAGTGACCTCTCTTCGAATCCATCACAATGAAGTCCTTCGGACCCGTGAAGTTACACCACTTCGTATCGATCCAGTGACCTCGCTTCAAATCCATTCTATTGTGACAACTTCGTATCGATCGGCTATGGCACATAACGATCGATATGAGCAAACTTCTGCCCGAACCCATTCCTTCGAATCCATTAAGTCAAGCGGCGAAATCGTGGAGTCGACCCAATAAACTCGGAGAAAAAAGTGGATCAACCCGAGAAGCACGTGCCACGTCAACATCCTCATGCACAAGCATATCGGTTCGACCTTATCGATTCGAACTGCATCGATTCGAACTAAGCCATCTGACAAAGATCATCATCTTTAATCGATCATAACTTGAGATCCACAAGTCCGAATGCCATGAAATTTCCACAGGAGCTTACGAACATATAGAAGAATATCCACACCAAATTTTACCTCGATTGGATAATTTTTTGATCGATTCGAATGGAGTTCGAATCGATCCTGAAGCGGGCCCAATTTTCTTGAGGCCGGGCCTGTGGGCCCCCCTCACGTGCCAGAAGTGGTCTCCCGAATTTTCAACAAAATATCAGCATCCTACGCCTATAAATAGAGCCCCTGGTCATTCGGAATGGGGATCGGAGAATTCAGAGAGATAAAGCACGCCCGGACGCTGCCAGAATCACTCCACATCGTCATCATTGCCGCTGATTCCGAATTTAAGCTTATTATCCGCTATATTTCGTTATAGAACACTTGTAATCTTCAAGTATCAAGCAATAAAGTGATAAAACTTCATAATGGACGTAGGCAAATCACGGAACCACCCTAAATTACTATCTTCCATACAATTTACCTTTTTATGACTTGGAGTTTTTGTTAGATAATCCTCATTTTCAATTTGATTTCTTCATTTATTATCTCTTCAAAAACTTCCGAAGAGTTTTGCCCAATTTTGGTGCAAACACTTTGGTGCTTTCACTGAGAAAACCCAGATTTTCTCCTGCTCGTTGGATGTGTCATCGATACCGGATTGAATAAATCTAAGAGAGATCCAGACTTCAATTTCAGACTCCTTCCATACTATTCAGATTTACCAAAATCTAGGTAAGGATTCTACACCTCAAGATGGTTAACACAAGAACCACTTCTACCGCCGCTGGTCAAGACGGCCGGGATAGACAAAATCCCGTGCAACTACCTCCACCCAATCAATATGATACCGGACATTCAGATCCATCAGGTCCGATCACTAGACAAGAGTTCCAGACATTACTCCAGGAACTAACCCAAAGTTGGCAACAGTTGACTGAACAATTACGCGCCAATGCTGAGTTGACTAATCAACTAAATCGCTAAAGTCGTAGAAGATCCAGAAGGGATCATGCCCCTCATTCTTCCATTGAAAGCTCTGCCTCGTCTGATTACAGCGGCAGATTCACTCGTCCCAGGCTAGACGGAAGTCATGCGCATGCTGTTGGTCACCATCAAGCATTAACTGTTGGGCAGATAAGAGTTGGTCCTTCCGCCAGTTTTCATACCGGACCCTCCTCCCAAGGAGGCACTGTTTCATAACATACCACGGATAACCATGCCACCGCCACTGCAGTTGACATAGGAGTGGATACCCGAAATCACTCCAATCAGAACTACCACCAGCAGGAACATGCTCCAAAACCATATGTCCCAGAAGACGTCGAGCCAAGGAGGCGAGATACGTATCGTCGACCGCGCCCGATCCCACCTCGCACTGTGGAACCCGACCACACTTTGGCTCACTACCCTTCGAATATAGCAACACCTGGCCTCTCAGCTATGGTACGCTAAATGATTCGCGAAAGTTAGGGCTTAACAAATGATGATAGGGGAATCTTCCGAAGTCATACTCCGTTCACTGATGACATATTATATGTTGAACCTCCTCGGCGATTCAGGATGCTGACTCTGCCCATGTATGAAGGAAGTTCCGACCCTAATCAACATATTCTGAAATACGAATGGACGATGACTGCTGTAAGAGCTGATGATGCAGTAAAATGCTGTAGTTTTCCTATTTCTTTAGGGGGGAATTGCGACGATGTGGTTTACACGATTACCACCACGATCTATCTCATCATTTGACCAATTGGCTACTAAATTCGTTGAACAGTTTCGTATGCACATTGCCATGCCTAAAGACGTAAATACTTTATCCAGTGTCACTCAAGCTCCAAGAGAGACATTCAGGCGATATTTGGAAAGATTCAATACCGCTTGTGCAGAGATCACTAACCCCAATGATAATTTAATCTTGATGCCTTGACTAAGGGGATTGACCCCAACTCTGAATTTGGAAATTGGCTAGCTGGGAAGCGTCCCGCATCGTTGGATCGTTTCTACTTCAAAGCCGCTCAATTCTTAAGGCGTGAGGATGCAAAAAAATCTAGGAAGCAGGACGATGCGAGAACTAGCAATGAAGAAATTCAAAGGAATGTGGCAGCTAAACAGTTAGGGGAGAGCTCTGGAAATGTCCAACTGAATATTCAAAGCAAGCAAACCCAACCGAGGAACGGTGATAATAGAAATAAGAAGCAAGATCAGAATCGTGGCCCGTGACGTAAAGCACAAATGTTTGAAAGCTATACACCACTGAACATGTCGCTGGAAAACGTTTGTCTACAGACTTGTAATGCAATGCGGTATAAAAAGCCGACTCCGAAGCCATCGATGAAGAGACAGATTCAAACAGGAAAATTCAGTAGATTCCACGAAAGTTACGGACATAATACCAATGATTGCAGACATTTGCAAGATCTCATTGAGAAATTGATCAGGGAAAGGAAGTTAGATCAATTCGTGCGGGCGCCACAAGCTGGTGGTATGGGCCCGTCATACCAAAACCGTGCGCAAGACCAAGAGAGACAGGAGGAGCCTGCTCGTACAGGTAGGAGATTGGTTATTAATACAGTTAGTGGTGGTCCTCATCCAGCGGACCGAAGCTGGAGGGAAATGGAGTCATACGCCAATTCGATCAGGCATATGGATTTCGAGAGTTACAGTACGCTTGATGAAGGGGCCCCGGCCAAACAACAGAGAACTATGGCAGATGACGTCATATTTAGAAACCGGGATGCTGATAAGGTCGAAACCCCAAATATAGACCCACTAGTCATATCTGCCCAGGTTGGTCCTACTTGGATGAAGATGATCCTGGTGGATAGTGGGAATTCATTAAACATCTTGTTTAAGAGAGCATATGATCAAATGAAGATGGAAGCCAAAGATTTAAAGCCTTGTCAATCTAGTATCCATGGCTTCAATGGAAGTGCTAATATACCCACTGGAGTAGTGGAGTTGCCAGTAGAGTTAGGAGTCGGAGAACGCCGAAGAGTTCGAATGTTACAGTTTGTTGTCTTAAATATCCACTCTCCATATAATGCTTTTTTGGGCCGACCAAACCTTGACGAATTCAGGGAAGCGATTGCCCCGTGGTGCTTAACTTTAAATTTTCCCACTGATCATGGGATTGGAGCCATTCAGGGAGATCAGGCTGCTGGGAGAGCCTGCTATGTTGCTGAGCTGCGAGAAGCGCAGCGAAAGAAAAAAGGAAATGGCATGGAGGAATCTCTCTGCGTCCGTTTCACCGATGATTGACAATTAGTGCCTAGGGCTCGGCCCGGGCACCACGACCAATTCCAGAGCGATCTTGACCCCAGAGACACTGAAGATATGATGAATCTAAAGAAAGTCAGGCTTTCCCAGCCGAGCTGACGATTGATGTTCCAATTGATGATGATGATGATTGAAAAATGTTAAAAATTGGGTCTCAGCTAAACCCACAAGCACAACAGGAATTGATCGAATTTCTCCAAGCAAATCTAGACGTATTCGCTTGGACGCACTCTGATATGTGTGGAATTACGCTGGACATCGCGAGCCACACTTTGAATATTGACCCACGGTATAACCCGGTCAAACAAAAGAGACGCGGCATGGATCTAGAGAGATATGCCGCCCTCAAAGAAGTAGTTGATAAGCTAAAGGCGAATGGGTTTATCCGGGATGCTCTGTACCCGGAGTGGGTATCCAACCCTGTACTTGTCCGAAAACCAAACGGGAAATGGAGAACGTGCATTGATTGCTCTGACTTAAATAAGGCTTGTCCGAAAGACAGCTTTCCATTTCCCCGAATTGAGCAACTTGTGGATTCAACGGCCGGGCACGAATCCCTGTCTTTCATGGATGCTTACTCTGGTTACAATCAGATACCCATGCATGTGCCCGACCAAGAACATACGAGCTTTGTAACTGATCTGGGACTATACTGCTACAAGGTCATGCCTTTTGGATTAAAAAATGCCGTAGCAACTTACCAACGTTAAGTCAACCGGATGTTTGCCGACCAGATCGGAAAAACTATTGAAGTTTATGTACATGACATGTTGGTGAAATCGCAGTACTCAACTGATCACGTCAGAGATTTAGAATCAATGTTCAATGTCCTCCGGAGATACTGAATGAAGCTTAATCTGCTAAAATGTCGTTTTGGCGTTGCATCCTGAAAATTCCTTGGGTTCATCGTCAACGCCCGAGAAATAGAGGCCAACCCCGAAAAGATCTGGGCCATCAGGAATCTTCAAACTCCAAGGACCATAAAGCAGGTTCAGAGTCTTAATGGGAAGGTTGCAGCACTGAGCATGTTCATCTCAAATCAACTGACAAATGCATACCCTTCTTCGATCTGATCCGAAAAGGGAAACGAAACTTCGAATGGACTACGAAATGCGAGGGCGCATTTCAATCACTAATTTAGCATCTTTCCACACCGCCGATTCTTTCAAAACCTGTTGTCAATGAATAGTTGTATCTCAACCTGGCGGTATCTGAAAACGCAACCAGTGCTGCGTTAGTTCGGGAGGAAGACCGAGTTCAGAAACCGGTCTACTATGTTAGTAAACGATTAACCGGAGCCGAGAGAAATTATCCAAGGCTAGAAAAGTTGGCATATTGCCTAGTCATCACCTCGAGGAAGCTCCATCCGTATTTTTAGGCTTATCCTTACACTGTGTACACCGATCAGCCGTTACGACAGGTCCTCACACGACCTGAGACGTCTGGCAGGTTATTGAAATGGAAGATTGAACTGAGTCAATTCGACATCACATATACTCCGAGAAGGGCCATGCACGGTCAAGTCCTAGTAGATTTCATTGCCGAATTCACTGTTCCTGAAGACTTACCCAAAACTAGCAAATCTCCTGAATACATATGGAAGCTGTATACTGATGGTGCATCCAACGATCGTTGCTCGGGCACAGGGTGGTGCTTGAAGCCCCTGAGGGTCGATCCATATGCTACGCTTTAAAGTTTGATTTCCGTGCAACCAACAATGAAGCTGAATATAAGGCTTTGCTTACTAGGTTGAAGTTAGCCCGTGACCTAAGGATTATCGCTGTGGAAATTTACTATGATTCCCAGTTGGTAGTATGCCAAGTTCGGGGTGAATACCAGGCCAAAGATCGAAGACTAGCTGCTTATCTA
The DNA here is from genome assembly GCA_030765085.1 of Allium cepa. NCBI lineage: Eukaryota > Viridiplantae > Streptophyta > Magnoliopsida > Asparagales > Amaryllidaceae > Allium > Allium cepa. The sequence continues at coordinate 246,977,957 of CM060930.1, forward strand.
ACCCGAGTCCGGGAGATGCTTGATCAGTTCGATTATTATACCAATTTCTACGTACCCCGAGAGCACAATCAGAAAGCCGATTCGTTGGCAAAGTTGGCAAGTACAGGCGAGGCTCAACACTTGGGACTCGTTCCTGTTGAAACTTTATCCTCTCCGAGCATTGATCGAGCGGAGAATGATTTCACATTTGAGGCTACTTCCAGCAGGGAGTCATGGATGACACCCTAGCAAGACTACATTGAGCATGGTATATTACCTAAGCGTCGAAGTGTGAAAAGACAAGTTCTTCGAAGAGCTTAACGATTTGTCATTCAGAATGGAGTTATGTATCGAAGGGGGTATTCTATTCCACTTCTCCGGTGTATCGCGCGCGATGAAGTCAAACTAGTGTTACACGATGTGCACGAAGGAGAATGTGGCGATCCCATGGGGAGCAAGCACTTGCCAAGAAAATACTCCGATATGGAAACTATTGGCCCACTGTTAACCACGATGATATGGACTATGCTAAAAAATGTGATAAATGCCAAAAACACGCTCGGATTCCTAGAGCCCCACTTACTGAGATAACCCAAATGGTCAATCCATGGTCATTCCCAATATGGGGGTTGACATAATTGGTGCATTGCCTTTAGCTAAAGGTGGCGCGAAGTACGCCATCGTCGCAGTTGATTACTTTACCAAATGGGCTGAAGCTGAACCCCTCGCAACAATTACGACAAAGAAAGTAATCAACTTCGTAGTACGCAACATCATCTGCCGGTTTGGTCTCCCGCATACTGTTATCACCGATAATGGAGCCCAATTCGACAGTGTTTAATTCAAGAATTTCTATCAACGATTCCACATCCATAAGAAATTCTCTGCAGTAGCGTACCCTCAAGCAAATGGTCAAGTTGAAGCTGTTAATAAGGTTATCAAGTCTATTTTGAAGAAACGAATGGAAAAAACCTAGGCCAAGTGGGTTGATGAACTTCCTATGGCTTTATGTGCTTACCAAAGAACTCACCAAACTACAACTGGACACACTCCATTTTCTCTATCTTACGGCTCTGAAGCCGTCATTCTAGTCGAAATAGAGGTTCACGCTCATCGTGTAACATATTATGATCCGAAAACGAATGCCATATTACTTGCTGAATCTCTGGATCTACTCGATGAGAAGCGTGAAGAAGCTGATTTGAGGGAATGCGCATATCGGGGTCGAGTCGCTCGAATATACAATGCCAAGGTCCGACCGCGAACCTTTGAACTCGGCGATCTCGTACTCAAGAGAATTTATTCGGTCCCTTCGCACATGAAACCAAATTGGGTGGGGCCGTATGTGATTTCACAAAAGCTCGGAGGTTGCACTTTCAAGTTGTCGACCGTTGACGGTCTTACTTTGCCGAAAGCATGGAATAGCGAAAGTCTCCGTCGCTACTACACATGACAGGCTTTATTTATCTATTTTAGTCAATTTCTTCTTTTACATTTTATTTCGAAGTTTGAATTTGTAATAAGGCAACTGATTTTTCCATGCTTCTTTCATTTCAGTAATAAAATGCCATCTCTTCTAGCCAGAGCTGTGTGATGCTCAATATCACAATGCATGAAGAGCTAAGTTCCATCATACGGTGGGATTTATTCAAATAGGGAATGACTGTGATACTACCGGTCACTCACTAAGTGAAACCCGAGCTCGGGGGCAAAACACTACACCAGCATTTACAAGGATTGATACACGACAATCCTTCCACTAACTCCAAATTCCCAGAGTGCGAATTTGAGTATAAACATCCAATAAATAGTTCCCAGAGTGCGAACGGACTACAAATTCTCAGAGTACGAATTGGAGTATAAACATCCAATAAATCATTCCCAGAGTGCGAACGGCCTCCAAATTTCCAGAGTGTGAATTGGAGTATAAACATCCAATAAATCGTTCCCAGAGTGCGAACGGACTCCAAATTTCCAAAGTGTGAATTGGAGTATAAACATCCAATAACTCATTCCCAGAGTGCGAACGGACTCCAACTTCGCAGAGCATGAATTGGAGTATAAACGTAAATTACAAGTTCCCAGAGTGCGAACCGAAATATCGATACTAACTCCAAGTTCCCAGAGCACGAAGCAGAGTATAAACATCATTTCCAGGTTCCCAGAGCGCGAACCGTGTTACAAACATCGATAACTCTCAAATTCCCAGAGTGCGAACAAGATTATCGATCTCAAATTATCCTAACTCCCCAAAATGTGGACATATGCTTTAGATAGGCAATAAGTGCGATCAACCACCAAAGTACAAATGTTGTACCCCGAAACTGGGGAGCAAAAAAGCATAAGTATTAATCGCTAACTGAAGCAGTACAATGCCCGGAGTTCAACTCATTCATCAATCATGACATGTCATCGAGTTTTTCAGACTTGGCAAATAAAGAACGAACTCTACTTGACGGTAAAAAACACCACAAGTGCACCGGATTGAAAGCCAAACACTGCAAATGCTTAAGTAAAAGAAAAGAACAATTTCCCATTCCATCAACTAACAAAAAGAAGTTTGATTACATGGCAAATCAAAAAATTTCAATTAAGTGGAGGCCAAATCCACACTTATACACGACACTAAAAGAACGAAAGAAGAAGTAAAAGAACTGTTATTTACAACTACGTAACAAGTCAAGAAGCCCAATCCTTCTTCTACCGAGGCTTCTTCTTTGGAGTCGAGCCGCTGGACCCACTACCCGGTTTCCTCCGAGATTTCTTGCCCTTTATTATCCCGCCTTTTGGCAAGGCCGAGATACCAAGGAACCGACTGAAGAAAAACAGGATCACACGTCTTCAACTTTGAATGATTGTTGGGCAACTGCAAATATCGATGAATTTTGTCCGAGTCCGGATCTGGCTACAATTGGTAAGACAGTCAAGCGAAGCTGTGGAAACCAACGTTCCAAATTTAGAGACAATCCAAGTTCGTATGCTCAAGTTATCGCCAATGGAAAGTGGAGGAGACAACCTCAGTTCGAATCGATCAGAAGTCCTGATTCGAATAGATCAGAAGAAGTTTGGGTTCGAAGCCATAAGATAGCCTCACGATCGAATCCATAAGCCATGCATTGGTTCGAATCCATTCCACGAGACCTTGGTTCGAATCCATCCCATTAGGCCTTGGTTCGAATCCATCGAGGTATTCCCGTCCTCGAATCCCTCAAGAACCATCCTTCGAATCCATGAAGTTCATGAAGCTTCGACTCCAATTCATAACCATCTTCGAATCCATGGAGCAAAGAACTCTTCGAATCGATCGAACCATGGAACGCCTTGATCGATACGAAGAAACGCACGTGTGATCGAATCGAAGGAGCATACCTTCGAATCCTTCTCTTCAAATCCACCAAGTAATCGTGACTAGAACTACGGATTTTACCCAAAAAACTCGGAGAAAAATGGGGGTTGACCCGGGGAACGCGCTAGCCACATCACCAAGCACATGCTCAGGCGATCGATTCGAAATAACGATATTCTGATCGATTCGAAGGAGCTCAATATTGATCGATTCGAAGTAACGATACGTTTATCAATTCGAAGGAGCTCAACTTTGATCGATTCGAAGTCATGTAGGGCTTCATGGATTCGAATTGCTTCTCTGACCCAAGGTCTCATCGAGTCGAACTACATGGAGTCCGGGCGTACCGATTCGAAGTTCATCGATTCGACTCGTGTCGATTCGAGTCAGTCGATTCGAACGTTCTTGCTTCTGGGACTCCCACTCTTCTGATTTGCTCCAACATCTGAACTACGACCAATTTCAAGTTGAACTTTAACGAACTCACTGAACTTTAGCATACTTGACTTCGGCGAGCTTCGGCCTTACATAATCGAATTTGACTTGACCTCTCTTTTGGAGCTCGTCGATGGCACCATGACTTAACCAAAATATAATCAATTTATACTTGAATTGGTCAGTAGCATCTGGATGGCGTGGAAGTGACGGTCAGCGATGACGGTCATTTTCATTCTCAAATTCCAAAGTTTCGTCGTTCGGACGTCTTGTTTCAACTTGTGAAATCTATTTAAGTTATGCACAACACTTGCACTGTACGACATATTCATACACTGTACACTGGGGGAATGCATGGGATTTTTATGTATTTAACGCCGCTTTCTGGTGAGTTTGTTAATTATGGAATCTTCGAGTTCTCAACAACAAGAAGTACAAAGCTCGCCTCCTCCAGTGCTTGAGATTCCGGAAATCCCTCCGGAAGTTATAGATCCGGCTCCTGATGAGTTGCCGGAGGCCATATTTATCGAAGACCCTGTCGACTCGGTTCAGTCCAATATCTCGGAGTCTCTGTTGGGCCGGATATGCTTGAAGCATAACATATCCCTGGATGATGTTCTATTACCTAGTGCTAATGACAGGCCACATAACCCACCTGAAGGATATACTGCCTTTTACTGTCATGCCTGCGCGGCTGGATCTCTTCCTCCTTTTTACCAATACATCCGAGAGATGTTGTTGTATTTAGGAATTGCTCCTTCACAACTCCATCCCGACGGTCATGCATTACTGAATAGCGTTATTGTCATATTTATGGATTGCCTTTTTCGCCCGCCAAGGCCAAACGAGATCAGGCATTTATTCAATTTCAAGAGTAGGGGTGATAGCCCGTCTTTCACTTTTCTGGAAGCGGTCAGGAACTGTCAGGTTGTGACTGGGGCCTGGACCAGGCTTAGTTATTTCAAGAATGAGTCGTTTTTTGTTCAATGCCCCCTAGGGTTTGCCAGGAGATGGTTATCCAGACGTAAGTATCATAATTCATCTTTGAATGGCCACTTTTAATACTTACACTAATACTCTGTTACTCTTACAGCCATCATTTCGAGACCTACCGGTGGGCACTATAGAGGCGTCGTTCAAAACTTGCAAAGGGTCCCAAGCGACTCAAGGCACATTGACTTGCTGTTGACCGACGATAACTTAAGGACATTGGGTTTGATTGGGATGAGCCAGAGTATTGTAATTGAAGGGTTGGCAAAATCGGCCTCGAGGAAGAAGAAGAAAGTGGCAAAAAGAAAACCTGGCGTTGAGATAAGAGAAGCGAGCGATGAAGAAAGAACGCCCACGGACACTGAGATAGCAGCCGACCTTTCCCGAATAGAAGAGGGTCAGAAAGGCAAGGCTGATGTATCTAAGTTTAAGAGATGGAAGTCTGTAGTCGTAACCCGTTCCAAACCTGGGGTTACTGTCTCCGACGCCTCTCCTCGCCAGTCGGAGACCTTTTCACATGGTTGGACGATATTCCCATTCCGGACTACGTATCTCTCTACCACGGGTCCGGGTTGGAAGAGCTCCGGGGAGCGCTTGATATAAGCGAATCTTTTCCCGTTAGTGTAATCGACGCTTCTGGTTGGTTGGGGGGTTTGCGGATTTATACACTTTTCACAACACTTCACGACTTCTACATGCATTGCAGTGATTTTTCTTGGTACTTCACTGAATTGTTTCTTCTTTACAGGTGCCATGTCGGATCGTCCTTCTACACTTGATAGACTTCGGCGAGTGCATCATTCTTCATCTTATTATGAATCTCGCCGTAGGGATTCTGACCGTGATCGTGAACGGAGGCATTATGAACAAGAGCATCGTGAAAGGGACCATTCTCCATATTATTCTAGCCAGGAGCGTTCTGATAGAGGCTGAAGGTACCGTTCACCCTCTCGTTCTCCTCCGCCGCCCAGAAGCCAAGAACCTGCAGTTGAGCCTTCGCGACTACAACCATCTCTACAGATCTCAAAACCTGGTCCACATCGTTCAAGGACTGATACGGCTACGACCGTAACTGTGGAGGAGGCCCCTCTTGAACCGTCTGGTGAAGGGGATAAGAATTGCTCAACTGAAGAAAGATTTTCCAGAAATATGCTTCGACGCTTATATCTTTCCACCTGTTTGTGCCAAAATTGGTCACAAACCCCGAATACCGTGAAAGCACCAGTGTATGAATATAAATCAGCAATATTCAAAACACAAATCTCAGGTCTCAGCAAATATTAAACAGTAATCCCAAAATAAAGAACAGTGACACAAGTTTTATAGTGGTTCGGCTATCTCCGGCCTACGTCCACTCCGAAGGTTTTATCCTTTTATTGATTATCCTTGATGATTACAGATGATTACAGCAATTACAAAGTTCAAAACTTGAAATAAATAGCAGCAATTATGATATGGAGTAATTCTGGCAGCGTCCAAGCGTGCTTTCTCTCTCTAGAATCTTCGACCCCTTTTTCGAATGACCAGGGGCTCTATTTATAAGCGTAGGAGGCTGATATTTCTCCTAAAATTCGAGAAGACCGCTTCAAGCACGTGAGGGGGCCCACACGCCCGAAATCTGGAGGTCCGGGCCCACCTTGGGATCGATTCGAAGTAAGGTTCGAATCGATCAAGAAATCATCCAATTGAGCTGAAATTTGGTGAGAACATTCTTCAACATGTATGTAAGCTCCTGTAAAAATTTCATTGCATTTGGATCAACGGTTTGGAAGATATGATCGATTCAAGATCAAAGCTCCGTGCGTTCTGCCTGGTTCGAACCCATGCTTCGAAACCATCCTCTCCGAAACCATCTCCTTCGAATCCATAAGGCCGACTCCTTTGAATCCATGCTCTTCAAATCCATGCTTTCTGAAGCCACGTCCTTCGAATCCGTGTCCCTTGCTTCGTATCCATCATCTTCGAATCCATGTCCACTGCTTCGTATCCATCATCTTCGAATCCATGAAGCTGACTCCCCTCCTTTGAATCCCTCTCCTTCGAATCCATGGAGTTCCCATGGATTCGAACCACCATCGATGCGAACTAACCAGTATACACCTTTATGCCTCTCCATCGAGTCGAAGTCCATCGATTCGAAGAACCATCGATGCGAACTTTACCAAGCCGAAACCATGCCATTCGATATGAAGTGTATCGATTCGAACTGTCCTTGCGCAACGCCTCTTGATCGATGCGAACCTGTTGGGTTCGAATCCATCCTGGTGGGTTCGAATCTGATCGATTCGAACCGAGCACCACTTTGTCCCTCTTGATGGATTCGAACAACATGCATTCCCCACCTTGAATCCATCATATTTCCTCCAAACGAACTCCGATTATCTTGAAATTTGAAACATAGCCTTTCCTAGTCCTTATCATCATCTCCAATCAATTTCGTCCCGATCGAAGTTCAACAAAATTTTGACGATATCGATCGTAGCCTTGATTCCAACCGATCTCCAATCCTGATATTCATAATTCCTTGCCGATTTGTTGATATTCCAGTTTTGACCAAAAAATGGGATAACACTTTGCCCCCCAAAACATGTCTTGTGATAACAAGGCGTGTTTTGAATAGTTCCGAATCCAATATCCAAAGTCCATAGCCATATTGCCAGAGTATATCATCCTTGACTGCTTCGAGTCGATATCCAATTCCAAATCCCATAACCAAAGCCTTAGCCAATTCCATATCCATTCGAACTCGACAACCGAGTCCTAATCCATCCTTAGTTGATAGCCAATAACCGAATCCAGGACCTCTCCGGGTCGATATCCAAATCCATAACCTCTCCGGGTTCTTGCCGAGCGCAATCCATACTTAATGTCCTTGGTCCAGTGTCCCTGGATGTTGAGCTAACCTCTCCGGGTTCTTGCCAAGCGTAATCCACACTTGATGACCTTGGTCCAGTGTCCCTGGACGTTGTACAATGCTGTGGCTTAAGTCCTAAACCGAATCCTGGTCCCTTCGGACCCTTGTTGAGCATAGTCCATACTCAACGACCTGAAAATAACAATTGATAATACAGGGCCTAAGTCCTAGGCCGAATCCTGGTCACTTCGGACCCTTGCCGAGCATAGTCCATACTCGGCGACCTGAATGAGTCAATTTACCACGTTCGGGCGAAGTGACTCACCCCTTGCCAGGCATAATCCATACCCGACAACCATTTATCAAAACTAGATGAAAATCCAATCAAAATCCAATCCAACATCCAAACCCAAAAATCCAAATCCAAAACCAGAAAACCAGAAAACCAAACCAACATCCAAAACCAAAAACAGTCATCCAAAGAAAAATCTAAAAAGAAATCAAAACCAGGAGCTCGATCCAAACTCCAAAACCAAAATCTGAAAAGAAAAGCAGTGTCCAATCAAAAAAGCAAAAGATAGATTTCGCAAACCATAGCATTGCAGTTTATCATCATTCAGAGCATGCCTAGGGGCTATCTCCGTCCCCGTACATGTGTAAATGACTTGGTTGCTTGCTAATAGTTCGTTACTTATTCCATATTATCCTGATTAGTGGATGATCAATCGATTACCATCCCTGGGTCTCCCATCATCGCGGCGAGAGGTTGTCGGTGGTTGCTCCTGCTCCACCGTTGCATTCCGAGCTCCGACATACTGCTGTAACTGCCCATTCCTTACATGCTCCTCGATTATATCCTTCAAGTGCCTGTAGCTGTTGGTGTCATGCCCGTCTAAGTCATGGAAGAGACAATGCCTCCCTGATGCCCTCTCTCGTTCAGAAGGCTCTCTCCTGGCTGGCCTTCGGTAGGGAAGGCGATTCCGAGTATCCATGTATATCCGCTCCAGCGTCTCGTTCAATCCTGTGTATGTGGAAAACTTTGGATCCTTCCATCGCTTCCTAGCGTTTCCAGAATCATTATCCAATTTCCTTTTTCCTTTGTCTTTATCCGAACCACCGCGGGATACTGCTCCAACCTCGATTGCACTAACCTTTTTCACCTTTAAGTCCGTACTTGCGTCTTCTTGCCGAAGGAACCTTTCTGCCTCGTGAAAGAATTCGTCGAGATCTTGTGGGGGATCTCGTATCAGAGATACCTTGAAATCAGAGTCCTCCCTGACTCCTGATACTGCTGCCATTAAAACCATCGATGGATCAGGCCGATCCACCGAAGCGACTGCCGCACTGAATCGAGTTAGAAAAGCTCTAAGCGATTCATCCATTCTTTGCTTCACCGATGTTAATGTCATCACGTTCTTCGGTCTCTTGACATGAACCCGAAACCGCCCCAAAAACCTTTCCACTAATTCCCTCCAAGTCCTGATAGATCCTTCTTCCAGCTGCCTAAACCACATCGCAGCTATGTCCGTCAAATACAAAGGGAAGCATCGGGCCATCACTTCCTCCGATGCCCCCAGCACCTCCATGTGTCTAGTGTACCTCATCAAGTGATCCGTTGGATCTGTCTTGCCATCGTATATCTCCACGCTAGGCAACTTAAACTTAGGTGGGTTCTGAGCCATCCTTATTTCTCGAGCAAACGGACTCCTTTTCACTCCTTCCAAGTCTCCTTTGGCCAAACCACCTCGCACGGTTTTCCTAATCATCTCTACCAATCCAGCATTGTCTGTCGGGGGTTGCCCCCGAGGGAACTCCGGCACATACTCTTCATGTGGCTCGTTAGTAGCAACGTTGGTTCTAGCCTGTTGAACTCCTTCCAGAGGTCCTCCTGTGTTGGATCCTGTGGGTCTGCCCCCAAGCCCTTGTTGATTGCTTTGTGGCTCCATATCTCGTCCTCCATTGGGTTCCACGACCCTAGTCCCCTGTCCTGCATCCACAGCGGCTGTAGTTGTTCCTAAGTTCTGCATCCCTGCAGCTATTATTTGCTCGAAGAAAGTCTGCATCATTTCCTGTTGGTTCTTTAATAATCTCTCTTGCAAAGAATTTGCCATAGCCTCCATTTCATCCCGCGTTATGTAGATTGAAGCCTGTCCTTCCCCCGCTCCGGAGGATGCTTGTTGACTTCCTTCCTGTTGGCTTCGCTCAGCTCTTTGCCTTCTACTATTTTGCCTAGTCATTGTCCTTGAATCCAAACTCTTTAAAATCTTCAAATCCAACTTTCAAATCCGATGTAGCGGGTGCTAGTCGCTCTCAATGAAAGCACCAAAGTGTTTGTGCCAAAATTGGTCACAAACCCCGAATACCGTGAAAGCACCAGTGTATGAATATAAATCAGCAATATTCAAAACACAAATCTCAGGTCTCAGCAAATATTAAACAGTAATCCCAAAATAAAGAACAGTGACACAAGTTTTATAGTGGTTCAGCTATCTCCGGCCTACGTCCACTCCAAAGGTTTTATCCTTTTATTGATTATCCTTGATGATTACAGATGATTACAGCAGTTACAAAGTTCAAAACTTGAAATAAATGGCAGCAATGATGATATGGAGTGATTCTGGCAGCGTCCAAGCGTGCTTTCTCTCTCTAGAATCTTCGACCCCTTTTTCGAATGACCAGGGGCTCTATTTATAAGCGTAGGAGGCTGATATTTCTCCTAAAATCCGGGAAGACCTCTTCAGGCACGTGAGGGGGCCCACACGCCCGAAATCTGGAGGTCCGGGCCCACCTTGGGATTGATTCGAAGTAAGGTTCGAATCGATCAAGAAATCATCCAATTGAGCTGAAATTTGGTGAGAACATTCTTCAACATGTATGTAAGCTCCTGTAAAAATTTCATTGCATTTGGATCAACGGTTTGGAAGATATGATCGATTCAAGATCAAAGCTCCGTGCGTTCTGCCTGGTTCGAACCCATGCTTCGAAACCATCCTCTCCGAAACCATCTCCTTCGAATCCATAAGGCCGACTCCTTCGAATCCATGCTCTTCGAATCCATGCTTTCTGAAGCCACGTCCTTCGAATCTGTGTCCCTTGCTTCGTATCCATCATCTTCGAATCCATGTCCACTGCTTCGTATCCATCATCTTCGAATCCATGAAGCTGACTCCCCTCCTTTGAATCCCTCTCCTTCGAATCCATGGAGTTCCCATGGATTCGAACCACCATCGATGCGAACTAACCAGTATACACCTTTATGCCTCTCCATCGAGTCGAAGTCCATCGATTCGAAGAACCATTGATGCGAACTTTACCAAGCCGAAACCATGCCATTCGATATGAAGTGTATCGATTCGAACTGTCCTTGCGCAACGCCTCTTGATCGATGCAAACCTGTTGGGTTCGAATCCATCCTGGTGGGTTCGAATCTGATCGATTCGAACCGAGCACCACTTTGTCCCTCTTGATGGATTCGAACAACATGCATTCCCCACCTTGAATCCATCATATTTCCTCCAAACGAACTCCGATTATCTTGAAATGTGAAACATAGCCTTTCCTAGTCCTTATCATCATCTCCAATCAATTTCGTCCCGATCGGAGTTCAACAAAATTTTGACGATATCGATCGTAGCCTTGATTCCAACCGATCTCCAATCCTGATATTCATAATTCCTTGCCGATTTGTTGATATTCCAGTTTTGACCAAAAAATGGGATAACACCACCCAATCTTAAAATAATTCCCGAAGAGGCTGTCAGCACCGCCCTCAGCTATACCCGCGATTTTTATGCTCAGTATAAAGAATGGTACGGGGCGGATGTTAAAGCTTCGAAAGTAGCCTTTGATCGAGCCAAAGTTATTGAGAAAATGGAAGCAGACTTGGCTCAGAAGAACCGTATTGTTGACATACTTCAATCTGAAACGGAATCTTCTCGTAAGGTCGAAATGGAGTTGCTAAAAAAGGTCAATGAGACACTAGCTGAGATGGCGAAGATGCAACAAGCGCATTGCACTTTAGTTGAAGATTTGGGCCATCGGTACAAAAATGTTGAGGCCGAGCGAGATGCTGCGGTCAAAGAACTTGAGGAGTTAAAGGCTAAATTTGCCGACTTGAATAAGGAAAAAGATGATGCTAACATGGCCGCACAAGAAGCGTGCGAGCAAGTCCGAACTGAGCGAGACGCGGCGGTTGCTAAAGTTGAAGCGGTGGAGGCAGAAGTGGAAGGGAGAGTTCAAGCAGAGATATTCAGAGTAGAAGCCGAGTTTGATGATCTTCTTGACACTTACAATGCTAATGTGCTTGAGCGCAGGAATCTCTCGTGGCTTGGAGATTATTCTACGCTTCTACTCAGTGCTTGGAGAAAATTGGTGGCGAACAAGAAAGCATCTCTCCCTGAAGGTGCCGTGGCTGAATTTGAACTCGAGTCTCGCTTGTTGAGCGAGGAGGAAAGGAAACTTCTCCATGAAGTGATGATTTCTACTGAGAGAGAGAGACTTGGTTTTCACCATGTGGAGAGAGGCGAGGGTTCTGGAGCTGCACATTATAGTGAGGATGTTTCAGTTGATGCCCCGACCACGTCCGGAGTTACTGCTACAGTTGGTCCACATGTTGTTCCTGCTTATAACCCGGATCGACCGGAACTGTCTCTTGGTACAACTACTGTTTCCAAACTCGTCTCATCACCGAGCCGAGGCAAAGAAGGTATTTCAAATGTTGCTTAAGTGTTTTTAGAATGACGAACTTGGAACAGATCATTTGACTAATTATTCTCATTTCTTTTCGACTAGTGACTGAAAGTGATGCGCCAGCACTTCCAGTACCACAAACTTCGCAGCCAATGCAAGGAGCTGTCGTTACTGAGGCTATTACAACTAACGCCGTAACCGGCGAGATGGGAGAGGGGAGTTCAATGTCGTGTGATGTTCAGATGATTGAGGAACTTCTCAAGCAATCCTATGAACCTTTTACCGATCCTTCCATTGCAATGGGCGGTGTCCCCCCAACTTTTAGCTCGGTAATGCCGACTGTCAGTGTGTCCAGCGCTGCTTGATCTTCCCGAGAAGAAGAAATCCTTGCCGAGATAAGCGCTGAAATGGCTGCGGTGACGATGGTTGGTGGTTCCGGAAGTGATGTTGTTCCTCCAAGCTTAACTCCTTTAACGGTTACTTCTCCCGCCGACACAGCTATAACTTCTAGTGCCGAAACTCCACCACCTGTTACGGCTTCTCTGCCTCCGGTTCGTCCTCACAAAAGGATCTCTATCCCTTCCATCTCTGAGGAAGACGTGGATATTATGCTAGATCCTGAGGACGCTCCAAAGAAGGACAAAAAATCTCGCAAGAAGCCGGGTAGTGGGTCTAGCAGCTCAACTCCGAAGAAGAGACCCCGGAAGAAGAAGGAGTGAACTTCTTGTTTTATCATGCGGTTGTGAAATGGCAGTTCTTTTTACTTCTCCTTTTTTAGGCCATGTATAAGTGTGGACTTGGCACCCACTTTATGGACTATTTTTCGTTTTATCATGTAATCAATCCCCTTTTTGTTTGTTGATAAAATGGAAAACAACTCTTTTCTCTTTTGCTTAAGTATTGCATTGATTAGCTCGTCCTCGCATATGTCATAAGCCTTGAATACATGTCCACACTTCAGGGACTTAACACAATTTGCAATTAACAGTTCGGCCCATATTCAGGGAACTTATTAATTATCAATGTTTATGACTTAGTTCGCTCTCCGGGAACCTGCAATTGACGTTTATACTCCAATTCACACTCCGGGAATTTGAAGTTAGTGATTTACACTCCGGTTCGCGTTCCAGGAACCAAGAGTTGGTGTTTATGCTCCAGTTCACACTCTGGGAACTTGGAGTCCGTTCGCACTCTGGGAACAGGTTAATGAATGTTTATACTCCAATTCATGCTCTGGGAAGTTGGAGTCCGTTTGCACTCTGGGAACGAGTTAATGAATGTTTGTACGCCAATTCACACTCTTGGAACTTGGAGTCCGTTCGCACTCTGGGAACAAATTGCTGAATGTTTATACTCCAATTCATGCTCTGGGAACTTGGAGTCCGTTCGCGCCGTGGGAACGATTTGTATGATGTTTATCCTCCAATTCACGCTCTGGGAATTTGGAGTCCGTTCGCACTCTGGGAACGAAATGTTGAATGTTTATACTCCAATTCACACTCTGGGAATTTGGAGTCCGTTCGCACTCTGGGAACGAACTGTTGAATGTTTATACTCCAATTCACACTCTTGGAATTTGGAGTCCGTTCGCACTCTGTGAACGAATTGTTGAATGTTCATACTCCAATTCACATTCTGGGAATTTGGAGTCCGTTCGCACTCTGGGAACGAGTTATTGAATGTTTGTACTCCAATTCACACTTTGGGAATTTGGAGTCCGTTCGCACTTTGGGAACGAATTATTAAATGGACTGTCGTGTGCTGGTCCAGCTCAGCCTTTGATGTGTTGAATTGCCCCCGAGCTGGGGTTTCACTTAGTGAGTGGCAGGTCATATCACATTCACTCGCTTGTTTGAATAAATTCCATTGTTTGATGGAACTTAGCTCTTCGTGTGTCGTGATTGTTGAATGTTGTATTCGGTGAATCATAGCTCAAGCTTGAAGAGATAGTATTTTATTGCTGAAATAAGAAAATATTGCAAAGTCGGTGCCTTATTACAAATTCCAATTTCAGAATGTAAAGGAAACTGCAAAGCATTCATAGATCAAATAAAGCCTGTCATGTGCAGCAATGACGAAGGTCCTTACTTCTCCAGGCTCTTGGCAAAATAGGACCGCCCAATGTTGATAGCAAGAACAAGTCATCCCCGATTTTTTGTTCAATGACACATGGTCCTTCCCATGTTGGTTTCTCATGCGATGGTGTTGAGTGTACTCTTCCACAGACGAAATCACCATTTTTGAAGGCTTGGGGTTGGTTATTGACACCGTGCGACAGGGAAACTCGCTTTCGGAGTATGACAATTCTTAAGTCGGCCTGGTCTCCCATAACAACACCAACTCCCTTGTCAGTGGGGAATTTTAAGGTTAGGCACCACGGGGCGATAACGGCTTTGAATTCAACAAGGGCTAGTCGTCCTATGAAAGCATTGTATGGTGAATCTATGTCCATTACCACAAATCGCAATGTCCGGGTTTTGCAACATTGTCCAGTTCCCAATTCCATTGGTATTTCTAGTTCTCCAACGGGCATGGCCGCGCTCCCGTCGAAGCCGCGAATACTGGATTGGCATGTTTTTAAGTCTTTGGCATTCTGATTCATTTGGTCGTAGGCTTGCTTAAATATTATGTTCAAAGAACTTCTGCTGTCAACCAGAATCCTTTTCATCCACACATGGCCAACCTGAGCTGATATGACTAATGGATCGGTAGTCGGGACTATGATTCTGTCATCATCATCACACTGAAATACGATGTCGTCAGCCATTGCTTTCTGTCGTTTGATCAGAACTCTATCTTTTAAATGTTTATAGCATGCAGTATCTGCATGCCTAGTAAGACTGGCATACGACTTCATCTCATCCCAACTTCGCTTTGTTGGATGAGGGATACTTCCAACAGCATTCACTACTAACCTCCAGCCGGTGGGGGTGGAGTCTTCCTGTATCAGATGATTGGATTCATTACTTTGATTTGATGGGCCCGCTTCTCCCGGCTGCGGCATCCGAACAAACTGTTCTAGCTTCTTTTCTCTGATCAATTTTTCAACGAGATCTTGTAAGTGACGACACTCGTTTGTATTATGCCCGTAGCTTTCATGGAACCAGCAAAACTTTCCCGTATGGATTTGCTTTTCTGACAACGGTCTTGGTGTAGGTTTTTGATACTGAATTGTATCACGGGTTTGTAAATATAGTTCCTCTAGTGATGTATTCAGAGGAGTGTAACTGTCAAACATTAGATTCTTACGCTGCGGGCCACGATTTTGATCTCGTTTTTTAATATGATTCATGCTCTCTCTCCGCCGAGCTTGTTTATTTTTAATATTCAACTGAACCTCTCCGGAGCTCTCACCGGACTGTTTGATTGCAACATTGCTTTGAATCCCTTCCATGCTTGGTCTTGCATAAATTTGCTTCCTGGACTGTTTCGCGTCTTCCTGTCTCAAGAATTGAGCTGCTTTGGCATGGAAACGGTCCAATGACGCAGGTGGTTTACCAGCTAACCAATTGCCAAACTCGGAATCGGGGTCGATCCCCTTAGTTAATGCCATAAGGATGGAGTTATCGTTTGGATTGCTAATCTCTGCACATGTAGTATGGAACCTCTCTAAGTAGTGATTGAGTGTCTCTCCGGAGCATGAGTGACACTAGATAGAGTGTTGACATCTTTTGGCCTAACGACGTGCATGCAGAATTGCTCAACAAATTTTGTGGCTAACTGGCTGAATGAAGAGACGGATCGAGGTGGCAATCGAGTGAACCACATGGTAGAGATGCCCCCTAAGGAATGGGGAAGCTACGACACTTTACTGCATCGTCAGCTCTAGCAGCGGTCATCGACCATTCATATTTCAGAATATATTGGTTGAGGTCGGAGTTTCCTTCGTACATGGGTAGAGTTGGCATGGGGGTTCAACAGTAAGTATATCGTCCGAAAAAGGAGTGTGACTTCGGGTAACCCCCCAATCGTCATTTGTGAATCCTTGGCTCTCACGGATCATTTGACGTATCATAGTTGAAAGATCCGGCATTTGCGCATTTTGTGCGGCCTCCACCGGAGTATGGTTACGTTCTGTTCTTCGGGGTTGGACCTGATATTGTCGACGGTCCAAGTGTTGCCTTCGTGGCTCATAGTTTTCCGGGACGTATGATTCAGGGGTACGTCCGTGTTGGTGATGGTCCAGGTCCGACTGATCTTGGGCGTCGACTCCTGGTTCAGTTGCAATGTTAGTGGTGTGGTATTCTACGGTGTGGCGAGGAACGACACCTCCTCGGGAGGAGGGTCCGGTTTGGATACTGGCTGATGGACCAACTCTCAGTTGTCCAACGGTCAGTGCCGGTTGATTTCCAGTGACTGGCATGCGACTCCCATCTAGTCGGGGTCGTGGTGATCGATTGTGGTAATCGAAAGATGAAGAACTCTCGCTGGAGGAGCGAGAAGCGTGGTCTCTCTTGGACCTTTTTCGCTTCTGGCGATCCAGCTTATCGATTAGCTCAGCGTTAGCGTGTAGTTGTTCTTCTGTTTGTTGCCTACTCTGGGTCAGCTCTTGGAGTAGCAACTGCAACTCTTGTCGGGTAACCGAACCTGATGGTTCGGAGTGCCCAGTAGTATCCGGATTAGAAAGAGGTGGCGGCACAGGATTCTGTCGATCCCGTTCTTGTTGATTGATAGCATTTGAGGTGGTTCTTGTATTAACCATCTTGAAAGTTGAATTTCTTTTCTTAGACTTTTGCAAATCTGAATAGAATGGAAGGAATTCGAATTTAATGATCTGGATCTCCCTCTTAGATTTATTCAATCTAGTATCGATGACAGATCCAACGGCAGGAGAAATTTTTGGTTCTCTCAGTGAAAGCACCAAAGTGTTTTTGTCAAAATTGGGCACAACACTCGTCGGAAGTTTTTGAAGAGATAATAAATGAAGAAAGTAAATTAAAACGTAGATTATCTAACAAAAACTCCAAATAGCAGGAAGTAAATTGCACAAGAGACTACGATTAAGAGTGGTTCGGCATTCCGCCTACGTCCACTATGAAGTTTTGTTACTTTATTGCTTGATATTCGGAGAATACAACCTTTTAATGTCAAAATATAGCAAGTAGTAAGCCAAAATTCGAAATCAAAGGTAGCAGTGGTGCTCTAAAGCAACTCTGGCAGCGTCTAGATGTGCGTTATCTCTATAATTCTCCGATCCCTTTTCTAAATGACCAGGGGCTTTATTTATAAGTGCTGGAGGCTGATATTTCGCCTAAAATTCGGGGAGACCACTTTTGGCACGTGAGGGGGGCTCACATGGCCGAATTCTGGAGATCCGGGCCCACTTTGGGATCGATTCGACCCTTGGTTCGAATCGATCAAAAAGTGTCCAATCGTGATAAAACTTGGCGTGGACATTCTTCTATGTATATGCAAGCTCCTGTGAAAATTTCATTGCATTTGAATTTGTAGATCTTGAGCTTTGATAGATTTAATATTGCATTTCAGATGGACACTCTTGCTTCGAATCGATCCTTTCGACTCGATACGGTCGAATCGATCGCGTGAGCATGTGCTTGGTGACGTGGCTCGTGCGTTCCTCGGGTCAACCCCCCATTTTCTCCGAGTTTTCTGGGTCAAATCCGTAGTTTTGGTCGCGTTTACTTGGTGGATTCGAAGAGAAGGATTCGAAGGTATGCTCCTTCGATTCGATCACACGTGCGTTCCTTCATATCGATCAAGGCGTTCCATGGTTCGATCGATACGAAGAGTTCTTTGCTCCATGGATTCGAAGATGTTTATGAATTAGAGTCGAAGCTTCTTGAACTTCATGGATTCGAAGGATGGATCTTGAGGGATTTGAGGACGGGAATACCTCGATGGATTCGAACCAAGCCTAATGGGATGGATTCGAACCAAGGTCTCGTGGAATGGATTCAAACCAATGCATGGCTTATGGATTCGATTGTGACGCTATCTTATGGATTCGAACCTAAACTTCCACTGATCGATTCGAATCAGGACTTTTGATTGATTCGAACTGAGGTTGTCTCCTCCACTTTCCATTGGCTTAACTTGAGCATACAAACTCGGATTGTCTCGAAATTTGGAACGTTGGTTTCCACAGCTTCGCTTGACGTGTCTTATCAATTGTAGCCTGATCCGGACTCGGACAAAATTCATCGATATTTGCAGTTTCCCAATAATCATTCAAAGTTAAAGACGTGTGATCCTGTTTTTCTTCAGTTAGTTCCTTTGTATCTCGGCCTTGCCAAAAGGCGGGATAACATTTGCCCCCCAAAGCACGTCTTGTGTAAGAAAAGATTGAATCGATGCCAAAAAAAGTTCTAAGTTCTATCATTCTCATCTCGAATCGATCCCTTGATTACCTGAGTTGATTTGGTTACGAATGGAAGCGTGAAGGGGTTCGATCGATTCAAGAAAAGCACGTTTGTCTTGGCCCTGGAGAGATTGATTCGAAGAGGAGGCTATAGCAACAGTGAAAAGTAAAAAGTGAAAGTGACATCGGCTTCACGTATTTATATGGGTCTCACATAGGAAACGGGACGATTCGTCTCCCGGTCAAAATGACCGACCCCAACCGGTCACGCGCTGATCAATTCGAACGAGCCACATTCGAATCCATCACGTTCGAACCCATCACGTTCGAACCCATCGCATTCGAATCCATCAATACTCCGAATCCATCCATGCAGTGTCGATGTGAAGCATCATCGATTCGAAGGAACAACCGAACAGAGGCTGGATTGAGAGTCTTATCGACTCGAAGCACGAGGTCCATCGGGCCATCGATTTGAAATCCATCGATTCGAACAAACATAGCTTCGAATCCATCAAAGACCACCGATCAAAATGGACAAAATCGTTTCAATGTGAAAAATTACTTGTCTACCTTTTATACCGATTCAGGAGAGGATCGATACAAGAGGATAATCATAGACAACCATAAAAACAATGCTTTGACCTGAATCAAAAATCGATTCAGGAGAGGATCGATGCAGAATTCAATAACCAAACTGATAATAACTTGCAAACATGCAACGTTAACCGAAGTCAAGGGATCAAAGGTTCATCTCATCGTGATTTCATCGACAAACAGCCGATCACAATCTAACAAAGGTTAATTACAACAATATAGGGTACAACTTTCAGCAAAGCATGTCATAGTTGTCCAACGTGAAACTGCAGCTTTTCAAAGCACGTCATGTTTACACAAGACGTACTTTGGGGGGCAAATGTTATCCCGCCTTTTGGCAAGGCCGAGATACCAAGGAACTGACTGAAGAAAAACAGGATCACACATCTTCAAATTTGAATGATTGTTGGGCAACTGCAAATATCGATGAATTTTGTCTGAGTCCGGATCGGCTAAAACTGATAAGACACGTCAAGCGAAGCTGTGGAAACCAACGTTCCAAATTTCGAGACAATCCGTGTTCGTATGCTCAAGTTATCGCCAATTGAAAGTGGAGGAGACAACCTCAGTTCGAATCGATCAGAAGTCCTGATTCGAATCGATCAGAAGAAGTTTATGTTCGAATCCATAAGATAGCCTCACGATCGAATCAATAAGCCATGCATTGGTTCGAATCCATTCCATGGGACCTTGGTTCGAATCCATCCCATTAGGCCTTGGTTCGAATCCATCGAGGTATTCCCGTCCTAGAATCCCTCAAGAACCATCCTTCGAATCCATGAAGTTCAAAAAGCTTCGACTCCAGTTCATAACCATCTTCGAGTCCATGGAGCAAAGAACTCTTCGTATCGATCGAACCATGGAACGCCTTGATCGATACGAAGGAACGCACGTGTGATCGAATCGAAGGAGCATACCTTCGAATCCTTCTCTTCGAATCCACCAAGTAAACGCGACTAAAACTATGGATTTGACCTAGAAAACTCGAAGAAAAAGGGGGGTTGACCTGAGGAACGCGCGAGCCACGTCACCAAGCACATGCTCAGGCGATCGATTCGACACTATCGAGTCGAAAGGATCGATTCGAAGCAAGATTATCCATCTGAAATGCAATATTCAATCAAAGCTCAAGATCTACAAATCCAAATGCTATGAAATTTTCACAGGAGCTTGCATATACATAGAAGAATGTCCACGCCAAGTTTCATCACGATTGGACCTTTTTTGATCGATTCGAACCAAGGGTCGAATCGATCCCAAAGTCGGCCCGGATCTCCAGAATTCGGCCATGTGGCCCCCCCACACGTGCTAGAAGTGGTCTCCCCGAATTTTAGGCGAAATATCAGCCACCGGCACTTATAAATAGAGCCCTTGGTCATTCAGAAAAGGGATCGGAGAATTTTAGAGATAAAGCACGTCCAGACGCTACCAGAATTGCTTCAGAGCACCACTGCTGCCTCTGATTTCGAATTTTGGCTTACTACTTGCAATATTTTGACATTAAAAGGTTGTATTCTCCGAATATCAAGCAATAAAGTAACAAAACTTCGCAGTGGACGTAGGCAGAATGCCGAACCACTCTAAATCGTTGTCTCTTGTGCAATTTACTTCCTGCTATTTGGAGTTTTTGTTAGATAATCTACGTTTTAATTTACTTTCTTCATTTATTATCTCTTCAAAAACTTCCGACGAGTGTTGTGCCCAATTTTGACACAAACACCCATCTTTGGTTCATCCTCCTGATCTAGCATAATATCAACATCTTCCTCGGAGCTAGAGGGGACAGAGATCCTTTTGGAAGGACGAACTGAAGGCATAGGAGCTGTGACAGGAGTCTGTTTAGCAACGCTTGAGACGGTCACCGTCCCGCCAGGAGAAATCACCATTAGAGAAGATAAGCTTGTGGGGGCAGTGCCGCTTCCAGAACCACTGACCGTTGTCACCGTGGCCATCTCAGCACTTATCTCAGTAAAAATCTCTTCTTCTCGAGACAACTGAGCTGCGCTGGATACGCTGGTGGTCGTCATGACAGAACTGAAAACTGGAGCAACGCCACTCATTACGAATGAAGGGTCAGGAATAGGGTCAAGGGAATGACCAAGTAGCTCCTCAATCATTTGAGCATCGAATGACATTGAGCTCCCCTCTCCAATGTCGCCGGCCATGGCAGCAGTTGAAATCGCTTCTGTGACAATAACTCCCTGCTTAGAATATAGGATCAGAGGAACTGGGGGCACGGGAGCGGCACTTTCAGTCACCGAGAAAAGAAGAGCAAAAATAGCCAGTCCAATAAATTCTCTCAAAAGTCATTGTTTTATGACACGAGGGAAGTAATCGAAATACCTTCCTTGCCTTGCCTCGAAGCTTAAACGGGTTCGGAGATAGCAATCTTACCAGGAGATAACCCTGGTTGATCCGGATTGTAGGCAGGAACGACTTGTGGATCAGCAGCGGCAATAACTTCGGACGAAGTCGGGACATGAACTTCGATACACTCGCTATGATGCGCAACACCCGAACCCTCGCCGATCTCCGTCTGTCGAATGCCGAGTTTTTCTTTCTCGATGGAGATTATCGCCTCATGAAGAATTCTCCTCTCTTCCTCGCTGAGAAGACGTGACTCAATCTCAAACTCGTCTAGTGCTTCATCTGGACAAGACATCCTCTTGTTCTCCACTAGTTTTTTCCAGGCACTGTAGAGAAGCATAGAGTAATATCCTAGCCAGGCGAGATTTCTGTGCTCTAACACGTTGGCACTATATCTATCTAGGAGTTCGTCAAACTTAGCCTCCATCTTGAACCTCTCTGCCTGGACTTTCTCCTCCACTTCCGTTTCCACCTAATTAACCCTTGCGACTGCTACATCGCGCTCAGCTCGAAGAGACACAGCTTGCTCGCACGCTTCTTGAGCGGCCGTATTAGCATCATCTTTTTCCTTTCTTATGTCAGCAAACTTGGCCTTTAACTCCTCCAGTTCTTTAACTGCCGCATCCCGCTCAGCCTTAACATTTTTGTATCAATGTCCCAAGTCTTCTACTAAAGTGCAATGTGCCTATTGCAAATTTGCCATCTCAACTAATGTCTCATCGACCTTTTTTAGCGATTCAACTTCGGCCCTGCGGGAGGACTCCGCCTCAGATTGAAGTATATCGACGATACGGTTCTTCTAGGCAAATCAGATTCCAGTTTCTCAATAATTTTTGCCCGCTCAAAGGCTGCTTTTGAAGCTTTAACGGCCGCCTTGTACCATTCCTTGTACTGAGCATAGTAGTCGCGAGTATAACTAAGTGTTGTGGTCACAATGTCTTCAGGAATTCTTTTAAGATTAAGAGGGAAGATGCAAGCGTCGAAGCAAATTTCCGGGAAGTCCTTCTTCAATTGAGCAAGTCTGGTAGCCCCTTCACCGGATGGTTCAATAGGATACTCCCCCACAGCCGTGGTCGTAACAACCTTAGTCCTAGAACGATGCGACTCAAGCCTTGAAACCTATGAAGACGATTGCTGTCGCAGAGGCTCAGATACATGAGTATGGCTTCTGGGTGGCGGAGGAGAGCGAGAAGGGGAACGATATCTCCGATCTCTATCCGAGCGCTCTTGACTGGAGTAAATACGGGGATAGTCCCTTGCATAATATTCTTGGCCATAATACCTCCGTTCGCGATCATGATCGGATTCTCCACGGCGAGATTCATTGTAGGACGAAGGATAATGCACTCATCGGAGTTTATCCAGTGTAGATTGACGAACAGACATAGCACCTGCAAAAAAGAAGCAACTCAGTTAAACACCCGGTGGAAGTAATACGATCAATGCGGAAGTCGTGCAGTGCTATGAAAGTGTATGCAAATGTGCAAAACCCCCGACCAACCAGAAGTGTAGACTGCACTAACGGGTAAAGGCTCACTTATTTCTAACGCTTCCCGGAGTTCATCCAACCCGGACTCATGGTGGAGAGATACGTACTCCGGGATGGGAATGTCATCCAGTCCTCTAAAAGCATCTCCTGATTGACAAGGAGCGGAATCAGAGATAGTAATTCTGGGTATCAAACGAGATACAACTACAGACTTCCGTCTCTTAAATTTAGGGACAACAGCCTTGCCTTTCCGTTTCTCTTCTATTCGGGAAAGATCACTCGCTAGTTCGGTATCTGTGGGCGTCCTTTCATCGTCGCTCGCTTCCCTTATTACTATGCCGGGTTTTCTTTTCACCGTTTTCTTCTTTGTCTTCGAAGCCGGTTTCGTCAACCCCTCAATAACAATGCTCTGGTTCATCTCGATTAAACCCGGCATCCATAAGTTGTCATCAGTTAACACCGAGTCGATGTGCCTTAAATCGCTCGAGATCTCTTGTAAGCTCCGAACAATGCCTTTATAATATCCACCTTTAGGCCTCGAAATGATGGCTATAAGAAGGACAAAGTATTAGTACAAGTGTTAAGAATATCCATTCAAGAAAGATTTACAACACTTACTTCTAGACAACCATCGCCTAGCAAACCCTGGGGGGCACCGAACGAAAAAACATTCGGCCTTAAAATAGCTAAGTCTAGTCCAGGCCTCGGTCACAACCTGACAGTTTCTGACCGCTTCCAGAAAAGTGAAAGATGGGATATCACCCCTACTTTTGAAGTTAAAAATGTATCTAATCTCAGCCGGCCTTGGCGGGCGAAAGAAACAATCCATAAATATGACGAAGGCGCTATTCAGCAATGCGTGCCCGTTAGGATGAAGTTGTGAGGGAGCAATTCCTAAGAACGACAGCATCTCCCTGATGTATTGATTGAACGGAGAGAGAGTTCCAGCCGCAAAGGTATGATGGTAGAAGGTACTGTATCCTTCGGGTGGATTATGAGGCCGGTCATCAACATCCGGTAGTAACACATCATCCGGAGATAGGTTATGTTTCAAGCATATCCGGCCCAGCAAAGATTCGGAGATACTGGACTGGACGAAATCAATAGGGTTTTCAATAAATAAAGCATCCGGCAATTCATCCGGGGCCGGATCAATTACTTTGTCAGGAATATCAGGAATTTCAAGCGCAGGAGGGGGCGAACTCTGTACCTCTTGTTGTTGGGAGCTTGAAGATTCCATAACTGACTAACTCATCAGAAAGAAACGTTAAGTACATAAAGAGCCCGTGCATTCCCCAGTGTAGAAGTGTATGGATGTGCTGTGCAGTGCAAGTGCTGTGCGTTCCTTAAGCAAATTTCACAAGATTAAACCAAAATGCGCGAACGACAAAACTCTAAAAATTAGACCGGAAATGACCGTCATCGCTGACCGTCACAACCGTGCCATCCAGATGCTATCGGTCGACTCAAGCTTGAGTCCGTTATACTTTTGTTAGGTCGCAGTTCCATCGATGAGCTTCAAAAGGCAATCAAATGTACAGTCCTACAGTTAATTCCAATTATACAAGGCGGAAGCTCGTCGAAATCAAGTGTTCAAGTGTGCTAAATTCACTACGTTTGGCAATTTTCAGCTTGGAATCAGTCGAAGTTCAGGTTTTGAAGCGAGCTGGAAATAACTTTTTTTGGCATTAGGCATGGTCGAATCGATCACTTCGTATCGATATAGATCGACTCGATATGCCTCACATCGATCAAGGGTCGACTCGATACATTCCGTATCGATGGGCCTTGGATTGTTGTTTTTGCATCAGCTGAAGAGCGCTTCGAATCCATCAAGAGATAATTCGCATCAACCAAGGACAACAGCTTCGAATCGATCAAGCTCGATATCTTCGAATTGATCTTGAGATTTAATAGTTCAAATCGATCACACGATCCAAGTGCTCACATCGGTGACAACAGATCGATACGAACTACTTCATCCCACCTAGTTATCTAATCGACACAAGCATCGATACGAAGCCATATAGCCAGGATTGATTCGAGCCACCTCATCCTAGATCGATACGAAACGAAGAGGAAGTAATCTCTCAGAATCTCCTTCTTCTCAAGAAACCTCAACATTACATTACGCTCCATCCTTAATTTTGATCAATTTCGTCTAGATTTTAAAGCCCTTCGAAGTTAATCTCAGAAAGATTCGAGAATAATGGCAAAGATTTCCAGTTTTACCGTTCTTAGCATGGTTTAATCCAATAGTTACCTGATTTTTTTTATTATGATGGAAGGATCGAAAATTTTTGTTCGATTCAAAGGAGCGTTTCTTTCAAGTGCGAAGGATTGATGCAAAGGAAAAGGCAGAGAAGCAGTAAAAGTAAAAAGTAAAAGTGAGCCAAGCCTCAGGTATGTATATGGAGCCTAGGGAGAAGAATAGGTCGATTCGCCTCCAAGTTAATTTAACCGATCACAACCGTTCGAACCACGGATCGATTCGAACGTTTGTTTTGAATCCATTGCACTTCGTATCCATCAAAGCGGCATTACCACAAGGCCTCATCGATATGAAGCGTTTGCCAAAGGCTATACTAAAGTCGCCACATCCCATCGATTCGAAGTGTGCATTTCACGAACATCGACTCACGACGATGCACAAACTGTCGACACGAACGATCACTTTGAATCCATCGAAAACCATCGATGAGAATAATCGCTTCGTATCCATCAATTCGACCCGCACCAATGTGAAAAACTACTTGCCAACCTTTTTACATCGATTCAGGAGAGGATCGATACAAAAGGATAATAAAAGACAATCGTCAAAACATTGTTTCAACTCGAATTCCGAATCGGCTCAAGAGAGGATCGATACGAAATTCGTTAAAAATTTGAACTGGCAACGACTTGTGAACACGCAACGTTAACGAGAGTCAAGTTAACATATATGCGCATATGTCCGACTAATATTCAATTTTTGACATTCACAAGGATCAAATGCTCATCTCGTCATGATTTCGACGACAAACAGCTAATCACTACCATATGACCGTCGGTCACAGCAGTACAAAGTACGACTTTCAACGAAACATGTGATAGTTGTCCAACGTGAAACTGAAGCTTTTCAAAGCACGTCGTGTTTACACAAGAGGTACTTTGGGGGGCAAATGTTATCCCGCATTTTGGCAGGGCCAAGATATCAAGGAACTGACCGGAGAACACGGATCATACATCCTCGGCATGGAGTAACTGTTGGATAGCCACAGATATCGATGAATTTTACTCGAGTCTGAATCGAGCTACAATTGATAAGACATATCAAGCAAAGCCATGAAAGCCAACGTTCCAAATCTCAAGTGATTACGAGTTCGTACGCTCAAGTTATCAGCAGTACAAGTTGGAGGAAATAGCCCTGGGTTCGAATCCATAGGGCAAGCCCTAAGTTCAAATCCATCGCTGGAACACGTGTTCGAATCCATCAAGTTTCCCCTCCTTCGAATCCATAGGTGTTGCTTAGCTTCGTATCCATTGCCTCCGCATCGATCAGAAGGGAATTAGCCTTGCGGCAACCAGGTTTGAATCCAGCACAATGAAGTCCTTATGATCCATGAAGTTACACCACTTCGTATCGATCCAGTGACCTCGCTTCGAATCCATCATAATGAAGTCCATCGAATCCATGAAGTTACACCACTTTCTATCGATCTAGTGACCTCGCTTCGAATCCATTATAATGAAGTCCTTCGGACCTATGAAGTTACACCACTTCGTATCGATCCAGTGACCTCGCTTCGAATCCATTCTATTGTGACAACTTCGTATCGATCGGCAATAGCACATAACGATCGATACGAGCAAACTTCTGCCCGAACCCATTCCTTCGAATCCATTAAGTCAGAGCGGCGAAAATCATGGAGTCGACCCAGTAAACTCGGAGAAAAAAGTGGATCAACCCGGGAAGCACGCGCCACGTCAACATCCTCACGCGCAAGCATATCGATTCGACCTTATCGATTCGAACTAAGCCATCTGACGAAGATCATCGTCTTGAATCGATCATAACTCGAGATCCACAAGTTCGAATGCCATGAAATTTCCACAGGAGCTTACAAACATATAGAGGAATGTCCACACTAAATTCACCTCGATTGGATAATTTTTTGATCGATTCGAATGGAGTTCGAATCGATCCTGAAGCGGGCCCAATTTTCTTGAGGTCGGGCCTGTGGGCCCCCTCACGTGCCAGAAGTGGTCTCCCGAATTTTTAGAAAAATATCAACATCCTACGCCTATAAATAGAACCCCCGGTCATTCGAAAAGGGGGTCGGAGAATTCTGAGAGATAAAGCACGCCCAGGCGCTGCCACAATCACTCCACATCGTCATCACTGCCACTGATTTCGAATTTAAGCTTATTATCCGCTGTATTTCATTATAGAAACTTGTAATCTTCAAGTATCAAGCAATAAAGTGATAGAACTTCATAGTGGATGTAGGAAAATCGTCGAACCACTCTAAATTACTGTCTTCCGTACAATTTACCTTTTTATGACTTGGAGTTTTTGTTATATAATCCTCATTTTCGATTTGATTTCTTCATTTATTATCTCTTCAAAAACTTCCGAAGAGTGTTGCCCAATTTTGGTGCAAACATGGTGCACCACGGTACTGCTCCGTTACAAATCCATTTGCCCATTTCTTAAAGTCGTACGGTACTGTTTCGTCATTTTGGATGGATGTTGCACCTTGCACCGTAGATATTGCACCATGTGGATACCGGTTCTTCGGAGGGCCATAACTCTTGGCTCGTTTAGTGTTACGGGAGCCATAACCAGTCAAAACGATGCTCTCTATGAGTTCTACAGCAACGACCGCTTTAAGCCATCATTGGTTAGTTTCATCCCCAAAAAATCCTATCCGAACCTCAATCGGGCCTTAGAAGTTTTTTACCCTTCGTTTCTTCATCATGTGGATTTTTTCTGTAAAACGGGAATCCCGTGGCTGCTCTATGATTTAACATCGCTGGAGAGTGGTGCACCATGGTATTTCTCCGTTTCAAATCCATGCACCCATTTCTAAAAGTCATACGACACTGTTCCGTAATTTTGGACGGATGTTGCACCTTGCACCGTAGATGTTGCACCCTTTGGATATCGATTCTTCTGAGGGCCATAACTCTTGGCTCGTTCGTCACTGGTTAGACTCATATCTAAAAAATCATATCCGAACCTCAATCAGGTCTTGAAAGTTTTTTACCCTTCGTTTTTTCTTCACATGGATTTTTTCTGTAAAAAGGGAAACCCCGTGGCTGGTCTATTATATACCATCACTGAAGAGTGGTGCACCACGGTACTGCTCCATTACAAATCCATGCACCCATTTCTAAAAGTCGTATGATACTATTTCGTCATTTTGGACGGATGATGCACCTTGCACATTAGATGTTGCACCCTGTGTATATCGATTCTTCGGAGGGTCATAACTCTTGTCTCGTTTAGAGTTACGGGAGCCAAAACTAGTCAAAACGAAGCTCTCTATGAGTTCTACAGCTATGACATCTTTCAGCCTTCATTGGTTAGTTTCATCCCCAAAAAATCCTATCCGAACCTCAATCGGGCCTTGGAAGTTTTTTACCCTTCGTTTTTTCGTCACGTGGATTTTTTCTGTAAAACGGGAATCTCGTGGCTGGTCTATTATTTATCATCGCTGCAGAGTGGTGCATCATGGTACTGCTCCGTTACAAATCCATGCACCCATTTCTAAAAGTCGTAGGACACTGTTTCGTCATTTTGGACGGATGTTGCACCTTGCATTGTAGACGTTGCACCCTGTGGATATCGATTCTTCGGAGGGCCATAAATCTTGGCTCGTTTAGATTTACGGGAGCCATAATCAGTCAAAATGAAGCTCTGTGTGAGTTCTACAGCTATGACGGCTTTCAGCCGTCACTGGTTAGTTTCATATCAAAAAAATACTATCCGAACCTCAATAGTGTCTTGGAAGTTTTTATCCTTCGTTTTTTCGTCACGTGTATTTTTTCTGTAAAACGGGAATCCCGTGGTTTGTCTATGATTTACCATTGCTGAAGAGTGGTGCACCATGGTACTGCTCCGTTACAAATCCATGCACCCATTTCTAAAAGTCGTACGGCATTGTTTCGTCATTTTGGACGAATATTTCACCTTGCACAGTAGATGTTGCATCCTGTGGATATCGATTCTTCGGAGGGCCATAACTCTTGGCTCGTTTAGTGTTACGGGAGCCATAACCAGTCAAAATGAAGTTCTCTATGAGTTCTACAGCTATGACCGCTTTAAGCCGTCACTGGTTAGTTTCATCCCCAAAAATCCTATCTGAACCTCAATCGGGCCCTGGAAGTTTTTTACCCTTCGTTTTTTCGTCACGTGGATTTTTTCTGTAAAACGGGAATCGCGTGGCTGCTCTAAGATATACCATCGCTGGAGAGTGGTGCACTATGCTACTGCTCCATTTCAAATCAATGCACCCATTTCAAAAAGTCATATGGCATTGTTTCGTCATTTTGAACGGATGTTGCACCTTGCATCGTAGATGTTGCGCCCCGTGGATATCGATTCTTCGAGGGCCATAACTCTTGGCTCGTTTAGAGTTACGGGAGCCATAACCAGTCAAAATGAAGCTCTCAGTGAGGTCAACAGCTTTGACCACTTTCAGACGTTACTGGTTAGTTTCATACGCAGAAAATCCTATCCGAACCTCGATCGGGTCTTGGAAGTTTTTTACCCTTCGTTTTTTCGCCACATGGACTTTTTCTATAAAACGGGAATCCCGTGGCTGGTCTATGATTTACCATCGCTGTAGAGTGGTGAACCATGGTACTGCTCCGTTACAAATCCATGCACCCATTTCTAAAAGTTGTTTGGCATTGTTTCGTCATTTTGGATGGATGTTGCACCTTTCACCGTAGGTGTTGCACCCTATGGATGTCGATTCTTCGGAGGCCCATAACTCTTGGCTTGTTTAGAGTTACGGGAGCCATAACCAGTCCAAATGAAGCTCTCTATGAGTTCTACAGCTATGATCGCCTTCAGCCATCATTGGTTAGTTTCATACCCATAAAGTCCTATCCGAACCTTAATCAGGTCTTCGCAGTTTTTTACCCTTCGTTTTTCCATCACGTGGATTTTTTCTGTAAAACGGGAATCCTGTGGCTGGTCTATGATTTACCATCGCTGGAGAGTGGTGCACCATGTTACCGCTCTTTTTCAAATCCATGCACCCATTTCTAAAAGTCGTATGGCATTGTTTCGTCATTTTGGACGGATGTTGCACCTTGCACCGTAGATGTTGCATCCTGTGGAAATCTATTCTTCTAAGGGCTATAACTCTTGGCTCGTTTAGATTTACGGGAGCCATAACTAGTCAAAACGAAGCTCTCTGTGAGTTGTATAGCTATGACGGCTTTCAGCCATCACAGATTAGTTTCATACCCAAAAAATCCTATCCGAACCACAATCGGGCCTTGGAAGTTTTTTACCCTTCGTTTTTTCGTCACGTGGATTTTTACTGTAAAACGGGAATCCCGTGGCTGGTCTATGATTTACCATCGCTGGAGAGTGGTGCACCATGGTACTGCTCCGTTACAAATCCATGCACCCATATCTAAAAGTTGTACGGCACTGTTTCGTCATTTTTGATGGATGTTGCACCTTGCACCGTAGATGTTGCACCCTGTGGATATCGATTCTTCGGAGGCCCATAACTATTGGCTCGTTCGTCACTGGTTAGTTCCATATCCAAAAATCCTATCCGAACCTCAATCGGGTCTTGGAAGTTTTTTACCCTTCGTTTTTTCGATACATGGATTTTTTCTGTATAACGGGAATCCCATGGCTGGTCAATGATTTACCATCGCTGGAGAGTGGTGCACCAGGTACCGCTCTGTTACAAATCCATGCACCCTTTTCTAAAAGTCATACAGCACTATTTCATCATTTTGGACGGATGTAGCATCTTGCACCGTAGATGTTGCACCCTGTGGATATAGTTTCTTTGGAGGGCCATAACTCTCAGCTCGTTTAGAGTTACGGGAGCCATAACCAGTCGAAACGAAGCTCTCTATGAGTTCTACAGCTACGACCTCTTTCAACCATCACTGGTTAGATTCATCCCCAAAAATCCTATCTGAACCTCAATCGCGGCCTGGAAGTTTTTTACCCTTTGTTTTTTCATCACGTGGATTTTTTCTGTAAAACGGGAATCCCGTGGCTGCTCTATGATATACCGTCACTGGAGAGTGGTGCACTATGCTACTGCTCCATTTCAAATCAATGCAGCCATTTCTAAAAGTCATAGGGCATTGTTTCGTCATTTTGGACGGGTGTTGCACCTTGCATCGTAGAAGTTGCACCATGTGGATATCGATTCTTCGGAGGGCCATAACTCTTGGTTCGTTTAGAATTACGAGAGCCATAACCAGTCAAAATGAAGCTCTCAGTGAGTTCAACAGCTTTGACCGCTTTCAGCCGTTACTGGTTAGTTTCATACGCAAAAAATCCTATCCGAACCTCAATCGGGTCTTGGAAGTTTTTTATCCTTCGTTTTTTCGTCACGTGGGTTTTTTCTATAAAACGGGAATCCTGTGGCTGGTCTATGATTTACCATCGCTGGAGAGTGGTGCACCATGGTACTGCTCCGTTACAAATCCATGCACCAATTTCTAAAAGTTGTATGGCACTATTTCGTCATTTTGGATGGATGTTGCACCTTGCACCGTAGATGTTGCACCCTATGGATGTCGATTCTTCGGAGGCCTATAACTCTTGGATAGTTTAGAGTTACGGGAGCCATAACTAGTCCAAACGAAGCTCTTTCTAAGTTCTACAGCTATGACCGCCTTCAACCGTCATTGGCTAGTTTCATACCCATAAAATCCTATCCGAACCTCAATCTGGTCTTGGCAGTTTTTTACCCTTCGTTTTTTTGTCACGTGGATTTTTTCTGTAAAACGGGAATCCCGTGGCTGTTCTATGATTTACCATCGTTGGAGAGTGGTGCACCATAGTACTGCTCTTTTTCAAATTCATGCACCCATTTCTAAAAGTCGTATGGCATTGTTTCGTAATTTTGGACGGATGTTGCACCTTGCACCGTAGATGTTGCACCCTGTTGATATCGATTCTTCTGAGGGCCATAACTCTTGGCTCGTTTAGATTTACGGGAGCCATAACCAGTCAAAACGAAGCTCTCTGTGAGTTCTATAGCTATGACGGCTTTCAGCCGTCACAGATTAGTTTTATACCCAAAAAATCCTATCCGAACCTCAATCGGGCCTTGGAAGATTTTTATCCTTTGTTTTTTCATCGCGTGGATTTTTACTGTAAAACGGGAATCCCATGGCTGGTCTATGATTTACCAACGCCGGAGAGTGGTGCACCATGGTACTGCTCCGTTACAAATCCATGCATCCATATCTAAAAGTCGTACGGCACTGTTTCGTCTTTTTGGATGGATGTTGCACCTTGCACCGTAGATGTTGCACCCTGTGGATATCGATTCTTCGGAGACCCATAACTCTTGGCCCGTTCGTCACTGGTTAGTTCCATATCCAAAAATCCTATCCGAACCTCAATCGGGTCTTGGAAGTTTTTTACCCTTCGTTTTTTCGTTACATGGATTTTTTCTGTATAACGAGAATCCCATGGCTGGTCAATGATTTACCATCGCTGGAGAGTGGTGCACCAGGTACCGCTCTGATACAAATCCATGCACCCATTTATAAAAGTCGTACGAAACTATTTCGTCATTTTGGGCGGATGTTGCACCTTGCACCGTAGATGTTGCACCCTGTGGATATAGATTCTTCGGAGGGCCATAAGTCTTGGCTCGTTTAGAATTACGGGAGCCATAACCAGTCAAAACGAAGCTCTCTATGAGTTCTACAGCTACGACCACTTTCAGCCGTCACTGGTTAGTTTCATCTACAAAAAATCCTATCCGAACCTCAATCGGGCCTTGGAAGTTTTTTACCTTTCATTTTTTCATCACGTGAATTTTTTCTGTAAAACGGGAATCCCGCGGCTGCTCTATGATTTATCATCGCTGGAGAGTGGTGCACCATGGTACTGCTCCGTCACAAATCCATGCACCCATTTCTAAAAGTCGTACGACACTGTTTCGACGTTTTGGACGGATGTTGCACGTTGCACCGTAGATGTTGCACCCTATGGATATCTATTCTTCGGAGGGCCATAACTCTTGGCTCGTTTAGAGTTACGAGAGCCATAACCAGTTAAAACGAAGCTCTCTATGAGTTCTACAGCTATGACCGCTTTAAGCCGTCACTGGTTAGTTTCATCTCCAAAAATCCTATCCGAACCTCAATCGGGCCTTGGAAGTTTTTTACCCTTCGTTTTTTCGTCACTTGGATTTTTTCTGTAAAACAAGAATCCCGTGGAAGCTTCATGAGATACCATCGCTAGAGAGCGGTGCACTATGCTACTGCTCCATTTCAAATCAATGCACCCATTTCTAAAAGTCATACGGCATTGTTTCGTCATTTTGGATGGATGTTGCACCTTGCATCGTAAATGTTGCGCCCTGTGGATATCGATTCTTCGGAGGGCCATAACACTTGGCTCGTTTATAGTTACGGGAGCCATAACCAGTCGAAATGAAGCTCTCAGTGAGTTCAACAGCTTTGACCACTTTCAGCCGTTACTGGTTAGTTTCATACGCAAATAATAAATATCCGAACCTCGATCGGGTCTTGGAAGTTTTTTACCCTACGTTTTTTCGTCATGTGGATTTTTTCTAATAAAACGGGAATCCCGTGGCTGGTCTACGATTTACCATCGCCGGAGAGTGGTGCACCATGGTACTGCTCCGTTACAAATCCATGCACCCATTTCTAAAAGTTGTATGACACTGTTTCGTCATTTTGGATGGATGTTGCACCGTGCACCGTAGATGTTGCACCCTGTGGATGTCGATTCTTCGGAGGCCCATAACTCTTGGCTTGTTTAGAGTTACGGGAGCCATAACCAATCCAAACGAAGCTCTCTGTGAGTTCTACAGCTATGATCGCCTTCAGCCGTCATTGGTTAGTTCCATACCCATAAAATCCTATCCGATCCTTAATCAGGTCTCGGCAGTTTTATACCCTTCGTTTTTTCGTCACGTGGATTTTTTCTGTAAAACGGAAATCCTGTGGCTGGTCTATGATTTACCATCGCTGGAGAGTGGTGCACCATGGTACTGCTCTTTTTCAAATCCATGCATCCATTTCTAAAAGTCGTATGGCATTGTTTCGTCATTTTGGACGGATGTT
Source organism: Allium cepa (assembly GCA_030765085.1). Taxonomy (NCBI): domain Eukaryota; kingdom Viridiplantae; phylum Streptophyta; class Magnoliopsida; order Asparagales; family Amaryllidaceae; genus Allium; species Allium cepa. The sequence goes on from CM060930.1 coordinate 247,012,323, forward strand.
GCACCTTGCACCGTAGATGTTGCACAATGTGGATATCGATTCTTCTGAGGGCTATAACTCTTGGCTCGTTTAGATTTACGGGAGCCATAACTAGTCAAAACGAAGCTCTCTGTGAGTTCTACAGCTATGACGGCTTTCAGCCGTCACAGATTAGTTTCATACCCAAAAATCCTATCCGAACCTCAATCGGGCCTTGGAAGTTTTTTGCCCTTCGTTTTATCGTCACGTGGATTTTTACTGAAAAACGGGAACCCGTGGCTGGTCTATGATTTACCATCGCTGGAGAGTGGTGCACTATGGTACTGCTCCTTTACGAATCCATGCACCCATATCTAAAAGTCTTACGGCACTGTTTCGTCATTTTGGACGGATGTTGCACCTTGCACCGTAGATGTTGCACCTTATGGATATCGATTCTTCGGAGGCCCATAACTCTTGGCTCGTTCGTCACTGGTTAGTTCCATACGCAAAAAATCCTATCCGAACCTCAATCGGGTCTTGGAAGTTTTTTGCCCTTCGTTTTTTCGATACATGCATTTTTTCTGTATAACGGGAATCCCATGGCTGGTCAATGATTTACCATCGCTGGAGAGTGGTGCACCAGGTACTGCTCTGCTACAAATCCATGCACCTATTTCTAATAGTCGTATGGCACTTTTCGTCATTTTGGATGGATGTTGCACCTTGCACCGTAGATGTTGCACCCTGTGCATATAGATTCTTCGGAGGGCCATAACTCTTGGCTCGTTTAGAGTTACGAAAGCTATAACCAGTCAAAACGAAGTTCTCTATGAGTTCTACACCTACGACCACTTTTATCCGTCACTGGTTAGTTTCATCCCCAAAAATCCTATCTGAACCTCAATCGGGCCCTGGAAGTTTTTTACCCTTTGTTTTTTCGTCACGTGGATTTTTTCTGTAAAACGGGAATCCTGTGGTTGCTCTATGATATACCGGCACTGGAGTGTGGTGCACTATGCTACTGCTCCACTTCAAATCAATGCACCCATTTCTAAAAGTCATGCGGCATTGTTTCGCCATTTTGGATGGATGTTGCACCTTGCATCGTAGATGTTGCACCTTATGGATATCGATTCTTCGGACGGCCATAACTCTTGGCTCGTTTAGAGTTACGGGATCCACAACCAGTCAAAATAAAGATCTCAGTGAGTTCAACAACTTTGACCGCTTTCAGCCGTTACTGGTTAGTTTCATACGTAAAAAATCCTATCCGAACCTCAATCGGGTCTTGGAAGTTTTTTACCCTTCGTTTTTTTCGTCACGTGGATTTTTTCTGTAAAAGGGAATCTCGTGGTTGGCCTATGATTTACCATCGCTGGAGAGTGGTGCACCATGGTACTGCTCCGTTACAAATCCATGCACCCATTTCTAAAAGTTGTATGGCACTGTTTCGTCATTTTGGATGGATGTTGCACCTTGCACCGTAGATGTTGCACCCTGTGGATGTCAATTCTTCGGAGGCCCATAACTCTTGGCTAGTTAGAGTTACGGGAGCCATAACCAGTCCAAACGAAGCTCTCTGTGAGTTCTACAGCTCTGACCGCCTTCAGCCTTCATTGGTTAGTTTCATACCCATAAAATCCTATCCGAACCTCAATCAGGTCTTGGCTGTTTTTTACCCTTCATTTTTTCGTCACGTGGATTTTTTCTGCTAAACGGGAATCTTGTGGCTAGTCTATGATTTACCATCGCTGGAGAGTGGTGCACCATGGTACTGCTCTTTTTCAAATTCATGCACCCATTTCTAAAAGTTGTATGGCAAAGTTTCGTCATTTTGGACGGATGTTGCACCTTGTACGGTAGATGCTGCACCCTGTGGATATCGATTTTTCTGATGGCCATAACTCTTGGCTCGTTTAGATTTACGGGAGCCATAACCAGTCAAAACGAAGCTCTCTATGAGTCCTACAGCTATGACGGCTTTCAGCCGTCACAGATTAGTTTTATACTCAAAAAATCCTATCCAAACCTCAATCGGGCCTTGGAAGTTTTTTACCCTTCGTTTTTTCTTCGCGTGGATTTTTATTGTAAAACGGGAATCCCGTGGCTGGTCTATGATTTACCATCGCCGGAGAGTGGTGCACCATGGTACTGCTCCGTTACAAATCCATGCATCCATATCTAAAAGTCGTACGACACTGTTTCTTCTTTTTTAGTGGATGTTGCACCTTGCACCGTAGATGTTGCACCCTGTGGATATCGATTCTTCGGAGGCCCATAACTCTTGGCTCGTTCATCACTGGTTAGTTCCATATCCAAAAATCCTATCCGAACCTCAATCGGGTCTTGGAAGTTTTTAACCCTTCGTTTTTTCGTTACATGGATTTTTTTTCTGTATAACGGGTATCCCATGGCTGTTAAATGAGTTACCATCGCTGGAGAGTGGTGCATCAGGTACTGCTCTGTTCCAAATCCATGCACTCATTTCTAAAAGTCGTACGAAACGATTTCGTCATTTTGGACGGATGTTGCACCTTGCAGCGTAGATGTTGCACCCTGTGGATATTGATTCTTCGAAGGGCCATAACTCTTGGCTCGTTTAGAGTTATGGGAGCCAGAAACAGTCAAAACGAAGCTCTCTATGAGTTCTAAAGCTACGACCGCTTTCAGCCGTCACTGGTTAGTTTCATCTCCAAAAAATCCTATCCGAACCTCAATCGGGCCTCGGATGTTTTTTTACCCTTCTTTTTTCGTCACGTGAATTTTTCTGTAAAACGGGAATCCCATGGCTGCTCTATGATTTATCATCGCTGGAGAGTGGTACACCATGGTACTGCTCCATCACAAATCCATGCACCCATTTCTAAAAGTCGTACGACACTGTTTCGACATTTTGGACAGATGTTGCACCTTGCACCGTAGATGTTGCACCCTGTGGATATCGATTCTTCGGAGGGCCATTACTCTTGACTCGTTTACAGTTACGGGAGCCATAAGCAGTCAAAACGAAGCTCTCTATGAGTTCTACAGCTATGACTGCTTTAAGCCATCACTGGTTAGTTTCATCCACAAAAATCCTATCCGAACCTCAATCGGGCCTTGGAAGTTTTTTACCCTTCGTTTTTTCGTGACGTGGATTTTTTCTGTAAAACGGGAATCCCGTAGCTGCTCTATGATATACCATCGCCGGAGAGTGGTGCACTATGCTACTGCTCCATTTCAAATCAATGAACCCATTTCTAAAAGTCATACGACATTGTTTCGTCATTTTGGACGGATGTTGCACCTTGCACCGTAGATGTAGCGCCCTGTGGATATCGATTCTTCGGAGGGCCATAATTCTTGGCTCGTTTAGTGTTACGGGATCCATAACCAGTCAAAATGAAGCTCTCTATGATTTCTACAGCTATGACCGCTTTAAGCCGTCAATGGTTTGTTTCATCCCTAAAAATCCTATCCGAACCTCAATCGGGCCCTGGAAGTTTTTTACCCTTCGTTTTTTCGTCACGTGGATTTTTCTGTAAAACGGGAATCCCGTGGCTGCTCTATGATATACCATCGGTGGAGAGTGGTGCACTATGCTAATGCTCCATTTCAAATCAATGCACCCATTTCTAAAAGTCATACGGCATTGTTTCGTCATTTTGTACGGATGTTGCACCTTGCGCCGTAGATGTTGCGCCCTGTGGATATCGATTCTTCGGAGGGCCATAAGTCTTGGCTCGTTTAGTGGTACGAGAGCCATAACCAGTCAAAATGAAGCTCTCTATGATTTCTATAGCTATGACCGTGTTAAGCCGTCACTGGTTAGTTTCATCCCCAAAAATCCTATCCGAACCTCAATCTGGCCCTGGAAGTTTTTTACCCTTCGTTTTTTCGTCACGTGTATTTTTTTCTGTAAAATGGGAATCCCGTGACTGCTCTATGATATATCATCGCTGGAGAGTGGTGCACAACGCTACTGCTCCATTTCAAATCAATGCACCCATTTCTAAAAGTCATACGGCATTGTTTCGTCATTTTGGACGGATGTTGCACCTTGCATCGTAGATGTTGCACCCTGTGGATATCGATTCTTCGGAGGGCCATAACTCTTGGCTCATTTAGAGTTACGGAAGCCATAACCAGTCAAAATGAAGCTCTCAGTGAGTTCAACAGCTTTGACCGCTTTCAGCCATTACTAGTTAGTTTCATACACAATAAATCCAATCCGAACCTCAATCGGGTCTTTGATGTTTTTTACCCTTCGTTTTTTCGTCACGTGGATTTTTTCTATAAAACGGGAATCCCGTGGCTGGTCTATGATTTACCATCGCTGGAGAGTAGTGCACCATGGTACTGCTCCGTTACAAATCCATGCACCCAATTCTAAAAGTTGTATGACACTGTTTCGTCATTTTGGATGGATGTTGCACCTTGCACCGTAGATGTTGCACCCTGTGGATGTCGATTCTTCGGAGGCCCATAACTCTTGGTTTGTTTAGAGTTACGGTAGCCATAACCAGTCCAAACGAAGCTCTCTGTGAGTTCTACAGCTATGACGGCCTTCTGCCATCATTGGTTAGTTTCGTACCCATAAAATCCTATCCGAACCTTAATCAGGTCTCGGTAGTTTTTTACCCTTCGTTTTTTCGTCACGTGGATTTTTTCTGTAAAATGGGAATCCCGTGGCTAGTCTATGATTTACCATCGCTGGAGAGTGGTGCACCCTGGTACTACTCTTTTTCAAATCCATGCACCCATTTCCAAAAGTCGTATGGCATTATTTCGTCATTTTGGACGGATGTTGTACCTTGCACCGTAGATGTTGCACCCTGTGGATATCGATTCTTCTGAGGGCCATAACTCTTGGCTTGCTTAGATTTACGGGAGCCATAACCAGTCAAAACGAAGCCTCTGTGAGTTCTACAGCTATGACGGCTTTCAGCCGTCACGGATTAGTTTCATACGCAAAAAATCCTATTCGAACCTCAATCGGGCCTTGGATGTTTTTTACCCTTCGTTTTTTCGTCCCGTGGATTTGTACTGTAAAAAGGGAATCCCGTGACTGGTCTATGATTTACCATCGCTGGAGAGTGGTGCACTATGGTACTGCTCCGTTATAAATCCATGCACCCATATCTAAAAGTCGAACTGCACTGTTTCGTCATTTTGGATGGATGTTGCACCTTGCACCGTAGATGTTGCATCCTGTGGATATCGATTCGTCGGAGGCCCATAATTCTTGGCTCGTTCGTCACTGGTTAGTTCCACATCCAAAAATCCTATCCGAACCTCGATCGGGTCTTGGAAGTATTTTACCCTTCGTTTTTTCGATACATGGATTTTTTCTGTATAACGGGAATCCCATGGCTGGTCAATGATGTACCATCGCTGGAGAGTGGTGCACCAGGTACTGCTCTGTTACAAATCCATGCACCCATTTCTAAAAGTCGTACGGCACTATTTCGTCATTTTGGACGGATGTTGCACCTTGCACCGTAGATGTTGCACCATGTGGATATAGATTCTTCGGAGGGCCATAACTCTTAGTCGTTTAGAGTTACGGGAGCCATAACCAATCAAAACGAAGCTCTCTATGAGTTCTACAGCTACAACCGCTTTCAGCTGTCACTGGTTAGTTTCATCCCCCAAAATCCTATCTGAACCTCAATCGGGCCCTGGAAGTTTTTTACCCTTCGTTTTTTCGTCACGTGGATTTTTTCTGTAAAACGGGAATCGCGTGGCTGCTCTATGATATATCGTCACAGGAGAGTGGTGCACTATGCTACTGCTCCATTTCAAATTAATGCACCCATTTCTAAAAGTCATACGACATTGTTTCGTCATTTTGTACGGATGTTGCACCTTGCGCCTTAGATGTTGAGCCCTGCGGATATCGATTCTTCGGAGGGCCATAACTCTTGGCTCGTGTAGAGTTACGGGAGCCATAACCAGTCAAAATGAAGCTCTCAGTGAGTTCAACAGCTTTGACCGCTTTCAGCCATTACTGGTTAGTTTCATACGCAAACAATCCTATCCGAACATCAATCGGGTCTTGAAAGTCTTTTACCCTTTGTTTTTTCATTACGTCGATTTTTTCTATAAAACGGGAATCCCGTGGCTGGTATATGATTTACCATCACTGGAGAGTGGTGCGCCATGGCACTGCTCCTTTACAAATCCATCCACCCATTTCTAAAAGTTGTATGGCACTGTTTCGTCATTTTGGATGGATGTTGCACCTTGCACCGTAGATATTGCACCCTGTGGATGTCGATTCTTCGGAGGCCATTAACTCTTGGCTTGTTTGGAGTTACGGGAGAAATAACCAGTCCAAACGAAGCTCTCTGTGAGTTCTACAGCTATGACCGCCTTCAGCCGTCATTGGTTAGTTTCATACCCATAAAATCCTATCCGAACCTCAATCAGGTCTTGGCAGTTTTTACCCTTCGTTTTTTCGTCACGTGGATTTTTTCTGTAAAATGGGAATCCCGTGGCTGGCCTGTGATTTACCATCGCTGGACAGTGGTGCACCATGGTACTGCTCTTTTTCAAATCCATGCACCGTAGATGCCGCACCCTGTGGATATCGATTCTTCTGAGGGCCATAACACTTGGCTCGTTTAGATTTACGGTAGCCATAACTAGTCAAAACGAAGCTCTCTGTGAGTTCTACAGCTATGACGGCTTTCAGCCGTCACAGATTAGTTTCATACCCAAAAAATCCTATCCGGACCTCAATCGGGCCTTGGAAGTTTTTTACCCTTCGTTTTTTCGTCATGTGGATTTTTACTGTAAAACGGGAATGTCGTGGTTAGTCTATGATTTATCATCGCTGGAGAGTGGTGCACCATGGTATTGCTCCATTACAAATCCATGCACCCATATCTAAAAGTCGTACGACACTATTTCATCATTTAGGATGGATATTGCACCTTGCACCATAGATGTTGCACCATGTGGATATCGATTCTTCGGAGGCCCATAACTCTTGGCTCGTTCGTCACTGGTTAGTTCCATATCCAAAAATCCAATCTGAACCTCAATCGGGTCTTGGAAGTTTTTTACCCTTCGTTTTTTCGTTACATGGATTTTTTCTGTATAACAAGAACCCCATGGCTGGTCAATGATTTACCATCGCTGGAGAGTGGTGCACCTGGTACTGCTCTGTTACAAATCCATGCACCCATTTCTAAAAGTCGTACGACACTATTTCGTCATTTTGGACGGACGTTGCACCTTGCACCGTAGATGTTGCACCCTGTGAATATATATTCTTCGGAGGGCCATAACTCTTGGTTCGTCTAGAGTTACGGGAGCCATAACCAGTCAAAACGAAGCTCTCTATGAGTTCTACGGCTACGACCGCTTTCAACCGTCACTGGTTAGTTTCATCCCCAAAAAATCCTATCCGAACCTCAATCGGACCTTGGATGTTTTTTTACCCTTCTTTTTTCGTCACGTGAATTTTTTCTGTAAAACGGGAATCCCGTGGCTGCTCTATGATTTATCATCGCTGGAGAGTGGTGCACCATGGTACTACTCCGTCACAAATCCATGCACCCATTTCTAAAAGACGTACGCAATGTTTCGAAATTTTGGACGGATGTTGCACCTTGCACCGTAGATGTTACACCCTGTGGATATCGATTCTTCGGAGGGCCATAACTCTTGGCTTGTTTAGAGTTACGGGAGCTATAACCAGTCAAAATGAAGCTCGCTATAAGTTCTACAGCTATGACCACTTTAAACCGTCACTGGTTAGATTCATCCCTAAAAATCCTATCTGAACCTCAATCGGGCCCTGGAAGTTTTTTACCCTTCGTTTTTTCGTCACGTGGTTTTTTTCTGTAAAACGGGAATCCCGTGGCTACTCTACGATATACCATCGCTGGAGAGTGGTGCACTATGCTACTGCTCCATTTCAAATCAATGCACCCATTTCTAAAAGTCATACGGCATCGTTTCGTCATTTTGGACGGATGTTGCACCTTGCACCGTAGATGTTGCGCCCTGTGGAAATCGATTCTTCGGAGAGCCATAACTCTTGGCTCGTTTAGAGTTACAGCAGCCACAACCAGTTAAAACGAATCTTTCTATGAGTTCTACGGATTTGACAGCTTTAAACTGTCACTGGTTAGTTTCATACCCAAAAAAGCTTATCCAAACCTCAATCGGGTCTTGGACTTTTTTACCCTTCGTTTTTTCATCACGTGGATTTTTTCTGTAAAACGGGAATCCCGTAGCTGCTCTATGATATACCATCGCTGGAGAGTGGTGCACTATGCTACTGCTCCATTTCAAATCAATGCACCCATTTCTAAAAGTCATCTGGCATTGTTTCGTCATTTTGGACGGATGTTGCACCTTGCATCGTAGATGTTGCACCCTGTGGATATCGATTCTTTGGAGAGCCATAACTCTTGGCTCGTTTAGAGTTACGGGAGCCATAACTAGTCAAAATGAAGCTCTATATGAGTTCAACAGCTTTGACCGCTTTCAGCCGTACTGGTTAGTTTCATACGCAAAAAATCCTATCCGAACCTTAATCGGGTCTTGGAAGTTTTTTACCCTTCGTTTTTTCGTCACGTGGATTTTTTCTATAAAACGGGAATCCCGTGGCTGGTCTATGATTTACCATCGCTGGAGAGTGGTGCACCATGGTACTGCTCCATTACAAATCCATGCACCCATATCTAAAAGTCGTACGGTACTGTTTCGTCATTTAGGATGGATGTTGCACCATGCACCATAGATGTTGCACCCTGTGGATATCGATTCTTCGGAGGCCCATAACTATTGGCTCGTTCGTCACTGGTTAGTTCCATATCCAAAAATCCTATCCGAACCTCAATCGGGTTTTGGAAGTTTTTTACCCTTTGTTTTTTCGTTACATGGATTTTTTATGTATAACTGGAATCCCATGGCTGGTCAATGATTTACCATCGCCGGAGAGTGGTGCACCAGGTACTGCTCTGTTACAAATCCATGCACCCATTTCTAAAAGTCGTACGACACTATTTCGTCATTTTGGACGGATGTTGCACCTTGCACCGTAGATGTTGCACCCTGTGGATATAGATTCTTCGGAGGGCCATAACTCTTGGCTCGTTTAGAGCTACGGGAGCCATAACCAGTCAAAACGAAGCTCTCTATGAGTTCTACAGCTATGACCGCTTTCAGCCGTCACTGGTTAGTTTCATCCCCAAAAAATCCTATCTGAACCTCAATCGGGCCTTGAAGATTTTTACCCTTCGTTTTTTCGTCACATGAATTTTTTCTGTAAAACGGGAATCTCATGGCTGCTCTATGATTTATCATCGCTGGAGAGTGGTGCACCATGGTACTGCTCCATCACAAATCCATGCACCCATTTCTAAAAGTCGTGCGACATTGTTTCGACATTTTGGACGGATGTTGCACCTTGCACCGTAGATGTTACACCCTGTGGATATCGATTCTTCGGAGGGCCATAACTGTTTGCTCGTTTAGAGTTACGGGAGGCATAACCAGTCTAAACGAAGCTCTCTATGAGTTCTACAGCTATGACTGCTATAAGCCGTCACTGGTTAGTTCAATCCCCAAAAATCCTATCCGAACCTCAATCGGGCCCTGAAAGTTTTCTACCCTTCGTTTTTTCGTCACGTGGATTTTTTCGGTAAAACGGGAATCCTGTGGCTGCTCTATGATATACCATCGCTGGAGAGTGGTGCACTCTGCTACTGCTCCATTTCAAATCAATGCACCTATTTCTAAAAGTCATACGGCATTGTTTCGTCATTTTGGATGGATGTTGCACCTTGCGCCGTAGATGTCGCGCCCTATGGATATTAATTCTTTGGAGGGCCATAACTCTTGGCTCGTTTAGTGTTACGGGAGCCATAACCAGTCAAAACGAAGCTCTCTATGAGTTCTACAGCCATGACCGCTTTAAGCCGTCACTGGTTAGTTTCATCCCCAAAAATCCTATCCGAACCTCAATCGGGCCCTGGAAGTTTTTTACCCTTCGTTTTTTCGTCACGCGGATTTTTTCTGTAAAACGGGAATCCCATGGCTACTCTATGATATACCATCGCTGGAGAGTGGTGCATTATGCTACTGCTCCATTTCGAATCAATGCACCCATTTCTAAAAGTCATATGGCATTGTTTCGTCATTTTGGACGGATGTTGCACCTTGCAACGTAGATGTTGCATCCTGTGGATATCGATTCTTCGGAGGGCCATAACTCTTGGCTCATTTAGAGTTACGGGAGCCATAACCAGTCAAAATGAAGCTCTCAGTGAGTTCAACAGCTTTGACCGCTTTCAGCCGTTACTAGTTAGTTTCATACGCAATAAATCCTATACGAACCTCAATCGGGTCTTGGAAGTTTTTTACCCTTCGTTTTTTCGTCACGTGGATTTTTTCTATAAAACGGGAATCCCTTGGCTGCTCTATGATTTACAATCGCTGGAGAGTGGTGCACTATGGTACTGCTCCGTTACAAATCCATGCACCCATTTCTAAAAGTTGTATGGCACAATTTCGTCATTTTGGATGGATGTTACACCTTGCACCGTAGATGTTGCACCTTGTGGATGTCGATTCTTCGGAGGCCCATAACTCTTGGCTTGTTTAGAGTTACGGGAGCCATAACCAGTCCTAACGAAGCTCTCTGTGAGTTCTACAGCTATGACCACCTTCAGCCGTCATTGGTTTGTTTCATACCCATAAAATCCTATCCGAACCATAATCAGGTCTTTTAAGTTTTTAACCCTTCGTTTTTTCGTCGCGTGGATTTTTTCTGTAAAACGGGAATCCCGTGGCTGGTCTATGATTTACCATCGCTGGAGAGTAGTGCACCATGACTCTTTTTCAAATCCATGCACCCATTTCTAAAAGTCGTATGGCATTGTTTCATCATTTTGGACGGATGTTGCACCTTGCAACATAGATGTTGCACCCTGTGGATATCGATTCTTCTGAGGGCCATAACTCTTGGCTCGTTTAGATTTACGGGAGCCATAACCAGTCATACCAAAGCTCTCTGTGAGTTCTACAGCTATGATAGATTTCAGCCGTCAGAGATTAGTTTTATACCCAAAAAATCCTATCCGAACCTCAATCGGGCCTAGGAAGTTTTTTACCCTTACTTTTTTCGTCGCGTGGATTTTTACTGTAAAACGGAAATCCCATGGCTGGTCTATTATTTACCATCGCTGGAGAGTGGTGCACAATGGTACTGCTCCGTTACAAATCCATGCACCCATATCTAAAAGTCGTACGACACTGTGTCGTCATTTTGGATGGATGTTGCACCTTGCACCGTAGATGTTGCACCCTGTGGATATCGATTCTTCGGAGGCCCATAACTCTTGGCTCATTCGTCACTGGTTAGTTCCATATCCAAAAATCATATCTGGACCTCAGACGGGTCTTGGAAGTTTTTTACCCTTCGTTTTTTCGATACATGGATTTTTCTGTATAACGGGAATACCATGGCTGGTTAATGATTTACCATCGCTGGAGAGTAGTGCAGCAGGTACTGCTCTGTTACAAATCCGTGCACCCATTTCTCAAAGTCGTACGGCATTATTTATTCATTTTGGTTGCACCTTGCACCGTAGATGTTGCACTCTGTGGATATGGATTCTTCGGAGGGCCATAACTCTTGGCTCGTTTAGAGTTACGGGAGCCATAACCAGTCAAAATGAAGCTCTCCATGAGTTCTAAAGCTACGACCGCTTTCAACCGTCACTGGTTAGTTTCTTCCCCAAAAAATCCTATCCGAACCTCAATCGGGCCTTGGAAGTTTTTTACCCTTCGTTTTTTCGTCACGTGAATTTTTTCTGTAAAACGGGAATCCCGTGGTTGCTCTATGATTTCCATCGCTGGAGATTGGTGCACCAAGGTGCTGCTCCATCACAAATCCATTCACCCATTTCGAAAAGTCGTACGACACTGTTTCGACATTTTGAACCGATGTTGCACCTTGCACCGTAGATGTTGCACCCTGTGGATATCGATTCTTCGGAGGGCTATAACTCTTGGCTGGTTTACAGTTACGGGAGCCATAACCTGTCAAAACGAAGCTCTCTATGAGTTCTATAGCTATGACAGCTTTCAGCCATCACTGTTTAGTTTCATACCCAAAAAATCCTATCCGAACCTCAATCGGGTCTTGGAAGTTTTTTACCCTTCGTTTTTTCGTCACGTGGATTTTTTCTATAAAACTGGGATCCCGTGGTTGCTCTATGATTTACCATCGCTGTAGAGTGGTGCACCATGGTGATGCTCCGTCACAAATCCATGCACCTATTTCTAAAAGTCGTACGGCATTATTTCATCATTTTGGACGGATATTGCACCTTGCACCGTAGATGTTGCACCCTGTGGATATCGATTCTTCGGAGGGACATAACTCATGGCTCGTTTAGTGTTACCGGAGCCATAACCAGTCAAAACGAAGCTCTCTATGAATTCTACAGCTATGACCGCTTTAAACTGTCACTGGTTAGTTTCATCCCCAAAAAATCCTATCCGAAGCTCAATCGGGCCTTGGAAGTTTTTTACCCATCGTTTTTTCGTCACGTGGATTTTTTCTGTAAAACGGGAATTCCGTGGTCGCTCTATGATATACCATCGCTGGAGAGTGGTGAACTATGCTACTGCTCCATTTCAAATCAATGCACCCATTTCTAATAGTCATACGGGATTGTTCCGTCATTTTGGACGGATTTTGCACCTTGCATCGTAGATGTTGCACCCTGTGAATATCGATGCTTCGGAGGGCCATAACTCTTGGCTCGTTTAGAGTTACGGGAGCCATAACCAGTCAAAATGAAGCTCTCAGTGAGTTTAACAGCTTTGACCGTTTTCAGCCATTACTGGTTAGTTTCATACGCAAACAATCCTATCCGAACCTCAATCGGGTCTTGGAAGTTTTTTACCCCTTGTTTTTTCGTCACGTGGATTTTTTCTATAAAACGGGGAATCCCGTGGCCGGTCTATGATTTACCATCGCTGGAGAGTGGTGCACCATGGTACTTCTCCGTTACAAATCCATGCACCCATTTCTAAAAGTTGTATGGCACTGTTTCGTCATTTTCGATGGATGTTGCACCTTGCACCGTAGATGTTGCACCCTGTGGATGTCGATTCTTCGGAGGCCCATAACTCTTGGCTTGTTTAGAGTTACGGGAGAAATAACCAGTCCAAACGAAGCTCTCTATGAGTTCTACAGCTATGACCGCCTTCAGCCGTCATTGGTTAGTTTCATACCCATAAAATCCTATCCGAACCTCAATCAGGTCTTGGCAGTTTTTACCCTTCGTTTTTTCCTCACGTGGATTTTTTCTGTAAAATGGGAATCCCGTGGCTGGTCTATGATTTACCATCGCTGGAGAGTGATGCACCATGGTACTGCTCTTTTTCAAATCCATGCACCGTAGATGCTGCACCCTGTGAATATTGATTCTTCTGAGGGCCATAACACTTGGCTCGTTTAGATTTACGGTAGACATAACTAGTCAAAACGAAGCTCTCTGTGAGTTCTACAGCTACGACGGCTTTCAGCCGTCACAGATTAGTTTCATGCCCAAAAAATCCTATCCGGACCTCAATCGGGCCTTTGAAGTTTTTTACCCTTCGTTTTTTCGTCATGTGGATATTTACTGTAAAACAGGAATGTCGTGGTTAGTCTATGATTTATCATCGCTGGAGAGTGGTGCACCATGGTACTGCTCCGTTACAAATCCATGCACCCATATCTAAAAGTCGTACGACACTATTTCGTCATTTAGGATGGATGTTGCAACTTGCACCGTAGATGTTGCACCCTGTGGATATCGATTTTTCGGTGGCCCATAACTCTTGGCTCGTTCGTCAATGGTTAGTTCCATATCCAAAAATCCAATCCGAACCTCAATCGGTTCTTGGAAGTTTTTTACCCTTCGTTTTTTCGTTACATGGATTTTTTCTATATAACGGGAATCCCATGGCAGGTCAATGTTTTACCATCGCTGGAGAGTGGTGCACCTGGTACTGCTCTGTTACAAATCCATGCACCCATTTCTAAAAGTCGTACAGCACTATTTCGTCATTTTGGACGGATGTTGCACCTTGCACCGTAGATGTTGCACCCTGTGAATATTTATTCTTCGGAGGGCCATAACTCTTGGTTCGTTTAGAGTTACGGGAGCCATAACCAGTCAAAACGAAGCTCTCTATGAGTTCTACAGCTACGACCGCTTTCAGCCGTCACTGGTTAGTTTCAACCCCAAAAAATCCTATCCGAACCTCAATCGGGCCTTGGATGTTTTTTTACCCTTCTTTTTTCGTCACGTGAATTTTTTCTGTAAAACGGGAATCCCGTGGCTGCTCTATGACTTATCATCGCTGGAGAGTGGTGCACCATGGTACTACTCCGTCACAAATCCATGCACCCATTTATAAAAGTCGTACGGCAATGTTTCGAAATTTTGGACGGATTTTGCACCTTGCACCGTAGATGTTACACCCTGTGGATATCGATTCTTCGGAGGGCCATAACTCTTGGCTTGTTTAGAGTTACGGGAGCTATAACCAGTCAAAATGAAGCTCGCTATAAGTTCTACAGCTATGACCGCTTTAAACCGTCACTGGTTAGATTCATCCCTAAAAATCCTATCCGAACCTCAATCGGGCCCTGGAATTTTTTTACCCTTCGTTTTTTCGTCACGTGGTTTTTTTCTGTAAAACAGGAATCCCGTGGCTACTCTACGATATACCATCGCTGGAGAGTGGTGCACTATGCTACTGCTCCATTTCAAATCAATGCACCCATTTCTAAAAGTCATACGGCATCGTTTCGTCCTTTTGGACGGATGTTGCACCTTGCACCGTAGATGTTACGCCCTGTGGAAATCGATTCTTCGGAGGGCCATAACACTTGGCTCGTTTAGAGTTACAGCAGCCACAACCAGTCAAAACGAATCTCTTTGTGAGTTCTACGGCTATGACAGCTTTAAACTGTCACTGGTTAGTTTCATACCCAAAATAGCTTATCCAAACCTCAATCGGGTCTTGGACTTTTTTACCCTTCGATTTTTCGTCACGTGGATTTTTTCTGTAAAACGGGAATCCCGTAGCTTCTCTGTGACATACCATCGCTGGAGAGTGGTGCACTATGCTACTGCTCCATTTCAAATCAATGCACCCATTTCTAAAAGTCATCTGGCATTGTTTCGTCATTTTGGACGGATGTTGCACCTTGCATCGTAGATGTTGCACCCTGCGGATATCGATTTTTCGGAGAGCCATAACTCTTGGCTCGTTTAGAGTTACAGGAGCCATAACTAGTCAAAATGAAGCTCTCTATGAGTTCAACAGCTTTGACCGCTTTCAGCCGTTACTGGTTAGTTTCATACGCAAAAAATCCTATCCGAACCACAATCGGGTCTTGGAAGTTTTTTACCCTTGGTTTTTTCGTCACGTGGATTTTTTCTATAAAGCGGGAATCCCGTGGCTGGTCTATGATTTACCATCACTGGAGAGTGGTGCACCATGGTACCGCTCCGTTACAAATCCATGCACCCATATCTAAAAGTCGTACGGCACTGTTTCGTCATTTAGGATGGATGTTGCACCTTGCACCGTAGATGTTGCACCCTGTGGATATCGATTCTTCGGAGGCCCATAACTCTTGGCTCGTTCCTCACTGGTTAGTTCCATATCCAAAAATCCTATCCAAACCTCAATCGGGTTTTGGAAGTTTTTTACCCTTCGTTTTTTCGTTACATGGATTTTTTCTGTATAAGTGGAATCCCATGGCTGGTCAATGATTTACCATCACCGGAGAGTGGTGCACCAGGTACTGCTCTGTTACAAATCCATGCACCCATTTCTAAAAGTCGTACGGCACTATTTCTTCATTTTGGACGGATGTTGCACCTTGCACCGTAGATGTTGCGCCCTGTGGATATAGATTCTTCGGAGGGCCATAACTCTTGGCTCGTTTAGAGCTACGGGAGCCATAACCAGTCAAAACGAAGCTCTCTATGAGTTCTACAACTACGACCGCTTTCAGCCATCACTGGTTAGTTTCATCCCCAAAAAATCTTATCCGAACCTCAATCGGGCCTTGGAAGTTTTTTACCCTTCGTTTTTTCGTCACATGAATTTTTTCTGTAAAACGGGAATCCCGTGGCTACTCTATGATTTATCATCGCTAGAGAGTGGTGCACCATGGTACTGCTCCATCACAAATCCATGCACCCATTTCTAAAAGTCGTACGACAATGTTTCGATATTTTGGACGGATGTTGCACCTTGCACCGTAGATGTTATACCCTGTGGATATCGATTCTTCGGAGGGCCATAACTGTTGGCTCGTTTAGAGTTACGGGAGGCATAACCAGTCTAAACGAAGCTCTCTATGAGTTCTTCAGCTATGACTGCTATAAGCCGTCACTGGTTTGTTCAATCCCCAAAAATCCTATCCGAACCTCAATCTGGCCCTGGAAGTTTTCTACCCTTCGTTTTTTCGTCACGTGGATTTTTTCGGTAAAACGGGAATCCTGTGGCTGCTCTATGATATACCATCGCTGGAGAGTGGTGCACTCTGCTACTGCTCCATTTCAAATCAATGCACCTATTTCTAAAAGTCATACGGCATTGTTTCGTCATTTTGGATGGATGTTTCACCATGCACCGTAGATGTCGCGCCCTATGGATATCGATTCTTCGGAGGGCCATAACTCTTGGCTCGTTTAGTGTTACAGGAGCCATAACCAGTCAAAACGAAGCTCTCTATGAGTTCTACAGCCATGACCGCTTTAAGCCGTCACTGGTTAGTTTCATCCCCAAAAATCCTATCCGAACCTCAATCGGGCCCTGGAAGTTTTTTACCCTTCGTTTTTTCGTCACGTGGATTTTTTCTGTAAAACGGGGATCCCGTGGCTACTCTATGATATACCATCGCTGGAGAGTGGTGCACTATGCTACTGCTCCATTTCAAATCAATGTACCCATTTCTAAAAGTCATATGGCATTGTTTCGTCATTTTGGACGGATGTTGCACCTAGCAACGTAGATGTTGCATCCTGTGGATATCGATTCTTCGGAGGGCCATAACTCTTGGCTCATTTAGAGTTACGGAAGCCATAACCAGTCAAAATGAAGCTCTCAGTGAGTTCAACAGCTTTGACCGCTTTCAGCCATTACTAGTTAGTTTCATACACAATAAATCCAATCCGAACCTCAATCGGGTCTTTGATGTTTTTTACCCTTCGTTTTTTCGTCACGTGGATTTTTTCTATAAAACGGGAATCCCGTGGCTGGTCTATGATTTAACATCGCTGGAGAGTGGTGCACTATGGTACTGCTCCGTTACAAATCCATGCACCCATTTGTAAAAGTTGTATGGCACAATTTCGTCATTTTGGATGAATGTTACACCTTGCACCGTAGATGTTGCACCTTGTGGATGTCGATTCTTCGGAGGCCCATAACTCTTGGCTTGTTTAGAGTTACGGGAGCCATAACCAGTCATAACGAAGCTCTCTGTGAGTTCTACAGCTATGACCACCTTCAGCCGTCATTGGTTAGTTTCATACCCATAAAATCCTATCCGAACCATAATCAGGTCTTTTCAGTTTTTAACCCTTCGTTTTGTCGTCGCGTGGATTTTTTCTGTAAAACGGGAATCCCGTGGCTGGTCTATGATTTACCATCGCTGGAGAGTAGTGCACCATGGTACTTCTCTTTTTCAAATCCATGCACCCATTTCTAAAAGTCATATGGCATTGTTTCATCATTTTGGACGGATGTTGCACCTTGCAACGTAGATGTTGCACCCTGTGGATATCGATTCTTCTGAGGGCCATAACTCTTGGCTCGTTTAGATTTACAGGAGCCATAACCAGTCAAACCAAAGCTCTCTGTGAGTTCTACAACTATGATGGATTTCAGCCGTCAGAGATTAGTTTCATACCCAAAAAATCCTATCCGAACCTCAATCGGGCCTTGGAAGTTTTTTACCCTTCGTTTTTTCGTCGCGTGGATTTTTACTGTAAAACGGAAATCCCGTGGCTGATCTATTATTTACCATCGCTGGAGAGTGGTGCACAATGATACTGCTCCGTTACAAATCCATGCACCCATATCTAAAAGTCGTACGGCACGGTGTCTTTATTTTGGATGGATGTTGCAGCTTGCACCGTAGATGTTGCACCCTGTGGATATCGATTCTTCGGAGGCCCATAACTCTTGGCTCATTCGTCACTGGTTAGTTCCATATCCAAAACTCCTATCAGAACCTCAATCGGGTCTTGGAAGTTTTTTACCCTTCGTTTTTTCGATACATGGATTTTTCTGTATAACGGGAATACCATGGCTGGTCAATGATTTACCATCGCTGGAGAGTAGTGCACCAGGTACTGCTCTGTTACAAATCCATGCACCAATTTCTAAAAGTCGTACGACACTATTTATTCATTTTGGTTGCACCTTGCACCGTAGATGTTGCACTCTATGGATATGGATTCTTCGGAGGGCCATAACTCTTGGCTCGTTTAGAGTTACGAGAGCCACAACCAGTCAAAATGAAGCTCTCTATGAGTTCTACAGCTACGACCGCTTTCAACCGTCACTGGTTAGTTTCATCCCCAAAAAATCCTATCCCAACCTCAATCGGGCCTTGGAAGTTTTTTACCCTTCGTTTTTTCGTCAAGTGAATTTTTTCTGTAAAACGGGAATCCCGTGGTTGCTCTATGATTTACCATCGCTGGAGAGTGGTGCACCATGGCGCTGCTCCATCACAAATCCATTCACCCATTTCGAAAAGTCGTACGACATTGTTTCGATATTTTGGACCGATGTTGTACCTTGCACCGTAGATGTTGCACCCTATGGATATCGATTCTTCGGAGGGCTATAACTCTTGGCTGGTTTACCATTACGGGAGCCATAACCTGTCAAAACTAAGCTCTCTATGAGTTCTATAGCTGTGACAGCTTTCAGCCGTCACTGTTTAGTTTCATACCCAAAAAATCCTATCCGAACCTCAATCGGGTCTTGGAAGTTTTTTACCCTTCGTTTTTTCGTCACGTGGATTTTTTCTATAAACTGGGATCCCGTGGCTGCTCTATGATTTACCATCGCTGTAGAGTGGTGCATCATGGTGCTGCTCCATCACAAATCCATGCACCTATTTCTAAAAGTCGTACGGCATTGTTTCATCATTTTGGACGGATATTGCACCTTGCACCGTAGATGTTGCACCCTGTGGATATCGATTCTTCGGACGGCCATAACTCATGGCTCGTTTAGTGTTACCGGAGCCATAACCAGTCAAAACGAAGCTCTCTATGAGTTCTACAGCTATGACCGCTTTAAATTGTCACTGGTTAGTTTCATCCCCAAAAAATCCTATCCGAAGCTCAATCGGGCCTTGGAAGTTTTTTACCCTTCGTTTTTTCGTCACGTGGATTTTTTCTGTAAAACGGGAATTCCGTCGTCGCTCTATGATATACCATCGCTGGAGAGTGGTGCACTATGCTACTGCTCCATTTCAAATCAATCACCCATTTCTAAAATTCGTACGGCATTGTTTCGTCATTTTGGACGGATGTTGCACCTTGCATCGTAGATGTTGCACCCTGTGGATATCGATTCTTCGGAGGGCCATAACTCTTGGCTCGTTTAGAGTTACGGGAGCCATAACCAGCCAAAATTAAGCTCTCTGTGAGTTCAACCGCTTTGACCGCTTTCAGCCGTTACTGGTTAGTTTCATACGCAAAAAATCCTATCCGAACCTCAATCTGGTCTTGGAAGATTTTTACCCTTCGTTTTTTCGTCACGTGGACTTTTTCTGTAAAACGGGAATCCCATGGCTGGTCTATGATTTCCCATCGTTAAAGAGTGGTGCACCATGGTACTGATCCGTTACAAATCCTTGCATCCATTTCGAAAAGTTGTATGGCACTGTTTCGTCATTTTGGATGGATGTTGCACCTTGCACCGTAATTGTTGCACCCTGTAGATATCGATTCTTCGGGGGCCCATAAATCATGGCTTGTTTAGAGTTACGGGAGCCATTACCAGTCCAAACGAAGCTCTCTATGAGTTCTACAGCTATGAACGCTTTCAGCCGTCACTGGTTAGTTTCATACCCATAAATCCTATCCGAACCTGAATCAGGTCTTGGTAGTTTTTTACCCTTCGTTTTTTCGTCATGCGGATTTTTTCCGTAAACGGGAATCCCGTGGCTGGTCTTTGATTACCATCGCTGGAGATTGGTACACCATGGTACTGCTCTGTTTCAAATCCATGCACACATTTCTAAAATCTGTAAGGCACAGTTTCGGCATTTTGGACGGATGTTGCACCAGGCACCGTAGATGCTGCACCCTGTGGATATCGATTCTTCTGAGGGCCGTAACTCTTGGCTCGTTTAGATTTACGGGAGTCATAACCAGTCAAAACGAAGCTATTTGTGAGTTCAACAGCTATGACGGCTTTCAGCCGTCACTGTTTAGTTTCATACCCAAAAAATCCTATCCGAACCCCAATCAGGCCTTCGAAGTTTTTACCCTTCGTTTTTTCGTCGCGTGGTTTTTTTTTGTAAAACGGGAATCCCATGGCTGGTCTATGATTTACCATCGCTCGAGAGTGGTGCACCATGGTACTGCTCCGTTACAAATCCATGCACCCATATCTAAAAGTCGAAAGACACCATTTCGTCATTTTGGACGGATGTTGCCCCTTGCACCGTAGATGTTGCACCCTATGGATATCGATTCTTCGGAGGCCCATAACTCTTGGCACTTTCGTCACTGGTTAGTTCCACATCCAAAAAATCCTATCCGAACCTCAATCGGGTCTTGGAAGTTTTTTACCCTTTGTTTTTTCGCCACATGGATTGTTTCTGTAAAACGGGAATCCCGTGGCTGCTTTATGATTTACCATCGCTGGAGAGTGGTGCACTATGGTACTGCTCCCTTACAAATCCATGCACACATTTCTAAAAGTTGTACGGCACTATTTCGTCATTTTCTACGGATGTTGCACCTTGCACCGAAGATGTTGCACCCTGTGGATATCGATTCTTCGAAGGGCCATAACTCTTGGCTCGTTTAGAGTTACGGGAGCCGTGACCAGTCAAAACGAACCTCAATCATAGAACTCTTGGCTCGATTCATCACGTGGATTTTTTCTGTAAAACGGGAATCCCGTGGCTAGTCTATGATTTACCATCGTTGGAGAGTGATGCACCATGGCACTGCTCCATTACAGATCCACGCACCCATTTCTAAAAGTCGGACGACACTGTTTCGACATTTTGGACGGATGTTGCACCTTGCACCGTAGATGTTGCACCTTGTGGATATCGATTCTTCGGAGGGCTATAACTCTTGGCTCGTTTAGAGTTGCGGGAGCCATAAACAGTCAAAACGAAGTTCTTTGTGGTTTTACAGCTATGACCACTTTAAGCCGTCACTGGTTAGTTTCATCCCCAAAAAATGCTATCCAAACCTCAATCGGGCCTTTGAAATTTTTTACCCTTCGTTTTTTCGTCACATGGATTTTTTCTATAAAACGAGAATCCCATGGCTACTATATGATTTATCATGCCGGAGAGTGGTGCACCAGGGCACTGCTCCGTTACAAATCCATGCACCGATTTCTAAAAGTCGTACGACACTGTTTCGTCATTTTGGACGGATGTTGTAACTTGTATCGTATATGTTGCACCCTGTGGATGTTCTACAGCTATGACCACTTTCACCCGTCACTGGTTGGTTTCATACCAAAAAAATCCTATCGAACCTCAATCGAGTCTTGGAGGTTTTTACCCTTCGTTTTTTTCGTCACGTGGATTTTTTCTATATAATGGGAATCTCATGGTTGGTCTATGATTTACCATCGCTGGAGAGTGGTGCATCATGGTACTAATCCGTTTCAAATCCATGCACCAATTTCTAAAATTCGTACGGCATAGTTTCAACATTTTGGACGGATGTTGCACCTTGCACCGTAGATGTTGCACCCTATGGATATCGATTCTTCGTGGGGCCGTAACACTTGGCTCGTTTAGAGTTGTGGGAGCCATAACTAGTCAAAACGAAGCTCTCTATGAGTTCTACAGCTTTGACTACTTTCACCCGTCACTGGTTAGTTTCATACCCAAAAAATCCTATCCGAACCTCAATCGGGTCTTGGAAGTTTTTTACCCTTCGTTTTTTTGTCACGTGGATTTTTTCTGTAAAACGGGAATCCCATGGCTGCTCTATGATTTACCATCGCTGAAGAGTGGTACACTATGCTACTGCTCCATTTCAAATCCATGCACCCATTTCTAAAAGTCGTACGGCACTGTTTCGTCATTTTGGACAGATGCTGTACCTTGCACCATAGATGTTGCACCCTGTGGATATCGATTCTTCGGAGGGCCATAACTCTTCGCTCGTTTAGAGTTACGGGAGCCATAACCAGTCAAAACGAATCCCTTTGTGAGTTCTACAGCTATGACCGCTTTCAGCCGTCACTGGTTAGTTTCATACCCAAAAAATCCTATCTGAACCACAATCGGGTCTTGGAAGTTTTTTACACTTCGTTTTTTCGTCACGTGGATTTTTTCAGTAAAACGGGAATCCTATGGCTGGTCTATGATTTACCATCGCTGGAGAGTGGTGCACCATGGTACTGCTCCGTTACAAATCCATGCACCCATTTCTAAAAGTCGTACGACATTGTTTCGTCATTATGGACGGATGTTTAACCTTGCACCGTAGATGTTGCACCCTATGGATATCGATTCGTCGGTGGGCCATAACTCTTGGCTCGTTTAGAGTTACGGGAGCCATAACCAGTCAAAACGAAGCTCTCTGTGAGTTCTACAGCTTTGACCACTTTCAGCCATTACTGGTTAGTTTCATACGCAAAAAATCCTATCCGACCTCAATCGGGTCTTGGAAGTTTTTTACCCTTCGTTTTTTCGCCAGCTGGATTTTTTCTGTAAAACGGGAATCCCGTGGCTGGTCTATGCTTTACCATCGCTAGAGAGTGGTGCACCATCGTACTGCTCGATTACAAATGCATGCACCCATTTATAAAAGTCATACAACGTTGTTTCGTCATTTTGGATGGATGTTGCACCTTGCACCGTAGATGTTGTACCCTGTAGATATCGATTCCTAGGAGCCCATAACTCTTGGGGTTTTTAGAGTTACGAGGGCCATAACCAGTCCAAAGGGAGCTCTATATGAGTTCTACAGCTATGGTAGCTTTCAGCCGTCACTGGTTAGTTTCATACCCATAAAATCCTAACCGAACCTCAATCAGGTCTTGGCAGTTTTTTACCCTTCGTTTCTTCGTCACGTTGATTTTTTCTGTAAAACGGGAATTCCATGGCTGGTCTATGATTTACCGTCGCTGGAGAGTGGTGCACCATGGTACTACTCTGTTTCAAATCCATGCACCCATTTCTAAAGTCGTATGACACTTTTTCGTCATTTTTGTACGGATGTTGCAGCTTGCACAGTAGATGTTGCACCCTGTGGATATCGATTCTTCTGAGGTCCATAACTCTTGGCTCGTTTAGATTTTCATGGGCTTTAACCAGTCAAAACGAAGCTCTCTGTGAGTTCTACTGCTATGAGGGCTTTCAGCTGTCACGGGTTAGTTTCATATCCAAAAAAATCCTTTCCGAACCTCTATCGGGTCTTGGAAGTTTTTTACACTTCGTTTTTTCGTCACATGGATTTTTTCTGTAAAACGGGAATCCCGTGGCTGGTCTATGATTTACCATCGCTGGAGAGTGGTGTACCAAGGTATTGCTCCGTTACAAATCCATGCAACCATTTCTAAAAGTCGTACGGCACTGTTTAGTCATTTTGGACGGATGTTGCACCTTGCACCGTAGATGTTGCACCCTATGGATATTGATTCTTCAGAGGGCCATAACTCTTGGCTCGTTTAGAGTTACGGGAGCCATAACCAGTCAAAACGAAGCTCTCTGTGTGTTCTACATCTATGATAGCTTTCAGCCGTCACTGGTTAGTTTCATCCCCAAAAAATCCTATTCGAACCTCAATCGGGCCTTGGTAGTTTTTTACCCTTCGTTTTTTCGTCACGTGGATTTTTTCTGTAAAACGGGAATCCCATGGCTACTCTGTGATTTATCATCGTTGGAGAGTGGTGCACCATGGTACTGCTCTGTTACAAATCCATACACCAATTTCTAAAAGTCGTACGACACCGTTTCGTCATTTTGGACGGATGTTGCACCTTGCACCGTAGATGTTGCACCCTGTGGATAACGATTCTTCGGAGGGCCATAACTCTTGGCTCGTTTAGTGTTTCGAGAGCCATAACTAGTCAAAACGAAGCTCTATGTGAGTTCTACAGCCATGACAGCTTTCAGTCGTCACTGGTTAGTTTCATATCCAAAAAATACTATCTGAACCTCAATCGGGTCTTGGATGTTTTCTACCCTTCGTTTTTTCGTCACGTGGATTTTTTCATAGAACGGGAATCCCGTGGCTGCCCTGTGATTTACCATCGCTGGAGAGTTGTGCACTATGCTTCTGCTCCATTTCAAATCCATGCACCCATTTCTAAAAGTCACACGGCACTGTTTCGTCATTTTGGACGGATGTTGCACCTTGCACCGTAGATGTTGCACCATGTGGATATCGATTCTTCGAAGGGCCATAACTCTTGGCTCGTTTAGAGTTACGGGAGCCATAACCAGTCAAAACAAAGCCTTTTGTGAGTTCTACAGCTTTGACCACTTTCAGCCACCACTGGTTAGTTTCATGCCTAAAAAATCCTATCCGAACCTCAATCGGGTCTTGGAAGTTTTTTACCCTTCGTTTTTTCGTAACGTGGATTTTTTCTGTAAAACAGGAATCCCGAGGCTGGTCTATGATTTTCCATCACCGGAGAGTGGTGCACCATGGTACTACTCCGTCACAAATCCATGCACCAATTTGTAAAAGTCGTACGGCACTGTTTCGTCTTTTTGGACGGATGTTGAACCTTCCACCGTAGATGTTGCACCCTGTGGATATCGATTCTTCGGAGGGCCACAACTCTTGGCTCGTTTAGTATTACCAGAGCCATAACCAGTCAAAACGAAGCTCTCTGTAAGCTCTACAACTATGACCGCTTTAAGCCGTCACTGGTGTTTGCACCAAAATTGGTCACAACACTCTTTAGGAGTTGTTGAAGAGACAATAATGAAAAATATAGATTCAAAACGTATATTATCTAACAAAAACTCCAATCACCAATAAAGTAAACGCGTAGACAAGTGATTTATAGTGGTTCGGCGTGTTGCCTACGTCCACTGCGAAGTTTTTTGCAGTTTTTTTGATTCTCTTTCAGTGATTACAAGTTGCTATGTCAATCAACAGCAAGTTACAACTGAAAATTCAAAATCAATCAGCGAGAATATGATGTAGGATGATGAAGATCTCGATCCGGCAGAGTCTGGCCGCTTGAGAGTCCAAAAGATCCCTTTTCTGTTGGCTATGGGGCTCTATTTATAGGCGTAGGATACTGATACTTCGCTGAAAACTCGGGAGACCACTTCTGGCACGTGAGGGGTCCCACGCGCCCGATCCCAGGAAATTTGGGCACACTTTGGCATCGATTCGAACTCCATTCGAATGATCATAATATCATCCAATCGAGATGAAATTTGGTGTGGACATTCTTCAACATGTATGCAAGATTCTGTGAAAATTTCGTGGCATTTGGATCAGTAGATTGAGGATATGATCGATACGAGATGGAATTCATTGCGTGGCTGTTTTTTCTTCGAAACCATCCCTTCAAATCAATGGTGGCACGTGCCTTCGTGGTGACGTGGGGCGCAAACCTCGAACCAATCCGGTCTTCACTCCGAGTTGACCGCTTCGACTCAATGTATCTCGGCGTATTCGAACCGATGGAAGACACGTCATCATGGATAGTTGACTCGGTGGATTCGAACGAAGCTTCACTGATCGGTTCGAACAAGGCTCCACTAATGGGTTCGAACAAGGCTCCACTGATGGGTTCAAACAAGGCTTCATTGATGGAGTCAAACGACCGATGCTTGATGGATACGAAGCAAACCACTAGCTGATGGATACGAGGTCCACTGATACGAACTTGATGGATTCGAAGTTGATGGAGTCGAATCCAAGGCACTTCGATGGATTCGAATTAGGTTGATACGAAGGTGATCGGTTCGTAGCTGTGCTCGGTGATGGGTCCGAAATCCAGGTTTTCCCCTTCAAATTGAATCGATCATAACTTGAGCGTATGAACTCGGATTGACTTTGAAATTTGAGATGCTGACTTCTATGATCTTCCTTGACATGTCCTATCAATTGTTTCTCAATCTGGACTCTGGAAAAATTCGGCGATATCCATGGTGAAACCAAGTATGAACAATCTCTGAGACGAACTATCCTTTGTCCTCGACCGATCTTTTGGTATCATGGCTTTGCCAAAAAGCGGGATAACATTTGCCCCCCAAAGTATGTCTTGTGGAAACATGCGTGCTTTGAATAGCTGTAATTTCTCTCCGAACAATCAATGTTCTCTTTTGTTGAGACTCGTACTCTGTATCACTGTATCCTTGCGTTGATATAATTGATTGTTGTATAATAGTGCTTAGCCGTTGGCTGTTGCATTTGCAACAAGATGAGTATTCGATCCCTGTAAATGTTTAAAATCGAATGTTTGTCCGACATATATGGGCATATGTTAGTTTGACCTGTTAACATCGTGCGTGCACGAGTCGTTGTCAGTTTTGTTTGCTAGTGAATTTCATATCGATCCTCTCCTGAACCGATTTGGAAATTTGAGTTGAGACAATGCTCGATGGTTGTTTTCAAAAGTCCCTTCGCATTGATCCTCTCCTTAACCGATATAGAAGGTTGAAGGAATCGAATCTGTGTTACGCGGATGTAATATTTCGAACCGATGGGTATGAGCATCAATGGATTCGAGATCAACATTCATACGGATGGAGTACGCTTATGCTATGACGAGTACGAAACAGGCATTCGAACCGATGGCTCGGACGAGTTTGAAACGTTCATTCGTACCGATGAGAATGGATGGATGTGAAACAGTAGTTTGTAACGATAGGAAATGATGGATACGAAATCGTTGTTCGTATCGGTAGGTTGTGGGTGGTGTTGCGAACAGGGGATTCGAATTGATGTGCCCACTGTTTGATTCGCATCGATGCAACTCGATGCTCAACTGTGTGGTTCGTATCGATGAAGCTTCAGCGGATGGATTCGAAGGTAGATTTCGAACCGATCTGGGAATTGACCGGTCGTGACCGGTCGAGTTGACTGGGATGCGAAACGGCTCGGTCACCTTCTGAGCTTCATATAAATAGCAGAGACCTTGCCATTTTTCACTTTTTACTTTTCGTTGTTGCCTTGGGTTTACTGTGTTGTGCATCGTTTCGAAGCTTCAGAGAGAAAACACCGTGTCACGTTCCCGAATCAATCAAGATCCAAGTCTTTAATTCCTCGAATCCATCACTCAAATTAGGTAATTAGCCTCGAATCCAAACGGCAAAGCTATTTCAGACCTATTTTTTCTTCATCGATCGGCCACTCTAGTGATTAGTAAAACCAGATCTGGTTTGCGGGAGCTTCGAACCCATCTGGGGACTCGTGTTCGAATCGATGATGGCGGCGTCGTTTTTCCTTGGGTTTCGCATCGATCCCTGGAATGCCGTCATCGGGGTGACGCAGTTCGCGCCAATTGACTATCTTGATGGGTCCATTCGAATCGATGGACCTCGAATCCATCAGCTATCGGTTCGAAGTTCTCAACTTTATATCGATACGAAGGGTATCGATTCGAACGTGATCGATGTCAAGTTGAGGGTTTCCTGATCGGTACGAACTAGCTAACCAAGGATCGGTTCGAACTCATCCTTCATTGATCGATTCGAACTCGACACCAGATCATCGAATTGAAGCGCGCCTTTCTGCATCGATTCGAAGCGCGCTTTAGGATGGGTTCGAATGAGCTTCCTGTGATCGGTTCGAAACCCTCTATGATGGATACCAAAGTTTGGCCTTTTCTAAGCATAATTCCGACGAGCTTCATTGACGCAGCGGATAATTCGAAACAAAACTTCAATCGATGGAATGTAGCAATCGGTGAGTTGAAGATACCAAAATGCCCAAGTTCGTTGATCCAAAGATACCGAACTCTAGCTATCTCAAACACGTTGATAGCGCACTATACCGTGTTCAAAGATCTACGATTCTTCGCACGTTGATCTAGCGCACTAGATTCCGTGAATCGGCTTCTACGATCGTTGAATCGAGCGCACTCGATTAACCGAAAGAGGAGATAGGAGATTACACTCAACTACCAATTGGTATGAAAGCACAAAGCTAACAAAAGAGAATTTTATTCAAAAATCAACCACCTCAAAATGTACAACACACGCGTATTTATAGGGTTTTTACAACACAGCCCTTGAGTCGTGACCGACTCATACCTTACGACTCATCTAAGTCGTTGCCGACTCATCTAAGTCGCTGCCGACTCAACAGACGCTTCATACTGTTACTACAACACTTCATACGCAACCGACTCAAGCAGGCACGACTCACGACTTACTACCTCAACCACAACTCACCCGACTCAACACGTTACGACTCACAGACAATACAAACGACTCAAACACGACCGACTCATATATTACATACATGACCCAACTTATGTCGTGAACGACTCACGACTCATCAAACACACAAGGTACACGACTCAACAAGCCAAGCGACTCAGCCGACTCAACTCCTTGCCGTCCTAACTCCCTCCGACTCAAGGCCTTCACTAGCTGGGGCTTTCCCTTGCTTCATGCTAAGTCGTAGACGACTCATGTAGATATCATTAGGTCGGTACATCTTCTCCTGAGCTTGGTTAAGTCGCAAACGACTTATGGATAGACCGTTGAGTCGTGGACGACTCAACTCCGATGCCTTATTATCTCGGCTTGATTTCTCCCGTGGTTTGTTAGGTCATGGACCTCCTTCCCTAGCTCGGAAACGACTCAACCCTTCATTGAGTCGTGGACGAGTCATCACACTACACCACCAACTCGTGTTTTCAGGAATTAAAGTTTGCACAACTTCTTCTCTGGCCTTAGCTGCATCATCCTCCCCTGGTTGAGAAAAATTCGACCTCGAATTTGTAAATTCTTCCTCAACAATCCCACCTCCATGATATGGAATTAAATGTTTGATGTTAAAAACATCAGAAGTATAAACATCATCCGGTAACTTTAATCGATAAGCATTCTCATTAATTTTCTTCAAAACTTCAACTGGACCAATTTTTCGCGCCTTCAACTTGTTATAAGCACCCACTGGAAAACGATCCTTTGTCAATACAGCATAAACCAAATCACCTTCCTTAAATTCAACATTTCGTCGCTTTAAATCTGCAGACTTCTTATACTTCTCATTCGATTTCTCCAATCGTTCCTGGACGATTTTATGACATTCAGTCAGCTCATCAACAAAATCAACAGCTCGTTTAATTGTTCCTTTCGCCTGTGGTACTACTGCCAAATCCAACGGTCCCCTGGGTAAATTTGAATAAACAATCTGAAATGGACTGAATCCTGTGCTACGATTCACTGCATGATTATGTGCAAATTCAGCTTGGCATAACTTCATGTCCCAACTTCTCAAATTATCCTGTACAAGACATCGCAACAAATTTCCCAATGACCTGTTAACAACTTCTGTCTGTCCATCAGTTTGTGGATGATAAGCACTACTAAATTTCAGCTTCGTTCCCACCATCTTCCACAAACTCAACCAAAAGTGACTCAGAAAACGAGTATCTCTATCCGACACAATAGACTCTGGTAAACCATGAATTCGATAAATCTCCTTGAAAAATAACTGTGCCACTCGAACTGCATCTGCTGTCTTCTTGCAAGCAACAAAATGTGCCATCTTCGAAAATCTATCCACCACAACAAATATCGAATCATTTCCCCTTTGAGTTCTAGGCAAACCCAAAACGAAATCCATGCTAATATCAACCCATGGCTTAGATGGTACTGGTAATGGCATATACAATCCTGCATTCGTTGCTGTTCCTTTTGAAACCTGGCAAATATGGCATCTCACCACAAACCTTTCAACCTCTTTTCTCATCGATGGCCAAAAGTAAGACTGTGAAATCAACTGTAAAGTACGATCACGGCCCACATGCCCTTCCTCATGTAACTCCTTGACAATTTTCAATCTCAAGCTACAGTCTGGTATACATAAACGATTCCCCTTAAACAGAAATCCATCAACCAACATAAATTCATCAGTACTCCCATCCTTCACTTTCTCAACATATTTCACAAAGTAAGGATCTTCATTAATCATCTCTGGCAACATTTCAAACCCCGTCACTTCAACCTTCATTGTTGTTAATAAATGACTCCTCCTACTCAAAGCATCAGCTACTCGATTTGTCACCCCTGATTTGTGCTTAACGACAAAAGTAATCTGCTGTAAATAAGCAATCCATGATGCATGTCTCGCTGAAATTTTGTCCTGTCCCTGTAAATGCTTCAAAGCTTCATGATCAGTGTAAAGAATGAATTCCTTCTGAAATAGATAGTGTCTCCAATGCTTAACAGCTTGTACAACAGCATAAAATTCAACGTCATATGTACTGTATCTCATTTTTGCCCCTGACAACTTTTCACTGAAATAAGCAACTGGCTTCCCATTCTGACTCAGAACTCCTCCAATACCAACCTTCGAAGCATCAGTATGCAATTCAAACAATAACTGAAAATTCGGTAAAACAAGAATTGGTGCAGACGTCAACAATTCCTTGATCTTCTCAAAAGCAACCCCCGCTTCTTCTGACCATACAAATTGTTTCCCTTTCATGCAATCGGTAACTGGTGCCATCACACTACTGAAATGTGGAATGAACCTTCGGTAGAATGATGCCAATCCATGAAAACTTCTAACTTCAGTGATAGTTCTCGGCTGTGGCCAATTTCTAATAGCTTCAACTTTACTCTGGTCCACTTCAATACCCTTTCCTGAAACAACATAACCCAGGAATAAAACACTGTGCGTCATAAACACACATTTCTTCGTAGCAGCATAAAATTGTTCTTCACGAAGAATAATCAATACTTCCCTCAAATGTAGAACATGCTCCTCCATACTCCCGCTGTAAATCAGAATATCATCGAAGTAAACCACGACGAACTGCCCAATGAATGGTCTAAAGATTTGATTCATCACACGCATGAATGTACTAGGTGCATTTGACAAACCAAACGGCATAACCAACCATTCGTATAGTCCCTCTCTTGTCTTGAAAGCTGTCTTCCATTCGTCTCCAGGTCTGATTCGAATTTGATGATAACCACTCTTCAAATCAATCTTCGAGAATATAGTTGCCCCACTCAACTGATCTAACAAATCATCCAACCTCGGCATAGGAAATCTGTAACGAACAGTAATCTTGTTCAAAGCTCTACTATCTGTGCACATTCTCCATGTTCCATCCTTCTTCGGCACCAACAATGCTGGCACGGCACAAGGACTCAAGCTTTCCTGAACACGTCCCTGTTCCAACAACTCTTCCACCTGCCTTCGTAACTCCTCATGTTCCTTCGGACTCATTCGGTAATGTGGTCGATGTGGTAACACTGCTCCCGGAACAAGATCAATTTGATGTTGAATGTCTCTAAGTGGCGGTAACTCCTTAGGCAACTTCTCTGGAAAGACATCTTCAAATTCTTTCAAAATTGGCTTTGCTGCTTCTGGAATTTCAACTTCTTCACGACTCTCTCTCCCAATTAACAAAAACACTTCAGGCTCTTCTTCAACTTCCTTAACAAACTCTTTCAAAGTCAACAGAGTTTTTAATTCCTCAATCTCCTCTAGCTTGCTCTCCTTCTGCTGTTGCTTCTTAGGAACCAAAGTGATTTTCGTACCCTCGAACATGAAACTGTAACTGTTGGCACGACCATCATGTTGTACTGCTCTATCAAACTGCCACGGTCTGCCCAACAACAAGTGACAAACATCCATGTCCACTACATCACACCAAATTTCATCTTTGTACTTCTTCCCAATAGAAAAATTAATACAAGCCCTTCGACACACTTTCACTTCACCACCCTTCCTTAACCATGCTAGCTTGTACGGTTTAGGATGTTTCTCAGTCTTCAAGTTCAACTTCCTCACTGCTTCTGTAGAAATAATATTATCACAACTTCCCGCATCAATAACGAACTTGCAAACTTTCCCCAGAATAGTTCATGTCGACTGAAAAATATTGCTTCTCAACCAACTACAATCCTCCTCTTGCTTTGGTGTAAGACATGACCTCCTCATCATAAGATTACAACCTTCATCTCCAAACAATTCTTCTTCCTCCTCAACATAAGGTGTATCTGAACATTCTGCCTCCTCACCACCATCCTCCTCAACTTCTGCAACCATGGTTCTCTTCTTCGGCTTCGGACATTCATTACTTTTGTGACCCAATTCCTGACAATTATAACACTTGAACCCACTGCTAACCTTCGCTTTCTCAGCCTCCTTCACCACTGGCTTTGAAACAGGTTTAGGAGCATTAGAACTTCCACCAACACCCCTTGCTTGATTATTGGAATTAGTAAACACACCACCTCCACGCCTTCCTTGCTTCTCCCAAGCCAACGCTTTCTGATGTGCCTCTGCAACTGATCTAGGATCAAACATATTAACCATATCCTGGATCTGCATTCTCAATCCCAAAATGAATCTAGCAATTAGCTGTTCTTCTGTCTCCATAATATCATTCCTGGCAATGAGTTGATAAAATTCATCAGCATAATCACTAACAGACTTCGTCCCTTGCCTCAGATTCTGCAACCTCTGATACATAAGTGATTGATAGTTGTAAGGTAAGAAAGTAGATCTCATCAACTTTTTCATCTTATCCCACGATTCTATCTTTGACTTCCCCATTCTCTCCCTTGTAAGTTTAGTTTGTTGCCACCACGCCAAAGCTCTCCCCCTCAACCTAGTAGCAACCAACTTCACCCTTCGATTCTCCGGGACCTCCTTGAAATCAAAGATTTCCTCCACATTAGACAACCAATCTAAGAACTCTTCAGCAACCATCCCGCCTTTAAATTCCGGAATCTCCATTTTCATACCCGATTCCCATCGTCGATCATCTTCAACATCCCGATAAGAATTTCGAACTTGATCTCGATCTCGATAATGAATACTAGCTCTATCACCTTCTTCAACAAAATCAAAAGTACGTCTATATCGATCTCGACCATTATCAACCCTTCGTTCATGCATACTTCTTTGACTATGTCTCTCTTCATCTCTATATGCTTCATGTTCAAATTCACGTTGACTTCTTCTCTCTTCATGTGCATAGTCATGATGATCTCTTCGTGATGAAATTGACGTTTCTCTTCTATCTCTACAAGAATGTGGTGATACCCTCCTCGCTTCCGTAACTGATGGCGAAACTCGGTTTCCTCCATGGTTCGAGTTTGGTGATCTCCTCCTTTGATTCAAATCATTCATCAATTTCTCCAATTTACCAATGCCTTCATCAAACTTCTCATTAATACGTTGTTCCATAAGCTCGGCTTCTTCTCTACGATACAAAGCTTCAACGTTTTGATGACGATTAGCTCTCCTTGGTGGCATAATTGAAAAACTTCTCAAACTTCAACAATTCAAACACAAAAACTCCAAAGCTTTCACAAACAACACTTTCACAAGGCTCGGCCTTGAACTTAACTCGGCAACACTTAGATCGGCTCAACAATTCACGGCTCGACCTTACTACAACCCTTCAAGGCTTTAACTCGGCAATGGTTTTACACGGCTCCACACTTCAAATCTTGGCGCGCAAAACTTCAAGACAAAATCCAAACAATATCTAACTCCTCGATCCAAAATGAAATGGATCAAACACTCCAAACTTGATGCAACTTCAATATGAACACGATGAACAACTTCAAACTTCAAAAACTTGGCTCCAAGAATCAACTTAGCTATGATTGGCTAAGTATGGCTCCGATACCAATAATGACGCAGCGGATAATTCGAAACAAAACTTCAATCGATGGAATGTAGCAATCGGTGAGTTGAAGATACCAAAATGCCCAAGTTCGTTGATCCAAAGATACCGAACTCTAGCTATCTCAAACACGTTGATAGCGCACTATACCGTGTTCAAAGATCTACGATTCTTCGCACGTTGATCTAGCGCACTAGATTCCGTGAATCGGCTTCTACGATCGTTGAATCGAGCGCACTCGATTAATCGAAAGAGGAGATAGGAGATTACACTCAACTACCAATTGGTATGAAAGCACAAAGCTAACAAAAGAGAATTTTATTCAAAAATCAACCACCTCAAAATGTACAACACACGCGTATTTATAGGGTTTTCACAACACAGCCCTTGAGTCGTGACCGACTCATACCTTACGACTCATCTAAGTCGTTGCCGACTCATCTAAGTCGCTGCCGACTCAACAGACGCTTCATACTGTTACTACAACACTTCATACGCAACCGACTCAAGCAGGCACGACTCACGACTTACTACCTCAACCACAACTCACCCGACTCAACATGTTACGACTCACAGACAATACAAACGACTCAAACACGACCGACTCATATATTACATACATGACCCAACTTATGTCGTGAACGACTCACGACTCATCAAACACACAAGGTACACGACTCAACAAGCGAAGCGACTCAGCCGACTCAACTCCTTGCCGTCCTAACTCCCTCCGACTCAAGGCCTTCACTAGCTGGGGCTTTCCCTTGCTTCATGCTAAGTCGTAGACGACTCATGTAGATATCATTAGGTCGGTACATCTTCTCCTGAGCTTGGTTAAGTCGCAAACGACTTATGGATAGACCGTTGAGTCGTGGACGACTCAACTCCGATGCCTTGTTATCTCGGCTTGATTTCTCCCGTGGTTTGTTAGGTCATGGACCTCCTTCCCTAGCTCGGAAACGACTCAACCCTTCATTGAGTCGTGGACGAGTCATCACACTACACCACCAACTCGTGTTTTCAGGAATTAAAGTTTGCACAACTTCTTCTCTGGCCTTAGCTGCATCATTCATTCTTGCATATTTGGACTTGATAATTACCCTACATACTTGACCACCTTTCGAAGCTCGTCGATGGAACCATAACAACTTCTATCCGAATCAACTTCCATCATATAAACGGTTTAGTGATGACGGTCAGCGATGACTGTCATTATAACTAGACTTCGTAGCTTTGTCGTTTGCATATTTCCTTTAACTCTGCGACATTTATTCAAGTAATGCATGGCACTGTACAACATACATCCGTACACTTCACACTGGGGAATGCACGAGTCCTTTTTCGTCTAACGATGGTTTCTCATGAGTTAGGTAGTCATGGAACCTTCAAGTTCGCAGCAGCAGGAGATTCAAAGTACGGTTACTTCGAGACTAGAGGTTCCAGATATTTAGCCTGAGATCATCGGTCCGGCCTCGGACGAATTTCCCAATGCGTCTTTCATTGCCAATCCGTCGGATTCCGTTCAATCCAATATTTCTGAAGATATGCTGGGGAGAATATGCTTAAGGCACGGCCTGTCACTGGACGACGTGTTATTGCCGGGGCCGAATGATATACCATACAATCTACCGGGGGGATATACAGCATCTAATTGCCACGCGTGTGCGGCCGGGACGCTTCCTCCGCTCAACGAGTACATAAGGGAAGTGTATTTTTTGAGGATCGCTCCATCTACACCCGAACGGATATGCTTCCGTGAACAGTTTATTCATCGTCTTCATGGAGTACCTTCACAGACCACCGATCCCGACCGAGATCGGATATCTATTTAATTTCAAAATCCGAGGTGATTACCCTTCGTTCACATTTCTAGAAGCAGTGAGGAATTGCCAAGTGGTCACTGGGTCCTGGACCAGGTTGAGTTATTACAGGACGGAATGGTTCAATGTCAGATGTCCTCCGGGGTTTGCCCGGCGATGGTTATTCAGACTTGACTATCGCTGAGTTCTCAAATAATTACTAAGGCAATTGCAGTCGAAGCTTATATTTTTTCCTTTTTACAGCAACGATTCAGCGACCTGAAGACGAGCACTTTAAGGAGATAGTGCGAGTACTTCGAGAAGTCCCCAGCAAAGATAGGAATATCGAGTCGCTTTTGACGGATAGGAATCTCCGGACTTATGGGTTGATCGAACGGGGGCAGAGCATAAAGTTTGTTGGGGCACTAAGGACCGTCTCGAAAAAACAAGTTAAGCACAAGAGGCCAAAAGTTATTATAGCCGAAGAAGCTGACTCTGAACGAACCCACACAAATGATCAGCCGTTGACCGAGCCTACAGATGTAGTTCAGGATGTCGCGGAGCAGAGAAAAGGCAAGGCAGCTGTTGTTAAGCCAACTAAGAAGGGGAGATGGAAATCGGTTGTCACGGCCCGATCCGCTCCCGGAGTTAGAATTTCGGAGATGTCTCCTCCGAGAACTGAAAGTATTTATGAAGGGCTCGCCGATATTCCAATTCCGGACGATGTGTCCCTGCAGCATGATGCCGGATTGGAAGAACTTTCAGAAACTTTAGTTTTGAGCGAGACTTTTCCCACTGGTGTGGCAGACACATCCGGTTGGTCGGGGGGTTGCACATTCATACATATTTCACAACACTACATAACCTTTGACCGCAAACTGCCTGTTTCGAAAGGTGATTAATCCTATTTTATTATGCTCTGCAGATACTATGTCCAGGCGAGGTTCAATGTTAGGGAGTCTCCGACATGCTCGCAAGTCTTCATATTACGAGTCGCGAAGACGAGAAGGGGATAGAGATTACGACTAGGGACGCTCTGGGTATTCTGGTCAAGAAAGATATGATAAAGATAAAGGCTATAAGCGTCAATCTCGGTCGCGCGCTTCTCCTCCTCCAAGAGATCCCGTACAGCTTCCTGCTTATGTCTCTCGTCCCACTGAATCTTCTCACTACAAGTCGGCTTCTCAATCTTCTAGGCATGAATCCCGCCATTCAAGAAGCGAGACAATAACTGTTGTCGCTACAGAACAGCCCTCCGTGGAAATTTCAGGGGAAGGAGCAATCAAGCTTGCTCAGCTAAAGAAAGACTTTCCAAATATCTGCTTTGACAACTACATCTTTCCTCCTCATTTAAAAATGATCCCAGAGGAGGCCGAGCAGTTAGTTCATGACTACGTGCATGATTTTATGCCCAGTACAAGGCATGGGCGAAAGCGGCTGACAAAGCATTGGCATTGGCCTTTGAGCGTGGGGCCACCATCGAGAGGTTGCAGGCTGAGTTAGCTTAAAAGAGCCGTATTATTGAGGTGCTAAACACTGAAGCTGAATCTTCACGGCAATCTGAAATGGAGGCTATCAAAAAAGCCGACGAAGCCCAGGCAACGATGGATAGGATGAAACGTGAGCATTATGCCATGGTAGAGGATATGGGCCATCGAAACACCATGGTCACTGCCAAGAGGGACGCAGCCTCGAAGGAGCTAAATGAGCTTAAGTCCAAATTTGCCGAAATCGCCAAGGATAGGGATGATGCGAATAACGTAGCCCAGGAGGCGTGTGAACAAGCCGTGATGCTTCGGACTGAACGGGATGCGGCAGTAGCGAAGGTCCATGCGGTCGAGACGGAGGTTGAGGAGAAAGTTCAACAAGCGGAGGCCAGGCTGGAGGCCGATATTGAAGATCTGCTCATCACTTACAATGCCAATGTGTTGAGACACAGAAATTTGGCCTGGCTTCACGATTACCCATTACACCTCCGTAGCGCTTAGGGTCGATTGGTTGAGGATGAAGAGGAAGCGCATCCGGATGAATCGGTCGACCGATTTGAACTCGAAAACCGGTTGCTGACAGATGATGAGATAAAGGTCCTCCATGATGCTATTATTATTCATGAGAAGGAGATGATTGATAGCCAATATCTGGAGGTTGGAGAGGGATCAGGTGTTGAGCATTACGCTACTTTTCTTGAAATCACCGCTCCACCTTCGTTAGAGCCTGTATCTGTGGTTGATTCACAATCCGTTCCTGGTTATGAACCAGAACAGCCGCGGTTATCTCCTATTCGGGAGCACGTCTTTGAGGCCGTTTAACCGTCAACGAGTCAAACTGAGGAAGGTATTTTGAACGTATATCAAGTGTGTTTTCATTAGAGTGTTTGTTTTGAAGTGATTGCTTATAACTCCTTCTCTTCTTTGCTTAGTAACCTAAACTACTCCGGCATCTTCGGCTCAGGAGTCTATTCAAGGGCAAAAGGCTATCACCACCGAGACGACTGCCGTGACGACGGTAGTGTCTACTGAGATGGCGCAGGGGAGATCCTTATGTCTCGACGAACAAACAGTGAGTGAGCTGCTTGGCCAACACGGTGATCCTTTTATAGACTTGCCATTTATCATCAGTGATCTTTTGTCAGCCTCTAGTTTTGTAACGCAGACCACAGCAGTCCCCAGCCAGGCCCAATCAGCTCGAGACGAGGAAATCTTGGCCGAGATTAAAGCCGAAATAGAGGTTGCGGGGCGTGAGGGCAGTGTTGGAGTTAGGACTACGATGCATAGTCCAGCACCTCTGAATGTGATATTGCCAAGTGGCTCTGCGGCCGGTAATCGGGTGTCCGCCCCGTTTTCTGTTGCAGACCCAGTCCCTCCTACTCCTCTGGTGGAAAGCCTTCACGTAGATTCGAGCTCTGAGGAGGACATTGACATCATGCCCCCGCCGAAGAGCAGCCACCGGAGAGGAAACACTCTAAGCGAAGGATCTCTGTTTCTAGCGAGTCCGAAGACGAACCGATGATAAGGAGATTCAAAAAGAAGAAGTAGATGGGCCGTTTAAGATGATTTTTTGGTAGATAGGAACCGGTGTTTGTTTTTTGTTAGTAGGCCGTGTATAGACGCAGGTTCGGCCCCTGCTAGTAGGAATTCTTTTTTGGTAGAACTTATTTGCATGTAAGTCCTTGTCTCTAGTTAGTTGAAATAAAATTCAATTTCTTTGTTTCAATTCTCATTTCATTTGTGCTTAAGTACTCGCAGTGTTTAGCTTTTAGTCCAGTGTACTTGTGGTGTTTTTAATGTCAAGTAGAGTTTGTTTTATTTGCCAAGCCTGAAAGTCTTGGTCATATTGAACTTTGGACATTGTATCACTTTGGTTAGCGATTAACACTTAGCTTTTTTGCCCCCTAGTCTCGGGGAACAACATTTGCACCTTGATGGTTGATCGCACTTATTTCACATCTTAAGCACATGTCCACGCTCTGGGGACTTGGGATAATTTGAGATCGATAATCCGGTTCGCACTCCGGGAATTTGAGAGTTATCAATATTTGTAACACGGTTCACGCTCCGGGAACTTAGAATTGATGTTTATACTCCACCTCACGCTTTGGGAACTTGGAGTTAGTATTGATATTTTGGTTCGCACTCCGGGAACTTTGACGTAGTATTTGTGCTTCAATTCGCACTCTGGGAATTCGAAGGTAGCATGTATGTGATGTGCACATAAATGTGCATATTTTTACAAACATATTTAATCTATTTGAAATAAATAAATGATCATATCGGGTATTTTAACTTGTTTAAACCAAAAATTCAAATTATTCCAAATTGTCAAATATTCATCTTCATATATAAGCAAAACAGTCATTTGTGTGCATATATTTGTTTGAGAACAATTAATTGAAAATTTGTATATATTTTTATAGGAAATTGATCTCGAATAGAAGTGGTTTCATGAAGATATGCATGCACAAAATTAATACAAAGGAATGAAGATGGAAATAATTCAAAGTGAAGAACATGGAGGACCCCACCTACCCACCTACCTTAATGTACAAATTAAAGGCTAATGCACATGCTTTTGGATTTAATGGCTTCATGTACACTTAGTGGGGTATTAAGACATGTTAATGATAACTTGGCCTCCACACTTCCTAAGTGGCATTTTGGGCATTCCCCTGAAAAATGAATTAGGGTTTTAACACTTGTATGAATACCCCTTATGTTTCATGTAGATCTTCCTCTTAGTTAGTTAGTTTTAGTTTAGAAAATAAATCAAAGCTCTCTTTCTTTCCATGGCTACTTAGCCATTTTATTTCATGTAATTTTCTTTTCTTTTATGCAATGTTAATTCTCTTTTATTTACATGCTTCTTCTCTTCTTATGTAATAGTGTAGATTTACCTTTATGCAATTAGATTAATTGTCTTTTCCATTAGCTTTCATTTTCCTTTCTTTTTGCTTTCATGTCACTTTCTACATTTGTTGATTTGATAACAAATATGAGAGCTTAATCCCTACAATTTAGGGGTAATGAAGCTCTCTAGTATGTAGACGCAACATTTTGATGTTTATACTCTCTTTTGTGCTTTAATGGAAACACTTGAAGTGGTTTAATGATGTTGTTTAGGTTTGAATTTGATAGTCTACGTCGTTCATAACAAATAGGCTATGCTTAAACAAACATAACACAAATTGCCTCTTCATCTAAATGTGATTATGGCAAAGAAGTGAATGTTGAAATTGAAATTTGATAGCCTATATTTCTAAACAATGGTTAATAGGCTATGCTTAAAATAGATTTTTATTTCAACTTTGTTGTCATATTTCATGAGAGTTAAATGTGCATTAGTGGTTGTGTTACAGTTTGATGGTTTATATTGAGCTAATTAATAGCAAAAATATACCATACTTATGATAAGCACATCAACTAATTCACTAATGACAAGAAAAGAGAGATCATAACTTCATTTTTTTATTTATATGATCTAGAGAGTAGATTAATCTCTAAATTATTCTTTTAACTCTCATATTTTTATCATTTTCTTTTGCTAGTTTTTGTTAGTTTCTTACATTTCTTGCTATTTACTCTCGACTTCACTATAATTTGATTGAACAGAATTTTAAAATAATCAATTCCCTGCGGATCGACCCGTATTCGTCATGTGCTACATTCGTACACCGTGCGCTTGTGGTTATTTTTTAACTTAAATTCGTTCGACGGTTTTCTAAACCGATAGAATTTCCGTCTACGAACAGTATGCTTTGGTTCGCACTTCGGGAACTCGTAATCTATGTTTGTACTCCATTCACGCTCTGAGAAGTTGGAGTTGGCACGAATGCTTCGGTTCGTGCTCCGGGAAACTGTAATCCAGATTTAATTTCCAATTCACGCACTGGGAAGTTGGAGTTGGCCGATAGATGGTCAGTCACACCTATTTGGGCTTTTTAGGAGTTCCTTCACACTCCGCGAACGATGGATTTGATGTTTACACTCCAATTCGCACTCTGGGAAGTTGGTGTTCGTTTGCACTCCGGGAACGAGTAGTTGAATGTTTATACTCCAATTCGCACTCTGAGAAGTTGGAGTCCGTTCGTGCTCTGGGAACGAGTTATTGAATGTTTATACTCCAATTCGCGCTCTGGGAAGTCGGAGTCCGTTCACGCTCTGGGAACGAGTTATTGAATGTTTATACTCCAATTCGCGCTCTGGGAAGTTGGAGTCCCTTCGCGCTCTGGGAATGAGTTATTGAATGTTTATACTACAATTCACGCTCTAGGAAGTTGGAGTCCGTTCGTGCTCTAGGAACGAGTTATTGAATGTTTATACTCCAATTCGCACTCTGGGAAGTTGGAGTCCGTTCGCACACTGGGTACGAGTAATTGAATGTTTATACTCCAATTCGCAATCTGGGAAGATGGAGTCTGTTCGCGCTCTGGGAAGGAGTTATTGACTGTTTATACTCCAATTCACGATCTGGAAAGTTGGAGTCCGTTCGCGCTCTGGGAACGAGATATTGAATGTTTATATTCCAATTCGCGCTCTAGGAAGTTGGAGTCCGTTCGCGCTCTGGGAACGAGTTATTGAATGTTTATACTTCATTTTGCCTTCTGGGAAGTTGGAGTCCGTTCG
Organism: Allium cepa; assembly: GCA_030765085.1. Taxonomy (NCBI): domain Eukaryota; kingdom Viridiplantae; phylum Streptophyta; class Magnoliopsida; order Asparagales; family Amaryllidaceae; genus Allium; species Allium cepa. The sequence goes on from CM060930.1 coordinate 247,054,252, forward strand.
CGCTCTGAGAATGAGTTATTGAATGTTTATACTCCAATTCGCGCTTTGGGAAGTTGGAGTCCGTTCGCGCTCTGGGAACGAGTTATTGAATGTTTATACTCCAATTCGCGCTCTGGGAGTTGGAGTCCGTTCGCGCTCTGGGAACGAGTTATTGAATGTTTATACTCCAATTCGCGCTCTGGGAAGTTGGAGTCCGTTCGCGCTCTAGGAAGGAGATATTGAATGTTTATACTCCAATTCGCACTCTGGGAAGTTGGAGTCCGTTCGCGCTCTGGGAACGAGTTATTGAATGTTTATACTCCAATTCGCCCTCTGGGAAGTAGGAGTCCGTTCGCGCTCTGAGAACGAGTTATTGAATGTTTATACTCCATTTCGCGCTCTGGGAAGTTGGAGTCCTTTCGCGCTCTGGGAACGAGTTATTGAATGTTTATACTCCAATTCGCGCTCTGGGAAGTTGCAGTCCGTTCGCGCTCTGGGAACGAGTTACTGAATGTTTATACTCCAATTCGCGCTCTGGGAAGTTGGAGTTAGTTGTAGGACAGTCGTGTGTTGGTCCAGTTCAACCTTCGATGTGATGGCTTGCCCCCGAGCTGGGGTTTCACTTAGTGAGTGGCCGATCATATCACAGTCACTCGCTATTTGAATAAATTCCATTCTTTGATGGAATTTATCTCTTCGTGTGTCGTGATTGTTGAATGTGCATTCGGTGAATCGCAGCTCTAGCTCGAAGAGATAGTAATTTATTGCTGAAATAAGTAAATATGGCAAAGTCAGTGCCTTATTACAAGTTCAAATTGTAGAATGTAAAAGAAATTGCATAGTATTCATAGATTGAACAGATCCTGTCATGTGTGACAGTGACGAGAATCTTCGTCGTTCCAGGCTCCTGAGAAAGTTGGTCCCCCACTGATGGCGTTTATCAACAATCTTCTGCGGGGACAAGTCGAGTCCTCCTGTTTTGGTCGGTTGGGTTCATTGTTTTGATTTGATGGGCCCGCTTCTCTGGGCTGCGGTGTCCGCACAAATTGTTCCAGCTTCCTTTCTCTGATCAGTTTTTCAACGAGATCTTGTAAGTGATGACACTCATTCGTATTGTGCCCGTAGATTTAATGGAACCTGCAAAACTTTCGCGTCTGGATTTGTCTCTCTGACAACGTTCTTGGTGCTGGTTTTTGGTATCGAATTGCATCACCGGTTTGTAAGTACAAGTCCACTAGTGATGTATTCAGGGGAGTGTAACTGTCAAACATTGGGTTCTTGCGCTGCGGGCTATGATTTTGATCTCGTTTTTTGGTTTGATTCACGCTCTCTCTTCGCCGAGCTTGTTTGTTTTTAACGTTCAACTGAACTTTTCCGGAGCTCTCGCCGGACTGTTTGATTGCAACACTGCTTTGGATCCCTTCCGTGCATGGCCCCGCGTCGGTTTCCTTCCTACACTGTTTTGCATCTTCCTGTCTCAGGAATTGAGCCGCCTTGGCATGGAAATGGTCCAATGATGCATGTGGCTTTCCAGCTAACCAGTTGCCAAACTCAGAATCGGGGTCGATCCCCTTAGTTAACGCCATAAGGATGGAGTTATCATTCAGATTACTGATCTCCGCACATGTAGTATGGAATCTCTCTAAGTAATGTCCGAGCGTTTCCCCAGGAGCTTGAGTGACGCTAGACAGAGTGTTAACATCTTTGGGCCTTGCGACGTGCATGCGGAATTGTTCAACGAATTTCGTGGCCAACTGGTCGAACGAAGAGATGGATCGAGGTGGCAATCGAGTGAACCACATGGTAGAGACGCCCCCCAAGGATATGGGGAAACTACGACACTTCACTGCATCGTCTTCTCTGGCAGCGGTCATCGACCATTCATGTTTCAGAATGTGTTGGTTGGGGTCGGAGTTCCCTTCGTACGTGGGTAGAGTTGGCATACTGAATCGCAGTGAGGGTTCAGCGGTAAGGATATCGTCCGTAAGCGGAGTGTGACTTCAGGAAACTCCCCAATCGTCATTTGTGAAACCCTAGCTCTCATGGATCATTTGACGTATCATAGTTGAAAGATCCGGCATTTGCGCCAGAGTATGATTACGTTCCATACTCTGGGTTTGAACCGGATGTCGTCGACGGTCCAAGTCTTGCCTTCTTGGCTCATAGTCTTCTGGCACGTATGGTTCAGGAGTACGTCCGCTATGATGACGGTCCAGGTTCGACTGATCTTGAACGTCGACCCCTGGTTCAACCGCAACGTTAGTGGTGCGGTATTCTACGGTGTGGTAAGGGACGGCACCTCCTCCAGAGGAGGTTCCGGTTTGGAAACTAGTTGATGGACCCGCTCTCAGTTGTCCAACGGTCAGTGTCGATTGATCTCCAGCGGCTGGCAAGTGACTCCCATATAGCCGGGGTCGTGGAGATCGATTATGATAATCAGACGAGGAAGAGCTTTCGCTGGATGAGTGAGAAGCACGGTCTCCCGTGGATCTCTTCCGCCTCTGGCGATCCAGCTTGTTAATTAGCTCGGCGTTAGCGCGCAGCTGTTCTGTTAATTGTTGCCGACTCTGGATCAGCTCTTGGAGTAGTAACTGCAACTCCTGTCGGGTAATTGGACCTGACGGTTCCGAGGGTCCGGTAGCATCTTGATTACATGGAGGTAGTGGAGCAGGATCCTGTCTATCTTGTTCTTCTTGATTGACCGCGTTAGAGGTGGTTCTTGTACTAACCATCTTGAAAGTTAGATTCCTTTCATAGACTATATGCAAATCTGAATAGTATGGAAGGAGTCTTAAATTGAAGTCTGGATCCCTCTCTTATATTTATGCAATCCCGTATCGATGACAGATCCAATGAGCAGGAGAAATTCTGGGTTTTCTCGGTGAAAGCACCAAAACACCAAAATTGGTCACAACACTCTTCGGGAGTTGTTGAAGAGACAATAATGAAGAATATAGATTCAAAACGAATATTATCTAACAAAAACTCCAGTCAGCAGTAAAGTAAATGCGTAGACAAATGATTTATAGTGGTTCGACGTGTTGCCTACGTCCACTGTGAAGTTTTTTGTAGTTTTATTGATTCTATTTTAGTGATTACAAGTTTCTATATCAATCAACAGCAAGTTACAACTGGAAATTCGAAATCAATCAGCGAGAATATGATGTAGGATGATGAATATCTCGATCCGGTAGAGTCCGGGCGCTTGAGAGTCCAAAAGATCCCTTTTCTGTTGGCTCTGGGGCTCTATTTATAGGCGTAGGATGCTGATACTTCGCAGAAAACTCGGGAGACAACTTCTGGTACATGAGGGGGCCCACGCGCTTGGTCCCAAGAAATTTGGGCCCACTTTGGCCTTGATTCGAACTCCATTCGAATCGATCATAAAATCATCCAATTGAGATGAAATTTGGTGTGGACATTCTTCAAAATGTATGCAAGCTTCTGTGAAAATTTCGTGGCATTTGGATCAGTAGATTGAGAGATATAATGGATACGAGATGGAAATCATTGCGTGGCTGTTTTTGGTTGGAAACCATCCCTTCGAATCGATGGCTTCGAATCGATGGTAGCACGTGCCTTCGTGATGACGTGGGGCGCAAACCTCGAACCGATCCGGTCTTCACTCCGAATTGACCGCTTCGACTTCATGTATCTCGGCGTATTCGAACGGATGGATGACACATCATCATGGATAGTTGAATCGGTGGATTCGAACGAAGCTTCACTTATGGGTTCGAACCAGGCTCCACTGATGGGTTGAACAAGGCTCCACTGATGGGTTCGAACAAGACTTCATTGATGGAGTCGAACGACTGATGCTTGATGGATACGAAGCAAACCACTGGCTGATGGATATGAGGTCCACCGATACGAGCATGATGGATTCGAAGTTGATGGAGTCGAATCCAAGGCACTTCGATGGATTCGAAGTAGGTTGATACGAAGGTGATCGGTTCGACGCTGTACTCGTTGATGGGTCCGAAATCCAGGTTTCCCCCTTCAAATTGAATCGTTCATAACTTGAGCGTATGAACTCGGATTGACTTGAAATTTGAGATGCTGACTTCTATGATCTTCATTGTCATGTCCTATCAATTGTAGCTCGATCTGGACTCGGGCAAAATTCGGCGATATCCATGGTGAAACGAAGTATGACCAATCTCTGAGACGAACTGTCCTTTGTCCTCAACCGATCTTTTGGTATCACGGCTTTGCCAAAAAGCGGGATATCAACTGGTTAGTTTCATCCCCAAAAAATCCTATCCGAACCTCAATAGGGTCTTGGAAGTTTTTTACCCTTCGTTTTTTCGTCACGTGGATTTTTTCTGTAAAACGTGAATCCCTTGGCTGCCCTATGATTTACCATGGCTGGAGAGTGGTGCACCGTGGTACTGCTCCGTTACAAATCCATGCACCCATTTCTAAAAGTCGTACGACACTGTTTCGTCATTTTGGACGGATGTTGCACCTTGCACCGCAGATGTTGCACCCTGTGGATATCGATTCTTCAGAGGGCCATAACTATTGGCTCGTTTAGTGTTTCAGGAGTCATAACCAGTCAAAACGAAGCTCTGTGTGAGTTCTACAACCATGACAGCTCTCAGCCATCACTGATTAGTTTCATACCCAAAAAATCCTATCCGAACCTCAATTGGGTCTTGGAAGTTTTTTACCCTTTGTTATTTCGTCACGTGGATTTTTTCTGTAAAATGAGAATCCTTTGGCTGCACTATGATTTATCATCGCTGGACAGTGGTGCACCATGGTATTGCTCCATTACAAGTCCATGCACCCATTTCTAAAAGTCGTACGTCACTGTTTCGTCATTTGGGACGGATGTTGCACCTTGCACCGTAGATGTTGCACCCTGAGGATATCGATTCTTTGGAGGGCCATAACTCTTGGCTCGTTTAGAGTTACGCGAGCCATAACCAGTCAAAACGAAGCTCTCGGTGAGTTCTACAGCTACGATGGCTTTCAGTCGTCCCTGGATAGTTTCATGACCGTTCTGTGATTTATCTGTAAAACGGGAATCCCATGACTGTTCTGTGATTTATCATTGCTGGAGGGTGTTATACCATGGTACTGCTCCGTTACAAATCCGTGCACCCATTTCTGAAAGTCGTACGACACTGTTTCGTCATTTTGGACGGATGTTGCACCTTGCACCGTAGATGTTGCACCCTGTGGATATCGATTCTTCGGAGGGCCATAACTCTTGGCTCGTTTAGAGTTACGGGAGAGATAACCAATGAAAACGAAGCTCTCTGTGAGTTCTACATCTTTGACGGCTTTCAGCCATTACTGATTAGTTTCATCCCTAAAAAATCCTATCCGAACCTCAATCGGGCGTTCGAAATTTTTTACCCTTCGTTTTTTCGTCACGTGGATTTTTTCTGTAAAACGGGAATCCCATGGCTGCTCTATGATTTATCATCGCTGGAGAGTGGTGCACCATGGTACTGCTCCATTACAAATCCATGCACCCATTTCTAAAAGCCTTACGGCACTGTTTCGTCATTTTGGATGGATGTCGCACCTTGCACCGTAGATGTTGCACCCTGTGGGTATCGATTCTTCGGAGGGCCATAAATCTTGGCTCGTTTAGTGTTTCGGGAGCCATAACCAGTCAAAACGAAGCTCTATGTGAGTTCTACAGCCATGAAAGCATTCAGCCATCACTGGTTAGTTTCATACCCAAAAAATCCTATCCGAACCTCAATCGGGTCTTGGAAGTTTTTAACCCTTCGTTTTTTCGTCACGTGGATTTTTTCTGTAAAACGGGAATCCCGTGGCTGCCGTATGATTTACCATCGCTGGAGAGTGGTACACTGTGCTACTGCTTCATTTCAAATCCATGCACCCATTTCTTAAAGTCGTACGACACTGTTTCGTCATTTTGGACGGATGTTGCACCTTGCACCGTAGATTTTGCACCATGTGGATATCGATTCTTCGGAGGGCCATAACTCTTGGCTCGTTTAGAGTTACGGGAGCCATAACTAGTCAAAACGGAGCCCTTTGGGAGTTCTACAATTATGACCGCTTTCAGCCTCACTGGTTAGTTTCAAACCCAAAAAATCCTATCCGAACCTCAATCGGGTCTTGGAAGTTTTTTACCCATCTTTTTTTCGTCAAGTTGATTTTTTCTATAAAACGGGAATCCCGTGGCTGGTCTATGATTTTCCATCGCTGGAGAGTGGTGCACCATGGTACTGCTCCGTTACAAATCCATGCATCCATTTCTAAAAGTCGTACGACAATCTTTCGTCATTTTGGATGGATATTGAACCTTGCACCATAGATGTTGCACCCAATGGATATCGATTCTTCGGAGGGCCATAACTCTTGGCTCGTTTCGAGTTACGGGAGTCATAACTAGTCAAAACAAAGCTCACTGTGAGTTCTACAGCTTTGACCACTTTCAGCCATTGCTAGTTAGTTTCATGCAAAAAAATCCTATACAAACTTCAATTGGGTCTTGATATTTTTACCCTTCGTTTTTTCATCCCGTGGATTTTTTCTGTAAAATGGGAATCCCATGGCTGGTCTATGATTTACCATCGCTGGAGAGTGGTACACCATGGTACTGCTCCGTTACAAATGCATGCACCCATTTCTAAAAGTCGTACGACACAGTTTCGTCATTTTGGACGGATGTTGCACCTTGCACCGTAGATGTTGCACCCTGTAGATATCGATTCTTCGGAGGCCCATAACTCTTGGCTTGTTAAGAGTTACGCGAGCCATATCCAGTCCAAACGAAGCTCTCTATGAGTTCTACAGCTATGACCTCTTTCAGCCGTCACTGGTTAGTTTCATACCCATAAAATCCTATCCGAACCTCAATCAGGTCTTGGCAGTTTTTTACCCTTTGTTTTTTCGCCACGTGGATTTTTTCTGTAAAACGGGAATCCCGTGGCTGGTCTATGATTTACCATTGCTGGAGAGTGTTGCATCATGGTACTGCTCTGTTTCAAATCCATGCACCCATTTTTAAAAGTCGTACGGCACTGTTTCGTCATTTTGTACGGATGTTGCACCTTGCACCGTAGATGTTGCACCCTGTGGATATCGATTCTTCCGAGGGCCATAACTCTTGGCTCGTTCAGATTTACGGGAGCCATAACCTTTCAAAACTAATCTCTCTGTGAGTTCTACTGCAATGAAAAATTTCAGCCATCACTGGTAAGTTTCATACCCAAAAAATCCTATCCGAACCTCAATCGGGCCTTGGAAGTTTTTTACACTTCGTTTTTTCGTCGCGTATTTTTTCTGTAAAACGGGAATCCCGGGGCTGGTCTATGATTTACCATCGCTGGAGATTGGTGCACCATGGTACTGCTCTGTTACAAATCCATGCACTCATATCTAAAAGTCGCATGACACTATTTCGTCATTTTGGACGGATGTTGCACCTTGCACCGTAGATGTTGCACCCTGTGGATATCGATTCTTCGAAGGCCCATAACTCTTAGCTCGTTTTGAGTTACGGGATCCGTAACCAGTCAAAATGAAGCTTTCTGTGAGTTCTATAGCTATGACAGCTTTTAGCCGTCACTGGTTAGTTTCATATCCATAAAATCCTATCCGAACCTCAATCGGGTTTTGGAAGTTTTTTACCCTTCGTTTTTTCGTCACCTGGATTTTTTCTGTAAAACGGGAATCCCGTGGCTGGTCTATGATTTTCCATCGCTGGAGTGTGGTGCACCATGGTACTGCTCCGTTACAAATCCATGCACCCATTTCTAAGAGTCTTACGACACTGTTTCGTCATTTTGGACGGATGTTGCACCTTGCACCGTAGATGTTGCACCGTGTGGATATCGATTCTTCGGAGGGCCATAACTCTTGGCTCGTTTAGAGTTACGGGAACCATAACTAGTCAAAACGAAGCTCTTTGTGAGTTCTACATCGGTGATAGCTTTCAGCCGTCACTCCTTAGCTTCATCCCCAAAAAATCCTATACGAACCTTAATCGGGCCTTTTAAGTTTTTTACCCTTCGTTTTTTCGTCACGTGGATTTTTTCTGTAAAACGAAAATCCCGTGGCTGGTCTATGATTTACCATTGCTGGAGAGAGGTGAACCATGGTACTGCTCTGTTACAAATCCTTGCACCCATTTATTAAAGTCGTACGACACTGTTTCGTCATCTTGGACGGATGTTGCACCTTGCACCATAGATGTTGCACCCTGTGGACATCGATTCTTCGGAGGGCCATACCTCTTGGCCCGTTTAGAGTTATGAGAGACATAACCAGTAAAAACGAAGCTCTCTGTGAGTTCTACGGCTATGACTGCTTTCATCCGTCACTGGTTAATTTCATACCCAAAAAATCCTATCCGACCCTCAATCGGGTCTTGGAACTTTTTTACCATTCGCTTTTTCGTCACGTCCGTAAAACGGGAATCCCGTGGCTGGTCTATGATTTACCATCGCTGGAGAGTGGTGAACCCTGGCACTACTCCGTTACCAATCGATGCACCCATTTCTAAAAGTTGTACGACACTGTTTCATCATTTTGGACGGATGTTGCACCTTGCACCGTAGATGTTGCACCCTGTGGATATCGATTCTTCGGAGGGCCATAACCCTTGGTTTGTACAGTGTTACGGGAGCCATAACTAATCAAAACGATGCTCTATGTGAGCTCTACAGCTATGACTACTTTAAGACGTCACTTGTTAGTTTCATCCACAAGAAATCCAATCCGAACCTCAATCGGGCCTTGGAAGTTTTTTACCCTTCGTTTTTTCGTCACGTGGATTTTTTGTGTAAAACGGGAATCCCGTTGCTGCTCTATGATTTATCATCGCTGAAGAGTAGTGCACCATGGTATTGCTCCGTTACAAATCCCTGCACCCATTTCTAAAAGTCGTACGACACTGTTTCGTCATTTTGGACGGATGTTGCACCTTGCACCGTAGATATTGCACCCTGTGGATATCGATTTTTCGGAGGGCCATTACTCTTGGCTCGTTTAGAGTTACGGGAGCCATAACCAGTCGAAACGAAGCTATCTGTGAGTTCTACAGCAATGACTGCTTTCAGCTGTCACTAGTGAGTCTCTTACCTAAAAAGTCCTATCCGAACCTCAATCGGGCGTTGGTTGTTTCTTACCTTCGTTTTTTTCCTTACGTGGATTTTTTCTGTAAGACGGGAATCCTGCGGCTGCTCTATGATTTATCATCACGGGAGAGTGGTGCACCATGGTACTGCTCTGTTAGAAATCCATGCACCAGGTTCTAAAAGTCGTACGACACTGTTTCGTCATTTTGGACGGGTATTGCACCTTGCATCGTTGATGTTGCTCCCGCGGATATCGATTCTTCGGAGGCCCATAACTCTTGGCTCGTTTAGAGTTACGGGTGCCATAACCAGTCAAAACGAAACTCTTTATGAGTTCGACAACTACGATGGCTTTCAGCCGTCACTGGTCAGTTTCATACCCAAAAAATCCTATCCGAACCTCATTCGGGTCTGGAAGTTTTTACCCTTCGTTTTTTCATCACGTGGATTTTTTCTGTAAAACGGGAATCCCGTGGTTGCTCTATGATTTATCAACCCTGTAGAGTGGCGTACCATGGTACTGCTCCGTTACAAATCCATGCACCCATTTCTACAAGTCATACGACCCTGTTTCGTCATTTTGGACGGATGTTGCACCATGAACCACAAATTTCGCACCTTGTGGATATCGATTCTTCGGATGGCCATAACTCTTGGCTCGTTTAGAGTTACGGGAGCCATAACCAGTCAAAACGAATCTCTCTGTGAGTTCTACAGCTATGACGTCTTTCAACAGTCACTGGTTAGTTTCATACCCAAAAATTCCTATCCAAACCTCAATCGGGTCTTGGAAGTTTTTTAACCTTCTTTTTTTTGTCAAGTTGATTTTTTCTGTAAAACGGGAATCCCGTGGCTGGTCTACGATTTTCCATCGCTGGTGAGTGGTGCACCATGGTACTGCTCCGTAACAAATCCACGTACCCATTTCTAAAAGTCGTACGGCAATCTTTTGTCATTTTGGATGGATATTGAACCTTGCACCAAAGATGTTGCACCCAATGGATATCGATTCTTCGGAGGGCCATAACTCTTGGCTCGTTTCGAGTTACGGGAGTCATAACTAGTCAAAACGAAGCTCTCTGTGAGTTCTACAGCTTTGACCACTTTCAGCCGTTACTAGTTAGTTTCATACGAAAAAATTCCTATCCGAACCTCAATTGGGTCTTGAAATTCTTACCCTTTGTTTTTTCGTCCTGTGGATTTTTACTGTAAAATGCGAATCCCACGGCTAATCTATGATTTACCATTGCTGGAGAGTGGTACACCATGGTACTGCTCCGTTACAAATGCATGCGCCCATTTCTAAAAGTCGTACGACACTGTTTCGTCATTTTGGACAGATGTTGCACCTTGCACCGTAGATGTTGCACCCTGTAGATATCGATTCTTCGGAGGCCCATAACTCTTGGCTTGTTTAGAGTTATGGGAGCCATATCCAGTCCAAACGAAGCTCTCTGCGAGTTCTACAGCTTTGACCTCTTTCAGCCATCACTGGTTAGTTTCATACCCATAAAATCCTATCCGAACCTCAATCAGGTCTTGGCAGTTTTTTACCCTTTGTTTTTTCGCCACGTGGATTTTTTCTGTAAAACGGGAATCCCGTGGCTGGTCTATGATTTACCATTGCTGGAGAGTGTTGCATCATGGTACTGCTCTGTTTCAAATCCGTGCACCCATTTTTAAAAGTCGTACGGCACTGTTTCGTCATTTTGGACGGATGTTGCACCTTGCACCGTAGATGTTGCACCCTGTAGATATCGATTCTTCCGAGGGCCATAACTCTTGGCTCGTTCAGATTTACGGGAGCCATAACCATTCAAAACTAAGCTCTCTGTGAGTTCTACTGCTATGACAAATTTCAGCCTTCACTGGTTAGTTTCATACCCAAAAAATCCTATCCGAACCTCAATCGGGCCTTGGAAGTTTTTTACACTTCGTTTTTTCGTCGCGTATTTTTTCTGTAAAACGGGAATCCCGGGGCTGGTCTATGATTTACCATCGTTGGAGATTGGTGGACCATGGTACTGCTATGTTACAAATCCATGCACCCATATCTAAAAGTCGCATGGCACTATTTCGTCATTTTGGACGGATGTTGCACCTTGCACCGTAGATGTTGCACCCTATGGATATCGATTCTTCGAAGGCCCATAACTCTTAGCTCGTTTTGAGTTACGGGATCCGTAACAAGTCAAAATGAAGCTCTTTGTGAGTTCTATAGCTATGACAGCTTTTAGCCGTCACTGGTTAGTTTCATATCCAGAAAATCCTATCCGAACCTCAATCGGGTTTTGGAAGTTTTTTACCCTTCGTTTTTTCGTCACCTGGATTTTTTCTGTAAAATGGGAATCCCGTGGCTGGTCTATGATTTACCATCGCTGGAGTGTGGTGCACCATGGTACTGCTCCGTTACAAATCCATGCATCCATTTCTAAGAGTCTTACGACACTGTTTCGTCATTTTGGACGGATGTTGCACCTTGCACCGTAGATGTTGCACCCTGTGGATATCGATTCTTCGGAGGGCCGTAACTCTTGGCTCGTTTAGAGTTATGGGAACCGTAACTAGTCAAAACGAAGCTCTTTGTGAGTTCTACATCTATGATAGCTTTCAACCGTCACTCGTTAGCTTCATCCCCAAAAAATCCTATACGAACCTTAATCAAGCCTTTTAAGTTTTTTATCCTTCGTTTTTTCGTCACGTGGATTTTTTCTGTAAAACGGAAATCCCGTGGCTGGTCTATGATTTACCATCGCTGGAGAGAGGTGAACCATGGTACTGCTCCGTTACAAATCCTTGCACCCATTTATAAAAGTCGTACGACACTGTTTCGTCTTCTTGGACGGATGTTGCACGTTGCACCATAGATGTTGCACCCTGTGGACATCGATTCTTCGGAGGGCCATAACTCTTGGCCCGTTTAGAGTTATGGGAGGCATAACCAGTAAAAACGAACCTCTCTGTGAGTTCTACGGCTATGACAGCTTTCAGCCGTCACTGGTTAATTTCATACCACAAAAATCGTATCCGACCCTCAATCGGGTCTTGGAACTTTTTTACCATTCGTTTTTTGGTAACGTCCGTAAAACGGGAATCCCGTGGCTGGTCTATGATTTACCATCACTGGAGAGTGGTGAACCATGGCACTACTCCGTTACCAATCGATGCACCCATTTCTAAAAGTCGTACGGCACTGTTTCATCATTTTGGACGGATGTTGCACCTTGCACCGTAGATGTTGCACCCTGTGGATATCGATTCTTCGGAGGGCCATAACCCTTGGTTCGTATAGTGTTACGAGAGCCATAACTAATCAAAACGAAGCTCTATGTGAGCTCTGCAGCTATGACTACTTTAAGCCGTCACTTGTTAGTTTCATCCGCAAAAAATCCAATCCAAACCTCAATCGGGCCTTGGAAGTTTTTTACCCTTCGTTTTTTCGTCACGTGGATTTTTTGTGTAAAACGGGAATCCTGTTGCTGCTCTACGATTTACATCGCTGAAGAGTAGTGCACCGTGATATTGCTCCGTTACAAATCCATGCACCTATTTCTAAAAGTCATACGACACTGTTTCGTCATTTTGGACGGATGTTGCACCTTGCACCGTAGATATTGCACCCTGTGGATATCGATTTTTCGGAGGGCCATTACTCTTGGCTCGTTTAGAGTTACGGGAGCCACAACCAGTCGAAACGAAGCTATCTGTGAGTTCTACAGCAATGACTACTTTCAGCTGTCACTAATTAGTCTCATACCTAAAAAGTCCTATCCGAACCTCAATTGGACGTTGGTTGTTTCTTACCTTCTTTTTTTCCTTACGTGGATTTTTTCTGTAAAACGGGAATCCTGTGGCTACTCTATGATTTATCATCGCGGGAGAGTGGTGCACCATGGTATAGCTCTGTTACAAATCCATGCACCCGGTTCTAAAAGTCGTACGACACTATTTCGTCATTTTGGACGGATATTGCACCTTGCACCGTAGATGTTGCACCCGCGAATATCGATTCTTCGGAGGCCCATAACTTTTGGCTCGTTTAGAGTTACGGGTGCCATAACCAGTCAAAACGAAACTTTCTATGAGTTCTACAGATACGATGGCTTTCAGCCGTCACTGGTCAGTTTCATACCCAAAAAATCCTATCCGAACCTCAATCGGGTCTGGAAGTTTTTACCCTTCGTTTTTTCATCACGTGGATTTTTTCTGTAAAACGGGAATCCCGTGGCTGCTCTATGATTTATCAACCCTGTAGAGTGGCGTACCATGGTACTGCTCTGTTACAAATCCATGCACCCATTTCTACAAGTCATACGACACTGTTTCGTCATTTTGGATGGATGTTGCACCATGCACCATAAATTTCGAACCTTGTGGATATCGATTCTTCGGAGGGCCATAACTCTTGGCTCGTTTAGAGTTACGGGAGCCATAACCTATCAAAACGAATCTCTATGTGAGTTCTACAGCTGTGACGTCTTTCAACAGTCACTGGCTAGTTTCATACCCAAAAATCCCTATCCAAACCTCAATCGGGTCTTGGAAGTTTTTCACCCTTCGATTTTTCGTCACTTGGATTTTTTCTATAAAAACGGAATCCCGTGGCTGGTGTATGATTTACCATCGCTGGAGAGTGGTGCACCATGGTACTGCTGCGTTACAAATCCGTGCACCCATTTCTAAAAGTCGTACGACACAGTTTCGTCACTTTGGGCGGATGTTGCACCTTGCACCGTAGATGTTGCACCCTGTTGATATCGATTCTTCGGAGGAACATAACTCTTGGCTTGTTTAGTGTTACGGGAGCCATAACCAGTCAAAAAGAAGCTCTCTTTGAGCTCTACAGCTAAGATCTCTTTATGCCGTCACTGGTTAGTTTCATCCCTAAAAAATCATAACCGAACCTCAATCGGGCCTTGGAAGTTTTTTACCCTTCGTTTTTTCGTCACGTGTATTTTTTCTGTAAAAACGGGAATCCCATGGCTGCTCTATGATTTATCATCGTCGGAGAGTGGTGCACTATGGTATTGCTCCGTTACAAATCCGTGCACCCATTTCTAAAAGTCGTACGGCACTGTTTCGTCTTTTTGGACGGATGCTGCACCATGTGGATATCGATTCTTCGGAGGGCCATAACTCTTGGCTCGTTTAGAGTTACGGAAGCCATAACCAGTTAAAACGAAGCCTTTTGTGAGTTCTACAACTTTGACCGCTTTCAGCCGTCGGTGGTTAGTTTCATACCCAAAAAGTCCTATCCGAACCTCAATCGGGTCTTGGAAGTTTTTTGCCCTTCGTTTTTTCGTCAAGTGGATTTTTTCTGTAAAACAGGAATCCCGTGGGTGGTCTATGATTTTCCATCCCTAGAGAGTGGTGCACCATGGTACTGTTCTGTTACAAATCCATGCACTCATTTCTAAAAGTCGCACGGCACTGTTTCGTCATTTTGGACGGATATTGAACCTTGCACCGTAGATGTTGCACCCTATGGATATCGATTCTTCGGAGGGCCATAACTCTTGGCTCGTTTAGAGTTACGGGAGCCATAACTAGTCAAAACGAAGCTCTCTGTGAGTTCTACAGCTTTGACCGCTTTCAGCCGTTACTGGTTAGTTTCATACGCAAAAAATCCTATCCGAACCTCAATCTGGCCTTGGAAGTTTTTTACCCTTCGTTTTTTCGTCCCGTGGATTTTTTCTGTAAAACGAGAATCCCGTGGATAGTCTATGATTTACCATCGCTGGAGAGTGGTTCACCACGGTACTGCTCCGTTACAAATGCATGCACCCATTTCTAAAAGTTGTATGACACTGTTTCGTCATTTTGGACGGATGTTGCACCTTGCACAGTAGATGTTGCACCCTGTAGATATCGATTCTTCGGAGGCCCACAACTCTTGGCTTGTTTAGAGTTGAGGGGGCCATAACCAGTCAAAACGAAGCTCTCTGTGAGTTCTATAGATATGATAGCTTTTAGCCGTCACTGGTTAGTTTCATGTCCAAAAAATCCTATTCGGACCTCAATCGGGTCTTGGAAGTTTTTTACCCTTCGTTTTTTCGTCATCTGGATTTTTTCTATAAAACGAGAATCCCGTGGCTGGTTTATGATTTACCATCGCTGGAGGGTGTTGCACCATGGTACTGCTCCGTTACAAATCCATGCACACATTTCTAAAAGTCGTACGACACTGTTTCGTCATTTTGGACGGATGTTGCACCTTGCACCGTAGATGTTGCACCTTGTGGATAACGATACTTCAGAGGGCCATAACTCTTGGCTTGTTTAGAGTTACGGGAGCCATAACCAGTCAAAACGAAGCTCTTTATGAGTTCTAAATCTATGAAAGCTTTCAACCGTCACTCATTAGTTTCATCCCCAAAAAATCCTTTACGAACCTTAATCGGGTCTTGGAAGTTTTTTACCCTTCGTATTTTCGTCACGTGGATTTTTTCTGTAAAACGGGAATCACATGGCTGGTCTATGATTTTCCATCGCTGGAGATTGGTGCACCATAGTACTGCTCCATTACAATCCATGCACCCATTTCTAAAAGTGGTACGACACTGTTTCGTCATTTTGGACGAATGTTGCACGTTGCACCGTGGATGTTGCACCCTGTGGATATCGATTCTTCGAAGGGCCAAAACTCTTGGCTCGTTTAGAGTTAATGGAGCCATAACCAGTAAAAACGAAGCTCTCTGTGAGTTCTATAGCTGTGATAGCTTTCAGCCATTACTGGTTAGTTCATGCCTAAAAAATACTATCTGAACCTCAATCGGGTCTTGGAAGTTTTTTACCCTTCGTTTTTTTCGTCACGTGGATTTTTTCTGTAAAACAGGAATCCCGTGGCTGGTCTATGATTTACCAACTCTGGAGAGTGGTGCACCATGGTACTGCTCCATTTCAAATCCATACACCCATTTCTAAAAGTCGTGCGGCACTGTTTCATCATTTTGGACGGATGTTGCACCTTGCACCGTAGATGTTGCACCCTATGGATATCGATTCTTCGGAGGGCCATAACTCTTGGCTCGTTTAGTGCTACGGGAGCCATAAATAGTCCAAACAAAGCTCTCTGTGAGCTGTACAGCTATGACCACTTTAAGCCATCACTGGTTAGTTTCATCCCCAAATAATCCTATCCGAACCTCAATTGGGCCATGGATGTTTTTTATCCTTCGTTTTTTCGTCACGTGGATTTTTTCTGTAAAACGGGAATCCCATGGCCGCTCTATGATTTATCATCGCCGAAGAGTGGTGCACCATGGTATTGCTCCGTTACAAATCCACACACCCATTTCTAAAAGTTCAACGGCTATGACAGCTTTAAGCCGTCACTGGTTAGTTTAATATCCAAAAAAGCTTATCTGAACCTTAATCGAGTCTTGGACGTTTTTTACCCTTTGTTTTTTCGTCACGTGGATTTTTTCTATTAAACGGGATCCCCGTTGCTGGTTTATGGTTTACCATCGTGGATAGTGGTCCCCCATGGTACTGCTCTATTTAAAATCCATGCACCCATTTCTAAAAGTCGTTCAACTCTTTTTCTAGATTTTCGACGGATGTTGCACCTCGCACCGTAGAAGTTGCACCTTGTGGATATCGATTTTTCAGAGGGCCATAGCTATTGGCTCATTTAGAGTTATAGGAGCCATAACCAGTCAAAAAGAAGCTCTCTGTGAGTTTTATGGATATGACAGCATTAAGACATCAGTGGTAAGTTTCATACCCAAAAAAGCGTATCCGAACCTCAATCGGGTCTTGGAAGTTTTTTACCCTTCATTTTATTGTCACGTGGATTTTTTTTGTAAAACAGGATCCCCGTGGCTGGTCTGTGATTTAACATCGCCGGAGAGTGGTCCCCCATGGTACTGCTCCGTTTCAAATCCATGCACCCATTTCTAAAAGTCGTACGGCACAGTTTCGTCATTTTGGACGGATGTTGCACCTTGCACCGTAGATGTTGCATCCAGGGGATATCAATTCTTCGGAGGGCCATAACCGTTGGCTCGTTTAGAGTTACAGGAGCCATATCCAATCAAAACGAAGCTCTCTCTGAGTTCTATGGCTATGACCACTTTGAGCCGTCACTGTTAGTTTCATACCCAAAAAAGCTTATCTGGACCTCAATCGAGTCTTGGACGTTTTTTCCCGTTCGTTTTTTCGTCACATGGATTTTCTCTACAAAACAGGATCCCCATGGCTGGTCTATGATTTACCATCGCCGGAGAGTGGTCTCATGTAGTACTGCTCCGTTTCAAATCCATGCACCCATTTCTCAAAGTCGAACTGCTCTTTTTCGACATTTTGGGCCGATGTTGCACCCCGCACCGTAGATGTTGCACCTTATGGATATCAATTCTTTGGAGGGCCATTACTGTTGGCTCGTTTAGAGTTACGGGAGCCATAACCAGTCAAAAAGAAGCTCTATGTGAATTCTATGGCTATGGTAGATTTAAGTCGTCACTAGTTATTTTCATACCCAAAAAAGCTTATCCGAACCTCATTCGGGCGTTGGACATTTTTTACCCTTCGTTTTTTCGTCACGTGGATTTTTTCTGTAAAAAGCGATCCCCATGGCTGGTCTATCATTTACCATCATCGGAGAGTGGTCCCCCATGGTATTGCTCTATTTCAAGTCCATGCACCCATTTCTAAAAGTGACATTTTGGGCAGATGTTGCACCTTGCACCGTAGATGTTGCAACCTGTGGATATCCATTTTTCGGGGGCCATAACTGTTGGCCCGTTTAGAGTTACGGGATCCATAACCAGTCAAAACAAAGCTCTCTGTGAGTTCTACAGCTATGATAGCTTTAAGCCGTCACTGGTTAGTTTCATACCCAAAAAGCTTATCCGAACCTCAATCGGGTCTTGGAGGTTTTTTACCCTTCGTTTTTTCGTCACGTGGACTTTTTTCTATAAAACGGGATCCCCGTGGCTGGTCTATGATTTACCATCCACGGAGAGTGGTCCCCTAAGGTACTATTCCATTTCAAATCCATGCACCCAATTCTAAAAGTCGTACGGCTCTTTTTCGGAATTTTGGGCGGATGTTGCACCTCGCACCGTAGATGTTGCCCTTGTGGATATCGATTCTTCATAGGGCCATAACTGTTGGCTCGTTTAGAGTTACGGGAGCCATAACCAGTCAAAACGAAGCTCTCTTTGGTTTCTACGTCTATGACCACTTAAAGCCGTCACAGGTTAGTTTCATGCCCAAAAAATTTATCCGAACATCAATCGGATCTTGGACGTTTTATACCCTTCGTTTTTTCGTCACATGAATTTTTACTGTAAAACGGGATCCTCGTGGCTGGTCTATTATTTACCATCTCCAGAGAGTGCTCCCCCATGGTACTTCTCTATTTCAAATCCATTTCTAAAATTCTACGGCTCGTTTTCGGCATCTTAGGCGGATGTTGCACCTCGCACCGTAGATGTTGCACCCTGTGAATATCGATTCTTCGGTGGGCCAAAACTGTTGGCTCGTTTAGAGTTACGGTAGCCATAACCTGTTAAAACGAAGCTCTCTATGAGTTATACGGCAATGATACTTTAAGCCGTCACTGGTTAGTTTCATACCCAAAAAAGCTTATCCGAACCTCAATCGGGTCTTGGACGTTTTTTACCCTTCGTTTTTTCGTCACGTGGGTTTATTCTGTAAAATGGGATCCCCGTGGCCGGTCTATGATTTACCATCGTCGGTGTGTGGTCCCTCATGGTACTGCTCCGTTTCAAATCCATGCACCCATTTATAAAAGTCGTACGACTCTTTTTCGGCATTTTGGGTGGATGTTGCACCTTGCACCGTAGATGTTGCGCCATATGGATATCAATTCTTCATAGGGCCACAACTGTGGGCTGGTTTAGAGTTACGGGAGCCACAACAAGTCAAAACGAAGCTCTCTTTGAGTTCTGCGGCTATGACAGCTTTAAGCTGTCAATGGTTAGTTTTATGCCCAAAAAAGTTTTTCGAACATCAATCGGGTCTTGGACGTTTTTACCCTTCGTTTTTTCTTCACATGAGTTTTTTCTGTAAAACGGGATACCCGTGGCTGGTCAATGATTTACCATCCCCGGAGAGTGGTCCTCTGTGGTACTGCTCCGTTTCAAATTCATGCATACATTTCTAAAAGTCGTACTGCTCTTTTTTGGCGTTTTAACAAGATGCTGCACCTCGCACCGTAGATGTTGCACCCGATGGATATCGATTCTTCGGAGGGCCATAACTATTGGCTCGTTTAAAATTACGGAACCTCAATCGGGTAATGGGTGTTTTTTACTTTACGTTTTTTGTCACCTGGATTTTTTCTGCAAAATTGGATCCCCATGGCTGGTCTATGATTTACCATCTTCGGAGAGTGGTCCTCTGTGGTATTGCTCTGTTTCTAATCCATGCACCCATTTCTAAAAGTCGTACGGCTCTTTTTAGTCATTTTGGGCGGATGTGGCACCTTGCACCGTAGATGTTGCACCCTGTGGATATCGATTCTTCGGAGGGCCATAACTGTTGGCTCGTTTAGAGTTAATGGAGCCATATCCAATCGAGACGAAGCTCTCTGTGAGTTCTACGGCATTGATAGCTTTAAGCTGTCACTGGTAAGTTTCATACCCAAAAAAGTTTATCCGAACCTCAATCGTGTCTTGGACGTTTTTACACTTTGTTTTTTCGTCACGTGGATTTTTTCTGCAAAACGGGATCCCCGTCGCTGTCTATGATTTACCATCCCCGGATAGTGGTCCTCTGTGGTATCGCTCCGTTTCAAATACATGCATCCATTTCTAAAGTCGTACGGCTCTTTTTGGGCATTTTAGGCGGATGTTGCACCTCGCACAGTAGATGTTGCACCCTGTAGATATCGATTCTTCGGAGGGCCACAACTGTTGGCTCGTTTAAAGTTACGGTAGTCAAAACCAGTCAAAATGATGCTCTCTGTGAGTTCTACGGCTATGACTACATTATGCCGTCACTGGTTAGTTTCATACCCAAAAAAGCTTATCCGAACCTCAATCGGGTTTTGGACGTTTTTACCCGTCGTTTTATCGTCACGTGGATTTTTTCTGTAAAACGGGATCCCCATGGCTGGTCTATGATTTACCATCGTCGGAGAGTGGTCCCTCATGGTACTATTCCCTTTCAAATCCATGCACCTATTTATATAAGTCGTTAGACACTTTTTCGGCATTTTGGACGGATGTTGCACCTTGCACCGTAGATGTTGCATCCTGTGGATATTCATTCTTCGGGGGGCCATAACTGTTAGCTCGATTAGAGTTACGGGGCCATAACCAGTCAAAACGAAGCTCTTTGTGAGTTCTGCGGCTATGATAGCTTTATGCCGTCACTGGTTAGTTTTATTCTCAAAAAAACTTATCTTAACCTCAATATGGTCATGGAGGTTTTTTACACTTCGTTTTTTCGTCACGTGGATTTTTTCTGTAAAACGGGATCCCCATGGCTGGTCTATATTTACCATTACCGGAGAGTGTGTCCCCCATGGTACTGCTCCGTTTCATATCCATGCACCCATTTTTAAAATCGTACGGATATTTTTCGGTATTTTGGGCGGATGTTGCACCTCGCACCGTAGATGTTGCACCCTGTGGATATCGATTATTAGGAGGGCCATTACTATTGGCCCGTTTAGAGTTACGGGAGCCATAACCAGTCAAAATGATGCTCTATGTGAGCTCTACGACTATGACAGATTTAAGCCATCGATGGTTAGTTTCATACCCAAAAAAGCTTATCTGAACCTCAATCGTGTCTTAGACGTCTTTTACCCTTCGTTTTTTCGTCACGTGGATTTATTCTGTAAAACGAGATCCCTATGGCGGTCTATGATTTACCATCGTTGGAGTGTGTCCCTCATGGTATTTCTCTATTTCAAATCCATGCACCCATTTCTAAAAGTCGTACGACTCTTTTTCGGCATTTTGGGTGGATGTTGCACCTCGCACCGTAGACATTGCACCCTGTGGATATCAATTCTTCATAGGGCCGTAATGTTGGCTCGTTTAGAGTTACGGGAGCAATAAAGAGTCAAAACGAAGCTCTCGTTGAGTTCTATGGCTATGACAACTTTAAGCCGTCACTGGTTAGTTTCATACCCAAAAAAGCTTATCCGAACCTCAATCGGGTCTTGGACGTTTTTTATCCTTCGTTTTGTGGTCACGTGGATTTTTCTGTAAAACGGGATCCCCGTGGCTGTTCTACGATTTAACATCGTCGGAGAGTGGTCCCTTATGGTAATACTCCCTTTCAAATCCATGCATCCAATTATAAAATTCGTACGACACTTTTTCGTCATTTTGGACGGATGTTGCACCTTGCACCGTAGATGTTGCACCCTGTGGATATCGATTCTTCGAAGGGCCATAACTATTGGCTCGTTTAGAGTTACAAGAGCCATAACCAGTCAAAATGAAGCTCTCTATGAGTTCTACGGCTATGACGGCTTTAAGCCGTCACTGGTTAGTTTCATACCCAAAAAAGCTTATCCGAACCTCAATCGGGTCTTGGACGTTTTTTACCCTTAATTTTTTCGTCACATGGATTTTTTCTATAAAACGGGATCCCAGTGGCTAGTCTATGTTTTACCATCGCCAGAGAGTGGTCCCACATGCTACTGTTCCGTTTCAAATCCATGCTCCCATTTCTAAAAGTCGTACGGATCTTTTTCGTCATTTTGGGCGGATGTTGCACCTCGTACCATGGGTGTTGCACCCTATGGATATCGGTTCTTCGGAGGGCCATAACTGTTGGCTCATTTAGAGTTACGGAAGCCATAACCAGTCAAAATGAAGCTCTCTTTGAGTTCAATGGCTTTGACAGCTTTAAGCCGTCACTGGTTAGTTTCATACCCAAAAAAGCTTATCCGAACCTCAATCGGGTCTAGGACGTTTTTTACCCTTCGTTTTTTCGTCACGTGGGTTTATTCTGTAAAATGGGATCCCCGTGGCCGGTCTATGATTTACCATCGTCGGTGTGTGGTCCCTCATGGTACTGCTCCGTTTCAAATCCATGCACCCATTTCTAAAAGTTGTACGGCTCTTTTTTGGCATTTTGGGCGGATGTTGCACCTCGCACCATAGATGTTGCGCCATATGGATATCAATTCTTCATAGGGCCATAACTGTGGGCTCGTTTAGAGTTACGGGAGCCACAACAAGTCAAAACGAAGCTCTCTTTGAGTTCTGCGGCTATGACAACTTTAAGCTGTCAATGGTTAGTTTTATGCCCAAAAAAGTTTTTCGAACATCAATCTGGTCTTGGACGTTTTTACCCTTCGTTTTTTCTTCACGTGAGTTTTTTCTGTAAAACGGGATACCCGTGGCTGGTCAATGATTTACCATCCCTGGAGAGTGGTCCTCTGTGGTACTGCTCCGTTTCAAATTCATGCATCCATTTCTAAAAGTCGTACTGCTCTTTTTTGGCATTTTAACAAGATGCTGCACCTCGCACCGTAGATGTTGCACCCGGTGGATATCGATTCTTCGGAGGGCCATAACTATTGGCTCGTTTAAAATTATGGAACCTCAATCGGGTCTTGGGTGTTTTTTACTTTACGTTTTTTGTCACCTGGATTTTTTCTGCAAAATTGGATCCCCATGGCTGGTCTATGATTTACCATCGTCGGAGAGTGGTCCTCTGTGGTATTGCTCTGTTTCTAATCCATGCACCCATTTCTAAAAGTCGTACGGCTCTTTTTAGTCATTTTGGGCGGATGTGGCACCTTGCACCGTAGATGTTGCACCCTGTGGATATCGATTCTTCAGAGGGCCATAACTGTTGGCTCGTTTAGAGTTAATGGAGCCATATCCAATCGAGACGAAGCTCTCTGTGAGTTCTACGGCATTGATAGCTTTAAGCTGTCACTGGTAAGTTTCATACCCAAAAAAGTTTATCCGAACCTCAATCGTGTCTTGGACGTTTTTACACTTTGTTTTTTCGTCACGTGGATTTTTTCTGCAAAACGGGATCCCCGTCGCTGGTCTATGATTTTCCATCATCGGATAGTGGTTCTCCATGGTATTGCGCTATTTCAAATCCATGCACCCATTTCTAAAAGTCTTACGGCTATTTCTCGGCATTTTCGGTGGATGTTGCACCTTGAACCATAGATGTTGCGCCCTGTGGATATAGACTCTTCGGAGGGCCATAACTGTTGGCTCGTTTGGGGTTACCGATGCAAAAACCAGTCAAAACAAAGGTCTCGATGAGTTCTACGGCTATGACCGCTTTTAGCCGTCACTGGTTACTTTCATACCCAAAAAAGCTTAACTAAACCTCAATCGGGTCTTGGATGTTTTTTACCCTTCGTTTTTTCGTCACGTGGATTTTTTTTGTAAAACGGGATCCCCGTGGCTGGTCTATGATTTACCATCGTCGGAGAGTGGTCCTCCTTAGTACTGCCCCATTTTTGAATCTATGCACCCATTTCTAAAAGTGGTACGGCTCTTTTTCAGAATTTTGGGTGGATGTTGAACCTTGCACCGTAGATGTTTCCCCTTGTGGATATCGATTCTTCGGAGGGTCATAACTGTTGGCTCGTTTAGAGTTACAGGAGCCATAACCAGTCAAAACAAAGCTCTCTGTGAGTTTACGACTATGACAGCTTTAAGCCATCACTGGTTAGTTTCATACCCAAAAAAGCTTATCCAAACCTCAATCGGGTCTTGGATGTTTTTTACCCTTTGTTTTTTCGTCATATGGATTTTTTCTGTAAAACGGGATCCCCGTGGTTGGTCAATGATTTACCATTGTCGAAGAGTGGACCTCCATGGTACTGCTCCAATTCAAATCCATGCACCCATTTCTAAAAGTCGTACGGCCCTTTTTCGGCATTTTGGGCGGATGTTGCGCCTTGCACCGTAGATGTTGCACACTGTGGATATCGATCCTTCGGAGGGCCATAACTATTGGCTTGTTTAGAGTTGCGGGAGCCATAACCTGTCAAAACGAAGCTCTCTATGAGTGCTACGGCTATGACCGCCTAAAGTCGTCACTGATTAGTTTAATACGCAAAAAAGCTTATCCGAACCTCAATAAGGTCTTGGACGTTTTTAACCCTTCGTTTTTTCGTCACGTGGATTTTTTCGACAAAACAGGGTCCCCGTGGCTGGTCTATGATTTACCATCGTCAAAGAGTAGTCCTCCATGGTACTGCTATGTTTCAAATCCACGCACCAATTTTTAAAAGTCGTACGACTCTTTTTCGGCATTTTGGGCGGATGTTGCACCTTGCACCGTAGATGTTGCACCCTGTGGATATCAATTCTTCGGAGGCCCATAACTATTGGCTCGTTTAGAGTTACGGGAGTCATAACTAGTCAAAACGATGCTCTCTGTGAGTTCTACGGCTATGACAGCTTTAAACCATCACTGGTTAATTTCATACCCAAAAAGGCTTAACTTAACCTCAATCGGGACTTAGGCTTTTTACTTTTCGTTTTTTCATCACGTGGATTTTTTCTGCAAAATGGGATCCCCGCGGCTGATGAATGGTTTACCATCGTTGGAGAGTGGTCCTCCATGGTACTGCTCCGTTTCTAATCCATGCACCCATTTCTAAAACTCGTACGACTCTTTTTCGGTATTTTAGGCGGGTGTTGCACCTTGCACCATAGATGTTGCACACTGTGGATATCGATTCTTCGGAGGGCCATAACGGTTGGCTCGTTTAGAGTTACGATAGCCATAACTAGTCAAAACAGTTCTTGGACTTTTTTTATCCTTCGCTTTTTCGTCACATGGATTTTTTCTGTAAAACGGAACCCCCGTGGATGATCTATGATTTACCATCCTCGGAGTGTGGTCCTCCATGGTACTGCTCCGTTTCAAATCCATGCACCCATTTCTAAAAGTCGTGTGGCTCTTTTTCGACATTTTAGGCGGATGTTGCACCATGGGCCATAGATGTTGCACCCGGTGGATATCGATTCTTCGGAGGGCCATAACCGTTGGCTCGTTTAGTGTTACTAGAGCCATAACCAGTCAAAATGAAGCTCTCTGTGAGTTCTACGACTATAACAGCTGTTTGTACCAAAAATGGGCACAACACTCTTCGAAAGTTTTTGAAGAGATAAAAAAGAAGAATGTAAATTAAAACAGAGATTATCTAACAAAAACTGAAACAAACAAAAACGCAAATGAACGAACAGGCGATCTAGAGTGGGTTGGCATGTTGCCTACGTCCACTATGAAGTTTGTTATAGCTTTATTGATTCTCTTTCAACGTTTACAAACAATTACAACGAACAACAGCAAATTGCAACTGGAAATTCGAGTAAATCAATGAAGATGGGATGCAAATCTCAATTCGGCAGAGTCTAGGCGCTTGAGAATCAAAAGATCCTCCTTCTATAGGCCTCAGGGGGATATTTATAGGCGTAGGAGGCTGATACTTTGCCCAAACTTTGGGAGACTCGTTTTGACACGTGAGTGGGCCCACGCGACTAACCTCAGGAAGTTTGGACTCGATCTGCGATCGATACGAACTCCATTCGTATCGATCAAGATCGTGTCCAATGGAGTCGAAACTTGGTGGGAACATTCCTTAATTGTACGTAATTTCCTGTGAAAATTTCATAGCATTTGGATCGGTAGATCTCTAAATATCGTCGATACGAAATGGAGCTTCTCGGTGGCTATCCAGTTTGAATCGACCAATTTGAATCGATTCCTTCGAATCGATCACCTGCACGTGCTCTCGTGGCGATGTGGCATGCATACCTCGCATCGATCCGTTCTTTACTCTGAGTTGACCACGTCGACTCCATGAATTTCGCCTTGCTCGTATCGAAGAATAACACGTCTCCCAGGCTCGTTGACTCGATGGACGCGAATAAGTCTTTGCACATGGATTCGAACATGGACCCACGATGGAGACGAAGAGTAGTTGCCTGATGGATTCGAACTAACATACTCCTATGGTTTCGAACAGTAGCTTCATGACGGTTTCGAACCAACGAAAGTGGATGGATACTAATAGTGCAGTTACTTCATGGATACGAAATATTGACTTGCTGTCATTGATGGATACGAACTAAGGTCACCCGATGGATACGAATTGCTCCGTTCAGAAGGATTCGAAAAGAGGCTTCTGTGATGGATGCGATGTAGATACTGGCCGATCGTTACGAGGTGCATTATCTGTTGATGGATACGAATCCCATCGATACGAACTCGATGGATTCGAACACTGCCAAATTGATCTATACGAACTCATGAGAATTGACCGATGCGAAGTGGGTGATGGATATGAACTGGATCGAGTCGAACTATGGTTCACTGATGGACACGAAAACGAGGCCATTTCCTCCAGATTGAAACGATCATAACTCGAGCATACATACTCGGATTGACTTCAAATTTGGAATGCAGGCTTCCCTGGCTATGCTTGTTGTATCATATCAATTGTAGCTTTATCCAGACTCGGAAAAAATTCATCGATATTCATGACGAGCGATACTTGGTCAATTAGTTCCTTGGTATCTTGGCCTTGCCAAAAGGCGGGATAACATTTGCCCCCTAAAGTACGTCCTGTGGAAACATGACGTGCTTTGAAAAGATGCAGTTTCATTCTGAACAACTATCATATTTTTTGTTGACAGTTGCAATCCTCGACTGATTTCCTAAGTAATGCGAACTGTTGTTGCCGACAGTTGTAATCCGCATTGTTGTAACCGACTGATGTACAATAGTGATTAGTTGTTCGTCGCCGTAATCACTATGAGACGAGTATTCAGTCCCTGCGAATGTTGAAAATTGAACATCAGTCTGATACATATGCGTATATGTTAACCCGACTCTCATTAATGTTGCAAGTTCATGAGTCGTTGTCAGTTTTCTCGTATCAACTTCTGTATCGATCCTCTCCTGAACCGATGTGAAGTCCGAGTTGCAACAACACTTGATGGTTGTTTTTGGTTATCCTTTTGTATCGATCCTATCCTGAATAGATGTAAAAGATTGAAAGGTAGTTTTTCATATTGATACGGATCACATTGATGGATACGAAACTGTCGTTCGCATCGATGCTCTCGAACTTCGGTGGACCTCGCTTCGCATCGACGTGTTTCGATGGATACGAAATTACCGTTCGTGTCGATGGGCTTTGATGGATACGAAAGTAATGTTCATATCGACAGTCATTGGATACTGGTGGCTATGACTTGGTAGGCTCAAAAGGTGTAGATCGCACCGATGCATTGTTGATGGAGTCGAATCAATCGATACGACCAGAAGTCTCGAATCGATGGCTCCTAGCGATATTTTTGCATCAATGAAGGTTCAGGCCTTTTGATTCGAATAGAGCATTCGAATAGATCCGTGGGATGACTGGTAGCGACCGGTCAAGTTGACTGGGAGGCGAATCGACTCCGTCTCTCCCCAGGCTCCATATAAATACCTGGAACTTAGCCCATTTTCATTTTTTCACTTTTTACTGCTGCCTTCTATCTCCATATCGATTCAGTAGCCTATCAAAAGAAGAACCGCACTTCGCCTTCGAATCGATCGAATATAGCTTTTTAATCCTTCGAAATCCAATCTCAATTTAGTTAATTAATCAACTATGACTAAATCTGAGCGACAAAGATCGAATCTCAGATCCATCCTGTTCTTATTGGCCATTGATTTTGGCAATGCCAAGGCCAGATCTGGGCCAGATTTTGGTTGAGGATGGCCATGGTAAGGATTTGGAACAACCGATTGAGGGTTGCTCGGCCTCCACTTCGTACCGATTGAGAGAAATATCGTAGCTTGACTTTGTTCAATGACCAGATGCGGGGTTCGAATTGAAGTAACATTGATTGAGGAACAATGGTGACTTTATCGATCCTAGGTAGTTGCATTTCGTATCAATTTAAAGTGCTAAGTACGAAACCGTTAGAAATATAACCGATACGAAATTTCGAGTAGGTGATCGATACGAACCCCATCAATTTTGATGCTTGTGAATGCAATCGACGTGAAGTCCCCGAGTTGCGATCGATACGAAGACGGCTAAACCCGATCGATATGAACTATATCGATTCGAATTAGATCGATATGAACAGTATCGATTCGATCTTGATCGATGCGAAATGCATCGAGTCGAACTTGATCGACACACTGCTATTGATTCGGAAGCAGTCGATACGAAATGCGAGGCCTCCCTGACTCAATGGAATGTGAATTGTGGCGACCGATTCCAAGCTGACGTTTTATGAACTTAGAGAACCTTTGAATATCCGGACATTTGACTCCAACGAGCTTCTGCCTTTCATAATCGGACTTGACCATATAACTGCACATCTGACTGCCCTTCAAAGCTCGTTGATGGAACTGTAACTTGAACGAAAATATCACGAACTATGACTTGGGTCGATCACTAACATCTGGATGGCGTGGTTGTGAGGGTCAGCGATGATGGCCATTTCTATCTGATTTTCAGAATTTCGTCGTTTACGCACTTCCTTTAACTCCGTAGAATTTGCTTAATTAATGCACATCACTGCACTGCACGACACATTCATACACTTTACACTGGGGAATGCACGGGTTCTTTACCGTCTAGTGATGATTTCTCGTAAGTTAGCTAGTTATGGAACCATCAAGTTCGCAGCAGCAGGAAATTCAAAGCATCATTCCTCCCACACTCGAAATTCCGGACATCGAGGACGAAGTTATCGATCCGACTCCAGACGAGTTACCAAATGCCTCTTTCATCAGTAATCTACCGGACTCTGTCCCGTCCAACATTTCGGAAGATATGCTAGGAAGAATATGCTTAAGGCACGGTTTGTCAGTGGATGATGTCCTATTGCCAGGACTTAACGATAGACCGCACAATCCCCTGGAAGGATATACCGCATTCAACCGCCATTCGTGCGCAAATGGGACACTTCCTCCGTTTAACCAGTATATAAGAGAAGTATTGTCGTATCTGCGGATCGCCCCATCTCAGCTACACCTGAACGGATATGCTTCACTCAATAGCTTGTTCATTGCATTTATAGAATACCTCCATCGACTACCTCGCCTGACCGAGATAAGATACTTGTTCAATTTCATGAGTCGAACAGACAGTCCATCTTTCACATTCCTAGAGGCCGTGAGAAACTGTCAAGTGGTCATAGGGTCTTGGACTAGACTGAGCTACTTCAAGACGGAGTGGTTCTACGTTCGATGCCCTCCAGGATTTTCCAGGCGATGACTATTTAGACATGAGTATTGACATCCTCCAGGTA
Source organism: Allium cepa (assembly GCA_030765085.1). Lineage (NCBI taxonomy): Eukaryota > Viridiplantae > Streptophyta > Magnoliopsida > Asparagales > Amaryllidaceae > Allium > Allium cepa. The sequence continues at coordinate 247,083,539 of CM060930.1, forward strand.
ATTGATAGGATATAAATGAAGTTGAATTCACATTTCTCTTTTCTTTTCGACAATAATTCAGCTGCCCGAAGGCGGATTTTACAAAGAGATAGTTAGGACCTTTCATGAAATCCCAAGTAAAGAGAGAGGGACATTGACTTGATCTTGACGGACATGAATCTTAGGATTCTCGGGCTGATTGATTAAAAGCAAAGTACAAGGCTCGACGGTGCACTAAAGACTGTCTCGAGGAAATGAGCTAAGCATAAGAAGCCAAGAGTTGTTATAATCGAGGAGGCTGACTCAGAGAGAACGCATACTGATGATGAGCCTTTAGCGGGACCTTCAGATGCAGTCCAGGAACCCGAAGGAAAAAGACAAGGCAAGGCAGCCATTTATAAACGATCCAAATTCGGGAGACGGAAATCTATGGTCCTGAACCGACCACTTCCCGAAATTAGAATTTTAGAGAAATCTCCCCCGTGAACGGAAAATCTCTTCAAAGGGCTCGCCGATATCCCAATTCTAGATGACGCGTCCTTCCCACATGATGCCGGGTTGGATGAACTCCAACATACTTTAGATTTGAGCGAGTGTCTTCCTACTAGTGTGGTCGACACTTCCGGTTGGACGGGGGGTGGCACATTCATACACATTTCACGACACTACACAATTTCTGATCGTAAACCATCTGTTTCGGACAATCACTAACTCTACTCTTGCTTTACTTCGCAGATACTATGTCGGGACGAGGCTCAATGTTGGAAAGTCTCCAAAGCGCCCGTAGATCCTCTACACGCTATGAGTCATACAGGAAGGAAGGAGATAGAGATTATGATCACGGATACTCTGGGTACTCCAGCCAGGATCGGTATGAGACAGACAGGGAGAATAGGCGTTGGTCTCAATCTCGTACTCACCCTTCTAGGAATCCTACGCAACCTCTGGTTCACGCTTCTCGTCCTCCTGAATCGTCACGACACAAGCCATCTTCTTATACTCTTAGGCCTGAAACCCATCATCCCGGAACTGAATCAATGGCCCACATGATTGAAGAGCAGGCCCCTTCGAAAATTTTGGGGGAAGGAGCGATCAGGCTTGCTCAACTGAAGAAAGATTTTCCGAACATCTGCTTTGATAACTACATCTTTCCTCCACATTTGAAAAGAATTCCGGCGGAAGCTGAGCAGATGGTGCATGATTATATACATGACTTCTATTCCCAATATAGGACGTGGGCTAAAGCGGCCGAGAAAGCATCTTCACTGGCCTTCGAGAATGCAACTACTATTGAGAAACTAAAAATCGAGCTAGCTCAGAAAGACCGTATTATCCAAGTTCTTAACATCGAAGCCGATTCTTCTTAGAAATCTGAAATGGAGGCAACAAAAAAGGTGGACGAGGCCAACTTGGCTAAGGAGAAGATGAGGCAGTCCCATTATGCCATGATGGAGGACGTGGGCCGTCGGAATACCACCGTCGTCGCCGAGCGGGAGGCGACCCTTAAAGAACTTAACGAGCTTAAAGCCAAATTTGCTGAAATTGCCCAGGATAGGGATGATGCAAACAACGCAGCCCAGGAGGCATGTGAACAGGCCGTAGTGCTTCGGAAAGAACGAGACGCGGCGATGGCTAAAATACAGGTAGTCGAAGCCGAAGTTGATAGAAAAATTCAGATGGCCGAATCCAGGCTAGAGGCCGACATCGAAGACCTCCTTATCACTTATAATGCTAATGTGTTAAAGCACAGAAATTTGGCCTGGCTTGAGAATTATTCGGTACATCTTCACAACGTTTGGGGCCGATAGATTGAGGAGGAGAAGGCAGCGCATCCGGGTGAATCAGTCGACCAATTTGATCTTGAAAACCGGTTGCTGAACGAAGACGAAAAGAAAATCCTTCATGATGCCATAATTTCTCATGAGAAGGAGATGGTTGGCGCCCGACATCAGGAGGTTGGGGAAGGTTCAGGTGTTGAGCTCAAGGCTACAATTCTTGCGATTACCACTCCACCCCCGTTAGAGCTTGTATCTACAGTTGAATCACAATCTGTCCCAGCTTATAACCTGGAACAACCGCAGCTATCCCCATTCCGAGGGCACGTTTCTGAAGCTGCTCAGCCATCAGTGAGCCAAATCGAGGAAGGTATTCTGAACATATCTCAAGTGTGTTCAAAATATAGATTTTTTCTCGAAGCGATTGCTAACATCTCCTTTTATCTTTGTTCAGTGACTAGAGTTACACCGATTGTGTCTTCTGTGATTCAAGAATCATATCAAGGGCAGGACGCCATTACTACCGAAACAACTATCATGACAACGACGGTGCCAACTGAAATAATGAAGGGGAGATCAATATCCTTTGACGAGCAAATGATGAGCGAACTTCTGGACCGACGTAGTGACCCCTTCACGGACTCGTCGTTCGCCATTAGTAGACTCCCGCCAGCCTCCAGTTCTTCAATGCAGACTACAACTGCCTCCATCCAGGCCCAATCGACTCGTGATGAAGAAATCTTGGCCGAAATTAATGCCGAATTAGAGGCTGCGGGACATGGTGGTAGTCCTGGAAGAGGATCGGCGGCGCACAGCCTGGCACCCCTAAGGATGATATCTTCGGGCGGCACTATTGTTGATACCAAGGTATCCTTCCCATCTTCTGTTGTAGATCCGGTCCCTCTGACCCCTCCTGCGGGAAGAATATCTCTAGATTCAAGTTCGGAGGAGGATGTTGACATTATGACTTTGCTTGGGGACACTTCGCCAAAGGGTAAGGGCTCAAAGCGGAAGACCACCAGTGGCTCCGGCGGTTTCAAGCCTAAGAAGCCAAGGAAGAATGAGTACACAGGCCTCTTAGGCGCCTTTTTGGTAGATAGGAACTAGCTTGTTATAGTTTTCTTTGTAGGCCGTGTATAGACGCGGGTTCGGCCCCTGCTATTAGAATTTATTTCCTTTTTTGGAAGAACTCGTATGTGAGTCTTCGCTGTTGATTAGTTGAAATAAAATTTTGTTTTACTGCCTCAACTCTTATTCTTATCCTTTACACTCAAGTGTTGAAGTGTTTGAATCTCATTTTTGTGCACTCGCGGAGTTTTTAACTCTTAAGTTGAGTTTGTCCGGTTTGTTCTTGCATCTCGTCCATGCTCTGGAAACTTGGAGTTATTTGCAATCGATAATCTGGTTCGTACTCTGGGAATCTGGAGACTATACATGTTTGTAATTCGGTTCGCACTCCGGGAACTTGGACTTAGTGCATTATATTCCAATTCACGCTCTGGGAATTTGAATTTAGCGTTTATACTCTGGTTCGCACTCCGGGTACCTAGAGTCGATGTTTATACTTCGATTCACACTCTGGGAGTTTGGAGTTAGCGTTTATACTCTGGTTCGCACTCCGGGAACCTAGTGTTGATGTTTATACTCCAATTCACACTCTGCGAGTTTGGAGTTAGGGTTTATACTCTGGTTCGTACTCCGGGAACCTAGAGTCGATGTTTATACTCCAATTCACACGCTAGGAATTTGAAGTTAGTGGACAGATAGTCAATCACATCTGGTTAAGTTTTTTAGGAATTCGTTCGCTCTCTGGGAACGACGGATTTTATCAGGATGGTGGATGGTTCGTTCACATCCACCCTGAGTTAACAAGTGAGGTCGTTAGATGGGCGGATCCATCCTCCTCAAACATGGTTAAGGTACGGCCGAAGTAGTTGGGCGGACTGGTCTACCTTCTTCGAAACCGTATTGACGGATTTAATTCTCCAACTCACACTCTGGGAGTTTGGAGACAGTTAAAGGATTGGTATGCATCAATCCTTTTAGTGTAGTGACTTGCTCCGAGCTCGGGATTCACTTAGCGAGTGACCGGTCGTTTCACAGTTACTCGCTATTTGAATAAATTCCACCATGCGATGGAACTTAGCTCTCCGTGCATCGTGATGTGGTACTTCATATTCAATAAATCACAGCTCTGGCTTGAAGAGATGGCATTTTATTGCCGAAATAAGAAAATGTGGCAAAGTCAGTTGCCTTATTACAAATTCAAATTTTGAATGCAGAAACAAATTGTAAATGGAAAAATATAATGAAATAGAAAACGTCTATCAGGTGTAGTAGCGACAGAGACTTTCGTTGTTCCAAGCTCTTGGGAAAGTGGGACCGTCAACGTCGATAGTTTGAATGTGCCATCTCTGAGCTTTCGTACAATCACATACGTCCCTTTCCAGTTTGGTTTCATGTGCTAAGGGAACGGATAGATTCTTTTAAGGATGAGGTCACCGAGTTCAAAGGTTCGCGGACGGACCTTTGCACTGTCTATTCGGGCGACCCGACTCCGATAAGCGGCTTTCCTCAAATCAGCCTCTTCACGCTTCTCATCCAATAAATCCAAGGATTCTGCAAGTAGTATGGTGTTTGTCTTTGGATCATAGTACGTCACGCGATGAGAAGGTATTTCCATCTCAATTCGGGATAACGGCTTCCGAGCCATAAGACAAAGAGAATGGAGTATGACCGGTCGCGGTTTTGTGGTTCGTTCGATAAGCCCATAGAGCCATAGGTAGCTCATCGACCCACTTGCCCCCGGCCTTTTCCAGTCGCTTCTTTAGGATAGATTTGATAACCTTGTTAACAGCTTCAACTTGGCCACTCGTTTAAGGGTGTGCAACCGTAGAGAATTTCTTATGGATGCGAAATTGCTGACAGAAATTCTTGAATTCAACGCTGTCGAACTGGGCTGCGTTATCGGTGATAATAGTACGCGGGAGACCAAATCGACAGATAATGTTGCGGACTACAAATTTGGTTACTTTCTTCGTGGTGATTGTAGCAAAAGGTTCAGCTTCATCCCATTTGGTGAAGTAATCAACTGAAACGATGGCGTAATTCGCACCACCTTTGGCCAGAGGTAAGGCGCCAATAATATCGATGCCCCATATCGCAAATGGCCAAGGAATGGCCTTTTGGGTTATCTTAGTAGGTGGGCCTCTAGGAATTCGAGCATGTTTCTGACACTTGTTGCATTTCCTTGCATAATCTGCCGCATCGCGGTTCACAGTTGGCCAGTAATACCAATACCGGAGTAATCTCTTGGCGAGTGCTTGCCCTCCAGTGTGATTGCCACATTCTCCTTCGTGCACATCATGTAACACTCGTTTGACTTCGTCGTGCGCGATACACCATAGGAGAGGAACAGAATATCCTCTTCTATACATAACTCCGTTCTGAATGGTAAATTGCGAGGCTTTTCGAAGAATTTGTCTTTTCTCACTCCTGCTTTCGGGCAGTATTCCATGCTCGATATAATTTCGATATGGAGTCATCCATGTCTCCCTTGTGGAAGCAGCTTCAAATACGGAGTCGGTCTCCATCCCATCGATACTTGTAGAAGATAGAGTTTCAACAGGAACGAGCCCCAACTGCTGAAGCTTATCCGAACCTCGATCGGGTCTTGGGCATTTTTTACCCTTTGTTTTTTCGTCACGTGGATTTTTTCAGCAAAACGGGATCCCATGGCTGGTCAGATTCAATTGTGCACTTCACTACCATTGTTGTATTCAAACTTCGGAGCTATAATCAACTGTAACCTGCTGTAATTCATTGAAATCATCAAGTGAATCAATAAAGTCATCAAACTTCAGAGTGGATGTAGACCAGATCGCCGAACCACTATAAATTCTGTGTCTTTTACTACTTTCATTTAATTTTTTGAGTGTTCTTCATTTTTATCTCTCTGCATAATTGTTATCTAGGATCAGTGATTGAAACGGGTGCTTTCATTGGCAATCGGGTGTTTGTGACCAATTTTGGCGCGAACAGTACCGCTCCGTTTCTAATCCATTCACCCATTTCTAAAAGTCGTACGGCTCTTTTTCGGCATTTTGGGCGGAGTTGCACTTGCACCGTAGATGTTGCACCCTGTGGATATCGATTCTTCGGAGAACCATAAATGTTGGCTCGTTTAGAATAACGGGAGCCATAACCAGTCAAAACAAAGCTCTTTGTGAGTTCTACGTCTATGATAGCTTTAAACCGTCGCTGGTTAGTTTCATACCAAAGAAAGCTTATCTGAACCTCAATCGGGTCTTAGGCGTTTTTTACCCTTCGTTTTTTCGCCACGTGGATGTTTTCTGCAAAACGGGATCCCCGTGGCTGGTCTACGATTTACCATCGTCGGAGAGTGGTCCTCCATGGTACGGCTCCATTTCTATTCCATGCACCCATTTCTAAAAGTCGTACGGCTCGTTTTCGGCATTTTGTGCAGATGTTGCACCTTGCACCGTAGATGTTGCACCCTGTGGATATCGATTCTTCGGAGGGCCATAACCGTTGGCTAGTTTAGAGTAACAGGAGCCATAACTAGTCAAAACGAAGGCCTCTGTGAGTTCTATGGCTATGATTGCATTTATTCGTCACTGGTTTGTGTCATACCCAAAAAATTTATCCGAACATTAATCGGGTCTTGGACGTTTTTTACCCTTCGTTTTTTCGTCACGTGGATTTTTTCTGTAAAACGGGATCCCCGTGGCTGGTCTATGATTTACCATCGTCGGAGGGTGGTCCTCCATGGTACTGCTCCGTTTCATGTCCATGAACCCATTTTTAAAATTCGTATGGCTCTTTTTCGGCATTTTGGGCAGATGTTGCACCTTGCACCGTAGATGTGGCATCCTGTGGATATCGATTCTTCGGAGGGCCATAACTGTTGGCTCGTTTAGAGTTACAGGAGCCATAACCAGTCAAAACGAAGCTCTCTGTGAGTTCTACAGCTATGACAGCGCTAAGCCGTCACTGGTTAGTTTCATACCCAAAAAAGCTTATCCGAACCACAATCGGGTCTTGGACGTTTTTTACCCTTTGTTTTTTCGTCATGTGGATTTTTTTGTAAAACGGGATCCCCATGGCTGGTCTTTGATTTACCATCGTCGGAGAGTGGTCCTCCATGGTACTGCTCCGTTTCAAATCCAAGCACCCATTTCTAAAAGTCGTACGGCTCTTTTTCGACATATTGGGTGGATGTTGCACCTTGCACCGTAGATGTTGCACCCTATGGATATCGATTTTTCGGAGGGCCATAACTGTTGGCTCGTTTAGAGTTATAGGTGCCATTACCAGTTAAAACGAAGCTCTCTGTGAGTTCTAAGGCTATGACAGCTTTAAGTCGTCACTGGTTAGTTTCATATCCAAAAAAGCTTATCCGAACCTGAATCGGGCTTGGACGATTTTTACCCATCGTTTTTTCATCACGAGGATTTTTTCTGTAAAACGGGATCCCCGTGGCTGGTCTATGATTTACCATCGACGGAGAGTGTTCCTCCATGGTATTGCTCCATTCCAAATTCATGCACCCATTTCTAAAAGTTGTATGGCGGTTTTTCGGCAATTTGGGGGGATGTGGCACCTTGCATCGTAGATGTTGCACCCTGTAGATATCGATTCTTCGGAGGGCCATAACTGTTGACTCGTTTAGAATTACGGGAGCCATAACCAGTCAAAACGAAGCTCTCTATAAGTTCTACGGCTATGATAGCTTTAAGCCGTCACGGGTTAGTTTCATACCAAAAATAGCTTATCCGAACCTCAGTAAGGTCTTTGACATTTTTTACCCCTCGTTTTTTCGTCACGTGGATTTTTTCTCTAAAATGGGATCCCCACGGCTGGTCTATGATTTACCATCATCGGAGAGTGGTGCTCCATGGTACTAATCGATTTCAAATCCATGCACCCATTTCTAAAAGTCATACGGATCTTTTTTGGCATTTTGGAAGGACATTGCACCTTGCACCATAGATGTTGCACCCTGTGGATGTCGATTCTTCGGAGGGCCATAACCGTTGGCTCGTTTAGAGTTATGGGGTCCATAACCAGTTAAAACGAATCTCTTTGTGAGTTCTACGGCTGTGATCGCTTTGAGCCGTCACTGGTTTGTTTCATACCCAAAAAAGCTTATCCGAACCTCAATCGGGTCTTGGGCGTTTTTTACCCTTCATTTTTTCGTCACGTGGATTTTTTCTGCAAAATGGGATCCTCGTTGCTGGTCTATGATTTACCATCATCTAAGAGTGGTTCTCCATGGTACTGCTCTGTTTCAAATCCATGCACCCATTTCTAAAAGTCGTACGGCTCTTTTTCGGCATTTTGGGTAGATGTTGCACCTTGCACCGTAGAGGTTGCACCCTATGGATATCGATTCTTTGAAGGGCCATAACTGTTGGCTCGTTTAGAGTTACGAAAGCCATAACCAGTCAAAACGAAGCTCTCTTTCAGTTCTATGGCTGTGACACCTTTAAGCTGTCACTGATTAGTTTTATACCCAAAAAAGCTTACCCGAACCTTAATCGGGTCTTGGACATTTTTTACACTTTGTTTTTTCGTCACGTGGATTTTTTCTGTAAAATGGGATCCCCATGGCTGGTCTATGATATACCATGGTCGGAGAGTGGTCCTCCATGGTACTGCACTGTTTCAAATCCGTGCACCCATTTCTAAAAGTTGTACGGCTCTTTTTTGGCATTTTGGGCGGATGTTGCACCTTGCACCGTAGAAGTTGCACCCTGTGGATATCGATTCTTCGGAGGGCCATAACTATTGGCTGATTTGGAGTTACGGGCACCATAACTAGTCAAAACGATGCTCTCTGTGAGTTCTACGGTAATGACTATTTTAATCCGTCACTGGTTAGTTTCATACCCAAAAAAGCTTATCTGAACCTCAATGGGTCTCAGACATTTTTTACCATTCGTTTTTTCATGACGTGAATTTTTTCTGTTAAATGGGATCCCCGTGGGTGGTCTATGATTTACCATCGTCGGAGGGTGGTCCTCCATGGTCCCTTTCAAATTCATGCACCCATTTCTAATAGTCCTACGGCTCTTTTTCGGCATTTTGGGCAGATGTTCCACCTTGCACCGTAGATGTTGCACCCTGTGGATATCGATTCTTCGAAGGGCCATAACTGTTGGCTCGTTTAGTGTTACGGGAGCCATAACTAGTCAATGGAGCTCTCTGTGAGTTCTACGGCTATGACATCTTTAAGCCGTCACTGGTTAGTTTCGTACCCAAAAAAGCTTATCCGAACCTCAATCGGGTCTTGGGCATATTTTACCCTTCGTTTTTTCGTCACGTGGATTTTTTCTGCAAAACGGGATCCCCGTGGCTGGTCTATCATTTATCATCGTCAGAGAGTGGCCTCCCATGGTAATGCTCCGTTTCAAATCCACGCACCCATTTCTAAAAGTCGTACGGCTCTTTTTTCGCATTTTGGGCGAATGTTGCACCTTGCACCGCAGAATTCTTCAATGGGCCATAACTGTTGGCTCGTTTATACGAGTGCCATAACCAGTCAAAACGAAGGTTTCCATGAGTTCTATGGCTATGGCCGCTTTAAGCCGTCACTACTTATTTTTATCGGCCAAAAATCTTATCCGAACCTCAATCGGGTCTTTGACGTTTTATTCCCTTCGTTTTTTCGTCACGTTGATTTTTTCTGCAAAACGGGATCCACGTGGTTGGTCTATGATTTACCATCGTCAGAGAGTGGTCCTCCATGGTACTACTCCATTTCAAATCCATGCACCCATTTCTAAAAGTCGTACGGCTCTTTTTCGGCATTTTGGGCGAATGTTGCACCTTGCACCGTAGATGTTGCACCATGTGGATATCGATTATTAGGAGAGCCATAACTGTTGGCTCATTTAGAGTTACGGGAGCCATAACCAGTCAAAATGAAGCTCTGTATGAGTTCTACAGCTATGACAGCTTTAAGCCGTCACTGGTTAGTTTCATACCTAAAGAAGCTTATCCGAACCTCAATAAGGTCTTGGACGTTTTTTACCCTTCGTTTTTTCATCACGTGGTTTTTTCTATAAAACGGGATCCCCATGGCTGGTCTATGATTTACCATCATCGGAGAGTGGTCCTCAATGCTACTGCTCTGTTTCAAATCCATGCAGCCATTTCTAAAACTCATACGGCTCTTTTTAGGCATTTTAGGCGGATGTTGCACCTTGCACCATAGATGTTCCACCCTATGGATATCGATTCTTCGGAGGGCCATAATTGTTGGCTCGTTAAGAGTTACAGGATCCATAACCAGCCAAAACGAAGCTATCTGTGAGTTCTATGGCTATGACCGCTTTAAGCCGTCACTGGTTAGTTTCATACCCAAGAAAGCTTATCCGAAACTCAATTGGGTCTTGGGCGTTTTTTACCCTTCGTATTTTCGTCACGTGGATTTTTTCTGCAAAACGGGATCCCCGTGGCTGATCTAAGATTTACCATCCTCTGAGAGTGGTTCTCCATGGGACTGTTTCATTTCAAATCCATGCACCCATTTCTAAAAGTCGTACGACTCTTTTTCGGCATTTTGGGCGGATGTTGCACCTTGCAACGTAGATGTTGCACCCTTTGGGTATCGATACTTCGGAGGGCCATAACTGTTGGCTCGTTCAGAGTAACGGAAGCCATAACCAGTAAAAACAAAGCTCTCTGTGAGTTCTATGGCTATTACAGCTTTAAGCCGTCACTGGTTAGTTTATGCCCAAAAAAGCTTACCCGAACCTCAATTGGGTCTTGGACTTTTTTACACTTCATTTTTTTCACGTGGATTTTTCTGTAAAACGGGAACCTCATGACTGACCATGATTTAACATCATTAGAGAGTGGTCCTCCATGGTACTGCTCTGTTTCAAATCCATGCACCCATTTCTAAAAATCGTACGGCTCTTTATCTGCATTTTGGGCGGATGTTGCACCTTGCACCGTAGATGTTACACCCCGTGGATATCGATTCTTCGGAGGGCCATAATTGTTGGCTCGATTAGAATTACGGGAGCCATCACCTGTCAAAACGAAGCTATTCTTGAGTTCTATGGCTATGACAGCTGTAAGCCATCACTGGTTAGTTTCATACCCAAAAAAGCTTATCCGTAGTTCAATCGTCGGAGAGTGGTCCTCCATAGTACTGCTCCGTTTCAAATCTATGCACCCATTTCTAAAAGTCGTACGGTTCTTTTTCAGCATTTTGGGCGGATGTTGCACCTTGCTCCGTAGATGTTGCACCATTGGACGTTGATTCTTCGGAGGGCGATAACTATTGGATTGTTTAGAGTTACGGGTGCTATAACCATTCAAAACGAAGGTCTCTATGAGTTCTATGACTATGACAGCTTTAAGCCGTCACTGATTAGTTTCATACCAAAAATTCTTATCCGAACCTCAATCGGGTCTTGGACGTTTTTTACCCTTCGTTCTTTGTTCACGTGGATTTTTACTGTAAAACGGGATCCCCGTGGATGGTCTATGATTTACCATCGTCGAAGAGTGGTTCTCCATGGTATTGCTCCGTTTCAAATCCATGCACCCATCTCTAAAAGTCGTACGACTTTTTTTTGGCATTTTGGGCGGATGTTGCACCTTGCACCGTAGATGTTGCAACTTGTGGATATCGATTCTTCGGAGGGCCATAACTGTTGGCTCGTGTAGAGTTAAAGGATCCATAACCAGTCAAACGAAGCTCTTTGTGAGTTCTATGGCTGACCGCTTTAAGCCGTCACTGGTTAGTTTCATACCCAAAAAAGCTTATCCGAAACTCAATCGGGTCTTGGGCGTTTTTTACCCTTCGTTTTTTTCTCACGTGGATTTTTTCTGTAAAACAGGATCCCCGTGGCTGGCCTATGATTTACCATCGTCGGAGAGTGGTTTTCCATGGTATTGCTCCGTTTCAAATCCATGAACCCATTTCTAAAAGTCGTACGGCTTTTTTCGGCATTTTGGACGGATGTTGCACCTAGCACGTAGATGGTGCACCATATGGATATCGATTCTTCGGAGGGCCATAACTATTGGCTCGTTTAGAGTTACGGGAGCCATAACTAGTCAAAATAAAGCTCTCTATGAGTTCTCCGGCTGTGACAGCTTTAAGCCATCACTGGTTAGTTTCATACCCAAAAAAGCTTATCTGAACCTCAATCGGGTCTTGGACGTTTTTTACCCTTCTTTTTTTCGTCACGTGGATTTTATATGTAAAACGGCATCCCCGTGGACGGTCTATCATTTACCATCATCGGAGGGTGGTCCACTATGGTATAGCTCTGTTTCAAATCCATGCACCCATTTCTAAAAGTCGTACATCACTTTTTCGGTATTTTGGGCGGATGTTGCACCTTGCACCGTAGATGTTGCACCCTGTGGATATCGATAATACGGAGGGCCATAACTGTTGGCTCGTTTAGAGTTACGGGAGCCATAACCAGTCAAAACAAAGCTCTTTGTGAGTTCTACGGCTGTGACAGCTTTGAGCCGTCGCTGGTTATTTTCATACCCAAAAAAGCTTATCCGAACCTCAATCGAGTCTTGGGCATTTTTTACCCTTCGTTTTTCCGTCACTTGGATTTTTTCTGCAAGACGGGATCCCCGTGGCTGGTCTATGATTTACCATCGTCATAGAGTGGTCCTTCATAGTAATACTCCATTTCAAATCCATGCACCCAATTTTGAAAGTCGTACGACTTATTTTCAGCATTTTGGGCGGATGTTGCACCTTGCACCGTAGATAGTGCACCCTGTGGATATCCATTCCACGGTGGGCCATAACTATTGGCTCGTTAAGAGTTACGAGAGCTATAACCAGTTAAAAATAAGCTCTCTTTGAGTTCTACGACTATGACAGCTTTAAGCTGTCAATGGTTAGTTTCATACCCAAAAAAGTTTATCTGAACCTCAATCGGGTTTTGGGCTTTTTTACCCTTTGTTTATTCGTCGCGTGGATTTTTTCTGCAAAACGGGATCCCCGTGGCTGATCTATGATTTACCATTGTCGGAGAGTGGTCCTCCATAGTAATGCTCCGTTTCAAATCCATGCACCCATTTCTAAAAGTCGTATGGCTCTTTTTTGGCATTTTGGGCGGATGTTGCACCTTGCACCGTGGATGCTTCACCCTGTGGATATCGATTCTTTGGAGAGCCATAAGTTTTGGCTCGTTTAGAGTTACAAGAGCCATAACCAGTCAAAACGAATATCTCTGTGACTTCTATGGGTATGACAGCTTTAAGCCGTCACTGGTTAGTTTCATACCCAAAAAAGCCTATCCGAACCTCAATCGGTTCTTGGGCGTTTTTTACCCTTCGTTTTTTCGTCACGTGGATTTTTTCTACAAAACGGGATGCCCGTGGCTGGCCTATTATTTACCATGGTCGGAGAGTGGTCGTCCACAGTACTGCTCCGTTGCTAATCCACGCGCCCATTTCTAAAAGTCGTACGGCTCTTTTTCGGCATTTTGGGCGGATGTTGCACCTTACACCGTAGATGTTGCACCCAGTGGATATCGATTCTTCGGGTCATAACTGTTGGCTCGTTTAGTGTTACGGGTGCTATAACCATTCAAAACGAAGGTCTCTATGATTTCTATGGCTATGACAGCTTTAAGCCGTCACTCGTTAGTTTCATACCCAAAAAATCTTATCCGAGCCTCAATCGGGTCTTGGACGTTTTTTACCCTTCGTTTTTTCGTCACTTGGATTTTTACTGTAAAACGGGATCCCCATGGCTGGTCTGTGATTTACCATCATCGGAGAGTGGTTCTCCATGGTATTGCTCTGTTTCAAATCCATGCACCCATTTCTAAAAGTCATACGGCTCTTTTTTGACTTTTCGGACGGATGTTGCACCTTGCACCGTATATGCTGCACCCTGTGGATGTCGATTCTTCGGAGGGCCCTAACTGTTGGCTCGTTTAAAGTTACGGGGTCCATAACCAGTTAAAACGAATCTCTTTGTGACTTCTACGGCTATGATCGCTTTAAGCCGTCACTGGTTTGTTTCAAACCCAAAAAAGCTTATCCAAACCTCAATCGGGTCTTGGACGTTTTTTACCCTTCGTTTTTTTCGTCACGTGGATTTTTTCTGTAAAACGGGATCCCCATGGCTGGTCTATGATTTACCATCATCGAAGAGTGGTCCTTCATGGTACTGCTCCATTTCAAATCCATCACCCATTTCTAAAAGCCGTAAAGCTCTTTTTGGGCATTTTGATTGGATGTTGCACCTTGCACCGTAGATGTTGCACCTTGTGGATATTGATTCTTCGGAGGCGCATAACTGTAGGCTCGTTCAGAGTTACGGGTGCTATAAACAGTCAAAACGAAGTTCTCTATGAGTTCTACGGCTAAGACAACTTTAAGCCGTCAATGGTTAGTTTCATACCCAAAAAATCTTATCCGAACCTCAATCGGGTCTTGGACGTTTTTTACCCTTCGTTTTATCGTCACGTGGATTTTTTCTGTAAAACGAGATCCCCATGGCTGGTCTATGATTTACCAACATCGGAGAGTGGTCCTTCATGGTACCGCTTCGTTTCAAATCCATGCACCCATTTCTAAAAGTCCTACGGCTCTTTTTCGGCATTTTGGGCGGATGATGCACCTTGCACCGTAGATGTTGCACCTTGTGGATATCGATTCTTCGGAGGGCCATAACTGTTGGCTCGTTTAGAGTTACGGTAGCCATAACCAGTCAAAACGAAGCTCTCTGTGATTTCTACAGCTATGACTACTTTAAGGCGTCACAGGTTAGTTTCATACCCAAAAAAGCTTATCCGAACCTCAATCGGGTCTTGGACGTTTTTTACCCTTCGTTTATTCGTCACGTGGATTTTTTCTCTAAAACGGGATCCCCGTGGTTGGTCTATGATTTGCCATCTTCAGAGAATTTTCTTTCGTGGTACTGCTCCGTTTCAAATCCATGCACCCATTTTTATAAGTCCTACGCTCTTTTTCAGCATTTTGGGCGGATGTTGCACCTTGCACCGTAGATATTGCACCTTGTGGATATCGATTCTTCGGAGGGCCATAACTGTTGGCTCGTTTTGAGTTATGGGTGCTATAACCAGTCAAAACGAAGGTCTCTATGAGTTCTATGACTATGACAGCTTTAAGCCGTAACAGGTTAGTTTCATACCCTAATAATCTTATCCGAACCTCAATCGGGTCTTGGATGTTTTTTACCCTTCGTTTTTTCGTCACCTGGATTTTTATTGTAAAACGGGATCCTCGTGGCTGGTCTATGATTTACCATCGTCGGAGACTGGTTCTTCATGGTATTGCTCCGTTTCAAATCCATTCACCCATTTCTAAAAGTCGTACGGCTCTTTTTCGGCATTTCGGGCGGATGTTGCAACTTGCATCGTAGATGTTGCACCCTGTGGATATCGATTCTTCGGAGGGCCATAACTGTTGGCTCGGTTAGAGTTAAGAGAGCCATAACCAGTCAAAATGAACCTCTGTGTGACTTCTATGGCTATAACTGCTTTAATCCATCAGTGTTTAGTTTCATACCCAAAAAAGCTTATCCGAACCTCAATCGGGTTTTGGATGTTTTTTACCCTTCGTTTTTTCGTCACGTGGATTTTTTCTGTAAAAAGGGATTCCCGAGGCTGGTCTATGATTTACCATCGTCGGAGAGGGGTCCTCCATGATACTGTTCTGTTTCAAATCCATGCACCCATTTCTAAAAGTCATGCGGCTCTTTTATGGCATTTTGGGCGGATGTTGCACCATGTACCATAGATGTTGCACCCTATGGATATTGGTTCTGCGGAGGGCCATAACTGTTGGCTCGTTTAGAGTTACGGGAGTCATAACCAGCTAAAACGAAGCTCTATGTGAGTTCTATGGCTATAACAGCTTTAAACCATCGCTGGTTAATTTCATACCCAAAAAAGCTTATCCGAACCTCAATCGGGTCTTGGGCGTGTTTCACCCTTCGTTTTTCCGTCACATGGATTTTTTCTGCAAAACGAGATCCCCGTGGCTGGTCTATGATTTACCAATGTCAGATAGTGGTACTCCATAGTACTGCTCCTTTTCAAATCCATACGCCCATTTCTAAAAGTCGAACGGCTCTTTTTCGGTATTTTGGGCGGATGTTGCCCCTTGCACCGTAGACGTTGCACCTTGTGGATATCGATTCTTTGAAGGGCCATAACTGTTGGTTCGTTTAGGGTTACGGGTGCCATAACTAGTCCAAACGAAGGTCACTGTGAGTTCTACGGCTACGGCAGCTTTAAGCCGTCAATGTTTAGTTTCATACCCAAAAAAGCTTATCCGAACCTCAATCGTGGAGAGTGGTTCACCATGGTACTGCTCCGTTCAAATCCATGCACCCATTTCTAAAAGTCGTACGGCTCTTTTTCGGCATTTTGGGCAGATGTTGCCCCTTTCACCCTAGATGTTGCACCCTGTGGATATCAATTCTTCGGAGGGCCATCAATGTTGGCTCGTTTAAAGTTACGAATGCCGTAACAAGTCAAAACGAAGGTCTCTGTGAGTTCTACGGTATGACAGCTTTAAGCCATCACTGGTTTCTTTCATACTTAAAAAAGCTTATCCGAACCTCAATCGGGTCTTGGACGTTTTTTACCCTTCGTTTTTTCGTCACGTAGATTTTTTCTGTAAAACGGGATCCCCGTGGATGGTCTATGATTTACCATCATCGGAGAGTGGTCCTTCATGGTACTGCTCCGTTTCAAATCCATGCATCCATTTCTAAAAGTCGTACGGCTCTTTTTCGGCATTTTGGGCGGATGTTGCACCTTGCACCGTAGATATTGCACCCTGTGGATATCGATTCTTCGAAGGGCCACAACTGTTGGCTCGTTTAGAGTTATGGGTGCCATAACCAGTCAAAACGAAGCTCTCTGTGAGTTCTATGGCTATGACAGCTTTAAGCAGTCACTGGTTACTTTCATACCCAAAAAAGCTTATCCGAATGTCAATCGGGTCTTGGACGTTTTTTACCCTTTGTTTTTTCTTCACGTGGATTTTTTTGTAAAACGGAATCCCCGTGGCAGGTGTATTATTTACCATCGCCAGAGAATGGTCCTCCATTGTACTGCTCCGTTTAAAATCCATGCACCCATTTCTGAAAGTCGTACGGCTCTTTTTTAGCATTTTGGGCGGATGTGGCACCTTACACCTTAGATGTTGAACCCTATGGATATCGATTCTACGGAGGGCCACAAATGTTGGCTCGTTTAGAGTTACGGGAGTCATAACCAGTCAAAACGAAGCTCTCTGTGAGTTATATGGCTATGACTGCTTTAAACCGTCACTGTTTAGTTTCATACCCATAAAAGCATACCAGAACCTCAATCGGGTCTTGGGTGTGTTTTACCCTTCGTTTTTTCGTCACGTAGTTTTTTTCGCCAAACAGGATCCCTGTGGCTGGTCTATGATTTACCATCGTCAAAGAGTGAACCTCCATAGTGCTGATCCGTTTCAAATCAATGCACCCATTTCTAAAAGTCGTATGGCTCTTTTTCGGCATTTTGGGCGGATGTTGCCCCTTGCACCGTAGATGTTGCACCCTGTGGATATCGATTCTTCGAAGGGCCATAACCGTTGGCTCGTTTAGAATTACGGGTGCCATAACCAGTCAAAATGAAGGTCTCTGTGAGTTCTACGGCTATGACAGCTTTAAGCCGTCACTGGTTAATTTCATACCTAAAAAAGCTTATCTGAACCTCAATCGGGTCTTGGACGCTTTTTACCATTCGTTTTTTCGTCACTTGAATTTTTTCTATAAAACGGGATCCCTGTGGCTGGTATATGATTTACCATCGTTGAAGAGTGGTCCTTCGTGGTACTGCTCCGTTTGAAATACGTGCACCCATTTCTAAAAGTCGTACGGCTATTTTTCGGCATTTTGGGCGGATGTTTCACCTTGCAACGTAGATGTTGCACCTTGTGGATATCGATTCTTCGGAGGGCCATAACCTCATGGATTTGAAATGTTGCATTACCATGGTGCACCACTCTCCAGGGATGGTAAATCGAAGACCAGCCACGGTGACGCCGTTTTAACGTAAAAATTCACATGATGAATAAAAAGGCTAAAAAACTTCAGAGACCCGATTGAGGTTCAGATAGGCTTTTTTGGGTATGAAACTATCCACTGATGGCTTACAAGCCGTAGAACTGACTAAGAGCTTCGTTTTGACTGGTTATGGCTCCGTAACTCTAAAAGAGCCAACAGTTATGGTCGTCAGAAGAATCGATATCCATAGGGTGCAACATCTGCGGTGCAAGGTGCAACATCCGTCCAAAATGCCGAAACAGCGTCGTGCGACTTTAAGAAATGGGTGCATGGATTTGAAATGGAACTTTACCATGGTGCACCGCTATCCAGGGATGCTAAATCGAAGACCAGCCACATGACCCCGTTTTGACGTAAAAATTCATGTGACGAAAAAAGGAAAGCTAGAAAACTTCAAACACCCGATTGAGGTTTGGATAGGGTTTTTTGGGTATGAAACTATCCACTGAAGGCATAAAGCCATCAAAGCCGTAGAACTAACTGAGAGCTTCGTTTTAACTGGTTATGGCTCCCGTAACTCTAAACGAGCCAACAGTTATGGCCGTCGGAAGAATCGATATCCACAGGGTGCAACATCCTTCCAAAAGGCCGAAACAGCGCTGTGCGACTTTAAGAAACGGGTGCATGGATTTGAAATGTTACATTACCATGGTGCACGACTATCCAGGAATGGTAAATCGAAGACCAGCCACGGTGACCCCATTTTAACGGAAAAATTCACATGGCGAAAAAAAAGGCTAAAAAACTTCAGAGACCAGATTGAGGTTCGGATAGGCTTTTTTGGGTATGAAACAATCCATTGATGGCTTACAAGCCGTAAAACTCACTGAGAGCTTCGTGTTGATTGGTTATGGCTCCGTAACTCTAAACGAGCCAACAATTATGGTCGTCGAAAGAATCGATATCCACATGGTGCAACATCTGCGGTGCAAGGTGCAACATCCTTCCAAAATGCTGAAACAGCGCCGTGCGACTTTAAGAAATGGGTGCATGGATTTCAAATGGAGCAGTTCCATGGTGCACCACTATTTAGGGAAGGTAAATTAAAGACCTGCCACGGTGACCCCGTTTTAACGTAAAAATTCACGTGACGAAAAAAAGAAGGCTAAAAAACTTCAGAGACCCGATTGAGGTTCGGATAGCCTTTTTTGGTTATGAAACTATCCATAGACGGCTTAAAGCAGTCAAAGCCATAGAAGTCACTAAGAGCTTCGTTTTGACTGGTAATGGCTCCCGTTACTCTAAACGAGCCTACAGTTATGGCCGTCGGAAGAATCGAAATCCACAGGGTGCAACATCTGCGGTGCAAGGTGCAACATCCATCCAAAATGCCGAAACAGCGCAGTGCGTATTTAAGAAATAGGTGCATGGATTTGAAATGGAACATTACCATGGTGCACCACTATCCAGGGATGGTAAATCGAAGACCAGCCGCGGTGACCCCGTTTTAATGTAAAAATTCACGTGACGAAAAAAAGAAGGCTAAAAAACTTCAGAGATCCGATTGAGGTTCGGATAGCCTTTTTTGGGTATGAAGCTATCCATTGACGACTTAAAGCGGTCAAAGTCATAGAACTCATTCAGAGCTTCGTTTTGACTGGTTATGGCTACCATAACTCCAAATGAGCCAACAGTTATGGCCGGGGGAAGGATCGATATCCACAGAGTGCAACATCTGCGGTGCAACATCCTTCCAAAATGCTGAAACAGCGTCGTGCAGCTTTATGAAATGGGTGCATGGATTTGAAATGTTACATTACCATGGTGCACCACTCTCCAGGAATGGTAAATCGAAGACCAGCCACACTGTCCCCGTTATAATTAAAAATTCACGTGATGAAAAAAAGAAGGCTAAACAACTTCAAAGAGCCGAATAAGGTTCGGATAGCCTTTTTTGGGTATTAAACTATCCACTGATAGTTTACAACCGTCATATCCGTAGTGCTCGCTAAGAGCTTCATTTTGACCGGTTATGACTCGAAATTATAAACAAGCCAACAGTTATGGCCGTCGGAAGAATTGATATCCATAGGGTGCAACATCTGCGGTGCAAGGTGCAACATCCGTCCAAAATGCCAAAACAGCGCCGTGCAACTTTAGGAAATGGATGCATGGATTTGAAATGGAACAGTACCATGGTGCACCACTATCCAGGGATGGTAAGACCAGCTACGGTGACACCGTTTTAACGTAAAAATTCACGTGACGAAAAAAAGAAGGCTAAAAAACTTCAAATGCCCGATTGAGGTTCGGATAGGCTTTTTTGGATATGAAACTATCCACTGATGGATCAAAGCCGTAGAACTAACTAAGAGCTTCATTTTGACTGGTTACGGCTCCCGTAACTCTAAACGAGCCAACAGTTATGGCCGTCGGAAGAATCGATAACCACATGGTGCAACATCTGCGGTGCAAGGTGCAACATCCGTCCGAAATGCCGAAACAACGCGGTGCGACTTTAAGAAATTGGTGCATGGATTTGAAATGGAACAGTACCATGGTGCACCACTATCTAGGGATGGTAAATTGAAGACCAGCCACGGTGATCCCGTTTTAACGTAAAAATTCATGTGACGAAAAAAAAGAAGGCTAAAAAACATCCTAGACCCGATTGAGGTTCGGATAGCCTTTTTTGGGTATTAAACTATCCTCCGACGGCTTAAAGCTGCCAAAGCCGTAGAACAAACCGAGAGTTTTGTTTTGACTGGATGTGTCTCCCGTAACTCTAAACGAGCCAACAGTTATGGCCGTTGGAAGAATCGATATCCACAGGGTGCAACATCTGCGGTGCAAGGTGCAACATCCATCCAAAATGCCGAAACAGCGCCGTGCAACTTTAAGAAATGGGTGCATGGATTTGAAATGTTACATTACCATGGTGCACCACTCTCCAGGGATGGTAAATCGAAGACCAGCCACAGTGACCCCGTTTTAACGTAAAAATTCACGTGATGAAAAAAAGGCTAAAAAACATCAGAGACCCGATCGTGGTTCGGATAGGCTTTTTTGGGTATGAAACTATCCACTGATGGCTTACAAGCCGTAGAACTATCTGAGAGCTTTGTTTTGACTGGTTATGGATCCGTAACTCTAAACGAGACCACAGTTATGGCCGTCGGAAGAATCGCTATCCAAAGGGTGCAACATCTGCGGTGCAAGGTGCAACATCCGTCCAAAATGCCGAAACAACGTCGTGTGACTTTAAGAAATGGGTGCATGGATTTGAAATGTTAAATTACCATGGTGCAACACTCTCTAGGGATGGTAAATCGAAGACCAGCCACGGTGACCCCCGTTATAATATAAAAATTCACGTGACGAAAAAAAGAAGGCTATAAAATTTCAAACACCCGATTGAGGTTCTGATAGCTTTTTTTGGGTATGAAACTATCCATTGACGTCTTAAAGCCATCAAAGCCGTAGAACTCACAGAGAGCTTCGTTTTAACTGGTTATGACTCCCATTGTTCTAAACGAGCCAACAATTATGGCCGTCGGAAGAATCGATATCCATAGGGTGCAACATCTGCGGTGCAAGGTGCAACATCCGTACAAAATGCAGAAACAGTGTCATGCGATTTTAAGAAATGGGTGCATGGATTTGAAATGGAACAGTACCATGGTGCATCACTATCTAGGGATGGTAAATCGAAGACCAGCCATGGTGACCCCGTTTTGACGTAAAATTTCACGTGACGAAAAAAAGTAGGCAAAAAACCTTCAAAGACCCGATTGAGGTTCGGATAGGCTTTTTTGGGTATGAAACTATCCACTGACAGCTTAAAGCTGTCAAAGTCGTAGAACTAACTGAGAGCTTCGTTTTGACAGGTTATGGCTCCCGTAACTCTAAATGAGCCAACAATTATGGCCGTCGGAAGAATCGATATCCACAGGGTGCAACATCTGCGGTGCAAGGTGCAACATCCGTCCAAAACGCCGAAACAGCGGCGTGTGACTTTAAGATATTAGTGCATAGATTTGAAAAGTTACATTACCATGGTGCACTAATCTCTAGGGATTGTAAATCGAAGACCAGCCACGGTGACCCCGTTTTAACGTAAAAATTCATATGACGAAAAAAAGAAGGCTAAAAAACCATCAGAGACCCGATTGAGGTTCGGATGTGCTTTTTTGGGTATGAAACTATCCACTGACGGCTTGTCTGTCAAAGCCGTAGAACTAACTGAGTGATTCGTTTTGACAGGTTATGGCTCTCGAAACTCTAAACGAGCCAACAGTTACGGCCGTCGGAAGAATCGATATTCACAGGGTGCAACATCTATGGTGCAAGGTGCAACATCCGTCCAAAATGCCGAAACAGCGCCATCCGACTTTAAGAAATGGGTGCATGGATTTGAAATGGAACAGTACCATAGTGCACCACTATCCAGGGATGCTAAATTGAAGACCAGCCACGGTAACCCCATTTTAACGTAAAAATTCACCTGACGAAAAAAAACAAGACTAAAAAACTTCAGAGACCCGATTGTGGTTCGGATAGCCTTTTTCAGGTATGAAACTATCCACCGACGGCTTAAAGCTATCAAAGCCGTAAAACTAACCGAGAGCTTCTTTTTGACTGGTTATATCTACCATAACTCCTAACGAGCCAACAGTTATGGGCATCGGAAGATTCCATATCCACAGGGTGCAACATCTGCGGTGCAAGGTGCAACATCCTTTCAAAATGTCGAACCAGCGTCGTACAACTTTAAGAAATGGTTGCATGAATTTGAAATATTACATTACCATGGTGCATCACTCTCCAGGGATGGTAAATCGAAGACCAGCCACACTGCCCCTGTTTTAATGTAAAAATTCACGTGACGAAAAAAAGAAGGCTAAAAAGCTTCAAAGAGCCGATTGCGGTTCGGATAGCCTTTTTTGGGTATGAAACTATCCATTGACGGCTTAAAGCCATCAAAGCCATAGTGCTCACTAAGAGCTTCATTTTGACTGGTTATGACTCCTGAAACTCTAAACGAGCCAACAGTTACAGCCGTCGGAAGAATAGATATCCATAGGGTGCAACACCTGCGGTGCAAGGTGCAACATCCGTCCAAAATGCCGAAATAGCGCCATGCGACTTTAAGAAATGGGTGCATGGATTTGAAATGGAACGGTACCATAGTGCACCACTATCCAGGGATGGTAAATCGAAGACCAGCCACGGTGACCCCGTTTTAACGTAAAAATTCACGTGACGAATATAAGAAGGCTAAAAAACTTTAAATACCCGATTGAGGTTCGGATAGGCTTTTTTGGGAATGAAACTATCCATAGACGGATCAAAGCCATTAAAGCCGTAGAATTAACTAAGAGATTCATTTTGACTGGTTATGGCTCCCGTAACTCTACACGAGCCGACAGTTATGGCCGTCGGAAGAATCGTTAACCACAGGGTGCAACATCTGCGGTGCAAGGTGCAACATCCATCCAAAATGCCGAAACAATGCGGTGCGACTTTAAGAAATGGGTGCATGGATTTGAAATGGAACAGTACCATGGTGCACCACAATCCAGGGATGGTAAATCGTAGACTAGCCATGGTGACCTCGTTTTAACTTAAAAATTCTTGTGACTAAAAAAATAATGCTAAAAAACTTCGGAGACCCGATTGAGGTTCGGATAGCCTTTTTTGGGTATGAAACAATCCTCCGACGGCTTAAAGCTGTCAAAGCCGTAGAACTAACGGAGAGATTCGTTTTGACTGGTTGTTCCTCCCGTAACTCTAAACGAGCCAACAGTTATAGCCGTCGGAAGAATCGATATCCACAGGGTGCAACATCTACGGTACAAGGTGCAACATCCATGCAAAATACCGAAACAGCACCGTGCGACTTTAAGAAATGGGTGCATGGATTTGAAATGTTACATTACCATGGTGCACCACTCTCCAGGTAAATCGAAGACCAGCCACGGTAACCCCGTTTTAACGTAAAAATTCACGTGACGAAAAAAAGGCTAAAAAACTTCAGAGACCCGATTGAGGTTCGGATAGGCTTTTTTAGGTATGAAACTATCCACTGATGGCTTACAAGCCATAGAACTAACTGAGAGCTTTGTTTTGACTGGTTATGGCTCCGTAACTCTAACGAGCCAACAATTATAGTCGTCGGTAGAATCGATATCCACAGGGTGCAACATCTGCGGTACAAGGTGCAACATCCGTCCAAAATGCCGAAAAAGCGCCGTGCGACTTTAAGAAATGGGTCCATGGATTTGAAATGGAACAAGACCATGGTACACTACTATCTACGGTTGGTAAATCGAAGAACAGCCACGGTGACCCCGTTTTAACGTAAAAATTCACGTGACGAAAAAAGAAGGCTAAAAAACTTCAGAGACCCGATTGAGGTTCAGATAGCCTTTTTTGGGTATGAAACTATCCATTGGCGGCTTAAAGCGGTCAAAGCCGTAGAACTCACTGAGAGCTTCGTTTTGACTTGTTATGGCTCCTGTAACTCTAAATGAGCCGACAGTTATGGCCGCCGGAAGGATCGATATCCACAGGTGCAACATCTGCGGTGCAAGGTGCAACATCTGT
The DNA here is from genome assembly GCA_030765085.1 of Allium cepa. NCBI lineage: Eukaryota > Viridiplantae > Streptophyta > Magnoliopsida > Asparagales > Amaryllidaceae > Allium > Allium cepa. The sequence continues at coordinate 247,107,932 of CM060930.1, forward strand.
CCAAAATGCCGAAACAGCGTCGTGCGACTTTAAGAAATGGGTGCATGGATTTGAAATTTTAAATTACCATGGTACACCACTCTCCAGGGATGGTAAATCGAAAACCAGCCACTGTGACCCCGTTTTAATGTAAAAATTCACGTGACAAAAAAGAAGGCTAAAAAACATCAAAGACCCGATTGAGGTTCGGATAGCTTTTTTTGGGTACGAAAATATACATTGACGGCTTAAAGCCATCAAAGCCGTAGAACTCACCGAGAGCTTCATTTTTCTGGTTATGGCTCCCGTAACTCTAAGCGGGCCAACAGTTATGGCCGTCGGAAGAATCGATATCCGCAGGGTGCAACATCCATCCAAAATGTCGAAACAGCGCCGTGCGACTTTAAGAAATGGGTGCATGGATTTGAAATGTTACATTACCATGGTGCACCACTCTCCAGGGATGGTAAATCAAAGACCAGCCACGGTGACCCCGTTTTAACGTAAAAATTCACGTGACGAAAAAAACGGCTAAAAAACTTCAAAGACCCGATTGAGGTTCGAATAGGCTTTTATGGGTATGAAACTATCCACTGACGGCTTAAAGCTGTTCAAAGATGTAGAACTAACTGAGAGCTTCGTTTTGACTGGTTATGGCTCCGGTAACTCTAAACGAGCCAGCAGTTATGGCCGTCGGAAGAATCGATATCCATGGGTGCAACATCTGCGGTGCAAGGTGCAACATCCGTCCAAAATGCCGAAACAGCGCCGTGCGACTTTGATAAATGGGCGCATGGATTTGAGATGTAACATGGGGCACCACTATCCAGGGATGGTAAATCAAAATCCAGCCACGGTGACCCCGTTTTAATGTAAAAATTCACGTGACGAAAAAAAGAAGGCAAAAAAACTTCGAAGACCCGATTGACTTTCGGATAGCCTTATTTGGGTACGAAACTATCCATTGACGGCTTAATGCCATCAAAACCGTAGAACTCACTGAGAGCTTCGTTTTGACTGGTTATGGCTCCCGTAACTCTATACCAGCTAAAAGTTATGGTCGTCCGAAGAATTGATATCCCCACGGTGCAACATCTGCGGTGCAAGATGCAACATCCGTCCAAAAGGCCGAAATAGCGCCTTGCGACTTTAAGAAATGGGTGCATGGATTTGAAATGGAACAGTACCATGGTGCACCTCTCTCCAGGGATGGTAAATCGATGACCGGCCACGGTGACCCCGTTTATTGTAAAAATACACATGACGAAAAAAGAAGGCTAAAAAACTTCAAAGAGGCGATTGAGGTTCGGATTGCCTTTCTTGGGTATGAAACTATCCATTGACGGCTTAAAGCTGCCAAAACCGTAGAACTCACTAAGAGCTTCGTTTTGACCGGTTATGACTCCCGTAACCCTGAACGAGCCAACAGTTATGGCCGTGGGAAGAATCGATTTCCACAGGGTGCAACATCTGCGGTGCCAGGTGCAACATCCGGCCAAAATGCCGAAACAGCGTCGTGCGACTTTAAAAAATGGGTGCATGGATTTGAAATGGAAAATTACCATGGTGCACCACTATCCAGGCATGGTAAATCGAAGACCAGCCACGGTGACCCCGTATTAACGTAAAAATTCACGTGACGAAAAAAAGAAGGTTAAAAAACTTCAAATACCCGATTGAGGTTCGAATAGGCTTTTTAGGTATGAAGCTATCAATTAACGACTTAAAGCTGTCAAAGCCATAGAACTACCAGAGAGCTTCGTTTTGACTAGTTATGGCTCCCATAACTCTAAACGAGCCAACGGTTATGGTTGTCAGAAAAAACGATGTCCAAGGGAGCAACATCTGCGGTGCAAGGTGCAACATCCGTCCAAAAAGCTAAAATAGTGCCGTGCGACTTTCATAAATGGGTGCATGGATTTGAAATGGAACAATACCATGGTACACCACTATCCATGGATGGTAAATCGAAGACCAGCCACGATGACCACGTTTTAACGTAAAAATCCACGTGACGAAAAAAAGAATGCAAAAAACTTCAAAGACCCGATTGAGTTTCGGATAGCCTTTTTTGGTATGAAACTATATAGTGACGATTTAAAGTAGTCAAAGCCGTAGAACACACTGAGAGCTTCATTTTGACTGGTTATGGCTCCCTTAACTCTAAACGAGCCAAAAGTTATGGCCGTCGTAAGAATCGATATCCACAGGGCGCAACATCTGCGGTGCGAGGTGCAACATCCGTCCAAAATGCTGAAACATCACCGTGCGACTTTAAGAAATGGGTGCATGGATTTGAAATGGAACATTACCATGGTGCTCCACTATCCAGGAATGGTAAATCGAAGACCAGCCACAGTGACCCATTTTATTGTAAAAATTCAAGTGACAAAAAAAGAAGGCTAAAAAACATCAGAAACCTAATTGAGGTTCGGGTAGCCTTTTTTGGGTATAAAACTATCCACTGACGGCTTAAAGCTATGAAAGTCGTAGAAATGAAAGCTTCGTTTTGACTGTTATGGATCCTGTAACTCTAAACGAGTCAACAGTTATGGCCGTCGGAAGAATCGATATCCACAGGGTGCAACATCTGCGGTGCAAGGTGCAACATCCATCCAAAATGCCGAAACAGCGCCGTGTAACATTAAGAAATGCATGCATGGATTTGAAATGGAATATTACATTCGTGCACCACACTCCCGGGATGGTAAATCGAAGGTCAGCCCCGGTGACCCCGCTTTAATGTAAAAATTCACGTGACGAAAAAAAGAATGCTAAAAAACTTCAGACACCCGAGTGAGGTTCGGATAGCCTTTTTTGGGTGTGAAACTATCCATTGACGGCTTAAAGTGGTAAAAGCCGTAGAACTCATTCAGAGCTTCGTTTTAACTGGCTATGGCTCTCGTAACTCTAAACGAGCCAACAGTTATGGCCATCGAAAGAATCGATATCCACAGAGTGCAACATCCGTCCAAAATTTCGAAACAGCGTCGTGCGGCTTTAAGATATGGGTGCATGGATTTGAAATGGAGCAGTACCATGGTGCACCACTATCCAGGGATGGTAAATCGAAGACCAGCCACGGTGACCCCGTTTTAACGTAAAAATTCACGTGACGCAAAACAGAAGGCTAAAAAACTTCAGAGACCCGATTGAGGTTTGAATAGGCATTTTTGGGTATGAAACTGTCCACTGACGGCTTAAAGCTGTCAAAGCCGTAAAACTAACTGAGATCTTCGTTTTGGCTAGTCATGCCTACCGTAACTCTAAACGAGCCAACAGTTATGGCCGTCGGAAGAATCGATATCCAAAGGTGCAACATCTGCGATGCAAGGTGCAACATCCGTCCAAAATGTCGAAACTGCGCGGTGCGACTTTAATAAATGGTTGCATGGATTTGAAATGGAACAGTACCATGGTGCACCACTACCGAGGGATGGTAAATCGAAGACCAGCCATGGTGACCCAGTTTTAATGTAAAAATTCACGTGACGAAAAAAGAAGGCAAAAAAACTTCAAAGACCCGATTGAGGTTCGAATAGCCTTTTTTGGGTATGAAACTATCCATTGATGGATTAAATCCATCAAAGCCATAGAACTCACTGAGAGCTTCGTTTTGACTGGTTATGGCTCTCGTATCTCTACACGAGCCAACAGTTATGGCCGTCCGAAGAATCGATCACCAGAGCTAAGTTCGACTCCATGAACTTTTACAAGTTTACTTCGTATCCGTCAGATAAAAGCATCGCTCGCATCCATCAGGTAAGATCCTCGTTCGTATCCATTAGGTGAATTCTTGTTCATACCCATCCTAAGGATGAGGTTCATATCCATCCTTCACGGCCATTTCATATCGATGCCCTCCCTACGCTCATTTCGAATCGATCATTTCATATGGAATCGATGTGGAATGAACTCCTAGAGTCAATACGAAGAAGGGCATGAATCCATGGGTATGATCATTCTGTTGCAAAGTTATGGATGTGGACGAGCATAAGACACGGATGCAAGACCACGTCTCAAGGAAGGAAGCAGTCGTAGCGGCGAGTAACATGGATCTCCCCTGGATTATCGTCCCACGTCATCGAGGCGCACGGGCCTCCATCGAGTCGAAGGTGATGGATTCAAACCAACGGATTCGAATGCAACAATCAAAAGAAAACACACAACTCGTATCAATCACATCTTGAGTTCTATAGATCCAAATGCAACGAAATTTTCACAGCTGCTTCTATACAAGGTAAGGAATGTTACTACCAAGTTTCAGCTTGATTGGATCATTTTTTGATGGATACGAAATCACTTAGTATCAATGACAGATCGAGTCGAAACTTGGTGGGGTCGGTCGTGTGGGCCCACTAATGTGCCAGAAGGAGTCTCCTGAAGTTTCAGCGTGATCTCAGCCTCCTACGTCTATAAATAGCCCCCTGAAGGCTACAGGAAAAGGATCTTTTGGCGATTGGACGCCCAGACTCTGCCGGATTCAACTCTACACTTCATCATCACTATTGTAACCAAATTACTTCATTGTAATCGCTGCAACTATCTGTAATGATCAAGGATAATCAATAAAAGGATAAAAACTTTGGAGTGGACGTAGGCCGGAGATAGCCGAACCACTATAAATATCATGTCTCTGTTGTCTATTTCAGAATTGTTATTTGTTGCTTTCTTAGATTTGTAATTTGTTTTTGAATATTGGTGATTTGTGTTCATACACTGGTGCTTTCACGGTAATTGGGGTTTGTGACCATTTTTGGCGCAAACACTTTGGTGCTTTCACTGAGAAGGACTAGCACCCGCTGCATCGGATTGAAATTGAGATTTTGAAAAGCATGAAGGATTCAGATTCAGGAAAATGACTAGACAAACCAGTAGGAGACAAAGGGCTGAGAGAAGCCAGCAGAAGGAAGCCAATAAGCATCCTCTAGAGCTAGAGAAGGACAAACTTCCATCTATATCACCAGAGACGAAATGGAAGCTATAACAAATTCACTGCAAGAGAGGTTGTTGAAGAGTCAACGGGAAATAATGCGTACCTTCTTTGAACAAATAAAGAACTCAGGAATACGGAACCTGGGACAAGCTACAACTACTACGAATATGGAATAAGGAGCCAGGATAGTGGAACCCCATCGTAGAAAGGATACAGAGCCAGAAGGCAATCAACAAGGGCTTGGGGGCAGGCCCACAGGATCTGACGTAGGAGGAGCTATGGAAGAAGTTCGACAGGTTAGGCCCAATGTCGCTACTAATGAGCAACATGAAAAATATGTACCGGAGTTCCCTCGGGGGCATGGGGGCAACCCCTGACAGACAATACTGGATTGGTGGAGATCATCAAGAAAACCATGCGTGGAGACCTGACCAAGAGATTTGGAAGGGGTAAACAGGCGTCCGTTTACTCGGCAAATCAGGACGGCTCAGAACCCACCTAAGTTCAAGCTACCTAGCGTGGAGGTATATGATGGCAAGGCAGATCCGACCGATCACTTGATGAGGTACACCAAACACATGGAGGTGCTAGGGGCATCAAAGGACGTAATGGCCCGATGTTTCCCTTTGTACTTGACAGACTTGGCTGCAATGTGGTTTAGGCAACTGGAAGAAGGATCTATCAGGACTTGGAGGGACTTGGTGGATAGGTTTATAGGACAGTTTCTCGGGTTCATATCAAGAGGCCGAAGAACGTAATGACATTGACATCGGTAAAGCAAAGGACGGATGAATCGTTTAGAGGTTTTCTAACTCGATTCAACGCGATGGTTGCTTCGGTGGATCGGTCGGATCTGGCGATGGCTTTGATGGCGGCGGTATCAGGAGTCAGGGAGGATTCGGACTTTAAGGTATCTTTAATATGAGATCCCCCACAGGATCTCGGTGAATTCTTTCACGAAGCTGAAAGGTTCCTTCGGCAAGAAGATGCATGTGCGGACTTAAAGTTAAAAGAGGTAAATGTAGCTGAGGGTGGAGGACCATCCAACGGAAGCTCAGGTAAGGATAAGGGAAAGAGGAAGCTGGATGACGGTTCAGAAAAGGCCAGAAAACGATGAAAGGATCCATAGTTTTCAACATACACATGATTAAACGAGTCGCAGGAGCCGATATACATGGAAACTCGGAATCGCCTTCCTTACCGGAGGCCGGCTAGGAGAGAACCATATGAACGGAAAAGGGCATCAGGAAGGCATTGTCTCTTCCACGACTTAGACGGACACGACACCAACAACTACAGGCATTTAAAGGATATAATTGAGGAACATGTGAGGAATGGACAGCTGAGGTAGTATGTTGGGGCACGAAATGCAACGGTGGAGCAGAAGCAACCACCGACCACCTCACACCGTGATAATGTGAGGCCCAGGGATGACGGTCGATTGATTATCCATTGACCTGGATAATATGAAATAAGTAACAAACCATTAGAAAATGACTAAGTCATTTACACATGTATGGGGATGGAGATAGCTCCTAGGCATGCACTGAATGATGATAAATCGCGAAGCTATGGTTTGTGAAATCTGTCTTTTGTTCTGGATTGGACATTTGTGTTTCTGGTTTGGTTTTGGAGTTTGGTTTGGACTCCTGATTTTGCTTGCTTTCTGGTTTGGATTTTCCTCTTGATGATTGGTTTTTGTTTTGGATGTTGTTTTGGATTTATGGTTTTCGCGTTTTGATTTGGGTTTTTTATTGGATTTTGGTTGGATTTTTGTCTGGTTTTTGATAAAAGGTCGTCAGGTTTAGATTATGCCCGGAAAGGGGTGAGTTGTTTTGCCGGAACGCGGTAAAGTGACTCATTCAGGTCGCTGATTATGGACTTTGCTCAGCAAGGGTCCGGACAGACCAGGATTCGGCTTAGGACTTAAGCCACGACATTATACAACGTCTAGGGCACTGGAACAAGGTCGTCAGGTGTGGATTGCGCTTGGCAAGAACCCGGAGTGGTTAGCTCAACGTCGAGGGACAATGGACCACGGTCGTCAGGTGTGGATTGCGCTTGGCAAGAGCCCGGAGAGGTTATGGATTTGGATATCGACCCAGAGAAGTCCTGGATTCGGTTATTGGCAATTGGATAAGGATGGATTAGTACTCGGTTGTCGAGTTCGAGTGGATATGGAATTGGCTATGGACTTCGGGTATCGGATTCGGAACTACTCAAAACACGCCTTCTTATCACAAGGCATGTTTTGGGGGGCAAATGTTATCCCACCTTTTGGTCAAGGATGGAATACCAACAAATTGGTAAGGAATGATGGATGTCAGGACTGAAGTTCAATTCGAAACAAGGCTGCAATCGATGTCGTCGAAATTTGGTCGAACTCCGATCGGAATAGAATCGATTGGAAATGATGATGAGGACTAGTAGAGGCTATGTTTCAATTTTCAGGTTAATTGGAGTTCGTATGAAGGAGATATGGATGGATTGCGGTGTGTGGGGGATGGTTCGTATCGATGCACTTCGCATCGATCAGAGCATAGTGGATCGAATCGATACACTTCGTACCGATTAGAATGGAAGGGCTTCGAATCGATACCGTTCATATCGATCGGCACATGTTCGACCCGATGGCTTCGCATCGATCAGATAGAAAGGCTAGATTGATCTTGACTCGATGGGTATAGGTGTTGCATTTCGACACCATGACCTCGAATCGATCACCGGAGCTAAGTTCGACTCCACCAAATTTTACAGGTTTACTTCGTATCCTCCATGTAAAAGCATCGCTCGCATCCATCAGGTAAGAGCCTCGTTCGTATCCATTAGGTGAGGTCTTGTTCGTACCCATCCTAAGGATGAGGTTCGTATCCTTCCTTCACGGCCATTTCGTATCGATGCCCTCCCCACGCTCATTTCGAATCGATCAGTTCACATGGAATCGATGCAGAATGAACTCCTGGAATCAATAGGAAGAAGGACACGAATCGATGGGTACGATCAATCCGTTGCAAAGTTAGGGATATGGATGAGCATAAAACACGGATGCAAGACAACGTCTCCAGGAAGGAAGCAGTCATCGCGGCGAGTAACATGGATCTCCGATGGATTATCGTCCCATGTCATCGGGGCGCACGTGCCTCCATCGAGTCGAAGGTGATGGATTCGAACCAATGGATTCGAACGCCACAATCAAATGAAAACTCACAACTCGTATCGATCATATCTTGAGTTCTACAGATCCAAATGCAACGAAATTTTCACAGCAGCTTCTATACAAGGTAAGGAATGTTCCGGCCAAGTTTCAGCTCGATTGGATAATTTTTTTATGGATACGAAATCGTATCGATCACAGATCGAGTCGAAACTTTGTGGGATCGGTCGCGTGGGCCCACTCACATGCCAGAAGGAGTCTCCCGAAGTTTCAGCGTGATCTCAGCCACCTACGCCTATAAATAACCCCCTGAAGGCTACAGGAAAAGGATCTTTTGGCGATTGGATGCCCAGACTCTGCCGGATTCAACTCTACACTTCATCATCACTATTGTAACCAAATTACTTCATTGTAATCGCTGCAACTATCTGTAATCATCAAGGATAATCAATAAAAGGATAAAAACTTTGGAGTGGACGTAGGCCGGAGATAGCCGAACCAATATAAATATCGTGTCTCTGTTGTCTATTTCAGAATTGTTATTTGTTGCTTGCTTAGATTTGTGATTTGTTTTTGAATATTGCTGATTTGTGTTCATACACTGGTGCTTTCACGGTAATTGGGGTTTGTGACCATTTTTGGCGCAAACACCAGCCACGGTGACCACGTTTTAACGTAAAAATTCACGTGATGAAAAAAAAGGTTAAAAAACTTCAGAGACCCGATTGATGTTCGGGTAGCCTTTTTTGGGTATGAAACTATCCATTGACGTCTTAAAGCATTTAAATCCGTAGAACTCACTGAGAGATTCGTTTTGATTGGTTATGGCTCCCGTAACTCTAAACGAGCCAATAGTTATGGTCGTCGGAAGAATCGATATCCAAGGGTGCAACATCTATGGTTCAAGGTGCAACATCCATCCAAAATGCCGAAACAGCGCTGTGCAACTTTTGAGAAATGGGGGCATGGATTTGAAATTGAACAGTAGCATAGTGCACCACTATCCAAGGATGGTTAATCAAAGACCACCCACGGTGATCCCGTTTTAATGTAGAAATTCACGTGACGAAAAAAAAGGCTAAAAAACTTCAAAAACCCGATTGAGGTTCGTAGCCTTTTTTGGGTATGAAACTATCCATCGACGGCTTAAAGTGGTCAAAGCCTTAGAACTCACTGAGAGCTTCGTTTTGACTAGTTATGGCTCCCGTAACTCTAAAAGAGCCAAAGTTATGGCCATCGGAAGAATCGATATCCACAGGGTGCAACATATGTGGTGCAAGGTGCAACATCAGTCCAAAATGCTGAAAAAGCACCGTGCGACTTTAAGAAATGGGTGCATGGATTTGAAATGGAACAGTACCATGGTGCACCACTATCCAAGGATGTTAAATCGAAGACCAGCCACGGTGACCCCATTTTAACGTAAAAATTAGGTGACGAAAAGAAGAAGGCTAAAAAACTTCAGAGACCCGATTGAGGTTTGAATAGGCATTTTTGGGTATGAAACTGTCCACTGATGGCTTAAAGCAGTCAAAAGCGTAGAACTCACTTAGAGTTTATTTTGACTGGTTATGGCTCCCGTAACTCTAAACGAGCCAACAGTAATGGCCGTCGGAAAAATCGATATCCACAGGGTGCAACATCTGCGCTGCAAGGTGCAACGTCCGTCCAAAATGCCGAAATAGCGCCGTGCGATTTTAAGAAATAGGTGCAATGGATTTGAAATGGAACATTACCATGGTGCACCAATCTCCAAGGATGGTAAATCGAGGACCAGCGACGGTGACCCCGTTTTAGTGTAAAAATTCACGTGACGAAAAAAAGAAGGCAAAAAAACTTCAAAGACCCGGTTGAGATTCGGGTAGACAATTTTGGTATGAAACTATCCATTGACGGCTTAAAGCTGTCAAAACCATAAAAATCACCGAGCACTTCGTTTTGACTGGCTATGGCTCCTGTAACTCTAAACGAGCCAACAGTTATGGTCGTCCGAAGAATCGATATCGATAGGGTGCAACATCTACGGTGCAGGTGCAACATCCGTCCAAAATGCCGAAACAACTCGTGCGACTTTAAGAAATGGGTGCATGGATTTGAAATGGAATAGTATCATGGTGCACCACTCTCCAGGGATGGTAAATCGAAGACCAGCCACGGTGACCCCTTTTTAATGTAAAAATTCACGTGACAAAAAAAAGATGGGTAAAAAACTTCAAAGACCCGATTGAGGTTCGGATAGGCTTTTTTGGGTATGAAACTATCCACCGATGGGTTAAAGATGTCAAAGCCGTAGAACTAACTGATTGTTTTGTTTTGACTGGTTATGTCTCTCGTAACTCCAAACGAGCCAACAGTTATGGCCGTCGGAAGAATCGATATCCAAGGGTGCAACATCTGCGGCGCAAGGTGCAACATCCATCCAAAATGCCGAAACAGTGTCGTGCGACTTTAATAAATGGTTGCATGGATTTGAAATGCAACAGTACCGTGGTGCACCACTATCCAGAGATGGTAAATCGAAGACCAGCCACGGTGACCCCGTTTTAACGTAAAAATTCACGTGATGAATACAGAAGGCTAAAAGACTTCAGATACCCGATTGAGGTTCGGATAGCCTTTTTTGGCTATGAAACTGTCCGGTGATGGCTTAAAGCGGTCAAAGCCGTAGAACTCACTGAGAGCTTCATTTTGACTGGTTATGGCTCCCGTAACTCTAAACAAGCCAACAGTTATGGCTGTCGGATGAATCGATATCCATAGGGTGCAACATCTGCGGTGCAAGGTGCAACATCCATCCAAAATGCCGAAATAGCGCCGTGCGACTTTAAGAAATGGGTGCATGGATTTTAAATGGAACATTACCATGGTGCACCACTCTCCAGTGATGGTAAATCGAGACCAGCAACGGTGACCCCGTTTTAATGTAAAAATTTATGTGACGAAAAAAAGAAGGCTGAGAAACTTCAAAGACCCGATTGAGGTTCGGGTAGACTTTTTTGGGTATGAAACTATCCATTGACGGTTTAAAGGTGCCAAAGCCATAGAACTCAATGAGAGCTTCGTTTTCACTGGTTATGGCTCCCGTAACTCTGAATGAGCCAACCGTCATGGCTGTCCGAAGAATCGATATCCACAGGGTGCAACATCTGCGGTGCAAGGTGCAACATTCCTCCAAAATACCGAAACAGCACCATGCTTCTTTAAGAAATGGCTGCACGGATTTGAAATAGAATAGTACCATGGTGCACCACTCTTCAGGGATGTTAAATCGAAGACCAGCCACGGTGACCCCGTTTTAACATAAAAATTCACATGACGAAAAAAAAGAAGTCTAAAAAACTTCAGAGACTCAATTGAGGTTCGGATAGACTTTTTTTAGTATGAAACTATCCAGTGATGGCTTAAAGTAGTCAAAAGCGTAGAACTCACTGAGAGCTTCATTTTGACTGGTTATGGCTCCCGTAAATCTAAACGAGTCAACAGTAACGGCCGTTCGAAAAATCGATATCCACAGGGTGCAACATCTGTGGTACAAGGTGCAACATTCATCCGAAATGCCAAAATACCGCAGTGCAACTTTATGAAATAGGTGCATGGATTTGAAATGGAACATTAACATGGTGCACCACTCTCCAAAGATGGTAAATCGAAGACCAGCAACGATGACCCCGTTTTAATGTAAAAATTCAAGTGACAAAAAAAGAAGGCTAAATAACTTCAGAGACCCGGTTGAGGTTCGGGTAGACTTTTTTGGGTGTGAAACTATCCATTGATGACTTAGACCTGTCAAAGCCATTGAAATCACCGAGAGCTTCATTTTTACTGGCTATGGCTCCCGTAACTCTAAACGAGCCAACAGTTATGGTCGTCCGAAAAATCGATATCCATAGGGCGCAACATCTATGGTGCAGGAGCAACATCCGTCCATAATGCCGAAACAACGCCGTACAACTTTACTAAATGGGTGCATGGATTTGAAATGCAACAGTACCATGGTGCACCACTCTCCAGGATGGTAAATCGAAGACCAGCCATGGTGATCCCATTTTAATGTAAAAATTCACGTGACAAAAAAAAGAAGGGTAAAAAATTCAAAGACCCGATCGAGGTTCAGATAGCCTTTTTTGGGTATGAAACTATCCATTGACGGCTTAAAGTGGTCAAAGCCGTAGAACTCACTGAGAGATTCGTTTTAACTGGGTATGGCTCCCGTAACTCTAAACGAGCCAATAGTTATGGCCGCCAGAAGAATCGATATCCATAGCATGCAACATCTGCGGTGCAAGGTGCAACATCCGTCCAAAATGCCGAAACAGCACCGTGCGACTTTAAGAAATGGGTGCATGAATTTGAAATGGAATAGTACCATAGTGCACCACTATCCAGAGATGGTAAATCGTAGGCCAGCCACGGTGACCCCGTTTTAACGTAAAAATTCACGTGACGAAAAAAAGAAGGCTAAAAAACTTCAAAGACCCGATTGAGGTTCGGATAGGCTTTTTTGGGTATGAAACTATCCACTGACGGCTTAAAGATGTCAAAACCGTAGAACTAACCGAGTGCTTCGTTTTGACTGGTTTTGGCTCTCGTAACTCTAAACGAGCCAGTAGTTATGGCCGTCGGAAGAATCGATATCCAAGGGTGCAACATCTGCGGTGCAAGGTGCAACATCCATCCAAAATGCCGAAACAGCGCCGTGCGACTTTAATAAATGGGTGCATGGATTGGAAATGGAACAGTACCATGGTGCACCACTATCCAAGGATGGTAAATCGAAGACCAGCCACGGTGACCCCGGTTTAACGTAAAAGTTCACGTGACAAAAAAATAAGGCTAAAAGACTTTAGGGACCCGATTGAGGTTCGGATAGCCTTTTTTGGGTATGAAACTATCCAGTGATGGCTTAATGCAGTCAAAGCCGTAGAACTCACTGAGAGCTTCATTTTGACTAGTTATAGCTCCCGTAACTCTAAACGAGCCAACAGTTATGGCCGTCGGATCAATCGATATCCACTGGGTGCAACATCTGCGGTGCAAGGTGCAACATCCGTCCAAAATGCCGAAACAGCGCCGTGCGACTTTAAGAAATGGGTGCATGGATTTGAAATGGAACATTACCATGGTGCACCACTCTCCCGGGATGGTAAATCGAGACCAGCAACGGTGGCCCCCTTTTAATGTAAAAATTTACGTGACGAAAAAAAGAGAGCTAAGAAACTTCAGAGACCCGATTGAGGTTCGGGTAACTTTTTGTGGTATGAAACTATCCATTGACGGCTTAAAGCTATCAAAACCATAGAACTCACCGAGAGCTTCGTTTTGACTGGTTATGGCTCCCGTAACTCTAAATGAGCCAACCGTTATGGCCTTCCGAAGAATCGATATTCATAGGGTGCAACATCTGCGGTGCAAGGTGCAACATCCGTCCAAAATGCCGAAACAGCGCTGTGGACTTTAAGAAATGGTTGCATGGATTTGAAATGTAATAGTACCATGGTGCACCACTATCCAGGGATGGTAAATCGAAGACCAGCCACGGTGACCCCGTTTTAACGTAAAAATTCACGTGACGAAAAAAAGAGGGCTAAAAAGCTTCAAAGACCCAACTGTGGTTCAGATAGCCTTTTTTGGGTATGAACTATCTAGTGACGACTTAAAGCAGCCAAAAGCGTAGAACTCGCTGAGAGCTTCATTTTAACTGGTTATGGCACCCATAACTCTAAACGAGCCAACAGTTATGGCCGTCGGAAAAATCGATATCCACAGTGTGCAACATCTGCGGTGCAAGGCGCAAAATCCGTCCAAAATGCCGTAATAGCGCCATGCGACTCTAAGAAATGGGTGCATGGATTTGTAATGCAACATTACCATGGTGCACCACTCTCCAAGGATGGTAAATCGAAGGCCAGCAACGGTGACCCGGTTTTAATGTAAAAATTCACGTGACGAAAAAAAGAAGGCAAAAAAACTTCAAAGACCCGGTTGAGCTTCGGGTAGACTTTTTTGGGTATGAAACTATCCATTGGCGGCTTAAAGCAGTCAAAGCCGTAGAACTCACCGAGAGCTTCGTTTTGACTGGCTATGGCGCCCGTAACTCTAAACGAGCCAACAGTTATGGCCGTCCGAAGAATCGATATCCATAGGGTGCAACATCTACGGTGCAGGTGCAACATCCGTCCAAAATGCCGACACAACGCCGTGCGACTTTAAGAAATGGGTGCATGGATTTGAAATGGAACAGTGCCATGGTGCACCACTCTCCAGGGATGGTAAATCGAAGACCAGCGACGGTAACCCCGTTATAACGTAAAAATTCACGTGACGAAAAAAAGAAGGCTAAAAAACTTCAGAGACCCGATTGAGGTTCGGATAGGCTTTTTTGGGTATGAAACTATCCACTGACGGCTTAAAGATGTCAAAGCCGTAGATATACTTAGTGCTTCGTTTTGAATGGTTATGGCTCTCGTAACTCTAAACGATCCAAAAGTTATGGCCGGCGGAAAAATCGATATCCACAGTGTGCAACATCTGCGGTGCAAGGCGCAAAATCCGTCCAAAATGCCGTAATAGCGCCATGCGACTCTAAGAAATGGGTGCATGGATTTGTAATGCAACATTACCATGGTGCACCACTCTCCAAGGATGGTAAATCGAAGGCCAGCAACGGTGACCCGGTTTTAATGTAAAAAATCACGTGACGAAAAAAAGATGGGTAAAAAAACTTCAAAGACCCGATTGAGGTTCGGATATCCTTTTTTGGTATGAAACTATCCATTGACGGGTTAAAGTGGTCAAAGCCGTGGAACTCACTTAGAGCTTCGTTTTAACTGGTTATGGCACCCGTAACTCTAAACGAGCCAATAGTTATGGCCATCTGAAGAATCGATATCCAAGGGTGCAACATCTGCGGTGCAAGGTGCAACATCCGTCCAAAATGCCGAAACAGGGTCGTACGATTTTAAGAAATGGGTGCATGGATTTGAAATGGAATTGTACCATGGAGCACCACTATCCAGGGATGGTAAATCGAAGACCAGCGACGGTAACCCCGTTATAACGTAAAAATTCACGTGACGAAAAAAAGAAGGCTAAAAAACTTCAGAGACCCGATTGAGGTTCGGATAGGCTTTTTTGGGTATGAAACTATCCACTGACGGCTTAAAGATGTCAAAGCCGTAGATATACTTAGTGCTTCGTTTTGAATGGTTATGGCTCTCGTAACTCTAAACGATCCAAAAGTTATGGCCGGCGGAAGAATCGATATCCAAGGGTGCAATATCTGCGGTGCAAGTTGGAACATCCGTCCAAAATGCCGAAACAGCGCCGTGCGTTTTTAATAAATGGGTATATGGATTAGAAATGGAACAGTACCATGCCGCACCACTATCCAGGGATGGTAAATCAAAGACCAGCCACGGTGACCCCGTTTTAACGTAAAAATTCGCGTGACGAAAAATGAAGGCTAAAAGACTTCAGAGACCCAATTGACGTTCGGATAGCCTTTTTTGGGTATTAAACTATCCAGTGATGGCTTAAAGCAGTCAAAGCCATAGAACTCAGTGAGAGCTTCATTTTGACTGGTTATGGTTCCCGTAACTCTAAACGAGCCAACAGTTATGGCCATCGGATGAATCGATATCCACAGGGTCCAACATCTAAGGTGCAAGGTGCAACATCCGTCCAAAATGCCGAAACAACGCCGTGCGACTTTAAGAAATGAGTGCATGGATTTGAAATGCAACATTTACCATGGTGCACCACTCCCCAGGGATGGTAAAACGAGACCAGCGACGGTGACCCCGTTTTAATGTAAAAATTTACGTGACGAAAAAAAGAAGGCTAAGAAACTTCAGAGACCCAATTGAGGTTCGGGTAGCCTTTTTTGGGTATGAAATTATCCATTGATGGCTTAAAACTGTCAAAGCCATAGAACTCATCGAGAGCTTCGTTTTGACTGGTTATGGCTCCCGTAACTCTATACGAGCCAATCGTTATGGCGGTCCAAAGAATCGATATACATAGGGTGCAACATCTGCGGTGCAAGGTGCAACATCCCTCCAAAATGCCAAAACAGCGCCGTGACTATTTAAGAAATGAACGCATGGATTTGAAATGGAAAAGTACCATGGTGCACCACTCCCCAGGGATGGTAAATCGTAGACCAGCCACGGTGACCCTGTTTCAATGTAAAAATTCATGTGACGAAAAAAAGAAGGATAAAAAACTTCAGAGACCCGATTGAGGTTTGGATATCCTATTTTGGGTATGAAACTATCCATTGACGGCTTAAAGCGGTCAATGCCATAGAAATCAATGAGAGCTTCGTTTTAACTGGTTATGGCTCCTGTAACTCTAAACGATCCAATAGTTATGGCCGTCGGAAGAATCGATATCCACAGGGTGCAAAATCTGCGGTGCAAGATGCAACATCCGTCCAAAATGCCGAAACAGCGTCGTGCGACTTTAAGAAATGGGCGCATGGATTTGAAATGGAATAGTACTGTTTGCGCCAAAATTGGTCACAAACACCCAATACCGTGAAAGCACCAGTGTATGAATATAAATTAGTGATATTCAAACACAAACAACAAATCTCAACAAATAATAGACAGCAATCCAAAAGTAAAGAACAGAGACACAAGTTTTATAGTGGTTCGGCTATCTCCGGCCTACGTCCACTCCAATTTTTTTTTCTTTTTCCTGATTATCCTTGAAGATTACATGTGATTACCACAGTTGTAGTGACCAAATCTGAAGAAAATTGCAGTAATGATGCTATGGTATAATTTTAGCAGCGTCTGGGCTTGCCTTTCCTCTCCAAATTTTCCGACCCCTTTCCAAATTTTCCGACCCCTTTCCAAATTTTACGACCCCTTTCCAAATTTTCCGACCCCTTTTCTGAATGACCAGGGGCTCTATTTATAGGTGTGGAAGGCCGAAATCCCGCCTAAAACCTGGGGAGACTGCTTGGCACGTGAGGGGGGCCCACAGGCCCGTGTTCTCGGAATCCATGCCCAGTTTGGGATCGATTCGAAGTGACGTTCGAATCGATCAAGAATCCATCCAATTGAGCTGAAATTTGGTGTGAACATTCTTCAACATGTATGTAAGCTCCTGTAAAAATTTCATTGCATTTGGATCAACGGTTTGGAAGATATGATCGATCCAAGTTCAAGAATCCGTGCATCCTGAATGGTTCGAACCCATGCTTCGAAACCATCTACTTCGAAACCATCCTCTTCGAATCCATAGGGCCGACTCCTTCGAATCCATACCCTTCGAACCCATGCTGTTCGAATCCATGCTTTCTGAAGCCGCCTCCTTTGAGCCCATATCCTACGAGTCCATCCTCTTCGAATCCAACCCTTTCGAATCCTCGTCCTTCGAATCCATGTCCCTTGCTTTGTATCCATCATCTTCGAATCCATGTCCTCTTCGAATCCATCCCCTTCTTCGAATCCATGTCCACTTCGAATCCATCTCCTTCTTCGAATCCATGTCTACTTCGACTCCATCTCCTTCTTCGAATCCATGTCTACTTCGACTCCATCTCCTTCTTCGAATCCATGCCCACTTCGAATCCATCTCCATTGCATTGAAGCTACTCCTTTCGAACCCATCATGTTCCCATCGATTCGAAGCGTCATCAATGCGAACCTCCTGGGTTCGAACCTGATGGGTTCGAACATGATGGGTTCGAACCTGATGGGTTCCAACTACGTACTATTCCTACTTTGAATCCGTCATATTTCCTTCATACGAACTCCGATTAACCTGAAATTCGAAACATAGCCTTTCATAGTCCTTATCATCATTTCCAATCAATTTCGTCCCGATCGGAGTTCAACAAAATTTTGACGATATCCATTGTAGCCTTATCTCCAGTCCTGATATCCATAATTCCTTGCCAATTTGTTGATATTCCAGTTTTGACCAAAAAATGGGATAACAAGTACCATGGTGCACCACCATCCAGGGATGGTAAATAGAAGACCAGCCACGATGACCCCGCTTTAACGTAAAAATTCAAGTGACAAAAAAAAGGCTAAAAAACTTCAGAGACCCGTGAGGTTCGGATAGGCTTTTTTGAGTACGAAACTATCCACTGATGGCTTAAAGTCGTCAAAGCCGTAGAACTAACCAAGAGCTACGTTTTGACTGGTTATGGCTCCCGTAACTCTAAACGAGCCAACAGTTATGGCCGTTGGATGAATCGATATCCACAGGGTGCAACATCTGCGGTGCAAGGTGCAACATCCATCCAAAATGCCAAAACAGTGTCGTGCGACTTTAAGAAATGGGTGCATCGTTTTGAAATGGAACAGTACCATGGTGCACCGCTATCCAGGGATGGTAAATCGAAGGCCAACTAAGGTGACCCCATTTTAACATAAAAATTAACGTGACGAAAAAAAGAAGGCTAAAAAACTTCAAAGACCCGATTGAGGTTCGGATTGGCGTATTTGGGTATGAAACTATCCACTGACGACTTAAAGCCATCAAAGCCGTAGAACTAACTGATAGCTTCGTTTTGACTGGTTATTGCTCCCGTAACTCTAAACGAGCCAATAGTTATGGCCATCGGAAGAATCGATATCCAAGGGTGTAACATCTGCGGTGCAAGGTGCAACATCCATCCAAAATGCCGAAACAGCGCCATGCAACTTTAATAAATGAGTGCATGGATTTGAAATGGAACAGTACCATAGTGGACCACTATCCAGGGATGTTAAACCGAAGACCAGCCACGGTGACCCCGTTTTAACGTAAAAATTCACATGACGAAAAAAGAAGGCTAAAAAACTTAAGAGACCCGATTGGGGTTCGGATAGCCTTTTTTGGGTATGAAACTATCCACTGACGGCCTAAAGCTGTCAACGCCATAGAACTAAATGAGATCTTCGTTTTGACTGGTTATGCCTCTCGTAACTCTAAACAAGCCAACAGTAATGGCCGTCGGAAGAATCAATATCCAAGGGTGCAACATCTGCGGTGCAAGGTGCAACATCTGCGGTGCAAGGTGCAACATCTGCGGTGCAAGGTGCAACATCCGTCCAAAATGCCGAAACAGCTGCCGTGCGACCTTAAGAAATGGGTGCATGGATTTGAAATGGAACATTACCATAGTGCACTACTCTCCAGGGATAGTAAATTGAAGACCAGCCACGGTGACCCCGTTTTAATGTAAAAATTCACGTGACGAAAAAAGAAGGCTAAAAAACATCAGAGACCCGGTTGAGGTTCGGATAGCCTTTTTGGGTATGAAACTATCAATTGACGGCTTAAAGAGGTCAAAGCCGTATAACTCATTGAGAGCTTCGTTTTAACTGGTCATGGCTCTCGTAACTCCAAACGAGCCAACAGTTATGGCCGTCGGAAGAATCGATATCCAAGGGTGCAACATGTGCGGTGCAAGGTGCAACATCCGTCCAAAATGCCAAACTGCGCCGTGCGACTTTAATAAATGGGTGCATGGATTTGAAACGGAACAATACCATGGTGCACCACTATCCAGGGATGGTAAATCGAAGACCAGCCACGGTGACCCCGTTTTAACGTAAAAATTCACGTGACAAAAATAAGAAGGCTAAAAAACTTAAGAGACCCGATTGAGGTTCGGATAGCCTTTTTTGAGTATGAAACTATCCATTGACGGCTTGAAGTGGTCAAATCCGTAGAACTCACTGGGTGCTTCGTTTTGACTAGTTATGGCTCCCGAAACTCTAGACGAGCCAGTAGTTATGGCCGTCGGAAGAATCGATATCCAATGGTGCAACATCTACGGTGCAAGGTGCAACATTCGTCCAAAATGCCGAAACGGCGCCGTGCGACTTTAAGAAAAGGGTGCATGGATTTGAAATGGAACGGTACCATGTTGCACCACAATCCAGGGATGGTAAATCGAAGACCAGCCACGGTGACCTCGTTTTAACGTTAAAATTCACGTGACGAAAAAAAAAGGTTAAAAAACTTCAGAGACCCGATTGTGGTTCGGATAGCCTTTTTTGGGTATGATACTATCCATTGACGGTTTAAAGCGGTCAAATCCTTAGAACTCACTGAGATCTTCGTTTAGACTGGTTATGGCTCCATTAACTATAAACGAGCCAATAGTTATGGCTTTCGGAAGAATCGATATCCACAGGGTGCAACATCTGTGGTGCAAGGTGCAACATCCGTCCAAAATGCCGAAACAGCGCCGTGCGACTTTAAGAAATGGGTGCTTGGATTTGAAATGGAACATTACGATGGTGCACCACTATAAAGGGATGGTAAATCGAAGACCAACCACGGTGACCCTGTTTTAACGTAAAAGTTCGCGTGACGAAAAAAAGAAGGCTAAAAAACTTCAGAGACCCGATTGAGGTTCGGATAGCCTTTTTTAGGTGTGAAACTATCCAGTGATGGCTTAAACCAGTCAAAGCCGTAGAACTCACTAAGAGCTTCATTTTGACCGGCTATGGTACCCGCAACTCTAAACGAGCCAATAGTTATGGCGTCGGAAAAATCGATATCCACAGGGTGCAACCTTTGCGGTGCAAGGTGAGCATCCGTCCAAAATGCCAAAATAGCGCCATGTGACTTTAAGAAATGAGTGCATAGAAGACCAGCAACGGTGACCCCGTTTTAATGTAAAAATTCACGTGACGAAAAAAAGAAGGCTAAAAAACTTCAGAGACCCGTTTGAGGTTCGAGTAGACTTTTTTGGGTATGAAACTATCCATTGACGGCTTAAAGCTGTCAAATCCATAGAACTCACCGAGAGGTTCGTTTTGACTGGCTATGTTTCCCATAACTCTAAACGAGACAACAGTAATGGCTGTCCGAAGAATCGATATCCATAGGGTGCAACATCTACGGTGCAAGGTGCAACATCCGTCCAAAATGCCTAAACAGCGCCATGGGACTTTAAGAAATGGTTGCATGGATTTGAAATGGAACAGTACCATGGTGCGCCACTCTCCAGGGATCGTAAATCGAAGACCAGCCACGGTGACCCCGTTTTAATGTAAAAATGCAGGTGACCAAAAAAATAAGGGTAAAAAACTTCAGACACCCGATTGAGGTTCAGATAGCCTTTTTGCGCTTGAGACTATCCTTTGACGGCTTAAAGCGGTCAAAGCCGTAGAACTCACTGAGCTTCGTTTTAACTGGTTATGGCTCCCGTAACTCTAAACGAGCCAATAGTTATGGCCGTCGGAAGAATCAATATCCACTGGGTGCAACACCTACAGTGCAAGGTGCAACATCCGTCCAAAATGTCGAGACAGTGTCGTGTGACTTTAAGAAATGGGTGCATGGATTTGAAATGGAACAGTACCACGGTGCACCACTATCTGGGGATGGTAAATCGAAGACCAACCACGGTGACCCCGTTTTAACTTAAAAATTCACGTGATGGAAAAAAGAAGGCTAAACAACTTCAGAGACCAAATTGAGGTTCGGATAGGACATTTTGGGTATGAAGCTATCCACTGATGGGTTAAAGCTATCAAAGTCGTAGAACTATCTGAGAGCTTCATTTTGACTGGTTATGGCTCCCGTAACTCTAAATGAGCCAATTGTTATGGCCCTCGAAAAAATTGATATCCATAGGGTGCAACATCTGCGGTGTAAGGTGCGACATCCGTCCAAAATGCCGAAACAGCCGCCGTGCGAACTTAAGAAATGGGTGCATGGATTTGAAATAGAACATTACCATGGTGCACCAGTCTCCAAGGATGGTAAATCGAAGACCAGCCATGGTGACCCCGTTTTGACAAAAAAATTCACGTGACGAAAAAAGAAGGCTAAAAAACATCAAAGACCCGGTTGAGGTTCGGATAGCCTCTTTTTACTATGAAACTATCCATTGACGGCTTAAAGAGGTCAAATCCGTAGAACTCATTGAGAGCTTCGTTTTAACTGGTCATGGCTCTCGTAACTCTAAACGAGCCAACAGTTATGGCCGCCGAAAGAATCGATATCCAAGGGTGCAACATCTGCGGTGCAAGGTGCAACATCCATCCAAAATACCGAAACAGCGCCGTTCGACTTTAATAAATGGATACATGGATTTGAAATGGAACGGTACCATGGTGCACCACAATCTAGGGATGGTAAATCGAAGACCAGCCACGGTGACCCCGTTTTAACGTAAAAATTCACGTGACAAAAAAAAGAAGGCTAAAAAACTTCGGAGGCCCGATTGAGGTTCGGATAGACTTTTTTGGGTATGAAACTATCCAGTGATGGCGTAAATCAGTCAAAGCCGTAGAACTCACTGAGAGCTTCATTTTGACTGGTTATGCTCCCGTAACTCTAAACGAGCCAACAGTTATGGATGTCGGATGAATCGATATCCACAGGGTGCAACATCTACGGTGCAAGGTGCTACATCCATCTAAAATGCCGAAACAGCACCGTGCGACTTTAAGAAATGGGTGCATGGATTTGAAATGGAACATTACCATGGTGCACGACTCTCCAGGTACGGTAAATCGAAGACCAGCATTGGTGACCCCGTTTTAATGTAAAAATTTACGTGACGAAAAAAAGAAAGCTAAAAAACTTCAGAGACCCGTTTAAGGTTCAGGTAGCCTTTTTTAGGTATGAAACTATCCATTGATGGCTTAAAGCTATCAAAGCCATAAAAATCACCGAGAGCTTCGTTATGACAGATTATGGCTCCGGTAATTCTGAATGAGGCAACCGTTATGGCCGTCCGAAGAATCGATATCCATAGGGTGCAACATCTGCGGTGCAAGGTGCAACATCCGTCCAAAATGCCGAAACAGCGCCGTGCGTCTTTAAGAATTGGGTGCCTGGATTAGAAATAGGACAGTACCATGGTGCACCACTCCCCAGGGATGGTAAATCTAAGACCAGCCATGGTGAACCCGTTTTAATGTAAAAATTCACGTGACGAAAAAAAGAAGGCTAAAAAACTTCAGAGACCAGATTGAGGTTCGGATAGCCTTTTTTGGGCATGAAACTATCCATTGACGGCTTAAAATGGTCAATGTCGAAGATCTCACTAAGAGCTTTGTTTTAACTAGTTATGGCTCTCGTAACTCTAAACGAGCCAATAGTTATGGCCACAGGAAGAATCGATATCCACAGGGGTACAATATCTGCGGTGCAAGGTGCAACATCCGTCCAAAATGCCAAAACTGTGCCGTGCGACTTTAGGAAATGGGTACATGGATTTGAAATGGAACAGTACCATGGTGCACCACTATCCAGGGATGGTAAATTGAAGACCGGCCACGGTGACCCCGTTTTAACGTAAAAATTCACGCGACGAAAAAAAGAAGGCTAAAAAACTTCAGAGACCCGATTGAGGTTCGAATAGGCTATTTTGGGTATGAAACTATCCACGGACGGCTTAAAGTCGTCAAAGACGCAGAACTAACTGAGAGCCTCGTTTTGACTGGTTATGGCTCCCGTAACTCTAAACGAGCCAACAGTTATTGCCGTCGGAAGAATCGATATCCAAGGGTGCAACATATGCGGTGCAAGGTGCAACATCCGTCCAAAATGCCGAAAATGCGCCGTGCGACTTTAAGAAATGGGTGTAAGGATTTGAAATGGAACATTACAATAGTGCACCACTCTCCAGGGATGGTAAATCGAAGACCAGCAACGGTGACCCCGTTTTAATGTAAAAATTCACGTGACGAAAGAAAGAAGGCTAAAAAATTTCGAGGACCCGATTAAGGTTCGGGTAGCCTTTTTTGGGTATGAAACTATACACCGACGACTTAAAGCTGTCAAAGCCATAAAAATCACCGAGAGCTTCGTTTTGACTGGTTATGGCTCCCGTAACTCTAAACGAGCCAACAGTTATGGCTGTCCGAAGAATCCATATCCATAGGGTGTAACATCTGCGGTGCAAGGTGCAACTTCCGTCCGAAACGTCGAAACAGCGTCGGGCGACTTTAAGAAATGGGTGCATGGATTTGAAATGGAACAGTACCATGGTGCACCACTCCCCAGGGATGGTGAATCGAAGACCAGCCTCGGTGACCCCGTTTTAATGTAAAAATTCACGTGACGAAAAAAGAAGGCTAAAAAACATCAAAGACCCGATTGAGGTTCGGATAGCGTTTTTTGGGTATGAAATTATCCATTGACGGCTTAAAACGGTCAAAGACGTAGACCTTACTAAGAGCTTCGTTTTAACTGGTTATGGCTCCCGTAACTCGAAACGAACCAATAGTTATGCCGTCGAAAGAATCGATATCCATAGTGTGCAACATCTGCGGTACAAGGTGCAACATCCGTCCAAAATGCCGAAACAGCGCCGTGAGACTTTTAGAAATGGTGCATGGAGTTTAAATGGAACAGTACCATAGTGCACCACAATCCAGGGATGGTAAATCGAAGACCAGCCACGGTGACCCCGATTTAACGTAAAAATTCACGTGCCGAAAAAAAGAAGGCTAAAAATCTTCAAACACCCGATTGAGTTTCGGATAGGCTTTTTTGGGTATGAAACTATCCCTTGACAGCTTAAAGCAGTCAAAGTTGTAAAGCTCACTAAGAGCTTCATTTTGACTAGTTATGGCTCCCGTAACTCTAAACGAGCCACCAGTTATGGCCGTCGGATGAATCAATATCCACAGGGTGCAACATCTGCGGTGCAAGGTGCAACATCCGTCCAAAATGCCGAAACAGCGCCATGCGACTTTAAGAAATGGGTGCATGGATTTGAAATGGAATATTACCATGGTGCACCACTCTCTACGGATAGCGAATGGGAGACCTGCAACGGTGACCCCGTTTTAATGTAAAAATTTACGTAACGAAAAAAAGAAGGCTAAAAAACTTCAGAGACCCGATTGAGGTTCGCATAGCCTTTTTTGGGTATGAAACTATCCATTGACGGCTTAAAGCTGTCAAAGCCGTAGAACTCACGGAGGGGTTCGTTTTGACTGGTTATGACTTCCGTAAATCTAAACGAGCAAACTTTTATGGTCGTCCGAAGAATCGATGTCCATAGGGTGCAACATCTGTGGTGCAAGGTGCAACATCCGTCCAAAATGCCGAAACAGCGCCGTGCGACATTAAGAAATGGGTGCACGGATTTGAAATGGAACAGTACCATGGTGCACCACTCCCCAGGGATGGTAAATCGAAGACCACCGACGGTGACCCTGTTTTAATGTAAAAATTCAAGAGACGAAAAAATGAAGGCTAAAAAACTTCAAAGGCCCGTTTAGTTTCGGATAGCATTTTTTGGGTATGAAACTTTCCATTGTCGGCTTAAAGCGGTTAAAGCCATAGAACTCACTGAGAGCTTCGTTTTAACTAGTTATGGCTCTCGTAACTCTAAACGAGCCAATAGTTATGGCCGTCGGAAGAATTGATATCCACAGGGTGCAACATCTGCGGTGCAAGGTGCAACATCCGTCCAAAATGCCGAAACAGCACCGTGCGACTTTAAGAAATGGTGAATGGATTTGAAATGGAATGGTACCATGGTGCACCACTATCCAGGGATGGTAAATCGAAGACCAGCCACGGTGACCCCGTTTTAACCCAAAAATTCACGTGACAAAAAAAAGAAGGCTAAAAGACTTCAAGGACCCGATTGAGGTTCGGATAGCCTTTCCTGGGTATGAAACTATCCACTGACGGCTTAAAGTCGTCAAAGCCGTAGAAATAACTAAGAGCTTCGTTTTGACTGGTTATGCCTCCTATAACTATAAACGAGCCAACAGTTATGGGCGTCGGAAGAATCGATATCCAAGGGTGCAACATCTGCGGTGCAAGGTGCAACATCCGTCCAAAATGCCGAAACAGCGCCGTGCGACTTTGATAAATGGTTGCATGGATTTGTAATGGAACAGTATCATGGTGCACCACTATCCAGGGATGGTAAATCGAAGCCCTGCCATGGCGACCCCGTTTTAACGTAAAAATTCATATGACGAAAAAAAAGAAGGTTAGAAAACTTCAGAGACCCGACTAAGGTTCGGATATCCTTTTTTGGGAATGAAACTATCCATTAACAACTTAAAGCCGTCAAACCCATATAACTCACTGACCACTTCGTTTTGACTGGTTATGGCTCCCGTAACTCTAATCGAGCCACCAGTTATGGCCGCCAGAAGAATCGACATCCACTGGGTGCAACATCTGCGGTGCAAGGTGCAACATCTGCCCAAAATACCGAAACAACGCCGTGCAACTTTAAGTCCGGATAGGCTTTTTAGGGTATGAAACTATCCACTGATGGCTTAAAGATGTCAAAGCCGTAGAATTAACTTAGAGCTTAGTTTTGACTGGTTATGGCTCCCGTAACTCTAAACGAGCCAACAGTTATGGCTGTCGGAAGAATCGATATCCACAGCGTGCAACGTCTGCGGTGCAAGGTGCACATCCGTCCAAAATGCCGAAACAGCGCGGTGCGACTTTCAGAAATGAGTGCATGGATTTGAAATGGAACATTACGATGGTGCACCACTCTTCAGGGATGGTAAATCGAAACACCAACAACGGTGACCCCGTTTTAATGTAAAAATTTACGTGACGAAAAAAAGGCTAAAAAACTCTGAGACCCGATTGAGATTCGAGTAGCCATTTTTGGGTATGAAACTATCCATTGGCGTATTAAAGCTGTCAAAGTCATAGAACTCACTGAGAGCTTCGTTTTGACTGGTTACGGCTCCCGTAACTCTGAACGAGCCAACAATTACGGCTGTCGGAAGAATCGATATCCACAGCGTGCAACATCTGCGGTGCAAGGTGCAACATCTGTCAAAAATGCCAAAACAGCGCCGTGTGACTTTAAGAAATTGGTGCATGGATTTGAAATGGAACATTACCATGGTGCACCACTCTCCAGGAATGGTAAATCGAACACCAGCAACGGTGATCCCGTTTTAATGTAAAAATTTACGTCACGAAAAAACGAAGGCTAAAAAACTTCATAGACCCGATTGAGGTTCGGGTAGCCTTTTTTGGGTATGAAACTTTCCACCGACTGCTTAAAGCTGTCAAAGCCATAGAACTCTCCGAGAGCTTCGTTTTGACTGGTTATGGCTCCCGTAACTCTAAACGAGCCAACAGTTATAGTCGTCCGAAGAATCGATATCTATAGGGTGCAACATCTGCGGTGCAAGGTGCAACGTCAGTCCAAAATGCTGAAACATCGCCGTGCGACTTTAAGAAATGTGTGGATGGATTTGAAATGGAACAGTACCATGGTGCTCCACTATCCAGGGATGGTAAATCGAAGACCAATCACGGTGACCCCTTTTTAACGTAAAAATTCACGTGACGAAAAAAAGAAGGCTAAAAAACTTCAAAGACCCGATTGAGGTTCGGACAGCCTTTTTTAGGTATGAAACTATCCATTGATGGCTTAAAGCCGTCAAATCCGTAGAACTCAATGAGAGATTCGTTTCGACTGGTTATGGCTCCCGTAACTCTACACGAGCCAACAGTTATGGTCGTCCGAAGAATCGATATCCACAGGGTGCAACATCTGCGCTGCAAGGTGCAACATCCATCAAAAATGTCGAAACAGCGTCGTGCGACATTAAGAAATAGGTGCATGGATTTGAAATAGAACAGTACCATGGTTCACCACTTCCAGGAATGGTAAATCAAATACCAGCCACGGTGACTCCGTTTTAACGTAAAAATTCGCTTGGCGAAAAAAAGAAGGCTAAAAAACTTCAGAGACCCGACAGAGGTTCGGATTGCCTTTTTTGGGTGTGAAACTATCCATTGATGGCTTAAAGAATTCAAAGCCGTAGAACTCACTGAGAGCTTCGTTTCGACTGGTTATGGCTCTCATAACTCTAAACGAGCCAACAGTTATGGCCGTCGGAAGAATCGATACCCAAGGGTGCAACATCTGCGGTGCAAGGTGTAACATCCGTCCGAAATGCCAAAACAGTGCCGTACGAATTTATTAAATGGGTGCATGGATTTGAAATGGGACAGTACCATGGTGCACGACTCTCCAGGGATGGTAAATTGAAGACCAGCCACGGTGACCCCGTTTTAACGTAAAAATTCACATGACAAAAAAAAGAAGGCTAAAAAATTTCAAAGACCCGATTGAGGTTCGGGTTGCTTTTTTTGGGTATGAAACCATTCATTGACGGCTTAAAGCCTTCAAAGCCGTAGAACTCACTGAGAGCTTCGTTTTGACTGGTTATGGCTCTTGTAACTCTAAACGAGCCAACTGTTATGGCCGTCCGAAGAATCGATATCCATAGGGGGTAACGTCTGCGGTGCAAGGCGCAACATCTGTCCAAAATGCCGAAACAACGCCCTGTGACTTTAAAAAATGGGTGCATGGATTTGAAATGGAATAGCACCATGGTGCACCACTCTCCAGGGATGGTAAATCGAAGACCAGCCACGGTGACCCCGTTTTGATGTAAAAATTCACGTGACGAAAAAAAGAAGGCTAAAAAACATCAAAGAACCTATTGTGGTTCGGATACCCCTTTTTGGGAATGAAACTACCCATTAACAACATAAAGCCGTCAAAGCCATAGGACACATTGAGAGCTTCGTTTCGACTGGTTATGGCTCCCGTAACTCTACACGAGCCAACAGTTATGGCCGTCAAAAGAATCGTTATCCACTGGGTGCAACATCTGCGGTGCAAGGTGCAACATCCGTCCAAAATGCCGAAACAGCCCCGTGCGACTTTAGGAAATGGGTGCATTGATTTGAAATGGAACAGTACCACGGTGCACCACTATCCAGGGATGGTAAATCGAAGACCAGCCACGGTGACCCCGTTTTAATGTAAAAATTCACGTGACAAAAAAAAGAAGGCTAAAAAATTTCTGAGACCCGTTTAAAGTTCGGATAGCCTTTTTTGGTAATGATACTATCCCTTAACAACTTAAAGCCATCAAACCCATATAACTCATTGAGAGCTTCGTTTTGACTGGTTATGGCTCCCGTAACTCTAAACGAGCCAACATTTATGGTCGTCAGAAGAATCGATATCCACTGGATGCAATGTCTGCGGTGCATGGAGCAACATCCGTCCAAAATGCCGAAACAGCGCCGTGCGACTTTAAGAAATGGGTGCATTGATTTGAAATGGAACTGTACCATGGTGCACCACTATCCAGGGATGGTAATCGAAGAGCAGCCACGGTGACCCCGTTTTAACGTATAAATTCACGTGACGAAACAAAGAAGGCTAAAAAACTTCAGAGACCCGATTGAGGTTCGGATAGGCTTTTTAGGGTATGAAACTATCCACTGACGGCTTAAAGCTGTCAAACCCGTAGAACTAACTGAGAGCTTAGTTTTGACTACTTATAGCTCCCGTAACTCTAAACGAGCCAACAGTTATGGTCGTCGAAAGAATCAATATCCACAGGGTGCAACATCTATGGTGTAACGTGCAACATCCGTCCAAAATGCCAAAACAGCGCCGTGCGACTATAAGAAACGGGTGCATGGATTTGAAATGGAACAGTACCATGGTGCAACACTATCCAGGGATGGTAAATAAAGGACCAGGCACGGTGACGTAAAAATTCACGTGACGAAAAAAGAAGGCTAAAAAACTTCAAAGACCCGATTGAGGTTCAGATAGGCTTTTTTGGGTATGAAACAATACACTGACGGCTTAAAGCTGTCAAAGCCGTAGAACTAACTGAGGGCTTCATTTTGACTGGTTATGGCTCCCGTAAGTCTAAACGAGCCAACAGTTATGGCCGTCGGAAGAATCGATATCCAAGGGTGCAACATCTGCTGTGCAAGGTGCAACATCCGTCCAAAATGCCAAAACAGCACTGTGCGACTTTAATAAATGGGTGCATGGATTTGAAATGAAACAGTGCCATGGTGCACCACTATCCAGGGTGGTAAATCGAAGACCAGTCACGGTGACCCCGTTTTAACGTAAAAATTCACGTGACGGAAAAAAGAAGGCAAAAAAACTTCAAAGACCCGATTGAGGTTCGGATAGCCTTTTTTGGGTATGAAACTATCCATTGACGGCTTAAATCCGTCAAAGCCGTAGAACTCACTAAGAGATTCGTGTTGACTGGTTATGGCTCCCGTAACTCTACGCAAGCCAATAGTTATGGCCGTCCGAAGAATTGATATCCAAGGGTGCAACATTGCGGTGCAAGGTGCAACATCCGTCCAAAATGCCGAAAAAGCGCCGGACGAATTTAATAAATGGGTGCATGGATTTGAAATGGAACAGTACCATGGTGCACCACTCTCCAGGGATTGTAAATCGAAGACCAGCCGCGGTGACCCCGTTTTAACGTAAAAATTCACGTGACGAAAAAAAGAAGGCTGAAAAAACTTCAGAGACCCGATTGAGGTTCGAATTGCCTTTTTTGGGTATGAAACTGTTCATTGACGGCTTAAAGCCTTCAAAGCCGTAGAACTCACTGAGAGCTTCGTTTTGACTAGTTGTGGCTCCCGTAACTCTAAACGAGCCAACAGTTATGGTCGTCCGAAGAATCGATATCCATAGGGTGCAACATCTGCGGTGCAAGGTGCAACATCCGACCAAAATGCCGAAACAGCGCCCTGTGACTTTAAAAAATGGGTGCATGGATTTGAAATGTAACATTACCATGATGCACCATTCTCCAGGGATGGTAAATCGAAGACCAGCCACGGTGACCCCGTTTTAATGTAAAAATTCACGTGACGAAAAAAAGAAGGCTAAAAAAATTCAAAGACCCGATTGAGGTTCGGATAGCCTTTTTTGGGAATGAAACTATCCATTAACAACTTAAAGTCGTCAAAGCCATAGAACACAATGAGAGCTTCATTTTGACTGGTTATGGCT
Source organism: Allium cepa (assembly GCA_030765085.1). Classification (NCBI taxonomy): domain Eukaryota; kingdom Viridiplantae; phylum Streptophyta; class Magnoliopsida; order Asparagales; family Amaryllidaceae; genus Allium; species Allium cepa. Next base: position 247,138,784 of record CM060930.1, read on the forward strand.
CCCGTAACTCTAAACAAGCCAACAGTCATGGCCGTCAGAAGAATCGTTATCCACTGGGTGCAACATCTGCGGTACAAGGTGCAACATCCGTCCAAAATGCCGAAACAGCGCCGTGCGGCTTTAAGAAATGGGTGCATGGATTTGAAATGGAACAGTTCCATAGTGCACCACTATCCAGGGATGGTAAATCGAAGACCAGCCATGGTGACCCCGTTTTAACGTAAAAATTCACGTGACGAAAAAAAGAAGGCTAAAAAACTTCAGAGACCCGATTGAGGTTCGGATAGGCTTTTTTGGGTATGAAACTATCCACTGACGGCTTAAAGATGTCAAAGCCATAGAACTAACTGAGAGCTTCGTTTTTAATGGTTATGGCTCCCGTAAATCTAAACGGGCCAACAGTTATGGTCGTCGGGAGAATCGATATCCACTGGGTGCAACATCTGCGGTGCACGGTGCAACATCCGTCCAAAATGGCGAAACAGCGCCGTGCGACTTTAAGAAACGGGTGCATGGATTTGAAATTGAACAGTACCATGTTGCACCACTATCCAGGGATGGTAAATCGAAGACCAGCCACGGTGACACAGTTTTAACGTAAACATTCACGTGACGAAAAAAAAGAAGGCTAAAATACTTCAGAGACCCGATTGAGGTTCGGATAGCCTTTTTTGGGTATGAAACTATCCATTGAGGGGTTAAAGCTATCAATGCCATAGAATTCACCAAGAGCTTTGTTATGACTGGTTATGGCTCCCGTAACCTTAAACGAGCCAACAGTTATGGCCGTCGGAAGAATCGATATCCACAGGGTGTAACATCTGCGGTGAAAGGTGCAACATCCGCCCAAAATCCCGAAACAGCGATGTGCGACTATAAGAAATGGGTGCATGGATTTGAAATGGAACAGTACCATGGTGCACCATTATCCAAGGATGGTAAATCGAAGACCAGCCTCGGTGACCCCGTTTTAACATAAAAATTCACGTGATGAAAAAAAGAAGGCTAAAAAACTTTAGAGGCCCAATTGAGGTTCGGGTAGCCTTTTTTGGGTATGAAACTACCCATTGACGGCTTAAAACTGTCAAAGCCGTAGCACTCACTCAGAGGTTCGTTTTGACTGGTTATGGATGTTGTAACTCTAAACGAGCCAACAGTTATAGCCGTCGGAAGAATCGATATCCGTAGGGTGCAATATCTGCGGCGCAAGGTGCAACATCCATCCAAAATTCCGAAACAACGCCGTGTGACTTTAATAAATGGGTGTATGGATTTGAAATGGATCGCTACCATGGTGCACCACTATCCAGGGATGGTAAATCGAAGACTAGCCACGGTGACCCCGTTTTAACGTAAAAATTCACGTGACGGAAAAAAGAAGGCTAAAATACTTCAAAGACCAGATTGAAGTTCGGATAGCCTCTTTGGGTATGAAATTATCCATTGATGGCTTAAAGCCATCAAAGCCGAAGAACTCACTGACAGCTTCGTTTTGACTGCTTATGGCTCCCGTAGCTCTACACGAGCCAACAGTTGTGGCCGTCCGAAGAATCGATATCCATAGGGTGCAACATCTGCGGTGCAGGTGCAACATCCGTCCAAAATGCCGAAACAGCGCCATGCGACTTCAAGAAATAGGAGCATGGATTTGAAATGGAACAGTACCATCGTGCACCGCTCTCCAGGGATGGTAAATCGAAGACCGTCCACTGTAACCCGGTTTTAACGTAAAAATTCACGTGACGAAAAAAAGAAGGCTAAAAATCTCAAAGACCCGATTGAGGTTCGGATAGCCTTTTTTGGGTATGAAACTACCCATTGATGGCTTAAAGCTGTCAAAGTCGTAAAACTCATTGAGAGATTCGTTTTGACTGGTTTTGGCTCCCGTAACTCTAAACGAGCCAACAGTTATAACCTTCAGAAAAATCGATATCCATAGGGTGCAACATCTGCGGTGCAAGGTGCAACATCCGCCCAAAATGCCGAAACAGCGTCGTGCGCCCTTAAGAAATGAGTGCATGGATTTGACATGGAACAGTACCATGGTGCACCACTATCCAGGGATGGTAAATAGACGACCAGCCACGGTGACCCCGTTTTAACGTAAAAATTCACGTGACGAAAAAAAGACGGCTAAAAAACATCGGAGACCCGATTGAGGTATGGATAACCTTTTTTGGTTATGAAACTATCCAGTGATGGCTTAAAGCAATCAAAGCCATAGAACTCAGTGAAAGCTTCATTTTAACTGGTCATGGCTCCCGCAACTCTAAACAGGCCAACAGTTATGGCCATCGGAAGAATCGATATCCACAGGGTGCAACATCTACGGTGCAAGGTGCAACATCCGTCCAAAATGCCTAAACAGCGCCGTGCGACTTTAAGAAATGGGCGCATGGATATGAAATGGAACATTACCATGGTGCACCACTCTCCAGGGATGGCAAATCGTAGACCAGCAACGGTGACCCCGTTTTAATGTAAAAATTCACGTGACGAAAAAAGAAGGCTAAAAAAAGTCAGAGACCCGATTGAGGTTCGGGTAGCTTTTTTTGGGTATGAAACTATCCATTGACGGCTTAAACTGTCAAAGCCATAGAACTCAACGAGACCTTTGATTTGACTTGTTATGGCTCCCATAACTCTAAACGAGGCAACAGTTATCGTCGTTCGAAGAATCGATATCCATAGGGTGCAACATCTGAGGTGCAAGGTGCAACATCACTCAAAAATGCCAAAATAGCGCCGTGCGACTTTAAGAAATGTGTGCATGGATTTGAAATGGATACCATGGTGCATCACTCCTCAGGAATGGTAAATCGAAGACCAGCCACGGTGACCCCGTTTTAATGTAAAACTTAATATGACGAAAAAAAGAAGGCTAAAAAACATCAGAGACCCGATTGAGGTTCGTATAGCCTTTTTTGGGTATGAAACTATCCATTGACGGCTTAAAGCGGTCAAAGCCATAGAACTCACTGCGAGCTTTGTTTTAACTGTTTATGGCTCCCGTAACTCTAAACGAGCCAATAGTTATGGCCGTCGGAATAATCGATATCCAAGGGTGCAACATCTACGGTGCGAGGTGCAACATGCGTCCAAAATGCCGAAACAGCGCCGTGCGACTTAAAGAAAAGGGTGAATGGATTTGAAATGGAACATTACCATGGTGCACCATTCTCCAGGGATGGTAAATCGAAGACCAGCAACGTTGACCCCATTTTAATGTAAAATTTCAAGTGACGAAAAGAAAAAGGCTAAAAAACTTCAGAGATCCGATTGAGGTTCGGTTAGCATTTTTTGGGTATTAAACTATCCATTGACGGTTTAAAGCTGTCAAAGCCATAGAACTCACCGAGAGCTTCGTTTTAATTGGCTATTAATCCCGTAACTCGAAACGAGCCAATAGTTATGGCCGTCCGAAGAATCAACATCCATAGGGTGCAACATATGCGATGCAAGGTGCAACATCCATCCAAAATGCCGAAACAGCGCTGTGCTACTTTAAGAAATGGGTGCATGGATTTGAAATGGAACAGTACCATGGTGCACCACTCTCCAGGGATGGTTAATCGAAGACCAGCCACGGTGACCCCGTTTTATTGTAAAAATTCATGTGACGAAAAAATAAAGGCTAAAAAACTTCAGAGACCCGATTGATGTTCGGATCGGCTTTTTTGGGTGTGAAACTATCCACTGACGTCTTAAAGCTGTCAAATCCGTGGAACTTACTGAGAGCTTCACTTTGACTAGTTATGGCTCCCGTAACTCAAAACGAGCCAACAATTATGGCCGTCGAAAGAATCGATATCCAAGGGTGCAATATCTGCGGTGCAAGGTGCAACATCCATCCATAATGCCGAAACAGCACCGTACGACTTTAATAACTGCGTGCATGGATTTGAAATGGAACAGTACCGTGGTGCATTACTATCCAGGGATGGTAAATCGAAGACCAGAAACGGTGACCCTGTTTTAACGTAAAAATTGACGTGACGGAAAAAAGAAGGCTAAAAAACTTCAAATACCCGATTGAGGTTCGGATAGCCTTTTTAGGTATGAAACTATCCATTGACGGATTAAATCCATCAAAGACGTAGAACTCGTTGAGAGCTTCATTTTGACTGGTTATGGATCCCGTAACTCTAAACTAGCCAACAGTTATGGCCGTCTGAAAAAATCGATATCCATAGGGTGCAACATCTGCGGTGCGAGGTGCAACATCCGTCCAAAATGCCAAAACAGTGTCGTGCGACTTTAAGAAATGGGAGCATGGATTTGAAATGGAATAGTACCATGGTGCAACACTCTCCAGGAATGGTAAATCGAAGACCAGCCACGGTGACTCCGTTTTAATGTAAAAATTCACGTGACGGAAAAAAGAAGGCTAAAAAACATTTTTTGGGTATGATACTATCCATTGATAGCTTAAATCCTTCAAAGTCATTGAACTCACTGAGAGCTTCGTTTTGACTGGTTATGGCACCAGAACTCTAAACGAGCCAACAGTTATGGTCGTCCAAAGAATCGATATCCATAGGGTGCAACATTTGCGGTGCAAGGTGCAACATCCGTCGAAAATGCCAAAACAGCACCATGTGACTTTAAAAAATGGGTTCATGGATTTGAAATGGAACAATACCATGGTGCACTACTCTCTAGGGATGGTAAATCGAAGACCAGCCACAGTGACCCCGTTTTAATGTAGAAATTCACTTGATGAAAAAAAGAAGGCTAAAAAATTTCAGAGGCCCGATTGAGGTTCGGATAGCCGGATAGCCTTTTTTGGGAAGATACTATCCATTAACAACTTAAAGCCGTCAAACCCATATAACTCACTAAGAGCTTCATTTTGACTGGTTATGGCTCCCGTAACTCTAATTGAGCCAACAGTTATGACCGTCAGAAGAATCGATATCCACTGGGTGCAACATCTGCGGTGCAAGGTGCAACACCCGTCCAAAATGCCGAAACAGCGCCGTGCGACCTTATAAAATGGGTGCATGGATTTGAAATGGAACAGTGCCATGGTGCACCACTGTCCAGGGATGGTAAATCTAAGACCAGCCACGGTGACCCTGTTTCAACGGAAAAATTCACGTGACGAAACAAAAAAGGCTAAAAAACTTCAGAGACCCGATTGAGGTTTGGATAGGCTTTTTAGAGTAGGAAACTATCCACTGACGGCTTAAAGCTGTCAAAGTCGTAGAAATAACTGAGAGCGTAGTTCTGACTAGTTATGCCTCCCGTAACTCCAAACGAGCCAACAGTTATGGCCATCGGAAGAATCGGTATCCACAGAGCGCAACATCTACAGTGTAAGGTGCAACATCCATCCAAAATGCCGAAACAGCACCGTGCGACTTTACGAAACGGGTGAATGGATATGAAATGGAATAGTATCATGGTGCACCACTATCCAGGGATGGTAAATCGAGGACCAGGCACGGTGATCCCGTTTTAACGTAAAAATTCACGAGACAAAAAAAAAGAAGGCTAAAAAACTTCAAAGACCCGATTGAGGTTCGGATAGGCTTTTTTGGGTATGAAACTGTCCACTGACGGCTTAAAGCTGTCAAGGCCGTAGAACTAACCGAGGGCTTCGTTTTGACTAGTTATGGCTCCCGTAAATCTAAACGAGCCAACAGTTATGGTCGTCGGAAGAATCGATATCCAAGTGTGCAACATCTGCGGTGCAAGGTGCAACATCCGTCCAAAATGCCTTAACAGCGTTGTGCGACTTTAATAAATGGGTGCATGGATTTGAAATTGAATAGTACCATGGTGCACCACCATCCAGGGATGGTAAATTGAAGACCAGTCACGGTGACCCCGTTTTAACGTAAAAATTCACGTGACGAAAAAAAGAAGCCTAAAAAACTTCAAAGACCCGATTGAGGTTCGGATGGTCTTTTTTGGGGATGAAACTATCCATTAACGGCTTAAAGTCATCAAAGCCGTAGAACTCACTGAGAGATTCGTTTTGACTGGTTATGGTTCCCGTAAATCTACACGAGCCATAGTTATGGTCGTCCGAAGAATAGATATCCACAGGGTGCAACATCTACGCTGCAAGGTGCAACATCCGTCAAAAATGCCGAAACAGCATCGTGCGACATTAAGAAATGGGTGCATGGATTTGAAATGTAACAGTTCCATGGTTCACCACTTCCAGGGATGGTAAATCGAAGACCAGCCACGGTGACTCCGTTTAACGTAAAAATTCACGTGACCAAAAAAATGCTCAAAAACTTCAAAGACCCGATTGAGGTTCAGATTGCCTTTTTTGGGTATGAAACTATCAATTGATGGCTTAAAGCCTTCAAAGCCGTAGAACTCACTGAGAGCTTCGTTTTGACTGGTTATGGCTCCCGTAACTCTAAACGAGCCAACAGTTATGGTCGTTGAAGAATCGATACTCAAGGGTGCAACATCTACGGTGCAAGGTGCAACATACGTCCAAAATGCCGAAACACCGCCGTACGAATTTAATAAATGGGTTTATGGATTTGAGATGGAACAGTACCATGGTGCACAACTCTCCAGGTATGGTAAATCGAAGACAAGCCACGGTGACCCCGTTTTAACGTAAAAATTCACGTGACAAAAAAAAGAAGTCTAAAAAACTTCAAAGCCCCGATTGAGGTTCGGATTGCCTTTTTTGGATATGAAACTATTCAATGACGGCTTAAAGCCTTCAAAGCCGTAGAACTCACTGAGAGCTTTGTTTTGACTGGTTATGGCTCCCGTAACTCTAAACGAGCCAACAGTTATGGCCGTTCGATGAATCGATATCCATAGGGTGCAACATCTGCGGTGCAAGGCGCAACATCCGTTCTAAATGCCGAAACAGCGCCCTGTGGCTTTAAAAAATGGGTGCATGGATTTGAAATGGAACAGTACCATGATGCACCACTCTCCAGGAATGGTAAATCGAAGACCAACCACGGTGACCCCGTTTTAATAAATTCATGTGACGAAAAAAGAAGGCTAAAAAACTTCAAAGACCCGATTGAGGTTCGGATAGCCTTTTTTGGGAATGAAACTATCCATTAAAAACTTAAAGCCGTCAAAGCCATAGGACACACTGAGAGCTTCGTTTTGACTAGTTATGGCTCCCGTAAATCTAAATGAGCCAACAGTTAGGGCCGTCAGAAGAATCGTTATCCACTGGGTGCAACATTTGCGGTGCAAGGTGCAACATCCGTCCAAAATGCCGAAACAGCACCATGCGACTTTAAGAAATGGGCGCTTGGATTTGAAATGGAACAGTACCATGGTACACCACTATCCAGGGATGGTAAATCGAAGACCAGCCACGATGACCCCGTTTTAATGTAAAAATTCACATGACGAAAAAAAAGGCTAGAAAATTTCAGAGACCCGAGTGAAGTTCGGATAGCCTTTTTTGGGAATGATACTATCCATTAACAACTTAAAGTCATCAAACCCATATAACTCATTGATAGCTTCGTTTTGACTAGTTATGGCTCCCGTAACTCTAAACGAGTCAACAGTTATGGCCGTCATAAGAATCGATATCCATTGGGTGCAACATCAGCGGTGCAAGGTGCAACATCCGTCCAAAATGTCGAAACAGCGCCGTGCGACTTTAAGAAATGGGTGCATGGATTTGAAATGGAACTTTAGCATGGTGCACCACTATCCAGGGATGGTAAATCGAAGACCAGCCACGGTGAGCCCGTTTTAACGCAAAAATTCACGTGACGAAACAAAGAAGGCTAAAAAACTTCAGAGACCTGATTGAGGTTCGGATAGGCTTTTTATGGTATGAAACTATCCACTGACGGCTCCTGTAACTCTAAACGAGCCAACAGTTATGGCCGTCGAAAGAATTGATATCCACAGGGTGCAACATCTACGGTGTAAGGTGCAACATCCGTCCAAAATTCCGAAACAGCGCCGTGCGACTTTAAGAAACGGGTGCATGGATTTGAAATGGAACAGTACCATGGTGTGCCACTATCCAGGGATGGTAAATCGAGGACCAGGCACAGTGATCCTGTTTTGACATAAAAATTCACGTGATGAAAAAAAGAAGGCTAAAAGACAGCGTTGTGCGACTTTAATAATGGGTGCATGGATTTGAAATGGAACAGTACCATGGTGCACCATTATCCAGGGATGGTAAATCGAAGACCAGTCACGGTGACCCCGTTTTAACGTAAAAATTCACGTGATGAAAAAAAGAAGGCTTAGAAACTTCAAAGACCCGATTGAGGTTCGGATAGCCATTTTTGGGTATGAAACTATCCATTGATGGCTTAAAGCGGTCAAAGCCGTAGAACTCACTGAGAGCTTTGTTTTGACTGGTTATGGCTCCCGTAACTCTACACAAGCCAACAGTTATGGCTATCCGAAGAATCGATATCCACAGGGTGCAACATCTGCGATACAAGGTGCAACATCCGTAAAAAATGCCGAAACAGCGCCGTGCATCATTAATAAATGGGTGCATCATTAAGAAACAGCGCTGTGCAAGGTTCACCACTCTCCAGGGATGGCAAATCGTAGACCAGCCACGGTGACTCCGTTTTAACGTAAAAATTCACGTGACGAAAAAGAGAAGGCTAAAAACTTCAAAGACCCGATTGAGGTTTGGATTGCCTTTTTTGGGTATGAAACTATCCATTGACGGCTTAAAGATGTCAAAGCCATAGAACTCACTGATAGCTTCATTTTAACTTGTTATGGCTCCTGTAACTCTAAACAAGCCAACAGTTATGGCCGTCAGAAGAATCGATATCCGAAGGTGCAACATCTGAGGTGCAAGGTGCAACATTCTTTCAAAATGCCGAAATAGCGTCGTACGAATTTAATAAATAGTTGCATGGATTTGAAATGGAACAGTACCATGGTGCTCTACTTTCCAGGGATTGTAAATCGAAGAACAGCCACGGTGACCCCGTTTTAACGTAAAAATTCACGTGACGAATAAAAGAAGGCAAAAAAAATTCAAAGACCCGATTGAGGTTCGGATAGCCTTTTTTGGGTATTAAACTATCCATTGACGGTTTAAAGCAGTCAAACCCGTAGAACTCACTTAGAGCTTCGTTTTGACTGGTTATGGCTCCCGTAACTCTTAACGAGCCAACAGTTATGGTCGTCCGAAGAATCGATATCCATAGGGTGCAACATCTACGGTGCAAGGTGCAATATCCGTCCAAATGCCGAAAAAGCGCCGTGCAACTTTAAGAAATGGGTGCATTGATTTGAAATGGAACGGTACCATGGTGCACCACTATCCATGGATGGTAAATCGAAGACTAACCACGGTGACCCCGTTTTAACTTAAAAATTCACGTGACAAAAAAAAGAAGGCTAAAAAACTTCAGAGACCCGATTGAGGTTCGGATAGCCTTTTTTGGGTATCAAACTATCCATTGACATCTTAAAGCTATCAAAGCCGTAGAACTCACTGAGAGCTTCGTTTTGACTGGTTATGTCTCCCGTAACCTTAAACGAGCCGACAGTTATGGCCGTCGGAAGGATCGATATCCACAGGTTGCAACATCTGCGGTGCAAGGTGCAACATCCGTCAAAAATGCCGAAACAGCGTCGTGCGACTTTAAGAAATGGGTGCATGGATTATAAATGAAATAGTACCATGGTGCACCACTATCCAGGGATGGTAAATCGAAGACCAGCCAGTGTGACTCCGTTTTAACATAAAAATTCACGTGACGAATAAAAGAAGGCTGAAAACCTTCAGAGACCCGATTGAGGTTCGGATAGCCTTTTTAGGGTATGAAACTACCCAATGACGGCTTAAAGCTATCAAAGCCATAGAACTCACTGAGAGGTACGTTTTAACTGGTTATTGCTCCCGTAACTCTAAACGAGCCAATAGTTATAGCCGTCGGAAGAATCGATATCTGCAGGGTGCAATATCTACGGTGCAAGGTGCAACATCCGTCCAAAATGCCGAAACAGCATCGTGCGACTTTACTAAATGGGTGCTTGGATTTGAAATGGAACACTACCATGGTGCACCACTATCCAGGGACGGTAAATCGAAGACCAGCCACGGTGACCCCGTTTTAACGTAAAAATTCATGTGACGAAAAAAAGAAGGCTAAAAAACTTCAAAGACTCGATTGAGGTTCGGATAGCCATTTTGGGTATGAAATTATCCATTGACCCTTTAAAGCCTTCAAAACCATAGAACTCACTGAGATCTTTGTTTCGACTGGTTAGGCTTCCGTAACTCTACACGAGCCAACAGTTATGGAAGTCCGAAGAATCGATATCCACAGGGTTCAACATCGCGGTGCAAGGTGCAACATCCGTCCAAAATGCCGAAACAGTGCCGTGTGACTTTAAGAAATGGGTGCATGGATTTGAAATAGAACAGTACCATGGTGCACCACTCTCCAGGGATGGTAAATCGAAGACTGTCCACGGTGACCCCGTTTTAATGTAAAAATTCACGTGACGAAAAAAGAAGGCTAAAAAACTTCAGAGAGCCGATTGAGGTTCGGATAGCCTTTCTTGGGTATGAAACTATCCATTGGTGGCTTAAAGCTGTCAAGGCCGTTGAATTCACTGAGAGCTTCGTTTTGACTGGTTATGACTTCCGTAACTCTAAACGAGTCAATAGTTATGGCCGTCGGAAGAATCGATATCCACAGGGTGCAACATCTACGGTGCAAGGCGCAACATCCGTCCAAAATGCCGAAACAGCGCTGTGCGACTTTAAGAAATAGTTGCATGGATTTGAAATGGAATAGTACCATGGTGCACCACCATCCAGGGATGGTAAATAGAAGACCATCCACGGTGACCCCGTTTCAACGTAAAAATTCACGTGACGAATAAAAGAAGGCTAAAAAACTTCAAAGACCCGATTGAGGTTCGGATAGCCTTTTTTGGGTATGAAACTACCCATTGACGGCTTAAAGCTGTCAAAGCCATAGAACCCACTGAGAGGTTCGTTTTGACTGGTTTTGGCTCCCGTAACTCTAAACGAGCCAACAATTATAGCCGTCAGAAGAATCGATGTCCACAGGGTGCAACATCTGTGGTGCAAGGTGCAACATCCATCCTAAATGCCGAAACAACACCGTGCGACCTTAAGAAATGGGTGCATGGATTTGACATGGAACAGTACCATGGTGCACCACTATCCAGCGTTGGTAAATCGAAGACCAGCCACGGTGACCCCGTTTTAACGTAAAAATTCACGTGACGAAAAAAAGAAGGCTAAAAAACTTTGGAGACCCGATAGAGGTTCGGATAACCTTTTTTGGTTAATAAACTATCCAGTGACCGGTTAAAGCAATCAAAGCCATAGAACTCACTGAGAGCTTCATTTTGACTGGTCATGGCTCTTGCAACTCTAAACAAGCCAACAGTTATGGCCATCGGAAGAATCGATATCCACAGGGTGCAACATCTACGGTGCACAGTGCAACATCCGTCCAAAATGCCGAAACCGCGCCGTGTGACATTAAGAAATGGGTGCATGGATTTGAAATGGAACATTACCATGGTGCACCACTCTCCAGGGATGGTAAATCGTAGACCAGCAACGGTGACCCCGTTTTAATGTAAAAATTCACGTGACGAAAAAAAGAAGGCTAAAAAACGTCAGAGTCCCGATTGAGGTTCGGGTAGTTTTTTTGGGTATGAAACTATCCATTGACGGCTTAAAGCAGTCAAAGCCATAGAACTCACCGAGAGCTTCGTTTTGATTTGTTATGGCTCCCGTAACTCTAAACGAGCCAATAGTTATCGTCGTCCGAAGAATCGATATCCATAGGGTGCAACATCTGTGGTGCAAGGTGCGACATCAGTCCAAAATGCCGAAATAGCACCGTGCGACTTTAAGAAATGTGTGCATGGATTTGAAATGGAACAGTACCATGGTGCACCATTCTCCAGGGATGGTAAATCGAAGACAGGCCACGGTTACCCCGTATTAATGTAAAAATTAACGTAACGAAAAAAAGAAGGCCAAAAAACTTCAGAGACCCGATTGAGGTTCGGATAGCCTTTTTGGGTATGAAACTATCCATTGATGGCTTAATGCGGTCAAAGCCATAGAACTCACTGCGAGCTTCGTTTTAACTGTTTATGGCCCCGTAACTCTAAATGAGCCAATAGTTATGGCGGTCGGAAGAATCGATATGCATAGGGTGCAACATCTGCGGTGCAAGGTGCAACATCCGTCCATAATGCTGAAACAGTGCCTTGCGACTATAAGAAATGGGTACATGGATTTGAAATGAAACAGTACCATGGTGCACCACTATCCAGGGATGGTATATCGAAGACCAGCTACGGTGACCCCGTTTTAACGTAAAAATTCACGTGGCGAAAAAAAGAAGGCTAAAAAACTTCAGAGACCCGATTAAGGTTCGGATAGGATTTTTTGGTTGTGAAACTATGCACTGACGGCTTAAAGCCGTCAAAGCCATAGAACTAACAGAGAGCTTCGTTTTGGCTGGTTATGGCTCCCGTAACTCTAAACGAGCTAACAGTTATGGCCGTCGGAAGAATCGATATCCAAGGGTGCAACATCTGCGGTGCAAGGTGCAACATTCGTCCAAAATGCCGAAACAGCGTCATGCAACTTTAATAAATGGGTGCATGGATTTGAAATGGAATAGTGCCATGGGGCACCACTATCCAGGGATGGTAAATCGAAGACCAGCCAAGGTGACCCGTTTTAACGTAAAATTTCACGTGACGAAAAAAAGAAGGCTGAAAAACTTCAAAGACCCGATTGAGGTTTGGATATCCTTTTTTGGGTATGAAACTATCCAGCGACGGCTTAAAGCAATCAATGCCATAGAACTCACTGAGAGCTTCATTTTGACCGGTTATGGCTCCCGTAACTCTAAACGAGCCAACAGTTATGGCCGTCGGAAGAATCGATATCCAAGGGTGCAACATCTACGGTGTAAAGTGCAACATCTGTCCAAAATGCCGAAACAGCGTCGTGCGACTTTAAGAAATGGGTGCATGGATTTGAAATGGAACATTACCATGGTGCACCACTCTCCAGCGATGGTTAATCGAAGACCAGCAATGGTGACCCCGTTTTAATCTAAAATTTCACGTGACAAAAAAAAGAAGGCTAAAAAACTTTAGAGACCCGATTGAGGTTCGGTTAGCCTTTTTTGGGTATGAAACTATTCATTGACAGTTTAAAGCTGTCAAAACCATAGAACTCACCGAGAGCTTCGTTTTGACTGGCTATGGCTCCCGTAACTCTAAACGAACCAACAGTTATGGTCGTCCGAAGAATCGATATCCACAGGGTGCAACATCTACGCTGCAAGGTGCAACTTTCGTCGAAAATGCCGAAACAGCGCCGTGCAACATTAAGAAATGGGTGCATAGATTTTAAATGGAACAGTACCGTGGTGCACCACTCTCCAGGGATGGTAAATCGAAGACCAGCCACGGTGACCCCGTTTTAACATAAAAATTCATGTGACGAAAAAAAGAATTCTAAAAAACTTCAGAGACCCTATTGATGTTCGGATCGGCTTTTTTGGGTATGAAACTATCCGCTGAAGACTTAAAGCTGTCAAAGCCATACAACTAACTGAGAGCTTTATTTTGACTAGTTACGGCCCCCGTAACTCAAAACAAGCCAACAGTTATGGCTGTCGGAAGAATCAATATCCAAGGGTGCAACATCTGCGGTGCAAGGTGCAACATCCATCCAAAATGCCGAAATAGAGCCATGTGACTTTAAAAAATGGGTGCATGGATTTGAAATGGAACAGTGCCATGGTGCACCACTATCCAGGGTTGGTAAATCGAAGACCGGCCAAGGTGACCCCATTTTAATGTAAAAATTCACGTGACAAAAAAAGAAGGCTAAAAGATTTCAAAGACCCGATTGAGGTTCGGATAGCCTTTTTTGGGAATGATACTATCCATTAACAACTTAAAGCCGTCAAACCCATATAACTCACTGAGATCTTCGTTTTGACTTGTTATGGATCCCATAACTCTAAACGAGCCAACAGTTATGGTCGTCAGCAGAATCGATATCCATTGGGTGCAACATCTGCGGTGCAAGGTGCAACATCCGTCCAAAATGCCGAAACAGCGTCGTGCGACTTTACGAAATGGGTGCGTGGATTTGAAATGGAACAGTGTCATGGTGATCCATTGTCCAGGGATGGTAAATCGAAGACCAGCCTCGGTGACCCCGTTTTAACGTAAAAATTCACGTGACGAAACAAAGAAGGATAAAAACTTCAGCGACCCGATTGAGGTTCGGATAGGCTTTTTAGGGTATGAAACTATCCACTGACGGCTTAAAGCTGTCAAAGCCGTAAAACTAATTAAGAGCGTAGTTTTGACTAGTTTTGTCTCCCGTAAATCTGATCAAGCCAACAGTTATGGCCGTCGAAAGAATCGATATCCACAGGGTGCAACATATGCGGTGTAAGTTGCAACATCCGACCAAAATGCCGAAATAGCACCGTGCGACTTTAAGAAATGGGTGCATGGATTTGAAATGGAACAGTACCATGGTGCACCACTATCCAGGGATGGTAAATCGAGGGCCGGGCACGGTGATCCCGTTTTAAAGTAAAAATTCACGTGACAAGAAAAGAAGGCTAAAAAACTTCAAAGACCCGATTGAGGTTCGGATAGGCTTTTTTGGGTATGAAATTATCCACTGACGGCTTAAAGCTGTCAAAGCCGTAGAACTAACTGAGGGCTTCGTTTTGACTGGTTATGGCTCTCGTGACTCTAAACGAGCCAACAGTTATGGCCGTCGGAAGAATCGATATCCAAGTGTGCAACATCTACGGTGCAAGGTGCAACATACGTCCAAAATGCCGAAACAGCGCTGTGCGACTTTAATAAATGGGTGCGTGGATTTGAAATGGAACAGTACCATGGTGCACCACTATCTAGGGATGGAAAATCGAAGACAAGTCACGGTGACCCCGATTTAACGTAAAAATTCACATGACAAAAAAAAGAAGGCTAAAAAACTTCAAAGACCCGATTGAGGTTCGGATAGACTTTTTTGGGCATGATACTATCCATTGACGCTTAAAGCCGTCAAAACCGTAGAACTCACTGAGAGATTCGTTTTGACTAGTTATGGCTTCCGTAACTCTACACGAGCCAACAGTTATGGCCGTCCAAAGAATCGATATCCACAGGGTGCAACATCTGCGCTGCAAGGTACAATATCCGTCAAAAATGCCGAAACAGCGTCAGGCGACATTGAGAAATAGGTGCATGGATTTGAAATGGAACAGTATCATGGTTCACCACTTCCAGGGATGGTAAATCGAAGACCAGCCACGGTGACTCCGTTTTAATGTAAAAATGTGTTATCCCGCGTTTTGGCAGTACCATGTGTTATCCCGCGTTTTGGCAAGGTCGAGATATCAAGGAATCAGCAGATGAATAAGGGTCATGCACCCTCAGTACTTAGAATGACAGTTTCGGTATGGATATCAATGAATTTTGTCCGGTTCCAAATTGAGACACAACTGATAAGACACGACAAGCAAAGTCAAGAAAGGCAGCATTTCAAATCGATGAGTCAGTCCGAGCCCGTATGCTCAAGATGTGATCGATGCAAGCTTAAGGGGCTACTACGACTTCGAAACCATCAAATTGCACGTCTTCGTATCCATTGAAGTTTTTTCCTTCGTATCAACAATTTGGAAGTCTTTCGAATCCATAGAGGCATTCCACTTCGAAACCATCGAGCAACCACCTATTCGTATCAATCAACTGGAGACCACCGATATCGATACGAACAAGGCTACGCACCGATTCCATAAAACACGATACATTCATATCCACCAAAGCACCTCACTCGAATCCATCTTGCGTGATTACTTCGTATCGATCAATTCAGGCAAGACACGATCGGTGCGAATGAAATAGGGTTTGAATCTATGGTGTGGTTGAAGCCTTCGAATCCATCGAATAGAAGCAGCGAGATATTTGGAACAACTCGATCAAACTGGCCAAAAAGGCGGATTGATGCAAAGTTCACGCTCCACGTCATCACAAACTCACATGCTGGCATCGACACGAAGACATGGATACGAGCAGATCGATTCGAACAGAGCGAAACGTCCAAAAAACACCATTTCGAATCGACCATAACTCGAGATCTACAAGTCCAAATGCCATGAAATTTTCATAGAAGCTTGCATACATGTTGAAGAATGTCCACACCAAATTTCACCTCGATTGGATAATTTTTTGATCGATTCGAATGGAGTTCGAATCGATCCCGAAGTGGGCCCAATTTTTTGAGGCCGGGCATGTGGGCCCCCTCACGTGCCAAAAGTGGTCTCCCGAATTTTCAGCGAAATATCAGCCTCCTACGCCTATAAATAGAGCCCCCGGTCATTAAGTAGGGGATCGGACAATTTTTAGAGACAAAGCACGCCCGAACGCAGCCAGAATCACTCCATATCATCATCGCTGCCATTAATTTCGAATTTGGACTTACTATCTGCTGTACTTTGACATAAAAAGCTATATTCTCCGAATATCGAGTAATAAAGTGACAAAACTTCATAGTGGACGTAGGCGATACGCCGAACCACTTTAAATTACCGTCTTTTCTGCGACTTGGAGTTTTGTTAGATAATCCTCATTTTCAATTTGATTTCTTCATTTATTATCTATTCAAAAAAATTCGAAGAGTGTTGTGGCCAATTTTGGTACAAACACTTTGGTGCTTTCACTGAGAAACCCAGATTTTCTCCTGCTCGTTGGATCTATCATCGATACCGAATTGCGTAAATATAAGAGAGAGATCCAGATTTCAATTTCAGATTCCTTCCGTACTATTCAGATTTGCCAAAGTCTAGGAAAGGATTCTACATCTTAAGATGGTTAGTATTAGAACTACCTCCAACGTCGGCGATCGGGAAGGCTGGGATAGGCAGAACCCCGTGCAGTTACCATCAAACAATCAGAACGTAGCCGGACCCTCAGATTCACAAGGCCCGGTTACTAGACAGGAATTCCAATTATTTCTTCAAGAGTTGACACAAAGCCGTCAGCAGCTAACTGAACAGCTACGCGCGAATGCAGAGCTAACGCACCAGTTAAATCGCCAGAAGCATAGAAGGCGTAGGAGGGACCAAGGCATTCGCTCCTCCACAGAGAGCTCTGCTTCTTTTGGATATAATCACAGATCCGTTCGCCCTCGACCAGATGAAGTTTATGCGCAGGCCATAGGACAACAGCCCGCGTTGACCGTTGGGCAGATAAGGGTTGGACCATCAGCAAGTTGCCATATTGGACCCTCCTCCAGGGGAGGTACTACACCTCAATACACAACGGATAATCGTACTGCCACAGCCACCGCAGTTGACATAGGGGTTGATCCCCAAAATCAGCAAGGGCGTACTCCTGAACCATACGTCCCAGAAAACATCAAGCTAAGGAGGCGATATGCGGATCGTCGACAGCGCCCGATCCCACCTCGCGATGTGGAACCCGACCACACTTTGGCTCACCGCGCTCAGAATATAGTGACACCAGACCACTCAGCCATGGTACGCCAAATGATTTGCGAGAGTCAGGGCTTAACAAATGACGATTGGGGAATCTCTCGAAGTCATACTCCGTTCACAGATGACATATTATATGTTGAACCTCCTCGGCGATTCGGGATGCCGACTCTGCCTATGTATGAAGGAAGGTCCGACCCTAATCAGCATATTCTGAAATACGAATGGTCGATGACTGCTGCAAGAGCTGATGATGCAGTAAAGTGTCGTAGTTTTCCCATTTCTTTATGGGGAATTGCGATGATGTAGTTTACACGATTACCACCATGATCAATCTCTTTGTTTGATCAGTTGGCTACTAAATTTGTTGAACAGTTTCGTATACACATTGCTAGGCCTAAATGCGTTAATACTTTATCTAGTGTCACTCAAGCTCCTGGAGAGACACTCAGGCGATATTTGGACAGATTCAATGCCGCTTGTGCAGAGATCACCAACCCCAATGATAATTCGATCTTGATTGCCTTGACTAAAGGGATTGACCCCGATTCAGGATTAGGAAATTGGCTAGCTGGGAAGCCTCCCGCATCGTTGGATCGTTTCTACTCCAAAGCCTCTCAATTCTTAAGGCGTGAGGATGCGAAACAATCTAGGAAACAGGATGATGCGAGACCCAGCAATGAAGGGATTCAAAGCAACGTGGCAGTTAAACAGTCAGGGGAGAGCTCTAGAAAAGTCCAACTGAATATTCAAAACAAACAAACCCAGCCAAGAAACGGTGATAATAGAAATAAGAAGCAAGATCAGAATTGTGGCCCGCGACATAGGGCGCCAATGTTTGAAAGCTATACACCACTGAATACATCACTAGAGAACGTGTATCTACAAACTTGTAATGCGATGCAGTATAAGAAGCCTGCTCCGAAGCCATCGTCGGAGAGACAGATTCAAACAGGAAAGTTTTGTAGATTCCACGAGAGTTACGGACATAATACCAATGAGTGTAGACATTTGCAAGACCTTATTAAAAAGTTGATCAGGGAGAGGAAGTAAGATCAATTCGTGCGGGCGCCACAGGCTGGTGGTGTGGGCCGTCAAACCAAAACCGCACGCAAAATCAAGAAAGGCAAGAGGAGCCCGCTCGTACAGGCGGGAGATTGGTTATTAATAGAGTTAGTGGTGGTCCCCATCCAGCAGACCGAAGCTGGAGGGAAATGAAATCGTATGCCAATTCGATCAGGCATGTGGATTTCAAGAGTTGTAGTACGTTTGATGAAGGGGCCTCGACCAAACAACATAAAACGATGGCAGAGGACATCGTACTTAGAAACCGAGATGCTGATAAGGTCGAAGCCCCAACTATAGACCCACTAGTCATATCTTCCCTGGTTGGTCCTGCTTGGATGAAGAGGATCCTGGTGGACAGTGGGAGTTCGGTAAACATTTTGTTTAAGAGAGCATATGATCAAATGAAGATGGAAGCCAAAGATTTAAAGCCTTGTCAATCTAGAATCCATGGCTTCGATGGAAGTGCTAATATACCCACTGGAGTGGTGGAGTTGCCAGTGGAGTTAGGAGTCGGAGAACGCCGAAGAGTTTGAATGTTACAGTTTGATGTTTTAGATATCCACTCTCCGTACAATGCCTTTTTGGGCCGACCGTCCTTGCCGAATTCAGGACAGCGATTGCCCCGTGGTGTTTAACTTTGAAATTTCCCACTGATCGTAGGATTGGAGTCATTCAGGGAGATCAGGCTGCTGGGAGAGCCTGTTATGTTGCTGAACTGCGAGAAGCATAGCGAAAAGAAAAAGGAAAGGGTGTGGAGGAATCTCTCTACGTCCGTTTCGCCAACGATTGACAATTAGTGCTTGGGCCTCGGCCCGGGCACCACGACCAATTCCCGTGGGAGCTTGACCCCAGAGACAATGAAGATAATGATGAGTCTAAAGAAATTCAGGCTTCCCCATCCAAGCTGACGATTGATGTTCCAATCAGTGATGATGATGATTCAAAAATGATGAAAATTGGGTCTCGGCTAAGCCCACAAGCACAACAGGAATTGGTCGAATTTCTCCAAGCAAATCTTGACGTATTCGCTTGGATGCACTCTGATATGTGTGGAATCTCGCCAGACATCGCGAACCACACCTTTGAATATTGACCCACGGTATATCCCAGTCAAAAAAAAAGACGCGGTATGGATCCAGAGAGATCTGCTGCCCTCAAAGAAGAAATTGATAAGCTGAAGGCAAATGGGTTTATCCGGGATGATCTGTACCCGGAGGGGGTATCCAACCCTATACTTGTCCGAAAACGAAATGGGAAATGGAGGACGTGCATTATCACTCTGACTTATACAAGGCTTGTCCGAAAGACAGCTTTCCACTTCCCCGAATTGATCAACTTGTGGATTCAACGGCCGGACACGAATTATTATCTTTCATGGATGCTTACTCTGGTTACAATCAAATACCCATGCATGTGCCCGACCAAGAACATACGAGCTTCATAACTGATCTGGGACTATACTGCTACAAGGTCATGCCTTTTGGATTAAAGAATGTCGGAGCAACTTACCAACGCTTAGTTAACCGGATGTTTTCCAACCAGATCGGAAAGACTATGGAAGTTTATGTAGATGACATGTTGGTAAAATCACGGTACTCCACTGATCACATCAAAGACTTAGAGTCAATGTTCAATATCCTCCGGAGATACGAGATGAAGCTTAATCCGCTAAAGTGTCATTTTGGAGTCGCATCCGGAAAATTCCTTGGGTTCATCGTCAACGTTCGAGGGATAGAGGCCAACCCTGAAAAGATCTGGGCCATCAGAAATCTTCAAACTCCAAGGAAATAAAGCAGGTTCAGAGCCTTAACGGGAAGGTTGCAGCACTGAGCAGGTTCATCTTGAAATTAACTAACAAATGCATCCCCTTCTTCGATCTAATCCGAAAAGGGAAACGAAACTTCGAATAGACTACGGAATGCGAGGGCGCATTTCAATCACTAGTTCAACATCTTTCCACACCGCCGATTCTTTCAAAGCCTGTTGACCATGAACAGTTATATCTTACCCGGCGGTATCTGAAAATGCAATCTGCGCTGCGTTAGTTTGGGAGGAAGACCGGGTGCAGAAACCGGTCTACTATGTGAGTAAATGATTAACCGGAGCCGAAAGAAATTATCTAAGGCTAGAAAAGTTGGCATATTGCCTAGTCAACGCCTCGACGAAGCTCCGTCCGTATTTTCAAGCTCATCCCATCACTGTGTACGCTGATCAGCCGTTACGACAGGTCCTCACGCGGCCTGAGACGTCTGGCGTGTTACTGAAATGGAACATTGAACCGAGTCAGTTTGACATCACATATACTCCGAGAAGTGCCATACACGGTCAAGTACTAGTAGATTTTATCGCCGAATTCAATGGTCCTGAAGACTCACCTGGGACTAGCAAATCTCCCGAATACATATGGAAGTTGTACACTGATGGTGCATCCAACGATCGGTGCTCGGGCATAGGAGTAGTGCTTGAAACCCCCGAGGGACGATCCATATGCTACGCTCTAAAGTTCGATTTCCGTGCAATCAACAATGGAGCTGAATATGAGGCTTTGCTTACTGGTTTGAAGTTAGCCCATGATCTGAGAATTATCGCTTTGGAAATTTACTGTGATTCCCAGTTAATAGTATGCCAGGTTCGGGGAGAATATCAGGCCAAAGATCGAAGACTAACTGCTTATCTAACCCAAGTCCAGGAGATGCTTGATCAGTTTGACTATTATACCATTTTCTACATACCCCGAGAGCACAATCAGAAAGCCGATTCATTGGCAAAGTTGGCAAGTACGGGCGAAGCTCAACAGTTGGGGCTCGTTCTTGTTGAAACTCTATCCTCTCCGAGCATTGGTCGAACGGAGACTGATTTCACATTTGAAGCTATTTCCAGTAGGGAGTCGTGGATGACCCCCTATCGAGACTACATTGAGCATGGTATATTACCTGAGCGTCGAAGCGAGAAAAGACAAGTTCTTTGAAAAGCTTCACGATTTGTCATTCAGAATGAAGTTATGTATCGAAGGGGGTATTCTATTGCTCTTCTCCGGTGTATCGCGCACGACGAGGTCAAACGTGTGTTACACGATGTGAACGAAGGAGAATGTGGCGATCACACTAGAGGGCAATCACTTGCCAAGAAAATACTCCGATATGGATATTATTGGCCAACTGTTAATCGCGATGCTGTAGACTATGCTAAAAAATGTGATAAATGCCAAAAACACGCTCGGATCCCTAGAGTCCTACCTATTGAGATAACCCAAATAGTCAGTCCTTGGCCATTTGCAATATGGGGGATTGATTGATATAATTGGTGCATTGCCTTTGGCTAAAGGTGGCACGAAGTACGCCATTGTCGTAGTTGATTACTTCACAAAACGGGCTGAAGCTGAACCTCTTGCAACAATTACGACAAAGAAAGTAATCAACTTCGTAGTACGCAACATCATCTGCCGGTTTGGTCTCACGCATACTATTATCACCGATAATGGAGCCCAATTCGACAGTATTGAATTCAAGAATTTCTGTCAACGATTCCACATCCATAAGAAATTCTCTGCAGTAGCGCACCCTCAAGCGAATGGTCAAGTTGAAGTTGTTAATAAGGTTATCAAATCTATTTTGAAGAAACGACCGGAAAAGGCCGGGGGCAAGTGGGTTGATGAACTTCCTATGGCTTTATGGGCTTACCGGACGACTTGCAAAACTGCAACCGGACACACTCCATTTTCTCTATCTTATGGCTCTGAAGCCGTTATTCCAGTCGAAATGGAAGTTCACTCTCATCGTGTGACATATTATGATCCGAAAACGAATGCCATACTACTTGCTGAATCTTTGGATCTACTCGATGAGAAGCGTGAAGAGGCTGATTTGAGGGCAGCCGCATATCGGGGTCGAGTCGCCCGAGTATACAATGCCAAGGTACGGCTGCGAACCTTTGAACTCGGCGATCTCGTACTCAAGAGAATTTATCCAGCCCCTTCGCACATGAAACCAAATTGGGAAGGGCCGTATGTGATTTCACAAAAGCTCGGAGATGGCACGTTCAATTTGTCGACCGTTGACGGTCTTACTTTGCCAAGAGCCTGGAATAGCGAGAGTCTCCGTCGCTACTACACATAACAGGCTTTATTTATCTATTTTAGTCAATTTCTTCCTTTGCGTTTTATTTTTGCATTTCAAAGTTTTTATTTGTAATAAGGCAACTGATTTTGCCATGCTTCTTTCATTTCAGCAATAAAATGCCATCTCTTCGAGCCAGAGCTTTGATTCATTGAATATGACGTACAGTATCACGATGCACGGAGAGCTAAGTTCCATCACGCGGTGGGATTTATTCAAATAGGGAGTGACTGTGATACGACCGGTCACTCACTAAGTGAAACCCGAGCTCGGGGGCAGAATACTACATCAGCACCTACAAGGATTGATATACGACAATCCTTCCCCTAACTCCAAATTCCCAGAGTGCGAATTAGAGTGTAAACATCAACTCTTGGTTTCCAGAGTGCGAACGGGAGTATAAACACTAACTCCAAATTCCCAGAGTGTGAATTGGAGTGTAAACATCAACTCTTGTTTGCCAGAGTGCGAACCGGAGTATAAACACTAACTCCAAATTCCTAGAGTGTGAATTGGAGTGTAAACATCAACTCTTGGTTCACACAGTGCGAACCGGAGTATAAACACTAACTCCAAATTCCCAGAGAGTGAATTGGAGTGTAAACATCAACTCTAGGTTCCCAGAGTGCGAACCGAAGTATAAACACTAACTCCAAATTCCCAGAGTGTGAACTGGAGTATAAACATTAAAATAACTCTAAGTCCTCAGAGCATGGACTAGAGTATAAACACTAACTCTAAATTCCCAGAGTGTGAATCGGAATATAAATACCGACTATAAGTTCCCAGAGAGCGAACTAAAGTGCAACCAATAACTCCAAATCCCCGAAGTGCGAACTGGAGTGTGATTTTAACTCCAAGTCCACAAAATGAAAGAAGGAGTACAAGTATCGATTTAAAAGTTTCCGGAGTGCGAAATAAGTTATATTGATAATTAATAAGTTCCCAAAATGTGAACCAAGCTGTTGATTACAGGTTGTGTTAAGTCCCCGAAGTGCGGACGCGTGTTCAAGACTTATGACATATGTGATCATGAGCCAATTAATGCAATACTTAAGCAAAAGAAAAGAACAATTTCTCATTCCATCAACTAACAAAAAGGAGTTTGATTACATGGCGAACCAAAAAAATTCAATTAAGTGTAGGCCGGATCCACACTTAT
The DNA here is from genome assembly GCA_030765085.1 of Allium cepa. NCBI lineage: Eukaryota > Viridiplantae > Streptophyta > Magnoliopsida > Asparagales > Amaryllidaceae > Allium > Allium cepa. The sequence goes on from CM060930.1 coordinate 247,162,621, forward strand.
ACACGGCTCTGAAAGAACGGAAGAAAAAGTAAAAGGACTGCTATTAACAACTACACTACAAGTCAAGAAGCTCAATCCTTCTTCTTCCGAGGCTTCTTCTTTGGAGTCGAGCCACCGGACTCACTACCAGATTTCCTTCGAGATTTCTTGCCCTTCTTCGGTTTATCCTCCGAATCTGGCATGATATCGACATCCTCCTTGGAGCTAGAAGGGACAGAGATTCTCTTGGAAGGGCGAACTGAAGGCATAGGAGCTGTGACAGGTGTCTGGGTAGCGACACTTGAGATGGTCACCGTGCCACCAGGAGAAATTACCTTTAAAGGAGATAGGCTTGATTGGGCAACGACGCTTCCAGAGCCACCTCTCGTTGTCACCACAGCCATCTCAGTGCTTATCTTGGCAAGAATATCTTCTTCTCGAGACAACCTAGCTGCGCTGGATACACTGGAGGTCGACATGAAAGAACTAAAAGCTGGAGCGACTCTGCTCATTGCGAATGAAAGATCAGGAAAAGGTTCAAGAGAATGACCAAGAAGCTCCTCAATCATTTGAGTATCAAATGACATCGATCTCCCCTCTCCAATGTCACTGGCCATGGCAGCAGTTGTAATTGCTTCGATAACGATAGCTCCCTGCGTTGGACAGAGGACCGAAGGTACTGGAGGCACGGGCGCAGCACTTTCAATCACTGAACAAAGAAGAGCAAAAATAGTCAGTCCAATAAAATCACTCCAAGATCGTCGTTTTAAGACACGAGGGAAATGTTTGAAGTACCATCCTTGCGTTGCCCCGGAGCTTGGATAGGTTCGGAGACAACAGTCTTAGCAGGAGATAATCCCGGTTGATCCGGATTGTAGGCAGGAACGATTTGTGGATCAATCGCGGCAGTAACTTCGGACGAAGTTGGGACAGAAATTTCAATACTCTCGCCGTGATGAGCAACACCCGAACCCTCGCCGATCTCCGTCTACTGAATACCGAGTTTTTCTTTCGCGACGGAGATTATCGCTTCATGAAGAATTCTTTTCTCTTCCTCACTGAGTAGACGTGATTCAAGTTCAAACTCATCCAGTGTTTCATCTGGACAAGATATATTCTTGTTCTCCACTATTATCTTCCAGGCAATGTAAAGAAGCATAGAGCAATCTCCTAGCCAAGCGAGGTTTCTACGCTCTAACACATTAGCATTATATGTATCCAGGAGTTCGTCAAACTCAGCCTCCATCTTAAACCGCTCTGCCTGAATTCTCTCCTCCACTTCCATTTCCATCACCTAACCTTTGCGACCGCTGCATCGTGCTAAGCCTGAAAAGACACGGCTTGCTCACATGCCTCTTGAGCGGCCGTACTGGCATCATCCCTTTTCTTACTTATGTCGACAAACTTGGCCTTTAACTCCTCCAGTTCTCTAACTGTCGCATCCCGCTCGGCCTCAACATTTTTGTATCGAAGGCCCAAGTCTTCTACTAAGGTGCAATGCGCCTTTTGCATTTTTGCCATCTCTATTAGCGTCTCATTAACCTTTTTCAGCGATTCAAATTCAGCCTTGCGGGAGGATTCCGTCTCAGATTGAAGGACCTCGACGATACGATTCTTTTGGGCCAAGTCAGCTTCCAGTTTCTCAATGATTTTGGCTCGGTCAAAGGCTGCTTTTAAAGCTTTAACGGCCGCCTTGTACCACTCCTTATACTGGGCGTAGAAGTCGCGGGTATAACTGAGTGCTGTGTTCACAGCGTCTTCAGGAATTCTTTTAAGGTTAGGAGGGAAGATTTAAGCGTCAAAGCATATTTCCGGGAAGTCTTTCTTCAGTTGGGCGATCCTGATAGCCCTTCACCGGATGGTTCGATAGGAGCCTCCTCCACAGCTGTGGTCGTAGCAATTTTAGTCCTAGAATGATGCGATTCGGGCCTCGAAATCTGTGAAGACGGCTGCTGTCGCTAAGGCTAAGATACATGTGTATGGCTTCTGGGTGGCGGAAGAGAGCGAGAAGGTGAGCGGTATCTCCGATCTCTATCCGAGCGTTCCTGACTAGAGTAACTTTGGGGATAGACCCTCGCATGATATTCCTGCCCATAATACCTTCGTTCGCGATCGCGATCGGAATCCCCACGACGAGGTTCATAGTAGGACGATGGATGATGCACTCTTCGGAGTTTATCCAATGTAGATGGACGGCCAGACATAGCACCTACAAAAGAGAAACAACTCAATTAAGCACCAAGTGAAGGCACTACGATGTATGCGGAAATCATGTAGTGTTATGAAAGTGTATGCAAATGTGCAAAACCCCCGACCAACCAGAAGTGTCGATTGCACTAACGGGTAAAGGCTCGCTTATTTCTAACGCTTCCCGGAGTTCTTCCAACCCGGACCCGTGGTGGAGAGATACGTACTCCGGGATGGGAATGTCATCCAGCCCTCTAAAATATCTCCTGATTGACAAGGAGCGGCGTCAGAGATAGTGATTCCGGGGATGGAATGAGATACAACTACAGACTTCCTCTCTTAAACTTAGGGACAACAGCCTTGCCTTTTTGTTTCTTTTCTATTCGGGAAAGATCAGCCGCTAGCTCAGTATCTGTGGGCGTCCTTTCATCATCGCTCACTTCTCTTATTACTATGTCGGGTTTTCTTTTCATAGTTTTCTTCTTTTTCTTTAAAGCCAGTTTCGCCAACCCTTCAATAACAATGCTCTGGTTCATTTCGATTAAACCCAGTGTCCTTAAGTTGTCGTCAGTTAACACCGAGTCGATATGCCTTAAATCGCTCGGGACCTCTTGTAAGCTCCGGACAATGCCTTTATAATATCCACCGTCGGGCCTCGAAATGATGGCTATAAGAGGGATAGAGTATTAGTAAAGTGTTAAGAATAGCTATTCAAGAAAGACTTGCGACACTTACATCTAGACAGCCATCGCCTAGCGAACCCTGAGGGGCACCGAACAAAAAACCATTCGGCTTTAAAATAGCTAAGTCTAGTCCAAGCCCCGGTCACAACCTGGCAGTTTCTGACTGCTTCTAGAATAGTAAAAGATGGGCTATCACCTATACTTTTGAAATTAAATATGTATCTAATCTCAAACAACCTTGGCGGGCGAAAGAGACAATCCATAAATAGATAAAGGCACTATTCAGCAACGCGTGTCTATCAGGATGAAGTAGTGAGGGAGCAATTCCTAAAAATTATAGCATCTCTCTGATGTATTGATTGAATGGAGGGAGAGTTCCAGTCGCACAGGCATGACGGTAGAAGACAGTGTATCCTTCGGGGGGATTATGAGGTCTGTCATCAACACCCGGTAACAACACGTCATCCGGAGATAGATTATGTTTCAGACATATCCGACCAAGCAGAGACTCGAAAATATTGGATTGGACGGAGTCAATAGTGTTCTTGATAAATAAAGCATCCGACAATTCATCCGGAGCCGGATCAATTACTTCGGCAGGAATACCAGGAATTTCAAGCGCAGGAGGGGGCGAACTTTGTACCTCTTGCTGTTGGGAGCTCGAAGATTCCATAACTGGCTAACTCATCAGAAAGCAACATTAAGCACATAGAAAACCCGTTCATTCCCAGTGTGAAGTGTGTGTGGCACAGTGTAGTGTTGTGCATTACTTAGAAAGATTCTACAGAGTTAGAGAAAACTCGCAGGAAGCAAAGACATTAGAGATCCAGTCAGAATGACCGTCGTCGCTGACCATCATCGCCGAACCATCTCGATGTTAGCAATTGATTCAAGTTAAAGTTTGTTGTTACGGTGTTAAGGTATAGTTCCATCGACGAGCTTCAAAGGGCAGTCAAGTATGCACAACAAAGGTTCATTCCAAATATTCAGAGATGAAGCTCGTCGGAATCATGCCATTAATTATGTGAAATTTTCATATCCATGAAAACTGGTTCGTATCAATCAAAGTTGGAGTCAACAAATCTGGATCAATCAGAAGGGCACGGTTTCGAATCAATTCCAATCGAATCGACACAGGTCGAATCGATCGCACCTGGGCTTTCGAATCGATCGGGAGACCTTTCCATCGCATCCATCATCAGACCAGCTTTCGAATCGATCTCCAAAGAAGTAACTTCACATCGGTCTAGTAACCTAGATTCGTATCGATCTTATAAACAGAACCTTCGAATCGATCGCGGGGGGCAACTCCACGCATTGATCGTTATGGATCAATACGATGGCCCACCATATATGATCGATTCAACCCACAAACCTCCACTTCATACGTCTAGACCGATGCGAACGCTATGGGAAAATCTCGTCTCCTAGATCGATTCGATCGCCATCATTCCAGATCAACACGAAGGAAAGGTCTTGACTTTCTCTCCCATACTTCTTCTCTAATCAACCTTTCTTGGTTTTACCCTCGATTTCGACTCCTCCAAGATCGATACAAACGGATATGATAGAGAGGTTCGAATCCAGAAACTTTGAATCCATGTCAGAATTGCCTACCTAAATATGCTATTTGGTCAAAGAGAGTTGGATATTGCTTCGATTCGAAGGAAGGGAAAACTTGTTCAATCCCGTTCTTGAGAAGCTGGAATTGATTCGAAGGCGCAAGAAGATGAAAGCGAAAGTAAAAAGTAAAAATGAGCAGGACCCCGGTATATATAGAGATTCACGTGACGATTCGCATCCCGGTAAGTAAAATCGGTAGTAGCAGGCTAAGCCATCGGAACGATTCGAAGTAGAGGCTTCGAATCCATAAGCCTAAGCACCAGGATCGATTTAAACTCCAGTAAGCATTTGTATAGAGCAACATTTTGAATCCATTACTTCGACTCCATCAAGACGATTCGAAGTACAGTGTTAAAGAGATCCAGATAGCATTCGACTCCATTGACTCGAAGGCATTCGTTCGAACCCATCAAATCGATACGAATGAAAGCTACGTATAAAAAAAATTCTTCTGTCAGAGTGAAGCACACTAGTTCAAGAGCTATCTATCAGACTTTTACATCGGCTGGAGAAAAGCTCGATATAAAATCTAATTCAATAAAACCAACAGTAACTTTACAGGTCGGACAACTATCTAAAGGGAGATTATAGCAAATCAATTACAACGGCACACATTAACACGTCCAGACAATTAACGACTCATAAGTCTACAGAAGTGATCAGAGATTGTAGTTTTCAACGAAGGTCAAGAATCATACATCAAAATTTAATGGAGATGCTCAGAATACGAGGTTGCAGTTTTTCAAAGCATGTCATGTTTACACAAGACGTACTTTGGGGGGCAAATGTTATACCGCCTTTTGGCAAGGTCGAGATATCAAGGAATCAGCAGATGAATAAGGGCTATGCGCCCTCAGTACTCGGTAACGACAGTTTCGGTACGGATATCAATGAATTTTGTCTGGTTCCAAATTGGGCCACAACTGATAAGACATGACAAGCAAAGTCAAGAAAGGCAGCATTTCAAATCGATGAGTCAGTCCGAGCTCATACGCTCAAGATGTGATCGATGCTAGATGAAGGGTCTACTACGGCTTCGAAACCATCAAATTGCACGTCTTCGTATCCATTGAAGTTTTTTCCTGCGTATCCATCAAGTTTGGAAGTCTTTCGAATCCATAGAGGCATTCCTCTTCGAAACCATCTAGCAACCTCCAACTCGTATCAATCAACTGGAGACCACCGAGATCGATACAATAAGGCTACGCACCGACTCCATAAACCACGATACGTTCGTATCCACCAGAGCACCTCACTTCGAATCCATCTTGCGTGATCACTTCGTATTGATCAATCAAGGCAAGACACGATCGATGCGAATGAAATGGGGTTCGAATCTATGGTGTGTTTGAAGCCCTCGGAACGACTTGATCAAACTGGCGAAAAAGGCGGATCGATGCGAAGTTCGCGCTCCACGTCATCACAAAGTCACATGCTGGCATCGATACGAAGACATGGATACGAGCAGATCGATTCGAACAGAGCGAAACGTTCAGAAAACAACATTTTGAATCGACCATAACTCGAGATCTACAAGTCCAAATGCCATGAAATTTTCACAGAAGCTTGCATACATGTTGAAGAATGTCAACACCAAATTTCACCTTGATTGGATAATTTTTTGATCGATTCGAATGGAGTTCGAATCGATCCCGAAGTGGGCCCAATTTCCTAAGGCCGGGCATGAGGGCCCCCTCACATGCCAGAAGTGGTCTCCCGAATTTTCAGCGAAATATCGGCCACCTACGCCTATAAATAGAGCCCCCGGTCATTCAGTAGGGGGATCGGAGAATTTTTAGAGACAAAGCACGCCCGAACGCTTCCAGAATCACTCCATATCATCATCGCTGCCATTAATTTCGAATTTAGACGTACTATCTGTTGTATTTTGACATAAAAGTTGTATTCTCTGAATATCGAGTAATAAAGTGACAAAATTTCATAATGGATGTAGGCGATACGTCGAACCACTTTAAATTACCATCTTTTCTACGACTTGGAGTTTTTGTTAGATAATCCTCATTTTCAATTTGATTTCTTCATTTATTATCTCTTCAAAAACTTTCGAAGAGTGTTGTGCCCAGTTTTGGTACAAACACCATGGTGCACCACTATCCAGAGATGGTAAATCGAAGACCAGCCACAGTGACCCCGTTTTAACGTAAAAATTCACGTGACGGAAAAAAGAAGGCTTAAAAACTTCAAAGACCCGATTGAGGTGCGGATAGCCTTTTTTGGGTATGAAACAATCAATTGACGGCTTTAAGCCGTCAAAGCCGTAGAACTCACTGAGAGCTTCGTTTTGGCTGGTTATGGCTCCCGTAACACTAAACGGCCAACAGTTATGGCCGTCCGAAGAATCGATATCCACATGGTGCAACATCTGCGGTGCAAGGTGCAACATCTGTCCAAAATGCCAAAACAGTGTCGTGCGACTTTAAGAAATGGGTGCATGGATTTGAAATGGAACAGTACCATGGTGCACCACTCTCCAGGGATGGTAAATCGAAGACTGGTCATGGTGGCTCCGTATTAACGTAAAAATTCACGTGACAAAAAAAGAAGGCTAAAAATTTCAGAGACCCGATTGAGGTTCGGGATTTCATCCAATGGAGTCAAAATTTGGCGTGGACCTTCTTTAGCATGCACGTAGTCTTCATTGAAAATTTCATAGCATTTGGACTTGTAGATTAGGAGATATGATCGATACGAGTTGGGATTCTCGATAGGCTGTTTTGTTCGACTCACTTATGTTTCGACTTCTTTTCATTCGACTCGGTTCTGTTTGACTTGGCGACGTGGCGCTAACTTGCATTGACTGCTGTCTCGAGCGAGTCGAAATGTTCATCGATTGAGCGAGTCAAAGTATGCCCAGATTGAGCGAGTCGAAGCACGCACTTCTGAGGGATGCGAAGCGAGTCGAAGGAGTCACTTCTGAGGGATGCGAAGCGAGTCGAAGGAGTCACTACGAAGTGAGTCGAAGGAGTCACTTCTGAGAGATACAAAGCGAGTCGAATCAGAGCGATTCGAAGTTGGCTTCAAGTTGGCTTCTGACAGTTGCGAAGCGAGTCGAAGTAGTCACTTCTGGGTGTTGCGAAGCGAGTCGAGGGTGCGAGTCAACCGGTGATTGGTTTTCATCCAATTTTGTATCGTTCATAACTTGAGCATACGAACTCGGATCGACTTGAGATTTGAAACGTTGACTCTAATAGCTTAGCTTGTCATGTCCTACCAGTTTGGCTTTATCCGAAATCGGACAAAATTCCTCGATGTCCACAATGAGCCTGTGTATAACTGATCTTTGGGATGGACCGTCATTGGTTGCTAGTCGATTCCTTGGTGTCACGACCTTGCCAAAAGGTGGGATAACATTTGCCCCCCAAAGTACGTCTTGTGAAAACATGATGTGCTTTGAAGTGCTGTAATCTTCATTCTGAATAATTATCGTCTTATGGATGAAAGTTGTAATCTTTGGCTGTTTTTCTTGAAAATGTAAGCTGTTGACGGTCAGCTGTTGTACCCTGTTGTTGCGACTGTTTGCAGTATGCTAGTGGTTAACAGTCTGCTGTTATAATCATTGTCAACTGAGTTTCCAATTCCTAGAAATCTGGAATATTGAATATTTGTCCAACATATGTGCACATATGTTAATCGGACAGTCGCTGACGTTTGTATGTTCACGAGTCGTTGTCAGTTTATTTCATACGGAACTCCATATCGATCCTCTCTTGAACCGATGTGAAATTCGTTGTAACAACGGTCGATGGTTGTTTTTGAATGTTCCTTCATAACGATCCTCTCCTGAATCTTCGTGAAGTGTTGAAGCATTGAGGACGTCTTTCATTGAATTTTGTGGATGCAACGTGAGTATTTCGATTCAATGGAGTTGGCATCTGGAAGCTATGATTCAATGGATTCGAACTGACTGTTCGTATCGATGCTCTAAGGCAGGAGTTGGAAACTACGGACACGAATAGGAGTTTTGCATCGATGGACGCAGGGTTCGATGGATGCGAAGTGCTTGTTTCGACTCGATGATGGAATCGAACCGAACGAGTCGAAGTGGAGCGATTCGAAGTAAACTCCCCTGATGGCTGTGAACTGAGCGAGTCAAAACGAAGCGAGTCGAAGTACACTTCCTTGATGGATTCGAATTATTTGTTTGCCTGCACCGGAGACGGAGTCGAAGTCAAGCGATACGAAGGGGAGCCTTGCATCGATGTACTGGAAATGGAGTCGAAACGCGTGTTCGAATCCACGGGGATACGAAACGTTTATTCCCTTTGCTTTCGAGTCCATATAAATACTTCGTACTTAGCCGGTTTTCCACTTTTACTTTTTGTTTTCCCGCCTTGCCTTTGAATCACTCTGAGATTCGAGAAGAAAGAACAAACATCCTTGCCTTTAAAACGATTCATACCTTCGATTATCTGAACCAATTGCCAAATTTTAGGTAATCCATTGAGCGAACCCATCACGTAAACGAGGAGACTCGATTCTTAACACCAAATCAAACAGAGTCGTGATTGATCAAAAGTTCCTTGGCCACAGCTCCGTGTTGACCTGGAGTAGGGGTTTCGAGATGATGAGGTGGAGGCCTTCGTATCGATCGATGGTAGAGCTTCACATCGAGTCGAATGCTCAAATCTATGGATCAATGCGAAGGGGCTATGTCAGATGGACTTCGAAACGATGGCCCTGGAACGAGTCGAAGAGTATGTCTTGGAACAGTTCGAAATGGAGTGCATTGGGATCGAGTCGAACTGAAAGTTTGGGACCGAATCGAACTGCCTAGTTTTCGATCGAGTCGAATCAGAGGCTTTGGATCGAGTTGAAACGCAAGGTATGGGATCCTGTCGAAGTAGAGGCTTCAAAGTGAGTCGAAGCACGTGGCTTTGGACCGAGTCAAAGCATGTGGTCTCGGATCGAGTCGAACTGCACAACCCCGAACGATCGATTCAAATTCGAGCCTCAACGAGCGATTCGAACATGAACCTGAGTGACTGTCTTGAACTTGAACTTTTGATGATTGACCACCGATTTAATTTCGACGATACCGAAAATTCTAGTGCCTTGACCACTTAACTCCGATGAGCTTCAGACTTGCTTAACTCGACTTAATTGTTTCACCGCACACCTGATTGGCTATTGAAATTCGTCGATGAAACTGGAACCTACTAAAATAATAACACAATTTAACTCGTACCGATAGCTAATAACTGGATGGCACGGTTGTGACGGTCAACGATGATGGTCCTTCCGACTGAATTCCGGAGTCTCGTCATTTACATGCTTTCCTTAATCCTGTAGATCTTCTTCAAACGATATACAGTGCTGCACCGCACAACACACACTCACACACTTTACACTAGGGGATGTACGAGCGTTATCGCTTGTTTAACAATGATTTTTCATAAGCTAGCTATTCATGGAACCCTCAAGTTCTCGACAGCAGGAACTCTAGAGTTCTATTCCTCTAACCATATAGATACCGGTTATAGAAGCTGAAGTTATAGAGCCAGCTCTGGACGAGCATCTAGGGCCTCGATTTATTTGTAGTCCACCAAATTCGGTGTCGTCGGGTATCTTCGAAGATATGTTAGGATGGATTTGTTTAAGGCACGATTTGTCGCTTGACGACGTGCTACTACCTGGGCCAAAGGAAGGCCACATTATCCCCCGGAAGGGTATACTGCTTTCAACCGTCACGCTTGCACAGCGGGGACACTCCCTCCCTTCAACCAATATATAAGGGAGACGTTATCGTTTCTGGGCGTAGCTCCATCTCAACTACATCCCAACGGATATGCCTTGTTGAACAGCACCTTTGTCTTATTTATGGAGATCCTCTTTCGACCGCCGAAGCCGACTGAAATCAGAAATTTATTCAATGCCTAGAGCCACGGAGACAGCCCTTCTTTCACCTTCCTGGAAGCGGTCAGAAGCTGCCACATTGTACTGGGTGCCTTGGGAAGGCTAAGTTAGTATAAAACTGAATGGTTCTACGTTTGGTGCCCCTCAGATTCGCTAGGCGGTGGTTGGATAGACGTAAGTGTTGTCGTTTCTCTCTCGAACCAATGAGATGTTAGTGACTGACTTCAAAACTGACATGCCCCTTTTTCTTTATAGCTGCAATCTCTCGTCCTGACGGCCCATACTTCAGAGAGCTTGTTCGGATCCTTTAAGCGTATTCGGGCGAAGAGAGGCATATCAACTTGCTCCTGACTGATAGAAATTTGAAGACCATTCCGCTAATAGAGCGGAGGCAGAGCATACAGCTGGTAGGGACTCATAGAGTGGTCCCGAAGAAATGGGTGAAGCGCAAAGCGCCCGCAGTCGTGATCGCCGAAGAAGTTGATTCAGAAAGAACGCCTACCGATACAGAGCTCCCAGCCGGGCCTTCTGCTGATGTCCAGGATTCGGGTGGAAGAACAAAAGGCAAGACTGTTGCCCACAAACGCTCTAAATTCGAGAGGTTTAAATCTTTTGTTATGTGCCCACAAACGCTCTAAATCCGAGAGGTTTAAATCTTTTGTTATGTCCCTGCCTGCTCAAGGGATTAGAATTTCAAAGGCTTCTTCCCCGCCAGTAGAGAATCTTTTCGACGGGCTTGCCGATGTTCCAATTTCGGACTTTGTGTCATCTCAACACGATGCTGGTATGGAGGAGCTTGACAGTGCTCTTGAACTGAGTGGGTCGCTTGCTACGAGTGCGGCCAACATTTCCGGTTGGTCAAGGGATTGCACATGCATACACTTCACTACACTTCATGATTCACAACTATAAATCAATCAACTTAGGAAGTCACTAACTCTTTCTCCGCTTCTCATTTTCAGGTACTATGTCTGGAAGGGGATCTATGCTCAGGAATCTTCGCTCGGCACGAAAAGCTTATGGTTACTATGATTCCCACAGGAGGGATTCAGATAAAGATCGCGATCGTGAATACTCCAACCAGGACAGGTATGGGCATGACAGAGAGTACAGACATCGATCCAGATCACGCTCTCCTCCTCCTAGACTTCTGTCTCCACCTCCTGCTTGTGTTTCACATCCGTCTGAACCTCCTCGTCACAGGCCGTCTTCTCATTTTTCTAGACCTGAGACTCGTCTCCAGAGAGTCGAGACTACAGCCTCCATGATTACAGAGCAGGTCCCGGTTGACCCTACAGGAGAAGGGGCTCTTAAGTTGGCTCAGATGAGGAAGGATTTTCCAAATATCTGCTTCGACGTTTATTTCTTCCCACCACACTTAAAAAGAATTCCATCAGGGGTGGAAAACACGGTGCATGACTATGTTCACGACATATACACCCAGTACCGAGAGTGGGCAAAGGCTGCCGAAAATCCTTCCAAAGTGGCCTTTGAGCGGGCAAAGCGCTAGAGAAGATAGAGACCGATCTCGCAAAAAGGGATCGTATTATTCAGGTACTCTCCGCTGATCCTGAGTCTTCTCGAAAATCTGAGATTGAGGCCATTAAAAAGGCTGATGAAGTGAAGGCGGAAATGGATAGGTTAGGGCAGACACACGTTGCCCTGGTGGAGGAGATGGGCCACCGAAACACCAAAGTCACCGCCGAGCGGGATGCGGCGGTCAAGGAGCTTAATGAACTCAAGGCCAAATTCGCCAACTTGGCCAAGGAAAAAGATGACATGAACAACGTAGCCCAGGAGGCGTGTGAACAGGCTGTTCTGCTCAGGGGAGAGCGGGATGAGGCGATGGCTAAAGTCCTCCAAGTAGAGGCTGGGGTTGAGGAGAAAGTGAAGTTGGCCAAGTCCAGGCTAGAGGCTGACATCGAAGACCTTCTCGTTGTTTACAAAGATAACGTGCTGAGGCACAATGGTTTAGCCTGGCTCGATGATTATTCGATGCATCTTCACATTGCTTGGGGCCGACTGGTTGAGGAAGAGAAGGAGGCGCACAGGGTGAGTCTGTGGATGAATTTGAGCTTGAGAATCGTCTGCGAACCGATGATGAAAAGAAGATTCTCCATGATTCAATGATCTCTTATAAGAAGGAAAGACTCGGCACCCAACACCTTAAAGTAGGAGAAGGCTCTGGGGTTGAGCATCACGATGCAAGTCTTGGACATCCGGTGTCAATCCAGCCTGAATCTTTGCATGCGGTTGATCCTCAAGCTATTCCTGCCTATAATCCGGATCAGCCGCAGATGTCTCCGGCTACAGCGCAAGTGACTAAAGCCCTGCTGTAGCCGCCCCGTCGCTTATAAGTCATACATAGGAAGGTACTTCGAACATTCCACATATCTTTCCTGATTCGAAATCTTTGATCGAGTTAAGTTCTAACAATTCTCTTATTCTTTGTCCAGTGATCGATACTGCACCGGCCATGCCTCCTGCTACTCTAGAATTACATCAGACGTAGGAGGCTATCATGACCGAAGCGATCACCGTGAGCACAGCTGCCCCGATCGACGATAAGCAGGGGAGTACAATGGCGTTTGACGAGCAACTGATGGATGAACTCTTTCGCCGTCATGGCGATCCTGTTGCTGACTTTCCACATATCATGAGTGGAACTGATCCTGCTACAAGTTTTCCAATGCTGACTGCCAATGCCCCTAGCGGGGCTCGAGCAATAACGGAAGAGGAGATATTCGCTTAAATCAACGCTGAAATGGCAGCAACGGCTCATGGTGGCAGCTTTGGAGGTGGGATGGCAGCACCAGGGCTTGCTCCGCTCAGAATGATGTCTCCTGTTGTTGCTGTTTTTCTCACCAGCATTCCCATTCCACCTTCTGCATTCGATCATGTTCCTCTGACTCCTTCCGAATGGAGCGTTCCTATTCACTTGATTTCGGAAGAGGATGTCGACAGAATGCCCTCGCCTGAAGACCAACCGCCGAAAAGCAAAGGCTCGAAGAGAAAGATTGGCGAAGGCTCCAGCGGGTCTCCACCGAGGAGGAAGCCATGGAAGAAGAAAGATTAGGCATGCTCCTGCGGTGTATTTTGACTTGCATTTTGTTAGCCGTGTACATATGCGAGTTCGGCCCCTGCTAGTAGGAATTTTTGGAACTTGTACACGAACTTCTTTTATAAACAATAGAAATGAAACTTCTCTTTTTTGGCTTCTTTTCTGCCATTGTGTATTTGTCCAAGTGTTTCAATATCTGAAATGTACATGTGAAGTTCTTGCTTTTGAATCAAGTTTGTTTTTGTTTGCCAAGTTCGAAAACTGTGGACATGGTCTGCGACCGGGAAGCGAGTTGAATTTTGACGTCACAATGCTTCAGTCGATGGTCGATGCTTAAGTCTTGCCCAGTCTTGATGGTGAGTTGTAGATCATCAGTCGACGATCGTTTCTTATATATAACATGTTGAGTCTAGTGCCGGATGTCTGAGGAAAATGGAGATTGAATAGTTCATCCATGCTCATTTTATTGTCGATGATCATATCCAAACTCCGGGGATTCCCATTCGTTTATTAACGGCTGGTCACGCCGGCTTAAGTTTCAATCATATGTCCATGATCAGGGGACTTGGAATCGGAATTTGCACTCCGACTCGCGCACTGGGCGTTTGGAGTTGACATTTATACTTTGATTCATGCTTCGGGAACTCGAAGTTGGTGTTTACGCTCCGTTTTGCACTCTGGGAATCTAGAGTTGATGTTTATACTCCGACTCACACTCTGGGAGTTTGGAGTTGATGTTTATACTCAGGTTCGCACTGTGGGAATTTGGAGTTGATGTTTATACTCCGACTCGTGCTCTGAGAGTTCGGAGTTGATGTTTATATTCCGGTTCACACTCTGGTAACTTGGAGTTGATGTTTATACTCCACTTCGCACTCTGGGAATACAGAGCTGATGTTTATACTCCGACTCGCACTTTGGGAGTTCGGAGTCCATGTTTATACTCCGATTCGCACTCTGGGAACTCGTAGTTGATGTGTATACTCCGACTCACACCCTGGGAGTTCGGAGTTGATGTTTATACTCCGCTTCGCACTCTGGGAATACGGAGTTGATTTTTATACTCCGAATCGCACTCTGGGGGTTCGGAGTTGATGTTTATACTCCGCTTCGCACTCTGGGAACACGGAGTTGATGTTTATACTCCGACTCGCACTCTGGGAGTTCGGAGTTATGTTTATACTCCGCTTCGCACTCTAGGAATGCGGAGTTGATGTTTAACTCCGATTCGCACTCTGGGAACTCGGATTTGATGTTTATACTCTGCTTCGCACTCTGGGAATGCAGAGTTGATATTTATACTCTGGTTCGCACTCTGGGAATACGAAGTTGAATGAAGGATTGTCGTGTATCAATCCTTTCTTGACTTTGATGTGATGGTTGGTCCCCGAGCTCGGGTTTCACTTAGCGAGTGATTGGTTGTATCGCAGCCACTCTCTATTTGAATAAATTCCACCGTATGGTGAAACTTAGCTCTCTGTGCATAGTGATGGTCATAAGACACATTTCCAGTAAATAACAGCTCTGGCCCGAAGAGATTGCATTTTATTGCTGAAACAAGAAAGTATCGCAAAGTCAGTTGCCTTATTACAAGTTCTAATTTCGAAATGCAGAAACAAATTGCAAAAAAGGGAAGTAATCTAGATGGATAAAGATAGCCTGTCATGTGTAATAGCGGCGATGGCTCTAGCTATTCCAGGCTCTTGGCAGAGTTAGACCGTCGACACTCGATAGTTTGAATGTGCCATCTCCGAGCCTTCGTTCAATAACATACGGTCCTTCCCATGTTGGTTTCATATGCGAAGGAACCGGATAGATTCTTTTTAGGACGAGATCGCCTAGTTCAAAGGTTCGTGGGCAGACCTTGGCATTGTATAATCGGGCGGCTCGACTTCGATGCGCAGCTGCCCTTAAATCAGCTTCTTCACGCTTCTCATCTAGTAGTTCAAGAGATTCAGCAAGTAATATAGCATTCGTCTTTGGATCATAGTATGTCACACGATGAGAAGGTACTTCTAGCTCGACTGGAATAACAGCTTCTGAACCGTAAGAAAGAGAGAATGGAGTGTGGCCGGTCGTAGTCTTGTGGGTTATTCGGTAAGCCCATAAAGCCATAGGAAGTTAATCGACCCACTTTCCACCAACCTTTCCAGTCATTTTTTCAGAATTGATTTTATAACTTTGTTAACAGCTTCGACCTGTCCGTTTGCCTAAGGGTGTGCCACTGCAGAGAATTTCTTTTGGATGTGAAATTGTTTGTAGAAATCTTTATATTCAGCACTGTCGAATTGGGTTTCGTTGTCCGTAATAATGGTGTGTGGGAGACTGAATTGACAAATGATGTTACGCACCACAAAGTTGATTACTTTCTTCGTTGTAATGGTCGCGAGAGCTTCGGCTTCAGCCAACTTAGTAAAGTTATCAACTGCGACGATGGCCTATTTCGCACCACCTTTTGCCAGAGGTAAAGTACCAATGATGTCAATGCCCCACATTACAAACGGCCATAGGCTGACCATTTGTGTTATTTCGGTAGGAGGAGCTACATGAATTCGGGCATATTTATGTCACCTATCGCATTTCTTTGCATAATCCGACGCATCGCGATTCACGGTCGGCCAATAATATCCGTATCGAAGTATTTTCTTGGCAAGTGCTTGCTCCCCGGTGTGATTGCCGCATTCTTCCTCGTGCACTTCGTGCAATACTCATTTAATTTCATCATGAGCGATACACCGGAGAAGAGGAACAGAGTACCCTCTTCTATACATGACCCCATTTTAAATGACGAATCGTGAGGCCTTTCGAAGAACTTGTCTCTTTTCACTCCTGCGTTCCGGTAGGATTCCGTGTTCGATGCAGTTTCTGAGTGGAGTCATCCATTAATCCTTTTCAAGGATGGTTTCTCATACCCTGTTTATTTCTGCCCGGTCAATGATTGGGGAGGATAACGCTTCTACGGGAACGAGTCCCATTTGCTGAGCTTCACCGGTGCTGGCTCGTTTCGCCAATGAATCGGCTTTTTGGTTGTGTTCTTGAGGTATGCAATAGATGGCATAGTAATCAAACTGATTTAGTACTTCCTGAACTCGAGCTAAGCAATCAGCCAGCCTTTGGTCTCTCGCTTGATATTCTCCTCGAACCTGACACACGACTAGTTGTGAATCGCAATAAATTTCCACAGCGACAATTTTTAGATCTTTGGCAAGTTTTAGGCCAGCTAAGAGGGCTTCATATTCAGCATCACTATTAGTCGCATGAAAATCAAATTTCACAGCATAGCATATGGATCGGCCTTCGGGGGTTTCGAGTACAACACCAGCGCCCAAACACCGGTCGTTTGATGCACCATCAGTATATAGCTTCCAGACGTATTCGGGGGATTTACTGGTTTCGGGCAAGTCGTTTGGAATGGTAAATTCGACTATGAAATCAGCGAGGACTTGTCCTTGGATTGCTCGTCTTGGAGTGTAAGTAATATCAAACTGACTCGGTTCGATGTTCCACTTGAGTAACCTACCAGACGTCTAAGGCCGCGAAAGGACCTGTCGTAACGGCTGGTCGGTGTAAACAACAATGGGATGTGCCTGGAAATACGGTCAGAGTTTTCTCCATGCAATCACAAGGCAGTAGGCCAACTATTCTAGCTCTGGATAATTTCTTTCAGCCCCAGTCAACTGTTTGTTGACGTAGTATACCCGCTTCTGTATCTTGTCTTCTTCTCGAATCAATAGAGCACTGATAGCGTTCTCTGATATTGTCAAATGTACGAACACCTTCAGGATAGGTGGTGTGGATAGATGTTGGACTAGTGCTTGGAAAGCGCCATCGCACTTCGTGGTCAATTCAAAGTTGCGTTTTACTTTTAGGATCAGATCGAAGAAGGGAATGCATTTGTCAGTGGACTTTGAAATGAACCTGCTCAATGCTGCTACTTTCCCATTGAGACTTTGGACTTGCTTTATAGTCTTTGGAGTTTCAAGGTTTCTGATTGCCCAAATCTTCTCAGGATTAGCTTCTATTCCTCGGGCGTTGACGATGAACCCAAGGAACTTTCCAATGCAACCCCGAAGTGACATTTCAGTGGGTTTAGCTTCATTTTGTATTCTCGAAGTATATTGAACATAGTTTCCAAGTCTTTAACATGGTCAGTGGAGAGTCGTGACTTCGCAAGCATGTCATCTACATACACTTCCATGGTTTTCCCGATTTGATTGGCAAACATCCGAATGACCAATTGTTGATAAGTTGCCACGGCATTCTTGAGTCCGAATGGCATAGCATTGTAGCAATAAAGTCCCAGATTGGTTATGAAGCTGGTATGTTCTTGATCGGGTAAATGCATCGGTATCTGATTGTAGCCAGAGTACGAGTCCATGAACGATAAGAGTTCATGCACAACTATCGAATCTACAAGCTGATCAATCCTGGGAAGTGGGAAACTGTCTTGGGACATGCTTTATTCAGATCGGAATAATCGACACATGTTCTCCACTTTCCATTCGGTTTTCGAACGAGTACGGGAGTCGACACCCATTTAGGATATAGCGCATCTCGAATGAATCCGTTTGCTTCAAGATTTTCTACTTCTTCTTTAAGAGCGGCAGATCTCTCTGGATCCATACCGCGCCTTTTTTGTTTGACCGAGACATGCCGCCGGTTAATGTTCAGAGTGTGGCCCGCGATGTCTGGCGGGATCCTAACCATATCAAAATGTGTCCAGGAAAATACGTCGAGACTTTTCCGCAGAAATTCAACCAATTCCTCTTGAGTTTGCAGGCTTAGCTGAGATCCAATCTTTATCATTTTCGAATCATCGTCATCGTCAACTGGGACATCAATTGTCAGTTCAGCCGAGGATGCTTGGCTTTCTTTAGAATCTCCTTCATCTTCAGTTTCTCCTGGGTCAAGATCCTTGAGGAATTGGCTGGGGTGCCCGGACCTGGGCCCGGGCATTAGTTGTCAATTATCGGCGAAACGTACGCAGAGAGATTCCTCTACGCCCTTTCCTTTCACCTTTTGTTGCGCCTCCCACAGCTCAGCAACATAAGAGGCTTTTGCAGTAGCCTCATCTCCCTGAATGATTCCTATTTAATGATCAGTGGGAAACTTTAAAGTCAAACACCATGGGGCGATGGCTGCCCTGAATTCAGCGAGGGCAGGTGTTTGTGTCAAAATTGGGCACAACACTCGTCGGAAGTTTTTGAAAAGATAATAAATGAAGAAAGTAAATTAAAACGTAGATTATCTAATAAAAACTCCAAATAGCAGGAAGTAAATTGCACAAGAGACTATGATTTAGAGTGGATCGGCGTTTTTCCTACGTCCACTATGAAGTTTTGTTACTTTATTGCTGGATATTCGGAGAATACAACCTTTTAATGTCAAAATATAGCAAGTAGTAAGCCAAAATTCGAAATCAAAGGCAACAGTGGTGCTCTGAAGCAATTCTGGCAGCGTCTGGACATGCTTTATCTCCAAAATTCTCTGATCCTTTTTCTGAATGACCAGGGGCTCTATTTATATGTGCTGGAGGCTGGTATTTCGCCTAAAATTCGGGGAGACCACTTCTGGCACGTGTGGGGGGCCCACATGGCCGATTCTGGAGATCCGGGCCCACTTTGGGATCGATTCGACCCTTGGTTCCAATCGATCAAAAATTTGTCCAATCGTGATGAAACTTGGCATGGACATTCTTCTATGTATATGCAAGCTCCTATGAAAATTTCATAGCATTTGGATTTGTAGATCTTGAGCTTTGATCGATTTAATATTGCATTTCAGATGGACACTCTTGCTTTGAATCGATCCTTTCGACTCGATAGGGTCGAATCGATCGCCCGAGCATGTGCTTGGTGACGTGGCTCGCGCATTCCTCGGGTCAACCCCCCTTTTTCTTCGAGTTTTCTGGGTCAAATCCATAGTTTTAGTCGCGTTTACTTGGTGGATTCGAAGAGAAGGATTCGAAGGTATGCTCCTTCGATTCGATCACACGTGCGTTCCTTCGTATCGATCAAGGCATTCCATGGTTCGATCGATACGAAGAGTTCTTTGCTCCATGGATTCGAAGATGGTTATGAATTGGAGTCGAAGCTTCTTGAACTTCATGGATTCGAAGGATGGTTCTTGAGGGATTCGAGGACGGGAATACCTCGATGAATTCGAACCAAGGCCTAATGGGATGGATTCGAACCAAGGTCTCATGGAATGGATTCAAACTAATGCATAGCTTATGGATTCGATCGTGAGGCTATCTTATGGATTCGAACCTAAACTTCTTTTGATCGATTCGAATTAGGACTTCTGATCGATTCGAACTGAAGTTGTCTCCTCCACTTTCCATTCGCGATAACTTGAGCATACAAACTCGGATTGTCTCGAAATTTGGAATGTTGGTTTCCACAGCTTCGCTTGACGTGTCTTATCAATTGTAGCCCGATCCGGACTCGGACAAAATTCATCGATATTTGCAGTTGCCCAACAATCATTCAAAGTTGAAGATGTGTGATCCTGTTTTCCTTCAGTCAGTTCCTTGGTATCTCGGCCTTGCCAAAAGGCGGGATAACATTTGCCCCCCAAAGTACGTCTTGTGTAAACATGACATGCTTTGAAAAGCTGCAGTTTCACGTTGGACAACTATGACATGCTTTGCTGAAAGTAGTACCCTATATTGCTGTAATTAACCTTTGTAAGATTGTGATCAGCTGTTTGTCAATGAAATCACGATGAGATAAACCTTTGATCCCTTGACTTCGGTTAATGTTGCGTGTTTGCAAGTTATTATCAGTTTGGTTATTGAATTCTGCATCGATCCTCTCCTGAATCGATTTTTGATTCAAGTCAATGCATTGTTTTTATAGTTGTCTATGATTATCCTCTTGTATCGATCCTCTCCTGAATCGGTATAAAAGGTAGACAAGTAATTTTTCACATTGAAACGATTTCGTCCATTTTCATCAGTGGTCTTTGATGGATTCGAAGCTATGTTTGTTCGAATCGATGGCTTTCGAATCGATGGCCCGATGGACCTCGTGCTTCGAGTAGATAAGACTCTCAATCCAGCCTCTGTTCGGTTGTTCCTTCGAATCGATGATGCCTCGCATCGACACTGCATGGATGGATTCGGAGTATTGATGGATTCGAATGTGATGGGTTCGAACGTGATGGGTTCGAACGTGATGGATTCGAACGTGGCTTGTTCGAATTGATCAGCGTGTGACCGGTTGTGGTCGGTCATTTTGACCGGGAGACGAATCATCCCGTTTCCTATGTGAGACCCATATAAATACGTGAAGCCGGTGTCACTTTCACTTTTTACTTTTCACTGTTTCTATAGCCTCCTCTTCGAATCGATCTCTCCAGGGCCAAGACAAACGTGCTTTTCTTGAATCGAATGAACCCCTTCACGCTTCCATTCGTAACCAAATCAACTCAGGTAATCAAGGGATCGATTCGAGATGAGAATGATAGAACTTAGAACTTATTTTTGGCATCGCTTCAATCTTTTCTTCTGAAAATTTTGAGGAGTGGTGAGATCTGAACGAAGTGGGTCGACTCGATGGAACTGAGGAATGAAACCATTCGAGTCGTATCGATCAGAGTGTTGTCTTTCATTGCTTCGCATCGATCCAAGAATGAGCGATTCGAATCGATTTTGAATGCATAGCTTCGAATCGATGGTTATAAAAGAAAAAGGAAAAAGGCTCGTGGCGATAGATTCGAAATAACGATATTCTGATTGATTCGAAGGAGCTCAATATTGATCGATTCGAAGTAATGATACGTTGAACGATTCGAAGGAGCTCGACTTAGATCGATTCGAAGTCATGTAGGGGTTCATGGATTCGAATTGCTTCTCTGTCCCAAGGTCTCATCGAGTCGAACTACATGGAGTCAGGGCGTACCGATTCGAAGTTCATCGATTCGACTCATGTCGATTCGAGTCGATCGATACGAACGTTCTTGCTTCTTGGACTCTCACTCTTCTGATTTGCTCCGACATCTGAACTATGACCAATTTCAAGTTGAACTTTAACGAACTCACTGAACTTTAGCATACTTGACTCCGGCGAGCTTTGGCCTTGCATAATCGAATTTGACTTGACCTCTCTTTTGGAGCTCGTCGATGGCACCATGACCTAACCAAAATATAACCAATTTATATTTGAATTGGTCAGTAGCATCTGGATGGCGTGGAAGTGACGGTCAGCGATGACGGTCATTTTCATGCTCAAATTCCAAAGTTTCATCGTTCGGGCGTCTTGTTTCAACTTGTGAAATCTGTTTAAGTTATGCACAGCACTTGCACGGTACTACATATTCATACACTATACACTGGGGGAATGCATGGGCTTTTTATGTATTTAACGCCGCTTTCTGGTGAGTTAGTTAATTATGGAATCTTCGAGTTCTCAACAACAAGAAGTACAAAGCTCGCCTCCTCCAGTGCTTGAGATTCCGGAAATCCCTCTTGAAGTTATAGATCCGGCTCCGGATGAGTTGTCGGAGGCCATATTTATCGAAGACCCTGTCGACTCGGTTCAGTCCAATATCTCGGAGACTCTGTTGGGCCGGATATACTTGAAGGATAACATATCCCTGGATGATGTCCTATTACCTAGTGCTAATGACAGGCCACATAACCCACCTGAAGGACATACTGCCTTTTACCGTCATGTTGTGCGGCTGGATCTCTTCCTCCTTTTAACCAATACATCAGAAAGATGCTGTCGTATTTAGGAATTGCTCCTTCACAACTCCATCCCAACGGGCATGCATTACTGAATAGCGTCTTTGTCATATTTATAGATTGCCTTTTTCGCCCGCCAAGGCCAAACGAGATCAGGCATATATTCAATTTCTAGAGTAGGGGTGATAGCCCGTCTTTCACTTTTTTGGAAGAGGTCAGGAACTGTCAGGTTGTGACTGGGGCCAGGACCAGGCTTAGTTATTTCAAGAACGAGTGGTTTTTTTTCGATGCCCCCAGGGTTTGCCAGGAGATGGTTATCCAGACGTAAGTATCATAATTCATCTTTGAATGGCCACTTTTAATACTTACACTAATACTTTGTTACTCTTACAGCCATCATTTCGAGACCTACCAGTGGGCACTATAGAGGCGTCGTTCAAAGCTTGCAAAGGGTCCCAAGCGACTCAAGGCACATTGACTTGCTGTTGACCGACGATAACTTAAGGACATTGGGTTTGATTGGGATCAGCCAGAGTATTGTAATTGAAGGGTTGGCAAAATCGACCTCGAAGAAGAAGAAGAAAGTGGAAAAAAGAAAACCTGGCGTTGTGATAAGAGAAGTGAGCGATGATGAAAGAATGCCCACAGACACTGAGATAGCAGCCGACCTTTCCCGAATAGAAGTGGGTCAGAAAGGCAAGGCTGTTGTACCTAAGTTTAAGAGACGGAAGTCTGTAGTCGTAACCCGTTCCAAACCTGGGGTTACTGTCTCCGGCGCCTCTCCTCACCAGTCCGGAGACCTTTTCACAGGGTTGGACGACATTCCCATTCCGGACTACGTATCTCTCTACCACGGGTCCGGGTTGGAAGAGCTCCGGGGAGCGCTTGATATAAGCGAATCTTTTCCCGTTAGTGTAATCGACGCTTCTGGTTGGTCGGGGGGTTTGCGCATTTATACACTTTTCACAACACTTCACGACTTCCACATGCATTGCAGTGCTTTTTCTCGGTACTTAACTAAATTGTTTCTTCTTTACAGGTGCCATGTCGGATCGTCCTTCTACACTTGATAGACTTTGGCGAGTGCATCATTCTTCATCTTATTACGAAACTCGCCGTAGGGATTCTGACCGTGATCGTGAACGGAGGCATTATGAGCAAGAGCATCGTGAAAGGGACCATTCTCGATATTATTCTAGCCAGGAGCGTTCTGATAGAGACCGAAGGTACCATTCACCCACTCGTTCTCCTCCGCCACCTAGAAGCCAGGCACCTACAGTTGAACCTTCGTGACAACAGCCATCTCTACAGATCTCAAAACCTGGTCCACATCGTTCAAGGACTGATACGGGTATGACCGTAACTGTGGAGGAGGCCCCTCTTGAACCGTCTGGTGTAGGGGCTATAAGAATTGCTCAACTGAAGAAAGATTTTCCAGAAATATGCTTCGACGCTTATATCTTTCCACCCAATCTCAAAAGAATTCCCGAAGAGGCTGTGAGCTCCACCCTCAGCTATACCCACGATTTTTATGCTCAGTATAAAGAACGATACAGGGTGGCTGTTAAAGCTTCGAAAGTAGCCTTCGATCGAGCCAAAGTTATTGAGAAACTGGAAGCAGACTTGGCTCAGAAGAACCGTATTTTGACATACTTCAATCTGAAATGGAATCTTCTCGTAAGGCCGAAATGGAGTCGCTAAAAAAGGTCGATGAGACACTAGCTGAGATGGCGAAGATGCAACAAGCGCATTGCACTTTAGTTGAAGATTTGGGCCATCGGTACAAAAATGTTGAGGCCGAGCGAGATGCGGCGGTCAAAGAACTTGAGGAGTTAAAGGCTAAATTTGCCGACTTGAACAAGGAAAAAGATGACTCTAACATGGCCGCACAAGAAGCGTGCGAGCAAGCCGTGTCTCTCCGAGCTGAGCGAGACGCGATGGTTGCTAAAGTTGAAGCGGTGGAGGCAGAAGTGGAAGGGAGAGTTCAAGCAGAGATATTCATAGTAGAAGTCGAGTTTGATGATCTTCTTAACACTTACAATGCTAATGTGCTTGAGCATAGGAATCTCTCGTGGCTCGGAGATTATTCTACGCTTCTACTCAGTGCTTGGAGAAAATTGGTGGCGAACAAGAAAGCATCTCTCCCTTAAGGTGTCGTGGATGAATTTGAACTCGAGTCTCGCTAGTTGAGCGAGGAGGAAAGGAAACTTCTCCATGAAGCGATGATTTCTGCTGAGAGAGAGAGACTTGGTTTTCACCATGTGGAGACTGGCGAGGGTTCTGGAGCTGCACATTATAGTGAGGATGTTTCAGTTGATGCCCCGACCTCGTCTGGAGTTACTGCTACAGTTGGTCCACATGTTGCTCCTGCTTATAACCCGGATCGACCGGAACTGTCTCTTGGTACAACTACTGTTTCTGAACTCGTCTCATCACCGAGCCGAAGCAAAGAAGGTATTTCAAATGTTGCTTAAGTGTTTTTAGAATGACGAACTTGGAACAGATCATTTGACTAATTATTCTCATTTCTTTTCGACCAGTGACTGAGAGTGATGCGCCAGCACTTCCAGTACCGCAAACTTCACAGCCAATGCAAGGAGCTGTCGTTACTGTGGCTATTACAACTACCACCATAACCGGCGAGATGGGAGAGGGGAGTTCAATGTCGTTTGATGTTCAGATGATTGAGGAACTTCTCAAGCAACCCTGTGAACCTTTTACCGATTCTTCCTTTGCAATGGGCGATGTCGCCCCAACTTTTAGCTCGTTTATGCCGACTGTCAGTGTGTCCAGCGCTGCTCGATCTTCCCGAGAAGAAGAAATCCTTGCCGAGATAAGCGCTAAAATGGCTGCGGTGACGACGGTAGGTGGTTCCGGAAATGATGTTGTTCCTTCAAGCTTAACTCCTTTAACGGTTACTTCTCCTGCCGACACAGCTATAACTTCTAGTGCCGAAGCTCCACCACCTGTTACGACTTCTCTGCCTCCGGTTCGTCCTCACAAAAGGATCTCTATCCCTTTCAGCTCTGAGGAAGACGTGGATATTATGCCAGATCCTGAGGATGCTCCAAAGAAGGACAAAAAATCTCGCAAGAAGCCGGGTAGTGGGTCTAGCGGCTCAACCCCGAAGAAGAGACTCCGGAAGAAGGAGTGAACTTCTCGTTTTATCATGCGGTTGTGAAATGGCAGTTCTTTTTACTTCTCCTTTTTTAGGCCGTGTATAAGTGTGGACTCGGCACCCACTTTATGGACTGTTTTTTGTTTTATCATGTAATCAAACCCCTTTTTGTTTGTTGATAAAATGGAAAACAACTCTTTTCTCTTTTGCTTAAGTATTGCATTGATTAGCTCGTGCTCGCATATGTCATAAGCCTTGAATACATGTCCACACTTCGGGGACTTAATACAATTTGCAATTAACAGTTCGGCCCATATTCTGGGAACTTATTAATTATCAATGTTTATTTCGCTCTCCGGGAACTTGTAATTGACGTTTATACTCCAATTCACACTCCGTAAATTTGAAGTTAGTGATTTACACTCCGGTTCGCGTTTCTGGAACCAAGAGTTGGTGTTTATGCTCCAATTCACACTCTGGGAACTTGGAGTCCGTTCGCACTCTGGGAACGGGTTAATGAATGTTTATACTCCAATTCATGCTCTGGGAAGTTGGAGTCCGTTCGCACTCTGGGAACGAGTTAATGAATGTTTGTACTCCAATTCGCACTCTTGGAATTTGGAGTCCGTTCGCACTCTGGGAACGAATTGCTGAATGTTTATACTCCAATTCACGCTCTTGGAACTTGGAGTCCTTTCGCACTCTGGGAACGAATTGCTGAATGTTTAATACTCCAATTCATGCTCTGGGAACTTGGAGTCCGCTCACACTGTGGGAACGATTTTTATGATGTTCATCCTCCAATTCGCGCTCTGGGAAGTTGGAGTCCGTTCGCGCCGTGGGAACGATTTGTATGATGTTTATCCTCCAATTCGCGCTCTGGGAATTTGGAGTCCGTTCGCACTCTGGGAACGAATTGTTGAATGTTTATACTCCAATTCACATTCTGGGAATTTGGAGTCCGTTCGCACTCTGGGAACGAATTGTTGAATGTTTATACTCCAATTCACACTCTGGGAATTTGGAGTCCGTTCGCAATCTGGGAACGAATTGATGAATGTTTATACTCCAATTCACACTCTGGGAATTTGGAGTCCGTTCGCACTCTGAGAACGAATTGTTGAATGTTTATACTCCAATTCACACTCTGGGAATTTGGAGTCCGTTCGCAATCTGGAAACGAATTGTTGAATGTTTATACTCCAATTCACACTCTGGGAAGTTGGAGTCCGTTCACGCTCTGGGAATGAATTGTTGAATGGACTGTCGCGTGTTGGTCCAGCTCAGCCTTTGATGTGTTGAATTGCCCCCGAGCTGGGGTTTCACTTAGTGAGTGGCTGGTGTATCACAGTCACTCGCTTATTTGAATAAATTCCATTGTTTGATGGAACTTAGCTCTTCGTGTGTCGTGATTGTTGAATGTTGTATTCGGTGAATCACAGCTCAAGCTTGAAGAGATAGTATTTAATTGCGGAAATAAGAAAATATGGCAAAGTCAGTGCCTTATTACAAATTCCAATTTCAGAATGTAAAGGAAACTGCAAAGCATTCATATATCAAATAAAGCCTGTCATGTGTAACAATGACGAAGGTCTTTGCTTCTCCAGGCTCTTGGCAAAATAGGACCGCCCAATGTTGATAGTAAGAACAGGTCATCCCCGATTTTTTGTTCAATGACACATGGTCCTTCCCATGTTGGTTTCTCGTGCGATGGTGTTGAGTGTACTCTTCCACAGACGAAATCACCAATTTTGAAGGCTTGGGGTTGGTCATTGACATCGTGCGACCGGGAAACTCGCTTTCGGAGTATGACAATTCTTAAGTCGGCCTGGTCTCCCATAACAACACCAACTCCCTTGTCAGTGGGGAATTTTAAGGTTAGGCACCATGGGGCGATAATGGCTCTGAATTCAGCAAGGGCTGGTCGGCCTAAGAAAGCATTGTATGGTGAATCTATGTCCATCATCACAAATCGCAACGTCCGGGTTTTGCAACATTGTCCAGTTCCCAACTCCATTGGTATTTCTAGTTCTCCAACGGGCATGGCCGCGCTCCCGTCGAAGCCGCGAATACTGGATTGGCATGGTTTTAAGTCTTTGGCATTCAGATTCATTTGGTCGTAGGCTTGCTTAAATATTATGTTCACAGAACTTCCGCTGTCAACCAGAATCCTTTTCATCCACACATGGCCTACCTGAGCTGATATGACTAGTGGATCGGTAGTCGGGACTATGATTCTGTCATCATCATCACGCTGAAATACGATGTCGTCAGTCATTGCTTTCTATCGTTTGATCGAAACTCTATCTTTTAAATGTCTATAGCTTGCAGTATCTGCATGCCTAGTAAGACTGGCATGCGACTTCATCTCATCCCAAATTCGCTTTGTTGGATGAGGGATACTTCCAACAGCATTCACTACTAACCTCCAGCCGGTGGGGGTGGAGTCTTCCTGTATCAGATGATTGGATTCATTACTTTGATTTGATGGGCCCGCTTCTCCCGGCTGCGGCGTCCGAACAAACTATTCCAGCTTCTTTTCTCTGATCAATTTTTCAACGAGATCTTGTTAGTGACGACACTCCTTTGTATTGTGCCCGTAGCTTTCATGGAACCGGCAAAACTTTCCCGCCTGGATTTTCTTTTCTGACGACGGTCTTGGTGTAAGTTTTTGATAATGAATTGTATCACGGGTTTGTAAATATAGTTCCTCTAGTGATGTATTAAGAGGAGTGTAACTGTTAAACATTGGATTCTTGTGCTGCGGGCCACGATTTTGATCTCGTTTTTTAATTTGATCCACGCTCTATCTCCGCCGAGCTTGTTTATTATTAATGTGCAACTGAACTTTTCCGAAGCTCTCACCGGACTGTTTTATTGCAACATTGCTTTCGATGCCTTCCGCATTTGGCCCTGCGTCAGTTTTCTTCCCAGACTGTTTCGCGTCTTCCCATCTCAGAAATTGAGCTTCTTTGGCACGGAAACCGTCCAATGATGCAGGTGGTTTTCCAGCTAGCCAATTGCCAAATTCAGAATCGGGGTCGATCCCCTTAGTCAATGCCATAAGGATGGAGTTATCATTTGGATTACTAATCTCCGCGCATGCAGTATGGAATCTCTCTAAGTAGTGTCTGAGTGTCGCTCCGGGGGCTTGCATGACACTAGATAGAGTGTTCACATCTTTTGGCCTTGCGACGTGCATGCGGAATTGCTCAACTAATTTTGTGGCTAACTGATCAAAGGAAGAGATGGATCGAGGTGGCAATCGAGTGAACCACATGGTAGCGATACCCCCTAAGGATATGGGAAAACTACGACACTTCACTGCATCGTCGGCTTTGGCAGCGGTCATCGACCATTCATATTTTAAAATATGTTGGTTGGGGTCGGAGTTCCCTTCATACATGGGTAGAGTTGGTATCCTGAATCGTCATGGGGTTTCAGTAGTAAGAATATCATCCGTGAAGGGAGTGTAACTTTGCGAGACTCCCCAATCGTCGTTTGTGAACCCCTGACTCTCACGGATCATCTGACGTATCATAGTTGATAGATCCGGCATTTGCGTGTTTTGTGTGGCCTGTACCGGAGTATGACTATGTTCCATTCTTTGGGGTTGGACCGGATATTGTTGACGGTCCAAGTCTTGCCTTCTCGGCTCATAGTCCTCTGGGACGTATGGTTCGGGAGTACATCCGCTATGGCGACGGTCCGAGATCGACTGATCTTGGATGTTGACTCCTGGTTCAACCGCTACGTTAGTAGTGCGGTGTTCTGTGGTGTCGTGAGGGATGGCACCTCCTTGGGAGGAGGGTCCGGTTTGGAAACTGGCTGATGGACCAAACCTCAGTTGTCCAACGGTCAATGTCGGTTGATTTCCAACGGGTGGCATACGACTCCCATCTAGCCGGGGTCGTGGAGGCCGGTTATGATAATCAGAGGATGAAGAACTTTCGCTGGATGAGCGAGAAGCAGGGTCTCTCGTGGATCTCTTTCATTTCTGGCGATCCAGCTTGTTGATTAGCTCAGCGTTAGCGCGTAGCTGTTCTTCTAGCTGTTGCCGACTCTGGGTCAGCTCTTGGAGTAACAAATGCAGCTCTTGTCCGGTAACTGGACCGGACGGTTCAGAGTGCCCAATAGTATTCGGATTAGATGGAAGTGGCGGCATAGGATTCTGTCGGTCCTGTTCTTGTTGATTGATAGCATTTGAGGTGGTTCTTGTATTAGCCATCTAGAAAGTTGAATTTCTTTCCTTAGACTTTTGCAAATCTAAATAGAATGGAAGGAATTCGAATTTAATGATCTGGATCTCTCTCTTAGATTTATTCAATCCGGTATCGATGACAGATCCAACGAGCAGGAGAAAATTTGGGTTTTCTCGGTGAAAGCACCAAAGTGTTTGTGTCAAAATTGGGCACAACACTCGTCGGAAGTTTTTGAAGAGATAATAAATGAAGAAAGTAAATTAAAACGTAGATTATCTAACAAAAACTCCAAATAGCAGGAAGTAAATTGCACAAGAGACAACGATTTAGAGTGGTTCGGCGTTTTGCCTACGTCCACTATGAAGTTTTGTTACTTTATTGCTTGATATTCGGAGAATACAACCTTTTAATGTCAAAATATAGCAAGTAGTAAGCCAAAATTCAAAATCAAAGGCAACAGTGGTGCTCTGAAGCAATTCTGGCAGCGTCTGGACGTGCTTTATCTCTAAAATTCTCCGATCCTTTTTTTGAATGACCAGGGGCTCTATTTATAAGTGCTGGAGGCTGATATTTCGCCTAAAATTCGGGGAGACCACTTCTGCCACGTGTGGGGGGCCCACATGGCCGAATTCTGGAGATCCGGGCCCACTTTGGGATCGACTCGACCCTTGGTTCCAATCGATCAAAAAATTGTCCAATCGTGATGAAACTTGGCGTGGACATTCTTCTATGTATATGCAAGCTCCTATGAAAATTTCATAGCATTTGGATTTGTAGATATTGAGCTTTGATCGATTTAATATTGCATTTCAGATGGACACTCTTGCTTCGAATCGATCCTTTCGACTCGATAGGGTCGAATCGATCGCCTGAGCATGTGCTTGGTGACGTGGCTCGCGCGTTCCTCGGGTCAACCCCCCTTTTTCTCCGAGTTTTCTGGCTCAAATCCGTAGTTTTAGTCGCGTTTACTTGGTGGATTCGAAGAGAAGGATTCGAAGGTATGCTCCTTCGATTCGATCACACGTGCGTTCCTTCGTATCAATCAAGGCGTTCCATGGTTCGATCGATATGAAGAGTTCTTTGCTCTATGGATTCGAAGATGGTTATGAATTGGAGTCGAAGCTTCTTGAACTTCATGGATTCGAAGGATGGTTCTTGAGGGATTCGAGGACGGGAATAACTCGATGAATTCGAACCAAGGCCTAATGGGATGGATTCGAACCAAGGTCTCATGGAATGAATTTGAACCAATGCATGGCTTATGGATTCGATCGTGAGGCTATCTTATGGATTCGAACCTAAACTTCTTTTGATCGATTTGAATCAGGACTTCTGATCGATTCGAACTGAGGTTGTCTCCTCCACTTTCCATTGGCGATAACTTGAGCATACGAACTCGGATTGTCTCGAAATTTGGAACGTTGATTTCCACAGCTTCGCTTGACGTGTCTTATCAATTGTAGCCCGATCCGGACTCGGACAAAATTCATCGATATTTTCAGTTGCCCAACAATCATTCAAAGTCGAAGACGTGTGATCCAGTTTTTCTTCAGTCAGTTCCTTGGTATCTCGGCCTTGCCCAAAGGCGGGATAACAGCAGGCCCACCCAAGAAAGCACTGTAAAGGGAGTTTATGTCCAAAACAATAAACTGAAGCATCCGTACTCCCCGTCGTTCCCCAACTCCCAACTCTACTGGCAGTTCCGCCATTCCAGTGGGTATAGTAGCACTTCCATTGAAACCATGGACTCGGGATTGACAAGGCTTCAAGTCCATGGCTTCCATTTTTATTTGGTCATAAGCTCGCTTGAACAAAATATTCACAGATCCTCCATTGTCAACTAGGATTCTCTTCATCCAAGCAGGACCTACTTAAGCTGAGATGACCAATGGATCGATAGTGGGGCTTCGACTTTATCAGCATCTCTGTTCCTGAACACGATGTCATCTGTCATCGTCTTTTGTTGCTTGGCCGGAGCCCCTTCATCAGAGTTACTACGACATTCGAAGTCTGCAAGCCTTATAGAGCTGGCGTACGACTCCATTTCCTTCCAGCTTTGGTCTGCTGGGTGAGGACCACGACTTATTGTAGTGATGACCAACCTCCCGCCTGTACGGCGGGTTCCTCCTGTCTTTCCTGATTCGGCGCACAATTCTGATTTGATGGGCCCGCACCACCAGACCGCGGTGCCCGCACATACTGATCCAACTTCCGTTCACGTATCAGCTTTTCAATGAGGTCTTGCAAGTGACGGCACTCATTAGTGTTGTGGCCATAACTTTCGTGGAATCTACAAAATTTCCCTGTTTGGATTTGTCTTTCAGTTGGTGGTTTAGGGGATGGTTTTTTGAATTACATGATATTGCAGGTCTGCAAATACAAATTTTCCAACGACGTGTTCAATGGAATGTAGTTATCATAAATGGAAGCTCTACGCCGTGGACCGTGATTCTCATTGCGTTTCTTGTTTTGATTCCCATTGTCCCCCTGTTGATTTTGTTTATTTTGTGCATTCAACTGAACTTTCCCAGAACTATCTTTGGACTGTTTAATAGCGATGTTACTTTGGATTCCTTCGATGTTGGGCCCTGCGTCATCCTGCTTCCTAGACTGTTTCCATCCTCCCTTCTTAAGAATTGGGCTGCCTTGGAATAGAAACAGTCCAATGACGCAGGTGGTTTTCCAGCTAACCAATTTTCGAACTCGGAATCAGCATCAATCCCCTTAGTCAGTGCCATCAGGATAGAGTTATCATTGGGATTGCTTATTTCAGCACACGCAGCATGGAATCTCTCCAAGTAACGTCTAAGTGTTTCTCCATGAGCTTGTGTAACACTAGACAGAGTGTTAACGTCCTTAGGCCTTGCCACATGCATACGGAACTGTTCGACAAACTTGGTGGCCATCTGGTCAAAGTTAGAGATGGATTGCGATGGCAAACGAATGAACCACATGGCAGCGATGCCCCCTAGGGAAATGGGGACACTACGACAGTTTACTGCATCATCAGCTCTAGTGGCATTCATCAGCCATTCGTATTTCAAATGAGTTGATTGGGATCAAAACTTCCTTCATAAACTGGCAAAGCTGGCATCCTGAAGTGCCGAGGTGGCTCAGCATATAAAACGTCAGCGGTGAAAGGGGTATAACTTTGGGAGATTTCCCAATCGTCATTAGAGAGACCCTGACTTTCATGGATCATTTGGCGGATCATCACTGGTATATCCGGCGTTCGGGTACTTGGAGCATGTTGTGCTAAGGTGTGGTCGGGTTCCACAGCGCGAGTCTGGACCGGACGCGGTCAACGGCCCATGCCTCGCCTCCTTGGTTCAAATCCTCAGGGAGATAAGGCTCGGGAGTCTGCTTACGTTGGTTACGTTGAGGATTAGCTTGGTTTCTAGCATCACCTCCCCATCCGGCAGTGGTGGTAGTAGCAATGTTTCCGGTAAGGAACATCTCCTCCTCGAGTTGAAGGTTCTGTACGGAGACTAGCAGATGGTCCAGCTCTAGGTTGCCCAAGGTTCGAAGCAGGTTGGTGTCCCATGGCTTGGGTGTAACTTATACCTAGCCATGGACGTGTGGATCTGGTTTAGCCATCGGAGGAGGCTGAACTTTCTGTGGAAGAATAGGAACCTTGGTCTCTCCTAGATCTTCTGCGCCTTTGGAGATTCAGTTGGTTGGACAACTCTGTGTTGGCGCGCAGTTGTTCAGTTAACTGCTGTCGACTTTGGGTCAACTCTTGAAGCAATGTCTGGAATTCTTGTCTAGTGATTGGACTGGATGGATCTGAAGGTCCTGCAGCATTTTGGTTGGAGGGAAGTGATTGCACGGGATTTTGTCAATCCCGTGCTCCTTGATCAACGGCTGTAACTGTTGTACGCATGCTCACCATAATGAATTGGTGAAGTCCTTTCCTAGATCTGATTGCAAATCTGAATAGAATGGAAGGGCTTCAAAGTTCTAGATCTGGATCTTGTTCTTAGATTTATGCAATCCAATATAGATAGGAGATCCAAAGAGCATGAGAAAAATTTGGTTGTTCTCAGTGAAAGCACCAAAATGTTCATACCAAAATTGGGCACAACACTCTTCGGAAGTCTTTGAAGAGATAAAGTGAAGAAATTAAATGGATAAAGAGGAATTATCTAACAAAAACTCCAAATTTCAAAAATGAGAATAATAAAAATGCAAGGAGACGCAAGAATTTAGAGTGGTTCGACGTATTGCCTACGTTCGCTATGAAGTAATTTGCTTTATTGATCTTTCTTTGATATTTACAATTGATTTTAGCAAATTATAGTGAATAACAATGATTTGCAATAGTGAAATTCGTTGGTGACAGCAGCCATGGAGTTCAGATCCGTGCTTGGCAGAGTCTAGGCGTTGTAGATCTCAAAGAAGAAGAAGAAAGAACCACTATTCTATTGGCTTTGGGGGTCTATTTATAGGTGTAGAAGGTTGATATTTCGCTCAAATCTCGGGAGACCCTCTCTGGCACGTGACCAGGCCCATACGCCCAAGCCCATGAAGTTTAGATCTGATCCGTGATCGGTACGACCAGATTTCGTATCGCTCAAGATTTCATCTAATGGAGTCGAAATTTGGTGTGGACCTTCTTTAGCATTCACGTAGTCATCTGTGAAAATTTCATAGCATTTGGACTTGTAGATTAGGAGGTATGATCGATACGAATTGGGATTCTCGGTAGGCTGTTTGGTTCGACTCGTTCTGTTTTGACTCGTTTTTCATTCGACTCGGTTCTGTTTGACTCGGTGACGTAGTGCTAACTTGCTTGACTGCTGTCTCGAGCGAGTCGAAATGTCGAAGGAGTCACTTCTGAGGGATGTGAAGCGAGTCGAAGGAGTCACTTCTGAGGGATACGAAACGAGTTGAACCTGAGCGATTTGAAGTTGGCTTCAAGTGGCTTCCGACAGTTCTGAAGCGAGTCAAAGGGAGCGAGTCGAAGTAGTCACTTCTGGGTGTTGCGAAGCGAGTCGAAGGAGCGAGTCGAACGGTGATTGGTTTTCATCCAATTTTGTATCGTTCATAACTCGAGCATACGAACTCGGATCGACTTGAGATTTGGAACATTGACTCTCATAGCTTAGCTTGTCATGTGCTACCAATTTTGGCTCGATCCGAACTCGAACAAAATTCGTCGTTGTCCACAATGAGCCGGTGTATAACTAATCCCCGGGACGGACCGTCATTGGTTGTTGGTCGATTCCTTGATGTCACGGCCTTGCCAAAAGGCGGGATAACAAGCGTCGTGCGATTTAAGAAAAGGGGGCATGGATTTGAAATGGAACAGTAACATGGTGCACTACTCTCCAGGGATGGTAAATCGAAGACCAGCTACGGTGACCCCGTTTTAACGTAAAAATTCACGTGACGAAAAAAAGAAGGGTAAAAAATTTCAGAGACCCGATTGAAGTTCGGATAGCCTTTTTTGGGTATGAAACTATCCATTGATGGCTTAAAGCTGTAAAAGGCATAGAACTCACTAAGTGCTTCATTAGGAATTGTTATGGCTCCCGTAACTCTAAACGAGCCAACAGTTATGGTCGTCTGAAGAATCGATATCCATAGGGTCCAACATCTCCGGTGCAAGGTGCAACATCCGTCCAAAATGCCGAAACTGCGCCGTGCGACTTTAAGAAATGGGTGAATGGATTTAAAATCGAATAGTACCATTGTGCACCACCCTCCAGGGATGGTAAATCGAAGACCAGCCACGGTGACCCCGTTTTAATGTAAAAATTCACATAACGAAGAAAAGAAGGCTAAAAAACATCAGAGACCCGATTGAGGTTCGAAAAGCCTTTTTTGGGAATGAAACTATCCATTAACAACTTAAAGCAGTCAAAGCCATAGAACTCACTGAGAGCTTCGTTTTGACTGGTCATGCCTCCCGTAACTCTAAACGAGCCAACAGTTATGGCCGTCAGAAAAATCGATATCCACTGGGTGCAACATCTGCGGTGCACGGTGCAACATCCGTCCAAAATGCCGAAACAGCGCCGTGCGACTTTAGGAAATGGGTGCACAGATTTGAAATGAAACAGTACCATGTGCACCACTATCCAAGGATGGTAAATCGACGACCAGCCACGGTGACCCCGTTTTAACGTAAAAATTCACGTGACCAAAAAAAGAAGGCTAAAAAACTTCAGAGACCCGATTGAGGTTCGGATAGGCTTTTTAGGGTATGAAACTATCCAATGACGGCTTAAAGCTGTCAAAGCCATAGAACTAACTGAGAGCTTCATTTTGACTGGTTATGGCTCCCTTGACTCTAAACGAGCCAACAGTTATGGACGTCGGAAGAATCGATATCCATAGGGTGCAACATCTGTGGTGCAAGGTGCAACATCCGTCCAAAATGCCGAAACAGCGTCGTGCGACTTTAAGAAATGGGTGCATGGATTTGAAATGGAACAGTACCATGGTACACCACCATCCAGGGTTGGTAAATCGAAGACCAGCCACGGTGACCCCGTTTTAACGTAAAAATTCACGTGACGGAAAAAAAGGCTAAAATACTTCGAAGACCCGATTGAGGTTCGGATAACCTTTTTTGCGTATGAAACTATACATTGACGGCTTGTGGCCATTAAAGCCATAGAACTCAATGAGAGCTTCGTTTTGACTGTTTATGGCTCCCGTATTTCTAAACGAGCCAACAGTTATGGTCGTCCTAAGAATCGACATCCATAGGGCGCAACATCTACGGTGCAAGGTGCAACATCCATCCAAAATGCCGAAACAGCGTCGTGTGATTTAAGAAATGGGTGCATGGATTTGAAATGGAATAGTACCATGGTGCACCACTGTCCAGGGATGGTAAATCGAAGACCAGCCACGGTGACCCGGTTTTAATGTAAAAATTCACGTGACGAAAAAAAGAAGGCTAAAAAACTTCACAGAACCGATTGAGAATCGGATAGCCTTTTTTGGGTATGAAGCTATCCATTGACGGATTAAAGCTGTCAAAGTCGTGGAACTCATTGAGGGCTTCGTTTTGAATGGTTATGGCTCCCGTAACTCTAAACGAGCCAACAGTATGGCCGTCGGAAGAATCGATATCCACGGGGTGCAACATCTGCGGTTCAAGGTGCAACATCCGTCCAAAATTCCGAAACAGCGCCATGCGACTTTAAGAAATGGGTGCATGGATTTGAAATGGAACCATACCATTGTGCACCACTATCCAGGGATGGTAAATCGAAGACCAACCACATTGACCCCGTTTTAATGCAAAAATTCACGTGACGAAAAAAAGAAGGCTAAAAAACTTTAGGGACCCGATTGAGGTTCGGATTGCCATTTTCGGGTATGAAACTACCCATTGACGGCTTATAGCCATCAAAGCCGTAGAACTCACTGAGAGCTTCGTTTTGACTGGTTATGGCACCCTTGACTCTGAACGAGCCAACAGTTATGGCTGTCGGAAGAATCGATATCCACAAGGTGCAACATCTGCGGTGTAAAGTGCAACATCCGTCTAAAATGCCGAAACAGCGCCGTGCGACTTTAAGAAATGGTTGCATGGAATTGAAATGGAACAGTACCATTGTGCACCACTATCCAGGGATGGTAAATCGAAAACCAGCCACGGTGACCCCGTTTTGACGTAAAAATTCACATGACGAAAAAAAAGCTAAAAAACTTCAGAGTCCCGATGGAGGTTCGGATAGCCTTTTTTGGGTATGAACTATCCATTGACGGCTTAAAGTGGTCAAAGTCATACAACTCACTGAGAGATTCGTTTTGACTGGTTCTGCCTCCCGCAACTCTGAATGTGCTAAAAGTTATGACCGTCGGAAGAATCGATATCCACAGAGTGCAACATCTACGGTTCAAGGTGCAACATCCGTCCAAAATGCTGAAACAGCGCCGTACGATTTAAGAAATGGGTGCACAGATTTGAAATGAAACAGTACCATGGTGCACCACTCTCCAGGGAAGGTAAATCGAAGACCAGCCACGGTGATCCTGTTTTAATATAAAATTCATGTGACGAAAAAAAGAAGGCAAAAAAATTCAGAGACCCGATTGAGTTTCGGATAGCCTTTTTGGGTATGAAACTATCCGTTGACGACTTAAAGCAGTCAAAGTTGTAGAACTAACTGAGAGTTTGTTATGGCTTCCGTAACTCTAAAGAGCCAACAGTTATGGCCGTCGGAAGAATCGATATCCACAGGGTGCAACATCTGCGGTGCAAGGTGCAACATCCGCCCAAAATGCCAAAACAGCGCCGTGCGAATTTAAGAAATGGGTGCATGGATTTGAAATGGAAAAGTACCATGGTGCACCACTATCCATGAATGGTAAATCGAAGACCAGCCATGGTGACCCCATTTTAACGTAAAAATTCACATGACGAAAAAAAGAAGGCTAAAAAACTTCAAAGACCCGATTGAGGTTCGGATAGCCTTTTTTGGGTATGAAACTATCCATTGACGGCTTAAAGCGGTCAAAGCCGTAGAACTCATTGAGTGCTTCGTTTTAACTGGTTATGGCTCTCGTAACTCTAAACGAGCCAACAGTTTGGTCGTCGGAAGAATCGATATCCACAGGGTGCAACATCTGCGGTGCAAGGTGCAACATCCGTCCAAAATGCCGAAACAGCGCCGTGCGACTTTAAGAAATGGCTGAATGGATTTGAAATGGAATAGTACCATGGTGCACCACTATCCACGGATAATAAATTGAAGACCATCCACGGCGACCCTGTTTTAACATAAAAATTCACGTGATGAAAAAAAGAAGCCTAAAAAACTTCAGAGACCCGATTAAGGTTCGGATATCCTTTTTTAGGTATGAAACTATCCATTAATGGCTTAAAGCGGTCTAAGCCGTAGAACTCACTAAGAGCTTCGTTTGGACTGGTTATGGCTCCCGTAACTCTAAACGAGCCAACAGTTATGGCTTTCGGAAGAATCGATATCCATAGGGTGCAACATCTATGGTGCAAGGTACAGCATTCGTTAAAAATGCCGAAACAGCGCCGTGCGACTTTAAGAAATGGGTGTATGGATTTGAAATGGAACAGTACCATGGGGCACCACTATCCAGGGATGGTAAATCGAAGACCAGCCACGGTGACCCCGTTTTAATATAATAATTCACGTGACGAAAAAAAGAAGGCTAAAAAACTTCAGAGACCCGATTGAGGTTCGGATAGCCTTTTTTGGCTATGAAACTATCCATTGACGGCTTATAGCCATCAAAGCCGTAGAACTCACTGAGAGCTTTGTTTTGACTGGTTATGGCTCCCGTAACTCTAAACGAGCCAACAATTATGGCCGTCCGAAGAATCGATATCCACAGGGTGCAACATCTACGGTGCAAGGTGCAACATCCGTCTAAAATGCCGAAACAGCGTCGTGCGATTTAAGAAATGGGTGCATGGATTTGAAATGGAACAGTACCATGGTGTACCACTCTCTAGGGATGGTAAATCGAAGACCAGCCCAGTTGACCCCGTTTTATTGTAAAAATTCATGTGACGAAGAAAAGAAGGCTAAAAAACTTCAAAGACCCGATATTGGTTTGGATAGCCTTTTTTGGGTATGAAACAATCCATTGACGGCATGAAGCTGTCAAAGCCATAGAACTCACTGAGTTATTCGTTTTGACTGGTTATGGCCCCCGTAACTCTAAATGAGCCAATAGTTTGGCCGTCGAAAGAATCGATATCCACAGGGTGCAACATCTACGGTGCAAGGTTCAACATCCGTCCAAAATGCCGAAACAGCACCGTGCGATTTTAAGAAATGGATGCACGGATTTTAAATGGAACAGTACCATTGTGCACCACTATCCAGGGATGGCAAATCGAAGACCAGCCACGGTGACCCCGTTTTAATGTAAAAATTCACGCGACGAAAAAAACAAGGCTAAAAAACTTCAGAGACCCGATTGAGGTTCGGACAGCGTTATTGGGGTATGAAACTATCCATTGACGGATGAAAGCTGTGAAAGCCATAGAACTCACCAAGAGCTTCGTTTTGACAGGTTATGGCTCCCGTAACTCGAAACGAGCCAACAATATGGACGTCGGAAGAATCGATATCCACAGGATGCAACATCTGCGGTTCAAGGTGCACCATCCGCCCAAAATGCCGAAACAACGCCGTGCAA
The DNA here is from genome assembly GCA_030765085.1 of Allium cepa. NCBI lineage: Eukaryota > Viridiplantae > Streptophyta > Magnoliopsida > Asparagales > Amaryllidaceae > Allium > Allium cepa. The sequence continues at coordinate 247,202,183 of CM060930.1, forward strand.
CTTTAAGAAATGGGTGCATGGATTTGAAATGGAAAATTACCATGGTGAACCATTATCCAGTGATGGTAAATCAAACACCAGCCACGATGACCCCGTTTTAACGTAAAAATTCACATGACGAAAAAAAGAAGGCGAGAAAACTTCAGAGACCCGATTGAGGTTCGGATAGCTTTTTCTGAGTATGCAACTATCCGTTGACGACTTAAATCGGTCAAAGATGTAGAACTAACTGGGAGTTTCGTTTTGACTCGTTACGGCTTCCGTAACTCCAAAGAGCAACCGGTTATGGCCGTCGGAAGAATCGATATCCACAGGGTGCAACATCTGCGGTTCAAAGTGCAACATCCGTCCAAAATGCCGAAACAGCGCTGTGCGATTCAAGAAATGGGTGCATGTACATGAAATGGAATGTTACCATGGTGCACCACTCTCCAAGGATGGTAAATTGAAGACCAGCCTAGGTGAACTCGTTTTAATGTAAAAATTCACGTGACGAAAAAAAGAAGGCTAAAAAACTTCAAAGACCCGATTGTGGTTCGGATAGCCTTTTTTGGGTATGAAACTATCCATTGAGGGCTTAAAGCTGTCAAAGCCATAGAACTCACTGAGTGCTTCGTTTAGACTGGTTATGGCTCCCGTAACTCTAAATGAGCCAATAGTATGGCCGTCGGAAGAATCGATATCCACAGGGTGCAACATCTGCGGTGCATGGCGCAACATCTGTCCAAAATGCCGAAACAATGTCGTGCGACTTTAAGAATGGGTGCATGGATTTGAAATGGAACAGTACCATTGTGCACCACTATTCAGGGATGGTAAATCGAAGACCATCCATGGTGACCCCGTTTTAATGTAAAAATTCACGTGACGAAAAAAAGAAGGCTAAAAAACTTCAGAGACCCGATTGAGATTCGAATAGCCTTATTTGGGTATGAAACTATCCATTGATGGATTAAAACTATCAAAACCATAGAACTCACTGAGAGCTTCGTTTTGACTAGTTATGGCTCCCGTAACTCTAAACGAGCCAACAGTATGGACGTCGGAAGAATCGATATCCACAGGGTGCAGCATCTGCGGTGCAAGTGCAACATCCGTCTAAAATGCCGAAACAACGTCGTGCGACTTTAAGAAATGGGTGCATGGATTTGAAATGGAAAAGTACTATGTTGCAACACTATCTAGGGATGGTAAATCAAAGACCAGCCACGGTGACCCCATTTTAACGTAAAAATTCACATGACGAAAAAAAGAAGGCTAAAAAACTTCATAGACCCGATTGAGGTTCGGATAGCCTTTTTTGGGTATGAAACTATCCATTGACGGCTTAAAGCAGTCCAAGCCATAGAACTCACTGAGAGCTTCATTTTGACTGGTTCTGGCCCCCGTAACTCTAAACGAGCCAACAGTTATGGCCGTCGGAAGAATCGATATCCACAGGGTGCAACATCTGAGGTTCAAGGTACAACATCCGTCCAAAATGCCAAAACAGCAACGTGCGATTTAAGAAATGGGTGCATGGATTTGAAATGAAACAGTACCATGGTGCACCACTCTCCAGGGATGGTAAATCGCAGAACAGCCACGGTGATCCCGTTTTAATGTAAAAATTCATGTGACGAAAAAAAGAAGGCAAAAAAACTTCAAAGACCCGATTAAGTTTCGGATAGCCTTTTTGGGTATGAAACTATCCATTGACGACTAAAGCAGTCAAAGCCATAAAACTCACTGAGTGTTTCGTTTTTACTCGTTATGGATCCCGCAACTCTAAACGAGCCAACAGTTATGGCCGTCGGAAGAATCGATATCCACAGGGTGCAACATCTGCGGTGCAAGGTGAAACATCCGTGCAAAATGCCGAAAGCGCCATGCAAATTTAAGAAATGGGTGCATGGATTTGAAATGGAAAAGTACCATGGTGCACCACTATCCAGGGATGGTAAATCGAAGACCAGCCATGGTGACCCCGTTTTAACGTAAAAATTCACGTGATGAAAAAAAGAAGGCTAAAAAACTTCAAAGACCCGATTGAGGTTCAGATAGCCTTTTTTGGGTATGAAGCTATCCATTGACGGCTTAAAGCGGTCAAAGCCGTATAACTCATTGAGAGCTTCATTTTGTCTGGTTATGGTTCCCGTAACTCTAAACGAGCCAACTATTTGGCCGTCGGAAGAATCGATATCCACTGGGTGCAACATCTGCGGTGCAAGGTGCAACATCCGTCCAAAATGTCAAAATAGTGTCGTGCGACTTTAAGAAATGGGTGAATGGATTTGAAATGGAACAGTAGCATGGTCCACCACTATCCACGGATGGTAAATCGAATACCAGCCACAGTGACCTCGTTTTAACGTAAAAATTCACGTGATGAAAAAAAGAAGGCTAAAAAACTTCAAAGACCCGATTGATGTTCGGATATCCTTTTTTAGGTATGAAACAATCCATTGATGGCTTAAAGCAGTCAAAGCCGTAGAACTCACTAAGAGCTTCGTTTTGACTGGTTATGGCTCCCGTAACTCTAAACGAGCCAGCAGTCATGGCCGTCGGAAGAATCGATATCCATAGGGTGCAACATCTGTGGTACAAGGTGCAGCATTCGTTCAAAATGCCGAAACAGTGCCGTGCGACTTTAAGAAATGGGTGCATGAATTTGAAATGGAATAGTGCTATGGTGCACCACTATCCAGGGATGGTAAATCGAAGACCAGCCAGGGTGACCCGGTTTTAACGTAATAATTCACGTGACGAAAAAAAGAAGGCTAAAAAACTTCAGAGACCCGATTGAGGTTCGGATAGCCGTTTTTGGGTATGAAACTATCCGTTGATGGGATATAGCCATCAAATCCGTAGAACTCACTGAGAGCTTCGTTTTGACTGGTTATGACTCTCGTAACTCTAAACGAGCCAACAGTTATGGCCGTTTGAAGAATCGATATCCACAGGGTGCAACATCCACGGTGCAAGGTGCAACATCCGTCCAAAATGTCGAAACAGCGCCGTGCGATTTAAGAAATGGGTGCATGGATTTGAAATGGAACGGTACCATGGTGCACCATGCTACAGGGATGGTAAATCGATGACCAGCCTAGGTTACCCCATTTTAGTGTAAAAACTCACGTGACGAAAAAAGAAGGCTAAAAAACTTCAAAGACCCGATTTGGTTCAAATTGCTTTTTTTGGGTATGAAACTATCCATTGACGGCATGAAGCTGTCAAAGCCGTCGAACTCACTGGGTGCTTCACTTTGACTGGTTATGGCTCTCGTAATTCTAAATGAGCCAACAGTATGGTCGTCGGAAGAATCGATATCCACAGAGTGCAACATCTGCGGTGCAAGGTGCAACATCCGTCAAAAATGTCGAAACAGCGCCGTGCGAATTAAAGAAATGGGTGCATGGATTTGAAATGAAATAGTACCATTATGCACCACTATCCAGGGATGGTAAATCGAAGACAAGCCATGGTGATCCCGTTTTAACGTAAAAATTCACGTGACGAAAAAAGAAGGCTAAAAAATTCAGAGACCCGATTGTGGTTCGGATAGCCTTTTTTGGGCATGAAACTATCCATTGATGGCTTAAATTGGTCAATGCCGTAGAACTCACTGAGAGCTTCATTTTGACTGCTTATGGCTACCGTAACTCTAAACGAGCCAATAGTTATGGCCGTAGGAAGAATCGATATTCACAGGGTGCAACATCTGAGGTTCAAGGTGCAACATCCGTCCAAAATGCCAAAACAGCGTCGTGCGATTAAAGAAATGGGTGTATGTATTTGAAATGGAATGGTACCATGACGCACTCTCCAGGGATGGTAAATCGAAAACCAGCCTAGGTGACCTCGTTTTAATGTAAAAATTCACGTGACGAGAAGGCTAAAAAACTTCAAAGACCCTATTGTGGTTCGGATAGCCTTTTTTGCGTATGAAACTATCCATTGAGGGCTTAAAGCGGCCAAAGCCATAGAACTCACTGAGTGCTTCGCTTAGACTGGTTATGGCTCCCGTAACTCTAAACGAGCCAACGGTATGGCCGTCGGAAGAACGATATCCGTAGGGTGCAACATCTACGGTGCACGGTGCAACATCCGTCCAAAATGCCAAAATAGCGTCGTGCGACTTTAAGAAAGGGGTGCATGGATTTGAAATGGAACAGTACCATTGTGCACCACTATCCAGGGATGGTAAATCGAAGACCAGCCACGGTGACCCCGTTTTAATGTAAAAATTCACGTGACGCAAAAAAGAAGGCTAAAAAACTTTAGAGACCCGATTGAGGTTCGGATAGCCTTATTTGGGTGTGAAACTATCCATTGACAGATTAAAGCTTTCAAAGCCATAGAACTCACTGAGAGCTTCGTTTTGACTGGTTATGGCCCCCGTAACTCTAAACGAGCCAACAGTATGGACGTCGGAAGAATCGATATCCACAGGGTGCAAAATCTGCGGTGCAAGGTGCAACATCCATCCAAAATGCCGAAACCACGTCGTGCGACTTTAAGAAATGGGTGCATGGATTTAAAATGGAAAAGTACCATGGTGCACCACTATCCAGGGCTGGTAAATCAAAGACCAGCCACGGTGACCCCGTTTTAACGTAAAAATTCACGTGATAAAAAAAAGGCTAAAAATCATCAGAGACCCGATTGAGGTTCGGATAGCTTTTTTGGGTATGAAACTATCCATTGACGGCTTAAAGCAGTCAAAGCCATAGAAATCGCTGAGAGCTTCGTTTTGACTAGTTCTGGCTCCCGTAACTCTAAACGAGCCAACAGTTATGGCCGTCAGAAGAATCCATATCCACAGCGTGCAACATCTGCGGTTCAAGGTACAACATCCGTCCAAAATGCCGAAACAGTGCCATGTGATTTAAGAAAAGGGTGCATGGATTTGAAAATAAATAGTAATATGGTGCACCACTCTCCAGGGATGGTAAATCGAAGACCAGCCACGGTGATTCCATTTTAATGTAAAAATTCATGTGACGAAAAAAAGAAGGCAAAAAAACTTCAAAGGCCCGATTGAGTTTTGGATAGCCTTTTTGGGTATGAAAGAATCCATTGAAGACTTAAAGCAGTCAAAGCCATAGAACTCACAGAGAGTTTCGCTTTGACTCGTTATGGCTCCCGTAACTCTAAAGAGCCAATAGTTATGGCCGTCGGAAGAATCGATATCCACAGGGTGCAACATCTGCGGTGCAAGGTGCAAGGTGCAAGGTGCAACATCCGTCCAAAATGCCAAAACAGCGCCGTGCGAATTTAAGAAATGGGTGCATGGATTTGAAATGGAAAATACCATGGTGCACCACTATCCAGGGATGGTAAATCGAAGACCGGCCATGGTGACCTCGTTTTAACGTAAAAATTCACATGACGAAAAAAGAAGGCTAAAAAACTTCAAAGAGCGGATTGAGGTTCGGATAGCCTTTTAGGGTATGAAACTATCCATTGACAGCTTAAAGCGGTCAAATTCGTAGAACTCATTGAGAGCTTCGTTTTAACTGGTTATGGCTCCCGTAACTCCAAATGAGCCAACATTTTGGCCACCGGAAGAACCGATATCCACAGGGTGCAACATCTGCGGTGCGAGGTGCAACATCCGTCCAAAATGCCGAAACAGCACCTTGGGACTTTAAGAAATGGGTGAATGGATTTGAAATGGAACAGTACTATGGTGCACCACTATCCACGGATGGTAAATCGAAGACCAGCCACGGTGACTCCATTTTAACGTAAAAATTCACGTGATGAAAAAAACAAGGCTAAAAAACTTCAGAGACCCGATTGAGGTTCGGGTATTCTTTTTTAGGTATGAAACTATCCATTGACGGATTAAAGCGGTCAAAGCCGTAGAACTCACTAACAGCTTCGTTTTGACTGGTTATGGCTCCCGTAACTCTAAACGAGCCAACACTTATGGCCGTCGGAAGAATCGATATCCATAGGGTGCAACATCTGCGGTGCAAGGTGCAACATTCGTTCAAAATGTCGAAACAACACCGTGCGACTTCAAGAAATGGATGCATGGATTTGAAATGGAACAGTACCACGGTGCACCACTATCCAGGGATGGTAAATCGAAGACCAGCCACGGTGACCCCGTTTTAATGTAATAATTCACGTGACGAAAAAAAAGAAGGCTAAAAAACTTCAGAGACCCGATTGAGGTTCGGATAGCCTTTTTTGGGTATGAAACTATCCATTGACGGCTTATAGCCATCAAAGCCGTAGATCTCACTAAGAGCTTCGTTTTGACTGGTTATGGCTCCCGTAACTCTAAATGAGCCAACAGTTATGGCCGTCCGAAGAATCGATATCCACAGGGTGCAACATCTATGGTGCAAGGTGCAACATCCGTCCAAAATGCCGAAACAGCACCATGCTATTTAAGAAATGGCTGCATGGATTTGAAATGGAACAGTACCATAGTTCACCACTCTCCAGAAATGATAAATCGATGACCAGCCTAGATGACCCCGTTTTAATGTAAAAATTCACGTCACGAAAAAAAGAAGGCTAAAAAACTTCAAAGACCCGATTTTGGTTCGGATAGCCTTTTTGGGGTATGAAACTATCCTGACGGCATGAAGTTTCCAAAGCCGTAGAACTCACAGAGTGCTTCTTTTTGACTGCTATGGCTCCCGTAACTCTAAATGAGCCAACAGTATGGCCGTCGGAAGAATCGATATCCACAGGGTGCAACATCTGCGATGCAAGGTGCAACATCCGTCAAAAATACCGAAACAGCGCCATGCGATTTTAAGAAACGGGTGCGAGGATTTGAAATGGAATATGCACCACTATCCAGGGAGGGTAAATCGATGACCAGCCACGGTGACCCTGTTTTGATGTAAAAATTAACGGGACGAAAAAAAGAAGGATAAAAAACTTCAGAGACCCGATTGAGGTTCGGATAGCCTTTTTTGGGTATGAAACTATCCATTAACAGCTTAGGGCTATCAAAGCCGTAGAACTCACTGAGAGCTTCGTTTTGACAGGTTATGGCTCCCGTAACTCTAAACGAGCCAACAGTATGGTCGTCGGAAGAATCGATATCCAGAGGGTGCAACATCTGCGGTGCAAGGTGCAACATCCGTCCAAAATGCCGAAACAACGCTATGCGACTTTACGAAATGGACGCATGGATTTGAAATGGAATAGTACCATGGTGCACCACTATCCAGCGATGGTAAATCGAAGACCAGCCACGGTGATCCCGTTTTAACGTAAAAATTCACGTGAAGAAAAAAAGAAGGCTAAAAAACTTCAAAGACCCGATTGTGGTTCGGATAGCCTTTTTTGGGTATGAAACTATCCATTGGCGGCTTAAAGCGGTCAAAGCCATAGAACTCACTAAGAACTTCGTTTTGACTGGTTATGGCTCCCGTAACTCTAAACGAGCCAACAGTTATGGCCGTAGGAAGAATGGATATGCATAGGGTGCAACATCTGCGTTTCAAGATGCAAAATCCGTCCAAAATGCCGAAACAGCTCCGTGCGATTTAAGAAATGGGTGCATGTATTTGAAATGGAACGGTACCATGGTTGACCACTCTCCAGGGATGGTAAATCGAAGACCAGCCTCGGTGACCTCGTTTTAATGTAAAAATTCACGTGAGGAAAAAAAGAAGGCTAAAAAATTCAAAGACCCGATTGTGGTTCGGATAGCCTTTTTTGGGTATGAAACTATCCACTGATGGTTTAAAGCTGTCAAAGCCATAGAACTTACTGATTGCTTCGTTTTGACTGGTTATGGCTCCCGTAACTCTAAACGAGCCAACAGTACGGACGTTGGAAGAATCGATTACCATAGGTTGCAACATCTGCGGTGCAAGGTGCAACATCCATCCAAAATGCCGAAACAATGCCGTGCGACTTTAAGAAATCGGTGCATGGATTTGAAATGGAATAGTACCATGGTGCACCACTATCCAGGGATGGTAAATCGAAGACCAGCCAAGGCGACCCTGTTTTAACGTAAAAATTCACATGATGAAAAAAAGAAGGCTAAAAAACTTCAGAGACCCGATTGAGGTTCGTATAGCCTTTTTTGGGCGTGAAACTATTCATTGACGGCTTAAAGCAGTCAAAGCTATAGAGTTCACTGAGAGCTTCGTTTTGACTGGTTCTGGCTCCCGTAACTCTAAACGAGCCAAGAGTAATGGCGGTCGGAAAAATCGATATCCACAGGGTCCAACATCTGCGGTTCAAGCTGCAATATCCGTCCAAAATGCCGAAACAGCGCCGTGCGATTTAAGAAATGGGTGCATGGATTTGAAGTGGAACAGTACCATGGTGCACCACTCTATAAGGATGGTAAATCGAAGACCAGCCACGGTGACCCCGTTTTAACGTAAAAATACACGTCACGAAAAAAAGAAGGCTAAAAAACTACAGAGATTCGATTGAGTTTCGGTAGCCTTTTTTGGGTATGAAACTATCCATTGACGACTTAAAGCAGTCAAACCTGTAGAACTCACTGAGAGCTTCGTTTTGACTAGTTATGGCTCCCGTAACTCTATACGAGCCAACAGTTATGGCCGTCAGAAGAATCGATATCCACATTGTGCAACATCTGCGGTGCAAGGTGCAACATCCGTTCAAAATGCCGAAACAGCGCCGTGCGACTTTAAGAAATGGGCGCATGGATTTGAATTGGAATAGTACCATGGTGCACCACCATCCAGAGATGGTAAATCGAAGATCAGCCAGGGAGACCCCGTTTTAACGTAAAAATTCACGCGACGGAAAAAAGAAGGCTAAAAAACTTCAGAGGCCCGATTGAGGTTCGGATAGCCTTTTTTGGGTATGAAACTATCCATTGATGGCTTATAGCCATTAAATCTGTAGAACTCACTGAGATCTTCATTTCGACTGGTTATGGCTCCCACAACTCTAAACGAGACAACAGTTATGGCTGTCCGAAGAATCGATATCCATAGGGTGTAACATCTACCGTGCAAGGTGCAACATCCGTCCAAAATGTCGAAACAGCGCTGTGCGATTTAAGAAATGGGTGCATGGATTTGAAATGGAACGGTGCCATGGTGCACTACTCTCCAGGGATGGTAAATCGAAGACCAGCCACGGTGACCCCATTTTAATGTAAAAATTCACATGATGAAAAAAAGAAGGCTAAAAATTTTCAGAGACCCGATTGAGGTTCGGATAGCCCATTTTCGGTACGAAACTATCTTTTGACGGCTTAAAGCTGTCAAAGCCGTAGAACTCACTGAGAGCTTCGTTTTGACTAGTTATGTTTCTCGTAATTCTAAACGAGCCAACAGTTATGGCCGCCGGAAGAATCGATATCCACAGGGTGCAACATCTACGGTGCAAGGTGCAACATCCGTGCAAAATGCCGAAACAGCGCCTTACGACTTTCAGAAATGGATGCATGGATTTGAAATGAAACAGTACCATTATGCACCACTATCCAGGAATGGTAAATCAGAGACCAGCCACGGTGACCCCGTTTTAATGTAAAAATTCACGTGAAGAAAAAAAGAAGCCTAAAAAACTTCAGAGACCCGAGTCAGGTTCGGATAGCCTTTTTTGGGTATGAAACTATCCATTGACGGTTTAAAGCTGTCAGAGCAGCAGAACTCACTGAAAGTTTCGTTTTGACTGGTTATGGGTCCCGTAACTCTAAACGAGCCAACGGTTATGGCCGTAGGAAGAATCGATATTCACAGGGTGCAACATCTGCGGTTCAAGGTGCAACATCCGTCCAAAATGTCGAAACAGCGCCGTGCGATTTAAGAAAAGGGTGCATGTATTTGAAATGGAACGGTACCATGGTGCACCACTCTTCAGGGATGGTAAATCGAAGACCAGCCTCGGTGACCTCGTTTTAATGTAAAAATTCACGTGACGAAAAAAAAGGCTAAAAAACTTCAAAGACCCGATTGAGGTTCGGATAGCCTTTTTTGGGTATGAATCTATCCATTGATGGCTTAAAGCTGTCAAAGCCATAGAACTCACTGAGTGCTTCGTTTTGACTGGTTATGGGTCTCGTAACTCAAAACGAGCCAACAGTATGGTCGTCGGAAGAATCGATATCCACAGGGTGCAACATCTGCGGTGCATGGTGCAACATCCGTCCAAAATGCCGAAACAGCGCCGTGTGACTTTAAGAAATGGGTGCATGGATTTGAAATGGAATAGTACCATTGTGCACCACTATCCAGGAATGGAAAATTGAGGACAAGCCACGGTGACCCCGTTCTAATGTAAAACTCACGTGACGAAGAAATAAGGCTAAAAAACTTCAAAGCCCCGATTGACGTTCGGATACCCTTTTTTGGGTATGAAACTACATTGATGCCTAATGCGGTCAAAGCCGTAGAACTCTTTGAGAGCTTCGTTCTGACTGGTTATGGCTCCCTTAACTATAAACGAGCCAACAGTTATGGCCGTTCGAAGAATCGATATCCATAGGGTGCAACATCTGCGGTGCAAGGTGCAACATCCTTCCAAAATGCTGAAACAGCGCAATGCATCTTTAAGAAATGGGTGCATGGATTTGAAATGGAGCAGTACCATGGTGCACCACTCTCTAGGGATGGTAAATCGAAGACCATCCACGGTGACCCTGTTTTAATGTAAAGATTCACGTAACGTAAAAAAAGGCTAAAAAACTTTATAGACCCGATTGAGGTTCGGATAGCCTTTTTTGGGTATGAAACTATCCATTGATGGCTTAAAGCAGTAAAAGTAGTAGAACTCACTGAAAGCTTCGTTTCGACTGGTTATGGCTCCCATGACTCTAAACTAGCCAACAGTTATGGCCGTCGGAAGAATCGATATCCACAGGGTGCAACATCTGCAGTGCAAGGTGCAACATCCGTTCAAAATGCCGAAACAGCGTCGTGCGACTTTAAGAAATAGGTGCATGGATTTCAAATGGAACACTACCATGGATCACCACTATCCAGGGATGGTAAATTGAAGACCAACCACGGTGACCCCGTTTTAACGTAAAAATTCATGTGACGAAAAAAAGAAGGCTAAAAAACATCAAAGACCCGATTGAGGTTCGGATAGCTTTTTTTTGGGTATGAAACTATCCATTGACGGCTTATAGCCATCAAAACCGTATAACTCACTGAGAACTTCGTTTTGACTGGTAATGGCTCCCGTAACTCTAAACGAGGCAACAGTTATGGCCGTCCGAAGAATCGATATCCATTGGGTGCAACATCTATGTTGCAAGGTGCAACATCTGTCCAAAATGCCGAAACAGCGCCGTGCGATTTAAGAAATAGGTGCATAGATTTGAAATGGAATAGTACCATGGTGCACCACTCTCCAGGGATTGTTATTCGAAGACCAGCCACGGTGACCTCGTTTTAATGTTAAAATTGACGTGACGAAAAAAAGAAGGCTAAAAAACTTCAGAGACCCGATTGAGGTTCGAATAGCCTTTTTTGGGTATGAAACTATCCATTGATGGCTTAAAGCTGTCAAAGCCGTAGAACTCACTGAGTGTTATCCCGCTTTTTGGTCAAAATTGGAATATCAACAAATTGGCAAGGAATGATGGATACTGGGATTGGAGATCGATTGGAATCAAGGCCGCAATCGATATCGTCAATATTTGGTTTGGCCCAGAACGGGACGGGGTCGATTGGAGATGATGATGAGGACTAGGAGAGGCTATGTTTCAAGTTTCAGGTCAATCGTAGTTCGTATGGAGGAGGTTTGATCGATACAAGGTAGAAAGGTCATACTGTTCGAATCCATCAAGGGGTCGGGGTGACGCTCATTTTGAATCCATCAGAGGAATGTCCTTCGAATCGATGTATTTCGTATCCATCGAAAGGGTACCTCCTCGACTCCATTCGTATCCATCAGGTTTTGTTTAGTTCGACTCCATCAGGTTCGTATCGATCAAAGGCATGGCGTGGTGGTGGTTCGAATCGATACGTTTCGTATCGATTCGAAAGTAAGGACTTGTCTTAGCTCATTTCGTATCGATCAGGTGGGAAGAGACTGCATGCCTCGAGTCGATACTTTCGTATGGCAGAAGACGTTGGCATTTTCGAATCTACCAGTAAAACCTTGTTCGTATTCAACAGGTAAGGTCTCGTTCGTATCCATCCCAAAGATGAGGTTCGCGTCTACTTTTATGACCACTTCGTATCGATGCCCCCATGTTCGTTTCGAATCGATCGGCAACAATGGGATCGATACGGAGGAAGACACGAGTGGATGGATGCGAACGAACGATGTTGTGAATGTGAACAAGGAAGATCCACGAATCAAGGAAGTAACGGTGAAGAGTGCCCACATTTCCACGAAAAGAAGCCTTCAACTCGGCACGAATTTACGATCACTCCAGGAAGTTCGCGCCACGTCACGAACAAGCACGTGCTTCGAATAGAGTCGAATAAGATGGATTCGAAATAATGGATTCAAACACGACATCCAACGTACAACCCAAATTCGAATCGATCATATCTCCTACACCGATGATCCAAATGCAATTAAATTTTCACAGCAGCTTGCATACAAGGTAAGGAATGTTCCGGCCAAGTTTCAGCTCGATTGGATCATTTTCTGATGGATACGAAATCACTTCGTACCCATCACAGATCGAGTTGAAACTTGGCGGGGACGGTCGCATAGGCCCACTTACGTGCCAGAAGAAGTCTCCTGAAGTTTGAGCGTGATCTCAGAATCCAACGCCTATAAATAGCACCCTGAAGCCTATAGAAAAGGGGATCTTTTGGCCGTTGGACGTCCAGACTCTCCCGGATTCGTTTCTATACTTCAATACAACTATTGTACTCGAAATTCTTCATTATTACTGTTGTAATCATCTGTGACCAGCAAGGATAATCAATAAAAGGATAAAACTTTGGAGTGGACGTAGGCCGGAGATAGCCGAACCACTATAAATCTTGTGTCTTTGTTCATCATTTCTGGATTACTGTTTGATATTTGCTGAGATCTGATATTTGTTCTTAAATATCATTGGTTTGTGTGTCATACACTAGTGCTTTCACGGTATTTGGGGTTTGTGACCAATTTTGGCGCAAACACTTTGGTGCTTTCACTGAGAACGACTAGCACTCGCTACATCGGATTTGAAGTTCAGATTTGCAGAGTTTTGACTTGGAAACAATGACTAGGAAAAATAGTAAAAGGCAAAGGGCTGAGAGAAGCCAACAAGGAGGAAGCCAAGAAGCATCCTCCGGAGCTGGAGAAGGGAAAGCTTCCATCTACATCACCAGAGACGAAATGGAAGCTATAACAAAATCACTGCAAGAGAGGTTGGTGAAGAGTCAACAGGAGATGATGCAGACTTTCTTTGATAAAATGAGAGTTGCAGGGATGCAGAACTTAGGGACAGTTACAGCGGCTGTGGATGCAGGACAAGGGACTAGGGTTGTGGAATCCAATGGAGGACAGGATACAGAGCCAGAAGGAAATCAACAAGAGCTTGGAGGCAGGCCCATAGGATCCAACACAAGAGGACATTTGGAAGGAGTTCGACAGGCCAGGGCTAACGTTTCTGCTAGTAAGCCACATGCAGAGTATGTGTCGGATTTCCCTCGGAGGCAATCCCTGATAGACAATACTGGATTAGTGGAGATCATCAGAAAAACTATGCGAGGGGGTTTGACCAACAGAGACTTGGAAGGAGTGAACAGGAGTCCGTTCGCTCGGGAAATAAGGATGGCTCAGAATCCACCTAAGTTTAAGTTACCTAGCGTGGAGGTATATGATGGCAAGGCAGACCCAACCGATCACTTGATGAGGTACGCCGGACACATGGAGGTGCTGGGGGCATCGGAGGAAGTAATGGCACGATGCTTTCCTTTGTACTTGACGGACTTAGCTATAATGTGGTTTAAGCAGCTGGGAGAGGGATCTATCAGGACTTGGAGGGAATTGGTGGATAGGTTTTTGGGACAGTTTCGGGTTCATATCAAGAGGCCAAAGAACATAATGACATTAACATCGGTAAAGAAAAGGATGGATGAATCTCTTAGAGCTTTCCTAACCCGATTCTATGCGGAGGTTGTTTCGGTGGATCGGCCGGATCCATCGATGGTTTTGATAGCGGAAGTATCAGGAATCAGAGAGGATTCGGACTTTAAGGTATCTTTGGTACGGGATCCCCCGTAGGATCTCGAGGAATTCTTTCATGAAGCTGAAAGGTTCCTTCGGCAAGAAGATGCAAGTGCAGATTTAAAGTTGAAGGAGGTAAATGCAGCTGAGGGTGGAGGATCATCCAGCAAAGGTTCGGATAAAGACAAAGGAAAGAGGAGGTTGGACGATGATTCAGGAAAAGCTAGGAAGCAATGGAAGGATCCAAAGTTTTCTACATACACAGGATTGAACGAGACACTGGAGCGGATATACTTGGATACTCGGAATCACCTTCCCTACCGAAGCCACCTAGGAGAGAGCCTTCTGAACGAGAGAGGGCATCCGGAAGGCACTGTCTCTTCCATGATTTGGATGGACATGATACCAACAGCTGTAGGCACTTAAAGGACATAATTGAGGAGCATATAAGGAATGGACAGTTGCGACAATATGTCGGAACTCGTAATGCAGTGGTGGAATAGGAGCAGCCACCAACTACCTCACACCATGACGATGTGAGGCCCAGGAATGACGGTCGATTGATTATCCATTGACCAGGATAATATGAAATAAGTAACGAACCACTGGCAGACGGCCAAGTCATTTACACGTGTACGGGGATGGAGATAGCCCCTAGGCATGCTCTGAATGATGATAAACCGCGATGCTATGGTTTGTGAAATTTGTTTTTTGTTTTGGATTAGACACTGATTCTTTTTATGGTTTGGTTTTGGAGTTTGGATTGAACTCCTAGCTTTGTTTGCTTTCTGACTTGGATTTTCCTTTGGATGATTGTTTTCGGTTTTGGATGCTGGTTTGGATTTCTGATTTTTTGGTATTGATTTGGATTTTGATTGGATTTTGATTGGATTTTTATCTGGTTTTTGATAAAAGGTCGTCGGGTATGGATTATGCCTGGCAAGGGGTGAGTCACTTTTCCCGAACGTGGTCAATTGACTCTTTCAGGTCGTCGAGTATAGACTATGCTCAACAAGGGTCCGGAGAGACCAGGATTCGGCCTAGGACTTAGGCCCTATGTTATTGATTATTGTTTTAGGTCGCTGAGAATGGACTATGCTCAACAAGGGTCCAGAGAGACCAGGATTCGGCTTAGGATTTAAGCCATAGCATTGTATAACGTCCAGGGACGCTGCACAACGGTCGTCAGGTGCGGATTGCACTTAGCAAGAGCCCGGAGAGCTTATGGATTTGAATATCGACCCAGAGAGGTCTTGGACTCGGTTATTGGCTATTAGATAAGGATGGATTAAGACTCGGTTGTCGAGTTCGGATGGACATGGAATTGGCTATGGGTTTCGGATATCGGATTTGGGACTATTCAAAACACGCCTTCTTACAACAAGGCTTGTTTTGGGGGCAAATGTTATCCCGCTTTTTTGTCAAAGCTGGAATATCAACAAATTTGCAAGGAATGATGGATACTGGGATTGGAGGTCGATTGGAATCAAGGCCGCAATCAATATCATCAAAATTTAGTTTGGCCCCGATCGGGACGGAGTCGATTGGAGATGATGATGAGGACTAGGAGAGGCTATGTTTCAAGTTTCAGGTCAATCGGAGTTCGTATGGAGGAGGTATGATCGATACAAGGTAGAAAGGTCATACTGTTCGAATCCATCAAGGGGTCGAGGTGACGCTCATTTCGAATCCATCAGAGGAATGTCCTTCGAATCGATTTATTTCTTATCCATCGGAAGGGTACCTCCTCGGCTCCATTCGTATGCATCGGGTTTTGTTTAGTTCGACTCCATCAAGTTCGTATCGATCAAAGGCATGGCGTGGTGGTGGTTCGAATCGATATGTTTCGTATCGATTCGAAAGTAAGGACTTGTCTCAGCTCCTTTCGTATCGACCGGGTGGGAAGAGGCGGCATGCCTCGAGTTGATACTTTCATATCGATGGCAGAAGACGTTGGCATTTTCGAATCCATCAGGTAAAACCTTATTCGTATTCATCAGGTAAGGTCTCGTTCGTATCCATCCCAAGGATGAGGTTCGTGTCTACTTTTATGACCACTTCGTATCGATGCCCCCATGTTCGTTTCGAATCGATCAGCACCAATGGGATCGATACGGAGGAAGACACGGGTGGATGGATGTGAACGAACGATGTTGTGAATGCAAACAAGGAAGATCCACGAATCATGGAAGTAATGGTGAAGAGTGCCCACGTCTCCAGGAAAAGAAGCATTCAACTCGGCACGAATTTAGGATCACTCCAGGAAGCTTGCGCCACATCACGAACAAGCATGTGCTTCGGATGGAGTCGAATAAGATGGATTCGAAATAATGGATTCGAACCCGACAGCCAACGGACAACCCAAATTCGAATCGATCATATCTCCTACACCGATGATCCAAATGCAATGAAATTTTCACAGCAGCTTGCATACAAGGTAAGTAATGTTCCTGCCAAGTTTCAGCTCGATTGGACCATTTTCTGATGGATACGAAATCACTTCGTACCCATCATAGATCGAGTCGAAACATGGTGGGGACGGTCATGTGGGCCCACTCACATGCCAAAAGAAGTCTCCTGAAGTTTGAGCGCGATCTCAGCCTTCTACGCCTATAAATAGCACACTGAAGCCTACAGAAAAGGGGATCTTTTGGCCATTGGACGTCCAGACTCTGCCGGATTCGTTTCTATATTTCAATACAACTATTGTACTCGAAATTCTTCATTATTACTGCTGTAATCATCTGTGACCAGCAAGGATAATCAATAAAAGGATAAAACTTTGGAGTGGACGTAGGCCAGAGATAGCCGGACCACTATAAATCTTGTGTCTTTGTTCATCATTTCTGAATTACTATTTGATATTTGCTGAGATCTGATATTTGTGCTTGAATATCATTGGTTTGTGTTCATACACTAGTGCTTTCACAGTATTTGGGGTTTGTGACCAATTTTGGCGCAAACACTGAGAGCTTCGTTTTGACTGGTTATGGCTCCCTTAACTCTAAACGAGCCAATAGTATGGCCGTCGGAAGAATCGATATCCACATGGTGCAACATCTGCAGTGCAAGGTGCAACATCCGTCCAAAATGCCGAAACAACGCCGTGCGACTTTAAGAAATAGGTGCATGGATTTGAAATGGAAAAGTACCATCGTGCACCACTATCTAGGGATGGTAAATCATAGACCATCCACGATGACCCCATTTTAACGTAAAAATTCACGTGACGAAAAAAAGAAGGCTAAAAAAACTTCAGACACCCGATTGAGGTTCATATATCCTTTTTTGGGTATGAAACTATCAATTGACGGCTTAAAGTGGTCAAATCCGTAGAAGTCACTATGAGCTTCGTTTTGACTGGTTATGGCTCCAGTAACTCTAAACAAGCCAACCGTTATGGCCGTCCGGAGAATCGATATCCATAGGGTGCAACATCTGCGGTGCAAGGTGCAACATCCTTCCAAAATGCCGAAACAGTGCCTTGCGACTTTAAGAAATAGGTGCATGGATTTGAAATGGAACAGTACCATGGTGCACCACTATCCAAGGATGGTAAATCGAGGACCAGCCACGGTGACCCCGTTTTAACTTAAAAATTCACATGCCGAGAAAAAGAAGGCTAAAAAACTTTAGAGACCCGATTGAGGTTCGGATAGCCTTTTTTGGGTATGAAACTATCCATTGATGGCTTAAAGCAGTCAAAGCCGTAGAACTCTTTGAGAGCTTCATTTTGACTGGTTATGGCTCCCGTAACTCTAAATGAGCCAACAGTTATGGCCGTCCGAAGAATCGATATCCACAGGGTGGAACATCTGTGGTGCAAGGTGCAACATCCTTCCAAAATGCCGAAATAGCGCCATGCGACTTTAAAAAATGGGTGCATGGATTTCAAATGGAACGGTACCATGGTGCGCCACTATCCAGGGATGGTAAATCGCAGACCAGCCACGGTGACCCCGTTTTAACTTAAAAATTCACATGACGAAAAAAGAAGGCTAAAAAACTTCGGAGACCCGATTGAGGTTCGGATAGCCTTTTTTGAGTATGAAACTATCCACCGATGGCTTAAAGCTATCAAAGCCGTAGAACTCGCTGAGAGCTTCGTTTTGACTGGTTATGGCTCCCATAACTCTAAACGAACCAATAATTATGGCCGTCGGAAGAATCGATATCCACAGGGTGCAACATCTGCGGTGCGAGGTGCAACATCCGTCCAAAATGCCGAAACAGCGCCGTGCGACTTTATGAAATAGGTGCATCGATATGAAATGGGACAGTACCATGGTGTACCACTCTCCAAGGATGGTAAATCGAAAACCAGCCACGGTGACCCTGTTTTAATGTAAAAATTCACTTGACGAAAAAAAAGGCTAAAAAACTTTAGAGACCCGACTGAGGTTCAGATAGCCTTTTTCGGTATGAAACTATCCTGATGGCTTAAAGCTGTAAAAGTGGTAGAACTCACTGAGGGCTTCGTTTTGACTAGTTATGGCTCCCGTAACTCTAAAGAAGCCAACAGTTATGGCCGTCGGAAGAATCGATATCCACATGGTGCAACATCTGTTGTGCAAGGTGCAACATCCGTTCAAAATGCCGAAACAGCACCGTGCGACTTTAAGAAATGGGTGCATGGATTTGAAATGGAAGAGTACCATGGTGCACCACTATTCAGGGATGGTAAATCGAAGACCAGCCACGGTGACCCCGTTTTAACGTAAAAATTCATGTGACGAAAAAAAGAAGGCTAAAAAACTTCAGAGACCCGATTGAGGTTCAGATAGCCTTTTTTGGGTACGAAACTATCCATTGACGGCTTATAGCCGTCAAAACTGTAGAACTCACTGAGAGCTTTATTTTGACTGGTTATGGCTCCCATAACTCTAAACGAGCCCACAGTATGGTCGTCCGAAGAATCGATATCCACAGGGTGCAAGATCCGTGGTGCAAGGTGCAACATCCGTCCAAAATGCCGAAACAGTGTCGTGCGACTTTAAGAAATAGGTGCATGAATTTGAAATGGAACAGTACCATGGTGCACCACTATCCAAGGATGGTAAATCGAGGACCGGCCACGGTGACCCCATTTTAACTTAAAAATTATTGTGACAAAAAAAAGAAGGCTAAAAAGTTTCAGAGACCCGATTGAGGTTCGGATAGCCTCTTTTGGGTATGAAACTATACATTGACGACTTATAGCCATCAATACTGTAGAACTCACTGAGAGCTTCGTTTTGACTGGTTATGGCTCCCGTAACTCTAAACTAGCCAACAGTATGGTCGTCCGAAGAATCGATATCCACAGGGTGCAACGTCTGCGGTGCAAGGTGCAATATCCATCCAAAATACCGAAACAGCGCCGTGCGACTTTAAGCAATGGGTGAATGGATTTGAAATGGAACAGTACCATGGTGCACCACTATCCAGGGATGGTAAAACGAAGATCAGCCACGGTGACCCCGTTTTGACTTAAAAATTCACGTGACGAATAAAAGAAGGCTAAAAAACTTCGGAGACCCGATTGAGGTTCGGATAGCCTTTTTTGAGTATGAAACTATCCATTGACGGCTTATAGCCATCAAAACCATAGAACTCACTGAGAGCTTCGTTTTGACTGGTTATGGCTTCTGTAACTCTAAACTAGCCAACAATATGGCCGTCCGAAGAATCGATATCCACAGGGTGCAACATCCGCGGTGCAAGGTGCAACATCCATCCAAAATGCCGAAACAGCGCCGTGCGACTTTAAGAAATGGGTGCATGGATTCGAAATGGAACAGTACCATAGTGCACCACTATCCAGGGATGGTAAAATGAAGACCAGCCAAGGTGACCCCGTTTTAACTTAAAAATTCACGTGTCGAATAAAAGAAGGCTAAAATACTTCAGAGACCCGACTGAGGTTCGGTAGCCTTTTTTGGGTATGAAACTATCCATTGACGGCTTATAGCCATCAAAACCGTAGAACTCACTGAGTAATTCGTTTTGACTGGTTATGGCTCCTGTAACTCTAAATAAGCCAACGGTTATGGCCGTCCGAAGAATCGATATTCACAGGGTGGAACATCTGCTGTGCAAGGTGCAACATCCTTCCAAAATGCCGAAATAGCGTCGTGCGACTTTAAGAAATGGGTGCATGGATTTCAAATGGAACAGTACCATGCTGCACCACTATGCAGGGATGGTAAATCGAAGACCAGCCACGGTGACCCCGTTTTAACTTGAAAATTCACATGACAAAAAAAGAAGGCTAAAAAACTTCAGAGACCCGATTGAGGTTCGGATAGCCTTTTTTGGGTATGAAACTATCCATTGATGGCTTAAAGCTATCAGAGCCGTAGAACTCACTGAGAGCATTGTTTTGACTGGTTATGGCTCCCGTAACTCTAAACGAACCAACAGTTATGGCCGTCGGAAGAATTGATATCCACAGGGTGCAACATCTGCAGTGCGAGGTGCAACATCCGTCCAAAATGCCAAAACAGCGCCATGCGACTTTATGAAATGGGTGCATGGATTTGACATGGAACAGTACCATGGTGTACCACTCTCCAGGGATGGTAAATCGAAAACCAGCCACCGTGACCCTATTTTAATGTAAAAATTCACTTGACGAAAAAAAAGGCAAAAAAACTTTAGAGACCCGATTGAGGTTCGGATAGCCTTTTTTGGTATGAAACTACCCTTTGACGGCTTAAAGCTGTAAAAGTGGTAGAACTCACTGAGAGCTTCGTTTTGACTGGTTATGGCTCCTGTAACTCTAAACAAGCCAGCAGTTATGGCCGTCGGAAGAATCGAAGTCCACATGGTGCAACATCTGCGGTGCAAGGTGCAACATCCGTTTAAAATGCTGAAGCAGCGCCGTGCGACTTTAAGAAATGGGTGCATGGATTTGAAATGGAACAGTACCATGGTGCACCACTATCCAGGGATGGTAAATCGAAGACCACCCCGTTTTAACGTAAAAATTCACCTGAAGAAAAAAAGAAGGCTAAAAAACTTCAGAGACCCGATTGAGGTTCAGATAGCCTTTTTTGGGTACGAAACTATTCATTGACGGCTTATAGCCATCAAAACCGTAGAACTCACTGAGAGCTTCATTTTGACTGGTTATGGCTCCCTAACTCTAAACGAGCCAACAGTATGGCTGTCCGAAGAATCGAAATCCACAGGGTACAACATCCGCGGTGCAAGGTGCAACATTCGTCCAAAATGCCGAAACAGCGCCGTGCGACTTTAAGAAATAGGTGCATGGATTTGAAATGGAATAGTACCATGGTGCAACACTATCCAGGGATGGTGAAACGAAGACCAGCCACGGTGACCCCGTTTTAACTAAAAAAATCACGTGACGAAAAAAAGAAGGCTAAAAAACTTCAGAAACCCGATTGAGGTTCGGATAGCCTTTTTTGGGTATCAAACTATCCATTGATGTCTTATAGCCATCAGTACCGTAGAACTCACTGATAGCTTCGTTTTGACTGGTTGTGGCTCCCGTAACTCAAAACTAGCCAACAGTATGGCCGTCCGAAGAATCGATATCCACAGGGTGCAACATCCGCGGTGCAAGGTGCAACATCCATCCAAAATGCCGAAACAGCCGTGCGACTTTAAGAAATTGGTGCATGGATTTGAAATGGAACAGTACCATGGTGCACCACTATCCAGGTATGGTAAAACGAAGACCAGCCATAGTGACCGCGTTCTAACTTAAAAATTCACGTGACCGATAAAAGAAGGCTAAAAAACTTCAGAGACCCGATTGTGGTTCGGATAGCCTTTTTTAGGTATGAAACTATCCATTGACGGCTTATAGCCATCATAACCGTAGAACTCACTGAGAGCTTCGTTTTGACTAGTTATGGCTCCCGTAACTCTAAACTAGCCAACAGTATGGTCGTCCGAAGAATCGATAACCACAGGTGCAACATCCGCGGTGCAAGGTGCAACATCCATCCAAAATGCCGAAACAGTGTCGTGCGACTTTAAGAAATGGGTGCATGGATTAGAAATGGAACAGTACCATAGTGCACCACTATCCAAAGATGGTAAAACGAAGACCAGCCACGGTGACCCCGTTTTAACTTAAAAATTCACGTGACGAATAAAAGAAGGCTAAAAAACTTAAGAGACCCAATTGAGGTTCGCATAGCCTTTTTTGTGTATGAAACTATCCATTGACAGCTTGTAGCCATCAAAACCATAGAACTCACTGAGAGCTTCGTTTTCACTGGTTATGGCTCCTGTAACTCTAAACGAGCCAACAGTATGGCCATCCGAAGAATCGATATCCACATGGTGCAACATCTGCGGTGCAAGTTAACTTCTCACTCTTTTAAACAACTACACCACACGAATACTAAAAGAAATGCATACTAAATAATGGTTATAAGCATCTTATATAGTTTTTAACACTTACGCACTTATTTTCAACCAGTCCACACGCCATTTCATTCATTTTACTTGTTTACAATTCAACTGTTACATTCCATTCATTTTAAACTTTATTTCACACTCTCAATTTACTTCCGAACTCATTTTATTAATAATAAAACCATTTCAATTTTATTTCTATTCACTTGAAATTTATTTACAACTCAAACCATCACTATTTTATTTTTACAACATCTCCACTTATTCTAATTCATTATCAATCCAGGTCGAAGTCTAATTATAATTCAAGTTTATTTCCCAAACTTCATTATTAACTTACAATTCATTTTATTTAACCAAGTTAAATTTTATTAACATGCTCTATCAAATAATTTATTTAGCTAGTTAGCTTACTTCGAACTTTTAATTCAATATTCGATTTATTTCGAAAATTACTTCATTAAATTTTCCTGGGTTCAATTTTATTTTTATAAATCCAATTTGGATTTTCTTTCATTTTCCAAATATCAAACTATTTTATGTCGGCTTATTCACTCCCTTGTTAAATTTTATAAGCTACTCACTTATTAATATTCATACTTCTCCATTCATTTACAGTCAATCACATTTGCACTTTACTTTTAACTAGGGATTATGTTTTTATTTTAAGCTTCCTAAGCTTATTTATCCTAATTCAATTTTATTCCAACCTGACTCCAGTTAAATCCAGCTCCATACCATTCCTTGAATTCTGTTAAGCAAGGACTTAATTCCAATTAATACCATCCCACACAATTCACGTTAATTCCATTCTAATTCCTTTCAACTTACTTCAAATCCAACTCATTATTATTAACTTTTCTTCAATTAATTTAATTCTAATAAATTTTATTTCTCATTCAATCACAATTTATTTATGTTTCAAAATTTTAATTCCTTCACTTTATTCCAAGGTAAATTTTTTTTCACTTAATTAAACCCAACCCAATATCGTTAAACTTGGTAGAAGTTAACTTCAATTCAACTCTCCTCCATCTATTTAGCTTAAGTCAATTAAATTTTATTTCTTTCAAATTAAACTTATTTAACTTTTCCACTTTAAATTTCAATTCAAATAAGGATTCAGGATTTTAAACCCCCGGCTTTTGGTTTCAAATCATTTGAAATCACTATTATCTCAAACCCACAGTTCTCAAATTTTTAAATCAATCCTGGTTTTATGTCAACAAATTTTCTTTGAAATTTCAAAAACTAAACAAATTTTTCTGAATAGATCAATTTGGCAGCAATCCGTCACTTAGAAACTCGAAAATGAACATCGATGTTGCTGCAATCATCACCGAAGTTATTTTCCAGCGACTGAAGTGAGCTCAATGCTGTATCCCTTTACAAAAATTTATTTAAAACAATTTCCTTTTAAAAGTACTTCCAAAATAATAATGCTATTATTTGTCTTCAAAATACTTCGAAAAGCACTTCCATAATCTCCGGGTTTTTTTAAATTTCTAGATTTTGACTTAAATCAAATTTCAACTATATTTCATTTGTATAATTTTATACTCATACAATTTCCATTTGATTTTACAAGCCATTCAAATTTTTATAATCTTATTTGTTTAAAATATTATCATCCAAACATCTAAGTTGTATAATAAATTAAGAAAATATTCCTTTTATATCAAAATATATTTTGGGTAAAATTATTTCAGCCACCCACCTTTAAAACAATATTGTGTCGAATTGTTTTATTTAACTGTTTAAAAACCCCTTCGATACAGTTGTCCAGACTGTGCTGACGAAGGTTCATATGCCACACAATAAATCAATCAACATAATATAAAACCATTTTTATATCCACTAACAAATACGCACTCATACTTGTTAATACACTTAAACTCATTCTAGAGTACTACGGACTCTATTTATGAGTAATCCCCACCAAAGCCAAGGTAATCGCTTATCCTTCAGCTCTGATGCCAACTGTGGCGACCCGCAAATCCATACCCCTTGAGTCGACACTATTCACCATCAATCAACTCAAGATGAACGGAAATACGAACCATTAAAGTTAAAGAAGAAGGAGGTAGAAGAAGAAAAAAGAAAACAACATCAGAATCTCACATCGCAGCGGAATAAAATATAATAGATAATAACTGTTTTTACACAAAAGAAAATCTATCTGTTTATACATTACATTATCAGAGTATATCACGAATGAACAACAATTATCAGCCTGGCAGTTATAACAGTCTGCCTCACAACTTTCTGGAAATTTTCAAACAACCATAGCAGCGGAATAAACAAGTACGATTAATACGTATCAGACTCCAATTCCTCTCCTGAGCTCCACAGCATCATATCCTATGCCCTATAATACTCGGTCTGACCCGAGCATTATAGTTAAATAACACCCGAGTCAGTCTGGAATACCGACGTGACAAAATCACACTCAAATTGATTATTAAAATTTCAAAATCCTTTGAAATCAAAAGCATCTCGTAAGACCATGCCACAAATAAACATGTCGGGTTTTTACCTTACGATGGCTAAAATAACTTTTATAAAATCCTATGATATTATAATAGTGTATATATACAAATACTTATTCAAATAGCTGAAATTGTTACATCTATTAAATTCCATCATACTAACCACAAAGTGGGTAATACAAACAAAACTCATAAAAGGCACGTAGGGAGAATGGATTTCCAACTAATGACTAGGCACTGGGGTACCACCTGCCACAGCACGTGGCCTAGATCATAGTACCAACGAGTACGCCCGCTTCCCTGCAACACAAGGCCGGAACTACCCTTTACTGGATAATTCCGAGTAAGATCACCCCACGGTTGGGATCAGCAACAGCCCACACAGCTGAAATAGAAGGGACATCTAGACATGGATAACCTCACCCTAATTGGGTGCTACCTACTTAGCCTTGTTGCATAACCCCTGATTTTCAGTCATTCCCGGTTGATGAGTCTCGAGGCTAAGCGTTACCATTTTAGAACACATCCCTTTGAATGCCCATCGTCCACCTGACGATGTTCCGAAAGCACTCGTCCATACAAGTCCGTACCGAGTTCGAACGGAACGGAAGGCACTACTCCTACTACATCCATTTGGGAATCATCCTCAGGATTAGTAGCGACTAGCCCTTTCACTTCACTGCTCCATGTTCGACTCCGAACTCATTTTCCTATCAAACATACAAACCGGATCGAAATGATTTTCGAGAAATAAATCCTGATCCCGGTCTCTTCGAAACGATCAGCGCATTGGCCAATATTGATAGTCGGTGATTTAACTATCAATTAACATTCACACACATCCATCAATCAATAAATAATTTCACTAAATTATTTATTATCCTCTAAATATCTTCACGAGATATATTTCCATTTTCAAATCCTTTTGAAACAGTTCCAAAACAATTTCCTCTCTCGGAATATATTTCCCAAATATTTATTTCCACTGAAACACCAAGTACAAAATATTTTTAGATTTTTAAATAAATTTTAAAGCAATTTATTTTAAAATATACTTTAACATTTAAATTAAAACTACTTTAATACTTTATTAAAATATATACTTAAGAATATTCAAGTAAAGCTACTTAATAAAATACAAAAAAAAAATATCGCTTTAAAACAAAATACCAAGTCACCTTTAAATAATTGCTATTAAAACAAATTTGGAGAATACTTAATTTAAACTTTAAACATTTAACAATAATAATCTTTCTAAAACATACTTTGGAAACAACTTTAAACTTTTTAACTTATACTTTAAAAATTCATTTCGAAAACATACTTGGCTATCCGGGGAAATATACTTCTCTTTCATATCCTTTAAAAGAAACCATTATTTATTTCAAAACAAATTCACGTTCCTTTATAAATTCCAACCTTGAATTTATATTTCCAAATATTCTCTGATATTTCACTTCACTTTATAAAATCCAGTTTATAAATTCCCAAATCTCACTTCTTCCTTTTTATTCCCAATTTCAAACACTTAAACCAATTTACAATTGATTTCCAATTTACTTTATTTTGAAATAAATTTCTTTACTTACTTATTTATTTCAAGATCCACTAACTTCAGATTTTGTTTCTTAATTATGATTAAAACACTTCTTAACTGAAAATACCAATCTCAGATTTCCCAAATTCCTTCTTTTCCCTTTTAATTAAATTTAAACCTTGAATTTTTAAAATAAATTCTTTATTTCTTGAAATAATATTACTTAAGTTTAAATTTCATTATTTCTCTTCTTATTTAAAATCCTCTTTTCTTATTCGGAATTTATTTATTAAAATTTTAAAATCCCCTTTTACTCTTTTCCAATTCATTTTTATTTTCATTCAAATTTTCTATAATTATTTAACTTAAAATTTTAGTCTTATATTTTTTCAAAAATCCAATTCTATATATTTTATAACTTAATATACTCAAATAAATCCAATCAAACCATAACATTTAATACTCCAGTTATCAACATGATTCTTCACAGGATATCAAATAATCATATCACAAAATATTTAAACAGCTCTAAATATTTTTAAGGATTCCAGTTGGATCCCTCCAACCTGTTTCCCTGCATCCATAGATGTAAGCACAATACCAATTCCACTTCGAGGTGGAATATCGCTGTATATGGGATTAATATAATATCATCCGCTATTATGCGGCGCATAGGGTTTCATCCGCTATGTAATGCGGGAAATCAATCACTCTAATATATACTATATACTACTATATAATATACCATATCCAATCAATTCAAGCATTCAATCAATTATTTAAATTTAACCATTTAAATTTAAATTTAAATCAGATGAGTGAGATTAACTCGCCTTTGATTTTTGTTTTGCAATCCAGTCCAAACTGGCCAGTCTTCCCCCGATTCCAGACCTTGTATAACATTTAGATGATTTTTATTAATATTCGAACTTATTAAACAATTACTTCCTTTTAGATAAATTTACTAGCTAATTATTTATTTACATTATTTTTCCTTCAAATAAATATCCTTTAGTAACTAGAAAAATTAAACAAGTTTATTAAGTAAATTAATTACCCTAAATACAAAATTTATACTTATTTTATTATTAGTTTATTATTATTATTATTATTATTATTATTTTGAAACTTCACATATATTTATAAAAATAACCCATATGGATAAAAATCCAATCTTTGTATAAATTCCTATGTTTTTCCCAAGTCTACCAAATTTTCTGTTTTTTTCCCAAATATTTCTAAAATATGTGTATATGCTTATACAAAATATTTTTTCCTATTTTTCCTATATATATGTTTGTGTGTGTGTGTGAAAATTTATTTTCTTTCTCTATAATAACAGTAGAAATTTTCTTACTATATACATGCATATGTAAGTCAACTGTTGTATAAACCCACTGTTATATTTCTTTTTCCTAATATGTATCAGATATTAAATTTTAAATAAAGGAAACACATATCCAATACCTCTTTGCCCCACCTACGAACATGAACTCGTCGAGCTTATGTGAAATCGAATGCAATGACGCGACCCTGCTCTGTCTCTCACGCCACTACAGCCAGGCGTGCTACGCGATGCATTACCACTGTTTCCCTTACCTTTCGCACAGCCCCAATTCACGAGAAACTTCTCCGCGTGTCACCCCACATCATGGCATCGCCTGAAACTCGCTTAAGTCGCCTCTGATGTCGTTGTTACCATTGTCGCCGAGTATACCATCCAACAGCCATCGCGTTTTACTCGTGTGTTCGAGCACGCGAGATCTCCTTCGTGCCCTTATTTTGAAGTAGGCTGCCAATTCGATTTCGTTAAATTCGAACAATCATTATCTCTGCTTGTTAAAATTTGTAAAGGAAAGAAGAAGCTCGGAATTTGATTCGAAGAGGAACACGCGAATTTTGCTCGGCAATCCCTTTTAATGAACGATTCTGTTCGAATTTAGGATGGGTGAAACCGATTAGGTGTCGGCCATCGATTTTAATTTAGGAAGGGATCGAATCTTTGTTTCCTCTCTTTAAGGAATTCATTTTGGTCAAGGAGGCAGAAGTGATAAAGAGGCTGGATTTTATACTGAACAGAGAGGAAATGATGTGAAAAGAATGTTGCGTGTTGAATTGGGTGTACAGTATTGAAAAGGAGGGATAAACTGATGTGAAATTTCCTTTGACTGGCCAATATAATATATATGTATTTTCAATTTAAATCGTCGAAATTGAAACTTAAAATTTTGACATCCTACCGAGGCATGCCGCTAGGCGTTCATAATGTTGTATCCCTATTTCGAACATAATGGAAAAGGTTTCGAGTCCCAATTCGATCGTATGGAGAAGATAGCTTTTTGGACCTAGTTATAATATTGAATTCGATATAAATTTCAGCACGTTTATATATCATTTGCTCACACAACAACTCCAAACACTACAAAAATTGAAATCCAATAATAATTCACTATTACGGATCCAATGGAACTTGTTTCGTCGAATTCCGAGACCATGCCCCGGAAAGCTATTTTAAAATATCAATTTAAATGATACATAATTTCAAAACTGAACAAAACACTTTAAATTCCATTTTAAAAGTTCCATCACCTTCAGTATTTACAATGTAATTTCCAGGCCTTCAAATTATTTTTAACTGGCTTAAAACTGAAGATTCAAAAATTTACCCAATTTCCAATTTATTAAATTCAATAATTAAATTATCTAGTAATGACGATACTTGAAATTCGTATTAAAACTAACTATCAAATATTGAAAATCAATTAAATATTCCGATTTCAAATATCCAAAAATTACGGGACGTCACACGAGCACTCGAAAATCGGCATCCGTACTTCACTTGTACTCGAATGTCGTCGATTCAATCGTTGGAATTCGACACGTGCCGGAGCTTATAACACAGTAAGTATAACAACACAGTGGAAGAAAGAAATGAATGATGTCATATACAATTCTAATGAATACAATATCCAGAATGATATACAACAATGATATCTATATAATACAAGAATGTCAGAGACAAATAATAATGATACAGCGGAAACAATAGAAGTGATAACTCCAAATGATCTGAAAAAGAGAGTGAGTCCACTAACTCCAACATCAAGCCTGAATCACCATTACGGGTCACAAAGATAAGCAAGGTCAGTCATGATCTCCAATCACTGGACTAGCTCCAGATAATCTACTAAACCTGACTATTTGAAAAACCCAACTCTAGACTGCCCGTGTGGGAAATTGTGGGCACCCAGAGTTTAGGAAGGGAACAATAAACTCCGAGTCAGTCATGGGATTGGTATGAGTAACAAAAATAGCTGTTTAAAATTAAAACAGTTCAAAAGAGAAATCCGATATGCTTTTGGAAAATGAAACTACCATAAGGCCTCCTGGCACACACACAATGCAATCGCACACATGGGGGGGATTTCTCCTTATGATAGTCAAACATGCTTACTACGCAAGAAAAACTCTTTTGATATTATTACTAGTGCATAGTGTAGGAAACATTGCGAAAATATAATATTAATCTTAGCCAGTATAGGTACCGTTATACTATGCCTACTATAGATACCATTTTAAATGGCAGGTTCTACAACTAAAGTCGTACAGGGCGCGCGTAATGTTTCTTTGGATTTCCAACAAATGGTCAGGCTAAGGAACTTCCTATTGCCACATGGGAACGCCTCTGGAGGGGTGCATCGAGAACCTACCTGGCTCTCTACCAACACAAGGCCGGTTACCCCCTTCTCGGGAAGTAAAACCTAAGATATGCCACCCCCGGTCATTTGCGACCTTTATCCGAGGTACCTCTCTAACAACGACATCACACAGTAATAAATATACTACAGTGTCCACATGAGTAAGCATCTAGGCTCCATAACATGATACCATCCTTTTCCAGAAGGAATGGACATACCCTAGGGGAGCTACCCCTGAAACCTTGCCGCATTTTTCATGTTTCGACCATTACCAGTTCGTGAGGCTCGATGAGGTCTCGTCCACAATGCTACGCTTTTTCACAAAGCCATGCTTTGATCAACAAATGATCAACAAATGATCAGCATACAGCGACACTCAGCATGTCACATTACCAAATTGGGAGTATATCACTGATAACCTTCAACTACATAACCTCTGAGCTCGTACATCTCCGAGAAGGGTGTTAAGCTAAGAGAATAAATTCTTCGCACCAACAAATATGTATTTGAAAGAAATCTGCTTTATATCTCAAAGTGTAATGTCAGACATGTGTTTGTCCATTTTGCCCCCCAAAGTGGGGCACGTGCTCGCATGTGTCGCGCTTTGTTTCCTTGTGGTAGAAAGGCTTGTTTGGTAACGCCATGGGCTGGATGTTCGTATCCTGCTGATGTCCTGCAAAGGAATTTACAGTTTTAGTGTGATTTTAAATAACAACCATTCGTGATCGGAATATTTTAATTGAACTGAGCCGTTTGGGACGGGAGAGTGAGCCCCGAGGGGGCTTAGCATCATCGATGCCAGGTTCATGTCAGAGTGGATCCTTGGATCGTTTGTCAAGACGGTTTATCGCTAGCTCAGAGCATGCCTAGGGATCGTTCGCGACCCCGTACATGTGTAAGTAGCTTAGCCATTTCATAATTACCAGAATCAAATATTCGTTTCATCTATGAGTTTAAAAAGGCGTGTCAAAGTGTAAATTCCCACGACGATAAGGTTAATAACCATTCAGAGCGTGCCTATGGACCATTCGTGGTCGCGTACACGTGTAAACGATTAATCCATGTTAGTGAGAGTTTTACGACTTATTCATCGTCATCATAATCCTGATTTTATTAGTTAGTTCTGGAGTTCGGTACTTATCTGAGTGAGGAGCCTGCGTGCCCCCTGTTCCTGGTTTTCGCTGGTGGAGATAGCTTCATTCGGTCCTTTGGTTGGTCCGACATGGATGGGTTCATTCGGTATTCGTTTGGTTCGGTATGTTTGGTATTGGTCCGGTGTTTCTATTCGGTGGGCCGAACCAGCTGGTTCGGCGGTTCTGAGCTCGCCTATATATAGAGGCTACACCCCCCTTTGGTTTTTCCTTACCGAACCAAGTCTTCTGCCGAACCAATCTTCTGCCGAACCAATCTTCTACCGAATCAATCTTCTACCGAATCAGGTACGTACCCTATTGCCGAATGCCTCTTATTACCGAATGGTTCAGAATGCCGAATGCACACGTAAGATCTCAAATGCCGAATGAGCTTAAGGCCTTAGTGCCGAATGAACTTGGACATGTACCACCGAATGAACTTAAGACTTGTACTACCGAATGGACTTAGGACCCCAGTGCCGAATGAACCTCGTATTCTAGACTTATGTATGCTTGCTTGCTTATACTTTCGTTCTAACGTCATGTTTTTCACTTTTGTGCATGCAGATAAATGACTCGTAAGGCAGAAACACGATCAGACAGACGGAAATCCAAGGATGGGGGAGAGCCTTCTTCTGTGCCCCCAGCCCAACCAGGATCCGGGCAACATCGACCTGTTCCGAGGTCATTAGTGGATGGATATGGTCCACAGGAACTTCTGATCTCCCCCCCTGATTGCTTTCCTAGCTCCCTAATGGAGGAGCAACTTGACGTCATATCCCGTTCCTTCGGGATAGACAGGGCTCTTATGCTGCTGCCGGGAGATGGAGTGATGCCGTATAATCCTCCCGAAGGCTACTTTGCTTATAGCAGATACCATTGCATGTGCGGTGCTATCCCTCCTATCAACGCTTGGATAGTAAGCTTCACCACGTATTTGAAGGTGGCTCCCTTCCAACTTCAGCCTAACTCTTATGCCATTCTGGTGAGCCTTTTTGTTATCTTCCAGAGGAGGTACGGGCGTCCTCCTTCTAACCGGGAAATTCGATATTTGTACAACCTGAGAGGCTATAAGAAGGGGTCTCCGTATATTAGTCTGGAAGCGGCCGTGCCCTTCAAACCAGTCCTGGACTTATATTCCAAGTTTACCATGTTCAAGAAAGAGTGGTTCTTCATCAAGGACGATGCTGTTTCTTTCCACCTTTTCACTTCCGGCTGTAAGATGGATTTCATTTATATTTTCCATGTTTTGACTGTAGTGTTTTTTCTGACATGCTTCTATTTCTGGCTAGCGACAGGTGGTATTGCAGTCG
Source organism: Allium cepa (assembly GCA_030765085.1). Lineage (NCBI taxonomy): Eukaryota > Viridiplantae > Streptophyta > Magnoliopsida > Asparagales > Amaryllidaceae > Allium > Allium cepa. The sequence continues at coordinate 247,234,802 of CM060930.1, forward strand.
TGGAGGATGATTCCTTGGTGCGAATGACTGCTGAACTAAAGGCTATTCCGGCACGGGACCGGTCGGCCTCCTTCTTGATCAGGAACGCAACCCTCTTGGAGTATAATTTGATCTTACCGCACCAGTCCGTGGTTAAGCAAAGAGATACGGCTGAGGAGAAGGCTGCTAAAGCTAAGGAGGGGGCTACGGTGAAGAGCGGTAAGAGGGAGCCTTTTGCAGAGCGTCCCGTTGTCGGGGGGAAGAAACTGAAGAAGTCTGATGGCCCTTCTCCAAGTACTTTTCCGACTGTCCCGGAGGAGGAAGGTGTAGAAGAGGAGGAAGGAGGCGAGGTTGGAGAAGGGTCGGAGGGTGGAGGAGATGGCGACGGTCAAGGTGGTAGTGGCGTCGGTGCCCTAACCTCTGAGCAAGACCTTAAACTGGATGAGGCTCTCCGTCGGGCCTTCGGGGAGTCGGAGGGAGAGTCGGAAACGGAGAAGGCAAAGGAAACCGGCAAAGCTGTGGCTGGCACTGACCCATCCTCTAAGGGTTCCTCAGCTAGGGCGATTCCGGCGATGCAAGGTGAACTTTTGTCTTCTGCCGATTCAATTTTCGATAGGGACTTAGAAATTTTTTACGGTTCACTTTCGTCCTGGAATGAGATCCAGGACTTATTGCAGTATCCCACTCCTCCGCCGGGTTTGTATAATAGACGTGTCTTCTCACTTTTCTTTCCTTTTAACTTAACACATTTTTTGAACTGTGGATTATTGTATGTTCGTAACACTTGTTCTTTATTCCAGGGGCAGGCCAGGTGGTTAAAACGTCGGACGTTCGACACCGCCTTGAGCAGTTTAAGTCGAGGAGAGCTTCTGCGAAACCCTCTACTGGTCGCACTGGGGATGTAGTCAGTTATCGCCCTCTTTTTGGGGTCATTGAAGAGGGCATTCGGAAAAAGAAGCGGAGTCGTTCCTTATTTGAGTCTTCCCCTGGTTCGCAGCTTCCTACTCAGCCTCCTCGTGACACTACGGAGGAGAGCACGGAATCCGGCCCCCCTCATCCTCCTTTCAAGAGCCCAACTGTTATTCGTATAAGGCGTCCTGATGTGCCTCGCCCCGTGCCTCGTGACCCTTTTGCCGGTCATCCTGATTTAGATCCGAGCTTTCAAGATATCTCATTTGATGAGGCCACGGGCGTGCACCTCCTTCCCCGCAACCCCATGGTAAGAGTGCTGGACGAGGCCAAGTCTTTAGATCTTGATTTACTTACTACACGGGTAGTCACCATGGGGGACGAAGCCAAGGCTAACATCGATCGGGTGGCCGCAGAGACCAAGAAGTTAATGGAGCATCATGCTAGATTGGCCAAGGCCGGGGAAGAGATCGGGAGTGCTAATATTCGGTTGAGGTTAAAAGTTGCCGATCAGGCCAAGCAGCTCGCCGATCAAGCCATCCAGATTTCCCAGCATGAGGAAGCCTCCAAGCGGCTGAAAGAGACGATGGAGAAGGCCAGTAGGGCGGAATTACGGAAGATGGAGGTCGCCTACAGGGAACGGATTAACATGGCCATTACGACGGTGGATGAGGTTCGAAATGCGGATCTTGAGCGGGTAGAGGAGTTGTCTGGGAGGCTCGAGGCTATAGTTACGTATTTATGTACAAGAAAAGAGAGTACCGCCCTTTATGTTTCATTCGCAGGCGGTAGCTTAGAGTGTCTTATGTAACTGTTCACGGATATAGCTGAGTACCCTGCCACCCAGTACGCAGGCTTAGTTTCTCATGAGTGAATGCTTCCTATTTGGTTTCCTGTACTTTAGAGTTTGTTATACAGGATAGGAGAAAAGTATTTAAATGAAATGGAAATATAGTAAAAGTAAAACTTCCAGTCACGGAAGGCTGTCGATGTGCTTAAGTTCGTGGCAAACGGGTTTTGTAGTCACTTTCCCTAGCTGTGGGTCTTGGAGACATTTGTCACCCATCTTACGCCTCCGCGGTGAGTTTTCTTTTTTACCACAGCCGCACTTAAGACACATCGGAGCCGAGATCGCGCACGGTAACTACCCGAACCATTATGGTCCGTAATCGTGGGTATTATTCGATTTACCGTGGCCGGCTAGCGTGGGGGCCGTTGGCCGTGAACTACCCCTGGCTGGCCACACCTTATGTTGGGGCTTAAAGTAGGTTCACAGTTGTCGGCGAGCCGAACGCCGTAATGAGCTGCCATCGGCTATAGTCGGCCTTTATGATGACTTATAATCGGCTCATTACAGTTGGCTTTGAGGGCAGGCGCGCAATGAGTTAACCCGCAGCAGAGGGATGCTGGAGCAAAAGTGTCTCATTGGCGAGTGCATAGAATCGTAGCGTACCTGTTAGGCCTAGTCCAGATGAGGCCGCGGTGCGTCTTGAGTGGAGATGCCATAGGATTTTGTTCAACCGAAAGGGATAAAACTTAACAAGTAGCCAAGACATAAAGGAACAAGCTAAAAAGAGACAAGATTTTTTAAAGTGGTTCGGCACGAAAATGCCTACGTCCACTGATTCTCTTTGTTAATTCACTTCATATGGGCAGTACAAGTTAAGAAAAGTATCGACGGAGGTGTCGGATGTTCCATGCCCTCTGGAACACCTCTCCGTCCACTGTTGACAAAATATAAGCTCCGTTGTGGAGATCTTTATGAATTACATACGGTCCGTCCCAGATGGGGTCTAGTGCCCCGGGGCGCGGAAAGATTCGCCTGAGGACAAGATCTCCTTCTTGTAAGCTGCGATGCTTGACTTTGGAATTGTATAGTGCTGCCACTTTTTGCTTGTGAGCTGCTGCTTTAAGTGCTGCATCGTTTCTCCTTTCCTCAATCAGATCCAAAGACATGAGGAGGAGTTCTTCGTTTTATTCTGGGTTGTAGTGGATCCTACGGTGGGAAGGCACAATAGTCTCAACTGGGAGCATTGCCTCCGATCCATATGCCAAGGAGAAAGGAGTATGTCCCGTTGATGTTCTGAAAGACGTGCGGTATGCCTATAGTGCCGTAGGAAGTTCGTCCACCCAAGCGCCTTTTGACTTTTCAAGTTTCTTCTTTATTAGGGTTTTGAGAATTTTGTTGACAGCTTCAACTTGTCCGTTTGCCTGAGGATAAGCTACTGATGAGAAGCTTTTATGAATTCCATGCTCTTGGCACCAGTCGGCAAATTCTTCGCTGTCAAACTGGAGTCCGTTGTCTGATATGATCTTGAGTGGGACTCCGTACCTGCACAGAATATTTTTGATCAAGAAGTTTATAACTTTTGCTGAAGATATTTTATTTAGAGGTTCTGCTTCCACCCATTTGGTGAAATAATCGACTGCCACTACAGCATATTTGGCTCCGCCTCGGCCCGTTGGCAGTTCGCCAATTAAGTCAATTCCCCATACAGCAAAGGGCCAAGGGCTGGTCATTTGAGTAATTTCATTTGTGGGCAGTCGAGGAATCTTGGCAAATTTCTGACATCTGTCGCATTTCTTGACGAAGTCTAGAGCGTCTTTGTTTAGTGTGGGCCAGTAATATCCATATCGGAGTATCTTCCTTGCCAAAGTCTGCCCCCCAGTGTGATCTCCGCATCCTCCCTGATGGATGCTTGATAGGATCTCCTTGGCTTCCCTTCCAGCGACGCATCTCAATAAGGGGCCAGAGAAGCCACGCCGATAGAGGATGCCTTCTTGTATCGTGTAGTGGGGAACTTTCCTCAAGATCCTCTTGGCTTCGTCACGCCTGTCGGGCAGTGTGCCATCTTGCAAATATTTCCGGATAGGAGTCATCCAGGTTCCTTCTTCGATTGCAGTTACCAGATTTACTGGTTTGAAACTTGGGGCTAGCTGCCTTGAGATGGCTAGTGTTCCGAAAATGGTGCTATTCTTCATACTAGCTTGCTTTGCAAGTTCATCTGCCTCTTGGTTCTCTTCTCGAGGAATATGTTTGATTAGATAGTGGTCCAATTGATCGAGCAGCAGTTTGGTTTTCCTTAGGTATGCTGTGAGTCGTTCTCCTCGAGTCTGGAATTCTCCTGGTACCTGGTTTACGATAAGCTGAGAATCACTATGAAGACATAAGGAATTGATTCCAATTTCCAGGGCAAGCTCCAATCCCGCTATTACTGCTTCATATTCAGCATCGTTGTTAGTGGCCGTGAACTCCAACCTTAATGCATAGTACAACTTTCTTCCCCTGGGGGTGATGATCACAATTCCTGCCCCCGAGCCTTGTTCGTTCGATGCTCCATCTACAAAGAGGTTCCACTTGATGTTTTTTGCTACTTCGGATTGTTCCTTGCCTTCGTTGGTAGTGAATTCGGCAATGAAATCGGCCATGGCTTGTCCTTTGATAGTGGTGCGAGGATGGTAGGTGATATCATACTGACTTAGTTCGATGCACCATTTGAGGAGTCGCCCAGAAGTGTCAGGACGATGGAGCACTTGTCTTAGCGGTTGATCGGTTAGAACCCTGATGGAGTGAGACTGGAAGTAGTGTCGCAGTTTTCGTGACGCGATCAATAAACAATATGCTAATTTCTCTAATTTAGGATATCTGGCCTCTGCCCCTGTAAATCTCTTACTTACAAAGTAAACCGGGCGTTGTGTGCGGTCTTCTTCTCTTACCAAGGCGGCGCTTAGAGCATGAGATGATACAGCGAGGTATAGGTATAACACTTCACCTTCATTTGGAGTTGAGAGTACTGGTGGTCTCTGAAGGTGTTCGATTAGGTTGAGGAAGGCTTTTAAGCATTCATCGGTCCACTCGAATCTCCCTTTGTCTTTCTTGAGAGCTTCGAAGAAAGGGACACACTTGTCAGTTGCCTTGGAAATGAATCTGCTTAGGGCGGCCACCTTTCCGTTTAGGCTTTGCATTTCTTTTTGAGTGGAGGGTATCCTTATTTCTTTTAGAGCCCGGATTTGTTCAGGGTTTGCTTCGATTCCTCTGGCGTGGACGATAAATCCTAAGAATTTTCCCGAAGATACTCCGAAGGAGCACTTTAGAGTATTCAGCTTCATTCCATATCGGCGAAGTACTTGAAACATCTCGCCCAGGTGGCTTACATGGTCGTCGGCTTTCCTGGACTTTACCAACATGTCATCCACATACACTTCCATAGTTCGTCCTATTAGTTCCGCGAACATCTTGTTGACGAGGCGCTGATAGGTAGCTCCAGCATTTTTGAGTCCAAAAGGCATGACTTTGTAACAATATAGTCCGCGGTCGGTGATGAAGCTAGTGTGGTCTTGATCAGGAGCGTGCATGGGAATCTGGTTATATCCGGAGTATGCATCCATAAAAGATAGGAGTTCGTGTCCGGCTGTGCTGTCCACAAGTTGGTCAATTCGGGGAAGTGGGAAGCAATCTTTTGGGCAAGCGTCATTTAGATTGGAGAAGTCAATACATGTTCGCCACTTTCCATTGGCCTTTTTTACTAGCACTGGGTTAGCGATCCATTCTGGGTAGATGGCTTCCCGTATGAAGCCATTAGCAAGTAGATTCTTTACTTCCTCATCAAGGGCTGCCGATCGCTCTGCCCCCATGCTCCTCTTTTTCTGCTTTACTGGTACCTTGGTGGGATCGATGTTCAGCATGTGGCATGCTATGTCGGGGGAGATTCCTGTCATATCGGCATGGGTCCACGCAAATACATCTAAGTTGTGGCGGAGAAAGTCAATGAGTTGATCTTTCAACTCCGTTTTTAGCTGAGATCCGATTTTTAATAGTTTACTTGAATCGTGCTTATCTACAGATACGAATTCAATAGCCTCTGCAGGCTCGGCGGTAGCCTCCTCCTCTTTATCCCTGGGGTCTAGTTCATTGAAGGGATCGCTTGTGTATCGAAGAGGAGGGGCTTTCTTTAGTTGCTATGCCTCCAAGCTTTTCATGCAGAGAGTAGTCTCTACATCTTTTCCTTTATTCTTTCTGCGGTTATTGCGAAGTTCAGTTACGTAGCAGTCTCGGACAGCATCTTGATCTCCTTCTACTTCTCCTACTCCGTTGTCTGTTGGAAATTTCATTTTTAGGCACCAGGGGGCTAATACAATCTGGAAGTCAGACAAGGCTGGTCTTCCCAAGAAGGCGTTGTAAGCCGAGTGGTTTTCTATTAGTACGAACGTTTGTTTTCGCACAACGGAGCGGGGATGACTTCCTATTTCGACGAAGAGGTCAAGTGGCCCGAGGGGCATTTTTGCATCTCCAGTGAAGCCGTGCAGTGGCTTGTCACAGGGGGTTACATCCTTCATTGATAACTTCATTTTGTCGAAAGCATGTTTGAATAGGATATTTACGGAGCTTCCTGTGTCTATTAGAATCCGAAAAACTTTAGCTGGACCGAACCAGGCAGAGATGACCATAGGATCCATATGTGGGTACTGTCTTCCTTCCAAATCACGCCTACTGAATATGATGTCGTCGCTCTCCTTTCGTTTCGGGTGGCGTTCTTCCGTGATGGAGTTAACATAGCATTCTGCATTTCTAAGCGACTTGCCATACCTTTCCATCTCTGCCCAACTTCTGTCGGCGATGTGTGGTCCTCCCGAGATGGTAAGGACCACTATCTTCTCTTGACTAGAGCCACTGGTGTTGTGATTGTTGCGACTCCCTCCGCCTACTTCTGGGAGGGGTTGCTTTGAGTTCTCATTGACAGGAGTTGGAGTCCTGCTCTGACCTTTCACATAGCGTTCCAGCCTTCTTCTTCTAATGTGTTCTTCGATCAAATCCCGAAGATGGTGGCATTCATTGGTGTCATGCCCGTGGGATTCGTGGAAGCGACAGAACTTTCCAGACTTGAGTGCGTTATCTGATTCTTTCTTGTGCGGGGGGCGCTTGTATCCGAGTTCGCCCTGAGTGGCTAGGAAGATGTTTTCGATTGTTTCATTCAAAGGAGTGTAGGAGTCAAATCTCGGTCCTGGTCGATATTGGCGCTTTTCGACCTTCCTGCCCCCAGCATTGTCTCTAGATTCATTTCTTCGAGCGTCCTTAGCCGCAGTGGGAACCTTGTCCTGAACTATCTTGCCTTGTTGCCCTGACTGCCTCTCCGTAGCAGCGTCTTCAAGTCTCATATACTTTCCAGCTTCATGGAAGAAATCAGGCAAGGTAGCTGGTTTTTCCTTAGTTAATCTTCTGGCAAACTTGGTGTCTGGATGTACACCACTACAGAGGGCCATTAGAGTGAGTTTTTCATCGGCATCTTGAACTGCTGCCGCTGCGGCGTTGAACCGTGTTAGATATTGTTGCAGCGTCTCTCTGGATTTCTGTTTGACATTGGATAGAGAATAAGCATCCTTGGGTTGTTCCACATGGATGCGGAACTGGCTAATAAACCTTTCTTTCAACATCTCCCATGAGCTGATGGATCCTTGGGGTAGATGGCAGAACCAGGAGGTAGCTAGATCTGCTAGGAATAGCGGAAAGCATTTACATAATACTCCTTCTGTTGCTCCACTCATGAGCATATGCTGGGTGTATCTCTGTAAGTGTACGATGGGGTCGGAAGTTCCTTTGTAAGGTTCCATGGTTGGCATTTTCCATTCCCGGGGAGTGATGGCAGTTTCGATGTTTCGGGTAAAGGGGCCGGTGACCCTAGCGCCTATTCCCCGGTCCCTTTGCTCCCGTTGGACACATTCTCTGAATAATCGTGCCATTCGTTCGTCAGAATTTGGAGCGGACAAAAACGAGCTTGGTTCTTCCCTGCGGGATCTATCTCGTCCAGACGACCTGTAGGGATGGTATAGTCTATCACTTCTAGCATTATCCAGTGGTTGTCTCTGGCTGCTCGGATGCACGCTAGGACCAGCTACAGTTGCTCCCTGCCTTGATCTTCCCCTGTGGGGTTCTGTTTCGAGCATATCCATGGGGTCAACTTCGGGCTGGGTCCTAGCTCGGCTCCGTTCAGCGGGGTTTCTATGATTAGGTGGCATGACTGGCTCAGCTACATCCGATCCTCGCCTGGCGCCTCCCCCACTGGGTTCGGTTCCAAGCGCTTCCTCGAGTCGGAATTCGGGCTGAGTCCGGGCGCGGCCCCTATCATTGTTGTTCCTGTTGATAGCTTCTTCGAAGAGGGAAGACCTTTGTTGCCTCCGAGATCCTCCAGATTGGGATTCACCCCATGATTCAGTGTTGCGGTTGGACTCTTCAGCATCCCTTAAGCGTGACATGAGTTGGTCCACCAAAGTTTCTTGTTGGGATGTGAAGCGGTTAGTTACTTCAGCCACAACCCTGTCCAGATCTGCCCTAGTGATTGGTTGTTCCGTTGCGGGACCAGTTGGATTTTCCTGATTTTCATCTGGTACTGCTGTTGAAGTGGGCTGATCTGCGATTGCTGGATCTGGAGGGCTGCTAGTTGCGATGTTCTTTCCTTTGTTAACATCCTTTCTCTGTTTGGAAGGCATGATTTCTAAGTAACGAGCGATGTTGTTAAGAAGGAGGTTGAGTGGGAGAAGCTGAAGCCTGAGTTCAATTCTCGGTGAAAGCACCAAAAATGTTTGCACAAAAAATGGACAAACACCTCCAAGTCGTATTATTTAGTTGATTATATGTGATTTTCAATGGTTTAGAAGAGTTATGTAAATATGATAAAAGTAGGGGCTGAAATGTAAAAGACACGCAGATTTATAGTGGTTCGGCCGGAATATGCCTACGTCCACTTTATATGTTATTATCTTCTTTCTTTCGGATTACAAGTACAAGGCTTCGTATATAAGTATATGAAAGTAGTTTGAAAGTTCCTTCCTTGCTTGAGCTCTCAAACCTGTCTGCCATTGTTGTACCCCTACCCCTCTATTTATAGAATGAGGCAGGGGGCAGGGGTCTTGGAGGTATATAGCTGCTGGTGGGCCCGGGCTGAGACACTCTGGACTGGCAATCACCTGGTTCGGCAGAGCTTCGTTCGGCATTGGGCTTTGGATCGGTGGTAGGTATGGACCGGTGGTAGTTAGGTGGTTCGGTGCTCGTTTGGTCCGGTGGTGGCCTTGTTGATGGGTTGGTTCGGCATGGGGCAGCATCCCTCTGGTTCGGCAGTAGAGGGGAATGTTGATTCGATGGTGGCTTTGGAAGTTGGTTCGGTGTTGTCTGCTTGGACCGGTGGTGGAAAGGAAGCCGAATGAGGTGGAGGCCGAATGAGGTGGAGGCCGAATGTGTCAAGGCCGGATGAGTCAAGGCCGGATGAGTCAAGGCCGAATGGGAAGGTGATTGGTCGTGCTGAATGAAGTGGAGATTGCGAACCCGAGTGAAACTGTGGCTTCTTGGTTTTGAGATCTTCTGGGTGAGAATTCGCCCAACAACATGCAACTATACAAGTCTGTTCCGGGTTCGAATAGAACCGAAGGCACTTCGTCCAATAAAGGAAGAAGCCCTTGCAATTCGGGTATTCACAATCCCGATCGGACTTCCCATCACTTAGGGAATCTCTATACCGGCACAACTCAGTGCAGAGACAATCGATGGGTTATCCTTTCGTTCTTGAAAATACCCGGTCTTCACCACCGGTCTTGAATGCTATCCATTTACGACGTATCACTATTCGAAATGGGTTATATGACACAAAGGTCCTCTCCCGGCTAATCCGAATGGTGAGCGTAATATTTAAAAACATATGGATATGGAATTTCAATTAAGTCACAACTTATTATCCAAAACTTTTCTTTTAAATGGTTTAAACAAATTACCAATTTTGATCTTTTTAAATAAAAAGATTCAATTCACAAAGTTTACCAATCCTTCACAAAGATTTATTCATATTCTTTCAACAATTTTCCTTTCAAATTGGCTTAACTCGTCCAATCTTTAAATAAAAATTTGATTCATAGCTTTCAAAACAATTTAATTTCAAATTGAAATCCTTTTTACACAAATTGGAAATCCTTTTCCTTAAATGAAGCTATTATTATTTGAAACAAATAGTTTTCGTTTTAGGATAAACTGATTACAATTTACATAAGTTAAAGCCATTCAAGTATAAAACTTGGATTTAAATCTAAATTTCCAAAATCCATACTTTTTAAATGGTTAAAAACCCAAATAAACACCTTTATAACTTGTATAGTCTTTTTAGACCAAAATTTCCAAATCATGGAATTCAATTTCAAATATTGAATTCAAAATCAAATTATTTAGAATCCAAATTTTATTAAGTTATTTCAAATAATTTTTATCTTTGAAACTCATTTTCAAAAGCTCTCAATTCCAATTCCAAAACTATTTTGGATTCAAGAATTAAATCTTAAAAATTGTTAAAAATCTGTGACTTAACCGATTTCCTCGTGAAATCCATATTTGTGTGTGTATGGTGTGGTCCAGGGGTTTAACACAATAGTATAACATCACTCAATCATCACCGATACTACAATATATTTGATAAGCGGTATAAACTATAACGCTTATTTTTCATATAGAGATTCATAGATAATATACAAATGTATCCCAGATAATAAATTACATCACAGGGAATTAATTACATTCATCCTAGAGAAACAGATCACAACACATATCAGGATGTATCACATCAGACATCGGGAATATCAAACAATTCACCCATTCAAAAAAATCCAAACATACACATGTAAATTTTTTTAATCAACTAATTAATTTAAATCAGATGTATTACTTATGAATAAATCATTATTCCGGGTAAATTATCATAAGTTAATTACAAATTATCTGAAACAAATTTCCCTTTCATCATTTATTAGTTAACCTTTAATTATTAACTAATCATCCTTAATTAATGAATCAATTAAACTTTAATTATTTAATAAATCTTAATTAATCACATTTATTAATTAATTCTTAACAACTTAATTAACCCATTGATTACTAACAAATAATTATACTCAAATTACTAATCATCATTCAATTAATTACATCCAGTAATCATCTATTAATTACTTCTCTAAGTAATATACTTACCAAATCGTCAAGTAATTATTCTAGATTAATTAAACTTAAGTAATTAACTTAAAATAATCTAATTAAACTCAATTAATTATACTGAAAAATTAATTACTTAATTACTTCCATAAAGTAATTATACTTAACATGTAACGACCCAGAATTTCAGTCATTTGAAATTCGTATATTTAATTGATTTTAAATATGCACAAGTAAAATTTATTAGCTGAATAAATAATATTTCGAATATCTGGATTTAATAGGATTATCAAATGGTTAATTTAATATTTTAAATTATAGAAATAATTGATATTTGGATTAAATGTGAATGAAAAATGATTTATAAAGTGATATTAAATCATAGTTGAATTGGAATGATGTTAGAGAACTTTTAAAATCGAATTAAAAGTTAATTTGTAGAAATTGAATATTTTAATATTCAATTGACGTGTAGAAATAGCCATTTTTCAAACAGTCTCGGATTACGACGAAACTAGTTTCATTGGATCCGTAATGTTAAATTATTATAGGATTTCAAATTTCATATCAATCGGATGTACGGTTTGTGCGGGGCAAGCTAAAACGCATAGAAATCGGTTTAAGTGAATTTTAAATTTAAAATAGTCGATTCGAAAACCTATCATTCAAATATGATCGAATTGGCTCCCGATATACATTCCATTGCGTTCGGAATGGGGGTAAAACATTATAAACTCCACGCGGCACGCTTCGTTTCGAGTTCGGAAAATTCCCGGATGAATAGTGTCGATAAATTTTCTATAAAACCCCCCCCTGGATTTTCTCATTTCACTAAACCCTAATCCATGCTAGAGTTAGCCGCACTTTGGGTTTAATGGCCAGAAATGCATCTCGTTCTTCCACAAATATTTCACAATCCATCAACAATTACAAAAAACATTCAACTACAAAGTTGTAGAGCTCGTCGAGAGCTTCGGTTTCAACGGCTATGATCACAAATTTCATCACGGATCGTCGGAAAATCTCGCACAAAGACGCTGCTTTCAAGGGGATGGATCTCATGTAGGGAGTGGCCAAGCTTCACTAGATGGTGGCTGGAGGTGGTGTTTGTGACGAGCTTTGATTTGGTGGTGGAGTGATGGGGTCTCGTGCATCGTGGAGGCTGCGGTAATTAGGGTTGGTAGGCGGCTATTTGGGTTTGCTCAAGTACGTGAGTTTGAAGGGGGAGAGATGATGATAGGTGCGGCTCAGATCTGATGGGGATGAAAATCAATGGTCCAGATTGCAAGTAGGGTTATAAAATGGAAATAAAATTGAAATAAATTATATATTAATTCGTACGAACTTTAAAATGCTGTAACTTTTTCGTATGATGTCCGTTTCGCACGAAACGAATTGCGTTGGATCCGTATTGACGAAAACTACATTATGGAGCTGGATTGGGATTTATTTGAGTTAGTGAAAATTTTGGTTGAAATTAAACGTTCGTTTAATTTCAATCGGAATAAATCGCTAACACGACGACTGCAAGCAAAGTGAGTACAACTCACTCTTTCTGACTCATTGATACTTTATATAAGTGAGAAAATATTTATTTTATGATGATTGATGATTGTTTGGATAATATATGATATATTGATTGGTATTTGGATATATACCTGCATATTGGACCAGATGAGACCCTATACGTTCCCGTGTATGAGCGGATGACCCTTTGTACGTGCGTTTGCCTTGAGGCGGACATTGTACACATATTCTAATATGTATATTTGTCGCAGATGACAGGTTGGAGGGATCCAACTGGATTCCTCAACAGTATTGATTTAATTACAGATATTGTGATATATGCTGTTATCATATGATATATGACGTTTGGATGCCGTGATTGATGTATTTGGCTTTGTTGCAGCATTGGGCCTATTTTTGATAATTTAAAAAAAATGTTAAAGTGATGATTTCCAAATTTAAAAGGATTTTTAAGTGATTTTGAAAATAAACGTTTTATTGAATTTTGAATTGTTAAGTGAATTGATTTATTTTAAATAAATGAAGGTTATAATTTTTATGTTATAAAAATTATGATGTTTTGAGAAATATAGTTGAATGGTGATTTTGGAAAAAAAATGAAGTTGATTATTTTATAAAATAATTTAAATGGTGATTTTTGAGTTTATTATAAAAGGTTTATATATAAGATTTATAAAATTGGATTTTTATAAATCGAAATAATGGAATTATAAAGGAGTTTTGTAAAAGTTTAAAATGAAGTTATAATTGGATTTTGGCATTTAAATGATATAAATGGAATTGGTTAATAATGTCAATTTTGTATATTGAAGTTTTATAAAATATAAATGGAATTTATAAACATTATTTATAAACTCAAAATCAATTGAATCTGATAAATTAAATATAGAAGTTTATTAAAGGAGATATATTCGTGATTTTGGACAGTGGATTATCCTTTAATAAATGTGTAGAAGTATTGGAATTGGTAAATGGTTAATATTCACGATTTTGGACAGTGAATAATATTTAAAATTATATAAATTTTTTGGGAAGTGATATATTAAATAGAATTAAAATGATTTGAAGTTGTTTTAAAATTTGTTAAGGATCGAAACCATAGATTTCAACATTCATTGTTGAAATAGACGTTTTCGAGAAATAAGGAAATGATGGACTATAACACTGTTGTTATAGTAAATGATTTCCAAAAGGAAACGTTTTTGTATAGTATTGGGATTTATATATCTATCTTAATTTTGAATCCCTATACTATTGATTTTAGGTTGTTGTAACGATGTTTTACGCAACACTCGTTTTGACCCAAATAAATGTGTTTAAAGAGAATCTTTTCCTTAAAGAATAAAATATATACTTTTTTTGCAAGGCAAGCCGGTTTTATAGTGGGCCGTCAACTTTTATTATGAAAGTAATAAAGTTGAAGTACAGGAGAGAAGGCAAAAGCACCTAAACTACTATGAATAAAGGAAAATACAGCACAGGTATGTGACAGACTAGTCACAGTAGCTAGAAAACAACACAAAACTAGGACTCCTCCGAAGAGGAAGAATCACCAACAACAGGCAACAGAACATTCCCACAAAGACCAGCAAAGGGGCTGAAACGGATGGCAAGACAAGGGTCATAACCCGTAACATCACGAGAGTAAATGAAAGATCGATCCCAAGAAGGATCAGCTAGCATGTCCAAATTCCTACTCGCATCAACTCCTTCCACATCAAGAACTAAGGATTCACCAGACGGACGGTAATAAAGGCATCGTAGGTCCGTCTGAACATCAGAAAAAATCTGAAATATGAGTCAGTCACAAGGTTAAATCTGACGTTAGAAATACGATCAACCCAACACCCCTCAGACACATCCCAATCAATAAGGTGCCGGGAAGAATATGGAACAGATAAAGGAATAGCAGGGGCAACACAAGGATCCACAGCAATAATAGTAGAGGCAGGCCTAACATCAGAAGGAGGCAGACCCAGATCAGCCACAGGAGAGGGGTATACAATAGGCACAGCAGCAGAAACCTTAGGGATCCATTTCTGGAGCAGGGGTCGAGGCAGTGGAACCTTCGGAGGAGCCGCAGAGGATTTGGGGTGCAGGCAGGCGATGGATAGGTGGCCAAAGGAGTGACAGGAGGAGCATATATCTGGAACCCAACCGTAGCGAACACGGACCACCACAACATGCCCAACAGCAAGCTGAACCGGAATAGTTGCAGGCAGAGGCTTGAAGGAGGAAATCTGAATTAAAGCCTTAGCATACATCAATTTTTCACGGGCCACCGTATTAGCGTCAAAACATTTCGATTTTCCGACATTACATGCTAACCAATTCAACCCAAGCAACGGTTGAAGCGCAGAGGGGATTTGCGAAAAGTACACCCAAACGGGGATTGAAAGCACCTGCTCTCGAGCACTTGCCACAGTGGGAGACCAAGGAGTAATGATAAAGGACCTACCATCAAAAAAGGATGGTTTTGCACTAAGAACTAAACGACGATCCTCGGAGGAGGAAAACTTGAGGTAATAAAAGGAATCAATCAGCTTAACATGAAAATTACCACGAAGCTTCCACGTCTTACGCAAAACCGACGTCGGCTCACGTAGTCAATGACAAGGCTCAAGAAAGAATCCAACCAAATAATCAGACCAGAAATCTATTCCAGCTTGCATTACCACAGAAGGAAGGATCATTACTCCATTCTCTTCAACAAATAAAAATCAATTGGCTTATAATCACCTACATTACGAGGCAGAGAGTTGAAAAGAGAAGACCATGGTTCGAGGCAAGGCGAGGATGGAACAGATGGACTAGGTTGAACTGCAGCAAAGGGCAGGGCAGGGGATGCAACAGACTTAGAAGCTAAAAAACCTTTTTCACTGGCAAGAGAACCATTGGTCACAGAAGCATTTGGAAAAACAGATGTAGAGCATTGTCCAGTAGCAACAGGTGGACCCAAACCCACACATCCGTCAAACAATCCACCAAACCCCTCAACACTGTAAACAGCATTCGAAACATTCATCCCCAAAACACAATTCGAAATCACCTGTCGACTCACCATCGCAACAGGAGAGGGACAGAGCAAACCAGACATAGTTGATTGCAAACAAGCCGCAGATGGGCCACATGAATCATTAACCAAAACTGGGCGAGCATTCTGAGCATTCGGCGATCGAGTACATGATGGAAGAGGCGGAAAGCCATCATTAGAAAGCAAAAGATGTTCAATTTAGGGTTAACTTTAGACATTGATTTGAAACGCTGACCAGAGCGAGTCGAGGAGGGAGAGTGAGGAAACGTTGGAGGAGCGGAGGACATGAAATAGGGCAAGAAACGGGTGAGGCGAAGTTACGAAGGGATCGGACAAGACAATCGCCTGGACGACATTGAATTAAAAGTTAAAAATAAAGTATATGGGATATTTTCTAAGTTATAATAAGTATATGAAATTTTTTCTAAGTGTTGAAAATAAATTGAATTGTGAATTACTTATTATTTGATAAGTATTTGGAAATTTTTTCCAATGATTGAAATGTTTTGAGAATATATTTTTTTAAAGATAAGTTGAAGTAAATATTTTGCAATGATTTAATCAATAAAGGATTAATTAAAAGGGCCTAGTGAGACTATATAGTGCTGAATGTTTTTTTGTTTGCTTTGATAGTTAAATAACCGACTATAAAATTGCCTAAAATTTTTTAGTTCCTCAACTTGATGTGGGAACTATTTAGTCGTACACTTAATACGTAGACTCCTGTGTAGGCTTGATTATCGTTTGTGTTGAGGATGTTGATTCGTATAGTGCGGAGTATTACTCCAATCTATTGAGCTTCCTTCTTGGCCCGAAGGATAGCAAGTTGAAAGTTGGAAATGTGATAAGTCTATAAGACTTAGTTTATGTGTGAGGTTGAGAAACGCTTTTGCGTTGTTGGTACGAAGAGACCGGGATCAGATATATCTGAAAACCACTTCGGACCAACGTATATGCGACGATTTGTGCAGGTTGCTTATTGATGATATTGATATTACGGAGTTTCATAGTGGGGGACTGCTTGTTGATCGTTTGGGGTTAAAATCCCAATATACATCCAGTAGCAGTGGTCTCTTCATTGTGAAATATCCAATGCAAGGACTATTCGCTACTAATCCTAGGGATTTTGCCGACAGGATGTGGTAGGAAAGTACCTTCGGTTTGTCCTGCTCCTAGACAAATTGCATGGATGTTTGTCTGACATTACATTTCTAATGATTACGAACATTGGTTTTTACAAACGTACATCAGTGGTGGCGGAGAAGGCAACTTCTCTTAGCTTAACACCCTCCTTGAGACGTATGTGCTTAAGGGTTGTATTTTTGTGGAAGGCAATTAGTAGTCAACGGAAATGGCCGTGTGGCATTCTAGTGATGTGATATGTGATTGTGAAAGGTAATCGTTACCTCATCAGGCCTCATCAACCGGAAATGACCAAAAAAGGGTTAGATGTAGCAGGGCTAAGTGGGTCATTCCCATCAGGATATGATCATCCTCTTCTAGATATATCTTTCCTTTCTATAACGTCGTGTATCTGATTATTGTGGTTTGTATGCTATGAGGGCCCTTGAAAAGGTCGGTAACAACCGAAGGATGACATATTCGGTACCATCTAGTCAGAGGTGGGCCGGTCTTGTGTTGGTAGAGAAACTTTGTGATGGTTTCTCGGGACATCCATCTAGAGGTGTAACTCTTCGGAAGATAGTCCCTTCACCTGGTCATTTGTATGAAATGCAAACTCCACTACGTACCTGCCAATTTATTTATAGAGCCTAGTATGCTGGAATTTAATAATGGTAACAATTTCGGCTATTTTGAATATTATTTGTATATTAGACACTAGTATAATATCACATGAGTTTGATATGAAATGTTTTAGTTATCGTAAGGTAAAAACATGTCCGTGTTTATGTGTGGACTTGTCTTACGAGATACTTTTGTTTTGAAAACTAAGGAAAAGTTTGGCAATTTAATAAATTCAGTTGAGTGTGTTTCTCACGTTGGTTTACCAGATTGATCCGGGCGTTCTTCCCTTTCAATGCCCGGGTCAGACCGAGTATATCTATAGGTTATGCTTTGGTGCTTTTGGAGCTTCCGTAGGAGAGCTGGCGATCTTTATTTTCGTACATCCGTATTTGATTGATTATCCACCTTGCTTTGTTTGTTGATATTTATTATCGGCAATTGTGAGGACAGGTTATTGTAACTCTTCAAGCCGATAACTCTAATTAATGTATGTATATACAGTTTCTGTTTTGTAAAGATCATTGATGTGATATTATATATTTTCCGCTGCGATGTGAGATTCTGTATTGTTCTGTTTGGTTCTATCTTCTCTCTTTCTTCTCTTCTCTTCTTCTCTCTTCTTTTCTTTCTCTTGACTTTCCGTAAATTTGTGCTTTTTGGGTCGGACATGTGTGGATTATTGTCAATTCAAAGGGTACGGATTTTGGGTCGTCATATAACAATTCCACAAATGATTATTATTAAATTAATTAATTTAATTTATTGTTAAAATTAATCATATTAATTAAAATTGATTAACCATTATTAACTCATTAATTAATCCTAGTTATTTAATTAATTAAGTGTTAATTGTAACATAATTAGTTCTTAATTACCATTAATTCATTTCGAATCATTAATCGACTTAAACCTTAATTAAAACCTTTAATTACTTATTTAATTAATCCAAATCATTAATTAATTATATAAATAAATTATCCTTTTTTTATTACTTGATAATTAATGAATTACCATCATTAAGTCTTCATTTAATTAAAGATTAAAAAAATCTTATTAATGACTAAATTATCATTAACAAGGTATTTAAAAGCAATTTACTTTCAAATTTTATCTTTAAATTCCATTTTAAATTTAAGATTTAAAAATGAAATATGTTCACTTTAAAAAGGTTTAAAACAATTTCAAAACCCTTTTATTTCATAAGTTAAAAAATTATTTATCTTATAATAAAAGTTTTAAACGAATTAAAAACCTAATTTCATTCTAAATTCAAATCAATTTTTAAAAAATTCACTTTGTCATTCAAAATGTTTAAACCAATTAAATTTAAAAAATTCTTTTATTTCAACACAAAAATTCAAATCTATATTTAAACCCAAATTAAATTCTTAATTACAAATTTAAATCTTTATCTTTAAAATTCAAGGCGGTTAAACAAATTTTTTTTAAAAAAAATATTTCTTCAAAACTCAAATTCAAACTAGATTTGAATCAGAATCAAACTTGAATTTAAACTTAATTAAGTCCCTGCTTTTCAATTTAAAACTCAGATTTAAATTTTAAATGCTACAGATTTAAAAACTATAACTTAACATTTGACTCGAGCCATCCTAATTTTGCTTCGAGTCCAACCTATCAAATCTTCGAGCCAACCAACCCATTTCTTCGAGTAAAACTCGAGACACGAAACCCTGCTTCCACCCAAGCTACCCAGATTTCCAGATCGCCAAAACTCGTGCAAGGTGCACGTGCACGTCGCCGATGATCGACTCCAGGCGTCGACACATCATTGAGCATGTCGGCGATCATCCACGCACCATTCCCCTACCACCAGAACGTCGCCATCTTCTCAAAATCAAAATCGAGTTCGACGTCAAAACCTGGAACAACAAGACCCACAACAACCAAACCCTATCATCGCCTCGTTCTCACAGCTCCGACCACCAGAATTCATACGACTCCTGCCACGACCTCATCAACACTTCCTCCACCATCTCCCCGAACCGCGTCGAACTCGATCGAATAATGACGATGGACGAAACGAAATACACAGCCATGACCAAACTAGGTCTACAAACTACAAAAGCTTGCCGCCGCCGCCACAATGATCTTACCATCATCCCGCTATTTTTCCTTGAACCGTCGATCCCTCCTCTACCATCCTAGAGAACCTCGACCTTCCTCATCGACGAGATTGCCAGAGATCACCAAAATAATAAAATTTCGACTAACCCAAACTGCTCTTACTTCTTAGCTCTAAAAATTATGATTTTTGCTTTAAAAATCATGTTTAAGTATATGGATTCGATTCACACACCTGAATTCGTGAATTAAGCAACTTGAATTTTGACATATATAAAGTTTTGCTCAGTTCTTTTGATTTTCGGAGCTATTAACAAATTGTTTTAACTTAAATAATTTTTTAATCTTTAATTTATGATATAACAAACAATTTTTGTCTTAACGCTAAACTCAAACAGCAAGTATATCAAGAGGGAATCAAAAATCTGGTGTTTAAATCCCAAACAGAGGACAATGATAAACATAACCTGTACAAAAACAACCATCTTCAAATACTTAGAAAATTATCATATATATCTTCTAACATACTATTTACAGAGATATATATATATGTGTGCAACAGGTACAAACTTTAGATAAAAAAAGGTTACTCACCTGTAAATCTTTGAACAGAGAAGTTTGTCCCTCAGGTTTGAGAATTTTCCAGTCTGATCTTGCTTTCCCAGATCTTGTTTTTGTTAATAATAATAGTTGTTGATCTAGTTTAATTTTCAGGTTGTAGTTTTTTTTCTAATGCTCAGGTTTTAGATGAACGAAATGGAGATAATATATACATAAAATATATGCAGGCTTTGTTTCATATACTGGTACAAGATTTTGTATTGTACCGGGTTTGATTTATTTGTATATTTTGATCAGAGATTTTTTTCTTTTGTTCATTTGTTGACTAAAGATTTTTCTACTTTGGTGGCTGCGAATCATGTTTTGGTGGCTGACGAGATATGTTTTGGGCTAGAGATGACATTGCATTAATTTTCTTTGTCTTGTTTTATACACTTTCATATTTATTCTTTTTGCTTGTACATGAAAATACTTTACTGTCTTCACTTGCAAGCTCATACATATACATATTTACTTGTTCCTTCAGGTGTTTATACTACCATACTTGAATATATTGTTTTCTTTTCTTTGTTTGTTTCAAGATATTTATAATATCTTCCTTTGCAAGCCATTCACGTATATTTATTTTCGTTTTCTTGTTTGCTTCAAGTCTGCACATTTACTTATATTATTTGTTTCATATTTGAGTGTATTTTATTTTTCTTTAGTCTTATTATTTTGCAATATAAATGAATTTCTATGTTTAATATGTTGTTTAAATTTAGCTAATGTTTACTTTATATTTTATAATTTAACTTATATATATCGATTTCTATTTCCATCTCTAGCTTAAATATTTTATTGCCTTATATGTCTCCATATATATATATTTATTTTCAAATATCCAAATTAATTCTTGATTAATTCATGATTTAACTAATATTTCATATTAATTATCAACTATTTCATAATTTTTATTTAAAAATTAAATTAATTTTCAATTCAAACTTATTAAAATCCAGGATCGCTACAGTTAGTCCTTGCGATGATGGTTTTGATGAGAACAGCCTTAGAACAAGATTATAAAATATAAATACTAGCATTATAGTTTAGATATATATGTATATGCAGGATTTAACCATGTAGGTACAAAGAATGAAGACTGTAAAGTATAGAGATTCAAGATATCAAGATTGAAGACTCATGAGTACCAACATTATCAAGAGTTCAAGAATTCAAGATAAGAATTGAGTCTAGAATTTTGTTAAAACTTCAAAATAGCACTGAAATCTTCACTCCATTTTTCTTTTGGGATGGAACCCATTTCTACCTTTCTAGTGGCTTACAAACCCATGACAAGTAGCTTACAAACCTACGACAAGTGGCTTACAAATCCACGAACATCCTGGTTTTGTACAAGTTCTCGAGTCCTGATATGATGAGATATTCTGCAGGAAGAAGCTTGCAAAACTACTTCAAAATGATTTTCAAAACTACTTCAAAATTATTTTCAAAATTGCTTTTCAAAATGTTTTAGCCTTAAAAATTGTCTTTTCAAATGATTTTCAAAAATATGTTTTAGCTTTAAAATATTCTTTGTTTTTAAACTTCGTTTGTTTTAAACTATCTTTTTATTATAATATATTATACTTAGATTTAAATATAAAATTACACAATGGCGATTTTTCTTCCAGGCGATCCGTGATTCTTGCTTCCTGTCGATCTCGCTTCGTTCTCTTCTTTCCGTGTTCTCTTCCCAGCTTCTTATGTCCCTCCCCCCTTCCCGTCCATCGCTTCCTCTCTCTTCCTCTTCTGCACGGTCTGGTCGTATGTATTTGGGGATGTCTGCTAAAGCCGTGATTTCAAAACCAACCTTTCTTTCGACTGATGACTTCCCGCCTCTGCTAGCTTACAATCGGCCTACCAATGCTCCTATTGCTCGACCAAATTTAAGTACTGAGGTTCTCGCTTCAGATGAATGTAGCCCACTTCCTAGATCTGTTTCACTGTCCCCTCCGGCTGGTATGCCATGGCCTCCTTCTGATGCTTTTGTGTGTCCGCAGGTGAACGATTCTCGAGAAACGAGTTTGCAGGTGTCGAATGGAGTGTTTAGAGTTGAGGGAAATAGAGGTTTGTTAGATAAAAATGAGGTTTTGGTTTCGGCAGGTATTTCTCATCATTGCTCATCAGTTGTTTGTCAAATTGCCTCTGAGATTATTAGCCCTGATGTCAGTGATAATATTGGTGTCGCTTCTAAGTCTGTTGCTTCTTCTGTTTTTCCCCATGTTGATGTTCAGCCTTGTCAAACTGATCCAATGCCGAATTGTCATAAACCTTGGTCATCTCTTTTCAAATCTCTGCCGCGAAATGCGGGTGATTACAAACCAGTTGATTTTGATATTGTCGAAGAGAATGGAGTGATGATCCCTCCTCCATTGGTTATGCAAGCGGAGTTGATTTTTGGTCTGAGTATTTGGTTGGTTTCTTTCTGGAACCAAATCACCGTCTTCGTGATCCGGCCTTGGCTTTACGTAAGGCTTGGAAGCTGCGTGGTAATTTGCTAGTTAAGCTGACTGACTCCTTATATTACCTCAGATTCTCCTCTCCCGAAGATCGTCGGCTAGTTCTTGGTTCTGGGCCTTCCTTCTTTTCTGGTAGACCCTTTATTATTACTCCTTGGTCTCCGACTGTGGCGAGAGCTCGTGAGCAGGTGCTTTCCATTCCCGTTTGGGTATATTTTTCGCAAATTCCCTCTGCGCTTCAGCCTTTGATTGAGTTGAATTGGTTGGCTTGCAATGTCGGACA
This sequence comes from Allium cepa, assembly GCA_030765085.1. Lineage (NCBI taxonomy): Eukaryota > Viridiplantae > Streptophyta > Magnoliopsida > Asparagales > Amaryllidaceae > Allium > Allium cepa. Next base: position 247,257,385 of record CM060930.1, read on the forward strand.
ATTGAAATGCTTTGATACTAATATGGTTGCCCGAGAAAAATTGATGTATGCTAAGGCTTTAATTGAGATATCCCCCTTTAAGCCTCTCCCTGCCACAATTCCTGTTCAACTTGCTGTGGGGCATATTGCGGAGGTCCGTGTTTGTTATGGATGGGTACCTGATATTTGCTCCACCTGTCACTCTTTTGGTCACCTGCATACCTCCTGCCTCTTCTCCAAAGGCTCTACGGCTCCTACCAAGATTCCTCTGCCTCGTCCTCCTATTCAAAAACGGATACCTAAGGCTCCTACCGTTGTCTCTCATGTCGATCCCCTTCCTGCGTGTCCTTTTTCTGATCTGGGACAGCCTTCTTCTGATGTTAGGCCTGCCTCACCTTCTGTTGCGGTGGTTCCATGTGTTGACCTACCTACTACTTTAGCTATTCCTGATCCTTCCCGGTATCCTATTGCTTGGGATGAGTCTGAGAGGTGTTGGGTTGATCCCATATCTGATGTGAGATTTAGCCCCGTGAATGACTCTTTATTTAGATTTGTTTCCGATGATCACACGGACCTTCGATGCCTTTATTACATACCGTCTGGTGAGTCTTTAGTTCTTGTTTTGGATGGCGCGTATACGAGTAAGAATTCTGACATGCTAGCTAATACTGCTTGGGATCGCTCTTTTATATACTCTCCTAACGCCTTGGGTTACGATCCATCTCTTGCTACCCGTTTCAACCCCTTTGCTGGACTTTGTGGGAAAGTCCCTTTGGATCCTTCTGATCATTCTTCGGAGGAGTCCTAGTCTTGGTGTTATCTTAGTTACTGTGACAATTTTGTCACACACCTGTGTTGTATTTACCTATTTTCTTAGTAGCTTAGGTGCTTTTGCCTTTCTCCTGTACTTCAACCTTATTACTTTCGTAATAAAAGTGGACGGTCCACTATAAAACCGGCTTGCCTTGCAAAAAAAATATAAAATTATAGTAAAATTATATATATTATTCTATATATTTATCTATGTATTTTATCTATAGTCAAGTATATTTATAAAGTTTAAATAGTTTTTAATATAATATAAAGGTTATTTTCAAAGAAAATCAAATCATCAAAAAAAGCTTTGGGATGTCGAATGCCCTAGTACCCCATGTCGACATAGTGTCAGTTAGGACCAAAAATTGGAATTTCAAAAGAAGTATCTATTCGCCATAACCTTTCACGAATGGACATAGCTGTTGTTCTTCTATAAATAGGGGTTAGTTTCAACGAATTTAATATTAGTTTTTCTGGTTTTTCACTTCTCTTCTTCTTCCATATTTTCTTATTCAAAATCCTATCATCACTCTACCGAAATCAACATTGAATCTAACTTGTCGCCCGGAAATCAAGTATCTCTACCCAGAGAATTGTGATTCTGGAGGGTGTACCTCGTAGCCTTGAAACAGAGGGTTGTGATTATTGAATTTCTTTGGAAAGGAAATCTGTACTTAGTTGTGCGGGACTGGATGTAGGGTAACTCCGAACAAGTATAAAATCCGATGTGTTCTTTCCTTTACTGCATTTACTTTATTTCTGCATCTGTGTTTGATTCTGTGATTATATCTACATCTGAATATTGCATACATTTGTGTTCAAACCAACAATAACTCAAAAAGATTTAGTAATTTCTTATAAACACTATTCACCCCCCTCTAGTGTTCATCCTAGCCTTAAGATCCGTAATCCGCATTCCTCACACAGAGACTATCATTGAGGCACAACAGTGGCCGAGGATTTTGGAAAGGATTTTCGCTAGTTTGGATATCACCGATGCTCAGAAGCGTCAGCTAGCAGCATGGCAGCTGTAGGAGGCAGCGCAGGATTGTTGGGAGTCTGTTACAGCCAACACTATTGAGGCAGATATTTCTTGGGAACAGTTTCGGGAGGCTTTTGTCGTGAAGTGGATGCCAGAAGCTGGGAAGTCTCAACTATATAGGGAGTTTATGGATCTTAAGAAGAGGAATATGTCATTTTACGAGTATGAGCGGCAGTTCAACGAACTTTCCAAGTTTGGTCCTGGCTTGATTGATACCCCTCTTAATAAGAATGAGAAGTTTATAGCTGGAGCTCGTCCAAAGTTTTATGATCGTTTGATTTCTCATGTGCACAGCCCTTTTACTGGATTGTTGGATATGGCCATTAGATATGAGAACCCCACTTCTAAGGAATCATCTGTTGCTCGTGCACCTTTATCTCAGCCCTCTTCTGGAAACTCTAAGAAGAGGAAGTCTAATTTCCATCGACAGAAGCAGAATTGGCTTAAGAATCCAGGTTTAGGATCTTCTTCTTCCCAGAGGCAGCCTATTGAGCTTTCTTCCATCACTTGCTTCAAGTGTGACCAGAAGGGGCACTATGCCAATAGTTGTCCTACTTTAGCCGGAGATGCTGTTCCTCCAGCTCAGATGACTAGGCGTGATCTTTGCCATATTTGCTTTAACTTGGCCACATCAAGCAGGATTGTCCTACTCAGTAGAAGGGCAATCCATCTGGTATCTTTGCAGTTACTCATCTACTCCACCGGCTCCTGTGATACCGAAGGTACTCTTCAAGGCACCTTTACATTGTTTAATTTTTCGGTTCATGTTCTATTTGACACATGAGCTTCTTATAGTTTCATTTCTGTGGACCTTATGGTAAGTTTGAGCAAATTCTTTCACCTAAGTTTGCAACCGAACCTTTGTGTGTTACTAATCTTATTGGTGGTCCCACAAGCCTTAGTAGGATTTATAACAATGTAAAACTCTTCCATTCTGCTATCGTTTTTCTGGTGATTTATATGTTATTGGTTTTGATGCTTTTGATCTATTGCATGGAGGAGATTGGCTGAAGAATCATGAAGCTGTTATTTCTTGTAAATCCTGAACCATTTCCCTTATTTGTGATAAGGGTGATCCTTTAGTGATTCAGTGCAGTATGCCTCAGGAGTATGCGGGCAGTTTTATCTATTCTCTTGATTCTTCCCCTGGTGATCTTGATTCTACCCCTGTGGTCAAACTCTATCCCGATGTGTTTGGTGAAGTCACTTCTTTACCTCCTAAACGGGAAATCGAATTCCGTGTTGATCTCATTCTTGGAGCTCGACCTGTAGTTCTTCCTCCTAGAAGGTTGGCACCCCGTGAGAAGGTTGAGTTAAGGAAGCAAATTGAAGACTTGTTCATTTGATCAGACCCAGTCATTCCGAATGGGGAGCAGCAGTGGTTTTTGTCACTAACTCTAATGGTTATTTGAGGATGTGTATTGATTATAGGGAGCTGAATAAGCTCACTATGAAAAACAGATATCCAATGCCTCGTATTAATGATATGTTCGATCAGCTTTATGGAGCTACTGTATTCTCTCAACTTGATCTTACCATCGGTTTCCACCAGCTCAGAATTGCCGAGGAAAGTATTCCCAAAACTACTTTTCGTTCTGAGGATGGTTTCTTTGAATGGTTAGTTATGCCTTTTGGTTTAACTAATGCCCCATCTTTCTTTATCGACCTTATGAATCGTGTTTTTCTAGATGTTCTTAGTAAGTTTATTCTAGTCTTCATTGGCGATATTCTCGTTTTCTCTAAGTCAGGGGAGGAGCATGAATCTCATTTGTGCTTTGTTCTGGGAACTCTTAGGAGTCATCAGTTGAAGGCTAAATTCTCGAAATGCCATTTCTGGAAAGAGGAAGTCCGATTTGTTGGACATATTGTTTCTAGTAATGGATTTCTATTGATCCAGTTATGATCGCTGCGATCAATGTAAGTCTATCTTCTCTTCTTTCCTTTGTATATTAATTATCCTATATTTTTCTCAGTTCTTATTATTTTAGAATTGGGAAACTCCTAGGACTCCATCTGATATCCGCAGTTTTCTGGGCCTTGTCGATTATTATCGGAGATTCCTTGAGAATTTTGCTCGGATTGCTACACCTCTCACCGCTCTAACTCGTAAGAATTCCAAGTTTAGATGGAATGATAAGTGTGAAGCCGCATTCAATGAGTTGAAGCCCAAGCTTACTTCCACGCCAGTTCTTACCGTTTCAAATGGAAATGAGGGATTAATAGTATACACTGATGCCAGTCGTGAAGGTTTAGGAGCCATTCTCATACAGGATGGGAAGGTTATCGCTTATGCCAATCGTCAGTTGAAGACTCGTGAAACCAATTATGCGGCCCATGATTTGGAATTGCTTGCCGTAGTTTTTGCTTTGAAGCTTTGGAGACATCATCTTTTGGAAACTAAGTTTGAGCTCTTTACGGACCATAAGTCTTTGAAATATATTTTCACCCAGAAGGACTTGAATTTGAGGCAGGTTAGGTGGCTTGAGTTTCTAGCTTCTTATGACCGTGACATCAACTATACCCCCGGGAAAGTTAATGTTGTAGCTGATGCTTTGAGTAGGAAGAAGGCGATGTATGTCATCTTGTTGTTTCTTCTCCTCTTATGTATCGTATTATCGCTAAGAAAGACGAGGATAGGATAATTAGGCTTATTAAGGAAAATGTTCATAGCAGGGTTGGTGGTAGTAGCAGAGATGGTAGTGGAGCTCAGATCGATGATAAAGGAATTTTGAGGATTAATAATCGAATTTGTATCCCGAATGTCGATAGGTTGAGGCAAGAGTTACTTCTGGAAAATCATCAGTCCAGACTTTCTATTCATCCAGGTGTGACGAAGATGTACCATGATATGAAGAAATTGTATTGGTGGAGGGGTATGAAGCGCGATATCTCCATCATTGTTAGTAGATGTGCGACTTGTCAGCAGATTAAGGTTGATCACCAGAAACCGCTGGATTATTGCGACCTCTTGCGGTTCCCAATTGGAAATGGGAACAAGTTTATATGAATTTTATTGATGGATTACCAAGGACTAGGAGAGGTAACGACGTTATTTGGGTAATTTTGGATAGACTGACCAAGTCAGCTCATTTCATTCCAGTTTGGTCCAACCGTTCTGCTTCGAGTTTAGCTGAGATTTATATGAGAGAGGTTATTCATCTTCATGGTCTTTCGGCCAGTATTGTTTGTGATAGAGACCCCATCTTTACCAGTCAGTTCTGGAAAGCTTTTCAAGAATCTTTAGGTACTCATCTGAATTTGAGTACTGCTTACCATCCGTAGATCGACGGTCAAATGGAAAGAGTGAATCAGATTCTGGAATATCTTCTTCGTGCATGTGTCCTTGATTATTGAGGATCTCTAGAAGATCATCTCCATCTCGTTGAATTCACCTATAACAATAGTTATCATGTATAATCTCCAATATCTATTTAAGTTGTCTTAAACATTTATCTATTTTATCCCATTTTTGAATTCAGGCTAGTATCGCAATGGCTTTATTTGCCGCTCTTTATGGATGCCCTTGCAAATCTCCATCTGGCTGGATTAAATCCTGTAATTGTTTGGTTTTTAGTCCTGATATGATTCTAGAAGCATCTGAGAAGGTTGAGAAGATTAGTAGAAAGTTGAGGATTGCTCAGGATAGGCAGAAGAAGTATGATGGCAGGCATAGGAGGAGTTTGGAGTTTTCTGTTGGAGATCAGGTTTTCCTTAAGGTCTCTCCCTTAAGGAATGTGATTCATTTTAGTCGGAAACAGAAGCTCGCTCCTAGGTTCATTGGTCATTTTCGCATCTTAGAGAGAGTTGGTTCCTTAGCTTATCGTTTGGATTTTCCCGAAAAGCTCTCTAGAGTGCATAACGTATTCCATGTTTCGCATCTTCGTCAGTATCTTCATGATCCATCTTTGATTGTTCAGCCTTCTACTTTCGAGAGTTTCGATGTTGAGCCAAACCTTACTGTCGAAAGGAAGCCACTTTGTATTATCGATAGAGGTATGAAGCAGCTTCGAAGAAAATCTGTCAACCTAATCAAAGTGCAATAGAGCACTGATGATCGGGATTGTACTTGGAAAACGAAAGAGAGCATTCGTGCTTCGAGTCCGAAATTGTTTGTTCCAGGTATTATTCGTTATCCTACCTTATCCTTCTTTGTTTTCTAAGTCTTGTTCCTTTTCGAGGATGAAAAGTTTTGAGTGGGAGAGAGTGTAACAACCCGCAAATTTTGTGAATATTTTAAATGAAAATTCATTTGAAACTTTGAATATAATTATTTTCAAATTAATAAATTGGAGATTTTAATGTATAATTTTGGATTTGATGTGAAATGTTTTTCCAAATTTAATAAAATAAAGACTTTTCTTAATTTTAAATTTTGGTCAACTTTGGTCAAAGTTTGACTTTTGTTGAAATTTTAAAATTTGAATTTGAATTTTTTACTTTTTTTATGAAGATGAATTTAATTCTAACATTTTCTTTGTTTTTTGTTTTGTTAAATTTTGATTTTCCACTTCTCAAAACTTGCAACTTTTGGCGTATTACACGCAGTATTTCCCTTTTAACATTTATCTTATTTTTATTTATTTTTAGTTGGTCTTATACCATTGGGCTAGAAAACCCTTTAGTTAGATGAGAAGCCTATATAATATCCTAGGTTTTTGGTAGACTCTTCATTCTCATTTGTGCCTCCGCAGAATTTATGTAAGTCTCCTTCTTCCTCCTCATATTCTTCTTCTCTAATTTTTTTTAATTTTTCCTCTACAAAATTTCTCCTCCTCTCCTCAAAATTTTGGCCACACCTATCTCCTCTTCCTCCAACCACAAACTCTAGCCAAAACTCACTTCTCCTTCTTCCTCTTCCCCTTCTTCTTCTTTATAAATTTCAGCCTCCACTCCTCTTCTACCTACCACAAACCCCATATCCGTACTTCCTCAACCCCTTCCCCTTGCCTTGCCTTAGCCGTGACCACCTTCTCCATCACCAAACCCCTAGGCCAAGCATCTACCACTAAAACCCAAGCACTAAGCCGAACCATCACCACCAAACTCCTATGGCCGAACCCAAACCCAAATAAAACCCATATGTCCAAACCCAAACTAGACTATGGCCGAGCCTATGCACCTCTAAGACAAGCCCTCTCATGTACTTTGCAAATATACAATTTTCTACTTTTATTTTTCTATGTGAATTATTTGTTTACGTATGGAATTTATTTTATTTTTTCAAAGCGTCGGATTTGGATTCTCCTCTCACTCAAGCTTGTCTGTAATTTATCATGCTTGTCATAGTTGTTGTGTTGCATTTTGAATCACTTCTCTAACCAAAGGAAGGTGAGTAACCACTCTTGACGATGTACTTATATTTTAGTGAATTGATGACAATGGAATTGTATAGATTTGTATATGCAAGTTTAGAATTTCACCTATGTTTATATTATGTTATTTCATATCATATTATACCTGTTATGATCATATGCCATGATATATTGAATATTGTTATGTTTATTTAATATTCTGTTCTCACACTGCAAGTTCCTCCAGTATGGGTTGAAACGATACATACCCGAATGTTTTTTAGATTAAGGAAAATTATTATGGGCTGATTAATAGGCTTTAGCAATTTTATTTGACTTGGGATTGCGGGTTTGAAATGATATAAAACCAAAAAAATTAATAAATTACGGATTGAAATGATAGATGTCCGTATTTACTTGACCCTAGGGTAGAGAATTTTATACAGACTCCGTGGTTGATATAAAATGATTTTCTAAAAATTATCAAGTATTTTGGACTTTTATATATGTAATTCAACAAAAAATTTAATGCAATGATTTCTGTAAATTGCTTATATGTGTTAAAATTTTATAAGAAAATAAATGGTTGGAAATGTAAATTTTGGAAGTTTAATTTATAGTGTAAAAGTTAACAAAAATATGATAATCCAATTTGACATAGTAATAGTATTTGATTTTGATCTAGAAATGTAAGTATAAATGTGAAACGGTATATTTGAAATGATAGAAATAATAAATGATGTTTACTGAAAGGAAATAAAAATGTAAGCTAATAATGTATTTTACTTAAAATAAGAAATTTCAGCTTTAAAATGGATATTATTGTGACAAATTTGTATTTAGCAAAAATTATAGTTTATTTAATATCCAAACGAATAATTGAGCGTAATAAAAAGAAAAAAAAATTTTACGAAAAGGTTGTAAGTATATAATAATTTGAATACATAAAAATGTCATAGGGAAAGTATTACATTGCTAAAATGCTATAATATCTTAAGCTTACATTTCTAGAATGCCATCATTTCTCAAGTATTACTTTTCCAAAATTTTAAATAATGACTTAACATTATGATTTAGAAATGCTACCATTTCTAAATTGTAATGTTTTCGAAGTGCTATAATTCTAATGGTTATATTTTAGAAAATGCTATGTTTTAAAAAATATTATGATTCCGAAGTGTTATATTTAAACGTATAAATTTTGTAAGTGTTACGACTTTGGAAATGAACATTATTTTAAAAGAATAATAATATGGAATTTATATGTTTTTGAAAGGAAAATGTTTGATATGAAATATAAACCATTTGAAATTTAAATAGCCACGGGTTATAATAACGATTGGTTGTTAAAGAGACCGGGATTGGATATGGGCATACTCTTTGTCGATACCGAAAACCACTTTAACAACTATGTACGTAGTGGAGATTCCAGAATGAAGTAGGATGATGGCGACGATCCTAAAGGTATATTTACATGGACCTAACTCTCGTGAGTTAGCATAAGGTGGCGAACCATGAGCAATCGACGGGCCAAGTGAGGTAGCTCCTTCGATCGAACACACTTCATCGTTAGCCATTCTATTACATTGTGATTGATTTGGTGCGCACCTTTGATTCGGGAGTGTGGATCGATTTGGGCGGTAGTTGCGGCTATGCATTACCAACAGTCTGGAAGTGTAATTGGTATATCTACCCTGACATTGCCTAGTTGTGCCGTGTCACCTACCCTAGTGCGCCTTCTACAAGTTTGTTTTGTACCATACCTATGGAGTGCCCTCTAATGGAGTCCAGTATGGGCGGGATTACGGTACTGTATAGACTATAGGAAATATAAAATGTGTTAAGGGGGAAAATATAACGCGTTAACACTATTTTAATAGTTTACTTTACTTTAGACATTATTATAATAGCGTATATTACTACCTAGTAGATAGTTTAACGGATCCTTAGAGGATGGGTGATCCAAAGCATCCTTTAAGTTACTGATGCATTTCTTTTACAGTTTACTTGAGTTGATTTACATTTTATAAGTATGTATGTCCTGACTCAAGTGTTTTGTGTTTTTGCTTTACGCTCGGGTCAGCCTGAGTTTCACAGCTTTGGTTTCATCCTTTTTGGAGCTAGAGATCCGCCAGAGATTTAGCTGTCTACCGGATATTTCCATTTCAGTTATTTCCTCTCGGCGTTTTCTTTTGTAGTAGAGAACTTATGTACCTAGACTTTCTGTTGTATTTGTTTCCAGACTTGGGTATTATGCATTAGTTTGAGACTATGTATCTACGAGCTTCATGAACACCTATGTTTATTACGCTGAGAATTATTCTGATATTCTGTGTTTGTGATTCTATGATTGATTTTTATTTGTCCTAAATTTTATTAACAATCTGTTATTTTGAATTATTCAAGTCTGACATATGTGGTTTTATTGTCGATTTGAATGGTCCAAAATGAAGGGATGTTACATTTGATCTCCTCTTGCAACCAGAGTTGGCAATTTCATCTTGGTGTGTGACTCATTCCATCGGCAGTCTCGCCAATCTTATTCTGATTTGAAAAGGGGTGAAACTCCTTTACAACAGGTGTCGATTCATCGGAGATTTCTATGTCCTCGATCTTGATGCTGTTATTTCTTTCAAAGCCTGAATTGTCTCTCTCTAGTGGACGACCAGGGTAATTCTCTTAAGATTGAATGTCGAATGCCTGAGAATTTTGCAGGCATTTTTATCTTTCCAGCTTAGTGATCTTGATTCTATCCTGATAGTCAGGGATTATCCTAATTTTTTGGTGAAGTCACTCCTCTTCCTCCCAAGCGGGGAATTGAATTTCGCATCGACATTATTCCTAGAGCTCGACCTGTTGTTCTTCCTCCTGGATGAATGGTTTCAATGAATGGTTAGTCATGTCCCTTTTGATTAACCAATGCTCCTCCTTTTTTCATCGATTTTGTGAATCGAGTTTCCAAGATGTTCTCAACAGGATCGTCCCCATTTTCATTGATGATGTCCTCATTTTCTAAGTGTCGGTTGACCTGGTTAAGGTCCCCATGATTAATTTAAGCCTATCAATCTTTTCTCTTCTGTAACTTGATTATTTTATCATCCTTTCGAGCTATCTTTGTTTTTAGAATTCTCTTCGATCAGGGTTCCTTTAAATATGAATCTTTATCCTTGTTTAAAACCTATTCTTGAATCATCTTGTGAGGGAGTGTATTTGTAATTGATATAAAAATATTTTATAATGTATTATTTGAATTATTGAGTTTGATTTTAGGTTCGGTCGATTCCTCTGGCCAACACTAACGATAGGAATCCAAAAATACTTGAACAGAGCAAACTGACATAATATTGCTTTCGAAATTGGTAAATGATATAATTTTATGTATGATTATATTTTATATATAAAGGTATAATTTTTTGAAAATAGATAGTTAATTGAATTGGTTGTTAGAAATGGTAATATTAGATTATCATTTACTGTTTTGTTAACATTTCTAACCATAATTATTTGAAAGTTATAAGGAAATGAAATTTTAAAGCATGGTTTATAAATCTGATTTGCAAATAAAATGAATTTAAATTAAGGAGTTGAGTATTAAATCTCCGGTGCTTCTCAAAATCTGGTTTCTAAAGTTTTGGAAAGATATATATAAATATATTTTTTAAAGGTATTCTCGAGTTGAAATAGTTTCCAAAGAATCTTAAAGGAAATAAGTTAGTACTCTCCTCTTTTATGGCTTGAAAATAATTTCGGTAATGACTGCGGCATCATCGACATTCATTTCTGAGTCTCAAAGTGGAGAGACCACTTAATAGCTTTACTACACTTTTTTTTTTGGAAAATGGATTTGGTTTGAATTCCTATAGTATGCTTTGATGTACAAATTATATATATTTATATATTATGTCCAAAATGGTTTGAAGTGAAACCGGAATTTAATTCTTCAGTTTTATGTTAAGTGATGGTTTTCGATTATTGAAAGGAAGTAAATTTTTTGAATATTGGAGTGTCTAAAATGAGAAATAAAATTTAAACAACTTGAAACAATTTAACTGGAACAAAACTTATTTGTATAATACTCAATTGCATTCGAAACATATATAACTTACCTGGAAAGTTTAAATGTTAGTGTGAATTCATAATTGAATGTTACATAAGAGAAAACTTAAGTACTAGAATGTTCAAACTGAATTTTGCTTAATAGAAATATTGTAAATGAAAGGTAAATTTGAACAGTGTTTAATTACACTCAGAAACATTAACATAACTTGCCTAGAAAAGTTAAAATGTAACGAGAACATGAAATTGGATAATATACAAAATAAATTCAAGTAATAAGATGTCCAAAAATGAAATTTTGTTAAGGGAAATTTATAAAAATCGATTGTAATAATAATTGTCTATATACTTAATCTATGTCATAAGAAGTGTTAAGTTAACAAATTAAATAATAAATTAGCTAAATAAAATATAATTTATTTGAAAGAAATTTGGTAACAAATATTAACAAATTGAAAGAAAATCAATTGAAAAAAAATTGAATCGAAATCATCCAAATGTGGATACAACGAATATTTATTGATTAATTAAAATGGATTTAAACCAAATTAGTTGAATAATAATCAATTTGAAATTTATATAGTCTTGAATTAATTGTTGTATCTTGTATTCGAATCTATCTTTCTTCTCTGCTGTTTCCATTCTCCTATCTCGTTCCTTTTCAGGGACGAAAATTTTTAAGTGGGGAGAGCATAACGATCCGGTAATTTTATTGTTTATATATAAGAATTAACTGAATTTAGCTTGAAAATAAAAAAAAAAAATTTGGCAATGAAAATTTGATATGCATCATTTAAACGTAGCAAATGTCAGATTTTCATCAGAGAGTATGGAAGATTATTTCTGTTGTGTAATTTTCAATTTCAATTTAAAATCAGTTAATTTGATGAAAATAAAATGTTTTCAAAATCTGAATATTTTTATATAATAAATTTGTAAATCATTTTCTGAGTGAGACGTCATATTCCGTTTCGTCATATTTGGGCTGCTATAGCCCATTTATCTTATTTTCGGCGTTTTAGCAGCATTTTTAGTAGCAAAAAATCGAGTTTTGATAAGATAATCGTATCTCTCATATCTATGTATCATTTTGATCGTGTCATCATGCTGACCTCCGCTGTATATTCACTTGTGCATTTCAACGTCCGGTATGCGGCAAAATCTATAAAACGGTTAGCCGTATCGGTAGTCACTTGAGTCTTCTGGTCTCCTTATCCATTCATTTTCTGCCGTAACAAAATGAATGGCCATTAGCTAGTAATAAATTCCTTGAATGCAAACAGTACTTGAACTTTTATTTTCCCAATGTTTGATATACTAGTTCGTAGCCTTTCATTTTCTCTCCTTTCTCTGCTATTGCCCTGTTCATTTCAATTGATTTTTTTTATAATATAATCTGTTTGCTGTGTGACCTGCATCGTTTGCTATCACTTCCCTACCGCCTTCCCAAACCCACCTTATCTTCTTTCATTCTTCTCTAAAGAAAATAATAATAATATATATATATATACACGTTGCTTTGAAACCGATCTTTCCACTGTGCTTGTTCCCTCTTCAACTTGCTCGACCGCCTGCTTCGACCAGAAACTCAACTGACCGTTTTTCCATCTTTCAATCGAACACTGTGCTTCCTACAACCGCCTGTCCTCCATGCCACATCAACCACTAGCATTTCCTCCTTGCATACAACCTTCACATTGCCACATGTCCACGTTTCCACCCTCCTCCATATCAAAGACAACCACGCTTTCCCATAGCCGCATCCCCATCTCAGCCTCGAGCCTTCCCACCTCATAACTGGTAGCCCTTCCAATTTCCGTGAATCAAGCACCTAGCTCACATGCCTTCTGCCTCCTTGTATCCATGACCTAGCAGACTATGTCAGTCAGCGAGGGCTACCCAAGCTTACCACAGTCAGTGAAATCTAGCTTTCAACAACTGACAGTCCAACCTGCAACCTCACCTATCCCCACATCATGTCTGTCTCCCTGGATATGCCGACCAACCACACAGTGCCTAGTTTTCCCTCCTCACAACCGAACTTGGCTCCACTCCTTGCTCCACCAACCATGACAATTCGACCCAGACACGCAACAACACCCAGCAGCGAGCGCATACAGCCCACATCTCCGCCCTTCGCTGCCTTGCACTCGACCTCGCAGCAAACCACTACGGTCCATTTGAGCAGCCAAACACCACTGCACACGCACCTAGCACCCAAACGCCTTGCTGCCTGTCCAAGCCTTGCTCTCCAGTAGCCTGCACCGTCCCTAGCCGAGCAGTTCAAATCCCAAGCCATCTCTATTTTGTGATTATATATATAAATAAACACACACATTGTTCTCTTCTTTTCTCTTTTCTCATTTTATAAAAAAAAGTATATATGTAAAGTATGTTTATAATAATATTGATTTAAAGTATATATGTATATATGTTTATAAAAATATTGATTTTAAAGTGTATACGTATATTGATATGTTATTTTAAATATGTGTTTTAAATTAAGTAATGATTTTGTAATAATATATATATATATATATATATATATATATATATATTATATGTGGGTTTTGAATTGAATATTGATTCTAGAATATACACACACACACACACACACACACACACACACACACACATACATACACATACATACACACATACACACATACATACATACATGCATGCATGCATACATATATATATATGAAGAATTTATTTCGATATGTGTTCCAAGTCGAATATTGATTTTAAAGGAAAATATATTTTATAAAGATTTATATGAGTAAATATTAGATTTGTAAAATTTATTATATTTTGTTTTCATCAATTTCCGAATACCAGCCCAGCTTTGCTTCTTCGTCGGATTCATGTTCATCGTGCCGTGCTTTGGAATTTGTGCTCGAATTGTCGCATCTTGTTTTTGTCTATTTCTCTAGCCTCGAAAGGTGAGAAATCACTCACGATTAACATTCTTATATTTAGTAAATTTAATCCATGTGAAATGATGATTGAAATATGCTGTTAAATTTGAATTAAGTTATTTAATTGTTAAATATGATATGTCATTATCTGCAATTGTTTACCTATGACACATGACACCATAACCTATTGTAGATATTATATTTAAAATTTGTTACCAATGATATGTGCATGTTGTTGATAGGTCATATTATTGTCATATCTGTTCTCACTCTGCAAGTTCCCGGTTAGTTTAGAAATTCCCTACGAGTTAAAATGATACATACCCGAACGATCTTATAGATTAGGGAAAAATCGTTATGGGTTGAATTGATAAACCCAATCGATTTTCATTGATTTTAAATTTTAGGATTGCAGGTTGAAATGATATATGCCCATAGATATTTAAATTACGGATTGAAATGATAAATTACCGTATCACTCGACCATAGGATAGAAAACTATATACAGACACTTTCTGTTTGTTCCAAAATTGGTCACAAACCCCGAATACCGTGAAAGCACCAGTGTATGAATATAAATCAATAATATTCAAACACAAATCTCATATCTCAGCAAATATTAAACAGTAATCCCAAAGTAAAGAACAGAGACACAAGTTTTATAGTTGTTCGGCTATCTCCGGCCTACATCCACTCCAAAGTTTTTATCCTTTTATTGATTATCCTTGATGATTACAGATGATTACAGAAGTTACAAAGTCCAAAACTTGAAATAAATAGCTGCAATGATGATATGGAATGATTCTGGCAGCGTCCGGGCGTGCTTTCTCTCTCTAGAATCTCCGACCCCTTTTCTGAATGACTAGGGGCTCTATTTATAAGCGTAGGAGGCTGATATTTCTCCTAAAATCCGGGAAGACCGCTTCAGGCACGTGAGGGGGCCCACTCGCCCGAAATCTGAAGGTCCGGGCCCACATCAGGATCGATTCGACCCTCACTTCAAATCGATCAAGGAAATGTCCGATCAAGGTGAAATTTGGTGAGAACATTCTTCAACATGTATGTAAGCTTCTGTGAAAATTTCATAGCATTTGGATCAACGGTTTGGAAGATATGATCGATTCAAATTCAAAGTTCCATGTGCTCTACCTGGTTCGAACCCATGCTTCGAACCCACCTCCTTCGAATCCATCTCCTTCGAATCCATTGCTTTGAATCCTCCTTCGAGTCCATTGCTTCGAGTCCTTCTTCGAGTCCACTTCCTTTGAATCCATGCTCCAAAGCCACCTCCTTTGATTCCATTGTTTCGAATCCATCTCCTCTTCGAATCCATGAAGTCGACTTCCTCTTCTTCGAATCCATGAAGTCGTCCCCCAATGTATAATTCTCGTGTTCCATCGATCTTCTTCGAATCGGTCCCAGGAGCATGCTTCGAATCGATCTCGTTTACACCGATCGATTCGAACATACCCTAATCTGATCGATTCGAACTCTCCTTGACCTCATGGATTCAAAGCATTATGCCTTGTCGTGATTGATTCGAACCTATCCATTTTTGGGTCCATTGCCATTGGGCCGAAATCCATTTATCCTTCTTACCTGATCGATACGAAGTTCACCAAGCCAAAACCATACTGATCGATACGAAGCGTATCGATTCGAACCATCCCTGTGCCTCGCCTTCGATCGATACGAAGTAGTAGTGTCGAACCCAGATCGATCGATACGAAGTGTATCGATTCGAAGTGAGTGCTACCCCTGATCGATTCGAACAACATGCCTTTCCTACCTTGAATCGATCATAACTTCTCCATACGAACTCCGATTAACCAGAAATTTGAAACATAGCCTTTCCTAATCCTTCTCATCATCTCCAATTAATTTCGTCCCGATCGGAGTACAACCAAATTTTGATGATATCGATCGTAGCCTTGATTCCAACCGATCTCCAATCCTGATATCCATAATTCCTTGCCAATTTGTTGATATTCCAGTTTTGACCAAAAATGGGATAACACTTTGCCCCCCAAAACATGCCTTGTGATAACAAGGCGTGTTTTGAATAGTCCTGAATCCAATATCCGAAGTCCATAGCCATATTGCCAGAGCATATCATCCTTGACTGTTCCGAGTTGATGTCCAATTCCAAATCCCATAACCGAAGCCTTAGCCAATTCCATATCCATTCGAACTCGCCAGCCGAGTCCTAATCCATCCTTATCCAATAGCCAGTAACCAGATCCAGGGCCTCTCCGGGTCGATATCTGAATCCATAACCTCTCCGGGTTCTTGCCAAGCGTAATCCATACCTGACGACCATGGTCCAGTGTCCCTGGACGTTGAGCTAACCTCTCTGGGTTCCTGCCAAGCGCAATCCACACTTGACGACCTTGGTCCAGTGTTCCTGGACGTTGAGCTAGGCCATGGCTTAAGTCCTAAGCCGAATCCTGGTCTCTCCAGACCCTTGTTGAGCATAGTCCATACTCAACGACCTGAAACAACAATTGATAATACAGGGCCTAAGTCCTAGGCCGAATCCTGGTCACTCCGGACCCTTGTTGAGCATAGTCCATACTCAACGACCTGAAATAACAATTGATAATACAAGGCCTAAGTCCTAGGCCGAATCATGGTCGCTCCGGACCCTTGTTGAGCATAGTCCATACTCAACGACCTGAAATAACAATTGATAATACAGGGCCTAAGTCCTAGGCCGAATCCTGGTTACTCCGGACCCTTGCTAAGCATAGTCCATACTCGGCGACCTGAATGAGTCAATTTACCACGTTCGGGCAAAGTGACTCACCCCTTGCCAAGCATAATCCATACCCGACGACCATTCATCAAAAACCAGATGAAAATCTAATCAAAATCCAATCCAACATCCAAACCCAAAAATCCAAATCCAAAACCAGAAAACCAAACCAGCATCCAAAACCGAAAACAATCATCTAAAGAAAAATCCAAATCAAAAGAAAAGCAAAACCAGGAGCTCGATCCAAACTCCAAAACCAAAATCCAAAAAGAAAAGCAGTGTCCAATCCAAAAGCAAAAGATAGATTTCACAAACCATAGCATTGCAGTTTATCATCATTCAGAGCATGCCTAGGGGCTATCTCCGTCCCTGTACATGTGTAAATGACTTGGTTGCTTGCTAATAGCTCGCTACTTATTCCATATTATCCTGGTCAATGGATGATCAATCGACCATCGTCCCTGGGCCTCACATCATCACGGCGTGAGGTGGTCAGTGGTTGCTCCTGCTCCATCGTTGCGTTCCTTGTTCCGACGTATTACCGTAACTGTCCATTCCTTACATGCTCCTCGATTATATCCTTCAAGTGCCTGCAGCTGTTGGTGTCATGTCCGTCTAAGTCATGGAAGAGACAATGCCTCCCTGATGCCCTTTCTCGTTCAGAAGGCTCTCTCCTGGCTGGCCTCCGGTAGGGAAGGCGATTCCGAGTATCCATGTATATCTGCTCCAGCGTCTCGTTCAATCCTGTGTATGTGGAAAACTTCGGATCCTTCCATCGCTTCCTAGCGTTTCTAGAATCATCATCCAATTTCCTTTTTCCTTTGCCTTTATCCGAACCACCGCTGGATACTGCTCCAACCTCGATTGCACTAACCATTTTCAACTTTAAATCTGTACTTGCATCTTCTTGCCGAAGGAACCTTTCTGCCTCGTGAAAGAATTCGTCGAGATCTTGTGGGGGATCTTGTATCAGAGATACCTTGAAATCCGAGTTCTCCCTCACTCCTGATACTGCTGCCATTAAAACCATCGATGGATCAGGCCGATCCACCGAAGCGACTGCCGCACTGAATCGAGTTAGAAAAGCTCTAAGCGATTCGTCCGTCCTTTGCTTTACCGATTTCAATGTCATTACGTTCTTCGGTCTCCTGACATGGACCCGAAACTGCCCCAAAAACCTTTCCACTAATTCCCTCCAAGTCCTGATATATCCTTCTTCCAGCTGCCTAAACCACATCGCAGATAAGTCCGTCAAATACAAAGGGAAGCATCGGGCCATCACTTCCTCCGATGCCCCCAGCACCTCCATGTGTCTGGTGTACCTCATCAAGTGATCTGTTGGATCTGCCTTTCCATCATATACCTCCACGCTCGGTAGCTTGAACTTAGGTGGATTCTGAGCCATCCTTATTTTCTGAGCGAACGGACTCCTATTCACTCCTTCCAAGTCTCTGTTGGTCAAACCACCTCACACGGTTCTTCTGATGATTTCTACTAATCCGGTATTGTCTGTTGGGGGTTGCCCTCGGTGCCCCCGAGGGAATTCCGGCACATATTCCTCGTGTGGTTCACTAGCAGCAACGTTAGCTCTAGCCTGTTGAACTCCTCCCAAAGGTCCTCCTGTGTTGGATCCTGTGGGCCTGCCCCCAGGCCCTTGTTGATTGCCTTCTGACTCCGTGTCTCGTCCTCCATTGGGTTCCACAACCCTAGTCCCCTATTCTGCATCCACAGCAGCTGTAGTTGTTCCTAAGTTTTGCATCCCTGCAGCTCTCATTTGCTCAAAGATAGTTTGCATCATTTCCTGTTGGCTCTTCAGTAATCTCTCTTGCAAAGAATTTGCCATAGCCTCCATTTCATCCCGAGTTATGTAGATTGAAGCCTGTCCTTCCCCAGCTCCGGAGGATGCTTGTTGACTTCCTTCCTGTTGGCTTCGCTCAGCCCTTTGCCTTCTACTGTTTTGCCTAGTCATTGTTTTCATATCGAAACTCCGCGAACTTCTTCAAATCCAAACTCCAAATCCGATGTAGCGGGTGCTAGTCCCTCTCAGTGAAAGCACCAAAGTGTTTGTGCCAAAATTGGTCACAAACCCAGAATACCGTAAAAGCACCAGTGTATGAATATAAATCAATAATATTCAAACACAAATCTCAGATCTCAGCAAGTATTAAACAGTAATCCCAAAGTAAAGAATAGAGACACAAGTTTTATAGTGGTTCGGCTATCTCCGGCCTACGTCCACTCCAAAGTTTTTATCCTTTTATTGATTATCCTTGATGATTACAGAAGTTACAAAGTCCAAAACTTGAAATAAATAGCTGCAATGATGATATGGAATGATTCTGGCAGCGTCCGGGCGTGATTTCTCTCTCTAGAATCTCCGACCCCTTTTCTGAATGACCAGGGGCTCTATTTATAAGCGTAGGAGGCTGATATTTCTCCTAAAATCTAGGAAGACCGCTTCAGGCACGTGAGGGGGCCCACTCGCCCGAAATCTGGAGGTCCGGGCCCACATCAGGATCGATTCGACCCTCACTTCGAATCGATCAAGGAAATGTCCAATCAAGGTGAAATTTGGTGAGAAAACATGTATGTAAGCTTCTGTGAAAATTTCATAGCATTTGAATCAATGGTTTGGAAGATATGATCGATTCAAATTTCAAAGTTCCGTGTGCTCTACCTGGTTCGAACCCATGCTTCGAACCCACCTCCTTCGAATCCATCTCCTTCGAATCCATTGCTTTGAATCCTCCTTCGAGTCCATTGCTTCGAATCCTTCTTCGAGTCCACTTCCTTTGAATCCATGCTCCAAACCCACCTCCTTTGATTCCATTGTTTCGAATCCATCTCCTCTTCGAATCCATGAAGTCGACTTCCTCTTCTTCGAATCCATGAAGTCGTCCCCCAATGTATACTTCTCGTGTTCCATTGATCTTCTTCGAATCGGTCCCAGGAGCATGCTTCGAATCGATCTCGTTTACACCGATCGATTCGAACATACCCTAATCTGATCGATTCGAACTCTCCCTGACCTCATGGATTCAAAGCATTATGCTTTGTCGTGGTTGATTCGAACCTATCCATTTTTGGGTCCATTGCCATTGGGCCGAAATCCATTTATCCTTCTTACCTGATCGATACGAAGTTCACCAAGCCGAAACCATACTGATCGATACGAAGCGTATCGATTCGAACCATCCTTGTGCCTCGCCTTCGATCGATACGAAGTAGCAGTTTCGAACCCAGGTCGATCGATACGAAGTGTATCGATTCGAAGTGAGTGCTACCCCTGATCGATTCGAACAACATGCCTTTCCTACCTTGAATCGATCATAACTTCTCCATACGAACTCCGATTAAACTGAAATTTGAAACATAGCCTTTCCTAATCCTTATCATCATCTCTAATTAATTTCGTCCTGATCGGAGTTCAACCAAATTTTGATGATATCGATCGTAGCCTTGATTCCAACCGATCTCCAATCCTGATATCCATAATTCCTTGCCAATTTGTTGATATTCCAGTTTTGACCAAGAATGGGATAACACTTTCTACTTTTGAAAATGATTTCCGTGGTTTAGAAATGGATTTTTAATAAATATTGATTTTAAAATATAATATATGAATTTTATTTTATATATGTGTGTAAAATTTAGATTTTTAAAATTTTAAAATTATAAGTTAGTTTTGAAAATATAAATTTTTAGATTTTACTTATAACTTTATTTTTAAATATATAAAATATGATTTAATATAAAATTTAATTTAATTATAAGATTTATTAACAAAATTTAATTTAATTAGTATATACATAATATGTTTAAGTATTGATATAAATTTTATTAATATGTAAAAATAGATTTTTGTAATAAATTTAATAAAATACGGTTGGAAAGATAAATTGAAATTGATTTGAAATTTTATTTGTTTAAGAATTGGATATAAATAAAAACTGATTTGAAGTTATTGATTTTGAGATTTTAAGAATATGATTTTATAACCTTATAGCTTTAATTTGATTAAGGTGATCAAATGAATATGTTTAAATTTAAATAAAAATTGAAATCGAATATTTAAATTTAATTTAAGTTTGAATTTGAGATTTTATTTAAATGTTCATAAAAGGTGATTAAGTGAACTTCAGAACTAAATAAATTAAAGTTAGATATTTTATATTAATTTTGATTTAAGTTTGTAATTTGGGATTTTATTTAAATGCGTATGAAAATGATAAAATGAATATTTTTAAATTTAAATAAAATTAAAGTTAAATTGTGAAATATAAATAAATTTATCATATTGAGTTATTGTGTATTGTTTGAATACTTAAACTTTGAAACTTATTGAATTAGAAGTTCATGCCTGGATTTGAAATCGATATAAATTAAAATTGTTTATTGGAAATTTGAATTGATTTATGAAATTAGAAGGAAAAATTCTAATTATACACTATTTTGATATATATATATATATATATATATATATATATATATATATATATATATATATTACTTCTGATATATAACTATTTCTAGATATTAACTATTTTTAATTTATAACTATTTCAATATGCAAACTATTTTAAATCTTTAAACTGTTTGAGTTGGAACTGCTATGATTTAAAGTGAATATGATTTTGAAAGTGATATGATTTTGAAATGAATATGATATTTTGATATGATGTATGAACTGCTTGAAATGATTGTAAAAGTGATTTTATAAAATGACCATGTTGTGAAATAAGCGTTTGGTTGTTAAAGAGACTGAGATCAGATATTATCATACTCTCTACCAGTACCGAAACCACTTTAACAATTGTGTACATGGTGGAGATTCCAAAACGAAGTAGGATGGTTTAGCGACGATTCTGTAGGAGGTATTAATGCAGCCCTATCTCCCGCGAGTTTGCTTGATGTGGCTAAAACAAGAGCCATGCCGGGCCAAGTGAGGTCGCACCTCCGATTAGAAATATTTCTTCGATACCATTCTATTATTTGTGATTTGATTAGGTGCACCTTTGATTTTGGGAGTGTGTATCGAGGTGGGTGGTAGTAGCTACTATGCATTACCACTAGTCCAGATCCACGAAACGGTAGAATCCTACCCTGGCATTGCCTTGCGTGCCTTGTTACATGCCTTATCATGCATTCTACGAGTTTGTTTTGTGCCGTACCCTTGGAGAGCCCTCTGGGCAAACCACCGGTTTGGTGGAGCTTACGGTATTATATAGACTACGAGAATATATAAAATGTGTTAAAGGGGATATGGGTAACACCTTGACGCTATTTTGATATTTTACTTTACTGCAGACATTATATATGTAGCGTAATGTATTATGCATGTAGATAGTTTAATGGATCCTTAGAGGATGGGAATCCCAAACATCCTTTAAGTTATTTGTATTTCCATCGAGTTTATTTACTAGTATAAGAATGTTAATCCTAACTCGAACGTTTTGTGTTTTGCTTTCTCCAGCTTTCAGTTATTTCAGTTTATTCCAGTCTTTTATGTTCAGACTTGTCATTTATCTTTGTATTAGAGACTACTCTGTATTTGAGATTTCTGTTGTATTTGTTTCAGATTTTGATGTTTGTATAGTAGCATTCTGAACTATTATTTATCTATTCTGCTACTTATTATTTTATTCCACTACGTGTATAATTGATTTTATTTACTATATATGTTGAGTTTTGTCAAATATAAATTAACAATCTATTGTTTTGAGCAATTCAAGTCCGATATGTGTGGATGATTATCGATTTAAACGGTTTGAAATATTAGATCGTTACATCGGCTCCGCCTAGACATTACTTATAGTTGTTATTCATGCATGGGACAATGCACTCGGTCTTAGCGACATAAGCTATGTTTTTCCTATGGTTCATCACTGGGGATGTATGCTGCTTTGGAAGGATATCTCTGATCCTTATGTAGGAGGACTATTCTCGAAGTATTGAAGGAACTTCCATGGAAATCCTACATAATTAGAGAACGCGTCTTACCGGGTTTTAATTATATACCTAGTATTGTTGTGATGTACACCCACGAGCATCACAACTACATGATTATTGTTATTTTCACCCTTAGACATTATTATAATATCATGGGATTTTCTAATATAAAAGGTTTTGGTTATCGTAAGGTTAAAACCTGTCCGTGTTTATATGCAACGTGGTCTTACGAGACACCTTTGATTTTAAAGGATTTTATTAGAAATTCCTTATGATTTGAGTTTCTCGCACGGGTTTTACCAGACTGCCACGGGCATTGTTTTCCTATAACGCTCGGGGTCTGACCGAGCATATTTCTAGGTTTAGTTGGATGTTTTGGAGCTTCAGGAGACGAGCTGAAGGCCCAGAGACATATTCATGTACATGGTTATTTTTTCTTTGCATCCATTCTTGTATTTATCAGTGATTGTAAGGACTGGTTATTATAACTGTCCAGGCTGAAATAGGTTAGTATACTCTAATTGATGTTTGTATATACATATATTACAGTTTGTTTTTATGTACAGATTTGTTATATATTATAGATCATTCGTTCCACTGTGATATTCTGTGTTATTATTTTTCTTCTTGTCTTCTTCCTTCTTTCTTTTCCCCTAACTATTCGCCTTTCCATTCAATTTGAGTGGGTCATGTTTAGTTTATTAGCCGCTTAAACTATACAGAAAAGGCGAGCCATTACATGTGGTATCAGAGCTTAGGTTGAGCGGACATCTAGGCCTTGGTGTGGAAACTTATTATAGATAGGATCTGCAATATCCTAGAATGAGTTTGAATGTGTGTGTGTATATAAGAGTGCGTATTTTTTATTTTCATAAAAAGGTTTTATATTATGTTGTTTGATCGGTTGAGTGGTTTATGAGTCCCGGTCGATGCATTTGGCCAACGTTATCAATATAGATTCCTAAGCACTTAAACAAGGCCAAACTGACATAATATTGTTTTAAAATGGGTAAATGAAATAATTTTACCCAGAAATATATTTTATATATAGATATATAAAAGATTATTTTTTAAAAAATTTAATATAGTTATACTTGGTGCCTGTTTATGAAGAAATGATAATATTTTACCATTATCATCTAGAATTTGATTAGTCATTCTCTCACCCAGTTCTGAGCATAGACTATTATCCATCAATCTAGCTAGAATCTTCCTTTCTGAAACCTGGATTAGGTAGATAGGAAATTTGGGAATATCGAAAACGAATGCCTTTAAGTTTCACAATTTGACTATAAGGAATTCGTTGATTATGCTAGGTTAAAATTTGACTTCAATATAAGATGTTTATTATAAGTAAATTTAAATATTTTAAACTAAATATTTAGGAATGATTTTATATAAAGTTGATTTTATAAAAATTAGGTTTTAATAAATCTTGTTTTTAAAAAAAGGATGCTAGAATATTTTCAAAATAAATATTTTCGAAATGATTTCCTTTGAAAGGACCACTTTATTTATAATAATGTGTTTTGTAAATAAAAGAAATTTAAGAATTTAAATTCTGGTGCTTTTGGAAAATGGTTTTCAAAGTTTTGAGAAGGTAATAATAATATTATTCAAAGATATTTTACAAATATAGGTATTTTAAAAAGGAATTTTGTTATAGATTTGTTTGGGTTAAAAACAAATTTTTCCCAAAAGCATGATTTGGTATACAAAAGGAATGATGTATATTATTATTTCTAATTATTTATGGCAAAAAAGTATTAATTTTACTTGAAAGAGTTTAAAGTATAAATATTTTAGGAAATTGTGATAATCGTTTACTTAAAAACATTTTCAAGTATAAATACTTTTGGAAGAGAAAATTTTAAAGAAAAGGTATATTTCCTTTGGATTGGTTTAGGGAATGAGTCCCAATTTGTTTGGTGGTGAGCATAATAATCTTCTAAGTGATGATTGGATGTTTGCTTAGGAGAATAGTATTGTGCACTTAGTAAAATTTTCTCTTTGTCATTGCACAGTCAAAACAAGTTCAATCCAAACGAATCCTAAGCAATTTAGGATTAGATATTTAGTTGAACTTATTTATTTGGAAATATATACAGTGTTGTTCTAAAATGGGATTTGAAAAGAAATAGTGTTTTCTAAATTAACTAGTTCAAGTGTCTTGAATATAACTAAAAATGGGTAGGAGATGTGTCCGATTGGTGGACACTTCTCTTAAGTATTACCCTTCTTGATAAGGAAATATATAATACTATTTGGTAGCATCCAATTCCTTGGTTTCATTTTGGGGTTACTCAGACTATATATATATATATATATATATATATATATATATCATAGATTAATATATATATAGTATCCTTTCAAAAGATTTTTGAAATAAAAATCTGGGTATTTTGCTCTTAAGCTTTCAAAATAATAAGGTATTTTGATTAAAGGGTAGGTTGATAAATGAAGTTATAATTAGATCAAATTTATTAAGAAGGTTTATCAAACATTGTTTTATTAAATTGCGTCTTTTAATTTTAACATATAGGATGTTAAAAAATTAATTGATGTTATTGGCCGTCTAATAAACATTTTTACCTATGAGTGTCTAAAGAAAAGTAGATTCTAGGATGGAGTTTTGGTACCGGGGTCCTACTCTTCTTAGCTACCACCAGACCAAACAGGTAAAGAGATTGTATTGGTCGACTTAGTTTTAAAACCCAAATTATTTTGGGCCTTCTAGGATGGGCGTTATTTTCCTGTAGTGCTTGAGTCAGACCGAGCATATTTCTAGGTTCAATTGTATGCTTTGGAGTTCAGGAGAAGAGCTAAAGGCCTGGAGACGTATTCACCTACGTGGTTGTTTTTCCGTTGCATTCAATGCTGAATTTATCAACAACTGTGAGGATAGGTTTTTATACCTATCAGGGCTGAAATAGTTAGTACACTCTAATTTGTATCTGTATATACATATATTACATTTTGTTTTTGTGTAAAGATATGTTATATATTATAGATCATTCGTTCCTTTATAGGATTCTATGTTATTAATTTTCTTTTTGTCTTCTTCCTTTTTTCTTTTCCCTTAACCATCCATCTTTCCATTTAATTTGAGTGGGTCGTGTGTGGTTTATTAGCCGCTTAAACTATATGGAAAAGGCAGGCCGTTACATCTTCTCTTCGGGTATTTGTTCTAGCTTAAAGTCGGAGAAAGCATTGATGAGCTTCTTGGCTTCAATTATATGCATGGCCAAAGTTTTAAGCTTTACTTGGAAACTCTCATTGATTTTATTAATAACAAGTGAGGAGTCATCGTATAACTGGATTGCTTCTATTCTCAGTCCAAATTCCATCCTTAGACTAACCGGGATGACTTCTTACTCGTCTTGGTTGTCGATTGCATTGAAGTTCAACCTCATGGAAAAAATACCTAGTCCATATGATGTGACTAATACCATATTAGCCCTACCCTTTGTACATTGGATACCCCAGCAACATATAGTTATGTAGAGTGCTGGTTAGTGGGTAACTTCTGAATAACACTCTCTAGGTTTACGCATTCTACAGTAAAATCGGCCTAGGCTCAGCCTTTGATGGATGCGCATAGGTGGAAGTTGCTATGATGTTGATTGTGTTCTACTTCTCACTTAAAATGGTAACCCTATGTTAGAGCGGCTTAATACTTGTTTCAAAGGTTGATTAGTGAGGACCTTGATGGGATGTGCCTGAAAATGTAGGCAAGGTAGCAAGTAGCCACGCGTAAGTAGAAAGCTAGCTTCCCTAAATTGGGATACCTTTTTTTATGAGATGTACTTCCTTTTTTGCTAATGTAGTATACGGGTTGTTCGATTTATTCTTTATCCTATACAATGTAGGCATTAATAGCAAAGCCAATGAATGCTAGGTATAAAAGGGATCTTCCCTATTTACGAGCTTGGAAAGGACAGAGATGTCGGTAAATGATGTTTTAGTTCTTCAAGTACCTTGATGCACTCATTAGTCCTTATAAACTACTCCTCTTTCTTTGTGATGTTAAAGAAAGGGATGCACTGGTTAGCAACCCGAGAGATGAAGCGGATGAGCGCAGCAACTATCCCATTAAGGCTTTATACTTTCTTGATGGTGCATGGGATCTTCATATCTTACAATGATTAAATTTTGTCGGGTTTTGCTTCAATTCCTTTGCTGCTAACCACATACCCATGTACTTGCTATAATGAACAACAAAAGAGCATATCTTAGGATTTTGTTATATGTTGTACTTATAGGGCATGCCTAAAGTTTTGACAAGAATCTGCATATGTCCTCTCGGATTTCTCAAACTCTACCATCATATCATCGACGTAGACTTCCGTTGACCTCCTGATCTATTCTGCGAACATCTTATTGATGAGTGGGTGATATGTTTCCCATACATTTTATAGACCAAAGGGTATTGTTTGTTAATAACAGAGTCCCTTGCTGGTTATGAACAACATGCGTTCGTGATGGAGAACATGCATGGTTATTTGGTTGTACCTAGAATAGTCATCATAAATGTCAGCAACTCATTTTCGTTAGTTGTGTCCATGAGTTGGTCGATGCACAATACAGTAAAGTTATTATTAAAATATGCTTTTTTAACGTCGTAGAAATTAATGCAAGTTCCCCAAGTCCTGTTTAGCTTCCAAACAAGTACGGGAAACCATATGGGATATTCATATTCTCGGATGAATTTGTTGCTAGTAAGCTCTCTGCCTCTTAGTTTAATGCCTATATCTCTCGAAATTAGGCAATCTTCTCTTTTGACAGAACATGTGAGCTTTAGAGTCGATATTGAGGGTATGGCAATATATGGATCTATACTGGTCATATTAGTATGCCTTAAGTGTATACGTTCATGCTTTGCTACGGAAACCTACTAATTCCTCCATCGCTTCTAAGTCTACCTCGGTGCCGATCTAGATAGCTTACTGGGGTCGCCATTGTCTATAGTGGTAATTTCAAGTTTCTTAGCTAGGCCATCATATCTATTGGCTTCCTCAAATTGGGATCTAATTCACATTGGTCCAAGGCATAAACCATGTGTTCAATGAGGTCCTCAACCGTGGTGGACATCAATGTATTTGCATTGGGTCTTAGTTGCCCCGACTCTCATAGATGAGTTCTCTTGCACTGAGAAGGAAGGCGTTATTGTGTCATTTATTTTTTCTTTCCAACTAGGAAAGGCTTTCTTATTCCATGCAGAGATGAGCTCTCGGGTCCTATCTGTGATAGCCAGAGAGATCTAACGTTCATTATTTTCAAACTCGGCTTGAATGAGAGCAGTGTGCGACTCTCACATTCTCTCGGGGGTGGACTTGAAATGATGAGATCACATACTTGATATGGTTTGAGTGTGGAATTTGGAATGAGCATAACCTTAAAGGGCTTGCACACTCTCTAAGATGATTTCCTATTGTTGTCTCTTCTGGTATGGACTAAAGCATTGATTGGCTCTTGCATTCTCTTGGATTTGTTAAGCTGTGATGGACTGATCCGAGTAGGAACCTCAAGGGGTTCAAGAACTCTCTCAGGTATTCCAATTTGATTGATGTATCTAACATGAAAAGAAACTTCGTAAAGCTCTCAAGCTCTCCCAATGATTATTGATGTATTAGGCTCATCCCTAGCATGGGGACGAGTAGTTCAAAGGTCTTGTACCTTATCAAATTAGTCATTGTAGATAATCATCGCCTCTTATTGTAGCATGAGTACCTTCTTTCTTTGGGAGGTTAATTCTGGTTATGAAGTTATCAGCTATAAAGCAAGGATTGAAGAGGACGTTGTTGGATGGAGTGTAGTCCACCATCGAGGAAGTCAAGAAACGATGTTTGATCCAAGTAAAATGGTCAACTACCTTATTAAGGAATAGGTGCACATGATGATAGATAATATGGAAGTTTCCTACTTAGCTAAGAAAATAAGATGATGGACTTATTCCTCAGATGCATGGAGCATGCAACAACGATGCAGGTATAGAGAGACTAAACAAAATTCTATTGGTAACCCATTAAGGATGGATGCAAGGGAGCAGGTATAAAAAAAGAAGCCAACATAATCGTACTGGCTTGGGCTGACACCAAATCGACTTGATACCAAACCAATCGGTACCGGACCAAATGGTATATCCCATGATGAACCAAGAGAAGACGTCCCTCTAGAAGTCAACGTTGATGGTGGAACTACATGCATGGCTGTAGATTAGAGATAGTCTCATAGGTGGTTGATCTAATGCATATGGGGCACAACACTGCCTACCAAGCATGAAAAGGAAGCACTCCAATGGTAGAAGAACAAGTCTTTGAGATAATACATTGATTGTTAGGCAAGAAAAATAGGATACTAGATGTTGATGAGATGAATGAGAGTATGTTTACTCCGAGCGTCCAATAACTCCAACAAGAATGCCATGAACTCTAGTTCGCAGGACCTTGATGGAACCGCATCACTGCGGTAGAAGAGTACAAACTACTCCAAGAGGTATGGTGGTGGATCCCCTATGGACGTCAGAGTACGACCTTCTACTAGGCATTCGGAGATAGATG
The DNA here is from genome assembly GCA_030765085.1 of Allium cepa. NCBI lineage: Eukaryota > Viridiplantae > Streptophyta > Magnoliopsida > Asparagales > Amaryllidaceae > Allium > Allium cepa. Next base: position 247,286,757 of record CM060930.1, read on the forward strand.
TGCATGCAAAGTGTAAAGAACGAAATAATGATAAGTCCTTCTTATTTGATGTGTAACTGGATGGGTTCATTGGATGCCTCTCAGTCTTAAAGACACAATTCACCCCTGTTGATAAGCAAATGGATAGACTTGTCACATGCTGTTTGACTTAGAAGCCATGAACCCCTTTCACCACCAAATGCTTGAAATAACCCATCAGTTATTCCCTAATGCAACCAGAGATTATGGAGCTCAAACTCATTCAACTATTCCAGAGACGGTGGAGTATTACTCATTCAAATCTGCTAGAGACAGTGGTCTACAAAACCATACAACTCTCCCAGAGGCAGTGGAGTATAAACTTTAACAACTCTACTAGAGGTATTGGATTATAAACTCTTTCAACTCTACCAGAGAAGGTGGAGTATAAACTCAAACAACTCAGCCGGAGACAACATAGTATGAACTCTTTCAACTGTACCAGAGACAATAGAGTGTAAACCAACTCAACTGTATCAGATTTAATGTAGTATAAACTAACTAGCTTTACCAAAGACAAAGAATGAAACTCCTAACCCTGGAGATAGGTTCCATACCATTAGTTACCACTGAATATATTTTAATTAAACCACAAAGACAAGGTACAACTTCACCAGAGGCGATGAAGTATTTGGTTGTTTAGCTTTAGAGACTAGCTTACCCCTTAAAATAATGGTGTGTATTCCAACTAGTCCTAGAGATAGGATATGAGTCCGCCGAAGGAAGTGGAGTGTCATTTTAGAAGAAGCCCTGGAGAAAGGGTCAACTTCATCTGAACATGAAGTTTGATACTCCAGAGACTAAGTACCCTTATAGAATATGAGGACTATAACTCAAAGGTATGAACTACTTTTATGAACAAATTTCGAGTGATATTTGATAGAAATAGTTGAGGGAATAATTGCATATTGTTGCTCAAGAATGTGTATTGACTAGAAATTTGGCCAACATTGAATTGTAAATTGTAGTCGATATTAGCGAAGGTAGGGTACTAATATTCTGATTAAAAAAGCATAGAGAAGTAAGAATTAGAGTGGTTTAATTAAGAATGATCTATGTATACTATGGTAGTAGTTTTTATTCCTTTGATTTACAGTTATAATTTCCCGATTACAAGAGACAATGATAAGTGCAATTAATTGAAATTCAACCCTTTAACAAGCACATATAGTGTTATATTTATTATTGTTGAAATCGAGTATGGACGACTCATATTAGCATAGCAACCTAGGATTCTTAGTAGTTGGTAATAGCATTGTAAGGTTTAGAAGAAGCGGGCCAGCTTGGATTGTTTAGATGATGGTCAGTTAGCAGACCATATCAAGGCATGTTGTTTTCAAGAAGGTGGCATGTGGACCACGAGTTATTATTGAATAGTGACATCGTTTCCATATGGATAATGAAGGACAAGGGTGACTACTGCATAGTTTCGCCTTGGTAAGATGAACAATGTTGTATATGCAAATATTTTCAATGGAACGATGTCGAGTTGTCGCCTCATTTTGCAAGGGCGACCAAGTGCTTTTGGCGGAGGCCTGCTGAGCCAATAAAATAAAAGGGAGACAAGGTAGGTCAGACTTCGAATGAGTAGCGAGAAGGTGAAGATTGAAGGGCTCGAAGTGTAGAGCGAGATAGAGGCTTTCATTATGCAGGCAGGTACTTAGTCAGGTCGTAACTCTACTACAAACATTGTTTGGTCAGACCGATGTCGGAGGTCGCTAACCACCTGGATGTTGTGGTTTTTTGTGGGCTGTATAGGGCGATATCGAGGCTATTTAAGGTAGGGCAAGAGTGTCAAAAACTGGGTTGGCCGGTATATTATCTTTTTAGGAGAAAATTGAGTAATAACATGAATCTACCAGAGTGGGGGAAAATACTAATGACAAGGCGAGGAAAGATGTTCTTGGTAACCATGGGTTAGATAGATCTCTTACTTTACAGGGTACACAAATGGTAGAGGCGGACTTGTCACTTTACACATTTAACGCTAGCGATATGTGTCGTCTTTTTAATAGTTGTGATGATTTTGTTTTTGAAATGGCTCAGAGATGATTCAACAGTGTGATAGTTGATTTAATGGGGTAATCAATTAAACTTAGGCAGTATATATTGCTTCCTACCCATCCAATCTAATGGGTCGGATCAAAAAACCAAAGCCATATAAATCATGGAAATCTCCATCCTCTATTCTTTACAAGCATTTCTGATTTCCACCATCAACAAGTTCTAGAGCTCTTTCAAGATCTCCATAAAATCTTCATCTATCTTTTTCTATCCTTCCTTCAATATCATTAGTAAATTCAACTTTTCCTTTCATACCAATTTTTGATTGTTGAATCTATATTTTCTTTATTAGATAATATGTTGATTTTATGGGTCTTAATTTTGTTTATTCTGTATTGTTTGTTTGTTGGAGAAGGTCGTAGTTGAATGCCATCTTTAAGAATAACGCTGCTTGGTCAACGTTGATCGTTCAGGATTGGAATACCTCCCGGTTACATGAAAAATAAATGAAGACAAGTCAGAATTACTGAATTTCCTTCACCTTTTGTTAGGAAGAAGATGTTTCTTTAGTCATGTTGTAGGCCTCGGTTCATATATAGTATTAATTTAAAAGTGTAGGAAATGCATGCCACGTGTCCCATTTGGAATGCTAATAAATTTTGGCAAGGAACATAGTATGGCAGTTGATCCCGTGCTCGTTGGGCATTGAGTAGGGTTCGCCTGATTCTGGATTGGCCATGTTTGTGTTAGGGAAAGCTTTCCTCGAGTGTGGTACACCTGTGCTTTTATTGGGGTAGTTTAGCGACTATATTGTTTGATGATTATAGATGGCTAGAGGAAAAAAGTCAACTGACGAGGCCTCCTCCAATGGCTCACCTTCATGGTCGATCCGTCTAAAGTCAGGGAGGATAGAGATAATTTATCTATAACCTTAGCTCAACATAAGGTGCAGGATAGCATGCCTCTATATCTACTAGCTATGGATAGGCCCTATCAAACCCTCGACTAACTGTTTCACATGGTCTTTGCTTATATATGAAGCGGGGCGACACTTGCACTCCATCGCTATTTCTATGACGACTGCCTTATGCCACCGATGGTCATATAACTGAAATGTGTACTGTCGGAGAGTCCAACCGATGCATGGAAATTATCAAGGGAAGGAAATGAAGATGATGAATAGAAAAAAGGGGAATAGAATAGAAGAAAATAGAAAGAAATAAAACATTGACCAATCACATAACATGTCGTATATCTCATAGCGCATCAGACAAAATATAATAGTAATCACAGATATAAAACATACGAGATAGTAATAACATATAATCAACATAATTAGAGTACATAGGCTTATACAAAACGATAATAGAGTTTATACAACTAATAAATAAACTCAATTGATGAACTGTCTCTAATAATAGCAAGTGAACACTGTCAAGGCTCTACAGTGTCACTATAACACCCCTAATTTTGATTAACATTATTCAAGAGATTTAATTAGATAAATTTAAAAAAATGTAATGTATAGTGTGATAAGGGAATTGAGATTTGACAAATATTAAGGTCGGGCCTTAACTAAATAAATTGAAAAGATTGTTTTAATAAATTAAAACATAAGAGAATATATAGAAGGGGCCGAATAGTGATAGATAAACCTTTCATCACTTAAACCCTTATCTCTCATAATGTTTCCATAATACAATAACCATCAAAGAAATAACTTAAGGGGCCAACTATTAAACAAGAGAAAGAGAGGAGAAAGCTTATGAATTCAAGTGGGAAGCTTTAGGGAACCTAATCAATCATCAAATCTCAAGTTCATTATCAAATCAAGGTGAATAATAATAGTACATCTCATTTTTATATCTATTTTGTTTTGAATCTTGTTTGGGTTGATTCGTTTATGTTGATATGATAGGCCAGGTTGATCATATCATTATTTGGATAGAATAATGATTTATCAGAAATTTATGAAATTGTTGAATGGGTTTTAAAGGGAAAAAGCTGAGATTTTTGTCTCCAAAGGGTTTGATTTTTGGATATGTTAAGTAAAACATTATTTTGAAGATGTTTTTTATAATTTCATAATTTTCCAAATTAAAGTGAATATTTTATGAATTTCCTAAGAAGGAAATAGGCTATTTTCGTGTTTTAAATATTTATAAAATATATAAATATAGATTTTGGACCTGAAATTTTATTATTGTAAACAATATCAAATTTATGATTTTCTGTGAAATTTCGGGATTTTCACTAAGTAATTTCGATTTATGGTGAATTTATTATGTTAGATAAGCGTTTTAAAAGGTTAATTAATTATACATATTAATTAATTATTTTGAAGTATGTTGGGAACCTGAAAATGCTGTGCGGCACTGATTTCTGAAAAGTATTTGCATTTCTTTTATCCAATTGGACAAGAAAGGAGATTTGATGGAAAGTTTTTTACTTTAAGAAGTAATAAATTGGTTTTTATTATAATTACGATAAAGCCACACCACCCTATTGTCTTTGAGCCTAAGACCAGGCCCCTTCCTTGAGTGTTGACGTCGTTTGAAGGGAAGCATAAGAGAGTTACTTCAGTAACTATGTAATTGTTCTAAGTAGGCCGAAGTGGACCGCGCCGACAGTATAGTATCGGCGGCAAGAGCACTCCGTAATTCACCTAAACGTTTAAAGACTTTATTTTCGATGTGACGACATCATATGTCTTTGCCATTGTTTTAAATGATGATGTGCCTGATCATTTTAAGTGTTTATATGACTAAGGCAATGATGTCACTTTTAATGACTTCGATCACAAATGACTTTAAGTCTATATGAAAGGCCATATAATAGCAAAAGTGGTGTAAGTAAAGAAGTTTTAAAGTGCCATCGTAGGTCTTGGGTGTTGTAGCGACTTGTAATTTTCGATAAAGAAAAAAAAAGTTTTTGAATTTAATATTGGAATAAATTAAGATTTATGATTTATTAATAAGAAAAATAATATAAATATGATTTAATAAAGTTGTTTGAATGTTACTGACAACTATTTTAATGTAACTTAAATCAATTGAAATAATTGTAAAGTTAATTCGGTTATAATCATAGATAAGGAATCAAATTTGGTAATTAATGGAACTAAGGAAATTGAAATATTATAATTAATATGGTAAAAATGAAACTACAAAATATGAATGTAATAAAACGTAAACCAATGTTAGTTATATCTATAAGGTGATAATTGATTTAATAATAAGAGTGGAGCTCAAAATAAAAGAATTTATTTGGATTTAAAATATAATTAACTAGGATTTATTTACCGTGTAATTGAACGTTGAATTTAGTGAAATATTTTAATGGTGAATTGAACATAGGAAATTTATTTTGATAGATTATTGATTTCTATGTAATCTAGAATGATGAAAATTGTTAACTATTAAATTTAAAAGTTATTAGATCTAGTTTCATCAGAGCCATAATAGTGAATTATTATACGGTTTCAAGTTTCACAACGGTCAGACTTATCGTTTGATCGTGTGGCTCGAAATGCGTGGAAATCAATTTGATGAATTCAATTTAAATAGGCTAATTTTAAAAGCTAAATTCTATATACAATATAACTTGGGTTAGAATCTAGTTCATTGAGTTTGAAAATATCAAAAACATATATTTCAATATATTGGGTGATCCATTTTCGTTTCGGGAGTGAAATGGGCTTTCCCGGTCGTTATAATCATTTCGACCAATCCAATCTGTCCATTCATTTCTTATCTATCTCGGCCCATATAAATAGATTTTGTTTCTAACACTAGCATCCTCTATTTTTTGATTTCTATAGGCACTGTCATCTTTAATCTGTCTTCTTCTTCCTCCTTACCAATGCCTGCAAATCCAAAACCCTAATTCAATTTCAAATTCAAATCAAAATTCAAACTCCTCAAACTATAGTAAATTGTATATCGTTGGAAAGCTCTCGACAAACAAAATCTACTACAGTAATTCATTTTTCGATTTGATGCATCGTTTGGCCAAAAATCGGTAAAGAAGCCCTGGCCGTCAATATTAGGTTTTCGATTTTAACGGTGGATCTTCATCCTTACGACGATCGAAAGCGAACAAGTTTGTAGAGGAGGCGAAGCAAAGATGATCCAAGTGTTTAATTCTAGCCATAGTCGAATGAGATCACCAGAAATGGACAGATATCGCAGGTGGCGATGGAATTGAGGGGAGGTGTCGCGGCTTATTGCGTGGATCTTATGAGGGCGGCGGAGCACGAGGAAGACGATGGTGGCTTCAGATCAGAGAGGCACACATGTGGTGGTGACGAAAATTGCATGAAGGTGGTGGCAACTGTTAGGGTGAGATGTTCGATCTTCCTGTTGCGAGGCTAGGGCTGTGAAGTGATGTGTCAACCTTTCTTTTAATTATTTAATTTAAATTTAAAATTTCATATCTTCTAACATTCATAACTTGTTCATACAAGTTCGGATTTGGACGTTGTTTTTTCCATTGCCATCATATTGAAATTCCAAACAACATGGAAGTAGTTTAGTCGAATTCCGAGACTATTAAATTTTTGGGCTTTATTTGAATTTTAAATCGACGACAAATCAAAGGTGAGTGTTTCAACCCATTCACGAATGCTAAACCAACTTATGTTGGTTAAATTAAATTTATGATGCGATTAGAAATTGATCGATTGTAGTTTGGTATATTTAATTTTTCATTCAAGTTTAATTTGAATTTATATTGAATTAAAGTGCCATATGAATTAATATTGAAACTAATTGCCAATTAAATACTTGATAATAATAACCAGTTTATTTTTTTAATTTATTGGTTTATTTGAATAATGATCGTAATGGATGCTTATTTGTTGGTATTTTTGGACGATCGGATGTATGTTTATTTACATGTTGTTATCACACTGCAAGTTCCCTTAGTTTGCTGTTAGGAAAAACACTACGGGTTTAAATGATACAAACCTGAATGTATTATAAATTGGGGAAAAATCATTATGGATTGAAATGATAAACTCGATTGATTTTATGGATTTTGAATTTTACTCGGGATTGCGGGTTGAAATGATATATACTTGTAAATTTAAATTTATTGCAGGTTGAAATGGTATATATTCGTATCACTTAACCATAGGGTAGAAAATTATATAAGGACACTATATTGGTTAAATTAAATGATTTTTGATCCTTAAATTTTGAATTTAGTTAAACGATATTGTGAAATAAAATTCGATTTATATGAACTGAATTAATTTCAAAGTCCAAGCATTTAAAATATTGAAATTGAAATTGGTTTAAATGAATTATTTAAAGAATTTAAATTGAAATCTTAAAGTTGAATTTTGAAATATAAATGAAATTTATCGAAATTGATATATTTAAAAGTTTGAATATTTAACTTTTGAAATCTATTAAATTTGAAGTGGTTTAAATTTATAGTTCAATCATGGATTTGAAATTGATAAATTGAAATGGATTTTAATGAGAATTTGAATTGAAACCTTTAGCCTTTTGAATTGAAATCGTTGAATTGGAATTGATATAAATTGAATTTTGGAAATAAAGTCGATTTGTGAAATTGGAAGAAACTATGATAACCGGGATTTTGGACAACTGTCAATTGGATAATTAACTGATTTTATTTGGATAAATTTATGATAATGTAACGCTCTCAAATTTTAACTAAGTTTAAATTGATAATTAATTTAATTTTTCAATAAAAATTGTGAAATTTATTGGTAAATGATTTTAATTTCTCCAAATTCAAATAAAATAAGTGCTAAATTATTTGAATTTAAATATTGTACATATATGTGAATATATATGTATATGTGCATATATGAGTAGATTTGAATATATATATATACATATATATTGGATTTGAATTTAAATTTTAAGTAAATGGTTTAAAAATAAATATTTCAGTTGGGAATAGAAATACAAATATATAAGATAAACTATGAAACAAAAGTAAACATTTGCTAAATTATAACAACATTTTAAATATAGAAATTCTTTTATATTACGAATGATAAGACATAAGGAAAAAATAATAATAAAATACATTCAACAATATGAAGATAAGTGTAGACTTAAAAAAGAAGACAGCAAATATATATTCAAGTAAAAATATATATATATAAATGAACTTGCAAAGGAAGATACTAGTATATATATAAGTATGTAGGTGTGACGCTCCACCTCTATACCCACGCTAGCCAAGAACATTACTGTGAATGCTGTCAAGTAGCACGGAGAATAAGGCTGTTGAGGAGCGACCATCCGTGTAATTGCTTTGTGCGAGCATCGATATGTCAGATAGTATAGCATGCAATTCTTTTCAAGTGGAAATCCGACATGCCGACACAAACTCAAAGCTACTACACAGTGGCTATAATATCTTCGGAAACAAATATAGAAGTAAACATAACATAAATCAGTCACAGACAATTCATATCACAAAGGCAGAAATAGATATGAATATAACACATGAAAGTGTTCATCAGAGTAGTGGTCAAAAAGATCCACAATATCAAAAAGAATAGATACAAGTGCTAGACGAACGAATAAGTATACATCATAGAGTCTGTATCTCAAATGTATACAATAAAATAAACTACTAATCTAAGTAGTTAGCCAAAAGATCAGAAGATGGTTCCAGATAGGAAGCCATGAGGAAGCACCTGAAAAATCTCAGTCTGACCCGAGTATTATTTTAGAAGAAAATAATAAACGGATCAGTCTAGCTATAAATATCAGATGAAGTGATATAGAATAAGAGATATGACATAAACATATAATAATCACAAGGCCAAGCTGTGATAAATAAGTAATTGAAAATCAATAAGAGATTAATCAATATCACAATAATCTACTCAAGATAAAAAGGAATGTCATACTCCTAATTTCATTCACCCATCCACAATAAATGACATATATAGCAATGCCAATCGTAAAAGTTGGTGAAATATAAATTCCAGAATTCAGCACACGAAATCCATAAATCACAATCAAAGGGAACAACGACGTCGTACAGCGAGACATCCGATGAACCAAAACACAATCAAAGGGAACAACGACGTCGTATAGCGAGACATTCGATGAACCAAAATCTCTAAGACATTTCTCAATGCAAGTCTAAAACATAAAATGATCGTCATGATCAAAGAGAAGTGTCAATTACAATAAGCTAGTAAATATATGAGCTTAGCTTCATGTCCCATAACCACTAGCTTAACTTAAATATTTACGAACAAATTGTAGATCTCCACTAGAAAATTGTCACAAGAGATTCAATCAAACAAGTCCAAGAATTAACCGACGAAGTAAACGCAAGCATTTCATACCACTTGTTTTACTAAGTCGTTTAATTAGATTTCTCATACGAGTGAGGTAAAGGTTTGTATGTACTAATAGATTGGAAATCGGTTTGAGAAAACGAGCTTTGTAACAAAATAGTGTTGAAATCATTTGATGAAAGAGTTTTGATATTTACTACTAGTATAGAAAACCTTTATATTTTAAAGTGACAAATCACAAAGAAGATTGAAGGAACAATCAATCACTAAGATTCACATTCGAAAACGTGAATAAAATCCAATGAAATCGATATCGAATCCATCGAAATGGATATTCCAATAATTCCCAAAGAAAATAAGTCATCAAAGTTGATAATAAATGACAACAACAAAAGGGAGACAACACGAATCGATTAAAGTTGGATATTCAAACGAATTAGCAATATAGGCTAATCTGGCAAATAGTAGCAGGTCAGTCGACCGGACTCCTTGAGTCGGTCGACCGAACCAGAGGTTGGAATGTGCTCGGGGTACCAGGTCGGTCGACCGGCCCAGGGAGCTCGGTCTGCCGAAGCCTGTAACCAGCACTTCCAAACAGAGGCAGGAAGTGCCTGGACTACAGGTCGGTCGACCGGCCCAGGGGTCTCGGTCGGCCGAACCTGTGTACTTGCACTTCCTACCCTATTTCAAAGGAGGTGCAAACTCGATCAAATTGCATTCGCTCGAGCAACGACGCTAAGGGTTTATGCCAATCGACTACCCGGCCCTATAAGCTCCTCGATGCATCACCAAAAACATGTTCAAACATCAAAGTTAGGATTTTTAACGAATTGAACTCAAAACACTAAAAATTGGAATATTCACAAAAGTAATCCAAATCAAAATCAAATGCACATGAATAAGTGTTAGGAATTCATACCTAACAATAGAAGAGAATTATAAGCATAGATGTGAGATTAAAAATCTCACCTTTGAATCCAAAAACAATGAATGAGAAACTTGAAGACAAGCTAAGATCAATTCCTCTTCAATAACAACTCAAGAAGCTTCAATCTAAGCTTTAAAGAGAAACATTTCCTAAATTAGGTTTAGGAATTTTCTGAAATTGAATGGAGAAAGAGTTGGAGAAGATGAAGGAGATGCTTACCAATGGGTTCTCTTTGAATTTGGAGCTAAAGCTTGGATTTTGCAATGAACTAGGGCTTAGGAATTCTAATTCTTTTTCTCTTCCACCATTGTTGAAAGCTTGAAGAGTTAGGAATTAGAAATGAAGTAATGAAGAGTTGGAGTGGGTTGGGACTGAGTACATAAGTGGGCTCAGCCCAAACCAAAACCCTATGTGAAAAGTAGCAAAATTCAACTTTCTCCAAACATATCGAAGCTTATACTCAAAAAGGTCGCAAACGGCATTTTGAACTCAATGGGGGTGGTCTCGAGTCCCAATTCGACTGTTTGCAAAAAGTAGCTTTTCGGACCAAAATCCGACGAACGATAAAATATTTAAATAAAATATTTAAATATAGAATCGATAAATATGCGGGTTGTTACAGACTCCCCTCCTTAAAGAAATTGCGTCCTCGCAATAATTAAGAAGGAAATACAAGAAGTAACAACCATAGAAGCATATTAACACAAAAGAAAATTTGAGTCAAGAAGTTCACCATAAAGAGCACGAAGGAGTAAATCCGAAAGTTTTCGTTCGATGAATTCTCAAGATTTCACATGAGAAATCCTTAGGATTAGAGAACCATTGAACTTCTATCAAAAAGAATATCTTTATATCGAAGGCGCTCAACCTCCGAAGCAATGATGCGAATAGAATGTTGCTCAAAAGTCAAATTTGGTGAAACTTCAATCCCCACAATATCACCGGACACAAGAATAAAAATCGGAATCCCTAAGGCATTTCTGTAGATAAAAGACGTGGAGAACGTCAAGAATAGCAGAAAATTGAGCCAGTGCAACGGCGTAGTACAGAAACGGTACGCCCGAGAAACTAGAAACTCGAATAATTTGGAACACCGACATAGTACAAATACGGTACGTCTAATGAATCGATAAACCGGAACAACGATGTAGTATAATGGTACATCCATTGATCCAGATAAAACGGAACATCGATGTAGTATAATAATAGTACATCCGATGAACCGAACACTATAAAAGAACATCGAACACTAGTCCATAAAAGGAATGAGATAAAGCTCAATAAAACGAAGTATATCAAAACGTTCGATGAACTTAATAAAAAGATAATTCCATTCAGACATCATCAAAGAATCAACACTAGTTGCTTACGACAAAGCGCATTGGCGACACAATTTCCCTTCCGGGAATAAAAAGAATATCAAGATCATAAGATGCCAGGAACTCGAGTCAACATGAAGTTCCTTATGAGTAAATAAATATTCCAAGGATTTATGATCGAGATGGAGAACAAATTCCTCCCCTAAAAATGATGATGCAAAACTCTAAAAGTAGAAACAATAACCGCGAGCACTAGATCATGAGTGGTATATCGAGTCTCGGATAGGCTATAATGATTTAGAAGCACAAGTGATAGCACATTCTCCTTTGCAAGAGAACGGCATACAAACCAATACGACTAGTATCGGTACAAATAGCAAAGTCTTGGTTCCCCTCCAGGAATCGCAAGAATAAGAGTATCGAAAAGAAAGAATTTCTTTTAAATAATCTTCTTTCCTGAAAAGTTAAAACTTTCAAATTACATTTATCATTATGTAATAATATTTCTAGGAAAATTTACTATTTTCAAGTTAATATACTGTGTCTGATTGTCTTATCAAAGCGTTTAGGAAATTCCTATCGATAACGTTGATCGAGCGCATCAACCAAAATTCTTAAAACACTAAATGGGCAATACAATCACAAAATCGTATTCTATAGGATAAGTAAGTTTCTCAAAAACTTCTAAGAATATTCTTTGTTCGTTTTAAGAACAAAAATCCAGTTATACTTCTAAATAAATCTTATGAAAAAGATTTTGCAAAAATTTTAAATTGCTATTTTCATCCAAAAATCAATAAATAAAAGAATGGTCTCATCGAAATATTCATAGAATATTCGATTTATAAAATGGATGAAATAAGCTGGACAATTTGAATGACATAATAAGTCATTCATAAGAATCATAACGAGTGCGGAATGCGGTAAGTGGAATGTTAATTTCCGCAACTCGTAGCAAACAAAAACCGGTGGTAAAGTCAAACTGAAAAGACCTTAACACCACACAAAAGATTTCTTAGGTGATAATCCTAAGACAAACTCAAAAATACCGGAAAATTTCTCAAACTATTTAGATAAGAGAAACAACACTTTCCTTATAAGTGGGCTTAAGGAATAAAATGATTCCACCAAGTTGGAATCAAAATCATAAAGGAAAAATAGAAATCTGGTTAACAGATTGAAAATGTCGAAGATGAATAGTCCACTCGAAAAATAGGATATGAGCTTCACAACGATTAAGCCAATCCTTACAAAAATCAATTCCGAAGCCTAAGTAAAATTATCGGCTCGGAAAGAAAAATCTCATAAAATAATTTCGACATCAATAAAAGCGAATTGAGTGTTGCGGATCAACCATCCGGATTCGCAGCTCTCAAAGAAAACATCAAGCCCAAAATATTTTCAAAGAAAAAGAATCAACAAGTTCTTTTGATATAAAATAATGAGATGGAACCCATATCAAAAAGAACTCAAGTAAGAAGATCACGAAATAAAACAATGCCATCAAGGATTGAGTGAAAAATACCTTGACCACGAGAAGTGTTACTAGGAGCTTGCACTACATTGAGCTCTCCCTCCTTCTTACTTTGAAGTACGGGACATGCAGTAATATGGTGACCCGAATTTTTGCAATAGCGACAAAAGAGGGGTCTTGGACACTCCCTTGCATAGTGGTTCGTGGAACCACAATTGTAGCATTGTCCACAACTAGAGGTAGGAACTTTTGCTACCAGAGTTTGTTGCTTCCCTTTCTCATTAGAATCGGGGCCTTTGAATTTGATAGGCCTCTTCAAGTTATTGTCGAAGTTCCGTTGGGCACGCACAACTTCAACATCACCTTCATTATCGGCCTCTTCAAGACGAAGAGCGATATAATAAGCTGATCAAATGAAACCTCAAGTTTCAGGAGTAATAGCTTCTTAAGATTCGTATTCAAGCCATAGACAAATCTCTGATTTTTCTTCAACGGGGTATTAATGTACTCAACCCCGTATTTAGAAAGAGATTCGAAAGATGTGACATAGTCTGTCACAGAAGATTCACCTTGAACAAGGTCAATAAAACGCCGGGCCAAAGTTACTTTTTCGGCCTCCGGCACAAATTCGATTCAAATCTTTCCCGGAATTGCTCCCAAGTGAGATCCGCTTCAACGATTTCAGAAATTAGGAGCTCATACCAATCTAACGCTCTTTCTTGGAGCATACTAGAAGCCACTTGGACTCGATGAAGGTCAATAAGGTTCATGCGAGAAAAGATGCGATCGCATGATTTGAGCCAAGCTTGAATTTCAATAACACTCTCGGATCCTTTGAATGGCCTTCCACCCAAACCGGTATAGTCTCTGCACAAGCGTGCAAAACCGGATCTAGGATGAGTAGGCTCTAGAATGGGTCCGGCTGCTTGAGCGTTCTTTACTAGATCTAAAAGCTGCCGGGCAGACATAAATACTCCATCCTGGGGAGTAGCACTAGATTGACCGGCGCTGGGATGGCCTGGTCTAACCATTTCTCTTCTTTAAGAAAGAACGAAAGAAAGAAAGAAGAGAGAAAAAGTTATTCTCAAAGTAAATATCAAGCAATCTTGATAGATAAAACAAGAAATCACAAAAGAAAGTAGGATAGAACGGTACGAAGACCCGAATAAAATCCTAAAGCACAACTCCTAAGATGGACTTATGACGATGATCCCTGTTATAATATTCCATATTGTTCCGAAGTTTGGCTCTGATACCAAGCTGTGACGCCCCGCCTCTATACCCACGCTAGCCAAGAACATTACTGTGAATGCTGTCAACTAGCACGGAGAATAAGGCTGTTGAGGAGCGACCATCTGTGTAATTTCTTTGTGCGAGCATTGATATGTCAGATAGTATAGCATGCAATTCTTTTCAAGTGGAAATCCGACATGCCGACACAAACTCAAAGCTACTACACAATGGCTATAATATCTTCGGAAACAAATATAGAAGTAAACATAACATAAATCAGTCACAGACAATTCATATCACAAAGGCGGAAATAGATATGAATATAACACATGAAAGTGTTCATCAGAGTAGTGGTCAAAAAGATCCACAATATCAAAAAGAATAGATACAAGTGCTAGACGAAAGAATAAGCATACATCATAGAGTCTATATCTCAAATGTATACAACAAAATAAACTACTAATCTAAGTAGTTAGCCAAAAGATCAGAAGATGGTTCCAGATAGGAAGCCATGAGGAAGCACCAGTAAAATCTCAGTCTGACTCGAGTATTATTTAAGAAGAAAATAATAAACGGATCAGTCTAGCTATAAATATCAGATGAAGTGATATATAATAAGAGATATGACATAAACATATAATAATCACAAGGCCAAGCTGTGATAAATAAGTAATTAAAAATCAACAAGAGATTAATCAATATCACAATAATCTACTCAAGATAAAAAGGAATGTCATACTCTTAATTTCATTCACCAAGCCACAATAAATGACATATATAGCAATGCCAATCGTAAAAGTTGGTGAAACATAAATTCCAGAATTCAGCACACGAAATCCAAAAATCACAATCAAAGGGAACAACGACGTCGTACAGCGAGACATCCGATGAACCAAAACACAATCAAAGGGAAAAACGACGTCGTACAGCGAGACATCCGATGAACCGAATCACAATCAAAGGGAACAACGACGTCGTACAGCGAAACATCCGATGAACCAAATCACAATCAAAGGGAATAACGACGTCGTACAGCGATACAACCGATGAACCAAAACATAATCAAAGGGAACAACGACGTCGTACAGCGAGACATCCGATGAACCAAATCACAATCAAAGGGAACAACGACGTCGTACAGCGAGACATCCGATGAACCAAAACACAATCAAAGGGAACAACGACGTCGTACAGCGAGACATCCGATGAACCAAATCACAATCAAAGGGAACAACGACGTCGTACAGCGAGACATCAGATGAACCAAAACACATTCAAAGGGAACAACGACGTCGTACAGCGAGACATCCGATGAACCAAAATCTCTAAGACATTGCTCAATGCAAGTCTAAAACATAAAATGATCGTCATGATCAAAGAGAAGTGTCAATTACAATAAGCTAGTAAATATATGAGCTTAGCTTCATGTCCCATAACCACTAGCTTAACTTAAATATTTACGAACAAATTGTAGATCTCCACTAGAAAATTGTCACAAGAGATTCAATCGAACAGGTCCAAGAATTAACCGACGAAGTAAACGCAAGCGTGTCATACCACTTGTTTTACTAAGTCGTTTAATTAGATTTCACATACGAGTGAGCTAAAGGTTAGTATATACTAATAGATTGGAAATCGGTTTGAGAAAACGAGCTTTGTAATAAAATAGTGTTGAAATCATTTGAAGAAAGAGTTTCGATATTTACTACTAGTATAGTAAACCTTTATATTTTAAAGTGACAAATCACAAAGAAGATTGTAGGAACAATCAATCACTAAGATTCACATTCGAAAACGTGAATAAAATCCAATGAAATCGATACCGAATCCATCGAAATTGCATTCGCTCGAGCAACGGCGCTAAGGGTTTATGCCAATCGACTACCCGGCCCTATAAGCTCCTCGATGCATCACCAAAAACATGTTCAAACATCAAAGTTAGGATATTTAACGAATTGAACTCAAAACACTAAAAATTGGAATATTCACAAAAGTAATCCAAATCAAAATCAAATGCACATGAATAAGTGTTAGGAATTCATACCTAACAATAGAAGAGAATTATAAGCATAGATGTGAGATTAAAAATCTCACCTTTGAATCCAAAAACAATGAATGAGAAGCTTGAAGACAAGCTAAGATCAATTCCTCTTCAATAACAACTCAAGAAGCTTCAATCTAAGCTTAAAAGAGAAACATTTCCTAAATTAGGTTTAGGAATTTTATGAAATTGAATGGAGAAAGAGTTGGAGAAGATGAAGGAGATGCTTACCAATGGGTTCTCTTTGAATTTGGAGCTAAAGCTTGGATTTTGCAATGAACTAAGGCTTAGGAATTCTAATTCTTTTTCTCTTCCACCATTGTCGAAAGCTTGAAGAGTTAGGAATTAGAAATGAAGTAATGAAGAGTTGGAGTTGGTTGGGACTGAGTACATAAGTGGGCTCAGCCCAAACCAAAACCCTATGTGAAAAGTAGCAAAATTCAACTTTCTCCAAACATATCGAAGCTTATACTCAAAAAGGGCGCAAACGGCATTAGGAACTCAATGGGGGTGGTCTCGAGTCCCAATTCGACTGTTTGCAAAAAGTAGCTTTTCGGACCAAAATCCGACGAACGATAAAATATTTAAATAAAATATTTAAATATAGAATCGATAAATATGCGGGTTGTTACAGTAGGCTTGGGAGAAGACAAAGCAATTAATGCTAGCACACAAAATAAATACATCAGCCACCAAAGTGAGAAAATTGCTTAGCCAACAAAGAAAAATACCTCTGGTTATGTTGTACAAAATATATACACTGTTGTACAAAATAACATCTACCTGTAATTCATTCTTTTGTATATATCAATCTCTTCATCAGTTCGTTTCCTTCAAAGCTGAAAAAAATCTAAAGTAATATCATCTAAAATTAAACAAAAAAATTCAATTAAAACAACAATACAAATTCATATAAGCCAGAGATCAAAAGAAAGGATTCGGCTAGGAATTCAAAGCCTGGTTCAAAAGAAGTAGCTCTGTTCATTTCTTAATCACGGTGAGTAACACCACTTTTAAACAATTTAAAAGTATAATCTATTGCATATATCTATGAATGAGTATATTTACACATATCTATATGAATCCCTTGTGTATATTTAAATGATTGAAGCATTGGTGTGCAGGTTGTTATCTTCATATGTTCTCTGTCTTCGTTTATAAACCAAGATTTTGATTCAAAAATCTTTTCTTCTCAATCTACCTACTGTTTGGATTTAAAATTCAAACCAAAACTGTTTGTTATAGAATATACTTAAGATAAAAAATCTAACTATGCTAAACTGTTTGCACCAAAATTGGGCACAACACTCTTCGGAAGTTTTTGAAGAGATAATAAATGAAGAATATGAATTTAAAATGAGGATTATCTAACAAAAACTCCAAATAACAGTAAAATAAAGACAAAGACAAGCGATTTATAGTGGTTTGGCTCGTTGCCTACGTCCACTGTGAAGTTTTAGCAATTTTATTGATTCTCTTTCAACGTATACAAGCGATTACAGCAAGCAACAGCAAGTTACAACAGGAAATTCGAAATCAACAGCAAGTGTATGATGTAGGATGATGAAGATCTCGATCCGGCAGAGTCTGGGCGCTTGGGAGTCGAAAGATCCTTTTTCTGTCGGCCCTAGGGCTCTATTTATAGGCGTAGGAAGCTGAAATCTCGTCCAAACTTCGTGAGACTTGGTCTGGCACGTGAGGGGGCCCATGCGACCGTTTACTGAAAGTTTCGGTCCAATCTGAGATCGATACGAAACCATTTCGTATCGATCAAGATGACGTCCAATTGAGCTGAAATTTGGTGTGAAACTTCTAAGGCATGTGCGTAGTCTCCCCTGAAAATTTCATAGCATTTGGATCAGTGGATCGAGAGATATGATCGATACGAAATTGTGTTTTCTGGCCCTTGTTTGCTTCGAACCGACTCGTTCGAATCGATTGTTTCGACTCGATCGTTTGCACTTGTTTCGTGATGAGGTAGCGCACGTTTCTCGAGTCAATCCCCTCTTTTCTCTGGTTTGTCTGCGTCGTACCCATATATTTCGTCTCATTTGATGCGAAAGCAATTGCGATGGACTAGGTCCTTTTGACTTGAACTAGCCGTTGCCTACGGGTTCGAATGAAGAGCTCCTGATGGGTTCGAAGTAAGGTCTTCTAATGGAGTCGAAGAGCGGGACTTCGACGAATACGAACAATTGTTCATACCTGGGTTCGAATACGGCTCTATTGATGGATTCGAAATGCAGTCACTGATGGATACGAACCGCTGATGTGAACTGGAGCCTCTCGGTGGATACAAAGCCTGGTAACCTGATGGATACAAAGAAAGGTTTCCATGATGGCTACGAGATCTGTTGATAAGATATTGACGGGTTTGAACACGGCCGCTCCTAACCGATACGAACTAATGGGAGCTGGCCGATACGAACTAATGGGAGCTGGCCGATACGAAGTAGATGATCTGCTGATGGATTCGAGACCGATCGATACGAAAGCGATCGATTCGAAACCAGGGTCTTGCGATGGGTACGAGATTACCCACGTTGATGGATACGAAACCCAGGGCTTTTCCCTTCGATTGGAATCGATCATAACTTGAGCGTATGAACTCGGATTTACTTGAAATTTGAGATGCTAACTCCTATGACCTTTCTTTTCATGTTCCATCAATTGTAGCTTAATCCGGGCTCGGACAAAATTCGCCGATATCCATAGCAGGTCAAACTTGGCTCTCGATCGATTCTTGGTATCCCGGCCTTGCCAAAAGGCCGGGTAACATTTGCCCCCCAAAGTACGTCTTGTGGGAACATGGCGTGCTTTGAAAAGCTGCCTTCCCTCTTTGAACAACCATTTCTCTTTTGTCAAACATTGCAACCCTACGTTGATGTGATCGAATCGTATATTACAATGTTTAGCTGTTTGTTGAATCTCTTGTGTCAGATGTTGTATGGATCTTCTTCTGAGTTGATGTAGGAGGTTGAATGGTTGGCTTCGTATCGATGGATAAGGAATTTGTTGTATGCGAAACGTGCATTCGTATCGATCAAGATGGTTGAGTTGTGATGGATACGCAACTACCAGTGTTCGTATCGATATGTTTGTACCGCTTCCAGTTCAATGGTTGCGAGACGGAGATTCCGAATTGATCCAGGTTGGGTGGATTCGTATCGATGGATGTTGGCACTCGGAAGCGTCCCTAGGACATGATTCGATCGATACGGTTTGTATTAATGGCCTGTCGATGGAATCGAGTCAAGCAGTGGCTTCGAAACGATGAGGTCTGAAGGGAATCTTGCCTCGATGAAAGCAAGGCCCAACGGGCTCGAAAGAACCATTCGAATCAAGGTCCGCTTGGACTGGATGTGGCCGATTACGCGTACCGGAAGGCGAATCGACCGGGTCGCACATAAGCTCCCCTATAAATACTTCGGCCTTCTCACTTTTTACCTTTTTTTACCTTTTTTACAGCCGCCTCCATTTTTCTCTTCTTGGTTCGAAATATCAGGAGGGAAAAAAAACTCAATCACGCTATCGATTCGTTCGATTTCGAGTTCGCTACTCCTCGAATCCTTTTTCTAAATTAGGTAATCAAACGCGATTCCAAGCAACAATCATTGTTTCAGATCCATCCTTCTTCCCTCGACCATCTGTTCTGGGGTTAGGTAAAATCAGATATGGTTTGGAGAAGAGGGTATGGACAAGGTAGGTTTGAATCGATCTGGGGGTTCAGCGTTCGAGTTGAGGAAGATGAGAATCTCTTTCGTTGGGTTTTGCATCGATCTCTGGGATGCTTCGATGGAGAAAATGTAGTTCGTACCGATGGCTTCGGCGATAGATCGTGTCGATTCGAAACGATCGATACGAAAACAAGCTCATGGCTAGTTCGGAGTCTTCAACTTTAGATCGATTCGAATTATGGTTTATGATCGATACGAAGGGCGTCGATTCGAAGGTAATCGATCTCAAGTTAAGGGTCTCCTGATAGGTACGAACCGGGCAACCAGAGATGGATGCGAAAGTACCCTATTTTGATCGATACGAACTCGGGCTTTGGAGCATCGATTCGAAGTATGCTTGCAACATCGATTCGAATTGACTTTGGATGGGTTCGAACAGGCCCCTGTTGATTGATTCGAAACCTCTTATGATGGATATGAGACTTTAGCATTTTCTCAACATAACTCCGACGAGCTTCATTTCTGCATATTTTGGACTTAATAATAATTAAAATGCATACTTGACTGCCTTTCGAAGCTCGTCGATGGAATTGTGACAACTTTAACTTCCCGCATATTCTTTTTAACTCTTCAACATTCTTAAAGTAATGCACACCATAGCACTGCATAACACAAGTCATACGCTTTACACCGGGGAATGCACGGGTCTCTTGTCGTCTAACGATGGTTTCTCATGAGTTAGCTAGTTATGGAGCCTCCGATTTCGCAGCAGCAAGAAAACCCACAAGAAATTTAAAATATAGTTCCTTCGAGACTAGAGGTTCCGGATATTGAGCCCGATGTAGTTGGTCCAGCCCCGGATGAACTACCCGACGCATCATTCATTCCCAATCCACAAGATTCTGTCCCGTCTCACATTTCTGAAGATATGTTGGGGAGAGTATGCTTGAGGCATGGTCTGCCGATGGACGACGTGCTATTGCCGGGACCAAATGATAGGCCACATAATCCGCCGGAAGGATACACTGCAATTTACCGTCATGCATGTGCCGCTGGAACGCTACCTTCGTTTAACAATTATATAGGAGAAGCGTTATCATTCTTGGGAATTGCTCCATCTCAACTACACCCGAATGGGTATGCATCGCTCAGTAGCTTGTTTATCGTCTTCATGGAATACCTTCATCGGCCACCAATCCCAACTGAGATCAGATATCTGTTCAACTTCAAAAGCCAAAATGATACTCCATCTTTTACATTCTTGGAAGTGGTTAGGAAATGTCAAGTGGTTACCAGGTCCTGGACTAGGCAAAGCTACTATAGGACAGAATGGTTTTATGTCAGATGCCCTTCAGGGTTCGCCAGGCGATGATTATTCAGACGTGAGTAACCATGAACTCTCAAGTAATTACTAAGGCGTTTGCAGTTGAAGTAAAATTCATATCTTTTTTCTCTTGTACAGCCGTAATTCAGCGACCAGAAGGTAGACATTTCGAGGAGATAGTTCGGTGCTTCAAGAAATCCCGAGTGAAGATAGGAACGTTGAACTGCTCTTGACTGATAGGAATCTTCGGATCCTTGGGCTGATCGAGCGAAGACAAAGCATACTTCTTGATGGCGTATTAAAGACCGCCTCAAAGGAACAAGTTATGCGGAAAAAGCGCAAGGTTGTTCTGATTGAAGAAGCTGACTCCGAGAGGACTCATACTGATGAAGAACCTTTGGGTGAACCTGCAGACGCAGCCCAGGATATCGATGAGCAGAGAAAAGGCAAGGCAGCCTTCTCTGAACCATCTAAAAAAGGGAGATGGAAATATGTGGTTACGTCTTGGTCCGCTCCCGGAGTTAGAATTTCGAAAATGTCTCCACTAGAGCGGAGAATCTACACGAAGGATGTGCCGATCGTCCGGTTCCGGACGACACGTCCTTGCGGCAGGACATCGGATTGGACGAAATCTCACAAGCCTTAGTTTTAAGTGAGTCTCTTCCCACTGGTGTGGCAGACACATCCGGTTAGTCGGGGGGTTTCACATTCATACATATTTCACATCACTGTATAGCCTTTGACTGTAAACTATCCATTTCGGAAGGTGGTTAACTCTGCTTTATTTTGTTCTAAAGATACCATGTCCGGGAGAGGTTCAATGTTAGGGAGTCTCCGACATGCGCGCAAGTCTTCATATTACGAGTCGCGCAGACGAGAAGGGGACAGAGATTACGACCAGGGACGCTCTGGGTATTCTGGTCAAGAAAGATATGATAAAGATAAAGGCTATAAGCGTCGATCTCGGTCGCGCACTCCTCCTCCTCCCAGAGATCCCATACAGCCTCCTACTTACGTCTCTCGTCCCTCCGAATCTTCTCACCACAAGTCGACTTCACAATCTTCTAGGCATGAATCCTGCCATTCTAGAAGCGAGACAATAACTACTGTCGTTACAGAACAGCCCCCCGTGGAAATTTCAGAGGAAGGAGCAATCAGGCTTGCTCAGCTAAAGAAAGACTTTCCAAACATCTGCTTCGATAACTATATCTTTCCTCCACACTTATAAAGGATTCCAAAGGAAGCCGAGCAGCTAGTGCACGACTACGTGCATGACTTTTATGCCTAGTACAAAGCGTGGGCGAAAGCGGCTGACAAAGCGTCGGCATTGGCTTTTGAGCGTGGGGCCACTATCGAGAAATTGCAGGCCGAATTAGCTCAAAAGAGCCGTATTATTAAGGTGCTAAACACTAAAGCTGAATCTTCTCGGAAATCTGAAATGGAGGCTATTAAAAAAGCCGACGAAGCCCAGGCAACAAGGGATAGGATGAAATGTGAGCATTATGCCTGGTAGAGGATATGGGCCATCGAAACACCATAGTCACTGCCGAGAGGGACGCAGCCCTGAAGGAGCTAAATGAACTTAAGTCCAAATTTGCCGAAATCGCCAAGGATAGGGATGATGCGAACATCGCAACCCAGGAGGCGTGTGAACAAACGGTGATGCTTCGGACTGAGCGGGATGCGGCAGTAGCCAAGGTCAAGGCGGTCGAGACGGAGGTTGAGGAGAGAGTTTAACAAGCGGAGGCCTGGCTGGAGGTCGATATTGAAGATCTGCTCATTACTTACAATGCCAATGTGTTGAGACATAGAAATTTGGTCTGGCTTCAGGATTACCCGGTACACGTCTGTAGCGCTTGGGGTCGATTGGTTGAGGAGGAAGAGGAAGAGGAAGCGCATCCGGATGAATCGGTCGACCGATTTGAACTCGAAAACCGGTTGTTGACAGATGATGAGAAAAAGATCCTCCATGACGCCATTATTGTTCATGAGAAGGAGATGATTGGTGGCCGATCTCTGGAGGTTGGAGAGGGATCAGGTCTTGAGCATCACATTACTGTTTTTGAGATCACCGCTCCACCTCCATTAGAGCCTGCATCTGTGGTCGATTCACGATCCGTTCTTACTTATGACCCGGAACAGCCGCGGTTATCTCCTATTCGGGAGCACGTCTCTGGGGCCATCCAAACGTTAACGAGTCAAACTGAGGAAGGTACTTTGAACATATCTCAGGTGTGTTTTCATTAGAGCATTTGTTTTGAAGTGATATCTTATAATCCCTTCTCTTCTTTGCTCAGTAACCGAAACTACTCCGGCATCTTCGGCTCAGGAGTCTATTCAAGGGCAAAAGGCCATCACCACTGAAACGACTGTCGTGATGACGGCAGTGTCTACAGATACGGTGCAGGGGAGATCCTTATCTCTCGACGAACAAATGGTGAGTGAGCTGCTTAGCCAACAGGGTGACCCTTTTACAGGCTTGCCATTTATCATCAGTAATCTTCTGCCCGCCTCTAGTTTCATAACACAGACCACAGCTGGCCCCAGCCAAGCCCAATCAGCTCGAGACGAGGAAATTTTGGCCGAGATCAACTCCGAAATAGAGGCTGCGGGCGTGAGGGCAGCGCTGGAGTTAGTACTATGGTGCATAGTCCAGCACCTCTAAGTGTGATATTGCCAAGTGGCTCTGTGGTCGGTACTCGAGTGTCCGCTCCGTCTTCTGTTGCAGGTCTGGTCCCTTCAACTCCTCCGGCGGGAAGCCTTCATTTAAGTTCAAGTCCTGAGGGGGACTTCGACATTATGCACCCGGCCGAAGAGCAGCCACCGGAGAGGAGGCCATCCAAACAAAGGATTTTTGTTCCTAGTGATTCTGATGATGAACCACTGATAAGGAGGTCAAAAAAGAAGAAATAGATCGGCCACTCCAGAAGACGTTTTGGTAGATAGGAACTTGTTTTCGTTCTCCTTTAGTAGGTCGTGTATAGATGCAGGTTCGGCCTCTACTAGTAGGAATTCTTTTTTGGAAGAACTTATTTGCATGTAAGTCTTTGTTTCTAGTCAGTTGAAATAAAATATCGCCTTTCTCATCCCAGCTGTTTTTTTATAAGTGTTGTGATGATTGGTTTACGACCGTGCTTTTTTTTTTTTGCGAATTTTGAGCGCATGTCTACACTCCGGGGACTCGGAATAATTTGTGAGTAATAATTCGTTTCATGCTCTGAGAGCCCGATGATTGTCGATGCTTATGATACAGTTCACACTTTGGGAACTTGGAGCTAAGGCTTGTACTCCGGCCCACGCTCCGGGGACTTAGAATTATTTTAATGTTTATACTCCAGTTCGCACTCTGGGAATCTGGAGTTAGTGATTGTTTATGCTTTAGTCCGCAGACTTAAAGTTATTTCAATGTTTATACTCCAGTTCGCACTCTGAGAATCTGGAGTTAGTGTTTACACTCCAGTCCGCGCTCCGAGGACTTAGAGTTATTTCAATGTTTATACTCCAGTTCGCACTCTGGGATTCTGGAGTTAGTGTTTACACTCCAGTCCGTGCTCCGGGGACTTAGAGTTATTTCAATGTTTATACTCCAGTTCGCACTCTAGGAATCTGGAGTTAGTGTGAGGATTGTCGTGTATCAATCCTTTTAGATATTAATGCGGTGACATGCCCCCGAGCTTGGATTTCACATAATGAGTGACCGGTCGTATCACAGTCACTCCCTATTTGAATTAAATCTACTGTATGATGGAACTTAGCTTTCCGTGCATTGTGATGTTTTGCGGCGTATTCGATAAATCACAGCTCTGGCTTGAGGAGATAGCATTTTATTGCTGAAATAAGAAAATATGGCAAAGTCAGCTGCCTTATTACAAGTTCAAATTTCAAAATGCGAAAATAAAATGCAAAGGAAGTAACGGGCTAAAACAAATAAAGCATGTCATGTGTAGTAGCGACGGAGACTCTCGCTATTCCAGGCTCTCGGTAGAGTAAGACCGTCAACGGTCGATAACTTGAATGTGCCATCTCCGAGCTTTTGTGAAATGACATACGGTCCTTCCAAATTTGGCTTCATGTGAGAAGGAACCGAATAAATTCTTTTGAGTACAAGGTTGCCAAGTTCGAAGGTCCGCGGTCAGACCTTGGCATTGTATATTCGGGCGACTCGACTCCGATATGCGGCTGCCCTTAAATCAGCCTCTCCGCGCCTCTCATCGAGCAGATCCAGGGATTCGGCAAGTAGCATGGCATTCGTTTTCGGATCATAATATGTCACGCGATGAGAATGAACTTCCATTTCGACCGGAGTAACGGCTTCAGAGCCATAAGATAGAGAAAATGGAGTGTGTCTGGTTGTAGTTTTGTGAGTCGTCCGATAAGCCCATAAGGCCATAGGAAGTTCATCAACCCACTTGCCCCCGGCCATTTCCAGTCGTTTCTTCAAAATAGATTTGATAACCTTACTAACGGCTTCGACTTGGCCATTCGCTTGTGGGTGTGCAACTGCGGAGAATTTCTTATGGATATGGAATCATCGACAGAAGTTCTTGAATTCAGCGCTGTCAAACTGGGCTCCGTTATCGGTGATAATAGTATGAGGGAGACCGAACCGACAGATGATATTGCGTACTACAAAGTTGATAACTTTCTTCGTCGTGATTGTTGCAAGAGGTTCGGCTTCTGGCCATTTTGTGAAGTAATCGACTGGGACGATGGCATACTTCGCGCCACCTTTGGCCAAAGGCAATGTACCAATTATATCAATCCCCTATATTGCAAATAGCCATGGACTGACCATTTGGGTTATCTCAGTAGGCGGGGCTCTAGGAATCCGAGCGTGTTTTTGGCATTTATCACATTTTTTGGCAGTCCATGGTGTCGCGATTTACGGTAGGCCAATAATATCCATATCGGAGTACTTTCTTGGCAAGTGCTTGCCCCCCAGTTGATTGCCACATTCTCGTTCGTGCACATCGTGTAACACTCGTTTGATTTCGTCGTGTGCGATACACCGGAGAAGAGGAATAGAATATCCCTTTTGATACATAACTCCATTCTGAATGACAAATCGTGAAGCTTTTCGAAGAACTTGTTTTCTCTCACTTCGACGCTCGGGTAGTATGCCATGTTCAATGTAATCTTGGTAGGGGGTCATCCACGATTCCCTGCTGGTAAAAGCCTCAAATGTGCAACCAGTTTCCATCTGACCAATGCTCGGAGAAGATAGAGTTTCAACGGGAACGAGCCCCAACTGTTGAGCTTTTCCCGTACTTGCTAACTTTGCCAACGAATCGGCCTTCTGATTATGCTCCCAGGGAATGTAGAAAATGGCATAATAATCAAACTGATCAAGAACCTCCCGGACTCGAGTTAGGTAAGCAGCTAATCTTCGATCCTTAGCCTGATATTCTCCCCGGACCTGACATACGATTAGTTGGGAGTCACAGTAAATTTCCACCGCGGTAATTTTCAGATCGCGGGCAAGCTTCAAGCCAGCAAGTAGAGCTTCGTATTCGGCTTCATTATTGGTTGCATGGAACTCGAACTTTAAAGCATAACATATGGATCGGCCCTCGGGGGTTTCAAGTATTACCCCAGCGCCCGAGCACCGATCGTTGGATGCACCATCAGTGTGTAGCTTCCAGATGTACTCAGTAGATTTGCTGGTCTCAGGTAAGTCTTCAGGGACAGTGAACTCGGCTATAAAATCTCTAGGACTTGACCGTGAATAGCTCTCCTTGGAGAGTAAGTAATATCGAATTGACTCAGTTCGATGTTCCATTTGAGTAACCTACCAGACGTCTCAGGCCACGTGAGGACCTGTCGTAACGGCTGATCGGTGTATATAGTGATGGGATGAGCCTGAAAGTATGGATGGAGCTTCCTCGAGGCAACGACTACGTAGTAGGCTAATTTATCTAGCTTCGGATAGTTTCTCTCAGCTCCGGTGAGTCGTTTGCTAACATAGTAGACCGGTTTCTGCACTCGGTCTTCTTCCCGAACAAGGGCAGCACTGATCGCGTTTTCTGATACCGCCAAGTAAAGATACAACTGTTCGTGGTTGATCGGTTTTGAAATAATCGGCGGTGTGGAAAGATGTTGGACCAATGACTTGAATGCGTCTTCGCACTCCGTGGTCCATTCGATGTTTCGCTTCCCTTTTCGGATCAAATCGAAGAATGGGATGCATTTATCAGTGGACTTTGATATGAACCTACTCAGTGCTGCCACCTTTCCGTTGAGACTCTGGACTTGCTTTATAGTTTTCGGAGTTTGTAAATTTCTGATAGACCAGATCTTTTCTGGGTTGGCTTATATTCCTCAGGCGTTGACGATGAACCCAAGGAATTTTCCGGATGCGACTCCAAAATGACACTTAAGCGGGTTGAGCTTCATCCCGTATCTTCGATGGGTATTGAACATCGAATCCACGTCTTTAATGTGATCAGTAGAGTATCGTGATTTCACCAACATGTCGTCCACATAAACCTCCATTGTTTTTCCAATCTGGTCAGCGAACATCCGGTTAACCAATCGTTGGTAAGTTGCTCCGGCGTTTTTCAATCCGAAGGGCACGACATTGTAGCAGTATAGTCTCAGATCGGTTACGAAGCTCGTATGCTCTTGGTCAGGCACATGCATGGGTATTTGATTATAGCCAGAGTAAGCATCCATGAATGATAGCAATTCGTGTCCGGCCGTTGAATCCACAAGTTGATCAATTCGGGGGAGTGGAAAGCTGTCTTTCGGACAAGCTTTATTTAAGTCAGAATAATCAATGCACGTTCTCCACTTCCCATTTGGTTTTTGGATAAGCACAGGGTTGGATACCTACTCCGGGTACAGAGCATCTCGGATAAACCCATTCACCTTCAGCTTATCAAATTCTTCTTTAAGGGCGGCAGATCTCTCTGGATCCATATCGCGTCTTTTTTGTTTGACCGGGATATACCACGGGTCAACATTCAGGGTGTGGCTCACGATGTCCGGCGAGATTCCACACATATCAGAGTGCGTCCAGGCAAATACATCAAGATTCACCCGGAGAAAATCAACCAATTCCTGTTGCGTTTCTTGGCTTAACTGAGACCCAACCTTCAACATTCTTGAACCATCATCATCATTGTCGATTGGAAAATCAATCGTCAGTTCAGCCGGAGAAGCTTGACTCTCTGTGGATTCCTCTGTGTTATTATTGTCTCTCGGGTCAAGATCTTTTTGGAATTGGTTGTGGTGCTCGGGCTAAGGCCCAGGCACCAATTGTCAATTGTTCGCAAAACGGACGCAGAGAGATTCCTCTACGCCCTTTCCTTTCTCTTTTCAGTGCGCCTCGCGCAGCTCCGCAACATAACTGGCTCTTCTAGCAGCCTGATCTCCTTGAATGACTCCAATCCCATGATCAGTGGGGAACTTCAACGTTAAACACCACGGGGCGATTGCCGCCCTGAATTCTGCAAGGGCCGGTCGGCCCAAGAAAGCATCATACGGAGAGTGAATATCTAAAACAACAAACTGTACCATTCGAACCCTTCGGCGTTCTCCAACTCCTAACTCCACTGGTAACTCCACCACTCCATTGGGTATATTAGCACTTCCATCGAAGCCATGGATTCTAGATTGACAAGGTTTTAAATCTTTGGCTTCCATCTTCATTTGATCATATGCTCTTTTAAACAAAATGTTCACCGAACTCCCACTGTCCACCAGGATCCTCTTCATCCAAGCAGGACCAACCTTGGCCGATATGACTAGTGGGTCAATGGTTGGGGCTTCGACCCTATCAGCATCTCGGTTTCTAAATACGATATCGTCTGCCATCGTTCTCTGTAGTTTGGCCGGAGCCCCTTCATCAAAACTACTACAACATTCAAAATCAACATGCTGGATCGAACTGGCATATGACTCCATCTCCTTCCAACTTCGGTCTGTCGGGTGGGGACCACCACTGACTGTATTAATAACTAACCTTCCGCCTATACGGGCAGGTTCCTCTCGTCTCTCTTGAGTTTGCACACGATTTTGATTGGATGGGCCCGCATCACAAGACTGCGGCGCCCGAACGAACTGATCCAGCTTCCTCTCTCTGATCAATTTCTCAATGAGGTCTTGCAAATGTCTACACTCATTGGTGTTATGTCCATAACTTTCATGGAATCTACAGTACTTTCCTGTTTGGATCTGCCTCTCCGACGATGGTTTTGGAGCAGGCTTCTTATACTGCATAGCGTTGCAAGTCTATAGATACACGTTCTCCAACGACATGTTCAGCGGTGTATGAGTATCAAACATCAGGGCCCTACGTTATGGTCCACGGTTCTGATCTCGTTTTCTACTCTGACTATCACCGTTCCTCGGATGTTGAGTCTGTTTATTCTGAATATTTAACTGGACTATTTGTACCAAAATTGGGTACAACACTCTTCGGGAGTCTTTTGAAGAGATAATAAATGAAGAATATGAATTAAAAATGATGATTATCTAACAAAAACTCCAAACAACAGTGAAGTAAAGACAAAGGCAAGCAATTTATAGTGGTTCGGCACGTTGCCTACGTCCACTGTGAAGTTTTAGCAATTTTATTGATTCTCTTTCAACGTTTACAAGCGATTACAGCAAGCAACAGCGGGATACAACTGAAAATTCGAAATCAACAACTAGTATACGATGTAGAACGATGAAGATCTCAATCCGGCAGAGTCTGTGCACTTGAGAGTCGAAAGATCCCTTTTCCGTTGGCTCTGGGGCTCTATTTATAGGCGTAGGCTGCTGATATTTCGCTGAAAACTCGGGAGACCACTTCTGGCACGTGAGGGGGCCCACATACCCGGTCTTAGGAAGTTCGGGCCCACTTTGGCATCGGTTCGAACTCCATTCGAACCGATCAAGAATTCATCCAATCGAGGTGAAATTTGGTGTGGACACTCTTCGACATGAATGCAAGCTTCTATGAAAATTTCGTGGCATTTGGATCAGTGGATTGAGAGATATGATGCATTCGAAAAGGGGTTCATTGCGTGGTTGTTTGGTTCGAAACCATCCATTCGAACCGATGGTTTCGAACCGATGGTGGCACGTGCCTTCGTGGTGACGTGGAGCGTAAACTTCAAACCGACTCGGTCTTCTCTCCGAATTGACCGCTTCGACTCCATGTATCTCGGCGTGTTCGAACCGATGGACGATACGTCATCGTGGCCGGTTGACCCAGTGGATTCGAACGAAGCTTCACAGATGGGTTCGAAGAAGGCTCCCATGATGGGTTCGAACAAGGCTTCACAGATGGCTTCGAACAACCGATGCTTGATGGGTTTGAACTTGTGTTTCTCTGATGGATGCGAGCTTTGCAACCTCTCCATGGACATGAGGCCCACCGACGCGAACCAGATGGCTTCGAAGTTAATGGATTCGAACCGAGGCACTCCGATGGGTTCGAAGTCCATCGATTCAAAGGTGATTGATTCGAATGGTACTTGACGATGGGTTCAAAGACACCTACCGTGATGGGTTCGAAACCAGTGCTTTCCCCTTCAAGTCGAATCAATCATAACTTGAGCGTATGAACTCGGATTGACTCGAAATTTGAGATGAAGGCTCTTATGGTCTTTCTTGTCTTGTCCTATCAATTGTAGTATAATTCGGACTCGGACAAAATTCAGCGATATCCATAGCGAAACGAAGTATGGCCAATCTCTGATATGAACCATCCTTTGTTTTCGATCGATCTGTTGGCATCACGGCTTTGCCAAAAAGCGGGAAAACATTTTTCCCCCCAAAGTACGTCTTGTGGGAACATAACGTGCTTTGAATAGCTGCAATTTCTTTCTGAACAATTATTGCTCTCTTTTTTGTTGAGACTCGTACTCCGTATTGCTATAACCTTGCGTTGACATGATTGATTGCTGTATAATAGTGCTTAGCTGTTGGCTGTTGCACTTGTAACAATATAAGTACTCGATCCCTGTAAATATTTAAAATCGAATGTTAGTTTGACATTTATGCACATATGTTAGTTTGACCCTTGTTAACATTGTGCGTCCACGAGTCGTTGTCAGCTTGGTTGTCCATTGAATTTCTTATCGATTCTCTCCTGAATCGATTTGGAAATTTAAGTTGAGACAATGCATGATGGTTGTTATGAAAAATACCTTCGTATCGATCCTCTCCTGGACCGATATAGAAGGTCGAAGGAAACGACTTTGGGTTGTGTGAAAGTGATACTTCGAACCGATGCGTTGGAACATTGATGGGTTCGAAATCTACATTCGAACCGGCGTGAGAGGATGGATTCGAGATAGTAGTTCGTATCGATAGGTTATGAAGGATACGAAACAGTCGTTCGTATTGATTGGTTGTGATGGATGCAAAATCCCTATTCGTAACGGTAGGTTGTGGATGGAGTTGTGGGTTTGCTGGTGTGAACAGGGCTTTCGAATCGATGTGCCCAATGTTTGTTTCGCATCGATGCAGCTCGTCGCTCTGCTGTGCGCTTCGTACCGATGAAATGCGGGGGTAACTTCGAACCGCTAGGGTCCTAGGCCGATGGGTTCGAAGGTTGACCTCGAACCGATACGATAATGGACCGGTTGTGACCGGTGGAGTTAACTGGGATACGAAACGGTCCGGTCACTTTCTAGGCCTCATATAAATAGCAGGGAGCCTCACTTTTTCACTTTTTACTTTTTTACTTTCTGCCTCGTATTTTTGTACTCTGCATCGTTTCGATACCTTAGAGAAGAAGGAACTGCGTTACGTATTCGAACCATTCAGGATCCAAGACTATAACTCCTCGAATCCATCACTTAAACTAGGTAATTAGCCTCGAATCCAAATGGAAAAGTTACTTCGAACCTATCTCTCCTTCATCGATTGCTTAGTCTCGAGATTGGCAAAACCAGATCTGGTTTAGGAAGGCTTCGAACCGATGTGTGGATTCGAGTTCGAATCGATGATGGCGGCGTCACTCCTCGTTGGATTTCGCATCGATCCCTGGAATGACTTTATGAGGGTGACATAGTTCGCACCGATTGACCATCTTTGATGGTTCCATTCAAATCGATGGTTTCGAATCATTCAACCATCGGTTCGAAGTTCTCCACTTTGCATCGACATGGAGGGCATCGATTCGTACGTGGCCGATGTTAAGTTGAGGGTTTCCTTATCGGTTCGAACCAGTCAACCAAGCATCGATTCGAAGTCATCCTTCATTGATCGATTCGAACTTGACACCTGATCATCGATTCGAAGCGTGCCTTTCTGCATCGATTCAAAATGACTGTAGGATGGGTTTGAATGCGTTCCCTTTATTCGGTTCGAACCCTCTATGATGGATATCAAAGTTTGACATTTTGTAAGCATAAGTCCGGCGAGCTTCATCCTTGCATATTTGGACTTGATAGTCACACTGCACACTTGACCACCTTTCGAAGCTCGTCGATGGAACCATAACAACTTCTATCCAAATCAGATTCCATCATACAAACGGTTCAGTGATGACGGTCAGCGATGACGGTCATCATAACTGGAGAAATTAGCTTTGTCGTTTGCATGTTCCCTTTAATCCTGCGACACTTATTCAAGTAATGCATGGCACTATACAACATACACTCATACACTTTGCATTGGGGAACGCACGGCTCCTTTGTCGTCCAACAACGGTTTCTCATGAGTTAGCTAGTCATGGAACCCTCAAGTTCACAACAGCAGGAGGTCTAAAGCAGAGCTGCTCCGAGACTAGAGGTTCCAGATATCGAACCTGAGATCATTGATCTGGCCCCGGACGAACTTCCCAATGCGTCTTTTATTGCCAATCCGTCGGACTCCGTTCAATCTAATATTTCTGAAGATATGTTGGGGAGAATATGCTTGAGGCACGGCCTGTCACTGGATGACGTGTTATTGCCGGGACCGAATGATAGACCACACAACCCGCCGGAGGGATATACAACATTTAATCGCCACGCGTGCGCGGCTGGGACGCTTCCTCCGTTCAACGAGTACATAAGGGAAGTGTTGTCCTTTTTAAGGATCGCCCCATCTCAACTACACCCGAACGGATATGCCTCCATGAATAGTTTATTCATCGTCTTCATGGAGTACCTTCATAGACCGCCGATCCCGACCGAGATCAGATATCTATTTAATTTCAAAACTCGAGGAGATTACCCTTCCTTCACATTTTTGGAAGCGGTGAGGAATTTCCAGGTGGTCACTCGGTCCTGGACCAGATTGAGTTACTATAGGACAGAATGGTTCTATGTCAGGTGTCCTCGGGGGTTTGCCCGGCGATGGTTATTCAGACGTGAGTGTAGCTGAGTTATCAAGTAATTACTAAGGCAATTGCGGTTAAAGTGAAACTTATGTTTTTTCTCTTTTTTACAGCGACGATTCAGCGACCTGAGGGCGAACAATTTAAGGAGATAGTGCGAGTACTTTGAGAAGTCCCGAGTGAAGATAGGGATATCGAGTCGCTTTTGACTGATAGGAATCTTCAGACTTACGGGTTGATCGAACGGGGGCAGAGCATACAGTTTGAGGTGGCATTAAGGACTGTTTCGAAGAAGCGAGTCAAGCACAAGAAGCCCAAAGTTACTATAGCCAAGGAGGCTGATTCTGAAAGAACTCATGCTGACGACGAGCCATTGTTGGAGCCTACGGACGTGGTTCAGGATGTTGAAGAGCAAAGAAAATGCAAGGCAGCCGTCGTCAAGTCAACTAAGAAGGGGAGATGGAAATCTGTTGCCACGGCCCGATCCTCTCCCGGAGTTAGAATTTCTGAGATGTCCCCTCCGCGAACTGAAAGTCTTTACAAAGGGCTAACCGATCTTCCAATCCCGGATGATGTGTCTTTTCAACATGATGCTGGGTTGGAGGAGTTCCATCGTACCCTTGAATTGAGCGAGCCTTTTATTACTAGCTCAGCCGACACTTCTGGTTGGTCGGGGGGGATACATATTTACACACATTTCACGACACTACATAGTCCTGAGTCCTAGGTCATCAGTTTCGAGAAATCACTAACTTTATTCTCATTTCGCTTTGTAGATATTATGACTGGACGCGGCTCAATGCTAGGGAGCCTGCGACATGCTCGCAAATCTTCCTCATATTACGAGTCACAATGGAGAGAAAAAGATAGGGATTACGATCGCAGGTACTCCGAGTATTCTAGCCAAGAACGGAGAGATAGGGATTACAGACATCGGTCTCGATCGCGCACTCCTCCCCCAAGAGTTCCTATACAACCTCCTGTCCATGTTTCTCGTCCTTCTGATTCCCCGCACTACCAGTCGGCCTCTCAAACTTCTAAGCATGAATCTCGCCATCCCAGATCTAAGGCAATGTCTCCAATAGTTGCGGAACAA
Source organism: Allium cepa (assembly GCA_030765085.1). Lineage (NCBI taxonomy): Eukaryota > Viridiplantae > Streptophyta > Magnoliopsida > Asparagales > Amaryllidaceae > Allium > Allium cepa. The sequence continues at coordinate 247,321,430 of CM060930.1, forward strand.
CCTCCTACTGAAATTTCGTGGGAAGGAGCAATCAGGCTTGCTCAACTGAAGAAGGACTTTCCAAATATTTGTTTTGATAATTACATTTTTCCTCTTCACTTGAAAAGAATCCCGCCGGAGGCCGAGCAGACGGCGCACGATTATGTGCACGACTTTTATGCCCAATACAGGGCGTGGTACAAGGCGGCCGAGAAAGCGTCGTCTTTGGCCTTTGAGCGTGGGGCCACCATCGAGAAATTGTAGGCTGAGTTAGCTCAAAAGAGTCGTATTATTGATGTGCTAAACACTAAAGCCGAATCTTCTCGGAAATCTAAAATGGAGGCTATCAAAAAGGCCAACGAAGCCCAAGCAACGATGGATAGGATGAAACGTGAGCACTATGCCACGGTAGAGGACATGGACCATTGAAACACCCTGGTCACTGCTGAGAGGGACGCAGCCCTGAAGGAGTTAAACGAGCTTAAGTCCAAATTTTCCGAAATCGCCAAGGATAGGGATGATGCGGATAATGCAGCCCAGGAGGCGTGTGAACAAGCCGGGGTTCTCCGGACTGAACGGGATGCAGCAGTAGCCAAGGTCTAGGCGGTTGAGACGGAGGTCAAGGAGAAAGTTCATCAAGCGGAGGCCAGGATGGAGGCCGATATTGAAGATTTGCTCATCACTTACAATGCCAACGTGTTGAGACACCGAAATTTGGCCTGGCTCCAAGATCACTCGATACACCTCCGCAGCGCTTGGGGTCGATTGGTTGAGGAAGAAGAGGAAGCACGTCCGGGTGAATCAGTCGACCGATTTGAACTTGAAAACTGGCTGCTGACAGACAATGAGAAAAGGATCCTCCACGACGCTATTATTGCTCATGAGAAGGAGATGGTTGGTGGCCGATCTCTGGAGGTTGGAGAGGGATCAGGTGTTGAGCATCACTCTACTGTTACCGAAATCACCGCTCCACCTTCGGTAATGCCTGTATCGGTGGTCGGTTCAAAATCTGTTCCTGCTTATGACCCAGAACAGCCGCGGTTATCTCCCATTCGGGAACACGTCTCTGAGGCCGTCCAACTGTCAACGATCCAAACTGAGGAAGGTACTTGAACATGTCTCAAGTGTGCTTTTATTAAGCGTTTGTTTTGGAGAGATTGCTCATATCTTCTTTTCCTCTTTGCTCAGTAACTGAAGCCACTCCAGCATCTTCGACTCAGGAGTCCATTCAAGGGCAAAAAGCCATCACCACTGAAACGACTATAGTGACGACGTCAGTGCCTACTAAGATGGCGCAGGGGAGGTCCTTATCTCTTGACGAACAAATGGTGAGCGAGCTGCTTGGTCAACAGGGTGATCCCTTTACAGAATTGCCATTTATCATCAGTGACCTCCCTCCAACCTCTAGCTCTTCAATGCAGATTGCGGGTGCCCCCAGCCAAGCCCAAACGATTCGTGATGAATAGATCTTGGCCGAGATTCATGCAGAATTAGAAGCTGCGGAGCAAAGTAGTAGTGTTGGTGGCAGTACGGAGGTGCATAGCCCAACGCCTTTAAGGACAACAACATCATGTGGCACTATCCCATCTTCCATTGCGGGTCCGGTCCCTCCTACTCCTCCGGCAGGGAGCCTTCATTTAGATTCGAGCTCTGGGGAGTACATTGACATTATGCCCCCTACCGAAGAGCAGCCACCGGAGAGGAGGCCATCCAAACGAAGGATTTCCATTCCTAGTGACTCTGATGACGAACCACTGATAAGGAAGCCAAGAAAGAAGGAATAGATCGGCCTCCCAAACAGATTTTTTGGTAGATAGGAACTTGTTTTCGTTTTTTTATTAGGCCGTGTATAGATGCAGGTTCGGCCCCTGCTAATAGGGATTCTTTTTTGGGAGAACTTATTTGCATGTAAGTCCTTGTCTTCAGTTAGTTGAAATAAAATTTAGTTTCTTTGTTTCAACTCTCATTTCTTTTGTGCTTAAGTGTTTGCAGTGCTTTGCGTTCAGTCTGGTGTACTTGTGGTGTTTTTACCGTCAAGTAGAGTCCGTTTTATTTGCCAAGTCTGAGAATCTTGGTCGCAAGTTGTGATCGATGAATAATCGAACTTCGGACATTGTATCACTTTGGTTAGCATTAACACTTTGCTTTTTGCTCCCTATTCTCGGGGAATAACATTTATGCTCCGGTGGTTGACTGCGTTTATTGCAAACCTTAAGCACATGTCCACATTCGGGGGACTTAAATAATTTGAGATCGATAATCCGGTTCTCACTCTGGGAATTCGAGAGTTATCGATGTTTGTAGCACGGTTCATGCTCCGGGAACTTGGAATTGATATTCACATTCCAATTCACACTCTGCAAACTTTGAGTTAGTATTAACATTTCAGTTCGCGCTACGGGAACTTTGACTTGGTATTTGTGCTCCAATTCACACTCCAGGAATTTGGAGATAGCAAGTATGTTTGGGTTCGCGCTTCGGGAACCTGCAATTTATATATATACTCCATTGATGTTCTACGAAGTTGGGGTTAGCCGCTGGATGGTCAGTCACATCTACGTGTGCTTTTTAGGAGTCTCCCATTCGGGGAACGATGGATTCAACTTTTATACTCCAATTCACGCTCTGGGAAGTTGGAGTCCGTCCGCACTCCGGGAACAAATTGTTGAATGTGTTGAGTCAAGATTTTTATAGAGTTTTGATTTTTGACAAAGGAATAAGCCGTGATCGACAAAAAGAAGTTATTCATTGAAGAAACACAAAGAGCTCCATATATTAGAGGTTGATTATTTGGTATGTTAGTAATTTATGTTAAAAATCTATCCTCAAATAATCATATAACTTCAATCTTTCAATATATATACATATGCACATTAACTGTGCAAATTGGACTAAACCGGTCGACCGGTTGAAAATAAGGTGGTCGACCGTTTTTGCCCAGAATGCACAGATAACATGCACACATGCACATAACGTATATATATTTGAATTCCTGTCTACCGGTCCATTTTTGACCTGTCGACCGTTTTTAAATAGAAAGCAACTTTTCCAAAAGACACTTCTCTTCTCCAAAGGTTGCATCTCCTATCTTTCATCAATGATCATAACTCTTAATGGAAACTGTTCACAAAGAGTTACAACTATTTTTCTCTATATATACTCATCTAAATCATTGATTCAAACATAAGTTTTTACACGATCATATATGCTCTCTAATCTAATCTCTAACACTCCTGCATTCTAAAAATTAATTTAGCTTATTGAATCATTGAAATTATTTCATATCTTTTGATTCAATAAGTAAATACCTTCTTTAATCTTTACAAAACATCATTCATATTCTTTGAGGATAAGATTATAGGAAGGGTGTACTACTAGTGACAAATCCGTGTTTTCAAGAACACAAGTTGTCAACAACAATTGTATTTGTTTTTGTTGAAGTCCTCGTGTTGTAAGAGGCAAGTGTTGAAGTCCTCGGTGTTGTAAGAGGCAAGTGTTGAAGTCCTCAGTGTATTAGAGGCGTGAAATCCCGTTCGGCTGTTCGGGTATTGTAAACCTGTTCCTCCGGGTGAAGCGAGGTAGTTAATAGTGAAAATCCAGATAGGAGTCTGGGACTGGACGTAGGACGGTGCTCCGAACCAGTATAAAAATCTCTGGTGTGATTTTTCTATTTTTTATTTTTACTTTGCTACTATCATCTATTTTCCGCATTTATATTATTGTCCATATTACACGATCCGTGTGTACTATATTAGCACATATAATTGTATACACACCGCACTTTCAATTGGTATCAGAGCATAGCGACTTTCATTTGGTATCGGAGCAATAAATGGCTACAAAGAGATCTAGTCAAGGCAATAAGAAAAGGAAGAGCAATAAAGAACAATCAAAGGAGCAAACAAACAAATGCTTCATGGCAAAAGATAACGAGGTTAGTGATCTAACTTTTGATGATATGATAGAAATAAATTCAGAACTTCTAGACACTTTAAAAAGTCTCAAAAGAAAATATAAGGAAGCTCTGGAAAATCAGAAGAAAGCAGAATTCGAAAGAAATATGCTTAAAGACGAGAAGAGAATATTAGAAGAAGAACTTGAGAAAATTCAAGATTCAGACAATTCTCAACTCGCTCTATTAAGTCAAGAAATAGAAGCTCAAAAAGAAAAGAATAATGCTCTAGCTTCTGAAAATCATGAGTTAAAAACAAAAATTAAAATTATTGAGTTAGATAACACTAGTCTCAAAACTAAGCTTGATGACATTACTAAAAATATTTCCAATTTTAATAAAGGGAGAGAAAATTTATGCAGAATTATTGAAAATTCTCAACCTGCTTCAAATAAGAAGGGATTAGGTTATGTTAAGAATTCAAAAGCTCACAATGATAGAAGTGGTGTAGGCTATAAACAAGCTAAAAGTAAAAATAGTACTACATATGCATTCATGTATACTAACTTTAGTGCTAGTACTAGTAATCAAGATAGTTTTAAAACCAGTTATAGTTATAATAGTACTTTGCTTAGAAATGATAGAAATTATTCTTCAAGTACTAAGCTAATGACTAATAGTATTAAGATATGGATTCCAGCTAATATGATTGATCATGATAAACAACTTTATATTAGCAACTATTATGAGAATGTAATTTGTAATGAAAATTATATTTATAAAGGTTCAACCACACCCAAATGGGTATGGTTTCCAAAGACCTAACCCCCCGGACCCTAACATAGTAAGTGGGTACCGAAAATTATTATTATTTTTTACAGGTACTCAGAGAAACAAAACGAAAAGGATAGATTTTGGAATTTCAAAGAATGTTCCATATGTTTAATAGAATTACGTGCTTACAATAAAATATGGACTTCGGTAAATATGGTAAAATTTATTTTACTTTTCCTTCATAATTAATAATGAGTTCATCTCGTTATATACAAGATATTTTATATATTTCCTCATTCTTTTTTATAATGACAAAGGGGGAGAAATTCATATGCATATAAATAGAGGGAGATATTATACTTAGGAGGAGATGTTATACTTAGGTGGAGATGTTATACTTAGGTGGAGCTTTAAAGACATTATCTGGCACTTGTGTGAATGTTATTTTTGATCTGTGATAGTGGTTTTATGTTATGTTGCCTATAATCTGTTTTACATCTTCCATTTAACAACTCCTTTTTGTCGATGACAAAGGGGGAGAAAGTGCTAACAATTATTTGCAGGAATATATATATATATATATATAAGACAAAATCTCAGGGGGAGATCACATATTCAGGGGGAGATTCAGAACTTCAGATATATGTTGTCATCAATCAAAAAGGGGGAGAATGTTGAGTCAAGATTTTTATAGAGTTTTGATTTCTGACAAAGGAATAAGCCGTGATCGACAAAAAGAAGTTATTCATTGAAGAAACACAAAGAGCTCCATATATTAGAGGTTGATTATTTGGTATGTTAGTAATTTATGTTAAAAATCTATCCTCAAATAATCATATAACTTCAATCTTTCAATATATATACATATGCACATTAACTGTGCAAATTGGACTAAACCGGTCGACCGGTTGAAAATAAGGTGGTCGACCGTTTTTGCCCAGAATGCACAGATAACATGCACACATGCACATAACGTATATATATTTGAATTCTTGTCTACCGGTCCATTTTTGACCTGTCGACCGTTTTTAAACAGAAAGCAACTTTTCCAAAAGACACTTCTCTTCTCCAAAGGTTGCATCTCCTATCTTTCATCAATGATCATAACTCTTAATGGAAACTGTTCACAAAGAGTTACAACTATTTTTCTCTATATATACTCATCTAAATCATTGATTCAAACATAAGTTTTTACACGATCATATATGCTCTCTAATCTAATCTCTAACACTCCTGCATTCTAAAAATTAATTTAGCTTATTGAATCATTGAAATTATTTCATATCTTTTGATTCAATAAGTAAATACCTTCTTTAATCTTTACAAAACATCATTCATATTCTTTGAGGATAAGATTATAGGAAGGGTGTACTACTAGTGACAAATCCGTGTTTTCAAGAACACAAGTTGTCAACAACAATTGTATTTGTTTTTGTTGAAGTCCTCGTGTTGTAAGAGGCAAGTGTTGAAGTCCTCGGTGTTGTAAGAGGCAAGTGTTGAAGTCCTCAGTGTATTAGAGGCGTGAAATCCCGTTCGGCTGTTCGGGTATTGTAAACCTGTTCCTCCGGGTGAAGCGAGGTAGTTAATAGTGAAAATCCAGATAGGAGTCTGGGACTGGACGTAGGACGGTGCTCCGAACCAGTATAAAAATCTCTGGTGTGATTTTTCTATTTTTTATTTTTACTTTGCTACTATCATCTATTTTCCGCATTTATATTATTGTCCATATTACACGATCCGTGTGTACTATATTAGCACATATAATTGTATACACACCGCACTTTCAATTGGTATCAGAGCATAGCGACTTTCATTTGGTATCGGAGCAATAAATGGCTACAAAGAGATCTAGTCAAGGCAATAAGAAAAGGAAGAGCAATAAAGAACAATCAAAGGAGCAAACAAACAAATGCTTCATGGCAAAAGATAACGAGGTTAGTGATCTAACTTTTTATGATATGATAGAAATAAATTCAGAACTTCTAGACACTTTAAAAAGTCTCAAAAGAAAATATAAGGAAGCTCTGGAAAATCAGAAGAAAGCAGAATTCGAAAGAAATATGCTTAAAGACGAGAAGAGAATATTAGAAGAAGAACTTGAGAAAATTCAAGATTCAGACAATTCTCAACTCGCTCTATTAAGTCAAGAAATAGAAGCTCAAAAAGAAAAGAATAATGCTCTAGCTTCTGAAAATCATGAGTTAAAAACAAAAATTAAAATTATTGAGTTAGATAACACTAGTCTCAAAACTAAGCTTGATGACATTACTAAAAATATTTCCAATTTTAATAAAAGGAGAGAAAATTTATGCAGAATTATTGAAAATTCTCAACCTGCTTCAAATAAGAAGGGATTAGGTTATGTTAAGAATTCAAAAGCTCACAATGATAGAAGTGGTGTAGGCTATAAACAAGCTAAAAGTAAAAATAGTACTACATATGCATTCATGTATACTAACTTTAGTGCTAGTACTAGTAATCAAGATAGTTTTAAAACCAGTTATAGTTATAATAGTACTTTGCTTAGAAATGATAGAAATTATTCTTCAAGTACTAAGCTAATGACTAATAGTATTAAGATATGGATTCCAGCTAATATGATTGATCATGATAAACAACTTTATATTAGCAACTATTATGAGAATGTAATTTGTAATGAAAATTATATTTATAAAGGTTCAACCACACCCAAATGGGTATGGTTTCCAAAGACCTAACCCCCCGGACCCTAACATAGTAAGTGGGTACCGAAAATTATTATTATTTTTTACAGGTACTCAGAGAAACAAAAGGAAAAGGATAGATTTTGGAATTTCAAAGAATGTTCCATATGTTTAATAGAATTACGTGCTTACAATAAAATATGGACTTCGGTAAATATGGTAAAATTTATTTTACTTTTCCTTCATAATTAATAATGAGTTCATCTCGTTATATACAAGATATTTTATATATTTCCTCATTCTTTTTTATAATGACAAAGGGGGAGAAATTCATATGCATATAAATAGAGGGAGATATTATACTTAGGAGGAGATGTTATACTTAGGTGGAGATGTTATACTTAGGTGGAGCTTTAAAGACATTATCTGGCACTTGTGTGAATGTTATTTTTGATCTGTGATAGTGGTTTTATGTTATGTTGCCTATAATCTGTTTTACATCTTCCATTTAACAACTCCTTTTTGTCGATGACAAAGGGGGAGAAAGTGCTAACAATTATTTGCAGGAATATATATATATATATATATAAGACAAAATCTCAGGGGGAGATCACATATTCAGGGGGAGATTCAGAACTTCAGATATATGTTGTCATCAATCAAAAAGGGGGAGAATGTTGAGTCAAGATTTTTATAGAGTTTTGATTTCTGACAAAGGAATAAGCCGTGATCGACAAAAAGAAGTTATTCATTGAAGAAACACAAAGAGCTCCATATATTAGAGGTTGATTATTTGGTATGTTAGTAATTTATGTTAAAAATCTATCCTCAAATAATCATATAACTTCAATCTTTCAATATATATACATATGCACATTAACTGTGCAAATTGGACTAAACCGGTCGACCGGTTGAAAATAAGGTGGTCGACCGTTTTTGCCCAGAATGCACAGATAACATGCACACATGCACATAACGTATATATATTTGAATTCTTGTCTACCGGTCCATTTTTGACCTGTCGACCGTTTTTAAACAGAAAGCAACTTTTCCAAAAGACACTTCTCTTCTCCAAAGGTTGCATCTCCTATCTTTCATCAATGATCATAACTCTTAATGGAAACTGTTCACAAAGAGTTACAACTATTTTTCTCTATATATACTCATCTAAATCATTGATTCAAACATAAGTTTTTACACGATCATATATGCTCTCTAATCTAATCTCTAACACTCCTGCATTCTAAAAATTAATTTAGCTTATTGAATCATTGAAATTATTTCATATCTTTTGATTCAATAAGTAAATACCTTCTTTAATCTTTACAAAACATCATTCATATTCTTTGAGGATAAGATTATAGGAAGGGTGTACTACTAGTGACAAATCCGTGTTTTCAAGAACACAAGTTGTCAACAACAATTGTATTTGTTTTTGTTGAAGTCCTCGTGTTGTAAGAGGCAAGTGTTGAAGTCCTCGGTGTTGTAAGAGGCAAGTGTTGAAGTCCTCAGTGTATTAAAGGCGTGAAATCCCGTTCGGCTGTTCGGGTATTGTAAACCTGTTCCTCCGGGTGAAGCGAGGTAGTTAATAGTGAAAATCCAGATAGGAGTCTGGGACTGGACGTAGGACGGTGCTCCGAACCAGTATAAAAATCTCTGGTGTGATTTTTCTATTTTTTATTTTTACTTTGCTACTATCATCTATTTTCCGCATTTATATTATTGTCCATATTACACGATCCGTGTGTACTATATTAGCACATATAATTGTATACACACCGCACTTTCAATTGGTATCAGAGCATAGCGACTTTCAGAATGTTTATACTCCAATTCACACTCTAGGAAGTTGGAGTCCGTTCGCACTCCGAGAACGAGTTATTGAATGTTTATACTCTAATTCATACTCTGGGAAGTTGGAGTCCATTCGCACTCCGGGAACGAGCTATTGAAAATTTATACTCCAATTCACACTCTGGGAAGTTGGAGCTATTGTTTATACTCTAGTCCGCGCTCCGAGGACTTAGAGTTATTTCAATGTTTATACTCCAGTTTGCACTCTGGGAATCTGGAGTTAGTGTGAGGATTGTCGTGTATCAATCCTTTTAAATATTAACGTGGTGACATGCCCCCGAGCTTAGGCTTCACATAGCGAGTGACCGGTCGTATCACAGTCACTCCCTACTTGAATTAAATCCCACCATATGATGGAACTTAGCTCTTCATGCATTGTGATGTTTTGCGGCGTATTTGATAAATCACAGCTCTGGCTCGAAGAGATAGCATTTTATTGCTGAAATGAGAAAATATGGAAAAGTCAGCTGCCTTATTACAAGTTCGAGTTTCAAAATGCAAAAATAAAATGCAAAGGAAATAACGAGCTAGAACAAATAAAGCCCGTTATGTATAGTAGCGACGGAGACTCTCGCTATTCCAGGCTCTCGGCAGAGTTAGACCATCAACGGTCGATAACTTGAATGTGCCATCTCCGAGCTTTTGTGAAATCACATATGGTCCTTCCCAATTTGGCTTCATGTGAGAAGGAACCGGATAAACTCTTTTGAGTACAAGGTCGCCAAGTTCAAAGGTCCGCGGTCGGACCTTGGCATTGTACATTCGGGCGACTCGACTCCGATATGCGGCTGGCCTTAAATCAGCCTCTTCGCGCCTCTTATCGAGCAGATCCGGGGATTCGACATGTAGTATAGCATTCATTTTCGGATCATAATATGTCACTCGATGGGAATGAACTTCCATTTCGACCGGAATAACAGCTTCAGCGCCATAAGATAGAGAAAATGGAGTGTGGCCGGTTGCAGTTTTGTAAGTCGTCCGATAAGCCCACAAGGCCATGGGAAGTTCATCAACCCACTTGCTCCCGGCATTTTCCAGTCGTTTCTTCAAAATAGATTTTATGACCTTAGTAACGGCTTCGACTTGGCCATTTGCTTGCGGGTGTTCAACAGCGGAGAATTTCTTATGGATATGGAATCATAGACAGAAGTTTTTGAATTCAGCGTTGTCGAATTGGGCTCCGTTATCAGTAATAACAGTATGCGGGAGACCAAACCGACAGATGATATTGCGTACTACAAAGTTGATAACTTTCTTCGTCGTGATTGTTGCAAGTTGTTCGGCTTCCGCCCATTTGGTGAAGTAATCGACTGCGATGATAGCATACTTCGCGCCACCTTTGGCCAAGGGCAATGTACCAATTATATCAATCCCCCATATTGCAAACGGCCATGGACTGACCGGTTGGGTTATCTCAGTAGGCGGGGCGCTAGGAATCCGAGCGTGTTTTTGGCATCTATCACATTTTTTGGCATAGTCCATGGCATCGCGATTTACAGTAGGCCAATAATATCCGTATCAGAGTATTTTCTTGGCAAGTGCTTGTCCCCCAGTGTGATCGCCACATTCTCCTTCGTGTACATCGTGTAACACTCGTTTGATTTCGTCGTGCGCGATACACCGGAGAAGAGGAATAGAATATCCCCTTCGATACATAACTCCATTTTGAATATCAAATCGTGAAGCCTTTCGTAGAATTTGTCTTTTCTCACTTCGACGCTCGGGCAATACACCACGTTCGATATAATCTCGATAAGGAGTCATCCATGACTCCCTATTGGAGGTAGCTTCAAATGTGAAACCGGTCTCCCTTCGATCAATGCTCGAAGAGGATAGGGTTTCAACCGGAACGACCCCCAACTGCTGACCCTCACCCGTACTTGCTAACTTGGCCAACGAATCAGCTTTATGATTGTGCTCTCGGGGTATGTAGAAAATGGCATAGTAATCGAATTGATCAAGCATCTCCAGAACTCGAGTTAGATAAGCGGCTAATCTTCGGTCTTTGGCCTGATATTCTCCTCGAACTTGACATACTATCAACTGGGAATCGCAGTAGATCTCTACAACGATGATTTTCAGATCGCAGGCAAGCTTTAGTTCGGTAAGTAGAGCTTCGTACTCGGCTTCATTGTTGGTTGCATGGAACTCGAACTTTAAAGCATAACATATGGATCGTCCCTCGGGGGTTTCAAGCACTACCCCAGCTCCCGAGCACCGATCGTTTGACGCACCATCATTGTACAGCTTCCATATGTATTCGGGAGATTTGCTGGTCTCGGGCAAGTCTTCGGGAACAGTGAATTCGGCTATAAAATCTGCTAGGACTTGGCCGTGAATGGCCCTTCTTGGAGTATAAGTGATGTCGAATTGACTCAGTTCGATGTTCCATTTTAGTAACCTACCAGACGTCTCAGGCCGTGTGAGGACCTGTCGTAACGGCTGATCGGTGTACACAGTAATAGGATGAGCTTGAAAATATGGACGGAGCTTCCTCGAGGCAATGACTAGGCAATATGCCAACTTTTCGAGCTTTGGATAATTTCTCTCGGCTCCGGTCAATCGTTTACTCACATAGTAGACCGGTTTTTGCACTCGGTCTTCCTCCCGGATTAATGCAGCACTGATTGCATTTTCAAATACCGCCAGGTAGAGATATAACTGTTCATGATCTCCATGCTTTGAAAGGATTGGTGGTACGGAAAGATGTTGTACTAGCGATTCAAATGCGCCCTCACATTCTACAGTCCATTCGAAGTTTCGTTTCCCTTTTTGAATCAAATCGAAGAAGAGAATGCATTTGTCGGTCGACTTCGAGATAAACCTACTCAGTGCTGCGACTTTCCCATTAATTCTTTGAACTTGCTTTATGGTTCTCGGAGTCTGAAGATTTCTGATAGCCCAGATCTTCTCGGGGTTGGCTTCTATTCTTCGGGCATTGACAATGAACCCAAGGAATTTTCCGGATGCGACTCCGAAATGACACTTTAGCGGATTAAGCTTCATCCCATATTTCCGGAGGATACTGAACATTGACTCCAGGTCTTTGACATGATCAACGGAGTATCGTGACTTCACCAACATGTCATCTACATAAACCTCCATAGTCTTCCCAATCTGATCGGCAAATATTCGGTTGACTAAGCGTTGATAAGTTGCGCCAGCATTCTTTAATCCAAAAGGCATGGCCTTGTAGCAGTATAATCCCAAGTCGGTTACGAAGCTTGTGTGCTCTTGATCGGGTACATGCATGGGTATCTGATTGTAACCTGAGTAATCGTCCATGAAGGATAATAACTCATGTCCTGCGGTTGAATCTAATAGTTGATCGATTCGGGGAAGCGGAAAGTTGTCTTTCGGGCAAGGTTTATTCAGGTCCGAGTAATCGATGCACGTTCTCCATTTCCCGTTTGGTTTCCGGACGAGTACAGGATTGGACGCCCACTCTGGGTATAAAGCGTCTCTAATGAACCCATTTGATTTCAACTTATCGACCTCTTCTTTTAGGGCGGCAGATCTCTCTGGATCCATACCACGCCTTTTTTGCTTGACCGGGACAAACCGCGTGTCAATATTTAGGGTGTGGCTCGCGATGTCTGGCGAGATCCCACACATATCAGAATGCGTCCAAGCAAATACGTCCAGATTTGCTTGGAGAAACTCGACCAATTCCCGTTGTGCCTGCAGGCTCAATTTCGACCCAATTTTCAACATCTTTGAATTATCGTTACCACTGATCGGAACGTCGATTGTTAATTCAGCTGGTGAAGCCTAACTTTCTCTAGATTCATCTTTATTCTTACTGTCTCGGGGGTCTAGATCCTTCTGGAATTGGTCGTGATGCCTGGGCCGAGGCCCAGGCGTTAATTGTCAATTGTCGGTGAAACGGACGCAGAGAGATTCCTCTACGCCCTTTCATTTTTCCTTTCGTTGCGCCTCTCGCTGCTCAGCAACATAGCAAGCTCTCCCCACAGCTTGATCTCCTTGTATAACCCCTATCCCACGATTAGTAGGGAACTTAAGGGTCAAACACCATGGGGCAATAGCTGCCCTAAATTTAGCGATGGCCGGTCGGCCCAAGAAAGCATTATACGGAGAAGGAATATCCAAGACAACAAATTGCAACATCCGAACTCTTCGGCATTCTCCCACTCCCAACTCCACCGGCAATTCAACCATTTCGGTTGGTATTGTCGCACTTCCGTTGAAGCCGTGGACTCGTGATTGACAAGGTTTTAAGTCCTTAGCTTCCATCTTCATTAAATCAAACAATATGTTCACAGAACTCCCACTGTCTACTAAGATCCTCTTCATCCAAGCAGGACCAACTTGAGCGGATATAACCAGTGGGTCGATCGTGGGGGCTTCGATTCTATCATCATCTCGACTTCTAAACACGATGTCGTCTGTCATCGTCTTCTGTTGTTTAGCCGGAGCCCCGTCTTCAGAATTGCTACAACAATCAAAGTCTGCATGCCTGATCAAACTGGCATACGACTCCATTTCCCCCCAGCTTCTGTCCGCCGGATGGGGACCACCACTTATTGTGTTGATAACCAACCTCCCGCCCGTACGAGCGGGTTCACCCTGCCTTTCCTGATTCTGTGTACGATTTTGATTGGATGGGCCCGCTCCACCAGACTGCGGTGCCCGAACAAACTGGTCCTACTTTCTCTCTCTGATTAACTTTTCAATGAGGTCTTGCAAATGCCTACACTCGTTGGTATTATGCCCGTAACTTTCATGAAACCTACAGAATTTTCCTGTTTGAATCTGCCTCTCCGACGAAGGCTTCGGAGCAGGCTTCTTGTATTGCATAGTATTACAAGTCTGTAGGTATACGTTTTCCAACGACGTGTTGAGTGGTGTATAACTATCAAACATTACGGCCCTACGCCTCTGACCATGATTCTGATCTTGCTTCTTGCTTCGGTTACACCGTTTCTCGGTCGTTGAGTCTGTTTATTTTGAATATTCAACTCGACTTTTCCTGAACTCTCGCCGGTCTGTTTAACCGCAACATTACTCTGAATCCCTTCACTGCTGGGCCTTGCATCGTTCTGCTTCCTAGACTGTTTCGCATCCTCTCGCCTCAAGAACTGAGCGGCTTTGGAATAGAAACGGTCCAACGATGCGGGAGGCTTTCCAACCAACCAATTGCCAAACTTGAAATCAGGATCGATTCCTTTAGTCAAAGCTATTAAGATAGAATTATCATTGGGGTTGGTGATCTCTGCACACGCAGCATTAAACCTCTCCAAATATCGTCTAAGTGTTTCTCCAGGAGCTTGAGTAACACTTGATAAGGTATTAACATCCTTAGGTCTGGCAATATGCATACGAAACTGCTCAACAAATTTGGTAGCTAACTGATCAAAAGAAGAAATAGATCGTGGTGGTAGTCGTGTAAACCACATCGTCGCAATTCCCCCTAAGGAAATGGGAAAACTACGGCATTGTACTGCGTCATCAGCTCTCGCAGCTGTCATTGACCATTCGTACTTCAAAATATGTTGATTTGGGTCGGAATTCCCTTCATACATGGGCAGGGTTGGCATTCTGAATCGCCTAGGAGGTTCAGCATACAATATGTCATCAGTGAACGGGGTATGACTTCGGGAGATTCCCCAATCGTCATTTGTTAGGCCCTGACTCTCGCGAATCATTTGGCGTACCATGGCTGAGAGGTCTGGTGTTGCTACATTCTGAGGGTGGTGAGCCAAAGTGTAGTCAGGTTCCACAGTGTGAGATGGGATCGGACGTTGTCGACGATCCATGTCTCGCCTCCTTGGCACAATGTCTTCCGGGACATAGGGTTCTGGTGCTCGTTCCTGCTGGTGGTAAGCCTGGTTGGAGTGATTTCGGGTATCAACTCCTATGTCAACCGCAGCGGTGGTGGCATGGTTATCCGCGGTGTGTTGCGGTACAACGCCCCTCGGGATGAGGGCCCTGTATGAAAACTAGCGGATGGGTCGACTCTTATCTGTCCCACGGTCAATGCTGGCTGGTGGTCAATGGCATGTGCATAGCTTTCCTCTAGCCTGGGACGGGTGGATTTGTGATTGTAGTCGGATGAAGCAGAACTTTCCGTGGAGGAACGAGACGCATGATCCCTCCTAGATCTTATACGCCCTTGGCGATCTAGTTGGCTGGCTAACTCAGTGTTGACGCGCATCTGCTCGGCTAGCTGTTGCCGACTTTCAGTTAGTTCTTGGAGCAACGTCTGCAACTCTTGCCTGGTGACCGGACCTGAGGGGTCGGAATGCCCGGTATCATCTTAGTTAGGTGGAGGTAGTTGCGCTGGATTTTGCCTATCCCGACCTTCTTGACTAACGGCAGATGTGGTTCTTGTGCTAACCATTTTAGATAGTGAACTCCTTCCCTAGACTTTGGCAAATCTGAATAGAACGGAAGGAATCTGAAGATGAAATCTGGATCTCTCCCTTAGATTTATGCAATCCGGTATCGGCGACAGATCCAAGGAGCAGGAGAAAAACTGGGTTTTCTCAGTGAAAGCACCAAAGTGTTTGTACCAAAATTGGGCACAACACTCTTCGGGAGTCTTTTGAAGAGATAATAAATGAAGAATATGAATTAAAAATGAGGATTATCTAACAAAAACTCCAAACAACAGTGAAGTAAAGACAAAGGCAAGCAATTTATAGTGGTTCGGCACGTTGCCTACGTCCACTGTGAAGTTTTAGCAATTTTATTGATTCTCTTTCAACGTTTACAAGCGATTACAGCAAGCAACAGCGGGATACAACTGAAAATTCGAAATCAACAGCTAGTATACGATGTAGGACGATGAAGATCCTGATCCGACAGAGTTTGGGCGCTTGAGAGTCGAAAGATCCCTTTTCCATTGGCTCTGGGGCTCTATTTATAGGCGTAGGCTGCTGATATTTCGCTGAAAACTCGGGAGACCACTTCTGGCACGTGAGGGGGCCCACATGCCCGGTCTTAGGAAGTTCGGCCCCACTTTGGCATCGGTTCGAACTCCATTCGAACCGATCAAGAATTCATCCAATCGAGGTGAAATTTGGTGTGGACACTCTTCGACAAGAATGCAAGCTTCTGTGAAAATTTCGTGGCATTTGGATCAGTGGATTGAGAGATATGATGGATTTGAAAAGGGATTCATTGCATGGGCTGTTTGGTTCGAAACCATCCATTCGAACCGATGGTTTCGAACCGATGGTGGCACGTGCCTTCGTGGTGACGTGGAGCGTAAACTTCGAACCGACTCGGTCTTTTCTCTGAATTGAACGCTTCGACTCCATGTATCTCGGCGCGTTCGAACCGATGGATGACACGTCATCGTGGCCGGTTGACCCAGTGGATTCGAACGAAGCTTCACAGATGGGTTCAAAGAAGGCTCCAATGATGGGTTCAAACACGGCTTCACAGATGGCTTTGAACAATCGATGCTTGATGGGTTCGAACTTGTGTTTCTCTGATGGATGCGAGCTTTGTAACCTCTCCATGGACATGAGGCCCACCAACGCGAACCAGATGGCTTCGAAGTTGATGGATTCGAACCGAGGCACTCCGATGGGTTTGAAGTCCATCGATTCGAAGGTGATTGATTCGAACGGTACTTCACGATGGG
Source organism: Allium cepa (assembly GCA_030765085.1). Classification (NCBI taxonomy): domain Eukaryota; kingdom Viridiplantae; phylum Streptophyta; class Magnoliopsida; order Asparagales; family Amaryllidaceae; genus Allium; species Allium cepa. Next base: position 247,338,204 of record CM060930.1, read on the forward strand.
TTCGAAGACACCTACCGTGTTGGGTTCGAAACCAGTGCTTTCCCCTTCAAGTTGAATCGATCATAACTTGAGCGTATGAACTCGGATTGACTTGAAATTTGAGATGAAGGCTCCTATGGTCTTTCTTGTCTTGTCCTATCAATTGTATTATAATTCGGACTCGGACAAAATTCAGCGATATCCATAGCGAAACGAAGTATGGCCAATCTCTGATACGAACCATCCTTTGTTTTCGATCGATCCGTTGGCATCACGGCTTTGCTAAAAAGCGGGATAACATGGACTTTTTCTGAACTTTCACCAGACTGTTTAACTGCAACATTACTCCGAATCCCTTCATTGTTGGGTCTCGCATCGTCCTGTTTCCTAGATTGTTTCGCATCCTCGAGCCTTAAGAATTGAGCGGCTTTGGAATAGAAACGATCCAACGATGCGGGAGGCTTCACAGCTAGCCAATTTCCAAACTCAGAATCAGGATCAATCCCCTTAGTCAAGGCCATTAAGATTGAATTACCATTAGGGTTAGTGATCTCCGCACAAGCGGCATTGAACCTTTCTAAATATCACCTGAGTGTCTCCCCAGGAGCTTGAGTGACACTAGATAAAGTATTGACGTCTTTAGGCCTGGCGATATGCATACGAAATTGTTCAACAAACTTAGTAGCCAATTGATCAAACGGAGAGATAGATCGTGGAGGTAATCGTGTAAACCACATTGTCGCAATCCCCCCTAAAGAAATGGGGAAACTACGGCACTTTACTACATCATCATCTCTTGCAGCAGTCATTGACCATTCGTATTTCAGAATATGTTGTTTAAGGTCGGAACTTCCTTCATACATGGGCAGAGTCGGCATTCTGGATCGCCAAGGAGGTTCAACATATAATATGTCATCAGTGAACGGAGTATGACTTCGGAAGATTCCCGAATCGTCATTTGTTAAGCCCTGACTCTCGCGAATCATTTGGCGTACCATGGCTGAGAGTCTGGCGTTGTTACATTCTGAGGGTGGTGAGCCAAAGTATGGTCGGGTTCCACAGTGCGAGATGGGATCGGGCGCTGTCGACGATCCGTATCTCGCCTCCTTGGCACGATGTCTTCCGGGACATATGGTTCTGGTGCTCGTTCCTGCTGGTGGTAATTCTGGTTGTGATTTCGGGTATCAACCGCAGTGGTGGTGGCATGGTTATCCGCGGTATGTTGCGGAACAGCGCCTCCTTGAGTGGAGGGCCCTGTATGAAAACTAGCAGTTGGGCCAACTCTTATCTGGCCCACGGTCAATGCTGGTTGGTGGTCAACGGCCTGTGCATAATTTCCCTCTAGCCTGGGACGGGTAGATCTGTGATTGTAGTCGGATGAAGCAGAACTTTCCGTGGTGGAACGAGACGCATGATCCATCCTGGATCTTCTACGCCCTTGGCGATCTAGTTGGTTGGCTAACTCAGTGTTAACGCGCAACTGCTCGGCTAGCTGTTGCCGACTTTGAGTTAGTTCTTGGAGCAATGTCTGGAACTCTTGCCGGGTAACCGGACCTGATGGGTCAGAATGCCCGGTATCATCTTGGTTAGGTGGAGGTAGTTGCGCGGGATTCTGTCTATCCCGACCTTCTTGACCAGCGGCAGATGCGGTTCTTATGCTAACCATTTTAGATAGTGAACTCCTTCCCCAGACTTTGGAAAATCTGAATAAAACGGAAGGATTCTGAAACTGAAATCTGGATCTCTCCCTTAGATTTATGCAATCCGGTATCGGCGACAGATCCAAGGAGCAGGAGAAAAACTGGGTTTTCTCAGTGAAAGCACCAAAGTGTTTACACCAAAATTAGGCACAACACTCTTCAGAAGTTTTTGAAGAGATAATAAAGAAGAATATGAATTGAAAATGAGGATTATCTAACAAAAACTCCAAATAACAGTAAAATAAAGACAAAGACAAGCGATTTATAGTGGTTCAGCTCGTTGCCTACGTCTACTGTGAAGTTTTAGCAATTTTATTGGTTCTTTTTCAACGTTTACAAGTGATTACAGCAAGCAACAGCAAGTTACAACTGGAAATTCGAAATCAACAGCAAGTGTATGATGTAGGATAATGAAGATCTCGATCCGGCAGAGTCAGGGCGCTTGAGAGTCGAAAGATCCTTTTTCTGTTGGCCCTAGGGCTCTATTTATATGCGTAGGAAGCTGAAATCTCGTCCAAACTTCGTGAAACTAGGTCTGGCACTTGAGGGGGCCCACGCGACCGTTTTTTGAAAGTTTCAGTCCAATCTGAGATCGATACGAAACCATTTCGTATCGATCAAGATGACGTCCAATTGAGCTGAAATTTGGTGTGAAGCTTCTACGGCATGTGCGTAGTCTCCCCTGAAAATTTCATAGCATTTGGATCAGTGGATCGAGAGATGTGATCGATACAAAATTGTGTTTTTCGGCCCTTGTTTGCTTCGAACCGACTCGTTCGAATCGATTGTTTCGACTCGATCGTCTGCACGTGTTTCGTGATGAGGTGGGCGCGTTTCTCGAGTCAATCCCCTCTTTTCTCCGGTTTGTCCACGTCGTACCCATATATTTCGCCTCATTTGATGCGAAGGCAATTGCGATGGACTATGTCTATTTAACTTGAACTAGCCGTTGCCCACTGGTTCGAATGAAGAGCCCCTGATGGGTTCGAAGTAAGGTCTTCTAGTGGAGTCGAAGAGCGGGACTTTGATGGATACGAACAATTGTTCACACCTGGGTTCGAATACGGCTCTACTGATGGATTCGAAATGCAGTCACTGATGGATACGAACCGCTGATGCGAACTGGAGCCTCTCGGTGGATACAAAGCCTGGTAACCTGATGGATACGAAGAAAGGTTTCCATGATGGCTACGAGATCTGTTGATAAGATATTGACGGGTTCGAACACGGCCGCTCCTAAACGATACGAACTAATGGGAGCTGGCCGATACGAAGTAGATGATCCGCTGATGGATTCGAAACCGATCGATACGAAAGCGATCGAATCGAAACTAGGGTCTTGCGATGGGTACGAGATTACCCACATTGATGGATACGAAACACGGGGCTTTCCCCTTCGATTTGAATCGATCATAACTTGAGCGTATGAACTCGGATTTACTTGAAATTTGAGATGTTGACTCCTATGACCTTTCTTGTCATGTTCCATCAATTGTAGCTTAATCCGGGCTCGGACAAAATTCGCCGATATCCATAACAGGTCAAACTTGGCTCTTGATCGATTCTTGGTATCCCGGCCTTGCCAAAAGGCCGGGTAACAAAAACAACTTGTTAATCTTTTCTGGAAATCAAAATATCTGAACAAACTTCAAATAAATCAAAAATTCAAGTTTCTTAATTCATGGGTTCAGGTTTGTAACATGAATTCGTATACTTTAACATGAATTTTAAAGCAAAACTAATGATTTTTAGAGCTAAGATAAAAGAGCAGTTCGCGTTTGATCGAATTTCGATCTTTTGGTATTTTTGGCGATGCACTTACTTGAAGTAGTCGGGACTTCGTCTGGTGATAGAACGACGAATGTGGATTTGAGGAAAAATAGCGTGATGGTGCGTAGTTGAACATGGTGATGGCGGCGTGAAGTTTTTATTTCTAGACCTAATTTTGGGTTGGCCGGGAAAGTTGATCGCCGTGGCCTCATACGTGCATCGAGTTGCACGTGCTCTGGGGAGATGGTGGCTCATTGGTTGACGAAGACGTGGTTGGAAGCTCGAAGCTTCTGGTGGTCGGAGATTGGAGAACGACGTGACTTCCAGGTGTTGGTGATGAGGTCAATTTAAGTTATCAGGTTTCGAGATTATACTCGAATTTGAATTCACGAGGAGGACGGGGATTCAGATGATCGAAGAACGGTTGGTGATCGATCGTCGACTTGCTCGTTGATCTAGAGTTGACTGGAGGAGTTCGTCGGCGTCGTGTACATGCACCTGTTCTGGTATTTGGGCATGTTGTGTAGTTGGGGATGGAGCTGGAATGTCTACGAGATTGTCTTGAGTTCGTACCCGGGGTGTTGTGGTATTGGTCTCGAAGAAAACATGGTAGTGGCTCGGGTGGAAGTTTGCCCAGATTTTTAAAAAACATAAACCTGTTCTGTTTCTGAAGTTTTAAAATTAAATTATAAAACAAAGTCTAAACTGAGTTTAAAATCAGAGTTTAAATATAACTTCAAGTCGGTAAAAAAACTTAGTTTGAGGATAAATAAAGTTTTACATTTAAATTGTTTTAATAACATAAAAATATTTAAGCAATTAAATGTATTGAAAAGGAATTTGAATTCAAATGGAATTTGAAATTGTCTGGGAAGAATTTAAACCTGGACTTAAGTTTAAAATTTGAATTCCAGATTTCGAAATAAAAGAAAGTCTATAACTTTAAATGTTTAAATAAGTTTTAAGTGTTACTTTAAATATTTTGAATTTAAGAGAATTTAATTTAACTCTTTAAATTTCTTTATAACAAAAGTATTACTTTAACATGAGAATTTAAAATTTTAAAAATTGAATTTAAACTTTATATAAGTTAAATAAGGATTCATTTTAAATCTTGAATTTAAAATGAAATTTAAAAAGTAAAATTGAAATTAATGTTTTCAAACATATTGTAAGTAATAATTAAATCATAAATACAAATAAGTTTTACTTTAAGTAATGAAGACTTACTGATTTGTAATTCATTAATTTTAAGTTAATTAAAATGGATAATTTATTTAATTAATTAATGATTTGTATTAATTAAATAAGTAATTAAAGGTTTAAATTAATTAATTAAGGTTTAAAGATTAATTAATTAAGGAATAATTGAATTGTAAATTAAGGATAATGTGATAAATTAATTAAGGTGATTAATTTGATAATAATTAATTTATTAAAGGTTAATTGATTCATTAATTAAGAATGATTAGTTAATAATTAAAGGTTAACTAATAAATGATTACAGGGAAATTTACTTCAGATAATTTGTAATTAACTTATGTTGATTGACCAGAATTAATGATTTATTCATATGTAATACATCTGATTTTAATTAATCAGATGATTAATAAATTTCACTTGTGAATGTTTGGATTTTATTGAATGGATGAATTGTTTGATATTGCCGATGTTTGATGCTTTGTGATATGAAATGTGATATAATTAATTATTTGTGATGTAATTCATTCATATGTAATGTGGTTAATTATCTGTGATTTAAGTTATTAATCTATGATCTGTGAATGAAAGATAAGCGTTATAGTTTATACCGCTTATCAAACATATTGCTGTATTTGAATCTGTGATGATTTAATGATGTTGCACTATTGTGTGTAAAACCCCTGGACCACACTCGTACATACACAAATATGGATTTCACGAGGAATCTATCAAGTCGCAGATTTTTGAAATGATTTTAAATAGAAAATTTGAATTTAAATAGTTTGGAAATGGAATCGGGATTAAATGTGAAAAGCATTTGAAAAGGAGTTTTGAGGATAAAGTTATTTTAGATAACTTTATAAGGGTTTGAAATTTAAAATGGTTGAACCTTGTTTTGAAATTGAAGAGGATTTTTAAATGGTGTATCTTTTATATATAAAAGATTTGAAATGAAAATTGCTTTCCAAGTTATGAATGAATCTTTGGAAATGATTTTGAAAGCTATGAATTAAATTTTGATTTAAAGATTGGACGAGTTAATCCAATTTGAAAGGGAAATTGTTTGAAAAAAACTATGAATTAATCTTTGTGGAAGATTGGTGAACTTTGTGAATTGAATCTTTTTATTTAAAAAGATTTGAAATGGTAATTTGTTTAAACCATTTGAAGAAAGGTTTTGGGTTTTAAAGTTGTGACTTAATTGAGGACCCATTATCCATATGTTTTAAAAATATTGCGCTCACTATTCGGTTTAGCTGGGAGAGGACCTTTGTATCATATAACCCATTCCGGATAATGATACGTCGTATATGGATAGCATTTGAAGACCGGTGTTGAAGACCGGGTATTTATCAAGAACGAAAGGATAACCCGTCGATTGCCTTTGCACTGAGTCGCGCCGGTATAGAGATTCCCTAAGTGATGGGAAGTCTAATCGGGATTGTGAATACCCTAATTGCAAGGGCTTCTTCCTTTATTGGACGAAGTGCCTTCGGTTCTGTTCGAACCCGGAACAGACTTGTATGGTTGTATGTCTAACATTACACTTTGAGATATAAAGCAGATATCTTTCAAATACATATCTATTGGTGGCGGAGAATTTATTCTCTTAGCTTAACACCCTTCTTTGAGACGTACGAGCTCGGAGGTTATGTAGTTGAAGGTTACTAGTGATATACTCCTAATTTGCTAATGTGGCATGCTGAGTGCTGTTGTGTGCTGATCATTTGTTGATCATTTGTTAATTAAAGCATGGCTTTGTGAAAAAAGCGTAGCTTTGTGAACGAGACCTCATCGGACCTCACAACTTGAAAATGGTCGAAATAGGAAGGATGCGGCAAGGTTATGAGGGTCGCACCCTTTAAGGTATGTCATTTCCTTCTGGAAAACGGTGGTATCAGGTATGGAGCCCTGATACTTAACCTATGTGGTTGCTGCAATCTCATTACTGTGTGGTTGTTGCTTTGTGATTGAGGGCCCTCGGATAATGGTCGCATACGACCCGGGAATGGCTTATTCATGTAGCAGTTACCTAGTAAGAGGTAACCCGGCCTTGTGTTGGCAGAGAGCTAGTTAGTTCTTGGGACGTCCCTCCAGAGGTGTACCCATGTGGCATAGGAAGTTCCTTAGCCTGACCATTTGTTGGAAATCCAAAGAAACAATACGATCCTTGTACGGTTTTAGTTGTAGAACCTGCCATTTAACATGGTAGCTATAGTAGGCATACTATAATGGTACGTATGCTGGCTAAGATTAATATTATAGTTTCAAAATGTTTTCACACTATGCACTAGTAATAATATCAAAAGATTTTTCTCGTATCAAGCATGTTTGACTGTCATAAGGAGAAATCTCCCTCAAGTTTGCGATTGCATTGCGTGTGTGCCGGGAGGCCTTATGGTAGTTTCATTTTCCAAAAAGCATATCAAATTTCTCTTATGAACTGTTTTTATTTCAAACAACTGTTTTTGTTACTCATACCAGTCCTATGACTGACTCGTAGTTTATTGTTCCCTTCCTAAACTCTGGGTGCCCACAATTTCCCACACGGGCAATCTGGAGTTGGGTTTTTCAGATAGTCGGGTTTAGTCAGGTTTACTTTTTAAATTTCATTTTAAATTCAAGATTTAAAATGAATCCTTATTTAACTTATATAAAGTTTAAATTCAATTTTTAAACTTTTAAATTCTCATGTTAAAGTAATACTTTTGTTATAAAGAAATTTAAAGAGTTAAATTATATTCTCTTTAAATTCAAAATATTTAAAGTAACACTTAAAACTTATTTAAACATTTAAAGTTATAGACTTTCTTTTATTTCGAAATATGGAATTCAAATTTTAAACTTAAGTCCAGGTTTAAATTCTTCCTATACAATTTCAAATTCCATTTGAATTCAAATTCCTTTTCAATACACTTAATTGCTTAAATATTTTTAAGTTATTAAAACAATTTAAATGTAAAACTTTATTTGTCCTCAAACTAATTTTTTTACGGATTTGAAGTTATATTTAAACTCTGATTTTAGACTCAGTTTAAAACTTTATTTTATAATTTAATTTTAAAACTTCAGAAACAGAACAGGTTTATGTTTTTTAAAAATCTGGGCAAACTTCCACCCGAGCCACTACCATGTTTTCTTCGAGACCAAAACCACAACACTCCGGGTACACACTCGAGACAATCTCGTGGGCATTCCAGCTCCATCCCCAACTACACAACATGCCCAAATACCAGAACAGGTGCACGTACACGACGCCGACGAACTCCTCCAGTCAGCTCCAGATCAACGAGCAAGTCGCGATCGATCACCAAACGTTCTCCGACCATCTGAATCCCCGTCCTCCTCGTGAATTCGAATTCGAGTATAATCTCGAAACCTGATAACTTAAATTTACCTCATCACCAACACCTGGAAGTCACGTCGTTCTCCAATCTCCGACCACCAAAAGCTTCGAGCTTCCAGCCACGTCTTCGTCAACCACTGAGCCACCATCTCCCTAGAGTACGTGCAACTCGATGCACGTATGAGGCCACGGCGATCAACTTTCCCGACCAACCCAAAATTAGGTCTGGAAATAAAAAATTTACGCCGTCGTAACCATGTTCAACTACGCACCATCACGCTATTTTTCCTCAAATCCACATACATCATTCTATCACCAGAAAAAGTCCCGACAACTTCAAGTCAGTGCATCACCAATAATCTCCAAAAGATCGAAATTCGATCAAACGCGAACTGCTCTTTTATCTTAGCTCTAAAAATCATCATTTTTGCTTTATAATTCATGTTATAGTATACTAATTCAAGTTACAAACCTGAACCCATGAATAAAGAAACTCGAATTTTTGATTTATTTGAAGTCTGTTCAGATATTTTGATTTCCAGAAAAGATTAAGTTGTTTTAGCATAGTTAGATTTTTTATCTTAAGTATATTCTATAACAAACAGTTTTGGTTTGAATTTTAAATCCAAACAGTAGGTAGACTGAGAAGAAAATATTTTTGAATCAAAATCTTGGTTTATAAACGAAGACAGAGAACATATGAAGATAACAACCTGCACACCAATGCTTCAATCTTTTAAATATACACAAAGGATTCATATAGATATGTGTAAGTATACTCATGCACAGATATATGCAATAGATTATACTTTTAAATTGTTTAAAAGTGGTGTTACTCACAGTGATTAAGAAATGAACAGAGCTACTTCTTTTGAACCAGGCTTTGAATTCCTAGCTGAGTCCTTTCTTTTGATCTCTGGCTTATATGAATTTATATTGTTGTTTTAATATAATTTTTTTGTTTACATTTTAGATGATATTACTTCATATTTTTTTTTAAGCTTTGAAGGAAACGAACTGAGGAAGAGATTGATATATACAAAAGAATGAATTACAGGTTGATGTTATTTTGTACAACAGTGTATATATTTTGTACAACATAACCAGAGATATTTTTCTTTGTTGGCTAAGCAATTTTCTCACTTTGGCGGCTGATGTATTTATTTTTTGTGCTAGCATTAATTGCTTTGTCTTCTCCCAAGCCTATATGCTTATCTATATACTAGTATCTTCCTTTGCAAGTTCATTTATATATATATATATATATATATATATATATATTTACTTGAATATGTATTTGCTATCTTCTTTTCTTAAGTCTACACTTATCTTCATATAGTTGTATGCATTTTATTATTATTTTTTCTTTTTGTCTTATCATTCGTAATATAAAAGAATTTCTACATTTAATATGTTGTTATAATTTAGCAAATGTTTACTTTTGTTTCATAGTTTATCTTATCTATTTGTTTTTCTATTCCCAACTGAAATATTTATTTTTAAACCATTTACTTAAAATTTAAATTCAAATGTAATATATATATATATAAATTCAAATCTACTCATATATGCACATATACATATATATTCACATATATATACAATATTTAAATTCAAATAATTTAACACATATTTTATTTGAATTTGGAGAAACTAAATCAATTTACCAATAAATTTCACAATTTTTATTCAAATATTAAATTAATTATAAATTTAAACTTAGTTAAAATCCGAGATCATTGCATTATCAGAATGTATTTATCCAAATAAAATCAGTTAATTATCCAATTAACAGTTGTCCAAAATCCGGGTTATCATAGTTTCTTCCAATTTCACAAATTAATTCAAATCAACTTTAGTTCCAAAATTCCATTTAATTCAATTCCAATTCAACGATTTCAATTCAAAAGGCTAAAGGTTTCAGTTAAAATTCTCATTAAAATCCATTTCAATTTATCAATTTCAAATCCATGATTGAACTATAAATTTAAACCACTTCAAATTCAATAGATTTCAAAAGTTAAATATTCAAACGTTTAAATATATCAATTTCGATAAATTTCATATATATTTCAAAATTCAACTTTAAGATTCCAATTTAAATTCTTTAAATAATTCATTTAAACCAATTTCAATCTCAACATTTTAAATGCTTGGACTTTGAAAATAATTCAGTTCATATAAATCAAATTTTATTTTTTAATATCGTTTAACTAAATTCAAAGTATAAGGATCTAAAATCATTTATTTTAACCAATATGGTGTCCGTATATAATTTTATACCCTATGGTCAAGTGATACGAATATATACCATTTCAACCCGCAATAAATTTAAATTTACAGATATATATCATTTCAACCCGCAATCCCGAGTAAAATTCAAAATCCATAAAATCAATCGAGTTTATCATTTCAATCCATAATGATTTTTCCCTAATTTATAATACATTCAGGTTTGTATCATTTTAACCCGTAGTGTTTTTTATAACAGCAAACTAAGGGAACTTGCAGTGTGATAACAACATATAAATAAACATACATCCGATCGTCCAAAAATACCAACAAGTAAGCATCCATTCGATCATCATTCCAATAAACCAATAAACTAAAAAAATAAACTGGTTGTTATCATCAGGTATTTAATTGGCAATTAATTCAATATTAATTCAAATGGCACTTTAATTCAATATAAATCCAAATTAAACTTGAATGAAAAATTAAATATACCAAACTACAATCGATCAATTTCTAATCGCATCATAAATTTAATTTAACCAACATAAGTTGGTTTAGCGTTCGTGAATGGGTTAAAACACTCACCTTTGATTTGTCGTCGATTTAAAATTCAAATAAAGCCCAAAAATTTAACAGTCTCAGAATTCGACTAAACTACTTCCATGTTGTTTGGAATTTCAGTACGATCGCAATGGAAAAAACAACGTCCAAATCCGAATTTGTATGAACAAGTTACGAATGTTAGAAGATATGAAATTTTAAATTTAAATTAAATAATTAAAAGAAAGGTTGACACATCCCTTCACAGCCCTATCCTCGCAACAGGAAGATCGAACATCTCACCCTAACAGTTGCCACCACCTTTATGCAATTTTCGTCGCCACCACACATGTGCCACTCTGATCTGAAGCCACCATCGTCTTCCTCGTGCTCCGTCGCCCTCATAGGATCCACGCCATAAGCCGCGACACCTCCCCTCAATTCCATCGCCACCAGCGATATCTGTCCTTTTATGGTGATCTCATTCGACTATGGCTGGAACTAAACCATTGGATCATCTTTGCTTCGTCTACTCTACAAACTTGTTCACTTTCGATCGTCGTAAGATGAAGATCCACCGTTAAAATCGAAAACCTAATATTGATGGCCAGGGCTTCTTCATCGATTTTTGGCCAAACGATGCATCAAATCGAAAAATGAATTGTTGTAGTAGATTGCATTTGTCGAGAGCTTTCCAATGATATATAATTTACTATAGTTTGAGGAGTTTGAATTTTGATTTGAATTTGAAATTGAATTAGGGTTTTGGATTTGCAGGCATTGGGAAGGAGGAAGAAGCAGATAAATTAAAGATGACAGTACGTATAAAAATCAGAAAATAGAGGCTGCTAGTGTTAGAAACAAAATCTATTTATATGGACCGAGATAGATAAGAAATGAATGGACAGATTGAATTGGTCGAAATGATTATAACGACCGGGAAAGCCCATTTCATTCCCGAAACGAAAATGGGTCACCCAATATATCGAAATAAATGTTTTTGATATTTTTAAACTCAATGGAACTAGATTCTAACCCAAGTTCCATTGTATACAGAATTTAGCTTTTAAAATTAGCCTATTTAAATTGAATTTATCAAATTGATTTCCATGCATTTCGAGCCCACACGATCAAACAATAAGTCTGACCGTTACGAAACTTGAAATCATACAATAATTCACTGTTAAGGCTCTGATAAAACTGGTTTCATCCTATTTCGAAACAGTGGCCAAAATGGCTGTTTTCACGTTAAATTAAATAAATTATTATTAACTTGGTTTAATAACTTTTAAATTTAATAGTTAACAATTTTCATCATTCTAGATTACATAGAAATCAATAATCTATCAAAATAAATTTCCTATGTTCAATTCACCATTAAAATATTTCATTAAATTCAATGTTCAATTACACGGTAAATAAATCCTAGTTAATTATATTTTAAATGCAAATAAATTCTTTTATTTTGATCTCCACTCTTATTATTAAATCAACTATCACCTTATTGATATAATTAACATTGGTTTACGTTTTATTACATTCATATTTTATAGTTATCATTTTTACCATATTAATTATAATATTTCAATTTCCTTAGTACCATTAATTACCAAATTTAATTCCTTATTTATGATTATAACCGAATTAACTTTACAATAATTTCAATTGATTTAAATTACATAAAATAGTTGTCAGTAACATTCAAACAACTTTATTAAATCATATTTATATTTTTTTCTTATTAATAAATCATAAATCTTAATTTATTCCAATATTAAATTAAAAAACTTTTTTTTATTTATCGAAAATTACAAGTCGCTACAACACCCAAGACCTACGATGACACTTTAAAACTTCTTTACTTACACCACTTTTGCTATTATATGGCCTTTCATATAGATTTAAAGTCATTTGTGATCGAAGTCATTAAAAGTGACATCATTGCCTTAGTCACATAAACACATAAAATGATCGAGCACAACATCATTTAAAACAATGGCAAAGACAAATGATGTCGTCACATCGAAAATAAAGTCTTTAAACGTTTAGGTGAATTACGGAGTGCTCTTGCCGCCGATACTATATTGTCGGTGAGGTCCACTTCGGCCTACTTAGAACAATTACATAAGTTACCGAAGTAACTATTTTATGCTTCCCTTCAAACGACGTCAACACTCAAGGAAGGGGCCTGGTCTTAGGCCCAAAGACAATAGGGTAGTATGGCTTTATCGTAATTATAATAAAAACCAATTTATTGCTTCTTAAAGTAAAAAACTTTCCATCAAAGCTCCCTCCTTGTCCAATTGGATAAAAGCAATACAAATACTTTTTAGAAATCAGTGCCGCACAGCATTTTCAGGTTCCCAACATACTTCAAAATAATTAATTAATATGTATAATTAATTAACCTTTTAAAATGCTTATCTAGCATAATAAATTCACCATAATTCGAAATTAATTAGGGAAAATCCCAAAATTTCACATAAAATCATAAATTTGATATTCTTTACAATAATAAAATTTCAGGACCAAAATCTATATTTATTTATTTTAGAAATATTTAAAACACGAAAATGGCCCTATTTCCTTCTTAGGAAATTCATAAAATATTACTTTAATTTGGAAAATTATGAAATTATAAAAAACAACTTCAAAATAATGTTTTACTTAACATATCCAAAACTCAAACCGTTTGGAGACAAAAATCTCAGCTTTTTCCCTTTAAAACCCATTTAACAATTTCATAAAATTCAGATAAATCATTATTCTATCCAAACAATGATAAGATCAACGTGGCCTATCATATCAACATAAACGAATCAACCCAAACAAGATTCAAAACAAAATAGATATAAAATGAGATGTACTATTATTAGTCACCTTGATTTGATAATGAACTTGAGATTTGATGATTGATTAGGTTCCCTAAAGCTTCCCTTTTGAATTCATAAGCTTTCTCCTCTCTTTCTCTTGTTTAATGGTTGGCCCCTTAAGTTATTTCTTTGATGGTTATTGTGTTATGGAAACATGAATGATATGAGAGGTAAGGGTTTAAGTGATGAAAGGTTTATCTATTACTATTCGACCCCTTCTATATATTCTCTTATGTTTTAATTTATTAAAATGATCTTTTCAATTTATTTAGTTAAGGCCCGACCTTAATATTTGTCAAATCTCAATTCCCTTATCACAAAATACATTACATTATTCTTCTTAATTTATCTAATTAAATCTCTTGAATAATGTTAATCAAAATTAGGGGTGTTACAGTGACACTATAGAGCCTTGACACTGTTCACTTGCTAAGATTAGAGACAGTTCATCAGTTGAGTTTATTTATTAGTTGTATAAACTCTATTATCGTTTTGTATAATTGTATAAGCCTATGTATTCTAATTATGTCGATTATATGTTATTACTATCTCATATGTTTTATATCTGTGATTACTATTATATTTTGTCTGATGCGTTTTGAGATATACGACATGTTATGTGATTGTTTAATGTTTTATTTATTTCTCTTTTCTTCTATTCTCTTCCCTTCTTTTCTATTCATCATCTTTGTTTCTTTTCTTTCCCTTGATAATTGTCATGCATCGGTTGGACTCTCTGACAGTACACTTTTCTGTTATATGACCATCGGTGGCATAAGGCAGTCGTCATAGAAATAGCGATGGAGTGCAAGTGTCGCCTCGCTTCATATATAAGCAAAGACCATGTGAAACAGTTAGTCGAGGGTTTGATTGGGCCTATCCACAGCTAGTAGATACAAAGGCATGCTATCATGCACCTCATGTTGAGCTAAGGTTATAGATAAATTATCTCAATCCTCCCTGACTTTAGACGGATCGACCATGAAGGTGAGCCATTGGAGGAGGCCTCGTCAGTTGACTTTTTTCCTCTAGCCATCTATAATTATCAAACAATATAGTCGCTAAACTACCCCAATAAAAGCATAGGTATACCACACTCGAGGAAAGCCTTCCCTAACACAAACATGGCCAATCCAGAATCAGGCGAACCCTAGTCAATGCCCAACGAGCACGGGATCGACTGCCATACTATGTTTCTCGTCAAAATTTATTAACATTCTAAATGGGACACGTGGCATGCATTTCCTACACTTTTAAATTAATACTATATATGAACCGAGGCCTACAACATGACTAAAGAAACATCTTCTTCCTAACAAAGGGGGAAGGAAATTCAGTAATTCTGACTTGTCTTCATTTATTTTTCATGTAACCAGGAGGTATTCCAATCCTAAACGATCAACGTTGACCAATCAGCGTTATTCTTAAAGATGGCATTCAACTACGACCTTCTCCAACAAACAAACAATACAGAATAAACAAAATTAAGACCTATAAAATCAACATATCATCTAATAAAGAAAATACAGATTCAACAATCGAAAATTGGTATAAAAGGAAAAGGTGGAACTTACTAATGATATTGAAGGAAGGATAGAAAAAGATAGATGAAGATTTTGTGGAGATCTTGAAAGAGCTCTAGAACTTGTTGATGGTGGAAATCAGAAATGCTTGTAAAGAATAGAGGATGGAGATTTCCATGATTTATATGGCTTTGGTTTTTTGATCTGAGCCATTAGATTGGATGGGTAGGAAGTAATATGGACTGCCTAAGTTTAATTGATTGCCCCATCAAATCAACTATCACACTGTTGAATCATCTCTGAGCCATTTCAAAAACAAAATCATCACAACTAGTAAAAAGACGATACATATCGCTAGCATTAAATGTGTAAAGTGACAAGTCCGCCTCTACCATTTGTGTACCCTGTAAAGTAAGAGATCTATCTAACCCATGGTTACCAAGAACATCTGTCCTTGCCTAGTCATTAGTATTTTCCCCCACTCTTGTAGATTCATGTTATTACTCAATTTTCTCCAAAAAAGATAATATACCGGCCAACCCAGTCTTCGACACTCTTGCCCTACCTTAAATAGCCTCGATATCGCCCTATACAGCCCACAAAAAACCACAACATCCAGGTGGTTAGCGACCTCCGACATTGGTCTGACCAAACAATGTTTGTAGTAGAGGTACGGCCTGACAAAGTACCTGCCTGCATAATGAAAGCCTCTTTCTCACTCTGCACTTCAAGCCCTTCAATCTTCACCTTCTCGCTACTCACTCGAAGTCTGACCTACCTTGTCTCCCTTTAATTTTATTGGCTTAGCAAGCCTCCGCCAAAAGCACTTGGTCGCCCTTGCAAAATGAGGCGACAACTTGACATCGTTCCACTGAAAATATTTGCATATACAACATTGTTCATCTTACAAAGGCGAAACTATGCATTAGTCACCCCTTTCCTTCATTATCCATATGGCAACGATGTCACTATTCAATAATAACTCATGGTCCACATGCTACCTTCTTGAAAACAGCATGCCTTGATATGGTCTGCTAACTGGCCATCGTCTAAACAATCCAAGCTGACCCGCTTCTTCTAAACCTTACAATGCTATTACCTACTACTAAGAATCCTAGGTTGCTATGCTAATATGAGTCGTCCATACCTAATTTCAACAATCATAAATATAACACTATATGTGCTTGTTAAATGGTTGAATTTCAATTAATTGCACTTATCATTGTCTCTTGTAATCGGGAAATTATAACCGTTAATCAAAGGAATAAAAACTGCTACCATAGTGCACATAGATCATTCTTAATTAAATCACTCTAATTCTTACTTCTCTTTGTTTTTTTAATCAGAATATTAGTACCCTACCTTCGCTAATATCGACTACAATTTACAATTCAATGTTGGCTAAATTTCTAGTCAATACACATTCCTGAGCAACAAGATGCAATTATTCCATCAACTTTTTCTATCAAATATCACTCGAAATTTGTTCATAAAAGTAGTTCATACCTTTGAGTTACAGTCCTCATATTCTATAAGGGTACTTAGTCTCTGGAGTATCAAACTTCATGTTCAGATGAAGTTGACCCTTTCTCCAGGGCGTCTTCTAAAATGACACTCCACTTCCTTCGGCGGACTCATATCCTATCTCTAGGACTAGTTGGAATACACACCATTATTTTAAGGGGTAAGCTAGTCTCTAAAGCTGAACAACCGAATACTTCATCGCCTCTGGTGAAGTTGTGCCATGTCTTTGTGGTTTAATTAAAATATATTCAGTGGTATCTAATGGTATGGAACCTATCTCCAAGGTTAGGAGGTTCATTCTTTATCTTTGGTAGAGCTAGTTAGTTTATACTACATTAAATCTGATACAGTTGAGTTGGTTTACACTCTATTGTCTCTGGTACAGTTGAAAGAGTTCATACTCGGTTGTCTCCGGCTGAGTTGTTTGAGTTTATACTCCACCTTCTCTAGTAGAGTTGAAAGAGTTTATACTCCAATACCTCTAGTAGAGTTTTTAAAGTTTATACTTCACTGCCTCTGGGAGAGTTGTATGGTTTTGTAGACCACTGTCTCTAGCAGAGTTGAATGAGTTATACTCCGCCGTCTATGGAAGAGTTGAATGAGTTTGAGCTCCATAATCTCTGGCTGCATTAGGGAATAACTGATGGGTCATTTCAAGCATTTGGTGGTGAAAGGGGTTCATGGCTTCTGAGTCAAACAGCATGTGAAAAGTCTATCCATTTGCTTATCAACAAGGGTAAATTGTGTCTTTAAGACTGAGAGGCATCCAATGAACCCATCCAGTCACACATCAAATAAGAAGGACTTATCATTATTTTGTTCTTCACACTTTGCATGCACATCTATCTTCGAATGCCTAGTAGAAGGTCATACTCTGACGTCCATAGGGGATCCACCACCATAACTCTTGGTGTAGTTTATACTCTTCTACCGCAGTGATGCAGTTCCATCAACGTCCTACGAACTAGAGTTCATGGCATTCTTGTTGGAGTTATTGGACGCTCGGAGTAGACATACTCTCATTCATCTCATCAACATCCAGTCTCCAATTTTTCTTGCCTAACAATCAATGTATTATCTCAAAGACTTGTTCTTCTACCATTGGAGTGCTTCCTTTTTATGCTTGGTAGGCAGTGTTGATCCCCATATGCATTAGATCAACCACCTATGAACCACTCGATCTGAACTCAGACTATCTCTATTCTACAGCCACGCATGTAGTTCCACCATCAACATTGACTTCTAGAGGGACGTCTTCTCTTGGTCCATCATGGGATATACCATTTGGTCCGGTACCGATTGGTTTGGTATCGAGTCAATTTGGTATCAGCCCAAGCTGGTACGATTATGTTGGCTTCTTTTTTTAATACCGACTCCCTTGAATCCATCCCTAATGGGTTGCCAATAGAATTTTGTTTAGTCTCCCTATACCTGCATCTTTGTTGCATGCTCCATGCGTCTAAGGAATAAGTCCATCATCTTAGTTTCTTAGCTAAGTATGAAACTTCCATATTATCTATCATCATATGCACATATTCCTTAATAAGGTAGTTGACCATTTTACTTGGATCAAACATCGTTTCTTGACTTCCTCGATGGGTGGACTACACTCCATCCAACAACATCCTCTTCAATCCTTGCTTTATAGCTGATAACTTCATAACCAGAATTAACCTCCCAAAGAAAGAAGGTACTTATGCTACACTAAGAGGCGATGATTATCTATAATGACTAATTTGATAAGGTACAAGACCTTTGAACTACTCGTCCCCATGCTAGGGATGAGCCCATTACATCAATAATCATTGGGAGAGCTTGAGAGCTTTACGAAGTTTCTTTTCATGTTAGATACATCAATCAAATTAGAATACCTGAGAGAGTTCTTGAACCCCTTGAGGTTCCTACTCGCATCAGGCTATCACAGCTTAACAAATCCAAGAGAATGCAAGAGCCAATCAATGCTTTAGTCCATACCAGAAGCGACAACAATAGGAAATCATCTTAGAGAGTGTGCAAGCCCTTTAAGGTTATTCTCATGCCAAATTCCCCACTCAAATTATATCAAGCATGTGCTCTCATCATTTCAAGTCCACCCCCGAGAGAATGTGAGAGTCGCACACTGCTCTCATTCAAGTCGAGTTTGAAAATAATGAACGTTAGATCTCTCTGGCTATCACAGATAGGACCCGAGCGCTCATCTCTGCATGGAATAAGAAAGCCTATCCTAGTTGGAAAGAAAAAATAGATGATACAATAACGCCTTACTTCTCAGTGTAAGAGAACTCATCTATGAGAGTCGAGGCAACTAAGACCCAATGCTAATACATTGATGTCCACCACGGTTGAGGACCTCATTGAACACATGGTTTATGCCTTGGACCAATGTGAATTAGAGCCTAGTTTGAGGAAACCAATAGATATGATGGCCTAGCTAAGAAACTTGAAATTACCACTATAGACAATGGCGACCCCAGTAAGGCTGTCTAGATCGGCACCGAGGTAGACTTAGAGGCGATGGAGGAATTAGTAGGTTTTCGTAGCAAAGCATGAACGTATTCACTTAAGGCATACTAATATGACCAGTATAGATCCATATATTGTCGTACCCTCAATATCGACTCTAAAGCTCACCTATTCTGTCAAAAGAGAAGATTGCTTAATTTCGAGAGATATAGGCATTAAACTAAGAGGCAGAGATCTTACTAGCAATAGGTTCATCCGAGAGCATGAATATCCCATATGGTTTCCCATACTTGTTTGGAAGCTAAACAGGACTTGGGGAACTTGCATTAACTACGACGTTAAAATAGCATATTTTAATAATAGCTTTACTGTATTGTGCATCGACCAACTCATGGACACAACTAACGAAAATGAGTTGTTGACATTTATGATGACTATTCTAGGTACAACCAAATTACCATGCATGGTCTCCATCACGAACGCACGTTGTTCATAACCAGCGAGGGACTCTGTTATTAACAAACAATACCCTTTGGTCTATAAAATGTAAGGGAAACATATCAACCACTCATCAATAAGATGTTCGCAGAATAGATCAGGAGGTCACGGAAGTCTACGTCGATGATATGATGGTAGAGTTTGAGAAATCCGAGAGGACATATACAGATTCTTGTCAAAACTTTAGGCATGCCCTATAAGTCCAACATATAGCAAAATCCTAAGATATGCTCTTTTGTTGTTCATTATAGCAAGTACTTGGGTATGTGGTTAGCGCCAAAAGAATTGAAGCAAAACTCGACAAAATTTAATCATTGTAAGATATGAAGATCCCATGCACCATCAAGAAAGTATAAAGCCTTAATGGGATAGTCGCTGCGCTCATCCGCTTCATCTCTCGGGTTGCTAACCAGTGCATCCCTTTCTTTAACATCACAAAGAAAGAGGAGTAGTTTATAAGGACTAATGAATGCACCAAGGTATTTGAAGAACTAAAACATCATTTACCGACATCTCTGTCCTTTCCAAGCTCGTAAATAGGGAAGATCCCTTTTATACCTAGCATTCATTGGCTTTGCTATTAATGCCTACATTGTATAGGATAAAGAATAAATCGAACAACCTATATACTACATTAGCAAAAAAGGAAGTACAGCTCATAAAAAAGGTATCCCAATTTAGGGAAGCTAGCTTTCTACTTACGCGAGGCTACTTGCTAATTTGCCCACATTTTCAGGCACATCCCATCAAGGTCCTCACCAATCAACCTTTGAAACAAGTATTAAGCCGCTCTGACACATAGGGTTACCATTTTAAGTGACTAGTAGAACACAATCAACATCATAGCAACTTCCACCTATGCACATCCATCAAAGGCTGAGCCTAGGCCGATTTTATTATAAAATGCGTAAACCTAGAGAGTGTTAGTCAGAAGTTACCCACTAACCAGCACTCTTCGTAACTATATGTTGCTGGGGTATCCATTTCAAAAAGGGTAGGGCTAATATGGTACTAGTCACATCATATGGACTAGGTATTTTTTCCATGAGGTTGAACTTCAATGCAACCGACAACCAAGCCGAGTAAGAAGTCATCCCGGTTAGTCTAAGGATGGAATTTGGACTGAGAACATAAGCAATCCAGTTATACGATGACTCCTCACTTGTTTTTAGTAAAATCAATGAGAGGTTCCAAGTAAATCTTAAAACTTTGGCCATGTATATAATTGAAGCCAAGAAGATCATCGTTGATTTATCCGACTTTAAGCTAGAACAAATACCATAAGAGAAGATGTAACGGCCTGCCTTTTCCGTACAGTTTAAGCGGCTAATAAACCACACATGACCCACTCAAATTAAATGGAAAGATGGATGGTTAAGGGAAAAGAAAAAATGAAGAAGACAAAAAGAAAATTAACAACATAGAATCTCATAGAGGAACGAATGATCTATAATATATAACAGATCTTTACACAAAAACAAACTGTAATATATGTATATACATATACAAATTAGAGTGTACTAACTATTTCATCCCTGATAGGTATAACAACCTGTCCTGACAATTGCTGATAAATTCAACGTTGAATGCAACGGAAAAACAACCACGTAGGTGAATACGTCTCCAGGCCTCTAGCTCTTCTCATGAAGCTCCAAAGAATCCAATTGAACCTAGAAATATACTCGGTCTGACTCAAGCACTATAGGAAAACAACGCCCATCCTAGAAGGCCCAAAATAATTTGGGTCTTAAAACTAAGTCGACCAATACAATCTCTTTACCTGTTTGGTCTGGTGGTAGCTAAGAAGAGTAGGACCCCGGTACCAAAACTCCATCCTAGAATCTACTTTTCTTTAGACACTCAGAGGTAAAAATGTTTATTAGACGGCCCAATAACATCAATTAATTTTTCTTTTTGACATCCTACATGTTAAAATTAAAAGACGCAGTTTAATATATCAAAGTTTGTTAAACCTTCTTAATAAATTTGATCTAATTATAACTTCATTTATCAACCTACCCTTTAATCAAAATACCTTATTATTTTGAAAGCTTAAGAGAAAAATACCCAGATTTTTATTTCAAAAATCTTTTGAAATGATACTATATATATATATATATATATTAATCTATGATAAATATATATATATAGTCTGAGTAACCCCAAAATGAAACCAAGGAATTGGATGCTACCAAATAGTATTATATATTCCCTTATCAAGAAGGGTGATACTTAAGAGAAGTGTCCACCAATCGGACACATCTCCTACCCATTTTTAGTTATATTCAAGCCACTTGAACTTGTTAATTTAGAAAACACTATTTCTTTTCAAATCCCATTTTAGAACAACGCTATATATATTCCAAATAAATAAGTTCAACTAAATATCTAATCCTAACTTGCTTAGGATTCGTTTGGATCGAACTCGTTTTGACTGTGCAATGACAAAGAGAAAATTTTACTAAGTGCACAATACTATTCTCCTAAGCAAACATCCAATCATCACTTAGAAGATTATTCTGCTCACCACCAAACAAATTGGGACTCATTCCCTAAACCAATCCAAAGAAAATATACCTTTTCTTTAAAATTTTCTCTTCCAAAAGTATTTATACTTGAAAATGTTTTTAAGTAAACTATTATCACAATTTCCTAAAATATTTATACTTTAAACTCTTTCAAGTAAAATTAATACTTTTTTCCCATAAATAATTAGAAATAATAATATACATTTTTCCTTTTGTATACCAAATCATGCTTTTGGGAAAAATTTGTTCTTAACCCTAACAAATCTATAACAAAATTCCTTTTTAAAATATCTATACTTGTAAAATATCTTTGAATAATATTATTATTACCTTCTCAAAACATTGAAAACCATTTTCCAAAAGCACCAGGATTTAAGTTCTCAAATTCCTTTCACATTATTATAAATAAAATTGCTCCTTTTAAAGGAAATCATTTCGAAAATATTTATTTTGAAAATATTCTAGCATCCTTTTTTTAAAAACAAGATTTAATAAAACCTAATTTTTATAAAATCAACTTTATATAAAATCATTCCTAAATATTTAGTTTAAAATATTTAAATTTACTTATAATAAACATCTTATATTGAAGTCAAATTTTAACCCAGCATAATCAACGAATGACTTATAGTCAAATTGTGAAACTTAATTCATAAGGCATTCGTTTTCAATATTCCCAAATTTCCTATCTACCTAATTCAGGTTTCAAAAAGGAAGATTCTAGCTAGATTGATTGATAATAGTCTATGCTCAGAACTGGGTGAGAGAATGACTAATCAAATTCTAGATGATAATGGTAAAATATTATCATTTCTTAATAAACAGGCACCAAGTATAACTATATTAAATTTTTTAAAAACTAATATTTTATATATCTATATATAAAATATATTCCTGGGTAAAATTATTTCATTTACCCATTTTAAAACAATATTATGTCAGTTTGGCCTTGTTTAAGTGCTTAGGAATCTGTATCGATAACGTTGGCCAAATGCATCGACCGGGACTCATAAACCACCCAACCGATCAAATAACATAATATAAAACCTTTTTGTGAAAATAAAAATACGCACTCTTATATATATACACACATTCAAACTCATTCTAAGATATTACAGATCCTATCTATAATAAGTTTCCCCACCAAGGCCTAGTTGTTCGCTCAATCTAAGCTCTGATACCACATGTAATGGATCGCCTTTTCTGTATAGTTTAAGCGGCTAATAAACTAAACATGTCCCACTCAAATTGAATGGAAAGGCGAATAGTTAGGGGAAAAGAAAGAAGGAAGAAGATAAGAAGAAAAATAATAACACAGAATATCACGGTGGAACGAATGATCTATAATATATAACAAATCTTTACATAAAAACAAACTATAATATATGTATGTACAAACATCAATTAGAGTATACTAACCTATTTCAGCCTGGACAGTTATAACAACCAGTCCTTACAATCGCTGATACATACAAGAATGAATGCAACGAAAAAATAACCATGTACATGAATATTTCTCTGGGCCTTCAGCTCGTCTCCTGAAGCTCCAAAACATCCAACTAAACCTAGAAATATGCTCGGTCTGATCCCGAGCATTATAGGAAAACAATGCCTGTGTCAGTCTGGTAAAACCCGTGTGAGAAACTCAAATCATAAGGAATTTCTTATAAAATCCTTTAAAATCAAAGGTACCTCGTAAGACCACGCTGCATATAAACACGGACTGGTTTTAACCTTACGATAACCAAAACCTTTTATATAAGAAAATCCCGTGATATTATAGTAATGTCTAAGGGTGAAAATAACAATAATCATGTAGTTGTGATGCTCGTAGGTGTACATCACAACAATACTAGGTATATAATCAAAACCCGGTAAGACGCATTCTCTAATTATGTAGGATTTCCATGGAAGTGCCTTCAGTACTTCGAGAATGGTCCTCCTACATAAAGATCGGAGATATCCTTCCAAAGCAGCATGCATCCCCAGTGATGAACCATAGGAAAAACATAGCTTGTGTTGCTAAGACCGAGTGCATTGTCTCATGCATGAATAACAACTATAAGTAATGTCTAGGCGGAGCCGATGTAACGATCTAATATTTCAAACCGTTTAAATCGATAATCATCCATACATATCGGACTTGAATTGCTCAAAACAATAGATCGTTAATTTATATTTGACAAAACTCAACATATATAGTAAATAAAATCAATCATAGACATAGAGGAATAAAATAATAAGCAGCGGAATAGATAAATAATAATTCATAATGCTACTATACAAACATCAAAATCTGAAACAAATACAACAGAAATCTCAAATACAGAGTAGTCTCTAATACAAAGATAAATGACAAGTCTGAACATAAATTGAAAGTGCGGTGTGTATACAATTATATGTGCTAATATAGTATACACGGATCGTGTAATATGGATTACAATACAAATGCGGAAATAGATGATAATAGCATTGTAAATAGAAAAATAGAAAAATCACACCAGAGATTTTTATACTGGTTCGGAGCACCGTCCTACGTCCAGTCCCAGACTCCTATCTGGATTTTCACTATTAACTACCTCGCTTCACCCGGAGGAACAGGTTTACAATACCCGAACAGCCGAACGGGATTTCACGCCTCTAATACACTGAGGACTTCAACACTTGCCTCTTACAACACCGAGGACTTCAACACTTGCCTCTTACAACACGAGGACTTCAACAAAAACAAATACAATTGTTGTTGACAACTTGTGTTCTTGAAAACACGGATTTGTCACTAGTAGTACACCCTTCCTATAATCTTATCCTCAAAGAATATGAATGATGTTTTGTAAAGATTAAAGAAGGTATTTACTTATTGAATCAAAAGATATGAAATAATTTCAATGATTCAATAAGCTAAATTAATTTTTAGAATGCAGGAGTGTTAGAGATTAGATTAGAGAGCATATATGATCGTGTAAAAACTTGTGTTTGAATCAATGATTTAGATGAGTATATATAGAGAAAAATAGTTGTAACTCTTTGTGAACAGTTGCCATTAAGAGTTATGATCATTGATGAAAGATAGGAGATGCAACCTTTGGAGAAGAGAAGTGTCTTTTGGAAAAGTTGCTTTCTGTTTAAAAACGGTCGACAGGTCAAAAATGGACCGGTAGACAGGAATTCAAATATATATACGTTATGTGCATGTGTGCATGTTATCTGTGCATTCTGGGCAAAAACGGTCGACCACCTTATTTTCAACCAGTCGACCGGTTTAGTCCAATTTGCACAGTTAATGTGCATATGTATATATATTGAAAGATTGAAGTTATATGATTATTTGAGGATAGATTTTAACATAAATTACTAACATACCAAATAATCAACCTCTAATATATGGAGCTCTTTGTGTTTCTTAAATGAATAACTTCTTTTTGTCGATCACGGCTTATTCCTTTGTCAGAAATCAAAACTCTATAAAAAATCTTGACTCAACATTCTCCCCCTTTTTGATTGATGACAACATATATCTGAAGTTCTGAATCTCCCCCTGAATATGTGATCTCCCCCTGAGATTTTGTCTTATATATATATATTCCTGCAAATAATTGTTAGCACTTTCTCCCCCTTTGTCATCGACAAAAAGGAATAATAGATAATGGAATAATATAGGAGTATATCAGCCAGAATATCCATTTTCCTCTTTTCTTAAGTAGGACCTGCAAAAAATAGAATTAAGTCCATGGTACCCACTTTTTATAGGGTCCTAAGAGTTAGGTCTTAGGAGTCCAAACCCATATGGGTCCGGTATCCCCTTTATATATATAATTATTATTAAGATGCACAGTATTCATGAATTGCTGAATGTATTTGTTCCTAATCAAATTGTTATTTGTTTTAGGAACCCATATTTTGATAGTCTTGACATTTCTCTTTTGAAATTTCACAACTGGTTTTGGTTTGAAACATAATAAACTAAGATTTTTCTTAGCTTCTGTTTTTTGTACTTTCTTCTTCCTTTTATTTCTAAGATGTTTCTTAGTTTCATGTTTGTTATATCCCAAACCTTGTTTATCTGAAATAGATTGTGAACTTTCAATGATTTTAGTCAAATTTTCTCGACCTTTGTTAAAGTTAGAAACATTTTGAGTAATGTCATCAAACTTTGTTTGTAAACTAGCTTTTTCTAGGTCTAGAATTTTGACTTTTGCTTTAAGTTCATGATTTTCAGTAGTGAGAGCATTATTTTTCTCTTTTTGAGCTTCTATTTCATGACTCAAAAGAGATATTTGAGAGTCAACATTAGATGATGATTCTTGAATATTTTCAAGTTCTTCTTCTAATATTTTCTTCTCATCTTTTAACATATCTCGTTCAAACTCTGCTCTACTTAAATCTGCTTTAACTACTTTTAATTGACGTTTTAAGTCTTTATATTTGACTATCAATTCAGCATTAATATCAAGTAATTCATCAAATGTAGGAATTTGTACCTCATCTTTTGTTGCCATAAAGCAAACATTAGCTTGTTCATTCTCCGAATCACTTTCACTTTCTGATGAAGATGACTCTGAATCATCCCATGTTACTGAGAAGGCTCGTTTCTTTGATTTGTCCTTCTTATATTTGAATTTGTCATTTTCTGACTTTTTCTTTTGTTCTGGACAATCCTTCTGCATGTGTCCCTTTTTATGGCAGTTGAAACATTCTATAGCAGATGAAGATGGTTTATTTGATCCAGGTTTCCTTTTATTGTAGCGACTGGCTTTTCGATATTTTAGGAATTTTTTGAAACCTTTAGCAATGAACGCCAAATCTTCATCTTCAGAATCTCATTCATTTTCATCTTTCTTAACATGAAATGCTACATTTTTCTTTTCTTCTTTCTGTTCTTTTCTAGCCTGCAAATTTGCTTCATAGGACATTAAATTTCCTATCAATTCATCTGGCTTCATGACGGAAAGGTCATTAGCTTCTTCAATTGCTAATACTTTTCCTTCCCATTCATTAGTCAGAGAATGTGGGACTGTTGAAACAACATCAAAATCAGAATACTTT
This sequence comes from Allium cepa, assembly GCA_030765085.1. Classification (NCBI taxonomy): domain Eukaryota; kingdom Viridiplantae; phylum Streptophyta; class Magnoliopsida; order Asparagales; family Amaryllidaceae; genus Allium; species Allium cepa. The sequence goes on from CM060930.1 coordinate 247,365,432, forward strand.
TGTCCTAACCCAATAAGTGCATGGTGAATAGTTTGAAACCGTGAATACATGTCATTGATTGTTTCATTTGGTTTCATTTTGAAATTTTGAAATTGACTTTTCAGCATGGCTATTTTGGCTTGTTTAACCTTGTTAGTACCTTCATGAGTGATTTTTAGCGTTTGCCAAATTTGATATGCAGTAGTGCAGATACTAACACGGTTATATTCATTTTGGTCTAATGCACAGAACAACATATTTATTGCTCTTGCATTTACGGCTGCTGCCGTTTTCTCAGCCACAGTCCATTCTGAATAATCAGTTGTTGGATTCACTATTTCTCTTTGAGTAGCATTCCAAGCATCATAGCTACTTGATTGCATAAAGAATGACATACGTGTTGCCCAATAACTATAGTTAAGACCATTGAAAAATGGAGGTCTTTGTGTCGATTGCCCTTCTGTGTAAGTGGTGTTTTGAGTGCTAGTACTTGCGTTATTTGCCATATTACAAGAATATATAAAATAACTGTGTTACGATTATATGATGACCGTGCTCTGATACCAAATGAAAGTGCGGTGTGTATACAATTATATGTGCTAATATAGTATACACGGATCGTGTAATATGGATTACAATACAAATGCGGAAATAGATGATAATAGCATTGTAAATAGAAAAATAGAAAAATCACACCAGAGATTTTTATACTGGTTCGGAGCACCGTCCTACGTCCAGTCCCAGACTCCTATCTGGATTTTCACTATTAACTACCTCGCTTCACCCGGAGGAACAGGTTTACAATACCCGAACAGCCGAACGGGATTTCACGCCTCTAATACACTGAGGACTTCAACACTTGCCTCTTACAACACCGAGGACTTCAACACTTGCCTCTTACAACACGAGGACTTCAACAAAAACAAATACAATTGTTGTTGACAACTTGTGTTCTTGAAAACACGGATTTGTCACTAGTAGTACACCCTTCCTATAATCTTATCCTCAAATAATATGAATGATGTTTTGTAAAGATTAAAGAAGGTATTTACTTATTGAATCAAAAGATATGAAATAATTTCAATGATTCAATAAGCTAAATTAATTTTTAGAATGCAGGAGTGTTAGAGATTAGATTAGAGAGCATATATGATCGTGTAAAAACTTGTGTTTGAATCAATGATTTAGATCAGTATATATAGAGAAAAATAGTTGTAACTCTTTGTGAACAGTTGCCATTAAGAGTTATGATCATTGATGAAAGATAGGAGATGCAACCTTTGGAGAAGAGAAGTGTCTTTTGGAAAAGTTGCTTTCTGTTTAAAAACGGTCGACAGGTCAAAAATGGACCGGTAGACAGGAATTCAAATATATATACGTTATGTGCATGTGTGCATGTTATCTGTGCATTCTGGGCAAAAACGGTCGACCACCTTATTTTCAACCGGTCGACCGGTTTAGTCCAATTTGCACAGTTAATGTGCATATGTATATATATTGAAAGATTGAAGTTATATGATTATTTGAGGATAGATTTTAACATAAATTACTAACATACCAAATAATCAACCTCTAATATATGGAGCTCTTTGTGTTTCTTAAATGAATAACTTCTTTTTGTCAATCACGGCTTATTCCTTTGTCAGAAATCAAAACTCTATAAAAAATCTTGACTCAACATAAATGACTGGAATAAACTGAAATAACTGAAAGCTGGAGAAAGCAAAACACAAAACATTCGAGTTAGGATTAACATTCTTATACTAGTAAATAAACTCGATGGAAATACAAATAACTTAAAGGATGTTTGGGATTCCCATCCTCTAAGGATCCGTTAAACTATCTACATGCATAATACATTACGCTACATATATACTGTCTGCAGTAAAGTAAAATATCAAAATAGCGTCAAGGCGTCACCCATATCCCCTTTAACACATTTTATATATTCTCGTAGTCTATACAATACCGTAAGCTCCACCAAACCGGTGGTTTGCCCAGAGGGCTCTCCAAGGGTACGACACAAAACAAACTCGTAGAATGCATGATAAGGCATGTGACAAGGCACGCAAGGCAATGCTAGGGTAGGATTCTACCGTTTCGTGGATCTGGACAAGTGGTAATGCATAGCAGCTACTACCACCCACCTCGATACACAGTCCCAAAATCAAAGGTGCACCTAATCAAATCACAAATAATAGAATGGTATCGAAGAAATATTTCCAATCGGAGGTGCGACCTCACTTGGCCCCGCATGGCTCTTGTTTTAGCCACATCAAGCAAACTCGCGGGAGATAGGGCTGCATTAATACCTCCTACAGAATCGTCGCTAAACCATCCTACTTCGTTTTGGAATCTCCACCATGTACACAATTGTTAAAGTGGTTTCGGTACTGGTGGAGAGTATGATAATATCTGATCTCAGTCTCTTTAACAACCAAACGCTTATTTCACAACATGGTCATTTTATAAAATCACTTTTACAATCATTTCAAGCAGTTCATACATCATATCAAAATATCATATTCATTTCAAAATCATATCACTTTCAAAATCATATTCACTTTAAATCATAGCAGTTCCAACTCAAACAGTTTAAAGGTTTAAAATAGTTTGCATATTGAAATAGTTATAAATTAAAAATAGTTAATATCTAGAAATAGTTATATATCAGAAGTAATATATATATATATATATATATCAAAATAGTGTATAATTAGAATTTTTCCTTCCAATTTCACAAATCAATTCAAATTCTCATTAAACCATTTTAATTTATATCAATTTCAAATCCAGGCATGAACTTCAAATTCAATAAGTTTCAAAGTTTAAATATTCAAACAACACACAATAACTCAATATGATAAATTTATTTATATTTCCCAATTTAACTTTAATTTTGTTTAAATTTAAAAATATTTATTTATCATTTTCATACGCATTTAAATAAAATCCCAGATTACAAACTTAAATCAAAATTAATATAAAATATCTAACTTTAACTTATTTAGTTATGAAATTCACTTAATCACCTTTTATGAACATTTAAATAAAATCTCAAATTCAAACTTAAATTAAATTTAAATATTCAATTTCAATTTTTATTTAAATTTAAATATATTGATTTGATCACCTTAATCAAATTAAAGTTATAAGGTTATAAAATCGTATTCTTAAAACCTCAAAATCAATAACTTCAAATCAGTTTTTATTTATAACCAATTCTTAAACAGATAAAATTTCAAATCAATTTCAATTTATATTTCCAACTGTATTTTATTAAATTTATTACAAAAATCTATTTTTAAATATTAATAAAATTTTATATAAATACTTAAACATATTATGTATATACTAATTAAATTAAATTTTATTAATAAATTTTATAATTAAATTTTATTTTATATTAAATCATATTTTATATATTTAAAAATAAAGTTATAAGTAAAATCTAAAAATTTATATTTTCAAAACTAACTTATAAATTTAAAATTTTCAAATATAAAATTTTAAAAATCTAAATTTTACACATATATATAAAATAAAATTCATATATTATATTTTAAAATCGGTATTTATTAAAAATCCATTTCAAAACCATGGAAATCATTTTCAAAAATAGAACAGTGTCTGTATATAGTTTTCTATCCTATGGTCGAGTGATACGGTAATTTATCATTTCAATCCGTAATTTAAATTTCTATGGGCATATATCATTTCAACCCGCAATCCCAAAATTTAAAATCAATGAAAATCTATTGGGTTAATCATTTCAACCCATAACGATTTTCCCCTAATCTATAAGATCATTCAGGTATGTACCATTTCAACTCGTAGGGCATTTCTAAACTAACCGGGAACTTGCAGAGTGAGAACAGATATGACAATAATATAACCTATCAACAACAGGCACATATCATTGGTAACAAATTTTAAATATAATATATACAACAGGTTATGGTGTCATGTGTCATAGGTACAATTGCAGATAATGACATATCATATTTAACAATTAAATAACTTAATTCAAATTTAACAGCATATTTCAATCATCATTTCACATGGATTAAATTTACTAAATATAAGAATGTTAATCGTGAGTGATTGCTTACCTTTCGAGGCTAGAGAAATAGATAAAAACAAGATGCGACAATTTGAGCACAAATTCCAAAGCACGGCACGATGAACATGAATTCGACGAAGGAAGCAAAGCCGGATTGGTATTCGAAAATTGATGAAACCAAAATATAATAAATTTTACAAATCTAATATTTACTCATATAAATCTTTATAAAATATATTTTCCTTTAAAATCAATATTCGACATGGAACACATATCGAAATAAATTCTTCATATATATGTATATATGTATGTATGTACGTATGTATGTGTGTATGTGTGTATGTATTTGTATATATATATTCTGGAATCAATATTCAATTCAAAACCCATATATAATATATATATATATATATATATATATTATTACAAAATCATTACTTAATTTAAAACGCATATTTAAAATAACATATCAATATACATATGCACTTTAAAATCAATATTATTATAAACACACTTTAACAATCAATATTTTTATAAACATGTTGTTATCCCACTTTTTGGTCAAAACTGGAATATCAACAAATTGGCAAGGGATGATGGATATTGGGATTGGAGATTGATTGAAAGCAAGGCGGCGATCGATGTCGTCAAAATTTGGTTGAACTCCGATCGGGACGAAATTGATTGGAGATGATGATAAGGGTTAGGAAAGGCTATGTTTCAAATTTCAGGTTAATCGGAGTTCATATGAAGGAATTATGATCGATGCAAGGTAGGAAAGTCATGTTGTTCGAACCCATCGGCATGCATGGATGGTTCGAATCGATCAGGGGTAACGCTCACTTCGAATCGATACACTTCGTATCGATCGGCCTGGGTTCGAATCGGCTACTTCGTATCGATCGGAAGGCGAGGACTTCGTATCGATGACGCTCGTATCGATCAATATGGAGTCGACTTGATAGTGTTCGTATCAAAGGCAAAGTAGGATGAAGGACAGGTGGACTTCGACTCGATCACAGCATGGATCTCCTTCGTATCCATATGGTGTACACAGGTTGGTTCGTATCAATGGTGGCTCGAATTGATTACAATTCATATCGATCAAGGGGAAATGTAAGTTGCTTCAAATCGATTCTGGATTCTTACCTATCAACACGAAGAGAGCGTTCGAGAAGGATACGCGGGGAGTCGACTTCATGGATTCGAAGGAATTAGGGACAGTGTTCGTATCGATTCGAAGCGATCGATACGAACAGGGGAAGAAACGTTCAACGCAGCGACAAAGGTGGATCGACCCATAGAATTCATGCCACGTCATCGATGCGCATACACTTTGGATGGATTCGAAGCAATAGATTCGAAGGAGGTGGATTCGAAGCATAGGTTCGAACCAGGCAGAACACACGAAGCTTTGATCTCGAATCGATCTTATCTTCCAAACCGTTGATCCAAATGCAATGAAATTTTTACAGGAGCTTGCATACATGTTGAAGAATGTTCACACCAAATTTCACCTCGATTGGATGCATTCTTGATCGATTAGAACCTTACTTTGAATCGATCCCAATGTGGGCCCAATTTCCTAAGGACGGGCGTGTGGGCCCCCTCACATGCCAGAAGCGGTCTCCCGAGTTTCCAGCGAATTTTCAGCCACCTACGCCTATAAATAGAGCCCCTGGTCATTCAGAAAAGGGGTCGGAGAATTTGGAGAGAGAAAGCATGCCCGGACGCTGCCATAATCTCTCCATAACATCATTACTGCTATTTATTTCAAGTTTTGGACTTTGTAACTACTGTAATCATCTGTAATCATCAAGGATAATCAATAAAAGGATAAAAAACTTTGGAGTGGACATAGGCCGGAGATAGCCGAACCACTATAAAACTTGTGTCTCTGTTCCTTACTTTTGGATTGCTGTTTAATATTTGCTGGGATCTGAGATTTGTGTTTGAATATCATTGATTTGTATTCATACACTGGTGCTTTCACGGTATTCGGGGTTTGTGACCAATTTTGGCGTAAACACTTTGGTGCTTTCATTGAGAGGGACTAGCACCCGCTATATCGGATTTGAAGTTTGGGTTTGAAGATTTTAAAAAAAAGTTCGGATTTGAAGACAATGACTAGGCAGAATAGCAGAAGGCTAAGGGCTGAGAGAAGCCAATAGGAAGGAAGTCAACAAGCATCCTCCGGAGGTGAAGAAGGACCGCCTTCGATCTACATAACCCGGGATGAAATGGAAGCCATAACAAATTCGCTGCATGAGAGGTTGTTGAAGAGTCAACATGAAATGATGCAGACTTTCTTGGAGCAAATGAGAGTTGCAGGGATGCAGAACCTAGAAATAGCTACAGCTGCTGTGGATGCAGGACAAGGAGCTGGGGTTGTGGAACCCAATAGAGGACAGGATACAGGGCCGGAAGGCAACCAACAAGGGCTTGGGGGCAGACCCACCGGATCTAACACAGGAGGACCTTTGGAAGGAGTTCAGCAGGCTAGAGCTAACGTTGTTGCTAATGAACCACACGAGGAATATGTGCCAGAGTTCCCTCGGGGGCATGGGGGGCAACCCCCAACAGACAATACTGGATTAGTAGAAATCATCAGAAGAACCGTGCGAGGTGGTTTGACCAACAGAGACTTGGAAGGAGTGAATAGGAGTCCGTTCGCTCAGAAAATAAGGATGGCTCAGAATCCACCTAAGTTCAAGCTACCGAGCGTGGAGGTATATGATGGCAAGGCAGATCCAACAGATCACTTGATGAGGTACACCAGACACATGGAGGTGCTGGGGGCATCGGAGCAAGTGATGGCCCGATGCTTCCCTTTATAATTGACGGACTTAGCTGCAATGTGGTTTAGGCAGCTGGGAGAAGGATCTATCAGGACTTGGAGGGAATTGGTGGAAAAGTTTTTGGGACAGTTTCGGGTTCACGTCAAGAGGCCGAAGAATGTGATGACATTAACATTGGTGAAGCAAAGGATGGATGAATCGCTTAGAGCTTTTCTAACTCGATTCAGTGCGGCAGTCGCTTCGGTGGATCGGCCCGATCCACCGATGGTTCTAATTGCAGCAGTATCAGGAGTCAGGAAGGACTCAGATTTCAAGGTGTCTTTGATAAGAGATCCCCCATAGGATCTCGATGAGTTCTTTCACGAGGCAGAAAGGTTCTTTCGGCAAGAAGATGCAAGTACGGATTTAAAGGTGAAAAAGGTTAATGCAATTCAGGATGTAGGACCATCCAGCAAAGGTTTGGATAAAGACAAAGGGAAAAGGAAGTAGGACGATGATTCTGGAAACGCTAGGAAGCGATGGAAGGATCCAAAGTTTTCCACATACACAGGATTGAACGAGATGCTGGAGCGGATATACCTGGATACTCTGAATCGCCTTCCTTACCGGAGGCCAGCTAGGAGAGAACCATCAGAGCGGGAAAGGATGTCAGGAAGGCACTGCCTCTTCCATGATTTAGATGGACATGATACCAACAGCTGCAGGCACTTAAAGGATATAATCGAGGAGCATGTAAGGAATGGACAGTTACAGCAATATGTCGGAACTCGGAATGCAACGGTGGAGCAGGTGCAACCACCGACCACCTCACGCCGTGATGATGTGAGGCCCAGGGATGATGGTCAACTGATCATCCACTGATCAGGATAATGTGAAATAAGTAGCGAACTACTGGCAAGCAACCAAGTCATTTACACATGTATGGGGACGGAGATATCCCCTAGGCATGCTCTGAATGATGATAAACTGCGATGCTATGGTTTGTGAAATTTATCTTTTGCTTTTTGATTGGACACTGCTTTTCTTTTTGGATTTGGGTTTGGAGTTCGGATTGAACTCCTGGTTTTGCTTGCTTTTTGATTTGGGTTTTTCTTTGGATGGTTGTTTTTGATTTTGAATGCTGCTTTGGATTTTTGGTTTTCTGGTTTGGATTTGGATTTTGGGTTGGATTTTGATTGGATTTTCATCTGGTTTTTGATAAATGGTCGTCGGGTATGGATTATGCCTGGCAAGAGGTGAGTCACTTTGCCCGAACATGGTAAATTGACTCATTCAGGTCGTCGAGTATGGACTATGCTTGGCAAGGGTCCGGAGTGACCAGGATTCGGCCTAGGACTTAGGCCCCATATTATCGATTATTGTATCAGGTCGTTGAGTATGGACTATGCTCAACAAGGGTCCGGAGAGACCAGGATTCGGCTTAGGACTTAAGCCACGGCATTGCTCAACGTCCAGGGACACTGGACCACGGTCGTCAGGTGTGAATTACGCTTATCAAGAACCCGGAGAGGTTATGGATTCGGATATCAACCCGGAGAGGTCCTGGATCTGGTTATTGGTTATTGGATAAGGATGGATTAGGACTCGGCTGTCGAGTTTGAATGGATATGGAATTGGCTAAGGCTTTGGTTACGGGATTTGGAATTGGGCATCGACTCGAAGCAGTCAAGGATGACATACTCTGGCGATATGGCTATGGACTTTGGATATTGGAATCGGAACTATTCAAAACACGCCTTCTTATCAAAAGGCATGTTTTGGGGGGCAAAGTGTTATCCCACTTTTTGGTCAAAACTGGAATATCAACAAATTGGCAAGGAACGATGGGTATTGGGATTGGAGATTAATTGAAAGCAAGGCGGCGATCGATGTCGTCAAAATTTGGTTGAACTCCGATCGGGACGAAATTGATTGGAGATGATGATAAGGGTTAGGAAAGGCTATGTTTCAAATTTCAGGTTAATCGGAGTTCATATGAAGGAATTATGATCGATGCAAGGTAGGAAAGTCATGCTGTTCGAACCCATTGGCATGCATGGATGGTTCGAATCGATTAGGGGTAACGCTCACTTCGAATCGATACACTTCGCATCGATCGGTCTGGGTTCGACTCGGCTACTTCGTATCGATCGAAAGGTGAGGACTTCGTATCGATGCCGCTCGTATCGATCAATATGGAGTCGACTTGATAGTGTTCGTATCAAAGGCAAAGTAGGATGAAGGACAGGTGGACTTCGACTTGATCACAGCATGGATCTCCTTCGTATCCATATGGTGTACACATGTTGGTTCGTATCAATGGTGGCTCGAATCAATTACAATTCGTATCGATCAAGGGGAAATGTAAGTTGCTTCGAATCGATTCTGGATTCGTACCTATCAACACGAAGAGAGCGTTCGAGAAGGATACGCGGGGAGTCGACTTCATGGATTCGAAGGACTTAGGGACAGTGTTCGTATCGATTCGAAGCGATCGATAAGAACAGGGGAAGAAACGTTCAACGTGGCGACAAAGGTGGATCGACCCGGAGAATTCATGCCACGTCATCGATGCGCATACACTTTGGATGGATTCGGAGCAATGGATTCGAAGGAGGTGGATTCGACGCATGGGTTCGAACCAGGCAGAACACACGGAGCTTTGATCTCGAATCGATCATATCTTCCAAACCGTTGATCCAAATGCAATGAAATTTTTACAGGAGCTTACATACATGTTGAAGAATGTTCACACCAAATTTCACCTCGATTGGATGCATTCTTGATCGATTCGAACCTTACTTTGAATCGATCCCAATGTGGGCCCAATTTCCTAAGGGCGGGCGTGTGGGAACCCTCACGTGCCAGAAGCGGTCTCCCGAGTTTCCAGCGAATTTTCAGCCCCCTACGCCTATAAATAGAGCCCCTGGTCATTCAGAAAAAGGGTCGGAGAATTTGGAGAGAGTAAGCACGCCCGGACGCTGCCAGAATCACTCCATAACATCATTACTGCTATTTATTTCAAGTTTTGGACTTTGCAACTGCTGTAATCATCTGTAATCATCAAGGATAATCAATAAAAGGATAAAAAACTTTGGAGTGGACGTAGGCCGAAGATAGCCGAACCACTATAAAACTTGTGTCTTTGTTCCTTACTTTTGGATTGCTGTTTAATATTTGTTGGGATCTGAAATTTGTGTTTGAATATCATTGATTTGTATTCATACGCTGGTCCTTTCACGGTATTCGGGGTTTGTGACCAATTTTGGCGCAAACACATATATACATATATACTTTAAATCAATATTATTATAAACATACTTTACATATATACTTTTTTTTATAAAATGAGAAGAAAAAAGAAGAGAACAATGTGTGTATGTGTGTATTTATATATATAATCACAAAATAGAGAAGGCTTGAGATTTGAATTGCTCGGCTAGGGACAGTGTAGGCTACTGGAGAGAAAGGCATGGACAGGCAGCAAGGCGTTTGGGTGCTAGGTGCGTGTGCAGTGGTGTTTGGCTGCTCAAATGGACTGTAGTGGTTTGCTGCGAGGTCGAGTGCAAGGCAGCGAAGGGCGGAAATGTGGGCTGTAGGCGCTCGTTGCTGGGTGTTGTTGCATGTATGGGTCGGATTATCATGGGTGGTGGAGCAAGGAGTGGAGCCGACTTCGGCTGTGATGAGGGAAAACTAAGCACTGTGTGGTTGCTCAGCATATCCAGGGAGACAGACGGTGATATGGGGAATAGGTGAGGCTGCAGGTTGGACTGTCAGTTGTTGAAAGCAAGATTGCACTGACTGTGGTAGGCTTGGGTAGCCCTCGCTGACTGACGTAGTCGGCTAGGTCATGGATACAAGGAGGCAGAAGGCATGTGAGCTCGGTGCTTGGTTCACGGAAATTGGAAGGGCTACCAGTTATGAGGTGGGAAGGCTCGAGGCTGAGATGGGGATGCGGCTATGGGAAAGCGTGGTTGGCTTTGATGTGGAGGAGGGTGGAAACGTGGACATGTGGTAAGGTGAAGATTGTTTGCGAGGAGGAAATGCTAGCGGTTGACGTGGCATGGAGGATAGCCGGTTGTAGGAAGCACAACGTTCGATTGAAAGATGGAAAAACGGTCAGTTGAGTTTCTGGTGGAAGCAGGCGGTCGAGCAAGTTGAAGAGGGAACAAGCACAGTGGAAAGATCGGTTTCAAAGTAACGTGTGTATATATACATATATATATATATATATATTATTTTCTTTAGAGAAGAATGGAAGAAGATAAGGTGGGTTTGGGAAGGCGGTAGGGAAGTGATAGCAAACGATGCAGGTCACACGGCAAACAGATTATATTATAAAAAAAATCAATTGAAATAAACAGGATAATAGCAGAGAGAGGAGAGAAAATGAATGGCTACGAACCAGTATATCAAACATTGGGAAAATAAAAGTTCAAGTACTATTTGCATTCAAGGAATTTATTACTAGCTAATGGCCATTCATTTTCTTACGGCAGAAAATGAATGAACATAAGGAGACCAGAAGACTCAAAGTGGCTACCGATACGGCTAACCGTTTTATAAATTTTGCCGCATACCGGACGCTGAAATGCACAAATGAATATACAGCCGAGGCCAGCACGACGAGATGATCAAAATAGTACATAGATATGAGAGATACGACTATCTTATCAAAACTCGATTTTTTTCTACTTAAAATGCTGCTAAAACGCCGAAAATAAGATAAATGGGGCTATAGCAGTCCAAATTTGACGAAACGAAATATGACGTTTCGCTCAGAAAATGATTTACAAATTTATTATATAAAAATATTCAGATTTCAAAAACATTTTATTTTCATCAAATTAACTGATTTTAAATTGAAATTGAAAATTACACAACAGAAATAATCTTCCATACTCTCTGATGAAAATCTGACATTTGCTACGTTTAAATGATGCATATCAAATTTTCATTGCCAAATTTAAATTTTTTTATTTTCAAGCTAAATTCAGTTAATTATTTTATATAAACCTTAAAATTACCGGATCGTTACGCTCTCCCCCCTCAAAAAATTTCGTCCCCGAAAAGGAACGAGATATGAGAATGGAAACAGCAGAGAAGAAAGATAGATTCGAAATACAAGATACAACAACTAATTCAAAACTATATAAATTTCAAATTGATTATTATTCAACTAATTTGGTTTAAATCCATTTTAATCAATCAATAAGTATTCATTGTATCCATATTTGGATGATTTCGATTCGATTTTTTTTCAATTGATTTTCTTTCAATTTATTAATATTTGTTACAAAATTTCTTTCAAATCAAATTATATTTTATTTAGCTAATTTATTATTTAATTTATTCACTTAACACTTCTTATAACATAGATTAAGTATATAAACAATTATTATTACAATCGACTTTTATAAATTTCCCTTAACAAAATTTCATTTTTGGACATCTTATTACTTAAATTTATTTTGTATATTATCCAATTTCATGTTCTCGTTACATTTTAACTTTTCTAGGCAAGTTATGTTAATGTTTCTGAGTGCAATTAAACAATATTCAAATTTACCTTTCATTTACAATATTTCTATTAAGCAAAATTCAGTTTGAACATTCTATTACTTAAGTTTTCTCTTGTATAACATTCAATTATGAATTCACACTAACATTTAAATTTTCCAGGTAAGTTATATATGTTACGAATGCAATTGAGTATTATACAAATAAATTTTGTTCCAGTTAAATTGCTTCAAGTTGTTTAAATTCTATTTCTCATTTTAGACACTCCAATATTCAAAAAAATTACTTCATTTCAATAATTGAAAACCATCACTTAACATAAAACTAAAGAATTAAATTCCGGTTTCACTTCAAACCATTTTGGAAATAAATATATACATATATATAATTCGTACATCAAAGAATACTATAGGAATTCAAACCAAATCCATTTTCCAAAAAAAAGTTTAGTAAAGCTACTAAGTGGTCTCTCCACTTTGAGACTCAGAAATGAATGTCGATGATGCTGCAGTCATCACCAAAATTATTTTCAAGCCATAAATGAGGAGAGTACTAACTTATTTCCTTTAAGATTCTTTGAAAACTATTTCAAATCGGGAATACCTTTAAAAAATATATTTATATATATCTTTCCAAAACTTTAGAAACCAAATTTTGAGAAGCACCGGAGATTTAATACTCAAATCCTTAGTTTAAATTCATTTTATTTGCAAATCAGATTTATAAACCATGCTGTAAAATTTCATTTCCTTATAACTTTCAAATAATTATGGTTAGAAATGTTAACAAAATAGTAAACGATAATCAAGTATTATCATTTCTAACAACCAATTCAATTAACTATCTATTTTCAAAAAATTATACCTTTACATATAAAATATAATCATACACAAAATTATTTCATTTACCAATTTCGAAAGCAATATTGTGTCAGTTTGTTCTGTTCAAGTATTTTTGGATTTCTATCGATAGTGTTGGCCAAAGGAATCGATCGAACCTAAAATCAAACTCAATAATTCAAATAACACAATATAAAATATTTTTATATCAATTACAAATACACTCCCTCACAAGATGATTCAAGAATAGATTTTAAACAAGAATAAAGATTCAAATTTAAGGGAACCCTAATCGAAGAGAATTCTAAAAACGAAGATAGCTCGAAAGGATGATAAAATAATCAAGTTACAGAAAAGAAAAGATTGATAGGCTTACATTAATCATGGGGACCTTAACCAGGTCAACCGAAACTTAGAAAATGAGGACATCGTCAATGAAAATGGAGACGAGCCTATTGAGAACATCTTGGAAACACGATTCACAAAATCGATGAAAAAGCAGGAGCATTGGTTAATAAAAAGGGACATGACTAACCATTCATTGAAACCATTCATCTAGGAGGAAGAACAACAGGTCGAGCTCTAGGAATAAGGTCGATGCGGAATTCAATTCCCCGCTTGCGAGGAAGAGGAGTGAATTCACTAAAAAATTAGGATAATCACTGACTATCAGGATAGAATCAAGATCACTAAGCTGGAAAGGTAAAAATTCCTGCAAAATTCTGAGGCATTCGACATTCAATCTTAAGAGAATTACCCTGGTCGTCCACTATAGAGAGACAATTCAGGCTTTGAAAGAAATAACAGCATCAAGACCGAGGACATAGAAATCTCCGATGAATCGACACCTGTTGTAAAGGAGTTTCACCCCTTTTCAAATCAGAATAAGATTGGCAAGACTGCCAATGGAATGAGTCACACACCAAGATGAAATTGGCAACTGTGGTTGCCAGAGGAGCTCAAATGTAACATCCCTTCATTTCAGACCATTCAAATCGACAATAAAACCACATATGTCAGACTTGAATAATTCAAAACAATAGATTGTTAATAAAATTTGGGACAAATAAAAATCAATTATAGAATCACAAACACAGAATATCAGAATAACTCTCAGCGGAATAAACATAGGTGTTCATGAAGCTCCTAGATACGTAGTCTCAAACTAATACATAATACCCGAGTCTAAAAACAAATACAACGGAAAGTCTAGGTACATAAGTTCTCTACTACAAAAGCAAAAGCCGAGTGGAAATAACTGAATCGAAATATCCGGTAGACAGCTAAATCTCTGGCGGATCTCTAGCTCCAAAAAGGATGAAACCAAAGCTGTGAAACTCAGGCTGACCTGAGTGTAAAGCAAAAAACACAAAACACTTGAGTCAGGACATACATACTTATAAAATGTAAATCAACTCAAGTAAACTATAAAAGAAATGCATCAGTACCTTAAAGGATGCTTTGGATCGCCCATCCTCTAAGGATCCATTAAACTGTCTACTAGGTAGTAATATACGCTATTATAATAATGTCTAAAGTAAAGTAAACTATTAAAATGTGTTAACGCATTATATTTTCCACCTTAACACATTTTATATATTCCCATAGTCTATACAGTACCGTAATCACGCCTATACTGGACGCCATCAGAGGGCACTCTGTAGGTATGGTATAAAACAAACTTTTAGAAGGCGTGCTTGGGTAGGTGACATGGCACAACTAGGCAATGCCAGGGTAGATATACCAATTACACTTCCAGACTGTTGGTAATGCATAGCCACAACTACCTCCGAAATCGATCCACACTCCCGAATCAAAGGTGCGCACCAAATCAATCACAATGTAATAGAATGGCTAACGATGGAGTGTGTCCGATCGAAGGAGCTACCTCACTTGGCTCGTCGATTGCTCATGGGTTGCCAACTTATGCTAACTCACGAGAGTTAGGTCCATGTAAATATACCTTTAGGATCGTCGCCATCATCCTACTTCATTTTGGAATCTCCACTACGTACATAGTTGTTAAAAAGGTTTTCGGTATCGACAAAGAGTATGCCCATGTCCAATCCCGATCTCTTTAACAACCAATTGTTATTATAACCCGTGGTTATTTAAATTTCAAATGTTTATATTTCATATCAAACATTTTCCTTTCAAAACCATATAAATTCCATATCATTATTATTTTAAAATAATGTTCATTTCCAAAGTCGTAACACTTACAAAATTTATACGTTTAAATATAACACTTTGGAATCATAATATTTTTCAAAACATAGCATTTTCTAAAATATAATTATAACACTTCAAAAACATTACAATTTAGAAATGGTAGCATTTCTAAATCATAACCATAAGTCATTATTTAAAATTTTGGAAAAGTAATACTTGAGAAATGATGGCATTTTAGAAATGTAACCTTAAGATATTATAGCATTTTAGCAACGTAATACTTTCCCTATGACATTTTTATATATTCAAATTATTATATACTTACAACCTTTTCGTAAAAATATTTTTTTCTTTTTATTACGCTCAATTATTCGTTTGGATGTTAGATAAACTATAATTTTTGTTAAACACAAATTTGTCACAATAATATCCATTTTAAAGCTGAAATTTCTTATTTTAAGTAAAATACATTATTAACTTACATTTTTATTTCCTTTCAGTAAACATCATTTATTATTTCAGTCATTTCAAATATACCATTTCACATTTATACTTACATTTCTAGATCAAAATAAAATACTATTATTATGTCAAGTTGGATTATCATATTTTTTTAACTTTTACACTATAAATTAAACTTCCAAAATTTACATTTCCAACCATTTATTTTCTTATAAAATTTTAACACATATAAGCAATTTACAGAAATCATTGCATTAAATTTTTAGTTGAATTACATATATAAAAGTCAAAAATACTTGATAATTTTTAGAAAATCATTTTATAACAACCACGGAGTCTGTATAAAATTCTCGACCCTGGTCAAGTAAATAGGGGCATCTATCATTTCAATCCGTAATTTATTAATTTTTTTGGTTTTATATCATTTCAAACCAGCAATCCCAAGTCAAATAAAATTGCTAAAGCCTATCATTCAGCCCATAATAATTTTCCTTAATCTAAAAAATCATTCGGGTATGTATCGTTTCAACCCATACTGGAGGAACTTGCAGTGTGAGAACAGAATATTAAATAAACATAAAAATATTCAATATATCATGGCATATGATCATAACAGGTATAATATGATATGAAATAACATAATATAAACATAGGTGAAATTCTAAACTTGCATATACAAATCTATACGATTCCATTGTCATCAATTCACTAAAATATAAGTACATTGTCAAGAGTGATTACTCACTTCCTTTGATTAGAGAAGTGATTCAAAATGCAATACGACTATGACAAGCATGATAAATTACAGACAAGCTTGAGTGAGAGGAGAATCCAAATCCGACGCTTTGTAAAAATAAAATAAATTCCATACGTAAACAAATAATTCACATAGAAAAATAAAAGTAGAAAATTGTATATTTGCAAAGTACATGAGAGGGCTTGTCTAAGAGGTACATGGGCTCGGCCATAGGCTAGTTTGGGTTCGGACATATGGGTTTTGTTTGGGTTTGGGTTCGGCCATAGGCGTTTGGTGGTGATGGTTCGGCTTAGGCTTGGGTTTTAGTGGCAGATGCTTGGCCTAGGGGTTTGGTGATGGAGAAGGTGGTCACGGCCAAGGCAAAGCAAGGGGAAGGGGTTGAGGAAGTTCGGCTATGGGGTTTGTGGTAGGTAGAGGAGTGGAGGCTGAAATTTATAAAGAAGAAGAAGGGAAGAGGAAGAAGGAGAAGTGAGTTTTGGCTAGGGTTTGTGGTTGGAGGAAGAGGAGATAGGCGTGGCCAAAATTTTGAGGAGAGGAGGAGGAATTTTGTAGAGGAAAAATTAGAGAAGAAGAAGATGAGGAGGAAGAAGGAGACGTGAATAAATTCTACGGAGGCACAAATGAGAATGAAGAGTCTACCAAAAACCTAGGATATTATTGTTTGCGCGAAAAATGGGCAAACACCTACAAGTCGTGTGATTTAGTTGATTTTATGTGATTCTTAATGATTTAGATGAGTTGTGTAAATATGAAAAAAGCAGGGGCTGAAATGTAAAATACACACAGATTTATAGTGGTTCGGCCAGAACGTGCCTACGTCCACTTTATATGTTATTATCTTCTTTCTTTCAGATTACAAGTACAATGCTTTGTGTACAAGTCTATGAAAGTAGTTTGAAAGTTCCTTCCGTGCTTGAGCTCTCAAACTTGTCTGCCATTGTTGTACCCCTGCCCCTCTATTCATAGAGTGAGGCGGGGGGCAGGGGTCTTGGATGTATATAGCTGCTGGTGGGCCCGGGCTGAAGCATTCTGGACTGGCAATTCTGGTTCGGCGAGCCTCCATTCGGTATGGAGCTTGGACTGGTGATGGAGCGGGATGGAGGTTCATTCGGTGGTGAGGTATATGGTTGGCTCGGTGGTGTTGGTCCGGCCATGAATGGTCCGGTGATGGTGGTCCGGTTGTAGCTTGGGAGATGGTTCGGTAGTGGGGTATTGGAGAGGTGAAGTATGGTGGACCGGTATGGCTGGTCCGGCTACCGAACGAGATATGCCGAATGGAAATGCAGTATGTCTTGCCTTTGCCGAATGGACCATTGGTTGGGCTTTGCCGAATGGAGATTGCCATGCTCTGCCGAATGAGGCTCTATTTGCGAATGTCGAGTGAACCTTGGCTTTGCTGAATGAAGTGTAGGATGCAAACACGAGCGAGACTGACGCTTCTTGGTCTTGAGGTTTTCTGGGTGAGAATTCGCCCAACATTTGCCCCCCAAAGTGGGGCACGTGCTTGCATGTGTCGCGCTTTGTTTCCCTGTGGTAGGAAGGCCTGTTTTGTAATGCCATGGGCTGGATGTTCCTATGCTGTTGGTGTCCTGCGAAGGAATTGACAGTTTTAATGTGATTTCAAATGACGACCATTCGGGATCGAAATATTTGAGATGAAGTGAATTGTGTCGTTCGGGGCGAGTAAGTGTGCCCCGAGGGGACTTAGCATTATCGATGTCAGGTTCACGTTCGAGTGGGTTCCTGGATCGTTTGTTAGGGTGGTTTATCGCCATCTCAGAGCATGTCTAAGGATCGTTCGCGACCCCGTACATGTGTAAGTAGCTTAGCCATTTCATAATTATCAGAATCAAATATCCATTTAACCGATGAGCTTAAAAACAATGTCAAAGTGTAAATTTTCACGATGATAGGGTTAATAGTTATTCAGAGCATGCCTGTGGACTGTTCGTGGTCGCGTAAATGTGTAAATAATTAACCCGTGTTAGTGAGAGATTTACTACTTGTTCATCATTATCATAATTTCTACTTTATTAGTAGGCCCTAGAGTTCGGTACTTATCTGAGTGAGGTGCTTTGCGTGCCCCCTGTTTCTGGTTTCTGCCGGTAGAGACAGTTTCGTTTGGCTTCGAGTAGGTATAGGTTTTCATTCGGCTGGAGGTTGGTCCGGTATGCCGAACCATCTGGTCCGGTGGTGTTGCTTCAGTCTATATATAGGGGCTACACCCCCTTAGCTTCTCTTTACCGAATCAACAAGCGCCGAACCGATACTATACCGAATCAAACTCTTTGCCGAATCCAGTCATTTCCGAACCAGGTATATACTCCTTTGCCGAATGACCTTTATTACCGGATGATCCTGATTTGTCGAATACATACGAAGGGCTTTGCTTTACCGAATGAGACTTAGGCCTTAGGGCCGAATGATATGTATACCGAATCAAATTCAAGTGCCGAACGGCCATACACTTAATGCCGAATGAACTTATCCTTTCACTGTCGAATGAGATTATCATCTTACTGCTGAATGAATATAGGACCCTAGTACCGAATGGCCTTGAATCCCAGTGCCGAATGACTTTTGTATTCGGACTTAGAGTGGAACTCCAGACTTATGCATGCTTGCGTGCCTATACTTTTGTTCTAACATCATGTTTTTCACTTTTGTGTATGCGGATAAATGTCTCGCAAGGCGGAAACACGATCAGACAGACGGAAATCCAAGGATGGAGGAGAGTCTTCTTCCGTGCCCCCAGCCCAACCAGGATCCGGGCAACATCGACCTGTTCCGAGGTCGTTAGTGGATGGATATGGTCCACAGGAACTTCTGGTCTCCCCTCCCGATTGCTTTCCTAGCTCCCTAAAGGAGGAGCAACTTGACGTTATATCCCGTTCCTTTGGGATAGACAGGACTTGCATGCTGTTGCCGAGAGATGGAGTGATGCCGTATAATCCCCCCGAAGGCTACTTTGCTTACAGCAGATATCATTGCATGTGTGGTGCTATCCCTCCTATCAATGCCTGGATAGTTAGTTTTACCACATATTTGAAGGTGGCTCCATTCCAGCTCCAGCCGAACTCTTATGCCATTCTGGTGAGCCTTTTCGTTATCTTTCAGAGGAGGTACGGGCGCCCTCCTTCTAACCGAGAAATTCGATATTTGTATAACCTGAGAGGCTACAAGAAGGGGTCTCCGTATATTAGCCTAGAAGCGGCCATGCCTTTCAAACCAGTCCTGGACTTATATTCAAAGTTTACCATGTTCAAGAAAGAATGGTTTTTTATCAAGGACGATTCTGTTTCTTTCCGCCTTTTCACTTCCGGCTGTAAGATGAATTTCATTTGTATTTTCCATGTTCTGATTGTAGTGCTTTTTCTGACATGCTTCTATTTCTTGATAGCGACAGGTGGCATTGCAGTCGTGGAAGATGATTCTTTGGCGTGGATGGCTGTTGAAATAAAGGCCATTCCGGCGTGGGACAGGTCGGCTTCTTTCCTGATCAGGAACGCTACCCTCCTGGAGTACAACTTGATCCTGCTGCACCAGTCTGTGGTTAAGCAGAGGGACACGGCTGAGGAGAAAGCCGCTAAAGCTAAGGTGGGGGCCACGGTGAAGAGTGGCAAGAGGAAGCCCTTCGCACAACACCCAGTCGTGGGAGGTAAGAAGCTTAAGGAATCTGATGGCCCCTCTCCTAGTACTTGCCCGATCATCCCGGAGGAGGAAGGTGTGGAAGAGGGCGAAGGAGGCGATATGGGAGGAGAGTCAGAAGGCGGAGGAGATGGCGATGGAGATGGTGATGGTGATGCTGGCGCCTTAACCTCTGGGCGAGACCCTGAACTGGATGAGGCTCTCCGTCAAGCCTTCGGGGAATCGGAGGAAGAATCGGAAGCGGAAAAGGCAAAGGAGGCGGGCAAGGCTGTGGCTGGTGCCGATCCATCCCCTAAAGGCTCCTCAGCTAGGGTAACTTCGGCGGTGCAAGGTGAACTTTTGACTTCCGCCGATTCCATTTTCGATAAGGACTTAGGAATATTTTATGGTTCACTTCCGTCCTGGAATGAGATTCAGGACTTATTGCAGTACCCCACTCCTCCGTAGGGTTTGTATAATAGACGTGCCTTCTCACTTTTCTTTCTTTTTAACTTAACATGTTTCTTGAATTGTGAACCATTGTATGTTCATAACACTTGTTTTTTTACTCCAGGGGCAGGCCAGGCGGCTAAAACGTCGGACGTTCGACACCGCCTTGAACAATTCAAGTTGATGAGAGCTTCTGATAAGCCGAAGCCTCTTACTGGTCGTCCTGGGGACGTGGTCAAATACCGTCCTCTTCTTGGGGTCATTGAAGAGAGCATTCAGAAAAAGAAAAGGAGTCGTTCCTTATTTGAGCCTTCCCCTGGTCCACGGCTTCCTGTTCAGCCTCCTTGTGATACCACGGAGGAGAGCACGGAGTTTATCCCACCTCCACCTCCTTCTAAGAATCCCACTGTTATCCGTATAAGGCGTCCTGATGTGCCTCGCGACCCCTTTGTCGGTCATCCTGATTTAGATCCAAGCTCTCGGGATATTTCATTTGATGAGGCCACGGGTGAGCACCTTCTTCCCCGCAACCCCATGGTACGAGTGTTAGACGAGGTTAAGTCCCTAGATCTTGATCTGCTTACCACTTGGGTAGTTACCATGGGAGACGAAGCCAAAGATAATATCGATCGGGTGGCTGAAGAGACCAAGAGGTTAATGAAGTATCATGCTCAATTGGTCAAGGCCGGGGAGGAGATTGGGAGTGCTAATATTCGGTTGCGGCTGAAGGTTGCCGATCAGGCCGAACAGCTTGCCGGTCAAGCCGTTCAGATTTCTCAGCACGAGGAGGCCTCCAGTCGGCTGAAAGAGACCATGGAAAAGGCCAGTAGGGCAGAATTACGGAAGATGGAGGCCACCTGTAAGGAGCGGATCGACATGGCCATTGCGACAGTGGATGACGTTCGGAATGTGGATCTCGAGCAGGTAGAGGAGTTGTCTGGAAGGCTTGAGGCTACGGAGATGGCTCAAGTCAAGTTAAAGGAGGAGATGGAGGAGATGAGGAGGTCTCTCCAGGCTGACTGCTTGAGATACCAATCAGAGAGGGATGTCGCTGTCGCCAAGTTGCAGGCTTCCGAGGCCCGGGTGAGGGAGTTTGAGGAGAATGGGGGGATGATGGACGAGATGCTGCAGGACATGTACTTCCGCACTTGGAAGGAGGGCAGCTTGTCTTGGATGGATGACTATCCCCGGGTCATGGCCAAGATATATCTTCGGGCTTTAGAGGAGGCCAGGGTCAATGCGGGTAAGGAAGGTGGAGTGGCTTTTAGTCTGGATGTGGTCACTGCTCAGTTCTCGAAAGAGAAGCAAGCGACGGTGAAGGAGGGGATGCAGTTGCTTGCTGCGGAGGAAGCGGGTGTGCAACTGGAGGATGAGGATCAAGCGGCGGACGCTGGTGAGTTATTCTTCTCTTTTCCTTTTCTTTCTGGGTTTCCATAACTTGATCGTTTTATCGTTTGTTTAATGAGTTCCTCTTCTGGATTGAACAGGTGGAACTTCCGATCAACACGCTGGGAGCTCCGACCCTGCGGCCAAGTAGGATTGGGGGGGTTGGTAGGATGAGAGCGAAGTGTGGACGCAGCTGGTTACTTGTCCGGATTTGGCTACCTTTTTATTTCCTTTTATCGCTGTTTATGTTAGTCCAAAACATTGATGCGACTGTAATGATATTATTCGCAAAGAATAACTTTATGTGATTTTATGACATAAGCTGATTTTGTTATGTTTAAATGTTGTTGTCATTTTGATGTGGTGCGTGAGAAGTATGCATATGCCTGTGATTTTAGTTGTGTTTGATGTTAAGCAATTGCTTGAAATATAATTTCATGTTTTGCAATGTTAGTGTGACGTATGAATAAACTGTAGTTACATATTCATGTACAAGAGAAGAGAGTACCGCCCTTCATGTTTTAGTTGCAGGTGGTAGCTTTGAGCGTCTTGTGTAACTGATCATGGACATAGCTGAGTACCTTGCCACCCAGTACGTAGGCTTAGATTCTCATGAGTGAATGCTCCCTATTTGGTTTCCTATACTTTGGAGTTTGTTATACAGGATAGGAGAAAAGTATTTAAATGAAATGGAAATATGGGAAAAGTAAAACTTCCAGTCACGGAAGGCCGTCGATGTGCTTAAGTTCGTGGCAAACGGGTTTTGTAGTCAATTTCCCTAGCTGTGGGTCTTGGAGACATTTGTCACCCATCTTACGCCTCCGCGGGGAGTTTTCATTTTTACCACAGCCGCACTTAAGACACATCGGAGCCGAGATCGTGAACGGTAAATACCCGAACCATTATGGTCCGTAATCGTGGGTATTATTCGATTTACCGTGGCCGGCTAGCGTGGGTGCCGTTGGCCGTGAACTACCCCTGGCTGGCCACATCTTATGTTGGGGCTTAAAGTAGGTTCACAGTTGTCGGCGAGCCGAATGCCGTAATGAGCTGCCATCGGCTATAGTCGGCCTTTATGATGACTTATAATCGGCTCATTACAGTTGGCTTTAAGGGCAGTCGCGAACAATGAGTTAACCCGCAGCAGAGGGATGCTGGAGCAAAAGAGTCTCATTGGCGAGTGCATAGAATCGTAGCATACCTGTTAGGCCTTGTCCAGATGAGGCCATGATGCGTCTTGAGTGAAGATGCCATAGTATTTTGTTCAACAGAAAAGGATAAAGCTTAACAAGCAGTCAAGATATAAAGGAACAAGTTAAAAAGAGATAAGATTTTTTAAAGTGGTTCGGCATGAAAATGCCTACGTCCACTGATTCTCTTTGTTAATTCACTTCATATGGGCAGTACAAGTTAAGAAAAGTATCGACGGAGGTGTCTGATGTTCCATGCCCTCGGGAACACCTCTCCGTCCACTGTTGACAAAATATAAGCTCCGTTGTGGAGATCTTTATGAATTACATATGGTCCGTCCCAGATGGGGTCCAGTGCCCCGGGGCGCGGAAAGATTCGCCTGAGGACAAGATCTCCTTCTTGTAAGATGCGATGCTTGACTTTGGAGTTGTATAGTGCTGCCACTTTTTGTTTGTGAGCTGCTGCTTTGAGCGCTGCATCGTTTCTCCTTTCCTCAATCAGATCCAAAGACATGAGGAGGAGTTCTTCGTTTTCTTCTGGATTGTAGTGGATCCTACGGTGGGAAGGAACAATAGTCTCAACAGGGAGCATTGCCTCCGATCCGTATGCCAAAGAGAAAGGAGTATGTCCCGTTGATGCTCTGAAAGATGTGCGGTAGGCCCAAAGTGCCGTAGGAAGTTCGTCCACCCAAGCGCCTTTTGACTTTTCAAGTTTCTTCTTGATTAGGGTTTTGAGAATTTTGTTGACAGCTTCGACTTGTCCGTTTGCCTGAGGATAAGCTACTGATGAGGAGCTTTTATGAATTCCATGCTCTTGGCACCAGTCGGTGAATTCTTCGCTGTCAAATTGGAGTCCGTTGTCCGATATGATCTTGAGTGGTACTCCGTACCTGCACAGAATATTTTTGATCAAGAAGTTGATAACTTTTGCTGAAGATATTTTATTTAGGGGTTCCGCTTCCACCCATTTGGTGAAATAATCGACTGCCACTATAGCATATTTGGCTCCGCCTCTGCCCGTTGGCAGTTCGCCAATTAAATCTATTCCCCATACAGCAAAGGGCCAAGGGCTAGTTATTTGAGTAATCTCATTTGTGGGTAGTCGAGGAATCTTGGCAAATTTCTGACATCTGTCGCATCTCTTGACGAAGTCTAAGGCGTCTTTGTTTAGCGTGGGCCAGTAATATCCATATCGGAGTATCTTTTTCGCCAGAGTCTGCCCTCCAGTGTGATCTCCGCAACTTCCTTGATGGATGTTGAATAAGATTTCCTTGGCTTCCCTTCCAGCGACGCATCTGAATAAGGGGCTAGAGAAGCCACGCCGATAGAGGATGCCTTCTTGTATTGTGTAGTGGGGAGCTTTCCTCAAAATTCTTCTGACTTCATCACGTTTGTCTGGTAGTATGTCGTCCTGCAAATATTTCCGGATAGGAGTCATCCAAGTTCCTTCTTCGATTGCAGTTATCAGATTCACTTGTTCGAAACTTGGGGCTGGCTGCCTTGAGATGGCTAGTGCTCCGGAAATGGTGCTATTCTTCATACTAGCTTGCTTTGCTAGTTCATCGGCCGCTTGGTTATCTTCTCGAGGAATGTGTTTGATTAGATAATGGTCCAATTGATCGAGCAGCAGTTTGGTTTTCTTTAGATATGCTGTGAGTCGTTCTCCTCGTGTCTGGAATTCTCCTAGTACTTGGTTTACGATAAGTTGAGAAATACTATGAAGACATAAAGAATTGACTCCAATTTCTAAGGCAAGCTCCAATCCCGCTATTACTGCCTCATACTCCGCATCGTTGTTAGTGGCCGCGAATTCCAACCTTAATGCATAGTACAGCTTTCTTCCCCTGGGGGTGATTATCACAATACCTGCCCCCGAGCCTTGTTCGTTCGATGCTCCATCTACAAAGAGGTTCCACTCGATGTTTTTTGCTATTTCAAACTGATCCTTGCCTTCGTTGGTAGTGAATTCGGCAATGAAATCGGCCATGGCTTGCCCCTTGATAGCGGTGCGAGGATGGTAGGTGACGTCATATTGACTTAGTTCAATGCACCATTTGAGGAGTCGTCCAGAAGTGTCGGGACGATGGAGCACCTGTCTTAGTGGTTGATCGGTTAGAACTCTGATGGAGTGAGATTGGAAGTAGTGTCGCAGTTTTCGTGACGCGATCAATAAACAATATGCCAATTTCTCAAGTTTAGGATATCTGGCCTCTGCCCCTGTAAATCTCTTACTTATGAAGTATACCGGGCGTTGTGTGCGGTCCTCTTCTCTTACCAAGGCAGCGCTTAGAGCATGAGATGATACAGCGAGGTATAGGTATAGCTCTTCGCCTTCGTTTGGAGTTTAGAGTACTGGTGGTTTCTGAAGGTGTTCGATCAGGTTAAGGAAGGCTTTTAAGCATTCATCGGTCCACTCGAACTTTCCTTTGTCTTTCTTGAGAGCTTCGAAGAAAGGGAAGCACTTGTCAGTTGCTTTGGAAATGAATCTGCTTAGGGCGGCCACCTTTCCGTTTAGGCTCTGCATTTCTTTTCGAGTGGAAGGTATCCTTATTTCTTTTAGAGCCCGGATTTGTTCAGGGTTTGCTTCAATTCCTCTGGCATGGACGATGAATCCTAAGAATTTTCCCGATGACACTCCGAAGGAGCACTTTAGAGGATTCAGCTTCATTCCATATCGGCGAAGTACCTGAAACATCTCGCTCAGGTGGCTTACATGATCGTCGGCTCTCCTGGACTTTACCAACATGTCATCCACATATACTTCCATAGTTCGTCCTATTAATTCCGCGAACATCTTGTTGACGAGGCGCTGATAGGTAGCTCCGGCATTTTTGAGTCCAAAAGGCATTACTTTGTAACAATATAACCCCCGGTCAGTGATGAAGCTAGTGTGGTCTTGATCGGGAGCGTGCATGGGAATCTGGTTGTATCCGGAGTATGCATCCATAAAAGATAAGAGTCGTTGCCCGGCAGTGGTGTCCACAAGTTGATCGATTCGGGGGAGCGGGAAGCAGTCTTTCGGGCAAGCGTCATTTAAGTTGGAGAAATCAATGCATGTTCGCCACTTCCCATTAGCTTTCTTTACTAGTATCGGGTTAGCGATCCATTCTGGGTAGATGGCTTCTCGTATGAAGTCATTAGCAAGTAGGTTCTTTACTTCCTCATCGAGGGCAGCTGATCGTTCTGCTCCCATGCTTCTCTTTTTCTGCTTTACCGGTACCTTGGTGGGATCGATGTTCAGCATGTGGCATGCTACGTCTGGGGAGATTCCTGTCATATCGGCATGTGTCCACGCAAATACATCTAAGTTGTGGCGGAGAAAGTCAATGAGTTGATCCTTCAATTCTGTTTTTAGCTGAGATCCTATTTTTAATAGTCTACTTGAATCATGTTTGTCTACAGATACGAATTCCATGGCCTCTGCAGGCTCAGCGGTAGCCTCCTCCTCCTTATCCCTGGGGTCTAGTTCATTGAAAGGATCGCTGGTGTATTGAAGAGGAGGGGCTTTCTTTAGTTGCTATGCTTCCAAGCTTTTCATGCAGAGAGTAGTCTCTGCATCTTTCCCTTTATTCTTTTTACGGTTATTGCGAAGTTCAGTCACATAGCAATCTCGAGCGGCGTCTTGATCTCCTTCGACTTCTCTTATTCCGTTATCTGTTGGGAATTTCATCTTTAGGCACCACGGGGCTAGGACAATTTGGAAGTCAGATAAGGCTGGTCTTCCAAAGAAGGCGTTGTAGGCCGAGTGGTTTTCTATTAGTACGAACGTTTGTTTTCGCACAACGGAGCGGGGATGATTTCCTATTTCGACGAAGAGGTCAAGTTGCCCGAGGGGCATTTTCGCATCTCCAGTGAAACCGTGCAGGGGTTTGTTGCAGCGAGACACATCCTTCATTGACAGCTTCATTTTGTCGAAAGCATGCTTGAACAGGATATTTACGGAGCTTCCTGTGTCTATTAGAATTCGGAAAAATTTAGCTGGACCGAACCAGGCAGAGATGACCATGGGATCCATATGCGGATACTGTCTTCCTTCTAAATCACGCCTACTGAATATGATGTCGTCACTATCTTTCCGTTTCGGGTGGCGTTCTTCCATAATGGAGTTAACATAGCCTTCAGCATTTCTAAGTGACTTGCCGTATCTTTCCATCTCTGCCCAGCTTCTGTCGGCGATGTGTGGTCCTCCCGAGATGGTATGGACCACTATCTTCTCTTGACTAGAGCCACTGGTGTTGCGATTTCCTCCGCCTACTTCTGGGAGGTGTCGCTTTGAGCTCTCATTGGCAGGAGTTGGAGTCCTGTTCTGACCTTTCACATAGCGTTCCAGCCTTCTTCTTCTGATGTGTTCTTCGATCAAGTCCCGGAGATGGTGGCATTCATTGGTGTCATGTCCGTGGGATTCGTGGAAGCAGCAGAACTTTCCAGACTTGAGTGCGTTATCAGATTCTTTCTTGTGCGGGGGGCGCTTGTATCCGAGTTCACCCTGAGTGGCTAGAAAGATGTTTTCGATTGTTTCATTCAAAGGAGTGTAAGAGTCAAATCTTGGTCCTTGTCGATATTGGCGTTTTTCAACCTTCCTGCCCCCAGCATTGTCTCTGGATTCATTTCTTCGAGTGTCCTTAGCTGCAGCGGGAACCTTGTCCGAAGTTGTCTTACCTTGTTGCCCTGACTGCCTCTCAGTGGCGGCATCTTCAAGTCTCATATACTTTCCAGCTTCATGGAAGAAATCAGGTAAAGTAGCTGGTTTTTCCTTAGTTAGTCTTCTAGCGAACTTGGTATCTAGGTGTACACCACTACAGAGGGCCATTAGGGTGAGCTTCTCATCGGCATCTTGGACTGCGGCCGCTGCGGTGTTGAACCGGGTAAGATATTGTTGCAGTGTCTCTCCGGATTTCTGTTTGACATTGGATAGAGAATAAGCATCCTTGGGTTGTTCTACATGGATGCGGAACTGGCTAATGAACCTTTCTTTCAATATCTCCCATGAGCTGATAGATCCTTGGGGTAGATGGCAGAACCAGGAGGTAGCTAGATCTGCTAGGAATAGCGGAAAGCATTTACACAACACCCCTTCTGTTGCTCCGCTCATGAGCATATGCTGGGTGTATCTCTGTAAGTGTACGATGGGGTCGGAAGTTCCCTTGTAAGGTTCCATGGTTGGCATTTTCCATTCCCGGGGGGTGATGGCAGTTTCGATATTGCGGGTGAAGGGGCTGGTGACCCTAGCGCCTATTCCTCGGTCCCTTTGCTCCCGTTGGACGCATTCTCTGAATAACCGTGCCATTCTTTCATCAGAATTTAGAGCGGATAGAAATGAACTTGGTTCTTCCCTGCGGGATCGATCTCGTCCAGATGACCTGTAGGGATGGTATAGTCTATCACTTCTGGCGTTATCCAGTGGTTGCCTCTGGCTGCTCGGATGCATGCTAGGACCAGCTACAGTTGCCCCCTGCCTTGATCTTCCCCTGTGGGGTTCTGTTTCGAGCATTTCCATGGAGTCAACTTCGGGCTGGGTTCTAGCTCGGCTCCGTTCAGCGGGGTTTCTATGATTAGGCGGCATGACTAGCTCAGCTACATCCGACCCTCGCTTGGCGCCTCCCCCACTGGGTTCGGTTCCAAGCGCTTCTTCGAGCCGGAGTTCGGGCTGAGTCCGGGCGCGGTCCCTATCATTGTTGTTCCTGTTGATGGCTTCTTCGAAGAGGAAAGACCTTTGCTGTCTCCGAGATCCTCCAGATTGAGATTCATCCCATGATTCGGTGTTGCGGTTGGATTCTTCGACATCCCTCAAGCGTGACATGAGTTGGTTCACCAAAGCTTCTTGTTGGGATGCGAAGCGGTTAGTCACTTCCACCACAACTCTGTCTAGATCTGCTCTAGTGATTACTGCCGGTTGTTCCGCGGCAGGGGCTGTTGGAATTGCCTGATCTACATGCGGCACTGCTGCTGTAGTGGGATGGTTCTCTTGATCTGGATCCACTGGATTTGGAGCGCTGCTGGTTGCAACGTTCTTTCCCTTGTTGGCGTCTTTTCTTGGCCTGGAAGTCATGTTTCCTAGGCAATGAAGGGTGCTATTGGGAAAGAAAGTTGAATGAGGGAAGCTTTAGCTTCGAGTTCTAATTTCTCAGTGAAAGCACCAAAAATGTTTGCGCGAAAAATGGGCAAACACCTCCAAGTCGTGTGATTTAGTTGATTTTATGTGATTCTTAATGATTTAGATGAGTTGTGTAAATATGAAAAAAGCAGGGGCTGAAATGTAAAAGACACACAGATTTATAGTGGTTCGGCCAGAACGTGCCTACGTCCACTTTATATGTTATTATCTTCTTTCTTTCAGATTACAAGTACAATGCTTTGTGTACAAGTCTATGAAAGTAGTTTGAAAGTTCCTTCCGTTCTTGAGCTCTCAAACTTGTCTGCCATTGTTGTACCCCTGCCCCTCTATTTATAGAGTGAGGCAGGGGGCAGGGGTCTTGGATGTATATAGCTGCTGGTGGGCCCGGGCTGAAGCAATCTGGACTGGCAATTCTGGTTCGGCGAGCCTCCATTCGGTATGGAGCTTGGACCGGTGATGGAGCGGGATGGAGGTTCATTCGGTGGTGAGGTATGTGGTTGGCTCGTGGTGTTGGTCCGGCCATGAATGGTCCGGTGATGGTGGTCCGGTTGTAGCTTGGGAGATGGTTCGGTAGTGGGGTATTGGAGAGGTGAAGTATGGTGGACCGGTATGGCTGGTCCGGCTACCGAACGAGATATGCCGAATGGAAATGCAGTATGTCTTGCCTTTGCCGAATGGACCATTGGTTGGGCTTTGCCGAATGGAGATTGCCATGCTCTGCCGAATGAGGCTCTATTTGCGAATGTCGAGTGAACCTTGGCTTTGCTGAATGAAGTGTAGGATGCAAACACGAGCGAGACTGACGCTTCTTGGTCTTGAGGTTTTCTGGGTGAGAATTCGCCCAACAATTATATAGGCTTCTCATCTAACTAAAGGGTTTTCTAGCCCAATGGTATATGCCCAACTAAAAATAAATAAAAATAAGATAAATGTTAAAAGGGAAATACTGCGTGTAATACGCCAAAAGTTGTAAGTTTTGAGAAGTGGAAAATCAAAATTTAACAAAACGAAAAACAAAGAAATGTTAGAATTAAGTTCATCTTCATAAAAAAAGTAAAAAATTCAAATTCAAAATTTAAAATTTCAACAAAAGTCAAACTTTGACCAAAGTTGACCAAAGTTGACCAAAATTTAAAATTAAGAAAAGTCTTTATTTTATTAAATTTGGAAAAACATTTCACATCAAATCCAAAATTATACATTAAAATCTCCAATTTATTAATTTGAAAATAATTATATTCAAAGTTTCAAATGAATTTTCACTTAAAATATTCACAAAATTTGCGGGTTGTTACACTCTCTCCCACTCAAAACTTTTCGTCCTCTAAAAAGAATGAGACATAGAAAACAAAGAAGGATAAGGTAGGATAACGAATAATACCTGGAACAAACAATTTCAGATTCGAAGCACGAATGCTCTCTTTCGTTTTCCAAGTACAATCTCTATCATCAGTGCTCTATTGCACTTTGACTAGGTTGACAGATTTTCTTTGAAGCTACTTCATACCTCTATCGATAATACAAAGTGGCTTCCTCTCGAGAGTAAGGTTCAGCTCAACATCGAAACTCTCGAGAGCAGAAGGCTGAACAATCAAAGATGGATCATGAAAATACCGACGAAGATGTGAAACATGGAATACGTTATGCACTCCAGAGAGCTTTTCGGGCAAATCCAAACGATAAGATAAGGAACCAACTCTCTCTAAGATGCGAAAATGACCAATGAACCTAGGAGCGAGCTTCCCTTTCTGACTAAAATGAATCACATTCCTTAATGGAGAGACATTAAGGAAAACCTGGTCTCCAACAGAAAACTCCAAACTCCTCCTATGCCTGTCAGCTTACTTCTTCTGCCTATCCTGAGCAATCCTCAACTTTCTACTAATCTCCTCAACCTTCTCAGATGCTTCTAGAATCATATCAGGACTAAAAACCAAACGATTATAGGATTTAATCCAACCAGATAGAGATTTGCAAGGGCATCCATAAAGAGCAGCAAATGGAGTCATTGCGATACTAGCCTGAATTCAAAAATGGGATAAAATAGATAAATGTTTAAGACAACCTTAAATAGATATTTGAGATTATACATGATAACTATTGTTATAGGTGAATTCAACGAGATGGAGATGATCTTCCAGAGATCCTCAATAATCAAGGACACAGGCACGAAGAAGATATTCCAGAATCTGATTCACTCTTTCAATTTGACCGTCGATCTACGGATGGTAAGCAGTGCTCAAATTCAGATGAGTACCTAAAGATTCTTGAAAAGCTTTCCAGAACTGACTAGTAAAGATGGGGTCTCTATCATAAACAATACTGACCGAAAGACCATAAAGACGTACAACCTCTCTCATATAAATCTCAGCTAAACTCGAAGCAGAACGGTTGGACCTAACTGGAATGAAATGAGATGACTTTGTCAGTCTATCCAAAATTACCCAAATACCGTCAATACCTCTCCTAGTCCTTGGTAATCCATCAATAAAATTCATAGAAACTTGTTCCCATTTCCAATTGGGAACCGCAAGAGGTTGCAATAATCCAGCGGTCTTCTGGTGATCAGCGTTAACCTGCTGAAAAGTCGCACATCTACTAACAAAGATGGAGATATCATGCTTCATACCCCTCCACCAATACAACTTCTTCATATCATGGTACATCTTCGTCACACCTGGATGAATAGAAAGTCTAGACTGATGATTTTCCCGAAGTAACTCTTGCCTCAATCTTTCGACATTCGGGATACAAATCCGATTATTAATCCTCAAAATCCCTTTATCATCGATCTGAGCTTCACTACCATCTTGGCTACTACCACCAACCCTGCTACGAACATTTTCCTTAATAAGCCTAATTATCCTATCCTCGTCTTGCTTAGCGATAATACGATACATAAGAGGAGAAGAAACAACAAGCTGACATACAGCGCCTTCTTCCTACTCAAAGCATCGGCTACAACATTAGCTTTCCCGGGGGTATAGTTGATGTCGCAGTCATAAGAAGCTAGAAACTCAAGCCACCTAACCTGCCTCAAATTCAAGTCCTTCTGGGTGAAAATATATTTTAAAGACTTATGATTCGTAAAGAGCTCAAACTTAGTTTCCGAAAGATGATGTCTCCAAAGCTTCAAAGTAAAAACTACGGCAAGCAATTCCAAATAATGGGTTGCATAATTGGCTTCATGAGTCTTCAACTGACGACTGGCATAAGCGATAACCTTCCCATCCTGTATCAGAATGGCTCCTAAACCTTCACGACTAGTATCAGTGTATACTATCAATCCCTCATTTCCATTTGGAACAGTAAGAACTGGCGTGGAAGTAAGCTTGGGCTTCAACTCATTGAATGTGGCTTCACACTTATCATTCCATCTAAACTTAGCATTCTTACAAGTTAGAGCGGTGAGAGGTGTAGCAATCCGAGCAAAATTCTCAAGGAATCTCCGATAATAATCGACAAGGCCCAGAAAACTGCGGATATCAGATGGAGTCCTAGGAGTTTCCCAATTCTAAAATAGAATAGGGAGAATAAGAACCGAGAAAAAGATAGGATAATTAATATATAAAGGAAAGAAGAGATGATAGACTTACATTGATCGCAACGATCATAACTGGATCAACAGAAACTCCATTACCAGAAACAATATGTCCAACAAATCGGACTTCCTCTTTCCAAAAATCACATTTCGAGAATTTAGCCTTCAACTGATGACTCCTAAGAGTTCCCAGAACAAAGCTCAAATGACATTCATGCTCCTCCTCTGACTTAGAGAAAACAAGAATGTCGCGAATGAAGACTAGAATAAACTTATTAAGAACATATAGAAAAACACGATTCATAAGGTCGACAAAGAAAGCTGGGGCATTAGTTAAACCAAAAGGCATAACTAACCATTCAAAGAAACCATCCTCATAACGAAAAGTAGTTTTGGGAATACTTTCCTCGGCAATTCTGAGCTGGTGGAAACCGATGGTAAGATCAAGTTGAGAGAATACAGTAGCTCCATAAAGCTGATCGAACATTTCATCAATACGAGGCATTGGATATCTGTTTTTCATAGTGAGCTTATTCAGCTCCCTATTATCAATACACATCCTCAAAGAACCATTAGAGTTAGTGACAAAAACCACTGCTGCTCCCCATTCGGAATGAATGGGTCTGATCAAATGAAAAAGTCTTCAATTTGCTTCCATAATTCAACCTTTTCACGGGGTGCCATTCTTCTAGAAGGAAGAACTACAGGTCGAGCTCCAAGAATGAGATCAACACGGAATTCGATTTCCTGTTTAGGAGGTAAAGAAGTGACTTCACCAAACACATCGGGATAGAGTTTGACCACAGGGGTAGAATCAAGATCACCAGGGGAAGAATCAAGAGAATAGATAAAATTGCTCGCATACTCCTGAGGCATACTGCACTGAATCACTAAAGGATGTTTGCGCCAAAATTGGCCACAAACCCCAAATACCGTGAAAGCACCAGTGTATGAATACAAATCAGCAATATTCAAACACAAATCACAGATCTCAGCAAATAACCCAAGAATGCTTGCACAAAAATGGGAAAACACCTCCAAGTCGTATGATTTAGTTGATTTTATGTTATTCGTAGTGATTTGGGTGGTTTATGCAAATACGTAAAAAGCAGGGACTAAACTGTAAAAGACACACAGATTTATAGTGGTTCGGCCAGAATGTGCCTACATCCACTTTATATGTTATTCTCCTTTTCTATCCAGATTACAAGTACAAAGCTTGTAGTACAAGTATATCAAAGTTGTTTGAAAGTTCCTTCCAGGCTTGAGCTCTCAAACTTGTCTGCCATTATTGTATCCCTGCCCCTCTATTTATAGAGTGAGGTTGGGGGCAGGGGTCTAGGATGTTTATAGCTGCTGGTGGGCCTGGGCTGATGCAATCTGGACCGGCAACTTTGGTTCGGCACGCTTTGGTTCGGTGGGGAGACATCCGGTGATGGTTGGTCCGGTGCTTGATTCTGTGAGGCTTGGATCGGTGGGAAGCCATCCGGTGAGGGCGGTCCGGTGCTTGATTCTGTGGGGCTCGGTTCGGCATTGGTTTAGTGGAGATGTTGGACCGGTGGTGGGTGGTGAAAGATGGAGCTTCGGTTGTAGTTGATTCGGTGGGAAGGGAAGTGGAGTTGGTTCGGTCTCGGTACTACCGAATGGATCCTATACTGAGAATGCCGAATGATCCCTTGTGTTGGGAATGCCGAATGAGCCTTCATATTTGAGAATGCCGAATGAGCCATAGGGAGTTCGAATACCGAACGAACTCACACACTTGAACTACCGGACGAAAGCGAGGGGTTTTAAGTACCAAATGACGCTTATTACCGGATGAACTCGGGGAGTATAGTGTCGAACGAACTTTTGCCTTGCTTTACCGAATGAACCTTTGTACTTGAATCATGAGTGGAATCCCAAACTTATATACGCTTGCTTGCTTCTTCTTGTTCCGGTCGTGGTGGAAACGCACACAACATTGATATTCCAGTTTTGACCAAAAATGGGATAACACTTTGCCCCCCAAAACATGCCTTGTGATAATAAAGCGTGTTTTGAATAGTTCCGAATCCATTATCCAAAGACATAACCATATTGCCAGAGAATATCATCCTTGACTGCTCCGAGTCGATATCCAGTTCCAAATCCAATAACCAAAGCTTGAGCCAATTCCATGTCCATCCGAACTCGAAAACCGAGCCCCAAACCATTCTTATCCAATAGCCAATAACCGAATCCAGGATCTCTCCGGGATCCTGCCAAGTGCAATCTACACCTGACGGCCGTGATCCAGTCTCCCTGGATGTTAAGATAGCCTCTCCGGGTTCTTGCCAAGTGCAATCTATACTTGACGACCATGGTCCAGTGTCCCTAGACGTTGAGCTAACCTCTCCGGGTTCTTGCCAAGCGCAATCTATACTTGACGACCTTGGTCCAGTGTCCCTGGACGTTGAGCTAACCTCTCCGGGTTCTTGCCAAGCGTAATCCACACTTGACGACCTTGGTCCAGTGTCCCTGGACGCTGTGTTAACCTCTCCGGGTTCTTGCCAAGCGTAATCTACACTTGACGACCTTGGTCCAGTGTCCCTGGACGTTGAGCTAACCTCTCCGGGTTCTTGCCAAGCGTAATCCACACTTGACGACCTTGGTCCAGTGTCCCTGGACGCTGTGTTAACCTCTCCGGGTTCTTGCCAAGCGTAATCCACACTTGACGACCTTGGTCCAGTGTCCCTGGACGCTGTGTAATGCCATGGCTTATGTCCTAAGCCGAATCCTGGTCTCTCCAGACCCTTGTGGAGCATAGTCCATACTCAACGACCTGAAAATAACAATTGATAATACAGGGCCTAAGTCCTAGGCCGAATCCTGGTCACTCCGGACCCTTGTCGAGCATAGTTCATACTCGACGACCTGAATGAGTCAATTTACCATGTTCGAGCGAAGCGACTCACCCCTTGCCAGGCATAATCCATACCTGACGACCGTTTATCAAAAATCAGATAAAAATCCAATCAAAATCCAATCCAAAATCCATATCCAAAATCCAAATCAAAACCAGAAATCCAAACCAGCATCCAAAACCGAAAACAATCATTCAAAGGAAAATCCAAATCAAAAAGCAAGAAAAACCAGGAGCTCAATCCAAGCTCCAAAACCGAAAACCAAAAACAAAAGCAGTGTCCAATCCAAAAGCAAAAGATAAATTTCACAAACCATAGCATTGCAGTTTATCATCATTCAGAGCATGCCTAGGGGCTATCTCCGTCCCCGTACATGTGTAAATGACTTGGTTGCTTGCCAATAGTTCGCTACTTATTTCATAATTACCTGGTCAATGGATGATCAACTGACCATCATTCCTGGGCCTCCCACCATCGTAGCTTGAGGTAGGCGGCGGTTGCTCCTGCCCCGCCGTTGCATTCCGAGGTCCAACATATTGTGGCAGCTGTCCATTCCTTACATGCTCCTCAATTATGTCCTTTAGGTGCCTGCAGCTGTTGGTGTCGTGTCCATCCAAATCATGGAAGAGACAGTGTCTTCCTGATGTTCTTTCTCATTCTGTTGGTTCTCTCCTAGCCGGCCTCCGGTAGGGAAGGCGATTCCGAGTATCCAGGTATATCCGCTCCAGCGTCTCGTTCAATCATGTGTACATGGAAAACTTTGGATCCTTCCATTGCTTCCTAGCATTTCCAGAACCATCGTCCAACTTCCTTTTTCCTTTGTCTTTATCCAAACCTTTGCTGGATGGTCCTCCAACCTCCACTGCATTAACCTTTTTTAACTTTAAATCCGTACTCGCATCTTCTTGCCGAAGGAACCTTTCTGCCTCGTGAAAGAATTCGTCGAGATCCCGTGGGGGATCTCTTATCAGAGATACCTTGAAATCCGAGTTCTCCCTGACTCCTGATACTGCTGCCATTAAAACCATCGATGGATCGGGCCGATCCACCGAAGCAACTGCGGCACTGAATCGAGTTAGAAAGGCTCTAAGAGATTCATCGATCCTTTGCTTTACTGATGTTAATGTCATCACGTTATTCGGTCTCTTGACATGAACTCGAAACTGTCCCAGAAACCTTTCCACGAATTCCCTCCAAGTCTTGATAGATCCTTCTCCCAGCTGCCTAAACCACATCGCAGCTAAGTCCGTTAAGTACAAAGGGAAGCATCGAGCCATCACTTCCTCCGATGCCCCCAGCACCTCCATGTGTCCGGTGTACCTCATCAAGTGATCCGTAGGGTCTGCCTTGCCATCGTATACCTCCACGCTAGGTAGCTTGAACTTGGTGGATTCTGAGCCATCCTTATTTCCCGGGCGAACGGACTCCTGTTTACCCCTTCCAAGTCTCCGCTGGTCAAACCACCTCGCACAGTCTTCCTGATTATATCTACCAATCCAGCGTCGTCTGTCGGGGGTTGCCCCCGAGGGAATTCCGGTACATACTCTTCATGTGGCTCGCTAGCAGCAACGTCGGTTCTAGCCTGTTGAACTCCTTCCAAAGGTCCTCCTGTGTTGGATCCTGCGGGCCTGTCCCCAAGCCCTTCTCGATTGCCCTCTGGCTCTGCATCCTGTCCTCCATTGGGTTCCATAACCCTAGCTCCTTGTCCTGCATCCACCGCCGTTGTAGCTGTTCCTAAGTTCTGGGTCCCTGCAGCTTTCATTTGCTCCAAGAAAGTCTGAATCATCTCCTGTTGACTCTTCAACAGCCTCTCTTGTAGTGAATTTGTTATGGCTTCCATTTCGTCCCGGGTTATGTAGATCGAAGCCGGTCCTTCCTCATATCCGGAGGATGCTTGCTGACTTCCTTCCGGTTGGCTTCTCTCAGCCCTTTGCCTTCTACTATTTAGCCTAGCCATTGTCTTCCAAATCCAAACTTCTATCCGATATAGCGGGCGCTAGTTTTTCACAGTGAAAGCACCAAAATGTTTGCGCCAAAATTGGCCACAAACCCCAAATACCGTGAAAGCACCAGTGTATGAATACAAATTAGCAATATTCAAACACAAATCACAGATCTCAGCAAATAACCCAAGAATGCTTGCACAAAAATGGGCAAACACCTCCAAGTCGTATGATTTAGTTTATTTTATGTTATTCGTAGTGATTTGGGTGGTTTATGCAAATACGTAAAAAGCAGGGACTAAACTATAAAAGACACACAGATTTATAGTGGTTCGGCCAGAATGTGCCTACATCCACTTTATATGTTATTCTCCTTTTCTATCCAGATTACAAGTACAAAGCTTGTAGTACAAGTATATCAAAGTTGTTTGAAAGTTCCTTCCAGGCTTGAGCTCTCAAACTTGTCTGCCATTGTTGTATCCCTGCCCCTCTATTTATAGAGTGAGGTTGGGGGCAGGGGTCTAGGATGTTTATAGCTGCTGGTGGGCCTGGGCTGATGCAATCTGGACCGGCAACTTTGGTTCGGCACGCTCTGGTTTGGTGGGGAGACATCCGGTGATGGTTGGTCCGGTGCTTGATTCTGTGAGGCTTGGATCGGTGGGAAGCCATCCGGTGAGGGTGGTCCGGTGCTTGATTCTGTGGGGCTCGGTTCGGCATTGGTTTAGTGGAGATGTTGGACTGGTGGTGGGTGGTGAAAGATGGAGCTTCGGTTGTAGTTGATTCGGTGGGAAGGGAAGTGGAGTTGATTCGGTCTCGGCACTACCGAATGGATCCTATACTGAGAATGCCGAATGATCCCTTGTGTTGGGAATGCCGAATGAGCCTTCATATTTGAGAATGCCGAATGAGCCATGGGGAGTTCGAATACCGAACGAACTCATACACTTGAACTACCGGACGAAAGCGAGGGGTTTTAAGTACCAGATGATGCTTATTACCGGATGAACTCGGGGAGTATAGTGTCGAACGAACTTTTGCCTTGCTTTACCGAATGAACCTTTGTACTTGAATCATGAGTGAAATCCCAAACTTATATACGCTTGCTTGTCTCTTCTTGTTCCGGTCGTGGTGGAAACGCACACAACATTGATATTCCAGTTTTGACCAAAAATGGGATAACAGATCACCCTTATCACCAACAAGAGAAATGGTTCAGGATTTACAAGAAATAACAGCTTCATGATTCTTCAGCCAATCTCCTCCAAGCAATTGATCAAAAGCATCAAAACCAAGAACATAGAAATCACCAGAAAAACGATAGCTAGAATGGAAGAGTTTTACATTGTTATAAATCCTACTAAGGCTTGTGGGACCACCAATAGGATTAGTAACACACAAAGGTTCGGTTGCAAACTTAGGTGAAAGAATATGCTCAAACTTACCATAAGGTCCACTGAAATGAAACAATAAGAAGCTCCCGTGTCAAATAGAACACGAACCAAAAAGTTAAACAATGTAAAGGTGCCCTGGAGAGTACCTTCGGTATCATAGGAGCCGGTGGAGTAGATGAAGTAACTACAAAGATACCAGATGGCTTGCCCTTCTATTGAGTAGGACAATCCTGCTTGAAGTGGCCAAGTTACAAGCAAATATGGCAAAGATCACGCCAGTCATCTGAGCTGGAGGAACAGCAGCTTCGGCTAGAGTAGGACAATTATTGGCATAGTGCCCCTTCTGGTCACACTTGAAGCAAGCGATGGAAGAAAGATCAATAGGCTGCCTCTGGGGAGAAGAAGATTCTAAACCTGGATTCTTAAGCCAATTCTGCTTCTGCTGATGGAAATTAGACTTCCTCTTCTTAGAGCTGCCATAAGAGGGCTGAGATAAAGGTGCACGAGCAACAAATGATTCCTTAGAAGTGGGGTTCT
Organism: Allium cepa; assembly: GCA_030765085.1. Taxonomy (NCBI): domain Eukaryota; kingdom Viridiplantae; phylum Streptophyta; class Magnoliopsida; order Asparagales; family Amaryllidaceae; genus Allium; species Allium cepa. The sequence continues at coordinate 247,405,066 of CM060930.1, forward strand.
CATATCTAATGGCCATATCCATCAATCCAGTAAAAAGGCTGTGCACATGAGAAATCAGACGACCATAAAACTCTGGACGAGCTCCAGCTATAAACTTCTCATTCTTCTTAAGAGGGGTATCAATCAAGCCAGGACCAAACTTGGAAAATTCGTTGAACTGTCGCTCATACTCGTAAAATGACATATTCCCTTGCTTAAGATCCATAAACTCCCTATATAGCTGAGACTTCCCAACTTCTGGCATCCACTTCACCACAAAAGCCTCCCAAAACTGTTCCCAAGAAATATCTGCCTCAACAGTGTTGGCTGTAACAGACTCCCACCAATCCCGGGCTGCCTCCTACAGCTGTCATGCTGCTAGCTGACGCTTCTGAGCATCGGTGATCTCCAAACTAGCGAAAATCCTTTCCAAACTCCTCGGCCACTGCTGAGCCTCAATGATAGTCTCTGTGTGAGGAATGCGGATTACGGATCTTAAGGCTAGGACGAACACTAGATGGGGTGAATAGTGTTTATAAGAAATTACTAAATCTTTTTGAGTTATTGTTGATTTGAACACAAATGTATGCAATATTCAGATGCAGAAATAAAGTAAATGCAGTAAAGGAAAGAGCACATCAGATTTTATACTGGTTCGGAGTTACCCTACATCCGGTCCCGCATAACTAAGTACGGATTTCCTTTCCAAAGAAATTCAATAATTACAACCCTCGGTTTAAAGGCTACGAGGTACACCCTCCAGAATCACAATCCTCTGGGTAGAGATACTTGATTTCCGGACGACAAGTTCACCCAATTGATTTCTAAGGCTACAATCACACCTTTTCTCGCTTGATTGATTTCCAAGGCTACAATCACACCTTTTCTTGCTTGATTGATTTCCAAGGCTACAATCACACCTTTTCTCGCTAGATAGATTACAAAGAAGTCTATAACTCTGAATAGCACTTGGATCTTGTTGAGATAGTGATAGAGAATCAAACAAGAGATAATCTAGTTAGATTCAATGCTGATTTCGGCAGAGTGATGATAGGATTTTGAATAAGAAAATGTGGAAGAAGAAGAGAAGTGAATAACCAAAAAAAGTAATATTAAATTCGTTGAAACTAACCCCTATTTATAGAAGAACAATAGCTATGTCCATTCGTGAAAGGCTATGGCGAATAGATACTTCTTTTGAAATTCAAATTTTTGGTCCTAATTGACACTATGTCGACATGGGGTACTAGGGCATGTCGACATCCCAAAGCATTTTTTGATGATTTGATTTTCATTGAAAATAACCTTTATATTATATTAAAAACTATTTAAACTTTATAAATATACTTGACTATAGATAAAGTACATAGATAAATATAGAGAATAATATATATATAATTTTACTATAATTTTATATTTAAATCTAAGTATAAATATATTATAATTAAAAGATAGTTTAAAAAAAACAAAGTTTAAAAACAAAGAATATTTTAAAGCTAAAACATCATTTTGAAAATCATTTGAAAAGATAATTTTTAAGGCTAAGACATTTTGAAAAGCAATTTTGAAAATCATTCCGAAGTAGTTTTGAAAATCATTTTGAAGTAGTTTTGCAAGCTTCTTCCTACAGAATATCTCATCATATCAGGACTCCAGAACTTGCACAAAACCAGGATGTTCGTGGATTTGTAAACCACTTGTCGTAGGTTTGTAAGCTACTTATCGTGGGTTTGTAAGCCACTAAAAAGGTAGAAATGGGTCCCATCCCAAAATAAAAATGAAGTGAATATTTCGGTGCTATTGTGAAGTTTTAACAAAATTCTAGACTCAATACTTATCTTGAAATCTTGAACTCTTGATAATCTTGATACTCATGAGTCTTCAATCTTGATATCTTGAATCTTTATACTTTACAGTCTTCATTCTTTGTACCTGCATGGTTAAGTCCTGCATATACATATATATCTAAACTATAATGTTAGTATTTATATTATAATCTTATTCTAAGGTTGTTGTCATCAAAACCATCATCTCAAGGACTAACTGTAACGATCTCGGATTTTAATAAGTTTGAATTGATAATTAATTTTATTTTTAAATAAAAATTGTGAAATAATTGATAATTAATATGAAATATTAGTTAAATTATGAAGTAATCAAGAATTAATTTAGATATTTGAAAATAAATAAATATATGGAGACATACAAGACAATAAAATACTTAAGCTAGAGATGGAAATGGAAATAGAAAAGATATATATAAGATAAATTACAAAATATAAAGTAAACATTAGCTAAATTTAAACAACATATTAAACATAGAAATTCATTTATATTACAAAATAATAAGACTAAAGAAAAATAAAATACACTCAAATATGAAACAAATAATATAAGTAAATGTGCAGACTTGAAGCAAACAAGAAAACGAAAATAAATATATGTGAATGGATTGCAAAAGAAGATAATATAAATATCTTAAAACAAACAAAGAAAAGAAAACAATATATTCAAGTATGGTAAGTATGAACACCTGAAGGAACAAGTAAACATATATATGTATGAGCTTGCAAGTGAAGACAGTAAAGTATTTTCATGTACAAGCAAAAAGAATAAATATGAAAGTGTATAAAACAAGACAAATAAAATTAATGCAATGTCATCTCTAGCCCAAAACATATCTCGTCAGCCACCAAAACATGATTCGCAGCCACCAAAGTAGAAAAATCTCTAGTCAACAAATGAACAAAGAAAAAAAATCTCTGATCAAAATATACAAATAAATCAAACCTTACAATACAAAATCTTGTACCAGTATATGAAACAAAGCCTTCATATATTTTATGTATATATCATCTCTATTTCGTTCATCTAAAACCTGAGCATTAGAAGAAAAAACTACAACCTAAAAATTAAACTAGATCAACAACTATTATTATTAACAAAAACATGATCTGGGAAAGCAAGATCGGACTGGAAAATTCTCAAACCTGAGAGACAAACTTCTCTGTTCAAAGATTTACAGGTGAGTAACTTTTTTTATCTAAGGTTTGTACCTGTTGCATATATATATATATATATATATACATATATATATATATATATACATATATATATATATACACATATATATATATATATCTGTAAATAGTATGTTAGATGATATATATGAAAATTTTCTAAGTATTTGAAGATGGATGTTTTTGTACAGGCTGTGTTTATCATTGTCCTCTGTCTGGGATTTAAACACCAGATTTTTGATTCCCTCTTGATATACTTGCTGTTTGAGTTTAGTGTTAAGACAAAAATTGTTTGTTATATCATAAATTAAATAATAAAAATTTATTTAAGTTAAAACAATTTGTTAATAGCTCTGAAAATCAAAAGAACTGAGAAAAACTTTATATATGTCAAAATTCAAGTTGCTTAATTCACGAATTCAGGTGTGTGAATCGAATCCATATACTTAAACATGATTTTTAAAGAAAAAATCATAATTTTTAGAGTTAAGAAGTAAGAGCAGTTTGGGTTAGTCGAAATTTTATTATTTTGGTGATATCTGGTAATCTCGTCAATGAGGAAGGTCGGGGTTCTCTAGGATGGTAGAGGAGGCATCTGCGATTCAAGGAAAAATAGTGGGATGATGGTCAGATCATGGTGGTGGCGGCGGCAAGCTTTTGTAGTTTGTAGACCTAGTTTGGTCGTGGCTGTGTATTTCGTTTCTTCCATCGTTATTAGTCGATCGAGTTCAACATGATTTGGGGAGATGGTGGAGGAAGTGTTGATGAGGTCTTGGCCGGAGTCGTATGAATTCTGGTGGTCGGAGCTGTGAGAACGAGGCGATGATAGGGTTTGGTTGTGGTGGGTCTTGTTGTTCCAGGTTTCGACTTCGAACTCGATTTTGATTTTGAGAAGATGGCGACGTTCTGGTGGTAGGGGAATGGTGCGTGGAAGATCGCCGACATGCTCGATGATGTGGCGACGCCTAGAGTCGATCATCGGCGACGTGCACGTGCACCGTGCACGAGTTCTGGCGATCTAGAAATCTAGGTAACTTGGGTGGAAGCAGGGTTTCGTGTCTCGGGTTTTACTCAAAGAAATGGGTTGGTTGGCTCAAAGATTTGATAGGTTGGACTCGAAGCAGATTTAGGATGGCTCGAGTCATATGTTAAGTTATAGTTTTTAAATCTGTAGCATTTAAAATTTAAATCTGAGTTTTAAATTGAAAAGCAGGGATTTAATTAAGTTTAAATTCAAGTTTGATTATGATTCAAATCCAGTTTGAATCTGAGTTTGAGGAAATAATTTTTTATTTAAAATTTGTTTAACCGCCTTGAATTTTAAAGAAAAAGATTTAAATTTGTAATTAAGAATTTAATTTAGGTTCAAATACAGATTTGAATTTTTGTGTTGAAATAAAAGAAGTTTTTAAATTTAATTGGTTTAAACATTTTGAATGACAAAGTGAATTTTTTTTAAATTGATTTGAATTTAGAATGAAATTGGGTTTTTAATTCGTTTAAAACTTCTATTATAAGATAAATAATTTTTTAACTTGTGAAATAAAAAGGGTTTTGAAATTGTTTTATACCTTTTTAAAGTGAACATATTTCATTTTTAAATCTTAAATTTAAAATGGAATTTAAAGATAAAATTTGAAAGTAAATTGTTTTTAAATACCTTGTTACTGATAATTTAGTCATTAATAAGAAAATGTTTTTATCTTTAATTAAATGAAGACTTAATGATGGTAATTCATTAATTATTAAGTAATAAAAAAAGGATAATTTATTTATATAATTAATTAATGATTTGGGGTTTTAATAAAGGTTTAAGTCGATTAATGATTCGAAATTAATTAATGGTAATTAAAAACTAATTAAGTTACAATTAACACTTAATTAATTAAATAACTAGGATTAATTAATGAGTTAATAATGGTTAATCAATTTTAATTAATATGATTAGTTTTAACAATAAATTAGATTAATTAATTTAATAATAATCATTTGTGGAATTGTTATGTGACGATCCGAAAATCCGTACCCTTTGAATCGACAATAATCCACACATGTCCGACCCAAAAAGCACAAATTTACGGAAAGTCAAGAGAAAGAAAAGAAGAGAGAAGAAGAGAAGAGAATAAAGAGAGAAGATAGAACCAAACAGAGCAATACAGAGTCTCACATCGCAGCGGAAAATATGTAATATCATATCAATGATCTTTACAAAACAGAAATTGTATATACATACATCAATCAAAGTTATCGGCTTGAACAGTTATAATAACCTATCCTCACAATTGCCGACAATAAATAACAACAAACAAAGCAAAGCGGATAATGAATCAAATACGGATGTACGAAAATAAAGATCTCCGCTCTCCTGCTGAAGCTCCAAAAGCACCAAAGCATAACCTGTAGATATACTCGGTCTGACCCAAGCATTAAAAGGGAAGAACGCCCCGATCGGTCTGGTAAACCAGCGTGAGAAACACACTCAACTGAGTTAATTAAATTGCCAAACTTTTCCTTAGTTTTCAAAACAAAATATCTCGTAAGACAAATCCACACATAAACACGGACATGTTTTTACCTTATGATAACTAAAACAATTCATATCAAACTCATGTGATATTATACTAGTGTCTAGTATACAAAATAATATTCAAAATAGCCGAAATTGTTACCATTATTAAATTCCAGCATGCTAGGCTCTATAAATAAATTGGCAGGTACGTAGTGGAGTTTGGATTTCCATATAAATGACCAGGCGAAGGGACTACCTTCCGAAGAGGTGCACCTCTAGATGGATGTCCCGAGAAACCATCACAAAGTTTCTCTACCAACACAAGACCGGCCCACCTCTTACTAGATGGTACCAAATATTTCATCCTTCGGTCGTTACCGACCTTTCCGAGGGCCCTCATAGCATACAAACCACAATAATCAGATACACGACGTCATAGCGTGCAAAGATATATCTAGAAGAGGATGATCATATCCTGATGGGAATGACCCACTTAGCCCTGCTGCATCTAACTCTATTTTGGTTATTTCCGGTTGATGAAGCCTGATGAGGTAATGATTACCTTTCACAATCACATATCACATCACTTAGAATGCCACACGGCCATTTCCGTTGACTACTAATTGCCTTCCACAAAAATACAACCCTTAAACACATACGTCTCAAGGAGGGTGTTAAGCTAAAAGAAGTTGTCTTCTCCGCCACCACTGATGTATGTTTGTAAAAACCAATGTTCGTAATCATTAGAAATGCAATGTCAGACAAACATCCATACAAATTGTCCAGGAACAGGACAAACCGAAGGTACTTTCCTACCACATCCTGTCGAGAAATCCCCAGGATTAGTAGCGAATAGTCCTCGCATTGGATATTTCATAATGAAGAGACCACTGCTACTGGATGTATATTGGGATTTTAACCCCAAACGATCAACAAGCAGTCCCCCACTATGAAACTCTGTAATATCAATATCATCAATACGCAACCTGCACAAATCGTCGCATATACGTTGGTTCGAAGTGGTTTTCAGATAAATCTGATCCCGGTCTCTTCGTACCAACAACGCAAAAGCGTTTCTCAACCTCACACAGAAACTAAGTCTCATAGACTTATCACGTTTCCAACTTTCAACTTGCTATCCTTCAGGCCAAGAAGGAAGCTTAATAGATTGGAGTAATACTCCGCGCTATACGAATCAACATCCTCAACACAAACGATAATCAAGCCTACACAGAAGGCTATGTACTAAGTGTACGACTAAATAGTTCCCACATCAAGTTGAGGAACTAAAATTTTTTAGGCAATTTGATAGTCGGTTATTTAACTATCAAAGCAAAAAAACAAATATTCAGCACTATATACACTCACTGGGCCCTTTTAATTAATCCTTTATTGATTAAATCATTGCCAAATATTTACTTCAACTTATCTTTAAAAATTAAATATTCTCAAAACATTTCAATCATTGGAAAACATTTCCAAATACTTATCAAATAATAAGTAATTCAAAATTCAATTTATTTTCAACACTTAGAAAATATTTCATATACTTAAACAACGATTAAGTATATATTTTATTCTTTAAGGAAAAGATTCTCTTTAAACACATTTATTTGGGTCAAAACGAATGTTGCGTAAAACATCGTTACGACAACCCAAAATCAATAGTATAGGGATTCGAAATTAAGATAGATATATAAATCCCAATACTATACAAAAACATTTCCTTTCGGAAATCATTTACTATAACAAAAGTGTTATAGTCCATCATTTCCTTATTTCTCGAAAACGTCCATTTCAACAATGAATGTTGAAGTCTATGGTTTCGATCCTTAACAAATTTTAAAACAACTTCAAATCATTTTAATTCTATTTAATATATCACTTCCCAAAACTTTTATATAATTTTAAAATATTATTCACTGCCCAAAATCGTGAATATAAGCCATTTACCAATTCCAATACTTCTACACATTTATTAAAGGATAATCCACAGTCCAAAATCACGAATATATCTCCTTTAATAAATTTCTATATTTAATTTATCAGATTCAATTGATTTCGAGTTTATAAACAATGTTTGTAAATTCCATTTATGTTTTATAAAACTTCAATATACAAAATTCACATTATTAACCAATTCCATTTATATCATTTAAATGCCAAAATCCAATTATAACTTCATTTTAAACTTTTAAAAACTCCTTTATAATTCCATTATTTCGATTTATAAAAATCCAATTTTATAAATCTTATATATAAACCTTTTATAATAAATTCAAAAATCACCATTTAAATTATTTTATAAAATAAACAACTTCATTTTTTTCCAAAAATCACCATTCAACTATATTTCTCAAAACATCATAATTTTTATAACATAAAAATTATAACCTTCATTTATTTAAAATAAATCAATTCACTTAACAATTCAAAATTCAATAAAACGTTTATTTTCAAAATCACTTAAAAATCCTTTTAAATTTGGAAATCATCACTTTAACATTTTTTTTAAATTATCAAAAATAGGCCCAATGCTACAACAATGCCAAATACATCAATCACGGCATCCAAACGTCATATTTCATATGATAACAGCATATATCACAATATCCGTAATTAAATCAATACTATTGAGGAATCCAGTTGGATCCCTCCAACCTATCATCTGCAACAAATATACATATTGGAATATGTGTACAATGTCCGCCTCAAGGCAAAAGCGCATACAAAGGGTCATCCGCTCATACACGGGAACGTATATGGTCTCATCTGCTCCAATAGGCAGGTATATATCCAAATACCAATCAATATATCATATATCATCCAAACAATCATCAATCATCATAAAATAAATATTTTCTCACTTATATAAAATATCGGTGAGTCAGAAAGAATGAGTTGTACTCACTCTGCTTGCAGACGTCGCATTAGCGATTTATTCCGATTAAAATTAAGCGAACGTTTAATTTCAACCAAAATTTTCACTAGCTCAAATAAACCCCAATCCAGCTCCATAATGCAGTGCTCGTCAATACGGACCCAACGCAATTCGTTTCGTGCAAACGGACCTCGTATGAAAAAGTTACAACATTTTAAAGATCGTACGAATTAATATATAATTTATTTCAATTTTATTTCCATTTTCTAACCCTACTTGCAATCTGGACCGTTGATTTTCATCCCCATCAGATCTGAGCCGCACCTATCATCTTCTCTCCCCCTTCAAACTCACGTACTTGAGCAAAGCCAAATAGCCGCCTACAAACCCTAGTTGTCGCAGCCTTCACGATGCACGAGACCCCATCACTCCACCACCAAATCGAAGCTCGTCACAAACACCACCTCCAGCCACCTCTAGCGAAGCTCGGCCACCCCCTACATGAGATCCAGCCCCTTGAACGCAACGCCTTTGTGCGAGATTTGCCGACAATCCGTGATGAAATTTGCGATCATAGCCGTTGAAATCGAAGCTCTCGACGAGCTCTACAGCTTTGTAGTTGAATGTTTTTTGTAATTGTTGATGGATTGTGAAATATTTGTGGAAGAACGAGATGCATTTTTGGCCATTAAGTCCAAAGTGGCGGCTAGCCCTAGCATGGATTAGGGCTTAGTGAAATGAGAAAATCTAGGGGCTTTTATAGAAAATTTATCGACACTATTCATCCGGAAATTTTCCGAACTTGAAACGAAGCGTGCCGCCTGGCGTTTATAATGTTATACCCCCATTCCGAACGCAATGGAATATATATCAGGAGCCAATTCGATCATATTTGAAAGATAGGTTATCGAATCGACTATTTAAATTTAAAATTCACTTAAACCGATTTCTACGCGTTTTAGCTTGCCCCGGACAAACCGTACATCCGATTGAAACGAAATTTGAAATCCTACAATAATTTAACATTACGGATCCAATGAAACTAGTTTCATCGAAATTTGAGATAGCTTGAAAAATGGCTATTTTTACACGTCAATTAAATACTAAAATATTCAATTTCTACAAATTAACTTTTAATTCGATTTTAAAAGTTCTCTAACATCATTCCAATTCAAATATGATTTAATATCACTTTATAAATCATTTTTCGTTCACATTTAATCCAAATATCAATTATTTCTATAATTTAAAATATTAAATTAACCATTTAATAATCCTATTAAATCCAGATATTCGAAATATTATTTATTCAGCTTACAAATTTTACTTGTGCATATTTAAAATCAATTAAATATATGAATTTCAAATGACTGAAATTCTGGGTCGTTACATGTTAAGTATAATTACTTTATGGAAGTAATTAAGTAATTAATTTTTCAGTATAATTAATTGGGTTTAATTGGATTATTTTAAGTTAATTACTTAAGTTTAATTAATCTAGAATAATCACTTAACGATTTGGAAAGTATAATTACTTAGAGAAGTAATTGATAGATGATTACTGGTGTAATTAATTGAATGATGATTACTAATTTGAGTATAATTATTTGTTAGTAATCAAGGGGTTAATTAAGTTGTTAAGAATTAATTAATAAATGTGATTAATTAAGATTTATTAAATATTTAAAGTTTAATTCATTCATTAATTGAGGATGATTAGTTAATAATTAAAGGATAACTAATAAATGATTAAAGGGAAATTTATTTCAGATAATTTGTAATTAACTTATGATAATTTACCCGAATTAATGATTTATTCATAAGTAATACATATGATTTAAATTAATCAGTTGATTAAAAAAAATTACTTGTGAATGTTTGGATTTTTTTTGAATGGGTGAATTGTTTGATATTCCCAATGTGTGATGCTTTGTGATACATCCTGATATGTTTTGTGATCTGTTTCTCTAGGATGAATGTAATTAATTCCCTGTGATGTAATTTATTATCTGTGATACATTTGTATATTATCTATGAATCTGTATATGAAAAATAAGCATTATAGTTTATACCGCTTATCAAATATATTGTAGTATTTGAATCGATGATGATTGAATGATGTTGCACTATTGTGTTAAACCCCTGGACCACACCATACACACACAAATATGGATTTCACGAGGAAATCGGTTAAGTCACAGATTTTTAACAATTTTTAAGATTTAATTCTTGAATCCAAAATAGTTTTGGAATTGGAATTGAGAGCTTTTGAAAATGAATTTCAAAGATAAAAGTTATTTGAAATAACTTAATAAAATTTGAAATCTAAATAATTTGATTTTGAATTCAATATTTGAAGTTGAATTCAATGATTTGGAAATTTTGGTCTAAAAAGACTATACAAGTTATAAAGGCGTTTATTTGGGTTTTTAACCATTTAAAAAGTATGGATTTTGGAAATTTAAATTTAAATCCAAGTTTTCTACTTGAATGGCTTTAACTTATGTAAATTGTAATTAGTTTATCCCAAAACGAAAACTATTTGTTTCAAATAATAATAGCTTCGATTAAGGAAAAGGATTTCCAATTTGTGTAAAAAGTATTTCAATTTGAAATTAAATTATTTGAATCAAATTTTGATTTAATGATTGGACGAGTTAAGCCAATTTGAAAGGGAAATTGCTGAAAGAATATGAATAAATCATTGTGGATTGGTAAACTTTGTGAATTGAATCTTTTTATTTAAAAAGATTAAAAATGGTAATTTGTTTAAACCATTTGAAAGAAAAGTTTTGGATAATAAGTTGTGACTTAATTAAAATTCCATATCTATATGTTTTTAAATATTACGCTTACTATTCGCATTAGCCGGGAGAGGACCTTTGTGTCATATAACCCATTATGAATAGTGATACGTCGTAAATGGATAGCATTCAAAGACCGGTGGTGAAGACCGGGTATTTTCAAGAACGAAAGGATAACCCGTCGATTGTCTCTGCACTGAGTCGCGCCGGTATAGAGATTCCCTAAGTGATGGGAAGTCCGATCGGGATTGTGAATACCCGGATTGCAAGGGATTCTTCCTTTATTGGACGAAGTGCCTTCGGTTCTGTTTGAACCCGGAACAGACTTGTATGGTTGCATGTCTGACATTACACTTTGAGATATAAAGCAGATTTCTTTCAAATACATATCTGTTGGTGGCAGAGAATTTATTCTCTTAGCTTAAAACCCTTCTATGAGATGTACGAGCTCAGAGGTTATGTAGTTGAAGGTTATTAGTGATATACTCCCAATTTGGTAATGTGACATGCTAAGTGTTGCAGTGTGCTAATCATTTGTTGATCAAAGCATGGCTTTGTGAAAAAGCGTAGCTTTGTGGACGACACCTCATCTGACCTCACGAACCGATAATGGTCGAAACAGGAAAAATGCGGAAAGGTTTCAGGGGTAGCTCCCCTAGGGTATGTCCATTCCTTCTGCAAAAGGGTGGTATCATGGTATGGAGCCTAGATACATACTCATGTGGACACTGTAGTATATTTATTACTGTGCGATGTTGTTGTTAGAGAGGTACCTCGGATAAAGGTCGCAAACGATCGGGGGTGGCATATCTTAGGTATTACTTCCCGAGAAGGGGGTAACCAGCCTTGTGTTGGTAGAGAGCCAGGTAGGTTCTCGGGGCATTCCTCCAAAGGCGTTCCCATGTGGCAATAGGAAGTTCCTTAGCCTGACCATTTGTTGGAAATCCAAAGAAACAATACGCGCCCTGTACGGCTTTAGTTGTAGAACCTGCCATTTAAAATGGTAGCTATAGTAGGCATAGTATAATGGTACCTATCCTGGCTAAGATTAATATTATATTTTCGAAATGTTTCCTACACTATGCACTAGTAATGATATCAAAAGAGTTTTTCTTACGTAGTAAGCATGTTTGACTATCATAAGGAGAAATCTCCCTCATGTGTGCGATTGCATTGTATGTGTGTGCTGGGAGGCCTTATGGTAGTTTCATTTTCCAAAAGCATATCAGATTTATCTTTTGAACTGAACAACTATTTTTGTTACTCATACCAGTCCCATGACTGACTCGGGGTTTATTGTTCCCTTCCTAAACTCTGGGTGCCCACAATTTCCCACATGGGCAGTCTAGAGTTGGGTTTTTCAGATAGTTAGATTTAGTAGATTATCTGGAGCTAGTCCAATGATTGGAGATCATGACTGGCCTTGCTTATCTTTGTGACCCGTAATGGTGATTCGAGCTTGATGTTGGAGTTGGTGGACTCACTCTCTTTTTCAGATCATTTGGAGTTATCACTCCTGTTTTTTCTGTTGTATCATTATTATTTGTCTCTGATATTATTGTATTATATAGATATCATTGTTGTATATCATTCTGGATATTATATTCATTGGAATTGTATACGACATCATTCATTTCTTTCTTCCACTGTGTTGTTATACATACTGTGTTATAAGCTCCGGCACGAGTCGAATTCCGACGATTGAATCTACGGCATTCGAGTACAAGTGAAGTACGGATGCCGATTTTTGAGCGCTGGTGTGACGACCCGTAATTTTTGGATATTTGATATCGGAATATTTAATTGATTTTCAGTATTTGATAGTTAGTTTTAATACGAATTTCAAATATCGTCATTACTAGATAATTTATTTATTGAATTTAATAAATTGGAAATTGGGTAAATTATTGAATCTTCAGTTTTAAGCCTGTTAAAAATAATTTGAAGGCCTGAAAAATTTACATTGTAAATACTGAAGGTGATGGAACTTTTAAAATGGAATTTAAAAGTGTTTTGTTCAGTTTTGAAATTATGTATCGTTTAAATTGATATTTTAAAATAGCTTTCCGAGGCACAGTCTTGGAATTCGATGAAACAAGTTCCATTGGATCCGTAATAGTGTATTATTATCGGATTTTAATTATTCAGTGTTTGGAATTGTTGTGTGAGCGTACGATATATAAATGTGCTGAAATTTATATCGAATTCAATATTATAACTGGGTCCAAAAAGCTATCTTCTTCATACGATCGAATTGGTACTCGAAACCTTTTCCATTGTGTTCGGAATAGGGATATAACATTATGAACGCCTAGCGGCATGCCTCGGTAGGATGTCAAAATTTTAAGTTGGCGACTTGAGCGAGTTTCAGCCGATGCCATGATGTGGGGCGACATGCGGAGAGGTTGCTCGTGAATTGGGGCCGTGCGAAAGGTAAGGGAAACAGAGGTAATGCATCACATAGCACGCCTGGCTGTAGTGGCGTGAGAGACAGAGTAGGGTCGCGTCATCGCATTCGATTTCGCATAAGCTCGGCGAGTTCATGTTCGTAGGTGGGGCAAAGAGGTATTGGATATGTGTTTCCTTTATTTAAAATTTAATATCTGATACATATTAGGAAAAAGAAACATAACAGTGGGTTTATAAAGCAATTGACTTACATATGCTTATATATAGTAAGAAAATTTCTACTGTTATTATAGAGAAAGAAAATAAATTTTCACACACACATATATATAGGAAAAATAGGAAAAAATATTTTATATAAGCATATACACATATTTTAGAAATATTTGGGAAAAAAACAGAAAATTTGGTGGACTTGGGAAAAACATAGGAATTTATACAAAGATTGGATTTTTATCCATGTGGGTTATTTTTATAAATATATGTGAAGTTTCAAAATAATAATAATAATAATAATAATAATAAGTATAAATTTTGTATTTAGGGTAATTAATTTACTTAATAAACTTGTTTAATTTTTCTAGTTACTAAAGGATATTTATTTAAAGGAAAATTAATTTAAATAAATAATTAGCTAGTAAATTTATCTAAAAGGAAGTAATTGTTCAATAAGTTCGAATATTAATAAAAATCATCTAAATGTTATACATGGTCTGGAATCGGGGGAAGACTGGCCAGTTTGGACTGGATTGCAAAACAAAAATCAAAGGTGAGTTAATCCCACTCATCTTGTTTTAATTTAAATGGTTAAATTTAAATAATTGATTGAATGCTTGAATTGATTGGATATGGTATATTATATAGTAGTATATAGTATATATTGGAGTGATTGATTTCCCGCATTACATAGCGGATGAAACCTTATGCGCCGCATAATAGCGGATGATATTGTATTAATCCCATATACTGCGATATTCCACCTCGAAGTGGAATTGGTATTGTGCTAACATCTGTGGATGAAGGGAAACAGGCTGGAGGGATCCAACTGGATTCCTCAAAATATTTAGATCTGTTTAAATATTCTGTGATATGATTATTTGATATCCTGTGATGAATTATGTTGATAATTGGAGTATTAAATGTTATGGTTTGATTGGATTTATTTGAGTATACTGAGTTATAAAATATATAGAATTTGATTTTTGAAAAAAAATATAAGAGTAAAATTTTAAGTTAAATAATTATAGAAAATTTGAATGAAAATAAAAATGAATTGGAAAAGAATAAAGGGGATTTTAAAATTTTAATAAATAAATTCCGAATAAGAAAAGAGGATTTTAAATAAGAAGTGAAATAATGAAATTTAAACTTAAGTAATATTATTTCAAGAAATAAAGAATTTATTTTAAAAATTCAAGGTTTAAATTTAATTAAAAAGGAAAAGAAGGAATTTGGGAAATCTGAGATTGGTATTTTCAGTTAAGAAGTTTTTAAATCATAACTAAGAAACAAAATTTGAAGTTAATGGATCTTGAAATAAATAAGTAAGTAAAGAAATTTATTTCAAAATAAAGTAAATTGGAAATCAATTGTAAATTGGTTTAAGTGTTTAAAATTGGAAATAAAAAGGAAGAAGTGAGATTTGGGAACTTATAAACTGGATTTTATAAAGTGAAGTGAAATATCAGAGAATATTTGGAAATATAAATTCAAGGTGGGAATTTATAAAGGAACGTGAATTTGTTTTGAAATAAATAATGGTTTATTTTAAAGGATGTGAAAGAGAAGTATATTTCCTTGGATAGCAAGTACGTTTTCGAAATGAATTTTTAAATTATAAGTTAAAAAGTTTAAAGTTGTTTCCAAAGTATGTTTTAGAAAGATTATTATTGTTAAATGTTTAAAGTTTAAATTAAGTATTCTCCAAATTTGTTTTAATAGAAATTATTTAAAGGTGACTTTGTATTTTGTTTTAAAGGGATAAAAATTTATTTTTGTATTTTATTAAGTAGCTTTACTTGAATATTCTTAAGTATATATTTTAATAAAGTATTAAAGCAGTTTTAATTTAAATGTTAAAGTATATTTTAAAATAAATTGCTTTAAAATTTATTTAAAAATCTAAAAGTACTTTGTACTTGGTGTTTCAGTGGAAATAAATATTTGGGAAATATATTCCGTGAGAGGAAATTGTTTTGGAACTGTTTCAAAGGGATTTGAAAATGGAAATATAACTCGTGAATATATTTAGAGGATAATAAATAATTTAGAGAAATTATTTATTTATTGATGGATGTGTGTGAATGTTAATTGATAGTTAAATCACCGACTATCAATATTGGCCAATGCGTTGATCTTTTCGAAGAGACCGGGATCGGGATTTATTTCTCGAAAACCACTTCGATCCAGTTTGTACGTTTCGTGGGAAAACGAGTTCGGAGTCGAACATGGAGCAGTGAAGTGCAAGGGCTAGTCGCTACTGATCCTGAGGATGATTCCCAAATGAATGTTGTAGGAGTAGTGCCTTCGGTTCCGTTCGAACCCAGGACGGACTTGTATGGACGAATGCTTTCGGAACATCGTCAGGTGGACGATGGGCATTCTAAAGGATATGTTCTAAAATGGTAACGCTTAGCTTCAAGACTCATCAACCGGGAATGACTGAAAATCAGGGGTTATGCAACAAGGCTAAGTGGGTAGCACCCAATTAGGGTGAGGTCATCCCTGTCTAGATGTCCCTTTTATTTCGGCTGTGTGGGCGGTTGCTAATCCCAATCGTGGGGTGATCTTACTCGGAATTATCCAGTAAGGGGTAGTTCCGGCCTTGTGTTACAGGGGAGCGGGCGTACTCCTCGGTACTGTGATCTAGGCCACGTACTGTGATAGGTGGTACCCCAGTGCCTAGTCATTAGTTGGAAATCCATTCTACCTACGTGCATTTTACGAGTTTTATTTGTATTACCTACTTTGTGGCTAGCATGCTGGAATTTAATAGATGTAACAATTTTGGCTATTTGAATAAGTATTTGTATATAGACACTATTATAATATCATAGGATTTTATAAAAAGTGTTTTAGCTATCGTAAGGTAAAAACCTGACATGTTTATTTGTGGCGTGGTCTTACGAGATGCTTTTGATTTCAAAGGATTTTAAAACTTTAATAATCAATTTGAATGTGATTTTCTCACGCTGGTATTCCAGACTGACTCGGGTGTTACTTAACTATAATGCTCGGGTCAGACCGAGTACTATAGGGTACAGGATATGATGCTGTGGAGCTCAGGAGAGGAGCTGGAGTCTGAAACGTATTAATCGTACTTGTTTATTCCGCTGCTGTGGTTGTTTGAAAATTTCCAGAAAGTTGTGAGGCAGACTGTTATAACTTCCAGGCTGGTAATTGTTGTTCATTCATGATATACTCCGATAATGTAATGTATAAACAGATAGATTTCTTTTGTGTAAAAATCAGTTATTATCTATTATATTTTATTCCGCTGCGATGTGAGATTCTGATGTTGTTTTCTATTTTCTTCTTCTACCTCCTTCTTCTTTAACCCTAATGGTTCGTATTTCCGTTCATCTTGAATTGATTGATGGTGAATAGTGTCGACTCAAGGGGTATGGATTTGTGGGTCGTCACAGTTGGTATCAGAGCTGAAGGATAAGCGATAACCTTTGCTCTGGTGGGGATTACTCATAAATAGAGTCCGTAGTACTCTAGAATGAGTTTGAGTGTGTTAATAAGTATGAGCGCGTATTTGTTAGTGGATATAAAAATGGTTTTATATTGCGTTGATTGATTTATTGTGTGGCATATGAACCTTCATCGGCACAGTCTGGACAACTACTCGGTACTGTGATCTAGGCCACGTACTATGACAGGTGTTACCCTAGTGCCTAGTCATTAGTTTGAAATCCATTCTCCCTACGTTCCTTTTACGAGTTTTGTTTGCATTACGCACTTTATGGCTAGTATGCTGGAATTTAATAAATGTAACAATTTTAGCTATTTGAATAAGTATTTGTATATAGACACTATTATAATATCAGAGGATTTTATAAAAAGTGTTTTAGCTATCGTAAGGTAAAAACCCGACATGTTTATTTTTGGCATGGTCTTACGAGATGCTTTTGATTTCAAAGGATTTTGAAACTTTAATAATCAATTTGAGTGTGATTTTCTCACAATGGTATACCAGACTGACTGGATGTTATTTAACGATAATGCTCGGGTCAGACCGAGTATTATAGGGTATAGGATATGATGTTGTGGAGCTCAGGAGAGGAGCTGGAGTCTGAGACGTATTAATCGTACTTATTTATTCCGCTGTTATGGTTGTTTGAAAATTTCCAGCAAGTTGTGAGGCAGTCTGTTATAACTGCCAGGATGGTAATTGTTGTTCATTCGTGATATACTCTGATAATGTAATATATAAACAGATAGATTCTCTTTTGTGTAAAAATCATTTATTATCTATTATATTTTATTTCGCTGCGATGTGAGATTCTGATGTTGTTTTCTATTTTCTTGTTCTACCTTCTTCTTCTTTAACCCTAATGGTTCGTATTTCCGTTCATCTTGAGTTGATTGATGGTGAATAGTGTCGACTCAAGGGGTACAGATTTGCGGGTCGTCACAGTTGGTATCAGAGCTGAAGGATAAGCGATAACCTTGGCTCTGGTAGGGATTACTCATAAATAGAGTCCGTAGTACTCTAGAATGAGTTTGAGTGTATTAATAAGTATGAGCGTGTATTTGTTAGTGGATATAAAAATGGTTTTATATTGTGTGGCATATGAACCTTCGTCGGCACAGTCTGGACAACTGTATCGAAGGGGTTTCTAAATAGTTAAATAAAACAATTCGACATGATATTGTTTTAAAGGTGGGTGAATGAAATAATTTTAGCCAAAATATATTTTGATATAAAAGGAATATTTAAGTTATTATACAACTTGGATGTTTGGATGATAATATTTTAAACAAATAAGATTATAAAAATTTGAATGGCTTGTAAAATCAAATGGAAATTGTATGAACATAAAATTATACAAATGAATTATAGTTAAAAATTTGATTTAAGTCAAAATCTGGAAATTTAAAAAAACCTGGAGATTTTGGAAATGTTTTTCGAAGTATTTTGAAGACAAATAATAGCATTATTATTTTGGAAGTACTTTGAAAGGAAATTGTTTCAAATAAATTTTTGGAAAGGGATACAGCATTGAGCTCACTTCAGTCGCTGGAAAATGACTTCGGTGATGATTGCAGCAACATCGATGTTCATTTTCGAGTTTCTAAGTGACGGATTGCTGCCAAATTGATCTGTTCAGAAAAATTTGTTTAGTTTTTGAAATTTCGAAGAAAATTTGTTGAGATAAAAACCAGGATTGGTTTAAAAATTTGAGAAGTGTGGGTTTGAGATAATAGTGATTTCAAATGGTTTGAAACCAAAAGCCGGGTGTTTAAAATCCTGAATCCTTATTTGAATTGAAATTTAAAGTGGAAAAGTTAAATAAGTTTAATTTGAAAGAAATAAAATTTAGTTGACTTCAGCTAAATAGATGGAGGAGAGTTGAATTGAAGTTAACTTCAACCAAGTTAAACGATATTGGGTTGGGTTTAATTAAGTGAAAATAAATTTGAACTTGGAATAAAGTGAAGTAATTAAAATTTTGAAACTTAAATAAATTGTGATTGAATGAGAAATAAAATTTATAAGAATTAAATTAACTTAACAAAAGTTAATAATAATGAGTTGGATTTGAAGTAAGTTGAAAGGAATTGGAATGGAATTAAGGTGAATTGTGTGGGATGGTATTAATTGGAATTAAGTCCTTGCTTAACAGAATTCAAGGAATGGTATGAAGCTGTATTTAACTGGAGTCGGGTTGGAATAAAATTGAATTAGCATAAATATGCTTAGGAAGCTTAAAATAAAAACATAATCCCTAGTTAAAAGTAAAGTGAAAATGTGATTGACTGTAAATGAATGGAGAAGTATGAATATTAATAAGTGAATAGCTTATAAAATTTAACAAGGGAGTGAATAAGCCGACATAAAATAGTTTGATATTTGGAAAATGAAAGAAAATCCAAACTGGACTTATAAAAATAAAATTGAACCCAAGAAAATTTAATGAAGTAATTTTCGATATAAATCGAATATTGAATTAAAAGTTGGAAATAAGCTAACTAGCTAAATAAATTATTTGATAGAGCATGTTAATAAAATTTAACTTGGTTAAATAAAATGGATTGTAAGTTAATAATGAAGTTTGGGAAATAAACTCGAATTATAATTAGACTTCGGCCTGGATTGATAATGAATTAAAATAAGTGGAGATGTTGTAAAAATAAAATAGTGATCGTTTGAGTTGTAAATAAAATTTCAAGTGAATAGAAATAAAATTGAAATGGTTTTATTATTAATAAAATGAGTTCGGAAGTAAATTGAGAGTGTGAAATAAAGTTTAAAATGAATGGAATGTAAACAGTTGAATTGTAAACCAGTAAAATGAATGAAATGGTGTATGGACTGGTTGAAAATAAGTGCGTAAGTGTTAAAAACCATATAAGATGCTTATAACCATTATTTAGTATGCATTGCTTTTAGTATTCGTGTGGTGTAGTTGTTTAAAAGAGTGAGAAGTTAATAAACTTCATATGTATGGCACTTACATGTTTTAATTGAGTAAGTTCAGGTTTAGGAAAGCTGTGTAACTGGATTTGGTTGCGCTAGTTGCTAAAAAAAGCCGCTTGCTTAAAAATGCTAAAAAGGTACGCCTACGCAATAAAAATAGGAAATATGAACTGTTTTTGTTTTTCCGACCGTGTGGGTATATATATATATATATATATATATATATCTTGTCAAATTTCAAAAGCTCCTCCGTACAAAGGAGACACTGCCAAAAAAATTCGGAAATTTTGGGAGCTAGAAAAAATTTTGAAAATTTTTGGAAAAAAATTTTGTTAGCGACAAAAATTCAAATTAGAATTGAAATTAGCGTAACCAAATGAAATTGACTTGGAGTTGAATTAAAATGAAAATAAAATCTAATTGAATGAAAATTGGAATAGAAGTGAATTGAATAAAATCTAAATGAGTTGTAGATGATATTGAATGAATTAAATGCTTAACAAAATAAGAGAAAATGGTATGAAGTTGAATTTAGCATAAACTATGGTAGGTAGCAATAAAATTGAATTTGGATAAATAAGCTTCGATAACATATCCAAGAATTAAAATGTGTAAATAAAAATGTATCGAGCTAAATAAAATGATTTTGAGTGTGTGATTGGATATCATTGCTAAGTAGGATATACAGGTGTTTAAAAAGCAAAAAGGAAATTGGGAATTTTGATTTCGAAGATAAATTGAAATTTTCTCAGCAAAGGTATGTATTTTAAATTTCTATATGAAATTTGATGATTTTCTTGTCTAGCCACTTGGCTTTTTGTTTTCTTTTGAAATTTGGGGGCCTGCTGAGGCATTTTGTAGTTGTACCGAGCTAGCCGCGCAAATGAGACGCTGGCAAAAAATTTCAAAACTTTAAGGAGTTAGAAAAATTTTGAGAAAATTTTCATAATTCAAATTTGGTTTCAAATTTAAATTTGAATTAATAAGTAAGTAATATTGTTGGAACTAAGAGATAACTTTGAAAAGTTAGAAAGAGGGTTAGTGTGTCTGTGATAAAAGGATTTGTTTTGGCAAGTTGTTAAATACTATCTAGGTTGAGAAAATAGTTAAGGGGGGATCATTCTTCATAACTAGTCATTTCAGGGACGAAATTCTTTTAAGGGGGGAGGAATGTGACGACCTATAATTTTTGGATATTTGAAATCAGAATATTTAATTGATTTTCAATATTTGATAGTTTGTTTTAATACGAATTTCAAATATCGCCATTACTATATAATTTAATTATTGAATTTAATAAATTGGAAATTGGGTAAATTATTGAATCTTCGGTTAAGCCTGTTAAAAATAATTTGAAGGACTGGAAAATTTACATTGTAAATACTGAAGGTGATAGAACTTTTAAAATGGAATTTAAAAGTGTTTTGTTCAGTTTGTATCGTTTAAAATGATATTTTAAAATAGCTTTCCAGGGCACAGTCTCGGAATTTGACAAAACCAGTTCCATTGGATCCATAACAGTGTATTATTATCGGATTTTAATTTTTTTAGTGTTTGGAATTGTTGTGTGAGCGTACGATATATAAACGTGCTGAAATTTATATCAAATTCAATATTATAACTGGGTCCAAAAAGCTATCTTCTCCATACGATTGAACTAGGACTCGAAACCTTTTCCATTGTGTTCGGAATAGGGATATAACTTTACGAACGCCTGGCGGCGTGCCTCGGTAGGATGTCAAAATTTTAAGTTGCAATTTCGACGATTTGAATTTAAAATATATATATTATATTGTCCAATCAAAGGAAATTTCACATCAGTTTATCCCTCCTTTTCAATACTGTACACCCAATTCAACGTGCAACATTCCTTTCACGTCTTTTCCTCTCTGTTCAATATCAAATCCAGCCTCTTTATATCACTTCTGCCTCCTTGACCAAAATGAATTCGTTCGAGAGGAAAACAAAGAATCGATCCCTTCCTAAATTAAAATCCATGGCCGGCACCGAATCGGTTTCGCCCATCATAAATTCGAACAGAATCGTTCATTAAAAGGAATTGCCGAGCAAAATTCACGTGTTCCTCTTCGAATCGAATTCCAAGCTTCTTCTTCCCTTTTCAAATTTTTATAAGCAAAGATAACGATAGTTCGACTTTAACGAAATCGAATTGGTAGCCTACTTCAAAATAAGGGCACGGAGGAGATCTCACGTGCTCGAACACACGAGTAAAACGCGATGGCTATTGGATGGTAGACTCAACGACCAGGGCGACAACGACATCAGAGGCGACTGAAGCGAGTTTCAGGCGATGCCATGATGTGGGGCGACACGCGGAGAGGTTGCTCGTGAATTGGGGCTGTGCGAAAGGTAAGGGAAAGAGTGGTAATGCATCGCGTAGCACGCATAGCTGTAGTGCCATGAGAAACAGAGCAGCGTCGCGTCATCGCATTCGATTTCGCATAATCTCGGCGAGTTCATGTTCGTAGGTGGGGCAAAGAGGTATTGGATTTGTATTTCCTTTATTAAAAATTTAATATCTGATACATATTAGGAAAAAAGAAATATAATAGTGGTTTATAAAACAGTCGACTTACATATGCATGTATATAGTAAGAAAATTTCTACTGTTATTATAGAGAAAGAAAATAAATTTTCACACACATATTTATATATATATATATATATATATATAGGAAAAACAGGCAAAAATATTTTATATAAGCACATACACATATTTAAGAAATATTTGGGGAAAAAATAGAAAATTTGGTAGACTTGGGAGAAACATAGGAATTTATACAAAGATTGGATTTTTATCCATGTAGGTTATTTTTATAAATATATGTGAAGTTTCAAAAAAAAATAAGTATAAATTTTGTATTTAGGGTAATTAATTTACTTAATAAACTTGTTTAATTTTTCTAGTTACTAAAGGATATTTATTTAAAAGAAAATTAATTTAAATAAATAATTAGCTAGTAAATTTATCTAAAAGGAAGTAATTGTTCAATAAGTTCGAATATTAATAAAAATCATCTAAATGTTATGCAAGGTCTGGAATCGGGGGAAGACTGGCCAGTTTGGACTGGATTGCAAAACAAAAATCAAAGGTGAGTTAATCTCAATCATCTGATTTTAATTTTAATTTAAATGGTTAAATTTAAGTAATTGATTGAATGCTTGAATTGATTGGATATGGTATATTATATAGTAGTATATAGTAAATATTAGAGTGACTGATTTCCCGCATTATATGGCGGATGAGACCTTATGTGCCGCATAATAGCTGATGATATTGTATTAATCCCATATACTGCGATATTCCACCTCGAAGTGGAATTGGTATTGTGCTAACATCTGTGGATGCAGGGAAACAGGTTAGAGGGATCCAACTAGATTCCTCAAAAATATTTAGATCTATTTAAATATTCTGTGATATGATTATTTGATATCCTTTGATGAATTATGTTGATAATTAGAGTATTAAATGTTATGGTTTGATTGGATTTATTTGAGTATATTGAGTTATAAAATATATAGAATTGGATTTTTGAAAAAAATATAAGAGTAAAATTTTAGGTTAAATAATTATAGAAAATTTGAATGAAAATAAAATTAAGTTGGAAAAGAATAAGGGGGATTTTAAAATTTTAATAAATATATTCCGAATAAGAAAAGAGGATTTTAAATAAGCAGAGAAATAATGAAATTTAAACTTAAGTAATATTATTTCAATAAATAAAGAATTTATTTTAAAAATTCAAGGTTTAAATTTAATTAAAAAGGAAAAGAAGGAATTTGGGAAATCTGAGATTGGTATTTTCAATTAAGAAGTTTTAAATCATAGTTAAGAAACAAAATCTGAAGTTAGTGGATCCTGAAATAAATAAAGTAAGTAAAGAAATTTATTTCAAAATAAAGTAAATTGGAAATCAATTGTAAATTAATTTAAGTGTTTGAAATTGGAAATAAAAAGGAAGAAGTGAGATTTGGGAATTTATAAACTGGATTTTATAAAGTGAAGTGAAATATCAGAGAATATTTGGAAATATAAATCCAAGGTGGGAATTTATAAAGGAACGTGAATTTGTTTTGAAATAAATAATGGTTTATTTTAAAGGATGTGAAAGAGAAGTATATTTCCCTGGATAACCAAGTACGTTTTCGAAATGAATTTTTAAAGTATAAGTTAAAAAGTTTAAAGTTGTTTCCAAAGTATGTTTTAGAAAGATTATTATTGTCAAATGTTTACAGTTTAAATTAAGTATTCTCCAAATTTGTTCTAATAGCAATTATTTAAAGGTGACTTGGTATTTTGTTTTAAAGGGATAAAAATTTATTTTTGTATTTTATTCAGTAGCTTTACTTGAATATTCTTAAGTATATATTTTAATAAAGTATTAAAGTAGTTTTAATTTAAATGTTAACGTATATTTTAAAATAATTTTCTTTAAAATTTATTTAAAAATCTAAAAGTATTTTGTACTTGGTCTTTCAGTGGAAATAAATATTTGGGATATGTTATCCCGCTTTTTGGCAAAGCCGCGATACCAAAAGATCGATCGAAAATGGAGAACAGTTCGTCTCAGAGATTGGTCATACTTCGTTTCGCTATGGATATCAGTGAATTTTGTCCGAGTCCGAATTGTGCTAAAATTGATAGGACATGACAAGAGAGATCATAGAAGCCATCATCTCAAATTTCAAGTCA
Organism: Allium cepa; assembly: GCA_030765085.1. Taxonomy (NCBI): domain Eukaryota; kingdom Viridiplantae; phylum Streptophyta; class Magnoliopsida; order Asparagales; family Amaryllidaceae; genus Allium; species Allium cepa. The sequence goes on from CM060930.1 coordinate 247,430,025, forward strand.
ATCCGAGTTCATACGCTCAAGTTACGATCGATTCAACTTGAAGGGAAAACACTGGTTTCGAACCCATCATGGTAGGTGTCTTCGAATCCATCATCCAACACCATTCGAACCGATCACCTTCGAACCGATTGACTTCGAACCCATCGAAATGCCTCGGTTCGACTCCATCGACTTCGAATCCATCTAGTTCGTGTCAGTAGGCCATATGTCCATGGAGGGGTTGCAAAGCTCGTATCCATCCAAAGAATCCTTGTTTGAATCCACCAAGCATCAGCTGTTCGAACCCATTATTGGAGCCTTGTTCGAACCCATCTGTGAAGCTTCATTCGAATCCACTGGGTCAACTAGCCACGATGACGTGTCATCCATCGGTTCGAATGCGCCAAAATACATGGAGTCGAAGCGGTCAACACGGAGTGAAGACCGGATCGGTTCGAAGTTTGCGCTCCACGTCACCACGAAGGCGCGTGCCGCCATCGGTTCGAAACCATCAGTTCAAATGGATGGTTTCGAACCAAACAGCCACACAATGAACCCCATCTCGAATCCATCATATCTCTCAATCCACTGATCCAAATGCCATGAAATTTTCACAGAAGCTTGCATTCATGTCGAAGAATGTCCACACCAAATTTCACCCCGATTGGATGAATTCTTGGTCGGTTTGAATGGAGTTCGGATCGATGCCGAAGTGGACCCAAATTTCCTGAGGCAGGACGTGTGGGCCCCCTCACGTGCCAGAAATGGTCTCGCGAGTTTTCAGCGAAATATCAGCAACCTACGCCTATAAATAGAGCCCCAGAATCAACAGAAAAAGGATCTTTCGACTCTCAAGCGCCCAGACTCTACCGAATTGAGATCTTGACATCCTACATCGTATACTAGCTGTTGATTTCGAATTTTCAGTTGTAACCTGCTGTTGCTTGTTGTAATCGCTTGTAAACGTTGAAAGAGAATCAATAAAATTGCTAAAACTTCATAGTGGACGTAGGCAATGTGCCGAACCACTATAAATCGCTTGCCTTTGTCTTTATTTTACTGTTATTTGGAGTTTTTGTTAGATAATCCTCATTTTCAATTCATATTCTTCATTTATTATCTCTTCAAAAGACTCCCGAAGAGTGTTGTGCCCAATTTTGGTACAAACACTTTGGTGCTTTCACTGAGAAAACTCAGTTTTTCTCCTGCTCCTTGGATCTGTCGCCGATACCGGATTGTATAAATCTAAGGGAGAGATCCAGATTTCGGTTTCAGATTCCTTCCGTTCTATTCAGATTTGCTAAAGTCTAGGGAAGGAGTTCACTATCTAAAGTGGTTAGCACAAGAACCGCATCTGCCACTGGTCAAGAAGGTCGGGATAGACAAAATCCCACGCAACTACCTCCACCTAACCAAGATGATACCAGGCATTCCGACCCATCAGGTCCGGTCACCAGGAAAGAGTTCTAGACGTTGCTCTAAGAACTAACTCAAAGTCGGCAATAGCTAGCCGAGCAGTTGCGCGTTAACACTGAGTTAGCCAACCAACTAGATTGCCAAGGGAGTGGAAGATCCAAGAGGGACCATGCGTCTCGTTCCTCCACGGAGAGTTCTGCTTCATCTGACTACAATCATCGATCAACCCGTCCCAGGCTAGAGGGAAATTATGCACAGGCCGTTGACCACCAGCCAGCATTGACCGTGGGACAGATAAGAGTCGGCCCATCCGCTAGTTTTCATACAGGACCCTCATCCCGAGGGGGCGATGTTCCACAACATACCGCGGATAACCATGCCGCCACCGCTGCGGTTGACATAGGAGTTGATACCCGAAATCACTCCAACCAGAATTACCACCAGCAGGAACGAGAACCGGAACCATATGTCCCGGAAGACATCATGCCAAGGAGGCGAGACATGGATCGTCGACAGCGTCCGATCCCATCTCGCACTGTGGAACCCGACCACACTTTGGCTCACCACCCTCAGAATGTAGCAACGCCAGACCTCTCAGCCATGGTACGCCAAATGATTCGCGAGAGTCAGGGCTTAACAAATGACGATTGGGGAATCTCCCGAAGTCATACTCCGTTCACCGATGACATATTGTATGCTGAACCTCCTCGGCGATTCAGGATGCCGACCCTGCCCATGTATGAAGGGAATTCCGACCCAAATCAACATATTTTGAAATACGAGTGGTCGATGACTGCTGCGAGAGCTGATGACGCAGTAAAATGCCGTAGTTTTCCCATTTCCTTAGGGGGAATTGCGACGATGTTGTTTACACGACTACCACCGCGATCTATTTCTTCTTTTGATCAGTTAGCTACCAAATTTGTTGAGCAGTTTCGTATGCATATTGTCAGACCTAAAGATGTTAATACCTTATCAAGTGTTACTCAAGCTCCCGGAGAGACACTTAGACGATATTTGGAGCGATTTAATGCTGCATGCGCAGAGATCACCAACCATAATGATAATTCTATCCTAATGGCTTTGATTAAAGGAATCGACCATGATTTCGAGTTTGGAAATTGGTTGGCTGGAAAGCCTCCCGCATCGTTGGACCGTTTCTATTCCAAAGCCGCTCAATTCTTGCAGCGAGAGGATGCGAAACAGTCTAGGAAGTAGGACGATGCAAGGCCCAGCAGTGAAGGGATTCAGAGTAATATTGCGGTTAAACAGTCCGGCGAAAGTTCAGGAAAAGTCGAGTTGAATATTCAAAATAAACAGACTCAGCGACCGAGAAACAGTGATAACCGGAGCAAGAAGCAAGATCAGAGTCGTGGTCCGAGGCGTAGGGCCGCGATGTTTGACAGTTATACACCACTTAACACGTCGCTGGAAAACGTATACCTATAGACTTGTAATACTATGCAATACAAGAAGCCTGCTCCGAAGCCTTCGTCGGAGAGGCAGATTCAAACAGGAAAATTCTGTAGTTTTCATGAAAGTTATGGGCATAACACCAATGAGTGTAGGCATCTGCAAGACCTCATTGAAAAGTTGATCAGAGAGAGAAAGTTGGATCAGTTTGTTCGGGCGCCGCAGTCTGGTGGGGCGGGCCCATCCAATCAAAATCGTACACAGAATCAGGAAAGGCAGGGTGAACCCGCTCGTACGGGCGGGAGGTTGGTTATCAATACAATAAGTGGTGGTCCCCATCCGGCAGACAGAAGCTGGGGGGAAATGGAGTCGTATGCCAGTTCGATCAGGCATGTGGACTTCGAGCGTTGTAGCAATTCTGAAGATGGGGCACCGGCTAAACAACAGAAAACGATGACAGACGACATCGTGTTTAGAAGTCGAGATGCCGATAGAATCGAAGCCCCCACAATCGACCCACTGGTTATATCCGCTCAAGTTGGTCCTGCTTGGATGAGGAGGATCTTGGTAGACAGTGGGAATTCTGTGAACATACTGTTTAAAAGAGCATATGATTTAATGAAGATGGAAGCTAAGGACTTAAAACCTTGTCAATCCCGAGTCCACGGCTTCAACGGAAGTGCGACGATACCAACCGGAATGGTTGAATTGCCGGTGGAGTTGGGAGTGGGAGAATGGCGAAGGGTACAGATGTTGCAATTTATTGTCTTGGATATTCCTTCTCCGTATAATGCTTTCTTGGGCCGACAGGCCCTTGCTGAATTTAGGGCTGCTATTGCCCCATGGTGTTTGACCCTTAAGTTCCCTACTGATCGCGGGATAGGGGTTGTACAAGGAGATCAAGCTGCGGGCAGAGCTTGCTATGTTGCTGAGCTGCGGGAGGCGCAGCGAAAGGAAAAAGGAAAGGGCGTAGAGGAATCTCCCTGCGTCCGTTTCACCGACAATTGACAATTAACGCCTGGACCTCGGCCCTGGCATCGCGACCAATTCCAGAAGGATCTAGACACCAGAGACAATGAGAATAAAGATGAATCTAGAGAAAGTTAGGCTTCCCCAGCTGAATTAACAATTGACGTTCTGATCAGTGATAACGATGATTCAACGATGTTGAAAGTTGGGTCTTAGTTGAGCCTGCGAGCACAACGGGAATTGGTCGAGTTTCTCCAAGAAAATCTGGACGTATTTGCTTGGACGCATTCTGATATGTGTGGGATCTCGCCAGACATCGCGAGCCACATCCTAAATATTGACCCGCGGTTTGTCCCGGTCAAGCAAAAAAGGTGTGGTATGGATCGAGAGATATTTGCCGCCCTGGAAGAAGAGGTCAATAAATTGAAATCAAATGGGTTCATTAGAGACGCTTTATACCCGGAGTGGGTATCCAACCCTGTACTTATCCGGAAACCAAATGGAAAATGGAGGGCGTGTATTGATTATTCTAACTTAAATAAAGCTTGTCCGAAAGACAGCTTTCCACTCCCCTGAATTGATCAACTTGTGGATTCGACAGCCGGACACGAATTGCTATCATTCATGGATGCTTACTCTGGCTATAACCAAATACCCATGCATGTGCCCGATCAAGAGCATATGAGCTTCGTAACCGATCTGGGACTATGCTGCTACAATGTCATGCCCTTCGGATTGAAAAATGTCGGGGCAACTTACCAGCGATTGGTTAACCGGATGTTCGCTGATCAGATCGGAAAAACGATGGAGGTTTATGTGGACGACATGTTGGTGAAATCACGATACTCTACTGATCACGTTAAAAACTTGAATTCGATGTTCAATACCCTTCGACGATACGGGATGAAGCTCAACCCGCTTAAATGTCATTTTGGGGTCGCGTCCGAAAAATTCCTTGGGTTCATCGTCAACGCCAGAGGAATAGAAGCCAACCCCGAAAAGATCTGGGCCATCAGAAATTTACGAACCCCGAGAACCATGAAGCAAGTCCAGAGTCTCAACGGAAAGGTGGCGGCACTGAGTAGGTTCATTTCAAAGTCCACTGATAAATGCATCCCATTCTTCGATTTGATCCGAAAAGGGAAGCAGAACTTCAAATGGACCTCGGAGTGCGAAGACGCATTCAAGTCATTGGTCCAACATCTTTCCACACCGCCGATTCTTTCAAAGCCGATCAACCACGAACAGTTGTATCTTTACTTGGCGGTATCAGAAAACGCGATCGGTGCCGCCCTCGTTCGGGAAGAAGACCGAGTGCAGAAACCGGTCTACTATGTTAGCAAACGACTCACCGGAGCTGAGAGAAACTACCTGAAGCTGGAGAAATTAGCCTACTGCCCAGTCATTGCCTCGAGGAAGCTCCGTCCATACTTTCAGGCTCATCCCATTACTATATACACCGATCAGCCGTTGCGACAGGTTCTCACGCGGCCTGAGACGTCCGGTAGATTACTCAAATGGAACGTCGAACTGAGTCAATTCGATATTACTTACACTCTAAGGAGAGCTATTCACGGTCAAGTCCTAGCAGATTTTATAGCCGAGTTCACTGTCCCTGAAGACTTACCTGAGACCAGCAAATCTCCTGAATATATCTGGAAGCTACACACTGACGGTGCATCCAACGATCGGTGCTCGGGCACTGGGGTAATACTTGAAACCCCTGAGGGCCGATCCATATGTTATGCCCTAAGGTTTGAGTTCCGTGCAACCAATAATGAAGCCGAATACGAAGCTCTACTTGCTGGTCTAAAGCTGGCCCGCGATCTGAAAATTACCGTGGTGGAAATTTACTGTGACTCCCAACGGGTCGTATGTCAGGTCCGGGGAGAATATCAGGCTAAGGATCGAAGATTAGCTGCTTACCTAACTCGAGTCCGAGAAGTTCTCGATCAGTTTGATTATTATGCCATTTTCTACATTCCCGGGGAGCATAATCAGAAGGCCGACTCATTGGCAAAGTTAGCAAGTACGGGCGAAGCTCAACAGTTGGGGCTCGTTCCCGTTGAAACTCTATCTTCTCCAAGCATTGATCAGATGGAAACTGGATGCACATTTGAGGCTACTGCCAGGAAGGAATCGTGGATGACCCCCTACCGGGATTACATTGAGCATGGCATACTACCCGAGCGTCGAAGTGAGAGAAGACAGATTCTTCGAAAAGCTTCGCGATTCGTCGTTCAGAATGGAGTTATGTATCGAAGGGGATATTCCATTCCTCTTCTCCGGTGTATCGCACACGATGAAATCAAACGAGTGTTACACGATGTGCACGAAGGAGAATGTGGCGATCACATTGGGGGACAAGCACTTGCCAAGACAATACGTCGATATGGATATTATTGGCCAACCGTAAATCGTGATGCCATGGACTATGCCAAAAAATGTGATAAATGCCAAAAACACAATCGGATTCCTAGAGCCCCGCCTGCTGAGATAACCCAAATGGTCGGTCCATGGCCATTTGCAATATGGGGGATTGATATAATTGGTACTTTGCCTTTAGCCAAAGGTGGCGCGAAGTATGCCATCGTCGCAGTCGATTACTTCACAAAATGGACGGAAGCCGAACCTCTTGCAACAATTACGACGAAGAAAGTTATCAACTTTGTAGTACGCAATATCATCTGTCGGTTCGGTCTCCCGCATACTATTATCACCGATAACAGAGCCCAATTTGACAGCTCTGAATTCAGGAATTTCTGTGTGTGATTCCATATCCATAAGAAATTCTCCGCTGTTGCACACCCGCAAGCGAATGGCCAAGTCGAAGTCGTTAATAAGGTCATCAAATCTATTTTGAAGAAACGACTGGAAAAGGCCGGGGGCAAGTGGGTTGATGAACTTCCTATGGCCTTGTGGGCTTATCGGACGACTCACAAAACAACAACCGGCCACACTCCATTTTCTCTATCTTATGGCGCTGAAGCCGTTATTCCGGTCGAAATGGAAGTTCATTCTCATCGTGTGACATATTATGATCTGAAAACGAATGCTATACTACTTGTCGGATCCCTGGATTTGCACGATGAGAGGCGCGAAGAGGCTGATTTAAGGGCAGCCGCATATCGGAGTCGAGTCGCCCGAATGTACAACGCCAAGGTCCGACCGCGGACCTTCGAACTTGGAGACCTTGTACTCAAAAGAATTTATCCGATTCCTTCTCACATGGAGCCAAATTGGGAAGGACCGTATGTGATTTCACAAAAGCTCGGAGATGGCACATTCAAGTTATCGACCGTTGACGGTCTGACTCTGCCCAGAGCCTGGAATAGAGAGAGTCTCCGTCGCTACTATACATGACAGGCTTTATTTGTTTTAGCCCGTTATTTCCTTTGCATTTTATTTTCGCATCTTGAAACTTGAACTTGTAATAAGGCAGTTGACTTTGCCATATTTTTTCATTTCAGCAATAAAATGCTATCTCTTCAAGCCAGAGCTGTGATTTATCGAATACGCCGCAAAACATCATAATGCACGAAGAGCTAAGTTCCATCATATGGTGGGATTTATTTCAAGTAGGGAGTGACTGTGATATGACCGGTCACTCGCTATGTGAAGCCCAAACTCGGGGGCATGTCACCACGTTAATATTTAAAAGGATTGATACACGACAATCCTCACACTAACTCCAGATTCCCGGAGTGTGGACTGGAGTATAAACATTGAAATAACTCTAAGTCCCCGGAGCGCGGACTAGAGTGTAAACACTAACTCCAACTTCCTAGAGTGTGAATTGGAGTATAAATATTCAATAACTCGTTCCCGGAGTGCGAACGGACTCTAACTTCCCAGAGTGTGAATTGGAGTATAAACATTTAATAACTCGTTCTCGGAGTGCGAACGGACTCCAACTTCCCAGAGCGTGAATTGGAGTATAAACATTCAATAACTCGTTCCCGGAGTGCGAACGGACTCCAACTTCCCAGAGTGTGAATTGGAGTATAAACATTCAATAACTCGCTCCCAGAGTGCGAACGGACTCCAACTTCCCAGAGCGTGAATTGAAGTATAAACGCCGAATCCATCGTTCCCAGAGTGTGAACGGACTCCTAAAAAGCCCACATAGATGTGACTGACCATCCAGCGGCTAACTCCAACTTCTCAGAACGTGAATGGAGTATATACATAAATTACAGTTCCCGAAGCGCGAACCCAAACATACATGCTATCTCCAAATTCCTGGAGTGTGATTTGGGGGATAAATACCAAGTCAAAGTTTCCACAGTGCGAACCGAAATATCAATACTAACTCCAAGTTCGCAGAGCGTGAAGTGGAGCATAAACATCAATTCCAGGTCCCCGGAGCACGATCCATGTTACAAACACCGATAACTCTCAAATTCCCGGAGTGCGAACCGGATTATCGATCTCAAATTATCTTAAGTCCCTAGAATGTGGACATGTGCTTAAGGTTTGCAATAAACGCAATCATCCATCAAAATACAAATGTTATTCCCTGAGACTAGGGGGCAAAAAAGCTGTGTTAATCGCTAACCAAAGTGATATAGTGTCTGAAGTTCAATTATTCATCGATCACAACTTGCGACCAAGATTCTTAGACTTGGCAAATAAAAACGAACTCTACTTGACGGTAAAAACACTACAAACACTTAAGCACAAAAGAAATGAGAATTGAAACAAAGAAACTAAATTTTATTTTGACTAACTGGAGACAAGAACTTACATGCAAAAAAGTTCTTCCAAAGAAAAGAGAATTCCTACTTGCAGGGGCGAACCTGCATCTATACATGACCTATCTACCAAAAAATCTGCTTAAACGACCCATCTACTTCTTCTTTTTGGATCTCCTTATCAGCGGTTTGTCTTCGGACTCCCTGGAGACGGAGATCCTTCGTTTGGAGCGCTTCCTCTCCGATGGCTGCTCTTTGGCGGGGGGCATAATGTCAATGTCCTCCGCAGAGCTCGAATCTATGTGAAGGCTTTCCACAGGAGGAGTAGGAGGAACTGGATTTGCGGCTGAAGGTGTGATAATGCCGCCCGATGATATTACCCTTAAAGATGCTGGGCTATGCTTTGCCGTGCTGCCACCAATGCTGCTACTTTGCCCTGCAACCTCTATTTCAGCGTTGATCTCGGCCAATATTTCCTCATCCCGGACTGATTGGGCCTGACTGGGGGCAGCTGTGGTCTGCATCACAAACCAGAGGTTGGCGGAAGATCACTGATGATAAATGGCAAGTCTGTAAAACGATCACCCTGTTGGCCAAACAGCTCACTCACCATTTGTTCATCAAGAGATAAAGATCTCCCCAGCGCCACCTCAGTAGACACTGCCGTCGTCACGACAGTTGTTTCAGTGGTGATGGCTTTTTGCCCTTGAATAGATTCCTGAGCCGAAGATGCCGGAGTAGTTTCGGTTACTGAACAAAGAGGAGAAGGGATATAAGTAATCACTTCAAAACAAATGCTTTAATAGAAACACACTTGAGTTATGTTCAAAATACCTTCCTCAGTTTGACTCGGTGACGGTTGGACGGCTTCAGAGACGTGCTCCCGAATGGGAGATAACCGCGGCTGTTCTGGGTCGTAAGCAGGAACAGACTATGAACCGACCATAGATACAGGCACTACCGAAGGTGGGCCGGTGATTTCAGTAACAGTAGAGTGATGCTCAGCACCTGATTCCTCTCCAACCTCTAGAGATCGGCCACCAACCATCTCCTTCTCATGAGCAATAATAGCGTCATGGAGGATCTTCTTCTCATCATCTGTCAGCAACCGGTTTTCGAGTTCGAATCGGTCGACCGATTCATCCGGATGCGCTTCCTCTTCTTCCTCAACCAATCGACCCCAAGCGCTGCGGAGGTGTACCGGGTAGTTTTGGAGCCAGGCCAAATTTCTGTGTCTCAACACATATAAATTGTAAGTAATGAGCAAATCTTCAATATCGGCCTCCAGCCTGGCTTCCGCTTGTCGAACTTTCTCCTCAACCTCCGTCTCCACCGCCTGGACCTTGGCTATTGCCGCATCCCGTTCAGTCCGGAGAATCACGGCTTGTTCACACGCCTCCTGGGCTGCGTTGTTTGCATCATCCCTATCCTTGGCGATTTCGGAAAATTTGGACTTAAGCTCATTTAACTCCTTCAGGGCTGCATCCCTCTCGGCAGTGACCAGGGTGTTTCGATGGCCCATATCCTCTATCATGGCGTAATGCTCACGTTTCATCCTATCCATCATTGCTTGGGCTTCGACGGCTTTCTTGATAGCCTCCATTTCAGATTTCCAAGAGGATTCGGCTTCAGTGTTTAGCACCTCAATGATGCGGCTCTTTTGAGCTAACTCAGCCTGCAACCTCTCGATGGTGGCCCTGCGCTCAAAGGCCAATGCCGATGCTTTGTCAGCCGCTTTCGACCATGCTTTGTACTAAGCATAAAAATCGTGTACGTAGTCATGTACCAGCTGCTCAGCTTCCTCCGGGATCGTCTTTAAATGTGGAGGAAAGATATAGTTGTCGAAGCAGATGTTTGGAAAATCTTTCTTTAACCGAGCAAGCCTGATTGCTCCTTCCCCTGAAATTTCCACGGGGGCTGTTCTGTAACGGCAGTAGTTATTGTTTCGCTCCTAGAACGGCGAGATTCATGCCTAGAAGATTGAGAGGCCGACATGTAATGTGAAGATTCAGAAGGACGAGAGACATGAGCAGGAGGTTGTATGGGATCTCTGGGAGGAGGAGGAGTACGCGATCGAGATCGACGCTTATAACCTCTGTCTGTATCATATCTTTCTTGACCAGAGTACCCAGAGCGTCCCTGGTCGTAGTCTCTGTCCCCTTCTCGTCTGCACAAATCATAATATGAAGACTTGCGGGCCTGTCGAAGACTCCCTAACATCGAACCTCGCCTAGACATAGTATCTGCAGAGCAAAATAAAATAGAATTAATCACTCTTCGGTACAGGTGGTTTATAGTCAAAGGTTATGCTGTGTTGTGAAATATGAATGAATGTGAAATCCCCCGACCAACCGGATGTGTCTGCCACACCAGTGGGAAAAGACTCGCTCAAAACTAGAGTTTCTGAAAGCTCTTCCAATCCGGCATATTGCTGCATGGACACATCGTCCGGAATTGGAATATCGGCGAGCCCTTCATAAAGATTTTCGGTTCTCGGAGGAGACATCTCTGAAATTCTATCGGGAGAGGATCAGGCTGTGTAACCGATTTCCATCTCCCCATCTTTGTTGACGTAACGACGGCTGCCTTGCCTTTTATCTGCTCCGCGACATCCTGAACTACATCCGTAGGCTCGGTCAGTGGCTCATCATCGGTATGGGTTCTTTCAAAATCAGCCTCCTCAGCTATAATGACTTTGGGCTTCTTGTGTTGGACTCGTTTTTTCGAGACGGTCCTTAGTGCCCCGTCAAACTGTATGCTTTGCCCTCGTTCAATCAACCCGTAAGTCCGAAGAGTCCTATCCGTCAAGAAAAGCTCAATATCCCTATCTTCACCCGGGACTCCCCGGAGTATTCTTACTACTTCCCTAAATCGTTCATCTTCAGGTCGCTGAGTCGTTGCTGTAAAAAGAAAAAATATAAGTTTCACTTTGACCGCAATTGCCGTAGTAATTACATGATAACTCAGCTACACTCACATCTGAATAACCATCGCCGGGCAAACCCCGGAGGACACCTGACATAGAACCATTCCGTCCTGTAATAACTCAACCTAGTCCAGGACCCAGTGACCACTTGGCAGTTCCTCACCACTTCCAGAAATGTGAAGGAAGGGTAATCACCTCGAGTTCTGAAATTAAATAGATATCTGATCTCGGTCGGGATCGGTGGTCTATGAAGGTACTCCATGAAGACGATGAATAAACTATTCACGGAAGCATATCCGTTTGGGTGTAGTTGAGATGGAGCGATCCTCAAAAAAGACAACACTTCCCTTATGTACTCGTTGAACGGAGGAAGCGTCCCAGCCGCGCACGCGTGGCGATTAAATGCTGTATACCCCTCTGGCGGGTTGTGTAGTCTATCATTCGACCCCGGCAATAACACGTCATCCAGTGACAGGCCGTGCCTCAAGCATATTCTCCCCAACATATCTTCAGAAATATTGGATTGAACGGAATCCGACGGATTGGCAATGAAAGACGCATTGGGAAGTTCGTCCGGAGCTGGACCGATGATCTCAGGTTCAATTTCTGGAACCTCTAGTCTCGGGGTGACTTTACTTTGAATCCCCTGCTGCTGTGAACTTGAAGGTTCCATAACTACCTAACTCATGAGAAACCATCGTTGGACGACAAAGGACCCGTGCATTTCCCCAGTGTAAAGTGTATGAATGTATGTTGTACAATGCCATGCATTACTTGGATAAGTGTCATGGAGTTAAAGGAGAAATGCAAACGACATAGCTAATTTCCCCAGTTATAATGACCGTCATCGCTGACCGTCATCGCTAAACCGTTTGTATGATGGAATGTGATTTGGATAGAAGTTGTTATGGTTCCATCGACGAGCTTCGAAAGGTGGTCAAGTATGCAGTGTGATTATCAAGTCCAAATATGCAAGGATGAAGCTCGTCGGGATTATGCTTAGAAAATGTCAAACTTTGGTATCCATCATAGAGGGCTCGAACCGAACAAGGGGAACTCATTCGAACCCATCCTAACGTCACTTCAAACCGATGCAGAAGGGCGCGCTTCGAATCGATGATCAGGTGTCAAGTTCGAATCGATCAATGAAGGATGACTTTGAACCGATTCTTGGTAAACTGGTTCGAACCGATAAGGAAACTCTCAACTTAACGTCAACCACGTTCGAATTGATACCCTCTGTAACGATGCGAAGTTGAGAACTTCGAACCGATTGCTGAGGGATTCGAAACCATCGATTCGAATGGACCCATCAAAGATGGTCGATCGGTGCGAACTGCGTCGCCCCCATAAAGTCATTCCAGGGATCGATGCGAAATCCAAGGGAAAATGACGCCGCCATCATCGATTCGAACTCGAGTCCACGAATCGATTCGAAGTGCTCCCAAACCAGATCTGGTTTTTCCAATCACCGGAGTGAGCAATCAATGAAGAAGAGATGGGTTCGGAGTAACTTTGCCATTTGGATTCGAGGGTAATTACCTAATTTGAGTGATGGATTCGAGGAATTGGAGGCTTGGATCTTGAATGGTTCGGACACGTGACACAGTGCCTTCTTCTCTGAGGCTTCAAAACGATGCAGAGCACAAAAAACACAAGGCAAAAAGTAAAAAAGTAAAAAGTGAAAAAGTGAGACCCCTGCTATTTATATGAGGCCTAGGAAGTGACCGGGCCGTTTCGCATCCCAATTAACTCAACCGGTCCATCATCATATCGATTCGAGGTCAACCTTCGAACCTATCGGCCTAAGACACTATCGATTCGAAGTTACCCTCGCACTTCATCGGTACGAAACACACAGCAGGGCGACGAGTTGCACCGATGCGAAACAAACAATGGGTACATCGGTTCGAAGCCCCTGTTCACATCAATAGATTCGCGACTCCGTCCATAACCTATCGATGCGAACTACTATTTCATATCCATTCATTCTCATCGGTACGAATGAACATTTCATAGTCGTCCAAGCCATCGGTTCGAATGTCAGATTCGTACCCATCATAACATGAGCGTACTCCATCCATGCGAACGTAGATTTTGAATCCATCAATGCTCCAATGCATCGGTTCGAAGTGTTACATTCACGCAACCTAAAGTGGTTTCCTTCGACCTTCTATATCGGTTCAGGAGAGGATCGATATGAAATTCAATAGCAAATCAAACTGACAACGACTCGTGGTGCACGACATTAACAACGGTCAAATGCACATATGTGCATATATGTCGAACTGACATTCGACTTTAAACGTTTACAGGGATCGAATATTCATCTTGTTACAAATGCAACAGCCAACGGCTAAGCACCATAATACAATAGTCAACCATATAAACGCAAGGTTACAGCAATACTGGGTACGAGTCTCAACAAAAAAGAGAGCAATGGTTGATCAAAGAGAAATTGCAGCTATTCAAAGCACGTCATGTTCCCACAAGACGTACTTTGGAGGGCAAAATGTTATCCCGCTTTTTGGCAAAGCCGCGATACCAAAAGATCGATCGAAAACGGAGAGCAGTTCGTCTCGGAGATTGGTCATACTTCGTTTCGCTATGGATATCGCTGAATTTTGTCCGAGTCTGAATTGTGCTACAATTGATAGGACATGACAAGAGAGATCATAGAAGCCGTCATCTCAAATTTCGAGTCAATCCGAGTTCATACGCTCAAGTTATGATCGATTCAACTTGAAGGGAAAACACTGGTTTCGAACCCATCATGGTAGGTGTCTTCGAATCCATCATCCAACACCATTCGAACCGATCACCTTCGAACCGATGGACTTCGAACCCATCGAAATGCCTCGGTTCGACTCCATCGACTTCGAATCCATCTAGTTCGTGTCGGTAGGCCATATGTCCATGGAGGGGTTGCAAAGCTCATATCCATCCAAAGAATCCTTGTTTGAATCCACTAAGCATTAGCTGTTCGAACCCATTATTGGAGCCTTGTTCGAACCCATCTGTGAAGCTTCATTCGAATCCACTGGGTCAACTAGCCACGATGACGTGTCATCCATCGGTTTGAATGCGCCGAGATACATGGAGTCGAAGCGGTCAACTCGGAGTGAAGACCGGATCGGTTCGAAGTTTGCGCTCCATGTCACCACGAAGGCGCGTGCCTCCATCGGTTCGAAACCATCGGTTCGAATGGATGGTTTCGAACCAAACAGCCACACAATGAACCCCATCTCGAATCCATCATATCTCTCAATCCACTGATCCAAATGCCACGAAATTTTGACAGAAGCTTGCATTCATGTCGAAGAATGTCCACACCAAATTTCACCCGATTGGATGAACTCTTGGTCGGTTCGAATGGAGTTCGAACCGATGCCGAAGTGGGCCCAAATTTCCTGAGGCTGGACGTGTGGGCCCCCTCACGTGCCAGAAATGGTCTTCCGAGTTTTCAGCGAAATATCAGCAACCTACGCCTATAAATAGACCCCCCGAATCAACAAAAAAAGCATCTTTCGACTCTCAAGCGCCCAGACTCTGCTGGATTAAGATCTTCATCATCCTACATCGTATACTTGCTGTTGATTTTGAATTTTCAGTTGCAACCTGCTGTTGCTTGCTGTAATCGCTTCTAAACGTTGAAAGAGAATCAATAAAATTGCTAAAACTTCACAATGGACGTAGGCAACGTGCCGAACCACTATAAATCGCTTGCCTTTGTCTTTATTTTACTGTTATTTGGAGTTTTTGTTAGATAATCCTCATTTTCAATTAATATTCTTCATTTATTATCTCTTCAAAAGACTCTCGAAGAGTGTTGTGCCTAATTTTGGTACAAACAGGATATATATTCCGTGAGAGGAAATTGTTTTGGAACTGTTTCAAAGGGATTTGAAAATGGAAATATATCTCGTGAAGATATTTAGAGGATAATAAATAATTTAAAGAAATTATTTATTGATTGATGGATGTGTGTGAATGTTACTTGATAGTTAAATCACAGATTATCAATATTTGCCAATGCGTTGATCGTTTCGAAGAGACCGGGATCGGGATTTATTTCTCAAACACCACTTCGATCCGGTTTGTACGTTTCGTAGGAAAACGAGTTCGGAGTTGAAGATGGAGCAATGAAGTGCAAGGGCTAGTCGCTACTAATCCTGAGGATGATTCCCAAATGGATGTAGTAGGAGTAGTGCCTTCGGTTCCGTTCGAACCCGGGACGGACTTGTATGGACGAATGCTTTCAAAACATCGTTAGGTGGACGATGGACATTCTAAGGGATATGTTCTAAAAAGTTAACGCTTAGCCTCGAGCCTCATCAACCGGGAATGACTGAAAATCAGGGGTTATGCAGCAAGGCTAAGTGGGTAGCACCCAATTAGGGTGAGGTCATCCCTGTCTAGATGTCCCTTTTATTTCGGCTGTGTGGGCAATTGCTGATCCCAACCGTGGGGTGATCTTACTTGGAATTATCCAGTAAGGGATAGTTTCGGCCTTATGTTGCAGGGGAGCAGGCGTACTACTCGGTACTGTGATCTAGGCCACGTACTATGACAGGTGTTACCCTAGTGCCTAGTCATTAGTTTGAAATCCATTCTCCCTACGTTCCTTTTACGAGTTTTGTTTGCATTACGCACTTTATGGCTAGTATGCTGGAATTTAATAAATGTAACAATTTTAGCTATTTGAATAAGTATTTGTATATAGACACTATTATAATATCAGAGGATTTTATAAAAAGTGTTTTAGCTATCGTAAGGTAAAAACCCGACATGTTTATTTTTGGCATGGTCTTACGAGATGCTTTTGATTTCAAAGGATTTTGAAACTTTAATAATCAATTTGAGTGTGATTTTCTCACAATGGTATACCAGACTGACTGGATGTTATTTAACGATAATGCTCGGGTCAGACCGAGTATTATAGGGTATAGGATATGATGTTGTGGAGCTCAGGAGAGGAGCTGGAGTCTGAGACGTATTAATCGTACTTATTTATTCCGCTGTTATGGTTGTTTGAAAATTTCCAGCAAGTTGTGAGGCAGTCTGTTATAACTGCCAGGATGGTAATTGTTGTTCATTCGTGATATACTCTGATAATGTAATATATAAACAGATAGATTCTCTTTTGTGTAAAAATCATTTATTATCTATTATATTTTATTTCGCTGCGATGTGAGATTCTGATGTTGTTTTCTATTTTCTTGTTCTACCTTCTTCTTCTTTAACCCTAATGGTTCGTATTTCCGTTCATCTTGAGTTGATTGATGGTGAATAGTGTCGACTCAAGGGGTACAGATTTGCGGGTCGTCACAGTTGGTATCAGAGCTGAAGGATAAGCGATAACCTTGGCTCTGGTAGGGATTACTCATAAATAGAGTCCGTAGTACTCTAGAATGAGTTTGAGTGTATTAATAAGTATGAGCGTGTATTTGTTAGTGGATATAAAAATGGTTTTATATTGTGTGGCATATGAACCTTCGTCGGCACAGTCTGGACAACTGTATCGAAGCGGTTTCTAAACAGTTAAATAAAACAATTCGAAACAATATTGTTTTAAAGGTGGGCGAATGAAATAATAATGAAATAATTTTACCCAAAATATATTTTGATATAAAAGGAATATTTTCTTAAGTTATTATACAACTTGGATGTTTGGATGATAATATTTTAAGTAAATAAGATTATAAAAATTTGAATGGCTTGTAAAATCAAATGGAAATTGTATGAACATAAAATTATACAAATGAAATATAGTTAAAATTTTATTTAAGTCAAAATCTGGAAATATAAAAAAAAACTCGGAGATTTTGGAAGTGTTTTTCGAAGTATTTTGAAGACAAATAATAGCATTATTATTTTGGAAGTACTTGTGAAAGGAAATTGTTTCAAATAAATTTTTGAAAAGGGATACAGCATTGAGCTCACTTCAGTCGCTGGAAAATAACTTCGGTGATGACTGCAGCAACATCGATGTTCATTTTCGAGTTTCTAAGTGACGGATTGCTGCCAAATTGATCTGTTAAGAAAAATTTGTTTGGTTTTTGAAATTTCAAAGAAAATTTGTTGAGATAAAAACCAGGATTGGTTTAAAAATTTAAGAAGTGTGGGTTTAAGATAATAGTGATTTCAAATGATTTAAAACCAAAAGCCGGGTGTTCAAAATCTTGAATCCTTATTTGAATTGAAATTTAAAGTGGAAAAGTTAAATAAGTTTAATTTGAAAGAAATAAAATTTAATTGACTTCAGCTAAGTAGATGGAGGAGAGTTGAATTGAAGTTAACTTCAACTAAGCTTAACGATATTGGGTTAGGTTTAATCAAGTGAAAATAAATTTTAACTTAA
Organism: Allium cepa; assembly: GCA_030765085.1. Taxonomy (NCBI): domain Eukaryota; kingdom Viridiplantae; phylum Streptophyta; class Magnoliopsida; order Asparagales; family Amaryllidaceae; genus Allium; species Allium cepa. The sequence goes on from CM060930.1 coordinate 247,447,783, forward strand.
AATAAAGTGAAGGAATTAAAATTTTGAAACTTAAATAAATTTTGATTGAATGAGAAACAAAATTTATTAGAATTAAATTAACTTTACAAAAGTTAATAATAATGAATTGGATTTGAAGTAAGTTGAAAGGAATTGGAATGGAATTAAGGTGAATTGTGTGGGATGGTATTAATTGGAATTAAGTCCTTGCTTAACAGAATTCAAGGAATGGTATAGTTATCCCGCTTTCTGGCAAAGCCGCGATACCAAAAGATCAATCGAAAACGAAGGATAGTTCATCTCAAAGATTGGTCATACTTCGTTTCACTATGGATATCACTGAATTTTGTCCGAGTCCAGATTGAGCTACAATTGATAGGACACAACAGGAAAGATCATAGAAGTCAGCGTCTCAAATTTCAAGTCAATCCGAGTTCATATGCTCAAGTTATGATCGATTCAATTTGAAGGGAAAAGCACTGGTTTCGTATCCATCGTTATAGGTGTTTTTCGAATCCATCACCAAACACTGGTTCAAACCGATCACCTTCGTATCGATCAAATTCGAATCCATCGAAGTGCCTCGGGTTCGACTCCATCAACTTCGAATCCATCGAGTTCATATTGATGGACCTCGTATCCATGGAGAAGTAACAAAGCTCGTATCCATCAGAGGAACGCAAGTTCGAATCCATCAAGCATCGGTTGTTCGAACCCATCATTCAAACCCATCATTGGAGCCTTGTTCGAGCCATCATTCGAACCCATCAATGGAGCCTTGTTCGAACCCATCAACAAAGCTTCATTCAAATCCACCAAGTCAAATATCCATGATGACGTGTCGTCCATTGGTTCGAATGCATCGAGATACATGGAGTCGAAGCGGTCAACTCGGAGTGAAGACCGGATCAATTCGAGGTTTGCGCTCCACGTCATCACGAAGGCACGTGCCACCATCGGTTCGAAACCATCGATACGAAGGGATGGTTTTGAACCGAGCAGCCACGCAAGGAATCCCATCTTATATCCATCATATCTCTCAATCCACTGATCCAAATGCAATGAAATTTTCACAGAAGCTTGCATACATGTTGAAGAATGTCCACACACAATTTCGCCTAGATTGGATGATTCTATGATTGATTCGAATGGAGTTCGAATCGATGCCAAAGTGGGCCCAAATTTCCTGAGACCGGGCGCGTGGGCCCCCTCACGTGCCAGAAGTGGTCTCCTAAATTTTCAGCGAAGTATAATCATCCTACACCTATAAATAGAGCCCCAGAGCCAACAGAAAAGGGATCTTTCGACTCGCAAGCGCCCAGACTCTGCCGAATCGAGATCTTCATCACCCTACGTCATATTCTCGCTGATTGATTTCGAATTTCCAGTTGTAATTCGTTGTTGCTTGTTGTAATCACTTGTAAACGTTGAAAAAGAATCAATAAAATCGCAAAAACTTCATAGTGGACGTAGGCAACGCGCCGAACCACTATAAATTGCTTGTCTTTGTCTTTTTTTTACTGCTATTTGGAGTTTTTGTTAGATAATCCTCATTTTCAACTTATATTATTCATTTAATATCTCTTCAAAAACTTCTGAAAGGTGTTGTGCCCAATTTCGGTGCAAACACTTTGGTGCTTTCACCGAGAAAACCCTGTTTTTCTCCTGCTCCTTGGATCTGTCGCCGATACCGGATTGCGTAAATCTAAGGGAGAGATCCAGATTTCAATTTCAGATTCCTTCCGTCCTATTCAGATTTGCCAAAGTCTAGGAAAGGAGTTCGTTATCTAAAATGGTTAGCACAAGAACCACTTCTGCCGCTGGTCAAGAAGGTGGGGATAGACAGAATCCCGTGCAACTACCTCCACCTAACCAAGATGATACCGGGCATTCCGACCCATCAGGTCCGGTTATCAGGCAAGAGTTCCAGACGTTGCTCCAGGAACTAACTCAAAGTCGGCAACAGCTAGCTGAGCAGTTGCGCGTTAACACTGAGTTAGCCAATCAACTAGACCGCCAAGGGCGTAGAAGATCCAGAAGGGATCAAGCGTCTCGCTCTTCCACTGAAAGTTCTGCTTCATCCGACTACAATCACAGATCCACCCGTCCCAGGCTAGAGGGAAATTATGCACAGGCCATTGACCACCAGCCAGCATTGACCGTGGAACAGATAAGAGTTGGCCCGTCTGCTAGTTTTCATACAGGACCCTCCTCCCGAGGAGGCACTGTCCCACAACATACTACGGATAGCCAAGCCACCGCAGTTGACATAAGAGTTGATACCCAAAATCACTCCAATCAGAATTACCACTAGCAAAAGCGTGCTCAAGAACCATATATCCCGGAAGACATCGAGCCAAGTAGGCTAGATACGGACCGTCGACAGCGCCCGATCCCACCTCGCACTAAGGAACCCGACCACACTTTGGCTCGCCACCCTCAGAATGTAGCAACACCAGACCTCTCAGCCATGGTACGCCAAATGATTCACGAGAGTCAGGGCTTAACAAATGACGATTGGGGAATCTTCCGAAGTCATACTCCGTTCATCGATGACATATTATATGCTAAACCTCCTCGGCGATTTAGAATGCCGTCCTTGCCTATGTATGAAGGAAGTTCCGTCCCTAACCAACACATTCTGAAATACGAATGGTCGATGACTGCGGCAAGAGCTGATGATGCTGTGAAGTGCTGTAGTTTCCCCATTTCTTTAGGGGGAATTGCGACAATGTGGTTTACACGATGACCCCCACGATCTATCTCTTCATTTGATCAATTGGCTACTAAGTTTGTTGAACAGTTTCGTATGCATATCGCCAGGCCTAAAGACGTCAACACTTTATCTAGTGTCACTCAAGCTCCTGGGGAGACACTCGGGCGATATTTGGAAAGATTCAATGCCGCTTGTGCGAAGATCACTAACCCTAATGATAATTCAATCTTGATGGCCTTGACTAAGGGGATTGACCCCGATTCTGAGTTTGGAAATTGGCTAGTTGGGAAGCCCCCTGCATCGTTGGATCGTTTCTATTCCAAAGCCGCTCAATTCTTATGGCGTGAGGATGCGAAACAATCTAGGAAATAAGACGATGCGAGACCCAGTAATGAAGGGATTCAGAGTAATGTTGCAGTTAAACAATCTGGTGAAAGTTCAGGAAAAGTCCGGTTAAATATTCGGAATAAACAAGCTCAACAGCCGAGAAACGGTGATAGTCAGAGTAGAAAACGAGATCAAAACCGTGGCCCACGACAAGATGCCTGCACCAAAACCATCATCGGAGAGGCAGATCAAACAGGAAAGTTTTGTAGATTCCATGAAAGTTATGGACATAACACCAATGAGTGTAGACATTTGTAGGACCTCATTGAGAAGTTGATCAGAGATAGGAAGCTGGATCAGTTCGTTCGGGTGCCGCAGTCTGGTGACGCGGGCCCATCCAATCAAAATCGTGTGCAAACTCAAGAGAGACGAGAGGAACCTGCCCGTACAGGCGGAAGATTAGTTATTAATATAGTCAGTGGTGGTCCCCACCCGGCAGACCAAAGCTGGAAGGAGATGGAGTCATATGCCAGTTCGATCAGGCATGTTGATTTTGAATGTTGTAGTAGTTTTGATGAAGGGGCTCCGACCAAACTACAAAGAATGACGGCAGACGACATCGTATTCAGAAACCGAGATGCTGGTAGGGTCGAAGCCCCAACCATTGACCCACTTGTCATATCGGCCCAGGTTGGACTTGCTTGGATGAAGAGGATCCTAGTGGACAGTGGGAGTTCGGTGAACATTTTGTTTAAAAGAGCATATGATCAAATGAAGATGGAAGCTAAAGATTTAAAACCTTGTCAATCTAGAATCCATGGCTTCGATGGAAGTGCTAATATACCCACAGGAGTGGTGGAGTTGCCAGTGGAATTAGGAGTTGGAGAACGCCGAAGGGTTCGAATGCAACAGTTTGTTGTTTTAGATATTCACTCTCCGTATAATGCCTTCTTGGGCCGACCGGCCCTTGCTGAATTCAGGGCAGCAATTGCCCCATGGTGTTTAACGTTGAAGTTCCCCGTCGATCGTGGGATTGGAGTCATTCAAGGAGATCAGGCTGCTTAAAGAGCCTGTTATGTTGCAAAGCTGCGCGAGGCGCAACGAAAAGAGAAAGGAAAGGGCGTAGAGGAATCTCTCTGCGTCCGTTTTGCGGACAATTGACAATTGGTGCCTGGGCCTTGGTCCGGGCACCACAACCAATTCCAAAAAGATCTTGACCCGAGAGACAATGATAACAAAGAGGAATCCACGGAGAGTCAAGCTTCTCCGGCTGAGCTGACAATTGATGTTCCAATCGACAATGATGATGATGGTTCAAGAATGTTGAAGGTTGGGTCTCAGTTAAGCCAAGAGATGCAATAGGAATTGGTTGATTTTCTCCGGGCGAATCTCGACGTATTCGCCTGCGCGCACTCTGATATGTGTGGAATCTCGCCAGACATTGCGAGCCACACCCTAAATATTGACCCGCGGTATATTCCGGTCAAACAAAAAAGGCGCGGGATGGATCCAGAGAGATCTGCCGTCCTTAAAGAAGAAGTTGATAGGCTGAAGGTGAATGGGTTTATCCGGGATGGTCTGTACCTGGAATGGGTATCCAACCCTGTACTTGTCCGAAAACCAAATGGGAAATGGAGAACGTGCATTGATTATTCTGACTTAAATAAAGCTTGTCAGAATGACAGCTTTCCACTTCCCCGAATTGATCAACTTGTGGATTCAATAGCCGGACACGAATTACTATCGTTGATGGATGCTTACTCTGGCTATAATCAAATACCCATGCATGTGCCCGACCAAGAGCATGCGAGCTTCGTAACCGATCTGGGACTATACTGCTACAATGTCATGCCCTTCGGATTGAAAAACGCCGGAGCAACTTACCAACGATTGGTTAACCGGATGTTCGCTGACCAGATCGAAAAAACAATGGAGGTTTATGTGGATGACATGCTGGTGAAATCACGATACTCTACCGATCACATTAACGACTTGGGTTCAATGTTCAATACCCTTTGAAGATACGGGATGAAGCTCAATCCGCTTAAGTGTCATTTTGGAGTCGCATCTGGAAAATTCCTTGGGTTCATCGTCAATGCCGGAGGAACAGAAGCCAACCCCGAAAAGATCTAGGCTATCAGAAATCTTCAAACTCCAAGGACCATAAAGCAGGTTCAGAGTCTTAATGGAAAGGTTGCAGCACTGAGCAGGTTCATCTCGAAATCAACTGACAAATGCATACCCTTCTTCGACCTAATTTGGAAAGGGAAACGAAACTTCGAATGGACTACGGAATGTGAGGGCGCATTTCAATCACTAATTCAACATCTTTCCATACCGCCAATTCTTTCAAAACCTGTTGATCATGAACATTTATACCTCTATCTGGAAGTATCTGAAAACGCCATTAGTGCTGCGTTGGTTCGGGAGGAAGACCGAGTGCAGAGACCGGTCTACTATGTTAGTAAGCAATTAACCGGAGCCGAGAGGAATTATCCAAGGTTAGAAAATTGGCATATTGCCTAGTCATCGCCTCGAGGAAGCTCCGTCCATATTTTCAGGCTCATCCCATCACCGTGTACACCGATCAGCCGTTACGACAAGTCCTCACACGACCTGAGGCGTCTGGCAGGTTACTAAAATGGAACATTGAACTGAGTCAATTCGACATCACATATACTCCGAGAAGAGCCATACACGATCAAGTCCTCGTAGATTTCATTACCGAATTCACTGTTCCTGAAGATTTAACTGAAACTAGTGAATCCCCCGAATACATATGGAAGCTATATACTGATGGTGCATCCAACGATCGGTGCTCGGGCGCAGGGATAGTGCTTGAAACCCCCGAGGGCCGATCCATATGCTACGCTTTAAAGTTTGATTTCCGTGCAACCAACAATGAAGCTGAATATGAAGCTTTGCTTACTGGGTTAAAGTTAGCCCATGACCTAAGAATTATTGCTGTGGAAATCTACTGTGATTCCCAGTTGGTAGTACGCCAAGTTCGGGGTGAATACCAGGCCAAAGATCGAAGACTAGTCGCTTATCTGGCCCGAGTCCGGGAAATGCTTGATCAGTTCGATTATTATATCATTTTCTACGTACCCCGAGAGCACAATTAGAAAGCCGATTCATTGGCAAAGTTGGCAAGTACAGGCGAAGCTCAACACTTGGGACTCGTTCCTGTTGAAACTTTATTCTCTTCGAGCATCAATCGAGCAGATAGGGAATTCACATTTGAAGCTACTTCCAACAGGGAATCGTGGATGACCCCCTACCAAGATTACATTGAACGTGGCATACTACCCGAGCGTCAAAGTGAGAAAAGACAAATTCTTCGAAAAGCTTCACGATTTTTCATTCGGAATGGAGTTATGTATCGAAGGGGATATTCTATTCCTCTTCTCCGGTGTATCGCACACGACGAAGTCAAACGAGTGTTACACGATGTGCACGAAGGAGAATGTGGCGATCACACTGGGAGGCAAGCACTTGCCAAGAAAATACTCCGATACGGATATTATTGGCCTACCGTAAATCGCGATGCCATGGACTATGCCAAAAAATGTGATAAATGCCAAGAACACGCTCGGATTCCTAGAGCCCCGCCTACTGAGATAACCCAAATGGTCAGTCCATGGCCATTTGCAATATGTGGGATTGATATAATTGGTACATTACCTTTAGCTAAAGGTGGCACGAAGTACGCCATCATCGCAGTTGATTACTTCACCAAATGGGCTGAAGCTGAACCTCTTGCAACGATTACGACAAAGAAAGTAATCAACTTCGTGGTACGCAACATCATCTGCCGGTTTGGTCTCCCGCATACTATTATCACCAATAATGGAGCCCAATTCGACAGTGTTGAATTCAAGAACTTCTGTCAATGATTTCACATCCACAAGAAATTCTCTACATTAGCACACCCTTAAGCAATTGGTCAAGTTGAAGCCGTCAATAAGGTTATCAAGTCTATTTTGAAGAAACGACTGGAGAAAGCCGGGGGCAAGTGGGTTAATGAACTTCCTATGGCCTTATGGACTTATCGGATGACTCATAAGACTGTAACCGGACACACTCCATTTTCTCTATCTTATGGCTCTGAAGCCATTATTCCGGTCGAAATGGAAGTTCATTCTCACCGTGTGACATATTATGATCCGAAAATGAATGCCATACTACTTGCCGAATCCTTGGATCTGCTCGATGAGAGGCGTGAGGAGGCTGATTTGAGGGCAGCCGCATATCGGAGTCGAGTCTCCCGAATACACAATGCCAAGGTCCGACCGCGGACCTTCGAACTCGGCAACCTTGTACTCAAAAGAATTTATCCAGTTCCTCCTCACATGAAACCAAATTGGGAAGGACCGTATGTGATTTCACAAAAGCTCGGAGATGGCACGTTCAAGTCCGTTGACGGTCTTACTCTGCCGAGAGCCTGGATTAGCGAGAGTCTCCGTCGCTACTATACATGACAGTCTTTATTTGTTTTAGCACGTTATTTCCTTTGCATTTTATTTTCGCATTTTGAAATTTGAACTTGTAATAAGGCAGCTGATTTTGCCATATTTTCTTATTTCAGCAATAAAATGCTATCTATTCAAGCCAGAGCTGTGATTTATTGAATACGCCGCAAAACATCACAATGCATGGAGCGCTAAGTTCCATCATACGGTGGTATTTAATTCAAGTAGGGAGTGACTATGATACGACCGGTCACTCACTATGTGAAACCCAAGCTAGGGGCATGTCACCACGTTAATATCTAAAAGGATTGATACACGACAATCCTCACACTAACTCCAGATTCCCAGAGTGCGAACTGGAGTATAAACATTGAAATAACTCTAAGTCCCCGGAGCGCGGACTAGAGTATAAACACTAACTCCAGATTCCCAGAGTATGAACTGGAGTATAAACATTGAAATAACTCTAAGTCCCCGAAGCGCGGACTGGAGTATAAACACTAAGAAAATATCACATTTAGAGGTGCTGGACTATGCACCGTAGTCCTAACTCCAGCACTGCCCTCACGCCCCGCAGCCTCTATTTCGGCGTTGATCTCGGCCAAGATTTCCTCATCTCGAGCAGATTGGGCCTGGTTGGGGGCAGTTGTGGTCTGCGTTACAAAACTAGAGGCCAGCAGAAGCTCACTGATGATAAATGGCAAGTCTGTAAAAGGGTCACCCTGTTGGCCAAGCAGCTCACTCACCATTTGTTTGTCGAAAGATAAGGAGCTCCCCTGCGCCATCTCAGTAGAAGCTGTCGTCGTCATGACAGTCATTTCAGTGGTGATGGCCTTTTGCCCTTGAATAGACTCCTGAGCCGAAGATGCCGGAGTAATTTCGGTTACTGAGCAAAGAAGAGAAGGAGTTATAAGCAATCACTTCAAAACAAACGCTCTAATGAAAACACACTTGAGATATGTTCAAAGTACCTTCCTCAGTTTGACTTGTTGATGGTTGGACGGCCTCAGAGATGTGCTCCCGAATAGGAGATAACCGCGGCTATTCTAGGTCATAAGCAGGAACGGATTGTGAATCAACCACAGATACAGGCTCTAACGAAGGTGGAGCGCTGATTTCAAGAACAGTAGTGTGATGCTCAACACCTGATCCCTCTCCAACCTCCAGAGATCGGCCACCAATCATCTCCTTCTCATGAACAATAATAGCGTCATGGAGGATCTTTTTCTCATCATCTGTCAGCAACCGGTTTTCGAGTTCAAATCGGTCGACTGATTCATCCGGATGCGCTTCCTCTTCCTCATCAACCAATCGACCCCAAGCGCTACGGAGGTGTACCGGGTAATCCTGAAGCCAGGCCAAATTTCTGTGTCTCAACACATTGGCATTGTAAGTGATGAGAAGATCTTCAATATCGGCCTCCAGCCTAGCCTCCGCTTGTTGAACTTTCTCCTCAACCTCCGTCTCGACCGCCTGGACCTTGGCTACTGCCACATCCCGTTCAGACCAAAGCATCACGGCTTATTCACACGCCTCCTGGGCTGTGTTGTTCGCATCATCCCTATCCTAGGCGATTTGGCAAATTTGGACTTAAGCTCATTTAGTTCCTTCAGGGTCGCGTCCCGCTCGGCGGTCACGATGGTGTTTCGGTGGCCCATATCCTCCACCGTAGCGTAATGCTCACGCTTCATCCTGTCCATCGCCGCCTGGGCCTCATCCGCTTTCTTCATAGCATCCATTTCTGACTTCCGAGATGACTCGGATTCATCGGTTAACACTTGTATGATGCGATCCCGGTGAGCTAGATCAGTTTGGAGTTTCTCGATGACGGCCGTTCGCTCAAAGGCCAACGCTGATGCTTTTTCAGCCGCTTTCTCCCACGCCTTGTACTGGGCATAAAAATCATGCACGTAGTCATGTACTAACTGCTCGGCTTCCTTCGGGATCCTTTTTAAGTGTGGAGGAAAGATATAGTTATCAAAGCAGATATTTGGAAAGTCTTTCTTTAGCTGAGCAAGCTTGATTGCTCCTTCCCCTGAAATTTCCATGGGGGGCTATTCTGTAACGACAGCAGTTATTGTCTCGCTTCTAGAATGGCGGGATTCATGCCTAGAAGATTGAGAAGCCGACTTATAGTGAGAAGATTCAGAGGGACGAGAGACATAAGCAGGAGGCTGTATGGGATCTCTGGGAGGAGGAGGAGTACGCAACCGAGATCGACGCTTATAGCCTTTATCTTTATCATATCTTTCTTGACCAGAATACCCAGAGCGTCCATGGTCGTAATCTCTGTCCCCTTCTCGTCTGCGCGACTCGTAATATGAAGACTTGCGCGCATGTCAGAGACTCCTTAACATTGAACCTCGCCCGTACATGGTATCAGCAGAGCAAAATAAAGTACGATTAATCACCCTTCGATACAGGTAGTTTATAGTCAAAGGTTATGCAGTGTTGTGAAATATGTATGAATGTGAAACCCCCCGACCAACCGGATGTGTCTGCCACACCAGTGGGAAAAGACTTGCTCAAAACTAAAGCTTTTTAAAATTCTTCCAATCCGGCACCGTGCTGCAGGGACACATCGTCCGGAATTGGAATATCGGCGAGCCCTTCATAAAAATTTTCAGTTCTCGGAGGAGACATCTCCGGAATTCTAACTCCGGGAGAGGATCGGGCCATAACAACCGATTTCCATCTCCCCTTCTTAGTTGGCTTAACAACAGCTGCCTTGCCTTTTCTCTGCTCCGCGACATCCTGAACTACGTCTGTAGGCTCAGTCAACGGCTCATCATCAGTGTGGGTTCTTTCAGAGTCAGCTTATTCAGCTATAATAATTTTAGGCTTCTTATGCTTAACTTGTTTTTTCGAGATGGTCCTTAGTGCCCCGTCAAACTTTATGCTCTGCCCCCGTTCGATCAACCCATAAGTCCGGAGATCCCTATCTGTCAAAAGCAACTCGATATCCCTATCTTCGCTTGGGACTTCTCGAAGTACTCGCACCATATCCTTAAAGTGTTCACCTTCAGGTCGCTGAATCGTCGCTGTAAAAAAACATAAGTTTCACTTTGACTGCAATTGCCTTAGTAATTATTTGAGAACTCAGCTATACTCACGTCTGAATAACCATCGCCGGGCAAACCCCGGAGGACATCTGAAATCGAACCATTCCGTCCTGTAATAACTTAGCCTGGTCCAGGACCCAGTGACCACTTGACAATTCCTCACCGCTTCCAAAAATGTGAAGGAGGGGCAATCACCTCGGGTTTTGAAATTGAATAGATATCTGATCTCGGTCATGATCGGTGGTCTATGAAGGTACTCCATGAAGACGATGAATAAAATGTTCACGGAAGCATATCCATTCGGGTGTATTTGAGATGGAGCGATCCTCAAAAAAGACAACACTTCCCTTATGTACTCATTGAACGGAGGAAGCGTCCAGGCCGCGCACGCGTGGCGATTAAATGTTGTATATCCCTCCGGTGGATTGTGTGGTCTATCATTCGGCCTCGGCAATAACACGTCATCCAGTGATAGGTCGTGCCTTAAGCATATTCTCCACAACATATCCTAAGAAATATTGGATTGAACGGAATCTGACGGATTGGCAATGAAAGACGCATTGGGAAATTCATCCGGGGCCGGACCGATGATCTCAGGCTCAATATCTGGAACCTCTAGTCTCGAAGTAACCGTACTTTGAATCTCCTGCTGCTGCGATCTTGAAGGTTCCATGACTAGCTAACTCATGAGAAACCATCGTTAGACGACAAAGGACCCGTGCATTCCCCAGTGTAAAGTGTATGAATGTATGTTGTACAGTGCCATGCATTACTTGAATAAATGTCGCAGAGTTAAAGGAAATATGCAAACGACAAAGCTACGAAGTCCAGTTATAATGACCGTCATCGCTGACCGTCATCACTAAACCGTTTATATGATGGAAGTTGATTCGGATAGAAGTTGTTATGGTTCCATCGACGAGCTTCAAAAGGTGGTCAAGTATGCAGTTTAATTATCAAGTCCAAATATGCAAGAATGAAGCTCGTCGGAATTATGCTAAGAAAATGTCAAACTTTGGTATCCATCATAGAGGGTTTCGAACCGATCACAGGAAGCTCGTTCGAACCCATCACAATACCACTTCGAATCGATACAGAGGGGGCGCGCTTCGAATCGATGGTCAAGTGCTGAGTTCGAATCGATCAATGAAGGATGACTTCGAACCGATCCTTGATTAGCTAGTTCGTACCGATCAGGAAACCCTCAACTTAACATCAATCACGTTCGAATCGATACCTTTCGTATCGATATAAAGTTGAGAACTTCGAACCGATAGCTGATGGATTCGAGGTACATCGATTCGAATGGACCCATCAAGATAGTCAATCGATGCGAACTGCGTCACCCCCACGAGGGAATCCAAGGGATCGATGCGAAATCCAAGGAAAAATGATGCCGCCATCATCGATTCGAACACAAGTCCCTAGATGGTTTCGAAGATCCTCCAAACCAGATCTGGTTTTACCAATCGCCAGAGTGGCCGATCGATGAAGAAAAGATAGGTCTGAAATAGCTTTGCCATTTGGATTCGAGGCTAATTACCTAATTTGAGTGATGGATTCGAGGAAATAAAGACTTGGATCATGGTTGATTTGGGAACGTGACATAGTGTTTTCTCTCTGAAGCTTCGAAACGATGCAGAACACAGTAAACACAAGGCAACGGTGAAAAGTAAAAAGTGAAAAATGGCAAGGTCTCTGCTATTTATATGAAGCCTAGAAGGTGACCGAGCCGTTTCGCATCCCAGTCAACTCGACCGGTCACAACCGGTCAATTCCCAGATCGGATCGAAATCTACCTTCGAATCCATGCGCTAAAGCTTCATCGATACGAAACACACGGCAAAGCATCGAGTCGCATCGATGCGAAACAAACAGTGGGCACATCGATTCGAAGCCCCTGTTCACGTCAACAAATTCACAACTCCATCCACAACCTACCGATACGAACAATGATTTCGTATTCATCATTTCCTATCATTACAAACGACGATTTCGTATCCATCATTTCCTATCGTTACGAACGACAGTTTTGTATCCATCATTTCCTATCGATACGAACAACAGTTTCGTATCCATCCTTTCCCGTCGATACGAATGTCGATTTCGTAACCATCATGGCATAAGCATACTTCATCAACACGGATGTTGATCTCGTATCCATCGATGCTCATACCCGTCAGTTCGAAATATTACAATCGCGCAACACAAAGTCGATTCCTTCAACCTTCTATATCGGTTCAGGAGAGGATTGATACGAAGGGATTTTTCAAAACAACCATCAAGCGTTGTCTCAACTCAAATTTCCAAATCGGTTCAGGAGAGAATTGATACGAAATTCAATAGCAAACAAAACTGACAATGACTCGTGGACGCACGATGTTAACGAGGGTCAAACCAACATATGTGCATATATGTCGGACTAACATTCAATTTTAAACATTTACAGGGATCGAATACTCATCTTGTTACAAATGCAACAGCCAACGGCTAAGCACTATTATACAGCTATCAATCATATCAACGCAAGGTTACAGCAATGCAGAGTACGAACCTCACCAAAAGAGAGCAATGATCGTTCAGATAGAAATTGCAGCTATTCAAAGCACGTCATGTTTCCACAAGACGTACTTTGGGGGGAAAAATGTTATCCCGCTTTCTGGCAAAGCCGCGATACCAAAAGATCAATCGAAAACGAAGGACAGTTCGTCTCAGAGATTGGTCATACTTCATTTCACTATGGATATCGCTGAATTTTGTCCAAGTCCAGATTGAGCTACAAATGATAGGACACGAAAGATCATAGAAGTCAGCGTCTCAAATTTCAAGTCAATCTGAGTTCATATGCTCAAGTTATGATCGATTCAATTTGAAGGGAAAAGCACTGGTTTCGTATCCATCGTTATAGGTGTTTTCGAATCCATCACCAAACACTGGTTCAAACCGATCACCTTCGTATCGATCAACTTCGAATCCATCGAAGTGCCTTGGGTTCGACTCCATCAACTTCGAATCCATTGAGTTCGTATCGATGGACCACGTATCCATGGAGAATACAAAGCCTGTATCCATCAGAGGAACGCAAGTTCGAATCCATCAAGCATCGGTTGTTCGAACCCATCATTGGAGCCTTGTTCGAACCCATCATTGGAGCCTTGTTCGAACCCATCAACGAAGCTTCATTCGAATCCACCAAGTCAACTATCCATGATGACGTGTCGTCCATTGGTTCGAATGCGCCAAGATACATGGAGTCGAAGCGGTCAACTCGGAGTGAAGACCGGATCGATTCGAGGTTTGCGCTCCATGTCATCACAAAGGCGCGTGCCACCATCGGTTCGAAACCATCGATTCGAAGGGATGGTTTCGAACCGAGCAGCCACGCAAGGAATCCCATCTCGTATCCATCATATCTCTCAATCCACTGATCCAAATGCAATGAAATTTTCACAGAAGCTTGCATCATGTTGAAGAATGTCTGTTATCCCGCCTTTTGGCAAGATCGAGATACCAAGGAACTGACTAGAAAAAACAGGGTCACACATCCTCAGCATTGAATGATTGTTGGACAACTAAAAATATCAATGAATTTTGCCCGAGTCCGGATCGGGCTACAGCTAATAAGGCAAGTCAAGCAAAGCTGTGGAAACCAACGTTCCAAATTTCGAGACAATCCGGGTTCGTATGCTCAAGTTATCGCCAGAGGAAAGTGGAAGGAATAGCCTTGGTTCGAACCCAACAGAACCAAGCCTTAGGTTCGAATCCATCATCCTTGCATTAGTTCGAACCTATGAGATGTAGCCGTGCCTCGAATCCATCAAGATAGCAATGGTTCAAATCCATCAAACATGTATTGCTTCGAATCCATGAGGAGTGCCTTTACTTCGACTCCATCGAGCGAGCCCTCAGATAGCCATGCGTCAAACCCATACTCGTATGCCCAAGTTCGAATCCATGAAACCTTCTTCTACTTTGAATCCATCCACGCGTTCCTAAAGTTCGAATCCATTGGAGCATTCCCACGTTCGAGTCCATCAAGGAAGAGTCCTTCGAATCCATGCAATTGAGGGAGCTCCGACTCCATTCCCTGCATGTCTTCAAAACCCCATGTTGAGACAACTTCGAATCGATCCACAGTAACATATTTTGATCGATTCGAATGAGTACCGGTTCCATCGATTCGAAGGTAACGAAACCTCGAATCCAACACCTCGAATCCACCAAGCAAACGCGGCTAAAACCTAGGATTCGACCCAGTAAACTCGAAGAAACAAGAGGATCAACCCGGGAAGTTCGCACCACGTCATCATTCTCACGCGCAGGAGCATGGATTCAACCCTATGGATTCAAACCATATCGATTCGAACGAATCCATAGCCCGAGGAGCACCATCTTGAATCGATCATAACTCAAGATCTACAAATCCAGATGCTATGAAATTTTCACAGGAGCTCGCATATGCATAGAAGAATGTTCACGCCGAGTTTCACCACGATTGGACATTTCCTTGATCTATTCGAACCAAGGGTCGAATCGATTCTGATGTGGGCCCGGACTTCCAAATTTCGGTCGTGTGGGCCCCCTCACGTGTCAGAAGCGGTCTCCCTGATTTTAGGCGAAATATCAGCCTCCTACGCCTATAAATAGAGCCGCTGGTCATTCGAAAAAGGGATCGGAGAATTTCTAGAGAAAAAGCACGCCCGGACGCTGCCAGAATCACTCTACATCATCATCACTGCCATTGATTTCGAATTTAAGCCTATTATTTGTTGTATATTGCTTTAAAACATTTGTAATCTTCAAGTATTAAGCAATAAAGGGATAAAACTTCATAGTGGACGTAGGCAAACGCTGAACCACTCTAAATCTTTGTCTTCTGTGCAATTTACTTTTCTGTGACTTGAAGTTTTTGTTAGATAATCCTCATTTTCAATTTAATTTCTTCATTTATTATCTCTTCAAAAACTTCCGAAGGGTGTTGCCCAAATTTGGTGCAAACACTTTGGTGCTTTCACTGAGAAAACCCAGGTTTTCTCTTGCTCATTGGATCTATCATCGATATCGGATTGCATAAATCTAAGAGAGAGATCCAGACTTCAATTTCAGACTCCTTCCATACTATTCAGATTTACCAAAATCTAGGAAAGGATTCTACACCTCAAGATGGTTAGCACGAGAACCACTTCTACTACCGCCGGCCAAGAAGGCCGAGATAGACAAAATCCCCCGCAACTCCCTCCACCCAATCAAGATGATACCGGGCACTCAGATCCATCAGGTCCGGTCACTCGACAAGAGTTCCAGGCATTACTCCAGGAATTAACCCAAAGTCAACAACAGCTGACTAAACAACTACATGCCAATGATGAGTTGACTAATGAACTAAACCGCCAAAGGCGTAAAAAATCCAGAATGGACCACGCCCCTCATTCCTCCACTGAAAGCTCTGCCTCGTCTAATTATAGCGACAGATATACCCGTCCCAGGCTGGACGGAAACCATGCGCATGCCGTTGGTCACCAACAAGCATTAGCTGTTGGGCAGATAAGAGTTGGTCCTTCCGCTAGTTTTCACACAGGACCCTCCTCACGAGGAGGCACTGTTCCACAACATAATATGGACAACCAAGCCACCGCCACTGCAGTTGACATAGGAGTTGATACCCGAAATCACTCCAATCAAAATTACCACTAGCAGGAACATACTCTGGGGCCATATGTCCCAGAAGACACCGAGCCAAGGAGGCGAGATACGGATCGTCGACAGCACCCGATCCTACCTCGCACTGTGGAACCCGACCACACTTTGGCTCACCACCCTTCGAATATAGCAACACCTGACCTCTCAGCTATGGTACGCCAAATGATCCGCGAAAGTCAGGTCTTAACAAATGACGATTGGGGAATCTCCCGAAGTCATACTCCGTTCACCAACGACATATTATACGCCGAACCTCCTTGGCGATTCAGGATGCCGACTCTTCCCATGTATGAAGGAAATTCCGACCCTAACCAACATATTTTGAAATAGAATGGTCGATGACTGCTGCAAGAGCTGATGATGCAGTAAAATGTCGTAGTTTTCCCATTTCTCTGGGGGGAATTGCGATAATGTGGTTTACATGATTACCACCACGATCCATTTCTTCATTTGACCAATTGGCCACTAAATTTGTTGAACAGTTCCGTATGCACATTGCCAGGCCTAAAGACGTAAATACTTTATCTAGTGTCACTCAAGCTCCAGGAGAGACACTCAGGCGATATTTGAAAAGATTCAATGCCGCTTTTGCAGAGATCACTAACCCCAATGATAATTCAATCTTGATGGCCTTGACTAAGGGGATTGACCCCGACTCTGAATTTGGAAATTGGCTAGCTGGGAAACCTCCCACATCGTTGGATCGTTTCTACTCCAAAGCCGCCCAATTCTTAAGGCGTGAGGATGCGAAACAATCTAGGAAGCAGGACGATGCGAGACCCGAAAATGAAGGGGTTCAAAGCAATGTGGCGGTTAAACAGTCAGGGGAGAGCTCAGGAAAAGTACAGTTGAATATTCAAAACAAGCAAACCCATCCGAGGAACGGCGATAATAGAAATAAGAAGCAGGATCAGAATCGTGACCCGCGGCGTAGGGCGCAAATGTTTGAAAGCTATACGCCACTGAATACGTCACTGGAAAACGTGTATCTACAAACTTGTAATGCGATGCAGTATAAGAAGCCAACTCCGAAACCATCATCGCAGAGACGGATTCAAACGAGGAAGTTCTATAGATTCCACGAAAGTTATGGACACAATACCAATGATTGCAGGCATTTGCAAGACCTTATTGAAAAATTGATCAGGGAAAGGAAGTTAGATCAATTCGTGCGGGCACCGCAGGCTGGTGGTGTGGGCCCGTCAAACCAAAATCGTGCACAAAACCAAGAGAGACAGGAGGAGCCAGCTCGTACAGGCGGGAGGTTGGTCATAAATACAGTTAGTGGTGGTCCTCATCCAGCGGACCGAAGCTGGAGGGAAATGGAATCATACGCCAATTCGATCAGGAATGTGAGTTTTGAAAGTTGTAGTACAATTGATGAAGGGGCTCCGGCCAAACAACAGAGGACGGTGGCAGATGACATCGTATTTAGAAGCCGAGATGCTGATAAAGTCAAAGCTCCAACTATAGACCCACTAGTCATATCCGCCCAGGTTGGTCCTGCTTGGATGAAGAGGATCCTGGTGGACAGTGGGAGTTCAGTAAATATCTTGTTTAAGAGAGCATATGATCAAATGAAGATGGAAGCCAAAGATTTAAAACCTTGTCAATCTAGAATCCATGGCTTTGATGGAAGTGCTAATATACCCACTGGAGCGGTGGAGTTGCCAGTGGAGTTGGGAGTTGGAGAACGCCGAAGAGTCCGAATGTTACAATTTGTTGTCTTAGATATCCACTCTCCGTACAATGCTTTTTTGGGCCGACCGGCCCTTGCTGAATTCAGGGCAGAAATCGCCCCATGGTGTTTAACTTTGAAATTCCCCACTGATCACGGGATTAGGGTCATTCAAGGAGATCAGGCTGCTGGGAGAGCCTGTTATGTTGCCGAACTGCGAGAAGCGAAAAGAAAGGAGAAAGGAAAGGGCATGGAGGAATCTCTCTGCGTCCGTTTCGTCGATGATTGACAATTAGTGCCTGGGCCTCGGTCCGGGGACCACGACCGATTCCAGAAATATCTAGACCCCAGAGACACTGAAGGTAATGATGAGTCTAAAGAAAGTCAAGCTTCCCCCGCCGAACTGACAATTGATATCCCAGTTAATGATGATAATGATGATTCAAAAATGTTAAAAATTGGGTCTCAACTAAACCCATATGCGCAACTGGAATTGGTCGAATTTCTCCAAGCAAATCTAGACGTATTCGCTTGGACACACTCTGATATGTGTGGAATCTCGCCAGACATCGCGAGCCATGCTTTAAATATTGACCCACGGTATATCCCGATCAAGCAAAAGAAACGCGGTATGGATCCAGAGAGATCTGCCGCCCTCAAAGAAGAAGTTGATAAGCTAAAGACGAATGGGTTTATCCGAGGTGCTTTATACCCGGAGTGGGTATCCAACCCTGTACTGTCCGAAAACCGAATGGGAAATGGAGAACATGCATCGACTACTCTGACTTAAATAAGGCTTGTCCGAAAGACAGCTTTCCACTTCCCCGAATCATCAACTTATGGACTCAACGGCCGGGCACGAATTATTATCTTTCATGGGCGCTTATTTTGGTTACAATCAGATACCCATGCATGTGCCTGACCAAGAACATACGAGCTTCGTAACTGATCTGGGACTATACTGCTACAAGGTCATGCCTTTTGGATTAAAGAATGCCGGAGCAACTTACCAGCGCTTAGTCAATCGAATGTTTGCCGACCAGATCGGGTAAACTATGGAAGTTTATGTAGATGATATGTTGGTAAAATCGCGATACTCCGCCGATCATGTCAAAGACTTAGAGTCAATGTTCAATGTCCTTCGGAGATACGGGATGAAGCTTAATCCGCTAAAATGTCATTTTGGAGTCGCATCCGGAAAATTCCTTGGGTTCATCATCAACGCCTGAGGAATAGAGGCCAATCCCAAAAAGATTTGGGCGATCAGGAATCTTCAAACTCCAAGGACCATAAAACAGGTTCAAAGCCTTAATGGAAAGGTTGCAGCACTGAGCAGGTTCATCTCGAAATCAACTGACAAATGCATATCCTTCTTCGACCTGATCCGAAAAGGGAAATGAAACTTCGAATGGACTACGGAATGCGAGGGCACATTTCAATCACTGATTCAGCATCTTTCCACACCACCGATTCTTTCAAAACCTGTTGATCATGAACAATTATACCTCTATCTGGCCGTATCTGAAAACGCAATCAGTGCCACGTTAGTTCGGGAGGAAGACCGAGTACAGAAACTAGTCTATTATGTTAGCAAATGGTTAACCGAAGCCGAGAGGAATTATCCAAGGTTAGAAAAATTGGCATACTGCCTAGTCATTGCCTCGAGGAAACTCCGTCCATATTTTCAGGCTCATCCCATCACCGTGTACACCGATCAGCCGTTACGACAAGTCCTCACACGACCTGAGACGTCCGGCAGGTTACTAAAATGGAACATTGAACTGAGTCAATTCGACATTACATATACTCCGAGAAGAGCCATACACGGTCAAGTCCTAGCGGATTTCATTGTCGAATTCACTGTACCTGAAGATTTACCTGAAACAAGTAAATCCCCCGAATACATATGGAAGCTATATACTGATGGTGCATCCAACGATCGGTGCTCAGGCGCAGGGATAGTGCTCGAAACTCCCGGGGGCCGATCCATATGCTACGCTTTAAAGTTTGATTTTCGTGCAACCAACAATGAAGCCGAATATGAAGCTCTGCTTACTGGGTTGAAGTTGGCTCGTGACCTAAGAATTATTGCTGTGGAAATCTACTGTGATTCCCAGTTGGTAGTATGCCAAGTTCGGGGTGAATATCAGGCCAAAGATCGAAGATTAACCGCTTATCTAGGCCGGGTCCGGGAAGTACTTGATCAGTTCGATTATTATACCATTTTCTACATACCCCGAGAGCATAATCAGAAAGCCGATTCATTGGCAAAGTTGGCAAGTACAGACGAAGCTCAACACTTGGGACTCGTTCCTGTCGAGACTTTATCCTCTCCAAGCATTGATCGAGCAGAGAATGAATTCACATTTAAAGCTACTTCCAGCAGGGAATCGTGGATGACCCCCTACCGAGATTACATTGAGCATGGTATATTACCCGAACGACGAAGTGAGAAAAGACAAATTCTTCGAAAAGCTTCTCGATTTGTCATTCAGAATGGAGCTATGTATCGAAGGGGATACTCTGTTCCCATTCTCCGGTGTATTGCACACGACGAAGTCAAACGGGTGTTACATGATGTACACGAAGGAGAATGTGGAGATCACACTGGGGGGCAAGCACTTGCCAAGAAAATACTTCGATATGGATATTATTGGCCTACCGTAAATCGCGATGCTATAGGCTACGCCAAGAGGTGTGATAAATGCCAAAAACATGCTCGAATTCCCATAGCTCCTCCTACTGAGATAACCCAAATGGTCAGCCCATGGACTTTGCAATATGGGGAGTTGATATAATTGGTGCATTGCCTTTAGCTAAAGGTGGTGCGAAGTACACCATCGTCGCAGTTGATTACTTCACCAAATGGGCTAAAGCTGAACCTCTTGCAACAATTACAACAAAGAAAGTGATCAACTTCGTGGTACGCAACATTATCTGTCGATTTGGTCTCCCTCATACTATTATCACCGTTAATGGAGCCCAGTTCGACAGTGTTGAATTCAAGAACTTCTGTCAACGATTTCACATCCACAAGAAATTCTCTGCAGTAGCACGCCCTCAAGCAAATGGTCAAGTTGAAGCCGTCAATAAGGTTATCAAGTCTATTTTGAAGAAACGATTGGAAAAAGCCGGGGGCAAGTGGGTTGATGAACTGCCTATGGCTCTGTGGGCTTACCGAACGACTCACAAGACTACAACCGGACACACTCCGTTTTCTCTATCCTATGGCTCTGAAGCCGTTATTCCAGTCGAATTGGAAGTCCGCTCTCATCGTGTGACATATTATGATCCGAAAACGAATGCCATATTACTTGCTGAATCTCTAGATCTACTTGATGAGAAGCGTGAAGAAGCTGATTTGAGGGCAGCCGCATATCGGGGTCGAGTCGCTCGAATATACAATGCCAAGGTCCGCCCGTGAACCTTTGAACACGGCGATCTCGTACTCAAGAGAATTTATCCGGTCCCTTCGCACATGAAGCCAAATTGGGAAGGGTCGTATGTGATTTCACAAAAGCTCGGAGATGGCACGTTCAAGTTATCAACCATTGACGGTCTTACTTTACCGAGAGCTTGGAATAGCGAGAGTCTCCGTCGCTACTACACATGACAGGCTTTATTTATCTATTTTTAGTCAATTTCTTCCTTAGCGTTTTATTTTTGCATTTTGAAGTTTGAACTTGTAATAAGGCAACTGATTATGCTATATTTCCTTTATTTCAGCAATAAAATGCCATCTCTTCGAGCCAAAAGTTGTGATTCACTGAAAATGACGCATAATATCACGATGCATGAAGAGCTAAATTCCATCACGCAGTGGGATTTATTCAAATAGGGAGTGACTGCGATACGACCGGTCACTCACTAAGTGAAACCCGAGCTCGGGGACAGAACACTACATCAGCATTTACAAGGATTGATACACGACAGTCCTTTTACTAACTCCAACTTCCCAGAGTGCGAATTGGAGTACAAAAATTCAACAATTCGTTCCCAGAGTGCGAACGGACTCCAACTTCCCAGAGTGCGAATTGGAGTATAAACATTCAACAATTCGTTCCTAGAGTGCGAACGGACTCCAACTTCCCATAGTGCGAATTAGAGTATAAACATTCAACAATTCGTTGCCGGAGTGCGAACGAACTCCAAATTCCCAGAGTGTGAATTGGAGTATAAACATTCAGCAATTCGTTCCCGGAGTGCGAACGAACTCCAAATTCCCAGAGTGTGAATTGGAGTATAAACATTCAGCAATTCGTTCCCGGAGTGCGAACGGACTCCAACTTCCCAGAGTGCGAATTGGAGTATAAACATTCAACAATTCGTTCCCGGAGTGCAAACGGACTCCAAATTCCCAGTGTGCGAATTGGAGTATAAACATTCAGCAATTCGTTCCCGGAGTGCGAACGGACTCCAAATTCCCAAAGTGTGAATTGGAGTATAAACATTCAGCAATTCGTTCCCGGAGTGCGAACGGACTCCAAATTCCCAGAGTGTGAATTGGAGTATAAACATTCAGCAATTCATTCCCGAAGTGCGAACGGACTCCAAATTCCCAGAGTGTGAATTTGAGTATAAACATTCAATAACTCATTCCTAGAGCGCGAACGGACTCCAAATTCTCAGAGCGTGAACTGGAGTATAAACGTCCAACAGCTCGTTCCCAGAGCGTGAACGGAGTATAAACATCAATTCCAGGTCCCCGGAGCGCAAACTGTGTTACAAGTTTCGATAACTCTCAAATTCTCGGAATGCGAACCGGATTATCGGTCTCAAATTATCCTAAGTCCCCAGAATGTGGACATGTGCTTAAGATTTGCAGAAAATGCGATCAACCACCAAAATACAAATGTTGTTCCACGAGACTAGGGTCAGAAAAGCTAAGTGTTAATCACTAACCAAAGTGATACTATATCCGGAGTTCAACTCATTCATCAAATCATGACACGAAATTATATTTCCATACTTGGTATACATAAAAAAAACAAACATTGCAAAACACTTAAGTAAAAGAAAAGAGCAACTTCCCGTTCAATCAACTAACAAAAACAAGTTTGATTACATGGAAAGTCAAAAAGTTTCAATTAAGTGGAGGCCGAATCCACATATATACACGGCTCTGAAAGAACAAAAGAAAAGGTAAAAGAATTGCTATTCACAACCACATAATAAAACGAGAAGCTCACTCCTTCTTCTTCTACGGTTTCTTCTTTGGAGTTGAGCCGCTAGACCCACTACCCGGCTTCCTGCGAGACTTTTTATCCTTCTTTGGAACATCCTCAGGATCTGGCATAATATCAACGTCTTCCTCGGAGCTGGAAGGGATAGAGATCCTCTTGTGAGGGCGAACTAAAGGCATGGGGGCGGTGACAGGTGTTTGTTCAGCAACGCTCGAGATAGTTACCGTGCCACCGGGAGAGATCACCATTAAAGAAGATAAATTTGAAGGAGCAATGTCGCTACCAAGACCACCAACCGTCACCATTGTGGCCATTTCAGCGCTTATCTCAGCTAAAATCTCTTCTTCTCGAGTCAACTGAGCTGCGCTGGATACGCTGGTGGTCATCACGACAGAACTGAAAACTAGAGCAGCTCCACTCGTCGCAAATGAAGGATCAGGAATAGGGTTAAGAGAGTGACCAAGTATCTCTTCAATCATTTGAACATCGAATGACATCGAGCTCCCCTCTCCCATATCGCCGGCCATAGCAGCGGTTGAGATCGCCTCGGTGACAATAACTCCGTGCGTAGGATATAAAACCGGAGGAATTGGGGGCATGAATGCGACACTCTCAGTCACTGAACAAAGGAGAGCAAAAGTAATCAGTCTTGAAAATTCTCTCGAAAATCGATACTTTAAGAGATGAGGGAAATAATCAAAGTACCTTCTTTACCTTGCCTTGGAGCTTGAACAGGCACGGAGACAGCAGTCTTGCCAGAAGACAACTCCGGTTGGTTCGGGTTGTAAGCAGGAATAACTTGTGGATCGACCGCAGCGATAACTTCAAACGAAGTCGGGATAGGGACTTCGATATTCTCACTATGATGCGTGACACCTGAACCTTCTCCGATCTCCGTTTGGTGGATGCCAAGTCTTTCTTTCTCAACAGAAATTATCGCCTCGTGAAGAGTTCTCCTCTCATCCTCACTAAGCAGACGTGACTCGAGCTCAAACTCATCCAATACTCCATCCGGGCAAGACATCCTCTTGTTCTCCAATAGTTTCTTCCAAGCATTGTAGAGAAGCATCGAGTAATCTCCTAGCCATGAGAGATTTCTATGCTCTAATACATTGGCATTATATGTGTCCAAGAGTTCGTCAAATTCGGCCTCCATCTTAAACCTCTCTGCCTGAACTCTCTCCTCCACCTCCGTTTCAACCTCCTTAACCCTTGCAACTGCCGCATCACGCTCAGCTCGGAGAGACACAGCTTGCTCACACGCTTCTTGCACGGCCGTATTAGCATCGTCTTTTTCTTTGTTCATATCAGCAAACTTAGCCTTTAATTCCTCTAGTTCTTTGACTGCCGCATCCCGCTCGGCTTCAACATGTTTGTATCGATGGCCCAAATCTTCAACTAAAGTGCAATGTGCATGTTGCATCTTCGCCATCTCAACTAATGTCTCATCAACCTTTTTTAACGACTCGGTTTCGGCCTTACGGGAAGATTCCGCCTCAGCTTGGAGTATATCAACAATACGATTCTTCTGAGCCAATTCGGCTTCCTGTTTCTCGATAATTTTGGCCCGATCAAAGGCTGCTTTTGAAGATTTAACAGCCGCTTTATACCATTCTTTGTACTAAGCATAGAAATAGCGGGTATAGCTAAGTGCTGTGGTCATGGAGTCTTCGGGGATTCTTTTAAGATTGGGAGGAAAGATACAAGCGTCGAAGCAAATCTCCGGAAAGTCCCTCTTCAGTTGAGCAAGTCTGATGGCCCCTTCACCAGATGGTTCAATAGGGGCCTCCTCCGCAGCCGTGTTCGTAGCAACCTCAGTTCTAGAATGGTGTGGCTCGAGCCTCGAAACCTGCGAAGACGATTGATGTCACAGAGGCTCAGATACCTGAATATGGCTTCGGGGTGGCGAAGGAGAACGAGAAGGGGAGCGATATCTCCGATCTCTGTTCGATCGCTCCTGGCTAGAGTAACTACGATGATGATCCCTTGCATGATATTCCAGGCCATGATGCCTCCGTTCACGATCGCAATTAGAGTCTCAACGTCGAGATTCGTAATAAGACGAAGGGTGGTGCACTCTTTGGAGTTTGTCTAGTGTAGATTGACGGCCAGACATAGCACCTAAAAAAGAGAAACAATTCAGTTAAATACTAGGCGAAAGCAATACGATTTGTGCGGAAGTCGTGTAGTGTTATGAAAGTGTACGCAAATGTGCAAAACCCCCGACCAACCAGAAGTGTCGACTACACTAACAGGTAAAGGCTCGCTTATTTCTAAAGCTTCCCGGAGTTCATCCAACCCGGACTCGTGGTGGAGAGATACGTATTCCGGGATGGGAATGTCATCCAGTCCTATAAACATGTTTCCTGATTGATGAGGAGCAGCGTTAGAGGTAATAATTCCGGGGATCAAACGAGATACGACTACAGACTTCTGTCTCTTAAGTTTAGGGACAACAGCCTTGCCTTTCCGCTTTTCTCCTACCCGGGAAAGATCAGCCGCTAACTCGGTATCAGTAGGCGTCCTCTCATCGTCGCTCATTTCTCTTATCACTATGCCGGGTTTTCTTTTGACCGTCTTCTTCTTTGTCTTCGAAGCCGGTTTCGCCAACCCCTCGATGACAATACTCTGGTTCGTCTCAATTAAACCCAGCGTCCTTAAGTTATCATTAGTTAACACCGAGTCGATGTGCCGGAAATCACTCGAGACCCCTTGTAAACTTCGGACAACGCCTTTGTAGTGACCACCATCAGGCCTTGAGATGATAGCTGCAAGAAAAACGCCTGATATTAGTTCAAGTGTTGGCAACGACTATTAAAGAAGGCTTGTGCGATTTACGACACTTACGTCTAGACAGCCATCGCCTAGCGAACCCTGGAGGGCAACGAACGAAAAACCATTCATTCTTAAAATAACTGAGTCTGGTCTAAGCTCCCGTCACGATCTGGCAGTTTCTAACTGCTTCCAAAAAGGTGAAAGACGGACTATCGCCCCTGCTCTTGAAGTTGAATATGTGTCTAATCTCAGTTGGCCTTGGCGGACGAAAGAGATGATCCATAAATAAAACTAAAACACTGTTCAGCAATGCGTGTCCATTGGGATGAAGTTGTGAGGGGGCGATTCCAATGAACGATAACATCTCCCTGATATATTGGTTAAATGGAGGGAGAGTTCCAGCCGCACAGGCATGGCGATAGAAAGCAGTATACCCCTCGGGCGGATTGTGAGGTCTGTCATCAACGCCGGGTAGCAAAACGTCGTCTGGGGATAAGTTATGTTTCAAACATATCCGACCCAATAATGCTTCGGAGATATTGGACTGGACGGAATCAACGGGGTCCTCGATAAACAAAGCCTCCGGCAATTCGTCCGGAGCCGGATCTATTACTTCAGGAGGGATTTCTGGAATCTCAAGCACTGAAGGAGGCGAGCTTTGTACCTCTTATTGTTGAGAACTTGAAAACTCCATAATTAACTAACTCACCAGAAAGCATACAAGTATAAATCTGTTATACTGTTGGTTAAGTCACAGTTCCATCGACGAGCTTCAAAAAGGAGGTCAAGGCTTACAGTCAGGTTCAATCATACAAGGCCGAAGCTCGCCGGAGTCAAGTATGCTAAATTTCATCAAAGTTCAATTTAAAATTGGTCGTTGTTCATATTTTGGATCAACTACGAAGAGTAGTGTGCTCGGAGGCAAAGATGTTCGAATCGATCGACTCGAATCGATACGAGTCGAATCGATGAAGATCGAGTCGATGTGCTTCGAACCCGTGTGGTTCGACTCGATGAGAATTGCTTCGAACCCATCGGCGCAAGGTAACTTCGTATCGATCAAAGGTCCATGCCTTCGAATCGATCATTGGACCATTACTTCGAATCGATCGTCACGAAGCTCCTTCACAAGCATCGATTCGAAATCCTGCTATGTGAATCGATTCGAATGACAACTTTCTGAATCGATACGAGGCAGAGAAAGACAATGTCCTTCGAAATCTCTGCTCCTCCAAGACAACGCTCTGGGTCGATACGGTTCGAAAAGATTCATTTCTCAAAACCATCGAATCGACCCATTTCAGATCTCACAACTCTTCAAAATTTTCAAAAGAAAAGATCGAATCGATGCCAAAAAATTCCAGTTTCATCATTCTCAACTCGAGTCGATCCCTTGGTTACCTGATTTGATTCGATTACAAATGGAAGCTTGAAGGAATTTGATCGATTCGTGGAAAAGCACGTTTGATTTGGCTCTGGGAGACCGATTCGAAGAAGCAGCTAAAGCAATAGTAAAAAGTAAAAGTGAAAATGAAATCGGCCTCGTGTATTTATATGGATTCCAGGATGGATTAGTGGCGCTTCGTCTCTCGGTCATGTTGACCGCTTGCCACAGGTACAACCCCATCGATTCGAACAACTACTTTCGAAACCAACAAAGCTTCGAATCCATCACAATGTTGAATCCTTCATAGACTTCGAATCCATCATGGCTCCGACTCCTTCGTAAACTTCGAATCCGGCAAGGCAGCATCGATGCGAGGCATCATCGATTCAAAGAAGCACTTGAACAAAGGCTGGATCAAAGATCCAATCGACTCGAAGTGTTGATTCTGTCGCGCCATCGATTCGAAAGCTACCGATTCGAACGAACATGCTTCGAATCCACCAGGAACTGTCGATGAGAATGAACGCATCACTTCGATTTGAAAAATTACTTGTCTACCTTTTATACCGATTCAGGAGAGGATCAATACAAGAGAATGATCATAGACAATCATAAAAACAATGTTTTGGCTCGAATCTCATATCGGTTCAGGAGAGAATCAATGCAGAATTCGATAACAAACCGAACTGACAACGACTTGCAATCAAGCAATGATAACTAAGTTCACGCCAATCACAATCATATGACGATAAATTACAGCAATAAAGAATACAACTTTTAGCCGAGCATGTCCTAATTGTCCAGCGTTAGACTGCAGCTTTTCAAAGCACGTCATGTGTACACAAGACGTACTTTGGGGGGCAAATGTTATCCCGCCTTTTGGCAAGGCCGAGATACCAAGGAACTGACTAGAAAAAACATGGTCACACATCATCAGCATTGAATGATTGTTGGACAACCAAAAATATCAATGAATTTTGCCTGAGTCTGGATCGGGCTACAGCTGATAAGGCAAGTCAAGCAAAGCTGTGGAAACCAACGTTCCAAATTTCGAGACAATCCAGGTTCGTATGCTCAAGTTATCGCCAGAGGAAAGTGGAAGGAATAGCCTTGGTTCGAACCCAACAGAACCAAGCCTTAGGTTCGAATCCATCATCCTTGCCTTAGTTCGAACCTATGAGATGTAGCCGTACCTCGAATCCATCAAGATAGCAATGGTTCGAATCCATCAGACATGTATTGCTTCGAATCCATGAGTAGTGCCTTTACTTCGACTCCATCGAGCGAGCCCTCAGATAGCCATGCGTCGAACCCATACTCGTATGCCCAAGTTCAAATCCATGAAACCTTCTTCTACTTCGAATCCATCCATGCATGCCTAAATTTCGAATCCATTGGAGCATTCCCACCTTCGAGTCCATCAAGGGAGAGTCCTCGAATCCATGCAACTGAGGGAGCTCCGACTCCATTCCCTGCATGTCTTCGAAACCACATGTTGAGACAACTTCGAATCGATCCATAGTAACATATTTTGATCGATTCAAACGAGTACCGGTTCCATCGATTCGAAGGTAACGAGCCTTCGAATCCAACACCTCGAATCCACCAAGCAAACGCGGCTAAAACCTAGGATTCGACCCGGTAAACTCGGAGAAACAAGAGGATCAACCCGGGAAGTTCGCACCACGTCATCATTCTCACGCGCAGGAGCATGGATTCGACCCTATGGATTCGAACCATATCGATTCGAACGAATCCATAGCCCGAGGAGCACCATCTTGAATCGATCATAACTCAAGATCTACAAATCCAGATGCTATGAAATTTTCACAGGAGCTCGCATATGCATAGAAGAATGTTCACGCCGAGTTTCACCACGATTGGACATTTCCTTGATCGATTCGAACCAAGGGTCGAATCGATCCTAATGTGGGCCCGGACTTCCAGATTTCGATCGTGTGGGCCCCCTCACGTGTCAGAAGCGGTCTCCCTGATTTTAGAAGAAATATCAGCCTCCTACGCCTATAAATAGAGCCGATGTTCATTCGGAAAAGGGATCGGAGAATTTCCAGAGGACGCTGCCAGAATCACTCTACATCATCATCACTGCCATTGATTTCGAATTTAAGCCTATTATTTGATGTATATCGCTTTAAAACATTTGTTATCTTCAAGTATTAAGCAATAAAGGATAAAACTTCATAGTGGACGTAGGCAAATGCCGAACCACTCTAAATCTTTGTCTTCTGTGCAATTTACTTTTCTGTGACTTGAAGTTTTTGTTAGATAATCCTCATTTTCAATTTAATTTCTTCATTTATTATCTCTTCAAAAACTTCCGAAGGGTGTTGCCCAAATTTGGTGCATACAATGCCCACACCAAATTTTGCCTAGATTGGATGATTTTATGATCGATTCGAATGGAGTTCGAATCGATGCCAAAATGGGCCCAAATTTCTTGAGACCGGGCGCGTGGGCCTCCTCACGTGCCAGAAGTGGTCTCCCAAATTTTCAGCAAAGTATCAGCATCCTACGCCTATAAATAGAGCCCCAGAGCCAACAGAAAAGGGATCTTTCGACTCGCAAGCGCCCAGACTCTTCCGAATCGAGATGTTCATCACCCTACGTCATATTCTCAATGACTGATTTCGAATTTCCTGTTGTAATTCGTTGTTGCTTGCTGTAATCACTTGTAAACATTGAAAGAGAATCAATAAAATTGCAAAAACTTCATATTGGACGTAGGCAACGCGCCGAACCACTATAAATTGCTTGTCTTTGTCTTTATTTTACTGCTATTTGGAGTTTTTGTTAGATAATCCTCATTTTCAACTTATATTCTTCATTTATTATCTCTTCAAAAACTTCCGAAAGGTGTTGTGCCCAATTTCGATACAAACAGGTATAAAGCTGGATTAAACTTGAGTCAGGTTGGAATAAAATTGAATTAGGATAAATAAGCTTAGGAAGCTTAAAATAAAAACATAATCCCTAGTTAAAAGTAAAGTGAAAATGTGATTGACTGTAAATGAATGGAGAATTATGAATATTAATAAGTGAGTAGCTTATAAAATTTAACAAGGGAGTGAATAAGCCGACATAAAATAGTTTGATATTTGGAAAATGAAAGAAAATCCAAACTGGAGTTATAAAAATAAAATTGAACCCAAGAAAATTTAATGAAGTAATTTATGAAATAAATCGAATATTGAATTAAAAGTTGGAAGTAAGCTAACTAGCTAAATAAATTATTTGATAGAGCATGTTAATAAAATTTAACTTGGTTAAATAAAATGGATTGTAAGTTAATAATGAAGTTTCGGAAATAAACTCGAATTATAATTAGACTTCGACCTGGATTGATAATGAATTAAAATAAGTGGAGATGTTGAAATAATGATGGTTTGAGTTGTAAATAAAATTTCAAGTGAATAGAAATAAAATTGAAATGGTATTATTATTAATAAAATAAGTTCGGAAGTAAATTGATAGTGTGAAATAAAGTTTAAAATGAATGGAATGTAAACAGTTGAATTGTAAACCAGTCAAACGAATGAAATGGCATATGGACTGGTTGAAAATAAGTGCATAAGTGTTAAAAACCATATAAGATGCTTATAACCATTATTTAGTATGCTTTGCTTTTAGTATTCATGTGGTGTAGTTGTTTAAAAGAGTAGAAGTTAATAAATTTCATATATATGGCACTTACATGTTTTAATTGAGTAAGTACAGGTTCAGGAAAGCTGTGTAATGGATTTGATTGCGCTAATTGCTAAAAATAATAAGCCGCTTGCTTAAAAATGCTAAAAAGGTACGCCTACGCAATAAAAATTGGAAATATGAACTGTTTTTGTTTTTCCGACCGGGTGGGTCAATATATATATTTATATCTCTTGTCAAATTTCAAAAGCTCCTCCGTACAAAGGAGACTCTACCAAAAAAATTCGAAAATTTTGGAGTTAGAACAATTTTTGTTAGCGACAAAACGATTTCAAATTAGAACTGAAATTAGAGTAACCAAATGAAATTTAGTTGGAGTTGAATTTAAATGAAAATAAAATCTAACTGAATGAAAATTGGAATAGAAGTGAATTGGATAAAATCTAAATGAGTTGTAGATGATATTGAATGTATTAAATGCTTAACAAAATAAGAGAAAATGGTATGAAGTTGAATTTAGCATAAGCTAAGGTAGGTAGCAATAAAACTGAATTTGGATAAATAAGCTTCAATAACATATCCAAGAATTAAAATGTGTAAATAAAAATGTGTCGAGCTAAATAAAATGATTTTGAATGTGTGATTGGATATCATTGCTAAGTAGGATATACAGGTGTTTAAAAAGCAAAAAGGAAATTGGGAATTTTGATTTCGAAGATAAATTGAAATTTGCTCGGCAAAGGTATGAGTTTTAAATTTCTGTATGAAATTTGATGATTTTCTTGTCTAGCCACTTGGCTTTTTTTTTCTTTTGAAATTTGGGGACCCGTAGAGGCATTTTGTAGTTGTACCGAGCTAGCCGCGCAAAGGAGACGCTAGCAAAAAAATTCAAAATTTTAAGGAGTTAGAAAAATTTTGAGAAAATTTTCATAATTCAAATTTGGTTTTAAATTTAAATTTGAATTAATAAGTAAGTAATATTGTTGGAACTAAGAGATAAGTTTGAAAAGTTAGAAAGAGGGTTAGTGTGTCTGTGATAAAAGGATTTGTTTTGGCAAGTTGTTAAATATTATCTAGGTTGAGAAAATAGTTAAGGAGGGGATCATTCTTCCTAACTAGTAATTTCAGGGACGAAATTTTTTAAGGGGGAGGAATGTGACGACCCGTAATTTTTGGATATTTGAAATCGAAATATTTAATTGATTTTCAATATTTGATAGTTAGTTTTAATACAAATTTCAAATATCGCCATTACTAGATAATTTAATTATTGAATTTAATAAATTGGAAATTGGGTAAATTATTGAATCTTCAGTTTTAAGCCTGTTAAAAAAAATTGAAGGCCTGGAAAATTTACATTGTAAATACTGAAGGTGATGGAACTTTTAAAATGGAATTTAAAAGTGTTTTGTTCAGTTTTGAAATTATGTATCGTTTAAATTGATATTTTAAAATAGCTTTCTGGGGCACAGTCTCGGAATTCGACGAAACCAGTTCCATTGGATCCGTAATAGTGTATTATTATCGGGTTTTAATTTTTTTAGTGTTGGAATTGTTATGTGAGCGTACGATATATAAACGTGCTGAAATTTATATCAAATTCAATATTATAACTGGGTCCAAAAAGCTATCTTCTCCAAACGATCGAATTGGTACTCGAAACCTTTTCCATTGTGTTCGGAATAGGGATATAACATTATGAACGCCTAGCGGCATGCCTCGGTATGATGTCAAATTTTAAGTTGCAATTTCGACGATTCAAATTTAAAATATATATATAATATATTAGCCAGTCAAAGGAAATTTCACATCAGTTTATCCCTCCTTTTCAATACTGTACACCCAATTCAACACGCAACATTCCATTCACGTCTTTTCCTCTCTGTTCAATATCAAATCCAGCCACTTTATATCACTTCGGCCACCTTGACCAAAATGAATTCGTTCGAGAGGAAAACAAAGAATCGATCCCTTCCTAAATTAAAATCCATGGCCGACACCGAATCGGTTTCTCCCATCTTAAATTCGAACAGAATCGTTGATTAAAAGGAATTGCCGAGCAAAATTCACGTGTTCCTCTTCGAATCGATTCTAAGCTTCTTCTTCCCTTTTCAAATTTTAATAAGCAGAGATAACGATTGTTCGATTTTAACGAAATCGAATTGGCAGCCTACTTCAAAATAAGGGCACGGAGGAGATCTCGCGTGCTCAAACACACGAGTAAAACGCGATGGTTATTGGATGGTAGACTCGGCGACAAGGGCGACAACGACATCAGAGGCGACTTGAGCGAGTTTCAGGCGATGCCATGATGTGGGTCGACACGCGGAGAGGTTGCTCGTGAATGGGGCTATGCGAAAGGTAAGGGAAACAGTGGTAATGCATCGCGTAGCACGCGTGGCTGTAGTGCCGTGAGAGACAGAGCAGGGTTGTGTCATCGCATTCGATTTCGCATAATGTTAACCCCGTTTTGTCAACGAGTTAAGGCCTGGGCCGACTCATCAGATAAAGTTCTCAGCGACTCAGTGGATTTACGACTCAAGGTACTTCAAGACTCAACAGGTTACCAACTCAACAAATTGAAGAGTGGCACGAGTTAAGGAGCTTACGAGTCAAAGAGTCTACGAGTTAAGGCGTCTACGAGTTAAGGAGCTTACGAGTCAAAGAGTCTACGAGTTAAGGCGTCTACGAGTTAAGGAGCTTACGAGTCAAAGAGTCTACGAGTTAAGGCGTCTACGAGTTAAAGAGCTTACGAGTTAAGGAGCTAACGACCTAACAGGTTAAGACCTAAACGACTTAGGGAATGTCACGACTCAAGGTACTTCACGGCTCAGCAAGTTACCGACTCAACAATTGAGGAGTTGCACGAGTTAAAGAATTGTGCTTACGATCTACCTTGAATCATCAGCGACTCAAAGCACTAAAAGGAAGAGTCAACAACACTTAAGTCGCTGCTGACTTATAACTGCAGATAAGTCGTTCATGACCTAAGACTTGGAGACAAGTTCAATACCATGCTGTAATGAAATGACTCGTTGACGACTTACGACTTATGATGAGTCGTGTACGACTCATGCTAGCATAAAGGAAGTTGCATTTGGTTAACTCAGGAACGACTTAGAACTTGTATCATTCATTCAAATGGGTGCATAACTTTGGACCAAGCCATGAGCTAAACCCATTAGGTCGGCCGCGACCTACCATGAGTCATCCACGAGTTACGACTTATTATGAGTCGTGTACGGGTTACGACCTAACTCCGAGAAATGTCTATAAATACGACCCTAGTTCCAACTAGAAGAGGACTTTTTTTTTGGGATCATTTTCTTTAAGAGATTGAGACTTCACTATCTTCAAAGCAATCTACACTCCATCGCTTCAAGCACACGCAAGACGCCTAGATCAACTTCGCACAGGAATTTAACACATTCAATCATGGAGTCAAAGAACTCTGTCACGACGAAGTTTTCCATAGCTACTTGTTTTCTGAATTGAATTGGATTGTAATTGAAAGAGATTGTAATAAGTTGTAATCCGATCAGCAATAAAAAGGATTGAAGTGGACGTAGGCTTGATCATAAGCCGAACCACTATAAACCCTGTGCACATTTACTGCATTTTCTGTTACTTACTGTTATTTCTTGATTCCCGTATTACGGGTGGTGCTTTCACATCGTTTTTACACACACCGGGGTGTTAGCTTCGGATTTTCACGTTAACATTTTTGGTGCTTTCACTGAGAATTGAACTCAGGCGAATTATCATCATTGCTCCACGAAAGTTTGTTGAAGTAATCTCTCTGAAGACTAGAAGTTTATCTGAAATCATGGCTCCAGGGAGAAGGAGTAGATCTGTTAGATTTGGAAATGTTCAAGAGGGAACCTCCGCTTCCCCAGTACCTAATCAAGCCACTCCACCTGTTGGGGTTACAAAAGCGGGGTTGGATGCTGTAATCTTAGGGCTGAACCAGCAGATAAATGCCCAAAGTGCACAATTGGAGGCTCAGAATGCCCAAAATACCCTAATTTTGCATAAGTTGAACGATTTGCTTGGGGCAAACCGTCAACCAACGGGTAATGAAAGGAACTTTTCTGGCAACGTTCATGATGCTGAAGAAAGGAACGTTCCTGAGAGGGCTGCCAGCCCCTCTGAGCAGACATTTCCTGAAGTTGGTGGATCTAAAGCTCAAAATGATGAGGGGTATCTTTCTGAAATGGTTCGACAAATCATGAAAGAGAGCATGCAAAGGGATG
This sequence comes from Allium cepa, assembly GCA_030765085.1. Lineage (NCBI taxonomy): Eukaryota > Viridiplantae > Streptophyta > Magnoliopsida > Asparagales > Amaryllidaceae > Allium > Allium cepa. The sequence goes on from CM060930.1 coordinate 247,482,978, forward strand.
AAGACGAGAAAGAATGGGGTTTCGCTCTAAGTAAAACCCCGTTTACCGAAAGAATCTTAAAGGCTGAGTTCCCGAGGAAGTTCGTCCCTCCAACTATTCCAGCTTACAAGGGGACAAGTGATCCGAACGAATTCTTGTATAAGTATGATTGGCACATGACAGGTGCCAGAGCTTCTGATGAAATAAAGTGTCGATATTTTCCTGTATATTTGGAAGGTGTAGCTCTGCTTTGGTTCACCAAGCTACCAATCCGGTCTATAGATCAGTTTTCTGACCTAACCGGGAAATTCATGGAGCAGTTCAGACTATATGCTTCAAAAGCCAAAGATATCATGTCGTTGTCAAGTTTAGAACAGAATCCAGGGGAAACTATCAGATCTTTCTTGAATCGCTTTAATATAGCGATGGCCGAGGTAGGCAATGCAGAACCACGGATGATCTTGACTTATCTGATGAGGGCCATCGACAAGTCGAGCGAATTTGGAAAATGGCTAAACATGAAGGAACCAAATTCCCTTAAAAAATTCTACAAGAAAGCGGATGAGTTCATACGCCTGGAAAGCCGTCCTGTACCGGTAAAGGCAGTATTGGAAAAAGCTGAAGATAACATTGTTGCTCCACGCAAGAATGAATCTGTAGGACAGAAAAGGGAAAGTAACGATGGGATGAAACAGAAAAATCTGAAGAAGCCTCGTTCCTTCAAGCCATCGGAATATACTCCTTTATCAGATACGCCGGAGCGTATTTACCTTGCCACTAAAGATTCTGTTGATTATCCTAAACCTCCCGTTCTTAGAACCGGGAAAAAAGCTGTACAAAGCGGGAAGTTCTGCCGCTTCCATAATCAACCCGGTCATGATACCGATGAATGTCGCCAATTGAAAATTTTGATTGAAGAGTTGATAAGGGAAAACAAGCTGCAGCAATTTTTGGAAAATAATAGCAGCAATCCTGCTTCATCTAGTCAGGGCGACAAGCTCCAGCTCATCAACCCAGGACGAGTGAGAAGGCTACAGGGCATGAATCCGGAAGGCCTGTTATCAATGTCATTACGGGAGAACCTCACCCAGCAGGCAGGAGCTGGGGTGAGATGGAAAGGTATACCCGGGCTTTGAAATATGTACCGGCCGAAGAAGATGTCTTTGTTTTGGAAGATGCTACGCCCCTGAAACAGCAAAGAACTTTCAATGATGATATTGTGTTCAGAGCCAGGGATTCCACAGGTGTTGAAGCTCCTACCTTGGATCCCTTAGTCATCTCGATTGGTATCGGGCCAGCTATTGTCAGAAGAGTTCTCACTGATTGTGGCGCATCCTGTAATATCCTCTTCAAGAAAACATTCGACCAAATGAAGATCCCTATGGCTGATGTGTAAGCCTCGTCACAGAAAATCGCTGGCTTCACTGGGGAACCAAAGCAGCCGATAGGAACCATTGATTTGCTTGTAGAACTCGGAGAGGGAGAAAGAAAAGTAGTCCGCAAGTAAACTTTTGTAATTGTTGACGAATTTTCCGCTTATAATGCTTTCCTTGGCCGTCCAACTCTCGCAGCGTTCAAAGCTGTTCTGGCCCCATGGTGCCTCACCATTAAATTCCCCACAGACAATGGAGTAGGAGTTATAAAAGGGGATCAAAATGCCGGGCGGGAGTGTTATCTGACAGAGCTGCGAGAGGCAAGGAAAAGAGAAATGGGAAAGGATGCGGCAACCCCAGTCCGCATCAAAGAACCAACCTTGTAGCAATTACAGGGCGGACCCTGCACTGGCGAGCACAGCGGAGCACGAAAAGAGATGGATCCTAGAAAAGCCAGTGCAGGGGAGAATAGAGTGGTACCAGTGGAAATGACAGTACCAGTACCTGTTGACCCGAAGGACCCAAATAAGGTGTTGAATGTGGGTTCACAACTTAATGTGTCAATTCAGAATATCTTAATATCTTTTTAAAAAGCAAATTTGGATGTTTTTGCTTGGGCTCATGCCGATATGTGCGGAATATCCCCAGAAGTTGCAGTACACGCTCTGAATATTGATCCAAAATTTACGCCTGTGAAACAGAAAAGAAGAACCCAAGATCCAGAAAGGTCGACGGCATTAAAAGAAGAAGTTGATCGGCTCATGGAGAATGACTTTATCAAAGAATCTACCTATCCGAATTGGGTTTCAAATCCAGTGCTGGTTAAGAAAGCCAACGGAAAATGGAGAGTGTGCATCGATTTTTCAGACCTGAACAAGGCCTGCCCCAAAGACTGCTTCCCATTACCCAGGATCGATCAACTGGTAGATGGAACAGCGGGACATGAATTGTTATCTTTTATGGATTCCTACTCCGGATATAACTAGATCATGATGCATGAGCCAGATCAGGAGGACACGAGCTTTATCACCGATGTTGGTCTTTACTGCTACAGAGTTATGCCCTTTGGGCTGAAGAATGCGGGGGCAACCTACCAAAGACTTGTTAATGCTATGTTCAAACAGCAATTGGGCAAGACTATGGAAGTCTACGTCGACGACATGTTAGTAAAGTCTAAGAAAGCAGTGGATCACATAGAACACTTAGCAGAAATGTTCGCAGTCCTTCGGAAATACGGAATGAAGCTTAACCCTTTAAAATGTTCGTTTGGGGTGGAATCCGGAAAGTTCTTAGGTTTCATTGTGAGCGCTAGGGGCATTGAAGCTAGTCCAGCTCAAATTACCGCCTTAAAAGAAGTCAAAGCTCCTAGAACGAAGAAGGAATTACAAAGTCTCAACGGAAAAGTTGCCGCCTTGAGTCGGTTCATTTCCAAAGCAACTGATAAATGCATCCCATTCTTTGACGCTCTAAAGAAAGGAAAGAAAAACTTTGATTGGACTCCCGAATGCCAAAAAGCCTTTGATGAATTGATTCGTCATATGGAAACGCCTCCAATACTTTCTAGGCCCGGCGATGGTGAGGATCTTCTTATATACTTGGCAGTATCATCTCATGCTCTAAGCGCAGCGCTGGTACGAGAAGACAAGAGGATTCAAAATCTGGTTTACTATATCAGCAAAAGACTCACTGGGGCAGAGATGAATTACTCCAAGTTGGAAAAACTCGCCTATTGTCTACTAATTGCATCGAGGAAGTTGAGGCAATATTTCCAAGCTCATCCTATCAGAGTCCTCACTGATCAACCTCTAAAGCAAGTCCTGTTTCGCCCTGAGACTTCGGGTCGTCTTCTAAAGTGGAACATTGAACTCAGTCAATATGACATCACTTATCACCCCCGAAAAGCAATCAACGGACAAGCTTTAGCGGATTTCATCACAGAATTCATAGATAAGGGTGACGGTGAGGAAGAAACGATCGATAATTCCCCAATCCAGTGGAAGTTATATGTTGATGGCGCAAGAAATGACTACTGTTCTGGAGCCGGGGTTGTACTTGAAACCCCTGAAGGTCGGTCATTATGCTATGCGCTAAGATTGGAATTTCCTTCAACAAACAATGAAGCAGAATACGAAGCTCTTATCGCTGGCTTGAGAATTGCTAAAGAACTAAACATCCGAGCATTACAGATCTTCAGTGATTCTCAGCTTATTGTATGTCAGGTCAAGAAGGAATTTCAAGCGAAAGGGGGAAATCTGCCTGCCTACTTGTCAAAGGCCTGGGAACTTCTATGTGACTTCGATCATTACACGATAAGCCATATTCCTCGAGAAGAAAACACGAAAGCAGATTCTCTTGCAAAGTACTCTAGCACAGGCGAAGCTCAATTTCTGGGGTTAACTCCAGTGGAAGTCCTGTCGGCTCCAAGCATTAATGAGATGGATATTGATTGGATCATGAGTGTGTCTCAGGAGCAAGAATCATGGATGACTCCAATAACAGAATATCTGCTCAATGGCTCTTTACCGGAAAATTCAAAAGAACGACAGAAGCTACTGAGGAAAGCCTCTCGCTATATAGTCCAGGATGGCCAATTGTACAGACGGGGATTCTCAATGCCATTACTTCGGTGTGTGTTCAGAGAAGAGTCCAAAACAATCCTAGCTGAGGTACATGGAGGAGAATGTGGTGATCATTTAGGTGGTCAAACTTTAGCAAAAAAAGGTTCTCCGATACGGATACTTTTGTCCAGAGATTAATCGAGATGCTGCAGACTATTCCCGAAAATGTGACAAGTGCCAGAGATTTGCCAAAATTCCTAGAGCACCATCCACTGAACTCACACAGATGGTCAGTCCATGGCCATTTGCAATCTGGGGGATAGACCTTATAGGACCTTTACCAACTGTCAAATCTGGAATCAAATATGTCGTTGTTGCTATAGATTATTTTACTAAATGGGCTGAAGCTGAACCATTGGCTAAGATCACCTCTAAAAAGATGATAAATTTTGTGACTAAAAGTATCATTTGCAGATATGGTGTACCTCAAAAGATAATTACAGACAATGGTACTCAATTTGAAAGTGAAGAATTCCAAGATTTTTGCAAGCGATTCAAAATCCAAAAAAGCTTCTCAGCAGTGGCTCATCCGCAGGCAAACCGGCAGGTGGAAGTAGTAAACAAAATTATCAAGTCAACCATCAAGAAGCAACTCGAAAGAGCAAAAGGTGGTTGGATCGATAAGCTACCACTAGCACTATGGGCGTACAGAACCACCCACAAAACTGCGACTGGGCATACTCCGTTTTCATTGGCATACGGGTCAGAAGCAATGATTCCAGTAGAAACAGAGGTCCCTTCACATAGAAGAATCCATTTCAATCAAGCGGAGAATGAAAAACTACAGCTTGAGGCACTAGATCTCCTTGATGAAAAAAGAGAAGAGGCTGAGCTCAGAATTGCAGCTCATCAGCAAAAGATAGCCATACATTTCAATTCCAAAGTTCGCCAACGCAGCTTTGAAATTGGAGATCTAGTCCTGAAGAGAATTATGACGGCAACAGGTGTGTTTGTGCCAAATTGGGAAGGACCATATGTCATAGGTCAGAAGCTTCTTGACGGCACATTCAAACTCACTACCGTCGAAGGAGATCAAATTCCAAGGGCTTGGAACAGCAATCACTTGCGTCCATACTTTACTTGAAAGCCTCGTTGAAATATTGTAGAAAAAAAATTATGAATGTATGATTCTTGTAATTGAAAGCAATTGTAAAGCCAATGCAAGTGAATAATGAAAGACTATAAAGTGGATGTAGGCCCAAATTCTTGGCCGAACCACTATAAATCTTGTGTTCCTTATTATTATTACATGTTTGCTTTATTTTCAATATGAAAAGTACATTAAATGTATTGCTGAAATGTCGATTTAAATTTTTGCAGATAATGAAAATAAAACTTGCACGTTACAAGACCAATTGATTCTTGTTATTATTCAACAAACAAATTTCGAGCCACAAAAGCCCCGAATTCAAATCCTAGATAGGAAGTGCTTCAATTGAACGGCCAATGATTTCGCTGAAAATGGGCCCTTGCTAATAAATTGAGATCGTTTGAACAAACAAACATCCAATTAAGAAGCTTATGCCCGTTCTCGCGAACTTGCCTAGCGATGAAGTACACTTCTTTGGATTAAACAAACTACTTGTAAGAGAAGGGAGTGTGAGCTTGAAAAGAAAAATAGAGGATCGCTGAAAAGACATAAGCAGGTGGACAAGGAACAACTAACGCCCTCTTCGGAGGCATAAGCCCTCTTCGGAGGCACAACTCTTCGGAGGATAAAGACCTCTAACGAGGCATATGCCGCAAAAAAGAAAGTTCTCTACTAAACAAAAAAGATTGGAGGAGTCATGACCCTCCAACCATGAGAGATTAACTTCCAGGCAATCAAAAGCCCTCTTCGGAGGCACATTTCACCAGGAGTTGAAGTGCAACAGCCGCTCTTCGGAGTTTCACTTCACCAGAGTTGAAATGCAAAACAAAGCAAAGCCCTCTTCGGAGGCACATTTCACCAGGAGTTGAAGTGCAACAGCCGCTCTTCGGAGTTTCACTTCACCAGAGTTGAAATGCAAAACAAAGCAAAGCCCTCTTCGGAGGCACATTTCACCAGGAGTTGAAGTGCAATAGCCGCTCTTCGGAGTTTCACTTCACTAAAGATGAAATGCAAAACAAAAAAAACAAAAAAAATAATAATAAATAAATAAAAGACTCTTCCCAGAGGCAGAAATGAAAAAACCTCCTCCCAGAGGCACAATAAAGCAGAAAGACCTCTTCGGAGGCACACGTTTCACCAAGATTGAAATAAAACTTCCAGGTGTTGAAACGTGAAAAAGCCTTCCTCAGAGGTGCAACTTTTCAAAGAAATAAAAATCAAAAGGCCCTTTACTGTGGTATAAAAAAAAATCCTCATCAAAGGCACACTTTAACTTTCAAAGGAAGAATGATTTACCTATTCTGGAAAATAATCTTCCTCAGAAAGAAGTCAAAGTACCCTTCAGAGGCCCGCTTTACCACATAGAAGAATTCACTTGGTAAAATGTGTATATGCACAAAAGAAAAAGTGATATCTTCGAAGGATGAAGCGTAAAAACGAATTTGTACTCTGTTTTTTAACGAAATAATATTCCTCCAAGTATGGAATAATTATTCGTTAAAAAATAAAAGTACAAGTTCCTCATAAAATAAAATATTACAATGAGCTTATGGTATAGGGGCAACATGGTATAACTACATCGGTAAAATTGCGCTCGAGCAATATACCACAAGCTCACTGCAATATCATACAAAGAAACTTGTATAAAAGTGAATAATAACTGCATTCTCAAATCCAAACAAGAAGTTTGTACAAATAAAGAATCATTTTATTTAATTCTGTTACAATTTCTTACAGATACAAGTTTCGAAATAAAGAAAACGGGGGCCGATACCCGCACAATTTCCGGTCAGTACATGCAAAAAAGGCAAAAAGCGATATGAAAGCCACAGGACCAGAGCCATCATTTCTTCTTCCGTCCACCTTTTGAGCCCGCACCCGGCCGGATAACCAACTTCTTAGGCCGGCTTGTAAGAGTAGGGGATGAAGGAGAAAGGGGCTCAGTCGGACTTTCTTCTGTTTCTTCTTCGCCAGTTAAGGATCCCTTCTTCTTCTTCTTCTTGGAAACTCCCTGCTTTCCTCTCTTCTTGGAGGAAGACCCACTCCCTGGAGAAAGAAGTTTAGCTAATGGTTCATCATCGGAACCAGTTGCTTCTGGAGTCTTCTCACTCCCTTCAGTTTCTTCTCCCTTGTGTTCTTGTAAAGCAATGGGATCGTCCAAGTCTTGAAGAGCTTCTATTTGCTCCTCTTGTGATCCCGGTTGCGAGGCAGAAGGAGGAGTCACCTGAATGGATGGAGGAGGAATAATTGGAGGTGGGGAAGTTTGAACGATGCTCGACGTTTTCTCTACAGAAGGAAAAAAGTTCAAGTCAGTAAAAAGCGGAGATAAAGGTTCGCTGAGGTTCAAGAAGTAGTCAAAAAGCTCATCAAGCTCGTAAGAAACAGATGAGCAGTCTACTTGGGCAAGATTAACAGTAGGGTTACCTGCAGAAGTCGGTTTTCTGACATCAACCTCGTAGGCCTGTGCCTCGGCACCCTCGTCGCCTTCATCTCCACCATGTATGCTTGTGATCTCGGTGGTAACTTTGGTAGGAGATAGAGAATAAGAACTAGAACCGATAATGTCAATTTCGGCCGAAGGAGAAGGCTGAAGTGGAACAGTTGAGACAGTTTTTCCTGAATATTCTCCTGCCGCTGTTTCGGTCCTTAATTTTGCAAGCTGTTCTCTCCCCCTGGCGAGAGCGGCGCGAGCATCATCATCAAGATAATGCTCCTCAAGAGCTGACTCAGCATAGCCAGCGCCATTACTACCAAGCATATCGAGTGCGGCCTCCCAAACTTCAGCCAGAGTAATTTCATACTTGGGACCTAGAAAGGCGAGGCTACCGCGCCCCAAGATGCTATGCAGGTAGAAATCAAATAATGTTGAGCTGATATTGGTCCTCGTTGCCTAGTGAGATTCTTCAGCTGCAATTTTGCCGGCAATGGCCTCATCACGCTCCCTTTCAGCTTTGGAAAGTTGACGCTTAAGCATTTGAATCTCCGCCTCTTAGGAGTTGTTTTTCTTCCGAAGCTCTTCAATATCAGCAACATAGCCCTCACTAATTCTTTTTTGCACTTCAAGCCTGTCTTCGGCATCCCTTTGGCTGGCATGAGCATCTCTCACTTATTTTAGGAGCACTTCTTCTTTTTGAGAATAGGAAGTAGAGGAAGTAGCAAGCTCTTGTTTCAGTCCCTCAACTTTTCCTTCAAGCTCTTCATTGTAAGAAGTGATGCTCCTCATTTCAGTATCGTGTTGCTCGAGAACCTTTTGCCATTCGGCTTTATCATTTTCCATAGTGAGCATGGCCTCTATATTTGCACGATTAACCCTCGGCATCGAGGTTTCGTAACATGGCAGACTTGTCAATGGGGACCAAGTCAAGGTCGAACCTTACTCCCTTCAGACACCACTGTGGAAACCGACTTTGCAAAGTGGTCGGGCCCGGTCTAACTTGGAATTTGGGCCTGTTGATTATTGTTTGAATATCTGCTTTTCCAAGAGCGGGAGAGCCAGAAGGAATGTCAAGCGAGGCAGGGGCAGTAACCTTTTCAGGAGTTGTAGAGGTGTGCTTCTCACCATGTCGGGCTCGCTTGCTCGAATCTTCAACCATATGACTTTTTCCTCGGTCATCATGGAATTTTCTTTTATGGGAATCGTCGCCTCTCTGCGAAGAATCGTGCCACTCCTCCCTCTCTCTTCTTTCATAACGCTCCTCTTGAGCCCTCTTCTCTTGAGCCTTTCGGGCGGCTCTTTCTTCATCGGATTCTCTGTAAGAGAGGAGGTAACGCCTATAATCATATTGGCTACGCCTCCCGTAGCGCAGGAAGTCATCATAGTAGGATCCGTTGTGTCCCATCGGAGGATCTGAAGAAAAAAAGAGATAAATTTTAGAATTCTTCAAGATACAAAAAGTCAGAAGCATAAAAGTGCCGAAAGATTCTAAGTGTGTGTAATGTGCAAACTACGCACATCGAACTACGAACCACTCTTTAATTGTGGAGTAGTTATGGGAGTAGAAGTTAACATCAACTCTTGAGTTGACGGGGTCTGTTGCAGAATAGAAGTCGCCTCGACTACTGAAGAAGAAACCCCGGTAGTAATAGGATCATCTTTAAAGATCTCTTGCGAGGTGGCAAAGAGGTCACTCAGTCCTTCGAAAGTGTCGTCCCTACTCTGCTTGACAGGGCTGGTTTTCTCAGCTTCTTTGTCACCAGGCTCCTTTGAATGCAGAGAAGAATCCCGAGGCTCTTCTTCTTCAGTGACCGGGGCAAGTTTGCCAGATGACCCCGCGACATCAACAGAAGTGGGGCACTTCACTAGAGAAGCTTCGGGAGCGGGATCTTTTGGTACAGGTACGTCAGAAGAAACCAGGGCATCTGATGCTTTAGGTGGGGAGTCTGGAACCTCGCAGGGGTGTGTGGAGCGAGAAGGGTGAAAAGTCCGAACTGGTGAAGGAATTCGTCGTTCAGCAAAAATTTCATATCCCGCTCTTCAACCGGTACCGCTACAAGCCTCTCCAGAGTTGGCTTGTGACTGGGATCTCTACAAGGAGGGGGAAGCGCTGAAATAAAAAAAATGATGAAGTTAACACTTGGCAATTCGAACTTCAAAAAACTCAGAGTATAGAGGAGGGAAAGGTAGATGATCTTACTTCCTTCTCTCCACACAGCATAAAACCCCGGGGGGCAACGGACATAGAAGAATTGAGTTAAGAACCCATGGGCAGTATCAGGGAGGCCAACGATCAATTTACGATTTCGTGCGCTTCTTACGACGGTAATAGAAGAATGATCCTTAGTCCTAGTAAAGGAGCATAGGAAACAGATCTCGTCAAAGCTTGGAAGCCAGTCAAATGTTCTCCTAAATAGCACGCACAACCCCATCAGAATGGCATAGCCATTGGGGTGTAGCTGGAATGGGGAGATAGCTAACCGAAGAAGTAGATTCTGGAGAAAGTTGTTGAAAGGAGGAATGGCCCCGCTTACGCACATTTGCCGATTAACCGCTACGAAGCCAGTAGGCGCCACATCAGCAGTGTCACCTTTTTCAGGGAGAATGGCGTCTACTTCAGCAATGCCAAACTGACCACACAACTGGCGAAAAGCTTTGTACGATAAGGTGGTAGGGGCTCTTTCCGGAGGATTGACTAGTGAAGCCGGAATAACAGCTGCCTCTCCAGCTTGAATTGTTGTATCTTCTTCCTGAGAAGTCATTCTACACAAGCAACTGGATATTCAAATGTGAAGGTGCACGTTTCCTAAAAGTGTGAAGTTTCGTGCAAAACTAATAAAAATAGCAAGTAAATATAACTGGAATTAAACTAGTCGATGATTGATCGACTACAAAATTTCAAAACTTGTTAATATAAAGTTCAAGCATAATATTAGTGCAGACTGGTCAGTTTCAATTGACTATTTCAATGTTGCTTTAATATTTTACTTGAAATTGATGAAATCACTTCGTTCACACAATTTATTTGAGTTAATTATCTGTTAGTAACTAATCTATCATTTGATGTGGGCAGTCGATGGCAGTATATTCGTCCCATTATTCTGTAAATGTTGAATTAGACAAGTTATTAGTTTGCAAAAGTGACATGTGAAGAAAACGCAAAAAAAAATTAACAGGTTAAAGTCCAAACAATTCAGCACTCAAGCAGTATATTTCAGCAAATCAAATTAAAGTTCAAGGTTCACGCAAAATTGTAAACTGCGACAACTTAAGTGTTGACTCGGCAACGACTTAAGTGTTGGCAACGATAGGAAGAATTTCTTAAGTCGTAAGTCATGGAAAGGAGGAAAAGCTCCAGTTCGAAGCAACCAGAAATTCCTCCAAGTTCTAACTCGGCCGCGACTTAAGGGGTAAGTCACAAAGGTTTTTAAGTCGGTCAAGGTTTCAATTGTGAAGGTTCTTAGGTCGTTCGGAATTACTGAGTCGCACCAAAGCTAACGTTACGACCAACCCCTTCTCAGATCCATAACCCGTCATCCTCCTAACTCCTAACCCGTTAACCCATATGAGATAGTAAAAATTCGTGAATCAACTGACTCGAAATATGGTAACCCATCATCTTCTCCCTGCGAATCATATAAAAAGCTCAATAAAACCGCTCTAAGCTTGTCAACAGTTAATCATGACGTGACTCGAGATGAAATATGGTGTGAAGATTCGGTTTGGGGTTAGAAAATTGGGAAACCATGCTCAAAGGGTAACGGTAGTCATGCAATTGGATGAGCGAGGAGTTTACTTACGTAGTGTGATGATGAAGATTGTAGGAACTTGGTTGGCAATGAGGAAAATTGATTGAATTCGTCTCTTAAAGTTTCGAAGGTCGTTAATGGCAGAAGTATGCAACTGAAGAGATAAAGTAATGAGAAGGAACGACCTAAGCCATTTATACCTCGGGGTAGTGGAAGATGAGTTGGCACGCGCGAGTCAAGATGAGTCGAAGTACACGACCTACGACTTAGGCGTGTACTTCGAGGGGCAAATGTTAACCCCGTTTTGTCAACGAGTTAAGGCCTGGGCCGACTCATCAGATAAAGTTTTCAGCGACTCAGTGGATTTACGACTCAAGGTACTTCAAGACTCAACAGGTTACCGACTCAACAAATTGAAGAGTGGCACGAGTTAAGGAGCTTACGAGTCAAAGAGTCTACGAGTTAAGGCGTCTACGAGTTAAGGAGCTTACGAGTCAAAGAGTCTATGAGTTAAGGCGTCTATGAGTTAAGGAGCTTACGAGTCAAAGAGTCTACGAGTTAAGGCGTCTACGAGTTAAAGAGCTTACGAGTGTAACGACCCGTATTTTTACGTGTCGATAAATCGTAGAATTTACAGGTTGTTAGTGTTGTTTGTGTTGTCTCTAGCCTGAGTCATATGGAGAGTAACTCGTGTGTTGGAGTATTGAGTCGTGACCGACTCATAAGTTGGAACGAGTTATGGAGTTAACTCGTGACTGAGTCTAGAGTTGCCGAGTTGAGTCTAGGTCGCATAACCGACCTAAGGAAGTTTAGGTCGTATGGCCGACCTAAGGTAGGGGCCGAGCTATAGGAGTTAACTGGATAGGGATTTGGACCGAGTTAAGAGTTAGAACGGCATAGGGGTTACCGACTTAAGATGAGAGGCGAGATAGGGGTCAAGGGATGAGTCGTGTACGGGTTACGACTCATAGGAGGCCGGCTTAAAAGTTAACTCGTATGGCCGAGTTAGCGTGTTGTTGAGTCGTTGGCTTGAGTCGGCAAAGGGTTGAGTCGGCCGTGTTTGATTGAAGCGTTGAGTCGTAGAGCCGTTGTGTAGCTAGGTTGTTGTCTCGGTTAGGCTTGGAGATGAGTCGTGGGGCGACTCAGGGATTGGGTCGGTAGAGTACGTTATCCCTTGTGTTGTTAGGTCGGTGGGCCGACTTAGTAGATAAGTCGTTGGGGACTTAGGCCTTTGAGTCGTGCATACGTGTTAGGTCGGGATAAGGCTTTGGCTTAGGTCGGCAGGAACTAGGTCGTGTAACCCTGTATGTGTTGTGTAGTTGAGTCGTATAGGTCGGCAGAGTGTTGGGTCGTATGGGGTCGCTTAGGTCGTGAGTCGGCAAGGATGAGTCGGCAAGGATGAGTCGGGGACGACCTAATAGCGAGCTCCGAGTTAAGAAGTTGGCCGAGTTAAGGGGGATTCCAGCCTATAAATAGAGGGGTTTGGCTCACTTTTTGGCACCGGATTTCGAAGCGACGAAGTGCTGCCATTTTGGAACTCGACTTCAGTATTTTCTTCACTTCTTTCTCTACTTCTATCAAGTGCTAACATCCATTGAAGATTGAAGATCAAGATCAAAGATCAAGAGCCAAAGTTGAAGATTTTCATCCGAAGAAGCTAGATTTCACCGTTTCAAGTGAAATTTCTCCGGATCAAGCTCAAGTCCTTGCTGTCCAGATCTGAAGTTGATTGATTTTAGGTTGTTTTGGTGATTTGGTGAGTGGTAGTTATCTCTCACGCGGATCCAAAGGAGTATATTGGATTGGTGGCATGTTTGGGTGTTAAAGTTAGAGATTTCATGCATTTTTCTTAGATCTAAGTCTAGATCCATGGTTTTTGAAGATGTTTACTTATGCAAGTTTGTTTAATAAGCATTAGAGACAAAACCCATGTTTTATAATTGATAGATCTATGCTAAAAACCATGATTTCACATATGTTGGACTTTTGCTCGTTTATTTACGAAATTGCCATTATAGTTGATATTGCTTAAATTGCTTAATAGATCTTGTTTGAATGATTGATTATTTGAATGTATGATTGATTTGATTGTTTCCAAGTTAGCTAGTAGTTGATTTGGAACAAGATGATGAAAGAGGATTCAAAAGCTATGGAAGAAGGCTCTTGAATGGTGAAAGCTGCTTAAGGCATATGTAGCGGATGTTGAAGCTCATATGTATAGATTGGATGATGTTGAGATGGGACTTTGCCATGATTTGATGAGGCAAACCATGTTGTTGAGTTGAGACTTTGCTTTGATGCGATGAAGCGAAGTATGATGTGAGTCTTGGCTTAATCCAAGCAGGGATCATTCCAAGCATGTTGATAACTTGAAGAGTAGTTCAAGTTGGTTGATAATGGATTGTTCAAGAGGTAGCTTGAGCTTGTATGAGGATAGTCGTCAAGAAGGATGGCTAGGAGGCTTGGATCTCGTCGTTGTTGAAGGTTCTAGCATGCTCAAAAGCAAGAGTACATGGGGCGCCCATAACGACTACAGGTAGGTAGTCGGGACACCCAAAAGACTACAGGTAGGTAGTTGAGTACTCTGGGCAAAGTAGATAAGTCCTAGGCACAAGGCAGTGTGCGGAGTTATGGTTAGAACCGGGGTTACCATTAGCCCTTGACAGATGGTCATTCAACTAACGGTGAAATCGAGGCAAGGATAACAGTGATAGCCAGAGTCATGGATGTTTGGTTGTATTATCATTCGGCTTCAAGAGCGGTGTTTTCTGGGTGCTTATCTGATCTTGGTTTAGGCCTTGGGGGTTTGTATTTGGAAAACATCGTCCTTGACTCGAGTGGTATTCGCTTTACCTTAATTGTCTATGTTGTTATGCTTGCTTCTCCTTAGTGTATGTCTGGGGCTATCACTGTAGAAAGAGGTGGAGTGGGATGGTTTGGTTCCTATTCCTTTTATCCTTTATGCTCTTTTGCTATGCTTGATAGTTGATTTACTGCTCACTAAGACTTTGTCTGACTCAAGGTTTTATGTCTCCTCTTATTACCTTGGGCTGTTCATCCATGTCGGGATGGGCAGACTAGGTAGCAGGTGACAGGTGCTGTGCTAGGAGTTCTACGCTAAAGATGACGAAGACGAGCAGGAGGCTTTGCATATTAGTTTTCTTACTATATGTACTGGGTATCCGCTGCTGTATTTGGTTGAGTGATTTGTAGTGAGGCTTTCATGTATGGATTTGAGTAGATGATTGTATGAAACTACTGTGATGCTTATATGATGATGTTCTGTTCTATGGAGCTTCACTATATTATATTTCTCTATTGTATTTTATCCATGCGCTGTGAGTTATGCGATAGAGATTCTTCTGTTTTGTTTTACCCTGACTATCGTCCATGGCTGCCTGGCACACCTTTTAGCGCATTATTTCCTTGATTTGGTGCGGGAGTCATGGGCGGTCGTCACATTTGGTATCAGAGCTTTGGTTAATCGATTTTAGCCAACGCTCGCTGATGTAACTACGTAAGAGAGACGTAATTGTAATTTGATGGATGATTACTATATATAATATAGTAGTTTAGAAGGGTTTGAACTCCTTATGCAGTTGTTTCTTAAGGTGTTCTAATCATTCTTATTTACAGATATTAAGGATGAGTCGAAGTGAGAGACAAGCTGCGAGGGGTAGCCGTGATGCTAGGGAAGCTGTTGATTATGCTCCTATGTTTGAGGCCATGATGACTTCAATCATGAGGAGAATACCAGCTTCAGGATCATCTGTGGATGTGGGAGTTCAAGTCCAAGCTCCGAGACCGGTGGATTTTGCCAAGCTTTGCAAGGATTATACTGCTCTTGGAGGGAAAGTTTTCTTGGGGACGGAGTCGACTATTGAGGTGCAGAGATGGATTGATGCTTGCAAAAGAATCTTTGGTGACTTAGGGATTGAGGATGCAACTAAGAGGAAGCTTGCATCGAGACAGCTTCAGGGAAGAGCTGCTGATTGGTGGAATTCTATCACCATCGATACTCCAGAAGAAGAGATTACTTGGGAGCAATTCCAAGTTAGATTTGAAGCTAAGTTCATCTCTACTTCCCAGAAATCTGTCTTGTTTAAGAGGTTTGTGGAGCTCAAGCAAGGGGGAAGGCCTGTTCTTGAGTACATTTCTGAGTTTGAAGCTTTGTCTAAGTATGCCAGATCGTATATTGATTCTCCCTACCAGAAGAATGAAAAGTTTGTGACTGGTCTGGATGCTTATCTTGGGAGGCAGTTAGTGGATCATCTGGACGATCCATTTGAGAAGCTTGTGGAAAAAGCTCTTAGGCATGAGAGTTTGTTTCCTAGGGAAAGTTCTGTCGTTTCTGTAACCAGGGAAGGATCTAAACCACAGCAGAGTGGCAATAAGAAGAGGAAACAACAGCAACAGAGGGGTAGGGATGGCCAGAAGAAGCCGAAGAGTGAAGTGACTTGCTATAACTGCCAGCAGAAGGGCCATCTTTACAAAGATTGTAAGAATCCCAAAGTGCCGGGAAAGTGTTACAACTGTGATAAGCTGGGACATATCAAGAAGGATTGTCCAGAACCGAGGAAAGATAGGCAGGTTGTGCAAGCCTATGCTTTGGGGGCTGTTCCATCGTCTTCGAAAGCTCCTACTGCTGAAGAGAAGGGGAAGAGTGTGGTTGTTCAAGGTACTCTTTCTATTTGTGGTGTTCCAGTTAGAGTGTTGTTTGATACTGGAGCGTCGCATTCTTTTGTTTGTGATGATTTGGTAAGCCGGTTAGGTATGAAACCGGATATTGTTGATAGGCCATTGGTTGTGACTAATCCGGTAGGGGGTTCGTCATGTTTGTGTATGTTATGTCGTGGTCTAGTTGTGTCGAGTCATGATTGCTCGTTTGTTTGTGATTGCTTTGTTCTGAACTTTGCGGGGTTCGGAATTATTTTGGGTATGGACTGGCTTAGGAAGTATGCGGCTAGGATTGATTGTGAGAGGCTTGAGGTGACAGTCGGGAATGTGGAAGGGCGAAAGGTTGTGATACGATGTAAGCATGAAGAAGGCGTCTTCATGAGCTTCATGTATTCGCTAGTTGTTCCACGGGATGGACTGTCATCGGTGCCTATTGTGAATGAGTTTGAGAATGTCTTTGAGGAAGTCAAAGGGTTGCCGCCGCATAGGGAGATCGAGTTTCGTATCGATCTAGTTGAGGGAGCCAGACCTGTTGTGATGCCTCTTAGGCGGATGGCACCGAGGGAGCAGCAAGAGCTGAAGGTGCAAGTTGATGACCTTTTGCGGAAAGGATTCATTCGGAGAAGTGTGTCCGAATGGGGTGCGCCCGTTGTGTTCGCAACCAAAACGGATGGATCGTTGAGGTTGTGTGTTGATTATCGTGAGCTGAATAAGGTGACTAGGAAGAACAAGTATCCATTGCCGAGAATAGATGACTTGTTTGATCAGCTTCACGAGGCTAAGGTGTTTTCTCAGATGGATTTGGCAACGGGATTTCACCAGTTGAGAGTGGCGAAGGATAGTGTGCCGAAGACTGCTTTCAGGACACCATCCGGGTTTTATGAGTGGCTGGTAATGCCGTTTGGGTTGACTAACGCGCCAGCATATTTTGTGGATCTTATGAATAGAGTGTTCAGAGATCAGTTGAATAAGTTCGTGCTTGTGTTCGTGGATGATATTTTGGTTTATTCCAGAACTGAGGAAGAGCACAAGACGCACTTGAGGATTGTTTTAGGAATCTTACGGAAACATCAGCTGAAGGCTAAGTTTTCGAAGTGTCACTTCTGGAAGAATGAAGTGAGGTTCTTAGGTCATGTTATTTCTGGAAATGGAATAGCGGTTGATCCCGCTAAGGTGGCAGCGATCCAGGATTGGGTTAGGCCTAAGAATGCATCTGATGTGAGAAGTTTTCTTGGATTAGCAGGATATTATCGTCGGTTTATCAAAGACTTTTCCAAGATAGCTGCACCGTTGACAGGATTGACGAAGAAGAACCAAGTGTTCAGATGGGATGATAAGTGTGAGCAAGCTTTCGTAATCCTGAAAGAGCGACTGACGAGCGCTCCTGTTTTGACTATTCCAAGTGGGAATGATGAGATGGTGGTTTACACCGATGCATGTGGCACTGGACTAGGAGCGGTGCTAATGCAGAAGCATAAAGTTGTTGCGTATGCTAGTCGACAACTAAAGCCGCATGAAAGGAATTATCCGACTCATGATTTGGAGTTAGCGGCGATTGTGTTTGCTTTGAAGATGTGGAGACACTATCTATTGGGAGTTAGATTCGAGCTGTTTACAGATCATAAGTCGTTGAAGTATCTGTTTTCCCAAAAGGATTTGAATCTTCGACAGCAAAGGTGGCTAGAGTTCTTAGCATCGTATGATTTTGGTATAGCCTATACTCCAGGGAAAGGTAACGCAGTGGCTGATGCGTTAAGTCGAAGACATGCAGGATTGGGAGCCATGTTTTCGGAATGGAAGAGTCTTGAGTATTTGGCTGGATTTGATTTCAGGCCTAGATGTGAATTGGAACCTGAGATGTTGGCAAACTTATCGATAAGGCCTACTCTTGTGGAAAGAATTGGCGAGAGGCAAAGGAGAGATGATAAGCTTATCAAGATTATCCGTGATTTGGAATCCGGATTGGATCCAGAAAAGGATAAAGGATTTGAAGTCGATCGAGAGGGTTGGCTTCGAAAGCAAGGGCGACTAGTTGTTCCCGATGTAGATGGATTGAGAGATGAAGTTCTGAGGGAGAGTCATCACTCGAAGTTGACAATTCATCCAGGTGGAAATAAGATGTATCGGGATATGAAGAGAACCTACTACTGGGAAGGTATGAAGAAGGATGTTGGAAATTTTATTTCCAAGTGTATGAATTGCCAGTTGGTGAAAGCTGAGCAGAAGAAGCCCAGTGGATTGCTTCAGCCATTAGAGGTTCCTACATGGAAGTGGGAGCAAGTGTCGATGGACTTTATCGATGGTCTACCTAGGACAAGAGCAGGGAATGAAGGGATTTGGGTCATAGTAGATCGTTTGACCAAGAGTGCAAGGTTCATTCCTGTTCGATCGACTAGGACTGCATCGAAGTTGGCTGAATTATATGTGAAGTGGATAGTTCGTTTCCATGGTGTTCCGAAGAGTATAGTGAGCGATCGAGATCCATTGTTCACTAGTAGATTTTGGAAGAGCTTCCAGGAAGTTTTGGGAACTGAGTTGTGTTTGAGTACAGCTTATCACCCTCAAACAGATGGTCAGACTGAGAGAGTCAACCGAGTTTTGGAAGATCTTCTTAGAGCATGTGTTTTGGACTTCGGAGGATCATGGGAAGATCACCTTCATTTGGTGGAGTTTGCTTATAATAACAGTTATCAGTCGAGTATCGGTATGGCACCATATGAGGCATTATATGGAAGACCGTGTAACTCTCCGACATGTTGGTTGGAAACTGGAGAAAAGCTGATACTTGGGCCAGAGATGATTCGACAGACTTCAGATTGTATAGAGATCATTCGGCAACGAATGAAGGCAGCCCAAGATCGTCAGAAAAGTTATGCCGATAATCGTCGTAAGGATTTGGAATTCGACGTAGGTGATATGGTTTTTGTGAAGATTTCTCCTCTGAAGAGTGTCATTAGATTCGGGAAGAAAGGAAAGTTAACTCCGAGATTTGTTGGACCATTCCCGATTATCGAGCGTATTGGAAAGCTCGCTTATAGATTGGAGTTACCGGAAAAGATGGCGGGTGTGCACAGTGTTTTTCATGTATCTTATCTACGGAAGTATATGCACGACCCAACTACGGTGGTTTCTGCTGATAGCTGTGAAGACTTGGAGGTTGATCCAGTTGTTTCGAGACCTCGTAAGCCGCTTCGTATTGTTGAAACCGATACGAAACAGCTTAGGAGGAAGACGATTACGTTGCTCAAGGTACAATGGAGTGATGATGTTAACGACTGTACGTGGGAGGAGGAAGAGAGGATGAAGGCAGCTCATCCCGAACTCTTCGAGGTATGGCCCTAAAGTGTCGTGACATCTCATGAATTTGTAGCTTGTTCTAAGTCTTAGAATTCTGCATGCTAGGTTAGAATTGGTTGCATGGATTGTTGATTGCCATGGATGATAGGCATGCGGAATAATTTTGATTGCTGTTGTTTGCTTGGAATTTCGGGGGCGAAATTCCTAAGGGGGAGAGAATGTAACGACCCGTATTTTTACGTGTCGATAAATCGTAGAATTTACAGGTTGTTAGTGTTGTTTGTGTTGTCTCTAGCCTGAGTCATATGGAGAGTAACTCGTGTGTTGGAGTATTGAGTCGTGACCGACTCATAAGTTGGAACGAGTTATGGAGTTAACTCGTGACTGAGTCTAGAGTTGCCGAGTTGAGTCTAGGTCGCATAACCGACCTAAGGAAGTTTAGGTCGTATGGCCGACCTAAGGTAGGGGCCGAGCTATAGGAGTTAACTGGATAGGGATTTGGACCGAGTTAAGAGTTAGAACGGCATAGGGGTTACCGACTTAAGATGAGAGGCGAGATAGGGGTCAAGGGATGAGTCGTGTACGGGTTACGACTCATAGGAGGCCGGCTTAAAAGTTAACTCGTATGGCCGAGTTAGCGTGTTGTTGAGTCGTTGGCTTGAGTCGGCAAAGGGTTGAGTCGGCCGTGTTTGATTGAAGCGTTGAGTCGTAGAGCCGTTGTGTAGCTAGGTTGTTGTCTCGGTTAGGCTTGGAGATGAGTCGTGGGGCGACTCAGGGATTGGGTCGGTAGAGTACGTTATCCCTTGTGTTGTTAGGTCGGTGGGCCGACTTAGTAGATAAGTCGTTGGGGACTTAGGCCTTTGAGTCGTGCATACGTGTTAGGTCGGGATAAGGCTTTGGCTTAGGTCGGCAGGAACTAGGTCGTGTAACCCTGTATGTGTTGTGTAGTTGAGTCGTATAGGTCGGCAGAGTGTTGGGTCGTATGGGGTCGCTTAGGTCGTGAGTCGGCAAGGATGAGTCGGCAAGGATGAGTCGGGGACGACCTAATAGCGAGCTCCGAGTTAAGAAGTTGGCCGAGTTAAGGGGGATTCCAGCCTATAAATAGAGGGGTTTGGCTCACTTTTTGGCACCGGATTTCGAAGCGACGAAGTGCTGCCATTTTGGAACTCGACTTCAGTATTTTCTTCACTTCTTTCTCTACTTCTATCAAGTGCTAACATCCATTGAAGATTGAAGATCAAGATCAAAGATCAAGAGCCAAAGTTGAAGATTTTCATCCGAAGAAGCTAGATTTCACCGTTTCAAGTGAAATTTCTCCGGATCAAGCTCAAGTCCTTGCTGTCCAGATCTGAAGTTGATTGATTTTAGGTTGTTTTGGTGATTTGGTGAGTGGTAGTTATCTCTCACGCGGATCCAAAGGAGTATATTGGATTGGTGGCATGTTTGGGTGTTAAAGTTAGAGATTTCATGCATTTTTCTTAGATCTAAGTCTAGATCCATGGTTTTTGAAGATGTTTACTTATGCAAGTTTGTTTAATAAGCATTAGAGACAAAACCCATGTTTTATAATTGATAGATCTATGCTAAAAACCATGATTTCACATATGTTGGACTTTTGCTCGTTTATTTACGAAATTGCCATTATAGTTGATATTGCTTAAATTGCTTAATAGATCTTGTTTGAATGATTGATTATTTGAATGTATGATTGATTTGATTGTTTCCAAGTTAGCTAGTAGTTGATTTGGAACAAGATGATGAAAGAGGATTCAAAAGCTATGGAAGAAGGCTCTTGAATGGTGAAAGCTGCTTAAGGCATATGTAGCGGATGTTGAAGCTCATATGTATAGATTGGATGATGTTGAGATGGGACTTTGCCATGATTTGATGAGGCAAACCATGTTGTTGAGTTGAGACTTTGCTTTGATGCGATGAAGCGAAGTATGATGTGAGTCTTGGCTTAATCCAAGCAGGGATCATTCCAAGCATGTTGATAACTTGAAGAGTAGTTCAAGTTGGTTGATAATGGATTGTTCAAGAGGTAGCTTGAGCTTGTATGAGGATAGTCGTCAAGAAGGATGGCTAGGAGGCTTGGATCTCGTCGTTGTTGAAGGTTCTAGCATGCTCAAAAGCAAGAGTACATGGGGCGCCCATAACGACTACAGGTAGGTAGTCGGGACACCCAAAAGACTACAGGTAGGTAGTTGAGTACTCTGGGCAAAGTAGATAAGTCCTAGGCACAAGGCAGTGTGCGGAGTTATGGTTAGAACCGGGGTTACCATTAGCCCTTGACAGATGGTCATTCAACTAACGGTGAAATCGAGGCAAGGATAACAGTGATAGCCAGAGTCATGGATGTTTGGTTGTATTATCATTCGGCTTCAAGAGCGGTGTTTTCTGGGTGCTTATCTGATCTTGGTTTAGGCCTTGGGGGTTTGTATTTGGAAAACATCGTCCTTGACTCGAGTGGTATTCGCTTTACCTTAATTGTCTATGTTGTTATGCTTGCTTCTCCTTAGTGTATGTCTGGGGCTATCACTGTAGAAAGAGGTGGAGTGGGATGGTTTGGTTCCTATTCCTTTTATCCTTTATGCTCTTTTGCTATGCTTGATAGTTGATTTACTGCTCACTAAGACTTTGTCTGACTCAAGGTTTTATGTCTCCTCTTATTACCTTGGGCTGTTCATCCATGTCGGGATGGGCAGACTAGGTAGCAGGTGACAGGTGCTGTGCTAGGAGTTCTACGCTAAAGATGACGAAGACGAGCAGGAGGCTTTGCATATTAGTTTTCTTACTATATGTACTGGGTATCCGCTGCTGTATTTGGTTGAGTGATTTGTAGTGAGGCTTTCATGTATGGATTTGAGTAGATGATTGTATGAAACTACTGTGATGCTTATATGATGATGTTCTGTTCTATGGAGCTTCACTATATTATATTTCTCTATTGTATTTTATCCATGCGCTGTGAGTTATGCGATAGAGATTCTTCTGTTTTGTTTTACCCTGACTATCGTCCATGGCTGCCTGGCACACCTTTTAGCGCATTATTTCCTTGATTTGGTGCGGGAGTCATGGGCGGTCGTCACAACGAGTTAAGGAGCTAACGACCTAACAGGTTAAGACCTAAAAGACTTAGGGAATGTCACGACTCAAGTTACTTCACGACTCAAGGTACTTCACGACTTAGCAAGTTACCGACTCAACAATTGAGGAGTTGCACGAGTTAAAGAATTGTGCTTACGACCTACCTTGAATCGTCAGCGACTCAAAGCACTAAAAGGAAGAGTCAACAACACTTAAGTCGCTGCTGACTTATAACTGCAGATAAGTCGTTCATGACCTAAGACTTGGAGACAAGTTCAATACCATGCTGTAATGAAATGACTCATTGACGACTTACGACTTATGATGAGTCGTGTACGACTCATGCTAGCATAAAGGAAGTTGCATTTGGTTAACTCAGGAACGACTTAGAACTTGTATCATTCATTCAAATGGGTGCATAACTTTGGACCAAGCCATGAGCTAAACCCATTAGGTCAGTCGCGACCTACCATGAGTCATCCACGAGTTACGACTTATTATGAGTCGTGTACGGGTTACGACCTAACTCCGAGAAATGTCTATAAATACGACCCTAGCTCCAACTAGAAGAGGACTTTTTTTTTGGATCATTTTCTTCAAGAGATTGAGACTTCACTATCTTCAAAGCTATCTGCACTCCATCGCTTCAAGCACACGCAAGACGCCTAGATCAACTTCGCACAGGAATTTAACACATTCAATCGTGGATTCGAAGAACTCTGTCACGACGAAGTTTTCCTTAGCTACTTGTTTTCTGAATTGAATTGGATTGTAATTGAAAGAAATTGTAATAAGTTGTAATCCAATCAGCAATAAAAAGGATTGAAGTGGACGTAGGCTTGATCATAAGCCGAACCACTATAAACCCTGTGCACATTTACTGCATTTTCTGTTACTTACTGTTATTTCTTGATTCCCGTATTACGGGTGGTGCTTTCACATCGTTTTTACACACACCGGGGTGTTAGCGTCGGATTTTCACGTTAACACATAAGCTCGACGAGTTTATGTTCGTAGGTGGGGCAAAGAGGTATCGGATTTGTGTTTCCTTTATTTAAAATTTAATATCTGATACATATTAGGAAAAAGAAATATAACAGTGGGTTTATAAAACAGTTGACTTACATATGCATGTATATAGTAAGAAAATTTATACTGTTATTATAGAGAAATAAAATAAATTTTCACACACATATTTATATATATATATATAGGAAAAACAGGAAAAAATATTTTATATAAGCACATACACATATTTTAGAAATATTTGGGGAAAAAATAGAAAATAAGGTAGACTTGGGAAAAACATAGGAATTTATACAAAGATTGGATTTTTATCCATGTAGGTTATTTTTATAAATATATGTGAAGTTTCAAAAAAAAAAGTATAAATTTGGTATTTAGGGTAATTATTACTTAATAAACTTGTTTAATTTTTCTAGTTACTAAAGGATATTTATTTAAAGGAAAAATTATTTAAATAAATAATTAGCTAGTAAATTTATCTAAAAGGAAGTAATTGTTCAATAAGTTCGAATATTAATAAAAATCATCTAAATGTTATACAAGGTCTGGAAACGGGGGAAGACTGGCCAGTTTGGACTGGATTGCAAAACAAAAATCAAAGGTGAGTTATTCTCACTCATCTGGTTTCAATTTAAATTTAAATGGTTAAATTTAAATAATTGATTGAATGTTTGAATTGATTGGATATGGTATATTATATAGTAGTATATAATATATATTAGAGTGACTGATTTCCCGCATTATATGGCGGATGAGACCCTATGCGCCGCATAATAGCGGATGATATTATATTAATCTCATATACCGCAATATTCCACCTCGAAGTGGAATTGGTATTGTGCTAACATCTGTGGATGCAGGGAAACAGGTTGGAGGGATCCAACTGGATTCCTCAAAAATATTTAGATCTGTTTAAATATTCTGTGATATGATTATTTGATATCCTGTGATGAATTATGTTGATAATTGGAGTATTAAATGTTATAGTTTGATTGGATTTATTTAAGTATATTGAGTTATAAAATATTTAGTATTGGATTTTTAAAAAAAATATAAGATTCAAATTTTAAGTTAAATAATTAAAGAAAATTTGAATGAAAATAAAATTGAATTGGAAAAGAATAAAGGGGATTTTAAAATTTTAGTAAATAAATTCCGAATAAGAAAAGAGGATTTAAATAAGCAGAGAAATAATGAAATTTAAACTTAAGTAATATTATTTCAAGAAATAAAGAATTTATTTTAAAAATTCAAGGTCTAAATTTAATTAAAAAGGAAAAAAAGAAATTTAGGAAATCTGAGATTGGTATTTTCAGTTAAGAAGTTCTTAAATCATAATTAAGAAACAAAATCTGAAGTTAATGGATCTTGAAATAAATAAAGTAAGTAAAGAAATTTATTTCAAAATAAAATAAATTGGAAATCAATTGTAAATTGGTTTAAGTGTTTGAAATTGAAAACAAAAAGGAAGAAGTGAGATTTGGGAATTTATATACTGGATTTTATAAAGTGAAGTGAAATATCATAGAATATTTGGAAATATAAATTCAAGGTGGGAATTTGTAAAGGAACGTGAATTTGTTTTGAAATAAATAATGGTTTATTTTAAAGGATGTGAAAGAGAAGTATATTTCCCTGGATAACCAAGTACGTTTTCGAAATGAATTTTTAAAGTATAAGTTAAAAAGTTTAAAGTTGTTTCCAAAGTATGTTTTAGAAAGATTATTATTGTTAAATGTTTACAGATTAAATTAAGTATTCTCCAAATTTGTTTTAATAGCAATTATTTAAAAGTGACTTGGTATTTTGTTTTAAAGGGATAAAAATTTACTTTTGTATTTTATTAAGAAGCTTTACTTGAATATTCTTAAGTATATATTTTAATAAAGTATTAAAGTAGTTTTAATTTAAATGTTAAAGTATATTTTAAAATAAATTTCTTTAAAACTTATTTAAAAATCTAAAAGTATTTTGTACTTGGTGTTTCAGTGGAAATAAATATTTGGGAAATATATTCTGTGAGAGGAAATTGTTTTGGAACTATTTCAAAGGGATTTGAAAATGGAAATATATCTCGTGAAGATATTTAGAGGATAATAAATAATTTAGAGAAATTATTTACTGATTGATGGATGTGTGTGAATGTTAATTGATAGTTAAATCACCGACTGTCAATATTGGCCAATGCGCTGATCGTTTCGAAGAGATCGGGATCGGGATTTATTTCTCGAACACCACTTCCATCCTGTTTGTACGTTTCGTGGGAAAACAAGTTCAGAGTTGAAGATGGAGCAATGAAGTGCAAGGGCTAGTCGCTACTAAACCTGAGGATGATTCCCAAATGGATGTAGTAGGAGTAGTGCCTTCGGTTCCGTTCGAACCCGGGGCGGACTTGTATAGATGAATGCTTTCAGAACATCGTCAGGTGGACGATGGGCGTTCTAAGGGATATGTTCTAAAAAGGTAACGCTTAGCCTCGAGCCTCATCAACCGGGAATGACTGAAAATCAGGGATTATGCAGTAAGGCTAAGTGGGTAGCACCCAATTAGGGTGAGGTCATCCCTGTCTAGATGTCCCTTTTATTTCGGCTGTGTGGGCGGTTGCTGATCCCAACCGTGGGGTGATCTTATCCGAAATTATCCAGTAAAGGATAGTTCCGGCCTTGTGTTGCAGGGGAGCGGGCGTACTGCTCGGTACTGTGATCTAGGCCACGTATTA
Source organism: Allium cepa (assembly GCA_030765085.1). Lineage (NCBI taxonomy): Eukaryota > Viridiplantae > Streptophyta > Magnoliopsida > Asparagales > Amaryllidaceae > Allium > Allium cepa. The sequence continues at coordinate 247,509,027 of CM060930.1, forward strand.
TGACAGGTGGTACCCTAGTGCCTAGTCATTAGTTGGAAATCCATTCTCCCTACGTGCCTTTTACGAGTTTTGTTTGTATTACCCACTTTATGGCTAGTATGCTGGAATTTAATAGATGTAACAATTTCAGCTATTCGAATAAGTATTTGTATATAGACACTATTATAATATCAAAGGATTTTATAAAAAGTGTTTTAGCTATCGTAAGGTAAAAACCCAACATGTTTATTTTTGGCGTGGTCTTACGAGATGCTTTTGATTTCAAAGGATTTTGAAACTTTAATAATCAATTTGAGTGTGATTTTCTCACACCGCATTCCAGACTGACTCGGGTGTTATTTAACTATAATGCTCGGGTCAGACCGAATATTATGGGGTATAGGATAGATGTTGTGGAGCTCAGGAGAGGAGTTGGATTCTGAGACGTATTAATCGTACTTGTTTATTCCACTGCTATGGTTGTTTGAAAATTTCCAGCAAGCTGTGAGGCAGTCTGTTATAACTTCCAGGCTGGTAATTATTGTTCATTCATGATATACTTTGATAATGTAATATATAAACAGATAGATTTTCTTTAGTGTAAAAATCATTTATTATGTATTATATTTTATTCCGCTGCGATGTGAGATTCTCATGTTGTTTTCTATTTTATTCTTCTACCTTCTTCTTCTTTAACCCTAATGGTTCGTATTTCCGTTCTTCTTGAGTTGATTGATGGTGAATAGTGTCGACTCAATGGATACAGATTTGTGGGTCGTCATAGTTGGTATCAGAGCTGAAGGATAAGCGATAACCTTGGCTCTGGTGGGGATTACTCATAAATAGAGTCCGTAGTGCTCTAGAATGAGTTTGAGTGTATTAATAAGTATGAGCGCGTATTTGTTAGTGGGTATAAAAATGGTTTTATATTGTGTTGATTGATTTATTGTGTGGCATATGAACCTTCGTCGGCATAGTCTGGACAACTGTATCGAAGGGGTTTCTAAACAGTTAAATAACAAAATTCGATACAACATTGTTTTAAAGGTGGATGAATGAAATAATTTTACCCAAAATATATTTTGATATAAAAGGAATATTTTCATAAGTTATTATACAACTTGGATGTTTGGAAGATAATATTTTAAACAAATAAGATTATAAAAATTTGAATGGCTTGTAAAATCAAATGGAAATTGTATAAACATAAAATTATACAAATGAAATATAGTTAAAATTTGATTTAAGTCAAAATCTAGAAATTTAAAAAACCTGGAGATTTTGGAAATGTTTTTCAAAGTATTTTGAAGAAAATAATAGCATTATTATTTTGTAAGTACTTTTGTAAGAAAATTGTTTCAAATAAATTTTTGGAAGGGGATACAGCATTGAGCTCACTTCAGTCGCTGGAAAATAACTTCGGTGATGACTGCAGCAACATCGATGTTCATTTTCGAGTTTCTAAGTGACGGATTGCTGCCAAATAGATCTATTCAGAAAATTTTGTTTAGGTTTTGAAATTTCAAAGAAAATTTGTTGAGATAAAAACTAGGATTGGTTTAAAAATTTGAGAAGTGTGGGTTTAAGATAATAGTGATTTCAAATGATTTGAAACCAAAAGCTGGGTGTTTAAAATCTTGAATCCTTATTTGAATTGAAATTTAAAGTGGAAAAGTTAAATAAGTTTAATTTGAAAGAAATAAAATTTAATTGACTTCAGCTAAATAGATGGAGGAGAGTTGAATTGAAGTTAACTTCAACTAAGTTTAACGATATTGGGTTGGGTTTAATCAAGTGAAAATAAATTTTACTTGAAATAAAGTGAAGGAATTAAAATTTTGAAACTTAAATAAATTGTGATTGAATGAGAAATAAAATTTATTAGAATTAAATTAACTTACGAAAAGTTAATAATAATGAGTTGGATTTGAAGTAAGTTGAAAGGAATTGGAATGGAATTAAGGTGAATTGTGTGGGATGGTATTAATTGGAATTAAGTCCTTGCTTAACAGAATTCAAGGAATGGTACGAAGCTGGATTTAACTGGTGTCGGGTTGGAATAAAATTGAATTAGGATAAATAAGCTTAGGAAGCTTAAAATAAAAATATAATCCCTAGTTAAAAGTAAAGTGAAAATGTGATTGACTGTAAATGAATGGAGAAGTATGAATATTAATAAGTGTGTGGCTTATAAAATTTAACAAGGGAGTGAATAAGCCAACGGAAAATAGTTTGATATTTGGAAAATGAAAGAAAATCCAAACTGGACTTATAAAAATAAAATTGAACCCAGGAAAATTTAATGAAGTAATTTTCGAAATAAATCGAATATTGAATTAAAAGTTGGAAGTAAGCTAAGTAGTTAAATAAATTATTTGATAGAGCATGTTAATAAAATTTAACTTGGTTAAATAAAATGGATTGTAAGTTAATAATGAAGTTTGGGAAATAAACTCGAATTATAATTAGACTTCGACCTGGATTGATAATGAATTAAAATAAGTGGAGATGTTGTAAAATAAAATAGTGATGGTTTGAGTTGTAAATAAAATTTCAAGTGAATAGAAATAAAATTGAAATGGTTTTATTATTAACAAAATGAGTTCGGAAGTAAATTGAGAGTGTGAAATAAAGTTTAAAATGAATGGAATGTAAACAGTTGAATTGTAAACCAGCAAAATGAATGAAATGGCGTATGGACTGGTTGAAAATAAGCGCGTAAGTGTTAAAAACCATATAAGATGCTTACAACCATTATTTAGTATGCATTGCTTTTAGTATTCGTGTGGTGTAGTTGTTTAAAAGAGTGAGAAGTTAATAAACTTCATATATATGGCACTTACATGTTTTAATTAAGTAAGTACCGGTTCAGGAAAGCTGTGTAATGGATTTGGTTGTGCTAATTGCTAAAAATAATAAGCCGCTTGCTTAAAAATGCTAAAAAGGTACGCCTACGCAATAAAAATAGGAAATATGAACTATTTTTGTTTTTCCGACCGGGTGGGTCGATATATATATTTATATCTCTTGTCAAATTTCAAAAGCTCCTCCGTACAAAGGAGACTCTGCCAAAAAAATTCGAAAATTTTGGGAGTTAGAAATTTTTTTGAATATTTTTGGAAAAAACTTTTGTTAGCGACAAAACGATTTCAATTTAGAATTGAAATTAGCGTAACCAAATGAAATCGAGTTGGAGTAGAATTAAAATGAAAATAAAATCTAATTGAATGAAAATTGGAGTAGAAGTGAATTGAATAAAATCTAAATGAGTTGTAGATGATATTGAATGAATTAAATGCTTAACAAAATAAGAGAAAATGGTATGAAGTTGAATTTAGCATAAGCGAAGGTAGGTAGCAATAAAACTGAATTTGGATAAATTAGCTTCGATAACATATCCAAGAATTAAAATGTGTAAATAAAAATGTGTCGAGCTAAATAAAATGATTTTGAATGTGTGATTGGATATCATTGCTAAGTAGGATATACGGGTGTTTAAAAAGCAAAAAGGAAATTGAGAATTTCGATTTCGAAGATAAATTGAGATTTTCTCGGCAAAGGTATGTATTTAAAATTCTATATGAAATTTGATGATTTTCTTGTCTAGCCAATTGGCTTTTTGTTTTCTTTTGAAATTTGGGGGTCCGTAGAGGCATTTTGTAGTTGTACCGAGCTAGCCGCGCAAAGGAGACGCTGGCAAAAAATTTCAAAATTTTAAGGAGTTAGAAAAATTTTGAGAAAATTTTCATAATTCAAATTTGATTTTAAATTTAAATTTGAATTAATAAGTAAGTAATATTGTTGGAACTAAGAGATAAGTTTGAAAAGTTAGAAAGAGGGTTAGTGTGTCTGTGATAAAAGGATTTGTTTTGGCAAGTTGTTAAATACTATCTGGGTTGAGAAAATAGTTAATGGGGGATCATTCTTCCTAACTAGTAATTTAGGAGACGAAATTCTTTTAAGAGGGGAGGAATATGACGACCCGTAATTTTTGGATATTTGAAATCGGAATATTTAATTGATTTTCAATATTTGATAGTTAGTTTTAATACGAATTTCAAATATCGCCATTACTAGATAATTTAATTATTGAATTTAATAAATTGGAAATTGGGTAAATTATTGAATATCAGTTTTGAGCCTATTAAAAAAATTGAAGGACTGGAAAATTTACATTGTAAATACTGAAGGTGATGGAACTTTTAAAATGGAATTTAAAAGTGTTTTGTTCAGTTTTGAAATTATGTATCGTTTAAATTGATATTTTAAAATAGCTTTCCGGGGCACAGTCTCGGTATTCGACGAAACCAGTTCCATTGGATCCGTAATAGTGTATTATTATTGGATTTTAATTTTTTTAGTGTTTGGAATTGTTCTGTGAGCGTACGATATATAAACGTGCTGAAATTTATATCGAATTCAATATTATAACTGGGTCCAAAACGCTGTCTTCTCCATACGATCGAATTGGGACTCGAAACCTTTTCCATTGTGTTCGGAATAGGGATATAACATTATGAACGCCTAGCGGCATGCCTCGGTAGGATGTCAAAATTTTAAGTTGCAATTTCGACGATTTAAAATTAAAATATATATATATATATATATATATTATATTGGCCAGTCAAAGGAAATTTCACATCAGTTTATCCCTCCTTTTCAATACTGTACACCCAATTCAACGCGCAACATTCCTTTCACGTCTTTTCCTCTCTGTTCAATGTCAAATACAGCCTCAATTCGTTCGAGAGGAAAACAAAGAATCGATCCCTTCCTAAATTAAAATCCATGGCCGACACCGAATCGGTTTCTCCCATCTTAAGTTCGAACAGAATCGTTCATTAAAAGGAATTGCCGAGCAAAATTCGCGTGTTCCTCTTCGAATCGAATTCCGAGCTTCTTCTTCCCTTTTCAAATTTTAATAAGAAGAGATAACGATTGTTCGATTTTAACAAAATCGAATTGGCAGCCTACTTCAAAATAAGGGCACGGAGGAGATCTCGCGTGCTCGAACACGCGAGTAAAACGCGATGGCTGTTGGATGGTAGACTCGGCGACAAGAGCGACAACGACATTAGAGGCGACTTGAGCGAGTTTCAGGTGATGCCATGATGTAGGGCGACACGCGGAGTGGTTGCTCCTGAATTGGGGTTGTGCAAAAGGTAAGGGAAACAATGGTAATGCATCGCGTAGCACGCGTGGCTGTAGTGGCATGAGAGACAGAGCAGGGTCGCGTCATTGCATCCGATTTCGCATAAGCTCGGCGAGTTCATGTTCATAGGTGGGGAAAAGAGGTATTGGATTTGTGTTTCCTTTATTTAAAATTTAATATCTCATACATATTAGGAAAAAGAAATATAACAGTGGGTTTATAAAATAGTTGGCTTACATATGCATGTATATAGTAAGAAAATTTCTACTGTTATTATAGAGAAAGAAAATAAATTTTAACACACATATTTATATATCTATACTATAAAGCAAAACCCTTGGTCAAAGGGTCAAACCGAAGCCTTTTTGGCAATTCCCATCTTGCCAATTTTGCAAACGCCACATTCAACACGCAATTAGGTCACTTTGGACATTTCCATAACCGACTCCACCCATGTTCCAACGCTTACATCTTCCCATGTTTCGGTAACGTGTTCTCCCCGTTTCTTCCCGTTTTCCTCTCCATTTTTCTTCTTCCTCTTCTTCCCCTCACTTCTCCATTGAAATCATCTGTCTTTCCAATTTTCCCTTTTTCCCACACCAAAACCCTAAATTTACCAACCTCTGTTCCTCCCCCGCTTTCATTACGCCGCCTCCGGAGAAGAACACTGCTGCGAGGATGATGGTCCATCCTAATAGCACTAAATCCGAGTATCGATCTTCCTCTACAATCTGAAATTTCATTTTTGCTTTTTGGTTTATAACATCATTTAGTCTCCAGCCCTGATTCTACATATGCTATTTTCGCAGGTATATGAATGATTCACATCGCTTTCTTCCATTCCGCCGCCTTCAAAGAGGAGCACTGCTGCGTGGAAATCAAAGGTATTATTTGTTGTCATCTATTTCCTCCTTTTCACAGTATAAACTGTTGTCTGATTCATTTGTTGCTCAGCTTTTTGATGCTTTCTTCGAACCACATATTGCTCAGTTTTCACACTATAGATTGTTTCGCACCTTCTAAATGTAAAACAACATACATACTACAGTAAATTGGATGAATACGATAATCTAGAGTTTATTTAAAGGATACTATCATCTACTTCAATTTGCAAAATAGTTTGCCCCCTTCGCCTGACAACTGAATATGTAGATTTTCTCCAATTCCCACTAAAAGTTCATGATGTTATTACTATGCATTTTTTTACTTTTACGATTTTTGTAAATTTAGAGCTTGGCTTTATGACTCTTTATAACTGTAAAATATGGCAGTTTAGGGTTCTGTACTGTTTTTTAACTGAAAGTTCATTGTGACATTTCTTTGCCTTTTATTTTTATTTTTATGATATTTGATGTGCAGAGCTTGGATTTATGATTCTTTACGACTGTAAAATATGACAGTAGAAGGTTTTGTCACGGTTATTCTATCCATTTTTTGTTTACTTCTTTATTTGTATTTTCACACCTCTTTCTATCAAAAAACATTGTTGACATCCATCTAACCATTTTTTTCCCTGCAAGCAGTACTTGGAACCAAAAAACAGACCCAACTTCTTGCCAATTTGCTTCATATCTTCAACAATAAAAGAGCTTCGAAAAACCATCATAGATCCATGCTCGAATTTCTTCTCCTTTGCATCTCAACTGGATATTTGGTAAGTAAGTGTTGTTTTGTTCTGAACAAAATATCATCTATTAAATACGTGTGATCCTTTTTTTCTCAAAATTTTGATTTCATTGTCAAAATCAGATCCATTAAGTTGATCATTTTCTTCACCTTTAAATTTTAATTCAAAATCGATATTATTTACACTTTATAGATTGCATTTCAGTAATACCAAATTCATAGAGGATTCGAGCAGGATTCGTTGGCAATCTTCTCTTCAACGCCTCCTTTATCCTATCATCCAGTGAGTGCCTACAGAAATGGTGTCCACCATTAGTTTTATATTAGTCCCCCTCGCATGAGCATGCAATGAAATTTAAGTTTTTGGAACAATTTCCAGGTTAGATTTGTATACTCTGACATATTTCAATATTTATACGAATTTATATACTTCTATTACGTTTTGTATTTGCAAAATTCCAGATGTAGGTAGTTTGTTCACTATTTTATGTCCATTGAGTCATGTAAAATAAGTTCTTGACATGGTACAAATATGAATTGCATATGTAAAAAGACTTATGTATGCATCTACATATGAAAATGAAACTGGGTATAATGCTTCATTCAAAGTGCATCATTACGCCATATTACTTACTTTATGCATGTTTATTAATTTAGAAAGGTTGGTAGTGTTCTTAGTTATTATATAGGTGGCTAGATGGAGTTTTCCAATACGGTAAGATACTAAAATACTTTCAGTTTAAATTTCTAACGTACCATGAAATAACTTTTAAACTATTTAAAAGAAGTTTTGAATACAAATTATTTTTATATAGGGCAATACTTTAATTTTATTTTACTATATTTCATATAATTATACAATTATTATTTTCATTTCGGTTTGGTGAGAATTACAAGTTAATCTATGTTTGTTGATTTCCATTGTAGTAAGATGTGATATGAACCATTGTGAGCATGTTCCATTGAACTCTATGTAATGCGTATGATTTATAATGATTTCTATAACAATGAAGAAAGCAATTTATAATGAGGAAAGTGTGTTTTAAAAGGACTGTCAATAACAAACTAATCTATTATGGAAAGCCTTGGCTGTATGTCATATCTAAAACGTTGCTTATTTATTTTTCTCATAGAATAACTCAGTTTTAACATACGTAGTGATTTGGATAAGCCTAATTTTTAAAACAGATTCATCTATATTTTCTTTTTTTGTACAAAACATTAAGCAAGGTTTAGAATTTCAAGCTCTAAAGATTAAGAAACCTAACTAGAGTTGGCCCAAGCTTGAAATCTTGGCTACAAAGTATTATTTTTTAAGTGGCCATATTTAGTCATTAAAGGATTAGTAATTTTTTGCCCGTAAAGATTAATCTTCCCTTTTCAACCACTTATACCTAAGTAGGAAAGTGCTTTGCCATGAATCAAAACAATTATAGATAATGATATAGAACTATGCATAGCATGAATTTTGAATATGACATCGATTTTTATATTACTAATTATAGAGCTGTGCACAGCAAATTTTGCGTGAAGAGAGAAACAAAGGATGATGTGATGGGATCACTGACATAGAATGATTGTTGATGCTTGCTATTTATTTTTATTTTTTTTTATTTTTATTTTTTGAAATGGTACTTTATATACAACAAATCATTGGGATAACATATCCCATGTCAATAAACGTTCGAAAAAAAGTTTCGAACTTGTGACCTCTTGCACCAAAGCCGAATCAATTAACCACTTGGACAATGGTGCTTGTCTGCTTTGAGTTTATTGTTATTAGAAACTAATCATTTTCGAAACACCCTTCTGTCCGTTAGCAAGTATACGAAATTCTTTCACAATAAATACATCAAAATGACCAGCTGCAGTAATAGTGTTCCATGAATTGACTGAATTATCGTTTTTTTGATATTTTTGAATTATCTAATTTGAAATAAAATTATAATTGTAGGTTGTTACATGTACGGTTACTTTTTTAACTACTCATGGATTTGGGTCTTTTTACTGCAACATTTCATAGAATTGTTGATATTCATGGTTTTCTTTGCTTTGCTTTTCTCCTTCTTGAATGTCTTACTTAGGAGATGCTCTTTTCAATGGTTGAGAGATAAATTGAAAATGATAGTCAATACAAGTGACGACAACAACAATTTTAGGTGTACTGAAATTTGATTTATTTGTTTAGGATTGCTTTTTAAAATTAAACGGTGTGAGGAATACAAAACAACAAAGATAATTTTAACTGTACCGACAAAGCTATATTTAAGCCAAATATATGGCCCTAAGAAATATTTTCTTTATCATTCTTCTGGACATTTATGCATTTGATCTAATCAATTTTTGATGTAAATGAATTTAGTAACCGCTTTTACTGATAAGTCATAATAATTCCTAACATTTAAAATTGGCTTTCATCGTGTTTAGGAAATCCAATAACAAATACATGTTCTCCATTTAATAAGTAAAGGTTTTTTTAACCAAACTATATTGATACTTACTGTTCGGTTATAAATATAGCATTTATTTTTCAGCATTACTTAGTTTGGATTATTAATACAAGTTATCCTAATTCTATGTTTGTTAGAAAATTAATCATTTGGTCTATTTTAGGTTTTTATGTTATTGAGTTGACATTTTTCAAATTAAAGTTTTATAGAAATTTTGTCTCTATGGAAACTTATCTTCATTCTACTGAAAACAAACTTATTCTGCATTTGATTTTTCGTCAAAATTACTGTTAATTAATTTTGCCATTGATTCACCAATTTGGTAAGATATATTTTCTCATGGCCTTCCATAAATTGATAGACAATGGCAACCATAATTGACTTCATTACATAAAATTTATACTTAAATGACATGCACCATCCTTCACTACAATCTCAAACGAACCATGATAGATTTGGCATTAAAATAAAATCTGTCTCTTTATTGAATCTTAACACAATATATTATGAAATCCTATTCCTTTGGTTATTACTCTTTATTTATCAATTATTACTCTTCATGCATGTTGTTCATAAACTGCAACTGCCTAAGTTATGATAAACAATCAAAAAATGTAGTCGAAATTATTGCTCTGCAATCTAAAAATGTAGTCAAATGGGTATAATAATCATATTACATTAAACAGTCAAATGTGGATTTATTGGATGAATTTTGAAGTTCCTTCATTGAAAGATATACCCCTTTACCCAACTTCATTCCCATACAAAATTCCACATATGACGTTATGTTGTAATTTCACTCAACAGTATAAGAATTTTTTTCATTACAGTTTAGGTTGTGCATAGCATAGAAAATTTCTAATACTACTATTCAAAAGTGATATGGTATTACAAATTACTAAAACATGAATTCATTATACAGTAGTTATAGTTACTTGCTCTGTTTGAAATATGAATTTGACGTTAGTAGTTTATACATGCTTAGCTATATCTTTGTATTTCTATATACTTAAACATGGCGTTTACATAAGCCTAAAATGATTACCTCTCATCTTTGTGCATAGCTTTGTTTTAGTGCAATCTTTTAAGCCCAATTTTCTTTCCTTGACATAACAAAACTTATTTTTACAGAAACACCTGCTATTTAAAGACAAACGTTGTTGTTTTGGCGGGTTCAGCTTGCATATCTATTTTCAGCAAACAAACTGGAATGGAGGTATCATTATATCTTGCATCTTCAGTGTGTCTTTAGGTAGCTCTGTTCTCCACTTAAGGCATTCATTGCTTACAATTATGGTTGCGGCAAATAATCTTTAATGAAGAATCTTTAAAGGTAATAACTATCTTACTGTTTATTCACAGTAAAAAAACAAGATTTTAGTCGTATTTTACTATTACTTATCTCCTGTAATTAATGCTTTTGCAAAGAAGCTGTAGTATACTGGACTTTCAATTTAATTATGTATTATTTGGTTGAATATCGACAACTTTTTCCATAACTTCATCACAATGAATGCATTAAATTACAAATGTAGCTATGTTTACTTCGTTAAAGTAATAGTTAAAATATTATTAAACAATCGTATTTTCCATGGTTTCATATTTAGATAGGACTGTAGTCTGTAAAAGCTATTTAAATTGACAAGCACCTTGGTCCAAGTGGTTAATTGATTCGGCTTTGGTGCAGAATGTCACAAGTTCGAAACTTGCTTTCGAACGTTTATCTGACATGGGATATGTTGTCCCAATGATTTGCTGTATAAAAAGTACCGGTTCAAAAAAAAAAGCTATTTAAATTGTATACATGAGAAGCTGGACAGTAATGCAATCACTAGAGTTTTTTATATTACAGGAAAAATATAATACTTTTGTTTTAATAGAAAGAGAAAAGGTTAGACAAGAATTAAAGTAGTATACCCTTATAATTATATTACTAAATGATATAAGACTACAAGGGTTTGCTAGCATCAATTTTATGCATTTCAATGTTGGTTTATTCAACCTTGAATATTACTTCCTGTATATCAAAAATTTGGAAAAAATACGTAATAGAGTATTACTTACGTCCATCATTCAGTTATGGCAATGCCCATTAATTTGAATCATTGACTTAGTATTATAGGAAGTGTCCAGGCCAATATATATTACGAAAGCCACAGGGCAATGAGGAAATCGTGTTCGAAAAGACTATCAATAACAAACTAATCTATTATGGAAAGCCTTGGCTATAGGTCATATATAAAACGTTGCTTATTTATTTTTCTCATAGAATAACTCGGTTTTAACATACGTAGTGATTTGGATAAGCCTAATTTTTAAAACAGATTCATCTATATTTTCTTTTTTTGTACAAAACATTAAGCAAGGTTTAGAATTTCAAGCTCTAAAGATTAAGAAACCTAACTAGAGTTGGCCCAAGCTTGAAATCTTGGCTACAAAGTATTATTTTTTAAGTGGCCATATTTAGTCATTAAAGGATTAGTAATTTTTTACCCGTAAAGATTAATCTTCCCTTTTCAACCACTTATACCTAAGTAGGAAAGTGCTTTGCCATGAATCAAAACAATTATAGATAATGATATAGAACTGTGCATAGCATGAATTTTGAGTATGACATCGTTTTGTATGTTACTAATTATAGAGCTGTGCATAGAAAATTTTGTGTAAAGAGAGAAACAAAGGATGATGTGATGGGATCATTGACATAGAATGATTGTTGACGCTGGTTAACTTTGAGTTTATTGTTATTAGAAACTAATCATTTTCAAAACACCCTTCTGTCCGTTAGCAAGTATACGAAATTCTTGCACAATAAATACATCAAAATGACCAGCTGCAGTAATAGTGTTCCATGAATTGACTAAATTATCATTTTTTTTGATATTTTTGAATAATCCAATTTGAAATAAAATTATAATTGTAGGTTGTTACATGTACGGTTACTTTTTAAACTACTCATGGATTTGGGTCTTTTTGCTGCAACATTTCATAGAATTGTTGATGTTCATGGTTTTCTTTGCTTTGCTTTTCTCCTTCTTGAATGTCTTACTTAGGAGATGCTCTTTTCAATGGTTGAGATAAATTGAAAATGATCGTCAATACAGGTGACGCCAACAACAGTTTTAAGTGTACTGAAATTTGATTTATTTGCTTAGGATTGTTTTTTTAAAATTAAATGGTGTGAGGAATGCAAAACAGCAAAGATAATTTTAACTGTACCGACAAAGCTATATTTAAGCCATATATATGGCCCTAAGAAGTATTTTCTTTATCATTCTTCTAGACATTTATGCATTTGATCTAATCAATTTTTGATGTAAATGAATTTAGTAACCGCTTTTACTGATAAGTCATAATAATTCCTAACATTTAAAATCGACCTTCATCGTGTTTGAGAAATCCAATAACAAATACATGTTCTCCATTTAATAAGTAAAGGTTTTTTTAACCAAACTACATTGATACTTAATGTTCGGTTATAAATATAGCATTTATTTTTCAGCATTACTTATTTTGGATTATTAATACAAGTTATCCTAATCCTGTGTTTGTTAGAAAATTAATCATTTGGTCTATTTTACGTTTTTATGTTATTGAGTTGACATTTTTCAAATTAAAGTTTTATAGAAATTTTGTCTCTATGGAAACTTATCTTCCTTCTACTGAAAACAAAATTATTCTGCATTTGACTTTTCAACAAAATTACTGTTGATTAATTTTGCCATTGATTCACCAATTTGGTAAGATATATTTTCTCATGGCCTTCCATAAATTGATGGACAATGGCAACCGTAATTGACTTCATTACATAAAATTTGTACTTAAATGACATGCACCATCCTTCACTACAATATCAAAGAACCATGATAGAATTGGCATTAAAATAAAATCTGTCTCTTTATTGAATCTTAACACAATATATTATGAAATCCTATTCCTTTGGTTATTACTCTTCATTTATCAATTATTACTCTTCATGTATGTTGTTCATAAACTGCAACAAGCCTTAGTTATGATAAACAATCAAAAAAATTCGTCGAAATTATTACTCTGCAATCTAAAGATGTAGTCAAATGGGTATAATAATCATATTACATTAAACAGTCAAATGTGGATTTATTGGATGAATTTTGAAGTTCCTTCATTGAAAGATATACCCCTTTACCCAACTTCATTCCCATACAAAATTCCACATATGACGTTATTGTTGTAATTTCACTCAACAATATAAGAAATTTTTTATGCCAGTTTAGGGTACATAGTATAGAAAATTATAATACTACCATTCAAAAGTGATATGGTATTACAAATTACTAAAACATGAATTCATTATATAGTTCTTATAGTTACTTGCTCTGTTTGAAATATGAAATTGATGTTCATAGTTTATACATGCTTAGCTATATCTTTGTATTTCTATATACTTAAACATGGCGTTTACATAAGCCTAAAATGATTACCTCTCATCTTTGTGCATAGCTTTGTTTTAGTGCAATCTTTTAAGCCCAATTTTTTTCCTTGACATAACAAAACTTATTTTTACAGAAACACCTGCTATTTAAAGACAAACGTTGTTGTTTTGGCGGGTTCAACTTGCATATCTGTTTTCGACAAACAAACTTGAATGGTGGTATCATTATATCTTGGGTCTTCAGTGTATCTTCGGCTAGCTCTGTTCTCCACTTAAGGCATTCATTGCTTTCAATTATGGTTGCGGCAAACAGTCTTTAATGAAGAAGCTTTAAAGGTAATAACTATCTTACTAATTATTCACAGTTAAAAAACAAGATTTTAGTCGTATTTTCTATTACTTATCTCCTGTAATTAATGCTTTTGCAAAGAAGCTGCAGTATACGGAACTTTCAATTTAATTATGTATTATTTGGTTGAATATCGGCAACGTTTTCCATAACTTCATCACAATGAATGCATTAAATTGCAGATGTAGCTATGTTTACTTCGTTACTGAAATAGTTAAAATATTATTAAACAATCATATTTTCCATGGTTTCATATTTAGATAGGACTGTAGTCTGTAAAAGCTATTTAAATTGTATACATGAGAAGATGGACAGTAATGCAATCACTAGAGTTTTTTATATTATAGGAAAAATATAATACTTTTGTTTTAATAGAAAGAGAAAAGGTTAGACAAGAATTAAAGTAGTATACCCTTATAATTATATTACTAAATGATATAAGACTACAAGGGTTTGCTAGCATCAATTTTATGCATTTCAATGTTGGTTGATTCAACCTTGAATATTACTTCCTGTATATCAAAAATTTGGCAAAAATATGTACTAGAGATTTACGTCCATCATTCAATTATGGAAATGCCCATTAATTTGAATCATTGACATAGTATTATAGGAAGTGTCGAGGACAATATATATTACGAAAGCTACAGGGCACGTTAATTTTTTTCTTCTAAGTATTAACATGTGCATATATTTATAACAAGGGGAAACAAAGGCAAAATGCAGCAAACAATTATATTATATATAGAGGTGTGTGTGAAAATACGTTACAAAATGATCCAAATCTCTTAACTTTTCTGTGCATGAGTATTTATATGAATTAGAGCGTGAGTTATGTGTGGGTCAGTGAAGATTACTGTGCAAGTGATTATTTGATGCTTTTGTGTGGTGGCAAAATTTTTGTTTGTGAGAGAGTATGATGTTGTTGTTCCCATATATTGAACTACTCTTACATATGGTGTTTCCTTAACAACTCTCCACTTTCCTATGCGTAGGGTTCATCGATTCAGCCTCGGCATGTTTGAAAGGCTCAGGGATTCAAATTATTTAGAAATATTAGTAACAAAAACGGATATTAACTAAGTATTATATTCAAATGTGCAAGTGAATAATAACAACATGCTACTACGATTGTTGTAGCAAGAAACTTTGAAGGATAACTTAATAAATATTTGTAAACATAATACTACATCCATCTCAAACATCAAGCAAATTCTATACCTTTGATTTGTGAATGCAATTTTTTTATCCATAAAATCCCACATCTTCCTTTCATGGAATTTTTGGTAACTTATGTTACTTTTGAGCTGCTGCAGGCAATTGGAGGGTTTTGGTTTCATTATTTGAATACTGATGGGACAAAAGAAGTTGAAGATGTGTCACTTTACAGAAGCACAAATAAAGAAACTAAAAGCAGCAGAAGGAGATATGTGCAAATCATTGATGCAATTTTAAAGGTTGTCAATTTGACTATTATTATTGATATGCTCTACAAGTTGGTGTATTATCATTATGTTTGATTGAAGTTTAATTTTATGTTTATTAAAAGTACAGTTAAGGTGTAAAAGAGAGATGTGCATGACTTTTTCCCTAAATTGATATGGAAGTGGTTGTTCTTATATGCAGAATTTATTCTCAGTGGTTGTTCTTATATGCAGAATTTATTCTCTTTCAATAAATGGGTATTATACAAGATTTACCAATTCAACGTTATTCAACTATATTTACTTTTCGTTGTTTGAGTACAAAAATAGGTATGCCCTCTCCAGTTTATGTATGTTACTTATTATAATCTTGATTTTTATTTTATTCTCTCCGAAAGTTTTTTTTATTCTCTGCAAATTTCTTTGGTTTCAAGATTGAAGAACTTGGCAACAGAGAACGGTAATATTACATGTTTAATGGATTTAAATTTGAATAGATATATAAGAAACCATAATATGCATGAATGTCTCTCTGTGTGTGTATTTCACTACCATAATTGTGGCGCACACAAAATTTTCACCCTTCTTTCTTGGCACACGTCGAACGGACATGCCACCGTACTCGTATATATATAGGAAAAACAGGAGAAAAAATTTATATAAGCACATACACATATTTTAGAAATATTTGGAAAAAACAGAAAATTTGGTAGACTTGGGAAAAACATAGGAATTTATACAAAGATTGGATTTTTATCCATGTAGGTTATTTTTATAAATATATGTGAAGTTTAAAAAAAAAAGTATAAATTTTGTATTTAGGGTAATTAATTTACTTAATAAACTTGTTTAATTTTTCTATACTAAAGGATATTTATTTAAAGGAAAATTAATTTAAATAAATAATTAGCTAGTAAATTTATCTAAAAGGAAGTAATTGTTTAATAAGTTCGAATATTAATAAAAATCATCTAAATGTTATATAAGGTATGGAATCGGGGAAAAATTGGCCAGTTTGGACTGGATTGCAAAAAATCAAAGGTGAGTTAATCTCACTCATCTGGTTTTAATTTAAATTTAAATGGTTAAATTTAAATAATTGATTGAATGCTTGAATTGATTGGATATGGCATATTATATAGTAGTATATAGTATGTATTGGAGTGATTGGTTTCCCGCATTATATAGCGGATGAGACCTTATGCGCCGCATAATAGCGCATGATATTATATTAATCCCATATACCACGATATTCCACCTCGAAGTGGAATTGGTATTGTGCTAACATCTATAGATGCAGGGAAACAGGTTGGAGGGATCCAACTGGATTCCTCAAAAATATTTAGATCTGTTTAAATTCTATGATATGATTATTTGATATCCTGTGATGAATTATGTTGATAACTGGAGTATTATATGTTATGGTTTGATTGGATTTATTTGAGTATATTGAGTTATAAAATATATAGAATTGGATTTTTGAAAAAATATAAGAGTAAAATTTTAAGTTAAATAATTATAGAAAATTTGAATGAAAATAAGAATGAATTGGAAAAGAATAAAGGGGATTTTAAAATTTTAATAAATCAATTCCGAATAAGAAAAGAGGATTTTAAATAAGCAGAGAAATAATGAAATTTAAACTTAAGTAATATTATTTCAATAAATAAAGAATTTATTTTATAAATTCAAGGTTTAAATTTAATTAAAACGAAAAAGAAGGAATTTGGGAAATCTGAGATTGGTATTTTCAGTTAAGAAGTTTTTAAATCATAATTAAGAAATAAAATATGAAGTTAATGGATCTTGAAATAAATAAAGTAAGTAAAGAAATTTATTTCAAAATAAAGTAAATTGGAAATCAATTGTAAATTGGTTTAAGTGTTTGAAATTGGAAATAAAAAGGAAGAAGTGAGATTTGGGAATTTATAAACTGGATTTTATAAAGTGAAGTGAAATATTTGGAAATATAAATTCAAGGTAGGAATTTATAAAGGAACGTGAATTTGTTTTGAAATAAATAATGGTTTATTTTAAAGGATGTGAAAGAGAAGTATATTTCCCTGGATAGCCAAGTACGTTTTCGAAATGAATTTTTAAAGTATAAGTTAAAAAGTTTAAAGTTGTTTCCAAAGTATGTTTTAGAAAGATTATTATTGTTAAATGTTTAAAGTTTAAATTAAGTAATCTCCAAATTTGTTTTAATACCAATTATTTAAAGGTGAATTGGTATTTTGTTTTAAAGGGATAAAAAATTATTTTTGTATTTTATTAAGTAGCTTTACTTGAATATTCTTAAGTATATATTTTAATCAAGTATTAAAGTAGTTTTAATTTAAATGTTAAAGTGTATTTTAACATAAATTGCTTTAAAATTTATTTAAAAATCTAAAAGTATTTTGTACTTGGTGTTTCAGTGGAAATAAATATTTGGGAACTATATTCCGTGAGAGGAAATTGTTTTGGAACTGTTTCAAAGGAATTTGAAAATAGAAATATATCTCGTGAAGATATTTAGAGGATAATAAATAATTTAGAAAAATTATTTATTGATTGATGGATGTGTGTGAATGTTAATTGATAGTTAAATCACTGACTATCAATATTGGCCAATGCACTGATCGTTTCGAAGAGACCGAGATCGGGATTTATTTCTCAAAAACCACTTCGATCTGATTTGTATGTTTCATGGGAAAACGAGTTCAGAGTCGAAGATGGAGCAGTGAAGTGAAAGGGCTAGTCGCTATTCATCCTGAGGATGATTCCTAAATGGATGTAGTAGGAGCAATGCCTTCGGTTCCGTTCGAACCCGCGACAGACTTGTATGGACGAATGCTTTCAGAACATCGTTAGGTGGACGATGGGCATTCTAAGGGATATGTTCTAAAAAGGTAACGCTTAGCCTCGAGCCTCATCAATCGGGAATGACTGAAAATCAGGGGTTATGCAGCAAGGCTAAGTGGGTAGCACCCAATTAGGGTGAGATCATCCCTGTCTAGACGTCCCTTTTATTTCGGCTGTGTGGGCGGTTGCCGATCCCAACCGTGGGGTGATCTTACTCGGAATTATCCAGTAAGGGTAGTTCCGGCCTTGTGTTGCAAGGGAGCGGGCATACTCCTTGGTACTGTGATCTAGGCCACGTACTGTGACAGGTGGTACCCCAGTGCCTAGTCATTAGTTGGAATCCATTCTCCCTACGTGCCTTTTACGAATTTTGTTTATATTACCCACTTTGTAGCTAGTATGCTGGAATTTAGTAGATGTAACAATTTTAGCTATTTGAATAAGTATTTGTATATAGACACTATTATAATATCAAAGGATTTTATAAAAAGTGTTTTAGCTATCGTAAGGTAAAAACCCGACATGTTTATTTGTGACGTGGTCTTACGAGATGCTTTTGATTTCAAAGGATTTTGAAACTTTAATAACCAATTTGAGTGTGATTTTCTCACGCTGGTATTCCAGACTGACTCGGGAGTTATTTAACTATAATGCTCAGGTCAGACCGAGTATTATAGGGTACAGGATATGATGCTGTGGAGCTCAGAAGAGGAGCTGGAGTCTGAGACGTATTAATCGTACTTGTTTATTCCGCTGCTATGGTTGTTTGAAAATTTCCAGCAAGTTGTGAGGCGGACTGTTATAATTGCCAGGCTGGCAATTGTTGTTCATTCGTGATATACTCTGATAATGTAATGTATAAACAGATAGATTTTCTTTTGTGTAAAAATCAGTTATTATCTATTATATTTTATTCCGCTGCGATGTGAGATTGTGATGTTGTTTTCTATTTTCTTCTTCTACATCCTTCTTCTTTAACCCTAATGGTTCGTATTTCCGTTCATCTTAAGTTGATTGATGGTGAATAGTGTCGACTCAAGGGGTACGGATTTGCGGGTCGTCACAGCTGGAATTTGGAACGTGACGCTGACAATCTTCCCCTTTTTGATGATGACAACCTTTGTTTATAAAATCTTACTTCTATCCTAATAACTCCCCCTAAATCTAATAACTCCCCCTTAATCTATGTCTAACTCTCCTATTTTATATTTCTCTCCCTTTGTCATCCATAAAAACAAACTAACTCCAAACTATATAACTCTCCCTCATTTTTGTACTCAAGTACCTGCATTAATATACTATATAATAGAGTATATTAAGAACTAACTGTACTTATAGACATGATATTCAATCAACGATTATAAATATCAATGTATATTTATACATTCATCAATCCACACCAAGTGTTAATCAAATCAATCAAAACAAACAATTTCAATCAAAGCAATCAATTCAACCAAAGTAATCAAATTAAACGTTACGAGGAACTTCCACCCATCCTTCTTCGCCAAAAATAGGATCTGCTTTGATGGCTTCCCAATTTTCATTGTCATTTGTGAGAGAGACAGAAGGATGTGCTTCGTTATCATCCTTGTGCAGGGAAAAATCATCCATCGTATTGCATCAAAATGCCTTTCTTTCTCCTTGATCATCTGCACTTGACTAAATTCTAAGTGTCGTTGGTTACGAAGAATGAATGAGAGAATATTTTTGAATGAATTAAGAGTTTCTTCAAGATTCTTGGATAAGTTATGAATTGGATTAGCCTTTTTTGAAATTGTGAGAAGAATGAGAGATAGAATAGATAAGAAATAATATTCAGTAATGAATTCTGGAAGAAATGGGTATATATAGGTGTAGAAATTCATTTGAAATGAATAGACATATGGTAGTTATTCAAATTTCAAATTCAAAATGAAGTGTCATTTCTGACCAGTACATGTCGACATGGTCATAGAGGGTATGTCGACATGGGGTAGTGAAATTTGATGGTTATTTTGATTTTGTGAATAATTGTGTGTGTGTATATATATATATATTTATATAATATACTAACATTTATTCAAGAGATAAGATAAGCTAGATAACGGAAAAGGAATTGCATAGTAGCATGATACAATGATTAATCATAAACAACTACATAAACATTCAAATTAGAACAAACTTAAACTAATACGACAAGATATGAAAAGATAGAACTAGTTAGAGGATGATGAAGACGAAGATAATCCAAGTTTCTTACTGACTTTAGAGAAAAACTTGGTCATCTTGGATGACATTTTATCCAACTTCTTACTAACGGATCGTTTAAGAACCCGTTGATTCTCAACAATGATCTTTTGGTTTTTGAGATGTGTTATGTTGGTAGGATTAGAGGGATAATCAATACTTTCTAGGGATGTTTCACCTTCTTCTTCTTCTATTTCCATTTCATCCCCTTCTTCTTCTTCCTCTTCCTCTTCCATTTATTCATGAGCCAAACGCTCTTCCTTTTCGGCAAAGCTCTCGTAAGGTTGAAAAACATATGGGATTTTCATGAGAGAAAAGTTTGAAATAATAAAATCTTTTCTTGAAATAAATTCTTCTCCTTTGAAATTTACTCCAAAATAGTTGAAAATCCGAGTAAGGTAAATTCCATGATATAAAGTGTTTTCTCCCATTTCAAAATTTTTAGGACGAAGTTCATCCAAATAACTTGCGCCCAATTGATATCATAATTTCCGAAGATAGCAAAAGGTGCTTTGCACACTTTTGACGTAGGATTGTTAAAATTTCCCGATCTTAGGGTCAAAGTATGTTGTAAAAGAATATTGACAATTCTTGCATTAGGACGAAAGTTTCTGTTTTTAAATTCAAAATTTTCATCTCCTTCAAAAATATGATGAAATGTCTCACGATCATGTTCATCGCTTTGAAAACTGGAAAGATCCATTCCCGTGCTTTTGCAATTGATAATGGTACCCAAAAGATCACAATTCAAAACAATTTTAGTGCCTTTGACACTACTCCAAATTTCATTATCATTTTCTTCATAAAATTCTCAATTGAGATTTGCATAGAAAATTTTAACAAGATTTGGGTAACAAACAAAATCATTTTGAGAAGAATCAACAAGACTAAGAATTTGATTGTTTGCAAAAAGAGTATCAATTTCATAAGAAGCAAAAACTTGAAAAATAGCAAACTTTCCAGGATGGACTTTTCCATAATTAGCATAATTGATGTATGCTTTTATGGCCTCCGGATTATTGAGGAGTTGCTCTTTCAAGTTTCTGGAAAGTCTCATGGTGGAGGGGTTGCTTGAAGAAGCTATTAAAGTAGAGAGTAGAGAGCTTGAAGTTTTGAAGAGAGAGTTTGAATTTGAAAATGAAAGTGAAAAGTTGTGATAAAAGATAGTGAATAAATAGATTTTTGAAAGACATGTTTTCTGGTCAAAAGATGCCTTTTCAGAGTATTGAATGAAGTGAAAAGGTGGAGGGAAATTCAACCATTTGAATTCAAATTTTGAATTTCAAATTCTGGTACCTATGTCGACATTAGGGTAGGAACCATGTCGACATATGCCTGTGAATTTCTATGATTTATTTTTCCTAAGTATTCTAATATATATATATACTTATTATTTTAATGTCTATATATATATATATCTGGAACATTATTAGAATTATAGTATATTCCAAAAAATATTATTATATTATTAAAAAATAATAAAAGTAAAATAATAATAAAATAATAATAATAATAAAATTATAAAAATAAATTTAAAATTCAATCAACACACCAATTCAAAATCAATCAATCAAGCAATCAATCATCTAATTCTAAGCATGCAATTTCAATCAATTGTATTGTAAATGTGTACCTTTTTCTGAGTCTGTTTCCTTGAATTTGTTGAAGTTGTGAACTTCCATGAAACACAAATTTGAGTTATCTGTCTTCTGATCATCATCGCTTGAGGACGAGTCTTAGTCATCTAGAGTAGCAGTAAATGCACGGTTCCGTTTCTTTACCGATTCATTGTTTATAGGAGGATTCTGCCTTTCTAGATACGGACAGTCTCTTTTGATATGGCCTGGTTCATCACAGTTGAAACATTTGACATTGTTTGGCACTGCATTCTGATTTCCAGAATTCTTATAGTTGTTTCTCTTGAGATTATTCATCTTTCTATATTTTAGGAATTTTAGAAAATTCCTGGTCATAAATGATATCTCTTCATCATTATCACGGTTTGAGTCTAACCCGTCAGTTAATGCATTGAATGTCATTGATTTCTTTTCAGATGCTTTGCTTTCTCTTCTCCCGATCATTTGAACTTCAAATGACATTAGATTTCCAATCAATTCTTCTATGTTTAAGGTACTGATGTCATTTGCCTCTACAACTGCGAGTGTCTTTTGATCCCATTCTGGAGTGAGAGAATTTAAAAAATTTCTGACTTGATCTTCTTTTGAAAATTCCTTTCCTAAGGATATTAAAGAATGCACAATATCTTGAAATCGACTATACATATCTGAAATAGACTCATTAGTATTCATTTTAAATAACTGAAACTGATTTGTAAGCATGGAAATTTTGGTATGTTTAACTTTGCTTATTCCTTCGTGAGTCACTTGCAAAGTTTTCTAGATTTCATATGCAGACTTACAAATTGACAATCTATTAAATTCATTCCTATCAAGTGAACTAAACAGAATATTCATTGCTTTAGAATTATTTTGTGCAACAGTCTTTTGCTCAATGGTCCACTATGCAAAATTAGTTGTAGGTTCAGAATATTCAGTTTGTATGATATTCCAAGTATCTAATCCTACAGATTGTAAATATATTTTCATCCTACATGCCATAGTTACTGCCATTAAAAAGTATGGTCTGGCGGTAGACTGACCTTCTACAAATGAACTAGTGTTAGAAATAGTACTAATGTTGGTAGCCATTTAGAAAACTTTTCAAAATTCAAATTACGAAACTTTTGAAAACCTTGCTCTAATACCAAATGTGAGGAATGCGGATTACGGATCTTAAGGCTAGGATGAACACTAGAGGGGGGTGAATAGTGTTTATAAGAAATTACTAAATCTTTTTGAGTTATTGTTGATTTGAACACAAATGTATGCAATATTCAGATGCAAATATAATCACAGAATCAAACAAAGATGCAGAAATAAAGTAAATGCAGTAAAGGAAAGAACACACCGGATTTTATACTGGTTTGGAGTTACCCTACATCCAATCCCGCACAAATAAGTACGGATTTCCTTTCAAAAGCAATTCAACAATTACAACCCTCGGTGTCAAGGCTACGAGGTACACTCTCCAGAATCACAATCCTCTAGGTAAAGATACTTGATTTCTGGACGACAAGTTCACCCAATTGATTTCCAAGGCTACAATCACACCTTTTCTCGCTTGATTGATTTTCAAGGCTACAATCACACCTTTTCTCGCTTGATTGATTTCCAAGGCTGCAATCACACCTTTTCTCGCTAGATAGATTACAAAGAAGCCTATAACTCTGAATAGCACTTGGATCTTGTTGAGATAGTGATAGAGAATCAGACCAGAGATAATCTAGTTAGATTCAATGTTGATTTCGGCAAAGTGATGATAGGATTTTGAATATGAAAATGTGGAAGAAGAAGAGAAGTGAAAACCAAAAAAACTAATATTAAATTCGTTGAAACTAACCCCTATTTATAGAAGAACAACAGCCATGTCCATTCGTGAAAGGTTATGGCGAATAGACACTTATTTTGAAATTCAAATTTTTGGTCCTAACTGACACTATGTCGACATGGGGTACTAGGGCATGTCGACATCCCAAAGCATTTTTTGATGATTTGATTTTCTTTGAAAATATCCTTCATATTATATTAAAAACTATTTAAACTTTATAGATATACTTGACTATAGATAAAATACATAGATAAATATAGAGAATAATATATATAAAATATTACTATAATTTTATATTTAAAGTGAGTATAAATATATTATAATGAAAAGATAGTTTAAAACAAACGAAGTTTAAAAACAAAGAATATTTTAAAGCTAAAACATCTTTTTGAAAAGCATTTGAAATGATAATTTTTAAGGATAAAACATTTTAAGAAGCAATTTTGAAAATCATTCTGAAGTAGTTTTGAAAATCATTTTGAAGTAGTTTTGCAAGCTTCTTTCTGCAGAATATCTCATCATATCAGGACTCGAGAACTTGTACAAAACCAGAATGTTCGTGAGTTTGTAAGCCACTTGTCGTAGGTTTGTAAGCTACTTGTCGTGGGTTTGTGTAAACCACTAAAAAAGTAGAAATGGGTTCCATCCCAAAAGAAAAAATGGAGTGAAGATTTCAGTGCTATTGTGAAGTTTTAACAAAATTTTAGACTCAATACTTATCTCGAAATCTTGAACTCTTGATAATCTTGATACTCATGAGTCTTAATTTTAATATCTTGAATCTCTATACTTTATAGTCTTCATACTTTGTACATGCATGGTTAAATCTTGCATATACATATATATCTAAAATATAATGTTAGTATTTATATTTTATAATCTTCTAAGGTCGTTGTCATCAAAACCATCATTTCAAGGACTAACACTCTAAACCCGTAAACTTAGTACCACCAAGCTAGATGAATTCCTTACAAAGAGTGGTAAACCTAATGGCTGCAACTGGTGCTAGAACTGGGGCAACACCATGACACTGACCTCTGGCATTCCTATGATTCATCTTGGAAATTCCAAAATGAATTTTAGGACAAAGATAAAGGCAAATGACAAAAGACAAGATTCAACTAGAATGGAAATCCTAATCAAAGAATTCTACTAAACAAGGTGGATTCGAAAAGAAGGGAAATTCTTAGGAAAAGGAATTTGATTTTGAAATAAGAAAATTTTATATCCAAAATAATCCTTGAAAAATCATTTGAAAACCATTTTATACTTGAAAATACATTATCTCGCAAAGAATGATTCTAAGGTTGATTTTACTCATTCTATGATATTTCTACCCTATCTCTAATGAGTTTTTGCCCCGTAGGCTAAGGTTTGCCTATAACCTGGCTCTGATATCAACTGTAACATCCTGCCATTTTGGACCACTAAAATCGACAATAAAACCACACATGTCAGACTTGAATAAATCAAAACAACTGATTGCTAATCAAATTTGGGACAAATAAAATCAATCACAGACATAGAATATCAGAATAACTCGCAGCGGAATAAACATAGGAGTTCATGAAGCTCCTAGATACATAGTCTCAAACTAATGCATAATACCCAAGTCTGAAAACAAATACAATGGAAAGTCTAGGTACATAAGTTCTCCACTACAAAAGCAAAAGCCAAGTGGAAATAACTGAAATGGAAATATCAGGTAGACAGCTAAATCTCCCGATGGTTCTCTAGCTCCAAAAAGGATGAAACCAATGCTGTGAAACTCGGGCTAACCCGAGCATAAAGCAAAAACACAAAACACTCGAGTCAGGACATACATACTTATAAAACGTAAATCAACTCAAGTGAATTGTAAAAGAAATGCATCAGTAACTTAAAGGATGCTTGGGATCGCTCATCCTCCAAGGATCCATTAAACTATCTACTATGTAGTAATATACGCTATTATAATAACGTCTAAAGTAAAGTAAACTATTAAAATAGCGTTAAGGCGTTACATTTTCCCCCTTAACACATTTTTATATATTCTCATAGTCTATGTTTGTGCCAAAAATGGTCATAAACCCCAAGTATCGTGACAGCACCAAACTATGAATATAAATCGACAATATCCCAAATACAGATCACAGATCCAAACAAACGGCAAACAACAATTCTGAAATAAATAACAGAGACACGAGATTTATAGTGGTTCGGCTATCTCCGGCCTACGTCCACTTCAATAGTTTTCCTTTTTATTGATTATCCTTGCTGATTACAATCAATTACAGCAATTATAGTGAAGAAAATCGTTTACAACAGTGATGGTTAGGAGTAGACTTGAATCCGGCGCAGTCTGGACGTTGGATGGCCAGAAGGTCCCTTTTCTGTAGGCTTTAGGGGGCTATTTATAGGCATATGAGGCTGAGATCGTGCTGAAACTTCGAGAGACTTCTTCTGGCACGTGAGTGGGCCCATGAGACCTACCCCACCAAGTTTCGACTCGATCTGTGATCGATATGAAGTGATTTCGTATCCATCAAAAAATGATCCAATCGAGCTGAAACTAGGCAGGATTGTTCTTTACCTTGTATGGAAGTTGCTGTGAAAATTTCATAGCATTTAGGTCAGTGGTTTGTGAGATATGATCGATACGAGATCCATGTTTCGTGTGCGCTGCCCTGTTCGAATCCACACTTCACATCCATTGCTTCGTATCGATCAGAAGCACGTGCGCACGAGGTAACGTGGCGCGAGTTTCCTGGATCGATCCTACCTATGCGGCGATTTGATCGAGTCGTTCCGAGGCTTTCGCCTTGTTTACATCGATACGTTCGTATCATTTTCGTATCGATTCGGCAACGATAACATTCGCATCGTTTGTTCAAGGTCTCATTCGTATCGATCGATCGTGGCTGGGGATCGATACGAACCGAGTGGTTTTCAGAGGGATACGAACGATATCGATGAGTTGACATGGATTCGAACATATGGAGTGTGAATGAGATTTCTCTGGAACGATTCGAACTAAATGGATACGAGCTTGTGTGAACCCAATCGATACGAACCTGATTGGTTCGAATGGATTGAGGCGGGGCGATGGATACGAAGTAGGATGGAATCGAATATAACCATGGTGAGACCTTCCAGATCGATTCGAAACTGATCGATTCGAACAAGCAAAAACCGAGGGATACGAATCTGATCGATTCAAACGGGTTGTTTCTGATGGATACGAAGAGCTCATTTTACCTAACTTGTATCGATCACATCTCACTCATACGAACTCCGATTAACCTGAAATTTGAACCGCTGGCTTTTACAGCTTTGCTTGTCATGTCTTGTCAATTGTGGCCCGATTCGGACTCGGACAAAATCATCGATATCCACGGTTATCCTGCAATGCATAGTTGATATTCACGACTTGTTATTATCGATTTTCAATTAATTTTCTGGGTATCTCAGCTTTTCCAAAAGGTGGGATAACAGTCTATATAGTACAGTAATCCCACCCGTACTAGACGCCGTCAGAGGGCACTCCATAAGTTTGGTACAAAACAAACTCGTAGAAGGCACGCTAGGGTTGGTGACATGGCACAACTAGGCAATGCTAGGGTAGATATACCAATTACACTTCCGGACTATTGGTAACGCATAGCCACTACTACCGCCCAACTCGATCCATACTCCCGAATCAAAGGTGCGCACCAAATCAATCACAATGTAATAAAATGGCTAACAATGAAGTGTGTCCGATCGGAGGAGCTACCTCACTTGGCCCATCGATTGCTCCTGTTTTAGCCACCTTATGTTAACTCACAGGTGTTAGGTCCATGTAAATATACCTTTAGGATCGTTGCCACCATCCTACTTAATTCTGGAATCTCCACCGCGTACACAGTTGTTAAAGTGGCTTTTGGTATCGATAAAGAGTATGCCTACATCTGATCCCGGTCTCTTTAACAACTAATCATTATTATAACCCGTGGTTATTTAAATTTCAAAGGGTTTATATTTCATATCAAACATTTTCCTTTCAAAACCATATAAATTCCATATCATTATTCTTTTAAAATAATGTTCATTTCCAAAGTCGTAACACTTACAAATTTATACGTTTAAATATAACACTTTGGAATCATAATATTTTTGAAACGATAGCATTTTTAAAAATGTAACCATTACAATTATAGCACTTAGAAAACATTACAATTTAGAAATGACCGCATTTCTAAATCATAAACATAAGTCATTATTTAACATTTTGGAAAAGTGATTCTTAAGAAATGATAGCATTTTATAAATGTAACCTTAAGATATTATAGCATTTTAGCAATATAATACTTTCCCTATGAAATTTCTATATACTCAAATTAATATATACATACAACCTTTTCGTAAAAATGTTTTTTTCTTTTTATTACGCTCAATTGTTCGTTTGGATATTAAATAAGCTATAATTTTTGTTAAACCCAAATTTGTCACAATAATATCCATTTTAAAGCTGAAATTTTTTATTTTAAGTAAAATACATTATTAACTTAAATTTTTATTTCCTTTCAGTAAACATCGTTTATTATTTCAATCATTTCAAATATACCGTTTCACATTTATACTTACATTTCTAGATCAAAATAAAATACTATTACTAAGTCAAATTGGATTATCATATTTCTGTTAGCTTTTACATTATAAATTAAACTCCTAAAATTTACATTTCCAATCATTTATTTTCTTATAAAATTTTAACACATGTAAGCAATTTACAGAAATCATTACATTAAATTTTTAGTTGAGTTACATATATAAAAGTCCAAAATACTTGATAATTTTTGGACAATCATTTTATATCAACCATGGAGTCTGTATAAAATACTCTACCGTAGGGTCAAGTAAATACGGACATCTATCATTTCAATCCGCAATTTATTAATTTTCTGGGTTATAGATCATTTCAAACCTGTAATCCCAAGTCAAATAAAATTGCTCGGGCCTATCATTTCAGCCCATAACAATTTTCCTTAACCTAAAGAATCATTCGGGTATGTATCATTTCAACCCATCGTGAAGGAACTTGCAGTGTGAGAATAAAATATTAAATAAACATAATAATACTGAATATATCATGGCATATGATCATAACAGTTATAATATGATATGAAATAACATAATATAAACATAGGTGAAATTCTAAACCTGCATATACAAATCTATACAATTCCATTGTCATCAATTCACCAAAATATAAGTACGTTTTCATGAGTGATTACTCACCTTCCTTTGGTTAGAGAAGTGATTCAAAACGCAACACAGCGACTACGAAAAGCACGATAAATTACATACAAGCTTGAGCGAGAGGAGAATCCAAATCCGACGCTTTGAAAAAATAAAATAAATCCCATACGTAAACAAATAATTCACATAGAAAAATAAAAGTAGAAAATTGTATATTTGCAAAATACATGATAAGGCTTTTGTCTAAGGGGTGCATAGGCTCGGCCATAGGCTAGTTTGGGTTCGGCGATACGGGTTTTGTTTGGGTTTGGGTTCTGCCATAGGAGTTTGGTGGTGAAGGCTTAACCTAGGGCTAGGGTTTTAGTGGTAGATGCTCGGCCTAGGGGTTTGGTGATGGAGGAGGTGGTCATGGCCAAGGCAAAGCAAGAGGAAGGGTTGAGGAAGTTCGGCTATGGGGTTTGTAGTAGGGAGAAGAGGAGTGGAGGCCAAAATTTGTGAAGAAGAAGAAGGGGAAGAGGAAGAAGGACAAGTGGTTTTTGGCTAGGGTTTGTGGTTGGAGGAAGAGGAGATAGGTGTGGCCAAAATTTTGAGGGGAGGAGGAGGAATTTTGTAGAGGAAAAACAAAAAAGAATTTAGATACGAAGAAGATGAGGAGGAAGAAGGAGACTTACATAAATTCTGCAGAGGCATAAATAAGAATGAAGTGATAGCAAAACCTTAGGATAGTATATAAACTTCTCATCTAAATAAAGGGTTTTCTAGCCCAATGGTATAAGCACAACCGAATAAAAATAAAAATAAGATAAATGTTAAAAGGAAATTACTGCGTGTAATACGCCAAAAGTTGTAAGTTTTGTGAAGTGGAAAATAAAATTTTAATAATACGAAAAACAAAGAAAATGTTAGAATTAAATTCAACTTCATAAAAAAAGTAAAAGTTAAAAATTCAAAATTTAAAATTTCAACAAAAGTCAAACTTTGATCCAATTTGACCAAATTTTAAAATTTAAGAAAAGTCTTTATTTTATTAAATTTGGGAAAACATTTCACATCAAATCCAAAATTATACATTAAAATTTCCCATTTATTAATTTCAAAATAATTATATTCAAAGTTACAAATGAATTTTCATTTAAAATATTCACAAAATTCGTGGGTTGTTACATCAAATTTATTACAAGGATCAACAGAGATAGAGCTATGGGATCCTTCGGTAGCAAGATGAACACGAATAGGAAAGACAAGAATGGATTTTAGAATAAAGATAAAGTTCTAAAATTCAAAAGAAATTCTAATTCAGGAGGATCCCAAAGAAAAATTTCAAGCTCGAACGAAGATGATTCTGTAATTAATTTTTTTTACTCCATATGCTAAGTTTTGCTAAACCAATGCTCTGATACCAACTGTAATAACCTGATATTTCGAACCATTCAGATCGACAATCATCCACACATGTAAAATTTGAATTGCTTAAAACAATAGATTGTTAATTTATATTTGACAAAACTCAATATATACAGTAAATAAAATCAATCACAGACACAGAGAAATAAAACAATAAGCAATGGAATAGATGAATTGTAGTTCATGAAGCTACTATATAAACATCAAAATATGAAACAAAAACAATAGAAGTCTCAAATACAAAGGTAACTGACATGTCTGAACATAAACGACAAAATAAACTGAAATAACTGAAAGCTGGATAGATAGATCTTTAAACAAAGCTCCAATCTCTAAAGGTGAGTCTCAAATGCTGTGACACTCGGTCTGACCCGAGCATAAAGCAAAACACTAAGCACTCGAGTCAAGATTAACATTCTTATATTGGTAAATCAACTCAAGTGAAATGTCAAGTGAAATAAAAATAACTTAAAGGATGTTTGGGATTCCCATCCTCTAAGGATTCGTTAAACTATCTGCATACATAGTACAATAGGCTTCATATATAATGTCTACAGTAAAGTAAAATATCGAAATAGCGTTAAGGCGTTACCCATATCCCCCTTAACATATTTTATATATTCCCATAGTCTATACGGTACCATAAGGTCCACCAAACCGGTGGTTTCCCCAAAGGGCACTCCATAGGTACGGTAGAAAACAAACTTGTAGAAGGTGCGATAAGGCATGTGATAAGGCACGCGAGGCAATGCTAGGGTAGGATTATACCATTTTGCGGATCCGGACTGTTGGTAACACATAGCATCTACTAACGCCCACCTCAAGGCACGCTTCCAAAATCAAAGGTGCACCCAATCAAATCACAAAGTAATAGAATGGTATCGAAGAAATGTTCCCAATAGGAGGTGCGATCTCACTTAGCCTGGCATGGCTCCTGTTTTACTCACATCAAGCTGACTCGCGGGAGTCAGGGCTGTGTTAATACCTCATACAGAATCATCTCCAAACCATCCTACTTCATTCTGGAATCTCCACCACGTACAAAGTTGTTAAAGTGGTTTCGGTATTGGCAGAGAGTATGACAATATCTGATACTGGTCTCTTTAACAACCAAACGCTTATTTCACACCATGGTCATTTATAAAATCACTTTCATAATCATTTCAAGCAGTTCGTACTTCATATCAAAATACCAAATTCATTTCAAAATCATATCACTTTCGAAATCATATTCACTTTAAATCATAACAATTCCAACTTAGACATTTTAAAATTTGAAAATACTTTATTTACTGAAATAGTTATAAATTAAAAATAGTTTATATTTAAAAATTGTTAGATATTAAAAGTAGTTTTATATACCAAAATAGTTTGTACATCAAAATAGTTTATAATTAGAATTGTTCCTTCCAATTTTACAAATCAATTCAAATTCTCATTAAACCATTTTAATTTATATCGATTTCAAATCCAGGTTTGAACTACAAATTTAAACCACTTCAAATTCAATAGGTTTCAAAGTTTAAATATTCAAACAATACATAATAACTCAATATGATAAATTTCATTTATATTTCAAATTTCAACTTTAATTTTATTTAAATTTAAAAAATTCATTTTATCATTTTCATACGCATTTAAATAAAATCCCAAATTATAAATTTAAATCAAAATTGAATATTAAATATCTAACTATAATTTACTGAATTTTGAAATATTTACTTAATCACCTTTTATGAACATTTAAATAAAATCTCAAATTCAAACTTAAATTAAATTTAAATATTCAATTTCAGTTTTTATTTAAATTTAAATATATCCACCTAATCACCTTAATCAAAATAAAGTTATAAGGTTATAAAATCATATTCTTAAAATCTCAAAATCAATAGGTTCAAATCAATTCTTATTTATATCCAATTCTTAAACAAATAATATTTCAAATCAATTTCAATTTATCTTTCTAACCGTACTTTATTAAATTTATTACAAAAAACTATTTTTAAAATATTAATAAAATTTTAAATAAATACTTAAACATATTATTTATTACTAATTAAATTAAATTTTGTTAATAAATCTTATTATTAAAATTTAAATTATATTAAATCATATTTTATATATTTAAAAAAGTAAAAAAATAAGTAAAATCCTAAGTGTTCGTTCGGTCAAAGCATTACTCAGCGTGGGCATCGTTCGGTCAAAGCATTGTTCGTCCTGGGCATCGTTCGGTCATGGAGCTGTTCGGCCTGAGTAGTGTTCGGCATCCTATCTAATTCGTTCTCCTCTCCTATCCTTCCATTTCACTGCTCGGCATGTGGCGAATCATGCCGAACCAGAGTTACGCCAAGCCCCAATGCTCGGCACTCCGTCCTTAAGCGGTATGCAAACGAGGACGAATCGTTCGGCGAGTCAAACCGAACCGTGTTGTTCGGCATTCTGGCCAACTCCTACACCTCCTTTGTTCTTTCCCTCCAATCTCGTTCGATACAAGATTTCCGAACCACAATTCATTCCCCAACAACTCCCTCGTGCGCTCATCTCTAGACATTTCTCCTTTCCTCCACATCATCCAGCCCTAAAAAACATCCTAATCATAGCTCGATCCTATACCTATGGGCCACGGATCTAAGTTATGAGTATAAGCCTCATATTAAAACTCTCAGCCGAGGAAAGCAGTTAAGTAGAAGGGTTTGATACCTAGCAAATAGATTGAAGCTCGGGAGAATTCTGGAATTAAGGACACGACTTTGGTTGGTTCCAAGTGACTCGGGAAAAGGGTGATGCGAGGTATGAAGTTCGAGGAAAGAAGGGTAGTAAGATTCTTGAAGTTTGACGAGATTCGTGAAATACGGGATAATGGAGGTAAAGAGTGGAAACAGAAGGAGGAAAATGCCGACTTTTATAGGAGAAGTGGGGAAGTCGAAAAGACTATGCCCGGTGGAACCGGTCAGGGCTGCACCGTTCGGCTTCGGCATACAAAACCTTGTTTGGCATACGTGGAGCATTCGGCTTCGGTTATTACCATTCGGCACACATCACTTCATCTGGTAACCAAGGGAAGCCACCATTGAGGAAACTAATACACTTTGTTCGGTCAAAGCGCATCACGTTCGGTCACGTAATACACTTTGGGAGGCAAGTGTTTCCTGGAGATTTGACCGGACAACTAAATGCTTGGCATTAGCACATTGTTCGGCATTTATTAGTCGGTCGGCACTCGATAGCGCTCGGCATCAGGGAGCGCTCGGCATCAAGGAGCGCTCGGCATTCAGGGAGCGCTCGGCATTCGATAGCGCTCGACATCAAGGAGCGCTCGGCATCAAGGAGCGCTCGGCATCAAGGAGCGCTTGGCATTCAGGAAGCACTCGGCATCAAGGAGCGCTCGGCATCAAGGAGCGCTCAACATCCAATTTCAGTCGGCATCTATGGGATGTTCGGCATGCAAGAGTATTTGGCATTTGGAGTCGTTCGGTATTGTATATCGTTCGGCATTTGTGAACGTTTGGCATTTGTGAACGTTCGGCATGGCAGGATCGTCCGGCATCCCATATTGCTCGGCTTCCAGTATCGTTCGGTACAGATACTTCATTACGCATCCAGAGTGTTCGGCCTCACTTTGTTCGGCATAAGGATATCGTTCGGCATTCATGCCTTATTCAGCATTCAGCTATTCGACATCCACCCAATCCCAATCAACTTCGACTATTGCTCGACATACACTCCCCACTCAGTGCCTCATCCTGTTCGGCATGAAGATGGTGGTTCGGCATTAGGCCGTTCGGCATATTCAGATCGACACGCAGAGCTTACCCCATTTGGGCCGAAGTATTCAGCTACCAGGCCCACCAGAGAAGTCCGACCCATCTTCGTCTATAAATAGGGAGGCAGGGGCACAGTAAAAGGGATCGGAATTTTGAGAACATTAGGGAACCTCTGCCGCATTCCACACTCATCAAAGACTTAATCCTTTCATTTAGCAATTGTATTCAAGTAACTGGAGACAGATTTTATCTGTAATCAATTATCAAGTAAAGGAATAAATATTAACTTCAAAGTGGACATAGGCAGTTACGTCGAACCACTATAAATTTGGTGTTCTCTTCCTCTGTATTGAAAATTGCATATTATACTCTGTATTAACTTACGTTCTTCATTAATCTCTCTACACAATCTTTCTAAACAGGGTTAGTGACCAATTTTGGTGCTAACACAAGGGAATTTAAATTTTTCCAAAAATTCCAAATTCCAATCCTGCCCATTTATATTGAAACATTACTCTGGAAATTTTATCTCATTTGATTATAACTCACATTTATAATTTACATTTACAAATTTTATTTGTTTATCAGAATTTATTTCTTAGCTTTTAATTTTGATTTCAATTCCTTATTCAATTATAAATCACATTTACAAGTCCCATTTATTTTATTAATTTTTTCCTTAATCTTTGATTATTATCTTCAATTTCTAGTTAAATTCCTAACATCCAAGCAACAATATGTTAGCTAAAATGTTTCACAAAAGCTTCCCTTTTATATACAAAATAATTTGGGTAAAATTATTTCATTTACCCTATTTTAAAACAATACTGTGCCAAATTGTTCTATTCAAGTGTTTAGAGATTCCTATCAATAACGTTAATTACTCGTATTGACCAGAATCCATAAACTACTTAATAAATCAATCAACACAATATAAAACCATTTTATATTCACTAACAAATACGCGCTCATATCTATCAATACACTCAAACTCATTTTAGAGTACTATTGACTCTATTCTATGAGTGATCCCCACCAGAGCCAAGGTTATCGCTAACCTAAGCTCTGATACCAAATGTAACTTCCCGACTTTTCCATGCCTGAAAAATCGAACCATCAGGGTTAAAGAAGAAGAGGTAGAAGAAGAAAATAGAAAACAACATCAGAATCTCACATCGCAGCGGAATAAAATACAATAGACAATAACAAGTCTTTACACAAATCAAAACTATATCTGTTTATACTTTACATCATCAGAGTACACATCAGAGTACAATACAATCAACATCATGCCTCGGGACAGTTATAATAATAACTTGTCCCACATACAGAATACACAACACGGCGGAATATACATAAACAAATACGAGAGATACGTCTCGCCATCCATCTCGTCTCCTGAGCTCCACAGCATCATATCCTGTATCTTATAATACTCGGTCTGACCCGAGCATCATAATAAAACAATACCCGAGTCAGTCTGGATAACTAGCGTGAGAAAATCACACTCAAATTGATTATTAAAGTTTCAAAATCCTTTGAAAACAAAAGCATCTAGTAAGACCACGCCACAAATAAACATGTCGGGTTTTTCCCTTAAGATAGCTAAAACACTTTTATCAAATTCGTCTGATATTATAATAGTGTCTTTAGAAAGTAAAATAGATTCTAGCTGAAATTCTTGCATCTCACGTTTCAGCAATAGTTGGGCACAATCAAAACCGTACAGGCACGTAGGGAGAATGGATTTCCAACGAATGAGTAGGCACTGGGGTACCACCTGTCACGGTACGTGGCCTAGATCACAGTACCGAGGAGCACGCCCGCTCCCCTGCAACACAAGGCCGGAACCATCCCTTACTGGATAATTCCGAATAAGATCACCCCACGATTGTGATCAGCAATCGCACCACTAAGCCGAAATAAAAAGGGACATCTAGATAGGGATGACCTTACTCTCAAGTGAGGGCTACCCACGAAGCCTTGCTGCATAACCCCTGATTTTCAGTCATTCCCGGTCGATGAGGCTTGAGGCCAAGCGTTACCTTTTTAGAACATATCCCTTAGAATGTCCATCGTCCAACTGACGATGTTCAAAAAGCATTCATCCTTACAAGTCCGTTCCGGGTCCGAACGAAACCGAAGGCACTATTCCTACTACATCCATTTTGGAAACATCCTCAGGATTAGTAGCGATTAGCCCTTGCACTTCACTGCTCCATCTACGACTCCGAACTCGTTTTTCCACGAAAACGTACAAACCGGATCGAAGTGGTTTACGAGAAATTAATCCCGATCCCGGTCTCTTCGAAACGATCAGCGCATTGGCCAATATTGATAGTTGGTGATTTAACTATCAATTAACATTCACAACCAATCATCAAACCATAATAATTTTCCCCAAATTATTATTTAATCAAAAATTAGCTTCGCAAGATATATTTCCCATTTTTCAACCCATTTTGAAAACAGTTTCCAAAACATATTCCTCTCACGGAATAATTTCTCAAATATTTATTTCCACTGAAAAGCACCAAGTACAAAACTTTTAGATTTTAGAATAAATTTTTAAAGCGTTTTATTTTAAAATATATTTAACATTTAAATTAAAAACTACTTTAATACTTTATTAAAAATCTATACTTAAGAGTATTTAAAACAAGGCTACTTTATAACATATAAGACTGGATTTTCTATCTTAAAACAAAATAATTAAATCACCTTTAAGTAATTACTACAGAAATAAATTTGAAAATAAACTTATTTTAAAGTTTAAACATTTAGATATAATAAATTTGTAAAACATACTTTTAAACAACTTTGAAACTTTTGGTTATACTTTTAAAATTTGTTTTGAATACGTACTTGGCTATCTAGGAAAATACACTTCTCTTTCACCTTATTAAAAATAAATCACTATTTATTTTTAAACAAATTACCATTCCTTAATAAATTCCAATCGTGAAATTATTCTTCCAAACATCCACTGATATATCACTTCACTTTTATAGACCCAGTTTATAGTTTTCCAAAGTCTTACTTTTCTTTTAAAATTCCAATTCAACGGTTAAATAAAATTTCAAATTGATTTCCAATTTACTTTGCTTTTAAATAAATTTCCTTACTTCATTATTTCAAAATCCATTAACTTTAAATTTCATTTCTTTATTATGAATTAAAAATCTTTTAGCTGAAAATACAAATTCCAGAATTTTCCCAAATTTCTTCCTTATTCTTTTAAGTAAGTTTAAACCTTAAATTTTAAAATAAATTCTTTTTCCTTTACATAATAACACTTAAGTTTTAAATGCATTATTTCACTATTTATTTAAAATCCCTTTTTTCCATACTAGGGATCTATTAATTAGGATCTTAAAAATCATTTTTATCCTTTTCAAATTCATTCTTAACATTATTCACGTTTCCTATAATTAGTTAACTTAACAATTTTACTCTTTTATTTTCTTTCTCAAAAATCCAATTTTAGAGATTGGGGACTCATTATACCCAAATATATTAATTCCAACCATAGTATCCAATATTCTAATTTTCAATGAAATTCATCACAGAATATCAAATAATCATAACACAGAATATTAGAATGATCTATATAATTTTGAGGAATCCAGTTGGATCCCTCCAACCTGTTTTCCCTGCATCCACAGATGTTAGCGCAATACCAATTCCACTTTAAGGTGGAATATCACGGTATATGAGATTAATATAATATCACCCACTATTATGTGGCGCATAGGATCTTATCCGCTATATAATGCGGGAATATCAATAACTCCAATATATATATATACACACTACTATATATGTCATCACATCCAATCAATTCAATCATTCAACCAGTTATTTAAATTTAACCATTTAAATTTAAATAATAATCCAGATCAGTGAGATTAACTCACCTTTGACTTTTAATTTGTAGTCCGATCCAACAGGCTATTTCCTTCATGATTTCGGACCTTGTATAAACATTATACGACTTGTTAACATTTTAAATAATTAAACAATCAATTTCCTTTAAATTAACTAATAATTTAATTTAAACTAATTCTCCTTTAATAAAATATTATTAGTGACTAAAATAATTTAATAAATTAATGAAACAAATTTACCACCATAATACATTATTCTAATATTAAATCGTAGGTTTTATATGTGTATTGTATACTTACTTTATTTTATTTTCTTTGAAGCTACATATACTTAAAATAATCTACATAAATTAAATATTTATATAAATTCCTACATATTTTTTCTTCAAAATCCTAGCTGTGTATATATATATATATGTCAAAAAATGTTTTCTGTTTTAAATCATACATATATTATTTATTTATTTTTTTATCTGTTCAACCCGAAACCCACAGTTGAACCAGAATTTTGAAGCTGAAATCAAAACACACAAAAGAAAAATGTGAGAGATACTCACCACATCGCCGTCGACATCCCACAAGGCCGTCGACCCAGAAACACCTCTTCCCCAAAGACTCGCTCGAACCCTAGGTTAGCAGCTCCTCTATGTTGAAGCCTCACCCTCGACGCCACGTTGCCATCTCTAACATCGGCCATACAAATGATGAACCGCCTCCACCAAATCGCCTTCAAGAGCGAACGCTACGCCCCCCCCCCTCCCCACATCGGCATCACCCGAAGCTCGTTTGAATTGCTTTCAATTCGAAGTGCGAGACTCTCTCCCTCTCGTATCCGATCGATTTGATTCGAACGAAGGCGACTCCGGCTATAGATTTTGAATGGGGGATTTTTTTTTCAATGAACAAATTGCGTTCGATTTTAGAGGAGGAAAGGGCACGGTCCTGATCGACTGAAGAGAGAAGTAAAGGATTTCGTTCTGCCATTTCTTTTTATTTTGAATTCGTCTGCTTTACGTGATTAAAAGGAGAAAACAAGGGAGGCAGGATTTGAACTCGAGGTGATTGTTGCGTGAAGAATCTGGCTGCAGTGATTTAAAGAATGACAAAATAACGGCTGATGGGAGATAGAAAATAGGCTGATGGGAATATAGATTTTAATGTTGAAAAAATTATATATTTAAATTTAAATCGACCCGAATCCGCAATTCAAAATCTTAACCTCCTACCGAGGCGTGTCGCTAGGCGTTTATAATGTTATACACCTATTCAGAACGTAATGGAAAAGATTTCGAGTCCTAATTCGGTCGTACGAAGAAGATAGCCTTTTTAGACCTAGTTATTATATTGAATTTTCGATATAGATTTCAGCGCGTTTGCCTATCGTACGCTCACATAACAATTCCAAACGTTGCGAAATTTGAAATCCGATAATAATTCAATATTACGGATCTAATGAAACTGGTTTCGTCGAATTCCAAGGCTATGCCTCGGAAGGCTATTTTTTTAAATATCAATTTAAAAGATATATTTTT
This sequence comes from Allium cepa, assembly GCA_030765085.1. NCBI lineage: Eukaryota > Viridiplantae > Streptophyta > Magnoliopsida > Asparagales > Amaryllidaceae > Allium > Allium cepa. The sequence continues at coordinate 247,548,745 of CM060930.1, forward strand.
AAAACTGAACAAAAGACATTTAAATTCAATTTTAAAAATTCTATCACCTTCAGTATTGTCAATGTAAATTCCCTAAGCGTTCAAATTATTTTAGCAGGCTTAAAACTCCAATTTTCATATTTTACCCAATTTCTAGTAATTAAATCAAATAGTTAAATTATCCAAATAATGGTGATATTTGAAATTCAAGTTAGAAACTAACTTTCAAATATTTAAAATTAATTAAATATTCCAATTTCAAATTCCAAAATTCCAGGTCGTCACAGTCTAATCGTTGGTGAAGATAGCTGGAGCATCAGAGATCCTAGGAAAAATACTAGGTGAAATTATTAGCTACCATGGTGATCGAACTTTGACGATGTAGGGTTTTAACGCACGTTTGGGTTGTGGTCAGAATTCGAGTCGCTGCATCATCGTCGGTGGATTGGAGTTGATCGCTCCGGTGGGATTAGTTGCGGGAGGTGTTGGCACGGCTCTGGACAAATTTTCGAGGCCTCTCATGGCTTAGAGCGGTGGCATAATGGATTGCGTGACGATCAATTTTGTGCCAGTTTGGACCCGATGGCTAGTTTGCGATTTCGTAGTAGTTACTGGTGTCTGGGTGGTCTGGTGTTCTAAGAGGGTTGTCGTTGACTCGATGATGGCTGAAGCTTCGACCATGGATGGCCATTCCGCCTATGCATGTGCACGATTGAAGTTCGTGCATCAGGGGTGAAATGGTTTGGGAAGCAGATGAAACTCGAGCTAGTGTGCGGGGTAAACGTGGGTTTACTCGAAGTAAAGTGTGTTCGCGTGAGTGGCTCGAAAGTTCTCGGGGATTTGGAAATTTAGCTCGGGTATAACTTCGGGAAGGCTGGATCTTTGCTCGGGGTTGTGTTCGAAGTAGCTCGTGTGGGTTTAGGTGTGTTACAGTTTTAAGTTTAAAGCAAAAAAACTTTGAGTTCAAGGTTTCAATTATAAAGTTGAAAGAAAAATTTGTTACCAGGTTTCAATTATAAAGCATGAACAACCTTTAAAGTTATTTTAAATAATTAAGTTTTCTTAGCAATCTAGTTAAAACAAAATTTTAAAGCATGTTTAAAATAAATAAGTTTTTCAAAGGAATACAAAGCCAAATTTCCAAAGTAGATTGGATTAAACAAGGTTCAAGTTTTATTTTTAAAGGCAAATGTTTAAAACTATTTTGGTTTATAAAATTTTGTATTAAAATAATTATCTTATTTGATCTCTAATTGTTTTTAAACAAAAAGGATTTCAAGCATTCGATTTAAATGATGATTAAGTGGTTAAGAAAGATAAATGGTTTATCTTTGATTTATTAAAGTTTTAAGTAACTAAAGTATAATTACTTGAGGTAGTTGATAAAGTATAATTAATCTAAGTAATTAAAGGACAATTACTCAATGGGATTAATTAAAGGATAATTTATTTCTTAACTAAGGATAATTAATTAATATAATTAAGGTAATTAATTTAAGAAGTAATTAATTAACTGAAGGTTAGTTAATTAATAAAAGTAATTAATTAATGGTAAAAGTTAATTAAGTAATTAAGGATAATTACTTATTTTAAATTAATTAGGATTAATTAATTAAATGATAATTAATTAAGGGTTAATTTAATTATTAATTAATTAAGGATAATTAATTAATTAATTAATTTATTAAGATTAATTCTTTAATAATTAAAGGTTAATTAATTCATAAATTAAGGTTAATTAATAAATAATTAAAGGATAATTAACTAACATAAACTGTAATTAATTAATGTTAATCAACCAGAATTTGTGATTAATCTGATTTCAATTAATCAGATGAGCAATTAACCTTATTTATGGATGATTGTATTCTATTGAATGTTGTGAATTGTTTTGTCATCTCTGCTTTGTGATTTGAATTATTTTAATTCAAGATGTGATGGATGTAATTTATTTATAATGCATTTATATTATCTATCTGTGATTCTGTGTATATAGATAAGCGTTATAGTTTATACCGCTTATCAATTATATATTGCTGTATTGGAATATGTGTTGGTTGATGATGTTGCACTTTTATTATGTAAAACCCTGGACCATACTTATACACACACAAATATGGATTGCACGTGGAAATTGGTTAAGTCACAGATTTTTGAAATAGTTTCAAAATTGAATTTTTGAATTTAAATAGTTTTGGGAATGGATTGGGTTTAAAATAAAAAGCTTTTGAAAAGGAATTTTCAAAGAAAAAGTAATTTTGAAGTAACTTGATTAAGTTTTGAAGTTCAAATAATTTGATTTAAATTTAGATTCAAAATTTGAATTTGAATTCTATTTATGATTTAAAAAGATTATACAAGTTTATATGGGTTTTAAACGATTTTAAAAGTGTTGTTTTAGGACTTTGAATTTAACCCAAAGATTTTAACTTATATAAATGAACTCGAATTTTTTCGAAATAAAAACTATTTTTTTTTTTAAATAATAAAACTTTCATATAAGATATGAATTTCCAATTTGTGTTAAAGGGATTTTCTCAAGTTTGAAATGAAAATGATTTTCCAAGTTATGAATAAATCTTTGGAAACGGGTTTGAAAGCTATAAGTTAAATCCTTAACTTAAAGTGAATCCTAATTGAAATGGAAATTGTTTGAAAATCTATGAATTAATCTTTGTGAAAAATGGGTGAACTTTGTGAAGTAAATCTTTTTGTTTAAAAGATTTAATATGGTAATTTGTTTAAACCATTTGAAAGAAAAAGTTTTGGGTAATAGGTTATGACTTAACTGAAATCCCATTATCCATATGTTTTAAAATATTGCGCTCATTACTCGGTTTAGCCGAGAGAGGACCTTGTGCCATATAACCCATTCCGAATAGTGATACGACGTATACGGATCGCATTTGAAGACCGGTGTTGAAGACCGGGTATTTGCGAGAATAGTAGGATAACCTATCGATTGTCTCTGCACCGAGTACCTATGGTATAGAGATTCCCTAAGTGATGGGAAGTCCAATCGGGATTGTGAATACCCGGATTGTAAGAGCTTCTTTGGAAGTGCCTTCGGTTCTGTTCGAACCCGGAACAGACTTGTATGGTTGTGTGTCTGACATTACACTTTGAGATATAAAACTGATTTCTTTCAAATACATTTCTATTTGGTGGCAGAGATTTATTCTCTTAGCTTAACACCCTTCTCTGAGACGTACGAGCTCAGAGGTTTTGTAGTTGAAGGTTATCAGTGATATACTCCCAATTGTAATGTGGCATGTCGAGTGCTGCTGTGTGTTGATGATCATTTGTTGATCAAAGCATGGCTTTGTGAAAAGCGTAGCTTTGTAGTCGAGACCTTATCAGGACCTCACACCCTGGAAATGGTCGAAACAGGAAAGATGCGGCAAGTTCATGAGGGTCGCTCCCCTTAGGGTATGTCATTTCCTTCTAGAAAAGGAAGTATCAGGTATGGAGCCCTGATACTTAACTTATATGATTGCTCCAATTTCATTACTATATGGTTTTTGCTTTGTTGATGCACATCGGATAAAGGTCCCAAAGGACCGGGGGATGGCATATTCGTGTAGTAGTTACCTAGTTAGAGAGGTAACCCGGCCTGGTGTTGGCAGAGAACTGGTTAAGTTCTCGGGACGTCCCGCCAGAGGCGTACCCATGTGGCAGTAGGAAGTTCCTTAGCCTGACCATTTGTTGGAAATCCAATCACCAATACGCACCTTTTACAGTTTTAGTTGTTAAACCTGCAATTTACTTATGGTGGCCACCACTGTTTAGATGGTAGCTATAGTAGGCATAGTTCGAAATGTCTATGCTGGCTAAGATTAATATTATAATTTCAAAATGGCTTCCTACACTATGCACTAGTAATAATATCAAAGAATTTTTCTCGTATCAAGCATATTTGACTATCATAAGAAGAAATCTCCTCCAATTCTGCGATTGCATTGTGTGTGTGGCGGGAGGTCTTATGGTAGTTTCATTTCCAAAAAGCATTACGGATTTTTTTAATTGTTTTGTTCAACCCAAATGTTTTGCTTGCTCATACCAGTCCCACAGACCTGGATTTTATTGTTCCCTTCCTAAACTCTAGGTGCCCACAATTTTCCACACGAACAGTCTAGAGTTGGGCTTTTCAGATAGCCAGGTTTAGTAGATTATCTAGAGCTAGTTCAATAGCCATGACTGCACTTGCTTAGCTTAGTGCAACATGATTGGGAGTTCGAGCTATTTCTGAATTGGTGCTTTGTAGATGGAGATTACTGATACTGGAGTTCTCTCATGAAGACCATATTGGAGATATTGTTCAGCTTCTGTTGTTATCTTTTCTTTCCGCTGCTATTGTCTTGTGTCATATCTCTGATGTATATTGATATTCATTATATCATCAATGTATCTGAATATTGTATCAACTGTTGTATATCAAATGTATTATTCATTTCTTCCGCTGTGTTGTTATACTTAATTGTGTTATAAGCTCCGGCGAACCAGATTCGACATTTGGATCTGCGGTATTTGAATACAAGTGACGTATTCAGTGCCGATTTTCGAAGGTCGAGTCAGGATCGCTACAGTTTTTTCTTTGTAAATAGGGGTTTTCCAAACGAATTTGTGTTAACTACTTTCTTATATTTTCTCTCCTCTTTCACTCTCTTGATTTCTAAAAGAAATTCTACTCAAAATCTTCTTAAATTCAACCGGAACTAAATTCAAACCCTATTGTTTGATTCTCTACTATTTCCTCTCTAATCTCTTTGATCTCTCTTACTATATCAAGATCAATATGCTATTCAAGAAGGTTATAGGAACATTTGTATTCAAGATCAAGAAATTGAGTCTATAAACTCTACCAAATCATACTCTTATACGCTTGGGTATGCTTGGTGTCCTTGAAATCCAAGTGGATGTGCTTGTTTCCCGTCTAAGTCAAGTAGGTATGCTTGGTGTCTCGTTTGAACCCAAGTGGGTGTGCTAATTTTCCATCTGAATTCAGTAAATGTGCCCGAGCTTAAAAAATTTGAAGGGTGTGTCTCATAGTCTTAAAATTGAGATTGTATTAACTTTGATATTTGAAAAGAATTCTATATAAGAAATTTTACAGGACTGGGTATAGGGTAACTCAAAACCAGAATGCACAATAAACATCCATGTTGTGCAACCATGTTAACTACGCAACCATCTACTCAACCAAAGTGCAGTGAGATTGTGTACTGTGGACATACTATATGTAAGTTCAATCATACCGTGAGTGTGTCATCATCACATATAAGTATGTATGAAAATACCCTAAACATGCATAAAGATTTCTACATGAGTGCAAAGTGATTGCGAAAAGCGCAAAAACCATTTCCTACCATCCAATCTAGCAAACATAATGCAACCTAAACCTTAATTTTGGAGAGAAAAGTTTACCGGTTAAAACCTCAGGATGAGAGATCCTCATCTTTTCTTCAGTTTCCTATGTGCTTTCCGCCTGGGTTGTCTCTCTATTGTACTTGAACCAGCCTAATTTCTTTGTTGTGGAGATTTCTAGTTCTATGTTCCACAATGCGTGTGGTGACACGTGATGTTATCGGCTCCGTCTAAATATCTCCCAATTGATCAGGCTCTACCACAACAGTTGTGTTATGAAGGCATTTCCTCAAATGTAAGATGTGAAAAACATCGTGGACTCCTTCCAATCTATTCTATAGCCGCACGTAATAAGCAAGTCTTCATATCCTTTCTAAAATTTGGAAAGACCCAACAAATCTGGGTGCCAATTTCCTTGACTTTCCAAACCTTACGCCTTTCCTAAGAGGGAAGACTTTGATAAAAATCGAGTCTCCAACCTCAAACTTAATCTCTTTCCTTCTCTTATTCGCATAGGATTTTTGACGGTCTTGCGTTGCCTTCATACGTAGCCTCATCAACTCTACTTTTTCTGAAGTATCGTCAACCAGATATGGTCTAAGTAGAATTTTGTCGGTAGTATCATACCAACAATTTGGAGATTTGCATGGCCTTCCTTAAAGGGAGGCCATACCAATTGACTCTTGGTAACTATTATTTTACGCAAACTCGACTAACGATCGATGTTTTCCAGTGTCCTCTGAAGTCCATGATACAAGCTCTCAATAAGTCCTCCAAGATTCTATTCACCCTTTCAATTTGACCATCGGCCTGTAGTGGTAAGCAGTGCTAAGATTCGGTAAAGTTCCTAAAGCTGCCCGCAAACTACCAAACAGCTCGCTAGTCAATAAAGGGTCCCTATCACGAACAATGCTCATTGGGACTCCATGTAGTTGAACCACCTCTTTAATATAAGTCCATGCTAGAGATGCTACGATCCTATTGTTTCTAATAGGAATAACATGAGCACTCTTAGTGAGTCTATCTACTACGACCCAAATAGCTTCACTTCCCCTATGACTCCTAGGCAATCTTTCTACGAAGTCCATCGAAATGTATTCTCGTTCCCAAGCCGGAACCTCCATAGGTAACAATGATCCTCCAGGTTTTCCTTGCTTAGCCTTTATCCTTTGACATGTCAAACATCTAGCAACAAACTCAGCTACTGTCTTCTTCATTTTCGGCCAAAAGAAAATTCTCTTTATATCCTTATACATTTTATCTCCTCCGGGGTGAATGGTCATCTTAAAGCGGTGACAGTCTGCAAGCACTCCCTCCAAAGCACTTTCAATAATTGGGACATAAAAGCATCCATCCCTTCTTGAACATGCCTTCTCATCAACTTCATATCTACTAACATGGGGAAAAAGTTCTCCTCTTCTTAACTTATCCAAAATCTCTATTATCTTCTCATCCTTCTTTTGCTCAAGCCTAATGCGGTCCATCAAAGCTGGTCTAACCTCTATCATTACCAAAAAGCCTTGGATGGGTTCTGTTAACGGTTGGAAGTTAAAATCTAAGAGGAATTTCAAAATGCCTCCATTCATGTATAGTACCTGCGGTAGCATGTCTCCGATTAATGGCATCTGCGACAACGTTCCCTTTTCCAAGGGTATATTGTGTACCAAAGTCGAATGATGCTATGTACTCCATCTACCTCTGCTGCTTAAGTTTTAAATCTTTTTGGGAAAATAAGTATTTGAGTGATTTATGGTCAATGAATAACTCAAACCTTTATCCTAAAAGATATTTCCTTAACTTCAAGGCAAAGACAATAGTTGCCAACTCCAAGTCATGAACTCGCTATCACTTTTCATAGTCCTTCAATTTCCTACTAGTGTAAGTTACTACTCTTCCTTCTTGCATAACAACTTCTCCTAATCCAGTGTTGCATACATCCGTTAAAATTGTAAAAGGCTTTGTCTCATCCGGTGTGACGACCCGGAATTTTAGATATTTGAAATTGGAATATTTAATTTGCTTTTAAATATTTAAAAGTTAATTATTAACTTGAATTTCAATTATTAGAGTTTATTTGGCAATTAAATTATTAAGTTTAATTAATGGAAGTTGGGTAAAATCTTGAATCGGGAGCTTTAATCTTGTTAAAAATGTTTTAAAGGCTTAGAAAATTTATATTGATAATACTGAAGGTGATAGAACTTTTAAAATTGAATTTAAAAGTGTTTTATTTAGTTTTGAAATTATATCGTTTAAATTGAATTTAAAAATAGTCTTCCGGGGGCACAGTCTCGGAATTTGACGAAACCAGTTCCATTGGGTCCGTAATAGTGTATTATTGTCGAATTTCAATTTTCGTAGTGTTTGGAGTTGTTATGTGAGCGTACGATATACAAACGCGCTGAAATTTACATTGGAAATTTAATATAATAACTAAGTCCAAAAGTTATCTTCCCCATATGATCGAATTAGGACTCGAAACCTTTTCTATTGCGTTCGAAATAGGGGTATAATATTATAAACGTCTAGCGACATGCCACAATAAGAGGTCAAGATTTTAAGTCGCATTTATCGGAACAATTTGAATTTAAATTGAATATATCTATACAGTCGACTCCAGTTAAAATCCTATCCACAGCAGTGCTTTTCGCTTTCCCCAGCACAACTTTTCCCTATCACTGTAGCTTGTTTCCCTAACACGCAAAAATCAAATCAAAGCCGACAACTCCCTTCGTTAAACCACATATATTCCTTCCATCCACATTAGTTCAAACCAAAACAAAAAAAAATAAAACAAAGAAATTATGGCCGAAACAAAATCCCTCCTTTCCTCCTCTTTCTGTTAATCGAGACCTTACCCTTTCCCTTCCAAAAAAAGGAAGAATCGAAGCCAATTTCGCTTACGATTAGGCCAGGTTTTGTCGACGTTCATAGAGGGATAGCAATCGATCGTTTGATGGGAGTTTGGCAGTGATGAATCGGAGATCCATCGTGTGGCAGTCGCGTTTTCATCTAGAGTTAGGATGCATGTTTGACTCGCGTGCGAGAAAGGTACGTGGTAGTGGATGTGGGTTTCGGCGATGGTGGTCCGGCGATTGACAGGTTGCAATGGAGGCGACTTCGCGTGTGCGAGGCAGAGGTGTAGTTCGCCTGTAAGGTGTTGCTGTTTTCTTCGATTCAAATTTAAAATTTAATAAATAAATATTCATATATATATATATATATATATATGCAGAAAGAAATAAATATATATATATAACACGGTATTTGGTTTTACAGTAGAGTCTATTTATTTATTTTTTCCTTTCGGGCTAAGGATTTATACATACATATATACACATACCTATTTTAAATAGTTAAACAGAAATATATGTATAAGATTTTGAAAATAAGATTTTGGAATGTTGAAGAGTTTATATAAAATTGGATTTTTTTAATCTATATAGATATATTTGTATAAGTAAATAATTTCAAAATTTAATATACATATTTTCACTTAACCATTTATTGAAGATAATGTATCGGAGATTTATTTGTTTAATAGACTTATTCAACTATTTTAATTACTAAAAATAATATATTAAAGAAAATTAGTTTTAAATTTAATAATTGGTTAATTCCATCTATTAAACGGAAATTAATTGTTCAATCGGTTCAAATATTAATAAAATCACATAAAATTGTTTATAAAAGGTTTAATACTGTGAGGAAAACAAGTCAGGATTGGATCGGATTGCATATAAAAATCAAAGGTGAGTTAATCTCACTCTTCTGGATTGCTATTTAAAATTTAAATGGTTAAATTTAAATTTTTGGTTGAATAATTTGATTGATTTGATATGGTATATAATATAGTAGTATATAGTATATATTGCAGTGATTGATTTCCCGCATTTTATAGCGGATGAGACCCTATGTGTCGCATAATAGCGGATGATATTATATTAATCCCATATACCGTGATATTCTAGCTCGAAGTGGAATTGGTATTGTGCTAACGTCTGTGGATGCAGGAAAAACAGGTTGAAGGGATCCAACTGGATTCCTCAAAATTATTTCGATTATTTGATATTCTGTGATATGAATATTTCATATTCTGTGGTGAATTATATTGATAATTGGAATATTGAATGTTATGGTTTGCTTGAATATTCGGTACCCTAGTTTACCAAAATATATAGAATTGGATTTTTGGGAAGAAAATAAAGGAATGGATTTCAAGTAAAATAATTATAAATAATTTGAATAAATTTGAGAATAAATTTAGATAAGAATAAAAGTGATTTTCAAAATTCTAATAAATATGGAAAAGGGAAATTTTGATTAAACAGAGAAATAATGAATTTAAAAACTTATGTGATATTATTTAAAAGAATAAATAATTTATTTTAATTCAAGGTTTAAATTTAATTAAAAAGGAAAGAAGGAATTTGGTAAATCTGAAATTTGTGTTTCAGTTTAAAAAAATTTATATCATAATAAGAAATAAAATCTGAAAGTTAATGAATTTGGAAATAAATGGATTAAGTAAGGAAATTTATTTCAAAGTAAAATAAATTGGAAATCAATTGGAAATTGATTTAAGTGTTTAAATTTGGAATTTTAAAAGAGAAGTGAGATTTTGGAATTTATAAACTGGGTTTTATAAAGTGTAATAAAATATCAGTGGATATTTGGGAATAAATGCAAGGTGGGAATTTATAAAGAAATGTAAATTGGTTTAAAAAATAAATGGTGATTTATTTCTTTAAGATGTGAAGAGAAGTGTATTTCCCTGGATAGCCAAGTACGTTTTTCAAAAAAAAATTAAACATAAGCTAAAAGTTTAATGTTGTTTTAAAAAGCATGTTTTAGAAAATTTATTATTTCTAAATGTTAAATTCCAAGGTTAGTATTTCCAAAATCTATTATTGTAATAATTATATAAAAGTGACTTGGTATTATGTTTAAAAAGAGAAATTTAGTTTATATTTATAAAGTGGTTTTATTTTAAATATTCTTAAAGTATATATTTCTACAAAGAATTAAAGTAGTTCTGATTTCAATGTTATAAGTATATTTTACAATAAAGTGCTTTTAAATTATTTTAAAATCTAAAAGTATTTTGTACTTGGTGAAATAAATTTTTGGGAAATGCATTTCATGGAAGGGAAACTGATTTGGAACTGTTTCAAAAGGGGTTTGAAAATGGAAATATATCTTGCGAATATATTTTGAGATTAATAAATAATTTAGAAAAATTATTTATTGATGGATGGATATTAGTTGATAGTTAAATCACCGACTATCAATATTGGCCAATGCGTAGATCGTTTCGAAGAGACCAGAATCGTAATATATTTTTCGAAAACCACTTCGATCCGGTTTGTACATTTTCGTGGGGAAAATGAGTTCGGAGTCGAAGATGGAGCAGTGAAGTGCAAGGGCTAGTCGTTACTAATCCTGAGGATGTTTCCAAAATGGATGTAGTAGGAGTAGTGCCTTCGGTTCCGTTCGAAACCGAGACGGACTTGTATGGACGAATGCTTTCGGAACATCGTCAGGTGGACGGTGAGCATTCTAAGGGATATATTCTATAAAGGTAATGCTTAGCCTCGAGCCTCATCAACCAGGAATGACTGAAAATCAGGGGTTATGCAGCAAGGCTAAGTGGGTAGCACCCAATTAGGATGAGGTCATCCCTGTCTAGATGTCCCTTTTTATTTCGGCTGTGTGGGCAGTTTCTGATCCCAACCGCGGGGTGATCTTACTCAGAATTATCCGGTAAGGGGTAGTTCCAGCCCTGTGTTGCAGGGGAGCGGGCGTACTCATCGGTACTATGATCTAGGCCACGTACTGTGATGGTGGTACCCCAGTGCCTAGTCATTAGTTGGAAATTCATTCTCCCTACGTGCCTTTACGGTTTTGTTTGTATTACCCATGATTGTGGCTAGTATGCTGGAATTTAATTAATGTAACAATTTCGACTATTTGAATAAGTATTTGTATATAGACATTATAATAGTATCAGAGGATTTTATAAAAAGTGTTTTGGCAACCGTAAGGTAAAAGCCTGACATGTTTATTTGTGGCGTGGTCTTACGAGATGCTTTGTTTTTCAAAGGAATTTGGAAACTTTAATAATCAAATTGAGTGTGATTTTCTCACGCTGGTTTTCCAAACTGACTCGGGTGTTATATTATTATGATGCTCGGGTCAGACCGAGTATTGCAGATACAGGATAGGATTCATTGGAGCTCAGGAGACGAGCTGGATGGCGACACGTACTTCCGTACTTGTTTAGAATATTCCGCTATGTTGATTTCTGTATATTCAGTTGTGTGAGGATAGGTTATGATTACTGTCCAGCTATGTGTTATGTATACTCTGATGATGTATTGTATAAACAGATTTGTTTTTGTGTGAAGACCTGTTATTATATATTATATTTTATTCCGCTGCGATTGTTAGATTCTGATGTTGTTTCCTATTTTCTTCTTCTACCTCTATCTTCTTAACCCTAATGGTTCGATTTTTTTCGGGTATGAAAAATCGGGCTGTTACAACCGGAGTTGTAAGAACATGTGCACTTATCAATAGTCCCTTATGTTTCCTGAATGCTTTAGTGCATTTATCATCCCAAGAAATGACTAGATTCTTCTTAGTGAAGCAAGTTAAAGAGACTACTATTTTTGCAAAGTCCTGTATAAACTTCCTATAATAGCCTACCAACCCAAGAAAGCTCCTAACTTCTGTTGTATTCTTTGGAATTCTCCACTCTTGAACAGCTTCCACTTTTACGGGATCCACCACCAATTCTTGCTCAAAAAGGGACGTATCTAAGAAATCTTACCTCCTTCTTCCAAAAGTGGCCTTTTGCAAATTTGGCTCTAAGTTGGTGCCTCCTCGAGGTCCATAGTATCTTTATTAAGTGATTATCATGCTCTCCTACACTCTTGGAGAATACTAAGATATCATCAACAAACGCTATGATGGATTTATTGAGTTGTCCCTTAAATACCATCTTCATCAAATCTACAAAGTATATGTGGGCATTCGTCAATCCAAAAGGCATAAACTCCCACTCATAGAGTCCATCTGGTGTATAAAATATTGTCTTCGACTTGCTGTCCTCCACGATCCTCAACCGATGAACCCAGTTAACAAATCCAATTGGGAGAAACTTTAGCTCCTACAAGTTGATCAAACAAGTCACCTATCCTAAGTAAGGGATATCTATTCCTTGTCAACTTGTTAAGTTCCCTATAGTCGACACATAGTCTCAATGACTCGGTTGTCATAGTGGCAAAAATGATAGGGGCTCCCTTATTCTGAAGTACTTCATCCAATGAATCCTTTCTACAACAGCTTCGAGATTTTCTTGTCCACCTTATGCCTTTCTTTAGGGGCCATGTTCCTTAATGACAAAGCAACTAGTCTAGCATCTTTCTCCAAATCAATCCTAAACTAAATCTCCTTCTGGGGTAGGAGACCTGAGACTTTTCAAAGACATCAAAAAATTCTTGGAATACGTGTACTGATGAAAGCTCAATACGAGATAGGCTCAACGAGTACAAATATCTTGACTTGACTGAGTTTTGGGGTGTATAATGGACCTTTAATTCTTGCCATCTACAACTCTTTTATTGTACAACCCTCATATCATAATCCAAAATTGTCTATAGTAAGATAACTAATCCATTCCCAAAATAAGTCCACACCCCTCAAAATTTAGAATGTACGCATTACATATGAAATCAATGTTACATATGTCCACAACTAAGTCTTTGCAAATTAAAGAGGGACGTGTCGCTCCCTAATAGGAATAGAGACTGCTATTGGACTGGTGACATATTGGGTTTGAAGATTTAAGGAGTTAACTGTTGGAACTGGGCCAGCCCACAGCAGTAGTGGTGGGTGTATTTCAATTTTCTTTATCCTATTGGATCTTTATCGCGCCTATGAAGTCTAATTCATTTAGAAAATTCTAAATTTGTTTTAAATAAAATCATGTATTTTATTTAAATTTAAGTATTTTGTAATCTAAAGTTAATTTGAATGATTTAATTTATATGTATACATGTACCATATACATATACATATGTGTGCGCATGTAACATAATAATCCATGAAGGGTATAACATGCTCATGTATAGATGTTAGGATTTACATTGCAACAGACACATTAGCTCATTTTGTATGTATTGTATGTTGTCTAAATATGTGCATAAATCTATAATGCAAAAAATATTTATATAAATACGTATACATATATTTAAAATATATTTTATAACTAAAAGTCTCAAAATTAAATAAATAAATATATATATATAATTTAAAGCATTCGTATAAATATATATATATAATTAAACATATAAAATTATACATACTATATATATAATAATTAAAATTATATATATGGTAAAATAAAATGTATATATATGAAGAATTATTTACGTTCAAATACTTAAAATACAAATATATATTTTAAAATTATTTCCAGATCGAAATTAGCATAATAACATAAAATAATAATTTTATCATTGTTATATATATATTTAATAAATAGTTTTGATCATAATAATTAAAAATATTAGTAATAAATATAAAAAATCAAATTTTAAAATTTACAAAAATTTAGGATCATAAAATACAGGTTAAAAAAATGTTTATGAATTTTTGAAATAAAATATTATTTTTAATAAATAAAGGAAATGTTCAACCGAAGTAGTTTAAATATTAAAAATATTAAATATTAGCAAAAAAATATGAAATTTTTTCTGTGGGTTACTGCATAGATATAGCAATTTAAGAAAAACATAAAATCGAATTTTCAGTGCAATAATTCTTTTAGATATAATAAACAATTTAAATAATCAATAAAAGATAATTTAAAATTATTTATATATAAAAAATATATTTTCGAAGTTGATAATTTATATCATGTATAAATAGGTATAAGGAAAAATTATAATTGTTTATACATTAAAAATTTACATATATGTAATTATATGTTTAAAATATACATTAGTCTATATTTAAATTAATATATAAATATACATAAAATAATTAATAATTAATAATGACAAAATTTAATTTTTTACAGCAAATTAGATTTATTATACATAAATTATAACACACAATAATATAACCATGCACATAACCAAACTAATTAGCGACAACTACATATACCTACGAAAATCCCACCTAACTAGATATATAGCATTAATATTTATACAGATTTGTGATTAATCAATATTAAACCATAAAATATGATATGATTACTGTAATATATAAATAAAATACCAATATATGATGCCTTTGAGTGCACTTGAATCAATGAGTTTCCTTCTCTAGTTATGCTCGATCCGTCATATTGCAAGTTTGGAATCGTCGACCTTTTCTATCAAATAGTGCATTTACTTAACTTGAATTTATTTGAGATTTATAGAACTGATATGAGGCAAATTTTGGCCAGCAACTGGATAATTGTGGCAACCAAAAGTTTTTTTGATTAAGGGTTTAGAGATCCACATATATAGCCTTGTACATAAGAGATATTAGGACAATCGCATTACCTATTCTCTCTTAATCTTAGCCATCCATCTCCAGTTCTAATCCTAAGTTCTAGCCGCCTTCAATAACTTGTCAAAACCAAAATTTGTGGCCATAATGATGCTTTTAACCCATTTAAGCCCAAGCCAAAATGTTATGCAATTAAATCTAGTTTAATCGCTTATCGATATCCTATATCGATCAATATATTTACAACTATTACAAATATATAACAATTTTTATTTCTCAAACCATATTCAAATTTATAATTAATGTTTAATAAATATTAATGTATTTAATTTAATTATAACAATTATAAACTAATTAAATCATTCAATCATAAGGGAATTCATCATTTCAGTTGTGTAACTCTTGGGTGTAAATTTAGTCAGCAATTAACACCAAACTATTCCATACACGTCACTTAGCAAGTGGTGTGACATTATGGCCAAATTTATCGCTTATCTTTCAATAAAATTTTATTTAATTTAATAAGCATTACCAGTTAGTGACATTTTTATACACCAATTCTCTTCGTCAAAACCGTATCACTCTAGATTTATGGAATTAGGTAATGGTCAAAATTCCAATATTTTTCATATTCAATTTTATAGTCCAAACACTAAATCCTTGGTTCAATTCTAAAAATTATTATTAAACGTATTACTCTGGCCAGAGATTTTGACTTTGTGTTGCCTTAAGTTGACTGTGATGCTAACCCCATATAACTGAGGAGACGAATCATCTCTTGAATAATGTTTCACTTCCAATACTTTCACTTAACCCAACTGTAGTCACATGATGGACGTCGTGCCATAATTTGACTATAATTAAAGCAGAGCTTCTACATTGAAGATCTACAGTATTCTCGGTCAAAAGAACTGTGTAAATTAATCACATCGATATTTTCTATTTGACCTTCGTTATATTAACCAACAGAAAACTATCGAGTGAGTCGTTCCAAAGTTATCCAATAATTATCAGTACGTAACCTCTAGGTGCCCCAAGCAGTCGTGAGTAATACACTGCCCAACATTTGGAAAGCGACTCTAGTCTCAACGGATACACTGATATCTAGTCTCGATGCATCTTGACTAGGAACGTTTAAAATGGTATATTTGTTTTATTGCAATAAATTGTCATGTTCCAAATCCCACCGTTCGAAAATCGGCATCCGTACTTCACTTGTACTCGAATGCCGCAGATTCAATCATTGAGATTTGACTCGTGCCGGAGCTTATAACACATCAAGTATAACAACATAGCGGAAGAAAGGAATGGATAATATCATATACAATTCCAATGAATATAATATCCAGAATGATATACAACAATGATATCTATATGATACAAGAATACCAGAGACAAATAATACTACAGCGGAAACAACAGAAGAGGTAACTCCAAATAATCTTTAACAGAGCATGAGTCCAACAACTCCACCATCAAGCTCGAACCACCATCACGTTGCCCAAAGATAAGCAACGTTGGTCATGAATCCACGAACTCCAAAAACTAAACTAGCTCCAGATAATCTACTAAACCTGACTATCTGAAAAAACTCAACTCTAGACTGCCCGTGTGGAAAATTGTGGGCACCCAGAGTTTAGGAAGGGAACAATAAACGCCGAGTCGGTCATGGGACTGGTATGAGTAACAAAAACAGTTATTTGAAATAAAAACAGTTCAAAAGAGAAACCCGACATGCTTTTTGGAAAATGAAACTACCATAAGGCCTCCCACCACACACACAATGCAAACGCAGAATTGGAGGAGATTTCTCCTTATGATAGTCAAAAATGCTTGATACGAGAAAAATTCTTTTGATGTTATTATTAGTGCATGGTGTAGGAAACCTTTCGAAAATATAATATAAATCTTAGCCAGCATACAACCATTATTGTATGCCTACTACAGCTACCATGTTCAATAGCAGGTTACCGCCACATTCCATGGCAGGTTATACAACTAAAACCGTACAGGGTTCGTATTGTTTCTTTGGATTTCCAACAAATGTTCAGGCTAAGGAACTTCCAACTGCCACAAGGCTACGCCTCTGGAGGGACGTCCCGGGAACTAACTAGCTCTCTGTAAACACAAGGCTGGGTTACCTCTGTAACTAGGTAACTACTACACGAATATGCCATTCCCCGGTCGTTTGCGACCTTTATCCAAGGCGCCTCACAAAGCAACAACCACAAAGAAATGAGATTGGAGCAACCACATAGGTTAAATATCAGGGATCCATACCTGATACTACCCTTTTCCAAAAGGAAATGACATACACTAAAGGGCGCGACCCTCATAACCTTGCCGCATCTTTCCTGTTTCGACCATTTCCGGGTTGTGAGGTCCGAAGAGGTCTTGTCCACAAAGCCATGCTTTGATCAACAAATGATCATCACACAGCAGCACTCAGCATGTCACATTACCAAATTGGGAGTATATCACTAATAACCTTCAATTGCATAACCTCTGAGCTCGTACGTCTCAGAGAAGGGTATTAAGCTAAGAGAATAAATTCTCTGCCACCAATAGATATGTATTTGAAAGAAATCTTCTTTATATCTCAAAGTGTAATGTCAGACATGTAACCATACAAGTTTGTTCCGGGTTCGAACAGAACCGAAGGCACTTCCGAAGAAGCCCTTGCAATCCGGGTATTCACAATCCAGATCGAACTTCCCATCACTTAGGAAATCTCTATACCGTAGCTACTCGATGCAGAGACAATCGATAGGTTATCCTATCATTCTCACAAATACCCGGTCTTCACCACCGGTCTTCAAATGTTATCCATATACGACGTATCACTTATTCGGAATGGGTTATATGACACAAAATCCTCTCCCGGCTAAACCGATTAGTGAGCACAGTATTTTAAAAACATATGAATATTGGGATTTTAGTTAAGTCACAACTTATTACCCAAAACCTTCCTTTTAAATGGTATAAACAAATTACCATTTTAAACCTTTTTAAAACAAAAAGATTCAATTCACAAAGTTCACCAATTTTTCCACAAAGATTCATTTACATCTTCAAAGCAATTCCATTTCAAAATTGGAATAACTCATCCAATCTTTAAATCAGAGATTCAATTTATAGCTTTCAAAACCATTTCCATTTCATATCTTTCATACAAAAGATACACCCTTCCAATTTCAAAACAAAGTTCAATAAATTTCTCACAAAGATCCAATTTTTAGCCTTTCAAAACAATTCGATTTCATATTTGAATTAACTCATTAAATCTTTTAATCGAAGATTTAATTGATAGCTTTCAAAACAATTCATAATTCAAACCTTCAATATATATAAAAGATACACCATTTTAAAATCTTCTTCTATTTCAAAACAAGGTTTAATCATCTTCACAAAGATTAATTCATAGTTTTTTTTTCAAACTATTCACAATTTCACTTCAAACTTGAAATCTTTCGATACAAATCGGAAATCCTTTCCTTTTTATGAAAAGCTATTATTATTTGAAACAAATAGTTTTCGTTATGGAAACACGGATTACAATTTACATAAGTTAAAGCCATTCAAGTATAAAACTGGGATTTGAATTTAAATCTTCAAAACCACACTTTTAAATGGTTAAAAACCCATATAAACACTTTTATAACTTGTATAATCTTCTTGACCAAATTTCCAAATCATTGAATTCAATTTCAAATATTGAATTCAAATTTAAATCAAATTATTTAAATTTCAAGTTTCGTTAAGTTATTTAAAATAACTTTTATTTTTTAACTTATTTCATAAGCTTTCAATTCCAATTCCAAAACTAATTTGGATTCAAGAGTTCAATCTCAAAAATTGTTAAAAATATGTGACTTAACCGATTTCCACGTGAAATCTATATTTGTGTGTGTATGGTGTAGTCCAGGGGTTTAACACACAATAGTGCAACATTATTCAATCATCACCGATCAAATACAACAATATAGTTGATAAGCGGTATAAACTATAACGCTTATCTTTCATTCACAGATCACAGATATATATACATATATCATAGATAATTAATTACATTCATCCCAGATAAATAAATTACAGATCACAACACAAATCAGGATGTGTCACAAAGCATCACATATCAGGGATATCAAACAATTCAACATCCAATATGATTCAAACATCCATAAGTAGGAATAATTTAATTATCTGATTAATTTAAATCAGATTAATTCTATGAATAAATTTGCTAGTCATGGTAAATTAATAATCAATTAATTACACCCAATTAATCATACTGAATAATTAATTCCGTAATTATTTCCATTAAATAATTGCACTTCACAAATGATTATTATTAAATTAATCCATCTAAATTAATTATTACAAATTAATCACATTAATTAATTATTAAATAATCTTAGTTAATGATCTTCATTAACTATTTATTAATTACTCTCTTAAGTAATTAACTCAAATTAACCATTATTAGTTTCAATTTAATTACCTTAACCTTAATTAATTTAATTAAAACCCTTAATTTCTTAATTAAATAATTTAATTAATGATCCATTTAATTACCTTACTAATTTAATGAATCACAATTCATTAAATCTTTATTAACTTTAAGATAAGAACATTTCTTACTAGTGATCACATTATTTTTCACAAAATAATTTAAAACAGTTTACACTTAAATTTGTTTTCAAATCTCATTTTAAATTTAAGATTTAAAAAGAAGACAAACTTAGCATCAACAAAGTTTAAAACCATTTAAAAACCTTTTAACCCTTATGTTAAAGAATTACTTATTTTATAAAGAAGTTTAAAACCAAATTCATTTTGAAATACAAATCATATTTAAAATACGACTTAAACCTTTAAAGTTATTTAAACCCTTAGAGATAAAAAAATTCCTTTATTTCAAAATTATGATTCAAATTTGGATTTGAATCCAGATTTAAAACTTAGGTTTAATCTCTATTTTATTTAAAATTTTACTTTTAAATTTTTAAACTATTTAACATTTTAAAGTTGTTCAAACAATTTAAATTTAAAAAAACTTTATTTTATTTTAAAACTGAGATTTAAACCACATTTGATTTAAATATGTATTTCACATCTTAAAACCCAGGTTTAAAAATTTAACATCTTTTAGGTTTAAAACCTGTAGCCAAAATTTACTCGAACCCCTGCTAATCTAGCTTCGAGCCAAAACGAAAAATCATCGAGTCAATACTCAAGTTAATCTTGCGTTCAACCCTGCTTTCCTCTAGACTAATCAAAATACCCAAACCCAAGAAATTCGTGCACGGTGCACGTGCCCAACGCCGATGATCGCCTCCGGTCGACGCCACATCGTTGAACTAGTCGACGATCACCTACTAACCAAGCTCCGACTACCCAAACTCCCATCCTTCACTCGAAACCGAAAAAAATCGAGTTCAACAGGAAACCAGGGAAAAACAACCGAAACATCCACCCAAACCTGGAACAGCGTCGTTTTCGCCACCATGACCACCGGAACACGTGAAACTCTGGCTACGACTTCATCAATGACCCAACTACCATCACCCGAAGCCCGGAAACACTCGATCACCTACACAAGCCGTGGTGATCGATTCATTTAACCCAGTAAAACTAGGGCTCGAGAAGAAATTTCTCCATAGCTGCCTCCTCGATGAACTGCACCACAACACACCATTTTTCCTCGTCCCTCCGATCACTCCTCCATCACCACAGAGAACCCCGACCTCCCCAGATACTTAGATCACCAGAAAAACCAAATATTCTCATTCCAGTTCAAACCCAAACTACTACCTCAAAGCTTAACTAAAAATAATTAATTTGGTTTCAAAAATCAATTTTTAGTTTTAGCTTTTGATTCGTACACCTGAATTTATAAATCACGACAAATTATTTTTGACTTAATTTAAGTTTACTCTGTATTTTATATTTTCATAAATAATTCTAAGTTGTTTTAACTTAAACAAGTTTTTTTTAAAACTAAAAACTATAATCTGACAAGCATACTTTGTTTAAGACTTATGCCTCAACAAAGTTTGGATCAAGGGCAATTGAGTTTTGATAAGAATTTGGATCTGGAAATGAAGCCAGAGAGAAACACAGAGATGCACCAATATTTTCATATATATATACACAGAGATATACTCACAAACAACTAAGTTTCAGAGATAAGCATGCAACAAAACAATACATTTAAACTATTTAGATTGTGGTGTTACTCACCTGTTTCAGAAAAATGCCAGAGCTTTCTTTATGTTGAAAACAGGCTTTGAACTTTGCAAGATGAAACCCTCCACTTGATTTCCTGGTTTGACTTGATCATATTGTTGAAGTTGATATTTGTTTAAGTTTCAAGATATGGTTTACCTCAGTTGTGATTAGTTTAGAATGGACGAGACTGAATGAAGAGTGATATATAAGAAATGAATTTACAGGGTGATTATATTTTGTACAACTACCAAAGATATTTGAGAAGTTGATGTAGATAGGAAATGAGATTACAGGAGATATTATTTTGTACAATACAGAGATTTTTCTTTTGGTTTGGTGGCTGATATTTTTCTTTTGTATGCTGATATGACATGGCATTAATTAAACTTTGTCTTGTTCATATATATGAACGTATTTGCACTGTCTTGTTTTTACAAGCTTACTTATACTTGAATATACTTTTATCTTTTGTAGTTTGACTAGCAGATGTTTTTATATGTTAATTGTATTGTTTCATATTTAGATTTTTATTGTCTTCTTTAGCAAGATTTCATGGATATATTTTTATGTTTCCTGTTTTGTTTAAGTGTGCATGGATATATTATTATTTTCTTTTGTCATATGCTTTGTAATATGAATGCATTCCTATTTTTACATGTTCTTTAAATTTATCTAATTTTATTCCTATGTGTGTTACTTTGTATTTTAAAATTTATCTTACATATATTAATTTCTATTTCTAACTTAAATATTTTATTGTTTGGTATGTCTTCACATATATATATTTTATATTTTATTTTGCAAATACATTTTGTAAGTAAATTTTATTTGTGTTTTTATTTTACTTATTTTGTAAGTATAGCTTGGTTGTATTTTATTTTTTACTTCTTATATTGATTCCTACTTAAATATCTGTTTTCTTGTATGTCTACATATAAATTTATTTTTCATACTTTATTTTGTAAGTACAATTTGTTTATATTTTACTTTACAATATTTATTTTCTATAGTTTATATAATTCTAGAATTATTTATATGTTCATTTCATATTTTATACAACTATAAATTTATTTGAAATATTTGTTTAACATCAACACTTATTTGAATTCCTTTTAAAGTTTAATTATCCAACATTTTATTATTATTTATTTTCAAATATCCAAATTAATTCAGAATTTAACTAATATTATATTAATTACCCATTATTTCACAATTTTTATTCAAAAATTAAATTAATTATCAATTCAAACTTATTTAAAATCCGGGATCGTTACATAATTTCCTCACGGTTACGACACTTTGTAACTACTATCACAAAATAAGACATTTATGGATTTTCTATTAAATATACATTTAATTAAATTTATTAATTAATATAACCACATTAATCAAGTATATAATGGAAAGAAACACCTTTATTATGAACAAGATTGTTCAGCGAGTTAAATATATGTAACAAATTATATAATTGCCCCTAGGGGATACCCCTAACTCTATCAATCTCCCACTTGCACTTGGGGTCAATTATGAAATCTTATTCCAACTTCCCCAATCGGTTTCTCAAAACCAATTGGATCAATCCCGTTGTGAACGGGTATGCTATTATGTTTTAATTATCTACTTTGTCAATCAACTCTCTTCGACGGTGATAAACTGTTTTATCATGTGGAACAATTCGGAGTATCTCTCTCGACATCTAGTGAGTTATAAGTCCTGTTACAAACTATATCGTGACATTATTATCATATAACAGTGTTATGAGGTTCTCAACATTTAAAACCGGCTTGGTTATAAATTAGTGCACTTTTTTTATATACATTGTCATTATTGTGGCACTATTTTAGGTGATATGCTTAACCTTTTATATTGAATTAGCCATGATATGTCATTTCGAATATTTCCAACTTAAATTTTTTGTTGCTGACATATTATACTCAATATTACTTGTGAAAGTTTGAATCTGAACATTCCTTCATAAGGAATTTTTGTTTCTGTAAACAATTCTCTAATTTTTCATAAATACACGAAAATACTTCAAACAGCTATTTAGCGAAATCAATTTGGATTTAATATTTTCTTCATGTATATATACATAAACAAATCATGGTATCGTAGAAAACAAAACATGTATGATAATTCATTTTGCCAATGCAAAGGAATCAATCTTACATGTTCCATATTAAACATTTTAATAAGGTGTTCTTGCATATCATTTGGGACATTCCCGACACCTTATATACTTACTATAAAAGTCATCATTTATCAATCCAATATTAAGTATTAAAACAACTAAAGCTGATTTTAACGCAAGTACATCGTTAAAATCAACAACGTGTTGTTTACTTATAGTTTAGAAATATCAATGTACTTTAAATGTTTTTTCTTATGAATACACGCTTCCTCTGCACTTTCATTAAAAATCAGGCTATTTGATATTCCTATCAAAGTACTTATTCAATCTTGATGCTTAAAAATGATGCTTTCATATCATTTCTTGGATCATATCCAAAGACTCATAAACTCGGTATCTCTCCCACCGACTTCGAGACATTTTGGTTATTATGTGTAAATAGTTTACTCTAAATCATTATTTAGAATTTTCTGTTTTAATACATACGTACCAAACGCAAAGTCATATCAAGTGGTAATTTTGTGAGTAAATACGAATTAACTTGAGCACGTTGAATAACGAATCTATTATGCTAATTTTATCAATTGAAATTTGCGATATTATTCTCATCAACATTGCTCATTTAATTCCAACTGCATTAGTCTTGCTCATAAAGACATAATCATGGCTGATGGATCACATTCCTTTGGTTACGACTAGCAAAATCATATTTTGATAGCGTACTAGGAATTCTTTCAGATTTGTGCATCATACAATATGATAGAGTCAACACTCTTAGTGGTTTAATTAAACAATCAAGGATTATATATTTTCGACATTGACAAGAAACTCATAGTTTCTTTTCAATGAGCGAGAATACTTATTAGACATTCTAATGCAATGTGTTTATTTAGGTTAGTCAATTTTATTTCATCTCATCTAATCAGTTCTATCTTTGGATCGTATCCAAATCCTTTTTACTATCAATAATTTCTTAAGGAAATTCTTTCACGGTGAAGTTGGTATTTCTTGAAATGTTTCTCAGTGCAATAGAACAGATATTCATAAACGTTTTATGAATTTTCTTATTCATAAAACTGATTTGGTTTTAGTTTATAAATATTATGTTCGAAACATAAATATGTCATCCAATGGCATTCTTTTAAAAATCCTTTTGGAAAGACTCATACAATATCCTTCATGAATAATTATTACATGCAGTCTTTCGACTCGCACAACCTGCTAACTTCTTGGTCTAGGATATGTTGGAGTTTCTTATAAATCCTTATCTTGTGTGATTTTGTAAACCGTTATTCGAATGAAATAACGTCAACCTTGTGTAATACCCTTAAATACTTAACCTCATAGAAAGAAACTAACTCAACTTCATTCACAATTAATCGTACATTGTCTAAAAAGTTCGATTACTCAATATCGATGCATCATTATGTATCATATAACATCCCGAAAATTATGAATTTAAATTTTAGTAATATATTTGAACTTTTTGAAATAAAAATTGAAAAGTTAAAAAGAAATAAAATATGAACAAAATTTGGTGTTTTTAGTTAAAACTTTTAATAGGAATAAAACAAATATTGTAATTAAACCACATAAGTCACTAAATGTTAATAGCTAAAACAACTTTTCCTATATTTAGCAAAATAACTAAAACAAGTTGCTATAAACAATATGAAGACATAAGAAAACAAAACACTTTCAATTAAGTAATGTAAACAAATAAGTAGACATAAGAAAAACAAAATTTTTAAACAAAACAACACATATATATATAAAATAAAAACAAAACATTAGCTAATAAAAAAATAAGAAGACCAGACAGCATGCTGTAATATACCAGTACACAGGATAGAAGCATCACAAAAACATGCTTACATTAAATGCAAGCCTCTACAAAGCAACATACTTGCATTTAATGCTTTTACTTCCAGCATGGGTTTATTCATCCTGTACTTGTTTTAGTAAGCCTCAGTATACACACAACCTGTTATATATACATCAATCTACTTTCTCATTTAAGTTCATTCGAGCATAACTTTGTAAATCAGAAGAAAAAAATTTAGCAAAGAAAAATAGAAATTAAAAAGAAGAGAAGAATCAAAAAGAAAAAAGAAAAACCTGCAGATTTCAAAACAAAACAAAAGTATCCTCTGTTTTCAAATATTTCCAGGTGAGTACACATCTGTTTTTTTTTTAAAGTCTAAAACTTGTGTATTGCTTTACAATGATATATGCTTGCTGAATAATTTTGAGATAAAAACAACTCTCTGTGAATATCCATAGGATTACAGACCTTGTTTTGTTTTTTTGTTTTCCTGGTTTCAGAGTGAAATAGACTGTATAAAACTCAATACATCTGCATCCAATTACCATTAGGCTTAAATTCTTAAACAAACCTGGTTGTTAAAACATAGAACAAGAGCTAAAGCTTGGTTTTAAAGAGGTTGGTGAAATATTACAGTAAGAAACATTGTTTTACAGAGCAAAATGATATAAAGTGCCAAATTCAAATGTCACGAAACCTTGATTCACTTATATAACTTGAATCCACACTGCAAGAAATGATTTTCAAAACGAAAATGAAGATTTTTAGATTTGTATTTAAGGGACAGTTTGAATATGAACAAAAATAGCAATTTGATCATTATTTGGTGATAGAATCGAAATCGTATGCTAAGATTTTGGTTAAAGTAAGATTGATCATCGTTGAGTTCGGGAAAAATGTTGAAAATTTTTTCTATTGCATAAATTTTGAATTCGAATCTAAACTAGGGTTTAAGGACTGTTTCCAGTTCGCGTTGTAAATGGGATCGCCGCTCCACCTATGGGTGATCGGAATTCACGTCTCCGGTGCCAGTCGAGGCGTCACATCTTGATGAAGCTTTAGTAAGATTTTTGTGGCTTCTGATGGCCATACGTGGGAAGACGAGATGATTTAGTGGTGGTGTGCCGTTGGGTTTGTTCGATTGAACACCTGAAGTTGAACCACGGTGGTATCAAAACTTCTGGGTGGTCGGCTAGGTTGAGTTAGTCATCATCGACTTGCTGATGGTCGCGAGGAAGGTCGGAGCGTCACCGTTCAGGCGTACACGTACACGCGTATCATCGCGTATCTGAACAATTGTGGGTTGTGGAAGAAGAAGTGGCATGGAGGAAGACTCGAAGTAATTCTCGGGGGAACTGGGGTTAGACTCGAAGGATGACTCGCGTCGTTTTAGTGGAATGTCGAGTAGGTTTCTTGACTTAGAAAAAAATAAAGGAAAATATTTTCCCTCGGGTTAAATTTCTGAGTAACCCGAAGCAAAGGCAAGTATTTCTCGGGGGTGACTCGGAGTAGTTACAGGGGCCACTCAAGAACAGTTTGTATTTTGAAGTTTTTCTACTTTTCAACAATTTTAAATAAAACCCAAGTTTTAAAATAAGGAGATGATTTAAGTTTTAAATAAGTAAAGTTTAAATAAAGGATTTTCAAAATGATTAAGTTTTAAATTTATTTAATCCAGATACATTATTTTACAAAATTGTTTAATAAATAAATAATGTAGTTTAAAAAGATAATTAAGGTAAATAATTGTTATCAATCAATGATTTTGAAAAGAAATTAAGAATGATTTACAAACTTGTAATTAAATTGATTTAGGAACAATTAAGTGTTTAAATAAATTTGTAAGTAGGAATTTGTAAATTTTGAAACAATAAATTGAGTAATCAAAATTTAGTTTATTTATCCAAATTCTTATCATTAAATTAAATTAATTTAGTGGTAAATTTATTTAAATCACATTGGAAAGTAATTAACTATTGTTGTTAACTTATATTGATATCTCTGTTCTGTTTGTAATTCTGTATGATGTAATTGCCATGTTATTGCACTGTGATTATGATTTGTTCTGTATTGATGTGAAAACCTTGTTGCCCGTAAAACGGCATTTAAACTTCGATGCGACAGGGAATCGGATTTCAGTTGTTATCAGCGATATATTCCCAATTTGGTAATGTGACATGCCGAGTGTTGCTGTGAAATGATCATTGTGTTGATCATTTGTGATAGGATCATTTGTTTGATCGTCTATCTTGGTGATCATTTCTATGATCATTTGTTGACCCAAAGCACAGCTTTTGTATAAAGCGTGTTTTTGTGGACGTGACTTCGTCGGACCTCACACCCCGAAATGGTCGAAACAGGAAAGATGCAGCAAGGTTATTGGGGGTAGCACCCCTTAGGGTATGTGCATTTCCTTCTGGATAGAAGTGGTATCATGGTATGGAGCCCAGATACTTAACTTATGTTGATATCGCAGATATATATATATGATTTTGTGATTTGTTGCTGGGGCCCCCGTTAAAGGTTGGTTACGACCGGGAGATGGCATACTCGTGTCAGTAGTTACCCAGTTAGGGGTAACCCGGCCTTGTGTTGGCAGAGATCCGGTTTGGTTCTCGGGGACGTCCTTCCAGAGGCGTTCTCATGTGGCAATGGGAAGTTCCTTGGCCTGACCATTTGTTGGAAATCCAAAGAAACAATACGAGCCTTGTACGGTTTTAGTTGTATAACCTGTCACCTCAGGTGACAGCTATAGTAGGCATAGTATAATGGTACCTATGCTGGCTAAGATTGATATTCTACTTCCGAAATAATTTCACACTATGCACTAGTAATAATATCCAAGAATTCTTTTCTCGTACCAAGCATATTTAACTATCATAAGAAGAAATCTCCTCCAATTCTGCGTTGCATTGTGTGTGTGGCGGGAGGTCTTATGGTAGTTCCATTTTTAAAAGCATACCGAAAATTCTTTTATAAATCTTGTTTTATTTAAATGCAACTGTTTTGTTTACTCATACCAGTCCCATGACTGATCCGGAGTTTATTGTTTTCTTTCCTAAACTCTGGGTGCCCATTATTTCCACACGGGCAGCCTAGTAGCAGGTTTCTATATTTTGGAGTAGCGGTATTTTGGAGCTCCCATCTTGGAGCTATCTTAGGAGCTTTTGGAGATTACAGGTGTTTAGCTCTTGGGAGTCCGTTATCACCTCTTTCATTTGAGGATTTTTGGATATATGATCACTGTTGTATTATCATGATGTTGTATTTGGAGTTGTAGTGTATGTATTATGTACTCTGTTGCAGTATGGATATTATGTTGATGTTGTAACAGTGATGTTATTTATGATATTGATTATGTTCCGCTGTTTCATATTCATCTAATTGTTGTTATAAGCTCCGGCGATGCGAATTTGGTGTTGTTTATCGAACATCGAGTTTGGGTCGTCACAAGTGGTATCAGAGCTGTTGGTTGAGTAAGAACTTTAGCTACGGAGTATAACACATTAGATGACTCATTAGAGATAGGGTGAAGTATACCCTAGAATGAGTATAACCAAGGCTGAAACTTTAAATTTTCTTAGTCTGATTATTTTTTACTGCTGATATTCCTTAAGATATTTCATCTGCATATCTAAATCAATTTTCTTACTAATCTCATATAGTGAAAATGAGTGGACGCAGAGGAAGAATTAGGGGTCAAGGCAATGCTGCAGCACCAAATCAAATTCCCCCAGCCGCAGAAGCAGTAATAGAAATTCAGCAGCAGCCGGACTTGGCTGATTTATATAAGAAGTTCGAAAAGCTTGGTGGCAAACCATTCATTGGCAAGGAGTCAATTATTGACGCTCAAGCTTGGGTAAGATCGTGTGAAAAGATTTTTAAAGGGCTAAAATTGCAGGATGAGCAGAAAAGACTTATAGCTTCTTGGCAACTCCAAGGAGAAGCTTCAGCTTGGTGGGAAACCATCATTATAGATGAACCCGAGGAAGAATTTACTTGGGATCGTTTTAAGGAAGTGTTTGAGAAACGTTACATGCCATCGGCGGGAGTTTCCAGAATGTATCAGGAATTTCTGGATTTGAAACAAGGAAGTTTGTCGTTTGAAGAATATTTGAATAAATTCAGCGAACTATCTCGGTTTGGCCCGGAATTGCTAAATACACCTCTTAAGAAAAACGAAAGGTTTATCCGTGGTATGAACCAGAAATATCATGGAAGAATGACGGGTCATGTTAAAGAATCTTTTTCAGATTTAGTAGATATGGGGTACAGGTACGCTACTCTTGATATGCAAGAAGCAACTGTGGAGAAAGGTAATTCAGGTAGTCAGAATTATAAAAAGCGGAAATTCGGAGGCAAGGAACCTTGGCAAGGCAATGAGAAGAAGAGGAGCATTCAAGGAAGCGCAACAGAAAATGTCACTTGTTACAACTGCAAAGAGAAAGGCCACTATTCAAATGACTGCCCAAAACCGAAGAAGCCAGCTAAAGAATGCTACAATTGTCATAAACCGGGACATTTAGTTAAAGACTGCCCAGTGATGAAGCCAGCGCAGGTGGCAAAAGTTTATGCAATTAAGAAGGATCCCTCAACTTCTAAAGCTGATAAGGGGAAAAGCGTTTTGGAAGGTAACCTTACTATTAATAATAGAACTGTTAGAGTTTTATTTGATACAGGAGCTTCACATAGCTTTATCTCCCAACAAACCGTAAATGAATTGGGACTTGAAACTAAATTTGCTAACGATCTTATTTGCGTGAAAAATCCGGTTGGAGGTCCCGCAAATCTTAGTTCATATTGTAAGAGAGTTCCTATTTCATATGCTAGCTATAAATTTCCTATCAACCTTTATGTCCTCGAATTTGACGAATTTGAAATCTTACTCGGTATGAACTGGTTATCGAGATACGATGCTATATTGGAGTGTAGTAATCGGACAGTTTTAATCAAAACAAGCCTTGGAAATTTTATTGAAATCTCTTGTGAGAATCCAAGTCCAAGGAGCGACAGATTGATATATACTTTGGGAAATCTTGAACCCACTTTGCAGTCTATACCTGTTGTTCGGGATTTTTCCGACGTATTTGAAGAAGTGAAATCTTTACCTCCTCATCGAGAAATAGAATTCCGAATCGATCTTGTACCTAATACTCGTCCTGTTGTTCACGCAAGTCGCAGGATGGCACCCAGGGAAAAGATTGAATTGGTTCATCAAACCGATGAGCTACTAGCAAAAGGATTAATTCGACCCAGTGTTTCTGAATGGGGCTCAGCCGTCGTATTTGTTGCTAAATCAGACGGATCTTTGAGATTGTGTGTAGATTACCGCGATCTAAATAAACAAACTCTCAAGAATAAATTTCCACTGCCCAGGATTGATGATTTATTTGATCAGTTGCATGGCGCTCGTTTCTTTTCAAAAATGGATCTAGCCCAAGGATTCCATCAATTACGAATCGCCGAAGTTTGTGTACATCTGACTGCTTTCAGAGGTCCTAATATGTTCTATGAATGGTTAGTTATGCCTTTCGAGCTAACCAATGCTCCAGCATACTTCGTAGATCTCATGACTCGTGTGTTTCGGGAAGTTCTGAATAAATTTGTGCTAGTATTCATTGATGATATTTTGATCTATTCTAAGACTAAAGAAGAACATGCCGAGCATCTTAGAATTGTCTTAGAAATTTTAAGGAGAAATGTTCTATATGCAAAATTTTCCAAATGCCACTTCTGGGTCAATGAAGTTAAATTCCTTGGCCATATTGTTAATGAAGAAGGAATTTCAGTAGATCCTAGCAAAATTTCCGCTATTCTTGATTGGAAACAACCCACTACTCCAAGAGAAGTTCGAAGCTTTTTGGGTTTAGCAGGCTATTACCGGAAATTCGTTCAAGATTTTTCTAAGTTGGCTAGTCCGCTGACTAAGTTAACAATGAAAAATGCAAAGTTCATTTGGACTCCAGAATGTAAAGAAGTTTTTCAAGAGTTGAAAAAGAGATTGACCACTGCTTCTGTTCTCACTATTGTTAATGGGAACCGAGGCCTATCTGTCTATACTGATGCATGTGGTGAAGGGGTAGGTGCAGTATTAATGCAAAATGGAAAGGTGGTTGCCTACGCGAGTAGACAATTACGTCCACACGAAAAGAACTACCTAACGCACGATTTGGAACTTTTGGCTGTTGTTTTCGCTTTGAAAATATGGCGGCACTATCTTCTGGGTAAGAATCTTTTCAGCTTTCTAAATAATTTGCGAAATTAACTAAAGAAATATACTTAATAAACTCTCTTTGTTTTAAGTGAAAAATTCGAATTATTCACCGACCATAAATCCTTGAAATATCTTTTCACCCAGAAGGATCTGAATTTGCGACAACAACGTTGGTTGGAATTTCTAGCATCTTACGACTTAGATATCCAATATACGCCGGGAAAAGCCAATGTAGTTGCAGACGCTTTGAGCAGAAGTTATGCTGTTCTTGCTTATCTGGTTATCACTCCTACTCTTCTTGAGAAAATTGCCAGTAAACAAAAGGGGGACGAGTTCCTTCATCAAATTTATGAGAAAATCCGTCATGGTGAAGATACGAGTTTTGAAGTTGACGACAATAAAATCATTAGATTAAAAGGCAGGATTTGTGTCCCTGACATTCCAGAACTGAAACGTGAAATTTTGGATGAATGCCACAAGTCCAAATTCAACATCCATCCAGGAGTCAACAAAATGTATCGAGATGTTAAAAGAACATTCTGGTGGAAGACAATGAAGAGAGACATATCTATTTATGTGAGTCGCTGTGCTACTTGTCAGCAAATCAAGAGCGACCAAAAGAAAGTGGCCGGTTTACTTCAACCTTTAGAAGTACCGAAATGGAAGTGGGATCAGGTATCGATGGATTTCATTGATGGATTGCCTCGTACCAAGAGAGGCAATGAAGCGATTTGGGGTTATTATGGATCGTCTAACCAAAAATGCTCATTTCATTCCAGTTAAATCTACTCGGACTGCAGCAAGCTTGGCAGGTATTTATATAAAGGAAATTGTTCGCCTCCATGGTATTCCCAGCAGTATAGTGAGTGATCGTGATCCGATCTTCACTAGTAGATTTTGGGAAGCATTTCAGGATGCATTGGGAACGAAATTAAATTTCAGTACTGCTTATCATCCGCAATCTGATGGACAGACTGAGAGAGTTAACCGAATTTTAGAAGACCTACTGCGTGCTTGTGTTCATGATTTTGGTGGTTCTTGGGAGGACCATTTGCATCTGGTTGAATTCTCATATAACAACAGTTATCAGGCCAGTATTGAAATGGCTCCTTTCGAATCTTTATATGGTCGTTCGTGTCGATCACCTACATGCTGGATCGAATCAGGTGATAGACTTGTTCTTGGACCGGATATGATAAAAGAAGCCACTGAGAAGGTAAATTTTATTCGAAAGAAGTTATTAACTGCCCAAAGCCGTCAGAAGAGCTACTATGACCGTCGAAGGAGAAATTTGGAATTTCAAGTTGGAGATTCTGTATTCCTGAAAGTATCTCCGATGCGGGGTGTGTTGAGATTCGAGAAAACTGGAAAGTTGGCACCGCGTTATATTGGTCCTTTTCCTATTCTGGAAAGGATTGGTTCTCTACCATATAGAGTGCAGTTACCCAGCTGGTTGTCTGGCGTACATGATGTGTTCCATATTTCTAATCTTCGGAAATATGTGCACGATGCAGATGATATTATTGAAGAAGCTGCTCAGCAGGATCTTGAAATCACTCCCAACTTGGCAGTTAGAAGGGAACCGATAAAAATTGTTGATCGTGATGAGAAGCGATTGAGGAACAAAATTGTGAAATTGGTCAAAGTTAAATGGAGTGGCGATCCAAAGGACTGTACTTGGGAGACCGAAGATAATATGAAGAAATCGTATCCCAAATGCAGAATTGACATCTCGACTTAAAACTGTAAGTCATTTCCTTGTTTCTGAATTCGTATATTATTTGTTTACGTTTCTCTCTCTTTCAATTTCGAGGACGAAATTTTCTTAAGGAGGGGATATTGTAACATCCCGAAAATTATGAATTTAAATTTTAGTAATATATTTGAACTTTTTGAAATAAAAATTGAAAACTAAAAAGAAATAAAATATGAACAAAATTTGGTGTTTTTAGTTAAAACTTTTAATAGGAATAAAACAAATATTGTAATTAAACCACATAAGTTACTAAATGTTAATAGCTAAAACAACTTTTCCTATATTTAGCAAAATAACTAAAACAAGTTGCTGTAAACAATATGAAGACATAAGAAAACAAAACACTTTCAATTAAGTAATGTAAACAAATAAGTAGACATAAGAAAAACAAAATTTTTAAACAAAACAACACATATATATATAAAATAAAAACAAAACATTAGCTAATAAAAAAAATAAGAAGACCAGACAGCATGCTGTAATATACCAGTACACAGGATAGAAGCATCACAAAAACATGCTTACATTAAATGCAAGCCTCTACAAAGCAACATACTTGCATTTAATGCTTTTACTTCCAGCATGGGTTTATTCATCCTGTACTTGTTTTAGTAAGCCTCAGTATACACACAACCTGTTATATATACATCAATCTACTTTCTCATTTAAGTTCATTCGAGCATAACTTTGTAAATCAGAACAAAAAAATTTAGCAAAGAAAAATAGAAATTAAAAAGAAGAGAAGAATCAAAAAGAAAAAAGAAAAACCTGCAGATTTCAAAACAAAACAAAAGTATCCTCTGTTTTCAAATATTTCCAGGTGAGTACACATCTGTTTTTTTTTTAAAGTCTAAAACTTGTGTATTGCTTTACAATGATATATGCTTGCTGAATAATTTTGAGATAAAAACAACTCTCTGTGAATATCCATAGGATTACAGACCTTGTTTTGTTTTTTTGTTTTCCTGGTTTCAGAGTGAAATAGACTGTATAAAACTCAATACATCTGCATCCAATTACCATTAGGCTTAAATTCTTAAACAAACCTGGTTGTTAAAACATAGAACAAGAGCTAAAGCTTGGTTTTAAAGAGGTTGGTGAAATATTACAGTAAGAAACATTGTTTTACAGAGCAAAATGATATAAAGTGCCAAATTCAAATGTCACGAAACCTTGATTCACTTATATAACTTGAATCCACACTGCAAGAAATGATTTTCAAAACGAAAATGAAGATTTTTAGATTTGTATTTAAGGGACAGTTTGAATATGAACAAAAATAGCAATTTGATCATTATTTGGTGATAGAATCGAAATCGTATGCTAAGATTTTGGTTAAAGTAAGATTGATCATCGTTGAGTTCGGGAAAAATGTTGAAAATTTTTTCTATTGCATAAATTTTGAATTCGAATCTAAACTAGGGTTTAAGGACTGTTTCCAGTTCGCGTTGTAAATGGGATCGCCGCTCCACCTATGGGTGATCGGAATTCACGTCTCCGGTGCCAGTCGAGGCGTCACATCTTGATGAAGCTTTAGTAAGATTTTTGTGGCTTCTGATGGCCATACGTGGGAAGACGAGATGATTTAGTGGTGGTGTGCCGTTGGGTTTGTTCGATTGAACCACCTGAAGTTGAACCACGGTGGTATCAAAACTTCTGGGTGGTCGGCTAGGTTGAGTTAGTCATCATCGACTTGCTGATGGTCGCGAGGAAGGTCGGAGCGTCACCGTTCAGGCGTACACGTACACGCGTATCATCGCGTATCTGAACAATTGTGGGTTGTGGAAGAAGAAGTGGCATGGAGGAAGACTCGAAGTAATTCTCGGGGGAACTGGGGTTAGACTCGAAGGATGACTCGCGTCGTTTTAGTGGAATGTCGAGTAGGTTTCTTGACTTAGAAAAAAATAAAGGAAAATATTTTCCCTCGGGTTAAATTTCTGAGTAACCCGAAGCAAAGGCAAGTATTTCTCGGGGGTGACTCGGAGTAGTTACACGGGCCACTCAAGAACAGTTTGTATTTTGAAGTTTTTCTACTTTTCAACAATTTTAAATAAAACCCAAGTTTTAAAATAAGGAGATGATTTAAGTTTTAAATAATTAAAGTTTAAATAAAGGATTTTCAAAATGATTAAGTTTTAAATTTATTTAATCCAGATACATTATTTTACAAAATTGTTTAATAAATAAATAATGTAGTTTAAAAAGATAATTAAGGTAAATAATTGTTATCAATCAATGATTTTGAAAAGAAATTAAGAATGATTTACAAACTTGTAATTAAATTGATTTAGGAACAATTAAGTGTTTAAATAAATTTGTAAGTAGGAATTTGTAAATTTTGAAACAATAAATTGAGTAATCAAAATTTAGTTTATTTATCCAAATTCTTATCATTAAATTAAATTAATTTAGTGGTAAATTTATTTAAATCACATTGGAAAGTAATTAACTATTGTTGTTAACTTATATTGATATCTCTGTTCTGTTTGTAATTCTGTATGATGTAATTGCCATGTTATTGCACTGTGATTATGATTTGTTCTGTATTGATGTGAAAACCTTGTTGCCCGTAAAACGGCATTTAAACTTCGATGCGACAGGGAATCGGATTTCAGTTGTTATCCGAAACCCACATCGGACCTGTGAATATTTGTGAATGACATCCACATGTTTTAAAATTTGACACCCACTATTCGAATTAGCCGGGAAATGACCGTTGTGTCATATAACCCATTTCGAATATGTGATTCGACGTTATGGATAGCAATTGAAGACCGGCGTTGAAGACCGGGTATTTGCGAGAGCGATAGGATGATCTGTCGATTGACTCTGCACCGAGTTGCTCCGGTATAGAGTTCTCCATATGTGATGGGGAATCTGATCAGGATTGTGGATATCCGGATTGCAAGGACTTCTTTGGAAGTGCCTTCGGTTCTGTTCGAGCCCGGGACAGACTTGTATGGATGGTATATCTGACATTATAAATTGAGATATAAAGCCGATTTCTTTCAAATATATTTCTGTTGGTGGCGGAGAATTTATTCTTTTAGCTTAACACCCTTCTCTGAGACGTACGAGCTCAGAGGTTATGTAGTTGAAGGTTATCAGCGATATATTCCCAATTTGGTAATGTGACATGCCGAGTGTTGCTGTGAAATGATCATTGTGTTGATCATTTGTGATAGGATCATTTGTTTGATCGTCTATCTTGGTGATCATTTCTATGATCATTTGTTGACCCAAAGCACAGCTTTTGTATAAAGCGTGTTTTTGTGGACGTGACTTCGTCGGACCTCACACCCCGAAATGGTCGAAACAGGAAAGATGCAGCAAGGTTATTGGGGGTAGCACCCCTTAGGGTATGTGCATTTCCTTCTGGATAGAAGTGGTATCATGGTATGGAGCCCAGATACTTAACTTATGTTGATATCGCAGATATATATATATGATTTTGTGATTTGTTGCTGGGGCCCCCGTTAAAGGTTGGTTACGACCGGGAGATGGCATACTCGTGTCAGTAGTTACCCAGTTAGGGGTAACCCGGCCTTGTGTTGGCAGAGATCCGGTTTGGTTCTCGGGGACGTCCTTCCAGAGGCGTTCTCATGTGGCAATGGGAAGTTCCTTGGCCTGACCATTTGTTGGAAATCCAAAGAAACAATACGAGCCTTGTACGGTTTTAGTTGTATAACCTGTCACCTCAGGTGACAGCTATAGTAGGCATAGTATAATGGTACCTATGCTGGCTAAGATTGATATTCTACTTCCGAAATAATTTCACACTATGCACTAGTAATAATATCCAAGAATTCTTTTCTCGTACCAAGCATATTTAACTATCATAAGAAGAAATCTCCTCCAATTCTGCGTTGCATTGTGTGTGTGGCGGGAGGTCTTATGGTAGTTCCATTTTTAAAAGCATACCGAAAATTCTTTTATAAATCTTGTTTTATTTAAATGCAACTGTTTTGTTTACTCATACCAGTCCCATGACTGATCCGGAGTTTATTGTTTTCTTTCCTAAACTCTGGGTGCCCATTATTTCCACACGGGCAGCCTAGTAGCAGGTTTCTATATTTTGGAGTAGCGGTATTTTGGAGCTCCCATCTTGGAGCTATCTTAGGAGCTTTTGGAGATTACAGGTGTTTAGCTCTTGGGAGTCCGTTATCACCTCTTTCATTTGAGGATTTTTGGATATATGATCACTGTTGTATTATCATGATGTTGTATTTGGAGTTGTAGTGTATGTATTATGTACTCTGTTGCAGTATGGATATTATGTTGATGTTGTAACAGTGATGTTATTTATGATATTGATTATGTTCCGCTGTTTCATATTCATCTAATTGTTGTTATAAGCTCCGGCGATGCGAATTTGGTGTTGTTTATCGAACATCGAGTTTGGGTCGTCACATATCACATGGAGGAGTAATTTTGAAATTAAATCTTTATTCATTTTAGGTATGTTCGGAACATTTTCCAATATACTCACTCATTCGATCAAATCAAATCATTTATTGCATGTTATTTTATTTACTTCTGTTTTATATTCTATAAGTTTATCATAGACATACCACATGTGTATCAAATACACATGTCCATGTTGATGATAACTCATCTGTGAATATGATGAAGTACATGGAACTGTTTTGGTACTTATAAAATTATGATTGCATACATCTATATGTATCGATCCGAAGAGTTCATCAATTCTTATGATACTCCCACTAAATGGGTGCATAGCCCTTTATCGTTTAAGATATAATTAACAAGTATTATATGATTCAAAATCATACAATAAAATTATTTCTCAAAACTACAGCTTAGTCTATAATTTTGAAACAACTATAAATAATATTAGATACTTTTGTATTTACCAATGCATCACTTTTATTATAAAAAATTACCACAATATAATTTATTTCACACAGAATATTCATAATATTCATATTGAAATATAGCCATGTCTATTATTTTTTCTTCAATCGGCATCGAAAAATAATCGTTATTTCATAAATAATGTATGGTAAGTTTTACAAAACAATTTTCGCACTATGATGCAATTAATAAACACCAATGGCATGCTCCCACTTTTTCCACCATTATAGTGTACTTAATTCGAAGGTCCGTCATTCACTTAATACAATTTTTTTATTTCATACACTGTATCTATTTACAGTGGAGAGTTCATTGATCACAAATATCTTGAGCTCAAAGAAATAAATCTCGTAGAAAACAATTTTCTATATGAAGATACATTTCGGAATAGAAATCATATTTATTATTCCAATATTAAGTATCAATTATTATTACAATTTCCATTTCCAATGTTTCTCTATGAAGCAGAAGTGACTATTCATTCTCTTCATCCCAACTATACCTTAAATTACATCTATTCTTATACATTCATTTTCCTTTTAAGTGGTCAAACTATTCAAAAGAAAACCATACTACAACGTCACAACAAACTCTTTACAAAAACGCGTTCGATTATCCTTAACATTTAAGGACATCAAATAAGTTGCACTTGACGTAAACCGATCAAAATGACATTTCAACGATCGAGCTCTTAGATCTATCTTGTAGTTTTTGGTCTTGTGTTACATTAACACAACATGATCACTTTTGTAATCAATCAGATTGAATACTTGATCTCACACTAAGATTTATTTGGTTTTTCGAATGAACTAATTTCATCGAAATATTGTACATTACAAACTTTGACCGTTCACCCTATAATATTCATATGAAATTGTATTTGGATCAAATATCCATAGTCTTGCATTGCTCACAAAGTTCGAAACTCATAGAATTCAATACATGGTCTTGACCAAATAAGTGCGTAATGACCAAACCATGAATATATTCAGTAGTTGAAAAATCAGACGCTTGCATCGGTGTAGAAATGTTAACATGCAATAGAAAATTAATAGTGAGTATTATATTATATTTCCATTTGTCAATTTTCAATTCTAATCATTTGTATATATTAATTGATAAACGTTTTACCAATCATAAAAAAGCACAAATTTATCATTGTTGATAATTATAACATTAATTAGCATATGTTCTTACAATATTATAAATGTTAAATGTTACCATTTCATTTTTCAAATAAGGCTCCCACTAGTCTTTTATGTTTCTCCAAACCCTAAGATTAAACATAGAAGTCTCTCGACTTCACTAGTGGGTGTTAGGACTCGTCTGTCTTGGTATTCTGACCTTAAGTTTACTCAACAAATCATAGCCCCACAAACGATGGATAACTTCTTATCGGTTGTATCACATACGACTCGTAATCCATGTTTTCTTGTCCTAATCTCATTTCAACCTTGAGTTTGCTCAACAAATCAAAAGAGATTATTCACTCGTACCTACCATATCGTGATGGCCTAAGTATAGTATATGTACCTTGAGTTTGCTCAACAAATACATATAGTTATCTAACCTCATCTGTTCAATATATTAATAATACTACACATAACATCCCCAGCTTGAGTTTTCTCAACAACTATGGAGTATGCAAGTAATTTAGTAATATATATATGGTAGAGGACAACATTATATTAAAGATTCATAATCTTCAATATATTATATTAAGCGATATCGACTTATGGAATAATATATTTCTTATGAAATACCCTCTTGATTCAACTTCAAACACATCAGAAATCATAGTATACGTACATTTACGTATGTGTTTATTCCTTAAGTCTATTTAGGTTTCTTTAATGTTCCACTTTTAGTTTATACGTTCATATCATATAAGTGTTGTTAAATAACTTTTATATTTCATATTACTTATATGATAGTCTTATGTATAATATTTCATTAATTAAATCTTATTTGATTAATTTTATTTAATTAACTCTTTGACTAATTTTAATTAATTAATTCTTTAATTAATTTTATATTAGTATTTCGATACAACTTTTATATTGGACATATCTGCTATAACATTTATAGTGTAACACATATATCTTATATATGTGTATTTTTATTTAATTAATTAACCTTTAATTAATTTATTAATAAAACAATTTTAATTAAATTATATTAATTTCAAAATTTTATCTTATATACATACATGTATGCTTATGTTATCTTAAACACTTTAAAATAACATAACATATATCAACATATATAATACATGCATATAAGTATTAATAATTAACTCATTTAATTAATTTATATTATTAATCCTATTAATAATTTTAAATTTCAAAATCAGTATTTACGTAGTTTCAAACATTTGAACTTTTTCATTGCATTTTCAAACATTTTGAAAATTTATTATTATAACCTTTTATAATAAACATGTTTTTATTTTAAATTTAACTTTTAAATTTAAAATCATGACTTAATTTACAAAAATATTTTGAAAATTAGCCCAAGGCCCAATTCAAATTGGGCCTTTCTATTAGGAGCAAACTTTGGGCTCACATTACCTTTCAGGCCAGGAAGGTAACCAGGTAGGATAGGGTACTTGATTATCCAATTTCAATCCTAGACATCACCTTTCTAGACACCGTACTAAGTGCACAAGCTTAATTAGTTAGCCCTAACATGACTAATTTAAACCGCATAGGCTATTAGGCTTTGATACCATTGTTGGAACTGGGCCAGCCCACAGCGGTAGTGGCGGGTGTATTTTAATTTTTTTTACCTTATTGGATCTTTATTGGACCTATGAAGTTTAATTCATTTAGAAAAATTCTAATTTTTTTTTAAATAAAATCATGTATTTTATTTAAGTTTAAGTATTTTGTAATGTAAAGTTAATTTGAATAATTTATATATATATATATATATATTTGTTTATTTATGTATGTATATGTATATATGTGTGTGTATATATATATATCATATACATATACATATGTGTGTGCATGTGTAACATAATAATCCGTGAAGGGTATAACATTCCCGTATATAGATATTGGAATTTACATTGCAACGGACACATTAGCTCATTTCGTATGAATTGTATGTTGTCTAAATATGTGTATAAATCTATAATACAAAGTATATTTACATAAATACGTATACATGTATTTAAAATATATTTTATAACTAAAAGTCTCAAAATTATATATATATATATATATATATATATATATATATATATAATTTAAAAAATTTGTGTATATATATATAATTAAACATATAAAATTATACATACATATATATATAATAATTAAAATTATATATATAAGGTTAAATAAAATGTATATATATGAATAATTAATTACATTCAAATACTTAAAATATAAATGTATATACTTTAAAATTATTTCCAGATTGAATTAGCATAACAAACATAAAATAATAATTTTATAATTTTATTATTATTATATATATAATAAATAGTTTTGATCATAATAATTAAAATATTAGTAAAAATTATTAAAAAAATCAAATCTTAAAATTTACAAAAATTTAGGATCATAAAATACAAGGTCAATTTTTTTATGATTATTTGAAATAAAATATTATTTTTAATAAAAAAGAAATGTTCAACCGAAGTATTTTAATTATTAAAATATTAAATATTAACAAAAAATTCTGAAAGTTTTTCTTTGGGTTGCTGAATAGATGTGGTAATTTGAAAAATATAAAAAATTGAATTTTGAGGGCAATAATTATTTTAGACATAATAAATAATTCAAATAATCAATAAAAGATAATTTAAAATTATTTACATATATAAAAAAATTATTCGAATTTGATAATTCATATTATGTAAAAATAGGTGCAAAGAAAAATTCTAAGTTGTTTATAGATTAAAAGTATACATATATGTAATTATGTATTTAAAATATACATTAGTCTATATTTAAACTAATATATAAATATAAATAAAATGATTAATAATGACAAAATTTAATTTTTTACAGCAAATTAGATTTGTTTATACGTATATTATAACACATAATAATATAACCATGCGCGTAACCAAACTAATTTATGACAACTACATATACCTACGAAAATCTCACCTAACTAGATATACAACATTAATATATGTACAGATTTGGGAATAAACAATATTAAATCATAAAATATGGTATGATTACTATAATATAAATAAAATACCAATAGATGATGTCTTTGAGTCCACTTGAGTCAATGAATTCCCTTCTATAGTTATGCTCAATCCGTTAGATTACAAGTCTGGAATCGTCGACCATTTCTATCAAATAGTGTTGTTACTTAACTTGAATTGATTTGAGATTCTTAGAACTAATATGGGGACTAATTTCGGCCAGCAAACTTGATAATAATGCAACCAAAAGTTTTATTGATTAAGGGTTTAGAGATCCATATATATATCCTTGTACAAGAGAGGTATTAGAACAATATCATTGCCTATTCTCTTTTAATCTTAGCCATCCATCTCTAGGTCTAATCCTAAGTTTTAGCTGCCTCCAATAACTTGTCAAAACCGAAATCTGTAGCCCTGATAATGGGCTTTAAATCCATTTAAGCTCAAGCCAAAATGTTATGCAATTAAATTTAATTTAATTGCTTACCGATATCTATATTGATCGATGTAGTCATAACTATTATAAATATATAACAAATTTTATTTCCCAAACCATATTCAATTTTATAATTAATATTTCATAAATATTAATTAATTTAATTTATTTTAACAATTATAAACTAATTAAATCATTCGGTCTTAAGGGAATTCATTATTTCAGTTGTGTAACTCCTGGGTGTAAATTTGGTCAGCAATTAACACCGAACTATTCGAATGTTAACATTCACACGTCACTTAGCAAGTGGTGTGACATTATGGCCAAATTTATCGCTTATTCATTTTCAGTAAAATCTTATTTAATTTATAAGCTTTACCCGTTAGTGACATTTGTATACACCAATTCTCTTCGTCAAAACCGTATCACTTTGGATTGAATTTGGTAATGGTCAAAATTCCAATATTTTCCATATTCAATTCTAT
The DNA here is from genome assembly GCA_030765085.1 of Allium cepa. Lineage (NCBI taxonomy): Eukaryota > Viridiplantae > Streptophyta > Magnoliopsida > Asparagales > Amaryllidaceae > Allium > Allium cepa. Next base: position 247,591,713 of record CM060930.1, read on the forward strand.
AGTCCAAACACAAAATCCTTGGTTTAATAATAATTATTATTATTAACCGTACTACTTTGGACAGAGATTTTAACTTTGTGTTGGCTTAAGTTGACCATGATACTAACCTCATATAACTGAAGAGACGAATCCTCTCTTCAATAGTGTTTCACTTCCAGTACTTCCACTCGACCCAACTATAGTCACTTGATGGACGTCATGCCATAATTTGACTACTAAAGTGGACCTTCCACGTTGAAGATCTATAGTATTCTCAAGTCAAAAGAACTGTGTAAATTAATCACATCGATATTTTCTATTTGACCTTAGTTATATTAACCAACAGAAAACTATCAAGCGAGTCGTTTCATAGTTATCCAATAACTATCAGTACATAACATCTAGGTGCCTCCAGCATTTGTAAGTAATACAGTGTCCAATATTTGAAGAGTGTTACATACTCTAGCCTCAATGGATACGTCGATATCCAGTCTCGATGCATCTTAAATAGGAACATTTAAAATGGTATATTTGTTTTATTATGATAAATTACTCACGGTTACGACACTTTATAACTACTATCACAAAATATGCCATTTATGGATTCTCTATAAAATATACATTTAATTAAATTAATCAATTAATACAACCACATTACATCAAGTATACAATAGAAAGAAACACCTTTATTATGAACAAGATTGTTCAATGAGTTATATATACGTAATAAATTACATAATTGCCCCTAGGGCATGCCCCTAACACTCTATCATTAACTACATTCCTGGATATAAAGGAATGCGATGCTCCAGAATCAAATAGGTTATGAATTGTAGCCTAGAAAATAAGAGTTATACCTTCTAATGTTGACTTCTATTGGTCTCTAGAGAGTGGTCTACTCGAAATAGGGGTAACCTCGGTGCGTAGAATTGTCCACACAGCCCTTCCTTCACCAACTTTGGACATCAGTTCTTGAGGTGTCCTTCCTCGTGGCAGTGATAACACTTTCCCTTAAAAGCTTCCTTCATCAGGCTTGCCCTACAATCTTTGGCTACATGACCCTTCTTTTGGCATTTCTTATAGACCATGCCCTCTTTCTTGAACTTTCCTTTTGACTTCTTGTTCGCCCAAGAGTTCCCTTGATTTTGAGTAGGTCTAGCCTTCTCCTACTCTACTTCTTTTTCTTCCTCTTTAGCCATCTACGGTGAAGCCATCTCAACCAACGTCTTGTATGTGGCGCCAGCGGGCACTTAGGTTAATAATAATTTTCTAAGCAGGGAGTTTAGGCCCTTCACAAACTTCATGGCCTTTTTTATAGGTGTATCGATCAAGCTCATCTCGAACTTAGCCAACTTTGTAAACTTACTAATGTTCTCCATTAAAGTAGAGTCTCCTTGTTTAAGTTGTATAAATTTCTCTAGTTATAAACTTAACTTCTGTCATCAATATAAACCTTTACTCGAATCTGTCCTTGAATTCATCCCGAGCGTAAATCCTACCAACATTCTCCTTAGCAATAATACTCCTCCAGTCTCAGTCTTCTCCTTCAATGTACCAAGTTGCCATCCTCCTTTATAGTTGATCCTCCCAACCAAGCTTTTGAAATATATTCTCGTAGTCATTTATCCATATCTTTGACTCTACAAACCCTCTATTCCATAATATACTCTTCCTCCCATGTTAAGAAATCCCTTGCACATCTTTGGAAAGTCAACGAGATGGGGTGTTGTATCAGCACGCAAGGCAGTGGGTGCTGCTGGTGTAGGTTGAGGAAAGGGGACTTCACCTACTTGTCTAAGGTATTGTTTAAACCATTCAGGCATCCCTCGAATGGCAGGTCTTCCTCGAGCAGGGTTTCCAACCTTAGAAGAAGAATGATTATCAGCCATATCAAATATCTGTAGGTTGAGCTTTTAATTATAACTTCCTAGATAGTATTATATATTGAAAGAAAGATTTGCCTAGTATGTGTGTATGTTCAAAAATAGTGTGTGTATAGTAGGGTTTTCGAAAAACACTTTTAAAAATAACAAATATGCACTCATACGTATACTTTTTCCCGTTGATTGGGTAACTGTACTGTGACGACCCGGCTTCCTACGCCCAGGAAGACGTGTCATCAATAAGAAAGAAAGGGATAGAAATAGAAAAGAATAAAAAGAAAGAAAAACAATATCAGAATCTCACAGCGGAATAGAATAAAATATAATACCTCAACATAAATATTACATAGTTATATACATCAGAGTTATACAATATCATACAACATGACTATCATATACATATCTGTCAGAACATACACCTCAAATATCATAAACTAACTAACACAGCGGAACTATATAGATATATATGTCTACAACGCTGAAGCCTCCTGCTCCATTGCTCCTCCAGAAGTTGTCAAAGCTAACCTGAATGCCTTGGCTACCCGTAAAAATTTGGGTACCCGAAAGTTTATGAAAAACAAAAATAAACTCCGGGTCAGACATGGGTCTGATATGAGTAAACGGGTTAAAGTTGTTTAACTTTGAAAATCATTTAAAATAAAGGTAACACACAAGACTCCCCACAAATAAATACAGGTAAGTTTTTACCTTACGCTAACCAAAACATTTCATAGGAAATCCAGTGATATTATAATAGTGTCTACGGTTTTCAAGTAAAATACAGAAATAGCTGAAATGCTTACATCTCACATTTCAACATAGTTGGGCACAATCAAAACGTACGGCGCTTATTGGAAATTGGATCCCATACAATGGAAGGGCTACTGGGGTACCGCCCGTCACAATACGTGGTCTAGATCACAGTACCGAGGAACCACCCTAACTCCCCTGCAACACAAGGTCGGAACCATTCCTTACTGAACAGTCCCGAACAAGATAACCCCGCAGTTGGTGTACATCCAACCGCCCACACAGCCGAATAAAAGGGACATCTAGACAGGGGTATATCTCGTCCTGCTTGGGCATGACCCACCTAACCTTGCTGCACCTCCCCTGTTTTAGCCATTCCCGGTTGATGAGGCTTGAGGCTGCGATTACCTTTAAAGAACACATCTCTTAGAATGCTCATCGTCCGCCTGACGATGTGCTGAAAGCATTCAATCCATACAACTTCGTTCCGGGTTCGAACGAAACCGAAGGCATTATCTCGTTACACTCGTTTTGAAATCACCCTCAGAGTTAACGACGATAACCCTTGCATTCTGAAAACACCATCTCGATCTTCACTTGAGATTAACGACCTAACGTTTAATTTGGATCGATGTGGTTTTAGGAATATCAATTGGATACCCGATCCCGGTCTCATCGAAATCCAAACGCCATTTTAAAGGTCAAGTTGTCTAATTAACTTAACAGTATAAATTTAACAATTGAATTCATAAAGCAATATGACACAGATAAATAATATCAGATAAATCATATAATAATTTAACACAGATAAATTATACACAATCATCACAGATATATCCAGAATATCACAGAATAGAAATAAACATCAGATGCAATCAAATAGAATCATCGATTCATATCAACAAGTTTGATTTGTTTTAAACTTAATTACATACTTAAGAGTAAACTATATTTTATTCTTGCTTAATTAATTATTAATTAATTAACTTATTTTAATTCATTAATTACTTATTAATTATTCACTTAATTAAGTAATTATTAATCAATAACCTTAATTATTGATTATAAAACTCAGTTACACAATTAATTATTACTAATTGTTTAATTAATCATTAATTATTAATTACTTAATCGTTCATTCATTAATTATTTATTTAATCAGTTATATATGATTTGTTAATTAACCAACTTCAATTGATTAATTAAATTCTTAATTACTAATGACTTTATACAAGATTATCATTAAAATCTTTAATTATAAATTTGATTAAATTTGGAACTACGTATTAAATTATAATTATAAAATTTATTATCTACTTAATTAACTTTGTATTTAAATTAATTACTCCCTTTGTTGTCTGCAAAGGTTAAAGTTCAACTTGGCTTAAACAATTTGGTCAATACTAATAATATAATTTATACTTAGCTTATTTTACTTTAACTTCAAATTACAGCTAAAAGAATTCCAGGCATTGGAAAACCCGAAGCATACATCGTGCTCAACTCGGGTAGTACTCGAGACCATCCCTTACCTCTCTCGCGTTCCCTCTCTGTCTCTCTTCTTCTTCCCCTGTTTCTATCTTCATCTATTTCCTTTTTTTAAGGCTTAAGTTAAAACTGTTAAAACATATTAACATACGCACCCACTCCAAACCCGAAGTAACACGCGAACCCACTCGCGATTCACATGAGTCGAAATTGTCCAGACCCTTTCCCCACCGCCGTGCACGTGCACGGCGGTCCACCGCCACGCCACCGCCGCGCGACATCACCAACAAGTCACATCGCTTCCCCTCTATCGTAATCAGCACCCAGATATGCACGACCACCCCAAAATCAAAATACGCCCCTAAAGTCGAACTGTTTCCACGAACACAGTTGACAAATTCGCCTCGTCTACACGATCGCGATCACCTGAGACGTCAAGACTTCGGCCATGGCTTGCCGACATCACCTCCTAACTCCTCCTAAAATCTCACAAAACTCGGTTGCGCCATGATGACGAGAGCATCCACGAACAGAGCACGAAAATAATGAACCCGTAAACCCTATTCTCGATCAATCCCCACAAATCTTACATTTAAAAATTTTTCCAACATTTTTCTGTTGATCTAGAATTAATACACAAACTTCATGTTGAATTACAACAACCATAATTGTTTGAATCATCAGAATTTCACAAAAATGCATTTTTGGCTTACTATCTAACTGCTCCAAAAATTGTTAACTACAAATTATAATTTTTATCTTAAAAATCATATTTTTGTATGTAGTTTCAATATACAAATTCAAGTTTACGATTCAAGTTATTCGAATTTTGATCTTATTTTTATTTTTGCTGAAAATTGATGTTCACGGTACTTATCTTTCACTGCTACTAAAAAATATTTTTTCTAAACCTTAATCTTAAACTTAAACTAATTTATTTAGTTAAATTACTAATTACAGGAGATGATTTCATATAAAAGTATGAAATATTCTTTAATTTTTTTGTCTCAACAGAAATCTTGAAACCTGAAAGAACAACTATAAGAACATACATTATTTAGCAAGCAATCCAGATCTTTTTAACATACACATAACAAAATCTTCATAAACTACAAAATAAGAGTTAGATTAGAAATAGTTTACTCACCTAAGTTTGCAGTTGAACAGAGGATGATACAAGAGTACTGTAGTTTGCAAATTTGTATTTCTGTAACTTCTTTGCTTCCTGACCTTTGAATATGAAGTTTTGTTTATTTTTCTTTTTCCTTTATCAGGTTTTACTTTTTGAGATTATGGATAGAACTAAGTGATAAGAACAGATGAATACATATTTATAACCTTGAACATAATGTCTTCTTGAACAAGCTTTGGCTTGGCATAATATCTTGCTTTATTTATATTTTATTGTTATGTATTAAAACCTGAGATGGATCAACAATTTCGGCTAGAAGATAATTTGTTTCAGATATAAGGTAGCTAATTAATGTTTACTGACACAAACATATGATACAAAGATGTTTGCAGTATTGTTTGTACTAAGATGTATTCATAAAGGTTTACACTTTTAATGCTTGCTGACAACTTTGTTTTGATACTTACGGATTTTGGTTTGAACATACTTATGTTAACATATAAACAAAATGTTTGCTGCAGTTTTTTTTGTACAATATGTTTTCATTTAGGTAACACTAATTAGTATTTGCTGACAAATTATTTGTATAAGATATTTGCAGGTTTTGTTTTCTTATGCATATAAAAATTAGCTTGCAGGTTGTCATATTGTCTTCATACTTATACTAACATATAAATAAAGATGTTTGTTGAGCAGTTAATTTTGTTTAAAGGTTTTTGATCTTAACATAGTCACATTTTTATTTATATCTTATTCAAATTATAGTTTGTACTTATGTTTGATATATATAAGCTTATGTTTATTTTAATTATAAAAACTGTCGTTTAAAAACGCTATTTAATCTTATTTTTCATTAAAGTCAAATATTACAAATATTTGATTTGTAACTTATATGTACATTAATGTATTTATATTTATGAATATGATTGTGTCATTGTACTTGTTATTATTAACTGCATTCATGTATCTGATATTAAATGTCATTAATACATCAATTTTAATTTAATTGAATAACACAGATTTATTTCTGAATATTGTTGAAAGAATCTATTTTATATTTTGAAGTTATATTCCTTTATAACCCATATACAACTAATAATATCCAAATTCTTATTTATTTATAAATGGAAATCTTATATTTTATTTAAATTAGATTAAAAACTTATTATAATAATAGGGTCAAAATTCCGGGATGTCACATTCCTCCCCCCTTAAAAAAAATTCGTCCCCGAAATTTAAACAACGGTTAATTTCAAAAACTTAATATTAATAATCTAAACATACATTACATCCATACAAAAACAAACAATCAAAAAGTCAATTCTAACTACATTACTAGCTATCCGGACATAAATCTGGATAAGCTTTCCTAAAACTATCAAGAATTTCCCAGGTACAATCTCTGGGATCCTCACTCCATTGCACCTTGACGAGTTTCACCACTTTGTTCCTGAGCTGCTTCTCGTTTTGATCTACAATCTGAACAGGATTTCTAACTACGGTTAGGTTGGTTCTACTTCTAAATCTTCCTGAACAACTGGTTCCACCACCAATGATGGGTCATGAACAAATTTCCTTAAATGAGACACATGAAATACATTGTGAATCCCAGACATCCGTTCTGGCAATTCAATCCTGTAGGCTACCGTTCCAATTCTTTCCAACACTCAGAATGGACCAATATATCTCGGAGCAAGTTTTCCCGTTTTTCCGAATCTTATAGCACCTTTGATTGGGAAACTTTAATAAAAATTAAATCTCCAACCTCAAATTCCAACGGTCTTCGTCTCTTATCTGTATATTTCTTCTGACGATCTTGAGCAGCTTTCATCCTTTTCTTGATAAGCTCAACCTTCGCAGAAGCTTCCCGAATAAGATCGGGTCCGAGTACAAGTCGATCATTCGATTCAATCTAACAAGATGGGGATCTACACGGTCTTCCATACAGAGCTTCATATGGAGCCATCTTAATACTCGCTTGGTAACTATTATTATAAGAAAATTCCACTAAATGAAGATGGTCTTCCCATGATCCACCAAAGTCCAATACACAGGCTCGAAGCATATCTTCCAGAATTCGATTAAGCCTTTCCGTTTGTTCGTCCGTCTGAGGATGATAGGCTGTACTTAATTTCAAACTAGTTCCCCTTGCTGATTGCAGAGCTTCCCAGAATTTACTAGTGAAAATAGGATCACGGTCACTTACTATGCTGATAGGAACACCATGTAATCTGACTATCTCCTTCAAAAAAATTTCCGCCAAGGAAACTGCAGCACGAGTCGCCTTAACCGAAATAAAATGGGCACTCTTTGTTAAACGATCCACAATAACCCATATTCCTTCATTTCCTTTCCTGGTTTTAGGAAAACCGTCTATAAAATCCATCGAGATCATTTCCCATTTCCAATCTGGAATTTCCAAAGGTTGCAATAATCCAGCGGACTTTTGTTGGTCTCCCTTCACTTGCTGACAAATGGCACAACTATTTACAAAAGCAGCTACATCCTTCTTCATATTCGGCCACCAGAAAACTCTCCTCATATCTTTATACATCTTCGAAATTCCCAGGTGCATAGTCAATTTGGAGCGATGATACTCAGCTAAAACTTCTTGTCTCGGTCCATCAATATTAGGCACGCACAAACGACTATTAATCCTTAAAACACCCTGATCGTCTACCTTGAAATCTGTATATCGCCCGTCTCTAGTCCCAAGAATTATTTCCTCAAAAGATTTATCCTCCATTTGCTTACTAACGATCTTTTCTTGGAGAGATGGATCTACTTCTAAAAGAGATAAGACCGCATTTCTACTAAGAGCATCAGCTACGACATTTGCTTTCCCCGGAGTATACAAAATATCCAGACAAAACTCTAAATAGAATTTTCTCGAGTTTCCCCAAGTATAAATACCGGGATACTCGCTCTACAGAATCCAAACAACCAATACTACTACTAAACTACAGAGTTCCCACTCATCTAGATCTACAAACAAATCAAAATATCAGACCAAACTCAAGTCTGACCCAACAACCGAAATTCCTTGGACTGCTGACTCTAAAATCAAAGATAGATCTTACACGTACTCCCTCAGAGATACGTGAAACACTCCGAATTCCAGTTATCCAAACTGACAATCCGATTCTGAAACCAAACACTTATCCAAAATCAAATCTCCGACTTGGGAATCCAAATTCCTTCCTCTTTAATCCACAAAACTCTTCGGACGATCCTGGGCTTCCTTCATCCTTACTGATCAGCTCAACTCTTGCTGATGTCCTTAGAAAAAAACTGAACCAAAAACAATCCAATAAAATGGTCTTTCCAAGATTGACCAAAACTCAAAACACAAACTCTATTCCAAAATCAGAAAACAGAACTCACATCTCTCGTCCGGAGAGATAAAACAGGTGCACTCCAATCTCGTCTCAGATCCTAAAAAAATTCCTGTAGAACTCTCTAATCCAAACATTGCAATATCCAATTGCTTCCAAACTAAAACAGCTGCCACCATGCTTCCACTGCGCAACTCTGACTGAACAGATGAAAATGCTGATTATGAACTCAAGCACGGATTGGTCAACACATTCCAAAAATAAAACTCAGAAGTTCCTCCAATATATGAGCTGCTTCACCAAACTCAAAAACCATCCTATTACTAAGCCTGTCCATCGGTACCACTTTTGAAATCCAGTTGATACCAAACTCAATCTCCAAATATTAGCAAATCTTTGAAACACAAGAGTAAACTCAAATTATCGCAAGTCACTTTTGCGATCACTCCAGCCTAATTCCAAGGATACTGCTTTCTCTTACAAATCAGAATAGCTTACACTTTTGTGGCCAATCCATTGAAGAAATGGAACTACTATGCTGCTTCCGTAGTTACCCCAAGAAAACTACTAAGCCAGAAGACGTCCTAATCAACAAACCTTCTCAACAGCACACAGAACACTTCCAGCTATAGGGCTAATCCTCAATGTCCAAAGACTTCTATTCAAAGCTCCTTGAGAAACTCGGACCTCAATTGAACAAAAATACCCTACTAAAATTGGTCACAATTCCGAAACGGACATACTTCCTTAACTTGTTCCAAAGAAACATCTTCGGAGACATCCAAACTCACTGTGTCTCATCACACAGCTACAACTCCTTGAGATACCAAGATATCATGATTTGGTCATGTCCATCCGATAGATCCAAACTCAAGCTCATCCAAAATTACATTCCAACAATGAAATCCTCACATCATCCAAAGCTCATTCGAGATGATAATAGGTATACAGTCTCGACAGATACACTCCAACTACAAATATTCAAAACTCTAACCATTGGTAGTCGTGTTTCACACACCACTACCCTATCTTCCTTATAACTTATATTGGAATACCCGAACAGGTAACCCAATAAATAGGTAGAAAGAAAGAAATAAATAAATATATATCAAAATTACAAATACGCTCTCTCAAGAAAGATATCACTCATGAGCCTAGGTATTTACTCAACCTAGGGCTCTAATACCAGCTGTGACGACCCGGCTTCCTACGCCCAGGAAGACGTGTCATCAATAAGAAAGAAAGGGATAGAAATAGAAAAGAATAAAAAGAAAGAAAAACAACATCAGAATCTCACAGCGGAATAGAATAAAATATAATACCTCAACATAAATATTACATAGTTATATACATCAGAGTTATACAATATCATACAACATGACTATCATATACATATCTGTCAGAACATACACCTCAAATATCATAAACTAACTAACACAGCGGAACTATATAGATATATATGTCTACAACGCTGAAGCCTCCTGCTCCATTGCTCCTCCAGAAGTCGTCAAAGCTAACCTGAATCCCTTGGCTACCCGTAAAAATTTGGGTGCCCGAAAGTTTATGAAAAACAAAAATAAACTCCGGGTCAGACATGGGTCTGGTATGAGTAAACGGGTTAAAGTTGTTTAACTTTGAAAATCATTTAAAATAAAGGTATCACGTAAGAATCCCCACAAATAAATACAGGTAAGTTTTTACCTTACGCTAACTAAAACATTTCATAGGGAATCCAGTGATATTATAATAGTGTCTACGGTTTTCAAGTAAAATACAGAAATAGCTGAAATGCTTACATCTCACATTTCAACATAGTTGGGCACAATCAAAACGTACGGCGCTTATTGGAAATTGGATCCCATACAATGGTAGGGCTACTGGGGTACCGTCCGTCACAGTACGTGGTCTAGATCACAGTACCGAGGAGCCACCCTAACTCCCCTACAACACAAGGCCAGAACCATTCCTTATTGAACAGTCCCGAACAAGATAACCCCGCAGTTGGTGTACATCCAACCGCCCACACAGCCGAATAAAAGGGACATCTAGACAGGGGTATATCTCGTCCTGCTTGGGCATGACCCACCTAACCTTGCTGCACCTCCCCTGTTTTAGCCATTCCCGGTTGATGAGGCTTGAGGCTGCGATTACCTTTAAAGAACACATCTCTTAGAATGCTCATCGTCCGCCTGACGATGTGCTGAAAGCATTCAATCCATACAAGTTCGTTCCGGGTTCGAACGAAACCGAAGGCATTATCTTGTTACACTCGTTTTGGAATCACCCTCAGAGTTAACGACGATAACCCTTGCATTCTGAAAACACCATCTCGATCTTCACTTGAGATTGCACGACCTAACGTTTAATTTGGATCGATGTGGTTTTCGAAATATCAATTGGATACCCGATCCCGGTCTCATCGAAATCCAAACGCCATTTTAAAGGTCAAGTTGTCTAATTAACTTAACAATATAAATTTAACAATTGAATTCATAGAGCAATTTAACACAGATAAATAATATCAGATAAATCATATAATAATTTAACACAGATAAATTATACACAATCATCACAGATATATCCAGAATATCACAAAATAGAAATAAACATCAGATGCAATTAAATAGAATCATCGATTCATATCAACAAGTTTGATTTGTTTTAAACTTAATTACATACTTAAGAGTAAACTATATTTTATTCTTGCTTAATTAATTATTAATTAATTAACTTATTTTAATTCATTAATTACTTATTAATTATTCACTTAATTAAGTAATTATTAATCAATAACCTTAATTATTGATTATAAAACTCAGTTACACAATTAGTTATTACTAATTGTTTAATTAATCATTAATTATTAATTACTTAATCGTTCATTCATTAATTATTTATTTAATCAGTTATATATGATTTGTTAATTAACCAACTTCAATTGATTAATTAAATTCTTAATTACTAATGACTTTATACAAGATTATCATTAAAATCTTTAATTATAAATTTGATTAAATTTGGAACTACGTATTAAATTATAATTATAAAATTTATTATCCACTTAATTAACCTTGTATTTAATTAATTACTCCCTTTGTTGTCTGCAAAGCTTAAAGTTCAACTTGGCTTAAACAATTTGGTCAATACTAATAATATAATTTATACTTAGCTTATTTTACTTTAACTTCAAATTACAGTTAACAAAATTCCAGCCATTGGAAAACCCGAAGCATACATCGTGCTCAACTCGGGTAGTACTCGAGACCATCCCTTGCCTCTCTCGCGTTCCCTCTCTGTCTCTCTTCTTCTTCCCCTATTTCTATCTTCATCTGTTTCTTTTTTTTTAAGGCTTAAGTTAAAACTGTTAAAACATATTAACATACGCACCCACTCAAAAACCCGAAGTAACACGCGAACCCACTCGCGATTCACACGAGTCGAAATTGCCCAGACCCTTTCCCCACCGCCGTGCACGTGCACGGCGGTCCACCACCGCACGACATCACCAACAAGTCACATCGCTTCCCCTCTCTCGTAATCACCACCCAGATATGCACGACCACCCCAAAATCAAAATACGCCCCTAAAGTCGAACTGTTTCCACGAACACAGTTGACAAATTCGCCTCGTCTACACGATAGCGATCACCTGAGACGTCAAGACTTCGGCCATGAGCCGACATCACCTCCTAACTCCTCCCAAAATCTCACAACGCTCGGTTGCGCCATGATGACGAGAGCATCCACGAACAGAGCACGAAAACAATGAACCCGTAAACCCTATTCTCGATCAATCCCCACAAATCTTACATTTAAAAATTTTTCCAACATTTTTCTGTTGATCTAGAATTAATACACAAACTTCATGTTGAATTACAACAACCATAATTGTTTGAATCATCAGAATTTCACAAAAATGCATTTTTGGCTTACTATCTAACTGCTCCAAAAATTGTTAACTACAAATTATAATTTTTATCTTAAAAATCATATTTTTGTATGTAGTTTCAATATACAAATTCAAGTTTACGATTCAAGTTATTCGAATTTTGATCTTATTTTTATTTTTGCTGAAAATTGATGTTCACGGTACTTATCTTTCACTTCTACAAAAAAAATGTTTCTAAACCTTAATCTTAAACTAATTTATTTAGTAAAATTACTAATTACAGGAAATGATTTCATATAAAAGTATGAAATATTCTTTAATTTCTTTGTCTCAACAGAAATCTTGAAACCTGAAAGAACAACTATAAGAACATACAGTATTTAGCAAGCAATCCAGACCTTTTTAACATACACATAACAAAATCTTTATAAACTACAAAATAAGAGTTAGATTAGAAATAGTTTACTCACCCAAGTTTGCAGTTGAACAGAGGATGATACAAGAGTACTGCAGTTTGCAAATTTGTATTTCTGTAACTTCTTTGCTTCCTGACCTTTGAATATGAAGTTTTGTTTATTTTTCTTTTTCCTTTATCAGGTTTTACTTTTTGAGATTATGGACAGAACTAAGTGATAAGAACAGATGAATACATATTTATAACCTTGAACATAATGTCTTCTTAAACAAGCTTTGGCTTGGCATAATATCTTGATTTATTTATATTTTATTGTTATGTATTAAAACCTGAGATGGATCAACAATTTCGGCTAGAAGATAATTTGTTTCAGATATAAGGTAGCTAATTAATGTTTACTGACACAAACATATGATACAAAGATGTTTGCAGTATTGTTTGTACTAAGATGTATTCATAAAGGTTTACACTTTTAATGCTTGCTGACAACTTTGTTTTGATACTTACAGATTTTGGTTTGAACATACTTATGTTAACATATAAACAAAATGTTTGCTGCAGTTTTTTTTTGTACAATATGTTTTCATTTAGGTAACACTAATTAGTATTTGCTGACAAATTATTTGCATAAGATATTTGCAGGTTTTGTTTTCTTATGCATATAAAAATTAGCTTGCAGGTTGTCATATTATCTTCATACTTATACTAACATATAAACAAAGATGTTTGCTGAGCAGTTAATTTTGTTTAAAGGTATTTGATCTTAACATAGTCACATTTTTATTTATATCTTATTCAAATTATAGTTTGTACTTATGTTTGATATATATAAGCTTATGTTTATTTTAATTATAAAAACTGTCGTTTAGAAACACTATTTAATCTTATTTTTCATTAAAGTTAAATATTACAAATATTTGATTTGTAACTTATATGTACATTAATGTATTTATATTTATGAATATGATTGTGTTATTGTACTTGTTATTATTAACTGTATTCATATATCTGATATTAAATGTCATTAATACATCAATTTTATTTAATTGAATAGCACAGATTTATTTTTGAATATTGTTGAAAGAATCTATTTTATATTTTGAAGTTATATTCCTTTATAACCCATATACAACTAATAATATCCAAATTCTTATTTATTTATAAATGGAAATCTTATATTTTATTTAAATTAGATTAAAAACTTATTATAATAATAGAGTCAAAATTCCGGGATGTCACACGTACCTAGGCTCTGATACCAAATGTAACAACCCACCATGATATAGGCCTAGATCCCAACCCAAAAAAGGCCCATCGAAAATTAGATTCATTCCAAAGCTGATTGTTGATTGGTGAAAAGAATAATAATATAGAGCTATTTATCTGTTCATTCAGAACACACCGTGGAAGGATAAAATATAATAGAATAAACAGTACCCATTTTATTTAAAACTTCAAATGTCACAAAACAAAATCATTACATATTGTCAACAATAACCGTTAAATCATCTTGTTCAAGGATACATTTTTAACTTCAAATGGGTACATCATAAAATAGCATGAATGAATAAATAGACTACTACCATAAGCTTCTTTCGTCATCGTCCATCTTGATCACCTCCTTCTGTAGCCTATGTTGTAATGAGGAGAGGGTTGGAACAACAATGTTTGGTGAATAGAAAATCTAGAGCTTTCCTATATCAGTATTTGAGCAGTATAATTTAAATAAGGATATGTCCTTCGTATTTCAAACTATATTCAAAACCATTTAATACTTCATACAAGGAAAGAGGCCGGCCTTCAAACAACCACTTATACTTTCAAACCTTAAAGCAGGTTTTCCCATAATCAATAACCCATAAACCATAATAATCGTTATTAATGTCTACCAATGCAAGACATAGAACCCAAGCCACTTAATAACTTTTAATGGAAAATAAGCAGACTCTGACCATTTAAGACCTCAATTGAAGTAGGCCCCCATAATTTAATACATATTTCCAAGGCAAACTCTACATAGCTCTCTATCTAGATGACGTTGCATGGAAATCTCGTTGAACACTTAATACTTCCTACTAAAGCGGACCTTTCTGATATATCCTCTACCATATAAACCCAATCTCGACTATTTAATACTCCATATAAGAGAAAGAGTCGAACCCTCAAACAACCACTTAATATCTTTAATTTCCTAAAGTAGGTCCTTCGTATTATAACCTGTACCGTATAGAGATGTCTCACATTAGTCACTATTCATAGGAACTGGCAGCAAGATTAGCCGAGCAGATTTGTCCTACAGAATTGAGACTAACCTCACATCATCAGTGGTTACTTATTATAGATGATGTCTCACATCAGCCTCATAAATCTCACTGTCGGTAGCCAAATTAGCTGCCCATACTTCTATGTGCTTTTGACTGACCCTGCATCCCTTTAACTTAATTATATGTCATAAACTCTCCAAGTGTATAATACACATCTCACCATATTCATTAATCAGGCCTTGTGAGATATTCTTCTTATTTTGCCTTACTAATTACTTTCCTAAAAGGGATTTAAATGACAATTATTAACATAATTAACTACGCAATTAATACGATATAATTGTTCATTGTTTGCGCTAATTTTTATACACGTAAGTACGTATTTATTAGACAAGCGGAGATTGCGACCTAAACTAACGTTCAAATGTCAAATATTCTAATATTATACAAGTCTCGTTTCGAAAATAGACTAATAGCATTTTTACCATAAATCTAATATTCCAAAATCAAACCAACAGACTTGTACTTAGAATCTAATTCTAACTTATTTTATAATAAAATAATGGAATAAAACCATAATAATGAAACTTATAATTTAATAGGTTTTACGCTCTATCCAGCTTCTTTTTTTACATAAAATTAGACAAGGGAATTTTTGTTGAGTTTGTAGAAATAGGCAATGTAAACAATGAGTCTATCTTACACGCCATTTCTAAAACAAATCTCTTAATCGAATCCAAAGAAAAGGAATAAGAAGTGGAATAGAAGGTAAACACATATATTGTAAAATCCACAAAAACTCCATTATTCTAATACAAAAAATTAAGATTCCAACCTAAGAACTGACATTTAACTTTAGAGGAATTTTGGGGATTTTTATTGTGATGTTTTAGTAATCCAAAACTCCCCGGGCATATATCAAATCCAAACTACACTATTTAATTACTAAAATAGAAAAACTAAGATTTCCGCTCACAGAGGTCCTTAGCTTTGTCTTTTCTAAGGTTTGACATGCCTTCAATGAACCTTTTCAAATTTCTTCTTTTTGATATATATATATATGTGTGTGTGTGTATATATAGCAAGAGATTTGTATATACTTTTATTCAGAAAAATATAGGTTTGAAGGAGAAGAGATTGAGAAAATAAACGATAAACAAAGATAGATATATAGGATTTCGACTTGAAACTCTAATGGAGTTTTCTTAATCTATGAAGAGACAAACTAAGAGCTTCGTTGATATTCCTAAAATACTGTGTGAATAAAAGTAAGTGGGTTAGGCTCTTATTTATAGTGGTTGGAACGCACCAAAACCATTAGATGAAGATCAGTTAAAATAATAATAAAATCTGGTACGTTATAGCCAAAACCCTAGCCGCCATCAAAAGGTAGCGGTAGACCGCCGCTTTCCCATCGGTCAACCGCTAGTTGTCGACCGGTTGTGGGTAAGGGGTTGACCGCTCCCCCTATTCTGAGAATATTTTGATTGGCGTTGATTTGTTTTTATTTCATTTCTTAATTATAATTTAATGTTAACGTTAATCTTAACGTTTATTTTGACCCCAATTGCAATTACCGTTAACATTTGAATTTCAAATTTAGAAATTAATTATTATTTGGATTTGAATTCTATTTAAATTATTTTAAATGTGAAAACTTCAAACGTCCATAACTTCTTCATTTGAGCGTCGTTTTCAGCATATTATATATGAAAATTGATCAGAATTTCTCCATAAACACAACGACATAACTTTCGTAGTCAAATTTCAACTTTTGCAAAATTTCCATTTTTACCTATGTCTTATTTAAATTAATTTGTCTAATTTATCTATTTATGTTTGATTTTACGGGGAGTTACATTGCTGCTTGTCTTCCAGCTTACAAATGCGATTTGGCCATTCAATAAACTACCCGTCCTCCTCCGACTTTGCGTGAGGCACTACGTCAAAGAAAACACATACGATCAGGATTAAGGAAGAATGATAAAAATGAAACGATTATAATGGAAAGGAAGTATCTAGCACCTTGACCCCCTTACTTGGAGGTTGAGATTGTTAGATGACTCTACAAAGTACTAGCAACCCTGATATGGAGACCCAGTTCGAAAGGTCAAAAAGCGCCACTGGAGGGATGCATCTCTAAAAGTAATAATACCAACCCTTCAGACAACTGATATGTTTAGTAAATTTGTACATGGACCTAGTGAAAAGCGACAAGGGTTGTGGGATACCTAGATCATGATAGACGACGAAGATGGCCACTAGCATGTTATACCTATCTGAGGCGAGCTAGGCTAGTGCCATATGGTGTGCATTGAGGAATCAATTGAATGGGGATGAAAGGGAAGACTTGATCCACACTTCATGTATGACATTTCCTAAGCAAAGTATCTAGGAGGAGGCATGCTTTCCCAATCTCTTAGAAGTAGTACATCAGGATGACTCAGACGACCCCATGTGTGGCAAGCACCTCATCCAATTTGTCTTTATCCTCTTACACCTTGGACGGGACGCTCTCAATGGGGTGACCACTACTAGATGCACCTCTATAACACATTTCTTTCCCTTGGCTGTATGCAAAAAACACATATAAACCCAACCTAGTTACTGAACTGCCCCAATAAAAGTTATATGGTGAAACTAAACTCTAGGGCAAGCCCACTTCCTAATGGGATGATAAACGACCCAGACATTGGTGTGCCCTAAAAAGGAACATCGCAAGCACATATTCAACCACTATACTTAAGCATTTTCATGTAACCTAATGCCTGGTTAGGTTGCATAGCCCACCTACTTAAGCATGTGGTTTTTTTTTATAGTTTAATAGGCAGCAGCTAAAAGCCCAACCAAATGTCTTCTTCCTAAGGGAGAGGGATGGTTCAGTAATTTAATACTTTCATGAGTTTCCTTTTAGGGCACAAACGGAATGGTTCAGCATTGGCCAATCAATTTGAATCCATCAATGCCGACTGACCAATGTTTTAGTCATGTTCAACTACAAACTTAAGAACCACATAGTTATAAAGCACGACTCAAAGAGAACACATAAAAAGTTCTTTTCCATTCAAACAAAGGCTTGAAAAATAGATTAAAAGAGGAAAGTCAGATCAAAGAAGCATTTACCGATGATGGTTATTCAAAGAAATTATGAGAGGCCGACGAAAGTTAGAAGGAAGAAAACTCAAACGTAAGTTTGAAATGCTCAATAAAGAGAAGAAAAAGGAAGAATCTTCCTTTTATATATTTGGGTCTCATACCTTAGCCATTAAATAATATATGTAGGAATTACTCTCAGCCATCAAATCGTAATCGAGTATGCTGTTACATCAAACGTCATGTCTCTAAAACTATCTCGAGTAATGAAATGTATCAACTAATAGGCATATGACAAGTGTCATTCACATTAAATATGAATAAGACAAATCTTTCTCTACCTCTAGAAGCGAATTCGAGGGGAAAAATGTTGCTCGATTTCCTCGCAAAAGGCTAAATGGGCCCATCGGTTCAAAACCAAACAATGTAAGCCCGTGCGATGCACCCTAATCAATGATAGTTTCAACCCAAATTGCCTGCCTCTTTCAACACTACAACTATAAAGACCCAATCGCCCCGCCACTACTTAAAAATGGGTCTCTACCTATCGAGTCTCCACTGTCGATAGAGCTTAAAGGCTCACAGAAAATTCCTTCTCATCCCGCCAATAGACTTGGTTGTAGAAAAGAGCCTCGTCTCTCTCATCTTTCCATGTTTGTCACCTTTCTAGCCGACCAACCCTTCTGCCCATGCTATTTTATCATGATTCAATGTGCTTTTGACAAAAGCTCATAGTCGCTCCTACATAAAGAAGTGACGACTTCATACTATTCTGCTGATAAGAATGACATAAAACAAGACATTGTGCAGCAACCACTTTTCATAGTTTGCCGACCACTGGCAAAAGCACCACTATTCATCAATCACTCCTTGCTCCCTCGTATTTTTTACACAAGCACGCCATTGCATGGCCTGGAAGTTTGCCTTAATGCGAACCATTCTTTTCACATAGCATCCGAGTTAGCCGCCATCAAAGCGGTATACCGCAATCAATTGGCACGAAGAACCTTAACTCCCAGGGCATCTATTTATGCCCTCTAAATCATGATCTCTACAATTATAAATAGAGGTCCTTGTTCTTTTGTACAAAGAATATAATCTACACTCATACACGCACTATTATTTAGCTCAAAGCTCTTGTAATCACTATCAATATTAGCTCTTGTAATCGAAATACCAAGTAATGGAATCACCAAATATAGTGAACGTAGACCATTACTAAGATCGAAACACATATACCTTTTGTTATTCACTTTACTTGCATTAGATATAACTCTCTCAATCATCCCTCTATTTACAATTTTAACCATGTTTTTGCTAAAGTCTACCCATAATCATAATTTAGAGGTTGGTTAGAAATCTAGTCAAAAATAATTAACAATGCTGAATTATCCTTGTGATCTTGAAATAAAGTACGACTATTATGGTAACAATAAGTTTATTGTTACCATACCATTACTAAGCAATTAGTAGCAAACATAGAGCTAAACTAGTATATCAATATTATTAGTATGTGTTATGACAATACACCGATACAAATGTGTTGTAATCTTAATAATGATAATACTTCTTTTTAGTTTTCTTTCTACGAATAAAATTTTCACAATGAACTAAGCTATTCTTTTGCTGAATCTATAACCAACAGCTTTTGCTGAATCAATAATCAACATACTGGTAAAGCAATAAATTTTTGAATGCGTTTATTTTTTGGTGAAGCAATGAACTGTGAATGCCTTTATCATTTACTGAAGTTAAAATTACTTATTATCGCTTTACCTACACCATGATATACCGGAAATCATTTTATCCTCAATTTTGGTAAAACAACATCGTCACTTTCAGTTTACCGATAAAATTAGTACAATCTTATTTTCGCATATCAATACTAGAACAGTTATCATATGAAATGTTCAAATTGATCATGTTTGATAAAGTAAAAAGATAAATGAAGCTATTCTAGTGTCAAATAAATAATTCATGATTTTGTATCACTCAGAGACTACTTATTAATAGAATGCTGCTAAGGGCATGTCTCTCTAACTTTATAATGTCATACAAGTTTTGATATGATTGAGTGTAAAATTTGTCCTTGCCAATACTATTTTATTTTTTCACTTAGCAAGAAACCATCTATCGATGATAAATTACCGTCAAAATAAAAAGGACAAGTTTAAAACATTTTTTAGTATTGTATAACCGTAGTACATAAGTTTACACCACAATAAACCATTGGTCGGTAGAAAAGGATAGCCCCGCTTGAAATTTGGCGTCCCCCATTTTGATATTAAGAAATACGAACCTTATTTTTTAGAATCGGTGATATGAAGCGTAAATAAGTCATGCTAATGCTCTATTAATACGATATAAATTAGTAGAGTAATCCTAATATGAAGCGTTATCTATTAACTTTATTTGTGTAGGTTCATCCGCTAGAGCATGAAGTAATTAATGACAAATAAAAGTTGGCTTCATGAACTACATGGCTAAATGCTCTCCAGTCCTTCACTCGCTAACCTCCCCCATTTCCCCACATACATCACCAGCATATAAACTCTTCGAAACTTTACCACTCAAAATTCACTCAAAAACCCTAATTTCAATGTCTCATAATTCAATAATCCTCGACAGAGAAGCAATCGAAAAGAAAAAAGCAGCAATCCGTAATGCAGGTACGAGCAAGCTGCAAGTGATTGCTGATTTTGACGGCACGCTTACCAAGTATTCCGTTAACGGACGCCGCGGCCAAAGTATGTGATCGCTACTCGTACGGATTTGTTTGTTTATTTGCACAAACCCCCCTGTTTATTTGCAGCTGTTTAATAGTTCATGCTTATACATGATAAGCTTATAAAGCTGCTTTTGCGATTGAAACTGAATAAGTAGAAGACATAAAACAACTCTTTAGATTATGGAACAGAATAAAGTAAAATAAAATATAGAGATTGAGTTGAAGTACACGGTGTATACGTTGAGGTCGTAAACACAGTTTAGCATTACAGTAGATAATGTTCTCTCAAATCTTTTAATTTGATGGACATAGGTTTGATTTTGTTCATCCACTTGTTTGCTAGCAAGTCATGGACTATTACAACAGGGAAACGAGGAGTATGATGTGAAAAGGCAGGCACTATATGATCATTATCATCCAATTGAATACTCGCCCACTACTCCCATTGAGGAGAAAGCGAAGCTAATGGTCGAGTGGTATGGTTTTTGTAAATGTTGATTTTTTTTTTTTATTCGTTGTGTTCCATGAATTTGATTATGTTTGTGTGTCTGCTTTAAGATAATGGAATTTATTGGCAGATGCGTAGTGTATTAACTGTGCTGAATTAAGATGCACATTGGTTCTAAATTGTATTTCTGCCCATTTATTATTATTATGTATTTGAACATTCATGGCACTTTCTAAAGCATGAAATTCCATTAATGAGAATCAATTGAATTCACCGTTCATAGTATTTATAGTTTTGTAATTGCCTAGTTTGTTACTTTAGCAACCTGTTCACATTTGTGATCACATATGGCTGCGTACGCAAGTTACAACCCTTCATAATTACAACTACACATGGGGTTTGGGTAGCTGCAGGTCAGAAATATTGACAACCGACTAACTATTTTAATAGTGGTATTCTTATACAATAAATGAAAAAGTCAATTGAAATTGTTTGCTCCAAAAGTGGAACAAACACCCAATCTAAAGACAAACAAACATAGAAAATTTATGAATCAAAAGAGAGAGGAAGACGATTCTTAGAGTGCTTCGCCCAAATTTAATAGTCTATGGCCACTCTTAGTTTTGTTACTAATTACTTTTGCGATTATGATTTACAGTAATCTCAAGTTTCAAACCATTCGGGTATGAATTCAGTAGAACATCCATGCAAAAATCAGTCCGCAAAATAAATATCCTCTTCGAGTTGCGTTTGCTTTGGTATTTATAGGCGAAATCGAGCACCAAAATCGTTGGGATCAATTTGAACACGTTTTCATCTTTAGATCCAAAGATTCAACAGAAAGAATCGATCAGACTCAAAATATCAAGAACAAACATGGTTTGGTACCGATGGTTATGGATCGTTACTAATCCATTTACTTCTCCTTTCTTGTTCGCTCCTTTGAATTTGTCCTTGTCTTCAACAGTCATAGGTGGGCCCACATGATGAATAATGATGGTTCAGTACCTATTTTTCAACCTGGCTCTTACTTCTTTTCCTTTAGCTCTTTGTGCTTTGGTTTTCAAAACAACTAAGTATTTTGGTCCTCATAAGGATCGGTACCGATCCATATGGATCGGTACCACTCCATTTGATCTTTTACACACTTAGTCATTTTCCTTGCATTTTTCAACATTGATATCTCTTGTTCTTCCTGATCCATTTCGTGACCATTCAATGGTATAGATCCGTCGAGATATTACTCGGTTCAAATGCGGGATAACACTTGCCCTCAAAGTATACTTTGTGCTAACAAAAAATGCTTTGGATCGAATCAAGTAACTGAACTCGAACTCTGATTTGCAGCGATGCCTTAATCTTCTAAACTGTCTTCGTAAAACGTTGTGTCTCCTCTGAATATATTGACACACCTCTTCGAATAGTCGTGGATGCACATTTCTCCAGCAAATATAAGAGTCGAAGTCTCTTAATTGAATTCTTCATTCAGTTCTGGGATTGCTGAAAGTTTTCCTTCGCTTGGTCCGGTAGGGTTCCACTCATTTCATTACAATCTTTTTCATCATTTGTTCATTCATTTTCTTTTAGGACGCTTCATAAATGGATTGGTAACACCTAGCAAAATTGTAATGAATGAACGAATGAAATGAGTGGAACCCTACCCGTAACACTTAGCAAAATTTCGTCTTCCACTCTTCATTTTGCCATTTGATTTTATTTGAGCTCTTGCGACTTCTCTTTCCTGCGACGACTTTAGCGTCGATGTCGCCGCGCCAAGCTTCAAAGTTCATCAAACCTTGGCCATTTTTCAACTCCGATCCATTAAATCTAACGCCTCCAAACCATTTTAGCCCAAACTCGAGCTTCATCAGAATTTCGGTGTTGCCTCGTCGACAATGCCGCCATCCACTCTAGATTAAGCATGAATTTCCTAAGCGTGCGCCTCCATCGCATCTCCTTATGCCACCGTTGTGGACCATGAAGCCATGCCGCTGATTCATTCGAGGCCATCTCCATCACTGCCCTTTTGAGCTTCCTACGGCCAAAGTGTGCCCCCCAAATCACCTAGGGTGGTAGTGGTGATGCCTTAGAACAAAATCAATTTACCTCGATCAGTTCTTTGGTCGACTTGAGGCACGGATTGGTAGCATGGATTTCGATCAACAATGCTTGAGGAAATCATACAAATGAATCTGTATTTAATCCAAGAGTCACTGCATTTTAAGATTTCCGTCCAATCGACACTCGATCTCAAGACGGTACCCATGGAATTCCTGTAAAAAGAAGCTTCGCGCTGCGCTAGACAGTGGTGTCATTAACGTAAATCTTGTGTTGATGAGTCAAATCCGACACACAGTTCATCGCATGCCGGAGTTCGTTTGCCAGTACGAACGGACTGTCTACATAAAATGCATCCGTTCATCGTGATAAGGATACAAGACGAATGCCATAACCACATATCATTGCCATGTTGATATACAAACCCGATCGATCGATATACATCGACGTCCGTTGGGTCCTATTCATACATGAGACTTAACTAAAGTACATGTTGAATTCAAATCATACCCGACCATGCTAACATATCAAATTTTCAGTAAATTATGCACCCTGGGCATTCCTAGTGCATCTCCGCTTTTGGTGCAGGACCTACTTCTGAGTTTGCTCCCTTGTCGGTAGGTTTATCTTCTGCCCTGACATCTACTTTAATACCTTCCAGGCCTTGGCAGTCTCGCCGCCGGCCCGAGCGATCTCTCCAAATCATTCTGTTTGCAGCTATAGAAGAACCCCACGTCAGTGTTGCTTCCGATGTTAACTTAGAAGCGCAATGATTTTTGATAACCTTCCAGATTCTTTGGCCTCGAGTTTAACTGCAATAGATGTCAAGAAGAACTATGACCACCATGGTATTCTTATCAACAAAACTTTAACACCGAAACTCGACCAACGGGCGCACAACCCCCCAAAGGGTTACACAACATGCAACCGGTTCGTGTGTTTTTTTAGGGTTTTCCCCTGTTTAATCACTTTATTCGTCTAATCCCTCAGTTCATGAAGTTAGCCCCTGCTCAGCTCCATCCAAATCCATATGCTGTATTGAACTACATGTACATGATATTTGTTAAGCATTTGGGCAGGGTGCTTACTGTTAAAGAAATCAAATATCTTTATAGCTTCAAGAAGAGAAGCGATCACCCATCTCTTACTTTCTTGGAATCCTCTAAGAGCTGCCAAATCGTCATCGTTCTTCATAGTAGACTTAGTCACTTCAAGGATGAAATATTTTTTCGTCCGTTGTCATGTCGACTTTGCTTAGAAATGATTGTCGGAATATAAGTTTCAACTTCACTTGTTGATTCATCGGTCTATTTCATTCCATTCACCGACGCCATTATTCTTCAAATCTAACAGGCATTCCTCGGAGAGTCACTGAGCTGCTTTGGCCTATGTTGACGATATCTTTGGTTCACTTGACATCTCGGCATCATTACGGAGAACATCCCATAATACGACATTGTCGACTTCAGCCTTACAGTCCAAACCGCGGCCAACTTGCCCTCTACTTCCGTGGAAGAAGTAACTCCACTCAGTCGACTACACAAGCATGTTTCGTAGAATCAATAGAACACACATGCACTTTGCACAACATCTAGAATCACATCATACCGACTCTACACATACCCTTTTTATCTTCAAGCCCTATCATAGTTATTTTTCTTTCTTTATAGATTCCATGGGGAAATCTAGATTTGACACGACAAAAAATCAAATAGCAATTAGCCATCTCTCCATCGAACTGATATGTACCCTCATTGGGATTCCTATCATGAATCCAAATATTACAGAAACTAAAGAAAACAAAAGGAGAAGGAAGATAGAGAGAGATGATGATGAGAAAAGAGGGCGCTGCTCTAAGCGCAAGAGGTCATGGGACCACTCTAGGGCCAGACAAGGCTCTGATTCACCACAACGAGTGCGATCATCGCTTCCGAGGGACCAAGGCCTGTACTTTGACAAGCCTAATTCCCCAAAGAGACGGACTCTAGCTCCCCATCATTCTCAAGCCCTGCCTCTTGTTAATATCCTAAGTATTGATTTTAATGAACAATCATATAAACATTACTATAAACATTTCTTCGAATTGTGTAGTACTTTGAAATATATTATGGAGACATTTTATAGAGATAAACTAAAATTCAACAGAAGCAAATGAATTATATATATGAAGATTGATCAGAGCAAATGGAAGAGCAAAATTGAATGAAGAAGAATGAAATGCAAATGCTACAACGACCGAGATGTTTGAAGTGATGAATCTTAAAATCTTTGTTAAAGACCTCATGACAATTATATTTGAAGATCATCAATTATTGATCTCAATTGAATCACAAAATATTCACAAATATGAGGTACTTTGAAATCTAAAAATCCACAACACTTTATTGGAGTTCCTGTTCTTTTTGAAATACGCATTTGTAGACATATCAAAATATGTATGTCGACATAATAGCCGCTTTTCAGTTTTTTAAAATTCTAAAGAAAAGATTTTTCAGCCACCCATTCATTAATGGACATGTCCCTTTAACCACTATTTAAAGAGCTCTGGAATACGAAATTTCACAACAATTTTCTCTTCTTTCCCTTGCTCTATCATATTCATACTTTTGTGAGAAAGATCCATTACATATTCTTCCACTCTCTTTGCAAATCTACACACTTTTACTCAAATTCTCCAAGGATTTGCAAAACCACACAATATCAAAGAATTTGTACTTGAATTCTTATCATTCTCTCTTTGATTTCAACATAATTCTCAAAGAGTTCTAATGTATATTGCTATTGGAGGTCTATAGGATCATTGTACTGAATCTGTGAGAATCTGCATTGAACATACAACTACACCCCATACTCTACCGTTGATTGTAAAAAGAGGAAAATGTTCTTGTAGCTTGTGAAGTCAAGAGAGTGATCTTGTAGCCCGATAAATCAAGAGGGTGCATCTTGTAGCCCATGAAATCAAGATTGTAAAGATGTTTTTGTCAGTTTTGAAATGCAAATGGTGATAGTGAAATTCTATATGGTTTAGTACAAGAATGGATGTAGAATTGATCAATTCGAACCATTATGAAAATCTTTGATGTTATTTACTTTACTGTTTTGCTTTATTACTTATTCTGTGATTATTTATTTCTTTTTGCAATTTGAGTAGATATAGTTTTTAATTCATAAGTAAGTTTTAAATAGTTGAAATACACACTTCACCGCCTTAGTGTATAAATAGCATTAAGATCCATTCCGCATTGTGTTATAGATAACCCAGAGCTCTACCCAATCCAAATCCAGAAAAGCACAGTCATCTTCTTCACTTGGGAAAGAACATACCGCCACTAGCCCCCTACTCTAACTCTAGATGTTCTAACATCAAAAAATTTCCTGAAGCGTGAGGTTTTATATCTGGGTATGGATCTCACTGGTCTTCAATTTATGTATGATGTGAAGATAATTCCTTCTAAGGACTTGGAAATTGGTTTGATGTTTCACAAGGATCTAGTGGAGCAGTACAACATGTGGATGCAGCTGTCTATGGGCTCGATTAGTTTGAACAAAAAGAATCGCTTGATTGACAATAGAAAAGAAGGAGAGCGAAAAACATGATAAAATCAAAAGACACTCTCCGAATAAATCGAAAAGTTAGAGAGAAATGGTCGCTGGGGACAAAGCAGCCATGGATGCTGAAGAGAAACTCAGGTCTTAGATCCGGGATATGGAAGACAAAACAAGATCTTGGACGAACAAGTCCAAAAAGCTCACGTGCGGACCCGCACGAAGTCACCAATGAAAAAATGTCATTCAAATCAAAACGGGCATGGGAATGAAAGCTTAAACAAGACCTCAAAAATGAAAAAGACGAGAAAATAAAGCTCTTAAGGAATCCCGATCTTATTGTGAAGAAATCTGTGACCTTCGGCAGGACAAAAGGACGTTATCAGACAAGGTCGTCGAGCTAGAAGCACGTATTGTCCAAACAGAGCAAGATAATATTGAATTCGAAAACAAAATCGGCTCCATCATCTTGCGCTTTTAGGTCAATGTTGTAAGATCTAACAACTTTCAGAGGAAGAGTATGCCGAGAACCTAGTCGAGGTCTATGAAGAAATTTTAAAACAAGAAAAGGAGGAACCAAGAGAGGAAGTAAATGAAGATGCAACAAAGTCCTGCAATTCGATGAGTTTGATCTGGAGGCCCTATCCGAGGGTCAGGTGTCGTGAGCCGCAAAAACTGCATCTTTGGCACAAGCGCCTGTCGAGGGTCATGTTGAGTCCAGTTCCTAGGGCTTGGTGGAAGACATCACTCCCATCATCTCAGAGTCTTAGGTGGCTGTGATTGTTTTTGTGGCGGCTTGCTACGAGGTTACTAATTTTTTTAATAATAATGTAATACTTTATTCAACTAGAGTATTTATTTTGATATCTCAGGATTCGAACTCATGATCTTTAGAACCTATGTCTAGAATGTCATATCACTAACCAGTTGAGCTAGTGGTCCTCATATTGATATTCATACGTCTGTATTGCATCCGCCTATTAGTGTTGGGGGGTACAATCCTAATGACCCTAGCTACCTACCGCATTCGATTGCTCCATCCTTCCATTCATGTACCCGATCCAGGAGGAGAGACAAGTCGAAGACTCCTCACATTCATGCGTCAACTCTGGTAGTACCTTACGTTGCTGGGTAAATATTCTTAACTGTATTAGTTGGTGAAGTATAATCTCCTGGCCTGGTGTTCTTTGTACGCTTCTTGTTGTCCTCCATTTTGCCATCAACACCTTAGTTCTTTCTCTCACTATTATTATTTTCAACATTCATTGTAACATTTCTAGCGCTGTCGCCACTCTGCTTGATAGCTATGTTGCTTTGTATCATACTACTTGGTCCCTCTTGACCGTCATCAACTGACCCGACAGCCAAATCCGTCGTCTCTAAGCGTAGAAATTGGGATGTATTTCGATCAAATTCTTCCATTTTAGATGATTGATTTCTTTTGAGCCATCTACTAAAGTCCGTCCTCAGGTGAACCCCTTTGACTGGTGCCTTCGACACAATCTCTTCTTTAGGGTTGCTCACCTTAGTAACCGCATTATTAAATCTTTTTAAAAGGGCATTCGGTCTCTTCGAAACTCTGATGCACGTTTGATAATGACATAACATCTTTTGATCGCACGATGTGGATCATGAATTGCTCCACTAGCTTTTTAGTCAGCAGATCAAATGATGACATGGACCTCGATGCGAGTCGAGTGAACCACATCGTTGCTACTTCATTCAGAAATATTAAAAAAAATACCTACATTTGGCAACATCCGTTGCACGGACATTGTCCATATGTCATTCTACTTCAACAGACACTTTAGATAATTCGCTTCAATGATGTTTTCGGCGAACGGGGTCTGATCGATGATGAAACCCACTCCTCATCCCGTCAATACTGGCTTTCACTCAACAATCTTTTAACCATGTTCGCGATATATTTCTCACTGCCTTGGGCGGTTGGACGGCGATCGTCGTGAACACCTTCGAGTGTTTGACTCTGCAAACGTTATCGATTAGTTGCATGACGTGTAGGTTCCCCTGTCATTGGAGGAACCATTTGTCCCGATTCTCTTTGACGTCTAGCTGGAGCTAGCTCTATACCGTCAGTCTGAACACCACCAGCCTGAGCACTGGCAGCTCGTTCACTTCCAACACCATCAGCATCCTGCAAATTTTCCTTAGAGTCACTTAAGGCAGCCATATTAGACCGATCAATAACACTGTTTTAAATCTCGGCCGATATCTCGGTCGAGATCTCGGTTGAAGGCTTGGGCAAAACGAAACATGAGATATCGGTTAACATCTCGTTTTGATTATATCGGTCGAAATTTACATATATCGGCCGATATTTGGAGCGAAACGATATTCCGAGATATCCCCGATATATTGTTTTTTTTTAAAATAGGCCATTCTCAGTCTATCATAAAAAAAATTGAACAAAGCCCTTTTCTTTCTGATTCAACTTCTCAAAAGATCACGTTCCTCGTCAAAATATCGAACTCCCTCTTCTCTAGAGAAAAAATCGAACTTCATCTTTTAAAAAAATCGAACTTCCTCTCCCAACATCCAACAGCTCGCGGTTCCTTTCAATTTTCGACTACTCGATCTCGCTTTTGACAGTCTGCAGCTTCATCTTTGACCAATCTCTTTACTCTCTACATGCATGTAAATTATGGTTGTTCCTATTTTAATGAAATTCAATCTTTCAAAAATTGAATATACAGTATAATTTAGAGTAAATTTGCAAGTAGATTTAGTTTGTTATTTTTACTGCATAACCTTCTGCAAGTAGATTTGCATTGCCTGAGACCCTTTGATTCCTGATATCACTTATGTGCATTTGCTTTTATTTGCATCAGTTCCTGATACTGTTATTATGTAATTCTTACTGCATACATGTAATTGTATAGAACCCGCTTTTTTTCAATTAATTTGTCGCATTTCATCTACTTATATGTAATTGCTAAAACTGATGATGTTTTGTAGTTTTTGTTGAACAATTTCATATAGTTGAAGTATAATTGCATTATTTTTTCAGTTAGAATGGTGGAGATTAGTTGCAGTAATTCGGTAAATGTTAAATAAACCAATACTATGCATTTTTTTCTATAAATTATGTGATGTGTTATACTCCGATATAGTCCCGAGGTGAACTTTAGGTTCGAAATGTAAATCCGATATTGGCGTCCTAGATGCACTCTTCTCGTTCGAGATCTCCCCCGATACGATACCGAGTCACTAAAATCGCCGAGATGAAACGTAACCGATATCCGATGATTTAAAATCTTGATCAATACCAATTGTTTTGACCCGTGGAACTCCTATTCCATTGTTTGCAGCTTTCTTTCTTGATGCCCTTGCATCCTTCCTCCTCATCTTTGCTTGTCATCTCTTCGATTTTCATCTGATGAAGATGATCTTTCTTCCTCGGAGACTGAAGGCGATGAATTCTTGTGGTTCTTTCTACTCTCTTGGGGTAGTTGGGACATCAAAACAAAACTTTTCTCCATCCTCTCCAAAATGGCATTCTGGCTCTCCACCATTCTCTTGTTCATTTCAGCCATCATACAATCTAACTTCACCTTTATCCTCATTTCTGGTGCATTGGAGTCTTTGCACGAGTTGATTGACTCGTTTCTTCGCCACGGAGAGAACCTTCATTATCTTCTACAATAATGGCTCTAGAGGCAGTGAGCTTTTCTTTCTCTTTTCCAGAAACTCTTCTTAGATTCAACCGCAGATTCTTTCCAAATTAAAGTAATCACGGATCTTCAACAGAAATTTTATATCTTGCTTTTAGATCTCATCCAATCCAAGGTGAAAACAAATATTTACTCCTAAAATTAATCGCTGTATTTGAAAGCATCAAAATGTTTGTTTCAAAATTGGGACACACATCCAATCTAAAGACAAACGAAAAAAAACCTACAACTAAAAAAGGAAGATACAATTTTTAGAGTGGTTTAGCCAAATTCAATAGCATATGTCCATTATTAGCTTTATTACTGATTACGTTTGCGATTACAATTGAGTCACAACAATCCCAAAATTCAAACCATTCGGGTACGAATTCAGCAGAGCGTATATGCAAAAATCAGTTTGTAAAAAAAAGATCATCCTCTAGTTGCGTTTGCATGTGTATTTATAGGTGAAATCGGCCATCAAAATCGTTGGGATCGATATGAAGACGTTTTCGTCTCGAGATCCAAAAATTTAGCAGGAAGAATCGATCAGAATCAAAAATATCACGAACAAACATGGTTCGGTACCGATCGTTATGGATCAGTTTCGATCCATTTACCTATCCTTTTTGGCACCTCATTTTGACATGGTCTTTGACTTCAACAGTTCATGGGTGGGCCCACATAATGAACAATGATGGTTCGGTACCGATCCTTATGGATCGGTGTCAACTATTCTTTAACTTGGCACCCTTAGTTCTTCATGCTTTGGCTCACAAACGATTAAGTTTTTTGCTTCTCATAAGGATCGGCACCAATCATATGGATCGGCATCACTCCATTTCTTTTCCGTACTTGGTCATTTTCCTTGCATGCTTCAACATTGATATCTCTTGTTCTTCCCGATTCATTTCATGACCATTCAATAGTCTAGATTTGTCGAGATATCACTCGGTTCAAATGCGGGATAACAGAAATGCTTTCATTTATCATCTTCAATATCTGACAATCTTAATTCTCTTCTTAACAGACATCAGTTTACTTGGCATAAGTTACGAATGAAGTTAGCTGTCACAAACAAAGAATTTAAGATGCTGTAAAGAGAATAAAACTCTAATTTATCACATGTAATTCCATACACTGATGATTAGGAAAAAGTAATTGTGCAACAAAGTTGGAGCATATGT
Organism: Allium cepa; assembly: GCA_030765085.1. NCBI lineage: Eukaryota > Viridiplantae > Streptophyta > Magnoliopsida > Asparagales > Amaryllidaceae > Allium > Allium cepa. The sequence goes on from CM060930.1 coordinate 247,623,578, forward strand.
TGCCAAAGTTTATCTTGGACCTTGGTTCATCGTTTGCCTATTTGTACCATCCATAACCATTGAAGTTCTTATGTGTCAGCTTGTAGATAAACCTCCGCAGTTGTCTGAATTGCAATCTAATATTGGCACTATTTGTCGCTGTGTAGCTGAAACTTGAGTTTAGCTTGTATTCTGATTATATTGTATCATTACATGTACACATGCAGGTGGGAGAAGACACATGGGCTTCTGATTGAAGGTGGTCTTACTTTGGATGCTATCAAGAAATCTGTAGCTGATGCTGCAATTGCTTTTAGAGATGGATTAAATGAGCTATTTGAATTCTTAGAGGTAATTTGATTTTGGTTGGTTATTTTTATGATACAACACATATATGCACTTCAGATTCTACTTCCCATGTGCTGGTTTGTAAAAATAACAAGCATAGAATAAAGTAATTATCTACTACTTTTATCATGATGCAAGTTTACAGTAACGAGGCATACTTTTTTATTTGTATCTTTGTAAATCTTGAAGGCTGGACTGGATGCATATATACTCATAAGCTCACGCCTCAACGTCAACCATATGATAAATGTCATATTTTCACTGTATCATATTTACCCACTTTAAGAACTACAAATGCAACATTCTTTTGGTGTAAATTGTTGTAAAGATTAATTTACCTACATCCACTGTGTAAGTTAAGTTATTGGAAGTAAATTAAATTGTTACAAACTTCTTACTGGAAACAACATTCTAGACCGTGCATCCCAAAATTTCATACAGAAACCAATATTCCTTTGGTACATGCAACACATAGCTTTTTTTTCATGTTTTAGATCATTCAATCTAGGCCCGTTAACGGATACAGATAATGCTACATCTGCATAAGCATTTGAAATCCTTTCCAGAAAATATTGGATATCCATAAATATGGATGTCAGATAGGTATTGGATTTTCAAGTATCCATCGGCGGTTGATAGATTCAAACAGACAAGAAGGGAAAATTGATTTAACATATGACCGTTTTAACAACACTTAAAAAACCCAAAGGAAACAAGAGATGACAATAAAAATAATGTTCAACAACGAACTTGTGTCTAAAACATAATAAACTGATAATCTCAACTATTCATTGTACTAAACAACACATAATATGAACTGTTATCTTGATAAGCAAACCAATTTTTGGGTTTTAAATCGCTTTTCGGATGTTGATGTGTAATTATTTTTCGTTTTCGGTATTCGTGGACATCCATGTAGAACAGTCCATGCAATCTGAAACATGAAAGAATCTTAGAGCTGAGGCTATTAAAATTTCTTTGTGGTAAACCATGCTAAGGATGCTAGGTTTAGTAAGTTTCCCTGTTGCTATATTGTGGAAACGGATACACACACAAAGATTTCAGGATGGCTATTAATAAAAAGAATTTAACATAAACTTATTTAGTTATGTTTTATGACATGCTTGTTTTGAAGCAGCGGTTAAATTGTTAAAATGAGGTTTTCAGGCCATTTTTTCTAACTTCAACTCCCTTTATTCATGGAACTCAGATATTTGCCCTCTTGTTGTAATTAATATTCCAAACTTCCATTAACCGAGCATTTACTCACATATACAAATTCGTTGATCTAAAACATGGTTCAACACCTCCAAATATTGATATCCAGGAAAAGTCAAGTCACTGAACGTGATTTTGGACTCATATTTGTGTGGATCTTCCGAGCGTTTTTATAGATCTTCATTTTTTCAGGGGATTAGATCAATGATGATCCGATGATGTGTTATTGATAGATAATAGTTGATAAACACTAAGTAATATTTATCAATCTCACAACAAATCATGCAAAATAGAGAAGAAAAAGAAAACAACACAATTTTTATAGTGGTTACATCCACTTTATAACTTTGTTATTGAACTTCAGCTACAACTATAAAGCTTTTGATTTTGTTCAAATCAGATTAGAGGGGACATAAAGAAATTTGGAGTTATTTTCACCAAGTTATGACCTTCAAAGAGAGAGATCAATTTTCATCTTTTATGATTGATGTCCTAAATGATCGAGTAAATATCCATGAAATCTGGAGGACAATAGGGTGAAGTTTGATCAGTGTTGGGCGAATTCTCACCCAGAGGATCTCAAGACCAAAGAGCGTCAGTCTCACTCATGTTCACATCCTGCACTTCATTCGGCAAGGCCACAGTTCACTCGGCATTCGCAAATAGAGCATGGCAACCTCCATTCGGCAAAACCCCTCCTATGTGTCATTCGGCAATAGCTCATTCGGCTATACCTCATTCGGCATCTCCATATACCCATGTCCATTCGGCACAAGGGCATCCGGACGAGCTCCGCCGAACCACACATCCCCAACTACCGAATGAGACCATGCCGAACCATGCTCCTCTCACGAACTCCGCCGAACCACGCTTTAGCCGGACCACCCACACACCACTCTACTCCATGCCGGTCCAAACCAACACCGGACCAACCACTACTCTCCACAGCCAATGCCGCTCCTCTCCCCTCCGAACCAAGCTCCATGCACAGCCGAATGAAGCTCGCCGAACCAGAATGCCACCAGGCCAGATTGCTCCAGCCCAGGCCCGCTAGCAGCTATATACTTCCAAGACCCCTGCCCCCTACCTCACTCTATAAATAGAGGGGCAGGGGTACAACAATGGTAGACAAGTTTGAGAGCTCAAGCAAGGAAGGAACTTTCAAACTACTTTCATACACTTGTATACAACGCATTGTACTTGTAACCTGAAAGAAAGAAGATAATAACATATAAAGTGGACGTAGGCACATTCTGGCCGAACCACTATAAATCTGTGTGTCTTTTACATTTCAGCCCCTACTTTTCTCATATTTACATACTCATCTAAAATCATTGAAAATTACATATAATCAACTAAATAATACGACTTGGAGGTGTTTGTCCATTTTTTGTGCAAACATTTTTGGTGCTTTCACTGAGAATTGAACTCGAAGCTTCAGCTTCTCCCACTCAACCTTCTTCCTCATAACGACGTTCGTCGCTTAGAAATCATGCCTTCCAAGCAACGGAAGGATGTTAACAAAGGAAAGAACATCGCAACTAGCAGTCTTCCGGATCCAGTAGCCCCAGATCAAGAGGATCATCCAATTTCAACAGCAGCACCAGATGGATACCAGGCAAATCTGATAGCTCCTGCCACCGAACAACCAATAACTAGGGCAGATCTAGACAGAGTTGTGGCTGAAGTAACCAACCGCTTCACATCCCAACAAGAAGCTTTAGTGGACCAACTTATGTCACGCTTAAGGGATGCTGAGGAATCCAACCGCAACACTGAATCATGGGATGAGTCTCAATCTGGAGGATCTCGGAGACAGCAAAGGTCATCTGGACGAGATAGATCCCGCAGGGAAGAACTAAGCTCATTTTTGTCCGCTCCAAGTTCGGACGAACGAATGGCACGATTATTCAGAGAGTGTGTCCAACGAGAGCAAAGGGACCGGGGGATAGGCGCTAGGGTCACCAGCCCCTTTACCCGAAATATCGAAACTACCATCGCCCCCCGGGAATGGAAAATGCCAACCATGGAACCTTACAAAGGAACTTCCGACCCCATCGTACACTTACAGAGATACACCCAGCATATGCTCATGAGTGGAGCAACAGAAGGAGTATTATGTAAATGCTTTCCGCTATTCCTAGCAGATCTAGCTACCTCCTGGTTCTGCCATCTACCCCGAGGATCCATCAGCTCATGGGAGATGTTGAAAGAAAGGTTTATTAGCCAGTTCCTCATCCATGTGGAACAACCCAAGGATGCTTATTCTCTATCCAATATCAAACAGAAATCCGGAGAGACGCTGCAACAATATCTAACACGGTTCAACGCCACAACAGCAACAGTTCAAGATGCCAATGAGAAACTTATCCTAACGGCCCTTTGTAGTGGCGTGCATCCGGATACCAAGTTTGCTAGGAGGTTAACAAAAGATAAACCAGCTACGTTACCTGACTTCTTCCATGAAGCTGGGAAGTATATGAGGCTTGAAAACGCTACCGCTAAAAGACAGTCAGGACAACAGGCTAAGACTACCCATGGCGACACTCCCGCTGCAACAAAGGACGTTTGAAGAAATGACTCTAGAGATAACGCTGGGGGCAAGAAGGGAGGAAAGCGTTTATATCAACCAGGACAGAGATTTGACTCTTGCCCCCCTCCCTTGCTTTAAACTTTGTCCTGGATGGCTAGAAGGATGTTTTTAATCATTTCACCAAATGGGTGGAAGCGGACCCTTTAAAATAAAATATCTTTGGCACAAATTATCAACTTCTTACATAAATTATCAACTTCTTGATCAAAAAATATTCTATGCAGGTACGGAGTCCCACTCAAGATCATATCAAACAACGGACTCCAGTTTGACAACAAAGAGTTTACCAACCGATGCCAAGAGCACATAATTCACAAAAGCTTCTCATCTGTAGCTTATCCTCAGGCAAACGGACAAGTCAAAGCTGTCAACAGAATTCTCAAAACCCTAACCAAGAAGAAGCTTGAAAAGTCAAAAGGCGCTTGGGTGGACGAACTTCCTACGGCACCCTGGGCCTGCCGCACCTCTCATAGAACATCAACGGGGCATACTCCTTTCTCTTTGTCATACAGATTGGAGGCCATGCCCCCAGTTGAAACTGTAGCGCCATCTCACCATGGGACCCACTGCAACCCAGAAGAAAACGAAGAACTCCTCCTCATGTCTTTGGATCTGATTGAGGAGAGGAGAAACGATGCAACACTTAAAAGCAGAAGCCCACAAGCAAAAAGTGGCAGCACAATGCAACTCCAAAATCAAGCATCGCAGCTTACAAGAGGGAGATCTTATCCTCATGCGGATCCTCCCGCAACACCGAATCATGGACCGAGTCCCAATCTGGAGGATCTGTGAGACAACAATGACCTTTCTTCTTCGAAGAGGTTAATAAAGAAATGGTCATGGTAGGAGCCGAGCCCGGACTCAGCCCGAATTCCGACCTGAGGAAACACTTGGAACCAAACCCAACGGGGGAGGTGCCAGGCAGGGGTCGGATATAGCTGAGCCTGTCATGCTACCTAACCATGAAAGCACCAGTAGACGGACCATATGAAATTCATCAAGATCTTCACAACAACGGAGCTTATATTTTGTCAACAGTGGACGGAGTGGTGTTCCAGAGGGCTTGGAACATCCGACACCTCCGTCGATACTTTGCTTAACACGTACCGCCCATATGAAGCGTATTAACACGGTGGACGTAGGCATTATCGTGCCGAACCACTTTAAAAATCTTATCTCTTGTTACCTTGTGCCTTCATATCTTGGCTGCTTGTTAAGCTTTATCCCTTTCTGTTGAACAAAATCCTATGGCATCTCCACTCAAGATGCACCGCGGCCTCATCTGGACTAGGCCTAACAGGTACGCTACGATTCTATGCACTCGCCAATGAGACACTTTTGCTCCAGCATCCCTCTGCTGCGGGTTAACTCATTGTGCGCCTGCCCTCAAAGCCAACTGTAATGAGCCGATTATAAGTCATCATAAAGGCCGACTATAGCCGATGGCAGCTCATTACGGCGTTCGGCTCGCCGGTAACTGTGAACCTACTTTAAGCCCCAACATAAGGTGTGGCCAGCCAGGGGTAGTTCACGGCCAACGGCACCCACGCTAGCCGGCCACGGTAAATCGAATAATACCCACGATTACGGACCATAATGGTTCGGGTAGTTACCGTGCGCGATCTCGGCTCCGATGTGTCTTAAGTGCGGCTGTGGTAAAAAAGAAAACTCCCCGCGGAGGCGTAAGATGGGTGACAAATGTCTCCAAGACCCACAGCTAGGGAAAGTGACTACAAAACCCGTTTGCCACGAACTTAAGCACATCGACGGCCTTCCGTGACTGGAAGTTTTACTTTTACTATATTTCCATTTCATTTAAATATTTTTCTCCTATCCTGTATAACAAACTCTAAAGTACAGGAAACCAAATAGGAAGCATTCACTCATGAGGCTCTAAGCCTGCGTGCTGGGTAGCAGGGCGCTCTGCTATACCCGTGAACAGTTACACAAGACACTCAAAGCTACCGCCTGCGAATAAAACATAAAGGGCGGTACTCTCTTCTCTTGTACATAAATGCGTAACTATAACTTATTCATACACTGACATTGCAAAACGTGAAATTATATTTCAAGCAAAAACTTAACATCAAACACAAGTGGAATCACAGGCATATACATAATTATACTTCTCACACAGCACATAAAGATAGCAACAACATTTAAACACGACAAAATCAGCTTATATTATAAGATCACACGAAGTTATTCTTTGCAAATAATTTTATTACAGTTGCATATCAAAGACTAACATGAACAGTGATAAAAAAGAAACAAAAAGATGGCAGATGCATCCACACTCCATCACCAACTCCCCCAGCCTACTTAGCCGCAGGATCGGAGCCCCCAGCATGTGGATCTGAAGTCCCACCTGTCCAGATCAGAAGAGGAATTCATTAAACGAACGATCAAGTTATGAAAACACGAAAAGAAAAGAAAGGGAAAAGAATAACTCACCAGCATCCGCCGCTTGATCCTCATCATCCAACTGCACGCCCGCTTCCTCTGCAGCGAGTAGCCGCATCCCCTCCTTCACCGCCGCTTGCTCCTCCTTTGAGAACTGAGCAGTAACCGCACTCAAGTTGAAAGCCTCTCCGCCTTCCTTACCCGCATTCACCCTGGCCTCCTCTAAAGCCTGGAGATACACCTTGGCCATGACCCGAGGGTAATCGTCCATCCAAGACAAGCCGCCCTCCTTCCAAGTGTGGAAGTACATATCCTGCAACATCTCATCCATCATCCCCTCGTTTTCCTCAAACTCCCTCACCCGGGCCTCGGAAGCTTGCAACTTGGCGATGGCGACGTCCCTCTCTGATTGGTATCTCAAGCAGTCAGCCTGGAGTGACCTCCTCATTTCCTCTTCCTTCAACTTGAGGGACCTCCTCATCTCCTCCATCTCCTCCTTCAACTCGGCCTGAGCCATCTCCGCAGCCTCGAGCCTCCCTGACAACTCCTCTACCCGCTCGAGATCCGCATTTCGAACCTCATCCACCGTTGCGATAGCTATGTTAATCCGTTCCCTGCAAGCGACCTCCATCTTCCGTAATTCCGCCCTACTGGCCTTCTCCATGGTCTCTTTCAGACGCTTGGAGGCTTCCTCATGCTGGGAAATCTGGATGGCTTGGTCGGCGAGTTGCTTGGCCTGATCGGCAACCTTTAACCTCAACCGAATGTTAGCACTCCCGATCTCTTCCCCGGCCTTGACCAACTTAGCATGATGCTCCATTAACTTCTTGGTCTCTGCGGCCACCCGGTCGATATTAGCCTTGGCCTCATCCCCCATGGTGACTACCCGTGTAGTAAGTAAATCAAGATCTAAAGATTTGGCCTCGTCCAGCACTCTTACCATGGGGTTGCGGGGAAGTAGGTGCTCGCCCGTGGTCTCATCGAATGAAATGTCCCGAAAACTTGGGTCTAAATCAGGATGGCCGGCAAAAGGGTCACGAGGCACGGGGCGAGGCACATCGGGACGCCTTATATGAATGACAGTAGAACTCTTGGAAGGAGGAGGAGGGGGGCAGGGCTCCGTGCTCTCCTCCGTAGTATCACGAGGAGGCTGAGTAGGGGGAGACAGAGTAGGAAGCTGCGAAGCAGAAGAAGACTCAAATAAGGAACGGCTCCGCTTCCTTTTCTGAATGCCCTCTTCGATGACCCCAAGAAGAGGGCGGTACTTGACTACGTCCCCAGTGCGATCAGTAGAAGGTTTCGCGGAAGCTCTCCTCGACTTAAATTGTTCAAGGCGGTGTCGAACATCCGACGTTTTACCCGCCTGGCCTGCCCCTGGAATAAAGAACAAGTGTTACGAACATACAATAATCCGCAATTCAAAAAATGTGCTAAGTTAAAAAGAAAGAAAAGTGAGGAGACACATCTGTTATACAAACCCGGCGGAGGAGTGGGATACTGCAATAAGTCCTGGATCTCATTCCAGGACGGAAGTGAACCGTAAAAAATTTCTAAGTCCTTATCGAAAATAGAATCGGCAGAAGACAAAAGTTCACCTTGCATCGCCGGAATCACCCTAGCTGAGGAACCCTTAGAGGATGGGTCAGTGCCAGCCACAGCTTTGCCGGTTTCCTTTGCCTTCTCCGTTCCCTTCTCCGTTTCCGACTCTCCCTCCGACTCCCCGAAGGCCCGACGGAGAGCCTCATCCAGTTCGAGGTCTTGTTCAGAGGTTAGAGCAGCAACACCACTACCACCTTGACCTTCGCCATCTCCTCCACCCTCCGACCCTTCTCCAACTTCGCCTCCTTCCTCCTCTTCTACACCTTCCTCCTCCGGGACAATCGGGCAAGTACTTGGAGAAGGGCCATCGGACTTCCTCAGTTTCTTCCCCCCGACCACGGGACGCTCTGCGAAAGGCTCCCTCTTACCGCTCTTTACCTTATCCCCCTCCTTAGCTTTAGCAGCCTTCTCCTCAGCCGTGTCTCTTTGCTTAACCACGGACTGGTGCGGTAAGATCAAATTATACTCCAAGAGGGTTGCGTTCCTGATCAAGAAGGAGGCCGACCGGTCCCGTGCCGGAATAGCCTTTAGTTCAGCAGCCATTCGCACCAAGGAATCATCCTCCACAACTGCAATACCACCTGTCGCTAGCCAGAAATAGAAGCATGTCAGAAAAAACACTACAGTCAAGACATGGAAAATATAAATGAAATCCATCTTACATCCGGAAGTGAAAAGGCGGAAAGAAACAGCATCGTCCTTGATGAAGAACCACTCTTTCTTGAACATGGTAAACTTGGAATATAGGTCCAGGACTGGTTTGAAGGGCACGGCCGCCTCCAGACTAATATACGGAGACCCCTTCTTATAGCCTCTCAGGTTGTACAAGTATCGGATTTCCCGGTTAGAAGGAGGACGCCCGTACCTCCTCTGGAAGATAACAAAGAGGCTCACCAGGATGGCGTATGAGTTAGGCTGGAGCTGGAAAGGAGCCACCTTCAAATAGGTGGTGAAGCTTACTATCCAAGCGTTGATAGGGGGGATAGCGCCGCACATGCAATGGTATCTGCTAAAAGCGAAGTAGCCCTCGGGAGGATTATATGGCATCACCCCATCTCCTGGCAGCAGCATAAGAGCCCTATCTATCCCAAAGGAACGGGATATGACGTCGAGTTGCTCCTCCTTTAAGGAGCTAGGAAAGCAATCAGGGGGGGAGATCAAAAGTTCCTGTGGACCATATCCATCCACTAGAGACCTTGGAATGGGTCGATGTTGCTCGGATCCTGATTGGACTGGGGGCAAGGAAGAGGAGGGCTCTCTTGTGCCTCTAGACTTCTTTCTGTCTGATCGTGTTTCCGCTTTGCGAGACATTTTCTGCAGCACAAGAAAAACACGGTGTTAGAGCAAGAAGTATAGAAAGATAAACAAGCAAGTATCTAAAGAAAGCATATAAAAGCATAAGATTCCGCTCAAGGTTCAAGTATGAAGTCTCATTCGGCGGTGCAAGACGAGTTCATTCGGCACCAAACTCCAATGCTCATTCGGCATACATGTCATTCGGCATACATGTCATTCGGCATACCTCATTCGGCTATTCAATACACTCCGTACACATTCGGCAAACAGGGCCATCCGGTGGCAAAGGTTCATTCGGCAGAAAGTATACATACCTGGTTCGGTATAAGCTGGTTCGGCGAAGACTTTGGTTCGGCAGCACAATATGGTTCGGCTCTACTCGTTCGGTAATGAAAAACGAGGGGGGTGCGGCCTCTATATATAGGCGAGCTCAGGACCGGACCAAGGCATTCGACATACCGGACCGAATGGAAGCCGAATGGAACTATCCATACCGGACCAGCCTCCAACCGAATGAAACTTGTGCCAACTCGAACCCGAACGAAGCTACCTCTACCAGCAGAAACCAGAAACAGGGGGCACGCAGGCGCTTCACTCAGATAAGTACCGAACTCCAGAATAACTAATAAAATAAGATTATGATAACGGTGAATAAGTCGTAAAATCCTCACCGACGTGGATTAAATCGTTTACACGTGTACGCGACCTCGAATGGTCCATAGGCACGCTCTGAATGGTTATTAACCCTACCATCGTGGGAATTTACACTTTGACACGCATTCTTAAGCCCAGCGGTCATATGGATATTTGATAATTATGAAATGGCTAAGCTACTTACACATGTACGGGGTTGCGAACGATCCCTAGGCATGCTCTGAGCTGGCAATAAACCATCTTCACAAACATAAACCGGGCATCGACGATGCCAAGCCCCTTCGGGGCTCACTCTCTCGTCCTGAACGGCACAGTTCACTTCATCTCGAATATTTCGATCATGAACGGTCGTTATTTGAAATCATACTGAAACTGTAAATTCCTTTGCAGGACATCAACATGATATGAACATCCAACCCATGGCATTACAAAAACAAGCCTCCCTACAACAAGGAAACAAAGCGCGACACATGCAAGCACGTGCCCCACTTTGGGGGGCAAATGTTGGGCGAATTCTCACCCAGAGGATCTCAAGACCAAAGAGCGTCAGTCTCACTCATGTTCACATCCTGCACTTCATTCGGCAAGGCCACAGTTCACTCGGCATTCGCAAATAGAGCATGGCAACCTCCATTCGGCAAAACCCCTCCTATGTGTCATTCGGCAATAGCTCATTCGGCTATACCTCATTCGGCATCTCCATATACCCATGTCCATTCGGCACAAGGGCATCCGGACGAGCTCCGCCGAACCACACATCCCCAACTACCGAATGAGACCATGCCGAACCATGCTCCTCTCACGAACTCCGCCGAACCACGCTTTAGCCGGACCACCCACACACCACTCTACTCCATGCCGGTCCAAACCAACACCGGACCAACCACTACTCTCCACAGCCAATGCCGCTCCTCTCCCCTCCGAACCAAGCTCCATGCACAGCCGAATGAAGCTCGCCGAACCAGAATGCCACCAGGCCAGATTGCTCCAGCCCAGGCCCGCTAGCAGCTATATACTTCCAAGACCCCTGCCCCCTACCTCACTCTATAAATAGAGGGGCAGGGGTACAACAATGGTAGACAAGTTTGAGAGCTCAAGCAAGGAAGGAACTTTCAAACTACTTTCATACACTTGTATACAACGCATTGTACTTGTAACCTGAAAGAAAGAAGATAATAACATATAAAGTGGACGTAGGCACATTCTGGCCGAACCACTATAAATCTGTGTGTCTTTTACATTTCAGCCCCTACTTTTCTCATATTTACATACTCATCTAAAATCATTGAAAATTACATATAATCAACTAAATAATACGACTTGGAGGTGTTTGTCCATTTTTTGTGCAAACAATCAGTTTTGATAACTCAGATCTTATGGATCGGTATGAATCCATGCTATAGGAATCAGTATTAGCTACAGTGATTAGTACCGATCCACGCCAGAAGGATCATCATTTGATATAGGGACCGATATTTGCTATATAGATTGATATTCGCTATAGGGTCAATATTTGCTACATGGATCGTCGTTTGCTACAGGGATCTGCGTTTGCTACATGAATCGTCGTTTGCTACATGGATCGGTGTTTGTTACAAGGATCATCATTTGCTACATGGATCAATACTGATGATCTATGCTATGGAGATAAGTACCTAACTAGGCTACATGGATCAATATTACCTATAGATATCAGTGTCGATCCATCACTTAGCAAGTTTCTGACATCTTTCTTATAGGTGGACAATCTTTGGTTCATCTATAATGTTTCCATCTTCGTTTTCAATCGGATTTCGTCGAGACTTAAACCATTCATCTTGTATCATTGTATAGAACACTTTAGCACTCCCGTTACTTTATTATCGATAATTTGGGTTACTTGTCCAAGGTGGCGTACTTGTCGTTTATGGATGATTGATAAGAATGCGCTAGAGAAAAAAGGACGATCGATCCATAACTTCTTCATATCAAGTCGGATTTGCACACGGGTTGAACAATCCGTATTATATCATCATATAGAATATCTCAACACACTTTATTGTCTTTTCTTCTGAAGAGCGACGAAGCTTCTCCAAGATGGGCCCAATTGGGAAACATGGTTGATCCATCTTCAAATTGTGAGATCTTCGTCCGATTTGGATGCGGTTTTGAACAGCGTTTATCATATTTCATTGCGAATATTTTTCCACTAATTTAAATCAATTCCACGACTGTAGAAGCATGCTTTTGTGAATACAAAGCGCGTTTTGATCAAGAACATGCATCAATATTGGTAAGTCGTCAGTAATATTATCAAATTATCTATCAAATCAGTTGTGGTGAATCATCTAAATCATCATATTCACATGTAAATCAAAGGCTACTCCGACCCCCTCTGGGTCAAAGACTTGTATCATTGCCTAAATATTAGTCATAAATCATCATCATCCCACCTTTCTTTGAGGTTTATGTAACGTAAACAAATCATATACCTTGCTATCATGTAGTGTAAATCATGTGTTTGTATGTGGGTTACGGTTTTACCCCTAGCTGGAGCATGACTTACCAATCGGTTGGTATATCCCAACATCCTATTATAGACTTGTTCAAACAGATCAAAGCATTACCGGTAAGTCATCATATATCATCTATCAATGTGTCATGTTACTGTATTGCTCCCGTTTGAAGCATTACGTATATATCGTCTGGTGTCTCACAACATCATATTATAATTAAGTCCAACTGGGTCAATGCACTAATACCTATCAGTCATTTCAAATTAGAAGATGTTCATATCTTAAGGTTAAATTTTAACCACTCTAGATTAGATAATCGTAAATCTACATTGAGTCTATCTATTCACTCTCCGACCAGGGGACTCAATGTTTAAGATAGCATCCGCTCACTCTTCGGGACTTGCTATCTTACACAAGTCCGTCCATGCACCCTCCGACGAATGGAGTTGTATTTCAAAGTTCATCACTCTATCGAGGGGGGCTATAACCTATCTGTTTACATGTGAAATATAGGGGATAAATCAATTAATATCCCATATCGATATTTGAATCATATTCATTTTATATATCATATTTAATGGTGTTCTTAGCTAATAAATCTAAAGTATATCAATAATCAGGTTGTTCGTACAACTTCATTGCATTTAATCAAATTGCATCAAATGGAAATCTAGACTAATAGTTCCATCAAGGGTCACGCTCAGGGTTAAACTTAGAGCATGTCTACGATCGATCGAGATCTTGACACATGCGTTAATAGATCGAAAGGCCTTTATAGTTTGATTAAAGTAAAAGCAAAAAAAGAAAGGAAAAACAAACCTAACTTGCATCCATTCAGATCACGAGATTTCTATCTCATGTTCATATCCTCTGTTATGACCAGGGTTGTCCATTGCAACAAATTATTTTGTGTGCACCAATGCAGTTTGTTTATGGTCGTCAGATTCCTCACGTATTGTTGCAATTGGTTGGTCCGAACTTGTTTATCCTCAATCCCGCAAGTACATGTATTCATTGGTTTATGTTCATCCAACTCGCTACCAAAAAAATCCGAATTAAAGAGTGAAATTTCCGTCTTTAATTAAGCAATTCGGTCTCTAAATAAGATATGAAGACTGATTAGAAACCAGATATTTCAGTCACTAATTTCCAAATCTCAAAACGTATTTGAGACTGAAATTCATTCTTAAGTTTTACAGATTGAGGGTCGGTCTTAAATTTTGTTTTTAATTTTTTTTTTGAGACCGAAGTGGAGTTCTAAATCGGTCACAGATTAGAATTATATTTAAACATATATATTCCTAACGTATTTCAACAATAATTAAAAAATTCACAATTTAACTTCATATGATGTAGAAAACAGTTAATTTCTTTCTGCAATTATACTATGTTAAATAACTAATCCAAAATAATAACGTACATAATCATAAATTTGCTTTCACTTCCACTAATATCGAAGTATTTAGCATACACTTGCATACAACATGACTGTACAACTCCAAAAACTACATCGTTTTTGTCTCACTACAATCAAAATACATGACATAGTTCGCCTCCACTATCATTAACATAAGTGCCTATATACTACCGCTTCCTTTTGACAATTACTCCACTTGCATCTTACTCCTAAATTCATGTGCCCTTCTCATTATTACTAACCATATCATTGCCTGACATCATATCCCCTTACTACTGTTTTAGACCAACCAGCACCCTCTTAAACCATGTTCATGCAGACATCCTCCTTTAATTGCAATACCATAATGTTACTAGTTGCATCCACCACTATCAACAACACCACCCATCTCACACACTTTACTCTTCCATTGGCTGCTATATTTACTCACCATCTTTACGCACAATCCCGACCTCAACCCATGGCCTCAGACTCACATACCTACTCTACAGTTATTGCCAGTACCATAAACTACAATACCTACATCCGATGAATATTATATTTCCTTTGATGATCACAAATCAGCTCTCATTGCTGGTTGCAACGTCTCAAATATCCTATTGGCTGCCAATACTTCTCCGACCCCATTTGAATATTACAAAAACCTACCGACGAAAGCTCTAAAATGCATTTGATGATAAAAATGGAGAGATATAAGCAAGATTGGTTTATTTAGGTTTAGGAAAGTCGGTATAAAGTGAGGAAGGGGAATAGATCTCGAAGCTTAAGAGCGAGAGGGGTAATTGGTTGAAATTGTTATAGCAACAGTTAATGAAGAAAAAAGTATCTGCTTTTTGGAAATGAAAACCGGAGGAGATGAATTGGTCAGAGGAAAAAAAATCATTTATGAGCTTATTTTTCAAGTTTACATCAACAATCATCTTAAGCATTTGTTCTCCTTGTAGATTTTGTGCGTCGATAGGTGAAAGCGAAATATTGGAAGGCCATTCATGAAATTGAATATAAATTGAGATCAACGAAATGGGTGGAAGGTCGTTTTATTTCAAAATGGGGATAGTGGAAAAGTTTTGTCCATGAATGACGATCTAAATGGAGCAATTTATTTCTTTATTAAAGAATATTTATTTTAGTATATATCTCAAAATACAAGGACGTGGATCGCCAAAATAAGCTATTAGATTAAGAAACAAACAAATAAGCTCTACCTTTGGATCAATAATTAATTAGATGCTTATTCATTACCAATGTAGAGATTGGAATATAGTCTCTAAGCAGTCTCAAAATACGCAAACTGATTAATGACTGATTTTAAGTCTTTAATAAAATTAAAGACCGGGTTTTTTAGTTACTAACCAGTCTTTGGCTAGACTAGATTTTTTTGGTCTTTAATTCTCAGTCTTTAATCACATGTTTTTTAGTAATGACTCACGATGCATATAGAATTTCTCGGTTCTCCTCTCTTTCTGTGGGTTCTCTTCTATGAGGTTGTTTGGATTAGAATTGTCCTTTAGTTAGGTAAATTCTCTTTGAGATCTCAGCTAAGTCGGTGTAAGAAGAAAACTTTGGCTCCCTTCTTAAACGTTTCAGAGCTTCAAAATCATCATCATATTTTCTCTTTCCTTTTTTCCTTTTCGGAATCTATGTTGGATGGTCCTCCATCCTTAATAGCATTGACCTTATCTCTTTCAGCACCCGCATCTTCCAGACGTAAATCCGTTTCAGCTTGATAATAGAAATCAGTTAGATCTATTGGTGAATCTCTCGTCGGTACCTTTCTGAACTTGGTTTGGTTATTGACTCCTACAACAACCACCATATGACTATTGATATATCTGGCTTGTGAACAACAGCTGCGTTAACCTAGTTAAATAATTTCACAATGATTCATTTTCTCTCTACTTCACATTTGATAGTCATATCATGCTCCTTGGTCAAACAACATGTAACGTACGCGATTTTTCGTTGCCGAAAACCGACATCAATACGTCCACTGTATCAACTGCCGAGCAATCGAAAGCCGAAAAACGTACCGTTAGGGTTTTAGAAAAAAGAAAAAGTAGAAGAAGATAGAAAAAGATAGAACAGAACAGAAGAAATAACAGAACAACATCAGAATCTCACAATTCGCAGCGGAACAACATATAATAAATAAATGAATAATCTTTAAACAAAGAACTATATCAGTTATTACATTTCATTACATTACATTTCATTACATCAGAGTGTACAACAACAACAAACAACATCAAACAATGCAGCGGAAAAAGAAATACTATATACTAGTATTTCGCCATGCCATCCATCTTACCTCCAGCAACTCCTGAATATCCTGAATAAACCTTAAACTCTTGACTGCCCGTGTGGAAATTGGTGGGCACCCAGAGTTTAGGAAGGAAAACAATAAACTCCGAGTCAGTCATGTGACCGGTGTGAGAATTCAAAACAGTTTATCTTTAAAATCAAAATAGAGAAATATTTTAAAGTCAATTCGCAATGCTTTTAAAAATGAGACTACCATAAGGCCTCCCGCGCACACACACAATGCAAACGCAGAATCGAAGAAGATTTCTTCTTATGATAGTCAAAGATGCTTGATACGCATTAAAAAGAAACATTTGATATTATTACTAGTGCATAGTATAGAAAACAATTTCGAAAGTAGAATATAAATCTTAGCCAGCATAGGCATTCCACACTTATGCCTACTATAACTATCATATTCAATAGCAGGTTACCGCCATATTCCATGGCAGGTTATACAACTAAAACCGTACAAGATCGTATTGTTTCTTTGGATTTCCAACAAATGGTCAGGCCAAGGAACTTCCCATTGCCACATGGAAACGCCTCTGGAATGACGTCCCGAGAACCAAACCGGATCTCTGTCAACACAAGACCGGGTTACATCTAACTGGGTAACTACTGACACGAATATGTCATTCCCCGATCGTAACCGATCTATCCGAGGATCCTCGATTTCCAACAACTACAAAATATGCAGCAACAACATAGGTTAAATATCTGGGCTCCATACCATGATACCACCTCTATCCAGAAGGAATGCCATACACTAAAGGGGCGCTACCTCCTAATAACCTTGCCGCATCCTTTCTGTTTTGACCATTTCCGGGGTGTGAGGTCCGACGAAGTCTCGTCCACAAAGCCACACTTTATACAAAAGCCGTGCTTTGGGTCAACAAATGATCATAGAAATGATCACTAAGATAAATGATCAAATAAATGATCCTATCACAAATGATCAACACAATGATCATTTCACAGCAACACCCAGCATGCCACACTACCAAATTGGGAGCATATCACTAATAACCTTCAACTATATAACCTCTGAGCTCGTACGTCTCAGAGAAGAGTGTTAAGCTAAGAGAATAAATTCTCCGTCACCAACAGAAATATATTTGAAAGAAATCAGCTTTATATCTCAATTTGTAATGTCAGACATACGGATCCGATGAAACTGGTTTCGTCAAAATTCGAGACTTTTTGAAAATAACTATTTTAATTCGCCAAATTAATATTAAAACAATTTCGATGCGTTTCAGGCTGCCACGATCAAACGATAACTCCAATTGATACGAAATTGAAATCCGATAATAACAAACTATTACGGATCCAATGAAACTGGTTTCGTCCAATTCTGAGACTGTTCAAAAATTGACTATTTTCACTAGTCGATTAAATATTAAAATATTCAATTTTCACAAATTAACTTTTAATTCGATTTCAAAAGTTCTATAATATCGTTCTAACTCCAACATGATAAAATAAAATTTTACAAATCAATTTTAATCATATTAAACCCAAATTTTCAATTATTTCTGTATTTTCAACTATTTAACTATCGATTTAATTTCCAATTAAATCCAATTATTCGAAATAAAATTTATTCGACTTATAATTTCACTTATTAATATTTAAAATTAATTAAATATTCAAATTTTAATTAATATAAATTCTGGGTCGTTACAGACTTCCCCCTTAAAAGAATTTCGTCCTCGAAATTACCAAGTAAGAAAAGTTACAGAATTCATTAACTTTCCAAAACCATAGTTAAACTTCTTACCATACTTTACTAAGTTTTCAAATCATACTTAGTTATCTTTTCAAAAACAACTACTATTGTTTAACTTTCAATTCCAAATCAAAGTTATAGTTTTCAAAATTTTCCAAAATTTTCCCAAAAATATTCTAACGCCTTAAATTTTCGAAAAAAATCGCAATAGTCTCCTTTGCGCGGCTCGATCCGAAAAAAAATGACAGTATATATATCACAAATATACATCTCATCAAGTAATGAGGCATCCCGTAGGGAAAAAGTGTAAAAGTACGGTATGTAATCCGAGATATGTACCTTATTATATTATTAGCGAGCGTATACGGCTAATATAGCGCGAAAGCGAGCTCCAAAAGCGAAGCAACGCCATCCGCACCTACTAAACACTCAACAACAACATGAGAAACATGCATATATGTAAATAGTATCAATATACAACATATAGCAACATAACAACTACATGTGCCAACATAGCAATGCATTCAATAGAAATAAATGCAACTACCAGATCAATATAAATTTACTTCTCATTAACATTTAATGAATTGGTTTTCAATTTAAATCATATTTGATTTATTTACATTGGATTTACTAACATTCATTCATATTCAATTTTAATTAGTTTGCATTCACTAATTAAATCCAATTCACATTCAATTCTATTCAAATTTATATATTATCCATTTGAATTTAATTACATAGCTTCCAATTTCGCTAATTCAATTTCATTAACACTTAATGAATTATATACAATCAACTAACATTCAAATAACAACCAATGTTTATTCAATACAACCAAATTTATTTATTTTACGTTCAATTTGGTTCAACACTTTTAATTCCAATTGGATCATATTAAATTGACTTCCATTCAATTATTCAATTTCTCAGCTTCATTAGC
This sequence comes from Allium cepa, assembly GCA_030765085.1. Lineage (NCBI taxonomy): Eukaryota > Viridiplantae > Streptophyta > Magnoliopsida > Asparagales > Amaryllidaceae > Allium > Allium cepa. The sequence goes on from CM060930.1 coordinate 247,642,556, forward strand.
TTCTAATGAATTAACACTTTCATCCATTATCCCATCTCAATTTTATTTACATTCAATTGATTTTCATTCAATTCATTAGTTAAATTCAATTGCTAATTCCTTTAACAATATAAAGTTGAATTTCATTCATATAACTCAAGTTCAAATTCTTAATGACTTCACTTCATTAATTCACTTATTAATTTACTTTGACACCAAAATCAACTTTATTCAACATTATTTAAGTTATATTTCATTTCAATCATCTTATCAAATCCAAATCTTTTTTTTCCCAAACAACTTCCATTCAAAATAATCTGGAAGCAATACCTCTTTTGGAAACCCGAATATGAACACCGATGATGTCATGATCATCATCGGAATTATTTTCCAGCGACCGAAAAGAGTTTAGAGCTTTAATTTCTCCAAAATAATTTTCCCAAAATACCAAATCCTTTCAAAACCATTCCCTGGAATTTTATTTCAGATTATAAATCACATTTATAAGTCTTTTACTTATATAATTTCACTTCTTATATATAAGATTATTTCACAATTGTAAATCACATTAATTATAGTTCCATACTTATAATTCATTTGCTTATACAATTATTCTTTAAAAATTGTTGTTTTTATTCAACAACCAAACAATAAATTCATATACACTTTAATAATTCTAAAAAATTATTCCTTTATATACAAAAATACAATCAAGGTAAAATTATTTCATTTACCCAATTTAAAACAATATCGTGTCAATTTGTTCTGTAAAGTGTTTAGAGATCCCTATCAACAACGTTAATTACTCGTGTTGACCAAAATCCATATACCACTCAACAAACCAATCATCACAATATAAAACAATTTATATTCACTAACAAATACGCGCTCGTATCTATTATTACACTCAAACTCATTCTAGAGTACTGCAGACTCTATCTCTAATGAGTAACACCCAACAGAGCCATGGTTGTCGCTTAACCATAAGCTCTGATACCAAATGTAACGTATGCGATTTTTCGTTGCCGAAAACCGACATCAATACGTCCACTGTATCAACTGCCGAGCAATCGAAAGCCGAAAAACCGTACCGTTAGGGTTTTAGAAAAAAGAAAAAGTAGAAGAAGATAGAAAAAGATAGAACAGAACAGAAGAAATAACAGAACAACATCAGAATCTCACAATTCGCAGCGGAACAACATATAATAAATAAATGAATAATCTTTAAACAAAGAACTATATCAGTTATTACATTTCATTACATTACATTTCATTACATCAGAGTGTACAACAACAACAAACAACATCAAACAATGCAACGGAAAAAGAAATACTATATACTAGTATTTCGCCATGCCATCCATATTGCCTCCAGCAACTCCTGAATATCCTGAATAAACCTTAAACTCTTGACTGCCCGTGTGGAAATTGGTGGGCACTCAGAGTTTAGGAAGGAAAACAATAAACTCTGAGTCAGTCATGTGACTGGTGTGAGAACTCAAAACAGTTTATCTTTAAAATCAAAATAGAGGAATATTTTAAAGTCAATTCGCAATGCTTTTAAAAATGAGACTACCATAAGGCCTTCCGCACACACACACAATGCAAACGCAGAATCGGAGGAGATTTCTCCTTATGATAGTCAAAGATGCTTGATACGCATTAAAAAGAAACATTTGATATTATTACTAGTGCATAGTATAGAAAACAATTTCGAAAGTAGAATATAAATCTTAGCCAGCATAGGCATTCCGCGCTTATGCCTACTATAGCTATCATGTTCAATAGCAGGTTACCGCCACATTCCATGGCAGGTTATACAACTAAAACCGTACAAGATCGTATTGTTTCTTTGGATTTCCAACAAATGGTCAGGCCAAGGAATTTCCCATTGCCACATGGAAACGCCTCTGGAATGACGTCTCGAGAACCAAACCGGATCTCTGCCAACACAAGGCCGGGTTATCCCTAACTGGGTAACTACTGACACGAATATGTCATCCCCCGATCGTAACCGATCTATCCGAGAATCCTCGATTTCCAACAACCACAAAATATGCAGCAACAACATAGGTTAAATATCTGGGCTCCATACCATGATACCACCTCTATCCAGAAGGAATGACATACACTAAAGGGGCGCTACCCCCTAATAACCTTGCCGCATCCTTCCTGTTTTGACCATTTCCGGGGTGTGAGGTCCGACGAAGTCTCATCAACAAAGCCACACTTAATACAAAAGTCGTGCTTTGGGTCAACAAATGATCATAGAAATAAGCACCAAGATAAATGATCAAATAAATGATCCTATCACAAATGATCAACACAATGATCATTTCACAGCAACACCCAGCATGCCACACTACAAAATTGGGAGTATATCACTAATAACCTTCAACTATATAAACTCTGAGCTCGTACGTCTCAGAGAAGGGTGTTAAGCTAAGAGAATAAATTCTCCGCCACCAACAGAAATATATTTGAAAGAAATCAGCTTTATATCTCAATTTGTAATGTCAGACATACAATCTATACAAGTCTGTTCCGGGATCGAACAGAACCGAAGGCACTTATAAAGAAGTCCTTACATTCCGGATATTCACTAATCACGACCGGACTTCCCGTCACTAAGGGTGATAAAACCTCTATATCGGAGATCAGCCGATGTAGAGTAACTCGACGGTAATCCTTCCGTTTTCACAAACATCCGGTCTTCAACACCGGTCATCAAATGCAATCCATAACGATGTATCACATACTCGGAATGGGTTATACGACCCCAAGGTCCTTTCCCGGCTAATCCGAATAGTGAGCGCTTATTCAAAAATAAGTGTGGAATTCAAATTCAAACAAATCACAACAAATACCTATTTAAAGGTAAATATTGATAGTCGGATATTTAACTATCAATAGGCGTGTTCAACATCACCAAATCCAAATAATTTTTCAAATTATTTACTTTTCAAAATATCTTTACTAGATATATATATTTTCCACACTTCAACCATTTGAAAACAAAATTTTCAAATCACTTTTCCTTACTCGGAAATACTTTCATTTCAAAATGGTTCATTTAAACCAATTTAAATAAATCCCTACCGATTTACTTTATATTTACGTTCCAAATCCGTAAATTTATTCCCACACTTTAAAAATAAATCAAACGTTTATTTTTAAACAATTACCCATTTCTTTTATAAATTCCTTAGTGAATTTATAATCCAAAATATCATGAACATACAATTTTCTAATCGACTTCTATTATTCATTTTCAATTTATCTTACAAGGATAAATTCTAAAACGTTCATTTCACATTGGAAAAATATTTCCATACTTATTTAATAATAAGTACATCACAAATCCATTCAATTTCAACACTTGGAAAATATTCAATATACTTAAATCGAAAATTAAGTATATATTTCATTCTTTAAGAAATCATTCTCTTAAACACATTTGTTTGGGCCAAAACGACTGTTACGTAAAACATCGTTACTACAACCCAAAATCACTAGCATAGGGATTCGAAATTTAGATAGATATGTAAATCCCAATACTATATAAAACATTTCCTTTCGGAAACCATTTACTATAACAACAGTGTCATAGTCCACCATTTCCTTCTATTTCTCGAAAACGTCCATTTCAACAATGAATGTTGAAATCTATGTATTCGATACTTAATGCATTTTAAAACGTCTTTAAAATCATTAACTTCATTTCATAATGTTCCTTCCCCAAAAACATATCCATTTCATTTAATAATATATTCACTGTCCAAAATCGTGAATATAATTCCTTTCATATATTCCTATATCCAACTTATCAAATTCAATTTATTTCGGATTTATAAACAACGTTTATAAACTCCATTTATATTTTTATAAACTTCCATTTATAAAAATCCTTTTTATATCTCATTTTAAATGCCAAAATCCGATTTATAAGTTGATTACTTGTAAATCTTATATTTTACAAAATCTATCCATTTTATATATTCATATTTCATAAATTTATAAATCTCAATTTACTTATGAAATCCATTTATATTTCACTTTATTACTTATAAAACTCGTTTTATAATTCCAGTATTTTTAATTTATAAATATCAATTTTATAAATCTTTTATATAAACCGTTTATAATAATTCAAAATTCCCAATTAAATCATTTTATAAATTTATTAACTATGTATTTCAAAAATCTTAATTTGGTTATATTTTACAAAAATTATAACCTTTTTAACATTAAACCTATAACGTTAATTTATTTAAAATAAATCAATTCAAAATTTTAATAAAACGTATACTTTAAAAAAAAATCACTTTAAAAATTCCTTTAAAAACCAAAAATCATTATTTTTAAACTTTAAAAATGGATCCGATGATGCAGCAGCACCAAATGGTCAATCACGACATCCAAATATCATATATCGATATGATAATCAACAAATATCAAAATATCTGTAAATAAATCAATACAGTTGAGGAATCCAGTTGGATCTCTCCAACCTGTTTCCCTACATCCAAAAACATTAGCACAATACCAATTCCGCTCCAGTACGGAATTGTCGCGGTATATGAGATTTAAAATATTATCCGCTTAATAGACGGCGCAATAGGGTCTCATCCGCTATAAAATGCGGAAAATCAACAACTGCAATATATACACATGCCAATATATATATATATTGCTATCATATATAATACCAATTTCACTGTTTATGAAATATTCGCGGTATATGTTTTTAATAAATAACATCCGCTTACTAACGGCGCATAATGTCTATTTTAACAATCCATAGATAACAATCATCATTCAAACATACATTCAAGAATTTTAAATCTAACTATTTAAAATAAAAATCGAAATCGATTCGATTGAGTGAGAAGTTCTCACCTTGATTTCAATTTCGTTTTCAGCTTTTATTTCGAATAAAATTAAACGGACGTTTAATTTTACCCGAAATTCTCACTAACTCCAAACGTCAAACATTTGATGACCGGTCATCACTTCAAACCTATTTACAATATAAATTAACTATTTTTAAACCTAGTTCATCATCACCATCCATTTCCCACGTCCAGATCCTAGCCGCTCCATCTTTCTTCTCAAACGCACGCAACTCCTTCTTCAGTAGAAATACGCACACGCAACCCATACAAGATCAAACTAGGGTTAATAACCACGGCCTCCATGACAACTTCCAAGACGATCAACTACCTCCATATTGAAGCCCCTAACCTACTCTACCCACGCCCTAGGCAGCACCAAGCTCGGCCTTGGCCTTGCATCGATTTGCGTGCACGAACCGAGCACAAACACGGCCCAATTACTCCTCCATCGTTGCGCCATACCCCATCATATCCGTATGGATTCGTAGATCTCTCCTTCCTCTACAATATCCTAGTTGAAAGCATTAGCTAATTGTTTATATTTTGGGAGAGATTAAGGAAGAACGTTGGGTGTTTTCTGGCCTTCCATTTTGAAGGTGGCGGCTGCTGTATTAGGTTTAGGGTTTTAAATTTCTTGTTGCAAATGTGAATAAGTGGTCTATTTATAGAAGATCGAACGAAACACTATTCATTTGGATTTTTCAAACTCCGATTTACGCGCGGTGACCGGCATTTCTAGGGTTTATCCCGCGTTCCGGACACAATGGAACATGTTTCGGAAGCTAATTCGGTCATCTGTGCGAGTTATGGCAATAAACGTTCGATTTAAATTAAACCGATTTAAACTATTTTCTAGACGTTTTAGCTTGCACCGGACAAACGGTAAGTCCGATTGACTGGAAATTTGAAACCATACAATAACATCACACTACGGATCCGATGAAACTGGTTTCGTCGAAATCCGAGACTTTTTGAAAAATGACTATTTTAACTCGCCAAATTAATATTAAAACAATTTCGATGCGTTTCAGATTTGAAGAGATTCAGAAATTTATTTTAAAAAGGAAATAATTTGGAAATTCATTGGAAATTTGATTTGGTGTTTTGAAATAAATTTGGAAATTAATCATATAATTAACTTAATCCTACTTATGGATGTTTGGATTATATTGAATGGTTGAATTGTTTGATATCCCTAATATATGATACTTTGTGATATATCCTGATTTGGGTTGTGATCTGTAATTTATTTATCTGGGATAAATATAATTTATTATCTGTGATATCTATGTATCTGTGATCCGGATATTAAAGATAAGCGGTATAGTTTATAACGCTTATCAACTATATTTCTGTGTTTTGATATGTGATGATTGGATGATGTTGCACTATTGTGTTAACCCTTGGACTACACTGTACACACACAAATATGGATTTCACGAGGAAATCGGTTAAGTCACAATATTTTGACAATTTAAAAGATTAAATTCTTGAATCCAAAATAGTTTTGGAATTGAAAGCTTTTGGAAATGAGTTCAAAAATAAAAGTTATTTTAAATAACTTAATAAAATTTAAAATTTAAATAATTTGATTTAAATTTGAATCCAATATTGGAAATTGAATTCAATGACTTGGGATTTTGGTCTAAAAGATTGTACAAGTTATAAAAGGTGTTTATATGGGTTTTTAACCATTTAAAATATGGTTTTGGAAATTTAAATTTAAATTCAAGTTATATACTTGAGTGACTTTAACTTATATAAATTGTAATCAGTTTTTCCCAAAACAAATACTATTGTTCAAATAATAATAGCTTTCATAAAAAGGAATGATTTTCAATTTGTATCGAAAGGGTTCGAGTGGGAAATGAAACTGTAAATAGTTTGGAAAACTATGAATAAATCTTTGTGAAGATGATTATATCTTGTTTTGAAATTAAAGAGGATTTCAAATGGTGTATCTTTTATATTATAAAAGATTTAAATTGTAATTTTTTTTTGAAAGCTATCAATTAAATCTTTGATTTAAAGATTGAAAGGATTAATTCAATTTGAAATTGAATTGTTTTGAAAACTATAATTGAACCTTTGTGGAAGATCGTTAAACTTAGTCTTGAAATTGGAAAAGTATATCTTTTGTATAAAAGATTTGGAAATTGAAATAGTTTTGAGAACTATGAAGGGATCTTTGTGAAACTGGGTAAACTTTGTGAATGAATCTTTTTGTTTAAAGATTAGAAATGGTAATTTGTTTAAACCATTTGAAAGAAAGAGTTTGGTAAATAAGTTGTGACTTAATCGAAATCCCAATATCCATATGTTTTAAAGTATTGTGCTCACTATTCGGATTAGCCGGGAGAGGACCTTTGTGTCATATAATCCATTCCGAATAAGTGATATGACGATATGGATTGCATTTGAAGACCGGTAGTGAAGACCGGTTATTTGTGAGAACGATAGGATGACCTATCGATTGTCTCTGCACCGGGTTGCTCTGGTATAGAGATTCCCTATGTGATGGGAAGTTCGATCGGGATTGCGAATACCCGGATTGCAAGGGCTTCTTTGGAAGTGCCTTCGGTTCTGTTCGAACCCGGAACAGACTTGTATGGTTACATGTCTGACATTACACTTTGAGATATAAAGTAGATTTCTTTCAAATACATATCTGTTGGTGACGAGAATTAATTCTCTTAGCTTAACACCCTTCTCTGAGACGTATGAGCTCAGATGTTATGTAGTTGAAGGTTATCAACGATATACTCCCAATTTGGTAATGTGGCATGCTGAGTGCTGCTGTGTGATGATCATTGGTTGATCATTTGTTGATCAAAACATGACTTTTGTGAAAATCGTAGCTTTGTGGACGAGACTTCGTCAGACCTCACACCCCAAAAATGGTCAAAACAGGAATGATGCGGCAAGGTTATGAGGGTCGCTCCCTTTATGGTGTGTCATTTCCTTCTGGAAAAGAGTGGTGTCAGGTATGGAGCCCTGATATTTAACCTATGTGGTTGCTCCAATCTCATTTCTGTATGGTTGTTGCTTTGTGGAGGCGCCTCGGATAAAGGTCCCAAAGGACCGGGGGTGGCATATTCGTGTAGTAGTTACATAGTTACAGAGGTAATCCGGCCTTGTGTTGGCAGAGGGCTGGTTAAGCTCTCGGGACGTCCCGCCAGAGCCGTACCTATGTGGCAGTAGGAAGTTCCTTAGCCTGACCATTTGTTGGAAATCCAAACCGAACAATACGAGCTCTGTACGGTTTTAGTTGTAGAACCTGCCATTTAACATGGCAGCTATAGTAGGCATACTATAATGGTACGTATGCTAACTAAGATTAATATTATACTTTCGAAATGTTTTCTGCACTATGCACTAGTAATAATATCCAAAGAATTTGCGTAGTAAGCATGTTTGACTATCATAAGGAGAAATCTTCTCCAATTCTGCGTTTGCATTGTGTGTGGCGGGAGGCCTTATGGTAGCTTCATTTTCCAAAAAGCATTGCGGATTTCTTTTTATTTCTTTGTGCAGATAACTGTTTTAAGTTCTCACACCAGTCTCATGACTGACTCGGGTTTATTGTTCCCTTTCTAAACTTTGAGTGTCCATCATTTTCAACACGAGCAGCCTAGACTTAGATTTTCAGGTCATTCTGGATATTTCAGGAGTGCTGTGGAGCTCAAGTGGCGAGCTGGATGACGAGACGTATCACTTGTATATGATATTATTTATTCTGCTATGTATTCTGTATGAGAACAAGTTTATATAACTGTCCAGTGTTATGTTGTTGTAAATTCTGATGATGTGATGTAATGTATAAACTGATGTAGTTCTTGATTTAAAGATTGTTCATTTATCTATTATATGTTGTTCCGCTGCGAATGTGAGATTCTGTTATTGTTTCTGTTTCTTTTCTTTTCTTTTCTTCTGTCTTCTTCTAGCTCTTCTTTTTAAACCCTAACAATTCGGTTTCCGGCATTCGATTACTCGATAGTTGATGCAGTGGTTGTATTGATGTCGATTTTTCGGAGGTCGAAAATCTCGGATGTTACATTATCATTTGAAATTTTCATACTAAGAATATAAATATATTTTTTCCTAATTCTCTCAAAAATTAGGGTTGAATTATTATCTTCAATGTGACACTTATCTTTTTCAAATTTAATTTTATATCATTTATCGCATAGTTGACTTATACTTAGCAGATTGTGTTTCAAATTCTTAACTAGCAAAACATTAGTAATAATAGGAGTTTCAGAGTTACCGACTTTGCCGATGTCGATCACATATTCTTTTGAATTGTCTCCAAAGTTAATCAGTCCTCCGTCTTTGTATATTATATCATTTAGCATATCTGGATTCCCAGTCATGTGTCTAGAACATCCACTATCGAGTATCCATTTGTTCTTTTTGATCTGCACAGTTTGTTTGTTCTGGATTGATTCCTCAACTCTCATAAAGCATGATTCCTGCACATCAAACAATCTTAGTAGACAACTTGTATTTGAATATTGATTATATGCAGACTCAAGAGACAATGATGATCTGAATATTTCTAAACAAGCTTTAACAAATTTTCTTAAACATAGCCATTTTTTTTAAAAAAAATCTTTTTCAAAAATCAGATTATAAATTTTTTGAAAACCTTGCTCCGATACCGAATGTGAGGAATGCGGAATACAGATCTTAAGGCTAGAATGAACACTAGAGGGGGGGTGAATAGTGTTTATAAGAAATTATTAAATCCTTTTGAGTTATTGTTGATTTGTACACAAATGTATGCAATATTCAGACACAGATATAATCACAGAATCAAAAACAAATGCAGAAATAAAGTAAATGCAGTAAAGGAAAGAACATATAGGATTTTATACTGTTTTGGAGTTACCCTACATCCAGTGCCGCACAACTAAGTATGGATTTCCTTTCAAAAACAATTCAACAATTGCAACCCTCGATACGTACCGATCAACAATGGTAAATTTACCGTTAATAATGGTAAATTTACCGTTATCATTACCGATGATATTGGTATACCAATGCAGTACAATATTGGTTACCTATTGTTTGTATTGGTATGGTAATGGTAAATTTACCATTACCATAACAACCCTATCAATTGGTGATATGAGAAATGATCTCTTAGCATTTATGTAGAGTAAATTATATTATTTAGAAGATATGAGACTATTCTCAACACTCCCTTGCACATGTGGCGTTTCATGAGTCAATTACGTGTGCATTTTTATATTGGGAAACATGGAGTGTATGTAGTTGTTAGGCTTAACACTCAAGGAATGGTGAGTAATGTAGAGCATGTGTGGTTGTTATGTTTAACACATGGAAGGAACTCTCTCTGATGCCATATCATATTAGAGTTAGAAAAAGGAGATTTTTTTTTTCCTAAAATGTGAAAGATATAATTGGTGTTATTAGATAATCACTTGAGTTATTACTAAACCAATTGGTGATATGAAAATTGATCTCTTAGTATTTAGAAAATGTGCGACTATTCACAACAATGACAAATTTATTTTTTCACATTAATAAATTCATCTTATAATATTTGACTGTATGCCAACGGTTAACAATTTTCAGAAAATTAAAAGACTTGATGCTTATATCTTACCTTACAACAAATTTATTCTGTTTGCTCAATAGAGTGGAATTTTGTTAGGTTAAATGATGGTGAAAATGCTTTGCATAAGGTTTATTTCAACTTTCAATTACTACAACACTCATTCAAATTTCCGAAAGTGTGGTCCATGTTCAATTTTCAAAGCGGATACATGATTTGTTTAAACGCTCTATTTTTCTGATTTGTTGGAGTATTAAATATGGATATAGCTACCTTGAATTTTGTCTGATTTATCTATAATTTCTCCAATGCAGGAGAGGGACATACCTGTACTAATATTTTCAGCCGGACTTGCAGATATTATAGAAGAGGTATGATATGACTGAAACCAATGTAAACAATAAAAGTTGAAAGCTGGGTGAATGTTTGCTGGCTTGTGTGATGATGTTGTATGTGTTTCCTTGTCTCCATCTCCAGGTATTTAGGCAGAAACTCCATAGGTCTTTTAAAAATATAAAGGTGGTATCCAACAGAATGGTGTTTGATGCTAATGGTCGCCTTATATCTTTCAAAGGTGATTCTCTATCTATAATTCTCTCTCTTATAAAGCCTCATAATTTACAGTTATGTATCCATGGGAGGCCCATTGATTTTAAGCTTTGATAAAAGGTTATTCATCCCTTGATATGTAATTTGAGGTAAACTAGGTGATCTTTTGGAAGGTGTTGAGTTGGATATTACCACATCTATGAAGTTATTGCTTGGGTGTGAAAATGCACAAGCTGGCCTGATAGATGTGGTCAATTTTTCTATTAACAAAAACTTCCACAATTTAGGAATTGTTTATACAATCATGCACAAAAAATATTAACCTTGCAAAATGAATACTAGAATCAAAATTCTCACGTCACTGGTGGTGTATTAACTATCATGGGAAATGAATCAAGACTTGATTTTGTGTTCAGGCAATCTATAAATGTTTCTACAAGATAGTATGAAATTTCTATTATATATATATATTATATATATATATATATATATATATATATATATATATATATATATATATATATATATATATATATATATATATAAATTCCAGCCATTGCTCCTGGAGCTATCTAGCTTTTTCAAATGTTTATAATTTGATTCTGTCAAAAGTTGTAACCAGAGGCCCAGATGGTACTTGTATATTATATTTTCATTACTTTGTGGGCAAGCAACTGTCTTTAGGCACTATAAACAGAACGTTCATTGACATACTGAAATTCATTTTTGCATTGTTCTTAAACTCCTTACATGCTCTTGGTTTCACTGCTTCCAGGGAAGACAATTCATGTGCTGAATAAAAATGAGCATGCATTGGATATGGCTGCTCCAGTTCATGACCATTTAGGGGATCCAAATGGTATAGTTAATGACTATACATTGCTGAAGAATAGGACAAATGTCGTTCTCCTTGGTGATCATATTGGAGATCTTGGCATGACAGATGGTCTCGACTATGAAAATCGGATTTCTGTTGGATTCCTGTGAGTTAATAGCCATTTTATTTTATAATTTGCACTGGTTTCCTTCAGAAAATATTTTGTTCATATGAAAGGTTAACTTACCTAGTAGGTACCTTCACCTCTTAAACTTGAATACAGTTAACTGGTTGTACATCTCTTGATACACACACATGTATACGTACACATGTAAGCATGTATGTATCTAGACACGTGCGTGTGCGTGTGCGTGCACATACATGTGTGCGCGCACACACTTAAGATATATAATTTTATGCTAATGAGTCCCATAAAACTTCTGAAGTTGAATTATTTGGGCATCTGACTGCATACCTTTTGTTTATTTTTTGCTGTTTTATAAGGTCGCATACTTACACGAAGCATAATTTACCAGAAATCTAAATGGAATATTTTAAAAGCTTATTGTAAAATGTACTAATTAATTACGAATCAAGTAACTATTAGCGGGTGGACTTGTTATGTGGATTGACAAAACTATGTTAGAACAAACTTTTGTTAACTATACATCGTTGATTTCCCAAATAGTTAGTTACTTTTATTCAGGCATAATTTCTACTAGGCCAATTTTCGCGCATGATTTTTAACGATTAACAATCAAAGTGTCCCCAGGCATTAATTTCAAGTCAAATTCAACATTCAGTCATGAATAGGCAAGTATTACTGGTGTATACTATACCCTATTACAAGTTTATTGTTACTTGTTTCATTGAAAAATAATTAATATGGTGTGATTATATTTATTGTTTTCTTAATACAAAAAAGTGTTTGCACTTGTAGCATCGTTGATGAAGCAAACATGATCAAGGCAAATCTATGATTTTGGTCGAGGAGGAAGGATGCATAATAAATAATTTTCATTGATCATAAAAACAAAAATTAATGCATATAAAGCTGTACGCTCATGCATAAGCTCAAATGTCATAATAGCCTAACGATATCAGACGTCAAACATTTTTTTATGATTTTTTTTAAAGTTGTTCATCATTATGGTTGTTTTAGTAAAATTCTTTATCGATATAAGTATAGCATACATTTGAGAATTACAAATGCCAACTTAAATGACTATTTTTTAAAATAAAACCAGACAATGAAATATTGGATTTAAATTTGGGTAAGTTTACAAAAAGATTAAGCTTTTCTTTAGTAAACCGAGCACTTTTTTAACTTACAAATATAGCTGTAAAAAAACATTCAGGGAAAAGAACATGGAGATGCCTTTCTAATACCATTTGAATAAAAAGAAAATAGAATAAAATCCAACAAAACCTACCACATTCAGTTTTAGAAAACCGAGTAACTTTTTTTGTTTTTTCATAATCGAATAGCGTCTTATATCTTTCTCCAAGTTTAATCAGTTTTAACCAACAATTGAAACAGTGCAATCAAGAATAAATAACAGTATTTGCAAATCAAACTCTACAACATTTATTAAAATGCTTTTTTCGGTTTTCTTCATCCCCTTCAACAAGAGCTTTCTTGTCATTCATCCTCGCAATAGCTTATTCTTAAAGGAATTTCATTTCAAACTTAACCTGGTACTTAACTACGAAATAGGATTTTCGATTTAGGATTTGTTAAAGAAAAACATTTGGTATAATTGCCTATGAAGATCCACCTTGAAGCCTATTAGTTAGACCCCCGCTAAAATTAAAAATTATTTAAGAGATTTTGATATGCTAGTCTTTATCCCTGCTAAAGTGCTTAGCACCCTTCAAACCCTACTCTTTCACAATTTAGCCCTTGTAAATAGTTCATCTGCGTAAGAAATTGCTTTCTACTGCTATGCTCACTAGATCAACTTATTTAGCATCAAATTAGCAGTTCTACTACAACAATCAAATTTGTCCAGATCTTTTCTAATCCCGAGTAATAAAGTTGAATCGAGTTCAAGGTGAGGTGCATAACACAAGTTGGAGCACAATTTTTATTTTCGAAGTTAGAACTACATTAGTTTAGGTATTTAAAAAAAAATTTGTATGCAAGTAAATAATTTTCTTTTTCCAGATGTGGGATTTATAATAAATTGATTTTGAACATTGTATTTTACCCAGTATATCTTTTTGCAACTCCGCTATTTTATGTTATACCATCGTTATATGCTTGGTAAAGAATGGAAAGGAAGGTGATGAAGGCTCTACCTGTAGCACTACTCCTTTCATCCAAGCCGTTGGATTCGAAGAATCATCAAATCTCGACCGTCTGGAGTCAATGGTGTTTGTGCCAAAATTGATCACAAACACCCGATTGTCGATGAAAGCACCCGTTCACAATCACAGATCTCAAATATCAGATATGTAGAGAAATATATATGGGAATCACTCAGCAAATTCAAATGAAAGCAGTAAACAACACATGATTTATAGTGGTTCGGCGATCGTGCCTACGTCCACTCTGAAGGTGATCACTTTATTGATTCACTTGATGATTTCAGTTGATTACAGCAGGTTACAACGAATTATAGTTGATAATAGCTCTGAATTGTGACTACAACAGTGTAGGATTGAATCCGGCAGAGTCTAGACGTTCAATTGTCAAAAGATCCCTTTTCCGTAGGCTTCAGGGGGCTATTTATAGGCGTAGGAGGCTCAGATCTCGTCCAAACTTCAGGAGATTTTTTCTGGCACGTGAGTGGGCCCACGCGACCGGTCCCACCAAGTTTCGGCTTGATCTAAGATCGATGCGAAGTGATTTCGTATCCATCAAAAAGTGATCCAATCGAGCTGAAACTTGGCAAGAACAATCTTTACCTTGTATGGAAGCTACTCTTAAAATTTCATAACATTTGGAACAGTGGTTTAGGAGATATGATCGATACGAGTTGGCATGTTTCGGTTGGCTGTTTAATTCGAATCCATCAATTCGAATCGTTTCCTTCGAATCGATCACCTCACGTGGTCTTGCAATGACGTGGCGCGCGTACTTCGCCTCGATTCGGTCTTTATTCCGGGTTGACCGTATCGATTCCATAAAATTCGCCTTGTTCGTATCGAGGGATGACACGTCACCCAAGGTTAGCTGTCCTGATCGATACGAACAAGCTTCTGCTTATGGATTCAAACACGGTCTTGGGACGGTGACGAGGCAACGAACCTCTGATGGATGCGAAGTTGATGTCAGGTGATTGTTACGAAGTAACCTATACACTGATGGATTCGAATAAGACACTCTAGCCGAAGTTCGATCGATACGAAGTCCATCAATATGAAGACCTAGCCACTCCGATCGATACGAAGCCGATGGATACGAACCAAGGTGTGGTGATGGATACGAACATGCTGAGGCGATGCCCATCTGATCGATTCTAACTCGGTCGATTCGAAGCATGAGCGACCTGATGGATTCGAACAAAGCAAACATTGATGGATACGAATCTCATCGATTCGAAATGGACATCTCCTCAATAATTTGATGGATACGAACTGTGTATTTTGGCTAACTTGCATCGATCATATCTTGTTCATACGAACTTCGAATAAGCTAAAATTTGAAACATTGGCTTTCATGGCTTTGCTTGTCATGTCCTATCAGTTATCAGTTGTAGCCTGATCCGGGTTCGGAGAAAATTCATCGATATCGATGGTGAAGTAATGTATAACCAATATTTGAGACGAACTTTCATTTGTTTTAGGTTGATCTTTTGGTATCACGGCTTTGCCTAAAAGCGGGATAACATTTGCCCCCCAGAACATGCTTTGCGGTAGGAAGGCGTGTTTTGTAATGCTATGAGCTGGATGTTCATCCTGTCAACAACCTGTAAAGAACTTGATAATTTCATATGATCTCGAATGACAATCGTTCGGGATCGTATGCCATTTGAGGTGAAACGGGACCGTTCGTGGTCGAATGCCGTTCGTGGCAAATGATAACATGGGACCGTTCGCGGTCGGATGCCGTACGAGGAAAAATGCAAAGTGGGACCGTTCGCGGTCAGATGTCGTTCTGGACGAGTTGTGATCGTTCGCGATCGAGTGGCATGAAAAGAAGAATGTGATTGTTCGCGATCAAGTGTCGTTCTAGACGAATTATGATAGATTGTGACCGTTCGTGGTCGTATGAGATGCACGAGATAAAATGTGATCGTTCGCGATCGGATGTCTATTGGGAGAATTGTGACCGTTCGTGGTCGAGTGCCACACGAGGCAGAGTGTGATCGTTCGCGATCGATTGTTATACTTGATGAAGTGTGACCGTTCGCGGTCGGGTGCCGTACAAGGCAGAGTATGATCGTTCGTGATCGAGTGCTGCTCGAGGCAGAATGTGATCGTTCGCGATCAGATAGTTAAGGGGGTTTGGTATCACTTGAGTCAGATATCACGTTCGGGTGACTTTCTGAATCAGCGATCGTGGCGGTTCGTCGCCATACAAGGTGTGCCTGTGGACCGTTCGCGATCCAAAGCATACACAAGTAACTTCTTCTACAAAATTGCGGATATCAAATTAACGTTCACATGAATTCCATAACAGAAATGTCCAGACAAACAAAGTCTAAATGTCCAAATCAAAATGAATCAAAAGCAAAGCAAGGATGTCAAAGTGTAAATTCTCACTACGAGACGGTCGATAATCATTCAGAGCATGCCTGTGGATCGTTCGCGACCTCATACGTGTGTAAATGATTTGACGGTGTTAGTGATGAGTTTACGACTTGTTCATCGTTATTTAAATCAATTGATAACCAGGCGGCGTCCTGGTTCAGGGTCACCCCTGGCCGATATAGACGGCGGTCGCTCGGGTGCCACCGTTGGAGCTCGCCTCCTTACATACTGATGTAGCCTACCGTTCCTGATATGCCCTTCTACTTCATCCTTCAGGTGTCTACAGTCATTCGTGCTATGACCGTTCAACTCGTGGAATAAGCAATATTTGTCTGATTTTCTCTCGTCGGTAGTCGAGTCCCTTTGTATTGGTCTACGATAAGGAACTTGCTCTCTCATATCTTGATAAATTCGCTCCAAACCCCCGTTCAGCTCGGAGTAAGTGGTGAATCGCGGCTCCCTCCGTGGCCGCTTTGACCTGTCATTATTATTCTCAGCCTTTCTTTTTCCTTTACCAGTTTCCGCACATTTTCCAGGTGGATTTTCACCCTTGATTGCATAAACGTCGACTTCTTCCTCTCTTTCTATACTAGCATCTTCCAATCGCAAAAACTTTTCTGCCTCGTGATAGAATTCTCTTAGATCCATAGGCGGATCTTTAGTTAATGAGTTTTTGAATTCTATGCCATCAGCTATTCCGGACACAGCTGCCATCATAACCATGGATGGATCTGGTCGATCCACCGATGTTGCTGCCGCATTGAATCGCGTCAGAAAACTCCTCAAGGACTCTCCAGCTTTCTACTTCAAGGTTGCCAAAGTCATCACATTCTTGGGTCTTGCAATATGAACCCTGAATTGCCTCATGAATCTCTCAGTTAAATCTTTCCATGTTCCTATGGAGCCGCTCTCCAGCTGCCTAAACCATAACGCCGCAATATCTGTCAAATACAATGGAAAGCACCGGGCCATGACTTCCTGTGATGCCTCCAGCACTTCAATGTGCCTCATATACTTTGTCAGATGGACCGCAGGGTCCGTCCTCTCGTCATACATCTCTACTGATGGTAACTTGAACTCTGGTGGGTTCCTAGCCATCCTAATCGCAGGAGAAAAGGGACTCCTGTTTACGTCTTCTAAATATCTGTTTACTAAACCGTCTCTCATAGCTCGTCTGACCATCTCTGCCAATCTATCATTGTCTCCAAGCTGCAGTCCTCGTTCATTGCCTCCGATCTGCCCCCCAATTACGTGTGAGCTTTCAGGTGTCTGCCTCCCTGGCTGAGCGTTCATCCCTCTATTGCCACCAGATTGCTCGGATCCCTCTCTTTCTCTTCCCGGGATTGGGTCGACATGCTCCAAGTGCGTGCCCCCCAGCTCTAGCGCTACGCCAGATGGTCCTGCTCCGTCCTGAACTCTAGTTGCTCCTTGATTCCGTGCTCCAAGTTGCTCGATCTGCTGGAGCAAATTCTGGATCATATCCTCTTGTCTTCTCATCATTGTCTCCGTCCCATCCCTGGTGATGAAGACTGAGACTTGGTTTGCTCCTGAGGAAGCCTCTTGACTCCCTTCATGCTGACTTCGTTCTGGCCTAGGTCTCCTACTTGATTGCCTTGTCATAACTTTTGGATGTAAATCTCTTAACTTTTTTATTCAACTTTCAAGAGCTCCTGAATTAGCCTTCTCAGTGAAAGCACCAAAATGTTTGCGTCAAAATTGATCAAAGACACCCGATTGTCGATGAAAGCACCCGTTCACAATCACAGATCTCAAATATCAGATATGTAGAGAAATATATATGGGAATCACTCAGCAAATTCAAATGAAAGCAGTAAACAACACATGATTTATAGTGGTTCGGCGATCGTGCCTACGTCCACTCTGAAGGTGATCACTTTATTGATTCACTTGATGATTTCAGTTGATTACAGCAGGTTACAATGAATTATAGTTGATAATAGCTCTGAATTGTGATTACAACAGTGTAGGATTGACTCCGGCAGAATCTAGACGTTCAATGGCCAAAAGATCCCTTTTCTGTAGGCTTCAGGGGGCTATTTATATGCGTAGGAGGCTCAGATCTCGCCCAAACTTTAGGAGACTTTTTCTAGCACGTGAATGTGCCCACGCGACCGGTCCCACCAAGTTTCGGCTCGATCTGAGATCGATACGAAGTGATTTCGTATCCATCAAAAAGTGATACAATCGAGCTGAAACTTGGCAAGAACAATCTTTACCTTGTATGTAAGCTACTCTGAAAATTTCATAGCATTTGGATCAGTGGTTTAGGAGATATGATCGATACGAGTTGGTATGTTTCGGTTGGCTGTTTAATTCGAATCAATCAATTCGAATCGTTTCCTTCGAATCGATCACCTCACGTGGTCTTGCAATGACGTGGCGCGCGTACTTCGTCTCGATCCGGTCTTTATTCCGAGTTGACCGTATCGATTCCATAAAATTCGCCTTGTTCCTATCGAGGGATGACATGTCATCCAAGGTTAGTTGTCCTGATCGATACGAACAAGCTTCTGCTTATGGATTCGAACACGGTCTTGGGAAGGAGACGAGGCAACGAACCTCTGATGGATGCGAAGTTGATGTCAGGTGATTGTTACGAAGTAACCTATACACTGATGGATTCGAATAAGACACTCTAGCCGAAGTTCGATCGATACGAAGCCCATCAATATGAAGACCTAGCCACTCCGATCGTTACGAAGCCGATGGATACGAACCAAGGTGTGGTGATGGATACGAACATGCTGAGGCGATGCCCATCTGATCGATTCGAACTTGATCGATTCGAAGCATGAGGGACCTGATGGATTCGACCGAAGCAAACATTGATGGATACGAATCCCATCGATTCGAAATGGGCATCTCCCCAACAATTTGATGGATACGAACTGTGTACTTTGGCTAACTTGCATCGATCATATCTTGTTCATACGAACTCCGAATAAGCTGAAATTTGAAACACTGGCTTTCATGGCTTTGTTTGTCATGTCCTATCAGTTGTAGCCTGATCCGAGTTCGGACAAGATTCATCGATATCCATGGTGAAGCAATGTATAACCAATCTTTGAGACGAACTTTCATTAGTTTTAGGTTGATCTTTTGGTATCACGGCTTTGCCAAAAAGCGGGATAACAAATGGTTTTGTCATATCATAAACGTTGGAAACGTGAGGCCTTCTGCCACGATTGAAAAAAATGAACCGTCTTAGCCATTGACGAAGAGGCACATGTGACACATTAAATGCATTACAGAATAACCGGTCAACGATATCTTTGTGATTTGACAAACTAATTCCTGCTCATATAGAAGGGCTTGGGGCCAAAATGTTGCTCAAATATCCCACAAGTATAATTAGCAAGCCAACTAAGCACGACCCGATGCACTCCAAGCTGGCCCAACACATCCTAGGCCGTCCAATCCATACTGATCCAAACTTAATATGGTTCCAAGCCAGCCCATCTACTACAACCCTCCGAGTCTATTGTCGGGCGGCTCAACTCAAGGCGACTTTAACATCCAACCCATCATACAAGTCCAGACTCAAACATAACCCATCTCTGGTTTGGCTTTATCACAACATGCATTCGATCGGTCTGGGCAGCCCGTCTCCTCATCCCACAGCCTGTTCGCTACATCCTTTACAACTTGGTCCTTTGTAAATATTCAACTTTCCTCAGCAAGCTTCGACGGTAAACAACCGACCAACATAGACCGGAAGAAGCTACTCACTCGCCTTGCCACATTGGCATGCAAAAGTAAACGACAAGTTGTACAGACAGTCGTACTGGGTGCTGTAGCAGATCTGCCAAAGTCTTGCTCATTCCTATAGCACGTCGCCAACATTAAATGTGCATTAAATGCAAGGCACGTGCCTGTTACGGAGGGACAATTGACATACTTTTCAACCACAGATTTCATTCCACCTTGCAGTTGTCTCCCATCAGCCCATACAACCA
The DNA here is from genome assembly GCA_030765085.1 of Allium cepa. Classification (NCBI taxonomy): domain Eukaryota; kingdom Viridiplantae; phylum Streptophyta; class Magnoliopsida; order Asparagales; family Amaryllidaceae; genus Allium; species Allium cepa. The sequence goes on from CM060930.1 coordinate 247,663,052, forward strand.
GATCGATAGTCAAATATTCTTCCCACTTGTTTTGCTACATAGTGTTAGTCGTCCATCATCCATCTCTACTACTATAAATACCTCGTACCATGTAACATCAAAGGGGTTGAATGTTGATTTCTATAATCAGAATACACATTTCCAGCAACAATCTCCCTCAAAGCTTTTAAGTTTAGAATCATTGTAAACTAAGTGCTAATTTTTTTATTGTTCTCTTGCAACTCCATGTAATTGTAAGAGAGAAACGTAGTAAGAGATCTTCATAGTAGACGTAGGGAAGCTTAGCCGAACCACTCTACATCTTCGTGTCATTTTAACTAGTATAATCCGCACGTACGTGCATCTGATGTGTAGAGATATTTACATTTTATTTAATATAAAAATGAGTGTACAGATGTGTATTGTAAGTGTAAAAGTTTTATTAGTCACAACGTTTTTATTTCAAGTTGTTTTGTTGGTAGCGTCGATGACAAATTGATAGTAGAATTCTGTTGATAGGTAGTCGGAAAGGTGTAAACCGGTGGTGAGATTTTGTTGATGGATGAGGGTATTTTCGAAATTTCAAAAAGACTGTAGAAATCATATTCACTGAATTCTCTTATTAATAGCAGAGATTATTTATGTATGTAAAATAAATGATTATGTATGTATGTATGTGTGTCTGTGTACGTACGTACGTACTTGTGTTTTATATTGTCAAGGCATGTTTTAGAACATTTTAAAAAATTATTGAACAATTTGAAATTGAGGTAATAATACATACATATAAATAGCAAATATATGCATGGTAGTTATAAATCTCAGTATCTACACATGTATGTATTGATCATGGTATTTGTTGTTTTTGTCATTCTATTGTATTGTATCATCTCTCCTTTTGTATGTTAATTAGATATGTCAATTGAATTTTGCTAAAGAGAAACATGGAATCAATCCATGATGCCTCCTTTGATTTCTTTTCTTTTAGATCTTGATGTGATTGCATCTAGATCTAATTTCATGTTTAATTCCATCCTTTGACACCTAACAATTACAATTGCTTTATGTTTCGCATGTTTGTCGCACACTTAAAAATATGAGTATATTTGATGTATTTAAATCTTTTCAAATTTCACACTTAATTAACATTAATTTAATTAATTATTAGAAGGACAATATAAATAAAATATGATTTTATTAAAACAACTAGATTGGAGTGAAACCATTAGGCTTCATATACTCACTATGCTCTAGATAGAGAAATTTTTCGAAATTCATTTAATTCACCCCCCGCAGGCCGCCATGCTTGCATATCAAAAAATACATGTAACAAGGTGTGTGCCACTTGATGCAATCAAACTCTTTTTATTTTATATTGGATTTTTTTTCCTTTTGGCCCACTTTTGTAAAGTAATTACACAAATAGCTCAGTTTTAAAATTAATATCAAATATAGCCTTGTTTTGGTCCACTTTTGAACTGGTCAAAATGCACCGGCGACATTAAATGTCGCCAGTGTAATTTTTTTTAAGAAAAAAAAACGCTGGCGACATTTCAAAAGTCGCTAGTATTTTTTCTTAATTTTTTTTAATTAGCTTCTTTTAAAAATGCGCCAACTAAACTTTTAAAAAATAAAATATAACACTGGCAACATTTGAAATGTTGCCAGTATACTTTGACCAGCTCAACGCTGAGCTGGTCAAAACAGGGCTATATTTGATATTAGTTTTAAAACAAGGTCATTTGCGCAATAAGTTTCAAAAGGGGGGCTAAAATGCAAAAAATCCCTTTTATATTTTAATTAGAGCCAGCACTGCAACATCAGTCCACAAACGCCTAAGCTAACTAAATATTATGCATTTAATCGAAATTTGAAGGGAAGTTTGATTTCTTACTGTTCAAATATTTCCCTTGTGCAGAAATGCTGATATTGAGTCATCTATTGACAGCTACAAAAAAGCATTTGACATTGTTTATCTGGTACGCCTTACATGCCTGTTATAACATGTCAAAATACATGTCTTACATTGGTTATGGGGCAAGTCTAGCATTCTTTATGTCTCTTATTTCCATTTGCAGAACGATGCTTCCATGTCTGGTGTCATTGACCTTATTTCTGAACTATGCCCATCTAACAAGTAGCGAATCATGGAGCACTCGGAGATGAATATAACTTGGATAAATTTATGATCTGAGAGATGATTGTACAAGAATTTCAATTGTTTACATATTATATTACATTTTCATTTCGAATATAATAATATAATGCTACGTCTGAATTAAATTCCTGGTGGCAGCTCAAACTACAAATGATATATTCAATTTTACAAGTTCATTTTAGTTTGGATATGATATGATCGATAAATAATTAGCCAGTACACCAAGTTATTACATATTACGCTGTTTTTCACGCGTTTCTGTGTTAGGTATTTCTTTTTAAAAAAATGTACTTTACCCATTCTAGGTCACTAATTCAAAGTTAGAACATGTAAACTATTCTGTAGCAGTGTCGATGTTCTTCCCTTTCAACTGCTGTAATTCCCACCAATATTGGTAGCAATAAATAATACTCTACAGTATAATGATGTTATTAGAAGCATTATAGTGGAAAATTCAATAGTGTGTATATATATATTGTATTAAAAGTAGCATTACAGGGAAAAATTCAGTAATTTTTTTTATAGGGAAAACAAATGCAGCTTGAAAACAATGCAAGAAACAAGTGAAAACCAAAAATGAAACTAATTGACAACAAAATACAACACTAAATTGTAGAGAATAAATATAAATGCTTTGAAGAATAAAATTAAATTACGTGGTAGTTTTAGAACATAAATTTTTCTATATAATTACAAAGCACTTAAAACCACTTAAAAAAGGAACAAATGGTAAAAATGTTACTGCAATATAGCATCGTAAAATTAAATCTTCTATTCGTTTTTTTAAGATTCATACAACATTACTCTAACTGATATTAAAAAAATTTAAATGATTATACTGCCAAAAGCATCTTTATAAAATAAATTGTTGTAAGTAATCCCTTTACGAATATTATAAATGCAAATAGAATGTAGAATCGTGTGTGTGAGAATATATTTTTAGAAATATAACTACAAAATAGTTTTATAAGCTAATGTATACATTTAAATCATCTAGAAATGCTACTATAATTCATAAATGCTACAGCAAGATGACATTGTGGGCTAAAATAGACATTGCTTAAAGATACTACTACAGTGTATAAAATGCAACTACAAAATAACATCGTGTGCTAAGATATACAAATTTCACCTAAAAATGTCACCACAATATATAAAATGTTACCACGATGTCCGTACAGTTAAAGCGCTTAGCGGTTCATAAGGGTGGGGATGCAAAATGTTATTGCAGGGATATCGCGGAAAATAAGGGAGGTGCAAAACGCTTCATTACATATAAAATTAAATACTTAAAAGTTAATTTATTCGCATTTTCACATCATTTGTGTTGGAAAAAGAATATCGTTTATCTTATATAACAAAACTGAATAATATTATGGTTTATGCAGACTAGATTTGACGACTGCGTTAGATTTCAAACTTCTTTTCTTTTCCTTTTCGAAAACGCAGAACCCGGCGGGCCGGTAAATTCCTGAGGAGGGTATAGTAAAGCCGTCCGCTGATACAAGCCCTCATACCGCCTGGTAAATTTATATAGGATAGAAAAGCGCATGGTAGAAATCGAACCTGAGTCTTTTTAGCAGAACCCAAGCCTCATTTCCACTGCGCTGCACCCGCGGACAAGATTTCAAACTTATATTAAGCACACATGCCTCAAAATTAGGTCTTTACTCTAATTTTGTTGATTTAGTTTAAAAGAGAACTAGACAAATCAATACTTTATATTAATTGCTAAAGCGGATGGTAAAAAACCTTAATTTAGCGGGTGTAGCGGAGAATAGCAGGAATTAAAGTGGATTTATTGTTTAATAGCGCTAAATTGAAATAGTGTAACAGTTGAAGAACGTCGTGCACTATAGCAAGGATTTTGCTGGGTTTTAGCGAGACTTTAGCTGCATAGCACAATATATAGAATGCTGCTACAAAATAACATCATGACAAAAGAATATACATAATAATTATTAATTTTTCAGAAAAAATATAGGATGCTACTAGATAGTAGTATCGTCGACTATTATCTTTTTTTTTTTTTTCAATTTCAAGTTGCCCCTCCACAACCACCATTGCCACATCACCTTCGAACCTAACCGACATCTTCCATGGTGTCTTCACCACCACCAACTTTGAAAGCTACCCTCATTCCTTCAACTCCAAAGTCCTAGCCAATCTCCTCAATCTGTCACCACCACCAGAGCCAACACTGTTAGTATTTCATGTCGTCTTCTCAACCCTAACCGCTTTGAGCGACGTCGGTAGAAAACCTTTGCAAGTCGTGACTGAATGAGAAAATTGATCGGGCCTGGAGATAAGTTTTGAAATTTTGCTGTACTTTGGGATAAAGTTCGTCTTTGATACTAAAATTTAAAGTTGTTGTCCATATACTCAAATGTTTGTTGAAATTTGTCCTTCACACAATTTTCTTGTTTATGTTTATACAAGTTTTGAAGTAAGTTGGTGTAACGACATGTTATTTTCAACCATTCGCATGCACACACGTCGAACTTGAATTGTTCAAAATATCAGATTGTTAATTTAAATTTGGCAAAACTATTCATATACAGTAAATAAATCAATCACAGATACCGAGTAATATAACAATAGTGCAGCGAAATAGATAAATAGTAGTTCATGAAGCTACTATATAAACATCATAGTTAGAAATAAAAATATACAAAAGAATATTGCAAATACAATGAAGTCTCCAAACCAAGCAGATGACTTCTGTGGACAATCAACTGGAAAAGCTGGAAGCTGAATTTGATAGTTGGATCTCCAAACGAAGCTCCAAAATCCAAATGTGAGTCTCAAATGCTGAATTACTCGGTCTGACCCGAGCGTAAAGCAAACACAAAACACTCGAGTCAGGATTAACATTCTTATATCAATAAATCCAACTCAAGTGAAATATCAATCGAAATACAAGTAACTTAAAAGGATGTTTGGGTTATCCATCCTCTGAGGATCCGTGGTACTATCTACAATGTAGAAATATACACTATAACACCGTGGTCATTTCAAATTAATTTATACTTCAAAATCAAAATATCATTTCATTTCAAATATATCTATATCCAAATTTTCACTTCCAAAGTTACGATTCAAATCAACTCAAATTCCAAATTCAAATTTAATTCAATCTCAATTTATCAATTTATATTCAACTCAATTCCTAAATAACCATTTCAAATTATATCGATCTCCAACCCAGATTTGAATCATAAAATAAACCACTTATATTCCAATATTTCGAACTTTGAAAATTCAACATTTCAAACTAAATTTAATGATTTCATATAGATTTGATTTAATTTCATTATTATTTAGTCTTGAAATATTCACTCATTAAACTAAATGTCATTTAAGTAACCTTAATTTACTAAAAAATTTCTTTAATTTATTTAACGTGAAATCTTCATTGAATCACTTAAATCAAAAATCCAGTTATAAAATCATATCTTTAAGTTTCACATTCAATAGTTTCAAATCAATTTAATTAAATAAAATTCTTAACTAGTACCCTTTCAAATAAATCAAATTTTATCTCCCAACCTTACTTATTCAAATTATTACAAAATCTATTTGAAATATAAACTTACATAAATACTTAACCATATTAGATGTATTATATCAATCTTAATTACATTAAATATTATTATTAAATGTATATATATAATTACCATTTATATTAAAAAACAATATTTATTAAAACCATATATTTCTTTTCAAAACCATAGAATTTAATTTCAAAATATTTATATAGACCAACGACGTCGGTGTATAATTTTCTATTCTATGGTCAAGTGATATGAATATTTATTATTTCAATCCGTAATTTAAATATATACGGGTGGATATCTTTTCAATTCAAATGAAAATTGTTTGGGTTTATCATTTCAACCCATAACGAAATTCTTCTATTCTAAAGTCCGTTCGGGTATGTATCATTTCAACCCATTGTGAATTCTAAACTATAGGGAACTGACAGAGTAATAATAGATAATATAATAATAAAACAGGCATGTATCATCAATAACAGTATAATATAAACAATAGGGTATGGTGTCATATCACACAGGTGAACAGTTACAGATAATAGCATATATAACAATTTAAATAACTACAGCAGCATATTTCAATTGAAATCAAATTTAATAAATACAAGAACGTTAATCGTGAGTGATTGCTCACCTTTTGATGCTAGAGAAAAGAACAGAATTGGGATGAGTTACGAACCCAATCACTGATTCCGAAGCAAAGCTAGATTGACACGAATTTGAGAGCAAAGCTGATAAATAGGAATTTACGAAAACAAATCAGAACTGGATCGATGAAGATGATTGGTATAAGAGAACTTAAATATAACTATAAATATATAAATCATATTCTAAATCTAAATACATTTTAAATTTTAAATATATAAGCACTTCAAAATCATACCTCAAAATCAAACATACATTTAAAATAATATAAATTTATCTTTAAATAAATAGTTAATGTACTATATTAATAAAATTTTGAAAACCCAATTCCCATATATACAAATGTATATACACATGTACACAACTTACATACGGGTTGTAAATAAAAATCAATTTGTGTTATCAAATCAATATAAACAATTCATTGTGTATAAAGCTTAACAGAAATATATACTGTAACTATATATATTTCAAATCATTCTTATTTAAACCCATATTAATGTTTAGCATAAAACCACTATACTGAATGTGTAAAACAACTCAATGCATACCTGTTTGTGAAACAACTATATAAACTGATATAAAACCAACGTACATATCATACTTTCAAATCAATATGCATTGAAAAATCAATATAGTTCAATTTAATATAATATATATATATATATGTATATACAACCGAAAGTAGGAAGAAGTTACTATTATAAAATTTATACTTCATTGAATTCATATATAATACTTTATTTCTGCGCATATAAACCTCACTATCCAATTCACTTTTTATACTGCTATATGTAACATCTTTCTTTAAAGCAACATGATATATTAATATATACAGGCTTATAAAACATATAAAATCAACGGCTTATAACTTATAACTTGTATAAACTTTCTTTTCAATAATTCAAAACTGAAAAAAAAAACGAAGGTATGCATAGGCCAGCCGACTCTATGCACTTACTAACATGTATAAAATAAAACTTGTATAACAAATAACGGCTAGTACAGTGCCCTGTTCCTACCCTACTAACATGCAAATGTAGCTTACTTTATAAAATTATATATATAAATATACCTTAAGAACCGAATGAAAACTTGAGAAGTATAAACTGTTGCAAAAACTATTTTCGTTTTTTTGTTCTTTTTTTTAATACAATATATATTTTAAATTTAAAAGTAACATGTACTTTGGAATCACAACATGAATGCAGGCTTGAACTAAGCGAAAGGAAAAATGCAGGCAAAGCTTTTATTTTTAACAAACTTATATATACTATCATACAAATTATGAAATACTTTATAACCTGTATGTGCGAAGGTAAACCTATACTGCCGATGTATATATATAATACTGTTTGCACCAAAATTGGTCACAAACACCCAATACCGTGAAAGCACCAGTGTATGAATATAAATTAGTGATATTCAAACACAAATAACAAATCTTAGCAAATAATAGATAACAATCCAAAAGTAAAGAACAGAAACACAGGTTTTATAGTGGTTCGGCTATCTCCGGCCTACGTCCACTCCAATTTTTTTTTTTTTTTATTAATTATCCTTCAAGGTTACAAGTGATTTCCACAGTTGTAATGACCAAATCTGAAGAAAATAGCAGTAATGAAGCTATGGAATGATTCTAGCAGCATCCGGGCATGCCTCTTCTCTCCAAATCTTCCGACCCCTTTTCTGAATGACCAGGGGCTCTATTTATAGGCGTGGAAGGCTGAAATCCCGCCTAAAACCTGGGGAGGCTGCTTGGCACGTGAGGGGGGCCCACAGGCCCGTGTTCTCGGAATCCGTGCCCAGTTTGGGATCGATTCGAAGTGACGTTCGAATCGATCAAGAATCCATCCAATTGAGCTGAAATTTGGTGTGAACATTCTTCAACATGTATGTAAGCTCCTGTAAAAATTTCATTGCATTTGGATCAACGGTTTGGAAGATATGATCGATCCAAGTTCAAGAATCCGTGCGTCCTGAATGGTTCGAACCCATGCTTCGAAACCATCTACTTCGAAACCATCCCCTTTGAATCCATAGGGCCGACTCCTTCGAATCCATACCCTTCGAACCCATGCTCTTCGAATCCATGCTTTCTGAAGCCGCCTCCTTCGAGTCCATATCCTACGAGTCCATCCTCTTCGAATCCATCCCTTTCGAATCCTCGTCCTTCGAATCCATGTCCCTTGCTTCGTATCCATCATCTTCGAATCCATGTCCTCTTCGAATCCATCTCCTTCTTCGAATCCATGTCCACTTCGAATCCATCTCCTTCGAATCCATCTTCATCTTCGAATCCATGTATACTTCGAATCCATTACCTTCTTCGAGTCCATCTTCATCTTCGAATCCATGATCTTCGAATCCATACCTATCGTTCGAATCCACCATCTTCGAGTCCATGTCCATCGTTCGAATCCATGTCCATTGCATTGAAGCTACTCCTTTCGAACCCATCTAGTTCCCATCGATTCGAAGCGTCATCGATGCGAACCTCATGGGTTCGAATCCTGATGGGTTCGAACCTGATCGGTTCGAACCGAGCGTCACTTTATCCCCTTTTTGATGGATTCGAACTACGTACTATTCCTACCTTGAATCCATCATATTTCCTTCATACGAACTCCGATTAACCTGAAATTTGAAACATAGCCTTTCATAGTCCTTATCATCATTTCCAATCAATTTCGTCCCGATCGGAGTTCAACAAAATTTTGACGATATCCATCGTAGCCTTATCTCCAGTCCTGATATCCATAATTCCTTGCCAATTTGTTGATATTCCAGTTTTGACCAAAAAATGAGATAACATTTTGCCCCCCAAACATGCCTTGTGATAACAAGGCGTGTTTTGAATAATTACGAATCCAATATCCGAAGTCCAAAGCCATATTGCCAGAGTATATCGTCCTTGACTGCTTCGAGTCGATGTCCAATTCCATATCCAATAGCCAAAGCCTTAGCCAATTCCGTATCCATTCGAACTCGACAACCAAGTTCCAATCCATCCTTATCCAATAGCCAATAACCGGAGCCAGGACCTCTCCGGGTCGATATCCAAATCCATAACCTCTCTGGGTTCCTGCCAAGCGTGATCCACATCCGACGACCGTGGTCCAGTGTCCCTGGACGTTGAGTTAACCTCTCCGGGCTCTTGCCAAGCGCAATCCATACTTGAAGTCCTCGGTCCAGTGTCCTTGGACGTTGAGCCAACCTCTCCGGTTCTTGCCAAGCACAGTCCATATTTGACGACCTTGGTCCAGTGTCTCTGGACGTTGAGCCAACCTCTCCGGGTTCTTGCCAAGCGCAATCCATACTTGACGACCTTGGCCCAGTGTCCCTGGGTGCTGTAAAATGCCATGGCTTAAGTCCTAAGCCGAATCCTGATCTCTCCGGACCCTTGCGGAGCATAGTCCATACTCGACGACCTGAAAATAATAAATGATAATAGAGGGCCTAAGTCCTAGGCCGAATCCTGGTCACTCCGGACCCTTGCCAAGCATTGTCCATACTTGACGACCTGAATGAGTCAATCTTCCTTGTTTGGGTAAAGTGACTCATCCCTTGCCAGGCATAATCCATACCCGACGACCATTTATCAAAAACCAGATAAAAGTCCAACCAAAATTTATTCCAAAATCCAAATCCGAAATTCAAATCCGAAATCCAAATCCAAAATCCAAATCCAAATCCAAAATTCAAATCCAAACCAGAAAACCAGAAATCCAAACCAGCATCCAAAACCAAAAACAATCATCCAAAGGAAAATCCAAATAAAAAAGCAAGAAAAACCAGGAGCTCAATCCAAGCTCCAAAACCAAATCCAAAAAAGAAAAGCAATGTCCAATCTAAAAGCAAGAAATAAATTTCACAAACCATAGCATCCCGGTTTATCATCATTCAGAGCATGCCTAGGGGCTATCTCCGTCCCCGTACATGTGTAAATGACTTTACCGTTTGCTAGTAGCTTGCTACTTATTCCATATTATCCTGGTCAATGGATGATCAATCGACGATCATCCCTGGGCCTCCCATCATCACGGCGTGAGGTGGTCGGTGGTTGCTCCTGCTCCACCGTTGCATCCCGAGTTCCAACGTATTGCTGTAACTGTCCATTCCTTACATGCTCCTCGATTATATCCTTTAGGTGCCTGCAGCTGTTGGTATCATGTCCATCCAGATCATGGAAGAGACAGTGCCTTCCTGATGTCCTTTCCCGCTCTGTTGGTTCCCTCCTAGCCGGCCTTCGGTAGGGAAGGCGATTCCGAGTTTGCAGGTATATCCGCTCCAGCGTCTCGTTCAATCCTGTGTATGTGGAAAACTTTGGATCCTTCCATCGCTTCCTAGCGTTTCCAGAGTCGTCATCTAACTTCCTTTTTCCTTTATCCTTATCCAAACCATTTTTGGATACCGCTCCAACCTCGATTGCATTAGCCTTCTTCAACTTTAAATCCGTACTTGCATCTTCTTGCCGAAGGAACCTTTCTGCCTCATGGAAGAATTCGTCGAGATTTTGCGGGGGATCTCGTATCAGAGATACCTTGAAATCCGAATTCTCCTTGACTCCTGATACTGCTGCCATTAAAACCATTGATGGATCAGGCCGATCCACCGAAGCGACTGCCGCACTGAATCGAGTTAGAAAAGCTCTAAGCGATTCGTCCATCCTTTGCTTCACCGATGTTAAAGTCATCACGTTCTTCGGCCTCTTGACGTGAACCCGAAACTGTCCCAGAAACTTTTCCACTAATTCCTTCCAAGTCCTGATAGATCCTTCTTCCAGCTGCCTAAACCACATTGCAGCTAAGTCCTTCAAATACAAAGGGAAACATCGGGCCATCACTTCCTCTGATGCCCCCAGCACCTCCATGTGTCTGGTGTACCTCATTAATTGATCTGTTGGATCCGTCTTACCATCATATACCTCCACGCTAGGTAGCTTGAACTTAGGTGGATTCTGAGCCATCCTTATCTCCCGAGCGAATGGACTTCTATTCACTCCTTCCAAATCTCCGTTTGTCAAACCACCTCGCACAGTCTTCCTGATCATTTCTACTAATCCTATATTGTCTGGTAGGGGTTGCCCCCCATGCCCCCGAGGGAACTCTGGTACATATTCCTCGTGTGGCTCACTAGCAGCAACGTTAGCTCTAGCTTGTTGAATTCCTCCCAAAGGTTCTCCTGCATTGAATTCTGTGGGCCTGCCCCCAAGCCCTTGTTGATTGCCTTCTTGCTCCGTATCCTGTCCTTCATTGGGTTCCACAACCCTAGCTCCTTGTCCTACATCCGCAGTTGCTGTAGCTGTTCCTAAGTTCTGCATCCCTGCAGCTCTCATTTGTTCCAAGAAGGTTTGCATCATTTCCTGTTGACTTTTCAACAATCTCTCCTGCAAAGAATTGGCCATAGCTTCCATTTCATCCCGAGTTATGTAGACCGAAGCCTGTCCTTCCTCACCTCCGGAGGATGCTTGTTGACTTCCTCTTTGTTGGCTTCTCTCAGCCCTTAGCCTTCTGCTATTCTGCCTAGTCATTGTCTTCCAAATCCAAATTCCTCAAACTCTTCAAATCCGATGTAGCGGGTGTTAGTTGCCTTCTCAGTGAAAGCACCAAAATGTTTGCACCAAAATTGGTCACAAACACCCAATACCGTGAAAGCACCAGTGTATGAATATAAATTAGTGATATTCAAACACAAAGAACAAATCTTAGCAAATAATAGATAACAATCCAAAAGTAAAGAACAGAAACACAGGTTTTATAGTGGTTCGGCTATCTCCGGCCTACGTCCACTCCAAATTTTTTTTTCTTTTTATTAATTATCCTTCAAGGTTACAAGTGATTTCCACAGTTGTAATGACCAAATCTGAAGAAAATAGCAGTAATGAAGCTATAGAATGATTCTAGCAGCATCCGGGCATGTCTCTTCTCTCCAAATCTTCCGACCCCTTTTCTGAATGACCAGGGGCTCTATTTATAGGCGTGGAAGGCTGAAATCCCGCCTAAAACCTGGGGAGGCTGCTTGGCACGTGAGGGGGGCCCACAGGCCCGTGTTCTCGGAATCCGTGCCCAGTTTGGGATCGATTCGAAGTGACGTTCGAATCGATCAAGAATCCATCCAATTAAGCTGAAATTTGGTGTGAACATTCTTCAACATGTATGTAAGCTCCTGTAAAAATTTCATTGCATTTGGATCAACGGTTTGGAAGATATGATCGATCCAAGTTCAAGAATCCGTGCGTCCTGAATGGTTCGAACCCATGCTTCGAAACCATATACTTCGAAACCATCCCCTTCGAATCCATAGGGCCGACTCCTTCGAATCCATACCCTTCGAACCCATGCTCTTCGAATCCATGCTTTCTGAAGCCGCCTCCTTTGAGTCCATATCCTACGAGTCCATCCTCTTCGAATCCATCCCTTTCGAATCCTCGTCCTTCGAATCCATGTCCCTTGCTTCGTATCCATCATCTTCGAATCCATGTCCTCTTCGAATCCATCTCCTTCTTCGAATCCATGTCCACTTCGAATCCATCTCCTTCTTCGAATCCATCTTCATCTTCGAATCCATGTATACTTCGAATCCATTACCTTCTTCGAGTCCATCTTCATCTTCGAATCCATGATCTTCGAATCCATACCTATCGTTCGAATCCACCATCTTCGAGTCCATGTCCATCGTTCGAATCCATGTCCATTGCATTGAAGCTACTCCTTTCGAACCCATCTAGTTCCCATCGATTCGAAGCGTCATCGATGCGAACCTCATGGGTTCGAATCCTGATGGGTTCGAACCTGATCGGTTCGAACCGAGCGTCACTTTATCCCCTTTTTGATGGATTCGAACTACGTACTATTCCTACCTTGAATCCATCATATTTCCTTCATACGAACTCCGATTAACCTGAAATTTGAAACATAGCCTTTCATAGTCCTTATCATCATTTCCAATCAATTTCGTCCCGATCGGAGTTCAACAAAATTTTGACGATATCCATCGTAGCCTTATCTCCAGTCCTGATATCCATAATTCCTTGCCAATTTGTTGATATTCCAGTTTTGACCAAAAAATGGGATAACATTTTGCCCCCCAAACATGCCTTGTGATAACAAGGCGTGTTTTGAATAATTACGAATCCAATATCCGAAGTCCAAAGCCATATTGCCAGAGTATATCGTCCTTGACTGCTTCGAGTCGATGTCCAATTCCATATCCAATAGCCAAAGCCTTAGCCAATTCCGTTTCCATTCGAACTCGACAACCAAGTTCCAATCCATCCTTATCCAATAGCCAATAACCGGAGCCAGGACCTCTCCGGGTCGATATCCAAATCCATAACCTCTCTGGGTTCCTGCCAAGCGTGATCCACATCCGACGACCGTGGTCCAGTGTCCCTGGACGTTGAGTTAACCTCTCCGGGCTCTTGCCAAGCGCAATCCATACTTGAAGTCCTCGGTCCAGTGTCCTTGGACGTTGAGCCAACCTCTCCGGGTTCTTGCCAAGCACAGTCCATATTTGACGACCTTGGTCCAGTGTCCCTGGACGTTGAGCCAACTTCTTCGGGTTCTTGCCAAGCGCAATCCATACTTGACGACCTTGGCCCAGTGTCCCTGGGTGCTGTAAAATGCCATGGCTTAAGTCCTAAGCCGAATCCTGATCTCTCCGGACCCTTGCCGAGCATAGTCCATACTTGACGACCTGAAAATAATAAATGATAATAGAGGGCCTAAGTCCTAGACCGAATCCTGGTCACTCCGGACCCTTGCCAAGCATTGTCCATACTTGACGACCTGAATGAGTCAATCTTCCTTGTTTGGGTAAAGTGACTCATCCCTTGCCAGGCATAATCCATACCCGACGACCATTTATCAAAAACCAGATAAAAGTCCAACCAAAATTTATTCCAAAATCCAAATCCGAAATTCAAATCCGAAATCCAAATCCAAAATCCAAATCCAAATCCAAAATTCAAATCCAAACCAGAAAACCAGAAATCCAAACCAGCATCCAAAACCAAAAACAATCATCCAAATTATACTGTTTGTTACCTCATATTTCTAATTGATTTCGGTTTGTAAAGTATTTTCTCCTGTAATTTTGTTTATATAAAGATTTAGAAGGAAAGGAATATGGAAGATTGTAAATCACTTTGAAACGTAAGCCCTTTTATTTGCCCAAACCCTTCATTTCCTTAAACTCCTCAATTAATTGCCTTAGCCGTGTAAAACCCTAGTGTAGCCGTCATCTCATTAGGTTTTCACGTGAAAAAAAAAATCCATCTTCATTTGTTTCTCACGGCTTCAATAAGATCTGGCAATGGCTTCCCTTTCTTTTTCTTACTTTTCTCCTTGTTTTCTCTAAATTTTTGCCTTGTTTTTCTTCTAGTTTGGATCGGCCTCTTCTCCATAGCTGCAGCCACAAACTCCTACATCTCCTCCATGCCTCCAACACCATCTACTCTACCAGCCATGACCATGGCCGAGCCATCTATGGTGACCAAAACCTTCAAATTGCAACCTACATGCCTAAAAACAATGTTTTTGACCATTGTTGCCTCATTCCCTTCATCCACCACTCAAATCACCACCGTAGCCGCCACCACCACCACTGACCTGACCACCAAACACCCCTTCCACCTTTGTCCAGTCATGATGCACCCTTAGGCCGAGCATACTTCCCATGGCCGAGCCCTCTAGCCAACCAAAACTCCCTTTTTTTGCCTAAAAACCATTCACCGCCTCATGTATAAAACTCCATCTTGTTTGGCCATGAACCCGACCCATGCTAGCCATAAACCTGAACCAAAACTTTACCAAATCTAAAACAAAACATACCCTAGGCCGTGACAAAGGCTTAAGGAAGCAAGGCAAAAGTTTGGCAATTCGTTTCTCTTTTATTTCAAAGTTATTGCATGTTACAGTCATATTGAATTGTGTTGTTTTGTTTGTTTATTTTGGGTTGTACACAAGAGTTGTAGCTTGGATTCAACCTCCACTCAAGTCCGTAGTTGTGTCATCGTGCCTTATTGTCTATTTGTGCCTTTGGTTTGGAAATATTCAGCAATTAGAGGTGAGTAAATCTCACACGACAATTATATACTTATGCAGTTGTAAAACAAGCACAACTGAATGTGTAGAAAATAGTTATGATGTTATAACTGCCATGTGATTTTATATATATATATATATGATGTTAACATGTTAAATTATATGTCATATCACCTGTTACATGTCACATCACCTGTTACTATCGTATATTGTTAAACTGTTCTTATATATATGCTTATCACACCGCAAGTTCCCTGTAGATTAGAAATCACTACGGTTTGAAATGATACATACCCTAACGGACTTTAGAATAAGGAAAAATCGTTATGGGCTGAAATGATAGGCCTGAATAAGGTATCTTCTTGTGTCTCTTTGAATTCTGTTTTGTATCTTTTCATGCCTTGTCTAAGCTTATCTATCTTTCTTCTCAGGGAAGCTTTCATTGCTAAGTGGATGCCAGAGGCGGGGAAATCCCAGCTTTATAGAGAGTTCATGGACCTCAAGCAGGGAAGCATGTCTTTTTCAGAGTACGAGAGGAAGTTTAACGAACTTTCTAAGTTCGGACCTGGTCTCATAGACACTCCTCTGAAGAAGAACGAGAAGTTTGTTGCTGGTGCTCGTCCCGAGTACTACAGTCGTCTCATTTCTCATGTTCATGGCACCTTTACCCAGCTTATGGATATGACTCTTCGTTATGAGAACCCTACTTCTAAGGGTCCTGCTTCAGTTGGTGCTCCATCATGTCAAACTTCTTCTGCAAATTCTAAGAAGAGGAAGCTTAGTTTCCAGCAATAGAAGAAGAATTGGCTCAATAATCCGGGTTTGGGATCTTCAGCATCTGCTCCATCTCAGAGGCAGCCAGTTGACCTGTCCTCCATCACCTGCTTCAAGTGTGACCAGAAAGGGCACTATGCGAATAATTGTCCTACTAGTGTTGGTGCTGCCATTCCTCCACCTGCTCAGCCAGCTAGGCGTGAGCTTTGCCACATCTGTCTCCAGCCTGGCCATTTTAAGGAGGATTGCCCTACCCAACAGAGGGGTAAGCCTTCTGGTATATTTGCTGTCACCTCTGCCTCTTCCCCATCAGCTGCTCCTTCAGCTCCTAGTGATGACCAAGGTACGCTCCAAGGTTCCTTTTCTTTGTTGCAGCATCCGTTTCGTGTTCTGTTTGATACTGGTGTATCCTACAGTTTTATATCTGTTGATTTGTGTGATAAGTTTGAGCATCTCCTTTCTCCTGAGTATGTTTCTGAGCCCTTATGCGTTTCAAATCCAATTGGAGGTCCTGCAAACCTTAATAGGATTTGTAAACAAGTGAAGCTTCTTTATTAAGATCATCATTTCAGTGGTGATTTCTATGTTTTGGGCTTCGATGCTTTTGATTTGTTGCTTGGTAGTGATTGGCTTGGTAGGCATAATGCTCACATCTCTTGTAAAGCCCGGTCTGTTTATCTTGAGGATGATCTGGGTAATTCCTTTGTTATTCAGTGCCGCATGACTCAGGATTTTGCTGACAGTTTTATGTATTCTCTGGATTCTGCTTCTGGTGACCTTCATTCGACCCGTGTGGTCAAACTCTTTCCAGATGTTTTTGGTGAAGTCACTACTTTGCCTCCTAAGGGGAGATAGATTTCCGCATTGACCTTATTCCTGGAGCTCGACCAGTTGTTCTTCCTCCTAGAAGAATGGCACCTCGTGAGAAGGTTGAGTTAGCGAAGCAAATTGAGGACCTGTTCTCCAAAGGTCTAATCAGGCCTTGTCGTTCCGAATGGGGAGCAGCGGTGGTTTTTGTCACCAAGTCTGATGGTTCTCTTAGGATGTGTGTTGACTATAGGGAGCTAAACAAGCTCACTATGAAAAACAGATATCCAATGCCTCGCATCAATGACATGTTTGATCAGCTTTATGGTGCTACTTGTTTCTCTCAGCTTGATCTTGCCACAGGTTTTCACCAGCTCAGAGTCGCTGAGGAAAGTGACTGCTTTCCGTACAGAGAATGGTTTTTTCGAATGGTTAGTCATGCCTTTTGGTTTGACTAATGCTCCTGCTTTCTTTGTTGATTTGATGAATCGTGTTTTTCGAGATGTTCTTAATAAATTTGTTCTAGTCTTTGTTGATGATATCCTTGTCTTTTCTAAGACCAAGGCAGAGCATGAGTCACACTTGAAATCTGTTCTAGAGATTCTTAGAAGCCATCAATTGAAGGCTAAATTTTCTAAATGCCATTTCTGGAAGGATGAAGTCCGGTTTCTTGGACATATTGTTTCTGGTAATGAAGTTTCTGTTGATCCAGCCAAGATTTCTGCGATCAATGTAAGTCTTTCCTTCTTTCTCTTTCCTTTATCATTTAATTATTCTATCCCTTCTATGGTTTTCATTTTCCCTATTTCTGTTACAGGATTGGGAAACTCCTAAGACTCCATTAGATCTTCATAGTTTTCTGGGCCTTGCCGGTTATTACCGGAGATTCATCGAGAATTTTGCTCGGATTTCTGCACCGCTCACTGCTTTAACTCGTAAGAATGCAAAGTTTATATGGGATAAGAAGTGTGAAGCTGCATTCGCTGAGTTAAAGAGCAAGCTAACTTTCTCACCAGTTCTTACAGTACCGAACGGAAGTGAAGGATTGATGGTATATACTGATGCTTGTCGTGAAGGATTGGGTGCTGTTCTCATGCAGGATGGTAAGGTCATTGCCTATGCAGCCGTCAGCTGAAAACCCATGAAGCTAATTATGCCGCCCATGATTTAGAGTTGCTTGCTGTTGTCTTTGCTTTGAAGCTTTGGAGGCATCATTTGCTTGGAACCAAGTTTGAGCTTTTCACCGATCATCAGTCTCTGAAATATGTCTTTACCCAGAAGGATTTGAATCAGTGGCAAGTTCGTTGGCTTGAGTTTTTGGCTTCTTACGACTTTGATATTAGCTATACTCCCGGTAAAGCAATGTTGTGGCCGATGCTCTGAGTCGGAAGAAGGCATTGTTGTGTCAGCTTGTTGTTTCTTCTTCTCCTCTTTTGGATCGTATCAAGGCTAAGCAGGATGACGATAGTATACTTAGGCTTATTAAGGAGAGTGTTCGTAACAGAGTTGGTGGCAGTAGTAGTGGTAGTAGTGGAGCTCAGATCGATGACAGAGGGGTTTTGAGGATTAATGGTAGGATTTGTGTCCCGAATGTAGATGGTTTAAGGCAGGAGTTACTTAGGGAGAATCATCGATCCAGACTTTCTATCCATCCCGACGTGACAAAGATGTATCAGGATATGAAGAAGCTTTATTGGTGGAGAGGGATGAAGAGGGATGTCTCTATCTTTGTTAGTAGGTGTGCGACTTGTCAGCAAGTCAAGGCCGATCATTAGAAGACTCCTGGTTTGTTGCAGCCTCTTGAGATTCCCGACTGGAAGTGGGAACAGGTTTCCATGGATTTCATTGATGGATTGCCGAGGTCTAGGAAGGGCAATCAGAGTATCTGGGTTATTGTGGATAGGATGACCAAATCTGCTCATTTTATTCCGGTCAAGTCTACCCGTTCTGCTTCTAGCTTGTCTGAGATCTACATGAGGGAGATTGTTCGTCTCCATGGTGTTCCTCTCAGTATTGTTTGTGATCGTGATCCTATCTTTACCAGCCAGTTCTGAAAAGCTTTTCATGAATCTTTGGGTACTCATCTGAATCTGAGCACTGCTTACCATCCGCAGACCGACGGTCAAACGGAAAAGGTGTATCAGATACTCGAAGATCTTCTTCGTGCTTGTGTGCTTGATTATGGTGGATCTTGGGAAGATCATTTACATCTTATCGAGTTCACTTACAATAATAGTTATCAGGTATAATCTTATCTTTTGTTTTAAGTTCATCTTAATATTTTATCTATTCCCTTTCTATCTTTGAATTCAGGCCAGTATCAAAATGTCTCCATTTGCTGCTTTATATGGACGACCTTGTCGATCTCCATCTTGCTGGATTGAATCTGCTAATCGTCTGATTCTTGGTCCTGATATGATTCTGGAAGCTTCTGACAGAGTTGAGGAGATTAAGAGAAGGTTGAGGGTTGCTCAGGATAGGCAGAAGAAGTATGCTAATAGGCGTAGGCGGAAGCTTGAGTTTGATGTTGGCGATATGGTTTTCCTTAAGGTCTCTCCCTTGAGGAATGTCATTCGTTTTGGTCGTAGAGGGAAGCTTTCTCTCAGATTCATTGGTCCTTTCTGCATTTTGGAAAGAGTTGGTTCCTTGGCTTTTCGTTTGGAGTTACCCGAGAAGCTTTCTGGAGTGCATGATGTATTCCACGTCTCACATCTTCGCCGGTATCTCCATGACCCATCTTTGGTTGTTCAGCCTTCTACTCTTGACAGCTTGGATATTGAGCCTAATCTGATTGTCGAGAGGAAGCCACTTCGTATTGTCGATAGAGGTACGAAACAGCTAAGAAGGAAATCTATTAGTCTGGTCAAAGTACAATGGAGTACGGATGATCATGACTGTACTTGGGAGACGGAGGAGAGCATTCGTGCTTCAAATCCGGAATTGTTTATTCCAGGTACTATTTTTGTTTTCTATCTTGTTTTCTTTTTGTTTCCTAGTTTCCGTCCTTTTCGAGGACGAAAAGGTTTGAGTGGGGGAGAGTGTAACAACCCAATATTTTTGAAATTTATTTTATTTGTTTTAAATTATTTTTATAGTGCAGTAGAAATTTTTCTAGAATTAATGGTAATTTATTTGAATTTTTCAGGTTCTGTTTCCTATTTTTTTTTAGCAATTTCTTTAATTCTTTTCATATTTTCCATGAATTTAATTATTTATTTCACTTTGAAAATGTTTTAAAAATCATTTTATTTCAAATTTTGTCTTATAATATTTTTAAAATGATGTAAATAACTTTCCAAAGCCATTGGTAATTTTCTTGTAATTTTTATGTCCTTCTTGCTATTTTTTTAAACAATTTCTTTATTCCTTTTTCTATTTTTCTCCAATTTAATTTTCTATTTTATTTTGAAAATGATAAATAAATTAATTTAATTCAAGTTTTCACTTCATAATAATTTTATAATGAAATGTATAATTTTCCAAGACTAACAGTGATTTATTCACAATTTTAGAACACTGTTTGGTATTTTAAAGGCATTTTCTTCATTATTTTATATTTTTTCCAAATTATACTATTTGTTACCTCATATTTCTAATTGATTTCGGTTTGTAAAGTATTTTCTCCTGAAATTTTGTTTATATAAAGATTTAGAAGGAAAGGAGTATGGAAGATTGTAAATCACTTTGAAACGTAAGCCCTTTTATTTGGCCAAATCCTTCATTTCCTTAAATTTCTCAATTAATTGCCTTAGCCGTGTAAAACCCTAGTGTAGCCTTCATCTCAATAGGTTTTCACGTGAAAAAAAAAATCCATCTTCATTTGTTTCTCACGGCTTCAATAAGATCTGGTAATGGCTTCCCTTTCTTTTTCTTACTTTTCTCCTTGTTTTCTCTAAATTTTTGCCTTGTTTCTCTTCTAGTTTGGATCGGCCTCTTCTCCATAGCTGCAGCCACAAACTCCTACATCTCTTCCATGCCTCCAACACCATCTACTCCACCAGCCATGACCATGGCTGAGCCATCTATGCTGACCAAAACCTTCAAATTGCAACCTACATGCCTAAAAACAATGTTTTTGATCATTGTTGCCTCATTCCCTTCATCCACCACTCAAATCACCACCATAGCCGCCACCACCACCACTGACCTGACCACCACACACCCCTTCCACCTCTGTCCAGTCATGATGCACCCTTAGGCCGAGCATACTTCCCATGGCTGAGCCATCTAGCCAACCAAAACTCCCTTTTTTTGCCTAAAAACCATTCACCGCCTCATGTATAAAACTCCATCTTGTTTGGCCATGAACCCGACCCATGCTAGCCATAAACCTGAACCAAAACTTTACCAAATCTGAAACAAAACATACCCTAGGCCGTGACAAAGGCTTGAGGAAGCAAGGCAAAAGTTTGGCAATTCGTTTCTCTTTTATTTCAAAGTTATTGCATGTTATAGTCATATTGAATTGTGTTGTTTTGTTTGTTTATTTTGGGTTGTACACAAGAGTTGTAGCTTGGATTCAACCTCCACTCAAGTCCGTAGTTGTGTCATCGTGCCTTATTGTCTATTTGTGCCTTTGGTTTGGAAATATTCAGCAATTAGAGGTGAGTAAATCTCACACGACAATTATATACTTATGC
The DNA here is from genome assembly GCA_030765085.1 of Allium cepa. Taxonomy (NCBI): domain Eukaryota; kingdom Viridiplantae; phylum Streptophyta; class Magnoliopsida; order Asparagales; family Amaryllidaceae; genus Allium; species Allium cepa. The sequence goes on from CM060930.1 coordinate 247,684,656, forward strand.
AGTTGTAAAACAACCACAACTGAATGTGTAGAAAATAGTTATGATGTTATAACTGCCATGTGATTTTATATATATATATATATATATATATATATATATATATATGATGTTAACATGTTAAATTACATGTCACTTCACCTGTTACATGTCACTTCTCCTGTTACTATTGTATATTGTTAAACTGTTCTTATATATATGCTTATCACACTGCAAGTTCCCTGTAGATTAGAAATCACTACGGTTTGAAATGATACATACCCGAACGGACTTTAGAATAAGGAAAAATCGTTATGGGATGAAATGATAGGCCTGAACGGTTTTAATTTATTTATTTTGACTTGGGATTGCGGGTTTGAAATGATTGAACCCGGATTTTTATTTTAAACTGTGTATTGAAATGATACATATCCGTATCACTTGACCTAGGTTAGAAAACTATATACAGATCCGTGGTTATTTTATAAATGTTTTCTGGAATTTTAAATATTTTAAATTGTAAATATATGAAAATTTGGTTTAAATTGGATTTTTATTTATTAATTATAGGAATTTGGAATTTTCTATAAGTAAAAATGTTGAAAAAAAATATGAATAGTTGCATTGAATTTTTGAAATATAACTTAAGTGGAAAATTGGAATTCTAGTTAAATAAATTAAGTTATATAAATAAATATTGGAAATTAAATTTTTTGAAAAAAAAAATGGAGAAATTTAAGTGTTAAGTTGTTTATTTAAAAACGTGAAGAATTGGAATTTTACACTTGAATTTATTAAAGGAATCTGTTGAAAATTGGATTTAATAATAATAAATTTATTGTATATAAATAATATGTAAATGAACATTTTATTGTCAAAAATATGATTTTGAAATATTTAAAGGATTCAAAATGAAGTTTATTATTTGCTGGAAATACACTAAATTCTGGAAATCACTTTTAATAGCATTCAGAAATGCTATAGTTGCTGAATTGAACTAAAATATTGTAAATAGAGCTAATACAGCATTTCTGAAATGCTGTAGTTGCTGTAATTGAATTTATAGGCTAATATTGGACTCAGGTCTATTATAGCATTCTTTGGAAATGCTGTAGTGGTCTGCTGTGTTTGCTGAAATCAATTTAAACCTTTGTTTTGAAATCTGAACTACCGCAGCACTTTGAAATGTTGTCTTTTCTGTTTTGAACTAATTCAACTAAAAACTGAGTTTTTAACAGCAGTTTTAAGTGCTGTCTTTGCTGAATAAAAATGTTTTCATATATAACTTATAACAGCTTTTTCTAAATGCTGTAAAAGGCTGAAATTTCTATAATTATGGTTTTTGACTTAGTAAACGAACTCCGAATGGTTTGAAACTTTGAAAATTGAATACTTGAAATGAAAGAACAATAAGTCCACTTTTCAAATGATCTTAATGAATAAATTAAATTGGAAATGAATCATTTTAAAGAGAAGTTCAAATTGAAATAAATGTTATCTTTGAACTTTAAAAGGGTATTAAGTTTGATAATTTGCATTTGAATTTAATAATGATTTAAAAAGGGAAATTTGAAAAGATATGTTGTTTTGAAATATTGACATGATTTTTGGGAATGATTAAATCTTTATTGGATAAAGAATTGAGTTTTGAAGTGATGTTTTCATTTGAAGTAAAGTATTATTTCAAAGTTATAACCACGGGTTATAATAACGATTGGTTGGCAAAGAGACCGGGATCGGATATGGACATACTCTCTGTCGATACCGAAAACTACTTTGACTAACCGTGTATGCGGTGGAGATTCCAGAATGAAGTAGGATGGTGACGACGTTCTTGTGGTATGTTACGTGGACCCAACTCCCATGAGTTGGCATAAGGTGGCTAAAACAGAAGCGATCTCGGGCCAGCTGAGGTAGCACCTCTTATCGGACGCATTTCTTCGATACCATTCTATTACTTGTGATTGTTTGGTGGCCACCCTTTGATTTTGGGAATGTGTTCCGAGGTGGGCGTATGTGGCTGCTGCGTTACCACCAGCCCGTGTGCGTAATTGGTATATCTACCCTGGCATTGCCTTGTGTGCCGTGTCGCCTACCACAACGAGCCTTTACTACGAGTTTCTATTTGTGTCGTACCTATGCATTATCTTCTCATAGTCTCCCGATCAGGAGATATGCAGGTACTGTATAGACTATTGACATTAATTGTGTTAGGGCGGAAAATGAAAAGCCTTAACGCTATTTAAATTATGTTTATTTTACTGTTAGACATTATTATAATAACGCAATATACTATATAGTAAATATTTTAACGGATCCTTAGAGGATGGGCGGTCCCAGGCATCTTCTAAGTTATTTGTACCTTTACTACAGTTCACTTGAGTTGGTTTACACCGGATAAGTATGTATGTCCTGACTCGAGTGTTTCTTTTTATTTGCGCTCGGGTCAGCCTGAGTTTATTCACAGATTTGGATTCCCACTCTCTGGAGGTCTGCAATCGCTGGAGATTTATCAGCTTATCTAGTTATCTATATTTCAGTTCTGTTGTCAGCTTTGTATTAGTGGACTTCTTTGTATTTGGGATTTGATGTCGTATTTACTTTCAGTCAGATATTATGTATTTTGTATTTGGTTTTGAGACTTTGTGATAGTAGCTTCATGAACTAGTATGGTATTTAATTTCCGCTGCGAGATATTCTGATGTTCTGTGTCTGTGATTCTGTGATTTGATTTTTATTTGCTTCAATTTTTTTTTACAATCTGTTATTTTGTACTATTCAAGTCTGGCATGTGTGGATTATTGTCGATTTGAATAGTGAAAAATAGTGGGTCGTTACAGTTGGTATCAGAGCTTTGGTTTTAGACAAACCTTAGCCTGCGGAGCAAAAAAACTCATTAGAGATAGGGTAGAAATATCCTAGAATGAGTGAAATCAACTTTAGAATCATTTCTTTGTGAGAGAATGTATTTTCAAAGTATAAAATGATTTTTAAATGATTTTTAAAAGGTTTTTTCAAAGATTATTGTGATATAAACTTTTCTTGTTTTAAAAGCAAATTTTCTAACTCCTTTCCTTCCGTATCTACCTTGTTAGAAATTTATGTAATTAGAATGTTCATCCAAGAGAATTTATTTTGTCTTATCTTATCTTTATCTTATCTCTACCTTTGTCCTAATATTCATTTTTGAATTTTCAGGATGAATCGTCGAAATGCTAGAGGTCAAGGTCGGGGTGCTGCCCCAGTTTCAGCCCCAGCTCCTGTCCGTTTCACTGTTCTTTGCAAAGAATTTACTCAGCTTGGAGGAACCAAGTTCACTGGTTCCAAATCTATCATTGAGGCTCAGCAATGGCTGAGGAGTATCGAGAGGATATTTACTGGTCTTAATATTACAGGTGCCCAGAAGCGTCAGTTAGCCGCATGGCAGTTGCAGGAGGCTGCCCAAGATTGGTGGGAGTCGGTTACGGCTAACACCATTGAGGCTGATCTTACTTGCGAACAGTTCAGGTATCTTCTTGTGTCTCTTTGAATTCTATTTTGTATCTTTTCATGCCTTGTCTAAGCTTATCTATCTTTCTTCTCAAGGAAGCTTTCATTGCTAAGTGGATGCCAGAGGCGGGAAAATCCCAGCTTTATAGAGAGTTCATGGACCTCAAGCAGGGAAGCATGTCTTTTTCAGACTACGAGAGGAAGTTTAACGAACTTTCTAAGTTCGGACCTGGTCTCATAGACACTCCTCTGAAGAAGAACGAGAAGTTTATTGCTGGTGCTCGTCCCGAGTACTACAGTCGTCCCATTTCTCATGTTCATGACACCTTTACCCAGCTTATGGATATGGCTCTTCGTTATGAGAACCCTACTTCTAAGGGTCCTGCTTCAGTTGGTTCTCCATCATCTCAAACTTCTTCTGCAAATTCTAAGAAGAGGAAGCTTAGTTTCCAGCAATAGAAGAAGAATTGGTTCAAGAATCCGGGTTTGGGATCTTCAGCATCTGCTCCATCTCAGAGGCAGTCAGTTGACCTTTCCTCCATCACCTGCTTCAAGTGTGACCAGAAAGGGCACTATGCGAATAGTTGTCCTACTAGTGTTGGTGCTGCCATTCCTCCACCTGCTCGGCCAGCTAGGCGTGAGCTTTGCCACATCTGTCTCCAGCCTGGCCATTTTAAGAAGGATTGCCCTACCCAACAGAGGGGTAAGCCTTCTGGTATATTTGCTGTCACCTCTGCCTCTTCTCCAGCAGCTGCTCCTTCAGCTCCTAGTGATGACCAAGGTACGCTCCAAGGTTCCTTTTCTTTGTTTCAGCATCCGGTTCGTGTTCTGTTTGATACTGGTGCATCCCACAGTTTTATATCTGTTGATTTGTGTGATAAGTTTGAGCATCTCCTTTCTCCTGAGTATGTTTCTGAACCCTTATGCGTTTCAAATCCAATTGGGGGTCCTGCAAACCTTAATAAGATTTGTAAACAAGTGAAGCTTCTTTATTCAGATCATCGTTTCAGTGGTGATTTCTATGTTTTGGGCTTCGATGCTTTTGATTTGTTGCTTGGTAGTGATTGGCTTGGTAGGCATAATGCTCACATCTCTTGTCAAGCCTGGTCTGTTTATCTTGAGGATGATCTAGGTAATTCCTTTGTTATTCAGTGCCGCATGCCTCAGAATTTTGCTGGCAGTTTTATTTATTCTCTGGATTCTGCTTCTGGTGACCTTCATTCGACCCGTGTGGTCAAACTCATTCCAGATGTTTTTGGTGAAGTCACTACTTTGCCTCCTAAGGGGAGATAGATTTCCGCATTGAACTTATTCCTGGAGCTCGACCAGTTGTTCTTCCTCCTAGAAGAATGACACCTCGTGAGATGGTTGAGTTAGCGAAAGCAAATTGAGGACTTGTTCTCCAAAGGTCTAATCAGGCCTAGTCATTCCGAATGGGGAGCAGCGGTGGTTTTTGTCACCAAGTCTGATGGTTCTCTTAGGATGTGTGTTGACTATAGGGAGCTAAATAAGCTCACTATGAAAAACAGATATCCAATGCCTCGCATCAATGACATGTTTGATCAGCTTTATGGTGCTACTTGTTTCTCTCAGCTTGATTTTTCCAAGGTTTTCACCAGCTCAGAGTCGCTGAGGAAAGTATTCCTAAGACTGCTTTCCGTATAGAGAATGGTTTTTTCGAATGGTTAGTCATGCCTTTTGGTTTGACTAATGCTCCTGCTTTCTTTGTTGATTTGATGAATCGTGTTTTTCAAGATGTTCTTAATAAATTTGTTCTAGTCTTTGTTGATGATATCCTTGTCTTTTCTAAGACCAAGGCAGAGCATGGGTCACACTTGAAATCTGTTCTAGAGATTCTTAGAAGCCATCAATTGAAGGCTAAATTTTCTAAATGCCATTTCTGGAAGGATGAAGTCCGGTTTCTTGGACATATTGTTTCTGGTAATGGAGTTTCTGTTGATCCAGCCAAGATTTCTGCGATCAATGTAAGTCTTTCCTTCTTTCTCTTTCCTTTATCATTTAATTATTCTATCCCTTCTACGGTTTTCATTTTCCCTATTTCTGTTACAGGATTGGGAAACTCCTAAGACTCCATCAGATATTCGTAGTTTTCTGGGCCTTGCCGGTTATTACCGGAGATTCATCGAGAATTTTGCTTGGATTTCTGCACCGCTCACTGTTTTAACTCGTAAGAATGCAAAGTTTATCTGGGATAAGAAGTGTGAAGCTGCATTCGCTGAGTTAAAGAGCAAGCTAACTTCCGCACCAGTTCTTACAGTACCGAACGGAAGTGAAGGATTGATGGTATATACTGATGCTTGTCGTGAAGGATTGGGTGCTGTTCTCATGCAGGATGGTAAGGTCATTGCCTATTCAGCCGTCAGCTGAAAACCCATGAAGCTAATTATGCCGCCCATGATTTAGAGTTGTTTGCTGTTGTCTTTGCTTTGAAGCTTTGGAGGCATCATTTGCTTGGAACCAAGTTTGAGCTTTTCACCGATCATCAGTATCTGAAATATATCTTCACCCAGAAGGATTTGAATCAGAGGCAAGTTCGTTGGCTTGAGTTTTTGGCTTCTTACGACTTTAATATTAGCTATTCTCCCGGTAAAGCTAATGTTGTGGCCGATGCTCTGAGTCGGAAGAAGGCATTGTTGTGTCAGCTTGTTGTTTCTTCTTCTCCTCTTTTGGATCGTATCAAGGCTAAGCAGGATGAGGATAGGATACTTAGGCTTATTAAGGAGAGTGTTCGTAACAGAGTTGGTGGCAGTAGTAGTGGAGCTCAGATCGATGACAAAGGGGTTTTGAGGATTAATGGTAGGATTTGTGTCCCGAATGTAGATGGTTTGAGGCAGGAGTTACTTCGGGAGAATCATCGATCCAGACTTTCTATCCATCCCGGCGTGACAAAGATGTATCAGGATATGAAGAAGCTTTATTGGTGGAGAGGGATGAAGAGGGATGTCTCTATCTTTGTTAGTAGGTGTGCGACTTGTCAGCAAGTCAAGGCCGATCATTAGAAGACTCCTGGTTTGTTGCAGCCTCTTGAGATTCCCGACTGGAAGTGGGAACAAGTTTCCATGGATTTCATTGATGGATTGCCGAGGTCTAGGAAGGGCAATGAGAGTATCTGAGTTATTGTGGATAGGCTGACCAAATCTGCTCATTTTATTCCGGTCAAGTCTACCCGTTCTGCTTCTAGCTTGTCTAAGATCTACATGAGGGAGATTGTTCGTCTCCATGGTGTTCCTCTCAGTATTGTTTGTGATCGTGATCCTATCTTTACCAGCCAGTTCTGGAAAGCTTTTCAAGAATCTTTGGGTACTCATCTGAATCTGAGCACTGCTTACCATTCACAGACTGACGGTCAAACGGAAAGGGTGTATCAGATACTCGAAGATCTTTTTCGTGCTTGTGTGCTTGATTATGGTGGATCTTGGGAAGATCATTTGCATCTTATCGAGTTCACTTACAATAATAGTTATCAGGTATAATCTTATCTTTTGTTTTAAGTTCATCTTAATATTTTATCTATTCCCTTTCTATCTTTGAATTCAGGCCAGTATCAAAATGTCTCCATTTGCTGCTTTATATGGACGACCTTGTCGATCTCCATCTTGCTGGATTGAATCTGGTAATTGTCTGATTCTTGGTCCTGATATGATTCTGAAAGCTTCTGACAGAGTTGAGGAGATTAAGAGAAGGTTGAGGGTTGCTCAGGATAGGCAGAAGAAGTATGCTAATAGGCGTAGGCGGAAGCTTGAGTTTGATGTTGGCGATATGGTTTTCCTTAAGGTCTCTCCCTTGAGGAATGCCATTCGTTTTGGTCGTAGAGGGAAGCTTTCTCTCAGATTCATTGGTCCTTTTCGCATTTTGGAAAGAGTTGGTTCCTTGGCTTATCGTTTGGAGTTACCCGAGAAGCTTTCTGGAGTGCATGATGTATTCCACGTCTCATATCTTCGCCGGTATCTCCATGACCCATCTTTGGTTGTTCAGCCTTCTGCTCTTGACAGCTTGGATACTGAGCCTAATCTGACTGTCGAGAGGAAGCCACTTCGTATTGTCGATAGAGGTACGAAGCAGCTAAGAAGGAAATTTATTAGTCTGGTCAAAGTACAATGGAGTACGGATGATCGTGACTGTACTTGAGAGACGGAGGAGAGCATTCGTGCTTCAAATCCTGAATTGTTTATTCCAGGTACTATTTTTTTTTTCTATCTTGTTTTCTTTTTGTTTCCTAGTTTCCGTCCTTTTCAAGGACGAAAAGGTTTGAGTGGGGGAGAGTGTAGCAACCCAATATTTTTGAAATTTATTTTATTTGTTTTAAATTATTTTTATAGTGAAGTAGAAATTTCTCTAGAATTAATGGTAATTTATTTGAATTTTTCAGGTTCTATTTCCTATTTTTTTAGCAATTTCTTTAATTCTTTTGATATTTTCCATGAATTTAATTATTTATTTCACTTTGAAAATGTTTTAAAAATCATTTTATTTCAAATTTTGTCTTATAATATTTTTAAAATGATGTAAATAACTTTCCAAAGCCATTGGTAATTTTCTTGTAATTTTTATGTCATGCTTGCTATTTTTTTTAAACAATTTCTTTATTCCTTTTTCTATTTTTCTCCAATTTAATTTTCTATTTTATTTTGAAAATGATAAATAAATTAATTTAATTCAAGTTTCCACTTCATAATAATTTTATAATGAAATGTATAATTTTCCAAGACCAACAGTGATTTATTCACAATTTTAGAACACTGTTTGGTATTTTTAAGGCATTTTCTTCATTATTTTTATATTTTTTCCAAATTATACTATTTGTTACCTCATATTTCTAATTGATTTCGGTTTGTAAAGTATTTTCTCCTGAAATTTTGTTTATATAAAGATTTAGAAGGAAGGGAATATGAAAGATTGTAAATCACTTTGAAACGTAAGCCCTTTTATTTTGCCCAAACCCTTCATTTCCTTAAACTCCTCAATTAATTGCCTTAGCCGTGTAAAAGCCTAGTGTAGCCGTCACCTCATTAGGTTTTCACGTGAAAAAAAAAATCCATCTTCATTTGTTTCTCACGGCTTCAATAAGATCTGGTAATGGCTTCCCTTTCTTTTTCTTAGTTTTCTCCTTGTTTTCTCTAAATTTTTGCATTGTTTCTCTTCTAGTTTGGATTGGCCTCTTCTCCATAGCTGCAGCCACAAACTCCTACATCTCTTCCATGCCTCCAACACCATCTACTCCACCAGCCATGACCATGGCCGAGCCATCTATGGTGACCAAAACCTTCAAATTGCAACCTACATGCCTAAAAACAATGTTTTTGATCATTGTTGCCTCATTCCCTTCATCCACCACTCAAATCACCACCATAGCCGCCACCACCACCACTGACCTGACCACCACACACCCCTTCCACCTCTGTCCAGTCATGATGCACCCTTAGGCCGAGCATACTTCCCATGGCTGTGCCCTCTAGCCAACCAAAACTCCCTTTTTTTGCCTAAAAACATTCACCGCCTCATGTATAAAACTCCATCTTGTTTGGCCATGAGCCCGACCCATGCTAGCCATAAACCTGAACCAAAACTTTACCAAATCTGAAACAAAATATACCCTAGGCCGTGACAAAGGCTTGAGGAAGCAAGGCAAAAGTTTGGCAATTCGTTTCTCTTTTATTTCAAAGTTATTGCATGTTACAGTCATATTGAATTGTGTTGTTTTGTTTGTTTATTTTAGGTTGTACACAAGAGTTGTAGCTTGGATTCAACCTCCACTCAAGTCCGTAGTTGTGTCATCGTGCCTTATTGTCTATTTGTGCCTTTGGTTTGGAAATATTCAGCAATTAGAGGTGAGTAAATCTCACACGACAATTATATACTTATGCAGTTGTAAAACAACCACAACTGAATGTGTAGAAAATAGTTATGATGTTATAACTGCCATGTGATTATATATATATATATGATGTTAACATGTTAAATTATATGTCACATCACCTGTTATATGTCACATCACCTGTTACTATTGTATATTGTTAAACTGTTCTTATATATATGCTTATCACACTGCAAGTTCCCTGTAGATTAGAAATCACTACAGTTTGAAATGATACATACCCGAACGGACTTTAGAATAAGGAAAAATCGTTATGGGCTGAAATGATAAGCCTGAACGGTTTTTAAATCATTTATTTTGACTTGGAATTGCGGGTTTGAAATGATAGAACCCGGATTTTTATTTTAAACTGCGGAGTGAAATGATACATATCCGTATCACTTGACCTAGGTTAGAAAACTATAGACAGATCCGTGGTTATTTTATAAATGTTTTCTGGAATTTTAAATATTTTAAATTGTAAATATATGAAAATTTGATTTAAATGGGATTTTTATTTATTAATTATAGGAATTTGGAATTTTCTATAAGTAAAAATGTTGAAAAAAATGAATAGTTGCATTGAATTTTTGAAATATAACTTAAGTGGAAAATTGGAATTCTAGTTAAATAAATTAAGTTATATAAATAAAAATTGGAAATTAAATTTTTTGAAAAAAAAATGGAGAAATTTAAGTGTTAAGTTGTTTATTTAAAAACTTGAAGAATTGGAATTTTACACTTGAATTTATTAAAGGAATCTGTTGAAAATTGAATTTAATAATAATAAATTTATTGTATATAAATAATATGTAAATGAACATTTTATTGTCAAAAGTATGATTTTGAAATATTTAAAGGATTTAAAATGAAGTTTATTATTTGTTGGAAATACACTAAATTCTGGAAATCACTTTTAATAGCATTCGGAAATGCTATAGTTGCTGAATTGAACTAAAATAGTGTAAATAGAGCTATTACAGCATTTTTGAAATGCTGTAGTTGCTGTAATTGAATTTATAGGCTAATATTGGACTCAGGTCTATTATAGCATTCTCTGGAAATACTGTAGTGGTCTGCTATGTTTGCTGAAATCAATTTAAACCTTTGTTTTGAAATCTGAACTACCGCAGCACTTCTGAAATGCTGTCTTTTCTGTTTTGAACTAATTCAACTAAAAACTGAGTTTTTAACAGCAGTTTTAAGTGTTGTCTTTACTGAATAAAAATGTTTTCATATATAACTTATAACAGCCTTTTCTAAATGCCGTAAAAGGCTGAAATTTCTATAATTATGGTTTTTGACTTAGTAAACGAACTCTGAATGGTTTGAAACTTTGGAAATTGAATACTTGAAATGAAAGAACAATAAGTCCACTTTTCAAATGATCTTAATGAATAAATTAAATTGGAAATGAATCATTTTAAAGAGAAGTTCAAATTGAAATAAATGAATGTTATCTTTGAACTTTAAAAGGGTATTAAGTTTGATAATTTGCATTTGAATTTAATAATGATTTAAAAAGGGAAATTTGAAAAGATATGTTGTTTTGTAATATTGACATGATTTTTGGGAATGATTAAATCTTTATTGGATAAAGAATTGTGTTTTGAAGTGATGTCTTCATTTGAAGTAAAGTATTATTTCAAAGTTATAACCACGGGTTATAATAACGATTGGTTGGCAAAGAGACCGGGATCAGATATGGACATACTCTCTGTCGATACCGAAAACCACTTTGACTAACCGTGTACGCGGTGGAGATTCCAGAATGAAGTAGGATGGTGACGACGTTCTTGTGGTATGTTACGTGAACCCAACTTCCGTGAGTTGGCATAAGGTGGCTAAAACAGGAGCGATCTCGGGCCAGCTGAGGTAGCACCTCTTATCGGACGCATTTCTTCGATACCATTCTATTACTTGTGATTGTTTGGTGGCCACCCTCCGATTTTGGGAATGTGTTTCGTGGTGGGCGTATGTGGCTGCTGCGTTACCACCAGCCCGTGTGCGTAATTGGTATATCTACCCTGGCATTGCATTGTGTGCCGTGTCACCTACCATAACGAGCCTTTACTACGAGTTTCTATTTGTGTCGTACCTATGCAGTATCTTCTCATAGTCTCCCGATCAGGAGATATGCAGGTACTGTATAGACTATTGACATTAATTGTGTTTAGGCGGAAAATGTAAAGCCTTAACGCTATTTAAAAGTATGTTTATTTTACTGTTAGACATTATTATAATAGCGCAATATACTATATGGTAAATATTTTAACGGATCCTTAGAGGATGGGCGATCCCAGGCATCTTCTAAGTTATTTGTACCTTTACTACAGTTCACTTGAGTTGGTTTACACTGGATAAGTATGTATGTCCTGACTTGAGTGTTTGCTTTTTATTTACGCTCGGGTCAGCCTGAGTTTATTCACAGATTTGGATTCCCACTCTCTGGAGGTCTGGAATCGCTGGAGATTTATCATCTTATCTAGTTATCTATATTTCAGTTCTGTTGTTCTGTTGTCAGCTTTGTATTAGTGGACTTCTTTGTATTTGGGATTTGATGTCGTATTTACTTTCAGCCAGATATTATGTATTTATAGTAGCTTCATGAATTAGTATGGTATTTAATTTCCGCTGCGAGATATTCTGATGTTCTGTGTCTGTGATTCGATTTTTATTTGCTCCAATTTATTTTTTACAATCTGTTATTTTGTACTATTCAAGTCTGACATGTGTGGATTATTGTCGATTTGAATAGTGGAAAATAGTGGGTCGTTACAGTACGACAGTGGTGATGGGGGGACGTTGATGGGAGAACGGCCGCTATTGGTTTCAGCTGTGGTGGTCGATGGGTTTGTGCAGCAGCTCGGTGATGGGACAGGCTGGTTTGGGTAGGCGAATCAAAATGAGGCAAAGAGGAAGAAGATGCAAGATTAAAAAAATGAAAACAAGCTTACCAGTTTTAAAAAGGAAATAAAGAAGTTATAAAGGGAAAAGGAAAAAAAGACTGGACCGTTCTATTATTTCAAACAAATGAACAATGGTCGAAAACGTATAGGGTAAAAGAAACGTACCATTGTAAATATATTGAAGTGCTAGAGATGTAACAGCTGCTATTGATTGAGAAGCCAGTAAAGCAATTTATTATATTGCTTGGGATTCAAGCTTCAATTTGAAAAGGCAAAGGAAAGATAACGGTCACAATTTACGGTACCGATATGACACACCCTTTTGTTGTTTTCGTCGCGTACCGGATGTCAAAACATAGAAATAAATATACCGCAGAGATCAGCACGACGATACGATTAAAATGGTATACAGATATCAGTGTTACGATCATCCGATCAAAAGTCGATAATCGGTACCAAAATGCTGCTATTTTACAGAAATAAGATAAACGGAGCAATAGAAGTCCAAATTTGAAAAAACGAAAGATGACGTCTTACACAGAAGAGGATTTAAAAATTTTCTATAGAAAAATATTCAGGTTTCGAAATTATTTTATTACCATCAATTATTAATTGATTTAAATTTAATAGAATTACACAATAAAATAAACTTTCATATTTTCTGATGAAAATTTACTAATTGCTATGTTTTTAAATAAGTATTCCAAATAATAAACCTTTATTTTCAAATTTTATTGTTTAAAATTTCACAAAATTTTAATTAATCATTTAATAAATAGAATCACTAAAAATTTTGGGTCGTTATACTCTCCCCCACTCAAAACTTTTCATCCCCGAAAAAAAAGGAGTTAGGAAAATAGAACAACCAAAGTAAAGTAGATTGAAAGACAAGATAAACAATTAATTTAAACTCTATAAATTTTACTTGAGATATTCATACCTTTCAAAACCTATTTGTAAAATTTCTTGCTTCCTTTATAAATACCAATTATATATTTAAATAACACCTTTTAATAAATATATGAAAACTGTTTGAAAACAATTATTTGCATTATTTCTTATAATTACAAAGAATCTATTTGAAAACATTAAATCCATAATTCACAAATCTATTAATTTATCTCAAGATACTTTTCAAACATTATTAATAAATCAATAATCATTTACTTTAAATCTGTATTATTTAATTAATAACTTCAAAAATATTTATTACACTCATAATTTACTATTAAACCATGTAGTATATTGTTTTATTTAATAAACAGTATTTAAAAAGGATATAGTCAACAAGAAAAAGAAGGTAGATTCAGAAAAACAGGAATAGGTTAGAATATAGGTGAATAAATAAAGCTGAGCAAATAAGGTAGATTCAAGGAATAGTATCGGGCACGAATAATTAATTTAGAACCATAAGAGTTTTAATTTCAAATATTAATACAGAATTTCTGTGTTGAAAAATACCTTTGTAATAAAATACCTTTATATCAAAACAAATTTTCTTTCAAAATGCTTTTATAACTCGATGTTTCAACAAGTTTATCCTCGTTCTTGCAGACTCTGGCCATGCGTTGATCAGGCACAGAGCTAGAATTCTCCATGTACTTAGGAGACCTGTTTCAACACCCAGTGAAAATACTGGAAAAACTTTTAAAAACAGATATGGAAAGTACAATCCAAACAAAACAGCCAAATTTTTGTCCGACCATGGTTTGTAGATACACAATGGTTACGCCTGGATCCTCCAGAAAACAATCCATATCCGTAAGCTTTCTCAGCAATGAGAGTTACGCCATGATGACTAGTAGAGTGCAGGATACACATTGGTTACGCCTGGTTCCCCCAGAAAACAATCCGTACCCCTAGACCATCTCAGCCAGGCAGTTTCGCTACTAGTGCGACCTACATAGAGTGCAGGATACACAAATACGCCTGGATCCTTCAGGAAATAATCTGTACCCCTAGGCCATCTCAGCTAGGCTGTTGCGCTATGCAGTCGCGCTCGTAAGACCATGGAGATCGCCATGGAATTCATGGATACTCGAGTATCATATCCGGAAAACCCAAATCAGAGAGAATAATATCGATAGAATGAATCCAAGATGTGGCCACAAATCGGATATCAAGCAGAAGGCACTTTCCATATCTTTACTTCGGAAATATATATATATATATATATATATATATATCATATAGTACCTTTCAAATCACTTTCAAATATCATACTTATATAAAGTCCATTATATATAAGATTTCATTTCCAAATCGAATACTTTCCAAAATCAATAGTATATCAAATCACACTTATATAGATTTCGATTACATAAGATTTCACTTTCAAATTGAGTACCTTTCCAAATCATTAGTTTTCAAATCAACTTCATACTTATACAAATCCATTTATATAAGTTCGACCACTCCCAAATCAAGTATTTAGTAAAACAAGGTTCTCAATTTCAATTCATTTCAATATCTGTTCAATTTCAAAATCATACACGGTTTCACCAAATCATTTCTTCCAAATCAATTATCTTCAATTTCAAAGTTTCCAAAATAATAGGTTCAGAAAATAATCCAAATTTCCAAATCAACATAATTTATATCAAACAAATTCACTCCAAAACCATCATTATTAATTATTGGGTTTTAAATTCTAGATCTATTTTCAAAACCAAATATTTTTTTTTTCAAAATCAATTATTCCCAAAATGGTTACTAAGTTTAAAACCATCCCTTCTAAAACCATTAAACTGTTTATTTCTATATGAAAAATCCAATTTACCATTGGAAAGATTAATATTCTATATATATACACACTTTATTCAAAACATTTCAAATCTATATTTCATATTAGTATAATAAATAGTCTTATTCATTTACTTAACAAAGTAGTTTTAAACTTATTTAAATCATATTAAAACATACAAAACTCAACTTATATACTTTATCGAATACTTTATACTTTTCAAAATTACTTATCTTTGAAAAGTTAACCTTGATTTGGAAGTGTTCGAACATTCAATTGTCGAAGAAATCATTTTCAAATTCAAGAGTTGGAAATCAACAATAAATCAGTAAATCAATTTCAAAAGATAGGTTTATACCAAATCAAATTCGAAACTCGAGGACTGAACACCGGTTCATTTCAAACCGTTTCAAATATATATACATATATCTTTCGAATATCAAATCATACTTCGCAATTTGAAATCAAACTTGGTTTCACAAAATCACTTGCATAGCAAAGCTACTAAAGTGGCATCTCCCCTACTTTGAAACTCGAAAATCTATGTCGATGATGCGTGCACTCATCACCGAAATTATTTTCCAGCGACATAAGTGAGTTCTGGACTTCTATTTCTTAAAACTTCTTTGAAATTTCTTTGAAATCATTGGAAATCATTTGAAGTCATTTGAACATTTCTTATTCAGAAAATACTTTTAAATCCTATTATTATATATTTCAAAATCTTCAAACCAATTTCAAAATACCGGAGTCAAATTCTCGAATTTCAAAAAATCCTTCAGTTATAAATCATTTTTAGATAAATCAAATTTCTTATATATTTTTTTTCAAAATTCCAAATCCTTTGGAAATTTCAAATTCTCGTTTTTAAAAGGTATATAATTCTTATCGAAAACATTTTCACTTTTATATATAGAATATAATCATACTTATCAAAATAATAATTTCGATATATAAAAAAATTTCTAAAATACAATCAAGCCCGATGTTTCAAAGGATGATTCAAGAATGGATTTCAAAACAAAGATAGAGATTTCAAATTAAAGGAACTCTAATCAAAAAAAGATTCTGATTCGAAGATAAGCTCGAACGAAGATGAGATAATTATATTTCAAAATAGATGATGGATACACTTACATAAATCGCGGGCGACCTCAACCGAGTCAACCGTGACTTCAAAATAAGATCGGTGCAGAATTCTGAGGCAAATCGACATTCGATCACCAGAGATAGAATTCAGCATAACAAGAGATAGCAGCATCTAAACCGAGGGATATATAAATCTCCAGTGAATCAATGCCAATTGTAAAGGAGTTTCACCCCTCACAAATCATTCAATGATTGGTGGGATCGTTTATTCTTATAGAAATCATTCGAAGTGGAGTTATGGGATACTCAAACATCAAGAAACACGAATAGGGAGAGAAGATAATAGATTTTGGAATCGCGGGGAACGTTCCAAAGTCCAAAGGAAATCGAGTCAAAAGGAAGAGATTCAACTCGAACGAAAGTGATTCTGTAAATAAATTTACCATATATGCTAAGGTTTTCCTGGAGCTGAAGCTCTGATACCAACTGTAACGACCTGTTATTTTCAACCATTTGCATCCACACACGTCAGACTTGAATTGTTCAAAATATCAGATTGTTAATTTAAATTTGACAAAACTCATCATATACAGTAAATAATTCAATCACAGAATCACAGATACAAAAGTAGTATAACAATAGTGCAGCGGAATAGATAAATAGTAGTTCATGAAGCTACTATATAAACATCATAGTTAGAAATAAAAATATACAAAAGAATATCTCAAATACAGTGAAGTCTCCAATCCAAGCAGATGACTTCTGTGGACAATCAATTGGAAAAGCTGAAAGCTGAATTCGATAGTTGGATCTCCAAACGAAGCTCCAAAATCCAAAGGTGAGTCTCAAATGCTGAATTACTCGGTCTGACCCGAGCGTAAAGCAAACACAAAATACTCGAGTCAGAATTGACATTCTTATATCAATAAATCCAACTTAAGTGAAATATTAATCGAAATACAAGTAACTTAAAGGATGTTTGGGATACCCATCCTCTAAGGATCCGTGGTACTATCTACAATGTAGAAATATACACTATAACACCATGGTTATTTCAAATTAATTTATACTTCAAAATCAAAATATCATTTCATTTCAAATATATATATTTCCAAATTTTCACTTCCAAAGTTACGATTCAAATCAACTCAAATTCTAAATTCAAATTTAATTCAATCTCAATTTATCAATTTATATTCAACTCAATTCCTAAATAACCATTTCAAACGATATCGATCTCCAACCCATATTTGAATCATAAAATAAACCACTTATATTCCAATATATTTCGAACCTTGGATATTCGACATTTCAGACTAAATTTAACGATTTCATATAGATTTGATTTAATTTCATTATTACTTAGTCTTGAAATACTCCCTCATTAAACTCAATGTCATTTAAGCAACCTTAATTTACTAAAATATTTCTTTAATTTATTTAACGTGAAATTTCATTGAATCACTTAAATAAAAAATCCAGTTATAAAATCATATAAGTTTCACATTCAATAATTTCAAATCGATTTAATTAAATAAAATTCATAACTAGTACCCTTTCAGATAAATCAAATTTTATCTCCCAACATTACTTATTCAAATTATTACGAAATCTATTTGAAATATAAACTTACATAAATACTTAACCATATTAGATGTATTATATCAATCTTAATTACATTAAATATTATTATTTAATCTATATATAAAATTACTGTTATCCCACCTTTTGGTCAAGGCTGGAATATCAACAAATTGGCAAGGAATGATGGATATTGGGATTGGAGGTCGATTGGAAACAAGGCTACACACGATGTCGTCAACATTTGACCGAGCTCCAATCAGGGCGAAATTGAGTGGAGATGATGATGAGGATTAGGAGAGGCTATGTTTCAAATTTTAGGATAATCGGAGTTCGTATGAAGGAGATATGATCGATTCAAGGTGGGAAGAACACGCGGTTCGTATCCATAGGTGTACAGGGGTTGGTTCGTATCGATGCGTTTCGCATCGATCAGGAAGATGGTGGTTCGAATCGATACAGTTCGTATCGATCAGAAAGTGATGATTTCTAATCGATACCGTTCGTATCGATCAGCATGGACTCGAATCGATAGTGCTTGTATCGATCAGACTAGGTATGAGCGTCGTGTTCGTATCGAGCAAGGAAGAAAGCTGGATAACTCAGTGACAATGGATTTAGGTTGGGTGGAAGGATGTTTGATGGTTTGTTCGATTCGATCAGTTCTTATCGATCAAGAGGAAATGTAGGAGTTTGTTTCGAATCGATGCACTTCGCGTCGTTGTAGAGTAATGGGATGGATGCGCAGAAGTTCTTCGTATCGATCAGCGTTGGATCGATACGAAAAGGAAGTAGCAGTTTTGGGATTTTGGATTCGTACCGATCGATACAAAGAGGGCATTCGAGAAGGATACGCGAGGAGTCAGTATCATGGATTCTAAGGACTTAGGGACAATGTTCGTATCTATTCGAAACGATCGATACGAAGTAAATAGTCAGAGCAATACGAACAGAAGGATACGAACTGGGCACGAAGAATGGATACGAACTGAGGTGCAAAGCATGATTAAGCGCGTGAAGTATGCGCAGTTCAAGGGAAGAAACGTTCAACACGGCGACAAAGGTGGATCGATCTTGAGAATTCGCAACACATCATCACACAGGCACGCGCTCCGATCGATTCGAACAAATCGATTCGAAGCAATCGATTCGAACCTGAGTCCTTGTCGAAATACTACAACTTGTATCGATCATTTCTTGAGATCTACAAGTCCAAATGGTATGAAATTTTTACATGAGCTTACATGCATGTTGAAGAATGCTCTCACCAAATATCAGCTCAATTGGATGATTTCTTGATCGATTCGAATGGAGTTCGAATCGATCCCGGAACGGGCCCCAGCTTCCTGAGGCTGGGCCTGTGGGTCCCCTCACGTGCTAGAAGCGGTCTCCCTAAATTTAGGCGAAATATCAGCCTCCTACACCTATAAATAGAGCCCCAGGTCATTCAGAAAAGGGGATCGACATTCTGAAGCACCAAGACTCTACCGGATTCAATCCAGCACTTCTTCATTGCGGTTTTATTCGAGTTTTCTTCACTGTAATCACTATAATTATTTGTAATCGGCAGAGGGAACATCAATAAAGATAGAAAACTTCAAAGTGGACGTAGGCCGAAGATAGCTGAACCACTATAAATCTCGTGTTTCTGTTCATTATTTCTGAATTGCTATATCCTGTTTGCTTGGATCTGAGAACTGTGTTTGAATATTTGTTGATTTGCATTCATACGCTGGTGCTTTCACGATATTTGGGGTTTGTGACCAATTTTGGCGCAAACACTTTGGTGCTTTCGCTGAGAAGGACTAACACCCGCTACATCGGATTGATGTTGAGATTTTGAAAAGCTTGAAAGATTCAGATTCAGAAAAATGACTAGACAAACCAGTAGGAGACAAAGGGCTGAGAGAATCCAACAAGAAGGAAGTCAAGAAGCTTCTTCCGGAGCTGGAGGAGGACAAGCTTCCATCTACATCACCTAAGATGAAATGGAAGCCATAACAAATTCACTGCAAGAGAGACTGCTAAAAAGTCAACAGTATATGACGCAAACCTTCTTCGAACAGATGAGAGCTACAGGGATGCAGGGCTTAGGACCAGCCACAGCGGCTGTTAATGTGGGACAAGGAGACAGAGTTATGGAACCCAATGAAGGACGAAACCCAGAATCGGAAGGCAATCAACAAGGGCTTAGGGGAAGGCCCACAGGATCTAACGCAGGAGGACCATTGGAAGGAGTTCAACAGGTTAGGGCCAACGTCGCTGCTAATGAGCCACATGAAGAATATGTACCGGAAGTCCCTCGAGGACACGGGGGGCAACCTTTGACGAACAATGCCGGGTTAGTCGAGATTATTAGGAGAACAATGCGTGGAGGTTTGGCCAACAAAGATTTGGAAGGAGTAAACAAGAGTTCGTTTACTCAAGAAATCAGGACAGCTCAGAATCCACCCAAATTCAAGCTACCTAGTGTGGAAGTATATAACGGCAAGGCTGACCCGACTGATCATTTGATGAGGTATACTAGACATATGGAGGTGCTGGGGGCATCGGAGGAAGTGATGGCCCGATGTTTCCCGTTGTATTTGACGGAATTAGCTGCAATGTGGTTTAGACAGCTGGGAGAAGGATCTATTAGAACTTGGAGAGAATTGGTGGATAGGTTTTTGGGGCAGTTTCGGGTTCATATCAAAAGGCCGAAGAACGTGATGACATTGACATCAGTAAAACAAAGGACAAATGAATCGCTTAGAGGTTTTCTAACTCGATTCAATGCGGCGGTTGCTTCGGTGGATCGGCCGGATCCATCAATGGTTTTGATGGCGGCAGTATCAGGAGTCAGAGTGGATTCAGACTTTAAGGTATCTTTAATACGGGATCCCCCGCAGGATCTCGAGGAGTTCTTTTACGAAGCCGAAAGGTTCCTTTGGCAAGAAGATGCGAGTATGGATTTTAAGCTAAAGGAGGCAAACGCAACCGAGGGTGGAGGACCACCCAATGGAAGCTCGGATAAGGATAAGGGAAAAAGGAAGCTGAATAACAATTCAGGGAAAACTGGAAAGCGATGGAAGGATCCAAAGTTTTCCACCTACACGGGATTAAACGAGTCGCTGGAGCAGATATACATGGAAACTCGAAATTGCCTTCCTTACCGGAGGCCGGCTAGGAGAGAACCTTCTGAACGGGAGATGACATTAGGAAGGCATTGTCTCTTCCATGACTTAGACGGACATGACACCAACAGCTGCAGGCATTTAAAGGATATAATTAAGGAACATGTAAGGAATGGACAACTGAGGCAGTATGTTGGGGCACGAAATACAACGGTGGAGCAAGAGCAACCACCGACTACCTCACACCATGATGATGTGAGGCCCAGGGATGACGGTCGATTGATTATCCACTGACCTGGATAATATGAAATAAGTAACAAACCATTGGCGAGCAACCAAATCGTTTACACATGTACGGGGACGGACATAGCCCCTAGGCATGCTCTGAACGATGATAAACTGCGGAGCTACGGCTTGTGAAATCTGTTTTTCTGTTTTGGATTGGACACTTGGTTTTCTGGTTTGGTTTTGGAGTTTGGTTTGAACTCCCGGTTTTTGTTTGCTTCCTGGCTTGGATTTCCCTCTTGATGATTGATTTTTGTTTTGGATGCTGGTTTGGATTTCTGATTTTCTGGTTTTGATTTGGATTTCGGATTGGATTTTGATTGGGTTTTTATCTGGTTTTTGATAAAAGGTCGTCTGGTATGGATTATGCCTGGCAAGGGGTGAGTCGTTTTGCCCAAACGCGGTAAAGTGACTCATTCAGGTCGTCGAGTATGGACTATGCTCGAGAAGGGTCCGGAGTGACCAGGATTCGGCTTAGGACTTAGGCCCTATATTATCGCTTATTATTTTCAGGTCGTTGGGTATGGACTATGCTCAACAAGGGTCCGGAGAGACCAGGATTTGACTTAGGACTTAAGCCATGACACTGTACAATGTTCAGGGACACTGGACCACGGTCGTCAGGTGTGGATTGCGCTTGGCAAGAACCCAGGTGGTTAGCTTAACGTCCAGGGACACTAGACCAAGGTCGTCAGGTGTGGATTGCGATTGGCAGGAGTCCGGGGGGGCTATGGATTTGGATACCGACCCAGAGAGGTCCTGGAATTATTCAAAACACGCCTTCTTGTCACAAGGCAGTTTTTGGGGGGAAAATGTTATCCCACCTTTTGGTCAAGGCTGGAATATCAACAAATTGGCAAGGAATGATGGATATTGGGATTGGAGGTCAATTGGAAACAAGGCTACGCACAATGTCGTCAAAATTTGGCCGAACTCCGATCAGGACGAAATTGAGTGGAGATGATAATGAGGATTAGGAGAGGCTATGTTTCAAATTTTAGGATAATCGGAGTTTGTATGAAGGAGATATGATCGATTCAAGGTAGGAAGAACACGCGGTTCGTATCCATAGGTGTACATGGGTTGGTTCGTATCGATGCGTTTCGCATCGATCTGGAAGATGGTGGTTCGAATCGATACAGTTCGTATCAATCAGAAAGTGATGATTTCTAATCGATACCGTTCGTATCGATCAGCATGGACTCGAATCGATAGTGCTTGTATCGATCAGACTAAGTATGAGCGTCGTGTTCGTATCGAGCAAGGAAGAAAGCTGAATAACTCAGTGACAATGGATTTAGGTTGGTTGGAGGGATGTTTGATGGTTTGTTCGATTCGATCAGTTCTTATCGATCAAGAGGAAATGTAGGAGTTTGTTTCGAATCGATGCACTTCGCGTCGTTGTACAGTAATGGGATGGATGCGCAGAAGTTCTTCGTATCGATCAGCGTTGGATCGATACGAAAAGGAAGTAGCAGTTTTAGGATTCTGGATTCGTACCGATCGATACAAAGAGGGCGTTCGAGAAGGATATGCGGGGAGTCGGCATCATGGATTCGAAGGACTTAGTGATGCAGCTCAGAACAGAGAAGAAATGCAACCAAAATTTCTAACAGGGATGAGCCGTACACGACTCATAGAGAGGTTAAGTCGTTCACGACTTAGGAGGGCAGGGTTAAGTCGTTTCCGACTTAATGGAGCACGAGATAGCAAGTTCTGAGTTAACAACCATTCAAGACGCATAAAGGAGGTAGATTTGAGTCGTATACGAGTTAACGACGAGGGCTTGAGTCGTATACGAGTTAACCAAGCTCAGGAGAAGATGTTCCGACCTAATGATATTCGCATAAGCCGTCTACGACTTAACATGAAGCAACGAAAAACCCAGCAAGTGAAAACTTTGAGTCGGAGGGAGTTAAGGCGGCAAGGAGATGAGTCGGCATGCGCTTGAGTCGGTTGTGATGAGTCGTTTGTTGTGATGAGTCGTGTGTTGTATGTTGTAAGTCGTAAGTCATGAATTTCTTAAGTCGGTATATACTTGAGTCGGTTGCGTGTGAGGTTGTACTCAGTTGAGTCGGCCGATGGTCTTGTATATAGTTAAGTCGTAAGTTGGTCTTGAAGGTATGAAGTGATGTAATAAGTTGAGTCGGCGTGTGTTGTAAAGAGCTGTGTTGCTACAAGTTGAGTCGGTGCCGACCTAAGTATGTTGAGTCGGTCACGAGTTAAGGAACTGGGTCGAAAACACTATAAATAGGGAGAGTGTTGTACATTTCAAGGTGGTTGATTTCTGAATAAAATTCTCTTTGTTAGCTTTGTGCTTTCATACCAATTGGTAGTTGAGTGTAATCTCCTATCTCCTCTTTCGGTTAATCGAGTGCGCTCGATTCAACGATCGAAGAAGCCGATTCACGGAATCTAGTGCGCTAGATCAACGTGCGAAGAATCGTAGATCTTTGAACACGGTATAGTGCGCTATCAACGTGTTTGAGATAGCTAGAGTTCGGTATCTTTGGATCAACGAACTTGGGCATTTTGGTATCTTCAACTCACCGATTGCTACATTTCATCGATTGAAGTTTTGTTTTCGAATTATCCGCTGCGTCATTATTGGTATCAGAGCCATACTTAGCCAATCATAGCTAAGTTTGATTCTTGGAGCCAAGTTTTTGAAGTTTGAAGTTGATCATTGTGTTCATATTGAAGTTGCATCAAGTTTGGAGAGTTTGATCCATTTCATTTTGGATCGAGGAGTTGGACTTTGTTTGGATTTTGACTTGGAGTTTTTGCGCGCCAAGGAGTTTGAATTTGAAGAAGGCCGTGTATACTTGGGAGTAGCCGTGCCTTGTTGATTGCATTGAAGTGTTTGTAGTAAGTGGCCAAGACAAGTTGTACCGAGGCAAGTCATAGCGAGTCAAGGTAGAGCCGACCTAACTTGAACCGAGTTAGTGTGAGCCGTGAACATCTATTGCCGATCTAAGGTTGAGCCTAGATTGCTTTATTGTGTGAAATTTTGAAGTATTGTGTTCAATTTGTTGAAGTTTGTGAAGTTTACAACCATGCCACCAAGGAGAGCTAACCGACATCAAAACGTTGAAGCTTTGTATCGTAGAGAAGAAGCCGAGCTTATGGAACAACGTATTAATGAAAAGTTTGATGAAGGCATTGGTAAATTGGAGAGATTGATGACTGATTTGAATCAAAGGAGGAGATCACCAAACTCGAACCAAGGAGGAAACCGAGTTTCGCCATTGGTTACGGAAGCGAGGAGGGTATCACCACATTCTTGTAGAGATAGAAGAGAAACATCAATTTCATCACGAAGAGATCATCATGACTATGCACATGAAGAAAGAAGAAGTCATCGAGAATTTGACCATGAAGCATATAGAGATGAAGAGAGACATAGTCAAAGAAGCATGCATGAGAGAAGGGATGATGTTAGTCGAGATCGATGTAGGCGTACCTTTGATTTTGTTGAAGAGGGTGATAGAGCAAGTATTCATTATAGAGATCGAGACCAAATTCGAAATTCTTACCGTGATGTGGAGGATGATCGTCGTTGGGAGTCGGGTATGAAAATGGAAATTCCAGAATTTAAAGGCGGGATGGTTGCTGAGGAGTTTTTAGATTGGTTATCTAATGTGGAGGAAATCTTTGATTTCAAGGAGGTGCCGGAGAATCGAAGGGTAAAGTTAGTTGCTACAAGGATGAGGGGGAGAGCGTTGGCATGGTGGCAGCAAACTAAACTTACTCGAGAACGAATGGGGAAGTCAAAGATAGAATCTTGGGAGAAGATGAAAAAGTTGATGAGATCTACTTTCTTACCTTACAACTACCAGTCACTTATGTACCAAAGGTTGCAGAATCTGAGGCAAGGGACGAAATCTGTTAGCGATTATGCTGATGAATTTTACCAACTCATTGCCAGGAATGATATTATGGAGACAGAAGAACAGCTGACTGCTAGATTCATTGGGGGATTGAGAATGCAGATCCAGGATATGGTTAATATGTTTGATCCTAGATCAGTTGCAGAAGCACATCAGAAAGCGTTAGCTTGGGAGAAACAAGGAAGGCGTGGAGGTGGTGTGTTTACTAATTCTAATAATCCGGTGAAGGGGGCCAGTGGTAGTTCTAATGTTCCTAAGCCTGTCAGTAAGCCAGTGGTGAAGGAGGCTGAGAAAGCAAAGGCTAGTACTGTTTTCAAATGTTATAATTGCCAAGAGTTGGGTCACAAAAGCAACGAATGTCCAAAGCCGAAGAAGAGAACCATGGTTGCAGAGGTTGAGGCAGATGATGGTGAGGAGGCAGAATGTTCAAATACACCTTATGTTGAGGAGGAAGAAGAAGTGTCGGGAGATGAAGGATGTAATCTTATGATGAGGAGAAGTTGTTTGACACCAAAGCAAGAAAAGGATTGTAGTTGGCTGAGAAGTAATATTTTTCAATCGACATGTACTATTCTGGGGAAAGTCTGCAAGTTCGTTATTGATGCGGGAAGTTGTGATAATATTATTTCTACAGAAGCAGTGAGAAAGTTGAACTTGAAGACCGAGAAGCATCCTAAACCATATAAGCTAGCATGGTTAAGGAAGGGAGGTGAAGTAAAAGTGTGTCGAAGAGCTTGTGTGAATTTTTCGATTGGGAAGAAGTACAAGGATGAAATTTGGGGTGATGTCGTAGATATGGACGTTTGTCACTTATTGTTGGGCAGACCATGGCAGTTTGATAGAGCAGTTCAGCATGACGGTCGTGCCAACAGTTACAGTTTCATGTTCGAGGGTACTAAAATCACTTTGGTTCCCAAGAGACAGCAACAGAAGGAGAACAAGCTAGAAGAGATTGAAGAATTGAAAACTTTGTTGACTTTGAAAGAGTTTGTCAAGGAAGTTGAGGAAGAACCGGAAGTGTTTCTGTTGATTGGGAGAGAGAGTAGTGACGAAGTTGAAATTCCCGAAGAAGCAAAGCCAGTTTTGAAAGAGTTTGAAGATGTCTTTCCAGATGAGTTACCAAAGGAGTTACCGCCACTTAGAGACATTCAACATCAGATTGATCTTGTTCCAGGAGCAGTATTACCACACCGACCACATTACAGAATGAGTCCGAAGGAACATGAGGAGTTACGAAGGCAGGTGGAAGAATTACTTGAACAAGGTCGTATTCAGGAAAGTTTGAGTCCATGTGCTGTGCCTGCATTGTTAGTACCAAAGAAGGACGGAACTTGGAGGATGTGCACTGATAGTAGAGCTTTGAATAAGATCACTGTTCGTTACAGATTTCCTATGCCAAGGTTGGATGATTTGTTGGATCAGTTGAGTGGGGCAACTATATTCTCGAAAATTGATTTGAAGAGTGGTTATCATCAGATTCGAATCAGACCTGGAGATGAATGGAAGACAGCTTTCAAAACAAGAGAGGGGTTGTACGAATGGTTGGTTATGCCGTTTGGTTTGTCAAATGCACCAAGTACATTCATGCGGGTGATGAATCAAATCTTTCGACCATTCATTGGAAAGTTCGTCGTGGTTTATTTCGATGATATTCTGATTTACAGTAGAGGTACGGAGGAGCATGTTCTACATCTGAGGGAAGTATTGATTATTCTTCGTGAAGAACAATTTTATGCTGCTACGAAGAAATGTGTGTTTATGACGCACAGTGTTTTATTTCTGGGTTATGTTGTTTCAAGAGAAGGTATTCAAGTTGACCAGAGTAAAGTTGAAGCTATTAGAAATTGGCCACAGCCGAGAACTATCACTGAAGTTAGAAGTTTTCATGGATTGGCATCATTCTACCGAAGGTTCTTTCCACATTTCAGTAGTGTGATGGCTCCAGTGGCTGATTGCATGAAGGGTAAACAGTTTGTGTGGTCAGAAGAAGCAGGGGTTGCCTTTGAGAAGATCAAGGAATTGTTAACGTCTGCACCAATTCTTGTTCTACCTAATTTTCAGTTGTTGTTTGAATTGCATACTGATGCTTCGAAGGTTGGTATTGGAGGAGTTCTGAGCCAGAATGGAAAGCCAGTTGCTTATTTTAGTGAGAAACTGTCAGGGGCAAAGATGAGATACAGTACATATGACGTTGAATTTTATGCTGTTGTTCAGGCTGTTAAGCATTGGAGACATTACTTATTTCAGAAGGAATTTGTTCTGTACACTGATCACGAAGCTTTGAAGCATTTACAGGGGCAGGATAAAATCTCAGCAAGACATGCATCATGGATTGCATATTTACAACAGTTTACCTTTGTCGTTAAGCACAAATCAGGGGTGACAAATCGAGTAGCTGATGCTTTGAGTAGGAGGAGTCATTTGTTAACGACAATGAAGGTTGAAGTGACCGGGTTTGAAATGTTGCCAGAAATGATTGAAGAAGATCCTTACTTTGTGAAATTTGTTGAGAAAGTTAAGGAGGGAAGTTCGGATGAATTTATGATAGTTGATGGTTTTCTGTTTAAAGGAAATCGTTTGTGTATTCCAGACTGTAGCTTGAGATTGAAAATTGTCAAGGAGTTACACGAGGAAGGACATGTGGGCCGTGATCGTACTTTACAGTTGATTTCACAATCTTACTTTTGGCCGACGATGAGAAAAGAGGTTGAAAAATTTGTGGAGCGATGTCACATTTGCCAAGTTTCAAAGGGAACAGCAACGAATGCAGGATTGTATATGCCATTACCAGTACCATCTAAGCCATGGGTTGATATTAGCATGGATTTCGTTTTGGGTTTGCCGAGAACTCAAAGGGGAAATGATTCAATATTTGTTGTGGTGGACAGGTTTTCCAAGATGGCACATTTTGTTGCTTGCAAGAAGACAGCAGATGCAGTTCGAGTGGCACAGTTATTTTTCAAGGAGATTTATCGACTTCATGGTTTGCCAGAATCTATTGTTTCTGATAGAGATACTCGTTTTCTGAGTCACTTTTGGTTGAGTTTGTGGAAGATGGTGGGAACGAAACTGAAATTTAGTAGTGCTTATCATCCGCAGACTGACGGGCAGACAGAAGTTGTTAACAGGTCATTGGGAAATTTATTGCGATGTCTTGTACAGGATAATTTGAGAAGTTGGGACATGAAGCTATGTCAGGCAGAATTTGCTCATAATCATGCAGTAAATCGAAGCACAGGATTCAGTCCGTTTCAGATTGTTTATTCAAATTTACCCAGGGGGCCGTTGGATTTAGCAGTTGTACCACAGTCAAAGAGAACAGTTAAACGAGCTGCTGATTTTGTTGATGAGCTGACTGAATGTCATAAAGTCGTTCAGGAACGATTGGAGAAATCGAATGAGAAGTATAAGAAGTCTGCCGATTTGAAACGTCGAAATGTTGAATTTAGGGAAGGTGATTTGGTTTATGCCGTATTGACAAAGGATCGTTTTCCGGTGGGTGCTTATAACAAGTTGAAGGCGCGAAAAATTGGTCCAGTTGAAGTTTTGAAGAAAATTAATGAGAATGCTTATCGATTAAAGTTACCAGATGATGTTTATACTTCTGATGTTTTTAACATCAAACATTTAATTCCATATCATGGCGATGAGATTGTTGAGAAAGAATTTACAAATTCGAGGTCGAATTTTTCTCAACCAGGGGAGGATGATGCAGCTCAGAACAGAGAAGAAATGCAACCAAAATTTCTAACAGGGATGAGCCGTACACGACTCATAGAGAGGTTAAGTCGTTCACGACTTAGGAGGGCAGGGTTAAGTCGTTTCCGACTTAATGGAGCACGAGATAGCAAGTTCCGAGTTAACAACCATTCAAGACGCATAAAGGAGGTAGATTTGAGTCGTATACGAGTTAACGACGAGGGCTTGAGTCGTATACGAGTTAACCAAGCTCAGGAGAAGATGTTCCGACCTAATGATATTCGCATAAGCCGTCTACGACTTAACATGAAGCAACGAAAAACCCAGCAAGTGAAAACTTTGAGTCGGAGGGAGTTAAGGCGGCAAGGAGATGAGTCGGCATGCGCTTGAGTCGGTTGTGATGAGTCGTTTGTTGTGATGAGTCGTGTGTTGTATGTTGTAAGTCGTAAGTCATGAATTTCTTAAGTCGGTATATACTTGAGTCGGTTGCGTGTGAGGTTGTACTCAGTTGAGTCGGCCGATGGTCTTGTATATAGTTAAGTCGTAAGTTGGTCTTGAAGGTATGAAGTGATGTAATAAGTTGAGTCGGCGTGTGTTGTAAAGAGCTGTGTTGCTACAAGTTGAGTCGGTGCCGACCTAAGTATGTTGAGTCGGTCACGAGTTAAGGAACTGGGTCGAAAACACTATAAATAGGGAGAGTGTTGTACATTTCAAGGTGGTTGATTTCTGAATAAAATTCTCTTTGTTAGCTTTGTGCTTTCATACCAATTGGTAGTTGAGTGTAATCTCCTATCTCCTCTTTCGGTTAATCGAGTGCGCTCGATTCAACGATCGAAGAAGCCGATTCACGGAATCTAGTGCGCTAGATCAACGTGCGAAGAATCGTAGATCTTTGAACACGGTATAGTGCGCTATCAACGTGTTTGAGATAGCTAGAGTTCGGTATCTTTGGATCAACGAACTTGGGCATTTTGGTATCTTCAACTCACCGATTGCTACATTTCATCGATTGAAGTTTTGTTTTCGAATTATCCGCTGCGTCACTTAGGGACAATGTTCGTATCTTTTCGAAACGATCGATACGAAGGAAATGGTCAGAGCAATATGAACAGAAGGATACGAACTGGGCACGAAGAATGGATACGAACTGAGGTGCAAAGCATGATTAAGCGCGTGAAGTATGCGCAGTTCAAGGGAAGAAATGTTCAACAATGCGAAAAAGGTGGATCGATCCTGAGAATTCGCAACACGTCATCACACAGGCACGCGTTCCGATCGATTCGAACAAATCGATTCGAAGCGATCGATTCGAACCTGAGTGCCTGCCGAAATACTGCAACTTGTATCGATCATATCTTGAGATCTACAAGTCCAAATGGTATGAAATTTTTGCAGGAGCTTACATGCATGTTGAGGAATGCTCTCACCAAATCTCAGCTCAATTGGATGATTTCTTGATCGATTTGAATGGAGTTCGAATCGATCCCGGAACGGGCCCCAGCTTCTTGAGGCCGGGCCTGTGGGCCCCCTCACATGCCAGAAGCGGTCTCCCTAAATTTAGGCGAAATATCAACCACCTACACTATAAATAGAGCCCCAGGTCATTCAGAAAAGGGGATCGGGATTCTGAAGCACCAAGACTCTATCGGATTCAATCCAGCACTTCTTCATTGCGGTTTTATTCAAGTTTTCTTCACTGTAATCACTATAATTATTTGTAATCGGTAGAGGGAACATCAATAAAGATAGAAAACTTCAAAGTGGACGTAGGCCGGAGATAGCTGAACCACTATAAATCTCGTGTTTCTGTTCATTATTTCTGAATTGCTATATCCCGTTTGCTTGGATCTGAGAACTGTGTTTGAATATTTGTTGATTTGTGTTCATACACTGGTACTTTCATGATATTTGGGGTTTGTGACCAATTTTGGCGCAAACAATTACCATTTATATTAAAAATCAATATTTATTAAAACCATATATTTCTTTTCAAAACCATAGAATTTAATTTCAAAATATTTATATAGACTAACGGCGTCAGTGTATAATTTTCTATTCTATGATCAAGTGAACAGATATTTATCATTTCAATCCGTAATTTAAATATATACAGATGGATATCATTTCAACCCGTAATCCGAAATTCAATTCAAATGAAAATCGTTTGGGTTTATCATTTTAACCCTTAACGAAATTCTCCTATTCTAAAGTCCGTTCGGATATGTATCATTTCAAACCATTGTGAATTCTAAACTACAGGGAACTGACAGAGTGATAATGGATAATATAATAATAAAACAGACATGTATCATCAATAACAATATAATATAAACAATAGAGTATGGTGTCATATCCCACAAATGAACAGTTACAGATAATAGCATATATAACAATTTAAATAACTACAGCAACATATTTCAATTGTCATTTCAATTGAAATCAAATTTAATAAATAGAAGAACGTTAACCGTGAGTGATTGCTCACCTTTCGAGGCTAGAGAAAAGAAGAGAATTGGGATGAGTTACGAATCCAATCATTGATTCCAAAGGAAAGCTAGATTGGCATGAATTTGAGAGCAAAGCTGATAAAAAGGAATTTACAAAAACAAATCAGAACTGGATCGATGAAGATGATTGGTATAAGAGAACTTAAATATAACTATATATAACTATAAATATATAAATCACATTCTAAATCTAAATACATTTTAAATTTAAAATATATAAGCACTTCAAAATCATAACTCAAAATCAAACATACGTTTAAAATAATATAAATTTATCTTTAAATAAATAGTTAATGTACTATATTAATAAAATTTTGAAAACCCAATTCCCATATATACAAATGTATATACACATGTACACAACTTACGTACGGGTTGTAAATAAAAATCAATTTGTGTTATCAAATCAATATAAACAATTCATTATGATATGTATAAAGCTTAACAGAAATATATACTGTAACTATATATATTTCAAATCATTCTTGTTTAAACCCATATTAATGTTTAGCATAAAACCACTACACTGAATGTGTAAAACAACTCAATGCATACTTGTATGTGAAACAACTATATAAACTGATATAAAACCAACGTACATATCATAATATTAAATCAATATGCATTGAAAAATCAATATAGTTCACTTTAGTATAATATATATGTATATACAACCGAAAGTAGGAAGAAGTCACTATTATAAAATTTATACTTTATTGAACTCATATATAATACTTTATTTCTACACATATAAACCTCACTGTCCAATTCACTTTTTATACTGCTATATGTAACATCTTTCTTTAAAGCAACATGATATATTAATATATACAGGCTTATAAAACATATTAAATCAAAGACTTATAACTTATAACTTGTATAAACTTTATTTTCAATAATTCAAAACAGAAAAACAAAACAAAACGAAGGTGTGCATAGGCCAGCCGAGTCTCTGCTCTTGCTAACATGTATAAAATAAAACTTGTATAACAAATAACAGCTAGTACAGTGCCCTATTCCTACCCCACTAACATGCAAATGTAGCTTACTTTATAATATTATATATATAAATATACCTTAAGAACCGAATGAAAACTTGTGAAGTATAAACTGTTGCAAAAACTATTTTTCTTTTTTTTTTCCTTTTTTTATACAATATATATTTTAAATTTAAAACTAACATATACTTTGGAATCACAACATGAATGCAGGCTTGAACTAAGCGAAAGGAAAAATGCAGGCAAAGCTTTTATTTTTAACAAACTTATATATACTGTCGTACAAATTATAAAATACTTTATAACCTGCATATGCGAAGGTAAACCTATACTGCCGATGTATATATATAATACGTACCATCCTTTTTTCATAAGAAGAGGCGGATGGCATGAGAGGGAAGCAATAGGCAGAGGAAGGTTGAGACGATGATGGGTAGGCACGGCACATGGTGAAGGCTGGACCTGGGCCCCGTCTGCCGTTCGAGTGGAGGAGAGAAATGAGGGCGGGATGCTCGGCAAGGAGAACAAGCAGGAGGTGGACTTTGGGATGGTGAAGGTGACGAGGCAGTCGAGCTTTAGTTTGCGCTCTTAGCTGATGGGGTACGACAGCGGTGATGAGGGGAGGTTGATGGGAGAATGGCCGCTATTGGTTTCAACTGTGGTGGTCGATGGGTTTGTGCAGCAGCTCGGTGATGGGACAGGCGGGTTTGGGTAGGCGAATCAAAATGAGGCGAGGAGGAAGAATATGCAAGATAAAAAAAATGAAAACAAGCTTACTAGTTTTAAAAGGGAAATAAAGAAGTTATAAAGGCAAAAGGAAAAAAAAGACTGAACCGTTCTATTATTTCAAACAAATGAACAGTGGTCGAAAACGTATAGGGTAAAAGAAACGTACCATGGTAAATATATTGAAGTGCTGGGATGTAACAGCTGCTATTGATTGAGAAGCCATTAAAGCAATTTATTATGTTGCTTGGGCTTTACGCTTCAATTTGAAAAGGCAAAGGAAAGCTAACGGTCACAATTTACGGTACCGATATGACGTACCATTTTGTTGTTTCCGTCGCGTACCGGACCTCAAAACATAGAAATAAATATACCACAGAGATCAGCACGATGATACGATTAAAATGGTATACAGATATCAGTGGTACGATCATCCGATCAAAATTCGATAATCGGTACCAAAATGCTGCTATTTTACAGAAATAAGATAAACGGAGCAACAGAAGTCCAAATTTGGAAAAACGAAAGATGGCGTCTTACTCAGAAGAGGATTTAGAAATTTCTATAGAAAAATATTCAGGTTTGGAAATTATTTTATTACCATCAATTATTAACTGATTTAAATTTAATAGAATTACACAATAAAATAAACTTTCATATTTTCTGATGAAAATTTACTAATTGCTATGTTTTTAAATACGTATTCCAAATGATAAATCTTTATTTTCAAATTTTATTGTTTAAAATTTCACAAAATTTCAATTAATAATTTAATAAATAAAATTACTAAAAATTTTGGGTCCTTACAGTTGGATTAAAAAGCTCTTGGTTCAACAGTTTAATTAAGCTACACGTTTTTTCCCTTCCTAGTTTATTTAAATCTAACAAATAATGTACTATATATAATATTATAAAAGTGCAATAATATTTAAGAATAATCGACTAGCTATAACGACAATTTCTTTCCCATGTAGTTCCTTTTATTTCTTGTGCAAATTGGATATTTTTCATCTTTAATTTTGGGTACATAAAAATTTTGAAATGAAAAATTTCTTTTTGAACACAAATTGATGACACAATTAGTAAAATAACGGATCTTGATCGTTAGATCTCGTTATGTATTTAGACCTAATGGAGATCTACCATCTAAATCTTTTGTGCCACTGGTTGTGTTAAAATTTGTGTTTAATAGTCGTTCTTTTTTGGTAATGTTCTTGAGAACAATCTTTACATTAAACTTTTTAAAGTGGTATTTTACAAATAATAATTATATATATTCGCATACTAGCAAAGTCATCATCTATACTAATAGATCTTCATATCTCATCTAGGATCTCCATGCCACTAAATCTAGATACTTCATCCAACCCACTCAAGAATATGTGATACTTCATCATAATTAAACCGAGAGTTGGAATCTAAGTTCTTCGCTTGAACATGTTATTTTATATTCACGTTATCAAGGATGTTTTGGCTATACTAATAAATCCAATACTTGTCCCCCACCCACTGACCTCATTGGGATAGAAAAGATCAAGCCATTCTATCTGCTTTGTTCACCTCCTTTATTTAACCCATTTTGGTTCTCGTAATCCATCACACCACTTCAAAATCTCTTTTCTCTTATTCAAACACATTATTTTTACCCTAATAATTAACTTCATTTTCCTTGATATACAGAAGTCTTTTATCTACCAGTCAATTTATATGAAACGATATTTTTTTTAATTAATTCTTACCTAGTTGTTTTTATGTCAAAGGTCTCAGAACAAGGACCATCCTCCTACATGGAAAGACTAAGGATGGATTGTACTAATAACCTATGAGCATACCCAAGGAAACATCAGTTTCACATCTAAATTAAGAAGTTATTGTAGAATTTTGTCACGAACAACCTTGTCACCTAACTTCTCATGTTGTTTGAAATGCAATTTACGCTTTCAAATAACCTATTTTGAATTTCAACAATAATCTATCATTTCGTCTTATCAAGAAGATAAGAGTTATAGACTTCATTTTCCTATTCGAAATTACAAACTTCGTTTTCCATTCGATTTATTCTTTAATGACGTTTGAGCTCCAGCTCCATGTACGCCAATTAAAGGAAATGGATATTATGTATCATTTCTTGATGTTGTTGCCAATGGTTGTATCCCACTAAACTAAAATCTGATGCAATAACTATTTTTGAGCTATTTCATAATGTAGTCGAATGATTCTTTTTTAAAAAAAATTCTAAGCAAGATTATAGGGTGAATATCATTGTCTAAATTCATTTTTGGTTAGTCAAGGCATCATACATCCTCACACACATCATCAAAATGGTGTAGTGGATCATAAACCTCGACATATTTTCAAAATTGGATTATCCGTGCTAGCCTACAATTTAGTTCACCATAATATTGCAATTGTGCATCTCTTAGCACATGTCATTTAACAAATAAAATGTCAACGTCTAAGAATATATCACTATATAAAACCATATTTAATAAAATTCCTGATTATACCCTCTTTCGAGTCTTTGGATGTCATTTGACCATTTTTGCATTGTCGCAACATAGTTAAGGTTCAACAAAGATCAATAATTTATGTGTTCCTTGGGTATGACATCGGTTATTTTGGTTATTTTTCTTGATATGTAATCTTAGACAAGAAGTCATTTCCTATTTTATAAACCACCAATCATACAAATACATCAGCAAACTGTATCTATAGCATATTTAATGCCACCTTCTGCATTACTACCTTCACCAATAGTAAATATTCCATAACCTCCATCTACCTCCGATAATGTTCAAAAAATAAAAATTTGAAATAACCTCTCTATTCACACACAAATAATAAATCATCATCCCATTTCGCGCAATTCCAATTAACAAGATCTTCTTCATCGATAGCTCAACCATTTTCCCCTCCATAATTCCATGTTTTACAACCACCCTTAATAACTCGTATAGTACAAGTAATTTCCACCAAAACTTGGTCAGAAATTCCACAAATAGTTTCCTTAGAAGTAATAATCTGTCAGAGTGATAGCTGGATTCCAATTCATGATATGAAGAAGGAGCAAGGCCATTGGAGAAGCATCGACGAGGAAGGAGGAACCCTAACCCTAGAAGCGGAAGCAGGCTCCAAGAAGAATTGCCGAACCACTATTTTGGTTTGGTGGAGCTGGAGCGGTGTGGGGTGGAGAACGAATGAGCTACTTCGTTCGGTGGTATTTCGTTCGGCATTGAGGAGGACCAAATGAGATATCTCGTCCGGTGGTGGTGACTTCGTTCGGCTGCGAAGCTACAGTGTGTTTTGCCGAACCAAAAGTTTGGAGTGGTGAGGTTAATATGCCGGTCTAGATTCAAGAAGTTGACCAAACCAAATAGAGTGATATGCTGCTCCAAATATCTCGTTCGGTGATTTGAAAGTGCCGAACCAGATTGATATAGCCTTCGCCGAACCAGATAACGCTGAACCAAATTGTTTTGGACCAGATGAATGTCGAACTAAACCCTAGGGCTGCTATATAGCAGCTACCCTCCTCGTATCTTCACTCTATAAATAGTGGAGCTTCTGAATAACAATGGCAGTCAACCTAGAGAGCTGAAACTGTGCAAAATTTTATTTGTATTGTTAATTCTTCTTATGTATAGCTTCCAAAAGTGAATCAATCTTATGACTCTAATCTTTCAGTGATTAATAAAATCTCCTCTCCCCAAGTGGACGTCCACTGCCTCGCGCAGTAGTGGAACCACTATAAATACCGGTGTCATTTATTTTTCTGCACTGCATTGATCTGTGGCTGTCTGTTCTGGTGTTTACCTCTGTTTGTTTTGTCTCACTACCATCACGATCCAGTTTTTTTTCCGCTGCGTTAAGTTTTTACTCTCTTAGACTGATAATCTGAAGGGATTTTCCCCAACAGTCTGGTATCAGAGCTGCAAGGTTTATTGAGGAGTATTAGAAGCTATACCAGGAGATGAAGCGACTCTAGTTGTTACAAGTCCCTATACTAGCGGGATGTATATTGTTGGCAATTGAGAAATGGAATGGGGATAAAGACTTCGAGAAGTGGCAATGGAGGATGAATGCTGCTCTAATGAGGAATGAAATCCATCCAGTAGTGTTTGCCCATGAGGAGTTGACGGCTGACATCTCAGTCGTGGAAAGGATGGAGATGGAGAAATGGATGTTTACTACTTTAGAACTAGCTATGGACGAGAATGTCATCTC
Source organism: Allium cepa (assembly GCA_030765085.1). NCBI lineage: Eukaryota > Viridiplantae > Streptophyta > Magnoliopsida > Asparagales > Amaryllidaceae > Allium > Allium cepa. The sequence goes on from CM060930.1 coordinate 247,721,760, forward strand.
AAAGATAGCAATGAGATGACCAGCTAGGGCATTTGGACTAAGCTAGAAAATCTTAATTTGAAGAAATCTCTAGCTAACCAACTGATATTACTGAAGACATTTTTCACCATATGGATGAGAGAGGGTACTTCAGTGAAGGAACATCTTAATTTCTTTGATGATCTCGGGATGAAGATGAAGACTGTTGACTTGAAGATGGATGAGGAGCAAATGACAATGATTCTTTTGTGTTCTCTTTCGAGCGATACACTAATAGCCTTATCTTCGCTAGAGACACATTGACAGTGGAAGATGTGAAGTCAGACCTTCTATCCGAGGGCTTAAGAGATCAGATGAAGGAAAAAAGTGAAGGAAGTAGAGTTGGAAGTAGTAGTCATAGCCTGTTTGTTGAAAGAGGTAGAGAAGATAAGAAGAATTGGCACTCTAGAAGTCGTTCCAAGTCCAGAAAGCCCAGTAATGGCAGGAGAGGAAAGTCTAAGGACGGGAAGTGCTTTATCTGCAAGAAACCTGATAATTGAAAAAAAAAGATTTTCCAGATTTGAAGAAGTAGGAAGAAGACAGATCTTCATCATTTGCGGTGGAGATGTCGGTATCTGAAGATGTGTTGTCTGCAGCAGTGTCAGATATCTCAGACCATTGGGTGTTGGACTCGAGGGCGTCTTTCCATATGACGCCTAACAAGGAATGCTCATATACGCGGACAGTATTATAAGGACAAATTTTCATTTTAGGCCCGAGAAAAAAACTTATTTCAACTTTATGCATCAGTTAAAATTTATTACAAAAATATGCCTCTTTTTACATGTAACAACATTTTGTACCTGTGCATTTTAGATTTTCCCAAGCATGAATTTTTTTAGAAAAAATACACTTGCACAAATATGGAATGCTCAAGCATATTTTTTTCTAAAAAAATACGCTTGCGCATTTCATATTTCCGCAAACCCGATTTTTTTAAAAAAAATACACTTGCGCAAATATGGATTGCGTAAAATCAAACCTATTTTTGTAAATATTTGGAACGAGGTCTAAAGTTGAAATATTTTTTTTTCTTGGGCCTAAAATGAAAATTAGTCCATATTATAATCAGTGGATCTTCTTCCAAAGATATCACCTGGCTTATTAGCCAACTTCAACAAAAATTTCATGTTGCTGATCTCATAATATTTTCTATTGCCACTTTAGTTTTATCCCAACTGTAGTAATATTAAAACTTCTAAAGCGTACTAATATAGTGGTCGGTGAATAATTCGAATTTTTCACCTATAACAGAAGAATTTATTAAGTATAAGTATATGTTATGTTAATTCAAACTTTAAAATTTTCTTTTAGAAAGCTGAAGAGGATTCTTACCCAAAATATAATGTCGCCAGATCTTTAAGGCGAAAATAACAGCTAAAAGCCCCAAATCATGTGTTGGGTAGTTTCTTTCATGTGGACGTAGCTATCTACTCGCGTAGGCAATTACCTTCCCATTCTGCATTAATACCGCACCTACCCCATCACCACAAGCGTCAGTATAGACAGATAAACCCTGATTCCCGTTAATAATAGCGAGAACAGGAGTGGTGGTTAATCTCTTATTTAACTCCTGAACAGCTTCTTCACATTTGGGAGTACATTCTTCATTGTTAGCTTAGTCAACGGACTAGCTATCTTAGAAAGGTCCTGAACAAACTTCCGGTAATAACCTGCTAAACCCAAAAGGCTTCGAACTTCTTTCGGTGTAGTTGGTCACTTCTAGTCTAGAACAGATGAAATCTTGCTAGGATCAATAGAAATTCCTTCTTCATTAACAACGTGCCCGAGAAATTTAACTTCTTTGACCCAAAAATGGCATTTAGAAAATTTGGCGAATAGGATATTTCTTCTTAATATCTCCGAAACAATTCTGAGATGTTCAGAATGCTCCTCCTCAGTTTTGGAATAAATTAGGATATCATCAATAAATACAAGCACACATTTATTCAATACTTCCCAAAATACACGAGTCATAAGATCTACGAAGTACGCTGGAGCATTGGTTAGTCCGAAAAGCATGACTAACCATTCGTAGAACATGTTAGGACCCCTGAAAGCAGTCAAATGCACACAATCTTTGGCGATTTGTAGCTGATGGAATCCCTGGGCTAGATCCATCTTCGAAAAGAAACGAGCGTCGTGCAATTGATCGAATAGGTCGTCAATTCTAGGTAGAGGAAATTTATTATTGAGAGTCAGCTTATTGATATCGCGGTAGTCAACACACAATCTCAAAGATCCATCCGTAGCAACGAACACAATGGCTGAAACCCCATTTCGAAACACTGGGACAAATTAATCCTTTACTTAGTAAATCAGCAGTTTGCTCGACTAATTCAACCCTTTCCCTAGGCGCCATCCCGCGACTTGCGTGAACTACAGGACGAGCATTAGGTACTAGGTCAATTATGAATCCTATTTCTTGGTGTGGAGGTAAGGATTTCACTTCTCCGAACACGTATGGAAAATCTTTAACAATGGGTATGGACTCCAAACTGGGTTCGGGATATCCCAAATTATACATTAACCCTTCTCTTTTAGGACTAGGGTCCTCACAAGAAATCTCAATAGAATCTCCAAATTTGGTTTTGATCGAAATCAATCGATTATTACAATCCAATTTGGCTTCGTATTTCGTTAGCCAATCCATTCCGAGTAAGACTTCAAATTCATTAAAATCAAGGACAAAGAGACCACTAGGGAATTGGTAACAAAAATATGAGATAGGAACATCTCTACCTCGAAGACAAAGGTTCGCTGCGCCTCCCACTGGATTCTTTACGCAAATTGGCTCGTCGACATAATCAGGTTCAAGGTTTAATTCATTTACGTCTTGTTGAGAGATAAAACTATGTGTAGCACCAGTATCAAACAAAGCTCTAACAATTCTATCATAAATAGTAAGGTTACCTTCCAGAACTCCTTTCCCCTTTTCTACCTTGGAGGATGCAGGTTTGTCTTGGACTGTGTATACCTTGGCTACCTGGGCTTGCTTCATGGTTGGGCAGTCTTTAACTTCGTGTCCCGGCATCTGACAATAATAACATTTCCTGGGCTTTGCTTGTACAGGGGGATTTGCTTGTTTCTTAGGCTTCGTAAAAGTGGATGAATAATGACCTTTTTCCAAACAATTATAGCAAGTGACATCCTCTGCTGTGCTTCCTAGATTGCTCTTCTTTTTGTCCTTTCCTTGCCATGGTTTCTTACCTCCAAACTTTCTTTTCTTCCAATTTTGATTGCCCGAATTTCCTCCTTCCTTTGGGTTCTCTTGCATATCCAAAGTAGCATACCTATATCCCATATCAACCAGATTAGAAAAAGATTCTTTGACACGGCCAGTCATCCTTTCGTGGTACTTTTTTTTCATCCCACGAATGAATCTTTCGTTTTTCTTCAAAGGAGTGTTTACCAATTCTGGGCCGAAACGAGACAATTCATTAAATTTGTTCAAGTACTCTTTGAATGACAAACTTCCCTGCTTTAAGTCTAGAAACTCCTGATACATTCGAGAAATACCGGCCGATGGCAAGTAGCGCTTCTCAAATACTTCTTTAAATTTTTCCCAAGTAAACCCGTCTTCCGGCTTATCAACAGTGACTGTTTCCCACCAACCTAAAGCTTCTTCTTGAAGTTGCCAAGAAGCTATAAGTCGCATCTGATCGTCTTCCAACTTAAGACAATTAAAGATTCTTTCACATAATCAAATCCATGCTTGGGCCTCAACAATCGACTCCTTGCCGCTAAACGGATGACCACCAAGCTTCGAGAAGTTCTTATATAAGTTAGCCAGATTCGGCAGATTCTGAGTAGGTAAAACTGCTTATGTTATCGGGGGAACTTGACCAACAATTGTGGCATTTCCTTGACCCCTAGCTCTTCCACTTCGTCCGCTCATTCTTACTATCTGTAATTAGTAAGAAAACTTGATTTAGATATACAGCCGAAATATCTAAGGAAATATAGCAGTAAAAAGACATAGACTAGGAAAATTTTAAGTTCCTGTCTCGGGTTATACTCATTCTAGGGTATACTTCACCCTATCTCTAATGAGTCATCTAATGTGTTATACTCCGTAGCTAAAGTTCTTACTCAACCTTTAGCTCTGATACCAAATGTCACGATCCTGAAATCCAGCGTTCGAAAATCAACATCAAATACCTCATTTGTATTCGACTGTCAGATATTCAAACGTCAAACTTCAGTTCGGCGGAGCTTATAACAACATCAGATGAATATAAACAGCGGAAATCAACTGAATATCATACATTACATCATCGATATAACATCATTATAATGTCCACTACTACATCATAGTATAATAGTACATATGCCACAAGTCCAAAGAAAACATCATAATAGTACAACAGTGATCATATGCCAAAAAGTCTTCGAAGAAATGAAGTGATAGTGAATGTCCATAACTAGTACTATAAGTTCTCCAAAAGCTTCCAAAATACCTCCAAGGTAAAAGTCTCCAATTTACTGCTATCCAGAACACGGAAACCTGCTACTAGGCTGCCCGTGTGAAAATAATAGGCACCCAGAGTTTAGAAAAGAAACAAAAAACTCCAGGTCAGTCATGCGACTGGTATGAGTAAACAAAACAGTTATTTGAAATAAAATAGTTCAAAAGAGAAATTCGATATGCTTTTGGAAAATGAAACTACCATAAGACCTCCCGCCACACACATAATGCAATCGAAGAATTGAAGGAGATTTCTTCTTATGATAATCAAATATGCTTAATACGAGAAAAAATCTTTGATATTATTACTAGTGCATAGTGTAGGAAGTATTTCGAAAGTATAATATTAATCTTGCCCAGCATAGGTACCATTATACTATGCCTACTATAACTGCTATGTTAAATAGTAGGTTCTACAACTAAAACCGTACTGGGTTCGTATTGGTAATTGGATTTCCAACAAATGGTCAGGCTAAGGAACTTCCTACTGCCACATGGGTACGCCTCTGGAGGGACGTCCCAAGAACTTAACCAGTTCTCTGCCAACACAAGGCCGGGTTACCTCTGTAACTAGGTAACTACTACATGAATATGTCATCCCCCGGTCCTTTGGGACCTTCATCCGAGGGCCCTCGATCACAAAGCAACAATCACACAGAAATGATATTGGAGCAACCACATAGGTTAAGCATCAGGGCTCCATACCTGATACCACCCTTTTCTAGAAGGAAATGACATATCCTAAAGGGCGCGACCCTCATAACCTTTCCGCGTCTTTCCTGTTTTGACCATTTCCAGAGTGTGAGGTCCGATGAGGTCTCGTCCACAAAGCTACGCTTTACACGAAAGCCATGCTTTGATCACAAATGATCAACAAATGTTCATCAACACATAGCAGCACTCAGCATGCCACACTACCAAATTGGGAGTATATCGCTGATGACCTCCAATTACATAACCTTTGAGCTCATACGTCTCAGAGAAGGGTGTTAAGCTAAGAGAACAAATTCTCCGCCACCAAACAGAAATGTATTTGAAAGAAATCCTGCTTTATATCTTAAAGCGTAGTGTCAGACACACGACCATACAAGTCTGTTCCGGGCTCGAATAGAACCGAAGGTACTTCCGAAGAAGCTTCTTGCAATCCGAGTATTCACAATCCCGATCGGACTTGCCATCACTTAGGGAATCTCTATACCGAAGCAACTCAGTGTAGAGACAATCGATAGGTTATCCTATCGTTTTCGAAGATACCCGGTCTTCACACTGGTCTTCAATTGCAATCCATAACGTCGTATCATTATTCGGAATGGGTTATATGGCACAAAAGTCCTCTCCCAGTTAATTCGAATAGTGAGCGCTAAATTTTAAAACATGTGAGGACATCAATTACAAAGATTTATATTCAGGGTTCGATGTGGGTTTCGGATAACAAACTGAAATCCGACTCCCTATCGCATCGAAGTTTAAATGCCGTTTTACGGGCAAAGGGGTTTCACATACATAAAAGAACAAATCACAAATCACAGTTCATCACGAAGCGATCCCATTATCACAACAGAGATATCAATCTGGTACAGAATATCATTCATCTTTGATTAGGGTGATTGTGGTTAATATGAATTAACCATAGAATTATCTTTATTAATTATTTTAAATCAATGTTTTTAATTTTTTACTTGATTATAAATTAATTTAATTGGCTTTATTATTAATTATTCTTTAATTTATTATCTTAATTTATTAATTCTTAGTTGTTAACTAATTAAGTTTAATTACTTTTATTCATTAATAATTCTTTAAATTATTTATTTATTTATTTATAAAATCATTACAAATCATTAATTGTTAATTATTATTTCAAAATAAATTTGGTTTAAAACTAACACTTGAATATTCGATTTTATTTTTAAACTTTTTATTAAGTTAAACTTTCAAAACAAACTTTTATTTTGAAAGAAATTTTAGGATTTAGGAATATCTTTAAACTTCATACATTTCGAATACCATTCATCTCATATTCTATTTACAATTACCATCGATTTATTTAGGAATTTTTTTTTTCAACTCGGGTTTCAAAAATTAAGGTAAAACTGGATGTTGCTATCTTTTATTTAACAACCTGAGGCTTTCTTCAATTCGTACCCCGAACCATCATCCTCCAGCTTCGAGTTAGGCCAAAATTGACCCGAGCGAATTTTTTTCCACAAAATTTGTTTAAGTTTTAAGTTAACCCGATACCATGTTAAACAATCGAGTTCGACTTTGAGTTTTCCCCCCAATCCCTCGCGCTGTGCTTGAGCTTCTTCCCTCTCTTTCCTAACTCATCACAACTAACACCCCACTCCTCCACGTGCACGTGCACAGTCAAACTCGCCGCCGTTGGTCGGTGCTGCGGCCACCAACGAGTCGCCTTCCATCCCCCAAGACACCACGAACACCCAGAATTTGGAAAAAATTCGAAAACGTGAATTGAGACCTTCGACCCAAACCCATCAGCAAACGACATCGGAAAATTCGCCTCGCACCGCCTTCCCAGTCCATTATCGGCCCCCAACTTTGGACCCTATCTTCGTACACGTGTCACACCGCGTTTAGCACCACTGACGCGTAGTCCGATCACCTGAGGACTATGTAGCGCTGTCATTTTGGTCACGGACAAAATGGGTTCCTAAACCCTAATCTAGCCTCGTCCCACCAATCTATTCAATAGAAAAATTTTCTGGTAATTTTCCTGAGACCGTCTACGGCCAAGCAAGCTTCAAGAAATATCTTAACATCTAAAATTTGTTCGATTATCGAAAATCGATAAAAATGCAAATCTCGTTCAACATTGAACTGCACGTAACCTAGGCAATTAAAAATTCCCATTTTTGTCTTAAAAATCATCATTTGCAGTGGAGATTCAAGTTATGAAATCAAGTTGATAATTTAGAATACTCAAATTTATCATATGATTTTCTTTCCACTGTAAAACCAAGTTTACAGGGTCGAACTCCTCATAATCAAGCTTAAACCAAAATTTAACTCATAGATGATGTTCAAACTAACCTATTTGTTGAAGATTTGAAATCTATCAGAGATTAGGGCAGTAAAGTTTAAATTTTTCCTTAATTAAACTCTGGACTGGAAAAAAAACAGAGATGACACAAAACATACATGGATATATTCATCTATATATAATCATATAACACAATATCATTTAGAACTCCCATATTCCAGCTTTCATTACTTTGAACTTTAAGGTTAAATGTTTACTCACCTTGAAATATGGTTGAACAGAGAGCCGCTTTAAATTTGAAACAGAGAATACTTTGGTGTTTTAAACAGCTGCAGTTGATCTTCCTTTGAAACTTCTTGCTTTGTTTTGTTGAATTGGATTATAGTTTACAGAATGATGATACTTAGTTTCTTTTTTTTTCTTCAGGTTGCTAAGTCCTATTTTGAACGAACTGAAATAGATATAGCTGTATATCTAAAAGAAGTGCACAGGTTTTTAGCAAAGGACTGAAACAAGATAATAGTTGTACTTGTAAATATTTTGTATACTTTTTTTTACCAAAGATTTTTCCTCTCAATAGTGGCTGATATGATTTCATTAAATGCCTATGCTTCCTTTCTTGTTTGCATACTCATGCTATTTGAATTTTTATATGTACTTTTTATTTTTGTTTGTAGAGATATTTTCTTTCTTGCTTTTCCTGTTTTGTAAATATGGTGATGCTTATGTAAAATTTACAGCAAATATACCTTCATCCTTATTTTGTTTTTACTTTATGCCTCATATAAAGTTGTTATAGTTATTGTGTTGTTATAATTTTTTCAAATGTATTCACTATATATAATTATTTCTATTTTTAACTTAAAATTCAAATTCAATATATATATATATACATACATGTATAAGATGTTAAATCCAAGTGATTTAAATTCAAAAGAATTTGGAGTTTTATACATTTAAATCAACACATATTTTATTTATTTTTAAAATTTTTCAAATTAATTTTCCAAAAATTTAAATAAGTCACAAATTTTTAAATTAATAAATTCTGGGATGTTACATACAAAGTCAAGATCATAAACCCCAATATATACAAAATCTACCATCCAACATCATTAAATATCCAACAAAACACTGGCCAATCAACGTCAAACATTAAACAACTCCACAAGATGTACCAAATCAATACAACACATCCAATCTCTCATCAAAGTGTATCAAACATACCAAAAAATATCATCCTCACCAACTCCAAGTCAACATATACAACATCCAAGCACAAACACAGAAAAGCGTACCTACCAAGAGTCGTCCTCGCCTCTGGAAGCACCAGACGACAAAGGAAATGAACCATGTTGTTGCACGTACTCCGGCAAGCGCTGATTCAACTGCTCCGTCTGTATAGCGTGAAGACGGTCATGCTCTTGCAGCTGCTCGACCATGACTCTCAGCACTTTTATTTCGGCGTTGTCCTGCTCTTTTTGGTACGCTTGTTGAGATTCCCAAGCCTGCGAATAGGAAAAACCGTTATAGAACTTTTCGACGACTTTTATAACAATTGTGTAACTTTTAATAGATAGTTTATTTTTATAAACTATCGCTTGGTTTCCATAACCAAAATGTCGATTTCGCTGCGTCGGATCCATGATGGAGTCAAAAATAGCGTCTTCCTCCTCGTGGGTCAACGCATCGTGATCCAATCCCTCTAGCATCTATGCTCGTGCCACATGAAACTTTGCCTACAATGCTAAAAAAATTACAGTTGAAATTAACACAACATTATTTTAATTCTTCAAAGCTAATTGCTTAAACTAATCGATATTAATAACTTAAAATTCAAAATATGCATACATATGCAGCCACCGCCTTATCCTCATCTTCCCATGCATATGTAAGATTGCCAACTTCATCCGTTTTCTTTATGGCATGGGTATGAGCAATACTTCCATATATGAGACCGGACGTCGACGCGCTCTTTCCTGCAATAAATAATGTATATATATTACTGTTTATATTAACTGTTTATTAATAACTTATAACTTATAACTTAAACTATATAAATGTAATAACTGTTTATAATCGCAATTAATAAATTTACCGAATCCTCACGACGATGCTGGAATGACTTGGAACCACCACGATGTGTTACTGGGTTCTTATTTCTATTCGTAGATTTCCTCTCTTACTCCGCCAACAAATTTAAATAATCGAAGAACATATTTAATAACTGCAAAACAAAGTAATTACACACACACACACACACACACACACACATATATATATGTGATAGATTAATTACCTTGAACTCATCATTGTTCCACCAGGCAACCCAAGCATCCCATACATGGGCACCCATCCAGTTCGGTTTCTTCCAGCTTTCCTAAGTCCCGATATCGTGTCCCAATGATTCTTTGCTATTTTATAATTTCAGTGGCCCTGCACAAGGGAAATGTCTGCTACCTGTAGATCTACGGAACCCTACACATTGAGAAAATTAAATATAAGTTGTACTTGTACTTTCAAAACCCATTTGTAAAATTTCTTGCATCCTTTATAAATACCAATTATATGTTTAAATAACACCTTTTATAATATACGAAAACTATTTGAAAACAATTATTTGCATTATTTCTTATAATTACAAAGAAGCTATTTGGAAACATTAAATCCATAATTCATAAATCTATTAATTTATCTCAAGATACTTTTCAAACAATATTAATAAATCAATAATCATTTACTTTAAATCTGTATTATTTAATTAATATCTTCAAAAATATTTATAACACTCATAATTTACTGTTAAATCATGTAGTATATCGTTTTATTTAATAAACAGTATTTAAAAAGGATATAGTCAACAAGGAAAAGAAGGTGGATTCGGAAAAACAGAAGGAATAGGCTAGAATATCGGTGAATAAATAAAGTTGAGCAGATAAGGTAGATTCAAGGAATACTATCGGGCATGAATAATTAATTTAGAACCATAAGAGTTTTAGTTTCAAATATTAATACATAATTTCTCTGTTGAAAAATACCTTTGTAATAAAATACCTTTATATCGAAACAAATTTTCTTTCAAAATGCTTTTATAACTCGATGTTTCAACAAGTTTATCCTCGTTCTTGCAGACTCTGGCCATGCGTTGATCAGGCGCAAAGCTAGAATTCTCCAAGTACTTAGTAGAACTATTTCAACACCCAGTGAAAATACTGGAAATTTTTTTAAAAACAGATATGGAAAGTACAATCCAAACAAAATAACCAAATTTTTGTCCAACCATAGTTCGTAGATACACAATGGTTACGCCTGGACCCCCCAGGAAACAATCCATATCCGTAAGCTTTCTCAGCCCTGCGAGTTATGCCATGATGACTAGTAGAGTGCAGGATGCCCAATGGTCACGCATGGTTCCTCCAGAAAACAATTAGTACCCCTAGGCCATCTCAGCCAGGCGGTTTCTCTACTAATGCGACCTACATAGAGTGCAGGATACACAATGGTTACGCCTGGATCCTCCAAGAAACAATCCGTACCCCTAGGCCATCTCAGCTAGGCTATTACGCTATGCAGTCGCGCTCGTAAGACCATGGAGATTGCCATGGAATTCGTGGATACTCGAGTATCGTATCCGAAAAACCCAAATCAGAGAGAATAATACCAATAGAATGAATCCAAGATGTGGACACAAATCGGATATCAAGCAGAAGGCACTTTCCATATCTTTACTTCGAAAATATATATATATATATATATATATCATATAGTACCTTTCAAATCACTTTCAAATATCATACTTATATAAAGTCCATTATATATATAAGATTTCATTTCCAAATCGAATACTTTCCAAAATCAATAGTATATCAAATCACACTTATATAGATTTCGATTATATAAGATTTCACTTTCAAATTGAGTACCTTTCCAAATCAATAGCTTTCAAATCAAAATCATACTTATACAAATCCATTTATATAAGTTCGACCATTCCCAAATCAAGTATTTAGTAAAACAAGGTTCTCAATTTCAATTCATTTCAATATCTGTTCAGTTTCAAAATCATACACGATTTCACCAAATTATTTCTACCAAATCAATTATCTTCAGTTTCAAATTTTCGAAAATAATAGGTTCAGAAAATAATCCAAATTTCCAAATCAACATAATTTATATCAAACAAAATTCACTCCAAAATCATCATTATTAATTATTGGGTTTTAAATTCCAGATCTATTTTCAAAACCAAATATATTTTTTCAAAATCAATTATTCCCAAAGTGGTTACTAAGTTTAAAACCATCCCTTCTAAAACCATTAAACTATTTATTTCTATATGAAAAATCCAATTTACCATTGGAAAGATTATTATTCTATATATATACTTTATTCAAAACATTTCAAATCCATATTTCATATTAGTATAATTGAAATAGTCTTATTCATTTACTTAACAAAGTAGTTTTAAACTTATTTAAATCATATTAAAACATACAAAACTCAACTTATATACTTTATCGAATAATTTATACTTTTCAAAATTACTTATCTTTGAAAAGTTAACCTTGATTTGGAAGTGTTCGAACATTCAATAGTCGAAGAAATCATTTTCAAATTCAAGAGTTGGAAATCAACAACAAATTAGTAAATCAATTTCAAAAGATAGGTTTATACCAAATCAAATTCGAAACTCGAGGACTGAACACCAGTTCATTTCAAACCGTTTCAAATATATATACATATATTTTTCGAATATCAAATCATACTTCGCAATTTGAAATCAAAATTGGTTTCACAAAATCACTTGCATAGAAAAGCTACTAAAGTGGCATCTCCCTTACTTTGAAACCCGAAAATCAATGTCGATAATGCGTGCACTCATCACCGAAATTATTTTCCAGCGTCATAAGTGAGTTCTAGACTTCTATTTCTTGAAACTTCTTTGAAATTTCTTCGAAACCATTGGAAATCATTTGAAGTCATTTGAACATTTTTTATTCAGAAAATACTTTTAAATCCTATTATTATATATTTCAAAATCTTCAAACCAATTTCAAAGTACCGAAGTCAAATTCTCGAATTTCAAAAAATCCTTCAGTTATAAATCATTTTTAGATAAATCAAATTTCTTATATTTTTTTTTTCAAAATTCCAAATCCTTTCGAAACTTCAAATTCTCGTTTTTAAAAGGTATATAATTCTTATCGAAAACATTTTCACTTTTATATATACAATACGATCATACTTATTAAAATAATAATTTCGATATATAAAACAATTTCTAAAATACAATCAAGCCCGATTTTTCAAAGGATGATTCAAGAATGGATTTCAAAACAAAGATAGAGATTTCAAATTAGAGGAACTCTAATCAAAAAAAGATTCTGATTCGAAGATAAGCTCGAACGAAGATGAGATAATTATATTTCAAAATAGAAGATGGATACACTTACATAAATCGCGGGCGACCTCAACCGAGTCAACCGTGACTTCAAAATAAGATCGATGCAGAATTCTAAGGCAAATCGACATTCGATCGCCAGAGATAGAATTCAGCATACAAGAGATAGCAGCATCTGAACCGAGGGATATATAAATCTCCGGTGAATCAATGCCAATTGTAAAGGAGTTTCACCCCTTCACAAATCATTCAAAGATATGTGGGATCACCGATTCTTATAGAAATCATTCGAAGTGGAGTTATGGGATACTCAAGAATCAAGAAACACGAATAGGGAGAGAAGATAACGGATTTTGGAACCGCAGGGAACGTTCCAAAGTCCAAAGGAAATCGAATAAAAAGGAAGAGATTCAACTCGAACGAAAGTGATTCTGTAAATAAATTTACCATATACGCTAAGGTTTGCCTGGAGCCAAAGCTCTGATACCAACTGTAACGACCTGTTATTTTCAACCATTTGCATCCACACACGTTGGACTTTAATTGTTCAAAATATCAGATTGTTAATTTAAATTTGGCAAAAATCATCATATACAGTAAATAAATCAATCACAGATACAAAAGTAATATAACAATAGTGCAGCGGAATAGATAAATAATAGTTCATAAAGTTACTATATAAACATCATAGTTAGAAATAAACAAAAGGATATCTCAGATACAGTGAAGTCTCCAATCCAAGCAGATGACTTCTATGGACAATCAACTGGAAAAGCTGGAAGCTGAATTCGATAGTTGGATCTCCAAACGAAGCTCCAAAATCCAAAGATGAGTCTCAAATGCTGAATTACTCGGTTTGACTCGAGCGTAAAGCAAACGCAAAACACTCGAGTTAGGATTAACATTCTTATATCAATAAATCCAACTTAAGTGAAATATTAATCGAAATGTAGAAATATACAATATAACACCATGGTCATTTAAAATTAATTTATACTTCAAAACCAAAATATCATTTCATTTCAAATATATCTATTTCCCAATTTTCACTTTCAAAGTTACGATTCAAATCAACTCAAATTCCAAATTCAAATTTAATTCAATCTCAATTTATCAATTTATATTCAACTCAATTCCTAAATAACCATTTCAAATTATATCGATCTCCAACCCAGATTTGAATCATAAAATAAACCACTTATATTCCAATATATTTCGAACTTTGAATATGCAACATTTCAAACTAAATTTAACGATTTCATATAGATTTGATTTAATTTCATTATTATTTAGTCTTGAAATACTCCCTCATTAAACTCAATGTTATTTAAGTAACCTTAATTTACTAAAAATTTTCTTTAATTTATTTAATGTGAATCTTCATTGAATCACTTAAATCAAAAATCCAGTTATAAAATCATATGTTTAAGTTTCACATTCAATAGTTTCAAATCGATTTAATTAAATAAAATTCTTAACTAGTACCCTTTCAAATAAATCAAATTTTATATCCCAACCTTACTTATTCAAATTATTACAAAATCTATTTGAAATATAAACTTACATAAATACTTAACCATGTTAGATGTATTATATCAATCTTAATTACATTAAATATTATTATTCAATCTATATATAAAATTACCACTTATATTAAAAATCAATATTTATTAAAACCATATATTTCTTTTCAAAACCATAGAATTTAATTTCAAAATATTTATATAGACCAACGACGTCGGTGTATAATTTTCTATTTATGGTCAAGTGATACAGATATTTATCATTTCAATCCGTAATTTAAATATATATGGGTGGATATCTTTTCAACCCGTAATCCCAAATTCTATTCAAATGAAAATCGTTTGGGTTTATCATTTTAACCCATAACGAGATTCTCCTATTCTAAATTCCGTTCGGGTATGTATCATTTCAACCCATTGTGAATTCTAAACTACAAGGAACTAGCAGAGTGATAACAGATAATATAATAATAAAACAGTCATGTATCATCAATAACAGTATAATATAAACAATAAGGTATGGTGTCATATGTGACGACCCGAACTCGATATCCAATAAATGACATCAAATTCGTATCGCCGGAGCTTATAACAACATCAGATGAATATAAAACAGCGGAACTAAAATGAATATCATGCATACATCACAGGTACACTATCATAATATCCAACATTACATCAGAGTGTTTAATACATACACCACAACTCCAAATAACATCATAATAATACATCAATGATCATACATCCAAAAGAAGTCTTCAATGAAATGATGACAATCTCCCAAGACACTAACTACCTGAGATCCAAAAAAGCTTCTAGAATATCTCCAAAGCAAAAGCTCCAAAATACTGCTAACTCCAAAATATGGAAACCTGCTACTAAGCTGCCCGTGTAGAAATTATGGGCACCCAGAGTTTAGGAAAGAAACAATAAACTCCGGGTCAGTCATGGGACTGGTATGAGTAAACAAAAATAGTTGCTTTTAAATAAAATAGACTTATAAAGAAAATTCGTTATGCTTTTGGAAAATGAAACTAACATAAGACCTCCCGCCATGCACACAATGCAATCGCAAAATTGGAGGAGATTTCTTCTTATGATAGTCAAATATGCTTGATACGAGAAAATTTCTTTGATATTATTACTAGTGCATAGTGTAGAAAGCATTTTGAAAGTAGAATATTAATCTTAGCCAGCATAGACATTCCGAACTATGCCTATTATAGCTACCATCTAAACAGTGGGGCGCCACCATAAGTAAATGGCAGGTTCTACAACTAAAACCGTACAGGGCTTCGTATTGGGAATTGGATTTTCCAACAAATGGTCAGGCTAAGGAACTTCCTACTGCCACATGGGTACGCCTCTGGCGGGACGTCCCGAGAACCTGCCCGGCTCTCTGCCAACACAAGGCCGGGTTACCTCTGTAACTAGGTAACTACTACTCGAGTATGCCACTCCCCGGTCCTTTGGGACCTTTATCCGAGGGCCCTCTATCATAAAGCAACAACCACACAGTAAATGAGATTGGAGCTACCACACAGGTAAATATCTGGGCTCCATACCATGACATTACCTTTTTCCAGAAGGAAATGACATACCCTAAAGGGCGCGACCCTCATAATCTTGCCGCATCTTTCCTGTTTCGACCATTTCCGGGTTGTGAGGTCCGATGAGGTCTCGTCCACAAAGCTATGCTTTACACGAAAGCTTTGCTTTGATCACAAATGATCAACTAATGATCATCAACACACAGCAGCACTTGGCATGTCACACTACCAGTTTGGGAATATATCGCTGATAACCTTCAATTACGTAACCTCTGAGCTCGTACGTCTCAGAGAAGGGTGTTAAGCTAAGAGAATAAATTCTCCGCCACCAACAGATATGTATTTGAAAGAAATCGGCATTATATCTCAAAGTGTAGTGTCAGACACACGACCATACAAGTCTGTTCCGGGTTCGAACAGAACCGAAGGCACTTCGTCCAATAAAGGAAGAAGCCCTTGCAATCCGGGTATCCACAATCCCGATCGGACTTCCCATCACTTAGGAAATCTCTATACCGGAGCAACTCAGTGCAGAGACAATCGATAGGTTATCCTATCGTTTTCGAAGACACCCGGTCTTCACCACCAGTCTTCAAATGCTATCCATTTCGACGTATCATTATTCGAAATGGGTTATATGACACGAAGGTCCTCTCCCGGCTAAACCGAATAGTGAGCGGTTAATTTTAAAACACGTGAATATATCCATCACAAAGATTCACATCTAGAATTCGATGTGGGTTTCGGATAACAAACTGAAATCCGACTCCCTGTCGCATCGAAATTTAAATTGCCGTTTTACGGCAAACAGGGTTTTCACATCACTACAGAACAAATCACAGTCATAGTGCAACATACAGTACCACAATCACAACAGAAATCAATATAGTGCATAGCAATGGTTAATTATTTACAAGTCAAAGTGAATGTAGTTTAATAATTTAACCGAATAAATCTTTATTGATTTATTTTAAATCAATGTTTTAGAATTTCACTTAATTATAAATTTATTTAATTTTAAACTGGCTTTATTAATCACTTATTCTCTAATTAACAATCTTAATTTATTAATTCTTAATAATTAATTACTTTTATTTGCTAATTATTCTTTAAATTAATCGACCTTCAATTTCAAAGTAATTAATTATTAATTATTTAATCATTTCTTAACTATCATAATGTATTTGTTTTAAGTTAACAAATTTGAATATATTTCTTAACTATATTGTTAAGTAAAATAAACACTTTACACTATCTTAACCAACTATCATCATTCATGAAGAATGGATCAGAAAAATCATTTAAAACTATATTGCAACTGAAATGTTGCTGCCTGCAGGTCCAACCCGAGGGGTTCTTCGGGTCATCCCCGAGAAAATTTGGCTTATGCTCCGGGTTTTAGCAAAAACTTACCCGAGTACCATATTTATTCAAAAAATTTCAAAATTTTCTTAAGTCCCCAAAACAACCACGCTACAACACGGGACAAACTCGAGTTCTTCTTCGAGTTTTTACTTCACATCCCCGACAGTGACTTCGAGTCACACTCCCCTCTTCTCCCATCTCACCACTGACACACAACCCCTGCAGTACACGTGCACACCACCGCGCCTCCGCTCCAGTGGCCACCGCGACCTCCCACACATCACTCCTCGACCCTACACTCCATTGCAACGATCGATTCGATGCAAACAAGCCCAAAGTGAAAACGAGCTTTCAGTTCGAAATTCGAACCCATCCCACCACCAGAAATCAACACCGCGCCGCCTCCTCTGGCCATCAGAGGCCATGAAAGTTTGCCAGGAGCTTCGCCTTGATCAGATGCTCCTATTCCCACCAGCGGCTCGAAGTCCGATCGCCTATTCATGGCGCGACACCCCCTTGTCTGACATGAACGAAAATGGGTTCTTAAACCCTAGTTCGATCTCGTGTTCGAAAATTTTAGTTTTATAAATTAAATTTGTATTTTTCCAGTAATCATCATCGTCATATCTTGCTACCACCACGAATTCAAGGCCTGCCGTAGCTTGGATCATCAGAGTTCGACGAAAACGAATTTTCTTGATCAACCCAAAAATCTCAGTAAAGATTTTGATGAAAAATTTAACTTTGTATCTTTAAAATCATCATTCCTGATAGTGATTCACATGACATTATTAGAAATCAAATTCATGAGGTTTGAATTTATATTGCTATCTTGAGGTATAACTGTGTTTCCCTTTCCCTGTAAAAAAAATGAATCAAATCCCCTTGCTTAAAAATTCTAATTTTTAAGTTAAAAATCATAATTATGTAGGTGAAAACTAAATATGCTATAAAATTTATAAACTTAAACATTCAAATTTTTTTATCCTTTAATTGGTTTACCTGTAACCTGAAATACAGTATTATAACATACTGTGAAACTGCAAAGCAAAAATTTCAGGCCTTGATTTAGGTAACAACTTACATTAGCTTTAAATGTTCAGGATTCACACATTTATATAATGAAAACTTTACAATTTCTTTACTTTGATATGTTCAGAAACTTGAAAAAAAAAACATAACATTGAAGACAGCCATATCCAAATTTTCCAGAGCAACAGTAGCACATACAGATTCATATTCAACTTGAAACCATATCTAACTATATTGGTTAAAGAATCATAACTTTATAATTAACTTAAACTTTAAAACAAAAACTTTGTTTACTCACCTGACAATTGTTTGAAACAGAAGCTATATCGATTTTTTCTTTGAACTGCAGTTTAAATCTTCAGTATATTGCCTGCACTTGAACACACAGTGATGTTTTCTCTCCTATTTATTTTATTTCCTGTTCTTTCTTTTTTTCTTTTTTTTCCTTTGTTCTGCGGTGCTTTGCTTTTGAATAAACTTAATGTATATTGGGGTGTGTGAAGATATATATAAATGGTTTGTACAGGGTAGGGAAGATACTAACTGGGACAAAGTCTTGTTTTAATCAAATTATCTTGGTTTGCTTTATTGACCCAGAAAAATATTTCGGCTGATATGAGTTTTGTTTGTACTAAATAAGATTTTATTTGTGTTTGAATAGATGGCATTAAATGCCTTTGTTCCCTCCCTTTCTTACATAAACATGCTGTTGATTCATTTTGTTTATAAGTACAATTTTGTTTGTTTTTGAAGATTTTGATCTATGTTAAATCTTCTTGCACAAGCTTTGCTACCTGGTTTATATTTTAATTTACAATCTTATGTCTTATGTCTTGACTACTTACAACATTGTTTTGTATACCTACAACAAGTATGTTTACATTGGATTATTAAAATTACTTTTTGTTTTTCTTTTCTTTTATTGGAAAGGAAGTTCTATACTAATGTATTGTTTGATCTTTTGATAAGTGTTGCTTTGTTTCATTTCTTATTTAAATACTTACTTCCTTAGTACATACTTTGTTCATTTTATTTTCTATTTGAAGTTTTACAATCAACATTTAATTTATCATTCATGTAAAAACTTAAACTATCAAACATTTATTTACTTCCACATAACTTTATAATATTAATATTAACAATATTTTATTCTTCTTGAAATTTCACAATTTAAATTTAAAAGTTCAAATAAGTCGCTATATTTAATTTAACAAAATTCTGGGATGTTACAATATCCCCTCCTTAAGAAAATTTCGTCCTCCAAAATTGAAAGAGAGAGAAAAGTAAATAAAGAATATACGTATTTGGAAAAAAAATAAGGAAATGACTTACAGTTTAAGCCGAGATGTCTACCCTGCATTTGGGATATGATTTCTTCATGTTATCTTCAGTTTCCCAAGTACAGTCCTTTGGATCGCCACTCCATTGAACTTTGACCAATTTCACAACTTTGTTTCGCAATCGTTTTTCATCACGATCAATAATCTTTATTGGTTCCCTTCTTACAGCCAAGTTGGGAGTGATTTCAAGGTCCTGCTGAGCAGCTTCTTCAATAATATCATCTGGGTCGTGCACATACTTCCGAAGACTAGAAACATGGAACACATTATGCACACCAGACAACCAGCTGGGTAACTACACTCGATATGCTAGCAGACCGATTCTTTCCAGAATAGGAAAAGGACCAATATAACGCGGTGCTAGCTTTCCAATTTTTCCAAATCTCAATACACCCCGCATTGGAGACACTTTCAGAAATACGGAATCTCCAACTTGAAATTCCAAATCTCTCCTTCGGCGGTCATAATAACTTTTCTGACGGCTCTGAGCAGCTAATAACTTCTTCCATATAAAATCAACCTTTTCAGTGGCTTCTTTAACCATGTCTGGTCCAAGAACGAGTCTATCACCCGATTCGATCCAACATGCAGGTGATCGACACGGACGACCATATAAAGCTTCGAAAGGAGCCATTTCGATACTAGCCTGATAGCTGTTGTTATAGGAAAATTCGACCAAATGCAAATAGTCCTCCCAAGATCCACCAAAGTCAAGAATACAAGCGCGCAATAGGTCTTCTAAAATTCGATTAACCCTTTCTGTCTGCCCATCAGATTGTGGGTGATAAGCAGTGCTGAGATTCAATTTGGTTCCCAAAGCGGCTTGGAATGCCTCCCAGAATCTACTAGTGAAGATCGGATCACGATCACTCACTATGATGCTAGGAATACCATGGAGATGAACAATTTCTTTTATATATAAATTAGCTAGACTTGCAGCCGTGCGGGTAGCTTTCACTGGCAAAAAGTGGGCAGTCTTAGTCAAACGGTCTACAATAACCCAAATTGCTTCATTGCCCTTTCGAGTACGAGGCAAACCATCGATGAAATCCATCGATACTTGGTCCCATTTCCACTTGGGCACCTCTAAAGGCTGAAGTAATCCTGCCACTTTCTTTTGATCGCTTTTGATTTGCTGACAAGTAGCACAGCGATTCACATAAATAGAGATATCTCTCTTCATCGTCTTCCACCAGAAAGTTCTTTTAATATCTCTATACATTTTGTTGACTCCGGGATGGATGCAAAGTTTGGACTTGTGGCATTCATCTAAAACTTCACGTTTCAGATCAGGAAAGTCTGGAACACAAATTCTGCCTTTCAATCTTATAACTCCTCTATTATCCATCTCAAAACTAGTATCTTCTCCTTGGAAAATTCTTTTATAAATTCCCCGTAGAAACTCATCGTCATATTGCTTGCTCGCGATCTTTTTAAGAAGAGTAGGAGTGATAACAAGATATGCGAGAACAGCATGTCTTCTGCTCAAAGCATTAGCAACCACATTGGCTTTTCCCGGCGTATACAAAATATCCAGGTCATAAGATGCCAGAAATTCCAGCCAACGTTGTTGTCGTAGATTTAAATCCTTCTGGGTAAAGAGATATTTCAAAGATTTATGGTCGGTGAATAATTCGAATTTTTCACCTAGAAAATGAGAGTCCATTAAGTATATTATTTAAGTTAAGTCAATTTCGTAAATTATTAAGAAAGCTGAAAAGATTCTTACCCAGAAGATAATGTCGCCATATCTTCAAAGCGAAGATAACCGCCAAAAGTTCCAAATCATGGGTGGGGTAATTTATTTCATGAGGACGTAATTGTCTACTCGCGTAGGCAATCACCTTCCCATTCTGCATTAATACTGCACCCAACCCATCACCGCAAGCATCGGTATAGACAGATAAACCTTGGTTTCCGTCGATAATAGCGAGGACAGGAGCAGTAGTTAATCTCTTCTTCAACTCCTGAAAAGCTTCATCACATTTCGAAGTCCAATTGAATTTTACATCTTTCATTGTTAGCTTCGTTAAAGGACTAGCTATCTTCGAAAAGTCTTGAACGAATTTCCGGTAATAGCCTGCTAAACCTAAAAAGCTTCGAACTTCCTTGGGTGTAGTGGGCTTCCTCCAATCAAGAATGGCAGAAATTTTGCTAGGATCAACCGAAATCCCTTCTTCATTAACAATATGGCTGAGAAACTTGACTTCTCTAACCCAAAAGTGGCATTTGGAAAATTTTGCATATAGGATATTTCTCCTTAATATTTCCAAAACAATCCTAAGGTGTTCGGCATGCTCTTCTTCTGTCTTAGAATAGATCAAGATATCATCAATAAATACGAGTACAAATTTATTCAAAACTTCCCGAAACACCCGAGTCATAAGATCTACGAAGTATGCTGGAGCATTGGTTAACCCAAAAGGCATGACTAACCATTAGTAGAACATATTGGGACCCCTGAAAGCAGTTAAATGCACACAATCTTCGGCGATGCGTAGTTGATGGAATCCCTGGGCTAGATCCATCTTCGAAAAGAAACGAGCGCCGTATAATTGATCAAACAGATCATCAATTCTAGGTAGTGGAAATTTATTCTTGAGAGTCTGCTTATTGAGATCGCGGTAATCTACACACAACCTCAAAGATCCATCTGATTTAGCGACGAACACAATGGCTGAGCCCCTTTCAGAAACACTGGGTCGAATCAATCCTTTTTCTTGTAGATCCCTGGTCTGCTCGACTAATTCAACCCTTTCCCTGGGAGCCATCCTGCGACTTGCACGAACTACAGGACGAGCATTAGGTACAAGGTCGATTCTGAATTCTATTTCTCGATGTGGAGGTAGAGATTTCACTTCTCCGAACACATCTGGAAAATCTTTAACTATTGGAATGGACTCCAAACTGGGTTCGGGATAACCCAAATTATACATCAATCCTTCTCTTTTCGGACTAGGGTCCTCACAAGCAATTTCGATGAAATCTCCAAATCCGGTTTTGATAGAAATCAATCGATTGGTGCAATCCAATACGGCTTCGTACTTCGCTAGCCAATCCATTCCGAGTAGGACTTCAAATTCGTTAAAATCAAGAACGAAGAGACCAGTAGGAAATTGATAACAAGAGTATGAGATAGGAACATCCCTACAACGAAGACAAAGGTTCGCGGGACCTCCAACTGGATTCTTTACGCATATGGGCTCATCCACAAAATCGGGTTCAAGATTTAATTTATTAATAACTTGCTGAGAGATAAAACTATGTGTAGCACCCGTGTCAAATAGAACTCTAACAATATTATCATAAATGGTAAGATTACCTTCCAGAACTCGCTTTCCTTTCTCTGCCTTGGAAGATGTGGGTTGGTCTTTGACGGCATACACTTTTGCTGTTTGAGCTTGCTTCATGGTTGGACAATCCTTAACTTCATGCCCCACTTTCTGACAGTAATAGCACTTTCTAGGATTTGCTTGAGCAGATTTGTCTCTCTTTGGCTTCTTGCAGCTATTTGAATAGTGGCCTTTTTCCAAGCAATTGTAACAAGTGACATTCTCAGCTGTACTACCCTGAGTGCACTTCTTTTTATCCTTGCTTTGCCATGGTTTCTTGCCTCCAAATTTTCGTTTCTTCCAATTTGGATTGCCCGAATTTCCCTTTTCTGCCGGGGCTTCTTGCATATCGAGTGTGGCATATCGATACCCCATATCAACTAAATCTGAAAAAGACTCCTTAACATGAGCCGTCATTCTTTCGTGGAACTTCTTATTCATTCCGCGAATGAATCGTTCATTCTTCTTCAAAGGCGTATTCACCAATTCGGGGCCAAAACGAGATAACTCATTAAATTTATTCAGATATTCCTCGAATGATAAACTTCCCTGCTTCAGGTCCATAAATTCCTGGTACATCCGAGAAATTCCGGCTGATGGCAAATATCGCTTCTCAAACACATCTTTGAATTTCTCCCAAGAAAACTCATGTTCTGGCCTATCTGCCGTGATTGTCTCCCACCAAGCTGAGGCTTTATCCTGAAGTTGCCAAGGAGCTATAAGTCGTTTCTGATCATCTTGCAATTTCAGCCCTCTAAATATTTTCTCGCATGATCTGATCCATGCTTGAGCCTCCACAATTGACTCTTTGCCGGTAAACGGCTTACCACCAAGCTTTGCAAATTTCTTATATAAATCAGCCAAGTCCGGCTGATGCTGAATAGGTACTGCTGTTACTGGTGTTGGGGGAACTTGATTTGGTGCTGTGGCACTTCCTTGACCCCTAACTCTTCCTCTGCGCCCGCTCATTCTTACTATCTGAAATTAGTAAGAAAATTGATTTAGATATACGTACGAAATATCTTAAAGAATATCAGTAGTAAAAAGAAATAGACTAATAAATTTAGAGTCTCAGTCTTGGTTATACTCATTCTAGGGTATACTTCACCCCATTTCTAATGAGCCATCTGATGTGTTATACTCCGTAGCCAAAGTTCTTACTCAACCTTCAGCTCTGATACCACTTGTGACGACCCGAACTCGATATCCAATAAATGACATCAAATTCGTATCGCCGGAGCTTATAACAACATCAGATGAATATAAAATAGCGGAACTAAAATGAATATCATGCATACATCACAGGTACACTATCATAATATCCAACATTACATCAGAGTGTTTAATACATACACCACAACTCCAAATAACATCATAATAATACATCAATGATCATACATCCAAAAGAAGTCTTCAATGAAATGATGACAATCTCCCAAGACACTAACTACATGAGATCCAAAAAAGCTTCTAGAATATCTCCAAAGCAAAAGCTCCAAAATACTGCTAACTCCAAAATATGGAAACCTGCTACTAGGCTGCCCGTGTAGAAATTATGGGCACCCAGAGTTTAGGAAAGAAACAATAAACTCCGGGTCAGTCATGGGACTGGTATGAGTAAACAAAAATAGTTGCTTTTAAATAAAATAGACTTATAAAGAAAATTTGTTATGCTTTTGGAAAATGAAACTAACATAAGACCTCCCGCCACACACACAATGCAATCGCAGAATTGGAGGAGATTTCTTCTTATGATAGTCAAATATGCTTGATACGAGAAAATTTCTTTGATATTATTACTAGTGCATAGTGTAGAAAGCATTTTGAAAGTAGAATATTAATCTTAGCCAGCATAGACATTCCGAACTATGCCTACTATAGCTACCATCTAAACAGTGGGGCGCCACCATAAGTAAATGGCAGGTTCTACAACTAAAACCGTACAGGGCTTCGTATTGGGAATTGGATTTTCCAACAAATGGTCAGGCTAAGGAACTTCCTACTGCCACATGGGTAAGCCTCTGGCGGGACGTCCCGAGAACCTGCCCGGCTCTCTGCCAACACAAGGCCGGGTTACCTCTGTAACTAGGTAACTACTACTCGAGTATGCCACTCCCCGGTCCTTTGGGACCTTTATCCGAGGGCCCTCTGTCACAAAGCAACAACCACACAGTAAATGAGATTGGAGCTACCACACAGGTAAATATCCGGGCTCCATACCATGACATTACCTTTTTCCAGAAGGAAATGACATACCCTAAAGGGTGCGACCCTCATAACCTTGCCGCATCTTTCCTGTTTCGAACATTTCCGGGTTGTGAGGTCCGATGAGGTCTCGTCCACAAAGCTATGCTTTACACGAAAGCTTTGCTTTGATCACAAATGATCAACTAATGATCATCAACACACAACAGCACTTGGCATGTCACACTACCAGTTTGGGAATATATCGCTGATAACCTTCAATTACGTAACCTCTAAGCTCGTACGTCTCAGAGAAGGGTGTTAAGCTAAGAGAATAAATTCTCCGCCACCAACAGATATGTATTTGAAAGAAATCGGCATTATATCTCAAAGTGTAGTGTCAGACACACGACCATACAAGTCTGTTCCGGGTTCGAACAGAACCGAAGACACTTCGTCCAATAAAGGAAGAAGCCCTTGCAATCCGGGTATCCACAATCCCGATCAGACTTCCCATCACTTAGGAAATCTCTATACCAGAGCAACTCAGTGCAGAGAAAATCGATAGGTTATCCTATCGTTTCAAAGACACCCGGTCTTCACCACCGGTCTTCAAATGCTATCCATTTCGACGTATCATTATTCGAAATGGGTTATATGACACGAAGGTCCTCTCCCGGCTAAACCGAATAGTGAGCGGTTAATTTTAAAACACGTGAATATATCCATCACAAAGATTCACATCTAGAATTCGATGTGGGTTTCGGATAACAAACTGAAATCCGACTCCCTGTCGCATCGAAATTTAAATTGCCGTTTTACGGCAAACAGGGTTTTCACATCACTACAGAACAAATCACAGTCATAGTGCAACATACAGTACCACAATCACAACAGAAATCAATATAGTGCATAGCAATGGTTAATTATTTACAAGTCAAAGTGAATGTAGTTTAATAATTTAACCGAATAAATCTTTATTGATTTATTTTAAATCAATGTTTTAGAATCACTTAATTATAAATTTATTTAATTTTAAACTGGCTTTATTAATCACTTATTCTCTAATTAACAATCTTAATTTATTAATTCTTAATAATTAATTACTTTTATTTGCTAATTATTCTTTAAATTAATCGACCTTCAATTTCAAAGTAATTAATTATTAATTATTTAATCATTTCTTAACTATCATAATGTATTTGTTTTAAGTTAACAAATTTGAATATATTTCTTAAATATATTGTTAAGTAAAATAAACACTTTACACTATCTTAACCAACTATCATCATTCATGAATAATGGATCAGAAAATCATTTAAAACTATATTGCAACTGAAATGTTGCTGCCTGCAGGTCCAACCCGAGGGGTTCTTCGGGTCATCCCCGAGAAAATTTGGCTTATGCTCCGGGTTTTAGCAAAAACTTACCCGAGTACCATATTTATTCAAAAAATTTCAAAATTTTCTTAAGTCCCCAAAACAACCACGCTACAACACGGGACAAACTCGAGTTCTTCTTCGAGTTTTTACTTCACATCCCCGACAGTGACTTCGAGTCACACTCCCCTCTTCTCCCATCTCACCACTGACACACAACCCCTGCACGTACACGTGCACACCACCGCGCCTCCGCTCCAGTGGCCACCGCGACCTCCCACACATCACTCCTTGACCCTACACTCCATAGCAACGATCGATTCGATGCAAACAAGCCCAAAGTGAAAACGAGCTTTCAGTTCGAAATTCGAACCCATCCCACCACCAGAAATCAACACCGCGCCGCCTCCTCTGGCCATCAGAGGCCACGAAAGTTTGCCAGGAGCTTCGCCTTGATCAGATGCTCCTATTCCCACCAGCGGCTCGAAGTCCGATCGCCTATTCATGGCGCGGCACCCCCTTGTCTGACATGAACGAAAATGGGTTCTTAAACCCTAGTTCGATCTCGTGTTCGAAAATTTTAGTTTTATAAATTACATTTGTATTTTTCCAGTAATCATCATCGTCATATCTTGCTACCACCACGAATTCAAGGCCTGCCGTAGCTTGGATCATCAGAGTTCGACGAAAACGAATTTTCTTGATCAACCCAAAAATCTCAGTAAAGATTTTGATGAAAAATTTAACTTTGTATCTTTAAAATCATCATTCCTGATAGTGATTCACATGACATTATTAGAAATCAAATTCATGAGGTTTGAATTTATATTGCTATCTTGAGGTATAACTGTGTTTCCCTTTCCCTGTAAAAAAAATGAATCAAATCCCCTTGCTTAAAAATTCTAATTTTTAAGTTAAAAATCATAATTATGTAGGTGAAAACTAAATATGCTATAAAATTTATAAACTTAAACATTCAAATTTTTTTATCCTTTAATTGGTTTACCTGTAACCTGAAATACAGTATTATAACATACTATGAAACTGCAAAGCAAAAATTTCAGGCCTTGATTTAGGTAACAACTTACATTAGCTTTAAATGTTCAGGATTCACACATTTATATAAAGAAAACTTTACAATCTCTTTACTTTGATATGTTCAGAAACTTGAAAAAAAAAAAACATAACATTGAAGACAGCCATATCCAAATTTTCCAGAGCAACAGTAGCACATACAGATTCATATTCAACTTGAAACCATATCTAACTATATTGGTTAAAGAATCATAACTTTATAATTAACTTAAACTTTAAAACAAAAACTTTGTTTACTCACCTGACAATTGTTTGAAACAGAAGCTATATCGATTTTTTCTTTGAACTGCAGTTTAAATCTTCAGTATATTGCCTGCACTTGAACACACAGTGATGTTTTCTCTCCTAGTTATTTTATTTCCTGTTCTTTCTTTTTTTCTTTTTTTTCCTTTGTTCTGCGGTGCTTTGCTTTTGAATAAACTTAATGTATATAGGGGGTGTGTGAAGATATATATAAATGGTTTGTACAGGGTAGGGAAGATACTAACTGGGACAAAGTCTTGTTTTAATCAAATTATCTTGGTTTGCTTTATTGACCAAGAAAAATATTTCGACTGATATGAGTTTTGTTTGTACTAAATGAGATTTTATTTGTGTTTGAATAGATGGCATTAAATGCCTTTGTTCCCTCCCTTTCTTACATAAACATGCTGTTGATTCATTTTGTTTATAAGTACAATTTTGTTTGTTTTTGAAGATTTTGATCTATGTTAAATCTTCTTGCACAAGCTTTGCTACCTGGTTTATATTTTAATTTACAATCTTATGTCTTATGTCTTGACTACTTACAACATTGTTTTGTATACCTACAGCAAGTATGTTTACATTGGATTATTAAAAGTACTTTTTGTTTTTCTTTTCTTTTATTGGAAAGGAAGTTCTATACTAATGTATTGTTTGATCTTTTGACAAGTGTTGCTTTGTTTCATTTCTTATTTAAATACTTACTTCCTTAGTACATACTTTGTTCATTTTATTTTCTATTTGAAGTTTTACAATCAACATTTAATTTATCATTCATGTAAAAACTTAAACTATCAAACATTTATTTACTTCCATATAACTTTATAATATTAATATTAACATTATTTTATTCTTCTTGAAATTTCACAATTTAAATTTAAAAGTTCAAATAAGTCGCTAAATTTAATTTAACAAAATTCTGTGATGTTACATCATATCCCACAAATGAACAGTTGCATATAATAGCATATATAACAATTTAAATAACTACAGCAGCATATTTCAATTGTCATTTCAATTGAAATCAAATTTAATAAATACAAGAACGTTAATCGTGAGTGATTGCTCACCTTTCGAGGCTAGAGAAAAGAACGTAATTGGGATGAGTTACGAATCCAATCATTGATTCCGAAGCAAAGCTAGACTGACATGAATTTGAGAGCAAAGCTGATAAATAGGAATTTACGAAAACAAATCAGAACTGGATCGATGAGGATGATTGGTATAAGAGAACTTAAATATAACTATATATAACTATAAATATCTAAATCACATTCTAAATCTAAATACATTTTAAATTTAAAATATATAAGCACTTCAAAATCATACCTCAAAATCAAACATACATTTAAAATAATATAAATTTATCTTTAAATAAATAGTTAATGTACTATATTAATAAAATTTTGAAAACCCAATTCCCATATATACAAATGTATATACGTACACAACTTACGTACGGGTTGTAAATAAAAATCAGTTTGTGTTATCAAATCAATATAAACAATTCATTATGATATGTATGAAGCTTAACATAAATATATACTGTAATATATATATTTCAAATCATTCTTATTTAAACCCATATTAATGTTTAGCATAAAACCACTATACTGAATGTGTAAAACAAATCAATGCATACCTGTATGTGAAACAACTATATAAACTGATATAAAACCAACGTACATATCATACTTTCAAATCAATATGCATTGAAAAATCAATATAGTTCACTTTAATGTAATATATATATATATATATATATATATGTATATACAACATAAAGTAGGAAAAAGTCACTATTATAAAATTTATACTTTATTGAACTCATGTATAATACTTTATTTCTACACATATAAACCTCACTGTCCAATTCACTTTTTATACTGCTATATGTAACATCTTTCTTTAAAGCAACATGATATATTAATATATACAGGCTTATAAAACATATAAAATCAACGACTTATAACTTATAACTTGTATAAAATTTCTTTTCAATAATTCAAAACAGAAAAAAAACCCGAAGGTATGCATAGGCCAGCCGACTCTATGCACTTACTAACATGTTTAAAATAAAATTTGTATAACAAATAACAGCAAGTATAGTGCCCTGTTCCTACCCCACTAACATGCAAATGTAGTTTACTTTATAATATTATATATATAAATATACCTTAAGAACCGAATGAAAACTTGAGAAGTATAAACTATTGCAAAAACTATTTTCGTTTTTTATTATACAATATATATTTTAAATTTAAAACTAACATATACTTTGGAATCACAACATGAAGCAGGTTTGAACTAAGCGAAAGGAAAAATGCAGGCAAAGCTTTTTTTTTTAACAAACTTATATATACTATCATAGAAATTTTAAAATACTTTATAACCTGTATATGCGATGGTAAACCTATACTGCCGATATATATATATAATACGTACCGTCCTTTTTCCATAAGAAGAGGCGGATGGCATGAGAGGGAAGCAATAGGCAGAGGAAGGTTGAGACGATGATGGGTAGGCACGGCACACGGTGAAGGCTGGACCTGGGCGCTGTCTGCCGTTCGAGTGGAGGAGACAAATGAGGGCAGGATGCTCGGCAAGGAGAACAAGCAGGAGGTGGACTTTGGGATGGTGAAGCTGACGAGGCAGTCGAGCTTTAGTTTGCGCTCTTAGCTGATGGGGTGCGACAGGGGTGATGGGCGGAGGTTGATGGGAGAACGTCCGCTATTGGTTTCAACTGTGGTGGTCGATGGGTTTGTGCAGCAGCTCGGTGATGGGACAGGCGGGTTTGGGTAGGTGAATCAAAATGAGGCAAGGAGGAAGAAGATGCAAGATAAAAAAAACGAAAACAAGCTTACCAGTTTTAAAAGGGAAATAAAGAAGTTATAAAGGCAAAAGGAAAAAAAAGACTGGACCGTTCTATTATTTCAAACAAATGAACAGTGGTCGAAAACGTATAGGGTAAAAGAAACGTACCATAGTAAATATATTGAAGAGCTGGGGATGTAACAGCTGCTATTGATTGAAAAGCCGTTAAAGCAATTTATTATATTGCTTGGGCTTCACGCATCAATTTGAAAAGGCAAAGGAAAGCTAACGGTCACAATTTACGGTACCGATATGACGTACCGTTTTATTGTTTCCGTCGCGTACCGAACCTAAAAACATAGAAATATATATACCATAGAGATCAGCACGACGATACGATTAAAATGGTATACATATATCAGCGTTACGATCATCCGATCAAAAGTCGATAATCGGTACCAAAATGCTGCTATTTTACAGAAATAAGACAAACGGAGCAATAGAAGTCCAAATTTGGAAAAATGAAAGATGACGTCCTACTCAGAAGAGGATTTAGAAATTTTCTATAGAATAATATTCAGGTTTGGAAACTATATTATCACCATCAATTATTAACTGATTTAAATTTAATAGAATTACACAATAAAATAAACTTTCATATTTTATGATGAAAATTTACTAATTGCTATGTTTTTAAATAGGTATTCCAAATAATAAATCTTTATTTTCAAATTTTATTGTTTAAAATTTCACAAAATTTCAATTAATAATTTAATAAATAAAATCACTAAAAATTTTGGGTCGTTACAGTTGGATTAAAAAGCTCTTGCTTCAACAGTTTAATGAAGCTACATGTTTTTTCCCTCCCTTGTTTATTTAAATCTAATAATTAATGTACTATATATAATATTATAAAAGTGCAATAATATTTAAGAATAATCGACTAGGTATAACGACAATTTCTTTCCCATGTAGTTCCTTTTATTTCTTGTGCAAATTGGACATTTTTCATCTTTAATTTTGGGTACATAAATTTTTGAAAAGAAAAATTTCTTTTTGAACACAAATTGATGACACAATTAGTAAAATAACGGATCTTAATCGTTTGATCTCGTTATGTATTTAGACCTAATGGAGATTTACCATCTAAATCTTTTGTGCCACTGGTTGTGTTAAAATTTGTGTTTAATAGTCGTTCTTTTTTGGTAATGTTCTTGAGAACAATCTTTACATTGAACTTTTTAAAGTGGTATTTTACAAATAATAATTATATATATTCGCATACTAGCAAAGTCATCATCTATACTAATAGATCTTCATATCTCATCTATAATCTCCATGCCCCTAAATCTAGATACTTCATCCAACCCACTCAAAAGTATGTGATACTTCATCATAATTAAACCGAGAATTGGAATCTAAGTTCTTCGCTTGAACATGTTATTTTATATTTACGTTATCAAGGATGTTTTGGCTATACCAATAGATCCAACACTTGTCCCCCACCCACTGACCTCATTGGGATAGAAAAGATCAAGCCATTCTGTCTGCTTTGATCTCCTCCTATATTTAACCCATTTTGGTTCTCGTAATCCATCACACCACTTCAAAATCTCTTTTCTCTTATTCAAACACATTAGTTTTACCCTAATAATTAACTTCATTTTCCTTGATACACAGAAGTCTTTCATCTACCAGTCAATTTACATGAAACGATAACTTTTTTTATTGAATTCTTACCTAGTTGTTTTTATGTCAAAGGTCTAAGAACAAGGACCATCCTCCTACATGGAAAGACTAAGAATGGATTGTACTAATAACCTATGAGCATACCCAAGGAAACATCAGTTTCACATCTAAGTTAAGAAGTTATTGTAGAATTTTGGCACGAACAACCTTGTCATCTAACTTCTCATGTTGTTTGAAATGCAATTTATGCTTTCAAATTACCTATTTTGAATTTCAACGATAATCTATCATTTCGTCTTATCAATAAGATAAGACGTTATAGACTTCATTTTCCTATTCGTAATTACAAACTTCATTTTCCATTCGATTTATTCTTTAATGATGTTTGAGTTCCAGCTCCATGTACGCCAATTAAAGGAAATGGATATAATGTATCATTTCTTGATGTTTTTGCCAATGGTTGTATCCCACTAAACTAAAATCTGATGCAATAACAATTTTTGAGCTATTTCATAATGTAGTCGAATGATTCTTTTTTAAAAAAATTCTAAGCAAGATTATAGGGTGAATATCGTTGTCTAAATTCATTTTTGGTTAGTCAAGGCATCGTACATCCTCACACACATCATCAAAAATGGTGTAGTGGATCATAAACCTCGACATATTGCAAAAATTAGATTATCCGTGCTAGCCTACAATTCAGTTCACCGTAATATTGCAATTGTGCATCTCTTAGCACATGTCATTTAACAAATAAAATGTCAACGTCTAAGAATATATCACCATATAAAACCATATTTAATAAAATTCCTGATTATACCCTCTTTCGAGTCTTTGGATGTTCATTTGACCATTTTTGCATTGTCGCAACATAGGTAAGGTTCAACAAAGATTAATAATTTATGTGTTCCTTGGGTATGACATCGGTTATTTTGGTTATTTTGCTTGATATGTAATCTTAGACAAGAAGTCATTTCCTATTTTATAAACCACCAATCATAAAAATACATCAACAAACTATATCTATAGCATATTCACTGCCACCTTCTGCATTACTACCTTCGCCAATAGTAAATATTCCATAACCTCCACTACCTCCGACAATGTTCAACAAATAAAAATTCGAAATAACCTCTATATTCACACACAAATAATAAATCATCATCCCATTTCGCACAATTCCAATTAACAAGATCCTCTTGATCGATAGCTCAACCATTTTTCCCTCCATAATTCCATGTTTGACAACCACCCTTAATAACTCGTATAGAACAAGAAATTTCTACGGTCAGAACTTCCACAAATAGTTTCCTTAGAAGTAATAATCTGTCATAGTGATAGCTGAATTCCAATTCATGATATGAAGAAGGAGAAAGGCCATTGGGGAAGCGTCGACGAGGAAGGAGGAACCCTAACCCTAGAAGCGGAAGCAAGCTCCAAGAAGAATTTTCGAACCACTATTTTGGTTCGGTGGAGCTGGAGCGGTGTAGGGTGGAGACCGAATGAGCTACTTCGTTCGGTGGTATTTCATTCGGCATTGAGGAGGACCAAATGAGATATCTCATCCGGCGGTGGTGACTTCGTTCGGCTGCGAAGCTGCAGTATGTTTTGTCGAACCAAAAGTTTGGAGTAATGAAGTTAATATGCCGGTCTAGATTCAAGAAGTTGACCGAACCAAATAAAGTGATATGCTGCTCCAAATATCTCGTTCGGTGATTTGAAAGTGCCGAACCAGATTGATATAGGCTTCGCCAAACCAGATAATGCTGAACCAAATTGTTCAAGACCAGATGAATGTCGAACCAAACCCTAGGGCTGCTATATAGCAGCTACCCTCCTCGTATCTTCACTCTATAAATAGTGAAGCTTCTGGACAATAATGCCAGTCATCCTAGAGAGCTGAAACTCTACCGAATTTCATTTCTATTGTTAATTCTTCTTATGTATAGCTTCCAAAAGTGAATCAATCTTATAACTCTAATCTTTCAGTGATTAATAAAATATCCTCTCCCCAAGTGGACGTTCACTGCCTCACACAGTAGTGGAACCACTATAAATACCGGTGTCATTTATTTTTTTGCATTGCATTGATCTGTGGCTGTCTGTTCTGGTGTTTATCTCTGTTTGTTTTGTCTCACTACAATCACGAT
Organism: Allium cepa; assembly: GCA_030765085.1. NCBI lineage: Eukaryota > Viridiplantae > Streptophyta > Magnoliopsida > Asparagales > Amaryllidaceae > Allium > Allium cepa. The sequence continues at coordinate 247,756,344 of CM060930.1, forward strand.
CCAGTTGTTTTCCGCTGCGTTGAGTTTTTATTCTCTTAGACTGATCATCTGAAGGGATTTTCCCCAACAGTCTGGTATTAGATGTGCAAGGTTCATTGATGAGTATTAGAAGCTATAGCAGGAGATGAAGCGACTCCAGTTGTTACAAGACCCTATACTAGCGGGATGTATATTGTGTCAGGATCACAGTTGGCAATTGAGAAATGGAATGGGGATAAAGACTTCGAGAAGTGACAATGGAGGATGAATGCTGTTCTAATGAGGAATGAAATACATCCAGTAGTGTTTGCCCATGAGGAGTTGATGGCTGACATCTCATCGTGGAAAGGATGGAGATGGAGAAATGGATGTTTACTACTTTACAACTAGCTATGGAAGAGAATGTCATCTTAGAGATAGCAATGAGACGACCAGCTATGGGGATTTGGACTAATCTAGAAAATCTCTATTTGAAGAAATCTCTGACTAACCAACTGATATTACTGAAGACATTTTTCACCATATGGATGAGAGAGGTTACTTCAGTGAAGGAACATTTTAATTTCTTTGATGATCTCGGGATGAAGATGAAGACTGTTGACTTGAAGATGGATGAGGAGAAAATGACAATGATTCTTTTGTGTTCTCTTTCGGAGCGATACACAGGTTTCGCTAATAGCCTTATCTTCGCTAGAGACACATTGACAGTGGAAGATGTGAAGTCAGACCTTCTATCCGAGGGCTTAAGAGATCAGATGAAGGAGATAAGTGAAGGAAGTAGAGTTGGAAGTAGTAGTCATAGCCTGTTTGTTGAAAGAGGTAGAGAAGATAAGAAGAATTGGCACTCTAGAAGTCGTTCCAAGTCCAGAAAGCCCAGTAATGGCAGGAGAGGAAAGTCTAAGGACGGGAAGTGCTTTATCTGCAAGAAACCTGATAATTGAAAAAAAAAAGATTTTCCAGATTTGAAGAAGTAGGAAGAAGACAGATCTTCATCATTTGCGGTGGAGATGTCTGTATCTGAAGATGTGTTGTCTGCAGCAGTGTCGGATATCTCTGACCTTTGGGTGCTGGACTCGAGGGCGTCTTTCCATATGACTCCTAATAAGGAATGCTCATATATGCAGACAGTATTATAAGGATAAATTTTCGTTTTAGGCCCGAGAAAAAACTTATTTCAACTTTATGCATCGGTTAAAATTTATTACAAAAATATGCCTCCTTTTACATGTAACAACATTTTGTACCTGTGCATTTTAGATTTGCCTAAGCATGAATTTTTTTAGAAAAAATACACTTGCACAAATATGGAATGCTCAAGCATAATTTTTTTCTAAAAAAATACGCCTGCGCATTTCATATTTCCGCAAACATGATTTTTTTTTTTTAAAAAATACACTTGCGCAAATATGGATTGCATAAAATCAAACCTATTTTTGTAAATATTTGGAACGAGGTCTAAGGTTGAAATATTTTTTTTCTCGGGCCTAAAATGAAAATTAGTCCATATTATAATCAGTGGATCTTCTTCCAAAGATATCACTTGGCTTATTAGCCAACTTCAACAAATATTTCATGTTGTTGATCTCATAATATTTTCTATTACCACTTCAGTTTTATCCCAACTGTAGTAATATTAAAACTTCTAAAGCGTACTAATATATTGGGAGTGTAACAACCTGGAATTTTATCGATTAATTTGGGAATATTTAATTTATTTTAAATATTCGATTAATGGTTTAATAATCATATACCTCTCTTTTATTTTATAACTAATGGTAGAAAATTCATTTTTAATTTTTTTTACTAAAATAGATAGTTCGATGAAAAACTAAAAATGTAACCAAAAATCGTTTTTCGGATTTTTGATTTTTCATTGACGAAAAGTTGTCAAAAATGTTGTGAACACTCACTACAAGAACACGGGGCTATTTCGACGGTAAATAGCCGTCCACGGCCGTCGGAATAGCGTACATGGTTTTGTCAACTTTCGACGGCGATGATGACAATCTTTCGACGGCTTTTAACGGAAAACAGCGATGGTCTTCGACGATTAATGAGGTACACGTGAATCCACTCGTAATTAATAATCCGTCAATAGCCGTCGGAAAATTGTGACATGTAAGCCGTCGGTAGCCATCGGAAATCTGGGTTTATTTTCTTTATTTCTGCGCCTATTCGACTTCCACCAAATCTACATATATATATCAATATACTTCTCAAACCCATTCCATACAGATAATTCAGATATATATATAAAAAAACAAACAACATCACATATTATACCAACAACAATATTAACCATAATCTCCAATATATACAAAATCGTAAACTCCAATATATACGAAGTTAAGACCATAAACTTCAATATATACAAAATCAACCATCCAACATCCTCAAATATCCAACAAAACACTGGCCAATCAACGTCAAACATTAAACAACTCCACAAGATGTACCAAATCAATACAACACATCCAATCTCTCATCAAAGTGTATCAAACATACCAAAAAAATCATCCTCACCAACTCCAAATCAACATATACAACATCCAAGCACAAACACAGAAAAGCGTACCTATCAAGAGTTGTCATCGCCTCCGGAAGCACCAAACGACGAAGGAAATGAACCATGTTGTTGCACGTACTACGGCAAGCGCTGATTCAACTGCTCCATCTGTATAGCGTGAAGACGGTCCTGCTCCTGCAGCTGCTAGACCATGACTCTCAGCACTTTTATTTCGGCTTTGTCCTGCTCTTTTTGGTACGCTTGTTGAGATTCCCTAGCCTGCGAATAGGAAAAACCATTATAGAACTTTTCGATGACTTTTATAACAATTGTGTAACTTTTAATAGATAGTTTATTTTTATAAACTACCGCTTGGTTTCCATAACCAAAATGTCAATTTCGCTGCGTCGGATCCATGATGGAGTCAAAAATAGCTCTTCCTCCTCGCGGGTCAACGCATCGTGATCCGATCCCTCTAGCATCTATGCTCGTGCCACATGAAACTTTGCCTACAATGCTAAAAAGGTTACATTTGAAATTAACACAATATTATTTTAATTCTTCAAAGCTAACTACTTAAACTAATCAATATTAATAACTTAAAATTCAAAATATGCATACATATGCAGCCGTCGCCTTATCCTCATCTTCCCATGCATATGTAAGATTGCCAGCTTCGTCCGTTTGTTTTATGGCATGGGTATGAGCAAATACTTCCATATATGAGACCGGACATCGATGCGCTCTTTCCTACAATAAATAATGTATATATATTACTGTTTATATTAACTTTTTATTAATAACTTATAACTTAAACTATATAAATGTAATAACTGTTTATAACCGCAATTAATAAATTTACCGAATCCTCACGACGATGCTTGAATGACTTGGAACCACGACGATGTGTTACTGGGTTCTTATTTCTATTCGTAGAGTTCCTCTCTTACTCCGCCAACAAATTTAAATAATTGAACATCATATTTAATAGTTGTAAAACAAAGTAATGATATATATATATATATATATATATATGATAGATTAATTTCCTTGAACTCATCATTGTTCCACCAGGCAACCCAAGCATCCCATACACTGGCACCCATTCAGTTCGGTTTCTTCCACCTTTCCTAAGTCCCGATATTGTGTCCCAATGATTCTTCGCTATTTTAGAATTTCAGTGGCCCTGCACAAGGGAAATGTCTGCTACCTGTAGATCTACGGAACCCTGCACATTGAGAAAATTAAATATAAGTTGTACATTTTAAGTAGTCAACAAAATGTAAAATGGTAATCTATAAATATGTAAATTTAAACTCACCAAAAAGTCCTGCCAGATGCTCTCTTTGATCGGGTCAGGGATCTTACTCCTTCGGAGCCAACAACTAGTCATCCTACACATATATGCCTGCTTAGAAATACTAAGAACCGCTCTTGATGGTTCTAAATCAAATCCACTGTGCTAAATTTAAAACATAGCCTTAGACTATTATATATATCGTACACAAAATATTTCTAATGTATGCTACAAATTTTAATACTTACGATCCATCGGCTTTGGGCTGTAAATACACTACTGTTCGTGTTACTAGCTCTGAAGGGTCACTGTAATCACGTCTATTCCCTCTTTGAGAACAAGAGGGGGATCCATAGTGGAAAGAGGTACGTCTTCGGAAAAAAAGATATAATACTTGTCACGTAGATATCAATTTATTATGTCAAAATATATAATTCATAATAATTATGAGAAAAGATATCATAATTGATGAGAAAAATATGACATGAATAATCCCATAAATTACCTTATATTAAATTGCATATTAGCAATCAGTCTCATCATTTTCTAATTTGGACTCGGTTTCGTACGGTATATCGTTTTCCTTTGTAGTTTCAGATGCTTCTAATAATTATGAGAAAAGATATCATAATTGATGAGAAAAATATGACATGAGTAATCCCATAAATTACCTTATATTAAATTGTATATTAGCAATCAGTCCTCGTCATTTTCTGATTTGGACTCGGGTTCGTACTCTATATTGTCTTCCTCTATAGTTTCAAATGCTTCTACAAATACATTTGATTCATCAATTAGAGGTCAAAAATCCGTGTGATCTTCCGTTATTGTAATTCCAACATTTTCCTCGATATCTGCCTAATAGGCTTGTTCGTTTGGAATATTCTTTCCATCAAACGTAAACCTTGCCTTTGTTTTAAAAACTGCTGACCAGTCTGCTTTATCTCTTTTTAGTGATGGATAAGGGGTATAATAAACCTGTAGGGCTTGTTTGGCTAGTACAAAAGGATCGTACTTTTGATAACGCAAGGTATGTTTTATTTCTATAAGATTATAATTTGGATGCACGATAACTCTAGAACCAGGAACATTGTTGAACCAGTTGCATCTAAACAAAAAACTTCCTTCGTCGGTCTAGTGAAATATGTCAATTGCAAAACCTGGGTTAACACACCATAAAAATCATTTATATGATCATTTGGATTATCACCGCCTTTAACAATTATACCAGTATTGTTAGTTAATTTTTCAGCACCATATTTTTTGGTGTTGAATTTATATCCATTAATGAAGAATATTGGATATGTCTTAACTTTTATTTTTGGTCCCATCGCTAGATGTTTTAATCCTTCATCGACCACACAATTTGTCGGATCATAAACGTAGTTCAAAAACCAAGTAGCAAAATCTTTGCTTATATCGCCGCTTGGATGTTATGATTCATAAACACTGCAAACATAGATAATATATTGCATTATGATTAATGTACATGTATAGTATCAAATTAAATAAATACATCCATACTTGTAATTTAATATTACCTAATAAATGGTGCAACTTCAGTACAATTAAGAAAAATATATGTGGGTGTTACATGGTAATCTCTATTATCTAACCATACTTCCACCCATTTTCCAACAGGTTGACCCTGTTGTCCAAAAATAGATAACATTACCTCAGAAGAACAATCTTGTTCAATGGCTTCATCATTACGCTTAGCACTTTCAAATGATAAGTTCACATGATTACTGAAATAATGAGAAAAAAGAACTAAGCTTCTTCTTCGATATATGATTTGCAAATTGAACCTTCAACTCAAGATTTTTGTCTCACTGTTTTCTTTAAATGATTTAAGTACCTAATAGAAAATATTTCAATTCAAAAATAACATATACATATGTAATTAAAATAATATTTACCATACTCGATATTAATACCTTACCTCTCGAATGGATACATCCATCCATATTGCATAGGACCTCGAAGACGTGCTTCATATGGAAGATGAATGGGTAATGCTCCATTACATTAAAGAAACCTAGAGAGAATATTTTCTCCAATTTGCAGAGCAGTACAAAGATTCTTTCCTCAAGTTTACGTAGATGATCAACTTTTAATGTAGTTGAACAAAGCTCCTTATAAAACAAACTAAGTTCAATTACAACCTTCCAAACTTTTCTGGGCAACAGTTCTCTGAAAGCGACGGGCAACAATGTTTTCATCATTATATGACAATCATGGCTTTTCATCCCACTTGGTCTCCCGTTCTTATAGTCGACACATCTATAAAGATTAGAGGAAATCCCATCAAGAAATCGTAATCCTTCCACCCATTTCAACAGTATTTTAACTTGGTTGTTGTCCGACTCTTAGCATGCTTTGGGTTTTTTAGTGTCATTTGGCTTGATATGAAGCTCGGGACGATTACAAATTCCTTCTATATCACATCTTGATTTCAAATCGTCCTTAATCTTTCCTTTAACATTCAAAACTATATTAAACAGATTATCAAATACGTTTTTCTCGTTTTGCATCACGTCAATGTTATGACAGATTAGGAGATTTTTTCAATAATGCAACTCCCAAAATATACTTTGTTTGCACCAAATATGAATTGTCAATTTACCCTGAATTTCAATTTGTTATTCGGTTTCATGTATCTATGGATAATCCTTTACAACTTCATATATATCTTCTCTTGACCAAATTGATTGGCCGTCGCAAAGTCTCATCTCTATTAGCTGTGAAGTTTTTTTATCTCTTCTAAAAGAATTATTAACATGGATAAAACACTGATGACAACCAAATCATGAAATTTTCTTCCCATTTGATAAAGGAAATGCTTGTGTTTCTTCCATACAATAGGAACATGCTAAATGACCGGCCCTACTCCAACCCGAAAGCATTGCATATGCAGCGCTAATAGTCTACAACAAAGAAGCAAACATTCGGTAAAAATATTTTGACACGTCGTATGTTTCAACTCTTTCATACCACAATGTTTACAACTCTTCGATTAACGGTTGTAATTAAACATCGATTCCCTGTGTCGGGTCATTTAGGCCAGGGACGACAACTGTGAGAAAAATATATGGAGCTTTCATTCACATCCACGAAGGTAGATTATAAGGTAAAACGATTATAAGCCAAGATGAATATTTAGAACCAAACTGGAAAAACAGTGAAAATCCATCCGTACATAAACCGAGCCTAACGTTACGGCTCTCCGCTGCAAAAGCGGGATATTTCTTATCAAAATGCTTTCATGCTTCTCCATCAGCTGGGTGTGTTAGCGTACGTTCTTCCTGTGTTCTCACATTGTGCCATCTCGTATGATGCGCTGTTACAGATGATGCATATAAACTTTGAAGTCCATGAGTGATAGGTAAGTAATGCATACACTTGTATGAAACTTATTTTCCCTTCTTTTTTCTTGGTTGTATCTTATTTTGGTTACATATCCTTCAATTCCTAAGATTGATGTTTTCTTTTCAAAACAACATGCAACCATTTAAACAAGTATCTATTTTTTGATATGGAAAACCAAAAGAAGACATAAGTTTTTTTCACTTCATAATGATTTTCGCACATTAAATTATCGGGTGGCGTATGTCGTTTAGCAGCTTGTACAACAGTTGTAAATTCGGCTTCTATGAGGTTGTATTTTGATTTCATCGCAATGTACTCTGCAGTTACTGATAATTGAGTGTCGCTTGTATAGCCATTCCATAAGGGTTTCTTAGTAGCATCCAATAAATCATATATTTTTTCGCTCCAATAGTTGGTTCCTCTTCCATGTTAACATCGCCATTATCTACTTCAACGGTAGGGAACATTGATCGTGCTGCATCTTCAACCATATGTTCTATGAGATTCGTTGTACTAATTTCATCACCAACTCCTCCTCTGACTATTCTTGATTAGGTGCTATAATTTCTCCATGACGATCCCTCACCAAATAATTCGGCACGAAATCCTATTGGTGCAAATAAACTCTAACCATATCTGGTATCAAATGCTTCAACAGTTTGCACCTATTACATGGACAACGAATATCTTCGTTGTTTCCATTATTACTTAAGGCAAATTCAATAAACATATGTACCCCATTACAAAAATGTTCACTTATTGAGCCTCTCATTTCCCTTTGTTGTTCATACATCTAGCTCCGATCAGTAAAATAATTGATCGTTTTTCCTACTTTAAAACCTATGATAGAAATTAAATTTAGTACTAATCATTTAATTTAATGGATTGACATTATATTTTTTAATTAAAAAGTATTTAACTATAATGTTATTGAATTTGCAAATTTGCGCCTTTTTGCGTCTTCTTGCACCTTTTGCACATTGAAATTGCTTTTGCACTTTTTGCGCTTTCTTACATCTTGAATTGGTTTTACGCCTTGAAATGAATATAATATTAAATTTTTAGCTTCTATATTATTTTTTGCTTTGATGGCCGATCATCCTACTTCCCATTACAAATACGGTAGTAATTATATATCATAAATCAATTCATTTTGAACGATTTCACAAAATTTTGATAGCACATCCCACGTGTTCCCTATATCATACGCAAATGCGTGTACAAAGAACAGAAAGGAAGTGCCATCGAAATTTTGTGAAACGTTTAAAATAAAATTATTTACAAAATGTAATTATTTTATAGTATTTATAACTTGTCTAATATATAGACAAATCCAACAAATATTATATTAGATGAATATGAATGTCCATTTTGTAATAAAAATGAATATTCATATAACGATCATATATAATACTTGTCAGACGGGGCCATGATGTGCACATAAATGTGCATATTTTTACCACCATATTTATTCTATTTAAATTAAATAAATGATCATATTGGGTATTTTAACTTGTTTTAACCATAATTCATATTAATTCCAAATTATCACATATTCATCTTCATCGAGGGGCAAAAAGGTCATTTGTGTGCATATATTTCTTTGAGAAAAATTAATTGAAATTTTTTATATATTTTTGTACGAATTTGGTCTCAAATAGGAGTGGTTTCATGAAGAAATATGCATGCACAAAGAATATAAAGGAATGAAGATGGAAATAATTCAAAGTGAAGATCATGGAGGACCCCACCTACCCACCTACCTTAATGTACAAATTAAAGGCTAAAGCACATGCTTTTGGAGTTAATGGTTTCATGTACACTTAATGGGGTATTAAGACATGTTAATGATTACTTGGCCTCCACACTTCCTAAAGGACATTTTGGGCATTCCCCAAAAATATGAATTAGGGTTTCATACATGTATAAATACCCATATGTTTCATGTAATATCTCTCCTCTCTTCTCTTAGTCTCTCTTAGTCTCTCTTCTCATTAGTTTAGGCTTAAAATAAAAGAAAGCTCTCTTTCTCTTTTCATGGCTACTTAGCCATTTTTATTTTATGTAATTTTATTTTCGTGCAATGTTAATTATTGTTTCCTTTAATTACATGTTCATTTCCTTTTATGCAAGTAGTGTAGATCTCTCTTATTTCATGCAAGTAGATTAGTTTTTCTTTTTCTTTTTCTTTTCCTTTAATGTTGCAAACTACATTTGTTAATAAAATGACAAATATGAGAAGCTAGACCCCTTCAATTTAGGGGTAATGAAGCTCCCTAATTAATGTAGTTCAACATTTTGTTAATTCATGCTCTCTTTTTGTGCTTAATGGCATTGATAGAATTGGTTTAATTGTTGTTTTTGTTTTGAATTTGATAGCCTATATTGTTGACACCAAATAGGCTATACTTAAATAATCACTAACACAAATGCCTCTTCATCAAAATATGATTATGGCATAAGAAAGTGATTTGAAATTAAAATTTGATGGTCTATGTTTCTAACCAATAGTTAATAGTGTTTGCGCCAAAATTGGTCACAAACACCCAATACTGCGAAAGCACCCGTTTACGTACTCAAATCAATAATGATTAACACAGAACTCAGCAACAATCAATATATAATTCAGCTCTAATCAACAAATCATAGTAATTCACGAACAACAATCACAAACACAGGATTTATAGTGGTTCGGCGTTCGCGCCTACGTCCACTTTGAAGGTTTTCTCTTTATTGCTTTGCTTGATTAATTCGATTACAATGGATTGTAGCTGATAATTGCTTTGAAATCTGAACACAACAGCGATTCTGATAGTTAAGCTTGAATCCGGCAGAGTCTTGGCGTTCAATGGCGGAAAAGATCCCCTTTTCTGAAGGCTTCAGGGTGCTATTTATAGGCGTTGGAGGCCCAGATCTTGCTGAAACTTCGTGAGACTCCTTCTGGCACGTGAGTGGGCCCATGCGACCGACCCCACCAAGTTTCGTCTCGATCTGACATCGGTTCGAAGTGATTTCGAACCCATCAACAAATGGTCCAATCGAGCTGAAACTTGGCAGGAACAATCTTTACCTCATATGGAAACTACTGTGAAAATTTGGTTGCATTTGGATCTATGGTTAAGGAGATATGCTCGGTTCGAAATTGGCCTTCTCGGTTGGCTGGGTCGTTCGAACCCATGATTTCGAACCCTTCGTTTCGAATCCATCAGTGCACGTGGGCTTGCAGTGACGTGGCGCGCAATATTCGAATCGATCCTAACTTATCTCCGAATGGACCGCTTCGACTCCGTGAACTACGGCGAACACGTCATCTAAACCAATTGACTCGGTGGATTCGAAATAAGAAGTATTCCTGGTTTCGAACGTGACTGATTCGAATCCAGGAATCTTCATGGGTTCGAACTTGATCGGTTCGAACTGGATCACTCGATGGGTTCGAAGTGAGGATGTGAGGCCGAGTGAAGTCATGGATTCGAAGGTAGGCCACTGTGGTGGATTCGAAGGCGATGGAGTCGAGGTAGGTGCTAGCTGATGGGTTCGAACGTGGCTTGGGTTCGAACTCCATGGCTTCGAAGGCAAGGACGTGGATGGGTTCGAACTAGGTGGGTTCGAAGGAGAGAGCGTGGATGGTTTCGAACTGCATGGGTTCGAAGGAAAGGGCGTGGATGGGTTCGAAGAGCATGGGTTCGAAAAGGATGGGTTCGAACTTCATGGTTTCGAACCAGACAATGACCATTTCTCTTCACACTGAATCCATCATATCTTGAGCATACGAACTCGGATTGACTTGAAACTTGAAATGATGGCTCCTACAACCTTTCTTGTCGTGACCTATCAATTGTGGCCTGATCCGGACTCGGGCGAAATTCATTGATATCCATAGCTAAGTGAAGTATATCCAATCTCTGAGATGAACTGTTTCCCGTTTTCGACCAATCTTTTGGTATCACGGCTTTGCCAAAAAGCGGGATAACACTTTGCCCCCCAAAACATGCCTTGCTGTAGGAAGGTGTGTTTTGTAATGCCTTGAGTTGGATGTTCGTATCCGATCATCAACCTGCAAAGAACTCAATAGTTTCATATGTCCTCAAATGACGATCGTTCGGGATCGAGCCATTTGGGATGAAGTGCGGCCGTTCATGGTCAAGCGCTCAACTTCAAACGACGATCGTTCGTGATCGAGTCATTCGAGGGGAAGTGCGACCGTGCGCGGTCGAGCGTATAAATTCATGCTTCGATCGTTCGGGATCGTATGCTGCTTGAAGTGAATCGGGACCGTTCGCGGTCCGTGCCGTTCGTGGCATAAGATGGAATAGGACCGTTTGCAGTCGATGCCGTTCGCGGCGAATGATGAGATGGGGACCGTTCGCGGTCGACTGCCGTTCGCGGCAAATGATGATCGTTCGCGACCAAGTGCCGTTCAAGGCGAATGGTGATCGTTCGAGGTCGGATTTCATAATCAGTGAGCCATGACCGTTCGCGGTCGATGGCGTTCGAGGCAGGAAGTGATCGTTCGCGATCGTGTGCCGTTCGAGGCAAATCTGTGACCGTTCGCGGTCTGTGCCGTTCAAGGCAGAAAGTGATCGTTCGCGATCGTGTGCCGTTCGAGGCGAATTCGTGGCCGTTCGTGGTCGGATGTCGGACCTCAAGTGACGACCGTTCGCGATCAAGCCATTGAGGTAAGGTGAGTTATGACTGTTCGAAGTCGGGTGCCGTTCGAGGCGGATTGTGTGTGTGCCCGGGAGGGCTTGGTGTTATCGATGCCAGGGTCACGTTCGGGTGAGCTCCTGGATCGTTTGTCAGGGCGGTTCATCGCCATCTCAGAGCATGCCTAAGGATCGTTCGCGATCCCGTACATGTGTAAGTAGCTTAACCATTCCAGAGTTATCAGAATCAAATATCTATTTCACGGATGAGCTTCAAAAACAATTGTCCAAACAAACAGAGTCTAAATGTTCAAATCAAAATGAAACGAAAGTAAAGCATGGATGTCGAAGTGTAAGTTCCCACTACGAAACGGTCGATGATCACTCAGAGCATGCCTGGAGATCGTTCGCGATCTCGCGCATGTGTAAATGATTTAATTGCGGTAGTGGAAGCTTACGACTTGTTCATCGTTATCTTACTCAATTGATAACCATACGGTGCCTTGATTCGGGGTCGCCCCTAGCTGATGTGGACGGTGGTCGTTCTGGTTCCGCCACAGGAGCTCGTCTCCTTACATATTGAAGGAGCATACCGTTCCTGATATGCCCTTCCACCTCATCCTTCAGGTGCCTACAATCGTTAGTGTTATGACCATTTAATTCATGGAATACACAGAACTTATCTGATTTCCTTTCGTCAGAAGTAGGATCCCTTCGCATCGGCCTACGGTACGGAATCTGTTCTTTGGTATCCTGATAAATTCGTTCCAGGCTCTCGTTCAACTCAGTGTAGGTGGTGAATCGCGGCTCCCTTCGTTGCCGCTTCGATCTGTCTCTGTCATTCTCAATCTTTCTTTTACCTCTATCCTTGTCCGAATCCTTTTTAAGAGGCTTTTCGTCTCTAAATGCAAAAATTTCTATCCCATCTCTTTCTTCTCTCTCGGCATTCACATCTTCTAATCGTAAAAACTTTTCTGCTTCATGATAGAATTCCTCCAGATCTGTGGGTGGATCTTTAGTCAATGAATTCTTGAACTCTGTGCCGTCAGCTATTCCGGACACAGCTGCCATTACCACCATGGATGGATCTGCTCTATCCACTGAAGCTGCTGCTGCATTAAATCGTGCCAGATAACTTCTCAAGGTCTCTCCGGCCTTCTGCTTTAGGGTTGCCAGAGTCATCACGTTCTTGGGTCTTGTAATATGAACCCTGAATTGCCTCATAAATCTCTCTACTAAACCATTCCAAGTTCCGATGGATCCGTTCTCCAACTGTCTAAACCATAGTGCAGCGATATCTGTCAAGTATAATGGAAAACACCGGGCCATAACCTCCTCCGATGCCCCCAGTACTTCCATATGCCTCATATATTTTGTCAGGTGGACCGTGGGGTCCGTTCTCCCGTCATACATATCCAATGATGGTAGTTTGAAATCAGGCGGGTTCCTAGCTTGCCTGATTGCTGAAGTAAAAGGGCTTCTATTAACATCTTCCAAATCTTTGTTCACCATACCGCCTCTCAAAGCTCTCCTAACTATCTCTGCTAATCGGTCATTGTCTCCGAGATGTAATCCTTGTTCACTACTTCCAACCTGCCCTCCGAGTTCACGAGGTAACTCCGGGATCTGCCCCCTTGACTGAGCGTTTGCATCTCTACTACTACCGGGTTGCGCAGATGCTCCCCTTTCTCTCTCCGAAACTGGATCAACGTTCTCCAAGGGTGTGCCCCCTAATCCAGGTGCTACTCCGGATGGTCCTGCTCCGTTCTGGACTCCATTGGCTTCCCTATTCTGTGCTCCGAGCTGTCCTATCTGTCGGAGTAAACTCTGAATCATGTCCTCTTGCCTCTTCATCATAGTTTCCATCTCATCCCTAGTGATGTATATCGATGGTTGATTCGCTCCTGAGGAAGCCTCTTGGCTTCCTTGTGGTTCGCTTCTCTCAGGCCTTGGCCTCCTACTTGATTGTCTTGCCATAATTCCTAAATCTGAACTCCTGGATTTCCAAATTCAACTTCTTCCTGAATTAGCTTCTCAGTGAAAGCACCAAAATGTTTGCGCCAAAATTGGTCACAAACACCCAATACTGCGAAAGCACCCGTTTACGTACTCAAATCAATAATGATTAACACAGAACTCAGCAACAATCAATATATAATTCAGCTCTAATCAACAAATCATAGTAATTCACGAACAACAATCACAAACACAGGATTTATAGTGGTTCGGCGTTCGCGCCTACGTCCACTTTGAAGGTTTTCTCTTTATTGCTTTGCTTGATTAATTCGATTACAATGGATTGCAGCTGATAATTGCTTTGAAATCTGAACACAACAGCGATTCTGATAGTTAAGCTTGAATCCGGCAGAGTCTTGGCGTTCAATGGCGGAAAAGATCCCCTTTTCTGAAGGCTTCAGGGTGCTATTTATAGGCGTTGGAGGCCCAGATCTTGCTGAAACTTCGTGAGACTCCTTCTGGCACGTGAGTGGGCCCATGCGACCGACCCCACCAAGTTTCGTCTCGATCTGACATCGGTTCGAAGTGATTTCGAACCCATCAACAAATGGTCCAATCGAGCTGAAACTTGGCAGGAACAATCTTTACCTCATATGGAAACTACTGTGAAAATTTGGTTGCATTTGGATCTATGGTTAAGGAGATATGCTCGGTTCGAAATTGGCCTTCTCGGTTGGCTGGGTCGTTCGAACCCATGATTTCGAACCCTTCGTTTCGAATCCATCAGTGCACGTGGGCTTGCAATGACGTGGCGCGCAATATTCGAATCGATCCTAACTTATCTCCGAATGGACCGCTTCGACTCCGTGAACTACGGCGAACACGTCATCTAAACCAATTGACTCGGTGGATTCGAAATAAGAAGTATTCCTGGTTTCGAACGTGACTGATTCGAATCCAGGAATCTTCATGGGTTCGAACTTGATCGGTTCGAACTGGATCACTCGATGGGTTCGAAGTGAGGATGTGAGGCCGAGTGAAGTCATGGATTCGAAGGTAGGCCACTGTGGTGGATTCGAAGGCGATGGAGTCGAGGTAGGTGCTAGCTGATGGGTTCGAACGTGGCTTGGGTTCGAACTCCATGGCTTCGAAGGCAAGGACGTGGATGGGTTCGAACTAGGTGGGTTCGAAGGAGAGAGCGTGGATGGTTTCGAACTGCATGGGTTCGAAGGAAAGGGCGTGGATGGGTTCGAAGAGCATGGGTTCGAAAAGGATGGGTTCGAACTTCATGGTTTCGAACCAGACAATGACCATTTCTCTTCACACTGAATCCATCATATCTTGAGCATACGAACTCGGATTGACTTGAAACTTGAAATGATGGCTCCTACAACCTTTCTTGTCGTGACCTATCAATTGTGGCCTGATCCGGACTCGGGCGAAATTCATTGATATCCATAGCTAAGTGAAGTATATCCAATCTCTGAGATGAACTGTTTCCCGTTTTCGACCAATCTTTTGGTATCACGGCTTTGCCAAAAAGCGGGATAACAAATAGGCCATACTTAAAATAGATTTCATTTTCATTTTCTTTGTCAAGTTTCATTAAAGTTAGTAAGTGTTTTAAGGGGTGTGTTATAGTTTGATGGCTTATGTTGGCTAATCAATAGCTCAAATATGCCATAATTATGATAAACACATCAATTAAAACACTAATGACCATAAAAGAGAGATCATGATTTCATGTGTTGAACTACATGATTTAGAGAGTGGATTTATTCTCTAAATTGTCATTTAACTCTCATATTTGCATTTCTTTTCTTTTTGTTAGTTAGTTCATTTTCTCACTTAACTATCACTCGACTTTGGTTTAATTTGATTGAGTAGGAAATTTAAATCAACAATTCCCTGTGGATCGACCCATATTCGCCACGTGCTACATTCGTACACCGTGCGCTTGCGGTTATTTTTAATTTAAATTCGTTCGACGGTTTTCTAAACCGATAGAATTTCCGTCGACGAACAGGCCAAAAATTCTCTAAGGGATTTATAAAAAATAAAACACATTATGCACGTCTAATATGTTTATAGATTATCAATATTAGCATTATATATCAATATTATGCACGATTAGTTAATTATATAACATATATTAGCATTTGTACAATAGTTTATTTACATTTTACTATTTTATTAAATATATTATATTATATGAATTTTACTATTTCGAAAATATATATTATTAATGTCTTCAAATTCAACGAATTACGTATATAGTATTATATTTTATTTAAAATAATATTAAACTATAGCATACACTAGTTTATATCATGCCACACAATATTGTACCAAACTTGATTTTATATAAACGATTAAGGGTTTAACTACGATTAATATATTTTAATTATCGTTTTCAGAATTTTACAAAACCATAAACATAACCATTCAAATCAATCCTAACTAACCCAATGCTAACCAAATGCTAGCTCAAATGCGCATATACACTAAATAATCAACGTATATATTGGTTAGTGTAAATAAACTAATCAAATTACTAATTAAGGTTTAGGAAATTACTAATTAGGGTTTAGGGTTTATGTAAATAAAATAATCAAATTACTAATTAGTTAATGTAAATAAACAATCAATCAGCTATTATAAACAACTATAATTACAATTTAACCCTAAAATAACAAATCAAAATCAATTAGGGTTTAGGAAAAACCTGATTTGGAGATGGATGGAGAGTCTAGAGTTGATGGAAGTGATGATTGATGATGTTGGAGATGCTTCGAAAGACGTGGGGGGCTGGCAGTCGTGAAGAGGAGGTGGGGGAGTTGGCGATTTTGATTGATTTGGGTGAAAGGGAGAAAATGAAGTAGCTCTTGGCCAATCTGGCCTGTAAACACGTTTATTTCTGACGATTGTATTTGCGTTGGTTTTCGCCGGCCTATAACGGTTATTTTATTTTAATTACAGAAATGACACAAAGATGACGAGTCGTCGCCAGCCGTTGGAAATTTCCGTGGACGGCCATCGGAAGTGTGCTGTCGCTATACTATTACTCTTATAGTGACTGTGGCATATATATACATGCATATACAAATAGTATATGCATAGTTAAGAATATGATATGGTAAATATATGTATAAAAAGTGAGATGTGACATTTTTCAAATTTATTTAAAATAAAATAAAAGAGAACGATGTTGTAACGACCGTAATTTTAACACCTTGAAAAGGAGACATTTAAATTATTTTAAATATTCAAATGTAGAATTTTCAAACTTAAACAATTATGTTTTATATGATAAATAAGAAAGGTAAACTTATTTTTGATATTGAATAAAGATTTTGGTTTTCCATTGTAAAATTGACAAAAGTCGGATTCTGATACAGTAGGATAAATATTCGAGAAATTTGTTTAAAGGATAAATAATTCCTTTTAAATATATATATATATATATATATATATAATCAGTATCAAACTCATTTGATAATAATAGTAATTTAATTTATAATGGTTCGATAAATATATAAAACTTGTTTTATAAAATTGATAAATTTCGTCGCATATCGATAAATCAATGTCGTATTTTATAAGAAGATTTGGATATTGTTTTATATTATTTTATAAGTCAAATATTCTTTTTTTAATTATTTAAAGATAATAATAAATTTATTTTGAAGTTTGGTTTACACGATTAAATATTTTAACAAAAACGTCAAAATGTGACCGGAAAACGTTTTGTCGAAAATCAACGTTTTATTTAAAATAAATTGCCGCAACGTTATCACACCTTTGTTAATATGTTTTAACATATATATATATCACATATTATAATAACTAACATATTTACTTTTACTAAATATAATTAGAAAACTTCTAGAACAACATTAAGAAAAGTAAGTAAGTTTAAGAAAAGTCAAAAGTAAACATCAAATCCAAATCACATCAAAATCCAACAAAATTATTACTTTTCTTTACTTAATCTTTAAGTGTCTAAGACATAAAGTAAGGATGTGAATAATGATATTAAGTATTGAAAAAGTAGAGACTGATTTAGGTTGAAGTAAGTTTAGTTTGGTAATTTGGTAAGAGGTTATTTTGATAGATTTATCACTTCTTTCTTTTTCCATAAATACCCATCTCCTTTTTCACTTTCATTCAGACTTCTTCTTCTTTTTTTCTCAATCTTCTCCACCTTCTTCCTCTCTTATTTAATGGCTTCCATGCCATATAAAAAAACTATAAAGAAATAATGTCAAAATATTTAAAAAATATTCAAAAGAAATCAATGTTCATTCTCTTCAATTCAAACTCCTCTTTTCTCCATATTTTACCTCTTGTTCTCTTGGCCATAACTTCTTTAAAATTGAATCAAATTGCAAAATTATTTTTTTAAATCATGTATTTTTTCAGTGGCTACAAATTTTATGTTGACCACTTTGTCAAATTCTTAGCATAAATATATCAAAAATCCATTTATTTCCAATGCATTCTCTAGTCCAAGTTTTAAGCCAGAGAATATGCCATTTTGTTTTGATCATAACTTAATCATAACTGATTCAAATTGAGAAATTCTTTATTTAAAACCATATAATATTCTAGTGACTACAACTTTTATGTTGATTAATTTTTCATGTATTGAGGTTTGCTATACCTGAAACGAAATTATTTTAAGTACATTTTTGGGCTTTATATTTGTGAATCCCAGAATAGCTCTTTCTCTGTTGACCATATCTCCCCCAAACTAATCCGAATCGAGAGATTCTTTTTTTTAAAATCAAGAGAAAAGAATTTTCAAAAACTTTTCAATTAACAAGTTTTTCAAAATTTGAGAGTACGAGAGTCAAAAACAAAAGAAAACATGACCTATTTTTCCCGGTCTAATTTTGAGAATTCAAGTTCAAAGCTCTACCACTTCTTCTCTATGCTTTCAGCCAATCTCCATTTCAATCCTTGGCCAAGCATTAGGAAGGAGAAATTCGGGCTTATTTTAATTTGGTTTTCAAAGCTTGGTAGGAAGTATGCGTTAGATCTCAACTTCCTTACCTTAAAGTTTGACGGAGTGGAATCCAAAGTGAGTACAACTCACTCTTTCTAACTCACTGATATTTTATATAAGTGAGAATAAATTTTTATTTATGATGATCGATGATTGTTTGGATGATATATGATATATTGTATATATATATTGATTGATATTTGGATATATTCCTGCCTAATATTGTGATATATTGTGATATATTCCTCACCAGTATTGGTTTTATTTACAAATATTGTGATATATGTTATTATCATGTGATATATGATATTTTGGATGTCGTGATTGATGTATTTAGTGCTGTTGCAACATTGGGCCTATTTTTTGTAATTTAGAAATATTAAAGTGATGGATTTCAAATTAAAAAGGATTTTCAAGTGATTTTGAAAATAAATGTTTTTATAAATTTTGAATCATTATAAGGGAATGGATTTATTTTAAATAAATAAATTTTAGAATTTTTATGTTATAAAAATTATTATTTTTTGGGAAATAAAACCAGAATGTGGTTTTTGAAATATGGAGTCAACTATTTTATAATTAGTTTATTATTATAAATAGTTTTTATATAAGATTTATAAAATTGAATTTTTATAAATAAGAATAATGGAATTATAAAGGAGTTTTGTAAATGTTTAAAATGAAGTTATAAATGGATTTTATTAGTGAATAAGATTTATTACTTATGAAATTATAAAATCAATGAATTTGTAAACAAGAGAATTATAAGTGAATTTACTTATAATTGGATTTTGGCATATAAACGAGATTTAAATGAAATTGGTTAATTAAGGGATTTTATATATGGAAGTTTTTATAAAATAGAAATGTGAATTCATAAACATTGTTTTAAAAATCTGGAATCAACTTATTTTGATAAGTTAAATATGGAAACTTATTAAAGGAATTTCATCCACATTTTGGACAGTGGATGATCCTTGCAATATAATGAAATTGGTTAGAAATTAAATCCACAATTTTGGACGGTGGATTATCCTTTAATAAATGTGTAGAAATATTGGATTTGGTAAATGAACTATATTCACGATTTTGGATAGTGAATAATCTTTTAAATTAAATAAATGTTTTGAAAGTGATATTTTAAATGAAGTTAAATTGTTGAAGATGTTTTAAATTGTGTTAAGTATCGAAACCATAGATTTCAACATTTATTGTTGAAACAGACGTTTTCGAAAAATAAGGAAATGATGGATTATAACACCGTTGTTATAGTAAATGATTTTCGAAAAGAAATGTTCTGTATAATATATGGGATTTATATATCTATCTAATTTTCGAATCCCTATATTGATGATTTTGGGTTGTCATAATGATGTTTTACGCAACATTCGCTTTGACCCAAATAAATATGTATAAAAAGTATGTTTTCCTTAAAGAATAGAATATATACTTAATCCTGATTTAAGTATATGTAATATTTTCTAAGTGTTGAAAATAAATTGAATTGTGAATTACTTATTATTAAATAAGTACATGGAAATGTTTCCCAGTATAGAAAAGTTGAAATGGTTTTGAGAATTATATCATTTTAAAGATAATTCGAAGTGAATATTTAGAAAGTGATTTAATTAATAAACGATTAATTAAAAGGGCCTAGTGATTTCTTATGGTGTTGAATATTTGTTTGTTTGCCTTGATAGTTAAATAACCGACTATCAAATTTGACTGTTTTAGTTCCTCGACTTGATGTGGGAACTATTTAGTCGTGCACTTAGTACGTAGCCATCTGTGTAGGCTTGATTATCGTTTGTGTTGAGGATGTTGATTTGTGTAGTGCGTAGTATTATTTCAATCTATCAAGCTTCCTTCTTGGCCGAAGGATTGCAAGTTAAAAGTTGGAGACGTGATAAGTCTATGAGACTTAGTTTCTGTGTGAGGTTGAGAAATGCTTTTGCGTTGTTGGTGCGAAGAGACCAGGATCGGTTTATCTGAAAACCACTACGGACCAACGTTTATGCGACGATTGTGCAGGTTGGTTATGATGATATTGATATTCTGGATTTTCATATTGGAAGACTTCTTGTTGATCATTTGGGGTTAAAATCTCAATATAAATCCAGTAGCAGTGGTCTCTTTGTTATGGAATATCTAATGCAAGGACTATTTTCGCTACTAATCCTAGGGATTTCCTGACAGGATGTGGTAGGGAAGTACCTTCGGTTTGTCCTATTCTTGGACAACTTGTTTGGATGTTTGTCTGATATTGCATTTCTAAGATTACATACATTGGTTTTTACAAACGTACATCAGTGTTGGCGGAGAAGGCGTCTTCTCTTAGCTTAACACCCTCCTTGAGATGTATGAGCTTAAGGGCTGTATTTTTGTGGAAGGCAATTAGTAGTTAACGGAAATGGCTGTGTGGCATTCAAAGTGATGTGATATGTGGTATGTGAAAGGTAATCGTTACCTTTGGCCTCATCAATCGGAAATGACCAAAACATGATTAATGCAGCAGGGCTAAGTGGGTCGCTCCCAAGTAGAGTATGATTATCCTCTTCTAGATATATCTTTACACGCAAGAGGGCGCTACTCTAAGCGCAAGAGGTCATGGGACCGCTCTAGGGCCAGAAAAGGCTTCGATTCACCACAACGAGTGCGATCATCGCTTCCGAGGGACCAAGGCCTGTACTCTGACAAGCCTAATTCCCTAAAGGGACAAACTCTAGCTCCCCATCATTCTGAAGCCCTGCCTCTTGTTAATATCCTAAGTATTGATTTTAATGAACAATCATATAAACATTACTATAAACATTTCTTCGAATTGTGTAGTACTTTGAAATATATTATGGAGATATTTTATAGAGATAAACTAAAATTCAACAGAAGCAAATGAATTATATATATGAAGATTGATCAGAGCAAATGGAAGAGCAAAATTAAATGAAGAAGAATGAAATGCAAATGCTACAACGACAGAGATATTTGAAGTGATGAATCTTAAAATCTTTGTTAAAGACCTCATGACAATTATATTTGAAGATCATCAATTATTGATCTCAACCGAATCACAAAATATTCACAAATATGAGGTACTTTGAAATCTAAAAATCCGCAACACTTTATTGGAGTTCCTATTCTTTTTGAAATACGCATTTGTAGACATATCAAAATATGTATGTCGACATAATAGCCGCTTTTCAGTTTTTTATAATTCTAAAGAAAAGATTTTCCAGCCACCCATTCATTAATGGACATGTCCCTTTAACCACTATTTGAAGAGCTTTGGAATACGAAATTTCACAACAATTTTCTCTTCTTTACCTTGCTCTATCATATTCATACTTTTATGAGAAAGATCCATTACATATTCTTCCACTCTCTTTGCAAATCTACACACTTTTACTCCAATTCTCCAAGGATTTGCTAAACCACACAATATCAAAGAATTTGTACTTGAATTCTTATCATTCTCTGATTTCAACATAATTCTCAAAGAGTTCAAATGTATATTGCTATTGGAGGTCTATAGGATCATTGTACTGAATTTATGAGAATCTGCATTGAACATACAACTACACTCCATACTCTACCGTTGATTGTAAAAAGAAGAAAATGTTCTTGTAGCTTGTGAAGTCAAGAGAGTGATCTTGTAGCCCGATAAATCAAGAGGGTGCATCTTGTAGCCCATGAAATAAAGATTGTAAAGGTGTTTTTGCCACTTTTGAAATGCAAATGGTGATAGTGAAATTCTATATGGTTTAGTACAAGACTGGATGTAGGATTGGTCAATTCGAACCATTATGAAAGTCTTTGATGTTATTTACTTTACTGTTTTGCTTTATTACTTACTTATTCTGTGATTATTTATTTCTTTTTGCAATTTGAGTAGATATAGTTTTAAATTCATAAGTAAGTTTTAAATAGTTGAAATACACACTTCACCGCCTCTAGTGCATAAATAGCATTAAGATCCATTCCGCATTGTGTTATAGATAACCCAGAGCTCTACCCAATCCAAATCCAGAAAAGCATAGTCATCTTCTTCACTTAGGAAAGAACATACCGCCACTAGCCCCCTACTCTGACTCTAGATGTTCTAACATCAAAAAATTTCCTGAAGCGTGAGGTTTTATATCTGGGTATGGATCTCACTGGTCTTCAATTTATGTATGATGTGAAGATAATTCCTTCTAAGGACTTGGAAATTGGTTTGTTGTTTCACAAGGATCTAGTGGAGCAGTACAACATGTGGATGCAGCTGTCTATGGGCTCGATTAGTTTGAACAAAAAGAATCGCTTGATTGACAATAGAAAAGAAGGAGAGCGGAAACCATGATAAAATCAAAAGACACTCTCCGAATAAGTCGAAAAGTAAGAGAGAAATGGTCGCTGGGGACAAAGCAGCCATGGATGCTGAAGAGAAACTCTAGTCTTAGATCCGGGATATGGAAGACAAAACAAGATCCTGGACGAACAAGTCCAAAAAGCTCACGTGCAGACCCGCACGAAGTCACCAATGAAAAAATGTCATTCAAATCAAAATGGGAATGAAAGCTTAAACAAGACCTCAAAAATGAAAAGGACGAGAAAAATAAAGCTCTTAAGGAATCCCGATCTTATTGTGAAGAAATCTGCGACCTTCGGCAGGACAGAAGGACGCTACCAGACAAGGTCGTCGAGCTAAAAGCACGTATTGTCCAAACAGAGCAAGATAATACTAAATTCGAAAACAAAATTGGCTCCATCATCTTGCGCTTTTAGGTCAATGTTGTAAGATCTAACAACTTTCGGAGGAAGAGTATGCCGAGAACCTAGTTGAGGTCTATGAAGAAATTTTAAAACAAGAAAAGGAGGAACCAAGAGAGGAAGTAAATGAAGATGCAACAAAGTCCTGCAATTCGATGAGTTTGATCTGGAGGCCCTATCCGAGGGTCAGGTGTCGTGAGCCGCAAAAACTGCATCTTTGTCACAAGCGCCTGTCGAGGGTCATGTTGAGTCCAGTTCCTAGGGCTTGGTGGAAGACATGACTCCCATCATCTCAGAGTCTTAGGCAGCTGTGATTGTTTTTGTGGCGGCTTGCTACGAGGTTATTGATTTTTTTAATAATAATGTAATACTTTATTCAAGTAGAGTATTTATTTTGATATCTCAGGATTCGAACTCATGATCTTTAGAACCTATGTCTAGAATGTCATATCACTAACCAGTTGAGCTAGTGGTCCTCATATTGATATTAATACGTCTGTACTGGATCCGCCTATTAGTGTTGAGGGGTACAATCCTAATGACCCTAGCTACCTACCGCATTTGATTGCCCCCATCCTTCCATTCATGTACCCGATCCAGGAGGAGAGACAAGTCGAAGACTCCTTACATTCATGCGTCAACTCTGGTAGTACCTTATGTTGCTGGGTAAATATTCTTAACTGTATTAGTTGGTGAAGTATAATCTCCTGGCCTGGTGTTCTTTGTACGCTTCTTGTTGTCCTCCATTTTGCCATTAACACCTTAGTTCTTTCTCTCACTATTATTATTTTCAACATTCATTGTAACATTTCTAGCACTGTCGCCACTCTGCTTGATAGCTATGTTGCTTTGTATCATACTACTTGGTCCCTCTTGACCGTCATCAACTGACTCGACAGCCAAATCCATCGTCTCTAAGCGTAGAAATTGGGATGTATTTCGATCAAATTCTTCCATTTTAGATGGTTGATTTCTTTTGAGCCATCTACCAAAATCCGTCCTCAGGTGAACCCCTTTGACTGGTGCCTTCGACACAGTCTCTTCTTTAGGGTTTCTCACCTTAGTAACCACATTATTAAATCTTTTTAAAAGGGCATTCGGTCTCTTCGAAACTCTGATGCACGTTTGATAATGACATAACATCTTTTGATCGCACGATGTGGATCATGAATTGCTCCACTAGCTTTTTAGCCAGCAGATCAAATGATGACATGGACCTCGATGCGAGTCGAGTGAACCACATCGTTGCTACTTCATTCAGAAATATTAAAAAAATACCTACATTTGGCAACATCCGTTGCACGGACATTGTCCATATGTCATTCTACTTCAACAGACACTTTAGATAATTCGCTTCAATGATGTTTTCGGCGAACGGGGTCTGATCGATGATGAAAACCACTCCTCATCCCGTCAATACTGGCTTTCACTCAACAATCTTTTAAACATGTCCGCGATATATTTCTCACTGCCATGGGCAGTTGGACGGCGATCGTCGGGAACACCTTCGAGTGTTTGACTCTGCAAACGTTATCGATTA
This sequence comes from Allium cepa, assembly GCA_030765085.1. Taxonomy (NCBI): domain Eukaryota; kingdom Viridiplantae; phylum Streptophyta; class Magnoliopsida; order Asparagales; family Amaryllidaceae; genus Allium; species Allium cepa. The sequence continues at coordinate 247,781,391 of CM060930.1, forward strand.
TTTGCATGACGTGTAGGTTCCCCTGTCAATGGAGGAACCATTTGTCCCGATTCTCTTTGACGTCTAGCTGGAGCTAGTTCTATACCGTCAGTCTGAACACCGCCAGCCTGAGCACTGGCAGCTCGTTCACTTCTAACACGATCAACATCCTCCAAATTTTCCTTAGAGTCACTTAAGACATCCGTATCAGACCGATCAATAACACTGTTTTAAATCTCGGCCAATATCTCGGTCGAGATCTCAGTTGAAGGCTTGGGCAAAACGAAACATGAGATATCGGTTAATATCTCGTTTTGATTATATCAGTCGAAATTTACATATATCGACCGATATTTGGAGCGAAATGATATTCTGAGATATCCCCGATATTGTTTTTTTTAAAATAGGCCAATCTCAGTCTATCGTAAAATTTTTTGAACAAAGCCCTTTTCTTTCAGATTCAACTTCTCAAAAGATCACGTTCCTCGTCAAAATATCGAACTCCCTTTTCTCTAGAGAAAAAATCGTTCTTCTTTTAAAAAAAATCGAACTTCCTCTCCCAACATCCAACAGCTCGCGGCTCCTTTCAATTTTCGACTACTCGATCTCGCTTTTGACAGTCTGCAGCTTCATCTTCGACCAATCTCTTTACTCTCTACATGCATGTAAATTATGGTTGTTCCTATTTTAATGAAATTCAATCTTTCAAAAATTGAATATACAGCATAATTTAGAGTAAATTTGCAAGTAGATTTAGTTTGTTATTTTTACTGCATAACCTTCTGCAAGTAGATTTGCATTGCCTGAGACCCTTTGATTCTTGATATCACTTATGTGCATTTGCTTTTATTTGCATCAGTTCCTAATACTAATATTATGTAATTCTTACTGCATACATGTAATTGTATAGAACCCATTTTTTTTCAATTAATTTGTCGCATTTCATCTACTTATATGTAATTGCTAAAACTGATGATGTTTTGTAATTTTTGTTGAACAATTTCATATAGTTGAAGTATAATTGCATTATTTTTTCAGTTAGAATGGTGGAGATTAGTTGCAGTAATTCAATAAATGTTAAATAAACCAATACTATGCACTTTTTCCTATAAATTATGTGATGTGTTATACTCCGATATAGTCCCGAGGTGAACTTTAGGTCCGAGATGTAAATCCGATATTGGCGTCCTAGATGCACTCTTCTCGTCCGAGATCTCCCCCAATACGATACCGAGTCACTAAAATCGCCGAGATGAAACGTAACCGATATCCGAGATTTAAAACCTTGATCAATACCAATTGTTTTGACCCGTGGAACTCCTATTCCATTGTTTGCAGCTTTCTTTCTTGATGCCCTTGCATCCTTCCTCCTCATCTTTGCTTGTCATCTCTTCGATTTTGATCTGATGAAGATGATCTTTCTTTCTCGGAGACTGAAGGCGATGAATTCTTGTGGTTCTTTCTACTCTCTTGGGGTAGTTGGGACATCAAAACAAAACTTTTCTCCATCCTCTCCAAAATGGCATTCTGGCTCTCCACCATTCTCTTGTTCATTTCAGCCATCATACAATCTAACTTCACCTTTATCCCCATTTCTGGTGCATTGGAGTCTTTGCAAGAGTTGATTGACTCGTTTCTTCGCCACGGAGAGAACCTTCATTATCTTCTACAATAATGGCTCTAGAGGCAGTGAGCTTTTCTTTCTCTTTTCCAGAAACTCTTCTTAGATTCAACCGCAGATTCTTTCCAAATTAAAGTAATCACGGATCTTCAACAGAAATTTTATATCTTGCTTTTAGATCTCATCCATTCCAAGGTGAAAACAAATATTTACTCCTAAAATTAATCGCTGTATTTGAAAGCATCAAAATGTTTGTTTCAAAATTGGGACACACATCCAATCTAAAGACAAACGAAAAAAAACCTACAACTAAAAAAGGAAGATACAATTTTTAGAGTGGTTTAGCCAAATTCAATAGCATATGTCCATTATTAGCTTTATTACTGATTACGTTTGCGATTACAATTGAGTCACAACAATCCCAAAATTCAAACCATTCGGGTACAAATTCAGCAGAGCTTATATGCAAAAATCAGTTTGTAAAAAAAAGATCATCCTCTAGTTGCGTTTGCATGTGTATTTATAGGTGAAATCGGCCATCAAAATCGTTGGGATCGATATGAAGACGTTTTCGTCTCAAGATCCAAAAATTCAGCAGGAAGAATCGATCAGAATCAAAAATATCACGAACAAACATGGTTCTGTACCGATCGTTATGGATCAGTTTCGATCCATTTACCTATCCTTTTTGGCACCTCATTTTGACTTGGTCTTTGACTTCAATAGTTCATGGGTGGGCCCACACAATGAACAATGATGGTTCGGTACCGATCCTTATGGATCTGTGTCAACTATTCTTTAACTTGGCACCCTTAGTTCTTCATGCTTTGGCTCACAAACGATTAAGTTTTTTGCTTCTCACAAGGATCGGCACCAATCATATGGATCGGCATCACTCCATTTCTTTTCCGTACTTAGTCATTTTCCTTGCATGCTTCAACATTGATATATCTTGTTCTTCCCGATTCATTTCATGACCATTCAATAGTCTAGATTTGTCGAGATATCACTCGGTTCAAATGCGGGATAACAGAAATGCTTTCATTTATCATCTTCAATATCTGACAATCTTAATTCTCTTCTTAACAGACATCAGTTTACTTGGCATAAGTTACGAATGAAGTTAGCTGTCACAAACAAAGAATTTAAGGTGCTGTAAAGAGAATAAAACTCTAATTTATCACATGTAATTCCATACACTGATGATTAGGAAAAAGTATTTGTGCAACAAAGTTGGAGCATATGTTGCCAAAGTTTATCTTGGACCTTGGTTCATCGTTTGCCTATTTGTACCATCCATAACCATTGAAGTTCTTATGTGTCAGCTTGTAGATAAACCTCCGTAGATGTCTGAATTGCAATCTAATATTGGCACTATTTGTCGCTATGTAGCTGAAACTTGAGTTTAGCTTGAATTCTGATTATATAGTATCATTACATGTACACATGCAGGTGGGAGAAGACACATGGGCTTCTGATTGAAGGCGGTCTTACTTTGGATGCTATCAAGAAATCTGTAGCCGATGCTGCAATTGCTTTTAGAGATGGATTAAATGAGCTATTTGAATTCTTAGAGGTAATTTGATTTTGTGTTGGTTATTTTTATGATACAACAGATATATGCACTTTAGATTCTACTTCCTATGTGCTGGTTTGTAAAAATAACAAGCATAGAATAAAGTAATTATCTACTACTTTTATCATGATGCAAGTTTACAGTAACGAGGCATACTTTTTAATTTGTATCTTTGTAAATCTTGAAGGCTGGACTGGATGCATATATACTCATAAGCTCACGCCTCAACGTCAACTATATGATAAATGTCATATTTTCACTGTATCATATTTACCCACTTTAAGAACTACAAATGCAACCTTCTTTTGGTGTAAATTGTTGTAAAGGTTAAATTACCTACATCCACTGTGTAAGTTAAGTTATTGGAATTAAATTAAATTGTTACAAACTTCTTACTGGAAACAACATTCTAGACCGTGCATCCCAAAATTTCATACAGAAACCAATATTCCTTTGGTACATGCAACATATAGCTTTTTTTTCATGTTTTAGATCATTCAATCTAGGCCCGTTAACGGATACAGATAATGCTACATCTGCATAAGCATTTGAAATCCTTTCCAGAAAATATTGGATATCCATAAATATGGATGTCAGATAGGTATTGGATTTTCAAGTATCCATAGGCGGTTGATAGATTCAAACAGACAAGAAGGGAAAATTGATTTAACATATGACCGTTTTAACAACACTTAAAAAACCCAAAGGAAACAAGAGATGACAATAAAAATAATGTTCAACAACGAACTTGTGTCTAAAACATAATAAACTGATAATCTCAACTATTCATTATACTAAACAACACATAATATGAACTGTTATCTTGATAAGCAAACCAATTTTTGGGTTTTAAATAGCTTTTCGGATGTTGATGTGTAATTATTTTTCGTTTTCGGTATTCGTGGACATCCATGTAGAACAGTCCATGCAATCTGAAACATGAAAGAATCTTAGAGCTGAGGCTATTAAAATTTCTTTGTGGTAAACCATGCTAAGGATGCTAGGTTTAGTAAGTTTCCCTGTTGCTATATTACGGAAACGGATACACACACAAAGATTTCAGGATGGCTATTAATAAAAAGAATTTAACATAAACTTATTTAGTTATGTTTTATGACATGCTTGTTTTGAAGTAGCGGTTAAATTGTTAAAATGAGGTTTTCAGGCCATTTTTTCTAACTTTAACTCCCTTTATTCGTGGAACTCAGATATTTGCCCTCTTGTTGTAATTAATATCCCAAACTTCCATTAACCGAGCATTTACTCACATATACAAATTCGTTGATCTAAAACATGGTTCAACACCTCCAAATATTGATATCCATGAAAAGTCAAGTTACTGAACGTGATTTTGGATTCATATTTGTGTGGATCATCCGAGCGTTTTTATAGATCTTCATTTTTTCAGGGGATTAGATCAATGATGATCCGATGATTTGTTATTGATAGATAATAGTTGATAAACACTAAGTAATATTTATCAATCTCACAACAAATCATACAAAATAGAGAAGAAAAAGAAAACAACACAATTTTTATAGTGGTTACATCCACTTTATAACTTTGTTATTGAACTTCAGCTACAACTATAAAGCTTTTGATTTTGTTCAAATCATATTAGAGGGGACATAAAGGAATTTGGAGTTATTTTCACCAAGTTATGACCTTTCAAAGAGAGAGATCAATTTTCATCTTTTATGACTGATGTCCTAAATGATCGAGTAAATATCCATGAAAACTGGAGGACAATAGGGTGAAGTTTGATCAGTTTTGATAACTCAGATCTTATGGATCGGTATGACTCCATGCTATAGGAATCAGTATTAGCTATAGTGATTAGTACCGATCCACGCCAGAAGGATCATCATTTGCTATAGGGACCGATATTTGCTATATAGATTGATATTCGCTATAGGGTCAATATTTGTTACATGGATCGTCGTTTGCTACAGGGATCTGCGTTTGCTACATGAATCGTCGTTTGCCACATGGATCGGTGTTTGTTACAAGGATCATCATTTGCTACATGGATCATCATTTGCTACATGGATCAATACTGATGATCTATGCTATGGAGATAAGTACCTAACTAGGCTACATGGATCAATATTACCTGTAACAGCCCTAGTTTTAGATATTTATTTTATTATTAATTATTTAGTTTCAAAGTATATTTTATATAAATTGTGTCTAAAGATATAGTTTAATTATTTAATTTGAAGATATATTTTATAAAATTGCATATGTCAATAAAATTTAATAATAACTGTGAAAATTAAGCTATGTTTGAACTGGTAAAATTCGCGTTTAAAAGACGCGTCAATTTTAGGGTATAATTAACGTAATATAACGTGTGATTTTAAAACGTAATTTTTATAAATTTTTTTGATGTTTTAGACTGCGTCTGTTTAACGTAGTGTAAAAATCATATTTTCAAAAATTTTGGAGAAAAATATCAGTTAGAGATTTTATAACAAACGTTACGTTGCATTAACTGACAGTCTGATTTTAAATAAATTTGTATACGTTTTTCTAAGCTTTGCATAAATTATTGCCATTCCATTTATTGTTTTCAAACTAAAATCAAATAAATAAAATGAAGTAAAAACTTAACATGAAGTAACGTGTGAGACAAAAATCCAAGGAGAAATTTGTGCATGCCTAAATTGATACGATACATATCAACTCTTTCGTTCATCCTCTGATGTATACTTACCTTTATTTCTCCCCATATCAACGTATGCCTTAATTAAACCTTTTGTAAATCAAAACTGAATTGAATATGAGTTTGCCTTTCCTTTTCTCAGAAATAAAATCATGCATTGATAACTTCCCTTGTTTATTTCTTCAATCACGTATAAGCATTTATTCAAAGAGAAAACTGAAGCAAATCTCTCGGCCTTCCAGTAAATTCAAAAACTTATAATTTTTGCAAACTGAAAAAAAAAAGAACATAAAGTTACATACAAACTTTATATCCAGGCTTATATCACGCAACTTTTCATTTTGTACGTTTCTTTTTAAAAAGTTTTGCATTAAGTCTGGCCAGTTTGTTTATTAAATCAAACATAGGAGAATCAAAGCATGCTGAAATCACGCATGCATATTTACATATTTTCAAACTTTATATGTTGTGTAACTGCCTAAATCTTATATCACGTAAACATATTTATAACTTTTGTAACTGAAAGCTTTAAATCTCTACAGCTTCCTCTTTTTCCCCTGTGTTTTTGCCTATGATCTAGTATGGTATCTGCGAACGTCCAAATACATTTGTAAACATATTTAATACAAATCAAAATTTATGTAAATATAAATGAATCATCACACACGTATTCATATTTATATATATAAAACTGATACTTTAAACCATTTAAGCTGCTTGCCCTTTTCTCCCCATTTGTCCATTTGATTCCGTCTCAAACAAATCCTTTTATCTGCAAATCATCAATCTAAAATCACGCCTACATTAAATAGTATAAGATTTTGAAATCAAAGCTTCTCATAAAAATTGCAGTTATCGCATGCATTAAATCTAGATTTCAATTGGCATTTTTAAATCACGCATTCATACTTAACCTTGCCTATCTTTTCAACTTCTCAATTCCCATGTATATCTCTCTATTTCATCTTTATTATGCAATAAATAAATAAATAAATAAAATTTTCCGTTCCTAATCACACATATATACAAATCCAAGAGCACGGGGAAATTTTAAGTAACGCTCGTAATTTTGTTGTTTATTTTCCTCCACTAATCACGCAAGCTTTGTTTATATAAAGTAACGTGCATATCAACTCCTTTCTCCCATCTTCAATTTTCCAGTCACGCAAACCATTTCGTCCAAAATCAATGCATGTTTTAAATTCCATCAGCATTTATTTCTCCATAATCAAGCTGCCTCATCTTTTGCCTTTAATCACGCAGACTTGAAGGAATTCACAATGAAAAAAAAGGCTGATACGTTATTCGCAAGCCTTGCCTATATATATCTTTCATTCCTCTACATCTCTTTTATTCTGCCTTTCTTCCTCTATAGCCATCAGGTATATTTTCTTTTCTTCTTCAGTCTTTTTGTTTTTCCTTTCCTTCCAGTTTCTTTTTTTTTTTTTTTTTTTTCTTTTCACCCTTGTTTGCTCGGCCATTTCTCCCACCATGTGCCAGTAGGAATATAGATGCTAGCTTGAGTCTGCGTAGGTCTTAGAACTGTGTAATCTCTTGGAAAGGCATGTGTTTTGTGAAGGTTAGAAGATTTTATCTATACATTTTAAGGGATTGTCTGTTTTGAATTTGGAGAGGAGTAATGCCCATAATTATTTTGGTGATTGAAGATCTGTGATTAGTAGTCTAGGCAGGTCATATAAAAAGAAAAGAATTATATATAGAAAAACAGGGCAGTGAATATTTTCAGAGGGGAAGTCCTTGTTTTGTTTATCTATCATAATACTGGTTAGCATGAGTGTAAGTGAGTTGCCTGTTTTAGTTTATAATTTGGAGATTGTGGAAACCATTTGTGAAAAGATGAAGGGGTAGGATGTACATGTTGTATCTCTGTGTATATGTTGGTGTCAGTACTCGTATGCATCAGTGGAATTTGCAGTAGAAAGTAAATATAAATAGTAGGTAGGCAAGAAAAACATGCAGGTAGGTTTCAGTAGATGATTCTTTATGTGTACTTGAGGTATCAATAGGAGTTGGACATGTTGAAAGAAGAATACATAAAAAGGCTTCAGTGTTGGTCAAGTAGAAGTGGCCTCAGTTTCGTTCGAAGCAATTATATGATTCCCGAAGAAATTCCCAGATTGTCTCGAAGCAGAGGCGTTCTTGACTCGAAGTCTGGCATGAAATTACTCGAAGCATATAAGGAGGTGACTCGAAGTAATTTGTAGCAGTCACGAAGCAGTGGTTTGCCTGTATAGATGCCTGGGAAGTTATATTTAAGAAAATTTATATTGTCTAGAAATGTTTTAAAGTTAAGTTTAAAACTTAAAATGAAACTGAAATGCTTCAGATCTGCCTGGGAAGTTTTGAATCTAAGGAAATCTATCTGTAAAGTGATGTTTTAGAACTAAACCTAAAACGTAAGATTAAAACTGAATACAAGAGTTAAATATATGAATGAAGTAAGATATATATGGATGAAGTATGTGGTATTGTATGGGTTGGTTTGAGCGTGCATATACACGTATCAGTTGATCGGCCTGGGAAGTGTACTGGAAAATTTGAAATGTGGAGTTCGAACATCTTGGTATATAAAGCCACTTTGACATGTTTTGATGCCACGGTGCATGCTTAGCCATGCTGTATTGATGAAGAGGATACCCTGTGACAGTTCGAGCCTGGAAAGGAAAAAGAGATGAAACAAATTTTGCAAGTATATAGGTTAAACTGGAATTTTAGTAAATAAGAGAAAAGAAAACTGGGGAGGTAGGCTGCACATATATGTGCAATGTGCATGAGAAAACTAGGCAGTGGAGTGATGCACGTGCGTGCACGTATCCGTGTCACCGTACATGGAGAAAGAAAAATTTATGTGTACGGGTGTTCGTAGTTAACATCTTGCCGTAATTGTTTAGGGAAAATTTTCGTCGTAAATTTTGTGTGTTAGCACGGGGCACATATTTTGGGTATATTTAGGTCACATTATACGGTGGAGTGGTCGAGCAAGTCAAAACAATTTCCGTTCTATTTTAATCCTTTCTTGACCATACATTCTAAAGTCGCGTTTCAAAATATTTGAATTTGTTCTAGATTTGAATCTAGGCGACATCAGAAGAAATTTGATCGTTATTTTCTGTCGGTCTTTACCGGTGAATCGTCGTTTTGAATTCAAATTTTCTGCAACTTTCAGGTGAGTATTTCTCACCAGACATACGTATTTATATTTCGTAAATTTTTGCAAGTGTATGTGTAGAAATTTAATTCACTACTATCTGTCTGTAATGTTGTATAAAATGATGAACCCCATTTAAATGGACACCTCATCAGTTATTATCTGTTGTATGATATTCTGCAGTTATATTTTATTATTGTTTATTTACTGCTTAAATCACACTGCAAGTTCCCTGTTATATTTAGATTGTTATGGGCTGAGACGATAGGCCTAATTGATTATTATTGTTCATCTATGTTGTTAACTGCTTATCTGACAACTTGGGATTGCGGGTTTGAAATGATAGAACCCGGAGTTTATAAATTATGGATTGAAATGATAGAAATCCGTATCACTTGACCTAGGCTAGAAAACTATATACAGGCCCGTGGTCCTTATAATATTTTTCTGAAATATTTAAAATTATTTTGGAAGTTAAATATTTGATTTATTATCTTTAAAGGATTTTATTTGTTTTTTGAACAAATTTTAAATGAAATAAATAAATAAATATTTGAATAAAAATTTGAAATATAACTTAGTTTGGAAATTCTGGATTTTGAAAGATTAAGATTGCTGTTAATAAATAAATAAATAAATAAGTTATATTTAGAAATATTTATTAAGTCAAACGATCTACTGCAGCATTTAAATGCTGTCTTTTTGAAATTGGACTAGTTTTACCCATAACTTTAGGTAACATTTCCTAAGTGCTATAGAATCTAGAATTTGATTGTTTTAAAATTTATGGGATTTGATAAATTTTATTTTATATTTAAGTTTGGAAATCTTAAGATAAGATATTTATAACTAGATTTTCCTTAATAAATTTAAGATGAATATTCTGGTATTAAGTAAATTTTGAAGATATTTAATGGCTAAAATTTGGAGTTTTATTTATAGAATTTATGGGAATATTCAAGACTAAATAATAAAACATTGACTTGTTGAAAGAATAAAACCCAAATTTAGTTTGAACAGTAAATACTCCAAATTGAATATATATATAGAAATTGAAATGGTTTTAGGAACATAGAGTGATATTTAAATTATGGTTTAAAACTTTAAATAAAGAAATATATTTGTAAAGCTATGTAAATTATCTTCTTTACAAAGTAACCATAAAGTTAAATCATTTATTCTATATACTGTTGAATGTCCAAACCATTGTGTTTGGGAGTTATGGATTTTAAGGTAAAATTTCCAAAATATTATGTTTTGAAGATATAATTCAAATATTTGGTTTCCAGATATTATAATTTTAAGCAGTATTGTTTTGGAAAAGAATTATATTCGAATATAACGATACCCTATTGTTTTGGGTTTTAAAATGATATCGTATTTACAGTTTTGAAATAGAAATCATTATCCTGGTTTTAAAGAATAAACTGTTTTTAAATGACCACGGGTTATAATAACGTTTGGTTGGCAAAGAGACCGGGATCGGATATGGACATACTCTCTGTCGATACCGAAAACCACTTTGACTAACCGTGTGCGCGGTGGAGATTCCAGAATGAAGTAGGTTGGTGGTGACGGTTTCTTGAAAGGTATATACGTGGACCCGACTCCCGTGAGTTGGCATAAGGTGGCTAAAACAGGAGCGATTCTCGGATTAATGAGGTAGCTCCTCTGATCGAACGCACTTCTTCGTATACCATTCTATTGCTTATGTGATTGTTTGGGTGCACCCTTTGATTTGGGAGTGTTGTTCGAGGTGGGCGGTTGCTGCGGCTTCGCGTTACCACCGGTCCGGATAGCAATTGGTATATCTACCCTGGCATTGCCTAGTTGTGCCGTGTCACCTACCATATCGAGCCTTGTACGAGTTTGGTTTTCTCCCGTAGCCCGTGTGGTATCCTCTAGTTGCTTCCCGAGTAGGAGGAGCTATGATATTGGATGGACTACTGGGACTATTACGTGTTAAGGGCTATATGGGTAACCCCTTAATGCTAAGAAATAAGTATGTTTACTTTATAAATAGACACTATTATAATAGCGCAATATACTACATAGTAAATAGTTTAACGGATCCTTAGAGGATGGGCGGTCCCAGGCATCCTTTGAGTTACTTGCTATATATTACAGTACACTTGATTTAGCTTACATTATATAAGTATGTATGTCCTGACTCGAGTGTTTTGTTTTATTGTACGCTCGGGTCAGCCTGAGTTGCAGCTTCAGTTTCTTCTCCGTAGCTAGGACACTCAATAGATCATTCGTGCTATTGGAAGTTGTTTCAGCCTTTATCCTTTCTGGAATTCAAGACTTTGAAGACTCTCTATCTGTGTATGTTAAAATTTGTATTGAGGATTATAGACAATGTAAGTTCTGTTTTGTAAAGATGTATCAGTGGCTTCATGAACCACTAAATTTTTAATTTCCGCTGCGAGATTCTGATATCTGTGTATGTGATTCTGCGATTTATTTACTGTATATTCCGAGTTTTGCCAAATTTATTCTACAATCTATTATTTTGAACTATTCCAGCTCGACATGTTCTATTATTGTCGAATTCGAATGGTACAAAATAGTGGGTCGTTACAGCTGGTATCAGAGCTTTGGCTCTAGGCAAACTCAGAATATATGGTAAATTTAATTTACAGAATCACCTTCATTTGAGATTGAATCTCTTCCTTTTCGAATTTGGAACATTCCCTGTGGTTCCAAAGTTCACTCGTGTCCCTCACTTTTCATCTACTCAAGATTCTGGAGTATCCCATAACTCCACTTCGGATGATCTTTATAGTGAATTGGCGGTCTCGCCATCGTTCTAATAAAGGGGTGAAACTCCTTTACCATTAGCATTAATTCACCGGAGATTTATATTTATCATCGGTTTATATGCTAGTATCTTTGATTATTCTGAACTCTATCTCTTCGGATCAAATATAGATTTACCCAATCATATCGATCCGACTCTTCAAGTCACGGTTGACCAGATCAAGGTTGTCCGCGATTTATATAGACTTACCCAGTTCCTTATTCTGTTATTTAATCATCGGACCTTCTGATTTTAACTAGCTTGGATTCTATTTGATTTGAGTTCATCAAATTTGAATTTCTATCCTTGTTTTGGAAATTTACTCCTATATTTGAAAGGAAATCTAAAATATATATAAGTATAAATTTTCAGAAATTTTAATATTTAATTTAACTAGTGTCAGGAGATAATAGTTTGATTTTATTTATGGTTTTGTAAACCATGTGTTTGTCTAAATAATTGAATATAAACAATGGTTATAAATTAATTTAGAAACAGAAATGAATATAAAACAAGAACTTGAGAATTCAATTTCTGATGGTTTCAAACTTTGGGATTAAAATTTTAAAAGTATATATTATTTAAAGTATTTTCAAAATAGAAGTTTGTTTCCCAAAGAATTTTAAAAATTTAGTGCTCTTCTCTTTGTCGCTGGAAAATAATTTCGGTGATGACTACAACATCATCGACATTCATTTTCGAGTTTCGAAGTGAAAGACCATTCTGTAGTCTGGCTACAGTATTACCTTGAGATTTTATTTGATTTGAAATTTCTAAAGTATGACTTAATATATATATATATATAATATAATTTAAATTTGATTGACATATTATGAATATATACTTATTTATCTGTAAATGGTTTGAGGGGAATCAGAAATTTAATTCTTAAAATTTTATCTTAAGAAATTTCAATAAATGGAATATAAAATTCTGAATAAGAAATTCCAACTGGAAATAATTAAATTTGGAAGTTTTAGTTGTATAATACCCAATCTCATTTCAATATAACTTACCTTGATTTTTCAAAAGGTTAACAATGTAATTGGATATTATACAATATAAAAAGGGATTTTATAAATAAAATTTGAGTGGTTATAATAAATGTTATATACTTAAATTTTAGTTATAAAGGATTAATAGAGGTAAATAAGAAAAGGGAATTTAAGGAATTTATTTAAATAACCTAATAAGCAAAGTTGATTTAATATGGAACCTTAAATCCAACTGAGAAATTTAATAAAGGTTATTTCCTTAAATGAATAATTATGATTTAAATAGTTAGGATGTATTTGAATATCACTAAAATTGATAATTGAGAATTGGTTTTAAATGGAAATTTTAAGAAGGAATATCTTATTTATATAAAAAAAAAAGAATTTTAAATAAAGTGTTAGGTTATTTGTAAAAATTTAAGAGTTAAGTAAAATAAGGAACTTTGACTTAATAAATGAAGTTGGACATTCCATGCATAAAAGTTGTTTTATAAAATATAAGTAAATAATATCCAAATAAATATCTCAGAAATAGAACTGATTGGAAATACTATTATATCTACTATAGCATATTATAAGTGCTGCTGTTCTAAAAATAAAATGTTTTGGAAAATTTATAATTAAATAAATGAAGATTATTTTAAAAAGGTGTTATGATTTTAGTAGTATTTCCAAATAATAATCTATAAATTTTAATGACTTTCAAAGTATTATGATTTCAAATTTATTATCTTATCTTGTTTTCTAGACTATCTTAAATGTCCTTGGTTTCCCTATCTTCTACGGATTGGGATGCTATCGCTTATACCAGTCTATTTAGAAATCTCTCTATAGTCTTTAGAAATCTTTGTTACTCCTCAGGATCGGGACATTGTCCCATAGACTGACAGTCGAACTGGAAGGGTAAAACCGACTCTAGAAGATCTTCTTCGTGCTTTAAAATCCGGAACCATCCGTTTAAAATACTTGTTATCTAGCTTATCTTCTTTGCTTCTCTTCTTTCGTTCCTTTTCGAGGACGAAAAGTTCTTAAGTGGGGGAGAGTGTAACAGCCCTAGTTTTAGATATTTATTTTATTATTAATTATTTAGTTTCAAAGTATATTTTATATAAATTGTGTCTAAAGATATAGTTTAATTATTTAATTTGAAGATATATTTTATAAAATTGCATATGTCAATAAAATTTAATAATAACTGTGAAAATTAAGCTATGTTTGAACTGGTAAAATTCGCGTTTAAAAGACGCGTCAATTTTAGGGTATAATTAACGTAATATAACGTGTGATTTTAAAACGTAATTTTTATAAATTTTTTTGATGTTTTAGACTGCGTCTGTTTAACGTAGTGTAAAAATCATATTTTCAAAAATTTTGGAGAAAAATATCAGTTAGAGATTTTATAACAAACGTTACGTTGCATTAACTGACAGTCTGATTTTAAATAAATTTGTATACGTTTTTCTAAGCTTTGCATAAATTATTGCCATTCCATTTATTGTTTTCAAACTAAAATCAAATAAATAAAATGAAGTAAAAACTTAACATGAAGTAACGTGTGAGACAAAAATCCAAGGAGAAATTTGTGCATGCCTAAATTGATACGATACATATCAACTCTTTCGTTCATCCTCTGATGTATACTTACCTTTATTTCTCCCCATATCAACGTATGCCTTAATTAAACCTTTTGTAAATCAAAACTGAATTGAATATGAGTTTGCCTTTCCTTTTCTCAGAAATAAAATCATGCATTGATAACTTCCCTTGTTTATTTCTTCAATCACGTATAAGCATTTATTCAAAGAGAAAACTGAAGCAAATCTCTCGGCCTTCCAGTAAATTCAAAAACTTATAATTTTTGCAAACTGAAAAAAAAAAGAACATAAAGTTACATACAAACTTTATATCCAGGCTTATATCACGCAACTTTTCATTTTGTACGTTTCTTTTTAAAAAGTTTTGCATTAAGTCTGGCCAGTTTGTTTATTAAATCAAACATAGGAGAATCAAAGCATGCTGAAATCACGCATGCATATTTACATATTTTCAAACTTTATATGTTGTGTAACTGCCTAAATCTTATATCACGTAAACATATTTATAACTTTTGTAACTGAAAGCTTTAAATCTCTACAGCTTCCTCTTTTTCCCCTGTGTTTTTGCCTATGATCTAGTATGGTATCTGCGAACGTCCAAATACATTTGTAAACATATTTAATACAAATCAAAATTTATGTAAATATAAATGAATCATCACACACGTATTCATATTTATATATATAAAACTGATACTTTAAACCATTTAAGCTGCTTGCCCTTTTCTCCCCATTTGTCCATTTGATTCCGTCTCAAACAAATCCTTTTATCTGCAAATCATCAATCTAAAATCACGCCTACATTAAATAGTATAAGATTTTGAAATCAAAGCTTCTCATAAAAATTGCAGTTATCGCATGCATTAAATCTAGATTTCAATTGGCATTTTTAAATCACGCATTCATACTTAACCTTGCCTATCTTTTCAACTTCTCAATTCCCATGTATATCTCTCTATTTCATCTTTATTATGCAATAAATAAATAAATAAATAAAATTTTCCGTTCCTAATCACACATATATACAAATCCAAGAGCACGGGGAAATTTTAAGTAACGCTCGTAATTTTGTTGTTTATTTTCCTCCACTAATCACGCAAGCTTTGTTTATATAAAGTAACGTGCATATCAACTCCTTTCTCCCATCTTCAATTTTCCAGTCACGCAAACCATTTCGTCCAAAATCAATGCATGTTTTAAATTCCATCAGCATTTATTTCTCCATAATCAAGCTGCCTCATCTTTTGCCTTTAATCACGCAGACTTGAAGGAATTCACAATGAAAAAAAAGGCTGATACGTTATTCGCAAGCCTTGCCTATATATATCTTTCATTCCTCTACATCTCTTTTATTCTGCCTTTCTTCCTCTATAGCCATCAGGTATATTTTCTTTTCTTCTTCAGTCTTTTTGTTTTTCCTTTCCTTCCAGTTTCTTTTTTTTTTTTTTTTCTTTTCACCCTTGTTTGCTCGGCCATTTCTCCCACCATGTGCCAGTAGGAATATAGATGCTAGCTTGAGTCTGCGTAGGTCTTAGAACTGTGTAATCTCTTGGAAAGGCATGTGTTTTGTGAAGGTTAGAAGATTTTATCTATACATTTTAAGGGATTGTCTGTTTTGAATTTGGAGAGGAGTAATGCCCATAATTATTTTGGTGATTGAAGATCTGTGATTAGTAGTCTAGGCAGGTCATATAAAAAGAAAAGAATTATATATAGAAAAATAGGGCAGTGAATATTTTCAGAGGGGAAGTCCTTGTTTTGTTTATCTATCATAATACTGGTTAGCATGAGTGTAAGTGAGTTGCCTGTTTTAGTTTATAATTTGGAGATTGTGGAAACCATTTGTGAAAAGATGAAGGGGTAGGATGTACATGTTGTATCTCTGTGTATATGTTGGTGTCAGTACTCGTATGCATCAGTGGAATTTGCAGTAGAAAGTAAATATAAATAGTAGGTAGGCAAGAAAAACATGCAGGTAGGTTTCAGTAGATGATTCTTTATGTGTACTTGAGGTATCAATAGGAGTTGGACATGTTGAAAGAAGAATACATAAAAAGGCTTCAGTGTTGGTCAAGTAGAAGTGGCCTCAGTTTCGTTCGAAGCAATTATATGATTCCCGAAGAAATTCCCAGATTGTCTCGAAGCAGAGGCGTTCTTGACTCGAAGTCTGGCATGAAATTACTCGAAGCATATAAGGAGGTGACTCGAAGTAATTTGTAGCAGTCACGAAGCAGTGGTTTGCCTGTATAGATGCCTGGGAAGTTATATTTAAGAAAATTTATATTGTCTAGAAATGTTTTAAAGTTAAGTTTAAAACTTAAAATGAAACTGAAATGCTTCAGATCTGCCTGGGAAGTTTTGAATCTAAGGAAATCTATCTGTAAAGTGATGTTTTAGAACTAAACCTAAAACGTAAGATTAAAACTGAATACAAGAGTTAAATATATGAATGAAGTAAGATATATATGGATGAAGTATGTGGTATTGTATGGGTTGGTTTGAGCGTGCATATACACGTATCAGTTGATCGGCCTGGGAAGTGTACTGGAAAATTTGAAATGTGGAGTTCGAACATCTTGGTATATAAAGCCACTTTGACATGTTTTGATGCCACGGTGCATGCTTAGCCATGCTGTATTGATGAAGAGGATACCCTGTGACAGTTCGAGCCTGGAAAGGAAAAAGAGATGAAACAAATTTTGCAAGTATATAGGTTAAACTGGAATTTTAGTAAATAAGAGAAAAGAAAACTGGGGAGGTAGGCTGCACATATATGTGCAATGTGCATGAGAAAACTAGGCAGTGGAGTGATGCACGTGCGTGCACGTATCCGTGTCACCGTACATGGAGAAAGAAAAATTTATGTGTACGGGTGTTCGTAGTTAACATCTTGCCGTAATTGTTTAGGGAAAATTTTCGTCGTAAATTTTGTGTGTTAGCACGGGGCACATATTTTGGGTATATTTAGGTCACATTATACGGTGGAGTGGTCGAGCAAGTCAAAACAATTTCCGTTCTATTTTAATCCTTTCTTGACCATACATTCTAAAGTCGCGTTTCAAAATATTTGAATTTGTTCTAGATTTGAATCTAGGCGACATCAGAAGAAATTTGATCGTTATTTTCTGTCGGTCTTTACCGGTGAATCGTCGTTTTGAATTCAAATTTTCTGCAACTTTCAGGTGAGTATTTCTCACCAGACATACGTATTTATATTTCGTAAATTTTTGCAAGTGTATGTGTAGAAATTTAATTCACTACTATCTGTCTGTAATGTTGTATAAAATGATGAACCCCATTTAAATGGACACCTCATCAGTTATTATCTGTTGTATGATATTCTGCAGTTATATTTTATTATTGTTTATTTACTGCTTAAATCACACTGCAAGTTCCCTGTTATATTTAGATTGTTATGGGCTGAGACGATAGGCCTAATTGATTATTATTGTTCATCTATGTTGTTAACTGCTTATCTGACAACTTGGGATTGCGGGTTTGAAATGATAGAACCCGGAGTTTATAAATTATGGATTGAAATGATAGAAATCCGTATCACTTGACCTAGGCTAGAAAACTATATACAGGCCCGTGGTCCTTATAATATTTTTCTGAAATATTTAAAATTATTTTGGAAGTTAAATATTTGATTTATTATCTTTAAAGGATTTTATTTGTTTTTTGAACAAATTTTAAATGAAATAAATAAATAAATATTTGAATAAAAATTTGAAATATAACTTAGTTTGGAAATTCTGGATTTTGAAAGATTAAGATTGCTGTTAATAAATAAATAAATAAATAAGTTATATTTAGAAATATTTATTAAGTCAAACGATCTACTGCAGCATTTAAATGCTGTCTTTTTGAAATTGGACTAGTTTTACCCATAACTTTAGGTAACATTTCCTAAGTGCTATAGAATCTAGAATTTGATTGTTTTAAAATTTATGGGATTTGATAAATTTTATTTTATATTTAAGTTTGGAAATCTTAAGATAAGATATTTATAACTAGATTTTCCTTAATAAATTTAAGATGAATATTCTGGTATTAAGTAAATTTTGAAGATATTTAATGGCTAAAATTTGGAGTTTTATTTATAGAATTTATGGGAATATTCAAGACTAAATAATAAAACATTGACTTGTTGAAAGAATAAAACCCAAATTTAGTTTGAACAGTAAATACTCCAAATTGAATATATATATAGAAATTGAAATGGTTTTAGGAACATAGAGTGATATTTAAATTATGGTTTAAAACTTTAAATAAAGAAATATATTTGTAAAGCTATGTAAATTATCTTCTTTACAAAGTAACCATAAAGTTAAATCATTTATTCTATATACTGTTGAATGTCCAAACCATTGTGTTTGGGAGTTATGGATTTTAAGGTAAAATTTCCAAAATATTATGTTTTGAAGATATAATTCAAATATTTGGTTTCCAGATATTATAATTTTAAGCAGTATTGTTTTGGAAAAGAATTATATTCGAATATAACGATACCCTATTGTTTTGGGTTTTAAAATGATATCGTATTTACAGTTTTGAAATAGAAATCATTATCCTGGTTTTAAAGAATAAACTGTTTTTAAATGACCACGGGTTATAATAACGTTTGGTTGGCAAAGAGACCGGGATCGGATATGGACATACTCTCTGTCGATACCGAAAACCACTTTGACTAACCGTGTGCGCGGTGGAGATTCCAGAATGAAGTAGGTTGGTGGTGACGGTTTCTTGAAAGGTATATACGTGGACCCGACTCCCGTGAGTTGGCATAAGGTGGCTAAAACAGGAGCGATTCTCGGATTAATGAGGTAGCTCCTCTGATCGAACGCACTTCTTCGTATACCATTCTATTGCTTATGTGATTGTTTGGGTGCACCCTTTGATTTGGGAGTGTTGTTCGAGGTGGGCGGTTGCTGCGGCTTCGCGTTACCACCGGTCCGGATAGCAATTGGTATATCTACCCTGGCATTGCCTAGTTGTGCCGTGTCACCTACCATATCGAGCCTTGTACGAGTTTGGTTTTCTCCCGTAGCCCGTGTGGTATCCTCTAGTTGCTTCCCGAGTAGGAGGAGCTATGATATTGGATGGACTACTGGGACTATTACGTGTTAAGGGCTATATGGGTAACCCCTTAATGCTAAGAAATAAGTATGTTTACTTTATAAATAGACACTATTATAATAGCGCAATATACTACATAGTAAATAGTTTAACGGATCCTTAGAGGATGGGCGGTCCCAGGCATCCTTTGAGTTACTTGCTATATATTACAGTACACTTGATTTAGCTTACATTATATAAGTATGTATGTCCTGACTCGAGTGTTTTGTTTTATTGTACGCTCGGGTCAGCCTGAGTTGCAGCTTCAGTTTCTTCTCCGTAGCTAGGACACTCAATAGATCATTCGTGCTATTGGAAGTTGTTTCAGCCTTTATCCTTTCTGGAATTCAAGACTTTGAAGACTCTCTATCTGTGTATGTTAAAATTTGTATTGAGGATTATAGACAATGTAAGTTCTGTTTTGTAAAGATGTATCAGTGGCTTCATGAACCACTAAATTTTTAATTTCCGCTGCGAGATTCTGATATCTGTGTATGTGATTCTGCGATTTATTTACTGTATATTCCGAGTTTTGCCAAATTTATTCTACAATCTATTATTTTGAACTATTCCAGCTCGACATGTTCTATTATTGTCGAATTCGAATGGTACAAAATAGTGGGTCGTTACATTACCTATAGATATCAGTGTTGATCCATCACTTAGCCAAGTTTATGACATCTTTCTTATAGGCGGACAATCTCTGGTTCATCTATAATGTTTCCATCTTCGTTTTCAATCGGATTTCTTCGAGACTTAAACCATTCATCTTGTATCATTGTATAGAACACTTTAGCACTCCCGTTACTTTATTATCGATCATTTGGGTTACTTGTCCAAGGTGGCGTACTTTTCGTTTATGGATGATTGATAAGAACGCGCTAGAGAAAAAAGGACGATCGATCCATAACTTCTTCATATCAAGTTGGATTTGCACGCGGGTTGAACAATCCGTATTATATCATCATATAGAATATCTCAACACACTTTGTTGTCTTTTCTTCTGAAGAGCGATGAAGCTTCTCCAAGGTGGGCCAATTAGGAAACATGGTTGATCCATCTTCAAATTGTGAGATCTTCGTCCGATTTGGATGCGGTTTTGAACAGCGTTTATCATATTTCATTGTGAATATTTTCCCACTAATTCAAATCAATTCCACGACTATAGAAGCATGCTTTTGTGAAACAAAGCGCGTTTTGATCAAGAACATGCATCAATATTGGTAAGTCGTCAGTAATGTTATCAAATTATCTATCAAATCAGTTGTGGTGAATCAACTAAATCATCATATTCACATGTAAATCAAAGGCTACTCCAACCCCCTAAGGGTCAATGACTTGTACCATTGCCTAAATATTAGTCATAAATCATCATCATCCCACCTTTCTTTGAGGTTTATGTAACGTAAACAAATCATATACCTTGCTATCATGTAGTGTAAATCATGTGTTTGTATGTGGGTTACGGTTTTACCCCTAGCCGGAGCATGACTTACCAATCGGTTGGTATATCCCAACATCCTATTATAGACTTGTTCAAACAGATCAAAGCATTACCGGTAAGTCATCATATATCATCTATCAATGTGTCATGTTACTGTATTGCTCCCGTTTGAAGCATTACGTACATATCGTCTGGTATCTCCCAACATCATATTATAAGTAAGTCCAACTGGGTCAATGCACTAATACCCATCAGTCATTTCAAATTAGAAGATGTTCATATCTTAAGGTTAAATTTTAACCACTCTAGATTAGATAATCGTAAATCTACATTGAGTCTATCTATTCACTCTCCGACCAGGGGACTCAATGTTTAAGATAGCATCCGCTCAATCTTCGGGACTTGCTATCTTACCCAAGTCCGTCCATTCACCCTCTGACGAATGGAGTTGTATTTCAAAGTTCATCACTCTATCGAGGGGGGCTATAACCTATCTGTTTACATGTGAAATATATGGGATAAATCAATTAATATCCCATTTCGATATTTGAATCATATTCATTTTATATATCATATTTAATGGCGTTCTTATCTAATAAATCTAAAGTATATCAATAATCAGGTTGTTCGTACAACTTTATTGCATTTAATCAAATTGCATCAAATGGAAATCTAGACTAATAGTTCCATCAAGGGTCACGCTCAGGGTTAAACTTAGAGCATGTCTACGATCGATCGAGATCTTGACACATGTGTTAATAGATTGAAAGGCCTTTATAGTTTGATTAAAGCAAAAGCAAAAAAAAGAAAGGAAAAAAAAACCTAACTTCCATCCATTCAGATTTCTATCTCATGTTCATATCCTCTGTTATGACCAGGGTTGTCCATTGCAACAAATTATTGTGCGTGCACCAATGCAGTTTGTTTATGGTCGTCAGATTCCTTACGTATTGTTGCAATTGGTTGGTCCAAACTTGTTTATCCTCAATCCCGCAAGTACATGTATTCATTGGTTTATGTTCGTCCAACTCGCTACCAAAAATATCCAAATTACAGAGTGAAATTTCAGTCTTTAATTAAGCAATTCGGTCTCTAAATAAGATATAAAGACTGATTAGAAACCAGATATTTCAGTCACTAATTTCCAAATCTCAAAACGTATTTGAAACTGAAATTCATTCTTATGTTTTACAGATTGAGGGTCGGTCTTAAACTTTGTTTTAAATTTTTTTTTGAGACCGAAGTGGAGTTCCAAATCGGTCAGAGATTAGAATTATATTTAAACATATATATTCCTAACGTATTTCAACAATAATTAAAAAATTCACAATTTAACTTCATATGATGTAGAAAACAGTTAATTTCTTTCTGCAATTATACTATGTTAAATAACTAATCCAAAATAATAACGTACATAATCATAAATTTGCTTTCACTTCCACTAATATCGAAGTATTTAGCATACACTTGCATACAATATGACTATACAACTCCAAAAACTACATCGTTTTTGTCTCACTACAATCAAAATACATGACATAGTTCGCCTCCACTATCATTAACATAAGTACCTATATACTACCGCTTCCTTTTGACAATTACTCCACTTGCATCTTACTCCTAAATTCATGTGCCCTTCTCATTATTACTAACCATATCATTGCCCGACATCATACCCCCTTACTACTGTTTTAGACCAACCAGCACCCTCTTAAACCATGTTCATGCAGACATCCTCCTTTAATTGCAATTCCATAACATTACTAGTTGCATCCACCACTATCAACAACACCACCCATCTCACACACTTTACTCTTCCATTGGCTGCTATGTTTACTCACCATCTTTACGCACAATCCTGACCTCAACCTATAGCCTCAGACTCACATACCTACTCTACAGTTATTGCCAGTACCATAAACTACAATACCCACATCCGATGAATATTGTATTTCCTTTGATGACCATAAATCAGCTCTCATTGCTGGTTGCAACGTCTCAACTATCCTATTGGCTGCCAATACTTCTCCGACCCCATTTGAATATTACAAAAACCTACCAACGAATGCTCTAAAATGCATTTGATGATAAAAATGGAGAGATATAAGCAAGATTGTTTATGTAGGTTTAGGAAAGTCGGCATAAAATGAGGAAGGGGAATAGATCTCGAAGCTTAAGAGCGAGAGGGGTAATTGGTTGAAATTGTTATTGCAACAATTAATGAAGAAAAAAGTATCTGCTTTTTGGAAATGAAAACTGGAGGAGATGAATTGGTCAGAGGAAAAAATCATTTATGAGCTTATTTTTCAAGTTTACATCAACAACAATCTTAAGCATTTGTTCTCCTTGTAGATTTTGTGTGTGGATAGGTGAAAGTGAAATATTGGAAGGCCATTCATGAAATTGAATATAAATTGAGATCAACGAAATGGGTGGAGGGTCATTTTATTTCAAAATGGGGATAGTGGAAAAGTTTTGTCCATGAATGACGATCTAAATGGAGCAATTTATTTCTTTATTAAAGAATATTCATTTTAGTATATATCTCAAAATACAAGCACGTGGATCGCCAAAATAAGCTATTAGATTAAGAAACAAACAAATAAGCTCTACCTTTGGATCAATAATTAATTAGATGCTTATTCATTACCAATGTAGAGATTGGAATAAAGTTTCTAAGCAGTCTCAAAATATACAAACTGATTAATGGTTGATTTTAAGTCTTTAATAGAATTAAAGACCGGATTTTTTAGTTACTAACCAGTCTTTGGCTAGACTAGACTTTTTTGATCTTTAATTCTCAGTCTTTAATCACATGTTTTTTAGTAATGACTCACGGTGCATATAGAATTTCTCGGTTCTCCTCTCTTTCTGTGGGTTCTCTTCTATGAGGTTGTTTGGATTAGAATTGTCCTTTAGTTAGGTAAATTCTCTCTGAGATCTCAGCTAAGTCGGTGTAAGAAGAAAACTTTGGCTCCCTTCTTAAACGTTTCAGAGCTTCAGAATCATCATCATATTTTCTCTTTCCTTTTTTCCTTTTTGGAACCTATGTTGGATGGTCCTCCATCCTTAATAGCATTGACCTTATCTCTTTCAGCACCCGCATCTTCCAGACGTAAATCCGTTTCAGCTTGATAATAGAAATCAGTTAGATCTATTGGTGAATCTCTCGTCGGTACCTTTCTGAACTTGGTTTGGTTATTGACTCCTACAACAACCACCATATGACTATTGATATATCTGGCTTGTGAACAACAGTGGTTGCTGCGTTAACCTAGTTAAATAATTTCACAATGATTCATTTTCTCTCTACTTCACATTTGATAGTCATATCATGCTCCTTGGTCAAACAACATGAACCCTGAATTGGCTCATAAACTCCTCAACAATTTGGTTATGTGCTAATGGATCCATTATCAAGTTGGAAAAATCACATGACAGTCAAATCAGTTAAGTACGTGGAAAACAACGGCCTATCACTTTCTTCGTAGCTACTAATACTTTCATGCGTTGGATATTTCTCATCAGATATACTGCAGGATCGGTTCTTCTTTTATGTGGATCAAGCGTATGTAGTTTAAAATCAGGTGGGTTTCTAACGTATTAAATGTTTAGGATGAATGAGTTTCAATCCATATCATTCAAAATTCAACCTAAGCCTCCTCCACAAAGTGCCTGTTGTTTTATCTCAGCTACGTCATCTTCTGTCTATATCATAACAATTTATGCAAAGCAGAGAAAATAATGAGATAAAGGGTGAAATAACAACACAATTATTATAGTGGTTCGACAAACCTTTGATGTACATACACTTTATAATTTTGTTATTGAATTTCCTTTACAATTGCAGAGCTTTTGATTTTATTCAGATTAGAGGAGAAATAAAGTTGGAGTTGTTTTCATCATGTTAGGGCTTCCCAAAGAGGTTGGGATCGATTCACTTCTTCAGTGATTAATGTGCTATTTATAGCTGTAAATAGATGAATTTGGATAAGTTGATCTTGACAATATGCATAAAACCATCCTAAATGGTTACGTAGAGATCCACGAAAACAGAATAGAGAATAATGTGAGGTTTGACAATGCTTTATAGCTTGAATCTTATGGATCGGTAACAATCTATGCTACATGGATCAATATTAGCTACAGGGATTGGTACCGATCCATGCTATAGGGATTACCATTTGCTATAGGTATCAATATTTGCTACATGGATCGTTATTTGCTATAGGGACCACCATTTGCTATAGGAAGCAGTACCGGTCCATGCTACACGGATCAGTATTAGCACAGGGATTGGTACCGATCCCTGTGCTACATGGATCGGTAACAATTCATCATTTAGCCAAATTTCTGATATTTTTCGTATAGGAACAACCTCTGGTTTATCTTTAATTGTTCACATCTCCGCCTTAACTTGGATTTCCTCGAGACTTAAAACAATTCATCTATCATCTTGTGCCATTGTATATAACACTCTAGCGATCTCAGCTACTTTACTTATCGATCATTTGAGAAATCCATGCAGCGTGGTGTATTTATCTTTTATGAATTGATCGATGAGATCAGGCTAGGGAGAAAAAAAATGATCGATCTATAACTTCTTCATATCAAATGGGATTTACGTGCGGTTTGAATGGTTCATATTATATAATCATATTAAACAACGCAACATACTCCATTGCCTTGTCTTTTGAATATCAAAGGGCCATCTCCAAGGTGAACCCAATTGGAGAAACGGACGATCTATCTTCAAATTGTGATATCTTCGTCACAGTAACTTGGATTTGAATGCGGTTTCGACCGCACTCATCATTTTTCATTATGGACTTTTTGCCATTGGTTTGAAATATTGAGATTGCAAAAAATTTAAGGATAGCAAAATCAGTTAAAATATCAAATTTTGATGCAGTGTTGATATGTATATCCGAAAAAAGAAACTTCAAATTCCTTCTCTTAGTGTCAATCAAACAAACGTGGGCATGCGTGCACAATATTCCTTTAGCTAGGCTAAAGCAATCATTCACACATTGTTTAAATATTGAAAAAATGTCATAAATAAAGTTTAAGGGTGTGTTCATAGATATTGACCAGCCGATTAAAATCCACGACGCATCTAACGCGTTCGACGCTTTGGAAATTAAACTGGCCAATCAAGCAAAATGCACCGTTTAGTTGAAGCGGTGAGGAACGAACCTTTGAGCTTGAAGCTTCCGACGCATTGTACGCGTCAATTCTAAACAATTCAATTTGAAATGATAATTTTCAACTTATATAAACACTCTCATTCTCTTCTTTCTCCACCAACCGCAAACCAAACTTTCCAAGCATTTTTACCACTTTTCATGCTCAAGCCGAGGTAATTTCTTTTTACAACCATGTTTATTTGACATTTCTATACGATATATATTTTTTACGATTTTTCTTTGAATTTTTAAACATTGATCGCCCCCACCAAATCTTCTGTCAGAACAGTCGCTGATTGGAATGCTGAGCGAACTTTAAACTTTGATTTTCGCAGATTTCTCCTCATCGTTAATAGGTTCTTGTGCTAGATGAGTTGGAAGTTGGTACAATGATGTTGCAGATGAATTCAACCATCGTTTAGACACTACTTTCACTGGCAACCATATGAAATACATGGGATAACATGAAACATGCTTGGTTGCTCTAGAATGATCAACTACAAACAGTAGGGTATGTTTGGTCAGTTGAACAACATTGCATTCAAGGAGATGATGAATTGATAGACAACCGCATCACATTTTCACCACTTCAAAAACCATGATTCTCTCAAGTAGCTGGACGAGATGTATGATAGTGCAATGAACAAAGATAAGTGTATTTACGACGTTTCTTTATCACCTTCAGCCCACTTCGACACCCAGCTATACTCCAATATCTTTAATGGGATTGCGAATGAGCTGCTTTCTAGTTCCACCGCTAGTACTCCTCATCAGATATTCGATGTCGCTTCATCGTCTCGGGCATGACAAACAGAGACCCTTTACTCTAAAAGACGACGATCTGAGCTCTAATGTGTTCAAACAAACTATTGAACACTATCAAGATTCGATCGTCGTTCGACAATTATGAGGAGTGGTAGCTTGCAATTTTATTCGTGGACCAACCACAATATTAGCATCTGATTCGTTCTATGTTGCACAAGGATAATGAAGTTAGAAGAATGTCGAATTATTTTATCCAGCAATTTAGATCGAAATAGATGTGTACTGTTATTTTCATATGTATCTTTTTCTAATGGAATGTACCGTTATTTTTCTTTATAATGTACGGTATTTTTGTTTTTTTTATGTGTAATTTATAATTTGATATTAGTTATCAAAGTTTGCTCAAATATAATTAAAACAATTAAAAATAACTAAAAATACAATACGAACAATCATTACTTTTTCAATGCCCCTTTTGCAGCACAAAAACGCATTACATTCACTGAACTCTCTCCATCTGTATCTCGTTAAAAATATCCATTTCGGGTGCCCATACGGTTAACAAAAAACACCCCATAAAATTTTCACGTGCATTACTGCATAAACGAGCTTACAAATTAGCTTTTTTTGGAAAAACTCTTATGAATTCTCTTCTTTTTCCTTAATAACCTACACTACTGAAATTTCTCTGAAGTGAGTGGGCAATTGAATAATGCTACCCAACTATATAATAAGGATTCCTATTGGGGGTTGGTTAATCCTTTGTATGTTTGTGTAGGTTCAGTGGCATCATTGTACCCATTTGCTCGTAAATGCATTCTGTTGGCTTGATTTGATCACTGAGTGCACATCTATAGTAAAAAGGAAAGAATTAAAGAACGACTTTCTAAACATCGATATGAGATTGGTTTTCCTAATATTATTTTCAGATTAATGCGCCCATGAAAATGGAGATAAATACAACTTAACGTAATTTCCAAACATATAATTTGACAAAAATCACAGGTTATTCAATGATCTTTTAAAGGGTAATATAGGTATAGATGATATAAATAAGACTAACTTGAAGTGTAAGTATTGAAGAATAAGAAGACCGTTTCAGGATGATATGTGTAAATAAAATTGAAGGGTAGCATATAAAGAAGAGTTTTTTTTCCATTTTCAGTGCACTTTTTGGATACATGTTATACACTCCTTTACTCAAAAATGCTTGAAAATACAACATATTATATGCACATTACCATGCACACACCACACGTACGCATATCATTTTTGTTGCATTCAACACATTACTTGATTCTGTAATTTTGTTGGAAATAATAAGCTAACTTTTGATCTTTTACTTCCACATGTTTATTAGTGGAAAAAAATCTCTATTCAAGTGAAAAGACATGTGTCTGTTCAAGTGAAGAGTCATGTCTGTTTAAGTGAAGAGTCATGTCTGTTCAGTAAAGAGTTATGTCCGTTGAAAGGGAAAGATTTATGTCTAAAGTGTTGTGTCTATTTGTAAAAGTGTGTAGTCCGCTATAAATATGTGGTCATAATCTTGTGTGCTTAATATAGCAAAATATAATTCTCATTTTTATTGCAAAAAGGCTCCAAGTGTGTGGGTTGTGTGGATTATCGTGAACATGTTTTTTCGTTTTAATCTCTAACATTTTATATTGTATATATATATATTCCTATAAAGTGGTATCAGAGTCAAGTTTAAAAATAGCTTCCAACAACATATTGCAGCCTCAACTTCCTTGTTTGATCGAAAATAACTACAACCAATGGAGCATCCAAATGAAGGTACTATATGGCTTTCAAGATCTTTTGAAGATGTTGTGAAGAACCGAAAAATCAAGCAACCCTATCAGTACAACAAATGAATACATTGAAGGAGAATCGAAAGAAGGACAAGAAGGCTCTTTACTTTATCTACCAAGCTGTGGATGAAGCAATTTTTGAAGGATTTCTAAGGCATCAACATCAAAGGAGGTGTGAGACATCGTTAACTAGGCATACCAAGGTGAAGAAAAAATAAAAATGGTGAGACTTCAAGCTCTACGAGGTGAGTTTGATTTACTCAAAATGAAAGAAAGTGAATTGGTAGAGGAATTTTATAATATAACTATTTCCATTGCCAATTAACTTCGTGTCAATGGTAAACAAATTTCGAATAGAAGAATTGCTGAAAAAATTCTTCGAAGCATGACAAGAAAATATGAACATATTGTTGTGGCCATTGAGGAATATAAATATTTGAATAATGTTTCTCTTGAAGAATTGTCTGGCTTACTCCAATCTCATAAGCTTCGCATCAAGCATTTTGACTCCTCTCCTTCCAAGTAAGCTTTTCAAGTTAAAGATACCAAACGTGGTAGTTTTAAAGGACGAGGTGAAAGAGGATTTTCTCGTGGTAGAGGACAAGGAAGTGGAAGAGTTCGAAGTGAAAATTTAAGTCCATGTCAAAAAGAAAGAGGCCGCGAAGGATATAGTGAAAGAGGAAGAGCAAGAGGTAATTCACATAATGTTTAATGTCACTATTGCTATAAATATAAGCATACGAAGAAAGATTGTTTCAAGAGAATCAATGATGAAAAAGAGGATTCTAATTTTCTACATGAAAATATGGAGATGAAAGATGAAAAAAGTATGCTTCTTGCTTGTAACATTCAAGAAGTTTCGCCTGATGATATTTGATATATCGGTAGTGGTTGTAGTAACCACATGACCAGAAATAAAGATTGTTTTGTGAATTTTCATAAGCATATGCAACATGAATTCAAGATCGATGACAACAAAAGGTTAATGGTCAAAGGATCGTGTGACATTTTGATCAGAACAAAGAAAGGTACAAAGTGTGTTTCTAATGTTTATTATGTTCCAGATCTCAAACACAATCTTTTGACTGTTGGACAACTCATAAAGAAGGGACATAATGTGAATTTCAAAGGAGATTTGTGTGAGATCAAGAATAAAAATAGTGTTCTCATTGCAAAAGTCAAGATGACTTCAAATAAAATATTTCCGCTGCAACTTCAAAGAAAGGTTCTTCCTTGTTTTGCCAATACTATTAGAAATGGATCTTTATGGCGCTTGTCGAATACATAACTTTCACATACTTGATCTTGCATGCTAATATTTGTAATACCTCTCACCATATGCTCTTTGCAGATATTGGATAGAGTGCTAAATCTCAAGTGATTACGTTGAGGAATATAAATATTTGAATAATGTTTCTCTTGAAGAATTGTCTGGCTTACTCTAATCTCATGAGCTTCGCATCAAGCAGTTTGACTCCTCTCCTTTCAAGTAAGATTTTCAAATTCAAGATACCAAACGTGGTAGTTCTAAAGGATGAGGTGGAAGAGGATTTTCTCGTGGTAGAGGACAAGGAAGTGGAAGAGTTCGAAGTGAAAATTTAAGTCCATGTCAAAAAGAAAGAGGCCGCGAAGGATATAGTGAAAGAGGAAGAGCAAGAGGTAATTCACATAATGTTTAATGTCACTATTGCTATAAATATAAGCATACGAAGAAAGATTGTTTCAAGAGAATCAATGATGAAAAAGAGGATTCTAATTTTCTACATGAAAATATGGAGATGAAAGATGAAAAAAGTATGCTTCTTGCTTGTAACATTCAAGAAGTTTCGCCTGATGATATTTGATATATCGGTAGTGGTTGTAGTAACCACATGACCAGAAATAAAGATTGTTTTGTGAATTTTCATGAGCATATGCAACATGAAGTCAAGATCGATGACAACAAAAGGTTAATCGTCAAAAGATCGTGTGACATTTTGATCAGAACAAAGCAAGGTGCAAAGTGTGTTTCTAATGTTTATTATGTTCCAGATCTCAAATACAATCTTTTGACTGTTGGACAGCTCATAAAGAAGGGACATAATGTGAATTTCAAAAGAGATTTGTGTGAGATCAAGAATAAAAATAGTGTTCTCATTGCAAAAGTCAAGATGACTTCAAATAAAATATCTCTGCTGCAACTTCAAAGAAAGGTTCTTCCTTGTTTTGCCAATACTACTAATGACAAGTCTTGGCTTTGGCATCTCCAATGTAATTACTTGAGATTTAGCACTCTATCAAGATCTGCAAAGATCATATGGTGAGAGGTATTCCAAATATTAGCATGCAAGATCAAGTATGTGAATGTTATGTATTCGACAAGCACCATAAAGATCCATTTCCCATAAGAAAGGCATGACGAGCAAAAAATCATTTGGAGTTGGTGCATTCTGATTTGTGTGGACCTATGCGCACAAACTCTCTTGGAGGTTATCGTTATTTTCTCACTTTCATTGATGATAGTCGAAAGATGTGGATCTATTTTCTCAAAGAAAAATTTGAAACACTTGGAGTTTTCAATAATTTTAAAGCAGTAACGGAGAAACAAAAGTGCTCATCATCTAAGGGCTTTACGCACTGACTGTGGTGGAGAATACATGACTAATGAATTTAGGGATTATTTGAAAGAGTTTGACATTTATCATCAATCGATGGTGCACTCAACCCCACAACAAAAATGGAGTGGCTGGAAAAAAATAGAATCATCTTGGAGCTTGTTCGAAGCATGCTAAAGACAAAGAGATTGCCTAAAATGTTTTGGGCGGAAGTTGTAGCATGTGTATGCTACGTTCCAAATCGTGCCGCAACCAAAAGTGTTCAAGGAATGACTCCAAAACAAGCTTGAAGTGGTCGTAAGCCATGTGTTTCTCACCTTCGAATTTTTGAAAGCATTTGTTACTTTCATGTGGCGGATGAAAAGAGAAGTAAACTTAATGACAAATCTGAAAAATGCATCTTTGTTGGCTATAGTGAAAGCTCCAAGGCATACAAACTATATAATTCCATCACAAAGAAGACCATTATTGGTCGTGCTATAATTTTCAATGAGGATGAATCATGAGAATGGAAAAATGAGAAAGAAAGTACAAGTATGACGACCTGGATTTTCGCGTTCGAAAATCGACATCCATACTTCACTCGTATTCGAATACCGCAGATTCAAACGTTGAATCCGATTCGTCGGAGCTTATAATACATTAAGTACAACACAGCGGGAAAGAAATGAACATGAATATCATATAACTCCAACGATACAATATCCAATGATATACAATAATGGTACAAACAAGATATAATACATAACGGAGATACAGGACAACAGCGGAAGAACAAATAACAGAACATATAACCCCAACATCATCTCCAAAAGAGAATGAATCCTCATGCAGCAACAGCACTCCATCACCAAAGCTTTAATCCAGAAATAGCTCGAATTCCAATCAAGTTGTACTAAACACGGCCAGTCGTCCAAAGACTAAAGAAGATTTCCTAGGACTGAAAGTTTCTGAATCTACATCTACTATCTGAAAAACCCAACTCTAGACTGCCCGTGTGGAAAATTGTGGGCACGCAGAGTTTAGGATTGGAATAATAAACTCCAGGTCAGTCATGAGACTGGTATGAGCAAACGAAAACATTTGGTTTAAACAAAAGGAATAAAATGAAATCCATTCATGCTTTTGGAAAATGAAACTACCATAAGGCCTCCCCGCACACACACAATGCAAGCGTACAATTGGATGAGATTTCTCCTTATGATAGTCAAACATGCTTACTACACAAAATTCTTTTGATATTGTTATTAGTGCATAGTGCAGAAAACCTTTTGAAAGTATAATATTAATCTTAGCCAGCATAGACATTTCGAACTATGCCTACTATAGCTGCCATCTAAATAATGGGGCGCCACCATAAGTAAGTGACAGGTTATACACCTAAATACATACATGGCGTGTATTGTTTCTTTGGATTTCCAACAATGGCCAGGTTAGGGAACTTCCTTATCGAAATAGGTACGCCTCTGGAAGGACGCCCCCGAGAACCTAACCGGATCTCTGCCAAACAAGGTCGACGTTACCTCACGCTGTAAAAAGCTATAACTAGGTAACTACCACACAAGTATGCCATCCCTGGTCGTAACCAACCTTTATCCCGGGATTCTAACAACCAACAAATAGCAACAACCACATAGGTTAAATATCTGGGTTCCATACCATGATACCACCTTTTATCCAGACGAAAATGGTCATACCCTAGGGGCATGACCCCTAAAAACCTTGCCGCAACATTCCTGTTTCGACCATTTCCGGTTGTGAGGCTCGACGAAGTCTCATCCATAAAGCTACGCTTTTCACAAAAGCCATGCTTCAATCAATACATGATCAGCAACACTTTGTATGCCACATTACCAAATTGGGAATGTATCACTAGCAATCATCAACTACATAACCTCTGAGCTCGTACGTCTCAGAGAAGGGTGTTAAGCTAAGAGAATAAATTCTCCGCTACCAACAGAAATGTATTTGATAGAAACCAGCTTTACACCTTAAAGTGTAATGTCAGACACACATCCATACAAGTCTGTTCCGGGTTCGAACAGAACCGAAGGCACTTCCAAAGAAGCCCTTGCACATTCGGATAATTTCTAATCACGTCCGGACTTCCCATCACAATGGGTTCTCAAATCTTTATACCGGGGATCAGCTGATGCAGAGACATTCGATAAGAAATCCTTTCGTTTTCGAAAATAGCCAATCTTCACCACCGGTCTTCAATTGCAATCCATAACGTCGTATCATTATTTGGAATGGTTTATATGACACAAAGGTCCTCTTCTGGCTAAATCGAATAACGAGCGCATAATTTAAAACATATGGATATAGGATTTCAATTAAGCCACAACACATTTCCCAAAATCATTTCTTTTAAATGGATTAAACAAATTCCATTTTAATCTTTTAAACCAAAAGATTTACCTTCCAAATCATTTCCAATTTGAAAAAAAGATTACCATTTTTAAATCTTTAAACAAAAAGATTCATTTTACAAAGTTCACCAATCTTTAACAAAGATTCGTTCATAGCCTTTTAAAACCATTTCCTTTTTAATTTGGATTAACTCATCCAATCATTTAAATCAAAGACTCAATTCATAGCTTTCAAAACCATTTTCATTTCAAACTTGAAATTCTTTCAACACAAATTGAAAATTCTTTCTTTATATGAAAGCTTTTATTTTTTTGAAAACAAATAGTTTTCGTTTCGAAAAATTCCGTTTACGTTTACACAAGTTATAGCCTTCTAAATATAAACTTGGGTTAATTCCAATTTCCAAAATAATACTTTTGAAGTACTTTAAAGATGGTTTCAAAACCATATATATATATATATATATATATATATAACTTGTATAATCCTTTTTAAACCATAATTTACAAACACGGAATTCGATTTCAAATCTTGAATTCAAATCAAACTATTTTAGTTTCCAAAACTTTATCAAGTTATTCAAAATAATTTTACCTTTAAAACTCCATTTCAAAAGCCTTTTCAAATTTAACCACATTTCATTTCCAAAACCATTTGGATTCGAAATTCATCTTTTAAAACTATTTCAAATATCTGTGACTTAACCGATTGCCTCGTGAAATACATATTTGTGTGTGTATGGTGTAGTCCAAGGATTTTACACACAATAGTGCAACATCATCAATCATCACATCATAGATTCAAGTACATCAATATAGATAAGCGGTATAATATATAACGCTTATCTTCAATACACAGATTCACAGATAAATAATGTAAGTGCATCGTAGATAAATGAATTGCATCCATCACGGATAATAAGTTACATTTCACAGTTTGAATCATCTCACAGAATATCATACATCAGGGATATCACACAATTCAGGGTATTCAACAAAATCTAAATATCCATAAGTAAGGTTAATTAATCATCTGATTAATTGAAACCGGATTAATCACTAATCTAGGTTAATTAACATTAATTAATTACAAACAATGTTGATTAATTATCCTTTAATCACTTATTAATTAACCCTTTATAATAAATTAATTAACCTTTAATTATTAATTAATCAATCTAATTAGTAAATCAATTAACTTTTAGTCATTAAATAACGAATCCTTAATTATTTAATTATTCTTTAATTAATTATCCTTAATAATTTACTCAAAATAATTGTTCCATAATTAATCACAATAACTAATTAATCCTCAATTAATCATCTTTGAATAATTATCTTTTAATCATAGATTAATTCACCTTTAATTAATCATCACCTTTAACTAATCAATTAATCAATTACTTTCTAAATCATATTCATCAAATCACATTTGAAAACACTTAAAGATTTTAAATTAAACAATTATCCCAAATATTTGATTATTTAAAAACAAAACAATTTCAAAATATTTACTTTAACATTTAAACTTTAAAACTTACTTTAAACACTTTGTTTTGGAACTTTATAAATTATCTTAACTTGGAAATTTTGTTTTTATTTTGCTTTTAAGCTTTGAAATCTTTGAAAAACTTGAGTTCTTTCTTTTATAACCTGGTGTACTTAAATTACCTGAGCAAAAGAACTTCAGCTCCGAGCTTATACTCCAGCCTCCTCTTCTATATTTTAAAACTTGTTTTTGATTCAAATCTTTAAAATTTGGTTTATAAACAAAAGCAACCCGAGCTAACCCCTGTTTTTCCCGAACCCAACAAACATTTACTTCGAGACAATTCAAATTTCCCATGTGCTTCTCTTCTTCATTTCCAAACACCATAAAAATTCCAGATGCACGGATGACTACCGTGCACATGCACCGATCGCCAATGAACTTCTAGCCATCGCCGAGACCCACCACATATCACTGATCCTCCCCTGAGTCACCATGACAACCCAGGAACTGTAAACAACGATGAATTCACCAAAAAGCAATCTGATCCAACCTGGAACCAGAGTTCAATCACCCAAATCTTCCTCGTGCATCCCTCTCCGATCATCAGAGGTCATGCAAACCACACCGGAGCTGCTTCACACCCCTACGCCTTCAATCCCCCTAGTGTGATCCAACCCGATCCATCATTGATGACGAAATCGACTTCATTTCAAACCTGACCAAAATGGGTTTCTAAACCCTACATCAACGTCGTATCACCGCCTTGACCATCAGGAAAATCTACAACTATTTTTCCTAGGCACCTCTACCCACGTGCTAACTCCATCATGAACCACCATGAACCCAACCTCGCCGATCATCGGCAAGTGACAAAAAAAGCTTTTCCGTTCATCTTGCAATTACTATCCAAATACTCATCTACAAATCTCAATTTAACTTTTAAAAATCATCATTTGTTGGCACTAAGCAACTTACGAAATCAAATTGCAAAATCATGATCATCAAGTTTCCTGATTATAAAAGTTCCACTG
Source organism: Allium cepa (assembly GCA_030765085.1). Classification (NCBI taxonomy): domain Eukaryota; kingdom Viridiplantae; phylum Streptophyta; class Magnoliopsida; order Asparagales; family Amaryllidaceae; genus Allium; species Allium cepa. The sequence continues at coordinate 247,817,607 of CM060930.1, forward strand.
TCATTTCTATATTCTTAAGGTATTTACTAAATGTTTTTACTTAGGATCACTTTTAAAATTAAGCTCACATTCATTCCCTTATTTTATCTTCAATGATCTTGCTTTAAAAATGATCATAGAAGGACCAATTGAATTAAACTTGAGTTTTGTTCCTATAATATAACAGAGATATATGCATATAGACATGCACAGGCTTATGTACATTTATATTTAGACAAGCAGGCATTTTTAACATCTACACAAACATCTTTCACAACTAACTTCAGATATCAATCACAAACAATTCAGATATAAACAGATTCTGGGTTTGAATAAAGGTTTACTCACCTTGATTGGATGTTTGAACAGAGTAAAAGCCTGGTTTTAAAGCCTGGAAAAATGATTTTTATTCAATTTAAATATGCACTTAATTGAATGATCTGAAACTTTGAATCTTGCTTTGCCATATAATTTTTGAAGCTGATCTTTGATCATCAGGTTTGAGTTGTATTCTTCTTTGATTTCCACAGGCTTCAGATTGAATCAGATTGAAACTTGATTCCAGATTTTTTGAATTTTCTTTATGCTTTGGTTTTCAGGCTGATGAAACTTGAACATTTGAAGTTATTTGATCTTCTGGTTGAACTCTGAACTTATTTTGATTTTAGTTTGTTTACTGTTTCAGGTTTTTGAATTTTACTTTGAATTTGGTTTTTGAGTTACTTTGTTTCAGGTTTTCAAATGTTTGAAAGAAAATGGGCCTGATTTCATACTAACTTTTATTATGTATTTCTAATTTAAATTAAATGAAAATTTTAACTTGCCACTTGTTCACATTCTTACACTTGTTAAAGCATATCATACTAAATTTACAAATGTCATAAAAAATGGAATTTATGCTTATATCCCTTGCTCTAATTTATTTTATAAATTTTTGTTTTGGACCTTGCATTATCTTAATTTTATGAAACGTGTTTTTATGTTTTCTTATGTATATTTTCTTATTTATTTCTAAAGATATGTATATTTCAAATTTTTATTAATTCTTGTTTTATTATCATATACATATTTTTAACATACCTTTTTCAATTAGTTATACTTGTACAATGTCAATTACTTGTCCTGATATATCTTTCAAATCAAGATGCACATTTACAAAAATTAAGAAACAAGATCTTATTAGTTTCAAATATATAGAAATTTTAAATCCAATATATTTATTAAATTTCAAAATCACATTTTATTTAAATCAAATTATCTATTTTTAGAATTTCAAATTCTATTTAAAATTTACTTATTATATATATACAAATCAATTTCATATTTGTATAAATTCAAAAGAAAAGCATATAAACCTTTTTATCAAGTCCTTTTTAAATTCAACTATTATACCCTTAAATAAATAAATATTTATTCATATACATCATACATATATTTTCAAAGTATAAAACTTTTAAATCCAATTTATCAATAAAACATTTATTCTGGAATTTCCAAGGCAAAAATCTAAATTTACTTTCACAATATATTTTGTTTAGGAAAATTTTCAAATAATTCATTATTAAATCCAAAAATCAAATTAATTACCAATTTAATTTGGCTTAAAAACCAGGAATGTTACAAGAAGTATTTCTTATGATGGTGTTGCGTTTGAGCCAACTAAAGAAGAAAGCTCCCCTCCCATTTCACCATCCACTTCTCTTCCAACTTCATCATCTACATCAACTTCATCATCTTTTAGTTCAGAATCTCCATCAAAAGGACAAGATTTCTTTCTTAGATTTATGGCGAAACAAGAAGAATTTTGAAAGATGAATTTGTTGATTTTGCTCTATATGAAAATATGGATCCAGTTGTTTTTGAAGATGTCGTCAAAGAAGATAAATAGAGGCAAGCCATGGATCAGAATATTGATGCAATTGAAAGAAACCAAACATGAGAGTTAGTTGAAGTACTGAAGGGAAATAAACCCATTGGAGTTAAATGGGTTTACAAGACAAAGTTGAATGCACAAGGTGAAATTGAAAGACAAATGGCATGATTAGTTGTAAAAGGTTACAAGCAAATGTATAGTGTTGATTACAAAGAGTTTTTGCTTCTGTGGCACATCTTGAAACAATCCGTTCGGTACTTTCTCTGACCGCCCATAATATGTGGCAAGTTTACCAATTGGATGTTTAATCCGCTTCCTTGAATGGAGTGTTACAAAAACAGATGTATATTTATCAACCTTTGGGTACGTGAAAAAAAATGAAGAGAGTAAAGTCTACGATTGAAGAAGGCATTGTATGGCCTTAAGCAAGCCCCATGTGCATAATATTGTGAGGAATGCGGAATACGGATCTTAAGGCTAGAATGAACACTAGAGGGGGTGAATCGTGTTTATAATAAATTATTAAATCCTTTTGAGTTATTGTTGATTTGTACACAAATGTATGCAATATTCAGACACAGATATAATCACAGAATCAAAAACAGATGCAGAAATAAAGTAAATGCAATAAAGGAAAGAACACACCGGATTTATACTGGTTCGGAGTTACCCTACATCCAGTCCCGCACAACTAAGTACGGATTACCTTTCAAAAGCAATTGAACAATTACAACCCTCGATTTCAAGGCCACGAGGTACACCCTCCAGAATGACAATCCTCTGGGTAGAGATACTTGATTTCCGAGAAACAAGTTCACCCAATCGATTTCTCAAGGCTACAATCACACCTTTTCTCACTTGATTGATTTCCAAGGCTACAATCACACCTTTTACTCTATTGATTACAAAGAAATCCTATAACTCTGAATAGCACCGGGATCTTGTTGAGATAGTGATAGAGAATCAAACCAAAGATGATCTAGTTAGATTCAATGTTGATTTTGGTAGAGTAATGATAAAATTTTCAATAAGAAAATGTGGAAGAAGAAGAGAAGTGAAAAACCAGAAAATATTATTAAAAATTCATTGAAACTAACCCCTATTTATAGAAGAACAACAGCCATGTCCATTCGTGAAAGGTTATGGTGAATAGACACTTCTTTTGAAATTCAATTTTTTGATTCTAACTGACACTATGTCGACATGGGGTACTAGGGCATGTCGACATCCCAAAGGAATTTTTGATGTTTTTTTTTCTTTGAAAATAACCTTTATCTTATATTAAAACTATTTTAAACTTTATAAATATATTTGACTATAAAATACATAGATAAATATAGAGAATAATATATATAAAGTTTATTATAATTTTATATTTAAATCTAAGTTTAAATATTAAAACTTAAATATAATACTTAAGTGATAATTTAAAATCAAGGATAATTTGATATTTGAAAACAAAGATTATTTTGAAGCTAAAACATTAAAAATCAGGATAGATGTTTTTGATTCTTTTAAAAGGAAGGTTTTGAAAACATTTTGAAAACAAGATAATTTTTGAAAAATCATTTGAATAAAAGTTAGCAGATACAAAACAATGTTCCACTAGATTTTTCGTAGGTTCCATCCTACTTAGGGTTCCATCCCTTTAATAGGCTCGAAGTGGATTCCATTCCACGAATAAATTGGATTGTAAGATGTCAGTGCTTTTCTAGGAGTTTTAACAAAAATTCTATATTAAATTACTTATCTTGAACTCTTGATAATCTTGATAATCATGAGTCTTGAATCATCAGTTCTTCAATCTTCATACTGTATAGTCTTCATTCTTGGTACCTACATGATTAAATCCTGCATATACATATATATATCTAAACTATATTGTTAGTATTTATATTTTATAATCTTATTTTAAGGTTGTTGTCATCAAAACCATCAACTCATGGACTAACAATCTCTCTCTGTTTTTGATGATGACAATCTTTGTTTATAAAATATTACTTCTATCCTAATAATTCCCCTTAAAACTGATAACTCCCCCTTAATTTATGCCTAACTCTCCTATTTTATATTTCTCCCCCTTTGTCATCGACAAAAACAAACTAACTTCAAACTATATAATTCTTAGTCTAATACCCTATATGATTATCATGATAGTGTTATCATAGATAATCAATACTTACTTGTAAACCTAAAACTTAGACCTATACTACTAACATTCCTAACCAAGTATCAATATAATACTTAAATATATAACATATATAGGAATCATATATAAGAACTCACAACATTTATTAATTATATATTTGTTTATATTTACATTTTCGTAAAACATGATAAATATACACATAACGATGAATACGAAAGAGAAGAAACTACTGAGTATCTTTGACAATTGGAGGTCTATGGATCGAACAATTTGGATAATGGAAACAGAAATTTCCACGTTGTTCAACCAAGTTTCCGTCCTTGTCAAAACATACTTCGCCAACGCAAATGACTTTGTCGTTGTCTTCCGCATGCTCTTCTTCCATTGGTTCTTCTTCTTCTTCTTCACTTTCCTCTTGTTCATGATCTCCTGAAGAATCTTCGTCAATCAAAATTGGATTAGCATGATTTTCCATCAGAAATTTTTGCAAATTTCTAAGGATTTTCCCTTGCCTTTCCTGTTCTTTTGCCATTTGAAGTTGCACTATTTGAATTTCAGTCATTAACTGAATTGCATCCTTTAGAGAATCATTCAATTCGTCACACGGACGAGCGTAGTACGTTGGAATGGACCAGAAGTAGAAGAAGGAAACGAAAAGGTTGATTTTATGTTTGATTTGGAAGAGGAGGCCATTGATAAATTGATTTCAGAAGTTAGAACAGAAAGAGAACAGAGAGAATGAATGAAATTTCGAAATAGGAGAAATTTATAACCACTTATTTGAATTTTTGGTGGGATAAATAAAAATTAAAAAAACGTTATATGTCGACATGGGTATAGGGGGATGTCGACATGGCTATATTTTTAAAATTTGATTTATTTTTAATTTAATTTTTAATTATACTCAGTTATTTATATTTTATATTTCAGAACAAATACCTAATTCTCTTCTTAATTTAGTAAATGTAGATTCATTTAAGGGTTTTGTTAAGATATCAGCAATTTGATTTTCAGAATTGATATAATCGAGAGTAATTACTTCTCTACTTATATTATCTCTGAGAAAATGATGTCTGATATCAATATGTTTAGTTCGAGCATGTTGTGTAGTATTTTTGGATAAATTTATTGCATTAGTATTATCACAATAAATTGATGATTTTGAGATATTTAAACCAAAATCTTTTAAAGTTTGTTGCATGTATATTACTTGAGAACAAGCCAAAGCAGCAGAAATATACTCTGCTTTTGTTGTTGATAGAGAAACTATGTTTTGCTTTTTACTAAATCAGGAAATCAGAGAATGCGCCAAAAAGTGACAAGTTCCACTTGTACTTTTTCGGTCTGATTTACAACCAGTATAATCAACATCACAGTAAGATATTAAATCAAAAGAATCATTTTTAGGATAAAATAAGCCATAATAAAAGGTGTGTTTAATATATCTTATGATACATTTTACAACTTTTAAGTGAGTTTCTTTAGGATGAGATCGATATCTTGCACAGAGACAGACACTATGCATGATATCAGGTCTACTAGCAGTAATATAGAGTAGTGATCCAATCATTCCTCTATATAACTTTTGATCTACATCTTTCGAGAAATTTTCTTTACAAAGGTACTCATTGGTTGCCATGAGAGTGAGTTTTCCACTCGCAGTGGTCAAACCAAATTTATTAACTAGGTCTTTAGCATATTTTTCTTGACTAATAAAGATACATTATCTAATTGTTTTATTTGTAGAAGTTTAATTCACCCATATGACTCATCTCAGAGTCTTTTGTCATTATTTCAGAAAATTCTTTATTCATTTCAAAATTAGTTGATCCAAAAATGATATCATCTACGTAGACTTGTGCTAGTTGAATATCATTTTTATTTCTTTTAATAAAAAGAGTATTATCTACTTTACCTATTTCAAAATTTGATTGTAACAAGTAAAATCTTAGTCTATCATACCAGGCTCTGGGAGCTTGCTTTAGATCATATAGAGCTTTCTTAAGTTTGTAAACATGATTTGGAAATTTATCATTTTCAAAAAGTGGTGGTTGTTCAACAAATACTTCTTCTTTTACAAAACCAATTAAAAATGCACTTTTAACATCCATTTGAAATAATTTGAAATTATTATGATTTGCGAAAGCAAGTAGAATCCTAATGGCTTCTAATCTTGCTACGGAGGCAAAGTTTTCAACAAAATCTATTCCTTCTTGACAATAACCTTGAGCGACTAACCGAGCTTTATTTCTAACAACCTCTCCTTGTTCATTCATTTTATCTTTATAAACCCATTTAGTTCCAATTATTGTTTTATTTTCAGGTATATGAACAAGTTCCCAAACATCATTTCTAGTGAATTGATTTAATTCTTCTTGCATAGCCAAAATCCATGAATCATTAGTTGATGCTTCTTCTGGATTTTTGGATTCAATAGTTGATATAAAAGCTACATTACTCATTTGACTTAGTTGGTTTCTAGTTTTAACAACAGATTGCATATCTCCAAGTATATTTTCTATAGGGCGATCTTTTAAAAGTTTAATCCTTTTATTAGGATGATTTAATTCATTATTAGTTTCAGTTGACTCTTGATTTTGAGTGATTAAATCCTCTTCATCGTTTATTTCTTCAAAATTTTTGAAATTTTCATCAAATGAAATGTGCATTGTTTCTTCGATGGTATTAGTTCTTAAATTAAACACTCTGTATGCTTTACTTCTATTAGAGTATCCGATAAAGATACCTTTGTCGGATTTAGAATCAAATTTATCTAAGTTATCTTTTGTATTTGAAATAAAACATTTACTTCTAAAAATTCTAAAATAAGATACCTTAGGTTTCTTTGAGTAAATAAGTTCATAAGATGTCTTATTAGTTAAAGGTTTAATTAAAATTCTATTTAAGATATAACAGGCGGTAGCAACTGCTTCTGTCCAAAAGTACTTTGGTAAATTACTATCAGAAAGCATAGTTCTCGCACACTCTTGAATCGTTCTATTTTTACGTTCTACTACTCCGTTTTGTGGTGGAGTTCTTGGAAATGAAAAATTGAAAATTATTCCCTTTTTATTGCAGAATTCGTCAAACTTTTCATTTTCAAATTCACCACCGTGATCACTACGGATGGTTATAATTTTATGAGAAAGTTGATTTTGAATCCTTTTTGAAAAATTCTTAAAATATTCAAAAGTATCACTTTTATGTTTCAAAAATACTGTCCATTTAAATCTAGAATAATCATCTACAATTACAAAAACATATTTACTATTATTTATTGATAGAATTTGAGATGGACCAAATAGATCAATATGAAGTAATTCAAAAGGTTTCGAAGTAGAAATCATATCTTTTAATTTAAAGGAGCTTTTTCTAAGTTTTCCTAGTTCATATGCATCACATAGACTATCTACTTTAAAATTCATTTTAGGGAGTCCTCTTACTAGATCATGTTTTGACAGTTTGGATAAGAATTTGAAATTCAAATGCCCAAATCTTTTATGCCAAATCCAAGGGTCACTTGCATTTGCCAAAAGACACAAGTTATCTGTAACGATCCAGAATTTGTCATTTGAAATTCGTTTAATTGATTTTAAATATTAACAAGTAAGATTTATAAGCCGAATGAATTATAATTCGAATATAGTGATTTAATTGTATAATTAAATCGATAAATTAATATTTGAAATTGTGTAAATAATTGAAAACTGAATTAAATGTGGATAAAAATGTTTTATAAAGTTGTATTTAATCATATTGGAGTTAGAATGATGTTATAGAATTTTTAAAATTTAATTAAAAGTTAATTTTTAAAAATTGAATATTTTAATATTTAATTGACGAGTAAAAATAACCATTTTTCAAACAGTCTCGGATTTTGACGAAACCAGTTTCATTGGATCCGTAATGTTAAATTATTGTAAGATTTCAAATTTCATGTCAATTGGACTTACGGATATTTCGGGGCAAGCTAAAACGAATAGAAATTGTTTTAACCAATTTAATTTAAAATTAATCGTTTATTTCCGTAACTCACGCATATGACCGAATTAGCTCCCGAAACACGTTCCGTTGTGTTCGGAATGTGAGTAAAACCTTATGAACGCCTGGCGGCACGTTTAAATTGGAGTTCGTTTGAAAATGCTCGTTATAATTGAATTTAATATTAAATTAATATGTATGAACGTTTATATATTCATTTTGTTAGGGCCGAAATCCTATCTTCTTAAGCAGCCGCCGTTTACATTGTTAATGGCCGAAATGCATCTTCGTTCTTCCTCTAATTCTGATCAATCCATCAACAATTTCAAAAAGTTTTCAACTACAAAAACGTTGAGGACGATGAGATCCTCAAGATCGAAGGTTGTGATTTAAAATGGAGCAACGTGGAGGGCCAAAAGTGGCCGCGTTCGTCACGTGTTTGGAGGCATTTTCTGGTTGATGGAGACGACCGAGCGTGGCCGGTCTTCGGCCATTGGTTGATTAGGTGTCGTGCTTTCGAATGGCACTATCTAATCGTGTTCTCGTCGTCGGTAGATGGCGCAATAAATTGAAGGTAGGGGCGGCCAATATAGGTTTCTCGCATTCGAATATGTCTGGGAGAGTAAGAAAGGTAGCATCGGCCTGATCTTGCTTGGATACAATCAACGGCCAGAAATAAAAGCAAGGTTAAAAATATAAAAAGAAATGAAATAAATTATTTATTAAATTGTGTAAACTTTGTAACGCGATAACTTTTTGATACGAGGTCGAAAACTGATGAAACAAATTGCGTTGGGTCCGTATTGACGAGCACTACGCAATGGAGCTGATTTGGAGTTGATTGGAGCCAGTGATAATTTTGAGTAAAATTAAACGCTGGTTTAATTTTATTCGAAACAAAATACTGCAACTATTATCGGAAACTCAAGGTGAGAACTTCTCACTCATTCGAATTTATTTCGACTTAAATTTTAATTAGTTAAATTTATGCTTGACTGTGTGAATTAAATGATGCTTGTTATCTATTGGATTGAAATAGACCATATTCGCCGCATAATAGCGGAGGTTATTATATTAAACCCATATACCGCGATATTTCACCTTGAAGTGGAATTGGTATTATATATGTATTTGGAGTTGATTTTCCATATTATATAGTGGATGAGACCCTAGTGCGCCGCATTATAGCGGATAATATTTTATAAATTCCATATACCGCGATATTCCACCTCGAAGTGGAATTGGTATTGTGCTAACATCTGTGGATGCAGGGAAACATGTTGGAGGGATCCAACGGGATTCCTCAAACATTTGAATTTGTTTCATATGTTGTGTGTTGATTATTTATATTTTTCGTGTGATTTTCTTTGTGATTGAATTTGTTGAAGGCTATAGTTTAGCCGAATGTATTTTTGGTATCATTGGATACCGGAAATAAATAAAATTTGATTTTTGAAAATTCAAGTTGAAAAATTTATTGTAAAATTTATTTTGAGAATTGGATGAATTAAAAAGGAGTTTTAAAATAAAAAGACAAAGTTTTACTTTCTGAACCATATTGAATTAAATTCCAAATTACGGGAAAAAGGCTTAATAAATGGATTTCGGGTAATATTATTTATAAGTTGGAGAATTTATTCAAAATTTGGATTTTTAAATAGGTTTGAAGAGATACAGAAATTTATTTTAAAAAGGAAATAATTTGGGAATTCATTGGAAATTTGATTTGGTGTTTTGAAATAAATTTGGAAATTAATCATATAATTAACTTAATCCTACTTATAGATGTTTGGATTATATTGAATGGTTGAATTGTTTGATATCCCTAATATATGATACTTTGTGATATATCCTGATTTGGGTTGTGATCTGTAATTTATTTATCTGGGATAAATATAATTTATTATCTGTGATATCTATGTATCTGTGATCCGGATATTAAAGATAAGCGGTATAGTTTATAACGCTTATCAACTATATTTCTGTATTCTGGTATCTGATGATTGGATGATATTGCACTATTGTGTTAACCCTTGGACTACACTGTACACACACAAATATGGATTTCATGAGGAAATCATTTAAGTCACAAATTTTTGACAATTTTAAAGATTAAATTCTTGAATCCAAAATAGTTTTGGAATTGAAAGCTTTTGGAAATGAGTTCAAAAATAAAAGTTATTTTAAATAACTTAATAAAATTTAAAATTTAAATAATTTGACTTAAATTTGAATTCAATATTGGAAATTGAATTCAATGACTTAGGGGTCTAAAAGATTGTACAAGTTATAAAAGGTGTTTATATGGGTTTTTAACCATTTAAAATATGGTTTTGGAAATTTAAACTTAAATTCAAGTTTTATACTTGAGTGACTTTAACTTATATAACTTGTAATCAGTTTTTCCCAAAACAAATACTATTGTTCAAATAATAATAGCTTTCATAAAAAGGAAGGATTTCCAATTTGTATCGAAAGGGTTCGAGTGGGAAATGAAATTGTAAATAATTTGGAAAACTATGAATAAATCTTTGTGAAGATGATTATATCTTGTTTTGAAATTAAAGAGGATTTCAAATGGTGTATCTTTTATATTATAAAAGATTTAAATTGTATTTTTTTTTGAAACCTATCAATTAAATCTTTGATTTAAAGATTGAATAGATTAATTCAATTTGAAATTGAATTGTTTTGAAAAGCTATAATTGAACCTTTGTGGAAGAACGTTAAACTTAGTCTTGAAATTGGAAAAGTATATCTTTTGCATAAAAGATTTGGAAATTGAAATAGTTTTGAGAAGTATGAAGGGATCTTTGTGAAACTGGGTAAACTTTGTGAATGAATCTTTTTGTTTAAAGATTTGAAATGGTAATTTGTTTAAACCATTTGAAAGAAAGAGTTTGGGAAATAAGTTGTGACTTAATCGAAATCCCAATATCCATATGTTTTAAAGTATTGTGCTCACTATTCGGATTAGCCGGGAGAGGATCTTTGTGTCATATAACCCATTCCGAATAAGTGATATGACGATATGGATTGCATTTGAAGACCGGTAGTGAAGACCGGGTATTTGTGAGAACGATAGGATGACCTATCGATTGTCTCTGCACCGGGTTGCTCCGGTATAGAGATTCCCTATGTGATGGAAAGTTCGATCGGGATTGTGAATACCCGAATTGCAAGGGCTTCTTTGGAAGTGCCTTCGGTTCTGTTTGAACCCGGAACAGACTTGTATGGTTACATGTCTGACATTACACTTTGAGATATAAAGCAGATTTCTTTCAACTACATATCTGTTGGTGGCGGAGAATTTATTCTCTTAGCTTAACACCATTCTCTGAGAACTATGAGCTCAGAGGTTATGTAGTTGAAGGTTATCAACGATATACTCCCAATTTGGTAATGTGGTATGCTGAGTGCTGCTGTGTGATGATCATTGGTTGATCATTTGTTGATCAAAGCATGACTTTTGTGAAAAGCGTAGCTCTGTGGACGAGACTTCGTCAGACCTCACACCCCAAAAATGGTCAAAACAGGAATTATGCGGCAAGGTTATGAGGGTCGCTCCCTTTAGGGTGTGTCATTTCCTTCTGAAAAAGGGTGGTGTCAGGTATGGAGCCCTGATATTTAACCTATGTGGTTGCTCCAATCTCATTTCTGTGTGGTTGTTGCTTTGTGGAGGCGCCTCGGATAAAGGTCCCAAAGGACCGGGGGTGGCATATTCATGTAGTAGTTACCTAGTTACAGAGGTAACCCGGCCTTGTGTTGGCAGAGGGCTGGTTAAGCTCTCGGGATGTCCCGCCAGAGGCGTACCTACGTGGCAGTAGGAAGTTCCTTAGTCTGACCATTTGTTGAAAATCCAAACCGAACAATACGAGCCTTGTACGGTTTTAGTTGTGGAACCTACCATTTAACATGGCAGCTATAGTAGGCATACTATAATGGTATGTATGCAGACTAAGATTAATATTATATTTTCGAAATGTTTTCTACACTATGCACTGATAATAATATCCAAAGAATTTGCATAGTAAGCATGTTTGACTATCATAAGGAGAAATCTCCTCCAATTCTTCGTTTGCATTGTGTGTGGCGGGAGGCCTTATGGTAGTTTCATTTTCCAAAAAGCATTACGGATTTCTTTTTATTTCTTTGTGCAGATAACTGTTTAAGTTCTCACACCAGTCCCATGACTGACTCGAGTTTATCGTTCCCTTTCTAAACTCTGGGTGCCCATCATTTTCCACACGGGCAGCCTAGAGTTAGATTTTCAGGTCATTCTGGATATTTTAGGAGTGCTGTGGAGCTCAAGTGACGAGCTGGATGGCGAGACATATCACTTGTATATGATATTATTTATTCCGCTATGTATTCTGTATGAGAACAAGTTTATATAACTGTCCAGTGTTATGTTGTTGTAAATTCTGATGATGTGATGTAATGTATAAACTGATGTAGTTCTTGATTTAAAGATTATTCATTTATCTATTATATGTTGTTCCGCTACGAATGTGATCTGTTATTGTTTCTGTTTCTTTTTCTTTCCTTTTCTTCTGTCTTCTTATAGCTCTTCTTTTTAAACCCTAACAATTCGGTTTCCGGCATTCGGTTACTCGATAGTTGATACAGTGATTGTATTGATGTCAATTTTTCGGAGGTCGAAAATCTCGGATGTTACATTATCATTTGAAATTTTCATACTAAGAATATAAATATATTTTTTCCTGATTCCCTCAAAAATTATGGTTGAATTATTATCTTCAATGTGACACTTATCTTTTTCAAATTTAATTTTATATCATTTATCGCATAGTTGACTTATACTTAGCAGATTGTGTTTCAGATTCTTAACTAGCAAAACATTAGTAATAATAGGAGTTTCAGAGTTACCGACTTTGCCGATGTCGATCATATATCATTTTGAATTGTCTCCAAAGTTAATCAGTCCTCCGTCTTTGTATATTATATCATTTAGCATATCTGGATTCCCAGTCAAGTGTCTAGAACATCCACTATCGACTATCCATTTGTTCTTTTTGATCTGCACTGTTTGTTTGTTCTGGATTGATTCCTCAACTCTCATAAAGCATGATTCCTGCACATCAAACAATCTTAATAGACAACTTGTATTTGAATATTGATTATATGCAGACTCAAGAGACAATGATGATCTGAATATTTCTAAACAAGCTTTAACAAATTTTCTTAAACATGGCCATTTTAAAAAAAAACTTTTTCAAAAATCAGATTATAAAACTTTTGAAAACCTTGCTCCGATACCAAATGTGAGGAATGCGGAATACAGATCTTAAGGCTAGCATGAACACTAGAGGAGGGGTGAATAGTGTTTATAAGAAATTATTAAATCCTTTTGAGTTATTGCTGATTTTTACACAAATGTATGCAATATTCAGACACAGATATAATCACAGAATCAAAAACAAATGCAGAAATAAAGTAAATGCAGTAAAGGAAAGAACATACAGGATTTTATGCTGGTTCGGAGTTACCCTACATCCAGTCTCGCACAATTAAGTATGGATTTCCTGTCAAAAGCAATTCAACAATTGCAACCCTCGATACATACCGATCAACAATGGTAAATTTACCGTTAATAATGGTAAATTTACCGTTATCATTACCGATGATATTGGTATACTAATGCAGTTCGATATTGGTTACCTATTGTTTGTATTGATATGGTAATGGTAAATTTACCATTACCATAACAACCCTATCAATTGGTGATATGAGAAACGATCTCTTAGCATTTATGTAGAGTAAATTATATTATTTAGAAGATATGAGACTATTCTCAACACTCCCTTGCACATGTGGCGTTTCATGAGTCAATTACGTGTGCATTTTTATATTGGGTAACATGGAGTGTATGTAGTTGTTAGGCTTAACACTCAAGGAATGGTGACTAATGTAGAGCATGTGTGGTTGTTATGTTTAACACATGGAAGGAACTCTCTCTGATGCCATATCATATTAGAGTTAGAAAAAGGAGATTTTTTTTTTCCTAAAATGGGAAAGATATAATTGGTGTTATTAGATAATCACTTGAGTTATTACTAAACAAATTGGTGATATGAAAATTGATCTCTTAGTATTTAGAAAATGTGCGACTATTCACAACAGTGACAAATTTATTTTTTCACATTAATAAATTCATCTTATAATATTTGACTGTATGCCAACGGTTAACAGTTTTCAGAAAATTAAAAGACTTGATGCTTATATCTTACCTTACAACAAATTTATTCTGTTTGCTCAATAGAGTGGAATTTTGTTAGGTTAAATGATGGTGAAAATGCTTTGCATAAGGTTTATTTCAACTTTCAATTACTACAACACTCATTCAAATTTCCGAAAGTGTGGTCCATGTTCAATTTTCAAAGCGGATACATGATTTGTTTAAACGCTCTATTTTTCTGATTTGTTGGAGTATTAAATATGGATATAGCTACCTTGAATTTTGTCTGATTTATCTATAATTTCTCCAATGCAGGAGAGGGACATACCCGTACTAATATTTTCAGCCGGACTTGCAGATATTATAGAAGAGGTATGATATGACTGAAACCAATGTAAACAATAAAAGTTGAAAGCTGGGTGAATGTTTGCTGGCTTGTGTGATGATGTTGTATGTGTTTCCTTGTCTCCATCTCCAGGTATTTAGGCAGAAACTCCATAGGTCTTTTAAAAATATAAAGGTGGTATCCAACAGAATGGTGTTTGATGCCAATGGTCGCCTTATATCTTTCAAAGGTGATTCTCTATCTATAATTCTCTCTCTTATAAAGCCTCATAATTTACAGTTATGTATCCATGGGAGGCCCATTGATTTTAAGCTTTGATAAATGGTTATTCATCCCTTGATATGTAATTTGAGGTAAACTAGGTGATCTTTTGGAAGGTGTTGAGTTGGATATTACCACATCTATGAAGTTATTGCTTGGGTGTGAAAATGCACAAGCTGGCCTGATAGATGTGGTCAATTTTTCTATTAACAAAAACTTCCACAATTTAGGAATTGTTTATACAATCATGCACAAAAAATATTAACCTTGCAAAATGAATACTAGAATCAAAACTCTCACGTCACTGGTGGTGTATTAACTATCATGGGAAATGAATCAAGACTTGATTTTGTGTTCAGGCAATCTATAAATGTTTCTACAAGATAGTATGAAATTTCTATTATATATATATATATATATATATATATATATATATATATATATATATATATATATATATATATATATATATAAATTCCAGCCATTGCTCCTGGAGCTATCTAGCTTTTTCAAATGTTTATAATTTGATTCTGTCAAAAGTTGTAACCAGAGGCCCAGATGGTACTTGTATATTATATTTTCATTACTTTGTGGGCAAGCAACTGTCTTTAGGCACTATAAACAGAACGTTCATTGACATACTGAAATTCATTTTTGCATTGTTCTTAAACTCCTTACATGCTCTTGGTTTCACTGCTTCCAGGGAAGACAATTCATGTGCTGAATAAAAATGAGCATGCATTGGATATGGCTGCTCCAGTTCATGACCATTTAGGGGATCCAAATGGTATAGTTAATGACTATACATTGCTGAAGAATAGGACAAATGTCGTTCTCCTTGGTGATCATATTGGAGATCTTGGCATGACAGATGGTCTCGACTATGAAAATCGGATTTCTGTTGGATTCCTGTGAGTTAATAGCCATTTTATTTTATAATTTGCACTGGTTTCCTTCAGAAAATATTTTGTTCATATGAAAGGTTAACTTACCTAGTAGGTACCTTCACCTCTTAAACTTGAATACAGTTAACTGGTTGTACATCTCTTGATACACACACATGTATACGTACACATGTAAGCATGTATGTATCTAGACACGTGCGTGTGCGTGTGCGCGCACATACATGTGTGCGCGCACACACTTAAGATATATAATTTTATGCTAATGAGTCCCATAAAACTTCTGAAGTTGAATTATTTGGGCATCTGACTGCATACCTTTTGTTTATTTTTTGCTGTTTTATAAGGTCGCATACTTACACGAAGCATAATTTACCAGAAATCTAAATGGAATATTTTAAAAGCTTATTGTAAAATGTACTAATTAATTACGAATCAAGTAACTATTAGCGGGTGGACTTGTTATGTGGATTGACAAAACTATGTTAGAACAAACTTTTGTTAACTATACATCGTTGATTTCCCAAATAGTTAGTTACTTTTATTCAGGCATAATTTCTACTAGGCCAATTTTCGCGCATGATTTTTAACGATTAACAATCAAAGTGTCCCCAGGCATTAATTTCAAGTCAAATTCAACATTCAGTCATGAATAGGCAAGTATTACTGGTGTATACTATACCCTATTACAAGTTTATTGTTACTTGTTTCATTGAAAAATAATTAATATGGTGTGATTATATTTATTGTTTTCTTAATACAAAAAAGTGTTTGCACTTGTAGCATCGTTGATGAAGCAAACATGATCAAGGCAAATCTATGATTTTGGTCGAGGAGGAAGGATGCATAATAAATAATTTTCATTGATCATAAAAACAAAAATTAATGCATATAAAGCTGTACGCTCATGCATAAGCTCAAATGTCATAATAGCCTAACGATATCAGACGTCAAACATTTTTTTATGATTTTTTTTAAAGTTGTTCATCATTATGGTTGTTTTAGTAAAATTCTTTATCGATATAAGTATAGCATACATTTGAGAATTACAAATGCCAACTTAAATGACTATTTTTTAAAATAAAACCAGACAATGAAATATTGGATTTAAATTTGGGTAAGTTTACAAAAAGATTAAGCTTTTCTTTAGTAAACCGAGCACTTTTTTAACTTACAAATATAGCTGTAAAAAAACATTCAGGGAAAAGAACATGGAGATGCCTTTCTAATACCATTTGAATAAAAAGAAAATAGAATAAAATCCAACAAAACCTACCACATTCAGTTTTAGAAAACCGAGTAACTTTTTTTGTTTTTTCATAATCGAATAGCGTCTTATATCTTTCTCCAAGTTTAATCAGTTTTAACCAACAATTGAAACAGTGCAATCAAGAATAAATAACAGTATTTGCAAATCAAACTCTACAACATTTATTAAAATGCTTTTTTCGGTTTTCTTCATCCCCTTCAACAAGAGCTTTCTTGTCATTCATCCTCGCAATAGCTTATTCTTAAAGGAATTTCATTTCAAACTTAACCTGGTACTTAACTACGAAATAGGATTTTCGATTTAGGATTTGTTAAAGAAAAACATTTGGTATAATTGCCTATGAAGATCCACCTTGAAGCCTATTAGTTAGACCCCCGCTAAAATTAAAAATTATTTAAGAGATTTTGATATGCTAGTCTTTATCCCTGCTAAAGTGCTTAGCACCCTTCAAACCCTACTCTTTCACAATTTAGCCCTTGTAAATAGTTCATCTGCGTAAGAAATTGCTTTCTACTGCTATGCTCACTAGATCAACTTATTTAGCATCAAATTAGCAGTTCTACTACAACAATCAAATTTGTCCAGATCTTTTCTAATCCCGAGTAATAAAGTTGAATCGAGTTCAAGGTGAGGTGCATAACACAAGTTGGAGCACAATTTTTATTTTCGAAGTTAGAACTACATTAGTTTAGGTATTTAAAAAAAAATTTGTATGCAAGTAAATAATTTTCTTTTTCCAGATGTGGGATTTATAATAAATTGATTTTGAACATTGTATTTTACCCAGTATATCTTTTTGCAACTCCGCTATTTTATGTTATACCATCGTTATATGCTTGGTAAAGAATGGAAAGGAAGGTGATGAAGGCTCTACCTGTAGCACTACTCCTTTCATCCAAGCCGTTGGATTCGAAGAATCATCAAATCTCGACCGTCTGGAGTCAATGGTGTTTGTGCCAAAATTGATCACAAACACCCGATTGTCGATGAAAGCACCCGTTCACAATCACAGATCTCAAATATCAGATATGTAGAGAAATATATATGGGAATCACTCAGCAAATTCAAATGAAAGCAGTAAACAACACATGATTTATAGTGGTTCGGCGATCGTGCCTACGTCCACTCTGAAGGTGATCACTTTATTGATTCACTTGATGATTTCAGTTGATTACAGCAGGTTACAACGAATTATAGTTGATAATAGCTCTGAATTGTGACTACAACAGTGTAGGATTGAATCCGGCAGAGTCTAGACGTTCAATTGTCAAAAGATCCCTTTTCCGTAGGCTTCAGGGGGCTATTTATAGGCGTAGGAGGCTCAGATCTCGTCCAAACTTCAGGAGATTTTTTCTGGCACGTGAGTGGGCCCACGCGACCGGTCCCACCAAGTTTCGGCTTGATCTAAGATCGATGCGAAGTGATTTCGTATCCATCAAAAAGTGATCCAATCGAGCTGAAACTTGGCAAGAACAATCTTTACCTTGTATGGAAGCTACTCTTAAAATTTCATAACATTTGGAGCAGTGGTTTAGGAGATATGATCGATACGAGTTGGCATGTTTCGGTTGGCTGTTTAATTCGAATCCATCAATTCGAATCGTTTCCTTCGAATCGATCACCTCACGTGGTCTTGCAATGACGTGGCGCGCGTACTTCGCCTCGATTCGGTCTTTATTCCGGGTTGACCGTATCGATTCCATAAAATTCGCCTTGTTCGTATCGAGGGATGACACGTCACCCAAGGTTAGCTGTCCTGATCGATACGAACAAGCTTCTGCTTATGGATTCAAACACGGTCTTGGGACGGTGACGAGGCAACGAACCTCTGATGGATGCGAAGTTGATGTCAGGTGATTGTTACGAAGTAACCTATACACTGATGGATTCGAATAAGACACTCTAGCCGAAGTTCGATCGATACGAAGTCCATCAATATGAAGACCTAGCCACTCCGATCGATACGAAGCCGATGGATACGAACCAAGGTGTGGTGATGGATACGAACATGCTGAGGCGATGCCCATCTGATCGATTCTAACTCGATCGGTTCGAAGCATGAGGGACCTGATGGATTCGAAAAAAGCAAACATTGATGGATACGAATCCCATCGATTCGAAATGGGCATCTCCTCAACAATTTGATGGGTACGAACTGTGTACTTTGGCTAACTTGCATCGATCATATCTTGTTCATACGAACTTCGAATAAGCTGAAATTTGAAACACTGGCTTTCATGGCTTTGATTGTCATGTCCTATCAGTTGTAGCCTGATCCGGGTTCGGAGAAAATTCATCGATATCCATGGTGAAGCAATGTATAACCAATCTTTGAGACGAACTTTCATTTGTTTTAGGTTGATCTTTTGGTATCACGGCTTTGCCAAAAAGCGGGATAACATTTGCCTCCCAGAACATGCCTTGCGGTAGGAAGGCGTGTTTTGTAATGCTATGAGCTGGATGTTCATCCTGTCAACAACCTGTAAAGAACTTGATAATTTCATATGACCTCGAATGACAATCGTTCAGGATCGTATGCCATTTGAGGTGAAACGGGACCGTTCGTGGTCGAATGCCGTTCGTGGCAAATGATAACATGGGACCGTTCGCGGTCGGATGCCATACGAGGCAAAATGGAAAGTGGGACCGTTCGCGGTCAGATGTCGTTCTGGACGAGTTGTGATCGTTCGCGATCGAGTGGCATGTAAAGAAGAATGTGATAATTCGCGATCAAGTGTCGTTCTAGACGAATTATGATAGATTGTGACCGTTCGTGGTCGTATGAGATGCACGAGATAAAATGTGATCGTTCGCGATCGGATGTCATATTGGAGAATTGTGACCGTTCGTGGTCAACTGCCACACGAGGCAGAGTGTGATCGTTCGCGATCGATTGTTATACTTGATGAAGTGTGACCGTTCGCGGTCGAGTGCCGTACAAGGCAGAGTATAATTGTTCGTGATCGAATGCTGCTCGAGGTAGAATGTGATCGTTCGCGATCAGATAGTTAAGGGGGTTTGGTATCACCTGAGTCAGATATCACGTTCGGGTGACTTTCTGAATCAGCGATCGTGGTGGTTCGTCGCCATACAAGGTATGCCTGTGGACCGTTCGCGATCCAAAGCATACACAAGTAACTTCTTCTACAGAATTGCAGATATCAAATTAACGTTCACATGAATTCCATAATAGAAATGTCCAGACAAACAAAGTCTAAATGTCCAAATCAAAATGAATCAAAAGCAAAGCAAGGATGTCAAAGTGTAAATTCTCACTACGAGACGGTCGATAATCATTCAGAGCATGCCTGTGGATCGTTCGCGACCTCATACACGTGTAAATGATTTGACGGTGTTAGTGAGGAGTTTACGACTTGTTCATCGTTATTTAAATCAATTGATAACCAGGCGGTATCCTGGTTCAGGGTCATCCCTGGCCGATATAGACGGCGGTCGCTCGGGTGCCACCGTTGGAGCTCGCCTCCTTACATACTGAAGTAGCCTACCGTGCCTGATATGCCCTTCTACTTCATCTTTTCAGGTGTCTACAGTCATTCGTGCTATGACCGTTCAGCTCGTGGAATAAGCAATATTTGTTTGATTTTCTCTCATCGGTAGTCGGGTCCCTTTGTATTGGTCTACGATAAGGAACTTGCTCTCTCGTATCTTGAAAAATTCGCTCCAAACCCCCGTTCAACTCGGAGTAGGTAGTGAATCGCAGCTCCCTCCGTGGCCGCTTTGACCTGTCATTATTATTCTCAGCCTTTCTTTTTCCTTTACTAGTTTCCGCACATTTTCCAGGTGGATTTTCGCCCTTGAATGCATAAACGTCGACTTCTTCCTCTCTTTCTGCACTAGCATCTTCCAATCGCAAAAACTTTTCTGCCTCGTGATAGAATTCTCCTAGATCCATAGGCGGATCTTTAGTTAATGAGTTTTTGAATTCTATGCCATCGGCTATTCCGGACACAGCTGCCATCATAACCATGGATGGATCTGGTCGATCCACCGATGTTGCTGCCGCATTGAATCGCGTCAGAAAACTCCTCAAGGACTTCCAGCTTTCTGCTTCAAGGTTGCCAAAGTCATCACATTCTTGGCTCTCGCAATATGAACTCTGAATTGCCTCATGAATCTCTCAGTTAAATCTACCCATGTTCCTATGGAGCCACTCTCCAGCTGCCTAAACCATAACGCCGCAATATCTGTCAAATACAATGGAAAGCACCGGGCCATGACTTCCTGTGATGCCTCTAGCACTTCCATGTGCCTCATATACTTTGTCAGATGGACCGCAGGGTCCGTCCTCCCGTCATACATCTCTACTGATGGTAACTTGAACTCTGGTGGGTTCCTAGCCATCCTAATCGCAGGAGAAAATGGACTCATGTTTACGTCTTCTAAATCTCTGTTTACCATATCGCCTCTCATAGCTCGTCTGACCATCTCTGCCAATCTATCATTGTCTCCAAGCTGCAGTCCTCGTTCATTGCCTCCGATCTGCCCCCCGATTCCGTGTGAGCTTTCAGGTGTCTGCCTCCCTGGCAGAGCGTTCATCCCTCTATTGCCACCAGATTGCTCGGATCCCTCTCTTTCTCTTCCCGGGATTGGGTCGACATGCTCCAAGTGCGTGCCCCCTAGCTCTGGCGCTGCGCCAGATGGTCCTGCTCCGTCCTGAACTCTAGTTGCTCCTTGATTCCGTGCTCCAAGTTGCTCGATCTGCTGGAGCAAATTCTGGATCATATCCTCTTGTCTTCTCATCATTATCTCCATCTCATCTCTGGTGATGAAGACTGAGACTTGGTTTGCTCCTGAGGAAGCCTCTTGACTCCCTTCATGCTGACTTCGTTCTGGCCTAGGTCTCCTACTTGATTGCCTTGTCATAACTTTTGGATGTAAATCTCTTAACTTTCTGATTCAACTTTCAAGAGCTCCTGAATTAGCCTTCTCAGTGAAAGCACCAAAATGTTTGCGCCAAAATTGATCACAAACACCCGATTGTCGATGAAAGCACCCATTCACAATCACAGATCTCAAATATCAGATATGTGGAGAAATATATATGGGAATCACTCAGCAAATTCAAATGAAAGCAGTAAACAACATAGGATTTATAGTGGTTCGGCGATCGTGCCTACGTCCACTCTGAAGGTGATCACTTTATTGATTCACTTGATGATTTCAGTTGATTACAGCAGGTTACAATGAATTATAGTTGATAATAGCTCTGAATTGTGATTACAACAGTGTAGGATTGAATCCGGCAGAGTTTAGACGTTCAATGGCCAAAAAATCACTTTTCTGTAGGCTTCAGGGGGCTATTTATAGGCGTAGGAGGCCCTGATCTCACACAAACTTTAGGAGACTTTTTCTGGCACGTGAATGGGCCCACACAACCGGTCCCACCAAGTTTCGGCTCGATCTGAGATCGATGCGAAGTGATTTCATATCCATCAAAAAGTGATCCAATCGAGCTGAAACTTGGCAAGAACAATCATTACCTTGTATGGAAGCTACTCTGAAAATTTCATAGCATTTGGATCAATGGTTTAGGAGATATGATCGATACGAGTTGGTATGTTTCGGTTGGCTGTTTAATTCGAATCCATCAATTCTAATCGTTTCCTTCGAATCGATCACCTCACGTGGTCTTGCAATGACATGGCACACGTACTTCGCCTCGATCCGGTCTTTATTCCGAGTTGACCATATCGATTCCATAAAATTCGCCTTGTTCGTATCGAGGGATGACACGTCATCCAAGGTTAGTTGTCCTGATCGATACAAACAAGCTTCTGCTTATGGATTCGAACACGGTCTTGGGACGGAGACGAGGCAACGAACCTCTGATGGATCCGAAGTTGATGTCAGGTGATTGTTACGAAGTAACCTATACACTGATGGATTCGAATAAGACACTCTAGCCGAAGTTCGATCGATACGAAGTCCATCAATATGAAGACCTAGCCACTCCGATCGATACGAAGCCGATGGATACGAACCAAGGTGTGGTGATGGATACGAACATGCTGAGGCGATGCCCATCTGATCGATTCAAACTCGATCGATTCGAAGCATAAGGGACCTGATGGATGCGATCAAAGCAAACATTGATGGATACGAATCCCATTGATTCGAAATGGGCATCTCCTCAACAATTTGATGGATACGAACTGTGTACTTTGGCTAACTTGCATCGATCATATCTTGTTCATACGAACTCCGAATAAGCTGAAATTTGAAACTCTGGCTTTCATGGCTTTGCTTGTCATGTCCTATCAGTTGTAGCCTGATCCGAGTTCGGACAAAATTCATCGATATCCATGGTGAAGCAATGTATAACCAATCTTTGAGACGAACTTTCATTTGTTTTAGGTTGATCTTTTGGTATCACGGCTTTGCCAAAAAGTGGGATAACAAATGGTTTTGTCATATCATAAACGTTGGAAACGTGAGGCCTTCTGCCACGATTGAAAAAAATGAACCGTCTTAGCCATTGACGAAGAGGCACATGTGACACATTAAATGCATTACAGAATAACCGGTCAACGATATCTTTGTGATTTGACAAACTAATTCCTGCTCACATAGAAGGGCTTGGGGGGCAAAATGTTGCTCAAATGTCCCACAAGTATAATTAGCAAGCCAACTAAGCACGACCTAGTGCACTCCAAGATGGCCCAGCACATCCTAGGTCGTCCAATCCATACTGATCCAAACTTAATATGGTTCCAAGCCAGCCCATCTACCACAACCCTCCGAGTCTATTGCCGGGCGGCTCAACTCAAGGCGACTTTAACATCCAATCCATCATACAAATCCCGACTCAAACATAACCCATCTCTGGTCTGGCTTTATCACAACATGCATTCGATCGGTCCGGGCAGCCCGTCTCCTCATCCCACAGCCTGTTCGCTACATCCTTTACAACTTGGTCCTTAGCAAATATTCAACTTTCCTCAGCAAGCTTCCACGGTAAACAACCGACCAACATAGACCGGAAGAAGCTACTCACTCGCCTTGCCACATTGGCATGCAAAAGTAAACGACAAGTTGTACAGACAGTCGTACTGGGTGCTGTAGCAGATGTGCCAAAGTCTTGCTCATTCCTATAGCACGTCGCCAACATTAAATGTGCATTAAATGCAAGGCACGTGCCTGTTACAGAGGGACAATTGACATACTTTTCAACCACAGATTTCATTTCACCTTGCAGTTGTCTCCCATCAGCCCATACAACCAGATCGATAGTCAGATATTCTTCCCACTTATTTTGCTACATAGTGTTAGTCGTCCATCATCCATCTCTACTACTATAAATACCTCGTACCATGTAACATCAAAGGGGTTGAATGTTGATTTTTATAATCAGAATACACATTTCCAGCAACAATCTCCCTCAAAGCTTTTAAGTTTAGAATCATTGTAAACTAAGTGCTAATTTTTTTATTGTTCTCTTGCAACTCCATGTAATTGTAAAGATAAACGTAGTAAGAGATCTTCATAGTAGATGTAGGGAAGCTTAGCTGAACCACTCTACATCTTCGTGTCATTTTAACTAGTATAATCCGCACGTACGTGCATCTAATGTGTAAAGATATTTACATTTTATTTAATATAAAAATGAGTGTACAGATGTGTATTGTAAGTGTAAAAGTTTTGTTAGTCACAACGTTTTTATTTCAAGTTGTTTTGTTGGTAGCGTCGATGACAAATGATAGTATAATTCTGTTGATAGGTAGTCGGAAAGGTGTAAACTGGTGGTGAGATTTTGTTGATGGATGAGGGTATTTTCGAAATTTCAAAAAGACTGTAGAAATCATATTCACTGAATTCTCTTATTAATAGCAGAGATTATTTATATATGTAAAATAAATGATTATGTATGTATGTATGTGTGTCTGTGTACGTACGTACGTACTTGTGTTTTATATTGTCAAGGCATGTTTTGGAAACATTTAAAAAAATTACTGAACAATTTGAAATTGAGGTAATAATACATACATATAAATAGAAAATATATGCATGGTAGTTATAAATCTCAGTATCTACACATGTATGTATTGATCATGGTATTTGTTGTTTTTGTCATTCTGTTGTATTATATCATCTCTCCTTTTGTATGTTAATTAGATATGTCAATTGAATTTTGCTAAAGAGAAACATTGAATCAATCCATGATACCTCCTTTGATTTCTTTTCTTTTAGATCTTGATGTGATTGCATCTAGATCTAATTTCATGTTTAATTCCATCCTTTGACACCTAACAATTACAATTGCTTTATGTTTCGCATGTTTGCCGCACACTTAAAAATATGAGTATATTTGATGTATTTAAATCTTTTCAAATTTCACACTTAATTAACATTAATTTAATTAATTATTAGAAGGACAATATAAATAAAATATGATTTTATTAAAACAACTAGATTGGAGTGAAACCATTAGGCTTCATATACTCACTATGCTCTAGATAGAGAAATTTTTTGAAATTCATTTAATTCACCCCGTGCAGGCCGCCATGCTTGCATATCAAAAAATACATGTAACAAGGTGTGTGCCACTTGATGCAATCAAACTCCTTTTATTTTATATTGAATTTTTTTCCTTTTGGCCCACTTTTGTAAAGTAATTACACAAATAGATCAGTTTTAAAACTAATATCAAATATAGCCCTGTTTTGGTCCACTTTTGAACTGGTCAAAATGCACCGGCGACATTAAATGTCGCCAGTGTATTTTTTTAAGAAAAAAAAATGCTGGCGACATTTCAAAAGTCGCTAGTGTTTTTTCTTAATTTTTTTTAGTTGGCTCCTTTTGAAAAGGCGCCAGCTAAACTTTACAAAAATAAAATATAACACTGGCGACATTTGAAATGTTGCCAGTATACTTTGACCAGCTCAGCGCTGAGCTGGTCAAAACATGGCTATATTTGATATTAGTTTTAAAACAAGGTCATTTGCGCAATAAGTTTCAAAAGGGGGGCTAAAATGCAAAAAATCCCTTTTATATTTTAATTAGAGCCAGCACTGCAATATCAGTCCACAAACGCCTATGCTAACTATATATTATGCATTTAATTGAAATTTGAAGGGAAGTTTGATTTCTTACTGTTCAAATATTTCCCTTGTGCAGAAATGCTGATATTGAGTCATCTATTGACAGCTACAAAAAAGCATTTGACATTGTTTATCTGGTACGCCTTACATGCCTGTTATAACATGTCAAAATACATGTCTTACATTGGTTATGGGGCAAGTCTAGCATTCTTTATGTCTCTTATTTCTATTTGCAGAACGATGCTTCCATGTCTGGTGTCATTGACCTTGTTTCTGAACTATGCCCATCTAACAAGTAGCGAATCATGGAGCACTCGAAGATGAATATAACTTGGATCAATTTATGATCTGAGAGATGATTGTACAGGAATTTCAATTGTTTACATATTATATTACATTTTCATTTCGAATATAATAATATAATGCTACGTATGAATTAAATTCCTGGTTGCAGCTCAAACTATAAATGATATATTCAATTTTACAAGTTCATTTTAGTTTGGATATGATATGATCGACAAATAATTAGCTAGTACACCAAGTTACTACATATTATGCTGTTTTTCACGCGTTTCTGTGTTAGGTATTTCTTTTTAGAAAAATGTACTTTACCCATTCTAGATCACTAATTCAAAGTTAGAACATGTAAACTATTCTGTAGCAGTATCGATGTTCTTCCCTTTCAACTGCTGTAATTCCCACCAATATTGGTAGCAATAAATGATACTCTACAGTATAATGATGTTATTAGTAGCATTATAGTGGAAAATTCAATAGTGTGTATATGTATATATATATATATATATATATATATATATATATATTGTATTAAAAGTAGCATTACAGGGAAAAATTCAGTAATTTTTTTATAGGGAAAACAAATGCAGCTTGAAAACAATGCAAGAAACAAATGAAAACCAAAAATGAAACTAATTGACAACAAAATACAACATTAAATTCTAGAGAATAAATATAAATGCTTTGAAGAATAAAATTAAATTACGTGGTAGTTTTAGAACATAAATTTTTCTATATAATTACAAAGCACATAAAACCACTTAAAAAAGGAACAAACGGTAAAAATGTTACTGCAATATAGCATCGTAAAATTAAATCTTCTTTTCGTTTTTTTAAGATTCATACAACATTACTCTAACTAATATTAAAAAAAATTAAATGATTATACTGCTAAAAGCATCTTTATAAAATAAATTGTTGTAAGTAATCCCTTTACGAATATTATAAATGCAAATAGAATGTAGAATCGTGTGTGTGAGAATATATTTTTAGAAATATAACTACAAAATAGTTTTATAAGCTAATGTATACATTTAAATCATCTAGAAATGCTACTATAATTCATAAATGCTACAGCAAGATGACATTGTGGGCTAAAATAGACATTGCTTAAAGATACAATGTATAAAATGCAACTACAAAATAACATCGTGTGCTAAGATATACAAATTTCACCTAAAAATGTCACCACAATATATAAAATGTTACCATGATGTCCGTACAGTTAAAGCGCTTAGCGGTGCATAAGGGTGGGGATGCAAAAAGTTATTGCGGGGATATCGCGGAAAATAAGGGAGGTGCAAAACGCTTCATTACATATAAAATTAAATACTTAAAAGTTAATTTATTCGCATTTTCACATCATTTGTGTTGGAAAAAGAATATTGTTTATCTTATATAACAAAACTGAATAATATTATGATTTATGCAGACTAGATTTGACGACTGCGTTAGATTTCAAACTTCTTTTCCTTTCCTTTTTGAAAACGCAGAACCTGGCGGGCCATTAAATTCCTGAGGAGGGTATAGTAAAGCCGTCCGCTGATCCAAGCCCTCATACCACCTGGTAAATTTATATAGGATAGAAAAGCGCATGGTAGAAATCGAACCTGAGTCTTTTTAGCAGAATCCAAGCCTCATTTCCACTGCGCTGCACCCGCGGACAAGATTTCAAACTTATATTAAGCACACATGCCTCAAAATTAGGTCTTTACTCTAATTTTGTTGATTTGGTTTAAAAGAGAACTAGACAAATCAACACTTTATATTAATAGCTAAAGTGGATGGTAAAAAACCTTAATTTAGCAGGTGTAGCGGAGAATAGCAGGAATTAAAGTGGATCTATTGTTTAATAGCGCTAAATTGAAATAGTGTAACAGTCGAAGAACGTCGTGTACTATAGCAAGGATTTTGCTGGGTTTTAGCGATACTTTAGCTGCATAGCACAATATATAGAATATTGCTACAACATAACATCATGACAAAAGAATATACATAACTATTAATTTTTCAGAAAAAAATATAGAATGCTACTAGATAGTAGTATCATCGACTATTATCTTCTTCTTTTTTCAATTTCAAGCTGCCCCTCCGCAACCACCATTGCCACATCACCTTCGAACCTAACCGACATCTTCCATGGTGTCTTCACCACCACCAACTTTGAAAGCTACCCTCATTCCTCCAACTCCAAAGCCCTAGCCAACCTCCTCAATCTGTCACCACCACCAGAGCCAACACCGTTAGTATTTCATGTCGTCTTCTCAACCCTAACCGCTTTGAGCGACGTCGGTAGAAAACCTTTGCAAGTCGTGACTGAATGAGAAAATTGATTGGGCCTGGAGATAAGTTTTGGAATTTTGCTGTACTTTGGGATAAAGTTTGTCTTTGATACTAAAATTTAAAGTTGTTGTCCATATACTCAAATGTTTGTTGAAATTTGTCCTTCACACAATTTTCTTGTTTATGTTTATACAAGTTTTGAAGTAAGTTGGTGTAACGACCTGTTATTTTCAACCATTCGCATCCACACACGTCGAACTTGAATTGTTCAAAATATCAGATTGTTAATTTAAATTTGGCAAAACTATTCATATACAGTAAATAAAGCAATCACAGATATAGATTAATATAACAATAGTGCAGCGAAATAGATAAATAGTAGTTCATGAAGCTACTATATAAACATCATAGTTAGAAATAAAAATATACAAAAGAATATCTCAAATACAGTGAAGTCTCCAAACCAAGAAGATGACTTCTGTGGACAATCAACTGGAAAAGCTGGAAGTTAAATTTGATAGTTGGATCTCCAAACGAAGCTCCAAAATCCAAATGTGAGTCTCGAATGCTGAATTACTCGGTCTGACCTGAGAGTAAAGCAAACACAAAACACTCGAGTCAGGATTAACATTCTTATATCAATAAATCCAACTCAAGTGAAATATCAATCGAAATACAAGTAACTTAAAGGATGTTTGGGTTACCCATCCTCTAAGGATCCGTGGTACTATCTACAATGTAGAAATATACACTATAACACCGTGGTCATTTCAAATTAATTTATACTTCAAAACCAAAATATCATTTCATTTCAAATATATCTATTTCCAAATTTTCACTCCCAAAGTTACGATTCAAATCAACTCAAATTCCAAATTCAAATTTAATTCAATCTCAATTTATCAATTTATATTCAACTCAATTCCTAAATATCCATTTCAAATTATATCGATCTCCAACCCAGATTTGAATCATAAAATAAACCACTTATATTCCAATATATTTCGAACTTTGAAAATTCAACATTTCAAACTAAATTTAACGATTTCATATAGATTTGATTTAATTTCATTATTATTTAGTCTTGAAATATTCACCCATTAAACTAAATGTCATTTAAGTAACCTTAATTTACTAAAAAAATTCTTTAATTTATTTAATGTGAAATCTTCAATGAATCACTTAAATCAAAAATCCAGTTATAAAATCATATCTTTAAGTTTCACATTCAATAGTTTCAAATCAATTTAATTAAATAAAATTCTTAACTAGTACCCTTTCAAATAAATCAAATTTTATCTTTCAACCTTACTTATTCAAATTATTACAAAATCTATTTGAATTATAAACTTACATAAATACTTAACCATATTAGATGTGTTATATCAATCTTAATTACATTAAATATTATTATTCAATCTATATATAAAATTACCATTTATATTAAAAATCAATATTTATTAAAACCATATATTTCTTTTCAAAACCATAGAATTTAATTTCAAAATATTTATATAGACCAACGACGTCGCTGTATAATTTTCTATTCTATGGTCAAGTGATATGAATATTTATCATTTCAATCTATAATTTAAATATATACGGGTGGATATCTTTTCAATTCAAATGAAAATCGTTTGGGTTTATCATTTCAACCCATAACGAAATTCTCCTATTCTAAAGTCTGTTCGGGTATGTGTCATTTCAACCCATTGTGAATTCTAAACTACAGGGAACTGGCAGAGTGATAACAAATAATATAATAATAAAACATGCATGTATCATCAATAACAGTATAATATAAACAATAGGGTATGGTGTCATATCCCACAGGTGAACAGTTACAGATAATAACATATATAACAATTTAAATAACTACAGCAGCATATTTCAATTGAAATCAAATTTAATAAATACAAGAACGTTAGTCGTGAGTGATTGCTCACCTTTCGAGGCTAGAGAAAAGAACAGAATTGGGATGAGTTACGAATCCAATCATTGATTTCGAAGCAAAGCTAGATTGACACGAATTTGAGAGCAAAGCTGATAAATAGGAATTTATGAAAACAAATCAGAACTGGATCAATGAAGATGATTGGTATAAGAGAACTTAAATATAACTATATATAACTATAAATATATAAATCATATTCTAAATCTAAATACATTTTAAATTTAAAATATATAAGCACTTCAAAATCATACCTCAAAATCAAACATACATTTAAAATAATATAAATTTATCTTTAAATAAATAGTTAATGTACTATATTAATAAAATTTTGAAAACCCAATTCCCATATATACAAATGTATATACACATGTACACAACTTACATACGGGTTGTAAATAAAAATCAATTTGTGTTATCAAATCAATATAAACAATTCATTATGTATAAAGCTTAACATAAATATATACTGTAACTATATATATTTCAAATCATTCTTATTTAAACCTATATTAATGTTTAGCATAAAACCACTATACTGAATGTGTAAAACAACTCAACGCATACCTGTATGTGAAACAACTATATAAACTGATATAAAACCAACGCACATATCATACTTTCAAATCAATATGCATTGAAAAATCAATATAGTTCAATTTAATATATATATATATATATATATATCTGTATATACAACCGAAAGTAGGAAGAAGTTACTATTATAAAATTTATATTTTATTGAACTCATATATAATACGTTTGTTTGTGTCAAAATTGGACACAACACTCGTCGGAAGTTTTTGAAAAGATAATAAATGAAGAAAGTAAATTAAAATGTGGATTATCTAACAAAAATTCCAAATAACAGGAAGTAAATTGCATGAGAGACAACGATTTAGAGTGGTTCGGCGTGTTGCCTACGTCCACTATGAAGTTTTGTTACTTTATTGCTTGATATTCGGAGAATACAACTTTTTTATGTCAAAGTACAACAAGTAGTAACCCAGAATTCGAAATCAAAGGCAGCGGTGGTGCTCTGAAGCAAATCTGGCAGCGTCCGGGCGTTCTCTTACTCTGAAAGTTCTCCGATCCCTTTTCTGAATGACCAGGGGCTCTATTTATAGGTGTAGGAGGCTGATATTTCGCCTAAAATCAGGGGAGAACGCTTCTTGCACGTGAGGGGGGGGGGCCCACATGGCCGAATTCTGGAGATCCGGGCCTACGTTGGGATCGATTCGACCCTTGGTTCGAATCGATCAAAAAAGTGTCCAATCATGACGAAACTTGGCATGGACATTCTTCTATGTATATGCAAGCTCCTGTGGAAATTTCATAGCATTTGGATTTATAGATCTCGAGTTATGATCGATTCAATATGGTGTGTTTCGCCCTATGGATTCGTTCGAATCGATATGGTTCGAATCCATAGGGTCGAATCCATGCTTCTGCACGTGAAGGCGATGACGTGGTGCGCATGCTTCGGGTCAATCCTCCTTTTCCTTTGAGTTTTCTGGGTCATACCCTTGGTTTTAGCTGCTATGACTCGATGGATTCGTAGTAATGGATCCGAAGGTATGCTCCTTCGAATCGATTGAACACAAGTTCCCTTTGCATCGATCAGGATATTCCATAGCCAATCGATACGAAGACTCCACTGATGAATGGATTCGAAGGATTCTTTCTTGATGCACTCGAAGTAAGGCATATGGGGATGGGTTCGAACCATAGTTATTCCGATGGATTCGAAGCTAGGTGGTCTGGATGGATCCGAACTAAGGCTTGCTCGATGGAGTCGAAAAAAGGTGTGTTCTGATGGATTCGAACCATGGCTGACTACCGATGGATTCGAACCAAGGCCTTGTGGACGGATTCGAACTAGCACGTGGTTGATGGAGTTGAAGCATGGCCACTTGTATAGATTCAAACCGATGTGTGGTTGATGGATTCGGAGCATGGCCTACTTCTGATCGATTCGAACCTACGCCATTCCTGAGGGATTCGAGCCTATATCATTCCATCCATCTCCCATTGGCGATAACTTGAGCATACTAACTC
This sequence comes from Allium cepa, assembly GCA_030765085.1. NCBI lineage: Eukaryota > Viridiplantae > Streptophyta > Magnoliopsida > Asparagales > Amaryllidaceae > Allium > Allium cepa. The sequence goes on from CM060930.1 coordinate 247,850,215, forward strand.
GGATTGCCCCGAAATTTGGAACGTTGGTTTCTACCGCTTAGCTTGACGTGTCTCATCAATCGTTGCCTGATCCGGACTCGGACAAAATTCATCGATACTTGTAGTTGCCCAATCAATCATTCCAAATTGACGACATGTGATCCTATCTTTTTCCAGTCAGTTCCTGGTTATCTCGGCCTTGCCAAAAGGCAGGATAACATTTGCCCCTCAAAGTACGTCTTGTGTAAACATGAAAGTGCTTTGAAAAGCTGCAGTCTATCGTTGGACAACTAGAACATGCTTTGCTAAGAGTTGTATTCTTTATTGTTGTTGCCAATCGGCGTATGATTGTGATCGGTTGTTCGTCGTCTACATCATGACGAAATGGTCATTTGATCCCTGTGAATAATACAGATCAAACATTAGTCAGACATATGTGCATATATGTACCACCTTGACTTTGGCTAACGTTGCGTGATTGCACGTCATTGTCAGTTCGGTCTGTTATCGAATTCTGCATCGGTCCTCTCCTGAACCGATTTGAGATTCGAGTTGAGACACTGTTTTTATGATTGTCTATAATCGTCCTCTTGTACCAAAATTGGACACAACACTCTTCGGATGTGTTTGAAGAGATAAAATGATTGTAAAATGAAGCAGATCTAACAAACACACTAATAAACATATAAGAAAATGCATAGAAACACAGAGTTTTAGAGTGGTTCGGCGTATGGCCTACGTCCACTATGAAGTTTTATCACATTATTGCTTGATTCTTGAAGATTACAAGTTATTTACAGTGAAGTACATCAGATAATAAGCTTAAATTCGAGATCAATAGCAGTAACGATGATATGGATTGATTCTGGCAGCGTCCGGGCGTGCTTTATCTCTAAAATTCTCCCATCCCTTTTCTGAATGACCAGGGGCTCTATTTATAAGTGCTGGAGGCTGATATTTCGCCTAAAATTCGGGGAGACCGCTTCTGGCATGTGAGGGGGCCCACACGCCTGGATTTTGGAAATTCGGGCCCACTTTGGGATCGATTCGAACTCGGGTTCGAATCAATCAAGATTTGATCAGATTGAGCTAAAATTTTGCATGAACATTGCTCATGTTGGCAGTAAGCTACTGTGAAAATTTCATAGCATTTGGACATGTAGATATCGAGTTATGATGGATGCAAGTTGGAGTTTTTCGGTCCGGGATCGATTCGAACTCAACTTCGAATCGATCAAGAATTCATCTGATTGAGCTAAAATTTGTCATGAACATTCCTCATGTTGGCAGTAAGCTACTGTGAAAATTTCATAGCATTTGGACTTATAGATCTCGAGATATGATCGATGCAAGTTGGCCCGTGATCGATAGGAAGCAAGTTCGAATCGATCAAGAACTCATCCGATTGAGCCGAAATTTGGCATAAGCATTCCTTATGTTGGCAGTAAGCTACCGTGAAAATTTCATAGCATTTGGACTTATAGATCTCGAGATATGATCGATGCAAGTTGGTCCATGATCGATACGAAGCAAGTTCGAATCGATCAAGAACTCATCCGATTGAGCTGAAATTTGGCACGAGCATTCCTTAGGTTGCCAGTTGGCTTCTGTCCAAATTTGGTGGCATTTGGACTTCTAGATCTCGAGATATGATCGATGCAAGTTGGTCCGTGATCGGTACGAAGCAACTTCGAATCGATCAAGAACTCATCCGATGGAGCTGAAATTTGGCGTGAACATTCCTTAGGTTGCCAGACGGCTCCTGTCCAAATTTGGTGGCATTTGGACTTGTAGATCTCAAGTTATGATCGATGCAATTTTGGATTTCTCAACCGTGATCCATCAATATCTTGAGCATACGAACTCCGATTGACTTGAAATTTGGAACATTGGCTTTCTCAGCTTTGCTTGTCATGTCATATATATTGTAGCTCGATCCGGATTCGAAAAAAATTTACCGACATGTAGACCTATGTATAACTGATCTTCAAGACGAACCGTCCTTGGTTTCTAGTCGAGTTCTTGGTGTCACGGCCTTGCCAAAGGCGGGATAACAACTTTATTTCTACGCATATAAACCTCACCGTCATATTCACTTTTTATACTGCTATATGTAACATCTTTCTTTAAAGCAATTTGGTGGCCTTGCCAAAGATGTCGTCTTACTCAGAAGAGGATTTAAAAACTTTCTATAGAAAAATATTTAGGTTTCGAAATTATTTGACTACCATCAATTATTAACTGATTTAAATTTAATAGAATTACACAATAAAATAAACTTTCATATTTTCTGATGAAAATTTACTAATTGCTATGTTTTTAAATCCGTATTCCAAATAATAAACCTTTATTTTCAAATTTTATTGTTTAAAATTTCACAAAATTTTAATTAATAATTTAATAAATAAAATCACTAAAAATTTTGGGTCGTTATACTCTCCCCCACTCAAAACTTTTCATCCCCGAAAAGGAAGGAGTTAGGAAAATAGAAAAACCAAAGTAAAGTAGATTGAAAGACAAGATAAACAATTAATTTAAACTCTATAAATTTTACTTGAGATATTCATACCTTTCAAAACCCATTTGTAAAGTTTCTTGCTTCCTTTATAAATACCAATTATTTGTTTAAATAACACCTTTTAATAAATATATGAAAACTGTTTGAAAACAATTATTTGCATTATTTCTTATAATTACAAAGAATCTATTTGAAAACATTAAATCCATAATTCATAAATCTATTAATTTATCTCAAGATACTTTTCACACATTATTAAAATATCAATAATCATTTACTTTAAATCTGTATTATTTAATTAATAACTTCAAAAATATGTATTACACTCATAATTTACTATTAAACCATGTAGTATATTGTTTTATTTAATAAACAGTATTTAAAAAGGATATAGTCAACAAGAAACAGAAGGTGGATTCGGAAAAACAGAAGGAATGGGTTAGAATATAGGTGAATAAATAAAGCTGAGCAGATAAGGTAGATTCAAGGAATAGTATCGGGCATGAATAATTAATTTAGAACCATAAGAGTTTTAATTTCAAATATTAATACAGAATTTCTTTGTTGAAAAATACCTTTTTAATAAAAGACCTTTATATCGAAACAAATTTTCTTTCAAAATGCTTTTATAACTCGATGTTTCAACAAGTTTATCCTCGTTCTTGCAGACTCTGGCCATGCGTTGATCAGGCGCAAAGCTAGAATTCTCCAAGTACTTAGGAGACCTGTTTCAACACCCAGTGAAAATACTAGAAAAACTTTTAAAAATAGATATGGAAAGTACAATCCAAACAAAACAACCAAATTTTTGTCCGACCATGGTTCGTAGATACACAATGGTTATGCCTGGATCCCCCAGAAAACAATCAATATCCGTAAGCTTTCTCAGCAATGCGAATTACGCCATGATGACTAGTAGAGTGCAGGATACACATTGGTTACGCCTGGTTCCCCCATAAAACAATCCATACCCCTAGGCCATCTCAGCCAGGCAGTTTCGCTACTAATGCGACCTACATAGAGTGCAGGGTACACAATGGTTACGCCTGGATCCTCCAGGGAATAATCTGTACCCCTAGGCCATCTCAGCTAGGCAGTCGCGCTATGCAGTCACGCTCGTAAGACCATGGAGATCGCCATGGAATTCGTGGATACTCGAGTATCATATCCGGAAAACCCAAATCAGAGAGAATAATATCGATAGAATGAATCCAAGATGTGGCCACAAATCGGATGTCAAGCAGAAGGCACTTTCCATATCTTTACTTCGAAAATATATATATCATATAGTACCTTTCAAATCACTTTCAAATATCATACTTATATAAAGTCCATTATATATAAGATTTCATTTCCAAATCGAATACTTTCCAAAATCAATAGTATATCAAATCACACTTATATAGATTTCGATTATATAAGATTTCACTTTCAAATTGAGTACCTTTCCAAATCAATAGTTTTCAAATCAACTTCATACTTATACAAATCCATTTATATAAGTTCGACCACTCCCAAATCAAGTATTTAGTAAAACAAGGTTCTCAATTTCAATTCATTTCAATATCTGTTCAGTTTCAAAATCATACATGATTTCACCAAATCATTTCTTCCAAATCAATTATCTTCAGTTTCAAAGTTTCCAAAATAATAGGTTCAAAAAATAATCCAAATTTCCAAATCAACATAATTTATATCAAACAAATTCACTCCAAAACCATCATTATTAATTATTGGGTTTTAAATTCTAGATCTATTTTCAAAACCAAATATATATTTTTCAAAATCAATTATTCCCAAAATGGTTACTAAGTTTAAAACCATCCCTTCTAAAACCATTAAACTGTTTATTTCTATATGAAAAATCCAATTTACCATTGGAAAGATTATTATTCTATATATATACACTTTATTCAAAACATTTCAAATCTATATTTCATATTAGTATAATTCAAATAGTCTTATTCATTTACTTAACAAAGTAGTTTTAAACTGATTTAAATCATATTAAAACATACAAAACTCAACTTATATACTTTATCGAATACTTTATACTTTTCAAAATTACTTATCTTTGAAAAGTTAACCTTGATTTGGAAGTGTTCGAACATTCAATAGTCGAAGAAATCATTTTCAAATTCAAGAGTTGGAAATCAACAACAAATCAGTAAATCAATTTCAAAAGATAGGTTTATACCAAATGAAATTCGAAACTCGAGGACTGAACACCGGTTCATTTCAAACCGTTTCAAATATATATACATATATCTTTCGAATATCAAATCATACTTCACAATTTGAAATCAAAATTGGTTTCACAAAATCACTTGCATAGCAAAGCTACTAAAGTGGCATCTCCCCTACTTTGAAACTCGAAAATCAATGTCGATGATGCGTGCACTCATCACCGAAATTATTTTCCAGCGACGTAAGTGAGTTCTGGACTTCTATTTCTTAAAACTTCTTTGAAATTTCTTTGAAATCATTGGAAATCATTTGAATTCATTTGAACATTTCTTATTCAGAAAATACTTTTAAATCCTATTATTATATATTTCAAAATATTCAAACCAATTTCAAAATACCGGAGTCAAATTCTCGAATTTCAAAAAATCCTTAAGTTATAAATCATTTTTAGATAAATCAAATTTCTTATATATTTTTTTCAAAATTCCAAATCCTTTCGAAATTTCAAATTCTCGTTTTCAAAAGGTATATAATTCTGATCGAAAACATTTTCACTTTTATTTATAGAATATAATCATACTTATCAAAATAATAATTTCGATATATAAAACAATTTCTAAAATACAATCAAGCCCGATTTTTCAAAGGATGATTCAAGAATGGATTTCAAAACAAAGATAGAGATTTCAAATTAGAGGAACTCTAATCAAAAAAAGATTCTGATTCGAAGATAAGCTCGAACGAAGATGAGATAATTATATTTCAAAATAGAAGATGGATACACTTACATAAATCGCGGGCGGCCTCAATCGAGTCAACCGTGACTTTAAAATAAGATCGGTGCAGAATTCTGAGGAAAATCGACATTCGATCACCAGAGATAGAATTCAGCATAACAAGAGATAGCAGCATCTAAACCGAGGGATATATAAATCTCCGGTGAATCAATGCCAATTGTAAAGGAGTTTCACCCCTCACAAATCATTCAAAGATTGGTGGGATCGTCTATTCTTATAGAAATCATTCAAAGTGGAGTTATGGGATACTCAAACATCAAGAAACACGAATAGGGAGAGAAGATAACAGATTTTGGAACCGCGGGGAATGTTCCAAAGTCCAAAGGAAATCGAGTCAAAAGGAAGAGATTCAACTCGAACGAAAGTGATTCTGTAATTAAATTTACCATATATGCTAAGGTTTGCCTGGCGCCGAAGCTCTGATATCAACTGTAACGACCTGTTATTTTCAACCATTTGCATCCACACACGTCAGACTCGAATTGTTCAAAATATCAGATTGTTAATTTAAATTTGGCAAAACTCATCATATACAGTAAATAATTCAATCATAGAATCACAGATATAAAAGTAATATAACAATAGTGCAGCGGAATAGATAAATAGTAGTTCATGAAGCTACTATATAAACATCATAGTTAGAAATAAAAATATACAAAAGAATATCTCAAATACAGTGAAGTCTCCAATCCAAGCAGATGACTTCTGTGGACAATCAACTGGAAAAGCTGGAAGCTGAATTCGATAGTTGGATCTCCAAACGAAGCTCCAAAATCCAAAGGTGAGTCTCAAATGCTGAATTACTCGGTCTGACCCGAGCGTAAAGCAAACATAAAATACTCGAGTCAGGATTAACATTCTTATATCAATAAATCCAACTTAAGTGAAATATTAATAGAAATACAAGTAACTTAAAGGACGTTTGGGATACCCATCCTCTAAGGATTCGTGGTACTATCTACAATGTAGAAATATACACTATAACACTGTGGTCATTTCACATTAATTTATACTTCAAAATCAAAATATCATTTCATTTCAAATATATATATTTCCAAATTTTCACTTCCAAAGTTACGATTCAAATCAACTCAAATTCCAAATTCAAATTTAATTCAATCTCAATTTATCAATTTATATTCAACTCAATTCCTAAATAACCATTTCAAATGATATCGATCTCCAACCCATATTTGAATCATAAAATAAACCACTTATATTCCAATATATTTCGAACTTTGAATATTTGGCATTTCAAACTAAATTTAACGATTTCATATAGATTTGATTTAATTTCATTATTATTTAGTCTTGAAATACTCCCTCATTAAACTCAATGTTATTTAAGTAACCTTAATTTACTAAAAATTTTCTTTAATTTTTTAACATGAAATCTTCATTGAATCACTTAAATAAAAATCCAGTTATAAAATCATATCTTTAAGTTTCACATTCAATAGTTTCAAATCGATTTAATTAAATAAAATTCATAACTAGTACCCTTTCAGATAAATCAAATTTTATCTCCCAACGTTACTTATTCAAATTATTACAAAATCTATTTGAAATATAAACTTACATAAATACTTAACCATATTAGATGTATTATATCAATCTTAATTACATTAAATATTATTATTCAATCTACATATAAAATTATTGTTATCCCACCTTTTGGTCAAGGCTGGAATATCAACAAGTTGGCAAGGAATGATGGATATTGGGATTGGAGGTCGATTGGAAACAAGGCTACACACGATGTCGTCAACATTTGGCCGAGCTCCGATCAGGACGAAATTGAGTGGAAATGATGATGAGGATTAGGAGAGGCTATGTTTCAAATTTTAGGATAATCGGAGTTCGTATGAAGGAGATATGATCGATTCAAGGTGGGAAGAACACGCAGTTCGTATCCATATGTGTACAGGGGTTGGTTCGTATCGATGCGTTTCGCATCGATCAGGAAGATGGTGGTTCGAATCGATACAGTTCGTATCGATCAGAAAGTGATGATTTCTAATCGATACCGTTCGTATCGATCAGCATGGACTCGAATCGATAGTGCTCGTATCGATCAGACTAGGTATGAGCGTCGTGTTCGTATCGAGCAAGGAAGAAAGCTGGATAACTCAGTGACAATGGATTTAGGTTGGGTGGAAGGATGTTTGATGGTTTGTTCGATTCGATCAGTTCTTATCGATCAAGAGGAAATGTAGGAGTTTGTTTCGAATCGATGCACTTCGCGTCGTTGTAGAGTAATGGGATGGATGCGCAGAAGTTCTTCGTATCGATCAGCGTTGGATCGATACGAAAAGGAAGTAGCAGTTTTGGGATTTTGGATTCGTACCGATTGATACAAAGAGGGCATTCGAGAAGGATACGCGAGGAGTCGGTATCATGGATTCGAAGGACTTAGGGACAATGTTCGTATCTATTCGAAACGATCGATACGAAGTAAATGGTCAGAGCAATACGAACAGAAGGATATGAACTGGGCACGAAGAATGGATACGAACTGAGGTGCAAAGCATGATTAAGCGCGTGAAGTATGCGCAGTTCAAGGGAAGAAACGTTCAACACGGCGACAAAGGTGGATCGATCTTGAGAATTCGCAACACATCATCACACAGGCACGCGCTCTGATCGATTCGAACAAATCGATTCGAAGCAATCGATTCGAACCTGAGTGCTTGTCGAAATACTACAACTTGTATTGATCATATCTTGAGATCTACAAGTCCAAATGGTATGAATTTTTGCAGGAGCTTACATGCATGTAATCACTATAATTATTTGTAATCGGCAGAGGGAACATCAATAAAGATAGAAAACTTCAAAGTGGACGTAGGCCGAAGATAGCTGAACCACTATGAATCTCGTGTTTCTGTTCATTATTTCTGAATTGCTATATCCTCTTTGCTTGGATCTGAGAACTGTGTTTGAATATTTGTTGATTTGCGTTCATACACTGGTGCTTTCACGATATTTGGGGTTTGTGACCAATTTTGGCGCAAACACTTTGGTGCTTTCGCTGAGAAGGACTAACACCCGCTACGTCGGATTGATGTTGAGATTTTAAAAAGCTTGAAAGATTCAGATTCAGAAAAATGACTAGACAAACCAGTAGGAGACAAAGGGCTGAGAGAAGCCAACAAGAAGGAAGTCAAGAAGCTTCCTCCGAAGCTGGAGGAGGACAAGTTTCCATCTACATCACCAGAGATGAAATGGAAGCCATAACAAATTCACTGCAAGAGAGACTGCTAAAAAGTCAACAGGATATGATGCAAACCTTCTTCGAACAGATGAGAGCTACAGGGATGCAGAGCTTAGGACCAGCCACAGCGGCTGTTAATGTGGGACAAGGAGACAGAGTTATGGAACCCAATGAAGGACGAAACCCAGAACCGAAAGGCAATCAACAAGGGCATAGGGGAAGGCCCACAGGATCTAACGCAGGAGGACTTTTGGAAGGAGGTCAACAGGTTAGGGACAACGTCGCTGCTAATGAGCCACATAAAGAATATGTACCGAAATTCCCTCGAGGACACGGGGGGCAACCTTTGACGAACAATGCTGGGTTAGTCGAGATTATTAGGAGAACAATGCGTGGAGGTTTGGCCAACAAAGATTTGGAAGGAGTAAACAAGAGTTCGTTTACTCAGGAAATCAGGACAGCTCAGAATCCACCCAAATTCAAGCTACCTAGTGTGGAAGTATATAATGGCAAGGATGACCCGACTGATCATTTGATGAGGTATACTAGACATATGGAGGTGCTGGGCGGCATCAGAGGAAGTGATGGCCCGATGTTTCCCGTTGTATTTGACGGACTTAGCTGCAATGTGGTTTAGGCAGCTGGGAGAAGGATCTATTAGAACTTGGAGAGAATTGGTGGATAGGTTTTTGTGGCAGTTTCGGGTTCATATGAAAAGGCCGAAGAACGTGATGACATTGACACCGGTAGAAGAAAGGACGGATGAATCGCTTAGAGGTTTTCTAACTCGATTCAATGCGGCGGTTACTTCGGTGGATCGGCCGGATCCATCGATGGTTTTGATGGCGGCAGTATCAGGAGTCAGAGAGGATTCAGACTTTAAGGTATCTTTAATACGGGATCCACCGCAGGATCTCGAGGAGTTATTTCACGAAGCCGAAAGTTTCCTTCGGCAAGAAGATGCGAGTATGGATTTAAAGCTAAAGGAGGCAAACGTAACCGAGGGTGGAGGACCACCCAATGGAAGCTCGGTTAAGGATAAGGGAAAAAGGAAGCTAAATGACAATTCAGGGAAAACTGGAAAGCGATGGAAGGATCCAAAGTTTTCCACCTACACGGGATTAAATGAGTCGCTGGAGCAGATATACATGGAAACTCGAAATCGCCTTCCTTACCGGAGGCCGGCTAGGAGAGAACCTTCTGAACGGGAGAGGACATCAGGAAGGCATTGTCTCTTCCACGACTTAGATGGACATGACACCAACAGCTGCAGGCATTTAAAGGATATAATTGAGGAACATGTGAGGAATGGACAACTGAGGCAGTATGTTGGGGCATGGAATACAACAGTGGAGCAGGAGAAACCACCGACTACCTCACACCATGATGATGTGAGGCCCAGGGATGACGGTCAATTGATTATCCACTGACCTGGATAATATGAAATAAGTAACAAACCATCGGCGAGCAACCAAATCGTTTACACATGTACGGGGACGGAGATAGCCCCTAGGCATGCTCTGAATGATGATAAACTGTGGAGCTATGGCTTATGAAATCTGTTTTTCTATTTTGGATTGGACACTTGGTTTTCTGGTTTGGTTTTGGAGTTTGGTTTGAACTCCTGGTTTTTGTTTGCTTCCTGGCTTGGATTTCCCTCTTGATGATTGATTTTTGTTTTGGATGCTGGTTTGGGTTTCTGATTTTCTGGTTTTGATTTGGATTTCAGATTGGATTTTGCTTGGGTTTTTGTCTGGTTTTTGATAAAAGGTCGTCGGGTATTGATTATGCCTGGCAAGGAGTGAGTCGTTTTGCTCGAACGCGGTAAAGTGACTCATTCAGGTCGTCGAGTATGGACTATGCTCGACAAGAGTCCAGAGTGACCAGGATTCGGCCTAGGACTTAGGCCCTATATTATCGCTTATTATTTTCAGGTCGTTGGGTATGGACTATGCTCAACAAGGGTCCGGAGAGACCAGGATTCGGCTTAGGACTTAAGCCATGACATTTTACAATGTCCAGGGACACTGGACCACGGTCGTCGGGTGTGGATTGCGCTTGGCAAGAACCCGGAGTGGTTAGCTTAACGTCCAGGGACACTAGACCAAGGTCGTCAGGTGTGGATTGCGATTGGCAGGAGTCCGCAGGGGCTATGGATCTTGATATCGACCTAGAGAGGTCCTGGATTCGGTTATTGGCTATTGGATAAGGATGGATTAGGACTCGGTTATCGAGTTCGGATGGACATGGAATTGGCTATGGACTTTGGATATTGGATTAGGAATTATTCAAAACACGCCTTCTTATCACAAGGCATGTTTTAGGGGGAAAATGTTATCCCACCTTTTGGTCAAGGCTGGAATATCAACAAATTGGCAAGGAATGATGGATATTGGGATTGGAGGTCGATTGGAAACAAGGCTATGCACGATGTCATCAAAATTTGGCCGAGCTCCGATCAGGACGAAATTGAGTGGAGATGATGATGAGGATTAGGAGAGGCTATGTTTCAAATTTTAGGATAATCGGAGTTCGTATAAGGAGATATGATCGATTCAAGGTAGGAAGAACACGCGGTTCGTATCCATAGGTGTACAGGGGTTGGTTCGTATCGATGCATTTCGCATCGATCTGGAAGATGGTGGTTCGAATCGATACAGTTTGTATCGATCAGAAAGTGACGATTTCTAATCGATACCGTTCGTATCGATCAGCATGGACTCGAATCGATAGTGCTCGTATCGATCAGACTAAGTATGAGCGTCGTGTTCGTATCGAGCAAGGAAGAAAGCTGGATAACTCAGTGATAATGGATTTAGGTTGGGTGGAAGGATGTTTGATGGTTTGTTCGATTCGATCAGTTCTTATCGATCAAGAGGAAATGTAGGAGTTTGTTTCGAATCGATGATCTTCGCGTCGTTGTAGAGTAATGGGATGGATGCACAGAAGTTCTTCGTATCGATCAGCGTTGGATCGATACGAAAAGGAAGTAGCAGTTTTGGGATTCTGGATTCGTATCGATCGATACAAAGAGGGCGTTCAAGAAGGATACGCGGGGAGTCGGCATCATGGATTCGAAGGACTTAGGGAAAATGTTCGTATCTATTCGAAACAATCGATACGAAGTAAATGGTCAGAGCAATACGAACTGGGCACGAAGAATGGATACGAACTGAGGTGCAAAGCATGATTAAGTGTGTGAAGTATGCACGGTTCAAGGGAAGAAATGTTCAAAACGGCGAAAAAGGTGGATCGATCCTGAGAATTCGCAACACGTCATCACACAGGCACGCTCTCCGATCAATTCGAACAAATCGATTCGAAGCGATCGATTCGAACCTGAGTCCCTGCCGAAATACTACAACTTGTATCGATCATATCTTTAGATCTACAAGTCCAAATGGTATGAATTTTTGCAGGAGCTTACATGCATGTTGAAGAATGCTCTCACCAAATCTCAGCTCAATTGGATGATTTCTTGATCGATTCGAATGGAGTTCGAATCGATCCCGAAACGGGCCCCAGCTTCCTGAGGCCGGGCCTGTGGGCACCCTCACGTGCCAGAAGCGGTCTCCCTAAATTTAGGCGAAATATTAGCCACCTACACTATAAATAGAGCCCAGGTCATTCAGAAAAGGGGATCGGGATTCTGAAGCACCAAGACTCTACCGGATTCAATCCAGCACTTTTCATTGCGGTTTTATTCAAGTTTTCTTCACTGTAATCACTATAATTATTGGTAATCAGTAGAGGGAACATCAATAAAGATAGAAAACTTCAAAGTGGACGTAGGCCGGAGATAGCTGAACCACTATAAATCTCGTGTTTCTGTTCATTATTTCTGAATTGCTATATACCGTTTGCTTGGATCTGAGAACTGTGTTTGAATATTTGTTGATTTGTGTTCATACACTGGTGCTTTCACGATATTTGGGGTTTGTGACCAAGTTTGGCGTAAACAATTACCATTTATATTAAAAATCAATATTTATTAAAACCATATATTTCTTTTCAAAACCATAGAATTTAATTTCAAAATATTTATATAGACCAACGGTGTCGGTGTATAATTTTCTATTCTATGGTCAAGTGATACGGGTATTTATCATTTCAATCCATAGTTTAAATATATACGGATGGATATCTTTTCAACCCGTAATCCCAAATTCAATATAAACGAAAATCGTTTGGGTTTATCATTTTAACCCATAACGAAATTCTCATATTCTAAAGTCCGTTCGGATATGTATCATTTAAAACCATTATGAATTCTAAACTGCAGGAAACTGACAGAGTGATAACAGATAATATAATAATAAAACAGACATGTATCATCAATAACAGTATAATATAAACAATAGAGTATGGTGTCATATCCCACAAATGAACAGTTACAGATAATAGCATATATAACAATTTAAATAACAATAGCAGCATATTTCAATTGTCATTTCAATTGAAATCAAATTTAATAAATAGAAGAACGTTAACCGTGAGTGATTGCTCACCTTTCGAGGCTAGAGAAAAGAACAGAATTGGGATGAGTTACGAATCCAATCATTGATTCCGAAGCAAAGCTAGATTGGCACGAATTTGAGAGCAAAGCTGATAAATAGGAATTGACGAAAACAAATCAGAAATGGATCGATGAAGATGATTGGTATAATAGAACTTAAATATAACTATATATAACTATAAATATATAAATCACATTCTAAATCTAAATTCATTTTAAATTTAGAATATATAAGCACTTCAAAATCATACCCCAAAATCAAACATACATTTAAAATAATATAAATTTATCTTTAAATAAATAGTTAATGTACTATATTAATAAAATTTTGAAAACCCAATTCCCATATATACAAATGTATAGACACATGTACACAACTTACGTACGGGTTGTAAATAAAAATCAATTTGTGTTATCAAATCAATATAAACAATTCATTATGATATGTATAAAGCTTAACAGAAATATATACTGTAACTATGTATATTTCAAATCATTCTTATTTAAACCCAAATTAATGTTTAGCATAAAACCACTACACTGAATGCGTAAAACAACTCAATGCATACCTGTATGTGAAACAACTATATAAACTGATATAAAACCAACGTACATATCATAATTTTAAATCAATATGCATTGAAAAATCAATATAGTTCACTTTAATATAATATATATGTACATATAACCGAAAGTAGGAAGAAGTTACTATTATAAAATTTATACTTTATTGAACTCATATATAATACTTTATTTCTACACATATAAACCTCACTGTCCAATTAACTTTTTATACTGCTATATGTAACATCTTTCTTTAAAGCAACATGATATATTAATATATACAGGCTTATAAAACATATAAAATCAACGACTTATAACTTATAACTTGTATAAACTTTATTTTCAATAATTCAAAACAGAAAAAAAAACAAAACGAAGGTATGCATAGGCCAGCCGACTCTATGCACTTGCTAACATGTATAAAATAAAACTTGTATAACAAATAACAGCTAGTATAGTGCCCTGTTCCTACCCCACTAACATGCAAATGTAGCTTACTTTATAATATTATATATATAAATATACCTTAAGAACCGAATGAAAACTTGAGAAGTATAAACTGTTGCAAAAACTATTTTTGTTTTTTTTTGTTTTTTTATACAATATATATTTTAAATTTAAAACTAACATATACTTTGGAATCACAACATGAATGCAGGCTTGAACTAAGCGAAAGGAAAAATGCAAGCAAAGCTTTTATTTTTAACAAACTTATATATACTATCGTACAAATTATAAAATACTTTATAACCTGTATATGCGAAGGTAAACCTATACTGCCGATATATATATATATATATATATATATATATATATATATGTATATATATAATACGTACCGTCCTTTTTCCATAAGAAGAGGCGGATGGCATGAGAGGGAAGCAATAGGCAGAGGAAGGTTGAGACGATGATGGATGGGCACGACACACGGTGAAGGCTGGACCTGGGCGCTGTCTGCCGTTCGAGTGGAGGAGAGAGATGAGGGCGGGATGCTCGGCAAGGAGAACAAGCAGGAGGTGGACTTTGGGATGGTGAAGGTGACGAGGCAGTCGAGCTTTAGTTTGCGCTCTTAGCTGATGGGGTACGACAGGGGTGATGGGGGGAGGTTGATGGGAGAATGGCCGCTATTGGTTTCAGCTGTGGTGGTCGATGGGTTTGTGCAGCAGCTCGGTGATGGGACAGGCGGGTTTGGGTAGGCGAATCAAAATGAGGTGAGGAGGAAGAAGATGCAAGATAAAAAAAATGAAAACAAGCTTATTAGTTTTAAAAGGGAAATAAAGAAGTTATAAAGGCAAAAGGAAAAAAAGACTGGACCGTTCTATTATTTCAAACAAATGAACAATGGTCGAAAACGTGTAGGGTAAAAGAAACGCACCATAGTAAATATATTGAAGTGCTGGGATGTAACAGCTGCTATTGATTGAGAAGCCATTAAAGCAATTTATTATATTGCTTGGGCTTCACGCTTCAATTTGAAAAGGCAAAGGAAAGCTAACGGTCACAATTTACAGTACCGATATGACGTACCATTTTGTTGTTTCCGTCGCGTACCGGACCTCAAAACATAGAAATAAATATACCACAGAGATCAGCACGACGATACGATTAAAATGGTATACAGATATCAGTGGTACGATCATCCGATCAAAATTCGATAATCGGTACCAAAATGCTGCTATTTTACAGAAATAAGATAAACGGAGCAACAGAAGTCCAAATTTGGAAAAACAAAAGATGGCATCTTACTCAGAAGAGGATTTAGAAATTTTCTGTAGAAAAATATTCAGGTTTGGAAATTATTTTATTACCATCAATTATTAACTGATTTAAATTTAATAGAATTACACAATAAAATAAACTTTCATATTTTCTGATGAAAATTTACTAATTGCTATGTTTTTAAATATGTATTCCAAATAATAAATCTTTATTTTCAAATTTTATTGTTTAAAATTTCACAAAATTTCAATTAATCATTTAATAAATAAAATTACTAAAAATTTTGGTCCCTTACGGTTGGATTAAAAAGCTCGTGCTTCAACAGTTTAATGAAGCTACACGTTTTTTCCCTCCCTAGTTTATTTAAATCTAATAATTAATGTACTATATATAATGTTATAAAAGTGCAATAATATTTAAGAAGTTGACCGAACCAAATAGAGTGATATGTTGCTCCAAATATCTCATTCGGTGATTTGAAAGTGCCGAACCCGATTGATATAGGCTTCGCCGAACCAGATAACGCTGAACCAAATTGTTCTGGACCAGATGAATGTCGAACTAAACCCTAGGGCTGCTATATAGCAACTACCCTCCTCGTATCTTCACTCTATAAATAGTGGAGCTTTTGGACAACAATGGCAGTCATCCTAGAGAGCTGAAACTCTGCAAAATTTTATTTGTATTGTTAATTCTTCTTATGTATAGCTTCCAAAAGTGAATCAATCTTATAACTCTAATCTTTCAGTGATTAATAAAATCTCCTCTCCGCAAGTGGACGTCCACTGCCTCGCGCAGTAGTGGAACCACAATAAATACCGGTGTCATTTATTTTTCTGCACTGCATTGATCTGTGGCTGTCTGTTCTGGTGTTTACCTCTGTTTGTTTTGTCTCACTACAATCACGATCCAGTTTTTTTCCGCTGCGTTGAGTTTTTACTCTCTTAGACTGATCATCTGAAGGGATTTTCCCCAACAGTTTGGTATCAGAGCTGCAAGGTTCATTGAGGAGTATTAGAAGCTATAGCAGGAGATGAAGCGACTCCAGTTGTTACAAGGCCCTATACTAGCGGGATGTATAGTGTGTCAGGATCACAGTTGGCAATTGAGAAATGGAATGGGGATAAAGACTTCGAGAAGTGGTAATGCAGGATGAATGCTGTTCTAATGAGGAATGAAATCCATCCAGTAGTGTTTGCCCATGAGGAGTTGACGGGTGACATCTCAGTCGTGGAAAGGATGGGGATGGAGAAATGGATGTTTACTACTTTAGAACTAGCTATGGAAGAGAATGTCATCTCAGAGATAGCAATGAGACGACCAACTAGGGGCATTTGGACTAAGCTAGAAAATCTCTATTTGAAGAAATCTCTGACTAACCAACTGATATTACTGAAGACATTTTTCACCATATGGATGAGAGAGGGTACTTCAGTGAAGGAACATCTTAATTTCTTTGATGATCTCGGGATGAAGATGAAGACTGTTGACTTGAAGATGGATGAGGAGCAAATGGCAATGATTCTTTTGTGTTCTCTTTCGAACAATACACTAATAGCCTTATCTAAGGGCGGGACGTGCTTTATCTGCAAGAAACCTGATAATTGGAAAACAGATTTTCCAGATTTGAAGAAGAAGGAAGAAGACAGATCTTCATCATTTGCGGTGGAGATGTCCGTATCTGAAGATGTGTTGTCTGCAGCAGTGTCGGATATCTCAGACCATTGGGTGTTGGACTCGAGGGCGTCTTTCCATTTGACGCCTAACAAAGAATGATCATATATGCGGACAGTATTATAAGGACAAATTTTCATTTTAGGCCCGAGAAAAAAACTTATTTCAACTTAATGCATCGGTTAAAGTTTATTACAAAAATATGCCTCTTTTTACATGTAACAACATTTTGTACCTGTGCATTTTAGATTTGCCTAAGCATGAATTCTTTTAGAAAAATACACTTGCACAAATATGGAATGCTCAAGCATAATTTTTTCTATAAAAATACGCTTGCACATTTCATATTTCCGCAAACACGATTTTTTTTAAAAAATACACTTGCGCAAATATGGATTGCGTAAAATCAAACCTATTTTTGTAAATATTTCGAACGAGGTCTAAAGTTGAAATAATTTTTTTTCTTGGGCCTAAAATGAAAATTAGTCCATATTATAATCAGTGGATCTTCTTCCAAAGATATCACCTGGCTTATTAGCCAACTTCAACAAAAAATTCATGTTGCTGATCTCATAATATTTTCTATTACCACTTCAGTTTTATCCCAACTGTAGTAATATTAAAACTTCTAAAGCGTACTAATATAGTGGTCGGTAAATAATTCGAATTTTTCACCCATAATAGAAGAATTTATTAAGTATAAGTATATGTTAAGTTAATTCGAACTTTAAAATTTTCTTTTAGAAAGCTGAAGAGGATTCTTACCCAAAATATAATGTCGCCAGATCCTTAAGGCGAAAATAACAGCTAAAAGCTCCAAATCATGTGTTGGGTAGTTTCTTTCATGTGGACATAGCTATCTACTCGCATAGGCAATTACCTTCCCATTCTGCATTAACACCGCACCTACCCCATCACCACAAGTGTCAGTATAGACAGGTAAACCCTGATTCCCGTTAATAAAGCGAGAACAGGAGTGGTGTGACGACCCGCCCTTCTACTACCAGAAAGACGTATCATCATTAAGAAAGAAAGGGATGAGAAAATAGAAAAGATAGGGAAGAAAGAACAACAACATTAGAATCTCACAGCGGAACGGAACAAAATATGATATATCACTTAAATAATACATAGTTTGTACATATATCAGAGTTATACAATATCAATACATGTGACAATCATACATACATCACATACTAGACAGTTATAAACACCCGTCTAGTTCATACAACTCAAACAATATGACTCAGAGATACTAACACAACAGAACTATATATATATGTATCTACATCGCTGAAGCCTCCTGCTCCATTGCTCCTCCAGAATTCGTCAACTCTAACCTGAATCTCTTGACTACCCGTAAAAATTTGGGTACCCGAGAGTTTATGAAAAACAAAAATAAACTCCGGGTCAGACATGGGTCTGGTATGAGTAAACGGTTTAAAATTGTTTAACTTGAAAAACATTTGAAAATAAAGGTATCACGTAAGACTTCCCACAAATAAATACGGGTAAGTTTTTACCTTACGCTAACCAAAACATTTCATAGGAAATCCAGTGATATTATAATAGTGTCTAGGGTTTTCAAGTAAAATACAGAAATAGCTGAAATGCTTACATCTCACATTTCCACATAGTTGGGCACAATCAAATCGTACGGCGCTTATTGGAAATTGGATCCCATACAATGGCAGGGCTACCGGGGTACCGCCCGTCACAGTACGGGGCCTAGATCACCGTACCGAGGATTACTCCCTTCATCCCCTGCAACACAAGGCCGGAACCATTCCTTACTGAACAGTCCCGAACAAGATAAACCCCGCGGTTGTAGCTAGCAACCGCCCACTAAGCCGAAATATAAAAAGGGACATCTAGACAGGGGAAATATCTTGTCCTAATTGGGCATGACCCACCTAACCTTGCTGCACATCCCCTGTTTTAGCCATTCCCGGTTGATGAGGCTTGAGGCTACGATTACCTTTAAAGAACATATCACTTAGAATGCTCATCGTCCGCCTGACGATGTGTTGAAAGCATTCAATCCATACAAGTTCGTTCCGGGTTCGAACGAAACCGAAGGCATTATCTCGTCACACTCATTTTGGAATCACCCTCAGAGTTAACGACGATAACCCTTGCATTCTGAATACACCATCTCAATCTCCATTTCAGAATTCACGACCTAACGTTTAAATTGGATTGATGTGGTTTTCGGAGAATCAAATTTGATTCTTCCGATCCCGGTCTCATCGAATCCAAACGCCATTTTAAGGGCCAAGTTGTCTATTTAACTTAAACAGTTTAAAGTTAACAATTGAATTCATAAATCAATTTAACGTAGATAAATAACATCAGATAGATCATATGGTAATTTAACATAGATAAATGACACTGGATAAATCATATAGCAACTTAATACAAATAAATCACACACAATCATCATAGATATATCCAGAATATCACAGAACATCACAGGATATAAATACATATCAAAGGCAGAAAATATAATCATCGATTCATATTAACAAGTTTGATTTGCTAAAAAACTTAATTACATCCTTAAGAATAAATTACATTTTTTTTTTCTTTGCTTAATTAATTACTAATAAATTAACTTATTTCAATTCATTAATTACCTAATAATTATTCACTAAATTAATGAATTAATCTTTAATTATAAATCAATAACCTTAATTATTGATTTATAAACTTAATTACACAATTAATTATTATTATATATTTAATTAATCATTAATTATTAATTAACTTAATCGTTTAATCATTAATTTATTTACTTAATTTGTTAACTACGATTTGTTAATTAATCAACTTCAAATGATTCTTCATTACAAATGATTTATACAAGATTATCATTGAAATCTTTAATTACAATTTAATTGCACTTTGAACTACTATTCAATTACAATTATAGATTTAATTCAAAATTAACTTTGATTTTACATTAACTACCCTTCTTCGTTTTCTGTAAAACTTTTAAAGTACTACTTGGCTTGAAACAGTTTGTAACATTTAACCTGATTAATACTTAGCTTATGAATCTTTTGCTTAATATAGTTTGCAAGCTACTGACATTAAAACTCGAAGTCAGTCTCGCATCTAACACAGGTCAAAATCGATACCTACTCGTATGTTTCTCGCGTCAATCCTCCTGCTCCCCCTTATCCTCTTCTTCCCCTGTTCTTTTCTTCCCTGTTCTTTTTTTTTTAGCTTAAGTTAAAACCGTAGAAACCAATTTATACGCACGCGTCTCTCAACCAAAATTCTCAGCTAAAACCCGAAGCAACACTCAATGTTTCTCGAGTTAAACTCGAGTCGATCCCCAGCATAAACTTCCCCACCGCCGTGCACGTGCACAGCGACATCCTCCAGCTCCGGCGAACGCCAACGTCTCAGGCACGTCGCATATCACTCGCATACTCGAAAACCAAGTTCGAGTTGCCTACAGGAGTGTCGAATCGAAATTCGACTGTTCCACCGAGATACACAGCCCAACCCAAAACAACTTAATCACCTCGTCCTCGCCGCACCAGGCACCAGAGTAGCCTAAACTTCTTCCACACAACGTCAACCCTCCAAGCAACCACCCACCTGAATCGCATGAAGCTCGGTTGCACATAGATGACGAACTCGTCGCCTAACCGACATGACCCAAAACTCTATCTAAAACCCTAACTTGATTCAGATTCCAAAATTCACGCAATAGAAAAATCTCCTGATAATTTTTATGAAATCACTGATGTTAATACTTGCTTCATTTCAATTTATAACTTTTATTATTGATTAAATAACTGAGAATTGATAAAAATACAATTTTTGCACAATTACAAACTACTCTTGAATTATTGCACTAAAAATCTTGATTCTAGTTTTAAAAATCATAAAACCCAGTAATAATTGAAGATATAAATTTGAATTAACATTTTATAGCATTTGAATTTATCAAAGAAATGTTTGATTTACCAGTAGAACAAGTTACAGTAAGATACTCTTACAACAGTTTTTAATTAACTTTTAAAATCTTAAATTAGTTTAAACATATTGTTTTAATTAACAACTTACAGATTAAACATTGTCTGTTTGAACAGAAGCATGAATTCTATTTCAAGTGACAGGGAAATATTCGAACAGAACAACATATACACAGGCAAAGATCATATTCAAACTGAAATATACTCAAGCCAAATTATAAATGAATCTTGATCAATTTTTGAATAACTTAAAGCTTTAAAATTATTGTTTACTCACCTAAAATGATTTAACAGAGAGCAGTTTTAGATTCCAGATGAACACAGTCTTGAACTTTGTTTCCCAGCTTTCAAGCTTGAGTTCCAACTTCAATCCTTGATGTTGATGATGTTGAACAAGTTTGTTTGTATTTAGTTCAAGTTACAGTTTTGTTTTCCTTTTTTTTTCTTTTCTTTTTTTTCCTTCTTCTCGGTTTTGTTTCATAAGTTAAAGACTGAACTCAAAGAAATAAGAAATGTTGGATACATATATACATATAACTTGAACAAGCTGCCTTCTTCAATAAGCTTTCATTCTAAAATATCTTGCTTTATATATTTATTTATTTTTCCATGTGCTAGAACCTGAGATGCTAAAAAAAATTTCGGCTGGAAGATCTTTGTTTCAGATTCATGGTGGCTAATTAATGTTTGTGTTAACATTTATGCTAACATAATCAATACTTACTGACACATATATTTGAATAAGGATATTTGTAGGCTTAAGATTGTACTAATATGTTCCATATGGGTTTACACTAATTACTATTTGCTGACAACTTGTTTACAAAGATATTTGCAGGTCTTTGATTTCTTATGCATATACAAGTTACAGGTTTTTTTTTATTCACCTTCATACTTATGTCAACATGTTTGCTGTTAACTTAGTTTTTGTCTTATTATTTTGGACACAATTTATACACTGATTCGACTAATTAATTTCATATATTTGTCTTCATATAGTTCACATTTTTATCTATATCTTGTTCACATCATATTTCGTACTTATGTTTATGTATACTTATACTTATAACCACATTTTATGTGATACTTATTTTAACTATTTATAAGCATATTATAAATATTATTGTAAATATTATACTTAATCATAAAATATGATCAACTACTTAAATCTTATTTTTATTTAAAGTTTAATCTTTCAAATTTGATTAGTAGCTTATATTTTTGCATTAAGGTATTTATATTTAATATTAATGTGAAAAGAATTGTATTGTTATACTCATCATTATTAACTACATTTATTACTTTTGATATTAAGCGTCATTGATATATAAATTTTTTTAATGTAATAGAATAAAACAGATTAAATTTTGAATATTGTTGAAAGAGTCTATTTATATTTTGAAATTATAAATCCCCTTTATAACACATATATAACCAATAATATCCAACATCTTATTTATTTATAAATGAAAACATTATATTTTACTTAAATTTGATCAAAAACTTATAATAATAAAAGGGTCAAAATTCCGGGATGTCACATTCCTTCCCCCTTAAAAGAATTTCGTCCCCGAAATTTAAACAACAGTTAATTCAAAAGTTTTTATATTAACCATCAAAACAAACATATCCTTCATACAATAGCAAACAAACAAACAGTCTACTCTAACAAACAACACTAGTTATCCGAACATAAATCCGGATGAGTACTCCTAAAACTATCGAGAGTTTCCCAGGTACAATCTCTGGGATCCTCATTCCATTGCACCTTAACGAGTTTCACCACTTTGTTTCTGAGTTGCTTCTCGTCTCGGTCGACAATCTGAATTGGATTTCTGACCACAGTTAAATTCGACTCAACTTCCAAATTCCTGAATTAGTAGTTTAACAACTAATGTTGAATCATGAACAATTTTCCTGAGATATATGGAATGACATCCATTCTAGCAATTAAATTTTAAAAGCTACAGTATTAACTCTTTCCAAATTTAATTGACTCTTACAGAATTTCTATATCTATTCAATCAAGCCCGTACGATGTACATATACCATTCGTACGCAATATCAAATCCGATCGCTCGATCACACAATTTCATTTCCGAACTAGTATTGTCCACCCGACTTCCTAGTACGGACTCAGGACTGGTTTCTAGATTAGAGTCTGTCATTCTCCTTGCATAGTCACAACTATGATAGAGAATTCCCCAGAGTCAATCAAAATCCCAATCCATGGTTCGTCGTCGAAAATCGAGTGAAAAAAATCCTAACTCGGATCGATATAACTATCTCGAAATTCTGTGCTCGAATCTGGATCAGTTCGCTACGTGAATAAAATCATATACGTACATCCTACGTATTTATATCAATTGATTATCAACCATATCAATTTTCTTTTATTCACATTATCCTGATTCTATCCACTTGGAATAATTTTTTTTTTAATATCAAATTTTACTTAAGAGTTTCACCATCCATTTCTTAAGTTTTGATATAAGCATTATATATACTCTTATATTATTACTCTGCCACTTAAGCTTTAATCTTCTTATTTAAACCGGAATTACCAATTCCATATGAATTCAACTTTCTTGATCTCTGAATATTGAACCTTTATTGATCATCTCCATTTATAACTGATTCCTATTTTTATTATTATTAAATTAGTTTCATTCATTTGTTTACTTTAAATTTTCAATTTGAAATTGTTTTGTTGCTAATTTTTTTTTTTATAGTTTTCAAGCTTTGAAAAGTTTTGACAGAGTCCCATTTGTTTAGCATTACATATTTTCATAAGCACATATGTAAGGGTTTCAATTCTCATCACAATTAATTTCAATCAATTCTCAAATCATTCCCTTTCAGTTAAAAGGAATTTACAACTTACTTATCTATGTAATCCATTTAAGCAAAACAAACACACATTCACAATCATCTTATTTTGCTTCAATAATTCATAGAATTTTATTCAATCTAATTTACTTCAAACAACCAATTTCCATATGCAATTCAACAATATTATTGTGAATAAACAATCACTTAAGCTTTATAACAAATCTTAAATTGATTTCAATTCAATTTACACTTGATTCCAAACCATTATATTAAATTTGACAACCCATATTTTAAATTAATCATCTCACAATTTATTTAAGTCATTAACTGTTTCACTTAATAACTTAAGTTCATTCTATTCTACCAACTTCCATTTTAAATCTTTGATTTGATTTTCTTTTAATCTAATCCTAACTATTTACTAATCTATTTGAGTAGTTTATTCTTTTATCCATCCTTAAATTTTTTAATTTACATTAATAGTTCATTATTGACTTTATTCATAATAAGGTTATTCAATTTATGCTTGAATTAGATTTGTTTACAACTCACACCATAACCATTTAAATCCAATTCAAGACTTACTTGGTTTACATTTACTTATTTACATAAGAATTTTATTTCATTCCATATTATTTATAACTCGACTGAATTCATTTAAATTCAGTCTTATTCTAACTCAACTTCAGTTAAATTTAGCTACTTACAAATCTTTAAATTTATTTCTCAATATATGAGTTCAAAACTTATTTATTTCCCTTAAAGTTTATATTACTCATTTGGGTCATTTCATCTTATAACCACAATTTCAGTTTATATATATAACACTTAGCATCTTAAGGTATAAATTTTCACCTTACAATCACAATCATTTTTCCTTCACATTTTATAGCCAACTAAGTTCATTTTGAATTCCAATTCCATTTAATGTGTCTCAGTTTAACCTCTAATATATTTCTTATTTCATTTACTTAAGTTAAATTTTAATCTCCTGGATTAAAATTCCCAATTTCATCTTATAATTATCTACTTTACTTTATAAGGTCAGCAGTTAATTCATTCAAACCTTTCACATTATCTGAATAGAATTTTTCTCTTAAAATTCAATTGCTCGGTCTCCATTTCCAAACAAATTTGAAATGATAACTACACATACCTACTTGGTATATCAACTCAAATTTTCAACTTTCAAACACTTATTTTCACCAAAACGAATTTTCTCCTTTGACAAATTTAAAATAACTTGCATACCCAACAACCCCAAACAATATCATAACCAACAATATTTTCCAAAACAAGATTCCATTATTTCCTTCAAATCTTTGGATAAACTTTTCAAACATTCCCAAGATTTTAAATTTCCAAATCCTTTGTTTAAATTCATTTAAACACTTTCAAATTTCCGGGACTTCAATTCTGGTTTAATCAAATTTTAGTTATAT
The DNA here is from genome assembly GCA_030765085.1 of Allium cepa. Taxonomy (NCBI): domain Eukaryota; kingdom Viridiplantae; phylum Streptophyta; class Magnoliopsida; order Asparagales; family Amaryllidaceae; genus Allium; species Allium cepa. Next base: position 247,875,646 of record CM060930.1, read on the forward strand.
TCCCTTTTGTATTAAAGATCATATTTAGACAATTTTATTTGTTTAAAGACCCCTCAAATTTAATTTTTTATTTGGTTGTAGTATTAACAACCAAACATCCAAATATATAATCATTTCTGAAAATATTTCTTTTATATTAAAATATAATTTTGGGTAAAATTATTTCATTTACCCTATTCTTTAAAAACAATACTGTGTCGAATTGCTTTATTTGAGTGTTTAGAAACCCCTTCGATACAGTTCTCGAGGCTGTGCCGACGATGGTTCATATACCACTCAATAAATCAATCAACGCAATATAAAACCATTATATTCACTAACAAATACGCGCTCATACTATTAATACACTCAAACTCATTTTAGAGTTCTACTGACTCTATTATATGAGTAATCACTACCAGAGCCAAGGTTATCACCAACCTATGCTCTGATACCAACTGTGACGACCCGCCCTTCTACTACCAGAAAGACGTATCATCATTAAGAAAGAAAGGGATGAGAAAATAGAAAAGATAGGGAAGAAAGAACAACAACATTAGAATCTCACAGCGGAACGGAACAAAATATGATATATCACTTAAATAATATATAGTTTGTACATATATCAGAGTTATACAATATCAATACATGTGACAATCATACATACATCACATACTAGACAGTTATAAACACCCGTCTAGTTCATACAACTCAAACAATATGACTCAGAGATACTAACACAACAGAACTATATATATATGTATCTACATCGCTGAAGCCTCCTGCTCCATTGCTCCTCCGGAATTCGTCAACTCTAACCTGAATCTCTTGACTACCCGTAAAAATTTGGGTACCCGAGAGTTTATGAAAAACAAAAATAAACTCCGGGTCAGACATGGGTCTGGTATGAGTAAACGGTTTAAAATTGTTTAACTTGAAAAACATTTGAAAATAAAGGTATCACGTAAGACTTCCCACAAATAAATACGGGTAAGTTTTTACCTTACGCTAACCAAAACATTTCATAGGAAATCCAGTGATATTATAATAGTGTCTAGGGTTTTCAAGTAAAATACAGAAATAGCTGAAATGCTTACATCTCACATTTCAACATAGTTGGGCACAATCAAATCGTACGGCGCTTATTGGAAATTGGATCCCATACAATGGCAGGGCTACCGGGGTACCGCCCGTCACAGTACGGGGCCTAGATCACCGTACCGAGGATTACTCCCTTCATCCCCTGCAACACAAGGCCGGAACCATTCCTTACTGAACAATCCCGAACAAGATAAACCCCGTGGTTGTAGCTAGCAACCGCCCACTAAGCCGAAATATAAAAAGGGACATCTAGACAGGGGAAATATCTTGTCCTAATTGGGCATGACCCACCTAACCTTGCTGCACATCCCCTGTTTTAGCCATTCCCGGTTGATGAGGCTTGAGGCTACGATTACCTTTAAAGAACATATCACTTAGAATGCTCATCGTCCGCCTGACGATGTGTTGAAAGCATTCAATCCATACAAGTTCGTTCCGGGTTCGAACGAAACCGAAGGCATTATCTCGTCACACTCATTTTGGAATCACCCTTAGAGTTAACGACGATAACCCTTGCATTCTGAATACACCATCTCAATCTCCATTTCAGAATTCACGACCTAACGTTTAAATTGGATTGATGTGGTTTTCGGAGAATCAAATTTGATTCTTCCGATCCCGGTCTCATCGAATCCAAACGCCATTTTAAGGTCCAAGTTGTCTATTTAACTTAAACAGTTTAAAGTTAACAATTGAATTCATAAATCAATTTAACGCAGATAAATAACATCAGATAAATCATATGGTAATTTAACATAGATAAATGATACTGGATAAATCATATAGCAACTTAATACAAATAAATCACACACAATCATCATAGATATATCCAGAATATCACAGAACATCACAGGATATAAATACATATCAAAGGCAGAAAATATAATCATCGATTCATATTAACAAGTTTGATTTGTTAAAAAACTTAATTACATCCTTAAGAATAAATTACATTTTTTTTTCTTTGCTTAATTAATTACTAATAAATTAACTTATTTCAGTTCATTAATTACCTAATAATTATTCACTAAATTAATGAATTAATCTTTAATTATAAATCAATAACCTTAATTATTGATTTATAAACTTAATTACACAATTAATTATTATTATATATTTAATTAATCATTAATTATTAATTAACTTAATCGTTTAATCATTAATTTATTTACTTAATTTGTTAACTACGATTTGTTAATTAATCAACTTCAAATGATTCTTCATTACAAATGATTTATACAAGATTATCATTGAAATCTTTAATTACAATTTAATTGCACTTTGAACTACTATTCAATTACAATTATAGATTTAATTCAAAATTAACTTTGATTTTACATTAAGTACCCTTCTTCGTTTTCTGTAAAACTTTTAAAGTACTACTTGGCTTGAAACAGTTTGTAACATTTAACCTGATTAATACTTAGCTTATGAATCTTTTGCTTAATATAGTTTGCAAGCTACTGACATTAAAACTCGAAGTCAGTCTCGCATCTAACACAGGTCAAAATCGATACCTACTCGTATGTTTCTCGCGTCAATCCTCCTGCTCCCCCTTATCCTCTTCTTCCCCTGTTCTTTTCTTCCCTGTTCTTTTTTTTTTAGCTTAAGTTAAAACCGTAGAAACCAATTTTTACGCACGCGTCTCTCAACCAAAATTCTCAGCTAAAACCCGAAGCAACACTCAATGTTTCTCGAGTTAAACTCGAGTCGATCCCCAGCATAAACTTCCCCACCGCCGTGCACGTGCACAGCGACATCCTCCAGCTCCGGCGAACGCCAACGTCTCAGGCACGTCACATATCACTCTCATACTCGAAAACCAAGTTCGAGTTGCTTACAGGAGTGTCGAATCGAAATTCGACTGTTCCACCGAGATACACAACCCAACCCAAAACAACTTAATCACCTCGTCCTCGCCGCACCAGGCACCAAAGTTGCCTAAACTTCTTCCACACAACGTCAACCCTCCAAGCAACCACCCACCTGAATCGCATGAAGCTCGGTTGCACATAGATGAAGAACTCGTCGCCCAACCGACATGACCCAAAACTTTATCTAAAACCCTAACTTGATTCAGATTCCAAAATTCACGCAATAGAAAAATCTCCTTATAATTTTTATGAAATCACTGATGTTAATACTTGCTTCATGTCAATTTATAACTTTTATTATTGATTAAATAACTGAGAATTGATAAAAATACAATTTTTGCACAATTACAAACTACTCTTGAATTATTGCACTAAAAATCTTGATTCTAGTTTTAAAAATCATAAATCCCAGTAATAATTGAAGATATAAATTTGAATTAACATTTTATAGCATTTGAATTTATCAAAGAAATGTTTGATTTACCTGTAGAACAAGTTACAGTAAGATACTCTTACAACAGTTTTTAATTAACTTTTAAAATCTTAAATTAGTTTAAACATATTGTTTTAATTAACAACTTACAGATTAAACATTGTCTGTTTGAACAGAAGCATGAATTCTATTTCAAGTGACAGGGAAATATTCGAACAGAACAACATATACACAGGCAAAGATCATATTCAAACTGAAATATACTCAAGCCAAATTATAAATGAATCTTGATCAATTTTTGAATAACTTAAAGCTTTAAAATTATTGTTTACTCACCTAAAATGATTTAACAGAGAGCATTTTTAGATTCCAGATGAACACAGTCTTGAACTTTGTTTCCCAGCTTTCAAGCTTGAGTTCCAACTTCAATCCTTGATGTTGATGATGTTGAACAAGTTTGTTTATATTTAGTTCAAGTTACAGTTTTGTTTTCCTTTTTTTTTTCTTTTTTTTTTTCCTTCTTCTCGGTTTTGTTTCATAAGTTAAAGACTGAACTCAAAGAAATAAGAAATGTTGGATAAATATATACATATAACTTGAACAAGATGCCTTCTTCAATAAGCTTTCATTCTAAAATATCTTGCTTTATATATTTATTTATTTTTCCATGTGCTAGAACCTGAGATGCTAAAAAAAATTTCGGCTGGAAGATCTTTATTTCAGATTCATGGTGGCTAATTAATGTTTGTGTTAACATTTATGCTAACATAATCAATACTTACTGACACATATATTTGAATAAGGATATTTGTAGGCTTAAGATTGTACTAATATGTTCCATATGGGTTTACACTAATTACTATTTGCTGACAACTTGTTTACAAAGATATTTGCAGGTCTTTGATTTCTTATGCATATACAAGTTACAGGTTTTTTTTTAATCCACCTTCATACTTATGTCAACATGTTTGCTGTTAACTTAGTTTTTGTCTTATTATTTTGGACACAATTTATACACTGATTCGACTAATTAATTTCATATATTTGTCTTCATATAGTTCACATTTTTTTCTATATCTTGTTCACATCATATTTCGTACTTATGTTTATGTATACTTATACTTATAACCACATTTTATGTGATACTTATTTTAACTATTTATAAGCATATTATAAATATTATTGTAAATATTATACTTAATCATACAATATGATCAACTACTTAAATCTTATTTTTATTTAAAGTTTAATCTTTCAAATTTGATTAGTAACTTATATTTTTGCATTAAGGTATTTATATTTAATATTAATGTGAAAAGAATTGTATTGTTATACTCATCATTATTAACTACATTTATTACTTTTGATATTAAGCGTCATTGATATATAAATTTTTTTAATGTAATAGAATAAAACAGATTAAATTTTGAATATTGTTGAAAGAGTCTATTTATATTTTGAAATTATAAATCCCCTTTATAACACATATATAACCAATAATATCCAACATCTTATTTATTTATAAATGAAAACATTATATTTTACTTAAATTTGATCAAAAACTTATAATAATAAAAGGGTCAAAATTCCGGGATGTCACAAGTGGTGGTTAATCTCTTCTTTAACTCCTGAAAAGCTTCTTCACATTTGGGAGTCCAATTGAATTTTACATTCTTCATTGTTAGCTTAGTCAACGGACTAGCTATCTTAGAAAGGTCCTGAACAAACTTCCGGTAATAACCTGCTAAACCCAAAAAGCTTCAAACTTCTTTCGGAGTAGTGGGTCACTTCTAGTCTAGAATAGATGAAATCTTGCTAGGATCAACAGAAATTCCTTCTTCAATAACAATGTGCCCGAGAAATTTAACTTCTTTGACCCAAAAATGGCATTTAGAAAATTTGGCGAATAGGATATTTCTTCTTAATATCTCCAAAACAATTTTGAGATGTTCAGAATGCTCCTCCTAGGTTTTGGAATAAATTAGGATATCATCAATAAATACAAGCACACATTTATTCAATACTTCCCAGAATACACGAGTCATAATATCTACGAAGTACACTGGAGCATTGGTTAGTCCGAAAAGCATGACTAACCATTCGTAGAACATGTTAGGACCCCTGAAAGCGGTCAAATGCACACAATCTTCGGCGATTCGTAGCTGATGGAATCCTTGGGTTAGATCCATCTTCGAAGAGAAACGAGTGTCGTGCAATTGATCGAATAGGTCGTCAATTCTAGGTAGAGGAAATTTATTCTTGAGGGTCAGCTTATTGATATCGCGGTAGTCAACACACAATCTCAAAGATCCATCCGTAGCAACGAACACAATGGCTGAACCTCATTCCGAAACACTGGGACGAATTAATCCTTTACTTAGTAAATCAGCAGTTTGCTTGACTAATTCAACCCTTTCCCTGAGCGCCATCCCGCGACTTGCGTGAACTACAGGACGAGCATTAGGTACTAGGTCAATTCTGAATTCTATTTCTTGGTGTGGCGGTAAGGATTTCACTTCTCCGAACACGTCTGGAAAATCTTTAACAATCGGTATGGACTCCAAACTGGGTTCGGGATATCCCAAATTATACATTAACCCTTCTCTTTTAGGACTAGGGTCCTCACAAGAAATCTCAATAGAATCTCCAAATTTGGTTTTGATCAAAATCAATCGATTATTACAATCCAATTTAGCTTCGTATTTCGTTAGCCAATCCATTCTGAGTAAGACTTCAAATTCATTAAAATCAAGGACAAAGAGGCCACTAGGGAATTGGTAACAAAAATATGAGATAGGAACATCTCTACCTCGAAGACAAAGGTTCGCTGGGCCTCCTACTGGATTCTTTACGCAAATTGGCTCGTCGACATAATCAGGTTCAAGGTTTAATTCATTTACATCTTGTTGAGAGATAAAACTATGTGTAGCACCAGTATCAAACAAAACTCTAACAATTCTATCATAAATAGTAAGGTTACCTTCCAGAACTCCTTTCCCCTTTTCTGCCTTGGAGGATGCAGGTTTGTCTTGGACTGTGTATACCTTGGCTACCTGGGCTTGCTTCATGGTTGGGCAGTCTTTAACTTCGTGCCACGGCTTCTGACAATAATAACATTTCTTGGGCTTTGCTTGTACAGCGGGATTTGCTTGTTTCTTAGGCTTCATACAATTGGTTGAATAATGACCTTTTTCCAAACAATTATAGCAAGTGACATCCTCTGCTGTGCTTCGTTGATTGCTCTTCTTTTTGTCCTTTCCCTGCCATGGTTTCTTACCTCCAAACTTTCTTTTCTTCCAATTTTGATTGCCCGAATTTCCTCCTTCCTTTGGGTTCTCTTGCATATCCAAAGTAGCATACCTATATCCCACATCAACCAGATCAGAAAAAGATTCTTTGACGTGGCCAGTCATCCTTTCATGGTACTTTTTGTTCATCCCACGAATGAATCTTTCGTTTTTCTTCGAAGGAGTGTTTACCAATTCTGGGCTGAAACGAGACAATTCATTAAATTTGTTCAAGTAATCTTCGAATGACAAACTTCCCTGCTTTAAGTCTAGAAACTCCTGATACATTTGACAAATACCGGCCGATGGCATGTAGCATTTCTCAAATACTTCTTTAAATTTTTCCCAAGTAAACTCGTCTTCCGGCTTATCAACAGTGACTGTTTCCCACCAAGCTAAAGCTTCTTCTTGAAGTTGCCAAGAAGCTATGAGTCACATCTGATCGTCTTCCAACTTAAGCCCATTAAAGATTCTTTCACATGATCAAATCCATGCTTGGGCCTCAACAATCGACTCCTTGCCGCTAAACAGACGACCACCAAGCTTCGAGAAGTTCTTATATAAGTTAGCCAGATTCGGCAGATTCTGAGTAGGTAAAACTGCTTATGCTATTGGGGGAACTTGACCAACAATTGTGGCATTTCCTTGACCCCTAGCTCTTCCACTTCGTCCGCTCATTCTTACTATCTGTAATTTGTAAGAAAACTTGATTTAGATATACAGACAAAATATCTTAGGAAATATAGCCGTAAAAAGACATAGATTAGGAAAATTTAAAGTTCCTGTCTCGGGTTATACTCATTCTAGGGTATACTTCACCCTATCTCTAATGAGTCATCTAATGTGTTATACTCCGTAGCTAAATTTCTTACTCAACCTTTAGCTCTGATACCAAATGTCACGATCCTGAAATCCAGCGTTCGAAAATCAACATCAAATACCTCATTTGTATTCGACTGTCAGATATTCAAACGTCAAACTTCAGTTCGGCGGAGCTTATAACAACATCAGATGAATATAAACTGCGGAAATCAACTGAATATCATACATTACATCATAGATATAACATCATTATAATGTCCACTACTACATCAGAGTATCATAATACATATGCCACAAGTCCATAGAAAACATCATAATAGTACAACAATGATCATATGCCAAAAATTCTTCAAAGAAATGAAGTGATAGTGAATATCCATAACTAGTACTATAAGTTCTCCAAAAGCTTCCAAAATACCTCCAAGGTAAAAGTCTCCAATTTAATGCTATCTAGAACACGGAAACCTGCTACTAGGCTGCCGGTGTGAAAATAATAGGCACCTGGAGTTTAGAAAAGAAACAAAAAACTCCAGGTCAGTCATGCGACTGGTGTGAGTAAACAAAATAGTTATTTGAAATAAAACAGTTCAAAAGAGAAATTCGATATGCTTTTGGAAAATGAAACTACCATAAGACCTCTCGCCACACACACAATGCAATCGCGGAATTGGAGGAGATTTCTTCTTATGGTAATCAAATATGCTTAATACGAGAAAAATTCTTTGATATTATTACTAGTGCATAGTGTAGGAAGTATTTCGAAAGTATAATATTAATCTTGGCCAGCATAGGTACCATTATACTATGCCTACTATAACTGCTATGTTAAATAGTAGGTTCTCCAACTAAAACCGTACTGGCTTCTTTTTGGTAATTGGATTTCCAACAAATGGTCAGGCTAAGGAACTTCCTACTGCCACATGGGTACACCTCTAGAGGGACGTCCCAAGAACTTAACCAGTTCTCTGCCAACACAAGGCCGAGTTACCTCTCTAATTAGGTAACTACTACATGAATATGTCATCCCCCGGTCCTTTGGGACCTTCATCCGAGGGCCCTCGATCACAAAGCAACAATCACACAGAAATGAGATTGAAGCAACCACATAGGTTAAGCATCAGGGCTCCATACCTGATACTACCCTTTTCCAGAAGGAAATAACATATCCTAAAGGGCGCGACCCTCATAACCTTGCCGCGCCTTTCTTGTTTTGACCATTTCCAAAGTGTGAGGTCCGATGAGGTCTCGTCCACAAAGCGACGCTTTACACGAAAGGCATGTTTTGATCACAAATGATCATCAACACACAGCAGCACTCAGCATGCCATACTACCAAATTGGGAGTATATCGCTGATAACCTTCAATTACATAACCTTTGAGCTCATACGTCTCAGAGAAGGGTGTTAAGCCAAGAGAACAAATTCTCCGCCACCAAACAGAAATGTATTTGAAAGAAATACTGCTTTATATCTCAAAGCGTAGTGTCAGACACACGACCATACAAGTCTGTTCCGGGCTCGAATAGAACCGAAGGCACTTTCGAAGAAGCCTCTTGCAATCCGAGTATTCACAATCCCGATCGGACTTCCCATCACTTAGGGAATCTCTATACCGAAGCAACTCAGTGTAGAGACAATTGATTGGTTATCCTATCGTTTTCGAAGATACCCGGACTTCACACCGTTCTTCAATTGCAGTCCATAACGTCATATCATTATTCGGAATGGGTTATATGGCACAAAAGTCCTCTCCCGGTTAATTCGAATAGTGAGCCCTAAATTTTAAAACATGTGAGGACATCAATTACAAAGATTTATATTCAGGGTTCGATGTGGGTTTTGAATAACAAACTGAAATCCGACTCCCTATCGTATCGAAGTTTAAATGCCGTTTTACGGGCAAAGGGGTTTCACATACATAAAAGAACAAATCACAGTTCATCACAAAGCGATCCCAGTATCACAACAGAGATATCAATCTGGTACAGAATATTTGATGATGGTCATTCATCTTTGATTAGGGTGATTGTGGTTAATATGAATTAACCATATAATTATCTTTATTAATTATTTGAAATCATTGTTTTTAATTTTTTACTTGATTATAAATTAATTTAATTGGCTTTATTATTAATTATTCTTTAATTTATTATCTTAATTTATTCATTCTTAGTTGTTAACTAATTAAGTTTAATTACTTTTATTCATTAATAATTCTTTAAATTAATTATTTATTTATTTATAAAATCATTACAAAACATTAATTGTTAATTATTATTTCAAAATAAATTTGGTTTAAAACTAACACTTGAATATTTGATTTTATTTTTAAACTTTTTATTAAGTTAAACTTTCAAAACAAACTTTTATTTTGAAAGAAATTTTAGGATTTAAAATGTCTTTGAACTTCATACATTTCGAATACCATTCATCTCATATTCTATTTACAATTACCATCGATTTAGTTAGGAAAAAAAAAATTATTTAACTCGGGTTTCAAAAATTAAGGTAAAACTGGATGTTGCTATCTTTTATTTAACAACCCAAGGCTTTCTTCAAGTCGTACCCCGAACCATCATTCCCCAGCTTCGAGTTTAGGCCAAAATTGACTCGAGCGAATTTTTTTTCACAAAATTTGTTTAAGTTTTAAGTTAACTCGATACCATGTTAAACAATCAAGTTCGACTTCGAGTTTTCCCCCCAATCCCTCGCGCTGCGCTTGAGCTACTTCCCTCTCTTTCCTAACTCATCACAACCGACACCCCACTCCTCCACATGCACGTGCACAGTCAAACTCGCCGCTGTTGGTCGGTGCTGCGGCCACCAACGAGTCGCCTTCCATCCCCCAAGATACCACGAACACCCAAAATTTGGAAAAAATTCGAAAACGTGAATTGAGACCTTCGACCCAAACCCATCAGAAAAACGACATCGGAAAATTCGCCTCGCACCGCCTTCCCAGTCCATTATCGGCCCCCAACTTTGGACCCTATCTTCGTACACGTGTTACGCCGCGTTTAGCATCACTGACGCGTAGTCCGATCACCTGAGGACTGTGTAGCGCTGTCATTTTGGTCACGAACAAAATGGGTTCTTAAACCCTAATCTAGCCTCGTCCCACCAATCTATTCAATAGAAAAAAAAATTGGTAATTTTCCTGAGACCGTCTACGGCCAAGCAAGCTTTAAGAAAAATCTTAACATCTAAAATTTGTTCGATGATCGAAAATCGATAAAAATGCAAATCTCGTTCAACATTGAACTGCACGTAACCTAGGCAATTAAAAATTCCCATTTTTGTCTTAAAAATCATCATTTGCAGTGGAGATTCAAGTTATGAAATCAAGTTGATAATTTAAAATACTCAAATTTATCATATGATTTTGTTTCCACTGTAAAACCAAGTTTACAGGGTCGAACTCCTCATGATCAAGCTTAAACCAAAATTTAACTCATAGATGATGTTCAAACATACCTATTTGTTGAAGATTTGAAATCTATCAGAGATTAGGGCAGTAAAGTTTAAATTTTTTCCTTAATTAAACTCTGGACTGAAAAAAAAACAGAGATGACACAAAACATACATGGATATATTCATCTATATATAATCATATAACACAATATCATTTAGAACTCCCATATTCCAGCATTCATTACTTTGAACTTTAAGGTTAAATGTTTACTCACCTTGAAATATGGTTGAACAGAGAGCTGCCTTAAATTTGAAACAGAAAATACTTTGGTGTTTTAAATAGCTGCAGTTGATCTTCCTTTGAAACTTCTTGCTTTGTTTTGTTGAATTGGATTATAGTTTGTAGAATGATGATACTTAGTTTCTTTTATTTTCCAGGTTGCTAAGTCCTATTTTGAACGAACTAAAATAGATATAGCTGTATATCTAAAAGAAGTGCACAGGTTTTTAGCAAAGGACTGAAATAAGATAATAGTTGTACTTGTAAATATTTTGTATACTTTTTTTTTACCAGAGATTTTTCCTCTCAATAGTGGCTGATATGATTTCATTAAATGCCTATGCTTCCTTTCTTGTTTACATACTCATGCTATTTGAATTTTCGTATGTACTTCTTATTTTTGTTTGTAGAAATATTTTCTTTCTTGCTTTTGCTGTTTTGTAAATATGGTGATGCTTATATAAAATTTACAGCAAATATACCTTCATCCTTATTTTGTTTTTACTTTATGCCTCATATAAAGTTGTTATAGTTATTGTGTTGTTATAATTTTTTCAAATGTGTTCACTATATATAATTATTTCTATTTTTAACTTAAAATTCAAATTCAATATATATATATATATATATATATATATATATATATATATATAAATACACATACATATATAAGATGTTAAATCCAAGTGATTTAAATTCAAAAGAATTTGGAGTTTTATACATTTAAATTAACACATATTTTATTTATTTTTAAAAAATTTCAAATTAAATTTCCAAAAATTTAAATAAGTCACAAAATTTTAAATTAATAAATTCTAGGATGTAACATACAAAGTCAAGATCATAAACCCCAATATATACAAAGTCTACCATCCAACATCCTCAAATATCCAACAAAACACTGGCCAATCAACGTCAAACATTAAACAACTCCACAAGATGTACCAAATCAATACAACACATCCAATCTCTCATCAAAGTGTATCAAACATACCAAAAAAAAATCATCCTCACCAACTCCAAGTCAACATATACAACATCCAAGCACAAACACAGAAAAGCGTACCTGCCAAGAGTCGTCCTCGCCTCCGGAAGCACCAGACGACAAAGGAAATGAACCATGTTGTTGCACGTACTCCGGCAAGCGCTGATTCAAGTGCTCCATCTGTATAGCGTGAAGACGGTCCTGCTCCTGCAGCTGCTCGACCATGACTCTCAGCACTTTTATTTCGGCGTTGTTCTGCTCTTTTTGGTACGCTTGTTGAGATTCCCTAGCCTGCGAATATGAAACACCGTTATAGAACTTTTCGACGAGTTTTATAACTATTGTGTAACTTTTAATAGATAGTTTATTTTTATAAACTATCGCTTGGTTTCCATAATCAAAATGTCGATTTCGCTGCGTCGGATCCATGATGGAGTCAAAAATAGCGTCTTCCTCCTCGCGGGTCAACGCATCGTGATCTGATCCCTCTAGCATCTATGCACGTGCCACATGAAACTTTGCCTACAATGCTAAAAAAGTTATAGTTGAATTAACACAACATTATTTTATTTCTTCAAAACTAATTGCTTAAACTAATCGATATTAATAACTTAAAATTCAAAATATGCATACATATGCAGCCGTCGCCTTATCCTCATCTTCCCATGCATATGTAAGATTGCCAACTTCGTCCGTTTGCTTTATGGCATGGGTATGAGCAATACTTCCATATATGAGACCGGACGTCCACGCGCTCTTTCCTGCAATAAATAATGTATATATATATATATATATATATTACTGTTTATATTAACTGTTTATTAATAACTTATAACTTAAACTATATAAATGTAATAGCTGTTTATAATCGCAATTAATAAATTTACTGAATCCTCACGACGATGCTGGAATGACTTGGAACCACCACGATGTGTTACTGGGTTCTTATTTCTATTCGTAGAGTTCCTCTCTTACTCCGCCAACAAATTTAAATAATCGAACAACATATTTAATAGCTGCAAAACAAAGTAATTACACACACACACACACACACACACACACACACATATATATATATATATATATATATATGATAGATTAATTAACTTGAACTCATCATTGTTCCACCAGGCAACCCAAGCATCCTATACATGGGCACCCATCCAGTTCGGTTTCTTCCAGCTTTCCTAAGTCCCGATATCGTGTCCCAATGATTCTTCGCTATTTTATAATTTCAGTGGCCCTGCACAAGGGAATGTAGATATACGGAACCCTGCACATTGAGAAAATTAAATATAAGTTGTACTTGTACTTCCAAAAACCATTTGTAAAATTTCTTGCTTCCTTTATAAATACCAATTATATGTTTAAATAACACCTTTTTATAATATACGAAAACTGTTTGAAAACAATTATTAGCATTATTTCTTATAATTACAAAGAAGCTATTTGAAAACATTAAATCCATAATTCATAAATCTATTAATTTATCTCAAGATACTTTTCAAACAATATTAATAAATCAATAATCATTTGCTTTAAATCTTATTATTTAATTAATATCTTCAAAAATATTTATAACACTCATAATTTACTATTAAACCATGTAGTATGCTGTTTTATTTAATAAAAAGTATTTAAAAAGGATATAGTCAACAAGGAAAAGAAGGTGGATTCGGAAAAACAGAAGGAATAGGCTAGAATATCGGTGAATAAATAAAGCTTAGCAGATAAGGTAGATTCAAGGAATACTATCGGGCACGAATAATTAATTTAGAACCATAAGAGTTTTAATTTCAAATATTAATACATAATTTCTTTGTTGAAAAATACCTTTGTAATAAAATACCTTTATATCGAAACAAATTTTCTTTCAAAATACTTTTATAACTCGATGTTTCAACAAGTTTATCCTCGTTCTTGCAGACTCTGGCTATGCGTTGATCAGGCGCAAAGCTAGAATTCTCCAAGTACTTAGTAGACCTGTTTCAACACCCAGTGAAAATACTGGAACAACTTTTAAAAACATATATGGAAAGTACAATCCAAACAAAATAACCAAATTTTTGTCCAACCATAGTTCGTAGATACACAATGGTTACGCCTGGATCCCCCAGGAAACAATCCATATCCGTAAGCTTTCTCAGCCCTGCGAGTTACGCCATGATGACTAGTAGAGTGCAGGATACACAATGGTCACGCGTGGTTCCTCCAGAAAACAATCAGTACCCCTAGGCCATCTCAGCCAGGCGGTTTCGCTACTAATGCGACCTACATAGATTGCAGGATACACAATGGTTACGCCTGGATCCTCCAAGAAACAATCTGTACCCCTAGGCCATCTCAGCTAGGCTATTGCGCTATGCAGTCGCGCTCGTAAGACCATGGAGATCGCCATGGAATTCGTGGATACTCGAGTATCATATCCGAAAAACCCAAATCAGAGAGAATAATATCAATAGAATGAATCCAAGATGTGGACACAAATCGGATATTAAGCAGAAGGCACTTTCCATATCTTTACTTTGAATATATATATATATATATATACATATATATATATATCATATAGTACCTTTCAAATCACTTTCAAATATCATACTTATATAAAGTCCATTATATATAAGATTTCATTTCCAAATCGAATACTTTCCAAAATCAATAGTATATCAAATCACACTTATATAGATTTCGATTATATAAGATTTCACTTTCAAATTGAGTACCTTTCCAAATCAATAGTTTTCAAATCAACTTCATACTTATGCAAATCCATTTAAATAAGTTCGACCACTCCCAAATCAAGTATTTAGTAAAACAAGGTTCTCAATTTCAATTCATTTCAATATCTGTTCAGTTTTAAAATCATATACGATTTCACCAAATTATTTCTACCAAATCAATTATCTTCAGTTTCAAATTTTCCAAAATAATAGGTTCAGAAAATAATCCAAATTTCCAAATCAACATAATTTATATCAAACAAATTCACTCCAAAATCATCATTATTAATTATTGGGTTTTAAATTCCAGATCTATTTTCAAAACCAAATATATTTTTTCAAAATCAATTATTCCCAAAATGGTTGCTAAGTTTAAAACCATCCCTTCTAAAACCATTAAACTATTTATTTCTATATGAAAAATCCAATTTACCATTGGAAAGATTATTATTCTATATATATACTTTATTCAAAACATTTCAAATCTATATTTCATATTAGTATAATTCAAATAGTCTTATTCATTTACTTAAAAAAGTAGTTTTAAACTTATTTAAATCATATTAAAACATACAAAATTCAACTTATATACTTTATCGAATAATTTATACTTTTCAAAATTACTTATCTTTGAAAAGTTAACCTTGATTTGGAAGTGTTCGAACATTCAATAGTCGAAGAAATCATTTTCAAATTCAAGAGTTGGAAATCAACAACAAATCAGTAAATCAATTTCAAAAGATAGGTTTATACCAAATGAAATTCGAAACTCGAGCACTGAACACCGGTTCATTTCAAACCATTTCAAATATATATACATATATCTTTCGAATATCAAATCATACTTCACATGTAACAACCCTTAATTTTGTAATTATTTTATTGTATATTTTAATTATTTTTAATGTAAGATTTTGATTTAAAAAAACTTATTTTACTTATTTGAAATGATTAAATTTATTATTTAAATATAATCTTGATTTTTTATATGAGTTATAATTCCAAACTTGTGTAAGTTGAATATTTGCCTGAAATGCTGATTTTGGTCAAAATAGTCAAACTGTGACTTTCAACTTAAAATTTTAAAAGTTTAAAATTTAAATTTTTTTCTTTTATTATGAAAGTACATAAAATTCTAAGAACACCACTTTTCGTTTCGTTGAATTTGGATGTAAATTGTGAAAGTTATACCATTTACAATATTGTGCGTATATAGGGTTATTTAACAATGACTATTTTAAATTGTATAAATTACTTCTTCTTTGTTATATTTTATTTAATATGTGATTATATGTTATATTATGTATATTTTGACTTTTAAGTATTTTTGAAATGATAATATAATTTTTCTAAAGTTTATTTGAATTTATTTCAATTTATAAAGCCTAGTTGGTATTTACTGCATTTTTCTTTATTTAACTTTCTATTTAATAAAAATTAAATTATTATTTTATCTTGAAAATGTTTTAAAACCATTTTTAATTCAAATTTTTGTGTTATAATATTTTTTTTTGAAGTAATAAATTTTCCAAAGTCATTGGAGATTTTCTTGTAATTTTTATGTCAGGGTTGCTATTTTAAGCAATTTCTTATTTCCTTTTTCTATTTTACTTAAAATAAATTATTTATTTTATTTTATTCTTACTTAGTTTCGGTTTTAAATAACATTTCTGAGTTTATTTTGTTTTTATAAAATTAAAAAGAAAAGGAAATGCAAAAGGTTTAGAAAGTTAAGAGATCTTAAAAGTCTGAAACGTAAAGGCGTTTTATCCGTTTCTTTTTGCAATTAATACATCAATTTATTTTATACATTCACTTTTATTGCTGTGTTTTACTTTATTTTTTTTCATTTTACATGTATTTAAATTTAAGAAAATTTTTCCAAAGTGTATTGAAGTTATTTCTAATTCCTAAGTCTAGTTTTCATTTTTCTACGCCATTTTTCTTATTTTAATCATATTTAATTAATAATTAATTATTAATATTTTGTTTACCTGTTATATTTTCGAATTCTAACTGAAATTTATAAGTATTTTCAGTTATTTAAGATGTACATGAATATATATAGGAAGTTTAAAAGGTTTGAAAGCAAAGAAACGCAAAACCGTTTTAACGTTTCTTCTTCCGTTTCTTTTCCAATTAATAGATTTAATTTTCTTTGACCGTTCCTTTCTTTATTGTAGCTGTGCATTTCTTACCTCATTTTCATGTGAAAACATTCCTCTCCACTTCATTTTTCACGGCTAGAAAGGTTTGGTAATGGCTCCTCTTTTCCTCTTCTTTTTGCTCTTCTTTTTCCATTGTTTTCTTATATTTTGCCTTGTTTTCTCATGTGTATTGCTTGGCCTCTACCACCGACCATCACCACCATACTCTCCACCATCCCCTACCACTCTTCCTTGGCATCATCTCCAACCATCATTTTAGATCCATCCATGGCCACACCTCCCTTGGTGACAAAACTCCACAAAATTGCAAATAATGTCCAAAACAATGCCCTAGCCACCACTATTACTTCACCACCTTCATACTTCACCTTGGCCACCACCATAGGCCCCACCACCACCTTTTCCAAACCTCCCCACACCCCTTCATCTACTATCCAAACCTGTACAAGTATGGGCAAGCCCCACTTGACCCAAGGCCGAGCCTTGTTGTGCTCAAAAACTTCATATATGTTGCCTTGATCAATTGTATGCTTCATGTTATAACCCTACCACTCCATACTCCTTCTAGCCGTGAGTTATGGTGCCAAAACTGAGCTATATCATCATTGTGGCTGAACCCAAGAACCTCCTAGGCAAAACATTTGAATGGTTAAAGTAAGGTCAAGTAATCTATTCCTTTGTTGCTTCGTATTTTCATTGTTTCAACATTGTTTTGCGTTGAATATTTATGTGTATATTGTCTTATTTTGGTTATTGTTTACAAGACAAATATCAAGGCTCTCCATTCATTCAAATCAAAAGTCATGCTATATCGTGCTTGTCGTGCTTTTGGAATCGCACTTGTGTTTGTTGTTTTGGTCTTCAGCTTGAAAAAGTGAGTCTTTCTCACTCTGACATTTATACTTATGGAAAGTGAATTGATGACAAGTATGTAGTAATATAAAATGTTTATGCAAGTTAATGATGATCATATGATATGCTATGCCATGTTATTACCATATTATTACCATGTTAAAACTGTTAATTTTCACCTGACATCTGATATATGACTGTATATTGTGATAATGACCTTGTTTATATTATTTCTGCATATGATCACACTGCAAGTTCCCTGTTAGAAAAAAAAATGTTATGGGCTGAAATGATAGGCCTGAATGGTTTTAAATTTTTCATTTCGACTTGGGATTGCGGGTTTGAAATGATAAAACCCGGATTTTCTTTGTAAATTATGGGTTGAAATGATATATTACCCATATCACTTTACCTAGCGTAGAAAATTTTATACAGGCCCGTAGTTAAAATATGTTTTTCTTAAATTTTAAATGTTTTAAAAATTTAATTATTATAATATTTTGATTTTAAATTTAATAAAAAAAGGGATTTTTGTAAATTATTTTTGATTTTCTGAATAATTGTAAGTGAAATGAATTAATGAAAAAGTTAGAAATTTTGAACGTAACTTATTTTGGAAATTTTGATTTAATTATAATTGGAAATTTAATTGAATATGAAACTATGATAAATTTATGATAATTTGAATTTAAATGAATTTAAAGTGATTTTTATGTCATATTAATGATTTTAATAAAGTTGAAATTCGAAGTGAATGAATATTGTAAGTTGAAATTTTGAAATATAACTAAAACTGGAAATTTATGAAATTGACGTAAAAGTGAACTTTTAGTTAAGTAAATAAAAATAAAACAAAGTTATATTCGAGAATTTGAACTTAAGTGTTAAGTTGAAATTTAATGTAATGGATTTTAAAAATTCAACATTGCGTTTTAATAAGTGAATTATTATTAAATCTTGATTTTTGAATGGAAATTTAACTTTATAAAATCATGAACTTGAGGAAAATTAAATGATGTTTATAAATGTGAAAATGTATGATTTTATAAGTTAAAAATGTTTTAAATAAAAATATAATTGGTTGAGAAATTATATTGAATATTTGAAGTTAATTGAATGCATTTTTGAAATGCTATTAATTACAATGTAAATGATATTACAGCATTTGTAAACGCTGTAGTTGATGATAATGAACTAAAAAGCTAAATTGAATTAAAAGCTATTATAGCAATCTTTGTAAGTGCTATAATTTTTGAATTTAACTAAGTTATTCGAAATTTAAGTAAACCTAGTATAACATTTTAAAATGCTGTCTTTTGTTAAATTGAGCTGTTTTGAATGTAACTTTCCGTATAAGTTATGGCAATTAATTGCAATTGATTCTCCATTAAACTACATAAGTTATCCAATTGAAACCTAAGTGAAACGTTTATTTATTTAAAAATCCTACTGTTTAAAAGAGTATATCATCTACGGTATAATTTACATTTGACCTGATTTCTCATATATTTCACACAACAGTGAATTCCAATTTCTACCAACATTATGTTTAATATAAATTGAAAATCCAAATCATTGGTATTTCACAACCTTATTGCGTACATTTACGTATAGTTACACTAAGTCCATACACTGATTCATGAATTCATTAATTAATACACAATTTGCCTTTGTTTTCTTATATTAAGTTTATTACCGTTTTTAAGTACATTCATTATCGAACAATATTCATAAAAAATTTATCTACACTTATTGCATTGGTTTATTCAATGGTCACCAAATGAAACAATCCTACTATTTATTTTAATATTAAATGAATCCCATTCTAGTAAATATTTTATTAATATTCACTAATTCAACATTTATTGGTTTCTTAACATTAACTTTTAACAAAGTGTGACAATTACATTATCCAAAACTATTGTCATAAAAATTAAATTGTTACATTAAATTCCAATTACTATAACAAATTACTACATTTTCTCAAATAAATCTTAAAGCCTTTTTTTTCTAAATCAGGTTAGAAATTATATTAATTTAACTCATTTAATATTATTAATTCAACGGGTCATTACAATCTCCCCCACTCAAAACTTTTCGTCCCCGAAAAGGAAAAAGAAGGGAGAAGGAAGAATAAAACATTACATCTTATTTCAAATATTAACTTATAAACAATAATTTACTAAATTAATTTCCTTAAATGAGATATGCCCGTTTTATAGTCATTATAACCTTTTATACTTAAATCATTAAAGTTTGGAAAATATTCAACAAAATTCTAAGTCCAAAATTTACGAAAATTTTTGGCAGAGTCTCCTTTGTACGGAGAGACTCTGGAGAAAATATAATATCAAAATATACAAATATATTACATATATTATCAAAATATTATCCCAACACGGGCAAAATTATAAAATAGCGCTTTAAACGTAATCCGAAAACGTACCTATTTGTCGGGCAATACGCTTATTATTAGGGAACCAGAGCAGTAGCAGTGGCTTCCATAGCCTGCATTTCACTTATAAAATCTAAAAGGTTAAATATTTATTTTAAAGTGAACTATTCAAGTGGATTCAATCATTAATCAACCAAACAATTCAACAACCATCAACCTTACAAACAACATACATACACACACAAAGCAATCATTTAATCCATCAAACAAATAGTTGTTTGGTTCAAACTTGAAATTTGTATGAAATGAAATTAACTATAGAGTGCATCCTTTACTCAACAGTCTTAGATGGAACAAAGATAGATTATTTATTCATCCAACAACTTCAAGTTCCTTACCCCACAATCATAAATCAAACAATACAATTCAAACCAACAACCACATTAACTTATTATACATTTATTTCATGCTTCAGTGGTTTGATTTTCTTTCTTTCATTTATGGAGGGATTTCTTTATTTCTTACAATTTTCGTTTTTCATTTATTACAAAATTCATTATATTTGCATTCCAATTTATTGACTAAAGTTTATATCATCTATTTATACTACTTACCTTTACTTATATAGTAAAATTTCCAATTTAACTTAAGTTTATACAATTAATTCTCATTAATAACAGCAAATTTATTGAATACCTTTATTACCTCAAGCTTCACTTGTAAGATTTCCCCTTACATTTTCTTACTAACATTGCAACTTTTATTATATGGTAAGTTATGTATGTTTTAAGAATGTAAGTGAAAATTTACAAGTTTCTTCTCAATTCCTTAAATTAATATATATTTGTTTTATAAATTACAATTTCAACTTACCTTTAATTTCATTCATTTATTTAATGTTGAAGTTTCTATTATATTTAATAGTAGTAACAATTTAATTACCCACTTTCTATTATATTTAATTACAGTAACCCTTTTTAATTACACTTAAATTATTAACCCTTTAACCTTCATTCTTAAAAATAAGGAATTTTATTAATTAATTACTTAGGGTTTACAGTCATTTATATATTACTTACTTTCTATTATATTAGAATAGGGGGAAATTAAGGCGTACTTAAGTTAATAACCCTACAATCAAACTTTATAAATTAAGGAATTTCATTTTTACTTTCTTAAGGTTAAAATCACCTATTAATAATACAACCTTTAATTTTAGTAAAATTCCAATCATCACTTAAGTTAATACCATTAAATTCTTATTTATAACAGTAATTTATTGAATACTTCATTATTTCAAAAAATTCTACTTGCATAATATTCTATTCCACTCTTAATTCACATTTCAACTTTTTATACTTGGTAAGTTATTTATGTTAAAGAAAAAGCAAAAGAACTTATACAAGTTTAATCTCAACCCTTTTAATTCGTTGATTTTCAATAAATCTTTACCATTATTTATCAGTTAAAATTTTAACTTCCTTTATACCTAGCATTAATTTTCTTACTTAAATTAGAGGTTTCAATCCATTTATTACTTACTTTATATTTCCCTAAAAATAATTTAAACCATTAATTAGTGGAAAATTTTAGAATTAAATACCGGGTCAAATTTCAATTTTATTTTAAAAATAATAGATAAATGAGTTCTTACAACTTATATCTCAATTTATATTTAAAACAATTTAAAATTTTAGATAATTTCAAAATAAATCTGCAGTAGAATTTACTACAGTGGCATTTCCCCTACGAAACTCGAAAATGAAAGTCGATGATGCGGCCGCCATCACCGAAATTATTTTCTAGCGACAGAGAGGAAAGTACAAAATTTATTTTCTCCAAAATCCTCTTTTAAAACAATTCTTCCGAATTATACTAAACATTTATATAAGAAATTACCTATAAACCAAATCATTATATTTCACAAATCCTTTGAAAGAAGATTTTCAAAAATCCCGGACTTAAGTTCTAAAATCTCCAATTTGATTTATTATAATTTCAACTTAGCTTCAATTGTTATAAATATTTTTATTTCCTAACACCCAATCTATAGCAACCAAATATATATATATATATATTTTTATAAAAATATTTTTATATATAGAAAATATAATAGGCAAAATTATTTCATTCACCTATATTAAAAACAAATATTATGTCGGTCTGTCCTATTAAGTGTTTAGAAATCCCTATTGATGTCATAGCGTCCCATGCATCAATCAGAATTTATAAATACAAAGCGGAACAGATTAACACAATATCAAAATCTTTATTAACACTAACAAATACGCTCTCTCATATATATACACTCAACGACTCCCATAGGGTATTACTACCCTATTAACAAAGAGTCAAGCCCCACAAAACCAAGGTTTATCGCTAAACCAAAGCTCTGATACCAACTGTAACATCCCGCCTTTTCGCACACTTTAAACCGACACACGTGCCAATTCAAAGCATATGCAAGGGCGGATTGTTATGGGGTAAATAAGAAAAACAGAGAAGAAATAAAACAAAATAGAATCTCACAGCGGAAGGATAAAATATAATAATCAATATACAGTTCATGATAACTGTTTACAAAATATTTATTTTACTTATACAATGAATATCAGAGTTACACATACCAATACAATCAATGCAGCGGAAATTTAGAGTGTGGTGCAATACTATAGATAATAATAATACGACTCCTTCGTCTTCGTCCTTCAAAGCTAAAGTCTTCGATCCTGACACGCTCGGACTGACCCGAGCGAATTTGAAAAGACAAAAACACTCGAGTCAGACTAAAAGATCTTATGTGAGTTAAATTAACAGAAATAAATATGAGTACAGTAACTCAAGAGATGTTCGGGATTTACATCTCCTAAGGATCCGTTAAACTATTTACTATGTAGTATATTGCGCTATTATAATAGTGTCTATTTATAAAATAAACTTACTTTTAAATAGCGTTAAGGGGTTACCCATATAGCCCTTAACACAAATAATGCCAATAGTCTATACAGTACCGTAATACCTCCTGATCGGGAAGCTACCAGAGGATACTCCATAGGTACGACACAAATAGAAACTCGTAGTAAAGGCTCGGTATGGTAGGTGACACGGCACAACTAGGCAATGCCAGGGTAGATATACCAATTGCTATCCAGGCTGGTGGAAACGCGTAGCCGCAGTTACCGCCCACCTCGGACTAACTCCCCAAAATCAAAATATAGAAGTGGCCACTGAATCAATCCAAAATCAAAGTATAATATCGAAGAGGAGGGTCCGATCAGAGGAATGACCTCATTGGCCTGAGAATCGCTCATGTTTTAGCCACCTTATCCCAACTCACGGGAGTCGGGTCCACGTATTTACCTTACAGGAAACGTCGCCACCACCTACTTCATTCTGGAATCTCCACCGCGTACACGGTTAGTCAAAGTGGTTTTCGGTATCGACAGAGAGTATGTCAGATATCCGATCCCGGTCTCTTTGCCAACCCATCGTTATTATAACACCGCGGTCATTTAAAAATAGGTGATACTTTAAAAATCAGAATAAACATTCCATTTCATAACCATGAATACGATATCATTTCAAAACCCAAAACCATATTTTATTACTTATCCCAAATATAATTCTTTTCCAAAATCAAAATGCTTTAACTTCATATCGTCTGAAAATCAAATATTTTCAAAGCATAGTATTTTGAAAATCATAATTTAAAACCATAACTTCTATAAAAAAACTTGAATGCTTTGGACATTCAACGGTATATGAATTAAATGGTTTAACTTAAATGTTACTTTGTAAAGAAAATAGTTCTCATGGCTTTACAAATACATTTCTTTATTAAAGTCTAAACCAAAATTTATATTATCTCTCTCAAGTTCCAAAACCACTTCAATTTATTTATATATACGTATATCCATTTTGAGTAACAATATTTCAAACTAAAATTGGATTTTATTCTTTCAACAAATCAATTGTTCTATTAATTAGTCTTGAATATTCACATAAAATCCATAAATAATAAGACTTCAATTTCTAGTAATAAAATATATATATTTTCCCAATTCAAATTATACTAGAATATTCATTTCAATTTATTTTGGGAAAAATCCAATTATAAATATCATAACTTAAAATTTCCAAACTTAACATTTAAACATATGATATAAATTATTAAACTCCATTTTCTTAATTTTTTTCCATTTTTAAATAAAGATTTTTATACACCTTTTAATTTCAAAATTTTCAACTTCATATGTATATATATGGAAGAATAATATTTATACAATATAAAATTTAAGATTTTTAGAAACCGTATTCCATCCAAACCATAGATATCACATTAAAATAGTTATATATAGACCGCGGTGCCTGTATAAAATTTTCTATCCTATGGTCAAGTGATACGGATATTTATCATTTCAATCCGCAATTTAAAAGATATAAAATTTTGCGGTTGTATATCATTTCAAACCACAATCCCGAATGAAATGAAATATGCATGATAATTCGCAATTTTATGATATTCAATAAACATCCATCAACATCATCCATCATCCAATCAAAATCATCAAGCAATATCAATCAATAACAATTTATATTTGATAATAGATAACAGGCAATAACTGACAATTTTATTCAGATTAAATTTTACAACTATTAATCCAATAGTTTATATTCATTAATAATCTATATAACTGTTAACTAGCAGTTTATAGGCAAACAAATAAATTCTAACTATCAATTAATACGCAATAAATAAATTAAATTAACAGTTAAACTTAATAAATGCAATTCAACAAATATGAGTGAAATAAACATGGCAAATACTCATAAATAAATTGCTATTCATTTCAAAAATTAATTTAACAAACATAAAAGCTTCTAGTAGTTGTGAGTGGGTTTTAAACACTCACCTTTGGAATTTAAATCGAATTTAAATTCAATTTAAACTCAAAATTTTGACGGTCTCCAAATCCATCCAAACCAGCGTCAAAACGTCAGAAATTCCGATACGATCCCAGCAAAACAAACCGCACGTGAATCCGAGCTCGTATGCAAAAGTTATGGAAATTTGAAAAATGGAAAAATTCTGGTCCTGGGTCGACTTCGGGTTCGACTTCAGTGCGCCGCCTCAATTCCCCGGTGCTTGCTTGGAGTTTTCGCCAAAACGACCCGGAGCGACCCGAGTCATTTTCTTCCTGACCCGAAGTTGCTCTAGGGTTTTCTCCCCTGAAACCCGAAGCGCGACCAGAAGCTGCTGCAGATCCGAATTTTTTTTTTTTTGAACTGACTGTATCTAGGGTTAGCACCCATTGAGGAAGAAGAGGAGCTTGAAAAAAGTATACGCTCAGATGAAAAGAAATTAGGTGGAGGCTAGGGCTTGTAGCTAGGTTTATATAGAGGGGTTAGAGATAGAGTAGATAGACCGTAGAATGAACGTGCGGAACAAACTATGGCCCAAAAAGCCCGCTATGCCTCCAAAACCGAATTTATTAAATCTATATATCCAAATAGGTAATTTAAAATATTCTGAACGCGATGGAAAAAGTTTCACGTCCAAATTTGATCGTATGAAGAAGTTATGCTGAAAACAAAATTTCCAAATTGATTCAAATTGATTTTAATTAAATTTGATTTCAAGGCGTTTCACGCCCGTACGATCAAACGACAAGTCCGATCGATACGAAACTTGAAACCCTATAATAATTCACCGATACGGATCCGATGAAACTGGTTTCATCGAAATCCGAGTCCGTGACAAAAAAAGGTTATTTTTATATTCATTAAATAAATCAAAATAAATTACAAAAATCCAAATTTTATATTATATTCTAAAATTGTCCAAATTTTATTACTTATATAATTTAATCAATTTCAAATGATTTAACAAGCTTGGATGTGAATTAAAATTATAAGTATAACAATTTGCAGTGTTAATTTCTGCACTTTCCTATATTTAAGAATTATAAAATTAAATGCTCAAAACCCCGTATATTAGATTTTAACTTTTATATACTCATTCTTTATCCAAATAGGGATGCCACATACTTTGGTTCATGATTCACAATATTATTCTTAAAGTTCATTTTAAATTTCAGTAACGTAATATTTAACGTTAAATTCCCTTTATTTATGCAATAAGCGCAATTATTGAATTTGATACTCAAATTGATTTATAGATTCTGCTTTCAAAAAATCTATATCAACAATTTGGTCTAATTATAAATAGAACAAGTATTAACCTCATCTTATAGAATTAATTATTGCAATAAATCCAATTTACCATATCTTAAATCCAAATTAATAGATAAAGCTTGATTCCTTTATTAACTCCTTTGGTTTTCAATTAACCTTTTATGGTGAATATAAATTCCAATGTATAATTGAAACCTTATTTCCATTTGATTTCACTATTTCATTAAAAATCCTCATATTCCAGCTAAATTTCGACTAACGTATAAATTAGCTATTTCATTTTCATTTAATTGCGATTATCATACTATAGAAATTAAATTCCATTAAATAAATAAATAAATGTTGATTTCCATCTATTTACATTATATTACATTGGTACTTCTATTTACAACTTAGCTTTGTATAAATGTTTGAATGTAGAATCTTGTCTATTTCACGTATTAATTAAGCCTTAAAAATCAATTAATATTATATCCTTGGTCTAACCTCATTTTACCCATATTTATATTAATATATCCTTTGAATTAGGTAAATTACCATTGATTATCTACCTTAACTTATCAGACTCCACTAACGTAATGGTTAAATATTAATTCCATTTGTAAAAAAAAATAATCCACAAGATTTGCATTTCACATTGCAAATGAATTCTTAAATCTTGGCTTTCTTTTTCTTTGCTTCTTAAAGGCCAAATCAAACTACCCTATCATCACTAATTTATGGCAATTAATTGCAATTGATTCTCCATTAAACTACATTAGTTATCCAATTGAAACCTAAGTGAAACGTTTATTTATTTAAAAATCCTACTGTTTAAAAGAGTATATCATCTACGGTATAATTTACATTTGACCTGATTTCTCATATATTTCACACAACAGTGAATTCCAATTTCTACCAACATTATGTTTAATATAAATTGGAAATCCAAATCATTGGTATTTCACAACCTTATTGCGTACATTTACGTATAGTTACACTAAGTCCATATACTGATTCATGAATTCATTAATTAATACACAATTTGCCTTTGTTTTCTTATATTAAGTTTATTACCGTTTTTAAGTACATTCATTATCGAACAATATTCATAAAAAAATTTATCTACACTTATTGCATTGGTTTATTCAACGGTCACCAAATGAAACAATCCTACTATTTATTTTAATATTAAATGAATCCCATTCTAGTAAATATTTTATCAATATTCACTAATTCAACATTTATTGGTTTCTTAACATTAACTTTTAACAAAGTGTGACAATTACATTATCCAAAACTATTGTCATAAAAATTAAATTGTTACATTAAATTCCAATTACTATAACAAATTACTACATTTTCTCAAATAAATCTTAAAGCCTTTTTTTTTCTAAATCAGGTTAGAAATTATATTAATTTAACTCATTTAATATTATTAATTTAACGGGTCGTTACATTTAGTCTTGAAATACTCCCTCATTAAACTCAATGTTATTTAAGTAACCTTAATTTACTAAAAATTTTCTTTCATTTATTTAATGTGAAATCTTCATTGAATCACTTAAATCAAAAATCCAGTTATAAAATCATATCTTTAAGTTTCACATTCAATAGTTTCAAATCGATTTAATTAAATAAAATTCTTAACTAGTACCCTTTCAAATAAATCAAATTTTATCTCCCAACCTTACTTATTCAAATTATTACAAAATATATTTGAAATATAAACTTACATAAATACTTAACCATGTTAGATGTATTATATCAATCTTAATTACATTAAATATTATTATTCAATCTATATATAAAATTACCATTTATATTAAAAATCAATATTTATTAAAACCATATATTTCTTTTCAAAACCATAGAATTTAATTTCAAAATATTTATATAGACCAACAGCGTCGGTGTATAATTTTCTATTTATGGTCAAGTGCTACGGATATTTATCATTTCAATCCGTAATTTAAATATATATGGGTGGATATCTTTTCAACCCGTAATCCCAAATTCAATTCAAATGAAAATCGTTTGGGTTTATCATTTTAACCCATAACGAGATTCTCCTATTCTAAATTTCGTTCGAGTATGTATCATTTCAACCCATTGTGAATTCTAAACTACAAGGAACTGGCAGAGTGATAACGGATAATATAATAATAAAACAGTCATGTATCATCAATAATAGTATAATATAAACAATAAGGTATGGTGTCATATCCCACAAATGAACAGTTACACATAATAGCATATATAACAATTTAAATAACTACAGCAGCATATTTCAATTATCATTTCAATTGAAATCAAATTTAATAAATACATGAACGTTAATCGTGAGTGATTTCTCACCTTTCGAGGCTAGAGAAAAGAACATAATTGGGATGAGTTACGAATCCAATCATTGATTCCGACGCAAAGCTAGACTGACACGAATTTGAGAGCAAAGCTGATAAATAGGAATTTACGAAAACAAATCAGAACTGGATCAATGAAGATGATTGGTATAAGAGAACTTAAATATAACTATATATAACTATAAATATATGAATCACATTCTAAATCTAAATACATTTTAAATTTAAAATATATAAGCACTTCAAAATCATACCTCAAAATCAAACATACATTTAAAATAATATAAATTTATCTTTAAATAAATAGTTAATGTACTATATTAATAAAATTTTGAAAACCCAATTCCCATATATACAAATGTATATACGTACACAACTTACGTACGGGTTGTAAATAAAAATCAGTTTGTGTTATCAAATCAATATAAACAATTTATTATGATATGTATAAAGCTTAACAGAAATATATACCGTAATATATATATTTCAAATCATTCTTATTTAAACCCATATTAATGTTTAGCATAAAACCACTATACTGAATGTGTAAAACAACTCAATGCATACCTGTATGTGAAACAACTATATAAACTGATATAAAACCAACATACATATCATACTTTCAAATCAATATGCATTGAAAAATCAATATAGTTCACTTGAATATATATATATATATATATATATATGTATGTATGTATATACAACAGAAAGTAGGAAAAAGTTACTATTATAAAATTTATACTTTATTGAACTCATATATAATACTTTATTTCTACACATATAAACCTCACTGTCCAATTCACTTTTTATACTGCTATATGTAACATCTTTCTTTAAAGCAACATGATATATTAATATATACAGGCTTATAAAACATATAAAATCAACGAATTATAACTTATAACTTGTATAAATTTTCTTTTCAATAATTCAAAACAGAAAAAAAAAACAAAACAAAGGTATGCATAGGCCAGCCGACTCTATGCACTTACTAACAGGTATAAATTAAAACTTGTATAACAAATAACAGCTAGTACAGTGCCCTGTTCCTACCCCACTAACATGCAAATGTAGCTTACTTTATAATATTATATATATAAATATACCTTAAGAACCGAATGAAAACTTGAGAAGTATAAACTATTGCAAAAACTATTTTCGTTTTTTATTATACAATATATATTTTAAATTTAAAACTAACATATACTTTGGAATCACAACATGAAAGTAGGTTTGAACTAAGAGAAAGGAAAAATGCAGGCAAAGCTTTTATTTTTAACAAACTTATATATACTATCATACAAATTTTAAAATACTTTATAACCTGTATATACGATGGTAAACCTATACTGCCGATGTATATATATAATACGTACCGTCCTTTTTCCATAAGAAAAGGCGGATGGCATGAGAGGGAAGCAATAGGCAGAGGAAGGTTGAGACGATGATGGGTAGGCACGACACACGGTGAAGGCTGGACCTGGGCACTGTCTGCCGTTCGAGTGGGGGAGAGAAATGAGGGAAGGATGCTCGGCAAGGAGAACAAGAAGGAGGTGGACTTTGGGATGGTGAAGCTGACGAGGCAGTCGAGCTTTAGTTTGCGCTCTTAGCTGATGGGGTACGACAGGGGTGATGGGTGGAGGTTGATGGGAGAATGTCCGCTATTAGTTTCAGCTGTGGTGGTCGATGGGTTTGTGCAGCAGCTCGGTGATGGGACAGGCGGGTTTGGGTAAGCGAATCAAAATGAGGCAAGGACGAAGAAGATGCAAGATAAAAAAATGAAAATAAGCTTACCAGTTTTAAAAGGGAAATAAAGAAGTTATAAAGGAAAAAGGAAAAAAAAGACTGGACTGTTCTATTATTTCAAACAAATGAACAGTGGTCGAAAACGTATAGGGTAAAAGAAACGTACCATAGTAAATATATTGAAGGCATGGGGATGCAACAGCTGCTATTGATTGAAAAGCCGTTAAAGCAATTTATTATATTGCTTGGGCTTCACGCTTCAATTTGAAAAGGCAAAGGAAAGCTAACGGTCACAATTTACGGTACTGATATGACGTACCGTTTTATTGTTTCCGTCGCGTACCGAACCTCAAAACATAGAAATATATATACCATAGAGATCAACACGACGATACGATTAAAATGGTATACAGATATCAGTGTTACGATCATCCGATCAAAAGTCGATAATCGGTACCAAAATGCTGCTATTTTACAGAAATAAGATAAATGGAGCAATAGAAGTCCAAATTTGGAAAAATGAAAGATGGCGTCTTACTCAGAAGAAGATTTAGAAATTTTCTATAGAAAAATATTCAGGTTTGGAAATTATATTATTACCATCAATTATTAACTGATGTAAATTTAATAGAATTACACAATAAAATAAACTTTCATATTTTCTGATGAAAATTTACTAATTGCTATGTTTTTAAATACGTATTCCAAATAATAAATCTTTATTTTCAAATTTTATTGTTTAAAATTTCAATTAATAATTTAATAAATAAAATCACTAAAAATTTTGGGTCGTTACAGTTGGATTAAAAAGCTCTTGCTTCAACAGTTTAATGAAGCTACATGTTTTTTCCCTCCCTTGTTTATTTAAATCTAATAATTAATGTACTATATATAATATTATAAAAGTGCAATAATATTTAAGAATAATCGACTAGGTATAACGACAATTTCTTTCCCATGTAGTTCCTTTTATTTCTTGTGCAAATTGGACATTTTTCATCTTTAATTTTGGGTACATAAAATTTTTGAAAAGAAAATTTTCTTTTTGAACACAAATTGATGACACAATTAGTAAAATAACGGATCTTAATCGTTAGATCTCGTTATGTATTTAGACCTAATGGAGATCTACCATCTAAATCTTTTGTGCCACTGGTTGTGTTAAAATTTGTGTTTAATAGTCGTTCTTTTTTGGTAATGTTCTTGAGAACAATCTTTACATTGAACTTTTTAAAGTGGTATTTTACAAATAATAATTATATATATTCGCATACTAGCAAAGTCATCATCTATACTAATAGATCTTCATATCTCATCTATAATCTCCATGCCCCTAAATCTAGATACTTCATCCAACCCACTCAAAAATATGTGATACTTCATCGTAATTAAACCAAGAATTGGAATCTAAGTTCTTCGCTTGAACATGTTATTTTATATTTACGTTATCAAGGATGTTTTGGCTATACCAATAGATCCAACACTTGTCCCCCACCCACTGGCCTCATTGGGATAGAAAAGATCAAGCCATTCTGTCTGCTTTGATCTTCTCCTATATTTAACCCATTTTGATTCTAGTAATCCATCACACCACTTCAAAATCTCTTTTCTCTTATTCAAACACATTATTTTTACCGTAATAATTAACTTCATTTTCCTTGATACACAGAAGTCTTTCATCTACCAGTCAATTTACATGAAACGGTATTTTTTTTATTGAATTCTTACCTAGTTGTTTTTACGTCAAAGGTATAAGAACAAGGACCATACTCCTACATGGAAAGACTAAGGATGGATTGTCCTAATAACCTATGAGCATACCCAAGGAAACATCAGTTTCACATCCAAATTAAGAAGTTATTGTAGAATTTTGGCACGAACAACCTTGTCATCTAACTTCTCATGTTGTTTGAAATGCAATTTATGCTTTCAAATTACCTATTTTGAATTTCAACGATAATCTATCATTTCGTCTTATCAATAAGATAAGACATTATAGATTTGATTTTCCTATTCGTAATTACAAACTTCGTTTTCCATTCGATTTATTCTTTAATGATGTTTGAGTTCCAGCTCCATGTACGCCAATTAAAGGAAATGGATATAATGTATCATTTCTTGATGTTTTTGCCAATGGTTGTATCCCACTAAACTAAAATCTGATGCAATAACAATGTTTGAGCTATTTCATAATGTAGTCGAATGATTCTTTTTTAAAAAAATTCTAAGCAAGATTATAGGGTGAATATCGTTGTCTAAATTCATTTTTGGTTAGTCAAGGCATCATACATCCTCACACACATCATCAAAATGGTGTAGTGGATCATAAACCTCGACATATTGTCAAAATTGGATTATCCGTGCTAGCCTAAAATTTAGTTCACCGTAATATTGCAATTGTGTATCTCTTAGCACATGTCATTTAACAAATAAAATGTCAACGTCTAAGAATATATCACCATATAAAACCATATTTAATAAAATTCCTGATTATACCCTCTTTTGAGTCTTTGGATGTTCATTTGACCATTTTTGCATTGTCGCAACATAGGTAAGGTTCAACAAATATTAATAATTTATGTGTTCCTTGGGTATGACATCGGTTATTTTGGTTATTTTGCTTGATATGTAATCTTAGACAAGAAGTCATTTCCTATTTTATAAACCACCAATCATAAAAATACATCAGCAAACTATATCTATAGCATATTCACTGCCACCTTCTGCATTACTACCTTCACCAATAGTAAATATTCCATAACCTCCATCTACCTCCAAAAATGTTCAACAAATAAAAATTCGAAATAACCTCTATATTCACACACAAATAATAAATCATCATCCCATTCCGCACAATTCCAATTAACAAGATCTTCTTGATCGATAGCTTAACCATTTTTCCCTCCATAATTCCATGTTTGACAACCACCCTTAATAAATCGTATAGAACAAGAAATTTCTACCAAAACTTGGTCAGAACTTCCACAAATAGTTTCCTTAGAAGTAATAATCTGTCATAGTGATAGCTGAATTCCAATTCATGATATGAAGATGGAGCAAGGCCATTGGAGAAGCGTCGACGAGGAAGGAGGAACCCTAACCCTAGAAGCGGAAGCAAGCTCCAAAAAGAATTGTCGAACCACTATTTTGGTTCGGTGGAGCTGGAGCGGTGTAGGGTGGAGACCGAATGAGCTACTTCGTTTGGTGGTATTTCGTTCGGCATTGAGGAGGACCAAATAAGATATCTCGTCCGGTGGTGGTGACTTTGTTCGGCTGCGAAGCTGCAGTGTGTTTTGCCGAACCAAAAGTTTGGAGTGATGAAGTTAATATGCCGGCCTAGATTCAAGAAGTTGACCGAACCAAATAGAGTGATATGCTGCTCCAAATATCTCGTTTGGTGATTTGAAAGTGCCGAACCAGATTGATATAGGCTTCGCCAAACCAGATAATGCTGAACCAAATTTTTCCAGACCAGATGAATGTCGAACCAAACCCTAGGGCTGCTATATAGCAGCTACCCTCCTCGTATCTTCACTCTATAAATAGTGGAGCTTTTGGATAATAATGCTAGTCATCCTAGAGAGCTGAAACTCTACTGAATTTTATTTGTATTGTTAATTCTTCTTATGTATAGCTTCCAAAAGTGAATCAATCTTATAACTCTAATCTTTCAGTGATTAATAAAATATCCTTTCCCCAAATAGACGTTCACTGCCTCACATAGTAGTGGAACCACTATAAATACCGGTATCATTTATTTTTTTGCATTACATTGATCTGTGGCTGTCTGTTCTGGTGTTTATCTCTGTTTGTTTTGTCTCACTACAATCACGATCCAGTTGTTTTCCGCTGCGTTGTGTTTTTATTCTCTTAGACTGATCATCTGAAGGGATTTTCCCCAACAGTCTGGTATCAGATGTGCAAGGTTCATTGATGAGTATTAGAAGCTATAGCAGGAGATGAAGCGACTCCAGTTGTTACAAGACCCTATACTAGCGGGATGTATATTGTGTCAGGATCACAGTTGGCAATTGAGAAATGGAATGGGGATAAAGACTTCGAGAAGTGGCAATGGAGGATGAATGCTGTTCTAATGAGGAATGAAATACATCCAGTAGTGTTTGCCCATGAGGAGTTGATGGCTGACATCTCAGTCGTGGAAAGGATGGAGATGGAGAAATGGATGTTTACTACTTTACAACTAGCTATGGAAGAGAATGTCATCTTAGAGATAGCAATGAGACGACCAGCTAGGGGCATTTGGACTAAGCTAGAAAATCTCTATTTGAAGAAATCTCTGACTAACCAACTGATATTACTAAAGACATTTTTCACCATATGGATGAGAGAGGGTACTTCAGTGAAGGAACATCTTAATTTCTTTGATGATCTCGGGATGAAGATGAAGACTTTTGACTTGAAGATGGATGAGGAGCAAATGGCAATGATTCTTTTGTGTTCTCTTTCGGAGCGATACACAGGTTTTGTTAATAGCCTTATCTTCGCTAGAGACACATTGACAGTGGAGATGTGAAGTCAGACCTTCTATCCGAGGGCTTAAGAGATCAGATGAAGGAGATAAGTGAAGGAAGTAGAGATGGAAGTAGTAGTCATAGCCTGTTTGTTGAAAGAGGTAGAGAAGATAAGAAGAATTGGCACTCTAGAAGTCGTTCCAAGTCCAGAAGTAATGGCAGGAGAGGAAAGTCTAAGGATGGGAAGTGCTTTATCTGCAAGAAACCTGATAATTGGAAAAAAGATTTTCCAGATTTGAAGAAGTAGGAAGAAGACAGATCTTCATCATTTGCGGTGGAGATGTCTGTATCTGAAGATGTGTTGTCTGCAGCAGTGTCGGATATCTCTGACCTTTGGGTGCTGGACTCGAGGGCGTCTTTCCATATGACGCCTAATAAGGAATGATCATATATGCGGACAGTATTATAAGGATAAATTTTTGTTTTAGGCCTGAGAAAAAACTTATTTCAACTTTATGCATCGGTTAAAATTTATTACAAAAATATGCCTCCTTTTACATGTAACAACATTTTGTACCTGTGCATTTTAGATTTGCCCAAGCATGAATTTTTTTAGAAAAAATACACTTGCACAAATATGGAATGCTCAAGCATAATTTTTTTCTAAAAAAATACGCTTGCGCATTTCATATTGCCGGAAACATGATTTTTTTAAAAAAATACACTTGCGCAAATATGGATTGCATAAAATCAAACCTATTTTGTAAATATTTGGAACGAGGTCTAAAGTTGAAATATATTTTTTTCTCGGGCCTAAAATGAAAATTAGTCCATATTATAATCAGTGGATCTTCTTCCAAAGATATCACTAGGCTTATTAGCCAACTTCAACAAATATTTCATGTTGGTGATCTCATAATATTTTCTATTACCACTTCAGTTTTATCCTAACTGTAGTAATATTAAAACTTCTAAAGCGTACTAATATATTGGGAGTGTAACAACCTGGAATTTTATCGATTAATTTGGGAATACTTAATTTATTTTAAATATTCGATTAATGGTTTGATAATCATATACCTCTCTTTTATTTTATAACTAATGATAGAAAATTCATTTTTATTTTTTTTTTACTAAAATAGATAGTTCGATGAAAAACTGAAAATGTAACCAAAAATCGTTTTTCGGATTTTCGGATTTTCGATTTTTCATTGACAAAAAGTTGTCAAAAATGTTGTGAACACTCACTACAAGAACACGGGGCTATTTCGACGGTAAATAGCCGTCGACGGCCGTCGGAATAGCGTACATGGTTTTGTCAACTTTCGGCGGCGATGATGACAATCTTTCGACGGCTTTTAACGGAAAATAGCGACGGTCTTCGACGATCAATGAGGTACACGTGAATCCACTCATAACTAATAATCCGTCAATAGTCGTCGGAAAATTGTGACATGTAAGCCGTCGGTAGCCATCGAAAATCTGGGTTTATTTTTTTTATTTCTGTGCCTATTCGACTTCCACCAAATCTACATATATATCAATATACTACTCAAATCCATTCCATACAGATAATTCAGATATATATATATATATATATATATATATATATATATATATATATATATATATATACATATAAACAAACAACATCACATATT
This sequence comes from Allium cepa, assembly GCA_030765085.1. Classification (NCBI taxonomy): domain Eukaryota; kingdom Viridiplantae; phylum Streptophyta; class Magnoliopsida; order Asparagales; family Amaryllidaceae; genus Allium; species Allium cepa. Next base: position 247,912,375 of record CM060930.1, read on the forward strand.
ATGCCAACAACAATATTAACCATAATCTCCAATATATACAAAATCGTAAACTCCAATATATACAAAGTCAAGACCATAAACTTCAATATATACAAAATCAACCATCCAACATCCTCAAATATCCAACAAAACACTGGCCAATCAACGTCAAACATTAAACAACTCCACAAGATGTACCAAATCAATACAACGCATCCAATCTCTCATCAAAGTGTATCAAACATACCAAAAAAAAATCATCCTCACCAACTCCAAGTCAACATATACAACATCCAAGGACAAACACAGAAAAGCATACCTATCAAGAGTCGTCATCGCCTCCGGAAGCACCAGACGACGAAGGAAATGAACCATGTTGTTGCACGTACTCCGCCAAGCGCTGATTCAACTGCTCCATCTGTATAGTATGAAGACGGTCCTGCTCCTGCAGCTGCTCGACCATGACTCTCAGCACTTTTATTTCGGCTTTGTTATGCTCTTTTTGGTATGCTTGTTGAGATTCCCTAGCCTGCGAATAGGAAAAACCATTATAGAACTTTTCGACGACTTTTATAACAATTGTGTAACTTTTAATGGATAGTTTATTTTTATAAACTACCGCTTGGTTTCCATAACCAAAATGTCAATTTCGCTGCGTCGGATCCATGATGGAGCCAAAAATAGCTCTTCCTCCTTGCGGGTCAACGCATCGTGATCCGATCCCTCTAGCATCTATGCTCGTGCCACATGAAACTTTGCCTACAATGATAAAAAGTTACAGTTGAAATTAACACAACATTATTTTAATTCTTCAAAGATAATTACTTAAACTAATCAATATTTATAACTTAAAATTCAAAATATGCATTGTCACGACCCGAACTCGATGTCCAACAAACAGCATCAAATTCGTTTCGCGGGAGCTTGCAACACCATTAAATGATAAATAACACGGCGGAAATAAAAGATGATATCACTGATATAACATGAATACAATATCCGATACATCAATTTGATACAATGATAATCATCAACATCAGAGAATATACAAAACAAAATACAGCGGAACACGATACAATATGAAATAAGTCTTCTCAGAATATAATACTGCAACTCTGATCCAAAAAGCTCCAATGACAGAGCTCCAAAACTCCTATCTCGATCCACCATCAAAATTGCACCAAGCTAAGCAAGTCTCGTCCATATCCAAAGAAAACTGAACTAGCTCCAGATAATCCGCTGAACCTAACTATCTGAAAAACCAAACTCTAGACTGCCCGTATAGAAAAATTTTGAGCACCCAGAGTTTAGGAAATAAACAATAAACTCTGGATCAGTCATGGGACTAGTGTGAGCAAACAAAAAAAGTTTATCTTTAAAACAATCAAAGATTTAAACTTTTATAATCGCAATGCTTTTAAAAATGAGACTACCATAAGGCCTCCCGCACACACACACAATGCAAACGCAGAATCGGAGGAGATTTCTCCTTATGATAGTCAAAGATGCTTGATACGCATTAAAAAGAACATTTGATATTATTACTAGTGCATATTGTAGAGAAAATTCATTTCGAAAGTAAAGATATAAATCTTAGCCAGCATAGACATTTCGTACTATGCCTACTATAGCTACCATGTTCAATAGCGGGTTACCGCCATATTCCATGGCAGGTTATACAACTAAAACCGTACAAGGCTCGTATTTGAAGAATGGATTTTCCAACAAAAGGTCAGGCCAAGGAACTTCCCATTGCCACATGGAAATGCCTCTGGAAGGACGCCCCGAGAACCAAACCGTTCTCTGCTAAACAAGGCCGGGAACCCCTTTTCCCAAAGGATATTACAAACCCTCAGATATGCCACCCCCGGTCCTTCGGGACCTTTAAACGAGAGCTCTCTAACCAACATCACACCATAATAATAAGTGTTTCAACATGAGTAAATATCTGGGCTCCATATCATGATACTACCCTTTTCCAGAAGGAATGGTCATACCCTAGGGACGCTATCCCTGAAAACCTTGCCGCACAATTCCTGTTTCGACCATTACCGGTTTGTGAGGCTCGACGAAGTCTCGTCCACAAAAACATACTTTATACAAAAGCCGTGCTTTGGGTCAACAAATGATCATAGAAATGATCACAAAGATAGACGATCAAACGAATGATCCTATCACAAATAATCAACACAATGATCATTTTACAGCAACACTCAGCATGTCACATTACCAAATTGGGAATATATCGCCGATAACCTTCAACTACATAACCTCTGAGCTCGTACGTCTCAGAGAAGGGTGTTAAGCTAAAAGAATAAATTCTCCGCCACCAACAGAAATATATTTGAAAGAAATTGGCTTTATATCTCAATTTGCAATGTCAGACATACTATCCATACAAGTCTGTTCCGGGCACGAACAGAACCGAAGGCACTTACAAAGAAGTCCTTGCGATCCGGATATCCACAATCCTGATCGGATTCCCCATCACATATGGAGAACTCTATACCGGAGCAACTCGGTGCAGAGTCAATCGACAGGTCATCCCATCGCTCTCGCAAATACCCGGTCTTCAACACCGGTCTTCAAATGCTATCCATAACGACGTATCACATACTCGGAATGGGTCATACGACCCAAAGGTCCTTTCCCGGCTAACCCGAATAGTGAGCGCAAAATTTAAAACATATGGATATGGGATTTTGATTAAGTCACAACTTAATAATTCCAAAGTTTCTTTCAAATGGTTTAAACCAATTACCATTTCAAATCTTTTAAACAAAAAGATTTATTTCACAAAGTTCACTCAGTTTCACAAAGATTCATTTACGGATTTCAAAACAATTTCCGTTTCAATTGGATTAACTCATTTAAATCTTTAAATCAAAGATTTATCTCATAGCTTTCAAAACTTATTTCCAAAGATTCATTCATAACTTGGAAAATCATTTTCGATTCAAACTTGAAATCTCTTTAATATTAATTGGAAGTTCATTACTCATATGAAAGCTTTTTATCACTTAGAACCAATAGTTTTATTTTGGAAAAACCCCGATTCCATTTATACAAGTTACAATCTTTAATTCGGATTTTCAAATCAATGGTTAAAAATGGTTTAAACCCGTATAACTTGTAAAAATCCTTTTTAAATCATAAATACTGAATATAGAATTCAATTTCAGATTTCTTTTGAATTTCAATCTAAATCCGATTATTTAAATTCCAAATCTTTATTAGTTATTCAAAAATAACTTTTATTCTTAAAACAGCTTTTCAAAAGCTTTTCCACATTAAAACTTAATTTATTTCCAAAAATATTTGAATTAAAAATTCAAATTCAAACTTATTTAAAAATCTGTGACTTAACCGATTTCCTCGTGAAATCCATATTTGTGTGTGTATAGTGTGGTCCAAGGATTTTACACAATAGTGCACAACATCAATCATCACAAATATATCAATATCGATAAGCGGTATAACCAATAACACTTATCTTCCTTCACAGTTCCACAGATAAAATAAATTTATCAATCACGAAGATTCATCATTACAATTCGATGTGGGTTTCGGATAACCAACTGGAATCCGATTCCCTGTCGCATCGAAATTCAAATGTCGTATACAGGTCAAGGGTTTACAGAATAAAATTACCAATCATAATCCAACACAGGGTAAATCAAATCTCACACATCACAATTTCAAAACAGAAATATCAATTCATTTTACAACAAATCAGATATCCTACATAATCCATAAGTAATCATCTTTAATTCTTATTGTGATAAATTCAATTAAAAATAATTTCTTGGGAATTAATTACTTAGCCCTGTATAATCGATCGTTAATTCATTATCAATTAATTACATACTTCATTTCAAATTAGTTAATTAATCAATAAATTCTTAATCAATCATTAAGTCTTAATTACTTAATTCCTTTATTCACTCTATAAATTAATTTCTTCATAATCGATTTATTTAACCTTGATTAACTATTCTTTAACCATAAATTAATAACTCTAATTATTAATTTATTTGCCATTAACTACTTAGTTAATCAATTATTAGTTCTTAATTAAATTCCTTAATTAATTAACTTGAGTAGTTAATTACAATTTACTTATCACTTAAACATAAATTGATTCAAACTCTAATTGTAATTAAAATGAAATTATTCTTATTACTTTCTAAAATAATTACTTAATATTAATTATTCACTAATTAAAATTTTCAAAGAAATCTTCGTTAAACTTTGAAAATCAATTTAATATTAAGTACAACTTTAAAAGTTAATCAATTTCACATTTAATTTAATTACTTTATTAAAAATAATAATTAGATGTTAAAAACTTTGTTGAAGCATTAACTAAAACAATGAAAACTTGTTTAAATTTCTTGACTTTAACTGTTGAACTCTTTATTAAGTTTCAGTGTTTAAAACTTGTAGAAAACAAGTTATTCAACTTCACACCTTTACAATATAATATTCCAGTTTAACAAAAAACCCGAGGACCATCACTATGATACTCGAGCATTACTTCCAGTCCAACACCCTTTTTCCCCGAGGCTTCTACCCGTACGTTCGTTCTTCTTCCCCTTTTCATTTTCCAGTTTATCAAGTTTTAAACTTAAGTTAAATTTGAACAACAGAAAATCCCCAGGCACGACGTCAATGCCGTGCACGTGCACGAGACCCTCCGCCACCTCCGGTCGAGTCGCCACCTACCACCAAGTCAACGTTGGTCCCCTCAACCCAATCCATTACCTAGCACCCATCGTTTCACTGAAAATCGAAATCGAGGCAATTCGAGCAAACTAGAACGAAATACACTGATTGAAAATCACCTCGCACACACACTTCGGACCACAAGAGTGTCGCCACTTCCGGCTACTTCTCCGACCACCCCCACTCTAGCCTTCCCCTGAGTGTCGTTACACTCGATCAACTATGGATGCCTCGGTGATCGAAGATTTAAACCCAAGTAAAATTAGGGTTACAACCAAAAACTAATCGCCGCCATCACCACAAGGCTTTGATCCACCTCCGAGCATTTTTCCTAGACCCTACGACCTCTCAGCTAGCTACAACTCCAATCACGAGGCGAACCCAGTCACCGATCACCGTAGTTTGCCCAAATAATCAAATCAGTTCACCTCACGATTTCTCTCCCCAAATAGCACTAAAAATCTGGACTTTTATTTTAAAAATCATGGTTTGTAAAGGTGAACAAGATCATACATTTAAAACTTAAATTTTAATCAATTATTTTTTTCAAAAAAATAAAATAAAAAATGAGATTCTACTGCATTTTGATATTTTCCAGAAAACTATTTATCTTTATTGCCTCCAAATATTTTTAGAAAGGAAATCTTGGCAATTCTAACAAAATTCCTTCAAACATTAAGATCAATAGTTGTCTAGAGGGTGAGTTCTCGACATTCAAAAGGATTGAACCCTGTAATAATTTAGAACAGAGATATTTACTTGTGTATTGACAGGCACAAGCATACACATCTATACAGAAGTTCATATTCATGCAAGCATCTTTTATATCATTCTTTTACAGATTATCAGATGCAAACCCAAAAGATAATTTATATAAGTTCAAGTGTTTGCTCACCTTGTAACAAATGGGAACAGAGAGTTGTTGTTTGAAGACTGCATATTTTTTTTCTTCTTCGAATCTGTTTGCTTTGGGTTTCCAGATTTTATTTTGATCTTTTTTTTTTAAACTTGCTTTGTTGTTAAATTGAATTGCACGCTTGAACTTGAATGATGTTTTTGAGTTTGAAATAGATGAAGATGTTTACATTTTCTTTTTCTCTGATTTTGCTAAGTTTGGTTCGAACAAAATGGAGAAGATGATTGATATATAGAAGGTGAAGTTACAGGTGATATCACATATATTTGTACAGGGTTACTATTTTTTCTCTTTTAGTACAGTAAGCATGGATGATGAGATATGTTTTGTGCTGAGAGGATTTACATTAAATGCAAATCCTATTTTGTTTACTTTGTACATGTTTGTACAGTTCTTTGCCTCTTGTTTATATCTTACTTTCTTCTTGCCTGCATACTTTTACCTTATTTTATTCTTTTATGCATACATGTGTATAGATTCTCAGATCTTTGTTTTGCATATGCATGTACAGTTTGCTTTGTTTAAACTCGGACAAGTGTACTTTTGCCTATATTAAAATCCATTTGATTTTATCATTTTCGTAAGTTTGCAGTCTTGTGTTGTAGACATTTCTTTTATTACTTCTTGTTTTGCTTTCCCAGGTTTACATACTGTGTTTTGTACAGTTCTTGCTTTGCTTTGTAAGCATACTCATATGTACTTTTGCCTTGTACACAAATCCACTTTGGTAGGCTTTGAATTTTCTTTGTTTCAAATTTTGGTTTCTTTTACTTCTGTCTTTATGTTTTTTTACATTTTGGTTTTTCTTATTTAAGTATTTTTATCTATAACGTATATCTTATTTTACATTTTGCACTTATCACTTATATTCAACATTGATACGTAGTTTATATTTTATTTTATAATTTAAATATTTTATTTATAATTCAATTCAACTAAAAATATTCATTTTTTAAGTTTCAATCCAAATTTTAAAATACATTAGTATATACATCTTATTAAATTTGAAAATTTCAAATAAATTTGTAATTTAACCCAAAAATTCAATTAAATTACAAATTTAAATTCGTCATTAAATCGAGATCGTTACAGATTCCCCTCCTAAAGAAATTTCGTCCTCGAAATTTGCCAAGGAGACAACAAAGATAGATAAAAGATAGAGAAATATCTTTTCAGATCAAACTGGATATCAATTCTGCATTTGGCTTACCAAATCAGAATATCAACAGTAGATGTGAGAACAACTCAATCAATTATGTAATAATTGGGTTACCTGATTTATGAAGTATACATGGGTATTGGTTAGTTCGAAGGGATAACTAACCGTTCATAGATTATATCGAAACCCAACGAAATAGATATAAATAGATTCGATTACAATTTCAGATTCAAGATTTAATTCATTTACGATTTGCTGAGAAATACAACTAATGATAGTTCCAGTGTCGAACAAAATTCGAACAATTTAATCGTAAACGAGAAGATTACCTTACAAAGTTTATTTTCCTAAATCAGCTTGTTGAGGTTGAAGAATCATCTCTAATTGCATACACTTTCTTTACTAAAGTTTGCTTCTTGGCTGGACAATTGTTAATCCTATGTCCCGGCTTGTGGCATTTATAGCATCCAGTGGATTCCTGATCTGGCCTCATAAATGGCTCTCTCATTCCTGGCTTCCAATCATTCTTACATTTATTCGAGTAGTGGCCTTTTTCCAAACAATTGAGACAAGTAACATCCTTTTTCTTCTTCTGTATACTCTTCTTTCCTTTAGTTTTCCTCGATTTCTTTCCGCCAAACTTCCTTTTTCTCCAATTCAGATTACTTGCATCGACATTATCCTCCGGATCTTTTTGCTTTTCCAGAATATCGTATCTATAGCCCATATTAATTAATTCAGAAAAAGATTCCTTGACGTGAGTAGTCATCCGTTACTGAAACTCCTTGTTCATTCCCCGATTAAACTTTTCATTCTTCTTTAACGGTGTATTCACCAGTTCTGGACCAAACCGAGATAATTCAATAAATTTGTTTAAGTATTCTTCAAACGATAAATTCCCTTGCTCTAAATCCATAAACTCCTGGTACACTCTAGAGATACCAGCAGATGGCATATATCGCTGCTCAAACACTTCCTTGAAACGACTCCAAGTAAATTCATCTGCCAACTCATCCACGGTAACAATTTCCCACCAAACTAAAGCCTCTTCCTGGAGTTGCCATGAAGCTATCAATCGCATCTGATCATTTTCTAATTTTAGTCCTTTGAAAATCTTTTCGCACGATCGAATCCAGGCATGTGCTTCGATAACGGTTTTTTTGCCTGTGAATGACTTTCCACCAAGTCTAGAAAACTTTTGATATAAATCAGCCAAATTCAATTGAGATTGAATAGGAATATCTGTCGTTGCAGGGTTTTGACCAGCTAAAGTAGTACTTTCCTGTCTCCTATTTCGTCCTCTTCTTCCACTCATTCTTACTATCTGTAAATAGTAAGAAATCCGATTTAGGCATTCGGACAAAATATCTCAGAGAATAACAACAGATAAAGAAAATAGATTAAGAAATTTGGGTTTGGTTCCACTGGTTGTACTCATTCTAGGGTATACTTCACCCTATCTCTAATGAGCCATCTAATGTGTTACACTCCATAGCTAAAGTTCTTACTCAACCTTCAGCTCTGATACCAATCTGTCACGACCCGAACTCGATGTCCAACAAACAACATCAAATTCGTTTCGCGGGAGCTTGCAACACCATTAAATGATAAATAACACAGCGGAAATAAAAGATGATATCACTGATATAACATGAATACAATATCCGATACATCAATTTGATACAATGATAATCATCAACATCAGAGAATATACAAAACAAAATACAGCGGAACATGATACAATATGAAATAAGTCTTCTCAGAATATAATACTGCAACTCTGATCCAAAAAGCTCCAAAGACAGAGCTCCAAAACTCCTATCTCGATCCACCATCAAGATTGCACCAAGCTAAGCAAGTCTCGTCCATATCCAAAGAAAACTGAACTAGCTCCAGATAATCCGCTGAACCTAACTATCTGAAAAACCAAACTCTAGACTGCCCGTGTAGAAAAATTTTGATCACCCAGAGTTTAGGAAATAAATAATAAACTCTGGATCAGTCATGGGACTGGTGTGAGCAAACAAAAACAGTTTATCTTTAAAACAATCAAAGATTTAAACTTTTATAATCGCAATGCTTTTAAAAATGAGACTACCATAAGGCCTCCCGCACACACACACAATGCAAACGCAGAATCGGAGGAGATTTCTCCTTATGATAGTCAAAGATGCTTGATATGCGTTAAAAAGAACATTTGATATTATTACTAGTGCATAGTGTAGAGAAAATTCATTTCGAAAGTAAAGATATAAATCTTAGCCAGCATAGACATTTCGTACTATGCCTACTATAGCTACCATGTTCAGTAGCGGGTTACCGCCATATTCCATGGCAGGTTATACAACTAAAACCGTACAAGGCTCGTATTTGAAGAATGGATTTTCCAACAAATGGTCAGGCCAAGGAACTTCCCACTGCCACATGGAAACGCCTCTGGAAGGACGCCCCGAGAACCAAACCGTTCTCTGCTAAACAAGGCCGGGAACCCCTTTTCCCAAGGGATATTACAAACCCTCAGATATGCCACCCCCGGTCCTTTGGGACCTTTAAACGGGAGCTCTCTAACCAACATCACACCATAATAATAAGTGTTTCAACATGAGTAAATATCTGGGTTCCATACCATGATACTACCCTTTTCCAGAAGGAATGGTCATACCCTAGGGACGCTATCCCTGAAAACCTTGCCGCACAATTCCTGTTTCGACCATTACCGGTTTGTGAGGCTCGACGAAGTCTCGTCCACAAAAACACACTTTATACAAAAGCCGTGCTTTGGGTCAACAAATGATCATAGAAATGATCACAAAGATAGACGATCAAACGAATGATCCTATCACATATAATCAACACAATGATCATTTCACAGCAACACTCAGCATGTCACATTACCAAATTGGGAATATATCGCTGATAACCTTCAACTACATAACCTCTGAGCTCGTACGTCTCAAAGAAGGGTGTTAAGATAAAAGAATAAATTCTCCGCCACCAACAGAAATATATTTGAAAGAAATCGACATTATATCTCAATTTGTAATGTCAGACATACTATCCATACAAGTCTGTTCCGGGCTCGAACAGAACCGAAGGCACTTACAAAGAAGTCCTTGCAATCCGGATATCCACAATCGTGATCGGATTCCCCATCACATATGGAGAACTCTATACCGGAGCAACTCGGTGTAGAGTCAATCGACAGGTCATCCCATCGCTTTCGCAAATACCCGGTCTTCAACACCGGTCTTCAAATGCTATCCATAACGACGTATCACATACTCGGAATGGGTTATACGACCCAAAGGTCCTTTCCCGGCTAACCTGAATAGTGAGCGCAAAATTTAAAACATATGGATATGGGATTTCGATTAAGTCACAACTTAATAATTCCAAAGTTTCTTTCAAATGGTTTAAACCAATTACCATTTCAAATCTTTTAAACAAAAAGATTTATTTCACAAAGTTCACTCAGTTTCACAAAGATTCATTTACGGATTTCAAAACAATTTCCGTTTCAATTGGATTAACTCATTTAAATCTTTAAATCAAAGATTTATCTCATAGCTTTCAAAACTTATTTCCAAAGATTCATTCATAACTTGGAAAATCATTTTCGACTCAAACTTGAAATCTCTTTAATATTAATTGGAAGTTCATTACTCATATGAAAGCTTTTTATCACTTAGAAACAATAGTTTTATTTTGGTAAAACCCCGATTCCATTTATACAAGTTACAATCTTTAATTCGGATTTTCAAATCAATGCTTAAAAATGGTTTAAACCCGTATAACTTGTAAAAATCCTTTTTAAATCATAAATACTGAATATAGAATTCAATTTCAGATTTCTTTTGAATTTCAATCTAAATCCGATTATTTAAATTCCAAATCTTTATTAGTTATTCAAAAATAACTTTTATTCTTAAAACAGCTTTTCAAAAGCTTTTCCACATTAAAACTTAATTTATTTCCAAAAATATTTGAATTAAAAATTCAAATTCAAACTTATTTAAAAATCTGTGACTTAACCGATTTCCTCGTGAAATCCATATTTGTGTGTGTATAGTGTGGTCCAAGGATTTTACACAATAGTGCACAACATCAATCATCACAAATATATCAATATCGATAAGCGGTATAACCAATAACACTTATCTTCCTTCACAGTTCCACAGATAAAATAAATTTATCAATCACGAAGATTCATCATTACAATTCGATGTGGGTTTCGGATAACCAACTGGAATCCGATTCCCTGTCGCATCGAAATTCAAATGTCGTATACAGGTCAAGGATTTACAGAATAAAATTACCAATCATAATCCAGCACAGGGTAAATCAAATATCACACATCACAATTTCAAAACAGAAATATCAATTCATTTTACAACAAATCAGATATCCTACATAATCCATAAGTAATCATCTTTAATTCTTATTGTGATAAATTCAATTAAAAATAATTTCTTGGGAATTAATTACTTAGCCCTGCATAATCGATCGTTAATTCATTATCAATTAATTACATACTTCATTTCAAATTAGTTAATTAACCAATAAATTCTTAACCAATCATTAAGTCTTAATTACTTAATTCCTTTATTCACTCTATAAATTAATTTCTTCATAATCGATTTATTTAACCTTGATTAACTATTCTTTAACCATAAATTAATAAATTTAATTATTAATTTATTTGCCATTAACTACTTAGTTAATCAATTATTAGTTCTTAATTAAATTCCTTAATTAATTAAATTAAGTAGTTAATTACAATTTACTTATCACTTAAACATAAATTGATTCAAACTCTAATTGTAATTAAAATGAAATTATTCTTATTACTTTCTAAAATAATTACTTAATATTAATTATTCACTAATTAACATTTTCAAAGAAATCTTCGTTAAACTTTGAAAATCAATTTAATATTAACTACAACTTTAAAAGTTAATCAATTTCACATTTAATTTAATTACTTGATTAAAAATAATAATTAGATGTTAAAAACTTTGTTGAAGCATTAACTAAAACAATGAAAACTTGTTTAAATTTCTTGACTTTAACTGTTGAACTCTTTATTAAGTTTCAGTGTTTAAAACTTGTAGAAAACAAGTTGTTCAACTTCACACCTTTACAATATAATATTCCAGTTTAACAAAAAACCCGAGGACCATCACTATGATACTCGAGCATTACTTCCAGTCCAATACCCTTTTTCCCCGAGGCTTCTACCCGTACGTTCGTTCTTCTTCCCCTTTTTATTTTCCAGTTTATCAAGTTTTAAACTTAAGTTAAATTTGAACAACAGAAAATCCCCAGGCACGACGTCAATGCCGTGCACGTGCACGAGACCCTCCGCCACCTCCGGTCTAGTCGCCACCTACCACCAAGTCAACGTTGGTCCCCTCAACCCAATCCATTACCTAGCACCCATCGTTTCACTGAAAATCGAAATCGAGGCAATTCGAGCAAACTGGAACGAAATACACTGATTGAAAATCACCTCGCACACACACTTCGGACCACAAGAGTGTCGCCACTTCCGGCTACTTCTCCGACCACCCCCACTCTAGCCTTCCCCTGAGTGTCGTTACACTCGATCAACTATGGATGCCTCGGTGATCGAAGATTTAAACCCAAGTAAAATTAGGGTTACAACCAAAAACTGATCGCCGCCATCACCACAAGGCTTTGATCCACCTCCGAGCATTTTTCCTAGACCCTACGACCTCTCAGCTAGCTACAACTCCAATCACGAGGCGAACCCAGTCACCGATCACCGTAGTTTGCCCAAATAATCAAATCAGTTCACCTCACGATTTCTCTCCCCAAATAGCACTAAAAATCTGGACTTTTATTTTAAAAATCATGGTTTGTAAAGGTGAACAAGATCATACATTTAAAACTTAAATTTTAATCAATTATTTTTTTCAAAAAAATAAAATAAAAAATGAGATTCTACTGCATTTTGATATTTTCCAGAAAACTATTTATCTTTATTGCCTCCAAATATTTTTAGAAAGGAAATCTTGGCAATTCTAACAAAATTCCTTCAAACATTAAGATCAATAGTTGTCTAGAGGGTGAGTTCTCGACATTCAAAAGGATTGAACCCTGTAATAATTTAGAACAGAGATATTTACTTGTGTATTGACAGGCACAAGCATACACATCTATACAGAAGTTCATATTCATGCAAGCATCTTTTATATCATTCTTTTACAGATTATCAGATGCAAACCCAAAAGATAATTTATATAAGTTCAAGTGTTTGCTCACCTTGTAACAAATGGGAACAGAGAGTTGTTGTTTGAAGACTGCATATTTTTTTTCTTCTTCGAATCTGTTTGCTTTGGGTTTCCAGATTTTATTTTGATCTTTTTTTTTAAACTTGCTTTGTTGTTAAATTGAATTGCATGCTTGAACTTGAATGATGTTTTTGAGTTTGAAATAGATGAAGATGTTTACATTTTCTTTTTCTCTGATTTTGCTAAGTTTGGTTCGAACAAAATGGAGAAGATGATTGATATATAGAAGGTGAAGTTTACAGGTGATATCACATATATTTGTACAGGGTTACTATTTTTTCTCTTTTAGTACAGTAAGCATGGATGATGAGATATGTTTTGTGCTGAGAGGATTTACATTAAATGCAAATCCTATTTTGTTTACTTTGTACATGTTTGTACAGTTCTTTGCCTCTTGTTTATATCTTACTTTCTTCTTGCCTGCATACTTTTACCTTATTTTATTCTTTTATGCATACATGTGTATAGATTCTCAGATCTTTGTTTTGCATATGCATGTACAGTTTGTTTTGTTTAAACTCGGACAAGTGTACTTTTGTCTATATTAAAATCCATTTGATTTTATCATTTTCGTAAGTTTGCAGTCTTGTGTTGTAGACATTTCTTTTATTACTTCTTGTTTTGCTTTCCCAGGTTTACATACTATGTTTTGTACAGTTCTTGCTTTGCTTTGTAAGCATACTCATATGTACTTTTGCCTTGTACACAAATCCACTTTGGTACGCTTTGATTTTTCTTTGTTTCAAATTTTGGTTTCTTTTACTTCTGTCTTTATGTTTTTTTACATTTTGGTTTTGCTTATTTAAGTATTTTTATCTATAACGTATATCTTATTTTACATTTTGCACTTATCACTTATATTCAACATTGATACGTAGTTTATATTTTATTTTATAATTTAAATATTTTATTTATAATTCAATTCAACTAAAAATATTCATTTTTTAAGTTTCAATCCAAATTTTAAAATACATTAGTATATACATCTTATTAAATTTGAAAATTTCAAATAAATTCGTAATTTAACCCAAAAATTCAATTAAATTACAAATTTAAATTCGTCATTAAATCGAGATCGTTACAGATTCCCCTCCTAAAGAAATTTCGTCCTCGAAATTTGCCAAGGAGACAACAAAGATAGATAAAAGATAGAGAAATATCTTTTCAGATCAAACTCGATATCAATTCTGCATTTGGCTTAACAAATCAGAATATCAACAGTAGATGTGAGAACAACTCAATCAATTATGTAATAATTGGGTTACCTGATTTACGAAGTATACATGGGTATTGGTTAGTTCGAAGGAATAACTAACCGTTCATAGATTATATCGAAACCCAACGAAATAGATATAAATAGATTCGATTACAATTTCAGATTCAAGATTTAATTCATTTACGATTTGCTGAGAAATACAACTAATGATAGTTCCAGTGTCGAACAAAATTCGAACAATTTAATCGTAAACGAGAAGATTACCTTACAAAGTTTATTTTCCTAAATCAGCTTGTTGAGGTTGAAGAATCATCTCTAATTGCATACACTTTCTTTACTAAAGTTTGCTTCTTGGCTGGACAATTGTTAATCCTATGTCCCGGCTTGCGGCATTTATAGCATCCAGTGGATTCCTTATCTGGCCTCATAAATGGCTCTCTCATTCCTGGCTTCCAATCATTCTTACATTTATTCGAGTAGTGGCCTTTTTCCAAACAATTGAGACAAGTAACATCCTTCTTTTTCTTCTGTATACTCTTCTTTCCTTTAGTTTTCCTCGATTTCTTTCCGCCAAACTTCCTTTTTCTCCAATTCAGATTACTTGCATCTACATTATCCTCCGGATCTTTTTGCTTTTCCAGAATATCGTATCTATAGCCCATATTAATTAATTCAGAAAAAGATTCCTTGACGTGAGTAGTCATCCGTTCTTGAAACTCCTTGTTCATTCCCCGAGTAAACTTTTCATTCTTCTTTAACGGTGTATTCACCAGTTCTGGACCAAACCGAGATAATTCAATAAATTTGTTTAAGTATTCTTCAAACGATAAATTCCCTTGCTCTAAATCCATAAACTCCTGGTACACTCTAGAGATACCAGCAGATGGCATATATCGCTGCTCAAACACTTCCTTGAAACGACTCCAAGTAAATTCATCTGCCAACTCATCCACGATAACAGTTTCCCACCAAACTAAAGCCTCTTCCTGGAGTTTCCATGAAGCTATCAATCGCATCTGATCATTTTCTAATTTTAGTCCTTTGAAAATCTTTTCGCACGATCGAATCCAGGCATGTGCTTCGATAACGGTTTCTTTGCCTGTGAATGACTTTCCACCAAGTCTAGAAAACTTTTGATATAAATCAGCCAAATTCAATTGAGATTGAATAGGAATATCTGTCGTTGCAGGGTTTTGACCAGCTAAAGTAGTACTTTCCTGTCTCCTATTTCGTCCTCTTCTTCCACTCATTCTTACTATCTGTAAATAGTAAGAAATCCGATTTAGGCATTCGGACAAAATATCTCAGAGAATAACAACAGATAAAGAAAATAGATTAAGAAATTTGGGTTTGGTTCCACTGGTTGTACTCATTCTAGGGTATACTTCACCCTATCTCTAATGAGCCATCTAATGTGTTACACTCCATAGCTAAAGTTCTTGCTCAACCTTCAGCTCTGATACCAATCTGTCACGACCCGAACTCGATGTCCAACAAACAACATCAAATTCGTTTCGCGGGAGCTTGCAACACCATTAAATGATAAATAACACAACGGAAATAAAAGATGATATCACTGATATAACATGAATACAATATCCGATACATCAATTTGATACAATGATAATCATCAACATTAGAGAATATACAAAACAAAATACAGCGGAACATGATACAATATGAAATAAGTCTTCTCAGAATATAATACTGCAACTCTGATCCAAAAAGCTCCAAAGACAGAGCTCCAAAACTCCTATCTCGATCCACCATCAAGATTGCACCGAGCTAAGCAAGTCTCGTCCATATCCAAAGAAAACTGAACTAGCTCCAGATAATCCGCTGAACCTAACTATCTGAAAAACCAAACTCTAGACTGCCCGTGTAGAAAAATTTTGAGCACCCAGAGTTTAGGAAATAAACAATAAACTCTGGATCAGTCATGGGACTGGAGTGAGCAAACAAAAATAGTTTATCTTTAAAACAATCAAAGATTTAAACTTTTATAATCGCAATGCTTTTAAAAATGAGACTACCATAAGGCCTCCCGCACACACACACAATGCAAACGCAGAATCGGAGGAGATTTCCCCTTATGATAGTCAAAGATGCTTGATACGCATTAAAAAGAACATTTGATATTATTACTAGTGCATAGTGTAGAGAAAATTCATTTCGAAAGTAAAGATATAAATCTTAGCCAGCATAGACATTTCGTACTATGCCTACTATAGCTACCATGTTCAATAGCGGGTTACCGCCATATTCCATGGCAGGTTATACAACTAAAACCGTACAAGGCTCGTATTTGAAGAATGGATTTTCCAACAAATGGTCAGGCCAAGGAACTTCCCATTGCCACATGGAAACGCCTCTGGAAGGACGCCCCGAGAACCAAACTGTTCTCTGCTAAACAAGGCCGGGAACCCCTTTTCCCAAGGGATATTACAAACCCTCAGATATGCCACCCCCGGTCCTTTGGGACCTTTAAACGAGAGCTCTCTAACCAACATCACACCATAATAATAAGTGTTTCAACATGAGTAAATATCTGGGCTCCATACCATGATACTACCCTTTTCCAGAAGGAATGGTCATACCCTAGGGACGCTATCCCTGAAAACCTTGCCGCACAATTCCTGTTACGACCATTACCGCTTTGTGAGGCTCGATGAAGTCTCGTCCACAAAAACACACTTTATACAAAAGCCGTGCTTTGGGTCAACAAATGATCATAGAAATGATCACAAAGATAGACGATCAAATGAATGATCCTATCACAAATAATCAACACAATGATCATTTCACAGCAACACTCAGCATGTCACATTACCATATTGGGAATATATCGCTGATAACCTTCAACTACATAACCTCTGAGCTTGTACGTCTCAAAGAAGGGTGTTAAGCTAAAAGAATAAATTCTCCGCCACCAACAGAAATATATTTGAAAGAAATCGGCTTTATATCTCAATTTGTAATATCAGACATACTATCCATACAAGTCTGTTCCGGGCTCGAACAGAACCGAAGGCACTTACAAAGAAGTCCTTGCAATCCGGATATCCACAATCCTGATCGGATTCCCCATCACATATGGAGAACTCTATACCGGAGCAACTCGGTGCAGAGTCAATCGACAGGTCATCCCATCGCTCTCGCAAATACCCGGTCTTCAACACCGGTCTTCAAATGCTATCCATAACGACGTATCACATACTCGGAATGGGTTATACGACCCAAAGGTCCTTTCCCGGCTAACCCGAATAGTGAGCGCAAAATTTAAAACATATGGATATGGGATTTCGATTAAGTCACATCGTAATAATTCCAAAGTTTCTTTCAAATGGTTTAAACCAATTACCATTTCAAATCTTTTAAACAAAAAGATTTATTTCACAAAGTTCACTCAGTTTCACAAAGATTCATTTACGGATTTCAAAACAATTTCCGTTTCAATTGGATTAACTCATTTAAATCTTTAAATCAAAGATTTATCTCATAGCTTTCAAAACTTATTTCCAAAGATTCATTCATAACTTGGAAAATCATTTTCGATTCAAACTTGTAATCTCTTTAATATTAATTGGAAGTTCATTACTCATATGAAAGCTTTTTATCACTTAGAAACAATAGTTTTATTTTGGAAAAACCCCGATTCCATTTATACAAGTTACAATCTTTAATTCGGATTTTCAAATCAATGGTTAAAAATGGTTTAAACCCGTATAACTTGTAAAAATCCTTTTTAAATCATAAATACTGAATATAGAATTCAATTTCAGATTTCTTTTGAATTTCAATCTAAATCCGATTATTTAAATTCCAAATCTTTATTAGTTATTCAAAAATAACTTTTATTCTTAAAACAGCTTTTCAAAAGCTTTTCCACATTAAAACTTAATTTATTTCCAAAAATATTTGAATTAAAAATTCAAATTCAAACTTATTTAAAAATCTGTGACTTAACCGATTTCCTCGTGAAATCCATATTTGTGTGTGTATAGTGTGGTCCAAGGATTTTACACAATAGTGCACAACATCAATCATCACAAATATATCAATATCGATAAGCGGTATAACCAATAACACTTATCTTCCTTCACAGTTCCACAGATAAAATAAATTTATCAATCACGAAGATTCATCATTACAATTCGATGTGGGTTTCGGATAACCAACTGGAATCCGATTCCCTGTCGCATCGAAATTCAAATGTCGTATACAGGTCAAGGGTTTATAGAATAAAATTACCAATCATAATCCAGCACAGGGTAAATCAAATCTCACACATCACAATTTCAAAACAGAAATATCAATTCATTTTACAACAAATCAGATATCCTACATAATCCATAAGTAATCATCTTTAATTCTTATTGTGATAAATTCAATTAAAAATAATTTCTTGGGAATTAATTACTTAGCCCTGTATAATCGATCGTTAATTCATTATCAATTAATTACATACTTCATTTCAAATTAGTTAATTAACCAATAAATTCTTAATCAATCATTAAGTCTTAATTACTTAATTCCTTTATTCACTCTATAAATTAATTTCTTCATAATCGATTTATTTAACCTTGATTAACTATTCTTTAACCATAAATTAATAACTCTAATTATTAATTTATTTGCCATTAACTACTTAGTTAATCAATTATTAGTTCTTAATTAAATTCCTTAATTAATTAACTTGAGTAGTTAATTACAATTTACTTATCACTTAAACATAAATTGATTCAAACTCTAATTGTAATTAAAATGAAATTATTCTTATTACTTTCTAAAATAATTACTTAATATTAATTATTCACTAATTAACATTTTCAAAGAAATCTTCGTTAAACTTTGAAAATCAATTTAATATTAACTACAACTTTAAAAGTTAATCAATTTCACATTTAATTTAATTACTTGATTAAAAATAATAATTAGATGTTAAAAAATTTGTTGAAGCATTAACTAAAACAATGAAAACTTGTTTAAATTTCTTGACTTTAACTGTTGAACTCTTTATTAAGTTTCAGTGTTTAAAACTTGTAGAAAACAAGTTGTTCAACTTCACACCTTTACAATATAATATTCCAGTTTAACAAAAAACCCGAGGACCATCACTATGATACTCGAGCATTACTTCCAGTCCAACACCCTTTTTCCCCGAGGCTTCTACCCGTACGTTCGTTCTTCTTCCCCTTTTTATTTTCCAGTTTATCAAGTTTTAAACTTAAGTTAAATTTGAACAACAGAAAATCCCCAGGCACGACGTCAATGCCGTGCACGTGCACGAGACCCTCCGCCACCTCCGGTCGAGTCGCCACCTACCACCAAGTCAACGTTGGTCCCCTCAACCCAATCCATTACCTAGCACCCATCGTTTCACTGAAAATCGAAATCGAGGCAATTCGAGCAAACTAGAACGAAATACACTGATTGAAAATCACCTCGCACACACACTTCGGATCACAAGAGTGTCGCCACTTCCGGCTACTTCTCCGACCACCCCCACTCTAGCCTTCCCCTGAGTGTCGTTACACTCGATCAACTATGGATGCCTCGGTGATCGAAGATTTAAACCCAAGTAAAATTAGGGTTACAACCAAAAACTAATCGCCGCCATCACCACAAGGCTTTGATCCACCTCCGAGCATTTTTCCTAGACCCTACGACCTCTCAGCTAGCTACAACTCCAATCACGAGGCGAACCCAATCACCGATCACCGTAGTTTGCCCAAATAATCAAATCAGTTCACCTCACGATTTCTCTCCCCAAATAGCACTAAAAATCTGGACTTTTATTTTAAAAATCATGGTTTGTAAAGGTGAACAAGATCATACATTTAAAACTTAAATTTTAATCAATTATTTTTTTCAAATAAAAAATAAAAAATGAGATTCTACTGCATTTTGATATTTTCCAGAAAACTATTTATCTTTATTGCCTCCAAATATTTTTAGAAAGGAAATCTTGGCAATTCTAACAAAATTCCTTCAAACATTAAGATCAATAGTAGTCTAGAGGGTGAGTTCTCGACATTCAAAAGGATTGAACCCTGTAATAATTTAGAACAGAGATATTTACTTGTGTATTGACAGGCACAAGCATACACATCTATACAGAAGTTCATATTCATGCAAGCATCTTTTATATCATTCTTTTACAGATTATCAGATGCAAACCCAAAAGATAATTTATATAAGTTCAAGTGTTTGCTCACCTTGTAACAAATGGGAACAGAGAGTTGTTGTTTGAAGACTGCATATTTTTTTTTCTTTTTCGAATCTGTTTGCTTTGGGTTTCCAGATTTTATTTTGATCTTTTTTTTTAAACTTGCTTTGTTGTTAAATTGAATTGCATGCTTGAACTTGAATGATGTTTTTGAGTTTGAAATAGATGAAGATGTTTACATTTTCTTTTTCTCTGATTTTGCTAAGTTTGATTCGAACAAAATGGAGAAGATGATTGATATATAGAAGGTGAAGTTTACAGGTGATATCACATATATTTGTACAGGGTTACTATTTTTTCTCTTTTAGTACAGTAAGCATGGATGATGAGATATGTTTTGTGCTGAGAGGATTGACATTAAATGCAAATCCTATTTTGTTTACTTTGTACATGTTTGTACAGTTCTTTGCCTCTTGTTTATATCTTACTTTCTTCTTGCCTGCATACTTTTACCTTATTTTATTCTTTTATGCATACATGTGTATAGATTTTCAGATCTTTGTTTTGCATATGCATGTACAGTTTGCTTTGTTTAAACTCGGACAAGTGTACTTTTGCCTATATTAAAATCCATTTGATTTTATCATTTTCGTAAGTTTGCAGTCTTGTGTTGTAGACATTTCTTTTATTACTTCTTGTTTTGCTTTCCCAGGTTTACATACTGTGTTTTGTACAGTTCTTGGTTTGCTTTGTAAGCATACTCATATGTACTTTTGCCTTGTACACAAATCCACTTTGGCAGGCTTTGATTTTTCTTTGTTTCCAATTTTGGTTTCTTTTACTTCTGTCTTTATGTTTTTTTACATTTTGGTTTTGCTTATTTAAGTATTTTTATCTATAACGTATATCTTATTTTACATTTTGCACTTATCACTTATATTCAACATTGATACGTAGTTTATATTTTATTTTATAATTTAAATATTTTATTTATAATTCAATTCAACTAAAAATATTCATTTTTTAAGTTTCAATCCAAATTTTAAAATACATTAGTATATACATCTTATTAAATTTGAAAATTTCAAATAAATTCGTAATTTAACCCAAAAATTCAATTAAATTACAAATTTAAACTCGTCATTAAATCGAAATCGTTACATGCATACATATGCAGCCGTCGCCTCATCCTCATCTTCCCATGCATATGTAAGATTGCCAGCTTCGTCCGTGTGCTTTATGGAATGAGTATGAGCAAATACTTCCATATATGAGACCGGACATCGACGCGCTCTTTCCTGCAATAAATAATGTATATATATTACTGTTTATATTAACTGTTTAATTATAAATTATAACTTAAACTATATAAATGTAATAAATGTTTATAATCGCAATTAATAAATTTACCGAATCCTCACGACGATGCTGGAATGACTTGGAACCACTACGATGTCTTACTAGGTTCTTATTTCTATTTGTAGAGTTCCTCTCTTACTCCACCAACAAATTTAAATAATTGAACATCATATTTAATAGCTGCAAAACAAAGTAATGATATATATATATATATGATAGATTAATTACCTTGAACTCATCATTGTTCCACCAGGCAACCCAAGCATCCCATACACTGGCACCCATCCAGTTCGGTTTCTTCCAGCTTTCCTAAGTCCTAATATCGTGTCCCAATGATTCTTCGCTATTTTAGAATTTCAGTGGCCCTGCACAAGGGAAATGTTTGCTACCTGTAGATCTACGAAACCCTGCACATTGAGAAAATTAAATATAAGTTGTACATTTTTAAGTAGTTAACAAAATGTAAAATGGTAATCTATAAATATGTAAATTTAAACTCACCAAAAAGTCCTGCCAGATGCTCTCTTTGATCGGGTCAGGGATCTTACTCCTTCGGAGCCAACAACTAGTCATCCTACACATATATGCCTGCTTAGAAATACTAAGAACCGCTCTTGATGGTTCTAAATCAAATCCCATGTGCTAAATTTAAAACATAGCCTTAGACTATTATATATATCGTACATAAAATATTTCTAATGTATGCTACAAATTTTAATACTTACGATCCATCGGCTTTGGGCTGTAAATACACTACTGTTCGTGTTACTAGCTCTGAAGGGTCACTGTAATCACGTCTATTCCCTCTTTGATAACAAGAGGGGGATCCAGAGTGGAAAGAGGTACGTCTTCGGAAAAAAGATATAATACCTGTCACGTAGATATCAATTTATTATGTCAAAATATATAATTCATAATAATTATGAGAAAAGATATCATAATTGATGAGAAAAATATGACATGAATAATCCCATAAATTAACTTATATTAAATTGTATATTAGCAATCAGTCTCATCATTTTCTAATTTGGACTCGGTTTCGTACTGTATATCGTTTTCCTTTGTAGTTTCAGATGCTTCTAATAATTATGAGAAAAGATATCATAATTGATGAGAAAAATATGACATGAGTAATCCCATAAATTACCTTATATTAAATTGTATATTAGCAATCAGTCCTCGTCATTTTCTGATTTGTACTCGGTTTCGTACTCTATATTGTCTTCCTCTATAGTTTCAAATGCTTCTACAAATAAATTTTTATTCATCAATTAGAGGTCAAAAATCTGTGTGATCTTCCGTTATTGTAATTCCAACATTTTCCTCGATATCTGCCTAATAGGCTTGTTCGTTTAGAATATTCTTTCCATCAAACGTAAACCTTGCGTTTGTTTTAAAAACTGCTGACCAGTCTGCTTTATCTCTTTTTAGTGATGGATAAGGGGTATAATAAACCTGTAGGGATTTTTTGGCTAGTACAAAAGGATCGTACTTTTGATAACGCAAGGTGTGTTTTATTTCTATAAGATTATAATTTGGATGCACGATAACTCTAGAACCAGGAACATTGTTGAACCAGTTGCATCTAAACAAAAAACTTCCTTCGTCGGTCTAGTGAAATATGTCAATTGCAAAACCTGGGTTAACACACCATAAAAATCATTTATATGATCATTTGGATTATCACTGCCTTTAACAATTATACCAGTATTGTTAGTTAATTTTTCAGCACCATATTTTTTGGTGTTGAATTTATATCCATTAACGAAGAATATTGGATATGTCTTAACTTTTATTTTTGGTCCCATCGCTAGATGTTTTAATCCTTCATCGACCACACAATTTATCGGATCATAAACATAGTTCAAAAACCAAGTAGCAAAATCTTTGCTTATAGCGCCGCTTGGATGTTATGATTCATAAACACTGCAAACATAGATAATATATTGCATTATGATTAATGTACATGTATAGTATCAAATTAAATAAATACATCCATACTTGTAATTTAATATTACCTAATAAATGGTGCAACTTCAGTACAATTAAGAAAAATATATGTGGGTGTTACATGGTAATCTCTATTATCTAACCATACTTCCAACCATTTTCCAACAGGTTGACCCTGTTGTCCAAAAATAGATAACATTACCTCAGAAGAACAATCTTGTTCAATGGCTTCATCATTACGCTTAGCACTTTCAAATGATAAGTTTACATGATTACTGAAATAATGAGAAAAAAGAACGAAGCTTCTTCTTCAATATATGATTTGCAAAATGAACCTTCAACTCAAGATTTTTGTCTCACTGTTTTCTTTAAATGATTTAAGTACCTAATAGAAAATATTTCAATTCAAAAATAACATATACGTATGCAATTAAAATAATATTTACCATACTCGATATTAATACCTTACCTCTCGAATGGATACATCCATCCATATTGCACAGGACCTCGAAGACGTGCTTCATATGGAAGATGAATGGGTAATGCTCCATTACATTAAAGAAACCTGGAGAGAATATTTTCTCTAATTTGCAGAGCAGTACAAAGATTCTTTCCTCAAGTTTACGTAGATGATCAACTTTTAATGTAGTTGAACAAAGCTCCTTATAAAACAAACTAAGTTCAATTACAACCTTCCAAACTTTTCTGGGCAACAGTTCTCTGAAAGCGACGGGCAATAATTTTTCCATCATTATATGACAATCATGGCTTTTCATCCCACTTGGTCTCCCGTTCTTATAGTCGACACATCTATAAAGGTTAGAGGAAATCCCATCAAGAAATCGTAATCCTTCCACCCATTTCAACAGTATTTTAACTTGGTTATTGTCCGACTCTTAGCAGGCTTTGGGTTTTTTAGTGTCATTTGGCTTGTTATGAAGCTCGGGACGATTACAAATTTCTTCTATATCACGTCTTGATTTCAAATCGTCCTTAGTCTTTCCCTTAACATTCAAAACTATATTAAACAGATTATCAAATACGTTTTTCTCGTTTTGCATCACGTCAATGTTATGACAGATTAGGAGATTTTTTCAATAAGGCAACTCCCAAAATATACTTTGTTTGCACCAAATATGAATTGTCAATTTACCTTGAATTTCAATTTGTTATTTGGTTTCATGTATCTACGGATAATCCTTTACAACTTCATATATATCTTCTCTTGACCAAATTGATTGGCCATCGCAAAGTCTCATGTCTATTAGCTGTGAAGTTTTTTTTATCTCTTCTAAAAGGATGATTAATATGGAAAAAACATTGATGACAATCAAACCATGAAATTTTCTTCCCATTTGATAAAGGAAATGCTTGTGTTTCTTCCATACAATAGGAACATGCTAAATGACCGGCCCTACTCCAACTCGAAAGCATTGCATATGCAGGAAATCGCTAATAGTCTACAATGAAGAAGCAAACATTCGGTAAAAATATTTTGATACGTCGTATGTTTCAACTCTTTCATACCGCAATGTTTACAACTCTTCGATTAACGGTTGTAAGTAAACATCGATTCCCTGTGTCGGGTCATTTAGGCCAGGGACGACAACTGTGAGAAAAATATATGGAGCTTTCATAGATATCCACGAAGGTAGATTATAAGGTAAAACGATTATAAGCCAAGATGAATATTTAGAACCAAACTGGAAAAATAGTGAAAATCCATCCGTACATAAACCGAGCCTAACGTTACGGCTCTCCGCTGTAAAAGCGGGATATTTCTTATCAAAATGCTTTCATGCTTCTCCATCAGCAGGGTGTGTTAACGTACATTCTTCCTGTGTTCTCACATTGTGCCATCTCGTATGATGCGCTGTTACAGATGATGCATATAACCTTTGAAGTCAATGAGTGATAGGTAAGTAATGCATACACTTGTATGAAACTTATTTTCCCTTCTTTTTTCTTGGTTGTATCTTTTTTTGGTTACATATCCTTCAGTTCCTAAGATTGATGTTTTCTTTTCAAAACAACATGCAACCATTTAAACAAGTATATATTTTTTGATATGGAAAACCAAAAGAAGACATAAGTTTTTTTTACTTCATAATGATTTTTGCACATTAAATTATCGGGTGGAGTATGTCGTTTAGCAGCTTGTACAACAGCTGTAAATTCGGCTTCTGTGAGGCTGTATTTTGATTTCATCGCAATGTACTCTGCAGTTACTGATAATTGAGTGCCGCTTGTATAGCCATTCCATAAGGGTTTCTTAGTAGTATCCAATAAATCATATATTTTTTCGCTCCAATAGTTGGTTCCTCTTCCATGTTAACATCGCCATTATCTACTTCAACGGTAGGGAACATTGATCGTGCTGCATCTTCAACCATATGTTCTATGAGATTTGTTGTACTAATTTCATCAC
Organism: Allium cepa; assembly: GCA_030765085.1. Taxonomy (NCBI): domain Eukaryota; kingdom Viridiplantae; phylum Streptophyta; class Magnoliopsida; order Asparagales; family Amaryllidaceae; genus Allium; species Allium cepa. The sequence continues at coordinate 247,938,590 of CM060930.1, forward strand.
CAACTCCTCCTCTGACTATTCTTGATTAGGTGCTACAATTTCTCCATGACGATCCCTCACCAAATTATTCGGCACGAAATCCTATTGGTGCAAATAAACTCTAACCATATCCGGTATCAAATGCTTCAACAGTTTGCACCTATTACATGGACAACGAATTTCTTCGTTGTTTCCATTATTACTTAAGGCAAATTCAATAAACATATGTACCCCATTACAAAAATGTTCACTTATTGAGCCTCTCATTTCCCTTTGTTGTTCATACATCTAACTCCGATCAGTAAAATAATTGATCGTTTTTCCTACTTTAAAACCTATGATAGAAATTAAATTTAGTATTAATCATTTAATTTAATGGATTGACATTTTATTTTTTAATTAAAAAGTATTTAATTATAATGTTATTGAATTTGCTAATTTGCGCCTTTTTGCGTCTTCTTGCACCTTTTGCACATTGAAATTGCTTTTGCACTTTTTGCGCTTTCTTACGTCTTGAATTGGTTTTACGCCTTGAAATGAATATAATATTAATTTTTTGCTTCTATATTATTTTTTGCTTTGATGGCCGATCATCCTACTTCCCATTACAAACACGGTAGTAATTATATATCATAAATCAATTCATTTTGAACGATTTCACAAAATTTTGACAGCACATCCCTCGTGTTCCCTATATCATACACAAATGCGTGTAAAAGAACAGAAAGGAAGTGCTATCGAAATTTTGTGAACCGTTTAAAATAAAATTATTTACAAAATGTAATTATTTTATAGTATTTATACCTTGTCTAATATATGGACAAATCCAACAAATATTATATCAGATGAATATGAATGTCCATTTTGTAATAAAAATAAATATTCATATAACGATCATATATAATACTTGTCAGACGGGGCCATGATGTGCACATAAATGTGCATATTTTTACCACTATATTTATTCTATTTAAATTAAATAAATGATCATATTTGGTATTTTAACTTGTTTTAACCATAATTCATATTAATTCCAAATTATCACATATTCATCTTCATTCAGGGGCAAAAAGGTCATTGGTGTGCATATATTTCTTTGAGAAAAATTAATTGAAATTTTTTATATATTTTTGTAGGAATTTGGTCTCAAATAGGAGTGGTTTCATGAAGAAATATGCATGCACAAAGAATATAAAGGAATGAAGATGGAAATAATTCAAAGTGAAGATCATGGAGGACCCCACCTACCCACCTACCTTAATGTACAAATTAAAGGCTAAAGCACATGCTTTTGGAGTTAATGGTTTCATGTACACTTAATGGGGTATTAAGACATGTTAATGATTACTTGGCCTCCACATTTCCTAAAGGGCATTTTGGGCATTCCCCAAAAATATGAATTAGGGTTTCATACATGTATAAATACCCATATGTTTCATAATATCTCTCCTCTCTTCTCTTAGTCTCTCTTAGTCTCTCTTCTCATTAGTTTAGGATTAAAATAAAAGAAAGCTCTCTTTCTCTTTTCATGACTACTTAGCCATTTTTATTTTATGTAATTTTATTTTCATGCAATGTTAATTATTGTTTCTTTTAATTACATGTTCATTTCCTTTTATGCAAGTAGTGTAGATCTCTCTTATTTCATGCAAGTAGATTAGTTTTTCTTTTTCTTGCTTTCTTTTTCTTTTTCTTTTCCTTTAATGTTGCAAGCTACATTGGTTAATAAAATGACAAATATGAGAAGCTAAACCCCTTCAATTTAGGGGTAATGAAGCTCTCTAATTAATGTAGTTCAACATTTTGTTAATTCATGCTCTCTTTTTGTGCTTAATGGCATTGATAGAATTGGTTTAATTGTTGTTTTTGTTTTGAATTTGATAGCCTATATTGTTGACACCAAATAGGCTATGCTTAAACAATCACTGACACAAATGCCTCTTCATCAAAATATGATTATGGCATAAGAAAGTGATTTGAAATTAAAATTTGATGGTTTATGTTTCTAACCAATAGTTAATAGGCCGATTTCATTTTCATTTTCTTTGTCAAGTTTCATTAAAGTTAGTAAGTGTTTTAAGGGGTGTGTTATAGTTTGATGGCTTATGTTGGCTAATCAATAGCTCAAATAAGCCATACTTATGATAAACACATCAATTAAAACACTAATGACCATAAAAGAGAGATCATGATTTCATGTGTTGAACTACATGATCTAGAGAGTGGATTTATTTTCTAAATTGCCATTAACTCTCATATTTGCATTTCTTTTCTTTTTGTTAGTTAGTTCATTTTCTTACTTAACTTTCACTCGACTTTGGTTTAATTTAATTGAGTAGGAAATTTAAATCAACATTTCCCTGTGGATCGACCTGTATTCGCCACGTGCTACATTCGTACACCGTGCGCTTGCGGTCATTTTTAATTTAATTTCGTTCGACGGTTTTCTAAACCGATAGAATTTCCGTCGACGAACATGCCAAAAATTCCCTAAGGGATTTATAAAAAATAAAACACATTATGCACGTCTAATATGTTTATAGATTATCAATATTAGCATTATATATCAATATTATGCACGATTAGTTAATTATATAACATATATTAGCATTTGTACAATAGTTTATTTACATTTTACTATTTTATTAAATATATTATATTATATGACTTTTACTATTTCAAAAATATATATTATTAATGTCTTCAAATTCAACGAATTACGTATATAGTATTATATTTTATTTAAAATAATATTAAACTATAGTATACACTAGTTTATATCATGCCACACAATATTGTACCAAACTTGATTTTATATAAACGACTAAGGGTTTAACTATGATTAATATATTTTAATTATCGTTTCCAGAATTTTACAAAACCATAAACATAATCATTCAAATCAATCCTAACTAACCCAATGCTAACCAAATGCTAGCTCAAATGCGCATATACACTAAATAATCAATGTATATATTGGTTAATGTAAATAAACTAATCAAATTACTAATTAAGGTTTAGGAAATTACTAATTAGGGTTTATGTAAATAAAATAATCAAATTACTAATTAGCTAATGTAAATAAATAGCCAATCAGCTATTATAAACAACTAGAATTACAATTTAACCTTAAAAGAACAAATCAAAATCAAGTAGGGTTTAGGAAAAACCTGATTTGGTGATGGATGGAGAGTCTAGAGTTGATGGAAGTGATGATTGATGATGTTGGAGATGCTTCGAAAGACGTGGGGGGCTGGCAATCGTGAAGAGGAGGTGGCGGAGTTGGGTATTTTGATTGATTTGGGTGAAAGGGAGAAAATGAAGTAGCTCTTGGCCAATCTGGCCTGTAAACACGTTTATTTCTGACGATTGTAATTGCGTTGGTTTTCGCTGGCTATAACGGTTATTTTATTTTAATTACAGAAATGACACAAAGATGACGAGCCGTCGCCAGCCGTTGGAAATTTCCGTCGACGGCCATCGGAAGTGTGCTGTCGCTATACTATTACTCTTATAGTGACTGTGGCATATATATACATGCATATACAAATAGTATATGCATAGTTAAGAATTGATATGGTAAATATATGTATAAAAAGTGAGATGTGACATTTTTCAAATTTATTTAAAATAAAATAAAAGAGAATGATGTTGTAACGACTGTAATTTTAACACCTTGAAAATGAGATATTTAATTATTTTAAATATTCAAATGTAGAATTTTCAAACTTAAACAATTATGTTTTATATGATAAATAAGAAAGGTAAACTTATTTTTGATATTGAATAAAGATTTTGGTTTTCCATTGTAAAATTGACAAAAGTCGGATTCTGATAAAGTAGGATAAATATTCGAGAAATTTGTTTAAAGGATAAATAATTCCTTTTAAATATATATATATATATAATCAGTATCAAACTCATTTGATAATAATAGTAATTTAATTTATAATGGTTCGATAAATATATAAAACTTGTTTTATAAAATTGATAAATTTCGTCGCATATCGATAAATCAATGTCGTATTTTATAAGAAGATTTGGATATTGTTTTATATTATTTTATAAGTCAAATATTCTTGTTAATTATTTAAAGATAATAAAAAATTTATTTTGAAGTTTGGTTTACATGATTAAATATTTTAACAAAAACGTCAAAATGTGACCGGAAAACGTTTTGTCGAAAATCAACGTTTTATTTAAAATAAATTGCCGCAACGTTATCACACCTTTGTTAATATGTTTTAACATATATATCAGATATTATAATAACTAAATGTTCACTTTTACTAAATATAATTAGAAAACTTCTAGAACAACATTAAGAAAAGTAAGTAAGTTTAAGAAAAGTCAAAAGTAAACATCAAATCCAAATCACATCAAAATCCAACAAAATAATTACTTTTATTTACTTAATCTTTAAGTGTCTAAGACATAAAGTAAGGATGTGAATAATGATATTAAGTATTGAAAAAGTAGAGATTGATTTAGGTTGAAGTAAGTTTAGTTTGGTAATTTGGTAAGAGATTATTTTGATAGATTTATCACTTCTTTCTTTTTCCATAAATACCCATCTCCTTTTTCACTTTCATTCACACTTCTTATTTTTTTCTCAATCTTCTCCACCTTCTTCCTCTCTTCTTTAATGGCTTCCATGCCATATAAAAAAATTATAAAGAAATAATGTCAAAATATTTACAAAATATTCAAAAGAAATCAATGTTCATTTTCTTCAATTTAAACTCCTCTTTTCTCCATATTTTACCTCTAGTTCTCTCGGCCATAACTTCTTTAAAATTGAATCAAATTGCAAAATTATTTTTTTAAATCATGAATTTTTTAAGTGGCTACAAATTTTATGTTGACCACTTTGTCAAATTCTTAGCATAAATATATCAAAAATCCATTTATTTCCAATGCATTCTCTGGTCCAAGTTTTAAGCCAGAGAATATGCCATTTTGTTTTTATCATAACTTAATCATAACTGATCCAAATTAAGAAATTCTTTATTTAAAACCATATAATATTCTAGTGACTACAACTTTTATGTTGATCAGTTTTTCCTGTATTGAGGTTTGCTATACCTGAAACGAAATTATTTTAAGTACATTTTTGGGCCTTATATTTGTGAAACCCAGAATAGCTCTTTTTCTGTTGACCATATCTCCCCCAAACTAATCCGAATCGAGAGATTCTTTTTTTAAAACTCAAGAGAAAAGAATTTTCAAAAACTTTTCAATTAACAAGTTTTTCAAAATTTGAGAGTAAGAGAGTCAAAAAAAAGAAAATATGACCTATTTTCCCGGTCTAATTTTGAGAATTCAAGTTCAAAGCTCTACCACTTCTTCTCTATGCTTTCAGCCAATCTCCATTTCAATCCCTGGCCAAGCATTAGGAAGGAGAAATTCGGGCTTATTTTCATTTGGTTTTCAAAGCTTGGTAGGAAGTATGCGTTAGATCTCAACTTCCTTACCTTAAAGTTTGACGGAGTGGAATCCAAAGTGAGTACAACTCACTCTTTCTAACTCACTGATATTTTTATATAAGTGAGAATAAATTTTATTTATGATGATCGATGATTGTTTGGATGATATATGATATATTGTATATATATTGATTGATATTTGGATATATTCATGCCTAATGGAGCAGATGAGACCCTATACGTTCCCATGTAGGAGCAGATGACCTTTCGTACGTGTGTCTGCCTCGAAGCGGATATTGTACATATTTTCTAATATGTATATTTATTGCAGGTGATAGGTTGGAGGGATCCAATTGGATTCCTCACCAGTATTGGTTTTATTTACATATATTGTGATATATGCTATTATCATGTGATATATGATACTTTGGATGTCGTGATTGATGTATTTAGTGCTGTTGCAACATTGGGCCTATTTTTTGTAATTTAGAAATATTAAAGTGATGGATTTCAAATTAAAAAGGATTTTCAAGTGATTTTGAAAATAAATGTTTTTATTAAATTTTGAATCATTATAAGGGAATGGATTTATTTTAAATAAATAAATGTTAGAATTTTCATGTTATAAAAATTATTATTTTTTGGGAAATAAAATCAGAATGTGGTTTTTGAAATATGGAGTTAACTATTTTATAAATAGTTTATTATTATAAATAGTTTATATATAAGATTTATAAAATTGAATTTTTATAAATAAGAATAATGGAATTATAAAGGAGTTTTGTAAATGTTTAAAATGAAGTTATAAATGGATTTTATTGGTGAATAAGATTTATTACTTATGAAATTATAAAATGAATGAATTTGTAAACAAGAGAATTATAAGTGAATTTACTTATAATTGGATTTTGGCATATAAACGAGATTTAAATGAAATTGGTTAATTAAGGGATTTTATATATGGAAGTTTTTATAAAATAGAAATGTGAATTTATAAACATTGTTTTAAAAATATGAAATCAACTTATTTTGATAAGTTAAATATGGAAACTTATTAAAGGAATTTCATCCACATTTTGGACAGTGGATGATCCTTGCAATAGTAATGAAATTGGTTAGAAATTAAATCCACAATTTTGGACGGTGGATTATCCTTTAATAAATGTGTAGAAATATTAGATTTGGTAAATGAACTATATTCACGATTTTGGATAGTGAATAATCTTTTAAATTAAATAAATGTTTTGAAAGTGATATTTTAAATGAAGTTAAATTGTTGAAGATGTTTTAAATTGTTTTAAGTATCGAAACCATAGATTTCAACATTTATTGTTGAAACAGACGTTTTCGAGAAATAAGGAAATGATGGATTATAACACCATTGTTATAGTAAATGATTTTCGAAAGGAATTATTCTGTATAATATATGGGATTTATATATCTATCTAATTTTCGAATCCCAATATTGATGATTTTGGGTTGTCATAATGATGTTTTACGCAATATTCGTTTTGACCCAAATAAATATGTATAAAAAGTATGTTTTCCTTAAAGAATAGAATATATACTTAATCCTGATTTAAGTATATGTAATATTTTCTAAGTGTTGAAAATAAATTGAATTGTGAATTACTTATTATTAAATAAGTACATGGAAATGTTTCCCAATATAGAAAAGTTGAAATGGTTTTGAGAATTATATCTTTTTAAAGATAATTCGAAGTGAATATTTGGAAAGTGATTTAATTAATAAAAGATTAATTAAAAGGGCCTAGTGATTTCTTATGGTGTTGAATATTTGTTTTTTTGCCTTGATAGTTAAATAACCGACTATCAAATTTGACTGTTTTAGTTCCTCGACTTGATGTGAGAACTATTTAGTCGTACACTTAGCACGTAGCCATCTGTGTAGGCTTGATTATCATTTGTGTTGAGGATGTTGATTTGTGTAGTGCGTAGTATTATTTCAATCTATCGAGCTTCCTTCTTGGCCGAAGGATTGCAAGTTAAAAGTTGGAGACGTGATAAGTCTATGAGACTTAGTTTCTGTGTGAGGTTGAGAAATGCTTTTGCGTTGTTGGTGCGAAGAGACCGGGATCGGTTTATCTGAAAACCACTACGGACCAACATTTATGTGACGATTGTGCAGGTTGGTTATGATGATATTGATATTCTGGATTTTCATATTGGAGGACTTCTTGCTTATCATTTGGGGTTAAAATCTCAATATACATCCAGTAGCAGTGGTCTCTTTGTTATGGAATATCCAATGCAAGGACTATTTTCGCTACTAATCTTAGGGATTTCCTGACAGGATGTGGTAGGAAAGTACCTTCGGTTTGTCCTATTCTTGGACAACTTGTATGGATGTTTGTCTGATATTGCATTTCTAAGATTACATACATTGGTTTTACAAATGTACATCAGTGGTGGCGGAGAAGGCGTCTTCTCTTAGCTTAACACCATCCTTGAGATGTATGAGCTGAAGGGTTGTATTTTTGTGGAAGGCAATTAGTAGTTAACGGAAATGGCTGTGTGGCATTCAAAGTGATGTGATATGTGGTATGTGAAAGGTAACCGTTACCTTTGGCCTCATCAATCGGAAATGACCAAAACAGGATTAATGCAGCAGGGCTAAGTGGGTCGCTCCCAAGTAGGTTATGATTATCCTCTTCTAGATATATCTTTACAGGCTATGACGTCGTGTATCTGATTATTGTGGTTTGTATGCTATGAGGGCCCTCAATAAAGGTCGGTAACGACCGAAGGATGATATATTTGGTGCCATCTAATTATAAAGGTGGGCCAGTCTTATGTTGGTAGAGGATCCTTTGTGATGGTCCTTGGTACATTCCTCTAGAGATGTACTGCCGGAATGTAGACCCTTCACCTGGTCATTTGTATGGAAATCCAAACTCCACTACATACCTACCATTTTGTTTGTATTACCCATTTTGGGCTATATGCTGGAATTTAATCAATGTAACAATTTCGGCTATGATTAATATTATTTGTATACTAGACATTATCATAATATAAAAGGATTTGATATGAAATGTTTTAGTTATCGTAAGGTAAAAACATATATGTGTTTATGTGTGGGCATGTCTTTCGAGATACTTTTGTTTTGAAAGGAAAAGTTTGGTAATTTAATAAATTCAGTTGAGTGTGTTTCTCACGCTGGTTTACCAGACTGGTCCGGACGTTCTTCCCTTTCAATGCTTGGGTCAGACCGAGTATATTTACAGGTTCAGATTGGTGCTTTTGGAGCTTCAACAGGAGAGCTGGAGATCTTCATTTTCGTATTCATGTATCTGTTTTGCTTATCCACTTTGCATATTGTTGTTGTATATTATCAGCAATTGTGAGGACATGTTATTATAACTGTCCAGGTTGATAACTAGTTATTGATTCTTAAACTCTGATTGGTGTATGTATGTACAGTTTCTGTTTGTAAAGATCATTGATATGATATTATATATTTTCCGCTGTTTGGTTCTATCTTCTCTCTTTCTTCTCTTTTCTTCTTCTCTTTTCTTTTCTTTCTCTTGACTTTTCGTCAGTCTGTGCTTTTTGGGTTGAACATGTGTAGTTTATTGTCGATTCAAAGGGTATGGATTTGCGGCGCGTCACAGATGTAATGTCACATTATATCACATCTTAGTACAAGGAAGTGGAAAACATGGTGGTTAAAGGTAGGGGTCCTGGTTGTTGTGTGCGGAAGAAGAGATGGAGGGAGGTGGTGAAGGTGCGATACAATATGGGTGGTGGGTATAGGACTAAGGGTTAAAGAGTAATTTACTTTACTCCATTTTATATAAAAACTTTTTCTTTTTTTCCATTCACACTTTTATTTTCGATCAAAACTTAATCTTCTTTTTTTCAAAAAGCTCCATTCTTAATGGCTTCTTTAAGTTTGAAATTTTAGAAACTCTTCCTTTTCTATTTTAAATGATTTAAAAACCAAGCTAAAAATACTCGTTTTCCTTCTACACCTCACTCTTCTTTGAAAAGAAAGCTTAAAACCCTTTTACAACCCATGGCGGAGCCCACCAATCCCAAGGCCGAACCCATTTTCTCCTTTTAGCATCCAAAAATCCAATTTTTACCTAAGAAAATCAAAGTTGCGTGGTAGAAGTTTCGTTTGTTTTCATGAGCTTTTGATGAGTGAAGCTCATCTTTTTAAGAAAAGTTCTAAATTTTATTTTTGTAGCTTAAATTATTGCTTATTGTTATTTGAAAAAGTAAAGTTGGATTGTGTTTCTACATATATGTGATTTTATGTGATGAATGGTTGTTGGCTTGAAATTTTACAATCGAAATGTTAAGGGGCTACGACAAGCGATGCGCTTTATTTGTCATGGACGTAGTTTACATATAAATATATGTTGAGCTCGTGTATGTGGTTGATTGTATGCTAGTTTAGAAGTAGAACACTTAGATTTGTGTATTTTGTGACATCGAGATCCTATGGCGTTTAAACTCATTTGCTTATGTATTTTCTAGAAAAAGTTTATAGAGTTTCCAAAAAGTTTTACTTTTGGTTTCTAAAAATTTATACCAGATTTATAAAGTAATGTATTATCAAGGGCAATGTCCTAAAGCCTATTTGTTGTAAAAAAAACAAGTTTTAGAGTTATGGTATTCATAGCGATAGTCGTTATGGATGCGTTCGTAAAAATGAACACTTTTTACAAACTAAAAGTTTACTTTTTAAGTATTTTTGGAAAAAGTTTTCAAACATATTATAAATATGAAAAGGTGATTAATACTTATTAATTTAGTAAGGGTTTATTGGTTTCTAAATTAATTAAGTAAAGATGATTAGTACTTAATCACTAATTAGGTGAAGGTAATTAGTACTTAATTATTAGGGTAAGTTTGGCTCACGTCCCTAATAAGTTTTAAAATAGAGAAAACATCCTTCACAACCAACACTTACGTTTCCGCTCCCTATTTTCAAATTTGTGCATGCAAAAAGACCAAAATACCCTTTATATTTTTAACTTTTCAAACGTGTATAACTTTATTTACAAAAACCGGATCAACATATCGTTTTCACCAAAAAATCAAAAATTTTATGATCTTTATAATAAGATCCATTGTTGATACCAAAAATTTATATTTGTATTAAAGGTCAATTATTTCAAACATTTGCAGACAATTTAGCAAATATTGAACATTTTCGATTTTTTTTCAAATTTGCAAAATTTGCAAATAATTGCATATATTTTTGCAACTATATGGTATAGTTGCAGAAATGTCTACAACTATTGCATATAGTTGTAGACATTTCTGCGAATATTGCATATAGTTGCAGACATTTCTGCAACCATTGCATACAATTTCTGCAACTATTATGAAATATTGCATTTATTTCTGCAAATATTCAAAATAGTTGCATTCTCATCAGCAATTATTCATGTAATTGATGAAAAAAGAAAACTATGACAATCATTCATGTAATTATCATCAAAATATGATTTCACAAAGTAGATCGATAAATGGAAACATAGATTTCAAATATTGGCTGCAATCACAAAACTACGACAAAAAAACGAGGGTATTTATGGAAAAGAATTAAGCTGAAACAAAAATAGGGACCGGATTTATAAAGTTTTGAACAAAGGAAGTTTTTGTGTATTACGTTTGGTTTTAGGGATGTGACCCCAATTTTCACTAATTATTAATTAAGTAAGATAATTATAATTAGTTAATTAAGTAAAGGTTAATTAATTATTAATTAAATAAATTTTAATTATTTATTTAATTATTATTTAAGCAAGGTTTGATTATTAATTAACAGTTAATTAATTAAGGTATAATTATTAACTTATTAGTAAGAATATTAATTCATTATTATTAAATTAAATTTTAAATTTGGATTTAAACAAGATTTAATCATTATTAATTAAAGGTTTAAACTTGTTTTAATTAATTAAATAAAGGTTTATGTTTAATTATTTTATTTTCAAGGAATGGTTTGCTAAAAAAACAACCTTCTTTTTTCAAAGAATGGTTTAAATACAAGGGATTCTCTTTGTCTGTGTCTTTTAGTAGCCAAACAAATATGGAATGGATATTGATGGCATCCGTTTAGCAAAATAAACATGCGTTCTGATATTAAATTAATTTGGACATTTATGCTATAAATGACACATTAACTATAGGTGGTTAATTATGAATTTGATTTACATACATGTTGCCTATGTAAATATCAGTTATGTGACTTGAAAAGTCAATTGAATTAAATGGTAACTTGATTTAGTACCATTGTAGCCGCCAAGTCTCTTTCTTAAATTGTAAAGTTATGAATTTTAATAACTTTAATGGTATAACAATTTGAGGTTAGTGTTCATAAATGATGTTTTAAAGTAAGTTATTTAATTATATTATTAATATTTTTAGTTAATTCGTTTAGTTTTATTTAAAGTTGATTAATTATTTAATTAATTATATGTTTAAAGTTTAATACTTATCTTATTAGTGTTATTTAAAGTAAATTAATTATTTATGATGTTTAAAAGTTATTAATTAATTAAATAAAGGTGTTTATAAATGATAAAAGGATTGTACTTAGTAAAGATGATTTATTTAAGGAGATTTACAAATGATATTTTGTAAAGGTGATTATAAACGATATTTGGTAAAGGAGTTTTATAAAGAGTTTATAAAATCATTTTAAAAGATTTATGAAAGAAGTATTATAAATTAATTTGGAGATTTATAAAATGATTTGAAGTATGAAATGGGCTTATAAAAATAGAATTTAACAAAAGAAGAGATTTGATTTTCATAATTAATCATTCTTAATTATAGTAGCATGGAAACATTTTTTCCATACTTAACACTGAAGGATAGCGTTTTGGTTTATAGTAAGAAATATTTTAAATAATATTTGTTTTGGCCCATTGAAATATGATATGGAAAAAGAGGAAATCCCCTTCAAGTTTTGTGAATATACTTATACCATTGAGATAATTATATAAACGCCTTCTGTTATCCCGCCTTTTGGCAAGGCCGTGATATCAGAAGATTGATCGAAAACCAAGAGCAGCTCATCTCAAAGATCGTTATACATTGCTTCCCTATGGATATCGATGAATTTTGTCCGAGCCCGAATCAGGCTACAATTGATATGACACAGCAAGCAAGGTCATCAACCTATCAACCTAAAGCATCGAACAAGTTAACATGGCAAGACTCAATTACTTGAAAAGCTCTAGCGACCTAACTACATAAAGACCCCTACGGTTCAATAGGCAAGCGACCTAAAGATTTCAACGACCTAACGACCTACAGGAAGGCACGACTCAATGACCTAAAAGCGCCAGCGACCTAGCGGGTGAATAAAGGAACGACCTAAGGGCTTAACAAATTTGGAGGTAAAGCCGCATACTGCCTCTTCCATTAAGTCGCTCGCGACCTAAGCAACCATACTGCCTCTTCCATTAAGTCGCTCGCGACCTAAGCAAGCATACTGCCTCTTCCATTAAGTCGCTCGCGACCTAAACAAGCATATTGCCTCTCCCCTTAAGTCGCTCCAAACCTAAGCCGGCCAAGATAACTCCTATATTGCACATACTTAAGTCGCTTACCACTCCCATAGGTCGCTACGACCTACAAGCAGAAGTAATTGATCACACGCAACCATTTTAAGCCATAGCCCGTGTCCCATAGGTCGCTGACGACCTACGACCTAACCTTATGTCGCCCATGACCTACGACCTACCTCCAGATTCTCCCTATAAATACCCCACTTGCTCCAACTGAGAATGGACTTTTGGATCATTTCTGGAATGCCGATACTTTGCTGTTTTCTCGACTCCTTCAACACTTCAAACACTGAAGATGCTTCAACGAACTTTGGAAAAAGTTCTAACTCATTCAACATGAATGCGAAGGGCTTTTCTACATCGAAGCTCTAGATACTCGTCTTAATTGTGTTGTATTCAAAGGATCATTGTAAAAGTTGTAATCAAATCAGCAATGAAAGATATAAAGTGGATGTAGGCTTGACTTTGAGCCGAACCACTATAAAATTGTTGTCTCTTTTACTGTTTATGCTATCTTCTGTTCACTTTTAGTTCCCGTACAAACGGGTGGTGCTTTCACTTTATCACAACTGACACCGGGGGTGTAAGCGCATATTTTTAGCGTTAACATTTTATGGTGCTTTCAATGAGAACCGAACCTTAGAATTCTGTCAACTAAGAGTTGGATTAGAGAGTTTGGAGATTGAGATCCGAAGAATTATGACAAGGCGATCGAATAGAAGGCAGAGGCCAGAGAAGAGTCAACACGAAGGGAGTCAAGAGGCTTCCTCAAGAGCGAACCAAACTTCAGTCTTCATCACAAGGGATGAGATGGAGACGATGATGAGAAGGCAAGAGGAGATGATCCAGTATTTGCTTCTGCGGATTGGACAACTTGGAGCGTAGAACCAAGGAGCAACTGGAGTTCAGAACAGAGCAGGTCCATCTGAGGCAGCACCAGAACCAGGAGAATATATTCCAGAATTCCCTCGTGAACTCGGGGGGCAGCCAAAGGCAATGGACGAGGACTACAACTAGGAGACAACGACAGATTGGTGGAAATGGTCAAAAAAGCTATGAGAGGTGGTTTGGTAAGCAAGGACTTGGAGGATGTGAATAGGAGTCCTTTTACCACAACAATCAGGCGGGTTAGGAACCCACCAGACTTTAAGCCACCATCATTGGATATGTATAATGGAAGGACAGACCCTACAGTTCATCTGACAAAATATATGAGGCATATGGAGGTGCTGGGGGCATCAAAGAAAGTTATGTCCCGGTGCTTTCCATTGTATTAGGCATATATTGCGGCATTATGGTTCAGACAACTGGAGAATGGATCTATCGGGACGTTGAATGATTTGATTGAAAGGTTTATGAGGCAATTCAGGGTCCACATTTCGAGACCTAAGAATGTTATGAGTTTGGCAGCATTGAAACAAAGAGCTGGGGAATCTTTGAGAAGTTTTTTGATGCGATTCAATGCAGCTGCAGCATCGGTGGATCGACCGGATACATCCATGGTCTTGACGGCAGCTGTGTCAGGCATAGCTGGCGGTACAGAATTCAATAATTCACTGACAAGAGATCCCCCTATGGATCTAGGGGAATTTTACCATGAGGCTGAAGGATTTCTACGGTTAGAAGACGCAAAGGCCGAAGAGAAGAAGGAGAAGGAATCGATGTTTATGTGGTCAAAGGTGGAAATCCTCATGAGAAAGGTGTAGAAACTAGCAAAGGTAAACCAAAGGCTGAGGATAACAACAATAGATCAGCACGACCACGAAGGGAACCAAGATTCACCTCATAGACGGAGTTGAATGAGACTTTGGAGCGGATCTACCAAGGCACCAAGGGACAGGTTCCTTATCGAAAGCCGATAAGGAGAGATCCAACTAATAACGAGAGAAAGCCGGACAAGTATTGCTCATTCCATGAGTTGAATGGTCATGGCACAAATGACTACAGACACTTGAAAGATGAAGTTGAGGGGAACATTCGGGATGGTTTGCTATCACAATATGTGAAAAGGAGGACTGCAACGGTGGAAAAAGAACGACCACCACCTACACCAACTGAAGACGGCTCGGGATCGAGGCGTCAGCTTGTTATCAATTGATTGAGATAATGACGAATGAGTGGAAAACTCTGCATCGACACAATTAGGTTGTTCACACATGTACGGGACCGCGAACGATCCCTACGCATGCTCTGATACAACTATGAATCATATCGATGTAGGTGTTTGCACTCGGACGTCACTACTTTGCTTTTGTTTTTTAACGAATGAGTGAAGAACTCCACATCGACGCAATTAGGTTGTTCACACATGTATGGGACCGCGAACGATCCCCAGGCATGCTCTGACACAACTATAAATCGTATCAATGTAGGTGTTTGCACTATGACGTCACTACTCTGCTTTCGTGTTTTACTTCTGATGTTTGGATTTGACTTTGTCAGACATTTTTGCCTTAAAACTCTTCAGTTGGATGAATATTGGAAAGGCTAAGCCACTTACACATGTACGGGGTCGCAAACGGTCCTGAGGCATGCTCTGAGATGGCTAAGCTACTTACACATGTGCGGGGTTGCGAACGGTCCTTAGGCATGCTCTGAGATGATTAAGCTACTTACACATGTACGGGTTCGCGAACGGTCCTCAGGCATGCTCTGAGATGGCTAAGTTACTTACACATGTACGGGGTCACGAACGGTCCTTAGGCATGCTCTGGAATGGCAGTAAATCACCTTAGCAAACGATCCAGGAACTCACCCGAACGTGAACCTGGTATCGATAATATTAAGCCCCCCTCCCCACATGCACACAATTCGCCTCAAACGGCACCCGACCTCGAACGGTCAGAAATCGCCTCGAATGGCACCCAACGTTCTCGAACGGCACCCGACCTCGAACGGTCACAACTCGCCTCGAACGGAACCCGACCTCGAACGGTCATAACTCGCCTCGAACGACACCCGACCTTGAACGGGCAGAAGTCGCCGCGAACAGTCACAAGTCGCCGCGAACGGCACCTGACCGCGAACGGTCACCAGTCGCCGCGAATGGCACCTGACCACGAACGGTCCCAAATCGCCACAAACGACACTTGCCCGCGAACGGTCACATTTCACCTCAAATGGCACACGATCCCCAACGATCGTCATTCGAGCTCATATGAAACTATTGAATTCTTTTTAGGTCGTTGATAGGATACGAACTTCCAGCTTATGGCACTACGAAAAACACTTTCCTATCGCAAGGCATGTTTTGGGGGCCAAATGTTATCCCGCCTTTTGGCAACGCCGTCATATCAGAAGATTGATCGAAAGCCAAGAGCAGCTCATCTCAAAGATTGGTTATACATTGCTTCGTTATGGATATCGATGAATTTTGTCCGAGCCCGAATCAGGCTACAATTGATAGGACACAACAAGCAAGGTCATCAACCTATCAACCTAAAGCATCGAACGAGTTAACATGGCAAGACTCAATTACTCGAAAAGCTCTAGCGACATAACTACCTAAAGACCCCTACGGTTCAACAGGTAAGCGACCTAAAGGTTCCAGCAACCTAACGACCTACAGGAAGGCACGACTCAACGACCTAAAAGAGCCAGCGACCTAGCGGGTGAATAAAGGAATGACTTAACGGCTAAACAAATTTGGAGGTAAAGTCGCATACTGCCTCTTCCATTAAGTCGCTCGCGACCTAAGCAAGCATACTGCCTCTTCCATTAAGTCGCTCGCGACCTAAGCAAGCATACTGCCTCTTCCATTAAGTCGCTCGCGACCTAAGCAAGCACACTTCCTCTCCCCTTAAGTCGCTCGCAACCTAAGCCGGCCAAGATAACTCCTATATTGCACATACTTAAGTCGCTCACCACTCCCATAGGTCGCTACGACCTTCCAGCAGATGCAGTTGATCACACGTAACCATTTTAAGCCATAGCCTGTGTCCCATAGGTCGCTGACGACCTACGACCTAACCTTATGTCGCCCATGACCTACGACCTACCTCCAGACTCTCCCTATAAATACCCCACCTGCTCCAACTGAGAATGGACTTTTGGATCATTTCTCGAACGCCGATACTTTGCTGTTTTCTCGACTCCTTCAACACTTCGAACACCGAAGATGCTTCAATGAACTTTGGAAAAAGATCTAACTCATTCAACATGAATTCAAAGGGCTTTTCTACATCGAAGCTCTAGCTACTCATCTTAATTGTGTTGTATTCAAAGGATCATTGTAAAAGTTGTAATCAAATCAGCAATGAAAGATATAAAGTGGATGTAGGCTTGACTTTGAGCCGAACCACTATAAAAATTGTTGTCTCTTTTATTGTTTATGCTATCTTCTGTTCACTTTTAGTTCCCGTACAAACGGATGGTGCTTTCACTTTATCACAACTGACACCATAGGTGTCAGCGCACGTTTTTAGCGTTAACATTTATGGTGCTTTCACTGAGAACCGAACCCGGGAATTCTGTCAACTAAGATTTGGATTAGAGAGTTTGGGGATTGAGATCCATAGAATTATGACAAGGCGATCGAATAGAAGGCAGAGGCCAGAGAAGAGTCAACACGAAGGGAGTCAAGAGACTTCCTCAAGAGCGAACCAAACTTCAGTCTTCATCACAAGGGATGAGATGGAGACGATGATGAGAAAGCTAGAGGAGATGATCCAGAATTTGCTTCTGCAGATTGGACAAATTGGAGCACAGAATCAAGGAGCAACTTGAGTTCAGAATAGAGCAGGACCATCTGAGGCAGCACCACAGCCAGGAGAAAAGATTCCAGAATTCCCTCATGAACTCGGGAGGCAGGCCGAAGGCAATGGACGAGGACTACAACTAGGAGACAACGACAGATTGGTGGAAATGGTCAAAAAAAGCTATGAGAGGTGGTTTGTTAAACAAGGACTTGGAGGATGTGAATAGGAGTCCTTTTGCCACAACAATCAGGCGGGCTAGGAACCCACCAGACTTTAAGCTACTATCATTGGATATGTATAATGGAAGGACAGACCCTACAGTTCATCTGACAAAATATATGAGGCATATGGAGTTGCTGGGGGCATCAAAGGAAGTTATGGCCCGGTGCTTTCCATTGTATTTGGCAGATATTGCGGCATTATGGTTCAGACAACTGGAGAATGGATCTATCTGGACGTGGAATGATTTGATTGAAAGGTTTATGAGGTAATTCAGGGTCCACATTTCGAGACCTAAGAATGTTATGAGTTTGGCAGCATTGAAACAAAGAGCTGGGGAATCTTTGAGAAGTTTTTTGATGCGATTCAATGCAGCTGCAGCATCGGTGGATCGACCTGATCCATCCATGGTCTTGATGGCAGCTGTGTCGGGCATAGCTGACGGTACAAAATTCAAGAATTCGCTGACAAGAGATCCCCCTATGGATCTAGGGGAATTTTACCATGAGGCTGAAGGATTTCTACGGTTAGAAGACGCAAAGGCCGAGAGAGAAGAAGGAGAAGGAATCGACGTTTATGTGGTCAAAGGTGGAAATCCTCATGAGAAAGGTGTAGAAACTATCAAAGGTAAACAAAGGCTGAGGATAACAACGATAGATCAGCACGACCATGAAGGGAACCAAGATTCACCTCATAGACGGAGTTGAATGAGACTTTGGAGCGGATCTACCAAGGCACCAAGGGACAGGTTCCTTATCGAAAGCCGATAAGGAGAGATCCAACTAACAACAAGAGAAAGTCAGACAAGTATTGCTCATTCCATGAGTTGAATGGTCATGGCACAAATGACTGCAGACACTTGAAAGATGAATTTGAGGGGCACATTTGGGATGGTTTGCTATCACAGTATGTGAAAAGGAGGACTGCAATGGTGGAACAAGAACGACCACCACCTAAACCAACTGAAGACGGCTCGGGATCGAGGCGTCAGCTTGTTATCAATTGATTGAGATAAAAAAGAATGAGTGGAAAACTCTACATCGACACAATTAGGTTGTTCACACATGTATGGGACCGCGAACGATCCCTAGGCATGCTCTGATACAACTATGAATCATATCGATGAAGGTGTTTGCACTCGGACGTCACTACTTTACTTTGTGTTTTAACGAATGGGTGAAGAACTCCACATCGATGCAATTAGGTTGTTCACACATGTACGGGACCGCGAGCAATCCCCAGGCATGCTCTGACACAACTATAAATCGTATCGATGTATGTGTTTGCACTCTGACGTCACTACTCTGCTTTCGTGTTTTACTTCTGATGTTTGGATTTGACTTTGTCAGACATTTTTTCCTTAAAACTCTTCAGTTGGATGAATATTGGATTTTGATAATTCTGAAAAGGCTAAGCCACTTACACATGTACGGGGTCGCGAATGGTCCTGAGGCATGCTCTGAGATGGCTAAGCTACTTACACATATACGGGGTCGCGAACAGTCCTTAGGCATGCTCTTAGATGATTAAGCTACTTACATATGTACGGGTTCGTGAACGGCCCTCAGGCATGCTCAGAGATGGATAAGTTACTTACACATGTACGGGGTCGCGAACGGTCCTTAGGCATGCTCTGGAATGGTAGTAAATCACCTTGGCAAACAATCTAGGAACTCACCCGAACGTGAACCTGGTATCGATAATATTAAGCCCCCCTCCCCCAGGCACACAATTCGCCTCGAACGGCACCTGACCTCGAACGGTCACAACTCGCCTCGAACGGCACCCGACCTCGAACGGTGGGTGCCTCGAACGGTCATAACTCACCTCGAACGGCACCCGACCTCGAACGGTCACAACTCGCCTCGAACGGCACCTGACCTTGAACGGGCACGAGTCGCCGCGAACGGCACCTGACCGCGAACGATCACCAGTCGCCACGAACGGCACCTGACCACGAACGATCCCAAATCGCCGCAAACGGCACTTGACCGTGAACGGTCACATTTCACCTCAAATGGCACATGATCCCCAACGATCGTAATTCGAGGTCATATGAAACTATTGAATTCTTTTTAGGTCGTTGATAGGATACGAACATCCAGCTTATGGCACTACAAAAAACACCTTCCTGTCGCAAGGCATGTTTTGGGGGGCAAATGTTATCCCGCCTTTTGGCAAGGCCGTGATATCAGAAGATTGATCGAAAACCAAGAGCAGCTCATCTCAAAGATCGGTTATACATTGCTTCACTATGGATATCGATGAATTTTGTCCGATCCCGAATCAGGCTATAATTGATAGGACACAGCAAGCAAGGTCATCAACCTATCAACCTAAAGCATCGAACGAGTTAACATGGAAAGACTCAATTACTTGAAAAGCTCTAGCGACCTAACTACCTAAAGACCCCTACGGTTCAACAGGTAAGCGACCTAAAGGTTCTAGCGACCTAACGACCTACAGGAAGGCACGACTCAACGACCTAAAAGCGCCAGCGACCTAGCGGGTGAATAAAGGAATGACCTAACGGCTAAACAAATTTGGAGGTAAAGCCGCATACTGCTTCTTCCATTAAGTCGCTCGCGACCTAAGCAAGCATACTGCCTCTTCCATTAAGTCGCTCGCGACCTTAACAAGCATACTGCATCTTCTATTAAGTCGCTCGCGACCTAAGAAAGCATACTTCCTCTCCCCTTAAGTCGCTCGCAACCTAAGCCGGCCAAGATAACTCCTATATTGCACATACTTAAGTCGCTCACCACTACCATAGGTCGCTACGACCTACCAACAGAAGCAGTTGATCACATGCAACCATTTTAAGCCATAGCCCGTGTCCCATAAGTCGTTGACGACCTACGACCTAACCTTATGACGCCCACGACATATGACCTACCTCCAGATTCTCCCTATAAATACCCCACCTGCTCCAACTGAGAATGGACTTTTGGATCATTTCTGGAACGCTGATACTTTGTTGTTTTCTCGACTCCTTCAACACTTCAAACACTGAAGATGCTTCAACGAACTTTGGAAAAAGATCTAACTCATTCAACATGAATTCAAAGGGCTTTTCTACATCGAACTCTAGCTACTGGTCTTAATTGTGTTGTATTCAAAGGATCATTGCAAAAGTTGTAATCAAATCAGCAATGAAAGATATAAAGTGGATGTAGGCTTGACTTTGAGCCGAACCACAATAAAAATTGTTGTCTCTTTTACTGTTTATGCTATCTTCTGTTCACTTTTAGTTCTCGTACAAACGGGTGGTGCTTTCACTTTATCACAACTGACACAGGGGGTGTTAGCGCACATTTTTAGCGTTAACACCTTCTAAGTTTTAAAATATAATAGTTGAATGTTTTCCCAAGTATTGAAAAGAGTATAAGGGTTTGTGAATATATCTCTTATGAGGGTATTTTAAATAAAATAATTTAAAGAGATTTTAATTAATGAAAGATTAATTAATAGAGGCTTAGTGGATCCCATACGGAACCAAATCCACGTTTAATTGATTGTTTATTTCATAATTAAACAACCGACTATTATAACTTGGACGAAATATAACTTTTGAAATATTTAGGAGAAACACGGGGTTATTTGGCACAGTCATCTCGATGATGTTGTACTATGCGTATAAATCTTGTTTTGTTCTTCTAGAACAAATGTTAAGGGAATCCGTCCACTTAAACGGTTAGGTGGTGATCCCAAGTTCTTACATGTGGTCTATTTACTTCCAAAAAAACAGGAGTTGAGTTTAACGAAAACTATTAAATGTTGGTTCGAGGATATCGGGATCGGATAAGTATGAATTATTCGAAAACATTTCGAACCAACTCAAGCGTCGTACTGAAGACATCTTGAAGATGATGGAATGGAAGATGAAGCTCTGTGAAGTGCAAGGGCTAATTGCTACTAATCCTAAGAGTGGTTCCAAAATGGATGTGGTAGAAGTAGTGCCTTCATTTTGTTCATGTCCTGAAGATGAATGTTGGCATTGCGTTGTACTTGGAAGGCGGTGATAGCAAGTTGGAATTGCTAAATTAGAGGAAAAAGATAATAGTGACCTCACAAGTCTCATACCCGATAGTAACAAAACATGGGATATGCTTCGGTGCTATATGATTCACTTCCGTTAGAAACAGTCATTCCTTGACCTAGAATTGATATTTATGGATTTGGTAAGCATGTGAAAAGTAGGGCCATGGTTGGTGCACATTGTTTTTGGACCTTGGTCTCGGGGAATGATGCAATCTAGTATACCATGTTAAAGTAGCAGTTGAGTTAGATTCACAGGGGTCGATAGGTTCGAACTCGGTACATTTTCTTAGAGTTGTACTGTGGTGGATGGTACCCCAATAATCTTGTCATTGATGAAAATCAAGTCTCCAATAAGTTCCTTTATGGAATAATTATTCCCAACTATGTTGAAATGTGAGATGCAAGCATTTTAGCTATTTTTTATATTTATTTTAATACCCCGATACACCTTTAGAAAAATGTACCGAAGGCCTCACATGGACCTCTTGCAAATTAGAGCCCGCAGCCACTTACCATGACAGGCCTGATTACATCTGTCCTTGGGACCAAGGCTCCAAAACAATATGCACTGGCCAAGGCCCCACTTCCACATGCAAAAAAAATCTGCAAATATTGATTCTAGATCAAGGAATGACTGCTCTTAATGCTAGAGAATACAATAGCTCTTAAGCATATCCCCTGTTTCAGTCATTACTAGATTGTGAAGTTTGTGAGGTCATGATTATCTTTTTCCTTTCTTAGCAATTCCAATTTTGAATGCTAACACTGCCTTCTTGGCACAATGCAATTACAGCATTCGCCCATACAAGTTGTTCAGTATATGAACAAAAAGAAGGCACTACTTCTACTACATCCATTTTGGAATCACCCTCAAGATTAGTAGCAAGTAACCCTTGCACTTTAAGGAGCTTCATTTTCAATTTCATCATCTTCAAGATGTCTTCAATATTATGCTTGAGTTGGATCGAAGTGATTTTTGGATAATTTGTACTTTTCTAATCCTAGTCTCTTCGAACCAACTTCGCTAGTTTCCGGTAAACTCAACTCTGGTTCTTTCGAAAATAAATAGGTAATACATAAGAGTGGGGATCACCTCTTAACCGTTTAAGTGGATGGATCTCCCTATTATTTGTCCTAGAAGAATATAACGAGATTTATACACACAGTACAACATCATTGAAGATGAATGTGCCATATAACTCACATGTTTCTCCTAGATATTTCCAGAGTTATATCATTTGGTGGTAAGTATGGAAAGAGACATTTTATACCACCAAAATTAAGAAGAATTATTTAGGCCAAGATTTGATAGTCGGTTATTAACTATCAAATAGAACAAACAAACAAATCAAGGATTTAATTTGATGTGGAATAGCAAAGCCTCTTTAATTACTCTTACATTAATTGAATCTCTGCAATTATTTACCAAAACTATTCATATACTTACTCACCAGCATATGCATATTAATAAACCCCTTCCGCTTTAAATACTTGGAGAACTTTTACATATACAAAAACCTTCCATAAATCCCAAATTTAGTTATAAACTTCTTTATAAACTATAAAATGATTTATAAACTCCGTTACAAAATATCATTGGTAAACCTCTTTTTAATAGTTCCCTTTTACTAAGCATAGCTCTTTTATAAAATAATTTATCCTTTATAAACACCCTTACTCAATTAAAGGATTACTTTTAAACGTTATTAACCCAATAATTAATTAATTTTAAATCATCCTTAATAATATGATTAGTCGACTTACTTTAAAATATTTACAGTAAAAAATTAATTAACTAACTTTAAAAATTCTTTTATAATTATATAAACACTTAACATCAAATTAATAATAAAATTGAAGCTTATTTAAAACCGAAACTTACAAATCCGAAAAGAGGCTTAGCGACCACAATGGTATTAAATCAAGTTACCATTAAATTAAATTTTGACTTTTAAGGATACATAACTGGTATTTACATAAGCTAACATATATGTGAATAAAATCAATCAGCTATCACTATCTAATCCATCACTTATCCCGCAATAATTAACTGGCATACAATTCAATGTCCAAATCAGTATGACAAATAAGAGGCTGGCCCCTTTAGTTTTATTCAAAAAAATATTTGTAAAGCTAGTGCTGATGATAAAAATGGATCAACACCCAAGATTGAGTTGTAGGGAACGTATAAGACTTAGATCTAGCAGATAACGGTAGAAAGCAAAGAAATATAATAAGGAGACGCAAGATTTTTATTGGGGTTCGACAATCTCTGATCTACGTCCAATTTATAGCTTTATTGATTATGGATCTAGGAGATTTTGTACAAGATTATAGAGAACTAGTGTCATAATTACAAGAACTTAACAAGTTCTTAGGCCAAGAACTGCAAAAAGTAGCTGCCTTGTGACTTTTGCGAGGGAGGAAGATGGTGAAGAACAATGGAGTCCTAGATCCAGAGTGAAGAAGAAAAGGCAGGGAGCGGATCATTTTTTGTTGCACATAGGTTCGTATTTATAGGGAAACAAGCATGTTAGGTCAGAAGCCTATTTGCAATAGAGTCTAGACGTCAGCCCATTATCATATAAGTAAACCGGGGTCCACCGAGTCAAAAGAATACTCCATACTGAGTCATTTGACTCGGTGCTGTATTATTTCCTTAAATGGAAATTTTTCACCCTCTCTTACTCTATTCTTCCATCTTCTAGTCGATGTGTTCCGTGTTCTTTTCATTGTCTTTTGGTTGATTCCAGTGATCTTTCATCAACACTTGAACTATCCCGCTTTCTTGATTTTCTTCTTATCAGTCCTTGGAATTTCTCGTCCATGCTAAGGGAAAACCACTTGATCATGGTTAGATGGAGTAAGCCATGAGAGGTATGAAAATTGGAAGGTGATTAGGGAAAGGAAAATAGCTTGGAACTGAGCCAAATGACTCGACAGTGAGATGTTTTATTAGCTCCATTTTGGGTGAAATTTTTTCGAGTTGTTTCTTTGCCTCTTCAAAGTGTACTTCCAAGTTTTCAAGTCATTTCACCCTAGGTTTGACATTCTAACTTCTATTGACTTCTGCTTAGTTAAAAACTCAGTTAGCACTTGTCCCCCAGAGTATGCTTTTGTTAAGAACAAAGCATGCTATAGATCAAGACAAGTCTTGGACTATTAACTTGTGAATTCTGGTTTGTCATTCGAGTGTCGTCTCGAGATGTTGCTTTCACTTGGCAGATTTTCCTTTAACAGTTAGACTTTGTTATAGTTGAAATTCCTTTCCTTTGCATTGGTGATGTAATCTACACTCCATAGACCACTTTACGCTTTATGTTGGTGTAGATATTCTTTATTATGCTATCGGGACAAAACAGAGGGAAACAACTCGGTGCTGAGTTGTTTAACTCTACCGAGTTATTAGGGTTTTCCCTCGAACCTACAAATTCCAGCACTTAGAATTTTTGAGTTTACTTTTCATTTGTATTTAATTTGAACCAAGCCATTTGGACTTCGACCCGAGTCTTCTGCATTCGATCTAACCTAACGACTTACACCGGCACCATCGTCGTCTCTGATCTGACCCAGTGCCGCCGCCGCCTGCCTACCGGTGTCAACAAGCAATATTCACTGCCACTTGTCCATCATCCAAGTAGCTCGTACCTGATCCATCTTCGAAACCCTTGCCTCGAACAATCTAAAATGTTGTCGGTGGTTGGTCTTATGATGATGTCAATGGCAATGGTGATAGGGGTTTGGTCGATTGAAATTGAAGGGAGATGGATGAAATTTGGGTTGTTTGATCCATGGTAAGGCTGAGTTTTGCCCCGGTCGAATGCACGTGGTTCTGAAGACAATTCCTATTCTCCGGATTTAATGTCTCTCTTCGACAATTTGGCTAAGTCTTTATCACCACTTGAATTCTAGTGCAACGATTTATCCCAAGATCGATTGCACTGAATGATCCCATCGCATCGCTTTTCCCATTCTTCCACTTCCAATGATCCTAAAAAGAAAAGTTTTGCGTAGCGCTTTGGACAGCAGCTCCATTATTAATTACTAATAGATAAATGGTAAGTTCTAAAATATAATTTCAAAGTACGACACATATCATTTTTCTAGCATCTACAAGATATCTATGCAGGATGATCTATTTGTAGTGTATGAGACACTGGACTAAAACTGCATAGATTAACACACTCAATGCTTAGAATCTGATTGGTGAACATACGTCGACATCCTTTAGATTTCGGGCGATGGTCACATAGGTTTATTATCCAAAATAAAACATACCTGACTATGTTGAATGCCAAGTTTTATTACTTAGAATGACTCGCCTGTCACCCTGTGTTTAGTCTGGCAAAAGAACGTCCACTCCTCCTAAAGCAGGGTCTTCTATAGCTCAGGCTTCAACATCAATCTCTGCATGGCCAAGCCATTCCAAAACCGTTAAATCCCAAAGTCAAATGGTTCCAATCATGCCGATAGCGGGTCAGCTGCCTTTAGGGTTGAGAATACTAACGAAACAGCTGGAGCAGGTGCTTTAATCTTATTTTCCTGGTCGCTTTGAAACTGATATCTTCAACATGAAATCCCTGTGGATGATGTATGTCTACAGACAGGGGCTGAATTCTCTTGCAATCTGTCTCCGAACTTCACAACATGCAATCAGTATATGTGCCTGGGTGGTGCCGTCCTGCCATTCTATCCTTTTCTAGTGATGGTGTTGTAAGAACTTGATCTAGCTTCGTTTTAACTTCAACCAAATAGCTATTCTCTTCTAAGTTCGTTGTACATTCTCTTCATTAGTAGTTCAA
Source organism: Allium cepa (assembly GCA_030765085.1). NCBI lineage: Eukaryota > Viridiplantae > Streptophyta > Magnoliopsida > Asparagales > Amaryllidaceae > Allium > Allium cepa. The sequence goes on from CM060930.1 coordinate 247,965,310, forward strand.
CCAACCCTCAAGATTTTAAGACTCGGCTCATATTCTGCAACTCAAGAAAAGGCGGGATTCCCTATTCTATTCGATGAAGAGGCTTGGAAAGGGTGTAAAGTGATTGAAAAGCTCCATAACAAGCATTCTTCCTTAAGAACGAATATTTCTTCATGCAATGCCCGCACGGTTTTAATCGTCTCTGGCTATCAGGATGTATGCCTCTTTTCTCTAGCTCCTCCCATGATAGAATTTCTAAATTTCTGGCTTCATGTGCGTTTCCTCATAGGCATCCCGACTCGTGACGATAATAAGGAGCATGAGAGAACAATCAAGATCTAATGGTAATTAGATTCAATCAACATACCATTGCATTCCTTCTAATAAATGACAATACATGGTGAATGCAAAGAGGCTCCAAGGCTCATACCCATTCCACTCATAGCTCCAACGAAAATGTTAAAGGAGAAGTTATAGGTCCTTGTAGTGCAATACATATAGAGCAGCCCATGAAGAGATAGCTTATAGGGCATGTCGAAGTTGACATTCCAAGCGACAAAGATAAAGGCATGAGGATGTCTCTAATCCCAAAAGAAGATGAGGGATTCACAAGGAGAGAAGGAAAAGACGTGGTTGAGGAAGAAGAGGATGAATCATTCGGTGAATCGCCGGGGATGAGTCCAGATCTCCCTAGCTCGCCTCATCGGGAATACAATGTCACAGAAACATCCAAAATGACCAAAGTTTAATATGCATTGCCCTCAATAGAGATTTGGCTTCAATCTCACCCGTTTTATGACATCTTTATTGGTTTAAATGACATTGGTGAGATCAACTTCACCGTTAGCGACGTTCTGAAGGATGCTTGTTTAACTTCACTCCTTTGTTAGGCTGCTTTGTAAATGAAGGTGGAGAGGCCCCTACATTAATTCCTTGCCAATACGGTTGGTAGAGTACTTAAGTGGTCATCGACACTACACACTTCACTAGGATCGCGGACACTCATTCTTGCATTGAACTTTAATTCGTAATTCCAAAATTAATACTGTTCTCTTCCTTGTGTCAGGTTCCATAGGCCGTGGTTATTATGAGAAGTTCTCTCGCCATGCCAGTGTATACAAAAGCCAAACTCTCGATCCTCATCCGCCTTATCGCTACAAGTCCGAGGAAGAGAGGTGATGGAGGAAAGACCGCAAGTACGATGAAGCTTGCAAGGCCGATAGGGAGACGGATAAGGAGAGGGAGAAGGAGAGAAGAAAGAGGGAAATCAATATTGAGCTATCTCACGACCTTGCTAAATGCCCAAGCGATTCCTTTGAGTGTCATGGGCTTATTTCTGCTGATGTTCTGCCTCATACACAAGGTCAAACCTCTTTAACTCAACAAATTCCGGCCTTCGATGATATGATTACAGTAGTCATGCCTACTTCTAAAGGAGTCTCTGCTCATTCATTCACTCTTCCGCTCGATCCTCCACGCTTGCAAGATGCATTCCTTCACCTCTTTTTACACAGCTTCAAGTTCAACAAAGACATCTCAGATCCACCAAAAGAGGTGGTGACACAAAGTCTAAAGAACGGCTAGCAGAGCATCAACGAAGAGTATAAGTGGAAGAAACATTGCACCGCTCTTTCGAAAGTAAATAGGATCAACTACATCAACATTCAATCCTTCGAATCTAAGAGAGCTTCCTTTGAGAGGATGAAGAAAGATTGGGAGGCTGATTTGATTAGAATTGCCATAGAGAGGGACCTCGCTCTAAAGCAGAAGGAGAGCACAAATAAGTTGATGGATGAGTTAATGCTTTCTCATAGCCATGCTGTAATTGTGATGAGCAATGAGCGAAAGCTTATCATGCTAAGAGTTCAGAGGTCCAGAAACAAGCTAAGGAGAAGGCACATGAGCTTGGCCAAAAAGATTAGATGATCTGGGCTTGCGACCAGACTATTCAGAATAAGCAATCAAACATGTTATACTCTGCGAGGAGGTTCAAGAACTCGCTGAAGAGAATGAGTAGTTGTCCAATGATAAAGCTGTCATCGGTCTTGAACTTGCTATTTATGAGCACGAGATCAAAGAGCTTCAAGAGGAGAAGTCCAAAATCTTGACCGAGCTTAATGCCAACATGCTATATTTCTACACCAACGTAGTCATGTTTAAGAATATGAGATGGTTGGGAAATGACTACCCTGAAGTGCTCGTTGGTACTTGGGAGGAAGTGTTACGCAGAACTTGTAACCACCCTACCATTATAGCCATATTATTATAGAATATTACTAACAATGTCATTTAATAATATAGAGAATACGGCTTGTTAAGAGCGGTCGAGTGTGAATATATCTTCAAACTAATGCTAACATGTCATACTTATAGTTTTGCTTAATCTCTGGTATAAAATCCAACATGTTCAGTCCCAATCCAAAGTAATATCCACAACGGTAGTCACAAATCACAACGGAATAATAAACATCAAATACATATACGAACTACAAGCTACAAAATATAAAACTAGACTTACAGAATATACATCTAGTATAGATTCTAAACCAAATATACATTTCATATACATACAAAAAAAATCCTAAATTAGATAAACTAAAAGTCAAAAATGTTTATATGTTTGCTAGCACAACCATCCAAAGGTCAACTTGTCAAGTAACTTGAAAAGTCTCGGCTTGACTCGAGTATTTTAAATAAATGGGTCAAACTATCTCTAAATATCCAAAAGCAGAATAATATATAAGACAAGAGCATATGACATAAATAAATACAGGTGTCATGAATATATATATATATATATATATATATATATAACAAGTCAAAGAAATAGTTCAACTCTAGTTGCAATTTAAGACAAAAGAATGCCAAAATCAACTACACAAATAAATCACAAATCTTCAAAATCCATCTTAAAATACGAATCATTTCAATCCCAAAATGTATAATAAAACAAAAATCCAAATATTTCAAGATAAAGGGTAATATCCCAAAAATAAAGAAAACCAAATCTAGAGTGATCTCAATGATCTTACTTATACCATATGAAAACAAAAGGTGGTATCACTCATACCGATCAGATATCAATAATCGTCCAACCATGAAAAAAGAATCTCCATAAAAACCAAACTGGACAAGGTATAACTCTTATCGATCTTTCGAATTGTATAAAAATCTAAGAGCATACTTCTTTAGGACTATCGGTTCCCAACCAAACACCAAAAGAGAGTAAACTCTAAAGTGCCAAATACTATCACTCTTAGTAATCATAATAACTTAACTAAAATGCCCCATGTCGTCTGGTGAGATACAAGTATTTACTAGAAGGTAGTAAATCTCACTTATTACGAAAACTACCAAAAAACCTAAACTATATTCCCATAAGGATATATCAGTCCCATCAAACACTAAAAGAGAATACAATTTTAAAGTGTTAAATACTTCCAAAAAGCAATCACAAGAACTTATCCAAGGTATCCCATACTACCCGGTCAAATTCAAGTATTCGCTAATGGGCTAGTAAGTACCACTTAAACATTCTATTCAATGAGTTGTACAATATTCTATGAAGCCTTATTTGAAAGCATTTAAATCAATCAATAACACTAAGTCGATTATTAGTATACCCCAAATTATAGAATTAAGGTTCTCAAAACATTTTGTTTTCTTAAAATCTTCTCCAAGTCCAAAAGTCACACAAAGTTGCCAAAATAGTATTAAATATCCAAGGGTTAAATTTAATAAAAATCTGATAAGAATTTATAGTTTCGAAAGTAAATAATATAATTTAACTTATAGAAGATGATTTCTAAAACCCTTTATTTATATACTAACTTGCAAATATTCATTTTAAAAATTCAAACCCAATTATTTTTCAACTATATATATCCTTAGATAAAATAATCCATAATTCCAATTTTTATATCACTTATATATATAGTTATTTCAAATCTCTATTCAAAAATCCATAGTTCACAAATCTTATTCTAAAATCCATATATATATACATATATATATACATCTATTTACTTTATATAAACCAAAATACTTATATTTCCAAATCCATATAGGTAATCCATATAGTTATTTCACTATTTAATTATATAAAAATAATAAATAATTATATTTATACTTTAAATATTCTTTATATAAGAAATAGTTTTATACTTAAAAGGATTTAGAGAAAATGGTTTGATCTGAAAATTAGACTTTTAAACCTCTAGTTGAAAACATACGACGAAAACTATGTGTTGCACCATAGACCCATAGAAGAACTCTATGGTATCAAAACTCAAAAATGAATTCAAAAAATTCCTAAATCCAAATTTGGCAATAGCATTGAAATTGGCATGAAATAGGACATCAAATACAAGCAAATATCAACACGGAAACAAACGGACGAACGACCGAAGGGCACAAACAGGACGCTAAATGGCATGACTTGGGGCTAAGCCTTGGTCACGATCAGTGTTTTGGTTTGTTTGGACCGGTTCACCGGTTGCAACGCCAGGGTAGAGCCTCAAGCAGTGCCAACGGCCCTCTGTCGCTTTTTCGATGCTCATTTCTTCGGCGTTGATCACCATGACTTCTGGAGCACTGATTAGGCTAACTTATAAGCATAGAAACACCTACAAATGGATGTAATACAAGACTATAAGATGTGGTTTTTCAGCAAGCAGATAATCAAAGTTCATATGACAAGAAAAACAATACAAAAAATGAGATTATATTCACTATGGATAAAAGCTGTTCAATCAATATTCACATTCATCCAATATGAATATTAGAAATAGGTTGTGTAAGTGTTAACTCACCTCAACAAATCTGAAATCAAAGGTAATGGCTTGGATTTTCCTAATCTTTCCTAATTCGTCTTTAACCTAGGTTATATTTAAAGATTGGTGAGGAATGCTTAGAATCAGAAACTAAAACTGAAATTAATTAATAATGCATAGGTAGGTGGAAGAGATTACCTTTTCTCAATATACACTTGAATTATAAACCAGCCCTACGATTCCTGGCTTTGATTTAGGAATTTTGTGAACTAGGATTTTGGGACTTAAAGAAAATTTTTGTTTACTGGTTTACAAGAATGAAAATATGAATGAGAAACTTGTACATATGTTTCTCATCTCATATCTCTCTTATTTGGGCTAAGTGGGTTGAGATGTGGATCCAATTTGCAAACTGTTGCTAATTTTCTAAATAAATAGTGTTGCTAATTTTTATTTTTTGTTACTACTTAAGTTTCATTTAACAACCATTGATTTCCTTAACTTTACCCAAAACAATTAACATGTTAAAAATGTTCGTTTTTAACAATAAATTTCAATATTAACCTTTATTTAAATTTACAACACTTGCTGCAATAATTTGAGACGAAAAATATTTTACCACAAATCTCCACTTATACTAAATAAGTGAATAAAACTTTATAATTCACATTATAAATTGCAAATTATTTCCATATATTTAATATCGCATTTTTCAAAATTATTCCTATATTATCAAATAAAAGAATTAAGTTTTACAAAAAGATATTCATTGAATTTACAATTCATTTAACCCAAAATCCATTTTAATTAGAAAATATAACTAATAAAATTCCCAATTTTATCTTAAGATTAATTAAGATAAATTAAATCATATTTTTAAGTTTAAATCTAGGTAATGTCCTCTAGTTTTGTTACAGAAATGTGCAAGTTGGAGACAATCGCTCCGAAGAAAATCTCTTTCCATTGGAAAGGCTATCCTGACTAAAGATGTCGTCGATGTAGCTATTGCCGATGTTGCCAAAGCTCTTACTGGTTTGAGCTCTTCGGGCCAGGGTAAAATATCCACTTTGAAATCTCGAGAGCCAGCAGCGATTATTCCAGCATCTTCGACAGTTAGCTCCGTAGTTACTCACGTTTTTCCAAGTTTATTAACGGACACCCTCCACAATCCATGCATTCCTCCCGCTGTGGTATGGCCTAGGGAGCTTGGGACCGAAGAAGGTGAATTTATATTATCACAACTGGATCCTACTACAGGTATATCTCTTATTTCTTCAGTCTTCGAGAAGCTTCAATTCTTCCAAGAGACTATTGCTAAACTTTACTAATATGTATATTCACTTTTAGGTCAACCACATTTGGCTCCTCCGCCTCTGACTATGCAGGGGTCAGGGACTGATGCCATCTTCACTACATCAACTTCCATTTCTAACAGACTTACTGCTTTGATCTTGCCTTCCGATTCCGAGCTTGGTTCTGGAGCTTATAAAATCGATGCTTTGGATGGGCTAGAGGACATGCCTGTGTCCTAGGAAGAAGAGTTTAAATTATCGGCGCTTCGGACCCTATTGACCCAGTTACCATGGCAGAGAGACGAAGCTGAAGCTTTAAATCTCAAGACTGTAAAGAAGGAGCCCGTGACCAGTAAGCCTACATCTTGAAAACTGACAAGTCCCCAGCAAAAGGTTCTCATGTTGAAGATTTAACCGCCTAAGACTTAGCCCACTAAAACTTCACCAGGCCAGTCTGTAGTGCCACATTATGGTACCGACGGGGAATTTACTAGGTCGAAAGGTGGGACTCCTCTCCATAAGGAGAATAAAAGGAGAGAGAAGCTCAAGGCCCATTAGTGTAACACAAGTAAAGGCAACCGAAGTGGCGGGAAGGCGAAGACTCACTAGTGTGCATGCTAGCTATGCGGTTTGATTTTTATGGTTACGATGGTCGAGTTTGTCCTTTTTGTTTCTTGCTTTAAATAGGTTTAGGCTGTGCGGGTACGACCCTGATATTTTTCCGTACATAAAAAGATTATTAGTAATAAAATATTAGCTTTTCCTTTGTAATCTCTCACTTATGTACTTTTCTGCATTTTATTTATTGTGCCTATTTATGTCTGTGTATAATTTGATTGCTTCTACTGCAATTTCCTATATTATATACTTCTATCTCTGTGCAATATGTTTATTCACCGCAACTCTGTGTATGTAAATGATATTCTCGCAAATGGTTTAGTATATTTTGTTGCTCAGCTCTATTTTTGTCTTACCAAAATACTCTATTTGGTGCAGCAGAACAGCGTTTTCAGCCAACTCTACGGCTATTCTTGTTCGAGCTTGGTCGAGTTCTTTTCGACCAAGTGTTAGTGGATTGTTGGTGGATATGCCTCTGTCTAGAGGGTTGAATGTTAAAATGTAGGCATTAACAAAAGACAAGATACCTTGAGAAATTCGTTTAGTGACTTTTGCTACTTGATTCCGACATTATATTTTTAGTGCAGCCAATTCCTTGGTTGCATTTGAATTCTTCCAAGTTGACATTATTAGCCAATGTCATTTTGGATGTATGTATTGAAAAGATGTGTTGTCCTTATCTTTCATCATAACAAATTCTTCCGAGTTCAGTGTTAAGATCCCAATCATGCATCAATTTCTATCTCCGGAAACTTGTACACGAATGTCTCTACAACATGGATGTTTCTTTAATGTTTCCTATCTTTAGGCTCGGGTTAATTCCTTTTGTTATCGCCTTTCTCTAGGCGACGTCAAGTTCTGAGAGGTATGAGTCGATTTTACTATTGATTCGATAGTTCGGTACTTCCTAACGTTGCTAAGGAGATGCGTATTCTTAGGATGTAGGAGTCGATTTGACCATCGACTGGGCGATTTTGGGCCTTCCTAACATTTTCGAAGCAATGCTGGTGCATAAAAGCAAGGATCAATTTTCCATGTCGATCCGGCGGTTTGAGTCAATTTTTCCTGTCGACTCGGTGGTTTTGAGCTTCCTGACATTGGTGGACAATGCCAGTTCTTAGATGTTGGTGTCGATTTTCACCATCGACCCGACGGTTTGAGTTGATTTTCCCCATCGACTCGATGGTTTTGACCTTACAAATGTTATTCTCGACGTTACTAGAGCAATGATGGTTCTCAGAAGGTAAGGGTCGATTTTCATTATCAACCCGGCGATTTGAGTCGATTTTCCCCATCGACTCGGCAGTTTTGACCTTCCCGACGTTGTCGAAGCAACGTCGGTTATAAAAGGTCAGGGTCGATTTTCACATTAACACGGTAGTCTGAGTCAATTTTCCTCATCGACTCGGCGGTTTGAGTTGATTTTCCCCGTCCACTTGGCGGTTTTTCTTATGAGCACATAGTTCCATTGGTTCAAGAAGCTAAATTTATAGATTAACTGAAGAGATGGCAAGTCCTGCCTATTTACAGTGCCCCTAATGCACCTGGATGGTTTATTTGCAAAAATAAGGAAAATTGGATATTGTAGTATTACGGTGAGTCGCTATTCCAAGCATGTGGGATGGGAATTCCATTTAATGTAGCTAGCTTGAATGTTTCATCTCTAAGATTCTAGTCAATGGCATAAGGCCCTTCCAAGTTTGGTCCAAGCGCTCCTATACCTTAGAAGATTCATTTCAGGATGAGATCTCCCACTTCAAAAGTACGGCTGCGAATAATGGCGTTGAAGTGACATGCACTCTCTTCTAGTAAGCAGCGACCTTCGGTTCAGCTTCTTCCTGCTTCTCATCAATTTGGTTGAGGAATACGAGTTGTAATTGTTCGTTCTCTCTTGAATTGAAGTGTCGTCTACGATGAGAGGGGACATCCAGTTCCACTAGGATCATAGCTTTTGAACCATATGCCAAGAAGAACGGTGATTGCCCAGTAGTTGATTTATATATTGTCTTATAAGCCTATAGCGTGAGTGGAAGCTCATCAACCCAATTCCTTTTAACTCTAGTCAACTTCTTCCTTATGGTGGATTTGATGATTTTTTCCACTGCTTCCACTTGCCTGTTTGCTTATGGATGCACTACAATGGAAAAGCTCTTATCGATCTAGCAATGCTTGCAAAAGTTCTTGAATTTAGCACTCTCAAACTAAGTCCCGTTGTCCACGATAATTTTCTACGGTACTCCAAACCTACAAATAATGTTACAAAATTAATTACTTTTTTAGTAGTGATCGTGGCAAGAAGTTTCGCTTCGGTCTATTTCATAAAGTAATCAACTACAACGATAGCATATTTGGATCCTCCTTTTTCTATAGGTAATACACCAACTATCGATTCCTCAGACCACAAATGGCCAGGGACTAACCTTCTACGTAAGCTCTAGATGTGGGGCGCTGAGAATCTTTGCAAATCTCTAGCATCGATCGCACTGTCTGGTGTAGTCTATTGCATCTCGATTTACTGTTGGTCAGGAATATCCATAGTAGAGTATTTTCTTCACCAGTGTCTACCCCCAGTGTGATCACCATAGTTACCTTCATTGATTTCCATGATGATCTTCCTAGCTTCATTTTTGGTTACACACCTAAGAAAGAGGGAGGAGAATCCTCTCCCATATAGAGCTATATCCTATATTATGAATCATGGTGCCTTTAGAAGGAGCTTCTTTCGTTTGTTTCGATCTTTGGGGAGTATTTCCCTGAGAAAGTAGTCCTTCATTGGTGTCATCCATGACTCGTCCTCCTCTGTAGTTTCTAAAACCCAATCAACATCCATTTGTTCCATGCTAGGAGCTGCCAATATTTCTATTGGAACCAATCCCATAAGTTGCACTTCTCCAGATTTAGCTAGCTTAGCCAAGGAATCAACCTTCATATTCTCCTCTCTAAGAATGTGAGATATCGTGTAGTGTTCAATTTTGTTGAGTAACTCCCAATCTTTTCACATGTAAGGGACAAGTTTCATGTCCTTGGCTTGATATTCCCTTCTAATCTGGCAGACGACTAGTTGGGAGTCATTATAGATATGCAAAGATTTTATTCTCAGCTACTTCACAATCTTTAATCCTTCTTTCAATGCCTTATATTCCACCTCATTGTTAGTGGCCGGAAACTCCAGCTTCAGTATGTAGCTAATTGATTATCCTTTGGGAAGTTTCAAGCACAACTCCCACTCCTGAGTAGAATTTGTTTGATTCACCATCAATAAACAATTTCCATTGGTTTACTATGTCTGTTGTGTCCTCCTTCTCATCATCCCAAAAAGTGACTTGGCTATGAAGTCAACCAACGCCTATCCATTAATTACTCTTGGAGGATGATAAGCCCAACTCGATATTCCAATTTAGAGGTTGTCCCGAAGTCTCAGATCGATATAGGTCCTGTTTCAACGGTTGATCCGTCAATACCTTGGTGATGTGAGCTTGGAAATACGGTCACACTTGTCTGGATGCTATCAACAGCAGTATGATAGCTTTTCCCGTTTTTTCCCCTTTGAATCGCTTGATAATGTAGTAGGTAGGTCATTGGACTCAAGTTTCCTCTTGAATAAGTGTTTTGCTTAATGCACGGGAAGACACCGCCAGGTAAATGTATAAGTCATCGCCGTCCACCGGTCTAGACAGAACTGGCGGTGGCTCCATATGTCGCAGTAATTCTTTGAAAGTTGTCTGCCAGTCCTGATTCCATTCAAAGTTCTTCTTACCCTTCTATAATGCATTAAAGAATGGTATACACTTATCCATCACTCTGGAGATGAATCGGATCAATGTTGCGATCTTTCCATTTAAACTTCATAATTCCATCTTCTTGTCAGGGCTCAAACATTTCGTAAGGTGTTAGTCTATTTCGGATTGGCCTCAATGCCCCTTGCATTCATAATAAAACCAAGGAATTTCCCAAAAGCAACTCTAAACGAACATTTAAGCCGGTTAAATTTCATTTCATTCTTCCAAAGGATCTCAAACATCACCAAGTGTTCATCCAAATGGTTTCAAACACTTGTAACTTCACTAGCATGTCATCTACATAAACTTCCATCGTTTGTCCGATCTAGTCCATGAGCATCGTATTCACCAGTTTTTGGTAAGTTATTTTGGCATTTCCTTGAACATTTTATTTACCAGACTTTGGTAAGTTGTTTCGGCTTCTTCAGACCGAACAACATTACGCAATAGCAATGTAGTCCTAAGTCTTTGGTTAAGTTGGTGTTCACTTGATCTAGTTCATGTATCATAATCTTATTATACCCTAAGTAGGCGTCCATAAATGAGAGCAGTTCCTGCCCCATGGTTCCATCAACAAGCTGGTCGATCTTGGGTAACAGAATGTTATCGTTCAGGCAGGCTTTTTTCAATTCGGAGCATTCAATACAAGTTTGCCACTTCCCATTCGATTTTCCATCCAACACGGGTCTGACACCCACTCTGGATATGTTTCATCACGAATGAAGCCATTGGCCAATAGCTTATCCTTTTCTTCCGTCGATGCAGCAGATCACTCCGGACGCAGACCACGTCTTTTCTACCTCACTAGCATGAACTTGGGATTGATGTTAAGTGCATGGCTTGCTATCTCCAAAGATATCCCACACATATCGAAATGCATCCAAGCGAACATGTCCAGATTGGCATGAAGAAAGTTTATCAATCCCTTTCGCATCTTGATTCCATGAAACGAACCTATTTTCAAGACCTGAATTGAGATGTGAATGTCAATAGGGACAACTAGCGTAATCTTCGCAGGTGCTGCCCGCATTTCCCATAAACTCGTCTTCCTATGATCCATAGCCTTTTCGAAGCGACGATGGCCCCGAGCTAGGGACAGTTCTACATTGCGGTTTCTGAACGCAAAGAGTCTTCCCCACATTCTTTCCTTTTAACGACATTTAGCTTCACGTAATTCAGCAACATAGCATTCCATTGCATAACTTTTGTCTCCTCTTACTACTCATATCCCATTCTTTATTAAAAATTTATTCGTGAGACACCATAGAGCCAAAGTGATTTTAAAGTCGGCATAGGACAGGCGACCCAACAAACTATTATAAGCAAAATATTTATCAACAACCGCGAAAGTCTGGATAATAACCGCCCTCCGTTCTCCTTCTTCGAGTTCTATAGGTAGGTCGATCGTCCTAATCATGTATTTAGGTTCACCTATAAATCCCTAAATCTTTGTTTTGCAAACAGCCACATCACTTATGCTAATATTCATTTGGTCAAACAATTTTTGGAATAGGATATTGATTATACTTCCATTGCCAACCAACACTCGACGTATAATAGCCTGTCTGATGATGATCGTTATCACCTATGGATCGAGAGTTGGTGCTTCTATGTCTTCAACGTCTTGATTCTTGCACACAAAGTCGCATGTAATCGTCCTTTTTTGCTTGGCCAGAGCTCAGTCTTCGAGGGCGTACCAACTCCTATGAAGTGCATGCTTCAAAAAATTAGCATATTGTTTTGTCTCGCCCCAACTCTTCTACATTAGGTGAGGTCCTCCAGTAATGGTGTTTATGACCAGTCTTCCATCTGTTCGCTTGGGCCCTTCTTCGATAGGTCCAGGCCGATTTCCTTGAGCATTCAGCCTTTGGGGTCCAGCAGGTTGATCGGCGTTTTGTGGTTTCTTCACATACTTCTAGAGCTTATTGTTTCTTATCAATTCTTCAACTAAATTCTTGAAATACCGACATTCATATGTATTATGCCCATGAGTTTTGTGAAAGCGGCAATACTTCCCCAACCTTTTTGTTGCTCAATCGCTTCCGTCTTGGCTCGCTTGTTATACTGCTTAGTTCCTTGAGTGGAAAAATAAATATTTTCCAAACTGTCATTCAACGGCATATAGTCCTCCGGTCTCAGATTCCTCGAACATTTCCTATCCTCAACACGCGTGCCAACATTCTGATTCCTCTTCTTCTGATTTGCAGTTTTCCTTGCATTTCCTATAGTAGTTCAAGAAATATTTCCATCATGTTTGACCACGAAGTTACATTGAATCTTCTTTTTCGACTGCTCATCGTCGGGCATGCCTTCAATCATATTTGCTTCTTCCAGCCTTAAAAATTGATTTGCCTTTCGATGGAATTCCTCCATGATAGTAGGTTGCTTCATTTTTATCCACCTACCGAAACCTGTTACCGGATGAATGCCCCAGACAAGTGCCATGAATGCGATATCTTCCTTCGGATTGCTAACTTTCATAATAGTAATGTTAAATCGGTTCAATAAAGCTTTTAGTGACTCCTTGGGTCTTTATGACAAGCCAGACAATGACATAACATCTTTTGGTCGTGTCGTGTGGAGCTTGAACTGCTCCAGAAACTTCTTAGCTAATTCATCAAACATTGATATGAATTTAGGCATGACCCTTTTGAGAAGTAACATTCTAAGAAGATAAAAAAATAGTTACGATGAACAATGTCCGTAGCCCTAGCTCTATCCATGTGCTATTCGCATTTGAGTAAGTGTTGTCTAGGCTCAGTAGTTTCATTAAAGGATGGCATTGCCGGCATGGTGAACTTTCAGGGATATTCTTCTCTTAGAATATTTTCTGTAAATGGAATTTGGCTTGGTGCGGAATGCTAGTCTTTTTGTTTCATGCCCCTACTCTCCTCCACCAGCCATTTGACCATGTCAAATGTACTCCTTGCCGCAACAGCAATCTATAGGTCAACTATCAGGGGCTACACCGAGTGTTTGATTTTGAAAACAATCTCGGCTTGTCGAATGATGTCTAGATTCACCATTTTCCAGGAGCCGGTGCAAGGTTGGTCTTTCCCCAGCAATTTGGACTCTAACTCCAGTGATTTGTCCATCAACACCAGTGTCTAACTCAAATCATCACACTAAACTGTAAGTCCTCTTCCTCATCAAATACATTCATTGCATCACCTTCCTTAACATCATCCACTAAGGCATTTCTATCGGTGCCAATTTGTCTTCTCGTGGGGGAAACACTCCTGCTTTCTCCAATAGAAACTCCTATAGTTACTTCCTTCTACTTTTGCTTCCCATCGCTCCGGTTTAGGATAGAAATTGAGAAGTTCTCTTGTTCTATTGTAGGAGAAGTTTCTCTTCTAACTCTTCTTGTTGCTGGTGGGTGCATGGTTAGCAAGTGCCTATCTTGTCCATGAGAGCTATCTGGCTATCCGTCGTCTTCTAATTAAGTTCATAAATCATCTTATTAAGGTCTCCTCTAGTAACAACTTCATGTTGAGTAGAGGATTCTGGTATTGCACTTCCATTGTTAACTCTCGTTTGGTGGGTGTTTCCTTTATCACCATTAGCCACCACTCTTATGGATCATTCGAAAGCAAATCTTCCTTTTCTAGGCACCATTAACCTTCCACAGCAAGTTCTCATACTTTTTAGAGCTAGTTTTCTGAATCTAACCACTAGATCTCTCCCTATCCATGATAGCAAGCTAGATCTAAGTTTGAATTCAATTTTCTCAGTGAAAGCACCACAATGTTGATGCCAAAAATGAATCGACACCCAAGATTGATTGGTAGGAAACTTGTTAGACCTAGATCTAGCAGATAACAATAGAAATCAAAGAAAATCAACAAGGAGATACAAGATTTTAATAGTGGTTCGACAATCTTTGGCCTACGTCCACTTTATAGCTTTATTAATCATGATCAAGAAGAGTATATACAAGATTGCAGAGAATTAGAGTCGTAAGTATAAGAAGTTTGCACGTTCTTAGGTTTAGAACTACTAAGTGTAGCTGCCTTGATGACTATTGTGAGAGAGGAAGATCGTGAAGAGCAATGGACTTTCAGATCTAGAGGGAAGAAGAAAGAGCAGGGAGTAGATCCTCTTTTGGTTGCATATAAGTTTGTATTTATAGGGAAACATGTGCATTGGGTTAGAAGCATGCTTGCAGTAGAATCCAGACGTAAGCCAATATCATACAAGTGAACTCGGGATCCACCGAGTAACAAGGATAACTAGCCACCAGTTATTTGTCTTGGTGCTGAGCTATTTCCTTAAATAGAAAATTTTCTAACTCTCTTTCTCTGCTCTTCTATCTTATTGTTGATGTGTTCCATGTCCTTTTCACCATCTTTTGGCTGATTCTAGTGATCTTCCATCAACATTTGAACTATCTCGCTTTCTTGACTTTCTTATTATTAGTCCTTGGAATTGCTGATCCGAACTTATGGAAAACCACTTCATCAGGATTAGATGGAGTAAGGCATGAGATGTATGAAAATTTGAAGTTGATTGGGGGAAGGAAAATGACTCGGCATCGAGTTGTTTCCTCAGCTCCATTTTAGGAGAATTTTTTTCGAATTTTTCCTCTATCTCTTCTAAGCGTACTTCTACATCTTTAGGTCATTTCATCTTCGCCTTGACGTCCTAACCTTCATTGGCTTCTGCTCGGTTAAAACTCGGTTAACAGTTAGTGAAGGTCCATCAGTCTTCTTCCATACTTAGATTCACGGATTCGATCCAAGGGAAAGAAGTAATAGGTTTATATATATAATTGTTTTCCTTTCTTATTGTAACATCCCGCCATTTTGGACCATTCAAATCGACAATAAACACGCATGTCAGACTTGAATAATTCAAAACAATAGATTGTTAATAAAATTTGGGGCAAATAAAATTAATCACAGACACAGAATATCAGAATAACTCACAGCAGAATAAAATAAACATAGGAGTTCATGAAGCTCCTAGATACAAAGTCTCAAAATTAATACATAATACCAAGTCTGGAAACAAAAACACTTGGAAATTAGGTACATAATTTCTCTACTATAGAAGCAAAAGCTGAGTGGAAATAACTGGAATAAAATACCAAGTAGACGGCTAAATCTTCGGCGGATCTCCAGCTCCAAAAAGGATGAAACCAAAGCTGTGAAACTCAGGCTGACCCGAGTGTAAAGCAAAACAAAAAACACTCGAGTCAGGACATACATACTTATAAAATGCAAATCAACTCAAGTGAACTGTAAAAGAAATGCATAGGTAACTTAAAGGATGCTTGGGACCGCCCATCCTCTAAGGATCCGTTAAACTATCTACTATGTAGCAATATACGCTATTATAATAATGTCTAAAGTAAAGTAAACTATTAAAATAGCGTTAAGGCATTACCCATTTCCCCTTTAACACATTTTATATATTCCTATAGTCTATACAGTACCGTAATCCCACCCGTACTGGGTGGTGTCAAAGGGCACTCCGTAGGTATAGTACAAACCAAACTCGTAGAAGGCGTGCTAGGGTAGGTGACACGGCACAATTAGGCAATACCAGGGTAGATATACCAATTGCACTTCCGAACTGTTGGTAACGCATAGCCGCAACTACCGTCCAACTCGATCCACACTCCCGAATCAAAGGTGCGCACCAAATCATTCACAAAGTAATAGAATGGCTAATGATGAAGTGTGTCCGATTAGAGAAGCTACCTCCTTGGCCCGTCGATTGCTCCAATTTAGCCACCTTATGCTGACTCATGGGAGTTAGGTCCACGTAAATATACCTTTAGGATCGTCTCCACCATCCTACTTCATTCTGGAATCTCCACCGCGTACATAGTTATTAAAGTGGCTTTCGGTATCGAAAGAGAGTATGTCCATATCCGATCCCGGTCTCTTTAACAACCAATCGTTATTATAACTCGTGGTTATGTGAATTTCAAATGGTTTATAATTCATATCAAACATATCCCTTTCAAAACAATATAAATTCCATATCATTTTTCTTCTAGAATAATATTCATTTTTTTAAAGTAGTAGCACTTCCAAATTCATTTAATTATAACCCCTTTTGAAACATAAATGTTTAGAGATCATAGCACTTTAAAATTTTAACCTTTAGAACCATAACATATAACCCTTTAGAACATTGTAGCATTCAGAAATTGTCACTTTTAGAAAACACAGCAGTATAGAAGTGCTACTGTCAGAATTCGCAACAGTGCGGAACTGTCACGGTAAGGATTCGCAGTAGTGCAGAACTGTTACTGTAAGAATCCACAGCAGTGCAGAATTGTTACGGTAAGAAACTGCAGTAGTTTTTTTTGAATTGCTACCGTAAGAAATCATAGCAGTTTTGAATTGTTACTGTAATTCTTCCTACTATAATAGTTTATATGATCAAATAGTTTATACATTTACGGTTTTTATCAAAGTCATTCTATTCTTCCTATTATATTACTCAAATTTAAGCTACTAAGTCATTTAAGGAAATCACACCTTTAATTTAATAACTGTGTTACAAAGACATCAGTTTTAAAGCATAAATCTTTATAACAAGTTAAACGTATTTTTACATACATTTTTAATTTCTTTTCAGTATATGACATTTATCATTTTTATTCCCCAAATCATACCATTTCATTCGGTTAAACCTTACATATCAAATATACATTTTAACTTACATTTCTTTTCGCATAACATTTATCATTTTAATCACTTATAACAATGAATTAAAACTTACAATTTATAGGTTAGAATAAAATACTATTATTAAGTCAAATTGGCTTATAAAATTTCAATTAACCTTCATACTGTAAATTAGATTCCAAAATTTACATTTCCAACTATTTATTTCTTATACAAATTTTAACACATGTAAACAAATTTACAAAAATCCTTACATTAAATTTTAGTTGAGATTCATATATATAAATCCAAAATACATAATAATCTTTAGAAAATCATTTTAAAATCAACCACGAAGTCTGTATAAAATTCTCTACCCTAGGGTCAAGTAAATAAGGACATATATCATTTCAATCCTTAAATTATTAATTTTCGGGTTTTATATCATTTCAAACCCGCAATCCCAAGTCAAATAAAATTGCTCAAACCTATCATTTCAGCCCATAATAATTTTCCTTAATTAAGATCATTCGGGTATGTATCATTTCAACCCATAGTGAAGGAACTTACAGTGTGATTCTAGAATATTAAATAACATAAAATTATTCAACATATCATGACATATGATCAAACAGATATAATATTATATGAAATAACAAAATACAATCATATGAATGATATAATATAAGCATATGAAATAACATGATATAAACATATGAAGTAACAAGGTATGAACATATGAAATAACATGATATAACACATGAAATAACATTATAAATTCATAGGTGAAGTTTCAAACGTGCATATACATATCCTCACAATTCAATTGTCATTAATTCACCAAATCAATAAGTACGTATGTTAAGTGTGATTTTCTCACCTTTCTTTGGAAAAGTGATTCAAAGCGCAACACAAAAATCAACAAACTATGGACCAGTTTGAGTGAGAGGAGAATCCAAATCCGACAATTTAAAAAAATAAAATAAATTCCATATGTAAAAAAAATTCTCATAGAAATTTTTTATATATATATATGCAAAATACATAAGAGAGCTTGTCTAGGTTTGCATATGCTTGGTCTAGAGGTGGTTTTGGTTTGGTCTAGGCTAGGTTTGGATTAGGTGGGTTCGGCCATAGCTAGGTTTTGGTGGAGATAGGTTCAGCCATAGCTAGGTTTAGGGTTAGGCTAGGGTTTTTGATGAAGGGGCTCGGCTAACGTTAGGGTTTTGGTAGAGGAAGGCCCAGCCTAAAAGGGATTTGGTAACGGAGGAGGTCGTCATGGCCAAGGCAAGGCAAGGGGAAGGGGTTGTGGAGGTTCGTCCATGGTGTTTTTGGTTGGAGGAGAATAGGTAGAGGCCGAAAATTGTGAAGAAGAAGGAGAGAAAAGAAGAGGAGAAAGGGTTTTGTTTGGAGTTTGGTGATTAGGGAAGGTGGAGATAGGTGTGGCTGAAATTTGTGGAGGAGAGGAGGAGGAAAATTAGGGAGGAAGAGAGGAAGAAGTCCAAGGTTTTGAGAAGGAAGATGAAGGAGAAGAAGACTTACATTTTTCTGTGGAGGCACAAATGAATGGATGTGGAGGCTAACCAAAACCCTAGGAGATTATATATAGGTTACTCATCTAACTAAAGGTTTTCCAGCCCAAATGGTCTAAGCCCAAACAAATCAAAATAAAATAAAATTAGAAGTTATAGGGAAAATAACTACGTGTACTACGCCAAAAGTTATAAGTTTTTGAAATGTAGAATCCAAAATTTTACAAAACGAAAAACAAGAAAAATGCTAGAATTAAATTCATTTCATAAAAAAAAGTAAAAGTTCAAAATTCAAATTTTTAAAATTTTCACAGAAAGTCAAACTTTGACCAAAGTTGACCAAAATTTGTATTTTAAGAAAAATCTTTAATTTATTAAATTTGGAAACACATTTCACATCAAAACTGAAAATTATACTTTAAATTTTCCAAGTTTATCAAATTTAAAATAGTTAAATTCGAAGTTTCAAATAAATTTTCATTTAAAATATTTTCAAAATTTGTGGGTTGTTACACTCTCCCCCACTCAAAACTTTTCGTCCTCGAAAAGGAACGAGACACAGAAACAAAGAAGAATAAGGTAGGATAACGAATAGTACCTAGAACAAACAATTCCGGATTCGAAGCACGAATGCTCTCTTCCGTTTCCCAAGTACAATCCCAATCATTAGTGCTCCATTACACTTTGACTGGGTTGACAGATTTTCTTCGAAGCTGCCTCATACCTCTATCGATAATACGAAGTGGCTTTCTCTCGATAGTAAGGTTTGGCTCAACATCCAAACTCTCGAGAGCAGAAGGCTGAACAATCAAAGATGGATCATGAAGATACCGACAAAGATGCGCGACATAGAACATATTATGCACTCCAGAAAGTTTCTCAAGCAATTCAAAACAATAAGCTAAGGAACAAACTCTCTCTAAGATGCAGAAGGACCAATAAACCTAGGAGCAAGCTTCCCACTTCGACCCAAATGAATCACGTTTCTTAATGGACAGACCTTAAGGAAAACCTAATCACCAATCGAAAACTCCAAATTCCTCCTACGCCTATCAGCATACTTCTTTCGTTTATCTTGAGCAATCCTCATCTTTCTCCTAATCTCTTTCAACCTTCTCAAATGCTTCTAGAATCATATCTGGACCAAGAACCAAACGATTAACGGATTTAATCCAACAAGATGGAGATTTGCAAGGTCGTCCATACAGAGCAGCAAATGGAGTCATTTCGATACTAGCCTGAATTCAAAAGATGGAACAAGATAGATAAATGTTAAGACAACCTTAAATAGATATTTGATATTATACCTGATAACTATTGTTATAGGTGAATTCAACGAGATGGAGATGATCTTCCTAAGATCCTCCATAATCAAGGACACAGGCACGAAGAAGATCTTCCAAAATCTGATTCACT
This sequence comes from Allium cepa, assembly GCA_030765085.1. Lineage (NCBI taxonomy): Eukaryota > Viridiplantae > Streptophyta > Magnoliopsida > Asparagales > Amaryllidaceae > Allium > Allium cepa. The sequence goes on from CM060930.1 coordinate 247,985,321, forward strand.
CTTCCCATTTGACGAGTACCTAAAGATTCCTGAAAAGCTTTCCAAAACTGACTGGTAAAGATGGGGCCTCTATCACAAACAATAATAACAGGAACACCATGAAGCCGAACAATCCCTCTCATATAAATCTCAGCCAAACTAGGAGTAGAACGGTTAGATCTAACCAGAATGAAATGAGCTGACTTGGTCAATCTATCCACGATTACCCAAATACTCTCATTACCTCTCCTAGTCCTCGGTAATCCATCAATAAAATCCATAGAAACCTGTTCCCATTTCCAATTGGGGACCTCAAGAGGTTGCAATAATCCAGCAGTCTTCTGATGATCAGCCTTAACCTGTTGACAAGTCGCACATCTACTAACAAAAAGGAAGATATCACGCTTCATAACGCTCCACCAATACAGGTTCTTCATATCATGGTACATCTTCGTCACACCTGGATGAATAGAAAGTATGGATCGATGATTTTTCCGAAGTAACTCTTACCTCAATTCATCGACATTCGGGACACAAATCCGATTATTAATCCTCAAAATCCCTCTATCATCGATCTGAGCTCCACTTCCATCTTGGCTACTACCACCACCTCTGTAACAAACATTCTCCTTAATAAGCCTAAGCATCTCATCCTCATCTTGCTTGGAAATAATACAATCCATAAAAGGAGAAGAAACAACAAGTTGACATAACATCGCCTTCTTTTGACTCAAAGCATCGGCTACAACATTAGCTTTCCCTGGGGTATAGTTGATGTCGAGGTCATAAGAAGCTAGAAACTCAAGCCACCTAACTTGCCCCAGATTCAAGTCCTTCTGGGTGAAAATATATTTCAAAGACTTATGATCCATAAAGAGCACAAACTTAGTTCCCAAAAGATGATGTCTCCAAAGCTTCAAAGCAAAAACTATGGCAAGCAATTCCAAATCATGGGCTACATAATTAGCTTCATGGGTCTTCAACTGATGATTGGCATAAGCAATAACCTTCCCATCATGCATCAGAACGGCTCCCAAACCTTCACGAATGGCATCAGTGTATACCGTTAATCCCTCATTTCCATTTGGAACGATAAGAACTGGTGCGGAAGTTAGCTTGCGCTTCAACTCATTGAATGCAGCTTCACACTTATCATTCCATTTAAACTTAGCATTCTTACGAGTTAAAGCGGTGAGAGGTGCAGCAATTCAAGCAAAATTCTCAGGCAAGGCTAGAAAACTACGGATATCAGATGTAGTCCTGGGAGTTTCCCAATTCTAAAATAGAATAGGGAAAATAAGAACCGAGAAAAAGATAGAATAATTAATGTACAAAGGAAAGAAGAGAAGATAGACTTACATTGATCGCAGCGATCTTAACTAGATCAATAGAAACTCCATCACCAGAAATAATATGTCTAAGAAATCGGACTTCATCGTTCCAAAAATGGCATTTCGAGAATTTGGCTTTCAACTGATGACTTTTGAGAGTCTCAACAACAAAATTCAAATGGACTTCATGTTCCGCCTTCGACTTTGAGAAAACAAGAATATCATCAACGAAGATTAGAACAAACTTATTAAGAACATCACGAAAAACAAGATTCATAATGTCGATGAAGAAAGCTGGGGCATTAGTCAAACCAAAAGGCATAACTAACCACTCAAAGAAACCATCCTCAGAACGGAAAGCAGTTTTGGGAATACTTTCCTCGAAGATTCTGAGCTGGTGGAAACCGGTGGCTAGATCAAGATGAGAGAATATAGTAGCTTCATAAAGCTAATCGAACATATCATTAATGCGAGGCATTGGATATTTGTTTTTCATAGTGAGCTTGTTCAGCTCCCTATAATCAATACACATCCTCAAAGAACCATCAGACTTAGTGACAAAAACAACTGCTGCTCCCCATTCAAAATGACTGGGTCTGATCAAACCTTTAGAGAACAAGTCTTTGATTTGCTTCCTTAACTCAACCTTCTCATGGGGTGCAATTCTTCTGGGAAAAAGAACTATAAGTCGAGCTCCAGGAATGAGATCAATACGGAATTCGATTTCCCATTTAGGAGGTAAAGAAGTGACTTCACCCAATACGTCGGAATAGAGTTTGACCACAGGGGTATAATCAAAATCTCTAGGGGAAGAATCAAGAGAATAGAAACTGACTGCGTACTCCTGAGACAAACAGCACTGAATCACCAAAGGATCGCCCTTATGACCAACAAGAGAAACGGTTTGGGCTTTACAAGAAATAACAGCTTCATGCTTCTTCAGCCAATCTCCTCCAAGCAACAGATCAAAAGCATCGAAACTAAGAACATAGAAATCACCATAAAAACGATTGCCGAAATGGAAGAGTTTTACATTGTTACAAATCCTACTAAGGTTTGCGGGACCACCAATAGGAATAGTAACACACAAAGGTTCGGTTGCAAACGTAGGTGAAAGGATATGCTCAAACTTATCACAAAGGTCCATAGGAATGAAACTATGCGAAGCTCCAGTGTCAAATAAAACACGAACAAGAAGGTTAAACAAGGTAAAAGCGCTCTGGAGAGTACCTTTGGTATCACTAGGAGCAGGTGTCGTGGATGAAGTAACTACAAAGACACCAAATGGCTTGCTCTTCTGCTAAGTAGGACAATCCTGCTTGAAGTCGCCGAGCTGCAAGCAAATATAGCAAAGATGACGCCTAGTTAATTGAGTTGGAGGAACAGAAGCTCTGGCTAAAGTTGGACAATATTTGCATAGTGCCCTTTTTGGTCACACCTAAAGCAGGTGATGGAAGAAAGATCAATAGGCTGCTTCTGGGAAGAAGAAGATCCTAAACCTGGATTCTTAAGCCAATTCTGCTTCTGACGCCGGAAATTAGACTTTCTCTTCTAAGAGTTGTCAGACGAAGACTGAGATGATGTGCACAAGCAACGGATGATGCCTTCGAAGTGGGGTTCTCATATCTACTGGCCATATCCATCAATGGAGTAAAAGGGTTGTGCAGATGAGAAATCAGACGATCATAAAACTCTAGGCGAGATCCAGCTATAAACTTCTCATTCTTCTTAAGAGGGGTATCAATCAAACTAGGACCAAACTTGGAAAGTTCATCAAACTTCCTCTCATACTCAACAAATGACATATCCCCTTGCTTAAGGTCCATAAACTCCCTGTATAGCTGAGACTTCCCAGCCTATGGCATCCACTTCATCACAAAAGCCTCCTTAAACAAGATATCCAAACTTAAGAAAGATTCCAAAGGGATAACCTAAACCAAATTCAAAAGGACCGACTTAATACAATACCTAAACTGATCCCAAGAAATATCTTCCTCAACAGTGTTGGTTATAACAGATTCACACCAATCTAGTGCTGCCTCCTTCAACTGCCATGCTGCTAACTGGCGCTTCTGAGCGTCGGTGATCTCCAAACCAGCGAAAATCCTTTCCAAACCTCTCAGCCACCGCTGAGCCTCAATGATGGTCTCTGATCTTGAAAATTTAGTAACATCTAACTGGGTGAACTCCTTACAAAGAGTAGTAAACCTAACGGGTGCAAGTGGTGTTGGAACCGGGGCAATACCACGACCTCTGGCATTCCTACAATCATCTGGAATGTTCATGAATGAATTTTAGGACAAAGATAAAGGAAAAGATAGAAGAAACGATCCAACTAGACTGGAAATCCTAATTAAGGAATTCTATAAAATAAGGTGGATTTGAAAGGAAGGAAAATTCTAAGAAAAGGAATTGTAAAACAAGAAAAAATTTATGTCGAAAATAATCTTTTAAAAATCATTTAAAATCATTTAAAATTATTTTATACTTGAAAATATGTTCTCTCACAAAGAATGATTCTAAAATTGATTTTACTCATTCTAGGGTATTTCTACCCTATCTCTAATGAGTTTTTACCCCGTAGGCTAAGGTTTGCCAAAAACCAAAGCTCTGATACCAACTGTAACATCTCGCCGTTTTGGACCATTCAAATCGACAATAAACCACACATGTCAGACTTGAATAATTCAAAACAACAGATTGTTAATAAAATTTGAGGCAAATAAAATCAATCACAGAATCACAGACATAGAATATCATAATAACTCGCAGCGGAATAAAATAAACATAGGAGTTCATGAAGCTCCTAGATACAAAGTCTCAAAACTAATACATAATACCAAGTCTGGAAAAAAATACACTTGGAATGTTAGGTACATAAGTTCTCTACTGCAGAAACAAAAGCTGAGTGGAAATAATTGAAAAAAAATATCAAGTAGACGGCTAAATCTCTGGTGGATCTCTGCTCCAAAAAGGATGAAACCAAAGCTATGAAACTCAGGCTGACCCGAGCGTAAAGCAAAGAAACAAAACACTCGAATCAGGACATACGTACTTAATGTAAATCAACTCAAGTGAACTATAAAAGAAATGCATCAGTAACTTAAAGGATGCTTGGGATCGCCCATCTTCTAAGGATACGTTAAACTATCTACTATGTAGTAATATACGCTATTATAATAATGTCTAAAGTAGAGTAAACTATTAAAATAGCATTAAGGCGTTACCCATTTCCCCTTAACACATTTTATATATTCCCATAGTCTATACAGCATCGTAATCCCACTTGTACTGGGTGACGTCAGAGGGCACTCCATAGGTATGGTACAAACCAAACTCGTAGAAGGCATGCTAGGGTAGGTGACATGGCACAACTAGGCAATGTCAGGGTAGATATACAAATTGCATTTCCAGACTATTGGTAACGCATAGCCGCAACTACCGCCCAACTCGATCCACACTCCCGAATCAAAGGTGCACACCAAATCAATCACAGAGTAATAGAATTGTTAACTATGAAGTGTGTCCGATTAGAGGAGCTACCTCCTTGGCTCATCGATTGCTCCTGTTTTAGCCACCTTATGCTAACTCACAGGAGTTAGGTCCACATAAATATACCTTTAGGATCATCGCCACCACCTACTTCATTCTGGAATCTCCACCACGTACACAGTTATTAAAGTAGTTTTCGGTATCGACAGAGAGTATATCCTTATCCGATCCCAGTCTCTTTAACAACCAATCGTTATTATAACTCGTGGTTATGTAAATTTCAAATGGTTTATAATTCATATCAAACATATCCCTTTCAAAACCGTATAAATTCCATATCAATATTCTTTTCAAATAGTATTCATTTTTCCAAAGTAGTAACACTTCCAAATTCATTTAATTATAACCCCTTTTGAAACATAAATGTTTAGAGATCATAGCACTTTGAAATTTTAACCTTTAGAACCATAACATATAACCCTTTAGAACATTGCAGCATTCAGAAATGTCACTTTTAGAAAATACAGCGGTACATAAGTACTACTGTCAAAATTCACAATAGTGTAGAACTGTTACGGTAAGGATTCGCAGCAGTGCAGAACTGTTACTGTAAGAATCCGCAGCAGTGCAGAATTGTTACAGTAAGAAACTGCAGTAGTTTTTTTGAATTGCTACCGTAAGAAATCGTAGCAGTTTTGAATTGTTACTGTAATTCTTCCTACTATAATAGTTTGTATGATCAAATAGTTTATATATTTATGGTTTTTATCAAAGTCGTTCTAGTCTTCCTATTATATTACTCAAATTTAAGCTATTAAGTCATTCAAGGAAATCACACCTTTAATTTAATAACTGTGTTACTAAGACATCTATTTTAAAGCATAAATCTTTATAACAAGTTAAACGTATTTTTACATACATTTTTAATTTCTTTTCAATAAATGACATTTATCATTTTTATTCCCCAATACCATTTCATTTGGTTAAAACTTACATATCAAATGTACGTTTTAACTTACATTTCTTTTCGCAAAACATTTATCATTTTAATCACTTATAACAATAAATTAAAACTTACAATTTATAGTTCGAATAAAATACTATTATTAAGTCAAATCGGCTTATAAAATTTCAATTAACCTTCATACTGTAAATTAGATTCCAAAATTTACATTTCCAACTATTAATTTCTTATACAAATTTTAACACATATATACAAATTTTAACACATGTAAACAAATTTACAAAAATCCTTACATTAAATTTTAGTTGAGATTCATATAGAGAAATCCAAAATACTTAATAATCTTTAGAAAATAATTTTAAAATCAACCACGGAGTCTGTATAAAATTCTCTACCCTAGGGTCAAGTAAATAAGGACATATATCATTTCAATCCTTAATTTATAAATTTCCAGGTTTTATATCATTTCAAACTCGCAATCCCAAGTCAAATAAAATTGCTCAAGCCTATCATTTCAGCCCATAACAATTTTACTTAATCTAAAGATCATTCGGGTATATATCATTTCAACCCATAGTGAAGGAACTTGCAGTGTGATTCCAGAATATTAAATAACATAAAAATATTCAAGATACCATGACATACGATCAACCAGATATAATATGATATGAAATAACAAAATACAATCATATGAATGACATAATATAAGCATATGAAATAATATGATATAAACATATGAAGTAACATGACATAAACATATGAAATAACATGATATAGCACATGAAATAACATGATAAAATCATAGGTGAAATGTCAAACTTGCATATACATATCCTCACTTTCAATTGTCATCAATTCACCAAATCAATAAGTAAGTATGTCAAGTGTGAATTTCTCACCTTTCTTTGGTTGAAAAAGTGATTCAAAGCGCAACACAAAAATCAACAAACTGCGGATCAGTTTGATTGAGAGGAGAATCCAAATCCAACGCTTTAAAAAAAAAATCCATACGTAAACAAATAATTCTCATAGAAAAATAAAAATAGAAAATTATATATATGCAAAATACATAAGAGGGTTTGTCTACGGTTTGCATAGGCTTGGTCTAGAGGTGGTTTTGGTTTGGTCTAGGCTAGGTTTGGATTAGGTGGGTTCGGCCATAGCTAGGTTTTGGGGGACATAGGTTCGGCCATAACTAGATTTAGGGTTAGGCTAGGGTTTTTGGTGAAGGGGCTCGGCTAGGGTTAGGGTTTTGGTAGAGGAGGGTTCAGTCTAGTGATTTGGTGATGGAGGAGGTCGTCACGGCCAAGGCAAGGCAAGGGGTTGTGGAGGTTCGTCCATGGTGTTTTTCGTTGGAGGAGAAGAGGTAGAGGCCTAAAATTTTGAAGAAGAAGGAGAGAAAGAAGAGGAGAAAGGGTTTTGGTTGGAGTTTGGTGATTAGGGAAGGTGGAGATAGGTGTGGCCGAAATTTGTAGAGGAGAGGAGGAGGAAAATTGGAAAGGAAGAGAGGAAGAAGTCTAGGGTTTTGAGAAGGAAGATGAAGGAGAAGAAGACTTACATTTTTCTATGGAGGCACAAATGAATGGATGTGGAGGCTAACAAAAACCCTAGGAGATTATATAGAGGTTACTCATCTAACTAAAGGTTTTCTAGCCCAAATGGTCTAAGCCCAAACAAATCAAAATAAAATAAAATTATAAGTTGTAGGGAAAATAACTACGTGTAGTATGCCAAAAGTTGTAAGTTTTTGAAATGTAGAAACCAAACTTTTACAAAACAAAAAACAAGGAAAATGTTAGAATTAAATTCATTTCATAAAAAAAAAAGTAAAAGCTCAAAATTCAAATTTTAAGAATTTTCACAGAAAGTCAAACTTTGACCAAAGTTGACCAAAATTTGTATTTTAAGAAAAATCTTTATTTTATTAAATTTGTAAAGACATTTCACATCAAAAATAAAAATTATACTTTAAATTTTCCAAGTTTATCAAATTTAAAATAGTTAAATTCAAAGTTTCAAATAAATTTTCATTTAAAATATTTTCATTATTTACGGGTTGTTACACTTATCCTTCCCTAAACTCTAAACTCTTTATCTAATGTATATACAATTTATTGGTTGCATATTCTACAAAAGAGAAGGAATCTAATGGAGCATATGGGAAACGATGTAATCGAATCCAAAAGGAAGCTAGAAATTATTCGTGAGTGGAAATCTTAGTTTTTCACATTTTAGTATTTGTATGGTACAAGTTTGGATTTGTTTTATACCTTGAGGAATTTTGTTCACTAAAACCCTAAAACTAAACCCCTAAAATTCCCCCAAATGAAATGTCAATTCTTATATTTGGTGGAATCTCAATTTTTTTATACTAAAATAGTAGATATTGTTTTGTTATTACAATTCGAATATTTTATATTTTATTCCACTTCCAACTCTTCCGTATTGATGTTTTTAAAAGTTCTTAAAAGAAAATATGTTAGTAAATGGTGTGTAAGGTACGAATTCTCTTATTTGTAGTTTGCACTACCTATTTCAGTAATCTAAACATGAATCTAATCTTCACTTCAAGTTTGTTTATGTAAAAGTTGAATAGAATATAAAAGGTTTAAATTGTAAGTTTTATTCCTTGAAATAAAGATGTTGCTTCTAGTATATTAATATAAAATATGCTTGGTATTTAATTCTATTCTATTGTTACAAGTCTATTTGTTTGGGTAAGGATATTAGCTATTTTGTAAGTTATTTTACGGAGTTAGATTTGTATAAATTTGGAAGTTTTGAAATTTTAACGATCTGCATAGGACGCGGAAATCTTCGCATGCTTAGGAATATCTGGTTAGCAAATATTATGTACGTATAAATATTTTATTAGCTTATAAATATATTATTAACATATAATTAATAAAGTATTAATCGTGTAGAATAAATAGATTTGTAAATAGTATCAAAATCCATCTGAAGGATGTTAAGGATGGTTATGGAAATTAAGCTATAATTAAAGGTAGATAAGAAGTTTTACTATATGGCCTTAAATGCAAAATGTGATGAGGTATATGTACGGTAGTAGGTTAGGAGAGTGGAATTATGTCTAAGTTATATGGATGCGAAGTCTGTCACAAGCAAACAAAATAATTCTCAGCTAATCTGGCTACCAGTAGTGTGATAAGTACCCATGGTGGACATGAGGTTAGTCCCAATACTGTAGGGTAAATCCACCCAGTTAATCTGACTATCATTGCCTAAAAAATAGCTGGACTAATATGAGACGTTATAGTTTGGGTTACTTGTCATAAAATGTAGGACCTGCTTCTGGTTCAAGGGTATTAAGTGCCAGTTTTAAGGACCCCCTCCTTCTTATTTAAGAATTATTAAATGATCGAGATTATCATTTAGGTACGGTGGTAGGGAATCATAGGAGGGGTTTACACCAGAGTCGAGGTATTAAGTGGCTCTTCCCATAAAGAAATATTAAGTAGCCCGATACCAAGATGTGACGACCTACCTCGTGACCCACATTAACAAAGAGTTTTACTGAGTAATACTGTCTGTTAATGCAGAGAATAGGGCTTGTTAGGAGCGACCTTCCATAGCTTTGTCTTAAACATCTATTAAATACGTTGATTGGGTACTCTAATTTTTTTCTTTCTCAAGTGGATCGACATATTCAATAAATGCTTAATACAAAACTACAATGGCCAACATATCTATCAGAACAAAATATAACAACAATAAATACAACATATCACAGAATAGTAGTCAAACAAACATATATACACATGTTTTCATCACTATAAAATCAAACATTCCACCAAAATTTAAAACAAAAGCTTACTCATAAATTCATGCCAAATATTTAAAATTAGCGTCTCTTTATTTTCCTTTAAGATAGAGTTTTATAGTTAGGGAATACTAGATAGCTGTCTGCCTCAGATTATGTATTAAAATGATGGGGATCTGCTTAGGATATAGGTATTAAATGATCATATTCTACCTAATTCCCATTAAAGAGGTATTAAATGACATGGGTACTTTTGCTCACATTGTTATGACATGATAAATGGTAGTAGTGTGGGACTGGAAATGGATTTGGCCTACAGTTGAAGGTATGTTATGGAGTTGGACTGAAAGAGCCTTCGGGCTTACAGTCGGAGGTATATTTAGTAGGATATAGTATATAATACATAAGACTTATTTCTTATATAAATGGTACTGCCCAAATATGATTATGGTATGGCTTGATATTTTCGTTTATCCTACATTATTTTTATAACCTCTCCTCATTACAACACACAGATTAGGGAAGACAATGATTATTTAGAGGCTGAAGGCGGAGGTGAGGACTTATGGAAGTTATCTATCTATTTGATTTTTTGATGTACCCATTTTGAGACATGATATTATTGTTTTGGAATATTGTATTTTTGGCTATTTAAGACGATATGCTATATTTTCTAAGATTGAATCTTTACGAAATGGGTACTTGTTTCTGATATTATACTTTATACTTATGCTGTGAGATTCCGAAAGTATAGATAGATAACTGTTAACGCTAAAAAGTGCGCGCAAACACCCTGGTGTGATTTGTGATAAAGTGAAAGCACCACCCGTTTGCGCGGGAACTAAAAGTAAACAGAAAATAACGAAAACAGTAAAAGAGACAACAATTTTTATAGTGGTTCGGCTCAAAGTCAAGCCTACATCCACTTTACATCTTTTATTGCTAATTTGGTTACAACTCTTTCCATGATTCTTCAATTACCCTTTTGATACAATTCAACTTCAAGTTACAACATAATCGAGGCATGAAATCAGAACATCCATGTTAGAAGGCCCTTTGAATCCATCTTGAATGAATTAGATCTATTCCCCGAGTTGAAGCGTCTTCGGTGTTTGAAGTGTTGAAGGATTCGAGAAAACTGCAGAGTATCGGCCTTCTAAGAAGTATCCCCCGTCTCCTTTTCAGTTGGAGTAGGCGAGTTATTTATAGGAAAATTCTGGAGTTAACTCGGCTGTGTCATAGGACGTGGGCGACCTAAAAGTCCTCGAGGTAGCATAGGTCGTTGGCGACCTAAAGGAACAAATCTGAACGGGCTACATGCTTCGAGCGACCTAGTATGTGCGGCAGAGGAGTACTTAGGTCATGAGCGACCTAACTTGATAGTGCATAGGTCGCGAGTGACCTAACTTTGAAGAGGCAGTGTGTATGCGACCTAACTACAAAGCTCACTACGTCGTTAGGTCGCAGTTTCCTTAGGTCGCTAACTCGCTGGAGGCTTAGGTCGTTGGGTTGCTTGCCTTTGAACCTGCTAGGTCGCTACTGGTTGCTAGGTCACAACTGGTTGAACCGCTTTAAGCATTAGGTCGTGTCATGTTAGCTCGTTCGTCTTTTAGGTCGCTTTGTGTTGTTGACCACTAGGTCGTTGATGCTCTTTGACTAGTTGAGTTGCTTTGAGATAAACAATCTTTAACTCTTTTGGTCGATCTTTTGGTATCACGGCCTTGTCAAAAGGCAGGATAACAATAACTTTGTATATTATTCATTATATCAATTTTACTAACCAACAACAGCATTGGTATGGGCCTAATATTCGACGAGCTTTTATTGGGTTAAAAATTAGGCTCGTTTTAAGAAGGATTGTCACATTTGATGTCAGAGCTTAGGTTACCAATTCAATAGGGATAGGTATACGTAAGAGTGCATAGTTGTTATCTTTGAACATAATTTTTCAAAATCTTACTATATACACACATTTATTCGAACATACGCAAAAACACAAGGCAAATATTTATTTCAGCAAATAGAACTATCCTAGGAAGTTGTGACTAAAAGTGTAACGAGTGCCTTTCTTACACCGAAAGATGAGCCATTAAGGGTAGAAGAAAAAGAAAGATAAGAAGAAACTGTACAATCACAGAATCTCACCACGAAGCAGAATAACATATAATAAATAACGTAGTATATTACATAGCTGTTTCCATATATATATAATAGACTAGAGTCATTACATTACACCTTCAACTGGGTGGTTATAACTACATGCTCGTACAAAAATACATAGATCATACATAACACAGTGGAATAAAATAATAACTAGCTAACGGTGAAGCCACCTGCTCCAGGTCCTTCAAAAAGCTTCTGTGATAAACCTGGATCACTTGGCTTCTCATACAAATTTGAGTACCCAAGAGTTTTAATAAAAGAAAATAAAAATCTGGGTCAGACATAGATCTGTTGTCAGTAAACTCAAATAATTTAATTTTTACTTTTATAAAACACTTTGAAAATAAAGGGTATCTCATAAGACCAAGCCATACATAAACACAGACGGTTTTTACCTTACGATAACCAATACACTTTATATAGAAATCAAGTGATATTATCATAATGTCTAAGGTTTTCAAGTAAATAATTCGCATAGCTGAAGTTGTTACATTAATTAAATTCCAATACAATAGGTATACAACTAAGGCCGAAGGCACTTATTAGAGAATGGATTCCATACAATGACCGAGCTACTGGGGTACCGTCCGTCACGATGCATTTCTAGATAAAATAACCAAGGCCAAACCTATCAACCCTTGCCAACACAAGACCGGCTTACCATTTACTGCATAGTGTCGAATAAGATCACCCCTCGGTTAGGATCAGCAATCATACCGAAGCATAAATGAGTTAGTAGTAGGGACTCGAGATAGGGATGACCTTACTCTCATGGGTGCAACCTACCTAGCTTTGTTTCATCTCTCTTATTTTAGTCATTCCCGGTTAATGAGGCATGAGGCTACATTTACCTTTATTATAGCACTGCCACTTGGAATGCCAACATTGCCTTCCATATGTTGGCATAATGCAATCGCTCATCCATACAAGTTGTTCAGGAAATGAACGAACCGAAGGCACTATCTCCAGTACACCCATTTTTGAATTACCCTCTGTATTAGTAACAAATAGCCCTTTCATTTCAAACTCTTCATATTGGACCTTGTCTTTACTATTTCCAATTCGAACGTTTATGTTGGTTCGAAGTGGTTTTTAGATAATAACTAATATTAGATCCCAGTCTCTCCAAATTAATGCTCGATATTTTAAAAGGTCAAATTGTTTATAGTGGACTATCCCACTATCATGGTGTAAATATTTACATATGGAAATACGTTCCATATGCTTATATTATCATAACTCGCTTATGGAAATTAACCCCCTCATATTCATCACGTTTCCGAACTACGACACATGTGATAAATACAGGTCGACTTACTTTCAATAAAATGCATCATCGTTTTATTACAACTATTTTAGTTCATTTGGCTACTTAATATTGTACAAAGCAAACAAAATATTGGGAAATTTAAGTATCATAGAAACACATATGAAACAAAAATCACTAAGGAATTGCAAAATCAAAGTATTTCAAAGCAACTTAAATTGAATGGCACTTCAGAGCATAACTACAATCCAAATGCAATGCAAAACCAAATGCAATGCAAATTCATGACAGAAGCCAATATTTTAAGTATATCAAAACCAAAATCAACAAAAATGCACTTCAGGCCACATTTCAAGTAATTCCAAAAGGAGAAAAGCAATGTAATGAAAGGAATTTTTGTGTATGAGACGGAAAATACAGAAGTGCCTAAACCTAAAGCTTTGAAGAAGATGTTTGAACAAACTTTAGGGACTTGGATACTTTGCCTAACAATAAATAATGATAGGAAGAAATTGAAATCAAAATAGAAACTTCAGATGCATTGGCTGTCATGCTTCACAAGTGTTTCAAGCATTCAATTTCATCCATGAGGACTGTTGCACAAAACTTTTCTGAAGGTTAGTAACTTTTCTTAATGTACATAAAACGGAGAATGCAAACTATTAACAGAGTAATATTCACGTTTTGGTTTTGATGTAATTTTATTGAAAAATGTACAGCTCAACCATTGCAAGTAGAGGTTGGTGAACTTGAAGGAAAACTTGCTGAAGTTATAAGCAGCTATAATGCATTATGTAAGAGGATTTCCACTGAAGGGCTAGAGAGACTACAGACATCAATCAAGCCATTTTCTCGTATACATCAACCAAACAAAAATAATAAGTGACCACATCAACATCAACCTAACAAAAATAATTATAGCTAAACTGAGTTTGTGCATGCCTAAGTTCACATGTACATAAATTTCATTGACAAGAATATAACTAGCAAAGAAACATATTCATATATGAACGAGAAATATGCATATCACCGCATCCATTTAAACCTCTATTTATCCTTGGATCCTGCAAGCTATGTAAATAACATGGCAGACTAAAATATGTGTAAATACCATGGCAGTATAAAAAAAGAGCTTCTTTTATACTCAAAATAATTGTTGTGCTGCTGTAGCATAACTTGTGATGGTAAATCAAGAATGTAGCAATGATTATGTAAGGGACGTGGAGTGTAAAACTCCAACTTCCATGGAGTTCAATTCAAGATACCAGATCAAGTTGCCTCCTTCCCACCTTGTCCAAAGAAGCGGAGAAGTACTTCTATGTTTGAAAGCATTACCACCAAAAGGTTCTTTAATCCTGAGGCCCTTTTTACTCTGCATCAACTTTGTTGATTAACGCATTGACATGTATAATTTATATATTTATATTTAATTACTATTTTGGTGTCAACGTAGGGATATTCAGTTTTTCACCTTTTTATTTATTTATGGGCTGTAGTGTTGAATTTGTACTTCATTGATCATTTCTTTTGCTTACTAATTTCTCAAATGCAATTCATAATTAACTAGTTATTGTAAGCTCTCACTGACTACTCAAGTTACAAAGTTCAGATATCATCATCATCCTTGACAGCAGATGATTGGACCAACAAAAGTGATTCTACAGAAGAATTTATTTTTACATTCTTTGGCTATAGCTCCTAATTTCCTGACTGAGAGTGGAATATATTTGCAAGAAGCACACTGGTCACGTCCAAGATACCACTCTATTACAAAATATCTTAAAATAATTGGTTCAAATTTATCCTAAATTTTCAATAAAATTATATGATTTATGCAAAAAAAAAATCTCACTTCTAATAGAACTGTCAGGTTAGCATTGGTCTTGGAGAAAATATGTTATGTCAATCAATATCTATAAATAAATAATCGAAAAATGCTAGAAGAACATGAAGATTGGCGTAATTATTTGCTTTGATTATTTCTAACTAATAATTTAATGATCTACTGATATGATTGGTGTAATGTAAATACAAATTTATGTTCAAATAATTTCCTGAAACTAGTTTACACATCAACCGATGCTTAATTTAATTTAATAATCTACCGATGCTTACTTTAATTTAATAATCTACCGATGCTTAAAAAATGATGATAATCAAAATGGTAGAAGATTTGAAAATAAGGTTCTAATTGTAAAATCATACAATCCAGATTAAAATACTAGCAATTCACATCAACAGATAATATCAGATATTGAAAGCAAAATGAAGAGAAATAAAATAATACCTTCAGTTATGGTTTCAAAACTAGAGGGTTGCTGGATGGGTTAAACAACGGCGGAGATGGTAGAGATGGTGGGGATGATGGTGGGTGCTACGGTCGATGCTGAGTGATTGTCAATATTAAGGGATGTTTAGAATAGTTTGATTTTTAATTAAATTTGGGTAAGGGAAAAAGGGTTTTAATTTTCTAGCATTTGGAAACAAGTACTCAGGAGGAGAGCAAATTTTTATTTTCCCCGCGTTTATCACACCACGCATCGTTTTAGCATTCACATGGACCAATTCTGCTTGAAGGCAACGTTTTAGAATTGATTTTTCTTTTTTTAAATAGTCCATCTAGATAATTGCAGCATTTTTATTAAAACGCTGTGCATTTATGCTGCCAAAATTATATTTTCTTATAGTGATTAGAATGAAACTAAGAGGAATAGAAGGATCCTTACTCGACAAGTAGCGTCTCCACATTTTCAATGCAAAGACAACAGCTAGCAACTCCAGGTCATGCATAGCATAGTTCTTCTCATGAGCCTTCAAGTGCCTGCTTGCATATGCAATCATCCTACCATGCTGCATCAGAACAGCACCAATCCAACTCCACACGCATCTGTGTAAACCATGAAACCTACTATTTCCATCTGGAACAGCCAAAACTGATGCACTGGTCAATCTCTTCTTTAATTCTAGAAATGCATCTTCGCACTTGGGAGTCCGTATAAAATTCTCCTCCTTCTTAGTCAGTTTAGTCAAATGAGAGGAAATCTTGGAATAATCTTAAATAAACCTCCCATAGTATCCAGCCAATCTCAAGAAACTGCGAACCTCGGTAGGAGTTCGTGGTTGCTTCCATTCTTGAACAGCTTCCATCTTTGTCAGATCTACTGAAATTCCTTCTTTCATCACGATATGTCCCAAGAATCTTACCTCCATTCCAAAAATAGCACTTAGAAAATTTCGTTTCAAGACATGTCTCCTCAATGTCTCCAACACAACTTCCAAATGATGCTTATGCTCCTCCTCAGATTTGGAGTAAATAAGAATGTCATCGATGAAAACTAACATAAACTTACTAAGGACATCTCAGAAGACACGGTTTATGAGATCTACAAAATATGCAGGTGCATTAGTTAGCTCTAAAGGCATGACCAACCATTTAAAGAAACAATCGAGGCCTCCAAAAGCAGTTAAGGGTATACTATCTTCAGCGACCCTCACTTGATGGACTCCGGTAGCTAAATCCATATGAGAAAATATCATAGCTCCATGAAGTTGATCAAAAAGATCATAGATGTGGGGTAAGGGATACTTGTTCCTAATGGTCAGCTTATTCAACTCCCGATAGTCCATGCACAACCTTAAAGATCCAACTTTGCCGCAAACACCATAGCAGATTCCTAACTTGAATGACTAGATCCAATCAACCTTCTTCTTAGTAGGTCATTGGTTTTCTTTTCTAATTCATTCCACTCTTTCGGGGCCATCCTTCTCTTGGGTTGAATCACAGGTCTAGCACAAGGGACCAAATCCATATGGAACTCTATCTCTCAGTGCAGAGGTAAGCTATTGACTTCTTCAAACACATCGGGAAAATTCTTAACAACTTCTACATAACTTAACTTATTCTGGGATAATTCCAGGGCATACAAGAAATTACACATATTAATACCAGGATTCTTGCATGATATTTTAGCAATTCTTCCCAACTTAGTTTCTAACGATACGGTCCTTTCAGCACAATCTAAAATAGCACCATATTTCGATAACCAATCCATACCTAGAATAATATCAAATCCCATAAATTCTAAGACATATGGTTGGCAAGATAAGTGATGAGTAAGGTAGAAAATTGGCACATCTTCATGAGTCATATACAAATGGGTTACACCACTATGGGGTTAGACACACACATAAAGTTTTCTATAATACTAAGAATAAGATGAAATTTACCTACTAATTCACAAGAGATAAAACTATAAGTGGCACTAGTATCAAATAATGCTCAAACGAAAATACCATTAATTAGTATGGGACCTTCAAGGATGCTTTTTCCCCTCACACCTGTTGAAGCTGACGGTTCATCCTTAATGGCGTACACCTTCTTCATGAGTAGGTAGACCTTAATCCTATAGCCCGACTGATGACAATTAAAACAAAGAGACTTCAGGACCATTGGAGGGATGGGCCACCGTGCTGCTTCAGAGTTTCACGGTTCGGATAAGACCTTGAAATATGACCTCTCTACTTCCACAGGTAACAACAAATATTCCTGAACTTGCCTCCTTGACCTTCTCCCTATTTCCCTTTTCCTTAATTCTTCCAATCTGGATTGAACTTCCTGTTTTTAGAACCATCTCCACTAGTATTTCCACCAATTGGTGCTACTGGAGTAGGATTCTTCTTTATTAAGGCCTCGTACCTCAGAGCCATATCAACTAAATCCATAAAAGTTTCTTCTTTTCGAAGGCCTCATAACTCAGAGCCATATCAACTAAATCAACAAAAGTACTCTTAATGTGAGCAGCCATTTTCTCATGGTGCTCTTCCCTCATACCCAAAACAAATATCTTATTTTTATTTAAGAGGGTGTTGATCAATTCCAGTCCAAAACAAGATAGCTCATTGAAATTCATCTCATATGCCGCTACATATAGATCCCCCTGCTCCAAGTCTATGAAGTTCCGGTACACCTCGTCCTTTCTATTGTTGGCAAGAATTGGTCCTCAAAAACTTCTTTAAATCGGGCCCATGAAATTTTTTCTTCTAGAACATTTGCAGTGGGGGAGTCCCACCAAGATGTCGCTCCCTCTTGCTGTAGCCATGCTACTAAGAATCTTTTCTAAAAATCAGATAAACCAAGACCATTAAAAATCTTTTCACAAGATCGCAACCAAACTTTAGACTCGGTTCCCTTAAATGGTTTCCCTCCTTGATTGGTGTAATCCTTGCATAAAGTTGCAAAATTCACTCTTGGTTGCTCTGGAGCCGTCTCTTCGGCCATCCGAACTCCTCCAGGATTTGGGGTTCGACCATTTATAGTTGTAGTGCTACTTGCTCCCTTACCTCGTTAACCTCTATTACTCATGTCTTAGTACCTGGACATAGTATGATAATCTTAGAATGCTTGGACGAGACAAATCTTTAAAGAAGGGTATTAATCAAACCTCTCAAGCTGATCCATCTATCAGATATATATATATACGAATAAAATATTACAAGTAAGCACTCTCGAAGTTGACCTCAACCTAAAGCCTAAGTATTTTCTCAACCTGGCTTTGGAACCAAAATTGTAACGATGGCCTTTCTTGCATCGAAAGATGAGCCATTAAGGTTAGAAGAAAAAATATAAACCACATAATCATAGAATCTCACCATGAAACAGAACAACATATAATAGATAACATTGGATATTACATAGTCATTTCCATATATATAATACAATAAAGTCATTACATTACAACCTTCAACTAGGCAGATATAACTACCTTCCCGTACAAAAACACATAGATCTTACATAACACAATGGAATAAAACAATAACTAGCTAAGGGTGAAGCC
Organism: Allium cepa; assembly: GCA_030765085.1. Lineage (NCBI taxonomy): Eukaryota > Viridiplantae > Streptophyta > Magnoliopsida > Asparagales > Amaryllidaceae > Allium > Allium cepa. The sequence goes on from CM060930.1 coordinate 248,004,132, forward strand.
ACCTGCTCCAGCTCCTTCAATATTCTTCCGTAAGAAACCTGCATCACTTGGCTACTCATACAAATTTGAAACCCAAGAGTTTTAGGAAAAGAAAACATAACTATGGGTCAGACATGGTTCTGTGTGAGTAAACTCAAACAACTTAATTTTTACTTTTATAAAACACTTTGAAAATCAAAAGTATCCCATAAGACCATGCCGCAAATAAACACGGACAGAATTTTACCTTACGACAACCAAAACACTTTTTATAGAAATCAAGTGATATTATCAAAATGTCAAGGGTTTTCAAGTAAATATTGCACAGAGCCGAAGTTGTTACATTAATTGAATTCCAACATAATAGGTATACAGCTAAGGCCGAAGGCGCTTATTAGAGAATGGATTCCATACAATGACTGGGCTACTAAGGTACCGCCCATCACGGTGCATTTCTAGATAAAATTACACCGATGTCAAACTTATCAACCCTTGCCAACACAAGACCGGCCTACCATTTACTACACAGTGCCGAATAAGATCACCCCTTGGTTGGGATCAGCAATCGTACCGAAGCATTAATGAGTTAATAGTAGGGACTCAAGATATGGATGGTATTACTCTCATAGGAGCGACCTGCCTAGCCTTACTGCATCTCCCTTGTTTTAGTCATTCCTGGTTAATGAGGCCCGAGGCTACATTTACCTTTATTATAGCATTGCCACTTGGAATTCCAACATTGCCTTCCATATGTTGGCATAATGCAATCACTCATCCATACAAGTCGTTCGGGAGATGAACGAACCGAAAGCACTATCTCCGATACACTCATTTTGGAATCACCCTAAGGGTTAGTAACAAACAGAACTTGCATTTCAAAGTCTTCATCTTGGACCATGCCTTTAGTATTTCCAATTCGAGCATTTACGTTAGTTCGAAGTAGTTTTCAATTAAAAACTAATATCTGATCCCAGTCTCTCCATACTAACGTTCGATAATTTAAAAGGTCAAGTTGTTTATAGTGGACTATCCCACTATCATGGTGTAAAGATTTACATATGGAAATACATTCCATATGCTTATATTATAAAATCCCGCTTATATTTACATAAGGACTGCAAGGGAGCTCGATGAAGGAGGAGTTCAAAAGGAGATTATACCACTACCATGAGGAGGGACACTTCAAGAATCAGCGTCCAAAGAAAGTTAAGGAGAGACAAAGTGGACAAGCTTATGCCCTTGAGACTGTACCTATCTCAAGTATACCTTCTCCTAGAGATAAAGGAAAGGCTGCAATGGAAGGTACAACTATTGTTTTCGAGAATACTATTATTCGTACCTTATTTAACTTGGGAGTATCTCATTCATTCGTAGCTAGAAAGCTAAAAATTTAGTTAACTCCTTAATTCTGAAAACCCATGTTGTCACAGACCTAATATTCGTATCGAATCCTATTAGGGGGTCAACACACCTTTTTTTAATTTGTGAAGACCTAGTTGTGGACATATATAATGTCGATTTTACATATAACGTGTATGTTACTAGTTTCGAAGGGTATGGACTTACCTAATGGATGGATTAGTTACCTTACTACGAGGTTGTCTTAGACTGTGATAAGAGGATTGTATGGTTAGGGAGTTGTAAGGGGCAAGATATAGATGTTCATTGTATACCATAAACTCAATCGAAGTAAGCTATTTATATTCGTTGAGCCTACCGCAAGATGAGCTCTAATCTGTGCTCATAGTTCGAGAATTTCCTAACATTTTTGAAGAAGTCTTTGGTCTTCCACCTCGAAGGGAGATATAGTTCGAAATCGATTTGGAGAAGGGCGCTGGACATTGATAGTGTTAGTGGTATGCCCTAAGGGAAATTCTGTAATTTATTAACTCCGAAATCAATTCTTGTTCGAAATAAAGGTGTTTCGTCTTTCTGTTATATATTTGTTATAAATAATTAAATGTTTAATTAAAAATATATTTAACAGAAAATCCATAAATGACGTGTTTGTGATAGTAATTACAATTATTGTAATCATGAGTATTGGATCACATTGTTACAAAACACATCATTTTAAATGCTCCTAGTCAAGATGCATCGACACTGGATATCGATGTATCCGTTGAGACTAGAGTGCGTAATGCTCTCCAAATGTTGGGTAGTGTATTACTCATGATTGCTGGGGGTACCTAGAGGTTATTTACTGATATTTATTGGATACCTATAGAACAACTCGCTCGGTAGCTTTATGTTGGTTAATATAACTAAGGTCAAACAGAAAATATCAATGTGACTAATTTACCCAATTCTTTCGACTTGAGAATACTATCAACCTTCAATAAAATCAAAGTCAAATCATGGAACGACATCCATCAAGTGATCATAGTTGGGTCGAGTGGAAGTATTGGAAGGAAGGCACTATTCAAGAGAGGATTCGTTACTTCAGTTATATGTGGTTAATATCATGGTCAACTCAAGTCAACCCAAAGTCAAAATCTCTGGCCAGAGTAGTACTGTTAATAACAATTGTTATTATTGAACCAAGGATTTTGTGTTTGGATTATAGAGTTGAATATGGACAATATTGGAATTTTGACCATTATCAAATTCCATAAATTCAAAGTGATACAGTTTTGACAAAGAGAATTAGTGTATATAAATGTCACTAACGGGTAACGCTTATTAAATTAAATAAGATTTTATTGAAAAATGAATAAGCGATAAATTTGGGCATAATGTCACACCACTTGCTAAGTGACGTGTGAACGTTAACATTCGAATAGTTCGGTGTTAATTGCAGACCAAATTTACACCAAAGAGTTGCACAACTAAAATGATGAATTGCCTTAAGACCAAATGACATAATTAGTTTATAATTTTTTAAAATAAATTAAAGTAATTAATATTTATGAAATATTAATTATAAAATTTGAACATGGTTTGAGAAATAAAAATTGTTATATATTTATAATAATTATAAATGTACCGATCGATATACGATATCGATAAACGATTAAATTAGATTTAATTGTATAGAATTTTGGCTTGGGCTTAAATGGGTTTAAAGCCCATCATTAGGCTACAAATTTCGGTTTTGACAAGTTATTAGAGGTGACTAAAACTTAGGATTAGACCTAAAGGTGGATGGCTAAGATTAAGAGATAATAGGTAACGAGATTGCCATAATATATCTCTTGTACAAGGCTATATATATGGATCTCTAAACCCTTAATCGAAAACAACTTTTGGCTACCATAATTATCAAGTTTGCCGGACGAAATTAATCACCATAATAGTTCTAAGAATCTCAAATCAATTCAAGTTAAGTAAAAGCACTATTTGATAGAAAATGTCGACGATTCCGAACTTGCAATTTGACGGATCGAGCATAACTAGGGAAGGGACTTCATTGATTCACATGGACTCAACGACATCATCTATTGGTATTTTATTTATATATTACAGTAATTATATCATACTTTATGATTTAATATTGATTAATCTAAATCTGCATATATATTAATGTGCATATCTAATTATGTGAAATTTTCGTAGATATATGTAGTTGTCATAAATTAGTTTGGTTATGTGCATGGTTATATTATTATGTATTATAATTTATGCATAATAAAATCTAATTTGTTGTAAAAATTAAATTTTGTCATTATTAATTATTTTATGTATATTTATATATTAATTTAAATATAGACTAATGTATATTTTAAGCATATAGTTACATATATGTATATTTATAATGTATAAACACCTTATAATTTTTCCTTACGCCTACTTAAATATAATATGAATTATCAAATTTGAGAATAATATTTTTATACATATAAATAATTTTAAATTATCTTTTATTGATTATTTAAAGTATTTATTATATCTAAAATAATTATTACACTAAAAATTCTATTTTATATTTTTTTAAATTACTACATCTATGAAAAAACCCATGGAAAAAATTTCAATTTTTTTTGTTAATATTAATATTTTTAATAATTGAATTACTTCGGTTGAACATTTCTTTTATTTATTACAAATAATATTTTATTTCAAAAAATCATGAAAAAAATTTGAACCTGTATTTTATGATCCTAAATTTTCATAAATTTTAAAATTTTATTTTTTAATATTTATTACTAATACTTTTAAATTTTACGATCAGAAGTATTTATTATATATATATATAATAACGATAAAATTATAAAATTATTATTTTACGTTTGTTATGCTAATTTCGATCTAGAAATAATTTAAAAAATATATAATTATATTTCAATTATTTGAATGCAATTAATTTTTTTTTTTTCAAAGCAAGCCGGTTTTATAGTGGTCCGTCCACTATTTATTACGAAAGTAATAAAGTTGAAGTACAGGAGTAAGGTAAAGCACCTTAACTACTAAGAGATAAAATGGAAAATACAGCACAGGTACGAGACAAATATGTCACCGTAACTAAAACTAGGAAAAAACTAGCACTCCTCCGAAGAGGAAGACATCGCATCAGTTCCATCCACCAGAGAAGTGACTAAAGGCACGGACCCACAAATGTTTTAAATTAAATATATATATATATATATAATTAATTAATTTTGAGACTTTTAGTTATAAAATATACTTTAAATATATGTATACATATTTATATAAACATATTTTGCATTATAGATTTATGCACATATTTAGACAACATACAATATATACAAAATGAGCTAATGTGTCCGCTGCGATGTAAATCCCAACATCTATATACGGGTATGTTATACCCTTCACGCATTATTATGTTACACATGCACACACATATGTATATGTATATGATACATGTATGTATATATATATATAAATTAAATCATTCAAATTAACTTTACATTACAAAATACTTAAATTTAAATTAAATACATGATTTTATTTAAAAAAAATAGAATTGTTATAAATGAATTAGACTTCATAGGCCCAATAAAGATCCAATAGGATAAAAAAATTAAAATACACCCACTACTACCGTTGCGGACTGGTCCAATTCCAACGATGGTATCGGAGCCCAATCGCCTATGCGGTTTAAATTAGCATGTTAGGGCTAATTTGTTAAGCTCGCCCACCCAGTACGGTCTAGAAAGGTAATACCTAGGATTGGAATTGTGTAATCAAATACCCTGTCCTACCTAGTTACCGTCCTGACCTGAAAGGTGAAGTTAGCACAAAGGTTGCTCCTAATAGAAAAGGACCAACATAATTTGGGCCTTGGGCTAATTTTCAAAATTTCCTTGAAAAATAAAGTAAAAGAATTTAAATCCAATTGTTAAATTTGAAATAAAATATATATCTATTATAATAGTTATAATGCATCATATTTTTCAAAACGTTTGAAAAACAAAATAACATAATTTTTGAAAATTCTAAATTTTATTAATAAGTTAATTAATAAAATGTATGTGCATGTAGTAAATATATTATGAAATATGTTATGATTTTTAAAACATTTAAGGTATCATAAATATGCAAGCATACATATGAATAATGATTTTCGAAATCAAGGTAATTTAATTAATTTAGTTAAAAGGTTAATCAATTGAAATTATAATTACACATGTATATAATATATGTGTTATGCTATAAATGTTATAGTACATAATAAATATAAATGTTTTATCAATATAAAATTAATTAAATATGATTTAATTAATACAATATTATACACAAGACTGTTATATAAGTAATGTGAAATATAAAAAGTATATAAATAAAACTTATATAATATGAATGTATAAACCCATAATAGACCTAAGAAATAAACACATACATAATCGTGCGTATATCGTGATTTATGATGTGTCCGACACTTGAATCACGAGGGCAGTTCATAAGAATTACATTATTTCATAAGTTGATATCTCTCAATTTAAATAAATTACTTGCATACTCCTTAGTTGTTGTGCAAACCCAATCTAAGGATGTTATGCGTAGTATTATTAATATATTGAATAGACGTGGTAAGATAACTACATGTATTTGTTGAGAAAACTCAAGGAACATATACTATACTTAGGCCATCACAATATGGTAGGTACTGGTGAATAATTTCATTTCGATTTGTTGAGCAAACTCAAGGTCAATATGAAATTAGGATAAGGTTCTAAGGGTTAGGAGTTGTATGTAATACTACCGATAAAAGGTTACCCATTGTTCGTGGAGCAATGACTTGTTGAGCAAACTCAAGGTCAAAATTCCAAGATGAACAAGTCCTAACACCTACTAGTGAAGTCGTAAGACTTCTATGTTTTGACTTAGGGTATGGTGAAACATAAAAGTCTAGTGGGAGCTTATTAATAAAATGAAACATAGTCTTTAACCTTACTAATATTATAAGAACATCTATCATGTTTTGTCCTAGTAATCTACCATTTAAACTTGTAGAAAATGTCAACTCCAAAACTGTTTTTTGAAAGTGACAAACTCACTGGACCTAACTATACCGACTAGCTAAGAGCAATTCAAAAACATTGACTTATGAGCACCTTTGGACTTCTGTTACATGTGGACCCAAAATAGAACCTGTTGATGGTGTAGACCCTGAAGAACGACTTGCTTATTTAAAGTGGCAATCTAACTTAGTGATCGCCCAAGATTTCATGTTATCTACCTTAGACAAACCGTTGCAAAGACAACATGAGAACATGTCTGTCCATGAGATTTTTAATAGTCTTAAAGCTCTTTTTGGTAAACAGTCACGTTCTGCAAGGTACAAGCTTTCGAAAAAACTATTTAATGCCAAAATGACCAAGGGACAGAAAGCAGACAATTATGTTCTAATGATGAAAGGCTATATTGATATACTTGCACAATTAGACCTAGAGATAAGCAACAAAATGCTAGTACACTTGGTCCTTGGTTCTCTCACTCCTCAATATGAATCGTTTATACTAAATGACAATATGAACCAATTAAATGTGAATCTCATGGAGCTCCTCAATATGTTGAGGTCAACCGAGTCAACATCTAAAGTTCAAGGTGTCGTACTTGCTGTGAAGGGAAATGCATCATCTTCGAAAGGTTGGAAGAAGTGGAAAAGAGATAGTAAGAAAAAGAAAAGTAAGAAGATAGATGACAAGGGTGAATGTCACCGTTGCTACAAGAAAGGTCGTTGGAAGAGAAACTGTCTCAACTACTTGAAGATTGTCAAGGAAAGGAAGCAGAATGGTTCTGCATGTCACGTTCCGAATTCCAGCGTTCCAAAACCGGCATCCGTACTTCACTTGTACTCGAATGCCGCAGATCCAATCGTTGAAATTCGACTCGTGCCGGAGCTTATAACATAGTAAGTATAACAACACAGCGGAACAAAGAAATAAATGATATCATATACAACTCCAATGAATACAATATCCAGAATGATATACAACAATGATATCTATAAGTTACATGAATATCAGAGACAAATAATGATACAACGGAAACAACAGAAGTGATAACTCCAAATGATCTGTAAAAGTGAATGACTCCAACGATTCCAACATCAAGCTCGAACCACCATCACGGTGAACCACAAAGGAAGCAACTCCGATGAATGAACTCCAAACAGTGAACTAGCTCCAGATAATCTACTAAACCTGACTATCTGAAAAACCCAACTCTAGACTGCCTGTGTGGAAAATTGTGGGCACCCAGAGTTTAGGAAGGGAACAATAAACTCCGAGTCAGTTATGGGACTGGTATGAGTAACAAAAACAGTTGTTTGAAATAAAAACAGTTCAAAAGAGAAATCTGATATGCTTTTTGCAAAATGAAACTACCATAAGGCCTTCCGCCACACACACAATGCAAACGCAGAATTGGAGGAGATTTCTCCTTAACTACCATGTTCAATAGCAGGTTACCGCCACATTCCATGGCAGGTTATACAACCAAAACCGTACAGGCTTTGTATTGTTTCTTTGGATTTCCAACAAATGGTCAGGCTAAGGAACTTCCTACTGCCACATGGGTACACCTCTAAAGGGACATCCCGAGAACTAACTAGCTCTCTTCCAACACAAGGCCGGGTTACCTCTGTAACTAGGTAACTACTACACGAATATGCCATTCCCCGGTCGTTTGCGACCTTTATCTGAGGCCTCGATACCAAAAACCACAAAGTAATAAATATGCGGTAACCACATAGGTTAAATATCAGGGCTCCATACCTGATACCACCCTTTTCCATAACGAAATGACATACCCTAAAGGGTGAGACACTCATAACCTTTCCGCATCTTTCCTGTTTCAACCATTTCCGGGGTGTGAGGTCCCGATGAGGTCTCGTCCACAAAGCTACGCTTTTTCACAAAGCCATGCTTTGATCACAAATGATCATCACACAACATCACTCGGCATGTCACATTACCAAATTGGGAGTATATCACTGATAACCTTTAACTACATAATCTCTGAGCTCATACGTCTCAAAGAAGGGTGTTAAGCTAAGAGAATAAATTCTCCACCACCAACAGATATGTATTTGAAATAAATCTGTTTTATATCTCAAAGTGTAATGTCAGACATGCAACCATACAAGTCTGCTCCGGGTTCGAACAGAACCGAAGGCACTTCTTCCAATAAAGGAAGAAGCCCTTGCAATCCGGGTATTCACAATCCCGATCGGACTTCCCATCACTTAGGGAATCTCTATACCGGAGCAACTCGGTGCAGAGACAATCGACAGGTTATCCTATCGTTTTCACAAATACCCGGTCTTCACCATCGGTCTTCAAATGCTATACATATACGACGTATCACTTATTCGGAATGGATTATATGACACAAGGGTCCTCTCCCGCCTAATCCGAATAATGAGAATAATATTTCGAAACATATGGATATAGGATTTCAGTTAAGTCACAACTTATTACCAACATCTTTCTTTTAGATGGTTTAGACAAATTACCATTTTAATCTTTTAAACAAAAAGATTCATTTAACAAAGTTCACCCAGTTTGTCACAAAGATCTATTCATGGATTTTCAAATCGATTTCCATTTCAATTGGATTAATTCATTAAATCTTTAAATCAAAGAATTAACTAATAGCTTTCAAACCTTTTCCAATTCAAATCTTTTATATAAAAGATACCATTTCAAATACTCTTTTATTTCAAGACAAAGTTCAACAACCTTTCATAAAGATTAATTCATAGCCTTCAAAACAGTTTAATTTCAAATTAAAATCCTTTTAACACAAATGGAAATTTCTTTCGTTATATGAAAGCTATTATTATTTGAAAACTGATAGTTTTTGTTTTGGGGAAAACTGATTACAATTTTACATGAGTTAAAGCCACTCAAGTATAAAACTTGAATTTAAATGTAAACTTCCAAACCATACTTTTAAATGGTAAAAAACCCATATAAATACCTTTATAATTTGTATACTCTTTTTAGACCAAAATTTCCAAGTCATTGAATTCAATGTCAAATATTGAATTCAAATTTAAATCAAATTATTTAAATTTCAAGTTTTATTAAATAACTTTTATTTTTGAAACTCATTTCAAAAGTTCTCAATTCCTATTCCAAACTAATTTGGGTTAAAGAATTCAAACTTTAAAATTAATAAAAATCTGTGACTTAATCGATTTCCTCGTGAAATCCATATTTGTGTGTGTATGGTGTAGTCCAGGGGTTTAACACAATAGTGCAACAACATCATCAGTCATCACAGATCAAAATACAGGAATATAGTTGATAAGCGGTATAAACAGTAACACTTATCTTTCATATGCAGATCACAGATATATATATATATATATATATATATATATCACAGATAGTAAATTATATTCATTCCAGATAAATAAATTACGGATCACCACACAAATCAGAATATATCACAAAGCATCACATATCAAGGATATCAAACAATTCAACATCTAATATAATCCAAACATCCATAGATAGGATCAATTTAATTATCTGATTAATTTAAATCAGATTAATTACTTATGAATTACTAATCCTGGTTAATTAACATTTATAATTTACAAATCATTTTGATTAATTACTCTTTAATCATTTATTAATTTACCATTTATAATAAATTAATTAATCTTTAATTGTAATTCATCAACTTTTAATTATTAAATAATCAACCTTTAATTATTTAACTTTCATTTAATTAATTATCTTTAATTTATTAATTAAATTAATTAATCCTTAATTAATTATCTTAATTAACTACTCATTATAAATTAATTAACTTTAAATTATCTAATTAACAATTCTTAATTACAGATAAATTAGACACTTAATTATTAATTAACCGATCTTTAATTATAAATTAATTAATCTCTAATCACCTAGTTAATTACCATTATAAATTAATTAACCATTCTTAATTATAGATTTATGCACATATTTAGACAACATACAATACATACGAAATGAGCTAATGTGTCCGTTGCAATGTAAATCCCAACTTCTATATATGGGTATGTTATACTCTTCATGGATTATTTTGTTACACATGTACACACATATGTATATGTATACGATACATGTATATGTATACGATACATGTATATATATATATATAAATTAAATCATTCAAATTAACTTTACATTACAAAATACTTAATTTAAATAAAATACATGATTTTATTTAAAACAAACTTAGAATTGTTCTAAATGAATTAGACTTCATAGGCCAATAAGGATCCAACACTACTAGAACTACAGTATATAGCCACGACAGGGTCCCAACAGCCGCCAACGGGAATTTCCAACGGCTCGTTATTTTTTAAAAAGCCATTGGTAACCGTTGTAAAAATACCGTTTGCTGCCGTTGGAAGCTGTTGGAAGTATTCGTGTAGACCTACAGCAAGCCGAGAGCAACATCATTCTCTCCTCCTACCACCAAAAACCCAATATCCTTCACCATCTTCCTCCACTCCACTTTTCTTGCTCCCAGCCTCCCCCACAACCGGCAGCCACTCCGACGCCATCAATCAACACCAGCGGCCTCTCTCCATCCAAATACACTCCAAAATCAGGTTTTGCCTAAAACCCTAAAACTTTATATTTTGCTAATTTTGTGTTTAATTTGTTGTTATAGTTGTATCTAATGGCTTATTGATTGTTTATTATACCAAGCTAAGTGCTAATTACAATTATTACCATCCAAATGTCCAAATTGGTTGTGTATATATATTATGCACATATATACATATGTTGATAATTTAGTGTAAATGAACATTTGAGTTAGCGTTAGATTACTTAGGATTGATCTAAATTATTTTGTGTATGTTTTGCAAAATATTAGGCAAACATGAATTAGTCGAATATTTTACGAACATGAATTATATCTTTTACAAAATATATTAGTATTAGATAAGTATATAATTTAGCATATATATGCACATGAATTATATATTTTGCAAAATAGTAAAAATCATATAATTTACTATATATTTAATGAAATAGTAGAATATAAATAAAATAATGCATAATAAGCTTTATTTTATATATTTAATAAAATGGTAACATATGAACAAAATTTAAATCCCTTAGTGAATTTTTGGCCCCGTCTGACAAGTGTTGTATACAATCGTTACATGAATATTCGTTTTTATTGCAAAACAGATATTCATATTCATCTCATACAATATTTGTTGGATTTGTCCCTGTATTGGACAAGTTACAGACACTATAAAGTAATTCGTTTCGTAAATCATATCGTTATAAACGGTTCACAAAATTTCGACGACATTTCTTTTTCGTTCCTTATGTACATGCATATGTGTACGATACAAGGAACACGGGGAAAGTGCTGCCGAAATTTTAGGAAACCGTTTATAATGATATGATTTAAGAAATGTAATTACTATTGTATTTGTAATGGGAAGTAGGATGACCGACCATCACAAAAGGTACAAAAATGTAAACAAAATAGCAAGAAATATAACTTTGTATATAAACGAAAATGGATTATAAAAAACAGTAAAATCTAAATGTGTTTATCGAATTTGATTAATAATTTTTTTACTATTGATCATAGGTTTTACAGTAGGAAAATGGTCAATTATTTTATTGATCGGAGCTGAATGTATCAAAGAAGAGAAAGAGGAGGCTCAATAAGTAAACATTTTCTTAACGGGGTAAATGTGTTTGTCTAATTTTCTTTAAGTAATATTGGAAACGATGTATAAATTCGTTGTCCATGTAGTAGGTGCGGATTGTTGAAGCATTATTACCAAATATGGTTAGGATTCATTTGCGGCAATATGATTTCGTAACCAATTATTTGGTGTGGGATCGTCATGGAAAAATTATAACACGTAACGAAGAACTGTCAATAGAGGTCATTAGTGATAAAGTTGGTACGACGAATCTCATAGAACATATGGTTGAGATGAGTTGGTGGGAGACCGAAGAGTTCAAGGTAAATCTACCAAATATATAGTTAATTATTTCGCAATTAGTAAATATAATATTCAATTTAAATTGCAGGTGGAGTCGGAGAGGAACTCTGCCAATAGAAGTAGGAATCCTGTAACGCATCATGGCGGATCCAAGTCTTTTCAGCATCACCATGAGGACTTGGTAAATTTATCAATTACGAATCTAAACCGTTATTACATTTTGAATATTAATCAGTTCAGTAATTAGCTATGAAAAATTAAAATATATAAATTATTTATTGCAAGAAAGATCGCTTGGACGTCCCATGTCTATGATGGAGGTATTTACCCGCACCCATGCATCAAGACAAGCAGACAATGCTGGCAATATTACATATCAGTGGGATGATGATGATAAGGCGACGGCTGCATATGCATGCATATTTTAAATCTTATTTTATTAATATCGATAAGTTTAAATCCTATTCTATTAATTTTAACCTGTAATTGTTTGTTATTTTAGGAAAAGTTTCAGGAGGCATGGGCAGAGCTTATTTTAGAATCGGATCGCGACGAGTTGACGGTAGAGGAGCAAGATAATATTCTTGACGTTATTATGGATCCGACGCAGCGGAATAGGCGCTATGGCTATGGAAACCAAGCGGTAATCTTATAAACATTGCAATATTTAATTTAATAAATTAACCTATAGATACACTATACATACGATGATTCTAGCTAAGTTAAATCTAACATATACGTGATTTATAAATATAATTAGATAAGTAAAAAAGGAAAAATATACAAAGATATGTGATGAAAATGGATGAACCAAAAAAATCTATAAGAATAATTTTAACACCTATATATTGTATTGAAAAGAATCCATTTCCTTGTGGTATATATTCCAAGAAAAGGGTTTGCTATTTTACATTAGGAACCAAAAACATGAACCCAAAAAAATGCACCATTATCATCCTGCACCATTATCATTTAATAAAATATGCATTTCCTTGTGGTATATGAATTGCTTAAGATCACGTCATTTACGTTTCTATATTTTAAAATATGCATTGCTTAAGAAAATGATTATAATACAAATGTGAACATCTCACATTCTATTTGCAGGTTCAGACAACTCAAAAGGCATGTGACAAAGCTGGAATAAAAAAGCTTAGAGTCATGGTTGAGTAGCTGCAAGAGCAGGACCGTCTTCGCGCTATACAAATGGAGCAACTGAATCAACGTTTAGCGGAGTACGCGCAGAGGCATGGTTCCTTCCCTTCGTCGTCTGGTGCTTCCAGAGGTGATGATGATGCTTGAGAGGTATGATGATTGTTGTCTTTGTGGTTGGTTATTGTATATATTGACTTTGAGGTGGTGAGGATTGTGTTTGATGGTTATTGTGTATATATTGACTTTGAGGTGGTGAGGTTTAAGTGTTTGCATTGTATATATTGACTTGAATATGGAGTTAGAGTTGGTGTTGGTGAGGGTTTTGTTGTTTATGTACATATTTTCTTGGAGTTTGGTTTGAAAATGTAATGTTTGATGTTGATTTTTGGTTGTTTATATTGTTTGTCGTATAATGTGTTGGATATGTGATATATAGTGAAATGGAGTGGAAATGGAATGGAAATGAAATGGAATGGATATATATTGATTATGTGTGGCTGGAAGGTGAATGGCTTGCTGTTATAAAAAAAATTCACCCAGATTAGCAACGACTACCAACGGCTCTTTAGTCATTTTATACCAAGGGCTTCCAACGGCCTCCATCGGCTAAATGTCGTTTGAAGCCGTTGAAATAGCCCCGTTGCTTCCGTTGGAAGCTGTTGGAAAGCATGAATGCTATTCCAACGGTTTTTACAACGGCTCCCAACGGCCGCCAACGGCTTGGAGCCGTTGGAATAACCGGTTTCTCTTGTTGTGCAATGAGATAAAAAAATTGAAATATACCCACTACTACCGCTACGGGCTGGTCCAGTTCCAACAGGCATCTCAGTTTACCATTAAGGTACATGGCCCCAAAGAAAGTTGAGAGCTGGACAAGCAAATTTCAAAGCTAATGTAATAGGGATTCATTCGACGAATTACTTCAAAATGGGGAACATTTATTATCTTCTCCACCAAGGCGGATGGCTCTTTAAGGCTATGTGTTGATTATAGGGAACTGAATAAGTTAGCCAAGAAGAATATGTATCCCTTACCTAGAATAGATGATTTATTTAATGGCTTGTTGAGCCAAAATCTTTTCTCGGTTGAATTTAGCCACTGGATTTCATCAATTGACGATAATCGAGGGCAACAAGCAAAAAACCACACTGCAGATGGACAATACGAATGGGAAGTTATGCCTTTCAAATTTACAAATGCCCCCGGTACTTTATAGATTTGAACTTCCCCTAGTGCATAAACTATTTTTTTTTTGTTCAGATTGCAATAACTTCTTCGTACCTGTGCAATTAATGCCTCGCTATTACCCCGTTATAACCATGCTATATCTCATAGCGAATTTCTACCGTTATGATTTTTCCATATATCTCCAAATATAGCCTTTCCGCTATATCCCTCTATTTCCGCTATATCTTCTTAAAAAGAAACGAATTGAAAAATGACATCCATACATTATAAAAATTATGAAATCAATTTATTTAATTGAATTTTTAATATATTTTCAGAAATAAAAATACTCTAATATTCTACTAAACTCAATTATATTATATAACAGTTTTAAGTTTATTTACGATATATTTGCACACGTTTTTATTTAATATTATTTATGTATTAATTATAATTCAACTGAATGTTAATTTTTTATTTAATTACCATTTATATATTTGTAAAAACATTAAAAGCGAGTTTTATACGTTATTTTAGAGTCATCCGCCATATCTCGTTATATACTCGTTGCATCTTTGTATGACTTTTTGCACCTATGCCGCATTGAATCTGCCGAGCGCTTTAATTGCACAGCTTCATACTAACTCGGAATCAGGCGAGATTTCGAACGATGAACTCCTACCTACATTACAGACAATACGAAATAGTCGAATACTTCATCTTGTAAATGCACACTGTAGTTCTTCATGGGGACTGACAGTTGTACCTAGAAAAAAATAGACTACCACATTCCCATGTTTGAACTCCGCCTAGTGCAGAAACCACTTTTTTGTTCAAACTGCAATGACTTTTTTCATACTAACTAGGAATCAAGCAAGACTTTGAGCGATGAACTCTCACCTAAATTACGGACAATATAGAACATTTGGATACTTTATCTAACCACGCTGTAGTTCTTCATGGAAACTGACAGTTGTACTTAGGAAATAAAAGGCTACCACATCTCCATATTTAAACTCCGCCTAGTGCAGAAGCCGCTATTTTTTGTTCAGACTGCAATAACTTCTTCATGCTAACTCGAAATCAGACGAAGCTTCAACCGATTAACTCCCACCAAAATTACAGACAATATGAAACACTCACATACTTAATCTTATGAACGCACACTGTAGTTCTCCATTGAGACTGACAGTTGTACTTAGAAAATAACAGGCTGCTATATTGTGACCGTCCGCCCTTCATTCCATTGAAAGATGAGTCATGAATTAGAAAGAAATAGGTAGAAAAGAAATAAATAGAAAGAAAGAACTAAAAACAAATCACAGAATCTCATAGTGGAACGGAACAAATATATATTACATCACATATATCGTAAAGTCACAAAAGCAGTACATCAGAGTCATAAATTTTACATACATCCTTCTAGACAGTTGTGGTGACATGCTTATTCATTACAAACCAAAATGCAGACATAAATACTAATACAGCGGGAAACAGATACAACTAGATACGCAAAAGCCACCTGCTCCAACTCCTCCTCCAGAATACGTCAAAGCAGACCTGGAATTACTTGGCTACTCATAAAAATTTGAGTGCCCAAGAGTTTAGGGAAAAAGAAAAATAAATTCTAGGTCAGACATGGGTCTGGTGTGAATAAAACGGTTAAATTTATTTAAATTGAAAATCATTTGAAATTAAAGGTATCTCGTAAGACTCGCCACACATAAACACAGACGGGTTTTTCCCTTACGATAACCAAAACATTTTCGTAGAAAATCCGGTGATATTATAATAATGTCTAGGTTTTCAATATAAAATAGAAAATAGCTGGAATGCTTGCATCTCACGTTCCAACATAGTTGGGCACAATCAAAATGTATGACACTTATTGGAGATTGGGTTCAATACAATGGTAGGGCTACTGAGGTACCATCCGTCACAGTACACCTCTAGAAAAATATGCCAAGGACCACTCCCGATCCCCTGCAACACAAGACCAGACTACCCCTTACTGGATAGCCCGAAAAAGATCACTCCCTGGTTGGGATCAGCAACCGTCCACACAGCCGAAATAAAGGGAATCTAGACATGGGTAATCTTACCCTACTTTGGAGCTACCCACTTAGCTTTGCTGCACCTCCCCTATTTTACCCATTCCCGGTTGATGAGGCTTGAGGATATGATTACCTTTTAGAACATGTTCACTTAGAATGATCACTTAGAATGCTCATCGTCCTCCAGTGACGATGGTCTGATTGCACTCGTCCATACAAGTCCGTTCCAGGTCCGAACGGAATCGAAGGCATTATATCCACTACACTCATATTGGAGCCACCCTCCGAGTTAGTGAAAAATAGCCCTTGCATTCTGAATCTTCATTTCGGATCTTCCCTTGAGATCTTCACGACCTGATCATTTATTTTGGATCGATGTGGTTTTCGAATAACACTGATGTTCGATCCCGATCTCACCGAATCCAAATGCCAGATTTTAAGGCCAAGTTGTTTTAACAAAAGATTCATTTTCAGAATGTCAACATTCACATAGAAGTTTCACTACAAATATCTATTTCCAACAAAATGTCTCTCGTTTATATTTAACTATTCAATTTACGGGTCCTACATATCACAAATCAACAGAAATGAATACACTGGAGAAATCAAAACAAATCACATAATCTGATCTACCTTAAACAATTTATAGTCTATATTAATTAATCAAAATCCACCACTTTATTTAATTTAAAAACAAATTTATTATTATTATTATTTCAAATTCCGTTTACTTATATTTAAAATTAAATACAAAATTGTTTATTATTATTATAAATAAAATTTAGAAATTCACCAATAATTATCATATATAAATTTACACAGGATTTTAATTGACTCAAAATTTAAATTTTTTTATTTACATCAATTATTAAACTAATTTAATCTCATATTAATACTTAACCTAGTGCAGTAGGCCAACATGATTAGGTGATAGTATAAGGTACAAATTCCTATATTGTGTAAAATTTTAGAAAATAAGCTCAAGGGTTAGATAGTTTTTATGAACCATGTTAACATTATATACATTTTTTTTAAAAGAAACGACAAGCCCGTCGGCCCAACAAACAAAAAAACAACACACGAATCCACCCCCTTCTCTTATGTTTACCTCCAGCTCTCTCTCTCTTTTTATTTTTCCTGCTACTTCTTTTCCTCCTCCTTCTTTCCTTTCAACACGCACTTGAACCAAGCCGTGCACATGCATACGACGTCGAAGACTCGCCGACCACCACTAACCTCTCCTCTCAGTCGCCTTTGACCCACGCGACCTCCCTGGCCACCCAATTCTTCCTCAAAAGCCAAAAATCAAAATCGAACAAAAGAAGAACTCATCACTAGAAAACGAACCGACCACTTCTCTTACCTTGTACCACCATCTCCGACCACCGGAGTTCAACCCACTTCGCTAGAAGCTTCGCCTCTCTCCTCTCCACCTTCCCTCCCCCCAATACCGCAGCACCCAAAGCCCTCCACGACGCCGCTATGATCAGAAAACCAACCTCGACCAAAACTTGCCTCTAAACGCTACTTCCCCTCCGACCGGCCACCACGTCGATCAGAAAATTAACGCTCCGTTTTTCCCACACTCCCCTTTGCTTCAGCCTCCTCCCGACCAAGTTTCGATAGCCTGGCTCGCCGGAAATTGATCAATGACCAAATTTCGATCATCACCCTCCATCTCGTCAAATACGAAATGAAAAATCGTGAAACCACCTTCAAAAATCACCATTTTCAATGGCGATCATATTCACATAAACAGAAGCACACATTTTGACATCTGAATTCCTCCAATATTTGCTTGCTTACTGTAAAACTCCCTTTCTATGCTCTATACTTGATAATATGTAACCAAACTAATTTTAAATCAAAGTATAATCAAAAACGAACATTTTTCCTTTTATCATCCTAACCTAAATCTAACTAGATTGAGTGATAGGGAATTTTGAAGCTAACATAACAGAAAAGAAAGGAAAGGAAACATGGCAGTGTTTGCACCAAAATTGGACAACACCCTTCGGAAGTTTTAGAAGAGATAATAAATGAAGAAATCAAATTGAAAATGAGGATTATCTAACAAAAACTCCAAGTCACAGAAAAGTAAATTGCACGGAAGACAATAATTTAGAGTGGTTCGGCGATTTGCCTACGTCCACTATGAAGTTTTATCACATTATTGCTTAATACTTGAATATTACAAGTGTTCTAGAGCGAAGTACAGCAGATAATAGGCTTAAATTCAAAATCAGCAGCAGTGAAGACGATATAGAGTGATTCTGGCCGCGTTCGGGCGTGCTTTATCTCTAAGAATTCTCTGATCCCCTTTCTGAATGACCATGGGCTCTATTTATAGGTGTAGGAGGCTGATATTTCGTCTAAAATTCGGGGAGACCGCTTCTGGCACGTGAGTGGGGCCCACACGCCTGGCCTTAGGAAATCCGGGCCAACTTTGGGATCGATTCAAACTCTAGTTCGAGTCGATCAAAAAAGTGTCCAATCGAGGTGAAATTTGGTGTGGACATTCTTCAACATGTATGCAAGCTCCTGTGAAAATTTCATAGCATTTGGACTTGTAAATCTCGAGTTATGATCGATTCAAGATTGCATTTTCGGTTGATGCGTCTCGTTCAAATCGATCCCCTTCGAATCGAGTAGGGTCGAATCGATGGCTTGTGCGTGCGAATGGTGACATGGAGCGCGCTTCTCAAGTTGATCCTGCTTTTTCTCCGAGTTTACTAGGTCGAATCCATGGTTGTTGACGCTTCTACTTAGTGGATTCGAGGGAATGGATTCGAGGAGATGCTCGTGCGAATCGTTCGAGGTATCCCATAGCTGATCGATACGAAGCTTCCTCAACACGGTGGATTCGAAGTGAATTAACTGCATGGGTTCAAAGCATCTCGCCTTGAGGGATTTGAGGTGGAGTTCTTTTGATGGATTCGAAGGAAGGCCATTGGGATGGATACGAAGCTTGGCCACCTGATGGATTCGAACTCATATGCTCTGATGGAGGCGAAGTGGAGTGACTTCATGGACTCGAAGGACTTCAACCTGATGGATACGAAGTGGAGTGATCCCATGGATTCGAAGTAAGAGGAAGCCGATGGATTTGAACTCATGATCTTCTGATGGATTCGAACTTAGGGTTATTTCCTCCAACTTGAATTGATCACAACTTGAGCGTATGAACTCGGATTGACTTGAAATTTGAGATGCTGACTTTTATGACTTTTCTTGTCATGTCCTATCAACTGTAGCTCAATCTGGACTCGGACAAAATTCGTTGATATCCATAGTGAAGCTAAGTATGAATAATCCCGGAGACGAGCTGTCCTTTGTTTTCGATCGATCTTTTGGTATCACGGCTTTGCCAAAAAGCGGGATAACAAGCAAAATACACAAATGTTGTACAAGCTTTGGTACATACATCCATATACATATATATACACATGTATTTCTATGCAAACAAACTTATCAAAACACTGCTACTTCTATCCTGCATACTCATAGATTAGTATAAAAAAAAATTAGTTTACTCACAGTCTTTTTTTTTTAAACAGGACTCTGCTTTAAAAATATGCTGCTTGTTTTAGTTTGATCTCCTGTTCTTGAGTTGTTTTGATTCCTTTGAAGTTGTAATGGCAGCTGGTACTTCTTTTTATTTTAGTTTGTTCGAATGAAAAAAAATGAGACAAGGGTAGAGGTATATATAGGGAGAAGGGGAATAGTCGTAGACTTAACAGGTACGGTAATTTTTATTTTTTTATTTTTCCTTTGTATTTTCTTTGATCGGAGGTTTTGCTGACCTGATTTGAAAATTCAAAAAAAGATTTGATAATTTGAAAAGTGGATTTGATATAATATGTGCTTGAGGGAATGTGCATTAAATGCTATGTCCCCTTATACGTTTACATGCATATATATAACCTTAAATATATACATTCTACATACATATATTTACAACATAGTTTTTGTCTTGTTTTATACTATATATATATATATATATATATATATATATATATATATATATTTCTCTCTACATGTCTAAGCCTTGTCATATTATAGAAATTTTTACTTATCTTACATACAAACAAACTATTAGCCACTTATGCACATTTATTCCTATTTTTATACATATATATTTTATTTTAATTTTAATATCAAAGCTAAGCATATACATATAATTATATTTCCATATATAATTATATCTTGTAGTAGAAAGGTGGAGCTTTTATTTTAAATATTTTTGAAAGATAAAATTTTAGATTTTCAAATCATAGCTTCCCAAATATAAATGTGTGTGTATATATATATATATATATATATAAATTGTTAATGGGCAGAATTTATTATTTGTTTTGAATGATAAAAACTTATATTATCAATAATTAAGTCAGAAAATTATCAAATAATAGTGTCAAAAATCCCAGGTCGTTACACATATCCTACTATTTGAACTCGGCCTATAGCACAAGCCGTTATTTTTTTTATTCGGACTGCAATAACTTTTTCATACTAACCCTGAATCAGTAAGACTTCGATCAATTATTTCTCACCTAAATTATGAACAATATGGAACATTCACATACTTCATCTTGTGAACGCACGCTGTAGTCTCCATGGAGACCAACAGTTGTACTTGAAAAATAACAGAGTACCATATCCTCACATTTGAATTTTGACGAAAATTATAATTAAAATTTCAAATTTTTAATTTTTAAATTAGGATTTTTATCAAAATCCAAAACGTAAAAATTAGAATTAGAATTATTTTATATATCTATCTATTTTTTATTAGTCAAATTAAATTTAAATTTTTAAATCAGTTAAATGCGTAACCCGCTAATTAAATGGACTGGGTCAAAAAATGGATCATGTATGGATTGAATCAAACTCGAACCAACCCATTTTGATCCAACCCAACCGGTTTGAGGGGTCTACCGTAAAATTTCAAAATTACCCTTTTATGCAAACAAAAGTTTAAAAGTTCGAGTTCGACAAAGAATAAAAATTAACATCTATTTTCATATTTAAATTTTGAAACGTTACAACTCAAAACTCTGTTTCGACAAAAATATTATAACCTTTTCTTCATACTTTTCAATTTATTTTTTTATCAAAACTACATAGAAATTCTGCATTTAATAATTTTATAAAAGGAATATAAATGCATGTTGCACGTGCCTATGACATATACAGAAATAGATATCCAAAATCTAAGCAGCTTAAGGTTGATGAAACTACAGACAGAATGTACATGGAATTCAACCAAAGAATATTCAAATAACACAATTTGCTTTTTACTCATACCAATAAGAATATGTTCAAAACGAACGTATGCATGTTCATAGACCAAAATTTGACAAGCAATTGATATATTTGAATCATAAAAATGATTAAAATTCTGCTGATGCTGTTATTTGAATGAAAAATGTATTACTTTCAAATTCGTATATACTACAGCAATTACAAATTTTACATGAAATTCACTTAAAAAGAATTTAATAGCAAAGCTTGTTTATTATTCGTAACAATAAAAGTATGTTCAGAAGGACCGCACATTCATAGAACAAAATTTGACAGTCAACTGATATATTTGAACTATAAAAAGGATTAAAATTCTACCGAGGCTGTGTTCACGTTATCTGCTCCCTCAGAACCATCACTTTGTTCCTCGACATCCGCTGCCGTTAGTTCCTCGACATCTGATACCATTTGTTCCTCGACGTCTGCCTCCATTTGTTCTTCTGTTGCTTCATCTCCATTTCCATACATTTGAGAACTCACAATATGACCGTACAAATTTTTGTGTTTGAGATTACCTGTTAAAAGGGATGATTGTTAATATTAGCAACATAAAATTTATCATTTCAAACTTTCTATCAACGATCCTGAAAAGTTGAGCGAGTTCCAAGCTCGGTGATGAAGTAGTTACCTCGTTCGAAGCCGCGACCCAGCCTTCCCACCGACTCACGACTCATCGCCACTTCCCACCGACTCACGACTCATCGCCCCTTCCCACGATCCACGACTCATTCCCAAACCATGACCCACGACTCATTCCCAAACCACCGACTCACGACTTAACCCCACCGTGACACACGAGTCAAATCCAGTACCATCGACCTGCTCCAAAATCCCTACCGCGACCTTATCCATATCTCGCAAGCGACTCATCCTCTGCCGAGATAAAACTCCTATGTCGCGACTCACGATTCAATCTCCACCATAACTCGCGAATTCCAAGTCGCATGCCGCATCCAGAATAGATCGCGAAGTACCCTAAGCCGCGAGCGACTTATTTCGTGCCGCGTCCAATAGATCGCAAGATGCCCTAAGTCGCGAGCGACTTATCTCCTTTCTTGAGTCGCGAACGACTTACTATTTCCCCCATATGTCGCATGAACGGTTTACCATAGGTCATTGCCGACCTAATTTTAAGTCGCTGCAAAATTATAGGTCGCGTTATTGTTTAGTTTTTTTTAGGTCACGTGCGTTGTCTCTTAAGTCGTTTGTTTTATATTTCTTATGGCAAGTCGTGTTATGTTGTAACTATTTGTAACGCGTGGTACTTTGTGTAGTGTTGTGGTGTTGTAAGCCTATAAATAGGCGAGTCGTGCCATTTGTAAAGGTTGTTGAAAATTGAATAAAATTTGCTTGTGAAGCTTTGTGCCTCCATTAAATTGGTAGTCGAGTGTTAACTCCTATCTCCACTTACGTAATTCGAGTTCGTTCGAATTATCGTTTGTTGAAGCCGATTCACGGTATCTTGTGCGCAAGATCAACGTTGAAGAATCGTAGATCTCTTTTCGCGGAATCGTGCGCGATCAACGTGATAGAGATAGCTAGAATTCGGTATCTTCGGATCAACGAATTCGGGCATTACAGGATTATCCATTCACCGCTTGCTACTTTCATCCATTTCATTTGTTTTCCGAATATCCGCTGCGTCAGTTTGGTATCAGAGCCAGATTGCAAGGAGTTTGCATCATTTGAAGAATTGGGTTTCGAGAATTTGAAGTTTGGAGATCGTATTTGCAATTGTTGAGAAGTTTAGTGTTCATTGTATTCATCGTGAAGTTGCAACAAGTTGGAAGTTTCGATCCATCTCACTTTGGATCAAAGTTCGGAAAGTGTTGGAAAATTATTTTTTGAAGTTTGTTTGAAGTTCAATAATGCCTCCGAGACGAGCTCAACGCCACCGAAATATCAATGCTTTGTATGGAAGAGAAGAAGCTGTTGAAATGGAGCAACGAATCAATGAGAGTTTCACTGAGAAGTTGAATGAAGGAATTGGTCGATTATAGAGAATGATGCTTGAAATGAATCAAAGTAGAAGAAAAGTTTCACCTGAATCGAACCATGGGGGAAGTAGAGCTTCGATACATTCAGATCGAGAGAGAAGAGAAGATCAAGATCATAGAAGTGTTGACAATCGTGATAGAAATGTTGATCGAAGGAGTGGTAGTAGAGATGTTGGAGGTCGTGATTGACATCGATATACTTCAGATTTTGATGAGGAGTTTGATGGTGATAGGGGAAGTGTTCATTACCGAGATAGAGAACCAACACGACGTCAGTATCGAGATGTAGTGGATGATCGTCGATGGGAATAGGGAATGAAGATGGAAATTCCAGAGTTCAAAGGTGGAATGGTTGCTGAAGAATTTTTAGATTGATTGTCTAATGTTGAAGAAATTTTTGATTTCAAGGAGATTCCGAAGAATCGCCGAGTGAAGTTAGTCGCTATAAGGCTGAGGGGGAGAGCTTTGGCGTGGTGGCAGCAAACTAAACTTACACGAGAACGGATGGGAAAGTCGAAGATTGTAGATTGGGAGAAAATGAAGAAATTGATGAAGGCTACATTTTTACCTTACAATTATCAATCTCTCATGTATCAGAGATTACAGAACTTGAGACAAGGGACAAAGACTGTTAATGATTATGCTGACGAGTTTTATCAACTGATTGCTCGAAATGACATTATGGAGACAGAGGAACAATTGACTGCTAGGTTTGTTGGAGGTTTGCGAATGCAGATCCAGGATATGGTTAATATGTTTGACCCGAGATATGTGGCTGAAGCGCACCAGAAGGCGTTGGCTTGGGAGAAGCAGGGAAGACGTGGAGGTGATGTGTTTACTAATTCCAACAATCAAGTGAAGGGTATTAGTGAAAGTTCTAATGTTTCTAAACCTGTCAGTAAACCCGTGATAAAGGAGGGTGAGAAGGCAAAGGTTAACAATGGTTTCAAATGCTACAATTGCCAGGAGATAGGTCATAAAAGCAATGAGTGTCCAAAACCAAAGACGAGCTATGATAGCCGAGGTTGAAGTTGAGGATGTTGGTGAAGGTAATTCTAGTCTAGTGGAGGAAGATGAACAGGATATCGCATTGGGAGACGAAGGGTGTAATCTAATGATGAGGAGGTCTTGTTTAACACCGAAACAAGAGGATGAAGCTAGTTGGTTGAGGAGTAACATCTTTCAGTCGACATGCACTATATTGGGGAAAGTTTGTAAATTTGTGATTGATGCAGGAAGTTGTGACAATATTATTTCTACAGAAGCGGAGAGAAAATTGAAGTTGAAAACGGAAAAACAACCAAATCCTTATAAGTTAGCGTGGCTGAGAAAAGGAGGAGAAGTGAAGGTGGATAAGCGAGTTCGAGTTCCATTTTCTATTGGAAAGAAATATAAAGACGAGATTTGGTGTGATGTAGTTGAGATGGATGTTTGTCATTTGCTTCTGGGAAGACCGTGGCAGTATGATCGAGCAGTGCAACATGACGGTCGAACCAATAGCTATAGTTTTATGTTTGAAGGCGTTAAAATTATTTTAGTTCCAAAGAAGAGACAACAAGGTGAGAGCAAATCTGAGGAGATTGAGGAGCTGAAAACTCTATTGACTTTAAAAGAATTTGTTGAAGAAGTAGAGGAGAGTCTTGAAGTGTTTTTGTTGATTGGACATGAAGCTACTGAATCCGTTGAAATTCCAAAGGAAGTAAAACCGATATTAGAAGAATTCAGTGATGTATTTCCGAAAGAACTACCAAAGGAGTTACCGCCGTTGAGGGATATTCAACATCAAATTGATCTTGTGCCAGGGTCAGTGTTACCTCACAGCCCACATTATCGGATGAGTCCGAAGGAGCATGAAGAATTGAGAAGGCAAGTGGAGGAGTTGTTAGAACAAGGACGTTTCCAGGAGAGTTTGAGTCCATGTGCCGTGCCAGCCTTATTGGTACCGAAGAAGGATGGAACGTGGAGGATGTGTACGGACAGTCGGGCTCTAAACAAGATCACGGTGAGATACAGATTTCCTATGTCGAGATTTGATGATTTGATTGATCAATTGAGTGGGGCTATTGTGTTTTCCAAGATTGACCTGAAGAGCGGATACCATCAAATTTGTATTAGACTGGGTGATGAGTGGAAGACTGCTTTTAAAACCAGGGAGGGTTTATACGAATGGTTCGTTATGCCATTTGGTTTGTCAAATGCTCCTAGTACTTTCATGAGAGTGATGAACTAGATTTTTAAACCACTTGTTGGGAAGTTCGTAGTTGTTTACTTTGATGATATTTTGATTTATAGTGGGAGCACGAAAGAACACATCCAGCATTTGCGAGAAGTATTGTTGATTCTACGACAAGAACAGTTTTATGCAGCAACAAAGAAGTGCGTGTTTATGACGGACAGAGTTTTATTCCTGGGGTATGTTCTTTCAAAGGAAGGTATTCAAGTGGATGAAAATAAAGTGGAAGCTATCAGGAGTTGGCCACAACCGAAGACAATTACCGAAGTGCGAAGTTTTCATGGCTTGGTGTCTTTTTATCGAAGATTCATTCCGCACTTTAGCAGTGTGATGGCACCAGTACCGATTGCATGAAAGGAAAGAAGTTTGTATGGTCAGAGGAAGCAGGGGTTTCTTTTGAGAAGGTTAAGGCACTTTTGACGACAGCACCAATACTGGTACTGCCGAATTTCCAGTTGTTGTTTGAGTTGCATACTGATGCTTCGAAAGTGGGAATTGGTGGACTGTTGAGTCAGAATGGAAGACCAGTTGCTTATTTCAGTGAGAAATTGTCTGAAGCCAAGTTGAGATATAGCACTTATGATGTAGAGTTTTACGCGATTGTTCAAGCCGTGAAGCACTGGCGACATTACTTGTTTCAGAAGGAGTTTGTTCTTTACACTGATCATGAAGCATTGAAACATCTACAGGGGCAGGACAAGATTTCAGCAAGACATGCTTCGTGGATAGCATATCTACAACAATTTACTTTCGTGGTAAAACACAAATCAGGGGTAACAAATCGTGTAGCGGATGCTTTGAGCAGGAGAATTCACTTGTTGACAACGTTGAAGGTTAAAGTGACAGGATTCGAATTATTTCCAGAATTGTTTGAGGGGGATCCTTACTTTGCAAAGTTTGTTGAGAAAGTTAAGGATGGGCATACTAATGAATTTGTGTTGGTTGATGGATTCCTGTTTAAAGGAAATCGATTATGCATACCAGACTGTAGTTTGAGAATGAAGATTGTTAAAGAATTACATGAAGAAGGCCATGTAGGCAGAGATCGTACACTGCAGTTGATTTCTCAGTCTTATTTTTGGCCGTCAATGAGGAAAGAGGTAGAGAGATTTGTGGAGAGATGTCATATCTGTCAGGTTTCGAAAGGAACGGCGACGAATGCGGGATTATATATGCCGTTACATGTGCCTACCAGACCATGGGTTGATATCAGCATGGATTTCGTTTTGGGTTTGCCTAGAACTCAAAGGGGGAATGATTCTATATTTGTTGTGGTGGACAGATTTTCGAAGATGGCGCATTTTATAGCCTGTAAGAAGACAGCAGATGCAGTTCGAGTAGCTCAATTATTCTTTAAAGAGGTGTATCGATTGCATGGTTTACCAGAATCCATCATTTCTGATCGAGATACTAGATTTTTAAGCCATTTTTGGTTGAGCTTGTGGAAGATGGTCGGAACAAAGCTGAATTTTAGTAGCGCTTACCATCCGCAAACAGATGGGCAAACAGAGGTGGTGAATAGATCGTTGGGGAATTTGTTACGATGTCTTGTGAAAGACAATTTGAAGAGCTGGGATGTGAAGTTGTGTCAAGCTGAATTTGCTCACGATCATGCAAATAACCGAAGTACAGGTTTCAGTCCATTTCAGATTGTATATTCAAGCTTACCAAAAGGGCCGTTGGATTTGGCAATAGTACCACAACCGAAGGGGACAGTTAAGCGGGCTGCTGATTTTGTTGATGGGTTGACGGAATGCCATAGAATCGTTCAGGAATGATTGGAAAAGGCAAATGAGAAGTATAAACAAATGGCGGATAAGAAACGAAGAAGTGTGGTCTTTAAAGAGGGTGATTTTGTTTACGCAGTATTAACGAAAGATCGTTTTCCAGTTGGAACTTACAACAAGTTGAAAGCACGAAAGATTGGTCCAGTAGAAATCCTGAAGAAGATCAATGATAATGCGTATCAGTTAAAGTTGCCGGGAAATGTTCATACTTCTGATGTTTTCAATGTCAAACATTTAGTTCCGTATTGTGGGGAGGATTTCATCAAAGATGACGAGAGTGTGTATTCGAGGACGAATTCTATCCAACAAGGGGAGGATGATGAAGTAGTTACCTTGTTCGAAGCCGTGATCCAGCCTTCCCACTGACTCATGACTCATCGCCACTTCCCACCGACTTACGACTCATCGCCCCTTCCCACGATCCACGACTCATTCCCAAACCACGACCCACGACTCATTCCCAAACCACCGACTCACAACTTAACCCCACCGCGACACACGAGTCAAATCCAGTACCATCGACCTGCTCCAAAATCCCTACCGCGACCTTATCCATATCTCGCAAGCGACTCATCCTCTGCCGAGATAAAAATCCTATGTCGCGACTCACGATTCAATCTCCACCATAACTCGCGAATTCCAAGTCGCGTGCCGCATCCAGAGTAGATCGCGAAGTACCCTAAGTCGCGAGCGACTTATTTCGTGCCGCGTCCAATAGATCGCAAGATGCCCTAAGTCGCGAGCGACTTATCTCCTTTCTTGAGTCGCGAACGACTTACTATTTCCCCCATGTGTCGCGTGAACGGTTTACCATAGGTCGTTGCCGACCTAATTTTAAGTCGCTGCAAAATTATAGGTCGCGTTATTGTTTAGTTTTTTTTTAGGTCGCGTGCGTTGTCTCTTAATTCGTTTGTTTTATGTTTCTTATGGCAAGTCATGTTATGTTGTAACTGTTTGTAACGCGTTGTACTTTGTGTAGTGTTGTGGTGTTGTAAGCCTATGAATAGGCGAGTCGTGTCATTTGTAAAGGTTGTTGAAAATTGAATAAAATTTGCTTGTGAAGCTTTGTGCCTCCATTAAATTGGTAGTCGAGTGTTAACTTATATCTCCACTTACGTAATTCGAGTTCGTTCGAATTATCGTTTGTTGAAGCCGATTCACGGTATCTTGTGCGCAAGATCAACGTTGAAGAATCGTAGATCTCTTTTCGCGGAATCGTGCGCGATCAACGTGATAGAGATAGCTAGAATTCGGTATCTTCGGATCAACGAATTTGGGCATTACAGGATTATCCATTCACCGCTTGCTACTTTCATCCATTTCATTTGTTTTTCGAATATCCGCTGCGTCACTCGGCCTACATGAATTACATGGACGAATAAACAGGATTCGTAACTACATGAAGAAACTGAGCATATTCAATCAGCCTGCATACGGAGTTAACCATAGAAAGGAACTCACCCATCCAAAAACTTTCTCCATTTGATGTGTTATGTAGAAGAGCCTTAACATGGAACAAGTATCTCTCCATTGATCTTTTGGTTACAGGTATTTTGTTCATCGCTATTGTCCGCTTGAAACCCTTAAAATAATAACATGCTTAATCAGGACATTCAACTGTTAGCGTAAAAAGCTATAGAAACAGGAGTGGTGACTATACATAAACATTGCATTCAAGTGCACGTTAAGTGAATTTGAGAATTTAAATTATATGACAAGTTTTTACAAGTCAAAACGTAAATACAATAAAAATTCACTTATCGAAGTCAAAATGAATGGCAGTGTAGCCAAAGAGAACTGTGATTTGGTTTTTAAAACCGAAGTGTTCAAAACAAGTCTTGAAGAAACTGTGATTATAAATACAACGCTGAAGTTGCAGGAAAGGAAGAAAAAAAACCATCATACTTATGATGTCTCTTAAAAATAATAAAAATAGAAGCGAGAAGGTTTGGCAATTTTCTGACATTTCCAGATCTCAACTGTCATAGCTTTGATTCATATCAACCAAGACTGAGTAAAACAGTAATATATACCTTAGCTTCTGAGCATAGGGTTTGTATGATTCTTGTTGCCTTCTGAAGTTCTTTGACCTGTCATGCAAAATATATGACTAATTAGCATTGAACATCCAATAAGTTTTTTGTTGCTTTATTTACTGAGACAAATCATGTCTAGCTGATTCCCAGGTTATATATTGATGAAGCTCGTACCTCGAATCGCACCACCACCAACCGCGACCTAACCACAAGCCGCGACCTAATCCCCATCCACGACGTTCGCCATAGCCGCGACCTAACCCCACATCCACGACCTAACCTCCATACGCGACCAAACCCCATCACCGTATGCAGCGACCTAACCTCACCTAACCCCATCACCGTATGCCGTGACCTAACCCCATCACCGCATGCCATCTCCAACCCTAAGTCGCGAACATCTTCACTCCAGATCCACCTCGCGAACAAACTACGCTTCACCGCGAGCTAAACCTAAGTCGCGGACGACAAAGATGAAGAAGGACGCGCGCGACATAGTATAGGTCGCGAGAATTAAGTCGCTGCCGAGCTACCCTAAATCGCGAACGAGCAGAGTATTTTTCTTTAGGTCGCGTAAGTCAATTTTAGGTCGTGTGCGTTGTTCTTTAGGTCGTTTGTGTGTTTTGAAAATCATTATACTGTTGAGAAGTATTTTCTTAAGTCGTGTATGTGTTGTAAGCCTATAAATAGGCGGGTTGTGTCATTTGTAAAAAGGTTGTTGAAATTTGAATAAAATTTGGTTTGTGCTTTGTGCCTCCATTTAAATTAGTAGTTGAGTGTTATCTCCTATCTCCACTTTCGGCATTCGAGTGCGCTCGAATCAACGATTGTTGAAGCCAATTCACGGAATCAAGTGCGCTTGATCAACGTTCGAAGAATTGAAGATCTTCTCTCACGGTATCGTGCGCGATCAATGTGTCGAAGATTGCTAAAGTCCGGTATCTTCGTGATCAATGGATTTGGGCCTTTCGGTATTCTTAAATTCATCGATTATCATCGATTCACCGATTATTTCTGCTAATCGTGTGAGATCCTAGACGGATTCGATTTACATCATCGAATTCGCTTCCTACGCTGCGTCAGTTTGGTATCAAAGCTAGATCGCAAGTAGTTTGTATCATTTGGGGAATTGGGTTTCGAGAATTTGTAGTTTGGAGTTTAGATTTGCAATTGTTGAGAAGTTTGGTGTTCATCGTGTTCATCGTAAAGTTGCAACAAGTTTGGAGTTTCGATCCATATCATTTGGATCAAAGATCGAAAAGTGTTTGAATTTTTTTGAATTTGTTGAAGTTCAATCATGCCACCGAGACGAGCTCAACGTCATCGCAATATTAATGCTTTGTATGGAAGAGAAGAGGCCGATGAAGTGGAGCGACGAATCAACGAAAGTTTCACTGAGAAGTTGAATGAAGGGATTGGTCGATTAGAGAGAATGATGCTTGAAATGAATCAAAGTAGAAGAAGGGTTTCACCTGAATCGGGTCATGGGGAAAACCGAGTTTCACCACAGTCAGATCGGGAGAGAAGCGGAGATCATGATCGTAGGAATGTTGACGATCGTGATAGGAATGTTGATGAACGAAATCGAAGAGATGTGGATTATCGAGATCAGAGGAATGTAGATTGAAGAAATGGCGGTAGAGATGTTGGTGGTCATGATCGACAACGATATGCGTCAGATTTTGATGAGGAGTTTGATGGTGATAGAGGAAGTGTTCATTACCGATATCGAGGTCAAGTGTGGAGTCGAGCTAGAGAAAACGAAGATGACCTAGATGGGAATCGGGAATGAAAATGGAAATTCCGGAATTCAAGGGTGTTATGGTTGCGGAGGAATTTTTGGATTGGGTTTCAAATGTTGAGGAAAATTTTGACTTCAAAGAAGTTTCCGAGAATCGTAGAGTTAAGTTGGTTGCTACGAGATTGAGAGGGAGAGCTATGGCGTGGTGGCAGCAGACTAAACTTACACGAGAGAGAATGGGGAAGTCAAAAATTATTTCATGGGAAAAGATGAAGAAGTTAATGAAAGATACTTTCTTACCTTACAATTATCAATCCATAATGTACCAACATTTGCAGAACCTGAGGGACGGGAGAAAGACTGTAAATGATTATGCTGATGAGTTTTATCAACTGATTGCTCGAAATGACATCATGGAGACGGAAGAACAGTTGACCGCTAGATTTGTTGGGGGGTTGAGGATCCAGATCCAGGAGATGGTAAATATGTTTGACCCTAGATCTGTGGCTGAAGCGCACCAGAAAGCGTTGGCTTGGGAGAAGCAGGGAAGACGAGGAGGTGGTGCATTTACAAATTCCAACAATCAAATGAAAGGGGCTAGTAGCAATGCGAATGTTTCCAAGGCTATTGCAAAACCGGTTGTCAATGAGGTTGCAAAGACCAAGGTCAACAATAGTATCAAGTGCTTTAATTGTCAGGAATTTGGCCACAAGAGAAATGAATGTCTAAAGCCGAAGAAGTGGGCGATGATTGCTGAGGTCGAGGATGACGATGTAGAAATTGAATATTCTAATTCACCACACGTTGAGGAGGAAGAAGAATTGTCAAGAGATGAGGGATGTAATTTGATGATGAGGAGGTCTTGTTTGACACCAAAGCAAGAGGATGAATCAAGTTGGTCGAGGAGTAATATTTTCCAGTCAACGTGCACTATTCTGGAAAAGGTTTGCAAATTTGTTATTGATGCTGGGAGTTATGATAACATTATTTCTTCGGAAGCTGTGAAGAAGTTGGCATTGAAGACTAAGAAGCACCCAAAACCTTACAAGTTAGCTTGGTTGAGGAAAGGTGGGGAAGTGAAGGTTGGACGAAGAGCTCGTGTAACTTTTTCGATTGGGAAAAAATATAAAGATGAAATTTGGTGTGATGTTGCGGACATGGATGTATGTCATCTATTGTTGGGGAGACCGTGGCAGTATGATAGAGCTGTACAACATGATGGACGTACCAACAGCTATAGTTTCATGTTTTGAGGCACAAAAATCACTTTAGTTCCTAAGAAACGACAACAAGAAGGAAACAAGTTGGAGGAGATTGAAGAATTAAAGACTCTGTTGACTTTGAAGGAGTTTGTTAAAGAAGTGGAGGAGGAACCTAAAGTGTTTTTGTTGATTGGACGTGAGAATAGTGAAGTAGTGGAAGTTCCTGAAGAAGTAAAGCCAGTGCTGGAAGAATTTGAAGATGTATTCCCTGAAGAACTGCCAAAAGAATTACCACCGTTAAGAGACATACAACACCAAATAGATCTTGTTCCAGGAGCAGTGTTATCTCATAAACCACATTACAGGACGAGTCCAAAGGAACACGAGGAGTTGAGAAGGCAGGTGGAAGAATTGCTTGAACAAGGGCGCATACAAGAAAGCTTAAGTCCTTGCGCTGTACCAGTTTTGTTAGTACCGAAGAAGGATGGTTCGTGGAGGATGTGTACGGATAGCAGGGCACTGAACAAAATCACTGTCAGATACAGATTTCCGATGCCTAGGCTTGATGATCTATTAGATAAAATCAGTGGGTCTGTAATCTTTTCGAAGATTGATCTTAAGAGTGGTTATCATCAAATTCGAACTAGACCAGGAGATGAATGGAAGACAGCTTTCAAGACGAGGGAAGGATTATCTGAATGGCTGGTTATGCCGTTTGGTCTATCGAATGCACCAAGTACATTTATGAGGGCGATGAACCAAATTTTCAGGCCGTACATTGGGAAGTTTGTGGTAGTTTACTTTGATGATATTCTGATCTATAGTGCTAGTATAAAGGAGCATATTCAGCATTTGTGGAAGGTGTTAATTATTCTTCGTGAAGAACAATTCTATGCAGCAACGAAGAAATGTGTGTTTATGGAACGGAGTGTCTTATTTTTGGGATATGTTGTGTCGGAAGAAGGAATACAGGTGGACCAAAGTAAAGTTGAGGTTATCAGAGAT
The DNA here is from genome assembly GCA_030765085.1 of Allium cepa. NCBI lineage: Eukaryota > Viridiplantae > Streptophyta > Magnoliopsida > Asparagales > Amaryllidaceae > Allium > Allium cepa. The sequence continues at coordinate 248,038,183 of CM060930.1, forward strand.
TGGCCACATCCCAAGACTATAACAGAAGTTCGAAGTTTTCATGGGTTGGCTTTATTTTATCAAAGGTTTATTCCACACTTTAATAGTGTGATGGCGCCTGTTACTGATTGTATGAAGGGCAATCAGTTTTCATGGTCAGAGGAAGCAGGGGTTGCTTTTGAACGAATCAAGGAACTATTGACGTCAACACCAATTTTAGTATTACTAGATTTTCAGTTGTTGTTTGAGCTACATACTGATGCATCTAAGGTTGGGATTGGAGGGGTGTTGAGTCAGAGGGGGCGTCCTATTGCATATTTCAGTGAGAAGCTATCAGGAGCAAAGATGAGATATAATACCTATGATGTGGAATTTTATGCTATTGTGCAAGCCGTGAAGCACTGGAGACACTATTTGTTCCATAAAGAATTTGTTCTGTATACTGATCATGAAGCATTGAAATATTTGCAGGGACATGACAAAATTGCAACCAGACATGCTTCGTGGATCGCCTACTTGCAACAATTTACTTTTGTTGTGAAGCACAAATCAGGGGCAACGAATCGTGTAGCTAATGCATTGAGCAGGAGGAATCATTTGTTGACCACCATGAAGATTGAAGTGACCGGGTTTGATGTGTTGCCAGAGTTGTTTGAAAAAGATCCTTACTTTGCAAAGTTTGTAGATGAAGTCAAGGAGGGAAAGACGGATGAATATGTGATGATAGATGGGTTTCTATTCAAGGGGAATCGATTGTGCATACCATAAGAAAGTTTGCGAATGAAGATTATCAAAGAGTTACATGAAGAAGGACATGTTGGTCGTGATCGTACTATGCAGTTGATTGCAAATTCTTATTTTTGGCCATCAATGAGAAAAGAGGTTGAGAGATTTATGGAGAGATGTCATGTTTGTCAAGTTTCGAAAGGAACAGCTACAAATGCGGGTTTGTATATGCCTTTACCTGTTCCGACAAAACCGTGGGTAGATGTAAGCATGGATTTCATGTTGGGTTTGCCGAGGACTCAAAGGGGAAATGACTCTATATATCTTGTGGTGGACCGTTTCTCGAAGATGGTACATTTTATTGCTTGTAAAAAGACGGTAGATGCAGTCCATGTGGCACAGTTGTTCTTTAGAGAGATCTGTAGACCTCATGGTTTACCTGAATCTATTATTTCATATAGAGATACTCGTTTTCTGAGCCATTTTTGGTTGAGTTTGTGGAAGATGGTCGGAACGAAGCTGAATTTTAGTAGCGCTTACCATCCGCAAACTGATGGGCAAACGGAGGTGGTTAACCGATCGTTAGGAAATTTACCGAGATGTCTTGTGAAAGACAATTTGAAGAGTTGGGATTTGAAGTTGTGTCAAGCTGAATTCGCACACAATCACGCAGTTAACCGGAGTACAGGTTTCAGTCCATTTCAGATTGTATATTCAAACTTACCAAATGGGCCGTTGGATTTGACAATAGTACCACAACTGAAGGAGATAGTTAAGCGGGCTGCTGATTTTGTTGATGGGTTGACAGAATGCCATAGAATCGTTCAGGAATGATTGGAGAAGGCAAATGAGAGGTATAAACAAATGGAGGATAAGAAACGAAGAAGTGTTGTCTTCAAAGAAGGAGATTTTGTATATGCAGTATTGACCAAGGATCGATTTCTTGTGGGTACATACAACAAACTAGCTGCTAGAAAGATTGGTCCAGTAGAAATCTTAAAGAAGATCAATGATAATGCGTATCGGTTAAGCTTGCCGAAAGAGGTTCATACTTCTGATGTTTTCAATGTCAAACACAATTCCGTATTATGGGGAGGAACTTGTCGAAGATGACGAGAGTGTCAATTCGAGGACGAATTTCTTCCAACAAGGGGAGGATGATGAAGCGCGTACCTCGAATCGCACCACCACCAGCCGCGACCTAACCACAAGCCGCGACCTAATCCCCATCCACGACCTTCACCATAGCCGCGACCTAACCCCACATCCGCGACCTAACCTCCATACACGACCTAACCCCATCACCGTATGCAGCGACCTAACCTCACCTAACCCCATCACCGTATGCCGCGACCTAACCCCATCACCGCATGCCATCTCCAACCCTAAGTCGCGAACATCTTCACTCCAGATCCACCTCGCGAACAAACTACCCTTCATCGCGAGCTAAACCTAAGTCGCGAACGACAAATATGAAGAAGGACGCGCGCGACATAGTATAGGTCGCGATAATTAAGTCGCTGCCGAGCTACCCTAAATCGCGAACGAGCAGAGTATTTTTCTTTAGGTCGCGTAAGTCAATTTTAGGTCGCGTGCGTTGTTCTTTAGGTCGTTTGTGTGTTTTGAAAATCATTATACTGTTGAGAAGTATTTTCTTAAGTCGTGTATATGTGTTGTAAGCCTATGAATAGGCGGGTTGTGTCATTTGTAAAAAGGTTGTTGAAATTTGAATAAAATTTGGTTTGTGCTTTGTGCCTCCATTTAAATTGGTAGTCGAGTGTTATCTCTTATCTCTACTTTCGGCGTCCGAGTGCGCTCAAATCAATGATTGTTGAAGCCAATTCACGGAATTAAGTGCGTTTGATCAACGTTCGAAGAATTGAAGATCTTCTCTCACGGTATCGTGCGCGATCAACGTGTCGAAGATTGCTAAAGTCCGGTATCTTCGTGATAGACGGATTTGGGCCTTTCGGTATTCTTAAATTCATCGATTTATCATCGATTCGCTGATTATTTCCGCTAATCGTGTGAGATCCTGGACGGATTCAATTTACATCATTGAATTCGCTTCCTACGCTGCGTCATGTATGATTGATAATTGCATTGCTGGAACCTAAAATATCTACATTGTCATGAAAATCCTTTACGTAGATTTTAATGTCATGCTTGCTCTATGGTAAAATTATTATTATTTTGTCCTGAACTAAAGCAATACAACAGATTTGGAGAACGAGGTGGCAAGTAATTACATTAAGGAGTTCATTTTAATGAGGTTAGATTAGATGGATTCCTATGAAAAAAGAAACCATCTGGATATCACAACTTACCAGTTGGAGGATAACATCACCGTGGGACTGGAAATGTCTTTGTACTAGGAAGGTGAAAACTGAAAATTTTCAAAGAGTTTACATGTTGAGTAATCCATAAGCCCCAAAAAAAGGACAATTAACTCTTATAGAGAAACTCTATTTATCCTTCAATCATGTATCTTTAAGTTAGAATCACCTTTCAAGAAAATGTCAACAAATTTTCCTCCGTATTTGATTGCCATAGCATGCATAGCAACCTAATTCCCACAAAAATTATTAGCAAGTAGAATGATCTAGTCATATAAACTCTTTCAGAATTTTAAATATAACATAAACATTTATAAACGGATAATGATACCTTGTTACAAATAAAAATGAACGACGATCAAGATGTTCATTTTTTGCTATTACAAATATTGTATCAAAATAAAGTTCAAAACAACATATTAATCCATAAATCTAAAACATTCAAGGGAGTGATATAACAAGTATTTCAGGATTTGTTCAAAGCCTAGTTCAACAATCTGGATCACACACCAGGGTATAGTAGTACAACAAAGTTAAAGCAAATGGAAGGAACAAGTAACAACACAATTTTCAAAGCGATTATTACTGTGACGACCCAGCTTTCTATGCCCAGAAAACCGCTTCGTCTTGAAGAAAGAAAGGGGTGAGAAAAAAGAAAAGATAGAGAAGAAAGGACAACAACATCAGAATCTCACAGCGGAACGAATAAATTATAATAATCACATAAGTATTTACATAATATACAACATCAATCAGAGTTATACAGCAGATAGATCACATACTAGACAGTTATAAACACCTGTCTAGTTATACAACTCAATACACAAATCAATACAGAGATATCAACACAGCGGAACTATAAATATATATATCTACAACGCTGAAGCCTCCTGCTCCATTGCTCCTCCAGAATTTGTCAAATCTAACCTGAATCCCTTGGCTACCCGTAAAAATTTGGGTACCCGAGAGTTTATGAAAAACAAAAATAAACTTCGGGTCAGACATGGGTGTGGTATGAGTAACAAGTTAAAGATTGCTTAATTTTGAAAATCTTTTGAAAACAAAAGGTATCACGTAAGACTTCCCACACATAAACATGGAAAAGTTTTTACCTTACGCTAACCAAAACATTTGATAGGAAATTCTATGTGTAGGATCGATTTCACCCTAGAAGGGGGTGAATAGGGTGATGGTATAAATTATAAAAATTAATCGCGGAAGCTTATTAATTAATTTCAATTCAGATCACAGAATAGCAGCACAGATATCGCAGAATATAAATAACAGAATAAAACAGAACAACACAGAATTTACCCAGCTTCGGCAAAACTCTGCCTACGTGCTGCCCCCAAGGTTTCTACTAGAAATTAGATAGTCCCTCGCTTACACACGTAAACTCGCTATACCCGCTATTGACTAATCTAACTCTACGCTCAAAACCCTGCCACAACTCAACTACCGAGTTGCGAATTCTCAAGCTACGCCACGTAGCTTGTCCCCTAGTCACACGACTAGAAAAATAAACGGTTTAAAAAGAAAATACAAAACAAAAAAACAAATTAAAATAAAAATAGCCCTAATTTAAAACAACTAAGCCCAAAATAACCGGCCCACTAATTAAAAGAATGTGTCCCCCTTTTCTCCCTTTTATTTTATCGGCCCGGTTCCTTTTTTGCTTGAGTATAATGGCGACCGTTCCTTTTGCAAAATTGGGGCTTTCGTTCTTGATTCAGATTAAGGCTTTCGAAGAGCCGTTATTGCTTCGATCGAATCTGTGGTTGTTCGAGAATTACTTTGCTCGATCGATTTCTCGTTGCTCTCTCTCTGGCTACTTCGAATTGATGAAGTTCAACTTCGATTTGGTACGTGATTTTTGTTTATGCTGTTCTGTTATGCTTTATTGAACTCCATAAATGAAATTGCCGATGATGATTTCTTTATATAGGGTTTGTAACCCTAGATTTGCGTCCGTACGAATATTTTTGAATCTGTCAAATTATTTGCTCTGGCCATTCGATTATACTTGGATGCTCGTGATTTTTCCTTGACTAATTCATTTGTGTAAATACTCGATTGCTTGATTGACACGGCTTTAATTTGACTTTGTCATATTTGATAATACTGCTGTTGTTGAAATTTTATTTCATGATTTTCTCTAGTAGACTTCGACTTGGTTTTTTTGGCTTGTTCCAACTTATCCACGGCTTTGAATTCTGATGCTTGATAAAATTGATTTGCTTATATTTGTAGCATACTCGACTTTGGTCATTTGTTTTGAAAACTGCAGCTTGATGCTTGCATCCCTCTTGCTGTTCACAGCCATTACATCCTTACTGCCATGTTGTTCAATGGTTCTTGTATATGAGTCCATATTGAATTTGATACTGTTGTGTTATGTAGTAACCTAGTTTCACTGATGCTTCGAGTCTGCAACTTGTAGCACTTCACCTGTTATGTCTGCATTTTTGCTGCAATCTTCATGATTGCACTGTTCTCTGCATTTACTTGGTTGTCGACACTGATCTGCATACATGTGCTTATGTACCTGCTGATGTTTGTTGCAGTCACTTTGTCGCTGCATATCCATATATGCTTGACCTGTTTCATTTAGTTGTGCATTATTGCTGTTGTGTTACTTTGATTCTTTTGAAACTCGAGTTGCACACTACTGTCTTGGTTTTGGGGCTGCTGTTCTTTAATGCATCTGTGTGTGTTACTGTGTTTATGACCACAAGTTCATCGTGAAGCATGGTTTACTGTTGTTGCATACTTGTATCACTTGATGTCTTGAGCTTCAACTGTGCTCGAGCTCGTATCACAGCAAACTGCATGTTATGTTTGTTTGGTAGTTGCTTCAGTCACTTTGTTGTATACTTGTGCTTTGAAAATTTTCAACCTGATGCATCTGGACTTGAGCATATTTGATGAATTTGTTGTCTGGTCTTTGCATTGCTGTTGTATTGTGATTGGTTTGGATTGAAGTTGCAGGCTTGTGTACTATGTCTTTTGAGCATTGTATTACTTCGTTGTTCATTGTCCTGTTATTTGCAACTGTGTTGCACTTGCACACTTTCATCATTGCTGCCTGGTCGACTTGACATTGTTGATCTTGGTGGCATATTTGCTTGTTGTTGTTTGGATCATTATGCGGTCTGCATTGAACTGTAGCTTGCAATGTGTATTCATCCTTACTGACTTGATTCACTTCATGTTTGTCCTGTCTCACTGTATCAAATGCTATACTTATTCATGTATTCGACTTCACTGTTTACATTGTTTGCATTCTTCCATACTGCTATGTTGTTTGTGTACTACTTTGGCTTCAATGTACATTATATGCAGCACCACTGTGTCGATCTTGCTTCATATTGTTGTATCCATGTTGCAACTGTTTTTGACATGTGAACTGCCATGATTGTTGCAGTCCATTTTGATGTTGGTCTTCGTTGCATTCATGTCATGTCGGCTTGTGTTGAATCCAATTTCAAAACTCGGATTTGACCTTGTGCTTGTGTCGTGATTTTCAATGTTATTGCACGTGAGTTGAACCCGGTTTTTCATTTGGATTTGACCTGTGCTCACCTGTCCCTGTAAATCAATCAAGTGTATATATCGGCGTGCACGGCCTTGTGGCATATACAGTAATACACTGTGTATGTCACAAGTTGTTCGTGTACGATAAATTCAAATTTAAATTATGACGAACAACCCAAATAACTGAGGCAAAAATTATTTTCAAAAACCATATTTTATTTTATATTGCAAAAATATTTCTTAATCAATTTTACTGCGTTAGTGAATATTTTTGCAGATTGCTCAGATGCTGGATTCTAACTGGAAGGAAGTTGAAGATAAATACGAGTGTGAGTGATATGTAGTGAGGTGAATTGTAAATGTGAAATGTGATGTAATTGTAATCAAAGTTGTATAGTTATAGTGAGAGTTTGAAATTGTACTATTCAAAGATGTAATAAATATTTGTTTGAATAAAATATTCGTTTGAATTCAAATTCCGTGTTATTTATTTTATTCAGCAAATATTTATTTAATCTGTGAAAAATAAAATAGTATATTATCAAATACATTTAAACGAATGTATATATGTCTATTATCATCAAACAAAAATCATATAAGCGCATATTTAACACTATGATATTATAATAGGTCTAGGGTTTTCAAGAAAATAGAAAATAGCTGAAATTGTTACATGATTAAATTCCAGCTACTAGCCACAAAAGTGGGTAATACAATCAAAACCGTTGGCACTTATTGGATTTTGGATTCCATACAATGGCAGGGCTACTGGGGTACCGCCCGTTACAGTACGTGGCCTAGATCAACGTACCGAGGATTACTCCCTTCATCCCCTGCAACACAAGGCTGGAACCATTCCTTACTGAACAGTCCCTGAACAAGATAACCCCGCAGATAGCCGTCGCTACTGCCCACTAAGCCGAAATAAAAGGGACATCTAGACAGGGGAATATCCTTGTCCTGCTTGGGCATGACCCACCTAACCTTGCTGCACCTCCCCTGTTTTAGCCATTCCCGGTTGATGAGGCTTGAGACTACGATTACCTTTATAGAATACATTTCTTAGAATGCTCATCGCCCACCTGACGATGTGTTGAAAGCATTCGATCCATACAAGTTCGTTCCGGGTTTGAACGATACCGAAGGCATTATCTCATTACACTCATTTTGGAATCACCCTCAGAGTTAACGACGATAACCCTTGCATTCTGAATCTTCATCTTCACTTCAGATTCACGACCTATCGTTAATTTGGAGTCGATGTGGTTTTCGGATGTTCCTAATGCGGAAAACCCGATCCTGGTCTCATCGAAAACCAAAACGTGTCTTTTAAGGCCAAGTTGTCTATTTAGTCTTAACAGTTCAATTCAATATCATCAATATACTCACAGATGGATAATTCACACTATCACAAGAGATAATCACATCATCATAAACAGATAATTCATATTATCATCAAACAGATAATTAAATATTATCACACTTAAACCAAGCATCCATATCACATAGATATTGCTCATATCATATCTAAAATCATAATCACTCAATGAAATGTTAATATCATCCATCCATAAGCAATGATTTATAATTATACCATTTGTAATTAATTTAAAATGAATTAAATTAACTACTTCTATTCTAATTAATTTAAAGTAAATTAAATTAATTACTTCATCTATAAATCTTGCTTACACAACTATTAATTTAATTTTAAACAAATTAATTAATCAATTTCTAGATATTTATCTTGATTAACTTCTTCGATTAATCCCCTTCTAATTACCGTAAGTAATTAGTCTTTAATTAATTTTCCAAATTAATTGTCCTAAATCATTTATATTAATTAACATTTTATTACTTAATTTATAATTAAATACAATTAATTTCATTATCCTTAATTAATCACTACATTATTTATTATTTCTTAATTTAAACTATTCTTAATTTCATTATTAATTACATTAATTAATGATCTCTAATTCATATTTAAATCAAATTACTTTGTTTAATTTAATTACATTAAGTGATTAATCCTTAATTAAACACAATTATTAATCACCTTGATTAATATCAACCAGTAATTAACTACTCTTAATTACTCATATTAATAAATCAATTATTCCATAATTAATTATCTCCATTAATTAATCCTCTGATTAATTACAAAAGTAATTATCCAAATTACTTCTTTAACACATCCTCTTCACTAATTACATTCAGTAATTATATTAATTACTTTCTCAAGTAATTATGCTCCATTGAATACACTAAGTGATCTCACATATCAAATTTTCAAATGATTTCTTAAATTAATTAAACTAAATTAATTAACTTAAATAAATCATTTTATCAAATTAATTACAATAAGTAATTAATTTCTTAATTTCTTTTATCAAGAAATTACATTTAACAATTTATAATGGATTATCTAATAAATTTTGATTAATTATCAAAATTAATCACATTCATGAATTTAATTAATAATCCTTTAGTTAATTACCATGATTACATTTCTACATTTATTTCTTAATTAATTCCTAATTATAAATTAATCTAAATTATTAATTTATAAATTAAATACATAAGTCATTCATTAATTAACTTATTCATTAAATATTTTTAACTCCTTAGTTATTCCTAAGATAATTTATTTCTTTACTAATGACTTCATTAATATCTATGTGTGTTAGAACTTTACCTTCCAAAATTTTAAATTTGAATTCCATTTGGAATTTAAGATTCAAAAGTATTATTTATTTAAACATTAATCAAGTTTAAATTCAATTTATAATCTTGTGAATAACTTTAATTACATACACATGAAACTTAAATAAGAAAGCCTTTAAATTCGATTGTTTGAATCTTAATTTAAATTTAAATTTCCAAAGACATTCGTATTTAAAACTGATTTAAACCTGCGGATTTATATTCCAAGTTTACTTTGATTTAAACTCCCCTCCAACAACTTGATTCTCCAAATCAAAATCTATTTTAAAACTTTAAAATAGTTATTCAAAACTGAGTTTAACCATAGAATTTAAATCATTGTTTAAATCAAATATTTCAGGTTTTAGTTTTGTGGTTTAAACCTGAAACTTTCAAAATGAATTCAGAAATACAAAATTTTAATTTAAACTTAAATCTAGATTTGACTTTCATGTAAATCTAACCTTACACTAATTCAACTTTTGGATTATGGTTAGCCTGCAAATGTTAATTTGCTTTTAAATTTTGTTAAATGTAAAACTGCAGGCAGTTTTATGTTTCCTGAAGCAAGTATCCTACCCGAGACCAAAGCAAATATGCTTCGGGTCAATAATGCCCTTGCTTCGAGTCGCACACATGAATCACCCGAGTACGCACCGAGGCCTAAACTCCTACACCATCCCCTGTTGCTTCAACACTTCACTGGGCACGGTGCACGTGCACCGTGGCCCCGTTCAACTCTGGCCACCCACATATGCTCCACCACGCCATTGTCTACCACCAGTCTCCACCACGACCCCCAAAATCCAACGCCACGACTCAAATCAAAAAAAGAATAATAAAACAGAACCTAAAAAAACACAACCTCGCACACCCAAACCTGTCATCACCTCCTTCTGCCCACCCCGACCACCAGATGGTCAATAACTCCGGCGATGGACTCACCTTCGACCAACCTACCACCACTCGCGACCTCGTGCAACTCGATTCACAGTAGGAGCCACGGTGATCAAAAGTTCGATCACCATATAAATTAGGGTTGCAAACTTCAAACCCCTACCACCATCGCCACCGCGCTCTGTCAAATCATCAGGCATTTTCCCCACACCCTGGTAAGCTCCTCTGCCTCCTCGCACAACCCAACCACCTCCAGTCACCGAGATCACCAAGAATCACCCAAAAACCAATTTTTGAACAAAGGCAAGCTGCACCTAAAACACTTGACTAGAAATCTAAATATTAATTTTAAAAATCCTATTAGGGTGTGTATATTTGATTTATAAGCCTGAATTCGCAAATTAAATTCATTGAGGTTTAACTTATTTCAGTTCCTACTTGTAGTTTGACATTTACCTGTAACTAATACTACTGTTGTCACTTAAACAGATTATAAAACTCAAATGTCTGTTAATACCAGCACTTTATGCCTACTGTATCTTGTTAAGGCTCGAATTAAGAAGAAAAAATGAAATTTTTGTTAAGGAATTTAAACCTGGAACTAAAGCAGACAGAACTCAGAGATACATAATACAATACTCGTACATACACAGAGCATTTGCAACTGAATTTCAGAGAAATGTTGCAACAAAACAAAAAGCTATTTAGACCATTAAATTTTGTTGTTGCTAACTGTTAATTCGTCTTCATTAGCGACCTAAAACCTAAAGACATGGAGCGACCTAACTACAGGAATGGCATGGCAACTTAACTCATCAAGCGACCTAAGAGTATCTGCGACCTAAGGGAAGCACCGACTTACAGAGCTCTGCGACCTAAGGGAAGCACCGACTTACAGAGCTCTGCGACCTAAGGGAAGCACCGACCTATAGAATTATGCGACCTATAGCACTCAAACGACCTAACTGTGTGCTCAGACCTAAGGAAGGCCGCGACCTAGCGGAATCCAGCGACCTAAGAGTAGCTGCGACCTAAAGTGTTGCGACCTAAGATTGTCTCGACCTAAAGGCAGCAGCGACCGAAAAAGGCCGCGACTTAAAAGTGAGTGCACCTGAAGATGGACTCGACCTATGGAACTCCGCGACCTAACTATCCACCGACCTAAGAAGCTCCGCGACCTAAGGAAGGTCGCGACCTAAGGGACTCAGCGACTTAAGATTAACTATGGCTGCAGGAAAGTACTCACGACCTAGGTTAGGTCGCTAACGACCTAAATACCAGAATACAGAAGACTATGCAATGCCACAAGGGGATAGGTCGCTCACGACCTAGGACTTGTGCAAATCAGCATGCGTGAGGAAGGAGGGGCCAATACTCTTCAGGTCGACTACAACCTTACTTAGGTCGGTCACGACCTACGACCTTACTTAGGTCGGTCACGACCTACGACCTTATTCTGAAAAATGCCTATAAATATGATCCTAACTCCAACTAGAAGAGGACTTTTGGCTAATTCTCCTCAAGCACCGTTACTCTGCTGCATTCCAAACCAATCCAACACTTAAAGCTCTCAAGACACGAAGAACGCTACAAACAACTTCGAGAAAAGATCACACACATCCAACATGGATTTGAACACTCTAATCTCCAGTGAAGTTTAGGCTACTTGTTCTAAGTGACTTGCAATCCAAAGTGTATTGTACTTGGAAAGAATTGTATCAGCTTGTAACGAGATCATCAATAAAAGTACTTAAAGTGGACGTAGGCTATACCCTTAAGCCGAACCACTATAAAATTGTTGTTGTTTACTGCTTTTCCGCTATTATCTGCTTGTAATCTGTTCCCGAGTTATCGGGTGGTGCTTTCACAACTATAACTCATACACCGGGGTGTTAGCGTTCAAATTCTAGCGTTAGCATTTTTGGTGCTTTCATTGAGAGTTGAACTCAGGCGAGTTATCATCATTGCTTCACAGAGGTTTGTAGAGAGAATTTCCTTGAAAACCAGAAGTCTATCCGAGATTATGGCTCCTGGAAGGAAGAGTAGATCTGTCAGATCTGGGAATATTCAAGAGGGAACCTCCGCTTCCCCTATATCGAATCAAGCCACTCCAGCTGTCGGAGTTACAAAGGCAGAGCTGGATGCTGCAATTTTAGGGCTGAACCAACAAATCAATGCCCAAAATGCACAATTTGAGGCTCAGAATGCCCAGAATGCCCTAATTCTGAATAGGTTGAACGATTTGCTTGGGGCAAACCGCCAACCGGCAGATAATGAAAGGAATTTGGCTGGCAACATTCGTGATGCTGAAGAAAGAAATGCTCCTGAAAGAGCTGCTAGCCCCTTTGAACGAACACTTCCAGAGGTTGGTGGATCAAGAACTCGACATGATGAGGAGTATCTTTCTGGAATGGTCCAACAAATTATGAAAGAAAGTATGCAGAGGGTTGAAGACGAGAAAGAATGGGGTTTCGCCCCAAGTAAAACTCCTTTTACCGAGAAAATCTTAAAGGCTGAATTCCCAAGGAAGTTTGTCCCACCAACCATTCCAGCTTACAAGGGGACGAGTGATCCGAACGAATTCTTATACAAGTATGATTGGCACATGACTGGTGCCAGAGCCTATGATGAAATAAAGTGCCGATATTTTCCTGTGTATCTCGAAGGTGTAGCTCTGCTTTGGTTCACCAAACTTCCAGTCCGATCTATCGATCAGTTTTCTGACTTAACCCGGAAGTTCAAGGAGCAGTTCAGACTATACGCCTCAAAAGCTAAGGATATCATGTCACTGTCAAGTTTGGAACAGAATCCAGGGGAAACTATCAGATCTTTCTTAAACCGCTTTAATATAGCGCTAGCTGAGGTGGACAATGCAGAACCGCGAATGATATTGACTTATCTGATGAAGGGTATTGACAAGTCGAGCGAGTTTGGGAAATGGCTAAACATGAAAGAACCGAATTCCCTTGAAAAGTTCTATAAAAAAGCAGATGAATTCATACGCTTAGAAAGCCGTCCCGTACCAGTAAAGGCAGTGTTGGAAAAAGCCGAAGATAACACTATTGTTCCACGCAAGAATGAATCTGTAGGGCAAAAAAGGGAAAATAACAATGGGAAGAAGCAGAGTAATCTGAAGAAGCCCCGATCCTTCAAGCCATCAGAATATACTCCTTTATCAGATACGCCGGAGCGTATCTACCTTGCCACTAAAGATTCTATTGACTTTCCTAAACCTCCTCCTCTAAGGACCGGGAAAAAGGCTATACAGAGTGGGAGCCGCTTCCATAATCAACCCGGTCACGAAACCGACGAGTGCCGACAGTTGAAAAATCTGATTGAAGAGTTGCTAAGGGAAAACAAACTGCAGCAATTTGTGAAAAAGAATAGCAACAATCCTGCTTCATCTAGTCAGGGGCAGCAGGCTCCTACTCATCAGCCTAGGACGATTGAGAAGGCTTCAGGACATGAATCTGGAAGGCCCATTATCAATGTCATTACAGGAGGACCTCACCCAGCGGGCAGAAGCTGGGGTGAGATGGAAAGGTATACCCGAGCTTTAAAGTATGTACCGACCGAGGAAGATGTATTTGTTTTGGAAGGTGCTACGCCCTTGAAGCAACGAAGAACTCTTGATGATGATATTGTATTCAAAGCTAGGGATTCCGCAGGTATTGAAGCTCCTACCTTGGATCCCTTAGTCATCTCGGCTGGTATCGGGCCAGCTACTGTCAGAAGAGTTCTCATTGATTGTGGCGCGTCCTGCAATATCCTCTTCAAGAAAACATTCGACCAAATGAAGATCCCTATGGCTGATGTGCAAGCTTCATCGCATAAAATTGCTGGCTTCACTGGGGAGCCAAAACAGCCAGTAGGAACCATTGATTTGTTTTTGGAACTTGGAGAAGGAGAGAGAAAAATGGTCCGCAAGCAAACTTTTGTGATTGTCGACGAATTTTCTGCTTACAATGCTTTCCTTGGTCGTCCAACTCTGGCAGAATTCAAAGCTGTTCTTGCCCCGTGGTGCCTCACCATTAAATTCCCCACAGACAATGGAGTAGGAGTTATAAAAGGGGATCAAAATGCTGGGCGAGAGTGTTATCTGACAGAGCTACGAGAAACCAGAAAAAGAGAGATGGGAAAGAATGCGGCAGCCCCAGTCCGCATCAAAGAACCAGCCTTGTAGCAATTACAGGGCGGACCCTGCACTGGCGAGCACAGCGGAGCAAGGAAAGAGATGGACCCTAGAAAAGTCAGTGCAGGGGAAAATAGAGTTGTACCGGTGGAAACGACAATTCCAATACCTGTTGACCCAAAAGACCCAAACAAAGTGTTGAATGTGGGTTCACAACTTAATGCGTCAATTCAGAATATCTTAATATCTTTTTTAAAGACAAATCTGGATGTTTTTGCTTGGACTCATGCCGATATGTGCGGAATATCCCCAGAAGTTGCAGTGCATGCTCTAAATATTGATCCCAAATTTACACCTGTGAAGCAGAAAAGGAGAACTCAAGGTCTAGAAAGGTCAGCGACATTAAAAGAAGAAGTTGATCGACTCATGGAGAATAATTTTATCAAAGAATCTACCTATCCGAATTGGGTTTCAAATCCAATGCTGGTTAAGAAAGCCAACGGAAAATGGAGAGTATGCATCGATTTTTCAGATCTAAACAAGGACTGCCCCAAAGACTGCTTCCCATTACCCAGAATCGACCAACTGGTAGACGGAACAGCGGGACACGAATTGTTATCTTTTATGGATGCTTACTCCGGATATAACCAGATCATGATGCATGAGCCAGATCAGGAGGACACGAGCTTTGTCACCGACACTGGTCTTTACTGCTACAGAGTTATGCCCTTCGGGTTGAAGAATGCAGGGGCGACATACCAAAGACTCGTTAATGCTATGTTCAAACCACAACTGGGCAAGACCATGGAAGTCTACGTCGATGACATGTTAGTAAAGTCTAAGAAAGCGGTGGATCACATAGAACACTTAGCAGCATGTTCGCAGTCCTCCGAAGATACGGAATGAAGCTCAATCCTTTAAAATGTTCATTTGGAGTGGAATCCGGCAAGTTTTTAGGTTTCATCGTGAGCGCTAGGGGTATTGAGGCCAGTCCAGCTCAAATTACTGCATTGAAAAAATTCAAAGCCCCTAGAACAAAGAAGGAATTGCAAAGTCTCAATGGAAAAGTCGCCGCCTTGAGTCGGTTCATTTCCAAAGCCACAGATAAATGCATCCCATTCTTTGACGCCCTAAAGAAAGGAAAGAAAAACTTCGATTGGACTCCCGAATGCCAAAAAGCCTTCGATGAATTGATTCGCCATATGGAGACGCCTCCAATACTTTCTAGGCCTGGCGATGGCGAGGATCTTCTTATATACTTGGCAGTATCATCTCATGCTTTAAGTGCAGCGCTGATACGGGAAGACAAAAGGATTCAACATCCAGTTTACTATATCAGCAAAAGACTCACTGGGGCAGAGATGAATTACTCTAAGTTGGAAAAACTCGCCTATTGCTTACTAATTGCGTCTAGGAAGTTGAGGCAATATTTTCAAGCTCATCCCATCAGAGTCCTCACTGATCAACCTTTAAAGCAAGTCCTGTTTCGCCCTGAAACTTCGGGCCGTCTTCTAAAATGGAATATTGAACTCAGTCAGTATGACATCACTTATCATCCCCGAAAAGCAATCAATGGACAAGCTTTAGCAGATTTCATTGCAGAATTCACAGATAAGGGTAACAGTGAGGAGGAAACAGTCGACGATTCCCCAATCCAATGGAAGTTATATGTCGATGGTGCGAAAAACGACTACTGTTCTGGAGCCGGAGTCGTACTTGAGACCCCAGAAGGCCGATCATTATGCTACGCACTAAGATTGGAATTTCGTTCAACAAACAACGAAGCAGAATACGAAGCCCTTATCGCTGGTTTAAGGATTGCTAAAGAATTAAACATCCGAGCGTTACAGATATTCAGTGATTCTCAGCTTATTGTATGCCAAGTCAAAAAGGAATTCCAAGCAAAAGGGGGGAATCTGCCCGCCTACTTGTCAAAGGCTTGGGAGCTCCTGGGTGATTTCGATCATTACATGATAAGTCACATTCCTCGAGAGGAAAACACGAAAGCAGATTCTCTTGCAAAGTACTCTAGCACAGGTGAAGCTCAATTTCTGGGGCTAACTCCAGTGGAGGTCCTGTCGACTCCTAGCATTGATGAGATGGACATTGATTGGATCATGAGCATGTCTCAAGAGCAAGAATCATGGATGGCTCCGATAACAGAATACCTGCTCAATGGATCCTTACCAGGGAACTCAAAAGAACGACAAAAGCTACTGAGAAAGCCTCTCGATACATAATCCAGGATGGCCGATTATACAGACAGGGATTCTCAATGCCATTACTTCGATGTGTATCCAGGGAAGAGGCTAAAGCAATCCTAGCAGAGGTACACGGAGGAGAATGTGGTGATCATTCAGGTGGCCAAACATTAGCAAAGAAAATTCTCCGATACGGATATTTTTGGCCAGAAATTAATCGAGATGCAGCAGAGTATTCCCGAAAATGTGACAGATGTCAAAGATTCGCCAAAATTCCTAGAGCTCCTTCCACTGAACTCACATAGATGGTCAGTCCATGGCCGTTTGCAATATGGGGAATAGACCTTGTAGGACCGTTGCCAACTGCCAAATCTGGAATTAAATACGCCATTGTTGCTGTAGATTATTTTACTAAGTGGGCAGAAGCTTAACCACTGGCTATTATCACCTCAAAGAAGATGATAAGTTTTGTGACTAAAAACATCATTTGCAGATACGTTGTGCCTCAAAAAATAATTACAGACAATGGAACTCAGTTTGAAAGTGAAGAATTCCAAGATTTTTGCAAGCGATTCAAAATCCGGAAAAGCTTCTCAGCAGTGGCTCATCCGCAGGCAAACGGGCAAGTGGAAGCCATGAACAAAATTATTAAGTCAACCATCAAGAAGCAACTTGAAAGAGCAAAAGGTGGTTGGGTCGATAAGCTACCACTGGCACTATAGGCATACAGAACCACTCACAAAACTGCGACTGGGCACACCCCATTTTCATTAGCATACGGGTCAGAGGCAATGATTCCGGTAGAAGTAGAGGTCCCTTCACACAGAAGAATCCATTTCAATCAAGCAGAAAATGAAAAACTACAGCTTGAAGCGCTAGACCTCCTTGATGAAAAAAGAGATGAGGCTAATCTCAGAATTGCAGCTCATCAGCAAAGAATAGCCAGACATTTCAATTCCAAAGTTCGCCAACGCAGCTTTGAGATTGGAGACCTAGTCCTGAAGAGAATTATGACAGCGACATGTGTGTTTGGGCCAAATTGGGAAGGACCATATGTCATAGGTCAGAAGCTTCTTGACGGAACATTCAAACTCACCACTGTTGAAGGAGATCAAATTCCAAGGGCATGGAACAGCAACCATTTGCGTCCATACTATACTTGAAAATTTTGTTGAAATATTGTAAAAAGAATTATGAATGTATGATTCTTGTAATTGAAGGCAATTGTAAAACTGATGCAAGTAAATAATGAAAGAATATAAAGTGGATGTAGGCCCAATTTCCTGGCCGAACCACTATAAATCTTGTGTTCCTTATTATTATTACATGTTTGCTTTATTTTCGATATAAAAAGTACATAGAATGTATTGCTGAAATGTCAATTTAAATTTTTGCAAACAATGGAAGTAAAACTTGCACATAAAAAGACCAAGTGATTCTCGCCAAATTTCAAGTTACGAAAGCCCCGAATTCAAATCCTAGATAGAAAGTACTTCAATTGAACGGCCTATGATTTCGACAGAAACGGGTCTTTGCTAATAAATTGAGATCGTTTGAACAAACAAACATCCAATTAAGAAGCTAGTGCTCGTTCTCACGAAATTGCCTGACAATGAAGCACACTTCCTTGGATTAAACAAGTTACTTGTGAGAAAAGGGAATGAAAGCTAAAAAAAAAAGGGGCAGAGGATCATTGAAAAGGCATAAGCAAGTGGACAGAGGAACAACTAAAGCCATCATCGGCAGCGCAAGTCCTCTCCGGAGGCACAACTCTTCGGAGGATAAAGACCTCTAATGGGTCATACGCCACAAAAAAGAAAGTTCTCTACTCAACAAAAAAGATTGGAGGAGTCATGACCCTCCAACCATGAGAGAGTAACTTCCAGGCGATGAAAACACTCTCTGAGGCACATTTCACCAGGAGTTGAAGTGAAACAACCGCTCTTCGGAATTTCACTTCACCAGAGTTGAAATGCAAACAAAATAAAGACCTCTTCGGAGGCACATTTCACCAGGAGTTGAAGTGAAACAACCGCTCTTCGGAATTTCACTTCACCAGAGTTGAAATGCAAACAAAATGAAGACCTCTTCGGAGGCACATTTCACCAGGAGTTGAAGTGAAACAACCGCTCTTCGGAATTTCACTTCACCAGAGTTGAAATGCAAACAAAATAAAGACCTCTTCGGAGGCACATTTCACCAGGAGTTGAAGTGAAACAACCGCTCTTCGGAATTTCACTTCACCAGAGTTGAAATGCAAACAAAATGAAGACCTCTTCGGAGGCACATTTCACCAGGAGTTGAAGTGAAACATCCGCTCTTCAGAATTTCACTTCACCAGAGTTGAAATGCAAACAAAATAAAGACCTCTTCGGAGGCACATTTCACCAGGAGTTGAAGTGAAACAACCGCTCTTCGGAATTTCACTTCACCAAAGTTGAAATGCAAAACAAAAGAAAGACCTTCCTGGAAGCCCACATTTCACCGAGATTGAAATAAAACTTCCAAGTGTTGAAACGTGAAAAGGCTTTCCTCGAAGGCACAACTCTTTGGAGGTACACGTTTCACCAAGATTGAAATAAAACTTCCAAGTGTTGAAACGTGAAAAATCCCTCCTCAGAGGTACAACCCCCCTCTCCGGAGGCATAATCAAGAAGGAAGACCTCTTCGGAAGCCCACGTTTCACCGAGATTGAAATAAAACTTCTAAGTGTTGAAACGTGAAAAGGCTTTCTTCAAAGACACAACTCTTTGGAGGTACACGTTTCACCAAGATTGAAATAAAACTTCCAATTGTTGAAACGTGAAAAAATCCCTCCTCAGAGGTACAAATTTCTATTTAAAAGAAAAATCCTCATTAAGAGCATACTTTAACTTTCGAAGGAAGAGTGATTTACCTATTCTAAAAGAAAAAAAAAGGAAAAGAAAGTTAAAGTACATTCAGAGGTTCGCTTTACCACATAGAAGAATTCACTTGGCAAAATGTGTACATACGCAAAAGGAAAAAGTGACTTCTTCGAAGGACAAAGCGTAAAAACTTATATGAAAGGAGTTGTACTCTATGAAAAATCTTTTCACGAATGAAATAGTCATTCTACAGAAAATAAGAGTGCAAGTCCCCTCGAAGTATAGAAAATTGCAGTAAGCTTATGATATGGGGGCAGCATGGTATAGTTGTATACGATATGGTATAACTACATCGGTAAAGTACGCTCAAACAACATACCATAAGCTCACTGCAATGTCATATAAATAAACTTGTGCAAAAATGAATAATAAATGCATTCTCAAATTCAAGCAGGAGTTTATACAAAGAAAGAGGAATCATTTTATTCAACATTACTTTATATACAGGTACAAGTTTCAACAAAAGAAAAGAGGGGGGCCGATACCCGCACAATTCTCGACCAATACATGCAAAAGACGAGAAGCTAAAAGCTGAAGTCTTCATTTCTTCTTGCCACCCTTGGACCCTTTGCCTGGCCGAATGATTAGTTTTTCAGGTCTATCTATTGGCATAAGGGAAGAAGGAGAGGGAGGTGCAACCGGTGCGACTTCCGGTTCCTCTTCAGTAATGATGATTTTCTTCCCCCTCCTCTTCGATGTTCCGTGCTTCTTTCTTCTCTTCGAAGAAGACTCACTCCCTGGAGTAACAAGAGCGGACAAAACTACGTCATCAGAGGGAGTTCGCTCAGGAGAGATCTCGCCTCCTTCAAGTCCCTCGTCCTTCTGCTCTTGCGAAGTGATAGGGTCATCCAAGCCATGAAGAGCCTCAATCTGTTCCTCTTGTGACCCGGGTTGTGAAGCAGAAGGAGGAGTCACCTGAAGAGACGGAGGAGGGATAACCGGAGGAAGTGAAGTCTGCACAGCACTTGGCGTCTCAACTGCAGAAGAAGAGAAATTAAAAGTATTAGTATCTCCCCGAAAGAAGGGAGATATGGGTTCGTCGAGATTCAAGAAGTAATCGAGAAGCTCATCAAACTTTTGAGGAGTAAGCAAGCGATCCACCTGAATCGAACCAATATCAAAATTACCTGAAGATGTTTGCTTCGTAAGTTCAATCTCATAATTCTGAGCCCCGATATCCTCTAAAGCCTCATCATCAGTAGGGGTGATTACCCCGGTTCTTATAGGAGGCGGCGAATGAGCACTAGAGCCTGTAATGTCCACTTCGGGAGAAACTAAAGGACGTTCAGAAGTGGTAGGCGGTATTTCTTTCTCAGAACGTTCCACTTCCGCTATTCCGGCCCCTACCTTGGCGAGTTGCTCTTTTCCCTTGGCAAGAGCGGCGCGGGCATCATCGTCGAGATAATGCTCTTCAAGAGCTGTCTCAGCGTAGCCAGCACCTTTGCCACCTAGCATATCAAGTGCTGCCTCCCAAACTTCAGCTAATGTAATTTCGTATTTAGGGCCTAGAAAGGCAAGGCTGCCACGCCCCAAAATGCTATGCAGATAGAAATCAAATAATGTGGAGCTAATATCAGCTTTGGTTGCTTGATGGGCCTCTTCAGCCGCGAGTTTACCAGCAACAGCCTCGTCACGCTCCGCTTCGGCTATAGCAAGTCGAGCTTTTAGCATCTCTATCTCCAAGCTTTGAGAGCCAGCCTGTTCTCGCAGCTGTAAAGTTTCAGCACGATATTCTTCTATGACCTTCTCTTGGTGTGTAAGCTTATCTTCGACTGCCCTTTGACTGGCATGCGCATCTCGTACTTGTTGTTGAAGCATGCTCTCCTTTTGAGAATGGAAAGTAGATGAGGTAGCTAATTCTTCCTTAAGCTTTTCTACTTCCGCTTCCAGCTTTTCATTGTAGGAAGCAATACTTCTCATTTCGGCGTCATGCTGTTCGAGAGTCTTCTGCCACTCAGCCTTATCGTTCTCCATTGTGAGCATGGCCTCGAGATTGGCTCGGTTAACCCTCTGAAGCTCGTCGACAAGTTTTTGCCAGTTCGACATTCTTTCAATATCGGTCCTGACAGTATCCAGATTTCGCAGCATAGCCGGTTTGTCGAGAGGAACCAAGTCGAGATCAAATCGAACCCCTCTCAAGCACCACTGAGGAAATCGACTTTGAAGAGTGGGAGGACCTTGCCCGACTTGGTATGCGGGCCGGTTGATGATTGCTTGAATGTCGGAGCGAACGGGAGCATGAGATTGAGCAGGAACATGTTCAGAAGCTGTCGGCATTGTTTCTTCGGTAAGTCTAGCCCGCTTGCTAGAAGAATCGTCTATGTGTCCTTTACCTCTCTCATCGTGAGCTTTTCTCTTTTGAGTATCATCACCTCTGTGGGGAGGGTCATGTCTTTCTTGTTCCCTTCGGTGACGTTCTTCATATGCTCGTCTCTCGTCGGCTTTCCTGATGGCCCTCTCTTCATTCGATTCTCTGTAAGAAGGGAGGTAACGCCTGTAATCATACTGGCTACGCCTCCCGTAGCGCTGGAAATCATCATAGTACGAGCCGCTGCGCCCCATAGGAGAATCTGGAATAAAAATAATAAGCTTTAGAAATCTTTAAAGTACAAGAAGATAAGTGCGTAGAGGTGATGAGAAATCCGAAGTGTCGTGTAACGTGTAAACTACACGCATCGAGTTACAAACCACTCTGTGGAATAGAGGTAGTGATAACTTGGGTAGGAGGAGTTGACATTTGTTGTAAAGATGATGTCGCCTCGATTACAGAAGAGATAGTTTTGGAGACATCATCTTTGAAAAGTTCTTGAGAAGTCACAATTAAATCACTCAACCCCCCGAAAACATCATCACCATCATGTTTTTTGGGACTTGCTTTCTTGACTCCTTCGTTAGTAGATTTTTCGGAAGATCGTGGAGGTTCTTCCTCCTCGGTAACTGGGGCAAGTACAGACTCGTCAGATGGCCCTGCAACATCTTTCGGAATTGAACACTTTACTAGTGAAGTTTCTGTAAAGGTTCCTCCCTGCAAGTGCTCTTTAGTGGAGACCGGGGCATCAGGAGTGTTCGTCGGAGAATCAGGGACCTCCGTTGGAACTTCATGAATTTGAGTGGAACGAGAAGGATGTAGAAGCTCAAACTGATGAAGAAGTTCTTCTGTCAATAGAAATTTTGCGCTTCTTTCTTTAGCAGCCACATTGCTTAGCCTTTCAAAAACTGACTTATGACTGGAATCTCTAGAAGGAGGAGGAAGTGCTGTAAAAATAAGGAATGGAATCAGCATCTAGCAATACGAACCGGGTAAAACTTAGAATAAAATTAAAGAAAGAAGAGAAAAAAGATCTCACTTCCTACTCTCCAGTCTGCGTAAAATTCTGCGGGGCAACGAATGTAGAAGTATTGATTCAAAAAACCATGTGCACTCTCCGGCAAATCCAAAATTAGTTTACGGTTTCTCGCACCTCTTACAAGTACAATCGAAGGGTGGTCCTTGTTCTTCGCAAAAGTGCACAGGTAACAGATTTCCTCAAAAATCGGAAGACGGTCAAGAGTTCTCCTGAACAGAACGCACAATCCCATCAAAATGGCATAGCCATTGGGATGCAGTTGGAAAGGAGAGATCGTCAGTCGAAGAAGGATTTGTTGAAGAAATTCATTAAAGGGAGGAATTGCTCCACTTAAGCACATTTGGCGATTAATGGCAACAAAACCGGAAGGTGGTCTATCAGCAAAATCATTTGGTCCAGGGAGTAAAACTTCTGCCTCGGCAATGCCAAATTGAATGCATAATTGATTAAGCACCCGCTGTTTCAGAAGGGTAGGAGTTCTTTCCGGAGGGTTCTCTAGTGGAATAGCAACCGGGAAAGCCCCTTCGACGTGTTCTATCATCTCTTCTTGTTGAGACGTCATTCTACATGAGTAACTGGATGTTCAGGTGTGAAGGTGCACGTTTCCTAAAAGTGTGAAGTGTTGTGCGAAACTAATAAAAATAACAAGCGAAATAACTGAAATTAAACTAATTGACAACTGGTCGATTGTGAGGTTTCAGGACTTGTTAATTCAAACAAAATTTTAGCTTTGCTTTAACACTTCATTTGAGTCGGTTGATTCACAGCATTTCACTCACACAGTTCATTTAAGTTGATTATTCTTTATCGACTAATCTGTCATTCGATGTGGGCGGTCAATGACAGTATATTCGTCCCATTTTTCTGCAAATATTATGTTTAAACAGGTTGTTAGCATTAGAGATAATCTGCAAAGAAATACGACAAAATTCAAGTCCATATAGTTCAAAGTTCAAACAGTTCAATCAGAGTTGTCTCAGGATTTCACAAGTCCTAGGTCGTCCAGCGACCTAGCATAGGTCGGAGCCTTCTTAGGTCGCGCTGTGCAAAGTAAAGGAT
Source organism: Allium cepa (assembly GCA_030765085.1). Lineage (NCBI taxonomy): Eukaryota > Viridiplantae > Streptophyta > Magnoliopsida > Asparagales > Amaryllidaceae > Allium > Allium cepa. The sequence goes on from CM060930.1 coordinate 248,062,006, forward strand.
AAGGCTTTACAAATTCGTCCTAGTGTTAGCTCGGCCGCGACCTAAAGCCTATGTCGCAAGGAAGTTAGGTTGCGCAGTTCTTAGCTCGAGTAACTCTTAACTTATGCAAAGTCTTAGGTCACATGAATATTAGGTCGTTCAGCGACCTAGTATAGGTCGAAACTATTCCTTAGGTCGCAAGGATCATTAGATCGCGAATTATTTTAAGTCGTTCAAATCCGCTAGGTCACTAACTTCCTCTCCACGCAATGCTTCACCAGACCCAATAACCCGCCATCAACTACCCGAAGAGATTCATCATCCTCTCCATGAAATTTACCATCTCTTCATACCACCAGATCATTCCAAAAACTAACCAAAAAATCCTCAATCCATCATAAATTCAACGCATTGCCATGACTTCCTAAATCAACCAAATAACGACCGAAAAAAATCGATCGCAACAATCACTCGAGATAAAGCGTGATACATGGAGTTGAGCTAAGGTCAGAAAGTGAGAATTCATGATTTAACGGCGATTATGATGGGATGAAGGCCAGGTTTACTTACGAGACGTAATGATGAAAGTGAATCGGTGACTGGATGGGTCGAATTCGCCTTTGGAAGCTCAGAGAATTGTTAATGGCAGTAGGAGGTTAGAGCAATGGAATGAGGAAGAAGTAGCGACCTAACAGTTTTATATGAGGCAAATATGGGAAAGCAAATAGACACGCGTATTGGCACAAGTGTTAGGTCGCTCACGACCTAGCTAAGTCAGGTCGAAGCACTCGACCTACGACCTAGGCACGTACTTCGAGGGGCAAATGTTAATTCCTCTTCATTAGCGACCTAAAACCTAAAGACATGGAGCGACCTAACTACAGGAATGGCATGGCAACTTAACTCATCAAGCGACCTAAGAGTATCTGCGACCTAAGGGAAGCACCGACTTACAGAGCTCTGCGACCTAAGGGAAGCACCGACCTATAGAATTACGCGACCTATAGCACTCAAACGACCTAACTGTGTGCTCAGACCTAAGGAAGGCCACGACCTAGCGGAACCCAGCGACCTAAGAGTAGCTGCGACCTAAAGTGTTGCGACCTAAGATTGTCTCGACCTAAAGGCAGCAGCGACCCAAAAAGGCCGCGACTTAAAAGTGAGTGCGACCTGAAGATGGACTCGACCTATGGAACTCCGCGACCTAACTATCCACCGACCTAAGAAGCTCCGCGACCTAAGGAAGGTCGCGACCTAAGGGACTCAGCGACTTAAGATTAACTATGGCTGCAGGAAAGTACTCACGACCTAGGTTAGGTCGTTAACGACCTAAATACCAGATACAAAAGACTATGCAATGCCACAAGGGGATAGGTCGCTCACGACCTAGGACTTGTGCAAATCAGCATGCGTGAGGAAGGAGGGGCCAATACTCTTCAGGTCGACTACAACCTTACTTAGGTCGGTCACGACCTACGACCTTACTTAGGTCGGTCACGACCTACGACCTTATTCTGAAAAATGCCTATAAATATGATCCTAACTCCAACAAGAAGAGGACTTTTGGCTAATTCTCCTCAAGCACCGTTACTCTGCTGCATTCCAAACCAATCCAACACTTAAAGCTCTCAAGACACGAAGAACGCTACAAACAACTTCGAGAAAAGATCACACACATCCAACATGGATTTGAAGACTCTAATCTCCAGTGAAGTTTAGGCTACTTGTTCTAAGTGACTTGCAATCCAAAGTGTATTGTACTTGGAAAGAATTGTATCAGCTTGTAACGAGATCATCAATAAAAGTACTTAAAGTGGACATAGGCTATACCCTTAAGCCGAACCACTATAAAATTGTTGCTGTTTACTGCTTTTCCGCTATTATCTGCTTGTAATCTGTTCTCGAGTTATCGGGTGGTGCTTTCACAACTATAACTCATACACCGGGGTGTTAGCGTTCAAATTCTAGCGTTAACACTAACCTTTAAAACAGAGGTGATTGCAGAATGTCAAACACGCATACATGCAGTAACACATAAACACAGAAATTCATCAAGATATATGCACATATCAGGTCATAATTTAACAACATATAAATATATACTTAAGCATTTAAATGAAAGGTGTTGCTCACTTTGATTAAAAAGAAGGGACAGAGCACCATTTGTTTTGAAACAGCCTAATCTTTAAAACTGGGAACAGTTTTGCTTTAAATCTTCCAAACCCCTTTGTTTTTGTTGAAAAGTGTTTCCAGTTTTATATTTGAGTTTGTATGAAAAAATAAATAAAATGAAAAAGCTTGCTATTCTTCACAAATGAACTGAGAAGATATGTATATATAGAAAGAAAATATTACAGAGGAAGGTGGCATCTGAGACAAGCAAATGCTGTGCACTGTTTACTCTTGTTTTATCATGCAGAAATTTTCAAAATGGAGGCTGAAAAGATTTTGAACAAATTGCTGAGAAATCTGAAACATTAAATGTTAATGTACTCTATGTTCCCTGTTTAGCTAATTTAATCATTTCTTATGTATAGATATTTTAATTGGCTTTCTACTTCTCTTCTCTAATCTGCATATGTTTTGTACATTGTTAATTTGCTTGCTTTAGCTTGCTTAGCAAACTATTTTATATGCTGAACACACAAACATATGATTACTTAGCTTTATTTTGTTTTATTACTTTACTTTGTTTTGCATTCTTTACTTACAGACAGAAAAATTATTTTGTCTGGTTGTACAAAGATTTTTGTTTTACTATTTTACTTTGTCTATTCTTTATCTTGTATATTTTCTTCACAGCTATATCATATGTGTACAAGCCTGATTTTAATTTATACATTATGTGAGCATATATTTCTTTACAGGTTGACTAATGTTTATAGATTTGTTTCCTTGCCTAGCTTGCTTTTATTACCTATATACTTCTTTCTTTTACACTTGTTCTTACTTTTATATTTATTTTACTTATAGGTTACTTTATTTAAAAACTTAAATAATTAAATACTTATGTTAAGATTTATAAAGTATTATTTTATTTTAACAATTTTTGAAAGACTTAAAGTTACTTTTACAAATCATAGCTTCTTTAAATATATATATATATATATATATATATATATATATATTAAAATAACAACTTCTATTTATACAGTAAACCCATTTTCAAAGATATTACAATATTGATATAGTTTAAATATAACTTATTATTAAATAATTTATAAAAGAACTATTCTCTATAATATAAGTCACTTATTTTATCAAGCTATAAAATAAAACAAAACTTTTTATTTAAATTTAAACTCTAGGCTAAATTTATTTCTAAACAAATTAAATTTATCTTGAGTATTTTTAAGATCATATTATTATTTATTCAATATTAAGTAAAAAAAATCAAATTCCTAATTTTCCAAAAATATTAGAGTTAGAAATCATGTCTCTATTTTATTAACTTAAAACAAAGGTTATCTATTTACAATATATACAGATATATATATATATATATTATAAATAGAAAACAATTTAATTGGCTTTTAAAAGATAAATTATCAGTTAATTGTTTATTTAAAAGAAGATTATTAAATCAATTCAAATTTATTATTAACAAATATTATTAAATCAATTTAATTTTATCACAGATTATTAAATTGATATTGCCTCAAATTTCCGGGATATCACAATTACCTTGTCATGAGTTTTGCACATTTTAACCAGCGACACGACAATGTCCACTGCCTGGTGGAGTTTGAACAATATGCTTTCCACTACTTCATTTTTTACATTTCCTCTGGACATCAAAACAACACTACTGACCTGGAATCAAAATACATACGAAAATGAATAGAACATCTTGTTGTACAAATTTACGGAGTTTGCAGAGTGATGGCTCGCTCAAAAGCATTGTTGTCAAAAATATTATGATCTAAATCCTGTTTCAAATCGAATCTTTCCCTTTACGATTCAATTTACATTCCAATTCAATTCCAGTTGAAACCTCAGTAGAGATAAATCATTCAATATATTTGTTCGTCGACGGAAATTCTATCAGTTTAGAAAACCGTCGAACGAATTTAAATTTAAAAATAACCGTAAGCGCACGGTGTACGAATGTAGCACGTGGCAAATACGGGTCGATCCGCAGGGAATTGATGATTTAAATTTCCTACTCAATCAAATTATACCAAAGTCGAGAGTGTGTTTAAGCTAGAAAATGAGAAAATGAACTAACTAACAAAAAGAAAAGAAATGCAAATATGAGAGTTAAATGACAATTTAGAGAATAAGTCCACTCTCTAGATCATGGAGTTCAACACATGAAATCATGATCTCTTTTTTATGGTCATTAGTGTTTTAATTGATGTGTTTATCATAAGTATGACCTATTTGAGCTATTAATTAGCCAACATAAGTCATCAAACTATAACACACCCTTAAAACACTTACCAACTTTCATGAAACTTGACAAAGAAAATGAAAATGAAATCTATTTTAAGTATGGCCTATTAACTATTGATTAAAAACATAGACCATCAAATTTTAATTTCAAATCACTTTCTTATGCCATAATCATATATTGATGAAGAGGCATTTGTGTTAACGATTGTTTAAGCATAGCCTATTTGGTGTCAACAATATAGACTATCAAATTCAAGGCAAAAACAACAAATAAAACCACTTCTATCATCATCATTAAGCATAAAAAGAGAGCATGAATTAACAAAATGTTGAAGCTACATTAATTAGAGAGCTTCATTACCCCTAAATTGAAGCGGTTTAGTTTCTTATATTTGTCATTTTGTTAACAAATGTAGCTAACAACATGAAAGCAAAATGAAGAGGAAAAAGAGAGCAAAATGAAAAGATAAGCTAATTAACTTGCATAAAAGAAAAGAGATCTACACTACAACATGAAAGTAAATGAACCTGAAAAGGAAAGAGCATGTATTAAATTGCATAAAATAAAAAAAATAACATAAAATAAAAATGGCTAAGTAGCCATGAAAAGAGAAAGAGGAGCTTTCATTTTATTTTTGATCTAAACTAAACTAAAGAGAAGGAGGCCTAAGAGAGAGCTACATGAAACATATGGGTATTTATACAAGTTAGAAACCCTAATGCATATTTTTAGGGAGTGTCCAAAATGCCCCTTAGGAAGTGTGGAGGCCAAGTAATCATTAACATGTCTTAATCCCCTATTAAGTGTACATGAAGCCATTAACTCCAAAAGCATGTGCATTAGCCTTTAATTTGTACATTAAGGTAGGTGGGTATGTGAGGTCCTCCATGTTCTTCACTTTGAATTATTTCCATCTTCATTCCTTTGTATTAATTTTGTGCATGCATATCTTCATGAAACCACTTCTATTTGAGATCAAATTCCTACAAAAATATATACAAATTTTCAGTTAATTTTTCTCAAAGAAATATATGCACATAAATGACCATTTTGCCCATATATGAAGATGAATATGTGACAATTTGGAATAATTTGAATTTTTGGTTTAAACAAGTTAAAATACCCAATATGATCATTTATTCAATTTAAATAGATTAAATGTGGTGGTAAAAATATGCATATTTACATGCACATCAATATTCAATACACTTATTTGGATTCATGATTCCAATTCTAATGTTTTTTTTTAAAAAATGGAACAAAAGAGAAGACTGAATTTTAGGCTTAGCCGTAGAAGTTATAACATCAAACCAATTTCACATGATGTACAAACCCTCAAAATATGGATCTGCGATTTATGATTTAAATAATGTTTTGATTTAAAGTTTGAACTTAACGATTTGAATCATGTTTTTAAAACCTTGATCCAAAGCATGTGTAAAAAAAAAGTTAGCTGCTGTGGTGAATGCACCAAACAGAATATAATAGAGTGAACAAATCATGTGGTTTGCTTCCCACGGTTTTCTCTGCCAGTGTCACTCATGGCCTGAAAGCTACAAACGACGTAAGATATATTTTCCATATGTACTTTGTACATCCAAGTATATTGCAAGTATATTCCCAGGTACACACGTTGCACTTCTTCATACATGTGCACAATGACCCCCAAGCACATCATAACGCATATATGCATGTACACATGTTAAAAGTATGCTTGTAAGTACATAACTCACCAGCTTGTCGAGAATGTCTAAGTTTTCTTCATGCTGCACGAAATTTATACGTAAGTCACTCTTTGATTTAAAAAACATGGGCACAAAAAATGGTTGTTGCAAGCATTGTGAGTTCATACCGTTGCTCTGTACCATGTAAGAAGCATTGCAGGACACAATGTTGGAAAGCTATGTATTGCTTCTTGGGTGCTCTCAGTACCTGAATGAACCACCTATTATAAGAGGAAATTATTGCATTGGCATCAGCCTAGATTGACCCTAGTCAATGGTTGTATAAGAATGTATAAAGAATTCCAACTTTAGATAAATAATGCATAAAGAAAATCATTTCTGCTAATTTTAGTTGAGGAGAAAACTACCCAACATAATCAAGATCCACGCAATGTCTGCTAAAATATGAGCATTAGCATTTGTTAATTAAATACTGCAAAAAAACAAGTCACCCATTTTATACGCTTGTTTTTCTCTTCGTTAATGAATGTAGTGCAAATATAGTTTTTTTTTCTTCTTTTGAAAATTGATATTTTGCTAACTAATAAAATGGAACGAGTACAATGCTGTTATCCCGTTTTTTGGCAAAGCCGCGATACCAAAAGATCGATCAAAAACGGAGAACAGTTCGTCTCAGAGACCGGTCATACTTCGTTTCGCTATGGATATCACTGAATTTTGTCCGAGTCGGAATTGTGCTACAATTGATAGGACAAGACAATAAAGACCGTAGAAGCCGCCATCTCAAATTTCGAGTCAATCCGAGTTCATACGCTCAAGTTATGATCGGTTCAACTTGAAGGGAACACACTGGTTTCGAACCCATCATGGTGGGTGTCTTCGAACCCATCATCATGCATCATTCGAATCGATCACCTTCGAACCGATAGACTTCGAACCCATCAGAGTGCTTCGGCTCGACTCCTCAACTTCGAATCCATCTGGTTCACGCTAGTGGACCTCATAACAATAGAAAGTTTGCGAGGCTCGTATCCATCCAAAGATCCTTGTTCGAACCCATCACAGAAGCCTTGTTCGAACCTACCTGTGAAGCTTTGTTCGAACCCACTGGGTCGACTAACCATGATGACGTGTCTTTCATCGGTTCGAATGCGCCGAGATATATGCAGTCGAAGCGGTCAACTCGGAGTGAAGACCGGATCGATTCGAAGTTTGCGCTCCATGTCACCACGAAGGCGCATGCCACCATCGGTTCGAAACCATCGGTTCGAATGGATGGTTTCGAAGCAAACAGCCACGCAATGAGCCTCATTTCGAATCCATCATATCTCCCAATCTACTGATCCAAATGCCACGAAATTTTCACAGAAGCTTGCATTCATGTCGAAGAGTGTCCACACCAAATTTTGCCTCGATTGGATGAATTCTCGATCGATTCGAATGGAGTTCGAACCGATGCCAAAGTGGGCCCAAACTTCCTAAGACCGGGCGTGTGGGCCCCCTCACGTGCCAGAGGTGGTCTTCCGAGTTTTCAGCGAAACATCAGCAGCCTACGCTATAAATAGAGCCCCAGGGCCAACAGAAAAAGGATCTTTCGACTCTCAAGCGCCCAGACTTTGCCGGATCGAGATCTCCATCATCCTACATCATAATTTTATTGTTGATTTCGAATTTTCAGTTGTAACTTGCTGTTAATTGCTGCAACAACTTGTAATCATTGAAAGAGTATCAATAAAACGTCAAAACACTTCACAGTGGACGTAGGCAACACGCCGAACCACTATAAATCGCTTGTCTACGCATTTATTTTACTGCTGATTGGAGTTTTTGTTAGATAATATCTGTTTGAATTTACATTCTTTGTTATTATCTCTTCAACGACTCCCGAAGAGTGTTGTGCTCAATTTTGACACAAACACTTTGGTGCTTTCACTGAGAAAACCCAGATTTTCTCCTACTCGTTGGATCTGTCATCGGTACCGGATTGAATAAATCTAAGAGAAAGATCCAGATCATTGAATCCAACTTCCTTCCCTTCTATTCAGATTTGCATAAAGTCTAGGAAAGGAATTCAACTATCAAGATGGTTAGCACAAGAACCACCTCAAACGCTGTCAATCAAGAAGAACAGGACAGACAAAATCTTGTGCCCCCACCTCCATCTAATCAGGATGCTACTGGGCACTCTGAACCGTCTGGTCCAGTTACTTGACAAGTGTTGCAGTTGTTACTCCAATAGCTGACCTAGAGTCGGCAACAGCTAGAAGAACAGCTACGCGCTAACGCTGAGTTAATCAACAAGCTGGATCGCCAGAAACGAAAGAGATCCATGAGAGACCACGCTTCTCGCTCATCTAGCGAAAGTTCTTCATCCTCTGATTATCATAACCGGCCTCCACGACCCCGGCTAGATGGGATTCGTATGCCACCTGTAGGAAATCAACCGACATTGACCGTTGGACAACTCAGAGTTGGTCCGCCAACCAGTTTCCAAACCGGACCCTCCTCCCGAGGAGGTGCCGTTCCTCACCGCACCGCAGAATACCACACTACTAACGTTGCGGCTGAGCCAGGGGTCGACGCCCAAGATCATTCGGACCTAGACCGTCGTCATAGCGGGCGTACTCCTAAACCGTACATCCCAGAGGACTATGAGCCGAGAAGGCGAGACTTGGACCGTCGACGATATCCGGTTCAAACTCAAAGTATGGAACATGATCATACTCCAACGCAAATGCCAGATCTTTCAAATATGATATATCAGATGATCCGTGAGAGCCAGGGATTCACGAATGACGATTGGGGAGTTTCCCAAAGTCACACTCCCTTTACGGACGATATTCTTATTGTTGAACCCCCGCGGCGATTCCGAATGCCCACTTTACCCTTGTACGAGGGAAACTCCAACCCTAACCAACATATTCTAAAATATGAATGGTCGATGACTGCTGCCAGGGCTGACGATGCAGTGAAATGTCGTAGTTTCCCTATATCCTTGGGGGGCATCGCTACCATGTGGTTCACTCGGTTGCCACCTCGATCCATCTCTTCCTTCGATCGGCTAGCCACAAAATTTGTCCAGCAATTCCGCATGCACGTCGCAAGGCCAAAAGATGTCAACACTCTATCTAGTGTCAAGCAAGCTCCTGGAGAGACGCTCAGACACTACTTAGAGAGATTCCATACTGCATGTGTTGAGATTAGTAATCCAAACGACAACTCCATCCTTATGGCGTTGACTAAGGGGATCGACCCCGATTCTGAATTTGGCAATTGACTAGCTGGGAAACCACCTGCATCATTGGACCTTTTCCATGCCAAAGTAGCTCAATTCCTGAGACAGGAAGATGCGAAACATTCTAGGAAACAAACTGATGCAGGATCAAATGCGGAAGAGATCAAAAGCAATGTTGCAATAAAACAGTCCGGTGAGAACTCCGGAAAAGTCCAGTTGAACATTAAAAATAAACAAGCTCGGCGAAGAGAAAGCGTGAATCAAATTAAAAAACAAGATCAAAATCGTGGCCCGCAACGTAAGAATCCAATGTTCCACAGTTACACTCCTCTAAATACATCACTAGAGGACTTGTACTTACAAACCTGCGATACAATTCAATATCAAAAACCTGCACCAAGACCGTCATCAGAGAGACAAATCCAGACGGGAAAGTTTTGCAGGTTCCATGAAAGCTACGGGCAAAATACGAACGAGTGTCGTCACTTACAGGATCTTGTTGAAAAACTGATCAGAGAAAGGAAGTTGGAACAGTTTGTGCGGACACCGCAGAACAGAGAAGCGGGCCCATCAAATCCAAACAATGGACCCAATCGGTCGAGACAAGAGGACTCAACTTGTCCTCGCGGAAGATTAGTGATAAATGCCATCAGTGGCAGACTTACTTACTCAGGAGCCTGGAACGACGAAGATCCTCGTCACTGTCACAAATGACAGGCTCCTTCAATCTATGAATACTTTGCAGTTTCCTTTGCATTCTAGAATTTGAATTTGTAATAAGGCACTGACTTTGCCATGTTTTCTTATTTCAGCAATAAAGTACTATCTCTTCAAGCTAGAACTGTGATTCACCGAATACAACGTTCAACAATCACGGCACACGAAGAGCTAAGTTCCACCAAACGATGGAATTTATTCAAATAGCGAGTGACTGCGATACGACCGGCCACTCACTAAGTGAAACCCCACCTTGGGGGAAAACCGACGCACCAAAGGATGAACTGGACCAACACATGACAGTCCTACCAATAATTCGTTCCCAGAGTGCGAACGGACTCCAACTTCCCAGAGCGTGAATTGGAGTATAAACATTCAATAATTTGTTCCCAGAGTGCGAACGGACTCCAACTTCCCGGAGCGTGAATTGGAGTATAAACATTCAATAATTCGTTCTCAGAGTGCGAACGGACTCCAACTTCCCGGAGCGTGAATTAGAGTATAAACATTCAATAATTCGTTCCCAGAGCGCGAACGGACTCCAACTTCCCGGAGCGTGAATTGGAGTATAAACATTCAATAATTCGTTCTCAGAGTGCGAACGGACTCCAACTTCCCAGAGTGTGAATTGGAGTATAAACATTCAATAATTCGTTTCCAGAGTGCGAACGGACTCAAACTTCCCAGAGCGTGAATTGGAGTATAAACATTCAATAATTCGCTCCCAGAGTGCGAACGGACGCCAACTTCCCGGAGCGTGAATTGGAGTATAAACATTCAATAATTCGTTCCCAGAGCGCGAACGGACTCCAACTTCCCGGAGCGTGAATTGGAGTATAAACATTCAATAATTCGTTCCCAGAGTGCGAACGGACTCCAACTTCCCGGAGTGTGAATTGGAGTATAAACATTCAATAATTCATTCCCAAAGTGCGAACGGACTCCAACTTCCTGGAGTGTGAATTGGAGTATAAACATTCAATAATTCGTTTCCAGAGTGCGAACGGATTCCAACTTCCCGGAGCGCGAATTGGAGTATAAACATCAAATCCATCGCTCCCAAAGTGTGAACGAATTCCCAGAAAACCCAGATAGATGTAACTGACCATCCAGCGATTAACTCCAGATTCCCGAAGCACGAATCGGAGTACAAACATCAATTCCGGGTTCCCGAAGTGCGAACCCAAACATACATGCTTTCTCCAAGTTCCCGGAGTGTGAATTGGAGCACAAATACCAAGTTAAAGTTCCCATAGTGCGAACTGAAATGTTAATACTAACTCCGAGTTCGCAGAGTGTGAGTTAGAATGCGAACATCAATTCCAAGTTCCCAGAGCGCGAACCGTGTTACAAACGTCGATAACTCTCAAATCCCCATAGTGTGAACCAAGTTATCAATTACAAATTGTCCTAAGTCCCCAGAATGTGGACATGTACTTAATGTTTGCAATAAACGCACTTAACCACCAAAACATAAGTGTTATTCCCCGAGACTAGGGGGCAGAATAGATAAGTGTTAATCGCTAACCAAAGTGATACAATGTCCGAAGTTCGATTATTCATCGATCACAACTTGCGACCAAGATTCTCAGACTTGGTGAATAAAAACAAATTCTACTTGACGGTAAAAACACCACAAGTGCACTGGACTGAAAACAAGACACTACAAACACTTAAGCACAAAAGAAATGAGAGTTGAAACAAAGAAACTAAATTTTATTTCAACTAACTGAAGACAAGGACTTACATGCAAATAAGTTCTCCCAAAAAGGAATCCCTACTAGCAGGGGCCGAACCTGCATCTATACACGGCCTACTAACAAAAAACGAGAACAAGTTCCTATCTACCAAAAAATCTGCTTGGGAGGCCGATCTATTCCTTCTTTCTTGGCTTCCTTATCAGCGGTTCGTCATCAGAATCGCTAGGAACGGAAATCCTTCGTTTGGACGACCTCCTCCCCGGTGGTTGCTCTTCGGCCGGGGCATAATATCTACGTCCTCCTCAGAACTTGAATCTAAATGAAGGCTCCCTGCCGGAGGAGTAGGAGGGACCGGACCCGCAACGGAAGATGAGATAGTGCCACCCGACGATACTATCCTCGCAGGTGCTGGGCTCTGCGCCGCCGTGCTGCCACCAACACTACCACTTTGCCCCGCAGCTTCTAATTCTGCATGAATCTCGGCCAGGATCTCTTCATCACAAATCGTCTGGGCTTGGCTGGGGGCATCCGCAATCTGCATTGAAGAGTTAGAGGTTGGCGGAAGGTCACTAATGATGAACGGCAGGTTTGTGGAGAAGCCACCCTGCTCGCTGAGCAGCTCGCTCACCATTTGTTCATCAAGAGATAATCCGCTCCCGTGCGCCGCCTCGGTTGATACTGCAGTTACAACAGTAGTCTCGGTGGTGATGGCCTTACCCCCTTTGCTTGATTCTTGGGTCGCGGTAATCGGAGCAACTCCAGTCACTAAGCAAAGATAAGAAGAAGTTATTAATAACTGCTTCAAAACAAACTCTCTATTTGGAAAACACTTGAGATAAATTCGGAATACCTTCCCCAGTTTGGCTTGCGGACGACTGAGCGGCCTCGGAAGTATGCTCATGAATAGGAGATAACCGCGGCTGTTCCGGGTCGTAAGCAGGGACGGATTGCGAATCAACCACAGATGCAGGCTCTAACGGAGGTGGTGCGGTGATTTCAGTAACACTGGCGTGATGCTCAACACCTGATCCCTCTCCAACCTCCAGAGATCGGCCGCCAACCATCTCTTTCTCATGAGCGATAATAGTGTCATGAAGGACCTTCTTGTCATCGTCTTTCAGCAGCCGGTTTTCAAGTTCGAATCCGTCGACCGATTCACCCGGACGTGCTTCCTCTTCTTCCTCGGCCAATCGATCCCAGGCGCTACGGAGGTGTACCGAGTAATCCTGGAACCAGGCCAAATTTCGGTGTCTCAACACGTTGGCATTGTAAGTGATAAGCAAATCTTCAATATCGGCCTCCAGCCTGGCCTCCGCTTGATGAACTTTCTCCTCAACCTCCGTCTCAACCGCCTGGACCTTGGCTACTGCTGCATCCCGTTCAGTCCGGAGAATCACGGCCTGTTCACACGCCTCCTGGGCTGCATTATTCGCATCATCCCTATCCTTGGCAATTGCGGCAAATTTAGACTTAAGCTCGTTCAACTCCTTTAGGGCTGCATCCCTCTCGGCAGCAACCGTGGTGTTTCGATGGCCCATGTCCTCTACCGTGGCATAGTGCTCACGTTTCATCTTATCCATTGTTGTCTGGGCTTCATCGGCTTTTTTGATAGCCTCCATTTCAGACTTCCGAGAAGATTCAGCTTCAGTGTTTAGCACATCAATAATACGGCTCTTTTGAGCTAACTCAGCCTGCATTTTCTCGATGGTGGCCCCACGCTCAAAGGCCAATGACGACGCTTTCTCGGCCGCCTTGTACCATGCCTGTATTGGGCATAAAAGTCGTGCACATAATCGTGCACCGTCTGTTCGGCCTCCAGTGGGATTCTTTTCAAGTGAAGAGGAAAAATATAGTTATCAAAGAAAATATTTGGAAAGTCCTTCTTCAGCTGAGCAAGCCTGATTGCTCCTTCCCCCGAAATTTCAGTAGGAGTTTGTTCCGCAACTATTGGAGGCATTGCCTCAGATCTGGGGTGGCGAGATTCATACTTAGAAGATTGAGAGGCCGATTGGTAGTACGAGGATTCGGAAGGACGAGAAACATGGACAGGAGGTTGTATAGGAACTCTTGGAGGAGGAGTGCGCGATCGAGACCGATGTCTGCAATCCCTATCTCTCCGTTCTTGACTAGAATACCCGGAGTACCTGCGATCGTAACTCCTGTCTCCTTCTCTCCGTTGCGACTCGTAGTATGAGGAAGATTTGCGAGCATGTCGTAGGCTCCCTAGCATCGAACCGCGTCCAGTCATAATATCTGCAAAGCGAAATGAGAATAAAGTTAGTGGTTTCTCGAAACCGATGACCTAGGACTCGGGGCTATGTAGTGTCGTGAAATGTGTATGAATACGTATTCCCCCCGACCAACCAGAAGTGTCGACTGAGCTAGTAATAAAAGGCTCGCTCAATTCTTGGGTATGATGGAACTCCTCCAACCCGGCGTCATGTTGAAAAGACACATCATCCGGGATTGGAAGATCGGTAAGCCCTTCGTAAAGACTTTCGGTTCGTGGAGGAGACATCTCGGAAATTCTAACTCCGGGAGTGGATCGGGCCGTGACAACCGATTTCCATCTCCCCTTCTTAGTTGACGTGACGACGGCTGCCTTGCCTTTTCTTTGCTCTTCAACATCCTGAACCACGTCCGTAGGCTCCAACAACGGCTCGTCGTCAGTATGAGTTCTTTTAGAATCAGCCTCCTCGGCTGTAGTAACATTGGGCTTCTTGTGCTTGACTCGTTTTTTTAGAGACAATCCTCAGTGCCCCGTCAAACAGTATGCTCTGCCCTCGTTCAATCAACCCGTAAGTTCGAAGATTCCTATCCGTCAAGAGCAGCTCAATATCCCTATCTCCACTCGGGACTTCTCGAAGTACTCGCACCATCTCCTTAAAGTGCTCGCCCTCAGGTCGCTGAATCGTCGCTGTAGAAAAGAGAAAAAACATAAGTTTCTCTTTGGCCGCAATTGCCTTAGTAATTACTTGATAACTCAGCTACACTCACGTCTGAATAATCATCGCCGAGCAAACCTCGGAGGACACCTGACATAGAACCATTCCGTCCTATAGTAACTCAACCTGGTCCAGGACCCAGTGACCACTTGGCAGTTCCTCACCGCTTCCAGAAATGTGAAGGAGGGATAATAACCTCGAGTTTTGAAATTAAACAGATATCTGATCTCGGTCGGGATCAGTGGTCTATGATGGTACTCCATGAAGACAACGAATAAACTATTCACGGAGGCATACCCGTTCGGGTGTAGTTGAGATGGAGCAATCCTCAAAAAAGACAACACCTCCCTCATGTACTCGTTGAACGGAGGAAGCGTCCCAGCTATGCACGCATGGCGATTGAATGCTGTATATCCCTCCGGCGGGTTGTGTGGTCTATCATTCGGCCCCGGCAATACGACGTCATCCAGTGACAGGCCATGCCTCAAGCATATTCTCCACAAAATATCTTCAGAAATATTGGATTGAACGGAATCCGACGGATTGGCAATGAAAGACGCATTGGGAAGTTCGTCCGGGGCCGGACCAATGATCTCAGGTTCGATATCTAGGACCTCTAGTCTCGGAGCAGCTGTACTTTGAACCTCCTGCTGTTGCGAACTTGAAGGTGCCATAACTAGCTAACTCATGAGAAACCATCGTTAGACGACAAAGGACCAGTGCGTTCCCCAGTGTAAAGTGTATGTATGTATGTTGTATAGTGCCATGCATTACTTGAATGAATATCGCAGAGTTAAATAAACATGCAAACGACAAAGCAAATTTCCCCAGTTGCAACGACCGTCATCGCTGACCGTCATCACTAACCCGTTTGTATGATGGAATTTGACTTGGATAGAAGTCGTTATGGTTCCATCGACGAGCTTCGAAAGGTGGTCAAGTATGCAGCGCGATTATCAAAGTCCAAATATGCAAGGATGAAGCTCGCCGGAATTATGCTTAGAAAATGTCAAACTTTGGTATCCATCATAGAGGGTTCGAACCGAACAAAGGGAGCTCATTCGAACCTATGCTAACGTCACTTCGAATCGATGTAGAAAGGCGCACTCGAATCGAACAATGAAGGAGTACTTCGAATCCAACCTTGGTTAACTGGTTCGAACCGATAAGCGAACCCTCAACTTCACATCGACCACGTTCGAATCAATGCCCTTCGTATCGATGCAAAGTGGGGAGCTTCGAACCGATGGCTGATGGGTTCGAAACCATCGATTCGAATGGACCCATCAAAGATGGTCCATCGGTGCGAACTGCGTCACCCCATAAATTCATTCAAGAGATCGAGGCGAAATCCAAGGGAAAGTGACGATGCCATCATCGATTCGAACTCGAGCCCACGTATCGATTCGAAGACCCCCCAAACCAGATCTGGTTTTGCCAATCACTGGAATGAGCAATCGATGAAGAAGGGATGGGTATGAAATGGCTTTGCCGTTTGGATTCGAGGCTAGTTACCTAGTTTGAATGATGGATTCGAGAGATTGAAGACTTGAATCTTGGCTGATTCGATGATGCGGCAAAGTGTTTTCTCCCTTAAAGCTTCGAGACGATGCAGAACACAGTCAAAGCAAGGCGAGAGTAAAAAGTGAAAAGTGAAAAAGTGGCAGGCCCACTGCTATTTATATGGAGTTTTGATTTTGACCGAGACGATTCCCCTTCCGGTAAACGCTACCGGTCGCAACTAGTCATAGCATGGATCCTTTCAAAACATCCATTCGAAGCCATTTGCCTAATGCCGTGTGGGTTCGAAGTTACCCTCACACTTCATCGATACGAAGTACACGGCAGGACAATGAGTTGCATCGATGCGAAACGCGCAATGGACACATCGATTCGAGGCCCCTGTTCGCAACTCCATCCACAACCTACCGAAACGAACTGCTAGTTCGAATCCATCCATTCACATCGTTTCGAATGTCAGTTTCGAACCCATCACAACACAAGTATACTCCATCCATTCGAATGTGGATTTTGAACCCATCTATACTCCAACACATCGGTTCGAAATCTTACACTCGCGCAATACGAATCCAATTCCTTCAACTTTCAATATCGGTTCAGTAGAGGATCGATACGAAGGGACTTTTCAAAACAACCATCAAGCGTTGTCTCAATTCAAATTTCAAAATCGGTTCAGGAGAGAATCAATACGAAATTCAATAGCAAACAAAGCTAACAACTACTTGTAAACGTGCGACGTTAACAAAGATCAAACTAGCATGTGTGCATATATATCAAAATAACATTCGATTTTAAGCATTTACAGGGATCAAGCACTTATCTTGTTACAAATGCAACAGCCAACGGCTAAGCACTATTATACAGCAATCAATCATATCAACGCAAGGTTGCAGCAATACAGAGTACGAGTCTCAACAAAAAGAGAGCAATGATTGTTCGGAGAGAAGTTGTGGCTATTCAAAGCACGTCATGTTCCCACAAGACGTACTTTGGGGGGCAAAATGTTATCCCGCTTTTTGGCAAAGCCACGATACCAAAAGATCGATCAAAAACGGAGAACAGTTCGTCTCAGAGACCGGTCATACTTCGTTTCGCTATGGATATCACTGAATTTTGTCCGAGTCCAAATTGTGCTACAATTGATAGGACAAGACAATAAAGACCTTAGAAGCCGCCATCTCAAATTTCGAGTCAATCCGAGTTCATACGCTCAAGTTATGGTCGGTTCAACTTGAAGGGAACACACTGGTTTCGAACCCATCATGGTGGGTGTCTTCGAACCCATCATCGTGCATCATTCGAATTGATCACCTTCGAACCGATAGACTTCGAACCCATCGGAGTGCTTCGGCTCGACTCCATCAACTTCGAATCCATCTGGTTCGCGCTAGTGGACCTCATGACCATAGAGAGTTTGCGAGGCTCGTATCCATCCAAAGATCCTTGTTCGAACCCATCACAGAAGCCTTGTTCGAACCTACGTGTGAAGCTTCGTTTGAACCCACTGGGTCAACCAACCATGATGACGTGTCTTTCATCGGTTCGAATGCGCCGAGATATATGGAGTCGAAGCGGTCAACTCGGAGTGAAGACCGGATCGATTCGAAGTTTGTGCTCCACGTCACCACGAAGGCACACGCCACCATCGGTTCGAAACCATCGGTTCGAATGGATGGTTTCGAACCAAACAGCCACGCAATGAACCTCATTTCGAATCCATCATATCTCTCAATCTACTGATCCAAATGCCACGAAATTTTCACAGAAGCTTGCATTCGTGTCGAAGAGTGTCCACACCAAATTTCGCCTCGATTGGATGAATTCTCGATCGGTTCGAATGGAGTTCGAACCGATGCCAAAGTGGGCCCAAACTTCCTAAGACCGGGCGTGTGGGCCCCCTCACGTGCCAGAGGTGGTCTCCCGAGTTTTTAGCGAAACATCAGCAGCCTACGCCTATAAATAGAGCCCCAGGGCCAACAGAAAAAGGATCTTTGGACTCTCAAGCGCCCAGACTCTGCCGGATCGAGGTCTCCATCATCCTACATCATAATTTTATTGTTGATTTCGAATTTCCAGTTGTAACTTGCTGTTAATTGCTGCAACAACTTGTAATCATTGAAAGAGTATCAATAAAACGTCAAAACACTTCACAGTGGACGTAAGCAACACGCCGAACCACTATAAATCGCTTGTCTACGCATTTATTTTACTGCTGATTGGAGTTTTTGTTAGATAATATCTGTTTTGAATTTACATTCTTCGTTATTATCTCTTCAACGACTGCCGAAGAGTGTTGTGCCCAGTTTTGACACAAACAAATGCGGTAGAAAAGTGGAGAAAATAATTCAAGCATATACATAATACCACCCAAAAAATAACTACAGCCACAAACAACATCACTCTTGGCCATAACAACAAGCAAAACTATTCACATAATATTAAGGGTAGAGATGCACCGACAAAAAAGGTTCATAATAAACCATGAGAGTGCCAGATGAATAAAGACGACATCTGTCGCACGAAGACCTATTTCTTCCATGTTTAACCAGAATTCAGAAGCAAAATTACACGCTCCAATGCTTTGAGAGAGTCAATAGTGGTCGATATAGAGAAAGTAACAAAATTCTTCAATACTCCAAGGAAAGCTTGAAATCTTTTAAGGAGACTACTAGAAAAGAAGAAAAATATAATATGCATCGTCTTCATCCAAGAAATAAGGCAAGAGCTGAGAGAAAGATATATTCTTGCAAATCAAAATTAATCACAGTGTATGTTTGCAAGGAAGAGATCTGGGCTTTCAGCGGGTAGAGATAATGATTCTGTTCTACAGTCAACCAAGATGAAGTTAAGCAAGATACATATTACAAATGATGATTGAAGTAAAGTCCGGAAATCTGGAGCAACAGAAGAGCAAGTAGAGAGAATAATGCAACTAGAACTTAAGCCATGAAAACTCCAGAGAACCTCCAACGAATTCAACATCTCAGGAAGAAAATGTCTTGCATGCCACAAATCAGAAGCTAGAAGGAAAAATCGGATAAGTTTTAAATTTCTGAAGATGATCTCTCTTTTAATACAGTTGTCAACTAAACAACTAGATTTAAGAATTACATGTCTACAATTATTTTTAATAATCAATAGTTTTGTTCCTTTGGGCAAAAACCTTTACGTTGGGATTCTTATGTTTCTTTCAGCCTAAATACATCGTTTGGTTGTAGAGAACCTGAGATCGATATATCTGAAAATAAGTCATTGTCTTTGTATTTGTTGTTTATCTCATCTAATTCAGCATCAATGGCTTTAATGTTCTGTCAATTCATCATAATATGTCTTTTCATTGGACCTTATAGAAACTTGTATATTGACACTGGAAGAATAAATGGTGCTTATCTTGATTCCCACTATGCATAAATTGCATATGGTAGAACCAAATTGACCTCAACCTTCAAATCTATCTTTGGTGTGAAGCTCTTAAATTTTAGCAAGGAAAACACAAAGACTTCTTGGGAGCACATTTGTTCTTCCATACATGTTTACTCCATCCTTGAAAACAATCTTTTGTCCTAATGTTATTTCAGGCTGACATGATAATGAATTCGCCAGATTTACTTGGGCAACAACATCAAAAATATGAATCTCTATTATTATTGATCTGAATATGATTGATTATATTCTTAATATTACATGGAAATCCTGATGCGTTAAAGTTCCATTCAAGATCAGATAGGGTGCGGTTATTATTTCTTAACACTGACATTGCCTCACAACTAAAGATTCGAACTAGTAATTTTCCATTAATCCAAGGGGTGAACAATAAATTAGTTGTTACAACATTAACTGTCTTTTTTTTCTATCAACCTTTGCTCAAATTCTATGTGTATGAAGCATTGTTATCTTAACATACTAAGCAAAAGTTTTTATTATAACAGTATTTATTATATATCCACTTAGCCCATAAAGATTTACTATGCAAGAATTCCAAACCAGTTTTATTGTTGTTGCAGTTTACATACCTTCAATTCTTTTTAATCTCAACCCACCTTCAGAATTGAGGTTATTGTACATTTCTTAACTGAACTTATGTGATTTTCCTTACCAAAGAAAGTTTAGACATATACTTTCAAGTTTAGTGATAATAGAATTTTATATTTGAGATCTGAAGTCAAAAGGAAATAACAGAATATAACACAGATCTTATAAGTTCCAATCTTCTAACACTATAAAGATATTTACTACTTTAGTCATCTAATCTTTTATGGATCTTGTTTAGTAGACTGCCAAAATCCTTTTTTTTAATTTGCTAGCTAATAGAGCAATACCAATATACGTAAAAGAAAAATTACCACTTGAACATTGAAAGTTCCTTATATTCTCCGTCGCTGGCACCCCTGTTGAAAAATAGTTTTGTTTTTTGATCAATGATGTTAAGGCTAGCATATATAACTTATGCATCACATCCATTATAATACCAACACTTTTGCAATTTTCTTTAAGCAAAAACCAACAAATCATCTGCATATATCAGATGGTTGATGGCTGGACCAAAAGCATATACTGCAAAAATATTTCATTTTAGGTGCTCATACTTAAACCAGATTGAAACATATTCCATATCAATCATGAAAAGATAAGGGGAAAGAGGATCCTCTTGCCTCAAGCCTTTGTTACTTTGAATATGGCCACACCATTAATGATGAGTGAAAAGGAAGGAATATAATACACTTATTTAACTGAGACAAAACTTCTTGGAAAATCCATTTATAGAAGTATTTGAGATTATTTCTCAGCCGATTTTGTCATATGTCTTTTGATTTTGTCATATGCCTTTTGTAAGTGAATTTTTAAACAAATGTCTCACCATTTCATGAGAAAGGAGAGAATTTTCAATTATAGGTTTACCCATGATAAATGTATTTTGATTATATGAGATCAATAACCTTTCATTCTGTTGCATATAACATTAACCCATGATAAATGTATTGAGTCGTATTCCTTGGCTGGTTGAGACGTATAAGGCGTACGCTTCATATGCCTCTCAAGTTGTTGAGGCGTAAGCATTAAAGGTAAAAAGCCTTTCAGGCGTTTTATCTTTCATTTTCTCGAAACGCTCCTTGAGGCGAGTAGCGGGTTTTTTATAACAATGGTATGGACTAGTAATTAATAGTTTAAACGAGATCAATCATTTAACATGGATTAATAGGTAGTTTTGATGACTTGTTTATTTTGGGGAAAACATTAGGATTTGCTTTAGTATTAATTGATCCAAATTGAAATTTTGGATGAGTTAGAAGCAGCCAAAGAGGCAAAATTACATAAAACTAGCACATAGATGTTTATATGTGGCATCCAACCTCGAATAATACTTGATCGCTGGCTAAATACATGTTTAGATTCTTAGACGAAACATTAAGCCTTGCCTAGGCGGATGTCTAGGCAGTAAGCCTTGCCTAGCGTCTAGGCAGAGGCCTAGAAGGAATTTTTACAATAGAAAAAAAGTAGAAACGGAACCATTATAAAGTTTGGTAAAATAATCGGCAGTTTTCATTGTAATTTTATTATGATTAGAAATGACTGTGGCAACATTGCTAATGATTTGATTTAATTTGAGTTAAGCTTTATTGCTAAACATTTCAGAATAAAAGAATTTAGTCAATTGTACTACATCGGTCAGTCGTTTAACTTTTGTCTTTTGATGCTTCTCCACTGCCTGACTATGGATGATAATACATTCAAGCTCAACAAGGCTATCTCATATTCTTTAATTATCTGTTTATCGTTTGAGTTTTCAAGTAATATGAGAAATAACAAATTATTTCTTTCTCAAATTCTGTCACATTTGGGTTTAATACTTTCGATGGGTTTAAAGTGGAGCCTTAACTTTCTTCATATTTATTAGAAACCCAAAGGATTACCTTCAGCTGAATGAGGAATGAAGTCGAATTGTTTCCTTGTATCCAACTAGAATATGCCATGCATTATTATATCGAAAATGTATATTCTTCCTCCCCTTCAAATTGTTTAAGAGATTAATATGAATAGGGTATAGATAAGAGTGGTCACTAAAGTCTCCGTTAAGTTTAATGTGTCTATTATTAGTTTGAACCTCCCCGCCAAGTGAACTTTTTGCTTAAGTAGTTAATGTCGAATAATATCACTGATATATCACCGATGTATCTCAAATCGCTCCTTAACCGATATTTTTTCAAAATATCTCTTAAATATCGTTAGCGATATACCGCCTGATATAGGCATATATCGCTTTGATTTTAGTATAGATTGCATGATATTTTTAATGAATATCATTCATTATTACACATGTTGGAGAAAATAAAATTACAAATAGATATCTTCAAATTATTTATGTCTATTTATAATATATGATGAATGATGATATGTAAATCATATTAGATATCTGAATGTGCTAATTTTTCAGTTTGAACTGTATTTTATCAGCCTTATTCATTAGTTTTTTAATAAATAAAACTTTACTTATTGCATTATTTCATATGTTTTATTTTCTGTTTTTATCACTGAAAACAATATCGTGTAATTGCTACTTCTAATTTTAGTTCTTTTCTTTGTTCATTTTTTCTAGTTGGTAAATTAGCTTTTGAAAATTCTTTTTTTTAGTTCTTTTCATTCATCAAGAACTAAAAGGCGAAGAGTGGCAAAGTTATATATTGAACGTGCCGATAAAGAACGTGTTAGAAGTAGAAATCAGTGTTAAATCAACATTACTTGTTCGATAATTTAAGTGTAATTGAAAACGAAGAAACTGTGAATATGATTTTTTTTTTTAAAGGTGATTGGATGACTAAAGAAATAAAAAATCTATTAAATAATTGTAAAATAGAAGAATTGAAGAATTTCTGGCTTTTTCATTGATTTTAAGAGTTTTCCCTCTTCTCCTTAATTCTCTCCATAAATATTTTATTTTTAAACTCTTTAATTCATCACTTCACACTTATTTACTGATTCTCTTTTAACGTTTTACGTTTTGGTACGAACGTTCTAAAGTTTATACAATTATTTAAATATAATTTATCACTTAACTTCTACTATTTTATATTTAAGCTCCTATATTTAGGTAAATTCATAAACCAAATTTTAAGATATTTAAATAAATTCAATATTCATCCAACAATAAAGATATATAAATCACATAAAACAACAACAACAACAATAATAACAATTTGTAGTTCATTTATCTAAATAAATTTATCACACATTTCATTGTAAATTCTATTTTAACTTCAAATACCTATATTCAAAATTACTACAATTATTTACAAAATTTACCTTACTTGTCTCCTAATATTTTACATTCCATCTCATATATATTTCAGTCATCCTAAATTTAATATAATTAGACAAATCTAATTAACTAATATTCGCTAATTCTTTTACTCATTTTAGAAAATATGAATATTCAAATACGTATACCATATTCATGTTAACAAAAATAATAAAATTATTCTTTCATTAATATAAAGAAACAAGAGTCACATAACTTAAAAGCATATACAAAAACAATAATAAAAAGTTCACTGCAATAAATTTATCATGCATTGCATTACTAAATTATGTTTTTTTACTTTAAATACCACATTTTAAATTTTCTATAATCATCTACAAAACCCCTTCAATTCCCTTATAATATTTTACATTTACGTTCACATAGTAGTATTAACCATGTAACCTTCAAATTATTTCTATTAATAGTTGGAATAGTGCAACAATATTTGGACCGGCCGTGAAATTTCGAAAACACCCTTATTATGTGGAGATGAGGACCACGAGGTCATAAGTTCGAATCCTGCTCCTGGCAAAAATTAATTTTTATAGTTATTTATAAAGTTTAATATATTATTAAGGACTTATGTTTGAATTTCAACTATCATAATCTTTCATATACAGTTTTTTCTTTTTCATTTTCATTTTTCTAATGTCTTTTCTATTTACAATATTAATACATATGTAAACATTTTTCATTCATTCCAAAGCTATATCGAATGCACTCTTTATTTAGACTTTTATACGATTTTAGCTTACATTGTGAATCTTTTTAAGATCTGAAAATAGAAAGTTAAAACGTGAATAAATTCAAATTTTCAAGTTATATTTTGTTTGACATTTAGTTTTTTCTCACTTCAAAGGATTAAGAAAAATTATTGCAACAAAGACATAAAATACTACATGGACACATACATATGTATATTTGTTATACATACATACATACATGTATGTGGTGGGGGGACGTGTAAATTTATTTATCATGTTTAAAACAACTAAACTACAAGCAAAATTTTGATTATTTAATTTATGTACTTTGTTGAAAGGTATCTTTTGAAAATCACGTGCAATGCATGCGTCAAAGTACTCGCATCTCATAGAAAATATTGACTTTCTTTTCAATCTCATTCATAAAAAATTCTAATCAGATTAGTTTTCGCTTTTACAATTAGTTAACAATGACAAACTGATAAGCTACATCTAATAAAAACAATAATTGTTTGGTCAAATAGTCTAATTAGCATTGTAAATCAAATTAAAATAATCTTTTAAAAGGTTTTTCACTCCTTCATATATAATCCGTTAGCTATTGACATCGATGTGCAATCAGAAAAAGAAGGAGAAAATATAGTCAATACATATGAATACTACTTATATTAAACGCTCTACAAGTTTTACATATATAGAATTTCTATTATGATAACAAAAAGTGATATTTAAGTTTTTAAATTTCAATGGTAGCTTTTTATATTTCATGTGTGGAGCGTTAGGCTTTTGTACAATTTTTATTGTCTTTCATATGTAGGCACTATCGTTTTTACTATTTGTTTTGCATGTATTAATCATTTTATCTTGCACGCGTGGAGCGCATGCCACTAGAGGTTGTTTAGATAAATTTAGTAAACTATTATTAATTGATCTGTCTAATTAATAATTAAATATGAAAATTTTAGTATTTATACCATGTTTATATTAACAAAACGACAAAAAACTCATTTAAATTTATTGATATATCAATCACATAACATAAATAATGATCACAAATTTAATTTATAATTCATTTATATTAATATATTTATCACGCATCACACGGTAGAATTCCTTATTTAACATCAAGTACTTAGATTTTGAAATTTCTACAGTTATTTACAAAATCCTCCTCGATATCAAATAATATTATATATTTAAGTCAATATATTCAAATTTATTCTGTAATCTTGAACTAAAACTATTCGAATAAATTCAATTAACAAATGTTCGTTAATTCATCTAACTAAATTCTAAAATACGACGGCTTCAACATGTATACATCATATTCAGATCAACAAAACTGGTAAAGTTACTTTTTCATTCAAATATAAAGATAGATGAATCACATAACATAAATAATACACCCAGAAATCAGATGAAAGCACCAATTCAAATTAAATAAACAGAAAAAGCAGTAAAAGAAAACAGAAAAGCAATAAAAGGAAACACAATTTTTATAGTGGCTTGATTTAATTTCCGACCTATGTCCACTTTAATCTTTTATTAGTTGTTCTCTCTCTGGATTGCAACTAATAATCTCAGATCTGACCACAATCTTGTGGATCTTAGATTTACAATGGAGTTTCTAAGCATTTTAGAAGGAGAGTAAGAGTGAAGAAGTTCCAGATCCCGGAGTTAGAAAGCTGGAAGAGAACGGCAGAAAAAGATCTCATTTGGTTGTAGGTAGGTTTGTATCTATAGAAGAAGCAGTCATATTGGATCAAAAATCCACTTGGAGCAGAGTCTAGGCATTAGCCGAAGTCACGTGCCAAATTGCAAAGTCTCCCGACTTAACCAAACATGTCGATACCTACTTAAACATGTCGGTACGTATATGTTCCTTAGTTCGAATCTTCTTGCATCCTTCTTCATACTTCATTTTAATGTGTCATGTTGTCTCCATCGATTGTTGGTCGTCCACAACAAATCGGTACCTACTTGTTGTCCAAAACAGCTTGGTACCAACCTATTTCCTTGGCTCGAAATAACTTGTACTCTTTTGCAACATTATTCTAATTCCATGCTGGGATGTCCCACGAAGTCGCAACATCTACCGAGTTGTCAAAACAAGTTGGCACCTACTTGTCCAAAAACAAGTCGGCACCTACTTGTCCAAAACAAGTCGGTACCTACTTGTTTCCTTCGTGTATTTTTGGTTTCATCTATTTCCTTGTTTTATATAAGAGTGTTTGTCAATTTTCAAGTCGTTTCGTCTCCATTTGAATCTTCTAAGTCCAGTTGAAATCTGCTTTGCCTCAAAAGCGGATTAACAATTTTAATAAATTTAATTTATTATTCATTGTATCTCAATAATTTTTTTATACATTGCATTGCAAAAATCTGTATTTAACTTTATTTTAACATTTCTACAATTATTCAATCCTTTCAAACCTCTTCAAATATTTTATATTCAAATCCATATATTAAACTACTTATGAAATCATAAATTTTTAGCATTAATTACATGCATAAACAATAATAACAAAGTTTATTTGTAAATCGGTTATAATTTGTTTATATCAAGGATTTATCATACATTATATTATAAAATTATGTTTTTAACTTTAGTGACTTCACATTAAATTTACATAGTTTTTTACAAAATTCTTCTCGATTCGTCCTACAGTTTATCTTTTAAGTCCATATGTTTAAACTAATTATGTCGTTTAAATTTAACTTATTTAAACAAAATTTGTTAAATGATATTTGTTAATTAAACTAAGAAATCACTAACATACGTCGGCTTCAACGTGTATGCTGTATTCATGTTACCCAAAACAGATGCATTGCGTGTGTGTGTACTATATAACAAATATTGATAATTTGATCGAATTACCCAAAACAGATGCATTGCGACTTATTGCTTTATCCGACCAATAATCTAAGTCTAGAACAGGGAAACGAAACAAAATAGTAATAGTTTGTAGGAGTTCCTTTGACTATTTCATTCTAGGTATCCCTTTTCTCATCATCATTAGTTTCTTAGCGTAAAGTATGACCCTCCACCTAAAATACAAACAGCATCATCCTTTTTATCAAAGTTTACTATATAAAATCCATTTCACTTGAAAAAAAAAAAATCTGAAAATCTCGAATAGGATTCCAAACTCGAATATTATATCTTTAAAGTAGTGGTAGTAAAGTTTAAATCCCTATACAATACAATGGAATTTTTCCATTTCTGTCCAGCCTTCAGAACCTCTCAACATGCATCTTTGCGCACTTCAAGGACTGGGATTCATATGGGGAGTAAAATTTAGGCGGGAAATAAGTATGGACATTATTCCTAGAAACTATTGAACTCCATGATTTTGGTTGGACTCCCGCAGATTCAAATATGGGATTTGGCTTACCGGAAAAGAAGTCACTAGCTTGAAACAATCCCTTGGTAGATGACTCAATTCCTGAACCCGTAATATTTATTTTAGGCAACTCCATCTGAGTATTTTTCCTAATCCTCCGATTAACCACTTCAATGAAGCCATCTTGATCTAATTCTGGTGTTTTCTTGAAAAAAGTCAGATTTGAAAGGTAAAGAAGGTGGAGTAAAATTAGGGTTTTCTATCATGACAATTCAATTTCCTCATAGAGAACATCGGAGATCCTCCAACAGACAATGCCTACCGAAGTAGCTTAGCCAAATAACTTTGTACCATTACAAATTATAAATAAACTTATTGGGGCCCTTGTTTTTCCAGAAACATGTAGTTTGAGAAATAAAAGAGCAAGTATGTAATTGATTTTTGGGGGCATAACAAATAATTTGCTAGTTTAGTAACCCAAAAATCTAAATAAAACATGGAGCAAGAATCGATACCTTAGGCAATACTGAACATGCTATCTCATTGAGCAATTCCGAAGGTGAGTTGCTATTTTTTAGATAGATTTGCAGTATCTTCTGTATTATATCACCCTGAAAGAAAGAAAAGCATGCTATGATTAGAAAATTTAATGTTTCACATATCACTTGATAAGCCAGAGCAGGCTTGTAACTGGTGAAGACCAAGTGTAACACTGTGACACCCACTAATCCAACCAATCGCAAGCTCAGTATGTCTGGTGGGATGTATTTATAGGACTATGCATTAGAAATGGTTTTCTGATTGGGACAATTACTTTGCTTTTTCCTCCAATCTCATCATTCTCGCTGGTCCAATTACTTAGTAACAATGTGTGAGCAGATAAACCAAGTCTTTTTCTTAGAAAAGGGAGTATTTTCTGAAAGCATGCCACTACAAAGTAAACAGCACTTCTGTCGCCAACAAGAATGAGAAAGATGACACTACATAAAATAAATCAATCAAAAAACAGCAGAAGATAAGCGTAAATTACATGAGTTTTCCATTCTCAAAACAACCTTTTACTGAAATACAAACCTTTAGATGCATGACGTGTAACATGAAGATTTTTGATGCTACATTTTAAGCATGAAAAACACCATCTTTACAATTAGTAACCGAAAGCTTCAATTTCAACCGTGATCCTACTAAATTACAATGGATCAAAAGACCAGCATTGACACAATGTGTTTTAATTTTTGTTGTCATAATTTTCAAAACTGCGATGGGTCATTATATGATAAAATGACACAAAAAAATATTTATTTTTTGATTGGATGAAGAGACAACCACGTATTCGTATATTTTTACCTAGTCCTAAAATTGTCTATAAATTTGATGTGAAGAATACAAACTTAATAATAGATTTGGCCTTAATTAGTGTAATCCATGCGTACAAAAAGTGAGGTGGCGTTAAATGTTTTTTTAAGTGTTAGCTCATATTTTAGGCTTATAATGTAAAAAAACAAAGAATCAGACAGTGTAATTACCACGACAGTTAAGCAAGCTACTAATAACACAGATTTGCCTGAATTTTAGAATTACGTTACTTCAGACAGTCAGTAGCATAAACTTTCAGTGCTGTAAATTGTTAACTTGTGAAAACATGTCCAGTATCATGCGTACTTTTGATTAATAACTTTTTTATAGATAAAAGGTGGAATCCAGTACACGAGGCTCCCGCGCGATAGCGGACTCTGGAAAGGTCGATTGTACGCAGCCTTTCCATCGCTCTGCAAAGAGACTGTTTTCGGACTCAATCCCTTGACGTCCAGATCACCAGTCGGGTTACCTTACCGTTGCGCCAAGGCTCCACCTCTAGTAACTTTCTTATAGATAAGCAGACAAAATTACTATTCATATAGCATATCAACTAATATGGGCAAAGTTAACATCTCTGTGTTATGGAATAGCTTTCGGTAAACAAAAAATATTGTTATGGGGGGCATGTACAATGCAAGTCATTGCATTAGGACATAGGTGCATTTCCAGAAAAACTTAATTTTGACAAACACCAAACCTAACTACTGTTACCTGTTTCAAGTACCCCTTCAAAAAAGGAATACACCCCACAGTACAAATACTCAACATTTGTAGCTGTTGGAACTAGGTCAAGCTCTGAAAAAAATTGGTCCAGCGTATCTTTTTGCTGGAAAGTTTCCAGCAATTCGATGAGAATCGGTTGTTTTGATGAAATAAAAAGGTCCGGAAGGGTAAGCATCTGCAGTCGAAGTATTAAATAAAAGCTGTCAGTTTGAATATCAATCTCAAAACATGCTAATTTTCACATGAGGAGTGAGGACATATATACAACATAAAGCAAGTATTCATACCCGGAATATTCTAGCCATTATCAGAAGATACATTTACAACATAAAACTAGTATGGTGACTTCCATAAATACTAAATTCAAAATAGATGTGTGTGTGGAACTTGTAGCTATTGTTTTTATTTTTGTTTCGTGAAAGGTTTAAAATTCCGATTTTCGTTTCTGTTCCGTCCATTAATTTTTTTTTTGAAATTCCGGTTCCATTTCGAAAATTTCACTTCAATTCCGAATCGGGATTACATTTTTTTAACTCTTTTTTAACATAAATAAACTATAAGAAGTATTCAAAATTTAACAGAGCAGCCCAATCCTTCAAATTAAACCATTCATTTTCTAAAATTGAGAAAGCCCATGTTCATTTATAGAAAACAGGCCCAGTCTCCAAAGAGCCTTCATACTACAGTTGTGCCCTAGCCTAGAAAAACTATTGCATCACTGTTATCGGAACTGAAATGTCGACCAAAAAACTAGAAGTTTGTCACTGCTGCCTCTTCTCAACTGTCTCACCGCTCTTCCTCTAATCTCTTCCTACAGCTACTATGTCGCTCTTCTTTGAATCTACTGTTCAGGAAATTATAATAGAAATCCGAATTTATGTCTTTACTAACCAAATGCCTTTACTAACCAACCATCTTTCATGATTTTTTACCATAACAGTAAAGTGGCTGGAACCGGATTTTAGGACAAATTCCGGTCCAGTCAACGCAGGAGCCAAACCGGAATGCCTGGGATTCAATGTGCCGGACGAAATGTTGAACCATGGTTTAGTGTTTTTCTAACCATGCTTATGCATGTGCATATCGGATATTGGTGTATACCAGGTTCACATATCAGCCATTAACTTGTATCTGTTTCAATCAATACTGATTGGTGTTAACGCTAAAATTTGAACGCTTACACCC
Organism: Allium cepa; assembly: GCA_030765085.1. Taxonomy (NCBI): domain Eukaryota; kingdom Viridiplantae; phylum Streptophyta; class Magnoliopsida; order Asparagales; family Amaryllidaceae; genus Allium; species Allium cepa. The sequence goes on from CM060930.1 coordinate 248,092,796, forward strand.
CGGTGTGTAAAGTGTAGTTGTGAAAGCACCACCCGATGATTCGGGAACAGAGTATAAGCAGAAAACCACAGAAAAAGCATTAAATAACAGTGATTTTATAGTGGTTCGGCTCAATAGTTTGCCTACGTCCACTCTGAATATCTTTATTGATGATTTCGTTACAAGTTGATACAATTCTTCCCAAGTACAATACACTTTGAACTACTAAATACTTTGAACGAGTAGCTTAAACTTCAATGTAAGTGAAAGTCCTCAAATCCATGTCGGATGCATGAGATTTCTTCTTGAAGTTGTTGATAGCGTTCTACGTGTTTTGAAAGCTTTGAGTGTTGAGTTGGTTTGGAATGTAGCAGGGTATCGGTGCTTGGAAAGAATGAGCTAAAAAAAAAAGTCCCCTCCATGTTGGAATTCATGCCGTATTTATAGGGTTTTCTGAACGGGTCTTAAGTCGTTTACGGCTTAAGGTAAGTCGTGGGTTACGACTTAGGATAGGTTGTAGGTCGTCAGCGGGTTAAGGTGTCAGGAGTTACGACCTAGCTGGTTCGCACATGTCTACTTGTACTAACTGTTCGGTCCTCGTGTCTTATGGAAAGCAGCAGTTAAATCACCAAGTATAAGGTCGTGGGCGACTTATAGTAAGTTGTGAAGGCTTTAGGTCGCCGGCGCTTTAACCCTTTAGGTCGTGAAGTCCCTAAGCCGTTAAGTCGTCCAACCCCTTAAAATGTTAAGTCGTTGCTTTCTTAAGTCGTCCAACCTTCTTAAGTTGTTAAGTCGTTTGTTCCTTAAGTCGTCCAACCTTCTTAAGTTGTTAAGTCGTTTGTTCCTTAAGTCGTCCACCCCCTTAAACTGTTAAGTCGTGGCTTCTTTTAACTCGCTTAAGTTGTTCCATACTATACTGTTTGTGTCGTTAAGCCGCTCAATACCTTAACTCGCTAAGTCGTTATGCTTTTAGGTTGTTAACTCATGTTATCTCTTAGGTCGTTAGCAAAGCGGAGTTAACATTTGCCCCTCAGAGTATACACCTAAGTCGTAGGTTGTGTGCTTCGACTTATTTCTACAAGGTCGTGAGCGACCTAAGGGATAGGCTAACTCGTGCGTCCATTCACTTTCCTCTTCTTCCCCTTTATAGCCTATTAACCCGTTTCCTCCTTCTTTATTGCTTCAATATCCTTTTCTGCCATTAGCGATTTTTCAAGTTTTCGAAGGCAAATCCACGGTAATCGATCAACAGCTCATCTTTTCCATTACATTGTAAGTGAATTTGATCCCTAACCCAACCGCGACTATTGCTGAAACACCAATCTTTTACCCCCTGACCCCAAATCACCTTCGCACGCCTTGCCTAGTTTTTGAGTCAAGTTGCGATCGATTACAATCACCGTTAGCTACGTTGCCATCGCGATTCATAAGATTACAGCACCGCACTAGACTTATGGCGGCTTCATGATGATTTGGATCGATGTTTGATGAGTTGATGAGGTGAATGGATAACAGGCTTAGTTGAGGGGATGATGGTTTGATGTTATTTAGGCGATAACGGGTATCGGGTCGGAGAGGGGTTAGCTAGTTAAGGGGATAACTTGAAATTCTTACGACTTAGCTTGTTTTCGAATCGACCGACTTTGGTTATACACGACTCAACTTTTAGGTCGTGTTAATTTCCTGGCGACTTAGGACTTAGCCGGATTCATACTATCTTGATTTGAAGCTTTGCGACTTAACCTTTAGGTCGTGGACGACTTATCCTTTAGGTCGTGGACGACTCAGCACATGAACAATCTTTTACTGCCGAATTGTTTCCTAAGCAAATTTCATCCCTCTGTTAGGTTGTGAACGACTCAGGGCTTAAAGGATTTTTGGACTGTGACTAAATGGCTTGAACAAAAGTTTGTAAACTTCAAGATGTCGACAAAACTTGATTGTACTTCCAATTTGAATTGCCAGAATAAACTGCTCGAACTTTGTTGCGTTTCTTTACAGATTATTCTAACTTTAACGCTATCAACCTGTTAAACACAACACTTGCAGAAAAATGGGACAAATATACTGCCATCGACTGCCCACGTCAAATGACAGATTAGTTAATAACAGATAATTAACTCAAATAAATTGTGTGAACGAAGTGCTTTCATCAATTTCAAGTAAAATATTAAAGCAACACTGAAATAGTCAATTGAAACTGACCAGCCTACATTAATATTATGCTTGAACTTTATATTAACTAGTTCTGAAATTTTGTAATCGATCAATCATCAACTAGTTTAATTCTAGTTATATTTACTTGCTATTTTTATTAGTTTTGCAAGACACTTCACACTTTTAGGAAACGTGCACCTTCACATTTGAATATCCAGTTGTTTGTGTAGAATGACTTCTCAGGAAGAAGATACAACGGCTCAGACTGGAGAGGCCACTGTAATTCCGGCTGCTCTGGTCAATCCTCCCAAAAGAGCCTCTTCTACTTTATCGTACAGAGTTTTCCGCCAATTGTGCGCTCAGTTTGGCATTGCTGAATCAGATGCCATTCTTCCCGAGAGAAGTAACACTGCTGACATAGCACCCCCTGGCTTTGTAACGGTCAATCGACAAATGTGCCTGAGTGGGGGCGTTCCTCCTTTCAATGACTTTTTCCAACAACTTCTTCGTCAATTGGCCATCGCCCCATCCCAATTACACCCCAATGGTTATGCCATTTTAATGGGGTTGTGTGTACTGTTTAGGAGGACGCTTGATCGATTCCCAAGCTTTGACGAGATTTGCTTCCTATGCTCTTTTACCAGGACTAAAGATCACCCCTCTATTACTGTCGTGAGAAGTGCTCGAAATCGTAAATTGATCATCGGTCTTCCTGACAGCGCTCATGGGTTTTTGACTCAATTTTTCTATGTCCGCTGTCCCCCGGGGTTTTACGCTGTATGGAGGGAAGGAAGTAAGATTAACCATTCTTACTATATTTGTTATCCGACTTTTGTGAGACTGAATTGTTAAGTGTTAACTCCGCTTCTTTCTTTTTTTATTTTCAGCGCTCCCCCCTCCTTCTAGGGATCCCAGTCATAAGCCAACTTTCGAAAGGCTTAAGGCCGTGCCAGTTGAGGAGAGAGACATTCAATTTCTGTTGAAAGACGAGTTTTTGCATCAGTACGGACTTTTGCATACTTCTCGTTCTACTCATCCTCATGAAATCCCAGACTCCCCAGCCAGAGCGTCGGATGCCTCAGCTTCTACTGACACATCTATACCAAAAGGACCTGCTCCCGAGGCTTCGCTAGTGAAGTGCTCCACCCCTGTTGATATTGCGGGGCCATCTGACGAACTTGCCCCGGTTATTGAGGAAGAAGAGCCTCAGGGATCTCCCTGACGTTCACAGAAATCTGGCGAAGAAGCCGAGAAAACTAGCCTTGTCAAGCAGAGCAGGGACGATACTTTCAAAGGGCTGAGCGACCTCTTTGCCACCTCGCAAGAGATCTTTAAAGATGATCCTATCACTACCGGGGTTTCTTCTTCAGTAGTCGAAGCGACTTCTATCCTGCAACAAACTCCGTCAACTCAAGAGTTGACGCTAACTATTACACCCACAACTACTCCTCAATTAAAGAGTGGTTCGTAATTTGATGCGCGTAGTTTGCACATCACACACACTTAGAATTTTTTCGGCACTTTTATGCTTCTGACTTTTTGTACTTTGAAGAATTCTAAAATTTAGCTCTTTTTTATTTCAGATCCTCCGATGGGGCGCAGCGGATCCTACTACGATGATTTCCAGCTCTACGGGAGGCATAACCAATATGATTACAGGCGTTACCTCCCTTCTTACAGAGAATCTGGTGAAGAAAGAGCCGCCCGAAAGGCTCAAGAGAAGAGGGCTCAAGAGGAGCGTTATGAAAGAAGAGAGAGGGAGGAGCGCCACGATTCTTCACAGAGAGGCGATGATTCTCATAAAAGAAAATCCCATGATGACAGAGGAAAAAGTCATATGGTTGAAGATTCGAGCAAGCGAGCCCGACATGGTGAGAAGCACACCTATACAACTCCTGAAAAGGTTACTGCCCCCGCCTCGCTTGACATTCCTTCCGGCTCTCCCGCTCTCGGGAAGACAGACATCCAAACAATAATTAGCAGACCCAAATTCCAAGTTGGACCGGGCCCGGCCACTTTGCAAAGTCGGTTTCCACAGTGGTGTCTGAAGGGTGTGAGGTTCGACCTTGACTTAGTTCCCATTGACAAGTCTGCCATGTTACGAAATCTCGACGCCGTCAAGCTTGATATTGAGAGAATGTCAAACTGGCAAAAACTTGTCGACGAGCTTCAAAGGGTTAATCGTGCAAACATAGAGGCCATGCTCACTATGGAAAATGATAAAGCCGAATGGCAAAAGGTTCTTGAGCAACATGACACTGAAATGAGGAGCATTGCTTCTTACAACAAAGAGCTTGAAGCAAAAGTTGCGGAACTGAAATAAGAGCTCGCTGCTTCCTCTACTTCTTATTCTCAAAAAGAAGAAGTGCTCCTAAAACAAGTGAGAGACGCTCATGCCAGCCAAAGAGATGCCCAAGACAGGCTTGAAGTGCAAAAAAGAATTAGTGAGGGCTATGTTGCTGATATTGAGGAGCTTCGGAAGAAAAACAGCTCCCAAGAGGCGGAGATTCAAATGCTTAAGCTTCAACTTTCTAAAGCTGAAATGGAGCGTGATGAGGCCGTTGCCGGCAAAATTGCAGCTGAAGAATCTCACGAGGCGACGAGGACCAACATCAGCTCAACGTTATTTGATTTCTACCTGCATAGCATCTTAGGGCGCGGTAGCCTCGCCTTTCTAGGCCCCAAGTATGAAATTACTCTGGCTGAAGTTTGGAAGGCCGCACTCGATATGCTCGGTGGTAACGGCGCTGGCTATGCTGAGTCAGCTCTTGCGGAGCATTATCTTGATGATGATGCTCGTGCCGCTCTCGCCAGGGGGAGAGAACAGCTTGCAAAATTAAGGGCCGAAACAGCGGCAGGAGAATATTCAGGAAAAATCATCTCAACTGCTCCAATTCAACCTTCTCCTTCAGCCGAAATTGACATTATCGGTTCTAGTTCTCATTCCCCATCTCCTACTAAAGTTACCACCGAGATCACAAGCATACAAGGTGGAGATGAAGGCGGCGAGAGTGCTGAGGCACATGCTTACGAAGTTGACGTCAGGGAACCGACTTCTGCAGGTAACCCTACTGACAATCTTGCCCAAGTAGACTGCTCATCTGTTTCTTACAAGCTTGATGAGCTTTTTGACTACTTCTTGAATCTCGACGAGCCATTGTCTCCTCTTTTTATGGGAATTACTGACATTTTTGACTTTTCCTTTGTAGAGAAAGCGCCGAGCGTCATTCAAACTTCTTCACCTCCAGCTACTGTTCCTCTGCCTTCCCCAATCACTCCTACTCCTCATCCGGGATCACAGGAAGAAATAATAGGTGCCCTCCGGGGCTTGGATGACCCAGCCGCTTCACAAGAGCAAAAGGACGAAGGATTTGAGGGAGGTGAGATATCCCCGGAGCGGACTCCTTCTGATGACATAATTTTGTCTAAACTTGTTACTCCAGGAAGTGAATCTTCTTCAAAGAGGAGAAAGAAGCACGGAACATCAAAGAGGAGGAGGAAGAGCATTACTGCTACTGAAGAGGAACCGGAAGTTGAACCAGTTGTACCTCCCTCTCCTTCTTCCCTCATGCCTATAGATCGACCCGAGAAGCTAACCATCCAGCCGAGTAAAGGGTCCAAGGGTGGCAAGAAGAAATGAAGATTCCAGTTTTTAGCTTTTTCGTTTTTTGGATGTATTGGTCAGGGATTGTGCGGGTACCGGCCCCCACACTTTTTTTTTATTTTGAAACTTGTATCTGTAATACAATTGAATAAAATGATCCTTTATTTGTACAAACTCTTGTTTGAATTTGAGAATGCATTTATTATTCATTTTTGTACAAGTTTATTTATATGATATTGCAGTGAGCTTGTGATATATTGTTTTGAGCGTAATTTCACTAACGTAGTTATACCATGTTGCCCCTATACCATAAGCCTGTTGCAATATTTTACATTTTGAGGGGACTTGTACTTTTATTTTCTAGAGAATAATTATTCCATACTTGGAGGAATATTATTTCGTTAAAAAAAAGTACAACTCCCTCCATACAAGTTTTTACGCTTCAACCTTCGAAGATACCACTTTTTCTTTTGTGCAAATACACATTTTATCAAGTGAATTCTTCTATGTGGTAAAGCGGGCCTCTGAAGGGTACTTTAATTTCTTTTTTGAGGAAGAGTATTTTCCAGAATAGGTGAACTATTCTCCCTTTGAAAGTTGGAGTGTGCCTTTGATGAGGGCTTCTTCACGTTTCAACACTTGTAAGTTTTATTTCAATCTCGGTGAAACGTGTGCCTCTGAGTAGGGCTTTTGCCTGGAAGTTTGGGGTTTCTTTCTCTCGGTTGGACGGATTCACGGGAGTGTATCGACCGATCATTCCGCAACTTTGTATTGAGAAAGATCTCTCTTTTTCTTGTTAGGCCCGCTCGAGGTCTTTGATTTGGACTCTAAAGAGTAGCATTGGACTCTGAAGAGTAGCGTTTGGACTCTGAAGAGTAGCGCTGGACTCTGAAGAGTAGTTTGAACTCTAAAGAGTGGCATTGGGTCTCCGAAGAGAAGCATTTGGACTCTGAAGAGTAGCGTTGGACTCTGAAGAGTAGCATTGGACTCTGAAGAGTAGTTTGAACTCTAAAGAGTGGCATTGGGTCTCCGAAGAGAAGCATTTGGACTCTGAAGAGTAGCGTTGGACTCTGAAGAGTAGCATTGGACTCTGAAGAGTAGTTTGAACTCTAAAGAGTGGCATTGGGTCTCCGAAAAGAAGCATTTGGACTCTGAAGAGTAGCGTTGGACTCTGAAGAGTAGCATTGGACTCTGAAGAGTAGTTTGAACTCTAAAGAGTGGCATTGGGTCTCCGAAGAGAAGCATTTGGACTCTGAAGAGTAGCGTTGGACTCTGAAGAGTAGCATTGGACTCTGAAGAGTAGTTTGAACTCTAAAGAGTGGCATTAGGTCTCCGAAGAGAAGCATTTGGACTCTGAAGAGTAGCGTTGGACTTTGAAGAGTAGCATTGGACTCTGAAGAGTAGTTTGAACTCTAAAGAGTGGCATTGGGTCTCCGAAGAGAAGCATTTGGACTCTGAAGAGTAGCGTTGGACTCTGAAGAGTAGCATTGGACTCCGAAGAGTAGTTTGAACTCTAAAGAGTGGCATTGGGTCTCCGAAGAGAAGCATTTGGACTCTGAAGAGTAGCGTTTGCGCTTGTGTCTTTATACCCTGCGCTTCTTAGCAATTCCTCACAATTATTTAGTACATGTCACGTTTTTTCGTTTGTTTTTGCCAAAGAAATGTGCCTTATTGCTGAATGGATCCATGGGGCATATGCAAGCTGCTCCACCAGATGTTCGTTTACACAAACGATCGTGGTTGGTTAGCAAATTGCCCTCTTTGGTGGAGTCCTCAATCTTTTGCAAATTGCACTTCTTTCGAAATACTTGAATTCGGAACATTTTTGACCTGCCATTCGTTTACTCTATGATTTGTAGGAATCGCTTTGCTTCGTGATGTGTTGGATGAACAAGCTTTATTTCGATAACCTGCAATACTAAATCGAGATTTTTAGTAATATTTGCATATTGAAATGATACAGGCATTTTAAAGGCATCAAAGAATACAAGATTTATAATTGCTCATTACTGATTCACATCACATTTATAGTGGTTAACAGCACAAGAATTATTCATTCATCATCATTTTACGAAGTTAAGCAACACTATTAAGTAAAATATGGGTGTAAATGAATGTCATCCCATGATTCTGCGATTCACGTGTCAGTCAATGACTAGCTTCTCGGATTCTTGCTCTGTAGTTCTGTTGCTTGAACCGGGTCGGTAAGGAGGACACAGTTGCCCCTGAGCGGACGAGGTTTGGTCAATTTTGTCTTTCTTCACATATTGTTGAAGTTTATTCTGTTTTAGCAATTCTTCAATCACACTTCTTAACTGGCGACATTGATCAGTATCGTGACCAGGTTGGTTGTGAAATCGACAGAATTTCCCATTTTGCACTGCCCCTCTTCCCATCTCAGGTGGTTTAGGGTACTTGATAACATCCTTTGTAGCCAAGAAGATTCTTTCTGGTGTATCAGTTAAGGGGGTGAAATCTGAAGGATTAAAACGTCGAGGTTTCTTCTTGTTTCCCTGCTTCTTTCCTTCATCACTTTCCCTTTTCTGGTTCCCAAATCCTTTCTTGTTAGAGAAGACATCGTTATTCTTAATTTCGGCCACCACTACTTTTTCTAACACCGAGAGATTTTCTAGGCGTATGAATTCGTCGGCCTTTTTATAAAACTTTTCAAGTGAGTTTGGTTCCTTCATTTTAAGCCACATCCCGAATTCACTTGACTTGTCGATGGCCCGCATTAAGTATGTGAGGATCATTCGGGGCTCCGCGTTGTCTACCTCGACTAACGCTATATTAAAATGGTTCAAAAAAGACCTGATGGGCTCTCCGGGCGATTGTTCTATACTGGACAGTGACATTATATCTTTTTTCTTTGACGCATACAACCTGAATTGTTCTTTAAATTTTCGGGTTAAATCGGAGAATTGGTCTATGGATCGAACCGGTAGCTTGGTGAACCAAAGCAAAGCCACCCCTTCTAAATATACTGGAAAATATCGGCATTTAATCTCATCCGATGCTCGTGCCCCAGTCATATGCCAATCATATCTGTATAGAAATTGGTTAGGGTCACTTGTCCCTCGATAGGCTGGGATGGTAGGAGGTACAAATTTCCTGCGAAACTCTGCCTTTAAAATCCTTTCGGTAAACGGGGTTTTACTTGGAGCGAAGCCCCATTCTCTCTCGTCTTCATCCCTTTGCATGCTCTCTTTCATGATTTGTCGAACCATTTCAGAAATACACCTCTCATCATGTCGAGCTTTAGATCCACCAACTTCAGGAAGTGTCTGCTCAAGGGGGGTGGCAGCCCTCTCAGGAACGTTCCTTTCTTCAGCATCATGAACGTTGCCAGCAAAGTTCCTTTCATTACCCGTTGGTTGATGGTTTGCCCCAAGCAAATCGTTCAACTTATTCAAAATTAGGGCATTTTGGGCATTCTGAGCCTCCAATTGTGCACTTTGGGCATTTATCTGCTGGTTCAGCCCTAAGATTACAGCGTCCAACTCCGCTTTTGTAACCCCAGCAGGTGGAGTGGTTTGATTCGGTACTGGGGAAGCGGAGGTTCCCTCTTGAACATTTCCAGATCTAACAGATCTACTCCTTCTCCCCGGAGCCATGATTTCAGATAAACTTCTAGTCTTCAGAGAGATTACTTCAACAAACTTTCATGGAGCAATGATGATAATTCGCCTGAGTTCGATTCTTAGTGAAAGCACCAAAAATGTTAACGCTAAAATTTGAACGCTAACACCCCGGTGTGTAAAGTGTAGTTGTGAAAGCACCACCCGATGATTCGGGAACAGAGTATAAGCAAAAAACCACAGAAAAAGCAGTAAATAACAACGATTTTATAGTGGTTCGGCTCAATAGTTTGCCTACGTCCACTCTGAATATCTTTATTGATGATTTCGTTACAAGTTGATACAATTCTTCCCAAGTACAATACACTTTGAACTACTAAATACTTTGAACGAGTAGCTTAAACTGCAATGTAAGTGAAAGTCCTCAAATCCATGTCGGATGCATGAGATTTCTTCTTGAAGTTGTTGATAGCGTTCTACGTGTTTTGAAAGCTTTGAGTGTTGAGTTGGTTTGGAATGTAGCAGAGTATCGGTGCTTGGAAAGAATGAGCCAAAAAAAAGTCCCCTCCATGTTGGAATTCATGCCGTATTTATAGGGTTTTCTGAACGGGTCTTAAGTCGTTTACGGCTTAAGGTAAGTCGTAAGTCGTGGGTTACGACTTAGGATAGGTTGCAGGTCGTCAGCGGGTTAAGGTGTCAGGAGTTACGACCTAGCTGGTTCGCACATGTCTACTTGTACTAACTGTTCGATCCTCGTGTCTTATGGAAAGCAACAGTTAAATCACCAAGTATAAGGTCGTGGGCGACTTATAGTAAGTCGTGAAGGCTTTAGGTCGCCGGCGCTTTAACCCTTTAGGTCGTGAAGTCCCTAAGCCGTTAAGTCGTCCAACCCCTTAAACTGTTAAGTCGTTTGTTCCTTAAGTCGTCCAACCTTCTTAAGTTGTTAAGTCGTTTGTTCCTTAAGTCGTCCACCCCCTTAAACTGTTAAGTCGTGGCTTCTTTTAACTCGCTTAAGTTGTTCTATACTATACTGTTTGTGTCGTTAAGTCACTCAATACCTTAACTCGCTAAGTCGTTATGCTTTTAGGTTGTTAACTCGTGTTATCTCTTAGGTCGTTAGCAAAGCGGAGTTAACAATTGGTATCTGAACCCATAACGTTTTTGGACATGGATAAGGAATTTTCTTATCTTGACTTGTGCCACATGCGTTTTTTTTTCTTTCAAAAATTAAAAATAGTAGAAACAAATACAGTAAATGTTGTATCAGATTGATATTGGGTCCGTTTGCAGGGCTAAATGTTTCCCAGACTGTGTTCATGTCTTTGTGCCAGTTCAGTCAATATATCACATAAATCACTCTTCAGAATAAATTTTACCTTACTATAGCAGCTTAGAACTTCTCTAACCACAAAATTAGCAGCTGAAGCTTTTGAAGCAACCATATTTGGTACAACTGGATTGCCAGCAGAAGATGAATATGCTTCCCAATGATTATTGCAGGTATTAGATTCTACAAAAGGAAAGTTGATTATGATGCACGTCAAATAATTTCAAGTCCTACGGCAACAACATATTATATGCTCAATCCTTACCACCCGTACTTGAGCTTTTAAAAAAAAACTGGTTTTGGCATGGAATGATCAAACACATAACGGATTTTAAGAGCTTATGGTTTAAAACTCTAAGCAAAATTATTGCAATGTTCAAGATATGATAGTCTGTCAAATATATTCCATATTTCTAACACTATTGAATGTCTACATGCTCAATGCATGTCAACATGACTAGTACATAACCAATGCCTATAGTTAATTATGACTGTTAATGCAACACCCATTAGCTTAGATCAGGGATAAAGATGATATTTAACAAATAAATTGAAGTGAATGAGAAGGAGAAGAATATATAATTTGTTATCGATTTACCATCGCTAAGAATTGAAAGGGCGCTCATCAGATGTTTCTTTAAACTTGGAAGCACTGGCCTAATCTTGCTCATAAATTCTGTAGGCGTAAGCCTACAGTACCCAGGTGAAGCCTTCACAGAGCAAGTGGCTATGAACCGGTTGATTGGAGGATTCAAATAATCAATCTTGTTGTTGATATCCCGAAGTAGACAAAGATGTGAAGGCAGCTGAATACACATAAGGATCAGTCAGATTTTAGCTGTTTTTTTCCGCTTGGGCTGGTTAGAAGATACTACTGCCAGGTTTATAGGAATTTATACCTCAGCTACAGGATCTGAACAGTAAGAAGCACCGCCCTGTCGTAAAAGAAGTATAATTTACAATATTTATCATGGGAATTCGTACAGTACGGCAAAGAAATACAAAAATGAAATAGCTCGATCGCACATGTAAAACCAGTTCCCTTAAACCAAACCATGTACCACCCAAAAAAAAATGAGAGAAATCAACACCACCCAGAAAATAAATAAATAAATAAATAAATAAAATAGCAATAGTATTTAATAATAGTACTAATAATAGTGATAATTACAGTAATAATAATAGTGATAATATTAGTAGTTTGTAGTAGCAGCAGTAAATAATAGTAATGATAATAATAACAAAATGAAAGTAAAACATAAACTAGTTTGTAACCAAAACGACAAATTTAAAGACACGACATCAACATTATATGATTAATACCTACTTTCTGCATCAATATAAGCATATTGTAATAGATCTATATTCATACGCCAGAATGCCACTCTACTGAGGATTGTAGTGATAGAAAGGTTGAGAACATAAATTGGAAGTGAAATAGGTAGCAATAAACTTTGCAGGAGCATAACATACTAGATGGCATAACTTTTTTCGCTTCTAATTAAATTCAGCACAGTACCTCCATTTAGTTTGACATTTTACGCTTTTACGCACAATTATATAGGAAGGTTCCAAATTGTTGTTCGTGTAACATTAATCGCTGTGTTTCAACTTGATTTTATAATTCACTTACCCTTTTGCATAAACAAACATGATGCACAAATAATGGTATCATGAATATCATTTTCTTCCATGGAGAATGAAATAAGGTTTTGTTTTGCTAGTAAAAAGGTGAGAATATTTTACTCCTAGAAAACAAAAACTACACACTAAAATATGAAGTTTCTCAATCAAAATTGATGATTAAGAAAAGGAGTAACATGTATTGTTAATACCACAGAAGTTGATTTTGATGACAACCATATAAATATAATACTAATGTTTTCCCAAGTTGTATAGAATATTTTGCAGAACATTGCATAGGTACATGATAATCGAGTTTGAAGGCTGATCGGTAAAAAGACCAGAGATCAAGATTCAAAGATGATCAAGACAATTGAAGACTCGTGGGTTTAAAGATAAAGACACGAAGAGTTCAAGACTATAGCATAGTTATCAAAGCGCTCGCCTAGGCGCCAAAAAGCCCTAAGCGTCATCCTAGGTCTTTTCTACTCCTCCAAGCGCCAGCAATGCACAAGGCACCGAAAAAGCACCTAAGGTGCTGAAGCGCCGAAAAATCAAAGCGCTTGAAAAAGCGCGCTTTACTATTAAATCGTTTTTTAAAAGAAAATTAAGGGCTTCAGCCCACAATCGAGCCCAATTAAGGCTTATGGAAAATATCGCTCAAACTAGGGCATATGGATTATGGCACTGTCAACATTGGGTGTTTAAGGCATAAAATGTCTCTACTCTCAAAACTTACATCCACCGCCGCCGCCGACGAACTCGACCTGCCACTGCCGTTGAATTCAAGCTATTTCCAATTGCCTTCACATGCTCACATTGACGCATCAATCTCTGCTCCTGTTGAAAAAGTGATGCTCAAAGCACCTAAACAAGCCCTAGGCGCAAAAAGCACCAAGCGCCAAGCGCCAGCCTGAGGCTTTTTGGGGCTTTTTCACCTTAACTATATGGCATATAGATAATAGTTGATGAATATTAGATAAATTTGTTAAAGTTCTTGAATAAAAACTTTCTTTTCCTTCAATACTCTCTCACCAAAATATTTATTTAATTTTCAAAATATATTTCTACATATATCTTATAAATGTTTTATACATTAAAGTATTTAAAAACTATGTTTAAATAATGTTACAAAATTTTTCAGAAATTTGAAACACCTTAAAAGCGTACTTCTTCCAAACATAAAACATACCCTTTATAAATATGTCGACGTATGCACCGTTGAAAAAAAATTAAACTTTGAAGAGTCGTAATTTTTTGGCTTCATCTCTTTATAATCAGACATGTGCCTTCAAATACTATATAAATGAGACTGGAAAACAAATTTTTATAACAATATTCTCTTCATTCTTCTTACTCCAAATTCTTATTATATATTTCAAAAAATCCACTTTCTATACTCTTCAAATTCACTCAAATTCAATCTCTACTTTACTACATTCTTCTCTATAATTTATGTTATCCCGTCTTTTGGCAAGGCCGAGATATCAAAGAATTAGTTACAGGCATGAGATTGATCTTCCTAGATACCGAGCATGCACAGGTTCGCTATGGATATCGATGAATTTTGCCCGAGTCCGGATCGAGCTACAACTGACAAGGCATGATAGGTAAAGCCAAGAGAACCAACATTTCAAGTTTCAGATCAATCCGAGTTCGTATGCTCAAGTTATGATCGATTCAATGAGAAGAAAATAGCTTCGGTTTCGTATCCATCCCCCAAGCTCCAGTTCGAATCGATGGTTCTCGTATCGATCAAAAGACCAGCTGCTTTGTATCCATCAAGGAAAGTCAGTTCGTATCGATCGAGTTCGAATCCATCGGGGTACCTCGGTTCGACTCGATCGTATTGGAATCCATTGACATCTCCCTGCTTCGTATCCATCAGGTCAGCACTTCGTGTCCATCATGTCGCCCCGCTTCGTATCCATCAGGTCAGAGCACTTCATATCCATCAACCTTTGTTACTTCGTATCCATCGATGTGACAGTTGTTCGAATCCATAGATAACGCTCACTTCGAATCCACCAAGTCAACAAGCTTAGATGACGTGTCGATCCTCGATGCAAATTAGGCGAAATCTAAGGGATTGATGCGTTCAACTCGAAGAGAAGACCGGATCGACTCGAAGGAAGCGCGCCAACTCATCGCAGAATCACGTGAGTTCATGGAGTCGAAGGCATCGGTTCGAAATCATCGATTCGAACCAGACAGCCATCGAAGAACCCCATTTCGTATCGACCATATCTCGTGATCCACCGATCCAAATGCCATGAAATTTTCATAGTAGCTTGCATACATGTTGAGGAATGTCTCCACCAAATTGCAGCTCGATTGGACATCATCTTGATCGATACGAAATGACTTCGTATCGATCTCCAATCGAGTCGAAACTTTATGAGGTTGGTCGCGTGGGCCGACTCACGTGCCAAAAAAAGTCTTCCGAGATTTGAGTGCCAGAAAAAATCTCCCGAGATTTGAGCGTGATCTCAGCCTCCTACACCTATAAATAAATCTCCAGAGCCAGCAGAAAGGGGATCTTTTGATTCTCGAGCGCCCAGACTCTGCCGGATCAAGACTTGTAACTTCCCTTTGCTGCTGATTTCGAATTTCAAGTTGTTTTACGCTGTTGTTTGGTGTAATCACTTGTAACTATTCAAAGAGAATCAATAAAGCTGCAAAAACTTCACGGTGGATGTAGACAACATGCCGAACCACTATAAATCGCTTGCCTGTGCATTTTTATTTCGTTATTTGGAGTTTTTTGTTAGATAATCTTCATTTTCAATTTATTTTCTTCATTGTTATCTCTTCAAAAACTTTCGAAGAGTGTTGTGCCCAATTTTAGTACAAACACTTTGGTGCTTTCACTGAGAAAACCCAGTTTTTCTCCTGCTCCCTGGATCTGTCATCGATACTGGATTGCATAAATCTAAGAGAGAGATCCAGATTTTAATTTCAGATTCCTTCCATTCTATTTAGATTTGCTAAAGTCTAGAAAAGGAGTTCATTATTCAAGATGGTTAGCACAAGAACCGCTTCTGTCGCTGATCAAGAAGGCCGGGATAGACATAATCCCATGCAAATACCTCCATCTAATCAAGATGCTACCGAGCACTCCGATCCATCGGGTTCGATTACTAGACAAGAGTTCCAGACGTTGCTTCAGGAACTCACCCTAAGCAAGGAACAACTAACTGAGCAGTTGCACGTTAATGCTGAACTGGCCAATCAACTAGACCGCCAGAGGAGTAGGAGATCCAGAAGGGATCATGCGTCCCGCTCCTCCATCGAAAGTTCTGCTTCATCCGATTACAACTGCAGATCTACCCATCCCAGGTTAGATGGAAATTATGTGCAAGCGACTGATCACCAGCCAGCGTTGACCGTTGGGCAATTAAGAGTTGGCCCTTATGCCAGTTTTCACACCGGGCCCTCCTCCCGAGGAGGCACTGCTCCACAATACACCACAGATAACCATGCTACTGCCACCACAACTGATATAGGAATTGATACCTGTAATCATCAAGGGCGTACCCCTGAACCGTACGTGCCAGAGAATGTTGAGCCAGGGAGGCGACACACGGACCGTCGACAGCGCCCGGTCCACTCTCGCGATGTGGAACCCAACCACACTTTGGCCCAACATGCGCAAAATGCTCCGATGCCAGACCATTCAAACATGATACGCCAAATGATTCGCGAGAGTCAGGGCTTGACGAATGACGACTGGGGAATCTCCCGAAGTCACACTCCGTTCACGGATGAAATATTATATGCTGAACCTCCTCGGCGATTCAGGATGCCGATGCTGCCTATGTATGAAGGAAGTTCCGACCCTAATCAGCATATTCTGAAATACGAATGGTCGATGACTGCTGCAAGAGCTGATGATGCAGTAAAGTGCCATAGTTTTCCCATTTCTTTAGGGGGAATTGTGGCGATGTGGTTTACACAACTACCACCACAATCTATCTCTTCGTTTGATCAGTTGGCTACTAAATTTGTTGAACAATTTCATATGCACATTGCCAGGGCTAAAGACGTTAATACTTTATCTAGTGTCACTCAGGCTCCTGGGGAGATACTCAGGCGATACTTGGAAAGGTTCAATGTCGCTTGTGCAGAGATCACTAACCCCAATGATAATTCGATCTTGATGGCCTTGACTAAGGGGATTGACCCCGATTTTGAGTTTGGAAATTGGCTAGCTGGGAAGCCTCCTGCATCGTTGGATCGTTTCTATTCCAAAGCCGCTCAATTTTTAATGCGTGAGGATGCGAAACAATCTAGGAAACAGGACGATGCGAGACCCAGCAATGAAGGGATTCAGAGTAATGTTGCAGTTAAATAATCTAGTGAAAGTTCAGGACAAGTCCAGTTAAATATTCAGAATAAACAAGCTCAACAGCCGAGAAACAGTGATAGTCAAAGCAGAAAATGGGATCAGAATCGTGGCCCACGACGTAGGGCTCCGATGTTTGACACTTATACACCGCTGAACACGTCACTGGAGAACGTGTATCTACAAACTTGTAATGCTATGCAGTATAAGAAGCCTGCTCTGAACCCATCGTCGGTGAGGCAGATCCAAACAGGGAAGTTCTATAGATTCCATGAAAGTTACGGACATAATACCAATGAGTGCAGACATCTGCAAGACCTCATTGAGAAGTTGATCAGGGAGTGGAAGCTGGATCAGTTCGTTCGGGCGCCACAGTCAGGTAGTGCGGGCCCATCCAATCAGAATCGTGTGCAGACTCAAGAGAGACGGGAGGAACCTGCCCGTACAGGCGGGAGGTTAGTTATTAAATACAGTCAGTGGTGGTCCCCACCCGGCAGACCGAAGCTGGAAAGAGATGGAGTCATATGCCAGTTCGATCAGGCATGTTGATTTTGAATGTTGTAGTAGTTTTGATGAAGGGGCTCCGGCCAAATTGTAGAAAATGATGGCAGACGACATCGTATTTAGAAACCGAGATGCTGATAGGGTCGAAGCCGCAACTATTAACCCATTTGTCATATCTGCCCAGGTTGGTCCTGCTTGGATAAAGAGGATCCTGGTGGACAGTGGGAGTTCGGTAAACATTTTGTTTAAAAGAGCATATGATCAAATGAAGATGGAAGCCAAAGATTTAAAACCTTGTCAATCTAGAATCCATGGCTTTGATGGAAGTGTTAATATACCCACTGGAGTGGTGGAATTGCTAGTGGAGTTAGGAGTTGGAGAACGCCGAAGGGTTTGAATGTTATAGTTTGTTGTTTTAGATATTCACTCTCCGTACAATGCCTTTTTGGGCCGACCGACCCTTGCTGAATTTAGGGCAGCGATTGCCCCGTGGTGTTTAACATTGAAGTTCCCCACTGATCGTGGGATTGGAGTCATTCAGGGAGATCAGGCTGCTGGAAGAGCCTGTTATGTTGCGGAGCTGCGCGAGGCGCAACGAAAAGAGAAAGGAAAGGGCGTAGAGGAATCTCTCTGCGTCCATTTTACGGACAATTGAAAATTGGTGCCTGGGCCTCAGCCCGAGCACCACAACCAATTCCAAAAGGATCTTGACCCGAGAGACAATGATAACAAAGAGGAATCCACAGAGTGTCAAGCTTCTTCGGCTGAGCTGACGATTGATGTTCCAATCGACGATGAAGATGATGACTCAAGGATGTTGAAGGTTGGGTCTCAGTTAAGCCAAGAGATGCAACAGGAATTGGTCGATTTTCTCCGGACGAATCTCGACGTATTCGCCTAGACACACTCTGATATGTGTGGAATCTCGCCGGACATCGTGAGCCACACCTTGAATATTGACCCGCGGTATATCCCGGTCAAACAAAAAAGGCGCGGTATGGATCTAGAGAGATCTGCCGCCCTCAAAGAAGAAGTTGACATGCTGAAGGCGAATGGGTTTATCCGGGATGCTCTATACTCGGAGTGGGTATCCAACCCTGTACTTGTCCGAAAACCAAATGGGTAATGGAGAACGTGCATTGAATATTCTGACTTAAATAAAGCTTGTCCGAAAGACAGCTTTCCACTTCCCCGAATTGATCAACTTGTAGATTCAACAGCCGGACACGAATTACTACCTTTCATGGATGCTTACTCTGGCTACAATCAGATACCCATGCATGTGCCCGACCAGGAGCATACAAGCTTCGTAACCGATCTGGGACTATACTGCTACAAAGTTATGCCTTTTGGAATAAAGAATGCCGGAGAAACTTACCAGCGCTTGGTTAACCGGATGTTTGCTAATCAGATCAGAAAGACCATGGAGGTTTATGTAGACGACATGCTGGTGAAATCACGATACTCCACTGATCACATTAAGACCTGGAGTCCATGTTCAATATTCTTCGAAAATACGGAATGAAGCTCAATCCGCTAGTGTCATTTTGGAGTCGCATCCGAAAAGTTCCTCGGGTTCATCGTCAACGCCAGAGGGATAGAGGCCAACCCCGAAAAGATCTGGGCTATCAGAAACTTACAAACTCCAAGAACTATAAAGCAAGTCCAGAGTCTCAATGGAAAAGTAGCAGCACCAAGCAGATTCATATCAAAGTCCACTGATAAATGCATCCCCTTCTTCGATCTGATTCGGAAGGGAAAGCGGAACTTCGAATGGACTACGGAATGTGAGGGCGCATTTCAAGCACTGGTTCAACATCTTTCTACACCATCAATTCTTTCGAAGCCTATCGACCACGAGCAGTTGTATCTTTAATTGGCGATATCAGAGAACGCGATCAATGCGGCCCTTGTTCGGGAGGAGGACCGAGTATAAAACCGGTCTATTATGTTAGCAAACGACTCACCGGAGCCGAGAGAAATTATCCAAAGCTAGAAAAGCTTGCCTATTGCTTAGTCATTGCCTCGAGGAAGCTCTGTCCATATTTCCAGGCTCATCCCATCACCGTGTACACCGATCAGCCGTTACAATAGATCCTCATGCGGCCTAAGACGTCTGGCAGGTTACTAAAATGGAACATTGAACTGAGTCAATTCGACATCACATATACTCCGAGAAGGGCCATACACGGTCAAGTCCTAGCGGATTTCATTGCCGAATTCACCGTTCCTGAAGACTTACCTGAGACTAGCAAATCTCCCGAGTACATATGGAAGATGTACATTGATGGTGCACCCAATGTTCAGTGCTCGGGGGCAGCGGTAGTGCTTGAAATCCCCAAGGGCCGATCCATATACTACGCTCCGAAGTTCGAGTTCCGTGAAACCAACAATGAAGCTGAATATGAAGCTTTGCTTACTGGGTTGAAGCTGGCCCATAACCTGAGAATTATCGCCATGGAGATCTACCGTGACTCCCAGTTAATCGTATGTCAGGTCCGGGGTGAATATCAGGCTAAGGATCGAAGTGCTTATCTAACTCGAGTCCGGGAGATTCTTGATCAGTTTGAATACTATGCCATTTTATACATTCCTCGGGAACATAATCAGAAGGCCGATT
The DNA here is from genome assembly GCA_030765085.1 of Allium cepa. NCBI lineage: Eukaryota > Viridiplantae > Streptophyta > Magnoliopsida > Asparagales > Amaryllidaceae > Allium > Allium cepa. The sequence goes on from CM060930.1 coordinate 248,112,533, forward strand.
CGTTGGCAAAATTGGCAAGTACGCCCGAAGCTCAGCAGTTGGGGCTCGTTCCCGTTGAAACTCTATCTTCTCCGAGCATTGATCAGATGGAGACTAATTACGCATTTGAGGCTACCACAAGTAGGGAGTCATGGATGACCCCCTACCGAAATTACATTGAGCATGGGATATTGCCTGAGCGCAGGAACGAAAAAAGGCAGATCCTTCGTAAAGCCTCGCGGTTTGTCATTGAGAACGGAGTTATGTATAGAAGAGGGTACTCTGTTCCTCTCCTCCGGTGTATCGCGCACGATGAAATCAAATGAGTGTTACATGATGTACACAAAGGAGAATGTGGCGATCACATTGGGGGGCAAGCACTCGCCAAGAAAGTACTCCGATATGGATATTATTGGCCTACCGTTAATTGAGACGCAGCAGACTACACCAAAAAATGTGATAAATGCTAGAAACATGCTCGGATTCCTAGAGCCCCACCTACTTAGATAACCCAAATGGTTAGCCCTTGGCCATTTGCAGTATGGGGGATAGATATAATTGGTGCACTGCCTCTAGCCAAAGGTGGTGCGAAGTACGCCATTGTCGCAGTTGATTACTTCACCAAATGGGCTGAGGCTGAACCTCTTGCAACAATCACGACAATGAAAGTAATCAACTTTGTGGTACACAACATTGTCTACCGGTTTAGTCTCCTGCATACTGTTATCACCGATAACGGAGCCCAATTCAACAGTGTTGAATTCAAGAATTTCTGTCAGCGATTTCGCGTCCATAAGAAATTTTCTGCAGTAGCACACCCTCAAGCGAATGGTCAGGTCGAAGCTGTTAATATGGTTATCAAATCTATTCTAAAGAAGCGACTGGAAAAGGCCGAGGGCAAATGGGTTGATGAACTTCCTATGGCTTTATGGGCATACCGAACAACCCACAAGACTGCAACCGGGCATACTCCATTTTCTCGATCTTATGGCTCAGAAGCCGTCATCCCAGTCGAGATGGAAGTGCCTTCCCATCGTGTGACATACTACGATTCGAAAATGAATGCCATATTGCTTGCTGAATCTTTGGACTTGCTCGATGAGAAGCGTGAAGAGGCTGATTTGAGGGCAGCTGCATATAGGAATCGAGTCGCCCAATTATACAACGTCAAGGTTCGACCATGGACCTTTGAACTCGGCGACCTTGTTCTTAAAAGAATTTATTAGGTTCCTTCTCACATGAAACCAAATTGGGAAGGACCGTATGTGATTTCACAAAAGCTCGGAGATGGTACGTTCAAGTTATCGACCGTTGACGGTCTCACTCTGCCGAGAGCCTGGAATAGCGAGAGTCTCCGTCGCTACTACATATAATAGGCTCTGTTTACTTTGAATTTTTCACCCATTTGCTATTTGTTTCTGCATTTCGAAATTTTAATTTGTAATAAGGCAACTGACTTTGCCATATTTTCTTATTTCAGCAATAAAATGCCATCTCTTCGAGCCAGAGCTGTGATTTATTGAATATGACGTACAACATCACGATGCACGAAGAGCTAAGTTCCATCATACGGTGGGATTTATTCAAATATGGAGTGACTGTGATACGACCGGTCACTCACTATGTGAAACCCGAGCTCGGGGGCATGTCACCACACCAATATCTAAAAGGATTGACACACGACAATCCTCCCACTAACTCCAGATTCCTAGAGTGCGAACAGGAGTATAAACATTGAAATAACTCTAAGTCCCCGGAGCGCGGACTGGAGTATAAACACTAACTCCAGATTCCTAGAGTGTGAACTGGAGTATAAACATTAAAATAACTCTAAGTCACCAGAGCGTGGACTGGAGTGTAAACATTAACTCTAGATTCCCAGAGTGCGAACTGGAGTATAAACATTAAAATAACTCTAAGTCCCCAGAGCGCGGACTGGAGTACAAACCTTAACTCCAAATTCTCGGAGTGCAAACTGGAATATAAACGCTAATTCAAAGTTCCCGGAGTGCGAACTGTATCATAAGCACCGGTAATCATCGGGCTCTCGTAGCATGAACCGAATTATTGCTCATAAATTATTCTAAGTCCCCGGAGCATGGACAGGCGCTCAAGATCTGCAAAAAGTGCGGTCGTAAACCAATCATTGCAACACTTAAGCAGGAAAAACAGTTGGAATGAGAAAAGCAATATTTTATTTCAACTAACTAGAAGTAAGGACTTACATGCAAATAAGTTCTTCCAAAAAAGAATTCCTACTAGCAGGGGCCGAACCTGCGTCTATACATAGCCTACTAATGAGAAACAAAAAACAAGTTCCTATCTATTACAAATTTGCTTAAGTGGCCAATCTAGTTTTTCTTCCTCGGCCTTCTTTTCAGCGGTTCGTCCTCGGACTCGCTAGAAACAGAGATCCTTCGTTTAGGGTGCTTCCTCTTCGGTGGCTGCTCTTCGGCTGGGGGCATAATGTCAACGTCCTCCTCAGAGCTTGAATTTAAATGAAGGCTTCCCACTGGAGGAGTTAGAGGGACTGGATCTGCGACAGAAGACGGGGCGGACACCCGGGTATCGACCAGAGTGCCACTCGGCGATATCATACTTAGAGGTGCTGGACTATGCACCGTAGTCCTGATTCCAGCGCTGCCTTCATGTCCCGCAGCCTCTAGTTTGGCGTTAATCTCGGCCAAGATTTCCTCGCCTCGAGCTGATTGGGCCTGGCTGGGGGCAACTGTGGTCTGCGTTATAGAACTAGAAGCCGGCGGGAGCTCACTAATGATAAACGGCAGGCCTGTGAAGGGGTCACCATGTTGGCCAAGTAGCTTACTTACCATTTGCTCATCAAGAGATAGGGAGCTCCCCTGCGTCATCTCAGCAAACACTGCCGTCGTCACAACAGTCGTTTCGGTGAAGATGGCCTTCTGCTCCTGAGTAGACTCCTGAGCCGCAGATGCCGGCGTAATTCCAGTTACCGAACAAAGAAGAGAAGGAGTTATTAGCAATCATTTCAAAACAAACTCTCTATTTGAAACACACTTGAGATATGTTCAGAGTACCTTCCTCACTTTGGCTTGTTGACGGTTGAGAGGCCTCAGAAGCATTCTCTCGAATAGGAGATAGCCGCGGTTGTTCTGGATCATAAGCCGGAACGGATTGTGAATAAACTATAGATACAGGCTCTAACGAAGGTGGAGCAGTAATTTCAAGAATAGTAGCGTGATGCTTAACGCCCGATCATTCCCCAATCTCCCGGTGCTGGCCACCAATCATCTCCTTCTCATGATAAATTATGGCATCATGAAGGATGTTCTTTTCATCTTCGGTCATCAACCGGTTCTTAAGCTCGAACTGGTCGATTGATTCATCCGGGTGCGCTTCTCCTTTCTCCTCAACCAATCGGCCCCAAGCGTTACGAAGATGTATCGGATAATCCTCAAGCTAGGCCAAATTTCTGTGCCTCATCACATTGGCATTGTAAGTAACGAGGAGATCTTCAATATCGGCCTCCAGCCTGGCCTCTGCTCTTTGAACCTTCTCCTCAACCTCAGCCTCAACTGCCTGAACTTTAGCCACTGCCGCATCTCTTTCAGTCCAAAGCACTACGGCTTGTTCGCATGCTTCTTGGGCCGCGTTATGCGCATCATCTCTGTCTTTAGTGATCTCGGCAAATTTGGCTTTGAGTGCATTAAGTTCCTTCAAGCCCGCATCTCACTCGATGGTCAAGATGGTGTTTCGGTGGCCCATGTCCTCCACCGTAGCGTAATGCTCACGCTTCATCCTGTCCATTGCCGCCTGGGCCTCGTCCGCTTTCTTCATAGCATCCGTTTCTGACTTCCGAGATGACTCGGTTTCATCGGTTAGAACTTGTATGATACGATCCCGGTGAGCTAGATCAGTTTGAAGTTTCTCGATGATGGCCGTTTGTTCAAAGGCCAACGTCGATGCTTTATCAGCCGCTTTCGCCCACGCCTTGTTCTGGGCATAAAAATCATGCACGTAGTCATGTACCAACTGCTCGGCTTCCTCTGGGATCCATTTTAAATGTGGAGGAAAGATGTAGTTATCAAAGCAGATGTTCGGAAAATCTTTCTTTAGCCGAGCGAGCTTGATTGCTCCTTCCCCTGAAATTTCCACAGGGGGCTGTTCTGTAACAACGACAGTTATTGTTTCGCTTCTAGGGTGGCGGGATTCGTGCCTAGAAGATTGAGAAGCCGACTTGTAACGTGAAGATTCAGAGGGACGGGAGACATAAGCAGGAGGTTGTATGGGATCTCTGGGAGGAGGAGGAGGAGTACGCGATCGAGATCGACGCTTATAGCCTCTATCTTTATCATATCTTTCTTGGCTAGAATACCCAGAGTGTCCCTGGTCGTAATCTCTGTCCCCTTCTCGTCTGCGCGACTCATGGTATGAAGACTTGCGGACATGTCGGAGACTTCCTAACGTTGAACTTCGCCCAGACATAGTATCTGCAAAGTAAAATAAAGTAGAATTAATCACCTTTCGAAACAGGTAGTTTACAGTCAAAGGTTATGCAGTGTTGTGAAATATGTATGAATGTGAAACCCCCCGACCAACTAGATGTGTCTGCCGCACCAGTGGGAAAAAACTCGCTTAAAGCTAAGGCTTGTGAGGTTTCGTCCAATCCGACGTCCTGCTGCAAGGACACATCGTCCGGAATCGGAAGATCGGCAAGTCCTTCATGAAGATTCTCCGTTCTAGAGGGAGACATTTTCGAAATTCTAATTCCGGAGGCGGGCCGAGATGTAACCATAGATTTCCATCTCCCATTTTTAGGTGGTCTAGAGACGGCAGGCTTGCCTTTTCTCTGCTCATCAATATCCTGGGCAACATCTACGGGCCCGGCTAAGGGTTCCTCATCGGTATGGGTTTTCTCGGAATCAGCCTCCTCGACTACAACAACTTTGCGCTTTCTTTGTTTGACTCGCTCTTTCGAGGAAATTTTTAGAGCGCCATCAAGCAGTATGCTTTGTCTTCGCCCGATTAGCCCAAGAGTTCTGAGATTCTTATCAGTCAAGAGTAGTTCAATGTCCCTATCTTCACTCGGGACTTCTTGGAGCACCCGAACTATCTCCTCGAAATGTCTACCCTCTGGACGCTGAATTATGGCTGTAAAAAGGAAAAGATATGAATTTTACTTCAACTGCAAACGCTTTAGTAATTATTTGAGAGCTCAGCTATACTCACGTCTAAATAACCATCGCCGGGCGAACCCTGGAGGACATCGGACATAAAACCATTCCGTCCTATAGTAGCTTAGCCTAGTCGAGGACCCGGTGACCACTTGACAGTTCCTAACCGCTTCCAGAAATGTAAAAGATGGATTATCATTTCGGCTTTTGAAGTTGAACAGATATCTGATCTCAGTCGGGATTGGTGGCCGATGAAGATATTCCATGAAGACGATAAACAAGCTATTGAGCGAAGCATACCCATTCGGGTGTGGGCAATTCCCAAGAATGACAACGCTTCTCTTATGTAATCATTAAATGGAGGAAGCCTTCCAGCAGCACATGCATGACGGTTGAATGCAGTGTATCCCTCCGGTGGATTATGTGGTCTGTCATTTGGACCCGGCAATAACACGTCGTCCATCGACAGGCTATGCCTCAAGCATACTCTCCCCAACATATCTTCAGAGATGTGAGATGGGACAGAATCTCGTGGATTAGAAATGAATGATGCATCGGGTAGTTCATCCGGGGCTGGATCGACAACTTCGGGCTCAATGTCCGTAACCTCTAGTCTCGAAGGAACTGTACTTTGGATTTCGTGCGGGTTTTCTTGCGGCTACGAACTTGATGGTTCCATAACTGGCTAACTTATGAGAAATTATCGTTAGACGATAAAGAGCCCATGCATTCCCCAGTGTAGAGTGTATGAATGAGTTGTGTTGTGCAGTGCTGTGCATTACTTGGATAAATGTTGCAGAAAAGAAAAAAAGGTACAAGTGAAAGAGCTTCGAAATCCATTTGTAATGACCATCATCGCTGAACGTCATCACTAAACTATTTGTATGATGGAAATTGATTCGCATAGAAGTTTTTATAGTTCCATCGACGAGCTTCGAAGGGTGATCAAATAGGCAGTTCAATTGTCAAAGTCCAGATATGCAAGAATGAAGCTTGTTGGAATTATGTCGAAAAAAGTGTCAAAGTTTCGTATCCATCATAGGAAGTTTCGAATCGATCGTAGGAGGCTCGTTCGAATCCATCCAAACGTCCTTTCGAATTGATACCAGGGGACACACTTCAAATTGATGTTCGGGGGCCAAGTTCGTATCGATCAGTGTAGGATTTCTCCGAATCGATCTCTGGTTACCTGGTTCATACCGATCAGGAAGGCCTCAACTTTCATTCGATCGTGTTCGAATCGATACCTTTCGTATCAATCTTAAAAATATAATAATTCGTATCGACCTAAAGTTGAGACCTTTGAATCAACTATCATCTCATCCTTCATATCGATCATTTCGAATCGACACGGTCCATCACCACGGCCATCGGTACGAACTGTGCCATCTCTAATACAGCATCCCAAAAATTGATGCGGATTCTAACGAAAAGGGTTATTCCCCTCATCTATTTGAACGCAAACCCCCAGAACGATTCGACTCTGTCCTATCCACTCCTTCTTCTCCAAACCAGATCTGACCTTACCAATTGCCAGAACGGATAATCGATGAAGGAAGGGTGGATCTAAAATGGTTTTATTGCTTGAATTCGTGGTCGATTACCTGATTTGAAGGAAGAATTCGAAAGATTATGAGTTTGGATCTGATCGAATCGATGGCCTAACACAGTTTTGTCCTCTCTGATATTTTGAATCGATAGGAAAACGGAGGCGGCAGTAAAAAAGTGAAAAACAGAAACATGACTGAGCCCAAAGTATTTATATGGGGCCAAAGGGGCGACCGGGTCGATTCGCCTCCCAGTCCATATGACCGGCCACACCCAGTCAAACCATGACTCGATTCGAATGGTTCGTTCGAACCCATCAACCGCTTCCAGACCTCGTCGTTTTGAATCCGCTACTCAACTCGGCTCCACCCCGAAACTACCAAAGTAAACCATATCGATTGAATCATACAAATCTTCGCCTTCGGGAGCCAACATCCATCGATACGAATCCAGGCAATCTGGATCGTTTCGAAGTGTCCACTTCACAACCATCGAATCAAAGCAATGCAGGTCCATCGATACGAACGCCAGCGATTTTGTATCTACCACAACTCGAGCATCAGCATCGATACGAATGAACATTTCACATCCAACAAACTCTTAATTTATCGATGCGAAGTCAATCTTTCAACCTTCTATATCGGTTCAGGAGAGGATCGATACGAAGAAACTCCATAAAACAACTATCAAACGTTGTTGCAACTCAAATTTCATGTCGATTCAGGAGAGGACCGACACGAAATTCATATATGACAAACAGCTAATCTCTGTCACAAAGTAATCGGTTACAACAGTATGGAATACAACTTTCAGCAGAAAACAAAACCTTCGGCAAAAGAGCAATGATTGTTTAGAATAAAGACCTCGTCTTTTCAAAGCACGTCATGTTCCCACAAGACGTACTTTGGGGGGGGGGGGGGGCAAATGTTATCCCACTTTTTGGCAAGGCCGAGATATCAAAGAATTGGTTACAGGCATGAGATTGATCTTCCTAGATACCGAGCATGAACAGGTTCGCTATGGATATCGATGAATTTTGCCCGAGTTTGGATCGAGCTACAACTGAAAAGGCATGACAGCAAAGCCAAGAGAACCAACGTTCCAAGTTTCAGATCAATCCGAGTTCGTATGCTCAAGTTATGATCGATTCAATGAGAAGAAAAGAGATTCGGTTTCGTATCCATCCCCCAAGCTCCAGTTCGAATCGATGGTTTTCGTATCGATCAAAAGACCAGCTGCTTCGTGTCCATCAAGGAAAGTCAGTTCGTATCAATCGAGTACGAATCCATCCGGGTACCTCGGTTCGACTCGATCGTAATCGAATCCATTGACATCTCCCTACTTCGTATCCATCAGGTCAGAGCACTTCGTGTCCATCATGTCGCCCTGCTTCGTGTCCATCAGGTCAGAGCACTTCATATCCATCAACCTTTGTTACTTCGTATCCATCGATGTGACAGTTGTTCGAATCCATGGGTAACGATCACTTCGAATCCACCAAGTCAACAAGCTTAGATGACGTGTCGATCCTCGATGCAAATTAGGCGAAATCTAAGGGATTGATGTGTTCAACTTGGAGAGAAGACCAGATCGACTCGAAGGAAGCGCGCCAAATCTTCGCAGAATCATGTGAGTTCATGGAGTTGAAGGCATCAATTCGAGCCAGACAGCCACCGAAGAACCCCATTTCGTATCGACCATATCTCGTGATCCACCGATCCAAATGCCATGAAATTTTCATAGTAGCTTGCATACATGCTGAAAAATGTCTCCACCAAATTGCAGCTCGATTGGACGTCATCTTGATCGATACGAAATGATTTCGTATCGATCTCTAATCGAGTCGAAACTTTCTGAGGTTGGTCGCGTGGGCCCACTCACGTACCAGAAAAAGTCTCCCGAGATTTGAGCGCGATCACAGCCTCCTACGCCTATAAATAGAGCCTCAAAGCCAGCAGAAAGAGGATCTTTCGATTCTCGAGCGCCCAGACTCTGCCGGATCAAGACTTGCATCTTCCCTTTGCTGCTGATTTCGAATTTCAAGTTGTTTTCGCTGTTGTTTGCTATAACCACTTGTAACTATTTAAAGAGAATCAATAAAGTTGCAAAAACTTCACAGTGGACGTAGGCAACACGCCGAACCACTATAAATCGCTTGCCTGTGCATTTTTATTTTCGTTATTTGGAGTTTTTTGTTAAATAATATTCATTTTCAATTTATTTTCTTCATTGTTATCTCTTCAAAAACTTCCGAAAAGTGTTGTGCCCAATTTTGATACAAACAATCTACTCACCGTTTTGCAAGAATTCTTTCACCAATTCGAAGATCTAAGTGCTATAAAAAGGCTGTAGGATATCTTGCATCCAAGGTACAATTATCTATATTTGGAATCAACTAACTCTCTACTACTAATTTGTATGAGTGTGGTTGTTGCACGTTCAAATCAAGTGGGTATACTTGTTGCCCGGTTAAATCAAGAGAGTCTATCGTGAGCTCGAAAAGTCGGAAGGTTGTATCTTATTGTCTTGAAATCAAGGTTGTATTCTGGTTTGTTTGCTACCCGATTAAAGTAGGCATTTGAAAGAAAATATGTACATATATTGTACACGACTGGATGTGGGATTGGTCAATTCAAACGAATATGAAACTCCTAGTGCCATCTCTTTATTTTTACTTTAATTTTACTGCATTTATATATATCTATGACCGCATGTTAATATATATCTGTGTTGATTATCTGTGTTCTGATTTAAATCCTGAAACTATTTAGAAAAGTTTTATACAAGTTATAAAACACTATTCACCCTCCACTAGTGTTAAAGTAGCCTTAAGATCCGTTCACATTATTTCGATTTATACTATACCATTTCCCAGAGTTATGCTTTAGCTCAAAAAAATATATTCCTGATGTATTTATACACAAGGTTCAAAACTTGTTAGGCGGACGTTGGGCATCAAGCATGGAGTAAGAATTAATCATTTAGATAGAGTTTAATCGGAGCTATGCGTTTTTTGATAAACTTGTGTATTTTGATAAAATTTTAGTACCTTTTAGTATTATGATCCAAAATGAAAATCTGGAAGTTTGGATGGACTTGGGAGCAATCAATGAGGCAAAACCACCTTAAACTAGCATGTAAATGCTTAAAAGAGACCTAAAGCCTCAACTTGTGTCTAAAAAGTGTTTATATACCTATTTAAATGCTTATATAATGTGGTATGCCTCATTTAGGCAGGCCTGGGCAAATGGCTAGGTGGCAAGCCTCGCCTAGCGCCTGGGCCAAGCCTAGGCAAAGGACTAGAAAGATTTTTACAACAGAGATTGTGTGTAGCTTAGGTCTTATTGTGTCACTGAAAATGAGGTAAGCTAAAAATGATATTTCATTGGAAATGAAGGTACTTAGCTTAAGTTGGACGAATACTCCCCCTTCCCCATTTCAATAATTGCAATATGAACCATGTTGGGTTGGCATGACTTGTGCCGATAGTTCTGAAATGTTGCCTTTTGTCATGCCACGAGGCTGAGTATATTACTTTTATTATGTTTAGTTGTATTGGGCTGAGTATATTGCTTTTATTATGTTTAGTTGCATATTGGGTTGCATGATAATTGTAAAAAGTATGAGGCATGTATTGATTACTTTTCCAGTGAGTGAAGGTGAATGTAATGGTTGGTTTTGTTGGGACTTTGGCGGGCTTATTTCAAATATGGAGCGTTTCAACAAAGAAAGAAACTAACATGATCAGACAAACCATAGCTCACATAATATGAAATTAATATACATTTTACCTTAGAGAAGGAAAGCATAGATAAAAAAATCAACAAGAAGCGGTCTAAACTTATATCTTTGTGCATCAAGAACTTTAAATTCAGCTGAAATATCAATGGGTCCATTTCATTTGTTTCCATGTCTTGACTTTTGGTGCTTTTTGATGTCAATTCATTAGTCTCATCAATTTCCTGACTAATTTCTACTTATGCTCGCTTGAATGCATCAATAATAGTAGGTTGCTTGAGCTTGTCACATGGATCTGATCTTTCTGACTTCCATTGATCAATTTTCTTTCTCCTCTTGATATTTGGCCAAGTACCCTCAAACATTGGTTTTTCGTTGCTTTTCTTTTCTCTTTGTGTAACTTGTTTAAGGATACTGTGAAGCTCGGGAAGAGATAAAGGGTAAAGCTGGAGACATGCATTGAGTAAACACTCGAGTAAACTGCAATAAATAATGAACACTAGAAAAGTCACAAGCTATAGAAGACATTTGTTATTTAATGTGGTCAAAACTATTAAATATTCATAAATAAGAGAAGCAACATAACAATGGCGACATTAATGTTTCATTGCAACAAGAGGTTAAAATTGACCTCTTTCAGGTTCATATGCATAGGGCAATTAGCTTTAGAGTTGTGGTGAACCCTAATTTATGTTGTGTATCTGGCAGAGTGTAATATATCTTATAGAATAAATGTATCATAGATAGAATAATTATGTCAAAGTCTAGGAACACTAAAACAAATGGCAATGCATCTAGAGCGTGTATCTAAGAGGTTTTTGCATTCAATTCCTCCAAACATCAAAATGTCTATCGAGCAACAATCAGATTTCTAGATGTTTACCAGGCAAAACTCAAATTTATGTCCGTTCATGTCTATAAAAGCATGCACATACACAAAAAGGTGGTCAAAATGTAACCTTAAAGCAAGTTAAACTTAAAAGCAAACACTTCTTTCAAATGATGAATTGACACAAGAACATGCACTGTAACAGCTAACAACTTCCTGACATCATAGCAAAATCAGGTTGATTTTTAAATTCGAAGGAAGTGGTCCGTTGAACCAAAAGAGTATATATGTATGTATTTGATTTTAAAGTGATTTGAAATAAATACCGGGTATTTGAATTTTGAAATCATTATAAAACATTCTAGAAACATCAGAAAATAAATTACGAACTTATAACTGGTAAATGATTTAAAGGAAAGTGTGGAGTTTGAGTTATGGGAAATAAATTTTAACTTAAGTTAAAATAGATTTTGTAAATTGAATTTAACTTAAGGAAAGTTAAATAGATTTAATGGGAATTGAGACAATAAAAAATTCGAATGGTGAATTTGCTATATGAATATAAATAAGGGAGTGGAAAATTTTCAATTCTTACTTAATTAAATTGAATGAATTAAAAGTACATTTGTTTAGAGTGAAATTTAATTGAAGTATGAATAACTCGAGTATAGGTTTGGAAGTTGGTTAAAAAGGAACTGAAATTTAAATAAAAAGGTGACTTGGATTTGAATCATATTGAAATTGAATTAAATATGAAAATGTGAATTATAAAGTGACTATATTACTATAAGTTATAAAATTTGAATTGGATTAGAAATAATGGCGAATTGAAGTAAATATAAATTTTTGAGTGAGAAATAATTATATAACTAAGTTATAAAATTTTCAACGAAATGAAATTTAAGCGGAAAGTGGAATTGTGAATAAATAAATTGGAATGGCTTATAAAAACTGAAATTAGAGGGATAAAAAAATTACTTAGGTTATAATAAATGTGTAAATCTCACAATCGCAGCGGAACAAAATATAATATACAATAACAGCTTCTAAATACAAAGAAATCTGTACTATTATACATACATACCATTATCAGAGTACAACAATCATCCATCACTTTGGACAACTTATTATCTTTCCTTATACGGCGGAAATAATAATTCAAGTACGGAGATACATCTCTGTCATCCAGCTCGCCTCTGGAACTCCACAGCATAATATCCTTGATCTGTACAACTCGGTCTGACCTGAGCATCATAACAAAACAACACCCGAGTTAGTCTGAAAAACCAGCCGGAGAAAACCACACTCAATTGGATTATTATATTTTCGAAAATCCTTCGAAAACAAAGGTATCTCACAAGACCACGCCACAAATAAATATGCCAGGTTTTTACCTTACGATAACCAAAACATTTTTATCAAATCCGTCTGATATTATAATAGTGTCTATAGAAAGTAAAATAGAATCTAGCTGAAATGCTTGCATCTCATGTTCCAACAATAGTTGGTCACTATTAAAACCGTATGGGCACTTATTGGAGATTGGGTTACATACAATGGCAGGTCTACTGGAGTACCGCCCGTCATAGTACCTAGCCTAGATCAGAGTACCGAGGACCACTCCTCATCCTCTGCAACACAAGACCGGAGCTACCCCTTACTGGATAGTCTGAATAAGATCACCCCACAGTTGGGATCAGCAACCCCCCACAAAGCCGAAAAAGGGGACATCTAGAAAGGGGAAATCTTACCCTACTTGGGTGCTACCCACTTAGCCTTGTTGCACCTCCCCTATTTCAGCCATTCCCGGTTGACGAAGTCTGAGGCTATGCGTTACCTTTTTAGAACACATTTACTTAGAATGCTCATCGTCTTCCAATGACGATGGTCTGATAGCATTTGTCCATACAAGTTGCCATGGGTCTGGACAAACCAAAATCACCATCTTCATCATCTTCACAGTCTTAATTCTCTACGTTCAACCGGATTGAAGTGGTTTTCGGATAATTAAATCTGATCCCGGTCCTTTCGAAACGATCAGTGCATTGGCCAATATTGATAGTCGGTTATTTAACTATCAAATAACATCGATAAGCAACCATTTGGCCTTAAATAATTCTCCAAATTATTTATCTCTAAATATCTACTCACGATATTATATCCATATTTCAACATTTTGAAAGTAGTTTCAAATTCCTTTTATTCTTACGGAATAAATTCTCAACCTTTGCCCAATACTTAGAATATTTTTCCCACATCATTTGTTACTTAATACTTAGAAAATATTCACTTTTATTTCCTATTTCTTTTCTCAAAAATCATTTACAACCTAATTTGTAAATTCCAACTTGTTTCATGCGAATTCTATAAATCCCAGAATTCCTTAGTCAATTTCCTTTAATATTCCCAAAGCCATTTATGCTTACTTAAAAATTCAGTTTCCCTTCCGCTTCCCTTGTGAACTTATTTCACCTTCCGAAGTTTACTTAACTTATAATTGGATATTTATTTAAGTTCCCATAATGCCATTATAAGATCTTCCATCTAAAATCTTATTTGATTAAATAACTTCGCTTCCCATCTCGAGAGAATTTTATACTTGAATTTAAAACATCTAAATATATATATAAAATAAGAAAAAGTGGTTTGTTTTCAAAAATGTGGTTTTAGATAAAATTAAATTATCAATATCTTAAAAGCATTAAAAAAATATCCAGTTACGAATTAATTTACAAAGCTGATTATAAAATTAGAATTTATTTTGATAAATATTAAGTACTAAGATAACTAATTTCGGAATATTCTAATCTAGATAATAGTTTTAAATTATATAGTATAGTAGATTTTAAACTTACTTGACAAAAATCAATTTTTAAGAAATTCCAATATTCACCAATTTACTTTATAAATTCCTCTTGATTCGTATCACATCGACCATGTCACCAAATTAATCCCCGTTTTTCCTATTTGAAATATATTCCACCATTTCTTTTCAAAGACAATTACCATTGCCTAATATAAGTTCACACCATCAACTTATATTTTTCCACATATCCACTGATATCATACCTTATTTATAAACCCCGTTTATAAATTTATAATCTCCTTTGAGCTTCCCATCTATTTATAAAAACAATTCTATTTATAATTCCATTTTATAATTTTATTCCTTAATAAAATTCCATCTTATTCAAATCTATTTTGATCCCAATATCTCTTTAAGACCTTAGTATAGAATTTTATTTTCAATTCTCTGCTTATTTTTTTTTTCAAATTGTTAAGTATAACCCAAGTTAGTTAGCATATTTTTATTCTACTTAATTCCCTTTAGAATAAATCAAATTTTCAGTATAAATAATTTCTTTCAATTTCCTTTTAAATTCCTTCAATTTAATTATTTATGATATTTAAAAATACCAATTTCAATTTCCATGCTATTTAACATTTAACAATTCAACCCATAAGAACCATATCAATTTATCCATCACAACATATATCAATATATACATACATACATATACATATACAAACATACATACATACATACATACATACATACATACATACATACATACATACATATATATATATATATATATATGAACAATAAATATTTTTGAGGAATCCAGTTGGATCCCTCCAACTTGTTTTTTCCCTGCATCCACAGATGTTAGTCAACAAATAAATACCAATCCCACTTCGAGGGGGATATTGCGGTATATAGGGTCATCTGCTATTATACGGGGCGCATAGGTTCTCATCCGCTATATAATGCGGGAACATCAAACACTCCAATATATATACTACTATATATATTATATCAACCAATAGATAAATTATAAATTTATCAACCAAGTTAGGCATCCAATGATTTAAATTTAACATTTCAATTTTAATAGTTAATCCGGATGAGTGAGAAAATCTCACCTTTATTTTTGTTTGCAATCCACTTCAATCTCGACTTGGTTTCACGACTTTAGATCTTGTATAAACATTATACGGTTTATTAACATATTTCAATAATCAAACAATCAATTACCTTTTTATAATTTAATTAACTAACAATTTAATTTTAAACTACTTTTCCTATAATAAATAAACTTTTAGTTACTAATATAATTAAATAAGTTTATTAAACAAGTTAATCACTATAATACATTATTTTAAAATAACTAGCAAGTGAAAAAATGTATGTATATTTTTATTCCCTTTGAAACTACATATACTTAAAAAATAACGTATATACATTTAAAAATCTAATTTTTTTCTTTTCTGTAAATAACAAATAGTAGTTTACTTTACTATAAATAATTTTTTTATCTAAAATATATATATATATATATATATATTTGTAGAATTCAATAAAATAAAAAATGTGTTTCCTAACATATATATTAAACTAAAATGAAAAACATGAAAAACCTGTACCTTACCGCTGCCACTCCTCAACCATCGCGAATTCCCTCAGGTCGCCTTCCATCACGTCGCTGGATTGAGCACGAACACCTAATGCCCACGCGACTTCGGCCTTCTGTCAATGTTGACTTCGACTTCGCCCATGACACTTCCCTCACCTCGCATGCGTGAGCGCGCGCGCCTCCTTCCAGCAATCCCTAGGTCATGACCTCGTGCTGTCGCCGCTCCCCTTGATCGAGATGGCAACGCGATGGGTTTCATGATTGAAGGTATGCCAAGGATTTGAGAATGAATGGAGAGAAAGAGGACGAAGCTAAACATCGTCATCCCTCTTTTTTTTTCGAATGAGTATACATCGTTTTATCTAGAATTGAAACTGGGAAGGAAAGTAATCGGCTTTCGATTTCAGATAGATAGGGCATTCAATTTTGAAAAGTAATAGAAAGGGATTTTCGCGAATTAATTTGAGAATAGAGGAAAAGAAGGAAACAAACGCGATTTTGAATTCCGCATCCACCATTTTCGATTTCGCTCTGGTTTGGTTTTGAAAAAGAAAGGGGAAGGATACACGAGTTATAGATGAGGGGACGGCATGCTTCAGAAGATAAATGGGAACGTGATTTGATTTCTGCATGTTGAAAATATTAGCGTGTAGGGTTACTGGCTACAGAGAAGGCAAAAAGTGTCGATGGTGAAAGAAAGCAGGCTGATGGGAGGGAATTACGGCTTTTGACTAAGGTATATAAATATGTATATTAATTAAATTCAAATTATGTCGATTTACGTAGCTTAAAATCGCGAACTCCTATCGAGGCATGCCACTAGGCATTTATAATGTTATACCCCTATTCCGAACGCAATGGACAAGGTTTCGAGTCCTAACTCGATTGTATGGAGAAGATAGCTTTTTGGACCCAGTTATTATATTGAATTTCCGATATAGATTTTAGCGCGTTTTTCAAACCGTACGACCACACGATAACTTCGAAAGTTATGCAATTTGAAATCTAATAATAATACAATATTCCAGATCCAATGAAACCGGTTTCATCGAATTCCCAAACCGTGCCTCAGAAGGCTATTTTTTAAATATCCATTTAAACGATATATTTTTAAACTAAACAGACCACCTCCATATTCAATTTTGAAAGTTGCATTGTCTTCAGCATTATTAATATAAAATTTTCAAGCCTATGAAATATTTTTATTAATCTTAAAACTCCATATTCAATATTTACCCAATTTCCAATTATTAAATTCAATAATTTAATTACCCAATAAATAGTTATATTTGAAATTCAAGTCAGAACCCAACACCTGAATATTTAAAATCAATTAAATACTCCAATTTCAAATATTTAATATTCCGGGTCGTTACAAGAGTAATAAATAACTTACTGAAATAGATTATTTTTCTATTCTTGTAATCAATCTGTAAGCTAAAACACAATTCAAATAAACATATATTTCTTCCTTTAAAATCAATCATTCTACTCTTTATTTTAATGAAATTAAACCTTCATTCACAAATGAAACATTCATTTTATTTGATGTAAATGTTCTTTATTAAATCACACTTTCCTTATATTTTCACAAAATATAAGCTACTTTTAACTAAACCTATTAATTTACAATTTAGTATTCTCTCTCCTATTAATTGAGAATTTCCAATTACATTAATTTCAATTGATTAAGTTTTAAAATGGACTAAATGAATGTAATGAGAAGTACAACAATTATTTCCCACCTAATAGTCTTTTAAACATATTTATACACTATTGGATACAAACAGTAATTATACATTTCTTACTAAATAATAGTTTCTCGTCTCTACAGTCAATCTTCAAGCTACCAAACGTTTCAAATTGATAAACATATGTTTACTCCTTTACTAAACTTATTCATGTTTTGATTCTTTTATTTTGATTTACACTCCTACTATTAAATCAACCAATACCTTATGAAATTATTAACATAGGTTTCTATCTTGCTATCCTCATTTCTATAATTAACGCCTTTTCTTACATTGACCACAATATTTAGTTACATTTAATTCCAATTAATTATATTCTAATTCCAATAAATTGATTTAATTAGATTTCAATCTTTTTATTCAATCAATATTACTTTATGGACTTAGTAAACATTTACATCTTATTGCAATAATATTCTACAATTATCTTCTTTTACCATATTGGTTGCAATATTTCAATTCTATTAAATTTTTTCGTTTTTCACATTAGTTATAATTTAAATTCCCACTAAATTCATTTATCTTGGTTTCACTCTTATTATTAAATCAATTATAGTCTTATCAATATAATTGACATTTCTATACATTTAATTACATTCGCATTTTCAGTTATCGTCTTAACTCATATTAACGTAATATTTAATTATGTTTAATTGTAATTGATTTCTAGTTTTACTCAACAGATTAAATAAATTGGTAACATATAACAATTGTTCCCTTTTCTAAATTTAATCACATTTATAAGTTTATTATCTATAAACAAATGTTATAACTATTTACACAACATTGATTTTATCCAAATACAATTAATTACCAACTATTTCACCAATTAATGTTAAAATTAATTTATTTCCTCATTTACAATTTATGGCCAATTATAACTTCTTAATTATTTCAATTACTTGAGATTACATTCAAATAGTCATCCACTACCTTAAATTAACATTATTAAAGTTACATTCTAATTATTTTTCTCATTATTAAATCTTAAATTTTTGATTTTTCACAACCTTAAATTCCAAAACTTATTTAATTAATAAATTTAATTATCGAAAATTACGGGTCGTTATACTCTCCCCCACTCAAACTTTTCGTCCTCGAAAAGGAAAATGATGGAATTAAGGAATTAATATATCTTATTCAAAGTATTCAATTTATAAATATTTAATTTACATAATTAAATTAAGTTAAATACATCAATTTGTAAACAATTAAATCCTTCACATACAGGAAAATAAAAGTTTGAAAAACATTTTTACTTTCACAAAAAATTTCTAAGTCCAAAATTCATGGAAAATTTGGCAGAGTCTCCTTCGTACGGAGAGGTCTGTAAAATATAATAATACCAATAATAATAATAGTATGTATATATCATATTCAAAAATAAATATCCCAAACCATGGGAAAAACTATATCATATCTCTATCGCAAACCATGGGAAAAACTATACCATGGGAAAAACTATATTATATCCCAAACCATGGAAAATAAATATCCCAAACCAATAATCTCGATTGGGTCTCGGATGTTTTTTACCCTTTGTTTTTTCGACACGTGGATTTTTATGGTAAAACGGGATTACCGGGGCTGGTCTTCGATTTACCATCGCTGGAGAGTGGTGCACCATGGTACTGTTCTGTTTCAAATCCATGCACGCATTTCTAAAAGTCATACGACACTGTTTCCCCATTTCGAACGGATGTTGCACCTTGCACCGTGGATGTTGCACTCTGTAGATATCGATTATTCGGACGACCATAACTTCTGGCTCGTTTAGAGTTACGGGAGCCATAACCAGTCAAAACGAAGGCCTCTGTGAATTCTACGGCTTTGACAGCATACGGCCGTCAATGGATAGCTTAAATCCCAATAAAGACGATCCGAATCTCGATGGGTCTCGGATGTTTTTTACCCTTCATTTTTTCGACACGTGGATTTTTACGGTTAAACGGGATTACCATGGCTGGTCTTGGATTTACCATCGCTGGAGAGTGGTGCACCGTGGTACTTTTCCGTTTCAAATCCATGCATGCATTTCCAAAAGTCGTACGGCACTGTTTCCCCATTTCGGACGGATGTTGCACCTTGCACCGTGGATGTTGCACCCTGTAGATATCGATTATTCGGACGGCCATAACTTCTGGCTCGTTTAGAGCTACAGGAGCCATAACCCGACAAAACGAAGGCATCTGTGAGTTCTACGGCTTTAATAGCTTTCAGCCGTCAATGGATAGTTCAAAGCCCAAAAAAGACGATCCGAATCTCAATCGGGTCTCGGATGTTTTTTACCCTTCGTTTTTTCGACACGTGGATTTTTACGTTAAAACGGGATTACCGTGACTGGTCTTCGATTTACCATCGCTGGAGAGTGGTGCACCATGGTACTGTTCCGTTTCAATTCCATGCATGAATTTCTAAAAGTCGTACGGCACTGTTTCCCCATTTCGGACGGATGTTGCACCTTGCACCGTGGATGTTGCATCCTGTAGATATCGATTATTCGGACGGCCATAACTTCTGGCTCGTTTAGAATTACGGGAGCAATAACCAGACAAAACGAAGGCCTTTGTGAGTTCTACGGCTTTGACAGCTTTCAGCCATCAATGGATAGTTTAAAGCCCAAAAAAGACGATCCGAATCTCAATCGGGTCTCGGATGTTTTGTACCCTTTGTTTTTTCGACACGTGGATTTTTACGGTAAAACGGGATTACCGGGGCTGGTCTTCGATTTACCATCGCTGGAGAGTGGTGCACCATGGTACTGTTCCGTTTCAAATCCATGCATGCATTTCTAAAAGTCGTACGGCACTGTTTCCCCATTTCGAACGGATGTTGCACCTTGCACCGTGGATGTTGCACCCTGTATATATCGATTATTCGGACGACCATAACTTCTGGCTCGTTTAGAGCTACGGGAGCCATAACCAGTCAAAACGAAGGACTCTATGAATCCTACGGCTTTGACAGCTTACGGCCGTCAATGGATAGCTTAAAGCCCAATAAAGACGATCCGAATCTCGATCGGGTCTCGGATGTTTTTTACCCTTCGTTTTTTCGACACGTGGATTTTTACGGTTAAACGGGATTACCATGGCTGGTCCAGGATTTACCATCGCTGGAGAGTGGTGCACCGCGGTACTTTTACATTTCAAATCCATGC
Source organism: Allium cepa (assembly GCA_030765085.1). Classification (NCBI taxonomy): domain Eukaryota; kingdom Viridiplantae; phylum Streptophyta; class Magnoliopsida; order Asparagales; family Amaryllidaceae; genus Allium; species Allium cepa. The sequence continues at coordinate 248,133,106 of CM060930.1, forward strand.
ATGCATTTCCAAAAGTCGTACGGCACTGTTTCCCCATTTCGGACGGATGTTGCGCCTTGCACCGTGGATGTTGCACCCTTGAGATATCGATTATTCGGACGGCCATAACTTCTGGCTCGTTTAGAGTTGCGGGAGCCATAACTAGACAAAACGAAGGCCTCTGTGAGTTCTACGGCTTTGATAGCTTTCATCCATCAATGGATAGTTCAAAGCCCAAAAAAGACGATCCGAATCTCGATCGGGTCTCGGATGTTTTTTACCCTTCGTTTTTACGAAACGTGGTTTTTTAGGTTAAAACGGGATTACCATGGCTGGTCTTCGATTTACCATCGCTGGAGAGTGGTGCACCATGGTACTGTTCCATTTCAAATCCGTGCATGCATTTCTAAAAGTCGTACGGCACCGTTTCCCCATTTCGAACGGATGTTGCATCTTGCACCGTGGATGTTGCACCCTGTAGATATCGATTATTCGGACGACCATAATTTCTGGCTCGTTTAGAGTTACGGGAGCCAAAACCAGTCAAAACGAAGGCCTCTGTGAGTTCTACGGCTTTGACAGCTTTCAGCCGTCAATGGATAGTTTAAAGCCCAAAAAAGATGATCCGAATCTCGATCGGGTCTCGGATGTTTTTTACCCTTTGTTTTTTCGACACGTGGATTTTTACGGTTAAACGGGATTACCGTGGCTGGTCTTCGATTTACCATTGCTGGAGAATAGTGCACCATGGTAATGTTCCGTTTCAAATCCATGCACAAATTTCTAAAAGTCGTACGACACAGTTTCCCCATTTCGGACGGATGTTGCACCTTGCACCGTGGATGTTGCACCCTGTAGATATCGATTATTCGGACGGCCATAACTTCTGGCTCGTTTAGAGTTACGGGAGCCATAACCGGTCAAAACGAAGGCCTCTGTGAGTTCTACGGCTTTGACAGCTAACATCCGTCTATGGATAGTTTAAAGCCCAAAAAAGATGATCCGAATCTCGATCGGGTCTCGGATGTTTTTTACCCTTCTTTTTTCGACACGTTGATTTTTACGGTAAAATAGGATTACCGTGGCTGGTCTACGATTTACCATCACTGGAGAGTGGTGCACCATGGTATGTTCCGTTTCAAATCCATGCACGCATTTCTAAAAGTCGTACGGCACTGTTTCCCCATTTCGGACGGATGTTGCACCTTGCACCATGGATGTTGCACCCTGTAGATATCGATTATTCGGACAGCCATAACTTCTGGCTCGTTTTGATTTACGGGAGCCATAACCAGTCAAAACGAAGGCTTCTGTGAGTTCTACGGCTTTGACAGCTTTCAGCCATCAATGGATAGTTTAAAGCCCAAAAAAGACGATCCGAATCTCGATCGGGTCTCAGATGTTTTTTACCCTTTGTTTTTTCGAAACGTGGATTTTTACGGTAAAACGGGATTACCGGGGCTGGTCTTCGATTTCTGGAGAGTGGTGCACCATGGTACTATTCCGTTTATAATCCATGCACGCATTTCTAAAAGTCATACGACACTGTTTCCCCATTTCGAACGGACGTTGCACCTTGCACCGTGGATGTTGCACCCTGTAGATATCGATTATTCGGACGACCATAATTTCTGGCTCGTTTAGAGTTACGGGAGCCATAACCAGTCAAAACGAAGGCCTCTGTGAATTCTATGGCTTTGATAGCTTACGGTCGTCAATGGATAGCTTAAAGACCAAAAAAGACGATCCGAGTCTCGATCGGGTCTCTAATGTTTTTTACCCTTCGTTTTTTCGACACGTGGATTTTTACGGTTAAACGGGATTACCATGGCTGGTCTTGGATTTACCATCGCTGGAGAGTGGTGCACCGTGGTACTTTTCCATTTCAAATCCATGCACGCATTTCCAAAAGTCGTACGGCGCTGTTTCCCCATTTCGGACGGATGTTGCTCCTTGCACCGTGGATGTTGCACCCTGTAGATATCGATTATTCGGACGGCCATAACTTCTGGTTCGTTTAGAGTTATGGGAGCCATAACCAGACAAAATGAAGGCCTCTGTGAGTTATATGGGTTTGATAGCTTTCAGCCGTCAATGGATAGTTCAAAACCCAAAAAAGACGATCCAAATCTCGATCGGGTCTCGGATGTTTTTTATCCTTCGTTTTTTCGAAACGTGGATTTTTACGTTAAAACGGGATTACCGTGGCTGGTCTTCGATTTACCATCGCTGGAGAGTGGTGCACCATGGCACTATTCCATTTCAAATCCGTGCACGCATTTCTAAAAGTCGTACGGCACCGTTTCCCCATTTCGAACGGATGTTGCACCTTGCACCGTGGATGTTGCACCCTGTAGATATCGATTATTCGGACGGCCATAACTTCTGGCTCGTTTAGAGTTACGGGAGCCACAACCAGACAAAACGAAGGCCTCTGTGAGTTCTACGGCTTTGACAGCTTTCAGCCGTCAATGGATAGTTTAAAGCCCAAAAAAGACGATCCGAATCCCAAACGGGTCTCAGATGTTTTGCACCCTTTGTTTTTTCGACGCGTGGATTTTTACGGTAAAACGGGATTACCAGTGCTGGTCTTCGATTTACCATCACTGGAGAGTGGTGCACCATGGTACTGTTCCGTTTCAAATCCATGCATGCATTTCTAAAAGTCGTACGACACTGTTTCCCCATTTCGAACGGATATTGCACCTTGCACCGTGGATGTTGCACCCTGTAGATATCGATTATTCGGACGACCATAACTTCTGGCTCGTTTAGAGTTACGGGAGCCATACCAGTCAAAACGAAGGCCTCTATGAATTCTACGGCTTTGACAGCTTACGACCGTCAATGGATAGCTTAAAGCCCAATAAAGACGATCTGAATCTCGATCGGGTCTCGGATGTTTTTTACCCTTCGTTTTTTCGACACGTGGATTTTTACGGTTAAACGGGATTACCATGGCTGGTCCTGGATTTACATCGTTGGAGAGTGGTGCACCGTGGTACTTTTCCGTTTCAAATCCATGCACGCATTTCCAAAAGTCGTACGGCACTGTTTCCCCATTTCGGACGGATGTTGCGCCTTGCACCGTGGATGTTGCACCCTGTAGATATCGATTATCCGGACGGCCATAACTTCTGGCTCGTTTAGAGTTACGGGAGCCATAACCAGACAAAACGAAGGCCTCTATGAGTTCTACGGCTTTGATAGTTTTCAGCCGTCAATGGATAGTTCAAAGCCCAAAAAAGACGATCCGAATCTCGATTGGGTCTCGGATGTTTTTTACCCTTCGTTTTTTCGAAACGTGGATTTTTAGGTTAAAACGGGATTACCGTGGCTGGTCTTCGATTTACCATCGCTGGAGAGTGGTGCACCATGGTACTGTTCCATTTCAAATCCGTGCATGCATTTCTAAAAGTCGTACGGCACCGTTTCCCCATTTCGAACGGATATTGCATCTTGCACCGTGGATGTTGCACCCTGTAGATATCGATTATTTGGACGACCATAACTTCTGGCTCGTTTGGAGTTACGGGAGTCAAAACCGGTCAAAACGAAGGCCTCTGTGAGTTCTACGGTTTTGACAGCTTTCAGCCATCAATGGATAGTTTAAAGCCCAAAAAGGACGATCCGAATCTCGATCGGGTCTCGGATGTTTTTTACCCTTCGTTTTTTCGACACGTGGATTTTTACGGTTAAACGGGATTACCGTGGCTGGTCTTCGATTTACCATCGCTGGAGAGTAGTGCACCATGGTAATGTTCCGTTTCAAATCCATGCACAAATTTCTAAAAGTCGTACGACATTGTTTCCCCATTTCGGACGGATGTTGCACCTTGCACCGTGGATGTTGCACCCTGTAGATGTCGATTATTCGGACGGCCATAACTTCTGGCTCGTTTAGAGTTACGGGAGCCATAACCAGTCAAAACGAAGGCCTCTGTGAGTTCTACGGCTTTGACAGCTATCATCCGTCTATGGATAGTTGAAAGCCCAAAAAAGACGATCCGAATCTCGATCGGACCTCGGATGTTTTTTACCCTTCTTTTTTCGACACGTTGATTTTTACGGTAAAACGGGATTACCGTGGCTGGTCTTCGATTTACCAACGCTGGAGAGTGGTGCACCATGGTACTTTTCCATTTCAAATCCATGCATGCATTTCTAAAAGTCGTACGGCACTGTTTCCCCATTTCGGACGGATGTTGCACCTTCCACCATGGATGTTGCACCCTGTAGATATCGATTATTTGGACAGCCATAACTTCTGGCTCGTTTAGAGTTACGGGAGCCATAACCAGTCAAAACGAAGGCCTCTGTGAGTTTTACGGCTTTGACAGCTTTCAGCCGTCAACGGATAGTCTAAAGCCCAAAAAAGACGATCCGAATCTCGATCGGGTCTCGGATGTTTTTTACCCTTTGTTTTTTCGAAACGTGGATTTTTACGGTAAAACGGGATTACCGGGGCTGGTCTTCGATTTACCATCGCAGGAGAGTGGTGCACCATGGTACTGTTCTATTTCAAATCCATGCACGCATTTCTAAAAGTCGTACGACACTGTTTTCCCATTTCGAACGGATGTTGCACCTTGCACCGTGGATGTTGCACCCTGTAGATATCGATTGTTCGGACGACCATAACTTCTGGCTCGTTTTGAGTTACGGGAGCCAAAACCAGTCAAAACGAAGGCCTCTGTGAGTTCTACGGCTTTAACAGCTTCCAACTGTCAACGGATAGTTTAAAGCCCAAAAAAGACGATCCGAATCTCGATCGGGTCTCGGATGTTTTTTACCCTTCGTTTTTTCGACACGCGGATTTTTACCGTTAAATGGGATTACCATGGCTGGTCTTCGATTTACCATCGCTGGAGAGTGGTGCATCATCGTACTATTCCGTTTCAAATCCATGCATGCATTTCTAAAAGTCGTACGACACCGTTTCCCCATTTCGGACGAATTTGCACCATGCACCGTGGATGTTGCACCCTGTAGACATCGATTATTCGGACGGCCATAACTTCTGGCTCGTTTAGAGTTACGGGAGCCATAACCAGACAAAACGAAGGCCTTTGTGAGTTCTACGGCTTTGATAGCTTTCAGCCGTCAGTGGATAGTTCAAAACCCAAAAAAGACGATCCGAATCTCGATCGGGTCTCGGATGTTTTTTACCCTTCGTTTTTTCGAAACGTGGATTTTTACGTTAAAACGGGATTGCCGTGGCTGGTCTTCGATTTACCATCGCTGGAGAGTGGTGCACCATGGTACTGTTCCATTTCAAATCCGTGCATGCATTTCTAAAAGTCGTACGGCACCGTTTCCCCATTTCGAACGGATGTTGCATCTTGCACCGTGGATGTTGCACCCTGTAGATATCGATTATTCGGACGGCTATAACTTCTGGCTCGTTTAGATTTACGGGAGCCAAAACCGGTCAAAACGAAGGCCTCTGTGAGTTCAACGGATTTGACAGTTTTCAGTCGTCAATGGATAGTTTAAAGCCTAAAAAAGACGAACCGAATCTCGATCGGGCTCGGATGTTTTTTACCCTTCGTTTTTTCGACACGTGGATTTTTACGGTTAAACGGGATTACCGTGGCTGTTCTTCGATTTACCATCGCTGGAGAGTGGTGCACCATGGTAATGTTCCATTTCAAATCAATGCACAAATTTCTAAAAGTCGTACGACACTGTTTCCCCATTTCGAACGGATGTTGCACCTTGCACCGTGGATGTTGCACCCTGTAGATATCGATTATTCGGACGGCCATAAGTTCTGGCTCGTTTAGAGTTACGGGAGCCATAACCAGTCAAAATGAAGGCCTCTGTGAGTTCTACGGCTTTACAGCTATCATCCGTCTATGGATAGTTTAAAGCCCAAAAAAGACGATCCGAATCTCGATCGGGTCTCGGATGTTTTTTACACTTCGTTTTTTCGACACGTTGATTTTTACGGTAAAACGGGATTACCGTGGCTGGTCTTTGATTTACCATCGCTGGAGAGTGGTGCACCATGGAACTGTTCCGTTTCAAATCCATGCACGCATTTGTAAAATTCATACGGCACTGTTTCCCTATTTCGGACGGATGTTGCACCTTGCACCATGGATGTTGCACCCTGTAGATAACGATTATTCGGACGGCCATAACTTCTGGCTCGTTTAGAGTTACGGGAGCCAAAACCAGTCAAAACGAAGGCCTCTGTGTGTTGTACGGTTTTGACAGCTTTCAGCCGTCAGTGGATAGTTTAAAGCCCAAAAAAGACGATCCGAATCTCGATCGGGTCTCGGATGTTTTTTACCCTTCGTTTTTTCGACACGTGGATTTTTACGGTTAAACGGGATTACCATGGCTGGTCTTCGATTTACCATCGCTGGAGAGTGGTGCACCATGGTAATGTTCTATTTCAAATCCATGCATGAATTTCTAAAAGTCGTACGACACTGTTTCCCCATTTCAGACGGATGTTGCACCTTGCACCATGGATGTTGCACCCTGTAGATATCGATTATTCGGACGGCCATAACTTCTGGCTCGTTTAGAGTTACGGGAGCCATAACCAGTCAAAACGAAGGCCTCTGTGAGTTCTATGGCTTTGATAACTATCATCCGTCTATGGATAGTTTAAAGTCCAAAAAAGAAGATCCGAATCTCGATCGGGTCTCGGATGTTTTTTACCCTTCGTTTTTTCGACACGTTGATTTTACGGCAAAACGGGATTACCGTGGCTGGTCTTCAATTTACCATCGTTGGAGAGTGGTGCACCATGGTACTGTTCCGTTTCAAACCCATGCACGCATTTCTAAAAGTCGTACGGCACTGTTTCCCCATTTCGGACGGATGTTGCACCTTGCACCGTGGATGTTGCACCCTGTAGATATCTATTATTCAGATAGCCATAACTTCTGGCTCGTTTAGAGTTACAGGAGCCATAGCCAGTCAAAACGAAGGCCTGTGTGAGTTCTACGGCTTTGACAGCTTTCAGCCATCAATGAATAGTTTAAAGCCCAAAAAAGACGATCCGAATCTCGGTCGGGTCTCGGATGTTTTTTACCCTTCGTTTCTTCGACACGTGGATTTTTACGGTAAAACAGGATTATCGTGCCTGGTCTTTGATTTACCATCGCTGGAGAATGGAGCACCATGGTACTGTTCCGTTTCAAATCCAAGCACGCATTTCTAAAAGTTGTGCGGCACTGTTTCCCCATTTCGAACGGATGTTGCACCTTGCACCGTGGATGTTGCACCCTGTAGATATCGATTATTTGGACGGCCATAACTTCTGGCTCGTTTAGAGTTACGGGACCCATAACCAGTCAAAACGAAGGCCTTTGTGAGTTCTACAGCTTTGATAGCTTTCAGCCGTCAGTGGATAGTTTAAAGCCCAAAAAGACGATCCGAATCTCGATCGGGTCTCGGATGTTTTTTACCCATCGTTTTTTCGACACGTGGACTTTTACATTAAAACGGGATTACCGTGGTTGGTCTTCGATTTACCATCGCTGGAGAGTGGTGCACCATGGTACTGTTCCGTTTCAAATCCATGCATGCATTTCTAAAAGTCGTACGGCACTGTTTCCCCATTTCGGACGGATGTTGCACCTTGCACCGTGGATGTTGCACCCTGTAGATATCGATTATTCGGACGGCCATAACTTCTGGCTCGTTTAGAGTTACGGGAGCCATAACCAGTCAAAACGATGGCCTCTGTGAGTTCTACGGCTTTGACAGCTATCATCCGTCTATGGATAGTTTAAAGCCCAAAAAAGACGATCCGAATCTCGATCGGGTATCGGATGTTTTTTACCCTTTGTTTTTTCGACACGTTGATTTTTACTGTAAAACGGGATTACCGTGGCTGGTCTTCGATTTACCATCGCTGGAGCATGGTGCACCATGGTACTTTTCCGTTTCAAACCCATGCACGCATTTCTAAAAGTTGTACGACACTGTTTCCCCATTTTGGACGGATGTTGCACCTTGCACCGTGGATGTTGCACCCTGTAGATATCGATCATTCGGACAGCCATAACTTCTGGCTCGTTTAGAATTACGGGAGCCATAACCAGTCAAAACGAAGGCCTCTGTGAGTTCTAGGGCTTTGACAGCTTTCAGCCATCAATGAATAGTTTAAAGCCCAAAAAAGACGACCCGAATCTCGATCGGGTCTCGGATGTTTTTTACCCTTCGTTTCTTCGACACGTGGATTTTTACGGTAAAACGGGATTACCGTGGATGATCTTCGATTTACCATCGCTGGAGAGTGGTGCACCATGGTACTGTTCCGTTTCAAATCCAAGCACGCATTTCTAAAAGTCGTGCGGCACTGTTTCGCCATTTCGAACGGATGTTGCACCTTGCATCGTGGATGTTGCACCATGTAGATATCGATTATTTGGACGGCCATAACTTCTGGCTCGTTTAGAGTTACGGGAGCCATAACCAGTCAAAACGAAGGCCGTTGTGTGTTCTACGGCTTTGACATCTATCAGCCGTCAATGGATAGTTTAATGCCCAAAAAAGACGATCCGAATCTCAATCGGGTCTCGGATGTTTTTTACCCTTCGTTTTTTCGAAACGTGGATTTTTACGTTAAAACGGGATTACCGTTGCTGGTCTTCGATTTACCATCGCGGGAGAGTCGTGCACCATGGTACTGTTCCGTTTCAAATCCATGCACGCATTTCTAAAAGTCGTACGACACCGTTTCCACATTTCGAACGGATGTTGCATCTTGCACAGTGGATGTTGCACCCTATAGATATCGATTATTCGGACGGCCGTAACTTCTGGCTCGTTTAGAGTTACGGGAGCCAAAACCAGTCAAAACGAAGGCCTCTGTGAGTTCTACGGCTTTGACATCTTTCAGCCGTCAATGGATAGATTAAAGCCTAAAAAAGACGATCCGAATATCGACGTGTCTCGGATGTGTTTTACCCTTCGTTTTATCAACACGTTGATTTTTTTGGTTAAACGGGATTACCATGGCTGGTCTTCGATTTACCATCGCTGGAGAGTGGTGCACCATGGTAATGTTCCGTTTCAAATCCATGCACGAATTTCTAAAAGTCGTACGACACTGTTTCCCCATTTCGGACGGATGTTGCACCTTGCACCGTGGATGTTGCACCCTGTAGATATCGATTATTCGGACGGCCATAACTTCTGGCTCGTTTAGAGTTACGGGAGCCATAACCAGTAAAAACGAAGGCCTCTGTGAGTTCTATGGCTTTGACAGCTATCATCCGTCTATGGATATTTTAAAGCCCAAAAAAGAAGATCCGAATCTCGATAATGTCTCGGATTTTTTTTACCCTTCGTTTTTTCGACACGATGATTTTTACGGTAAAACAGGATTACCGTGGCTAGTCTTCGATTTACCATCACTGGAGAGTGGTGCACCAAGGTACTGTTACGTTTCAAACACATGCACGCATTTCTAAAAGTCGTACGACATTGTTTCCCCATTTCGGACGGATGTTGCACCTTGCACCGTGGATGTTGCACCCTGTAGATATCGATTATTCGGACAGCCATAACTTCTGGCTCGTTTAGAGTTACGGGAGCCATAACCAGTCAAAACGAAGGCCTCTGTGAGTTCTACGGCTTTGACAGCTTTTAGCCATCAGTGAATAGTTTAAAGCCCAAAAAAGACGATCCGAATCTCGATCGGGTGTCGGATGTTTTTTACCCTTCGTTTCTTCGACACGTGGATTTTTACAGTAAAACGGGATTACCGTGGCTGGTCTTCGATTTAACATCGCTGGAGAGTGGTGCACCATGGTACTGTTCCGTTTCAAATCCAAGCATGCATTTTTAAAAGTCGTGCGGCACTATTTCCCCATTTCAAACAGATGTTGCGCCTTGCACCGTGGATGTTGCACCCTGTAGATATCGATTATTTGGACGGCCATAACTTCTGGCTCGTTTAGAGTTACGGGGGCCATAAACAGTCAAAACGAAGGCCTTTGCGAGCTCTACGGCTTTGATAGCTTTCAGCCGTCAGTGGATAGTTTAAAGCCCAAAAAAGACGATCCGAATCTCGATCGGGTCTCGGATGTTTTTTGCCCATCGTTTTTTCGACACGTGGATTTTTACATTAAAACGGGATTACCGTGGCTGGTCTTCGATTTACCATCGCTGGAGAGTGGTGCATCGTGGTACTGTTCCGTTTCAATTCCATGCACGCATTTCTAAAAGTCGTACGGCACTGTTTCCCCATTTCGGACGGATGTTGCACCTTGCATCGTGGATGTTGCACCTTGTAGATATCGATTATTCGGTCGGGCATAACTTCTGGCTCGATTATAGTTACGGGAGCCATAACCAGTCAAAACGAAGGCCTCTGTGAGTTCTACGGCTTTGACAGCTATCATCCATCTATGGATAGTTTAAAGCCGAAAAAAGATGATCCGAATCTCGATCAGGTCTCGGATGTTTTTTACCCTTCGTTTTTTGGACACGTTGGTTTTTACGGTAAAACGGGATTACCGTGGCTGGTCTTCGATTTACCATCACTGGAGAGTGGTTCACCATGGTACTGTTCCATTTCAAACCCATGCATGCATTTCTAAAAGTCGTACGACCCTGTTTCCCCATTTCGGACGGATGTTGCACCTTGCACCGTGGATGTTGCACCCTGTAGATATCGATTATTCGGACAGCCATAACTTCTGGCTCGTTTAGAGTTACGGAAGCCATAACCAGTCAAAATGAATGCCTCTGTGAGTTCTACGGGTTTGACAGCTTTCAGCCATCAATGAATAGTTTAAAGCCCAAAAAAGACGATCCGAATCTCGATCGGGTCTCGGATGTTTTTTACCCTTCGTTTCTTCGACATGTGGATTTTTACTATTAAACGAGATTACCATCGCTGGAGTGTGGTGCACCATGGTACTGTTCTGTTTCAAATCCAAGTACGCATTTCTAAAAGTCGTGTGACACTGTTTCCCCATTTCGAACGTATGTTGCACCTTGCAACGTGGATGTTTCACCCTGTAGATATCGATTATTTGGACGGCCATAACTTCTGGCTCGTTTAGAGTTACGGGAGCCATAACCAGTCAAAACGAAGGCCCTTGTGAGTTCTACGGCTTTGACAGCTTTCAGCCGTCAGTGGATAGTTTAAAGCCCAAAAAATACGATCCGAATCTCTATCGGGTCTTGGATGTTTTTTACCCATCGTTTTTTCGACACGTGGATTTTTACATTAAAACGGGATTACCGTGGCCGGTCTTCGATTTATCATCACTGGAGAGTGGTGCACCATGGTACTGTTCCGTTTCAAATCCATGCACGCATTTCTAAAAGTCGTACGGCACTGTTTCCCCATTTCGGACGGATGTTGCACCTTGCACCGTGGATGTTGCACCTTGTAGATATCGATTATTCGAACGACCATAACTTCTGGCTCGTTTAGAGTAACGGGAGCCATAACCAGTCAAAACAAAGGCCTCTGTGAGTTTTACAATTTTGACAGCTTTCAGCCATCCATGGATAGTTTAAAGCCTTAAAAAGACGATCCGAATCTCGATCGGGTCTTCGATGTTTTTACCCTTCGTTTTTTTCAACACGTGGATTTTTACGGTAAAACGGGATTACCGTGGCTCGTCTTCGATTTACCATCATTGGAGAGTGGTGCACCATGGTACTGTTCCGTTTCAAATCCATGCATGCATTTCTAAAAATCGTACGGCACTGTTTCCCCATTTCGGACGGATGTTGCACCTTGCACCGTGGGTGTTGCACCCTGTAGATATCGATTATTCGGACGGCCATAACTTCTGGCTCGTTTAGATTTACGGGAGCCATAACCAGTCAAAACAAAGGCCTCTGTGAGTTCTACGGTTTTGACAGCTTTCAGCTTTCAATGGATAGTTTAAAGCCTTAAAAATACGATCCGAATCTCGATCGGGTCTTGGATGTTTTTACCCTTCGTTTTTTCAACACGTGGATTTTTACGGTAAAACGGGATTACCGTGGCTGGTCTTCGATTTATCATCGCTAGAGAGTGGTGCACCATGGTACTGTTCCGTTTCAAATCCATGCACGCATTTCTAAAAGTCGTACGACACTGTTTCCCCATTTCGGACGGATGTTGCACCTTGCACCGTGGATGTTGCACCTTGTAGATATCGATTATTCGAACGGCCATAACTTCTGGCTCGTTTAGAGTAACGGGAGCCATAACCAGTCAAAACAAAGGCCTCTGTGAGTTTTACAGTTTTGACAGCTTTCAGCCATCCATGGATAGTTTAAATCCTTAAAAAGACGATCCGAATCTCGATCGGGTCTTGGATGTTTTTACCCTTCGTTTTTTTCAACACGTGGATTTTTACGGTAAAACGGGATTACCGTGGCTCGTCTTCGATTTACCATCGTTAGAGAATGGTGCACCATGGTACTGTTCCGTTTCAAATCCATGCACGCATTTCTAAAAGTCGTACGGCACTGTTTCTCCATTTCGGACGGATGTTGCACCTTGCACCGTGGATGTTGCACCCTGTAGATATCGATTATTCATACGGCCATAACTTCTAGCTCGTTTAGAGTTACGGGAGCCATAATCAGTCAAAACGAAGGCCTATGTGAGTTCTACGGCTTTGACAGCTTTCAGCCGTCAATGGATAGTTTAAAGCCCAAAAAAAATGATCCGAATCTCGATCGGGTCTCGGATGTTTTTTACCCTTCGTGTTTTCGACACGTGGATTTTTACGGTAAAACGGGATTACCGTAGCTGGTCTTCGATTTACCATCGCTGGAGAGTGGTGCACAACGGTACTGTTCCGTTTCAAATCCATGCATGCATTTCTAAAAGTCGTACGACACTGTTTCCCCATTTCGAACGGATGTTGCACCTTGCACCGTGGATGTTGCACCCTGTAGATATCGATTATTCGGACGGCCATAACTTCTGGCTCGTTTAGAGTTACGGGAGCCATAACCTGTCAAAACGAAGGCCTCGATGAGTTCTACGGCTTTGACAGCTTTAGGCCATCAATGGATAGTTTAAAGCCCAAAAAAGACGATCTGAATCTCGATCGGGTCTCGGATGTTTTTTACCCTTCGTTTTTTCGACATGTGGATTTTTACTATTAAACGAGATTACAGTGGCTAGTCTTTGATTTACCATCGTTGGAGAGTGGTGCACAATGGTACTGTTCCATTTCAAATCCATGCACGCATTTCTAAACGTCGTACGGCACTGTTTCCCAATTTCGGACGGATGTTGCACCTTGCACCGTGGATGTGGCACCCTGTAGATATCGATTATCCGGACGACCATAACTTCTGGCTCGTTTAGAGTTACGGGAGCCATAACCAGTCAAAAAGAAGGCCTCTATGAGTTCTACAACTTTGACAGCTTTCGGCCGTCAATGGGTAGTTTAAACCCAAAAAAGACGATCCGAATCTCGATCGGGTCTCGGATGTTTTTTACCCTTCGTTTTTTCGACCCGTGAATTTTTACGGTAAAACGGGATTACCGTGGCTGGTCTTCGATTTACCATCGCTGGAGAGTGGTGCACTATGGTACTGTTCCATTTCAAATCCATGCACGCATTTCTAAAAGTCGTACGACACTATTTCTCGATTTCGAACGGATGTTGCACCTTGCACCGCGGATGTTGCACGCTGTAGATATCGATTATTCGGATGGCCATAACTTCTGGCTCGTTTAGAGTTACGGGAGTCATAACCAGACAAAACGAATGCCTCTGTGAGTTCTATGGCTTCGACAACTTTCAGCCGTCAATGGATAGTTTAAAGCCCAAAAAAGACGATCCGAATCTCGATCGGGTCTCGGATGTTGTTTACCCTTTGTTTTTTCGACGTGGATTTTTACGGTAAATCGGGATTACCGGGGCTGGTCTTCGAGTTACCATCGCTGGAGAGTGGTGCACCGTGATACTTTTCCGCTTCAAATCCATGCACGCATTTCCAAAAGTCGTACGGCACTGTTTCCCCATTTCGAACGGATGTTGCACCTTGCACCGTGGATGTTGCACCCTGTAGATATCGATTATTCGGACGGCCATAACTTCTGGCTCGTTTAGAGTTACGGAAGCCATAACCAGACAAAACGAATGCCTCTGTGAGTTCAACGGCTTTGACAGCTTTCAGCCGTCAATGGATAGTTCAAAGCCCAAAAAAGACGATCCGAATATCGATCGGGTCTCGGATGTTTTTTACCCTTCGTTTTTTCGAAACGTGGATTTTTACGTTAAAACGGGATTACCGTGGCTGGTCTTAGATTTACCATCGCTGGAGAGTGGTGCACCATGCTACTGTTTCGTTTCAAATCCATGCACGCATTTCTAAAAGTCGTACGCACCGTTTCCCCATTTCGAACGGATGTTGCATCTTGCACCGTGGATGTTGCACCCTGTAGATATCGGTTATTCGGACGGCCATAACTTCTGGCTCGTTTAGAGTTACGGGAGACAAAACCAGTCAAAACGAAGGCCTCTGTGAGTTCTACGGCTTTGACAGCTTTCAGCCGTCAATGGATAGTTTAAAGCCCAAAAAAGACGATCCGAATCTCGATCGGGTCTCGGATGTTTTTTACCCTTCGTTTTTTCGACACGTGGATTTTTACGGTTAAACGGGATTACCGTGGCTGGTCTTCGATTTACCATCGCTGGAGAGTGGTGCGCCATGGTAATGTTCCGTTTCAAATCAATGCACAAATTTCTAAAATTCATACAACACTGTTTCCCCATTTCGGACGGATGTTGCACCTTGCACCGTGGATGTTGCACCCTGTAGATATCGATTATTCGAACGGCCATAACTTCTGGCTCGTTTAGATTTACGGGAGCCATAAGCAGTCAAAACGAAGGCCTCTGTGAGTTCTATAGCTTTGACAGCTATCATTCGTCTATGGATAGTTTAAAGCCCAAAAAAGACGATCCGAATCTCGATCGGGTCTCGGATGTTTTTTACCCTTCGTTTTTTCGACACGTTGATTTTTACGGTAAAACGGGATTACCATGGCTGGTCTTCGATTTATTATCGCTGGAGAGTGGTGCACCATGGTGCTGTTCTATTTCAAACCCATGCACGCATTTATAAAAGTCGTAGGGCACTGTTTCCCCATTTCGGATGGACGTTGCACCTTGCACCGTGAATGTTGCACCCTGTAGATATCGATTATTCGGACGACCATAACTTCTGGCTCGTTTAGAGTTACGGGAGCCATAACTAGTCAAAATGAAGGCCTTTGTGAGTTCTACGATTTTGACAGCTTTCAGCCATCAATGAATAGTTTGAAGCCCAAAAATGACGATCCGAATCTCGATCGGGTCTCGGATGTTGTTTAACCTTCGTTTCTTCGACACGTGGATTTTTACGGTAAAACGGGATTACCGTGGCTGGTCTTCGATTTACCATCGCTGGAACGTGGTGCACCATGGTAATGTTCCATTTCAAATCCAAGCATGCATTTCTAAAAGTCGTGCGGCAATTTTTCCCCATTTCGAACGGATGTTGCACCTTCCACCGTGGATGTTGCACCCTGTAGATATCGATTATTTGGACGGCCATAACTTCTGGCTCGTTTAGAGTTACGGGAGCCATAACCAATCAAAATGAAGGCCTTTGTGAGTTCTACGGCTTTGACAGCTTTCAGCCATCAGTGGATAGTTTAAAGACCAAAAAAGACGATCCGAATCTCGATCACGTCTCGGATGTTTTTCACCCATCGTTTTTTCGACACATGGATTTTTACAGTAAAACGGGATTACCGTGGCTGGTCTTCGATTTACCAGCGCTGGAGAGTGGTGCAACATGGTACTGTTCCGTTTCAAATCCATGCACGCATTTCTAAAAGTCGTACGTCACTGTTTCCCCATCTCAGACGGATGTTGCACCTTGCACCGTGGATGATGCACCTTGTAGATATCGATTATTCGGACGGCCATAATTTCTGGCTCGTTTAGAGTTACGGGAGCCATAACCAGTCAAAACGAAGGCCTCTGTGAGTTCTACGGTTTTGACAGCTTTCAGCCGTCAATGGACAGTTTAAAACCTTAAGAAGGTGATCCGAATCTCGATCGGGTCTTGGATGTTTTTACCCTTCGTTTTTCAACACGTGGATTTTTACGGTAAAACGGGATTACCGTGGCTGGTCTTCGATTTACCATCGCTGGAGAGTGGTGCACAATGGTACTATTCCGTTTTAAATCCATGAACGCATTTCAAAATGTCGTACGGCACTTTTTCCCATTTCGAACGGATGTTGCACCTTGCACCGTGGATGTTGCACCCTGTAGATATCGATTATTCGGACGACCATAACTTCTGGCTCGTTTAGAGTTACGGGAGCCATAACTAGTCAAAACGAAGGCCTCTATGAGTTCTACGGCTTTGTCAGCTTTCGGCCGTCAATGGATAGGTTAAAGCCCAAAAAAGACGATCCGAAACTCGATCGGGTCTCGGATGTTTTTTACCCTTCGTTTTTTCGACCCGTGTATTTTTATGGTAAAACGGGATTACCGTGGCTGGTCTTCGATTTACCATCGCTGGAGAGTGTTGCACCATGGTACTGTTCCGTTTCAAATCCATGCACGCATTTCTAAAAGTCGTACGACACTATTTCCCCATTTCGAACGGATGTTGCACCTTGCACCGTTGATGTTGCACCCTGTAGATATCGATTATTCGGACGGCCATAACTACTGGCTCGTTTAGATTTACGGGAGCCATAACCAGTCAAAACGAAGGCCTCTGTGAGTTATATGGCTCTGACAGCTATCAGCCATCAATGGATAGTTTAATGCCAAAATAACACGATCCGAATCTCAATCGGGTCTCGGATGTTTTTTACCCTTCGTTTTTTCGACACGTGGATTTTTACGGTAAAACGGGATTACCGGGGCTGGTCTTCGATTTACCATCTCTAGAGAGTGGTGCACCATGGTACTGTTCCGTTTCAAATCCATGCACGCATTTCTAAAAGTCGTACGACACTGTTTCCCCATTTCGAACAGATGTTGCACCTTGCACCGTGGATGTTGCACCCTGTGCATATCGATTATTTGGACGACCATAACTTCTGGCACGTTTAGAGTTACGGGAGCCATAACCAGTCAAAACGAAGGCCTCTGTGAGTTCTACGGCTTTGACAGCTTACGGCCGTCAATGGATAGCTTAAAGCCCAAAAGAGACGATCATAATCTCGATCGGGTCTCGGATGTTTTTTACCCTTCGTTTTTTCGACACGTGGATTTTTACGGTTAAACGGTATTACCATGGCTGGTCTTCGATTTACCATCGCTGGAGAGTGGTGCACCATGGTACTAATCCGTTTCAATCCATGCACGCATTTCCAAAAGTCGTACGGCACTGTTTCCCCATTTCGGACGGATGTTGCACCTTGCACCGTGGATGTTGCACCTTGTAGATATCGATTATTCGGACGGCCATAACTTCTGGCTCGTTTAGAGTTACGGGAGCCTTAACCAGAAAAAACGAAGGCCTCTGTGAGTTCTACGGCTTTGACAGCTTTCAGCCGTCAATGGATAGTTCAATGCCCAAAAATACGATCCGAATCTCGATCGGGTCTCGGATGTTTTTAACCCTTCGTTTTTTTGAAACGTGGATTTTTACGTTAAAACGGGATTACAGTGGCTGGTCCTCGATTTTCCATCGTTGGAGAGTGGTGCACCATGGTACTGTTCAGTTTCAAATCCATGCACACATTTCTAAAAGTCGTACGGCACCGTTTCCCCATTTCGAACGGATGTTGCACCTTGCACCGTGGATGTTGCACCCTGTAGATATCGATTATTCGGACGGCCATAACTTCTGACTCGTTTTGAGATACGAGAGCCAAAACAAGTCAAAACGAAGGCCTCAATGAGTTCTACGGCATTGACAGCTTTCAGCCGCCAACGGATAGTTTAAAGCCCAAAAAAGACGATCCGAATCTCGATTGGGTCTCGGATGTTTTTTACCCTTCGTTTTTTCGACACGTGGATTTTTACGGTTAAACGGGATTACCGTGGCTGGTCTTCGATTTACCATCGCTGGAGAGTGGTGCACCATGGTACTGTTCTGTTTCAAATCCATGCACGCATTTCTAAAAGTCGTACGACACTGTTTCCCCATTTTGGACGGATGTTGCACCTTGCACCGTGGATGTTGCACCCTGTAGATATCGATTATTCGGACGGCCATAACTTCTGACTCGTTTAGAGTTACAGGAGCCATAACCAGTCAAAACGAAGGCCTCTATGAGTTCTACTGCTTTGACAGCTATCATCCGTCTATGGATAGTTCAAAGCCCAAAAAAGACGATCCGAATCTCGATCGGGTCTTGGATGTTTTTACCCTTCGTTTTTTCGACACGTTGATTTTTACGGTAAAACGGGATTACCGTGGCTGGTCTTCGATTTACCATCGCTGGAGAGTAGTGCACCATGGTACCATACCATTTCAAATCCATGCACGCATTTCTAAAAGTCGTACGGCACTGTTTCCCCATTTCGGACGGATGTTGCACCTTGCACCGTGGATGTTGCACCCTGTAGGTATCAATTATTCGGACGGCCATAACTTCTGGCTCGTTTAGAGTTACGGGAGCCATAACCAGTCAAAACGAAGGCCTCTGTGAGTTCTATGGCTTTGACAGCTTTACATCAATGAATAGTTTAAATCCCAAAAAAGACGTTTCGAATCTCGAAAGGGTCTCGGATGTTTTTTACCCATCGTTTTTTTGACACGTGGATTTTTACATTAAAACGGGATTACCGTGGCTGGTCTTCGATTTACCATCGCTGAAGAGTGGTGCACCATGGTACTGTTCCGTTTCAAATCCATGCACGCATTTCTAAAAGTCATACGGCACTGTTTCCCCATTTTGGACGGATGTTGCACCTTGCACCATGGATGTTGCACCCTGTAGATATCGATTATTCGGACGGCCTTAACTTCTGGCTCGTTTAGAGTTACGGGAGCCATAACCAGTCAACACAAAGGCCTCTGTGAGTTCTACGGTTTTGACAGCTTTCAGCCATCAATGGATAGTTTAAAGCCTTAAAAAGACGATCCGAATCTCGATCGGGTCTTGGATGTTTTTACCCTTCGTTTTTTCAACATGTGGATTTTTACGGTAAAACGGGATTACCGTGGCTGGTCTTCGTTTTACCATCGCTGGAGAATGGTGCACCATGGTACTGTTCGGTTTCAAATCCATGCACGCATTACTAAAAGTCGTACGACACTGTTTCCCCATTTCGAACGGATGTTGCACCTTGCACCGTGGGTGTTGCACCCTGTAGATATCGATTATTCGGACGGCCATAACTTCTGGCTCGTCTAGATTTACGGGAGCCATAACCAGTCGAAACGAAGGCCTCTGTGAGTTCTACGGCTTTGACAGCTTTCAGCCATTAGTGGATAGTTTAAAGCCTAAAAAATACGATCTGAATCTCGATCGGGTCTTGGATGTTTTTTACCCTTCGTTTTTTCGACACGTGGATTTTTACGGTTAAACGGGATTACCGTGGCTGGTCTTCGATTTACCATCGCTGGAGAGTGGTGCACCATGGTACTGTTCCGTTTCAAATCCATGCATGCATTTCTAAACGTCGTGCGGCACTGTTTCCCCATTTCGGACGGATGTTGCACCTTGCACCGTGGATGTTGCACTCTGTAGATATCGATTTTTCGGACGACCATAACTTCTGGCTCGTTTAGAGTTAGAGGAGCCGTAACTAGTCAAAACGAAGGCGTCTGTGAGTTCTACGGCTTTGACAGCTATCATCCGTCAATGGATAGTTTAAAGCCTAAAAAAGACGAACCGAATCTCGATCGGGTCTCGGATGTTTTTTACCCTTCGTTTTTTCGACACGTGGATTTTTACGATTGAACGGTATTATCATGGCTGGTCTTCGATTTACCATCGCTGGAGAGTGGTGCACCGTGGTACTGTTCCGTTTCAAATCCACGCACGCAATTTCAAAAGTCGTACGGCATTGTTTCCCCATTTCGGAGGGATGTTGCACCTTGCACCGTGGATGTTGCACCCTGTAGATATCGATTATTCGGACGGCCATAACTTCTGGCTCGTTTACAGTTACGGGAGCCATAACCAGACAAAACGAAGGCCTCTGTGATTTCTACAGCTTTGACAGCTTTCAGCTGTCAATGTATAGTTCAAAGCCCAAAAAATACGATCCGAATCTCGATCGGGTCTCGGATGTTTTTTACTCTTCGTTTTTTCGAAACGTGGATTTTTACGTTAAAACGGGATTACCGTGGCTGGTCTTCGATTTACCATCGCTGGAGAGTGGTGCACCATGGTACTGTTCAGTTTCAAATCCATGCACGCATTTCTAAAAGTCGTACGGCACCGTTTCCCCATTTCGAACGGATGTTGCACCTTGCACCGTGGATGTTGCACCCTGTATATATCGATTATTCGGACGGCCATAACTTCTGGCTCGTTTAGAGTTACGGGAGCCATAACCAGTCAAAACAAAGGCCTCTGTGAGTTCTACGGTTTTGACAGCTTTCAGCCGTCAATTGATAGTTTCAAGCCTTAAAAAGATGATCCGAATCTCGATCGAGTCTTGGATGTTTCTACCCTTCGTTTTTTCAACACGTGGATTTTTACGGTAAAACGGGATTACCGTAGCTGGTCTTCGATTTACCATCGCTGGAGAGTGGTGCACCATGGTACTGTTCAGTTTCAAATCCATGCACGCATTTCTAAAAGTCGTACGGCACCGTTACCCCATTTCGAACGGATGTTGCACCATGCACCGTGGATGTTGCACCCTGTAGATATCGATTATTCGGACGACCATAATTTCTGGCTCGTTTTGAGTTACGGGAGACAAAACCAGTCAAAACGAAGGCCTATGTGAGTTCTACGGCTTTGACAGCTTTCAGCCGTCAACGGATATTTTAAAGTCCAAAAAGGACGATCCGAATCTCGATCGGGTCTCTGATGTTTTTTTACCCTTCGTTTTTTCGACACGTGCATTTTTACGGTTAAACGTGATTACCGTGGCTGGTCTTCGATTTACCATCGCTGGAGAGTGGTGCACCATGGTACTGTTCCGTTTCAAATCCGTGCACGCATTTCTAAAAGTCGTACGGCACTGTTTCCCCATTTCGGACGGATGTTGCACCTTGCACCGTGGATGTTGCACCTTGTAGATATCGATTATTCAGACGGCCATAACTTCTGGCTCGTTTAGAGTTACGGGAGCCTTAACCAGTCAAAACAAAGGCCTCTGTGAGTTCTACGGTTTTGACAGCTTTCAACCATTAATGGATAGTTTCAAGCCTTAAAAAGACGATCCGAATCTCGATCGGGTCTTGGATGTTTTTACCCTTCATTTTTTCAACACGTGGATTTTTACGGTAAAACGGGATTACCGTGGCTGGTCTACGATTTACCATCGCTGGAGAATGGTGCACCATGGTACTGTTCGGATTCAAATCCATGCACGCATTTCTAAAAGTCGTACGGCACTGTTTCCCCATTTCGAACGAATGTTGCACCTTGCACCGTGGGTGTTGCGCCCTGTACATATCGATTATTCGGACGGCCATAACTTCTGGCTCGTTTGGAGTTGCGGGAGCCATAACCAGTCGAAACGAAGGCCTCTGTGAGTTCTACGGCTTTGACAGCTTTCAGCCATTAATGGATAGTTTAAAGCCTAAAAAATACGATCTGAATCTCGATCGGGTCTTGGATGTTTTTTACCCTTCGTTTTTTCGACACGTGGATTTTTACGGTTAAACGGGATTACCGTGGCTGGTCTTCGATTTACCATCGCTGGTGAGTGGTGCACTATGGTACTGTTCCGTTTCAAATCCATGCACGCATTTCTAAAAGTCGTGCGGCACTGTTTCCCCATTTTGGACGGATGTTGCACCTTGCACCGTGGATGTTGCACTATGTAGATATCGATTTTTCGGACGGCCATAACTTCTGGCTCGTTTAGAGTTAGGGGAGCCGTAACCAGTCAAAACGAAGGCATCTGTGAGTTCTACGGCTTTGACAACTATCATCCATCAATGGATAGTTTAAAGCCAAAAAAAGACGATCCGAATCTCGATCGGGTCTCGGATGTTTTTTACCCTTCGTTTTCTCGACACGTGGATTTTTACGATTAAACGGTATTATCGTGGCTGGTCTTCGATTTACCATCGCTGGAGAGTGGTGCAGCGTGGTACTGTTCCATTTCAAATCCATGCACACAGTTTCAAAAGTCGTACGGCACTGTTTCCCCATTTCGGACGGATGTTGCACCTTGCACCGTGGATGTTGCACCCTGTAGATATCGATTATTCGGACGACCATAACTTCTGGCTCGTTTACAGTTACGGGAGCCATAAGCAGACAAAACGAAGGCCTCTGTGATTTCTACAGCTTTGACAGCTTTCAGCCGTCAATGTATAGTTCAAAGCCCAAAAAATACGATCCGAATCTCGATAGGGTCTCGGATGTTTTTTACTCTTCGTTTTTCCGAAACGTGGATTTTTACGTTAAAACGGGATTACCGTGGCTGGTCTTCGCTTTACCACCGCTGGAGAGTGGTGCACCATGGTACTGTTCAGTTTCAAATCCATGCACGCATTTCTAAGAGTCGTACGGCACCGTTTCCCCATTTGGAACGGATGTTGCACCTTGCACCGTGGATGTTGCAGCCTGTAGATATCGATTATTCGGACGGCTATAACTTCTGGCTCGTTTTGAGTTACGGGAGCCAAAACCAGTCAAAACGAAGGCCTTTGTGAGTTCTACGGCTTTGACGGCTTTCAGCCGTCAACGTATAGTTTAAAGCCCAAAAAAGACGATCCGAATCTCGATCGGGTCTCGGATGTTTTTTTACCCTTCGTTTTTTCGACACGTGGATTTTTACGATTAAACGGGATTGCCGTGGCTGGTCTTCGATTTACCATCACTGGAGAGTGGTGCACCATGGTACTGTTCCGTTTCAAATCCATGCACGCATTTCTAAAAGTCGTACGGCACTGTTTCCGCATTTCGGACGGATGTTGCACCTTGCACCGTGGATGTTGCACCTTGTAGATATCGATTATTCGGACGGCCATAACTTCTCGCTCGTTTAGAGTTACGGGAGCAATAACCAGTCAAAACAAAGGCCTCTGTGAGTTCTACGGTTTTGACAGCTTTCAGCCGTCAATGGATAGTTTCAAGCCTTAAAAAGACGATCCGAATCTCGATCGGGTCTTGGATGTTTTTACCCTTCGTTTTTTCAACACGTGGATTTTTACGGTAAAACGGGATTACCGTGGCTGGTCTTCGATTTACCATCGCTGGAGAATGGTGCACCATGGTACTGTTCCGTTTCAAATCCATGCACGCATTTCTAAAAGTCGTACGGCACTGTTTCCCCAATTCGAACGGATGCTGCACCTTGCACCGTGGGTGTTGCACCCTGTAGATATCAGTTATTCGGACGGCCATAAATTCTGGCTCGTTTAGAGTTACGGGAGCCATAACCAGTCAAAACGAAGGCCTCTGCGAGTTCTACGGCTTTGACAGCTTTCAGCCATTAATGGATAGTTTAAAGCCCAAAAAATACGATCTGAATCTCGATCGGGTCTTGGATGTTTTTTACACTTTGTTTTTTCGACACGTGGATTATTACGGTTAAACGGGATTACCGTGGCTGGTCTTCGATTTACCATCGTTGGAGAGTGGTGCACCATGGTACTGTTCCGTTTCAAATCCATGCACGCATTTCTAAAAGTTGTGCGGCACTGTTTCCCCATTTCGGACGGATGTTGCACCTTGCACCCTGGATGTTGCACTCTGTAGATATCGATTTTTCGGACGGCCATAACTTCTGGCTCGCTTAGAGTTAGGGGAGCCGTAACCAGTCAAAACGAAGGCGTCTGTGAGTTCTACGGCTTTGACAGCTATCATCCGTCAATGGATAGTTTAAAGCTCAAAAAAGACGATCCGAATCTCCATCGGGTCTCGGATGTTTTTTACCCTTCGTTTTTTCGACACGTGGATTTTTGCGATTAAACGGTATTACCGTGGCTGGTCTTCGATTTACCATCGCTGGAAAGTAGTGCACCGTGGTACTGTTCCGTTTCAAATCCATGCATGCATTTTCAAAAGTCGTACGGCACTGTTTCCCCATTTCGGACGGATGTTGCACCTTGCACCGCGGATGTTGCACCCTGTAGATATCGATTATTCGGACGACCATAACTTCTGGCTCGTTTACAGTTACTGGAGCCGTAACCAGACAAAACGAAGGCCTCTGTGAGATCTACAGCTTTAACAGCTTTCAGCTGTCAATGGATAGTTCAAAGCCCAAAAAATACGATCCGAATCTCGATCGGGTCTCGGATGTTTTTTACCCCTCGTTTTTTCGAAACGTGGATTTTTGCGTTAAAACGGGATTACCGTGGTTGGTATTCGATTTACCATTGCTGGAGAGTGGTGCACCGTGGTACTGTTCAGTTTCAATCCATACACGCATTTCTAAAAGACGTACGGCACCGTTTCCCCATTTCGAACGGATGTTGCACCTTGCACCGTGGATGTTGCACCCTGTAGATATCGATTATTTGGACGGCCATAACTTCTGGCTCGTTTTGAGTTACGGGAGCCAAAACCAGTCAAAAGGAAGGCCTCTGTGAGTTCAATGGTTTTGACAGCTTTCAACCCTTAATGGATAGTTTAAAGCCCAAAAAATACAATCTGAATCTCGATCGGGTCTTGGATGTTTTTTACCCTTCGTTTTTTCGACACGTGGATTTTTACGGCTAAACGGGATTACCGTGGCCGGTCTTCGATTTGCCATCGCTGGAGAGTGGTGCACCATGGTACTATTCCGTTTCAAATCCATGCACGCATTTCTAAAAGTCGTGCGACACTGTTTCCCCAGTTCGGACGGATGTTGCATCTTGCACCGTGGATGTTACACTCTGTAGATATCGATTTTTCGGACGGCCATAACTTCTGGATCGTTTAGAGTTAGGGGAGCCGTAACCAGTCAAAACGAAGGCGTCTGTGAGTTCTACGGCTTTGACAGCTATCATCCGTCAATGGATAGTTTAAAGCCCAAAAAAGATGATCCGAATCTCGATCGGGTTTTGGATGATTTTTACCCTTCGTTTTTTTGACACGTTGATTTTTACGTTAAAACGGGATTACCGTGGCTGGTCTTCAATTTACCATCGCTGGAGAGTTGTGCACCATGGTACTGTTCTGTTTCAAATCCATGCACGCATTTCTAAAAGAGTACGGCACTTTTTCCCCATTTCGGACGGATGTTGCACCTTGCACCGTGGATGTTGCACCCTGTAGATATCGATTATTCGGACGGCCATAACTTCTGGCTCGTTTAGAGTTACGGGAGCCATAACCAGACAAAACGAATGCCTCTGTGAGTTCAATGGCTTTGACAGATTTCAGCCGTCAATGGATAGTTCAAAGCCCAAAAAAGACGATCCGAATATCGATCGGGTCTCGGATGTTTTTTACCCTTCGTTTTTTCAAAACGTGGATTTTTACGCTAAAACGGGATTACCGTGGCTGGTCTTAGATTTACCATCGCTGGAGAGTGGTGCACCATGGTACTGTTCCGTTTCAAATCCATGCACGCATTTCTAAAAGTAGTACGACACTATTTCCCGATTTCGAACGGATATTGCACCTTGCACAGTGGATGTTGCACCCTGTAGATATCGATTATTCGGACGGACATAACTTCTAGCTCGTTTAGATTTACGGGAGCCATAACTAGTCAAAACGAAGGCCTCTGTGAGTTCTGCGGCTTTGATAGCTATCAGCCGTCAATTGATAGTTTAATGCCCAAAAAAGACGATCCGAATCTCGATCGGGTCTCGGATGTTTTTTACCCTTCGTTTTTTCGGCACGTGGGATTTTACGTTAAAACGGGATTACCGTGTCTGGTCTTCGATTTACCATCGCTGGAGAGTGGTGCACCATGGCACTGTTCCGTTTCAATTCCATGCACACATTTCTAAAAGTCGTACGACACTGTTTCCCCATTTCGGACGGATGTTGCACCTTGCACCGTGGATGTTGCACCCTGTAGATATCGATTATTCGGACGGCCATAACTTCTGGCTCGTTTAGAGTTACGGGAGCCATAACCAGACAAAACGAAGGCCTCTGAGACCTCTACGGCTTTGACAGCTTTCATCCGTCAATGGATAGTTTAAAGCCCAAAAAAGACGATCCGAATCTCGATCGGGTCTTGGATGTTTTTTACCCTTCGTTTTTTCAACACGTGGATTTTTACGGCAAAACGGGATTACCGGGGCTGGTCTTCGATTTACCATCGCTGGAGAGTGGTGCACCATGGTACTGTTCCGTTTCAAATCCATGCACGCATTTCTAAAAGTCGTACGACACTGTTTCCCCATTTCGAACGGATGTTGCACCTTGCACCGTGGATGTTGCACCCTGTACATATCGATTATTCGGACGACCATAATTTCTGGCTAGTTTAGAGTTACGGGAGCCATAACCAGTGAAAACGAAGGCCTCTGTGAGTTCTACGGCTTTGACATCTTACGGCCGTCAATGGATAGCTTAAAGCCCAAAAAAGACGATCATAATCTCGATCGGTTCTCGGATGTTTTTTACCCTTCGTTTTTTCGACACGTGGATTTTTACGGTTAAACGGTATTACCGTGGCTGGTCTTCGATTTACCATCGCTGGAGAGTGGTGCACCATGGTACTGTTCCGTTTCAAATCCATGCACGCATTTTCAAAAGTCGTACGACACTGTTTCCCCATTTCGGACGGATGTTGCACCTTGCACCGTGGATGTTGCACCCTGTAGAGATCGATCATTCGGATGGCCATAACTTCTGGCTCGTTTAGAGTTACGGGAGCCATAACCAGACAAAACGAAGGCCCCTTTGAGTTCTACGGCTTTGACAGCTTTTAGCCATCAATGGATAGTTCAAAGCCCAAAAAATACGATCCGAATCTCGATCGGGTCTCGGATGTTCTTTACCCTTCGTTTTTTCGAAATGTGGATTTTTACGTTAAAACGGGATTACCGTGGCTGGTCTTCGATTTACCATCGCTGGAGAGTGGTGCACCATGGTACTGTTCAGTTTCAAATCCATGCATGCATTTCTAAAAGTCGTACGGCACCGTTTCCCCGTTTCGAACGGATGTTGCACCTTGCACCGTGGATGTTGCACCCTGTAGATATCGATTATTCGGACGGCCATAACTTCTGGCTCGTTTTGAGTTACGGGAGCCAAAACCAGTCAATACGAAGGCCTCTATGAGTTCTACGGCATTGATAGCTTTCAGCCGCCAACGGATACTTTAAAGCCCAAAAAAGACGATCCGAATCTCGATCGGGTCTCGGATGTTTTTTACCCTTCGTTTTTTCGACACGTTGATTTTTACGGTTAAACGGGATTACCGTGGCTGGTCTTCGATTTACCATCGCTGGAGAGTGTTGTACCATGGTACTGTTCCGTTTCAAATCCATGCACGCATTTCTAAAAGTCCAAGACACTATTTCCCCATTTCAGACGGATGTTGCACCTTGCACCGTGGATGTTGCACCCTGTAGATATCGATTATTCGGACGGCCATAACTTCTGGCTCGTTTAGAGTTACGGGAGCCATAACAAGTCAAAACGAAGGCCTCTGTGAGTTCTATGGGTTTGACAGCTATCATCCGTCTATGGATAGTTTAAAGCCCAAAAAAGATGATCCGAATCTCGATCGGGTCTCGGATGTTTTTCACCCTTCGTTTTTTCGACACGTTGATTTTTACGGTAAAACGGGATTACCGTGGCTGGTCTTCGATTTACCATCGCTGGAGGGTGGTGCACCATGGTACTGTTCCGTTTCAAACCCATGCATGCATTTCTAAAAGTCGTACGGCACTGTTTCCCATTTCGGACGGATGTTGCACCTTGCACCGTGGATGTTGCACCCTGTAGATATCAATTATTCGGACGGCCATAACTTCTGGCTCGTTTAGAGTTACGGGAGCCATAACCAGTCAAAACGAAGGCCTCTGTGAGTTCTACGGCTTTGACAGCTTTCAGCCATCAATGAATAGTTTAAAGCCCAAAAAAGACGATCCGAATATCGATCGGGTCTTGGATGTTTTTTATCCATCGTTTTTTCGACACGTGGATTTTTACATTAAAACGGGATTACCGTCGCTGGTCTTCAATTTACCATCGCTGGAGAGTGGTGCACCACGGTACTGTTCCGTTTCAAATCCATGCATGCATTTCTAAAAGTCGTACGGCACTGTTTCCCCATTTTGGACGGATGTTGCACCTTGCACCGTGGATGTTGCACCTTGTAGATATCGATTATTCGGACGGCCTTAACTTCTGGCTCGTTTAGAGTTACGGGAGCCGTAACTAGTCAAGACAAAGGCCTCTTTGAGTTCTACAGTTTTGACAGCTTTCAGCCGTCAGTGGATAGTTTAAATCCCAAAAAAGACGATCCGAATCTCGAAAGGGTCTCGGATGTTTTTTACCCATCGTTTTTTCGACACGTGGATTTTTACATTAAAACGGGATTACCACGGCTGGTCTTCGATTTACCATCGCTGGAGAGTGGTGCACCATGGTACTGTTTCGTTTCAAATCCATGCATGCATTTCTAAAAGTCGTACGGCTCTGTTCCCCATTTCGGACGGATGTTGCACCTTGCACCGTGGATGTTGCACCTTGTAGATATCGATTATTCGGACGGCCATAACTTCTGGCTTGTTTAGAGTTATGGGAGCCATAACCAGTCAAAACAAAGGCCTCTGTGAGTTCTACGGTTTTGACAGCTTTCAGCTGTCAATGGATAGTTTAAAGCCTTAAAAAGACGATCCGAATCTCGATCGGGTCTTGGATGTTTCTACCCTTTGTTTTTTCAACACGTGGATTTTTACGGTAAAACGGGATTACCGTGGCTGGTCTTTGATTTACCTTCACTGAAGAATGGTGCATCATGGTACTGTTCCGTTTCAAATCCATGCACGCATTTCTAAAAGTCGTACGACACTGTTTCCCCATTTCGAACGGATGTTGCACCTTGCACCGTGGGTGTTGCACCCTGTAGATATCGATTATTCGGACGGCCATAACTTCTGGCTCGTTTAGAGTTACGGGAGCCATAACCAGTCAAAATGAAGGCCTCTGTGAGTTCTATGGCTTTGACAGCTATCATCCGTCTATGGATAGTTTAAAGCCCAAAAAATACGATCTGAATCTCGATCGGGTCTTGGATGTTTTTTACCCTTCGTTTTTTCGACATGTGGATTTTTACGGTTAAACGGGATTACCGTGGGTGGTCTTCGATTTACTATCGCTGGAGAGTGGTGCACCATGGTACTGTTTCGATTCAAATACATGCACGCATTTCTAAAAGTCGTGCGGCACTGTTTCCCCATTTCGGACGGATGTTGCACCTTGCACCGTGGAAGTTGCACTCTGTAGATATCGATTTTTCGGACGGCCATAACTTCTGGCTCGTTTAGATTTAGGGGAGCCGTAACCAGTCAAAACGAAGGCGTCTGTGAGTTCTACGGCTTTGACAGCTATCATCCGTCAATGGATAGTTTAAAGCCCAAAAAAGACGATCCGAATCTCGATCGGGTCTCGGATGTTTTTTACCCTTCGTTTTTTCGACACGTGGATTTTTACGGTTAAACGGTATTACCGTGGCTGGTCTTCGGTTTACCATCGCTGGAGAGTGGTGCACCGTGGTACTGTTCCATTTCAAATCCATGCACGCATTTTCAAAAGTCGTACGGCGCTGTTTCCCCATTTCGGACAGATGTTGCACCTTGCACCGTGGATGTTGCACCATGTAGATATCGATTATTCGGACGGCCATAACTTCTGGCTCGTTTACAGTTACGGGAGCGATAACCCGACAAAACGAAGGCCTCTGTGAGTTCTACATCTTTGACAGCTTTCAGCCGTCAATGGATAGTTCAAATCCCAAAAAATACGATCCGAATCTCGATCGGGTCTCGGATGTTTTTTAGCGTTCGTTTTTTCGAAACGTGGATTTTTACGTTAAAACGGGATTACCGTGGCTGGTCTTCGATTTACCATCGCTGGAGAGTGGTGCACCATGGTACTGTTCAGTTTCAAATCCATGCACGCATTTCAAAAAGTCTCACGGCACCGTTTCCACATTTCGAACGGATGTTGCACCTTGCACCGTGGATGTTGCACCCTGTAGATATCGATTTTTTGGACGACCATAACTTTTGGCTCGTTTTGAGTTATGGGAGCCAAAACCAGTCAAAACGAAGGCCTCTGTGAGTTCTATGGCTTTGACAGCTTTCAGCCGTCAACGGATAGTTTAAAGCCCAAAAAAGACGATCCGAATCTCGATCGGGTCTCGGATGTTTTTTACCCTTTGTTTTTTCGACACATGGATTTTTACGGTTAAACGGGATTACCGTGGCTGGTCTTCGATTTACCATCGCAGGAGAGTGATGCACCATGGTACTGTTCCGTTTCAAATCCGCGCACGCATTTCTAAAAGTCGTACGACACTGTTTCCCCATTTCGAATGGATGTTGCACCTTGCACCGTGGATGTTGCACCCAGTAGATATCGGTTATTCGGACGGCCATAACTTCTGTCTCATTTAGTGTTACGGGAGTCATAACCAGTCAAAACAAAGGCCTCTGTGAGTTCTACGGTTTTGACAGCTTTCAGCCGTCAATGGATAGTTTAAAGCCTTAAAAAGACGATCCGAATCTCGATCGGGTCTTGGATGTTTTTACCCTTCGTTTTTCAACACGTGGATTTTTACGGTAAAACGGGATTACCGTGGCTGGTCTTCGATTTACCATTGTTGGAGAGTGGTGCACCATGGTACTGTTCCGTTTCAAATCCATGCACGCATTTCTAAAAGTCGTACGGCACTGTTTCCCCATTTCGAACGGATGTTGCACCTTGCACCGTGGATGATGCACCCTATAGAAATCGATTATTCGGACGGCCATAACGTCTGGCTCGTTTAGAGTTACGGGAGCCATAACCAGTGAAAACGAAGGCCTCTGTGAGTTCTACGGCATTGACAGATTTCGGCCATCAATGGATAGTTTAAAGCCCAAAAAAGACGATCTGAATCTCGATCGGGTCTCGGATGTTTTTTACCCTTCGTTTTTTCGACACGTGGATTTTTACGGTTAAACGGGATTACCGTGGCTAGTCTTCGATTTATCATCGCTGGAGAGTGGTGCACAATGGTACTGTTTCGTTTCAAATCCATGCACGCATTTCTAAACGTCGTACGACACTGTTTCCCTATTTCAGACGGATATTGCACCTTGCACTGTGGATGTTGCACCCTTTAGATATCGATTATTCGGACGACCATAACTTCTGGCTCGTTTAGAGTTACGGGAGCCATAACCAGTCAAAAAGAAGGCCTCTGTGAGTTCTACGGCTTTGACAGCTTTCGGCCATCTATGGATAGTTTAAAGCCCAAAAAAGACGATCCGAATCTCGATCGGGTCTCGGATGTTTTTTACCCTTCGTTTTTTCGACACGTGAATTTTTACGGTAAAACGGGATTACCGTGGCTGGTCTTCGATTTACCATCGCTGGACAGTGGTGCACCATGGTACTGTTCCGTTTCAAATCCATGCACGCATTTCTAAAGTCGTACGACACTATTTCCCCATTTCGAACAATATTGCACCTTGCACCGTGGATGTTGCCCCCTGTAGATATCGATTATTAGGACGGCCATAACTTCTGGCTCGTTTAGATTTACGGGAGCCATAACCAGTCAAAACTAAGGCCTCTGTTAGTTCTATGGTTTTGACAGCTATCAGCCGTCAATGGTTAGTTTAATGCCCAAAAAAGACGATCCGAATCTCGATCGGGTCTCGGATGTTTTTTACCCTTCGTTTTTTCGGCACGTGGATTTTTACGTTAAAACGGGATTACCGTGACTGGTCTTCGATTTACCATCACTGGGGAGTGGTGCACCATGGTACTGTTCCGTTTCAATTCCATGCACGCATTTCTAAAAGTCGTACGACACTGTTTCCCAATTTCGGACGGATGTTGCACCTTGCACCGTGGATGTTGCACCCTGTAGATATCGATTATTCGGACGGCCATAACTTCTGGCTCGTTTAGAGTTACGGGAGCCATAACCAGACAAAACGAAGGCCTCTGTGAGTTCTACGGCTTTGACAGATTTCATTTGTCAACGGATAGTTTAAAGCCCAAAAAAGATGATCCGAATCTCGATCGGGTCTCGGATGTTTTTTACCCTTCGTTTTTTCGACACGTGGATTTTTACAGTAAAACGGGATCACCGGTGCTGGTCTTCGATTTACCATTGCTGAAGAGTGGTGCACCATGGTGCTGTTCCATTTCAAATCCATGCACGCATTTCTAAAAGTCGTACGACACTGTTTCCCAATTTCGAACGGATGATGCACCTTGCACCGTGGATGTTGCACTCTGTACATATCGATTATTCGGACGACCATAACTTCTGGCACGTTTAGAGTTACGGGAGCCATAACTAGTCAAAATGAAGGCCGCTGTGAGTACTACGGCTTTGACAGCTTATGGCCGTCAATGGATAGCGTAAAGCCCAAAAAAGACGATCATAATCTCGATCGGGTCTCGGATGTTTTTTACCCTTCGTTTTTTCGACACGTGGATTTTTACCGTTAAACGGTATTGCCGTGGCTGGTCTTTGATTTACCATCGCTGGAGAGTGGTGCACCATCCGTTTCAAATCCATGCATGCATTTTCAAAAGTCGTACGGCACTGTTTCCCCATTTCGGACGGATGTTGCACCTTGCACCATGGATGTTGCACCCTGTAGATATCGATTATTCGGACGGCCATAACTTCTGGCTCGTTTAGAGTTACAGGAGCCATAACCAGACAAAACGAAGGCCTCTGTGAGTTCTACGGCTTTGATAGCTTTCAGCCGTCAATGGATAGTTCAAAGCCCAAAAAATACGATCCGAATCTCGATCGGGTCTCGGATGTTTTTTACCCTTCGTTTTTTCGAAACGTGGATTTTTACGTTAAAACGGGATTACCGTGGCTGGTCTTCGATTTACCATCGCTGGAGAGTGGTGCACCATGGTACTGTTCAGTTTCAAATCCATGCACGCATTTCTAAAAGTCGTACGGCACCGTTTCCCTATTTCGAACGGATGTTGCACCATGCACCGTGGATGTTGCACCCTATAGATATCGATTATTCGGACGGCCATAACTTCTGGATCGTTTAGAGTTACGGGAGCCATAACAAGTAAAAATGAAGGCCTCTGTGAGTTCTATGGCTTTGACAGCTATCATCCGTCTACGGATAGTTTAAAGCCCAAAAAAGAAGATCCGAATCTCGATCGGGTTTCGGATGTTTTTTACCCTTCGTTTTTTCGACACGTGGATTTTTACGTTAAAACAGGATTACTGTGACTGGTCTTCGATTTACCATCGCTGGGGAGTGGTGCACCATGGTACTATTCCATTTCAATTCCATGAACGCATTTCTAAAAGTCTTACGGCACTGTTTCCCCATTTCGGACGGATGTTGCACCTTGCACCGTGGATGTTGCACCCTGTAGATATCGATTATTCGGACGGCCATAACTTCTGGCTCGTTTAGAATTACGGGAGCCATAACCAGACAAAACGAAGGCCTCTGTGAGCTCTACGGCTTTGAAAGCTTTCATCCGTCAATGGATAGTTTAAAGCCCAAAAAAGACGATTCGAATCTCGATCGGGTCTCGGATGTTTTTTACCCTTCGTTTTTTCGACACGTGGATTTTTACAGTAAAACGGGATCACCGGGGCTGGTCTTCGATTTACCATCGCTGGAGAGTGGTGCACCAAGGTACTGTTCCATTTCAAATCCATGCACGCATTTCTAAAAGTCGTACGACACTGTTTCCCCATTTCGAACGGATGTTGCACCGTGCACCATGGATGTTGCACCCTGTACATATCGATTATTCGGACGACCATAACTTCTGGCTCGTTTAGAGTTACGAGAGCCATAACCAGTCAACACGAAGGCCTCTGTGAGTTCTACGGCTTTGACAGCTTACGGCCGTCAATGGATAGCTTAAAGCCCAAAAAAGACGATCATAATCTCGATTGGGTCTCGGATGTTTTTTACCCTTCGTTTTTTCGACACGTAGATTTTTATGGTTAAACGGTATTACCGTTGCTGGTCTTCGATTTACCATCGCTGGAGAGTGGTGCACCATGGTACTGTTCCGTTTCAAATCCATGCACGCATTTTCAAAAGTCGTACGGGACTGTTTCCCCATTTCGGACGGATGTTGCACCTTGCACCATGGATGTTGCACCCTGTAGATATCCATTATTCGGACGACCATAACTTCTGGCTCGTTTAGAGTTACGGGAGCCATAACGAGACAAAACGAAGGCCTCTGTGAGTTCTACGGCTTTGACAGCTTTCAGCCGTCAATGGATAGTTCAAAGCCCAAAAAATACGATCCGAATCTCGATCGGGTCTCGTATGTTATTTACCCTTCGTTTTTTCGAGACGTGGATTTTTACGTTAAAACGGGATTACCGTGGCTGGTCTTCGATTTATCATCGCTGGAGAGTGGTGCACCATGGTACTGTTCAGTTTCAAATCCATGCAAGCATTTCCAAAAGTCGTACGGAACCGTTTCCCCATTTCGAACGGATGTTGCACCTTGCACCGTGGATGTTGCACCCTGTAGATATCGATTATTCGGACGGCCATAACTTCTGGCTCGTTTTGAGTTACGGGAGCCAAAACTAGTCAAAATGAAGGCCTTTGTGAGTTCTACGGCATTGACAGCTTTCAGCCGCCAACGGATAGTTTAAAGCCCAAAAAAGAAGATCCGAATCTCGATCGGGTCTCGGATGTTTTTTACCCTTCGTTTTTTCGACACGTGGATTTTTACGGTTAAACGGGATTACCGTGCAAGGTCTTCGATTTACCATCGCTGGAGAGTGGTGCACCATGGTACTGTTCTGTTTCAAATCCATGCACGCATTTCTAAAAGTCGTACGGCACTATTTCCCCATTTCGGACGGATGTTGCACCTTGCACTGTGTATGTTGCACCCTATAGATATCGATTATTCGGACGACCATAACTTCTGGCTCGTTTAGAGTTACGGGAGCCATAACCAGTCAAAACGAAGGCCTCTGTGAGTTCTACGGCTTTGACAGCTATCATCCGTCTATGGATAGTTTAAAGCCCAAAAAAGACGATCCGAATCTCGATCGGGTCTCGGATGTTTTTTACCCTTCGTTTTTTCGACACGTTGACTTTTACGGTAAAACGGGATTACCGTGGCTGGTCTTCGATTTACCATCGCTGAAGAGTGGTGCACCATGGTACTGTTCCGTTTCAAACCCATGCACGCATTTCTAAAAGTCGTACAACACTGTTTCCCCATTTTGGACGGATGTTGCACCTTGCACCGTGGATGTTGCACCATGTAGATATCAATTATTCGGACGACCATAACTTCTGGCTCGTTTAGAGTTACGGGAGCCATAATCAGTCAAAACGAAGGCCTCTGTGAGTTCTACGGCTTTGACAGCTTTCAGCCATCAATGAATAGTTTAAAGCCCAAAAAAGACGATCCGAATCTCGACCGGGTCCTGGATGTTTTTTACCCATCGTTTTTTCGACACGTGGATTTTTACATTAAAACGGGATTACCATCGCTGGTCTTCGATTTACCATCGCTGGAGAGTGGTGCACCGTAGTACTGTTCCATTTCAAATCCATGCACGCATTTCTAAAAGTCGTACGGCACTGTTTCCCCATTTCGGACGGATGTTGCACCTTGCACCATGGATGTTGCACCTTGTAGATATCGATTATTCGGACGACCATAATTTCTGGCTCGTTTAGAGTTACGGGAGCCATAACTAGTCAAAACAAAGGCCACTTTGAGTTCTACGGTTTTGACAGCTTTCAGCCTTCAGTGGATAGTTTAAAGCCCAAAAAAGACGATCCAAATCTCGAAAGGGTCTCGGATGTTTTTACCCATCGTTTTTTCGACACGTGGATTTTTACATTAAAATGGGATTACCGTGGCTGGTCTTCGATTTACCATCGCTGGAGAGTGGTGCACCATGGTACTGTTCTATTTCAAATCCATGCACGCATTTCTAAAAGTCGTACGGCACCGTTTCCCCATTTCGAATGGATGTTGCACCTTGCACCGTGGATGTTGCACCGTGTAGATATCGATTGTTCGGACGGCCATAGCTTCTGGCTCGTTTTGAGTTACGGGAGCCAAAACCAGTCAAAATGAAGGCCTTTGTGAGTTCTACGGCGTTGAAAGCTTTCAGCCGCCAACGGATAGTTTAAAGCCCAAAAAAGAAGATCCGAATCTCGATCGGGTCTCGGATGTTTTTTACCCTTCGTTTTTTCGACACGTGGATTTTTACGGTTAAACGGGATTACCGTGCAAGGTCTTCGATTTACCATCGCTGGAGAGTGGTGCACCATGGTACTGTTCCATTTCAAATCCATGCACGCATTTCTAAAAGTCGTACGACACTATTTCCCCATTTCGAACTGATGTTGCACCTTGCACCGTGGATGTTGCACCCTGTAGATATCGATTATTCGGACGACCATAACTTCTGGCTCGTTTAGAGTTACAGGAGCCATAACCAGTCAAAAAGAAGGCCTCTGTGAGTTCTACGGCTTTGACAGCTATCATCCGTCTATGGATAGTTTAAAGCCCAAAAAGACAATCCGAATCTCGATCGGGTCTCGGATGTTTTTTACCCTTCGTTTTTTCGACACGTTGACTTTTACGGTAAAACGGGATTACCGTGGCTGGTCTTCGATTTACCATCGCTGAAGAGTGGTGCACCATGGTACTGTTCCGTTTCAAACCCATGCACGCATTTCTAAAAGTCGTACGACACTGTTTCCCCATTTCGGACGGATGTTGCACCTTGCACCGTGGATGTTGCACCCTGTAGATATCAATTATTCGGACGACCATAACTTCTGGCTTGTTTAGAGTTACGGGAGCCATAACCAGTCAAAACGAAGGCCTCTGTGAGTTCTACGGCTTTGACAGCTTTCAGACATCAATGAATAGTTTAAAGCCCAAAAAAGACAATCCGAATCTCGACCGGGTCTTGGATGTTTTTTACCCATCGTTTTTTCGACACGTGGATTTTTGCATTAAAACGGGATTACCATCGCTGGTCTTCGATTTACCATCACTGGAGAGTGGTGCACCGTAGTACTGTTCCGTTTCAAATCCATGCACGCATTTCTAAAAGTCGTACGGCACTGTTTCCCCATTTCGGACGGATGTTGCACCTTGCACCATGGATGTTGCACCTTGTAGATATCGATTATTCGGACGGCCATAACTTCTGGCTCGTTTAGAGTTACGGGAGCCATAACCAGTCAAAACAAAGGCCTCTTTGAGTTCTACGGTTTTGACAGCTTTCAGCCGTCAGTGGATAGTTTAAAGCCCAAAAAAGACGATCCAAATCTCGAAAGGGTCTCGGATGTTTTTACCCATCGTTTTTTCGACACGTGGATTTTTACATTAAAACGGGATTACCGTGGCTGGTCTTCGATTTACCATCGCTGGAGAGTGGTGCACCATGGTACTGTTCTATTTCAAATCCATGCACGCATTTCTAAAAGTCGTACGGCACTGTTTCCACATTTCGGACGGATGTTGCACCTTGCACCGTAGATGTTGCACCTTGTAGTTATCGATTATTCGGACGACCATAACTTCTGGCTCGTTTAGAGTTACGGGAGCCATAACCAGTCAAAACAAAGGCCTCTGTGAGTTCTACGGTTTTGACAGCTTTCAGCCGTCAATGGATAGTTTAAAGCCTTAAAAAGACGATCCGAATCTCTATCGGGTCATGGATGTTTTTACCCTTCGTTTTTTCAACACGTGGATTTTTGCGGTAAAACGGGAGTACCGTGGCTGGTCTTCGATTTACCATCGCTGGAGAATGGTGCACCATGGCACTGTTCCATTTCAAATCCATGCACGCATTTCTAAAAGTCGTACAGCACTGTTTCCCCATTTCGAATGGATGTTGCACCTTGCACCGTGGGTGTTGCACCCTGTAGATATCGATTATTCGGACGGCCATAACTTCTGGCTCGTTTAGAGTTATGGGAGCCATAACCAGTCAAAACGAAGGCCTCTGTGAGTTCTACGGCTTTGACAGCTTTCAGCCATTAATGGATAGTTTAAAGCCCAAAAAATACGATCTGAATCTCGATCGGGTCTTGGATGTTTTTTACCCTTCGTTTTTTCGACACGTGGATTTTTACGGTAAAACGGGATTACCATGGCTGGTCTTCGATTTACCATCGCTGGAGATTGGTGCACCATGGTACTGTTCCGTTTCAAATCCATGCACGCATATCTAAAAGTCGTGCGGCACTGTTTCCCCATTTCGGACGGATGTTGCACCTTGCACCGGGGATGTTGCACTCTGTAGATATCGATTTTTCGGACGGCCATAACTTCTGGCTTGTTTAGAGTTAGGGGAGCCGTAACCAGTCAAAACAAAGGCGTCTGTGAGTTCTACGGCTTTAACAGCTATCATCCGTCAATGGATAGTTTAAACCCAAAAAGGACGATCCGAATCTCGATCGGGTCTCGGATGTTTTTTACCCTTCGTTTTTTCGACACGTGGATTTTTACGGTTAAACGGTATTACCGTGGCTGGCCTTCGATTTGCCATCGCTGAAGACTGGTGCACCGTGGTACGGTTCCGTTTCAAATCCATGCACGCATTTTCAAAAGTCGTACGGCACTGTTTCCCCGTTTCGGACGGATGTTGCACCTTGCACCGTGGATGTCGCACCCTGTAGATATCGATTATTCGGACGGCCATAACTTCTGGCTCGTTTACAGTTACAGGAGCCATAACTGGACAAAACTGAGGCCTCTATGAGTTCTACAGCTTTGATAGCTTTCAGCCGTCAATGGATAGTTCAAAGCCCAAAAAATACGATCCGAATCTCGATTGGGTCTCGGATGTTTTTTACCCTTCGTTTTTTCGAAACGTGGATTTTTACGTTAAAACGGGATTACCGTGGCTGGTCTTCGATTTACCATCGCTAGAGAGTGGTGCACCATGGTACTGTTCAGTTTCAAATCCATGCACGCATTTCTAAAAGTCGTACGACACCGTTTCCCAATTTCGAACGGATGTTGCACCTTGCACCGTGAATGTTGCACCCTGTAGATATCGATTATTCGGACGGCCATAACTTCTTGCTCGTTTTGAGTTACGGGAGCCAAAACCAGTCAAAACGAAGGCCTCTGTGAGTTCTACGGCTTTGACAGCTTTCAGCCTTCAACGAATAGTTTAAAGCCCAAAAAAGACGATCCGAATCTTGATCGGGTCTCGGATGTTTTTTACCCTTCGTTTTTTCGACACGTGGATTTTTACGGTTAAACGGGATTACCGTGGCTGGTCCTCGATTTACCATCGGTGGAGAGTGGTGCACCATGGTACTGTTCCATTTCAAATCCATGCACGCATTTCTAAAAGTCGTACGACACTGTTTCCCCATTTCGGACGGATGTTGCACCTTGCACCGTGGATGTTGCACCCTGTAGACATCGATTATTCGGACGGCCATAACTTCTGGCTCGTTTAGAATTACGGGAGCCATAACCAGTCAAAACGAAGGCCTCTGTGAGTTCTACGGCTTTGACAGCTATCATCCGTCTATGGATAGTTTAAAGCCCAAAAAAGACGATCTGAATCTCGATCGGGTCTCGGATGTTTTTTACCCTTCGTTTTTTCGACGCGTTGATTTTTACGGTAAAACGGGATTACCGTAGCTAGTCTTCG
Organism: Allium cepa; assembly: GCA_030765085.1. Lineage (NCBI taxonomy): Eukaryota > Viridiplantae > Streptophyta > Magnoliopsida > Asparagales > Amaryllidaceae > Allium > Allium cepa. The sequence continues at coordinate 248,172,933 of CM060930.1, forward strand.
ATTTACCATCGCTGGAGAGTGGTGCACCATGGTACTGTTCCATTTCAAACCCATGCACACATTTCTAAAAGTCGTACGGCACTGTTTCCCCATTTCGGACGGATGTTGCACCTTGCACCGTGGATGTTGCACCCTGTAGATATCAATTATTCGGACGGCCATAACTTCTGGCTCGTTTAGAGTTACGGGAGCCACAAACAGTCAAAACGAAGGCCTCTATGAGTTCTACGGCTTTGATAGCTTTCAGCCATCAATGAATAGTTTAAAGCCCAAAAAAGAAGATCCGAATCTCGATCCGGTCTTGGATGTTTTTTACCCATCGTTTTTTCGACACGTGGATTTTTACATTAAAACGGGACTACCGTCACTGGTCTTCGATTTACCATCCCTGGAGAGTGGTGCACCATGGTACTGTTCCGTTTCAAATCCATGCATGCATTTCTAAAAGTCGTACGGCACTGTTTCCCCATTTCGGACGGATGTTGCACCCTGTAGATATCAATTATTCGGACGGCCATAACTTCTGGCTCGTTTAGAGTTACGGGAGCCACAACCAGTCAAAACGAAGGCCTCTGTGAGTTCTATGGCTTTGACAGCTTTCAACCATCAATGAATAGTTTAAAGCCCAAAAAAGAAGATCCGAATCTCGATCCGGTCTCGGATGTTTTTTACCCATCGTTTTTTCGACACGTGGATTTTTACATTAAAACGGGATTACCGTCACTGGTCTTCGATTTACCATCCCTGGAGAGTGGTGCACCATGGTACTGTTCCGTTTCAAATCCATGCACGCATTTCTTAAAGTCGTACGGCACTGTTTTCCCATTTCGGACGGATGTTGCTTCTTGCAACGTGGATGTTGCACCTTGTAGATATCGATTATCCGGACGGCCATAACTTCTGGCTGGTTTAGATTTACGGGAGCCATAACCAGTCAAAACAAAGGCCTCTGTGAGTTCTACGGTTTTGACAGCTTTCAGCCGTCAATGGATAGTTTAAAGCCTTAAAAAGACGATCCGAATCTCGATCGGGTCTTGGATGTTTTTACCCTTCGTTTTTTCAACACGTGGATTTTTACGGTAAAACGGGATTACCGTGGCTAGTCTTTGATTTACCATCGTTGGAGAATGGTGCACCATGGTACTATTCCGTTTCAAATCCATGCACGCATTTCTAAAAGTCGTACGGCACTGTTTTCCCATTTCGAACGGATGTTGCACCTTGCACCGTGGGTGTTTCACCCTGTAGATATAGATTATTCGGACGGCCATAACTTCCGGCTCTTTTATAGTTACGAGAGCCATAACTAGTCAAAACGAAGGCATCTGTTAGTTCTACGGTTTTGACAGATTTCAGCCATTAATGGATAATTTAAAGCCAAAAAAATACAATCGGAATCTCGATTGGGTCTTGGATGTTTTTTACCCTTCGTTTTTTCGACACGTGGATTTTTACGGTTAAACGGGATTACCGTGGCTGGTCTTCGATTTACCATCGCTGGAGAGTGGTGCACCATGGTACTGTTCCATTTCAAATCCATGCACGCATTTCTAAAAGTCATGCGACACTGTTTCCCCATTTCGGACGGATGTTGCACCTTGCACCGTGGATGTAGCACTCTTTAGATATCGATTTTTCGGACGACCATAACTTCTGGCTCGTTTAGAGTTAGGGGAGCCGTAACCGGTCAAAACGAAGGCGTCTGTGAGTTCTACGGCTTTGACAGCTATCATCCGTCAATGGATAGTTTAAAGCCCAAAAAAGACGATCCGAATCTCGATCGGGTCTTGGATGATTTTTACCCTTCGTTTTTTCGACACGTTGATTTTTACGTTAAAACGGGATTACCGTGGCTGGTCTTCAATTTACCATCGCTGGTGAGTGGTGCACCATGGTACTGTTCTGTTTCAAATCCATGCGCGCATTTCTAAAAGTCGTACAACACTTTTTCCCCATTTCGGACGGATGTTGCACCTTGCACCGTGGATGTTGCACCCTGTAGATATCGATTATTCGGACGGCCATAACTTCTGGCTCTTTAGAGTTACGGGAGCCATAACCAGTCAAAACGATGGCCTTTGTGAGTTCTACGGCTTTGACAGCTTTCAGCCATCAACGAATAGTTTAAAGCCCAAAAAAGACGATCTAAATCTCGATCGGGTCTCGGATGTTTTTTACCCTTTTGTTTCTTCGACACGTGGATTTTTGCGGTAAAACATGATTACCGTGGCTGGTCTTTGATTTACCATCGCTGGAGAGTGGTGCACCATGGTACTTTTCCGTTTCAAATCCAAGCACGCATATCTAAAAGTCGTGCGGCACTGTTTCCCTATTTCGAGCGGATGCTGCACCTTGCACCGTGGATGTTGCACCCTATAGAAATCGATTATTCGGACGACCATAACTTCTGGCTCGTTTAGAGTTACGGGAGCCATAACCCGTCAAAACGAAGACCTTTGTGAGTTCTACGGCTTTGACAGCTTTCAGCCGTCAGTGGCTAGTTTAAAGCCCAAAAAAGACGATCCGAATCTCGATCGGGTCTCGGATGTTTTTTACCCATCGTTTTTTCGACACGTGGATTTTTACATTAAAACGGGATTACCGTGGCTGGTCTTCGATTTACCATCGCTGGAGAGTGGTGCACCATGGTACTGTTCCGTTTCAAATCCATGCATGCATTTCTAAAAGTAGTACGGCACTGTTTCCCCATTTCAGGCGGATGTTGCACCGTGGATGTTGCACCTTGTAGATATCGATTATTCGGACGGCCATAACATCTGGCTCGTTTAGAGTTACGGGAGCCATAACCAGTCAAAACAAAGGCCTCTGTGTGTTCTACGGTTTTGACAGCTTTCAGCTATCAATGGATAGTATAAAGCCCAAAAAAGACGATCCGAATCTCGATCGGGTCTTGGATGTTTTTCACCCTTCGTTTTTTCAACACGTGGATTTTTATGGTAAAACGGGATTACCGTGGCTGGTCTTCGATTTACCATCGCTGGAGAATGGTGCACCGTGGTACTGTTCCGTTTCAAATCTATGCACGCATTTGTAAAAGTTGTACGGCACTGTTTCCCTATTTCGAACGGATGTTGCACGTTGCACCGTGGATGTTGCACCCTGTAGATATCGATTATTCGGACGGCCATAACTTCTGGCTCGTTTAGAGTTACGGGAGCCATAACCAGTCAAAACGAAGGCCTCTGTAGTTCTACGGCTTTGACAGCTTTCAGCTGTTAATGGATAGTTTAAAGCCCAAAAAAGACGATCCGAATCTCAATCGGGTCTTGGATGTTTTTTACCCTTTGTTTTTTCGACACGTGGATTTTTACGGTTAAACGGGATTACCGTGGCTGGTCTTCGATTTACCATCGCTGGAGAGTGGTGCACCACGGTACTGTTCCGTTTCAAATCCATGCACGCAATTCTAAAAGTCGTGCGGCACTGTTTCCCCATTTCGGACAGATGTTGCACCTTGCACCGTGGATGTTGCACTCTGTAGATATCGATTTTTCGGACGGCTATAACTTCTGGCTCGTTTAGAGTTACGGGAGCCGTAACCAGTCAAAACGAAGGCGTTTGTGAGTTCTACGGCTTTGACGGCTATCATCCGTCAATGGATAGTTTAAAGCCCAAAAAAGATGATCCGAATATCGATCGGGTCTCGGATGTTTTTTACCCTTCATTTTTTCGACACGTTGATTTTTACGTTAAAACAGGATTACCGTGGCTGGTCTTCGATTTACCATCGCTGGAGAGTGGTGTACCATGGTACTGTTCTGTTTCAAATCCATGCATGCATTTCTAAAAGTCGTATGGCACTGTTTCCCCATTTCGGACGGATGTTGCACCTTGCACCGTGGATGTTGCACCCTGTAGATATCGATTATTCGGACGACCATAACTTCTGCCTCGTTTAGAGTTACGGGAGCCATAACCAGTCAAAATGAAGGCCTCTGTGAGTTCTACGGCTTTGACAGCTTTCAGCCATCAATGGATAGTTTAAAGCCAAAAAAGACTATCCGAATCTCGATCGGGTCTCGGATGTTTTTACCCTTCGTTTTTTCGACACGTGGATTTTTACGTTAAAACAGGTTTACCGTGGCTGCTCCTCGATTAACCATCGCTGGAGAGTGGTGCACCATGGTACTGTTCCTTTTCAAATCCATGCACGCATTTCTAAAAGTCGTACGGCACTGTTTCCCCATTTCAGACAGATGTTGCACCTTGCACAGTGGATGTTGCACCCTGTAGATATCGATTATTCGGACGGCCATAAATTCTGGCTCGTTTAGAGTTACGGTAGCCATAACCAGTCAAAAGAAGGCCTCTGTGAGTTCTACGGCTTTGACAGCTTTCAGCCGTCAATGGATAGTTCAAATCCCAAAAAAGACGATCCGAATCTCGATCGGGTCTCGGATGTTTTTTACCCTTCGTTTTTTCGACACGTGGATTTTTACGTTAAAATGGGATTACCGTGGCTGGTCTTCGACTTACCATCGGTGGAGAGTGGTGCACCATGGTACTGTTCCATTTCAAATCCGTGCACGCATTTCTAAAAGTCGTACGACACTGTTTTCCCATTTCGAACGGATGTTGCACGTTGCACCGTGGATGTTGCACCCTGTAGATATCGATTATTCGGACGGCCATAACTTCTGGCTCGTTTAGAGTTACGGGAGCCATAAACAGTCAAAACGATGGCCTTTGTGAGTTCTACGGCTTTGACAGCTATCATCCGTCAATGGGTAGTTTAAAGCCCAAAAAATACGATCCGAATCTCGATCGGGTCTCGGATGTTTTTTACCCTTCGTATTTTCGACACGTTGATTTTTACGTTAAAACGGGATTACCGTGGCTAGTCTTCGATTTACCATCGCTACAGAGTGGTGCACCATGGTACTGTTCCGTTTCAAATCCATGCACGCATTTCTAAAAGTCGTACGGCACTGTTTCCCCATTTCGGACGGATGTTGCACCTTGCACCGCGGATGTTGCACCTTGTATATATCGATTATTCGGACGACCGTAACTTCTGGCTCGTTTAGAGTTACGGGAGCCATAACCAGTCAAAACGAAGGCCTCTGTGTGTTCTACGGCTTTGACAGCTTTTAGCCATCAATGGATAGTTTAAAGCCCAAAAAGATGATCCGAATGTCGATCGGGTCTCGGATGTTTTTTACCCTTCGTTTTTTTCGACACGTGGATTTTTAAGGTAAAACGGGATTACCGTGGCTGGACTTCGATTTACCATCGCTGGAGAGTGGTGCACCATGGTACTGTTCCGTTTGAAATCCATGCACGCATTTCTAAAATTCGTACGACACTGTTTCCCCATTTCGAACGGATGTTGCCCCTTGCACCGTGGATGTTGCACCCTGTAGATATCGATTATTCGGACGGCCATAACTTCTGGCTCGTTTAGAGCTAAGGGAGCCATAACCAGTCAAAACGAAGGCCTTTGTGAGTTCTACGGCTTTGGCAGCTTTCAGCCGTCAATGGATAGTTTAAAGCCCAAAAAGACGATCCGAATCTCGATCGGGTCTCGGTTGTTTTTTACCCTTCGTTTTTTCGACAGGTGTACTTTTACGGTTAAACGGGATTACCGTGGCTGATCTTCGATTTACCATCGCTGGAGAGTGGTGCACCATGGCACTGTTCTGTTTCAAATCCATGCACGCATTTCTAAAAGCCGTACGGCACTGTTTCCCCATTTCGGACGGATGTTGCACCTTCACCGTGGATGTTGCACCCAGTAGATATCGATTAATCGGACAGCCATAACTTCTGTCTCGTATAGAGTTACGGGAGCCATAACCAGTCAAAACGAAGGCCTCTGTGAGTTCTACGGCTTTGACGGCTTTCAGCCGTCAATGGATAGTTTAAAGCCCAAAAAAGACGATCCGAATCTCGATCGGGTCTCTGATGTTTTTTACGCTTCGTTTTTTCGACACGTGGATTTTTACGTTAAAACGGGATTACCGTGGCTGGTCTTCAATTTACCATCGCTGGAGAGTGGTGCACCATGGTACTGTTCCGTTTCAAATCCATGGATGCATTTCTAAAAGTCGTATGACACTATTTCTCCATTTCGGACGGATGTTGCACCTTGCACCGTTGATGTTGCACCCTGTAGGTATCAATTATTCGGACGGCCATAACTTCTGGCTCGTTTAGAGTTACGGAAGCCATAACCAGTCAAAACGAAGGCATCTGTGAGTTCTACGGCTTTGACGGCTTTCAGCCATCAACGGATAGTTTAAAGCCCAAAAAAGACTATCCGAATCTCGATCGGGTCTCGGATGTTTTTTACCCTTCCTTTTTTCGACACGTGGATTTTTACGGTAAAACGGGATTACCGTGGCTGGTCTTCGATTTACCATCGCTGGAAAGTGGTGCACCATGGAACTGTTCTGTTTCAAATCCATATACGCATTACTAAAAGCCGTACGGCACTGTTTCCCCATTTTGGACGGATGTTGCGCCTTCACCGTGGATGTTGCACCCAGTAGATATCGATTATTCGGACGACTATAACTTCTGGCTCGTTTAGAGTTACGGGAGCCATAACTAGTCAAAACGAAGGCGTCCGTGAGTTCTACGGCTTTGACAGCTTTCAGGTGTCAATGGATAGTTTAAAACCCAAAAAAGACTATCCGAATCTCGATCGGGTCTCGGATGTTTTTTACCCTTCGTTTTTTCGACACGTTGATTTTTACGTTAAAACGGGATTACCGTGGCTAGTCTTCGATTTACCATCGCTACAGAGTGGTGCACCATGGTACTGTTCCGTTTCAAATCCATGCACGCATTTCTAAAAGTCGTACGGCACTGTTTCCGCATTTCGGACGGATGTTGCACCTTGCACCGTGGATGTTGCACCTTGTAGATATCGATTATTCGGACGGCCATAACTTCTCGCTCGTTTAGAGTTACGGGAGCAATAACCAGTCAAAACAAAGGCCTCTGTGAGTTCTACGGTTTTGACAGCTTTCAGCCGTCAATGGATAGTTTCAAGCCTTAAAAAGACGATCCGAATCTCGATCGGGTCTTGGATGTTTTTACCCTTCGTTTTTTCAACACGTGGATTTTTACGGTAAAACGGGATTACCGTGGCTGGTCTTCGATTTACCATCGCTGGAGAATGGTGCACCATGGTACTGTTCCGTTTCAAATCCATGCACGCATTTCTAAAAGTCGTACGGCACTGTTTCCCCAATTCGAACGGATGCTGCACCTTGCACCGTGGGTGTTGCACCCTGTAGATATCAGTTATTCGGACGGCCATAAATTCTGGCTCGTTTAGAGTTACGGGAGCCATAACCAGTCAAAACGAAGGCCTCTGCGAGTTCTACGGCTTTGACAGCTTTCAGCCATTAATGGATAGTTTAAAGCCCAAAAAATACGATCTGAATCTCGATCGGGTCTTGGATGTTTTTTACACTTTGTTTTTTCGACACGTGGATTATTACGGTTAAACGGGATTACCGTGGCTGGTCTTCGATTTACCATCGTTGGAGAGTGGTGCACCATGGTACTGTTCCGTTTCAAATCCATGCACGCATTTCTAAAAGTTGTGCGGCACTGTTTCCCCATTTCGGACGGATGTTGCACCTTGCACCCTGGATGTTGCACTCTGTAGATATCGATTTTTCGGACGGCCATAACTTCTGGCTCGCTTAGAGTTAGGGGAGCCGTAACCAGTCAAAACGAAGGCGTCTGTGAGTTCTACGGCTTTGACAGCTATCATCCGTCAATGGATAGTTTAAAGCTCAAAAAAGACGATCCGAATCTCCATCGGGTCTCGGATGTTTTTTACCCTTCGTTTTTTCGACACGTGGATTTTTACGATTAAACGGTATTACCGTGGCTGGTCTTCGATTTACCATCGCTGGAAAGTAGTGCACCGTGGTATTGTTCCGTTTCAAATCCATGCATGCATTTTCAAAAGTCGTACGGCACTGTTTCCCCATTTCGGACGGATGTTGCACCTTGCACCGCGGATGTTGCACCCTGTAGATATCGATTATTCGGACGACCATAACTTCTGGCTCGTTTACAGTTACTGGAGCCGTAACCAGACAAAACGAAGGCCTCTGTGAGATCTACAGCTTTAACAGCTTTCAGCTGTCAATGGATAGTTCAAAGCCCAAAAAATACGATCCGAATCTCGATCGGGTCTCGGATGTTTTTTACCCCTCGTTTTTTCGAAACGTGGATTTTTGCGTTAAAACGGGATTACCGTGGTTGGTATTCGATTTACCATTGCTGTAGAGTGGTGCACCGTGGTACTGTTCAGTTTCAATCCATACACGCATTTCTAAAAGACGTACGGCACCGTTTCCCCATTTCGAACGGATGTTGCACCTTGCACCGTGGATGTTGCACCCTGTAGATATCGATTATTTGGACGGCCATAACTTCTGGCTCGTTTTGAGTTACGGGAGCCAAAACCAGTCAAAAGGAAGGCCTCTGTGAGTTCAATGGTTTTGACAGCTTTCAACCCTTAATGGATAGTTTATAGCCCAAAAAATACAATCTGAATCTCGATCGGGTCTTGGATGTTTTTTACCCTTCGTTTTTTCGACACGTGGATTTTTACGGCTAAACGGGATTACCGTGGCCGGTCTTCGATTTGCCATCGCTGGAGAGTGGTGCACCATGGTACTATTCCGTTTCAAATCCATGCACGCATTTCTAAAAGTCGTGCGACACTGTTTCCCCAGTTCGGACGGATGTTGCATCTTGCACCGTGGATGTTACACTCTGTAGATATCGATTTTTCGGACGGCCATAACTTCTGGATCGTCTAGAGTTAGGGGAGCCGTAACCAGTCAAAACGAAGGCGTCTGTGAGTTCTACGGCTTTAACAGCTATCATCCGTCAATGGATAGTTTAAAGCCCAAAAAAGATGATCCGAATCTCGATCGGGTTTTGGATGATTTTTACCCTTCGTATTTTTGACACGTTGATTTTTACGTTAAAACGGGATTACCGTGGCTGGTCTTCAATTTACCATCGCTGGAGAGTTGTGCACCATGGTACTGTTCTGTTTCAAATCCATGCACGCATTTCTAAAAGAGTACGGCACTTTTTCCCCATTTCGGACGGATGTTGCACCTTGCACCGTGGATGTTGCACCCTGTAGATATCGATTATTCGGACGGCCATAACTTCTGGCTCGTTTAGAGTTACGGGAGCCATAACCAGACAAAACGAATGCCTCTGTGAGTTCAATGGCTTTGACAGATTTCAGCCGTCAATGGATAGTTCAAAGCCCAAAAAAGACGATCCGAATATCGATCGGGTCTCGGATGTTTTTTACCCTTCGTTTTTTCAAAACGTGGATTTTTACGCTAAAACGGGATTACCGTGGCTGGTCTTAGATTTACCATCGCTGGAGAGTGGTGCACCATGGTACTGTTCCGTTTCAAATCCATGCACGCATTTCTAAAAGTAGTACGACACTATTTCCCGATTTCGAACGGATATTGCACCTTGCACAGTGGATGTTGCACCCTGTAGATATCGATTATTCGGACGGACATAACTTCTAGCTCGTTTAGATTTACGGGAGCCATAACTAGTCAAAACGAAGGCCTCTGTGAGTTCTACGGCTTTGACAGCTATCAGCCGTCAATTGATAGTTTAATGCCCAAAAAAGACGATCCGAATCTCGATCGGGTCTCGGATGTTTTTTACCCTTCGTTTTTTCGGCACGTGGGATTTTACGTTAAAACGGGATTACCGTGTCTGGTCTTCGATTTACCATCGCTGGAGAGTGGTGCACCATGGCACTGTTCCGTTTCAATTCCATGCACACATTTCTAAAAGTCGTACGGCACTGTTTCCCCATTTCGGACGGATGTTGCACCTTGCACCGTGGATGTTGCACCCTGTAGATATCGATTATTCGGACGGCCATAACTTCTGGCTCGTTTAGAGTTACGGGAGCCATAACCAGACAAAACGAAGGCCTCTGAGACCTCTACGGCTTTGACAGCTTTCATCCGTCAATGGATAGTTTAAAGCCCAAAAAAGACGATCCGAATCTCGATCGGGTCTTGGATGTTTTTTACCCTTCGTTTTTTCAACACGTGGATTTTTACGGCAAAACGGGATTACCGGGGCTGGTCTTCGATTTACCATCGCTGGAGAGTGGTGCACCATGGTACTGTTCCGTTTCAAATCCATGCACGCATTTCTAAAAGTCGTACGACACTGTTTCCCCATTTCGAACGGATGTTGCACCTTGCACCGTGGATGTTGCACCCTGTACATATCGATTATTCGGACGACCATAATTTCTGGCTAGTTTAGAGTTACGGGAGCCATAACCAGTGAAAACGAAGGCCTCTGTGAGTTCTACGGCTTTGACATCTTACGGCCGTCAATGGATAGCTTAAAGCCCAAAAAAGACGATCATAATCTCGATCGGTTCTCGGATGTTTTTTACCCTTCGTTTTTTCGACACGTGGATTTTTACGGTTAAACGGTATTACCGTGGCTGGTCTTCGATTTACCATCGCTGGAGAGTGGTGCACCATGGTACTGTTCCGTTTCAAATCCATGCACGCATTTTCAAAAGTCGTACGACACTGTTTCCCCATTTCGGACGGATGTTGCACCTTGCACCGTGGATGTTGCACCCTGTAGAGATCGATCATTCGGATGGCCATAACTTCTGGCTCGTTTAGAGTTACGGGAGCCATAACCAGACAAAACGAAGGCCCCTTTGAGTTCTACGGCTTTGACAGCTTTTAGCCATCAATGGATAGTTCAAAGCCCAAAAAATACGATCCGAATCTCGATCGGGTCTCGGATGTTCTTTACCCTTCGTTTTTTCGAAATGTGGATTTTTACGTTAAAACGGGATTACCGTGGCTGGTCTTCGATTTACCATCGCTGGAGAGTGGTGCACCATGGTACTGTTCAGTTTCAAATCCATGCATGCATTTCTAAAAGTCGTACGGCACCGTTTCCCCGTTTCGAACGGATGTTGCACCTTGCACCGTGGATGTTGCACCCTGTAGATATCGATTATTCGGACGGCCATAACTTCTGGCTCGTTTTGAGTTACGGGAGCCAAAACCAGTCAATACGAAGGCCTCTATGAGTTCTACGGCATTGATAGCTTTCAGCCGCCAACGGATACTTTAAAGCCCAAAAAAGACGATCCGAATCTCGATCGGGTCTCGGATGTTTTTTACCCTTCGTTTTTTCGACACGTTGATTTTTACGGTTAAACGGGATTACCGTGGCTGGTCTTCGATTTACCATCGCTGGAGAGTGTTGTACCATGGTACTGTTCCGTTTCAAATCCATGCACGCATTTCTAAAAGTCGTAAGACACTATTTCCCCATTTCAGACGGATGTTGCACCTTGCACCGTGGATGTTGCACCCTGTAGATATCGATTATTCAGACGGCCATAACTTCTGGCTCGTTTAGAGTTACGGGAGCCATAACAAGTCAAAACGAAGGCCTCTGTGAGTTCTATGGGTTTGACAGCTATCATCCGTCTATGGATAGTTTAAAGCCCAAAAAAGATGATCCGAATCTCGATCGGGTCTCGGATGTTTTTCACCCTTCGTTTTTTCGACACGTTGATTTTTACGGTAAAACGGGATTACCGTGGCTGGTCTTCGATTTACCATCGCTGGAGGGTGGTGCACCATGGTACTGTTCCGTTTCAAACCCATGCATGCATTTCTAAAAGTCGTACGGCACTGTTTCCCATTTCGGACGGATGTTGCACCTTGCACCGTGGATGTTGCACCCTGTAGATATCAATTATTCGGACGGCCATAACTTCTGGCTCGTTTAGAGTTACGGGAGCCATAACCAGTCAAAACGAAGGCCTCTGTGAGTTCTACGGCTTTGACAGCTTTCAGCCATCAATGAATAGTTTAAAGCCCAAAAAAGACGATCCGAATATCGATCGGGTCTTGGATGTTTTTTACCCATCGTTTTTTCGACACGTGGATTTTTACATTAAAACGGGATTACCGTCGCTGGTCTTCAATTTACCATCGCTGGAGAGTGGTGCACCACGGTACTGTTCCGTTTCAAATCCATGCATGCATTTCTAAAAGTCGTACGGCACTGTTTCCCCATTTTGGACGGATGTTGCACCTTGCACCGTGGATGTTGCACCTTGTAGATATCGATTATTCGGACGGCCTTAACTTCTGGCTCGTTTAGAGTTACGGGAGCCGTAACTAGTCAAGACAAAGGCCTCTTTGAGTTCTACAGTTTTGACAGCTTTCAGCCGTCAGTGGATAGTTTAAATCCCAAAAAAGACGATCCGAATCTCGAAAGGGTCTCGGATGTTTTTTACCCATCGTTTTTTCGACACGTGGATTTTTACATTAAAACGGGATTACCACGGCTGGTCTTCGATTTACCATCGCTGGAGAGTGGTGCACCATGGTACTGTTTCGTTTCAAATCCATGCACGCATTTCTAAAAGTCGTACGGCTCTGTTCCCCATTTCGGACGGATGTTGCACCTTGCACCGTGGATGTTGCACCTTGTAGATATCGATTATTCGGACGACCATAACTTCTGGCTCGTTTAGAGTTATGGGAGCCATAACCAGTAAAAACAAAGGCCTCTGTGAGTTCTACGGTTTTGACAGCTTTCAGCTGTCAATGGATAGTTTAAAGCCTTAAAAAGACGATCCGAATCTCGATCGGGTCTTGGATGTTTCTACCCTTTGTTTTTTCAACACGTGGATTTTTACGGTAAAACGGGATTACCGTGGCCGGTCTTCGATTTACCATCGCTGGAGAATGGTGCACCATGGTACTGTTCCGTTTCAAATCCATGCACGCATTTCTAAAAGTCGTGCGGCATTGTTTCCCCATTTCAGACGGATGTTGCACCTTGCACCGTGGAAGTTGCACTCTGTAGATATCGATTTTTCGGACGGCCATAACTTCTGGCTCGTTTAGATTTAGGGGAGCCGTAACCAGTCAAAACGAAGGCGTCTGTGAGTTCTACGGCTTTGACAGCTATCATCCGTCAATGGATAGTTTAAAGCCCAAAAAAGACGATCCGAATCTCGATCGGGTCTCGGATGTTTTTTACCCTTCGTTTTTTCGACACGTGGATTTTTACGGTTAAACGGTATTACCGTGGCTGGTCTTCGGTTTACCATCGCTGGAGAGTGGTGCACCGTGGTACTGTTCCATTTCAAATCCATGCACGCATTTTCAAAAGTCGTACGGCGCTGTTTCCCCATTTCGGACAGATGTTGCACCTTGCACCGTGGATGTTGCACCATGTAGATATCGATTATTCGGACGGCCATAACTTCTGGGTCGTTTACAGTTACGGGAGCGATAACCCGACAAAACGAAGGCCTCTGTGAGTTCTACATCTTTGACAGCTTTCAGCCGTCAATGGATAGTTCAAATCCCAAAAAATACGATCCGAATCTCGATCGGGTCTCGGATGTTTTTTAGCGTTCGTTTTTTCGAAACGTGGATTTTTACGTTAAAACGGGATTACCGTGGCTGGTCTTCGATTTACCATCGCTGGAGAGTGGTGCACCATGGTACTGTTCAGTTTCAAATCCATGCACGCATTTCAAAAAGTCTCACGGCACCGTTTCCACATTTCGAACGGATGTTGCACCTTGCACCGTGGATGTTGCACCCTGTAGATATCGATTTTTTGGACGACCATAACTTTTGGCTCGTTTTGAGTTATGGGAGCCAAAACCAGTCAAAACGAAGGCCTCTGTGAGTTCTATGGCTTTGACAGCTTTCAGCCGTCAACGGATAGTTTAAAGCCCAAAAAAGACGATCCGAATCTCGATCGGGTCTCGGATGTTTTTTACCCTTTGTTTTTTCGACACATGGATTTTTACGGTTAAACGGGATTACCGTGGCTGGTCTTCGATTTACCATCGCAGGAGAGTGATGCACCATGGTACTGTTCCGTTTCAAATCCGCGCACGCATTTCTAAAAGTCGTACGACACTGTTTCCCCATTTCGAATGGATGTTGCACCTTGCACCGTGGATGTTGCACCCAGTAGATATCGGTTATTCGGACGGCCATAACTTCTGTCTCATTTAGTGTTACGGGAGTCATAACCAGTCAAAACAAAGGCCTCTGTGAGTTCTACGGTTTTGACAGCTTTCAGCCGTCAATGGATAGTTTAAAGCCTTAAAAAGACGATCCGAATCTCGATCGGGTCTTGGATGTTTTTACCCTTCGTTTTTCAACACGTGGATTTTTACGGTAAAACGGGATTACCGTGGCTGGTCTTCGATTTACCATTGTTGGAGAGTGGTGCACCATGGTACTGTTCCGTTTCAAATCCATGCACGCATTTCTAAAAGTCGTACGGCACTGTTTCCCCATTTCGAACGGATGTTGCACCTTGCACCGTGGATGATGCACCCTATAGAAATCGATTATTCGGACGGCCATAACTTCTGGCTCGTTTAGAGTTACGGGAGCCATAACCAGTGAAAACGAAGGCCTCTGTGAGTTCTACGGCATTGACAGATTTCGGCCATCAATGGATAGTTTAAAGCCCAAAAAAGACGATCCGAATCTCGATCGGGTCTCGGATGTTTTTTACCCTTCGTTTTTTCGACACGTGGATTTTTACGGTTAAACGGGATTACCGTGGCTAGTCTTCGATTTATCATCGCTGGAGAGTGGTGCACAATGGTACTGTTTCGTTTCAAATCCATGCACGCATTTCTAAACGTCGTACGACACTGTTTCCCTATTTCAGACGGATGTTGCACCTTGCACTGTGGATGTTGCACCCTTTAGATATCGATTATTCGGACGACCATAACTTCTGGCTCGTTTAGAGTTACGGGAGCCATAACCAGTCAAAAAGAAGGCCTCTGTGAGTTCTACGGCTTTGACAGCTTTCGGCCATCAATGGATAGTTTAAAGCCCAAAAAAGACGATCCGAATCTCGATCGGGTCTCGGATGTTTTTTACCCTTCGTTTTTTCGACACGTGAATTTTTACGGTAAAACGGGATTACCGTGGCTGGTCTTCGATTTACCATCGCTGGACAGTGGTGCACCATGGTACTGTTCCGTTTCAAATCCATGCACGCATTTCTAAAGTCGTACGACACTATTTCCCCATTTCGAACAATATTGCACCTTGCACCGTGGATGTTGCCCCCTGTAGATATCGATTATTAGGACGGCCATAACTTCTGGCTCGTTTAGATTTACGGGAGCCATAACCAGTCAAAACTAAGGCCTCTGTTAGTTCTATGGTTTTGACAGCTATCAGCCGTCAATGGTTAGTTTAATGCCCAAAAAAGACGATCCGAATCTCGATCGGGTCTCGGATGTTTTTTACCCTTCGTTTTTTCGGCACGTGGATTGTTACGTTAAAACGGGATTACCGTGACTGGTCTTCGATTTACCATCACTGGGGAGTGGTGCACCATGGTACTGTTCCGTTTCAATTCCATGCACGCATTTCTAAAAGTCGTACGACACTGTTTCCCAATTTCGGACGGATGTTGCACCTTGCACCGTGGATGTTGCACCCTGTAGATATCGATTATTCGGACGGCCATAACTTCTGGCTCGTTTAGAGTTACGGGAGCCATAACCAGACAAAACGAAGGCCTCTGTGAGTTCTACGGCTTTGACAGATTTCATTTGTCAACGGATAGTTTAAAGCCCAAAAAAGATGATCCGAATCTCGATCGGGTCTCGGATGTTTTTTACCCTTCGTTTTTTCGACACGTGGATTTTTACAGTAAAACGGGATCACCGGTGCTGGTCTTCGATTTACCATTGCTGGAGAGTGGTGCACCATGGTGCTGTTCCATTTCAAATCCATGCACGCATTTCTAAAAGTCGTACGACACTGTTTCCCCATTTCGAACGGATGATGCACCTTGCACCGTGGATGTTGCACTCTGTACATATCGATTATTCGGACGACCATAACTTCTGGCACGTTTAGAGTTACGGGAGCCATAACTAGTCAAAATGAAGGCCGCTGTGAGTACTATGGCTTTGACAGCTTATGGCCGTCAATGGATAGCGTAAAGCCCAAAAAAGACGATCATAATCTCGATCGGGTCTCGGATGTTTTTTACCCTTCGTTTTTTCGACACGTGGATTTTTACCGTTAAACGGTATTGCCGTGGCTGGTCTTTGATTTACCATCGCTGGAGAGTGGTGCACCATCCGTTTCAAATCCATGCATGCATTTTCAAAAGTCGTACGGCACTGTTTCCCCATTTCGGACGGATGTTGCACCTTGCACCATGGATGTTGCACCCTGTAGATATCGATTATTCGGACGGCCATAACTTCTGGCTCGTTTAGAGTTAGAGGAGCCATAACCAGACAAAACGAAGGCCTCTGTGAGTTCTACGGCTTTGATAGCTTTCAGCCGTCAATGGATAGTTCAAAGCCCAAAAAATACGATCCGAATCTCGATCGGGTCTCGGATGTTTTTTACCCTTCGTTTTTTCGAAACGTGGATTTTTACGTTAAAACGGGATTACCGTGGCTGGTCTTCGATTTACCATCGCTGGAGAGTGGTGCACCATGGTACTGTTCAGTTTCAAATCCATGCACGCATTTCTAAAAGTCGTACGGCACCGTTTCCCTATTTCGAACGGATGTTGCACCATGCACCGTGGATGTTGCACCCTATAGATATCGATTATTCGGACGGCCATAACTTCTGGATCGTTTAGAGTTACGGGAGCCATAACAAGTAAAAATGAAGGCCTCTGTGAGTTCTACGGCTTTGACAGCTATCATCCGTCTACGGATAGTTTAAAGCCCAAAAAAGAAGATCCGAATCTCGATCGGGTTTCGGATGTTTTTTACCCTTCGTTTTTTCGACACGTGGATTTTTACGTTAAAACGGGATTGCTGTGACTGGTCTTCGATTTACCATCGCTGGGGAGTGGTGCACCATGGTACTATTCCATTTCAATTCCATGAACGCATTTCTAAAAGTCTTACGGCACTGTTTCCCCATTTCGGACGGATGTTGCACCTTGCACCGTGGATGTTGCACCCTGTAGATATCGATTATTCGGACGGCCATAACTTCTGGCTCGTTTAGAATTACGGGAGCCATAACCAGACAAAACGAAGGCCTCTGTGAGCTCTACGGCTTTGAAAGCTTTCATCCGTCAATGGATAGTTTAAAGCCCAAAAAAGACGATTCGAATCTCGATCGGGTCTCGGATGTTTTTTACCCTTCGTTTTTTCGACACGTGGATTTTTACAGTAAAACGGGATCACCGGGGCTGGCCTTCGATTTACCATCGCTGGAGAGTGGTGCACCAAGGTACTGTTCCATTTCAAATCCATGCACGCATTTCTAAAAGTCGTACGACACTGTTTCCCCATTTCGAACGGATGTTGCACCGTGCACCATGGATGTTGCACCCTGTACATATCGATTATTCGGACGACCATAACTTCTGGCTCGTTTAGAGTTACGAGAGCCATAACCAGTCAACACGAAGGCCTCTGTGAGTTCTACGGCTTTGACAGCTTACGGCCGTCAATGGATAGCTTAAAGCCCAAAAAAGACGATCATAATCTCGATTGGGTCTCGGATGTTTTTTACCCTTCGTTTTTTCGACACGTAGATTTTTATGGTTAAACGGTATTACCGTTGCTGGTCTTCGATTTACCATCGCTGGAGAGTGGTGCACCATGGTACTGTTCCGTTTCAAATCCATGCACGCATTTTCAAAAGTCGTACGGGACTGTTTCCCCATTTCGGACGGATGTTGCACCTTGCACCATGGATGTTGCACCCTGTAGATATCCATTATTCGGACGACCATAACTTCTGGCTCGTTTAGAGTTACGGGAGCCATAACGAGACAAAACGAAGGCCTCTGTGAGTTCTACGGCTTTGACAGCTTTCAGCCGTCAATGGATAGTTCAAAGCCCAAAAAATACGATCCGAATCTCGATCGGGTCTCGTATGTTATTTACCCTTCGTTTTTTCGAGACGTGGATTTTTACGTTAAAACGGGATTACCGTGGCTGGTCTTCGATTTATCATCGCTGGAGAGTGGTGCACCATGGTACTGTTCAGTTTCAAATCCATGCAAGCATTTCCAAAAGTCGTACGGCACCGTTTCCCCATTTCGAACGGATGTTGCACCTTGCACCGTGGATGTTGCACCCTGTAGATATCGATTATTCGGACGGCCATAACTTCTGGCTCGTTTTGAGTTACGGGAGCCAAAACTAGTCAAAATGAAGGCCTTTGTGAGTTCTACGGCATTGACAGCTTTCAGCCGCCAACGGATAGTTTAAAGCCCAAAAAAGAAGATCCGAATCTCGATCGGGTCTCGGATGTTTTTTACCCTTCGTTTTTTCGACACGTGGATTTTTACGGTTAAACGGGATTACCGTGCAAGGTCTTCGATTTACCATCGCTGGAGAGTGGTGCACCATGGTACTGTTCTGTTTCAAATCCATGCACGCATTTCTAAAAGTCGTACGGCACTATTTCCCCATTTCGGACGGATGTTGCACCTTGCACTGTGTATGTTGCACCCTATAGATATCGATTATTCGGACGACCATAACTTCTGGCTCGTTTAGAGTTACGGGAGCCATAACTAGTCAAAACGAAGGCCTCTGTGAGTTCTACGGCTTTGACAGCTATCATCCGTCTATGGATAGTTTAAAGCCCAAAAAAGACGATCCGAATCTCGATCGGGTCTCGGATGTTTTTTACCCTTCGTTTTTTCGACACGTTGACTTTTACGGTAAAACGGGATTACCGTGGCTGGTCTTCGATTTACCATCGCTGAAGAGTGGTGCACCATGGTACTGTTCCGTTTCAAACCCATGCATGCATTTCTAAAAGTCGTACAACACTGTTTCCCCATTTTGGACGGATGTTGCACCTTGCACCGTGGATGTTGCACCATGTAGATATCAATTATTCGGACGACCATAACTTCTGGCTCGTTTAGAGTTACGGGAGCCATAATCAGTCAAAACGAAGGCCTCTGTGAGTTCTACGGCTTTGACAGCTTTCAGCCATCAATGAATAGTTTAAAGCCCAAAAAAGACGATCCGAATCTCGACCGGGTCCTGGATGTTTTTTACCCATCGTTTTTTCGACACGTGGATTTTTACATTAAAACGGGATTACCATCGCTGGTCTTCGATTTACCATCGCTGGAGAGTGGCGCACCGTAGTACTGTTCCATTTCAAATCCATGCACGCATTTCTAAAAGTCGTACGACACTGTTTCCCCATTTCGGACGGATGTTGCACCTTGCACCATGGATGTTGCACCTTGTAGATATCGATTATTCGGACGGCCATAATTTCTGGCTCGTTTAGAGTTACGGGAGCCATAACTAGTCAAAACAAAGGCCACTTTGAGTTCTACGGTTTTGACAGCTTTCAGCCATCAGTGGATAGTTTAAAGCCCAAAAAAGACGATCCAAATCTCGAAAGGGTCTCGGATGTTTTTACCCATCGTTTTTTCGACACGTGGATTTTTACATTAAAATGGGATTACCGTGGCTGGTCTTCGATTTACCATCGCTGGAGAGTGGTGCACCATGGTACTGTTCTATTTCAAATCCATGCACGCATTTCTAAAAGTCGTACGGCACCGTTTCCCCATTTCGAATGGATGTTGCACCTTGCACCGTGGATGTTGCACCGTGTAGATATCGATTGTTCGGACGGCCATAGCTTCTGGCTCGTTTTGAGTTACGGGAGCCAAAACCAGTCAAAATGAAGGCCTTTGTGAGTTCTACGGCGTTGAAAGCTTTCAGCCGCCAACGGATAGTTTAAAGCCCAAAAAAGAAGATCCGAATCTCGATCGGGTCTCGGATGTTTTTTACCCTTCGTTTTTTCGACACGTGGATTTTTACGGTTAAACGGGATTACCGTGCAAGGTCTTCGATTTACCATCGCTGGAGAGTGGTGCACCATCCGTTTCAAATCCATGCATGCATTTCTAAAAGTCGTACGACACTATTTCCCCATTTCGAACTGATGTTGCACCTTGCACCGTGGATGTTGCACCCTGTAGATATCGATTATTCGGACGACCATAACTTCTGGCTCGTTTAGAGTTACAGGATCCATAACCAGTCAAAAAGAAGGCCTCTGTGAGTTCTACGGCTTTGACAGCTATCAACCGTCTATGGATAGTTTAAAGCCCAAAAAGACAATCCGAATCTCGATCGGGTCTCGGATGTTTTTTACCCTTCGTTTTTTCGACACGTTGACTTTTACGGTAAAACGGGATTACCGTGGCTGGTCTTCGATTTACCATCGCTGAAGAGTGGTGCACCATGGTACTGTTCCGTTTCAAACCCATGCACGCATTTCTAAAAGTCGTACGACACTGTTTCCCCATTTCGGACGGATGTTGCACCTTGCACCGTGGATGTTGCACCCTGTAGATATCAATTATTCGGACGACCATAACTTCTGGCTTGTTTAGAGTTACGGGAGCCATAACCAGTCAAAACGAAGGCCTCTGTGAGTTCTACGGCTTTGACAGCTTTCAGACATCAATGAATAGTTTAAAGCCCAAAAAAGACAATCCGAATCTCGACCGGGTCTTGGATGTTTTTTACCCATCGTTTTTTCGACACGTGGATTTTTGCATTAAAACGGGATTACCATCGCTGGTCTTCGATTTACCATCACTGGAGAGTGGTGCACCGTAGTACTGTTCCGTTTCAAATCCATGCACGCATTTCTAAAAGTCGTACGGCACTGTTTCCCCATTTCGGACGGATGTTGCACCTTGCACCATGGATGTTGCACCTTGTAGATATCGATTATTCGGACGGCCATAACTTCTGGCTCGTTTAGAGTTACGGGAGCCATAACCAGTCAAAACAAAGGCCTCTTTGAGTTCTACGGTTTTGACAGCTTTCAGCCGTCAGTGGATAGTTTAAAGCCCAAAAAAGACGATCCAAATCTCGAAAGGGTCTCGGATGTTTTTACCCATCGTTTTTTCGACACGTGGATTTTTACATTAAAACGGGATTACCGTGGCTGGTCTTCGATTTACCATCGCTGGAGAGTGGTGCACCATGGTACTGTTCTATTTCAAATCCATGCACGCATTTCTAAAAGTCGTACGGCACTGTTTCCACATTTCGGACGGATGTTGCACCTTGCACCGTAGATGTTGCACCTTGTAGTTATCGATTATTCGGACGACCATAACTTCTGGCTCGTTTAGAGTTACGGGAGCCATAACCAGTCAAAACAAAGGCCTCTGTGAGTTCTACGGTTTTGACAGCTTTCAGCCGTCAATGGATAGTTTAAAGCCTTAAAAAGACGATCCTAATCTCTATCGGGTCATGGATGTTTTTACCCTTCGTTTTTTCAACACGTGGATTTTTGCGGTAAAACGGGAGTACCGTGGCTGGTCTTCGATTTACCATCGCTGGAGAATGGTGCACCATGGCACTGTTCCATTTCAAATCCATGCACGCATTTCTAAAAGTCGTACAGCACTATTTCCCCATTTCGAATGGATGTTGCACCTTGCACCGTGGGTGTTGCACCCTGTAGATATCGATTATTCGGACGGCCATAACTTCTGGCTCGTTTAGAGTTATGGGAGCCATAACCAGTCAAAACGAAGGCCTCTGTGAGTTCTACGGCTTTGACAGCTTTCAGCCATTAATGGATAGTTTAAAGCCCAAAAAATACGATCTGAATCTCGATCGGGTCTTGGATGTTTTTTACCCTTCGTTTTTTCGACACGTGGATTTTTACGGTAAAACGGGATTACCATGGCTGGTCTTCGATTTACCATCGCTGGAGATTGGTGCACCATGGTACTGTTCCGTTTCAAATCCATGCACGCATATCTAAAAGTCGTGCGGCACTGTTTCCCCATTTCGGACGGATGTTGCACCTTGCACCGGGGATGTTGCACTCTGTAGATATCGATTTTTCGGACGGCCATAACTTCTGGCTTGTTTAGAGTTAGGGGAGCCGTAACCAGTCAAAACAAAGGCGTCTGTGAGTTCTACGGCTTTAACAGCTATCATCCGTCAATGGATAGTTTAAACCCAAAAAGGACGATCCGAATCTCGATCGGGTCTCGGATGTTTTTTACCCTTCGTTTTTTCGACACGTGGATTTTTACGGTTAAACGGTATTACCGTGGCTGGCCTTCGATTTGCCATCGCTGAAGACTGGTGCACCGTGGTACGGTTCCGTTTCAAATCCATGCACGCATTTTCAAAAGTCGTACGGCACTGTTTCCCCGTTTCGGACGGATGTTGCACCTTGCACCGTGGATGTCGCACCCTGTAGATATCGATTATTCGGACGGCCATAACTTCTGGCTCGTTTACAGTTACGGGAGCCATAACCGGACAAAACTAAGGCCTCTATGAGTTCTACAGCTTTGATAGCTTTCAGCCGTCAATGGATAGTTCAAAGACCAAAAAATACGATCCGAATCTCGATTGGGTCTCGGATGTTTTTTACCCTTCGTTTTTTCGAAACGTGGATTTTTACGTTAAAACGGGATTACCGTGGCTGGTCTTCGATTTACCATCGCTAGAGAGTGGGGCACCATGGTACTGTTCAGTTTCAAATCCATGCACGCATTTCTAAAAGTCGTACGACACCGTTTCCCAATTTCGAACGGATGTTGCACCTTGCACCGTGAATGTTGCACCCTGTAGATATCGATTATTCGGACGGCCATAACTTCTTGCTCGTTTTGAGTTACGGGAGCCAAAACCAGTCAAAACGAAGGCCTCTGTGAGTTCTACGGCTTTGATAGCTTTCAGCCTTCAACGAATAGTTTAAAGCCCAAAAAAGACGATCCGAATCTTGATCGGGTCTCGGATGTTTTTTACCCTTCGTTTTTTCGACACGTGGATTTTTACGGTTAAACGGGATTACCGTGGCTGGTCCTCGATTTACCATCGGTGGAGAGTGGTGCACCATGGTACTGTTCCATTTCAAATCCATGCACGCATTTCTAAAAGTCGTACGACACTGTTTCCCCATTTCGGACGGATGTTGCACCTTGCACCGTGGATGTTGCACCCTGTAGACATCGATTATTCGGATGGCCATAACTTCTGGCTCGTTTAGAATTACGGGAGCCATAACCAGTCAAAACGAAGGCCTCTGTGAGTTCTACGGCTTTGACAGCTATCATCCGTCTATGGATAGTTTAAAGCCCAAAAAAGACGATCTGAATCTCGATCGGGTCTCGGATGTTTTTTACCCTTCGTTTTTTCGATGCGTTGATTTTTACGGTAAAACGGGATTACCGTAGCTAGTCTTCGATTTACCATCGCTGGAGAGTGGTGCACCATGGTACTGTTCCATTTCAAACCCATGCACACATTTCTAAAAGTCGTACGGCACTGTTTCCCCATTTCGGACGGATGTTGCACCTTGCACCGTGGATGTTGCACCCTGTAGATATCAATCATTCGGACGGCCATAACTTCTGGCTCGTTTAGAGTTACGGGAGCCACAAACAGTCAAAACGAAGGCCTCTATGAGTTCTACGGCTTTGATAGCTTTCAGCCATCAATGAATAGTTTAAAGCCCAAAAAAGAAGATCCGAATCTCGATCCGGTCTTGGATGTTTTTTACCCATCGTTTTTTCGACACGTGGATTTTTACATTAAAACGGGACTACCGTCACTGGTCTTCGATTTACCATCCCTGGAGAGTGGTGCACCATGGTACTGTTCCGTTTCAAATCCATGCATGCATTTCTAAAAGTCGTACGGCACTGTTTCCCCATTTCGGACGGATGTTGCACCTTGTAGATATCAATTATTCGGACGGCCATAACTTCTGGCTCGTTTAGAGTTACGGGAGCCACAACCAGTCAAAACGAAGGCCTCTGTGAGTTCTATGGCTTTGACAGCTTTCAACCATCAATGAATAGTTTAAAGCCCAAAAAAGAAGATCCGAATCTCGATCCGGTCTCGGATGTTTTTTACCCATCGTTTTTTCGACACGTGGATTTTTACATTAAAACGGGATTACCGTCACTGGTCTTCGATTTACCATCCCTGGAGAGTGGTGCACCATGGTACTGTTCCGTTTCAAATCCATGCACGCATTTCTTAAAGTCGTACGGCACTGTTTTCCCATTTCGGACGGATGTTGCTTCTTGCAACGTGGATGTTGCACCTTGTAGATATCGATTATCCGGACGGCCATAACTTCTGGCTGGTTTAGATTTACGGGAGCCATAACCAGTCAAAACAAAGGCCTCTGTGAGTTCTACGGTTTTGACAGCTTTCAGCCGCCAATGGATAGTTTAAAGCCTTAAAAAGACGATCCGAATCTCGATCGGGTCTTGGATGTTTTTACCCTTCGTTTTTTCAACACGTGGATTTTTACGGTAAAACGGGATTACCGTGGCTAGTCTTTGATTTACCATCGTTGGAGAATGGTGCACCATGGTACTATTCCGTTTCAAATCCATGCACGCATTTCTAAAAGTCGTACGGCACTGTTTTCCCATTTCGAACGGATGTTGCACCTTGCACCGTGGGTATTTCACCCTGTAGATATAGATTATTCGGACGGCCATAACTTCCGGCTCTTTTATAGTTATGAGAGCCATAACTAGTCAAAACGAAGGCATCTGTTAGTTCTACGGTTTTGACAGATTTCAGCCATTAATGGATAGTTTAAAGCCAAAAAAATACAATCGGAATCTCGATCGGGTCTTGGATGTTTTTTACCCTTCGTTTTTTCGACACGTGGATTTTTACGGTTAAACGGGATTACCGTGGCTGGTCTTCGATTTACCATCGCTGGAGAGTGGTGCACCATGGTACTGTTCCATTTCAAATCCATGCACGCATTTCTAAAAGTCATGCGACACTGTTTCCCCATTTCGGACGGATGTTGCACCTTGCACCGTGGATGTAGCACTCTTTAGATATCGATTTTTCGGACGGCCATAACTTCTGGCTCGTTTAGAGTTAGGGGAGCCGTAACCGGTCAAAACTAAGGCGTCTGTGAGTTCTACGGCTTTGACAGCTATCATCCATCAATGGATAGTTTAAAGCCAAAAAAAGACGATCCGAATCTCGATCGGGTCTTGGATGATTTTTACCCTTCGTTTTTTCGACACGTTGATTTTTACGTTAAAACGGGATTACCGTGGCTGGTCTTCAATTTACCATCGCTGGTGAGTGGTGCACCATGGTACTGTTCTGTTTCAAATCCATGCGCGCATTTCTAAAAGTCGTACAACACTTTTTCCCCATTTCGGACGGATGTTGCACCTTGCACCGTGGATGTTGCACCCTGTAGATATCGATTATTCGGACGACCATAACTTCTGGCTCTTTAGAGTTACGGGAGCCATAACCAGTCAAAAGGATGGCCTTTGTGAGTTCTACGGCTTTGACAGCTTTCAGCCATCAACGAATAGTTTAAAGCCCAAAAAAGACGATCTAAATCTCGATCGGGTCTCGGATGTTTTTTACCCTTTTGTTTCTTCGACACGTGGATTTTTGCGGTAAAACATGATTACCGTGGCTGGTCTTTGATTTACCATCGCTGGAGAGTGGTGCACCATGGTACTTTTCCGTTTCAAATCCAAGCACGCATATCTAAAAGTCGTGCGGCACTGTTTCCCTATTTCGAGCGGATGCTGCACCTTGCACCGTGGATGTTGCACCCTATAGAAATCGATTATTCGGACGACCATAACTTCTGGCTCGTTTAGAGTTACGGGAGCCATAACCCGTCAAAACGAAGACCTTTGTGAGTTCTACGGCTTTGACAGCTTTCAGCCGTCAGTGGCTAGTTTAAAGCCCAAAAAAGACGATCCGAATCTCGATCGGGTCTCGGATGTTTTTTACCCATCGTTTTTTCGACACGTGGATTTTTACATTAAAACGGGATTACCGTGGCTGGTCTTCGATTTACCATCGCTGGAGAGTGGTGCACCATGGTACTGTTCCGTTTCAAATCCATGCATGCATTTCTAAAAGTAGTACGGCACTGTTTCCCCATTTCAGGCGGATGTTGCACCGTGGATGTTGCACCTTGTAGATATCGATTATTCGGACGGCCATAACATCTGGCTCGTTTAGAGTTACGGGAGCCATAACTAGTCAAAACAAAGGCCTCTGTGTGTTCTACGGTTTTGACAGCTTTCAGCTATCAATGGATAGTATAAAGCCCAAAAAAGACGATCCGAATCTCGATCGGGTCTTGGATGTTTTTCACCCTTCGTTTTTTCAACACGTGGATTTTTACGGTAAAACGGGATTACCGTGGCTGGTCTTCGATTTACCATCGCTGGAGAATGGTGCACCGTGGTACTGTTCCGTTTCAAATCTATGCACGCATTTCTAAAAGTTGTACGACACTGTTTCCCTATTTCGAACGGATGTTGCACGTTGCACCGTGGATGTTGCACCCTGTAGATATCGATTATTCGGACGGCCATAACTTCTGGCTCGTTTAGAGTTACGGGAGCCATAACCAGTCAAAACGAAGGCCTCTGTAGTTCTACGGCTTTGACAGCTTTCAGCTGTTAATGGATAGTTTAAAGCCCAAAAAAGACGATCCGAATCTCAATCGGGTCTTGGATGTTTTTTACCCTTTGATTTTTCGACACGTGGATTTTTACGGTTAAACGGGATTACCGTGGCTGGTCTTCGATTTACCATCGCTGGAGAGTGGTGCACCACGGTACTGTTCCGTTTCAAATCCATGCACGCAATTCTAAAAGTCGTGCGGCACTGTTTCCCCATTTCGGACAGATGTTGCACCTTGCACCGTGGATGTAGCACTCTGTAGATATCGATTTTTCGGACGGCTATAACTTCTGGCTCGTTTAGAGTTATGGGAGCCGTAACCAGTCAATACGAAGGCGTTTGTGAGTTCTACGGCTTTGACGGCTATAATCCATCAATGGATAGTTTAAAGCCCAAAAAAGATGATCCGAATATCGATCGGGTCTCGGATGTTTTTTACCCTTCATTTTTTCGACACGTTGATTTTTACGTTAAAACAGGATTACCGTGGCTGGTCTTCGATTTACCATCGCTGGAGAGTGGTGTACCATGGTACTGTTCTGTTTCAAATCCATGCATGCATTTCTAAAAGTCGTATGGCACTGTTTCCCCATTTCGGACGGATGTTGCACCTTGCACCGTGGATGTTGCACCCTGTAGATATCGATTATTCGGACGACCATAACTTCTGCCTCGTTTAGAGTTACGGGAGCCATAACCAGTCAAAATGAAGGCCTCTGTGAGTTCTACGGCTTTGACAGCTTTCAGCCATCAATGGATAGTTTAAAGCCAAAAAAGACTATCCGAATCTCGATCGGGTCTCGGATGTTTTTACCCTTCGTTTTTTCGACACGTGGATTTTTACGTTAAAACAGGATTACCGTGGCTGCTCCTCGATTAACCATCGCTGGAGAGTGGTGCACCATGGTACTGTTCCTTTTCAAATCCATGCACGCATTTCTAAAAGTCGTACGGCACTGTTTCCCCATTTCAGACAGATGTTGCACCTTGCACAGTGGATGTTGCACCCTGTAGATATCGATTATTCGGACGGCCATAAATTTTGGCTCGTTTAGAGTTACGGTAGCCATAACCAGTCAAAAGAAGGCCTCTGTGAGTTCTACGGCTTTGACAGCTTTCAGCCGTCAATGGATAGTTCAAATCCCAAAAAAGACGATCCGAATCTCGATCGGGTCTCGGATGTTTTTTACCCTTCGTTTTTTCGACACGTGGATTTTTACGTTAAAATGGGATTACCGTGGCTGGTCTTCGACTTACCATCGGTGGAGAGTGGTGCACCATGGTACTGTTCCATTTCAAATCCGTGCACGCATTTCTAAAAGTCGTACGACACTGTTTTCCCATTTCGAACGGATGCTGCACGTTGCACCGTGGATGTTGCACCCTGTAGATATCGATTATTCGGACGGCCATAACTTCTGGCTCGTTTAGAGTTACGGGAGCCAAAACCAGTCAAAATGAAGGCCTCTGTGAGTTCTACGGCTTTGATAGATTTCGGCCAGCAATGGATAGATTAAAGCCAAAAAAAGACGATCCGAATCTCGATCGGGTCTCGGATGCATTTTACCCTTCGTTTTTTCGACACGTGGATTTTTATGGTTAAACGGGATTACCGTGGCTGGTCTTCAATTTACCATCATTGGAGTGTGGTGCACCATGGTACGGTTCCATTTCAAATCCATGCACGCATTTCTAAAAGTCGTACGACACTGTTTCCTCATTTCGGACGGATGTTGCACCTTGCACCGTGGATGTTGCACCCTGTAGATATCGATTATTCGGACGGCCATAACTTCTGGCTCGTTTAGAGTTACGGGAGCCATAAACAGTCAAAACGATGGCCTTTGTGAGTTCTACGGCTTTGACAGCTATCATCCGTCAATGGGTAGTTTAAAGCCCAAAAAATACGATCCGAATCTCGATCGGGTCTCGGATGTTTTTTACCCTTCGTATTTTCGACACGTTGATTTTTACGTTAAAACGGGATTACCGTGGCTAGTCTTCGATTTACCATCGCTACAGAGTGGTGCACCATGGTACTGTTCCGTTTCAAATCCATGCACGCATTTCTAAAAGTCGTACGGCACTGTTTCCCCATTTCGGACGGATGTTGCACCTTGCACCGCGGATGTTGCACCTTGTATATATCGATTATTCGGACGACCGTAACTTCTGGCTCGTTTAGAGTTACGGGAGCCATAACCAGTCAAAACGAAGGCCTCTGTGTGTTCTACGGCTTTGACAGCTTTTAGCCATCAATGGATAGTTTAAAGCCCAAAAAGATGATCCGAATGTCGATCGGGTCTCGGATGTTTTTTACCCTTCGTTTTTTTCGACACGTGGATTTTTAAGGTAAAACGGGAATACCGTGGCTGGACTTCGATTTACCATCGCTGGAGAGTGGTGCACCATGGTACTGTTCCGTTTGAAATCCATGCACGCATTTCTAAAATTCGTACGACACTGTTTCCCCATTTCGAACGGATGTTGCCCCTTGCACCGTGGATGTTGCACCCTGTAGATATCGATTATTCGGACGGCCATAACTTCTGGCTCGTTTAGAGCTAAGGGAGCCATAACCAGTCAAAACGAAGGCCTTTGTGAGTTCTACGGCTTTGGCAGCTTTCAGCCGTCAATGGATAGTTTAAAGCCCAAAAAGACGATCCGAATCTCGATCGGGTCTCGGTTGTTTTTTACCCTTCGTTTTTTCGACAGGTGTACTTTTACGGTTAAACGGGATTACCGTGGCTGATCTTCGATTTACCATCGCTGGAGAGTGGTGCACCATGGCACTGTTCTGTTTCAAATCCATGCACGCATTTCTAAAAGCCGTACGGCACTGTTTCCCCATTTCGGACGGATGTTGCACCTTCACCGTGGATGTTGCACCCAGTAGATATCGATTAATCGGACAGCCATAACTTCTGTCTCGTATAGAGTTACGGGAGCCATAACCAGTCAAAACGAAGGCCTCTGTGAGTTCTACGGCTTTGACGGCTTTCAGCCGTCAATGGATAGTTTAAAGTCCAAAAAAGACGATCCGAATCTCGATCGGGTCTCTGATGTTTTTTACGCTTCGTTTTTTCGACACGTGGATTTTTACGTTAAAACGGGATTACCGTGGCTGGTCTTCAATTTACCATCGCTGGAGAGTGGTGCACCATGGTACTGTTCCGTTTCAAATCCATGGATGCATTTCTAAAAGTCGTACGACACTATTTCGCCATTTCGGACGGATGTTGCACCTTGCACCGTTGATGTTGCACCCTGTAGGTATCAATTATTCGGACGGCCATAACTTCTGGCTCGTTTAGAGTTACGGAAGCCATAACCAGTCAAAACGAAGGCATCTGTGAGTTCTACGGCTTTGACGGCTTTCAGCCATCAACGGATAGTTTAAAGCCCAAAAAAGACTATCCGAATCTCGATCGGGTCTCGGATGTTTTTTACCCTTCCTTTTTTCGACACGTGGATTTTTACGGTAAAACGGGATTACCGTGGCTGGTCTTCGATTTACCATCGCTGGAAAGTGGTGCACCATGGAACTGTTCTGTTTCAAATCCATATACGCATTACTAAAAGCCGTACGGCACTGTTTCCCCATTTTGGACGGATGTTGCGCCTTCACCGTGGATGTTGCACCCAGTAGATATCGATTATTCGGACGACTATAACTTCTGGCTCGTTTAGAGTTACGGGAGCCATAACTAGTCAAAACGAAGGCGTCCGTGAGTTCTACGGCTTTGACAGCTTTCAGGTGTCAATGGATAGTTTAAAACCCAAAAAAGACTATCCGAATCTCGATCGGGTCTCGGATGTTTTTTACCCTTCGTTTTTTCGACACGTGGATTTTTACGTTAAAACGTGATTACCGTGGCCAGTCTTCGATTTACCATCGCTGGAGAGTAGTGTACCATGGTACCGTTCCGTTTCAAATCCGTGCACGCATTTCTAAAAGTCGTACGACACTGTTTCGCCATTTCGGACGGATGTTGCACCTTGCACCGTTGATGTTGCAACCTGTAGATATCAATTATTCGGACGGCTATAACTTCTGGGTCGTTAGGAGTTACGGGAGCCATAACCAGTCAAAACGAAGGCCTCTGTGAGTTCTACGGCTTTGACAGCTTTCAGCCGTCAATGGATAGTTTAAAGCCCAAAAAGGACTATCCGAATCTCGATCGGGTCTCGGATGTTTTTTACCCTTCGTTTTTTCGACACGTGGATTTTTACGGTAAAATGGGATTACCGTGGCTGGTCTTCGATTTACCATCGCTGGAGAGTGGTGCACCAAGGAACTGTTCCGTTTCAAATCCATGCACGCATTTCTAAAAGCCGTACGACACCGTTTCCCCATTTCGGACGGATGTTGCACCATCACCGTGGATGTTGCACCCAGTAGATATCGATTATTCAGACAGCCATAACTTCTGGCTCGTTTAGAGTTACGGGAGCCATAACTAGTCAAATCGAAGGCATCTGTGAGTTCTGTGGCTTTGGCAGCTTTCAGTTGTCAATGGATAGTTTAAAGCCTAAAAAAGACTATCCGAATCTCGATCGGGTCTCGGATGTTTTTTACCCTTCGTTTTTTCGACACGTGGATTTTTACGTTATAACGTGATTACCGTGGCTGGTCTTCGATTTACCATTGCTGGAGAGTGGTGCACCATGGTACTGTTCCGTTTCAAATCCATGCACGCATTTCTAAAAGTCCTACGACACTGTTTCGCCATTTCGGACGGTTGTTGCACCTTGCACCGTTGATGTTTCATCCTGTAGACATCAATTATTCGGACGGCCATAACTTCTGGCTCATTTAGAGTTACGGGAGCCATGACCAGTCAAAACGAAGGCCTCTGTGAGTTCTACGGCTTTGACCACTTTCAGCTATCAATGGATAGTTTAAAGCCCAAAAAAGACTATCCGAATCTCGATCGTGTCTCGGATGTTTTTTACCCTTCGTTTTTTCGACACGTGGATTTTTACGGTAAAACGGGATTACCGTGGCTAGTCTCCGATTTACCATCGTTGGAGAGTGGTGCACCATGAAACTGTTCCGTTCCAAATCCATGCACGCATTTTTAAAAGCCGTACGGCACTGTTTCCCCATTTTGGACGGATGTTGCACCTTCACCGTGGATGTTGCACCCAGTAGATATCGATTATTCGGACGGCTATAACTTCTGGCTCGTTTTGAGTTATGGGAGCCATAACTAGTCAAAACGAAGGCGTCTGTGATTTCTACGGCTTTGACAGCTTTCAGGTGTCAATGGATAGTGTAAAGGCCAAAAAAGACTATCCGAATCTCGATCGGGTCTCGGATGTTTTTTACCCTTCGTTTTTTCGACACGTGGATTTTTACGTTAAAACGTGATTACCGTGGCTGGTCTTCGATTTACCATCGCTGGAGAGTGATGCACCATGGTACCGTTCCGTTTCAAATCCGTGCACGCATTTCTAAAAGTCGTACGACACTGTTTCGCCATTTCGGACGGATGTTGCACCTTGCACCGTTGATGTTGCAACCTGTAGATATCAATTATTCGGACGGCTATAACTTCTGGGTCGTTAGGAGTTACGGGAGCCATAACCAGTCAAAACGAAGGCCTCTGTGAGTTCTACGGCTTTGACAGCTTTCAGCCGTCAATGGATAGTTTAAAGCCCAAAAAGGACTATCCGAATCTCGATCGGGTCTCGGATGTTTTTTACCCTTCGTTTTTTCGACACGTGGATTTTTACGGTAAAATGGGATTACCGTGGCTGGTCTTCGATTTACCATCGCTGGAGAGTGGTGCACCAAGGAACTGTTCCGTTTCAAATCCATGCACGCATTTCTAAAAGCCGTACGACACCGTTTCCCCATTTCGGACGGATGTTGCACCTTCACCGTGGATGTTGCACCCAGTAGATATCGATTATTCAGACAGCCATAACTTCTGGCTCGTTTAGAGTTACGGGAGCCATAACTAGTCAAATCGAAGGCATCTGTGAGTTCTGTGGCTTTGGCAGCTTTCAGTTGTCAATGGATAGTTTAAAGCCTAAAAAAGACTATCCGAATCTCGATCGGGTCTCGGATGTTTTTTACCCTTCGTTTTTTCGACACGTGGATTTTTACGTTATAACGTGATTACCGTGGCTGGTCTTCGATTTACCATCGCTGGAGAGTGGTGCACCATGGTACTGTTCCGTTTCAAATCCATGCACGCATTTCTAAAAGTCCTACGACACTGTTTCGCCATTTCGGACGGTTGTTGCACCTTGCACCGTTGATGTTTCATCCTGTAGACATCAATTATTCGGACGGCCATAACTTCTGGCTCATTTAGAGTTACGGGAGCCATGACCAGTCAAAACGAAGGCCTCTGTGAGTTCTACGGCTTTGACCACTTTCAGCTATCAATGGATAGTTTAAAGCCCAAAAAAGACTATCCGAATCTCGATCGTGTCTCGGATGTTTTTTACCCTTCGTTTTTTCGACACGTGGATTTTTACGGTAAAACGGGATTACCGTGGCTAGTCTCCGATTTACCATCGTTGGAGAGTGGTGCACCATGAAACTGTTCCGTTCCAAATCCATGCACGCATTTTTAAAAGCCGTACGGCACTGTTTCCCCATTTTGGACGGATGTTGCACCTTCACCGTGGATGTTGCACCCAGTAGATATCGATTATTCGGACGGCTATAACTTCTGGCTCGTTTTGAGTTATGGGAGCCATAACTAGTCAAAACGAAGGCGTCTGTGATTTCTACGGCTTTGACAGCTTTCAGGTGTCAATGGATAGTGTAAAGGCCAAAAAAGACTATCCGAATCTCGATCGGGTCTCGGATGTTTTTTACCCTTTGTTTTTTCGACACGTGGATTTTTACGTTAAAACGTGATTACCGTGGCTGGTCTTCGATTTACCATCGCTGGAGAGTGATGCACCATGGTACTGTTCCGTTTCAAATCCATGCACGCATTTCTAAAAGTCGTACGACACTGTTTCGCCATTAAGGACGGATGTTGCACCTTGCACCATTGATGTTGCACCCTGTAGATATCAATTATTCGGACGGCTATAACTTCTGGCTCGTTAAGAGTTACGGGAGCCATAACTAGTCAAAATGAAGGCCTCTGTGAGTTCTATGGCTTTGACAGCTTTCAGCCGTCAATGGATAGTTTAAACCCAAAAAGGACTATCCGAATCTCGATCGGGTCTCAGATGTTTTTTACCCTTCGTTTTTTCGACACGTGGATTTTTACGGTAAAACGGGATTACCGTGGCTGGTCTTCGATTTACCATCGCTGGAGAGTGGTACACCATGGCACTGTTCTGTTTCAAATCCATGCATGCATTTCTAAAAGCCGTACGACACTGTTTCCCCATTTCGGACGGATGTTGCACCTTCACCGTGGATGTTGCACCCAGTAGATATCGATTATTCGGACGGCCTTAATTTCTGGCTCTTTTAGAGTTACGGGAGCCATAACCAGTCAAAACGAAGTCGTCTATGAGTTCTACGGCTTTGACAGCTTTCAGTTGTCAATGGATAGTTTAAAGGCCAAAAAGACTATCCGATTCTCGATCGGGTCTCGGATGTTTTTTACCCTTCGTTTTTTCGACACGTGGATTTTTACGTTAAAACGTGATTACCGTGGCTGGTCTTCGATTTACCATCGCTGGAGAGTGGTGCACCATGGTACTGTTCCGTTTCAAATCCATGCACGCATTTCTAAAAGTCGTACGACACTGTTTCGCCATTTCGGACGGATGTTGCACCTTGCACCGTTGATGTTGCACCCTGTAGATATCAATTATTCGGACGGCTATAACTTCTGGCTCGTTAAGAGTTACGGGAGGCATAACCATTCAAAACGAAGGCCTCTGTGAGTTCTACGGCTTTGACAGCTTTCAGCCGTCAATGGATAGTTTAAAGCCCAAAAAAGACTATCCGAATCTCGATCGGGTCTCGGATGTTTTTTACGCTTCGTTTTTTCGACACGTGGATTTTTACGTTAAAACGTGATTACCGTGGCTGGTCTTCGATTTACCATCGCTGGAGAGTGGTACGCCATGGTACTGTTCCGTTTCAAATCCATGCACGCATTTCTAAAAGGCGTACGGCACTGTTTCGCCATTTCGGACGGATGTTGCACCTTCACCGTGGATGTTGCACCCAGTAGATATCGATTATTCGGATGGCCATAACTTCGGGCTCGTTTAGAGTTACGGGAGCCATAACCAGTCAAAACGATGGCGTCTGTGAGTTCTATGGCTTTTACAGCCATAACCTTGCACCCTATATATATCGATTATTCGGACGGCCATAACTTCTGGCTCGTTTAGAGTTACGGGAGCCATAACCATTTAAAACGAAGGCCTTTGTGAGTTCTATGGCTTTGACAGCTTTTAACCGTCAATGGATAGTTTAATGCCCAAAAAAGACGATCCGAATCTCGATCGGGTCTCGGTTGTTTTTTACCCTTCGTTTTTTCGACACGTGGACTTTTACGGTTAAACGGGATTACCGTGACTGATCTTCGATTTACCATTGCTGGAGAGTGGTGCGCCGATGTTGCACCCAGTAGATATCGATTATTCGGACGGCCATAACTTCTGGCTCGTTTAGAGTTATGGGAGTCATAACCAGTCAAAACGAAGGCGTCTGTGAATTCTACGGCTTTGGCAGCTTTCAGCCGTCAATGGATAGTTTAAAGCCCAAGAAAGACTATCTGAATCTCGATCGGGTCTCGGATGTTTTTTACCCTTCGTTTTTTCGACACGTGGATTTTTACGTTAAAACGGGATTACCGTGGCTAGTCTTCGATTTACCATCGCTGGAGAGTGGTGCACCATGGTACTATTCCGTTTCAAATCCATGCACGCATTTCTAAAAGTCATACGACACTGTTTCGCCATTTTAGACGGATGTTGCACCTTGCACCGTTGATGTTGCACCCTGTAGATATTAATTATTCGGACGGCCATTACTTCTGGCTCGTTTAGAGTAACGGGAGCCATAACCAGTCAAAACGAAGGCCTCTGTGAGTTCTACGGCTTTGACAGCTTTCAGCCGTCAATGGATAGTTTAAAGCCCAAAAAAGACTATCCGAATCTCGATCGGGTCTCGGATGTTTTTTACCCTTCGTTTTTTCGACACGTGGATTTTTACATTAAAACGGAATTACCGTGGCTGGACTTCGATTTACCATCGCTGGAGAGTGGTGCACCATGGTACTGTTCTGTTTCAAATCCATGCACGCATTTCTAAAAGCCGTACGACACAGTTTCCCCATTTCGGACGGATGTTGCACCTTCACCGTGGATGTTGCACCCAGTAGATATCGATTATTCGGACAGCCATAACTTCTGGCTCGTTTAGAGTTACGGGAGCCATAACTAGTCAAAACGAAGGCCTTTGTGAGTTCTACGGCTTTGACGGCTTTCAGCCGTCAATTTATAGTTTAAAGCCCAAAAAACACGATCCGAATCTTGATCGGGTCTCTGATGTTTTTTACCCTTCGTTTTTTCGACACGTGGATTTTTACGTTAAAACGGGATTACCGTGGCTGGCCTTCGATTTACCATCGCTGGAGAGTGGTGCACCGTGGTACTGTTCCGTTTCAAATCCATGCATGCATTTCTAAAAGTCGTACGACACTGTTTCGCCATTTCGGACGGATGTTGCACCTTGCACCGTTGATGTTGCACCTTGTAGATATCAATTATTCAAAAGGCCATAACTTCTGGCTCGTTTAGAGTTACGGGAGCCACAACCAGTCAAAACGAAGGCATCTGTGAGTTCTACGGCTTTGATGGCTTTCAGCCATCAATGGATAGTTTAAAGCCCAAAAAAGACTATCCGAATCTCGATCGGGTCTCGGATGTTTTTTACCCTTCGTTTTTTCGACACGTGGATTTTTACAGTAAAACTGGATTACCGTGGCTGGTCTTCGATTTACCATCGTTGGAGAGTGATGCACCATGGAACTGTTCTGTTTCAAATCGATACACGCATTTCTAAAATCGTACGGCACTGTTTCCCCATTTTGGACGGATGTTGCACCTTCACCGTGGATGTTGCACCCAGTAGATATCGATTATTCGGACGGCTATAACTTCTGGCTCGTTTAGAGTTACGGGAGCCATAACCAGTCAAAACGAAGGCGGCTGTGAGTTCTACGGCTTTGACAGCTTTCAGTTGTCAATGGATAGCTTAAAGCCCAAAAAAGACTATCCGAATCTTGATCGGGTCTCGGACGTTTTTTACCCTTCGTTTTTTCGACATGTGGATTTTTACGTTAAAACGTGATTACCGTGGCTGGTCTTCGATTTACC
Organism: Allium cepa; assembly: GCA_030765085.1. Classification (NCBI taxonomy): domain Eukaryota; kingdom Viridiplantae; phylum Streptophyta; class Magnoliopsida; order Asparagales; family Amaryllidaceae; genus Allium; species Allium cepa. The sequence goes on from CM060930.1 coordinate 248,209,798, forward strand.
ATCGCTGGAGAGTGGTGCACCATGGTACTGTTCCGTTTCAAATCCATGCACGCATTTCTAAAAGTCGTACGACACTGTTTCGCCATTTCGGACGGATGTTGCACCTTGCACCGTTGATGTTGCACCCTGTAGATATCAATTATTCGGATGGCTATAACTTCTGGCTCGTTAAGAGTTACGGGAGCCATAACAAGTCAAAACGAAGGCCTCTGTGAATTTTACGGCTTTGACAGCTTTCAGCCGTCAATGGATAGTTTAAAGCCCAAAAAGGACTATCCGAATCACGATCGGGTCTCGGATGTTTTTTACCCTTCATTTTTTCGACAGTGGAGTTTTACGGTAAAACGGGATTACCGTGGCTGGTCTTCGATTTACCATCGCTGGAGAGTGGTGCACCAGGGAACTGTTCCGTCTCAAATCCATGCACGCATTTCTAAAAGCCGTACGGCACTGTTTCCCCATTTCGGACGGATGTTGCACCTTCACCGTGGATGTTGCACCCAGTAGATATCGATTATTCGGACGGCCATAACTTCTGGCTCGTATAGAGTTACGGGAGCCATAACCAGTCAAAACGAAGGCGTCTGTGAGTTCTACGGCTTTGGAAGCTTTCAGCCGTCAATGGATAGTTTAAAACCCAAAAAAGACTATCCGAATCTCGAACGGGTCTCGGATGTTTTTTACCCTTCGTTTTTTCGACACGTTGATTTTTACGTTAAAACGTGATTACCGTGGCTGGTGTTCGATTTACCATCGCTGGAGAGTGGTGCACCATGGTACTGTTCCGTTTCAAATCCATGCACGCATTTCTAAAAAGCGTACGACACTGTTTCGCCATTTCGGACGGATGTTGCACCCAGTAGATATCGATTATTCAGACAGCCATAACTTCTGGCTCGTTTAGAGTTACGGGAGCCATAACTAGTCAAAACGAAGGCCTCTGTGAGTTCTACAGCTTTGACGGCTTTCAGCCGTCAATGGATAGTTTAAAGCCCAAAAAAGTCTATCAGAATCTCGATCGGGTCTCGGATGTTTTTTAACCTTCGTTTTTTCGACACGTGGATTTTTACGTTAAAACGGAATTACCGTGGCTGGTCTTCGATTTACCGTCGCTGGAGAGTGGTGCACCATATTGCTGTTCTGTTTCAAATCCATGCACGCATTTCTAAAAGCCGTACGGCACTGTTTCCCCATTTCGGACGGATGTTGCACCTTCACCGTGGATGTTGCACCCGGTAGATATCGATTATTCGGACGCCCATAACTTCTGGCTCGTTAAGGGTTCCGGGAGCCATAACCAGTCAAAACGAAGGCGTCTGTGCGTTCTACGGCTCTGACAGCTTTCAGTTGTCAATGGATAGTTTAAATCCCAAAAAAGACTATCCGAATCTCGATCGGGTCTCGGATGTTTTTTACCCTTCGTTTTTTCGACACGTGGATTTTTACGTTAAAACGTGATTACCGTGGCTGGTGTTCGATTTACCATCGCTGGAGAGTGGTGCACCATGGTACTGTTCCGTTTCAAATCCATGCACGCATTTCTAAAAGTCGTACGACACTGTTTTGCCATTTCGGACGGATGTTGCACTTTGCACCGTTGATGTTGCACCCAGTATATATGAATTATTCGGACGGCTATAACTTCTGGCTCGTTAAGAGTTACGGGAGCCATAACCAGTCAAAACGAAGGCCTTTGTGAGTTCTAAGGCTTTGACAGCTTTCAGCCGTCAATGGATAGTTTAAATCCCAAAAAAGACTATCTGAATCTCGATCGAATCTCGGATGTTTTTTACCCTTCGTTTTTTCGACACGTGGATTTTTACGTTAAAACGGGATTACCATGGCTAATCTTCGACTTACCATCGCTGGAGAGTGGTGCACCATGGTACTGTTCCGTTTCAAATCCATGCACGCATTTATAAAAGTCGTACGACACTGTTTCTCCATTTCAGACGGATGTTGCACCTTGCACCGTTGATGTTGCACCCTGTGGATATCAATTATTCGGACGGCCATAACTTCTGGCTCGTTTAGAGTTACGGGAGCTATAACAAGTCAAAACGAAGGCCTCTGTGAGTTCTACGGCTTTGACAGCTTTCAGCCGTCAATGGATAGTTTAAAGCCCAGAAAAGACTATCCGAATCTCGATCGAATCTCGGATGTTTTTTACCCTTTGTTTTTTCGACACGTGGATTTTTACGTTAAAACGGGATTACCGTGGCTGGTCTTCGATTTACCATCGCTGGAGAGTGGTGCACCATGGTACTGTTCCGTTTCAAATCCATGCACGCATTTCTAAAAGCCGTACGGCACTGTTTCCCCATTTCGGACGGATGTTGCAACTTCACCGTGGATGTTGCACCCAGTAGATATCGATTATTCGGACAGCCATAACTTCTGGCTCGTTTAGAGCTACGGGAGCCATAACAAGTCAAAACGAAGGCCTCTGTGAGTTCTACGGCTTCGACAGCTTTCAGCCGTCAATGGATAGTTTAGCCCAAAAAATACGATCCGAATCTAGATCGGGTCTCTAATGTTTTTTACCCTTCGTTTTTTCGACACATGGATTTTTACGTTAAAACGGGATTACCGTGGTTGGCCTTCGATTTACCATCGCTGGAGAGTGGTGCACCATAGTATTATTTCGCTTCAAATCCATGCACGCATTTCTAAAAGTCGTACGACACTGTTTCGCCATTTCGGACGGATGTTGCACCTTGCACCGTTGATGTTTCATCCTGTAGATATCAATTATTCGGACGGCCATAACTTCTGGCTCGTTTAGAGTTACGGGAGCCAAAACCAGTCAAAACGAAGGCCACTGTGAGTTCTACGGCTTTGACCGCTTTCAGCCGTCAATGGATAGTTTAAAGCCCAAAAAAGACTATCCGAATCTCGATCGGGTCTCGGATGTTTTTTACCCTTCGTTTTTTCGACACGTGGATTTTTACGTTAAAACGGGATTACCGTGGCTAGTCTTCGATTTACCATCGCTGGAGAGTGGTGCACCATGGAACTGTTCCGTTTCAAATCCATGCACGCATTTCTAAAAGCCGTACGGCACCGTTTCCCTATTTCGGACGGATGTTGCACCTTCACCGTGGATGCTGCACCCAGTAGATATCGATTATTCGGACGGCCTTAATTTCTAGCTCGTTTAGAGTTATGGTAGCCATAACCAGTCAAAACGAAGTCGTCTGTGAGTTCTACGGCTTTGACAGCTTTCAGTTGTCAATGGATAGTTTAAAGCCCAAAAATGACTATCCGATTCTCGATCGGGTCTCGGATGTTTTTTAACCTTCGTTTTTTCGACACGTGGATTTTTACGTTAAAACGTGATTATCGTGGCTGGTCTTCGATTTACCGTCGCTGGAGAGTGGTGCATCATATTGCCGTTCTGTTTCAAATCCATGCACGGATTTCTAAAAGTCGTACGACACTGTTTCGCCATTTCGGACGGATGTTGCACCTTGCACCGTTGATGTCGCACCCTGTAGATATCAATTATTCGGACGACTATAATTTCTGGCTCGTTAAGAGTTACGGGAGCCATAAATAGTCAAAACGAAGGCCTCTGTGATTTCTACGGCTTTGACAACTTTCAGCCGTCAATGGATAGTTTAAAGCCCAAAAAAGACTATCCGAATCTCGATCGGGTCTCGGATGTTTTTTACCCTTCGTTTTTTCGACACGTGGATTTTTACGTTAAAACGTGATTACCGTGGCTGGTGTTCGATTTACCATCGCTGGAGAGTGGTGCACCATGGTACTGTTCCGTTTCAAATCCATGCACGCATTTCTAAAAAGCGTACGACACTGTTTCGCCATTTCGGACGGATGTTGCACCTTCACCGTGGATGTTGCACCCAGTAGATATCGATTATTCGGATGGCCATAACTTCGGGCTCGTTTAGAGTTACGCAAGCCTTAACCAGTCAAAACGAAGGCGTCTGTGAGTTCTACGGCTTTGACAGCTTTCAGTTGTCAATGGATAGTTTAAAGCCCAAAAAAGTCTATCCGAATCTCGATCGGGTCTCGGATGTTTTTTACCCTTCGTTTTTTCGACACGTGGATTTTTACGTTAAAACGTGATTACCGTGGCTGGTCTTCGATTTACCATCGTTGGAGAGTGGTGCACCATGGTACTGTTCCGTTTCAAATCCATGCACGCATTTCTAAAAGTCGTATGACGCTGTTTCGCCATTTCGGACGGATGTTGCACCTTGCACCGTTGATATTGCACCCAGTATATATCAATTATTCGGACGGCTATAACTTCTGGCTCATTAAGATTTACGGGAGTCATAACCAGTCAAAACGAAGGCCTCTGTGAGTTCTACGGCTTTGACAGCTTTCAGCCGTCAATGGATAGTTTAAAGCCCAAAAAAGACTATCTGAATCTCGATCGAATCTCGGATGTTTTTTACCCTTCGTTTTTTCGACACGTGGATTTTTACGTTAAAACGGGATTACCATAGCTAGTCTTCGACTTACCATCGCTGGAGAGTGGTGCACCATGGTACTGTTCCATTTCAAATCCATGCATGCATTTCTAAAAGTCGTACGACACTGTTTCGCCATTTCAGACGGATGTTGCACCTTGCACCGTTGATGTTGCACCCTGTGGATATCAATTATTCGGACGACCATAACTTCTGGCTCGTTTAGAGTTAAGGGAGCCATAACAAGTCAAAACGAAGGCTCTGTGAGTTCTACGGCTTTGACAGCTTTCAGCCGTCAATGGATAGTTTAAAGCCCAAAAAAGACTATCCGAATCTCGGTCGGATCTCGGATGTTTTTTACCCTTTGTTTTTTCGACACGTGGATTTTTACGTTAAAACGGGATTACCGTGGATGGTCTTCGATTTTCCATCGCTGGAGAGTGGTGCACCATGGTACTGTTCCGTTTCAAATCCATGCACGCATTTCTAAAAGCCGTACGACACTGTTTCCCCATTTCGGACGGATGTTGCACCTTCACCGTGGATGTTGCACCCTGCAGATATCGATTAATCGGACAGCCATAACTTCTGGCTCGTTTAGAGTTACGGGAGCCATAACAAGTCAAAACGAAGGCTTTTGTGAGTTCTACGGTTTCGACAGCTTTCAGCCGTCAATGGATAGTTTAGCCCAAAAAATACGATACGAATCTCGATCGGGTCTCTAATGTTTTTTACCCTTCGTTTTTTCGACACATGGATTTTTACGTTAAAACGGGATTACCGTGGTTGGCCTTCGATTTACCATCGCTGGAGAGTGGTGCACCATGGTACTATTACGTTTCAAATCCACGCATGCATTTCTAAAAGTCGTACGACACTGTTTCGCCATTTCGGACGGATGTTGCACCTTGCACCGGTGATGTTTCATCCTGTAGACATCAATTATTCGGACGGCCATAACTTCTGGCTCGTTTAGAGTTACGGGAGCCATAACCAATCAAAACGAAGGCCTCTGTGAGTTCTACGGCTTTGACAGCTTTCAGCTATCAATGGATAGTTTAAAGCCCAAAAAGACTATCCGAATCTCGATCGGGTCTCGGATGTTTTTTACCCTTTGTTTTTTCGACACGTGGATTTTTACGGTAAAACGGGATTACCGTGGCTGGTCTTTTATTTACCATCGCTGGAGAGTGGTGCACCATGGTACTGTTCCGTTTCAAATCCATGCACGCAATTCTAAAATCCGTACGGCACTGTTTCCCCATTTTGGACGGATGTTGCACCTTCACCGTTGTTGTTGCGCCCAGTAGATATAGATTATTCGGACGGCCATAACTTCTGGCTCGTTAAGAGTTATGGGAGCCATAACCAGTCAAAATGAAGTCGACTGTGAGTTCTACGGTTTGACAGCTTTCAGTTGTCAATGGATAGTCTAAAGTCCAAAAAAGACTATCCGAATCTCGATCGGGTCTCGGATGTTTGTTACCCTTCGTTTCTTCGACACGTGGATTTTTACGTTAAAACGTGATTACCGTGGCTGGTCTTCGATTTACCATCGCTGGAGAGTGGTGCACCATGGTACTGTTCCGTTTCAAATCCATGCACGCATTTCTAAAAGTCGTACGACACTGTTTCGCCATTTCGGACGAATGTTACACCTTGCACCGTTGATGTTGCACCCTGTAGATATCAATTATTCGGACGGCTATAACTTCTGGGTTGTTAAGAGTTACGGGAGCGAAAACCAGTCAAAACGAAGTCCTCTGTGAGTTCTACGGCTTTGAGCTTTCAGCCGTCAATGGATAGTTTAAAGCCCAAAAAAGACTATCCGAATCTCGATCGGGTCTCGGATGTTTTTTACCCTTCGTTTTTTCGACACGTGGATTTTTACGGTAAAACGGGATTACCGTGGCTGGTCTTCGATTTACCATCGCTAGAGAGTGGTGCACCATGGTACCGTTCCATTTCAAATCCATGCACGCATTTCTAAAAGCCGTACGGCACTGTTTCCCCATTTCGGACGAATGTTGCACCTTCACCGTGGATGTTGCACCCAGTAGATATCGATTATTCGGACGACTATAACTTCTGGCTCGTTTAGAGTTACGGGAGCCATAACAAGTCAAAGCGAAGGCGACTGTGAGTTCTATGACTTTGACAGCTTTCAGTTGTCAATGGATAGTTTAAAGCCCAAAAAAGACTATCTGAATCTCGATTGGGTCTCGGATGTTTTTTACCCTTCGTTTTTTCGACACGTGGATTTTTACATTAAAACGTGATTACCATGGCTGGTCTTCGATTTACCATCGCTGGAGAGTGGTGCACCATGGTACTGTTCCGTTTCAAATCCATGCACGCATTTCGAACAGTCGTACGACACTGTTTCGCCATTTCGGACAGATGTTGCACCTTGCACCGTTGATGTTGCACCCTGTAGATACCAATTATTCGAATGACTATAACTTCTGGCTCGTTAAGAGTTACGGGAGCCATAACTAGTCAAAACGAAGGCCTCTGTGAGTTCTACGGCTTTGACAGCTTTCAGCCGTCAATGGATAGTTTAAAGCCCAAAAAAGACTATCCGAATCTCGATCGGGTCTCGGATGTTTTTTACCCTTCGTTTTTTCGACACGTGGATTTTTACGTTAAACCGTGATTACCGTGGCTGGTCTTCGATTTACCATCGCTGGATAGTGGTGCACCATGGTACTGTTCCATTTCAAATCCATGCACGCATTTCTAAAAGTCGTACGACACTGTTTTGCCATTTCGGACGGATGTTGCACCTTCACCGTGGATGTTGCACCTAGTAGATATCGATTATTCGGACGGCCATAACTTCTGGCTCGTTTAGAGTTACGGGAGCCATAACCAGTCAAAACGAAGGCGTCTATGAGTTCTACGGCTTTGACAGCTTTCATTTGTCAATGGATAGTTTAAAGCCCAAAAAAGACTATCCGAATCTCGATCGGGTCTCGGATGTTTTTTACCCTTCGTTTTTTCGACACGTGGATTTTTACGTTAAAACGTGATTACCGTGGCTGGTCTTCGTTTTACCATCGCTGGAGAGTGGTGCACCATGGTATTGCTCCATTTCGAATCCGTGCACGCATTTCTAAAAGTCATATGACACTGTTTCGCCATTTCGGACGGATGTTGCAACTTGCACCGTTGATGTTGCACCCTGTAGATATCAATTATTCGGACGGCCATAACATCTGGCTCGTTTAGAGTTACGGGAGCCATAACCAGCCAAAACGAAAGCCTTTGTGAGTTCAACCGTTTTGACAGCTTTCAGCCGTCAATGGATAGTTTAAAGCCCAAAAAAGTCTATCCGAATCTCGATCGGGTCTCGGATGTTTTTTACCCTTCGTTTTTTCGACACGTGGATTTTTACGTTAAAACGGGATTACCGTGGCTGGTCTTCGATTTACCATCGTTGGAGAGTGGTGCACCATGGAACTGTTTCGTTTCAAATCCATGCACGCATTTCTAAAAGCCGTACGACACTGTTTCCCCATTTCGGACGGATGTTGCACCTTCACCGTGGATGTTGCACCCGGTAGATATCGATTATTCGGACGACCATAACTTCTGGCTCGTTTAGAGTTCCGGGAGCCATAACCAGTCAAAACGAAGGCGTCTGTGCGTTCTACGGCTCTGACAGCTTTCAATTGTCAATGGATAGTTTAAATCCCAAAAAAGACTATCCGAATCTCGATCGGGTCTCGGATGTTTTTTACCCTTCGTTTTTTCGACACGTGGATTTTTACGTTAAAACGGGATTACCGTGGCTGGTCTTCGATTTACCATTGCTGGATAGTGGTGCACCATGGTACTGTTCTATTTCAAATCCATGCACGCATTTCTAAAAGAGGTACGGCACTGTTTCCCCATTTCGGACAGATGTTGCACCTTCACCGTGGATGTTGCACCCAGTAGATATCGATTATTCGGACAGCCATAACTTCTGGCTCGTTTAGAGTTACGGGAGCCGTAACCAATCAAAACGAAGGCCTCTGTGAGTTCTACGGCTTTGACAGCTTTCAGCCGTCAATGGATAGTTTAAAGCCCAAAAAAGACGATCCGAATCTCGATCGGGTCTCTGATGTTTTTTACCCTTCGTTTTTTCGACACGTGGATTTTTACTTTAAAACGGGATTACCGTGGCTGGCCTTCGATTTACCATCGCTGGAGAGTGGTGCACCATGGTACTTGTTTGTGTCAAAATTGGGCACAACACTCTTCGGGAGTCGTTGAAGAGATAATAGCGAAGAATGTAAATTCAAAACAGATATTATCTAACAAAAACTCCAATCAGCAGTAAAATAAATGCGTAGACAAGCGATTTATAGTGGTTCGGCGTGTTGCTTACGTCCACTATGTAGTGTTTTGATGTTTTATGGATTCTCTTTCAATGATTACAAGTTGTTGCAGCAATCAACAACAAGTTACAACTGGAAATTCGAAATCAATAATGAAATTATGATGTAGGATGATGTAGATCTTGATCCGGCGGATTCTGGGCGCTTGAGAGTCGAAAGATCCTTTTTCTGTTGGCCCTGGGGCTCTATTTATAGGCATAAGCTGCTGATATTTCGCTGAAAACTCGGGAGACCGCTTCTGGCACGTGAGGGGGCCCACACGCCCGGTCTTAGGAAGTTTGGGCCCACTTTGCCATCGGTTCGAACTCCATTCGAACCGATCAAGAATTCATCCAATCGAGGCGAAATTTGGTGTGGGCATTCTTCAACATGTATTCAAGCTTCTGTGAAAATTTCGCGGCATTTGGATCAGTGGATTGGGAGATATGATGGATTCAAAATGGGGTTCACTGCGTGGCTGTTTGGTTCGAAACCATGCATTCGAATCGATGGTTTCGAAACCATGGTGGCGCGTGTCTTCGTGTTGACGTGGAGCGCACACTTCGAATCGATCCGGTCTTCACTCCAAGTTGACCGCTTCGACTCCATATATCTCGGCGCATTCGAAATGATGAAAGACACGTCACCATGGTTGGTTGACCCAGTGGGTTCGAAAGAAGCTTCACAGGTAGGGTCGAACAAGGCTTCTGTGATGGGTTCGAAAAAGGCTACTTTGATGGGTTCGAACAAGGCTTCTGTGATGGGTTCGAACAAGGCTTCTGTGATGGGTTCGAACAACCGAAGCTTAGTGGATTCGAACAAGGATCTCTGGATGGATACGAGCCTCGCAAACTCTCCATGGTCATGAGGTCCACTAGCGCGAACCGGATGGATTCGAAGTTGATGGAGTCGAACCGAGGCATTCCGATGGGTTCGAATGGTGATCGGTTCGAATGGTGCATGACGATGGGTTCGAAGACACCCACCATGATGGGTTCGAAACCAGTGTGTTCCCTTCAAGTTGAACCTGTTTGTGTCAAAATTGGGCACAACACTCTTCGTGAGTCGTTGAAGAGATAATAGTCAAGAATGCAAGTTCAAAACAGATATTATCTAAAAAAAACTCCAATCAACAGTAAAGAAAATGCATAGACAATCGATTTATAGTGGTTCGGCGTGTTGCCTACGTCCACTGTGAAGTTTGTTGTTATTTTATTGATTCTCTTTCAATGTTTACAAGTTGTTACAGCGATCAACAGCGAGTTACAACTGGAAATTCGAAATCAACAATCAAGTTATGATATAGGATGATGGAGATCTTGATCCGGCAGAGTCTGGGCGCCTCAGAGTCAAAGATCCCTTTTCTGTTGGCCCTGGGGCTCTATTTATAGGCGTAGGCTGATGATATTTCGCTGAAAACTCGGGAGACCACGTCTGGCACGTGAGGGGGCCCACACGCACGGTCTCAGGAAGTTTGGGCCTACTTTGGCATCGGTTCGAACTCCATTCGAACCGATCAAGAATTCATCCAATCGAGGTGAAATTTGGCGTAGACATTCTTCAACATGTACGCAAGCTTCAGTGAAAATTTCATGGCATTTGGATCAGTAGGTTAGGAGATATGATGGGTTTGAAATTGGGTTTATTGCTCGGCTGTTTGTTTCGAAACCAAGGTTTCGAACCGATCCTTTCGAATCCATGGAGGCACGTGGCTTTGCGTTGACGTGGAGTGCAAACTTCGAATCGATCCGATCTTCACTCCGTGTTGACCGCTTCGACTCCATATATCTCGGCGTATTCGAACCGATGGAAGACACGTCATCATGGTTGGTTGACCCAGTGGTTTCGAATGAAGCTGCACAGTTGGGTTCGAATAATGACTCCGTGATGGGTTCGAACAAGCACTCCGTGGTGGGTTCGAACAATGACTCCGTGATGGGTTCGAACAAGGAGATGGATTCGAAGTGGGTGGAGCTGAAGGTGAGGCGCTTTGTTGGTTTCGAAACTGATGCATCCTGATGGGTTCGAACCTGATGGGTTCGAAGGTGGTGGAGACGAGCCTGAGGTGGTTCGGTGGATTCGAATCTTATGGATTCGAACGCGATGGTTTCGAGATGTTGGTCAACAATGGATTCGAAACCTAAGCCTTGCCCTCCAAATTGAATCGATCATAACTCGAGCATATGAACTCGGATGGACATGAAATTTGAAATGCTGACTCCTATAGTCTTTCTTGCCGTGTCCTATCAATTGTAGCTCAATCTAGACTCGGATAAAATTCAGTGATATCCATGGCGAAACGAAGTATGACCAGCCTTTGAGACGAACTGTTCTCCGTTTCTGACCGATCTTTTGGTATCGCGGCTTTGCCAAAAAGTGGGATAACATTTTGCCCCCCAAAGTACGTCTTGTGGGAACATGACGTGCTTTGAATAGCTGCAATCTCTCTCTGAACAATATTGCTCTCTTTTTTGCTGAAACTCGTATGCTGTGTTGTCGTAACCTTGTGTTGACATGATTGATTGCTGTATAATAGTGCTTAGTCGTTGGCTGTTGCATTTGTAACAGGACGAGTGTTTGAACCCTGTAAATGTTTAAAATCGATTGTTAGTTCAACTTTTATGCATATATGTTAGTTTGACCCTCGCAAACGTTGTGCGTTCACGAGTCGTTGCCAGCTTGGTGGGCTATTGAATTCCGTATCGATTCTCTCCTGAACCGATTTGGAAACTTGAGTTGAGATAACGCTTGACGGTTGTTTAGAAAAACCCCTTCGTATCGATCCTCTCCTGAATTGATATTGAAGGTTGAAGGAATTGAAGTCTGTATTGCGTGAGTGTAATGTTTCGAACCGATGCATTCGAGCATTGATGGGTTCAAAATTCACGTTTGTATGGACGCGGCATGCTTGTGCTATGATGGGTTCGAAGTCAACATTCGAACCGGTTTGAGGGAATGGATACGAAATTACTTTTCGAGTCGATTTGAATTGGAAGAAGATGGGTACGAAGTCATCTATCGTATCGATAGGACATGGATGGATTCGAAGTAGTGGATGTGAACAAGGTCTTCGAACCGATGCGCCCACAGTTCGTTTCGCATCGATGCGGCCTATTCCTCTGTAGTGCATTTCGTACCGTTGAAGCATGAGGTGAACTTCGAATCTATAGGGCTTTAGGAAGATGGGTTCGAAAGCTAACTTCGAACCGATCTGGTACTTGACCGGTTGTGGCCGGTTGGGTTGGCTGGGAGAGCAATCATCTCGGTTGCCTTCAACACCTCATATAAATAGCAGTGGGCTCGCCATTGTTTACTTTTCACTTTTTTACTTTAGCCTTGACTTTTCTGTGTTCTTCATCATTTCGGAGCTCCAAGAAGGAAAACACTGTGTCGCATCATCGAATCGACCAAGATTCAAGCCTTCAATCTCTCGAATTCATCGTTCAAACTAGGTAATTAGCTTCGAATTCAAATGGCGAACGACAAAGTTACCTCGAACCCGCGCCTCTCTATCAATTGGTAAGGCCGGATCTGGTCTGGCAGAGGGCTTCGAAGCCATATGGGGACTCGTGCTCGAATCAATTTCTTGGACGTCCCTATGGGGGTGACGCAGCTTGTACCCATTGATGGGTTCGATGGGTTCACTCGAATCGATGGATTCGAACCCATCGGCTGTGGTTTCGAAGTCCACAACTTCGCATCGCTACGAAGAGTATCGATGCGAACGTGGATGACGTTAAGTTGAGGGTTCCCTGGTCGTTTCGAACTTGTCAAGCAGTGATCGATTCGAAGTTGTCCCTTATCGATCGGTTCGAATTTGGCATCCGGTCATCGGTTCAAAGCGCGTCTAACCGCATGGGTTCGAAGCGACGTCAGAATGGGTTCGAACGAAGGGGTGTTCGGTTGGGTTCGAACGAAGTCCTTGTGATGGTTTCGAACCCTCTATGATGGATACCAAAGTTTGGTATTTTCTAGGCACAACTCCGACGAGCTTCACTCTTGCACATTTGGACTTGAATATTAAACTGCATACATGACCGCCCTTCGAAGCTCGTCGATGGAACCATAACAATGTTTACCCGGATCAACTTCCATCATGGACACGGATTGGTGATGACGGTCAGCGATGACGGTCATTATAGCTGGACTCCATAGCTTTGTCGTTTGCATATTCCTTTAACTCTGCAACATTTATTCAAGTAATGCATGTCACTGCACAACTTACACTCATACACGCTACACTGGGGAACGCACGGGTTTTTGTCGTCTAACGATGGTTTCTCGTGAGTTAGCTAGTTATGGAACCGTCAAGTTCACAGCAGCAGGAGACTCAAGTTACAGACTCAAATTCACAGCAGCAGGAGACTCAACTTCCCGATGCGTCGTTCATTGCCAATCCATCAGATTCCGTTCCGTCCAATATCTCTGAAGACATGTTGGGGAGAATATGTTTGAGACACGGCCTGTCGCTGGATGATGTGCTACTGCCGGGGCCGAATGATAGACCGCATAATCCGCCGGAGGGATATACAGCATTTAACCGCCATGCGTGCACGGCCGGGACACTTCCTCCGTTCAACGAGTATATAAGGGGAGTATTGTCGTTTTTGAAGATCGCCCCATCTCAGCTGCACCCGAACGGATATGCGTCGATCAATAGCTTGTTCATTGCATTTATGGAATATCTCCATTGACCACCGCTCCCAATTGAGATCAGATACTTGTTCAATTTCAAAACTCGGGGTGACTACCCCTCCTTCACATTCCTGTAAGCGGTGAGAAATTGCCAAGTGGTTACCGGGTCTTGGACCAGGTTGAGTTATTATAGGACAGAATGGTTTTATGTCAGATGTCCTCCTGGATTTGCCCGACGATGGCTATTCAGACGTGAGTATAGCTGAGTTCGTAAATAATTACTACGGCAATTGCAGCCGAAGTGGAACTTATATTTTATTCTTTTTACAGCAGTGATTCAGCGACCGGAGGGCGAGCACTATAGGGAGATGGTGCGAGTGCTTCGAGAAGTCCCGAGTGGAGATAGGGATATCGACGTGTTATTGACGGATAGGAATCTCCGGGCCTGCGGTTTGATCGAACAAGGGAAAAGCATAGGCTTTGAGGTGGCACTAAGGGTCGTTTCGAAAAAACGAGTCAAGCACAAGAAACCCGGAGTTACTATAGCTGAGGAAGCTGACTCTTAAAGAACCCACACCGATGATGAGCCGCTGTCCGGGCCTACTATTGCAGTTTCGGATGTCGCGGAGCAGAGAAAAGGCAAGGCTGCCATGGTTAAGTCAAGTAAGAAGGGGAGATGGAAATCGGTTGTCACGGCCCATTCTGCTCCCGGAGTTAGAATCTCGGAGACGTCCCCACCGAGAACTGAAAATCTTTTTGAAGGGCTTGCCGATCTTCCAATCCCGGATGATGTGTCTTTTCAACATGATGCCGGGTTGGAGGAATTCCATCGCACTCTAGAGTTAAACGAGCCTCTTATTACTAGCGAGGTCGACACTTCCGGTTGGTCGGGGGGAATGCATATTCATACACATTTCACGACACTGCATAACCTTTGACTGTAAACTACCTGTTTTGAAAGGTGATTAACTCTATTTTATCTTGCTTCGCAGATATCATGTCTAAGCGTGGTTCAATGCTTGGGAGTCTTCGTCATTCCCGCAAGCCTTCATATTATGACTCGCGCAGACGAGAGGGGGATAGAGGTTATGATCAGGGGCGCTCTGGGCATTATGACCAGGGACGCTCTGGGTATTTTAGTCACGAAATATATGACACGGACAGGGGCTATAAGCGTCGATCGCGATCGCGTACCCCTCCTCCTTCCAGAGATCCCGTACAACCTCCTGCTCATGTCCCTCATCCTTCCGAGTCTTCTCGATATACGTCGGTTTCTCAACCTTCCCGATCTGAGGCGATGACCCCGATAATCGCGGAGCAGCCCCCTACTGAAATCTCGGGGGAAGGGGCAATTAGACTTGCGCAGTTAAAGAGGGAGTTCCCGAATATTTGCTTCGATAACTACGTCTTTCCCCCGAACCTGAAAAGAATCCCGCCGGAGGCCGAGCGGTTAGCGCTCGACTATGTGCATGACTTTTACACCCAATACAAGGCGTGGTATAGGGCGGCCGATAAGGCATCGGCGTTGGCCTTCGAACGAGCGGCTACCATTGAAAAGCTTCAAACCGAACTGGCTCAAAAAGACCGCATCATACAAGTGCTGAATACCGAGGCTGAATCGTCTTGAAAATCAGAGATGGAGGCTCTTACAAAGGCCGATGAAGCTCAAGCAGCCATGGATAGAATGAAAAAGGAGCACTATGTTACGGTGGAAGACATGGGCCACCGAAACACTGTCGTCACTGCTGAGCGGGATGCGGCGTTAAAAGAACTTAATGAGCTCAAGGCTAAATTTGCCGAGATTATTAAAGATAGTGATGACGCGCTTAACACGGCGCAAGAAGCCTGCGATCAAGCCATAGTGCTTCGCACTGAAAGAGATGCGGCCGCGGCCAAAGTTCAGGCGGTCGAAGCAGAGGTGGAGGAGAAGGTTCAACAGGCAGAGGCCAGGTTAGAGGCCGATATCGAAGATTTGCTCATAACTTACAACGCCAATGTGTTAAAACACAGAAACTTTGCCTGGCTTCAAGATTATACGGTTCACCTTCGTAGCGCCTGGGACCGATTGGTTGAGGAGGAAGAGGAAGCGCACCCAGGTGAAGCGGTCGATCGATTCAAACTTGAGAATCGGCTGCTCACAGACGATGAGAAGAAGGTTCTTCATGACGCTATCATCGCTCATGAGAAGAAGATGATCGGCGGTCGTTCCGTGGAAGTCGAAGAGGGATCAGGTGTTGAGCACCATTCTGCTGTCACTGAAGTCACCACACCATCTTCGTCGGTTTCTGTATCTGCGGTCGGTTTTCAACCTGTTCCTGCCTACAACCCGGAACGGCCGCGCTTATCTCCTATTCATGAGCATACTTCCGAGGCCGTTCAACCATCTTTGAGCCAAACTGGGGAAGGTATTCCGAAGTTATCTCAAGCGTTTTCTAAATAGAGTGTTTGTTTTGTAGCAGTTACTAATAACTTCTTTTTTTTTGCCTAGTGACTGGAGTTGCGCCGACTGTTGTGGCTCAAGAACCAAGCAGAGGAGATAAGGCCATCGCCACCGAGAATACTGTTGTAACTGCGGTATCTGCTGAGGCGGCGCAGAGGGGATCCTTATCTGCTGACGAACAAATGGTGAGCGAACTGCTCGGCGAGCAGGGTGGTTCTTTCTCTGACTTGCCATTTATCATCGTTAGTAGCCTCCCGCCGTCCTCAAGTTCTTCGATGCAGGCCGTAGATGCCCCCAGCCAAGCCCATGCGACTCGTGATGAGGAAATTTTGGCTGAGATCAACGCCGAAATAGAGGCTGCGGGGCATAGCGGTACCGTTGGTGGTAGCACGGCGGCGCAGAGTCCAGCACCTGCTACGGTAGCACCACCGGGTGGCACTGTCTGAACTTCCGTTACGGATCCAGTCCCCCCTGCTCCTCCGGCAGGAAGCCTCCATGCAGACTCAAGCTCCGAGGAGGATATTGACATCATGCCTCCAGCCGAAGAGCCACCGCCGGAGAGGAGACATTCAAAACGAAGAATTTCTGTCCCTAGTGACACTGATGATGTACCACTAGTAAGAAGGACGAAAAAGAAGAAATAAATCGGCTTCTCAAGTAGATGTTTTGGTAGATAGGTACTTATCTTCGTTTTTTGTCAGTAGGTCGTGTATAGATGCAGGTTCGGCCCCTGCTAGTAGGCATTCTTTTTTGGAAGAACTTATTTGCGTGTAAGTTCCTGTTTCAAGTTAGTTGAAATAAAGTTCCTTTGTTTCAACTCTTGTTTTATTTGTGCTTAAGTACTTGCAGTGTCTTGTTTTCGGTCCGGTATACTTGTGGTGTTTTTACCTAAGTAGAGTTCGTTTCATTTGCCAAGTCTGAAGATCTTGGTCACACGTTGTGATTGATGAATGAGTTGAACTTCAGACGTTGTATCACTTCGGTTAGTGATTAATATTTAGCTTTCGTGCCCCCCAGTTTTGGGGAACAACACTTGTATTTTTGGTGGTTGATCGCACTTGTTGCAAGTCTTGAGCACACGTCCGCATTCCGGGGACTTAGAATAATTTGAGATCGATAACCTGGTTTGCATTCCACGAATTCGAGAGTTATTGATGCTTGTAACACGGTTCGCGCTCCAGGAACTTGGGAATGATGTTCACATTCCAACTTGCACTCTACGACCTCGGAGTTAGTATTAACACTTTAGTTCGCACTACGGGAACTTTAACTTGGTATTTGTGCTCCAATTCACACGCCGGGAACTTGGATAAAACATGTATGTTTGGGTTCGTACTTCAGGAACCCGAAATTGACGTTTATACTCCAACTCGCACTTCGGGAATCTGGAGTTTGCACGGATGCTTCGGTTCGCGCTCCGGGAACCCGTAACTTATGTTTATACCCCAATTCATGTTTTGGGGATCATGGAGTTGGTGTTGATACTTCGGTTCGCACTCCGGGAACTTTGAATTGATGTTTATACTCCAATTCACACTCTGGGAATTTGGAGTCCGCATTGATGGGTTGGTTCGCGCAGTGGGAACGAATTATTGAATGTTTATACTCCAATTCGCGTTCCGAGAATTTGGAGTCCGTTCGCGCTCTGGGAACGAATTGTTAAATGTTTATACTCCAATTCACGCTGTGGGAAGTTGGAGTCCGTTCGCACTCTGGGAACGAATTGTTAAATGTTTATACTCCAATTCGCGCTGTGGGAAGTTGGAGTCCGTTCGCACTTCGGGAACGAATTGTTAAATGTTTATACTCCAATTCGCGCTCCGGGAATTTGGAGTCCGTTCTCACTCTGGGAACGAATTATTGAATGTTTATACTCCAATTCGCGCCGTGGGAAGTTGGAGTCCGTTCGCACTCCGGGAACGAATTATTAAATGTTTATACTCCAATTCGCGCTCCGGGAATTTGGAGTCCGTTCGCACTCTGGGAACGAATTATTGGATGTTTATACTCCAATTCGTGCTGTGGGAAGTTAGAGTCCGTTCACACTCTGGGAACGAATTGTTAAATGTTTATACTCCAATTCGTGCTGTGGGAAGTTGGAGTCCGTTCGCACTCCGGGAACGAATTGTTAAATGTTTATACTCCAATTCGCGCTCCGGGAATTTGGAGTCCGTTCGCACTCTGGGAACGAATTATTGAATGTTTATACTCCAATTCGCGCTGTGGGAAGTTGGAGTCCGTTCGCACTCTTGGAACGAATTGTTAAATGTTTATACTCCAATTCGCGCTCCGGGAATTTGGAGTTCGTTCGCGTGGTGGGAACGAATTATGGAATGGACTGTCGTGTGTTGGTCCAGTTCAGCCTTCGATGTGTTGGCTTGCCCCCGAGCTGGGGTTTCACTTAGTGAGTGGCCGGTTGTAACGCAGTCACTCGCTATTTGAATAAATTCCATTGTTCGATGGAACTTAGCTCTTCGTGTGTCGTGATTGTTGAATGTTGTATTCGGTGAATCACAGCTTTAGCTTGAAGAGATAGCATTTTATTTGCTGAAATGAGAAAATGTGGCAAAGTCAGTGCCTTATTACAAATTCAAAATTCAGAACGTAAAAGAAATTGTAAAGTATTCATGGATTGAAGGAGCCTGTCATGTGTGACAGTGACGAGGTTCTTCGTCGTTCCAGGCTTCTGAATGAGTAGGCCCGCCACTGATGGCGTTTATCACCAATCTCCCACGGGGACAAGTCGAGACCTCCTGCCTCGGTCGATTGGGTTCGTTGATTGGATTGGATGGGCCCGCATTTCTGGGCTGCGGTGCCCGCACAAACTGTTCCAGTTTCCCTTCCCTGACCAGTTTTTCAACAAGATCCTGTAAGTGACGACACTCGTTCGTATCGTGCCCGTAGCCTTCATGGAACCTGCAAAATTTCCCCGTCTGGATTTGTCTCTCTGACGACTGTTTTGGAGCAGGTTTTTCATATTGAATCGCATTACGGGTCCGCAAATACAAGTCCTCCAATGAAATATTCAAAGGAGTATAACTGTCGAACTTCAGATTTTTGCGTTGCGGGCCGCGATTTTGATCTTGTTTTTTAAGTTGATTCACGCTCTCTCTTCGCCGAGCTTGTTTATTTTTAATGTTCAACTGAACTTTTCCGGAGCTCTCGCCGGACTGTTTTATTGCAACATTGCTTTGGGTTCCTCCCGCATTTGGTCCTGCGTCAGTTTGCTTCCTAGACTGTTTCGCGTCTTCCCGTCTTAGGAATTGAGCTGCTTTGGCATGGAAACGGTCCAATGACGCAGGTGGTTTCCCAGCTAGCCAATTGCCAAATTCAGAATCGGGGTCGATCCGCTTAGTTAACGCCATAAGGATGGAGTTATCGTTTGGATTACTAATCTCTGCACATGCAGTATGGAATCTTTCTAAGTAGTGTCTGAGTGTCTCTCCGGGAGCTTGTGTGACACTAGATAGAGTGTTGACATCTTTCGGCCTTGCGACGTGCATGCGGAATTGCTCAACGAATTTTGTGGCCAGCTGGTCGAATGAGGAGATGGATCGAGGAGGCAATCGGGTGAACCACATGGTGGCGATGCCCCCCAAGGATATGGGGAAACTACGACACTTCACAGCGTCGTCGGCTCTGGCAGCAGTCATTGACCATTCATATTTTAGAATATGTTGGTTGGGGTCGGAGTTTCCCTCATATATGGGTAGAGTGGGCATTCGGAATCGCCGTGCGGGTTCAGCATTAAGAATATCATCCGTAAAGGGAGTGTGACTTTGGGAAATTCCCCAATCGTCGTTTGTGAACCCCTGACTATCACGGATCATCTGACGTATCATAGTTGAAAGATCCGGCATTTGCGCCGGAGTATGGACACGTTCCATACTTTGGGTTTGAACCGGATATCGTCGACGGTTCACATCTTGCCTTCTCGGCTCATAGTCCTCTGGGACGTACGGTTCAGGAGTACGGCCGCTATAACGATGGTCTAGGTCCGACTGGTCTTGAGCGTCGACCTCTGGTTCAGCCGCAACGCTAGTGGTGCGGTATTCTGTGGCGTGATGAGGAACGGCACCCCCTCGGGAGGAGGGTTCGGTTTGGAAACTGGCTGACGGACCAACTCTTATTTGTCCAACGGTCAATGTCGGTTGGTTTCCAGCGGGTGGCATACGACTCCCATCTAACCGGGGTCGTGGAGGTCGGTTATGATAATCAGAAGATGAAGAACTTTCGCTGGAAGAGCGAGAAGCACGATCTCTCATGGATCTCTTTCGTTTCTGGCGATCCAGCTGGTCGATTAGCTCAGCGTTAGCGCGTAGCTGTTCTTCTAGTTGTCGCCGACTCTGGGTCAGCTCTTGGAGTAACAACTGCAATTCTTGTCGGGTAACCGGACCCGACGGCTCTGAGTGCCCAGCGGCATCTTGATTAGATGGAGGTAGAGGGGCAGGATTCTGTCTATCCTGTTCTTCTTGATTGATGGCGTTTGAGGTGGTTCTCGTGCTAACCATCTTTAGAGTTGAGTTCCTTTCCTAGACTTTACGCAAATCTGAATAGAAGGGAAGGAAGTTGGATATAACGATCTGGATCTCTCTCTTAGATTTATTCAATCCAGTATCGATGTCAGATCCAACGAGCAGGAGAAAATCTGGGTTTTCTCAGTGAAAGCACCAAAGTGTTTGTGTCAAAATTGGGCACAACACTCTTCGGGAGTCGTTGAAGAGATAATAGTCAAGAATGCAAGTTCAAAACAGATATTATCTAACAAAAACTCCAATCAACAGTAAAGAAAATGCGTAGACAATCGATTTATAGTGGTTCGGCGTGTTGCCTACGTCCACTGTGAAGTTTGTTGTTATTTTATTGATTCTCTTTCAATGTTTACAAGTTGTTACAGCGATCAACAGCGAGTTACAACTGGAAATTCGAAATCAACAATCAAGTTATGATATAGGATGATGGAGATCTTGATCCGGCAGAGTTTGGGCGACTCAGAGTCAGAAGATCCCTTTTCTGTTGGCCCTGGGGCTCTATTTATAGGCGTAGGCTACTGATATTTCGCTGAAAACTCGGGAGACCACGTCTGGCACGTGAGGGGGCCCACACGCACGGTCTCAGGGAGTTTGGGCCCACTTTGGCATCGGTTCGAACTCCATTCGAACCGATCAAGAATTCATCCAATCGAGGTGAAATTTGGCGTAGACATTCTTCAACATGTACGCAAGCTTCAGTGAAAATTTCATGGCATTTGGATCAGTAGGTTAGGAGATATGATGGGTTCGAAATTGGGTTTATTGCTCGGCTGTTTGTTTCGAAACCAAGGTTTCTAACCGATCCTTTCGAATCCATGGAGGCACGTGGCTTCGCGTTGACGTGGAGCGCAAACTTCGAATCGATCCGGTCTTCACTCCGTGTTGACCGCTTCGACTCCATATATCTCGGCGTATTCGAACGGATGGAAGACACGTCATCATGGTTGGTTGACCCAGTGGTTTCGAATGAAGCTGCACAGTTGGGTTCGAATAATGACTCCATGATGGGTTCGAACAAGCACTCCGTGGTGGGTTCGAACAATGACTCCGTGATGGGTTCGAACAAGGAGATGGATTCGAAGTGGGTGGAGCTGAAGGTGAGGCGCTTTGATGGTTTCGAAACCGATGCATCCTGATGGGTTCGAACCTGATGGGTTCGAAGGTGGTGGAGACGAGCCTGAGGTGGTTCGGTGGATTCGAATCTTATGGATTCGAACGCGATGGTTTCGAGATGTTGGTCAACAATGGATTCGAAACCTAAGCCTTGCCCTCCAAATTGAATCGATCATAACTCGAGCATATGAACTCGGATTGACTTGAAATTTGAAATGCTGACTCCTATAGTCTTTCTTGCCGTGTCCTATCAATTGTAGCTCAATCTGGACTCGGATAAAATTCAGTGATATCCATGGCGAAACGAAGTATGACCAGCCTCTGAGACGAACTGTTCTCCGTTTCTGACCGATCTTTTGGTATCGCGGCTTTGCCAAAAAGTGGGACAACAGAACCGATCATAACTCGAGCATACGAACTCGGATTGACTTGAAATTTTGAGACGCTGACTTCTACGGTCTTTCTTGTCGTGTCCTATCAATTGTAGCACAATCTGGACTCGGACAAAATTCAGCGATACCCATAATGAAACGAAATATGACCAACCTCTGAGACGAACTATTCTCCGTTTTTCGATCGATCTTTTGGTATCGCGGCTTTTCCAAAAAGAGGGATAACATTTTTCCCCCCAAAGTACGTCTTGTGAGAACATGACGTTCTTTGAATAGCTACAACTTCTCTTTGAACAATCATTGCTCTCTTTTTGTTGAGACTCGTACTCTGTATCGATGCGACTTTGCGTTGATATGATTGATTGCTGTATAATAGCGCTTAGCCGTTGGCTGTTGCATTTGTAACAAGATAAGTGTTTGATCCCTATAAATCGAATGTTAGCTCGATATATATGCACATATGCTAGTTTGATCTTTGTTAACGTCGCGCGTTTACAAGTCGTTGTTAGCTTTGTTTACTATTGAATTTCGTATCGATTCTCTTCTGAACTGATTTTGAAATTTGAATTGAGACAACGCTTGATGGTTGTTTTGAAAAGTCCCTTCGTATCGATCCTCTTCTGAACCGATATAGAAAGTTGAAGGAATTGGATTTGTATTGTGCGAGTGTAAGATTTCAAACCGATGTGTTGGAGTATAGATGGGTTGGAATCCCACATTCGTACGGATGGAGCATACTTGTGTTGTGATGGGTTTGAAACTGACATTCGAACCGATGTGAAATGATGGATTCGAACTAGTCGTTCGTTTCGGTAGGTCGTGGATGGAGTTTGAACAGAGGCCTCGAATCGATGTTCCCATTGCGTGTTTCGCATCGTTGCAACTCGTTGTCCTGCCTTGTACTTCGTATCGATGAAGTGTGAGGGTAACTTCGAACCCACAAGGCATTAGGAAAATGGCTTCGAATGGTGGTTCCGAATCGATTCGCGCTTTCACTGGTTGCAACCGGTCAAATGTACCAGAAGAGGAATCGCCTCGGTTGCTCTCGAGGCTACATATAAATAGCAGAGGATTTCACCTTTTTCACTTTTTACTTCTTTTTTTTACTCTCGCCTTGTTTTGACTGTGCACTGCATCGTTTCGAAACTTCATAGAAGAAGGCACTGTATTTTCGTATTCGAGACATTCGAGATCCAAGCCTTTAATTCCTTGAACCCATCACTCAAACTAGGTAAATAGCTTCGAATCCAAACGGCAAAGTTACTTCGAAACCGCGTCTTCTTCATCGATTGGCCACTCTGGTGATAGGTAAAGCCGGATCTGGTCTGGGGGAGCTTCGAAACCATTTGGGGACTCTTGTTCGAATCGATGATGGCGGCATCATATCTCTTGGATTTCGTATCGATCTCTTGGATGACCTTATGGAGGTGACGCAGTTCGCACCGATTGATGGATTCGATGGGTTCATTCGAATCGATGGATTCGAATCCATCGGCTATCGGTTCGAAGTTCTCAACTTTATATCGATTCGAAGAGGATCGTTTCGAATGATATCGATGTTAAGTTGGGGGTTTCTGATCGGTGTGAATTAGCCAAACAAGGATCGATTCGAAGTCATTCATTTTTGATCGATTCGAACTCGACACCTGATCATCGTTTCGAAGCGTGCTTTCCATTCATCGATTCAAATTGACGTTAGGTTGGTTTCGAACGAGGTCCTTATGATCGGTTCGAACCCTCTGTTTGCGCCAAAATTGGTCACAAACCCCAAGTATTGTGAAAGCACCAGTGTTGGAATACAAATCAACAATATTCAAACACAAATCACAGATCTAAACAAGCAACACGCAGCAATACAGAAATTATGAACAAGAACACACGATTTATAGTGGTTCGGCTATCTCCGGCCTACGTCCACTTCAAAGGTTTTCCTTTTTATTGATTATCCCTGCTGATTACAATCAATTACAGCGACTATCGTGAAGTAACTCGTTTACAACAATGATGGTCACGAGTAGAATCGAATCTGGCAGAGTCTGGACGTTCAATGGCGGAAGATCCGAAAAATCCCCTGTTCTGAAGGCTTCAGGGTGCTATTTATAGGCGTCGGAGGCCCAGATCTCGCTCAAACTTCGGGAGACTTCTTATGACACGTGAGTGGGCCCACACGACCGACCCCACCAAGTTTCATCTCGAGCTGACATCGATTCGAAGTGATTTCGAACCCATCAAGAAATGGTCCAATCGAGCTGAAACTTGGCAGGAACAATCTTTATCTTGTATGGAAGCTACTGTGAAAATTTCGCTGCATTTGGATGAGTGGTTTAGGAGATTTTGTCGATTCAAATTGGAGTTTTTTGACTGGCTGTGTACTTCGAACCCATTCCTTCGAACCCGCTCCTTTCGAATCGGTCGGCTTACGTGGCCTTGAGGTGAAGCGGCGCGCGTCTCTCGAGTCGATCCGGTCTTCTCTCCTTTTTGAACGCTTCGCCTCCGTGAATCTCGCTGTCTTCGTGTCGTGGAGTGACACGTCATCCAAGCTAGCCTTGGTGGATACGAACAAATGAATATTCCTGGGTTCGTACGCGACCGATTCGAACCGAGGTGTCCCAATGGGTTCGAACTCGATCGATTCGAGCAACATCGGTTCGAAGTGACTCGGATCCGAACCTGGTGGGTTTGAGTGATTCGAACATAGTCATGCAAGGATGGATTCGAAGCGAGGGCTTGCCCGATGGAGTCGAGGCAAAGGAACTTCTCATGGGTTCGAAGCTGATGGAGTCGAACCAGGGCACTCAGATGGGTTCGACTGGATGAATTCGAAGGTGATGGATTCGAAGTAGGTGGAGTCGAATCAATGGATTTGAACATTGTCTCAGGCCATCGGTTCAAACTATGGGGCATCCTATGGGTTCGAACCGAACAAGGGCTATCTTTCTCAAATTGAATCCATCATATCTTGAACATACGAACTCGGATTGACTTAAAATTTGAACCACTGGCTTCTATAGCTTTGCTCATCATGTCTTATCAACTATGGCCCGATCCAGACTCGGACAAAATTCATCGATATCCATGGTTATCCTGCAATGCTCAATTGATATTCAAGAATAGTAATCATTGATTTTTGGTAAATTTTGGGTATCTCAAATTTGCCAAAAGTTGGGATAACACTTTGCCCCCCAAAACATGCCTTTTTGTAAAAGGTATGTTTTGAACGGTCTTAAATCGAGTGTAGTAAATTCATGTTTTGTTGATAGCTGCAGTATTATCAATCAAGTCTGTGGTTGTTCAAAGCCGAATCGACATTCATTCTTTTCGTAGAAGTTGAGAATAAAGTTCCGTAGTCTCTCCGGACTATTAATGGCTACTCTGAACCCTTACTAAGTCCATTCTAGACTTAGTGATTGAATAGAAAGATCCTATTACACTCTGGCGCTGCCTTCTATCCCTTGCACTCTGGTCCCGGTTAGGACGTACAACGATGTCATGGTCGTTCTGGACCGATCATAGCCTCTCCGGGCTCTGGCTGGATCCCATCCTGTCACTCTCTGGTGAAGGGGAAACATCGCTTAAGTGAATTGATCCTGTCACTCTCCGGCGAAGCAACTCACTTCTTGCACTCCGGTTTAGTGTATCTGAACGTTAAGCGATATCTTGGTCGTTCGAGACCGATCATAGCCTCTCCGGGCTCTTGCTGGATCCCATCCTGTCACTCTCCGGTGAAGGGGAAACAGCGCTTAAGTGAGTCGATCCTGTCGCTCTCCGGCGAAGCGACTCACTTCTTGCACTCCGGACCCCGCCTCTCCGGGTAGGGTCATAAAGCGATTATTTTTATATTGTTATTAATGTTCATCCTCTGACTCTCCGGTCAAAAGGTTTATTGCAAGAAGTTCTAATTTATTTATTAAAATTCGGGTTCTAGATGTTCAATCTCAAACATCAGAAAAAGCTAAGCATTGCCTCTCCGGGCATATCGGTTTATCTCCATCTCAGAGCATGCCTAGGGATCTCTCCGGTTCCCGTACATGTGTAAGTGGAGTAACCGTTTATTCTGAAAACAAATCTAAATAAAATTATTCGATCAAAGTCCCAATCCTGGACTTGGCCCTTGCCATCTTCAATCAGTATGACGAGTCGTGATCCCGATCCTGGATCGTTCCTGTTATTTGGAGGCGGTAGTTGTTCAGGTATTGCTGCCGTTGTTCGTTCTCTGACAAATTGTGGCAATCTACCACTCCTGGCATGTTCTTCCACCTCATCCTTTAGGTGGCGGCACTCATCCGTGGTGTGCCCATCCAGCTCATGGAATAGGCAGTATTTTCCAGTCCTGCGCTCCCGCTCAGTGGGATCCCTTATAGGTGGCTTTCGATAGGGGAGTTGCTCCCGAGTTTCAGTGTAGATTCTTTCTAGGCATGCAGTCAGATCATTGTACTGCCTGAATCTTGGTTCTCGAAATTTCTTCCGTTTATCAGGACCATCATATCTGTCATCCTGTTTCCTCTTTCCCTTGTCCGCTCTGGACTGTTCTCTGGAGATTCCTTCGCTCTGCGCAACATTTGTTTCCAGCCTCTCGGCTCATGATTCTTCTAATCGGATGAACTTTTCAGCTTTTTGAAAGAACTCTCCAAGATCTTGCGGTGGATCTTTAGTCAGAGAATCCTTAAATTTGGTACCTTCCGCGACTCCCGCTACCGCCGCCATTAAAATCATCGATGGATCCGGGCGATCTACAGAAGTCACTGTTACATTGAATCTTAGTAGATAATCTTTTATGGACTCTCCGGCCCTTTGCTTGATCGATGCTAAAATCATCACGCTCTTGGGTCGCGTCACATGGACCCTAAACTGTCTCATGAAGCAGTCTACAAGCTTGCTCCATGTCCTAATTGATCCACTCTCTAGTTGCCCAAACCAAAGCGCTGCCAAATCTGACAAATATAGAGGGAAGCATCGTGCCATCACTTCCTCGGATGCCCCCAGCACTTCCATGTGCCTAATATATCTGGTAATATGCACGGTCGGGTCTGACCTCCCATCATAAGGATCTAGCGTTGGTAGCTTAAACTTTGGAGGGTTCCTTGCGTTTCATATGTTTGGAGTGAACGGACTCCGACTGAATTCTTCCAGCCCTCTACTAGGCAATCCTCCTCTCATGATTCGTCGCATCAGGCCAATAATTCTCTCGTCTTCGTCTAGGGGTTGGCCCCTTGTCAAGTTCCTATCCTTCCCCCCGAGCCTTGAAGGGAATTCTGGTACGTATTCTTCTGGTGGCTCGTTAGCATATGCATTGGCTCTGGCTTGTTGAGCTCCGTCTATCGGCCTTCCAGTATCGGACCCCGAGGGTCTGCCCCCAAGCCCTTGTTGGTCACCCTCAACTCCTGCATTCTGGTCTTGAACCTGACCTTCATTAGCTTCTGCAATCCTGATTCCTTGTCCCGCACTTGCAGTCGTTGTAGTTGGTCCAAGGTTTTGCACGTTCGCCGCCCTCATTTGTTCGAGGAAATTCTGCAGCATCTCCTGTTGAGCCTTCATCATGCTTTCGCGTAATGAATTAGCCATAGATTCCATCTCGTCTCCGGTGATGTAGACGGAAGCTTGTCCTTCTCCTGATCCTGAGGATGCTTCTTGGCTTCCTCCTTGTTGGCTCCTATCAACCCTTTGTCTTGTTTGTCATGTCATTGTCTCTGAACTGGAAGTCTTCAAACTCTTAAATCTGAATTCCGAATCTGACGTAGCGGGTGCTAGTTCCCTCTCAATGAAAACACCAAAGTGTTTGTGCCAAAATTGGTCACAAACCCCAAGTATTGTGAAAGCACCAGTGTTGGAATACAAATCAGCAATATTCAAACACAAATCACAGATCTAAACAAGCAACACGCAGCAATACAGAAATTATGAACAAGAACACACGATTTATAGTGGTTCGGCTATCTCCGGCCTACGTCCACTTCAAAGGTTTTCCTTTTTATTGATTATCCTTGTTGATTACAATCAATTACAGCGACTATCGTGAAGTAACTCGTTTACAACAATGATGGTCACGAGTAGAATCGAATCTGGCAGAGTCTGGATGTTCAATGGCGGAAGATCCGAAAAATCCCCTGTTCTGAAGGCTTCAGGGTGCTATTTATAGGCGTCAGAGGCCCAGATCTCGCTCAAACTTCGGGAGACTTCTTATGACACGTGAGTGGGCCCACACGACCGACCCCACCAAGTTTCGTCTCGATCTGACATCGATTCGAAGTGATTTCGAACCCATCAAGAAATGGTCCAATCGAGCTGAAACTTGGCAGGAACAATCTTTATCTTGTATGGAAGCTACTGTGAAAATTCCGTTGCATTTGGATGAGTGGTTTAGGAGATATGATCGATTCGAATTGGAGTTTTTTGACTGGCTGTGTACTTCGAACCCGTTCCTTCGAACCCGCTCCTTTCGAATCGGTCGGCTCACGTGGCCTTGAGGTGAAGCGGCGCGCGTCTCTCGAGGCGATCCGGTCTTCTCTCCTTTTTGAACGCTTCGCCTTCGTGAATCTCGCTGTCTTCGTGTCGTGGAGTGACACGTCATCCAAGCTAGCCTTGGTGGATACGAAAAAATGAATATTCCTGGGTTCGAACGCGACCGATTCGATCCGAGGTGTCCCAATGGGTTCGAACTCGATCGATTCAAGCAACATCGGTCCGAAGTGACTCGGATCCGAACCTGGTGGGTTTGAGTGGATTCGAACATAGTCAGGCAAGGATGGATTCGAAGCGAGGGCTTGCCAGATGGAGTCGTGGCAAAGGAACTTCTCATGGGTTCGAAGCTGGTAGAGTCGAACCAGGGCACTCTGATGGGTTCGACTGGATGGATTCGAAGGTGATGGATTCAAAGTAGGTGGAGTCGAATCTATGGATTCGAACATAGTCTCAGGCCATCGGTTCGAACTATGGGGCATCCTATGGGTTCGAACCGAACAAGGGCTATCTTTCTCAAATTGAATCCATCATATCTTGAGCATACGAACTCGGATTGACCTGAAATTTGAACCACTGGCTTCTATAGCTTTTCTCATCATGTCTTATCAACTGTGGCCCGATCCGGACTTGGACAAAATTCATCGATATCCATGGTTATCCTGCAATGCTCAATTGATATTCAAGAATAGTAATCATTGATTTTTGGTAAATTTTGGGTATCTCAACTTTGCCAAAAGTTGGGATAACACCCTATATGATGGATTCCAAAGTTTGACGTTTCTAAGCATAACTCCGACGAGCTTCATTCCTTCATATTTGGACATATTAAACTGCATACTTGACCACCTTACGAAGCCCGCCGATGGAACCATAACAACTTCTATCTAAATCAAATTTCCATCATACAAACGGTTCAACGATGACAGTCAGCGATGATGGTCATTATAACTGGACTCCGTAGCTTTGTCGTTTGTATATTTCTTTTAACTCTGCGATATTTATTCAAGTAATGCATGGCACTGCACAACATACATTCATTCACTTTACACTGGGGAACGCACGGGTCCTTTGTCGTCTAACGATGGTTTCTCATGAGTTAGCTAGTTATGAAACCGTCAAGTTCGCAACCGTAGGAGGTTCAAAGTACAGCTGCTCCGAGATTAGAGGTTCCAGATATTGAACCTGAGATCATTGGGCCGGCCCCGGACGAACTTCCCAATGCGTCTTTCATTGCCAATCCGTCGGATTCCGTTCAATCGAATATCTCTGAAGACATGTTAGGGAGAATATGCTTGAGGCACGGTCTGTCACTGGATCACGTGTTATTGCCAGGGCCGAATGATAGACCACACAACCCGCCGGAGGGATATACAGCATTTAATCGCCACGCGTCCGCGGCTAGGATGCTTCCTCCGTTCAACGATTACATATGGGAGGTGTTGTCTTTTTTAAGGATCGCTCCATCTCAGCTACACCCGAACGGGTATGCCTCCGTGAATAGTTTATTCATCGTCTTCATGGAGTACCTTCATAGACCACCGATCCCGACCGAGATCAGATATCTATTTAATTTCAAAACCCGAGGTGATTACCCTTCCTTCACATTTCTGGAAGCGGTGAGGAACTGCCAAGTGGTCACTGGGTCCTAGACCAGGTTAAGTTACTACAGGACGGAATGGTTCTATGTTAGGTGTCCTCCGGTGTTTGCCCGACGATGGTTATTCAGACGTGAGTATACCTGAGTTATCAAGTAATCATTAGGGCACTTGCGGCCAAAATGAAACTTATGTCTTTTCTCTCCTTTACAGCGACGATTCAACGACCTGAGGGCGAGCAATTTAAGGAGATGGTGCGAGTACTCCAGGGAGACCCGAGCGATGATAGGGATATCGAGTCGCTTTTGACCGATAGGAATCTCAGGACTTACGGGTTGATTGAACGAGGGCATAGCATAAAGTTTGAGGGGGCATTAAGGACCGTTTCGAAGAAGCGAGTCAAGCACAAGGAGCCCAGTGTTACTATAGCCGAGGAGGCTGATTCTGAAAGAACTCACACTGATGACGAGCCGTTGTTGGAGCCTACAGACGTCGTTCAGGATATTGAAGAGCAAAGAAAAGGCAAGGCAGCCGTCGTCACGTCAACTAAGAAGGGGAGATGGAAATCGGTGGTCACGGCCCGATCCTCTCCCGGAGTTAGAATTTCTGAGATGTCTCCCCCGCGAACTGAAAGTCTCTACGAAGGGCTTACTGATCTCCCAATCCCGGATGATGTGTCTTTTCAACATAACGTCGGGTTGGAGGAGTTCCATCGTACTCTAGAATTGAGCGAGCCTTTTATTACTAGCTCAGTCGACACTTCTGGTTGGTCAGGGGGAATACATATTCATACACATTTCACGACACTAAATAGCCCCGAGTCCTAGGTCATCGGTTTCGAGAAACCACTAACTTTATTCTGATTTCGCTTTGCAGATATCATGACTGGACGCGGCTCGATGCTAGGGAGACTACGACATGCTCGCAAATCTTCCTTATATTACGAGTCACAATGGAGAGAAAAAGATAGGGATTACGATCGCAGGTACTCTGGGTATTCTAGCCAAGAACGGAGAGATAGGGATTACAGACATCGGTCTTGATCGCGCACTCCTCCTCCAAGAGTTCCTATACAACCTCCTGTCCATGTTTCTCGTCCTTCTGATTCCTCGCACTACCAGTCAGCCTCTCAATCTTCTAAGTATGAATCTCGCCATCCCAGATTTGAGGCAATGCCCCCAATAGTTGCGGAACAAACTCCTACTGAAATTTCGGGGGAAGGAGCAATTAGGCTTGCTCAACTGAAGAAGGACTTTCCAAATATTTGCTTTGATAATTACATTTTTCCTCTTCACTTGAAAAGAATCCCGCCGGAGGCCGAGCAGACGGCGCACGATTATATTCATGACTTTTATGCCCAATACAGGGCGTGGTACAAGGCGGCCGAGAAAGCGTCGTCACTGGCCTTTAAGCGTGGGGCCACCATCGAGAAAATGCAGGCTGAGTTGGCTCAAAAGAGCCGTATTATTGATGTGCTAAATACTGAAGCTGAATCTTCTAGGAAGTCTGAAATGGAGGCTATCAAAAAAGCCGATGAAGCCCAAGCAACGATGGATAGAATGAAACGTGAGCATTACACCACGGTAGAGGATACGGGCCATCGGAACACCCTGGTTACTGCCGAGAGGGACGCAGCCCTAAAGGAGTTGAACGAGCTTAAGTCAAAATTCACCGAAATCGCCAAGGATAGGGATGATGTGAACAATGCAGCCCAGGAGGCGTGCGAACAAGCCGTTATTCTCCGGACTGAACGGGATGCGGCAGTAGCCAAGGTCCAGGCGGTTGAGATGGAGGTTGAGGAAAAAGTTCATCAAGCGGAGGCTAGGCTGGAGGCCGATATTGAAGATTTGCTTATCACTTACAATGCCAACGTGTTGAGACACCGAAATTTGGCCTAGCTCCAAGATTACCCGATACACCTCCGCAGCGCTTGGGGTCGATTGGTCGAGGAAGAAGAGGAAGCACGTCCGGGTGAATCGGTCGACCGATTCGAACTTGAAAACTGGCTGCTAACAGACGATGAGAAGAAGGTCCTTCATGACACTATTATCGCTCATGAGGAGGAGATGAATGGTGGCTGATCTCTCGAGGTTGGAGAGGGATCAGGTGTTGAGAATCACTCTATTGTTACTGAAGTCACCGCTCCACCTCTGTTAGAGCCTGCATCTGTGGTTGGTTCGCAATCCGTCCCTGCTTAGGACCCGGAACAGCCGCGATTATCTCCTATTCATGAGCATACTTCCGAGGCCGCCCAGTCGTCCGCATGCCAAACTGGGGAAGGTATTCCAAATTTATCTCAAGTGTTTTCCAAATAGAGAGTTTGTTTTGAAGTAGTTATTAATAACTTCTTCTTATCTTTGCTTAGTGACTGGAGTTTCTCCGATTATCGCGACCCAAGAATCAAGCAAAGGGGGTAGGGCCATCACCACCGAGACTACTGTTGTAACTGCAGCATCAACCGAGGCGGCGCAGGGGAACGGATTATCTCTTGATGAACAAATGGTGAGCGAGCTGCTCGGTGAGCAGGGTGGCTTCCCCACAAGCCTGCCGTTCATCATTAGTGACCTTCCGCCAACCTCTAGCTCTTCAATGCAGGCTGCGGATGCCCCCAGCCAAGCCCAGACGATTCGTGATGAAGAGATCCTGGCCGAGATTCATGCAGAAATAGAAGCTGCGGGGCAAAGTGGTAGTGTTGGTGGTAGCACGGCGGCGCAGAGCCTAGCACCTACGAGGATAGTATCGTAGGGTGGCACTATCCCATCTTCTGTTGCGGGTCCGGTCCCTCCTACTCCCCCGACAAGGAGTCGTCATTTAGATTCAAGTTCTGAGGAGGATGTAGATATTATGCCCCCGGTCGAAGAGCAACCACCGGAGAGGAGGTCGTCCAAACGAAGGATTTCCGTTCCTAGCGATTCTGATGACGAACCGCTGATAAGGGAAGCCAAGAAAGAAGGAATAGATCGGCCTCCCAAGCATATTTTTTGGTAGATAGGAACTTGTTTTCATTTTTTGTTAGTAGGCCGTGTATAGATGCAGGTTTGGCCTTCTTTTTTGGGAGAACTTATTTGCATGTAAGTCCTTATCTTCAGTTAGTTGAAATAAAATTTAGTTTCTTTGTTTCAACTCTCATCTCTTTTGTGCTTAAGTTGTTGTAGTGCCTTGTTTTCAGTCCGGTGCACTTGTGGTGTTTTTATCGTCAAGTAGAATTTGTTTTTATTCGCCAAGTCTAAGAATCTTGGTCGCAAGTTGTGATCAATGAATAATCGAACTTAGGACATTGTATTACTTTGGTTAGCGATTAACACTTAGCTTTTTTTCCCCATAGTCTCGGAGAATAACATTTATGTTTTGGTGGTTGAGTGCGTTTATTGCAAACTTTAAGCACATGTCCACATTCTGGGGACTTAAGATAATTTGAGATCGATAATCCGGTTCGCACTCCGGGAACTCGAGAGTTATCGATGTTTGTAACACGGTTCGCGCTCCGGGAATTTGGAATTGATGTTCACATTCTAACTCACACTCTGCGAATCTCGGAGTTAGTATTAACATTTCAGTTCACACTACGGGAACTTTAACTTGGTATTTTTGCTCCAATTCAGACTCCGGGAACTTGGAGAAAACATGTATGTTTGGGTTCGCACTTAAGGAACCTGGAATTGATGTTTGTACTCCAACCCGCGCTTCGGGAATCTGGAGTTAGCCGCTGGATGGTCAGTCACACCTATTTGGGCTTTTTAGGAATTTATTCACACTCTGGGAACTTAAGATAATTTGTAATCGATAACTTGGTTCGCACTATGGGAATTTGAGAGCTATCGACGTTTGTAATACGGTTCAAGCTCCGGGAACCTAGGATTGATGTTTATACTCCATTCACATTCTGTGAAGTTGGAGTTCGCACAGATGCCTCGATTCGCGCTCCGGGAACCTGTAATCCACATTTATGCTCCGATTCATGCTCTGGGAAGTCAGAGTTCGTTCGCACTCTGGGAACGAATTGTTGAACGTTTATACTCCAATTCATGCTCTGGGAAGTTGGAGTCCATTCGCGCTGTGGGAACGAATTGTTGAATGTTTATACTCTAATTCACGCTCTGGGAAGTTGGAGTCCGTTCGCACCCCGGGAACGAATTATTGAATGTTTATACTCCAATTCACACTCTGGGAAGTTGGAGTCCGTTCGCGCTCTGGGAACGAATTATTGAATGTTTATACTCCAATTCACGCTCTGGGAAGTTGGAGTCCGTTCGCGCTCCGGGAACGAATTATTGAATGTTTATACTCCAATTCACACTCTGGGAAGTTGGAGTCCGTTCGCACTCTGGGAACGAATTGTTGAATGTTTATACTCCAATTCACGCTCTGGGAAGTTGGAGTTCGTTCGCGCTTTGGGAACGAATTATTGAATGGACTGTCGTGTGTTGGTCCAATTCAGCCTTTGACGTGATAACTTGCCCCCGAGCTGGGGTTTCACTTAGTGAGTGGCCGGCCGTATCACAGTCACTCGCTATTTGAATAAATTCCATTGTTTGGTGGAACTTAGCTCTTCGTGTGTCGTGATTGTTGAACGTTGTATTCGGTGAACCACAGCTCTAGCTTGAAGAGATAGTATTTTATTGCTGAAATAAGAAAATATGGCAAAGTCAGTGCCTTATTACATGTTTGCACCAAAAATGGTCACAAACACCCGATATCGTGAAAGCACCCGTTTATCAACACAGATCCACAATAACAAACTCAGAATTCAGATCTAAGAGATAGTAGATGCAGCAAAGTATGAATAACATTGAACAACACGGGATTTATAGTGGTTCGACGACCGTGCCTATGTCCACTTTGAAGTTAGCGACTTTATTGATATTCTCTTGATGATTTCAATCGATTACAGCGAATTATAACTGATGATAGCTTTCAGATATGATTACAACAGCAATAATGGAGTATGGAATTGAATCCGGCAGAGTTTCGATGTCCAATGGCGAAAGCTCCAAAAAGATCCCCTTTTTCTGAAGGCTTCAGGGTGCTATTTATAAGCGTTGGAGGCCCAGATCTCGCTCAAACTTCGGGAGGCTTTTTCTGGCATGTGAGTGGGACCCACTTTCGACCGACCCCACCAAGTTTCGACTCGATCTGAGATCGATTTGAAGTGATTTCGAATCCATCAAAAAATGATCCAATCGAGCTGAAACTTGGCAAGAATAATCTTTACCTTGTATGGAAGCTACTGTGAAAATTTTGTTGCATTTGGATCAGTGGTTTAGGAGATACGATCGATCCGAGTTGGTGATTTTCGATCGGCTGTTTGGCTCGAATCGATCACGTCGAATCGATGGTTTCGAATCGATCAATGTGCGTGCCTGAGTGATGACGTGGTGTGCGCTTTAGGGATCGATCCACTTTGATCGTCGAATTGACTGTTTCGTAGCCGTCAGTCTCGCCTCGTTCGTATCAATGGCCGTTTAATAGTTTGAATCAATCAACTACGTAAGTCTCGCGTTGTCCTGCATCTGCCTAGTTCGAACCGAGGAGAGGGGGCTTCCTTCGCATCGATACTTGTGATGGATACGAACTGAAGCTCCGTGATAGGTTCGGATGATCATCGATTCAAACTAGGCACTGGCGTGAATGATACGAAATTCATGGATACGAGGACGCAACCCATGGATGGGTACGAAACAGTGCTCTAGCGTGGATACGAACGTGCTGATGGATTCGAATGTGATCGATTCGAAGTATATGGAGCCTGATGGATTCGAACTTGTTGAGGTGACGCCCATATGATGGGTTCGAACCAATCGATTCGAAGTGATCAAATCATGCCTGATCGTTCGAACTCGATCGACTCGAAGCGTATGCGAATCGATGGATTCGAATAAGGCAATTACTGATGGATTCGAACCCCATCGGTTCGAAATGGACACCTTCTCAATAAGCCGATGGTTTCGAACTGTGTACTTTGGCTAACTTGCATCGATCATATCTCGCTCATACGAACTCCGATTAACCTAAGATTTGAAACACTGGCTTTCATGGTCTTGCTTGTCATTTCTTATCGATTGTAGCCTGATCCTGGTCCAGACAGAATTCATCGATATCCATAGCGAAGTGAAGTGCAACCAATCTCTGAGACGAACTGTCTTCCATTTTTGACCATTTTTTGGTATCTCGGCTTTGCCAAAAAGGGGGATAACATTTGCCCCCCAAAACATGCCTTGCGGTAGGAAGGTGTGTTTTGTAATGCCTTGAGCTAGATGTTTATGTCCTATCATCAACCTGTAAAGAACTTGATAGTTTCATATGTCCTCAAATGACGATCGTTTGGGATCGAGCTATTTGGGATGAAGCTTGGCCGTCCATGGTCAAGCGCCTAACCTCAAATGACGATCGTTCGCGATCAAGTCATTTGAGATGAAGTGCGACCGTGCGCGGTCAAGCGTATAAATCGATGCGTCGATTGTTCGGGATCGTATGCCACTTGAGGTGAATCGGGACCGTTCGCGGTCTACGCCGTTCGTGGCAAAGGATGGAATAGGACCGTTCGCGGTCGATGCTGTTCACGGCAAAAGATTGAATGGGACTGTTCGCGGTCGACACCGTTCACGGCAATTGAAGAGATGGGACCGTTCGCGGTCGATGCCGTTCGCGGCAAATGGTGATCGTTCGCGATCAAGTGCCGTTCAAGGCGAATGGTGACTGTTCGAGGTCGGGTTGTGACCGTTCGAGGTCGGGTGCCGCTCGAGGCGAGGAAGTGTGCCCGGGAGGGCTTGGTGTTATCGATACCAGGGTCACGTTCGGGTGAGTTCCTAGATCGTTTGTCAGGGCGGTTTATCGCCATCTCAGGGCATGCCTAAGGACCGTTCGCGACCCCGTACATGTGTAAGTAGCTTAGACATTTCAAAGTTATCAGAATCAAATATCTATTCAACAGATGAGTTTTAAAACAAAAATGTCCAAACAAACAAAGTCTAAATGTTCAAATCAAGATGAAACAAAAGCAAAGCATGGATGTCAAACTGTAAGTTTCCACTGCGAAACGGTCAATGATCACTCAGAGCATGCCAGGAGATCGTTCGCGACCTCGCACATGTGTAAATGATTTAATTGTGTTAGTGGAAGCTTACGACTTGTTCATCGTTATTTCAATCAATTGATAACCAAATGGTGCTTTGATTCAGGGTCCCCTCTGGCTGATGTGGACGGTGGTCGCTCTGGTTCCGCCGCCAGAGCTCGCCGCTTCACATACTGAAGGAGCATACCGTTCCTGATATGCCCTTCCACCTCGTCCTTCAGATACCTACAATCATTAGTGTTATGACCGTTCAGTTCATGAAATATGCAATACTTATCTGATTTTCTTTCGTTGGGAGTTGGGTCTCTTCGCATTGATTTGCGATACGGGACGTGTTCTTTGGTATCCTGATAGATTCGCTCTAAATTCTCGTTCAGCTCTGAATATGTGGTAAATCTTGGTTCCTTTCGTGGTCGCATCGACCTGTTATAGCCACTCTCAGCCTTTCGCTTCCCCTTGCCAGTTTCTGTACCTTTCTCAGGAGGATTTCCATCTTTGACCGTGTAAACATTGAGCTCATCTCCTTCTTCTCTTTCTGTACTCGCGTCTTCCAATCGCAAGAACTTTTCCGCCTCATGATAGAATTATCCTAGATCCATAGGTGGACCTTTTGTCAATGAATTTTTGAAATCCGTGCCATCAGCTATTCCGGAAACGGCTGCCATCATAACCATGGATGGATCTGGCCGATCCACCGATGCTGCTGCCGCATTGAATCCCGTCAGAAAACTCCTCAAAGTCTCTCCAGCCTTCTGTTTTAAAGTTGCCAAAGTCATCACATTCTTGGGTCTTGTAATGTGAACCCTGAATTGCCTCATAAATCTCTCAGTTAAATCATTCCATGTTCCGATGGATCCATTCTCTAGTTGCCTGAACCATAACGCCGCAATATCCGCCAAGTACAATGGAAAGCACCAGGCCATAACCTCCTCTGACGCCCCCCAGCACTTCCATATGCCTTATATATTTCGTCAGATGGACCATGGGGTCCGTTCTCCCGTCATACATGTCCAACGATGGTAACTTGAAATCCAGTGGGTTCCTAGCTTGCCTGATTGCTGGAGTAAAAGGACTTCTATTAACATCCTCCAAATCTTTGTTCACCAAACCGCCTCTCAAAGCTCGCCTAACCATCTCTGCCAACTTGTCATTGTCTCCAAGATGTAATCTTCGTTCATTACTTTCAACCTGCCCCCCGAGTTCACGAGGGAACTCTGGGATCTTCCCCCTTGATTGAGCGTTCACTCCTCCACTACTCCCAGGTTGCGCAGACATTCTTCTCTCTCCCTCCGGGATTGGATCTAAATGCTCCAAGTGTGTGCCTCCTAATCCAGGTGCTATGCCGGATGGTCCTGCTCCGTTCTGAACTCCATTGGCTTCTCTGTTCTGTGCTCCAAGTTGTCCTATCTGTTGAAATAAACTCTGGATCAACGCCTCTTGTTTTTTCATCATTGTCTCTATCTCATCCCTAGTGATGAAGATCGACGCTTGATTCGCTCCTGAGGAAGGCCCTTGACTTCCTCGATGTTCACTTCTCTCTGGCCTTTGTTTCTTACTTGTTTGTCTCGTCATGGTTCTCAGATCTGAATTCCTAAGTCTTCAAATTCAACTTCTCCTGAGTTCAATTCTCAGTGAAAGCACCAAAAATGTTTGCGCCAAAAATGGTCACAAACACCCGATATCATGAAAGCACCCGTTTATCAACACAGATCAACAATAACAAACTCAGAATTCAGATCTAAGAGATAGTAGATGCAACAAAGTATGAATAACATTGAACAACACGGGATTTATAGTGGTTCGGCGATCGTGCCTACGTCCACTTTAAAGTTAGCGACTTTATTGATATTCTCTTGATGATTTCAATCGATTACAGCAAATTATAACTGATGATAGCTTTCAGATCTGATTACAACAGCAATAATGGAGTATGGAATTGAATCCGGCAGAGTTTGGACGTCCAATGGTGAAAGCTCCAAAAAGATCCCCCTTTTCTGAAGGTTTCAGGGTGCTATTTATAGGCATTGGAGGCCCAGATCTTGCTCAAACTTCGGGAGACTTTTTCTGGCAAGTGAGTCGGCCCACGCGACCGACCCCACCAAGTTTCGACTCGATCTGAGATCGATTCGAAGTGATTTTGAATCCATCAAAAAATGATCCAATCGAGATGAAACTTGGCAGGAACAATCTTTACCTTGTATGGAAGCTACTGTGAAAATTTCGTTGCATTTGGATCAGTGGTTTAGGAGATACGATCAATCCGAGTTGGTGATTTTCGGTTGGCTATTTGGCTCGAATCGATCACTTCGAATCGATGGTTACGAATCGATCAATGTGCGTGCCTGAGTGATGACGTGGTGCGCGCTTTATGGATCGATCCACTTTTATCGCCGAATTGACTGTTTTGTAGCCGTGAGTCTCGCCTCGTTCGTATCAATGGCCGTTGCATAGTTTGAATCAATCAACCATGTAAGTCTCGCGTTGTCCTGCATCTGCCTAGTTCGAACCGAGGAGAGGGGCTTCCTTCGCATCGATGGTAAGTTCGCGTTGATACTTGTGATGGATACGAACTGAAGCTCCGTGATGGGTTCGAATGATCATCGATTCAAACTAGGCACTGGCGTGAAAGATACGAAATTCATGGATACGAGGACGCAACCCATGGATGGGTACGAAACAGTGCTCTAGCGTGGATACGAACGTGCTGATGGATTCGAATGTGATCGATTCAAAGTATATGGAGCCTGATGGATTCAAACTTGTTGAGGTGACGCCCATCTGA
Source organism: Allium cepa (assembly GCA_030765085.1). Taxonomy (NCBI): domain Eukaryota; kingdom Viridiplantae; phylum Streptophyta; class Magnoliopsida; order Asparagales; family Amaryllidaceae; genus Allium; species Allium cepa. Next base: position 248,249,624 of record CM060930.1, read on the forward strand.
TGGGTTCGAACCGATCGATTCGAAGTGATCAAATCATGCCTGATCGGTTCGAACTCGATCGACTCGAAGCGTATGCAAACCAATGGATTCGAATAAGGCAATTACTGATGGATTCGAACCCCATCGGTTCGAAATGGACACCTTCTCAACAAGCCGATGGTTTCGAACTGTGTACTTTGGCTAACTTGCATCGATCATATCTCGCTCATACGAACTCCAATTAACCTGAGATTTGAAACACTGGCTTTCATGGTCTTGCTTGTCATGTCTTATCGATTATGGCCTGATCCTGGTCCGGACAGAATTCATCGATATCCATAGCGAAGTGAAGTGCAACCAATCTCTGAGACGAACTGTCTTCCATTTTTGACCGATTTTTTGGTATCTCGGCTTTGCCAAAAAGCGGGATAACATTACAAATTCAAATTTCAGAATGCAAAGGAAACTGCAAAGTATTCATAGATCGAAGGAGCCTGTCATGTGTGACAGTGACGACGATCTTCGTCGTTCCAGGCTCCTGATTAAGTAGGTCCGCCACTGATGGCGTTTACCACCAATCTTCCACGGGGACAAGTTGAGTCCTCCTGTCTCGGTCGACTGGGTCCATTGTTTGGATTTGATGGGCCCGCTTCTCTGGGCTGCGGTGTCCGCACAAACTGTTCCAGCTTCCTTTCTTTGATCAGCTTTTCGACAAGATCCTGTAAGTGACGACACTCGTTCGTATCATGCCCGTAGCTTTCGTGGAACCTGCAAAACTTTCCCGTCTGGATTTGTCTCTCTGACGACGGTCTTGGTGCAGGTTTTTGATATTGAATTGTATTGCAGGTTTGTAAGTACAAGTTCTCCAATGATGTATTCAAAGGACTATAACTGTCGAACATTGGATTCTTGCGCCGCGGGCCACGGTTTTGATCTTGTTTTTTAATTTGATTCACGCTTTCTCTTTACCGAGCTTGTTTATTTTTAATGTTCAACTGAACTTTTCCGGAGCTCTCACCGGACTGTTTTATTGCAACATTGCTTTTGATCTCTTCCGCATTTGATCCTGCGTCAGTTTGTTTCCTAGACTGTTTCGCATCTTCCCGTTTCAGGAATTGAGCTGCTTTGGCATGGAAACGGTCCAATGATGCAGGTGGTTTCCCAGCTAGCCAATTGCCAAATTCAGAATCGGGGTCGATCCCCTTAATCAACGCCATAAGGATGGAGTTGTCGTTTGGATTACTAATCTCCGTACATGCAGTATGGAATCTCTCTAAGTAGTGTCTGAGTGTCTCTCCAGGAGCTTGCGTGACACTAGATAGAGTGTTGACATCTTTTGGCCTTGTGACGTGCATGCGGAATTGCTCGACGAATTTTGTGGCTAACTGATCGAAGGAAGTGATGGATCGAGGTGGCAACCGAGTGAACCACATGGTAGCGATGCCCCCCAAGGAAATGGGGAAACTACGACACTTCACTGCATCGTCGGCTCAGGAAGCGGTCATCGACCATTCATATTTTAGAATATGTTGGTTAGGGTCGGAGTTTCCCTCGTACATGGGTAGAGTGGGCATTCGGAATCGCCGCGGGGGTTCAGCAATAAGAATATCGTTCGTAAAGGGAGTGTGACTTCGGGAAACTCCCCAATCGTCGTTCGTGAATCCCTGGCTCTCACGGATCATCTAACGTATCATATTTGAAAGATCCGACATTTGCGCTGGAGTATGATCATGTGCCATACTTTGAGTTTGAACCGGATATCGTCGACGGTCCAAGTCTCGCCTTCTCGGCTCATAGTCCCCTGGGATGTACGGTTCAGGAGTACGCCCGCTATGACGACGGTCTAGGTCCAATTGATCTTGGGCGTCGACCCCTGGCTCAGCCGCAACGTTAGTGGTGCGGTATTTTATGGTGCGGTGAGGAATGGCCCCTCCTCGGGAGGAGGGTCCGGTTTGGAAACTGGCTGACGGACCAACTCTAAGTTGTCCAAAGGTTAATGTCGGTTGATTTCTAACGGGTGGCATACGACTCCCATCTAGCCGGGATCGTGGAGGCCGGTTATGATAATCAGAGGATGAAGAACTTTCGCTGGATAAGCGAGAAGCATGGTCTCTCATGGACCTTTTTCGTTTTTGGCGATCTAGCTTGTTGATTAGCTCAGCGTTAGCGCGTAGCTGTTCTTCTAGTTGTCGCCGACTCCGGGTCAGCTCTTGGAGTAACAACTGCAACTCTTGTCGAGTAACCGGACCAGAGATTCAGAGTGCCTAGTAGCATCCTGATTAGATGGAGGTGGGGGCACAGGATTTTGTCTATCCTGCTCTTCTTGATTGACAGCGTTTGAGGTGGTTCTTGTGCCAACCATCTTGATAGTTGAATTCCTTTCCCAGACTTTATGCAAATCTGAATAGAAGGGAAGGAAGTTGGGTTTGATGATCTGGATCTCTCTCTTAGATTTATTCAATCCGGTATCGATGACAGATCCAATGAGCAGGAGAAAAGCTGGGTTTTCTCAGTGAAAGCACCAAAGTGTTTGTGTAAAAATTGGGCACAACACTCTTCGGGAGTCGTTGAAGAGATAATAGAGAAGAATGTAAATTCAAAACAGATATTATCTAACAAAAACTCCAATCAGCAGTAAAATAAATGCGCAGACAAGCGATTTATAGTGGTTCGGCGTGTTTCCTACGTCCACTATGAAGTGTTTTGATGTTTTATTGATTCTCTTTCAATGATTCCAAGTTGTTGCAGCAATCAACAGCAAGTTACAACTGGAAATTCGAAATCTATAATGAAATTATGATGTAGGATGATGTAGATCTTGATCCGGCAGAGTCTGGGCGCTTGAGAGTCGAAAGATCCTTTTTCTGTTGGCCCTGGGGCTCTATTTATTGGCGTAGGCTGCTGATATTTCGCTGAAAACTCGGGAGACCGCTTCTGGCACGTGAGGGGGCCCACACGCCCGGTCTTAGGAAGTTTGGGCCCACTTTGGCATCGGTTCGAACTCCATTCGAACCGATCAAGAATTCATCCAATCGAGGCGAAATTTGGTTTGGGCATTCTTCAACATGTGTTCAAGCTTCTGTGAAAATTTCATGGCATTTGGATCAGTGGATTGGGAGATATGATGGATTCGAAATGGGGTTCACTGCGTGGCTGTTTGGTTCGAAACCATGCATTCGAATCGATATTTTCGAAACCATGGTGGCGCGTGTCTTCGTGTTGACGTGGAGCGCACACTTCGAATCGATCCGGTCTTCACTCCGAGTTGACCGCTTCGACTCCATATATCTCGGCGAATTCGAAATGATGAAAGACACGTCATCATGGTTGGTTGACCCAGTGGGTTTGAAAAAAGCTTCATAGGTAGGTTCGAACAAGGCTTCTGTGATGGGTCCGAAAAAGGCTTCTGTGATGGGTTCGAATAGGGCTTCTGTGATGGGTTCGAACAACCAAAGCTTAGTGGATTCGAACAAGGATCTCTGGATGGATACGAGCCTCGCAAACTCTCCATGGTCATGAGGTCCACTAGCGCGAACCGGATGGATTCGAAGTTGATGGAGTCGGACCGAGGTATTCCGATGGGTTCAAATGGTGATCGGTTCGAATGGTGCATGACGATGGGTTCGAAGACACCCACCATGATGGGTTCGAAACCAGTGTGTTCACTTCAAGTTGAACGGATCATAACTCGAGCATACGAACTCGGATTGACTTGAAATTTTGAGGCGCTGACTTCTACGGTCTTTCTTATCGTGTCCTATCAAATGTAGCTCAATCTGGACTCGGAAAAAATTCAGCGATACCCATAACGAAACGAAATATGACCAACCTCTGAGACGAACTATTCTCCATTTTTCGATCGATCATTTGGTATCGCGGCTTTGCTAAAAAGCGGGTCAAAAAGTGGGCCCAAACTTCCTAAGACCGGGCGTGTGGGCCCCCTCACGTGCCAGAAGCGGTTTTTTCGAGTTTTCAGCGAAATATCAGCAGCCTACGCCTATAAATAGAGCCCCAGGGCCAACAGAAAAAGGATCTTTCGACTCTCAAGCGCCCAGACTCTGCCGGATCAAGATCTACATCATCCTACATCATAATTTCATTATTGATTTCGAATTTCCAGTTGTAACTTGCTGTTGATTGCTGCAACAACTTGTAATCATTGAAAGAGAATCAATAAAACATCAAAACACTTCACAGTGGACGTAGGAAACATGCTTAACCACTATAAATCGCTTGTCTACGCATTTATTTTACTGCTGATTAGAGTTTTTGTAAGATAATATCTGTTTTGAATTTACATTCTTCGCTATTATCTCTTCAACGACTCCCGAAGAGTGTTGTGCCCAATTTTGACACAAACGGTACTGTTCCGTTTCAAATCCATGCACGGATTTCTAAAAGTCGTACGACACTGTTTCGCCATTTCGGACAGATGTTGCACCTTGCACCGTTGATGTTGCACCCTGTAGATATCAATTATTCGGACGGCCATAACTTCTGGCTCGTTTAGAATTACGGGAGCCATAACCAGTCAAAATGAAGGCCTCTGTGAGTTCTACGGCTTTGACAGCTTTCAGCCGTCAATGGATAGTTTAAAGCCCAAAAAAGACTATCCGAATCTCGATCGGGTCTCAGATGTTTTGTACCCATCGTTTTTTCGACACGTGGATTTTTACGGTAAAACGGGATTACCGTGGCTGGTCTTCGATTTACCATCGCTAGAGAGTGGTGCACCATGGAACAGTTCCGTTTCAAATCCATGCACGCATTTCTAAAAGACGTACGGCACTGTTTCCCCATTTTGGATGGATGTTGCACCTTCACCGTGGATGTTGCACCCAGTACATATCGATTATTCGGACGGCCATAACTTTTGGCTCGTTTAGACTTATGGGAGCCATAACCAGTCAAAACGAAGGCACCTGTGAGTTCTACGGTTTGACAACTTTCAGTTGTCAATGGATAGTTTAAAGCCCAAAAAAGACTATCCGAATCTCGATCGGGTCTCGCATGTTTTTACCCTTCGCTTTTTCGACACGTGGATTTTTACGTTAAAACGTGATTACCGTGGCTGGTCTTGGATTTACCATCGCCGGAGAGTGGTGCACCATGGTACTGTTCCGTTTCAAATCCATGCACGCATTTCTAAAAGTCGTACGACACTGTTTCGCCATTTCGGACGGATGTTGCACCTTGCACCGTTGATGTTGCACCCTGTAGATATCAATTATTCGGACGGCTATAAATTCTGGCTCGTTAAGAGTTACAGGAGCCAAAACCAGCCAAAACGAAGGCCTCTGTGAGTTCTACAGCTTTGACAGCTTTCAGCCATCAATGGATAGTTTAAAGCCCAAAAAAGACTATCCGAATCTCGATCGGGTCTCGGATGTTTTTTACCCTTCGTTTTTTCGACACGTGGATTTTTATGTTAAAACGTGATTACCGTGGCTGGTCTTCGATTTACCATCGCTGGAGAGTTGTGCACCATGGTACTGATCCGTTTAAAATCCATGCACGCATTTCTAAAAGTCGTACGACACTGTTTTGCCATTTCGGACGGATGTTGCACCTTCACCGTGGATGTTGCACCCAGTAGATATCGATAATTCGGACGACCATAACTTCTGGCTCGTTTAGAGTTACGGGAGCCATAACCAGTCAAAAGGAAGGCGTCTGTGAGTTCTACGTCTCTGATAACTTTCAGTTGTCAATGGATAGTTTAAAGCCCAAAAAAGACTATCCGAATCTCGGTCGGGTCTCGGATGTTTTTTACCCTTCGTTTTTTCGACACGTGGATTTTTACGTTAAAACGTGATTATCGTGGCTGGTTTTCGATTTATCATCGCTGGAGAGTGGTGCACCATGGTACTGTTCCATTTCAAATCCATGCACGCATTTCTAAAAGTCGTACGACACTGTTTCGCCATTTCGGACGGATGTTGCACCTTGCACCATTGATGTTTTACCCTGTAGATATCAATTATTCGGACGGCTATAACTTCTGGCTCGTTAAGAGTTACGGGTGCCATAACCAGTCAAAACGAAGGCCCCTGTGAGTTCTACGGCTTTGATAGCTTTCAGCCATCAATGGATAGTTTAAAGCCTAAAAAAGACTATCCGAATCTCGATCAGGTCTCGGATGTTTTTTGCCCTTCGTTTTTTCGACACGTGGATTTTTACGTTAAAACGTGATTACCGTGGCTGGTCTTCGATTTACCATCGCTCGAGAGTGGTGCACCATGGTACTGTTCCGTTTCAAATCCATGCACGCATTTCTAAAAGCCGTACGACACTGTTTCGCCATTTCAGACGGATGTTGCATCTTCACCGTGGATGTTGTACCCTGTAGATATCAATTATTCCGACGACCATAACTTCTGGCTCGTTTAGAGTTACGGGAGCCAAAACCAGTCGAAACGAAGGCCTCTATGAGTTCTACGGCTTCGACAGCTTTCAGCCGTCAATGGATAGTTTAGAGCCCAAAAAAGACTATCCGAATCTCGATCGGGTCTTTGATGTTTTTTACCCTTCGTTTTTTCGACACATGGATTTTTACGTTAAAACGGGATTACCATGGCTGGCCTTCGATTTACCATCGCTGGAGAGTGGTGCACCTGTTCCATTTCAAATCCATGCACGCATTTCTAAAAGTCGTACGACACTATTTCGCCATTTCGGACGGATGTTGCACCTTGCACCGTTGATGTTGCACCCTATAGATATCAATTATCCGGACGGCCATAACTTCTGGCTCGTTTAGAGTTACGGGAGCCATAACTAGTCAAAATGAAGGCCTCTGTGAGTTCTACGGCTTTGACAGCTTTCAGCCATCAATGGATAGTTTAAAGCCCAAAAAAGACTATCCAAATCTCGATCGGGTCTCGGATGTTTTTTACCCTTCGTTTTATCGACACGTGGATTTTTACGGTAAAACGAGATTACCGTGGCTGGTCTTGGATTTACCATCGCTGGAAAGTGGTGCACCAAGGAAATGTTCCGTTTCAAATCCATGCACGCATTTCTAAAAGCCGTACGACACTGTTTCCCCATTTTGGACGGATGTTGCACCTTCACCGTGGATGTTGCACCCAGTGGATATCGATTATTCGGACGTCCATAACTTCTGGCTCGCTTAGAGTTACGGGAACCATAACCAATCAAAACGAAGGCGTCTGTGAGTTCTACGGTTTGAAAGCTTTCAGTTGTCAGTGGATAGTTTAAAGCCCAAAAAAGACTATCCGAATCCCGATCGGGTCGACGTTTTTTACCCTTCGTTTTTTCGACACGTAGATTTTTACGTTAAAACGTGGTTACCGTGGCTGGTCTTCGATTTACTATCGCTGGAGAGTGGTGCATCATGGTCCGTTACAAATCCATGCACGTATTTCTAAAAGTCGTACGACACTGTTTTGCCATTTCGGACGGATGTAGCACCTTGCACCGTTGATGTTGCACCCTGTCGATATCGATTATTCGGACGTCTATAACTTCTGGCTCGTTAAGAGTTACGGGAGCCTTAACCAGTCAAAACGAAGGCCTTTGTGAGTTCTATGGTTTTGACAGCTTTCAGCCGTCAATGGCTAGTTTAAAGCCCAAAAAAGACTATCCGAATCTCGATCAGATCTCGGATGTTTTTTACCCTTCGTTTTTTCGACACGTGGATTTTTACGTTAAACGTGATTACCGTGGTTGGTCTTCGATTTACCATCGCTGGAGAGTGGTGCACCATGGTACTGTTCCGTTTCAAATCCATGCACACATTTCTAAAAGTCGTACGACACTGTTTCGCCATTTAGGACGGATGTTGCACCTTCACCGTGGATTTTGCACCCAGTAGATATCGATTATTCGGACGGCCATAACTTCTGGCTCGTTTAGAGTTACGGGAGCCATAACTAGTCAAAACGATGGCAACCGTGAGTTCTACGGCTTTGACAGCTTTTAGTTGTCAACGGATAGTTTAAAGTCCAAAAAAGACTATCTGAATCTCGATCGGGTCTCGAATGTTTTTTACCCTTCGTTTTTTCGACACATGGATTTTTAATTTAAAACGTGATTACCGTGGCTGGTCTTCGATTTATCATCGCTGGAGAGTGGTGCACCATGGTACTGTTCCGTTTCAAATCCGTGCACGCATTTCTAAAAGTCGTACGACACTGTTTCGCTATTTCGGACGGATGTTGCACCTTGCACCGTTGAAGTTGCACCCTGTAGATATCAATTATTCGGACGGCCATAACTTCTGGCTCGTTTAGAGTTACGGGAGCCATAACCTATCAAAACGAAAGCCTCTGTGAGTTCTACAGCATTGACAGGTTTCAGCCATCAACGGATAGTTTAAAGCCCAAAAAAGACTATCCGAATCTCGATCGGGTCTCGGATGTTTTTTACCCTTCGTTTTTTCGACATGTTGATTTTTACGTTAAAGCGGGATTACCGTGGCTGGTCTTCGATTTACCATCGCTGGAGATTGGTGCACCATGGAACTGTTCCGTTTCATATCCATGCACGCATTTCTAAAAGCCGTACGGCACTGTTTCCCCATTTCGGACGGATGTTGCGCCTTCACCGTGGATCTTGCACCCAGTAGATATCGATTATTCGGACGACCATAACTTCTGGCTCGTTTAGAGTTACTGGAGCCATAACCAGTCAAAACGAAGGCGTCTGTGAGTTCTACGGCTCTGACAGCTTTCAGGTGTCAATGGATAGTTTAAAGCCCAAAAAATACTATCCGAATCTCGATCGGGTCTCGGATGTTTTTTACCCTTCGTTTTTTCGACACGTGGATTTTTACGTTAAAACGGGATTACCGTGGCTGGTCTTCGATTTACCATCGCTGGAGAGTGGTGCACCATGGTACTGTTCCATTTCAAATCCATGCACGCATTTCTAAAAGCTGTGCGGCACTGTTTCCCCATTTCGGACGTATGTTGCAACTTCACCGTGGATGTTGCACCCGGTAGATATCGATTATTCGGACGGCCATAACTTCTGGCTCGTTTAGAGTTACAGGAGCCATAACCAGTCAAAACGAAGGCCTCTGTGAGTTCTACGGCTCTGACAGCTTTCAGCCGTCAATGGATAGTTTAAAGCCTAAAAAAGACGATCCGAATCTCGATCGGGTCTCTGATGTTTTTTCCCCTTCGTTTTTTCTACACTTGGATTTTTACGTTAAAACGGGATTACCGTGGCTGGCCTTCGATTTACCATCGCTGGAGAGTGGTGCACCATGGTATTGTTCCGTTTAAAATCCATGCACGCATTTCTAAAAGCCGTATGGCACTGTTTCCCCATTTCGGACGGATGTTGCACCTTCACCGTTGATGTTGCATCCGGTAGATATCAATTATTCGGATGGCCATAACTTCTGGCTCGTTTAGAGTTACGGGAGCCATAACCAGTCAAAACGAAGGCCTCTGTGAGTTCTACGGCTTTGACAACTTTCAGCTGTCTATGGATAGTTTAAAGCCCAAAAAAGACTATCCAAATCTCGATCGGGTCTCTAATTTTTTTACCCTTCATTTTTCGACACCTGGATTTTTACGGTAAAACGGGATTACCATGGCTGGCCTTCGATTTACCATCGCTGGAGAGTGGTGCACCATGGTACTGTTCTGTTTCAAATCCATGCGCGAATTTCTAAAAGTCGTACGGCACTGTTTCGCCATTTCGGACGGATGTTGCACCTTCACCGTTGATGTTGCACCCTGTAGATATCGATTATTCGGACGGCCATAACTTCTGGCTCGTTTAGAGTTACGGGAGCCATAACCAGTCAAAGCGGAGGCGTCTGTGAGTTCTACGGCTTGACAGCTTTCAGCCATCAATGGATAGTTTAAAGCCCAAAAAAGACTATCCGAATCTCGATCGGGTCTCGGATGTTTTTTACACTTCGTTTTTTCGACACGTGGATTTTTACGGTAAAACGGGATTACCGTGGCTGGTCTTCGATTTACCATCGCTGGAGAGTGGTGCACTATGGAACTGTTCCGTTTCAAATCCATGCACGCATTTCTTAAAGCCGTACGGCACTGTTTCCCTATTTTGGACGGATGTTGCACCTTCACCGTGGATGTTGCACCCAGTAGATATCGATTATTCGGACGACCATAACTTCTGGCTCATTTAGAGTTATGGGAGCCATAACCAGTCAAAACGAAGGCGTCTGTGAGTTCCACGGTTTGACAGCTTTCTGCTGTCAATGGATAGTTTAAAGCCCAAAAAAGACTATCCGAATCTCGATCGGGTCTCGGATGTTTTTTACCCTTCGTTTTTTCGACCCGTGGATTTTTACGTTAAAACGTGATTACCGTGGCTGGTCTTCGATTTACCATCGCTGGAGAGTGGTGCACCATGGCACTGTTCCGTTTCAAATCCATGCACGCATTTCTTAAAGTCGTACGATACTGTTTCGCCATTTCGAACGGATGTTGCACCTTGCACCGTTGATGTTGCACCCTGTAGATATCTATTATTCGGACGGCTATAGCATCTCGCTCGTTAAGAGTTATGGGAGCCATAACCAGTCAAAACGAAGGCCTCTGTGAGTTCTACGGCTTTGACAGCTTTCAGCCGTGAATGGATAGTCTAAAGCCCAAAAAAGACTATCCGAATCTCGATCGGGTCTCGGATGTTTTTTACCCTTCGTTTTTTCGACACGTGGATTTTTGCGGTAAAACAGGATTACCGTGGCTGGTCTTCGATTTACCATCGCTGGAGAGTGGTGCACCATGGAACTGTTCCATTTCAAATCCATGCACGCATTTCTAAAAGCCGTACGGCACTGTTTCCCCATTTCAGACGGATGTTGCACCTTCACCGTGGATGTTGCACCCAGTAGATATTGATTATTCGGACGGCCATAACTTCTGGCTCGTTTAGAGTTACGGGAGCCATAACCAGTCAAAGCGAAGGCGTCTGTGAGTTCTATGACTTTGACAGCTTTCAGTTGTCAATGGATAGTTTAAAGCCCAAAAAAGACTATCCGAATCTCGATCGGGTCTCGGATGTTTTTTACCCTTCGTTTTTTCGACACGTGGATTTTTACGTTAAAACGTGATTACCGTGGCTGGTTTTCGATTTACCATCGCCGGAGAGTGGTGCACTATGGTACTGTTCCGTTTCAAATCCATGCACACATTTCTAAAAGTCGTACGACACTGTTTCGCCATTTCGGACGGATGTTGCACCTTGCACCGTTGATGTCGCACCCTGTAGATATCAACTATTCGGACGGTTATAACTTCTGGCTCGTTAAGAGTTACGGGAGCCATTACCAGTCAAAACGAAGGCCTCTGTGTGTTGTACGGCTTTAACAGCTTTCAGCCGTCAATGGATAGTCTAAAGCCCAAAAAAGATTATCCGAATCTCGATCGGGTCTCGGATGTTTTTTACCCTTCTATTTTCGACACGTGGATTTTTACGTTAAAAAGTGATTACCGTGGCTGGTCTTCGATTTACCATCGCTGGAGAGTGGTGCACCATGGTAGTATTCCGTTTCAAATCCATGCACGCATTTCTAAAAGTCGTACGACACTGTTTCGCCATTTCGGACGGATGTTGCACCTTGCACCGTTGATGTTGAACCCTGTAAATATCTATTATTCGGCTGGACATAACTTCTGGCTCGTTTAGAGTTACGAGAGCCATAACCAGTCAAAACGAAGGCCTCGAGTTCTACGGCTTTGATAGCTTTCAGCCTTCAGTGGATAGTTTGATGCCCAAAAAAGACGATCCGAATCTCGATCGGGTATCGGATCTTTTTTACCCTTCGTTTTTTCGACACGTGGATTTTTACGGTAAAACGGGATTACCGTGGCTGGTCTTCGATTTACCATCGCTGGAGAGTGGTGCACTATGGAACTGTTCCGTTTCAAATCCATGCACCCATTTCTAAAAGCCATAGGGCACTGTTTCCCCATTTTGGACGGATGTATCACCTTCACCGTGGATGTTACACCCAGTAGATATCGATTATTCGGACGGCCATAACTTCTGGCTCGTTTAGAGTTACGGGAGCCATAACCAGTCAAAACGAAAGCCTCTGTGAGTTCTACGGCTTTGACAGCTTTTAGCCATCAATGAATAGATTGATGCCCAAAAAAGACGATCCGAATCTCGATCGGGTATCGGATGTTTTTTACCCTTCGTTTTTTCGACACGTGGATTTTTACGGTAAAACGGGATTACCGTGGCTGGTCTTCGATTTACCATCGCTGGAGAGTGGTGCACTATGGTACTGTTCCGTTTCAAATCCATGCACGCATTTCTAAAAGTCGTACGACACTGTTTCGCCATTTCGAACGGATGTTGCACCTTGGCTAGAACATAATCCGATGTCTATAATCGCTATCTCTCCGTTCTTGGCTAGAATACCCGGAGTACCTGCGATCGTAATCCCTATCTTTTTCTCTCCGTTGTGACTCGTAATATGAGGAAGATTTGCGAGCATGTCGTATGCTCCCTAGCATCGAACCGCGCCCAGTCATAATATCTGCGAAGTGAAATAAGAATAAAGTTAGTGGTTTCTCGAAACCGATGACCTAAGACTCGGGACTATGTAGCGTCGTGAAGTGTGTATGAATATGTATTCCCCCCGACCAACCAGAAGTGTCGACTGAGCTAGTAATAACAGGCTCGCTCAATTCTAGAGTACGATGAAACTCCTCCAACCCCACGTCATGCTGAAAAGACACATCATCCGGGATTGGAACGTCGGTAAGCCCTTCGTAAAGACTTTCAATTCACGGAGGAGACATCTCGAAAATTCTAAATCCGGGAGAGGATCGGGCCGTAACAACCGATTTCCATCTCCCCTTCTTAGTTGACGAGACGACGGCAGCCTTGCCTTTTCTTTGCTCTTCAACATCCTTAACCACGTCTGTAGGCTCCATCAGCGGCTCGTCGTCAGTGTGAGTTCTTTCAGAATCAGCCTCCTCGGCTATGATAACTTTGGGTTTCTTGTGTTTGACTCGTTTCTTCGAAACAATCCTCAGTGCCCCGTCAAACAGTATGCTTTGCCCTCGTTCAATCAGCCCATAGGTCCGGAGAGTCCTGTCGGTCAAAAGCGAATCGATATCCCTGTCCTCGCTCGGGACTCCCCGGAGTACTCGCACCATCTCTTTAAAGCGCTCGCCTTCAGGTCGCTGAATCGTCGCTGTGAAAAGAGAAAGAACATAAGTTTTGCTTCGACCGCATTTGTCTTAGAAATAACTTAATAACTCAGCTACACTCACGTCTGAATAACCATCGCCGAGCAAAACCCGAAGGACACCTGACATAGAACCATTCTGTCCTATAGTAGCTCAACCTGGTCCAGGACCCAGTAACCACTTGGCAGTTCCTCACCGCTTCCAGAAATGTGAAGGAAGGATAGTCGCCTCGAGTCTTGAAGTTAAATAGATATCTGATCTCGGTCGGGATTGGCGGTCTATGAAGGTATTCCATGAAGACGATGAACAAACTATTCACGGAGGCGTACCCGTTCGGGTGTAGCTGAGATGGAGCGATCCTCAAAAAAGACAACACCTCCCTTATGTACTCGTTGAACGGAGGAAGCGTTCCAGCCACGCATGCGTGGCGATTAAATGCTGTATATCCCTCCGGTGAGTTGTGTGGTCTATCAGTCGGCCCTGGCAATAACACGTCATCCAGTGACAGGCCGTGCCTCAAGCATATTCTCCCTAACATGTCTTCAGAAATGTTCGATGCGACGGAATCCAACGGATTGGCAATGAAAGACGCATTGGGAAGTTCGTCCGGGGACGGACCAATGATCTCTGGTTCGATATCAGGAACCTCTAGTCTCGGAGCAGCTGTAATTTGAACCTCCTGCTGTTGCGAACTTGATGGTTCCATAACTAGCTAACTCATGAGAAACCATCGTTAGATGACAAAGAACCCGTGTGTTCCCCAGTGCAAGGTGTATGAATGTATGTTGTGCAGTGCCATGCATTACTTGAATAAATATCGCAGAGTTAAAAGAAATATACAAACGACAAAGCTACAGAGTCCAGTAATAATGACCGTCAACGCTGACCGTCATCGTTGAACCGTTTGTATGATGGAAGTTTGATTTGAATAGAAGTCGTTATTGTTCCATCGACGAGCTTCGAAAGGTGGTCAAGTATGCAGCTTAATATGTCCAAATATGCAGGAATGAAGCTCGCTGGAGTTGTGCTTGGAAATGTCAAACTTTGGAATCCATCATAAAGTGTTCGAACCGATCACAGGGACCTCGTTCGAAACCATACTAACATCACTTCGAACTGATGACTGGAAAGCGCGCTTCGAAACGATGACCAGGTGTCGAGTTCGAATCGATCGAAAATGGATGACTTCGAATCGATCCTTGTTTGGCTAGTTCGTACCAATTCGAAACCACCAACTTGACATCGATATCGTTCGAATGGATCCTATTCGAATCGATATAAAGTCGCGAACTTCGAGCCGATAGCCGATGGGTTCGAATCCATCGATTCGAATGGACCCCTCGAATCCATCAATCGGTGCGAACTGCGTCACCCCCATAAGGTCATCCAAGAGATCGATACGAAACCCAAGAAAAATCAGCCGCCATCATCGATTCGAACTCGAATCCACGCATCGGTTTGAAGCCTTCTCAAACCAGATCTGGTTTTGCCAACCACTGAAGTGAGCGATCGATGAAGAAGACGCGATTTCGAAGCAACTTTGCTATTTGGATTCGAAGCTAATTACCTAGTTTAAGTGATGGATTCGAGGAGTTAAGGTCTTGGATCTGGATTGGTTCGATAACGCGACACGGTGTTTTCTCCTTTAAAGCTTCGAAACGATGCAACGAACAGTGAAAGCAAGACGAGAGTAAAAAAGTAAAAAAATGGAAAAAGTGAAACCCCCTGCTATTTATATGAGACCCAGGACGTGACCGAGTCGCTTCATATCCCGGTAAACCCAACCGGTCATAACCGGTCAAGATCCAGGTCGATTCGAAGTCTTCTTTCGAATCCATCAGCCTAAGGCCCTATCGGTTCGAAGTTCACCCCATATTCCACCGTTGCGAAGCACACAGCAGAGTGACAAATTGCATCGATGCAAAACGCGCAGTGGGCGCATCATTTCGAAGCCTCTGCTCGCGACTCCATCCACAAACTACCGAAACGAACTGCTAATTCGAATCCATCCTTTCGCATTGGTTCGAATGTCAGTTTCGAACCTATCACAACACAAGCATCAGCGCGACCATACGAACATGGATTTCGAACCCATCTGTGCTTCAGCGCATCGGTTCGAAATCTTACACTCATGCAATACTAATTCAATTCCTTCCACTTTCAATATCGGTTCAGGAGAGGATCGATACGAAGGAACTTTTCAAAACAACCATCAAGCGTTGTCTTGATTCAAATTTCAAAATCGGTTCAAGAGAGAATCGATACGAAATTCAATGGCGAACAAAATTGACAACGACTTGTAGATGCACGACGTTAACAAAGATCAAACTAGCATATGTGCATATATATCGGACTAACATTCAATTCTAAGTATTTGCAGGGATCGAACACTTATCTTGTTACAAATGCAACAGCCAACGGCTAAGCGCTATTATACAGCAATCAATCACATCAACGTAAGGTTGCAGCAATACAGAATACGAGTCTCGACAAAAAGAGAGCAATGATTGTTCGAAGAGAAGTTGTAACTATTCAAAGCACGTCATGTTCCCACAAGACGTACTTTGGCGGGCAAAATGTTATCCCGCTTTTTGGCAAAGCCGCGATACCAAAAGATCGATCGAGAAACGGAGAATAGTTCGTATCAGAGATTGGTCATGCTTCGTTTTGCTATGGATATCACTGAATTTTGTCCGAGTCCAGATCGAGCTACAATTGATAGGACTCGACAAGAAAAACCATAGAAGTCAGCATCTCAAATTTCAAGTCAATCCGAGTTCGTATGCTCAAGTTATGATCGACTCAATTTGGAGGGGAAAACCAAGGTTTCGAACCGATGGTTGACTAGTGGTTCGAACCGATCACCTTCGAACCCATCTACTTCGAAGCCATCAACGCGCCTCGGGTTCGATTCCATCACCTTCGAACCCAGCGAGCATTAGTCCTTCGAACCCACCTGCGAAGCTGTTATCCCGCTTTTTGGCAAAGCTGAGATACCAAAAGATCGATCAAAAATGGAAGACAGTTCGTCTCAGAGATTGGTTGCACTTCGCTTCGCTATGGATATCGGTGAATTCTTTCCGAACCCGGATCAGGCCAAAATCGACAAGACATGACAAGCAAGACCATGAAAGCCAGTGTTTCAAATTTCAGGTTAATCGGAGGTCGTATGAGCGAGATATGATCGATTCGAGTCAACTAAAGAATGTCGTTCGAAACCATCCGAAGGTGGAGGAGATGCTCACTTCGAACCCATATGATTCGAACCCATCACTGCTTGTCAAGTTCGAATCCATCAGCCACCATGTACTTCGAATCGATCGAATCGATCGGTTCGAACCCATCAGATGGGCGTCACCTCAACAAGTTCGAATCCATCAGGCTCCATATACTTCGAATCGATCACATTCGAATCCACCAGCACGTTCGTATTCATGCTAGAGCACTGTTTCGTACCCATCAGTGGGTTGTGTCCTCGTATCCATGAATTTTGTATCGTTCACGCCAGTGCCTAGTTCGAATCGATGATCATTTGAACCCATCGCGGAGCTTCAGTTCGTATCCATCACAAGTATCAATGCGAACTTACCATCGATACGAAGGAAGCCCCCTCTCCTCGGTTCGAACTAGGCAGATGCAGGACAACGCGAGACTTACGTAGTTGATTGATTCAAACTATGCAACGGCCATTGACACGAACGAGGCGAAACTCACGGCTACGAAACAGTCAATTCGGCGATAAAAGTGGATCGATCCCTAAAGCGCGCACCACGTCATCACTCAGGCACGCGCGTTGATCGATTCGAAACCATCGATTCGAAGTGACCGATTCGAGCCAAACAGCCAACCGAAAATCACCAACTCGAATCGATCGTATCTCCTAAACTACTGATCCAAATGCAACGAAATTTTCACAGTAGCTTCCATACAAGGTAAAGATTGTTCCTGCCAAGTTTCAGCTCGATTGGATCGTTTCTTGATGGGTTCGAAATCACTTCGAATCGATGTCAGATCGAGTCGAAATTTGGTGGGGTCGGTCGTGTGGGCCCACTCACGTGCCAGAAGAGGTCTCCCGAAGTTTGAGCGGGATTTGGGCCTCCTACGGCTATAAATAGCACCCTGAAGCCTTCAGAAATGGGGATCTTTCGGAGCTTCCACCATTGAACGTCCAAACTCTGCCGGATTGAATGCCGTATTTCATTATCGCTGTTGTATTCGTATTTCAAAGTTATCATCAACTGTAATCCACCGTAATCGATTAATATCATCAAATGAATCAATAAAGAGAGAACCTTCAAAGTGGACGTAGGCAAGATCGCCGAACCACTATAAATCTTGTGTTTGTGATTGTTATTTGTGAATTATCGTGATTGTTGTTGCTTAGATCTGAATTCTATATTGGTTGTTGCTGATCTGCGTTGATAAACGGGTGCTTTCACGACTATCGGGTGTTTATGGTCAATTATGACGCAAACAGAAGCCTTGTTCGAACCCATCGCAGAAGCCTTGTTCGAACCCATCGCAGAAGCCTTATTCGAACCCATCACAGAGGCCCTGTTCGAACCCACCTGTGAAGCTTCATTCGAAACCACTGGGTCAGCCAACCATGATGACGTGTCTTTCAACGGTTCGAATGCGCCGAGATATATGGAGTCGAAGCGGTCAACACGGAGTGAAGACCGGATCGATTCAAAGTTTGCGCTCCATGCCAACGCGAAGCAACGTGCCACCATGGTTTCGAAACGATCGGTTCGAACGCATGGTTTCGAACCAAACAGCCACGTCATGAACCCTATTTCGAACCCATCATATCTCCCAATCCACTGATCCAAATGCCATGAAATTTTCACAGAAGCTAGAATACATGTCGAAGAGTCTCCACACCAAATTTCACCTCGATTGGACGAATTCTTGATCGGTTCGAATGGAGTTCGAACCGATGCCAAAGTGGGCCCAAACTTCCTAAGACTGTGTGTGTGGGCCCCCTCACGTGCCAGAAGTGGTCTCCCGAGTTTTCAGCGAAATATCAGTAGCCTACGCATATAAATAGAGCCCCAGGGCCAACAAAAATGGGATCTTTTCGACACTCAAGCGTCCAGACTCTGCCGGATCAAGATCTCCATCGTTCTACATCATAATTTTACTGTTGATTTCGAATTTACGGTTGTAATTTGCTGTTGATTGCTGCAACAACTTGTAATCATTGAAAGAAAAGCAATAAAATATCAAAACACTTCACAGTGGACGTAGGCGACACGCCGAACCACTATAAATTGCTCGCCTTTGTCTTTGCTTCATTGTTGTTTGGAGTTTTTGTTAGATAATCCTCATTTTTAATTCATATTCTTCATTTATTATCTCTTCAAAAGACTCCCGAAGAGTATTGTGCCCAATTTTGGTACAAACAGTACTGTTCCGTCTCAAATCCATGCACACATTTCTAAAAGTCGTACGACACTGTTTCGCCATTTCGGACGAATGTTGCACCTTGCACCGTTGATGTTGCACCCTGTAGATATCAATTATTCGGATGGCCATAACTTCTGGCGCGTTTAGAGTTATGGGAGCCATAACCAGTCAAAACGAAGACCTGTGTGAGTTCTACGGCTTTGACAGCTTTCAGTCGTCAATGGATAGTTTAAAGCCCAAAAAAGACGATCTAAATCTCGATCGGGTCTCTGATGTTTTTTACCCTTCGTTTTTTCGACACGTGAATTTTTACGTTAAAACGGGAGTACCGTTGCTGGCCTTCGATTTACGATCGCTGGAGAGTGGTGCACCATGGTACTGTTCCGTATCAAATCCATGCACGCATTTCTAAAAATCGTACGACACTGTTTCACCATTTCGGATGGATGTTGCACCTTGCACCGTTGATGTTGCTCCATGTACATATCAATTATTCGGACGGCCATAACTACTGGCACGTTTAGAGTTACGGGAGCCATAACCAGTCAAAACGAAGGCCTCTGTGAGTTCTACGGCTTTGATAGCTTGCAGCCGTCAATGGATAGATTAATGCCCAAAAAAGACTATCCGAATCTCGATCGGGTCTCGGATGTTTTTTACCCTTCGTTTTTTCGACACGTGGATTTTTACGGTAAAACGGGATTACCTTGGCTGGTCTTCGATTTACCATCGCTGGAGAGTGGTGCACCATGGAACTGTTCCTTTACAAATCCATGCATGCATTTCTAAAAGCCGTATGACACTGTTTCCCCATTTCAGACGGATGTTGCACCTTCACCGTGGATGTTGCACCCAGTAGATATCAATTATTCGGACGGCCATAACTTCTGGCTCGTTTAGAGTTACGGGAGCCATAACCAGTCAAAAAGAAGGAGTCTGTGAGTTCTACGGCTTTGACAGCTTTCAGTTGTCAATGGATAGTTTAAGGCCCAAAAAAGACTATCCGAATCTCGATCGGTTCTCGGATGTTTTTTACCCTTCGTTTTTTTGACACGTGGATTTTTACGTTAAAACGTGATTACCGTGGCTAGCCTTCGATTTACCATCGCTGGAGAGTGGTGCACCATGGTACTATTCCGTTTCAAATCCATGCACGCATTTCTAAAAGTCGTACGACATTGTTTCGCCATTTCGGACGGATGTTGCACCTTGCATCGTTGATGTTGCACCATGTCGATATCAATTATTCAGACGGCTATAACTTCTGGCTCGTTAAGAGTTACGGGAGCCATAACTAGTCAAAACGAAGGCCTCTGTGAGTTTTACGGCTTTGACAGCTTTCAGCCGTCAATGGATAGTTTAAAGCCCAAAAAAGGCTATCCGAATCTTGATCGGGTCTCGGATGTTTTTTACCCTTCGTTTTTTCGACACGTGTATTTTTACGTTAAAACGTGATGACCGTGGCTGGTCTTCGATTTACCATCGCTGAAGAGTGCTGCACCATGGTACTGTTCCGTTTCAAATCCATGCACGCATTTCTAAAAGTCGTACGACACTGTTTCGCCATTTCGGACGGATGTTGCACCTTCACCGTGGATGTTGCACCCAGTGGATATCGATTATTCGGACGGCCATAACTTCTGGCTCGTTTAGAGTTACGGGAGCCATAACCAGTAAAAACGAAGGCGTCTGTGAGTTCCACGGCTTTGACAGCTTTCAGTTGTCAATGGATAGTTTAAAGCCCAAAAAAGACTATCCGAATCTCGATCGGGTCTCGGATGTTCTTTACCCTTCGTTTTTTCGACACGTGGATTTTTACGTTAAAACGTGATTACCGTTGCTGGTCTTCGATTTACCATCGCTGGAGAGTGGTGCACCATGGTACTGTTCCGTTTCAAATACATGCACGCATTTCTAAAAGTCGTACGACACTGTTTCGCCATTTCGGACGGATGTTGCACCTTGCACCGTTGATGTTGCACCCTGTATATATCAATTATTCGGACGGCCATAACTTCTGGCTCGTTTAGAGTTACGGGAGCCATAACTAGTCAAAACGAAAGCCTCTGTGAGTTCTACGGCTTTGACAGCTTTCAATCGTCAATGGATAGACTAAATCCCAAAAAAGACTATCCGAATCTCGATCGGGTCTCGGATGTTTTTTACCCTTCGTTTTTTCGACACGTGGATTTTTACGTTAAAACGGGATTACCGTGGCTGGTCTTCGATTTACCATCGCTGGAGAGTGGTGCACCATGGAACTGTTCCATTTCAAATCTATGCACGCATTTCTAAAAGCTTTACGTCACTGTTTCACCATTTCGGACGGATGTTGCACCATCAACGTGGATGTTGCACCCAGTAGATATCGATTATTCGGACGGCCATAAATTCTGGCTCGTTTAGAGTTACGGGAGCCATAACCAGTCAAAGCGAAGGCGTCTGTGAGCGGCTCTGACAGCTTTCAGTTGTCAATGGATAGTTTAAAGCCCAAAAAAGACTATCCGAATCTCGATCGGTTCTCAGATGTTTTTTACCGTTCGTTTTTTTGACACGTGGATTTTTACGTTAAAACGTGATTACCGTGGCTAGTCTTCGATTTACCATTGCTGGAGAGTGGTGCACCATGGTACCGTTCCGTTTCAAATCCATGCACGCATTTCTAAAAGTCGTACGACACTGTTTTGCCATTTCGGACGGATGTTGCACTTTGCAACGTTGATGTTGCACCTTGTAGATATCAATTATTCGGACGGCTATAACTTCTGGCTCGTTAAGATTTACGGGAGCCATAACCAGTCAAAACGAAGGCCTCTGTGAGTTCTACGGCTCTGACAGCTTTCAGCCGTCAATGGATAGTTTAAAGCCCAAAAAAGACTATCCGAATCTCGATCGGGTCTCGGATGTTTTTTACCCTTCGTTTTTTCGACACATAGATTTTTACGTTAAAACGTGATTACCGTGGCTGATCTTCGATTTACCATCGCTGGAGAGTGGTGCACCATGGTACTGTTCCGTTTCAAATCCATGCACGCATTTCTAAAAGTCGTACGACACTTTTTCGCCATTTCGGACGGATGTTGCACCTTGCACCGTTGATGTTGCACCCTGTAGATATCAATTATTCGAACGGCCATAACTTCTGGCTCGTTTAGAGTTACGGGAGCCATAACCAGTCAAAACAAAGGCCTCTGTGAGTTCTACGGCTTTGACATCTTTCAGCCGTCAATGGATAGTTTAGAGCCCAAAAAAGACGATCCGAATCTCGATCGGGTCTCTGATGTTTTTTACCCTTCGTTTTTTCGACACGTGGATTTTTACGTTAAAACGGGATTACGTGGCTGGTCTTCGATTTACCATCGCTGGAGAGTGGTGCACCATGGTACTGTTCCGTTTCAAATCCGTGCACGCATTTCTAAAAGTCGTACGACACTGTTTCGCCATTTCGGATGGATGTTGCACCTTGCACCGTTGATGTTGCACCCTGTCGATATCAATTATTCGGACGACCATAACTTCTGGCTCGTTTAGAGTTACAGGAGCCATAACCAGTCAAAACGAAAGCCTCTGTGAGTTCTACGGCTTTGACATCTTTCAGCCATCAATGGATAGATTAAAGCCCAAAAAAGACTATCCGAATCTCGATCGGGTCTCGGATATTTTTTACCCTTCGTTTTTTCGACACGTGGATTTTTACGTTAAAACGTGATTACCATGGCTGGTCTTCGATTTACCATCGCTGGAGAGTGGTGCACCAAAAGTACTGTTCCGTTTCAACTCCATGCACGCATTTCTAAAAGTCGTACGACACTGTTTCGCCATTTCGGACGGATGTTGCACCTTCACCGTGGATGTTGCACCCAGTAGATATCGATTATTCGGACGACCATAACTTCTGGCTCGTTTAGAGTTACGGGAGCCATAACCAGTCAAAACGAAGGCGTCTGTGAGTTCTACGGCTTTGACAGCTTTCAGCTGTCAATGGATAGACTAAAGCCCAAAAAAGACTATCCGAATCTCGATCGGGTCTCGGATATTTTTACCCTTCGTTCCGTCGACACATGGATTTTTACGTTAAAACGGGATTACCGTTGCTGGTCTTCGATTTACCATCGCTGGAGAGTGGTGCACCATGGAACTATTCCGTTTCAAATCCATGCACGCATTTCTAAAAGCCGTACGACACGGTTTCGCCATTTCGGACAGATGGTTCACCTTGCACCGTTGATGTTGCACCCTGTAGATATCAATTATTTGGATGGCCATAACCTCTGGCTTGTTTAGAATTACGGGAGCCATGCCCAGTCAAAATGAAGGCGTCTGTGAGCTCTATGGCTCTAACAGCTTTCAGTTGTCAATGGACAGTTTAAAGCCCAAAAAAGACTATTCGAATCTCGATCGGGTCTCGGATGTTTTTTACAGTTTGTTTTTTCGACACGTGGATTTTTACGTTAAAACGTGATTAACGTGGCTAGTCTTCGATTTACAATCGCTGGAGAGTCGTGCGCCATGGTACTGTTCCTTTTCAAATCCATGCACGCATTTCTAAAAGTTGTACGACACTGTTTTTCCATTTCGGACGGATGTTGCACTTTGCACCGTTGATGTTGCACCCTGTAGATATCAATTATTCGGACGGCTATAACTTCTGGCTCGTTAAGAGTTACGGGAGCCATAACCAGTCAAAACGAAGGCCTCTGTGAGTTCTACGGCTCTGACAGCTTTCAACCGTCAATGGATAGTTTAAAGCCCAAAAAGACTATCCGAATCTCGATCGGGTCTCGGATGTTTTTTACCCTTCGTTTTTTCGACACGTGGATTTTTACGTTAAAACGTGATTACCGTGGCTGTTCTTCGATTTACCATCGCTGGAGAGTGGTTCACCATGGTACTGTTCCGTTTCAAATCTATGCACGCATTTCTAAAGGTCGTACGACACTGTTTCGCCAGTTCGGACGGATGTTGCACCTTGCACCGTTGATGTTGCACCCTGTAGATATCAATTATTCGGACGGCCATAACTTCTGGCTCGTTTAGAGTTACGGGAGTCAAAACGAAGGCCTCTGTGAGTTCTACGTCTTTGACAGCTTTCAGCCGTCAATGGATAGTTTAAAGCCCAAAAAAGACGATCCGAATCTCGATCGGGTCTCTGATGTTTTTTACCCTTCGTTTTTTCGACACGTGGATTTTTACGTTAAAACGGGATTACCGTGGCTGGTCTTCGATTTGCCATCGCTGGAGAGTGGTGCGCCATGGTACTGTTCTGTTTCAAATCCATGCGCGCATTTCTAAAAGTCGTACGACACTGTTTCGCCATTTCGGACGGTTGTTTCTTTCACCGTTGATATCAATTATTCGGACGTCCATAACTTCTGGCTCGTTTAGAGATACGGGAGCCATAATCAGTCAAAACGAAAGCCTCTGTGAGTTCTACGGCTTTGACAGCTTTCAGCCGTCAATGGATAGTTTAAAGCCCAAAAAAGACTATCCGAATCTCGATCGGGTCTTGGATGTTTTTTACCCTTCGTTTTTTCGACACGTGGATTTTTACGGTAAAACGGGATTACCGTGGCTGCTCTTCGATTTACCATCGCTGGAGAGTGGTGCACCATGGTACTGTTCCGTTTCAAATCCATGCACGCATTTCTAAAAGTCGTACGGCATTGTTTCGCCTTTTCAAACGGATGTTGCACCTTGCACCGTGGATGTTGCACCTTGTAAATATCGATTATTCGGACGGTCATAACTTCTGGCTCGTTTAGAGTTACGGGAGCCATAACCAGTCAAAACCAAGGCCTCTGTGAGTTCTACAGCTTTGACAGCTTTCAGCTGTCAACGGATAGTTCAAAGCCCAAAAAAGACTATCTGAATCTCGATCGGGTCTCGGATGTTTTACCCTTCGTTTTTTCGACACGTGGATTTTTACGTTAAAACGTGATTACTGCGACTGATCTTCGATTTACCATGGCTGGAGAGAGGTGCACCATGGTACTATTCCGTTTCAAATCCATGCACGCATTTCTAAAAGTCGTACGACATTGTTTCGCCATTTCGGACGGATGTTGCACCTTGCACCGTTGATGTTGCACCCTGTAGATATCAATTATTCGGACGGCCATAAATTCTGGCTCGTATAGAATTACGGGAGCCATATGTTGAATATGCGCTTATATGATTTTTGTTTGATGATAATAAACATATATACATTCGTTTAAATGTATTTGATAATATACTATTTTATTTTTCACAGATTAAATAAATATTTGCAGAATAAAATAAATAACACGGAATTTGAATTCAAACGAATATTTTATTCAAACAAATATTTATTACAATTTTGATAGTACAAATTCAAGCTCTCACTATACATTTTTGATTACATCACAATTACATCACAATTCAGTTTACGTTAATAACCTCACTACATAACACTCACACTCGTATTTTGTCTTCAACTGCATTCCAGTTTGAATCCAGCATCTGAGCAATCAGCAAAATATACACTAACGCAGTAAAATTGAAAAAGAAATATTTTTGCAATATAAAATGAAATATGATTTCTGAAAATACGATTTGCCTCAGTTATTTGGGTTGTTCGTCATAATTTAAATTTGAACTCATCATACACGAACAACTTGTGACATACACAGTGTATTACTGTATATGCCACAAGGCCGTGCACGCCGATATATACACTTGATTGTTTTATAGGGACAGGTACGCACAGGCCAAACCCAAATGAAAAACCGGGTTCAACTCTCGTGCAATAACATTGAAAATCACGACACAAGCACAAGGTCAAATCCGAGTTTTGAAACTGGATTCAACACAAGGCAACATGACCGAAGGCATAGCAACTGCATAGCGACTGCGGTAGTGACAAGTGCAAACAGCAAAGTCAAGCATGATACAGCAAAGACCAATGAATCAACAATGCTTGAAAACTGTAGCATCAATTAAAAGACCAATATATATGCACAGAAGCAACTACAAACTACTCACGACAATGCACCAATGTCACATGCATGAAACAATGGAATGAACCAGTGATATATGCAAACAAAACAATACCACTGCAGATACAAATAGTGAACATGCAACCAGACCACAAAGACTCAAGTCTTAAACATGAAACAAGGTGCACAAGTCCAGCTACAAGTTGTAGACATAACAGGTGAAGCATCACCAATGACTCAACAAGGAACATGGATGTCACAACAGATAATGAAACAAGATGTCACCAAAAACCAAACAAGGGACAGGCCATAACATGCAGACCAAACACATGAGTGTAAACAAATGAATCAGCAAGGCAATGCACAAATGCAACAAAATGCTCAAGTGAGGATAACAAATACAACTGATACGCGAACGGTCTCGAACAATAAAGGAACATCACATAGGACAGTGAATAATGAAGTAATGCAATGCTCAATAACACTACAAACTGCAGTGGACAGCAAAAATGATCAGCCATCAAAGTACAAGAACAAGTTGAGATGCACAAGGCAAGACCAAGCTGCAGTATACAAGTAACAAGTACAGGTAGCATTCAATTCAAGTACTACAAGCATGGCCGTGCATGCGACAACAACAAAGACCAAGGCTAAAAATGTGCAGCATCAGTGAAGCCAAAAACATGATACAGGTGAACAGAAGTAACAAGTGCAGATTGGATGCATCGGTGGACATAAGCACAACACAAATCACCAATGTTCAAGACTAAGCAAATATGCCAACAACTAATACATCAGTACAGGAAGCAAGATGACCACAACACCAAGCTACAAACTCAGTGCAACAGAGCTACTCCAGACCAGGGCATATTGAAGCATGTTCATGGAAAACAGCAAATACAAACTGCTACAACAACAAGTAAAGGACACAGCAGTATACAAGTACAAGCAACAGTTCGAACATGCCAAAGTCAAAGAGAAAGTCACGGGTAATCAAGGAAATCAATGTCGTGTTCCTAATCAAAATCAAAATCATGATGACCACGATATCAATTCGAAGCCGTGTCAACTAAGGAACGTGAAAGATACGAATTTGACAAAGTCATTTCAATTATCAATCGTTCAAGCATAATCATATGGCAGAGATAAAATAATTGACAAATTCAAATCATCAGAACGAACGAGAATATAGGAATTCGATTCCTATTTAAACACAATCATCATCGACAATTTAAAATCCATCGAGTTCAAGCATCAATCAGAAAGTAAAAAGAGCAAAAAAATTACTTACCGAAGCCATCTCGAACTCGATCAAATTCGAAGCCGTCGAAGCAGCAGTGAGCAACGAAGATTTGATCAAGCAAGGCAACACGCAAATTTCTATATATCGAGCAAATAGCGCAGCTTCGAAAGCCCTAGTTTTGGACAAAGAGGAACAGCCATTATCACATACGAGATAAAAGAAAAAGGGCCGGCATAGTGAAATAAAAAAAAGGGGATGAACTGTTTTTTGTTTGGGCCGGCCTTTTTATTTTAAAAGGCTTTAGTTTCTTTTTAGGGCTGTTTTTTATTTACGTTGTTTTTAAATTTGTATTTTCATTTTTAAACCGTTTAAATTTCTAGTCGTGTGACTAGGGGACAAGCTACGTGGCGTAGCTTGAGAATTCGCAACTCGGTAGTTGAGTTGTGGCAGGGTTTTGAGCATAGAGTTAGATTAGTCAATAGCGGGTATAGCGAGTTTACGTGTGTAAGCGAGGGACTATCTAATTTCTAGTAGAAACCTTGGGGGCAACACGTAGGCAGGGTTTTGCCGAAGCTGGGTAAATTCTGTGTTGTTCTGTTATTTATATTCTGCAATATCTGTGCTGCTATTCTATGATCTGAATTGAAATTAATTTATAAGCTTCCGCGATTAATTTTAATAATTTATACCATCACGCTATTCACCCCCCCTCTAGGGTGAAATCGATCCTACAAGTGGTATCGGAGCTAGGAACAAAAGCCGTTTTTGTTTTAAAAATTTGATTTTACAAAAATCAAATTTTTGTGTTTCAAAAAAAAATCGGTTTTTGTTTTAAAAATTTGAATTTTTAAAATGGCTTCTTTTAATAATGCTTTTGCAGAAGGTCAATCCATAGTTAGACCACCAATGTTCAATGGTGAATATGCTTATTGGAAAAATAGAATGCAAATTTTTCTGAAAACCATTGACGCTTTGAATATTGTTGAGACAGGTTATAGAATACCAACTATAACTGTAGATAATCAGGAAATAGAGAAACCAAAGGAACAATGGACAGAACTAGAAAATAAATTACAAAATACTAATGCCAAAGATATGAATTCTATTATCTGTTCATTGGATCAATTTGAATTTAGTCGTGTCTCACATTGTCTAACTGCGCAGGAAATATGGCACATACTAGAAGTGACTCACAAAGGAACATCTCAAGTCGAAGAATCTCGCCTTGCAATGCTAAGCAGCGAATACGAGAACTTCAAAATGGTGAAGGAAGAAAATGTCAAAGAGATGTACGGACGACTCTCCAATATCGTATACAAATCAAAAGCTCTCGGAAAAACATACACTGAATTAGAAATAGTCCGAAAAATCCTCAGAGTCCTTCCACGAAGCTTTGAAGCAAAAGTAACTGCCATACAAGAATCAAAAGATTTAAAACAACTTAAAGTTGAAGAACTCATCGGAAATCTCACCACTTATGAGCTAGAAATGAAATTCAAAGAAGAGCGTGAAGGAGGTGACACTCAAAAGAAATCAATAGCTCTCAAAGGAACAAACAAAAGTGATGATGATAACGATGAAGATGATGGAGCAGCAGAATTGGAGCTGTTAATAAGGAATTCAAAAAATGGAATCAAAAACATGGAAATTCAGCTCGAATTCAAAAAGCAAAAAGCAGAATAGCCAAAGCACTAGACTACTCGGAAGAACAAAAGTTTATTTGTTATAATTGCAACAAACCCGGCCATATCAAGCCCGATTGTCCACAAATTAAATCCAGCCACGGAAAGAAACAGAAAAAGAAAAGTTTTGCAGCCACTTGGGATGAAATAGACGAGAATGATCAAAGCACTGGCAGTGAAAGCGAAAAGGCAGAATTGTGTCTTCGAGGTGATACAACTGACAGTGACGATGACGAGCCAAGTGAGGTATCAAAACTTACCCATTCTGAGTTGCTTATATATTTTCATGAAGTAAACGGTTGTTTTGAACGACTTAGGGAAAAATACGCCAAACTTGAATCTCAAAAAGATAATTTGATAGAATGTAATAAACAACTTGATCAATTAGTTAAAACCTATCAAAGTAGGATCCCTAAGTGTGATAAGTGTCCAACATTTGATGAAGAAATTAAAAAATCAGAAATTAAAATAAAATCGCTTGAAAATGAAATTCTGATTTTAAAGGAGAATGAAAATACTAGGAGAGAGAATTCTATTAAAAAGTGCACACAGTTGTTAAACGAAAATGAATCTCTCAAATCACAAGTCCAACAATTGTCAACGACTTTAGATAAATTTTCAAAAAGTGAAAAATCGTTGAATATGCTATTAGGAAAGCAAACTGTTAATACGGTTAGACAAGGACTTGGATATAATAATTCAAAAATTGTTGCAAGCAATATTAATCAAGTTAATTCTATGTGCACAATTTGTAGAAAATTTGGACACGATCACAATAATTGTTGGTATAGACCCAAACATGTGAAAACTATACCGATTTGTGTTCCAAAAGGCACAAATATAAAATCTCTCAAAGTTAAACAAATTTGGGTGCCGAAGGGAACAATTATAAATAGTTTTGGGTCTTTACAAAATTGTTTTTCAAAATTTTCTGCCACTAACAACCATGGACCTATAAAAACAAATAGGTCACATAAATCTTTCATCGTGTAGGTGTGGTGGCAGGCTAAGGAACAACAATATTGTTCTCTGGATTTTTGGCTGTTCCGAGAACACAACGAGCAACAAAGCAAAGTTCCTTAGCCTAGTATAAAGGTGACAGAATCACAACAGACAACAACGAAAAATATCGTAAAGGTAAAACAGGTAATGGTATGTTTTAAACGATATATTAAATGTGATAATCTGCACCGTATTCTGAATTAAAATCAGCCAATATTGAGATGATGAAAAGATGATGATTTTGACTCTGACTTATTCAAAATAGTTGGCCAATTATATTCTTATGCCAAAAACACTATAAAATTCTCTAGATTCTTTGAATTACTTCTTATACATCAGTTTGGATTAAAAATAGTGTTTTGTTGAATGATGATACATTTGGTTATAATACGGCTAACTCTTTATTCACGGTTTTCTGATTATTTACACGGCTTCAATTCAGATTCAAAAGAATGTCATTTAAATTGCTGTTAAAATTGAGTTTGAAATTTTTTTTGCACACTTCATGGTTTGGGCTATCAAATTCAGTTGATGACAATTTTGAGTGAAAGAGAAATTCAGATGCAGATTACACTGGTAATCTAGTTGATTTTTATTGAAATTTAATATTTATATTCAATTGAGTTTTAATGTTGAATTAATATCGATAACTTTATCTCTATTTTCTCTAACACTTTATTCTTTTGCTGATAACAAAAGGGGGAGAGAAAAGTTAAGATTTTGTCAAATAAAATCAAGCAAAGGTCAAATAATTTTCTATTTGCATCTAGACTCATTTGCATATTTTTATTTGTATGCATATATGTAGGGGGAGTTTTGTGTAGAGAGGAAGCATTTAAATAGGGGGAGCAATTAGAGCATATCAATGATCAAATACATTTAACATATTCAAAATCTTAAATATATGTTTGTTATCATCAAAAGGGGGAGATTGTTGAATATGCGCTTATATGATTTTTGTTTGATGATAATAAACATATATACATTCGTTTAAATGTATTTGATAATATACTATTTTATTTTTCACAGATTAAACAAATATTTGCAGAATAAAATGAATAACACGGAATTTGAATTCAAACGAATATTTTATTCAAACAAATATTTATTACAATTTTGATAGTACAAATTCAAGCTCTCACTATACATTTTTGATTACATCACAATTCAGTTTACATTAATAACCTCACTACATAACACTCACACTCGTATTTTGTCTTCAACTGCATTCCAGTTTGAATCCAGCATCTGAGCAATCTGCGAAAATATACACTAACGCAGTAAAATTGAAAAAGAAATATTTTTGCAATATAAAATGAAATATGATTTTTGAAAATACGATTTGCCTCGGTTATTTGGGTTGTTCGTCATAATTTAAATTTGAACTCATCATACATGAACAACTTGTGACATACACAGTGTATTACTGTATATGCCACAAGGCCGTGCACGCCGATATATACACTTGATTGTTTTATAGGGACAGGTACGCACAGGTCAAACCCAAATGAAAAACCGGGTTCAACTCACGTGCAATAACATTGAAAATCATGACACAAGCACAAGGTCAAATCCGAGTTTTGAAACTGGATTCAACACATGGCAACATGACCGAAGGCATAGCAACTGCATAGCGACTGCAGTAGTGACAAGTGCAAACAGCAAAGTCAAGCATGATACAGCAAAGACCAATGAATCAACAATGCTTGAAAACTGCAGCATCAATTAAAAGACCAATATATATGCACAGAAGCAACTACAAACTACTCACGACAATGCACCAATGTCACATGCATGAAACAATGGAATGAACCAGTGATATATGCAAACAAAACAATACCACTGCAGATACAAATAGTGAACATGCAACCAGACCACAAAGACTCAAGTCTTAAACATGAAACAAGGTGCACAAGTCCAGCTACAAGTTGCAGACATAACAGGTGAAGCATCACCAAAGACTCAACAAGGAACATGGATGTCACAACAGATAATGAAACAAGATGTCACCAAAAACCAAACAAGAGACATGCCATAACATGCAGACCAAACACATGAGTGTAAACAAATGAATCAGCAAGGCAATGCACAAATGCAACAAAATGCTCAAGTAAGGATAACAAATTCAACTGTTACGCGAACGGTCTCGAACAATAAAGGAACATCACATAGGACAGTGAATAATGAAGTAATGCAATGCTCAATAACACTACAAAC
Source organism: Allium cepa (assembly GCA_030765085.1). Lineage (NCBI taxonomy): Eukaryota > Viridiplantae > Streptophyta > Magnoliopsida > Asparagales > Amaryllidaceae > Allium > Allium cepa. The sequence goes on from CM060930.1 coordinate 248,281,266, forward strand.
TGCAGTGGACAGCAAAAATGATCAGCCATCAAAGTACAAGAACAAGTTGAGATGCACAAGGCAAGACCAAGCTGCAGTATACAAGTAACAAGTACAGGTAGCATTCAATTCAAGTACTACAAGCATGGCCGTGCATGCGACAACAACAAAGACCAAGGCTAAAAATGTGCAGCATCAGTGAAGCCAAAAACATGATACAGGTGAACAGAAGTAACAAGTGCAGATTGGATGCATCGGTGGACATAAGCACAACACAAATCACCAATGTTCAAGACTAAGCAAATATGCCAACAACTAATACATCAGTACAGGAAGCAAGATGACCACAACACCAAGCTACAAACTCAGTGCAACAGAGCTACTCCAGACCAGGGCATATTGAAGCATGTTCATGGAAAACAGCAAATACAAACTGCTACAACAACAAGTAAAGGACACAACAGTATACAACTACAAGCAACAGTTCGAACATGCCAAAGTCAAAGAGAAAGTCACTGGTAATCAAGGAAATCAATGCCGTGTTCCTAATCAAAGTCAAAATCATGATGACCACGATATCAATTCGAAGCTGCGTCAACTAAGGAACGTGAAAGAAACGAATTTGACAATGTCAGTTCAATTATCAATCGTTCAAGCATAATCATACGGCAGAGATAAAATAATTGACAAATTCAAATCATCAGAACGAACGAGAATATAGGAATTCGATTCCTATTTAAACACAATCATCATCGGCAATTTAAAATCCATCGAGTTCAAGCATCAATTAGAAAGTAAAAAGAGCAAAAAAATTACTTACCGAAGCCATCTCGAACTCGATCAAATTCGAAGCCGTCGAAGCAGTAGTGAGCAACGAAGATTTGATCAAGTAAGGCAACACACAAATTTCTATTGATCGAGCAAATAGCGCAGCTTCGAAAGCCCTAGTTTTGGACAAAGAGGAATAGCCATTATCTCATAGGAGATAAAAGAAAAAGGGCCGGCATAGTGAAATAATAAAAAAAAGGGATGAACTGTTTTTAGTTTGGGCCGGCCTTTTTATTTTAAAAGGCTTTAGTTTCTTTTTAGGGCTGTTTTTTATTTACGTTGTTTTTAAATTTGTATTTTCATTTTTAAACCTTTTAAATTTCTAGTCGTGTGACTAGGGGACAAGCTACGTGGCGTAGTTTGAGAATTCGCAACTCGGTAGTTGAGCTGTGGCAGGGTTTTGAGCGTAGAGTTAGATTAGTCAATAGCGGGTATAGCGAGTTTACGTGTGTAAGCGAGGGACTATCTAATTTCTAGTAGAAACCTTGGGGGCAGCACGTAGGCAGGGTTTTGCCGAAGCTGGGTAAATTCCGTGTTGTTCTGTTATTTATATTCTGCAATATCTGTGCTGCTATTCTGTGATCTGAAATGAAATTAATTTATAAGCTTCCGCGATTAATTTTAATAATTTATACCATCACCCTATTCACCCCCCCCTCTAGGGTTAAATCGATCCAACACCATAACCAATGAAAACGAAGGCCTCTACGAGTTCTACGTCTTTGACAGCTTTCAGCCGTCAATGGATAGTTTAAAGCCCAAAAAAGACGATCCGAATCTCGATCGGGTCTCTGATGTTTTTTTCCCTTCGTTTTTTCGACACGTGGATTTTTACGTTAAAACGGGATTACCGTGGCTGGTCTTCAGTTGACCATCGCTGGAGAGTGGTGCACCACGGTACTGTTCCGTTTCAAATCCATGCACGCATTTCTAAAAGTCGTACGACACTGTTTCGCCATTTCGGACGGATGTTGTACCTTGCACCATTGATGTTGCACCCTGTAGATATCAGTTATTTGGACGGCCATAACTTCTGGCTCGTTTAGAGTTACGGGAGCCATAACCAGTCAAAACGAAGGCCTCTGTGAGTTCTACGGCGTTGACAGCTTTCAGCCGTCAATGGATAGTTTAAAGCACAAAAAAGACTATCCGAATCTCGATCGGGTCTCGGAAGTTTTTTACCCTTCGTTTTTTCGACACATGGATTTTTACGTTAAAACGGGATTACTTTGGCTATTCTTCGATTTACCATCGCGGGAGAGTGGTGCACCATGGAACTGTTCCGTTTCAAATCCATGCACGCATTTCTAAAAGCCGTACGACACTGTTTCCCCATTTCGGACGGATGTTGCACCGTCACCGTGGATGTTGCACCCAGTAGATATCGATTATTTGGACGACCATAACTTCTGGTTCGTTTAGAGTTACGGGAGCCATAACCTGACAAAACGAAGGCGTCTGTTAGTTCTACGGCTTTGACAGCTTTCAGTTGTCAATGGATAGTTTAAAGCCCAAAAAAGACTATCCAAATCTTGATCGGGTCTCGGATGTTTTTTACCCTTCGTTTTTTTGACACGTGGATTTTTACGTTAAAACGTGATTACCGTGGCTGGTCTTCGATTTACCATCGCTAGAGAGTGGTGCACCATGGTGCTGTTCCGTTTCAAATCCATGCACGCATTTCTAAAAGTTGTACGACACTGTTTCGCCATTTCGGACGGATGTTGCACCTTGCACCGTTGATGTTGCACCCTGTAGATATCAATTATTCGGACGGCTATAACTTCTGGCTCGTTAAGAGTTACGGGAGCCATAACTAGTCCAAACGAAGGCCTCTATGACTTCTACGGCTTTGACAGCTTTCAGCCATCAATAGATAGTATAAAGCCCAAAAAAGACTATCCGAATCTCGATCGGGTCTCGGATGTTTTTTACCCTTCGTTTTATCGACACGTGGATTTTTACCTTAAAACGTAACCATCGCTGGAGAGTGGTGCACCCTGGTACTATTCCGTTTCAAATCCATGCACGCATTTCTAAAAGTCGTACGACACTGTTTCACCATTTCGGACGGATGTTGCACCTTGCACCGTTGATGTTGCACCCTGTAGATATCAATTATTCGGACAGCCATAACTTCTGGCTCGTTTAGAGTTACGGGGGCCATAAACTGTCAAAACGAAGGCCTCTGTGAGTTCTACGGCTTTGACAACTTTCAGCCGTCAATGGATAGTTTAAAGCCCAAAAAAGACGATCCGAATCTCGATCGGGTCTCTGATGTTTTTTACTCTTCGTTTTTTCGACATGGGGATTTTTACGTTAAAATGGGATTACCGTGGCTGGTCTTCGATTTACCATCACTGGAGAGTGGTGCACCATGGTTCTGTTCCATTTCAAATCCATGCACGCATTTCTAAAAGTCGTACGACACTGTTTCGCCATTTCGGACGGATGTTGCACCTTGCACCGTTGATGTTGCACCTTGTAGATATCAATTATTCGGACGGCCATAACTACTGGCTCGTTTAAAGCTACGGGAGCCATAACCAGTCAAAACGAAGGCCTCTGTGAGTTCTACGGTGTTGACGGCATTCAGCCGTCAATGGATAGTTTATAGCCCAAAAAGACTATTTGAATCTCGATCGGGTCTCGGATGTTTTTAACCCTTCGTTTTTTCCACACGTGGATTTTTACCTTAAAACGTAATTATCGCTGGAGAGTGGTGCACCTAGGTACTGTTATGTTTCAAATCCATGCACGCATTTCTAAATGTCGTACGACGTTGTTTCGCCATTTCGGAAGGATGTTGCACCTTCACCGTGGATGTTGCACCCAGTAGATATCGATTATTCGGACGACCATAACTTTTGGCTCGTTTAGAGTTACGGGAGCCATAACCAGTCAAAACGAAGGCGTCTGTGAGTTCTACGGCTTTGACAGCTTTCAACCGTCAATGGATAGTTTAAAGCCCAAAAAGACTATCCGAATCTCGATCGGGTCTCAGATGTTTTTTACCCTTCGTTTTTTAGACACGTGGATTTTTACGTTAAAACGTGATTACCGTGGCTGGTCTTCGATTTACCATCGCTGGGGAGTGGTGCACCATGGAACCGTTCCATTTCAAATCCATGCACGCATTTCTAAAAGCCGTACAGCACTGTTTCCCCATTTCGGACGGATGTTGCACCTTCACCGTGGATGTTGCACCCACTAGATATTGATTATTCGGACGGCCATAACTTCTGGCTCGCTTAGAGTTACGGAAGCCATAACCAGTCAAAACGAAGGCGTCTGCGAGTTCTACGGGTTTGACAGCTTTCAGTTGTCAATGGATAGTTTAAAGCCCAAAAAAGACTATCCGAATCTTGATCGGGTCTCAGATGTTTTTTACCCTTCGTTTTTTCGACACGTGGATTTTTACGTTAAAACGTGATTACCGTGGCTGGTCTTCGATTTACCATCGCTGGAGAGTGGTGCACCATGGTACTGTTCCGTTTCAAATCCATGCACACATTTTTAAAAGTCGTACGACACAGTTTCGCCATTTCGGACGGATGTTGCACCTTGCACCGTTGATGTTGCACCCAGTAGATATCAATTATTCGGACGGCTATAACTTCTGGCTCGTTAAGAGTTACGGGAGCCATAACTAGTCAAAACGAAGGCCTCTGTGAGTTCTACGGCTTTGACAGCTTTCATCCGTCAATGGATAGTTTAAAGCCCAAAAAAGACGATCCGAATCTCGATCGGGTCTCTGATGTTTTTTACTCTTCGTTTTTTCGACACGTGGATTTTTACGTTAAAACGGGATTACCGTGGCTGGTCTTCGATTTACCATCACTGGAGAGTGGTGCACCATGGTACTGTTCCGTTTCAAATCCATGCATGCATTTCTAAAAGTCGTACGACACTGTTTCGCCATTTCGGACGGATGTTGCACCTTGCACCGTTGATGTTGCACCCTGTAGATATCAATTATTCGGACGGCCACAACTTCTGACTCGTTTAGAGTTACGGGAGCCATATCCAGTCAAAACGAAGGCTTCTGTGAGTTCTATGGCTTTGACAGCTTTCAGCCTTTAGTGGATAGTTTAAAGCACAAAAAAGACGATCCGAATCTCGATCTGGTCTCGGATGTTTTTTAACCTTCGTTTTTTCGACACGTGGATTTTTACGGTAGAACGGGATTACCGTGGCTGGTTTACGATTTACCATCGCTGGAGAGTGGTGCACCATGGTACTGTTCCGTTTCAAATCCACGCACGCATTTCTAAAAGTCGTACGACACTGTTTCGCTATTTCGAACGGATGTTGCACCTTGCACCGTGGATGTTGCACCCTATAGATATCGATTATTCGGACGACCATAACTTCTGGCTCGTTTAGAGTTACGGTAGCCATAACCAGTCAAAACGAAGGCCTCTGTGAGTTCTACGGCATTGACAGCTTTCAGCTGTCAATGGATAGTTTAAAGCCCAAAAAAGACAATCCGAATCTCGATCGGGTCTCTGATGTTTTTTACCCTTCGTTTTTTCGACAAGTGGATTTTTAGGTTAAAACGGGATTACCGTGGCTGGTCTTCGATATACCATCACTGGAGAGTGGTGCACCATGGTACTGTTCCGTTTCAAATCCATGCACGCATTTCTAAAAGTCGTACGGCATTGTTTTTCCATTTCGGACGGATGTTGCACCTTGCACCGTTGATGTTGCACCCTATAGATATCAATTATTCGGACGGCCATAACTTCTGGCTCGTTTAGAGTTACGGGAGCCATAACCAGTCAAAACGAACGCCTCAGTGTGTTCTATGGCTTTGACAGCTTTCTGCCGTCAATGGATAGTTTAAAGCACAAAAAAGACTATTCGAATCTCGATCGGGTCTCGGATGTTTTTTACCCTTCGTTTTTTCGACACATGGATTTTTACGTTAAAACGGGATTACCGTGGCTGGTCTTCGATTTACCATCTCTGGGGAGTGGTGCACCATGGAACTGTTCCATTTCAAATCCATGCACGAATTTCTAAAAGCCGTACGGCACTGTTTCCCCATTTCGGACGGATGTTCCACCTTCACCGTGGATGTTGCACCCAGTAGATATTGATTATTCGGACGGCCATAACTTCTGGCTCGTTTAGAGTTACGGAAGCCATAACCAGTCAAAACGAAGGCGTCTGCGAGTTCTACGGGTTTGACAGCTTTCAGTTGTCAATGGATAGTTTAAAGCCCAAAAAAGACTATCCGAATCTTGATCGGGTCTCAGATGTTTTTTAACCTTCGTTTTTTCGACACGTGGATTTTTACGTTAAAACGTGATTACCGTGGTTGGTCTTCGATTTACCATCGCTGGAGATTAGTGCACCATGGTACTGTTCCGTTTCAAATCCATAAACGCATTTCTAAAAGTCGTACGACACAGTTTCGCCATTTCGGACGGATGTTGCACCTTGCACCGTTGATGTTGCACCCAGTAGATATCAATTATACGGACGGCTATAACTTCTGGCTCGTTAAGAGTTACGGGAGCCATAACTAGTCAAAACGAAGGCCTCTGTGAGTTCTACGGCTTTGACAGCTTTCATTCGTCAATGGATAGTTTAAAGCCCAAAAAAGACTATCCGAATCTCGATCGGGTCTCGGATGTTTTTTACCCTTCGTTTTTTCGACAAGTGGATTTTTACCATAAAACGTAACCATCGCTGGAGAGTGGTGCACCATGGTACTGTTCCATTTCAAATCCATGCATGCATTTCTAAAAGTCGTACGACACTGTTTCGCCATTTCAGACGGATGTTGCACCTTGCACCGTTGATGTTGCACCCTGTAGATATCAATTATTCGGACGGCCATAACTTCTGGCTCGTTTAGAGTTACGGGAGCCATCACCAGTCAAAACGAAGGCCTCTGTGAGTTCTACGGCTTTGACAGCTTCCAGCCGTCAATGGATAGTTTAAAGCCCAAAAGAGACGATCCGAATCTCGATCGGGTCTCTGATGTTTTTTACTCTTCGTTTTTTCGACATGTGGATTTTTGCGTTAAAACGGGATTACCGTGGTTGGTCTTCGATTTACCATCGCTGGAGAGTGGTGTACCATGGTACTGTTCCGTTTCAAATCCATGCACGCATTTCTAAAAGTCGTACGACACTGTTTTGCCATTTCGGACGGATGTTGCTGTTGGGCGAATTCACACCCAGAAGATCTCGAGACCAAGAAATCACAGTTTCACCCAGGCTCGCAACCTCCACTTCGTTCAACAAACACAAGGCTCAATACAAGCGTAGAAGTCCATCCGGCATTCTTAATGTACAAGCTCATTCGGCATAAGGACATTCGGCCATAGGTCCCCATTCGGCCACGAACCAACATTCGGTCATCCCCATTCGGCCACCGAACCAACATTCCACAAACTCCATTCGGCATACCGGTCCAAACACATACCAAACCAATCCTCTCCTCTACGACCGATCCAAAGCTCCACCGATCCATCATCAAAACCCTACCACCGGACCAGCTACACCGGTCCATCACAACACTCCTACCACCGGACCAGGCTGGTACCGGACCAAAGTCCTACCGGTCCAACACCACCCATTCAAGACCGAATGAAGCCTCGCCGAACCAGAACGCTGCCAGGCCAGATTGCTCCAGCCCAGGCCCACCAGCAGCTATATACATCCAAGACCGCTGCCCCCAACCTCACTCTATAAATAGAGGGGCAGGGGTAAAACAATGGCAGACAAGTTTGAGAGCTCAAGCACGGAAGGAACTTTCAAACTATTTTCATATACTTGTACGCAAAGCATTGTACTTGTAATCTGAAAGAAAGAAGATAATAACATATAAAGTGGACGTAGGCACGTTCCGGCCGAACCAATATAAATCTGTGTGTCTTTTACATTTCAGCCCCGACTTTTTTTTATATTTACATAACTCATCTAAATCATTCAGAATCACATAAAATCAACTAAATTACTCGACTTGGAGGTGTTTGCCCATTTTTTGCGCAAACATTTTTAGTGCTTTCACTGAGAACTTCGAACTCGAAGCTTCAGCTTCCCTCATTCAACCTTCTTTCCCAATAGCACCCTTCATTGCCTAGGAAACATGACTTCCAGGCCAAGAAAAGACGCCAACAAGGGAAAGAACGCTGCAACTAGCAGCGCTCCAAATCTAGTGGATCCAGATCAAGAGAACCATCCCACTACAGCAGCAGTGCCACATGAAGATCAGGCAATTCCAACAGCCCCTGCCGCGGAACAACCGACAGTAATCACTAGAGCAGACCTAGATAGAGTTGTGGTGGAAGTGACTAACTGCTTCGCATACCAACAAGAAGCTTTGGTGAACCAACTCATGTCATGCTTGAGAGATGTCGAAGAATCCAACCGCAACACTGAATCATGGGATGAATCTCAATCTGGAGGATCTCGGAGACAGCAAAGGTCTTCCCTCTTCGAGGAAGCCATCAACAGGAACAACAATGATAGGGGCCGCGCCCGGACTCAGCCCGAACTCCGACTCGATGAAGCGCTTGGAACCGAACCCAGTGGGGGAGGCGCCAGGCGAGGGTCGGATGTAGCTGAGCCAGTCATGCCACCTAATCATAGAAACCCCGCTGAACGGAGCCGAGCTAGAACCCAGCCCGAAGTTGACCCCATGGAAATGCTCGAAACAGAACCCCGCAGGGGAAGATCAAGGCAGGGGGCAACTGTAGCTGGTCCTAGCATGCATCCGAGCAGCCAGAGGCAACCACTGGATAACGTCAGAAGTGATAGACTATACCATCCCTACAGGTCATCTGGACGAGATCGATCCCGCAGGGAAGAACCAAATTCATTTCTATCCGCTCCAAATTCTAATGAAAGAATGGCACGACTATTTAGAGAATGCGTCCAACGGGAGCAAAGGGACCGAGGAATAGGTGCTAGGGTCACCAGCCCCTTTACCCGCAATATCGAAACTGCCATCACCCCCCGGGAATGGAAAATGCCAACCATGGAACCTTACAAGGGAACTTCCGACCCCATCGTACACTTACAAAGATACACCCAGCATATGCTCATGAGCGGAGCAACAGAAGGGGTGCTGTGTAAATGCTTTCCGCTATTCCTAGCAGATCTAGCTACCTCCTGGTTCTGCCATCTACCCCAAGGATCTATCAGCTCATGGGAGATGTTGAAAGAAAGGTTCATTAGCCAGTTCCGCATCCATGTAGAACAACCCAAGGATGCTTATTCTCTATCCAATGTCAAACAGAAATCCGAAGAGACACTGCAACAATATCTAACTCGGTTCAACGCCGCAGCGGCCGCAGTCCAAGATGCCGATGAGAAACTCACCCTAATGGCCCTCTGTAGCGGTGTACACCCAGATACCAAGTTCGCAAGAAGACTAACTAAGGAAAATCCAGCTATTTTACCTGATTTCTTCCATGAAGCTGGAAAGTATATGAGACTTGAAGACGCCGCCACTGAGAGGCAGTCAGGGCAACAAGGTAAGACAACTTCGGACAAGGTTCCCGCTGCAGCCAAGGACACTCGAAGAAATGAATCTAGAGACAATGCTGGGGGCAGGAAGGTTGAAAAACGCCAATATCGACCAGGACCGAGATTTGACTCCTACACTCCTTTGAATGAAACAATCGAAAACATCTTTCTAGCCACTCAGGGCGAACTCGGATACAAGCGCCCCCCGCATAAGAAAGAATCTGATAACGCACTCAAGTCCGGAAAGTTCTGCCGCTTCCACGAATCCCACGGGCATGACACCAATGAATGCCACCATCTCCGGGACTTGATCGAAGAACACATCAGAAGAAGAAGACTGGAACGCTATGTGAAAGGTCAGAACAGGACTCCAACTCCTGCCAATGAGAACCCAAAGCGACCCGTCCCAGAAGTAGGCGGAGGGAATCGCAACACCAGTGGCTCTAGTCAAGAGAAGATAGTGGTCCATACCATCTCGGGAGGACCACACATCGCCGACAGAAGCTGGGCGGAGATGGAAAGATACGACAAGTCACTTAGAAATGCTGAAGGCTATGTTAACTTCATTATGGAAGAACACCATCCGAAACGGAAAGAGAGTGACGACATCGTATTCAGTAGACGTGATTTAGAAGGAAGACAGTATCCGCATATGGATCCCATGGTCATCTCTGCCTGGTTCGGTCCAGCTAAAGTTTTCCGAATTCTAATAGACACAGGAAGCTCCGTAAATATCCTATTCAAGCATGCTTTCGACAAAATGAAGCTGTTAATGAAGGATGTGTCTCCCTGCAACAAACCCCTGCACGGTTTCACTGGAGATGCAAAAATACCCCTCGGGCAACTTGACCTCTTCGTCGAAATAGGAAGTCATCCCCGCTCCGTTGTGCGAAAACAAACGTTCGTACTAATAGAAAACCACTCGGCCTACAACGCCTTCTTGGGAAGACCAGCCTTGTCTGACTTCCAAATTGTCCTAGCCCCGTGGTGCCTAAAGATGAAATTCCCAACAGATAACGGAATAGGAGAAGCCGAAGGAGATCAAGACGCCGCTCGAAATTGCTATGTAACTGAACTTCGCAATAACCGTAGAAAGAATAAAGGGAAAGATGCAGAGACTACTATCTGCATGAAAAGCTTAGAAGCATAGCAACTAAAGAAAGCCCCTCCTCTTCGATACACCAGCGATCCTTTCAATGAACTAGACCCCAGGGATAAGGAGGAGGATGTTGGGCGAATTCTCACCCAGAGGATCTCAAGACCAAGAAGTCACAAGTTTTACCCGGGCTCGCAACCTCCACCTCGTTCAGCAAACACAAGGCTCAACGTAAGCATAGGAGCCCATCTGGCATTCTCAGTGTACAAATCCATTCGGGCATGTGTCCATTCGGCATATCCTATGTCCCATTCGGCACGACCCATTCGGCAGCCATCAACCAACTTCATCCGGTCAAGCCCCATACCGAACCAGACCCTACCGGTCCAGTCACTACCGGTCCACCAGCCTTCATGCCCCTATGACGAACCATGCTCCTCTCACGAACTCCACCGATCCACAAGCCTTCACCGAGCCTGGTTGGTACCGAACCAACTCACCTCCAAGACCGAACCAACTCACCTCCAAGACCGAACCAACTCCATGTAAACCCATTACCGAATGGCACATATCCACCCATCACCGGACCACCATAGCCGGACGAGGCTACCACCGGTCCAACCTCAGCACGGCCGAACCAAGGCTTCGCCGAACCAGAAGATTGCCAGTCCAGATTGCTCCAGCCCGGGCCCACCAGCAGCTATACACTTCCAAGACCCCTGCCCCCTACCTCACTCTATAAATAGAGGGGCAGGGGTACGACAATGGCAGACAAGTTTGAGAGCTCAAGCAAGGAAGGAACTTTCAAACTATTTTCATATACTCATATACGAAGCATTGTACTTGTAATCTGAAGGAAAGAAGATAATAACATATAAAGTGGACGTAGGCACATTCTGGCCGAACCACTATAAATCCGCGTGTCTTTTACATTTCAGCCCCTACTTCTTTTATATTTATATACTCATCTAAAATCATTGAAAATCACATATAATCAACTAAATAATACGACTTGGAGGTGTTTGTCCATTTTTTGTGCAAACATTTTTGGTGCTTTCACTGAGAGTTGAACTCAGGCTTCATATTCAGAACTCAAGCTTCATCTTCTCCCACTCAACCTTCTTCCTAACAACATCACTCGTTGCTTAGAAATCATGCCTTCCAAACAGAGAAGGGATGTTAACAAAGGAAAGAACATCGCAACTAGCAGCCTTCCAGATCCAGCAATCACAGATCAGCCCACTTCAACAGCAGTACCAGATGAAAATCAGGAAAATCCAACTGGTCCCGCAACGGAACAACCAATCACTAGGGCAGATCTGGACAGGGTTGTGGCTGAAGTAACTAACCGCTTCACATCCCAACAAGAAACTTTGGTGGACCAACTCATGACACGCTTAAGGGATGCTGAAGAGTCCAACCGCAACACTGAATCATGGGGTGAATCCCAATCCGGAGGATCCCGGAGGCAACAAAGGTCTTCACTCTTCGAACAAGCTATCAACAGGAAAAACGATGATAGGGGCCGCGCCCGGACTCAGCCCGAATTCCGACTCGAGGAAGCCCTTGGAACCGAACCTAGCGGGGGAGGCACCAGGCGAGGGTCGGATGTAGCTGAGCCAGTCATGCCACCTAATCGTAGAAACCCCGCTGAACGGAGCCGAGCTAGAACCCAGCCCGAAGTTGACCCCATGAATGTGCTCGAAACAGAACCCCACAGGGGAAGATCAAGGCAGGGGGCAACTGTAGCTGGTCCTAGCGTGCATCCAAGCAGCCAAAGACAACCACTGGATAATGCTAGAGGTGATAGACTGTACCATCCCTACAGGTCATCTGGACGAGATAGATCCCGCAGGGAAGAACCGAGCTCATTTTTGTCCGCTCCAAGTTCTGACGAACGAATGGCACGATTATTCAGAGAATGTGTCCAACGGGAGCAAAGGGACCGGGGAATAGGCGCTAGGGTCACCAGTCCCTTTACCCGAAATATCGAAACTGCCATCACTCCCCGGGAATGGAAAATGCCAACCATGGAACCTTACAAAGGAACTTCCGACCCCATCGTACACCTGCAGAGATACACCCAGCATATGCTCATGAGTGGAGCAACAGAAGGAGTATTATGTAAATGCTTTCCGCTATTCCTATCAGATCTAGCTACCTCCTGGTTCTGCCATCTACCCCAAGGATCCATCAGCTCATGGGAGATGTTAAAAGAAAGGTTTATTAGCCAGTTCCGCATCCATGTGGAACAACCCAAGGATGCTTATTCTCTATCCAATGTCAAACAGAAATCCGGAGAGACGCTGCAACAATATCTAACACGGTTCAACGCCGCAGCGGCAGCAGTTCAAGATGCCGATGAAAAACTCACTCTAATGGCCCTCTGTAGTGGTGTACATCCAGACACCAAGTTTGCCAGAAGGTTAACTAAGGAAAAACCAACTACCTTGCCTGATTTCTTTCATGAAGCTGGAAAGTATATGAGACTTGAAGACGCTGCTACAGAAAGGCAATCAGGACAACAAGGCAAGATAGTTCAGGACAAGGTTCCCGCTGCAGCTAAGGACGCTCGAAGAAATGAATCTAGAGACAATGCTGGGGGCAGAAAGGTTGAGAAGCGCCAATATCGACCAGGGCCAAGATTTGACTCCTACACCCCTTTGAATGAAACAATCGAAAACATCTACCTAGCCACTCAGGGCGAACTCGGATACAAGCGCCCCCCGCACAAGAAAGAATCAGATAACGCACTCAAGTCCGGAAAGTTCTGTCGCTTCCACGAATCCCACGGACATGACACCAATGAATGCCACCATCTTCGGGACTTGATCGAAGAACACATTAGAAGAAGAAGACTGGAACGTTATGTGAAAGGTCAGAACAGGACTCCAACTCCTGCCAATGAGAACTCAAAGCAACCCCTCCCAGAAGTAGGTGGAGGGAATCGCAACAATCACAACACCAGTGGCTCTAGTCAAGAGAAGATAGTGGTCCTTACCATCTCAGGAGGACCACACATCGCCGACAGAAGTTGGGCAGAGATGGAAAGGTACGGCAAGTCGCTTAGAAATGCCGAAGGATATGTTAACTCCATTGCGGAGGAACGCCACCCGAAACGAAAAGAAAACAATGACATTGTATTCAGTAGGCATGATTTGGAAGGAAGACAGTACCCACATATGGATCCCATGGTCATCTCTGCCTGGTTTGGTCCAGCTAAAGTTTTTCGGATTCTAATAGACACGGGAAGCTCCGTAAATATCCTGTTCAAACATGCTTTCGACAAAATGAAGTTATCAATGAAGGATGTATCCCCCTGTGACAAACCACTGCACGGTTTCACTGGAGATGCAAAAATGCCCCTCGGGCAGCTTGACCTCTTCGTCGAAATAGGAAGTCATCCCCGCTCCGTTGTGCGAAAACAAACGTTCGTACTAATAGAAAACCACTCGGCTTACAACGCTTTCTTGGGAAGACCAGCCTTGTCTGACTTTCAGATTGTATTAGCCCCCTGGTGCCTGAAAATGAAATTTCCAACAGACAACGGAGTAGGAGAAGTAGAAGGAGATCAAGATGCTGCCCGAGACTGCTACGTAACTGAACTTCGCAATAACCGCAGAAAGAATAAAGGAAAAGATGCAGAGACTACTCTCTGCATGAAAAGCTTGGAGGCATAGCAACTAAAGAAAGCCCCTCCTCTTCGATACACAAGCGATCCCTTCAATGAACTAGACCCCAGGGATAAAGAGGAGGAGGCTACCGCCGAGCCTGCAGAGGCTATGGAATTCGTATCGGTAGATAAGCATGATTCAAGTAGACTATTAAAAATCGGATCTCAGCTGGAAACGGAATTGAAGGATCAACTCATTGACTTTCTCCGCCACAACTTAGATGTATTTGCGTGGACTCATGCCGATATGACAGGAATCTCCCCAGACATAGCATGCCACATGTTGAACATCGATCCCACCAAGGTACCAGTAAAGCAGAAAAAGAGGAGCATGGGGGCAGAGCGATCGGCAGCCCTTGATGAGGAAGTAAAGAATCTACTTGCTAATGGCTTCATACGGGAAGCCATCTACCCAGAATGGATCGCTAACCCAGTGCTAGTAAAAAAGGCCAATGGAAAGTGGCGAACATGTATTGACTTCTCCAATCTGAATGACGCTTGCCCGAAAGACTGCTTCCCACTTCCCCGAATTGACCAACTCGTAGACAGCACAGCTGGGCACGAACTCCTATCTTTTATGGATGCATACTCCGGATATAACCAGATCCCCATGCACGCCCCCGATCAGGACCACACTAGCTTCATCACCGACCGCGGATTATATTGTTACAAAGTAATGCCTTTTGGACTCAAAAATGCTGGAGCTACCTATCAACGCCTCGTCAACAAAATGTTCGCAGAGTTGATAGGACAAACTATGGAGGTATATGTGGATGACATGTTGGTAAAGTCCAAGAAAGCCAACGACCATGTAAGCCATCTGGACGGTACATTTCAGGTACTTCGCCGATATGGAATGAAGCTGAATCCTCTAAAGTGCTCCTTCGGAGTATCATCGGGAAAATTCTTAGGATTCATCGTCCACGCCAGAGGAATCGAAGCAAACCCTGAACAAATTCGGGCTTTGAAAGAAATAAGGATACCTTCCACTCGAAAAGAAATGCAGAGCCTAAACGGAAAGGTGGCCGCCCTAAGCAGATTCATTTCCAAGGCAACTGACAAGTGTGTCCCTTTCTTCGAAGCACTCAAGAAAGACAAAGGGAGGTTCGAGTGGACCGACGAATGCTTAAAAGCCTTCCTCAACCTAATCGAACACCTTCAGAGACCACCAGTACTCTCAACTCCAAATGAAGGTGAAGTGTTATACCTATACCTCGCTGTATCATCTCATGCTCTAAGCCCCGCCTTGGTAAGAGAAGAAGACCGCACACAACGCCCGGTTTACTTTGTAAGCAAGAGATTTACAGGGGCAGAAGCCAGATATCCTAAACTTGAGAAGTTAGCATATTGTTTATTGATCGCGTCACGAAAACTGCGACACTACTTCCAGTCTCACTCCATCAGGGTTCTAACCGATCAACCACTAAGACAAGTGCTCCATCGTCCTGACACTTCTGGGCGACTCCTCAAATGGTGCATCGAACTAAGTCAGTATGATATCACCTACCATCCCCGCACCGCTATCAAAGGACAAGCCATGGCTGATTTCATTGCCGAATTCACTACCAACGAAGGCAAGGAACAATCCGAAGTAGCAAAAAACATCAAATGGAACCTCTTTGTAGACGGAGCATCAAACGAACAAGGCTCGGGGGCAGGTATTGTGATCATCACCCCCAGGGGAAGAAAGTTGTACTATGCATTAAGATTGGAGTTCACGGCCACTAACAACGATGCTGAATATGAAGCAGTAATAGCGGGATTGGAACTGGCCCTAGAAATTGGAATCAATTCCTTATGTATTCATAGTGATTCTCAGCTTATCGTAAACCAGGTACTAGGAGAATTCCAGACTCGAGGAGAACGACTCACAGCATACCTAAAGAAAACCAGACTGCTGCTCGATCGATTGGACCATTATCTAATCAAACACATTCCTCGAGAAGAAAACCAAGAGGCAGATGAACTTGCAAAGCAAGCTAGTATGAAGGACAGCACCATTTCCGGAGCACTAGCAATCTCAAGGCAGCTAGCCCCGAGTTTCGAACAAGCGAATCTGATAACTGCAATCGAAGAAGGAACCTGGATGACTCCTATCCGGAAATATTTGCAGGATGGCATACTACCCGACAGGCGTGACTAAGCCAAGAAGATCTTGAGGAAAGTTCCCCACTACACAATACAAGAAGGCATCCTCTACCGGCGTGGCTTCTCTAGCCCCCTATTAAGATGCGTCGCCGGAAGGGAAGCCAAGTGTTGGGCGAATTCTCACCCAGAAGATCTCGAGACCAAGATGCGTCAGTTTCACCCGGGTTCGCAACCCTCTATTCCATTCGGTGGCCCAACCTAAAGTCCATTCGGCATTCCCCGTACAAGGTCATTCGGCAATACAGGCAAAGGCTCATTCGGTAAAGCAAGGCAGGAATCCATTCGGCACAACACCCCCCATGTTCATTCGGTAACAGTTCCATCCGGTACACCGACAACCGGACGAAAGCCCCTCCAACAACCGAACCACCTACCACCGGTCCACTCCGTCACCGGTCCATGCACCCATGACAGGTGGAGCATCGCCGAACCAGCTCCCCCTGCCGAACCAAGCATTCTACATCACCTACCGGATCAAGGCCTTCCCTAGGCACTACCGAACCGCGTCACCACAAGACACCAGGCCAACTCCCTACCGAACGAGGCTACCACCGGTCCAACCTCACCACCGAATGAAGCTCGCCGAACCAACACAGTTGCCAGTCCAGATCGTTTCAGCCCGGGCCCACCAGCAGTTATATACTTCCAAGACCCCTGCCCCCTACCTCATTCTATAAATAGAGGGGAAGGGGTACAACAATGGCAGACAAGTTTGAGAGCTCAAGCAAGGAAGGAACTTTCAAACTACTTTCATACACTTGTATACAACGCATTGTACTTGTAACCTGAAAGAAAGAAGATAATAACATATAAAGTGGACGTAGGCACATTCTGGCCGAACCACTATAAATCTGTGTGTCTTTTACATTTCAACCCCTACTTTTCTCATATTTACATACTCATCTAAAATCATTGAAAATTACATATAATCGACTAAATAACACGACTTGGAGGTGTTTGTCCATTTTTTGTGCAAACATTTTTGGTGCTTTCACTGAGGGCTGAACTCAAGCTTCATCTTCTCCCACTCAACCTTTTTCCTAACGACATCACTCGTTGCTTAGAAATCATGCCTTCCAAACAGAGAAGGGATGTTAACAAAGGAAAGAACATCGCAACTAGCAGCCTTCCAGATCCAGCAATCACAGATCAGCCCACTTCAACAGCAGCACCAGATGAAAATCAGGAAAATCCAACTGGTCCCGCAACGGAACAACCAATCACTAGGGCAGATCTGGACAGGGTTGTGGCTGAAGTAACTAACCGCTTCACATCCCAACAAGAAACTTTGGTGGACCAACTCATGACACGCTTAAGGGACGCTGAAGAGTCCAACCGCAACACTGAATCATGGGGTGAATCCCAATCCGGAGGATCCGGAGGCAGCAAAGGTCTTCACTCTTCGAACAAGCTATCAACAGGAAAAACGATGATAGGGGCCGCGCCCGGACTCAGCCCGAATTCCGACTCGAGGAAGCCCTTGGAACCGAACCTAGCGGGGGAGGCACCAGGCGAGGGTCGGATGTAGCTGAGCCAGTCATGCCACCTAATCATAGAAACCCCGCTGAACGGAGCCGAGCTAGAACCCAGCCCGAAGTTGACCCCATGGATGTGCTCGAAACAGAACCCCACAGGGGAAGATCAAGGCAGGGGGCAACTGTAGCTGGTCCTAGCGTGCATCCAAGCAGCCAAAGACAACCACTGGATAATGCTAGAGGTGATAGACTGTACCATCCCTACAGGGCATCTGGACGAGATAGATCCCGCAGGGAAGAACCGAGCTCATTTTTGTCCGCTCCAAGTTCTGACGAACGAATGGCACGATTATTCAGAGAATGTGTCCAACGGGAGCAAAGGGACCGGGGAATAGGCGCTAGGGTCACCAGTCCCTTTACCCGAAATATCGAAACTGCCATCACTCCCCGGGAATGGAAAATGCCAACCATGGAACCTTACAAAGGAACTTCCGACCCCATCGTACACCTGCAGAGATACACCCAGCATATGCTCATGAGTGGAGCAACAGAAGGAGTATTATGTAAATGCTTTCCGCTATTCCTATCAGATCTAGCTACCTCCTGGTTCTGCCATCTACCCCAAGGATCCATCAGCTCATGGGAGATGTTAAAAGAAAGGTTTATTAGCCAGTTCCGCATCCATGTGGAACAACCCAAGGATGCTTATTCTCTATCCAATGTCAAACAGAAATCCGGAGAGACGCTGCAACAATATCTAACACGGTTCAACGCCGCAGCAGCAGCAGTTCAAGATGCCGATGAAAAACTCACTCTGATGGCCCTCTGTAGTGGTGTACATCCAGACACCAAGTTTGCCAGAAGATTAACTAAGGAAAAACCAGCTACCTTGCCTGATTTCTTCCATGAAGCTGGAAAGTATATGAGACTTGAAGACGCTGCTACTGAGAGGCAGTCAGGGCAACAAGGCAAGATAGTTCAGGACAAGGTTCCCACTGCAGCTAAGGACGCTCGAAGAAATGAATCTAGAGACAATGCTGGAGGCAGAAAGGTTGAGAAGCGCCAATATCGACCAGGGCCAAGATTTGACTCCTACACTCCTTTGAATGAAACAATCGAAAACATCTACCTAGCCACTCAGGGCGAACTCGGATACAAGCGCCCCCCGCACAAGAAAGAATCAGATAACGCACTCAAGTCCGGAAAGTTCTGTCGCTTCCACGAATCCCACGGACATGACACCAATGAATGCCACCATCTTCGGGACTTGATCGAAGAACACATTAGAAGAAGAAGACTGGAACGTTATGTGAAAAGTCAGAACAGGACTCCAACTCCTGCCAATGAGAACTCAAAGCAACCCCTCCCAGAAGTAGGCGGAGGGAATCGCAACAATCACAACACCAGTGGCTCTAGTCAGGAGAAGATAGTGGTCCTTACCATCTCAGGAGGACCACACATCGCCGACAGAAGTTGGGCAGAGATGGAAAGGTACGGCAAGTCGCTTAGAAATGCAGAAGGCTATGTTAACTCCATCACGGAAGAACGCCACCCGAAACGAAAAGAGAACGACGACATCATATTCAGTAGGCGTGATTTGGAAGGAAGACAGTACCCACATATGGATCCTATGGTCATCTCTGCCTGGTTCGGTCCAGCTAAAGTTTTTCGGATTCTAATAGACACAGGAAGCTCCGTAAATATCCTATTCAGACATGCTTTCGACAAAATGAAGTTATCAATGAAGGATGTATCCCCCTGTGACAAACCACTGCACGGTTTCACTGGAGATGCAAAAATGCCCCTCGGGCAACTTGACCTCTTCGTCGAAATAGGAAGTCATCCCCGCTCCGTTGTGCGAAAACAAACGTTCGTACTAATAGAAAACCACTCGGCTTACAACGCTTTCTTGGGAAGACCAGCCTTGTCTGACTTTCAGATTGTATTAGCCCCCTGGTGCCTGAAAATGAAATTTCCAACAGACAACGGAGTAGGAGAAGTAGAAGGAGATCAAGGTGCTGCCCGAGACTGCTACGTAACTGAACTTCGCAATAACCGCAGAAAGAATAAAGGAAAAGATGCAGAGACTACTCTCTGCATGAAAAGCTTGGAGGCATAGCAACTAAAGAAAGCCCCTCCTCTTCGATACACAAGCGATCCCTTCAATGAACTAGACCCCAGGGATAATGAGGAGGAGGCTACCGCCGAGCCTGCAGAGGCTATGGAATTCGTATCGGTAGATAAGCATGATTCAAGTAGACTATTAAAAATCGGATCTCAGCTGAAAACGGAATTGAAGGATCAACTCATTGACTTTCTCCGCCACAACTTAGATGTATTTGCGTGGACCCATGCCGATATGACAGGAATCTCCCCAGACGTAGCATGCCACATGTTGAACATCGATCCCACCAAGGTACCAGTAAAGCAGAAAAAGAGGAGCATGGGGGCAGAGCGATCAGCAGCCCTTGATGAGGAAGTAAAAAATCTACTTGCTAATGGCTTCATACGGGAAGCCATCTACCCAGAATGGATCGCTAACCCAGTGCTAGTAAAAAAGGCCAATGGAAAGTGGCGAACATGTATTGACTTCTCCAATCTGAATGACGCTTGCCCGAAAGACTGCTTCCCACTTCCCCGAATTGACCAACTCGTGGACAGCACAGCTGGGCACGAACTCCTATCTTTTATGGATGCATATTCCGGATATAACCAGATCCCCATGCACGCTCCCGATCAGGACCACACTAGCTTCATCACCGACCGCGGATTATATTGTTACAAAGTCATGCCTTTTGGACTCAAAAATGCTGGAGTTACCTATCAACGCCTCGTCAACAAAATGTTCGCAGGACTGATAGGACGAACTATGGAAGTATATGTGGATGACATGTTGGTAAAGTCCAGGAAAGCCAACGACCATGTAAGCCATCTGGACGATATGTTTCAGGTACTTCGCCGGTATGGAATGAAGCTGAATCCTCTAAAGTGCTCCTTCGGAGTTTCATCGGGAAAATTCTTAGGATTCATCGTCCACGCCAGAGGAATCGAAGCAAACCCTGAACAAGTCCGGGCTTTAAAAGAAATAAGGATACCTTCCACTCGAAAAGAAATGCAGAGCCTAAACGGGAAGGTGGCCGCCCTAAGCAGATTCATTTCCAAGGCAACTGACAAGTGTGTCCCTTTCTTCGAAGCACTCAAGAAAGACAAGGGGAGGTTCGAGTGGACCGACGAATGCTTAAAAGCCTTCCTCAACCTAATCGAACACCTTCAGAGACCACCAGTACTCTCAACTCCAAATGAAGGTGAAGTGTTATACCTATACCTCGCTGTATCATCTCATGCTCTAAGCGCCGCCTTGGTAAGAGAAGAAGACCGCACACAACGCCCGGTTTACTTTGTAAGCAAGAGATTTACGGGGGCAGAAGCCAGATATCCTAAACTTGAGAAGTTAGCATATTGTTTATTGATCGCGTCACGAAAACTGCGCCACTACTTCCAGTCTCACTCCATCAGGGTTCTAACCGATCAACCACTGAGACAAGTGCTCCATCGTCCTGACACTTCTGGGCGACTCCTCAAATGGTGCATCGAACTAAGTCAGTATGATATCACCTACCATCCTCGTACCGCTATCAAAGGACAAGCCATGGCTGATTTCATTGCCGAATTCACTATCAACGAAGGCGAGGAACAATCTGAAGTAGCAAAAAACATCAAGTGGAACCTCTTTGTAGACGGAGCATCGAACGAACAAGGCTCGGGGGCAGGTATTGTGATCATCACCCCCAGGGGAAGAAAGTTGTACTATGCATTGAGATTGGAGTTCACGGCCACTAACAACGATGCTGAATATGAAGCAGTAATAGCGGGATTGGAACTGGCCCTAGAAATTGGAATCAATTCCTTATGTATTCATAGTGATTCTCAGCTTATCGTAAACCAGGTACTAGGAGAATTCCAGACTCGAGGAGAACGACTCACAGCATACCTAAAGAAAACCAAACTGCTGCTCGATCAATTGGACCATTATCTAATCAAACACATTCCTCGAGAAGAAAACCAAGAGGCAGATGAACTTGCAAAGCAAGCTAGTATGAAGGACAGCACCATTCCCGGAGCACCAGCAATCTCAAGGCAGCTAGCCCCAAGTTTCGAACAAGTAAATCTGATAACTGCAATCGAAGAAGGAACCTGGATGACTCCTATCCGGAAATATTTGCAGGATGGCATACTACCCGACAGGCGTGACGAAGCCAAGAAGATCTTGAGAAAAGTTCCCCACTACACAATACAAGAAGGCATCCTCTACCGGCGTGGCTTCTCTAGCCCCTTATTAAGATGCGTCGCCGGAAGGGAAGCCAAGGAGATATTAACAAACATCCATCAGGGAGGATGCGGAGATCACACTGGAGGACAGACTTTGGCAAGAAAGATACTCCGATATGGATATTACTGGCCCACACTAAACAAAGATACCCTAGACTTCGTTAAGAAATGCGACAGATGTCAGAAGTTCGCCAAGATCCCTCGACTGCCCACAAACGAAATTACTCAAATGACCAGCCCTTGGCCCTTTGCTGTATGGGGAATTGACTTAATTGGCGAACTGCCAACGGGCCGAGGCGGAGCCAAATATGCTATAGTGGCAGTCGATTATTTCACCAAATGGGTGGAAGCGGAACCTTTAAATAAAATATCTTCAGCAAAAATTATCAACTTCTTGATCAAAAACATTCTGTGCAGGTATGGAGTCCCCCTCAAGATCGTATCAGACAACGGACTCCAATTTGACAGCGAAGAGTTTGCCGACTGGTGCCAAGAGCATGGAATTCATAAAAGCTTCTCATCAGTAGGTTACCCTCAGGCAAACGGACAAGTTGAAGCTGTCAACAAAATTCTCAAAACCCTAATCAAGAAGAAACTTGAAAAGTCAAAAGGCGCTTGGGTGGACGAACTTCCTACGGCACTATGGGCATACCGCACATCTTTCAGAACATCAACGGGACATACTCCTTTCTCTTTGGCATATGGATCGGAGGTAATGCTCCCAGTTGAGACTATTGTGCCTTCCCACCGTAGGATCCACTACAACCCAGAAGAAAACGAAGAACTCCTCCTCATGTCTTTGGATCTGATTGAGGAAAGGAGAAACGATGCAGCACTCAAAGCAGCAGCTCACAAACAAAAAGTGGCAGCACTATACAATTCCAAAGTCAAGCATCGCAGCTTACAAGAAGGAGATCTTGTCCTCAGGCGAATCTTTCCGCGCCCCGGGGCACTGGACCCCATCTGGGACGGACCATATGTAATTCACAAAGATCTCCACAACGGAGCTTACATTTTGTCAACAGTGGACGGAGAGGTGTTCCAGAGGGCATGGAACATCCGACACCTCCGTCGATACTTTTCTTAACTTGTACTGCCCATATGAAGTGAATTAACAAAGACAATCAGTGGACGTAGGCATTTTCGTGCCGAACCACTTTAAAAAATCTTGTCTCTTTTTAACTTGTTCCTTTATGTCTTGGCTACTTGTTAAGCATTATCCCTTTCTGTTGAACAAAATTCTATGGCATCTCCACTCAAGACGCACCACGGCCTCATCTGGACTAGGCCTAACAGGTACGCTACGATTCTATGCACTCGCCAATGAGACTCTTTTGCCCCAGCATCCCTCTGCTGCGGGTTAACTCATTGCGCGCCTGCCCTCAAAGCCAACTGTAATGAGCCGATTATAAGTCATCATAAAGGCCGACTATAGCCGATGGCAGCTCATTACGGCGTTCGGCTCGTCGGTAACTGTGAACCTACTTTAAGCCCCAACATAAGGTGTGGCCAGCCAGGGGTAGTTCACGGCCAACGGCACCCACGCTAGCCGGCCACGGTAAATCGAATAATACCCACGATTACGGACCATAATGGTTCGGGTAGTTACCGTGCGCGATCTCGGCTCCGATGTGTCTTAAGTGCGGCTGTGGTAAAAAAGAAAACTCCCCGCGGAGGCGTAAGATGGGTGACAAATGTCTCCAAGACCCACAGCTAGGGAAAGTGACTACAAAACCCGTTTGCCACGAACTTAAGCACATCGACGGCCTTCCGTGACTGGAAGTTTTACTTTTACTATATTTCCATTCCATTTAAATATTTTTCTCCTATCCTGTATAACAAACTCTAAAGTACAGGAAACCAAATAGGAAGCATTCACTCATGAGGCTCTAAGCCTGCGTGCTGGGTAGCAGGGCGCTCGGCTATACCCGTGAACAGTTACACAAGACACTCAAAGCTAACGCCTGCGAATAAAACATAAAGGGCGGTACTCTCTTCTCTTGTACATAAATGCGTAACTATAACTTATTCATACACTGACATTGCAAAACGTGAAATTATATTTCAAGCAAAAACTTAACATCAAACACAAGTGGAATCACAGGCATATACATAATTATACTTCTCACACAGCACATAAAGATAGCAACAACATTTAAACATGACAAAATCAGCTTATATTATAAGATCACACGAAGTTATTCTTTGCAAATAATTTTATTACAGTTGCATATCAAAGACTAACATGAACAGTGATAAAAAAGAAACAAAAAGATGGCAGATGCATCCACACTCCATCACCAACTCCCCCAGCCTACTTAGCCGCAGGATCGGAGCCCCCAGCATGTGGATCTGAAGTCCCACCTGTCCAGATCAGAAGAGGAATTCATTAAACGAACGATCAAGTTATGAAAACACGAAAAGAAAAGAAAGGGAAAAGAATAACTCACCAGCATCCGCCGCTTGATCCTCATCATCCAACTGCACGCCCGCTTCCTCTGCAGCGAGTAGCCGCATCCCCTCCTTCACCGCCGCTTGCTCCTCCTTTGAGAACTGAGCAGTGACCGCACTCAAGTTGAAAGCCTCTCCGCCTTCCTTACCCGCATTCACCCTGGCCTCCTCTAAAGCCTGGAGATACACCTTGGCCATGACCCGAGGGTAATCGTCCATCCAAGACAAGCCGCCCTCCTTCCAAGTGTGGAAGTACATATCCTGCAACATCTCATCCATCATCCCCTCGTTTTCCTCAAACTCCCTCACCCGGGCCTCGGAAGCCTGCAACTTGGTGATGGCGACGTCCCTCTCTGATTGGTATCTCAAGCAGTCAGCCTGGAGTGACCTCCTCATTTCCTCTTCCTTCAACTTGAGGGACCTCCTCATCTCCTCCATCTCCTCCTTCAACTCGGCCTGAGCCATCTCCGCAGCCTCGAGCCTCCCTGACAACTCCTCCACCCGCTCGAGATCCGCATTTCGAACCTCATCCACCGTTGCGATAGCTATGTTAATCCGTTCCCTGCAAGCGACCTCCATCTTCCGTAATTCCGCCCTACTGGCCTTCTCCATGGTCTCTTTCAGACGCTTGGAGGCTTCCTCATGCTGGGAAATCTGGATGGCTTGGTCGGCGAGTTGCTTGGCCTGATCGGCAACCTTTAACCTCAACCGAATGTTAGCACTCCCGATCTCTTCCCCGGCCTTGACCAACTTAGCATGATGCTCCATTAACTTCTTGGTCTCTACGGCCACCCGGTCGATATTAGCCTTGGCCTCATCCCCCATGGTGACTACCCGTGTAGTAAGTAAATCAAGATCTAAAGATTTGGCCTCGTCCAACACTCTTACCATGGGGTTGCGGGGAAGTAGGTGCTCGCCCGTGGTCTCATCGAATGAAATGTCCCGAAAACTTGGGTCTAAATCAGGATGACCGGCAAAAGGGTCACGAGGCACGGGGCGAGGCACATCGGGACGCCTTATATGAATGACAGTAGAACTCTTGGAAGGAGGAGGAGGGGGGCAGGGCTCCGTGCTCTCCTCCGTAGTATCACGAGGAGGCTGAGTAAGGGGAGGCAGAGTAGGAAGCTGCGAAGCAGAAGAAGACTCAAATAAGGAACGGCTCCGCTTCCTTTTCTGAATGCCCTCTTCGATGACCCCAAGAAGAGGGCGGTACTTGACTACGTCCCCAGTGCGATCAGTAGAAGGTTTCGCAGAAGCTCTCCTCGACTTAAATTGTTCAAGACGATGTCGAACATCCGACGTTTTAACTGCCGGGCCTGCCCCTGAAATAAAGAACAAGTGTTACGAACATACAATAATCCGCAATTCAAAAAATGTGCTAAGTTAAAAAGAAAGGAAAGTGAGGAGACACATCTATTATACAAACCCGGCGGAGGAGTGGGAAACTGCAATAAGTCCTGGATCTCATCCCAGGACGGAAGTGAACCGTAAAAAATTTCTAAGTCCCTATCGAAAATGGAATCGGCAGAAGACAAAAGTTCACCTTGCGTCGCCGGAGTCACCCTAGCTGAAGCCACAGCTTTGCCGGTTTCCTTTGCCTTCTCCGTTTCTTTCTCCTTTTCCTTCTCCGTTTCCGACTCTCCCTCCGACTCCCCGAAGGCCCGACGGAGAGCCTCATCCAGTTCGAGGTCTTGCTCAGAGGTTAGAGCGGCAACACCACTACCACCTTGACCGTCGCCATCTCCTCCACCCTCCGACCCTTCTCCAACTTCGCCTCCTTCCTCCTCTTCCACACCTTCCTCCTCCGGGACAGTCGGGCAAGTACTTGGAGAAGGGCCATCGGACTTCTTCAGTTTCTTCCCCCCAACCGCAGGACGCGCTGCGAAAGGCTCCCTCTTACCGCTCTTTACCGTAGCCCCCTCCTTAGCTTTAGCAGCCCTCTCCTCAGCCGTATCCCTTTGCTTAACCACGGACTGGCACGGTAAGATCAAATTATACTCCAAGAGGGTTGCGTTCCTGATCAAGAAAGAGGCCGACCGGTCCCGTGCCGGAATAGCCTTTAGTTCAGCAGCCATTCGCACTAAGGAATCGTCCTCCACGACTGCAATACCACCTGTCGCTAGCCAGAAATAGAAGCATGTCAGAAAAAACACTACAGTCAAAACACATGAAAAATATAAATGAAATCAATCTTACAGCCGGAAGTGAAAAGGCGGAAAGAAACAGCATCGTCCTTGACGAAGAACCACTCCTTCTTGAACATGGTGAACTTGGAATACAAGTCCAGAACTGGTTTGAAGGGTACGGCCGCCTCCAGGCTAATGTACGGAGACCCCTTCTTATAGCCTCTCAGGTTGTACAAGTATCGGATTTCCCGGTTAGAAGGAGGACGCCCGTACCTCCTCTGGAAGATAACAAAAAGGCTCACCAGGATGGCATAAGAATTAGGCTGAAGCTGGAAGGGAGCCACCTTCAAATATGTGGTGAAGCTAATTATCCAAGCGTTGATAGGGGGGATAGCACCGCACATACAATGGTATCTGCTAAAAGCGAAGTAGCCCTCGGGAGGATTATATGGCATCACTCCATCTCCCGGCAGCAGCATAAGGGCCCTATCTATCCCAAAGGAACGGGATATGACGTCAAGTTGCTCCTCCTTTAGGGAGCTAGGAAAGAAATCCGGGGGAGAGATCAAAAGTTCCTGTGGACCATATCCGTCCACTAGAGACCTCGGAATAGGTCGGTGTTGCCCGGATCCTGGTTGGACTGGGGGCAAGGAAGAAGAAGGCTCTCCTGTGCCTCTAGACTTCTTTCTGTCTGATCGTGTTTCCGCTTTGCGAGACATTTTCTGCAGCACAAGAAAGACTTGAGATTAGAATAAGAAGTATAGAAACACAAACAAGCAAGTATATAAAGCAAGCGTATAAAAGCCTAAGATTTCGCTCAAGATTCAAATTTTCGAGTCTCATTCGGTATATGCCTCATTCGGAAATTCCATTCGGCATTAGGAGTTCATCCGGTATACGAATTCGTTCGGTGGTACAGTGCAAGTAAATTCATTCGGCCCTAATGACGAAAGCCCATTCGGCACCTATGTCCCATGTTCATTCGGCATTTGAGAACCAACGTGTGTATTCGGCATTCTGAGCCATTCGGTAATAAGAGGCATTCGGCAATAGAGTACGTACCTGATTCGGTAGAAATTTGGTTCGGCAGAAGATTTGGTTCGGCAGTACAGTTGATTCGGCTCTCTGATTCGGTAAGGAAAAACCAAGGGGGGTGTAGCCTCTATATATAGGCGAGCTCAGGACGGCCGAACCAGTTAGTTCGGTACCGGACCAACCAAAAGCCGGATGAGAACAGCCGGACCAAACACAAAGCCGAATGAACTCTCTCTCTGCCAACAACAACCAGGAACTAGGGGCATACAGAGCGCCTCATGCAGATAAGTACCGAACTCCAGAACTAACTAATAAAATAAGATTATGATAACGGTGAATAAGTCGTAAAACTCTCACTAACATGGATTAATCGTTTACACGTGTATGCGACCACGAATGGTCCATAGGCACGCTCTGAATGGTTATTAACCCTATCGTCGTGGGAATTTACACTTTGGCACGCCTTTTTAAGCCCATCGGTCATATGGATATTTGATAATTATTATGAAATGGCTAAGCTACTTACACATATACGGGGTCGCGAACGATCCCTAGGCATGCTCTGAGCTGGCGATAAACCACCTTGGCAAACGACCCAGGGACCCACTCTAACGTGAACCTGGCATCGACAATGCTAAGCCCCTTCGGGGCACACTTGCTCGTCCCGAGCGACACGGTTCACTTCATCTCAAATATTCCGATCACGAACGGTCGTTATTTGAAATCACACTAAAACTGTAAATTCCTTTGCAGGACATCAACAGGATATGAACATCCAGCCCATGGCATTACAAAACACGCCTTCTTGCCGCAGGGAAACAAAGCGCGACACATGCAAGCACGTGCCCCACTTTGGGGGGCAAATGTTGGGCGAATTCTCACCCAGAAGATCTCGAGACCAAGATGCGTCAGTTTCACCCGGGTTCGCAACCCTCTATTCCATTCGGTGGCCCAACCTAAAGTCCATTCGGCATTCCCCGTACAAGGTCATTCGGCAATACAGGCAAAGGCTCATTCGGTAAAGCAAGGCAGGAATCCATTCGGCACAACACCCCCCATGTTCATTCGGTAACAGTTCCATCCGGTACACCGACAACCGGACGAAAGCCCCTCCAACAACCGAACCACCTACCACCGGTCCACTCCGTCACCGGTCCATGCACCCATGACAGGTGGAGCATCGCCGAACCAGCTCCCCCTGCCGAACCAAGCATTCTACATCACCTACCGGATCAAGGCCTTCCCTAGGCACTACCGAACCGCGTCACCACAAGACACCAGGCCAACTCCCTACCGAACGAGGCTACCACCGGTCCAACCTCACCACCGAATGAAGCTCGCCGAACCAACACAGTTGCCAGTCCAGATCGCTTCAGCCCGGGCCCACCAGCAGTTATATACTTCCAAGACCCCTGCCCCCTACCTCATTCTATAAATAGAGGGGCAGGGGTACAACAATGGCAGACAAGTTTGAGAGCTCAAGCAAGGAAGGAACTTTCAAACTACTTTCATACACTTGTATACAACGCATTGTACTTGTAACCTGAAAGAAAGAAGATAATAACATATAAAGTGGACGTAGGCACATTCTGGCCGAACCACTATAAATCTGTGTGTCTTTTACATTTCAACCCCTACTTTTCTCATATTTACATACTCATCTAAAATCATTGAAAATTACATATAATCGACTAAATAACACGACTTGGAGGTGTTTGTCCATTTTTTGTGCAAACACCAAGGAGATATTAACAAACATCCATCAGGGAGGATGCGGAGATCACACTGGAGGACAGACTTTGGCAAGAAAGATACTCCGATATGGATATTACTGGCCCACACTAAACAAAGATGCCCTAGACTTCGTTAAGAAATGCGACAGATGTCAGAAGTTCGCCAAGATCCCTCGACTACCCACAAACGAAATTACTCAAATGACGAGCCCTTGGCCCTTTGCTGTATGGGGAGTTGACTTAATTGGCGAATTGCCAACGGGCCGAGGCGGAGCCAAATATGCTATAGTGGCAGTCGATTATTTCACCAAATGGGTGGAAGCGGAACCTTTAAATAAAATATCTTCAGCAAAAGTTATCAACTTCTTGATCAAAAACATTCTGTGCAGGTATGGAGTCCCCCTCAAGATCGTATCAGACAACGGGCTCCAATTTGACAGCGAAGAATTTGCCGACTGGTGCCAAGAGCATGGAATTCATAAAAGCTTCTCATCAGTAGCTTACCCTCAGGCAAACGGACAAGTTGAAGCTGTCAACAAAATTCTCAAAACCCTAATCAAGAAGAAACTTGAAAAGTCAAAAGGCGCTTGGGTGGACGAACTTCCTACGGCACTATGGGCATACCGCACATCTTTCAGAACATCAACGGGACATACTCCTTTCTCTTTGGCATATGGATCGGAGGCAATGCTCCCAGTTGAGACTGTTGTGCCTTCTCACCGTAGGATCCACTACAACCCAGAAGAAAACGAAGAACTCCTCCTCATGTCTTTGGATCTGATTGAGGAAAGGAGGAACGATGCAGCACTCAAAGCAGCAGCTCACAAACAAAAAGTGGCAGCACAATACAATTCCAAAGTCAAGCATCGCAGCTTACAAGAAGGGGATCTTGTCCTCAGGCGAATCTTTCCGCGCCCCGGGGCACTGGACCCCATCTGGGACGGACCATATGTAATTCATAAAGATCTCCACAACGGAGCTTACATTTTGTCAACTGTGGACGGAGAGGTGTTCCAGAGGGCTTGGAACATCCGACACCTCCGTCGATACTTTTCTTAACCTGTACTGCCCATATAAAGTGAATTAACAGAGAGAATCAGTGGACGTAGGCATTTCCGTGCCGAACCACTTTAAAAAATCTTGTCTCTTTTTAACTTGTTCCTTTATGTCTTGGCTGCTCGTTAAGTTTTATCCCTTTCTGTTGAACAAAATCCTATGGCATCTCCACTCAAGACGCACCACGGCCTCATCTGGACTAGGCCTAACAGGTACGCTACGATTCTATGCACTCGCCAATGAGACACTTTTGCTCCAGCATCCCTCTGCTGCGGGTTAACTCATTGCGCGCCTGCCCTCAAAGCCAACTGTAATGAGCCGATTATAAGTCATCATAAAGGCCGACTATAGCCGATGGCAGCTCATTACGGCGTTCGGCTCGCCGGCAACTGTGAACCTACTTTAAGCCCCAACATAAGGTGTGGCCAGCCAGGGGTAGTTCACGGCCAACGGCACCCACGCTAGCCGGCCACGGTAAATCGAATAATACCCACGATTATGGACCATAATGGTTCGGGTAGTTACCGTGCGCGATCTCGGCTCTGATGTGTCTTAAGTGCGGCTGTGGTAAAGAAGAAAACTCCCCGCAGAGGCGTAAGATGGGTGACAAATGTCTCCAAGACCCACAGCTAGGGAAAGTGACTACAAAACCCGTTTGCCACGAACTTAAGCACATCGACGGCCTTCCGTGACTGGAAGTTTTACTTTTACTATATTTCCATTCCATTTAAATATTTTTCTCCTATCCTGTATAACAAACTCTAAAGTACAGGAAACCGAATAGGAAGCATTCACTCATGAGGCTCTAAGCCTGCGTACTGGGTGGCAGGGCGCTCGGCTATACCCGTGAACAGTTACACAAGACACTCAAAGCTACCGCCTGCGAATAAAACATAAAGGGCGGTACTCTCTTCTCTTGTACATAAATGCGTAACTATAGCTTATTCATACACTGACATTGCAAAACGTGAAATTATATTTCAAGCAAAAACTTAACATCAAACACAACTAGAATCACAGGCATATACATAATTATACTTCTCACACGGCACATAAAGATAGCAATAACATTTAAACATGACAAAATCAGCTTATATTATAAGATCACACGAAGTTATTCTTTGCAAATAATTTTATTACAGTTGCATATCAAAGACTAACATAAACAGTGATAAAAAAGAAACAAAAAGATGGCAGATGCATCCACACTCCATCACCAACTCCCCCAGCCTACTTAGCCGCAGGATCAGAGCCCCCAGCATGTGGATCTGAAGTCCCACCTGTCCAGATCAGAGGAGGAATTCATTAAACGAACGATCAAGTTATGAAAACACGGAAAGAAAAGAAAGGGAAAAGAATAACTCACCAGCATCCGCCGCTTGATCCTCATCATCCAACTGCACGCCCGCTTCCTCTGCAGCGAGTAGCCGCATCCCCTCCTTCACCGCCGCTTGCTCCTCCTTTGAAAACTGAGCAGTAACCGCACTCAAGTTGAAAGCCTCTCCGCCTTCCTTACCCGCATTCACCCTGGCCTCCTCTAAAGCCTGGAGATACACCTTGGCCATGACCCGAGGGTAATCGTCCATCCAAGACAAGCCGCCCTCCTTCCAAGTGTGGAAGTACATATCCTGCAGCATCTCATCCATCATCCCCTCGTTTTCCTCAAACTCCCTCACCCGGGCCTCGGAAGCTTGCAACTTGGCGATGGCGACGTCCCTCTCTGATTGGTATCTCAAGCAGTCAGCCTGGAGTGACCTCCTCATTTCCTCTTCCTTCAACTTGAGGGACCTCCTCATCTCCTCCATCTCCTCCTTCAACTCGGCCTGAGCCATCTCCGCAGCCTCGAGCCTCCCTGACAACTCCTCTACCCGCTCGAGATCCGCATTTCGAACCTCATCCACCGTTGCGATAACTATGTTAATCCGTTCCCTGCAAGCGACCTCCATCTTCCGTAATTCCGCCCTACTGGCCTTCTCCATGGTCTCTTTCAGACGCTTGGAGGCTTCCTCATGCTGAGAAATCTGGATGGCTTGGTCGGCGAGTTGCTTGGCCTGATCGGCAACCTTTAACCTCAACCGAATGTTAGCACTCCCGATCTCTTCCCCGGCCTTGACCAACTTAGCATGATGCTCCATTAACTTCTTGGTCTCTGCGGCCACCCGGTCGATATTAGCCTTGGCCTCATCCCCCATGGTGACTACCCGTGTAGTAAGTAAATCAAGATCTAAAGATTTGGCCTCGTCCAGCACTCTTACCATGGGGTTGCGGGGAAGGAGGTGCTCGCCCGTGGTCTCATCGAATGAAATGTCCCGAAAACTTGGGTCTAAATCAGGATGACCGGCAAAAGGGTCACGAGGCACGGGGCGAGGCACATCGGGACGCCTTATATGAATGACAGTAGAACTCTTGGAAGGAGGAGGAGGGGGGCAGGGCTCCGTGCTCTCCTCCGTAGTATCACGAGGAGGCTGAGTAGGGGGAGGCAGAGTAGGAAGCTGCGAAGCAGAAGAAGACTCAAATAAGGAACGGCTCCGCTTCCTTTTCTGAATACCCTCTTCGATGACCCCAAGAAGAGGGCGGTAACTGACTACATCCCCAGTGCGATCAGTAGAAGGTTTCGCGGAAGCTCTCCTCGACTTAAATTGTTCAAGGCGGTGTCGAACATCCGACGTTTTACCCGCCTGGCCTGCCCCTGGAATAAAGAACAAGTGTTACGAACATACAATAATCCGCAATTCAAAGAATGTGCTAAGTTAAAAAGAAAGAAAAGTGAGGAAACACATCTATTATACAAACCCGGCGAAGGAGTGGGATACTGCAATAAGTCCTGGATCTCATTCCAGGACGGAAGTGAACCGTAAAAAATTTCTAAGTCCCTATCGAAAATGGAATCGGCAGAAGACAAAAGTTCACCTTGCATCGCCGGAGTCACCCTAGCTGAAGCCACAGCTTTGCCGGTTTCCTTTGCCTTCTCTGTTTCCTTCTCCTTTCCCTTCTCCGTTTCCGACTCTCCCTCCGACTCCCCGAAGGCCCGACGGAGAGCCTCATCCAGTTCGAGGTCTTGTTCAGAGGTTAGAGCAGCAACACCACTACCACCTTGACCGTCGCCATCTCCTCCACCCTCCGACCCTTCTCCAACTTCGCCTCCTTCCTCCTCTTCTACACCTTCCTCCTCCGGGACAGTCGGGCAAGTACTTGGAGAAGGGCCATCGGACTTCTTCAGTTTCTTCCCCCCGACCGCAGGACGCGCTGCGAAAGGCTCCCTCTTACCGCTCTTTACCATAGCCCCCTCCTTAGCTTTAGCAGCCCTCTCCTCAGCCGTATCCCTTTGCTTAACCACGGACTGGCGCGGTAAGATCAAATTATACTCCAAGAGGGTTGCGTTCCTGATCAAGAAAGAGGCCGACCGGTCCCGTGCAGGAATAGCCTTTAGTTCAGCAGCCATTCGCACTAAGGAATCGTCCTCCACGACTGCAATACCACCTGTCGCTAGCCAGAAATAGAAGCATGTCAGAAAAAAAACACTACAGTCAAAACACATGAAAAATATAAATGAAATCAATCTTACAGCCGGAAGTGAAAAGGCGGAAAGAAACAGCATCGTCCTTGACGAAGAACCACTCTTTCTTGAACATGGTGAACTTGGAATACAAGTCCAGGACTGGTTTGAAGGGCACGGCCGCTTCCAAGCTAATATACGGAGACCCCTTCTTATAGCCTCTCAGGTTGTACAAATATCGAATTTCTCGGTTAGAAGGAGGACGCCCGTACCTCCTTTGGAAGATAACAAAGAGGCTCACCAGGATGGCGTAGGAGTTAGGCTGAAGCTGGAAGGGAGCCACCTTCAAGTATGTGGTGAAGCTTACTATCCAAGCGTTGATAGGAGGAATGGCCCCACACATGCAATGATATCGGCTATAGGCAAAATACCCCTCGGGAGGGTTGTACGGCATGACACCGGCCTCCGGCAGTAACATAAGCGCTCTGTCAATCCCGAAGGAACGGGATATGACATCAAGTTGCTCCTCTTTCAGAGAGCTAGGATAGCAATCAGGAGGGGAGACGAGAAGCTCCTGGGGACCATACCCATCGACTAGTGACCTCGGAGCGGGTCCGTGCTGTGCTGGATCTGGCTGAGCTGGGGGCACGGCAGAAGTTTCTCCGCTATCCCTGGATTTCTTCTTGCCCGATCGAGTTTCAACTTTGCGAGACATTTATCTGCATACACAAAAGTAAAAAGCATGATGTTAGAACGACAGTATAAACGAACAAGCATACATAAGTCCGGAGTTCCACTCAAAGTCCAGACACAAAGTTCGTTCGGCACTGGAGGTTCAAGACCATTCGGCACTAGGGTCTTACGTTCATTCGGCAGTACAAGTTCATTCGGCAATGGGATCTGACTTCCATTCGGCAATGGAATCTGAGGTTCATTCGGCAAAACAAAGCTTCCGTGCCCATTCGGCATAAGCCCATTCGGTTATAGAGTTCATTCGGTAAAAGAGTATATACCTGGTTCGGCGAATATTTGATTCGGCAAATATTTGGTTCGGTGGACTTTTGATTCGGCTTCCTCTTGTTCGGTAGAGAAAAACTAAGGGGGGTGTAGCCTCTATATATAGGCGAGCTCTGGAATACCGGACGAGAACCTACTGCCGGACCAACCCCATGCCGAACGAGAACCTATCACCGGGCCAACAACAACCGGACCAACAACAACCGGACCAACAACAACCGGACCAACTATGTACCGAATGAAACCTTCCATACCAAACCAACCTCCAAACGAATAAGAATATATGCCTACTCGAAACCGAATGAAACTGTCTCTACCAGCAGAAACCAGAAACAGGGGGCATGTAGGGCGCCTCACTCAGATAAGTCCCGAACTCCAGATCTTACTAATAAAATAAAGAATATGATAACAATGGATAAGTCGTGAATCTCTCACTAACATGGGTTAATCATTCACACGTGCACGCGACCACGAACGGTCCATAGGCACGCTCTGAATGGCTATTAACCCTATCACCGTGAGAATTTACACTTTGACATCCCTTTTTAAGCTCACCGGTTAAAAGGATCCTTGATTCTGATAATTATGAAATGGCTAAGCTACTTACACATGTACGGGGTTGAGGACAATCCTTAGGCATGCTCTGAGCCGGCGATAAACCACCTTAACAAACGATCCAGGAACCCACTCGAACGTGAACCTGGCATCGATAATGCTAAGCCCCCTCGGGGCACACTTACTCACCCCGAACGGCACAATTCACTTCATCGCGAATATTTCGATCCCGAACGGTCGTTATTTGAAATCACACTAAAACTGTAAATTCCTTTGCAGGACATCAACATGATATGAACATCCAGCCCATGGCATTACAAAAACAAGCCTCCCTACAACAAGGAAACAAAGCGCGACACATGCAAGCACGTGCCCCACTTTGGGGGGCAAATGTTGGGCGAATTCTCACCCAGAGGATCTCAAGACCAAGAAGTCACAAGTTTTACCCGGGCTCGCAACCTCCACCTCGTTCAGCAAACACAAGGCTCAACGTAAGCATAGGAGCCCATCTGGCATTCTCAGTGTACAAATCCATTCGGGCATGTGTCCATTCGGCATATCCTATGTCCCATTCGGCACGACCCATTCGGCAGCCATCAACCAACTTCATCCGGTCAAGCCCCATACCGAACCAGACCCTACCGGTCCAGTCACTACCGGTCCACCAGCCTTCATGCCCCTATGCCGAACCATGCTCCTCTCACGAACTCCACCGATCCACAAGCCTTCATCGAGCCTGGTTGGTACCGAACCAACTCACCTCCAAGACCGAACCAACTCACCTCCAAGACCGAACCAACTCCCTGTAAACCCATTACCGAATGGCACATATCCACCCATCACCGGACCACCATAGCCGGACGAGGCTACCACCGGTCCAACCTCAGCACGGCCGAACCAAGGCTTCGCCGAACCAGAAGATTGCCAGTCCAGATTGCTCCAGCCCGGGCCCACCAGCAGCTATACACTTCCAAGACCCCTGCCCCCTACCTCACTCTATAAATAGAGGGGCAGGGGTACGACAATGGCAGACAAGTTTGAGAGCTCAAGCAAGGAAGGAACTTTCAAACTATTTTCATATACTCATATACGAAGCATTGTACTTGTAATCTGAAGGAAAGAAGATAATAACATATAAAGTGGACGTAGGCACATTCTGGCCGAACCACTATAAATCCGCGTGTCTTTTACATTTCAGCCCCTACTTCTTTTATATTTATATACTCATCTAAAATCATTGAAAATCACATATAGTCAACTAAATAATACGACTTGGAGGTGTTTGTCCATTTTTTGTGCAAACAGAGGAGGCTACCGCTGAGCCTGCAGAGGCCATGGAATTCGTATCTGTAGACAAACATGATTCAAGTAGACTATTAAAAATAGGATCTCAGCTAAAAACAGAATTGAAGGATCAACTCATTGACTTTCTCCGCCACAACTTAGATGTATTTGCGTGGACACATGCCGATATGACAGGAATCTCCCCAGACATAGCATGCCACATGCTGAACGTTGATCCCACCAAGGTACCGATAAAGCAGAAAAAGAGAAGCATGGGAGCAGAACGATCAGCAGCCCTCGATGAGGAAGTAAAGAACCTACTTGCTAATGACTTCATACGAGAAGCCATCTACCCAGAATGGATCGCTAACCAAGTACTAGTAAAGAAAGCTAATGGGAAGCGGCGAACATGCATTGATTTCTCCAACTTAAATGACGCTTGCCCGAAAGACTGCTTCCCGCTCCCCCGAATCGATCAGCTTGTGGACAGCACTGCCGGGCACGAACTTTTATCTTTTATGGATGCATACTCCGGATACAACCAGATTCCCATGCACGCTCCCGATCAAGACCACACTAGCTTCATCACTGACCGGGGATTATATTGTTACAAAGTCATGCCTTTTGGACTCAAAAATGCCGGAGCTACCTATCAGCGCCTCGTCAACAAGATGTTCGCGGAATTAATAGGACGAACTATGGAAGTATATGTGGATGACATGTTGGTAAAGTCTAGGAGAGCCGACGATCATGTAAGCCACCTGAGCGAGATGTTTCAGGTACTTCGCCGATATGGAATGAAGCTGAATCCTCTAAAGTGCTCCTTCGGAGTGTCATCGGGAAAATTCTTACGATTCATTGTCCATGCCAGAGGAATTGAAGCAAACCCTGAAAAAATCCGGGCTCTAAAAGAAATAAGGATACCTTCCACTCGAAAAGAAATGCAGAGCCTAAACGGAAAGGTGGCCGCCCTAAGCAGATTCATTTCCAAAGCAACTGACAAGTGCGTCCCTTTCTTCGAAGCTCTCAAGAAAGACAAAAGAAAGTTCGAATGGACCGATGAATGCTTAAAAGCCTTCCTTAACCTGATCGAACACCTTCAGAAACCACCAGTACTCTCAACTCCAAACGAAGGCGAAGAGCTATACCTATACCTCGCTGTGTCATCTCATGCTCTAAGCGCTGCCCTGGTAAGAGAAGAAGACCGCACACAACGCCCGGTGTACTTTATAAGTAAGAGATTTACAGGGGCAGAAGCCAGATATACTAAACTTGAGAAATTGGCATATTGTTTATTGATCGCGTCACGAAAACTGCGACACTACTTCCAATCTCACTCCATCAGAGTTCTAACCGATCAACCACTAAGACAGGTGCTCCATCGTCCCGACACTTATGGACGACTCCTCAAATGGTGCATTGAACTAAGTCAGTATGACGTCACCTACCATCCTCGCACCGCTGTCAAGGGACAAGCCATGGCCGATTTCATTGCCGAATTTACTACCAACGAAGGTAAGGATCAGTTTGAAATAGCAAAAGACATCAAGTGGAATCTCTTTGTAGATGGAGCATCGAACGAACAAGGCTCAGGGGCAGGTATTGTGATAATCACCCCCAGGGGAAGAAAGATGTACTATGCATTAAGGTTAGAATTCGCGGCCACTGACAACGATGCGGAGTATGAGCAGTAATAGCGGGATTGGAGCTTGCCTTAGAAATTGGAGTCAATTCTTTATGTCTTCATAGTGATTCTCAACTTATCGTAAACCAAGTACTAGGAGAATTCCAGACACGAGGAGAACGACTCACAGCATATCTAAAGAAAACCAAACTGCTGCTCGATCAATTGGACCATTATCTAATCAAACACATTCCTCGAGAAGATAACCAAGAGGCCGATGAACTAGCAAAGCAAGCTAGTATGAAGAATAGCACCATTTCCGGAGCACTAACCATCTCAAGGCAGCTAGCCCCAAGTTTCGAACTAGTGAATCTGATAACTGCAATCGAAGAAGGAACTTGGATGACCCCTATCCGGAAATATTTGCAGGACGGCACACTACCAGACAAACGTGATGAAGTAAGGAGAATTTTGAGGAAAGCTCCCCACTACACTATTCAAGAGGGCATCCTCTATCGGCGTGGCTTCTCTAGCCCCTTATTCAGATGCGTCGCTGGAAGGGAAACCAAGGAAATCTTATTCAACATCCATTAAGGAAGTTGCGGAGATCACACTGGAGGGCAGACTCTGGCGAAAAAGATACTCCGATATGGATATTACTGGCCCACACTAAACAAGGACGCCTTAGACTTCGTCAAGAGATGTGACCGATGTCAGAAATTTGCCAAGATTCCTCGACTACCCACAAATGAGATTACTCAAATGACCAGCCCTTGGCCTTTGCTGTATGGGGAATTGATTTAATTGGCGAACTGCCAACGGGCAGGGGCGGAGCCAAATATGCTATAGTGGCAGTCGATTATTTCACCAAATGGGTGGAAGCGGAACCCCTAAATAAAATATCTTCAGCAAAAGTTATCAACTTTTTGATCAGAAATATTCTGTGCAGGTACGGAGTACCACTCAAGATTGTATCAGATAACGGACTCCAATTTGACAGCGAAGAATTCGCCGACTGGTGCCAAGAGCATGGAATTCATAAAATCTTCTCATCAGTAGCTTATCCTCAGGCAAACGGACAAGTCGAAGCTGTCAACAAAATTCTCAAAACCCTAATCAAGAAGAAACTTGAAAAGTCAAAAGGCGCTTGGGTGGACGAACTTCCCATGGCACTTTGGGCCTACCGCACATATTTCAGAACATCAACGGGACATACTCCTTTCTCTTTGGCATACGGATCGGAGGCAATGCTCCCTGTTGAGACTATTGTTCCTTCCCACCGTAGGATCCACTACAATCCAGAAGAAAACGAAGAACTCCTCCTCATGTCTTTGGATCTGATTAAGGAAAGGAGAAACGATGCAGCACTCAAAGCAGCAGCTCACAAACAAAAAGTGGCAGCACTATACAACTCCAAAGTCAAGCATCGCATCTTACAAGAAGGAGATCTTGTCCTCAGGCGAATCTTTCCGCGCCCCGGGGCACTGGACCCCATCTGGGACGGACCATATGTAATTCATAAAGATCTCCACAACGGAGCTTATATTTTGTCAACAGTGGACGGAGAGGTCTTCCAGAGGGCATGGAACATCCGACACCTCCGTCGATACTTTTCTTAACTTGTACTGCCCATATGAAGTGAATTAACAAAGAAAATCAGTGCACGTAGGCGTTTTCGTGCCAAACCACTTTAAAAATCTTGTCTCTTTTTAACTTTTTCCTTTATATCTTGGCTGCTTGTTAAGCTTTATCCTTTTCTGTTGAACAAAATCTTATGGCATCTCCACTCAAGACGCACCACAGCCTCATCTGGACAAGGCCTAACAGGTACGCTACGATTCTATGCACTCGCCAATGAGACTCTTTTGCTCCAGCATCCCTCTGCTGCGGGTTAACTCATTGCTCGCGCCTGCCCTCAAAGCCAACTGTAATGAGCCGATTATAAGTCATCATAAAGGCCGACTATAGCCGATGGCAGCTCATTACGGCGTTCGGCTCGCCGGCAACTGTGAACCTACTTTAAGCCCCAACATAAGGTGTGGCCAGCCAGGGGTAGTTCACGGCCAACGGCACCCACGCTAGCCGGCCACGGTAAATCGAATAATACCCACGATTACGGACCATAAGGGTTCGGGTAGTTACCGTGCGCGATCTCGGCTCCGATGTGTCTTAAGTGCGGCTGTGGTAAAAAAGAAAACTCCCCGCGGAGGCGTAAGATGGGTGACAAATGTCTCCAAGACCCACAGCTAGGGAAAGTGACTACAAAACCCGTTTGCCACGAACTTAAGCACATCGACGGCCTTCCGTGACTGGAAGTTTTACTTTTACTATATTTCCATTCCATTTAAATATTTTTCTCCTATCCTGTATAACAAACTCTAAAGTACAGGAAACCAAATAGGGAGCATTCACTCATGAGAATCTAAGCCTGTGTACTGGGTGGCAAGGTACTCAGATATATTCATGATCAGTTACACAAGACGCTCAAAACTACCGCCTGCAAATAAAACATGAAGGGCCAGCTTATTCATACGTCACACTAACATTGAAAAACATGAAATTATATTTCAAGCAAAGGCTTAACATCAAACACGACTAAAATCACAGGCATATACATAGTTATACTTCTCACGCAGCACGTCAAAATGACAACAACATTTAAACATAACAAAATCAGCTTATATTATAAAATCACACAAAGTTATTCTCTGCAAATAATATTATTACAGTCACATCAATTTTTGGACTAACGTAAACAACAGTAAAAAGAAATAAAAAGCGGCCGAATCCGGACAAGTAACCAGCTGTGTCCACACTCCATCACCAACTTCCCAAGCCTACTTGGCCGCAGGGCCGGAACCCCCAGCATGTTGATCGGAAGTTTCACCTGTCCAATTCAGAAGAGGAATCCATTAAACAAACGATAAACGATCAAGTTATGGAAACCCAGAAAGAAAAGGAAAAGAGAAGAATAACTCACCAGCGTCTGCCGCTTGATCCTCATCCTCCAGTTGCACACCCGCTTCCTCCGCAGCAAGCAACCGCATCCCCTCCTTCACCGCCGCTTGCTCCTCTTTCGAGAACTGAGCAGTGACCACATCCAGGCTAAAAGCCGCTCCACCTTCCTTACCCGCGTCGACCCTGGCCTCCTCTAAAGCCCGAAGATATATCTTGGCCATGACCCGGGGATAGTCATCCATCCAAGACAAGCTGCCCTCCTTCCAAGTGCGGAAGTACATGTCCTGCAGCATCTCGTCCATCATCCCCTCATTCTCCTCGAACTCCCTCACCCGGGCCTCGGAAGCCTGCAACTTGGCGACAGCGACATCCCTCTCTGATCGGTATCTCGAGCAGTCAGCCTGGAGAGACCTCCTCATCTCCTCCATCTCCTCCTTTAACTTGACTTGAGCCATCTCCGCAGCCTCAAGCCTTCCACACAACTCCTCTACCTGCTCGAGATCCGCATTCCGAACCTCAACCACTGTCGCAATGGCCATGTCGATCCGCTCCTTACAGGCGGCCTCCATCTTCCGTAATTCCGCCCTACTAGCCTTTTCCATGGTCTCTTTCAGCCGCCTGGAGGCTTCCTCGTGCTGAGAAATCTGAACGGCTTGACCGGCAAGCTGTTCGGCCTGATCAGCAACCTTCAGCCGCAACCGAATATTAGCACTCCCAATCTCCTCCCCGGCCTTGACCAATTGAGCATGATACTTCATTAACTTCTTGGTCTCTTCAGCCACCCGATCGATATTAGCTTTGGCCTCGTCTCCCATGGTAACTACCCGAGTGGTAAGCAGATCAAGATCTAGGGACTTAGCCTCGTCTAACACCCGTACCATGGGGTTGCGGGGAAGGAGGTGTTCACCCGTGGCCTCATCAAATGAAATATCCC
This sequence comes from Allium cepa, assembly GCA_030765085.1. NCBI lineage: Eukaryota > Viridiplantae > Streptophyta > Magnoliopsida > Asparagales > Amaryllidaceae > Allium > Allium cepa. Next base: position 248,323,552 of record CM060930.1, read on the forward strand.
GAGAGCTTGGATCTAAATCGGGATGACCGGCAAAGGGGTCACGAGGCACGTCAGGACGCCTTATACGGATAACAGTGGGATTCTTAGAAGGAGGAGGAGGGGGGATAAACTCCATGCTCTCCTCCGTGGCATCACGAGGAGGCTGAACAGGAAGCTGTGGACCAGGGGAAGGCTCAAATAAAGAACGGCTCCTCTTCTTTTTCTGAATGCTCTCTTCGATGACCCCAAGAAGAGGACGGTATTTGACCACGTCCCTAGTACGACCAGTGGGAGGCTTCGCAGAAGCTCTCATCAACTTGAATTGTTCGAGGCGGTGTCGAACGTCTGACGTTTTAACCACCTGGCCTGCCCCTGGAATAAAGAACAAGTGTTACGAACATACAATGGTCCCCAATTCAAAAATATGTTAAGTAAAAAGAAAGAAAAGTGTGAAGGCACGTCTATTATACAAACCCTGCGGAGGAGTGGGGTACTGCAATAAGTCCTGAATCTCATTCCAGGACGGAAGTGAACCATAAAATATTTCTAAGTCCTTATCGAAAATGGAATCGACAGAGGACAAAAGTTCACCTTGCACCGCCGAAGTCACCCTGGCTGAGGAACCCCTGGGGGATAGATCGGCACCATCCCCGACCTTGCCAGTCTCCTCCGCCTTCTCCGCTCCCGATTCCCCTTTCGATTCCCCGAAGGCCTGGCGGAGGGCCTCATCCAGCTCAGAGTCTTGCCCAGAAGTTAAGGCACCAGCACCACTACCACCCTGACCATCTCCATCTCCTCCGCCCTCCGACTCTCCTTCCATATCGCCTCCTTCGCCCTCTTCCACTCCTTCCTCCTCCGGAATGATCGGGCAAGTACTAGGAGAGGGGCCCTCCGACTCTTTAAGCTTCTAACCCCCCGCGACGGGATGCTGTGCAAAGGGCTTTCTCTTGCCACTCTTCACCGTGGCCCCCTCCTTAGCTTTAGCAGCCTTCTCCTCAGCCGTGTCCCTCTGCTTAACCACGGACTGGTGCGGCTGGATCAAATTGTACTCCAGGAGGGTAGCGTTCCTGATCAGGAACGAAGCCGACCTGTCCCACGCGGTAATGGCCTTTATTCCAGCAGCCATCCGCGCCAAAGAATCATCTTCCACGACAGCAATGCCACCTGTCGCTAACAAGAAATAGAAGCGTGTCAGAAGAAGCACTACAGTCAGAACATGGAAAATATAAATGAAATTCATCTTACAGCCGGAAGTGAAAAGGCAGAAAGAAACAGAATCGTCCTTGATAAAAAAACCATTCCTTCTTGAACATGGTGAACTTTGAATATAAGTCCAAGACCGGTTTGAAGGGCACGACCGCTTCCAGACTAATATACGGAGACCCCTTCTTGTAGCCTCTCAGGTTATACAAATATCGAATTTCCCGGTTAGAAGGAGGGCGCCCGTACCTCCTCTGGAAGATGACGAAAAGGCTTACCAGAATGGCATAAGAGTTAGGCTGAAGCTGGAATGGAGCCACCTTCAAATATGTGGTAAAGCTAACTATCCAGGCATTGATAGGAGGGATAGCACCACACATGCAATGATATCTGCTGTAAGCAAAGTAGCCTTCGGGGGGTTTATACGGCATCACTCCATCCCCCGGCAACAGCATGCGAGCCCTGTCTATCTCGAAGGAACGGGATATAACATCAAGTTGCTCCTCCTTTAGGGAGCTAGGAAAGCAATCGGGAGGGGAGACCAGAAGTTCCTGAGGACCGTACCCATCCACTAACGACCTCGGAACAGGCCCATGTTGCACCGGCCCTGGTTGGGCTGGGGGCACGGAAGAAGACACTCCGCCATCCTTGGGTTTTCGTCTGTCCGATCGTGTTTCCGCCTTGCGAGACATTTATCTGCATACACAAAAGCAAAAAGACAGGTTGTTAAAACCAAGAATACAGAGATGTAAGCAAGCAAGCATACATAAGTCCAGAGTTCCACTCAGAGTCCGAATACAAAGTTCATTCGGCACTGGAAGTTCAAGACCATTCGGTAGTACAAGTTCAAGTTCATTCGGTAGTACAAGTTCATGTTCATTCGGCACCGGTATCTCAAGTTCATTCGGTACACAGCACCATTCGGCATTGAAAGCCTTACGCGTATATTCGGCAATCAGGTTCATTCAGTAGTAAGGATCATTCGGCAAAGAGCATATACCTGGTTCGACACGAAATGGTTCGGCAAAAGTGTGATTCGGCTAAAGTTTGATTCGGTGTAGCCCCTATATATAGACTGGAGGAACACCACCGCACCAGATGGTTCGGCATACCGGACCAACCTCCAACCGAATGAAAACATATACCTACTCGAAGCCGAATGAAACTGTCTCTACCAGCAGAAACCAGAAACAGGGGGCATGCAAGGCACCGCATTCAGATAAGTACCGGACTCTAGAACCGACTGATAAAATAAAAATTATGATAACAATGAATAAGTAGTAAATCTTTCACTAACATGGGTTGATCATTTACACATGTGCACGACCACGAACGGTCCACAGGCATGCTCTGAATAACCATTAACCCTATCGTCGTGAGAATTTACACTTTGACATCCTTTAAAAAAAAAAAAAAAAAACTCTTCAGCTGAATGGATATTTGATTCTGATAACTATGAAATGGCTAAGCCACTTACACATGTACAGGGTCGCGAACGATCCTTAGGCATGCTCTGAGCTGGCGATAAACCACCTTGACAAACGATCCAGGGACCCACTCTAACGTGAACCCGACATCGATAATGGTAAGCCCCCTCGGGGAGCACTCTCTCACCCCGAACGGCGCGATTCACTTCATCTCAAATGTTTCGATCCTGAACGGTCGTTACCGAAAATCACACTAAAATTGTAAATTCCTTTGCAGGACATCAACAGGATATGAACATCCAACCCATGGCATTACAAAACAAGCCTTCCTACCATAAGGAAACAAAGCGCGACAGATGCAAGCACGTGCCGCACTTTGGGGGGCAAATGTTGGGCGAATTCTCACCCAGAAGATCTCGAGACCAAGAAATCACAGTTTCACCCGGGCTCGCAACCTCCACTTCGTTCAACAAACACAAGGCCCAATACAAGCATAGAAGTCCATCCGACATTCTCAATGTACAAGCTCATTCGGCATAAGGACATTCGGCCATAGGTCCCCATTCGGCCACGAACCAACATTCGGTCATCCCCATTCGGCCACCGAACCAACATTCCACAAACTCCATTCGGCATACCAGTCCAAACACATACCAAACCAACCCTCTCCTCTACAACCGATCCAAAGCTCCACCGATCCATCATCAAAACCCTACCACCGGACCAGCTACACCGGTCCATCACAACACTCCTACCACCGGACCAGGCTGGTACCGGACCAAAGTCCTACCGGTCCAACACCACCCATTCAAGACCGAATGAAGCCTCGCCGAACCAGAACGCTGCCAGGCCAGATTGCTCCAGCCCAGGCCCACCAGCAGCTATATACATCCAAGACCCCTGCCCCCAACCTCATTTTATAAATAGAGGGGCAGGGGTACAACAATGGCAGACAAGTTTGAGAGCTTAAGCACGGAAGGAACTTTCAAACTATTTTCATATACTTGTACACAGAGCATTGTACTTGTAATCTGAAAGAAAGAAGATAATAACATATAAAGTGGACGTAGGCACGTTCTGGCCGAACCACTATAAATCTGTGTGTCTTTTACATTTCAGCCCCGACTTTTTTTTATATTTACATAACTCATCTAAATCATTCAGAATCACATAAAATCAACTAAATTACTCGACTTGGAGGTGTTTGCCCATTTTTTGCGCAAACAGTTGCACCTTGCACCGTATCAATTATTCGGACGGCCATAACTTCTGGCTCGTTTAAAGTTACGGGAGCCATAACCAGTCAAAACGAAGGCCTCTATGAGTTCTACGGCGTTGATGGCATTCAGCTGTCAATGGATAGTTTAAAGCCCAAAAAAGACAATCCGAATCTCGATCGGGTCTCGGATGTTTTTTACCCTTCGTTTTTTCGACACGTGGATTTTTACGTTAAAACGTGATTACCGTGGCTAGTCTTCGATTTACCATCGCTGGAGAGTGGAGCACCATGGTACTGTTCCGTTTCAAATCCATGCATGCATTTCTAAAAGTCGTACGAGACTGTTTCGCCATTTCGGACGGATGTTGCACCTTGCACCGTTGATGTTGCACCCTATAGATATCAATTATTCGGACGGCCATAACTTCTGGCTCGTTAAGAGGTACGCGAGCCATAACCAGTCAAAACGAAGGCCTCTGTGATTTCTACGGCTTTGACAGCTTTTAGCAGTCAATGGATAGTTTAAAGCCCAAAAAAGACGATCCGAATCTCGATCGGGTCGCTGATGTTTTTTACCCTTCGTTTTTTCGACATGTGGATTTTTATGTTAAAACGGAATTACCGTGGCTGGTCTTCGATTTACCATCACTGGAGAGTGGTGCACCATGGTACTGTTCCGTTTCAAATCCATGCACACATTTCTAAAAGTCGTACGAAATTGTTTCGCCATTTCGGACGGATGTTGCACCTTGCACCGTTGATGTTGCACCCTATAGATATCAATTATTCGGACGGCCATAACTTCTGGCTCGTTTAGAGTTACGGGAGCCATAACCAGTCAAAACGAAGGCCTCAGTGAGTTCTACGGCTTTGACAGCTTTCTTCCGTCAATGGATAGTTTAAAGCCCAAAAAAGACTATTCGAATCTCGATCGGGTCTCGGATGTTTTTTACCCTTCGTTTTTTCGACACATGGATTTTTACGTTAAAACGGGATTACCGTGGCTGGTCTTCGATTTACCATCGCTGGGGAGTGGTGCACCATGGAACTGTTCCGTTTCAAATCCATGCACGCATTTCTAAAAGCCGTACGACACTATTTCCCCATTTCGGACGGATGTTGCACCTTCACCGTGGATGTTGCACCCAGTAGATATTGATTATTCGGACGGCCATAACTTTTGGCTCGTTTAGAGTTACGGAAGCCATAACCAGTCAAAACGAAGGCGTCTGCGAGTTCTACGGGTTTGACTGCTTTCAGTTGTCAATGGATAGTTTAAAGCCCAAAAAGGACTATCCGAATCTTGATCGGGTCTTAGATGTTTTTTACCCTTCGTTTTTTCGACACTTGGATTTTTACGTTAAAACGTGATTACCGTGGCTGGTCTTCGATTTACCATCGCTGGAGAGTGGTGCACCATGGTACTGTTCCGTTTCAAATCCATGCACACATTTCTAAAAGTCGTACGACATAGTTTCGCCATTTCGGACGGATGTTGCACCTTGCACCGTTGATGTTGCACCCAGTAGATATCAATTATTCGGACGGCTATAACTTCTGGCTCGTTAAGAGTTACGGGAGACATAACTAGTCAAAACGAAGGCCTCTGTGAGTTCTACGGCTTTGACAGCTTTCATCCGTCAATGGATAGTTTAAAGCCCAAAAAAGACTATCCGAATCTCGATCGGGTCTCGGATGTTTTTTACCCTTCGTTTTTTCGACAAGTGGATTTTTACCGTAAAACATAACCATCGCTGGAGAGTGGGGCACCATGGTACTGTTCCATTTCAAATCCATGCACGCATTTCTAAAAGTCGTACGACACTGTTTCGCCATTTCAGACAAATGTTGCACCTTGCACCGTTGATGTTGCACCCTGTAGATATCAATTATTCGGACGGCCATAACTTCTGACTCGTTTAGAGTTACGGGAGCCATAACCAGTCAAAACGAAGGCCTCTGTGAGTTCTATGGCTTTGACCGCTTCCAGCCGTCAATGGATAGTTTAAAGCCCAAAAGAGACGATCCGAATCTCGATCGGGCCTCTGATGTTTTTTACTCTTCGTTTTTCCGACATGTGGTTTTTTACGTTAAAACGGGATTACCGTGGCTGGTCTTCGATTTACCATCGCTGGAGAGTGGTGTACCATGGTACTGTTCCGTTTCAAATCCTTGCACGCATTTCTAAAAGTCGTACGACACTGTTTCGCCATTTCGGACGGATGTTGCGCCTTGCACCGTATCAATTATTCGGACGGCCATAACTTCTGGCTCGTTTAAAGTTACGGGAGCCATAACCAGTCAAAACGAAGGCCTCTGTGAGTTCTACGGCGTTGACAGCTTTCAGCCGTCAATGGATAGTTTAAAGCCCAAAAAAGACTATCCGAATCTCGATCGGGTCTTGGATGTTTTTTACCCTTCGTTTTTTCGACACGTGGATTTTTACGTTAAAACGTGATTACCGTGGCTAGTCTTCGATTTACCGTTGCTGGAGAGTGGAGCACCATGGTACTGTTCCGTTTCAAATCCATGCACGCATTTCTAAAAGTCGTACGACACTGTTTCGCCATTTCGGACGGATGTTGCACCTTGCACCGTTGATGTTGCACCCTGTAGATATCAATTATTCGGACGGCCATAACTTCTGGCTCCTTAAGAGGTACGGGAGCCATTACCAGTCAAAACGAAGGCCTTTGCGATTTCTACGGCTTTGACAGCTTTCGGCCATCAATGGATAGTTGAAAGCCCAAAAAAGACGATCCGAATCTCGATCGGGTCTCCGATGTTTTTTACTCTTCGTTTTTTCGACATGTGGATTTTTACGTTAAAACGAGATTACCGTGGCTAGTCTTCGATCTACCATCGCTGGAGAGTGGTGACCATGGTACTTTTCCATTTCAAATCCATGCACGCATTTCTAAAAGTCGTACGACACTGTTTCGCCATTTCGGACGGATGTTGCACCTTGCACCGTTGATGTTGCACCCTGTAGATATCAATCATTCGGACGGCCATAACTTCTGGCTCGTTTAAAGTTACAGGAGCCATAACCTGTCAAAACGAAGGCTTCTGTGAGTTCTACGGCGTTGACAGCTTTCAGCCGTCAATGGATAGTTTAAAGCCCAAAAAAGACTATCCGAATCTCGATCGGGTCTCGGATGTTTTTTTTCCCTTCGTTTTCTCGACACGTGGATTTTTACGTTAAAACGTGATTACCGTGGCTGGTCTTCGGTTTACCATCGCTGGAGAGTGGTGCACCATGGTACTGTTCCATTTCAAATCCATGCACGCATTTCTAAAAGTCGTACAACACTGTTTCTCCATTTCGGACGGATGTTGCACCTTGCACCGTTGATGTTGCACCCTGTATATATCAATTATTCGGACGGCTATAACTTCTGGCTCGTTAAGAGCTATGCGAGCCATGTGACGACCGCCCATGACTCCCGCACCAAATCAAGGAAATAATGCGCTAAAAGGTGTGCCAGGCAGCCATGGACGATAGTCAGGGTAAAACAAAACAGAAGAATCTCTATCGCATAACTCACAGCGCATGGATAAAATACAATAGAGAAATATAATATAGTGAAGCTCCATAGAACAGAACATCATCATATAAGCATCACAGTAGTTTCATACAATCATCTACTCAAATCCATACATGAAAGCCTCACTACAAATCACTCAACCAAATACAGCAGCGGATACCCAGTACATATAGTAAGAAAACTAATATGCAAAGCCTCCTGCTCGTCTTCGTCATCTTTAGCGTAGAACTCCTAGCACAGCACCTGTCACCTGCTACCTAGTCTGCCCATCCCGACATGGATGAACAGCCCAAGGTAATAAGAGGAGACATAAAACCTTGAGTCAGACAAAGTCTTAGTGAGCAGTAAATCAACTATCAAGCATACCAAAAGAGCATAAAGGATAAAAGAAATAGGAACCAAACCATCCCACTCCACCTCTTTCTACAGTGATAGCCCCAGACATACACTAAGGAGAAGCAAGCATAACAACATAGACAATTAAGGTAAAGCAAATACCACTCGAGTCAAGGACGATGTTTTCCAAATACAAACCCCCAAGGCCTAAACCAAGATCAGATAAGCACCCAGAAAACACCGCTCTCGAAGCCGAATGATAATACAACCAAACATCCATGACTCTGGCTATCACTGTTATCCTTGCCTCGATTTCACCGTTAGTTGAATGACCATCTGTCAAGGGCTAATGGTAACCCCGGTTCTAACCATAACTCCGCACACTGCCTTGTGCCTAGGACTTATCTACTTTGCCCAGAGTACTCAACTACCTACCTGTAGTCTTTTGGGTGTCCCGACTACCTACCTGTAGTCGTTATGGGCGCCCCATGTACTCTTGCTTTTGAGCATGCTAGAACCTTCAACAACGACGAGATCCAAGCCTCCTAGCCATCCTTCTTGACGACTATCCTCATACAAGCTCAAGCTACCTCTTGAACAATCCATTATCAACCAACTTGAACTACTCTTCAAGTTATCAACATGCTTGGAATGATCCCTGCTTGGATTAAGCCAAGACTCACATCATACTTCGCTTCATCGCATCAAAGCAAAGTCTCAACTCAACAACATGGTTTGCCTCATCAAATCATGGCAAAGTCCCATCTCAACATCATCCAATCTATACATATGAGCTTCAACATCCGCTACATATGCCTTAAGCAGCTTTCACCATTCAAGAGCCTTCTTCCATAGCTTTTGAATCCTCTTTCATCATCTTGTTCCAAATCAACTACTAGCTAACTTGGAAACAATCAAATCAATCATACATTCAAATAATCAATCATTCAAACAAGATCTATTAAGCAATTTAAGCAATATCAACTATAATGGGAATTTCGTAAATAAACGAGCAAAAGTCCAACATATGTGAAATCATGGTTTTTAGCATAGATCTATCAATTATAAAACATGGGTTTTGTCTCTAATGCTTATTAAACAAACTTGCATAAGTAAACATCTTCAAAAACCATGGATCTAGACTTAGATCTAAGAAAAATGCATGAAATCTCTAACTTTAACACCCAAACATGCCACCAATCCAATATACTCCTTTGGATCCGCGTGAGAGATAACTACCACTCACCAAATCACCAAAACAACCTAAAATCAAACAACTTCAGATCTGGACAGCAAGGACTTGGGCTTGATCCGGAGAAATTTCACTTGAAACGGTGAAATCTAGCCTCTTCGGATGAAAATCTTCAACTTTGGCTCTTGATCTTTGATCTTGATCTTCAATCTTCAATGGATGTTAGCACTTGATAGAAGTAGAGAAAGAAGTGAAGAAAATACTGTAGTCGAGTTTCCAAAATGGCAGCACTTCGTCGCTTCGAAATCTGGTGCCAAAAAGTGAGCCGAACCCCTCTATTTATAGGCTGGAACCTCCCTGAGTCGTCGCCCCATGAGTCGGTCCCGACTCATCATGAGTCGTCCACGACTCATCTCCTGCCGACTCACGACCTAGCACAGCCGACCCTGCGACTTAACTATACAACATATACTGCCGACTTAACACTAACCCAGATGCCGACTTAAATTCTACCGACTCAAAGACCTAACGACTCAACACAGCAAGAAGGTCACACGACTTAAGACACATACGACTTATCCCGGCCGACCTAAGCCTAATCCTTATCCCACGAGACACGACTCAAAAGCCTAAGTCCCCAACGACTTATCCACTAAGTCGGCCCACCGACCTAAGCCTTAGATCTTATAGACCGTTAACCCCTATAAGCCGCTACAACCTTAAGTCGTCTAAGCCCCTTGAGTCGGTCCCTATGAGTCGGTCACGACTCGTCACCTAACTTGCTAACTCGCACAAGCCTATAGGTCGTTACCCCTCTTAACTCGTTAGCTCCTTAGGTCGTATAACTTCCTGGGTTGGCCAAAGCCTTAAGTCGTTACTTCCACTAACTCGTACACGACCTAACCACTATCCCACTAAGTCGTGTATGACTTAGACCCTAGGCCCACTGAGTCGTTATCTAGTATATTTCCTTAACCCGTTAGCTACCTTGCACACAGTTGACTCGTGCCCAAGCTAACTCGCTAACGACTCATAGTTTCTTAACTCGGCAACCCTATGAGTCGGTCACGACTCAAGCTAGAGGCAACACAATCAACACTATCGACCTGCAAATTCTACGATTTATCGACACGTAAAATACGGGTCGTTACATTCTCTCCCCCTTAGGAATTTCGCCCCCGAAATTCCAAGCAAACAATAGCAATCACAATTATTCCGCATGCCTACCATCCATAGCAATCAACAAACCATGCATCCAATTCTAGCCTAGCATGCAGAATTCTAAGACTTAGAACAAGCTACAAATTCATGAGATGTCACGACACTTTAGGGCAATACCTCGAAGAGTCCGGGATGAGCTGCCTTCATCCTCTCTTCCTCCTCCCACGTACAGTCGTTAACATCATCACTCCATTGTACCTTGAGCAACGTAATCGTCTTCCTCCTAAGCTGTTTCGTATCGGTTTCAACAATACGAAGCGGCTTACGAGGTCTCGAAACAACTGGATCAACCTCCAAGTCTTCACAGCTATCAGCAGAAACCACCGTAGTTGGGTCGTGCATATACTTCCGTAGATAAGATACATGAAAAACACTGTGCACACCCGCCATCTTTTCCGGTAACTCCAATCTATAAGCGAGCTTTCCAATACGCTCGATAATCGGGAATGGTCCAACAAATCTCGGAGTTAACTTTCCTTTCTTCCCGAATCTAATGACACTCTTCAGAGGAGAAATCTTCACAAAAACCATATCACCTACGTCGAATTCCAAATCCTTACGACGATTATCGGCATAACTTTTCTGACGATCTTGGGCTGCCTTCATTCGTTGCCGAATGATCTCTATACAATCTGAAGTCTGTCGAATCATCTCTGGCCCAAGTATCAGCTTTTCTCCAGTTTCCAACCAACATGTCGGTGAGTTACACGGTCTTCCATATAATGCCTCATATGGTGCCATACCAATACTCGACTGATAACTGTTATTATAAGCAAATTCCACCAAATGAAGGTGATCTTCCCATGATCCTCCGAAGTCCAAAACACATGCTCTAAGAAGATCTTCCAAAACTCGGTTGACTCTCTCAGTCTGACCATCTGTTTGAGGGTGATAAGCTGTACTCAAACACAATTCGGTTCCCAGGACTTCCTGGAAGCTCTTCCAAAACCTACTAGTGAACAATGGGTCTCGATCGCTCACTACACTCTTCGGAACACCATGGAATCGAACAATCCACTTCACATAAAGCTCAGCCAACTTCGATGCGGTCCTAGTCGATCGAACAGGAATGAATCTTACACTCTTGGTCAAACGATCTACTATGACCCAAATCCCTTCATTCCCTGCTCTTGTCCTAGGTAGACCATCGATAAAGTCCATCGACACTTGCTCCCACTTCCATGTAGGAACCTCTAATGGCTGAAGCAATCCACTGGGCTTCTTCTGCTCAGCTTTCACCAACTGGCAATTCATACACTTGGAAATAAAATTTCCAACATCCTTCTTCATACCTTCCCAGTAGTAGGTTCTCTTCATATCCCGATACATCTTATTTCCACCTGGATGAATTGTCAACTTCGAGTGATGACTCTCCCTCAGAACTTCATCTCTCAATCCATCTACATCGGGAACAACTAGTCGCCCTTGCTTTCGAAGCCAACCCTCTCGATCGACTTCAAATCCTTTATCCTTTTCTGGATCCAATCCGGATTCCAAATCACGGATAATCTTGATAAGCTTATCATCTCTCCTTTGCCTCTCGCCAATTCTTTCCACAAGAGTAGGCCTTATCGATAAGTTTGCCAACATCTCAGGTTCCAATTCACATCTAGGCCTGAAATCAAATCCAGCCAAATACTCAAGACTCTTCCATTCCGAAAACATGGCTCCCAATCCTGCATGTCTTCGACTTAACGCATCAGCCACTGCGTTACCTTTCCCTGGAGTATAGGCTATACCAAAATCATACGATGCTAAGAACTCTAGCCACCTTTGCTGTCGAAGATTCAAATCCTTTTGGGAAAACAGATACTTCAACGACTTATGATCTGTAAACAGCTCGAATCTAACTCCCAATAGATAGTGTCTCCACATCTTCAAAGCAAACACAATCGCCGCTAACTCCAAATCATGAGTCGGATAATTCCTTTCATGCGGCTTTAGTTGTCGACTAGCATACGCAACAACTTTATGCTTCTGCATTAGCACCGCTCCTAGTCCAGTGCCACATGCATCGGTGTAAACCACCATCTCATCATTCCCACTTGGAATAGTCAAAACAGGAGCGCTCGTCAGTCGCTCTTTCAGGATTACGAAAGCTTGCTCACACTTATCATCCCATCTGAACACTTGGTTCTTCTTCGTCAATCCTGTCAACGGTGCAGCTATCTTGGAAAAGTCTTTGATAAACCGACGATAATATCCTGCTAATCCAAGAAAACTTCTCACATCAGATGCATTCTTAGGCCTAACCCAATCCTGGATCGCTGCCACCTTAGCGGGATCAACCGCTATTCCATTTCCAGAAATAACATGACCTAAGAACCTCACTTCATTCTTCCAGAAGTGACACTTCGAAAACTTAGCCTTCAGCTGATGTTTCCGTAAGATTCCTAAAACAATCCTCAAGTGCGTCTTGTGCTCTTCCTCAGTTCTGGAATAAACCAAAATATCATCCACGAACACAAGCACGAACTTATTCAACTGATCTCTGAACACTCTATTCATAAGATCCACAAAATATGCTGGCGCGTTAGTCAACCCAAACGGCATTACCAGCCACTCATAAAACCCGGATGGTGTCCTGAAAGCAGTCTTCGGCACACTATCCTTCGCCACTCTCAACTGGTGAAATCCCGTTGCCAAATCCATCTGAGAAAACACCTTAGCCTCGTGAAGCTGATCAAACAAGTCATCTATTCTCGGCAATGGATACTTGTTCTTCTTAGTCACCTTATTCAGCTCACGATAATCCACACACAACCTCAACGATCCATCCGCTTTGGTTGCGAACACAACTGGCGCACCCCATTCGGACACACTTCTCCGAATGAATCCTTTCTGCAAAAGGTCATCAACTTGCACCTTCAGCTCTTGCTGCTCCCTCGGTGCCATCCGCCTAAGAGGCATCACAACAGGTCTGGCTCCCTCAACTAGATCGATACGAAACTCGATCTCCCTATGCGGCGGCAACCCTTTGACTTCCTCAAAGACATTCTCAAACTCATTCACAATAGGCACCGATGACAGTCCATCCCGTGGAACAACTAGCGAATACATGAAGCTCATGAAGACGCCTTCTTCATGCTTACATCGTATCACAACCTTTCGCCCTTCCACATTCCCGACTGTCACCTCAAGCCTCTCACAATCAATCCTAGCCGCATACTTCCTAAGCCAGTCCATACCCAAAATAATTCCGAACCCCGCAAAGTTCAGAACAAAGCAATCACAAACAAACGAGCAATCATGACTCGACACAACTAGACCACGACATAACATACACAAACATGACGAACCCCCTACCGGATTAGTCACAACCAATGGCCTATCAACAATATCCGGTTTCATACCTAACCGGCTTACCAAATCATCACAAACAAAAGAATGCGACGCTCCAGTATCAAACAACACTCTAACTGGAACACCACAAATAGAAAGAGTACCTTGAACAACCACACTCTTCCCCTTCTCTTCAGCAGTAGGAGCTTTCGAAGACGATGGAACAGCCCCCAAAGCATAGGCTTGCACAACCTGCCTATCTTTCCTCGGTTCTGGACAATCCTTCTTGATATGTCCCAGCTTATCACAGTTGTAACACTTTCCCGGCACTTTGGGATTCTTACAATCTTTGTAAAGATGGCCCTTCTGCTGGCAGTTATAGCAAGTCACTTCACTCTTCGGCTTCTTCTGGCCATCCCTACCCCTCTGTTGCTGTTGTTTCCTCTTCTTATTGCCACTCTGCTGTGGTTTAGATCCTTCCCTGGTTACAGAAACGACAGAACTTTCCCTAGGAAACAAACTCTCATGCCTAAGAGCTTTTTCCACAAGCTTCTCAAATGGATCGTCCAGATGATCCACTAACTGCCTCCCAAGATAAGCATCCAGACCAGTCACAAACTTTTCATTCTTCTGGTAGGGAGAATCAATATACGATCTGGCATACTTAGACAAAGCTTCAAACTCAGAAATGTACTCAAGAACAGGCCTTCCCCCTTGCTTGAGCTCCACAAACCTCTTAAACAAGACAGATTTCTGGGAAGTAGAGATGAACTTAGCTTCAAATCTAACTTGGAATTGCTCCCAAGTAATCTCTTCTTCTGGAGTATCGATGGTGATAGAATTCCACCAATCAGCAGCTCTTCCCTGAAGCTGTCTCGATGCAAGCTTCCTCTTAGTTGCATCCTCAATCCCTAAGTCACCAAAGATTCTTTTGCAAGCATCAATCCATCTCTGCACCTCAATAGTCGACTCCGTCCCCAAGAAAACTTTCCCTCCAAGAGCAGTATAATCCTTGCAAAGCTTGGCAAAATCCACCGGTCTCGGAGCTTGGACTTGAACTCCCACATCCACAGATGATCCTGAAGCTGGTATTCTCCTCATGATTGAAGTCATCATGGCCTCAAACATAGGAGCATAATCAACAGCTTCCCTAGCATCACGGCTACCCCTCGCAGCTTGTCTCTCACTTCGACTCATCCTTAATATCTGTAAATAAGAATGATTAGAACACCTTAAGAAACAACTGCATAAGGAGTTCAAACCCTTCTAAACTACTATATTATATATAGTAATCATCCATCAAATTACAATTACGTCTCTCTTACGTAGTTACATCAGCGAGCGTTGGCTAAAATCGATTAACCAAAGCTCTGATACCAAATGTGACGACCGCCCATGACTCCCGCACCAAATCAAGGAAATAATGCGCTAAAAGGTGTGCCAGGCAGCCATGGACGATAGTCAGGGTAAAACAAAACAGAAGAATCTCTATCGCATAACTCACAGCGCATGGATAAAATACAATAGAGAAATATAATATAGTGAAGCTCCATAGAACAGAACATCATCATATAAGCATCACAGTAGTTTCATACAATCATCTACTCAAATCCATACATGAAAGCCTCACTACAAATCACTCAACCAAATACAGCAGCGGATACCCAGTACATATAGTAAGAAAACTAATATGCAAAGCCTCCTGCTCGTCTTCGTCATCTTTAGCGTAGAACTCCTAGCACAGCACCTGTCACCTGCTACCTAGTCTGCCCATCCCGACATGGATGAACAGCCCAAGGTAATAAGAGGAGACATAAAACCTTGAGTCAGACAAAGTCTTAGTGAGCAGTAAATCAACTATCAAGCATACCAAAAGAGCATAAAGGATAAAAGAAATAGGAACCAAACCATCCCACTCCACCTCTTTCTACAGTGATAGCCCCAGACATACACTAAGGAGAAGCAAGCATAACAACATAGACAATTAAGGTAAAGCAAATACCACTCGAGTCAAGGACGATGTTTTCCAAATACAAACCCCCAAGGCCTAAACCAAGATCAGATAAGCACCCAGAAAACACCGCTCTCGAAGCCGAATGATAATACAACCAAACATCCATGACTCTGGCTATCACTGTTATCCTTGCCTCGATTTCACCGTTAGTTGAATGACCATCTGTCAAGGGCTAATGGTAACCCCGGTTCTAACCATAACTCCGCACACTGCCTTGTGCCTAGGACTTATCTACTTTGCCCAGAGTACTCAACTACCTACCTGTAGTCTTTTGGGTGTCCCGACTACCTACCTGTAGTCGTTATGGGCGCCCCATGTACTCTTGCTTTTGAGCATGCTAGAACCTTCAACAACGACGAGATCCAAGCCTCCTAGCCATCCTTCTTGACGACTATCCTCATACAAGCTCAAGCTACCTCTTGAACAATCCATTATCAACCAACTTGAACTACTCTTCAAGTTATCAACATGCTTGGAATGATCCCTGCTTGGATTAAGCCAAGACTCACATCATACTTCGCTTCATCGCATCAAAGCAAAGTCTCAACTCAACAACATGGTTTGCCTCATCAAATCATGGCAAAGTCCCATCTCAACATCATCCAATCTATACATATGAGCTTCAACATCCGCTACATATGCCTTAAGCAGCTTTCACCATTCAAGAGCCTTCTTCCATAGCTTTTGAATCCTCTTTCATCATCTTGTTCCAAATCAACTACTAGCTAACTTGGAAACAATCAAATCAATCATACATTCAAATAATCAATCATTCAAACAAGATCTATTAAGCAATTTAAGCAATATCAACTATAATGGGAATTTCGTAAATAAACGAGCAAAAGTCCAACATATGTGAAATCATGGTTTTTAGCATAGATCTATCAATTATAAAACATGGGTTTTGTCTCTAATGCTTATTAAACAAACTTGCATAAGTAAACATCTTCAAAAACCATGGATCTAGACTTAGATCTAAGAAAAATGCATGAAATCTCTAACTTTAACACCCAAACATGCCACCAATCCAATATACTCCTTTGGATCCGCGTGAGAGATAACTACCACTCACCAAATCACCAAAACAACCTAAAATCAAACAACTTCAGATCTGGACAGCAAGGACTTGGGCTTGATCCGGAGAAATTTCACTTGAAACGGTGAAATCTAGCCTCTTCGGATGAAAATCTTCAACTTTGGCTCTTGATCTTTGATCTTGATCTTCAATCTTCAATGGATGTTAGCACTTGATAGAAGTAGAGAAAGAAGTGAAGAAAATACTGTAGTCGAGTTTCCAAAATGGCAGCACTTCGTCGCTTCGAAATCTGGTGCCAAAAAGTGAGCCGAACCCCTCTATTTATAGGCTGGAACCTCCCTGAGTCGTCGCCCCATGAGTCGGTCCCGACTCATCATGAGTCGTCCACGACTCATCTCCTGCCGACTCACGACCTAGCACAGCCGACCCTGCGACTTAACTATACAACATATACTGCCGACTTAACACTAACCCAGATGCCGACTTAAATTCTACCGACTCAAAGACCTAACGACTCAACACAGCAAGAAGGTCACACGACTTAAGACACATACGACTTATCCCGGCCGACCTAAGCCTAATCCTTATCCCACGAGACACGACTCAAAAGCCTAAGTCCCCAACGACTTATCCACTAAGTCGGCCCACCGACCTAAGCCTTAGATCTTATAGACCGTTAACCCCTATAAGCCGCTACAACCTTAAGTCGTCTAAGCCCCTTGAGTCGGTCCCTATGAGTCGGTCACGACTCGTCACCTAACTTGCTAACTCGCACAAGCCTATAGGTCGTTACCCCTCTTAACTCGTTAGCTCCTTAGGTCGTATAACTTCCTGGGTTGGCCAAAGCCTTAAGTCGTTACTTCCACTAACTCGTACACGACCTAACCACTATCCCACTAAGTCGTGTATGACTTAGACCCTAGGCCCACTGAGTCGTTATCTCGTATATTTCCTTAACCCGTTAGCTACCTTGCACACAGTTGACTCGTGCCCAAGCTAACTCGCTAACGACTCATAGTTTCTTAACTCGGCAACCCTATGAGTCGGTCACGACTCAAGCTAGAGGCAACACAATCAACACTATCGACCTGCAAATTCTACGATTTATCGACACGTAAAATACGGGTCGTTACAAGCCATAACTAGTCAAAACGAAGGCTTCTGTGAGTTCTACGGCGTTGACAGCTTTCAGCCGTCAATGGATAGTTTAAAGCCCAAAAAAGCCTATCCGAATCTCAATCGGGTCTTGGATGATTTTTACCCTTCGTTTTTTCGACACGTGGATTTTTACTTTAAAACGTAACCATCGCTGGAGAGTGGTGCACCATGGTACTGTTCCGTTTCAAATCCATGCACGCATTTCTAAATGTCGTACGACACTGTTTCTCCATTTCGGACGGATGTTGTACCTTGCACCATGGATGTTGCACCCTGTAGATATCGATTATTGGGACGAGCATAACTTCTGCCTCGTTTAGAGTTACGCGAGCCATAACCTGTCAAAACGAAGGCCTCTGTGAGTTCTACGGCATTGACAACATTCAGCCGTCAATGGATAGTTTAATGCCCAAAAAAGACGATACGAATCTCGATCGGGTCTCTGATGTTTTTTACTCTTCGTTTTTTCGACATGTGGATTTTTACGTTAAAAGGGGATTACCGTGGTTGGTCTTCGATTTACCATCACTGGAGAGTGGAGTACCATGGTACTGTTCCGTTTCAAATTCATGCACGCATTTCTAAAAGTCGTACGACATTGTTTCGCCATTTCGGACGGATGTTGCACCTCGCACCGTTGATGTTGCACCCTATAGATATCAATTATTCGGACGGCCATAACTTCTGGCTCGTTTAGAGTTACGGGAGCCATAACTAGTCAAAACGAAGGCCTCAGTGAGTTCTACAGCTTTGACAGCTTTCTGCCGTCAATGGATAGTTTAAAGCCCAAAAAAGACTATTCGAATCTCGATCGGGTCTCGGATGTTTTTTACCCTTCGTTTTTTCGACACATGGATTTTTACGTTAAAACGGGATTACCGTGGCTGGTCTTCGATTTACCATCGCTGGGGAGTGGTGCACCATGGAACTGTTCCGTTTCAAATCCATGCACGCATTTCTAAAAGCCGTACGGCACTGTTTCCCCATTTTGAACGGATGTTGCACCTTCACCGTGGATGTTGCACCCAGTAGATATTGATTATTCGGACGGCCATAAATTCTGGCTCGTTTAGAGTTACGGAAGCCATAACCAGTCAAAACGAAGGCGTCTGTGAGTTCTACGGGTTTGACAGCTTTCAGTTGTCAATGGATAGTTTAAAGCCCAAAAAGGACTATCCGAATCTTGATCGGGTCTCAGATGTTTTTTACCCTTCGTTTTTCCGACACGTGGATTTTTACGTTAAAACGCGATTATCGTGGCTGGTCTTCGATTTACCATCGCTGGAGAGTGGTGCACCATGGTACTGTTCCGTTTCAAATCCATGCACACATTTCTAAAAGTCGTACGACGCAGTTTCGCCATTTCGGACGGATGTTGCACCTTGCACCGTTGATGTTGCACCCAGTAGATATCAATTATTCGGACGGCTATAACTTCTGGCTCGTTAAGAGTTACGGGAGCCATAACTAGTCAAAACGAAGGCCTCTGTGAGTTCTACGGCTTTGACAGCTTTCATCCGTCAATGGATAGTTTAAAGCCCAAAAAAGACTATCCGAATCTCGATCGGGTCTCGGATGTTTTTTACCCTTCGTTTTTTCGACAAGTGGATTTTTACCAAAAAACGTAACCATCGCTGGAGAGTGGTGCACCATGGTACTGTTCCATTTCAAATCGATGCACGCATTTCTAAAAGTCATACGACACTGTTTCGCCATTTCAGACGGATGTTGCACCTTGCACCGTTGATGTTGCACCCTGTAGATATCAATTATTCGGACGGCCATAACTTCTGGCTCGTTCAGAGTTACGGGAGCCATAACCAGTCAAAACGAAGGCTTCTGTGAGTTCTACGGCTTTGACAGCTTCCAGCCGTCAATGGATAGTTTAAAGCCCAAAAGAGACGATCCGAATCTCGATCGGGTCTCTGATGTTTTTTACTCTTCGTTTTTTCGACATGTGGATTTTTACGTTAAAACGGGATTACCGTGGCTGGTCTTTGATTTACCATCGCTGGAGAGTGGTGTACCACGGTACTGTTCCGTTTCAAATCCATGCACGCATTTCTAAAAGTCGTACGACACTGTTTCGCCATTTCGGACGGATGTTGCACCTTGCACCGTATCAATTATTCGGACGGCCATAACTTCTGGCTCGTTTAAAGTTACGGGAGCCATAACCAGTCAAAACGAAGGCCTCAGTGACGGCTTTCAGCCGTCAATGGATAGTTTAAAGCCCAAAAAAGACTATCCGAATCTCGATCGGGTCTCGGATGTTTTTACCGTTCGTTTTTTTGACACGTGGATTTTTACGTTAAAACGTGATTACCGTGGCTAGTCTTCGATTTACCATCGCTGGAGAGTGGAGCACCATGGTACTGTTCCGTTTCAAATCCATGCACGCATTTCTAAAAGTCGAACGACACTGTTTTGCCATTTCGGACGGATGTTGCACCTTGCACCGTTGATGTTGCACCCTGTAGAAATCAATTATTCGGATGGCCATAACTTCTGGCTCGTTAAGAGGTACGGGAGCCATTACCAGTCAAAACGAAGGCCTCTGTGATTTCTACGGCTTTGACAGCTTTCGGCCGTCAATGGATAGTTTAAAGCCCAAAAAAGACGATCTGAATCTCGATCGGGTCTCCGATGTTTTTTACTCTTCGTTTTTTCGACATGTGGATTTTTACGTTAAAACGAGATTACCGTGGCTGGTCTTCGATTTACCATCGCTGGAGAGTGGTGCACCATGGTACTGTTCCGTTTCAAATCCATGCACGCATTTCTAAAAGTCGTACGACACTGTTTCGCTATTTCGGACGGATGTTGCACCTTGCACCGTTGATGTTGCACCCTGTAGATATCAATTATTCGGACGGCCATAACTTCTGGCTCGTTTAAAGTTACAGGAGCCATAACCTGTCAAAACGAAGGCTTCTGTGAGTTCTATGGCGCTGACAGCTTTCAGCCGTCAATGGATAGTTTAAAGCCCAAAAATGACTATCCGAATCTCGATCGGGTCTCAGATGTTTTTTACCCTTCGTTATTTCGACACGTGGATTTTTACGTTAAAACGTGATTACCGTGGCTGGTCTTCGATTTACCATCGCTGGAGAGTGGTGCACCATGGTACTGTTCTGTTTCAAATCCATGCACGCATTTTTAAAAGTCGTACAACACTGTTTCTCCATTTCGGACGGATGTTGCACCTTGCACCGTTGATGTTGCACCCTGTAGAAATCAATTATTCGGACGGCTATAACTTCTGGCTCGTTAAGAGTTATCGGAGCCATAACTAGTCAAAACGAAGGCTTCTGTGAGTTCTACGGCGTTGACAGCTTTCAGCCGTCAATGGATAGTTTAAAGCCCAAAAAAGCCTATCCGAATCTCAATCGGGTCTTGGATGATTTTTACCCTTCGTTTTTTCGACACGTGGATTTTTACCTTAAAATGTAACCATCGCTGGAGAGTGGTGCACCATGGTACTGTTCCGTTTCAAATCCATGCACGCATTTCTAAATGTCGTACGACACTGTTTCGCCATTTCGGACGGATGTTGTACCTTGCACCATGGATGTTGCACCCTGTAGATATCGATTATTGGGACGGGCATAACTTCTGGCTCGTTTAGAGTTACGGGAGCCATAACCTGTCAAAATGAAGGCCTCTGTGAGTTCTACGGCTTTGACAACATTCAGCCGTCAATGGATAGTTTAAAGCCCAAAAAAGACGATCTGAATCTCGATAGGGTCTCTGACGTTTTTTACTCTTCGTTTTTTCGACATGTGGATTTTTACGTTAAAAGGGGATTACCGTGGCTGATCTTCGATTTACCATCGCTGGAGAGTGGTGTACCATGGTACTGTTCCGTTTCAAATCCATGCACGCATTTCTAAAAGTCGTACGACATTGTTTCGCCATTTTGGACGGATGTTGCACCTTGCACTGTTGATGTTGCACCCTATAGATATCAATTATTCGGACGGCCATAACTTCTGGCTCGTTTAGAGTTACGGGAGCCATAACCAGTCAAAACGAAGGCCTCAGTGAGTTCTACGGCTTTGACAGCTTTCTACCGTCAATGGATAGTTTAAAGCCCAAAAAAGACTATTCGAATCTCGATCGGGTCTCGGATGTTTTTTACCCTTCGTTTTTTCGACACATGGATTTTTACGTTAAAATGGGATTACCGTGGCTGGTCTTCGATTTATCATCGCTGGGGAGTGGTGCACCATGGAACTGTTCCGTTTCAAATCCATGCACGCATTTCTAAAAGCCGTACGGCACTATTTCCCCATTTCGGACGGATGTTGCACCTTCACCGTGGATGTTATACCTAGTAGATATTGATTATTCGGACGGCCATAACTTCTGGCTCGTTTAGAGTTACGGAAGCCATAACCAGTCAAAACGAAGGCGTCTGCGAGTTCTACGGGTTTGACAGCTTTCAGTTGTCAATGGATAGTTTAAAGCCCAAAAAAGACTATCCGAATCTTGATCGGGTCTCAGATGTTTTTTACCCTTCGTTTTTTCAACACGTGGATTTTTACGTTAAAACGTGATTACCGTGGCTGGTCTTCGATTTACCATCGCTGGAGAGTGGTGCACCATGGTACAGTTCCGTTTCAAATCCATGCACACATTTCTAAAAGTCGTACGACGCAGTTTCGCCATTTCGGACGGATGTTGCACCTTGCACCGTTGATGTTGCACCAAGTAGATATCAATTATTCGGACGGCTATATCTTCTGGCTCGTTAAGAGTTACGGGAGCCATAACCAGTCAAAACGAAGGCCTCTGTGAGTTCTACGGCTTTGACAGCTTTCATCCGTCAATGGATAGTTTAAAGCCCAAAAAAGACTATCCGAATCTCGATCGGGTCTCGCATGTTTTTTACCCTTCGTTTTTTCGACAAGTGGATTTTTACCATAAAACGTAACCATCGCTGGAGAGTGGTGCACCATGGTACTGTTCCATTTCAAATCCATGCACGCATTTCTAAAAGTCGTACGACACTGTTTCGCCATTTCAGACGGATGTTGCACCTTGCACCGTTGATGTTGCACCTTGTAGATATCAATTATTCGGACGGCCATAACTTCTGGCTCGTTCAGAGTTACGGGAGCCATAACGAGTCAAAACGAAGGCTTCTGTGAGTTCTACGGCTTTGACAGCTTACAGCCATCAATGGATAGTTTAATGCCCAAAAGAGACGATCCGAATCTCGATCGGGTCTCTGATGTTTTTTACTCTTCGTTTTTTCGACATGTGGATTTTTACGTTAAAACGGGATTACCGTGGCTGGTCTTCGATTTACCATCGCTGGAGAGTGGAGCACCATGGTACTGTTCCGTTTCAAATCCATGCACGCATTTCTAAAAGTCAAACGACACTGTTTCGCCATTTCGGATGGATGTTGCACCTTGCACCGTTGATGTTGCACCCTGTAGAAATCAATTATTCGGACGGCCATAACTTCTGGCTCGTTAAGAGGTACGGGAGCCATTACCAGTCAAAGCAAAGGCCTCTGTGATTTCTACGGCTTTGACAGCTTTCGGCCGTCAATGGATAGTTTAAAGCCCAAAAAAGACGATCCGAATCTCGATCGGGTCTCCGATGTTTTTTACTCTTCGTTTTTTCGACATGTGGATTTTTACGTTAAAACGAGATTACCGTGGCTGGTCTTCGATTAACCATCGCTGGAGAGTGGTGCACCATGGTAATGTTCCGTTTCAAATCCATGCGCGTATTTCTAAAAGTCGTACGACACTGTTTCGCCATTTCGGACGGATGTTGCACCTTGCACCGTTGATATTGCACCCTGTAGATATCAATTATTCGGACGGCCATAACTTCTGGCTCGTTTAAAGTTACAGGAGCCATAACCTGTCAAAACGAAGGCCTCTGTGAGTTCTACGGCGTTGACTACTTTCAGCCGTCAATGGATAGTTTAAAGCCCAAAAAAGACTATCCGAATCTCGATCGGGTCTCAGATGTTTTTTACCCTTCGTTTTTCGACACGTGGATTTTTACGTTAAAACGTGATTACCGTGGCTGGTCTTCGATTTACCATCGCTGGAGAGTGGTGCACCATGGTACTGTTCCGTTTCAAATCCATGCACGCATTTCTAAAAGTCGTACAACACTGTTTCTCCATTTCGGACGGATGTTGCACCTTGCACCGTTGATGTTGCACCCTGTAGATATCAATTATTCGGACGGCTATAACTTCTGGCTCGTTAAGAGTTATGGGAGCCATAACTAGTCAAAACGAAGGCTTCTGTGAGTTCTACGGCGTTGACAGCTTTCAGCCGTCAATGGATAGTTTAAAGCCCAAAAAAGCCTATCCGAATCTCAATCGGGTCTCGGATGTTTTCTACCCTTCGTTTTTTCGACACGTGGATTTTTACCTTAAAACGTAACCATCGCTGGAGAGTGGTGCACCATGGTAATGTTCCGTTTCAAATCCATGCACGCATTTCTAAATGTCGTACGACACTGTTTCGCCATTTCTGACGGATGTTGCACCTTGCACCGTGGATGTTGCACCCTGTAGATATCGATTATTGGGACGGGCATAACTTCTGGCTCGTTTAGAGTTACGGGAGCCATAACCTGTCAAAACGAAGTCCTCTGTGAGTTCTACGGCTTCGACAACATTCAGCAGTCAATGGATAGTTTAAAGCCCAAAAAAGATGATCCGAATCTCGATCGGGTCTCTGATGTTTTTTACTCTTCGTTTTTTCGACATGTGGATTTTTACGTTAAAACGGGATTACCGTGGCTGGTCTTCGATTTACCATCGCTGGAGAGTGGTGCACCATGGTACTGTTCCATTTCAAATCCATGCACGCATTTCTAAAAGTCGTACGACACTTTTTCGCCATTTCGGACGGATGTTGCACCTTGCACCGTTGATGTTGCACCCTGTAGATATCAATTATTCGGACGGCCATAACTTCTGGCTCGTTTAAAGTTACGGGAGCCACAACCAGTCAAAACGATGGCCTCTGTGAGTTCTACGGCGTTGACCGCTTTCAGCCGTCAATGGATAGTTTAAAGCCCAAAAAAGACTATCTGAATCTCGATCGGGTCTCGGATGTTTTTAACCCTTCGTTTTTTCGACACGTGGATTTTTACCTTAGAACGTAACTATCGCTGGAGAGTGGTGCACCATGGTACTGTTCCGTTTCAAATCCATGCACGCATTTCTAAATGTCGTACGACACTGTTTCGCCATTTCAGACGGATGTTGCACCTGCACCGTGGATGTTGCACCCTGTAGATATCAATTATTCGGACGGCCATAACTTCTGGCTCGTTTAGAGTTACGGGAGCTATAACCAGTCAAAACGAAGGCCTCAGTGAGTTCTATGGCTTTGACAGCTTTCAGCCGTCAATGGATAGTTTAAAGCCCAAAAAAGATTATCCGAATCTCGATCGGGTCTCGGATGTTTTTTACCCTTCGTTTTTTCGACACATGGATTTTTACGTTAAAACGGGATTACCGTGGCTAGTCTTCGATTTACCATCGCTGGGGAGTGGTGCACCATGGAACTGTTCCGTTTCAAATCCATGCATGCATTTCTAAAAGCCGTACGGCACTGTTTCCCCATTTCGGACGGATGTTGCACCTTCACCGTGGATGTTGCACCCAGTAGATATTGATTATTCGGACGGCCATAACTTCTGGCTCGTTTAGAGTTACGGGAGCCATAACCAGTCAAAATGAAGGCGTCTGCAAGTTCTACGGCTTTGACAGCTTTCAGTTTTCAATGGATAGTTTAAAGCCTAAAAAAGACTATCCGAATCTTGATCGGGTCTCAGATGTTTTTACCCTTCGTTTTTTCGACACGTGGATTTTTACGTTAAAACGTTATTACCGTGGCTGGTCTTCGATTTACCATCGCTGGAGAGTGGTGCACCATTGTACTGTTCCGTTTCAAATCCATGCACGCATTTCTAAAAGTCGTACGACACAGTTTCGCCATTTCGGACGGATGTTGCACCTTGCACCGTTGATGTTGCACCCAGTAGATATCAATTATTCGGACGGCTGTAACTTCTGGCTCCTTAAGGGTCACGGGAGCCATAACTAGTCAAAACGAAGGCCTCTGTGAGTTCTACGGCTTTGACAGCTTTCATCCGTTAGTGGATAGTTTAAAGCCCAAAAAAGACTATCCGAATCTCGATCGGGTCTCGGATGTTTTTTACCCTTCGTTTTTTCGACAAGTGGATTTTTACCATAAAACGTAAACATCGCTGGAGAGTGGTGCACCATGGTACAGTTCTGTTTCAAATCCATGCACGCATTTCTAAAAGTCGTACGACACAGTTTCACCATTTCAGACGGATGTTGCACCTTGCACCGTTGATGTTGCACCCTGCAGATATCAATTATTCGGACGGCCATAACTTCTGGCTCGTTTAGAGTTACGGGAGCCATAACCAGTCAAAACGAAGGCCTCTGTGAGTTCTACGGCTTTGACAGCTTTCAGCCGTCAATGGATAGTTTAAAGCCCAAAAAAGAAGATCCGAATCTCGATCAGGTCTCTGATGTTTTTTACTCTTCGTTTTTTCGACATGTGGATTTTTACGTTAAAACGGGATTACCGTGGCTGGTCTTCGATTTACCATCGCTGGAGAGTGGTGTACCATGGTACTGTTCCGTTTCAAATCCATGCACGCATTTCTAAAAGTCGTACGACACTGTTTCGCCATTTCGTACCGATGTTGCACCTTGCACCGTATCAATTATTCGGACGGCCATAAATTCTGGCTCGTTTAAAGTTACGGGAGCCATAACCAGTCAAAATGAAGGCCTCTATGAGTTCTACGGCGTTGACTGCTTTCAGCCGTCAATGGATAGTTTAAAGCCCAAAAAAGACTATCCGAATCTCGATCGGATCTCGGATGTTTTTTACCCTTCGTTTTTTCGACACGTGGATTTTTACGTTAAAACGTGATTACCGTGGCTGGTCTTCGATTTACCATAGCTGGAGAGTGGTGCACCATTTTACTGTTCCGTTTCAAATCCATGCACGCATTTCTAAAAGTCGTACGACACTGTTTCGCCATTTCGGACTGATGTTGCACCTTGCACCGTTGATGTTGCACCCTGTAGATATCAATTATTCGGACGACCATAACTTCTGGCTCGTTAAGAGGTACGGGAGCCATAACCAGACAAAACGAAGGCCTCTGTGATTTCTATGGCTTTGACAGCTTTCAGCTGTCAATGGATAGTTTAAAGCCCAAAAAAGACGATCCGAATCTCGAACGGGTCTCTGATGTTTTTTACTCTTCGTTTTTTCGAAATGTGGATTTTTACGTTAAAACGGGATTACCATGGCTGGTCTTCGATTTACCATCGCTGGAGAGTGGTGCACCATGGTACTGTTCCGTTTCAAATCCATGCATGCATTTCTAAAAGTCGTACGACACTGTTTCGCCATTTCGGACGGATGTTGCACCTTGCACCGTAGATGTTGCACCCTGTAGATATCAATTATTCGGACGGCTATAACTACTGGCTCGTTGTTTGCGTGAAAAATGGCCGCAAACACCCAAAGTCGTATGAGTTGGTTGATTTTATGTTGTTCTTAGTGATTTGGGTGATTTATGCAAATGTATGAAAAGCAGGGACTAAATTGTAAAAGACACACAGATTTATAGTGGTTCGGCAAGAACATGCCTACGTCCACTTTATATGTTATTCTCCTTTTTTCCTTCAGATTACAAGTACAAAGCTTTGATTACAAGTATCTAAAGTTGTTTGAGAGTTCCTTCCAGGCTTGGGCTCTCAAACTTGTCTTCCATTGTTGTACCCCTGCCCCTCTATTTATAGAGTGAGGCTGGGGGTAGGGGTCTTGGATGCTTATAGCTGTTGGTGGGCCTGGGCTGATGCAGTTTGGACTGGCAACTTTCTGGTTCGGCGAGGCTTCATTCGGCATGGAGCTTGGAGAGAAGGATGGTTGGACCGGTGGTTGGTTGGTCCGGTGGAGCATGGGTTGAGTGGAGTTCGTTCGGTGATAGGAGTATGATCCGGTGGTAGTATGTTAGTGGATGGAGTGTTGGTTCGGTGTAGGATGAGTGGGCCGGTGGATTGGTCCGGTGATGGAGGAGGCAGGTTGGTTCGGTATTGAGGTGGAGAGGCTTGGTTCGGCATTGCTTGGACCGGTATGCCGAATGGAGTTGTGTTGGGAACGCCGGATGGGAACGCCGAATGAGACGAATAGGAATGCCGAACGAGCTTTAGGCCTTAGTGCCGAATGACTCGTATACTTGCATAGCCGAATGAACATGAGGGTATGAGGCCGAATGGACTTGGTATTCGGGAACTCTGGACTTAGGTACGCTTGCTGGTTGCTCCTTCTTAGCTCGATCGTGGTGGAGACGCGCTCAACATTGATATTCCAGTTTTGACCAAAAAATGGGATAACACTTTGCCCCCCAAAATATGCCTTGCGGTAGGAAGGCGTGTTTTGTAATGCCATGAGCTGGATGTTCATATCCTGTCATCAACCTGTAAAGAACTTGATAGTTTATATGGCCCCAACTGATGACCGTTCGGGATCGAGCTATTTGGGATGAAGCGCGGCCGTTCATGGTCAAGCGCCTAACTTCAAATGACGATCGTTCGTGATCAAGTCATTCGAGGGAAAGTGCGACCCTGCGCGGTCAAGCGCGTAAATCCATGCGTCGATCGTACGGGATCGAGTCATCTGCAGTGAAATGTGACCGTTCAAGGTCAAGCGCTTTACTTCAAATGACGACCGTTTGGGATCGAGTCATTCGAGGTAAAGTGCGACAGTGCGCGGTCGAGTGGGGACCGTTCAAGGTCAAGCGCTTAACTTCAAATGACGACCGTTCGCGATCGAGTCATTCGAGGTAAAGTGAGACAGTGCGCGGTCGAGTCTGTATGTCCACGCGTCGATCGTTCGAGACCGAGCCATTTGTGATGAAATGTGACCGTTCAGGGTCAAGCGCCTAACTTCAAATGACGATCGTTCGTGATCAAGTCATTCGAGGTAAGGTGCGACAGTGTGCGGTCAAGTGGCGGTCCTCAAATGACGACCGTTCGCGATCAAGCCATTTGAGGTAAGGTGAGTTGTGGGTGGCGGACCTCAAATGACGACCGTTCGCGATCGAGCCATTTGAGGTAAGGTGAGTTGTGCCGTTCGAGGCGAGTTGTGCCGTTCGAGGCGAGTTGTGCCGTTCGAGGCGAGTTGTGATCGTTCGCGATCGAGTGCCGTTCGAGGCATGTTGTGACTGTTCGAAGTCGGGTGCCGTTCGAGGCGAGTTGTGACTGTTCGAAGTCGGGTGCCGTTCGAGGCGAATGAGTGTGCCCGGGGGGGACTTAATATTATCAGTGTTGGAGTTATTGTTTGGGGGAGTTTTCGAATCAAAGACTTCGGCAGTTCGTTGCCATGCAATAGGTGGTGCTCGTGGACCGTTCGCGATCCAACGGGCATACAAGTAAATAACTTTTCCATGGAATTGTAAATGTTAAAGCAATAGTACCTTACAGCAGAAATGTCCAAACAGGAAGAATTCAAATGTTCAAATCGAAACAAAAGCAAAGCAAGGATGTCAAAGTGTAAGTTCCCACCCCGAAGCAGTCAATGATCATTCAGAGCATGCCTGGAGATCGTTCGCGATCTCGTACATGTGTAAATGATTTAATTGCTTTAGTGGAAGCTTACGACTTGTTCATCGTTATTTTAATCAAGCAATCAATGGATAATCAAATGGTGCCCTGATCCAGGGTCACCTCTAGCTGATGTAGAGGGTGGTCGCTCTGGCTCCACCGCTGGAGTTCGCCTCCTCACATACTGAAGGAGCATACCGTTCCTGATAAGCCCTTCCACCTCGTCCTTCAAATGCCTACAATCATTAGTGTTATGACCATTCAATTCATGAAATACACAAAACTTATCTGATTTTCTTTCGTCAGAGGTTGGATCCCTTCGCATTGGTCTACGATACGGAACCTGCCCCTTGGTATTCTGATAAATCCGTTCCAAACTCTCATTCAACTCTGAATAGGTGGTGAATCGTGGCTCTCTTCGTAGCCACTTTGTCCTGTCATCATTATCCTCAGCCTTTCTTTTTCCTTTGCTAGTTTCCGCACCCTTTCCAGGTGGGTTTCCGCTCTTGATTGTGTAAACGACATCTTCTTCCTCTCTTTCTGCACTAGCATCTTCCAAACGCAGAAACTTTTCAGCCTCGTGATAGAATTCTCCCAGATTCATAGGCGGGTCCTTGGTTAATGAATTCTTGAACTCTGTGTTACCAGCTATTCCAGATACAGCTGCCATCATGACCATAGCTGGATCTGGTCGATCCACTGATGCTGCTGCCGCATTAAATCGCGTTAGGAAGCTCCTCAAAGTCTCTCCAGTTTTCTGTTTCAAGGTTGCCAAAGTCATCACATTCTTGGGTCTCGCAATATGAACCCTGAATTGCCTCATGAATCTCTCAGTTAAATCTGCCCATGTTCCTATGGAGCCGCTCTCCAGTTGTCTAAACCATAACGCTGCAATGTCCGTCAAATACAGTGGAAAGCATCGGGCCATAACCTCCTCTGATGCCCCCAGCACTTCCATATGTCTCATATACTTCGTTAGATGGACCGTGGGGTCCGTTTTCCCGTTGTACATGTCCAATGATGGTAGCTTGAATTCTGGTGGGTTCCTAGCCATCCTGATCGCGGAAGAAAAAGGACTCCTGTTTACATCTTCCAAGTCTCTGTTTACTAAACCGCCTTTCATAGCTCTTCTAACCATCTCTGCTAATCTGTCGTTGTCTCCAAGCTGTAGTTCTCGTTCACTGTCTTCGACCTGCCCCCCAAGTCCACGGGAGTTTCCATGTGTATGCCTCCTTGGCTGAACGTTCATTCCTCTATTGCTACCAGGTGGCTCGGATGCCCCCATCTCACTTCCCGGGGTCGGATCAACATGCTCTGCGTGAGTGCCCCCTAGCTCTGGTGCTGCACCAGATGGTCCTGCTCCGTTCTGAATTCCAGCCGCTCCTTGGATCTGTGCTCCAATTTGCCCAATTTGTTGAAGTAAGTTCTGGATCATCTCTTCTTGCCTTCTCATCGTGACCTCCATCTCATCCCTAGTGATGAAGATCGACGCTTGATTCCCTCTTGAGGAAGCCTCTTGACTTCCTTGGTGTTCACTTCTCTCTGGCCTTTGCCTTTTACTTGTTTGTCTCGTCATAACTCTTAGATCTGAACTCTTAGATTTTCAAATTCAACTTCTGTCCGTGTAGCGGAAGCTGGTTCCTCTCAGTGAAAGCACCAAAATGTTTGCGTGAAAAATGGCCGCAAACACCCAAAGTCGTATGAGTTGGTTGATTTTATGTTGTTCTTAGTGATTTGGGTGATTTATGCAAATGTATGAAAAGCAGGGACTAAATTGTAAAAGACACACAGATTTATAGTGGTTCGGCAAGAACATGCCTACGTCCACTTTATATGTTATTCTCCTTTTTTCCTTCAGATTACAAGTACAAAGCTTTGATTACAAGTATCTAAAGTTGTTTGAGAGTTCCTTCCAGGCTTGGGCTCTCAAACTTGTCTTCCATTGTTGTACCCCTGCCCCTCTATTTATAGAGTGAGGCTGGGGGTAGGGGTCTTGGATGCTTATAGCTGTTGGTGGGCCTGGGCTGATGCAGTTTGGACTGGCAACTTTCTGGTTCGGCGAGGCTTCATTCGGCATGGAGCTTGGAGAGAAGGATGGTTGGACCGGTGGTTGGTTGGTCCGGTGGAGCATGGGTTGAGTGGAGTTCGTTCGGTGATAGGAGTATGATCCGGTGGTAGTATGTTAGTGGATGGAGTGTTGGTTCGGTGTAGGATGAGTGGGCCGGTGGATTGGTCCGGTGATGGAGGAGGCAGGTTGGTTCGGTATTGAGGTGGAGAGGCTTGGTTCGGCATTGCTTGGACCGGTATGCCGAATGGAGTTGTGTTGGGAACGCCGGATGGGAACGCCGAATGAGACGACTAGGAATGCCGAACGAGCTTTAGGCCTTAGTGCCGAATGACTCGTATACTTGCATAGCCGAATGAACATGAGGGTATGAGGCCGAATGGACTTGGTATTCGGGAACTCTGGACTTAGGTACGCTTGCTGGTTGCTCCTTCTTAGCTCGATCGTGGTGGAGACGCGCTCAACATTGATATTCCAGTTTTGACCAAAAAATGGGATAACACTCGTTAAGAGTTACGCGAGCCATAACTAGTCAAAACGAAGGCCTCTGTGAGTTCAACGGCGTTGACAGCTTTCAGCCGTCAATGGATAGTTTAAAGCCCAAAAAAGCCTATCCGAATCTCGATCGGGTCTCGGATGTTTTTTACCCTTCGTTTTTTCGACACGTGGATTTTTATCTTAAAACGTAACCGTCGCTGGAGAGTGGTGCACCATGGTACTGTTCCGTTTCAAATCCATGCACGCATTTCTAAATGTCGTACGACACTGTTTCGCCATTTCGGACGGATGTTGCACCTTCACCGTGGATGTTGCACCCTGTAGATATCAATTATTCGGACGTCCATATCTTCTGGCTCGTTTAGAGTTACGGGAGCCATATCCAGTCAAAACGAAGGCTTCTGTGAGTTCTACGGCTTTGACAGCTCTCAGCCTTCAACGGATAGTTTAAAGCCCAAAAAAGACGATCTGAATCTCGATCTGGTCTCGGATGTTTTTTACCTTTTGTTTTTTCGACACGTGGTTTTTTACGGTAAAACGGGATTACCGTGGCAGGTCTACGATTTACCATCGCTGGAGAGTGGCGCACCATGGTACTGTTTCGTTTCAAATCCATGCACGCATTTCTAAAAGTCGTACGACACTATTTCGCTATTTCGGACGGATGTTGCACCTTGCACCGTATCAATTATTCGGACGGCCATAACTTTTGGCTCGTTTAAAGTTACGGGAGCCATAACCAGTCAAAACGAAGGTCTCTATGAGTTCTACGGCGTTGACAGCTTTGAGCTGTCAATGGATAGTTTAAAGCCCAAAAAAGACTATCCGAATCTCGATCGGGTCTCGGATGTTTTTTACCCTTCGTTTTTTCGACACGTGGGTTTTTACGTTAAAACGTGATTACCGTGGCTGGTCTTCGATTTACCATCGCTGGAGAGTGGTGCACCATGGTACTGTTCCCTTTCAAATCCATGCACGCATTTCTAAAAGTCGTACGACACTGTTTCGCCATTTCGGACGGATGTTGCACCTTGCACCGTTGATGTTGCACCCTGTAGATATCAATTATTCGGACGGCCATAACTTCTGGCTCGTTAAGAGGTACGGGAGCCATAACCAGACAAAACGAAGGCCTCTTTGATTTTTACGGCTTTGACAGCTTTCAGCCGTCAATGGATAGTTTAAAGCCCAAAAAAGACGATCCGAATCTCGATCGGTTCTCTGATGTTTTTTACTCTTCGTTTTTTCGACATGTGGATTTTTACGTTAAAACGGGATTACCGTGGCTGGTCTTCGAATTACCATCGCTGGAGAGTGGTGCACCATGGTACTGTTCCGTTTCACACCCATACACGCATTTCTAAAAGTCGTACGACACTGTTTCGCCATTTCGGACGGATGTTGCACCTTGCACCGTTGATGTTGCACCCTGTAGATATCAATTATTCGGATGGCCATAACTTCTAGCTCGTTTAAAGTTACAGGAGCCATAACCTGTCAAAACGAAGGCCTCTATGAATTCTACGGCGTTGACAGCTTTCAGCCGTCAATGGATAGTTTCATGCCCAAAAAAGACCATCCGAATCTCGATCGGGTCTCGGATGTTTTTTACCCTTCGTTTTTTCGACACGTGGATTTTTACGTTAAAACGTGATTACCGTGGCTGGTCTTCGATTTACCATCACTGGAGAGTGGTGCACCATGGTTGTTCCGTTTCAAATCCATGCACGCATTTCTAAAAGTCGTACAACACTGTTTCTCCATTTCGGACGGATGTTGCACCTTGCACCGTTGATGTTGCACCCTGTAGATATCAATTATTCGGACGACTATAACTACTGGCTCGTTAAGAGTTACGGGAGCCATAACTAGTCAAAACGAAGGCCTCTGTGATTTCTACAGCGTTGACAGCTTTCAGCCGTCAATGGATAGTTTAAAGCCCAAAAAAGCCTATCTGAATCTCGATCGGGTCTCGGATGTTTTTTACCCTTTGTTTTTCGACACGTGGATTTTTACCTTAAAACGTAACCATCGCAGGAGAGTGGTTCACCATGGTACTGTTCCGTTTCAAATCCATGCACGCATTTCTCAATGTCGTACGACACTGTTTCGCCATTTCGGACAGATGTCGCACCTTGCACCGTGGATGTTGCACCCTGTAGATATCGATTATTGGGACGGGAATAACTTCTGGCTCGTTTAGAGTTACGAGAGCCATAACCTATCAAAACGAAGGCCTCTGTGAGTTCTACGGCTTTGACAGCTTTCAGCCGTCAATGGATAGATTAAAGCCCAAAAAAGACGATCCGAATCTCGATCGGGTCTCTGATGTTTTTACTCTTCGTTTTTTCGACAGTGGATTTTTACGTTAAAACGGGATTAACGTGGCTGGTCTTCGATTTACCATCGCTGGAGAGTGGTGCACCATGGTACTGTTCCGTTTCAAATCCATGCACGCATTTCTAAAAGTCGTAAGACACTGTTTCGCCATTTCGGACGGATGTTGCACCTTGCACCGTTGATGTTGCACCCTGTAGATATCAATTATTCGGACGGCCATAACTTCTGACTCGTTTAGAGTTACGGGAGCCATATCCAGTCAAAACGAAGGCTTCTGTGAGTTCTACGGCTTTGACAGCTCTCAGCCTTCAACGGATAGTTTAAAGCCCAAAAAAGACGATCTGAATCTCGATCTGGTCTCGGATGTTTTTTACCCTTTGGTTTTTCGACACGTGGTTTTTTACGGTAAAACGGGATTACCGTGGCAGGTCTACGATTTACCATCGCTGGAGAGTGGCGCACCATGGTACTGTTCCGTTTCAAATCCATGCACGCATTTCTAAAAGTCGTACGGCACTGTTTCGCCATTTCGAACGGATGTTGCACCTTGCACCGTGGATGTTGCACCCTGTAGATATCGATTATTCGGACGGCCATAACGTCTGGCTCGTTTAGAGTTGCGGGAGCCATAACCAGTCAAAACGAAGGCATCTGTGAGTTCTACGGCTTTGACAGCATTCAGCCGTCAATGGATAGTCTAAAGCCCAAAAAAGACAATCCGAATCTCGATTGGGTCTCTGATGTTTTTTACCCTTCGTTTTTTCGACACGTGGATTTATACATTAAAACGGGATTACTGTGGCTGGTCTTCGATTTACCATCGCTGGAGAGTGGTGCACCATGGTACTGTTCCGTTTCAAATCCATGCACGCATTTCTAAAACTCGTACGACACTGTTTCGCCATTTCGGACAGATGTTGCACCTTGCACCGTTGATGTTGCACCCTGTAGATATCAATTATTCGGACGGCCATAACTTCTGGCTCGTTCAATGTTACGGGAGCCATAACCAGTCAAAACGAAGGCCTCTGTGAGTTCTACAGCGTTGACAGCTTTCAGCCGTCAATGGATAGTTTGAAGCCCAAAAAACACTATCCGAATGTCGATCGGGTCTCGGATGTTTTTTACCCTTCGTTTTTTCGACAAGTGGATTTTTACCATAAAACGTAACCATCGCTGGAGAGAGGTGCACCATGGTACTGTTCCGTTTCAAATCCATGCACGCATTTCTAAAAGTCGTACTACACTGTTTCGCCATTTCGGACGGATGTTGCACCTTGCACCGTTGATGTTGCACCCTGTAGATATCAATTATTAGGACGGCCATAACTTCTGGCTCGTTTAGAGTTACGGGAGCCATAACCAGTCAAAACGAAGGCCTCTGTGAGTTCTACGGCTTTGACAGCTTTCAGCCATCAATGGATAGTTTAAAGCCCAAAAAAGACGATCCGAATCTCGATCGGGTCTTCGATATTTTTTACGCATCGTTTTTTCGACATGTGGATTTTTACGTTAAAACGGAATTACCGTGGCTGTTCTTCGATTTACCATCGCTGGAGAGTGGTGTACCATGGTACTGTTCCGTTTCAAATCCACGCACGCGTTTCTAAAAGTCGTACGACACTGTTTTACCATTTCGGACGGATGTTGCACCTTGCACCGTTGATGGCACCCTGTAGATATCAATTATTCGGACGGCCATAACTTCTGGCTCGTTTAAAGTTACAGGAGACATAACCAGTCAAAACGAAGGCCTCTGTGAGTTCTACGGCGTTGACGGCTTTCAGCCGTCAATGGATAGTTTAAAGCCCAAAAAAGGCTATCCGAATCTCGATCGGGTCTCGGATGTTATTTACCCTTCGTTTTTTCGACACGTGGATTTTTACGTTAAAACGTGATTACCGTGGCTGGTCTTCGATTTACCAACGCTGGAGAGTGGTGCACCATGGTACAGTTCCGTTTCAAATCCATGCACGCATTTCTAAAAGTCGTACGACACTGTTTCGCCATTTCGGACGGATGTTGCACCTTTCACCGTTGATGTCGCACCCTGTAGATATCAATTATTCGGACGGCCATAACTTCTGGCTCGTTAAGAGGTACGGGAGCCATAACCAGACAAAACGAAGGCCTCTGTGATTTCTACGGCTTTGACAGCTTTAAGCCGTCAGTGGATAGTTTAAAGCCCAAAAAAGACGATCCTAATCTCGATCGGGTCTCTGATGTTTTTTACTCTTCGTTTTTTCGACATGTGGATTTTTACGTTAAAAAGGGATTACCGTGGCTGGTCTTCGATTTACCATCGCTGGAGAGTGGTGCACCATGGTACTGTTCCATTTCAAATCCATGCACGCATTTCTAAAAATCGTACGACACTTTTTCGCCATTTCGGACGGATGTTGCACCTTGCACCGTTGATGTTGCACCCTGTAGATATCAATTATTCGGACGAGCATAACTTCTGGCTCGTTTAGAGTTACAGGAGCCATAACCTGCCAAAACGAAGGCCTCTGTGAGTTCTACAGCGTTGACAGCATTAAGCCGTCAATGGATAGTTTAAAGCCCAAAAAAGACCATCCGAATCTCGATCGGGTCTCGGATGTTTTTTACCGTTCGTTTTTTCGACACGTGGATTTTTACGTTAAAACGTGATTACCGTGGCTGGTCTTTGATTTACCATCACTAGAGAGTGGTGCACCATGGTACTGTTCCATTTCAAATCCATGCACGCATTTCTAAAAGTCGTACAACATTGTTTCGCCATTTCGGACGGATGTTGCAACTTGCACCGTTGATGTTGCACCCTGTAGATATCAATTATTCGGACGGCTATAACTACTGGCTCGTTAAGAGTTACGGGAGCCATAACTAGTCAAAACGAAGGCCTCTGTGAGTTCTACCTCGCTGACAGCTTTCAGCCGTCAATGGATAGTTTAAAGCCTAAAAAAGCCTATCCGAATCTCGATCGGGTCTCGGATGTTTTTTACCCTTCGTTTTTTCGACACGTGGATTTTTACCTTAAAACGTAACCATCGCTGGAGAGTGGTGCACCACGGTACTGTTCCGTTTCAAATCCATGCACGCATTTCTAAATGTCATACAACACTGTTTCGCCATTTCGGACGGATGTTGCACCTTCACCGTGGATGTTGCACCCTGTAGATATCAATTATTCGGACGGCCATAACTTCTGGCTCGTTTAGAGTTACGGGAGCCATAACCAGTCAAAACGAAGGCCTCTGTGAGTTCTACGACTTTGACAGCTTTCAGCCGTCAATGGATAGTTTAAAGCCCAAAAAAGACGATCTGAATATCGATCGGGTCTCTGATGTTTTTTACTCTTCGTTTTTTCGACATGTGGATTTTAACGTTAAAACGGGATTACCGTGGCTGGTCTTCGATTTACCATCGCTGGAGAGTGGTGTACCATGGTACTGTTCCGTTTCAAATCCATGCACGCATTTCTAAAAGTCGTACGACACTGTTTCGCCATTTCGGACGAATGTTGCACCTTGCACCGTATCAATTACTCGGACGGCCATAACTTCTGGCTCGTTTAAAGTTACGGGAGCCATAACCAGTCAAAACGAAGGCCTCTATGAGTTCTACGGCGTTGACAGCTTTTAGCCGTCAATGGATAGTTTAAAGCCCAAAAAAGACTATCCGAATCTCGATCAGGTCTCGGATTTTTTTACCCTTCGTTTTTTCGACACGTGGGTTTTTACGTTAAAACGTGATTACCGTGGCTGGTCTTCGATTTACCATCGCTGGAGAGTGGTGCACCATGGTACTGTGCCGTTTCAAATCCATGCACGCATTTCGAAAAGTCGTACGACACTGTTTCGCCATTTCGGACGGATGTTGCACCTTGCACCGTTGATGTTGCACCCTGTAGATATCAATTATTCGGACGGCCATAACTTCTGGCTCGTTAAGAGGTACGGGAGCCATAACCAGACAAAACGAAGGCCTCTGTGATTTTACGGCTTTGACAGCTTTCAGCCGTCAATGGATAGTTTATAGCCCAAAAAAGACGATCCGAATCTCGATCGGGTTTCTGATGTTTTTTACTCTTCGTTTTTTCGACATGTGGATTTTTACGTTAAAACGGGATTACCGCGGCTGGTCTTCGAATTACCATCGCTGGAGAGTGGTGCACCACGGTACTGTTCCGTTTCAATTCCATGCACGCATTTCTAAAAGTCGTACGACACTGTTTCGCCATTTCGGACGGATGTTGCACCTTGCACCGTTGATGTTGCACCCTGTAGATATCAATTATTCGGACGGCCATAACTTCTAGCTCGTTTAAAGTTACAGGAGCCATAACCTGTCAAAACGAAGGCCTCTGTGAGTTCTACGGCTTTGACAGCTTTCAGCCGTCAATGGATAGTTTAAAGCCCAAAAAAGACCATCCGAATCTCGATCGGGTCTCGGATGTTTTTTACCCTTCGTTTTTTCGACACGAGGATTTTTACCTTAAAACGTGATTACCGTGGCTGGTCATCGATTTACCATCACTAGAGAGTGGTGCACCATGGTACTGTTCCGTTTCAAATCCATGCACGCATTTCAAAAAGTCGTACAACACTGTTTCGCCATTTCGGACGGATGTTGCACCTTGCACCGTTGATGTTGCACCCTGTAGATATCAATTATTCGGACGGCTATAACTACTGGCTCGTTAAGAGTTACGGGAGCCATAACTAGTCAAAACGAAGGCCTCTGTGAGTTCTACCTCGTTGACAGCTTTCAACCGTCAATGGATAGTTTAAAGCCCAAAAAAGCCTATCCGAATCTCGATCGGGTCTCGGATGTTTTTTACCCTTCGTTTTTTCGACACGTGGATTTTTACCTTAAAACGTAACCATCGCTGGAGAGTGGTGCACCATGGTACTGTTCCGTTTCAAATCCATGCACGCATTTCTAAATGTCGTACAACACTGTTTCGCCATTTCGGACGGATGTTGCACCTTCACAGTGGATGTTGCACCCTGTAGATATCAATTATTCGGACGGCCATAACTTCTGGCTCGTTTAGAGTTACGGGAGCCATAACCAGTCAAAACGAAGGCCTCTGTGAGTTCTACGGCTTTGACAGCTTTCAGCCGTCAATGGATAGTTTAAAGCCCAAAAAAGACGATCCGAATATCGATCGGGTCTCTGATGTTTTTTACTCTTCGTTTTTTCGACATGTGGATTTTAACGTTAAAACGGGATTACCGTGGCTGGTCTTCGATTTACCATCGCCGGAGAGTGGTGTACCATGGTACTGTTCCGTTTCAAATCCATGCACGCATTTCTAAAAGTTGTACGACACTGTTTCGCCATTTCGGACGGATGTTGCACCTTGCACCGTATCAATTATTCGGA
This sequence comes from Allium cepa, assembly GCA_030765085.1. Lineage (NCBI taxonomy): Eukaryota > Viridiplantae > Streptophyta > Magnoliopsida > Asparagales > Amaryllidaceae > Allium > Allium cepa. The sequence continues at coordinate 248,363,087 of CM060930.1, forward strand.
CGGCCATAACTTCTGGCTCGTTTAAAGTTACGGGAGCCATAACCAGTCAAAACGAAGGCCTCTATGAGTTCTACGGCGTTGACTGCTTTCAGCCGTCAATGGATAGTTTAAAGCCCAAAAAAGACTATCCGAATCTCGATCAGGTCTCGGATGTTTTTTACCCTTCGTTTTTTCGACACGTGGGTTTTTACGTTAAAACGTGATTACCGTGGCTGGTCTTCGATTTACCATCGCTGGAGAGTGGTGCACCATGGTACTATTCCGTTTCAAATCCATGCACGCATTTCTAAATGTCGTACGACACTGTTTCGCCATTTCGGACGGATGTTGCACCTTGCACCGTTGATGTTGCACCCTGTAGATATCAATTATTCGGACGGCCATAACTTCTGGCTCGTTGAGAGGTACGGGAGCCATAACCAGACAAAACGAAGGCCTCTGTGATTTTACGGCTTTGACAGCTTTCAGCCGCCAATGGATAGTTTAAAGCCCAAAAAAGACGATCCGAATCTCGATCGGGTCTCTGATGTTTTTTACTCTTCGTTTTTTCGACATGTGGATTTTTACGTTAAAACGGGATTACCGTGGCTGGTCTTCGAATTACCATCGCTGGAGAGTGGTGCACCACGGTACTGTTCCGTTTCAAATCCATGCACGCATTTCTAAAAGTCGTACGACACTGTTTCGCCATTTCGGACGGATGTTGCACCTTGCACCGTTGATGTTGCACCCTGTAGATATCAATTATTCGGACGACCATAACTTCTAGCTCGTTTAAAGTTACAGGAGCCATAACCTGTCAAAACGAAGGCCTCTGTGAGTTCTACGGCGTTGACAGCTTTCAGCCGTCAATGGATAGTTTAAAGCCCAAAAAAGACCATCCGAATCTCGATCGGGTCTCGGATGTTTTTTACCCTTCGTTTTTTCGACACGTGGATTTTTACGTTAAAACGTGATTACCGTGGCTGGTCTTCGATTTACCATCACTGGAGAGTGGTGCACCATGGTTGTTCCGTTTCAAATCCATGCACGCATTTCTAAAAGTCGAACAACACTGTTTCGCCATTTCGGACGGATGTTGCACCTTGCACCGTTGATGTTGCACCCTGTAGATATCAATTATTCGGACGGCTATAACTACTGGCTCGTTAAGAGTTACAGGAGCCATAACTAGTCAAAACGAAGGCCTCTGTGAGTTCTACGGCATTGACCGCTTTCAGCCGTCAATGGATAGTATAAAGCCCAAAAAAGCCTATCCGAATCTCGATCGAGTCTCGGATGTTTTTTACCCTTCGTTTTTTCGACACGTGGATTTTTACCTTAAAACGTAACCATCGCTGGAGAGTGGTGCACCATGGTACTGTTCCGTTTCAAATCCATGCACGCATTTCTAAATGTCGTACGACACTGTTTCGCCATTTCGGACGGATGTTGCACCTTCACCGTGGATGTTGCACCCTGTAGATATCAATTATTCGGACGGCCATAACTTCTGGCTCGTTTAGAGTTACGGGAGCCACAACCAGTCAAAACGAAGGCCTCTTTGAGTTCTACGGCTTTGATAGCTTTTAGCCGTCAATGGATAGTTTAAATCCCAAAAAAGACGATCCGAATATCGATCGGGTCTCTGATGTTTTTTACTCTTCGTTTTATCGACATGTGGATTTTTACGTTAAAACGGGATTACCGTGGCTGGTCTCTGATATCAATTATTCGGACGGCCATAACTTCTGGCTCGTTTAGAGTTACGGGAGCCATAACCAGTCAGAACGAAGGCCTCAGTGAGTTCTACGGCTTTGACAGCTTTCTGCTGTCAATGGATAGTTTAAAGCCCAAAAAAGACTATCCGAATCTCGATCGGGTCTCGGAAGTTTTTTTACCCTTCGTTTTTTCGACACGTGGATTTTTACCTTAAAACGTAACCATCGCTGGAGAGTGGTGCACCCTTGTACTGTTCCATTTCAAATCCATGCACGCATTTCTAAAAGTCGTACGACACTGTTTCACCATTTCGGTAGGATGTTGCACCTTGCACCGTTGATGTTGCACCCTGTAGATTTCAATTATTCGGACGGCCATAACTTCTGACTCGTTTAGAGTTATGGGAGCCATATCCAGTCAAAACGAAGGCCTCTGTAAGTTCTAAGGCTTTGACAGCTTTCAGCCTTTAGTGGATAGTTTAAAGCCCAAAAAAGACGATCCGAATCTCGATCGGGTCTCTGATGTTTTTTACTCTTCGTTTTTTCGACATGTGGATTTTTAAGTTAAAACGGGATTACCGTGGCTGGTCTTCGATTTACCATTGCTGGAGAGTGGTGCACCATGGTACTGTTCCGTTTCAAATCCATGCACGCATTTCTAAAAGTCGTACGACACTGTTTCGCCATTTCGGACGGATGTTGCACATTGCACCGTTGATGTTGCACCCTGTAGATCTCAATAATTCGGACGGCCATAACTTCTGGCTCATTTAAAGTTACGGGAGCCATAACCTGTCAAAACGAAGGCCTCTGTGAGTTCTACGGCGTTGACAGCTTTCAGTCGTCAATGGATAGTTTAAAGCCCAAAAAAGACTGTCTGAATCTCGATCGGGTCTCGGATGTTTTTTTACCCTTCGTTTTTTCGACACGTGGATTTTTACGTTAAAACGTGATTACCGTGGCTGGTCTTCGATTTACCATCGCTGGAGAGTGGTGCACCATGGTACAGTTCCGTTTCAAATCCATGCACGCATTTCTAAAAGTCGTACGACACTGTTTCACCATTTCGGACGGATGTTGCACCTTGAACCGTTGATGTTGCACCCTCTATATATCAATTATTCGGACGGCTATAACTTCTGGCTCGTTAAGAGTTACGTGAGCCATAACTAGTCAAAACGAAGGCCTCTGTGAGCTCTACGGCTTTGACAGCTTTCAGCCATCAATGGATAGTTTAAAGCCCAAAAAAGCCTATCCGAATCTCGATCGGGTCTCGGATATTTTTTACCCTTCGTTTTTTCGACACGTGGATTTTTACCTTAAAACGTAACCATCGCTGGAGAGTGGTGCACCATGGTACTGTTCCGTTTCAAATCCATGCACGCATTTCTAAATGTCGTACGACACTGTTTCGCCATTTCGGACGGATGTTGCACATTATACCGTGGATGTTGCACCCTGTAGATATCGATTATTGGGACGGGCATAACTTCTGGCTCGTTTAGAGTTACGGGAGCCATAACCTGTCAAAACGAAGGCCTCTGTGAGTTCTACGGCTTTAACAGCTTTCAGCCGTCAATGGATAGTTTAAAGCCCAAAAAAGACGATCCGAATCTCGATCGGGTATCTGATGTTTTTTACTCTTCCTTTTTTTGACACGTGGATTTTTACGTTAAAACGGGATTACCGTGGCTGGTCTTCGATTTACCATCGCTGGAGAGTGGTGCACCATGGTACTGTTCCGTTTTAAATCCATGCACGCATTTCTAAAAGTCGTACGACACTGTTTCGCCATTTCGGACGGATGTTGCACCTTGCACCGTTGATGTTGCACCCTGTAGATATCAATTATTCGGACGGCCATAACTTCTGACTCGTATAGAGTTACGGGAGCCATATCCAGTCAAAACGAAGGCTTCTGTGAGTTCTACGGCTTTGACAGCTTTCAGCCTTCAATGGATAGTTTAAAGCCCAAAAAAGACGATCCGAATCTCGATCTGGTCTCGGATGTTTTTTACCCTTCGTTTTTTCGACGCGTGTATTTTTACGGTAAAATGGGATTACCGTGGCTGGTCTACGATTTACCAACGCTGGAGAGTGGCGCACCATGGTACTGTTCCGTTTCAAATCCACGCACGCATTTCTAAAAGTCGTACGGCACTGTTTCGCCATTTCGAACGGATGTTGCACCTTGCACCGTGGATGTTGCACCCTGTAGATATCGATTATTCGGATGGCCATAACTTCTGGCTCATTTAGAGTTGCGGGAGCCATAACCAGTCAAAACGAAGATCTCTGTGAGTTCTACGGCTTTGACAGCTTTCAGCCGTAAATGGATAGTTTAAAGCCCAAAAAGACAATCCGAATCTCGATCGGGTCTCTGATGTTTTTTACCCTTCGTTTTTTCGACACGTGGATTTTTACGTTAAAATGGGATTACCATGGCTGGTCTTCGATTTACCATCGCTGGAGGGTGGTGCACCATGGTACTGTTCCGTTTCAAATCCATGCACGCATTTCTAAAAGTCGTACGACACTGTTTCGCCATTTCGGACGGATGTTGCAACTCGCACCGTTGATGTTGCACCCTGTAGATATCAATTATTCGGACCGCCATAACTTCTTGCTCGTTTAAAGTTACGGGAGCCATAACCCGTCAAAACGAAGTCCTCTGTGAGTTCTACGGCTTTGACAGCTTTCAGCCGTCAATGGATAGTTTAAAGCCCAAAAAAGACGATCCGAATCTCGATCGGGTCTCTGATGTTTTTTACCCTTCGTTTTTTAGACAAGTGGATTTTTACCATAAAACGTAACCATCGCTGGAGAGTGGTGCACCATGGTACTGTTCCATTTCAAATCCGTGCACGCATTTCTAAAAGTCGTACGACACTGTTTCGCCATTTCGGACGGATGTTGCACCTTGCACCGTTGATTTTGCACCATGTAGATATTAATTATTCGGACGGCCATAACTTCTGGCTCGTTTAGAGTTACGGGAGCCATAACCCGTCAAAACGAAGTCCTCTGTGAGTTCTACGGCTTTGACAGCTTTCAGCCGTCAATGGATAGTTTAAAGCCCAAAAAAGACGATCCGAATCTCGATCGGGTCTCTGATGTTTTTTACACTTCGTTTTTTGGACATGGGGATTTTTACGTTAAAACGGGATTACCGTGGCTGGTCTTCAATGTACCATCGCTGGAGAGTGGTGTACCATGATACTGTTCCGTTTCAAATCCATGCACGCATTTTTAAAAGTTGTACGACACTGTTTCGCCATTTGGGTCGGATGTTGTACCTTGCACCGTTGATGTTGCACCCTGTAGATATCGATTATTCGGACGACCATAACTTCTGGCTCGTTTAAATTTACGGGAGCCATAACCAGTCAAAACGAAGGCCTCTGTGAGTTCTACGGCTTTGACAGCTTTCAGCCGTCAATGGATAGTTTAAAGGCCAAAAAAGACTATCCGAATCTCGATCGGGTCTCGAAAGTTTTTTTACCCTTCGTTTTTTCGACACGTGGATTTTTACCTTAAAACGTAACCATCGCTGGAGAGTGGTGCACCCTAGTACTGTTCCATTTCAAATCCATGCACGCATTTCTAAAAGTCGTACGACATTGTTACACCATTTCGGAAGGATGTTGCACCTTGCACCGTTGATGTTGCACCCTTTAGATATCAATTATTCGGACGGCCATAACTTCTGGCTCGTTTAGAGTTACGGGAGCCATAACTAGTCAAAACGAAGGCCTCTCTGAGTTCTACGGCTTTGACAGCTTTCATCCGTCAATGGATACTTTAAAGCCCAAAAAAGACGAACCGAATCTCGATCGGGTCTCTGATGTTTTTTACACTTCGTTTTTTCGACATGTGGATTTTTACATTAAAACGGGATTACCGTGGCTAGTCTTCGATTTACCATCGCTGGTGAGTCGTGCACCATGGTACTGTTCCGTTTCAAATCCATGCACGCATTTCTAAAAGCCGTACGACACTGTTTCTCCATTTCGGACGGATGTTGCACCTTGCTCCGTTGATGTTGCACCCTGTAGATATCAATTATTCAGACGGCCATAACTTCTGGCTCATTTAGAGTTACGGTGAGTTCTACGGCTTTGACAGCTTTCAGCCGCCAATGGATAGTTTAAAGCCCAAAAAAGACTATCCGAATTTCGATCGGGTCTCGGATGTTTTTTACCCTTCGTTTTTTTGACACATGGATTTTTATGTTAAAACGGGATTACCGTGGCTGGTCTTCGATTTACCATCGCTGGAGAGTGATGCACCATGGAACTGTTCCATTTCAAATCCATGCACGCATTTGTAAAAGCCGTACGTCACTGTTTCCCCATTTCGGACGGATGTTGCACCTTCACCGTGGATGTTGCACCCAGTAGCTATCGATTATTCGGACGGCCATAACTTCTGGCTCGTTTAGAGTTACGGGAGCCATAACAAGTCAAAACGAAGGCGTCTGCGAGTTCTACGGCTTTGACAGCTTTCAGTTGTCAATGGATAGTTTACAGCCCAAAAAAGACTATCCGAATCTTGATCGGGTCTCGGATGTTTTTTACCCTTCGTTTTTTCGACACGTGGATTTTTACGTTAAAACGTGATTACCGTGGCTAGTCTTCGATTTACCATCGCTGGAGAGTGGTGCACCATGGTACTGTTCCGTTTCAAATCCATGCACGCATTTCTAAACGTCGTACGACACTGTTTCGCCATTTCGGACGGATGTTGCACCTTGCACCGTTGATGTTGCACCCTGTAGATATCAATTATTCGGACGGCTATAACTTCTTGCTCGTTAAGAGTTACAAGAGCCATAACTAGTCAAAACGAAGGCCTCTGTGAGTTCTACACTTTTGACAGCTTTCAGCGGTCAATGGATAATTTAAAGCCCAAAAAAGACTATCCGAATCTCGATCGGGTCTCGGATGTTTTTTACCCTTCGTTTTTTCGACACGTGGATTTTTACCTTAAAATGTAACCATCGCTGGAGAGTGGTGCACCATGGTACTATTCCGTTCTAAATCCATGCACGCATTTCTAAAAGTCGTACGACACTGTTTCGCCAATTCGGACGGATGTTGCACCTTGTACCGTTGATGTTGCACCCTGTAGATATCAATTATTCGGACGGCCATAACTTCTGGCTCGTTTAGAGTAACGGGAGCCATAACCAGTCAAAACGAATGCCTCTGTGAGTTCTAAGGGTTTGACAGCTTTCAGCCGTCAGTGGATAGTTTAAAGCCCAAAAAAGACGATCCGAATCTCGATCGGGTCTATGAAGTTTTTTACCCTTCGTTTTTTCGACACGTGGATTTTTACCTTAAAACGGGATTACCGTTGCTGGTCTTCGATTTACCAACGCTGGAGAGTGGTGCACCATGGTATTGTTCCATTTCAAATCCATGCACGCATTTCTAAAAGTCGTACGACATTGTTTCGCCATTTCGGACGGATGTTGCACCTTGCACCGTTGATGTTGCACGCTGTAGATATCAATTATTCGGACGGCCATAACTCCTGGATCGTTTAGAGTTACGGGAGCCATAACCAGTCAGAACGAAGGCCTCAGTGAGTTCTACGGCTTTGACAGCTTTCAGCCGTCAATGGATAGTTTAAAGCCCAAAAAAGACTATCTGAATCTCGATCGGGTCTCGGATGTTTTTTACCCTTCGTTTTTTCGACACATGGATTTTTACGTTAAAACGGGATTACCGTGGCTGGTCTTCGATTTACCATCGCTGGAGAGTGGTGCACCATGGAACTGTTCCGTTTCAAATCCATGCACGCATTTCTAAAAGCCGTACGGCACTGTTTCCTCATTTCGGATGGATGTTGCACCTTCACCGTCGATGTTGCACCCAGTAGATATCGATTATTCGGACGGCCATAACTTCTGGCTCGTTTAGAGTTACGGGAGACATGACCAGTCAAAACGAAGGCGTCTGTGAGTTCTACGGCTATGACAGCTCTCAGTTGTCAATGGATAGTTTAAAGCCCAAAAAAGACTATCCGAATCTCGATCGGGTCTCGGATGTTTTTTACCCTTCGTTTTTTCGACACGTGGATTTTTACGTTAAAACGTGATTACCGTGGCTGGTCTTCGATTTACCATCGCTGGAGAGTGGTGCACCATGGTACTGTTTCATTTCAAATCCATGCACGCATTTCTAAAAGTCGTACAACACCGTTTCGCCATTTCGGACGGATGTTGCACCTTGCACCATTGATGTTGCACCCTGTAGATATCAAATATTCGGACGGCTATAACTTCTGGCTCGTTAAGAGTTGCGGGAGCCATAAATAGTCAAAACGAAGGCCTCTGTGAGTTATACGGCTTTGACAGATTTCAGCCGTCAGTGGATAGTTTAAAGCCCAAAAAAGACTATCCGAATCTCGATCGGGTCTCGGATGTTTTTTACCCTTCGTTTTTTCGACACGTGGATTTTTACCTTAAAACGTGACCATCGTTGGAGAGTGGTGCACCATGGTACTGTTCCGTTTCAAATCCATGCATGCATTTCTAAATGTCGTACGACACTGTTTCGCCATTTCGGACGGATGTTGCACCTTGCACCGTTGGTGTTGCACCCTGTAGATATCAATTATTCGGACGGCCATAACTTTTGGCTCGTTTAGAGTTACGAGAGCCATAACCAGTCAAAACGAAGGCCTCTGTGAGTTCTACGGCTTTGACAGCTTTCAGCCGTCAATGGATAGTGTAAAGCCCAAAAAAGACGATCCGAATCTCGATCGGGTCTCTGATGTTTTTTACTCTTCGTTTTTTCGACACGTGGATTTTTACGTTAAAACGGGATTACCGTGGCTGGTCTTCGATTTACCATCGCTGGAGAGTGGTGCACCATGGTACTGTTCCGTTTCAAATCCATGCACGCATTCTAAAAGTCGTACGACACTGTTTCGCCATTTCGGACGAATGTTGCACCTTGCACCGTTGATGTTGCACCCTGCAGATATCAATTATTCGGACGGCCATAACTTCTGACTCGTTTAGAGTTACGGGAGCAATATCCAGTCAAAATGAAGGCTTCTATGAGTTCTACGGCTTTGACAGCTTTCATCCTTCAATGGATAGTTTAAATCCCAAAAAAGACGATCCAAATCTCGATCTGGTCTCGGATGTTTTTTACCCTTCGTTTTTTCGACACGTGGATTTTTACGGTAAAACGGGATTACCGTGGCTGGTCTATGATTTACCATCGCTGGAGAGTGGTGCACCATGGTACTGTTCCATTTCAAATCCATGCACGCATTTCTAAAAGTCGTACGGCACTGTTTCACCATTTCGAACGGATGTTGCACCTTGCACCGTGGATGTTGCACCCTGTAGATATCGATTAGTCGGACGGCCATAACTTCTGGCTCGTTAAGAGTTGCGGGAGCCATAAATAGTCAAAACGAAGGCCTCTGTGAGTTCTACGGCTTTGACAGCTTTCAGCCGTCAATGGATAGTTTAAAGCCCAAAAAGACAATCCGAATCTCGATCGAGTCTCTGATTTTTTTTACCCTTCGTTTTTTCGGCACGTGGATTTTTACGTTAAAACGGGATTACCGTGGCTGGTCTTCGATTTACCATCGCTGGAGACTAGAGCACCATGGTACTGTTCCGTTTCAAGTCCATGCACGCATTTCTAAAATTCGTACGACACTGTTTCGCCAATTCGGACGGATGTTGCACCTTGTACCGTTGATGTTGCACCCTGTAGATATCAATTATTCGGACGCCCATAACTTCTGGCTCGTTTAGAGTAACGGGAGCCATAACCAGTCAAAACGAATGCCTCTGTGAGTTCTAAGGGTTTGATAGCTTTCAGCTATCAATGGATAGTTTAAAGCCCAAAAAAGACGATCCGAATCTCGATCGGGTCTATGAAGTTTTTTACCCTTCGTTTTTTCGACACGTGGATTTTTACCTTAAAACGGGATTACCGTTGCTGGTCTTCGATTTACCAACGTTGGAGAGTGGTGCACCATGGTACTGTTCCGTTTCAAATCCATGCACGCATTTCTAAAAGTCGTACGACATTTTTTCGCCATTTCGGACGGATGTTGCACCTTGCACCGTTGATGTTGCACGTTTCAGATATCAATTATTCGGACGGCCATAACTCCTGGATCGTTTAGAGTTACAGGAGCCATAACCAGTCAGAACGAAGGCCTCAGTGAGTTCTACGGCTTTGACAGCTTTCAGCCGTCAATGGATAGTTTAAAGCCCAAAAAAGACTATCTGAATCTCGATCGGGTCTCGGATGTTTTTTACCCTTCGTTTTTTCGACACATGGATTTTTACGTTAAGACGGGATTACCGTGGCTGGTCTTCGATTTACCATCGCTGGAGAGTGGTGCACCGTGGAACTGTTCCGTTTCAAATCCATGCACGCATTTCTAAAAGCCGTACGGCACTGTTTCCTCATTTCGGACGGATGTTGCACCTTCACCGTCGATGTTGCACCCAGTAGATATCGATTATTCGGACGGCCATAACTTCTGGCTCGTTTAGAGTTACGAGAGACATGACCAGTCAAAACGAAGGCGTCTGTGAGTTCTACGGCTATGACAGCTCTCAGTTGTCAATGGATAATTTAAAGCCCAAAAAAGACTATCCGAATCTCGATCGGGTCTCGAATGTTTTTTACCCTTCGTTTTTTCGACACGTGGATTTTTACGTTAAAACGTGATTACCTTGGCTGGTCTTCGATTTACCATCGCTGGAGAGTGGTGCACCATGGCACTGTTTCGTTTCAAATCCATGCACGCATTTCTAAAAGTCGTACAACACAGTTTCGCCATTTCGGACGGATGTTGCACCTTGCACCATTGATGTTGCACCCTGTAGATATCAAATATTCGGACAGCTATAACTTCTGGCTCGTTAAGAGTTACGGGAGCCATAACTAGTCAAAACGAAGGCCTCTGTGAGTTCTACGGCTTTGACAGATTTCAGTCGTCAGTGGATAGTTTAAAGCCCAAAAAAGACTATCCGAATCTCGATCGGGTCTCGGATGTTTTTTACCCTTCGTTTTTTCGACACGTGGATTTTTACCTTAAAACGTGACCATCGTTGGAGAGTGGTGCACCATGGTACTGTTCCGTTTCAAATCCATGCATGCATTTCTAAATGTCGTACGACACTGTTTCGCCATTTCGGACGGATGTTGCACCTTGCACCGTTGGTGTTGCACCCTGTAGATATCAATTATTCGGACGGCCATAACTTCTGGCTCGTTTAGAGTTACAAGAGCCATAACCAGTCAAAACGAAGGCCTTTGTGAGTTCTACGGCTTTGACAGCTTTCAGCCGTCAATGGATAGTGTAAAGCCCAAAAAAGACGATCCGAATCTCGATCGGGTCTCTGATTTTTTTTACCCTTCGTTTTTTCGACACGTGGATTTTTACGTTAAAACGGGATTACCATGGCTGGTCTTCGATTTACCATCGCTGGAGAGTGGTGCACCGTGGTACTGTTCCGTTTCAAATCCATGCACGCATTTCTAAAAGTCGTACGACACTGTTTCGCCATTTCGGACGGATGTTGCACCTTGCACCGTTGATGTTGCACGATGTAGATATCAATTATTCGAAAGGCCATAACTCCTGGATCGTTTAGAGTTACGGGAGCCATAACCAGTCAGAACGAAGGCCTCAGTGAGTTCTACGGCTTTGACAGCTTTCATCCTTCAATGGATAGTTTAAATCCCAAAAAAGACGATCTGAATCTCGATCTGGTCTCGGATGTTTTTTACCCTTCGTTTTTTCGACACGTGGATTTTTACGGTAAAACGGGATTACCGTGGCTGGTCTTCGATTTACCATCGCTGGAGAGTGGTGCACCATGGAACTGTTCCATTTCAAATCCATGCACGCATTTCTAAAAGCCGTACGGCACTGTTTCCTCATTTCGGACGGATGTTGCACCTTCACCGTCGATGTTGCACCCAGTAGATATCGATTATTCGGACGGCCATAACTTCTGGCTCGTTTAGAGTTACGGGAGACATGACCAGTCAAAACGAAGGCGTCTGTGAGTTCTACGGCTATGACAGCTCTCAGTAGTCAATGGATAGTTTAAAGCCCAAAAAAGACTATCCGAATCTCGATCGGGTCTCGGATGTTTTTTACCCTTCGTTTATTCGACACGTGGATTTTTACGTTAAAACGTGATTACCGTGGTTGGTCTTCGATTTACCATCGCTGGAGAGTGGTGCACCATGGTACTGTTTCGTTTCAAATCCATGCACGCATTTCTAAAAGTCGTACAACACTGTTTCGCCATTTCGGACGGATGTTGCACCTTGCACCATTGATGTTGCACCCTGTAGATATCAAATATTCGGACGACTATAACTTCTGGCTCGTTAAGAGTTACGGGAGCCATAACTAGTCAAAACGAAGGCCTCTGTGAGTTCTACGGCTTTGACAGATTTCAGCCGTCAGTGGATAGTTTAAAGCCCAAAAAAGACTATCCGAATCTCGATCGGGTCTCGGATGTTTTTTACCCTTCGTTTTTTCGACACGTGGATTTTTACCTTAAAACGTGACCATCGTTGGAGAGTGGTGCACCATGGTTCTGTTCCGTTTCAAATCTATGCATGCATTTCTAAATGTCGTACGACACTGTTTCGCCATTTCGGACGGATGTTGCACCTTGCACCGTTGGTGTTGCACCCTGTAGATATCAATTATTCGGACGGCCATAACTTCTGGCTCGTTTAGAGTTACGAGAGCCATAACCAGTCAAAATGAAGGCCTCTGTGAGTTCTACGGCTTTGACAGCTTTCAGCCGTCAATGGATAGTGTAAAGCCCAAAAAAGACGATCCGAATCTCGATCGGGTCTCTGATGTTTTTTACTCTTCGTTTTTTCGACACGTGGATTTTTACGTTAAAACGGGATTACCGTGGCTGGTCTTCGATTTACCATTGCTGGAGAGTGGTGCACCATGGTACTGTTCCGTTTCAAATCCATGCACGCATTTCTAAAATTCGTACGACACTGTTTCGCCATTTCGGACGAATGTTGCGCCTTGCACCGTTGATGTTGCACCCTGCAGATATCAATTATTCGGACGGCCATAACTTCTGACTCGTTTAGAGTTACGGGAGCCATATCCAGTCAAAACGAAGGCTTCTATGAGTTCTACGGCTTTGACAGCTTTCATCCTTCAATGGATAGTTTAAATCCCAAAAAAGACGATCCGAATCTCGATCTGGTCTCGGATGTTTTTTACCCTTCGTTTTTTCGACACGTGGATTTTTACGGTAAAACGGGATTACCGTGGCTGGTCTATGATTTACCATCGCTGGAGAGTGGTGCACCATGGTACTATTCCATTTCAAATCCATGCACTCATTTCTAAAAGTCGTACGGCACTGTTTCACCATTTCGAACGGATGTTGCACCTTGCACCGTGGATGTTGCACCCTGTAGATATCGATTAGTCGGACGGCCATAACTTCTGGCTCGTTTAAAGTTGCGGGAGCCATAACCAGTCAAATCGAAGGCCTCTGTGAGTTCTACGGCTTTGACAGCTTTCAGCCGTCAGTGGATAGTTTAAAGCCCAAAAAGACAATCCGAATCTCGATCGAGTCTCTGATTTTTTTTACCCTTCGTTTTTTCGACACGTGGATTTTTACGTTGAAACGGGATTACCGTGGCTGGTCTTCGATTAACCATCGCTGGAGAGTGGTGCACCGTGGTACTGTTCCATTTCAAATCCATGCACGTATTTCTAAAAGTCGTACGACACTGTTTCGCTATTTCGGACGGATGTTGCACCTTGCACCGTTGATGTTGCACGCTGTAGATATCAATTATTCGGAAGGCCATAACTCCTGGATCGTTTAGAGTTACGGGAGCCATAACCAGTCAGAACGAAGGCCTCAGTGAGTTCTACGGCTTTGACAGCTTTTAGCCGTCAATGGATAGTTTAAAGCCCATAAAAGACTATCTGAATCTCGATCGGGTCTCGGATGTTTTTTACCCTTCGTTTTTTCGACACATGGATTTTTACGTTAAAACGGGATTACCGTGGCTGGTCTTCGATTTACCATCGCTGGAGAGTGGTGCACCATGGAACTGTTCCGTTTCAAATCCATGCACGCATTTCTAAAAGCCGTACGGCACTGTTTCCTCATTTCGGACGGATGTTGCACCTTCACCGTCGATGTTGCACCTAGTAGATATCGATTATTCGGACGGCCATAACTTCTGGCTCGTTTAGATTTACGGGAGACATGACCAGTCAAAGCGAAGGCGTCTGTGAGTTCTACGGCTATGACAGCTCTCAGTAGTCAATGGATAGTTTAAAGCCCAAAAAAGACTATCCGAATCTCGATCGGGTCTCGGATGTTTTTTACCCTTCGTTTTTTCGACAAGTGGATTTTTACGTTAAAACGTGATTACCGTGGCTGGTCTTCGATTTACCATCGCTGGAGAGTGGTGCACCATGGTACTGTTTCGTTTCAAATCCATGCACGCATTTCTAAAAGTCGTACAACACTGTTTCGCCATTTCGGACGGATGTTGCACCTTGCACCATTGATGTTGCACCCTGTAGATATCAAATATTCGGACGGCTATAACTTCTGGCTCGTTAAGAGTTACGGGAGCCATAACTAGTCAAAACGAAGGCCTCTGTGAGTTCTACGGCTTTGACAGATTTCAGCCGTCAGTGGATAGTTTAAAGCCCAAAAAAGACTATCCGAATCTCGATCGGGTCTCGGATGTTTTTTACCCTTCGTTTTTTCGACACGTGGATTTTTACCTTAAAACGTGACCATCGTTGGAGAGTGGTGCACCATGGTACTGTTCCGTTTCAAATCCATGCATGCATTTCTAAATGTCGTACGACACTGTTTCGCCATTTCGGACGGATGTTGCACCTTGCACCGTTGGTGTTGCACCCTGTAGATATCAATTATTCGGACGGCCATAACTTCTGGCTCGTTTAGAGTTACGAGAGCCATAACCAATCAAAACGAAGGCCTCTGTGAGTTCTACGGCTTTGACAGCTTTCAGCCGTCAATGGATAGTGTTAAGCCCAAAAAAGACGATCTGAATCTCGATCGGGTCTCTGATGTTTTTTACTCTTCGTTTTTTCGACACGTGGATTTTTACGTTAAAACGGGATTACCGTGGCTGGTCTTCGATTTACCATCGCTGGAGAGTGGTGCACCATGGTACTGTTCCGTTTCAAATCCATGCACGCATTCTAAAAGTCGTACGACACTGTTTCGCCATTTCGGACGAATGTTGCACCTAGCACCGTTGATGTTGCACCATGCAGATATCAATTATTCGGACGGCCATAACTTCTGACTCGTTTAGAGTTACGGGAGCCATATCCAGTCAAAACGAAGGCTTCTGTGAGTTCCACGGCTTTGACAGCTTTCATCCTTCAATGGATAGTTTAAATCCCAAAAAAGACGATCCGAATCTCGATCTGGTCTCGGATGTTTTTTACCCTTCGTTTTTTCGACATGTGGATTTTTACGGTAAAACGGGATTACCGTGGCCGGTCTATGATTTACCATCGCTGGAGAGTGGTGCACCATGGTACTGTTCCATTTCAAATCCATGCACGCATTTCTAAAAGTCGTACGGCACCGTTTCACCATTTCAAACGGATGTTGCACCTTGCAACGTGGATGTTGCACCCTGTAGATATCGATTAGTCGGACGGCCATAACTTCTGGCTCGTTTAAAGTTGCGGGAGCCATAACCAGTCAAATCGAAGGCCTCTGTGAGTTCTACGGCTTTGACAGCTTTCAGCCGTCAATGGATAGTTTAAATCCCAAAAAGACAATCCGAATCTCGATCGAGTCTCTGATTTTTTTCCCCTTCGTTTTTTCGACACGTGGATTTTTACGTTAAAACGGGATTACCGTGGCTGGTCTTCGATTTACCATCGCTGGAGACTGGTGCACCATGGTACTGTTCCGTTTCAAATCCATGCACACATTTCTAAAATTCGTACGACACTGTTTCGCCATTTCGGACGGATGTTGCACCTTGCACCGTTGATGTTGCAACCTGTAGATATCAATTATTCGGACGGCCATAACTACTGGCTCGTTTAGAGGTACGGGAGCCATAACCAGTCAAAACGAAGGCCTCAGTGAGTTCTACGGCTTTGACAACTTTCGCCCGTCAATGGATAGTTTAAAGCCCAAATAAGACTATCCGAATCTCGATCGGGTCTCGGATTTTTTTTACCCTTCGTTTTTCCGACACATGGATTTTTACGTTAAAACGGGATTACCGTGGCTGGTCTTCGATTTGCCATCGCTAGAGAGTGGCGCACCATGGAACTGTTCCGTTTTAAATCCATGCACGCATTTCTAAAAGCCGTACGGCACTGTTTCCCCATTTCGGACGGATGTTGCACCTTCACCGTGGATGTTGCACCCAGTAGATATCGATTATTCGGACGGCCATAACTTCTGGCTCGTTTAGAGTTACGGGAGCCATACTGTCAGAACGAAGGCGTCTGCGAGTTCTACGGCTTTGACAGCTTTCAGTTGTCAATGGATAGTTTACAGCCCAAAAAAGACTATCCGAATCTTGATCGGGTCTCGGATGTTTTTTACCCTTCGTTTTTTCGACACGTGGATTTTTACGTTAAAACGAGATTACCATGGCAGGTTTTCGATTTACCATCGCAGGGGAGTGGTGCACCATGGTACTGTTCCGTTTCAAATCCATGCATGCATTTCTAAAAGTCGTACGGCACTGTTCCGCCATTTCGAACGGATGTTGCACCTTGCACCGTGGATGTTGCACCCTGTAGATATCGATTATTCGAACGGCCACAACTTCTGGCTCCTTTAGAGTTGCGGGAGCCATAACTAGTCAAAACGAAGGCCTCTGTGAGTTCTACGGCTTTGACAGCTTTCAGCCGTCAATGGATAGTTTAAAGCACAAAAAAGAAAATCCGAATCTCGATCGGGTCTCTGATGTTTTTTACCCTTCGTTTTTTCGACACGTGGATTTTTACGTTAAAACGGGATTACCGTGGCTGGTCTTCGATTTACCATCATTAGAGAGTCGTGCACCATGGTACTGTTCCGTTTCAAATCCATGCACGCATTTCTAAAAGTCGTACGACACTGTTTCGCCATTTCGGACGGATGTTGCGCCTTGCACCATTGGTGTTGCACCCTGTAGATATCAATTATTCGGACGGCCATAACTTCTAGCTCGTTTAGAGTTACGGGAGCCATAACCAGTCAAAACGAAGGCCTCAGTGAGTTCTATGGCTTTGACAGCTTTCAGCCGTCAATGGATAGTTTAAAGCCCAAAGAAGACTATCCGAATCTCGATTGGGTCTCGGATGTTTTTTACCCTTCGTTTTTTCGACACATGGATTTTTACGCTAAAATGGGATTACCGTGGCTGGTCTGTGATTTATCATCGCTGGAGAGTGGTGCACCATGGAACCGTTCCGTTTCAAATCCATGCATGCATTTCTAAAAGCCGTACGACACTGTTTCACCATTTCGGATGGATGTTGCACCTTCACCGTGTATGTTGCACCCAGTAGATATCGATTATTCGGACGGCCATAACTTCTGGCTCGTTTTGAGTTACGGGAGCCACAACCAGTCAAAACGAAGGCGTCTGCGAGTTCTACGGCTTTGATGGCTTTCAGTTGTCAATGGATAGTTTACAGCCCAAAAAAGACTATCCGAATCTTGATCGGGTCTCGGATGTTTTTTACCCTTCATTTTTTCGACACGTGGATTTTTACGTTAAAACGTGATTACCGTGGCTGATCTTCCATTTACCATCGCTGGAGAGTGGTGCACCATGGTACTGTTCCGTTTCAAATCCATGCACGCATTTCTAAAAGTCGTACGACACTGTTTCGCCATTTCGGACGGATGTTGCACCTTGCACCGTTGATGTTGCACCCTGTAGATATCAATTATTCGGACGGCTATAACTTCTGGCTCGTTAAGAGTTACGGGAGCCATAACTAGTCACAACGAAGGCCTCTGTGATTTCTACGGCTTTGACAGCTTTCAGACGTCATTGGATAGTTTAAATCCTAAAAAAGACGATCCGAATCTCGATCGGGTCTCGAATGTTTTTTACCCTTCGTTTTTTCGACACGTGGATTTTTACCTTAAAACATAACCATCGCTGGAGAGAGGTGCACCATGGTACTGTTCCGTTTCAAATCCATGCACGCATTTCTAAAAGTCTTACGACACTGTTTCGCCATTTCGGACGGATGTTGCACCGGACGGATGTTGCACCTTGCACCGTTGATGTTGCACCCTGTGGATATCAATTATTCGGACGACCATAACTTCTGGCTCGTTTAGAGTTACGAGAGCCATAACCAGTCAAAACGAAGGCCTCAGTGAGTTCTACGGCTTTGACAACTTTCACCCGTCAATGGATAGTTTAAAGCCCAAAAAAGACTATCCGAATCTCGATCGGGCCCCGGATGTTTTTTACCCTTCGTTTTTCCGACACATGGATTTTTACGTTAAAACGGGATTACCGCGGCTGGTCTTCGATTTACCATCGCTGGAGAGTGGTGCACCATGGAACTATTCCGTTTTAAATCCATGCACGCATTTCTAAAAACCGTACCACACTGTTTCCCCATTTCGGACGGATGTCGCACTTTCACCGTGGATGTTGCACCCAGTATATATCGATTATTCGGACGGCCATAACTTCTGGCTCGTTTAGAGTTACGGGAGCCATAACCAGTCAGAACGATGGCGTCTGCGAGTTCTACGGCTTTGACAGCTTTCAGTTGTCAATGGATAGTTTACAGCCCAAAAAAGACTATCCGAATCTTGATCGGGTCTCGGATGTTTTTTACCCTTCGTTTTTTCAACACGTGGATTTTTACGTTAAAACGAGATTACCGTGGCTGGTCTTCGATTTACCATCGCTGGGGAGTGGTGCACCATGGTACTGTTCCGTTTCAAATCCATGCACGCATTTCTAAAAGTCGTACGACACTGTTTCGCCATTTCGAACGGATGTTGCACCTTGCACCGTGGATGTTGCATCCTATAGATATCGATTATTCGGACGACCATAACTTCTGGCTCGTTTAGAGTTGCGGGAGCCATAACTAGTCAAAACGAAGGCCTCTGTGAGTTCTACGGCTTTGACAGCTTTCAGCGGTCAATGGATAGTTTAAAGACCAAAAAAGACAATCCGAATCTCGATCGGGTCTATGATGTTTTTTACCCTTCGTTTTTTCGACACGTGGATTTTTACGTTAAAACGGGATTACCTTGGCTGGTCTTCGATTTACCATCCCCGGAGTGTGGTGCACCATGGTACTGTACCGTCTCAAATCCATGCATGCATTTCTAAAATTCGCACGACACTGTTTCCCCATTTCGGACGGATGTTGCACCTTGCACCGTTGATGTTGCACCCTGTAGATATCAATTATTCGGACGGCCATAACTTCTGGCGCGTTTAGAGTTACGGGAGCCATAACTAGTCAAAACGAAGGCCTCTGTGAGTTCTACGGCTTTGACAGCTTTCAGCCGTCAATGGATAGTTTAAAGCCCAAAGAAGACTATCCGAATCTCGATTGGGTCTCGGATGTTTTTTACCCTTCGTTTTTTCGACACATGGATTTTTACGGTAAAACGGAATTACTGTGGCTGGTCTTCGATTTACCATCGCTGGAGAGTGGTGCACCATGGAACTGTTCCGTTTCAAATCCATGCACGCATTTCTAGGCACTGTTTCACTATTTCGGACGGATGTTGCACCTTCACCGTGGATGTTGCACCCAGTAGATATCGATTATTCGGACGGCCATAACTTCTGGCTCATTTAGAGTTACGGGAGCCATAACCAGTCAAAACGAAGGCGTCTGCGAGTTCTACGGCTTTGACAGCTTTCAGTTGTCAGTGGATAGTTTACAGCCCAAAAAAGACTATCCGAATCTTGATCAGGTCTCGGATGTTTTTTACCCTTCGTTTTTTCGACACGTGGATTTTTACGTTAAAACGTGATTACCGTGGCTGGTCTTCCATTTTCCATCGCTGGAGAGTGGTGCACCATGGTACTATTCCGTTTCAAATCCATGCACGCATTTCTAAAAGTCGTACGACACTGTTTCGCCATTTCAGACGGATGTTGCACCTTGCACCGTTGATGTTGCACCCTGTAGATATCTATTATTCGGACGGCTATAACTTCTGGCTCGTTAAGAGTTACGGGAGGCATAACTAGTCAAAACGAAGGCCTCTGTGAGTTCTACAGCTTTGACAGCTTTCAGCCGTCATTGGATAGTTTAAATCCCAAAAAAGACGATCCGAATCTCGATCGGGTCTCGGATGTTTTTTACCCTTCGTTTTTTCGACACGTGGATTTTTACCTTAAAACGTAACCATCGCTGGAGAGTGGTGCACCATGGTACTGTTCCGTTTCAAATCCATGCACGCATTTCCAAAAGTCTTACGACACTGTTTCGCAATTTCGGACGGATGTTGCACCTTGCACCGTAGATGTTGCACCCTGTAGATATCAATTATTTGTACGGCCATAACTTCTGGCTCGTTTAGAGTTACAGGAGCCATAACCAGTAAAAACGAAGGCCTCTGTGAGTTCTACGGCTTTGACAGCTTTCAGCCGTCAATGGATAGTTTAAAGCCCAAAAAAGACGATCCGAATCTCCATCGGGTCTCTGATGTTTTTTACTCTTCGTTTTTTCGATATGTGGATTTTTACGTTAAAACGGGATTACCGTGGCTGGTCTTCGATTTACCATCGCCGGAGAGTGGTGCACCATGGTACTGTTACGTTTCAAATCAATGCACGCATTTCCAAAAGTCGTACGACACTGTTTCGCCATTTCGGACGGATGTTGCACCTTGCACCATTGATGTTGCAGCCTAGAGATATCAATTATTCGGACGACCATAACTTTTGGCTCGTTTAGAGTTACGGGAGCCATAACCAGTCAAAACGAAGGCCTCTGTGAGTTCTACGGCTTTGACAGCTTTCGGTTGTCAATGGATTGTTTACAGCCCAAAAAAGACTATCCGAATCTTGATCGGGTCTCGGATGTTTTTTACCCTTCGTTTTTTCGACATGTGGATTTTTACAGTAAAACGGGATTACCGTGGTTGGTCTACAGTTTACCATCGCTGGAGAGTGGTGCACCATGGTACTGTTCCGTTTCAAATCCATGCACGCATTTCTAAAAGCCGTACGACACTGTTTCCCCATTTCGGATGGATGTTGCACCTTCACCGTGGATGTTGCACCCAGTAGATATCGATTATTCGGACGGCCATAACTTCTGGCTCGTTTAGAGTTACGAGAGCCATAACCAGTCAAAACCAAGGCGTCTGCGAGTTCTACGGCTTTGACAGCTTTCGGTTGTCAATGGATTGTTTACAGCCCAAAAAAGACTATCCGAATCTTGATCGGGTCTTGGATGTTTTTTACCCTTCGTTTTTTCGACACGTGGATTTTTTACGCTAAAACGTGATTACCATGGCTGGTCTTCTATTTACCATCGCCGGAGAGTGGTGCACCATGGTACTGCTCCATTTCAAATCCATGCACGCATTTCTAAAAGTCGTACGACACTGTTTCGCCATTTCGGACGGATGTTGCACCTTGCACCGTTGATGTTGCACCCTGTAGATGTCAATTATTCGGACGGCTATAACTTCTGGCTCGTCACGAGTTACGGGAGCCATAACTAGTCAAAATGAAGGCCTCTATGAGTTCTACGGCTCTGACAGCTTTCAGCCGTCATTGGATAGTTTAAATCCCAAAAAAGACGATCCGAATCTCTATCGGGTCTCGGATGTTTTTTACCCTTCGTTTTTTCGACGCGTGGATTTTTACCTTAAAACGTGATTACCGTGGCTGGTCTTCGATTTACCATCGCTGGAGAGTGGTGCACCATGGTAATGTTCCGTTTCAAATCCATGCACGCATTTCTAAAAGTCGTACGACACTGTTTCGCCATTTCGGACGGATGTTGCACCTTGCACCGTTGATGTTGCACCCTGTAGATATCAATTATTCGGATGGCCATAACTTCTGGCTCGTTTAGAGTTACGGGATCCAAACTAGTCAAAATGAAGGCCTCTGTTAGTTCTACGCTTTGACAGCTTTCAGCCGTCAATGGATAGTTTAAAGCCCAAAAAAGACGATCCGAATCTCCAACGGGTCTCTGATGTTTTTTACTCTTCGTTTTTTCGACATGTGGATTTTTACGTTAAAACGGGATTACCGTGGCTGGTCTTTGATTTACCATCGCTGGAGAGTGGAGCACCATGGTCCTGTTCCGTTTCAAGTCCATGCACGCATTTCTAAAAGTCGTACGACACTGTTTCGCCATTTCGGACGGATGTTGCACCTTGCACCGTTGATGTTGCACCATGTAGATATCAATTATTCGGACGGCCATAACTTCTGGCTCGTTTAAAGTTACGGGAGCCATAACCAGTCAAAACGAAGGCCTCTGTGAGTTCTACGGCGTTGACAGCTTTCAGCCGTCAATGGATAGTTTAAATCCCAAAAGGGACTATCTGAATCACAATCGGGTCTCGGATGTTTTCTACCCTTTGTTTTTTGGACACATGGATTTTTACGTTAGGATTACCGTGGATGGTCTTCGATTTACCATCGCTGGAGAGTGGTGCACTATGGTACTGTTCCGTTTCAAATCCATGCACGCATTTCTAAAACCCGTACGACACTGTTTCCCCATTTCGGACGGATGTTGCACCTTGCACCGTTGATGTTGCACCCTGTAGATATCAATTATTCGGAAGACCATAACTTCTGGCTCGTTTTGAGTTGCGAGAGCCATAACCGGTCAAAACGAAGGCCTATGTGAGTTCTACGGCTTTGACAGCTTTCAGCCATCAATGGATAGTTTAAGGCCCAGAAAAGACTATCCGAATCTCGATCGGGTCTCGGATGTTTTTTACCCTTCGTTTTTTCGACACGTGGATTTTTACGTTAAAACGTGATTACCGTGGCTAGTCTTCGATTTACCATCACTAGAGAGTGGTGCACCATGGTACTATTCCGTTTCAAATCCATGCACGCATTTCTTAAAGTCGTACGACATTGTTTCACCATTTCGGACGGATGTTGCACCTTGCACCGTTGATGTTGCACCCTGTAGATATCAATTATTCGGACGGCCATAACTTCTGGCTCATTTAGTGTAACGGGAGCAATAACCAGTGAAAACGAAGGCCTCTGTGAGTTCTACGTCTTTGACAGCTTTCAGCTGTCAATGGATAGTTTAAATCCCAAAAAAGACGATCCGAATCTCGATCGGGTCTGTGATGTTTTTTACCCTTCGTTTTTTCGACACGTGGATTTTTACGTTAAAATGGGATTACCGTGGCTGGTCTTCGATTTACCATCGCTGGAGAGTGGTGCACCATGGTACTGTTCCGTTTCAAATCCATGCACGCATTTCTAAAAGTCGTACGACACTGTTTCGCCATTTCGGACGGATGTTGCACCTTGCACCGTTGATGTTGCACCCTGTAGATATCAATTATTCGGACGGCCGTAACTTCTGACTCGTTTAGAGTCACGGCAGCCATAACCAGCCAAAACGAAGGCCTTTGTGTGTTCTATGGCATTGACAGCTTTCAGCCGTCAATGGATTGTTTAAAGCCCAAAAAAGACTATCCGAATCTCGATTGGGTCTCGGATGTTTTTTACCCTTCGTTTTTTCGACACATGGATTTTTACGTTAAAACGGGATTACCGTGGCTGGTCTTCGATTTATCATCGCTGGAGAGTGGTGCACCATGGAACTGTTCCGTTTCAAATCCATGCACGCATTTCTAAAAGCCATACGGCACTGTTTCCCCTATTGGACGGATGTTGCACCTTCACCGTGGATGTTGCACCCAGTAGATATCGATTATTCGGACGGCCATAACTTCTGGCTCGTTTAGGGCTACGGGAGCCATAACAAGTCAAAACGAAGGCATCTATGAGTTCTACGGCTTTGATAGCTTTAAGTTGTCAATGGATAGTTTAAAGACCAAAAAAGACTATCCGAATCTCGATCGGGTCTCGGATGTTTTTTACCCTTCGTTTTTCCGACACGTGGATTTTTACGTTAAAACGTGATTACCGTGGCTGGTCTTCGATTTACCATCGCTGGAGAGTGGTGCACAATGGTACTGTTCCGTTTCAAACCACGTACGCATTTCTAAAAGTCGTACGACACTGTTTCGCCATTTCGGACGGATGTTGCACCGTTGATGTTGCACCCTGTAGATATCAATTATTCGGACGACTATAACTTCTGGCTCGTTAAGAGTTACGGGAGCCATAACTAGTCAAAACGAAGTCCTCTGTGAGTTCTACGACTTTGACAGCTTTCACTCGTCAGTGGATAGTTTAAAGCCCAAAAAATACTATCCGAATCTCGATCGGGTCTCGGATGTTTTTTACCCTTCGTTTTTTCGACACGTGGATTTTTACCTTAAAACGTAACCATCTCTGGAGAGTGGTGCACCATGGTACTGTTCCATTTCAAATCCATGCACGCATTTCTAAAAGTCGTACGACACTGTTTCGCCATTTCGGACGGATGTTGCACCTTGCACCGTTGATGTTGCACCCTGTAGATATCAATTGTTCGGACGGCCATAACTTCTGGCTCGTTCAGAGTTATGGGAGCCGTAACCAGTCAAAACGAAGGCCTCCGTGAGTTCTACGGCTTTGACAGCTATTAGCCGTCAATGGATAGTTTAAAGCCCAAAAAAGACGATCCGAATCTCGATAGGGTCTCTGATGTTTTTTACTCTTCGCTTTTTCGACATGTGGATTTTTACGTTAAAACGGGATTACCGTGGCTGGTCTCCGATTTACCATCGCTGGAGAGTGGTGCACCATGGTACTGTTTCGTTTCAAATCCATGCACGCATTTCGAAAAGTCGTACCACACTGTTTCGCCATTCCGGACGGATGTTGCACCTTGCACCGTTGATGTTGCACCCTGTAGATATCAATTATTCGGACGGCCCTAACTTCTGGCTCGTTTAAAGTTACGGGAGCCGTAACCAGTCAAAACGAAGGCCTCTGTGAGTTCTACGGCGTTGACAGCTTTCAGCCGTCAATGGATAGTTTAAAGCCCAAAAAAGACTATCCGAATCTCGATCGCGTCTCGGATGTTTTTTGCCCTACGTTTTTTCGACACATGGATTTTTACGTTAAAACGGGATTACCGTGGCTGGTCTTCGATTTACCATCGCTGGAGAGTGGTGCACCATGGAACTGTTCCGTTTCAAATCCATGCACGCATTTCTAAAAGCCGTACGGCACCGTTTCCCCATTTCGGACGGATGTTGCACCTTCACCATGGATGTTGCACCCAGTAGGTATCGATTGTTAGGACGGCCATAACTTCTGGCTCGTTTAGAGTTACGGGAGCCATAACCAGTCAAAACGAAGGCGTCTGTGAGTTCTATGGCTTTGACAGCTTTCAGTTGTCAATGGATAGTTTGAAGCCCAAAAAAGACTATCCAAATCTCATTCGGGTCTCGATGTTTTTTACCCTTCGTTTTTTCGACACGTGGATTTTTACGTTAAAACGTGATTACCGTGGCTGGTCTTCGATTTACCATCGCTGGAGAGTCGTGCACCATGGTACTGTTCCGTTTCAAATCCATGCACGCATTTCTAAAAGTCGTACGACACTGTTTCGCCATTTCGGACGGATGTTGCACCTTGCACCGTTGATGTAGCACCCTGTAGATATCAATTATTCGGACGGCTATAACTTCTGGCTCGTTAAGAGTTACGGGAGCCATAACTAGTCAAAACGAAGGCCTCCGTGAGTTCAATGGCTTTTACAGCTTTCAGCCGTCAATGGATAGTTTAAAGCCCAAAAAAGACTATCCGACTCTCGATCGGGTCTCGGATGTTTTTTACCCTTCGTTTTTTCGACACGTGGATTTTTACCTTAAAACGTAACCATCGCTGGAGAGTGGCGCACCATGGTACTATTCCATTTCAAATCCATGCACGCATTTCTAAAAGTCGTACGAGACTGTTTCGCCATTTCGGACGGATGTTGCACGTTGCACCGTTGATGTTGGACCCTGTAGATATCAATTATTCGGACGGCCATAACTTCTGGCTCGTTTAGAGTTACGGGAGCCATAACTAGTCAAAACGAAGGCCTGTGTGAGTTCTACGGCTTTGACAGCTTTTAGCCGTCAATGGATAGTTTAAAGCCCAAAAAAGACGATCCGAATCTCGATCGGGTCTCTGATGTTTTTTACTCTTTGTTTTTTCGACATGTGGGTTTTTACGTTAAAACGGGATTACCGTGGCTGGTCTACGGTTTACCATCGCTGGAGAGTGGTGCACCATGGTACTGTTCCGTTTCAAATCCATGCACGCATTTCTAAAAGTCGTACGACACTGTTTCGCCATTTCGGACGGATGTTGCACCTTGCACCGTTGATGTTGCACCCTGTAGATATCAATTATTCGGACGGCCATAACTTCTTGCTTATTTAGAGTTACGGGAGCCATAACCAGTCAAAACGAATGCCTCTGTGAGTTCTACGGCTTTGACAGCTTTTATCCATCACTGGATAGTTTAAAGCCCAAAAAAGACTATCCGAATCTCGATCGGGTCTCGGATGTTTTTTACCCTTCGTTTTTTCGACACATGGATTTTTACGTTAAAACGCGGTTACAGTGGCTAGTCTTCGATTTACCATCGCTGGAGAGTGGTGCACCATGGAACTGTTCCCTTTCAAATCCATGCATGCATTTCTAAAAGCCGTACGGCACTATTTCCCATTTTGGACGGATGTTGCACCTTCACCGTGGATGTTGCACCCAGTAGATATCGATTATTCGGACGTCCATAACTTCTGGCTCGTTTAGAGTTACGGGTGCCATAACCAGTCAAAACGAAAGCGTTTGTGAGTTCTAGGACTTTGACAGCTTTCAGTTGTCAATGGATAGTTTAAAGCCCAAAAACGACTATCCGAATCTTGATCGGGTCTCGGATGTTTTTTACCCTTCGTTTTTTCAACACGTGGATTTTTACGTTAGAACGTGATTACCGTGGCTGGTCTTCAATTTACCATCACTGGAGAGTGATGCACCATGGTACTGTTCCGTTTCAAATCCATGCACGCATTTCTAAAAGTCGTACGACACTGTTTCGCCATTTCGGACGGATGTTTCACCTTGTACCGTTGATGTTGTACCCTATAGATATCAATTATTCGGACGGCTATAACTTCTGGCTCGTTAAGATTTACGGGAGCCATAACTAGTCAAAACGAAGGCCTCTGTGAGTTCTATGGCTTTGACATCTTTCAGCCGTCAATGGATAGTTTAAAGCCCAAAAAAGACTATCCGAATCTCGATCGGGTCTCGGATGTTTTTTACCCTTCGTTTTTTCGACACGTGGATTTTTACCTTAAAACGTAACCATCGCTGGAGAGTGGTGCACCATGGTACTGTTCCGTTTGAAATCCATGCACGCATTTCTAAAAGTCGTACGACACTGTTTCGCCATTTCGGACGGATGTTGCACCTTGCACCGTTGATGTTGCATCCTGTAGATATCAATTATTCGGATGACCATAACTTCTGGCTCGTTAAGAGTTACGGGAGCCATAACCAGTCAAAACGAAGGCCTTTGTGAGTTCTATGGCTTTGACCGCTTTCAGCCGTCAATGGATAGTTTAAAGCCCAAAAAAGACTATCCGAATCTCGATCGGGTCTCGGATGTTTTTTACCCTTCGTTTTTTCGACACATGGATTTTTACGTTAAAACGGGATTACCGTGGCTGGTCTTCGGTTTGCCATCGCTGAAGGGTGGTGCACCATGGAACTGTTCCGTTTCAAATCCATGCACGCATTTCTAAAAGCCGTACGGCACTGTTTCCCCATTTCGGACGGATGATGCACCTTCACCGTGGATGTTGCACCCAGTAGATATCGATTATTCGGACGGCCATAACTTCTGGCTCGTTTAGAGTTACGGGAGCCATAACAAGTCAAAACGAAGGCATCTATGAGTTCTACGGCTTTGATAGCTTTAAGTTGTCAATGGATAGTTTAAAGACCAAAAAAGACAATCCGAATCTCGATCGGGTCTCGTATGTTTTTTACCCTTCGGTTTTTCGACACGTGGATTTTTACGTTAAAACATGATTACCGTGGCTGGTCTTCGATTTACCATCGCTGGAGAGTGGTGCACCATGGTACTGTTCCGTTTCAAACCATGCATGCATTTCTAAAAGTCGTACGACACTGTTTCGCCATTTCGGACGGATGTTGCACCGTTGATATTGCACCCTGTAGATATCAATTATTCGGACGGCTATAACTTCTAGCTCGTTAAGAGTTACGGGAGCCATAACCAGTCAAAACGAAGGCCTCCGTGAGTTCTACGGCTTTGACAGCTTTTAGCCGTCAATGGATAGTTTAAAGCCCAAAAAATACGAACCGAATCTCGATCGGGTCTCTGATGTTTTTTACTCTTCGTTTTTTCGACATGTGGATTTTTACGTTAAAACGGGATTACCGTGGCTGGTCTTCGATTTACCATCGCTAGAGAGTGGTGCACCATGGAACTGCTCCGTTTCAAATCCATGCACGCATTTCTAAAAGCCGTACGGCACTGTTTCCCCATTTTGGACGGATGTTGCACCTTCACCGTGGATGTTGCACCCAGTAGATATCGATTATTCGGACAGCCATAACTTCTGGCTCCTTTAGAGTTACGGGTGCCACAACCAGTCAAAACGAAGGCGTCTGTGAGTTCTACGACTTTGACAGCTTTCAGTTGTCAATGGATAGTTTAAAGCCCAAAAAAGACTATCCGTATCTTGATCGGGTCTCGGATGTTTTTTACCCTTCGTTTTTTCAACACGTGGATTTTTACGTCAAAACGTGATTACCGTGGCTGGTCTTCGATTTACCATCACTGGAGAGTGGTGCACCATGGTACTGTTCCGTTTCAAATCCATGCACGCATTTCTAAAAGTCGTACGGCACTGTTTCGCCATTTCGGACGGATGTTGCACCTTGCACCGTTGATGTTGCACCCTGTAGATATCAATTATTCGGACGGCTATAACTTCTGGCTCGTTTAGAGTTACGGGAGTCATAACTAGTCAAAACGAAGGCCTCTGCGAGTTCTACGGCTTTGACAGCTTTCACCCGTCAGTGGATAGTTTAAAGCCCAAAAAAGACTATCCGAATCTCGATCGGGTCTCGGATGTTTTTTACCCTTCGTTTTTTCGACACGTGGATTTTTACCTTAAAACGTAACCATCACTGGAGAGTGGTGCACCATGCTACCGTTCCATTTCAAATCCATGCACGCATTTCTAAAAGTCGTACGACACTGTTTCGCCATTTCGGACGGATGTTGCACCTTGCACCGTTGATGTTGCACCCCGTAGATATCAATTATTCGGACGGCCATAACTTCTGGCTCGTTTAGAGTTACGGGAGCCATAACTAGTCAAAACGAAGGCCTCCGTGAGTTCTACGGCTTTGACAGCTTTTAGCCGTCAATGAATAGTTTAAAGCCCAAAAAAGACGATCCAAATCTCGATCGGGTCTCTGATGTTTTTTACTCTTCGTTTTTTCGACATGTGGATTTTTACGTTAAAACGGTATTACCGTGGCTGGTCTTCGATTTACCATCGCTGGAGAGTGGTGCACCAGGGAACTGTTCCGTTTCAAATCCATGCATGCATTTCTAAAAGCCGTACGACACTGTTTCCCCATTTTGGACGGATGTTGCACCTTCACCGTGGATGTTGCACCCAGTAGATATCGATTATTCAGACGGCCATAAATTCTGGCTCGTTTAGAGTTACGGGTGCCATAACCAGTCAAAACGAAGGCGTCTGTGAGTTCTACGACTTTGACAGCTTTCAGGTGTCAATGGATAGTTTAAAGCCCAAAAAAGACTATCCGAATCTTGATCGGGTCTCGGATGTTTTTTACCCTTCGTTTCTTCAACACGTGGATTTTTACGTTAAAACGTGATTACCGTGGCTGGTCTTCGATTTACCATCACTGGAGAGTGGTGCACCATGGTACAGTTCCGTTTCAAATCCATGCACGCATTTCTAAAAGTCGTACGACACTGTTTCGCCATTTCGGACGGATGTTGCACCTTGCACCGTTGATGTTGCACCCTATAGATATCAATTATTCAGACGGCTATAACTTCTGGCTCGTTAAGAGTTACGGGAGCCATAACTGGTCAAAACGAAGGCCTCTGTGAGTTCTACGGCTTTGACATCTTTCAGCCGTAAGTGGATAGTTTAAAGCCCAAAAAAGACTATCCGAATCTCGATCGGGTCTCGGATGTTTTTTACCCTTCGTTTTTTCGACACGTGGATTTTTACCTTAAAACGTAACCATCGCTGGAGAGTGGTGCACCATGGTACTGTTCTGTTTAAAATCCATGCACGCATTTCTAAAAGTCGTACGACATTGTTTCGCCATTTCGGACGGATGTTGCACCTTGCACCGTTGATGTTGCACCCTGTAGATTACAATTATTCGGACGACCATAACTTCTGGCTCGTTTAGAGTTACAGGAGCCATAACCAGTCAAAACGAAGGCCTTTGTGAGTTCTACGGCTTTGACAGCTTTCAGCCGTCAATGGATAGTTTAAAGCCCAAAAAAGACTATCCGAATCTCGATCGGGTCTCGGATGTTTTTTGCCCTTCGTTTTTTCGACACATGGATTTTTACGTTAAAACGGGATTACCGTGGCTGGTCTTCGGTTTACCATCGCTGTAGAGTGGTGCACCATGGAACTGTTCCGTTTCAAATCCATGCACGCATTTCTAAAAGCCGTACGGCACTGTTTCCCCATTTCGGACGGATGATGCACCTTCACCGTGGATGTTGCACCCAGTAGATATCGATTATTCGGACGGCCATAACTTCTGGCTCGTTTAGAGTTACGGGAGCCATAACAAGTCAAAACGAAGGCATCTATGTGTTCTACGACTTTGATAGCTTTAAGTTGTCAATGGATAGTTTAAAGACCAATAAAGACTATCCGAATCTCAATCGGGTCTCGGATGTTTTTTACCCTTCGTTTTTTCGACACGTGAATTTTTACTTTAAAACGTGATTACCGTGGCTGGTCTTCGATTTACCATCGCTGGGGAGTGGTGCACCATGGTACTGTTCCAATTCAAACCATGCATGCATTTCTAAAAGTCGTACGACACTGTTTCGCCATTTCGGACGGATGTTGCACCGTTGATGTTGCACCCTGTAGATATCAATTATTCGGACGGCTATAACTTCTGGCTCGTTAAGAGTTACGGGAGCCATAACCAGTCAAAACGAAGGCCTCTGTGAGTTCTACGGCTTTGACAGCTTTCACCCGTCAGTGGATAGTTTAAAGCCCAAAAAAGACTATCCGAATCTCGATCGGGTCTCGGATGTATTTTACCCTTCGTTTTTTCGACACGTGGATTTTTACCTTAAAACGTAACCATCGCTGGAGAGTGGTGCACCATGGTACTGTTCCATTTCAAATCCATGCACGCATTTCTAAAAGTCGTACGACACTGTTTCGCCATTTCGGACGGATGTTGCACCTTGCACCGTTGATGTTGCACCCTGTAGATATCAATTATTCGGACGGCCATAACTTCTGGCTCGTTTAGAGTTACGGGGACCATAACCAGTCAAAACGAAGGCCTCCATGAGTTCTACGGATTTGACAGCTTTTAGCCGTCAATGGATAGTTTAAAGACCAAAAAAGATGATCCGAATCTCGATCGGGTCTCTGATGTTTTTTACTCTTCGTTTTTTCGACATGTGGATTTTTACGTTAAAACGGGATTACCGTGGCTGGTCTTCGATTTACCTTCGCTGGAGAGTGGTGCACCATGGTACTGTTCCGTTTCAAATCCATGCACGCATTTCTAAAAGTCGTACGACACTGTTTCGCCATTCTGGACGGATGTTGCACCTTGCACCGTTGATGTTGCACCCTGTAGATATCAATTATTCGGACGGTCATAACTTCTGGCTCGTTTAAAGTTACGGGAGCTGTAACCAGTCAAAACGAAGGCCTCTGTGAGTTCTACGGCGTTGATAGCTTTCAGCCGTCAATGGATAGTTTAAAGCCCAAAAAAGACTATCCGAATCTCGATCGCGTCTCGGATGTTTTTTGCCCTTCATTTTTTCGACACATGGATTTTTACGTTAAAACGGGATTACCGTGGCTGGTCTTCGATTTACCATTGCTGGAGAGTGGTGCACCATGGAACGGTTCCGTTTCAAATCCATGCACGCATTTCTAAAAGCCGTACGGCACTGTTTCCCCATTTCGGACGGATGTTGCACCTTCACCATGGATGTTGCACCCAGTAGGTATCGATTATTAGGACGGCCATAACTTCTGGCTCGTTTAGAGTTACGGGAGCCATAACCAGTCAAAACGAAGGCGTCTGTGAGTTCTACGGCTTTGACAGCTTTCAGGTGTCAATGGATAGTTTAAAGCCCAAAAAAGACTATCCGAATCTCGATCAGGTCTCAGATGTTTTTTACCCTTCGTTTTTTCGACACGTGGATTTTTACGTTAAAACGTGATTACCGTGGCTGGTCTTCGATTTACCATCGCTGGAGAGTGGTGCACCATGGTACTGTTCCGTTTCAAATCCATGCACGCATTTCTAAAAGTCGTACGACACTGTTTCTCCATTTTGGACGGATGTTGCACCTTGCACCGTTGATGTTGCACCCTGTAGATATCAATTATTCGGACGGCCATAACTTCTGGCTCGTTTAGAGTTACGGGAGCCATAACCAGTCAAAACGAAGGCCTCTGTGAGTTCTATGGATTTGACAGCTTTCAGCCGTCAATGGATAGTTTAAAGCCAAAAAAAGACTATCTGAATCTCGATCGGGTCTCGGATGTTTTTTTCCCTTCGTTTTTTCAACACATGGATTTTGACGTTAAAACGGGATTACAGTGGCTGGTCTTCGATTTACTATCATTGGAGAGTGGTGCACCATGGAACTGTTCCGTTTCAAATCCATGCACGCATTTCTAAAAGCCGCACTACACTGTTTCCCCATTTCGGACGGATGTTGCACCTTCACCGTGGATGTTGCATCCAGTAGATATCGATTATTCGGACGGCCATAACTTCTGGCTCGTTTAGAGTTACGGGTGCCATAACCAGTCAAAACGAAGGCGTCTGTGAGTTCTACGGCTTTGACAGCTTTCGGTTGTCAATGGATAGTTTAAAGCCCAAAAATGATTATCCGAATCTTGATCGGGTCTTGGATGTCTTTTACCCTTCGTTTTTTCAACACGTGGATTTTTACGTTAAAACGTGATTAACGTGGCTGGTCATTGATTTACCATCGCTGAAGAGTGGTGCACCATGGTACTGTTCCATTTCAAATCCATGCACGCATTTCTAAAAGTCGTACGACACTGTTTCGCCATTTCGGACGGATGTTGCACCTTGCACCGTTGATGTTGCACCCTATAGATATCAATTATTCGGACGGCTATAACTTCTGGCTCGTTAAGAGTTACGGGAGCCATAACTGGTCAAAACGAAGGCCTCTGTGAGTTCTACGGCTTTGACATCTTTCAGCCGTAAATGGATAGTTTAAAGCCCAAAAAAGACTATCCGAATCTCGATCGGGTCTCGGATGTTTTTTACCCTTCGTTTTTTCGACACGTGGATTTTTACCTTAAAACGTAACCATCGCTGGAGAGTGGTGCACCATGGTACTGTTCTGTTTAAAATCCATGCACGCATTTCTAAAAGTCGTACGACATTGTTTCGCCATTTCGGACGGATGTTGCACCTTGCACCGTTGATGTTGCACCCTGTAGATTACAATTATTCGGACGACCATAACTTCTGGCTCGTTTAGAGTTACAGGAGCCATAACCAGTCAAAACGAAGGCCTTTGTGAGTTCTACGGCTTTGACTGCTTTCAGCCGTCAATGGATAGTTTAAAGCCCAAAAAAGTCTATCCGAATCTCGATCGGGTCTCGGATGTTTTTTGCCCTTCGTTTTTTCGACACATGGATTTTTACGTTAAAACGGGATTACCGTGGCTGGTCTTCGGTTTACCATCGCTGTAGAGTGGTGCACCATGGAACTGTTCCGTTTCAAATCCATGCACGCATTTCTAAAAGCCGTACGGCACTGTTTCCCCATTTCGGACGGATGATGCACCTTCACCGTGGATGTTGCACCCAGTAGATATCGATTATTCGGACGGCCATAACTTCTGGCTCGTTTAGAGTTACGGGAGCCATAACAAGTCAAAACGAAGGCATCTATGTGTTCTACGACTTTGATAGCTTTAAGTTGTCAATGGATAGTTTAAAGACCAAAAAAGACTATCCGAATCTCAATCGGGTCTCGGTTGTTTTTTACCCTTCGTTTTTTCGACACGCGAATTTTTACTTTAAAACGTGATTACCGTGGCTGGTCTTCGATTTACCATCGCTGGGGAGTGGTGCACCATGGTACTGTTTCGTTTCAAACCATGCACGCATTTCTAAAAGTCGTACGACACTGTTTCGCCATTTCGGACGGATGTTGCACCGTTGATGTTGCACCCTGTAGATATCAATTATTCGGACGGCTATAACTTCTGGCTCGTTAAGAGTTACGGGAGCCATAACTAGTCAAAACGAAGGCCTCTGTGAGTTCTACGGCTTTGACAGCTTTCACCCGTCAGTGGATAGTCTAAAGCCCAAAAAAGACTATCCGAATCTCGATCGGGTCTCGGATGTATTTTACCCTTCGTTTTTTCGACACGTGGATTTTTACCTTAAAACGTAACCATCGCTGGAGAGTGGTGCACCATGGTACTGTTCCATTTCAAATCCATGCACGCATTTCTAAAAGTCGTACGACACTGTTTTTCCATTTCGGACGGATGTTGCACCTTGCACCTTTGATGTTGCACCCTGTAGATATCAATTATTCGGACGGCCATAACTTCTGGCTCGTTTAGAGTTACGGGGGCCATAACCAGTCAAAACGAAGGCCTCCGTGAGTTCTACGGATTTGACAGCTTTTAGCCGTCAATGGATAGTTTAAAGACCAAAAAAGATGATCCGAATCTCGATCGGGTCTCTGATGTTTTTTACTCTTCGTTTTTTCGACATGTGGATTTTTACGTTAAAACGGGATTACCGTGGCTGGTCTTCGATTTACCTTCGCTGGAGAGTGGTGCACCATGGTACTGTTCCATTTCAAATCCATGCACGCATTTCTAAAAGTCGTACGACACTGTTTCGCCATTCTGGACGGATGTTGCACCTTGCACCGTTGATGTTGCACCCTGTAGATATCAATTATTCGGACGGTCATAACTTCTGGCTCGTTTAAAGTTACGGGAGCTGTAACCAGTCAAAACGAAGGCCTCTGTGAGTTCTACGGCGTTGATAGCTTTCAGCCGTCAATGGATAGTTTAAAGCCCAAAAAAGACTATCTGAATCTCGATCGCGTCTCGGATGTTTTTTGCCCTTCATTTTTTCGACACATGGATTTTTACGTTAAAACGGGATTACCGTGGCTGGTCTTCGATTTACCATTGCTGGAGAGTGGTGCACCATGGAACGGTTCCGTTTCAAATCCATGCACGCATTTCTAAAAGCCGTACGGCACTGTTTCCCCATTTCGGACGGATGTTGCACCTTCACCATGGATGTTGCACCCAGTAGGTATCGATTATTAGGACGGCCATAACTTCTGGCTCGTTTAGAGTTACGGGAGCCATAACCAGTCAAAACGAAGGCGTCTGTGAGTTCTACGGCTTTGACAGCTTTCAGTTGTCAATGGATAGTTTAAAGCCCAAAAAAGACTATCCGAATCTCGATCAGGTCTCGGATGTTTTTTACCCTTCGTTTTTTCGACACGTGGATTTTTACGTTAAAACGTGATTACCGTGGCTGGTCTTCGATTTACCATCGCTGGAGAGTGGTGCACCATGGTACTGTTCCGTTTCAAATCCATGCATGCATTTCTAAAAGTCGTACGACACTGTTTCGCCATTTTGGACGGATGTTGCACCTTTCACCGTTGATGTTGCACCCTGTAGATATCAATTATTCGGACGGCCATAACTTCTGGCTCGTTTAGAGTTACGGGAGCCATAACCAGTCAAAACGAAGGCCTCTGTGACTTCTATGGATTTGACAGCTTTCAGCCGTCAATGGATAGTTTAAAGCCCAAAAAAGACTATCTGAATCTCGATCGGGTCTCGGATGTTTTTTACCCTTCGTTTTTTCAACACATGGATTTTTACGTTAAAACGGGATTACAGTGGCTGGTCCTCGATTTACTATCATTGGAGAGTGGTGCACCATGGAACTGTTCCGTTTCAAATCCATGCACGCATTTCTAAAAGCCGCACTACACTGTTTCCCCATTTCGGACGGATGTTGCACCTTCACCGTGGATGTTGCATCCAGTAGATATCGATTATTCGGACGGCCATAACTTCTGGCTCGTTTAGAGTTACGGGTGCCATAACCAGTCAAAACGAAGGCGTCTGTGAGTTCTACGGCTTTGACAGCTTTCGGTTGTCAATGGATAGTTTAAAGCCCAAAAATGATTATCCGAATCTTGATCGGGTCTTGGATGTCTTTTACCCTTCGTTTTTTCAACACGTGGATTTTTACGTTAAAACGTGATTAACGTGGCTGGTCTTCGATTTACCATCGCTGAAGAGTGGTGCACCATGGTACTGTTCCATTTCAAATCCATGCACGCATTTCTAAAAGTCGTACGACACTGTTTCGCCATTTCGGACGGATGTTGCACCTTGCACCATTGATGTTGCACCCCGTAGATATCAATTATTCGGACGGCT
Organism: Allium cepa; assembly: GCA_030765085.1. Taxonomy (NCBI): domain Eukaryota; kingdom Viridiplantae; phylum Streptophyta; class Magnoliopsida; order Asparagales; family Amaryllidaceae; genus Allium; species Allium cepa. Next base: position 248,399,698 of record CM060930.1, read on the forward strand.
ATAACTTCTGGCTCGTTAAGAGTTACGGGAGCCATAACTAGTCAAAACGAAGGCCTCTGTGAGTTCTACGGCTTTGACATCTTTCAGCCGTCAATGGATAGTTTAAAGCCCAAAAAAGGCTATCCGAATCTCGATCGGGTCTCGGATGTTTTTTACCCTTCGTTTTTTCGACACATGGATTTTTACGTTAAAACGTAACCATCGCTGGAGAGTGGTGCACCATGGTACTGTTCCGTTTGAAATCCATGCACGCATTTCTAAAAGTCGTACGACACTGTTTCGCCATTTCGGACGGATGTTGCACCTTGCACCGTTGATGTTGCATCCTGTAGATATCAATTATTCGGATGACCATAACTTCTGGCTCGTTTAGAGTTACGGGAGCCATAACCAGTCAAAACGAAGGCCTTTGTGAGTTCTACGGCTTTGACAGCTTTCAGCCGTCAATGGATAGTTTAAAGCCCAAAAAAGACTATCCGAATCTCGATCGGGTCTCGGATGTTTTTTACCCTTCGTTTTTTCGACACATGGATTTTTACGTTAAAACGGGATTATCGTGGCTGGTCTTCGGTTTTCCATCGCTGGAGGGTGGTGCACCATGGAACTGTTCCGTTTCAAATCCATGCACGCATTTCTAAAAGCCGTACGGCACGGTTTCCCCATTTCGGACGGATGATGGACCTTCACCGTGGATGTTGCACCCAGTAGATATCGATTATTCGGATGGCCATAACTTCTGGCTCGTTTAGAGTTACGGGAGCCATAACCAGTCAAAACGAAGGCGTCTGTGAGTTCTATGGCTTTGACAGCTTTCAGGTGTCAATGGATAGTTTAAAGCCCAAAAAAGACTATCCGAATCTCGATCGGGTCTCGGATGTTTTTTACACTTCGTTTTTTCGACACGTGGATTTTTACGTTAAAACGTGATTACCGTGGCTGGTCTTCGATTTACCATCGCGGGAGAGTGGTGCACCATGGTACTGTCCCATTTCAAATCCATGCACGCGTTTCTAAAATTCGTACGACACTGTTTCGCCATTTCGGACGGATGTTGCACCGTTGATGTTGCACCCTGTAGATATCAATTATTCGGACGGCTATAACTTCTGGATCGTTAAGAGTTACGGGAGCCATAAACTAGTCAAAACGAAGGCCTCTGTGAGTTCTATGGCTTTGACAGCTTTCAGCCGTCAATGGATAGTTTAAAGCCCAAAAAAGACTATCCGACTCTCGATCGGGTCTCGGATGTTTTTTACCCTTCGTTTTTTCGACACGTGGATTTTTACCTTAAAACGTAACCATCGCTGGAGAGTGGCGCACCATGGTACTGTTCCGTTTCAAATCCATACACGCATTTCTAAAAGTCGTACGAGACTGTTTCGCCATTTCGGACGGATGTTCACCTTGCACCGTTGATGTTGCACCCTGTAGAGTTCTACGGGAGCCATAACCAGTCAAAACGAAGGCCTGTGTGAGTTTTACGGCTTTGACAGCTTTTAGCCGTCAATGGATAGTTTAAAGCCCAAAAAAGACGATCCGAATCTCGATCGCGTCTCAGATGTTTTTTACTCTTCGTTTTTTCGACATGTGGGTTTTTACGTTAAAACGGGATTACCGTGGCTGGTCTTCGGTTTACCATTCCTGGAGAGTGGTGCACCATGGTACTGTTCCGTTTCAAATCCATGCACGCATTTCTAAAAGTCGTACGACACTGTTTCGCCATTTCGGACGTATGTTGCACCTTGCACCATTGATGTTGCACCCTGTAGATATCAATTATTCGGACGGCCATAACTTCTGGCTTGTTTAGAGTTACGGGAGCCATAACTAGCCAAAACGAAGGCCTCTGTGAGTTCTACGGCTTTGACAGCTTTTAGCCGTCAATGGATATTTTAAAGCCCAAAAAAGACTATCCGAATCTCGATCGGATCTCGGATATTTTTTACCCTTCGTTTTTTCGACACATGGATTTTTACGTTAAAACGCGATTACAGTGGCTGGTCTTCGATTTACCATCGCTGGAGAGTGGTGCACCATGGAACTGTTCCGTTTCAAATCCATGCACGCATTTCTAAAGCCGTACGGCAATGTTTCCCCATTTTGGACGGATGTTGCACCTTCACCGTGGATGTTGCACCCAGTAGATATCGATTATTCGGACGGCCATAACTTCTGGCTCGTTTAGAGTTACGGGTGCCATAACCAGTCAAAACGAAGGCGTCTGTGAGTTCTACGACTTTGACAGCTTTCAGTTGTCAATGGATAGTTTAAAGCCTAAAAAAGACTATCCGAATCTTGATCGGGTCTCGGATCTTTTTTACCCTTCGTTTTTTCAACACGTGGATTTTTACGTTAAAACGTGATTACCGTGGCTGGCCTTCGATTTACCATCGCTGGAGAGTGGTGCACCATGGTACTGTTCCGTTTCAAATCCATGCACGCATTTCTAAAATTTGTACGGCACTGTTTCGCCATTTCGGACGGATGTTGCAACTTGCACCGTTGATGTTGCACCCTATAGATATCAATTATTCGGACGGCTATAACTTTTGGCTCGTTAAGAGTTACGGGAGCCATAACTAGTCAAAACGAAGGCCTCTGTGAGTTCTACGGCTTTGACATCTTTCAGGCATCAATGGATAGTTTAAAGCCCAAAAAAGACTATCCGAATCTCGATCGGGTCTCAGATGTTTTTTTACCCTTCGTTTTTTCGACACGTGGATTTTTTCCTTAAAACGTAACCATCGCTGGAGAGTGGTGCACCATGGTACTGTTCCATTTAAAATCCATGCATGCATTTCTAAAAGTCGTACGACGCTGTTTCGCCATTTCGGACGGATGTTGCACCTTGCACTGTTGATGTTGCACCCTGTAGATATCAATTATTCGGACGACCATAACTTCTGGCTCGTTTAGAGTTACGGGAGCCATAACCAGTCAAAACGAAGGCCTTTGTGAGTTCCTACGGCATTGACGGCTTTTAGCCGTCAATGGATAGTTTAAAGCCCAAAAAAGACTATCCGAATCTCGAACGGGTCTCGGATGTTTTTTACCCTTCGTTTTTTCGACACATGGATTTTTACGTTAAAACGGGATTGCCGTGGCTGGTCTTCGGTTTACCATCGCTGGAGAGTGGTGCACCATGGAACTGTTCCGTTTCAAATCCATGCACGCATTTCTAAAAGCCGTACGGCGCTGTTTCCCCATTTCGGACGGATGATGCACCTTCACCGTGGATGTTGCACCCAGTAGATATCGATTATTCGGACGGCCATAACTTCTGGCTCGTTTAGAGTTACGGGAGCCATAACCAGTCAAAACGAAGGCGTTTGTGAGTTCTACGGCTTTGATAGCTTTCTGTTTTCAATGGATAGTTTAAAGCCCAAAAAAGACTATCCGAATCTCGATTGGGTCTCGGATGTTTTTTACCCTTCGTTTTTTCGACACGTGGATTTTTACGTTAAAACGTGATTACCGTGGCTGGTCTTCGATTTACCATCGCTGGAGAGTGGTGCACCATGGTACTGTTCCGTTTCAAATCCATGCACGTATTTCTAAAAGTCGTACGACACTGTTTCACCATTTCGGACGGATGTTGCACCTTGCACCGTTGATGTTGCACCCTGTAGATATCGACTATTCGGACGGCTATAACTTCTGGCTCGTTAAGAGTTACGGGAGCCATAACTAGTCAAAACGAAGGCCTCTGTGAGTTCTACGGCTTTGACAGCTTTCAGCCGTCAATGGATAGTTTAAAGCCCAAAAAAGACTATCCGAATCTCGATCGGGTCTCGGATGTTTTTTACCTTCGTTTTTTCGACACGTGGATTTTTACCTTAAAACGTAACAATCGCTGGAGAGTGGTGTACCATGGTACTGTTCCGTTTCAAATCCATGCACGCATTTCTAAAAGTCGTACGACACTGTTTCGCCATTTCAGACGGATGTTGCACCTTGCACCGTTGATGTTGCAACCTGTAGATATCAATTATTCGGACGACCATAACTTCTGGGTCGTTTAGAGTTACGGGAGCCATAACCAGTCAAAATGAAGGCCTCTGTGAGTTCTATGTCTTTTACAGCTTTTAGCCGTCAATGGATAGATTAAAGCCCAAAAAAGACGATCCGAATCTCGATCGGGTCTCTGATGTTTTTTACTCTTCGTTTTTTCGACTTGTGGGTTTTTACGTTAAAACGAGATTACCGTGGCTGGTCTTCGATTTACAATCGCTGGAGAGTGGCGCACCATGGTACTGTTCCGTTTCAAATCCATGCACGCATTTCTAAAAGTCGTACGACACTGTTTCGCCATTTCGGACGAATGTTGCACCTTGCACCGTTGATGTTGCACCATGTAGATATCAATTATTCGGACGGCCATAACTTCTGGCTCGTTTAGAGTTACGGGAGCCATAACCAGTCAAAACGAAGGCCTCTGTGAGTTCTACAGCTTTGACAGCTTTCAGCCGTCAATGGATAGATTAAAGCCCAAAAAAGACTATCCGAATCTCGATCGGTTCTCGGATGTTTTTTACCCTTTGTTTTTTCGACACATGGCTTTTTATGTTAAAACGGGATTACAGTGGCTGGTTTTCGATTTACCATCGCTGGAGAGTGGTGCACCATGGAACTGTTCCATTTCAAATCCATGCACGCATTTCTAAAAGCTGTACGGCACCGTTTCCCCATTTCGGACGGATGTTGCACCTTCACCGTGGATGTTGCTCCCAGTAGATATCGATTATTCGGACAGCCATAACTTCTGGCTCGTTTAGAGTTACGGGTGCCATATCCTGTCAAAATGAAGGCGTCTGTGAGTTCTACGGCTTTGACAGCTTTCATTTGTCAATGGATAGTTTAATGCCCAAAAAAGACTATCCGAATCTTCATCGGGTCTCGGATGTTTTTTACCCTTCGTTTTTTCAACACGTGGATTTTTACGTTAAAACTTGATTACCATGGCTGGTCTTCGATTTACCATCGCTGGAGAGTGGTGCACCATGGTACTGTTCCTTTTCAAATCCATGCATGCATTTCTAAAATTCGTACGACACTGTTTCGCCATTTCGGACGGATGTTGCACCTTTCACCGTTGATGTTGCACCCTGTAGATATCGATTATTCGGACGGCTATAACTTCTGGGTCGTTCAGAGTTACGGGAGCCATAACTAGTCAAAACGATGGCCTTTGTGAGTTCTACGGCTTTGACATCTTTCAGCCGTCAATGGATAGTTTAAAGCCCAAAAAAGATTATCCGAATCTCGATCGGGTCTCGGATGTTTTTTACCCTTCGTTTTTTCGACACGTGGATTTTTACCTTAAAATGTAACCATCGCTGGAGAGTGGTGCACCATGGTACTGTTCCGTTTAAAATCCTGCATGCATTTCTAAAAGTCGTACGACACTGTTTCGCCATTTCGGACGGATGTTGCACCTTGCACCGTTGATGTTGCACCCTGTAGATATCAATTATTCGGACGGCCATTTCTTCTGACTCGTTTAGAGTTACGGGAGCCATAACCAGTGAAAACGAAGGCCTATGTGAGTTCTACGTCTTTGACAGCTTTCAGCCGTCAATGGATAGTTTAAAGCCCAAAAAAGACGATCCGAATCTCGATCGGGTCTCTGATGTTTTTTACCCTTCGTTTTTTCGACACGTGGATTTTTACGTTAAAACGGGATTACCGTGGCTGGTCTTCGATTTACCATCGCTGGAGAGTGGAGCACCACGGTACTATTCCGTTTCAAATCCATGCACGCATTTCTAAAAGTCGTACGACACTTTTTCGCTATTTCGGACGGATGTTGCACCTTGTACCGTTGATGTTGAACCCTGTATATATCATTTATTCGGTCGGCCATAACTTCTGGCTCGTTTAGAGTTTCGGGAGCCATAACCAGTCAAAACGAAGGCCTTTGTGAGTTCTACGGCTTTGACAGCTTTCAGCCGTCAATGGATAGTTTAAAGCCCAAAAAAGACTATCCGAATCTCGATCGGGTCTCGGATGTTTTTTACCCTTTGTTTTTTCGACACGTGGATTTTTACGTTAAAACGGGATTACCGTGGCTGGTCTTCGATTTACCATCGCTGGAGAGCGGTGCACCATGGAACTGTTCCGTTTCAAATCCATGCACGCATTTCTAAAAGCCGTACGACACTGTTTCCCCATTTCGGACGGATGTTGCACCTTCACCGTGGATGTTGCACCCAGTAGATATCGATTATTCGGACGGCCATAACTTCTGCCTCGTTTAGAGTTACTGGAGTCATAACCAGTCAAAACGAAGGCGTCTGTCAGTTCTACGGCTTTGACAGCTTTCAGTTGTCAATGGATAGTTTAAAGCCCAAAAAAGACTATCCGAATCTCGATCGGGTCTCGGATGTTTTTTACCCTTCGTTTTTTCGACACGTGCATTTTTACGTTAAAACATGATTACCGTGGCTGGTCTTCGATTTACCATCGCTGGAGAGTGGTGCACAATGGTACTATTCCGTTTCAAATCCATGCACGCATTTCTAAAAGTCGTACGACACTGTTTCGCCATTTCGGACAGATGTTGCACCTTGCACCGTCGATGTTGCACCCAGTAGATATCAATTATTCGGACGGCTATAACTTCAGGCTCGTTAAGAGTTACGGGAGCCATAACTAGTCAAAACGAAGGCCTCTGTGAGTTCTACGGCTTTGACAGCTTTCAGCCGTCAATGGATAGTTTAAAGCCCAAAAAAGACTATCCGAATCTCGATCGGGTCTCGGATGTTTTTTACCCTTCGTTTTTTCGACACGTGGATTTTTACCTTAAAACGTAACCATCGCTGCAGAGTGGTGCATTATGGCACTGTTCCATTTCAAATCCATGCACGCATTTCTAAAAGTCATACGACACTGTTTCGCCATTTCGGACGGATGTTGCACCTTGCACCGTTGATGTTGCACCCTGTAGATATCAATTATTCGGACGGCCATAACTTCTGGCTCGTTTAGTGTTACGGGAGCCATAACCAGTCAAAACGAAGGCCTCTGTGAGTTCTACGGCGTTGACAAATTTCAGCCTTCAATGGATAGTTTAAATCCCAAAAATGACTATCCGAATCTCGATCGGGTCTCGGATATTTTTTTCCCCTTCATTTTTTCGACACATGGATTTTTACGTTAAAACGGGATTACCGTGGCTGGCCTTCGATTTACCATCGCTGGAGAGTGGTGCACCATGGAACTGTTCCGTTTCAAATCCATGCACGCATTTCTAAAAGCCGTACGGCACTGTTTCCCCATTTCGGACGGATGTTGCACCTTTACCGTGGATGTTGCGCCCAGTAGGTATCGATTATTCGAATGGCCATAACTTCTGGCTCGTTTAGAGTTACGGGAGCCATAACTAGTCAAAAGAAGGAGTCTGTGAGTTCTACGGCTTTGACAGCTTTCAGTTGTCAATGGATAGTTTAAAGCCCAAAAAAGACTATCCGAATCTCGATCGGGTCTCCGATGTTTTTTACCCTTCGTTTTTTTGACACGTGGATTTTTACGTTAAAACGTGATTACCGTGGCTGGTCTTCGATTTACCATCGCTGGAGAGTGGTGCACCATGGTACTCTTCCGTTTCAAATCCATGCACGCATTTCTAAAAGTCGTACAACACTATTTCGCAATTTCGGACAGATGTTGCATCTTGCACCGTTGATGTTGCACCCTGTAGATATCAATTATTCGGACGGCTATAACTTCTGGCTCGTTAAGAGTTATGGGTGCCATAACTAGTCAAAACGAAGGCCTCTGTGAGTTCTATGGCTTTGACAGCTTTCAGCCGTCAATGGATAGTTTAAAGCCCAAGAAAGACTATCCGAATCTCGATCGGGTCTCGGATGTTTTTTACCCTTCGTTTTTTCGACACGTGGATGTTTACCTTAAAACTTAACCATCGCTGGAGAGTGGTGCACCATGGTAGCGTTCCGTTTTAAATCCATGCACGCATTTCTAAATGTCGTACGACACTGTTTCGCCATTTCGGACGGATGTTGCACCTTGCACCGTTGATGTTGCACCCTGTATATATCAATTATTCGGACGGCCATAACTTCTGGCTCGTTTAGAGTTACGGGAGATATTACCAGTCAAAACGAAGGCCTCTGTGAGTTCTACCACTTTGACAACTTTCAGCCGTCAATGGATAGGTTTAAGCCCAAAAAAGACGATCCGTATCTCGATCGGGTCTTTGATGTTTTTTACTCTTCGTTTTTTCGACATGTGGATTTTTACGTTAAAACGGGTTTACCATGGCTGGTCTTCGATTTACCATCGCTGGAGAGTGGTGCACCATGGTACTGTTCCGTTTCAAATCCATGCACGCATTTCTAAAAGTCGTACGACACTGTTTCGCCATTTCGGACGGATGTTGCACTTTGCACCGTTGATGTTGCACCCTTTAGATATCAATTATTCGGACGGCCATAACTTCTGGCTCGTTTAGAGTTACGGGAGCCATATCCAGTCAAAACGATGGTTTCTGTGCGTTTTACGGCTTTGACAGCTTTCAGCCATCAATGGATAGTTTAAGGCCCAAAAAAGACGATCCGAATCTCGATCTGGTCTCGGATGTTTTTTACCCTTCGTTTTTTCGACACGTGGATTTTTACGGTAAAACGGGATTACCATGGCTGGTCTTCGATTTACCGTCGCTGGAGAGTGGTGCACCATGGTACTGTTCTGTTTCAAATCCATGCACGCATTTCTAAAAGTCGTACGACACTGTTTCGCCATTTCGAACGGATGCACCTTGCACCGTGGATGTTGCACCCTGTAGATATCGATTATTCGGACGGTCATAACTTCTGGCTCGTTTAGAGTTTCAGGAGCCATAACCAGTCAAAACGAAGGCCTTTGTGAGTTCTACGGCTTTGACAGCTTTCAGCTGTCAATGGATAGTTTAAAGCCCAAAAAAGACTATCCGAATGTCGATCAGGTCTCGGATGTTTTTTACCCTTCGTTTTTTCGGCACGTGGATTTTTACTTTAAAACGGGATTACCGTGGCTGGTCTTCGATTTACCATCGCTGGAGAGTGGTGCACCGTGATACTGTTCCATTTCAAATCCATGCACGCATTTCTAAAAGCCGTACGACACTATTTCCCCATTTCAGACGGATGTTGCACCTTGCACTGTTGATGTTGCTCCCTCTAGAAATCAATTATTCGGACGGCCATAACTTCTGGCTCGTTTAGAGTTACGGGAGCCATAACCAGTCAAAACGAAGGCCTCTGTGAGTTCTACGGCCTTGACAGCTTTCAGCCATCAATGGATAGTTTAAAGCCCAAAAAAGACTATCCGAATCTCGATCGGGTCTCGGATGTTTTTTACCCTTCGTTTTTACGACACGTGGATTTTTACGTTAAAACGTGATTACCGTGGCTGGTCTTTGATTTACCATCGCTGGAGAGTGGTGCACCATGGTACTGTTCCATTTCAAATCCATGCATGCATTTCTAAAAGTCGTATGACACTGTTTCGTCATATCGGACGGATGTTGCACCTTGCACCGTTGATGTTGCACCCTGTAGATATCGATTGTTCGGACGGCCATAACTTTTGTCTCGTTTAGAGTTACGCGAGCCATAACCAGTCAAAACGAAGGCCTCTGTGAGTTCTACGGGTTCGACAGCTTTTAGCCGTCAATGGATAGTTTAAAGCCCAAAAAAGACTATCCGAATCTCGATCGGGTCTCGGATGTTTTTTACCCTTCATTTTTTCGACACGTGGATTTTTACGTTAAAACGTAATTACCGGGGCTGGTCTTCGATTTACCATCGCTGGAGAGTGGTGCACCATGGTACTGTTCTGTTTCAAAAGCATGCACGCATTTCTAAAAGTCGTACGGCACTGTTTCGCCATTTCGAACGGATGTTGCACCTTGCAGCGTGGATGTTGCACCCTGTAGATATCGATTATTCGGACGGTCATAGCTTTTGGCTCGTAGAGTTATGGGAGCCATAACCTGTCAAAACGAAGGCCTCTGTGAGTTCTACGGCTTTGACAGCTTTCAGCTGTCGAGGGAAAGTTTAAAGCCCAAAAAAGACTATCTGAATCTCGATCGGGTCTCGGATGTTTTTACCCTATGTTTTTTCGACACGTGGATTTTTACGTTAAAACGGGATTACCGTGGATGGTCTTCGATTTACCATCGCTGGAGAGTGGTGCACCATGGTACTGTTCCGTTTCAAATCCATGCACGCATTTCTAAAAGTTGTATGGCACTGTTTCGCCATTTCGAACGGATGTTGTACCTTGCACCGTGGATGTTGCACCCTATAGATATCGATTATTCGGACGGCCGTAACTTCTGGCTCGTTTAGAGTTACGGGAGCCATAACCAGTCAAAAAGAAGGCCTCTGTGAGTTCTACGACTTCGAAAGCTTTCAGCCGTCAATGGATAGTTTAAAGCCCAAAAAAGACGATCCGAATCTCGATCGGGTCTCTAATGTTTTTTACCCTTCTTTTTTTCGACACGTGGATTTTTACGTTAAAACGGGATTACCGTGGCTGGTCTTCGATTTACCATCCCCGAAGAGTGGTGCACCATGATACTGTACCGTTTCAAATCCATGCATGCATTTCTAAAATTCGTACGACACTGTTTCCCCATTTCGGACGGATGTTGCACCTTGCACCGTTGATGTTGCACCCTGTAGATATCAATTATTCGAACGGCCATAACTTCTGGCGCGTTTAGAGTTACGGGAGCCATAACTAGTCAAAACGAAGGCCTCTGTGAGTTCTATGACTTTGACAGCTTTCAGTCATCAATGAATAGTTTAAAGCCCTAAACAGACTATCCGAATCTCGATCGGGTCTCGGATGTTTTTTAACCTTCGTTTTTCGACACGTGGCTTTTTTCGTTAAAACGGGATTACCGTGGTTGGTCTTCGATTTACCATCGTGGGAGAGTGGTGCACCATGGTACTTTTCCATTTTTAATCCATGCACGCATTTCTAAGAGCCGTACGGCACTGTTTCCCCATTTCGGACAGATGTTGCACCTTCACCGTGGATGTTGCACCCAGTAGATATCGATTATTTGGACGGCCATAACTTCTTGCTTGTTTAGAGTTACGGGAGCCATAACCAGTGAAAACGAAGGCCTCTGTGAGTTCTACGACTTCGACAGCTTTCAGCCTTCAATGTATTGTTTAATGCCCAAAAAAGACGATCCGAATCTGGATCGGGTCTCGGATGTTTTTACCCTTCGTTTTTTCGACATGTGGATTTTTACGGTAAAACGGGATTACCGTGGCTGGTCTTCGATTTACCATCGCTGGAGAGTGGTGCACCATGGTACTGTCCTGTTTCAAATCCATGCACGCATTTATGAAAGTCGTACGGCACTGTTTCGCCATTTCGAACGGATGTTGCACCTTGCACCGTGGATGTTGCACCCTGTAGATATCGATTATTCGGACGGTCATAACTTCTGGCTCGTTTAGAGTTATGGGAGCCATAACCAGTCAAAACGAAGGCCTCTGTGAGTTCTACGGCTTTTATAGCTTTAAGCTTTCAATGGATAGTTTAAAGCGCAAAAAACACTATCCGAATCTCGATCGGGCCTCGGATGCTTTTTACCCTTCGTTTTTTCGACACGTGGATTTCTACGTTAAAACGGGATTACCGTGGCTGGTCTTCGATTTACCATAGCTCGAGAGTGGTGCACCATGGTATTGTTCCATTTCAAATCCATGCACGCATTTCTAAAAGTCACTCGACACTGTTTCACCACTTCTGACGAATGTTGCACCTTGCACCGTTGAAGTTGCACCCTGTAGATATCAATTATTCGGACGGCCATAACTTCTGGCTCGTTTAGAGTTACGGGAGCAATAACCAGTCAAAACGAAGGCCTCTGTGAGTTCTATGGCTTTGACAGCTTTCAGCCGTCAATGGACAGTTTAAAGCCCAAAAAAGACTAACCTAATCTCGATCGGGTCTCGGATGTAATTTACCCTTTGTTTTTTCGACACGTGGATTTTTACGTTAAAACGGGATTACCGTGGCTGGTCTTCGATTTACCATCGCTGGAGAGTGGTGCACCACGGTACTGTTCCGTTTCAAAACCATGCACTCATTTCTAAAAGTCGTACGGCACTGTTTCCCCATTTCGGACGGATGTTGCACCTTGCACCGTGGATGTTGCACCCAGTAGATATCGATTACTCGGACGACCATAACTTCTGGCTCGTTTAGAGTTACGGGAGCCATAACCAGTCAAAACGAAGGCCTTTGTGATTTCTACGTCTTTGACAGCTTTTAGCCGTCAATGGATGGTTTAAAACCTAAAAAAGACGATCCGAATCTCGATCGGGTCTCGGATGTTTTTTACCCTTCGTTTTTTCGACACGTGGATTTTTACTGTAAAATGGGATTACCGTGGCTGGTCTTTGATTTACTATCGCTGGAGAGTGATGCACCATGGTACTGTTCCATTTCAAATCCATGCATGCATTTCTAAAAGTCGTATGGCACTGTTTCGCCATTTCGAACGGATGTCGCACCTTGCACTGTGGATGTTACACCCTGTAGACATCGATTATTCGAACGGCCATAACTTCTGGCTCGCTTAGAGTTACGGGAGCCATAACTAGTCAAAACGAAGGCCTCTGTGAGTTCTACGTCTTTGACAGCTTTCAGCCGTCAATGGATAGTTTAAAGCCTAAAAAAGACGATCCGAATCTCGATCGGGTCTTTGATGTTTTTTACCCTTCGTTTTTTCGACACGTGGATTTTTACGTTAAAACGGGATTACCGTGGCTGGTCTTTGATTTACCATCGCTGGAGAGTGGTGCACCATGGTACTGTACCGTTTCAAATCCATGCATGCATTTCTAAAATTCGTACGACACTGTTTCCCCATTTCGGATGGATGTTGCACCTTGCACCGTTGATGTTGCACCCTGTAGATATCAATTATTCGGACGGCCATAACTTCTGGCTCGTTTAGAGTTACGGTAGCCATAACCAGTCAAAACGAAGGCCTCTGTGAGTTCTACGGCTTTGACAGCTTTCAGCCGTCAATGGATAGTTTAAAGCCCAAAAAAGACTATCCGAATCTCGATCGGGTCTCGGATGTTTTTTATCCTTCGTTTCTTCGACACGTGGATTTTTACGTTAAAACGGGATTACCGTGGCTGGTCTTCAATTTACCATCGCTGGAGAATGGTGCACCATGGTACTATTCCATTTCAAACCCATGCACGCATTTCTAAAAGTCATACGTCGTTGTTTCCCTATTTCGGACGGATGTTGCACCTTGCACCGTGGATGTTGCACCCAGTAGATATCGACTATTCGGACGGCCGTAACCTGGCTCGTTTAGAGTTACGGGAGCCATAACTAGTCAAAACAAAGGCCTCTGTGAGTTCTATGTCTTTGACAGCTTTCAGCCGTCAATGGATAGTTTAAAGCCCAAAAAAGATGATCCGAATCTCGATCGGGCCTCGGATGTTTTTTAACCTTCGTTTTTTCGACACGTGGATTTTTACGGTAAAACGGGATTACCGTAGCTGGTCTTCGATTTACCATCGCTGGAGAGTGGTGCACCATGGTACTGTTCCATTTCAAATCCATGCACGCATTTCTAAAAATCATACGGTGTTATCCCGCCTTTTGGCAAGGCCGAGATACCAAGGAACTGACTGGAAAATAAGGGTCACATGTCGTCAATTTTGAATGATTGTTGGTTTACTACACATATCGATGAATTTTTTCCGAGTCCGGATCGAGGTACGATTGATATGACACGTCAAGCGAAGCTGTGGAAACCAACATTCCAAATTTTGAGGCAATCCGAGTTTGTATGATCAAGTTATCGCCAATGGAAAGCGGAGGAGACAACCACAGTTCGAATCGATCAAAGAGGAGTTTAGGTTCGAATCCATAAGATAGCCTCACAATCGAACCCATAAACAATGCATTGGTTCAAATCCATCCTCCCAGAGCGTTGCCTCGAATCCATGAAGAGTTCCTTTGCTTCGACTCCATCGGGCAAGCCCTCACTTCGAATCCATCCAAAGCACTCCCTGCTTCGAATCCATCAGGGACATGCCTTCGTTTGAATCCATCAGAGGTAGCCACGCTTCGAATCCATCAGAACCTACCTTGGTTTGAATCCCTTGAAGTATTCCCATCTTCGACTCCATCCCATGAAAGTCCTTCGAATCCATCAAGCGGAGAAGTCTTTGCATCGACCATCTATGAAATACTCTGACCAATACAAAGGGCACGTACGAGGATACCTTCGAATCCATAACTTCGAATCCACCAAGTCATAGCAGCTAAAACCAAGGATTTGACCCAGTAAACTCGGAGAAAAAGGTGGGTCAACCCGAGAAGCGTGCGCGCCACGTCACCAGGCACATGCTTGACCGATCGATTCGACCTTATCGATTCAGAGGGATCGATTCGAAGCACGTATGTCAACTGAAAATGCAATCTTGAATCGATCATAACTTGAGATTTACAAGTCCGATTGCTACGAAATTTTCACAAGAGCTTGCATATACATAGAAGAATGTTCATGCCAAGTTTCATCACGATTGGACACTTTTTTGATCGATTCGAACCAAGGGTCGAATCGATCCCAAAGTGGGCTCGGATCTCCAGAATTCGGCCATGTGGGCCCCTACATGTGCCAGGAGTGGTCTCTCCGAATTTTAGGCGAAATATCAGCCTCCAGCACTTATAAATAGAGCCCCCGGTCATTCAGAAAGGGGATCGGAGAATTTTAGAGATAAAGCACGTCCAGACGCTGCCAGAATTGCTTCAGAGCACCACTGCTGCCTTTGATTTTGAATTTTGGCTTACTACTTGCTGTACTTTGACATTAAAAAGTTGTATTCTCCGAATATCAAGCAATAAAGTAACAAAACTTCATAGTGGACGTAGGCAAATCGCCGAACCACTCTAAATCGTTGTCTCTTGTGCAATTTACTTCTTGCTATTTGGAGTTTTTGTTAGATAATCCACGTTTTAATTTACTTTCTTCATTTATTATCTCTTCAAAACTTCCGATGAGTGTTGTGCCCAATTTTGACACAAACACTTTGGTGCTTTAACTGAGAAAACCCAGTTTTTCCTCCTGCTCCTTGGATCTATCTTCGATATCGGATTGCGTAAATCTAAGAGAGATATCCAGACTTCACATTCAGATTCCTTCCGTTCTATTCAGATTTGTTAAGAGTCTAGGAAAGGATTCAACGCTTCAAGATGGTGAGTACAAGAACCACTTCAAACGTTGGTGATCAAGAAGGTTGGGATAGGCAAAATCCCACATAGCTACAGTTTACCAGTCAAGATGCTGCTGGGCATACGGATTAGTCAGGTTTGGTCACAAGACAAGAGTTCCAGGCGCTACTCCAGGAACTAACCCAAAGCCGACAACAGCTAACTGAGCAGTTGCGCGCGAACGTTGAGTTGACCAATCAACTAAATCGCCAAAATCGAAGAAGATCCAGAAGGGATCAAGCTCCTCATTCTTCCACCGAAAGCTCTGCTTCATCTGACTAAAATAACAGATCTATCTGTCCCAGGCTAGACGGAAACCATGCGCAAGATGCTGATTATCAACAGGCGTTAACCGTTGGGCAAATTAGGGTTGGCCCATCTACGAGCTTCTGTTATCCCGCCTTTTGGAAAGGCCGAGATACCAAGGAAATGACTGGAAAATAAGGGTCACATGTCCTCAATTTTGAATGATTGTTGGTGTTTGCGCCAAAATTGGTCACAAACACCCGATATCGTGAAAGGACCCGTTCGCAGTCGCAAGTCACACAAATCAGCAATAATCAATATTGAACTCAGATCTAAGCAATAACAATCAGAGTAATTCAGCAATCACAATCACAAACACAGGATTTATAGAGGTTCGACGATGTCGCCTACGTCCACTTTGAAGTTTTCTCTCTTTATTGATTATTCTCTTGATGATTACAGTGGTTACATCAAGTTACAATGGATTATAGCTTTGAAACTCGAATGGAACAATGATGATAAGGTGTAGAATTGAATCTGGTAGAGCCTTGGTGCTTCAGAATTCCGATCCCCTTTCCTGAATGACCTGGGGCTCTATTTATAGGCGTAGGAGGCTGAGATTTCGCCTAAAATCCGGAGAGACCACTTCTGGCATGTGAGGGGGCCCATACGGCCGAATTCTGGAGGTCCGGGCCCACTTTGGGATCGATTCGACCCTTGGTTCGAATCGATCAAAAAAGTGTCCAATCGAGATGAAATTTGGTATGGACATTTTTCAACATGTAAGCAAACTCCTGTAAAAATTTCATGACATTTGGACTTGTAAATCTCGAGCTATGATCGATTCAAGATTGCATTTCCGGTTGTCATGCTTGGTTCGAATCGATCAGGTTCGAATCGATAGGGTCGAATCGATAGGGTCGAATCGATCAAGGTTGAATCGATAGGGTCGAATCGATAGGGTCGAATCGATAGGGTTGAATCGATCAGGGTTGAATCGATAGGGTCGAATCGATCAGGGTCGAATCGATAGGGTCGAATCGATAGGGTCGAATCGATTATGGTTGAATCAATAGTGTCGAATCGGTCAGGGTCGAATCGATAGGGTCGAATCGATCAGGGTCGAATCGATAGGGTCGAATCGATCAAGGTTGAATCGATCATAACTTGAGCGTATGAACTCGGATTGACTTGAAATTTGAAACGCTGGCATCTACAGCTTTACTCATCATGTTTTGTCAATTACGGCCCGATCCGGACTCGGACAAAATTCATCGATATCCATGGTCATCCTGCAATGCATGGTTGATATTCAAGAATAGCTATCATTGATTTTCAGCTGATTTTTGGGTATCTCAACTTTGCAAAAAGTTGGGATAACACTTTGCCCCTCAAAACATGCCTTGCGGTAGGAAGGCGTGTTTTGTAATGCCATGAGATGGACGTTCATATCCTGTTGATGTCCTGCAAAGGAAGTTATAGTTTTATGTGATCTCAAATAACGACCGTTCGGGATCAAGATATTTGAGATGAAGTGCGACCGTTCATGGTCAAGCGCCTGATTTCAAATGACGATCGTTCGTGATCAAGCCATCGAGGTGAAGTGCGACTGTGCGCGGTTAAGTGGCGGACCTCAAATGACGACCGTTCGCGATCGAGCCATTTGAGGTGAGATGAGTTGTGCCGTTCAAGGCGAGTTGTGACCGTTCGCGATCATGTGCCGTTCAAGGCGATTTTGTGACCGTTCGAGGTCGGGTGACATTCGTGGCGATTTTGTGACCGTTCGAGGTCGGGTGCCGTTCGTGGCGATTTTGTGACTGTTCAAAGTCGGGTGCCGTTCAAGGCGAGAAAGTGTGCCTGGGAGGGCTTGGTATTATCGATACCAGGCTCACGTTCGCGTGGGTCCTTGGATCGTTTGTCAGGGCGGTTTATCGCCATCTCAGAGCATGCCTAAGGACCGTTCGCGACCCCGTACATGTGTAAGTAGCTTAGCCATTTCAGAATTATCAGGATCAAATATCTATTCAACGGATGAATTTTAAAATAGAAATGTCCAAACAAACTAAGTTCAAATGTACAAATCAACACGAAACAAAAAGCAAAGCAAAGATGTTAAAGTGTAAGTTCCCACTACGAAACAGTCAATGATCATTCAGAGCATGCCTGGAGAACGGTCGCGATCTCGTACATGTGTAAATGATTTAATTGTGTTAGTGGAAGCTTGCGACTTGTTCATCGTTATTTTAATTAATTGATAACCAAACGATGTCCTTGTTCAGGGTTGCCCTTAGCTGATGTAGACGGTGGCCGCTCTGGCTCCACCGCTGAAGCTCGTCTCCTCACATATTGAAGGAGCATACCGTTCCTGATATTCCCTTCCACCTCGTCCTTCAGATGCCTACAATCATTAGTGTTATGACCATTTAATTCATGAAGTACACAAAACTTATCTGATCTCCTTTCGTCAGAAGTTGGATCCTTTCGCATCATTCTACGATAGGGAACCTGCTCTTTGGTATCCTGATAAATGCGCTCCAAATTCTCAGTCAGCTCCGTGTAAGTAGTGAATCGCGGCTCCCTTCGTTGTCGCTTTGACCTGTCATTATAATCCTTATCCTTTCATTTTCCTTTATCCTTGCCTGAGTCCTTTTCAAAAGGCTTTTTGTCTTTAAGCACATAAACTTCTATTCCCTCTCCTTCTTCTCTTTCTACATTCACATCCTCTAATCGTAAAAACTTTTCTGCCTCGTTGTAGAATTCCTCTAGATCCACGGGTGGATCTTTAGTCAATGAATTTTTGAACTCTGTGCCGTCAGTTACTCCGGACACAGCTGCCATCACCACCATAGATGGATCTGCTCGATCCATCAAAGCTGCTGCTGCATTGAATCACGCTGGATAACTCCTCAAGGTCTCTCCGGCCTTTTGCTTTAGGGTTGCCAAAGTCATCACATTCTTGGGTCTTGTAATGTGAACCCTGAATTGCCTCATAAATCTCTCAACTAAACCATTCCACGTTCCGATGGATCCATTCTCCAATTGTCTAAACCACAATGCTGCAATATCCGCCAAGTACAATGGAAAGCACCAGGCCATAACCTCCTCTGATGCCCCCAGCACTTCCATATGCCTCATATACTTCGTTAGATGAACCGTGGGATCCGTTCTCCCGTCATACATGTCCAACGATGGTAATTTGAAATCCGATGGGTTCCTAGCTCGTCTGATTGCTGGAGTAAAAGGACTCTTATTAACATCTTCCAAATCCTTGTTCACTAATCCGCCTCTCATGGCTCGCCTGACTATCTCTCCCAACTTGTCATTGTCTCCGAGATACAATCTTCGTTCACCACTTTCAACCTGCCCCTCGAGTTCACGAGGGAACCCCGGAATCTGCCCCCCGACTGAGCATTCGCTCCTCTACTACTCCTGGGTTGCGCAGATGTTCCTCTCTCTCTCTCTTAAATTGGGTTAATGTTCTCCATGGGTGTGCCTCCTAATCCAGGCGCTACGCCGGATGGTCTTGCTTCGTTCTGAACTCCATCCGCTTCTCTATTCTGTGCTCCAAGTTGTCCTATCTGTTGGAACAAACTTTGGATCAGCTCCTCTTGTTTCTTCATCATCGTCTCCATCTCGTCCCTAGCGATGAAGATCGATGCTTGATTCGCTCCTGAAGAAGCCGCTTGGCTTCCTTGGTGTTCACTTCTCTCTGGCCTTTGTTTCTTACTTGTCTGTCTCATCATGATTTCTCAAATCTGAACTTTCAAACTTTCTAAACCAACTTCTAATTGGTAGAACTCCTGAGTTCAATTCTCAGTGAAAGCATCAACATGTTTGCGCCAAAATTGGTCACAAACACCCGATATCGTGAAAGCACCCGTTCGCAGTCGCAAGTCACACAAATCAGCAATAATCAATATTGAACTCAGATCTAAGCAATAACAATCAGAGTAATTCAGCAATCACAATCACAAACACAGGATTTATAGTGGTTCGGCGATCTTGCCTACGTCCACTTTGAAGTTTTCTCTCTTTATTGATTATTCTCTTGATGATTACAGTGGTTACATCAAGTTACAATGGATTATAGATTTGAAACACGAATGGAACAACGATGATAAGGTGTAGAATTGAATCTGGTAGAGTCTTGGCGCTTCAGAATTCCGATCCCCTTTCCTGAATGACCTGGGGCTCTATTTATAGGCGTAGGAGGCTGATATTTCGCCTAAAATCCGGGGAGACCACTTCTGGCACGTGAGGGGCCCATACGGCCGAATTCTGGAGGTCCGGGCCCACTTTGGGATCGATTCAACCCTTGGTTCGAATCGATCAAGAAAGTGTCCAATCGAGATGAAATTTGGTGTGGACATTCTTCAACATGTAAGCAAACTCCTGTAAGAATTTCATGGCATTTGGACTTGTAAATCTCGAGTTATGATCGATTCAAGATTGCATTTCCGGTTGTCATGCTTGGTTCGAATAGATAGGGTCGAATCGATAGGGTCGAATCGATAGGGTCGAATCGATCAGGGTCGAATCGATAGGGTCGATTCGATAGGGTCGAATTGATCAAGGTTGAATCGATAGGGTCGAATCGATAAGGGTCGAATAGATAGGGTCAAATCGATAGGGTCGAATCGATCATGGTTGAATCGATAGGGTCGAATCGGTCAGGGTCGAATCGATAGGGTCGAATCGATCAAGGTTGAATCGATCATAACTTGAGCGTATGAACTCGGATTGACTTGAAATTTGAAACGCTGGCTTCTATAGCTTTAGTCATCATGTCTTGTCAATTGCGGCCCGATCCGGACTGGGACAAAATTCATCGATATCCATGGTCATCCTGCAATGCATGGTTGATATTCAAGAACAGCGATCATTGATTTTCAGCTGATTTTTGGGTATCTCAACTTTGCAAAAATTTGGGATTACAGTTGGTTTACTACAGATATCGATGAATTTGGTCCGAGTCCGAATCGGGCTACAATTGATAAGACACGTCAAGCGAAGTTGTGGAAACCAACGTTCCAAATTTCGAGGCAATCCAAGTTCGTATGCTCAAGTTATCGCCAATGGAAAGTGGAGGAGACAACCTCAGTTCGAATCGATCAAAAAGAAGTTTAGGTTCGAATCCATAAGGTAGCCTCACGATCGAACCCGTAAACCATGCATTGGTTCGAATCCATCCTCCCAGAGCCTTGCCTCGAATCCATGAAGAGCTCCTTTGCTTCGACTCCATCGGGCAAGCCCTCACTTCGAATCCATCCAAAGCACTCCCTGCTTCGAATCCATCAGGGACATGCCTTCGAATCCATCAGAGGTAGCCACGCTTCGAATCCATCCACACCTACCTAGGTTCGAATCCCTCGAAGTATTCCCATGTTCGACTCCATCCCATGAAAGTCCTTCGAATCCATCAAGTGGAGAAGTCTTCGCATCGACCATCTATGAAATACTCTGACTGATACGAAGGGAACGTACGGGGATACCTTCGAATCCACCAAGTCATAGCAGCTAAAACAAAGGATTTGACCCAGTAAACTCAAAGAAAAAGGTGGGTCAACCAGAGAAGCGTGCGCGCCACGTCACCAGGCACATCCTCGACCGATCGATTCGACACTATCGATTCGGAGGGATCGATTCGAAGCACGTATATCAACTGAAAATGCAATTTTGAATCGATCATAACTTGAGATTTACATGTCCAAACTCTACGAAATTTTCATAGGAGCTTGCATATACATAGAAGAATGTCCATGCCAAGTTTCATCATGATTGGACACTTTTTTGATCGATTCGAACCAAGGGTCGAATCGATCCCAAAGTGGGCCCGAATCTCCAGAATTCGGCCATGTGGGCCCCCACACGTGCCAGAAGTGGTCTCCACGAATTTTAGGCAAAATATCAGCCTCCGACACTTATAAATAGAGCGCCCGGTCATTCAAAAAGGGGATCGGAGAATTTTAGAGATAAAGCACGTCCAAACGCTGCCAGAATTGCTTCAGAGCACCACAACTGCCTTTGATTTCGAATTTTGGCTTACTACTTGCTATACTTTGACATTAAAAGTTGTATTCTCCGAATATCAAGCAATAAAGTAACAAAACTTCATAGTGGACGTAGGCAAATCGCTGAACCACTCTAAATCGGTTTCTCTTGTGCAATTTACTTCCTGCTATTTGGAGTTTTTTTTAGATAATCCACGTTTTAATTTACTTTCTTCATTTATTATCTCTTCAAAAACTTCCGACGAGTGTTGTGCCCAATTTTGACACAAACACTTTGGTGCTTTCACTGAGAGAAAACCCAGTTTTTCCTCCTGCTCCTTGGATCTATCTTCGATATCGGATTGCATAAATCTAAGAGAGAGATCCAGACCTCATATTCAGATTCCTTCCCTTCTATTCAGATTTGTTCAAAGCCTAGGAAAGGATTCAACGCTTCAAGATGGTGAGTACAAGAACTACTTCAAACGTTGGTGATCAAGAAGGTCGGGATAGGCAAAATCCCACATAGCTACAGTCTACCAGTCAAGATGCTGCTGGGCATACGGATCAGTCAGGTCCGGTCACAAGACAAGAGTTCCATGCACTACTCCAGGAACTAACCCAAAGCCAACAACAGCTAACTGAGCAGTTGCGCGCTAACGTTGAGTTGACTAATCAACTAAATCGCCAAAAGCGAAGAAGATCCAGAAGGGATCAAGCTCCTCATTCTTCCACCGAAAGCTCTGCTTCATCCGACTACAATAACAGATCTACCCGTCCCAGGCTAGACGGAACCAATGCGCAAGTTGTTGACTATCAACAGGCATTAACCGTTGGGCAAATAAGAGTTGGCCCATCTACCAGCTTCCATACTGGACCCTCCTCCCGAGGAGGCACTATTCCACAATACACTGCAGATGATCGAGCTGCCATAGCCGCTGCAGTTGACATAGGATTTAATACCCGAGATCACTCCAATCAAAATTATCATCATCAGGGACATGCTCCAGAGCCATATGTACCAGAAGACGTCGAGCCAAGGAGGCGAGATACGGATCGTCGACAGCGCCCGATCCCACCTAGCACTGTGGAACCCGACCACACTTTAGCTCACCACACACAGAATGTTCCAATACAAGACTTCTCATCCATGGTACGACAAATGATTCGCGAGAGTCAAGGCCTAACAAATGACGATTGGGGAATCCCCCGAAGTCATACCCCGTTTACTGATGACATATTGTATGCTGAACCTCCTCGGCGATGCAGAATGCCAACCCTGCCTATGTATGAAGGAAATTCCGACCCAAATCAATATATTTTGAAATACGAATGGTCGATGACTGTTGCGAGAGCTGATGACGCAGTAAAGTGCCGTAGTTTTCCCATTTCCTTAGGGGGAATTGCGACGATGTGGTTTACACGATTACCGCCATGGTCTATTTCTTCATTTGATCAGTTAGCTACCGAATTTGTTGAGCAGTTTCGCATGCATATTGCCCGACCTAAAGATGTTAATACCTTATCAAGTGTCACTCAAGCTCCCGGAGAAACACTTAGACGATATTTGGAGAGATTCAATGCTTCATGTGCAGAGATCACCATCCCCAATGATAATTCTATTTTAATGGCTTTGACTAAAGGAACCGACCCTGATTTCGAGTTTGGAAATTGGTTAGCAGGAAAGCCTCCCGCATCGTTGGACCGTTTCTATTCCAAAGCCGCTCAATTCTTGAGGCAAGAGGATGCGAAACAGTCTAGGAAGCAGGACGATGTTAGGCCCAGCAGTGAAGGGATTCAGAGTAATGTTGCGGTTAAACAATCTGGAGAAAGTTCAGGAAAAGTCGAGTTGAATATTCAAAATAACAAACTCAACGATCGAGAAACGGTGATAACCGAAGCAAGAAGCAAGACCAGAATCGTGGTCCGAGACGTAGGGCCGTAATGTTTGACAGTTAAACACCGCTTAACACGTCACTGGAAAACGTATACCTACAGACTTGTAATACTATGCAATACATGAAGCCTGCTCCGAAACCTTCGTCGGAAAGGCAGATTCAAACAGGAAAGTTCTGTAGGTTTCATGAAAGTTATGGGCATAATACCAATGAGTGTAGACATTTGCAAGACCTCATTAAAAAGTTGATCAGAGAAAGAAAGTTGGACCAGTTTGTTCGGGCGCTGCAGTCTGCTGGAGCGGGCCCATCTAAACAAAATCGAACGCAGAATCAGGAAAGACAAGGTGAACCCGCTCGTACGGGCGGAAGGTTGGTTATCAATACAATAAGTGGTGGTCCCCATCCAGCAGACAGAAGCTG
This sequence comes from Allium cepa, assembly GCA_030765085.1. Taxonomy (NCBI): domain Eukaryota; kingdom Viridiplantae; phylum Streptophyta; class Magnoliopsida; order Asparagales; family Amaryllidaceae; genus Allium; species Allium cepa. The sequence continues at coordinate 248,423,519 of CM060930.1, forward strand.
GAGAGAAATGGAGTCATATGCTAGCTCGATCAGGCATGTGGACTTTGAATGTTAAAGTAACTCAGAAGACAGAACACCGGCTAAACAACAAAAGACAATGGCTGATGAAATCGTATTTAGAAATCGAGACGCCGATAAAGTCGAAGCTCCCACAATTGACCCGTTGGTCATATCCGCTCAAGTTGGTCCTGCTTGGATGAAGAGGATCTTGGTAGACAGTGGGAGTTCTGTGAACATATTGTTCAAAAGAGCATATGATTTAATGAAAATGGAAGCTAAGGACTTAAAACCTTGTCAATCATGAGTCCACGGCTTCAACGGAAGTGCGACGATACCAACCGGAATGGTTGAATTGCCGGTGGAGTTGGGAGTGGGAGAATGCCGAAGAGTTCGGATGTTGTAATTTGTTGTCTTAGATATTCCTTCCCCGTACAATGCCTTTTTGGGCCGACCGGCCCTTGCTGAATTTAGGGCTGCTATTGCCCCATGGTGTTTAACTCTGAAGTTCCCTACTGACCACGGCATAGGAGTTGTACAAGGAGATCAGGCTGCTGGAAGAGCCTGTTATGTTGCTGAGCCACGGGAGGCGTAGCAAAATGAAAAAGGAAAGGGCGTAGAGGAATCTCTCTGCGTCCGTTTTACCGACGATTGACAACTAGCGCCTGGGCCACGGCCTGGGCACCACAACCAATTCCAAAAGGATCTTGATCCAAGGGACAATGATAATAAAGAAGAGTTTATGGAAAGTCAAGCTTCTCCGGCCGCGCTAACCATCGATGTCCCGATTGACTATGATCACAATGACTCTAGAATGTTGAAGATTGGGTCTCAGCTTAACCAAGAGGCACAACAGGAATTGGTTAATTTTCTCCGGGCGAATCTCAACGTATTCGCTTGGACGCACTCTGATATGTGTGGAATCTCGTCGGACATCGCGAGCCACACTTTGAACATTGACCCGCGGTATATCCCGGTCAAGCAGAAAAGACGTGGTATGGATCCAGAGAGTTCTGCCGCCCTAAAAGAAGAGGTCGATAAGTTGAAATCAAATGGGTTCATTAGAGACGCTTTATACCCAGAGTGGGTGTCCAATCCCGTACTTGTCCGGAAACCAAACGGGAAATGGAGAACGTGTATAGATTACTCTACCAGAATAAAGCCTCCCCGAAAGACAGCTTTCCGCTTCCCCGAATCGATCAACTAGTAGATTCAACCATCGGACATGAATTGTTATCCTTCATGGATGCTTACTCAGGTTACAATCAGATCCCATGCATGTACCGGACCAAGAGCACACAAGCTTCGTAACCGACTTGGGATTGTACTGCTACAAGGTCATGCCTTTTGGGTTAAAGAATGCTGGTGCAACTTATCAACGCTTAGTCAACCGGATGTTTGCCGATCAAATTGGGAAGACTATGGAGGTTTATGTAGATGACATGTTAGAGAAATCACGATACTCCGATGATCATGTCAAAGACTTGGAGTCAATGTTTGATATCCTCCAGAAATACGGGATGAAGGTTAATCCACTAAAGTGCCATTTCGGAGTCGCATCCGGAAAATTCCTTGGGTTTATTGTCAATGCCCGAGGAATAGAGGCCAACCCTGAGAAGATCTGCACTATCAGAAATCTTCAAACTCCGAGAACCATAAAGCAAGTTCAGAGTCTTAATGGGAAATTTACAGCACTGAGCAGGTTTATCTCAAAGTCGACCGACAAATGCATTCCCTTCTTCGATTTCATTCGAAAAGGGAAACGAAACTTCGAATGGACTGCAGAATGTAAGGGCGCATTTCAATCGCTAATCCAACATCTTTCCATACCACCAATCCTTTCAAAGCCTGTAGATCATGAACAGTTATATCTCTACCTGGCGGTATCTGAAAATGCAATCAGTGCTGCATTAATTCGGGAGGAGGACCGAGTTCAAAAACAGGTCAACTACGTGAGTAAACGATTGACCGGAGCCGAGAGAAATTATCCAAAGTTTGAAAAAATGGCATATTGCCTAGTCATTGCCTCGAGGAAGCTCCGTCCATATTTCCAGGCTCATCCTATTACTGTGTACACCGATCAGCCATTACGATAGGTCCTCACGCGGCCTGAGACGGCCGGTAGGTTACTAAAGTGGAACATCGAACTGAGTCAATTCGACATCACATATACTCAAAGAAAATCCATTCACGGCCAAGTCCTAGCAGATTTTATAGCCGAATTCACTGTTTCTGAAGACTTGCCCGAGACCAGCAAATCTCCCGAATACATATGGAAGCTGTACACCGACGGTGCTTCCAACGATCGGTGTTCAGGAGCTGGGGTAGTGCTTGAAACCCCCGAGGGGCGATCCATATGTTATGATTTAAAGTTCGAGTTCCATGCAACCAACAACGAAGCCGAGTACGGAGCTCTACTTACCGGACTAAAGCTTGCCCGTGATCTGAAAATCATCGTTGTAGAGATCTACTGTGATTCCTAGTTAATAATATGTCAAGTCCGAGGAGAATATCAGGCTAAAGACCAAAGATTAGCCGCTTATCTAACTCGAGTTCTGGAGATGCTTGATCAATTCGATTACTATGCCATTTTCTACATACCCCGAGAGCACAATCAGAAAGCTGATTCATTGGCAAAGTTAGCAAGTATCGGTGAGGCTCAGCAATTGGGGGTTGTACCGGTTGAAACCCTATCCTCTCCGAGCATTGATCTAAGGGAGACCGATTTCACATTTAAAGTTGCCTCCAATAGGGAGTCGTGGATGACTCCTTATCGAGATTATATCGAACATGGTGTATTGCCCGAGCGTCGAACGAGAAAAGACAAGTTCTACGAAAGGCCTCATGATTTGTTATTCAAAATGGAGTCATGTACCGGAGAGGGTACTCTGTTCCTCTCCTCCGGTGTATCGCACATGATGAAGTCAAACGAGTGTTACACGATGTACACGAAGGAGAATGTGGCGATCACACTGGGAGGCAAGCACTTGCAAAGAAAATACTTCGATATGGGTAATATTTTCCAACTGTTAATCGCGATGCTGCAGACTATGCTAGGAAATGTGACAAATGCCAGAAACACGCTCGAATTCCTAGAGCCCCGCTTACCGAGAAAACCCAAATGGCCAGTCCTTGGCCATTTGCGGCATGGGGAATAGATATCATCGGCACATTGCCTCAGGCCAAAGGTGGCGCGAAGTACGCTATCGTCGCAGTTGATTATTTCACCAAATGGGCTGAAGCTGAGGCCCTTGCGACAATTACGACAAAGAAAGTAATCAACTTTGTAGTACGTAACATCATCTGCCATTTTGGTCTCCCACATACTATCATCACCGATAACGGAACCCAATTCGACAGTGCTGAATTCAAGAATTTCTGTCAACGATTCCACATCCATAAGAAATTCTCTGCAGTAGCGCACCCTCAAGCAAATGGTCAAGTTGAAGCTGTTAATAAAGTTATCAAGTCCATTCTAAAGAAGCGACTGGAAAAAGCTGGGGTCAAATGGGTCGACGAACTTCCTATGGCATTATGGGCCAATCGAACGACTCATAAAACGGCAACCGGTCATACCCTGTTTTCTCTATCTTATGGTTCTGAAGCCGTTATTCCAGTCGAAATGGAAGTGCACTCTCATCGTGTAATGTATTATGATCCGAAAACAAATGCCATATTACTTGCTGAATCTTTGGATTTACTCGATGAGAAGCGCGAAGATGCTGACTTGAGGGCAGCCGCATATCGAAGTCAAGTCGCCTTACTGTACAATGCCAAGGTCCGTCCGTGAACCTTCGAACTCGGTGCTCTCGTACTCAAAATGGTCTATCCGGTTCCTTCGCACATGAAGCCAAATTGGGAAGGGCCCTATGCGATTTCACAAAAACTCGGAGATGGCACATTCAAATTATCGACCGTTGACGGTCTTACTTTGCCAAGAGCTTGGAATAGTGAAAGTCTTCGTCGCTACTACATATAAAAGACTTTACTTATTTATTTTCTGTCAATTCATCCCTTTGCATTTTATTCTAGTATTTCGAGATTTAAATTTGTAATAAGGCAACTGACTTTGCCATATTTTCTCATTTCAGCAATAAAATGCCATCTCTTCGAGCCAGAGCTGTGATTTAGTGAATATGACATACAATATCACGATGCACGGAGAGCTAAGTTCCATCACGCGATGGGATTTATTCAAATAGGGAGTGACTGCGATACGACCGGTCACTCGCTAAGTGAAACCCGTGCTCGGGGGCAGAACACTACATCAACATTCACGGGGATTGATACATGACAATCCCTCCTCTACTCCAAATTCCCAGAGTGTGAATTGGAGTATAAACTTCAACTCTCGGTTCCCGGAGTGCGAACCGGAGTATAAATCCATCGCTCCCAGAGTGTGAGCCAACTCCAAATTCCCAGAGTGCGAATTGTAGTATAAACTTCAACTCTCGGTTCCCGGAGTGCGAACCGGAGTATAAATCCATCGCTCCCAGAGTTTGAGCCAACTCCAAATTCCCAGAGTGCGAATTTGAGTATAAACTTCAACTTTCGGTTCCTGGAGTGCAAGTCAGAATATAAAACTCTATCTCCAAATTCCAAGAGTATGAATTGGAACAAAAACACCAACTCTTGGTTCCCAAAACGCGAACCAGAATGTAAGTCACTAACTTCAAATTCATGGAGGGCGAATTGGAGTATAAACGTCAAATACAGGTTCCCGGAGAGCGAACTAAGTCATAGACGTTGATAATTAATAAGTTCCCAGAATACCGGCCGAACTGTTAGTTGCAAATTTTGTTAAGTCCCCGAAGTGTGGACATGTATTCAAGGCTTATGACATTTGTAAGCACGCGATAATCAACGCAATACTAAAGCAAAAGAGATAAGAGTTGTTTTTCATTTAATCAACAAACAAAAAAGGGGGTTTGATTACATGACAAAACAAAAAATAGTCCATAAAGTGGGTGTCGAGTCCACACTCATACACGGCCTAAAAAAGGAGAAGTAAAAAGAATTGCCATTTCACAACCGCATGGTAAAACGAGAAGTTCACTCCTTCTTCTTCCGGGGTCTCTTCTTTGGAGTTGAGCCGCTAGACCCACTACCCGGCTTCTTGCGAGGTTTTTTGTCCTTCTTTGGAGCATCCTCAGGATCTGGCATAATATCCACGTCTTCCTCAGAGCTGGAAGGGATAGAGATCCTTTTGTGAGGACGAACCGAAGGCAGAGAAGCCGTAACAGCTGGTGAAGCTTCGACACTAGAAGTTACAGCTATGCCGGCGAGAGAAGTAACCATTAAAGGAGTTAAGCTTGTCGGAGAAACATCACTTCCGGAACCACCGACCGTTGTCACTGCAGCCATTTCAGCGCTTATCTCAGCGAAGATTTCTTCTTCTCGGAAAGATCGAGCAGCGCTGGACACACTAACGGTCGGCATGAACGAGCTAAAAGTTGGAGCAACTCCACCCATTGCAAAGGAAGGATCGGTAAAGGGTTCACAGGGTTGCTTGAGAAGTTCCTCAATCATTTGAACATCAAACGACATTGGACTCCTCTCTCCCATCTTGCCGGTCACGGCGGTAGTTGTAATAGCCTCAGTAACGACAGCTCCTTGCATTGGCTGCGAAGTTTGTGGTACTGGAAGTGCTGGCGCATCACTTTCAGTCACTGGTCGAAAAGAAATGAGAATAATTAGTCAAATGATCTGTTCCAAGTCAATCATTCTGAAAACACTTAAACAACATTTAGAATACCTTCTTTACCTCGGCTCGGTGATGAGACGAGTTCAGAAACAGTAGTTGTACCGAGAGACAATTCCGGTCGATCCAGGTTATAAGCAGGGACGACATGTGGACCAACTGTAGCAGTAACTCCAGACGAGGTCGGGGCATCAACTGAAACATCCTCACTATAATGTGCAGCTCTAGAACCCTCGCCATTCTCCACATGGTGAAAACCAGCTCTCTCTCTCAGCAGAAACCATCGCTTCATGGAGAAGTTTCCTTTCCTCCTCGCTCAACAAGCAAGACTCGAGTTCAAATTTATCCACGGCGCCTTCAGGGAGAGATGCTTTCTTGTTTGCCACCAATTTTCTCTAAGCACTGAGCAGAAGCATAGAATAATCTCCGAGCCACGAGAGATTCCTGTGCTCAAGCACGTTAGCATTGTAAGTATCAAGGAGATCATCAAACTCGGCTTCTACTCTGAATATCTCTCCTTGAACTCTCCCTTCCACTTCTGCCTCCACTGCTTCAACTTTAGCAACCGCCGCGTCTCACTCAGCTCGGAGAGACACGGCTTGCTCACACACTTCTTAGGAGGCCATGTTAGCGTCATCTTTTTCCTTGTACAAGTCGGCAAATTTAGCCTTTAACTCCTCAAGTTCTTTGAACGCTGCATCTCGCTCGGCCTCCACGTTTTTGTACCGATGGCCCAAATCTTCAACTAAAGTACAATGCGCTTGTTGCATCTTCGCCATCTCAGCTAGTGCCTCGTCGACCTTTTTTAGCGACTCCATTTCGGCCTTACGAGAAGAGTCCGTTTCAGATTGAAGTATGTCAACAATACGGTTCTTCTGAGCCAAGTCTGCTTCTAGTTTCTCAATAACTTTGGCTCGTTCCAAGGCTACTTTCGAAGCTTTAACAGCCGCCCTGTACCATTCTTTATACTGAGCATAAAAATCCCGGGTATAGCTGAGGGCGGTGTTCACAGCCTCTTCAGGAATTCTTTTGAGGTTGGGTGGAAAGATATAGGCGTCGAAGCATATTTCTGGAAAATCTTTCTTCACTTGAGCAATTCTTATAGCCCCTTCGCCAGACGGTTCAAGAGGGGCCTCCTCCATAGTTACGGTCGTAGCCGTATCAGTTCTTGAACGATGTGGACCAGGTTTTGAGATTTATTGAGATGGCTGTTGTCGCGAAGGTTCGACTGCAGGTGCCTGGCCTCTGGATGGCGAAGGAGAACGAGAGGGAGAACGGTTCCTTCGGTCCCTATCAGAACGCTCCTGGCTAGAATAATATCGGGAATGGTCCCTTTCGCGATGCTCTTGCTCATAATACCTCCGTTCACGATCATGGTCAGAATCCCTACGACGAGACTCATAATAAGATGAAGAATGATGCACTCGTCGAAGTCTATCAAGTGTAGAAGGACGATCCGACATGGCACCTGTAAAGAAGAAACAATTCGGTTAAGTACCAAGAAAAAGCACTGCAATGCATGTGGAAGTCGTGAAGTGTTGTGAAAAGTGTATAAATGCGCAAACCCCCCGACCAACCAGAAGCGTCGATTACACTAACGGGTAAAGATTCGCTTATATCAAGCGCTCCCCGGAGCTCTTCCAACCCGGACCCGTGGTGGAGAGATACGTAGTCCGGAATGGGAATATCGTCCAGCCCTGTGAAAAGGTCTCCGGACTGGTGAGCAGAGGCGCTGGAAACAGATACCCCAGGTTTGGAACGGGTTACGACTACAGACTTCCATCTCTTAAACTTAGGTGCAGCAGCCTTGCCTTTCTGACCCTCTTCTATTCGGGAAAGGTCGGCTGCTATCTCAGTATCCGTGGGGGTTCTTTCATCATCGCTCTCTTCTCTTATCACAACGCCAAGTTTTCTTTTTGCCACTTTCTTCTTCTTCCTCGAGGCCGATTTCGCCAATCCTTCAATTACAATACTCTGGCTCATCCCAATCAAACCCAATGTCCTTAAGTTATCGTCGGTCAACAACAAGTCTATGTGCCTTTAGTCATGTGGGACCCTTTGCAAGCTTTGAACGACGCCTCTATAATGCCCACCGGTAGGTCTCGAGATGATGGCTGTAAGAGTAACAGAGTATTAGTATAAGTATTAAAAGTGGCCATTCAAAGGTAAATTATGATACATACGTTTGGATAACCATCTCTGGCAAACCCTGGGGGGCATCGAACAAAAAACCACTCCTTCTTGAAGTAACTTAGCCTGGTCCAGGCCCCAGTCACAACCTGACAGTTCCTGACCGCCTCCAGAAAAGTGAAAGACGGGCTATCACCCCTACTCTTGAAATTGAATATGTGCCTGATCTCGTTAGGCCTTGCGGGAGAAAAAGGCAATCCATAAATATGACAAAGACGTTGTTCAGTAATGCATGCCCGTTGGGATGGAGTTGTGAAGGAGCGATTCCTAAATACGACAGCATCTCTCCGATGTATTGGTTAAAACGAGGAAGAGATCCAGCCGCGCAGGCATGACGGTAAAAGGCAGTATGTCCTTCGGGTGGGTTATGTGGTCTGCCACTGGCACTAGGTAATAAAACATCGTCCAGGGATATGTTATGTTTCGAACATATCCGGCCCAACAGAGACTCCGAGATATTGGAATGGACAGAATCAACAGGATCTTCGGTAAATATGGCCTCCGGCAACTCATCCGGAGCCGGATCTATGACTTCAGGAGGGATTTTCGGAATCTCAAGCGCTGGAAGAGGCGAGCTTTGTGCTTCTTGTTGTTGAGAACTCGAAGATTCCATAATTAACCAACTCACCAGAAAGCGGCATCAAATACATAAAAAGCCCATGCATTCCCCCGGTGCAAAGTGTATGAGTATGTCGTGCAGTGCAAGTGCTATGCAAAACTTAAGTAGATTTTACAAGTCGAAACAAGATGTCCGAACGACGAAACTTTGAAATTTGAGAATGAAAATGACCGCCATCGCTGCCCGTCACTTTCACGCCACCCAGATGCTACTGACCAATTCAAGTATAAATTCGTTATATTTTGTTTAAGTCATGGTGCCATCGACAAGCTCCAAAAGAGAGGTCAAGTCAAATTCGATTATGTAAGGCCGAAGCTCGTCGGAGTCAAGTATGCTAAAGTTCAGTGAGTTCGTTAAAGTTCAACTTGAAATTGGTCGTAGTTCAGATATTGGAGCAAATCAGGAGAGTGGGAGTCCCAGAAGCAAGAACGTTCGAATCGACAAGAGTCGAATCGATGAACTTCGAATCGGTACGCCCCAACTCCACGTAGTTCGACTCGATGAGACCTTGGGACAGAGGATCAGTTCGAATCCATGAAGCCCTACATGGCTTCGAATCGATCAAATTTGAGCTCCTTCTAATCGATCGACATATCATTACTTCGAGTCGATCAATATTAAGCTCCTTCAAATCGATCAGAATATTGTTATTTCGAATCGATCGCCACAAGTCTTTTTTCTTTTCCTTTTGTAACCATCGATTCGAAGCTATGCATTCAAAATCGACTCGAGTCGCTCATTCTTGGATCGATGCGAAGCAATGAAAGACGACGCTCTGATCGATATGACTCTAATGGCCTCATTCCTCAGTTCCATCGAGTCGACCCACTTCGTCCAGATCTCACCACTCCTCAAAATTTTCGAGAAGAAGAGATTGAATCGATGCCAAAAAAGTTCTAAGTACTATCATTCTCATCTCGAATCGATCCCTTGATTACCTGAGTTGATTTGGTTACGAATGGAAGCGTGAAGGGTTTCGATCGATTAAAGAAAAAAACGTTTGTCTTGGCCCTGGAGAGATCGATTCGAAGAGGAGGCTATAGCAACAGTGAAAAGTAAAAAGTGAAAGTGACACCGGCTTCGCATATTTATATGGGTCTCACATAGGAAACGGGACGATTCGTCTCCCGGTCAAAATGACAGACCCCAACCGGTCACGCGCTAATCAATTCGAACAAGCCATGTTCGAGTCCATCACGTTCGAACCCATCAAGTTCGAACCCATCACATTCGAATCCATCAATACTTCGAATCCATCCATGAAGTATCGATACGAGGCATCATCGATTCGAAGGAACAACCGAACGGAGGCTGGATTGAAAGTCTTATCGACTCAAAGCACGAGGTCCATCGGGCCATCGATTCGAAAGCCATCGATTCGAACAAACATAGCTTCGAATCCATCAAAGACCACCGATGAAAATGGACGAAATCGTTTCAATGTGAAAATTACTTGTCTACCCTTTACATCGATTCAGGAGAGGATCGTTACAAGAGGACGACTATAGACAATCATAAAACAGTATCTCAACTCGAATCTCAAGATCGGTTCAGGAGAGGACCGATGTGGAATTCGATAACAAACCAAACTGACAACGACTGGCAATCGCACAACGTTTACCAAAACCAAAGTGGTACATATATGCACGTGTGTATGACTAACACTTGATCTTTGACATTTACAGGGATCAAATGTTCATCTCGTCAGGGTTTCAACGACTGATAGTCAAATCGCAATCATACGACGATTAATTGCAACGATAAAGAATACAACTTTCAGAAGAGCATGTCCCGATTGTCCAACATGAAACTGCAGCTTTTCAAAGCACGTCATGTTTACACAAGACGTACTTTGGGGGGCAAATGTTATCCCGCCTTTTGGCAAGGCCGAGATACCAAGGAACTGACTGGAAAATAAGCGTCACATGTCCTCAATTTTGAATGATTGTTGGTTTACTACAAATATCGATGAATTTTGTCCGAGTCCGAATCGAGCTACGATTGATAAGACACGTCAAGCGAAGCTGTGGAAACCAACATTCCAAATTTCGAGGCAATCCGAGTTCGTATGCTCAAGTTATCGCCAATGGAAAGCGGAAGAGACAACCTCAGTTCGAATCGATCAAAGAGGAGTTTAGGTTCGAATCCATAAGATAGCCTCACGATCGAACCCATAAACCATGCATTGGTTCGAATCCATCCTCCTAGAGCCTTGCCTCGAATCCATGAAGAGCTCCTTTGCTTCGACTCCATCGAGCAAGCCCTCACTGCGAATCCATCCAAAGCACTCCCTGCTTCGAATCCATCAGGGACATGCCTTCGTTCGAATCCATCAGAGGTAGCCACGCTTCGAATCCATCCACACCTACCTTGATTCGAATCCCTCGAAGTATTCCCATCTTCGACTCCATCCCATGAAAGTCCTTCGAATCCATCAAGCGGAGAAGTCTTCGCATCGACCATCTATGAAATACTCTGACCGATACGAAGGGCACGTACGAGGATACCTTCGAATCCATAACTTCGAATCCACCAAGTCATAGCAGCTAAAACCAATGATTTGACCCAGTAAACTCGGAGAAAAAGGTGGGTCAACCCGAGAAGCGCACGCGCCACGTCACCAGGCACATGCTCGACCGATCGATTCGACCCTATCGATTCGGAGGGATCGATTCGAAGCACGTATGTCAACTGAAAATGCAATCTTGAATTGATCATAACTTGAGATTTACAAGTCCAAATGCTACGAAATTTTCACAGGAGCTTGCATATACATAGAAGAATGTCCACGCCAAGTTTCATCACGATTGGACACTTTTTTGATCGATTCGAACCAAGGGTCGAATCGATCCCAAAGAGGGCTCCGATCTCCAGAATTCGGCCATGTGGGCCCCCACACGTGCCAGGAGTGGTCTCCCCGAATTTTAGGCGAAATATCAGCCTCCAGCACTTATAAATAGAGCCCCCGGTCATTCAGAAAGGGGATCGGAGAATTTTAGAGATAAAGCACGTCCAGACGCTACCAGAATTGCTTCAGAGCACCACTGCTGCCTTTGATTTTGAATTTTGGCTTACTACTTGCTGTACTTTGACATTAAAAAGTTGTATTCTCCGAATATGAAGCAATAAAGTAACAAAACTTCATAGTGGACGTAGGCAAATCGCTGAACCACTCTAAATCGTTGTCTCTTGTGCAATTTACTTCCTGCTATTTGGAGTTTTTTTTAGATAATCCACGTTTTAATTTACTTTCTTCGTTTATTATCTCTTCAAAAACTTCCGACGAGTGCTGTGCCCAATTTTGACACAAACATATGGCATTGTTTCGCCATTTCGAACGAATGTTGCACCTTGAACCGTGGATGTTGCACCCTGTAGATATCGATTATTCGGACGGCCATAACTTCTGCCTCGTTTAGAGTTACGGGAGACATAACCAGTCAAAATGAAGGCCTCTGTGAGTTCTACGGCTTTGACCGCTTTCAGCCGTCAATGGATAATTTAAAGCCCAAAAAAGACGATCCGAATCTCGATCGGGTCTCTGATGTTTTTTACCCTTCGTTTTTTCGACACGTGGATTTTTACGTCAAAACGGGATTACCGTGGCTTATCTTCGATTTACCATCACTGGAGAGTGGTGCACCATGGTACTTTTCCGTTTCAAATCCATGCACGCATTTCTAAAAGTCGTAAGACACTGTTTCGCCATTTCGAACGGATGTTGCACCTTGCACCGTGGATGTTGCACCCTGTAGATATCGATTATTCGGACGGCCATAACTTCTGGCTCGTTTAGAGTTACGGGAGCCATAACCAGCCAAAACGAGGGCCTCTGTGAGTTCTACGGCTTTGACAACTTTCAGCCGTCAATGGACAGTTTAATGCCCAAAAAAGACGATCCGAATCTCGATCGGGTCTCTGATGTTTTTTACCCTTCGTTTTTTCGACACGTGGATTTTTACGTTAAAACAGGATTAACGTGGCTGGTCTTCGATTTACCATTGCTGGAGAGTGGTGCACCATGGTACTGTTCCATTTCAAATCCATGCACGCATTTCTAAAAGTCGTACGGCACTGTTGCGCCATTTCGAACGGATGTCGCACCTTGCACCGTGCATGTTGCACCCTGTAGATATCGATTATTCGGACGATCATGGTGCAACGTTTAGAGTTACGGGAGCCATAAACAGTCAAAACGAAGGCCTCTGTGGGTTCTACGGCTTTGACAGCTTTCAGCCGTCAATGGATAGTTTAAAGCCCAAAAATGACGATCCGAATCTCGATCGGGTCTCTAATGTTTTTTACCCTTCGTTTTTTCAACACGTGGATTTTTACGTTAAAACGGGATTACCGTGGCTGGTCTTCGATTTACCATCGCTGGAGAGTGGTGCACGATGGTACTGTTCCGTTTCAAATCCATGCACACATTTTTAAAAGTTGTACGACACTGTTTCGCCATTTCGGACGGATGTTGCACCTTGCACTGTTGATGTTGCACCCTGTAGATATCTATTATTCGGACGGCCGTAACTTCTGGCTCGTTTAGAGTTACGGGACCCATAACCAGTCAAAACGAAGTCCTGTGTGAGTTCTAGGGCTTTGACAGGTTTCAGCCGTCAATGGATAGTTTAAAGCCCAAAAACGACTATCCGAATCTCGATCGCGACTCGGATGTTTTTTACCCTTCGTTTTTTCGACACGTGGATTTTTACGTTAAAACGGGATTACCGTGGCTGGTCTTCGATTTACCATCGATGGAGAGTGGTTTACCATGGTACTGTTCCGTTTCAAATCCATGCACGCATTTCTAAAAGTCATACGTCACTGTTTCCCCATTTCGAACGGATGTTGCACCTTGCACCGTGGATGCTACACCCAGTAGATATCGATTATTCGGACGGCCATAACTTCTGGCTCGTTTAGAGTTACGGGAGCCATAACCAGTCAAAACGAAGGCCTCTGTGAGTTCTACATCTTTGACAGCTTTCAGCCATCAGTGGATAGTTTAAAGCCCAAAAAAGACGATCCGAATCTCGATCGGGTCTCGGATGTTTTCTAACCTTCGTTTTTTCGACACGTGGATTTTTACGGTAAAACGGGATTACCGTGGCTGGTCTTCGATTTACCATCGCTGGAGAGGAGTGCACCATGGTACTGTTCCATTTCAAATCCATGCACGCATTTCTAAAAATCGTACGGCACTGTTTCGTCATTTCGAATGGATGTTGCACCTTGCACCGTGGATGTTGCACCCTGTAGATATCGATTATTCGGACGACCATAACTTCTGGCTCATTAAGTGTTACGGGAGCCATAACCAGTCAAAACGAAGGCCTCTGTGAGTTCTACGGCTTTGACAGCTTTCAGCCATCAATGGATAGTTTAAAGCCAAAAAAAGACAATCCGAATCTCGATCGGGTCTCTGATGGTTTTTACCCTTCGTTTTTCCGACACGTGGATTTTTACGTTAAAACGGGATTACCGTGGCTGGTCTTCGATTTACCATCGCTGGAGAGTGGTGCACCATGGTGCTATTCCGTTTCAAATCCATGCACGCATTTCTAAAAGTCGTACGACACTGTTTCGCAATTTCGAACGGATGTTGCACCTTGCACCGTGGATGTTGCACCCTGTAGATATCGATTATTCGAACGGCCATAACTTCTGGCTCTTTAGAGTTACGGGAGCCATAACCAGTCAAAACGAATGGCTCTGTGAGTTCTACGGCATTGATAGCTTTCAGCCATCAATGGATAGTTTAAAGCCAAAAAAAGACGATCCGAATCTCGATCGGGTCTCTGATGTTTTTTACCCTTCGTTTTTTCGACACGTGGATTTTTTCGTTAAAACGGGATTACCGTGGCTGGTCTTCGATTTACCATCGCTGGAGAGTGGTGCACCATGGTACTGTCCCATTTCAAATCCATGCATGCATTTCTAAAAGTCGTATGGCACTGTTTCGCCATTTCGAACGGATGTTGCACCTTGCACCGTGGATGTTGCACCCTGTAGATATCGATTATTCTGACGGCCATAAATTCTAGCTCGTTTAGAGTTGCGGGAGCCATAACTCAAAACGAAGGCCTCTGTGAGTTCTACGGCATTGACAACTTTCACCCGTCAATGGATAGTTTAGAGCCCAAAAAAGACGATACAAATCTCGATTGGGTCTTTGATGTTTTTTACCCTTCGTTTTTTCGACACGTGGATTTTTACATTAAAACAGGATTACCGTGGCTGGTCTTTGATTTACCATCGCTGGAGAGTGGTGCATCATGATACTGTTCTGTTTCAAATCCATGCACACATTTCTAAAAGTCGTATGGCACTGTTTCGCCATTTCGAACGGATGTTGAACCTTGTGCCGTTGATGTTGCACCTTGTATATATCAATTATTCGGACGGCCATAACTTCTGGCTCGTTTAGAGTTATGGGAGCCACAACCATTCAAAACGAAGGCCTCTGTGAGTTCCACGGCTTTGACAGCTTTCCGCCGTCAATGGATAGCTTAAACCCAAATAAAACTATCCGAATCTCGATCGGGTATCGGATGTTTTTTACTCTTCGTTTTTTCGACACGTGGATTTTTACGTTAAACTGGGATTATCGTGGCTGGTCTTCGATTTTCTATCGTTGGAGAGTGGTGCACCATGGTACTGTTCCGTTTCAAATCCATGCACGCATTTCTAAAAGTCGTACGACACTGTTTCCCCATTTCGGACGGATGTTGCACCTTGCACTGTGGATGTTGCACCCAGTAGATATCGATTATTCGGACGGCCATAACTTCTAGCTCGTTTAGAGTTACGGGAGCCATAACCAGTCAAAACGAAGGCCTCTGTGAGTTCTACGTTTTCGACAGCTTTCAGCCGTCAACGGATAGCTTAAAGCCCAAAAAAGACGATCCAAATCTCGATCGGGTCTCTGATGTTTTTTACCCTTCGTTTTTTCGACACGTGGATTTTTACGGTAAAACGGGATTACCGTGGCTGGTCTTCGATTTACCATCGCTGGAGAGTGGTGCACCATGGTAATGTTCCATTTCAAATCCATGCATGCATCTCTAAAAGTCATACGGCACTATTTCGCCATTTCGAACGGATGTTTCACCTTGCACCGTGGATGTTGCACACTGTAGATATCGATTATTCGGACGGCCATAACTTCTGGCTCGTTTAGATTTACGGGAGCCATAACCAGTTAAAACGAAGGCCTCTGTGAGTTCTTTGGCTTTGACAGCTTTCAGCCGTCAATGGATAGTTTAAAGCCCAAAAAAGACGATCCGAATCTCGATCGGGTCTCTGATGTTTTTTACCCTTCGTTTTTCGACACGTGGATTTTTACGTTAAAACGGGATTACCGTGGCTGGTCTTCGATTTACCATCGCTGGAGAGTGGTGCACCATGGTACTGTTCCGTTTCAAATCCATGCACGCATTTCTAAAAGTCGTACGCCATTTCGAACGGATGTTGCACCTTGCACTGCGGTTGTTGCACCCTATAGATATCAATTATTCGGACGACCATAACTTCTGGCTCGTTTAGAGTTACGGGAGCCATAACCAGTCCAAACGAAGGCCTCTGTGAGTTCTACGGCTTTGACAGCTTTCCGCCGTCAATGGATAGTTTAATGCCCAAAAAAGACGATCCGAATCTCGATCGGGTCTTGGATGTTTTTTACCCTTTGTTTTTTCGACACGTGGATTTTTACGTTAAAACGTGATTACCGTGGCTGGTCTTCGATTTACCATCGCTGGAGAGTGGTGCACCATGGTACTGTTCCATTTCAAATCCATACACCTATTTCTAAATGTCGTATGGCACTGTTTCCCCATTTCGGACGGATGTTGCACCTTACACCATGGATGTTGCACCCTATAGATATCGATTCTTCGGACGATCATAGCTTCTGGCTCGTTTAGAGTTATGGGAGCTATAACTAGTCAAAACAAAGGCCTCTGTGAGTTCTACAGGTGTGACAGCTTTCAACCGTCAATGGATAGTTTAAAGCCGAAAAAAGACGATCCGAATCTCGATCGGGCCTCGGATGTTTTTTACCCTTCAATTTTTCGACACGTGGATTTTAACGTTAAAACGCGATTACCGTGGCTGGTGTTCGATTTACCATCGCTGGAGAGTGATGCACCATGGTACTGTTCCGTTTCAAATCCATGCACGCATTTCTAAAAGTCGTACGACACTGTTTCCTCATTTCAGACAGATGTTGCACCTTGCACCGTTGATGTTGCACCTAGTAGATATCGATTATTCGGATGGCCATAACTTCTGGCTCGTTTAGAGTTACGGGAGCCATAACCAGTCAAAACGAAGGCCTCTATGAGTTCTACGTCTTTGACAACTTTCAGCTGTCAGTGGATAGTTTAAAGTCCAAAAAAGACGATCCGAATCTCGATCGGGTCTCGGATGTTTTTTACCCTTCGTTTTTTCGACACGTGGATTTTTACATTAAAACGTGATTACCGTGGCTGGTCTTCGATTTACCATCGCTGGTGAGTGGTGTACCATGGTACATTTCCATTTCAAATCCATACACGCATTTCTAATAGTCGTACGACACTGTTTCCCCATTTCGGACGGATGTTGCACCTTGCACCGTGGATGCTGCACCCTGTAGATATCGATTATTCGGACGACCATATCTTCTGGCTCGTTTAGAGTTACGGGAGCCATAACCAGTCAAAACGAAGGCCTCTGTGAGTTCTACGGCTTTAACAGCTTTCAACCGTCAATGGATAGTTTAAAGCCCAAAAAAGATGATACGAATCTCGATCGGGTCTCGGATGTTTTTTACCCTTCATTTTTTCGACACGTGGATTTTTACGTTAAAACGTGATTACCGTGGCTAGTCTTCGATTTACCATCGCTGGTGAGTGGTGTACCATGGTACATTTCCATTTCAAATCCATACACGCATTTCTAATAGTCGTACGACACTGTTTCCCCATTTCGGACAGATGTTGCACCTTGCACCGTGGATGCTGCACCCTGTAGATATCGATTATTCGGACGACCATATCTTCTGGCTCGTTTAGAGTTACGGGAGCCATAACCAGTCAAAACGAAGGCCTCTGTGAGTTCTGCGGCTTTAGCAGCTTTCAACCATCAATGGATAGTTTAAAGCCCAAAAAAGACGATCCGAATCTCGACCGGGTCTCGGATGTTTTTTACCCTTTGTTTTTTCGACACGTGGATTTTTACGTTAAAACGGGATTACCGTGGCTGGCGCTCGATTTACCATCGCGGGAGAGTGGTGCACAATGGTACTGTTCCATTTCAAATCCATGCACGCATTTCTAAAAGTCGTACGGCACTGTTTCCCCATTTCGAACGGATGTTGCACCATGCACTGTGGATGTTGCACACTGGAGATATCGATTATTCGGACGGCCATAACTTCTGGCTCGTTTAGAGTTACGGGAGCCATAACCAGTTAAAACGAAGGCCTCTGTGAGTTCTACGGCTTTGACAGCTTTCAGCCGTCAATGGATAGTTTAAAGCCCAAAAAAGACGATCCGAATCTCGATCGGGTCTCTGATGTTTTTTACCCTTCGTTTTTTCGACACATGGATTTTTACGTTTAAACGGGATTACCGTGGCTGGTCTTCGATTTACCATCGCTGGAGAGTGGTGCACCCTGGTACTGTTCCGTTTCAAATCCATGCATGCATTTCTAAAAGTCGTACGCCACTCCGAACGGATGTTGCACCTTGCACCGCGGTTGTTGCACCCTGTAGATATCAATTATTCGGACGGCCATAACTTCTGGCTCGTTTAGAGTTACGGGAGCCATAACCAGTCCAAACGGAGGCCTCTGTGAGTTCTATGGCTTTGACAGCTTTCCGCCGTCAATGGATAGTTTAATGCCCAAAAAAGACGATCCGAATCTCGATCGGGTCTTGGATGCTTTTTACCCTTCGTTTTTTCGACATGTGGATTTTTACGTTAAAACGTGATTACCGTGGCTGGTTTCGATTTACCATCACTGGAGGGTGGTGCACCATGGTACTGTTCCATTTCAAATCCATACACCTATTTCTAAAAGTCGTACGGCACTGTTTCCCCATTTCGGACGGATGTTGCACCTTACACCATGGATGCTGCACCCTATAGATATCGATTATTCGGACGACCATAGCTTCTGGCTCGTTTAGAGTTATGGGAGCCATAACCGGTCAAAACGAAGGCCTCTGTGAGTTCTAAGGCTGTGACAGCTTTCAACCGTCAATGGATAGTTTAAAGCCGAAAAAAGACGATCCGAATCTCGATCGGGCCTCGGATGTTTTTTACCCTTCAATTTTTCGACACGTGGATTTTAACGTTAAAACGCGATTACCGTGGCTGGTGTTCGATTTACCATCGCTGGAGAGTGATGCACCATGGTACTGTTCCATTTCAAATCCATGCACGCATTTCTAAAAGTCGTACGGCACTGTTTCCTCATTTCAGACAGATGTTGCACCTTGCACCGTCGATGTTGCACCTAGTAGATATCGATTATTCGGATGGCCATAACTTCTGGCTCGTTTAGAGTTACGGGAGCCATAACCAGTCAAAACGAAGGCCTCTGTGAGTTCTACGTCTTTGAGAGCTTTCAGCCGTCAATGGATAGTTTAAAGTCCAAAAAAGACGATCCGAATCTCGATCGGGTCTCGGATGTTTTTTACCCTTCGTTTTTTCGACACATGGATTTTTACGTTAAAACGTGATTACCGTGGCTGGTCTTCGATTTACCATCGCTGGTGAGTGGTGTACCATGGTACATTTCCATTTCAAATCCATACACGCATTTCTAATAGTCGTACGACACTGTTTCCCCATTTCGGACGGATGTTGCACCTTGCACCGTGGATGCTGCACCCTGTAGATATTGATTATTCGGACGACCATATCTTATGGCTCGTTTAGAGTTACGGGAGCCATAACCAGTCAAAACGAAGACCTCTGTGAGTTCTACCGCTTTAATGGTTTTCAACCGTCAATGGATAGTTTAAAGCCCAAAAAAGACGATCCGAATCTCGATCGGGTCTCGGATGTTTTTTACCCTTCGTTTTTTCGACACGTGGATTTTTACGTTAAAACGGGATTACCGTGGCTGGTGCTCGATTTACCATCGCTGGAGCGTGGTGCACAATGGTACTGTTCCATTTCAAATCCATGCACGCATTTCTAAAAGTCGTACGGCACTGTTTCCCCATTTCGGACGGATGTTGCACCTTGCAGCGTGGATGTTGCACCCAGTAGATATCGATTATTCGAATGACCACTTCTGGCTCGTTTAGACTTACGGGAGCCATAACCAGTCAAAACGAAGGCCTCTGTGAGTTCTACGGCTTTGAATGCTTTCAGCCATCAATGGATAGTTTAAAGCCCAAAAATGACGATCCGAATCTCGATCGGGTCTCTAATATTTTTTACCCTTCGTTTTTTCGACACGTGGATTTTTACGTTAAAACGGGATCACCGTGGCTGGTCTTCGATTTACTATCGCTGGAGAGTATTGCACCATGGTACTGTTCCATTTCAAATCCATGCACGCATTTCTAAAAGTCGTACGGCACTGTTTCCCCATTTCGGACGGATGTTGCACCTTGCACCGTGGATGTTGCACCCAGTAGATATCGATTATTCGGACGGCCATAGCTTCTGGCTCTTTTAGAGCTACGGGATTCATAACAAGTCAAAACGAAGGCCTCTGTGAGTTCTACGTCTTTGACAGCTTTCTGCCGTCAATGGATAGTTTAAATCCCAAAAAAGACGATTCGAATCTCGATCGGGTCTCGGATGCTTTTTACCCTTCGTTTTTTCGACACGTGGATTTTTACGGTAAAACGGGATTACCATGGCTGGCCTTCGATTTACCATCACTGGAGAGTGGTGCACCATTGTATTGTTCCATTTCAAATCCATGCACGCATTTTTAAAATTCATACGACACTATTTCGCCATTTCGAATAGATGTTGCACCTTGTACCGTGGATGTTGCACTCTGTAGATATCGATTATTCGGACGGCCATAATTTCTGGCTCGTTTAGAGTTACTGGAGGCATAACCAGTCAAAACGAAGGCCTCTGTGAGTTCTACGGCTTTGACAGCTTTCAGCCGTCAATGGATAGTTTAAAGCCCAAAAAAGACAATCCGAATCTCGATCGGGTCTCTTATGTTTTTTACCCGTCGTTTTTTCGACACGTGGATTTTTACGTTAAAACGGGATTACCATGGCTGGTCTTCGATTTACCATCGCTGGAGGGTGGTGCTCCATGGTACTATTCCGTTTAAAATCCATGCATGCATTTCTAAAAGTCGTACGGCAATGTTTCGCCATTTTGAACGGATGTTGCACCTTGCACCGTGGATGTTGCACGCTGTAGATATCAATTATTCGGACGGCCATAACTTCTGGCTCGTTTAGAGTTACAGGAGCCATAACCAGTCAAAACAAAGGACTCTGTGAGTTCTACGGCTTTGACAGCTTTCCGCCGGCAATGGATAGTTTAAAGCCCAAAAAAGACGATCCGAATCTCGATCGGGTCTTGGATGTTTTTTACCCTTCGTTTTTTCGACACGTGGATTTTTATGTTAAAACCTGATTACCATGGCTGGTCTTCGATTTACCATCGCTGGAGAGTGGCGCACAATGGTACTGTTCCATTTCAAATCCACGCACGCATTTCTAAAAGTCGTACGGCACTGTTTCCCCATTTCGGACGGATGTTGCACCTTGCACCTTGGATGTTGCACCTTGTAGATATCGATTATTCGGACGGCCATAACTTCTGGCTCGTTTAGAGTTACGGGAGCCATAACCAGTCGAAACGAAGGCCTTTGTGAGTTCTACGTCGTTGACAGCTTTTAGCCATCAATGGATAGTTTCAAGCCCAAAAAAGACGATCCGAATCTCGATCGGGTCTCGGATGTTTTTTAACCTTCGTTTTTTCGACACATGGATTTTTACGGTAAAACGGGATTACCGTGGCTGCTCTTCGATTTACCATCGCCGGAGAGTGGTTCACCATGGTACTGTTCCGTTTCAAATCCATGCACGCATTTCTGAAAGTAGTAAGACACTGTTTTGCCATTTCGGACGGATGTTGCACCTTGCACCGTGGATGTGGCACCCTGTAGATATCGATTATTCGGACGTCCATAACTTCTGGCTCATTTAGAGTTACGGGAGCCATAACCAGTCAAAACGAAGGCCTTTGTGAGTTCTACGGCTTTGACCGCTTTCAGCCATCAATGGATAGTCCAAAGCCCAAAAAGGACGATCCGAATCTCGATCGGGTCTCTGATGTTTTTTACCCTTCGTTTTTTCGACACGTGGATTTTTACGTTAAAACGGGATTACCTTGGCTGGTCTTCGATTTACCATCGCTGGAGAGTGGTGCACCATGGTACTGTTCCATTTCAAATCCATGCATGCATTTCTAAAAGTCGTACGACACTGTTTCGCCATTTCGGACGGATGTTGCACCTTGCACCGTTGATGTTGCACCCTGTAGATATCAATTATTCGGACGGCCATAACTTCTGGCTCGTTTAGGGTTACGGGAGCCACAACCAGTCAAAACGAAGGCCTCTGTGATTTCTACGGCTTTGACAGCTTTCAGCCGTCAATGGATAGTTTAAAGCCCAAAAAAGACGATCCGAATCTCGATCGGGTCTCGGATGGTTTTTACCCTTCGTTTTTTCGACACGTGGATTTTTACGGTAAAACGGGATTACCGTGGCTGGTCTTCGATTTACCATCGCTGGAGAGTGGTGCACTGTGGTACTGTTCCATTTCAAATCCATGCACGCATTTCTAAAAGTCGTACGGCACTATTTCGCCATTTTGAACGGATGTTGCACCTTGCACCGTGGATGTTGCACCCTGTAGATACCTATTATTCGGACGACCATACCTTCTTGCTCGTTTAGAGTTGCGAGAGCCATAACCAGTCAAAACGAAGGCCTCTGTGAGTTCTATGGCTTTGACAGCTTTCAGCCGTCAATGGATAGTTTAAAGCCCAAAAAAGACTATCCGAATCTCGATCGGGTCTCGGATGTTTTTTACCCTTCGTGTTTTCGACACGTGGATTTTTACGCTAAAACGGGATTACCGTGGCTGGTCTTCGATTTACCATCGCTGGAGAGTGGTGCACCATGGTATTGTTCCATTTTAAATCCAAGCACGCATTTCTAAAAGTCGTACGGCACTGATTCCACATTTCGGACGGATGTTGCACCTTGCACCATGGATGTTGCACCCAGTAGATATCGATTATTCGGACGGCCATAGCTTATGGCTCGTTTAGAGTTACGGGATACATAACAAGTCAAAACGAAGGCCTCTGTGAGTTCTACGTCTTTGACAGCTTTCGGCCGTCAATGGATAGTTTAAAGCCCAAAAAAGATGATCTGAATCTCGATCGGGTCTCGGATGTTTTTTACCCTTCGTTTTTTCGAAACGTGGATTTTTACGGTAAAACGGGATTACCATGGCTGGTCTTCGATTTACCATAACTGGAGAGTGGTGCACCATTGTATTGTTCCGTTTCAAATCCATGCACGCATTTTTAAAATTCATACGGCACTATTTCGCCATTTCGAATGGATGTTGCACCTTGTACCGTGGATGTTGCACTCTGTAGATATCGATTATTCGGACGCCATAATTTCTGGCTCGTTTAAAGTTACAGGAGGAATAACCAGTCAAAACGAAGGCCTCTGTGAGTTCTACGGCTTTGACAGCTTTCAGCCGTCAATGGATAGTTTAAAGCCCAAAAAAGACGATCCGAATCTCGATCGGGTCTTTGATGTTTTTTACCCTTCGTTTTTTCGACACGTGGATTTTTACGTTAAAACGGGATTACCATGGCTGGTCTTCGATTTCCATCGCTGGAGGGTGGTGCTCCATGGTACTGTTCCGTTTCAAATCCATGCATGCATTTCTAAAGGTCGTACGGCAATGTTTCGCCATTTTGAACGGATGTTGCACCTTGCACCGTGGATGTTGCACCCTGTAGATATCAATTATTCGGACGGCCATGACTTCTGGCTCGTTTAGAGTTACAGGAGCCATAACCAGTCAAAATAAAGGCCTCTGTGAGTTCTACGGCTTTGATAGCTTTCCGCCGTCAATGGATAGTTTAAAGGCCAAAAAAGACGATCCGAATCTCGATCAGGTCTTGGATGTTTTTTACCCTTCGTTTTTTCGACACGTGGATTTTTACGTTAAAACCTGATTACCGTGGCTGGTCTTCGATTTACCATCGCTGGAGAGTGGTGCACCATGGTACTGTTCCATTTCAAATCCACGCACGCATTTCTAAAAGTCGTACGGAACGGTTTCCCAATTTCGGACGGATGTTGCACCTTGCACCTTGGATGTTGCACCCTGTAGATATCGATTATTCGGACGGCCATAACTTCTGGCTCGTTTAGAGTTATGGGAGCCATAACCAGTCGAAACGAAGGCCTTTGTGAGTTCTACGTCATTGACAGCTTTCAGCCATCAATGGATAGTTTCAAGCCCAAAAAAGACGATCCGAATCTCGATCGGGTCTCGGATGTTTTTTAACCTTCATTTTTTCGACACGTGGATTTTTACGGTAAAACGGGATTACCGTGGCTGGTCTTCGATTTACCATCGCTGGAGAGTTATCCACCATGGTACTGTTCCGTTTCAAATCCATGCACGCATTTCTGAAAGTAGTACGGCACTGTTTTTCCATTTCGGACGGATGTTGCACCTTGCACCGTGGATGTTGCACCCTGCAGATACCGATTATTCGGATGGCGCTCGTTTAGAGTCGCGGGAGCCATAACTAGTCAAAACGAAGGCCTCTGTGAGTTCTACGACTTTAACAGTTTTCAGCCGTCAATGGATAGTTTAATGCCCAAAAAAGACTATCCGAATCTCGATCGGGTCTCGGATGTTTTTTACTCTTCGTGTTTTCGACACGTGGATTTTTACGTTAAAACGGGATTACCGTGGCTGGTCTTCGATTTACCATCGCTGGAGAGTGGTGCACCATGGTATTGTTCCGTTTCAAATCCATGCACGCATTTCTAAAAGTCGTACGGCACAGATTCCACATTTCGGACGGATGTTGCACCTTGCACCATGGATGTTGCACCCAGTGGATATCGATTATTCGGACGGCCATAGCTTCTGGCTCGTTTAGAGTTACGGGATACATAACAAGTCAAAACGAAGGCCTCTGTGAGTTCTACGTCTTTGACAGCTTTCAGCCGTCAATGGATAGTTTAAAGCCCAAAAGAGATGATCTGAATCTCGATCGGGTCTCGGATGTTTCTTACCCTTCGTTTTTTCGACACGTGGATTATTATGGTAAAACGGGATTACCGTGGCTGGTCTTCGATTTACCATCGCTGGAGAGTGGTGCACCATGGTACTGTTCTGTTTCAAATCCATGCACGCATTTCTAAAAGTCATACGACACTATTTCGCCATTTTGAACGGATGTTGCACCTTGCACCGTGGATGTTGCACCCTGTAGATACTGATTATTCGGACGGCCATAACTTCTGGCTCGTTTAGAATTACGGGAGCCATAACCAGTCAAACCGAAGGCCTCTGTGAGTTCTACGGCTTTTACTGCTTTCAGCCGTCAATGGATAGTTTAAAGCCCAAAAAAGACGATCCGAATCTCGATCGGGTCTCCGATGTTTTTTGCTCTTCGTTTTTTCGACATGTGGATTTTTACGTTAAAACGGGATTACCGTGGCTGGTCTTCGATTTACCATCACTGGAGAGTGGTGCACCATGGTACTGTTCCGTTTCAAATCCATGCACGCATTTCTAAAAGTCGTATGGCACTGTTTCGCCATTTCGAACGGATGTTGCACCTTGCACCGTGGATGTTGCACCCGGTAGATATCAATTATTTGGACGGCCATAACTTCTGGCTCGTTTAGAGTTACGGGATCCATAACCAGTCGAAACGAAGGCCTCTGTGAGTTCTATGGCTTTGACAGCTTTGCGCCATCAATGGATAGTTTAAAGCCCAAAAAAGACAATCCGAATCTCGATTGGGTCTTGGATGTTTTTTACCCTTCGTTTTTTCGACACGTGGATTTTTACGTTAAAACGTGATTACCGTGGCTAGTCTTCGATTTACCATCGCTGGGGAGTGGTGCACCATGGTACTGTTCCGTTTCAAATCCATGCACGCATTTCTAAAAGTCATACGGCACTGTTTCGCCATTTCAGACGGATGTTGCACCTTGCACCGTTGATGTTGCGCCCTGTAGATATCAATTATTCGGACGGCCATAACTTCTGGCTCGTTTAGAGTTACGGGAGCCATAACCAGTTAAAACAAAGACCTCTGTGAGTTCTACGGCTTTGACAGCTTTCAGCCGTCAATGGATAGTTTAAAGCCCAAAAAAGACGATCCGAACCTCGATCGGGTCTCGGATGTTTTTTAACCTTCGTTTTTTCGACACGTAGATTTTTACGTTAAAACAGGATTACCGTGGCTGGTCTTCGATTTACCATCGCAGGAGAGTGGTGCACCATGGTACTGTTCCATTTCAAATCCATGCACGCATTTCTAAAAGTCGTACGACACTGTTTTGCCATTTCGAACGGATGTTGCACCTTGCACCGTGGATGTTGCACCCTGTAGATATCGATTATTCGGACGGCTATAACTTCTGGCTCGTTTAAAGTTACGGGAGCCATAACCAGTCAAAACGAAGGCCTCTGTGAGTTCTACGCCATTGATGACTTTCAGCCGTCAATGGATAGTTTAAAGCCCAAAAAAGACGATCCGAATCTCGATCGGGTCTCTGATGTTTTTTACCCTTCGTTTTTTCGACACGTGGATTTTTACGTTAAAATGGGATTACTGTGGCTGGTCTTCGATTTACCATCGCTAGAGAGTGGTGCACCTAGGTACTGTTCCGTTTCAAATCCATGCACGCATTACTAAAAGTCGTACGACACTGTTTCGTTATTTCGGACGGATGTTGCACCTTGCACCGTTGATGTTGCACCTTGTAGATATCAATTATTCGGACGGCCATAACTTCTGGCTCGTTTAGAGTTACGGGAGCCATAACCAGTCAAAACGAAGGCCTCTGTGAGTTCTACGGCTTTGACAGCATTTAGCCGTCAATGGATAGTTTAAAGCCCAAAAAAAGACTATCCGAATCTCGATCGGGTCTCGGATGTTTTTTACTCTTCGTTTTTTCGACACGTGGATTTTTACGTTAAAACGGGATTACCGTGGCTGGTCTTCGATTTACCATCGCTGGAGAGTGGTGCACAATGGTACTGTTCCGTTTCAAATCCATGCACGCACTTCTAAAACTCGTACGGCACTGTTTTCCCATTTTGGACGGATGTTGCACCTTGCACCGTGGATTTTGCACCCTGTAGATATCGATTATTCGGACGGCCATAACTTCTGGCTCGTTTAGAATTACGGGAGCCATAACCATTCAAAACGAAGGACTCAGTGAGTTCTACGGCATTGACAGCTTTCAACCATCAATGGATAGTTTAAAGCCCAAAAAAGACGATCCGAATCTCGATCGGGACCTGATGTTTTTTACCCTTCGTTTTTTCGACACATGGATTTTTACGTTAAAACGGGATTACCGTGGCTGGTCTTCGATTTACCATCGCTGGAGAGTGGTGCACCATGGTACTGTTCCGTTTCAAATCCATGCATGTATTTCCAAAAGTCGTACGACACTGTTTTGCCATTTCGGACGGATGTTGCACCTTGCACCGTTGATGTTGCACCCTGTAGATATCAATTATTCGGACGGCCATAACTTCTGGCTCGTTTAGAGTTACGGGAGCTATAACAAGTCAAAACGAAGGCCTCTGTGAGTTCTACGGCTTTGACAGCTTTCAGCCGTCAATGGATAGTTTAAAGCCCAAAAAAGTCGATCCGAATCTCGATCGGGTCTCGGATGTTTTTTACCCTTCGTTTTTTCGAAACGTGGATTTTTACGGTAAAACGGGATTACCGTGGCTGGTCTTCGATTTACTATCATTGGAGAGTGGTGCACCATGGTACTGTTCCGTTTAAAATCCATGCACGCATTTCTAAAAGTCGTATGGCACTATTTCGCCATTTCGAACGGATGTTGCACTGTGCACCATGGATGTTGCACCTGTACATATCGATTATTCGGACGGCCATAACTTCTCGCTCGTTTAGAGTTACGGGAGCCATAACCAGTCAAAACGAAGGCCTCTGTGAGTTCTACGGCTTTGACAGCTTTCAACCGTCAATGGATAGTTTAAAGCCCAAAAAAAGACTATCCGAATCTCGATCGGGTCTTGGATGTTTTTTACTCTTCGTTTTTTCGACACGTGGATTTTTACGTTAAAACGGGATTACCGTGGCTGGTCTTCGATTTACCATAGCTGGAGAGTGGTGCACAATGGTACTGTTCCGTTTCAAATCCATGCACGCACTTCTAAAAGTCGTACGGCACTGTTTTCCCATTTTGGACGGATGTTGCACCTTGCACCGTGGATTTTGCACCCTGTAGATATCGATTATTCGGACGGCTATAACTTCTGGCTCGTTTAGAATTACGGGGGCCATAACCATTCAAAACGAAGGACTCAGTGAGTTCTACGGCATTAACAGCTTTCAACCATCAATGGATAGTTTAAAGCCCAAAAAAGACGATCCGAATCTCGATCGGGACCCTGATGTTTTTTACCCTTCGTTTTTTCGACACGTGGATTTTTACGTTAAAACGGGATTACCGTGGCTGTTCTTCGATTTACCATCGCTGGAGAGTGGTGCACCATGGTACTGTTCCATTTCAAATCCATGCATGTATTTCCAAAAGTCGTACGACACTGTTTTGCCATTTCGGACGGATGTTGCACCTTGCACCGTGGATGTTGCACCCTGTACATATCGATTATTCGGACGGCCATAACTTCTCGCTCGTTTAGAGTTACGGGAGCCATAACCAGTCAAAACGAAGGCCTCTGTGAGTTCTACGGCTTTGACAGCTTTCAGCCGTCAATGGATAGTTTAAAGCCCAAAAAAGTCGATCCG
This sequence comes from Allium cepa, assembly GCA_030765085.1. Taxonomy (NCBI): domain Eukaryota; kingdom Viridiplantae; phylum Streptophyta; class Magnoliopsida; order Asparagales; family Amaryllidaceae; genus Allium; species Allium cepa. The sequence continues at coordinate 248,452,090 of CM060930.1, forward strand.
AATCTCGATCGGGTCTCGGATGTTTTTTACCCTTCGTTTTTTTGACACGTGGATTTTTACGGTAAAACGGGATTACCGTGGCTGGTCTTCGATTTACTATCATTGGAGAGTGGTGCACCATGGTACTGTTCCGTTTAAAATCCATGCACGCATTTCTAAAAGTCGTATGGCACTATTTCGCCATTTCGTACGGATGTTGCACCTTGCACCATGGATGTTGCACCCTGTACATATCGATTATTCGGACGGCCATAACTTCTCGCTCGTTTAGAGTTACGGGAGGCATAACCAGTCAAAACGAAGGCCTTTGTGAGTTCTACGGCTTTGACAGCTTTCAGCCGTCAATGGATAGTTTAAAGCCCAAAAAAGACTATCCGAATCTCGATCGGGTCTCGGATGTTTTTTACTCTTCGTGTTTTCGACACGTGGATTTTTACGTTAAAACAGGATTACCGTGGCTGATCTTCGATTTACCATCGCTGGAGAGTGGTGCACCATGGTACTGTTCCGTTTCAAATCCATGCACGCATTTCTAAAAGTCGTACGGCACTGATTCCCCATTTCGGACGGATGTTGCACCTTGCACCGTGGATGTTGCACCCTATAGATATCGATTATTCGGATGGCCATAGCTTCTGGCACGTTTGGAGTTACGGGATCCATAACAAGTCAAAACGAAGGCCTCTGTGAGTTCTACGTCTTTGACAGCTTTCAGCCGTCAATGGATAGTTTAAAGCCCAAAAAAGATGATCCGAATCTCGATCGGGTCTCGGATGTTCTTTACCCTTCGTTTTTTCGACACGTGGATTATTATGGTAAAACGGGATTACCGTGGCTGGTCTTCGATTTACCATCGCTGGAGAGTGGTGCACCATGGTACTTTTCCGTTTGAAATCCATGCACGCATTTCTAAAAGTCATACGACACTATTTCGCCATTTCGAACGGATGTTGCACCTTGCACCGTGGATGTTGCGCCCTGTAGATATCGATTATTCGTACGGCCATAAGTTCTGGCTCGTTTAGAGTTACGGGAGCCATAACCAGTCAAAACGAAGGCCTCTGTGAGTTCTACGGCTTTGACCGCTATCTACCGTCAATGGATAGTTTAAAGCCCAAAAAAGACGATCCGAATCTCGATCTGGTCTCTGATGTTTTTTACCTTTCGTTTTTTCGACATGTGGATTTGTACGTTAAAACGGGATTACCGTGGCTGGTCTTCGATTTACCATCGCTGGAGAGTCGTGCACCATGGTGCTGTTCCGTTTCCAATCCATGCACGCATTTCTAAAAGTCGTACGGCACTTTTTCGCCATTTCGGACGGATGTTGCACCTTGCACCGTTGAAGTTGCACCCTGTAGATATCAATTATTCGGACGACCATTACTTCTGGCTCGTTTAGAGTTACGGGAGCCATAACCAGTCAAAACGAAGGCCTCTATGAGTTCTACGGCTTTGATAGCTTTCATCTGTAAATGGATAGTTTAAAGCCCAAAAAAGACGATCCGAATCTCGATCGTGTCTTGGATGTTTTTTACCATTCGTTTTTTCGACACGTGGATTTTTATGTTAAAACGTGATTACCGTGGCTGGTCTTCGATTTACCATCGCTGGAGAGTGGTGCATCATGGTACTGTTCTGCTTCAAATCCATGCATGCATTTCTAAAAGTCGTACGGCATTGTTTCGCCATTTCGGACGGATGTTGCACCTTGCAACTTGCACCGTTGATGTTGCACCCTGTAGATATCAATTATTCGGACGGCCATAACTTCTGGCTCGTTTAGAGTTACGGGAGCCATAACCAGTCAAAACGAAGGCCTCTGTGAGTTCTACGGCTTTGACAGCTTTCAGCCGTCAATGGATAGTTTAAAGCCCAAAAAAGATGATCCGAATCTCGATCGGGTCTCGGATGTTTTTTACCCTTCGTTTTTTTGACACATGGATTTTTACGGTAAAACGGGATTACCGTGGCTGGTCTTCGATTTGCGATCATTGGAGAGTGGTGCACCATGGTACTGTTCCGTTAAAAATCCATGCACGCATTTCTAAAAGTCGTATGGCACTATTTCGCCATTTCGAACGGATGTTGCACCTTGCACCGTTGATGTTGCACCCTGTACATATCGATTATTCGGACGGCCATAACTTCTCGCTCGTTTAGAGTTACGGGAGCCATAACCAGTCAAAACGAAGGCCTCTGTGAGTTCTACGGCTTTGACAGCTTTCAGCCGTCAATGGATAGTTTAAAGCCCAAAAAAGACTATCCGAATCTCGATTGGGTCTCGGATGCTTTTTACTCTTCGTGTTTTCGACACGTGGATTTTTACGTTAAAACGGGATTACCGTGGCTGATCTTCGATTTACCATCGCTGGAGAGTGATGCACCATGGTACTGTTTCGTTTCAAATCCATGCACGCATTTCTAAAAGTCGTACGGCACTGATTCCCCATTTCGAACGGATGTTGCACCTTGCACCGTGGATGTTGCACCCAGTAGATATCGATTATTCGGACGGCCATAGCTTCTGGCTCGTTTGGAGTTACGGGATCCATAACAAGTCAAAACGAAGGCCTTTGTGAGTTCTACGTCTTTGACAGCTTTCAGCCGTCAATGGATAGTTTAAAGCCCAAAAAAGAAGATCTGAATCTCGATCGGGTCTCGGATGTTCTTTACCCTCCGTTTTTTCGACACGTGTATTATTATGGTAAAACGGGATTACCGTGGCTGGTCTTCGATTTACCATCGCTGGAGAATAGTGCACCATGGTACTGTTCCGTTTGAAATCCATGCACGCATTTCTAAAAGTCATACGACACTATTTCGCCATTTCGAACGGATGTTGCACCTTGCACCGTGGATGTTGCACCCTATAGATATCGATTATTCGGACGGCCATAACTTCTGGCTCGTTTAGAGTTACGGCAGCCATAACCAGTCAAAACGAAGGCCTCTGTGAGTTCTACGGCTTTGACCGCTATCAGCCGTCGATGGATAGTTTAAAGCCCAAAAAAGACGATCCGAATCTCGATCTGGTCTCTGATGTTTTTTACCCTTCGTTTTTTCGACATGTGGATTTGTACGTTAAAACGGGATTACCGTGGCTGGTCTTCGATTTACCATCTCTGGAGAGTGGTGCACCATGGTACTGTTCCGTTTCCAATCCATGCACGCATTTCTAAAAGTCGTACGGCACTTTTTCGCCATTTCGGACGGATGTTGCACCTTGCATCGTTGATGTTGCACCCTGTAGATATTAATTATTCGGACGGCCATAACTTCTGGCTCGTTTAGAGTTACGGCAGCCATAACCAGTCAAAACGAAGGCCTCTGTGAGTTCTACGGCTTTGACCGCTATCAGCCGTCAATGGATAGTTTAAAGCCCAAAAAAGACGATCCGAATCTCGATCTGGTCTCTGATGTTTTTTACCCTTCGTTTTTTCGACATGTGGATTTGTACGTTAAAACGGGATTACCGTGGCTGGTCTTCGATTTACCATCTCTGGAGAGTGGTGCACCATGGTACTGTTCCGTTTCCAATCCATGCACGCATTTCTAAAAGTCGTACGGCACTTTTTCGCCATTTCGGACGGATGTTGCACCTTTCATCGTTGATGTTGCACCCTGTAGATATTAATTATTCGGACGGCCATAACTTCTGGCTCGTTTAGTGTCACGACCCGATTTCCACTCCCGGAAAATCGCGTCATGAATTAAGAAAGAAAGGGATAGAAGAAGAAAAGAAAGAAGAGAAGAAAGAAACAACACAAGAATCTCAACAGCGGAAACGAATAAATTATATTTATAACAAAATATTACATAGTATACATCAAATATCAGAGTACACAGACATATACAACACATACTAGACAGTTATAAACACCTGTCTAGTTATTACAACTCAATACAAACAGAACACTCAGAGACCAAACACAGCGGAACTATATAACTATACGCAGAAGCCTCCTGCTCCATATGCTCCTCCACAATTCGTCAAAGCTAATCCTGAATCCTAACCTGAATTCTCTTGACTACTCATAAAAATTTGAGTACCCAAGAGTTAAAGAAAAACAGAAATAACTCCGGGTCAGACATGGGTCTGGTGTGAGTAACAGGTTAAAGTTGCTTAACTTTTAAAAACCTTTGAAAGAAAGGTATCACGTAAGACTTCCCACACATAAACATGGAAAAGTTTTTACCTTACGCTAACCAAAACATTTGATAGGAAATCAGATGATATTATAATAGTGTCTAGGGTTTTCAAATAAAATACAGAAATAGCTGAAATGCTTACATCTCACATTCCAACATAGTTGGGCACAACTAATACGTACGGCACTTATTGGATTTTGGATTCCATCAATGGCAGGGCTACTGGGGTACCGCCCGTCACAGTACGTGGCCTAGATCACCGTACCGAGGAGCCACCCTAACTCCCCTGCAACACAAAGCCGGACCCGTTCCTTACTGAACAGTTCCAAATAAGACAACCCCGACGGTTGTCATGATCAACCGTCCCACACAGCCGAAATATAAAGGAACCTCTAGACAGGGGTAAATCTTACTCTCAAGTGGGGGCTACCCACGAAGCTTTGCTGCACCTCCCCTGTTTTAGCCATTCCCGGTTGATGAGGCTTGAGGTTACGATTACCTTTATAGGACATATCACTTAGAATGCTCATCGTCCACCTGACGATGTTCTGAAAGCATTCAATCCATACAAGTTCGTTCCGGGTTCGAACGAAACCGAAGGCATTATCTCGTTACACTCATATTGGAATCACCCTCAGAGTTAACGACAATAACCCTTGCACTCTGATTCACCATCTCGAATCTATAAGACCTATTCCGTCAAACTCATTACGGAATCACCCACAGAGTTATACTGACGTATAGCCCTTACACCTCGAGTCTTCACTCGCTCCACTTGGATTAACGACCTAACGTTATTTGGAATCGATGTGGTTTTCGGATGTCCAAATATGGAAACCCGATCCCGGTCTCATCGAAATCCAAAGCGTGTCTTATTAAGGCCAAGTTGTTTTAAGTTTAAAACAATTCAATTCATTATCTAAACACAGATAGATAATTCACAATACAATAGATAATCAACCTTATCATTATCAACAGATAATTCATATCATAATCAGATAATCCATATTATCATCCAAAAGCAACCAATGCATCCATATCACATACTCTATTCATCTCATAACTGAGATTACAACCATACTAACAACCAATACCAATCATCAAACATAAGCAAATGATCAAATGATCACACATTCTATAATTAATTTAAAATGAATTAAATTAATTACTCAATCTCTAATTAATTTAAAATGAATTAAATTAATTACTTCATCATCAAAATTCTGCTTAACTTAACCATCAATTGATTTCAAATCAATTTATGAATAATCATCTCATTATTCTTTTCAGTTAATCATTACTGATTAACTATCTCTAATTACAATAAGTAATTAGCATTATAGGTTGATTACACAAGTTAATTATTAAACCCTACATAAATTAATCACCCTTGATTAATAACCATTCAGTAATTAACTACATTAATTGCTCAACCCATAAATTAATTATTCTTAATTAATTATTTAAATTAATCCCTTAGATTAATTTCAAAGTAATTTAAATCCAAATTAATTCTAAAATAAATATCCTTAATTACATTCTATAATTATTAATTAATTACTTCCTTAAGTAATTACAAATTCATTAATTACATAAGTAATTATCAACAATTCAACAAATGTTTAAATCAATTAAACTTAATTAATTAATCTAAACAAATCATATTAACCTTAATTAATTACATTAAGTAATTAATTCACTAATTACTTTCATTAAGTAATTAAAACTTAAACAATTGATTATTAATTAATTAATCTAATTAATTATCAAAAATTAATCACATTAATTAACTATCTTGAGTTAATGACTTCATTAACATTTCTTAATTACTTAATTAAGAAATTAACTTATATTAATCATCATTAATTATTAAGTAATTAATTATTTAATTATTATTTAATTAATCTCTAATTATTAATTAACTAAGTGTTAATTAAAATCTAAATTATCATTAATCACTTGATTAAATAAATCTTAATTATAAGTTAAAATTTAGTTAACCATTCTTAATTATAGATTAATTAAACTAATTAATTAATCTCAAATCAAATTTAAAATCATTAATTATTTAATTAAACATCCCTATTATTAATTAATTAAATAATTAACATTCATCTTAATTACCTTAATAATCAAATAAATCCAATCATTAAACTTTTATTTATCCTTTAGATAAACATTCCTTATTTAAATTATGCATTTAAAAACAAAATGTTTTAAATTTACTTTAAATTCCATTTGACATTTCTTTAAACTTTAAAACTCAAACTTATTTAAAATAAGATTTTAAATCAATACAACTTAATCTTATATGTTTACAAGAAACATATGCTTAATTAATAAGTTTAAAAAGAATTTGAATTTCAATTCAAATTAAATTCAAACCAATTTAAAAATTACTTTAAAATTTCCAAATTGAAATACAACTTTCATTCTCATTTTAGTTTTAACTCTTTAAAACTCTTTCTATAATTTACACTTTCAATTCAAATGTAAGTCATTTGAAAACAATTTAAATTTAAATCTTTATTTAAAAATTGAAGTTTAAAAATAGATTTAAAAACTCAGATTTAAATTCATTTGAACTTCTAATTTTAAATACATAACCTTCCAATTCAAAATGCAAAACAACAATGCATTTTATACTTGAGAGTTTAAAATCAAATTTGAATTTAAAAACCATCAATGATTTCAAATTCCAGACCAATCAAATTTGAATTCATATTCAAATTCAAACCAAAACTCATTTTAAATCTCCACTTAAAAAAAAATTAAACCTACCTCTTACATTTAAAAACAGAAACAGTTTTCTGTTTTATAAATAGAAAATCAAACTTTGAATTTTCCTGAAATTAAATAATTTCAGAAGAACAGAGTTCAACTTATTTGAATTCATATTTGAATTGAGTTTCAAAAACCTAAGTTAGATTGTAGTTTGCATTTAATTCAAACCTTAAAAATCTGGAAACAGGCTCATGTTCCTCCTTTCTCTTTTTTTCTTTTTATTTTAAACCAATTTAAAATTTCTGCATTTAAATAATTATAAAATAAGAATTCAAACAAATTTGAATTCATTTTAGATTCAAGTTTAATCCTAAGTTCAAATTTCCAGGTTTATATTTAAACTTTACTTTCAAAATTCAAAAAAAAAAAAAAAAAAAAACAGAACAGTTTCTGTTTTTAAAACCTGAAACCAAAATACACAGAACTCTCCTATTGACTTCGAGTCAATTACCCTGTTACTCCGAGTTTTTTTCCAATTTACCCGAGACTTACCCGAGTCAAAAATCCCTGCAACCCAGAACTTATCCAAAAACCTGAAAACACTTTCCCTCCTCAGTGTCAAACCTGTCAACACCCAATCCTCTCATCTCCGATCACCATCATCGACCAAACTCCGGCAGTAACTCCTTCAACACACAATCCATCAATACCCAGAATAGCATTGAATTCGATCAACCCATGTGATCGAAATCGAGCAAACACAGTAACCCAGAGACATTGAGTTCATATCAGAAACTTCCAAATTTCAAACTCAAATTTGAATTGTAAACCAATTCAAAAAATTTCTTGTGATCAATGATATATAAACTACTTCCAGAAACAAATTTCAACTAGTTAAATTTCAAGGATCAACTAATATTGACCAAAATGAAAAATACAGTTAATTATCAAAACTGTATTTTAATTTAACACTGTAAAGTTTAAATTTTAGTCTTAAAATCCTTGAATTTACGTAATGATTCTATTAGTAAACTTATGCTATCCTAGAATATCATGATTTATTCAAAGCTAAGTAATAACAACAACAACAAAACAAATCAAAGGGGAAAACTCAGAGATTAAACATGAGTCTGGAATTTAGAGGCACATACATGAAACTTTCTTCAACATGTACACAGGCATATAAGTTCATATCAAATTTTTAAAAGAAAACATAAACAACTTTACCTATTAATAAGTTTAGAAGTGAGTTACTCACCTAATTATGCAGAATGCAGAGCCTATTTCAAATTTGCAGAGCACAAATTCTAGCATGCACAGCACATCCAGATTTGAAATGCAGTCCCTTATATGCTTTGATTGATGCCTTTTTAAAACATGCAGGCTCTCCTTGCTATTTTAAAACTTGAATAATGCTTTTTAAAACATGCAGATACAACTTGCAGGTTCCAGGCTTGAAAGTTATGAAATGCAGAGCCTTCTTTGTTTGAAAATGATGTGCAGATTTCTGATGCTTGAAATTGCAGAGCTTCTTTGTTTATAAATGATATATGCAGAGCCTTAAATGGTGAAGATTGAAATGCATGTCTGCAGGTTATAATTTTGGGAAAGAGGAGTTTGTTTGATGCAGAACTTGAAATTGCAGAGCATATTCATGTTGATGCAGGTTTGAATATTTTGAAGAGTTGCATGCAGGTCTGAATTTTTTGGGGAATGCAGATTGTAATTTGAAAATGCATGTAGATTTGAATGTATTTGGTTTCAGATTTTTGATTGTTTGATGCAGATTTGCAATTTTGAGAAAGAGGAGTTGAATGCATAGTATATGCAAACTTGTATGTATTTGGTTGTGAGAATGAAGATTTGGGTTTTTTCTTTTATTAAGGAATGAGAAAATTGCATATGAATGAAGAACAAGTTCAAATGAATGTAGATTTTCAGAAAATGAATTAAAAGAAAAATTAAAATAAAACATTGACACTTGTCATTTTGAATAGATGATAAGTTTACATTTGTTAGCTTTAATCTCTAATACACATACACTTGTCTTTATGAATTAAATTAATAAATATGTTTAATTAAAGTTAAATAAATATTAAACATTGTTAATTAAATCTTATACATAATTATGTTATCTAAATAATTCTCTAAAGAATAAAGCAAAGCATTATAACAATATACAAGTAATTCATTTTGAAAAGAAACTTTTTAAAACAAATTTATAAAAGAGTTTGTAAAATATTTTAATATACAACTTGAATGAAAAATGAATTTTTAAACCAATTAAGACATTTATCTCATATATAAAATCATATAGTATTTAATTAAATATTTTTGAAAAGCTCAAATTAAAAATATATCACCATTTCTATTTTCAAAACATATTAAAATTTTACTATACTAATTTAAATAAAACAAATTGTCTATTTAAAATATATAGATACATATACATTATTAAATAGAAAACAATTTGTTAACTTATCAAAAATAATTTCACAAATTAAATATTTAAACAAAGAAGATTATTTAAATCAATATCAAATTTATTAACAAAAATATCAATTCAATATAAATTTAAACCCAGATTATTAAATTTATATTGTCCAAAATTCCGGGTCGTCACATTTAGAGTTACGGGAGCCATAACCAGTCAAAACGAAGACCTCTGTGAGTTCTACGGCTTTGACAGCTTTCAGCCGTCAATGGATAGTTTAAAGCCAAAAAAAGACTATCCGAATCTCGATCGGGTCTCGGATGTTTTTTACTCTTCGTGTTTTCGACACGTGGATTTTTACGTTAAAATGGGATTACCGTGGCTGGTCTTCGATTTACCATCGCTGGAGAGTGGTGCACCATGGTACTGTTCCGTTTCAAATCCATGCACGCATTTCTAAAAGTCGTACGGCACTGATTCCCCATTTCGGACGGATGTTGCACCTTGCACCGTGGATGTTGCACCCAGTAGATATCGATTATTCGGACGGCCATAGCTTCTGGCTCGTTTGGAGTTACGGGATCCATAACAAGTCAAAACGAAGGCCTCTGTGAGTTCTACGTCTTTGACAGCTTTCAGCCGTCAATGGATAGTTTAAAGCCCAAAAAAGCTGATCCGAATCTCGATCGGGTCTCGGATGTTCTTTACCCTTCGTTTTTTCGACACGTGGATTATTATGGTAAAACGGGATTACCATGGCTGGTCTTCGATTTACCATCGCTGGAGAGTGGTACGCCATGGTACTGTCCCGTTTCAAATCCATGCACGCATTACTAAAAGTCATACGACACTATTTCGCAATTTCGAACGGATGTTGCACCTTGCACCGTGGATGTTGCACCCTGTAGATATCGATTATTCGGACGGCCATAACTTCTGGCTCGTTTAGAGTTATGGGAGCCATAACCAGTCAAAACGAAGGCCTCTGTGAGTTCTATGGCTTTGACCGCTATCAGCCGTCAATGGATAGTTTAAAGCCCAAAAAAGAAGATCCGAATCTCGATCGGGTCTCTGATGTTTTTTACCCTTCGTTTTTTCGACATGTGGATTTGTATGTTAAAACAGGATTACCGTGGCTGGTCTTCGATTTACCATCGCTGGAGAGTGGTGCACCATGGTACTGTTCCGTTTCCAATTCATGCACGCATTTCTAAAAGTCGTACGACACTGTTTCGCCATTTCGAACGTATGTTGCACCTTGCACCGTGGATGTTGCACCCAGTAGATATCAATTATTTGGACGGCCATAACTTCTGGCTCGTTTAGAGTTACGGGAGCCATAACCAGTCAAAACGAAGGCCTCTGTGAGTTCTACGGCTTTGACAGCTTTCCGCCGTCAATGGATAGTTTAAAGCCCAAAAATGACAATCCAAATCTCGATCGGGTCTTGGATGTTTTTTACCCTTCATTTTTTCGACACGTGGATTTTTACGTTAAAACGTGATTACCGTGGCTAGTCTTCGATTTACCATCGCTGGAGAGTGGTGCACCATGGTACTATTCCGCTTCAAATCCATGCACGCATTTCTAAAAGTCGTACGGCACTGTTTCGCCTTTTCGGACGGATGTTGCACCTTGCACCGTTGAAGTTGCACCCTGTAGATATCAATTATTCGGACGGCCATAACTTCTGGATTGTTTAGAGTTACGGGAGCCATAATAAGTCAAAACGAAGGCCTCTGTGAGTTCTACGGCTTTGACAGCTATCAGCCGTCAATGGATAGTTTAAAGCCCAAAAAAGACGATCCGAATCTCGATCGGGTCTCGGAAGTTTTTTAACCTTCGTTTTTTCGACACGTGGATTTTTACGGTAAAACGGGATTACGGTGGCTGGTCTTCGATTTACCATCGCTGGAGAGTGGTGCACCATGGTACTGTTCCGTTTCAAATCCATGCACGCATTTCTAAAAGTCGTACGGCACTATTTCGCCATTTCGAACTAATGTTGCACCTTGCACCGTGGATGTTGCACCCTGTACATATCGATTATTCGGACGGCCATAACTTCTCGCTCGTTTAGAGTTACGGGAGCCATAACCAGTCAAAACGAAGGCCTCTGTGAGTTCTACGGCTTTGACAGCTTTCAGCCGTCAATGGATAGTTTAAAGCCCAAAAAAGACTATCCGAATCTCGATCGGGTCTCGGATGTTTTTACTCTTCGTTTTTTCGACACGTGGATTTATACGTTAAACGGGATTACCGTGGCTAGTCTTCGATTTACCATCGCTGGAGAGTGCTGCACCATGGTACTGTTCCGTTTCGAATCCATGCACGCATTTCTAAAAGTCGTACGGCACTGTTTCCCATTTCGGACGGATGTTGCACCATGCACCGTGGATGTTGCTCCCTGTAGATATCGATTATTCGGACGGCTATAACTTCTGGCTCGTTTAGAATTACGGGAGCCATAACCAGTCAAAACGAAGGACTCAGTGAGTTCTACGGCATTAACAGCTTTCTGCCGTCAATGGATAGTTTAAAGCCCAAAAAGGACGATCCGAATCTCGATCGGGTCCCTGATGTTTTTTACCCTTCGTTTTTTCGACACATGGATTTTTACGTTAAAACGGGATTACCGTGGCTGGTCTTTGATTTACCATCGCTGGAGAGTGGTGCACCATGGTACTGTTCCGTTTCAAATCCATGCATGCATTTCTAAAAGTCGTACGGCACTGTTTCGCCATTTCGGACGGATGTTGCACCTCGCACCGTTGATGTTGCACCCTGTAGATATCAATTATTCGGACGACCATAACTTCTGGCTCGTTTAGAGTTATGGGAGCCATAACCAGTCAAGACGAAGGCCTCTGTGAGTTCTACGGCTTTGATAGCTTTCAGCCGTCAATGGATAGTTTAAAGCCCAAAAAAGACGATCCGAATCTCGATCGGGTCTCGGATGTTTTTTACCCTTCGTTTTTTCGACACGTGGATTTTTACGGTAAAACGGGATTACCGTGGCTGGTCTTCGATATACCATCGCTGGAGAGTGGTGCACCATGGTACTGTTCCATTTAAAATCCATGCACGCATTTCTAAAAGTCGTGCGGCACTATTTCGCCATTTCGAACGGATGTTGCACCTTGCACCGTGGATGTTGCACCCTCTAGATATCGATTATTCGGACGGCCATAACTTCTCGCTCGTTCAGAGTTACGGGAGCCATAACCAGTCAAAACGAAGGCCTCTGTGATTTTTACGGCTTTGACAGCTTTCAGCCGTCAATGGATAGTTTAAAGACCAAAAAAGACTATCCGAATCTCGATCGGGTCTCGGATGTTTTTTACTCTTCGTGTTTTGGATACGTGGATTTGTACGTTAAAACGGGATTGCCGTGGCTGGTCTTCGATTTACCATGGCTGGAGAGTGGTGCACCATGGTACTGTTCCGTTTCAAATCCATGCACACATTTCTAAAAGTCGTACGGCACTGATTACCCATTTCGGACGGATGTTGCACCTTGCACCATGGATGTTGCACCCAGTAGATATGGATTATTCGGACGGCCATAGCTTCTGGATCGTTTAGAGTTACGGGATCCATAACAAGTCAAAACAAAGGCCTTTGTGAGTTCTACGTCTTTGACTGCTTTCAGCCGTCAATGGATAGTTTAATGCCCAAAAAAGATGATCCGAATCTCGATCGGGTCTCGGATGTTTTTTACCCTTCGTTTTTTCGACACGTGGATTATTATGGTAAAACGGGATTACCGTGGCTGGTCTTCGATTTACCATCACTGGAGAGTGGTGCACCATGGTACTGTTCCATTTCAAATCCATGCATGCATTTCTAAAAGTCATACGACACTATTTCGCCATTTCGAACGGATGTCGCACCTTGCACCGTGGATGTTGCACCCTGTAGATATCGATTATTCTGACGGCCATAACTTCTGCCTCGTTTAGAGTTACGGGAGCCATAACCAGTCAAAACGAAGGCCTCTGTGAGTTCTACGGCTTTGACCGCTTTCAGCCATCAATGGATAGTTTAAAGCCCAAAAAAGACGATCTGAATCTCTATCGGGTCTCTGATGTTTTTTACCCTTCGTTTTTTCGAAATGTGGATTTTTACGTTAAAACGGGATTACCGTGGCTGGTCTTCGATTTACCATCGCTGGGGAGTGGTGCACCATGGTACTCTTCCGTTTCAAATCCATGCACGCATTTCTAAAAGTCGTACGGCACTGTTTCGCCAATTCGAACGGATGTTGCACCTTGCACCGTGGATGTTGCACCCAGTAGATGTCAATTATTCGGACGGCCATAACTTCTGGCTCGTTTAAAGTTACGGGAGCCATAACCAGTCAAAACAAAGGCCTCTGTGATTTCTATGGCTTTGACAGCTTTCCGCCATCGGTGGATAGATTAAAGCCCAAAAAAGACAATCCGAATCTCGATCGGGTCTTGGATGTTTATTACCCTTCATTTTTTCGACACGTGGATTTTTACGTTAAAACGTGATTACCGTGGCTGGTCTTCGATTTACCATCGCTGGAGAGTGGTGCACCATGGTACTGTTCCGCTTCAAATCCATGCACGCATTTCTAAAAGTCGTACGGCACTGTTTCGCCATTTCGGACGGATGTTGCACCTTGCACCGTTGATGTTGCACCCTGTAGATATCAATTACTCGGACGGCCATAACTTCTGGCTCGTTTAGAGTTACAGGAGCCATAACCTGTCAAAACGAAGGCCTCTGTGAGTTCTACGGCTTTGACAGCTTTCAGCCTTCAATGGATAGTTTAAAGCCCAAAAAAGACGATCCGAATCTCGATCGGGTCTCGGATGTTTTTTAACCTTCGTTTTTTCGACACGTGGATTTTTACGGTAAAACGGGATTACCGTGCCTGGTCTTCGATTTACCATCGCCGGAGAGTGGTGCACCACGGTACTGTTCCGTTTGAAATCCATGCACGCATTTGTAAAAGTCGTACGGCACTGTTTTGCCATTTCGAACGGATGTTGCACCTTGCACCGTGGATGTTGCACCCTGTAGATATCGATTATTCGGACGGCTATAACTTCTGGCTCGTTTAAAGTTACGGGAGCCATAACCAGTCAAAACGAAGGCCAATGTGAGTTCTATGCCTTTGACAGCTTTCAGCCGTCAATGGATAGTTTAAAGCCCAAAAAAGACGATCCGAATCTCGATTGGGTCTTTGATGTTTTTTACCCTTCGTTTTTTCGACACGTGGATTTTTACGTTAAAACGGGATTACCGTGGCTGGTCTTCGATTTACCATCGCTGGAGAGTGGTACACCATGGTACTGTTCCGCTTCAAATCCATGCATGTATTTCTAAAAGTCGTACGGCACTGTTTCGCCATTTGGACGGATGTTGCACCTTGCACCTTGCACCGTTGATGTTGCACCCTGTAGATATCAATTATTCGGACGGCCATAACTTCTGGCTAGTTTAGAGTTACGGGAGCCATAACCAGTCAAAACGAAGGCCTCTGTGAGTTCTACGACTTTGACAGCTTTCAGCCATCAATGGATAGTTTAAAGCCCAAGAAAGACTATCCGAATCTCGATCGGGTCTCGGATGTTTTTTACTCTTCGTGTTTTCGATACGTGGATTTGTACGTTAAAACGGGATTGCCGTGGCTGGTCTTCGATTTACCATGGCTGGAGAGTGGTGCACCATGGTACTGTTCCGTTTCAAATCCATGCACACATTTCTAAAAGTCGTACGACACTGATTCCCCATTTCGGACGGATGTTGCACCTTGCACCATGGATGTTGCACCCAGTAGATATGGATTATTCGGACGGCCATAGCTTCTGGCTCGTTTAGAGTTACGGGATCCATAACAAGTCAAAACAAAGGCCTTTGTGAGTTCTACGTCTTTGACAGCTTTCAGCCGTCAATGGATAGTTTAATGCCCAAAAAAGATGATCCGAATCTCGATCGGGTCTCGGATGTTTTTTACCCTTCTTTTTTCGACACGTGGATTATTATGGTAAAACGGGATTACCGTGGCTGGTCTTCGATTTACCATCACTGGAGAGTGGTGCACCATGGTACTGTTCCATTTCAAATCCATGCACGCATTTCTAAAAGTCATACGACACTATTTCGCCTTTTCGAACGGATGTCGCACCTTGCACCGTGGATGTTGCACCCTGTAGATATCGATTATTCTGACGGCCATAACTTCTGCCTCGTTTAGAGTTACTGGAGCCATAACCAGTCAAAACGAAGGCCTCTGTGAGTTCTACGGCTTTGACAGCTTTCAACCATTAGTGGATAGTTTAAAGCCCAAAACAGACGATCCAAATCTCGATCGGGTCTCGGATGTTTTTTACCCTTCGTTTTTTCAACACGTGGATTTTTACGTTAAAACGGGATTATCGTGGCTGGTCTTCGATTTACCATCGCTAGAGAGTGGTGCACCATGGTACTGTTCTGTTTCAAATCCATGCATGCATCTCTAAAAGTCGTACGGCACTGTTTCGCCATTTCGAACGGATGTTGCACCTTGCACCGTGGATGTGGCACCCTGTAGATATCGATTATTCGGACGGCCATAACTTCTGGCTCGTTTAGAGTTACGGGAGCCATAACCAGTCAAAACGAAGGCCTTTGTGAGTTCTATGGCTTTGACAGCTTTCAGCCGTCAATGGACAGTTTAAATCCCAAAAAAGACGATCCGAATCTCGATCGGGTCTCTGATGTTTTTTACCCTTCGTTTTTTCGACACGTGGATTTTTACGTTAAAATGGGATTACCGTGGCTGGTCTTCGATTTAGCATTGCTGGAGAGTGGTGCACCATGGTACTGTTCCATTTCAAATCCATGCACGCATTTCTAAAAGTCGTACGACACTGTTTCGCTATTTCGGACGGATGTTGCACCTTGCACCGTTGATGTTGCACCCTGTAGATATCAATTATTCGGACGGCCATAACTTCTGGCTCGTTTAGAGTTACGGGAGCCATAACCAGTCAAAACGAAGGCCTCTGTGAGTTCTACGGCTTTGACCGCTTTCAGCCATCAATGGATAGTTTAAAGCCCAAAAAAGACGATCTGAATCTCGATCGGGTCTCTGATGTTTTTTACCCTTCGTTTTTTCGAAATGTGGATTTTTACGTTAAAACGGGATTACCGTGGCTGGTCTTCGATTTACCATCGCTGGGGAGTGGTGCACCATGGTACTGTTCCGTTTCAAATCCATGCACGCATTTCTAAAAGTCGTACGACACTGTTTTGCCAATTCGAACGGATGTTGCACCTTGCACCGTGGATGTTGCACCCAGTAGATATCAATTATTCGGACGGCCATAACTTCTGGCTCGTTTAGAGTTACGGGAGGCATAACCAGTCAAAACGAAGGCCTCTGTGAGTTCTACGGTTTTGACAGCTTTCCGCCGTCAGTGGATGGATTAAAGCCCAAAAAAGACAATCCGAATCTCGATCGGGTCTTGGATGTTTATTACCCTTCGTTTTTTCGACACGTGGATTTTTAC
The DNA here is from genome assembly GCA_030765085.1 of Allium cepa. NCBI lineage: Eukaryota > Viridiplantae > Streptophyta > Magnoliopsida > Asparagales > Amaryllidaceae > Allium > Allium cepa. Next base: position 248,468,926 of record CM060930.1, read on the forward strand.
GTTAAAACGGGATTACCGTGGCTGGTCTTCGATTTACCATCGCTGGAGAGTGGTGCATCATGGTACTGTTCCGTTTCAAATCCATGCACGCATTTCTAAAAGTCGTACGGCACTGTTTCACCATTTCGAACGGATGTTGCACCTTGCACCGTTGATGTTGCACCCTGTAGATATCAATTATTCGGACGGCCATAACTTCTGGCTCGTTTAGAGATACGAGAGGCATAACCAGTCAAAACGAAGGCCTCTGTGAGTTCTACGGCATTGACAGCTTTCAGCCGTCAATGGATAGATTAAAGCCCAAAAAAGACTATCCGAATCTCGATCGGGTCTCGGATGTTTTTTACTCTTCGTTTTTTCGACACGTCGATTTTTACGTTAAAACGGGATTACCGTGGCTGGTCTTCGATTTACGATCGCTGGAGAGTGGTGCACCATGGTAATGTTCCGTTTCAAATCCATGCACGCATTTCTAAAAGTCGTACGGCACTGTTTTCCCATTTCGGACGGATGTTGCACCTTGCACCGTGGATGTTGCACCCAATAGATATCGATTATTCAAACGGCCATAACTTCTGGCTCGTTTAGAGTTACGGGAGCCATAACCAGTCAAAACGAAGGCCTCTATGTGTTCTACGTATTTGACAGCTTTCGGCCGTCAGTGGATAGTTTAAGGCCAAAAAAAGACGACCCGAATCTCGATCGGGTCTCGGATGTTTTTTACCCTTCGTTTTTTCGACACATGGATTTTTACGGTAAAATGGGATTACCGTGGCTGGTCTTCGATTTACCATCGCTGGAGAGTGGTGCATCATGGTACTGTTCCGTTTCAAATCCATGCACGCATTTCTAAAAGTCGTACGGCACTATTTCGCCATTTCGAACGGATGTTGCACCTTGCACCGTGGATGTTGCACCCTGTAGATATCGCTTATTTGGACGGCCATAACTTCTGGCTCGTTTAGAGTTACGGGAGCCATAACCAGTCAAAACGAAGGATTCAATGAGTTCTACGGCTTTGACAGCTTTCAGCCGTCAATGGATAGTTTAAAGCCCAAAAAAGACGATCCGAATCTCGATCGGGTCTTTGATGTTTTTTACCCTTCGTTTTTTCGACACGTGGATTTTTACGTTAAAACGGGATTACCGTGGCTGGTCTTCGATTTACCATCGCTGGAGAGTGGTGCACCATGGTACTGTTCGCTTCAAATCCATGCACGCATTTCTAAAAGTCGTACGACACTGTTTCGCCATTTCGGACGGATGTTGCACCTTGCACCGTTGATGTTGCACCCTGTAGATATCGATTATTCGGACGGCCATAACTTCTGGCTCTTTTAGAGTTACGAGAGCCATAACCAGTCAAAACGAAGGCCTCTGTGAGTTCTACGGCGTTGACCGCTTTCAGCCGTACAATGGATAGTTTAAAGCCCAAAAAAGACGATCCGAATCTCGATCGGGTCTTGGATGTTTTTTACCCTTCGTTTTTTCGACACGTGGATTTTTACGTTAAAACGGGATTACCGTGGCTGGTCTTCGATTTACCATCGCTGGAGAGTGGTGCACCATGGTATTGTTCCATTTAAAATCCATGCACGAATTTCTAAAAGTCGTACGACAATGTTTCCCCATTTCGGACGGATGTTGCACCTTGCACCGTGGATGTTGCACCCTGTAGATATCGATTATTCGGACGACCATAACTTCTGGCTCGTTTAGAGTTACGGAAGCCATAACCAGTCAAAACGAAGGCCTCTGTGAGTTCTACGGCTTTGACAGCTTTCAACCAACAACGGATAGTTTAAAGCCCAAAAAAGACGATCTGAATCTCGATCGGGTCTCGGATGTTTTTGACCCTTCGTTTTTTCGACACGTGGATTTTTACGTTAAAACGGGATTACCGTTGCTGGTCTTCGATTTACCATCGTTGGAGAGTGGGGCACCATGGTACTGTTCTGTTTTAAATCCATGCACGCATTTCTAAAAGTCGTACGACACTATTTCGCCATTTCGAACAGATGTTTCACCTTGCACCGTGGATGTTGCATCCTGTACATATCGATTATTCGGACGGCCATAACTTCTGGCTCTTTTAGAGTTACGGGAGGCATAACAAGTCAAAACGAAGGCCTCTGTGAGTTCTACGGCATTGACCGCTTTCAGCCTTCAATGGATAGTTTAAAGCCCAAAAAGACGATCCGATTCTCGATCGGGTCTTTGATGTTTTTTACCCTTCGTTTTTTCGACACGTGAATTTTTACGATAAAACCGGATTACCGTGGCAGGTCTTCGATTTACTATCGCTGGAGAGTGGTGCACCATGGTACTGTTCCATTTCAAATCCATGCACGCATTTCTAAAAGTCGTACGTCAATGTTTCGCCATTTCGGACGGATGTTGCACCTTGCACCGTTGATGTTGCACCCTGTAGATATCAATTATTCGGACGGCCATAACCTATGGCTCGTTTAGAGTTACGGGAGCCATAACCAGTCAAAACGAAGGCCTCTGTGAATTCTACGGCTTTGACAGCTTTCAGCCATCAATGGATAGTTTAAAGCCCAAAAAAGACTATCTGAATCTCGATCGGGTCTCGGATGTTTTTTACTCTAAGTTTTTTCGACACGTGGATTTTCACGTTAAAACGGGATTACCGAAGCTGGTCTTCGGTTTACTATCGCTGGAGAGTGGTGCACCATGGTACTGTTCCGTTTCAAATCCATGCACGCATTTTTAAAAGTCGTACGGCACCGTTTCCCCATTTCGGACGGATGTTGCACCTTGCACCATGGATATTGCACCCAGTAGATATCGATTATTCGGACGGCCATAGCTTCTGGCTCGTTTAGAGTTACGGGATCCATAATAAGTCAAAATGAAGGCCTCTGTGAGTTCTATGTCTTTGACAGCTTTCAGCCGTCAATGGATAGTTTAAAGCCAAAAAAAGACGATCCGAATCTCGATCGGGTCTCGGATGTTTTTTACCCCTCGTTTTTTCGACACGTGGATTTTTACGTTAAAACGGGATTACCGTGGCTGGTCTTCGATTTACTATCGCTGGAGAGTGGTGCACCATGGTACTGTTCCGCTTCAACTCCATGCACGCATTTCTAAAAGTCGTACGGCACTGTTTCGCCATTTCGGACGGATGTTGCACCATGCACCGTTGATGTTGCACCCTGTAGATATCAATTATTCGGACGGCCATAACTTCTGGCTCGTTTAGAGTTACGGAAACCATAACCAGTCAAAACGAAGGCTTCTGTGAGTTTTACGGCTTTGACAGCTTTCAGCCGTTAATGGATAGTTTAAAGCCCAAAAAAGACGATCTGAATCTCGATCGGGTCTTTCGCTGGTCTTCGATTTACCATCGCTGGAGAGTGGTGCACCATGGTACTGTTCCGTTTCAAATCCATGCATGCGTTTCTAAAAGTCCTACGGCACTGTTTCGCCATTTCGAACGGATGTTGCACCTTGCGCCGTGGATGCTGCACCCTGTAGATATCAATTATTCGGACGGCCATAACTTCTGGCTCATTTAGAGTTTCAGGAGCCATAACCAGTCAAAACGAAGGCCTCTGTGAGTTCCACGGCTTTGACAGCTTTCCGCCATCAATGGATAGTTTAAAAACCAAAAAAGACGATCCGAATCTGTATCGGGTCTTGGATGTTTTTTACCCTTCGTTTTTTCGGCACGTGGATTTTTACGGCAAAACGGGATTACCGTGGCTGGTCTTCGATTTACCATCGCTAGAGAGTGGTGCACCATGGTACTGTTCCATTTCAAATCCATGCACACATTTCTAAAAGTCGTACGGCACTGTTTTGCCATTTCGGACGGATGTTGCACCTTGCACCATGGATGTTGCACCCTGTAGATATCGATTATTCGGACGGCCATAACTTCTGGCTCGTTTAGAGTTACGGGAGCCATAACCAGTCAAAACGTTGGCTTCTGTGAGTTCTACGGCTTTGACAGCTTTCAACAATCAATGGATAGTTTAAAGCCTAAAAAAGACGATCCGAATCTCGATCGGGTCTCTGATGTTTTTTACCCTACGTTTTTTCGACACGTGGATTTTTACGTTAAAACGGGATTACCGTGGCTGGTCTTCGATTTACCATCGCTGGAGAGTGGTGCACCATAGTACTGTTCCATTTCAAATCCATGAACGCATTTCTAAAAGTCGTACGACACTGTTTCGCCATTTCGGACGGATGTTGCACCTTGGACCGTTGATGTTTCACCCTTTAGATATCAATTATTCGGACGGCCATAACTTCTGGCTCATTTAGAGTTACAGGAGCCATAACTAGTCAAAACGAAGGCCTCTGTGAGTTCTACGGCTTTGACGGCTTTCGGCCGTCAATGGATAGTTTAAAGCCCAAAAAAGACTATCCGAATCTCGATCGGGTCTCGGATGTTTTTTACTCTTCGTTTTTTCAACATATGGATTTTTACGTTAAAACGGGATTACCGAGGCTGGTCTTCGATTTACTATCGCTGGAGAGTGGTGCACCATGGTACTGTTCCGTTTCAAATCCATGCACGCATTTCTAAAAGTCGTACGGCACTGTTTCCCCATTTTGGACGGATGTTGCACCTTGCACCGTGGATGTTGCACCCAGTAGATATCGATTATTCGGACGGCCATAGCTTCTGGCTCGTTTAGAGTTACGGGATCCATCACAAGTCAAAACGAAGGCCTTTGTAAGTTCTACGTCTTTGATAGCTTTCATCCGTCAATGGATAGTTTAAAGCCCAAAAAAGACGATACGAATATCGATCGGGTCTCGGATGTTTTTTACCCTTCGTTTTCTCGACACGTGGATTTTTACGGTAAAACGGGATTACTGTGGCTGGTCTTTGATTTACCATCGCTGGAGAATGGTGCACCATGGTACTGTTCCGTTTCAAATCCATGCAGCATTTCTAAAAGTCATACGGCACTATTTCGCCATTTCGAACGGATGTTGCACCTTGCACCGTGGATGTTGCACCCGGTAGATATCGATTATTCGGACGGCCATAACTTCTGGCCCGTTTAGAGTTACGGGAGCCATAATCAGTCAAAACGAAGGCCTCTGTGAGTTCTACGGCTTTGACAGCATTCAGCCGTCAATGGATAGTTTAAAGCCCATAAAAGACGATTCGAACCTCGATCGGGTCTTTGATGTTTTTTACCCTTCGTTTTTTCGACACGTGGATTTTTACCTTAAAACGGGATTACCGTGGCTGGTCTTCGATTTACCATCGCTGGAGAGTGGTGAACCATGGTACTTTTCCATTTCAAATCTATGCACGCTTTTCTAAAAGTCGTACGGCACTGTTTCGCCATTTCGGACGGATGTTGCACCTTGCACCGTTGATGTTGCACCCTGTAGATATCGATTATTCGGACGGCCATAACTTCTGGCTCGTTTAGAGTTACGGGAGCCATAACCTGTCAAAACGAAGGCCACGGTGAGTTCTACGGCTTTGACAGCTTTCAGCCGTCAACGGGTAGATTAATGCCCAAAAAGGACAACTCGAATCTCAATCGGGTCTCGTAAGTTTTTTACCCTTCGTTTTTTCGACACGTGGATTTTTACGTTAAAACGGGATTACCGAGGCTGGTCTTCGATTTACTATCGCTGGAGAGTGGTGCACCATGGTACTGTTCCGTTTCAAATCCTTGCATGAATTTCTAAATGTCGTACGACACTGTTTCCCCATTTCGGACGGATGTTGCACCTTGCACCGTGGATGTTGCACCCAGTAGATATCGATTATTCGGACGGCCATATCTTCTGGCTCGTTTAGAGTTACGGGATCCATAACAATTCAAAACGAAGGCCTCTGTGAGTTCTACGTCTTTGACAGCTTTCAGCCGTCAATGGATAGTTTAAAGCCCAAAAAAGACGATCCGAATCTCGATCGGGTCTCGGATGTTTTTTACCCTTCGTTTTTTCGACACGTGGATTTTTACGGTAAAACGGGATTACCGTGGCTGGTCTTCGATTTACCATCGCTGGAGAGTGGTGCACCATGGTACTGTTGCGCTTCAAATCCATGCACGCATTTCTAAAAGTCGTATGGAACTGTTTCGCCATGTCGGACGGATGTTACACCTTGCGCCGTTGATGTTGCACCCTGTAGATATCAATTATTCGGACGGCCATAACTTCTGGCTCGTTTAGACTTATGGGAACCATAACCAGTCAAAAAGAAGGCCTCTGTGAGTTCTACGGCTTTGACAGCTTTCCGCCGTCAATGGATAGTTTAAAGCCCAAATAAGACGATCCGAATCTCGATCGGGTCTTGGATGTTTTTTATCCTTCGTTTTTTCGACACGTGGATTTTTACGTTAAAACGGGATTACCGTGGCTGGTCTTCGATTTACCATCGCTGGAGAGTGGTGCACCATGGCACCGTTCCGTTTCAAATCCATGCTCGCTTTTCTAAAAGTCGTACGGCACTGTTTCCCCATTTCGGACGGATGTTGCACCTTGCACCGTGGATGTTGCACCCAGTAGATATCAATTATTCGGACGGCCATAACTTCTGGCTCGTTTAGAGTTACGGGAGCCATAACCAGTCAAAACGAAGGCCTCTGTGAGTTCTATGGCTTTGACAGCTTTCCGCCGTCAATGGATAGTTTAAAGCCCAAAAAAGACGATCCGAATCTCGATCGGGTCTTGGATGTTTTTTACCCTTCGTTTTTTCGACACGTGGATTTTTACGGTAAAACGGGATTACCGTGGCTGGTCTTCGATTTACCATCACTGGAGAGTGGTGCACCATGTACTGTTCCATTTGAAATCCATGCACGCATTTCTAAAAGTCGTACGGCACTGTTCCGCCATTTCGAACGGATGTTTCACCTTTCACCGTTGATGTTGCACCCTGTAGATATCAATTATTCGGACGGCCATATCTTCTGGCTCGTTTAGAGTTACGGGAGCCATAACCAGTCAAAACGAAGGCCTCTGTGAGTTCTACGGCTTTGACAGCTTTCAGCTATCAATGGATAGTTTAAAGCCCAAAAAAGACTATCCGAATTTCGATCGGGTCTCGGATGTTTTTTACTCTTCGTTTTCTCGACACGTGGATTTTTACGTTAGAACGGGATCACCGTGGCTGGTTTTCGATTTACCATCGCTGGAGAGTGGTGCACCATGGTACTGTTCCATTTCAAATCCACGCACATATTTCTAAAAGTCGTACGGCACTGTTTCGCCATTTCGGACGGATGTTGCACCTTGCACCGTTGATGTTGCACCCTGTAGATATCGATTATTCGGACAGCCATAACTTCTGGCTCGTTTAGAGTTACGGGAGCCATAACCAGTCAAAACGAAGGCCTCTGTGAGTTCTACGGCTTTAACCGCTTTCAGCCGTCAATGGATAGTTTAAAGCCCAAAAAAGACGATCCGAATCTCCATCGGGTCTCGGATGTTTTTTACCCTTCGTTTTTTCGACACGTGGATTTTTACGGTAAAACGGGATTACCGTGGCTGGTCTTCGATTTACCATCGCTGTAGAGTGGTGCACAATGGTATTGTTCTGCTTCAAATCCATGCACGCATTTCTAAAAGTTGTATGGCACTGTTTCGCCATGTCGGACGGATGTTGCACCTTGCGCCGTTGATGTTGCACCCTGTAGATATCAATTATTTGGACGGCCATAACTTCTGGCTCGTTTAGACTTATGGGAACCATAACCAGTCAAAACGAAGGCCTCTGTGAGTTCTACGGCTTTGACAGCTTTCCGCCGTCAATGGATAGTTTAAAGACCAAAAAAGACGATCCGAATCTCGATCGGGTCTTGGATGAGTTTTACCCTTCGTTTTTTCGACACGTGGATTTTTACGTTAAAACGGGATTACCGTGGCTGGTCTTCGATTTATCATCGCTGGAGAGTGGTGCACCATGGTACTGTTCCGTTTCAAATCCATGCTCGCTTTTCCAAAAGTCCTATGGCACTATTTCGCCATTTCGAACGGATGTTGCACCTTGCGCCGTGGATGTTTCACCCTGTAGATATCAATTATTCGGACGGCCATAACTTCTGGCTCGTTTAGAGCTACGGGAGCCATAACCAGTCAAAACAAAGGCCTCTGTGAGTTCTACGGCTTTGACATCTTTCCGCCGTCAATGGATAGTTTAAACCCCAAAAAAGACGATCCGAATCTCGATCTGGTCTTGGATGTTTTTTACCCTTCGTTTTTTCGACACGTGGATTTTTACGGTAAAACGGGATTACCGTGGCTGGTCTTCGATTTAACATCACTAGAGAGTGGTGCACCATGTACTGTTCCATTTCAAATCCATGCACGTATTTCTAAAAGTCATACGGCACTGTTCCGCCATTTCGGACGGATGTTGCACCTTGCACCGTTGATGTTGCACCCTGTGGATATCAATTATTCGGACGGCCATATCTTCTGGCTCGTTTAGAGTTACGGGAGCCATAACCAGTCAAAACGAAGGCCTCTGTGAGTTCTACGGCTTTGATGGCTTTCAGCCATCAATGGATAGTTTAAAGCCCAAAAAAGACTATCCGAATCTCGATCGGGTCTCCGATGTTTTTTACTCTTCGTTTTTTCGACACGTGGATTTTTACGTTAAAACGGGATTACCGTGGCTGGTCTTCGATTTACCATCGCTAGAGAGTGGTGCACCATGGTACTGTTCCGTTTCAAATCCATGCACGCATTTGTAAAAGTCGTACGACACTATTTCGCCATTTCGAACGGATGTTGCACCATGCACCGTGGATGTTGCACCCTGTAGATATCGATTATTCGGACAGCCATAACTTCTGGCTCGTTTAGAGTTACGGGAGCCATAACTAGTCAGAACGAAGGCCTCTGTGAGTTCTACGGCTTTGACCGCTTTCAACCGTCAATGGATAGTTTAAAGCCCAAAAAGGACGATCCGAATTTCGATCGGGTCTTTGATGTGTTTTACCCTTCGTTTTTTCGACACGTGGATTTTTACGTTAAAACGGGATTACCGTGGCTGGTCTTCGATTTACCATCGCTGGAGAGTGGTGCACCATGGTACTGTTCCGCTTCAAATCCATGCATGCATTTCTAAAAGTCGTACGGCACTATTTCGCCATTCCGGAAGGATGTTGCACCTTGCACCGTTGATGTTGCACCCTGTAGATATCAATTATTCGGACGGCCATAACTTCTGGCCCGTTTAGAGTTACGGGAGCCATAACCAGTCAAAATGAAGGCCTCTGTGTGTTCTATGGCTTTGATAGCTTTCAGCCGTCAATGGATAATTTAAAGCCCAAAAAAGACGATCCGAATCTCGATCGGGTCTCTGATGTTTTTTACCTTTCGTTTTTTCGACACGTGGATTTTTACATTAAAACGGGATTACCGTGGTTGGTCTTCGATTTACCATCGCTGCAGAGTGGTGAACCATGGTACTGTTCCGCTTCAAATCCATGCACGCATTTCTAAAAGTTGTACTGCACTGTTTCTCCATTTCGGACGGATGTTGCACCTTGCACCGTTGATGTTGCACCCTGTAGATATCAATTATTCGGACGGCCATAACTTCTGGCTCGTTTAGAGTTATGGGAACCATAACCAGTCAAAACGAAGGCCTCTGGGAGTTCTACGGCTTTGACAACTTTCAGCCGTTATTGGATAGTTTAAAGCCCAAAAAAGACGATCCGAATCTCGATCGGGTCTTGGATGTTTTTTACCCTTCGTTTTTTCGACACGTGGATTTTTACGTTAAAACCGGATTACCGTGGCTGGTCTTCGATTTACCAACGCTGGAGAGTGGTGCACCATGGTACTGTTCCGCTTCAAATCCATGCACACATTTCTAAAAGTCGTACGGCACTGTTTCGCCATTTCGGACGGATGTTTCACCTTGCACCGTTGATGTTGCACCCTGTAGATATCAATTATTCGGACGGCCATAACTTCTGGCTCGTTTAGAGTTACGGGAGCCATAACCAGTCAAAACGAAGGCCTCTGCGAGTTCTACGGGTTTGACAGTATTCAGCCGTCAATGGATAGTTTAAAGCCCAAAAAAGACTATCTAAATCTTGATCGGGTCTCGGATGTTTTTTACTCTTCGTTTTTTCGACACGTGGATTTTTACGTTAAAACGGGATTACCGATGCTGGTCTTCGATTTACTATCGCTAAAGAGTGGTGCACCATGGTACTGTTCCGTTTCAAATCCATGCACCCATTTCTAAAAATCGTACGGCACTGTTTCCCCATTTCGGACGGATGTTGCACCTTGCACCGTGGATGTTGCACCCAGTAGATATCGATTATTCGGACGGCCATAGCTTCTGGCTTGTTTAGAGTTACGGGATCCATAACAAGTCAAAACGAAGGCCTTTGTGAGTTATACGTCTTTGACAACTTTCTGCCATCAATGGATAGTTTAAAGCCCAAAAAAGACGATCCGAATCTCGATCCTGTCTCGGATGTTTTTTACCCTTCGTTTTTTCGACACGTGGATTTTTGCGGTAAAACGGGATTACCGTGGCTTGTCTTCGATTTACCATCGCTGGAGTGTGGTGCACCATGGTACTGTTCCGCTTCAAATCCATGCACGCATTTCTAAAAGTCATACGGCACTATTTCGCCATTTTGAACGGATTTTGCACCTTGCACCTTGCACCGTGGATGTTGCACCCTGTAGATATCGATTATTCGGACGGCCATAACTTCTGGCTCGTTCAGAGTTACAGGAGCCATAACCAGTCAAAAGGAAGGCCTCTGTGAGTTCTACGGTTTTGACAGCTTTCAGCCGTCAATGGATAGTTTAAAGCCCAAAAAAGATGATCCGAATCTCGATCGGGTCTCTGATGTTTTTTACCCTTCGTTTTTTCGACACGTGGATTTTTACGTTAAAACGGGATTACCGTGGCTGGTCTTCGATTTACCATCGCTGGAGAGTGGTGCACAATGGTACTGTTCCGTTTCAAATCCATGCACGCTTTTTTAAAAGTCGTACGGCACTGTTTTCCCATTTTGGACGGATGTTGCACCTTGCACCGTGGATGTTGCACCCAGTAGATATCGATTATTCGGACGGCCATAACTTCTGGCTCATTTAGAGTTACGGGAGCCATAACCAGTCAAAACGAAGGCCTCTGTGAGTTCTACGGCTTTGACAGCTTTCAGCCGTCAATGGATAGTTTAAAGCCCAAAAAAGAGGATCCGAATCTCGATCGGGTCACTGATGTTTTTTACCCTTCGTTTTTTCGACACGTGGATTTTTACGTTAAAACGGGATTACCGTGGCTGGTCTTCGATTTACCATCGCTGGAGAGTGGTGCACAATGGTACTGTTCCGTTTCAAATCCATGCACGCTTTTTTAAAAGTCGTACGGCACTGTTTTCCCATTTCGGACGGATGTTGCACCTTGCACCGTGGATGTTGCACCCAGTAGATATCGATTATTCGGACGGCCATAACTTCTGGCTCGTTTAGAGTTACGGGAGCCATAACCAGTCAAAACGAAGGCCTCTGTGAGTTCTACGGTTTTGACAGCTTTCAGCCGTCAATGGATAGTTTAAAGCCCAAAAAAGATGATCCGAATCTCGATCGGGTTTCTGATGTTTTTTACCCTTCGTTTTTTCGACACGTGGATTTTTACGTTAAAACGGGATTACCGTGGCTGGTCTTCGATTTACCATCGCTGGAGAGTGGTGCACAATGGTACTGTTCCATTTCAAATCGATGCACGCTTTTTTAAAAGTCGTACGGCACTGTTTTCCCATTTCGGACGGATGTTGCACCTTGCACCGTGGATGTTGCACCCAGTAGATATCGATTATTCGGACGGCCATAACTTCTGGCTCGTTTAGAGTTACGGGAGCCATGACCAGTCAAAACGAAGGCCTCAGTGAGTTCTACGGCTTTGACAGCTTTCAGCCGTCAATGGATAGTTTAAAGCCCAAAAAAGATGATCCGAATCTCGATCGTGTCGCTGATGTTTTTTACCCTTCGTTTTTTCGACACGTGGATTTTTACGTTAAAACGGGATTACCGTGGCTGGTCTTCGATTTACCATCGCTGGAGAGTGGTGCATAATGGTACTGTTCCGTTTCAAATCCATGCACGCTTTTTTAAAAGTCATATGGCACTGTTTCCCCATTTCGGACGGATGTTGCACCTTGCACCGTGGATGTTGCACCCTGTAGATATCGATTATTCGGACGGCCATAACTTCTGCCTCGTTTAGAGTTACGGCAGCCATAAGCAGTCAAAACAAAGGCCTTTGTGAGTTCTACGGATTTGACTGCTTTTAGCCATCAATCGATAGTTTAAAGCCCAAAAAAGACGATCCGAATCTCGATCGGGCCTCTGATGTTTTTTACCCTTCGTTTTTTCGACACGTGGATTTTTACGTTAAAACGGGATTACCGTGGCTGGTCTTCGATTTACCATCGCTGGAGAGTAGTGCACCATGGTATTGTTCCATTTCAAATCCATGCACGCATTTTTAAAAGTCGTACGACACTGTTTCGCCATTTCGGATGGATGTTGCACCTTGCACCGTTGATGTTGCACCCTGTAGATATCAATTATTCGGACGGCCATAACTTCTGGCTCGTTTAGAGTTACGGGAGCCATAACTAGTCAAAACGAAGGCCTCTGTGAGTTCTACGGCTTTGACGGCTTTCAGCCGTCAATGGATAGTTTAAATCCCAAAAAAGACTATCCGAATCTCGATCGGGTCTCTGATGTTTTTTACTCTTCGTTTTTTCGACACGTGGATTTTTACGTTAAAACGGGATTACCGAGGCTGGTCTTCGATTTACTATCGCCGGAGAGTGGTGCACCATGGTACTGTTCCGTTTCAAATCCATGCACTCATTTCTAAAAGTCGTACGGCACTGTTTCCCCATTTCGGAAGGATGTTGCACCTTGCACCGTGGATGTTGCACCCAGTAGATATCGATTATTCGGACGACCATAGCTTCTGGCTCGTTTACAGTTACGGTATCCATAACAAGTCAAAATGAAGGCCTCTGTGAGTTCTACGTCTTTGACAGCTTTCAGCCGTCAATGGATAGTTTAAAGCCCAAAAAAGACGATCTGAATCTCGATCGGGTCTCGGATGCTTTTTACCCTTCGTTTTTTCGACACGTGGAATTTTACGGTAAAACGGGATTACCGTGGCTGGTCTTCGATTTACCATCGCTGGAGAATGGTGCACCATTGTATTGTTCCGTTTCAAATCCCTGCACGCATTTCTAAAAGTCATACGACACTATTTCGCCATTTCGAACGGATGTTGCACCTTGCACCGTGGATGTAGCACCCTGTAGATATCGATTATTCGGACGACCATAACTTCTGGCTCGTTTAGAGTTACACGAGCCATAATCAGTCAAAACGAAGGCCTTTGTGAGTTCTATGGCTTTGACAGCATTCAGCCGTCAATGGATAGTTTAAAGCCCATAAAAGACGATCCGAATCTCGATCGGGTCTCTGATGTTTTTTACCCTTCGTTTTTTCGACACGTGGATTTTTACGTTAAAACGGGATTACCATGGCTGGTCTTCGATTTACCATCGATGGAGAGTGGTGCACCATGGTACTGTTCCGTTTCAAATCCATGCACGCTTTTCTAAAAGTCGTAGGGTACTGTTCGCCATTTCGAACGGATGTTGCACTTTGCACCGTGGATGTTGCACCCTTTAGATATCCATTATTCGGACGGCCATAATATCTGGCTCATTTAGAGTTACGGGAGCCATAACCTATCAAAACGAAGGCCTCTGTGAGTTCTACGGCTTTGACAACTTTCCGCCGTCAATGGATAGTTTAAAGCCCAAAAAAGACGATCCGAATCTCGATCGGGTCTTGGATGTTTTTTACCCTTCGTTTTTTCGACACGTGGATTTTTACGTTAAAACGGGATTACCGTGGCTGGTCTTCGATTTACCATCGCTGGAGAGTGGTGCACCATGGTACTGTTCCATTTTAAATCCATGCACGCATTTCTAAAAGTCGTACGGCACTGTTTAGCAATTTCGGACGGATGTTGCACCTTGCACCGTTGATGTTGCACCCTGTAGATATCGATTATTCGGACGGCCATAACTTCTGGCTCGTTTAGAGTTACAGGAGCCATAACCAGTCAAAATGAAGGCCTCTGTGAGTTCTACGGCTTTGACAGCTGTCAGCCGTCAATGGATAGTTTAAAGCCCAAAAAAAACTATCTGAATCTCGGTGGGGTCTCGGTTGTTTTTTACTCTTAGTTTTTTCGACACGTGGATTTTTACGTTAAAACAGGATTACCGAGGCTGGTCTTCGATTTACTATCACTTGAGAGTGGTGCACCATGGTACTGTTCTGTTTCAAATCCATGCACGCATTTCTAAAAGTCGTACGGCACTGTTTCGCCATTTCGGACGGATGTTGCACCTTGCACCGTGGATGTTGCACCCAGTAGATATCGATTATTCGGACGGCCATAGCTTCTGGCTCGTTTAGAGTTACGGGATCCATAACAAGTCAAAACGAAGGCCTCTGTGAGTTCTACGTCTTTTGACAGCTTTCAGCCGTCAATGGATAGTTTAAAGTCCAAAAAAGACGGTCCGAATCTCGATCGAGTCTCGGATGTTTTTTACCCTTCGTTTTTTCGACACGTGGATTTTTACGGTAAAACGGGATTACCGTGGCTGGTCTTCGATTTCCATCGCTGGAGAGTGGTGCACCATGGTACTGTTCCGCTTCAAATCCATGCACGCATTTCTAAAAGTCGTACGGCGCTGTTTCGCCATGTCGGACGGATGTTGCACCTTGCACCGTTGATGTTGTACCCTGTAGATATCAATTATTCGGACGGCCATAACTTCTGGCTCTTTAGACTTATGGGAACCATAACCAGTCAAAACGAAGGCCTCTGCGAGCCGTTAATGGATAGTTTGAAGCCCAAAAAAGACGATCTAAATCTGGATCGGGTCTTGAATGTTTTTTACACTTCGTTTTTTCGACACGTGGATTTTTACGTTAAAACGGGATTACCGTGGCTCGTCTTCGATATTCCATCGCTGGAGAGTGGTACACCATGGTACTGTTCCGTTTCAAATCCATGCACGGTTTTCTAAAAGTCCTACGGCACTATTTCGCCATTTCGAACGGATGTTGCACCTTGCGCCGTGGATATTGCACCCTGTAGATATCAATTATTCGGACGACCATAACTTCTGGCTCGTTTAGAGTTACGGGAGCCATTACCAGTCAAAATGAAGGCCTCTGTGAGTTCTACGGCTTTGACAGCTTTTCGCCGTCAATGGATAGTTTAATGCCCAAAAAAGACGATCCGAATCTCGATCGGGTCTTGGATGTTTTTTACCCTTCATTTTTTCGACACGTGCATTTTTACGGTAAAACGGGATTACCGTGGCTGGTCTTCGATTTACCATCGCTGGAGAGTGGTGCACTTTGGTACTGTTCCATTTCAAATCCATGCACGCATTTCTAAAAGTCGTACGGCACTGTTTCCCCATTTCGGACGGATGTTGCACCTTGCACCGTGGATGCTGCACCCTGTAGATATCGATTATTCGGACGGCCATAACTTCTGGCTCGTTTAGAGTTACGGGAGCCATAACCAGTCAAAACGAAGGCCTCTATGAGTTCTACGGTATTGACAGCTTTCAGCCGTCAATGGATAGTATAAAGCCCAAAAAAGACGATCCGAATCTCGATCGGGTCTAGGATGTTTTTTACCCTTCGTTTTTTTCGACACGTGGATTTTTACGTTAAAACGGGATTACCATACTGGTCTACGATTTACCATCGCTGGAGAGTGGTGCACCATGGTACTGTTCCATTTCAAATCCATGCACGCATTTCTAAATGTCGTACGACACTGTTTCCCCATTTCGGAGGGATGTTGCACCTTGCACCGTGGATGTTGCACCGTGTAGATATCGATTATTCGGAGGGCCATAACTTCTGGCTCGTTTAGAGTTACGGGAGCCATAACCAGTCAAAATGAAGGCCGCTGTGAGTTCTACGGCTTTGATAGCTTTCCGCCGTCAATGGTTAGTTTAGAGCCCAAAAAAGATGATCCGAATCTCGATCGGGTCTTGGATGTTTTTTACCCTTCTTTTTTTTGACACGTGGATTTTTACGGTAAAACGGGATTACCGTGGCTAGTCTTCGATTTACCATCGCTGGGGAGTGGTGCACCATGGTACTGTTCCATTTAAAATCCATGCACGCATTTCTAAAAGTCGTACGGCACTGTTTCCCCATTTCAGACGGATGTTGCACCTTGCACTGTGGATGTTGCACCCTATAGATATCGATTATTCGGACGGCCATAACTTCTGGCTCGTTTAGAGTTACAGGAGCCATAACCAGTAAAAACAAAGGCCTCTGTGAGTTCTACGGCATTGACAGCTTTCAACCACCAATGGATAGTTTAAAGCCCAAAAAAGACGATCTGAATCTCGATCGGGTCTCGGATGTTTTTTACCCTTCGTTTTTTCGACACGTGGATTTTTACGTTAAAACGGGATTACCGTGGCTGGTCTTCGATTTACCATCGCTGGAGAGTGGTGCACCATGGTACTGTTCTGTTTCAAATCCATGAATGCATTTCTAAAAGTCGTACGGCACTGTTTCGCCATTTCGAACGGATGTTGCACCTTGCACCGTGGATGTTGCACCCTGTAGATATCGATTATTCGGACGGCCATAACTTCTGGCTCGTTTAGAGTTACGGGAGCTATAACTAGTCAAAACGAAGACCTCTGTGAGTTCTACGGCATTAACAGCTTTCAACCACCAATGGATAGTTTAAAGCCCAAAAAAGACGATCCGAATCTCGGTCGGGTCTCAGATGTTTTTTACCCTTCGTTTTTTCGACACGTGGATATTTACGTTAAAACGGATTACCGTGGCTAGTCTTCAATTTACCATCGCTGGAGAGTGGTGCACCATGGTACTGTTCCATTTCAAATCCATGCACGCATTTCTAAAAGTCGTACGACACTGTTTCGTTATTTCGGACGGATGTTGCACCTTGCACCGTTGATGTTGCACCATGTAGATATCACTTATTCGGACGGCCATAGCTTCTGGCTCGTTTAGAGTTACGGGAGCCATAACTAGTCGAAACGAAGGCTTTTGTGATTTCTACGGCTTTGACGGCTTTCAGCCGTCAATGGATAGTTTAAAGCCCAAAAAAGACTATCCGAACCTCGATCGGGTCTCGGATGTTTTTTACTCTTCGTTTTTTCGACACGTGGATTTTTACGTTAAAACGAGATTGCCGAGGCTGGTCTTCGATTTACTATCGCTGGAGAGTGGTGCACTGTTCCGCTTCAAATCCATGCATGCATTTCTAAAAGTCGTACGACACTGTTTCCCCATTTCGGACGGATGTTGCACCTTGCACCGTGGATGTTGCACCCAGTAGATATCGATTATTCGGACGGCCATAGCTTCTGGCTCGTTTAGAGTTACGGGATCCATAATAAGTCAAAACGAAGGCCTCTGCGAGTTCTACGTCTTTGACAACTTTCAGCCGTCAATGGATAGTTTAAAGCCCAAAAAAGACGATCCGAATCTCGATCGGGTCTCGGATGTTTTTTACCCTTCGTTTTTTCGACACGTGGATTTTTACGGTAAAAATTACCGTGGATGGTCTTCGATTTACCATCGCTGGAGAGTGGTGCACCATGGTACTGTTCCGCTTCAAATCCATGCACACATTTTTAAAAATCGTATGACACTGTTTCGCCATGTCGGACGGATGTTGCACCTTGCACCGTTGATGTTACACCCTGTAGATATCAATTATTCGGACGGCCATAACTTCTGGCTCGTTTAGACTTATGGGAACCATAACCAGTCAAAACGAAGGCCTCTGTGAGTTCTACGGCTTTGGCAGCTTTCAGCCGTTAATGGATAGCTTAAAGCCCAAAAAAGACGATCCAAATCTCAATCGGGTCTTGAATGTTTTTTACCCTTCGTTTTTTCGACACGTGGATTTTTATGTTAGAACGGGATTACCGTGGCTGGTCTTCGATTTACCATCGCTGGAGAGTGGTGCACCATGGTACTGTTCCGTTTCAAATCCATGCACGCTTTTCTAAAAGTCCTACGGCACTATTTCGCCATTTTGAACGGATGTTGCACCTTGTGCCGTGGATGTTGCACCCTGTAGATATCAATTATTCGGACGGCCATAACTTCTGGCTCGTTTAGAGTTACGGGAGCCATAACCAGTCAAACGAAGGCCTCTGTGAGTTCTACGGCATTGGCAGCTTTCCGCCATCAATGGATAGGTTAAAGCCCAAAAACGACGATCTGAATCTCGATCGAGTCTTGGATGTTTTTTACCCTTCGTTTTTTCGACACGTGGATTTTTACGGTAAAACGGGATTACCGTGGCTGGTCTTCAATTTACCAACGCCGGAGAGTGGTGCACCATGGTACTGTTCCATTTCAAATCCATGCACGCATTTCTAAAAGTTGTACGACACTGTTTCCCCATTTCGGACGGATGTTGCACCTTGCACCGTGGATGTTGCACCCTATAGATATTGATTATTCGGACGGCCATAGCTTCTGCCTCGTTTAGAGTTACGGGAGCCATAACCAGTCAAAATGAAGTCCTCTGTGAGTTCTACGGTATTGACAGCTTTCAGCCGTCAATGGATAGTTTAAAGCCCAAAAAAGACGATCCGAATCTCGATCGGGTCTTGGATGTTTTTTACCCTTCGTTTTTTCGACACGTGGATTTTTACGTTAAAATGGGATTACCGTGGCTGGTCTTCGATTTACCATCGCAGGAGAGTGGTGCACCATGGTACTGTTCCATTTCAAATCCATGCACGCATTTCTAAAAGCTGTACGACACTGTTTCCCCATTTCGGACGGATGTTGCATCTTGCATCGTGGATGTTGCACCGTGTAGATATCGATTATTCGGACGGCCATAACTTCTGACTCGTTTAGAGTTACGGGAGCCATAACCAGTCAAAATGAAGGCCTCTGTGAGTTCTACGGCTTTGATAGCTTTCCGCCGTCAATGGATAGTTTAAAGCCCAAAAAAGATGATCTGAATCTCGATCGGGTCTTGGATGTTTTTTACCCTTCGTTTTTTCGACATGTGGATTTTTACGGTAAAAAGAGATTACCGTGGCTAGTCTTCGATTTACCATCGTTGGGGAGTGGTGCACCATGGTACCGTTCCATTTAAAATCCATGCACACATTTCTAAAAGTGGTACGGCACTGTTTCCTCATTTTGGACGGATGTTGCACCTTGCACTGTGGATGTTGCACCCTGTAGATATCGATTATTCGGACGGCCATAACATCTGGCTCGTTTAGAGTTACGGGAGCCATAACCAGTCAAAACGAAGGCCTCTGTGAGTTCTACGGCTTTGACAGCTTTCAACCATCAGTGGATAGTTTAAAGCCCAAAACAGACGATCCAAATCTCGATCGGGTCTCGGATGTTTTTTACCCTTCGTTTTTTCAACACATGGATTTTTACGTTAAAACGGGATTATCGTGGCTGGTCTTTGATTTACCATCGCTAGAGAGTGGTGCACCATGGTACTGTTCTGTTTCAAATCCATGCATGCATCTCTAAAAGTCGTACGGCACTGTTTCGCCATTTCGAACGGATGTTGCACCTTGCACCGTGGATGTGGCACCCTGTAGATATCGATTATTCGGACGGCCATAACTTCTGGCTCGTTTAGAGTTACGGGAGCCATAACCAGTCAAAACGAAGGCCTTTGTGAGTTCTATGGCTTTGATAGCTTTCAGCCGTCAATGGACAGTTTAAATCCCAAAAAAGACGATCCGAATCTCGATCGGGTCTCTGATGTTTTTTACCCTTCGTTTTTTCGACATGTGGATTTTTACGTTAAAATGGGATTACCGTGGCTGGTCTTCGATTTAGCATCGCTGGAGAGTGGTGCACCATGGTACTGTTCCATTTCAAATCCATGCACGTATTTCTAAAAGTCGTACGACACTGTTTCGCTATTTCGGACGGATGTTGCACCTTTCACCGTTGATGTTGCACCCTGTAGATATCAATTATTCGGACGGCCATAACTTCTGGCTCGTTTAGAGTTACGGGAGCCATAACTTGTCAAAACGAAGGCCTTTGTGAGTTCTACGGCTTTGACGGCTTTCAGCCGTCAATGGACACTTTAAAGCCCAAAAAAGACTATCCGAATCTCAATCGGGTCTCGGATGTTTTTTACTCTTTGTTTTTTCGACACGTGGATTTTTACGTTAAAACGGGATTACCGAGGCTGGTGTTCGATTTACTATCGCCGGAGAGTGGTGCACCATTCCGTTTCAAATCCATGCACGCATTTCTAAAAGTCGTACGGCACTGTTTCCCCATTTCGGACGGATATTGCACCTTGCACTATGGATGTTGCACCCAGTAGATATCGATTATTCGAACGGCCATAGCTTCTGGCTCGTTTAGCGTTACGGGATCCATAACAAGTCAAAACGAAGGCCTCTGTGAGTTCTACGTCTTTTACAGCTTTCAGCCGTAAATGGATAGTTTAAAGCCCAAAAAAGAAGATCCGAATCTCGATCGGGTCTCGGATGTTTTTTACCCTTCGTTTTTTCGACACGTGGATTTTTACTGTAAAACGGGATTACCGTGTCTGGTCTTCGATTTACCATCGCTGGAGAGTGGTGCACCATGGTACTGTTCCGTTTCAAATCCATGCACGCATTTCTAAAAGTCATACGGCACTATTTCGCCATTTCGAACGGATGCACCATGGATGTTGCACCCTGTAGATATCGATTATTCGGACGACCATAACTTCTGGCTCGTTTAGAGTTACGGGAGCCATAATCAGTCAAAACGAAGGCCTCTGTGAGTTCTACGGCTTTGACAGCATTCCGCCATCAATGGATAGTTTAAAGCCCATAAAAGACGATCCGAATCTCGATCGGGTCTGTGATGTTTTTTACCCTTCGTTCTTTCGACATGTGGATTTTTACGTTAAAACGGGATTACCGTGGCTGGTCTTCGATTTACCATCGCTGGAGAGTGGTGCACCATGGTACTGTTCCGTTTCAAATCCATGCACACTTTTCTAAAAGTCGTACGGCACTGTTTCGCCATTTCGAACGGATGTTGCACCTTGCACCGTGGATGTTGCACCCTGTAGATATCCATTATTCGGACGGCCATAACTTCTGGCTCGTTTAGAGTTACGGGAGCCATAACCAATCAAAACGAAGGCCTCTGTGAGTTCTACGGCTTTGACAGCTTTCCACCATCAATGGACAGTTTAAAGCCCAAAAAAGATGATCCGAATCTCGATCGAGTCTTGGATGTTTTTTACCCTTTTTTTTCGACACGTGGATTTTTACGTTAAAACGTGATTACCGTGGCTGGTCTTCGACTTACCATCGCTGGAGAGTGGTGCACCATGGTACTGTTCCATTTCAAATCCATGCACACTTTTCTAAAAGTCGTACGGCACTGTTTCGCCATTTCGAACGGATGTTGCACCTTGCACCGTGGATGTTGCACCCTGTAGATATCCATTATTCGGACGGCCGTAACTTCTGTCTCGTTTAGAGTAACGGGAGCCATAACCAGTCAAAACGAAGGCCTCTGTGAGTTCTACGGCTTTGAAAGCTTTCCACCATCAATGGATAGTTTAAAGCCCAAAAAAGACGATCCGAATCTCGATCGGGTCTTGGATGTTTTTTACCCTTCTTTTTTTCGACACGTGGATTTTTACGTTAAAACGTGATTACCGTGGCTGGTCTTCGATTTACCATCGCTGTGTTGAGTCACAAGCTTTATGAAAGTTTTGATTTCAGACAAATAAGGTGATTGATTTCTGACAAACAAGGCGATCGACAAAAACAAGGTCAATAGAGCTATATATGGTACTCTAGATTATAGGTTGATTATTTGTTGTTGTAATAGTAATAAATTTGTTAAAATCTATCCTCAAATAATCATGCATATCAAGGGAATCAATATATATACGAATAATTTATAAGTTGCATGCAGTTGCACAATTCAATGTGCAATTTAACAGGCACCGGTCGACCGGTCAATATAGGTGCGGTCGACCGTTCCTGTGTAAATTGCACAGTGAACGTGCACACATGCACATAACGTATATATATATTTGAATTCCTGTCTACCGGTCCATTTTTGACCTGTCGACCGTTTTTAAACAGAAAGCAACTTTTCCAAAAGACACTTCTCTTCTCCAAAGGTTGCATCTCCTATCTTTCATCAATGATCATAACTCTTAATGGCAACTGTTCACAAAGAGTTACAACTGTTTTTCTCTATATATACTCATCTAAATCATTGATTCAAACACAAGTTTTTTACAACGATTTCATATATTCTTTTAATCTAATCTCTGATCTCAATACTGTATTATAAAAGCTCTAAATTATTTATTGAATCTTTGAAACTATTTCATATCCTTTGATTCTATAATATACTTTCCTTAATCTTTTCAAAACATCATATCGCATACTTTGAGGATAAGATTATAGGAAGGGTGTACTGCTAGTGACAAATCCGTGTTTTCAAGAACACAAGTTGTCAACAACAATTGTATTTGTTCTTTTGTTGAAGTCCTCTGTGTTGTAAGAGGCAAGTGTTGAAGTCCTCAGTGTATTAGAGGCGTGAAATCCCGTTCGGTTGTTCGGGTATTGTAAACCTGTTCCTCCGGGTGAAGCGAGGTAGTTAATAGTGAAAATCCAGATAGAAGTCTGGGACTGGACGTAGGACGGTGCTCCGAACCAGTATAAAAATCTCTGGTGTGATTTTTCTATTTTCTATTTACAATGCTATTATCATCTATTTCCGCATTTGTATTGTAATCCATATTATACGATCCGTGTATACTATATTAGCACATATAATTGTATACACACCGCACTTTCAATTGGTATCAGAGCACGGTCATCATATAACCGTAACACAGTTATTTGATATATTTTTGTAATATGGCAAATAACGAAAGTACTAGCACTCAAAACACCACTTACACAGAAGGGCAATCGACACAAAGACCTCCATTTTTCAATGGTCTTAACTATAGTTATTGGGCAACACGTATGTCATTCTTTATGCAATCAAGTAGCTATGATGCTTGGAATGCTACTCAAAGAGAAATAGTGAATCCAACAACTGATTATTCAGAATGGACTGTGGCTGAGAAAACGGCAGCAGCCGTAAATGCAAGAGCAATAAATATGTTGTTCTGTGCATTAGACCAAAATGATTATAACCGTGTTAGTATCTGCACTACTGCATATCAAATTTGGCAAACGCTAAAAATCACTCATGAAGGTACTAACAAGGTTAAACAAGCCAAAATAGCCATGCTGAAAAGTCAATTTCAAAATTTCGAAATGAAACCAAATGAAACAATCAATGACATGTATTCACGGTTTCAAACTATTCACCATGCACTTATTGGGTTAGGACAAAAGTATTCTGATTTTGATGTTGTTTCAACAGTCCTACATTCTCTGACTAATGAACGGGAAGGAAAAGTATTAGCAATTGAAGAAGCTAATGACCTTTCCGTCATGAAGCCAGATGAATTGATAGGAAATTTAATGTCCTATGAAGCAAATTTGCAGGCTAGAAAAGAACAGAAAGAAGAAAAGAAAAATGTAGCATTTCATGTTGAGAAAGATGAAAATGAATCAGATTCTGAAGATGAAGATTTGGCGTTCATTGCTAAAGGTTTCAAAAAATTCCTAAAATATCGAAAAGCCAGTCGCTACAATAAAAGGAAACCTGGATCAAATAAACCTTCTTCATCTGCTATAGAATGTTTCAACTGCCATAAAAAGGGACACATGCAGAAGGATTGTCCAGAACAAAAGAAAAAGTCAGAAAATGACAAATTCAAATATAAGAAGAACAAATCAAAGAAACGAGCCTTCTCAGTAACATGGGATGATTCAGAGTCATCTTCATCAGAAAGTGAAAGTGATTCGGAGAATGAACAAGCTAATGTTTGCTTTATGGCAACAGAAGATGAGGTACAAATTCCTACATTTGATGAATTACTTGATATTAATGCTGAATTGATAGTCAAATATAAAGACTTAAAACGTCAATTAAAAGTAGTCAAAGCAGATTTAAGTAGAGCAGAGTTTGAACGAGATATGTTAAAAGATGAGAAGAAAATATTAGAAGAAGAACTTGAAAATATTCAAGAATCATCATCTAATGTTGACTCTCAAATATATCTTTTGAGTCAAGAAATAGAAGCTCAAAAAGAGAAAAATAATGCTCTCACTACTGAAAATCATGAACTTAAAGCAAAAGTCAAAATTCTAGACCTAGAAAAAGCTAGTTTACAAACAAAGTTTGATGACATTACTCAAAATGTTTCTAACTTTAACAAAGGTCGAGAAAATTTGACTAAAATCATTGAAAGTTCACAATCTAGTTCAGATAAACAAGGTTTGGGATATAACAAACATGAAACTAAGAAACATCTTAGAAATAAAAGGAAGAAGAAAGTACAAAAAACTGAAGCTAAGAAAAATCTTAGTTTATTATATTTCAAACCAAAACCAGTTGTGAAATTTCAAAAAAGAAATGTCAAGACTATCAAAATATGGGTTCCTAAAACAAATAATAATTTGATTAGGAACAAATACATTCAGCAATTCATGAATAATGTACATTTTAATAACAATTATGTATATAAAGGGGATACCAGACCCGTATGGGTTTGGACTCCTAAGACCTAACTCTTAGGACCCTATAAAAAGTGGGTACCATGAACTTAATTCTATTTTTTGCAGGTCCCACTGAAGAAAAGAGGAAAGTGGATATTGGACAGTGGTTGCTCAAAGCATATGACGGGAGACAAGAGCTTATTAACAAATATTAAATACTCAGATGGTGGCTCAGTCACTTTTGGAGACAATTCAAAAGGTTATATCATCGGCAAAGGCGATGTGAGCAATTGCGGTACATCTAACTTACCTCTTATTACTAATGTCATGCTAGTTAGAAATTTAAAACACAATTTACTTAGTATTAGTCAGTTATGTGACAAGGGTTTTATAATTTCCTTTTCAAATAATAAGTGTAGTATTTTAGATAAAGACCATAATTTGGTTTTTGAAGGTTATAGAGACAGAAATATATATATTCTAAATATGAATATTAATCATAATTCAGATATGTGTCTTGTGGCTAATGACAATGATCCATGGCTATGGCACAAACGTTTCTGTCATATAAACTTCAGAACTATTGACAAGCTAGCCAAAAACAATCTAGTTAGAGGACTACCCAAAATGAGTTTTAAAGTTAACAACATTTGTGATGCATGTCAATTAGGAAAATTGACCAAATCATCGTTTAAATCCAAGAAAGTCATATCAACATTACAACCGCTTGAGTTACTGCACATGGATTTATTTGGACCTACTAGAGTTCAATCAATAAATCACAGTCAATATGTGCTTGTAATTGTTGATGATTTCTCTCGTTATACATGGACAATTTTCTTAAAAAATAAAAGTGATACTTTCGATCATTTCAAATCTTTCGTCAAAAGAATTCAAAAATCAAAAGGGATTAAAGTTAAAAATATAAGAAGTGATCATGGCGGAGAGTTTGAAAATAATGAATTTGAACATTTTTGTACAAAGAAAGGTATATATCATAATTTTTCGTTTCCCAGAACTCCACAACAGAACGGAGTAGTAGAACGAAAGAACCGAACTTTACAAGAATGTGCAAGAACATTATTGAATGGAACCACCTTACCAAAACATTTCTGGGCAGAAGCTGTCGCAACTGCCTGTTATGTTTTAAATCGTGTGTCCATAAGACCTCTTACCAAGAATACTCCTTATGAATTGTTTAACAAAAGAAAGCCCAAAATCTCATACTTCAAAGTTTTTGGTTCCAAGTGCTTTATTTTAAATACGAAAGACCAGCTTGGAAAATTCGATCCAAAAGCCGATGAAGGAATATTTGTCGGTTATTCGGAACGAAGTAAGGCCTATCGGATATTTAATAAACGAACCAAAACTATTGAAGAATCACTTCATGTCTCTTTTGATGAAATTTATCAGCATCCTCACACAATATCAGATGATGACGAATCAATAGTCATTGATAATCCAATCATCTCAAATACTGATTCTGACTCAGAAGTAATTATTGAGAATACTCCTCAAATATGTGAATTACAATCACCACCAAGAATATTAAGAGACCATCCGGCCCAAAATATAATAGGTGAAATAACATCACATGTCAGAACAAGGAGTCAACTCAATAAAATGGGTCATGTCGCTTTTCTCTCAAATATCGAACCCAAGAATCCAAAAGAAGCTGCTACAGATGATTACTGGATCATTGCCATGCAGGAAGAACTAAATCAGTTTGAGCGCAATGACGTTTGGGAACTTGTTCCGAGACCAACTGATCAGTCAGTAATTGGTACTAAATGGGTCTATAAAAATAAGGCTGACGAACAAGGAAATATCACCAAAAATAAAGCAAGATTAGTAGCACAAGGATACAATCAGGAAGAAGGTATCGATTATGAAGAAACTTTTGCACCAGTTGCTCGACTAGAAGCTATTAGAATTCTATTATCTTTTGCTTGTCATCATAATTTCAAACTTTATCAGATGGATGTCAAAAGTGCTTTTCTCAATGGATTTATCAAAGAGAATGTCTATGTCGAACAACCTCCTTTATTCGTACATGAAAAATATCCTGACCATGTGTTCAAACTTAAGAAAGCTCTGTATGGTTTAAAACAAGCACCTCGTGCTTGGTATGAACGATTACGTAGCTATCTTATTAATTCAGGATTTGAAATAGGCAAAGTCGATCAAACTTTGTTTATTAAACATTCTCGAAAAGATATTCTGGTTATCCAAATATATGTAGACGATATCATCTTTGGTTCAACAAACGATAAACTCTGCAAGGAATTTGCAAGTATTATGACCAAAGAATTCGAAATGTCTCATATGGGAGAACTATCTTATTTTCTTGGACTTCAAATCAAACAACTTTCAAACGGTATTTTTATCAATCAAGAAAAATACTGTGAAAATCTTATCAAACGCTTTGGATTACAAAATACATCTGGTAAACCAACTCCTATGAGTACAACTACACATCTTGAAAAAGATGAAAGTGGTAAGAATGTTGACCAGAAATTATATCGAAGCATGATTGGTTCTCTTCTTTATCTTACAGCTAGTCGTCCAGATATATTAATGAGTGTTTGTTTATGTGCTCGTTTTCAAGCCGATCCAAAGGAATCACATTTACGAGCAGTGAAACGTATAATTCGTTATCTTAATAATACCAAAGATTTTGGTCTTTTCTATCCAAAAGAATGTCCATTTGAATTAGTATCATATAGTGATGCTGATTTCGGTGGCTCACGAACAGATAGAAAAAGTACAAGTGGTACATGCCATTTTATTGGAAAATCACTTGTCTCTTGGTTTAGTAAGAAACAGAATTGTGTTTGACTATCAACATGTGAAGCTGAATATATATCAGAGGCTCTCGCTTGTACTCAAGTACTATATATGCAACAAACACTTGAAGATTTTGATATTCATTTATCAAATTCTATTATATACTGTGATAACACAAGTGCTATAAATCTTTCTAAAAATCCAGTGAATCACTCTCGAACTAAACACATTGATATCCGTCATCATTTTCTTCGAGATAATATTGAAAAAAGAAATATATGTCTTGAATATGTCCATACTGAAAATCAATTAGCAGACATTTTTACTAAGCCGCTGCTCGAATCTAATTTTATTAGATTACGAAGAGAGCTTGGTTTAATTTCAAGAAAAAATCTTGACTAAGCAATTACTAATGTACACCTTCTCTTTTGGTTATTCTCTTTAATTCTAATTTTTTGTTTAACTAAACTAATGTCTTTTCTCCTAGTAACCGTATCTTTTACTTAACCTATTTTTTATAATAAATATTAGCCATTGCTTTATTTAATGGTTAAAATCTATTTACTCATTTTATAAATTCAGTTTTAAAAACAAAGCTATTTTTAGATTTACAATAAAATTTCTGCTTATATTTTCGTGGTTAAAAGTTATCATTAACTCACATCCATAAAAGTATATATAAGAAACTTATATATATAAGCTTTCAAAAAAAATTTATTTTGTTCATCTTTACTTCTTATCTAACCATAATACTATATTCAACTTACACTATGGCTCATATTTGTGACAAATGTGCGCAAGAATCTCACATTTCAATTACAAGCTCTGAGTCGGACGAATATTATTCTCCTACTACTCCAAAACAAAAATCGAGCTGTCATCATCAATGCTCTTATATGTCTGATAAAACTCCAAATTCAAAACGAGTTAAAAGGACACTATTCTATTCTCCTCGAACCAAAGCTCAAATTGATGAGATACACCACTACCAAAAACATCAGATAGACCTTCAGAGACAACTCCATTACGGGCAAAGTCAACTTTATCACGAGCAACAACGGACATCGGCACGATTGTCTGTTTTAGAAAAGTTGGCAACATTTTTCTGCGGTTCCAACAAACATGACGTACATGAACCAATGCCGTCTAGGCCATCAACATCTAAAAGTCCTAACTCATGGGATCGGAACTATGAAAAGAATGAAGGAGCTCAGAAACAATGGAGTCCATGGTCGAATCGTATTGAAGGAAACAACGATAATTCTAATGACGAACTTTCTCATTAGATTTATATATAGTTGTTATATATTTATCTATCTCTTGTATAATGATGGTTATATTTTGTATTATGTATAAAATATAATATATATATATATATATAGGTTGATATATAATAAAAAACTTGAAAAAGAATCCTATATGCACAACAGACCAGAACCGGTCGACCGCCCATATTATTGCCGGTCGACCGTTTACTCTCTGGTTGAAAACGGTCGACCGGCCAAAAGTTGTAGGTCGACCGGTTACGCATTTTTCAGTTTTTTATATATAACCCTATACGTTACTTTACCCTCTACCCTCATTCACTCTCTACTCAAACTATTCTCTATCCCCAAATCACAAACCCTAGTTCCCATTCTTCAATTCCCAAATCACAAATCCTCCAACAATGGCTCCTCCTCAAAAGAAATCAAAGAAAGGAGCAATCTCTGAAACTTCATCTCATACCATCTCCGTCAAAAAATGGCTTCAAACTCCAATTGCTATAACACGATGGAATCAAATGACAAATTACAAGTTTCATCCGGGATCTTTTATCAAATTTGATGATTTCACAGCTTACGGAGTTCGAAGGTTAGCCGATAATGCCAACATTACTCCATTGATAGATTTTTCGGCAAATAGTGTGGAGATAAATCATTTAATGATTAAATTATTTTACGCCAACATGAATCTTGATGAATATCAACCTGATAATCCAAACGGCATCATCTGGTCTATGTTCTGTGGAAAACAAATTTTTCTTACTCATGCTCGAATTGCCTCTATACTTGGCATACCAAATCGAGGCGAAGAATTTTCATCTACCTTCTGCGAAGTTTTCACCCGAAATAGTACAAGTCATCAGTTTATAGAAGACAATAGTGATGGCACTAAGTCTATTGGACTTCGACCGACAGCAAGGTTACTTCATCGGGTCTTGATGCATTCTCTTTTTCCTAGACTTGGAAATTATGATGCAGTGTACAAAGAAAACTTCAAGGCACTCTATGCTATCTATGGTGAAATCCAAATCAATTGGGTTCACATGCTTTTTGATGAAATTCTCAAGGTAAATAATTCAACCCGGCCTCATTTCTTCTATAATGAATATATCATGAGACTTTTGTTAGCTTGTGGGGTCAATCCTCCTGATTCTGCAACTTCAACACCAAAATGCATTGATTCCATAACCATCAAAAGAATGAAGCTTCCTCCACCTTATCTTGAGATTATGCCTTTTGAACAATGGCAACAACGAGGACCGAGAAAACAAAGAGCAACTTCCTCTCGACCTCGTCCCGATGAGGTGAAACTTTTAAGATCAAAGTCATCAACAAAAGAATCTCTTGAAACCATTGCGCGTAATCAATTTCTGCTTGAATCTCGTCTCAAGCGTATGGACTCTAAAATTGATAAGCGCTTCAATAAGGTCAAGTCGTTCTTCGGTATGCTATGGGACGCTATATCATGTTCCTCATCCACCTCTGTTCAAGCACAAGATCCAGGAAAACGTCCTGCTGCTCCAGTTTTCACATGGACATCATCTGACGAGGGCGAATCGTCTAGAGGGAACAATGATGAGGAGGAAGAGGAAGAAGATGAAGATGATGATGACGACGACGATGACGATGATGAAGAGGAGATTCGATCTGCTTCATCCTAGATTCTATTATGTTTTAGCTCTTTAAAAACATTCTTCGACACTTGTACTAAATAGTGTCGTTATTTATGCTTTTCAATTAACATTATGTTCTGTAGTAAACTCTGTTATGTCTTTGATGTGTTAATGATTTATTTTTCTATGCTTATCATATTCATTTTACGCATATCATATTCTAGTAATCTGTTACTCCTTTTTGTCGATGACAAAGGGGGAGAAAGGGCTAACAATTGCTTGCAGGAAAGAAATCACATACTCAGGGGGAGATTCAGATTTGCAGATATATATATTGTCATCAATCAAAAAGGGGGAGAATGTTGAGTCACAATCTTTATGAAAGTTTTGATTTCAGACAAATAAGGTGATTGATTTCTGACAAACAAGGCGATCGACAAAAACAAGGTCAATAGAGCTATATATGGTACTCTAGATTATAGGTTGATTATTTGTTGTTGTAATAGTAATAAATTTGTTAAAATCTATCATCAAATAATCATGCATATCAAGGGAATCAATATATATACGAATAATTTATAAGTTGCATGCAGTTGCACAATTCAATGTGCAATTTAACAGGCACCGGTCGACCGGTCAATATAGGTGCGGTCCGTCCTACGTCCAGTCCCAGACTTCTGTCTGGATTTTCACTATTAACTACCTCGCTTCACCCGGAGGAACAGGTTTACAATACCCGAACAACCGAACGGGATTTCACGCCTCTAATACACTGAGGACTTCAACACTGGCCTCTTACAACACAGAGGACTTCAACAAAAGAACAAATACAATTGTTGTTGACAACTTGTGTTCTTGAAAACACGGATTTGTCACTAGCAGTACACCCTTCCTATAATCTTATCCTCAAAGTATGCGATATGATGTTTTGAAAAGATTAAGGAAAGTATATTATTGAATCAAAGGATATGAAATAGTTTCAAAGATTCAATAAATAATTTAGAGCTTTTATAATACAGTATTGAGATCAGAGATTAGATTAAAAGAATATATGAAATCGTTGTAAAAAACTTGTGTTTGAATCAATGATTTAGATGAGTATATATAGAGAAAAACAGTTGTAACTCTTTGTGAACAGTTGCCATTAAGAGTTATGATCATTGATGAAAGATAGGAGATGCAACCTTTGGAGAAGAGAAGTGTCTTTTGGAAAAGTTGCTTTCTGTTTAAAAACGGTCGACAGGTCAAAAATGGACCGGTAGACAGGAATTCAAATATATATATACGTTATGTGCATGTGTGCACGTTCACTGTGCAATTTACACAGGAACGGTCGACCGCACCTATATTGACCGGTCGACCGGTGCCTGTTAAATTGCACATTGAATTGTGCAACTGCATGCAACTTATAAATTATTCGTATATATATTGATTCCCTTGATATGCATGATTATTTGAGGATAGATTTTAACAAATTTATTACTATTACAACAACAAATAATCAACCTATAATCTAGAGTACCATATATAGCTCTATTGACCTTGTTTTTGTCGATCGCCTTGTTTGTCAGAAATCAATCACCTTATTTGTCTGAAATCAAAACTTTCATAAAGCTTGTGACTCAACATTCTCCCCCTTTTTGATTGATGACAATATATATATCTGCAAATCTGAATCTCCCCCTGAGTATGTGATTTCTTTCCTGCAAGCAATTGTTAGCCCTTTCTCCCCCTTTGTCATTGACAAAAAGGAGTAACAGATTACTAGAATATGATATGCGTAAAATGAATATGATAAGCATAGAAAAATAAATCTTTAACACATCAAAGACATAACAGAGTTTACTACAGAACATAATGTTAATTGAAAAGCATAAATAACGACACTATTTAGTACAAGTGTCGAAGAATGTTTTTAAAGAGCTAAAACATAATAGAATCTAGGATGAAGCAGATCGAATCTCCTCTTCATCATCGTCATCGTCGTCATCATCATCATCTTCATCTTCTTCCTCTTCCTCCTCATCATTGTTCCCTCTAGACGATTCGCCCTCGTCAGATGATGTCCATGTGAAAACTGTAGCAGCAGGACGTTTTCCTGGATCTTGTGCTTGAACAGAGGTGGATGAGGAACATGATATAGCGTCCCATAGCATACCGAAGAACGACTTGACCTTATTGAAGCGCTTATCAATTTTAGAGTCCATACGCTTGAGACGAGATTCAAGCAGAAATTGATTACGCGCAATGGTTTCAAGAGATTCTTTTGTTGATGACTTTGATCTTAAAAGTTTCACCTCATCGGGACGAGGTCGAGAGGAAGTTGCTCTTTGTTTTCTCGGTCCTCGTTGTTGCCATTGTTCAAAAGGCATAATCTCAAGATAAGGTGGAGGAAGCTTCATTCTTTTGATGGTTATGGAATCAATGCATTTTGGTGTTGAAGTTGCAGAATCAGGAGGATTGACCCCACAAGCTAACAAAAGTCTCATGATATATTCATTATAGAAGAAATGAGGCCGGGTTGAATTATTTACCTTGAGAATTTCATCAAAAAGCATGTGAACCCAATTGATTTGGATTTCACCATAGATAGCATAGAGTGCCTTGAAGTTTTCTTTGTACACTGCATCATAATTTCCAAGTCTAGCAAAAAGAGAATGCATCAAGATCCGATGAAGTAACCTTGCTGTCGGTCGAAGTCCAATAGACTTAGTGCCATCACTATTGTCTTCTATAAACTGATGACTTGTACTATTTCGGGTGAAAACTTCGCAGAAGGTAGATGAAAATTCTTCGCCTCGATTTGGTATGCCAAGTATAGAGGCAATTCTAGCATGAGTAAGAAAAATTTGTTTTCCACAGACCATAGACCAGATGACACCATTTGGATTATCAGGTTGATATTCATCAAGATTCATGTTGGCGTAAAATAATTTAATCATTAAATGATTTATCTCCACACTATTTGCCGAAAAATCTATCAATGGAGTAATGTTGGCATTATCGACTAACCTTCGAACTCCGTAAGCTGTGAAATCATCAAATTTGATAAAAGATCCCGGATGAAACTTGTAATTTGTCATTTGATTCCATCGTGTTATAGCAATTGGAGTTTGAAGCCATTTTTTGACGGAGATGGTATGAGATGAAGTTTCAGAGATTGCTCCTTTCTTTGATTTCTTTTGAGGAGGAGCCATTGTTGGAGGATTTGTGATTTGGGAATTGAAGAATGGGAACTAGGGTTTGTGATTTGGGGATAGAGAATAGTTTGAGAAGAGAGTGAATGAGGGTAGAGGGTAAATTAACGTATAGGGTTATATATAAAAAACTGAAAAATGCGTAACCGGTCGACCTACAACTTTTGGCCGGTCGACCGTTTTCAACCAGAGAGTAAACGGTCGACCGGCAATAATATGGGCGGTCGACCGGTTCTGGTCTGTTGTGCATATAGGATTCTTTTTCAAGTTTTTTTATTATATATCAACCTATATATATATATATATATATATATATATATATATATATTATATTTTATACATAATACAAAATATAACCATCATTATACAAGAGATAGATAAATATATAACAACTATATATAAATCTAATGAGAAAGTTCGTCATTAGAATTATCGTTGTTTCCTTCAATACGATTCGACCAATTGTTTGTCGCTATGCACTGGATCAATGATGGCCAAATATATAGATACAGAGTTGACGTGCAGTAATCACAATAGCAGCAATATAAATATAATAGTAGCGCGAATAAAAAGTAAAGCAAGAAGCAATCACAGCAAAATTTTTATACTGGTTCGGACCTCCAGTCCTACTTCCAGTCCCAGACTCCTTCTGGAATTTCAACTAACTATCACCCTCACTTCGCCCGGAGGAATAGGCACCTGAGCAGCAGAACAGGATTTCAGTACACTTGCCCGAGCAGCCGAACGGGACTTCAATATTTTCTTTTACAAAGAAATAACTTGACTATATATTGTGTCTTCAATACACTGAGTAGTCGAACTTGAGTACAACTTCTATAACCTGTAAAAATGATGTAGAATGAGCGTGCAGAGGTTAGGAAGTGGATTAGAACCAGATTTGTATGTTGTGGAGTGAAATAGCACTGGTTTAAATTTGCTTTTAGAATGAATATGGAAGTTGGAGCGTTTAAAAGGTTATATGAGAATGATTTAAGAGAATATAATTGTTTTTGTTTTTGGGATGGTGGGAGGCTTATATAGAAGTGAATGGAAGCCAATAAGTAGTCACAATCCTTCAGAAATTCTCATTAGAAAAGATGCATCCGTTGGAGGTTTGGAATTGGTTGAATAGACACATGAATAGCAACTTGACTATTCGCTTTGGAATGCTTGAATAAAGCAGCCGTTGAGATCATATTCAAAACGCGGTGTAGCACAGTTGGTACAACATGCGCATGTCTCTGTTGTGTGCTGGGTTCGATTCCCACGTTTGTTGTTTTAATTTTCATTTCTTATTCGCTTTGGAATTCTTGTGTAAAGTAGCCGTTGATGCTAACTTCAAAATGTTCTATGGCTTAGTTGGTAAGATGTGCGGCTACCATCATAGTGTGCTGGGTTCGAGTCCCGCTTGCTTTGTATTTTGAGTAATTTATTTTCCGCTTATATGCTATTTCAAATATAGTGCTGAGTGAAACATGAATAAAAGCCTTTGTAGTGTGGTTGGTGAGCATGTTGCATCTCTTTGTGTTGTGCAGGGTTCGAATCTCACTTCTGTGCTTTTAATTTTCATTTCTTATATCTTCTGTCAAGTAGTGTTTGGTAGCAATGGCTAACATAACTTGTTGTGGTGGAGTGGTAATGGTTGCACGTTTCATGTTGAGTGTGCTAGGTTCGAATCCTATTACTTTTTTTATTTCTCCATTCACTTTTACTTCGTATAATAAAATTCTCTAACCACTTTGAGTCGTTGAGTCAGGATACTTTGAGTCGTTGAGTCAGGATGATGTCGTAGTCGTAGATTCATGAATTTTTGTCAGCAATCAAAACCTATGATCCAACATTCTCCCCATTTTTGATGATGACAACTCCATTTTCTATGAACGAATCTTTGACAAGCTTTGTTGATCATATCTCTCTCACTGAATATCTTCCTGTAATTGTGCTATAGATTTCTCCCCCTGAATCTATGCTATATAGCTATATATTCCTATTTAATCTTTTTCCCCCTTAATTTGTGCTTGCATGGTTTATTCCTGCAAATTGTGTTAGCGAGCAATATCTTTCTCCCCCTTTGTCATCGACAAAAAGGAGAGTTTATATGATGATATAAAATATATTTTACATAAGTGTTAACATAAAGCAATATAAAACAAAATAACTACTACTTATAATGTAAGGTATCAGAAAAAATTAACATTTAAAGCATGCGATACCCAATGTTCTTATAATTTCCTAATTTTTAGGAAACCATACCCATTTAGGTGTGGTTGTACCTTTATAAATATAATTTTCGTTATTAACTACCATATCAAAATAATCATCAATGTATTTTTCTCTATTTTTCCAATTAACAGGAACCCATATACTTAGATAATTTTTATTCATATTTTCTGTTAATGATTTTGTACTTCTAAAGAAATTATCAAGATTATAGGTCATAGTAGTATTTGAATTTCTATAAAAATTAGATTTAGGCTTTACTCGAAATTTAGTACTAGCACTATAATTTTTACTATACATGAAAGCATTTCTAGTGCTATTTCTACGATCAGTTGTATTATATCCTAAACCACTTTTATCATTGAGAGCTTTTGAATTCTTAACATAACCTAATCCCTTCTTATTTGAAGCAGGTTGAGAATTTTCAATAATCCTGGATAAATTTTCTCTCCCTTTATTAAAATTGGAAATATTTTTAGTAATGTCATGTAATTTAGCTTGAAGACTATTATTTTCTAATTCAACATGTTTAATCTTAATTTTTAACTCGTGATTTTCAGAAACAAATGCATCATTCTTTTTCTTTTGAGTTTCAATTTCTTGACTTAAAAGTGATAATTGAGTTTCCGAATTTGAATAAGATTCTTGAACTTTTTCAAGTTCTTCTTCAAGAATTTTCTTTTCATCATTTAACATATCTCTTTCGAATTCTGCTTTCTTCTGATTTTCTAGAGCTTCCTTATATTTTCTTTTGAGACTTTTTAAAGTGTCTAGAAGTTCTGAATTTATTTCTATCATATCATCAAAAGTTAGATCACTAACCTCATTATCTTTTGCCATGAAGCATTTGTTTGTTTGCTCATTTGATTTTTCTTTATTGCTCTTCCTCTTCTTATTGCCTTGACTAGATCTCTTTGTAGCCATTTATTCTAGGATGTTGTTACGATCTCTAGAACACCAGGCTCTGATACCAATTGAAAGTGCGGTGTGTATACAATTATATGTGCTAATATAGTATACACGGATCGTATAATATGGATTACAATACAAATGCGGAAATAGATGATAATAGCATTGTAAATAGAAAATAGAAAAATCACACCAGAGATTTTTATACTGGTTCGGAGCACCGTCCTACGTCCAGTCCCAGACTTCTATCTGGATTTTCACTATTAACTACCTCGCTTCACCCGGAGGAACAGGTTTACAATACCCGAACAACCGAACGGGATTTCACGCCTCTAATACACTGAGGACTTCAACACTTGCCTCTTACAACACAGAGGACTTCAACAAAAGAACAAATACAATTGTTGTTGACAACTTGTGTTCTTGAAAACACGGATTTGTCACTAGCAGTACACCCTTCCTATAATCTTATCCTCAAAGTATGCGATATGATGTTTTGAAAAGATTAAGGAAAGTATATTATTGAATCAAAGGATATGAAATAGTTTCAAAGATTCAATAAATAATTTAGAGCTTTTATAATACAGTATTGAGATCAGAGATTAGATTAAAAGAATATATGAAATCGTTGTAAAAAACTTGTGTTTGAATCAATGATTTAGATGAGTATATATAGAGAAAAACAGTTGTAACTCTTTGTGAACAGTTGCCATTAAGAGTTACGATCATTGATGAAAGATAGGAGATGCAACCTTTGGAGAAGAGAAGTGTCTTTTGGAAAAGTTGCTTTCTGTTTAAAAACGGTCGACAGGTCAAAAATGGACCGGTAGACAGGAATTCAAATATATATATACGTTATGTGCATGTGCGCACGTTCACTGTGCAATTTACACAGGAACGGTCGACCGCACCTATATTGACCGGTCGACCGGTGCCTGTTAAATTGCACATTGAATTGTGCAACTGCATGCAACTTATAAATTATTCGTATATATATTGATTCCCTTGATATGCATGATTATTTGAGGATAGATTTTAACAAATTTATTACTATTACAACAACAAATAATCAACCTATAATCTAGAGTACCATATATAGCTCTATTGACCTTGTTTTTGTCGATCGCCTTGTTTGTCAGAAATCAATCGCCTTATTTGTCAGAAATCAAAACTTTCATAAAGTTTGTGACTCAACATTCTCCCCCTTTTTGATTGATGACAATATATATCTGCAAATCTGAATCTCCCCCTGAGTATGTGATTTCTTTCCTGCAAGCAATTGTTAGCCCTTTCTCCCCCTTTGTCATTGACAAAAAGGAGTAACAGATCACTAGAATATGATATGCGTAGAATGAATATGATAAGCATAGAAAAATAAATCATTAACACATCAAAGACATAACAGAGTTTACTACAGAACATAATGTTAATTGAAAAGCATAAATAACGACACTATTTAGTACAAGTGTCGAAGAATGTTTTTAAAGAGCTAAAACATAATAGAATCTAGGATGAAGCAGATCGAATCTCCTCTTCATCATCGTCATCGTCGTCGTCATCATCATCTTCATCTTCTTCCTCTTCCTCCTCATCATTGTTCCCTCTAGACGATTCGCCCTCGTCAGATGATGTCCATGTGAAAACTGGAGCAGCAGGACGTTTTCCTGGATCTTGTGCTTGAACAGAGGTGGATGAGGAACATGATATAGCGTCCCATAGCATACCGAAGAACGACTTGACCTTATTGAAGCGCTTATCAATTTTAGAGTCCATACGCTTGAGACGAGATTCAAGCAGAAATTGATTACGCGCAATGGTTTCAAGAGATTCTTTTGTTGATGACTTTGATCTTAAAAGTTTCACCTCATCGGGACGAGGTCGAGAGGAAGTTGCTCTTTGTTTTCTCGGTCCTCGTTGTTGCCATTGTTCAAAAGGCATAATCTCAAGATAAGGTGGAGGAAGCTTCATTCTTTTGATGGTTATGGAATCAATGCATTTTGGTGTTGAAGTTGCAGAATCAGGAGGATTGACCCCACAAGCTAACAAAAGTCTCATGATATATTCACTATAGAAGAAATGAGGCCGGGTTGAATTATTTACCTTGAGAATTTCATCAAAAAGCATGTGAACCCAATTGATTTGGATTTCACCATAGATAGCATAGAGTGCCTTGAAGTTTTCTTTGTACACTGCATCATAATTTCCAAGTCTAGGAAAAAGAGAATGCATCAAGACCCGATGAAGTAACCTTGCTGTCGGTCGAAGTCCAATAGACTTAGTGCCATCACTATTGTCTTCTATAAACTGATGACTTGTACTATTTCGGGTGAAAACTTCGCAGAAGGTAGATGAAAATTCTTCGCCTCGATTTGGTATGCCAAGTATAGAGGCAATTCTAGCATGAGTAAGAAAAATTTGTTTTCCACAGACCATAGACCAGATGACGCCGTTTGGATTATCAGGTTGATATTCATCAAGATTCATGTTGGCGTAAAATAATTTAATCATTAAATGATTTATCTCCACACTATTTGCCGAAAAATCTATCAATGGAGTAATGTTGGCATTATCGGCTAACCTTCGAACTCCGTAAGCTGTGAAATCATCAAATTTGATAAAAGATCCCGGATGAAACTTGTAATTTGTCATTTGATTCCATCGTGTTATAGCAATTGGAGTTTGAAGCCATTTTTTGACGGAGATGGTATGAGATGAAGTTTCAGAGATTGCTCCTTTCTTTGATTTCTTTTGAGGAGGAGCCATTGTTGGAGGATTTGTGATTTGGGAATTGAAGAATGGGAACTAGGGTTTGTGATTTGGGGATAGAGAATAGTTTGAGTAGAGAGTGAATGAGGGTAGAGGGTAAGGTAACGTATAGGGTTATATATAAAAAAACTGAAAAATGCGTAACCGGTCGACCTACAACTTTTGGCCGGTCGACCGTTTTCAACCAGAGAGTAAACGGTCGACCGGCAATAATATGGGCGGTCGACCGGTTCTGGTCTGTTGTGCATATAGGATTCTTTTTCAAGTTTTTTATTATATATCAACCTATATATATATATATTATATTTTATACATAATACAAAATATAACCATCATTATACAAGAGATAGATAAATATATAACAACTATATATAAATCTAATGAGAAAGTTCGTCATTAGAATTATCGTTGTTTCCTTCAATACGATTCGACCATGGACTCCATTGTTTCTGAGCTCCTTCATTCTTTTCATAGTTCCGATCCCATGAGTTAGGACTTTTAGATGTTGATGGCCTAGACGACATTGGTTCATGTACGTCATGTTTGTTGGAACCGCAGAAAAATGTTGCCAACTTTTCTAAAACAGACAATCGTGCCGATGTCCGTTGTTGCTCGTGATAAAGTTGACTTTGCCCGTAATGGAGTTGTCTCTGAAGGTCTATCTGATGTTTTTGGTAGTGGTGTATCTCATCAATTTGAGCTTTGGTTCGAGGAGAATAGAATAGTGTCCTTTTAACTCGTTTTGAATTTGGAGTTTTATCAGACATATAAGAGCATTGATGATGACATCTCGATTTTTGTTTTGGAGTAGTAGGAGAATAATATTCGTCCGACTCAGAGCTTGTAATAGAAATGTGAGATTCTTGCGCACATTTGTCACAAATATGAGCCATAGTGTAAGTTGAATATAGTATTATGGTTAGATAAGAAGTAAAGATGAACAAAATAAAAATTTTTTGCAAGCTTATATATATAAGTTTCTTATATATACTTTTATGGATGTGAGTTAATGATAACTTTTAACCACGAAAATATAAGCAGAAATTTTATTGTAAATCTAAAAATAGCTTTGTTTTTAAAACTGAATTTATAAAATGAGTAAATAGATTTTAACCATTAAATAAAGCAATGGCTAATATTTATTATAAAAAATAGGTTAAGTAAAAGATACGGTTACTAGGAGAAAAGACATTAGTTTAGTTAAACAAAAAATTAGAATTAAAGAGAATAACCAAAAGAGAAGGTGTATATTAGTAATTGCTTAGTCAAGATTTTTTCTTGAAATTAAACCAAGCTCTCTTCGTAATCTAATAAAATTAGATTCGAGCAGCGGCTTAGTAAAAATGTCTGCTAATTGATTTTCAGTATGGACATATTCAAGACATATAATTCTTTTTTCAATATTATCTCGAAGAAAATGATGACGGATATCAATGTGTTTAGTTCGAGAGTGATTCACTGGATTTTTAGAAAGATTTATAGCACTTGTGTTATCACAGTATATAATAGAATTTGATAAATGAATATCAAAATCTTGAAGTGTTTGTTGCATATATAGTACTTGAGTACAAGCGAGAGCCGCTGATATATATTCAGCTTCACATGTTGATAGTGAAACACAATTCTGTTTCTTACTAAACCAAGAGACAAGTGATTTTCCAATAAAATGGCATGTACCACTTGTACTTTTTCTATCTGTTCGTGAGCCACCGAAATCAGCATCACTATATGATACTAATTCAAATGGACATTCTTTTGGATAGAAAAGACCAAAATCTTTGGTATTATTAAGATAACGAATTATACGTTTCACTGCTCGTAAATGTGATTCCTTTGGATCGGCTTGAAAACGAGCACATAAACAAACACTCATTAATATATCTGGACGACTAGCTGTAAGATAAAGAAGAGAACCAATCATGCTTCGATATAATTTCTGGTCAACATTCTTACCACTTTCATCTTTTTCAAGATGTGTAGTTGTACTCATAGGAGTTGGTTTACCAGATGTATTTTGTAATCCAAAGCGTTTGATAAGATTTTCACAGTATTTTTCTTGATTGATAAAAATACCGTTTGAAAGTTGTTTGATTTGAAGTCCAAGAAAATAAGATAGTTCTCCCAT
This sequence comes from Allium cepa, assembly GCA_030765085.1. NCBI lineage: Eukaryota > Viridiplantae > Streptophyta > Magnoliopsida > Asparagales > Amaryllidaceae > Allium > Allium cepa. Next base: position 248,510,491 of record CM060930.1, read on the forward strand.
ATGAGACATTTCGAATTCTTTGGTCATAATACTTGCAAATTCCTTGCAGAGTTTATCGTTTGTTGAACCAAAGATGATATCGTCTACATATATTTGGATAACCAGAATATCTTTTCGAGAATGTTTAATAAACAAAGTTTGATCGACTTTGCCTATTTCAAATCCTGAATTAATAAGATAGCTACGTAATCGTTCATACCAAGCACGAGGTGCTTGTTTTAAACCATACAGAGCTTTCTTAAGTTTGAACACATGGTCAGGATATTTTTCATGTACGAATAAAGGAGGTTGTTCGACATAGACATTCTCTTTGATAAATCCATTGAGAAAAGCACTTTTGACATCCATCTGATAAAGTTTGAAATTATGATGACAAGCAAAAGATAATAGAATTCTAATAGCTTCTAGTCGAGCAACTGGTGCAAAAGTTTCTTCATAATCGATACCTTCTTCCTGATTGTATCCTTGTGCTACTAATCTTGCTTTATTTTTGGTGATATTTCCTTGTTCGTCAGCCTTATTTTTATAGACCCTTTTAGTACCAATTACTGACTGATCAGTTGGTCTCGGAACAAGTTCCCAAACGTCATTGCGCTCAAACTGATTTAGTTCTTCCTGCATGGCAATGATCTAGTAATCATCTGTAGCAGCTTCTTTTGGATTCTTGGGTTCGATATTTGAGAGAAAAGCGACATGACCCATTTGATTGAGTTGACTCCTTGTTCTGACATGTGATGTTATTTCACCTATTATATTTTGGGCCGGATGGTCTCTTAATATTCTTGGTGGTGATTGTAATTCACATATTTGAGGAGTATTCTCAATAATTACTTCTGAGTCAGAATCAGTATTTGAGATGATTGGATTATCAATGACTATTGATTCGTCATCATCTGATATTGTGTGAGGATGCTGATAAATTTCATCAAAAGAGACATGAAGTGATTCTTCAATAGTTTTGGTTCGTTTATTAAATATCCGATAGGCCTTACTTCGTTCCGAATAACCGACAAATATTCCTTCATCGGCTTTTGGATCGAATTTTCCAAGCTGGTCTTTCGTATTTAAAATAAAGCACTTGGAACCAAAAACTTTGAAGTATGAGATTTTGGGCTTTCTTTTGTTAAACAATTCATAAGGAGTATTCTTGGTAAGAGGTCTTATGGACACACGATTTAAAACATAACAGGCAGTTGCGACAGCTTCTGCCCAGAAATGTTTTGGTAAGGTGGTTCCATTCAATAATGTTCTTGCACATTCTTGTAAAGTTCGGTTCTTTCGTTCTACTACTCCGTTCTGTTGTGGAGTTCTGGGAAACGAAAAATTATGATATATACCTTTCTTTGTACAAAAATGTTCAAATTCATTATTTTCAAACTCTCCGCCATGATCACTTCTTATATTTTTAACTTTAATCCCTTTTGATTTTTGAATTCTTTTGACGAAAGATTTGAAATGATCGAAAGTATCACTTTTATTTTTTAAGAAAATTGTCCATGTATAACGAGAGAAATCATCAACAATTACAAGCACATATTGACTGTGATTTATTGATTGAACTCTAGTAGGTCCAAATAAATCCATGTGCAGTAACTCAAGCGGTTGTAATGTTGATATGACTTTCTTGGATTTAAACGATGATTTGGTCAATTTTCCTAATTGACATGCATCACAAATGTTGTTAACTTTAAAACTCATTTTGGGTAGTCCTCTAACTAGATTGTTTTTGGCTAGCTTGTCAATAGTTCTGAAGTTTATATGACAGAAACGTTTATGCCATAGCCATGGATCATTGTCATTAGCCACAAGACACATATCTGAATTATGATTAATATTCATATTTAGAATATATATATTTCTGTCTCTATAAGCTTCAAAAACCAAATTATGGTCTTTATCTAAAATACTACACTTATTATTTGAAAAGGAAATTATAAAACCCTTGTCACATAACTGACTAATACTAAGTAAATTGTGTTTTAAATTTCTAACTAGCATGACATTAGTAATAAGAGGTAAGTTAGATGTACCGCAATTGCTCACATCGCCTTTGCCGATGATATAACCTTTTGAATTGTCTCCAAAAGTGACTGAGCCACCATCTGAGTATTTAATATTTGTTAATAAGCTCTTGTCTTCCGTCATATGCTTTGAGCAACCACTGTCCAATATCCACTTTCCTCTTTTCTTCAGTGGGACCTACAAAAAATAGAATTAAGTTCATGGTACCCACTTTTTATAGGGTCCTAAGAGTTAGGTCTTAGGAGTCCAAACCCATACGGGTCTGGTATCCCCTTTATATACATAATTGTTATTAAAATGTACATTATTCATGAATTGCTGAATGTATTTGTTCCTAATCAAATTATTATTTGTTTTAGGAACCCATATTTTGATAGTCTTGACATTTCTTTTTTGAAATTTCACAACTGGTTTTGGTTTAAAATATAATAAACTAAATTTTTCTTAGCTTCAGTTTTTTGTACTTTCTTCTTCCTTTTATTTCTAAGATGTTTCTTAGTTTCATGTTTGTTATATCCCAAACCTTGTTTATCTGAACTAGATTGTGAACTTTCAATGATTTTAGTCAAATTTTCTCGACCTTTGTTAAAGTTAGAAACATTTTGAGTAATGTCATCAAACTTTGTTTGTAAACTAGCTTTTTCTAGGTCTAGAATTTTGACTTTTGCTTTAAGTTCATGATTTTCAGTAGTGAGAGCATTATTTTTCTCTTTTTGAGCTTCTATTTCTTGACTCAAAAGAGATATTTGAGAGTCAACATTAGATGATGATTCTTGAATATTTTCAAGTTCTTCTTCTAATATTTTCTTCTCATCTTTTAACATATCTCGTTCAAACTCTGCTCTACTTAAATCTGCTTTGACTACTTTTAATTGACGTTTTAAGTCTTTATATTTGACTATCAATTCAGCATTAATATCAAGTAATTCATCAAATGTAGGAATTTGTAGCTCATCTTCTGTTGCCATAAAGCAAACATTAGCTTGTTCATTCTCCGAATCACTTTCACTTTCTGATGAAGATGACTCTGAATCATCCCATGTTACTGAGAAGGCTCGTTTCTTTGATTTATCCTTCTTATATTTGAATTTGTCATTTTCTGACTTTTTCTTTTGTTCTGGACAATCCTTCTGCATGTGTCCCTTTTTATGGCAGTTGAAACATTCTATAGCAGATGAAGATGGTTTATTTGATCCAGGTTTCCTTTTATTGTAGCGACTGGCTTTTCGATATTTTAGGAATTTTTTGAAACCTTTAGCAATGAACGCCAAATCTTCATCTTCAGAATCTGATTCATTTTCATCTTTCTCAACATGAAATGCTACATTTTTCTTTTCTTCCTTCTGTTCTTTTCTAGCCTGCAAATTTGCTTCATAGGACATTAAATTTCCTATCAATTCATCTGGCTTCATGACGGAAAGGTCATTAGCTTCTTCAATTGCTAATACTTTTCCTTCCCATTCATTAGTCAGAGAATGTAGGACTGTTGAAACAACATCAAAATCAGAATACTTTTGTCCTAACCCAATAAGTGCATGGTGAATAGTTTGAAACCGTGAATACATGTCATTGATTGTTTCATTTGGTTTCATTTTGAAATTTTGAAATTGACTTTTCAGCATGGCTATTTTGGCTTGTTTAACCTTGTTAGTACCTTCATGAGTGATTTTTAGCGTTTGCCAAATTTGATATGCAGTAGTGCAGATACTAACACGGTTATATTCATTTTGGTCTAATGCACAGAACAACATATTTATTGCTCTTGCATTTACGGCTGCTGCCGTTTTCTCAGCCACAGTCCATTCTGAATAATCAGTTGTTGGATTCACTATTTCTCTTTGAGTAGCATTCCAAGCATCATAGCTACTTGATTGCATAAAGAATGACATACGTGTTGCCCAATAACTATAGTTAAGACCATTGAAAAATGGAGGTCTTTGTGTCGATTGCCCTTCTGTGTAAGTGGTGTTTTGAGTGCTAGTACTTGCGTTATTTGCCATATTACAAAAATATATCAAATAACTGTGTTACGGTTATATGATGACCGTGCTCTGGATCAATGATGAAAGATAGGAGATGCAACCTTTGGAGAAGAGAAGTGTCTTTTGGAAAAGTTGCTTTCTGTTTAAAAACGGTCGACAAGTCAAAAATGGACCGGTAGACAGGAATTCAAATATATATATACGTTATGTGCATGTGTGCACGTTCACTGTGCAATTTACACAGGAACGGTCGACCGGTCAATATAGGTGCGGTCGACCGTCCCTGTGTAAATTGCACAGTGAACGTGCACACATGCACATAACGTATATATATATTTGAATTCCTGTCTACCGGTCCATTTTTGACCTGTCGACCGTTTTTAAACAGAAAGCAACTTTTCCAAAAGACACTTCTCTTCTCCAAAGGTTGCATCTCCTATCTTTCATCAATGATCATAACTCTTAATGGCAACTGTTCACAAAGAGTTACAACTGTTTTTCTCTATATATACTCATCTAAATCATTGATTCAAACACAAGTTTTTTACAACGATTTCATATATTCTTTTAATCTAATCTCTGATCTCAATACTGTATTATAAAAGCTCTAAATTATTTATTGAATCTTTGAAACTATTTCATATCCTTTGATTCTATAATATACTTTCCTTAATCTTTTCAAAACATCATATCGCATACTTTGAGGATAAGATTATAGGAAGGGTGTACTGCTAGTGACAAATCCGTGTTTTCAAGAACACAAGTTGTCAACAACAATTGTATTTGTTCTTTTGTTGAAGTCCTCTGTGTTGTAAGAGGCAAGTGTTGAAGTCCTCAGTGTATTAGAGGCGTGAAATCCCGTTCGGTTGTTCGGGTATTGTAAACCCGTTCCTCCGGGTGAAGCGAGGTAGTTAATAGTGAAAATCCAGATAGAAGTCTGGGACTGGACGTAGGACGGTGCTCCGAACCAGTATAAAAATCTCTGGTGTGATTTTTCTATTTTCTATTTACAATGCTATTATCATCTATTTCCGCATTTGTATTGTAATCCATATTATACGATCCGTGTATACTATATTAGCACATATAATTGTATACACACCGCACTTTCACGCTGGAGAGTGGTGCACCATGGTACTGTTCCATTTCAAATCCATGCACGCATTCCTAAAAGTCGTACGGCATTGTTTCCCCATTTCGGACGCATGTTGCACCTTGCACCGTGGATGTTGCACCCTGTAGATATCGATTATTCGGACGGCCATAACTTCTGGCACGTTTAGAGTTACGGGAGCCATAACCAGTCAAACCGAAGGCCTCTGTGAGTTCTACGTCTTTGACAGCTTTCAGCCATCAATGGATAGTTTAAAGTCCAAAAAAGACGATCCGAATCTCGATCGGGTCTCGGATGTTTTTTAACCTTCGTTTTTTCAACACGTGGATTTTTGCGGTAAAACGGGATTATCGTGGCTGGTCTTCGTTTTTTCGCCATTTCGAACGGATGTTGCACCTTGCACCCTGTAGATATCGATTGTTCGGACGGCCATGACTTCTGGCTCGTTTAGAGTTACGGGAGCCACAACAAGTCAAAACGAAGGCCTCTGTGAGTTCTACGGCATTGACAGCTTTCAGCCGTCAATGGATAGTTTAAAGCCTAAAAAAGACGATCCGAATCTCGATCGGGTCTCTGATGTTTTTTACCCTTCGTTTTTTCGACACGTGGATTTTTACGTTAAAACGGGATAACCGTGGCTGGTCTTCGATTTACCATCGTCGGAAAGTGGTGCACCATGGTACTGTTCTGCTTCAAATCCATGCACGCATTTCTAAAAGTCGTACGGCACTGTTTCGCCATTTCAGACGGATGTTGCACCTTGCACCGTTGATGTTGCACCCTGTATATATCAATTATTCGGACGGCCATAACTTCTGGCTCGTTTAGAGTTACATTAGCCATAACCAGTCAAAACGAAGGCCTCTGTGAGTTCTACGGCTTTGATAGCTTTCAGCCGTCAACGGATAGTTTAAAGCCCAAAAAAGACGATCCGAATCTCGATCGGGTCTCTGATGTTTTTTACCCTTTGGTTTTTTGACACGTGGATTTTTACGTTAAAACGGGATTACCGTGGCTGGTCTTCGATTTACCATCGCTGGAGAGTGGTGCACCATGGTACATTTCCGCTTCAAATCCATGCACGCATTTCTAAAAGTCGTACGGCACTCTTTCGCCATTTCGGACGGATGTTGCACCTTGCACCGTTGATGTTGCACCGTGTAGATATCAATTATTCGGACGGCCATAACTTCTGGCTCGTTTAGAGTTATGGGAACCATAACCTGTACAAACGAAGGCCTCTGTGAGTTCTACGGCTTTGATAGCTTTCAGCCGTTAATGGATAGTTTAAATCCCAAAAAAGACGATCCGAATCTCGATCGGGTCTTGGATGTTTTTTACCCTTCATTTTTTCGACACGTGGATTTTTACTTTAAAACGGGATTACCGTGGCTGGTCTTCGATTTACTATCACTGGAGAGTGGTGCACCATGGTACTATTCCGCTTCAAATCCATGCACGCATTTCTAAAGGTCGTACGGCACTGTTTCGCCATTTCGGACGGATGTTGCAGCTTGCACCGTTGATGTTGCACCCTGTAGATATTAATTATTCGGACGGCCATAACTTCTGGCTCGTTTAGAGTTACGGGAGCCATAACCAGTCAAAACGAAGGCCTCTATGAGTTCTACGGCTTTGACAGCTTTCAGCCGTCAATGGATAGTTTAAAGCCCAAAAAAGACGATCCAAATCTCGATCGGGTCTCTGATGTTTTTTACCCTTCGTTTTTTCGACACGTGTATTTTTACGTTAAAACGGGATTACCGTGGCTGGTCTTCGATTTACCATCGCTGGAGAGTGGTGCACCATGGTACTGTTCCATTTCAAATCCACGAACGTATTTCTAAAAGTCGTACGACACTGTTTCGCCATTTCGGACGGATGTTGCACCTTGCACCGTTGATGTTGCACCCTGTAGATATCGATTATTCGGACGGCCATAACTCCTGGCTCGTTTAGAGTTACGGGAGCCATAACCGGTCAAAACAAAGGCCTCTGCAAGTTCTACGGTTTTGACAGCTTTCATCCGTCAATGGATAGTTTAAAGCCAAAAAAAAACTATCTGAATCTCGATCGGGTCTCGGATGTTTTTTACACATCGTTTTTTCGACACGTCGATTTTTACGTTAAAACGGGATTTCCGAGGCTGGTCTTCGATTTACTATCGCTGGAGAGTGGTGCACCATGGTACTGTTCCGTTTCAAATCCATGCACGCATTTCTAAAAATCGTACGGCACTGTTTCCCCATTTCGGACGGATGTTGCACCTTGCACCGTGGATGTTGCACCCAGTAGATATCGATTATTCGGACGGCCATAGCTTCTGGCTCGTTTAGAGTTACGGGATCCATAAGAAGTCAAAACGAAGGCCTTTGTGAGTACTACATCTTTGACAGCTTTCAGCCCTCAATGGATAGTTTAAAGCCTAAAAAAGATGATCCGAATCTCGATCTGGTCTCGGATGTTTTTTACCCTTCGTTTTTTCGACACGTGGATTTTTACGGTAAAACGGGATTACCGTGGCTGGTCTTCGATTTACCATCGCTGGAGAGTGGTGCACCATGGTACTGTTCCATTTCAAATCCATGCACACATTTCTAAAAGTCATACGGCACTATTTCGCCATTTTGAACGGATGTTGCACCTTGCACCGTGGATGTTGCACCCTGTAGATATCGATTATTCGGACGGCCATAACTTCTGGCTCGTTTAGAGTTACGGGAGCCATAACTAGTCAAAACGAAGGCCTCTGTAGTTCTACGGCTTTGATAGCTTTCAGTCGTCAATGGATAGTTTAATGCCCAAAAAAGACGATCCGAATCTCGATCGGGTCTCTGATGTTTTTTAAGCTTCGTTTTTTCGACACGTGGATTTTTACGTTAAAACGGGATTACCGTGGCTGGTCTTCGATTTACCATCGCTGGAGAGTGGTGCACCATGGTACTGTTCCGTTTCAATTCCATGCACGCATTTCTAAAAGTCGTACGACACTGTTTCGCCATTTCGAATGGATGTTGCGCCTTGCACCGTGGATGTTGCACCCTGTAGATATCAATTATTCGGACGGCCATAACTTCTGGCTCGTTTAGAGTTACAGGAGCCATAACAAGTCAAAATGAAGGCCTCTGTGAGTTCTACGGCTTTGACAGCTTTCCGCCGTCAATGGATAGTTTAAAGCCCAAAAAAGACGATCCGAATCTCGATCGGATCTTGGATGTTTTTTGCCCTTCGTTTTTTCGACACGTGGATTTTTACGTTAAAACATGATTACCGTGGCTGGTCTTCGATTTACCATCGCTGGAGAGTGGTGCACCATGGTACTGTTCCATTTCAAATCCATTCACGCATTCCTAAAAGTCGTACGACACTGTTTCCCCATTTCGGACGCATGTTGCACCTTGCACCGTGGATGTTGCACCCTGTAGATATCGATTATTCGGACGGCCATAACTTCTGGATCGTTTTGAGTTACGGGGGCCATAACTAGTCAAAATGAAGGCCTTTGTGATTTCTACATCTTTGACAGCTTTCAGCCATCAATGGGTAGTTTAAATCCCAAAAAAGACGATCTGAATCTCGATCGGGTCTCGGATGTTTTTTAACCTTCGTTTTTTCGACACGTGGATTTTTACGGTAAAACGGGATTACCGTGGCTGGTCTTCGATTTACCATCGCTGGAGAGTGGTGCTACCATGGTACTGTTCCGTTTCAAATCCATGCACGCATTTCTAAAAGTCGTACGACACTGTTTTTCCATTTCGAACGGATGTTGCACCTTGCACCGTGGATGTTGCACCCTGTTGATATCGATTATTCGGAAGGCTATAACTTCTAGCTCGTTTAGAGTTACGGGAGCCATGACCAGTCAAAACGAATGCCTCTATGAGTTCTACAGCACTGACAGCTTTCAGCCGTCAATGGATAGTTTAAAGCCCAAAAAAGACGATCCGAATCTCGCTCGGGTCTCTGATGTTTTTTACCCTTCGTTTTTTCGACACGTGGATTTTTACGTTAAAACGGGATTACCGTGGCTGGTCACCGCTGGAGAGTGGTGCACCATGGTACCATTCCATTTCAAATCCATGCATGCATTTCTAAAAGTCGTACGGCACTGTTTCGCCATTTCGGACGGATGTTGCACCTTGCACCGTTGATGTTGCATCCTGTAGATATCGATTATTCGGACGGCCATAACTTCTGGCTCGTTTAGAGTTACGGGAGCCATTACCAGTCAAAATGAAGGCCTTTGTGATTTCTACGGTTTGGCAGCTTTCAGCCGTCAATGGATAGTTTAAAGCCCAAAAAGGACGATCCGAATCTCGATCGGGTCTATGATGTTTTTTACCCTTCGTTTTTTCGACACCTGGATTTTTACGTTAAAACGGGATTACCATGGCTGGTCTTCAATTTACCGTCACTGGAGAGTGGCGCACCATGGTACCGTTCCGCTTCAAATCCATGCACGCATTTTTAAAAGTCGTACGGCACTGTTTCGCCATTTCGGACGGATGTTGCGCCTTGCACCGTTGATGTTGCACCCTGTAGAAATCAATTATTCAGACGGCCATAACTTCTGGCTCGTTTAGAGTTACGAAGGCATAACCAGTCAAAACGAAGGCCTCTGTGAGTTCTACGGCTATGATAGCTTTCAGCCGTCAATGGATAGTTTAAAGCCCAAAAAAGACGATCCGAATCTCGATCGGGTCTCTGATGTTTTTTACCCTTCGTTTTTTTCGACACGTGGATTTTTACGTTAAAACGGGATTACCGTGGCTGGTCTTTGATTTACCATCGCTGGAGAGTGGTGCACCATGGTACAGTTCCGCCTCAAATTCATGCACGCATTTCTAAAAGTCGTACGGCACTGTTTCGCCATTTTTGAACGGATGTTGCACCTTGCAACGTTGATGTTGCACCCTGTAGTTATCAATTATTCGGACGGCCACAACTTCTGGCTCGTTTAGAGTTACGGTAGCCATAACCAGTCAAAACGAAGGCCTCTGTGAGTTCTACGGCTTTGACAGTTTTTAGCGGTCAATGGATAGTTTAAAGCCCAAAAAAGACGATCCGAATCTCGATCGGGTCTTGGATGTTTTTTACCTTCGTTTTTTCGACACGTGGATTGTTACGTTAAAACGTGATTACCGTGGCTGGTCTTCGATTTACCATCGCTGGAGAGTGGTGCACCATGGTATTGTTCCATTTCAAATCCATGCATGCATTTCTAAAAGTCGTACGGCTCTGTTTCCCCATTTCGGATGGATGTTGCACCTTGCATCGTGGATGTTGCACCTTGTAGACATCGATTATTCGTACGACCATAACTTCTGGCTCGTTTAGAGTAACGGAAGCCATAACTAGTCAAAATGAAGGCCTCTATGAGTTCTACAGCTTGACAGCTTTCAACCGTCAATGGATAGTTTAAAGCCCAAAAAACACGATCCGAATCTCGATCGGGTCTCGGATGTTTTTTGCCCTTCGTTTTTTCGACACGTGGATTTTTACGTTAAAACGGGATTACCATTGCTGGTCTTCGATTTACCATCGTTGGAGAGTGGTGACCATGGTACTGTTCTGTTTCAAATCCATGCACGCATTTCTAAAAGTCGTACGACACTGTTTCACCATTTCGGACGGATGTTGCACCTTGCACCGTTGATGTTGCACCCTGTAGATATCAATTATTCGAACGGCCATACCTTCTGGCTCGTTTAGAGTTACGGGAGCCATAACCAGTCAAAACGAAGGCCTCTGTGAGTTCTACGGCTTTGATAGCTTTCAGCTGTCAATGGATAGTTTAAAGCCCAAAAAAGACTATCCGAATCTCGATCGGGTCTCGGATGTTTTTTACTCTTCGTTTTTTCGACAAGTGGATTTTTATGTTAAAACGGGATTACCGTTGCTGGTCTTCGATTTACTATCGCTGGAGAGTGGTGCACCGTGGTACTGTTCCGTTTCAAATCGATGCACGCATTTCTAAAAGTCGTACGACACTGTTTCCCCATTTCGGACGGATGTTGCACCTTGCACCGTGGATGTTGCACCCAGTAGATATCGATTATTCGGACGGCCATAACTTCTGGCTCGATTAGAGTTACGGGAGCCATAACCAGTCAAAACGAATGGCTCAGTGATTTCTATGGCATTGACCGCTTTCAGCCATCAATAGATAGTTTAATGCCCAAAAAAGACGATCCGAATCTCGATCGGGTCTCTGATGTTTTTTACCCTTCGTTTTTTCGACACCTGGATTTTTATGTTAAAATGGGATTACCGTGGCTGGTCTTCGATTTACCATCGCTGGAGAGTGGTGCACCATGGTACTGTTCCATTTCAAATTCATGCACGCATTTCTAAAAGTCGTACGACGCTATTTCGCCATTTCGAACGGATATTGCACCTTGCACCGTGGATGTTGCACCATGTACATATCGATTATTCGGACGGCCATAACTTCTGGCTCGTTTAGAGTAACGGGAGGCATAACCAGTCAAAACGAAGGCCTTTGACAGTTGTACGGCTTTGACAGCTTTCAGCCGTCAATGGATAGATTAAAGCCCAAAAAAGAAGATCCGAATCTCGATCGGGTCTCTGATGTTTTTTACCCTTCGTTTTTTCGACACGTGGATTTTTATCTTAAAACGGGTCGTGGCTGGTCTTCGATTTACCATCGCTGGAGAGTGGCGCACCATGGTATTGTTCCGCTTCAAATCCATGCACGCATTTCTAAAAGTCGTACGACACTATTTCTCCATTTCGGACGGATGTTGCACCTTGCACCGTTGATGTTGCACCTTGTAGATATCAATTATTCGGATGGCCATAACTTCTGGCTCGTTTAGAGTTATGTTTGCGCAAAAAATGGGCAAACACCTCCAAGTCGTGTGATTTAGTTGATTTTATGTGATTCTTAATGATTTAGATGAGTTATGTAAATATGAAAAAAGCAGGGGCTGAAATGTAAAAGACACACAGATTTATAGTGGTTCGGCCAGAACGTGCTTACGTCCACTTTATATGTTATTATCTTCTTTCTTTCAGATTACAAGTACAATACTTTGTGTACAAGTATATGAAAGTAGTTTGAAAGTTCCTTCCGTTCTTGAGCTCTCAAACTTGTCTGCCATTGTTGTACCCCTGCTACTCTATTTATAGAGTGAGGTAGGGGCAGGGGTCTTGGATGTATATAGCTACTGGTGGGTCCGGGCTGAAGCAATCTGGCCTGGTAGCATTCTGGTTCGGCGAAGCTTGGTTCGTTCGTAGTTGGAGAAGGTTGGGCCGGTGGAGTTTTGGTCCGGTGATAGCATGGCTCGGTGGTATGTGGTTTGGTGGAGCATGGAAGTGAGGCTTGGTTCGGCTATGGAAGAAGGAGAGGTCCGGTTCGGCTATGGTTTGGGGGGAAGGTTGGTTTTGGATCGGTACCACCGAATGAATTGGGAAAGCCGAATGAGGGGAATGCCGGACGAGCTCTTGGAGGTTCAATTCCGAATGGGCTATGCCGAATGGAATATGTGGTGTACTACCGAATCAACCTTTAAACCCTTGAATTGCCGAACGGACTTAGGAACCGGATGGAATGGAGGTTGCGAACCTGAGTGAAACTGACGCTTCTCGGTCTTGAGATCTTCTGGGTGAAAATTCGCCCAACATTTGCCCCCCAAAGTGGGGCGCGTGCTTGCATGTGTCGCGCTTTGTTTCCCTATGGTAGGAAAAGCTTGTTTTGTAATGCCATGGGCTGGATGTTCATATCCTATCGGTGTCCTCATGCCTTGCGGTAGGAAGGCGTGTTTTGTAATGTAATGAGCTGGATGTCTATATCCTGTTGATTTCCTGCAAAGGAATTTACAGTCTTAATGTGATTTCAAATGACGACCGTTCGGGATCGAAATATTTGAGGCGAAGTGAATTGTGCCGTTCAGGGCGAGATGTGACCGTTCGAGGTCGGGTGTCGTTCGAGGCGAGTAGGTGTGCCCCCGAGGGGGCTTAGCATTATTGATGCCAGGTTTTCGTTCGAGTGGGTCCCTAGATCGTTTGTGAAGATGGTTTATTGCCAGCTCAGAGCATGCCTAAGGATCGTTCGCGACCCCGTACATGTGTAAGTAGCTTAGCCATTTCAGAATTAGCAGAGCTAAATATCCATCCAACCGATGAATTTTAAAAGTATGTCAAAGTGTAGATTTTCACAACGATAGGGTTAATAGCCATTCAGAGCATGCCTGTGGACCGTTCGTGGTCGCGTACATGTGTAAATGATTAACCCATGTTAGTGAGAGATTTACTACTTGTTCATCATTTTCAGAATCTCTATTTTATCAGTAGATCCTAGGGTCCGGTACTTATCTGAGCGAGGCGCTTTGCATGCCCCCGCTTCTGGTCTTTGCCGGTTTGGTAGCTTCATTCGGTTTTGGTTTGGTCCGGTATGCCGAAACGGTTGGACCGGTGCTTCTGTGCTCGTCTATATATAGGGGCTACACCCCCATAGAAATTCTTTACCGAATCAACGAGGGCCGAATCAACCTTATACCGAATCAATCACTAGCCGAACCAATCTCGTGCCGAACCAGGTACATATCCCTTTGCCGAATGAACTTGATAACCGAATGTGTCTGATGCCGAATAAACACGAAAGTTTTTATTTGCCGAATGCTTCTTTGCATTGTATTACCGAATGAGCAAGTATACCGGATGAACTTCCAAGGCCGAATGAAACTACCGAATGGAGTATATGCCGAATGAGAATTCATACTTGAATCTCGAGTGGAATACTAGACCTATATACACTTGCTTGCTTTATATACTTGCTTGTTTATGTTTCTGTACTTCTTGTTCTAACACCGTGTTTTTCTTGTGCTGTAGATAAATGTCTTGCAAAGCGGAAACCCGATCGGATAAAAAGAAATCTAAAAGTAGAGGAGAGTCATCCTCCTCCGTGCCCCCAGCCCAACCAAGACCGGTGCCACATGGGCCTGCCCTGAGGTCATTAGTGGATGGGTACGGTCCGCAGGAACTTCTGGTCTCCCCTCCCGATTGCTTTCCTAGCTCCCTAAAGGAGGAGCAACTTGATGTTATATCCCGTTCCTTCGGGATAGACAGGGCTTGCATGCTGTTGCCGGGAGATGGATTGATGCCGTATAATCCCCCCGAAGGCTACTTTGCTTACAGCAGATATCATTGCATGTGTGGTGCAATCCCTCCTATCAATGCCTGGATAGTTAGCTTTACCACATATTTGAAGGTGGCTCCATTCCAGCTCCAGCCGAACTCTTATGCCATTCTGGTGAGCCTTTTCGTTATCTTTCAGAGGAGGTACGGGCGCCCTCCTTCTAACCGGGAAATTCAATATTTGTATAACCTGAGAGGCTACAAGAAGGGGTCTCCGTATATTAGTTTAGAAGCGGCCGTGCCCTTCAAACCGGTCTTGGACTTATATTCAAAGTTTACCATGTTCAAGAAAGAATGGTTTTTTATCAAGGACGATTCTGTTTCTTTCCGCCTTTTCACTTTCGGCTGTAAGATGAATTTCATTTATATTTTCCATGTTCTGACTGTAGTTCTTCTTCTGACATGCTTCTATTTCTTGCTAGCGACAGGTGGCATTGCAGTCGTGGAAGATGATTCTTTGGCGCGGATGGCAGCTGAAATAAAGGCCATTCCCGCACGGGACAGGTCGGCTTCGTTCCTGATCAGGAACGCTACCCTCCTGGAGTACAACTTGATCCAGCCGCACCAGTCCGTGGTTAAGCAGAGGGACACGGCTGAGGAGAAGGCCGCTAAAGCTAAGGAGGGGGCCACGGTGAAGAGTGGCAAGAGGAAGCCCTTTGCACAACATCCCGTCGTGGGAGGCAAGAAGCTTAAGGAGTCTAAGGGCCCCTCTCCTAGTACTTGCCCGATCATCCCGGAGGAGGAAGGTGTGGAAGAGGGCGAAGGAGGCGATATGGAAGGAGAGTCGGAGGGCGGAGGATATGGAGATGGTCAGGGTGGTAGTGGTGCTGGTGCCTTAACTTTTGGGCAAGACTCTGAACTGGGTGAGGCCCTCCGCCAGGCCTTCGGGGAATCGGAGGGAGAATCAGAAGCGGAGAAGGCGAAGGAGACTGGCATGGTCGGGGCTGGTGCCGATCTATCCCCTAAGGGCTCCTCAGCCAGGGTGACTCCGGCGGTGCAAGGTGAACTTTTGTCCTCTGTCGATTCCATTTACGATAGGGACTTAGAAATATTTTATGGTTCACTTACGTCCTGGAATGAGATTCAGGACTTATTGCAGTATCCCACTCCTCCGCAGGGTTTGTATAATAGATGTGCATTCTCACTTTTTCTTTCTTTTTAACTTAACATGTTTCTTGAATTATGGATCGTCGTATGTTCATAACACTTGTTTTTTACTCCAGGGGCAGGCCAGGCGGCTAAAACGTCAGACGTTTGACACCGCCTTGAACAATTCAAGTTGATGAGAGCTTCTAATAAGCCGAAGCCTCTTACTGGTCGTCCTGGGGACGTGGTCAGATACCGTCCTCTTCTTGGGGTCATTGAAGAGAGCATTCAGAAAAAGAAGAGGAGTCTTTCCTTATTTGAGCCTTCCCCTGGTCCGCAGCTTCCTGTTCAGCCTCCTCGTGGTACCACGGAGGAGAGCACGGAGTTTATCCCCCCTCCACCTCCTTCTAAGAATCCCACTGTTATCCGTATAAGCCGTCCTGACGTGCCTCGCGACCCCTTTGCCGGTCATCCTGATTTAGATCCAAGCTCTCGGGATATTTCATTTGATGAGGCCACGGGTGAGCACCTTCTTCCCCGCAACCCCATGGTACGAGTGCTAGATGAGGCCAAGTCCCTAGATCTTGATATGCTTACTACTCGGGTAGTTACCATGGGAGACGAAGCCAAAGCTAATATCGATCGGGTGGCTGAAGAGACCAAGAAGTTAATGGAGCATCATGCTCAATTGGTCAAGGCCGGGGAGGAGATTGGGAGTGCTAATATTCGGTTGCGGCTAAAGGTTGCCGATCAGGCCGAACAGCTTGCCGGTCAAGCCGTTCAGATTTCTCAGCACGAGGAAGCCTCCAGGCGGCTGAAAGAGACCATGGAAAAGGCTAGTAGGGCAGAACTACGGAAGATGGAGGCCGCCTGTAAGGAGCGGATCGACATGGCCATTGCGAAAGTGGATGAGGTTCGGAATGCGGATCTCGAGCAGGTAGAGGAGTTGTCTGGGAGGCTTGAGGCCGCGGAGATGGCTCAAGTCAAGTTAAAGGAGGAGATGGAGGAGATGATGAGGTCTCTCCAGGCTGACTGCTTGAGATACCGATCAGAGAGGGATGTCGCTGTCGCCAAGTTGCAGGTTTCCGAGGCCCGGGTGAGGGAGTTTGAGGAGAATGAGGGGATGATAGACGAGATGCTGCAGGACATGTACTTCCGCACTTGGAAGGAGGGCAGCTTGTCTTGGATGGATGACTATCCCCGGGTCATGGCCAAGATATATCTTAGGGCTTTAGAGGAGGCCAGGGTCAATGCGGGTAAGGAAGGTGGAGTGGCTTTTAGTCTAGATGTGGTCACTGCTCAGTTCTCGAAAGAGGAGCAAGCGGCGGTGAATGAGGGGATGCGGTTGCTTGCTACGGAGGAAGCGAGTGTGCAACTGGAGGATGAGGATCAAGCGGCGGACGCTGGTGAGTTATTCTTCTCTTTTCCTTTTCTTTCTGGGTTTCCATAACTTGATCGTTTATCGTTTGTTTAATGAATTCCTCTTCTGAATTGGACAGGTGGAACTTCTGATCAACACGCTGGGAGCTCCGACCCTGCGGCCAAGTAGGCTTGGGGGAGTTGGTAGGATGAGAGCGAAGTGTCGACGCAGCTGGTTACTTGTCCGGATTTGGCCACCTTTTTATTTCCCTTTATCGATGTTTATGTTAGTCCAAAACATTGATGTGACTGTAATAATATTATTTGCAAAGAATAACTTTATGTGATTCTATGACATAAGCTGATTTTGTTATGTTTAAATGTTGTTGTCATTTTGATGTGGTGAGTGAGAAGTATGCATATGCCTGTGATTTTAGTTGTGTTTGATGTTAAGCTGTTGCTTGAAATATAATTTCATGTTTTGCAATGTAAGTGTGACGTATGAATAAACTATAGTTACATATTTATGTACAAGAGAAGTGAGTACTGCCCTTCATGTTTTAGTTGCAGGTGGTACCTTTGAGCATCTTGTGTAACTGATCATGGATATAGCTGTGTACCTTGCCACCCAGTACGCAGGCTTAGATTCTCATGAGTGAATGCTCCCTATTTGGTTTCCTGTACTTTAGAGTTTGTTATACAGGATAGGAGGAAAGTATTTAAATGAAATGGAAATATGGGAAAAGTAAAACTTCCAGTCACGGAAGGCCGTCGATGTGCTTAAGTTCGTGGCAAGCGGGTTTTGTAGTCACTTTCCCTAGCTGTGGGTCTTGGAGACATTTGTCACCCATCTTACGCCTCCGCGGGGAGTTTTCTTTTTTACCACAGCCGCACTTAAGACACATCGGAGCCGAGTTCGCGCACGGTAACTACCCGAACAATTATGGTCCGTAATCGTGGGTATTATTCGATTTACCGTGGCCGGCTAGCGTGGGTGCCGTTGGCCGTGAACTACCCCTGGTTGGCCACACCTTATGTTGGTGCTTAAAGTAGGTTCACAGTTGCCGGCAAGCCGAACGCCGTAATGAGCTGCCATCGGCTATAGTCGGCCTTTATGATGACTTATAATCGGCTCATTACAGTTGGCTTTGAGGGCAGTCGCGAGCAATGAGTTAACCCGCAGCAGAGGGATGCTAGAGCAAAAGAGTCTCATTGGCGAGTGCATAGAATCGTAGCGTACCTGTTAGGCCTTGTCCAGATGAGGCCGTGGTGCGTCTTGAGTGGAGATGCCATAGGATTTTGTTCAACAGAAAAGGATAAAGCTTAACAAGCAGCCAAGATATAAAGGAACAAGTTAAAAAGAGTCAAGATTTTTTAAAGTGGTTCGGCATGAAAATGCCTACGTCCACTGATTCTCTTTGTTAATTCACTTCATATGGGCAGTACAAGTTAAGAAAAGTATCGACGGAGGTGTCGGATGTTCCATGCCCTCTGGAACACCTCTCCGTCCACTGTTGAAAAAATATAAGCTCCGTTGTGGAGATCTTTATGAATTACATATGGTCCATCCCAGATGGGGTCCAGTGCCCCGGGGCGCGGAAAGATTCGCCTGAGGACAAGATCTCCTTCTTGTAAGATGCGATGCTTGACTATGGAGTTGTATAGTGCTGCCACTTTTTGTTTGTGAGCTGCTGCTTTGAGTGTTGCATCGTTTCTCCTTTCCACAATCAGATCCAAAGACATGAGGAGGAGTTCTTCGTTTTCTTCTGGATTGTAGTGGATCCTACGGTGGGAAGGAACAATAGTCTCAACAGGGAGCATTGCCTCCGATCCGTATGCCAAAGAGAAAGGAGTATGTCCCATTGATGTTCTGAAAGATGTGCGGTAGGCCCAAAGTGCCGTAGGAAGTTCGTCCACCCAAGCGCCTTTTGACTTTTCAAGTTTCTTCTTGATTAGGGTTTTGAGAATTTTGTTGACAGCTTCGATTTGTCCGTTTGCCTGAGGATAAGCTACTGATGAGAAGCTTTTATGAATTCCATGCTCTTGGCACCAGTCGGCGAATTCTTTGCTGTCAAATTGGAGTCCGTTGTCCGATGTGATCTTGAGTGGTACTCCGTACCTGCACAGAATATTTTTGATCAAGAAGTTGATAATTTTGGCTGAAGATATTTTATTTAGGGGTTTCGCTTCCACCCATTTGGTGAAATAATCGACTGCCACTATAGCATATTTGGCTCCGCCTCTGCCCGTTAGCAGTTCGCCAATTAAATCAATTCCCCATACAGCGAAGGGCCAAGGGCTGGTCATTTGAGTAATCTCATTTGTGGGTAGTCGAGGAATCTTGGCAAATTTCTGACATCTGTCGCATCTCTTGACGAAGTCTAAGGCGTCTTTGTTTAGTGTGGGCCAGTAATATCCATATCGGAGTATCGTTTTCGCCAGAGTCTGCCCTCCAGTGTGATCTCCGCAACTTCCTTGATGTATGTTGAATAAGATTTCCTTGGTTTCCCTTCCAGCGACGCATCTGAATAGGGGGCTAGAGAAGCCATGCCGATAGTGGATGCCTTCTTGTATTGTGTAGTGGGGAGCTTTCCTCAAAATTCTCCTGACTTCATCATGTTTGTCTGGTAGTGTGCCGTCCCGCAAATATTTCCGGATAGGAGTCATCCAAGTTCCTTCTTCGATTGCAGTTATCAGATTCACTTGTTCGAAACTTGGGGCTAGCTGCCTTGAGATGACTAGTGCTCCGGAAATGGTGCTATTCTTCATACTAGCTTGCTTTGCTAGTTCATCGGCCTCTTGGTTATCTTCTCGAGGAATGTGTTTGATTAGATAATGGTCCAATTGATCGAGCAGCAGTTTGGTTTTCTTTAGATATGCTGTGAGTCGTTCTCCTCGTGTCTGGAACTCTCCTAGTACTTGGTTTACGATAAGTTGAGAATCACTATGAAGACATAAAGAATTGACTCCAATTTCTAAGGCAAGCTCCAATCACGCTATTACTTCCTCATACTCCGCATCGTTGTTAGTGGCCGCGAATTCCAACCTTAATGCATAGTACAACTTTCTTCCCCTGGGGGTGATTATCACAATACCTGCCCCCGAGCCTTGTTCGTTAGATGCTCCATCCACAAAGAGGTTCCACTTGATGTTTTTTGCTATTTCAAATTGATCCTTGCCTTCGTTGGTAGTGAATTCGGCAATGAAATCGGCCATGGCTTGCCCCTTGATAGCCGTGCGAGGATGGTAGGTGACGTCATACTGACTTAGTTCAATGCACCATTTGAGGAGTCGTCCAGTAGTGTCGGGACGATGGAGCACCTGTCTTAGTGGTTGATCGGTTAGAACTCTGATTGAGTGAGATTGGAAGTAGTGTCGCAGTTTTCGTGACGCGATCAATAAACAATATGCCAATTTCTCAAGTTTAGGATATCTGGCTTCTACCCCTGTAAATCTCTTACTTATAAAGTATACCGGGCGTTGTGTGCGGTCCTCTTCTCTTACCAAGGCAGCGCTTAGAGCATGAGATGATACAGCGAGGTATAGGTATAGCTCTTCGCCTTCGTTTGGAGTTGAGAGTACTGGTGGACTCTGAAGGTGTTCGATCAGGTTAAGGAAGGCTTTTAAGCATTCATCGGTCCACTCGAACTTTCCTTTGTCTTTCTTAAGAGCTTCGAAGAAAGGGACGCACTTGTCAGTTGCTTTGGAAATGAATCTGCTTAGGGCGGCCACCTTTCCGTTTAGGCTCTGCATTTCTTTTCGAGTGGAAGGTATCCTTATTTCTTTTAGAGTCCGGATTTGTTCAGGGTTTGCTTCAATTCCTCTGGCATGGACGATGAATCCTAAGAATTTTCCCGATGACACTCCGAAGGCGCACTTTAGAGGATTCAGCTTCATTCCATATCGGCGAAGTACCTGAAACATCTCGCCCAGGTGGCTTACATGATCGTCGGCTCTCCTGGATTTACCAACATGTCATCCACATATACTTCCATAGTTCGTCCTATTAATTCCGCGAACATCTTGTTGACGAAGCGCTGATAGGTAGCTCCGGCATTTTTGAGTCCAAAAGGCATGACTTTGTAACAATATAATCCCCGGTCAGTGACGAAGCTAGTGTGGTCTTGATCGGGAGCGTGCATGGGAATCTGGTCGTATCCGGAGTATGCATCCATAAAAGATAATAGTTCATGCCCGGAAGTGCTGTCCACAAGTTGATCGATTCGGGGAGCGGGAAGTAGTCTTTCGGGCAAGCGTCATTTAAGTTGAAGAAATCAATGCAAGTTCGCCACTTCCCATTAGCTTTCTTTACTAGTACCGGGTTAGCGATCCATTCTGGGTAGATGGCTTCTCGTATGAAGTCATTAGCAAGTAGGTTCTTTACTTCCTCATCGAGGGCTGCTGATCGTTCTGCTCCCATGCTTCTCTTTTTCTGCTTTATCGGTACCATGGTGGGATCGATGTTCAGCATGTGGCATGCTATGTCTGGGGAGATTCCTGTCATATCGGCATGTGTCCACGCAAATACATCTAAGTTGTGGTGGAGAAAGTCAATGAGTTGATCCTTCAATTCTGTTTTTAGCTGAGATCCTATTTTTAATAGTCTACTTGAATCATGTTTGTCTACAGATACGAATTCCATGGCCTCTGCAGGCTCAGCGGTAGCCTCCTCCTCCTTATCCCTGGGGTCTAGTTCATTGAAAGGATCGCTGGTGTATCGAAGAGGAGGGGCTTTCCTTAGTTTCTATGCTTCCAAGCTTTTCATACAGAGGGTAGTCTCTGCATCTTTCCCTTTATTCTTTCTACGGTTATTGCGAAGTTCAGTTACATAGCAATCTCGAGCGGCGTCTTGATCTCCTTCAACTTCTCCTATTCCGTTATCTGTTGGGAATTTCATCTTTAGGCACCACGGGGCTAGGACAATTTGGAAGTCAGATAAGGCTGTTCTTCCCAAGAAGGCGTTGTAGGCCGAGTGGTTTTCTATTAGTACGAACGTTTGTTTTCGCACAACGGAGCGGAGATGACTTCCTATTTCGACGAAGAGGTCAAGTTGCCCGAGGGGCATTTTCGCATCTCCAGTGAAACCGTGCAGGGGTTTGTTGCAGGGAGACACATCCTTCATTGACAGCTTCATTTTGTCGAAAGCATGCTTGAATAGGATATTTACGGAGCTTCCTATGTCTATTAGAATTCGGAAAACTTTAGCTGGACCGAACCAAGCAGAGATGACCATGGGATCCATATGTGGATACTGTCTTCCTTCTAAATCACGCCTACTGAATACGATGTCGTCACTCTCTTTCCATTTCGGGTGGCGTTCTTCCATAATGGAGCTAACATAGCCTTCAGCATTTCTAAGTGACTTGCCGTATCTTTCCATCTCTGCCCAGCTTCTGTCGGCGATGTGTGGTCCTCTCGAGATGGTATGGACCACTATCTTCTCTTGACTAGAGCCACTAGTGTTGCGATTTCCTCCGCCTACTTCTGGGAGGGGTCGCTTTGAGTTCTCATTGGCAGGAGTTGGAGTCCTATTATGGCCTTTCACATAGCGTTCCAGCCTTCTTCTTATGATGTGTTCTTCGATCAAGTCCCGGAGATGGTGGCATTCATTGGTGTCATGTCCGTGGGATTCGTGGAAGCGGCAGAACTTTCCTGACTTGAGTGCGTTATCAGATTCTTTCTTGTGCGGGGGGCGCTTGTATCCGAGTTCGCCCTGAGTGGCTATAAAGATGTTTTCGATTGTTTCATTCAAAGGAGTGTAGGAGTCAAATCTTGGTCCTGGTCGATATTGGCGTTTTTCAACCTTCCTGCCCCCAGCATTGTCTCTAGATTCATTTCTTCGAGTGTCCTTAGCTGCAGCGGGAACCTTGTCCGAAGTTGTCTTACCTTGTTGCCCTGACTGCCTCTCAGTGGCGGCGTCTTCAAGTCTCATATACTTTCCAGCTTCATGGAAGAAATCAGGTAAAGTAGCTGGTTTTTCCTTAGTTAGTCTTCTAGCGAACTTGGTATCTGGGTGTACACCACTACAGAGGGCCATTATGGTGAGCTTCTCATCGGCATCTTGGACTGCGACCGCTGCGGCGTTGAACCGGGTTAGATATTGTTGCAGTGTCTCTCCGTATTTCTGTTTGACATTGGATAGAGAATAAGCATCCTTGGGTTGTTCACATGGATGCGGAACTAGCTAATGAACCTTTCTTTCAACATCTCCCATGAGCTGATAGATCCTTGGGGTAGATGGCAGAACCAGGAGGTAGCTAGATCTGCTAGGAATAGCGGAAAGCATTTACACAACACCCCTTCTGTTGCTCTGCTCATGAGCATATGCTGGGTGTATCTCTGTAAGTGTACGATGGGGTCGGAAGTTCCCTTGTAAGGTTCCATGGTTGGCATTTTCCATTCCCGGGGGGTGATGGGAGTTTCGATATTGCGGGTGAAGGGGCTGGTGACCCTAGCGCCTATTACTCGGTCCCTTTGCTCCCGTTGGACGCATTCTCTGAATAATCGTGCCATTCTTTCATCAGAATTTGGAGCGGATAGAAATGAACTTGGTTCTTCCCTGCGGGATCGATCTCGTCCAGATGACCTGTAGGGATGGTATAGTCTATCACTTCTGACGTTATCCAGTGGTTGCCTCTGGCTGCTCGGATGCATGCTAGGACCAGCTACAGTTGCCCCCTGCCTTGATCTTCCTCTTTGGGGTTCTGTTTCGAGCATTTCCATGGGGTCAACTTCGGGCTGGGTTCTAGCTCGGCTCCGTTCAGCTGGGTTTCTATGATTAGGTGGCATGACTGGCTCAGCTACATCCGACCCACGCCTGGCGCCTCCCCCACTGGGTTCGGTTCCAAGCGCTTCCTCGAGTCGGAGTTCGGGCTGAGTCCGGGCGCGGCCCCTATCATTGTTGTTCCTGTTGATGGCTTCCTCGAAGAGGGAAGACCTTTGCTGTCTCCGAGATCCTCCAGATTGAGATTCACCCCATGATTCAGTGTTGCGGTTGGATTCTTCGACATCCCTCAAGCGTGACATGAGTTGGTTCACCAAAGCTTCTTGTTGGGATGCGAAGCGGTTAGTCACTTCCACCACAACTCTGTCTACGTCTGCTCTAGTGATTACTGCCGGTTGTTCCGCGGTAGGGGCTGTTGGAATTGCCTGATCTACATGCGGCACTGCTGCTGTAGTGGGATGGTTCTCTTGATCTGGATCCACTGGATTTGGAGCGCTACTGGTTGCAACGTTCTTTCCCTTGTTGGCGTCTTTTCTTGGCCTGGAAGTCATGTTTCCTAGGCGATGAAGGGTGCTATTGGGAAAGAAGGTTGAATGAGGGAAGCTTTAGCTTCGAGCTCGAAACTCTCAGTGAAAGCACCAAAAATGTTTGCGCAAAAAATGGGAAAACACCTTTAAGTCGTGTGATTTAGTTGATTTTATGTGATTCTTAATGATTTAGATGAGTTATGTAAATATGAAAAAAGCAGGGGCTGAAATGTAAAAGACACACAGATTTATAGTGGTTCGGCCAGAACGTGCCTACGTCCACTTTATATGTTATTATCTTATTTCTTTCAGATTACAAGTACAATGCTTTGTGTACAAGTATATGAAAGTAGTTTGAAAGTTCCTTCCGTGCTTGAGCTCTCAAACTTGTCTGCCATTGTTGTACCCCTGCCCCTCTATTTATAAAGTGAGGTAGGGGGCAGGGGTCTTGGATGTATATAGCTGCTGGTGGGCCCGGGCTGAAGCAATCTGGCCTGGTAGCGTTCTGGTTCAGCGAAGCTTGGTTCGGTTGTAGTTGGAGAAGGTTGGGCCGGTGGAGTTTTGGTCCGGTGATAGCATGGCTCGGTGGTATGTGGTTTGGTGGAGCATGGAAGTGGGGCTTGGTTCGGCTATGGAAGAAGGAGAGGTCCGGTTCGGCTATGGTTTGGGGGGGAAGGTTGGTTTTTGATCGGTACTACCGAATGAATTGGGAAAGCCGAATGAGGGGAATGCCGGACGAGCTCTTGGGGGTTCAATTCCGAATGGGCTATGCCGAATGGAATATGTGGTGTACTACCGAATCAACCTTTAAACCCTTGAATTGCCGAACGAACTTAGGAACCGGATGGAATGGAGGTTGCGAACCTGGGTGAAACTGACGCTTCTCGGTCTTGAGATCTTCTGGGTGAAAATTCGCCTAACAAGTTACGAGAGCCATAACCAGTCAAAACGAAGGCCTCTCTGAGTTCGACGCTTTGACAGCTTTCAGCCGTCAATGGATAGTTTAAAGCCCAAAAAGGACGATCCGAATCTCGATCGGGTCTATGATGTTTTTTACTCTTCGTTTTTTCGACACGTGGATTTTTATGTTAAAACGGGATTACCGTGGCTGGTCTTCGATTTACCATCGCTGGAGAGTGGTGCACCATGGTACTGCTCCGTTTCAAATCCATGCACGCATTTCTAAAAGTCGTACGGCACTGTTTCGCCATTTCGGACGGATGTTGCACCATGCACCGTGGATGTTGCACCCTGTAGATATCGATTATTCGGGTGGCCATAACTTCTGGCTCGTTTAGAGTTACGGGAGCCATAACAAGTCAAAACGAAGGCCTTCGTGAGTTCTACGGGTTTGACAGCTTTCAGCCGTCAATGGATAGTTTAAAGCCCAAAAAGGACGATACGAATCTCGATCGGGTCTATGATGTTTTTTACCCTTCGTTTTTTCGACACGTGGATTTTTACGTTAAAACGGGATTACCGCGGCTGGTCTTCGATTTACCATCACTGGAGAGTGGCGCACCAAGGTACCGTTCCGCTTCAAATCCATGCACGCATTTCTAAAAGTCGTACGGCACTGTTTTGCCATTTCGGATGGATGTTGCACCTTGCACCGTTGATGTTGCACCCTGTAGATATCAATTATTCGGACGGCCATAACTTCTGGCTCGTTTAGAGTTACGGGAGCCATAACCAGTCAAAACGAACGCCCATGTGAGTTCTACGGCTTTGACAGCTTTCAGCCGTCAATGGATAGTTTAAAGCCCAAAAAAGACGATCCGAATCTCAATCGGGTCTCTGATGTTTTTTACCCTTCGTTTTTTCGACACGTGGATTTTTGCTTTAAAACGGGATTACCGTGGCTGGTCTTCGATTTACCATCGCTGGAGAGTGGTGCACCATGGTACTGTTCCGCTTCAAATTCATGCACGCATTTCTAAAAGTCGTACGGCACTGTTTCGCATTTTGGACGGATGTTGCACCTTGCACCGTTGATGTTGCACCCTGTAGTTATCAATTATTCGGACGGCCATAACTTCTGGCTCGTTTAGAGTTACGAGAGCCATAGCTAGTCAAAACGAAGGCCGCTGTGAGTTCTACGGCTTTGATAGCTTTTAGCCGTCAACGGATAGTTTAAAGCCCAAAAAAGTCGATCCGAATCTCGATCGGGTCTTGAATGTTTTTTACCCTTCGTTTTGTCGACACGTGGATTTTTACGTTAAAATGTGATTACCGTGGCTGGTCTTCGATATACCATCGCTGGAGAGTGGTGCACCATGTTACTGTTCCATTTCAAATCCATGCATGCATTTCTAAAAGTCGTACGGCACTGTTTCCCCATTTCGGACGGATGTTGCACCTTGCACCATGGATGTTGCACCCTGTAGATATCGATTATTCGGACAGCCATAACTTCTGGCTCGTTTAGAGTTACGGGAGCCATAACCAGTCAAAACGAAGGCCTCTGTGAGTTCTACGGCTTTCACAGCTTTCAACCATCAATGGATAGTTTAAAGCCCAAAACAGACGATCCAAATCTCGATCGGGTCTCGGATGTTTTTTACCCTTCGTTTTTTCGACACGTGGATTTTTACGTTAAAACGGGATTACCATTGCTGGTCTTCGATTTACCATCACTGGAGAGTGGTGCACCATGGTACTGTTCTGTTTCAAATCCATGCACGCATTTCTAAAAGTCGTACGGCACTGTTTCGCCATTTCGAACGGATGTTGCACCTTGCACCGTGGATGTTGCACCCTGTAGATATCGATTATTCGGACGGCCATAACTTCTGGCTCTTTTAGAGTTACGGGAGCCATAACCAGTCAAAACGAAGGCGTTTGTGAGTTCTACGGATAGTTTAAAGCCCAAAAAAGACGATCCGAATCTCGATCGGGCCTCTGATGTTTTTTACCCTTCGTTTTTTCGACACGTGGATTTTTACGTTAAAACGGGATTACCGTGGCTGGTCTTCAATTTACCATCGCTGGAGAGTGGTGCACCATGGTACTGTTCCGCATCAAATCCATGCATGCATTTCTAAAAGTCGTACGGCACTTTTTCGCCATTTCGGACGGATGTTGCACCTTGCACCGTTGATGTTGCACCCTGTAGATATCAATTATTCGGACGGCCATTACTTCTGGCTCGTTTAGAGTTACGGGAGCCATAACCAGTCAAAACAAAGGCCTCTGTGAGTTCTACGGCTTTGACAGCTTTCATCCGTCAATGGATAGTTTAAAGCCCAAAAAAGACGATCCGAATCTCGATCGTGTCTTGGTTGTTTTTTACCCTTCGTTTTATCGACACGTGGATTTTTACGTTAAAACGTGATTACCGTGGCTGGTCTTCGATTTACCATCGCTGGAGAGTGGTGCACTATGGTACTGTTCCAATTCAAATCCATGCACGCATTTCTAAAAGTCGTACGGCACTGTTTCCCCATTTCGGACGGATGTTGCACCTTGCACCGTGGATGTTGCACCCTGTAGATATCGATTATTCGGACGGCCATAACTTCTGGCTCGTTTAGAGTTACGGGAGCCATAACCAGTTAAAACGAAGGCCTCTGTGAGTTCTACGACTTTGACAGCTTTCAACCGTCAATGGATAGTTTAAGGACCAAAAAAGACGATCCGAATCTCGATCGGGTCTCGGATGTTTTTTACCCTTCGTTTTTTCGACACGTGGATTTTTACGTTAAAACGGGATTACCATGGCTGGTCTTCGATTTACCATCGCTGGAGAGTGGTGCACCATGGTATGGTTCTGTTTCAAATCCATGCACGCATTTCTAAAAGTCGTACGGCACTGTTTCGCCATTTCGAACGGATATTGCACCTTGCACCGTGGATGTTGCACCCTGTAGATATCGATTATTCGGACGGCCATAACTTCTGGCTCTTTTAGAGTTACGGGAGCCATAACCAGTCAAAACGAAGGCGTTTGTGAGTTCTACGGATAGTCTAAAGCCCAAAAAAGACGACCCGAATCTCGATCGGGTCTCTGATGTTTTTTACCCTTCGTTTTTTTCGACACGTGGATTTTTACGTTAAAACGGGGTTACCGTGGCTGGTCTTCAATTTACCATCGCTGGAGAGTGGTGCACCATGGTACTGTTCCGCTTCAAATCCATGCACGCATTTCTAAAAGTCGTACGACACTTTTTCGCCATTTCGGACGGATGTTGCACCTTGCACCGTTGATGTTGCACACTGTAGATATCAATTATTCGGACGGCCATTACTTCTGGCTCGTTTAGAGTTACGGGAGCCATAACCAGTCAAAACAAAGGCCTCTGTGAGTTCTACGGCTTTGACAGCTTTCAACCGTCAATGGATAGTTTAAAGCCCAAAAAAGACGATCCGAATCTCGATCGTGTCTTGGATGTTTTTTACCATTCTTTTTTTCGACACGTGGATTTTTACGTTAAAACGTGATTACCGTGGCTGTTCTTCGATTTACCATCGCTGGAGAGTGGTGCACCATGGTACTGTTCCGCATCAAATCCATGCATGCATTTCTAAAAGTCGTACGGCACTTTTTCGCCATTTCGGACGGATGTTGCACCTTGCACCGTTGATGTTGCACCCTGTAGATATCAATTATTCGGACGGCCATTACTTCTAGCTCGTTTAGAGTTACGGGAGCCATAACCAGTCAAAACGAAGGCCTCTGTGAGTTCTACGGCTTTGACAGCTTTCATCCATCAATGGATAGTTTAAAGCCCAAAAAAGACGATCCGAATCTCGATCGTGTCTTGGTTGTTTTTTACCCTTCGTTTTTTCGACACGTGGATTTTTACGTTAAAACGTGATTACCGTGGCTGGTCTTCGATTTACCATCGCTGGAGAGTGGTGCACTATGGTACTGTTCCATTTCAAATCCATGCATGCATTTCTAAAAGTCGTACGGCACTGTTTCCCCATTTCGGACGGATGTTGCACCTTGCACCGTGGATGTTGCACCCTGTAGATATCGATTATTCGGACGGCCATAACTTCTGGCTCGTTTAGAGTTACGGGAGCCATAACCAGTTAAAACGAAGGCCTCTGTGAGTTCTACGGCTTTGACAGCTTTCAACCGTCAATGGATAGTTTAAAGCCCAAAAAAGACGATCCGAATCTTGATCGGGTCTCGGATGTTTTTTACCCTTCGTTTTTTCGACACGTGGATTTTTACGTTAAAACGGGATTACCATGGCTGGTCTTCGATTTACCATCGCTGGAGAGTGGTGCACCATGGTACTGTTCTGTTTCAAATCCATGCACGCATTTCTAAAAGTCGTACGGCACTGTTTCGCCATTTCGAACGGATATTGCACCTTGCACCGTGGATGTTGCACCCTGTAGATATCGATTATTCGGACGGCCATAACTTCTGGCTCTTTTAGAGTTACGGGAGCCATAACCAGTCAAAACGAAGGCGTTTGTGAGTTCTACGGATAGTTTAAAGCCCAAAAAAGACGATCCGAATCTCGATCGGGTCTCTGATGTTTTTTACCCTTCGTTTTTTCGACACGTGGATTTTTACGTTAAAACGGGGTTACCGTGGCTGGTCTTCAATTTACCATCGCTGGAGAGTGGTGCACCATGGTACTGTTACGCTTCAAATCCATGCACGCATTTCTAAAAGTCGTACGGCACTTTTTCGCCATTTCGGACGGATGTTGCACCTTGCACCGTTGATGTTGCACACTGTAGATATCAATTATTCGGACGGCCATTACTTCTGGCTCGTTTAGAGCTACGGGAGCCATAACCAGTCAAAACAAAGGCCTCTGTAAGTTCTACGGCTTTGACAGCTTTCATCCGTCAATGGACAGTTTAAAGCCCAAAAAAGACGATCCGAATCTCGATCGTGTCTTGGATGTTTTTTACCATTCGTTTTTTCGACACGTGGATTTTTACGTTAAAACGTGATTACCGTGGCTGGTCTTCGATTTACCATCGCTGGAGAGTGGTGCACCATGGTACTGTTCCATTTCAAATCCTTGCACGCATTTCTAAAAGTCGTACGGCACTGTTTCCCCATTTCGGACGGATGTTGCACCTTGCATCGTGGATGTTGCACCCTGTAGATATCGATTATTCGGACGGCCATAACTTCTGGCTCGTTTAGAGGTACGGGAGCCATAACCAGTCAAAACGAAGGCTTCTGTGAGTTTTACGGCTTTGA
The DNA here is from genome assembly GCA_030765085.1 of Allium cepa. Lineage (NCBI taxonomy): Eukaryota > Viridiplantae > Streptophyta > Magnoliopsida > Asparagales > Amaryllidaceae > Allium > Allium cepa. The sequence goes on from CM060930.1 coordinate 248,540,645, forward strand.
CAGCTTTCAACCGTCAATGGATAGTTTAAAGCCCAAAAAAGACGATCCGAATCTCGATCGGGTCTCGGATGTTTTTTACCCTTCGTTTTTTCGACACGTGGATTTTTACGTTAAAACGGGATTACCATTGCGGGTCTTCGATTTACCATTGCTGGAGAGTGGTGCACCATGGTACTGTTCTGTTTCAAATCCATGCACGCATTTCTAAAAGTCGTACGGCACTGTTTCGCCATTTCGAACGGATGTTGCACCTTGCACCGTGGATGTTGCACCCTGTAGATATCGATTATTCGGACGGCCATAACTTCTAGCTCTTTTAGAGTTACGGTAGCCATAACCAGTCAAAACGAAGGCGTTTGTGAGTTCTACGGATAGTTTAAAGCCCAAAAAAGACGATCCGAATCTCGATCGGGTCTCTGATGTATTTTACCCTTCGTTTTTTCGACACGTGGTTTTTTACGTTAAAACGGGATTACCGTGGCTGGTCTTCAATTTACCATCGCTGGAGAGTGGTGCACCATGGCACTGTTCCGCTTCAAATCCATGCACGCATTTCTAAAAATCGTACGGCACTTTTTCGCCATTTCGGACGGATGTTGCACCTTGCACCGTTGATGTTGCACCCTGTAGATATCAATTATTCGGACGGCCATTACTTCTGGCTCGTTTAGAGTTACGGGAGACATAACCAGTCAAAACGAAGGCCTCTGTGAGTTCTACGGCTTTGACAGCTTTCATCCGTCAATGGATAGTTTAAAGCCCAAAAAAGGCGATCCGAATCTCGATCGTGTCTTGGATGTTTTTTACCATTCGTTTTTTCGACACGTGGATTTATACGTTAAAACGTGATTACCGTGGCTGGTCTTCGATTTACCATCGCTGGAGAGTGGTGCACCATGGTACTGTTCCATTTCAAATCCATGCACGCATTTCTAAAAGTCGTACGGCACTGTTTCCCCTTTTCGGACGGATGTTGCACCTTGCACCGTGGATGTTGCACCCTGTAGATAATGATTATTCGGACAGGCATAACTTCTGGCTCGTTTAGAGTTACGAGAGCCATAACCAGTCAAAACGAAGGCCTCTGTGAGTTCTACGGCTTTGACAGCTTTCAACCGTCAATGGATAGTTTAAAGCCCAAAAAAGACGATCCGAATCTCGATCGGGTCTCGGATGTTTTTTACCCTTCGTTTTTTCGACACGTGGATTTTTACGTTAAAACGGGATTACCATGGCTGGTCTTCGATTTACCATCGCTGGAGAGTGGTGCACCATGGAACTGTTCTGTTTCAAATCCATGCACGTGTTTGCGCAAAAAATTGGCAAACACCTCCAAGTCGTGTGATTTAGTTGGTTTTATGTGATTCTTAATGATTCAGATGAGTTATGTAAATATGAAAAAAGCAGGGGCTGAAATGTAAAAGACACACAGATTTATAGTGGTTCGGCCAGAACGTGCCTACGTCCACTTTATATGTTATTATCTTCTTTTGTTTCATATTACAAGTATAATGCTTTGTGTACAAGTATATGAAAGTAGTTTGAAAGTTCCTTCCGTGCTTGAGCTCTCAAACTTGTCTGCCATTGTTGTACCCCTGCCCCTCTATTTATAGAGTGAGGCTGGGGGCAGGGGTCCTGAATGTATATAGCTGCTGGTGGGCCCGGGCTGAAGCAATCTGGCCTGGTAGACATCTGGTACGGCGGAGCTACATCTAGTATTGAGTTTGGACCGGTGGTAGGTGTGGACCGGTGGTATGTGTGGACCGGTGGCAGAGAGTGTGTATGTTGACCGGCAGCGAGGTGGTTCGGTGCTTGTTTGGACCGGTGATGGTCTGGACCGGTGGTGGTGAGGCTGCCACTTGATTCGGCCTTGCCTTGGTCCGGTATTGAAGGGGTTGTGGATGTGGTTCGGTAGTAGGGTTGGTCCGGCAGTAGGGTTAGGAATGGAGTTGGTTCGGTGGAGGTTGTCTGCTGGCTACCGAATGTGATATGCCGAATGGCACTCGAGACATGCCGGATGGATCCCTTGGCCGAATGGGTTCTAGATTGGACTGCCGAATGGACCCTTGGCTTTGCTGGGTGATGTGTGGGTTGCAAACCCGGGTGAAACCAACGCTTCTTGGTCTCGAGGTCTTCTGGGTGAGAATTCGCCCAACATTTGCCCCCCATAGTGGGGCACGTGCTTGCATGTTTCGCGCTTTGTTTCCCTGTGGTAGGAAGGCTTGTTTCGTAGTGTCATGGGTTAGATGCCCATATCCTGTTGGTGTCCTGCAAAGGAATTTACAGTTTTAGTGTGATTTCAGGTAACAATCGTTTGGGATTGACATATTCGAGATGAAGTAAATTGTGTCGTTCGGGACGAGAAAGTGTGCCCCAAGGGGGCTTAGCATTGTCGATGCCAGGTTCACGTTAGAGTGGGCCCCTGGATCGTTTGCCAAGATGGTTTATCGCTAGCTCAGAGCATGCCTAAGGATCGTTCGCGACCCTGTACATGTGTAAGTGGCTTAGCCATTTCCTAATTATCAGAATCAAATATCCCTTTAACCGATGAGCTTAAAAAGGAATGTCAAAGTGTAAATTCTCACGATTACAGGGTTAATAGCCATTCAGAGCGTGCCTATGGACCGTTCGTGGTTGCGCACACGTGTAAATGATTAACCCATGTTAGTGAGAGTTTTACGACTCATTCATTGTTATCATATTCTTTATTTTATTAGTAGGTCCTAGAGTTCGGTACTTATCTGATTGAGGCGCTCCGCGTGCCCCCTGTTTCCGGCCTTTGCGGGTAGAGATGGTTTCGTTCGGTTTCTTGGTTGGTCTGGTATGTTGGTATTGGTCCGGTATTCTGGTCCGGTAGGCCGAACCAGTTGGTTCGGCAGTCTTGAGCTCGCCTATATATAGAGGCTACACCCCCCTTTGTTTTTTCTTACCGAACCAGAGAACCAAATCTTTGCCGAATCAACTGACCACCGAACCAAATCTTTGCCGAATCAAATCTTCACTGAATCAGGTATATACTCTTTTGCCGAATGATTTTTACTACCGGATGACATTATGCCGAATGCACGCGAGGTGTCTTAGTTTACCGAATGACATCTATACCGAATGTCTCTTAGCGCCGAATGACATGTATACCGAATGTCTCTTAGTGCCGAATGACATGTATACCGAATGAACTAATGTATTTGGACTTTGAGCGGAACTCTGGACTTATGCATTCTTTTTCGCTTACATCTTTGTACTCCTTGTCCTAACAACTTGTCTTTTTGCTTCTGTGTATGCAGATAAAATGTCTCGCAAGGCGGAAACACGATCAGACAGACGGAAATCCAAAGATGGAGGCGAGTCTTCCTCCGTGCCCCCAGCCCAATCAGGATCTGGGCAGCATCGACCTGTTCCGAGGTCGTTAGTGGACGGATATGGTCCATAGGAACTTCTGGTCTCCCCGCCCGATTGCTTTCCTAGCTCCCTAAAGGAGGAGCAACTTGATGTCATCTCTCGTTCATTTGGGATAGACAGGGCTCTCATGCAGCTGCCGGGAGAGGGAGTGATGCCGTATAATCCCCCCGAAGGTTACTTCGCTTACAGCAGGTACCATTGCATGTGTGGTGCTATCCCTCCCATCAATGCCTGGATAGTCAGCTTTACCACATATTTGAAAGTAGCTCCATTCCAGCTTCAGCCGAACTCCTATGCCACTCTGGTAAGCCTCTTCGTCATCTTCCAGAGGAGATACGGGCGCCCTCCTTCTAACCGGGAAATTCGGTATTTGTATAACCTGAGGGGCTACAAGAAGGGGTCCCCGTATATTAGTCTGGAAGCGGCCGTGCCCTTCAAAACGGTCTTGGACTTATATTCAAAGTTCACCATGTTCAAGAAGGAATGGTTCTTTGTCAAGGACGATTCTGTTTCTTTCCGCCTTTTCACTTCCGGCTGTAAGATTAATTTCATTTATATTCTCCATGTTCTGACTGTAGTGCTTCTTCTGACACGCTTCTACTTCTTGCTAGCGACAGGTGGCATTGCTGTCGTGGAAGATGATTCTTTGGCGCGGATGGCTGCTGGAATAAAGGCCATTCCTGCGCGGGACAGGTCGGCTTCGTTCCTGATCATGAACGCTACCCTCCTGGAGTACAATTTGATCCAGCCGCGCCAGTCCGTTGTTAAGCAGAGGGACACGGCTGAGGAGAAGGCTGCTAAAGCTAAGGAGGGGGTCACGGTGAAGAGTGGCAAGAGAAAACCCTTTGCACAGCATCCCGTCGCGGGGGGCAAGAAGCTTAAAGAATCGGAGGGCCCCTCTCCTAGTACTTGCCCGATCATTCTGGAGGAGGAAGGTGTGGAAGAGGGCGAAGGAGGCGATATGGAAGGAGAGTCGGAAGGCGGAGGAGATGGAGATGGTCAGGGTGGTAGTGGTGCTGGTGCCTTAACTTCTGGGCAAGACTCTGAGCTTGATGAGGCCCTCCGCCAGGCCTTTGGGGAATCGGAAGGGGAATCGGGAGCGGAGAAGGCGAAGGAGACTGGCAAGGTCGGGGCTGGTGCCGATCTATCCCCCAGGGGTTCCTCAGCCAGGGTGACTTCGGCGGTGCAAGGTGAACTTTTGTCCTCTGTCGATTCCATTTTCGATAAGGACTTAGAAATATTTTATGGTTCACTCCCGTCCTGGAATGAGATTCAGGACTTATTGCAGTACCCCACTCCTCCGCAGGGTTTGTATAATAGACGTGCCTTCACACTTTTCTCTTTTTACTTAACATGTTTCCTGAATTGTGGACCATTGTATGTTCGTAACACTTGTTCTTTATTCCAGGGGCAGGCCAGGTGGTTAAAACGTCAGACGTTCGACACCGCCTCGAACAGTTCAAGTTGATGAGAGCTTCTGCGAAGCCTCCCACTGGTCATACTGGGGACGTGGTCAAATATCGTCCTCTTCTTGGGGTCATCGAAGAGGGCATTCAGAAAAAGAAGAGGAGTCGTTCTTTGTTTGAGCCTTCCCCTGGTCCGCAGCTTCCTGTTCAGCCTCCTTGTGATGCCACGGAGGAGAGCACGGAGTTTATCCCCCCTCCACCTCCTTTCAAGAATCCCACAGTCATCCGTATAAGGCGTCCTGATGTGCCTCGTGACCCCTTTGCTGGTCATCCTAATTTAGACCCAAGTTCTCGGGATATTTCATTTGATGAGGCCACGGGTAAGCACCTCCTTCCCCGCAACCCCATGGTACGAGTGTTAGACGAGGCTAAGTCTCTAGATCTTGATCTGCTTACCACTCGGGTAGTTACCATGGGAGACGAGGCCAAGGCTAATATTGATCGGGTGGCCGAGGAGACCAAGAAGTTAATGAAGTATCATGCTCAATTGGTCAAGGCCGGGGAGGAGATTGGAAGTGCTAATATTCGGTTGCGGCTGAAGGTTGCTGACCAGGCCGAACAGCTTGCCGGTCAAGCTGTTCAGATTTCTCGGCATGAGGAAGCCTCCAGGCGTCTGAAAGAGACCATGGAAAAGGCAAGTAGGGCGGAATTACGGAAGATGGAGGCCGCCTGTAAGGAGCGGATCGACATGGCCATTGCGACAGTGGATGAGGTTCGGAATGCGGATCTCGAGCAGGTAGAGGGGTTGTCTGGGAGGCTTGAGGCCGCGGAGATGGCTCAAGTTAAGTTAAAGGAGGAGATGGAGGAGATGAGGAGGTCTCTCCAGGCTGACTGCTCGAGATACCGATCAGAGAGGGATGCCGCTGTCGCCAAGTTGCAGGCTTCCGAGGCCAGGGTGAGGGAGTTCGAGGAGAATGAGGGGATGATGGACGAGATGCTGCAGGACATGTACTTCCGCACTTGGAAGGAGGGCAGCTTGTCTTGGATGGATGACTATCCCCGGGTCATGGCCAAGATATATCTCCGGGCTTTAGAGGAGGCCAGGGTCGATGCGGGTAAGGAAGGTGGAGTGGCTTTTAGTCTGGATGTGGTCACTGCTCAGTTCTCGAAAGAGGAGCAAGTGGCGGTGAAGGGGGGGATGTGGTTGCTCGCTGCGGAGGAAGCGGGTGTGCAACTGGAGGATGAGGATCAAGCGGCGGACGCTGGTGAGTTATTCTTCACTTTTCCTTTTCTTTCTGGATTTCCATGACTTGATTGTTTATCGTTTGTTTAATGGATTCCTTTTCTGAATTGGACAGGTGGAACTTCCGATCAACATGCTGGGGGTTCCGGCCCTGCGGCCAAATAGGCTTGGGAAGTTGGTGATGGAGTGTGGACGCAGCTGGTTACTCGTCCGGATTCGGCCGCTTTTTATTTCTTTTTTACTGTTGTTTATGTTAGTCCAAAACATTGATGTGACTGTAATAATATTATTTGCAGAGAATAACTTGGTGTGATTTCATAATATAAGTTGATTTTGTTATGTTTAAACGTTGTTGTCATTTTGATGTGCTGCGTGAGAAGTATAACCACATATATGCCTGTGATTTTAGTTGTGTTTGATGTTAAGCCTTTGCTTGAAATATGATTTCATGTTTTGCAATGTTGGTGTGACATATGAATAAGCTATAGTTATGCATCTATGTACAAGAGAAGAGAGTACCGCCCTTCATGTTTTACTTGCAGGCAGTAGTTTTGAGCATCTTGTGTAACTGATCATGAATATATCCGAGTACCTTGCCACCCAGTACGCGGGCTTAGATTCTCACGAGTGAATGCTCCCTGTTCGGTTTCCTGTACTTTAGAGTTTGTTATGCAGGATAGGGGAAAGGTATTTAAATGAAATGGAAATATAGAAAAAGTAAAACTTCCAGTCACGGAAGGCCGTCGATGTGCTTAAGTTCGTGGCAAACGGGTTTTGTAGTCACTTTCCCTAGCTGTGGGTCTTGGAGACATTTGTCACCCATCCTACGCCTCCGTGGGGAGTTTTCTTTTTTACCACAGCCACACTTAAGACACATCGGAGCTGAGATCGTGGACGGTAACTACCCGAACAATTATGGTCCGTAATCGTGGGTATTATTCGATTTACCGTGGCCGGCTAGCGTGGGTGCCGTTGGCCGTGAACTACCCCTGGCTGGCCACACCTTATGTTGGGGCTTAAAGTAGGTTCACAGTTGCCGGCGAGCCAAACGCCGTAATGAGATGCCATCGGCTATAGTCGGCCTTTATGATGACTTATAATCGGCTCATTACAGTTGGCTTTGAGGGCAGGCGCGAGCAATGAGTTAACCCGCAGCAGAGGGATGCTGGAGCAAAAGAGTCTCATTGGCGAGTGCATAGAATCGTAGCGTACCTGTTAGGCCTTGTCCAGATGAGGCCGTGGTGCGTCTTGAGTGGAGATGCCATAAGATTTTGTTCAACAGAAAAGGATAAAGCTTAACAAGCAGCCAAGATATAAAGGAACGAGTTAAAAAGAGACAAGATTTTTTAAAGTGGTTCGGCATGAAAATGCCTACGTCCACTGATTCTCTTTGTTAATTCACTTCATATGGGCAGTACAAGTTAAGAAAAGTATCGACGGAGGTGTCGGATGTTCCATGCCCTCTGGAACACCTCTCCGTCCACTGTTGACAAAATATAAGCTCCGTTGTGGAGGTCTTTATGAAATACATATGGTCCGTCCCAGATGGGGTCCAGTGCCCCGGGGCGCGGAAAGATTCGCCTGAGGACAAGATCTCCTTCTTGTAAGATGCGATGTTTGACTTTGGAGTTGTATAGTGCTGCCACCTTTTGTTTGTGAGCTGCTGCTTTGAGAGCTGCATCGTTTCTCCTTTCCTCAATCAGATCCAAAGACATGAGGAGGAGATCTTCGTTTTCTTCTGGATTGTAGTGGATCCTAAGATGGGAAGGAACAATAGTCTCAACAGGAGCATTGCCTCCGATCCGTATGCCAAAGAGAAAGGAGTATGTCCCGTTGATGTTCTGAAAGATGTGCGGTAGGCCCAAAGTGCCGTAGGAAGTTCGTCCACCCAAGCGCCTTTTGACTTTTCGAGTTTCTTCTTGATTAGGGTTTTGAGAATTTTGTTGACAGCTTCGACTTGTCCGTTTGCCTGAGGATAAGCTACCGATGAGAAGCTTTTATGAATTCCATGCTCTTGGCACCAGTCGGCGAATTATTCGCTGTCAAATTGGAGTCCGTTGTCTGATATGATCTTGAGTGGTACTCCGTACCTGCACAGAATATTTTTGATCAAGAAGTTGATAACTTTTGCAGAAGATATTTTATTTAGGGGTTCCGCTTCCACCCATTTGGTGAAATAATCGACTGCCACTATAGCATATTTGGCCCCGCCCTTGCCCGTTGGCAGTTCGCCAATTAAATCAATTCCCCATACAGCAAAGGGCCAAGGGCTGGTCATTTGAGTAATCTCATTTGTGGGTAGTCGAGGAATCTTGGCAAATTTCTGACATCTATCGCATCTCTTGACGAAGTCTAAGGCGTCTTTGTTTAGTGTGGGCCAGTAATATCCATATCGGAGTATCTTTTTCGCTAGAGTCTGCCCTCCAGTGTGATCTCCGCAACTTCCTTGATGGATGTTGTATAAGATTTCCTTGGCTTCCCTTCCAGCGACGCATCTGAATAAGGGGCTAGAGAAGCCACGCCGATAGAGGATGCCTTCTTGTATTGTGTAGTGTGGAGCTTTCCTCAAAATTCTCCTGACTTCATCACGTTTGTCTGGTAGTGTGCCGTCCTGCAAATATTTCCGGATAGGAGTCATCCAAGTTGCTTCTTCAATTGTAGTTATCAGATTCTTTCTTGTGCGGGGGGCGCTTGTATCCGAGTTCGCCCTGAGTGGCTAGATAGATGTTTTCGATGGTTTCATTCAAAGGAGTGTAGGAGTCAAATCTCAGTCCTGGTCGATATTGGCGTTTTTCAACCTTCTTGCGCCCAACATTGTCTCTAGATTCATTTCTTCGAATGTCCTTGGTTGCAGCGGGAATCTTGTCCGAAGTTGTTTTACCTTGTTGCCCTGACTGCCTCTCAGTGGCGGCGTCTTCAAGTCTCATATACTTTCCAGCTTCATGGAAGAAATCAGGTAAAGTAGCTGGTTTTTCCTTAGTTAGTCTTCTTGCGAACTTGGTATCTGGATGTACACCGCTACAGAGGGCCATTAGGGTGAGTTTCTCATCGGCATCTTGGACTGCAGCCGCTGCGGCGTTGAACCGAGTTAGATATTGTTGCAGTGTCTCTCCGGATTTCTGTTTAACATTGGATAGAGAATAAGCATCCTTGGGTTGTTCTACATGGATGCGGAACTGGCTAATGAACCTTTCTTTCAACATCTCCCATGAGCTGATAGATCCTTGGGGTAGATGGCAGAACCAGGAGGTAGCTAGATCTGCTAGGAATAGCGGAAAGCATTTACACAGCACCCCTTCTGTTGCTCCGCTCATGAGAATATTATGGGTGTATCTTTGTAAGTGTACGATGGGGTCGGAAGTTCCCTTGTAAGGCTCCATGGTTGGCATTTTCCATTCCCTGGGGGTGATGGCAGTTTCGATATTGCGGGTAAAGGGGCTGGTGACCCTAGCGCCTATTCCCCAGTCCCTTTGCTCCCGTTGGACGCATTCTCTGAATAGTCGTGCCATTCTTTCATCAGAATTTGGAGCGGATAGAAATGAACTTGGTTCTTCCCAGCGAGATCGGTCTCGTCCAGATGACCTGTAGGGATGGTATAGTCTATCACTTCTGACGTGATCCAGTGGTTGTCTCTGGTTGCTCGGATGCATGCTAGGACCAGCTACAGTTGCCCCCTGCCTTGATCTTCCCCTGCGGGGTTCTGTTTCGAGCATTTCCATGGGGTCAACTTCGGGCTGGGTTCTAGCTCGGCTCCGTTCAGCGGGGTTTCTATGATTCGATGGCATGACTGGCTCAGCCACATCCGACCCTCGCCTGGCGCCTCCCCCACTGGGTTCGGTTCCAAGTGCTTCATCGAGTCGGAGTTCGGGCTGAGTCCGGGCGCGGCCCCTATCATTGTTGTTCCTGTTGATGGCTTCCTCGAAGAGGGAAGACCTTTGCTGTCTCCGAGATCCTCCAGATTGAGATTCATCCCATGATTCAGTGTTGCGGTTGGATTCTTCGACATCCCTCAAGCGTGACATGAGTTGGTTCACCAAAGCTTCTTGTTGGGATGCGAAGCGGTTAGTCACTTCCACCACAACTCTGTCTAGGTCTGCTCTAGTGATTACTGCCGGTTGTTCCGCGACAGGGGCTGTTGGAATTGCCTGATCTACATGTGGCACTGCTGCTGTAGTGGGATGGTTCTCTTGATCTGGATCTACTGGATTTGGAGCGCTGCTAGTTGCAGCGTTCTTTCCCTTGTTGGCGTCTTTTCTTGGCCTGGAAGTCATGTTTCCTAGGCAATGAAAGGTGCTATTGGGAAAGAAGGTTGAATGAGGGAAGCTGAAGCTTCGAGTTCGAAGTTCTCAGTGATAGCACCAAAAATGTTTGCGCAAAAAATGGGCAAACACCTCCAAGTCGTGTGATTTAGTTGGTTTTATGTGATTCTTAATGATTCAGATGAGTTATGTAAATATGAAAAAAGCAGGGGCTGAAATGTAAAAGACACACAGATTTATAGTGGTTCGGCCAGAACGTGCCTACGTCCACTTTATATGTTATTATCTTCTTTTGTTTCAGATTACAAGCACAATGCTTTGTGTACAAGTATATGAAAGTAGTTTGAAAGTTCCTTCCGTGCTTGAGCTCTCAAACTTGTCTGCCATTGTTGTACCCCTGCCCCTCTATTTATAGAGTGAGGCTGGGGGCAGGGGTCCTGAATGTATATAGCTGCTGGTGGGCCCGGGCTGAAGCAATCTGGCCTGGTAGACATCTGGTTCGGCGGAGCTACATCTAGTATTGAGTTTGGACCGGTGGTAGGTGTGGACCGGTGGTATGTGTGGACCGGTGGCAGAGAGTGTGTATGTTGACCGGCAGCGAGGTTGTTCGGTGCTTGTTTGGACCGGTGATGGTCTGGACCGGTGGTGGTGAGGCTGCCACTTGATTCGGCCTTGCCTTGGTCCGGTATTGAAGGGGTTGTGGATGTGGTTCGGTAGTAGGGTTGGTCCGGCAGTAGGGTTAGGAATGGAGTTGGGTCGGTGGAGGTTGTCTGCTGGCTACCGAATGTGATATGCCGAATGGCACTCGAGACATGCCGGATGGATCCCTTGGCCGAATGGGTTCTAGATTGGACTGCCGAACGGACCCTTGGCTTTGCTGGGTGATGTGTGGGTTGCAAACCCGGGTGAAACCAACGCTTCTTGGTCTCGAGGTCTTCTGGGTGAGAATTCGCCCAACAGCACGCATTTCTAAAAGTCGTACGGCATTGTTTCGCCATTTCGAACGGATGTTGCACCTTGCACCGTGGATGTTGCACCCTGTACATATCGATTATTCGGACGGCCATAACTTCTGGCTCTTTTAGAGTTACGGGAGCCATAACCAGTCAAAACGAAGGCCTCTGTGATTCATACGGCATTGACAGCTTTCAACCGTCAATGGATAGTTTAGAGCCCAAAAAATACGATCCGAATCTCGATCGGGTCTCTGATGTTTTTTACCCTTCGTTTTTCGACACGTGGATTTTTACGTTAAAACGGGATTACCGTGGCTGGTCTTCGATTTACCATCGCTGGAGAGTGGTGCACCATGTTCCATTTCAAATCCATGCATGCATTTCTAAAAGTCATACGGCACTGTTTCGCCATTTCGAACGGATGTTGTACCTTGCACCGTTGATGTTGCACCCTGTAGATATCAATTATTCGGACGGCCATAACTTCTGGCTCGTTTAGAGTTACGGGAGCCATAACCTGTCAAAACGAAGGCCTCGATGAGTTCTACGGCTTTGACAGCTTTCAGCCGTCAACGGATAGATTAATGCCCAAAAAGGACAACCCGAATCTCAATCGGGTCTCGTAAGTTTTTTACCCTTCGTTTTTTCGACACGTGGATTTTTACGATAAAACACGATTACGGTGGCTGGTCTTCGATTTACCATCGCTGGAGAGTGGTGCACCATGGTACTGTTCCGTTTCAAACCCATGCACGCATTTCTAAAAGTCGTACGACACTGTTTCGCCATTTCGGACGGATGTTGCACCTTACACCGTGGATGTTGCACCCTGTAGATATCGATTATTCGGACGGCCATAACTTCTGGCCCGTTTAGAGTTACGGGAGCCATAACCAGTCAAAACGAAGGCCTCTGTGAGTTCTACGTCTTTGATGGCTTTCAGCCGTCAAATGGATATTTTAAAGACCAAAAAAGACGATCCGAATCTCGATCGGGTCTCGTATGTTTTTCACCCTTCGTTTTTTCGACACGTTGATTTTTGCGGTAAAACGGGATTACCGTGGCTGGCCTTCAATTTACCATCGCTGGAGAGTGGTGCACCATGGCACTGTTCCGTTTCAAATCCATGCACGCATTTCTAAAAGTCGTATAACACTATTTCGCCATTTCGAACGGATGTTGCGCCTTGCACCGTGGATGTTGAACCCTGTAGATATCGATTATTCGGACGGCCGTAACTTCTGGCTCGTTTAGAGTTACGGGAGCCATAACCAGTCAAAACGAAGGCCTCTGTGAGTTCTACGGTTTTGGCAGCTTTCAGTCATCAATGGACAGTTTAAAGCCCAAAAAAGACAATCGGCATCTCGATCGGGTCTCTGATGTTATTTACCGTTTGTTTTTTCGACACGTGGATTTTTACGTTAAAACGGGATTAGCATGGCTGGTCTTCGATTTACCATCGTTGGAGAGTGGTGCACCATGGTACTGTTCTGTTTCAAATCCATGCACGCATTTCTAAAAGTCGTACGACACAGTTTCGCCATTTCGAACGGATGTTGCACCTTGCACCGTGGATGTTGCACCCTGTAGATATCGATTATTCGGACGGCCATAACTTCTGGCTCTTTTAGAGTTACGGGAGCCATAACCAGTCAAAACGAAGGCCTCTTTGAGTTCTACGGCATTGACTGCTTTCAGCCGTCTATGGATAGTCTAAAGCCCAAAAACGAAGATCCGAATCTCGATCGGGTCTCTGATGTTTTTTACCCAAAAAAGACGATCAGAATCTCGATCGGGTCTCTGATGTTTTTTACTCTTCGTTTTTTCAACACGTGGATTTTTACGTTAAAACGGGAAAACCGTGGCTGGTCTTCGATTTACCATCGCTGGAGAGTGGTGCACCGTGGTATTGTTCCATTTCAAATCCATGTACGCATTTCGAAAAGTCGTACGGCACGGTTTCGCCATTTCGGACGGATGTTGCACCTTGCACCGTTGATGTTGCACCCTGTAGATATCAATAATTTGGACGGCCATAACTTCTGGCTCGTTTAGAGTCACAGGAGCCATAACCAGTCAAACGAAGGCCTCTGTGAGTTCTACGGCTTTGATAGCTTTCAGCTGTCAATGGATAGTTTAAAGCCCAAAAAAGACTATCCGAACCTCGATCGGGTCTCAGATGTTTTTTACTCTTCGTTTTTTCGACACGTGGATTTTTACGTTAAAACGGGATTATCGTGGCTGGTCTTCGATTTACTATCACTGGAGAGTGGTGCACCATGGTACTGTTTCGTTTCAAATCGATGCACGCATTTCTAAAAGTCGTACGGCACTGTTTCCCCATTTCGGACGGATTTTGCATCTTGCACCGTGGATGTTGCATCCAGTAGATATCGATTATTCGGACGGCCATAACTTCTGGCTCGTTTAGAGTTACGGGAGCCATAACCAGTCAAAATGAAGGCCTCTGCGAGTTCTACGTCTTCGACAGCTTTCAGCCGTCAATGGATAGTTTAAAGCCCAAAAAAGACTATCCGAATCTCGATCGGGTCTCGGATGTTTTTTACTCTTCGTTTTTTCGACACGTGGATTTTTATGTTAAACCGGGATTACCGTGGCTGGTCTTCGATTTACCATCGCTGGAGAGTGGTGCACCATGGTACAGTTCCGTTTCAAATCCATGCACGCATTTCTAAAAGTCGTACGACACTATTTTGCCATTTCGAACGGATGTTGCACCTTGCACCGTGGATGTTGCACCTTGTAGATATCGATTATTCGGACGACCATAACTTCTGGCTCGTTTAGAGATACGGGAGCCATAACCAGTCAAAACGAAGGCCTCTGTGAGTTCTACGGCTTTGACAGCTTTCAGCCGTCAATGGGTAATTTAAAGCCCAAAAAGACGATCCGAATCTCGATCGGGTCTCTGATGTTTTTTACCCTTCGTTTTTTCGACACGTGGATTTTTACGTTAAAACGGCATTACCGTGGCTGGTCTTCGATTTACCATCGCTGGAGAATGGCGTACCATGGTACTGTTCCGCTTCAAGTCCATGCGCGCATTTTTAAAAGCCGTACGGCACTGTTTCGCCATTTCGGACGGATGTTGCATGTTGCACCGTTGATGTTGCACCCTGTAGATATCAATTATTCGGACGGACATAACATCTGGCTCGTTTAGAGTTGCGGGAGCCATAACTAGTCAAAACGAAGGCCTCTGTGAGTTCTACAGTTTTGAGAGCTTTCAGCCGTCAATGGATAGTTTAAAGCCCAAAAAAGACATTTCGAATCTCGATTGGGTCTCTGATGTTTTTTACCCTTCGTTTTTTCGACACGTGGATTTTTACGTTAAAACGGGATTACCATGGCTGGTCTTCGATTTTCCATCGCTCGAGAGTGGTGCACTATGGTACTGTTCCGCTTCAAATCCATGCGCGCATTTCTAAAATTCATACGGCACTGTTTCGCCATTTCGGACGGATGTTTTACCTTGCACCGTTGATGTTGCACCCTGTAGATATCAATTATTCGGACGGCCATAACTTCTGGCTCGTTTAGAGTTACGGGAGCCATAACCAGTGAAAACGAAGGCCTCTGTGAGTTCTACGGCTTTGACAGCTTTTATCCGTCAATGGTTAGTTTAAAGCCCAAAAAAGACGATCCGAATCTCGATCGGGTCTTGAATGTTTTTTACCCTTCGTTTTTTCGACACGTGGATTTTTACGTTAAAACGTGATTACCGTGGCTGGTCTTCGATTTACCGTCGCTAGAGAGTGGTGCACTATGGTACCGTTCCTTTTCAAATTCATGCACGCATTTCTAAAAGTCGTACGACACTGTTTTCCCGTTTCGGATGGATGTTGCACCTTGCACCATGGATGTCGCACCCTGTAGATATCGATTATTCGGACGGCCATAACTTCTGGCTCGTTTAGAGTTACTGGAGCCATAACCAGTCAAAACGAAGGCCTCTATGAGTTCTACGGCTTTGACAGCTTTCAACCGTCAATGGATAGTTTAAAGCCCAAAAAAGACGATCCGAATCTCGATCGGGTCTCGGATGTTTTTTACCCTTCGTTTTTTCGACACGTGGCTTTTTACGTTAAAACGGGATTACTATGGCTGGTCTTCGATTTACCATCGCTGGAGAGTGGTGCACCATGGTACTGTTCTATTTCAAATCCATGCACGCATTTCAAAAGTCGTACGGCACTGTTTCGCCATTTCGAACGGATGTTGCACCTTGCACCGTGGATGTTGCACCCTGTAGATATCGATTATTCGGACGGCCATAACTTCTGGCTCTTTTAGAGTTACGGGAGCCATTACCAGTCAAAACGAAGTCCTCTTTGAGTTCTACGGCATTGACGGTTTAAAGCCCAAAAAAGACGATCCGAATCTCGATCGGGTCTCTGATGTTTTTTACCCTTCGTTTTTTCGACACGTGGATTTTTACGTTAAAACGGGATTACCGTGGCTGGTCTTCGATTTACCATCGATGGAGAGTGGTGCACCATGGTACTGTTCCATTTCAAATCCATGCACGCTTTTCTAAAAGTCGTACGGCACTGTTTCGCCATTTCGGACGGATGTTGCACCTTGCACCGTTGATGTTGCACCCTGTAGATATCCATTATTCGAACGGCCATAACTTCTGGCTCGTTTAGAGTTACGGGAGCCATAGCCAGTCAAAACGAAGGCCTTTGTGAGTTCTACGGCTTTGACAGCTTTCAGCCGTTAATGGATAGTTTAAAGCCCAAAAAAGACGATCCGAATCTCGATCGGGTCTCGGATGTTTTTTACCCTTCGTTTTTTCGACACATGGATTTTTACGTTAAAACGGGATTACCGTGGCTGGTCTTCGATTTACCATCGCTGGAGAGTGGCGCACCATGGTACTGTTCCGCTTCAACTCCATGCACGCATTTCTAAAGTCGTACGGCACTGTTTCGCCATTTCGGACAGATGTTGCACCTTGCACCGTTGATGTTGCACCCTGTAGATATCAATTATCCGGACAGCCATAACTTCTGGCTCGTTTAGAGTTACAGGAGCCATAACTAGTCAAAACGAAGGCCTCTGTAAGTTCTACGGCTTTGACAGCTTTCAGCCGTCAATGGATAGTTTAAAGCCCAAAAAAGACGATCCGAATCTCGATCGGGTCTCTGATGTTTTTTACCCTTCGTTTTTTCTACACGTGGATTTTTACGTTAAAACGGGATTACCGTGGCTGGTCTTCGATTTACCATCGTTGGAGAGTGGCGCACCATGGTACTGTTCCGCTTCAAATCCATGCACGCATTTCTAAAAGTCGTACGGCACTGTTTCGCCATTTCGGTCGGATGTTGCACGTTGCACCGTTGATGTTGCACCCCGTAGAAATCAATTATTCAGACGGCCATAACTTCTGGCTCGTTTAGAGTTACGGTAGCCATAACCAGTCAAAACGAAGGACTCTGTGAGTTCTACAGTTATGACAGCTTTCAGCCGTCAATGGGTAGTTTAAAGCCCAAAAAAGACATTCCGAATCTCGATCGGGTCTCTGATGTTTTTTACCCTTCGTTTTTTCGACACGTGGATTTTTACGTTAAAACGGGATTACCGTGGCTGGTCTTCGATTTACCATCGATGGAGAGTGGTGCACCATGGTACTGTTCCATTTCAAATCCATGCACGCTTTTCTAAAAGTCGTACGGCACTGTTTCGCCATTTCGGACGGATGTTGCACCTTGCACCGTGGATGTTGCACCCTGTAGATATCCATTATTCGAACGGCCATAACTTCTGGCTCGTTTAGAGTTATGGGAGCCATAACCAGTCAAAACGAAGGCCTTTGTGAGCTCTACGGCTTTGACAGCTTTCAGCCGTTAATGGATAGTTTAAAGCCCAAAAAAGACGATCCGAATCTCGATCGGGTCTCGGATGTTTTTTACCCTTCGTTTTTTCAACACATGGATTTTTACGTTAAAACGGGATTACCGTGGCTGGTCTTCGATTTACCATCGCTGGAGAGTGGCGCACCATGGTACTGTTCCGCTTCAACTCCATGCACGCATTTCTAAAGTCGTACGGCACTGTTTCGCCATTTCGGACAGATGTTGCACCTTGCACCGTTGATGTTGCACCCAGTAGATATCAATTATCCGGACAGCCATAACTTCTGGCTCGTTTAGAGTTACAGGAGCCATAACTAGTCAAAACGAAGGCCTCTGTAAGTTCTACGGCTTTGACAGCTTTCAGCCGTCAATGGATAGTTTAAAGCCCAAAAAAGACGATCCGAATCTCGATCGGGTCTCTGATGTTTTTTACCCTTCGTTTTTTCTACACGTGGATTTTTACGTTAAAACGGGATTACCGTGGCTGGTCTTCGATTTACCATCGTTGGAGAGTGGCGCACCATGGTACTGTTCCGCTTCAAATCCATGCACGCATTACTAAAAGTCGTACGGCACTGTTTCGCCATTTCGGTCGGATGTTGCACGTTGCACCGTTGATGTTGCACCCCGTAGAAATCAATTATTCAGACGGCCATAACTTCTGGCTCGTTTAGAGTTACGGTAGCCATAAACAGTCAAAATGAAGGACTCTGTGAGTTCTACAGTTATGACAGCTTTCAACCGTCAATGGGTAGTTTAAAGCCCAAAAAAGACATTCCGAATCTCGATTGGGTCTCTGATGTTTTTTACCCTTCGTTTTTTCGACACGTGGATTTTTACGTTAAAACGGGTTTACCGTGGCTGGTCTTCGATTTACCATCGCTGGAGAGTGGTGCACTATGGTACTGTTCCGCTTCAAATCCATGCGCGCATTTCTAAAATTCGTACGACACTGTTTCGCCATTTCAGACGGATGTTGCACCTTGCACCGTTGATGTTGCACCCTGTAGATATCAATTATTCGGACGGCCATAACTTCTAGCTCGTTTAGAGTTACGGGAGCCATAACCAGTCAAAACGAAGGCCTCTGTGAGTTCTATGGCTTTAACAGCTTTTAGCCATCAATGGATAGTTTAATGCCCAAAAAAGACGATCCGAATCTCGATCGCGTCTTGGATGTTTTTTACCCTTCGTTTTTTCGACACGTGGATTTTTACGTTAAAACGTGACTACCGTGGATGGTCTTCGATTTACCATCGCAAGAGAGTGGTGCACCATGGTATTGTTCCTTTTCAAATCCATGCATGCATTTCTAAAAGTCGTACGGCACCGTTTCCCCATTTCGGACGGATGTTGCACCTTGCACCGTGGATGTTGCACCCTATAGATATCGATTATTCGGACGGCCATAACTTCTAGCTCGTACAGAGTTACTAGAGCCATAACAAGTCAAAACAAAGGCCTCTATGAGTGTACGGCTTTGACAGCTTTCAACCGTCAATGGATAGTTTAAAGCCCAAAAAAGACGATCCGAATCTCGATCGGGTCTCGGATGTTTTTTACCCTTCGTTTTTTCGACACGTGGATTTTTACGTTAAAACGGGATTACTATGGCTGGACTTCGATTTACCATCGCTGGAGAGTGGTGCACCATGGTACTGTTCTGTTTCAAATCCATGCACACATTTCTAAAAGTCGTACGGCACTGATCCGCCATTTCGAACTGATGTTGCACCTTGCACCGTGGATGTTGCACCCTGTAGATATCGATTATTCGGACGGCCATAACTTCTGGCTCTTTTAGAGTTGCGGGAGCCATTACCAGTCAAAACGAAGGCCTCTGTGAGTTCTACGGCATTGACGCAGCCGTCAATGGATAGATTAAAGCCCAAAAAAGACGATCTGAATCTCGATCGTGTCTCTGATGTTTTTTACCCTTTGTTTTTTCGACACGTGGATTTTTATGTTAAAACGGGATTACCGTGGCTAGTCTTCGATTTACCATCGCTGGAGAGTGGTGCACCATGGTACTGTTCCATTTCAAATCCACGCACGCATTTCTAAAAGTTGTACGGCACTGTTTCGCCATTTCGGACGGATGTTGCACCTTGCACCGTTGATGTTGCACCCTTTAGATATCAATTATTCGAATGGCCATAACTTCTGGCTCGTTTACAGTTACGGGAGCCATAACCAGTCAAAACGAAGGCCTCTGTGAGTTCTACGGCTTTGATAGCTTTCAGCTGTCAATGGATAGTTTAAAGCCCAAAAAAGACTATCCGAATCTCGATCGGGTCTCGGATGTTTTTTACTCTTCGTTTTTTTGACACGTGGATTTTTACGTTAAAACGGGATTACCGTGGCTGGTCTTCGATTTATTGTCGCTGGAGAGTGGTGCACCATGGTACTGTTCCGTTTCAAATCCATGCACGCATTTTTAAAAGTCGTACGGCACTGTTTCCCCATTTCGGACGGATGTTGCACCTTGAACCGTGGATGTTGCACCCAGTAGATATCGATTATTCGGACGGCCATAACTTTTGGCTCGTTTAGAGTTACGGGAGCCCTAACCAGTCAAAACGAAGGACTCTGTGAGTTCTACATATTTGACAGCTTTCAGCCGTCAATGGATAGTTTAAATCCCAAAAAAGACGATCTGAATCTCGATCGGGTCTCGGATGTTTTTTACCCTTCGTTTTTTCGACACGTGGATTTTTACAGTAAAACGGGATTACCGTGGCTGGCCTTCGATTTACCATCGCTGGAGAGTGGTGCACCATGGTACTGTTCCGTTTCAAATCGATGCACGCATTTCTAAAAGTCGTACGACACTATTTCGCCATTTCGAACGGATGTTGCACCCTGCACCGTGGATGTTGCACCCTGTAGATATCGATTATTCGGACAGCCTTAACTTCTGGCTCGTTTAGAGTTACGGGAGCCATAACCAGTCAAAACGAAGGCCTCTGTGAGTTCTACAGCTTTGACAGCTTTCAGCCGTCAATGGATAGTTTAAAGCCCAAAAAAGACGATCCGAATCTCGATCGGGTCTCTGATGTTTTTTACCCTTCGTTTTTTCGACACGTGGATTTTTACATTAAAACAGGATTACCGTGGCTGGTCTTCGATTTACCATCCCTGGAGAGTGGCGCACCATGGTACTGTTCCGCTTCAAATCCATGCACGCATTTCTAAAAGTCGTACGGCACTGTTTCGCCATTTCGGACAGATGTTGCACCTTGCACCGTTGATGTTGCACCCTGTAGATATCAATTATTCGGACGACCATAACTTCTGGCTCGTTTAGAGTTACAGGAGCCATAACCAGTCAAAACGAAGGCCTCTGTGATTTCTATGGCTTTGACAGCTTTCAGCCGTCAATGGATAGTTTAAAGCCCAAAAAAGACGATCTGAATCTCGATCGGGTCTCTGATGTTTTTTACCCTTCGTTTTTTCGACACGTGGATTTTTATGTTAAAACGGGATTACCGTGGCAGGTCTTCGATTTACCATCGTTGGAGAGTGGTGCACCATGGTACTATTCCGCTTCAAATCCATGCGCTTATTTCTAAAAGTCGTACGGCACTGTTTCGCCATTTCGGACGGATGTTGCACCTTGCACCGTTGATGTTGCACCCTGTAGATATCAATTATTCGGACGGCCATAACTTCTGGCTTGTTTAGAGTTACGGGAGCCATAACCAGTCAAAACGAAGGCCTCTGTAAGTTTTACGGCTTTGACAACTTTTAGCCGTCAATGGATAGTTTAAAGCCCAAAAAAGACGATCCGAATCTCGATCGGGTCTTGGATGTTTTTTACCCTTCGTTTTTTCAACACGTGGATTTTTACGTTAAAACGTGATTACCGTGGCTGGTCTTCGATTTACCATCGCTGGAGAGTGGTGCACCATGGTACTGTTCCTTTTCAAATCCATGCACGCATTTCTAAATATCGTATGGCACTGTTTCCCCATTTCGGACGGATGTTGCACCTTGCACCGTGGATGTTGCACTCTGTAGATATCGATTATTCGGACGGCCATAACTTCTGGCTCGTTTGGAGTTATGGGAGCCATAACCAGTCAAAACGAAGGCCTCTATGAGTTCTACGGCTTTGACAGCTTTCAACCATCAATGGATAGTTTAAAGCCCAAAAAAGATGATCCGAAACTCGATCGGGTCTCGGATGTTTTTTACCCTTCGTTTTTTCGACACGTGGATTTTTACGTTAAAACGGGATTACCATGGCTGGTCTTCGATTTACCATCGCTGGAGAGTGGTGCACCATGGTACAGTTCTGTTTCAAGTCCATGCACGTATTTCTAAAATTCGTACGACACCGTTTCGCCATTTCGAACGGATGTTGCACCTTGCACCGTGGATGTTGCACCCTGTAGATATCGATTATTCGGACGGCCATAACTTCTGGCCCGTTTAGAGTTACGGGAGCCATAACTAGTCAAAACGAAGGCCTCTGTGAGTTCTACGGCTTTGATGGCTTTCAGCCGTCATTGGATAGTTTAAAACCCAAAAAAGACGACCCGACTCTCGATCGGGTCTTGGATGTTTTTTACCCTTCGTTTTTTCGACACGTGGATTTTTACGTTAAAACGTGATTACCGTGGCTGGTCTTCGATTTACCATCGCTGGAGAGTGATGCACCATGGTACTGTTCCTTTTAAAATCCATGCACGCATTTCTAAATATCGTACGGCACTGTTTCCCCATTTCGGACGGATGTTGCACCTTGCACCGTGGATGTTGCACCCTGTAGATATCGATTATTCGGACGGCCATAACTTCTGGCTCATTTAGAGTTACGGGAGCCATAACCTTTCAAAACGAAGGCCTCTATGAGTTCTACGGCTTTGACAGCTTTCAACCATCAATGGATAGTTTAAAGCCCAAAAAAGATGATCCGAAACTCGATCGGGTCTCGGATGTTTTTTACCATTCGTTTTTTCGACACGTGGATTTTTACGTTAAAACGGGATTACCATGGCTGGTCTTCGATTTACCATCGCTGGAGAGTGGTGCACCATGGTACTGTTCTGTTTCAAATCCATGCACGCATTTCTAAAAGTCGTACGGCACTGTTTCGCCATTTCGAACGGATGTTGCACCTTGCACCGTTGATGTTGCACCCTATAGATATCAATTATTCGGAAGGCCATAACTTCTAGCTCGTTTAGAGTTACGGGAGCCATAACCAGTCAAAATGAAGGCCTCTGTGAGTTCTACGGCTTTGATAGCTTTCAGCTGTCAATGGATAGTTTAAAGCCCAAATAAGACTATCTGAATCTCGATCGGGTCTCGGATGGTTTTTACTCTTCGTTTTTTCGACACGTGGATTTTTACGTTAAAACGGGATTACCGTGGCTGGTCATCGATTTACCATCGCTGGAGAGTGGTGCACCATGGTACTATTCCATTTCAAATCCATGCACGCACTTCTAAAAGTCGTACGGCACTGTTTCGCCATTTCGGACGGATGTTGCACCTTGCACCGTTGATGCTGCACCCTGTAGATATCAATTATTCGGACGGCCATAACTTCTCGCTCGTTTAGAGTTACGGGAGCCATAACCAGTCAAAACGAAGGCCTCTGTGAGTTCTACGGCTTTGATAGCTTTCAGCTGTTAATGGATAGTTTAAAGACCAAAAAAGACTATCCGAATCTCGATCGGGTCTCAGATGTTTTTTACTCTTCGTTTTTTCGACACGTGGATTTTTACATTAAAACGGGATTACCGTGGCTGGTCTTCGATTTACTATCGCTGGAGAGTGGTGCACCATGGTACTGTTCCGTTTCAAATCCATGCACGCATTTCTAAAAGTCGTACGGCACTGTTTCCCCATTTTGGACGGATGTTGCACCTTGAACCGTGGATGTTGCACCCAGTAGATATCGATTATTCGGACGGCCATAACTTCTGGCTCGTTTATAGTTACGGGAGCCATAACTAGTCAAAACGAAGGCCTCTTTGAGTTCTACGGCCCCAAAAACGATGATCCGAATCTCGATCGGGTCTCTGATGTTTTTTAATCTTCGTTTTTTCGACACGTGGATTTTTACGTTAAAACGGGATTACCATGGCTGGTCTTAGATTTACTATCGCTGGAGAGTGGTGCACCATGGTACTATTTCGTTTCAAATCCATGCACACAATTCTAAAAGTCGTACGCACTGTTTCCCCATTTCGGACGGATGTTGCACCTTGCACCGTGGATGTTGCACCCAGTAGATATCGATTATTCGGACGGCCATAACTTCTGGGTCGTTTAAAGTTACGGGAGCCATAACCAGTCAAAACGAAGGCCTCTATGAGTTCTACGGCTTTGACAGCTTTCAACCATCAATGGATAGTTTAAAGCCCAAAAAAGATGATCCGAAACTCGATCGGGTCTTGGATGTTTTTTACTCTTCGTTTTTTCGACACGTGGATTTTTACGTTAAAACGGGATTACCAAGGCTAGTCTTCGATTTACCATCGTTGGAGAGTGGTGCACCATGGTACTGTTCTGTTTCAAATCCATGCACGCATTTCTAAAAGTCGTACGGCACTGTTTCGCCATTTCGAACGGATGTTGCACCTTGCACCGTGGATGTTGCACCCTGTAGGTATCGATTATTCGGACGGCCATAACTTCTGGCTCTTTTAGATTTATGGGAGCCATAACCAGTCAAAACGAAGGCCTCTGTGAGTTCTACGGCATTGACGGATTTCAGCCGTCAATGGATAGCTTAATGCCCAAAAAAGACGATCCGAATCTCGATCGGGTCTCTGATGTTTTTTACCCATCGTTTTATCGACACGTGGATTTTACGTTAAAACGGGATTACCGTGGCTGGTCTTCGATTTACCATCGCTGGAGAGTGGTGCACCATGGTACTGTTCGATTTCAAATCCATGCACGCATTTCTAAAAGTCGTACGGCACTGTTTCGCCATTTCGGACGGATGTCGCACCTTGCACCGTTGATGCTGCACCCTGTAGATATCAATTATTCGGACGGCCATAACTTCTAGCTCGTTTAGAGTTACGGGAGCCATAACTAGTCAAAACGAAGGCCTCTGTGAGTTCTACGTCTTCGACAGCTTTCAGCCGTCAATGGATAGTTTAAAGCCCAAAAAAGACAATCCGAATCTCGATCGGGTCTCTGATGTTTTTTACCCTTCGTTTTTTCGACACGTGGATTTTTACGTTAAAATGGGATTACCGTTGATGGTCTTCGATTTACCATCGCTGGAGAGTGGGGCACCTTGGTACTGTTCTGCTTAAAATCCATGCACGCATTTCTAAAAGTCGTACGACATTGTTTCTCCATTTCGGACGGATGTTGCACCTTGCACCGTTGATGTTGCACCCTGTAGATATCGGTTATTCGGACGACCATAACTTCTGGCTCGTTCAGAGTTACGGGAGCCATAACCAATCAAAACGAAGGCCTCTGTGACCTCTACGGCTTTGACTGCTTTCTGCCGTCAATGGATAGTTTAAAGCCCAAAAAAGACGATCTGAATCTCGATCGGGTCTTGGATGTTTTATACTCTTCGTTTTTTCGACACGTGGATTTTTACGTTAAAACGTGATTACCGTCGCTGATTTTCGATTTACCATCACTGGAGAGTGGTGCACCATGGTACTGTTCCGCTTCAAATCCATGCACGCATTTCTAAAAGACGTACGGCACTGTTTCGCCATTTCGAACGTATGTTGCACCTTGCACCGTGGATGTTGCACCCTGTAGATATCGATTATTCGGACGGCCGTAACTTCTGGCTCTTTTAGAGATACGGGAGCCATAACCAGTCAAAACGAAGGCCTCTGTGAGTTCTACGGCATTCGCAGCTTTCAGCCGTCAATGGATAGTTTAAAGCCCAAAAAAGATGATCTGAATCTCGATCGGGTCTCGGATGTTTTTTACCCTTCGTTTTTTCGACACGTGGATTTTAACGTTAAAACGGGATTACCGTGGCTGGCCTTCAATTTACCATCGCTGGAGAGTGGTGCACCACGGTACTATTCCGTTTCAAATCCATGCACGCATTTCTAAAAGTCGTACGGCACTGTTTCCCCATTTCGGACGGATGTTGCACCTTGAACCGTGGATGTTGCACCCAGTAGATATCGATTATTCGGACGGCCATAACTTCTGGCTCGTTTAAAGTTACAGGAGCCATAACCAGTCAAAACGAAGGCCTCTGTGAGTTCTACATCTTTGACATCTTTCAGCCGTCAATGGATAGTTTAAATCCCAAAAAAGACGATCCGAATCTCGATCGGGTCTCGGATGTTTTTTACCCTTCGTTTTTTCGACACGTGGATTTTTACGGTAAAACGGGATTACCGTGGCTGGCCTTGGTGCACCATGGTACTGTTCTGTTTCAAATCCATGCACGCGTTTCTAAAAGTCGTACGGCACTGTTTCGCCATTTCGAACGGATGTTGCACCTTGCACCGTGGATGTTGCACCCTGTACATATCGATTATTCGGACGGCCATAACTTCTGGCTCTTTTAGACTTACGGGAGCCATAACCAGTCAAAACGAAGGCCTCTGTGAGTTCTATGGCATTGACAGCTTTCAGCCGTCAATGGATAGTTTAAAGCCCAAAAAAGACGATCCGAATCTCGATCGGGTCTTTGATGTTTTTTACCCTTCGTTTTTTCGACACGTGGATTTTTGCGTTAAATTGGGATTACCGTGGCTGGTTTTCGATTTATCATCGCTGGAGAGTGGTGCACCATGGTACTGTTTCATTTCAAATCCATGCACGCGTTTCTAAAAGTCGTACGGCACTGTTTCGCCATTTCGAACGGATGTTGCACCTTGCACCGTTGATGTTGCACCCTATAGATATCAATTATTCGGAAGGCCATAACTTCTAGCTCGTTTAGAGTTACGGGAGCCATAACCAGTCAAAATGAAGGCCTCTGTGAGTTCTACGGCTTTGATAGCTTTCAGCTGTCAATGGATAGTTTAAAGCCCAAAAAAGACTATCTGAATCTCAATCGGGTCTCGGATGGTTTTTACTCTTCGTTTTTTCGACACGTGGATTTTTACGTTAAAACGGGATTACCGTGGCTGGTCTTCGATTTACTATCGCTGGAGAGTGGTGCACCATGGTACTGTTCCGTTTCAAATCCATGCACGCATTTCTAAAAGTCGTACGACACTGTTTCCCCACTTCGGACGGATGTTGCACCTTGCACCGTGGATGTTGCACCCAGTAGATATCGATTATTCAGACGGCCATAACTTCTGGCTCGTTTAGAGTTACGGGAGCCATAACCAGTCAAAACGAAGGCCTCTGTGAGTTCTACGTTTTTGACAGATTTCAGCCGTCAATGGATAGTTTAAAGCCCAAAAAAGACGATCTGAATCTCGATCGGGTCTCGGATGTTTTTTACCCTTCATTTTTTCGATACGTGGATTTTTACGGTAAAACGGGATTACCGTGGCTGGCCTTCGATTTACCATCGCTGGAGAGTGTTGCACCATGGTACTGTTCCATTTCAAATCCATGCACGCATTTCTAAAAGTCGTACGGCACTATTTCGCCATTTCGAACGGATGTTGCACCTTGCACCGTGGATGTTGCACCCTGTAGATATCGATTATTCGAACGGCCATAACTTCTGGCTCGTTTAGAGTTACGGGAGCCATAACTAGTCAAAACGAAGGCCTCTGTGAGTTCTACGGATTTAACAGCTTTCAGTCGTCAATGGATAGTTTAAAGCCCAAAAAAGACGATCCGAATCTCGATCGAGTCTCTGATGTTTTTTACCCTTCGTTTTTTCGACACGTGGATTTTTACGTTAAAACGGGATTACCATGGCTGGTCTTCGATTTACCATTGCTGGAGAGTGGTGCACCATGGTACTTGCTGGACGAATTTTCACCACCGATCCAAATCCATCCCTAGCCGAACCAGGGTATCACCGGACCAACCGCATCTCTTATCCGGACCGTCAACCCACCGAATCAGCCACACCGGACCAAGCTCCTCTCCCTACAGGCCGAACCAAGTGTTTCTCCTCTACTACCGAACCACCTCATGACCGAACCAATACACCACCGAACCAACTTAACCCCCACTGAACCGGCTCCACTCCATGCTCACCGAACCAAGGCCTCGCCGAGCCAACCCCTGCCGAACCAATGCCACTTCACTCACAACCGAATCAAACTCCATCCAACCTACCACCGAACCGAGCCTTGCCGAACAAACGCTACCAGGCCAGATAGCTCCAGTCCAGGCCCACCAGTAGCTATATACATCCAAGACCCCTGCCCCCAGCCTCACTCTATAAATAGAGGGGCAGGGGTACAACAATGGCAGACAAGTTTGAGAGCTCAAGCACGGAAGGAACTTTCAAACAACTTTCATATACTTGTATACAAAGCTTTGTACTTGTAATCTGAAAGAAAAGAGAGAATAACATATAAAGTGGACGTAGGCACGTTCTGGCCGAACCACTATAAATCTACGTGTCTTTTACAGTTTAGCCCCTGTTTTTTATATATTTGCATAAATCACCCAAACCGCTAAGAACAACACAAAATCAACTAAATCATACGACTTTGAGGTGTTTGTCCATTTTTTGTGCAAACATTTTTGGTGCTTTCATTGAGAGCTTGGAACTCGAAGCTTCAGCTTCCCTCATTCAACCTTCTTTCCCAATAGCACCCTTCTTTGCCTAGAAAACATGACTTCCAGGCCGAGAAAAGACGCCAACAAGGGAAAGAACATTGCAACCAACAGCGCTCCAGATCCAGTGGGTCCAGATCAAGAGAACCTTCCCACTACGACAGAAGTGCCAAATGTTGATCAGGCAATTCCGACAGCCCCTGCCGCGGAACAACCGGCAGCAATCACTAGGGCAGACCTAGACAGAGTTGTGGTTGAAGTGACTAACCGCTTCGCATCCCAACAAGAAGCTTTGGTGAACCAACTCATGTCACGCTTGAGGGATGCCAAGAATCCAACCGCAACACTGAATCATGGGGTGAGTCTAAATCTGGAGGATCTCGGAGACAACAAAGGTCTTCCCTCTTCGAAGAAGCTATCAACAGGAACAACAATGATAGCGGCCGCGCCCGGACTCAGCCCAAACTCCGACTCGAGGAAGCGCTTGGAACCGAACCCAACGGGGGAGGCACCAGGCGAGGGTCAGATGTAGCTGAGCCAGTCATGCCGCCTAATCAAAGAAACCCCGTTGAACGGAGCCGAGCTAGAACCCAGCCCAAAGTTGACCCCATGGAAATGCTCGAAACAGAACCCCATAGGGGAAGATCAAGGAAAGGGGCCAACTGTAGCTGGTCCTAGCATGCATCCGAGCAGCCAAAGACAACCACTGGATAACGTCAGAAGTGATAGACTATACCATCCCTACAGGTCATCTGGACGAGATCGATCCCGCAGGGAAGAACCAAGCTCATTTTTGTCCGCTCCAAATTCTGACGAAAGAATGGCACGATTATTCAGGGAATGCGTCCGACGGGAGCAAAGGGATCGAGGGATAGGCGCTAGGGTAACCAGCCCTTTCACCCACGACATCGAAATCGCCATCACCCCTTGAGAATGGAAAATGCCAACGATGGAACCGTACAAGGGAACTTCCGACCCCGTTGTACACCTGCAGAGATACACACAGCATATGCTCATGAGCGGAGCAACGGAAGGAGTTTTGTGTAAATGCTTTCCGCTATTCCTAGCAGACCTAGCTACCTCCTGGTTCTGCCATCTACCCCAAGGATCTATGAGCTCATGGGAGATGTTGAAAGAAAAGTTCATTAGCCAGTTCCGAATTCATGTGGAACAACCCAAGGATGCTTATTCTCTATCTACTGTCAAACAGAAATCCGAAGAGACACTGCAACAATATCTCACCCGGTTCAACGCCGCAGCGGCTGCAGCGCAAGATGCCGATGAGAAACTCACCCTAATGGCCCTCTGTAGTGGTGTGCACACAGATACCAAGTTTGTTAGAAGACTAACTAAAGAAAAACCAGCTACCTTGACCGATTTCTTCCATGAAGCTGGAAAGTACATGACACTCGAAGAGGCTGCCACTGAAAGGCAGACAGGACCGCAGGCTAAGGTGGCTCATGGAAACGCCCCAGCCGCAGCGAAGGACATTCGGAGAAACGACTCCAGAGACAATGCAGGGGGCAAGAAGGGAGAAAAGCGCTTGTACCGACCAGGACCGAGATTCGACGCTTACACTCCCTTGAATGAAACAGTCGAGAACATCTGCCTGACCACCCAGGACGAACTTACATACAAGCACCCCCCGTACAAGAAGGAGTCAGATCACGCAATCCAGTAGGGAAAGTTCTGTCGTTTCCACGAATCTTATGGACATGATACCAATGAATGTCGCCACCTCCGTGACCTAATCGAAGAACACATCAGAAGTAAGAGATTAGAACGCTATGTAAGGGGACAGGACAGGACCCCAGCTCCTACCGAGGAAAACCCAGGGCAGCTCCACCCAGAGACAGGCGGAGGAAATCGCAACACCAGCGGTTCCAGCCAAGAGAAGATAGTGGTCCATACAATATCAGGAGGGCCACACATCGCCGACAAGAGCTAGGCAGAAATGGAAAGATATGGAAACTCACTCAGAAACGATGGAGACTGCGTCAATTCTGTTATGGAAGAATGTCACCCGAAGCGAAAGGAAAATAATGACATCACATTCAGTGGGCGCGACCTAGAAGGAAGGCAATACCCTCACATGGATCCGATGGTCATCTCTGCTTGGTTCGGCCCAGCTGAAGTTTTTCGAATCCTAGTAGACACTGGAAGCTCAGTGAATATTCTGTTCAAGCATGCTTTCGACAAAATGAAGCTGTCAATGAAGGACGTGTCTCCCTGCAACAAACCGCTACATGGTTTCACTGGAGAAGCAAAGATGCCCCTCGGACAATTAGATCTCTTTGTTGAATTGGGAAGTCATCCCCGCTCCGTCGTTCAGAAACAAACATTCGTTCTAATGGACAACCACTCGGCCTACAATGCCTTTTTAGGAAGACCAGCCTTGTCCGACTTTCAAATTGTCCTTGCCCCATGGTGCCTGAAGATGAAGTTCCCAATGAATAATGGAGTGGGAGAAGTAGAAGGGGATCAAGACGCCGCTCCGGACTGCTATGTAACCGAACTTCGCAATAATCGCAGGAGAGATAAGGGGAAGAATGCAGAGACCGCTCTCTGCAAGAAAAACTTGGAAGCATAGCAACTAAAGAAGGCCCCTCCTCTTCGATATACCAGTGATCCCTTCAACGAGTTAGACCCTAGGGATAAAGAGGAGGAGGCCACCATCGAGCCTGCAGAGGCTATGGAATTTGTATCTATAGACAAACGCGACCCAAGTAAACTACTGAGAATCTGATCTCAGTGAAGAGCAGTATTGAAGGACCAACTTATTGATTTCCTTCGCCACAACTTGGATGTGTTTGCATGGACACATGCTGATATGACTGGAATCTCCCCGGACATAGCATGCCACGCACTAAATATCGATCCTACCAAGGTACCGGTAAAGCAAAAGAAGAGAAGTATAGGGGCAGAATGATCGGCAGCCCTCGAAGAAGAAGTAAAGAACCTGCTTTCCAATAACTTCATACGAGAAGCCATCTACCTAGAATGGATCGCTAACCCGGTACTGGTAAAGAAGGCTAATGGGAAGTGGCGAACATGCATTGACTTCTCTAACCTGAATGATGTTTGCCCAAAGGATTGCTTCCCACTTCCCCGAATCGATCAACTTGTGGACAGTACTGCCGGGCACGAGCTCTTATCTTTCATGGATGCCTACTCCGGATATAACCAAATCCCTATGCACGCCCTCGATCAGGACCACACCAGTTTCATCACGGACCGAGGGTTGTACTGCTACAGAGTAATGCCTTTCGGACTTAAGAACGCGGAGCTACTTACCTGCGCCTCGTCAACAAGATGTTTGCGGAATTAATGGGACGAACTATGGAGGTCTATGTGGATGACATGCTGGTTAAATCAAGAAAAGCCAACGATCATGTAAGCCACCTGGACGAGATGTTCCAAGTACTCTGCCAATATGGAATGAAGCTGAATCCTCTAAAAGGCTCCTTCGGAGTGTCATCAGGAAAGTTCTTGGGATTCATCGTCCATGCCAGAGGGATCGAGGCAAACCCCAAACAAGTCCGGGCCTTGCAAGTTATCAAGATACCATCCACTCGAAAAGAGATGCCAAGCCTAAACGGGAAGGTGGCCACCCTAAGCCGGTTCATCTCTAAAGCAACTGACAAATGCATTCCTTTCTTCGAAGCCCTGAAGAAAGACAAAGGAAAATTCGAATGGACCGATGGGTGTTCAACAGCTTTCCTTAACCTAATCGGACACCTCCAGCGGCCACCAGTACTCTCAACTCCTAATGGAGGCGAAGAACTATACCTATACCTTGTTGTGTCACCACATGCCCTAAGCGCCGCGTTGGTGAGAGAAGACAACCGCACGCAACGGCCCGTATACTTCGTAAGTAAGAGATTCACAGGGGCAGAAGTCAGATACCCTAAACTTGAAAAGCTGACATACTGTTTGCTTATCACGTCGCGGAAACTGCGACACTATTTCCAGTCTCATTCCATCAGAGTTTTAACCGATCAACCGCTAAGGCAAGTTCTCCATCGCCCCGACACTTCGGGGCGATTACTTAAGTGGTGCAACGAACTAAGTCAATATGATATCACTTACCATCCTCGCACCGCTATCAAGGGGCAAGCCATAGCTGATTTCAATGCCGAATTCACTACTAGCGAAGGTAAGGACCAATCTAAAATAGCAGAAGATATCAAGTGGAATCTCTTCGTAGATGGAGCGTCGAACGAACAAGGCTCGGGGGCAGGTGTTGTGATAATCACCCCCAGGGGAAAGAAGCTGCACTATGCCCTAAGATTGGAATTCGCTACCACCAACAATGACGCAGAATACGAAGCAGTGATAGCCGGATTAGAACTTGCACTGGAAATTGGAGTCAGTTCTTTATGTCTCCATAGTGATTCTCAACTTATTGTAAGTCAAATACTGGGAGAATTCCAGACTCGAGGAGAACGACTCACAGCGTATCTAAAGAAGACCAGGCTACTGCTTAATCTATTAGATCACTATTTAATCAAACACATTCCTCGAGAAGAAAATCAAGAGGCCGACAAGCTGGCAAAGCAAGCTAGCATGGGAGATGATACCACTTCTGGAACGATACTGTCTCAAGGCTACTAACCCCGAGTTTCGAGCAAGTAAATCTGATAGCTGCAACCGAAGAAGAAACATGGATGACCCCTGTCCGAGAATACTTACAAAACGGCACCCTACCCGACGGGCGAAATGAAATTAAGAAAATTCTAAGGAAAGCTTCCCGCTACACAATACAAGAAGGCATCCTCTATCAGTGCGGCTTCTCTAACCCCTTATTGAGGTGCGCTACTGGAAGAGAAGCCAAGGAAATTCTATCCAATATCCATCAGGGAAGTTGTGGAGACCACACCGGAGGGCAGACCCTAGCAAAAAATATACTCCGATATGGGTATTTCTGGCCCACTTTAAACAAAGATGCCTTAGACTTCGTCAGAAGATGCGACAGATGTCAGAAATTTGCTAAGATTCCTCGACTACCAACCAATTAAATTACTCCGATGACCAGCCCTTGGCCCTTCGCAATATGGGGAATTGTCTTAATTGGCGAACTGCCGATGGGCCGAGGCGGGGCCAGACATGCTATAGTGGCAGTTGACTATTTCACCAAATGGGTGGAAGCAGATCCTCTGAATAAAATATCTTCAACTAAAGTTATCAACTTCTTGATCAAAAACGTTCTGTGCAGGTACGGGGTTCCACTCAGAATCATATCAGACAACGGGCTTCAATTTGACAGCGAGGAATTTGCCGACTAGTGCCAAGAGCACGGAATTCATAAGGGCTTCTCATCCGTAGCTTATCCCCAGGCAAATGGACAAGTCGAAGTTGTCAACAAGATTCTCAAGACTCTAATCAAGAAGAAGCTTGAAATGTCAAAAGGCGCTTGGGTGGACGAACTTCCTACAGCACTATGGGCCTACCGCACTTCTTTCAGAACATCAACAGGGCATACTCCGTTCTCTTTGGCATACGGATCAGAGGCCATGCTCCCAGTTGAAACTATTGTACCTTCCCACCGTAGGATACACTACAACCCCGAAGAAAACGAAGAACTCCTTCACATGTCTTTGGATCTAATTGAGGAGAGAAGAAATGATGCATCACTTAAAGCAGCAGCTCACAGACAAAAAGTGGCAGCACTATACAACTCCAAAGTCAAACATCGCAGCTTACAAGAAGGAGATCTTGTCCTCAAGCGAATCTTTCCGCGCCCAGGAGCGCTGGATCCAATCTGGGACGGACCATATGTAATTCATAAAGATCTCCATAACGGAGCTTATATTTTGTCAACAGTGGACAGAGAGGTGTTCCAGAGGGCATGGAACATCCGACACCTCCGTCGATACTTTTCTTAACTTGTACTGCCCATATGAAGTGAATTAACAAAGAGAATCAGTGGACGTAGGCATTTTCGTGCCGAACCACTTTAAAAAACTTGGCTCTTGTTAACTTGTTCCTTTATATCTTGGCTACTTGTTAAGCTTTATCCTTTGCTGTTGAACAAAATCCTTTGCAGATGTCATTTCAATTCAGAGCTTCACAACACAACTCCACCTGGACAAAATCTAACAGGTACGCTACGATCCTATGCCCTCGCCAATGAGACACTTCGCTCCGTTATCCCTCTACCGCGAGTTAACTCATTGTTTGCCTCGGTCCTTAAAGCCGACTGTAATAAGCCGAGTATAAGCCACCGAGAAGGCCGATTATGCCATGGCAGCTCATTACAGCGATTCAGCTCGCCGGCAACTGTGAACCAATCATAAGCACCAACATAAGGTGTGGCCAGCCAGGGGCAGTTCACAGTTGACGATCGGCCCCCACGCTAGCCGGCCACAGTAAATCGAATAATACCCGCGATTACGGGCCATAATGGCCCGGGTAGTTACTGTGCGCGATCGGCTCCGATGTGTCTTAAGTGCGGCCGTGGTAAAAAAGAAAACTCCCCGCAGAGGCGTAAGATGGGTGACAAATGTCTCCAAGACCCACAGCTAAGGAAAGTGACTACAAAACCCGTTTGCCACGAACTTAAGCACATCGACGGCCTTCCGTGACTGGAAGTTTTACTTTTCCTATATTTCCATTTCATTTAAAACTTTTCTCCTATTCTTCGTAACGGTGCTTGAAAGTACAGGACATGAAATAGGGAATGCTCGCTAATAGGAACAGAAACTTACAATCGGATGACGAGACACTCAACAGCATTCCGTGCTTAGTCTTACACGGCGCACAAAGTTACCGTCCACAGCCGAAACATGAAGGGCGGTACCTTCTACTTTTATACATTAATGCATAGCTGCAGTTCATATTCACACATCACATTTACGTTGCAAAATGAGAAAATTATACTTTAAGCAAAAAACGTAGCATCAAACACAACTAAATCACAGGCATATGCATAGTTATACTTCTTATGCAGCACATCAAAATAATAACAACGTTCAAAATATAACAGAATCAGCTTGTGTTATAAACTTACATAAAGTCGTTCAATGACATAATTACAGCTTAAAAGTACATTAATGTTTTGAACTAGCATAGACAGGAAAGTCAAGAAAACCAAAAACTATACGGATCGGATCAAGTAGTCAACTGCATCAGTGCTCCGCCCTCATCTTAATAACTCTCCGAATCTACTTGACGGCAGGATCGGAGCTCCCAGCATGTTGACCAGAAGTCCCACCTGTCCAATTCAGGGGAAGAATCCATCAGATAAACAGCGAATGATCAAGTTATGAAAAGCTAAAAAGAGAAAACTCACAAACACCTGCTTCTTGGTCCTCATCCCCCAACTGCACACCGGCTTCCTCCGCAGCGAGTAGCCGCATCCCCTCCTTCACCGCTACCTTCTCCTCCTTTGAAAACTGGGCGGTAACCATATCCATCCTTAATGTCGCTCCACCTTCCTTATCTGCATCAGCCTTGGCCTCCTCCAAAGCCCGGAGATATATCCTGGCCATGATCCGGGGATAGTCATCCATCCAGGATAGATTACCCTGCTTCCAGGTACGGAAGTACATGTCTTGCAACATCTCATCCATCATCCCCTCATTCTCCTCAAACTCCCTCACCCGGGCCTTGGAGGACAGCAACTTAGCGACGGCAACATCCCGCTCCCGCCGGTATCTCGAGCACTCAGCCTGAAGGGATCTCCACCATCTCTTCTTTAACTTGGCTTGAGCAAGTTCTGCAGCTTCAAGTCTCCCAGATATTTCTTCAACCTGCTCGAGATCCTCCCTCCTAACCTCATCAACCGTGGTAATGGACATGTCAATGCGTTTCTTGCAAGCGGCCTCCATTTCCCGCAACTCGGCTCTGCTAGCCTCTTCCATGGTCTTCTTCAGTCGTTGGGAGTCGGCTTCATGCTGCGAAATCTGAATAGCCTGGTCGGCAAGTTGCTTGGCCTGATCAGCGACCACTAACCGCAGCCTTATATTGGCACTCCCTATCTCCTCCCGGGCCTTGGCCAATCGGGCGTGATGTTCCATTAACTTCTTGGCAGTTATCCGAGTAGTGAGCAGATCCAGATCTAGGGACTTAGCCTCATCAAGAACCCGAACCATGGGATTGCAGGGGAGAAGATGCTCGCCTGTTGCCTCATCAAATAAGATATCCTGAGAGCTTGGGTCCAAATCCGGGTGGCCGGCAAAAGGATTGCGAGGCACGTCGGGACGTTTTATGCGGATAACGGTAGGATTTTCAGACGGATGCGGGGAGGGAATATACTCAGTGTCCTCCTCCGTGATATCATGAATAGGTTGAGGTGGAAGCTGCGGACCAGGTGAAGATTCAAATAAGGAGCGACTCCTCTTCTTTTTCTGAATACTCTCTTCAATGACCCCAAGAAGAGGACGGTAGCTAACTACGTCTCCTGGACGACTAGTGGGAGGCTTAGGCTTGGCAGAGGCTCTAAGTAACTTGTATTGTTCAAGGCGGTGTCGAACGTCTGAAGTTTTGGCCACCTCGCCTGCCCCTGTAATAAAGAACAAGTGTTACGAACATGCAATGGTCCATAATTCGAGAAATATGTTAAGTTAAAAAGAGTGAGAAGACAAATCTATTATACAAACCCTACGGAGGAGTAGGATACTGCAATAAGTCCTGAATCTCATTCCAGGACGGAAGCGAACCATAAAATATTCCTAAGTCCCTATCGTAAATGGAGTCTGCAGAAGTCAAAGTTCACCTTGAATCGCTGGAGTCACCTTAGCTGAAGAACTCTCAAAGAATGGATCAGCGCCAGCCCCGGTCTTGTCAACCCCCTTAGCCTTTTCAACCAAAGCCGATCCTTCCTTCGACTCCCCAAAAGCTTGACGGAAAGCATCATCCGTCCACTCATGAATCTCTCCCGCTTGCCCGGATGTTAAGGAACCAACGCCACTACCGCTCTGTCCATCTCCTCCTTCGCCTTCGCCTCTATCTTCCTCCACATCTTCCTCTCCCGGAGCAATTGGGCAAGTGCTAGGAGATGGACCATCAAACTTCTTAAGATTCTTACCTCCGACAACGGGAGGCTTTGTAAAAGGTTCCCTCTTGCCACTCTTCACCGTGGCCCCTTCTTTGGCTTTGGCAGCCTTCTCCTCAGCCGTATCTCTCTTCTTAACCACGGACTGGTATGGCAGGATCAAGTTGTGCTCCAGGAGAGTAGCATTCCTGATCAGGAAAGAAGCCGACCTGTCCTGTCCCGAAATGTCCTTTATTTCCGCAGCCATCTGGACCAGGGAATCACACTCTACGACTGCAAAGCCACCTATCGCTAGCAAGAAATAGAAGTATATCAGAAGAAGCACTGCAGTCGGAACAAGGAAATTGTAAATAAAGTTCAACTTACAGGCAGAAGTGAAGAGGCGGAAGGAGACAGAATCGTCCTTGATAAAAAACCATTCCTTCTTAAACATGGTGAACTTTGAGTATAAGTCCAAGACCGGTTTGAAGGGCACGGGCGCTTCCAAACTAACATACGGAGACCCCTTCTTGTAGCCTCTCAGATTATACAAGTATCGAATTTCCCGGTTAGAAGGAGGGCGCCCATACCTCCTCTGGAAGATAACGAATAAGCACACCAGAATAGCATAGGAATTGGGCTGGAGCTAGAGAGGGGCCACCTTCAGATAGGTAATGAGGCCGACTATCCATGCATTGATCGGAGGAATAGCCCCACACATACAGTGGTATCTGCTATAAGCGAAATATCCTTCGGGAGGGTCATATGGCATAACTCCCTCTCCCGGCAACAGCATGCGAGCCCTGTCAATCCCGAAGGAACGAGAAATGACATCAAGCTGCTCCTCCCTGAGGGAGCTAGGAAAACAATCGGACGGAGAATTCAGAAGCTCCTGGGGGCCATACCCATCTACTAGCGACCTCGGGGCAGGTCCATGACGTTCCGGTCTTGGCTGGGCTGAGGGCACGAAGGAGGACTCTCCTTCACCCCTAGACTTCCGTGCATCTGATCGAGTTTCTGCTTTGCGAGACATTATCTGCAAACACCGGAAGAATAAATTAGAACAAGGAGTATGGAAACATGAGCAAATAGGAACATGCAGCCTGAAGTCTCGCTCACAAATTCAAAACTCATTCTCCAAAATGAAAGTTTTCAAGCTCATTCAGTTTTCACATGCATTCGGTTTTCACACTCATTCGGTTTTCAAGCTCATTCGGTATTCAAGGACCGTGAGCCCATTCGGTAAAACAAAGAAACCCAATTCGGCGAAAAGAACGCACCTGATTCGGCTTCAAGATGATTCGGCACTAGGCAATTCAGCACTAGATGATTCGGCACAAGATGATTTGGCGCTAGATGATTCGGCACTAGGTGATTCGGCACTAAGGGGATCCGGCTGTTTCAAATGGTGGAAAAGGAACGAAAGCACGTGGCCCCTATTTATAAGCAAAAACAATAACCGGACCAGGTGGTTCGGCATTAGATACCGGATGATAGAAAAACAAAGCACGCCATATGTAGGCATATGCCCTACTTTGGGGGGCAAGTGTTGGACGAATTTTCACCACCGATCCAAATCCATCCCTAGCCGAACCAGGGTATCACCGGACCAACCCTATCTCCCATCCGGACCATCAACCCACCGAATCAGCCACACCGGACCAAGCTCCTCTCCCTACAGGTCGAACCAAGTGTTTCTCCTCTACTACCGAACCACCTCATGACCGAACCAATACACCACCGAACCAACTAAACCCCCACCGAACGGGCTCCACTCCATGCTCACCGAACCAAGGCCTCGCCGAGCCAACCCCTGCTGAACCAATGCCACTTCACTCACAACCGAATCAAACTCCATCTAACCTACCACCGAACCGAGCCTTGCCGAACAAACGCTACCAGGCCAGATTGCTCCAGTCCAGGCCCACCAGCAGCTATATACATCCAAGACCCCTGCCCCCAGCCACAATCTACAAATAGAGGGGCAGGGGTACAACAATGGCAGACAAGTTTGAGAGCTCAAGCACGGAAGGAACTTTCAAACAACTTTCATATACTTTTATACAAAGCTATGCACTTGTAATCTGAAAGAAAAGAGAGAATAACATATAAAGTGGACGTAGGCACGTTCTGGCCGAACCACTATAAATCTGCGTGTCTCTTACAGTTTAGCCCCTGTTCTTTATATATTTGCATAAATCACCCAAACCGCTATGAACAACACAAAATCAACTAAATCATACGACTTTGAGGTGTTTGTCCATTTTTTGTGCAAACAGTGCTGTTCTGTTTCAAATCCATGCACGCATTTCTAAAAGTCGTACGGCACTGTTTCGCCATTTCGAACGGATGTTGCACCTTGCACCGTGGATGTTGCGCCCTGTAGATATCGATTATTCGGACGACAATAACTTCTGGCTCTTTTAGAGTTACGGAAGCCATAACAAGTCAAAACGAAGGCCTCTGTGAGTTCTACGGCATTGACTGCTTTCAGTCGTCAATGGATAGTTTAAATCCCAAAAAGACGATCCGAATCTCGATCGGGTCTCTGATGTTTTTTACCCTTCTTTTTTTCGACACGTGGATTTTTACGTTAAAACGGGATTACCGTGGCTGGTCATTGATTTACCATCGCTGGAGAGTGGTGCACCATGGTACTGTTCCATTTCAAATCCATGCACGCATATCTAAAAGTAGTACGGCACTGTTTCGC
The DNA here is from genome assembly GCA_030765085.1 of Allium cepa. Lineage (NCBI taxonomy): Eukaryota > Viridiplantae > Streptophyta > Magnoliopsida > Asparagales > Amaryllidaceae > Allium > Allium cepa. The sequence continues at coordinate 248,580,130 of CM060930.1, forward strand.
CATTTCGGACGGATGTTGCACCTTGCACCGTTGATGTTGCACCCTGTAGATATCAATTATTCGGACGGCCATAACTTCTGGCTCGTTCAGAGTAACGGGAGCCATAACCAGTCAAAACGAAGGCCTCTATGAGTTCTACGGCTTTGATAGCTTTCAGCTGTCAATGGATAGTTTAAAGCCCAAAAAAGACGATCTGAATCTCGATCGGGTCTCGGATGTTTTTTACCCTTCGTTTTTACGACACGTGGATTTTTACGGTAAAGCGGGATTACCGTGGCTGGTCTTCGATTTACCATCGCTGGAGAGTGGTGCACCATGGTACTGTTCAGTTTCAAATCCATGCACGCATTTCTAAAAGTCGTACGACACTATTTCGCCATTTCGAACGGATGTTGCACCCTGTAGATATCGATTATTCGAACGGCCATAACTTCTGGCTCGTTTAGAGTTACGGGAGCCATAAACAATCAAAACGAAGGCCTCTGTGAGTTCAACGGCTTTGACAGCTTTCAGTCGTCAATGGACAGCTTAAATACCAAAAAAGACGATCCGAATCTCGATCGGGTCTCGGATGTTTTTTACCCTTCGTTTTTTCGACACGTGGATTTTTACGTTAAAACGGGATTACGATGGCTGGTCTTCGATTTACCATCGCTGGAGAGTGGTACACCATGGTACTGTTCTGTTTCAAATGCATGCACGCATTTCTAAAAGTCGTACGGCACTGATCCGCCATTTCGAACGGATGTCGCACCTTGCACCGTGGATGTTGCACCCTATTGATATCGATTATTCGGACGGCCATAACTTCTGGCTCTTTTGGAGTTACGGGAGCCATTACCAGTCAAAACGAAGGCCTCTGTGAGTTCTAAGGCATTGACGGCTTTCAGCCGTCAGTGGATAGTTTAAAGCCCAAAAAAGACGATCCGAATCTCGATCGGGTCTCTGATGTTTTTTACCCCTCGTTTTTACGACACGTGGATTTTTATGTTAAAACGGTATTACCGTGGCTGGTCTTCGATTTACCATCGCTGGAGAGTGGTGCACCATGGTACTGTTCCATTTCAAATCCATGCACGCATTTCTAATAGTTGTACGGCACTGTTTCACGATTTCGGACGGATGTCGCACCTTGCACCGTTGATGTTGCACCCTTTAGATATCAATTATTCGGACGGCCATAACTTTTGGCTCGTTTAGAGTTACGGGAGCCATTACCAGTCAAAACGAAGGCCTCTGTGAGTTCTACGGCTTTGATAGCTTTCAGCTATCAATGGATAGCTTAAAGCCCAAAAAGGACTATCCGAATCTCGATCGGGTCTCGGATGTTTTTTACTCTTCGTTTTTTTGGCACGTGGATTTTTACGTTAAAACGGGATTACCGTGGCTGGTCTTCGATTTACTATCGCTGGAGAGTGGTGCACCATGGTACTGTTCCGTTTCAAATCCATGCACGCATTTCTAAAAGTCGTACGGCACTGTTTCCCCGTTTCGGACGGATGTTGCACCTTGAACCGTGGATGTTTCACCCAGTAGATATCGATTATTCGCACGGCCATAACTTCTGGCTCGTTTAGAGTTACGGGAGACATAACCAGTCAAAACGAAGGCCTCTGTGAGTTCTACATCTTTGATAGCTTTCATCCGTCAATGGATAGTTTAAATCCCAAAAAAGACGATCCGAATCTCGATCGGGTCTCGGATGTTTTTTACCCTTCATTTTTTCGACACGCGGATTTTTACGGTAAAACGGGATTACCGTGGCTGGCCTTCGATTTACCATCGCTGGAGAGTGTTGCACCATGGTACTGTTCCATTTCAAATCCATGCACGCATTTCTAAAAGTCGTACGGCACTATTTCGCCATTTCGAACGGATGTTGCATCTTGCACCGTGGATGTTGCACCCTGTAGATATCGATTATTTGGACAGCCTTAACTTCTGGCTCGTTTAGAGTTACGGGAGCCATAACCAGTCAAAACGAAGGCCTCTGTGAGTTCTACGGCTTTGACTGCTTTCAGCCGTTAATGGATAGTTTAAAGCCCAAAAAAGACGATTTGAATCTCGATAGGGTCTCTGATGTTTTTTACCCTTCGTTTTTTCGACACGTGGATTTTTACGTTAAAACGGGATTACCGTGGCTGGTCTTCGATTTACCATCGCTGGAGAGTGGCGCACCATGGTACTGTTCTGCTCCAAATCCATGCACGCATTTCTAAAAGTCGTACGACACTGTTTCGCCATTTCGGACAGATGTTGCACCTTGCACCGTTGATGTTGCACCCTGTAGATATCAATTATTCGGACGGCCATAACTTCTGGCTCGTTTAGAGTTACGGGAGCCATAACCAATCAAAACGAAGGCCTCTGCGAGTTCTACGGCTTTGACAGCTTTCAGCCGTTAATGGATAGTTTAAAGCCCAAAAAAGACGATCCGAATCTCGATCGGGTCTCTGATGTTTTTTACCCTTCGTTTTTTCGACACGTGGATTTTTATGTTAAAACGGGATTACCGTGGCCGGTCTTCGATTTACCATCGCTGGAGAGTGGTGCACCACGGTATTGTTCCGCTTCAAATCCATGCGCGCATTTCTAAAAGTCGTACGGTACTGTTTCACCATTTCGGACGGATGTTGCACCTTGCACCGTTGATGTTGCACCCTGTAGATATCAATTATTCGGAGGGCCATAACTTCTGGCTCGTTTAGAGTTACGGGAGCCATAACCAGTCAAAACGAAGGCCTCTGTTAGTTCTACGGCATTGGATAGTTTAATGCACAAAAAAGACGATCCGAATCTCGATCGGGTCTCTGATGTTTTTTACCCATCGTTTTTTCGACACGTGGATTTTTACGTTAAAACGGGATTACCGTGGCTGGTCTTCGATTTACCATCGCTGGAGAGTGGTGCTCCTGGTACTGTTCCATTTCAAATCCATGCACGCATTTCTAAAAGTCGTACGGCACTGTTTCGCAATTTCGGACGGATGTTGCACCTTGCACCGTTGATGCTGCACCCTGTAGATATCAATTATTCCGACGGCCATAACTTCTGGCTCGTTTAGAGTTACGGGAGCCATAACCAGTCAAAACGAAGGCCTCTGTGAGTTCTACGGCCTTGATAGCTTTCAGCTGTCAATGGATAGTTTAATGCCCAAAAAAGACTATCCGAATCTCGATCGGCTCTCGGATGTTTTTAACTCTTCGTTTTTTCGACACATGGATTTTTACGTTAAAATGGGATTACCGTGGCTGGTCTTCGATTTACTATCGCTGGAGAGTGGTGCACCATGGTTCTGTTCCGTTTCAAATCCATGCACGCATTTCTAAAAGTCGTATGGCACTGTTTCCCCATTTCGGACGGATGTTGCACCTTGAACCGTGTATGTTGCACCCAGTAGATATCGATTATTCGGACGGCCATAACTTCTGGCTCGTTTAGAGTTACGGGAGCCATAACCAGTCAAAACGAAGGCCTTTGTGAGTTCTACGGCATTGACGGCTTTGGATAGTTTAAAGCCCAAAAAGGACGATCCGAATCTCGATCGGGTCTCTGATGTTTTTTACCCTTCGTTTTTTCGACACGTGGATTTTTGCGTTAAAACGGGATAACCATGGCTGGTCTTCGATTTACTATCGCCGGAGAGTGGGGCACCATGGTACTGTTCCGTTTCAAATCCATGCACGCAATTCTAAAAGTCGTACGGCACTGTTTCCCCATTTCGGACGGATGTTGCACCTTGCACCGTGGATGTTGCACCCAGTAGATATCGATTATTCGGACAGCCATAACTTCTGGCTCGTTTAGAGTTACGGGAGCCATAACCAGTCAAAACAAAGGCCTCTGTGAGTTCTACGGCATTGACAGCTTTCAGCCGTCAATGGATAGTTTAAAGCCCAAAAAAGACAATCCGAATCTCGATTGGGTCTCTGATGTTTTTTACCCTTCGTTTTTTTGACACGTGGATTTTTACATTAAAACGGGATTACTGTGGCTGGTCTTTGATTTACCATCGCTGGAGAGTGGTGCACCATGGTACTGTTCCACTTCAAATCCATGGACGCATTTCTAAAAGTCGTACGACATTGTTTCGCCATTTCGGACGGATGTTGCACCTTGCACCATTGATGTTGCACCCTGTAGATATCAATTATTCGGACGGCCATAACTTCTGGCTCGTTCAGAGTTACGGGAGCCATAACCAATCAACACGAAGGCCTCTATGAGTTCTATGGCTTTGACAGCTTTCAGCCGTCAATGGATAGTTTAAAGCCCAAAAAAGACGATCTGAATCTCGATCGGGTCTTGGATGTTTTATACTCTTCGTTTTCTCGACACGTGGATTTTTACGTTAAAACGTGATTACCGTGGATGGTCTTCGATTTACCATCGCTGGAGAGTGGTGCACCATGGTACTGTTCCGCTTCAAATCCATGCACGCATTTCTAAAAGTCGTACGACACTGTTTCGGCATTTCGAACGGATGTTGCACCTTGCACCGTGGATGTTGCACCCTGTAGATATCGATAATTCGGGCGGCCGTAACTTCTGGCTCTTTTAGAGTTACGGGAGCCATAACCAGTCAAAACGAAGGCCTCTGTGAGTTCTACGGCATTGACCGCTTTCAGCCGTCAATGGATAGTTTAAAGCCCAAAAAAGACGATCCGAATCTCGATCGGGTCTCGGATGTTTTTTACCCTTCGTTTTTTCGACACGTGGATTTTTACGTTAAAACGGGATAACCATGGCTGGTCTTCGATTTACCATCGCTGGAGAGTGGTGCACCATGGTACTATTCTGTTTCAAATCCATGCACGCATTTCTAAAAGTCGTACGGCATTGTTTCGCCATTTCGAACAGATGTCGCACCTTGCACCGTGGATGTTGCACCCTGTAGATATCGATTATTCGGACGGCCATAACTTCTGCCTCTTTTAGAGTTATGGGAGCCATAACCAGTCAAAACGAAGGCCTCTGTGAGTTCTACGGCTTTGACAACTTTCAGCCGTCAATGGATAGTTTAAAGCCCAAAAAAGACGATCAAAATCTCGATCGGGTCTTGGATGTTTTTTACCCTTCGTTTTTTCGACACGTGGATTTTTACGTTAAAATGTGATTACCGTGGCTGGTCTTCGATTTACCATCGCTGGAGAGTGGTTCACCATGGTACTGTTCCTTTTCAAATCCATGCACGGATTTCTAAAAGTCGTACGACACTGTTTCCCCATTTCGGACGGATGTTGCACCTTGCACCGTGGATGTTGCACCCTGTAATATCGATTATTCGGACGGCCATAACTTCTGGCTCGTTTAGAGTTACGGGAGCCATAACCATTAAAAATGAAGGCCTCTGTGAGATCTACGGCTTTGATAGCTTTCAGCTGTCAATGGATAGTTTAAAGCCCAAAAAAGACTATCCGAATCTCGATCGGGTCTCGGATGGTTTTTACTCTTCGTTTTTTCGACACGTGGATTTTTACGTTAAAACGGGATTACCATGGCTGGGCTTTGATTTACAATCGCTGGAAAGTGGTGCACTATGGTACTTTTCCGTTTCAAATCCATGCACGCATTTCTAATAGTCGTACGGCACTGTTTCCCCATTTCGGACATATGTTGCACCTTGCACCGTGGATGTTGCACCCAGCAGATATCGATTATTCGGACGGCCATAATTTCTGGCTCGTTTAGAGTTACGGGAGCCATAATCAGTCAAAATGAAGGCCTCTGTGAGTTCTACGTCTTTGACAGCTTTCAGCCATCAACGGATAGTTTAAAGCCCAAAAAAGACGATCTGAATCTCGATCGGGTCTCGGATGTTTTTTACCCTTCGTTTTTTCACGTGGATTTTTACGGTAAAACGGGATTACCGTGGCTGGCCTTCGATTTACCATCGCTGGAGAGTGGTGCACCATGGTATTGTTCTGTTTCAAATCCATGCACGCATTTCTAAAAGTCGTGCGGCTCTATTTCGCCATTTCGAACGGATGTTGCACCTTGCACCGTGGATGTTGCACCCTGTAGATATCGATTATTCGAACGGCCATAACTTCTGGCTCGTTTAGAGTTACGGGAGCCATAACCAGTCAAAACGAAGGCCTCTGTGAGTTCTACGGCTTTGACAGCTTTCAGTTATCAATGGATAGTTCAAAGCCCAAAAAAGACGATCCGAATCTCGATCGGGTCTCGGATGTTTTTTACCCTTCGTTTTTTCGACACGTGGATTTTTACGTTAAAACGGGATTACCATGGCCGGTCTTCGATTTACCATCGCTGGAGAGTGGTGCACCAAGGTACTATTCTGTTTCAAATCCATGCACGCATTTCTAAAAGTCATACGGCGCTGTTTCGCCATTTCGAACGGATGTTGCACCTTGCACCGTAGACGTTGCACACTATAGATATCGATTATTCGGACGACCATAACTTCTGGCTCTTTTAGAGTTATGGGAGCCATAACCAATCAAAACGAAGGCCTCTGTGAGTTCTACGGCATTGATGGCTTTCAGCCGTCAATGGATAGTTTAAAGCCCAAAAAAGATGATTCGAATCTCGATCGGGTCTCTGATGTTTTTTACCCTTCGTTTTTTCGACACGTGGATTTTTACGTTAAAACGGGATTACCGTGGCTGGTCTTCGATTTACCATCGCTGGAGAGTGGTGCACCATGGTTCTGTTTCATTTCAAATCCATGCACGCATTTCTAAAAGTCGTACGGCACTGTTTCGCCATTTCGGACGGATGTTGCACCTTGCACCGTTGATGTTGCACCCTGTAGATATCAATTATTCAGACGGCCATAACTTCTGGCTCATTCAGAGTTACGGGAGCCATAACTAGTCAAAACGAAGGCCTCTGTGAGGTCTACGGCTTTGATAGCTTTCAGCTGTCAATGGATAGTCTAAAGCCCAAAAAGACTACCCGAATCTCGATCGGGTCTCGGATGGTTTTTACTCTTCGTTTTTTCGACACGTGGATTTTTACGTTAAAACGTGATTACCGTGGATGGTCTTCGATTTACCATCGCTGGAGAGTGGTGCACCATGGTACTATTCCGCTTCAAATCCATGCACGCATTTCTAAAAGTCGTACGACATTGTTTTGCCATTTCGAACGGATGTTGCACCTTGCACCGTGGATGTTGCACCCTGTAGATATCGATTATCCGGGCGGCCGTAACTTCTGGCCCTTTTAGAGTTACGGGAGCCATAACTAGTCAAAACGAAGGCCTCTGTGAGTTCTACGGCACTGACCGCTTTTAGCCGTCAATGGATAGTTTAAAGCCCAAAAAAGACGATCCGAGTCTCGATCGGGTCTCGGATGTTTTTTACCCTTCGTTTTTTCGACACGTGGATTTTTACGTTAAAACGGGATTACCATGGCTGGTCTTCGATTTACCGTCGCTGGAGAGTGGTGCACCATGGTACTATTCTGTTTCAAATCCATGCATGCATTTATAAAAGTCGTACGACACTGTTTCGCCATTTCGAACAGATGTCGCACCTTGCACCGTGGATGTTGCACCCTGTAGATATCGATTATTCGGACAGCCATAACTTCTGCCTCTTTTAGAATTATGGGAGCCATAACCAGTCAAAACGAAGGCCTCTGTGAGTTCTACAGCTTTGACAAATTTCAGCCGTCAATGGATAGTTTAAAGCCCAAAAAAGACGATCAAAATCTCGATCGGGTCTTGGATGTTTTTTACCCTTCGTTTTTTCGACACGTGGATTTTAACGTTAAAACGTGATTACCGTGGCTTGTCTTCGATTTACCATCGCTGGAGAGTGGTTCACCATGGTACTGTTCCTTTTCAAATCAATGCACGCATTTCTAAAAGTCGTACGGCACTGTTTCCCCATTTCGGACGGATGTTGCACCTTGCACCGTGGATGTTGCACCATGTATATATCGATTATTCGGACGGCCATAACTTCTGGCTCGTTTAGAGTTACGGGAGCCATAACCAGTCAAAATGAAGGCCTTTATGAGATCTACGGATTTGATAGCTTTCAGCTGTCAGTGGATAGTTTAAAGCCCAAAAAAGACTATCCGAATCTCGATCGGGTCTCGGATGGTTTTTACTCTTCGTTTTTTCGACACGTGGATTTTTACGTTAAAACGGGATTATCGTGGCTGGTCTTTGATTTACTATGGCTGGAAAGTGGTGCACCATGGCACTGTTCCGTTTCAAATCCATGCACGCATTTCTAAAAGTCGTACGGCACTGTTTCCCCATTTCGGACATATGTTGCACCTTGCACCGTGGATGTTGCACCCAGTAGATATCGATTATTCGGACGGCCATAACTTCTGGCTCGTTTAGAGTTACGGGAGCCATAACTAGTCAAAATGAAGGCCTCTGTGAGTTCTACGTCTTTGACAGCTTTCATCCATCAACGGATAGTTTAAAGCCCAAAAAAGACAATCTGAATCTCGATCGGGTCTCGGATGTTTTTTACCCTTCGTTTTTTCACGTTGATTTTTACGGTAAAACGGGATTACCGTGGCTGGCCTTCGATTTACCATCGCTGGAGAGTGGTGCACCATGGTATTGTTCCGTTTCAAATCCATGCACGCATTTCTAAAAGTCGTGCGGCTCTATTTCGCCATTTCGAACGGATGTTGCACCTTGCACCGTGGATGTTGCACCCTGTAGATATCGATTATTCGAACGGCCATAACTTCTGGCTCGTTTTGAGTTACGGGAGCCATAACCAGTCAAAACGAAGGCCTCTGTAAGTTCTACGGCTTTGACAGCTTTCAGTTATCAATGGATAGTACAAAGCCCAAAAAAGACGATCCGAATCTCGATCGGGTCTCGGATGTTTTTTACCCTTCGTTTTTTCGACACGTGGATTTTTACGTTAAAACGGGATTACCATGGCTGGTCTTCGATTTACCATCGCTGGAGAGTGGTGCACCAAGGTACTATTCTGTTTCAAATCCATGCACGCATTTCTAAAAGTCATACGGCAATGTTTCGCCATTTCGAACGGATGTTGCACCTTGCACCGTAGATGTTGCACACTGTAGATATCGATTATTCGTACGGCCATAACTTCTGGCTCTTTTAGAGTTATGGGAGCCATAACCAGTCAAAACGAAGGCCTCTGTGAGTTCTACGGCATTGATGGCTTTCAGCCGTCAATGGATAGTTTAAAGCCCAAAAAAGACGATTCGAATCTCGATCGGGTCTCTGATGTTTTTTACCCTTCGTTTTTTCGACACGTGGATTTTTACGTTAAAACGGGATTACCGTGGCTGGTGTTCGATTTACCATCGCTGGAGAGTGGTGCACCATAGTACTGTTTCATTTCAAGTCCATGCACGTATTTCTAAAAGTCGTACGGCACTGTTTCGGCATTTCGGACGGATGTTGCACCTTGCACCGTTGATGTTGCACCCTGTAGATATCAATTATTCGGACGGCCATAACTTCTGGCTCGTTTAGAGTTACGGGAGCCATAACCAGTCAAAACGAAGGCCTCTGTGAGGTCTACGGCTTTGATAGCTTTCAGCTGTCAATGGATAGTCTAAAGCCCAAAAAGACTACCCGAATCTCGATCGGGTCTCGGATGGTTTTTACTCTTCGTTTTTTCGACACGTGGATTTTTACGTTAAAACGTGATTACCGTGGATGGTCTTCGATTTACCATCGCTGGAGAGTGGTGCACCATGGTACTGTTCCGCTTCAAATCCATGCACGCATTTCTAAAAGTCGTACGACACTGTTTTGCCATTTCGAACGGATGTTGCACCTTGCACCGTGGATGTTGCACCCTGTAGATATCGATTATTCGGGCGGCCGTAACTTCTGGCCCTTTTAGAGTTACGGGAGCCATAACCAGTCAAAACGAAGGCCTCTGTGAGTTCTACGGCATTGACCGCTTTTAGCCATCAATGGATAGTTTAAAGCCCAAAAAAGACGATCCGAGTCTCGATCGGGTCTCGGATGTTTTTTACCCTTCGTTTTTTCGACACGTGGATTTTTACGTGAAAACGGGATTACCATGGCTGGTCTTCGATTTACCATCGCTGGAGAGCGGTGCACCATGGTACTATTCTGTTTCAAATCCATGCACGCATTTCTAAAAGTCGTACGGCACTGTTTCGCCATTTCGAACAGATGTCGCACCTTGCACCGTGGATGTTGCACCCTGTAGATATCGATTATTCGGACAGCCATAACTTCTGCCTCTTTTAGAATTATGGGAGCCATAACTAGTCAAAACGAAGGCCTCTGTGAGTTCTACGGCTTTGACAACTTTCAGCCGTCAATGGATAGTTTAAAGCCCAAAAAAGACGATCAAAATCTCGATCGGGTCTTGGATGTTTTTTACCCTTCGTTTTTTCGACACGTGGATTTTAACGTTAAAACGTGATTACCGTGGCTGGTCTTCGATTTACCATCGCTGGAGAGTGGTTCACCATGGTACTGTTCCTTTTCAAATCAATGCACGCATTTCTAAAAGTCGTACGGCACTGTTTCCCCATTTCGGACGGATGTTGCACCTTGCACCGTGGATGTTGCACCCTGTATATATCGATTATTCGGACGGCCATAACTTCTGGCTCGTTTAGAGTTACGGGAGCCATAACCAGTCAAAATGAAGGCCTCTGTGAGACCTACGGCTTTGATAGCTTTCAGCTGTCAATGGATAGTTTAAAGCCCAAAAAAGACTATCCGAATCTCGATCGGGTCTCGGATGGTTTTTACTCTTCGTTTTTTCGACACGTGGATTTTTACGTTAAAACGCGATTACCGTGGCTGGTCTTTGATTTACTATGGCTGGAAAGTGGTGCACCATGGTACTTTTCCGTTTCAAATCCATGCACGCATTTCTAAAAGTCGTACGGCACTGTTTCCCCATTTCGGACATATGTTGCACCTTGCACCGTGGATGTTGCACCCAGTAGATATCGATTATTCGGACGGCCATAACTTCTGGCTCATTTAGAGTTACGGGAGCCATAACTAGTCAAAATGAAGGCCTCTGTGAGTTCTACGTCTTTGACAGCTTTCATCCATCAACGGATAGTTTAAAGCCCAAAAAAGACGATCTGAATCTCGATCGGGTCTCGGATGTTTTTTACCCTTCGTTTTTTCACGTGGATTTTTACGGTAAAACGGGATTACCGTGGCTGGCCTTCGATTTACCATCGCTGGAGAGTGGTGCACCATGGTATTGTTCCGTTTCAAATCCATGCACGCATTTCTAAAAGTCGTGCGGCTCTATTTCGCCATTTCGAACGGATGTTGCACCTTGCACCGTGGATGTTGCACCCTGTAGATATCGATTATTTGAACGGCCATAACTTCTGGCTCGTTTAGATTTACGGGAGCCATAACCAGTCAAAATGAAGACCTCTGTAAGTTCTACGGCTTTGACAGCTTTTAGTTATCAATGGATAGTACAAAGCCCAAAAAAGACGATCCGAATCTCGATCGGGTCTCGGATGTTTTTTACCCTTTGTTTTTTCGACACGTGGATTTTTACGTTAAAACGGGATTACCATGGCTGGTCTTCGATTTACCATCGCTGGAGAGTGGTGCACCAAGGTACTATTCTATTTCAAATCCATGCACGCATTTCTAAAAGTCATACGGCAATGTTTTTCCATTTCGAACGGATGTTGCACCTTGCACCGTAGATGTTGCACCCTGTAGATATGGATTATTCGGACGGCCATAACTTCTGGCTCTTTTAGAGTTATGGGAGCCATAACCAGTCAAAACGAAGGCCTCTATGAGTTCTACGGCATTGATGGCTTTCAGCCGTCAATGGATAGTTTAAAGCCCAAAAAAGACGATCTGAATCTCGATCGGGTCTCGGATGTTTTTTACCCTTCGTTTTTACGACACGTGGATTTTTACGGTAAAGCGGGATTACCGTGGCTGGTCTTCGATTTACCATCGCTGGAGAGTGGTGCACCATGGTACTGTTCAGTTTCAAATCCATGCACGCATTTCTAAAAGTCGTACGACACTGTTTCGCCATTTCGGACGGATGTTGCACCTTGCACCATTGATGTTGCACCCTGTAGACAACAATTATTCGGACGGCCATAACTTCTGGCTCGTTTAGAGTTACGGGAGCCATAACCAGTCAAAACGAAGGCCTCTGTGAGGTCTACGGCTTTGATAGCTTTCAGCTGTCAATGGATAGTCTAAAGCCCAAAAAGACTACCCGAATCTCGATCTGGTCTCGGATGGTTTTTACTCTTCGTTTTTTCGACACGTGGATTTTTACGTTAAAACGGGATTACCTTGGCTGGTCTTTGATTTACTATTGCTGGAAAGTGGTGCACCATGGTACTGTTCCGTTTCAAATCCATGCACGCATTTCTAAAAGTCGTACGGGACTGTTTCCCCATTTCGGACGGATGTTGCACCATGCACCGTGGATGTTGCACCCAGTAGATATCGATTATTCGGACGGCCATAACTTCTGCCTCGTTTAGAGCTACGGGAGCCATAACCAGTCAAAACGAAGGCCTCTGTGAGTTCTACGTCTTTGACGGCTTTCAGCCATCAACGGATAGTTTAAAGCCCAAAAAAGACGATCTGAATCTCGATCGGGTCTCGGATGTTTTTTACCCTTCGTTTTTTCGACACGTGGATTTTTATGGCAAAACGGGATTACCGTGGCTGGCCTTCGATTTACCATCGCTGGAGAGTGGTGCACCATGGTATTGTTCCGTTTCAACTCCATGCACGCATTTCTAAAAGTCGTGCGGCACTATTACGCCATTTCGAACGGATGTTGCACCTTGCACCGTGGATGTTGCACCCTGTAGATATCAATTATTCGAACGGCCATAACTTCTGGCTCGTTTAGAGTTACGGGAGCCATAACCAGTCAAAACGAAGGACTCTGTAAGTTCTACGGCTTTGACAGCTTTCAGTCATCAATGGATAGTTTAAAGCCCAAAAAAGACGATCCGAATCTCGATCGGGTCTTTGATGTTTTTTACCCTTCGTTTTTTCGACACGTGGATTTTTACGTTTAAACGGGATTACCATGGCTGGTCTTCGATTTACCATTGCTGGAAAGTGGTGCACCATGGTACTGTTCTGTTTCAAATCCATGCTCGCATTTCTAAAAGTCGTACGGCACTGTTTCGCCATTTCGAACGGATGTTGCACCTTGCACCGTGGATGTTGCACCCTGTAGATATCGATTATTAGGACGGCCATAACTTCCGGCTCTTTTAGAGTTACGGGAGCCATAACCAGTCAAAACGAAGGCCTCTGTGAGTTCTACGGCATTGACTGCTTTCAGCCGTCAATGGATAGCTTAAAGCCCAAAAAAGATTATCCGAATCTCGATCGGGTCTCTGAAGTTTTTTACCCTTCGTTTTTTCGACACGTGGATTTTTACGTTAAAACGGGATTACCGTGCCTAGTCTTCGATTTACCATCGCTGCAGAGTGGTGCACCATGGTACTGTTCCATTTCAAATCAATGCACTCATTTTTAAAAGTCGTACGGCACTGTTTCGCCATTTCGGACGGATTTTGCACCTTGCACCGTTAATGTTGCACCCTGTAGATATCAATTATTCGGACGGCCATAACTTCTGGCTCGTTTAAGGTTACGGGAGCCATAACCAGTCAAAACGAAGGCCTCTGTGAGTTCTACAGATTTAATAGCTTTCAGCTGTCAATGGATAGTTTAAAGCCCAAAAAAGACGATCCGAATCTCGATCGGGTCTCGGATGTTTTTTACACTTCGTTTTTTCGACACGTGGATTTTTACGGTAAAACGGGATTACCGTGGCTGGTCTTCGATTCACTATCGCTGGAGAGTGGTGCACCATGGTACTGTTCCGTTTCAAATCCATGCACGCATTTCTAAAAGTCGTACGACACTGTTTCCCTATTTCGGACGGATGTTGCTCCTTGAACCGTGGATGTTGCACCCAGTAGATATCGATTATTCGAACGGCCATAACTTCTGGCTCGTTTAGAGTTACGGGAGCCATAACCAGTCAAAACGAAGGCCTTTGTGAGTTCTACGGCATTGATAGTTTAAAGCCCAAAAAAGACGATCCGAATCTCGATCGGGTCTCTGATGTTTTTTTCCCTTCGTTTTTTCGACACGTGGATTTTTACGTTAAAACGGGATTACCGTGGCTGGTCTTTGATTAACTATCGCTGGAGAGTGGTGCACCAGGGTACTATTCCGTTTCAAATCCATGCACGCAATTCTAAAAGTCGTACGGCACTGTTTCCCCATTTCGGACGGATGTTGCACCTTGCACCGTGGATGTTGCACCCAGTAGATATCGATTATTCGGACGGCCATAACTTCTGGCTCGTTTAGAGTTACGGGAGCCATAACCAGTCAAAACGAAGGCCTCTGTGAGTTCTACAGCTTTGACAGCTTTCAGCCATCAATGGATAGTTTAAAGCACAAAAAAGACAATCCGAATCTCGATCGGGTCTCTGATGTTTTTTACCCTTCGTTTTTTCGACACATGGATTTTTACGTTAAAACGGGATTACCGTGGCTGGTCTTCGATTTACCATCGTTGGAGAGCGGTGCACCATGGTACTGTTCCGCTTCAAATCCGTGCACACATTTCTCAAAGTCGTACGGCATTGTTTCGCCATTTCGGACGGATGTTGCACCTTGCACCGTTGATGTTGCACCCTGTAGATACCAATTATTCGGACGGCCGTAACTTCTGGCTTGTTCAGAGTTACGGGAGCCATAACCAATCAAAACGAAGGTCTCTGTGAGTTCTACGGCTTTGTCATCTTTCAGACGTCAATGGATAGTATAAAGCCCAAAAAAGACGATCCGAATCTCGATCGGGTCTTGGATGTTTTATACTCTTCGTTTTTTCGACACGTGGATTTTAACGTTAAAACGTGATTACCGTGGCTGGTCTTCGATTTACCATCGCTGGAGAGTGGTGCACCATGTTACTGTTCCATTTCAAATCCATGCACGCATTTCTAAATGTCGTACGGCACTGTTTCGCCATTTCGAACGGATGTTGCACCTTGCACCGTGGATGTTGCACCCTGTAGATATCGATTATTCGGACGGCCGTAACTTCTGGCTCTTTTAGAGTTACGGGAGCCATAACCTGTCAAAACGAAGGCCTCTGTGAGTTCTACGGCATTGGCAGCTTTCAGCCGTCAACGGATAGTTTAAAGCCCAAAAAAGACGATCCGAATCTCGATCGGGTCTCGGATGTTTTTTACCCTTCGTTTTTTCGACACGTGGATTTTTACGTTAAAACGGGATTACCATGGCTGGTCTTCGATTTACCATCGCTAGAGAGTGGTGCACCATGGTACTGTTTCATTTCAAATCCATGCACGCATTTCTAAAAGTCGTACGACACTGTTTTGCCATTTCGGACGGATGTTGCACCTTGCACCGTTGATGTTGCACCCTGTAGATATCAATTATTCGGACGGCCATAACTTCTGGCTCGTTTAGAGTTACGGGAGCCATAACCAGTCAAAACGAAGGCCTCTGTGAGATCTACGGCTTTGATAGCTTTCAGCTGTCAATGGATAGTTTAAAGCCCAAAAAAGACTATCCGAATCTCGATCGGGTCTCGGATGGTTTTTACTCTTCGTTTTTTCGACACGTGGATTTTTACGTTAAAACGGGATTACCGTGGCTGGTCTTTGATTTACTATTGCTGGATAGTGGTGCACCATGGTACTGTTCCATTTCAAATCCATGCATGCGTTTCTAAAAGTCGTACGGCATTGTTTCCCCATTTCGGACGGATGTTGCACCTTGCACCGTGGATGTTGCACGCAGCAGATATCGATTATTCGGACGGCCATAACTTCTGGCTCGTTTAGAGTTACGGGAGCCATAACCAGTCAAAACGAAGGCCTCTGTGAGTTCTACGTCTTTGACGGCTTTTAGCCGTCAACGGATAGTTTAAAGCACAAAAAAGACGATCTGAATCTCGATTGGGTCTCGGATGTTTTTTACCCTTCGTTTTTTCGACACGTGGATTTTTACGGTAAAACGGGATTACCGTGGCTGGCCTTCGATTTACCATCGCTGGAGAGTGGTGCACCATGGTACTGTTCCGCTTCAAATCCATGCACGCATTTCTATAAGTCGTACGGCATTGTTCGCCATTTCGGACGGATGTTGCACCTTGCACCGTTGATGTTGCACCCTGTAGATATCAATTATTCGGACGGCCATAACTTCTGGCTCGTTCAGAGTTACGGGAGCCATAACCAATCAAAACGAAGGTCTCTGTGAGTTCTACGGCTTTGTCAGCTTTCAGCCGTCAATGGATAGTTTAAAGCCCAAAAAAGACGATCCGAATCTCGATCGGGTCTTGGATGTTTTATACTCTTCGTTTTTTCGACACGTGGATTTTAACGTTAAAACGTGATTACCGTGGCTGGTCTTCGATTTACCATCGCTGGAGAGTGGTGCACCATGTTACTGTTCCACTTCAAATCCATGCATGCATTTCTAAATGTCGTACGGCACTGTTTCGCCATTTCGAACGGATGTTGCACCTTGCACCGTGGATGTTGCACCCTGTAGATATCGATTATTCGGACCGCCGTAACTTCTGGCTCTTTTAGAGTTACGGGAGCCATAACCTGTCAAAACGAAGGCCTCTATGAGTTCTATGGCATTGGCAGCTTTCAGCCGTCAACGGATAGTTTAAAGCCCAAAAAAGACGATCCGAATCTCGATCGGGTCTCGGATGTTTTTTACCCTTCGTTTTTTCGACACGTGGATTTTTACGTTAAAACGGGATTACCATGGCTGGTCTTCGATTTACCATCGCTGGAGAGTGGTGCACCAAGGTACTATTCTGTTTCAAATCCATGCACGCATTTCTAAAAGTCATACGGCACTGTTTCACCATTTCGAACGGATGTTGCACCTTGCACCGTAGATGTTGCACCCTGTAGATATCGATTATTCGGACGGCCATAACTTCTGGCTCTTTTAGAGTTATGGGAGCCATAACCAGTCAAAACGAAGGCCTCTGTGAGTTCTACCGCATTGACTGCTTTCAGCCGTCAATGGATAGTCTAAAGCCCAAAAAAGACGATCTGAATCTCGATCGGGTCTTAGATGTTTTTTACCCTTCGTTTTTTCGACACGTGGATTTTTACGTTAAAACGGGATTACCGTGGCTGGTCTTCGATTTACCATCGCTGGAGAGTGGTGCACCATGGTACTGTTTCATTTCAAATCCATGCACGAATTTCTAAAAGTCGTACGACACTGTTTCGCCATTTCGCACGGATGTTGCACCTTGCACCGTTGATGTTGCACCCTGTAGATATCAATTATTCGGACGGCCATAATTTCTGACTCGTTTAGAGTTACGGGAGCCATAACCAGTCAAAACGAAGGCCTCTGTGAGATCTACGGCTTTGATAGCTTTCAGCTGTCAATGGATAGTTTAAAGCCCAAAAAAGACTATCCGAATCTCGATCGGGTCTCGGATGGTTTTTACTCTTCGTTTTTTCGACACGTGGATTTTTACGTTAAAACGGGATTACCGTGGCTGGTCTTTGATTTACTATTGCTGGAAAGTGGTGCACCATGGTACTGTTCCATTTCAAATCCATGCACACATTTCTAAAAGTCGCACGGCATTGTTTCCCCATTTCGGACGGATGTTGCAACTTGCACCGTGGATGTTGCACCCAGTAGATATCGATTATTCGGACGGCCATAACTTCTGGCTCGTTTAGAGTTATGGGAGCCATAACCAGTCAAAACGAAGGCCTCTGTGAGCTCTACTCCTTTTGACGGCTTTCAGCCGTCAACGGATAGTTTAAAGCACAAAAAAGACGATCTGAATCTCGATCGGGTCTCGGATGTTTTTTACCCTTCGTTTTTTCGACACGTGGATTTTTACGGTAAAACGGGATTACCGTGGCTGGCCTTCGATTTACCATCGCTGGAGAGTGGTGCACCATGGTATTGTTCCGTTTCAAATCCATGCACGCATTTCTAAAAGTCGTGCGGCACTATTACGCCATTTCGAACGGATGTTGCGCCTTGCACCGTGGATGTTGCACGCTGTAGATATCAATTATTCGAACGGCCATAACTTCTGCCTCGTTTAGAGTTACGGGAGCCATAACCATTCAAAACGAAGGCCTCTGTGAGTTTTACGGCTTTGACAGCTTTCAGTCGTCAATGGATAGTTTAAAGCCCAAAAAAGACGATCCGAATCTCGATCGGGTCTCTGATGTTTTTTACCCTTCGTTTTTTCGACACGTGGATTTTTACGTTAAAACGGGATTACCTTGGCTGGTCTTCGATTTACCATTGCTGGAGAGTGGTGCACCATGGTACTGTTCTTTTTCAAATCCATGCTCGCATTTCTAAAAGTCATACAGCACTGTTTCGCCATTTCGAACGGATGTTGCACCTTGCACCGTGGATGTTGCACCCTGTAGATATCGATTATTAGGACGGCCATAACATCCGGCTCTTTTAGAGTTACGGGAGCCATAACCAGTCAAAACGAAGGCCTCTGTGAGTTCTACGGCATTGACTGCTTTCAGCCGTCAATGGATAGTTTAAAGCCCAAAAAAGACGATCCGAATCTGGATCGGGTCTCTGATGTTTTTTACCCTTCGTTTTTTCGACACGTGGATTTTTACGTTAAAACGGGATTACCGTGGCTGGTCTTCGATTTACCATCGCTGCAGAGTGGTACACCATGGTACTGTTCCATTTCAAATCCATGCACGCATTTCTAAAAGTTGTACGGCACTGTTTCGCCATTTCGGACGGATGTTGCACCGTGCACCGTTGATGTTGCACCCTGTAGACATCAATTATTCGGACGGCCATAACTTCTTGCTCGTTTAGAGTAACGGGAGCCATAACCAGTCAAAACGAAGGCCTCTGTGAGTTCTACGGCTTTGATAGCTTTCAGCTGTCAATGGATAGTTTAAAGTCCAAAAGATACGATCCGAATCTCGATCGGGTCTCGGATGTTTTTTACCCTTCGTTTTTTCGACACGTGGATTTTTACGGTAAAGCGGGATTACCGTGGCTGGCCTTCGATTTAGCATCGCTGGAGAGTGGTGCACCATGGTACTGTTCCGTTTCAAATCCATGCATGCATTTCTAAAAGTCGTACGGTACTATTTCGCCATTTCGAACGGATGTTGCACCTTGCACCGTGGATGTTGCACCTTGTAGATATCGATTATTCGAACGGCCATAACTTCTGGCTCGTTTAGAGTTACGGGAGCCATAACAAGTCAAAACGAAGGCCTCTGTGAGTTCTACGGCGTTGAAATCTTTCAGTCGTCAATGGACAGTTTAAAGCCCAAAAAAGAGGATCCGAATCTCGATCGGGGCTCTGATGTTTTCTACCCTTCGTTTTTTCGACACGTGGATTTTCACGTTAAAACGGGATTACCGCGGCTGGTCTTCGATTTACCATCGCTGGAGAGTGGTGCACCATGGTACTGTTCCGCTTCAAATTCATGCACGCATTTCTAAAAGTCGTACGGCACTGTTTCGCCATTTCGGACGGATGTTGCACCTTGCACCGTTGATGTTGCACCCTGTAGATATCAATTATTCGGACGACCATAACTTCTGGCTCGTTTAGAGTTACGGGAGCCATAACCAGTCAAAACGAAGGCCTCTATGAGTTCTACGGCATTGACGGCTTTCAGCCGTCAACGGATAGTTTAAAGCCCAAAAAAGACGGTCTGAATCTCGTTCGGGTTTCTAATGTTTTTTACCCTTCGTTTTTTCGACACGTGGATTTTTACGTTAAAACGGGATTACCGTGGCTGGTCTTCGATTTAACATCGCTGGAGAGTGGTGCACCATGGTGATGTTCCATTTCAAATCCATGCACGCATTTTTAAAAGTCGTACGGCACTATTTCGCCATTTCGTACGGATGTTGCACCTTGCACCGTTGATGTTGCACTCTGTAGATATCAATTATTCGGACGGCCATAACATCTGGCTCGTTTAGGGTTACGGGAGCCATAACCAATCAAAACAGAGGCATCTGTGAGTTCTACGTCTTTGACAGCTTTCAGCCGTCAATGGATAGTTTAAAGCCCAAAAAAGACGATCCGAATCTCGATCGGGTCTCGGATGTTTTTTACCCTTCGTTTTTTCGACACGTGGATTTTTACGGTAAAACGGGATTACCGTGGCTGGCCTTCGATTTACCATCGCTGGAGAGTGGTGCACCATGGTACTGTTCCGTTTCAAATCCATGCACGCATTTCTAAAAGTCGTACGGCACAATTTCACCATTTCGAACAAATGTTGCACCTTGCACCGTGGATGTTGCACCCTATAGATATCGATTATTCGAACGGCCATAACTTCTGGCTCGTTTAGAGTTACGGGAGCCATAACCAGTCAAAATGAAGGCCACTGTGAGTTCTACGGCTTTGACTGCTTTCAGTCGTCAATGGATAGTTTAAAGCCCAAAAAAGCCGATCCGAATCTCGATCGGGTCTCTGATGTTTTTTACCCTTCGTTTTTTCGACACGTGGATTTTTACGTTAAAACGGGATTACCATGGCTGGTCTTCGATTTACCATTGCTGGAGAGTGGTGCACCATGGTACTGTTCTGTTTCAAATCCATGCACGCATTTCCAAAAGTCGTACGGCACTGTTTTGCCATTTCGAACAGATGTTGCACCTTGCACCGTGGATGTTGCACCCTATAGATATCGATTATTCGGACGGCCATAACTTCTGGCTCTTTTAGAGTTACGGAAGGCATAACCAGTCAAAACGAAGGCCTCTGTGAGTTCTACGGCATTGACAGCTTTCAGCCGTCAATGGATAGTTTAAAGCCCAAAAAAGACGATCCGAATCTCGATCGGATCTTTGATGTTTTTTACCCTTCGTTTTTTCGACACGTGGATTTTTACGTTAAAATGGGATTACCGCGGCTGGTCTTTGATTTACCATCGCTGGAGAGTGGTGCACCATGGTACTGTTCCGTTTCAAATCCATGCACGCATTTCTAAAAGTCGTACGGCACTGTTTCCCCATTTCGGACGGATGTTGCACCTTGCACCGTGGATGTTGCACCCAGTAGATATCGATTGTACGGACTGCCATAACTTCTGGCTCGTTTAGAGTTACTGGAGCCATAACTAGTCAAAACGAAGGCCTCTGTGAGTTTTATGTCTTTGACAGCTTTCAGCCGTCAATGGATAGTTTAAAGCCAAAAAAAGACGATCCGAATCTCGATCGGGTCTCGGATGTTTTTTACCCTTCGTTTTTTCGACACGTGGATTTATACGGTTAAACGGGATTACCATGGCTGGTCTTCGATTTACCATTGCTGGAGAGTGGTGCACCACTGTACTGTTCCGTTTCAAATCCACGCACGCATTTCTAAAAGTCGTACGGCACTGTTTCGCCATTTCGCACGGATGTTGCACCTTGCACCGTTGATGTTGCACCCTGTAGATACCAATTATTCGGACGACCATAACTTCTGGTTCGTTTAGAGTTACGGGAGGCATAACCAGTCAAAACGAAGGCCTCTGTGAGTTCTAGGGCTTTGACAGCTTTCAGTCGTCAATGGATAGTTTAAAGCCCAAAAAAGACGATCCGAATCTCGATCGGGTCTTTGATGTTTTTTACCCTTTGTTTTTTCGACACGTGGATTTTTACGTTAAAACGGGATTACCGTGGCTGGTCTTCGATTTAACATCGCTGGAGAGTGGTGCACCATGGTACTGTTCCATTTCAAATCCATGCACGCATTTTTAAAAGTCGTACGGCACTGTTTCGCCATTTCGTACGGACGTTGCACCTTGCACCATTGATGTTGCACCATGTAAATATCAATTATTCGGACGGCCATAACTTCTGCCTCGTTTAGGGTTACGGGAGCCATTACCAGTCAAAACAAAGGCTTCTGTGAGTTCTACGGATTTGATAGCTTTCAGCTGTCAATGGATAGTTTAAAGCCCAAAAAAGACTATCTGAATCTCGATGGGTCTCGGATGTTTTTTACTCTTCGTTTTTCCGACACGTGGATTTTTACGTTAAAACGGGATTACCGTGGCTGGTTCGATTTACTATCGCTGGAGAGTGGTGCACCATGGTACTCCATGCACGCAATTCTAAAAGTCGTACGGCACTGTTTCCCCATTTCGGACGGATGTTGCACCTTGCTCCGTGGATGTTGCACCCAGTAGATATTGATTATACGGACGGCCATAACTTCTGGCTCGTTTAGAGTTACGGGAGCCATAACCAGTCAAAACGAAGGCCTCTGTTAGTTCTATGTCTTTGACAGCTTTCAGCCGTCAATGGATAGTTTAAAGCCCAAAAAAGACGATCCGAATCTCGATCGGGTCTCGGATGTTTTTTACCCTTCGTTTTTTCGACACGTGGATTTTTACGGTAAAACGGGATTACCGTGGCTGGCCTTCGATTTACCATCGCTGGAGAGTGGTGCACCAAGGTACTGTTCCATTTCAAATCCATGCACGCATTTCTAAACGTCCTACGGCACTATTTCGCCATTTCGAACGGATGTTGCACCTTGCACCGTGGATGTTGCTCCCTGTTGATATCGATTATTCGGATGGCCATAACTTCTGGCTCGTTTAGAGTTACGGCAGCCATAACCAGTCAAAACGAAGGCCTCTGTGAGTTCTACGGCTGTGACAGCTTTCAACCGTCAATGGATAGTTTAATGCCCAAAAAAGACGATCCGAATCTCGATCGGGTCTCGGATGTTTATTACCCTTCGTTTTTTGGACATGTAGATTTTTACGATAAAACGGGATTACCGTGGCTGGTCTACGATTTACCATCGCTGGAGAGTGGTGCACCATGGTACTGTTCCGTTTCAAATCCTTGCACGCATTTCTAAAAGTTGTACCGCACTGTTTCGCCATTTCGAACGGATGTTGCACCTTGCACCGTGGATGTTGCACCCTGTAGATATCGATTATTCGGACGGCCATAACTTCTGGATCGTTTAGAGTTACGGGAGCCATAACCAGTCAAAATGAAGGCCTCTTTGAGTTCTACGGCGATGACAGCTTTCAGCCGTCAATGGATAGTTTAAAGCCCAAAAAAGATGGTCCGAATCTCGATCGGGTCTCGGATGTTTTCTACCCTTCATTTTTTCGACACGTGGATTTTTACGGTAAAACGGGATTACCGTGGCGGGTCTTCGATTTACCATCGCTGGAGAGTGGTGCACCATGGTACTGTTCCGTTTCAAATCCATGCACGCATTTCTAAAAGTCGTACGACACTATTTAGCCATTTCGAACGGATGTTGCACCTTGCACCGTGGATGTTGCTCCCTGTTGATATCGATTATTCGGACGGCCATAACTTCTGGCTAGTTTAGAGTTACGGTAGCCATAACCAGTCAAAACGAAGGCCTCTGTGAGTTCTACGACTTAGAAAGCTTTCAACTGTCAATGGATATTTTAAAGCCCAAAAAAGACGATCCGAATCTCGATCGGGTCTCGGATGTTTATTACCCTTCGTTTTTTCGACACGTGGAGTTTACGATAAAACTGGATTACCGTGGCTTGTCTACGATTTACCATCGCTGGAGAGTGGTGCACCATGGTACTGTTCCGTTTCAAATCCTCACACGCATTTCTAAAAGTCGTACCGCACTGTTTCGCCATTTCGAACGGATGTTGCACCATGCACCGTAGATGTTGCACTCTGTAGATATCGATTATTCGGACGGCCATAACTTCTGGCTCGTTTAGAGTTACGGGAGCCATAACCAGTCAAAAGGAAGGCCTCTTTGAGTTCTACGGCTTTGACAGTTTTCAGCCGTCAATGGATAGTTTAAAGCCCAAAAAAGACGATCCGAATCTCGATCGGGTCTCGGATGTTTTTTACCCTTCGTTTTTTCGACACGTCGATTTTTACGTTAAAACGGGATTCCTATGGCTGGTCTTCGATTTACCATCGCTGGAGAGTGGTGCACCATGGTACTTTTCTGTTTCAAATCCATGCACGCATTTCTAAAAGTCGTACGGCACTGTTTCGCCATTTTGAACGGATGTTGCACCTTGCAGCGTGTATGTTGCACCCTGTAGATATCGATTATTCGGACGGCCATAACTTCTGGCTCTTTTAGAGTTACGGGAGCCATAACCAGTCAAAACGAAGGCCTCTGTGAGTTCTACGCTTTGACAGCTTTCAGCCGTCAATGGATAGTTTAATGCCCAAAAAAGACGATCCGAATCTCGATCGGGTCTTGGATGTTTTTTACCCTTCGTTTTTCCGACACGTGGATTTTTACGTTAAAACGTGATTACCGTGGATGGTCTTCGATTTACCATCGCTGGAGAGTGGTGTGCCATGGTACTGTTCCATTTCAAATCCATGCACGCATTTCTAAAAGTCGTACGGCACTGTTTCCCCATTTCGGACGGATGTTACACCTTGCACCGTGGATGCTGCACCCTGTAGATATCGATTATTTGGACGGCCATAACTTCGGGCTCGTATAGAGTTACGGGAGCCATAACCAGTCAATACGAAGGCCTCTATGAGATCTACGGCGTTGACAGCTTTCAGCCGTCAATGGATAGTTTAAAGCCCAAAAAAGACGATCTGAATCTCGATCGGGTCTCTGATGTTTTTTACCCTTCATTTTTTCGACACGTGGATTTTTACGTTAAAACGGGATTACCGTGGCTAGTCTTCGATTTACCATCGCTGGAGAGTGGTGCACCCTGATACTGTTCCGTTTCAAATCCATGCACACATTTCTAAAAGTCGTACGACACTGTTTCGCCATTTCGAACGGATGTTGCATCTTGCACCGTTGATGTTGCACCCTGTAGATATCAATTATTCGTACGTCCATAACTTCTGGCTCGTTTAGAGTTACAGGAGCCATAACCTGTCAAAACGAAGACCTCTGTGAGTTTTACGGCTTTGACAGCTTTCAGCCGTCAATGGATAGTTTATAGCCCAAAAAAGACTATCCGAATCTCGATCGGGCCTCGGATGTTTTTTACTCGTCGTTTTTTCGACACGTGGATTTTTACGTTAAAACGGGATTACCGTGGCTGGTCTTCGATTTATTATCGCTGAAGAGTGGTGCACCATGGTACTGTTCCGTTTCAAATCCATGCACGCATTTTTAAAAGTCGTACGACACCGTTTCCCCGTTTCGGACGGATGTTGCACCTTGCACCGTGGATGTTGCACCCAGTAGATATCGATTATTCGGACAGCCATAACTTTTGGCTCGTTTAGAGTTACAGGAGCCATAACCAGTCAAAACGAAGGCCTCTGTGAGTTCAACGGCTTTGACTGCTTTCAGCCGTCAATGGATAGTTTAAAGCACAGAAAAGACGATCTGAATCTCGATCGGGTCTCGGATGTTTTTTACCCTTCGTTTTTTCGACACATGGATTTTTACGTTAAAACGGGATTACGGTGGCTGGTCTTCGATTTACCATCGCTGGACTGTGGTGCACCATGGTACTATTCCGTTTCAAATCCATGCACGCATTTCTAAATGTCGTACGACACTATTTCGCCATTTCGAACGGATGTTGCACCTTGCACCGTGGATCTTGCACCCTTTAGATATCGATTATTCGGACGACCATAACTTCTGGCTCGTTTAGAGTTACGGGAGCGATAACCAGTCAAAACGAAGGCCTCTGTGAGTTCTACGTCTTTGACAGCTTTCAGCCGTCAATGGATAGTTTAAAGCCCAAAAAAGACGATCTGAATCTCGATTGGGTCTTTGATGTTTTTTACCCTTCGTTTTTTCGACACGTGGATTTTTACATTAAAACGGGATTACCGTGGCTGGTCTTCGATTTACCATCGTTGGAGAGTGGTGCACCAAGGTACTGTTCCGTTTCAAATCCATGCACGCATTTCTAAAAATTGTACGGCACTGTTTCGCCATTTCCGACGGATGTTGCACCTTGCACCATTGATGTTGCACCCTGTAGATATCAATTATTCGGACGGCCATAACTTCTGGCTCGTTTAGAGTTACGGGAGCCATAACTAGTCAAAACGAAGGCCTCTATGAGTTCTATGGCTTGGACAGCTTTCAGCCATCAATGGATAGTATAATGCCCAAAAAAAACTATCCGAATCTCGATCGGGTCTCGGAAGTTTTTTACCCTTCGTTTTTTCGACACGTAGATTTTTACGTTAAAATGGGATTACCGTGGCTGGTCTTTGATTTACCATCGCTGGAGAGTGGTGCACCATGGTACTGTTCCGTTTCAAATCCATGCACGCATTTCTAAAAGTCGTACGACACTGTTTCGCCATTTCGGACGTATGTTGCACCTTGCACCCCTGATGTTGCACCCTGTAGATAAAAATTATTCGGACGGCCATAACTTCTGGCTCGTTTAGAGTTACATGAGCCATAACCAGTCAAAACGAAGGCCTCTGTGAGTTCTACGGCTTTGACGACTTCCAGTCGTCAATGGATAGTTTAAAGCCCAAAAAAGACAATCCGAATCTCGATCGGGTCTCGGATGTTTTTTACCCTTCGTTTTTTCGACACGTGGATTTTTACGGTAAAACGCGATTACCGTGGCTGGTCTTCGATTTACCATCGCTGGAGAGCGGTGCACCATGATGCTGTTCCGTTTCAAATCCATGCACGCATTTCTAAAAGTCGTACGGCACTGTTTCCCCATTTCGGACGGATGTTGCACCTCGCACCGTGGATGTTGCACCCTGTAGATATCGATTATTCGGACGGCCATAACTTCTGGCTCGTTTAGAGTTACGGGAGGCATAACCAGTCAAAACGAAGGCCTCTGTGAGTTCTACGGCTTTAACATATTTCAGCCATCAATGGATAGTTTAAAGCCCAAAAAAGACTATCCGAATCTCGATCGGGTCTCGGATGTTTTTTACCCTACGTTTTTTCGACACGTGGATTTTTACGGTAAAACGGGATTACCGTGGCTGGTCTTCGATTTACCGTCGCTAGAGAGTGATGCAAAATGGTATTGTTCCGTTTCAAATCCATGCACGCATTTCTAAAAGTCGTACGACACTGTTTCGCCATTTCGGACGGATGTTGCACCCTGCACCGTTGATGTTGCACCCTATAGATATCGATTATTCGGACGGCAATAACTTCTGGCTTGTTCAGAGTTACGAAGCCATAACCAGTCAGAACGAAGGCCTTTGTGAGTTCTATGGCTTTGATAGCTTTCAGCCGTCAATTGATAGTTTAAAGACCAAAAAAGACTATCCGAATCTCGATCGGGTCTCGGATGTTTTTTACCCTTCGTTTTTTCGACACGTGGATTTTTACGTTAAAACGGGATTACCGTGGCTGGTCTTTGATTTACCATCGTTGGAGAGTGGTGCACCATGGTACTGTTCCGTTTCAAATCCATGCACGCATTTCTAAAAGTCGTACGACACTGTTTCTCCATTTCGGACGGATGTTGCACCTTGCACCGTTGATGTTGCACCCTGTAGATAAAAATTATTCGGACGGCCATAACTTCTGGCTCGTTTAGGGTTACATGAGCCATAATCAGTCAAAACGAAGGCCTCTGTGAGTTCTACGGCTTTGACTGCTTTCAGCCGTCAGTGGAAAGTTTAAAGCCCAAAAAAGACTATCTGAATCTCGATCGGGTCTCGGATGTTTTTTACCCTTCGTTTTTTCGACACGTGGATTTTTACGTTAAAACGTGATTACCGTGGCTGGTCTTCGATTTACCATCGCTGGAGAGTGGTGTACCATGGTGCTGTTCCGTTTCAAATCCATGCATGCATTTCTAAAAGTCGTACGGCACTGTTTCCCCATTTCGGACGGATGTTGCACCTTGCACCGTGGATGTTGCACCCTGTAGATATCGATTATTCGGACGGCCATAACTTCTGGCTCGTTTAGAGTTACGGGAGGCATAACCAGTCCAAACGAAGGCCTCCGTGAGTTCTACGGCTTTAACAGCTTTCATCCATCAATGGATAGTTTAAATCCCAAAAAAGACTATCTGAATCTCGATCAGGTCTCGGATGTTTTTTACCCTACGTTTTTTCGACACGTGGATTTTCACGGTAAAACGGGATTACCATGGCTGGTCTTCGATTTACCATCGCTGGAGAGTGATGCACCATGCTACTGTTCCGTTTCAAATCCATGCATGCATTTCTAAAAGTCGTATGACACTGTTATGCCATTTCGAACGGAAGTTGCACCGTGCACCGTTGATGTTGCACCCTATAGATATTGATTATTCGGACGGCAATAACTTCTGGCTCGTTCAGAGTTACGAAACATAACCAGTCAAAACGAAGGCCTCTGTGAGTTCTACGGCTTTGACAGCTTTCAGCCGTCAATGGATAGTTTAAAGCCCAAAAAAGACGATTCGAATCTCGATCGGGTCTCGGATGTTTTTTACCCTTTGTTTTTTCGACACATGGATTTTTACGGTAAAACGCAATTACCGTGGCTGGTTTTCGATTTACCATCGCTGGAGAGTGGTGCACCATGGTACTGTTCCTTTTTAAATCCATGCACGCATTTCTAAAAGTCGTACGGCACTGTTTCCCCATTTCGGACTGATGTTGCACCTTGCACCGTGGATGTTGCACCCAGTAGATATCGATTATTCGGACATCCATAACTTTTGGCTCGTTTAGAGTTACGGGAGCCATAACCAGTCAAAACGAAGGCCGCTGTGAGTTCTACGGCTTTGACCGCTTTCAGCCGTCAATGGATAGTTTAAAGCCCAAAAAGACGTTCTGAATCTCGATCGGGTCTCGGATGTTTTTTATCCTTCGTTTTTTCGACACGTGGATTTTTACGGTTAAAACAGGATTACCGTGACTGGTCTTCGATTTACCATCGCTGGAGAGTGGTGCACCATGGTACTGTTCCGTTTCAAATCCATGCACGCATTTCTAAAAGTCGTACGACACTGTTTGTCCATTTCGGACGGATGTTGCACCTTGCACCGTGGATGTTGCACCCTGTAGATATCGATTATTCGGACGGCCATAACTTCTGGCTCGTTTAGAGTTACGGGAGCCATTACCAGTCAAAACGAAGGCCTTTGTGAGTTCTACGGCTTTGATTGCTTTCACCCGTCAATTGATAGTTTAAAGCCCAAAAAAGACGATCCGAATCTCGATCGGGTCTCTGTTGTTTTTTACCCTTCGTTTTTTCGACACGTGGATTTTTACGTTAAAATGGGATTACCGTAGCCGGTCTTCGATCTACCATCGCTGGAGAGTGGTGCACCATGGTACTGTTCCATTTCAAATCCATGCACGCATTACCAAAAGTCGTACGTCACTGTTTCGCCATTTCGGACGGATGTTGCACCTTGCACCGTTGATGTTGCACCCGGTAGATATCAATTATTCGAACGGCCATAAATTCTGGCTCGTTTAGAGTTACAGGAGCCATAACCAGTCAAAACGAAGGCCTTTGTGAGTTCTACAGCTTTGACAGCTTTCACCCGTCAATGGATAGTTTAAAGCCCAAAAAAACGATCCGAATCTCGATCGTTCGTTTTGACTGGTTATGGCTCCCGTAACTCTAAACGAGCCAGAAGTTATGGCCGTCCGAATAATCGATATCTACTGGGTGCAATATCCACGGTGCAAGGTGCAACATCCGTTCGAAATGGCGAAATAGTGCCGTACGACTTTTAGAAATGCGTGCATGGATTTGAAACAGAACAGTACCATGGTGCACCACTCTCCATAGGGATGGTAAATCGAAGATCAGCCTCGGTAATCCCGTTTTAACGTAAAAATCCACGTGTCGAAAAATGAAGGGTAAAAAATATCCGAGACCCGATCGAGATTCGGATCGTCTTTTTTGGGCTTTAAACTATCCATTGACGGTTGAAAGTGGTCAAATCCGTAGAACTCACAGAGGCATTTGTTTTGACTGGTTATGGCTCCCTTAACTCTAGTCGCGCCAGAAGTTATGGACGTCCAAATAATCGATATCTACAAGGTGCAACATCCACGGTGCAAGGTGCAACATCCGTCTGAAATGGGGAAACAGTGTCGTACGACTTTTAAAAATGCGTGCATGGATTTGAAACGGAACAGTACCATGGTGTACCACTCTCCAGCGATGGTAAATCGAAGACCAGCGACGGTAATCACGTTTTAACGTAAAAATCCACGTGTCGAAAAAACGAAGGGTAAAAAACATCCGAGACCCGATCGAGATTCAAATAGTCTTTTTTGGGCTTTAAACTATCCATTGACGGCTGAAATCAGTCAATGCCATAGAACTCACAAAGACCTTCGTTTTGACTGCTTATGGCTCCCGTAACTCTAAACGAGCCAGAAGTTATGGCCGTCCGAATAATTGATATCTCCAGGGTGCAACATCAACGGTGCAAGGTGCAACATCCGTCCGAAATGGCGAAACAGTGCCGTACGACTTTTAGAAATGCGTGCATGGATTTGAAACGGAACAGCACCATGGTGTACCACTCTCCAGCAATGGTAAATCAAAGACCAGCCACGGTTATCCCATTTTAACGTAAAAATCCACGTGTCGAAAAAACGAAGGGTAAAAAACATCCGAGACCTGATCGAGATTCGGATCATCTTTTTTGGGTTTTAAACTATCCATTGACGGCTGAAAGCCATTAAAGCCGTAGAACTCACAGAGGCCTTCGTTTTGACTGGTTATGGCTCCCGTAACTCTAAACGAGCCAGAAGTTATGGCCGTCTGAATAATCGATATCTACAGGGTGCAACATCCACGGTGCAAGGTGCAACATCCGTTCAAAATGGCGAAACACTGCCGTACGAATTTTAGAAATGCGTGCATGGATTTGAAATGGAACAGTACCATGGTGCACCACTCTCCAGCGATGGTAAATCGAAGACCAGCCACGGTAATCCCGTTTTACTGTAATAATCCACGTGTCGAAAAAACGAAGGGTAAAAAACATCCGAGACCCGATCGAGATTCGAATCGTCTTTTTTGGGCTTTAAACTATCCATTGATGGTTGAAAGCTGTCGAAGCCGTAGAATCTGATATTTTTTACCCTTCGTTTTTTCGACACGTGGATTTTTACGTTAAAACGGGATTACCGTGGTTGGTCTTCGATTTACCATCGCTGGAGAGTGGTGCACCATGGTACTGTTCCGTTTCAAATCCATGCATGCATTTCTAAAAGTCATACGGCACTGTTTTGCCATTTCGGACGGATGTTGCACCTTGCACCGTTGATGTTGCACCCTGTAGATATCAATTATTCGGACGGCCATAACTTCTGGCTCGTTTAGAGTTACAGGAGCCATAACCAGTCAAAACGAAGGCCTTTGTGAGTTCTACGGCTTTGACAGCTTTCACCCATCAATGGATAGTTTAAACCCAAAAAAACGATCCGAATCTCGATCGGGTCTTGGATGTTTTTTACCCTTCGTTTTTTCGACACGTGGATTTTTACGTTAAAACGTGATTACTGTGGCTGGTCTTCGATTTACCATCGCTGGAGAGTGGTGCACCATGGTACTGTTCCATTTAAAATTCATGCACGCATTTCTAAAAGTCGTACGACACTGTTTCCCCATTTCGGACGGGTGTTGCACCTTGCACCGTGGATGTTGCACCCTGTAGATATCGATTATTCGGACGACCATAACTTCTGGCTCGTTTAGAGTTAAGGGAGGCATAACCAGTCAAAACGAAGGCCTCTGTGAGTTCTACGGCTTTGACAGCTTTCAACCATCAATGGATAGTTTAAAGCCCAAAAAAGACGATCCGAGTCTCGATCGGGTCTCGAATGTTTTTTACCCTTCGTTTTTTCGACACGTGGGTTTTTACAGTAAAACTGGATTACCGTGGCTGGTCTTCGATTTACCATCGCTGGAGAGTGATCCACCATGGTACTGTTCCATTTCGAATCCATGCACACATTTCTAAAATTCGTACGACACTGTTTCGCCATTTCGAACGGATGTTGCACCTTGCATCGTGGATGTTGCACCCTGTAGATATCGATTATTCGGACGGCCATAACTTCTGGCTCGTTTAGAGTTACGGGAGCCATAACCAGTCAAAACAAAGGCCTTTGTGAGTTCTACGGCTTTGATAGATTTCAGCCATCAATGGATAGTTTAAAGCCCAAAAAAGACTATCCGAATCTCGATCGGGTCTCGGATGTTTTTTACCCTTCGTTTTTTCGACACGTGGATTTTTACGGTAAAACGGGATTACCGTGGCTGGTCTTCGATTTACCATCGCTGGAGAGTGGTGCACCATGGTACTGTTCCGTTTCATTCCATGCACGCATTTTTAAAGGTCGTACGACACTGTTTCGCCATTTCGGAAGGATGTTGCACCTTGCACCGTGGATGTTGCACCCAGTAGATATGAATTATTCGGAAGGCCATAACTTCTGGCTCGTTTAGAGTTACGGGAGCCATAACCAGTCAAAACGAAGGCCTCTGTGAGTTCCATGGCAGTGACTGATTTTAGCCGTCAACGGATAGTTTAAAGACCGAAAAAGACTATTCGAATCTCGATCGGGTCTCGGATGTTTTTTACCCTTCGTTTTTTCGACACGCGGATTTTTACGTTAAAACGTGATTACCGTGGCTGGTCTTCGATTTACCATCGCTGGAGAGTGGTGCACCATGGTATTGTTCTGTTTCAAATCCATGCACGCATTTCTAAAAGTCGTACGGCACTGTTTCGCCATTTCAGACGGATGTTGCACCTTGCACCGTTGATGTTGCACCCTGTAGATATCAATTATTCCGACGGCCATAACTTCTGGCTCGTTTAGAGTTACGGGAGCCATAACCAGTCAAAACGAAGGCCATTGTGAGTTCTACGGCTTTGATAGCTTTCAGCCGTCAATGGATAGTTTAAAGCCCAAAAAAGACTATCCAAATCTTGATCGGGTCTCAGATATTTTTTACCCTTCGTTTTTTCGACACGTGGATTTTTACGGTAAAACGGGAATACCGTGGCTGGTCTTCGATTTACCATCGCTGGAGAGTGGTGCACCATGGTACTATTCCGTTTTAATTCCATGCACGCATTTCTAAAAGTCGTACGACACTTTCTCCATTTCGGATGGATGTTGCACCTTGCACCGTTGATGTTGCATCCTGTAGATATCAATTATTCGGACGGCCATAACTTCTAGCTCTTTTAGAGTTACGGGAGCCATAACCAGTCAAAACGAAGGCCTTTGTGAGTTCAATGGCATTGACTGATTTCAGCCGTCAATGGATAGTTTAAAGCCCAAAAAAGACTATCCGAATCTCGATCGGGTCTTGGATGTTTTTTACCCTTCGTTTTTTCGACACGTGGATTTTAACGTTAAAACATGATTACCGTGGCTGGTCTTCGATTTACCATCGCTGGAGAGTGGTGCACCATGGTACTGTTCCGTTTCAAATCCATGCATGCATTTCTAAAAGTCGTACGACACTGTTTCCCCATTTCGGACGGATGTTGCACCTTGCACCGTGGATGTTGCACCCTGTAGATATCGATTATTCGGACGGCCATAACTTCGGGCTCGTTTAGAGTTACGGGAGCCATAGCCAGTCAAAACGAAGGCCTTTGTGAGTTCTACGGCTTTGACAGCTTTCAGCCGTCAATGGATAGTTTAAAGCCCAAAAAAGACGATCCGAATCTCGATCGGATCTCGGATGATTTTTACCCTTCGTTTTTTCGACACATGGATTTTTACGGTAAAACGCGATTACCGAGGCTGGTCTTCGATTTACCATCGCTGTAGAGTGGTGCACCATGGTACTGTCCCGTTTCAAATCCATGAACGCATTTCTAAAAGTCGTACGGCACTGTTTCCCCATTTCGGACGGATGTTGCACCTTGCACCGTGGATGTTGCACCTAGTAGATATTGATTATTCGGACGGCCATAACTTCTGGATCATTTAGAGGTACGGGAGCCATAACCAGTCAAAACGAAGGCCTCTGTGAGTTTTACGTCTTTGACAGCTTTCAGCCGTCAATGGATAGTTTAAACCCCAAAAAAGATGATCCGAATCTCGATCGGGTCTCGGATGGTTTTTACCCTTCGTTTTTTCGACACATGGATTTTTACGGTAAACGGGATTACCGGGGCTGGTCTTCGATTTACCATCGTTGGAGAGTGGTGCACCATGGTACAGTTCCGTTTCAAATCCATGCACGCATTTCTAAAAGTCGTAAGACACTATTTCGCCATTTCGGACGGATGTTGCACCTTGCACCGTGGATATTGCACCCTGTAGATATCGATTATTCAGGCGGCCATAACTTCTGGCTCGTTTAGAGTTACGGGAGCCATAACCAGTCAAAACGAAGGCCTCTGTGAGTTCTACGGCTTTGATAGCTTTCAACCGTCAATGGATATTTAAAGCCCAAAAAAGACGATCCGAACCTCTATCGGGTCTCGGATGTTTTTTACCCTTCGTTTTTTCGACACGTGGATTTTTACGGTAAAACGGGATTACCGTGGCTGGTGTTCGATTTACCATCGCTGGAGAGTGGTGCACCATGGTAATGTTCCACTTCAAATCCATGCATGCATTTCTAAAAGTCGTACGGCACTATTTCGCCATTTCGAACGGATGTTGCACCTTGCACCGTGGATGTTGCACCTTGTAGATATCGATTATTCGGATAACCATAACTTCTGGCTCGTTTAGAGTTACGGGAGCCATAACCAGTCAAAACGAAGGCCGCTGTGATTTCTACGGCATTGATAGCTTTCAACCGTCAATGGATAGTTTAAAGCCCAAAAAAGACGATCCGAATCTCTATCCAGTCTCGGATGTTTTTTACCCTTCGTTTTTTCGTCCCGTGGATTTTTACGGTAAAACGGGATTACCGTGGCTGGTCTTCGATTTACCATCACTGGAGAGTGGTGCACCATGGTAATGTTCCATTTCAAATCCATGCGTGCATTTCTAAAAGTCGTACGGCACTGTTTCGCCATTTCGAACGGATGTTGCAACTTGCACCGTTGATGTTGCACCCTGTAGATATCAATTATTCGGACGGCCATAAATTCTGGCTCGTTTAGAGTTACGGGAGCCATAACCAGTCAAAACGAAGGCCTCTGTGAGCTCTACGGCTTTGACAGCTTTCAGCCGTCAATGGATAGTTTAAAGCCCAAAAAAGACGATCCGAATCTCGATCGGGTCTCGGATGATTTTTACCCTTCGTTTTTTCGACAGGTGGATTTTTACGTTAAAATGGGATTAACGTGGCTGTTCTTCGATTTACCATCGCTGGAGTGTTGTGCACCATGGTACTGTTTGTTTCAAATCCATGCACGCATTTCTAAAAGTCGTATGGCACTGTTTCGCCATTTCGGACGGATGTTGCACCTTGCACCGTTGATGTTGCACCCTGTAGATATCAATTATTCGGACGGCCATAACTTCTGGCTCGTTTAGAGTTACGGGAGCCACAACCAGTCAAAACGAAGGCCAATGTGAGTTCTACGGCTTTGTTAGCTTTCAGCCGTCAATGGATAGTTTAAAGCCCAAAAAAGACGATCCGAATCTCGATCGGGTCTCGAATGTTTTTTACCCTTCGTTTTTTCGACACGTGGATTTTTACGGTAAAACGGATTTACCGTGGCTGGTCTTCGATTTACCATCGCTGGAGAGTGGTGCACCATGGTACTGTTCCATTTCAATTCCATGCACGCATTTCTAAAAGTCGTCCGGCACTGTTTCTCCATTTCGGACGGATGTTGCACCTTGGACCGTGGATGTTGCACCTTGTAGATATCGATTATTCGGACGACCATAACTTCTGGCTCGTTTAGAGTTACAGGAGCCATAACCAGTAAAAACGAAGGCCTCTGTGAGTTCTATGGCTTTGACAGCTTTCAGCCGTCAATGGATAGTTTAAAGCCCAAAAAAGACGATTCGAATCTCAATCGGGTCTCGGATGTTTTTTACCCTTCGTTTTTTCGACACGTGGATTTTTACGGTAAAACGGGATTACCGTGGCTGGTCTTCGATTTACCATCGTTCGAGAGTGGTGCGCCATGGTACTGTTCCGTTTCAAATCCATGCACGCATTTCTAAAAGTCGTACGGAACTGTTTCTCCATTTCGGACGGATGTTGCACCTTGCATCGTGGATGTTGCACCCAGTAGATATCGATTATTCGGACGGCCGTAACTTCTGGCTCGTTTAGAGTTACGGGAGCCATAACCAGTCGAAACGAAGGCCTCTATGAGTTCTACGGTTTTGACAGCTATCATCCATCAATGGATAGTTTAAAGCCCAAAAAAGATGATCCGAATCTTGATCGGGTCTCGGATGTTTTTTACCCTTCGTTTTTACGACACGTGGATTTTTACTTACCGTGGCTGGTCTTCGATTTACCATCATTGGAGAGTGGTGCACCATGGAACTGTTCCGTTTCAAATCCATGCACGCATTTCTAAAAGTCGTACGACACTGTTTCGCCATTTCGAACGGATGTTGCACCTTGCACCGTGGATGTTGCACCCTGTAGATGTCGATTATTCGGACGACCATAACTTCTGGCTCGTTTATAGTTACGGGTGCCAAAACCAGTCAAAACGAAGGCCTTTGTGAGTTCTACGGCTTTGACAGCTTTCAGCCGTCAATGGATATTTTAAAGCCCAAAAAAGACGATCCGAATCTCGATCGGGTCTCGGATGTATTTTACCCTTTGTTTTTTCGACGCGTGAATTTTTACGTTAAAATGGGATTACCGTGGCTGTTCTTCGATTTACCATCGCTGGAGAGTGGTGCACCATGGTACTGTTCCGTTTCAAATCCATGCATACATTTCTAAAAGTCGTATGGCACTGTTTCGCCATTTCGGACGGATGTTGCAACTTGCACTGTTGATGTTGCACCCTGTAGATATCAATTATTCGGACGGCCATAAATTCTGGCTCGTTTAGAGTTACGGGAGCCATAACTAGTCAAAACGAAGGCCTTTGTGAGTTCTACGGCTTTGACAGCTTTCAGCCTTCAATGGATAGTTTAAAGCCCAAAAAAGACGATCCGAATCTCGAACGGGTCTCGGATGTTTTTTACCCTTCGTTTTTTCGACACGTGGATTTTTAAAGTAAAACGGGATTACCATGGCTGGTCATCGATTTACCATCGCTGGAGAGTGGTGCACCATGGTACTATTCCGTTTCAAATCCATGCACGCATTTCTAAAAGTCGTACGGCAATGTTTCGCCATTTCGGACGGATGTTGCATCTTGCACCGTGGATGTTGCACACTATAGATATCGATTATTCGGACGGCCATAACTTCTTGCTCGTTTAGAGTTACAGGAGCCATAACCAGTCAAAACGAAGGCCTCTGTGAGTTCTATGGCTTTGACAGCTTTCAGCCATCAATGGATAGTTTAAAGCCCAAAAAAGACGATCCGAATCTCAATCGGGTCTCGGATGTTTTTTACCCTTCGTTTTTTCGACACATGGATTTTTACGGTAAAACGGGATTACCGTGGCTGGTCTTCGATTTACCATCGCTGGAGAGTGGTGCACCATGGTACTGTTCCGTTTCAAATCCATGCGTGCATTTTTAAAAGTCGTACGGAACTGTTTCTCCATTTTGGACTGATGTTGCACCTTGCACCGTGGATGTTGAACCCTGTAGATATCGATTATTCGGACGGCCATAACTTCTTGCTCGTTTAGAGTTACGGGAGCCATAACCAGTCAAAACGAAGGCCTCTGTGAGTTCTACGGCTCTGATAGCTATCAGCCATCAAAGGATAGTTTAAAGCCCAAAAAACACGATCCGAATCTCGATCGGGCCTCGGATGTTTTTTACCATTCGTTTTTTTGACACATGAATTTTTACGTTAAAATGGGATTACCGTGGCTGGTCTTCGATTTACCATCGCTGGATAGTGGTGCACCATGGTACTGTTCCATTTCAAATCCATGCACACATTTCTAAAATTCGTACGGCACTGTTTCCCCATTTCGGACGGATGTTGCACCTTGCACTGTGGATGTTGCACCCTGTAGATATCGATTATTCGGACGACCATAACTTCTGTCTCGTTTAGAGTTACGGGAGCCACAACCAGTCAAAACGATGGCCTCTGTGAGTTCTACGGCTTTCACTGCTTTTATCCGTCAGTGGATAGTTA
The DNA here is from genome assembly GCA_030765085.1 of Allium cepa. Lineage (NCBI taxonomy): Eukaryota > Viridiplantae > Streptophyta > Magnoliopsida > Asparagales > Amaryllidaceae > Allium > Allium cepa. The sequence goes on from CM060930.1 coordinate 248,618,236, forward strand.
AATGCCCAAAAAAGACGATCCGAATCTCGATTGGCGCTCGGATGTTTTTTGCCCTTCGTTTTTTCGACACGTGGATTTTTACGGTTAAACGGAATTACCGTGGCTGGTCTTCGATTTACCATCGCTGGAGAGTGGTGCACCATGGTACTGTTCCGTTTCAAATCCATGCACGCATTTCTAAAAGTCGTACGGCACTGTTTCTCCATTTCGGAGGGATGTTGCACCTTGCACCGTGGATGTTCCACCCTGTAGATATCGATTATTCGGACGAAAATAACTTTTGGCTCGTTTAGAGTTACGGGAGCCATAACAAGTCAAAACGAAGGCCTTTGTGAGCTCTACGGCTTTGACTGCTTTCAGCTGTCAATGGATAGTTTAAAGCCCAAAAAGACGATCCAAATCTCGATCGGGTCTCGGATGTTTTTTACCCTTCGTTTTTTCGACACCTGGATTTTTACGTTAAAACGGGATTACCGTGGCTGGTCTTCGATTCACCATCGTTGGAGAGTGGTGCACCATGGTGCTGTTCTGTTTCAAATCCATGCACGCATTTCTAAAAGTCGTACGGCACTGTTTCGCCATTTCGAACGGATGTTGCACCTTGCACCGTAGATGTTGCACCCTGTAGATATCGATTATTCGGACGGTCATAACTTCAGGCTCGTTTAGAGTTACGGTAGCCATAACCAGTAAAAACGAAGGCCTCTGTGAGTTCTAAGGCTTTGACGGCTTTCAGCCGTCAATGGATAGTTTAAAGCCCAAAAAACACGATTCGAATCTCGATCGGGTGTCGGATGTTTTTTACCCTTCGTTTTTCCGACACGTGGATTTTTACGTTAAAACGGGATTACCATGGCTGGTCTTCGATTTACCATCGCTGGAGAGTGGTGCACCATGGTACTGTTCTGTTTCAAATACATGCATGCATTTCTAATAGTCGTACGACACTGTTTCCCCATTTTGGACGAATGTTGCACCTTGCACCGTTGATGTTGCACCCTGTAGATATCAATTATTCGGACGACCATAACTTCTGGCTCGTTTAGAGTTACGGGAGCCATAACTAGTTAAAACGAAGGCCTCTATGAGTTCTATGGCTTTGACAGTTTTCAGCCGTCAATGGCTAGTTTAAATCCCAAAAAAGACTATCCGAATCTCGATCGGGTCTCGGTCATTTTCTACCCTTCGTTTTTTCGACATGTGGATTTTTACGTTAAAATGGGATTACAGTGGCTTGTCTTCGATTTACCATCGCTGGAGAGTGGTGCACCATGGTACTGTTCCGTTTCAAATCTATGCACGCATTTCTAAAATTCGTATGGCACTGTTACCCCATTTCGGACGGATGTTGCACCTTGCACCGTGGATGTTGCACCCTGTAGATATCGATTGTTCGGACGGCCATAACTTCTGGCTCGTTTAGAGTTACGGGAGCCATAACCAGTCTAAACGAAGGCCTTTGTGAGTTCTACGTCGTTTATAGCTTTCACCCGTCAATGGATAGTTTAAAGCCCAAAAAAGTCGATCTGAATCTCGATCGGGTCTCGGATGTTTTTTCCCTTCGTTTTTTCGACACATGGATTTTTACGGTAAAACGGGATTACCGTCGCTGGTCTTCGATTTACCATCGCTGGAGAGTGGTGCATCATGGTACTGTTCCGTTTCAAATCCATGCACGCATTTCTAAAAGTCGTATGGCTATGTTTCGCCATTTCGAACGGATGTTGCACCTTGCACCATGGATGTTGCACCCTGTAGATATCGATTATTCGGACGGCCATAACTTCTGGCTCCTTTAGAGTTACAGGAGCCATAACCAGTCAAAACGAAGGCCTCTGTGACTTCTACGGCTTTGATAGCTTTCAGCCGTCAATGAATAGTTTAAAGCCCAAAAAAGACGATCCGAATCTCGATCGGGTCTCGGATGTTTTTTACCCTTCGTTTTTTCGACACGTGGATTTTTACGGTAAAACGGGATTACCGTGGTTGGTCTTCGATTTACCATCGCTGGAGAGTGGTGCACCATGGTACTGTTTTGTTTCAAATCCATGCACGCATTTCTAAAAGTCGTACGACACTGTTTCCCCATTTCGGACGGATGTTGCACATGGCATCGTGGATGTTGCACCCTGTAGATATCGATTATTCGGATGGCCATAACTTCTGGCTCGTTTAGAGTTACGGGAGCCATAACCAGTCAAAACGAAGGCCTCTGTGAGTTCTGCTGCTATGATAGCTTTCAGTTGTCAATGGATAGTTTAAAGCTCAAAAAAGATGATTCGAATCTCGATCGGGTCTCGGATGTTTTTTACCCTTTGTTTTTCCGACACGTGGATTTTTACGTTAAAATGGGATTACCGTGGCTGGTCTTCGATTTACCATCGCTGGAGAGTGGTGCACCATGGTACTGTTCTGTTTCAAATCCATGCATGCATTTCTAAAAGTCGTACGACACTGTTTTGCCTTTTCAGACGAATGTTGCACCTTGCACCGTTGATGTTGCACCCTGTAGATATCAATTATTCGGACGACCATAACTTCTGGCTCGTTTAGAGTTACGAGACCCATAACCAGTTAAAATGAAGGCCTCTGTGAGTTCTACGGCTTTGACAGCTTTCATCCGTTAATGGATAGTTTAAAGCCCAAAAAAGACTATCCGAATCTCGATTGGGTCTCGGATGTTTTTTACCCTTCGTTTTTTCGACACGTGGATTTTTACGGTTAAACAGGATTACCATGGCTGGTTTTCGATTTACCATCGCTGGAGAGTGGTGCACCATGGTACTGTTCCGTTTCAAATCCATGCACGCATTTCTAAAAGTCGTACGACACTGTTTCCCCATTTCGGATGGATGTTGTACCTTGCGCCGTGGATGTTGCACTCTGTAGATATCGATTATTCGAACGACCATAACTTCTTGCTCGTTTAGAGTTCCGGGAGCCATAACCAGTCAAAACGAAGGCCTCTGTGAGTTCTACGACTTTGATAGCTTTCAGCCGTTAATAAATAGTTTAAAGCCCAAAAAAGACGATCTGAATCTCGATCGGGTCTCGGATGTTTTTTACCCTTCGTTTTTTCGACACGTGGATTTTTACGTTAAAACGGAATTACCGTGGCTGGTCTTCGATTTACCATCGCTGGAGAGTGGTTCACCATGGTACTGTTCCGTTTTAAATCCGTGCACGCATTTCAAAAAGTCGTACGGCACTGTTTCGCCATTTCAGACGGATGTTGCGCCTTGCACCGTTGATGCTGCACCCCGTAGATATCAATTATTCGGACGGCCATAACTTCTGGCTCGTTTAGAGTTACGGGAGCCTTAACCAGTCAAAACGAAGGCCTCTGTGAGTTCTACGGCTTTCACAGCTTTCATCCATCAATGGATAGTTTAAAGCCCAAAAAAGACTATCCGAATCTCGATCGGGCCTCGGATGTTTTTTACCCTTCGTTTATTCGACACGTGGATTTTTACGTTAAAACGGGATTACCGTGGCCGGTCTTCGATTTACCATCGCTGGAGAGTAGTGCACCATGGTACTGTTCCGTTTCAAATTCATGCACGATTTCTAAAGGTCGTACGACACTGTTTCCCCATTTCGGACGGATGTTGCACCTTGCACCGTGGATGTTGCACCCTGTAGATATCGATTATTCGGACGGGCATAATTTCTGTCTCGTTTAAAGTTACAGGAGCCATAACCAGTCAAAACGAAAGCCTCTATGAGTTCTACGGCTTTGACAGCTTTTAGCCGTCAGTGGATAGTTTAAAGCCCAAAAAAGACGATCCGAATCTCGATCGGGTCTCGGATGTTTTTTACCCTTCGTTTTTTCGACACGTGGATTTTTACGGTAAAACGGGATTACCGTGGCTGGTCTTCAATTTACCATCGCTGGAGAGTGGTGCACCATGGTACTGTTTTGTTTCAAATCCATGCACACATTTCTAAAATTCGTACGACACTGTTTCCCCATTTCGGACGGATGTTGCACATGGCACCGTGGATGTTGCACCCTGTAGATATCGATTATTCGGACGGCAATAACTTCTGGCTCGTTTAGAGTTACGGGAGCCATAACCAGTCAAAAGGAAGGCCTATGTGAGTTCTTCGGCTATGATAGCTTTCAGCTGTCAATGGATAGTTTAAAGCCCAAAAAAGAAGATTCGAATCTCGATCGGGCCTCGGATGTTTTTTACCCTTCGTTTTTCCGACACGTGGATTTTTACGTTAAAATGGGATTACCGTGGTTGGTCTTCGATTTACCATCGCTGGAGAGTGGTGCACCATGGTACTGTTCTGTTTCAAATCCATGCACGCATTTCTAAAAGTCGTACGACACTGTTTCGCCATTTCGGACGAATGTTGCACCTTGCACCGTTGATGTTGCACCCTGTAGATATCAATTATTCGGACGGCCATAACTTCTGGCTCGTTTAGAGTTACGGGATCCATAACCAGTTAAGACGAAGGCCTCTGTGAGTTCTACGGCTTTGACAGCTTTCATCTGTCAATGGATAGTTTAAAGCCCAAAAAAGACTATCCGAATCTCGATCGGGTCTCGGATGTTTTTTACCCTTCGTTTTTTCGACACGTGGATTTTTACGGTTAAACGGGATTACCATGGCTGGTTTTTGATTTACCATCGCCGGAGAGTGGTGCACCATGGTACTGTTCCGTTTCAAATCCATGCACGCATTTCTAAAAGTCGAACGACACTTTTTCCCCATTTCGGATGGATGTTGCACCTTGCGCCGTGGATGTTGCACCCTTTAGATATCGATTATTCGGACGACCATAACTTCTTGCTCGTTTAGAGTTCCGGGAGCCATAACCAGTCAAAATGAAGGCCTCTATGAGTTCTACGGCTTTGATAGCTTTCAGCCATTAATGGATAGTTTGAAGCCCAAAAAAGACGATCCGAATCTCGATCGGGTCTCGGATGTTTTTTACCCTTCGTTTTTTCGACACGTGGATTTTTACGTTAAAACGGAATTACCGTGGCTGGTCTTCAATTTACCATCGTCGGAGAGTGGTGCACCATAGTACTGTTTTGTTTCAAATCCATACACGCATTTCTAAAAGTCGTACGGCACTGTTTCGCCAATTAAGACGGATGTTGCACCTTGCACTGTGGATGTTGCACCCTGTAGATATCGATTATTCGGACGGCCATGACTTCTGGCTCGTTTAGAGTTGCGGGAGCCATAACCAGTCAAAACGAAGGCCTTTGTGAGTTCTACGGCTTTGACACCTATCAGCCATCAATGGATAGTTTAAACCCCAAATAAGACGATCCGAATCTCGATCGGATCTCGGATGTTTTTTACCCTTCGTTTTTTCGACACGTGGATTTTTACGTTAAAATGGGATTACCGTGGCTGGTCTTCGATTTACCATCGCTAGAGAGTGGTGCACCATGGTATTGTTCCGTTTCAAACTCATGCACGCATTTCTAAAAGTCGTACGGCACTGTTTCCCCATTTCGGACGGATGTTGCACCTTGCACCGTGGATGTTGCACCCTGTAGAAATCGATTATTCGGACAGCCATAATCTCTGTCTCGTTTAAAGCTACAAGAGCCATAACCAGTCAAAACGAAAGCCTCTATGAGTTCTACGGCTTTGACAGCTTTTAGCCATCAGTGGATAGTTTAAAGCCCAAAAAAGATGATCCGAATCTCGATCGGGTCTCGGATGTTTTTTACCCTTCGTTTTTTCGACACGTGGATTTTTACGGTTAAACGGGATTACCGTGGCTGGTCTTCGATTTACCAAAGCTGGAGAGTGGTGCACCATGGTACTGTTCCGTTTCAAACCCATGCACACATTTCTAAAAGTCGTACGGCACTGTTTCCCCATTTCGGACGGATGTTGCACATGGCACCGTGGATGTTGCACCCTGTAGATATCGATTATTCGAACGGCCATAACTTTTAGCTCGTTTAGAGTTACGGGAGCCATAACCAGTCAAAACGATGGCCTCCGTGAGTTCAGCGGCTTTGACAGCTTGCAGCCGTCAATGGATAGTTTAAAGCCCAAAAAAGACGATCTGAATCTCGATCGGGTCTCGGATGTTTTTTACCATACGTTTTTTCGACACGTGGATTTTTATGTTAAAACGGGATTACCGTGGCTGGTCTTCGATTTACCATCGCTGGAGAGTGGTGCACCACAGTATTTTTTTGTTTCAAATCCATGCACGCATTACTAAAAGTCGTACGGCACTGTTTCGCCATTTCGAACGGATGTTGCACCTTGCACCGTGGATGTTGCACCTTGTAGGTATCGATTATTCGGACGGTCATAACTTCTGGCTCGTTTAGAGTTACGAGATCCATAACCAGTCAAAACGAAGGCCTCTCTGAGTTCTACGGCTTTGACAGTTTTCAGCTGTCAATGGATAGTTTAAAGCCCAAAAAAGACGATTCGAATCTCGATCGGGTGTCGGATGTTTTTTACCCTTCGTTTTTCCGACACGTGGATTTTTACGTTAAAACGGGATTACCGAGGCTGGTATTCAATTTACCATCGCTAAAGAGTGGTGCACCATGGTACTGTTCTGTTTCAAATCCATGCATGCATTTCTAAAAGACGTACGACACTGTTTCTCCATTTCGGACGAATGTTGCACCTTGCACCGTTGATGTTGCACCCTTTAGATATCAAATGTTCGGACGACCATAACTTCTGGCTCGTTTAGAGTTACGGGAGCCATAACCAGTTAAAACGAAGGCCTCTGTGAGTTCTACGGCTTTGACCACTTTCAGCCGTCAATGGATAGTTTAAAGCCCAAAAAAAAACTATCCGAATCTCGATCGGGTCCTGGATGTTTTTTACCCTTCGTTTTTTCGACACGTGGATTTTTACGTTAAAACGGGATTACCGTGGCTGGTCTTCAATTTACCATCCCTGGAGAGTGGTGTACCATGGTACTGTTCCGTTTCAAATCCATGCATGCATTTCTAAAAGTCGTATGGCACTATTTCCCCATTTCGGACGGATGTTGCACCTTGCACCGTGGATGTTGAACCCTGTAGATATCGATTATTCGGACGGCCATAACTTCTGGCTCGTTTATATTTATGGGAGCCATAACCAGTCAAAAAGAAGGCCTCTGTGAGTTCTACGTCTTTTACAGCTTTCAGCCGTCAATGGATAGTTTAAAGCGCAAAAAAGACGATACGAATCTCGATCGGATTTCAGATGTTTTTTACCCTTCGTTTTTTCGACACGTGGATTTTTACGGCAAAACGGGATTACCGTGGCTGGTCTTCGATTTACCGTCGCTGGAGAGTGGTGCACCATGGTAGTGTTCCATTTCAAATCCCTGCACGCATTTCGAAAAGTCGTACGGCTATGTTTCGCCATTTCGAACGGATGTTGCACCTTGCACCATGGATGTTGCACCCTGTAGATATCGATTATTCGGACGGCCATAACTCCTGGCTTGTTTAGAGTTACATGAGCCATAACCAGTCAAAACGAAGGCCTCTGTGAGTTCTACGGCTTTGATAGCTTTCAGTCGTCAATGGATAGATTAAAGCCAAAAAAAGACGATCCGAATCTCGATCGGGTCTCGGTTGCTTTTTACCCTTCGTTTTTTCGACACATGGATTTTTACGTTAAAACGGTAATACCGTGGCTGGTCTTTGATTTACCGTCGCTGGAGAGTGGTGCACCATGGTACTGTTCCATTTCAAATCCATGCACGCATTTCTAAAAGTCGAACGACACTGTTTCCTCATTTCGGACGGATGTTGCATATGGCACCGTGGATGTTCCACCCTGTAGATATCGATTATTCGGACGGCCATAACTTTTGGCTCGTTTAGATTTACGGGAGCCATAACCAGTCAAAACGAAGGCCTTTGTGAGATCTACGGCTTTGACCGCTTTCAGCCATCAATGGATAGTTTAAAGCCCAAAAGACGATCCAAATCTCGATCGGGTCTCGGATGTTTTTTACCCTTCGTTTTTTCGACACCTGGATTTTTACGTTAAAACGGGATTACCGTGGCTGGTCTTCGATTCACCATCGTTGGAGAGTGGTGCACCATGGTGCTGTTCTGTTTCAAATCCATGCACGCATTTCTAAAAGTCGTACGTCACTGTTTCGCCATTTCGAACGGATGTTGCACCTTGCACCGTAGATGTTGCACCTTGTAGATATCGATTATTCGGACGGTCATAACTTCAGGCTCGTTTAGAGTTACGGCAGCCATAACCAGTCAAAACGAAGGCCTCTGTGAGTTCTAAGGCTTTGACGGCTTTCAGCCGTCAATGGATAGTTTAAAGCCCAAAAAACACGATTCGAATCTCGATCGGGTGTCGGATGTTTTTTACCCTTCGTTTTTCCGACACGTGGATTTTTACGTTAAAACGGGATTACCATGGCTGGTCTTCGATTTACCATCGCTGGAGAGTGGTGCACCATGGTACTGTTCTGTTTCAAATACATGCATGCATTTCTAAAAGTCGTACGACACTGTTTCGCCATTTTGGACGAATGTTGCACCTTGCACCGTTGATGTTGCACCCTGTAGATATCAATTATTCGGACGACCATAACTTCTGGCTCGTTTAGAGTTACGGGAGCCATAACTAGTTAAAACGAAGGCCTCTTTGAGTTCTATAGCTTTGACAGTTTTCAGCCGTCAATGGCTAGTTTAAATCCCAAAAAAGACTATCCGAATCTCGATCGGGTCTCGGACATTTTCTACCCTTCGTTTTTTCGACATGTGGATTTTTACGTTAAAACGGGATAACAGTGGCTTGTCTTCGATTTACCATCGCTGGAGAGTGTTGCACCATGGTACTGTTCCGTTTCAAATCTATGCACGCATTTCTAAAATTCGTATGGCACTGTTACCCCATTTCGGACGGATGCTGCACCTTGCACCGTGGATGTTGCACCCTGTAGATATCGATTGTTCGGACGGCCATAACTTCTGGCTCGTTTAGAGTTACGGGAGCCATAACCAGTCTAAACGAAGGCCTTTGTGAGTTCTACGTCGTTTATAGCTTTCACCCGTCAATGGATAGTTTAAAGCCCAAAAAAGTCGATCTGAATCTCGATCGGGTCTCGGATGTTTTTTTCCCTTCGTTTTTTCGACACGTGGATTTTTACGGTAAAACGGGATTACCGTGGCTGGTCTTCGATTTACCATCGCTGGAGAGTGGTGCATCATGGTACTGTTCCGTTTCAAATTCATGCACGCATTTCTAAAAGTCGTACGGCTATGTTTCGCCATTTCGAACGGATGTTGCACCTTGCACCATGGATGTTGCACCTTGTAGATATCGATTATTCGGACGGCCATAACTTCTGGCTCGTTTAGAGTTACGAGAGCCATAACCAGTCAAAACGAAGGCCTCTGTGACTTCTACGGCTTTGATAGCTTTCAGCCGTCAATGAATAGTTTAAAGCCCAAAAAAGACGATCCGAATCTCGATCGGGTCTCGGATGTTTTTTACCCTTCGTTTTTTCGACACGTGGATTTTTACGGTAAAACGGGATTACCGTGGCTGGTCTTCGATTTACCATCGCTGGAGAGTGGTGCACCATGGTACTGTTTTGTTTCAAATCCATGCACGCATTTCTAAAAGTCATACGACACTGTTTCCCCATTTCGGACGGATGTTGCACATGGCATCGTGGATGTTGCACCCTGTAGATATCGATTATTCGGACGGCCATAACTTCTGGCTCGTTTAGAGTTACGGGAGCCATAACCAGTCAAAACGAAGGCCTCTGTGAGTTCTGCTGCTATGATAGCTTTCAGCTGTCAATGGATAGTTTAAAGCTCAAAAAAGATGATTCGAATCTCGATCGGGTCTCGGATGTTTTTTACCCTTTGTTTTTCCGACACGTGGATTTTTACGTTAAAATGGGATTACCGTGGCTGGTCTTCGATTTACCATCGCTGGAGAGTGGTGCACCATGGTACTGTTCTGTTTCAAATCCATGCATGCATTTCTAAAAGTCGTACGACACTGTTTTGCCTTTTCAGACGAATGTTGCACCTTGCACCGTTGATGTTGCACCCTGTAGATATCAATTATTCGGACGACCACAACTTCTGGCTCGTTTAGAGTTACGAGACCCATAACCAGTTAAAATGAAGGCCTCTGTGAGTTCTACGGCTTTGACAGCTTTCATCCGTTAATGGATAGTTTAAAGCCCAAAAAAGACTATCCGAATCTCGATCGGGTCTCGGATGTTTTTTACCCTTCGTTTTTTCGACACGTGGATTTTTACGGTAAAACGGGATTACCGTGGCTGGTCTTCAATTTACCATCGCTGGAGAGTGGTGCACCATGGTACTGTTTTGTTTCAAATCCATGCACGCATTTCTAAAATTCGTACGACACTGTTTCCCCATTTCGGACGGATGTTGCACATGGCACCGTGGATGTTGCACCCTGTAGATATCGATTATTCGGACGGCAATAACTTCTGGCTCGTTTAGAGTTACGGGAGCCATAACCAGTCAAAAGGAAGGCCTATGTGAGTTCTTCGGCTATGATAGCTTTCAGCTGTCAATGGATAGTTTAAAGCCCAAAAAAGAAGATTCGAATCTCGATCGGGCCTCGGATGTTTTTTACCCTTCGTTTTTCCGACACGTGGATTTTTACGTTAAAATGGGATTACCGTGGTTGGTCTTCGATTTACCATCGCTGGAGAGTGGTGCACCATGGTACTGTTCTGTTTCAAATCCATGCACGCATTTCTAAAAGTCGTACGACACTGTTTCGCCATTTCGGACGAATGTTGCACCTTGCACCGTTGATGTTGCACCCTGTAGATATCAATTATTCGGACGGCCATAACTTCTGGCTCGTTTAGAGTTACGGGATCCATAACCAGTTAAGACGAAGGCCTCTGTGAGTTCTACGGCTTTGACAGCTTTCATCTGTCAATGGATAGTTTAAAGCCCAAAAAAGACTATCCGAATCTCGATCGGGTCTCGGATGTTTTTTACCCTTCGTTTTTTCGACACGTGGATTTTTACGGTTAAACGGGATTACCATGGCTGGTTTTCGATTTACCATCGCCGGAGAGTGGTGCACCATGGTACTGTTCCGTTTCAAATCCATGCACGCATTTCTAAAAGTCGAACGACACTTTTTCCCCATTTCGGATGGATGTTGCACCTTGCGCCGTGGATGTTGCACCCTTTAGATATCGATTATTCGGACGACCATAACTTCTTGCTCGTTTAGAGTTCCGGGAGCCATAACCAGTCAAAATGAAGGCCTCTATGAGTTCTACGGCTTTGATAGCTTTCAGCCATTAATGGATAGTTTGAAGCCCAAAAAAGACGATCCGAATCTCGATCGGGTCTCGGATGTTTTTTACCCTTCGTTTTTTCGACACGTGGATTTTTACGTTAAAACGGAATTACCGTGGCTGGTCTTCAATTTACCATCGTCGGAGAGTGGTGCACCATAGTACTGTTTTGTTTCAAATCCATACACGCATTTCTAAAAGTCGTACGGCACTGTTTCGCCAATTAAGACGGATGTTGCACCTTGCACTGTGGATGTTGCACCCTGTAGATATCGATTATTCGGACGGCCATGACTTCTGGCTCGTTTAGAGTTGCGGGAGCCATAACCAGTCAAAACGAAGGCCTTTGTGAGTTCTACGGCTTTGACAGCTATCAGCCATCAATGGATAGTTTAAACCCCAAATAAGACGATCCGAATCTCGATCGGATCTCGGATGTTTTTTACCCTTCGTTTTTTCGACACGTGGATTTTTACGTTAAAATGGGATTACCGTGGCTGGTCTTCGATTTACCATCGCTAGAGAGTGGTGCACCATGGTATTGTTCCGTTTCAAACTCATGCACGCATTTCTAAAAGTCGTACGGCACTGTTTCCCCATTTCGGACGGATGTTGCACCTTGCACCGTGGATGTTGCACCCTGTAGAAATCGATTATTCGGACAGCCATAATCTCTGTCTCGTTTAAAGCTACAAGAGCCATAACCAGTCAAAACGAAAGCCTCTATGAGTTCTACGGCTTTGACAGCTTTTAGCCATCAGTGGATAGTTTAAAGCCCAAAAAAGATGATCCGAATCTCGATCGGGTCTCGGATGTTTTTTACCCTTCGTTTTTTCGACACGTGGATTTTTACGGTTAAACGGGATTACCGTGGCTGGTCTTCGATTTACCAAAGCTGGAGAGTGGTGCACCATGGTACTGTTCCGTTTCAAACCCATGCACACATTTCTAAAAGTCGTACGGCACTGTTTCCCCATTTCGGACGGATGTTGCACATGGCACCGTGGATGTTGCACCCTGTAGATATCGATTATTCGAACGGCCATAACTTTTAGCTCGTTTAGAGTTACGGGAGCCATAACCAGTCAAAACGATGGCCTCCGTGAGTTCAGCGGCTTTGACAGCTTGCAGCCGTCAATGGATAGTTTAAAGCCCAAAAAAGACGATCTGAATCTCGATCGGGTCTCGGATGTTTTTTACCATACGTTTTTTCGACACGTGGATTTTTATGTTAAAACGGGATTACCGTGGCTGGTCTTCGATTTACCATCGCTGGAGAGTGGTGCACCACAGTATTTTTTTGTTTCAAATCCATGCACGCATTACTAAAAGTCGTACGGCACTGTTTCGCCATTTCGAACGGATGTTGCACCTTGCACCGTGGATGTTGCACCTTGTAGGTATCGATTATTCGGACGGTCATAACTTCTGGCTCGTTTAGAGTTACGAGATCCATAACCAGTCAAAACGAAGGCCTCTCTGAGTTCTACGGCTTTGACAGTTTTCAGCTGTCAATGGATAGTTTAAAGCCCAAAAAAGACGATTCGAATCTCGATCGGGTGTCGGATGTTTTTTACCCTTCGTTTTTCCGACACGTGGATTTTTACGTTAAAACGGGATTACCGAGGCTGGTATTCAATTTACCATCGCTAAAGAGTGGTGCACCATGGTACTGTTCTGTTTCAAATCCATGCATGCATTTCTAAAAGACGTACGACACTGTTTCTCCATTTCGGACGAATGTTGCACCTTGCACCGTTGATGTTGCACCCTTTAGATATCAAATGTTCGGACGACCATAACTTCTGGCTCGTTTAGAGTTACGGGAGCCATAACCAGTTAAAACGAAGGCCTCTGTGAGTTCTACGGCTTTGACCACTTTCAGCCGTCAATGGATAGTTTAAAGCCCAAAAAAAAACTATCCGAATCTCGATCGGGTCCTGGATGTTTTTTACCCTTCGTTTTTTCGACACGTGGATTTTTACGTTAAAACGGGATTACCGTGGCTGGTCTTCAATTTACCATCCCTGGAGAGTGGTGTACCATGGTACTGTTCTGTTTCAAATACATGCATGCATTTCTAAAAGTCGTACGACACTGTTTCGCCATTTTGGACGAATGTTGCACCTTGCACCGTTGATGTTGCACCCTGTAGATATCAATTATTCGGACGACCATAACTTCTGGCTCGTTTAGAGTTACGGGAGCCATAACTAGTTAAAACGAAGGCCTCTATGAGTTCTATAGCTTTGACAGTTTTCAGCCGTCAATGGCTAGTTTAAATCCCAAAAAAGACTATCCGAATCTCGATCGGGTCTCGGACATTTTCTACCCTTCGTTTTTTCGACATGTGGATTTTTACGTTAAAACGGGATAACAGTGGCTTGTCTTCGATTTACCATCGCTGGAGAGTGTTGCACCATGGTACTGTTCCGTTTCAAATCTATGCACGCATTTCTAAAATTCGTATGGCACTGTTACCCCATTTCGGACGGATGCTGCACCTTGCACCGTGGATGTTGCACCCTGTAGATATCGATTGTTCGGACGGCCATAACTTCTGGCTCGTTTAGAGTTACGGGAGCCATAACCAGTCTAAACGAAGGCCTTTGTGAGTTCTACGTCGTTTATAGCTTTCACCCGTCAATGGATAGTTTAAAGCCCAAAAAAGTCGATCTGAATCTCGATCGGGTCTCGGATGTTTTTTTCCCTTCGTTTTTTCGACACGTGGATTTTTACAGTAAAACGGGATTACCGTGGCTGGTCTTCGATTTACCATCGCTGGAGAGTGGTGCATCATGGTACTGTTCCGTTTCAAATTCATGCACGCATTTCTAAAAGTCGTACGGCTATGTTTCGCCATTTCGAACGGATGTTGCACCTTGCACCATGGATGTTGCACCTTGTAGATATCGATTATTCGGACGGCCATAACTTCTGGCTCGTTTAGAGTTACGAGAGCCATAACCAGTCAAAACGAAGGCCTCTGTGACTTCTACGGCTTTGATAGCTTTCAGCCGTCAATGAATAGTTTAAAGCCCAAAAAAGACGATCCGAATCTCGATCGGGTCTCGGATGTTTTTTACCCTTCGTTTTTTCGACACGTGGATTTTTACGGTAAAACGGGATTACCGTGGCTGGTCTTCGATTTACCATCGCTGGAGAGTGGTGCACCATGGTACTGTTTTGTTTCAAATCCGTGCACGCATTTCTAAAAGTCATACGACACTGTTTCCCCATTTCGGACGGATGTTGCACATGGCATCGTGGATGTTGCACCCTGTAGATATCGATTATTCGGACGGCCATAACTTCTGGCTCGTTTAGAGTTACGGGAGCCATAACCAGTCAAAACGAAGGCCTCTGTGAGTTCTGCTGCTATGATAGCTTTCAGCTGTCAATGGATAGTTTAAAGCTCAAAAAAGATGATTCGAATCTCGATCGGGTCTCGGATGTTTTTTACCCTTTGTTTTTCCGACACGTGGATTTTTACGTTAAAATGGGATTACCGTGGCTGGTCTTCGATTTACCATCGCTGGAGAGTGGTGCACCATGGTACTGTTCTGTTTCAAATCCATGCATGCATTTCTAAAAGTCGTACGACACTGTTTTGCCTTTTCAGACGAATGTTGCACCTTGCACCGTTGATGTTGCACCCTGTAGATATCAATTATTCGGACGACCACAACTTCTGGCTCGTTTAGAGTTACGAGACCCATAACCAGTTAAAATGAAGGCCTCTGTGAGTTCTACGGCTTTGACAGCTTTCATCCGTTAATGGATAGTTTAAAGCCCAAAAAAGACTATCCGAATCTCGATCGGGTCTCGGATTTTTTTACCCTTCGTTTTTTCGACACGTGGATTTTTACGGTTAAACAGGATTACCATGGCCGGTTTTCGATTTACCATCGCTGGAGAGTGGTGCACCATTGTACTGTTCCGTTTCAAATCCATGCACGCATTTCTAAAAGTCGTACGGCTATGTTTCGCCATTTCGAACGGATGTTGCACCTTGCACCATGGATGTTGCACCTTGTAGATATTGATTATTCGGACGGCCATAACTTCTGGCTCGTTTAGAGTTACGGAAGCCATAACTAGTCAAAACGAAGGCCTCTGTGACTTCTACGGCTTTGATAGCTTTCAGCCGTCAATGAATAGTTTAAAGCCCAAAAAAGACGATCCGAATCTCGATCGGGTCTTGGATGTTTTTTACCCTTCGTTTTTTCGACACGTGGATTTTTACGGTAAAACGGGATTACCGTGGCTGGTCTTCGATTTACCATCGCTGGAGAGTGGTGCACCATGGTACTGTTCCGTTTTAAATCCGTGCACGCATTTCAAAAAGTCGTACGGCACTGTTTCGCCATTTCGGACTGATGTTGCGCCTTGCACCGTTGATGCTGCACCCCGTAGATATCAATTATTCGGACGGCCATAACTTCTGGCTCGTTTAGAGTTACGGGAGCCATAACCAGTCAAAACGAAGGCCTCTGTGAGTTCTACGGCTTTCGCGGCTTTCATCCATCAATGGATAGTTTAAAGCCCAAAAAAGACTATCCGAATCTCGATCGGGTCTCGGATGTTTTTTACCCTTCGTTTATTCGACACGTGGATTTTTACGTTAAAACGGGATTACCGTGGCCGGTCTTCGATTTACCATCGCTGGAGAGTAGTGCACCATGGTACTGTTCCGTTTCAAATTCATGAACGATTTCTAAAGGTCGTACGACACTGTTTCCCCATTTCGGACGGATGTTGCACCTTGCACCGTGGATGTTGCACCCTGTAGATATCGATTATTCGGACGGGCATAATTTCTGTCTCGTTTAAAGTTACAGGAGCCATAACCAGTCAAAACGAAAGCCTCTATGAGTTCTACGGCTATGACAGCTTTTAGCCGTCAGTGGATAATTTAAAGCCCAAAAAAGACGATCCGAATCTCGATCGGGACTCGGATGTTTTTTACCCTTCGTTTTTTCGACACGTGGATTTTTACGGTAAAACGGGATTACCGTGGCTGGTCTTCGATTTACCATCGCTGGAGAGTGGTGCACCATGGTACTGTTTTGTTTCAAATCCGTGCACGCATTTCTAAAATTCGTACGACACTGTTTCCCCATTTCGGACGGATGTTGCACATGGCACCGTGGATGTTGCACCCTGTAGATATCGATTATTCGGACGGCAATAACTTCTGGCTCATTTAGAGTTACGGGAGCCATAACCAGTCAAAACGAAGGCCTATGTGAGTTCTACGGCTATGATAGCTTTCAGCTGTCGATGGATAGTTTAAAGCCCAAAAAAGAAGATTCGAATCTCGATCGGGCCTCGGATGTTTTTTACCCTTCGTTTTTCCGACACGTGGATTTTTACGTTAAAATGGGATTACCGTGGCTGGTCTTCGATTTACCATCGCTGGAGAGTGGTGCACCATGGTACTGTTCTGTTTCAAATCCATGCACGCATTTCTAAAAGTCGTACGACACTGTTTCGCCATTTCGGACGAATGTTGCACCTTGCACCGTTGATGTTGCACCCTGTAGATATCAATTATTCGGACGGACATAACTTCTGGCTTGTTTAGAGTTACGGGAGCCATAACCAGTTAAGACGAAGGCCTCTGTGAGTTCTACGGCTTTGACAGCTTTCATCCGTCAATGGATAGTTTAAAGCCCAAAAAAGACTATCCGAATCTCGATCGGGTCTCGGATGTTTTTTACCCTTCGTTTTTTTGACACGTGGATTTTTACGGTTAAACGGGATTACCATGGCTGGTTTTCGATTTACCATCGCCGGAGAGTGGTGCACCATGGTACTGTTCCGTTTCAAATCCATGTACGCATTTTTAAAAGTCGAACGACACTTTTTCCCCATTTCGGATGGATGTTGCACCTTGCGCCGTGGATGTTGCACCCTTTAGATATCGATTATTCGGACGACCATAACTTCTTGCTCGTTTAGAGTTCCGGGAGCCATAACCAGTCAAAACGAAGGCCTCTATGAGTTCTACGGCTTTGATAGCTTTCAGCCATTAATGGATAGTTTGAAGCCTAAAAAAGACGATCCGAATCTCGATCGGGTCTCGGATGTTTTTTACCCTTCGTTTTTTCGACACGTGGATTTTTACGTTAAAACGGAATTACCGTGGCTGGTCTTCGATTTACCATCGTCGGAGAGTGGTGCACCATAGTACTGTTTTGTTTCAAATCCATACACGCATTTCTAAAAGTCGTACGACACTGTTTCGCCAATTAAGACGGATGTTGCACCTTGCACTGTGGATGTTGCACCCTGTAGATATCGATTATTCGGACGGCCATAACTTCTGGCTCGTTTAGAGTTGCGGGAGCCATAACCAGTCAAAACGAAGGCCTTTGTGAGTTCTACGGCTTTGACAGCTATCAGCCATCAATGGATAGTTTAAAGCCCAAATAAGACGATCCGAATCTCGATCGGATCTCGGATGTTTTTTACCCTTCGTTTTTTCGACACGTGGATTTTTACGTTAAAATGGGATTACCGTGGCTGGTCTTCGATTTACCATCGCTAGAGAGTGGTGCACCATGGTATTGTTCCGTTTCAAACTCATGCACGCATTTCTAAAAGTCGTACGGCACTGTTTCCCCATTTCGGACATATGTTGCACCTTGCACCGTGGATGTTGCACCCTGTAGAAATCGATTATTCGGACAGCCATAATCTCTGTCTCGTTTAAAGCTACAGGAGCCATAACCAGCAAGAACGAAAGCCTCTATGAGTTCTACGGCTTTGACAGGTTTTAGCCATCAGTGGATAGTTTAGAGCCCAAAAAAGACGATCCGAATCTCGATCGGGTCTCGGATGTTTTTTACCCTTCGTTTTTTCGACACGTGGATTTTTACGGTTAAACGGGATTACCGTGGCTGGTCTTCGACTGACCATAGCTGGAGAGTGGTGCACCATGGTACTGTTCCGTTTCAAACCCATGCACACATTTCTAAAAGTCGTACGGCACTGTTTCCTCATTTCGGACGGATGTTGCACATGGCACCGTGGATGTTGCACCCTGTAGATATCTATTATTCGAACGGCCATAACTTTTAGCTCGTTTAGAGTTACGGGAGCCATAACCAGTCAATACGATGGCCTCTGTGAGTTCAACGGCTTTGACAGCTTTCAGCCGTCAATGGATAGTTTAAAGCCCAAAAGAGACGATCTGAATCTCGATCGGGTCTCGGATGTTTTTTACCCTTCGTTTTTTCGACACGTGGATTTTTATGTTAAAACGGGATTACCGTGGCTGGTCTTCGATTTACCATCGCTGGAGAGTGGTGCACCATAGTAATTTTTTGTTTCAAATCCATGCACGCATTACTAAAAGTCGTACGGCACTGTTTTCCCATTTCGAACGGATGTTGCACCTTGCACCGTGGATGTTGCACCCTGTAGATATCGATTATTCGGACGGTCATAACTTCTGGCTCGTTTAGAGTTACGAGATCCATAACCAGTCAAAACGAAGGCCTCTCTGAGTTCTACGGCTTTGACAGTTTTCAGCTGTCAATGGATAGTTTAAAGCCCAAAAAAGACGATTCGAATCTCGATCGGGTGTCGGATGTTTTTTACCCTTCGTTTTTCCGACACATGGATTTTTACGTTAAAACGGGATTACCGAGGCTGGTCTTCGATTTACCATCGCTAAAGAGTGGTGCACCATGGTACTGTTCTGTTTCAAATCCATGCATGCATTTCTAAAAGACGTACGACACTGTTTCTCCATTTCGGACGAATGTTGCACCTTGCACCGTTGATGTTGCACCCTTTAGATATCAAATATTCGGACGACCATAACTTCTGGCTCGTTTAGAGTTACGGGAGCCATAACCAGTTAAAACGAAGGCCTCTGTGAGTTCTACGGCTTTGACCACTTTCAGCCGTCAATGGATAGTTTAAAGCCCAAAAAAAAACTATCCGAATCTCGATCGGGTCTTGGATGTTTTTTACCCTTCGTTTTTTCGACACGTGGATTTTTACGTTAAAACGGGATTACCGTGGCTGGTCTTCAATTTACCATCCCTGGAAAGTGGTGTACCATGGTACTGTTCCGTTTCAAATCCATGCATGCAGTATGGCACTGTTTCCCCATTTCGGACGGATGTTGCACCTTGCACCGTGGATGTTGCACCCTGTAGATATCGATTATTCGGACGGCCATAACTTCTGGCTCGTTTATATTTATGGGAGCCATAACCAGTCAAAACGAAGGCCTCTGTGAGTTCTACGTCTTTTACAGCTTTCAGCCGTCAATGGATAGTTTAAAGCGCAAAAAAGACGATACGAATCTCGATCGGGTCTCAGATGTTTTTTACCCTTCGTTTTTTCGACACGTGGATTTTTACGGCAAAACGGGATTACCGTGGCTGGTCTTCGATTTACCATCGCTGGAGAGTGGTGCACCATGGTAGTGTTCCATTTCAAATCCATGCACGCATTTCTAAAAGTCATACGGCTATGTTTCGCCATTTCGAACGGATGTTGTACCTTGCACCATGGATGTTGCACCCTGTAGATGTCGATTATTCGGACGGCCATAACTCCTGGCTTGTTTAGAGTTACATGAGCCATAACCAGTCAAAACGAAGGCCTCTGTGAGTTTTACGGCTTTGATAGCTTTCAGTCGTCAATGGATAGATTAAAGCCAAAAAAAGACGATCCGAATCTCGATCGGGTCTCGGTTGTTTTTTACCCTTCGTTTTTTCGACACATGGATTTTTACGTTAAAACGGGAATACCGTGGCTGGTCTTCGATTTACCGTCGCTGGAGAGTGGTGCACCATGGTACTGTTCCGTTTCAAATCCATGCACGCATTTCTAAAAGTCGAACGACACTGTTTCCTCATTTCGGACGGATGTTGCATATGGCACCGTGGATGTTGCACCCTCTAGATATCGATTATTCGGACGGCCATAACTTTTGGCTCATTTAGAGTTACGGGAGCCATAACCAGTCAAAACGAAGGCCTTTGTGAGTTCTACGGCTATGATAGCTTTCATTCGTCAATGGATAGTTTAAAGCCAAAAAAAGATGATCCGAATCACGATCGGGTCTCGGATGTTTTTTACCCTTCGTTATTTCGACACGTGGATTTTTACGTTAAAACGGGATTACCGTGGCTGGTCTTTAATTTACCATCGCTGGAGAGTGGTGCACCATGGTACTGTTCCATTTCAAATCCATGCACGCATTTCTAAAAGTCGTACGGCACTGTTTCGCCATTTCGAACGTATGTTGCACCTTGCACCGTGGATGTTGCACCCTGTAGATATCGATTATTCGGACGGCCATAACTTCTGGCTTGTTTAGAGTTACGGAGGCCATAACCAGTCAAAACGAAGGCCTCTGTGAGTTCTACGACTTTGACAGCTTTTAGCCGTTAATGGATAGTTTAAAGCCCAAAAAAGACTATCCGAATCTCGATCGGGTCTCAGATGTTTTTTACCATTCGTTTTTTCGACAAGTGGATTTTTACGTTAAAACGGGATTACCGTGGCTGGTCTTCGATTTACCATCGCTGGAGAGTGGTGCACCATGGTACTGTTCCGTTTCTAATCCATGCACGCGTTTCTAAAAGTCGTACGACACTGTTTCCGCATTTCGGACGGATGTTGCACATGGCATCGTGGATGTTGCACCCTGTAGATATCGATTATTCGGACGGCCACAACTTCTGGCTCGTTTGGAGTTACGGGAGACATAACCAGTCAAAACGAAGGCCTCTGTGAGTTCTATGGCTTTGACAGCTTTTAGCTGTCAATGGATAGTTTAAAGCCCAAAAAAGACTATCCGAATCACGATCGGGTCTCGGATGTTTTTTACCATTCGTTTTTTCGACAAGTGGATTTTTATGTTAAAACGAGATTACCGTGGCTGGTCTTCAATTTACCATCGCTGGAGAGTGGTGCAACATGGTACTATTCCGTTTCAAATCCATGGACATATTTCTAAAAGTCGTATGTCACTGTTTCCCCATTTTGGACGGATGTTGTACCTTGCACCGTGGATGTTGCACCCTGTAGATATCGATTATTCGGACGGCCATAACTTCTGGCTCGTTTAGAGTTACGGGAGCCATAACCAGTCAAAACGAAGGCATCTGTGAGTTCTACGTCTTTTACAGCTTTCAGTCGTCAATGTATAGTTTAAAGCCCAAAAAAGATGATACGAATCTCGATCGGGTCTCGGATGTTTTTTACCCTTCGTTTTTTCGACACGTGGATTTTTACGGTAAAACGGGATTACCGTGGCTGGTCTTCGATTTACCATCGCTGGAGAGTGGTGCACCATGGTACTGTTCCATTTCAAATCCATGCACGCATTTCTAAAAGTCGTACGGCTATGTTTCGCCATTTCGAACGGATGTTGCACCTTGCACCGTGCATGTTGCACCCTGTAGATATCGATTATTCGGACGGCCATAACTTCTGGCTCGTTTAGAGTTACAGGATCCATAACCAGTCAAAACGAAGGCCTCTGTGAGTTCTAAGGCTTTGATAGCTTTCAGCCGTCAATGGATAGTTTAAAGCCAAAAAAAGACGATCTGAATCTCGATCGGTTGTCGGATGTTTTTTACCCTTCGTTTTTTCGACACGTGGATTTTTACGTTAAAACGGGATTACCGTGGCTGGTCTTCGATTTACCATCGCTGGAGATTGGTGCACCATGGTACTGTTCCGTTTCAAATCCATGCACACATTTCTAAAAGTCGTACGACACTGTTTCCTCATTTCGGACGGATGTTGCATATGGCACCGTGGATGTTGCACCCTGTAGATATCGATTATTCGGACGGCCATAACTTCTGGCTCGTTTAGAGTTACGGGAGCCATAACTAGTCAAAACGAAGGCCTCTGTGAGTTCTACGGCTTCGACCACTTTAAGCCGTCAATGGATAGTTTAAAGCCAAAAAAAGGCGATCCGAATCTCGATCGGGTCTCGGATGTTTTTTACCCTTCGTTTTTTCGACACGTTGATTTTTACGGTAAAACGGGATACTGCGGCTGGTCTTTGATTTACCATCGCTGAAGAGTGGTGAACCATGGTGTTTGCGCCAAAAATGGTCATAAACATCCAATATCGTGAAAGCACACGTTTATCAACACAGATCAGTAATAAATAACACAGAACTCCGATCTAAGAGATAGTAAATGCAGCAAATTACAAATAACAATGAACAACACAGGATTTATAGTGGTTCGACGATTGTGCCTATGTCCACTTTGAAGTTGGTGACTTTATTGATATTCTCTTGATGATTTCAATCGATTACAGCAAATTTCAACGGATGATAGCTTTCAGATCTGATTACAACAGCAATAATGGAGTATGGAATTGAATCCGGCAGAATCTGGATGTTCAATGGAGGAAGCTCCCAAAGATCCCCTTTTCTGAAGGCTTCAGGGTGCGATTTATAGGCGTTGGAGGCCTAGATCCCGCTCAAACTTCGGGAGACTTTTTCTGGCACGTGAGTGGGCCCACGCGACCGACCCCACCAAGCTTCGACTCGATTTGAGATCGATTCAAACTGATTTCGAATCCATCAAAAAAAGATCCAATCGAGCTAAAACTTGGCAGGAATAATCTTTACCTTGTATGAAAGCTACTGTGAAAATTTCGTTGCATTTGTATCAGTGGTTTAGGAGATACGATCGATTCGAGTTGGTGATTTTCGGTTGGCTATTTGGCTCGAATCGATCACTTCAAATCGATGGTTTCGAATCGATCAACGCGCGTGCCTGAGTGATGACGTGGTGCGTGCTTTAGGGATCGATATACTTTTATCGCCGAATTGACTATTTCACAGCCGTGAGTTTCGCCTCGTTCGTTTCAATGGCCGTTGCATAGTTTGAATCAATCAACTACGTAAGTCTCGCGTTGTCCTGCATCTGCCTAGTTCGAACCGAGGGGAGGGGGCTTCCTTCGCATCGATGGTAAGTTCGCATTGATACTTGTGATGGATACGAACTGAAGCTCTGCGATGGGTTCGAATGATCATCGATTCGAACTAGGCGCTGGCGTAAACGATATGAAATTCATGGATACGAGGACGCAACACACTGATGGGTACGAAACAGTGCTCTAGCATGGATACGAACGTGCTGATGGATTCGAATGTGATCGATTCGAAGTATATGGAGCCTGATGGATTCGAACTTGTTGAGATGACGCCCATCTGATGGGTTCGAACCGATCGATTCGAAGTGATCAAAATCATGCCTGATCGGTCCAAACTCGATCGACTCGAAGCGTATGTGAACCGATGCATTCGAATAAGGCAATTACTGATGGATTCGAACCCCATCGGTTTGAAATGGACACCTTCTCAACAAGCCGATGGTTTCGAACTGTGTACTTTGGCTAAACTGCATCGATCATATCTCGCTCATACGAACTCCGATTAACCTGAAATTTGAAACAATGGCTTTCATGGTCTTACTTGTCATGTCTTATCGATTTTGGCCTGATCCGGGTTCGGACAGATTTCATCGATATCCATAGTGAAGTGAAGTGCAATCAATCTCCGAGACGAACTGTCTTCCATTTTTGACCAATCTTTTGGTATCTCGGCTTTGCCAAAAAGCGGAATAACATTTGCCCCCAAAAAACATGCGTTGCGGTTAGAAGGTGTGTTTTGTAATGCCTTGAGTTGGATGTTCATATCCTACCATCAACCTGTAAAGAACTTGATAGTTTCATATGTCCTCAAATGACGATCGTTCGGGATCGAGCTATTTGGGATGAAGCACGGCCGTTCATGGTCAAGCACCTAACTTCAAATGACGAACGTTCGCGATCAAGTCATTTGAGATGAAGTGCAACCATGCGCGATCAAGTGTATAAATCCATGCGTCGATCGTTCTGGATTGTATGCCACTTGAGGTGAATTGGGACCGTTCGCAGTCTGCGCCGTTCGCGCCAAAGGATGGAATAGGACCGTTCGCGGTCGATGCTGTTCGTGGCAAAAGATTGAATGGGACCGTTCGCGGTCGATGCCGTTCGCGGCAATTGAAGAGATGGGACCGTTCGCGGTCGATGCCGTTCGCGGCAAATGGTGATCGTTCGCGATCAAGTGCCGTTCAAGGCGAATGGTGACCGTTCGAGGTCAGATTTCATAATAAGTGAAACATGACCATTCGCGGTCGGTGCCGTTCGAGGCAGAAAGTGATCGTTCACGATCAACTGTCATATAAGTGAATCGTGACCGTTCGTGGTCGGGTGCCGTTCGAGGCGAATTGTGACCGTTCGAGGTCGGGTTGTGACCGTTCGAGGTCGGGTGTCGTTCGAGGCGAGAAATTGTGCCCGGGAGGGCTTGGTGTTATCGATGCCAGGGTCACGTTCGGGTGAGTTCCTGGATCGTTTGTCAGGGCGTTTTATTGCCATCTCAGAGCATGCCTAAGGACCGTTCGCGACCCCGTACATGTGTAAGTAGCTTAGCCATCTCGGAGTTATCAGAATCAAATATCCATTCAACAGATGAGTTTTAAAACAGAAATGTCCAAACAAACAAAGTCTAAATGTTCAAATCAAAATGAAACAAAAGAAAAGCATGGATGTCAAAGTGTAGGTTCCCACTACGAAACGGTCAATGATCACTCAGAGCATACCTGGAGATCATTCGCGATCCCGCACATGTGTAAATGATTTAATTGTGTTAGTGGAAGCTTACGACTTTTTCATCGTTATTTCAATCAATTGATAACCAAACGGTGCCTTGATTCAGGGTCGTCTCTAGCTGATGTGGACGGTGGTCGCTCTGGTTCCGCCGCCGGAGTTCGCCTCCTCACATACTGAAGGAGCATACCGTTCCTGATAGGCCCTTCCACCTTGTCCTTCAGATGCCTACAATCATTAGTGTTATGACCGTTTAATTCATGAAACACGCAAAACTTATCTGATTTCCTTTCGTCAGAGGTTGGATCCCTTCGCATTGGCCTACGATACGGAACCTGCTCTTTGGTATCCTGATAAATTCGTTCCAGGCTCTCATTCAGCTCAGTGTATGTGGTGAATCGCGGCTCCCTCCGTTGCCGCTTTGATCTGTCTCTGTCATTCTCAGTCCTTCTTTTACCTTTATCCTTGTCCGAGTCCTTTTCAAGAGGCTTTTTGTCTTTGAGTGCATAAACTTCTATCCCATCTCCTTCTTCTCTTTCTGCATTCGCATCCTCTAATCGAAAAAACTTTTCTGCCTCATGATAGAATTCTCGTAGATCCATGGGTGGATCCTTAGTTAATGAATGTTTGAACTCCGTTCCGTCAGCTATTCCGGACACAGCCGCCATCATAACCATGGATGGATCTGGTCGATCCACCGAAGCTGCTGCCGCATTGAACCGTGTCAGAAAACTCCTCAACGTCTCTCTAGCCTTCTGTTTTAAAGTTGCCAAAGTCATCACATTCTTGGGTCTTGTAATGTGAACCCTGAATTGCCTCATAAATTTCTCAGTTAAATCATTCCATGTTCCGATGGATCCATTCTCTTGTTGCCTGAACCATAACGCCGCAATATCCGCCAAGTACAATGGAAAGCACCGGGCCATAACCTCCTCTGATGCCCCCAGCACTTCCATATGCCTCATATATTTCGTCAGATGGACCGTATGGTCCGTTCTCCCGTCATACAGGTCCAACGATGGTAATTTGAAATCCGGTGGGTTCCTAGCTTGCCTGATTGCTGGAGTAAAAGGATTCCTATTAACATCCTCTAAATCTTTGTTCACCAAACCGCCTCTCAAAGCTCGCCTAACCATCTCTGCCAACTTGTCATTGTCTCTAAGATGTAATCTTCATCATTACTTTCAACCTGCCCCCCGAGATCACGAGGGAACTCTGGGGTCAGCCCCCTTGACTGAGCTTTCACTCCTCTACTACTCCCAGGTTGCACAGATGCTCCTCTTTCTCTCTTCGAAATTGGACCAACGTTCTCCATGGGTGCGCCTCCTAATCCAGGTGCTATGCCGGATGGTCCTGCTCCATTCTGGACTCCATTGGCTTCTCTATTCTGTGCCCTAAGTTGTCCTATTTGTTGAAATAAACTCTTGATCAAATCCTCTTGTTTCTTCATCATTGTCTCCATCTCGTCCCTAGTGATGAAGATCGATGATTGATTCGCTCCTGAGGAAGCCTCTTGACTTCCTTGATGTTCACTTCTCTCTGGCCTTTGTTTCTTACTTGTTTGTCTCGTCATGGTTCTTAGATCTAAATTCCTAAATCTCCAAATTCAACTTCTCATGAGTTCAATTCTCAGTGAAAGCACCAAAATGTTTGCGCCAAAAATGGTCACAAACACCCAATGTCATGAAAGCGCCCGTTTATCAACACAGATCAGTAATAAATAACACAGAACTCAGATCTAAGAGATAGTAAATGCAGCAAATTACAAATAACAATGAACAACACAGGATTTATAGTGGTTCGGCGATCGTGCCTACGTCCACTTTGAAGTTGGTGACTTTATTGATATTCTCTTGATGATTTCAATCGATTACAGCGAATTTCAAAGGATGATAGCTTTCAGATCTGATTACAACAGCAATAATGGAGTATGGAATTGAATCCGGCAGAATCTGGACGTTAGATGGCGGAAGCTCCCAAAGATCCCCTTTTCTGAAGGCTTCAGGGTGCTATTTATGGGCGTTGGAGGCCCAGATCCCGCTCAAACTTCGGGAGACTTTTTCTGGCACGTGAGTGGGCCCACGCGACCGACCTCACCAAGTTTCGACTCGATCTGAGATCGATTCAAAGTGATTTCGAATCCATCAAAAAATGATCCAATCGAGCTGAAACTTGGCAGGAACAATCTTTACCTTGTATGGAAGCTGCCGTGAAAATTTCGTTGCATTTGGATCAGTGGTTTAGGAGATACGATCGATCCGAGTTGGTGATTTTCGGTTGGCCGTTTGGCTCGAATCGATCACTTCGAATCGATGGTTTCGAATCGATCAACGCGCGTGCCTGAGTGATGACGTGGTGCGCGCTTTAGGGATCGATCCACTTTTATCGCCGAATTGACTGTTTCATTGCCGTGAATTTCGCCTCGTTCGTTTCAATGGCCGTTGCATAGTTTGAATCAATCAACTACGTAAGTCTCGCGTTGTCCTACATCTGCTTAGTTCGAACCAAGGAGAGGGGGCTTCCTTCGCATCGATGGTAAGTTCGCATCGATACCTGTGATGGATACGAACTGAAGCTCCGCGATGGGTTCGAATGATCATCGATTCGAACTAGGCGCTGGCGTGAACGATACGAAATTCATGCATACGAGGACGCAACCCACTGATGGGTACGAAACAGTACTCTAGCATGGATACGAACATGCTGATGGATTCGAATGTGATCAGCTCGAAGTATACGGAGCTTGATGGATTCGAACTTGTTGAGGTGACGCCCATCTGATGGGTTCGAACCGATCGATTCGAAGTGATCAAAATCATGCCTGATCGGCCCAAACTCGATTGACTCGAAGCGTATGCGAACCGATGGATTCGAATAAGGCAATTACTGATGGATTCGAACCCCATCAGTTCGAAATGGACACCTTCTCAACAAGCCGATGGTTTCGAACTGTGTACTTTGGCTAACTTGCATCGATCATATCTCGCTCATAGGAACTCTGATTAACCTGAAATTTGAAACAATGGCTTTCATGGTCTTGCTTGTCATGTCTTATTGATTTTGGCCTGATCCGGGTTCAGACAGATTTCATCGATATCCATAACGAAGTGAAGTGCAATCAATCTCTGAGACGATCTGTCTTCCATTTTTAACCGATCTTTTGGTATCTCGGCTTTGCCAAAAAGCGGGATAACACATGGTACTATTCCTTTCAAATCCATGCACGCATTTCTAAAAGTCGTACTGCACTGTTTCGCCATTTAGAACGGATGTTGCACCTTGCACCGTGAATGTTGCACCCTGTAGATATCGATTATTCGGACGGTCATAACTTCTGGCTCGTTTAGAGTTACAGGAGCCATAACCAGTCAAAACGAAGCCCTCTATGAGTTCTACGGCTTTGATAGCTTTTAGCTATCAATGGATAGTTTAAAGCCCAAAAAAGACGATTCGAATCTCGATCGGGTCTAGGACGTTTTTTACCCTTCGTTTTGCCGACACGTGGATTTTTACGTTAAAATGGGATTACCGTGGCTGGTCTTCGATTTACCATCGCTGGAGAGTGGTGCACCATGGTACTGTTCCGTTTCAAATCCATGCATGCATTTCTAAAAGTCGTACGGCACTGTTTCCCCATTTCGGACGGATGTTGCACATGGCACCGTGGATGTTGCACCCTGTAGATATCGATTATTCGGACGGCCATAACTTCTGGCTCGTTTAGAGTTACGGGAGCCATAACCAGTCAAAATGAAGGCATCTGTGAGTTCTACGGCTTTGATAGCTTTCAGCCGTCAATGGATAGTTTAAAGCCCAAAAAAGACTATCCGAATCTCGATCGGGTCTCGGATGTTTTTTACCCTTCGTTTTTTCGACACGTGGATTTTTACGTTAAAACGGGATTACCGTGGCTGGTCTTCGATTTACCATCGCTGGAGAGTGGTGCACCATGGTACTGTTCCGTTTCAAATCCATGCACGCATTTCTAAAAGTCGTACGGCACTTTTTCCCCATTTCGGACGGATGTTGCACCTTGCACCGTGGATGTTGCACCCTGTAGATATCGATTATTCGGACGGCCATAACTTCTGCCTCGTTTAGAGTTACGGCAGCCATAAGCAGTCAAAACAAAGGCCTTTGTGAGTTCTACGGATTTGACAGCTTTTAGCCATCAATCGATAGTTTAAAGCCCAAAAAAGACGATCCGAATCTCGATCGGGTCTCGGATATTTTTTACCCTTCGTTTTTTCGACACGTGGATTTTTATGTTAAAAGGGGATTACCGTGGCTGGTCTTCGGTTTACCATCGCTGGAGAGTGGTGCACCATGGTACTGTTCCGTTTCAAATCCATGCACGCATTTCTAAAAGTCGTACGGCACTGTTTCGCCATTTCTAACGGATGTTGCGCCTTGCACCGTGGATGTTCCACCCTGTAGATAACGATTATTCGGACGGTCATAACTTCTAGCTCATTTAGAGTTACGGGAGCCATAACCAGTCAAAACGAAGGCCTCTGTGAGTTCTACGGCTTTGACAGCTTTCATCTGTCAATGGATAGTTTAAAGCCCAAAAAAGACGATCCGAATCTCGATCGGGTCTCGGATGTTTTTTACCCTTCGTTTTGCCGACACGTGGATTTTTACGTTAAAATAGGATTACCGTGGCTGGTCTTCGGTTTACCATCGCTAGAGAGTGGTGCACCATGGTACTGTTCCGTTTCAAATCCATGCACGCATTTCTAAAAGTCGTACGGCACTGTTTCCCCATTTCGGACGGATGTTGCACATGGCACCGTGGATGTTGCACCCTGTAGATATCGATTATTCGGACGGCCATAACTTCTAGCTCGTTTAGAGTTACGGGAGCCATAACTAGTCAAAACGAAAGCCTCTGTGAGTTCTACGGCTTTGACAGCTTTCAGCCGTCAATGGATAGATTAAAGCCCAAAAAAGACTATCCAAATCTCGATCGGGCCTCGCATGGTTTTTACCCTTCGTTTTTTCGACACGTGGATTTTAACTTAAAACGGGATTACCGTGGCTGGTCTACGATTTACCATCGCTGGAGAGTGGTGCACCATAGTACTATTCCGTTTCAAATCCATGCACACACTTCTAAAAGTCGTACGACACTGTTTCCCCATTTCGGACGGATGTTCCACCTTGCACCGTGGATGTTGCACCCTGTAGATATCGATTATTCGGACGGCCATAACTTCTGGCTCATTTAGAGTTACAGGAGCCATAACTAGTCAAAATGAAGGCCTCTGTGAGTTCTACGGCTTTGGCGGCTTTGAGCCGTTAATGGATAGTTTAAAGCCCCAAAAAGACGATCCGAATCTCGATCGGGTCTCGGATGTTTTTACCTTTCGTTTTTTCGACACGTGGATTTTTATGTTAAAACGGAATTACCGTGGCTGGTCTTCGATTTACCATCGCTGGAGAGTGGTGCACCATGGTACTGTTCCGTTTCAAATCCATGCACGCATTTCTAAAAGTCGTACGACACTGTTTCCCCATTTCGGACGGATGTTGCACATGGCACCGTGGATGTTGCACCCTGAAGATATCGATTATTCGAATGGCCATAACTTCTGGCTCGTTTAGAGTTGCGGGAGCCATAACCAGTCAAAACGAAGGCCTCTGTGAGTTCTACGGCTTTGATAGCTTTCTGCCGTCAATGGATAGTTTAAAGCCCAAAAAAGACTATCCGAATCTCGATCGGGTCTCGGATGTTTTTTACCCTTCGTTTTTTCAACATGTGGATTTTTACGTTAAAACGGGATTACCGTGGCTGGTCTTCGATTTACCATCGCTGGAGAGTGGTGCACCATGGTACTGTTCCGTTTCAAATCCATGCACGCATTTCTAAAAGTCGTACGGCACTGTTTCCCCATTTCGGACGGATGTTGCACCTTGCACCGTGGATGTTGCACCCTTTAGATATCGATTATTCGGACGGCCATAACTTCTGCCTCGTTTAGAGTTACGACAGCCATAAGTAGTCAAAACAAAGGCCTTTGTGAGTTCTACGGATTTGACTGCTTTCAGCCATCAATGGATAGTTTAAAGCCCAAAAAAGACGATCCGAATCTCGATCGGGTCTCGGATATTTTTTACCCTTCGTTTTTTCGACACGTGGATTTTTATGTTAAAATGGGATTACCGTGGCTGGTCTTCGATTTACCATCGCTGGAGAGTGGTGCACCATGGTACTGTTCCGTTTCAAATCCATGCACGCATTTCTAAAAGTCGTACGGCACTGTTTCGCCATTTCGAACGGATGTTGCACCGTGGATGTTGCACCCTGTAGATAACGATTATTCGGACGGTCATAACTTCTGGCTCATTTAGAGTTACGGGAGCCATAACCAGTCAAAATGAAGGCCTCTGTGAGTTCTACGGCTTTGACAGCTTTCATCTGTCAATGGATAGTTTAAAGCCCAAAAAAGACGATCCGAATCTCGATCAGGTCTCGGATGTTTTTTACCCTTCGTTTTGCCGACACGTGGATTTTTACGTTAAAATGGGATTACCGTGGCTGGTCTTCGGTTTACCATCGCTGGAGAGTGGTGCACCATGGTACTGTTCCGTTTCAAATCCATGCACGCATTTCTAAAAGTCGTACGGCACTGTTTCCCCATTTCGGACGGATGTTGCACATGGCACCGTGGATGTTGCACCCTGTAGATATCGATTATTCGGACGGCCATAACTTCTGGCTCTTTTGGAGTTACGGGAGCCATAACCAGTCAAAACGAAAGCCTCTGTGAGTTCTACGGCTTTAACAGCTTTCAGCCGTCAATGGATAGATTAAAGCCCAAAAAATACTATCCAAATCTCGATCGGGCCTCGGATGTTTTTTACTCTTCGTTTTTTCGACACGTGGATTTTAACTTAAAACGGGATTACCGTGGCTGGTCTTCGATTTACCATCGCTGGAGAGTGGTGCACCATAGTACTTTTCTGTTTCAAATCCATGCACACATTTCTAAAAGTCGTACGACACTGTTTCCCCATTTCGGACGGATGTTGCACCTTGCACCGTGGATGTTGCACCCTTTAGATATCGATTATTCGGACGGCCATAACTTCTGGCTAATTTAGAGTTACGGGAGCCATAACTAGTCAAAACGAAGGCCTCTGTGAGTTCTACGGCTTTGACGGCTTTGAGCCATCAATGGATAGTTTAAAGCCCCAAAAAGACGATCCGAATCTCGATCGGGTCTCGGATGTTTTTTACCTTTCGTTTTTTCGACACGTGGATTTTTATGTTAAAACGGGATTATCATGGCTGGTCTTCGATTTACCATCTCTGGAGAGTGGTGCACCATGGTATTGTTCCGTTTCAAATCCATGCATGCATTTCTAAAAGTCGTACGGCACTGTTTCACCATTTCGGACGGATGTTGCACCTTGCACCGTGGATGTTGAACCCTGTAGATATCGATTATTCGGACGGCCATAACTTCTGGCTCGTTTAGAGTTACGGGAGCCATAAGCAGTCAAAATGAAGGCCTCTGTGTGTTCTACGGCTTTGTTAGCTATCATCTGCCAATGGATAGTATAAAGCCTAAAAAATACGATCCGAATCTCGATCGGGTCTCGGATGTTTTTTACCCTTCGTTTTTTCGACACGTGGATTTTTACGTTAAAACAGGATTACCATTGCTGGTCTTCGATTTACCATCGCTGGAGAGTGGTGCACTATGGCACTGTTCCGTTTCAAGTCCATGCATGCATTTCTAATAGTCGTACGGCACTGTTTCCCCATTTCGGACGGATGTTGCACCTTGCACCGTGGATGTTGCACCCTAAAGATATCGATTACTCGGATGGCCATAACTTCTGGCTCGTTTAGAGTTACGGGAGCCATAACCAGCCAAAACGAAGGCCTCTGTGAGTTCTACGTCTGTGACAGCTTTCAGTCATCAATGGATAGTTTAAAGCTCAAAAAAGACGATCCGAATCTTGATCGGGTCTCGGATGTTTTTTACCCTTCATTTTTTCAACACGTGCATTTTTACGTTAAAACGGGATTACCGTGGCTGGTCCTCGGTTTACCATTGCTAGAGAGTGGTGCACCATGGTATTGTTCCTTTTCAAATCCATGCACGCATTTCTAAAAGTCGTACGACACTGTTTCGCCATTTTGGTCGGATGTTGCACCTTGCACCGTTGATGTTGCACCCCGTAGCTATCAATTATTCGGACGGCCTTAACTTCTAGCTCGTTTAGAGTTACAGGAGCCATAACCAGTCAAAAGGAAGGCCTCTGTGAGTTCTATGTCTTTGACAGCTTTCAGCCATCAATGGATAGTTTAAAGCCCAAAAAAGACGATCCGAATCTCGATAGGGTCTCGGATGTTTTTTACCCTTCGTTTTTTCGACACGTGGATTTTTACGGTAAAACGGGATTACCATGGCAGGTCTTCGATTTACCATCATTGGAGAGTGGTGCACCATGGTACTGTTCCGTTTCAAATTCATGCACGCATTTCTAAAAGACGTACGACACTGTTTCGCCATTTCGAACGGATGTTGCACCATGCACCGTGGATGTTGCACCCTTTAGATATCGATTATTCGGATGGCCATTACTTCTGGCTCGTTTAGAGTTACGGGAGCCATAACCAGTCAAAACGAAGGCCTCTGTGAGTTCTACGGCTTTGAAAGCTTTCAGCCATCAATGGATAGTTTAAAGCCCAAAAAAGACGATCCAAATCTCGATCGGGTCTCGGATATTTTTTACCCTTCGTTTTTTCGGCACGTGGATTTTTACGTTAAAACGGGATTACCGTGGCTGGTCTTCGATTTACCATCGCTGGAGAGTGGTGCACCATGGTATTGTTCCATTTCAAATCCATGCATGCATTTCTAAAAGTCGTACGACACTGTTTCACCATTTCGGACGGATGTTGCAACTTGCACCGTGGATGTTGAACCCTGTAGATATCGATTGTTCGGACGGCCATAACTTCTGGCTCGTTTAGAGTTACGGGAGCCATAACCAGTCAAAACGAAGGCCACTGTTAGTTCTACGGCTTTGAAAGCTATCAGCCATCAATGGATAGTTTAAAGCCCAAAAAAGACGATCCAAATCTCGATCGGGTCTCGGATGTTTTTTACCCTTCGTTTTTTCGACACGTGGATTTCTGCGTTAAAACGGGATTACAGTGGCTGGTCTTCGATTTACCATCGCTGGAGAGTGGTGCACCATGGTACTGTTCCGTTTCAAATCCATGCACGCATTTCTAAAAATCGTACGGCACTGTTTCCCCATTTCGGACGGATGTTGCACCTTGCACCGTGGATGTTGCACCCTGTAGATACCGATTATTCGGACGGCCATAACTTCTGGCTCGTTTAGAGTTGCGGGAGCCATAACCAGTCAAAACGAAGGCCTCTGTGAGTTCTACGTCTTTAACAGCTTTCAACCGTCAATGGGTAGTTTAAAGCCCAAAATAGACGATCCGAATCTCGATCGGGTCTCGGATGTTTTTTACCCTTCGTTTTTTCGACACATGAATTTTTACGTTAAAACTGGATTACCGTGGCTGGTCTTCGATTTACCATCGCTGGAGAGTGGCGCACCATGGCACTGTTCCGTTTCAAATCCATGCACGCATTTCTAAAAGTCGTACGGCAATGTTTCTCCATTTCGGACGGATGTTGCACCTTACACCTTTG
Source organism: Allium cepa (assembly GCA_030765085.1). Taxonomy (NCBI): domain Eukaryota; kingdom Viridiplantae; phylum Streptophyta; class Magnoliopsida; order Asparagales; family Amaryllidaceae; genus Allium; species Allium cepa. Next base: position 248,652,865 of record CM060930.1, read on the forward strand.
ATGTTGCACCCTGTAGATTTCACTTATTCGGACGGCCATAACTTCTGGCTCGTTTAGAGTTACGGGAGCCATAACTTGTCAAACCGAAGGCCTCTGTGAGTTCTACGGCATTGACCGCTTTCAGCCGTCAATGGATAGTTTAAAGCCCAAAAAAGACGATCCGAATCTCGATCGGGTCTCGGATGTTTTTTACCCTTCGTTTTTTCGACACGTCGATTTTTACGGTAAAATGGGACTATTGTTGCTGGTCTTCGATTTACCATTGCTGGAGAGTGGTACACCATGGTACTGTTCCGTTTCAAATCCATGCACGCATTTCTGAAAGTCGTACGGCACCGTTTCCCCATTTCGGACGGATGTTGCACCTTGCAGCGTGGATGTTGGACCCTGTAGATATCGATTATTCGGACGGCCATAACTTCTGGCTCGTTTAGAGTTACGGGAGCCATAACCAGTCAAAACGAAGGCCTCTGTGTATTCCACGGCTTTGACAGCTTTCAGCCGATAATGGATAATTTAAAGCCCAATAAAGACGATCCGAATCTCGATCGGGTCTCGGACGTTTTTACCCTTCGTTTTTTCGACACGTGGATTTTTACGGTAAAACGGGATTACCGTGGCTTGTCTTCGATTTACCATCGCTGGAGAGTGGTGAACCATGGTGCTGTTCCGTTTCAAATCCATGCACGCATTTTTAAAAGTCGTACGACACTGTTTTGCCATTTCGAACGGATGTTGCACCTTGCACCGTGGATGTTGCACCCTGTAGATATCGACTATTCGGACGGCCATAACTTCTGGCTCGTTTAGATTCACGGGAGCCATAACCAGTCAAAACGAAGGCCCCTGTGAGTTCTATGGCTTTGACAGCTTTCAACCATCAATGGATAGTTTAAAGCCCAAAAAAGACGATCCGAATCTCGTTCGGGTCTCGGATGTTTTTTACCCTTCGTTTTTTCAACACGTGGATTTTTACGCTAAAATGGGATTACCGTTGCTGGTCTTCGATTTACCATCGCTGGAGAGTAGTGCATCATGGTACTGTTCCATTGCAAATCCGTGCACGCATTTCTAAAAGTCGTACGTCACTGTTTCGCCATTTCGGACGGATGTTGCTCCTTGCACCGTTGATGTTGCACCCTGTAGATATCAATTATTCGGACGGCCGTAACTTCTGGCTCGTTTAGAGTTACGGGAACCATAACCAGTCAAAACGAAGGCCTCTGTGATTTCTACGGCTTAGACAGCTTTCAGACGCCAGTGGATAGGTTAAAGCCCAAAATAGACGATCCGAATCTCGATCGGGTCTCGGATGTTTTTTACCCTTCGTTTTTTTGACACGTAGATTTTTACGGTAAAACGGGATTGCCGTGGCAGGCCTTCATTTACCATCGCTTGAGAGTGGTGCACCATTGTATTATTCTGTTTCAAATCCATGCATGCATTTCTAAAAGTCCTACGGCACTGTTTCTCCATTTCGGACGGATGTTGCACCTTGCACCGTGGATGTTGCACCTTGTGGATATTGATTATTCGGACGGCCATAACTTCTGGCTCGTTTAGAGTTACAGGAGCCATAACTAGTCAAAACAAAGGCCTCTGTGAGTTCTAAAGCTTTGACAGCTTTCAGCCGTCAATGGATAGTTTAAAGCCCAAAAAAGACGATCCGAATCTCGATCGGGTCTCGGATGTTTTTTACCCCTCGTTTTTTCGACACGTGGATTTTTACGTTAAAACGGGATTACCGTGGCTGGTCTTCGATTTACCATCGTTGGAGAGTGATGCACCATGGTGCTGTTCCATTTCAAATCCATGCACGCATTTCTAAAAGTCGTACGACACTGTTTCGCCATTTCGAACGGATGTTGCACCTTCCACCGTGGATGTTGCACCATGTAGATATCGATTATTCGGACGGCCATAACTTCTGGCTCGTTTAGAGTTACGGGAGCTATAACCAGTCAAAATGAAGGCCTCTATGAGTTCTACGGCTTTGACAGCTTTCAACCATCAATGGATAGTTTAAAGCCCAAAAAAGACGATCCGAATCTCGATCGGGTCTCGGATGTTTTTTACCCCTCGTTTTTCCGACACGTGGATTTTTACGTTAATACGGGATTACTGTGGCTGGTCGTCGATTTACCGTCGCTGGAGAGTGATGCACCATGGTATTGTTCCGTTTCAAATCCATGAACGCATTTCTAAAAGTCGTACGGCACTGTTTCGCCATTTCGGACGGATGTTGCACCTTGCACCATTGATGTTGCACCCTGTAGATATAAATTATTCGGACGGCCATAACTTCTGCCTCGTTTAGAGTTACGGGAGCCATAACTAGTCAAAACGAAGGCCTCTGGGAATTCTACGGCTTGACAGCTTTCAGCCGTCAATGGATAATTTAAAGCCCAAAAAAGACGATCCGAATCTCGATCGGGTCTTGGATGTTTTCTACCCTTCGTTTTTTCGACACGTAGATTTTTACGGTAAAACGGGATTACCGTGGCTGGTCTTCGATTTACCATCGCTTGAGAGTGGTGCACCATAGTACTGTTCCGTTTCAGATCCATGCATGCATTTCTAAAAGTCGTACGGCACTGTTTCTCCATTTCGGACGGATGTTGCACCTTGCGCCGTGGATGTTGCACCCTGTAGATATCGATTATTCGGACGGCCATAACTGCTGGCTCGTTTAGAGTTACAGGAGCCATAACTAGTCAAAACGAAGGCCTCTGTTAGTTCTATGGCTTTGACAGGTTTCAGCCATCAATGGATAGTTTAAAGCCCAAAAAAGACGATCCGAATCTCGATCGGGTCTCGGATGTTTTTTACCCTTTGTTTTTTCGACACGTTGATTTTTACGGTTAGACGGGATTACCGTTTATGGTCTTCGATTTACCATCGCTCGAGAGTGGTGCACCATGGTACTGTTCTGTTTCAAATCCATGCACACATTTCTAAAAGTCATACGGCACTGTTTCCCCATTTCGGACGGATGTTGCACCCTGTAGATATCGATTATTCGGACAGCCATAACTTCTGGCCCATTTAGAGTTACGGGAGCCATAAGCAGTCAAAATGAAGGCCTCTGTGAGTTCTACGGCTATGGTAGCTATCATCCGTCAATGGATAGTATAAAGCCCAAAAAAGACGATCCGAATCTCGATCGAGTCTCGGATGTATTTTACCATCCGTTTTTTCGACACGTGGATTTTTACGTTTAGGATTACCATTGCTGGTCTTCGATTTACCATCGCTGGAGAGTGCTGCACCATGGTACTGTTCCGTTTCAAATCCATGCACGCATTTCTAAAAGTCGTACGACACTGTTTCCCCATTTCGGACAGATGTTGCACCTTGCACCGTGGATGTTGCACCCTGTAGACATCGATTATTCGGATGGCCATAACTTCTGGCTCGTTTAGAGTTACGGGAGCCATAACCAGTCAAAACGAAGGCCTCTGTGAGTTCTACGTCTTTGACAGCTCTCAGCCATCAATGGATAGTTTAAAGCCCAAAAAAGACGATCCGAATCTCGATCGGGTCTCGGATGTTTTTTACCCTTCGTTTTTTCGACACGTGGATTTTTATGGTAAAACGGGATTACCGTGGCTGGTCTTCGATTTACCATCGCTGGAGAGTGGTGCACCATGGTACTGTTCCGTTTCAAATCCATGCACGCATTTCTAAAAGTCGTACGACACTGTTTTTCCATTTCGAACGGATGTTGCACCTTGCACCGTGGATGTTGCACCCTGTAGATATCGATTATTCGGACGGCCATAACTTCTGGCTCGTTTAGAGTTACGGGAGCCATAACCAGTAAAAACGAAGGCCTCTGTGAGTTCTACGGCTTTGACAGCTTTCAGCCGTCAATGGATAGTTTAAAGCCCAAAATAGACGATCCGAATCTCGATCGGGTCTTTGATGTTTTTTACCCTTCGTTTTTTCGACACGTGGATTTTTACGTTAAAACGGGATTACCGTGGCTGGTCTTCGATTTACCATCACTGGAGAGTGGTGCACCATGGTACTGTTCTGTTTCAAATCCATGCACGCATTTCTAAAAGTCGTACGGCACTGTTTCGCCATTTCGGACGGATGTTGCACCTTGCACCGTTGATTTTGCACCCTGTAGATATCAATTATTCAGACGGCCATAACTTCTGGCTCGTTTAGAGTTACGGGAGCTGTTTTCCCATTTTTTGGTCAAAACTGGAATATCAACAAATTGGTAAGGAATGTTGGATATCGGGGTTAAGCTCCGATCGGGACGAAATTAATTGGAGATGATGATGAGGATTAGGAGAGGCTATGTTTCAAATTTCAGGTTAATCAGAGTTCGTATGAAGGAGATATGATCGATGCAAGGTAGGAGGGACATACTATTCGAACTCCACATGGCTCATTCGGCTCTCAAATATGAAGGCTCATTCGGCATTCCCAACACAAGGGATCATTCGGCATTCTCAGTATAACATCCATTCGGTAGTACCGAGACCGAACCAAAGTACCACTGATCCAAACCCTTTCCAAGTAGGCCGGTCCAAAGCATAACCGAACCAACCTACTTCCCTCCACTGCCGAACCACCCTACTTCCCTCCTACTGCCGAACTAACCCTACCGAACCAACTTCATGCACTACCGGACTAACTACTACCGGAACAACTCCATGCCAAGCCAAGCCACTCACCGCCGAACCAAGGCCTTGCCGAACCAGTGCTGCCAGGCCAGATTGCTTCACCCAGGCCCACCAGCAGCTATATACATCCAAGACCCCTGCCCCCAGCCTCGCTCTATAAATAGAGGGGCAGGGGTACAACAATGGGGACAAGTTTGAGAGCTCAAGCCTGGAAGGAACTTTCAAACAACTTTGATATACTTGTATTCAAAGCTTTGTACTTGTAATCGGATCGGAAAAGGAGAACAACATATAAAGTGGACGTAGGCACATTCTGGCCGAACCGCTATAAATCTGCTTGTCTTTTACTGTTTAGTCCCTGCTTTTTACGTATTTGCATAAACCACCCAAATCACTACGAATAAGATAAAATCGACTAAATTGTTGAGATCTGTGATTTGTGTTTGAATATTGCTGAGTTGTATTCATACACTGGTGCTTTGACGGTATTTTGGGTTTGTGGCCAATTTTGGCGCAGATACTTTGGTGCTTTCACTGAGAAGGACCAGCACCCGCTACATCGGATAGAAGTTTGGATTTGGAAGACAATGACTAGGCAAAATAGTAGAAGGCTAAGGGCTGAGAGAAGCCAACATGGAGGAAGTCAACAAGCATCCTCCGGAGGTGAGGAAGTACCAGCTTCGATCTACATAACCCGGGATGAAATGGAAGCCATAACAAATTCACTACAAGAGAGGTTGTTGAAGAGTCAACAGGAGATGATGCAGACTTTCTTGGAGCAAATGAGAGCTGCAGGGACCCTGAACTTAGGAACAGCTACAACAACCGTGGATGCAGGACAAGGAGCTAGGGTTATGGAACCCAATGGAGGACAGGATGTAGAGCCAAAGGGCAATCGACAAGGGCTTGGGGGCAGGCCCGCAGGATCCAACACAGGAGGACCTTTGGACGGAGTTCAACAGGCTAGAAACAACGTTGCTACTAGCGAGCCACATGAAGAGTATGTACCGGAATTCCCTCGGGGGCCACCCCCGACAGACAACGCTGGATTGGTAGATATAATCAGGAAGATTGTGCGAGGTGGTTTGACCAACGGAGACTTGGAAGGAGTGAACAGGAGTCCGTTCACTCGGAAAATAAGGATGGTTCAGAATCCACCTAATTTCAAGCTACCTAGCGTGGAGGTATATGATGGCAAGGCAGACCCTACGGATCACTTGATGAGGTACACCAGACACATGGAGGTGCTGGGGGCATCGGAGGAAGTGATGGCCCGATGCTTTCCCTTGTACTTTACGGACTTAGCTGCGATGTGGTTTAGGCAGCTGGAAGAAGGATCTATCAGGACTTGGAGGGAATTGGTGGAAAGGTTTTTGGGACAGTTTCGGGTTCATGTCAAGAGACCAAAGAACGTGATGACATTGACATCGGTAAAGCAAAGGATGGATGAATCGCTTAGAGCTTTTCTAACTCGATTCAGTGCCGCAGTTGCTTGGGTGGATCGGCCCGATCCATCGATGGTTTTAATGGCAGCAGTATCAGGAGTCAGGGAGAATTTGGATTTTAAGGTATCTCTGATACGAGATCCCCCCGGGATCTCGACGAATTCTTTCACGAGGCAGAAATGTTCCTTCGGCAAGAAGATGCGAGTACGGATTTAAAGTTGAAAACGGTTAATGCAGTTGAGGTTGGAGGACCATCCAGCAAAGGTTTGGATAAAGACAAAGGAAAAAGAAAGTTGGACGATGGTTCTGGAAATGCTAGGAAGTAATGGAAGGATCCAAAGTTTTCCACATACACAGGATTGAACGAGACGCTGGAGCGGATATACCTAGATACTCGGAATCGCCTTCCCTACAGGAGGCCGGCTAGGAGAGAACCAACAGAACGGGAAAGGACATCAGGAAGGCACTGTCTCTTCCATGATTTGGATGGACACCACTCCAACAGCTGCAGGCACTTAAAGGACATAATTGAGGAGCATGTAAGGAATGGACAGCTGCCATAATATGTTGCACCTCGGAATGCAACGGCGGGGCAGGAGCAACCGCCGCCTACCTCAAGCTACGATGGTGGGAGACCCAGGAATGATGGTCGGTTGATCATCCATTGACCAGGTTAATATGAAATAAGTAGCGAACTATTGGCAAGCAACCAAGTCATTTACACATGTACGGGGACGGAGATAGCACCTAGGCATGCTCTGAATGATGATAAACTGCAATGCTATGGTTTGTGAAATTTATCTCTTGCTTTTGGATTGGACACTGCTTTTCTTTTTGATTTTCGGTTTTGGAGCTTGGATTGAGCTCATGGTTTTTCTTTCTTTTTGATTTGGATTTTCCTTTGGATGATTGTTTTCGGTTTTGGATGCTAGTTTGTTTTTCTGTTTTTTGGTTTTGGATTTGGATTTTGGATTTGGATTTTGGATTTTGGATTTTGGATTGGATATGGATTGAATTTTTATTTGTTTTTTGATAAACGGTCGTCGGGTATGGATTATGCCTGGCAAGGGGTGAGTCGCTTTGCCCGAACGTGGTAAATTGATTCATTCAGGTCGTCGAATATGGACTATGCTCGGCAAGGGTCCGGAGTGACCAGGATTCGGCCTAGGACTTAGGCCCTATATTATCAATTGTTATTTTCACGTCGTCGAGTATGGACTATGCTCGGCAAGGGTCTGGAGAGACCAGGATTCGGCTTAGGACTTAAGCCATGGCATCGTACAGCGTCCAGGGACACTAGACCAAGGTCGTCAAGTGTGGATTATGCTTGGCAAGAACCCGGAGAGGTTATCTCAACGTCCAGGGACACTGGACCAAGGTCGTCAAGTGTGGATTATGCTTGGCAAGAACCCGGAGAGGTTAGCTCAACGTCCAGGGACACTGGACCAAGATCATCAAGTGTGGATTACGCTCGACAAGAACACGATGAGGCTAGCTTAACATCCAGGGACACTGGATCACGACCGTCAGGTGTAGATTGCACTTGGCAAGAGCACGGAGAGATTATGGATTTGGATATCAACCCGGAGAGGTCCTGGATTCGGTTATCGGCTATTGGATAAGGATGGTTTGGGATTCGGTTGCCGAGTTCGGATGGACATGGAATTGGCTCAAGCTTTGGTTATTGGGTTTGGAATTGGACATCGACTCAGAGCAGTCAAAGATAACATACTCAGGCAATATGATTATGGACTTTGGATATCGGACTCGGAACTATTCAAAACAAGCCTTGTTATCACAAGGCATGTTTTGGGAGGCAAAGTGTTATCCCATTTTTTGGCCAAAACTGGAATATCAACAAATTGGTAAGGAATGTTGGATATCGGGGTTAAGCTCTGATCGTGACGAAATTGATTGGAGATGATGAGGATTAGGAGAGGCTATGTTTCAAATTTCAGGTTAATCAGAGTTTGTATGAAGGAGATATGATCGATGCAATGTAGGAGGGACATACTATTCGAACTCCACATGGCTCATTCGACTCTCAAATATGAAGGCTCATCCGGCATTCCCAACACAAGGGATCATTCGGCATTCTCAGTATAACATCCATTCGGTAGTTGTTTGCACAAAAAATGGACAAACACCTCCAAGTCGTATTATTTAGTTGATTATATGTGATTTTCAATGATTTTAGATGAGTATGTAAATATAAAAGAAGTAGGGGCTGAAATGTAAAAGACACGCGGATTTATAGTGGTTCGGCCAGAATGTGCCTACGTCCACTTTATATGTTATTATCTTCTTTCTTTCAGTTTACAAGTACAATGCTTCGTATATAAGTATATGAAAGTAGTTTGAAAGTTCCTTCCTTGCTTGAGCTCTCAAACTTGTCCGCCATTGTTGTACCCCTACCCCTCTATTTATAGAATGAGGCAGGGGGCAGGGGTCTTGGAGGTATATAGCTGCTGGTGGGCCCAGGCTGAGACAATCTGGACTGGCAATCACCTGGTTCGGCAGAGCTTCGTTCGGCATTGGGCTTTGGATCGGTGGTAGGTATGGACCGGTGGTAGTTAGGTGGTTCGGTGCTCGTTTGGTCCGGTGGTGGCCTTGTTGATGGGTTGGTTCGGCATGGGGCAGCATCCCTCTGGTTCGGCAGTAGAGAGGAATGTTGATTCGGTGGTGGCTTTGGAAGTTGGTTCGGTGTTGTCTGCTTGGACCGGTGGTGGAAAGGAAGCCGAATGAGGTGGAGGCCGAATGAGGTGGAGGCCGAATGTGTTAAGGCCGGATGAGTCAAGGCCGAATGGGAAGGTGATTGGTCGTGCTGAATGAAGCGGAGATTGCGAACCCGAGTGAAACTGTGGCTTCTTGGTTTTGAGATTTTCTAGGTGAGAATTCGCCCAACATTTGCCCCCCAAAGTGGGGCACGTGCTCGCATGTGTCGCGCTTTGTTTCCTTGTGGTAGAAAGGCTTGTTTGGTAACGCCATGGGCTGGATGTTCGTATCCTGCTGATGTCCTGCAAAGGAATTTACAGTTTTAGTGTGATTTTAAATAACAACCGTTCGTGATCGGAATATTTTAATTGAACTGAGCCGTTTGGGACGGGAGAGTGAGCCCCGAGGGGGCTTAGCATCATCGATGCCAGGTTCATGTCAGAGTGGATCCTTGGATCGTTTGTCAAGATGGTTTATCGCTAGCTCAGAGCATGCCAGGGATCGTTCGCGACCCCGTACATGTGTAAGTAGCTTAGCCATTTCATAATTACCAGAATCGAATATTCGTTTCATCTATGAGTTTAAAAAGGCGTGTCAAAGTGTAAATTCCCACGACGATAGGGTTGATAACCATTCGGAGCGTGCCTATGGACCATTCGTGGTCGTGTACACATGTAAACGATTAATCCATGTTAGTGAGAGTTTTACGACATATTCATTGTTATCATAATCCTTATTTTATTAGCTAGTTCTAGAGTTCGGTACTTATCTGAGTGAGGAGCCTGCGTGCCCCCTGTTCCTGGTTTTCGCTGGTGGAGATAGCTTCATTCGGTCCTTTGGTTGGTCCGGCATGGATGGGTTCATTCGGTATTCGTTTGGTTCGGTATGTTTGGTATTGGTCCGGTGTTTCTATCCGGTGGGCCGAACCAGCTGGTTCGGCGGTCCTGAGCTCGCCTATATATAGAGGCTACACCCCCCTTTGGTTTTTCCTTACCGAACCAAGTCTTCTGCCGAACCAATCTTCTGCCGAACCAATCTTCTACCGAATCAGGTACGTACCCTATTGCCGAATGCCTCTTATTACCGAATGGTTCAGAATGCCGAATGCACACGTAAGATCTCAAATGCCGAATGAGCTTAAGGCCTTAGTGCCGAATGAACTTGGATATGTACCACCGAATGAACTTAAGACTTGTACTACCGAATGGACTTAGGACCCCAGTGCCGAATGAACCTCGTATTCTGGACTTATGTATGCTTGCTTGCTTATACTTTCGTTCTAACGTCATGTTTTTCACTTTTGTGCATGCAGATAAATGACTCGTAAGGCAGAAACACGATCAGACAGACGGAAATCCAAGGATGGGGGAGAGCCTTCTTCTGTGCCCCCAGCCCAACCAGGATCCGGGCAACATCGACCTGTTCCGAGGTCATTAGTGGATGGATATGGTCCACAGGAACTTCTGATCTCCCCCCCTGATTGCTTTCCTAGTTCCCTAAAGGAGGAGCAACTTGACGTCATATCCCGTTCCTTCGGGATAGACAGGGCTCTTATGCTGCTGCCGGGAGATGGAGTGATGCCGTATAATCCTCCCGAAGGCTACTTTGCTTATAGCAGATACCATTGCATGTGCGGTGCTATCCCTCCTATCAACGCTTGGATAGTAAGCTTCACCACGTATTTGAAGGTGGCTCCCTTCCAACTTCAGCCTAACTCTTATGCCATTCTGGTGAGCCTTTTTGTTATCTTCCAGAGGAGGTACAGGCGTCCTCCTTCTAACCGGGAAATTCGATATTTGTACAACCTGAGAGGCTATAAGAAGGGGTCTCCGTATATTAGTCTGGAAGCGGCCGTGCCCTTCAAACCAGTCCTGGACTTATATTCCAAGTTTACCATGTTCAAGAAAGAGTGGTTCTTCATCAAGGACGATGCTGTTTCTTTCCGCCTTTTCACTTCCGGCTGTAAGATGGATTTCATTTATATTTTCCATGTTTTGACTGTAGTGTTTTTTCTGACATGCTTCTATTTCTGGCTAGCGACAGGTGGTATTGCAGTCGTGGAGGATGATTCCTTGGTGCGAATGGCTGCTGAACTAAAGGCTATTCCGGCACGGGACCAGTCGGCCTCCTTCTTGATCAGGAACACAACCCTCTTGGAGTATAATTTGATCTTACCGCACCAGTCCTTGGTTAAGCAAAGAGATACGGCTGAGGAGAAGGCTGCTAAAGCTAAGGAGGGGGCTACGGTGAAGAGCGGTAAGAGGGAGCCTTTTGCAGAGCGTCCCGTTGTCGGGGGGAAGAAACTGAAGAAGTCTGATGGCCCTTCTCCAAGTACTTTTCCGACTGTCCCGGAGGAGAAAGGTGTAGAAGAGGAGGAAGGAGGTGAGGTTGGAGAAGGGTCGGGGGGTGGAGGAGATGGCGACGGTCAAGGTGGTAGTGGCGTCGGTGCCCTAACCTCTGAGCAAGACCTTGAACTGGATGAGGCTCTCCGTCGGGCCTTCGGGGAGTCGGAGGAAGAGTCGGAAACGGAGAAGGCAAAGGAAACCGGCAAAGCTGTGGCTGGCACTGACCCATCCTCTAAGGGTTCCTCAGCTAGGGCGATTCCGGCGATGCAAGGTGAACTTTTGTCTTCTGCCGATTTCATTTTCGATAGGGACTTAGAAATTTTTTACGGTTCACTTCCGTCCTGGAATGAGATCCAGGACTTATTGCAGTATTCCACTCCTCCGCCGGGTTTGTATAATAGACGTGTCTTCTCACTTTTCTTTCCTTTTAACTTAACACATTTTTCGAACTGTGGATTATTGTATGTTCGTAACACTTGTTCTTTATTCCAGGGGCAGGCCAGGTGGTTAAACGTCGGACGTTCGACACCGCCTTGAGCAGTTTAAGTCGAGGAGAGCTTCTGCGAAACCCTCTACTGGTCGCACTGGGGATGTAGTCAGTTATCGCCCTCTTCTTGGGGTCATTGAAGAGGGAATTCGAAAAAAGAAGCGGAGCCGTTCCTTATTTGAGTCTTCCCCTGGTTCACAACTTCCTACTCAGCCTCCTCGTGACACTACGGAGGAGAGCACGGAATCCGGTCCCCCTCATCCTCCTTTCAAGAGCCCAACTGTTATTCGTATAAGGCGTCCTGATGTGCCTCGCCCGTGCCTCGTGACCCTTTTGCCGGTCATCCTGATTTAGATCCGAGCTTTCAAGATATCTCATTTGATGAGGCCACGGGCGAGCACCTCCTTCCCCGCAACCCCATGGTAAGAGTGCTGGACGAGGCCAAGTCTTTAGATCTTGATTTACTTACTACACGGGTAGTCACCATGGGGGACGAAGCCAAGGCTAACATCGATCGAGTGGCCGCAGAGACCAAGAAGTTAATGGAGCATCATGCTAAATTGGCCAAGGCCGGGGAAGAGATCGGGAGTGCTAATATTCGGTTGAGGTTAAAAGTTGCCGATCAGGCCAAGCAGCTCGCCGATCAAGCCATCCAGATTTCCCAGCATGAGGAAGCCTCCAAGCGGCTGAAAGAGACGATGGAGAAGGCCAGTAGGGCGGAATTACGGAAGATGGAGGTCGCCTGCAGGGAACGGATTAACATGGCCATTACGACAGTGGACGAGGTTCAAAATGCGGATCTTGAGCGGGTAGAGGAGTTGTCTGGGAGGCTCGAGGCTGCGGAGATGGCTCAGGCCGAGTTGAAGGAGGAGATGGACGAGATGAGGAGGTCCCTCAAGTTAAAGGAGGAGGAAATGAGGAGGTCTCTCCAGGCTGACTGCTTGAGATACCAATCAGAGAGGGACATTGCCGTCGCCAAGTTGCAAGCTTCCGAGGCCCGGGTGAGGGAGTTTGAGGAGAATGAGGGGATGATGGATGAGATGCTACAGGACATGTACTTCCACACTTGGAAGGAGGGCGGCTTGTCTTGGATGGACGATTACCCTCGGGTGATGGCCAAGGTGTATCTCCAGGGTTTAGAGGAGGCCAGGGTGAACGCGGGTAAGGAAGGCGGAGAGGCTTTCAATTTGGATGCGGTTACTGCCCAGTTCTCGAAGGAGGAGCAAGCGGCGGTGAAGGAGGGGATGCGGCTGCATGCTGCAGAGGAAGCGGGCGTGCAGTTGGATGATGAGGATCAAGCGGCGGATGCTGGTGAGTTATTCTTTTCCCTTTCTTTCCTTTCCGTGTTTTCATAACTTGATCGTTCGTTTAATGAATTCCTTTTCTGAACTGGACAGGTGGGACTCCTGATCCACATGCTGGGGGCTCTGATCCTCCGGCTAAGTAGACTGGGGAAGTTGGTGATGGAGTGTGGACGCGGCTGCCACCTTTTTATTTCTTTTTATCACTGTTTACGTTAGTCATTGACATGTAACTATAATAATATTATTTGCAAAGAATAACTTTGTGTGATTTTATAATATAAGCTGATGTTGTTATGTTTAAATGTTGTTGTCATCTTGATGTGCTGCGTGAGAAATATAACTATGTATATGCCTGTGATTCTAGTTGTGTTTGATGCTAAGTTTTTTGCTAGAAATATAATTTCATGTGTTGCAATGTTATTGTACGAACAAGCTATAGTTACGTATTTATGTACAAGAAAAGAGAGTACCGCCCTTTATGTTTCATTCGCAGGCGGTAGCTTAGAGTGTCTTATGTAACTGTTCACGGATATAGTTGAGTACCCTGCCACCCAGTACGCAGGCTTAGTTTCTCATGAGTGAATGCTTCCTATTTGGTTTCCTATACTTTAGAGTTTGTTATACAAGATAGGAGAAAAGTATTTAAATGAAATGGAAATATATTAAAAGTAAAACTTCCAGTCACGGAAGGCCGTCGATGTGCTTAAGTTCGTGGCAAACGGGTTTTGTAGTCACTTTCCCTAGCTGTGTGTCTTGGAGACATTTGTCACCCATCTTACGCCTCCGCGGGGAGTTTTCTTTTTTACCACAGCAGCACTTAAGACACATCGGAGCCGAGATCGTGCACGGTAACTACCCGAACCATTATGGTCCGTAATCGTGGGTATTATTCGATTTACCGTGGCCGGCTAGCGTGGGGGCCGTTGGCCGTGAACTACCCCTGGCTGGCCACACCTTATGTTGGGGCTTAAAGTAGGTTCACAGTTGCCGGCGAGCCGAACGCCGTAATGAGCTGCCATCGGCTATAGTCGGCCTTTATGATGACTTATAATCGGCTCATTACAGTTGGCTTTGAGGGCAGGCGCGCAATGAGTTAACCCGCAGCAGAGGGATGCTGGAGCAAAAATGTCTCATTGGCGAGTGCATAGAATCGTAGCGTACCTATTAGGCCTAGTCCAGATGAGGCCGCGGTGCGTCTTGAGTGGAGATGCCATAGGATTTTGTTCAACAGAAAGGGATAAAACTTAACAAGTAGCCAAGACATAAAGGAACAAGCTAAAAAGAGACAAGATTTTTTAAAGTGGTTCGGCACGAAAGTGCCTACGTCCACTGATTCTCTTTGTTAAATCACTTCATATGAGCAGTACAAGTTAAGAAAAGTATCGACGGAGGTGTCGGATGTTCCATGCCCTCTGGAACACCTCTCCGTCCACTGTTGACAAAATATAAGCTCCGTTGTGGAGATCTTTATGAATTACATACGGTCCGTCCCAGATGGGGTCTAGTGCCCCGGGGCGCGGAAAGATTCGCCTGAGGACAAGATCTCCTTCTTGTAAGCTGCGATGCTTGACTTTGGAATTGTATAGCGCTGCCACTTTTTGCTTGTGAGCTGCTGCTTTAAGTGCTGCATCGTTTCTCCTTTCCTCAATCAGATCCAAAGACATGAGGAGGAGTTCTTCATTTTCTTCTGGGTTGTAGTGGATCCTACGGTGGGAAGGCACAATAGTCTCAACTGGGAGCATTGCCTCCGATCCATATGCCAAGGAGAAAGGAGTATGTCCCGTCGATGTTCTGAAAGACGTGCGGTATGCCCATAGTGCCGTAGGAAGTTCGTCCACCCAAGCGCCTTTTGACTTTTCAAGTTTCTTCTTGATTAGGGTTTTGAGAATTTTGTTGACAGCTTCAACTTGTCCGTTTGCCTGAGGATAAGCTACTGATGAGAAGCTTTTATGAATTCCATGCTCTTGGCACCAGTCGGCAAATTCTTCGCTGTCAAACTGGAGTCCGTTGTCTGATATGATCTTGAGTGGGACTCCGTACCTGCACAGAATATTTTTGATCAAGAAGTTTATAACTTTTGCTGAAGATATTTTATTTAGAGGTTATGCTTCCACCCATTTGGTGAAATAATCGACTGCCACTACAGCATATTTGGCTCCGCCTCGGCCCGTTGGCAGTTCGCCAATTAAGTCAATTCCCCATACAGCAAAGGGCCAAGGGCTGGTCATTTGAGTAATTTCATTTGTGGGCAGTCGAGGAATCTTGGCAAATTTCTGACATCTGTCGCATTTCTTGACGAAGTCTAGAGCATCTTTGTTTAGTGTGGGCCAGTAATATCCATATCGGAGTATCTTCCTTGCCAAAGTCTGCCCCCCAGTGTGATCTCCGCATCCTCCCTGATGGATGTTTGATAAGATCTCCTTGGCTTCCCTTCCAGCGACGCATCTCAATAAGGGGCCAGAGAAGCCACGCCGATAGAGGATGCCTTCTTGTATCGTGTAGTGGGGAACTTTCCTCAAGATCCTCTTGGCTTCGTCACGCCTGTCGGGCAGTGTGCCATCTTGCAAATATTTCTGGATAGGAGTCATCCAGGTTCCTTCTTCGATTGCAGTTACCAGATTTACTGGTTTGAAACTTGGGGCTAGCTGCCTTGAGATGGCTTGTGTTCCGAAAATGGTGCTATTCTTCATACTAGCTTGCTTTGCAAGTTCATCTGCCTCTTGGTTCTCTTCTCGAGGAATATGTTTGATTAGATAGTGGTCCAATTGATCGAGCAGCAGTTTGGTTTTCTTTAGGTATGCTGTGAGTCGTTCTCCTCGAGTCTGGAATTCTCCTAGTACCTGGTTTACGATAAGCTGAGAATCACTATGAAGACATAAGGAATTGATTCCAATTTCCAGGGCAAGCTCCAATCCCGCTATTACTGCTTCATATTCAGCATCGTTGTTAGTGGCCGTGAACTCCAACCTTAATGCATAGTACAACTTTCTTCCCCTGGGGGTGATGATCACAATTCCTGCCCCCGAGCCTTGTTCGTTCGATGCTCCATCTACAAAGAGGTTCCACTTGATGTTTTTTGCTACTTCGGATTGTTCCTTGCCTTCGTTGGTAGTGAATTCGGCAATGAAATCGGCCATGGCTTGTCCTTTGATAGCGGTGCGAGGATGGTAGGTGATATCATACTGACTTAGTTCGATGCACCATTTGAGGAGTCGCCCAGAAGTGTCAGGACGATGGAGCACTTGTCTTAGCGGTTGATCGGTTAGAACCCTGATGGAGTGAGACTGGAAGTAGTGTCGCAGTTTTCGTGACGCGATCAATAAACAATATGCTAATTTCTCTAGTTTAGGATATCTGGCCTCTGCCCCTGTAAATCTCTTACTTACAAAGTAAACCGGGCGTTGTGTGCGGTCTTCTTCTCTTACCAAGGCGGCGCTTAGAGCATGAGATGATACAGCGAGGTATAGGTATAACACTTCACCTTCATTTGGAGTTGAGAGTACTGGTGGTCTCTGAAGGTGTTCGATTAGGTTGAGGAAGGCTTTTAAGCATTCATCGGTCCACTCGAATCTCCCTTTGTCTTTCTTGAGAGCTTCGAAGAAAGGGACACACTTGTCAGTTGCCTTGGAAATGAATCTGCTTAGGGCGGCCACCTTTCCGTTTAGGCTCTGCATTTCTTTTCGAGTGGAGGGTATCCTTACTTCTTTGAGAGCCCGGATTTGTTCAGGGTTTGCTTCGATTCCTCTGGCGTGGACGATAAATCCTAAGAATTTTCCCGAAGATACTCCGAAGGAGCACTTTAGAGGATTCAGCTTCATTCCATATCGGCGAAGTACTTGAAACATCTCGCCCAGGTGGCTTACATGGTCGCCGGCTTTCCTGGACTTTACCAACATGTCTTCCACATACACTTCCATAGTTCGTCCTATTAGTTCCGCGAACATCTTGTTGACGAGGCGCTGATAGGTAGCTCCAGCATTTTTGAGTCTAAAAGGCATGACTTTGTAACAATATAGTCCGCGGTCGGTGATGAAGCTAGTGTGGTCTTGATCAGGAGCGTGCATGGGAATCTGGTTATATCCGGAGTATGCATCCATAAAAGATAGGAGTTCGTGTCCGGCTGTGCTGTCCACAAGTTGGTCAATTCGGGGAAGTGGGAAGCAATCTTTTGGGAAAGCGTCATTCAGATTGGAGAAGTCAATACATGTTCGCCACTTTCCATTGGCCTTTTTTACTAGCACTGGGTTAGCGATCCATTCTGGGTAGATGGCTTCCCGTATGAAGCCATTAGCAAGTAGATTCTTTACTTCCTCATCAAGGGCTGCCGATCGCTCTGCCCCCATGCTCCTCTTTTTCTGCTTTACTGGTACCTTGGTGGGATCGATGTTCAGAATGTGGCATGCTATGTCGGGGGAGATTCCTGTCATATCGGCATGGGTCCACGCAAATACATCTAAGTTGTGGCGGAGAAAGTCAATGAGTTGATCTTTCAACTTCGTTTTTAGCTGAGATCCGACTTTTAATAGTTTACTTGAATCGTGCTTGTCTACAGATACGAATTCCATAGCCTCTGCAGGCTCGGCGGTAGCCTCCTCCTCTTTATCCCTGGGGTCTAGTTCATTGAAGGGATCGCTTGTGTATCGAAGAGGAGGGGCTTTCTTTAGTTGCTATGCCTCCAAGCTTTTCATGCAGAGAGTAGTCTCTGCATCTTTTCCTTTATTCTTTCTGCGGTTATTGCGAAGTTCAGTTACGTAGCAGTCTTGGGCAGCATCTTGATCTCCTTCTACTTCTCCTACTCCGTTGTCTGTTGGAAATTTCATTTTCAGGCACCAGGGGGCTAATACAATCTGGAAGTCAGACAAGGCTGGTCTTCCCAAGAAGGCGTTGTAAGCCGAGTGGTTTTCTATTAGTACGAACGTTTGTTTTCGCACAACGGAGCGGGGATGACTTCCTATTTCGACGAAGAGGTCAAGTTGCCCGAGGGGCATTTTTGCATCTCCAGTGAAACCGTGCAGTGGCTTGTCACAGGGGGATACATCCTTCATTGATAACTTCATTTTGTCGAAAGCATGTTTGAATAGGATATTTACGGAGCTTCCTGTGTCTATTAGAATCCGAAAAACTTTAGCTGGACCGAACCAGGCAGAGATGACCATAGGATCCATATGTGGGTACTGTCTTCCTTCCAAATCACGCCTACTAAATATGATGTCGTCGCTCTCTTTTCGTTTCGGGTGGCGTTCTTCCGTGATGGAGTTAACATAGCATTCTGCATTTCTAAGCGACTTGCCATACCTTTCCATCTCTGCCCAACTTCTGTCGGCGATGTGTGGTCCTCCCGAGATGGTAAGGACCACTATCTTCTCTTGACTAGAGCCACTGGTGTTGTGATTGTTGCGACTCCCTCCACCTACTTCTGGGAGGGGTTGCTTTGAGTTCTCATTGACAGGAGTTGGAGTCCTGCTCTGACCTTTCACATAGCGTTCCAGCCTTCTTCTTCTAATGTGTTCTACGATCAAATCCCGAAGATGGTGGCATTCATTGGTGTCATGCCCGTGGGATTCGTGGAAGCGACAGAACTTTCCAGACTTGAGTGCGTTATCTGATTCTTTCTTGTGCGGGGGGCGCTTGTATCCGAGTCCGCCCTGAGTGGCTAGGAAGATGTTTTCGATTGTTTCATTCAAAGGAGTGTAGGAGTCAAATCTCGGTCTTGGTCGATATTGGCGCTTTTCGACCTTCCTGCCCCCAGCATTGTCCCTAGATTCATTTCTTCGAGCGTCCTTAGCCGTAGTGGGAACCTTGTCCTGAACTATCTTGCCTTGTTGCCCTGACTGCCTCTCCGTAGCAGCGTCTTCAAGTCTCATATACTTTCCAGCTTCATGGAAGAAATCAGGCAAGGTAGCTGGTTTTTCCTTAGTTAATCTTCTGGCAAACTTGGTGTCTGGATGTACACCACTACAGAGGGCCATTAGAGTGAGTTTTTCATCGGCATCTTGAACGGCTGCCGCTGCGGCGTTGAACCGTGTTAGATATTGTTGCAGCGTCTCTCCGGATTTCTGTTTGACATTGGATAGAGAATAAGCATCCTTGGGTTGTTCCACATGGATGCGGAACTGGCTAATAAACCTTTCTTTCAACATCTCCCATGAGCTGATGGATCCTTGGGGTAGATGGCAGAACCAGGAGGTAGCTAGATCTGCTAGGAATAGCGGAAAGCATTTACATAATACTCCTTCTGTTGCTCCACTCATGAGCATATGCTGGGTGTATCTCTGTAAGTGTACGATGGGGTCGGAAGTTCCTTTGTAAGGTTCCATGGTTGGCATTTTCCATTCCCGGGGAGTGATGGAAGTTTCGATGTTTCGGGTAAAGGGGCTGGTGACCCTAGCGCCTATTCCCCGGTCCCTTTGCTCCCGTTGGACACATTCTCTGAATAATCGTGCCATTCGTTCGTCAGAATTTGGAGCGGACAAAAACGAGCTTGGTTCTTCCCTGCGGGATCTATCTCGTCCAGATGACCTGTAGGGATGGTGTAGTCTATCACTTCTAGCATTATCCAGTGGTTGTCTCTGGCTGCTCGGATGCACGCTAGGACCAGCTACAGTTGCTCCCTGCCTTGATCTTCCCCTGTGGGGTTCTGTTTCGAGCATATCCATGGGGTCAACTTCGGGCTGGGTCCTAGCTCGGCTCCGTTCAGCGGGGTTTCTATGATTAGGTGGCATGACTGGCTCAGCTACATCCGATCCTCGCCTGGCGCCTCCCCCACTGGGTTCGGTTCCAAGCGCTTCCTCGAGTCGGAATTCGGGCTGAGTCCGGGCGCGGCCCCTATCATTGTTGTTCCTGTTGGTAGCTTCTTCGATGAGGGAAGACCTTAGTTGCCTCCGAGATCCTCCAGATTGGGATTCACTCCATGATTCAGTGTTGCGGTTGGACTCTTCAGCATCCCTTAAGCGTGACATGAGTTGGTCCACCAAAGTTTCTTGTTGGGATGTGAAGCGGTTAGTTACTTCAGCCACAACCCTGTCCAGATCTGCCCTAGTGATTGGTTGTTCCGTTGCGGGACCAGTTGGATTTTCCTGATTTTCATCTGGTACTGCTGTTGAAGTGGGCTGATCTGCGATTGCTGGATCTGGAAGGCTGCTAGTTGCGATGTTCTTTCCTTTGTTAACATCCTTTCTCTGTTTGGAAGGCATGATTTCTAAGTAACGAGCGATGTTGTTAAGAAGGAGGTTGAGTGGGAGAAGCTGAAGCCTGAGTTCAATTCTCAGTGAAAGCACCAAAAATGTTTGCACAAAAAATGGACAAACACCTCCAAGTCGTATTATTTAGTTGATTATATGTGATTTTCAATGATTTTAGATGAGTATGTAAATATAAAAGAAGTAGGGGCTGAAATGTAAAAGACACGCGGATTTATAGTGGTTCGGCCAGAATGTGCCTACGTCCACTTTATATGTTATTATCTTCTTTCTTTCATATTACAAGTACAATGCTTCGTATATAAGTATATGAAAGTAGTTTGAAAGTTCCTTCCTTGCTTGAGCTCTCAAACTTGTCCGCCATTGTTGTACCCCTACCCCTCTATTTATAGAATGAGGCGGGGGCAGGGGTCTTGGAGGTATATAGCTGCTGGTGGGCCCAGGCTGAGACAATCTGGACTGGCAATCACCTGGTTCGGCAGAGCTTCGTTCGGCATTGGGCTTTGGATCGGTGGTAGGTATGGACCGGTGGTAGTTAGGTGGTTCGGTGCTCGTTTGGTCCGGTGGTGGCCTTGTTGATGGGTTGGTTCGGCATGGGGCAGCATCCCTCTGGTTCGGCAGTAGAGGGGAATGTTGATTCGGTGGTGGCTTTGGAAGTTGGTTCGGTGTTGTCTGCTTGGACCGGTGGTGGAAAGGAAGCCGAATGAGGTGGAGGCCGAATGAGGTGGAGGCCGAATGTTTTAAGGCCGGATGAGTCAAGGCCGAATGGGAAGGTGATTGGTCGTGCTGAATGAAGCGGAGATTGCGAACCCGAGTGAAACTGTGGCTTCTTGGTTTTGAGATTTTCTGGGTGAGAATTCGCCCAACAGTAGTACCGAGACCGAACCAAAGTACCACCGATCCAAACCCTTTCCAAGTAGGCCGGTCCAAAGCATAACCGAACCAACCTACTTCCCTCCACTGCCGAACCACCCTACTTCCCTCCTACTGCCGAACCAACCCTACCGAACCAACTCCATGCACTACCGGACTAACTACTACCGGACCAACTCCATGCCAAGCCAAGCCACTCACTGACGAACCAAGGCCTTGCCGAACCAGTACTGCCAGGCCAGATTGCTTCAGCCCAGGCCCACCAGCAGCTACATACATCCAAGACCCCTGCCCCCTGCCTCACTCTATAAAAAGAGGGGCAAGGGTACAACAATGGGGACAAGTTTGAGAGCTCAAGCCTGAAAGGAACTTTCAAACAACTTTGATATACTTGTATTCAAAGCTTTGTGCTTGTAATCGGATTGGAAAAGGAGAATAACATATAAAGTGGGCGTTGGCACATTCTGGACGAACCACTATAAATCTGCGTGTCTTTTACTATTTAGTCCCTGCTTTTTACGTATTTGCATAAACCACCCAAATCACTACGAATAACATAAAATCGACTAAATTGCCGAGGTCTGTGATTTGTGTTTGAATATTACTGAGTTGTATTCATACACTGGTGCTTTCACGGTATTTGGGGTTTGTGGCCAATTTTGGCGCAAACACTTTGGTGCTTTCACTGAGAAGGACCAGCACCCGCTACATCGGATAGAAGTTTGGATTTGGAAGACAATGACTAGGCAAAATAGTAGAAGGCTAAGGGCTGAGAGAAGCCAACATGGAGGAAGTCAACAAGCATCCTCCGGAGGTGAGGAAGTACCAGCTTCGATCTATATAACCCGGGATGAAATGGAAGCCATAACAAATTCACTGCAAGAGAGGTTGTTGAAGAGTCAACAGGAGATGATGCAGACTTTCTTGGAGCAAATGAGAGCTGCAGGGACCCAGAACTTAGGAATAGCTACAGCAGCCGTGGATGCAGGACAAGGAGCTAGGGTTATGGAACCCAATGGAGGATAGGATGTAGAGCCAGAGGGCAATCGACAAGGGCTTGGGGGCAGGCCCGCAAGATCCAACACATGAGGACCTTTGGAAGGAGTTCCACAGGCTGGAACCAACGTTGCTGCTAGCGAGCCACATGAAGAGTATGTACCGGAATTCCCTCGGTGGCCACCCCCAACAGACAACGCTGGATTGGTAGATATAATCAGGAAGACTGTGCGAGGTGGTTTGACCAACGGAGACTTGGAAGGAGTGAACAGGAGTCCGTTCACTCGGGAAATAAGGATGGCTCAGAATCCACCTAAGTTCAAGCTACCTAGCGTGGAGGTATATGATGGCAAGGCAGACCCTACGGATCACTTGATGAGGTACACCAGACACATGGAGATGCTGGGGGCATCGGAGGAAGTGATGGCCCGATGCTTCCCCTTGTACTTGACGGACTTAGCTGCGATGTGGTTTAGGCAGCTGGAAGAATGATCTATCAGGACTTGGAGGGAATTGGTGGAAAGGTTTTTGGGACAGTTTCGGGTTCATGTCAAGAGACCATAGAACGCGATGACATTGACATCGGTAAAGCAAAGGATGGATGAATCGCTTAGAGCTTTTCTAACTCGATTCAGTGCCGCAGTTGCTTCGGTGGATCGGCCCGATCCATCGATGGTTTTAATGGCAGCAGTATCAGGAGTCAGGGAGAATTCGGATTTCAAGGTATCTCCGATACGAGATCCCCCACGGTATCTCGACGAATTCTTTCATGAGGCAGAAAGGTTCCTTCGGCAAGAAGATGCGAGTACGGATTTAAAGTTGAAAAAGGTTAATGCAGTTGAGGTTGGAGGACCATCCAGCAAAGGTTTGGATAAAGACAAAGGAAAAAGGAAGTTGGACGATGGTTCTGGAAATGCTAGGAAGTAATGGAAGAATCCAAAGTTTTCCACATACACAGGATTGAATGAGACGCTGGAGCGGATATACCTGGATACTCGGAATTGCCTTCCCTACCGGAGGCCGGCTAGGAGAGAACCAACAGAACAGGAAAGGACATCAGGAAGGCACTGTCTCTTCCATGATTTGGATGGACACCACACCAACAGCCGCAGGCACTTAAAGGACATAATTGAGGAGCATGTAAGGAATGGACAGCTGCCACAATATGTTGGACCTCGGAATGCAACGGCGGGGCAGAAGCAACCGCCGCCTACCTCAAGCTACGATGGTGGGAGACCCAGGAATGATGGTCGGTTGATCATCCATTGACCAGGTTAATATGAAATAAGTAGCGAACTATTGGCAAGCTACCAAGTCATTTACACATGTACGGGGACAAAGATAACCCCTAGGCATGCTCTGAATGATGATAAACTGCAATGCTATGGTTTGTGAAATTTATCTCTTGCTTTTGGATTGGACACTACTTTTCTTTTTGATTTTCGGTTTTGGAGCTTGGATTGAGCTCCTGGTTTTTCTTGCTTTTTTATTTGGATTTTCCTTTGGATGATTGTTTTCGGTTTTGGATGCTGGTTTGGATTTTTGGTTTTCTGGTTTTGGATTTGGATTTTGGATTTGGATTTTGGATTTGGATTTTGGATTGGATTTAAATTGAATTTTTATCTGTTTTTTGATAAACGGTCGTCGGGTATGGATTATGCCTGGCAAGGGGTGAGTCGCTTTGCCCGAACGTGGTAAATTGACTCATTCAGGTCTTCGAGTATGGACTATGCTCGGCAAGGGTCCGGAGTGACCAGGATTCGGCCTAGGACTTAGGCCCTATATTATCGATTATTATTTTTACGTCGTCGAGTATGGACTATGCTCGGCAATGGTCCGGAGAGACCAGGATTCGGCTTAGGGCTTAAGCCATGGCATCGTACAGCGTCCAGGGACACTGGACCAAGGTCGTCAAGTGTGGATTACGCTTGGCAAGAACCCGGAGAGGTTAGCTCAATGTCCAGGGACACTGGACCAAGGTCGTCAAGTGTGGATTACGCTTGGCAAGAAC
Organism: Allium cepa; assembly: GCA_030765085.1. NCBI lineage: Eukaryota > Viridiplantae > Streptophyta > Magnoliopsida > Asparagales > Amaryllidaceae > Allium > Allium cepa. The sequence continues at coordinate 248,676,880 of CM060930.1, forward strand.
CCGGAGAGGTTAGCTCAACGTCCAGGGACACTGGACCAAGATCATCAAGTGTGGATTACGCTCGACAAGAACACGATGAGGCTAGCTTAACATCCAGGGACACTGGATCACGACCGTCAGGTGTAGATTGCACTTGGCAAGAGCCCGGAGAGATTATGGATTTGGATATCAACCCGGAGAGGTCCTGGATTCGGTTATCGGCTATTGGATAAGGATGGTTTGGGATTCGGTCGCCGAGTTCGGATGGACATGGAATTGGCTCAAGCTTTGGTTATTGGATTTGGAATTGGACATCGACTCGGAGCAGTCAAAGATAACATACTCAGGCAATATGATTATGGACATTGGATATTGGACTCGGAACTATTCAAAACACGCCTTGTTATCACAAGGCATGTTTTGGGGGGCAAAGTGTTATCCCATTTTTTGGTCAAAACTGGAATATCAACAAATTGGTAAGGAATGTTGGATATCGGGGTTAAGCTCCGATCGGGACAAAATTGATTGGACATGATGATGAGGATTAGGAGAGGCCATGTTTCGAATTTCAGGTTAATCAGAGTTCGTATGAAGGAGATATGATCGATGCAAGGTAGGTGGGACATACTATTCGAACTCCACATGGCTCATTCGGCTCTCTAATATGAAGGCTCATTCGGCATTCCCAACACGAGGGATCATTCGGCATTCTCAGTATAACATCCATTCGGTAGTACCGAGGCCGAACCAAAGTACCACCGATCCAAACCCTTTCCAAGTAGGCCGGTCCAAAGCATAACCGAACCAACCTACTTTCCTCCACTGCCGAACCACCCTACTTCCCACCTACTGCCGAACCAACCCTACCGAACCAACTCCATGCACTACCGGACTAACTACTACCGGACCAACTCCATGCCAAGCCAAGCCACTCACCTCCAAACCAAGGCCTTGCCGAACCAGTACTGCCAGGCCAGATTGCTTCAGCCCAGGCCCATTAGCAGCTATATACATCCAAGACCCCTGCCTCCAGCCTCACTCTATAAATAGAGGGGCAGGGGTACAACAATGGGGACATGTTTGAGAGCTCAAGCCTGGAAGGAACTTTCAAACAACTTTGATATACTTGTATTCAAAGCTTTGTACTTGTAATCGGATCGGAAAAGGAGAATAACATATAAAGTGGACATAGACACATTCTGGCCGAACCACTATAAATCTGCGTGTCATTGACAGTTTAGTCCCTGCTTTTTACGTATTTGCATAAACCACCCAAATCACTACGAATAACATAAAATCGACTGAATTGCTGAGATCTGTGATTTGTGTTTGAATATTGCTGAGTTGTATTCATACACTGGTGCTTCACGGTATCTGGGGTTTGTGGCCAATTTTGGCGCAAACAGGAGCCATAACCAGTCAAATCGAAGGCCTCTGTGAGTTCTACGGCTTTGATAGCTTTCAGACGCCAATGCATAGTTTAAAGCCCAAAAAAGACGATCCGAATCTCGATCGGGTCTCGGATGTTTTTTACCCTTCGTTTTTTCGACACGTTGATTTTTACGGTAAAACGGGATTACCGTGGCTGGTCTTCGATTTACCATCGCTTGAGAGTGGTGCACCATGGTACTATTCCGTTTCAAATCCATGCACGCATTTATAAAAGTCGTACGGCACTGTTTCTCCATTTCGGACGGATGTTGCACCTTGCACCGTGGATGTTGCACCCTGTAGATATCGATTATTCGGACGGCCATAACTTCTGGCTCGTTTAGAATTACGGGAGCCATAACTAGTCAAAACGAAGGCCTCTGTGAGCTCTACGGCTTTGACAGCTTTCAGCCGTCAATGGATAGCTTAAAGCCCAAAAAAGACGATCCGAATCTCGATCGGGTCTCGGATGTTTTTTACTCCTTGTTTTTTCGACACGTGGATTTTTACGTTAAAACGGGATTACCGTGGCTGGTCTTCGATTTACCATCGCTGAAGAGTGGTGCACCATGGTACTATTCCATTTCAAATCCATGCACGCATTTCTAAAAGTCGTACGGCACTGTTTCGCCATTTCGGACGGATGTTGCACCGTGCACCGTTGATGTTGCACCCTGTAGATATCAATTATTCGGACGGCCATAACTTCTGGCTCGTTTAGAGATACGGGAGCCATAACCATTCAAAATGAAGGCCTCTGCGAATTCTACGGCTTTGACAGCTTTCAGCCGTCAATAGATAATTTAAAGCCTAAAAAAGACGATCTGAATCTCGATCGGGTCTCGGATGTTTTCTACCCTTTGTTTTTTCGACACGTAGATTTTTACGGTAAAACGGGATTACCGCGGCTGGTCTTCAATTTATCATCGCTTGAGAGTGGTGCACCATAGTACTGTTCCGTTTCAAATCCATGCACGCATTTCTAAAAGTCGTACGGCACTGTTTCTCCATTTCGGACGGATGTTGCACTTTGCACCGTGGATGTTGCACCCTGTAGATACCGATTACTTGGACGGCCATAACTTGTGGCTCGTTTAGAGTTACAGGAGCCATAACTAGTCAAAACGAAGGGCTCTGTGAATTCTACGGCTTTGATAGATTTCAGCCGTCAATGGATAGTTTAAAGCCCAAAAAAGACGATCTGAATCTCAATCGGGTCTCGGATGTTTTTTACCATTCGTTTTTTCGAAACGTGGATTTTTACGGTTAAATGGGATTACCGTGGATGGTCTTTGATTTACCATCGCTGGAGAGTGGTGCACCATGGTACTATTCTGTTTCAAGTCCATGCACGCATTTCTAATAGTCGTACGACACTGTTTTCCCATTTCGGACGGATGTTGCACCTTGCACTGTGGATGTTGCACCCTGTAGATATCGATTATTCAGACGGCCATAACTTCTGGCTCGTTTAGAGTTACGAGAGCCATAAGCAGTCAAAATGAAGGCCTCTGTGAGTTCTACGGCTTTGGTAGCTATCATCCGTCAATGGATAGTACAAAGTCCAAGAAAGACGATCCGAATCTCGATCGGGTCTCAGATGTTTTTTACCCTTCGTTTTTTCGACACGTGGATTTTTACGTTAAAACAGGATTACCATTGCTGGTCTTCGATTTACCATCGTCGGAGAGTGGTGCACCATGGTACTGTTCCGTTTTAAATCCATGCACGCATTTCTAAAAGTCGTACGACGCTGTTTCGCCATTTCGAACGGATGTTGCACCTTGCACCGTGGATGTTGCACCCTGTAGATATCGATTATTCGGATGGCCATAACTTCTGGCTCGTTTAGAGTTACGGGAGCCATAACTAGTCAAAACGAAGGCCTCTGCGAGTTCTACGACTTTGATAGCTTTCAGCCGTCAATTGATTGTTTAAAGCCCAAAAAAGACGATCCGAATCTCGATCGGGTCTTAGACGTTTTTTACCCTTCGTTTTTTCGACACGTGGATTTTTACGGTAAAACGGGATTATCGTGGCTGGTCTTCGATTTACCATCGCTGGAGAGTGGTGCACCATGGTACTGTTCTGTTTCAAATCCATGCACGCATTTCTAAAAATCGTACGACACTATTTCGCCATTTCGAACGGATGTTGAACCTTTGCACCGTGGATGTTGCACCCTGTAGATATCGATTATTCGGACGGCCTTAACTTCTGGCTCGTTTAGAGTTACGGGAGCCATAGCCAGTCAAAACGAAGGCCTCTGTGTGTTCTACGGCTTTGACAGCTTTCAGCCGTCAATGGATAGTTTAAAGCCCAAAAATGACGATCCGAATCTCGATCGGGTCTCGGATGTTGTTTAACCTTCATTTTTTCGACACGTGGATATTTACGTTAAAACAGGATTACCATTGCTGGTCTTTGATTTTCCATCGCTGGAGAGTGGTGCACCATGGTACTGTTTCATTTCAAATCCATGCACTCATTTATAAAAGTCGTACGGCATTGTTTCCCCATTTCGGACGGATGTTGCACATTGCACCGTGGATGTTGCACCCTGTAGATATCGGTTATTCGGATGGCCATAACTTCTGGCTCGTTTAGAGATAAGGGAGCCATAACCAGTAAAAACGAAGGCCTTTATGAGTTCTATGTTTTTGACAGCTTTCAGCCGTCAATGGATAGTTTAAAGCCTATAAAAGACGATCCGAATCTCGATCGGGTCTCGGATGTTTTTTTACCCTTCGTTTTTTCGACACGTGGATTTTTACGGTAAAACGGGATTACCGTCGCTGGTCTTCGATTTACCATCGCTGGAGAGTGGTGCACCATGGTACTGTTCCATTTCAAATCCATGCACGCATTTCTAAAAGTCATACGACACTGTTTCGCCATTTCGAACGGATGTTGCACCTTGCACCATGGATGTTACACCCTGTGGATATCGATTATTCGGACGGCCACAACTTCTGGCTCGTTTAGAGTTACGGGAGCTATAACCCGTCAAAACGAAGGCCTCAGTGAGTTCTACGGCTTTGACAGCTTTCAGCTATCAATGGATAGTTTAAAGCCCAAAAAAGACGATCCGAATCTCGATCGGGCCTCGGATGTTTTTTACCTTTCGTTTTTTCGACACGTGGATTTTTAGGTTAAAACGGGATTACCGTGGCTGGTCTTCGATTTACCATCGCTGGAGAGTGGTGCACCATGGTACTGTTCCGTTTCAAATCCATGCACGCATTTCTAAAAGTCGTACGGCACTGTTTCGCCATTTCGGACGGAAGTTGCACCTTGCACCGTTGATGTTGCACCCTGTAGATATCAATTATTCGGACGGCCATAACTTCTGGCTCGTTTAGATTTACGGGAGCCATAACCAGTCAAAACGAAGGCCTCTGTGAATTCTACGGCTATGACAGCTTTCAGCCGTCAATGGATAATTTAAAGCCCAAAAAAGACGATCCGAATCTCGATCGGGTCTCGGATGTTTTCTACCCTTCGTTTTTTCGACACGTAGATTTTTATGGTAAAACGGGATTACCGTTGCTGGTCTTCGATTTACCATCGCTTGAGAGTAGTGCACCATAGTACTATTCCGTTTCATATCCATGCACGCATTTCTAAAAATCGTACGACATTGTTTCTCTATTTCGGACGGATGTTGCACCTTGCACCGTGGATGTTGCGCCCTGTAGATATCGATTATTCGGATGGCCATAACTGCTGGCTCGTTTAGAGTTACAGCAGCCATAACTATTCAAAATGAAGGCACTGTGAATTCTATGGCTTTGACAGCTTTCAGCCGTCAATGGATAGTTTAAAGCCCAAAAAAGACGATCCGAATCTCGATCGGGTCTCGGATGTTTTTTACCCTTCGTTTTTTCGGCACGTGGATTTTTACGGTTAAACGGGATTACCGTGGATGGTCTTCGATTTACCATCGCCGGAGAGTGGTGCACCATGGTACTATTCTGTTTCAAATCCATGCACGCACTTCTAAAAGTCGTACGGCACTGTTTCCCATTTCGGACGGATGCTGCACCTTGCACCGTGGATGCTGCACCCTGTAGATATCGATTATTCGGACGGCCATAACTTCTGGCTCGTTTAGAGTTACAGGAGCCGTAAGCAATCAAAATGAAGGCCTCTGTGAGTTCTACGGCTATGGTAGCTATCATCCGTCAATGGATAGTATAAAGCCCAAAAAAGACGATCCGAATCTCGATCGGGTCTCGGATATTTTTTACCCTTCGTTTTTTCGACACATGGATTTTTACGTTAAAACAGGATTACCATTGCTGGTCTTCGATTTACCATCGCTGAAGAGTGGTGCACCATGGTACTGTTCCGTTTCAAATCCATGCACGCATTTCTAAAAGTCGTACGACACTGTTTCCCCGTTTCGGACGGATGTTGCACCTTGCACCGTGGATGTTGCACCCTGTAGATATCGATTATTCGGATGGCCATAACTTCTCGCTCGTTTAGAGTTACGGGAGCCATAACCATTCAAAACGAAGGCCTATGTGTGTTCTACGTCTTGGACAGCTTTCAGCCGTCAATGGATAGTTTAAAGCCCAAAAAAGGCGATCTGAATCTCGATCGGGTCTCGGATGTTTTTTACCCTTCGTTTTTTCGACACGTGGATTTTTACGGTAAAACGGGATTACTGTGGCTGGTCTTCGATTTACCATCGCTGGAGAGTGGTGCAACATGGTACTGTTCCGTTTCAAATCCATGCACGCATTTCTAAAAGTCGTACGGCACTGTTTCTCCATTTCGAACGGATGTTGCACCTTGCACCGTGGATGTTGCACCCTCTAGATATCGATTATTCGGACGGCCATAACTTCTGTCTCGTCTAGAGTTACGGGAGCCATAACCTGTCAAAACGAAGGCCGCTGTGAGTTCTACGGCTTTGACAGCTTTCAGCCGTCAACGGATAGTTTAAAGCCCAAAAAAGACGATCCGATTCTCGATCGGGTCTCGGATGTTTTTTACCCTTCGTTTTTTCGACACGTGGATTTTTGCGTTAAAACGGGATTACCGTGGCAAGTCTTTGATTTACCATCACTGGAGAGTGGTGCACCATGGTACTGTTACGTTTCAAATCCATGCACGCATTTATAAAAGTCGTACAACACTGTTTCTCCATTTCGGACGGATGTTGCACCTTGCACCATTGATGTTTCACCCTTTAGATATCAATTATTCGGACGGCCATAACTTCTGGCTCGTTTAGAGTTACGGGAGCCATAACTAGTCAAAACGAAGGCCTCTGTGAGTTCTACAGCTTTGACAGCTTTCAGCCGTCAATGGATAGTTTAAAGCCCAAAAAAGACGATCCGAATCTCGATCGGGTCTCGTATGTTTTTTACCCTTCGTTTTTTCGACACGTAGATTTTTACGGTAAAACGGGATTACCGTGGCTGGTCTTCGATTTAACATCGCTTGAGAGTGGTGCACCGTGGTACTGTTTCATTTCAAATCCATGCACGCATTTCTAAAAGTCGTACGGCACTGTTTCTCCATTTCGGACGGATGTTGCACCTTGCACCATGGATGTTGCACCCTGTAGATATCGGTTATTCGGACGGCCATAACTTCTGGCTCGTTTGGAGTTACGGGTGCCATAACCAGTCAAAACGAAGGCCTCTGTGAGTTCTATGTCTTTGACAGCTTTCAGCCGTCAATGGATAGTTTAAAGCCCAAAAAAGACGATCCGAATCTCGATCGGGTCTCGGATGTTTTTTACCCTTCGTTTTTTCGACACGTGGATTTTTACGGTAAAACGTGATTACCGTGGCTGGTCTTCGATTTACCATCGCCGAAGAGTGGTGCACCATGGTACAGTTCCGTTTAAAATCCATGCACGCATTTCTAAAAGTCGTACGACACTGTTTCCCCATTTCGGACGGATGTTGTACCTTGCACCGTGGATGTTGCACCCTGTAGATATCGATTATTCGGACGGCCATAACTTCTGGCTCGTTTAGAGTTACGTTAGCCATAACCAGTCAAAATGAATGCCTCTGTGAGTTCTACGGCTTTGATAGCTTTCAGCCGTCAATGGATAGTTTAAAGCCCAAAAAAGACGATCCGAATCTCGATCGGGTCTCGGATATTTTTTACCCTTCGTTTTTTCGACACGTGGATTTTTACGGTAAAACGGGATTACCGTGGCTGCTATTCGATTTACCATCACTGGAGAGTGGTCCACCATGGTACTGTTCCATTTCAAATCCATGCACGCATTTCTAAAAATCGTACGGCACTGTTTCGCCATTTCGGACGGATGTTGCGCCTTGCACCGTTGATGCTGCACCCCGTAGATATCAATTATTCGGACGGCCATAACTTCTGGCTAGTTTAGAGTTACGGGAGCCATAACCAGTCAAAACGAAGGCCTCTGTGAGTTCTACGGCTTTCACAACTTTCAGCCGTCACTGGATAGTTTATAGCCCAAAAAAGACTATCCGAATCTCGATCGGGTCTCGGATGTTTTTTACCCTTCGTTTATTCGACACGTGGATTTTTACGTTAAAACGGGATTACCGCGGCTGGTCTTCGATTTACCATCGCTTGAGAGTGGTGCACCATGGTACTGTTTCAGTTCAAATCCATGCACACATTTCTAAAAGTCGTACGGCACTGTTTCTCCATTTCGGACGGATATTGCACCTTGCACCGTGGATGTTGCACCCTGTAGATATCGATTATTCGGACGGCCATAACTTCTGGCTCGTTTAGAGTTACGGGAGCCATAACCAGTCAAAATGAAAGCCTCTGTGAGTTCTACGGCTTTGACAACTTTCAGCCGTCAATGGATAGTTTAAAGCCCAAAAAAGACGATCCGAATCTCGATCGGGTCTCGGATGTTTTTTACCCTTCGTTTTTTCGACACGTGGATTTTTACGGTAAAACGGGATTACCGTGGCTGGTATTCGATTTACCATCGCTGCAGAGTGGTGCACCATGGTACAGTTCTGTTTAAAATCATGCATGTATTTCTAAAAGTTGTACGGCACTGTTTCCCTATTTCGGACGGATGTTGCACCTTGCACCATGGATGCTGCACCCTGTAGATATCGATTATTCGGACGGCCATAACTTCTGGCTCGTTTAGAGTTACAGGAGCCATAAGCAGTCAAAATGAAGGCCTCTGTGAGTTCTACAGCCTTGGTAGCTATCATCAGTCAATGGACAGTATAAAGCCCCAAAAAAGACGATCCGAATCTCGATCGGGTCTCGGATGTTTTTTACCCTTCGTTTTTTCGACACGTGGATTTTTACGTTAAAACAGGATTACCATTGCCGGTCTTCGATTTACCATTGCTGGAGAGTGGTGCACCATGGTACTGTTCCGTTTCAAATCCATGCACGCATTTCTAAAAATCGTACGGCACTGTTTCCTCATTTCGGACGGATGTTGCACCTTGCACCATGGATGGTGCACCCTGTAGATATCGATTATTCGGATGGCCATAACTTCTGGCTCGTTTAGAGTTACGGGAGCCATAACCAGTCAAAACGAAGGCCTCTGTGAGTTCTACGTCTTTGACAGCTTTCAGCCATCAATGGATAGTTTAAAGCCCAAAAAAGACGATCCGAATCTCGATCGGATCTCAGATGTTTTTTACCCTTCGTTTTTTCGACACGTGGATTTTTACGGTAAAACAGGAATACCGTGGCTAGTATTCGATTTATCATCACTGAAGAGTGGTGCACCACGGTACAGTTCCGTTTAAAATCCATGCACGCATTTTTAAAAGTCGTACGGCACTGTTTCCCCATTTTGGACGGATGCTGCACCTTGCACCGTGGATGCTGCACCCTGTAGACATCGGTTATTCGGACGGCCATAACTTCTGGCTCGTTTAGAGTTACTGGAGCCATATGCAGTCAAAATGAAGGCCTCTGTGAGTTCTACGGCTTTGGTAGCTATCATTCGTCAATGGATAGTATAAAGCCCAAAAAAGACGATCCGAATCTCGATCGGGTCTCGGATGTTTTTTACCCTTCGTTTTTTCGACACGTGGATTTTTACGTTAAAACAGGATTACCATTGCCGGTCTTCGATTTACCATCGCTGGAGAGTGGTGCACCATGATACTGTTCCGTTTCAAATCCATGCACGCATTTCTAAAAGTCGTACGGCACTGTTTCCCCATTTCGGACGGATGTTGCACCTTGCACCGTGGATGTTGCACCTTGTAGATATCGATTATTCGGATGGTCATAACTTCTGGCTCGTTTAGAGTTACGGGAGCCATAACCAGTCACAACGAAGGCCTCTGTGAGTTCGACGTTTTTGAAAGTTTTCAGCCATCAATGGATAGTTTAAAGCCCAAAAAAGACGATCCGAATCTCGATCGGGTTTCGGAAGTTTTATACCCTTCGTTTTTTCGACACGTGGATTTTTACGGTAAAACGAGATTACCGTGGCTGGTCTTCGATTTACCATCGCTGGAGAGTGGTGCACCATGGTACTGTTCCGTTTCAAATCCATGCACGCATTTCTAAAAGTCGTACGACACTGTTTCTCCATTTCGAACGGATGTTGCACCTTGCACCGTGGATGTTGCACTATCGATTATTCGGACGGCCATAACTTCTGGCTCGTTTAGAGTTACGGGAGCCATAACCATTCAAAACGAAGGCCGCTGTGATTTCCAAGGCATTGACCGCTTTCAGCCGTCAACAGACAGTTTAAAGCCCAAAAAAGACGATCTGAATCTCGATCGGGTCTCGGATGTTTTTTACCCTTCGTTTTTTCGACACGTGGATTTTTACGTTAAAACGGGATTACCGTGGCTAGTCTTCGATTTACCATCACTGGAGAGTGGTGCACCATGGTACTGTTCCGTTTCAAATCCATGCACGCATTTCTAAAAGTTGTACAGCACTGTTTCGCCATTTCGGACGCTGCACCGTTGATGTTGCACCCTTTAGATATCAATTATTTGGACGATCATAACTTCTGGCTCGTTTAGAGTTACGGGAGCCATAGTCAAAACGAAGGTCTCTGTGAGTTCTACGGCTTTGACCGCTTTCAGACGCCAATGGATAGTTTAAAGCCCAAAAAAGACGATCTGAATCTCGATCGGGTCTCGGATGTTTTTTACCCTTCGTTTTTTCGACACGTAGATTTTTACGGTAAAACTGGATTACCGTGGCTGGTCTTCGATTTACCATCGCTTGAGAGTGGTGCACCATGGTACTGTTTCGTTTCAAATCCATGCACGCATTTCTAAAAATCGTACGGCACTGTTTCTCCATTTCGGACGGATGTTGCACCTTGCACCGTGGATGTTGCACCCTGTAGATATCGATTATTCGGACGGCCATAACTTCTGGCTCGTTTAGAGTTACGGGAGCCATAACCAGAAAAAACGAAGGCCTCTGTGAGTTCTACGGCTTTGACAGCTTTCAGCCGTCAATGGATAGTTTAAAGCCCAAAAATGATGATCCGAATCTCGATCAGGTCTCGGATGTTTTTTAACCTTCGTTTTTTCGACACGTGGATTTTTACGGTAAAACGGGATTACCGTGGCTGGTATTCGATTTACCATTGCTGAAGAGTGGTGCACCATGGTACTGTTCCGTTTCAAATCCATGCACGCATTTCTAAAAGTCGTACGGCATTGTTTCCCCATTTCGGACGGATGTTGCACCTTGCACCGTGGATGCTGCACCCTGCAGATATCGATTATTCGGACGGCCATAACTTCTGGCTCGTTTAGAGTTGCAGGAGCCATAAGCAGTCAAAATGAAGGCCTCTGTGAGTTCTACGGCTTTGGTAGCTATCATCCGTCAATGGATAGTATAAAGCCCAAAAAAGACGATCCGAATCTCGATCGGGTCTCGGATGTTTTTTACCCTTTGTTTTTTCGACGCGTGGATTTTTACGTTAAAACAGGATTACCATTGCCGGTCTTCGATTTACCATCGCTGGAGAGTGGTGCACCATGGTACTGTTCCATTTCAAATCCATGCACACATTTCTAAAAGTCGTACGGCACTGTTTCCCCATTTCGGACGGATGTTGCACCTTGCACCGTGGATGGTGCACCCTGTAGATATCGATTATTCGGATGGCCATAACTTCTGGCTCGTTTAGAGTTACGGGAGCCATAACCAGTCAAAACGAAGGCCTCTGTGAGTTCTACGTCTTTGACAGCTTTCAGCCATCAACGGATAGTTTAAAGCCCAAAAAAGACGATCTGAATCTCGATCGGGTCTCGGATGTTTTTTACCCTTCGTTTTTTCGACACGTGGATTTTACGGTAAAACGGGATTACCGTGGCTGGTCTTCGATTTATGATTGCTGGAGAGTGGTGCACCATGGTACTGTTCCATTTTAAATCCATGCACACATTTCTAAAAGTCGTACGACACTGTTTCGGCATTTCGAATGGATGTTGCACCTTGCACCGTGGATGTTGCACCCTATAGATATCGATTATTCTGACGGCTATAACTACTGGCTCGTTTAGAGTTACGGGAGCCATAACCAGTCAAAATGAATGCCGCTGTGAGTTCTACAGCTTTGATAGCTTTCAGCCATCAACGGATAGTTTAAAGCCCAAAAAATACGATCTGAATCTCGATCGGGTCTCGGATGTTTTTTACCCTTCGTTTTTTCGACACGTGGATTTTTACGTTAAAACGTGATTACCGTGGCTGGTCTTCGATTTACCATCGCTGAGGAGTGGTGCACCATGGTACAGTTCCGTTTAAAATCCATGCACGCATTTCTAAAAGTCGTACGGCACTGTTTCCCCATTTCGGACGGATGTTGTACCTTGCACCGTGGATGTTGCACCCTGTAGATATCGATTATTCGGACGGCCATAACTTCTGGCTCGTTTAGAGTTACGTTAGCCATAACCAGTCAAAATGAATGCCTCTGTGAGTTCTACGGCTTTGATAGCTTTCAGCCGTCAGTGGATAGTTTAAAGCCCAAAAAAGACGATCCGAATCTCGATCGGGTCTCGGATGTCTTTTACCCTTCGTTTTTTCGACACGTGGATTTTTGCGATAAAACGGGATTACCGTGGCTGGTATTCGATTTACCATCGCTGGAGAGTGGTCCACCATGGTACTGTTCCATTTCGAATCCATGCACGCATTTCTAAAAGTCGTACGGCACTGTTTCGCCATTTCGGACGGATGTTGCGCCTTGCACCGTTGATGCTGCACCCCGTAGATATCAATTATTCGGACGGCCATAACTTCTGGCTCGTTTAGAGTTACGGGATCCATAACCAATCAAAACGAAGGCCTCTGTGAGTTCTACGGCTTTCACCACTTTCAGCCGTCAATGGATAGTTTATAGCCCAAAAAAGACTATCCGAATCTCGATCGGGTCTCGGAAGTTTTTTACCCTTCGTCTATTCGACACGTAGATTTTTACGTTAAAACGGAATTACCGCGGCTGGTCTTCGATTTACCATCGCTTGAGAGTGGTGCACCATGTTACTGTTTCAGTTCAAATCCATGCACGCATTTCTAAAAGTCGTACAGCACTGTTTCTCCATTTCGGACGGATGTTGCACCTTGCACCGTGGATGTTGCACCCTGTAGATATCGATTATTCGGACGGCCATAACTTCTGGCTCGTTTAGAGTTACGGGAGCCATAACCAGTCAAAATGAAAGCCTCTGTGAGTTCTACGGCTTTGACAGCTTTCAGCCGTCAATGGATAGTTTAAAGCCCAAAAAAGACGATCCGAATCTCGATCGGGTCTCGGATGTTTTTTAATCTTCGTTTTTTCGACACGTGGATTTTTATGGTAAAACGGGATTACCGTGGCTGGTATTCGATTTACCATCGCTGCAGAGTGGTGCACCATGGTACAGTTCCGTTTAAAATCATGCACGCATTTCTAAAAGTCGTACGGCACTGTTTCCCCATTTCGGACGGATGTTGCACCTTGCACCGTGGATGCTGCACCCTGTAGATATCGATTATTCGGACGGCCATAACTTCTGGCTCGTTTAGAGTTACAGGAGCCATAAGCAGTCAAAATGAAGGCCTCTGTGAGTTCTACAGCCTTGGTAGCTATCATCAGTCAATGGACAGTATAAAGCCCCAAAAAAGACGATCCGAATCTCGATCGGGTCTCGGATGTTTTTTACCCTTCGTTTTTTCGACACGTGGATTTTTACGCTAAAACAGGATTACCATTGCCGGTCTTCGATTTACCATTGCTGGAGAGTGATGCACCATGGTACTGTTCTGTTTCAAATCCATGCACGCATTTCTAAAAATCGTACGGCACTGTTTCCCCATTTCGGACGGATGTTGCACCTTGCACCGTGGATGGTGCACCCTGTAGATATCGATTATTCGGATGGCCATAACTTCTGGCTCGTTTAGAGTTACGGGGGCCATTACCAGTCAAAACGAAGGCCTCTGTGAGTTCTACGTCTTTGACAGCTTTCAGCCATCAATGGATAGTTTAAAGCCCAAAAAAGACGATCCGAATCTCGATCGGATCTCGGATGTTTTTTACCCTTCGTTTTTTCGACACGTGGATTTTTACGGTAAAACGGGATTACCGTGGCTAGTATTCGATTTATCATCGCTGAAGAGCGGTGCACCACGGTACAGTTCCGTTTAAAATCCATGCACGCATTTTTAAAAGTCGTACGGCACTGTTTCCCCATTTTGGACGGATGTTGCACCTTGCACCGTGGATGCTGCACCCTGTAGACATCGGTTATTCGGAAGGCCATAACTTCTGGCTCGTTTAGATTTACAGGAGCCATATGCAGTCAAAATGAAGGCCTCTGTGAGTTATACGGCTTTGGTAGCTATCATTCGTCAATGGATAGTATAAAGCCCAAAAAAGACGATTCGAATCTCGATCGGGTCTCGGATGTTTTTTACCCTTCGTTTTTTCGACACGTGGATTTTTACGTTAAAACAGGATTACCATTGCCGGTCTTCGATTTGCCATCGCTGGAGAGTGGTGCACCATGGTACTGTTCCATTTCAAATCCATGCACACATTTCTAAAAGTCGTACGGCACTGTTTCCCCATTTCGGACGGATGTTGCACCTTGCACCGTGGATGGTGCACCCTGTAGATATCGATTATTCGGATGGCCATAACTTCTGGCTCGTTTAGAGTTACGGGAGCCATAACCGGTCAAAACGAAGGCCTCTGTGAGTTCTATGTCTTTGACAGCTTTCAGCCATCAACGGATAGTTTAAAGCCCAAAAAAGACGATCCGAATCTCGATCGGGTCTCGGATGTTTTTTACCCTTCGTTTTTTCGACACGTGGATTTTTACGGTAAAACGGGATTACCGTGGCTGGTCTTCGATTTACCATCGCTGGAGAGTGGTGCACCATGGTACTGTTCCGTTTCAAATCCATGCACGCATTTCTAAAAGTCGTACGACACTGTTTCTCCATTTTGAACGGATGTTGCACCTTGCACCGTGGATGTTGCACCCTGTAGATATCGATTATTCGGACGGCCATAACTTCTGCCTCGTTTAGAGTTACGGGAGCCATAAGCAGTCAAAACGAAGACCTCTGTGAGTTCTAAGACTTTGATAGCTTTCAGCCATCAATGGATAGTTTAAAGCCCAAAAAAGACGATCTGAATCTCAATCGGGTCTAGGATGTTTTTTACCCTTCATTTTTTCGACACGTGGTTTTTACGGTAAAACGGGATTATCGTGGCTGGTCTTTGATTTACCATCACTGGAGAGTGGTGCACCATGTTATTGTTGCATTTCAAATACATGCACGCATTTGTAAAAGTCGTACGACACTGTTTCGCCATTTCGGATGGATGTTGCACCTTGCACCGTGGATGTTGCACCCTGTAGATATCGATTATTCGGACGGCCATAACTTCTGGCTCGTTTAGAGTTACGGGAGCCATAACCAGTCAAAACGAAGGCCTCTGTGAGGTCTACGTCTTTGACAGCTATCAGCCATCAATGGATAGTCTAAAGCCCAAAAAAGACGATCCAAATCTCGATCGGGTCTCGGATGTTTTTTACCCTTCGTTTTTTCGACACGTGGATTTTTACGTTAAAATGGGATTACCGTGGCTGTTCTTCGATTTACCATCGCTGGAGAGTGGTGTACCGTGGTACTGTTTCGCCATTTCGGACGGATGTTGCACCTTGCACCGTTGATGTTGCACCCTGTAGATATCGATTATTCGGACGGCCGTAACTTCTGGCTCGTTTAGAGTTACGGGAGCCATAACCAGTCAAAACGAAGGCCTCTATGAGTTCTACGGCTTTGACAGCTTTCAGCCGTCAATGGATAGATTAAAGCCCAAAAAAGACGATCCGAATCTCGATCGGTTCTCGGATGTTTTTTACCCTTCGTTTTTTCGACACGTGGATTTTTACGTTAAAACGGGATTACCGTGGCTGGTCTTCGATTTACCATCGCTGGAGAGTGGTGAACCATGGTACTGTTCCGTTTCAAATCCATGCACGCATTTCTAAGAGTTGTACGGCACTGTTTCCCCATTTCGGACGGATGTTGCACCTTGCACCATGGATGTTGCACCCTGTAGATATCGATTATTCGGACGACCATAACTTCTGCCTCGTTTAGAGTTACGGGAGCGATAAGCAGTCAAAACGAAGACCTCTGTGAGTTCTAAGGCTTTGACGGCTTTCAGCCGTCAATGGATAGTTTAAAGCCCAAAAAAGACGATCTGAATCTCAATCGGGCCTCGGATGTTTTTTACCCTTCATTTTTTCGACACGTGGATTTTTACGGTAAAACGGGATTATCGTGGCTGGTCTTCGATTTACCATCACTGGATAGTGGTGCACCATGGTGCTGTTGCGTTTCAAATACATGCACGCATTTCTAAAAGTCGTACGGCACTGTTTCGCCATTTCGGACGAATGTTGCACCTTGCACCGTGGATGTTGCACCCTGTAGTTATCTATTATTCGGACGGCCATAACTTCTGGCTCGTTTAGAGTTACGGGAGCCATAACCAGTCAAAACGAAGGCCTCTGTGAGATCTACGTCTTTGACAGCTATCAGCCATCAATGGATAGTTTAAAGCCCAAAAAAGACGATCCAAATCTCGATCGGGTCTCGGATGTTTTTTACCCTTCGTTTTTTCGACACGTGGATTTTTACGTTAAAATGGGATTACCGTGGTTGTTCTTCGATTTACCATCGCTGGAGAGTGGTGCACCGTGGTACTATTCCGTTTCAGATCCATGCACGCATTTCTAAAAGTCGTATGGCACTGTTTCGCCATTTCGGACGGATGTTGCACCTTGCACCGTTGATGTTGCACCCTGTAGATATCGATTATTCGGACGGTCGTAACTTCTGGCTCGTTTAGAGTTACGGGAGCCATAACCAGTCAAAACGAAGGCCTCTGTGAGTTCTACGGGTTTGACAGCTTTCATCCGTCAATGGATAGTTTAAAGACCAACAAAAATGATTCGAATCTCGATCGGGTCTCGGATGTTTTTTACCCTTCGTTTTTTCGACACGTGGATTTTTACGGCAAAACGGGATTACCGTGGCTGGTCTTCGATTTACCACCGCTGGAGAGTGGTGCACCATGGTACTGTTCCGTTTCAAATCCATGCACGCATTTCTAAAAGTCGTACGGCACTGTTTCGCCATTTCGGACGGATGTTGCACCTTGCACCGTCGATGTTGCACCCTGTAGACATCGATTATTCGGACGGCCATAACTTCTGGCTCGTTTAGAGTTACGGGAGCCATAACCTGTCAAAACGAAGGCCTCTGTGAGTTCTACGACTTTGACAGCTTTCAGCCATCAATGGATAGATTAAAGCCCAAAAAAGACGATCCGAATCTCGATCGGTTCTCGGATGTTTTTTACCCTTCGTTTTTTCGACAAGTGGATTTTTACGTTAAAACGGGATTACCGTGGCTGGTCTTCGATTTACCATCGCTGGAGAGTGGTGCACCATGGTACTGTTCTGTTTCAAATCCATGCACGCATTTCTAATAGTTGTACGGCACTGTTTCCCCATTTCGGACGGATGTTGCACCTTGCACCGTGGATGTTGCACCCTGTAGATATGGATTATTCGGACGGCCATAACTTCTGGCTCGTTTAGAGTTACGGGAGCCATAACCTGTCAAAACGAAGGCCTCGATGAGTTCTACGGCTTTGACAGCTTTCAGTCGTCAACGGATAGTTTAATGCCCAAAAAAGACGATCTGAATCTCAATCGCGTCTCGGATGTTTTTTACCCTTCATTTTTTCGACACGTGGATTTTTACGGTAAAACGGGATTATCGTGGCTGGTCTTCGATTTACCATCACTGGATAGTGGTGCACCAGGGTGCTGTTGCGTTTCAAATACATGCACGCATTTCTAAAAGTCGTACGACACTGTTTTGCCATTTCGGACGGATGTTGCACCTTGCACCGTGGATGTTGCACCCTATAGATATCGATTATTCGGACGGCCATAACTTCTGGCTCGTTTAGAGTTACGGGAGCCATAACCAGTCAAAACGAAGGCCTCTGTGAGGTCTACGTCTTTGACAGCTATCAGCCATCAATGGATAGTTTAAAGCCCAAAAAAGACGATCCAAATCTCGATCGGGTCTCGGATGTTTTTTATCCTTTGTTTTTTCGACACGTGGATTTTTACGTTAAAATGAGATTACCGTGGTTGTTCTTCGATTTACCATCGCTGGAGAGTGGTGCACCGTGGTACTATTCCGTTTCAAATCCATGCACGCATTTCTAAAATTCGTATGGCACTGTTTCGCCATTTCGGACGGATGTTGCACCTTGCACCGTTGATGTTGCACCCTGTAGATATCGATTATTCGGACGGCCGTAACTTCTGGCTCGTTTAGAGTTACGGGAGCCATAACCAGTCAAAACGAAGGCCTATGTGAGTTCTACGTCTTTGACAGCTTTCATCCGTCAATGGATAGTTTAAAGACCAAAAATGATGATTTGAATCTCGATCGGGTCTCGGATGTTTTTTACCCTTCGTTTTTTCGACACGTGGATTTTTACGGCAAAACGGGATTACCGTGGCTGGTCTTCGATTTACCACCGCTGGAGAGTGGTGCACCATGGTACTGTTCCGTTTCAAATCCATGCACGCATTTCTAAAAGTCGTACGGCACTGTTTCGCCATTTCGGACGGATGTTGCACCTTGCGATGTTGCACCTTGTAGATATCGATTATTCGGACGGCCATAACTTCTGGCTCGTTTAGAGTTACGGGAGCCATAACCTGTCAAAACGAAGGCCTCTGTGAGTTCTACGGCTTTGACAGCTTTCAGCCGTCAATGGATAGATTAAAGCCCAAAAAAGATGATCCGAATCTCGACCGGTTCTCGGATGTTTTTTACCCTTCGTTTTTTCGACACGTAGATTTTTACGTTAAAACGGGATTACCGTGGCTGGTCTTCGATTTACCATCGCTGGAGAGTGGTGCACCATGGTACTGTTCCATTTCAAATCCATGCACGCATTTCTAAGAGTCGTACGGCACTGTTTCCCCATTTCGGACGGATGTTGCACCTTGCACCGTGGATGTTGCACCCTGTAGATATCGATTATTCAGACGGCCATAACTTCTGCCTCGTTTAGAGTTACGGGAGCCATAAGCAGTCAAAACGAAGACCTCTGTGAGTTCTAAGACTTTGATAGCTTACAGCCATCAATGGATAGTTTAAAGCCTAAAAAAGACGATCTGAATCTCAATCGGGTCTAGGATGTTTTTTACCCTTTATTTTTTCGACACGTGGATTTTTACGGTAAAAGGGGATTATCATGGCTGGTCTTTGATTTACCATCACTGGAGAGTGGTGCACCATGGTATTGTTGCATTTCAAATACATGCACGCATTTGTAAAAGTCGTACGGCACTGTTTCGCCATTTCGGACGGATGTTGCATCTTGCACCGTGGATGTTGCACCCTGTAGATATCGATTATTCGGACGGCCATAACTTCTGGCTCGTTTAGAGTTACGGGAGCCATAACCACTCAAAACGAAGGCCTCTGTGAGGTGTACGTCTTTGACAGCTATCAGCCATCAATGGATAGTTTAAAGCCCAAAAAAGGCGATCCAAATCTCGATCGGGTCTCGGATGTTTTTTACCCTTCGTTTTTTCGACACGTGGATTTTTACGTTAAAATGGGATTACCGTGGTTGTTCTTCGATTTACCATCGCTGGAGAGTGGTGTACCGTGGTACTATTCCGTTTCAAATCCATGCACGCACTTCTAAAAGTCGTATGGCACTGTTTCGCCATTTCAGACGGATGTTGCACCTTGCACCGTTGATGTTGCACCCTGTAGATATCGATTATTCGGACGGTCGTAACTTCTGGCTCGTTTAGAGTTACGGGAGCCATAACCAGTCAAAACGAAGGACTCTATGAGTTCTACGGCTTTGACAGCTTTCAGCCGTCAATGGATAGTTTAAAGCCTAAAAAGACGATTCGACTCTCGATCGGGTTTCGGATGTTTTTTACCCTTCGTTTTTTCGACACGTGGATTTTTACGGTAAAACGGGATTACCGTGATTGGTCTTCGATTTACCACCGCTGGAGAGTGGTGCACCATGGTACTGTTCCGTTTCAAATCCATGCACGCATTTCTAAAAGTCGTACGGCACTGTTTCGCCATTTCGGACGGATGTTGCACCTTGCACCGTTGATGTTGCACCCTATAGATATCGATTATTCAGAATGCCATAACTTCTGGCTCATTTACAGTTACGGGAGCCATAACCTGTCAAAACGAAGGCCTCTGTGAGTTCTACGGCTTTGACAGCTTACAGCTGTCAATGGATAGATTAAAGCCCAAAAAAGACGATCCGAATCTCGATCGGTTCTCGGATGTTTTTTACCCTTCGTTTTTTCGACATGTGGATTTTTACGTTAAAACGGGATTACCGTGGCTGGTCTTCGATTTACCATCGCTGGAGAGTGGTGCACCATGGTACTATTCCGTTTCAAATCCATGCACACATTTCTAAAAGTCGTAGGGCACTGTTTCCCCATTTCGAACGGATGTTGCACCTTGCACCGTGGATGTTGCACCCTGTAGATATCGATTATTCGGACGGCCTTAAATTCTGCCTCGTTTAGAGTTACAGTAGCCATAAGCAGTCAAAACGAAGGCCTCTGTGAGTTCTATGGCTTTGAGAGCTTTCAGCCGTCAATGGATAGTTTAAAGCCCAAAAAATACGATCTGAATCTCAATCGGGTCTCGGATGTTTTTTACCCTTCGTTTTTTCGACACATGGATTTTTACGGTAAAACGGGATCACCGTGACTGGTCTTCGATTTACCATCGCTGTAGAGTGGTGCACCATGGTACTGTTCCGTTTCAAATCCATGCACGCATTTCTAAAACTCGTACGGCACTGTTTCTCCATTTCGGACGGATGTTGCACCCGGTAGATATCGATTATTCGTACGGCACTGTTTCTCCATAACTTCTGGCTCGTTTAGAGTTACGGGAGCCATAACCAGTGAAAACGAAGGCCTTTGTGAGTTCTACGACTTCGACAGCTTTCAGCCATCAATGGATAGTTTAAAGCCCAAAAAAGACGATCTGAATCTCGATCGGGTCTCGGATGTTTTTTACCATTCGTTTTTTCGACACGTGGATTTTTAAGTTAAAACGGGACTACCGCGGCTGGTCTTCGATTTACCATCGCTGGAGAGTGGTGCGCCAGGTACTGTTCCGTTTCAAATCAATGCACGCATTTCTAAAAGTCGTACGGCACTGTTCTGCCATTTCGGACGGATGTTGCACCTTGCACAGTTGATGTTGCACCCTATACATATCGATTATTCGGACGGCCATAACTTCTGGCTCGTTTAGAGTTATGGAAGCCATAACCAGTCAAAACGAAGGCCTCTGTGAGTTCTACGGGTTTGACAGCTTTCAGCCGTCAACGGATAGTTTAAAGCCCAAAAAAGACGATCTGAATCTCGATCGGGTCTCGGATGTTTTTTACCCATCGTTTTTTCGATACGTGGACTTTTACGGTAAAACGGGATTACCGTGGCTAGTCTTCGATTTACCATAGCTAAAGAGTGTTTCACCATGGTACTGTTCCATTTCAAATCCATGCACGCATTTCTAAAAGTCGTACGGCACTGTTTCGCCATTTCGGACGGATGTTGCACCTTGCACCGTGGATGTTGCACCCTGTAGATATCGATTATTCGGACGGCCATAACTTCTGGCTCGTTTAGAGTTACGGGAGCCATAACTAGTCAAAACGAAGGCCTCTGTGAGTTCTACGGCTTTGACAGCTTTCAGCCCTCAATGGATAGTTTAGAGCCCAAAAAAGACGATCTGAATCACGCTCGGGTCTCGGATGTTTTTTACCCTTTGTTTTTTCGAAACGTGGATTTTTACGTTAAAATGGGATTACCGTGGCTGTTTTTAGATTTACCATCGCTGCAGAGTGGTGCACCATGGTACTATTCCGTTTCAAATCCATGCATGCATTTTTAAAAGTCGTATGGCACTGTTTCGCAATTTCGGACGGATGTTGCACCTTGCACCGTTGATGTTGCACCCTATATATATCGATTATTCGGACGGCCATAACTTCTGGCTCGTTTAGAGTTACGGGAGCCATAACTAGTCAAAACGAAGGCCTCTGTGAGTTCTACGGCTTTGACAGCTTTCAGCCGTCAATGGATAGTTTAAACCCAAATAAGATGATTCGAATCTCGATCGGGTCTTGGATGTTTTTTACCCTTCGTTTTTTGGACACGTGGATTTTTACGGCAAAACGGGATTACCGTGGCTGGTCTTCGATTTACCGTCGCTGGAGAGTGGTGCACTATGGTAGTGTTCCATTTGAAATCCATGCACGCATTTCTAAAAGTCGTACGACACGGTTTCGCCATTTCGGACGGATGTTGCACCTTGCACCGTTGATGTTGCACCCTATAGATATCTATTATTCGGACGGCCATAACTTCTGGCTCGTTTAGAGTTACGGGAGCCATAACCTATCAAAATGAAGGCCTCTATGATTTCTACGGCTTTGACAGCTTTCGTCCGTCAATGGATAGATTAAATCCCCAAAAAGATGATCCGAATCTCGATCGGGTCTCGGATGTTTTTTACCCTTCGTTTTTTCGACACGTGGATTTTTACGTTAAAACGGGATTACCGTGGCTGGTCTTCGATTTACCATCGCTAGAGAGTGGTGCACCCTGGTACTGTTCCGTTTCAAATCCATGCACGCATTTCTAAAAGTCGTACGGCACTGTTTCCCCATTTCGGACGGATGTTGCACCTTGCACCGTGGACGTTGCACCCTGTAGATATCGATTATTCGGACGGCCATAACTTCTGCCTCGTTTAGAGTTACGGGAGCCATAAGCAGTCAAAACGAAGGCCTCTGTGAGTCTTAGGGCTTTGATAGCTTTCAGCCATCAATGGATTGTTTAAAGCCCAAAAAAGACGATTCGACTCTCGATCGGGTTTCGTATGTTTTTTACCCTTCGTTTTTTCGACACGTGGATTTTTAGGGTAAAACGGGATTACCGTGACTGGTCTTCGATTTACCATCGCTGGAGAGTGGTGCACCATGGTACTATTCCATTTCAAATCCATGCATGCATTTCTAAAAGTCGTACGGCACTGTTTCGCCATTTCGGACGGATGTTCCACCTTGCACCATTGATGTTGCACCCTGTAGATATCGATTGTTCGGACGGCCATAACTTCTGGCTCGTTTAGAGTTACGGGAGCCATAACCTGTCAAAACGAAGGCTTCTGTGAGTTCTTCGGTGTTGACAGCTTTCAGCCGTCAATGGATAGATTAATGCCCAAAAAAGACGATCCGAATATCGATCGGGTCTCGGACGTTTTTTACCCTTCGTTTTTTCGACACGTGGATTTTACGTTAGAACGGGATTACCGTGGCTGGTCTTCGATTTACCATCGCTGGAGAGTGGTGCACCATGGTACTATTACGTTTCAAATCCATGCACGCATTTTTAAAAGTCATAGGCACTGTTTCCCCATTACAGACGGATGTTGCACCTTGCACCGTGGATGTTGCACCCTGTAGATATCGATTATTCGGACGGCCTTAACTTCTGCCTCGTTTAGAGTTACGGGAGCCATAAGCAGTCAAAAAAAGGCATCTGTGAGTTCTACGGCTTTGACAGCTTTCAGCCATCAATGGATAGTTTATAGCCCAAAAAAGACGATCTGAATCTCAATCGGGTCTCGGATGTTTTTTACCCTTCGTTTTTTCGACACGTGGATTTTTACGGTAAAACGGGATTACCATGGCTGGTCTTTGATTTACCATCGCTGGAGAGTGGTGCACCATGGTACTGTTCCGTTTCAAATCCATGCACGCATTTCTAAAACTCGTACGACACTGTTTCTCCATTTCGGACGAATGTTGCACCTTGCCCCGTGGATGGTGCACCCTATAGATATCGATTATTCGGACGGCCATAACTTCTGGCTCGTTTAGAGTTATGGGAGCCATAACCAGTCAAAAAAAGGACTCTGTGAGTTCTACGGATTTGACAGCTATCAGCCACCAATGGACAGTTAGAGCCCAAAAAAGACGATCCGAATCTCGATCGGTTCTCGGATGTTTTTTACCCTTCGTTTTTTCGACACGTGGATTTTTACGTTAAAATGGGATTAGCGCGGCTGGTCTTCGATTTACCATTGCTGGAGAGTGTTGCACCATGGTACTGTTCCGTTCAAATCCATGCACGCATTTCTAAAAGTCGTACGACACTGTTTCGCCATTTCTGACGGATGTTGCACCCTTGAGATATTGATTATTCGGACGGCCATAACTTCTGGCTAGTTTAGAGTTATGGGAGCCATAACCCGTCAAAACAAAGGCCTCGATGAGTTCTACGGCTTTGACAGCTCTCAGCCATCAACGGATAGATTAATGCCCAAAAAGGAGAACCCGAATCTCAATCGGGCCACGTAAATTTTTTACCCTACGTTTTTTCGACACGTGGATTTTTACGGTAAAACGGGATTACCGTGGCTCGTCTTCGATTAACCATCGTTGGAGAGTGGTGCAACATGGTACTGTTCCGTCTCAAATCCAAGCACGCATTTCTAAAATTCGTACGGCACCGTTTCGCCATTTGGGACGGATGTTGCACCTTGCACCGTGGATGTTGCACCCTGTAGATATCGATTATTCGGACGGCCATAACTTCTGGCTCGTTTAGAGTTACGGGAGCCATAACCTGTCAGAATGAAGGCCTCGATGAGTTCTACGGCTTTGATAGCTTTCAGCGATCAACAGATATATTAATGCCCAAAAAGGACAACCCGAATCTCAATCGGGTCACGTAAGTTTTTTACCCTTCGTCATCGACTGGATTATCGTGGCTCGTCTTCGATTCACCATCGCTGGAGAGTGGTGCACCATGGTATTGTTCCGTCTCAAATCCATGCACGCATTTCTAAAAGTCATACGGCACTGTTTCTCCATTTCGGACGGATGTTGCACCTTGCACCGTGAATGTTGCACCCTGTAGATATCGATTATTCGGGCGGCCATAACTTCTGGCTCGTTTAGAGTTACGGGAGCCTTAACCTGTCAAAACGAAGGCTCGATGAGTTCTACGGCTTTGACAGCTTTCAGCCGTCAACGGATATATTAATGCCCAAAAAGGACAACCCGAATCTCAATCGGGCAACATAAATTTTTTATCCTTCGTTTTTTCGACACGTGGATTTTTACGGTAAGACGGGATTACCATGGCTCGTCTTCGATTTACCATCGCTGGAGAGTGGTGCACCATGGTACAGTTCTGTTTGAAATCCATGCACGTATTTTTAAAAGTCGTACGGCACTAGTTCGCCATTTCGGACGGATGTTGCACCTTGCACCGTGGATGTTGCACCCTGTAGATATCGATTATTCGGACGGCCATAACTTCTGGCTCGTTTAGAGTTACGGGAGCCATAACCTTTCAAAACGAAGGCCTCGATGAGTTCTACGGCTTTGATAGCTTTCAGCCGTCAATGGATAGATTAATGTCCAAAAAAGACAACCGAATCTCAATCGGGCCACGTAAATTTTTTACCCTTCGTTTTTTCGACACGTGGATTTTTACGGTAAAACGGGATTACCCTGGCTCGTCTTCGATTAACCATCGTTGGAGAGTGGTGCACCATGGTAATGTTCCATCTCAAATCCAAGCACGCATTTCTAAAATTAGTACGGCACTGTTTCGCCATTTCGAACGGATGTTGCACCTTGCACCGTGGATGTTGCACCCTGTAGATATCGATTATTCGGACGGCCATAACTTCTGGCTCGTTTAAAGTTACGGGGGCCATAACCTGTCAAAACGAAGGCCTCGATGAGTTCTACGGCTTTGACAGCTTTCAGCCGTCAACGGATATATTAATATCCAAAAAGGACAACCCGAATCTCAATCGGGTCACGTAAGTTTTCTACCCTTCGTTTTTTCGACACGTAGATTTTTACGGTAAAACGGGATTACCGTGGCTCGTCTTCGATTCACCATCGCTGGAGAGTGGTGCACCATGGTACTGTTCCGTATCAAATCCATGCACGCATTTCTAAAAGTCGTACGGCACTGTTTCGCCATTTCGGACGGATGTTGCACCTTGCACCGCGCGGATGTCGCACCCTGTAGATATCGATTATTCGGACGGCCATAACTTCTGGCTCGTTTAGAGCTACGGGAGCCATAACCTGTCAAAATGAAGGCTCGATGAGTTCTACGGCTTTGACAGCTTTCAGCCGTCAACGGATATATTAATGCCCAAAAAGGACAACCTGAATCTCAATCGGGCCACGTAAATTTTTTACCCTTCGTTTTTTCGACACGTGGATTTTTACGGTAAAACGGGATTACCGTGGCTCGTCTTCGAATTACCATCGCTGGAGAGTGGTGCACCATGGTACTGTTCCGTTTCAAATCCATGCACGCATTTCTAAAAGTCGTACGGCACTGCTTCGCCATTTCGGACGGATGTTGCACCTTGCACCGTGGATGTTGCACCCTGTAGATATCGATTATTCGGACGGCCATAACTTCTGGCTCGTTTAGCGTTATGGGAGCCATAACCTATCAAAACGAAGGCCTCGATGAGTTCTACGGCTTTGAAAGCTTTCAGCCGTCAACGGATAGACTAATCCCCAAAAAGGACAACTTGAATCTCAATCGGGCCACGTAAATTTTTTACCCTTCATTTTTTCGACACGTGGATTGTTACGGTAAAACGGGATTACCGTGGCTCGTCTTCGATTAACCATCGCTGGAGAGTGGTGCACCATGGTACTGTTCCGTCTCAAATCCAAGCACGCATTTCTAAAATTCCTACGGCACTGTTTCGCCATTTCGAACGGATGTTGCACATTGCACCGTGGATGTTGCACCTTGTAGATATCGATTATTCGGACGGCCATAACTTCTGGCTCGTTTAGAGTTACGGGAGCCATAACCTGTCAAAACAAAGGCCTCGATGAGTTCTACGGCTTTGACAGCTTTCAGCCGTCAACGGATAGATTAATGCCCAAAAAGGACAACCCGAATCTCAATCGGGTCACGTAAGTTTTTTACCCTTCGTTTTTTCAACACGTGGATTTTTACGGTAAAACGGGATTACCGTGGCTCGTCTTCGATTCACCATCGCTGGAGAGTGGTGCACCATGGTACTATTTCGTTTCAAATCCATACACGCATTTATAATAGTCGTACGACACTATTTCGCCATTTCGGACGGATGCAGCACCTTGCACCGTGGATGTTGCACCCCGTAGATATCGATTATTCGGACGACCATAACTTCTGCTTCGTTTAGAGTTACGGGAGCCATAACCTGTCAAAACGAAGCCCACGAGGAGTTCTACGACTTTGACAGCTTTCAGCCGTCAACGGATAGATTAATGCCCAAAAATGTCAACCCGAATCTCAATCGAGTCTCGTAAGTTTTTTACCCTTCGTTTTTTCGACACGTGGATTTTTACGGTAAAACGGGATTACCGTGCCTCGTCTTCAATTCACCATCGCTGGAGAGTGGTGCACCATGGTACTGTTCCATCTCAAATCCAAGCACGCATTTCTAAAATTCGTACGGCACTGTTTCGCCATTTTGGACGGATGTTGCACCTTGCACCGTGGATGTTGCACCCTATTGATATCGATTATTCGCACGGCCATAACTTCTGGCTCGTTTAGAGTTACGGGAGCCATAACCTGTCAAAACGAAGCCCACGATGAGTTCTACGGCTTTGACAGCTTTCAGCCGTCAACGGATAGATTAATGCCCAAAAAGGACAACCCGAATCTAATCGAGTCTCGTAAGTTTTTTACCCTTCGTTTTTTCGACACGTGGATTTTTACGGTAAAACGGGATTACCGTCCCTCGTCTTCGATTCACCATCGCTGGAGAGTGGTGCACCATGGTACTGTTCCGTCTCAAATCCAAGCACGCATTTCTTAAATTCGTACGGCACTGTTTCGCCATTTCGGACGGATGTTGCACCTTGCACCGTGGATGTTGCACCCTGTAGATATCGATTATTCGGACGGCCATAACTTCTGGCTCGTTTAGTTTTGCGGGAGCCATAACCTGTCAAAACGAAGGCCTCGATGAGTTCTACGGCTTTGACAGCTTTTAGCCGTCTATGGATAGATTAATGCCCAAAAAGGACAACCCGAATCTCAATCGGGTCTCGCAAGTTTTTTACCCTTCGTTTTTTCGACAGGTGGATTTTTATGGTAAAACGGGATTAGCGTGGCTCGTCTTCGATTCACCATCGCTGGAGAGTGGTGCACCATGGTACTATTTCGTTACAAATCCATACACGCATTTATAAAAGTCGTACGACACTGTTTCGCCATTTCGGACGGATGTTGCACATTGCACCATGGATGTTGCACCCCGTAGATATCGATTATTCGGACGACCATAACTTCTGGCTCGTTTAGAGTCACAGGAGCCATAACCTGTCATAACGAAGGCCTCGATGAGTTCTACGGCTTTGACAGCTCTCAGCCGTCAACGGATAGATTAATGCCCAAAAAGGACAACCCGAATCTCAATCGGGTCACGTAAGTTTTTTACCCTTCGTTTTTTCGACACGTGGATTTTTACGGTAAAACGGGATTACTGTGGCTCGTCTTCGATTCACCATCGCTGGAGAGTGGTGCACCATGGTAATGTTCCGTCTCAAATCCAAGCACGCATTTCTAAAATTCGTACGACACTGTTTCCTCATTTCGGACTGCTGTTTCACCTTGCACCGTGGATGTTGCACCCTGTAGATATCGATTATTCGAACGGCCATAACTTCTGGCTCGTTTAGAGTTACGGGAGCCATAAACTGTCAAAACGAATGCCTCGATGAGTTCTACGGCTCTGACAGCTTTCAGCCATCAACGGATAGATTAATGCCCAAAAAGGACAACCCGAATCTCAATCGGGTCAGGTAAGTTTTTTACCCTTCGTTTTTTCGACACGTGGATTTTTACGGTAAAACGGGATTACCATGGCTCGTCTTCGATTCACCATCACTGGAGAGTGGTGCACCATCGTACTATTCCGTTTCTAATCCATGCACGCATTTTTAAAGTCGTACGGCACTGTTTCGCCATTTTGGACGGATGTTGCACCTTGCACCGTGGATGTTGCACCCTGTAGATATCGATTATTCGGACGGCCATAACTTCTGGCTCGTTTAGAGTTACGGGAGCCATAACCTGTCAAAATGAAGCCCTCGATGAGTTCTACGGCTTTGTTAGCTTTCAGCCGTCAACGGATAGATTAATGCCCAAAAGGACAACCCTAATCTCAATCGGGCCACGTAATTTTTTACCCTTCGTTTTTTTGACACGTGGATTTTTACGGTAAAACGGTATTACCGTGGGTCGTCTTCGATTTTCCATCGCTGGAGAGTGGTGCACCGTGGTACTTTTCTGTTTCAAATCCATGCACGCATTTCTAAAAGTCGTACGGCACAGTTTCGCCATTTCGGACGGATGTTGCACCTTGCACCGTGGATGTTGCACCCTGTAGATATCGACTATTCGGACGACCATAACTTCTGGCTCGTTTAGAGTTACGGGAGACATAACCCGTTGTTATCCCAACTTTTGGCAAAGTTGAGATATCCAAAATTTACTGAAAGTCAATGATTACTATTCATGAATATCAACCAAGCATTGCAGGATAACCATGGATATCAATGAATTTTGTCCGAGTCCGGAATGGGCCACAATTGATAGGACACGACAAGAAAGATCATAGAAGTCTGCATTTCAAATTTCAAGTCAATCCAAGGTCGTATGCTCGAGTTATGATGGATTGAAGTTAAGAGGAATGGGCATTGTTTGGTTCGAACCCATCACCTTGACTAGTTCGAACCCATCATGTTCGAATCCATCAGCCAACGACTCCATCCTACTTAACCACCATTGACTTCGACTCCATCACGATGTCCTCTCTTTGAATCCCTCCAGGTTATGAAGTTCGTATCCATGGAGTTGCCATTGCATCGGATCCATGAGAAATGCCCTCGCTTCGACTCCATCAAGTAAACCCCCAGATAGCCTTGCTCCGAATCCATCCACGACCTGACTTCGAATCCATGGACTGAGCCTTGCTTCGAATCCATCCAAATCACCTTGCCCCATGCTGTCTTCGAATCGAACATGTTAAGAAAACTTCGAATCGATCCAAGGTGACGCATTTGGATCGATTCGAACGAACACCCTTCCAACGATTCGAAGACGATCTTCGAACCCAGCGCACGAAGCCATCCGGTGAACACGGCAAAGAACTCGGACTCGACTCGTTCAACTCGGCGAAAAGCTTGGATCGAACCGAAGAAGGCGCGCCATGTCACCCCTTGGATCGATTCGAGGTACTCGAATCAAACAGATCGATTCGAACAAGACCATAGCATCGGTTCGAACCGAACAGAAGGCCGAACACGCCAATTTCGAACCGATCATAACTTCCAATCCACTGATCCAAATCCCATGAAATTTTTACAGGAGTTCGTCTACATGTTGAAGAATGTCCACACCAAATTTCACCATGATTGGACGATTTCTTGATCGATTCGAACCTAGGGTCGTATCGATCCCAATATGGGCCTGGATCTCCAGGTATCGTCCATGTGGGCCCCCTCACGTGCTGGAAGTGGTCTACCTGATTTCTAGGAGAAATATCAGCCTTCTACGCCTATAAATAGAGCCCCAGGTCATTCAGAAAAGGGACCGGATTCTCTTTGGCCAAAATCAAGACTCTGAAGCATCAAGACTCCACCAAGGCTCTACTTGGCACTCAACAACCACCGTTGTACTTGAATTTCAGAACTACAGTTCATTATAATCCGCTATAATCGATTGTAATCATCGAAGAACATCAGTAAAAGGAAAAACCTTTGAAGTGGACGTAGGCCGGAGATAGCCGAACCACTATAAATCGTGTGTTCTTGTTTACATTTATTATTTTGCTATTTAAGATCTGTGATTTGTGTTTGGATATTGCTGATTTATATTCCAACACTGGTGCTTTCACAATACTTGGGGTTTGTGACCAATTTTGGCGCAAAAACTTTGGTGCTTTCACTGAGAACAACTAGCACCCGCTACATCAGAATTCAGAATTCAGGAACTCCAATCCAGAAACAATGACTCGACAAACAAGACAAAGGGTTGATAGGAGACAACAGGGAGGAAGCCAAGAGGCATCCTCAGGATCAGGAGAAGGACAAGCTCCCGTCTATATCACCAGAGACGAGATGGAAGCTTTGGCTAATTCACTACGCGAGAGCATGATGAAAACCCAACAAGAGATGTTGCAAAATTTCCTCGAGCAAATGAGGACAGCAAACATGCAAAACCTTGGACCAACTACAACAGCTACGAGTGCGGGACAAGGAATCAGGATTGCAGAAGCTAACGAAGGACAGGCTCAAGGCCAGAATACGGGAATTGAAGGTGGTCAGCAAGGCCTTGGGGGCATACCCTCAGGGTCCGATACTGGAAGACCAACAGACGGAGCTTAACAGACTGGAGCCAATGCCTATGCTAACGAGCCACCAGAAGAATACGTACCAGAATTCCCTTCAAGGCTCGGGGGGCAGGACAGGAATCTGACGAAGGGCCAACCCCTAGACGGAGATGAGAGAATGATAGGCCTAATGCGACGAATCATGAGAGGAGGATTGCCTAGCGGAGGCCTAGAAGAAGTTAGTCGGAGTCCATTCACTCTAAACATCCGAAACGCAAGGAACCCTCCAAAGTTCAAACTACCAGCGCTAGAACCATATGACGGGAGATCAGACCCGACCATGCACATTACAAGATATATTAGGCACATGGAAGTGCTGGGGGCATCCGAGGAAGTGATGGCACGATGCTTCCCTCTATATTTGACAGATTTAGCTTCATTATGGTTCAGACAACTAGAGACTGGATCAATCGGAACATGGAGCGAGCTTGTAGATTGCTTCATGAGACAGTTTAGGGTCCACGTGACATGACCCAAGAGTGTGATGACCTTAGCATCAATCAAGCAGAGGACCGGAGAATCCATAAAAGATTTTCTGTTAAGATTCAATGTGACAGTGACTTCTGTAGATCGCCCGAATCCATCAATGATTTTAATGGCGACGGTGGCAGGAGTCGCGGAAGGCACCAAGTTTAAGGATTCTCTAACTAAAGATCCACCGCAAGATCTTAGAGAGTTCTTTCATAAAGCTGAAAAGTTCATTCGGTTAGAAGAATCACGAGCCGAGAGTCGTGAAATAAATACCACACAAAGCGTAGGAACCTCCAAAGAACAGTCCGGAGCGGACAAGGGAAAGAGGAAACAAGATGATAGACACGATGGTCCTGATAAACGGAAGAAATTCCGAGAACCAAGATTGAGGCAGTACACCGATCTGACTGCAGGCCTAGAAAGAATTTACAATGAAACTCGGGGGCAACTCCCCTATCGAAAGCCACCTATAAGGGATCCCACTGAGCGGGAGCGCAGGACTGGAAAATACTGCCTATTCCATGAGCTGGATGGGCACACTACAGATGAATGCCGCCACCTAAAGGATGTGGTGGAAGAACATGCTAGGGGTGGTAGATTACCGCAATTTGTCAGAGAACGGACAGCAGCGACATGGCATGAACAACTACCGCCTCCACCTAGCAGGAACGATCCTGGATCGGGATCACGACTCGTCATCAACTGATTAGAGATGGCAAGGGCCAAGTCCAGGATTTGGACTTCGGTCGAATAATTTTATTTAGATTTATTTTCAGAATAAACGGTTACTCCACTTACACATGTACGGGAACCGGAGAGATCCCTAGGCATGCTCTGAGATGGAGATAAACCGATATGCCCGGAGAGGCAATGTTTAGTTTTTTCTTCTCTGATGTTTGAGATTGAACATCTAGAACTTGAATATTAAACAAATAAATTATAACTTCTTGCAATAAACCTTTTGACCAGATAGTCAAAGGATGAACACTAAATACCAATATAAACATGATCGCTTTATGACCCCACCCAGAGAGAGATGGGGTCCGGAGTGCAAGAAGTGAGTTGCTTCGCCGGATAGCGACAGGATCGGCTCACTTAAGCGCTGTTTCCACTTCACCGGAGAGTGACAGGATGGGATCCAGCAAGAGCCCGGAGAGGCTATGATCGGTCTCGAACGACCAAGGCATTGCTAAATGTTCAGATACACTGAACCAGAGTGCAAGAAGTGAGTTGCTTCGCCGGAGAGCGACAGGATCGGCTCGCTTAAGCGCTGTTTCCCCTTCACCGGAGAGTGACAGGATGGGATCCAGCAATAGCCCGGAGAGGCTATGATCGGTCCAGAATGACCATGATATCGCTATACGTCCTAACTGGGACCAGAGTGCAAGGGATAGAAGGCAACGCCAGAGAGCAATAGAATCTTTCTATTCAATCACTAAGTCTGGAACGGACTTAGTAAAGGTTCAGAGCAGCCAGTAATAGTCCGGAGAGACTACGAAACTTCATTCTCAACTTCTACGGAAAGAACGAATATTGGTTTGGCTTCGAACAGCCACAAACTTGATTGATAATACCACAGCTATGAATGAAACATGAATTCCTTACACTTGATATAAGACCATTCAAAACATACCTTTTACAAAAAGGCATGTTTTGGGGGGCAAAATGTTATCCCAACTTTTGGCAAAGTTGAGATATCCAAAATTTACTGAAAGTCAATGATTACTATTCATGAATATCATCCAAGCATTGCAGGATAACCATGGATATCAATGAATTTTGTCCGAGTCCGGAACGGGCCACAATTGATAGGACACGACAAGAAAGATCATAGAAGTCTGCATTTCAAATTTCAAGTCAATCCAAGGTCGTATGCTCGAGTTATGATGGATTCAAGTTAAGAGGAATGGGCATTGTTCGGTTCGAACCCATCACCCTGACTAGTTCGAACCCATCATGTTCGAATCCACCATCCAACGACTCCATCCTGCTTCAACACCATTGACTTCGACTCCAACACGATGTCCTCTCTTCGAATCCCTCCAGGTTATGAAGTTCGTATCCATGGAGTTGCCATTGCATCGGATCCATGAGAAATGCCCTCACTTCGACTCCATCAAGTAAACCCCCAGATAGCCTTGCTCCGAATCCATCCACGACCTGACTTCGAATCCATGGACTGAGCCTTGCTTCGAATCCATCCAAATCACCTTGCCCCATGCTGTCTTCGAATCGAACATGTTAAGACAACTTCGAATCGATCCAAGGTGACGCATTTGGATCGATTCGAACGAACACCCTTCCAACGATTCGAAGAAGATCTTCGAACCCAGCGCACGAAGCCATCCGGTGAACACGGCAAAGAACTCGGACTCGACTCGTTCAACTCGGCGAAAAGCTTGGATCGAACCGAAGAAGGCGCGCCACGTCAACCCTTGGATCGATTCGAGGTACTCGAATCAAACAGATCGATTCGAACAAGACCATAGCATCGGTTCGAACCGAACAGAAAGCCGAACACGCCAATTTCGAACCGATCATAACTTCCAATCCACTGATCCAAATCCCATGAATTTTTTACAGGAGTTCATCTACATGTTGAAGAATGTCCACACCAAATTTCACCATGATTGGACGATTTCTTGATCGATTCGAACCTAGGGTCGAATCGCTCCCAATATGGGCCCGGATCTCCAGGTATCGGCCATGTGGGCCCCCTCACGTGCTGGAAGTGGTCTACCTGATTTCTATGAGAAATATCAGCCTCCTACGCCTATAAATAGAGCCCCAGGTCATTCAGAAAAGGGACCGGATTCTCTTTGGCAAAAATCAAGACTCTGAAGCATCAAGACTCCACCAAGGCTCTACTTGGCACTCAACAACCACCGTTGTACTTGAATTTCAGAACTACAATTCATTATAATCCGCTGTAATCGATTGTAATCATCGAAGAACATCAATAAAAGGAAAAACCTTTGAGGTGGACGTAGGCCGGAGATAGCCGAACCACTATAAATCGTGTGTTCTTGTTTACATTTATTATTTTGCTATTTAAGATCTGTGATTTGTGTTTGGATATTGCTGATTTATATTCCAACACTGGTGCTTTCACAATACTTGGGGTTTGTGACCAATTTTGGCGCAAACACCCGTCAAAACGAAGGCCTCGATGAGTTCTACGGCTTTGATAGCTCTTAGCCGTCAATGGATAGATTAATGCCCAAAAAGGACAACCCGAATCTCAATCGGGCCACGTAAATTTTTTACCCTTCGTTTTTCGACACGTGGATTTTTACGGTAAAACGGGATTACCGTGGCTCGTCTTCGATTAACCATATTTGGCGAGTGGTGCAACATGGTACTGTTCCATCTCAAATCCAAGCACGCATTTCTAAAATTCGTACGGCACTGTTTCGCCATTTCGGACGGATGTTGCCCCTTGCACCGTGGATGTTGCACCCTGTAGATATCGATTATTCGGACGGCCATAACTTCTGGCTCGTTTAGAGTTACGGGAGCCATAACCTGTCAGAACGAAGGCCTCGATGAGTTATACGGCTTTGACAGCTTTCAGCCGTCAACGGATATATTAATGCCCAAAAAGGACAACCCGAATCTCAATCGGGTCACGTAAGTTTTTTACCCTTCGTTTTTTCGACACGTGGATTTTTACGGTAAAACGGGATTACCGTGGCTCGTCTTCGATTCACCATCACTGGAGAGTGGTGCACCATGGTACCGTTCCGTCTCAAATCGATGCACGCATTTCTAAAAGTCGTACGACACTGTTTCGCCATTTCGGACGGATGTTGCACCTTGCACCGTGGATGTTGCACCCTGTAGATATCGATTATTCGGACGGCCATAACTTCTGGCTCGTTTAGAGTTACGGGAGCCATAACCTGTCAAAACGAAGGCTCGATGAGTTCTACGGCTTTGACAGCTTTCAGCCGTCAATGGATATATTAATGCCCAAAAAGGACAACCCGAATCTCAATCGGGCCATGTAAATTTTTTACCCTTCATTTTTTCGACGCGTGGATTTTTATGGTAAAACGGGATTACCGTGGCTCGTCTTCGATTTACCATCGCTGGAGAGTGGTGCACCATGGTACTGTTACGTTTGAAATCCATGCACCCATTTTTAAAAGTCGTACTGCACTGTTTCGCCATTTCGGACGGATGTTGCACCTTGCACCGCGGATGTTGCACCCTGTAGATATCGTTTATTCGGACGGCCATAACTTCTAATTCGTTTAGAGTTACGGGAGCCATAACCTTTCAAAACCAAGGCCTCGATGAGTTCTACGGCTTTGATAGCTTTCAGCCGTCAACGGATAGATTAATGCCCAAAAAAGACAACCGAATCTCAATCGGGCCACGTAAATTTTTTACCCTTCGTTTTTTCAACACGTGGATTTTTACGGTAAAACGGGATTACCGTGCCTCGTCTTCGATTCACCATCGCTGGAGAGTGGTGCACCATGGTACTGTTCTGTCTCAAATCCAAGCACGCATTTCTAAAATTCGTATGGCATTGTTTCGCCATTTCGGACGGATTTTGCACCTTGCACCGTCAATGTTGCACCCTGTTGATATCGATTGTTCGCACGGCCATAACTTCTGGCTCGTTTAGAGTTACGGGAGCCACAACCTGTCATAACGAAGGCATCGATGAGTTCTACAGCTTTGACAGCTCTCAACCGTCAACGTATAGATTAATGCCCAAAAAGGACAACCCGAATCTCAATCGGGTCTCGCAAGTTTTTTACCCTTCGTTTTTTCGACACGTGGATTTTTATGGTAAAACGGGACTACCGTGGCTCGTCTTCGATTCACCATCGCTGGAGAGTGGTGCACCATGGTACTGTTTCGTTTCAAATCCATACACGCATTTATAAAAGTCGTACGACACTGTTTCGCCATTTCAGATGGATGTTGCACCTTGCACCGTGGATGTTGCACCCCGTAGATATCGATTATTCGGACGACCATAACTTATGGCTCGTTTAGAGTCACGGGAGCCATAACCTGTCATAACGAAGGCCTCGATGAGTTCTACGGCTTTGACAGCTCTAAGCCATCAACGGATAGATTAATGCCCAAAAAGGACAACCCGAATCTCAATCGGGTCTCGCAAGTTTTTTACCCTTCGTTTTTTCGACACGTGGATTTTTATGGTAAAACGGGACTACCGTGGCTCGTCTTCGATTCACCATCGCTGGAGAGTGGTGCACCATGGTACTGTTTCGTTTCAAATCCATACACGCATTTATAAAAGTCGTACGACACTGTTTCGCCATTTCGGATGGATGTTGCACCTTGCACCGTGGATGTTGCACCCCGTAGATATCGATTATTCGGACGACCATAACTTATGGCTCGTTTAGAGTCACGGGAGCCATAACCTGTCATAACGAAGGCCTCGATGAGTTCTACGGCTTTGACAGCTCTAAGCCATCAACGGATAGATTAATGCCCAAAAAGGACAACCCGAATCTCAATCGGGTCACGTAAGTTTTTTACCCTTCGTTTTTTCGACACGTGGATTTTTATGGTAAAACGGGATTACAGTGGCTCGTCTTCGATTCACCATCGCTGGAGAGTGGTGCACCATGGTACTGTTCCGTCTCAAATCGAAGCACGCATTTCTAAAATTCGTACGACACTGTTTCGACATTTCGGACTGATGTTTCACCTTGCACCGTGGATGTTGCACCCTGTAGATATCGATTATTCGAACGGCCATAACATCTGGCTCGTTTAGAGTTACGGGGGCCATGACCTGTCAAAACGAAGGCCTTGATGAGGTCTATGGGTTTTGACAGCTTTCAGCCGTCAACGGATATATTAATGCCCAAAAAGGACAACCCGAATCTCAATCGGGTCACGTAAGTTTTCTACCCTTCGTTTTTTCGACACGTAGATTTTTACGGTAAAACGGGATTACCGTGGCTCGTCTTCGATTCACCATCGCTGGAGAGTGGTGCACCATGGTACTGTTCCGTATCAAATCCATGCACGCATTTCTAAAATTCCTACGGCGCTGTTTCGCCATTTCGAACGGATGTTGCACCTTGCACCGTGGATGTTGCACCCTGTAGATATCGATTATTCGGACGGCCATAACTTCTGGCTCGTTTAGAGTTACGGGAGCAATAACCTGTTAAAACAAAGGCCTCGATGAGTTCTACGGCTTTGACAGCTTTCAGCCGTCAATGGATAGATTAATGCCCAAAAAGGACAACCCGAATCTCAATCGGGTCACGTATGTTTTTTACCCTTCGTTTTTTCAACACGTGGATTTTTACGGTAAAACGGGATTACCGTGGCTCGTCTTCGATTCACCATCGCTGGAGAGTGGAGCACCATGGTACTGTTCCGTTTCAAATCCATGCACGCATTTATAAAAGTCGTACGGCACTGTTTCGCCATTTCGGACGGATGTTGCACCTTGCACCGTGGATGTTGCACCCTGTAGACATTGATTATTCGGACGGCCATAACTTCTGGCTCGTTTAGAGTTACGGGAGCCATAACCTGTCAAAACGAAGCCTCGATGAGTTCTACGGCTTTGAAAGCTTTCAGCCGTCAACGGATAGATTAATGCCCAAAAAGGACAACCCGAATCTCAATCGGGCCACGTAAATTTTTTACCCTTCGTTTTTTCGACACGTGGATTGTTACGGTAAAACGGGATTACCGTGGCTCGTCTTCGATTAACCATCGCTGGAGAGTGGTGCACCATGGTACTCTTCCGTCTCAAATCCAAGCACGCATTTCTAAAATTCCTACGGCGCTGTTTCGCCATTTCGAACGGATGTTGCACCTTGCACCGTGGATGTTGCACCCTGTAGATATCGATTATTCGGACGGCCATAACTTCTGGCTCGTTTAGAGTTACGGGAGCAATAACCTGTTAAAACAAAGGCCTCGATGAGTTCTACGGCTTTGACAGCTTTCAGCCGTCAATGGATAGATTAATGCCCAAAAAGGACAACCCGAATCTCAATCGGGTCACGTATGTTTTTTACCCTTCGTTTTTTCAACACGTGGATTTTTACGGTAAAACGGGATTACCGTGGCTCGTCTTCGATTCACCATCGCTGGAGAGTGGTGCACCATGGTACTGTTTCGTTTCAAATCCATACACGCATTTATAAAAGTCGTACGACACTGTTTCGCCATTTCGGACGGATGTTGCACCTTGCACCGTGGATGTTGCACCCCGTAGATATCGATTATTCGGACGACCATAACTTCTGGCTCGTTTAGAGTTACGGGAGCCATAACCTGTCAAAACGAAGCCCACGATGAGTTCTACGACTTTGACAGATTTCAGCCGTCAACGGATAGATTAATGCCCAAAAAGGACAACCCGAATCTCAATCGAGTCACGTAAGTTTTTTACCCTTCGTTTTTTCGACACGTGGATTTTTACGATAAAACAGGATTACCGTGCCTCGTCTTCGATTCACCATCGCTGGAGAGTGGTGCACCTTGGTACTGTTCCGTCTCAAATCCAAGCACGCATTTCTAAAATTCGTACGGCAATGTTTCGCCATTTCGGACGGATTTTGCACCTTGCATCGTGGATGTTGCACCCTGTTGATATCGATTATTCGCACGGCCATAACTTCTGGCTCGTTTAGAGTTACGGGAGCCATTACCTGTCAAAACGAAGCCCACGTTGAGTTCTACGGCTTTGACAGCTTTCAGCCGTCAACGGATAGATTAATGCCCAAAAAGGACAACCCGAATCTCAATCGAGTCTCGTAAGTTTTTTACCCTTCGTTTTTTCGACATGTTGATTTTTACGGTAAAACGGGATTACCATGCCTCGTCTTCGATTCACTATCGCTGGAGAGTGGTGCACCATGGTACTGTTCTGTCTCAAATCCAAGCACGCATTTCTTAAATTCGTACGGCACTGTTTCGCCATTTCGGACGGATGTTGCACCTTGCACCGTGGATGATGCACCCTGTAGATATCGATTATTCGGACGGACATAACTTCTGGCTCGTTTAGATTTACGGGAGCCATAACCTCTCAAAACGAAGGCCTCGATGAGTTCTACGGCTTTGACAGCTTTTAACCGTCAACGGATAGATTAATGCCCAAAAAGGACAAACCGAATCTCAATCGGGTCTCGCAAGTTTTTTACCCTTCGTTTTTTCGACACGTGGATTTTTATGGTAAAACGGGACTACCGTGGCTCGTCTTCGATTCACCATCGCTGGAGAGTGGTGCACCATGGTACTATTTCGTTACAAATCCATACACGCATTTATAAAAGTCGTACGACACTGTTTCGCCATTTCGGACGGATGTTGCACCTTGCACCGTGGATGTTGCACCCCGTAGATATCGATTATTCGGACGACCATAACTTCTGGCTCGTTTAGAGTCACGGGAGCCATAACCTGTCATAACGAAGGCCTCGATGAGTTCTACGGCTTTGACAGCTCTCAGCCGTCTACGGATAGATTAATGCCCAAAAAGGACAACCCGAATCTCAATCGGGTCACGTAAGTTTTTTACCCTTCGTTTTTTCGACACGTGGATTTTTACGGTAAAACGGGATTACCGTGGCTCGTCTTCAATTCACCATCGCTGGATAGTGGTGCACCATGGTACTGTTCCATCTCAAATCCAAGCACGCATTACTAAAATTCGTACGACACTGTTTCGTCATTTCGGACTGATGTTTCACCTTGCACCGTGGATGTTGCACCCTGTAGATATCGATTATTCGAACGGCCATAACTTCTGGCTCGTTTAGAGTTACGGGAGCCATAAACTGTCAAAACGAATGCCTCGATGAGTTCTACGGCTTTGACAGCTTTCAGCCATCAACGGATAGATTAATGCCCAAAAAGGACAACCCGAATCTCAATCGGGTCACGTAAGTTTTTTACCCTTCGTTTTTTCGACACGTGGATTTTTACTGTAAAATGGGATTACCGTGGCTCGTCTTCGATTCACCATCACTGGAGAGTGGTGCACCATGGTACTATTCCGTTTCTAATCCATGCACGCATTTCTAAAGTCGTACGGCACTGTTTCGCCATTTTGGACGGATGTTGCACCTTGCACCGTGGATGTTGCACCCTGTAGATATCGATTATTCGGACGGCCATAACTTCTGGCTCGTTTAGAGTTACGGGAGCCATAACCTGTCAAAATGAAGCCCTCAATGAGTTCTACGGCTTTGTGAGCTTTCAGCCGTCAACGGATAGATTAATGCCCAAAAGGACAACCCGAATCTCAATCGGGCCACGTAATTTTTTACCCTTCATTTTTTCGACACGTGGATTTTTACGTTAAAACGGTATTACCGTGGATAGTCTTCGATTTTCCATCGCTGGAGAGTGGTGCACCATGGCACTTTTCTGTTTCAAATCCATGCACGCATTTCTAAA
The DNA here is from genome assembly GCA_030765085.1 of Allium cepa. NCBI lineage: Eukaryota > Viridiplantae > Streptophyta > Magnoliopsida > Asparagales > Amaryllidaceae > Allium > Allium cepa. The sequence goes on from CM060930.1 coordinate 248,718,241, forward strand.
AGTCGTACGGCACTGTTTCGCCATTTCGGACGGATGTTGCACCTTGCACCGTGGATGTTGCACCCTGTAGATATCGACTATTCGAACGACCATAACTTCTGGCTCGTTTAGAGTTACGGGAGCCATAACCCGTCAAAACAAAGGCCTAGATGAGTTCTACGGCTTTGATAGCTCTTAGCCGTCAATGGATAGATTAATGCCCAAAAAAGACAACCCGAATCTCAATCGGGCCACGTAAATTTTTTACCCTTCGTTTTTCGACCCTTGGATTTTTACGGTAAAACGGGATTACCGTGGCTCGTCTTCGATTAACCATATTTGGAGAGTGGTGCAACATGGTACTGTTCCATCTCAAATCCAAGCACGCATTTTTAAAATTCGTACGACATTGTTTCGCAATTTCGGACGGATGTTGCCCCTTGCACCGTGAATGTTGCACCCTGTAGATATCGATTATTCGGACGGCCATAACTTCTGGCTCGTTTAGAGTTACGGGAGCCATAACCTGTCAGAACGAAGGCCTCGATGAGTTATACGGCTTTGGCAGCTTTCAGCCGTCAACGGATATATTAATGCCCAAAAAGGACAACCCGAATCTCAATCGGGTCACGTAAGTTTTTTACCCTTCGTTTTTTCGACACGTGGATTTTTACGGTAAAACGGGATTACCGTGGCTCGTCTTCGATTCGCCATCGCTGGAGAGTGGTGCACCATGGTACCGTTCCGTTTCAAATCGATGCACGCATTTCTAAAAGTCGTACGACACTGTTTCGCCATTTCGGACGGATGTTGCACCCTGTAGATATCGATTATTCGAACGGCCATAACTTCTGGCTCGTTTAGAGTTACGGGAGCCATAACCTGTCAAAACGAAGGCTCGATGAGTTCTACGGCTTTGACAGCTTTCAGCCGTCAATGGATATATTAATGCCCAAAAAGGACAACCCGAATCTCAATCGGGCCATGTAAATTTTTTACCCTTCAATTTTTCGGCGCGTGGATTTTTATGGTAAAACGGGATTACCGTGGCTCGTCTTCGATTTACCATCGCTGGAGAGTGGTGCACCATGGTACTGTTCCGTTTGAAATCCATGCACCCATTTTTAAAAGTCGTACTGCACTGTTTCGCCATTTCGGACGGATGTTGCACCTTGCACCGTGGATGTTGCACCCTGTAGATATCGATTATTCGGACGGCCATAACTTCTGGTTCGTTTAGAGTTACGGGAGCCATAACCTTTCAAAACGAAGGCCTCGATGAGTTCTACGGCTTTGATAGCTTTCAGCCGTCCACGGATAGATTAATGCCCAAAAAAGACAACCGAATCTCAATCGGGCCACGTAAATTTTTTACCCTTCGTTTTTTCGACACGTGGATTTTTACGGTAAAACGGGATTACCGTGCCTCGTCTTCGATTCACCATCGCTGGAGAGTGGTACACCATGGTACTGTTCTGTCTCAAATCCAAGCACGCATTTCTAAAATTCGTACGGCATTGTTTCGCCATTTCGGACGGATGTTGCACCTTGCACCGTGGATGTTGCACCCTGTTGATATCGATTATTCAGACGACCATAACTTCTGGCTCATTTAGAGTTACGGGAGCCACAACCTGTCATAACGAAGGCATCGATGAGTTCTACAGCTTTGACAGCTCTCAGCCGTCAACGGATAGATTAATGCCCAAAAAGGACAACCCGAATCTCAATCGGGTCTCGCAAGTTTTTACCCTTCGTTTTTTCGACACGTGGATTTTTATGGTAAAACGGGACTACCGTGGCTCGTCTTCGATTCACCATCGCTGGAGAGTGGTGAACCATGGTACTGTTTCGTTTCAAATCCATACACGCATTTATAAAAGTCGTACGACACTGTTTCGCCATTTCAGACGGATGTTGCACCTTGCACCGTGGATGTTGCACCCCATAGATATCGATTATTCGGACGACCATAAATTATGGCTCGTTTAGAGTCACGGGAGCCATAACCTGTCATAACGAAGGCCTCGATGAGTTCTACGGCTTTGACAGCTCTCAGCCGTCAACGGATAGATTAATGCCCAAAAAGGACAACCCGAATCTCAATCGGGTCACATAAGTTTTTTACCCTTCGTTTTTTCGACACGTGCATTTTTATGGTAAAACGGGATTACTGTGGCTCGTCTTCGATTCACCATCGCTGGAGAGTGGTGCACCATGGTACTGTTCCGTCTCAAATCCAAGCACGCATTTCTAAAATTCGTACGACACTGTTTCGACATTTCGGACTGATGTTTCACCTTGCACCGTGGATGTTGCACCCTGTAGATATCGATTATTCGAACGACCATAACATCTGGCTCGTTTAGAGTTACGGGAGCCATATACTGTCAAAATGAAGGCCTCGATGAGTTCTACGGCTTTGACAGCTTTCAACCGTCAACGGATAGATTAATGCCTAAAAAGGACAACCCGAATCTCAATCGGGTCTCGTAAGTTTTTTACCCTTCGTTTTTTCGACACATGGATTTTTACGGTAAAACGGGATTACCGTGGATCGTCTTCGATTCACCATCGCTGGAGAGTGGTGCACCATGTTACTGTTCCGTTTCTAATCCATGCACGCATTTCTAAATTCGTACGGCACTGTTTCGCCATCTTGGACGGATGTTGCACCTTGCACCGTGGATGTTGCACCCTGTAGATATCGATTATTCGGACGGCCATAACTTCTGGCTCGTTTAGAGTTACGGGAGCCATAACCTGTCAAAAAGAAGGCCTCGATGAGTTCTACGGCTTTGACAGCTTTCAGCAGTCAACGGATAGATTAATGCCCAAAAGGACAACCCGAATCTCAATCGGGCCACGTAATTTTTTACCCTTCGTTTTTTCGACACGTGGATTTTTACGTTAAAACGGTATTACCGTGGCTCGTCTTCGATTTACCATCGCTGGAGAGTGGTGCACCATGGTACTTTTCCGTTTCAAATCCATGCACTCATTTCTAAAAGTCGTACGGCACTGTTTGGCCATTTCGGACGGATGTTGCACCTTGCACCGTGGATGTTGCACCCTGTAGATATCGATTATTCGGACGGCCATAACTTCTGGATCGTTTAGAGTTACGGGAGCCATAACCCGTCAAAACGAAGGCCTCGATGAGTTCTACGGCTTTGATAGCTCTCAGCCGTCAATGGATAGATTAACGCCCAAAAAGGACATCCCGAATCTCAATCGGGCCACGTAAATTTTTTACCCTTCGTTTTTCGACACGTGGATTTTTACGGTAAAACGGGATTACCGTGGCTCGTCTTAGATTAACCATCGCTGGAGAGTGGTGCACCATGGTACTGTTCCATCTCAAATCCTAGCACGCATTTCTAAAATTCGTACGGCACTGTTTCGCCATTTTCGGACGGATGTTGCCCCTTGCACCGTGGATGTTGCACCCTGTAGATATCGATTATTCGGACGGCCATAACTTCTGGGTCGTTTAGAGTTACGGGAGCCATAACCTGTCAGAACGAAGGCCTCGATGAATTATACGGCTTTGCCAGTTTTCAGCCATCAACGGATATATTAATGCCTAAAAAGGACAACCCGAATCTCAATCGGGTCACGTAAGTTTTTTACCCTTCGTTTTTTCGACACGTGGATTTTTACGGGAAAACGGGATTACCGTGGCTCGTCTTCGATTCACCATCGCTGGAGAGTGGTGCACCATGGTACTATTCTGTCTCAAATTGATGCACGCTTTCCTAAATGTCGTACGACATTGTTTCGCCATTTCGGACGGATGTTGCACCTTGTACCATGGATGTTGCACCCTGTAGATATTGATTATTCGGACGGCCATAACTTCTGACTCGTTTAGAGTTACGGCTGCCATAACCTGTCAAAACGAAGGCTCGATGAGTTCTACGGCTTTGACAGCTTTCAGCCGTCAACGGATATATTAATGCCCAAAAAGGACAACCCGAATCTCAATCGGGCCACGTAAATTTTTTACCCTTCATTTTTTCGACACGTGGATTTTTACGGTAAAACGGGATTACCGTGGCTCGTCTTCAATTTACCATCGCTGGAGAGTTGTGCACCATGGTACTGTTCCGTTTGAAATCGATGCACGCATTTTTAAAAGTCGTACGACACTGTTTCGCCATTTCGGACGGATGTTGCACCTTGCACCGTGGATGTTGCACCCTGTAGATATCGATTATTCGGACGACCATAACTTCCGGCTCGTTTAGAGTTACGGGAGCCATAACCTTTCAAAACGAAGGCCTCGATGTGTTCTACGGATTTGATAGCTTTCAGCCGTCAACGGGTAGATTAATGCCCAAAAAAGATAACCGAATCTCAATCGGGCCACGTAAATTTTTTACCCTTCGTTTTTTCGACACGTGGATTTTTACGGTAAAACGGGATTACCGTCGCTCGTCTTCGATTAACCATCGCTAGAGAGTGGTGCACCATGGTACTGTTCCATCTCAAATCCAAGCACGCATTTCTAAAATTCGTACGATACTGTTTCGCCATTTCGAATGGATGTTGCACCTTGCACTGTGGATGTTGCACCCTGTAGATATTGATTATTCGGACGGCCATAACTTCTGGCTGGTTTAGAGTTACAGGGGCCATAACCTGTCAAAATGAAGGCCTCGATGAGTTCTACGGCTTTGACAGCTTTCAGCCGTCTACGGATATATTAATACCCAAAAAGGACAACCCGAATCTCAATCGGGTCACGTAAGTTTTTTTACCCTTCGTTTTTTCGACACGTCGATTTTTACGGTAAAACGGGATTACCGTGGCTCGTCTTCGATTCACCGTCGCTGGAGAGTGGTGCACCATGGTAATGTTCCGTATCAAATCCATGCACGCATTTCTAAAAGTCGTACGGCACTGTTTCGCCATTTCGGACGGATGTTGCACCTTGCACCGTGGATGTTGCACCCTGTAGATATCGATTATTCAGACGGCCATAACTTCTGGCTCGTTTAGAGTTACGGAAGCCATAACCTGTCAAAACGAAGGCTCGATGAGTTCTACGGCTTTGACAGCTTTCAGCCGTCAACGGATATATTAATGCCCAAAAAGGACAACCCGAATCTCAATCGGGCCACGTAAATTTTTTACCCTTCGTTTTTTCGACACGTGGATTTTCACGGTAAAACGGGATTACCGTGTCTCATCTTCGATTTACCATCGCTGGAGAGTGGTGCGCCATGGTACTGTTCCGTTTCAAATCCATGCACGCATTTCTAAAAGTCGCACGGCACTGTTTCGCCATTTCGGACAGATGTTGCACCTTGCACCGTGGATGTTGCACCCTTTAGATATCGATTATTCGGACGGCCATAACTTCTGGCTCGTTTAGAGTTACGGGAGCCATAACCTGTCAAAACGAAGGCCTCGATGAGTTCTACGGCTTCGATAGCTTTCAGCCATCAACGGATAGATTAATGCCCAAAAAGGACAACCCGAATCTCAACCGGGCCACGTAAATTTTTTACCCTTCGTTTTTTCGACACGTGGATTGTTACGGTAAAACAGGATTACCGTGGCTCGTCGTCGATTAACCATCGCTGGAGAGTGGTGCACCATGGTATTGTTCCGTCTCAAATCCAAGAACGCATTTCTAAAATTCCTAAGGCACTGTTTCGCCATTTCGAACATATGTTGCACCTTGCACCGTGGATGTTGCACCCTGTAGATATCGATTATTCGGACGGCCATAATTTCTGGCTCGTTCAGAGTTACGGGAGCCATAACCTGTCAAAACGAAGGCCTCGATGAGTTCTACGGCTTTGACGGCTTTCTGCCGTCAACGGATATATTAATGCCCAAAAAGGACAACACGAATCTCAATCGGGTCACGTAAGTTTTTTACCCTTCGTTTTTTCAACACGTGGATTTTTACGGTAAAACGGGATTACCGTGGCTCGTCTTCGACTCACCATCACTAGAGAGTGGTGCACCATGGTACTGTTCCGTCTCAAATCCAGGCATGCATTTCTAAAATTTATACGGCAATGTTTCGCCATTTCGGACTGATGTTGCACCTTGCACCGTGGATATTGCACCCTGTTGATATCGATTATTCGCACGGCCATAACTTCTGGCTCGTTTAGAGTTACGGGAGCCATAACCTGTCAAAACGAAGGCCACGATGAGTTCTACGGCATTGACAGCTTTCAGCCATCAACGGATAGATTAATGCCCAAAAAGAATAACCCGAATCTCAATCGGGTCTCGTAAGTTTTTTACCTTTCGTTTTTTTGACACGTGGATTTTTACGGTAAAACGGGATTACCGTGGCTCGTCTTCGATTCACTATCGCTGGAGAGTGGTGCACCATGGTACTATTCCGTCTCAAATCCAAGCACGAATTTCTAAAATTCGTACGGCACTGTTTCGCCATTTCGAACGGATGTTGCACCTTGCACCGTGGATGTTGCACCCTGTAGATATCGATTATTCGGACGGCCATAACTTCTGGCTCGTTTAGAGTTACGGGAGCCATAATCTGTTATAACGAAGGCATCGATGAGTTCTACAGCTTTGACAGCTCTCAGCCGTCAATGGATAGATTAATGCCTAAAAAGGAGAACGCGAATCTCAATCGGGTCTTGCAAGTTTTTTACCCTTCGTTTTTTCGACACGTGGATTTTTATGGTAAAACGGGACTACCGTGGCTCGTCTTCGATTCACCATCGCTGGAGAGTGGTGCACCATGGTACTGTTTCGCTTCAAATCCATACACGCATTTCTAAAAGTCGTACGACACTGTTTCGCCATTTCGGACGGATATTGCACCTTGCACCGTGGATGTTGCACCCCGTAGATATCGATTATTCGGACGACCATAACTTCTGGCTCGTTTAGAGTTACGGGAGCCATAACCTGTCATAACGAAGGCCTCGATGAGTTCTACAGCTTTGACAGCTCTCAGCCGTCAACGGATAGATTAATGTTCAAAAAGGACAACCCGAATCTCAATCGGGTCACGTAAGTTTTTTACCCTTCGTTTTTTCGACACGTGGATTTTTACGGTAAAACGGGAATACCATGGCTCGTCTTCGATTCACCATCGCTGGAGAGTGGTGCACCATGGTACTGTTCCGTCTCAAATCCAAGCATGCATTTCTAAAATTCGTACGGCACTGTTTCGACATTTCGGACTATTGTTTCACCTTGCACCGTGGATGTTGCACCCTGTAGATATCGATTATTCGAACGGCCATAACTTCTAGCTCGTTTAGAGTTACGGGATCCATAACCTGTCAAAACAAAGGCCTCGGTGAGTTTTGCGGCTTTGACAACTTTTAGCCATCAACGGATAGATTAATGCCCAAAAAGGACTACCCGAATCTCAATCGGGTCACGTAAGTTTTTTACCCTTCGTTTTTTCGACACGTGGATTTTTACGGTAAAACGGGATTACCGTGGCCCGTCTTCGATTTACCATAGCTGGAGAGTGGTGAACCATGATACTGTTCCGTTTCAAATCCATGCACGCATTTCTAAAAGTTGCACGGCACTGTTTTGCCATTTTGGACGGATGTTGCACCTTGCACCGTGGATGTTGCACACTTTAGATATCGATTATTCGGACGGCCACAACTTCTGGCTCGTTTAGATTTACGGAAGCCATAGCCTGTCAAAACGAAGGCCTCGATGAGTTCTACGGCTTTGACTGCTTTCAGCCGTCAATGGATGGATTAATGCCCAAAAAGGACAACGCGAATCTCAATCGGCTCACGTAAGTTTTTTACCCTTCGTTTTTTCGACACGTGGATTTTTACGGTAAAACGGGATTACCGTGGCTCGTCTTCGATTAACCATCGCTGGAGAGTAGTGCACCATGGTACTGTTCCGTTTCAAATCCATGCACGCATTTCTAAAAGTCGTACGACACTGTTTCTCCATTTCGGACGGATGTTCCACCTTGCACCGTGGGTGTTGCACCCTGTAGATATCGATTATTCGGACAGCCATAACTTCTGGCTCGTTTAGTGTTACGGGAGCCATCACCTGTCATAATGAAGGCCTCGATGAGTTCTACTGCTTTGATAGCTCTCAGCCGTCAACGTATAGATTAATGCCCAAAAAGGACAACCCGAATCTCAATCGGCCCCACAAATTTTTTACCCTTCGTTTTTTCGACACGTGGATTTTTACGGTAAAACGGGATTACCGTGGCTCGTCTTCGATTCACCATCGCTTGAGAGTGGTACACCATGGTACTGTTTCGTTTCAAATTCATACATGCATTTCTAAAAGTAGTACGGCACTGTTTTGCCATTTCGGACGGATGTTGCACCTTGCACCGTGGATGTCGCACCTTGTAGATATCGATTATTCGGACGGCCATAACTTCTGGCTCGTTTAGAGTTACGGGAGCAATAACCTATCAAAATGAAGGCCTCGATGAGTTCTACGGCTTTGACAGCTTTCAGCTGTCAACGGATATATTAATGCCCAAAAAGGACAACCGAATCTCAATCGGGTCACGTATGTTTTTTACCCTTCGTTTTTTCGACACGTGGATTTTTACGGTAAAACGGGATTACCGTGGCTCGTCTTCGATTCACCATCGTTGGAGAGTGGTGCACAATGGTACTGTTCCATCTCAAATCCAGGCATGCATTTCTAAAATTCGTACGGCACTGTTTCGCCATTTCGGACTGATGTTGTACCTTGCACCGTGGATGTTGCACCCTGTAGATATCGATTATTCGAACAGCCATAACTTCTGGCTCGTTTAGAGTTACGGGAGCCATAACCAGTCAAAAAGAAGGTCTCGATGAGTTCTACGGCTTTGACAGCTTTCAGCCGTCAACGGATAGATTAATGCCCAAAAAGCACAACCCGAATCTCAATCGGGTCTCGCAAGTTTTTTACCCTTCGTTTTTTCGGCACGTGGATTTTTACGGTAAAACGGGATTACCGTGGCTCGTCTTCGATTAACCATCGCTGGAGAGTGGTGCACCATGGGACTGTTCCGTCTCAAATCCAAGCACGCATTTCTAAAATTCGTCCGGCATTGTTTCGCCATTTCGGACGGATGTTGCACCTTGCACCGTGGATGTTGCACCCTGTAGATATCGATTATTCGGACGACCATAACTTCTGGCTCGTTTAGAGTTACGAGAGCCATAACCTGTCAAAACGAAGGCCTCGATGAGTTCTACGGCCGTGATAGCTCTCAGCCGTCAACGTATAGATTAATGCCCATAAAGGACAACCCGAATCTCAATCGGGCCTCGCAAGTTTTTTACCCTTCGTTTTTTCGACACGTGGGATTTTACGGTAAAACGGGATTACCGTGGCTCGTCTTCGATTCACCATCGCTGGAGAGTGGTGCACCGTGGTACTGTTTTGTTTCAAATTCATACATGCATTTATAAAAGTCTTACGGCACTGTTTCGCCATTTCGGACGGATGTTGCACCTTGCACCGTGGATGTCGCACCTTGTAGATATCGATTATTCGGACGGCCATAACTTCTGGCTCGTTTAGAGTTACGGGAGCCATAACCTATCATAACGAAGGCCTCGATGAGTTCTACGGCTTTGATAGCTCTCAGCCATCAACGTATAGATTAATGCCCAAAAAGGACAACCCGAATCTCAATCGGGTCACGTAAGTTTTTTACCCTTCGTTTTTTCGACACGTGGATTTTTACGGTAAAACGGGATTACCGTGGCTCGTCTTCGATTAACCATCGCTGGAGAGTGGTGCAACATGGTACAGTTCCGTCTCAAATCGAAGCACGCATTTCTAAAATTCGTACGGCACTGTTTCGCCATTTCGGACGTATGTTGCACCTTGCACCGTGTATGTTGCACCCTGTAGATATCGATTATTCAGACGGCCATAACTTCTGGCTCGTTTAGAGTTATGGGAGCCATAATCCGTCAAAACGAAGGCCTCGATGAGTTCTACGGCTTAGCTTTCAGCCGTCAATGGATATATTAATGCCCAAAAAGGACAACCCGAATCTCAATCGGGTCTCGTAAGTTTTTTACCCTTCGTTTTTTCGACACGTGAATTTTTACGGTAAAACGGGATTACCATGGCGCGTCTTCGATTCACCATCACTGGAGAGTGGTGCATCATCTGTTTCTTCTCAAATCCATGCACGCATTTCTAAAAGTCGTACGGCACTGTTTCGCCATTTCGGACGGATGTTGCACCTTGCACCGTGGATGTTGCACCCTGTAGATATGGATTATTCGGACGGCCAAACTTCTGGCTCGCTTAAAGAACGGGAGCCATAACCTGTCATAACGAAGGCTCGATGAGTTCTACGTCTTTGATAGCTTTCAGCCGTCAACGGATATATTAATGCCCAAAAAGGACAACCCGAATCTCAATCGGGCCACGTAAATTTTTTACCCTTCGTTTTTTCGACACGTGGATTTTTACGGTAAAACGGGATTACCGTGGCTCGTCTTCGATTTACCATCGCTGGAGAGTGGTGCACCATGGAACTGTTCCATTTCAAATCGATGCACGCATTTCTAAAAGTCGTACGGCACTGTTTCGCCATTTTGGACGGATGTTGCACCTTGCACCGTGGATGTTGCACCCTGTAGATATCGATTATTCGGACGGCCATAACTTCTGGCTCGTTTAGAGTTATGGGAGCCATAACCTGTCAAAACGAAGGCCTCGATGAGTTCTACGGCTTTGATAGCTTTTAGCCGTTAACGGATAGATTAATGCCCAAAAAGGACAACCTGAATCTCAATCGGGCCACGTAAATTTTTTACCCTTCGTTTTTTCGACACGTGGGTTCTTACGGTAAAACGGGATTACCGTGGCTCATCTTCGATTAACCATCGCTAGAGAGTGGTGCACCATGGTACTGTTCCGTCTCTAATCCAAGCACGCATTTCTAAATTTCGTACGACACTGTTTCGCTATTTCGGACGGATGTTGCACCTTGCACCGTGGATGTTGCACCCTGTAGATATTGAATATTCGGACGGCCATAACTTCTGGCTCGTTTAGAGTTACAGAAACCATAACCTGTCAAAACGAAGGTCTCGATGAGTTCTACTGCTTTGACAGCTTTCAGCCATCAATGGATATATTAATGCCCAAAAAGGACAACCTAAATATCAATCGGGTCGCGTAAGTTTTTTACCCTTCGTTTTTTCAACACGTGGATTTTTACGGTAAAACGGGATTACCGTGGCTCGTCTTCGATTCACCATTGCTAGAGAGTGGTGCACCATGGTACTGTTCCGTCTCAAATCCAGGCACGCAGTTTTAAAATTCGTACGGCACTGTTTCGCCATTTCGGACGGATGTTGCACCTTGCACCGTGGATGTTGCACCCTGTAGATATCGATTATTCGCACGGCCATAACTTCTGACTCGTTTAGAGTTACGGAATCCATAACCTGTCAAAACGAAGGCCACGATGCGTTCTACGGTTTTGACAGCTTTTAGCTGTCAACGGATAGATTAATGCCCAAAAAGGACAACCCGAATCTCAATCGGGTCACGTAAGTTTTCTACCCTTCATTTTTTCAACACGTGGATTTTTACGGTAAAACGGGATTACCGTGGCTCGTCTTCGATTCACCATCGCTAGAGAGTGGTGCACCATGGTACTGTTCCGTGTCAAATCCAGGCATGCATTTCTAAAATTCGTACGGCACTGTTTCGCCATTTCGGACTGATGTTGCACCTTGCACCGTGGATGTTGCACCCTGTTGATATCGATTATTCACACGGCCATAACTTCTGGCTCGTTTAAATTTACGGGAGTCATAACCTGTCAAAACGAAGCCCACGATGAGTTCTACAGCTTTGATAGCTTTCAGCCGTCAACGGATAGATTAATGCCCAAAAAGGACAACCCGAATCTCAATCGAGTCGCGTAAGTTTTTTACTCTTCGTTTTTTCGACACGTGGATTTTTACGGTAAAACGGGATTACCGTGGCTCGTGTTCGATTCACTATCGCTGGAGAGTGGTGCACCATGGTACTGTTCCGTCTCAAATCCAAGCATGCATTTCTAAAATTTGTAGGGCACTGTTTCGCCATTTCGGACGGATGTTGCACCTTGCACCGTGGATGTTGCACCCTGTAGATATCAATTATTCGGACGGCCATAACTTCTGGCTCGTTTAGATTTACGGGAGCCATAACCTGTTAGAACGAAGGCATCGATGAGTTTTACGGCTTTGACAGCTCTCAGCCGTCAACGGATAGATTAATGCCCAAAAAGGACAACCCGTATCTCAATCGGGTCTCGCAAGTTTTTTACACTTCGTTTTTTCGACACGTGGATTTTTATGGTAAAACGGGACTACCGTGGCTCGTCTTCGATTCACCATCACTGGAGAGTGGTGCACCACGGTACTGTTTTGTTTCAAATCCATATAAGCATTTCAAAAAGTCGTACGAACACTGTTTCGCCATTTCAGACGGATGTTGCACCTTGCACCGTGGATGTTGCACCCCGTAGATATCGATTATTCGGATGGCCATAACTTCTGGCTCGTTTAGAGTTACGGGAGCCATAACCTGTCATAACGACGGCCTTGATGAGTTCTACGGCTTTGACAGCTCTCAGCCGTCAACGGATAGATTAATGCCCAAAAAGGACAACCCGAATCTCAATCGGGTCACGTAAGTTTTTTACCCTTCGTTTTTTCGACACGTGGATTTTTACGGTAAAACGGGATTACCGTGGCTCGTCTTCGATTCACCATCGCTAGAGAGTGGTGCACCATGGTACTGTTCCGTCTCAAATCCAGGCACGCATTTCCAAAATTCGTACGGCACTGTTTCGCCATTTCGGACTGATGTTGCACCTTGCACCGTGGATGTTGCACACTGTAGATATCGATTATTCGAACGGCCATAACTTCTGGCTCGTTTAGAGTTACGGGAGCCATCACCAGTCAAACGAAGGCCTCGATGAGTTCTACGGCTTTGACAGCTTTTAGCCGTCGACGTATAGATTAATGCCCAAAAAGGACAACCCGAATCTCAATCGGGTCTCATAAGTTTTTTACCCTTCGTTTTTTCGGCACGTGGATTTTTATGGTAAAACGGGATTACCGTGGCTCGTCTTCGATTAACCATCGTTGGAGAGTGGTGCACTATGGTACTGTTCCGTCTCAAATCCAAGCATGCATTTCTAAAATTCGTACGGCACTGTTTCGCCATTTCGGACGGATGTTGCACCTTGCACCGTGGATGTTGCACCCTGTGGATATCGACTATTCGGACGACCATAACTTCTGGCTCGTTTAGAGTTACGGGAGCCATAACCTGTCAAAACGAAGGCCTCGATGAGTTCTACGGCTTTGACAGCTTTCAGCCGTCAACGGAAAGATTAATGCTCAAAAAGGACAACCCGAATCTCAATCGGGCCACGTAAATTTTTTACCCTTCGTTTTTTCGACACATGGATTTTTAAGGTAAAACGGGATTACCGTGGCTCGTCTTCGATTCACCATAGCTGGAGAGTAGTGCACTATGGTACTGTTCCATGTCCAATCCATGCACGCGTTTCTAAAACTCGTACGACACTGTTTCGCCATTTCGGACGGATGTTGCACCTTGCACCGTGGATGTTGCACCCAGTAGAGATCGATTATTTGGACGGCCATAACTTCTGGCTCGTTTAGAGTTACGGGATCCATAACCTGTCAAAACGAAGGATCGATTAGTTCTACGGCTTTGATAGCTTTCAGCCATCAACGGATAGATTAATGCCCAAAAGGACAACCGGAATCTCAATCGGGCCACGTAAATTTTTTACCCTTCGTTTTTTTGACACGTGGATTTTTACGGTAAAATGGTATTACCGTGTCTCGTCTTCGATTTTCCATCGCTGGAGTGTGGTGCACCATGGTACTTTTCCATTTCAAATCCATGCATGCATTTCTAAAAGTCGTACGACACTGTTTCGCCATTTCGGACGGATGTTGCACCTTGCACCGTGGATGTTGCACCCTGTTATCGATTATTCGGACGACCATAACTTCTGGCTCGTTTAGAGTTACGGGAGCCATAACCTGTCAAAACGAAGGCCTCGATGAGTTCTACGGCTTTGGCAGCACTCAGCCGTCAACAGATAGATTAATGCCCAAAAAGGACAACCCGAATCTCAATCGGGCCACGTAAATTTTTTACCCTTCCTTTTTTCGACACGTGGATTTTTACAGTAAAACGGGATTACCGTGGCTCGTCTTCGATTAACCATTGCTGGAGAGTGGTGCAACATGGTACTGTTCCATCTCAAATCCAAGCATGCATTTCTAAAATTCGTACGGCACTGTTTCGCCATTTGGGACGGATGTTGCACCTTGCACCGTGGATGTTGCACCCTGTAGATATCGATTATTCAGACAGCCATAACTTCTGGCTTGTTTAGAGTTACGGGAGCCATAACCTGTCAGAACGAAGGCCTCGATGAGTTCTACGGCTTGACAGCTTTCAGCCGTCAACGGATATATTAATGCCCAAAAAGGACAACCCGAATCTCAATCGGGTCACGTAAGTTTTTTACCCTTCGTTTTTTCGACACGTGGATTTTTACATTAAAACGGGATTACCGTGGCTCATCTTGGATTTACCATCGCTGGAGAGTGGTGCACCATGGTACTGTTCCGTTTCAAATCCATGCACGCATTTCTAAAATTCGTACGGCACTGTTTCGCCATTTCGGACGGATGTTGCACCTTGCACCGTGGATGTAGCACCCTGTAGATATCGATTATTCGGACGGCCATAACTTCTGGCTCGTTTAGAGTTACGGGAGCCATAACCTGTCAAAACGAAAGCTCGATGAGTTCTATGGCTTTGACAGCTTTCAGCCGTCAACGGATATATTAATGCCCAAAAAGGACAAACCGAATCTCAATCGGGCCACGTAAATTTTTTACCCTTCGTTTTTTCGACACGTGGATTTTTACGGTAAAACGGGATTACCGTGGCTCGTCTTCGATTAACCATCGCTGGAGAGTGGTGCAATATGGTACTTTTCCAACTCAAATCCAAGCACGCATTTCTAAAATTCGTATGGCACTGTTTCGCCATTTCGGACGGATGTTGCACCTTGCACCGTGGATGTTGCACCCTGTAGATATCGATTATTCGGACGGCCATAACTTCTGGCTCGTTTAGAGTTACGGGAGCCATAACCTTTCAAAACGAAGGCCTCGATGATTTCTACGGCTTTGATAGCTTTCAGCCGTCAACTGATAGATTAATGCCCAAAAAGGACAACCGAATCTCAATCGGGCCACGTAAATTTCTTACCCTTCGTTTGTTCGACACGTGGATTTTTACGGTAAAACGGGATTACCGTGGCTCGTCTCCGATTAACCATCGCTGGAGAGTGGTGCACCATGGTACTATTCCGTCTCAAATCCAAGCATGCATTTCTAAAATTCGTACGGCACTGTTTCGCCATTTCGAACGGATGTTTCACCTTGCGCCGTGGATGTTGCACCCTGTAAATATCGATTATTCGGACTGCCATAACTTCTGGCCCGTTTAGAGTTACGGGAGCCATAACCTGTCAAAATGAATGCCTCTGTGAGTTCTACGGCTTTGACAGCTTTCAGCCGTCAACGGATATATTAATGCCCAAAAGGACAACCCGAATCTCAATCGGGTCACGTAAGTTTTTTACCCTTCGTTTTTTCGACACGTCGATTTTTACGGTAAAACGGGATTATCGTGGCTCGTCTTCGATTCACCATCGCTGGAGAGTGGTGCACCATGGTACTGTTCTGTCTCAAATCCATGCACACATTTCTAAAAGTCGTACGGCACTGTTTCGCCATTTCGGACAGTTGTTGCACCTTGCACCGTGGATGTTGCACCCTGTAGATATCGATTATTCGGACGGCCATAACTTCTGGCTCGTTTAGAGTTACGGGAGCCATAACCTGTCAAAACGAAGGCTCGATGAGTTCTACGGCTTTGACGGCTTTCAGCCATCAACGGATTTATTATTGCCCAAAAAGGACAACCCGAATCTCAATCGGGCCACCTAAATTTTTTACCATTCGTTTTTTCGACACGTGGATTTTTACGTTAAAACGGGATTACCGTTGCTCGTCTTGGATTTACCATCGCTGGAGAGTGGTGCACCATGGTAATGTTCCGTTTCAAATCCATGCACGCATTTCTAAAAGTCGTACGGCATTGTTTCGCCATTTCGGACGGATGTTGCACCTTGCACCGTGGATGTTGCACCCTGTAGATATCGATTTTTCGGACGGCCATAACTTCTGGCTCGTTTAGAGTTACGGGAGCCATAATCTGTCAAAACGAAGGCCTCGATGAGTTCTACGGCTTTGATAGCTTTCAGCCGTCAACAGATAGATTAGTGCCCAAAAAGGACAACCCGAATCTCAATCGGGCCACGTAAATTTTTTACCCTTCGTTTTTTCGACACGTGGATTGTTACGGTAAAACGGGATTACCGTGGCTCGTCTTCGATTAACCTTTGCTGGAGAGTGGTGCACCATGGTACTCTTCCGTCTCAAATCCAAGCACGCATGTCTAAAATTCCTACGGCACTGTTTCGCCATTTCGAACGGATGTTGCACCTTGCACCGTGGATGTTGCACCCTATAGATGTCGATTATTCGGACGGCCACAACTTCTGGCTCGTTTAGAGTTACGGGAGCCATAACCTGTCAAAACGAAGGCCTCGATGAGTTCTACGGCTTTGACAGCTTTCAGCTGTCAATGGATATATTAATGCCCAAAAAGGACAACCCGAATCTCAATCGGGCCACGTAAATTTTTCACCCTTCGTTTTTTCGACACGTGGATTTTTACGGTAAAACGGGATTACCCTGGCTCGTCTTCGATTCATCATCGCTGGAGAGTGGTGCACCATGGTACTGTTCCGTCTCAAATCCAAGCACGCATTTCTAAAATTCGTACGACACTGTTTCGACATTTCGGACTGATGTTTCACCTTGCACCGTGGATGTTGCACCCTGTAGATATCGATTATTCGAACGACCATAACATCTGGCTCGTTTAGAGTTACGGGAGCCATATACTGTCAAAACGAAGGCCTCGATGAGTTCTACAGCTTTGACAGCTTTCAACCGTCAACGGATAGATTAATGCCCAAAAAGGACAACCCGAATCTCAATCGGGTCTCGTAAGTTTTTTACCCTTCGTTTTTTCGACACATGGATTTTTACGGTAAAACGGGATTACCGTGGATCGTCTTCGATTCACCATCGCTGGAGAGTGGTGCACCATGTTACTGTTCCGTTTCTAATCCATGCACGCATTTCTAAATTCGTACGGCACTGTTTCGCCATCTTGGACGGATGTTGCACCTTGCACCGTGGATGTTGCACCCTGTAGATATCGATTATTCGGACGGCCATAACTTCTGGCTCGTTTAGAGTTACGGGAGCCATAACCTGTCAAAAAGAAGGCCTCGATGAGTTCTACGGCTTTGACAGCTTTCAGCAGTCAACGGATAGATTAATGCCCAAAAGGACAACCCGAATCTCAATCGGGCCACGTAATTTTTTACCCTTCGTTTTTTCGACACGTGGATTTTTACGTTAAAACGGTATTACCGTGGCTCGTCTTCGATTTACCATCGCTGGAGAGTGGTGCACCATGGTACTTTTCCGTTTCAAATCCATGCACTCATTTCTAAAAGTCGTACGGCACTGTTTGGCCATTTCGGACGGATGTTGCACCTTGCACCGTGGATGTTGCACCCTGTAGATATCGATTATTCGGACGGCCATAACTTCTGGATCGTTTAGAGTTACGGGAGCCATAACCCGTCAAAACGAAGGCCTCGATGAGTTCTACGGCTTTGATAGCTCTCAGCCGTCAATGGATAGATTAACGCCCAAAAAGGACAACCCGAATCTCAATCGGGCCACGTAAATTTTTTACCCTTCGTTTTTCGACACGTGGATTTTTACGGTAAAACGGGATTACCGTGGCTCGTCTTAGATTAACCATCGCTGGAGAGTGGTGCACCATGGTACTGTTCCATCTCAAATCCTAGCACGCATTTCTAAAATTCGTACGGCACTGTTTCGCCATTTCGGACGGATGTTGCCCCTTGCACCGTGGATGTTGCACCCTGTAGATATCGATTATTCGGACGGCCATAACTTCTGGCTCGTTTAGAGTTACGGGAGCCATAACCTGTCAGAACGAAGGCCTCGATGAATTATACGGCTTTGCCAGTTTTCAGCCGTCAACGGATATATTAATGCCTAAAAAGGACAACCCGAATCTCAATCGGGTCACGTAAGTTTTTTACCCTTCGTTTTTTCGACACGTGGATTTTTACGGGAAAACGGGATTACCGTGGCTCGTCTTCGATTCACCATCGCTGGAGAGTGGTGCACCATGGTACTATTCTGTCTCAAATTGATGCACGCATTTCTAAAAGTCGTACGACATTGTTTCGCCATTTCGGACGGATGTTGCACCTTGTACCGTGGATGTTGCACCCTGTAGATATCGATTATTCGGACGGCCATAACTTCTGACTCGTTTAGAGTTACGGCTGCCATAACCTGTCAAAACGAAGGCTCGATGAGTTCTACGGCTTCGACAGCTTTCAGCCGTCAACGGATATATTAATGCCCAAAAAGGACAACCCGAATCTCAATCGGGCCACGTAAATTTTTTACCCTTCATTTTTTCGACATGTGGATTTTTACGGTAAAACGGGATTACCGTGGCTCGTCTTCGATTACCATCGCTGGAGAGTTGTGCACCATGGTACTGTTCCGTTTGAAATCCATGCACGCATTTTTAAAAGTCGTACGACACTGTTTCGCCATTTCGGACGGATGTTGCACCTTGCACCGTGGATGTTGCACCCTGTAGATATCGATTATTCGGACGACCATAACTTCCGGCTCGTTTAGAGTTACGGGAGCCATAACCTTTCAAAACGAAGGCCTCGATGTGTTCTACGGATTTGATAGCTTTCAGCCGTCAACGGGTAGATTAATGCCCAAAAAAGATAACCGAATCTCAATCGGGCCACGTAAATTTTTTACCCTTCGTTTTTTCGACACGTGGATTTTTACGGTAAAACGGGATTACCGTCGCTCGTCTTCGATTAACCATCGCTAGAGAGTGGTGCACCATGGTACTGTTCCATCTCAAATCCAAGCACGCATTTCTAAAATTCGTACGATACTGTTTCGCCATTTCGAACGGATGTTGCACCTTGCACTGTGGATGTTGCACCCTGTAGATATCGATTATTCGGACGGCCATAACTTCTGGCTGGTTTAGAGTTACGGGGGCCATAACCTGTCAAAACGAAGGCCTCGATGAGTTCTACGGCTTTGACAGCTTTCAGCCGTCTACGGATATATTAATACCCAAAAAGGACAACCCGAATCTCAATCGGGTCACGTAAGTTTTTTTACCCTTCGTTTTTTCGACACGTCGATTTTTACGGTAAAACGGGATTACCGTGGCTCGTCTTCGATTCACCGTCGCTGGAGAGTGGTGCACCATGGTAATGTTCCGTATCAAATCCATGCACGCATGTCTAAAAGTCGTACGGCACTGTTTCGCCATTTCGGACGGATGTTGCACCTTGCACCGTGGATGTTGCACCCTGTAGATATCGATTATTCAGACGGCCATAACTTCTGGCTCGTTTAGAGTTACGGAAGCCATAACCTGTCAAAACGAAGGCTCGATGAGTTCTACGGCTTTGACAGCTTTCAGCCGTCAACGGATATATTAATGCCCAAAAAGGACAACCCGAATCTCAATCGGGCCACGTAAATTTTTTACCCTTCGTTTTTTCGACACGTGGATTTTCACGGTAAAACGGGATTACCGTGTCTCATCTTCGATTTACCATCGCTGGAGAATGGTGCGCCATGGTACTGTTCCGTTTCAAATCCATGCACGCATTTCTAAAAGTCGCACGGCACTGTTTCGCCATTTCGGAAGGATGTTGCACCTTGCACCGTGGATGTTGCACCCTTTAGATATCGATTATTCGGACGGCCATAACTTCTGGCTCGTTTAGAGTTACGGGAGCCATAACCTGTCGAAACGAAGGCCTCCATGAGTTCTACGGCTTCGATAGCTTTCAGCCATCAACGGATAGATTAATGCCCAAAAAGGACAACCCGAATCTCAACCGGGCCACGTAAATTTTTTACCCTTCGTTTTTTCGACACGTGGATTGTTACGGTAAAACAGGATTACCGTGGCTCGTCTTCGATTAACCATCGCTGGAGAGTGGTGCACCATGGTATTGTTCCGTCTCAAATCCAAGAACGCATTTCTAAAATTCCTAAGGCACTGTTTCGCCATTTCGAACATATGTTGCACCTTGCACCGTGGATGTTGCACCCTGTAGATATCGATTATTCGGACGGCCATAATTTCTGGCTCGTTTAGAGTTACGGGAGCCATAACCTGTCAAAACGAAGGCCTCGATGAGTTCTACGGCTTTGATAGCTTTCTACCGTCAACGGATATATTAATGCCCAAAAAGGACAACACGAATCTCAATCGGGTCACGTAAGTTTTTTACCCTTCGTTTTTTCAACACGTGGATTTTTACGGTAAAACGGGATTACCGTGGCTCGTCTTCGACTCACCATCGCTAGAGAGTGGTGCACCATGGTACTGTTCCGTCTCAAATCCAGGCATGCATTTCTAAAATTTATACGGCAATGTTTCGCCATTTCGGACTGATGTTGCACCTTGCACCGTGGATATTGCACCCTGTTGATATCGATTATTCGCACGGCCATAACTTCTGGCTCGTTTAGAGTTACGGGAGCCATAACCTGTCAAAACGAAGGCCACGATGAGTTCTACGGCATTGACAACTTTCAGCCATCAACGGATAGATTAATGCCCAAAAAGAATAACCCGAATCTCAATCGGGTCTCGTAAGTTTTTTACCTTTCGTTTTTTTGACACGTGGATTTTTACGGTAAAACGGGATTACCGTGGCTCGTCTTCGATTCACTATCGCTGGAGAGTGGTGCACCATGGTACTATTCCGTCTCAAATCCAAGCACGAATTTCTAAAATTCGTACGGCACTGTTTCGCCATTTCGAACGGATGTTGCACCTTGCACCGTGGATGTTGCACCCTGTAGATATCGATTATTCGGACGGCCATAACTTCTGGCTCGTTTAGAGTTACGGGAGCCATAATCTGTTATAACGAAGGCATCGATGAGTTCTACGGCTTTGACAGCTCTCAGCCGTCAATGGATAGATTAATGCCTAAAAAGGACAACGCGAATCTCAATCGGGTCTTGCAAGTTTTTTACCCTTCGTTTTTTCGACACGTGGATTTTTATGGTAAAACGGGACTACCGTGGCTCGTCTTCGATTCACCATCGCTGGAGAGTGGTGCACCATGGTACTGTTTCGCTTCAAATCCATACACGCATTTTTAAAAGTCGTACGACACTGTTTCGCCATTTCGGACGGATATTGCACCTTGCACCGTGGATGTTGCACCCCGTAGATATCGATTATTCGGACGACCATAACTTCTGGCTCGTTTAGAGTTACGGGAGCCATAACCTGTCATAACGAAGGACTCGATGAGTTCTACAGCTTTGACAGCTCTCAGCCGTCAAAGGATAGATTAATGCCCAAAAAGGACAACCCGAATCTCAATCGGGTCACGTAAGTTTTTTACCCTTCGTTTTTTCGACACGTGGATTTTTACGGTAAAACGGGAATACCGTGGCTCGTCTTCGATTCACCATCGCTGGAGAGTGGTGCACCAAGGTACTGTTCCGTCTCAAATCCAAGCATGCATTTCTAAAATTCGTACGGCACTGTTTCGACATTTCGGACTATTGTTTCACCTTGCACCGTGGATGTTGCACCCTGTAGATATCGATTATTCGAACGGCCATAACTTCTAGCTCGTTTAGAGTTACGGGAGCCATAACCTGTCAAAACAAAGGCCTCGGTGAGTTTTGCGGCTATGACAACTTTTAGCCATCAACGGATAGATTAATGCCCAAAAAGGACTACCCGAATCTCAATCGGGTCACGTAAGTTTTTTACCCTTCGTTTTTTCGACACGTGGATTTTTACGGTAAAACGGGATTACCGTGGCCCGTCTTCGATTTACCATAGCTGGAGAGTGGTGAACATGGTACTGTTCCGTTTTAAATCCATGCACGCATTTCTAAAAGTTGCACGGCACTGTTTTGCCATTTTGGACGGATGTTGCACCTTGCACCGTGGATGTTGCACACTTTAGATATCGATTATTCGGACGGCCACAACTTCTGGCTCGTTTAGATTTACGGGAGCCATAGCCTGTCAAAACGAAGGCCTCGATGAGTTCTACGGCTTTGACTGCTTTTAGCCGTCAATGGATGGATTAATGCCCAAAAAGGACAACGCGAATCTCAATCGGGTCACGTAAGTTTTTTACCCTTCGTTTTTTCGACACGTGGATTTTTACGGTAAAACGGGATTACCGTGGCTCGTCTTCGATTAACCATCGCTGGAGAGTAGTGCACCATGGTACTGTTCCATTTCAAATCCATGCACGCATTTCTAAAAGTCGTACGACACTGTTTCTCCATTTCGGACGGATGTTCCACCTTGCACCGTGGGTGTTGCACCCTGTAGATATCGATTATTCGGACGGCCATAACTTCTGGCTCGTTTAGTGTTACGGGATCCATCACCTGTCATAATGAAGGCCTCGATGAGTTCTACTGCTTTGATAGCTCTCAGCCGTCAACGTATAGATTAATGCCCAAAAAGGACAACCCGAATCTCAATCGGCCCCACAAATTTTTTACCCTTCGTTTTTTCGACACGTGGATTTTTACGGTAAAACGGGATTACCGTGGCTCGTCTTCGATTCACCATCGCTTGAGAGTGGTACACCTTGGTACTGTTTCGTTTCAAATTCATACATGCATTTCTAAAAGCAGTACGGCACTGTTTTGCCATTTCGGACGGATGTTGCACCTTGCACCGTGGATGTCGCACCTTGTAGATATCGATTATTCGGACGGCCATAACTTCTGGCTCGTTTAGAGTTACGGGAGCAATAACCTATCAAAATGAAGGCCTCGATGAGTTCTACGGCTTTGACAGCTTTCAGCTGTCAACGGATATATTAATGCCCAAAAAGGACAACCGAATCTCAATCGGGTCACGTATGTTTTTTACCCTTCGTTTTTTCGACACGTGGATTTTTACGGTAAAACGGGATTACCGTGGCTCGTCTTCGATTCACCATCGTTGGAGAGTGGTGCACAATGGTACTGTTCCGTCTCAAATCCAGGCACGCATTTCTAAAATTCGTACGGCACTGTTTCGCCCTTTCGGACTGATGTTGTACCTTGCACCGTGGATGTTGCACCCTGTAGATATCGATTATTCGAACAGCCATAACTTCTGGCTCGTTTAGAGTTACGGGAGCCATAACCAGTCAAAAAGAAGGCCTCGATGAGTTCTACGGCTTTGACAGCTTTCAGCCGTCAACGGATAGATTAATGCCCAAAAAGCACAACCCGAATCTCAATCGGGTCTCGCAAGTTTTTTACCCTTCGTTTTTTCGGCACGTGGATTTTTACGGTAAAACGGGATTACCGTGGCTCGTCTTCGATTAACCATCGCTGGAGAGTGGTGCACCATGGGACTGTTCCGTCTCAAATCAAAGCACGCATTTCTAAAATTCGTCCGGCATTGCTTCGCCATTTCGGACGGATGTTGCACCTTGCAACGTGGATGTTGCACCCTGTAGATATCGATTATTCGGACGACCATAACTTCTGGCTCGTTTAGAGTTACGAGAGCCATAACCTGTCAAAACGAAGGCCTCGATGAGTTCTACGGCCGTGATAGCTCTCAGCCGTCAACGTATAGATTAATGCCCATAAAGGACAACCCGAATCTCAATCGGGCCTCGCATGTTTTTTACCCTTCGTTTTTTCGACACGTGGGATTTTACGGTAAAACGGGATTACCGTGGCTCGTCTTCGATTCACCATCGCTGGAAAGTGGTGCACCGTGGTACTGTTTTGTTTCAAATTCATACATGCATTTATAAAAGTCGTACGGCACTGTTTCGCCATTTCGGACGGATGTTGCACCTTGCACCGTGGATGTCGCACCTTGTAGATATCGATTATTCGGACGGCCATAACTTCTGGCTCGTTTAGAGTTACGGGAGCCATAACCTATCATAACGAAGGCCTCGATGAGTTCTACGGCTTTGATAGCTCTCAGCCATCAACGTATAGATTAATGCCCAAAAAGGACAACCCAAATCTCAATCGGGTCACGTAAGTTTTTTACCCTTCGTTTTTTCGACACATGGATTTTTACGGTAAAACGGGATTACCGTGGCTCGTCTTCGATTAACCATCGCTGGAGAGTGGTGCAACATGGTACAGTTCCGTCTCAAATCGAAGCACGCATTTCTAAAATTCGTACGGCACTGTTTCGCCATTTCGGACGTATGTTGCACCTTGCACCGTGTATGTTGCACCCTGTAGATATCGATTATTCAGACGGCCATAACTTCTGGCTCGTTTAGAGTTACGGGAGCCATAACCCGTCAAAACGAAGGCCTCGATGAGTTCTACGGCTTAGCTTTCAGCCGTCAATGGATATATTAATGCCCAAAAAGGACAACCCGAATCTCAATTGGGTCACGTAAGTTTTTTACCCTTCGTTTTTTCGACACGTGAATTTTTACGGTAAAACGGGATTACCATGGCGCGTCTTCGATTCACCATCGCTGGAGAGTGGTGCATCATCTGTTTCTTCTCAAATCCATGCACGCATTTCTAAAAGTCGTACGGCACTGTTTCGCCATTTCGGACGGATGTTGCACCTTGCACCGTGGATGTTGCACCCTGTAGATATGGATTATTCGGACGGCCAAACTTCTGGCTCGCTTAGAGAACGGGAGCCATAACCTGTCATAACGAAGGCTCGATGAGTTCTACGTCTTTGATAGCTTTCAGCCGTCAACGGATATATTAATGCCCAAAAAGGACAACCCGAATCTCAATCGGGCCACGTAAATTTTTTACCCTTCGTTTTTTCGACACGTGGATTTTTACGGTAAAACGGGATTACCGTGGCTCGTCTTCGATTTACCATCGCTGGAGAGTGGTGCACCATGGTACTGTTCCATTTCAAATCGATGCACGCATTTCTAAAAGTCGTACGGCACTGTTTCGCCATTTTGGACGGATGTTGCACCTTGCACCGTGGATGTTGCACCCTGTAGATATCGATTATTCGGACGACCATAACTTCTGGCTCGTTTAGAGTTATGGGAGCCATAACCTGTCAAAACGAAGGCCTCGATGAGTTCTACGGCTTTGATAGCTTTTAGCCGTTAACGGATAGATTAATGCCCAAAAAGGACAACCCGAATCTCAATCGGGCCACGTAAATTTTTTACCCTTCGTTTTTTCGACACGTGGATTCTTACGGTAAAACGGGATTACCGTGGCTCATCTTCGATTAACCATCGCTAGAGAGTGGTGCACCATGGTACTGTTCCATCTCTAATCCAAGCACGCATTTCTAAATTTCGTACGACACTGTTTCGCTATTTCGGACGGATGTTGCACCTTGCACCGTGGATGTTGCACCCTGTAGATATTGAATATTCGGACGGCCATAACTTCTGGCTCGTTTAGAGTTACAGAAACCATAACCTGTCAAAACGAAGGCCTTGATGAGTTCTACTGCTTTGACAGCTTTCAGCCGTCAACGGATATATTAATGCCCAAAAAGGACAACCTAAATATCAATCGGATCACGTAAGTTTTTTACCCTTCGTTTTTTCAACACGTGGATTTTTACGGTAAAACGGGATTACCGTGGCTCGTCTTCGATTCACCATTGCTAGAGAGTGGTGCACCATGGTACTGTTCCGTCTCAAATCCAGGCACGCAGTTTTAAAATTCGTACGGCACTGTTTCGCCATTTCGGACGGATGTTGCACCTTGCACCGTGGATGTTGCACCCTGTAGATATCGATTATTCGCACGGCCATAACTTCTGACTCGTTTAGAGTTACGGGAGCCATAACCTGTCAAAACGAAGGCCACGATGCGTTCTACGGTTTTGACAGCTTTTAGCTGTCAACGGATAGATTAATGCCCAAAAAGGACAACCCGAATCTCAATCGGGTCACGTAAGTTTTTTACCCTTCATTTTTTCAACACGTTGATTTTTACGGTAAAACGGGATTACCGTGGCTCGTCTTCGATTCACCATCTCTAGAGAGTGGTGCACCATGGTACTGTTCCGTGTCAAATCCAGGCATGCATTTCTAAAATTCATACGGCACTGTTTCGCCATTTCGGACTGATGTTGCACCTTGCACCGTGGATGTTGCACCCTGTTGATATCGATTATTCACACGGCCATAACTTCTGGCTCGTTTAAATTTACGGGAGTCATAACCTGTCAAAACGAAGCCCACGATGAGTTCTACAGCTTTGATAGCTTTCATCCGTCAACGGATAGATTAATGCCCAAAAAGGACAACCTGAATCTCAATCGAGTCTCGTAAGTTTTTTACTCTTCGTTTTTTCGACACGTGGATTTTTACGGTAAAACGGGATTACCGTGGCTCGTGTTCGATTCACCATCGCTGGAGAGTGGTGCACCATGGTACTGTTCCGTCTCAAATCCAAGCATGCATTTCTAAAATTTGTAGGGCACTGTTTCGCCATTTCGGACGGATGTTGCACCTTGCACCGTGGATGTTGCACCCTGTAGATATCAATTATTCGGACGGCCATAACTTCTGGCTCGTTTAGATTTACGGGAGCCATAACCTGTTAGAACGAAGGCATCGATGAGTTTTACGGCTTTGACAGCTCTCAGCCGTCAATGGATAGATTAATGCCCAAAAAGGACAACCCGAATCTCAATCGGGTCTCGCAAGTTTTTTACACTTCGTTTTTTCGACACGTGGATTTTTATGGTAAAACGGGACTACCGTGGCTCGTCTTCGATTCACCATCACTGGAGAGTGGTGCACCATGGTACTGTTTTGTTTCAAATCCATATAAGCATTTCAAAAAGTCGTACGAACACTGTTTCGCCATTTCAGACGGATGTTGCACCTTGCACCGTGGATGTTGCACCCCGTAGATATCGATTATTCGGATGGCCATAACTTCTGGCTCGTTTAGAGTTACGGGAGCCATAACCTGTCATAACGACGGCCTTGATGAGTTCTACGGCTTTGACAGCTCTCAGCCGTCAACGGATAGATTAATGCCCAAAAAGGACAACCCGAATCTCAATCGGGCCACGTAAATTTTTTACCCTTCGTTTTTTCGACACGTGGATTCTTACGGTAAAACGGGATTACCGTGGCTCATCTTCGATTAACCATCGCTAGAGAGTGGTGCACCATGGTACTGTTCCATCTCTAATCCAAGCACGCATTTCTAAATTTCGTACGACACTGTTTCGCTATTTCGGACGGATGTTGCACCTTGCACCGTGGATGTTGCACCCTGTAGATATTGAATATTCGGACGGCCATAACTTCTGGCTCGTTTAGAGTTACAGAAACCATAACCTGTCAAAACGAAGGCCTTGATGAGTTCTACTGCTTTGACAGCTTTCAGCCGTCAACGGATATATTAATGCCCAAAAAGGACAACCTAAATATCAATCGGGTCACGTAAGTTTTTTACCCTTCGTTTTTTCAACACGTGGATTTTTACGGTAAAACGGGATTACCGTGGCTCGTCTTCGATTCACCATTGCTAGAGAGTGGTGCACCATGGTACTGTTCCGTCTCAAATCCAGGCACGCAGTTTTAAAATTCGTACGGCACTGTTTCGCCATTTCGGACGGATGTTGCACCTTGCACCGTGGATGTTGCACCCTGTAGATATCGATTATTCGCACGGCCATAACTTCTGACTCGTTTAGAGTTACGGGAGCCATAACCTGTCAAAACGAAGGCCACGATGCGTTCTACGGTTTTGACAGCTTTTAGCTGTCAACGGATAGATTAATGCCCAAAAAGGACAACCCGAATCTCAATCGGGTCACGTAAGTTTTTTACCCTTCATTTTTTCAACACGTGGATTTTTACGGTAAAACGGGATTACCGTGGCTCGTCTTCGATTCACCATCTCTAGAGAGTGGTGCACCATGGTACTGTTCCGTGTCAAATCCAGGCATGCATTTCTAAAATTCATACGGCACTGTTTCGCCATTTCGGACTGATGTTGCACCTTGCACCGTGGATGTTGCACCCTGTTGATATCGATTATTCACACGGCCATAACTTCTGGCTCGTTTAAATTTACGGGAGTCATAACCTGTCAAAACGAAGCCCACGATGAGTTCTACAGCTTTGATAGCTTTCATCCGTCAACGGATAGATTAATGCCCAAAAAGGACAACCTGAATCTCAATCGAGTCTCGTAAGTTTTTTACTCTTCGTTTTTTCAACACGTGGATTTTTACGGTAAAACGGGATTACCGTGGCTCGTGTTCGATTCACCATCGCTGGAGAGTGGTGCACCATGGTACTGTTCCGTCTCAAATCCAAGCATGCATTTCTAAAATTTGTAGGGCACTGTTTCGCCATTTCGGACGGATGTTGCACCTTGCACCGTGGATGTTGCACCCTGTAGATATCAATTATTCGGACGGCCATAACTTCTGGCTCGTTTAGATTTACGGGAGCCATAACCTGTTAGAACGAAGGCATCGATGAGTTTTACGGCTTTGACAGCTCTCAGCCGTCAATGGATAGATTAATGCCCAAAAAGGACAACCCGAATCTCAATCGGGTCTCGCAAGTTTTTTACACTTCGTTTTTTCGACACGTGGATTTTTATGGTAAAACGGGACTACCGTGGCTCGTCTTCGATTCACCATCACTGGAGAGTGGTGCACCATGGTACTGTTTTGTTTCAAATCCATATAAGCATTTCAAAAAGTCGTACGAACACTGTTTCGCCATTTCAGACGGATGTTGCACCTTGCACCGTGGATGTTGCACCCCGTAGATATCGATTATTCGGATGGCCATAACTTCTGGCTCGTTTAGAGTTACGGGAGCCATAACCTGTCATAACGACGGCCTTGATGAGTTCTACGGCTTTGACAGCTCTCAGCCGTCAACGGATAGATTAATGCCCAAAAAGGACAACCCGAATCTCAATCGGGTCACGTAAGTTTTTTACCCTTCGTTTTTTCGACACGTGGATTTTTACGGTAAAACGGGATTACCGTGGCTCGTCTTCGATTCACCATCGCTAGAGAGTGGTGCACCATGGTACTGTTCCGTCTCAAATCCAGGCACGCATTTCCAAAATTCGTACGGCACTGTTTCGCCATTTCGGACTGATGTTGCACCTTGCACCGTGGATGTTGCACACTGTAGATATCGATTATTCGAACGGCCATAACTTCTGGCTCGTTTAGAGTTACGGGAGCCATCACCAGTCAAACGAAGGCCTCGATGAGTTCTACGGCTTTGACAGCTTTTAGCCGTCGACGGATAGATTAATGCCCAAAAAGGACAACCCGAATCTCAATCGGGTCTCATAATTTTTTTACCCTTCGTTTTTTCGGCACGTGGATTTTTATGGTAAAACGGGATTACCGTGGCTCGTCTTCGATTAACCATCGCTGGAGAGTGGTGCACTATGGTACTGTTCCGTCTCAAATCCAAGCACGCATTTCTAAAATTCGTACGGCACTGTTTCGCCATTTCGGACGGATGTTGCACCTTGCACCGTGGATGTTGCACCCTGTGGATATCGACTATTCGGACGACCATAACTTCTGGCTCGTTTAGAGTTACGGGAGCCATAACCTGTCAAAACGAAGGCCTCGATGAGTTCTACGGCTTTGACAGCTTTCAGCCGTCAACGGAAAGATTAATGCCCAAAAAGGACAACCCGAATCTCAATCGGGCCACGTAAATTTTTTACCCTTCGTTTTTTCGACACATGGATTTTTAAGGTAAAACGGGATTACCGTGGCTCGTCTTCGATTCACCATCGCTGGAGAGTAGTGCACTATGGTACTGTTCCATGTCAAATCCATGCACGCGTTTCTAAAACTCGTACGACACTGTTTCGCCATTTCGGACGGATGTTGCACCTTGCACCGTGGATGTTGCACCCAGTAGAGATCGATTATTTGGACGGCCATAACTTCTGGCTCGTTTAGAGTTACGGGATCCATAACCTGTCAAAACGAAGGCTCGATTAGTTCTACGGCTTTGATAGCTTTCAGCCATCAACGGATAGATTAATGCCCAAAAGGACAACCGGAATATCAATCGGGCCACGTAAATTTTTTACCCTTCGTTTTTTTGACACGTGGATTTTTACGGTAAAATGGTATTACCGTGTCTCGTCTTCGATTTTCCATCGCTGGAGTGTGGTGCACCATGGTACTTTTCCATTTCAAATCCGTGCATGCATTTCTAAAAGTCGTACGACACTGTTTCGCCATTTCGGACGGATGTTGCACCTTGCACCGTGGATGTTGCACCCTGTTATCGATTATTCGGACGACCATAACTTCTGGCTCGTTTAGAGTTACGGGAGCCATAACCTGTCAAAACGAAGGCCTCGATGA
The DNA here is from genome assembly GCA_030765085.1 of Allium cepa. Taxonomy (NCBI): domain Eukaryota; kingdom Viridiplantae; phylum Streptophyta; class Magnoliopsida; order Asparagales; family Amaryllidaceae; genus Allium; species Allium cepa. The sequence goes on from CM060930.1 coordinate 248,748,853, forward strand.
GTTCTACGGCTTTGGCAGCTCTCAGCCGTCTACAGATAGATTAATGCCCAAAAAGGACAACCCGAATCTCAATCGGGCCACGTAAATTTTTTACCCTTCGTTTTTTCGACACGTGGATTTTTACGGTAAAACGGGATTACCGTGGCTCGTCTTCGATTAACCATCGCTGGAGAGTGGTGCAACATGGTACTGTTCCATCTCAAATCCAAGCACGCATTTCTAAAATTCGTACGGCACTGTTTCGCCATTTGGGACAGATGTTGCACCTTGCACCGTGGATGTTGCACCCTGTAGATATCGATTATTCAGACAGCCATAACTTCTGGCTCGTTTAGAGTTACGGGAGCCATAACCTGTCAGAATGAAGGCCTCGATGAGTTCTACGGCTTGACAGCTTTCAGCCGTCAACGGATATATTAATGCCCAAAAAGGACAACCCGAATCTCAATCGGGTCACGTAAGTTTTTTACCCTTCGTTTTTTCGACACGTGGATTTTTACATTAAAACGGGATTACCGTGGCTCATCTTGGATTTACCATCGCTGGAGAGTGGTGCACCATGGTACTGTTCCGTTTCAAATCCATGCACGCATTTCTAAAAGTCGTACGGCACAGTTTCGCCATTTCGGACGGATGTTGCACCTTGCACCGTGGATGTAGCACCCTGTAGATATCGATTATTCGGACGGCCATAACTTCTGGCTCGTTTAGAGTTACGGGAGCCATAACCTGTCAAAACGAAGGCTCGATGAGTTCTATGGCTTTGACAGCTTTCAGCCGTCAATGGATATATTAATGCCCAAAAAGGACAAACCGAATCTCAATCGGGCCACGTAAATTTTTTACCCTTCGTTTTTTCGACACGTGGATTTTTACGGTAAAACGGGATTACCGTGGCTCGTCTTCGATTAACCATCGCTGGAGAGTGGTGCAACATGGTACTTTTCCATCTCAAATCCAAGCACGCATTTCTAAAATTCGTACGGCACTGTTTCGCCATTTCGGACGGATGTTGCACCTTGCACCGTGGATGTTGCACCCTGTAGATATCGATTATTCGGACGGCCATAACTTCTGGCTCGTTTAGAGTTACGGGAGCCATAACCTTTCAAAACGAAGGCCTCGATGATTTCTACGGCTTTGATAGCTTTCAGCCGTCAACTGATAGATTAATGCCCAAAAAGGACAACCGAATCTCAATCGGGCCACGTAAATTTCTTACCCTTCGTTTGTTCGACACGTGGATTTTTACGGTAAAACGGGATTACCGTGGCTCGTCTCCGATTAAACATCGCTGGAGAGTGGTGCACCATGGTACTATTCCGTCTCAAATCCAAGCACGCATTTCTAAAATTCGTACGGCAATGTTTCGCCATTTCGAACGGATGTTGCACCTTGCGCCGTGGATGTTGCACCCTGTAAATATCGATTATTCGGACTGCCATAACTTCTGGCCTGTTTAGAGTTACGGGAGCCATAACCTGTCAAAATGAATGCCTCTGTGAGTTCTACGGCTTTGACAGTTTTTAGCCGTCAACGGATATATTAATGCCCAAAAGGACAACCCGAATCTTAATCGGGTCACGTAAGTTTTTTACCCTTCGTTTTTTCGACACGTCGATTTTTACGGTAAAACGGGATTATCGTGGCTCGTCTTCGATTCACCATCGCTGGAGGGTGGTGCACCATGGTACTGTTCTGTCTCAAATCCATGCACACATTTCTAAAAGTCGTACGGCACTGTTTCGCCATTTCGGACAGCTGTTGCACCTTGCACCGTGGATGTTGCACCCTGTAGATATCGATTATTCGGACGGCCATAACTTCTGGCTCGTTTAGAGTTACGGGAGCCATAACCTGTCAAAACGAAGGCTCGATGAGTTCTACGGCTTTGACAGCTTTCAGCCATCAACGGATTTATTATTGCCCAAAAAGGACAACCCGAATCTCAATCGGGCCACCTAAATTTTTTACCATTCGTTTTTTCGACACGTGGATTTTTACGTTAAAACGGGATTACCGTTGCTCGTCTTGGATTTACCATCGCTGGAGAGTGGTGCACCATGGCAATGTTCCGTTTCAAATCCATGCACGCATTTCTAAAAGTCGTACGGCATTGTTTCACCATTTCGGACGGATGTTGCACCTTGCACCGTGGATGTTGCACCCTGTAGATATCGATTATTCGGATGGCCATAACTTCTGGCTCGTTTAGAGTTACGGGAGCCATAACCTGTCAAAACAAAGGCCTCGATGAGTTCTACGGCTTTGATAGCTTTCAGCCGTCAACAGATAGATTAGTGCCCAAAAAGGACAACCCGAATCTCAATCGGGCCACGTAAATTTTTTACCCTTCGTTTTTTTGACACGTGGATTGTTACGGTAAAACGGGATTACCGTGGCTCGTCTTCGATTAACCTTTGCTGGAGAGTGGTGCACCATGGTACTCTTCCGTCTCAAATCCAAGCACGCATGTCTAAAATTCCTACGGCACTGTTTCGCCATTTCGAACGGATGTTGCACCTTGCACCGTGGATGTTGCACCCTATAGATATCGATTATTCGGACGGCCACAACTTCTGGCTCGTTTAGAGTTACGGGAGCCATAACCTGTCAAAACGAAGGCCTCGATGAGTTCTACGGCTTTGACAGCTTTCAGCTGTCAATGGATATATTAATGCCCAAAAAGGACAACCCGAATCTCAATCGGGCCACGTAAATTTTTCACCCTTCGTTTTTTCGACACGTGGATTTTTACGGTAAAATGGGATTACCGTGGCTCGTCTTCGATTAACCATCGCTGGAGAGTGGTGCAACATGGTACTGTTCCATCTCAAATCGAAGCATGCATTTATAAAATTCGCACGGCACTGTTTCGCCATTTCGGACGGATGTTGCACCTTGCACCGTGGATGTTGCACCCTGTAGATATCGATTATTCGAACGGCCATAACTTCTGGCTCGTTTAGAGTTACGGGAGCCATAACATGTCAAAACGAAGGCCTCGATGAGTTCTACGGCTTTGACAGCTTTCAGCCATCAACGGGTAGATTAATGCCCAAAAAGGACAACCCGAATCTCAATTGGGCCACGTAAATTTTTTACCCTTCGTTTTTTCGACACATGGATTTTTACGGTAAAACGGGATTTCCGTGGCTCCTCTTCGATTCACCATCGCTGGAGAGTAGTGCACCATGGTACTGTTCCGTCTCAAATCCAAGCACGCATTTCTAAAATTCGTACGACACAGTTTCGCCATTTCGGACGGATGTTGCACCTTGCACCGTGGATGGTGCACCCTGTAGATATCGATTATTCGGACGGCCATAACTTCTGGCTCGTTTAGAGTTACGGGAGCCATAACCTGTCATAACGAAGGCAGCGATGAGTTCTACGCCTTTGACAGCTCTCAGCCGTCAACGGACAGATTAATGCCCAAAAAGGACAACCCGAATCTCAATCGGGTCTCGCAAGTTTTTTACCCTTCGTTTTTTCGACACGTAGATTTTTATGGTAAAACGGGACTACCGTGGCTCGTCTTCGATTCACCATCGCTGGAGAGTGGTTCACTATGGTACTGTTTCGTTTCAAATCCATCCACGCATTTCTAAAAGTCGTACGACACTGTTTCGCCATTTCGGACGGATGTTGCACCTTGCACCGTGGGTGTTGCACCCCGTAGATATCGATTATTCGGACGACCATAACTTCTGGCTTGTTTAGAGTTACGGGAGCCATAACCTGTCATAACGCTCGATGAGTTCTACGGCTTTGACAGCTCTCAGCCGTCAACGGATAGATTAATGCCCAAAAAGGACAACCCGAATTTCAATCGGGTCACGTAAGTTTTTTACCCTTTGTTTTTTCGACACGTGGATTTTTACGGTAAAACGGGATTACCGTGGCTCGTCTTCGATTCACCATGCTGGAAAGTGGTGCACCATGGTACTGTTCCATCTCAAATCCAAGCACGCATTTCTAAAATTCGTACGACACTGTTTCGACATTTCGGACTGATGTTTCACCTTGCACCCTGGATGTTGCACCCTGTAGATATCTATTATTCGAACGGCCATAACTTCTGGATCGTTTAGAGTTACGGGAGCCATAACCTGTCAAAACGAAGGCCTCGGTGAGTTCTGCGGCTTTGACAGCTTTCAGCCATCAACGGATAGATTAATGCCCAAAAAGGACAACCCGAATCTCAATCGGGTATCGTAAGTTTTTTACCCTTCGTTTTTTCGACACGTGGATTTTTACGGTAAAACGGGATTACCGTGGCTCGTCTTCAATTCACCATCACTGGAGAGTGGTGCACCATGGTACTGTTCTGTTTCAAATCCATGCATGCATTTCTAAAAGTCGTACGTTGTTATCCCGCTTTTTGGCAAAGCCGTGATACCAAAAGATTGGTCGAAAACGGAAGACAGTTCGTCTCAGAGATTGGTTATACTTCAATTTACTATGGATATCGATGAATTTTGTCCGAGTCCGGAACGGGCCACAATTGATAGGACATGACAAGGGAGGTCGTAGGAGTCATTGTTTCAAATTTCAAGACAATCCGAGTTCGTATGCTCGAGATATGATGGATTCAAATTGAGGAAGGTGGTCTCTATCTGTTTCGAACCCATCGCACTGGAGTACTTCGAACCCATCACCTTCGAAACCATCTCCTTCGAACCCACATAGTTCGAACCCATCCACGCGCTTGCCTTCGAAACCGTGAAGTTCGAACCCAAGCCACGTTCGAACCCATCAGCTAGTACCTGCTTCGACTCCATCGCCTTCGACTCCATTGCCTTCGACTCCACCACAATGGCCTACCTTCGAATCCATGGCGCCGCTCAGCTTCGCATCCTTGCTTCGAGCCCATGCAAGCCCTTAATTCGAACCCATCGAACGACCCAGTTCGAACCGATCGAATTCGAACCCATAGGGATTCCTTGATTCGAGTCGGTCACGTTCGAACCCAGGAATACTCCTTAGTTCGAATCCACCGAGTCAGTTGGTTTGGATGACGTGTTCGCCGTAGTTCACGGAGTAGAAGCGGTCCATTCGGAGATAAGTTAGGATCGATTCGAGAAATACGCGCCACGTCACTGCAAACCCACGTGCACTCATGGGTTCGAAATCATGGGTTCGAAATGAAGGGTTCGAACGACACAGCCAACCGAGAATCCCCATTTCGAACCGAGTATATCTCCTCAACCACACATCCAAATGCAACCAAACTTTCACAGTAGCTTCCATATGAGGTAAAGATTGTCCCTGCCAAGTTTCAGCTCGATTGGACCAATTCTTGATGGGTTCGAAATCACTTCGAACCGATGTCAGATCGAGACGAAACTTGGTGGGATCGGTCGCGTGGGCCCACTCACGTGCCAGAAGAAGTCTCACGAAGTTTCAGCCAGATCTGGGCCTCCAACGCCTATAAATAGCACCCTGAAGCCTTCAGAAAGGGGGATCTTCGAACAACTTCTGCCATTGAACGCCAAGACTCTGCCGGATTCAAGTCTATCTACCATAATCGCTGTTGTATTCAGATTTCAAAGCTATCATCTACTGTAATCCATTGTAATCGATTGAATCGAGCAAAGCAATAAAGAGAAATCCTTCAAAGTGGACGTAGGCACGAACGCCGAACCACTATAAATCCTGTGTTTGTGATTGTTGTTTGTGAATAACTGTGATTTGTTACGTAGAGCTGAATTTTACATTGATTGTTGCTGAGTTCTGTGTTGGTTATTATCAAGTTGAATACGCAAACAGGTGCTTTCGTGATATTGGGTGTTTGTGACCAATTTTGGCGCAAACATTTTGGTGCTTTCACTGAGAAACTGAACTCAGGAGTTCTGCCAGTTGATAATTGATTCAGAGAAAGTTTGGAATTTAAATTTGAGAAGTAATGACGAGACAATCGAGTAGAAGGCCAAGGCCAGAAAGGAGTGAACAACAAGGAAGTCAGGAGGCTTCCTCAGGAGCGAATCAACCATCGATCTACATCACTAGAGACGAGATGGAGACGATGATGAAGAAGCAGGAGGAGTTGATCCAGAGTTTGTTTCAACAGATAGGACAGCTTGGAGCGCAGAATAGGGAAACCAATGGAGTTCAGAACGAAGCAGGACCATCTGGCGTCGCACCCGGATTAGGGGGCACACCCATGGAGAATGTTGGTCCAATTTCGGAAGGAGAAAGAGGAATATCTGCACAACCTGGAGACAGCAGAGGAATGAACGCTCAGTCAAGGGGGCACATCTCGGAATTCCCTCGTGAACTCGGGGGGCAGGATGAAAGTGACGAACGAAGGCTGCATCTTGGAGACACCGACAAGCTGGCAGAGATGGTTAGGCGAGCAATGAGAGGCGGTTTGGTGAACAAGGACCTAGAGGATGTTAATAGGAGTCCTTTCACTCCGGCAATCAGACGAGCTAGAAACCCACCAGATTTCAAACTACCATCGTTGGACATGTATGACGGGAGAACGGACCCCACGGTCCATCTGACAAAATATATGAGGCATATGGAAGTGCTGGGGGCATCAGAGGAAGTTATGGCTCGGTGCTTTCCACTGTACTTGGCGGATATTGCGGTGTTATGGTTCAGGCAATTAGATAGTGGGTCCATCGGAACATGGAACGATTTAACTGAGAGGTTTATGAGGCAGTTCAGGGTTCACATTACAAGACCTAAGAATGTGATGACACTGGCAACTTTGAAACAAAAGGCTGGAGAAACATTGAGAAGTTTCCTGACACGGTTCAATGCAGCGGCGGCTTCCGTGGATAGACCGGATCCATCCATGGTTATGATGGCGGCTGTGTCCGGAATAGCGGACGGAACAGAATTCAAAAATTCGCTGACTAAGGATCCACCTATGGATCTAGGAGAATTTTATCACGAGGCGGAAAAGTTTTTACGATTAGAGGATGCGAGTGCAGAAAGAGAAGAAGGAGACGGGATAGAAGTTTATGCACTCAAAGACGAAAAGCCCCCTAGAAGGGATTCAGACAAGGATAAAGGTAAAAGAAGGATTGAGAATAACGGAGACAGATCAAAGCGGCAACGGAGGGAGCCGCGATTTACCACCTACACTGAGCTGAATGAGAGCCTGGAGCGAATTTATCAAGATACCAAAGAACAGATTCCGTACCGTAGGCCGATGCGAAGGGATCCTACCTCTGACGAAAGGAAATCAGATAAGTTCTATGTATTCCATGAATTAAATGGTCATAACACTAATGACTGTAGGCACCTGAAGGACGAGGTGGAAGGGCATATCAGGAACGGTATGCTCCTTCAATATGTAAGGAGACGAGCTCCTGTGGCGGAACCAGAACGACCACCGTCCACATCAGCTAGGGGCGATCCTGAATCAAGGCACCGTTTGGTTATCAATTGAGTAAGATAACGATGAACAAGTTGTAAGCTTCCACTAACGCAATCAAATCATTTACACATGTGCGAGATCGCGAACGATCTCCAGGCATGCTCTGAATGATCGTTGACCGTTTCGTAGTGGGAACTTACGCTTCAACATCCATGCTTTGCTTTCATATCATTTTGATTTGAACATTTAGACCCTGTTTGTTTGCTGTTTGTTTGGACATTGTTTTTGAAACTCATCTGTGTAATAGATATTTGATTCTGATAACTCTGGAATGGCTAAGCTACTTACACATGTACGGGGTCGCGAACGATCCTTAGGCATGCTCTGAGATGGCGATGAACCGCCCTGAAAAACGATCCAGGATCTCACCCGAACGTGACCCTGACATCGATAATATCAAGCCCTCCCGGGCACACAACTCGCCTCGAACGGCACCCGATCGCAAACGATCACCACTCGACTTCGAACAGTCACAACTCACCACGCCTCAAACGGCTTGATCGCGAACGGTCGCCACTTGAGGTCCAACACCCGACCGCGAACGGTCACAAATCCGCCTCGAACGGCACACGATCGCGAACGATCACTCTCTGCCTTGAACGGCACCGACCGCGAACGGTCATGATTCACTAATTATAAAATCCGACCTCGAACGGTCACCATTCGCCTTGAACGGCACTTGGTCGCGAACGATCATCAATTGGCGCGAATGGCATCGCCTGCGAACGGTCCCATTCAATCCTTTGTCATAAATAGCATCGACCGCGAAAGGTCCTATTCTCATCATTTGCCGCGAACGGCATCGACCGCGAACGGTCCTATTCCATCCTATGCCACGAACGGCACGGACCGCGAACGGTCCCGATTCACCTCAAATAGCATATGATCCCGAACGATCGATGCATGGATTTATACGCTCGACCGCGCACGGTCGCACTTCACCTCGAATGACTCGATCACGAGCGATCGTCATTTGACGTTAAGCGCTCGACCATGAACGGCCGCGCTTCATCCCAAATGGCTTGATCCCGAACGATCGTCATTTGAGGCCATATGAAACTGTCAAATTCTTTACAGGTTAATGATCGGATACGAACATCCAACTCAAGGCATTACAAAACACACCTTCCTACCGCAAGGCATGTTTTGGGGGGCAAAATGTTATCCCGCTTTTTGGCAAAGCCATGATACCAAAAGATTGGTCGAAAACGGAAGACAGTTCGTCTCAGAGATTGGTTATACTTCACTTTACTATGGATATCGATGAATTTTGTCCGAGTCCGGAACGGGCCACAATTGATAGGACATGACAAGGGAGGTCGTAGGAGTCATCATTTCAAATTTCAAGACAATCCGAGTTCGTATGCTCGAGATATGATGGATTCAAATTGAGGAAGGTGGTCACTGTCTGTTTCGAACCCATCGCACTGGAGTACTTCGAACCCATCACCTTCGAAACCATCTCCTTCGAACCCACATAGTTCGAACCCATCCACGCGCTTGCCTTCGAAACCGTGAAGTTCGAACCCAAGCCACGTTCGAACCCATCAGCTAGTACCTGCTTCGACTCCATCGCCTTCGACTCCATTGCCTTCGACTCCACCACAATGGCCTACCTTCGAATCCATGGCGCCGCTCAGCTTCGCATCCTTGCTTCGAGCCCATGCAAGCCCTTAATTCGAACCCATCGAACGACCCAGTTCGAACCGATCGAATTCGAACCCATAGGGATTCCTTGATTCGAGTCGGTCACGTTCGAACCCAGGAATACTCCTTAGTTCGAATCCACCGAGTCAGTTGGTTTGGATGACGTGTTCGCCGTAGTTCACGGAGTAGAAGCAGTCCATTCGGAGATAAGTTAGGATCGACTCGAGAAATACGCGCCACGTCACTGCAAACCCACGTGCACTCATGGGTTCGAAATCATGGGTTCGAAATGAAGGGTTCGAACGACACAGCCAACCGAGAATCCCCATTTCGAACCGAGTATATCTCCTCAACCACACATCCAAATGCAACCAAACTTTCACAGTAGCTTCCATATGAGGTAAAGATTGTCCCTACCAAGTTTCAGCTCGATTGGACCAATTCTTGATGGGTTCGAAATAACTTCGAACCGATGTCAGATCGAGACGAAACTTGGTGGGATCGGTCGCGTGGGCCCACTCACGTGCCAGAAGAAGTCTCACGAAGTTTCAGCCAGATCTGGGCCTCCAACGCCTATAAATAGCACCCTGAAGCCTTCAGAAAGGGGGATCTTCGAACAACTTCTGCCATTGAACGCCAAGACTCTGCCGGATTCAAGTCTATCTACCATAATCGCTGTTGTATTCAGATTTCAAAGCTATCATCTACTGTAATCCATTGTAATCGATTGAATCGAGCAAAGCAATAAAGAGAAATCCTTCAAAGTGGACGTAGACACGAACGCCGAACCACTATAAATCCTGTGTTTGTGATTGTTGTTTGTGAATAACTGTGATTTGTTACGTAGAGCTGAATTTTATATTGATTGTTGCTGAGTTCTGTGTTGGTTATTATCAAGTTGAATACGCAAACGGGTGCTTTCGTGATATTGGGTGTTTGTGACCAATTTTGGCGCAAACATACGTCACTGTTTCGCCACTTCGGACGGATGTTGCACCTTGCACCGTGGATGTTGCACCCTTTAGATATCGATTATTCGGAAGGCCATAACTTCTGGCTCGTGTAGATTTATGGGAGCCATAACCTGTCAAAACGAAGGCCTCGATGAGTTCTACGGCTTTGACAGCTTTCATCCGTCAATGGATGGATTAATGCCCAAAAAGGACAACCCGAATCTCAATCGGGTCACGTAAGTTTTTTACCCTTCGTTTCTTCGACACGTGGATTTTTACGGTAAAACGGGATTACCGTGGCTCGTCTTCGATTAACCATCGCTAGAGAGTAATGCACCATGGTACTGTTCCGTTTCAAATCCATGCACGCATTTCTAAAAGTCGTACAACACTGTTTCGCCATTTCGGACGGATATTGCACCTTGCACAGTGGATGTTGCACCCGGTAGATATCGATTATTCGGACGGCCATAACTTCTGGCTCGTTTAGAATTACGGGAGCCATCACCTATCATAACGAAGGCCTCGATGAGTTCTACGGCTTTGATAGCTCTCAACCGTCAACGGATATATTAATGCCTAAAAAGGACAACCCGAATCTCAATCGGGCCTCGCAAGTTTTTTACCCTTCGTTTTTTCGACACGTGGATTTTTACGGTAAAACGGGATTACCGTGGCTCGTCTTCGATCTACCATCGCTGGAGAGTGGTGCACCATGGTACTGTTCCGTGTCAAATCCATGCATGCATTTCTAAAAGTCGTACGGCACTGTTTCGCCATTTCGGACGGATGTTGCACCTTGCACCGTGGATGTTGCACCCTGTAGATATCGATTATTCGGACGGCCATAACTTCTGGCCCGTTCAGAGTTACGGGAGCCATAACCTGTCAAAACGAAGGCCTCGATGAGTTCTACGGCTTTGACAACTTCAGCCGTCAACGGATATATTAATGCCCAAAAAGGACAACCCGAATCTCAATCGGGCCACGTAAATTTTTTGCCCTTCGTTTTTTCGACACGTGGATTTTTACGGTAAAACGGGATTACCGTGGCTCCTCTTCGATTAACCATCGCTGGAGAGGGGTGCACCATGGTACTGTTTCGTCTCAAATTCAGGCACGCATTTCTAAAATTCGTACGGAACTGTTTCGCCATTTCGGACTGATGTTGCACCTTGCACTGTGGATGTTGCACCCTGTAGATATCGATTATTCGAACGGCCATAACTTCTGGCTCATTTAGAGTTACGGGATCCATAACCAGTCAAAACGAAGGCCTCGATGAGTTCTACGGCTTTGACCGCTTTCAGCCTTCAACGGATGCATTTATGCCCAAAAAGGACAACCGAATCTCAATCGGGTCTCGTAAATTTTTTACCCTTCGTTTTTTCGACACATGGATTATTACGGTAAAACGGGATTACCGTGGCTCGTCTTCGATTAACCATCGCTGGAGAGTGGTGCACCATGGTACTGTTCCGTCTCAAATCCAAGCACGCATTTCTAAAATTCGCACGGCACTATTTCGCCATTTCGAACGGATGTTGCACCTTGCGCCGTGGATGTTGCACCCTGTAGATATCGATTATTCGGACGGCCATAACTTCTGGCTCGTTTAGAGTTACGGGAGGCATAACCTGTCAAAACGAAGGCCTCGATGAGTTCTACGGCTTTGACAGCTTTCAGCCGTCAACGGATAGATTAGTGCCCAAAAAGGACAACCCGAATCTCAATCGGGTCTCGTAAGTTTTTTACCCTTCGTTTTTTCGACACGTGGATTTTTACGGTAAAACGGGATTACCGTGGCTCGTCTTCGATTAACCATCGCTGGAGAGTGGTGCACCATGGTACTGTTCCGTCTCAAATCCAGGCACGCATTTCTAAAATTCGTAAGACACTGTTTCGCCGTTTCGGACGGATGTTGCACCTTGCACCGTGGTTGTTGCACCCTGTAGGTATCGATTATTCGGACGACCATAACTTTTGGCTCGTTTAGAGTTACGGGAGCCATAAGCTGTCAAAATGAAGGCCTCGATGAGTTCTACAGCTTTGACAGCTTTCAGCCGTCAACGGATAGGTTAATGCCCAAAAAGGACAACCTGAATCTCAATCGGGCCACGTAAATTTTTTACCCTTCGTTTTTTCGACACGTGGATTTTTACGGTAAAACGGGATTACCGTGGCTCGTCTTCGATTAACCTTCGCTGGAGAGTGGTGCACCATGGTACTGTTCCGTCTCAAATCCAAGCACGCATTTCTAAAATTCGTACGGCACTATTTCGCCATTTCGAACGAATGTTGCACCTTGCGCCGTGGATGTTGCACCCTGTAGATATCGATTATTCGGACGGCCAAAACTTCTAGCTCGTATAGAGTTACGGGAGCCATCACCTGTCAAAATGAAGGCCTCGATGAGTTCTACGGCTTTGACAGCTTTCACCCATCAACGGATATTTTAATGCCCAAAAAGGACAACCCGAATCTCAATCGGGTCACGAAAGTTTTTTACCTTTCGTTTTTTCGACACATGGATTTTTACGGTAAAGCGGGATAACCGTGGCTCGTATTCGATTCACCATCGCTGGAGAGTGGTGTACCATGGTACTATTCCGTCTCAAATCCATGCATGCATTTCTAAAAGTCGTATGGCACTGTTTCGCCATTTCGGACGGATGTTGCACCTTGCACCATGGATGTTGCACCCTGTAGATATCGATTATTCGGACGGCCATAACTTCTGGCTCGTTTAGAGTTACGGGAGACATAACCTATCAAAATGAAGGCTCAATGAGTTCTACGGCTTTGAAAGCTTTCAGCCGTCAACGGATATATTAATGCCCAAAAAGGACAACCCGAATCTCAATCGGGCCACGTAAATTTTTTACCCTTCGTTTTTTCGACACGTGGATTTTTATGGTAAAACGGGATTACCGTGGCTCGTCTTCAATTTACCATCGCTGGAGAGTGGTGCACCATGGTACTGTTCCGTTTTAAATCCATGCATGCATTCCTAAAAGTCGTACGGCACTGTTTCGCCATTTCGGACGGATGTTGCACCTTGCACCGTGGATGTCGCACCCTGTAGATATCGATTATTCGGACGGCCATAACTTCTGGCTCGTTTAGAGTTTCGGGAGCCATAACCTGTCAAAACGAAGGCCTCGATGAGTTCTACGGCTTTGATATCTTTCAGCCATCAATGGATAGATTAATGCCCAAAAAGGACAACCCGAATCTCAATCGGGCCACGTAAATTTTTTACCCTTCGTTTTTTCGACACGTGGATTGTTACGGTAAAACGGGATTACCGTGGCTCGTCTTCGATTAACCTTCGCTGGAGAGTGGTGCACCATGGTACTCTTCCGTCTCAAATCCAAGCACGAGTTTCTAAAATTCCTACGGCACTATTTCGCCATTTCGAACGGATGTTGCACCTTGCACCGTGGATGTTGCACCCTGTAGATATCGATTATTCGGACGGCCATAACTTCTGGCTCGTTTAGAGTTACGGGAGGCATAACCTGTCAAAACGAAGGCCTCGATGAGTTCTACGGCTTTGACAGCTTTCAGCCGTCAACGGATAGATTAATGCCCAAAAAGGACAACCTGAATCTCAATCGGGTCTCGTAAGTTTTTTACCCTTCGTTTTTTCGACACGTGGATTTTTACGGTAAAACGGGATTACCGTGGCTCGTCTTCGATTAACCATCGCTGGAGAGTGGTGCACCATGGTACTGTTCCGTCTCAAATCCAGGCACGCATTTCTAAAATTCGTACGACACTATTTCGCCATTTCGAGCGGATGTTGCACCTTGCACCGTGGTTGTTGCACCCTGTAGATATCGATTATTCGGACGACCATAACTTTTGGCTCGTTTAGAGTTACGGGAGCCATAAGCTGTCAAAACGAAGGCCTCGATGAGTTCTACAGCTTTGACAGCTTTCAACCGTCAACAGATAGGTTAATGCCCAAAAAGGACAACCCGAACGTCAATCGGGTCTCGCAAGTTTTTTACCCTTCATTTTTTGGACACGTGGATTTTTATGCTAAAACGGGACAACCGTGGCTCGTCTTCGATTCACCATCGCTGGAGTGTGGTACACCATGGTACTGTTTCTTTTCAAATCCATCCACGCATTTGTAAAAGTCGTACGACACTGTTTCGCCATTTCGGACGGATGTTGCACCTTGCACCGTGGATGTTGCACCCCGTAGATATCGATTATTCGGACGACCATAACTTCTGGCTCGTTTAGAGTTACGGGAGCCATAACCTGTCAAAACGAAGGCCTCGATGAGTTCTACGGCTTTGACAGATTTCAGCCGTCAACGGATATATTAATGCCCAAAAAGGACAACCCGAATCTCAAATGGGCCACGTAAATTTTTTGCCCTTCGTTTTTTCGACACGTGGATTTTTGCGGTAAAACGGGATTACCGTGGCTCGTCTTCGATTAACCATCGCTGGAGAGTGGTGCACCATGGTACTGTTCCATCTCAAATCCAGGCACGCATTTCTAAAATTTGTACGACACTGTTTCGCCATTTCGGACGGATGTTGCACCTTGCACCGTGGTTGTTGCACCCTGTAGATATTGATTATTCGGACGACCATAACTTTTGGCTCGTTTAGAGTTACGGGAGCCATAAGCTGTCAAAACGAAGGCCTCGATGAGTTCTACAGCTTTGACAGCTTTCAGCCGTGAACGGATAGGTTAATGGCCAAAAAGGACAACCTGAATCTCAATCGGGCCACGTAAATTTTTTACCCTTCATTTTTTCGACACATGGATTATTACGGTAAAACGGGATTACCGTGGCTCGTCTTCGATTCGCCATCGCTGGAGAGTGGTGCACCATGGTAATGTTTCTTTTCAAATCCATCCACGCATTTCTAAAAGTCGTACGACACTGTTTCGCCATTTCGGACGGATGTTGCACCTTGCACCGTGGATGTTGCACCCCGTAGATATCGATTATTCGGACGACCATAACTTCTGGCTCGTTTAGAGTTACGGGAGCCATAACCTGTCAAAACGAAGGCCTCGATGAGTTCTACGGCTTTGACAGCTTTTAGCCGTCAACGGATATATTAATGCCCAAAAAGGACAACCCGAATCTCAATCGGGCCACGTAAATTTTTTGCCCTTCGTTTTTTCGACACGTGGATTTTTACGGTAAAACGGGATTACCGTGGCTCCTCTTCGATTAACCATCGCTGGAGAGTGGTGCACCATGGTACTATTTCGTCTCAAATTCAAGCACGCATTTCTAAAATTCGTACGGAACTGTTTCGCCATTTCGGACTGATGTTGCACCTTGCACCGTGGATGTTGCACCCTATAGATATCGATTATTCGAACGGCCATAACTTCTGGCTCATTTAGAGTTACGGGATCCATAACCAGTCAAAACAAAGGCCTCGATGAGTTCTACGGCTTTGACCGCTTTCAGCCGTCAACGGATGGATTAATGCCCAAAAAGGACAACCCGAATCTCAATCGGGTCTCGTAAATTTTTTACCCTTCGTTTTTTCGACACGTGGATTTTTACGGTAAAACGGCATTACCGTGGCTCTTCTTCGATTAACCATCGCTGGAGAGTGGTGCACCATGGTACTGTTCCGTCTCAAATCCAAGCACGCATTTCTAAAATTCGTACGGCACTATTTCGCCATTTCGAACGGATGTTGCACCTTGCGCCGTGGATGTTGCACCCTGTAGATATCGATTATTCGGACGGCCATAACTTCTGGCTCGTATAGATTTACGGGAGCCATAACCTGTCAAAACGAAGGCCTCGATGAGTTCTACGGCTTTGACAGCTTTCACCCGTCAACGGATATATTAATGCCCAAAAAGGACAACCCGAATCTCAATCGGGTCACGTAGGTTTTTTACCTTTCGTTTTTTCGACACGTGGATTTTTACGGTAAAGCGGGATTACCGTGGCTCGTCTTCGATTCACCATCGCTGGAGAGTGGTGCACCATGGTACTATTCCGTCTCAAATCCATGCACGCATTTCTAAAAGTCGTACGGCACTGTTTCGCCATTTCGGACGGATCTTGCACCTTGCACCATGGATGTTGCACCCTGTAGATATCGATTATTCGAACGGCCATAACTTCTGGCTCGTTTAGAGT
This sequence comes from Allium cepa, assembly GCA_030765085.1. NCBI lineage: Eukaryota > Viridiplantae > Streptophyta > Magnoliopsida > Asparagales > Amaryllidaceae > Allium > Allium cepa. Next base: position 248,764,991 of record CM060930.1, read on the forward strand.
TACTGGAGCCATAACCTGTCAAAACGAAGGCTCAATGAGTTCTACGGCTTTGAAAGCTTTCAGCCGTCAACGGATATATTAATGCCTAAAAAGGACAACCCGAATATCAATCGGGCCACGTAAATTTTTTACCCTTCGTTTTTTCGACACGTGGATTTTTACGGTAAAACGGGATTACCGTGGCTCGTCTTCAATTTACCATCGCTGGAGAGTGGTGCACCATGGTACTGTTCCGTCTCAAATCCAGGCATGCATTTCTAAAAGTCGTACGGCACTGTTTCGCCATTTCGGACGGATGTTGCACCTTGCACCGTGGATGTTGCACCCTGTAGATATCGATTATTCGGACGGCCATAACTACTGGCTCGTTTAGAGTTTCGGGAGCCATAACCTGTCAAAACGAAGGCCTCGATGGGTTCTACGGCTTTGATAGCTTTCAGCCATCAATGGATAGATTAATGCCCAAAAAGGACAACCCGAATCTCAATCGGGCCACGTAAATTTTTTACCCTTCGTTTTTTCGACACGTGGATTGTTACGGTAAAACGGGATTACCGTGGCTCGTCTTCGATTAACCTTCGCTGGAGAGTGGTGCACCATGGTACTCTTCCGTCTCAAACCCAAGCACGCATTTCTAAAATTCCTACGGCACTCTTTCGCCATTTCGAACGGATGTTGCACCTTGCACCGTGGATGTTGCACCCTGTAGATATCGATTATTCGGACAGCCATAACTTCTGGCTCTTTAGAGTTACGGGAGGCATAACCTGTCAAAACGAAGGCCTCGATGAGTTCTACGGCTTTGACAGCTTTCAGCCGTCAACGGATAGTTTAATGCCCAAAAAGGACAACCTGAATCTCAATCGGGTCTCGTAAGTTTTTTACCCTTCGTTTTTTCGACACGTGGATTTTTACAGTAAAACGGGATTACCGTGGCTCGTCTTCGATTAACCATCGCTGGAGAGTGGTGCACAATGGTACTGTTCCGTCTCAAATCCAGGCACGCATTTCTAAAATTCGTACGACACTGTTTCGCCATTTCGGATGGATGTTGCACCTTGCACCGTGGTTGTTGCACCCTGTAGATATCGATTATTCGGACGACCATAACTTTTGGCTCGTTTGGAGTTACGGGAGCCATAAGCTGTCAAAACGTAGGCCTCGATGAGTTCTACAGCTTTGACAGCTTTCAGCCGTCAACGGATACGTTAATGCCCAAAAAGGACAACCTGAATCTCAATCGGGCCACGTAAATTTTTTACCCTTCGTTTTTTCGACACATGGATTATTACGGTAAAACGGGATTACCGTGGCTCGTCTTCGATTCACCATCGCTGGAGAGTAGTGCACCATGGTACTGTTCCGTCTCAAATCCAAGCACGCATTTCTAAAATTCGTACGGCACTGTTTCGCCATTTCGGACGGATGTTGCACCTTGCACCGTGGATGTTGCACCCTGTAGATATCGATTATTCGGACGACCATAACTTCTGGCTCGTTTAGAGTTACGGGAGCCATAACCTGTCATAACAAAAGCATCGATGAGTTCTACAGCTTTGATAGCTCTCAGCCGTCAACGGATAGATTAATGCCCAAAAAGGACAACCCGAATCTCAATCGGGTCTCGCAAGTTTTTTACCCTTCGTTTTTTCGACACGTGGATTTTTATGCTAAAACGGGACAACCGTGGCTCGTCTTCGATTCACCATCGCTGGAGAGAGGTGCACCATGGTACTGTTTCTTTTCAAATCCATCCACGCATTTCTAAAAGTCGTACGACACTGTTTCGCCATTTCGGACGGATGTTGCACCTTGCACCGTGGATGTTGCACCCCGTAGATATCGATTATTCAGACGACCATAACTTTTGGCTCGTTTAGAGTTACGGGAGCCATAATCTGTCAAAATGAAGGCCTCGATGAGTTCTACGGCTTTGACAGCTTTCAGCCGTCAACGGATATATTAATGCCCAAAAAGGACAACCCGAATCTTAAACGGGCCACGTAAATTTTTTGCCCTTCGTTTTTTCGACACGTGGATTTTTACGGTAAAACGGGATTACCGTGGCTCGTCTTCGATTAACCATCGCTGGAGAGTGGTGCACCATGGTACTGTTCCATCTCAAATCCAGGCACGCATTGCTAAAATTCGTACGACACTGTTTCGCCATTTCGGACGGATGTTGCACCTTGCACCGTGGTTGTTGCACCCTATAGATATCGATTATTCGGACGACCATAACTTTTGGCTCGTTTAGAGTTACGGGAGCCATAAGCTGTCAAAACGAAGGCCTCGATGAGTTCTACAGCTTTGACAGCTTTCAGCCGTCAACGTATAGGTTAATGCCCAAAAAGGAAAACCTGAATCTCAATCGGGCCACGTAAATTTTTTACCCTTCGTTTTTTTCGACACATGGATTATTACGGTAAAACGGAACTACCGTGGCTCGTCTTCGATTCACCATCGCTGGAGAGTGGTGCACCATGGTAATGTTTCTTTTCAAATCCATCCACGCATTTCTAAAAGTCGTACGACACTATTTCGCCATTTCGAACGGATGTTGCACCTTGCACCGTGGATGTTGCACCCTGTAGATATCGATTATTCGGACGGCCATAACTTCTGGCTCGTTTAGAGTTACGGGAGGCATAACCTGTCAAAACGAAGGCCTCGATGAGTTCTACGGATTTGACAGCTTTCAGCCGTCAACGGATATATTAATGCCCAAAAAGGACAACCCGAATCTCAATCGGGCCACGTAAATTTTTTGCCCTTCGTTTTTTCGGCACGTGGATTTTTACGGTAAAACGGGATTACCGTGGCTCCTCTTCGATTAACCATCGCTGGAGAGTGGTGCACCATGGTACTATTTCGTCTCAAATTCAGGCACGCATTTCTAAAATTCGTACGGAACTGTTTCGCCATTTCGGACTGATGTTGCACCTTGCACCATGGATGTTGCACCCTATAGCTATCGATTATTCGAACGGCCATAACTTCTGGCTCATTTAGAGTTACGGGATCCATAACCAGTCAAAACGAAGGCCTCGATGAGTTCTACGGCTTTGACCGCTTTCAGCCGTCAACGGATGGATTAATGCCCAAAAAGGACAACCCGAATCTCAATCGGGTCTCGTAAATTTTTTACCCTTCGTTTTTTCGACACGTGGATTTTTACGGTAAAACGGCATTACCGTGGCTCGTCTTCGATTAACCATCGCTGGAGAGTGGTGCACCATGGTACTGTTCCGTCTCAAATCCAAGCACGCATTTCTAAAATTCGTACGACACTATTTCGCCATTTCGAACGGATGTTGCACCTTGCGCCGTGGATGTTGCACCCTGTAGATATCGATTATTCGGACGGCCATAACTTCTGGCTCGTATAGAGTTACGGGAGCCATAACCTGTCAAAACGAAGGCGTCGATGAGTTCTACGGCTTTGACAGCTTTCACCCGTCAACGGATATATTAATGCCCAAAAAGGACAACCCGAATCTCAATCGGGTCACGTAGGTTTTTTACCTTTCGTTTTTTCGACACGTGGATTTTTACGGTAAAGCGGGATTACCGTGGCTCGTCTTCGATTCACCATCGCTGGAGAGTGGTGCACCATGGTACTATTCCGTCTAAAATCCATGCACGCATTTCTAAAAGTCGTACGGTACTGTTTCGCCATTTCGGACGGATCTTGCACCTTGCACCATGGATGTTGCACCCTGTAGATATCGATTATTCGAACGGCCATAACTTCTGGCTCGTTTAGAGTTACGGGAGCCATAACCTATCAAAACGAAGGCTCAATGAGTTCTACGGCTTTGAAAGCTTTCAGCCGTCAACGGATATATTAATGCCCAAAAAGGACAACCCGAATCTCAATCGGGCCACGTAAATTTTTTACCCTTCGTTTTTTCGACACGTGGATTTTTACGGTAAAACGGGATTACCGTGGCTCGTCTTCAATTTACCATCGCTGGAGAGTGGTGCACCATGGTACTGTTCCGTTTCAAATCCATGCATGCATTTCTAAATGTCGTACGGCACTGTTTCGCCATTTCGGACGGATGTTGCACCTTGCACCGTGGATGTTGCACCCTGTAGATATCGATTATTCGGACGGCCATAACTTCTGGCTCGTTTAGAGTTTCGGGAGCCATAACCTGTCAAAACGAAGGGCTCGATGGGTTCTACGGCTTTGATAGCTTTCAGCCATCAATGGATAGATTAATGCCCAAAAAGGACAACCCGAATCTCAATCGGGCCATGTAAATTTTTTACCCTTCGTTTTTTCGACACGTGGATTGTTACGGTTAAACGGGATTACCGTGGCTCGTCTTCGATTAACCTTCGCTGGAGAGTGGTGCACCATGGTACTCTTCCGTCTCAAATCCAAGCACGCATTTCTAAAATTCCTACGGCACTCTTTCGCCATTTCGAACAGATGTTGCACCTTGCACCGTGGATGTTGCACCCTGTAGATATCGATTATTCGGACGGCCTTAACTTCTGGCTCGTTTAGAGTTACGGGAGGCATAACCTGTCAAAACGAAGGCCTCGATGAGTTCTACGGCTTTGACAGCTTTCAGCCGTCAACGGATAGTTTAATGCCCAAAAAGGACAACCTGAATCTCAATCGGGTCTCGTAAGTTTTTTACCCTTCGTTTTTTCGACACGTGGATTTTTACAGTAAAACGGGATTACCGTGGCTCGTCTTCGATTAACCATCGCTGGAGAGTGGTGCACAATGGTACTGTTCCATCTCAAATCCAGGCACGCATTTCTAAAATTCGTACGAGACTGTTTCGCCATTTCGGACGGATGTTGCACCTTTCACCGTGGTTGTTGCACCCTGTAGATATCGATTATTCGGACGACCATAACTTTTGGCTCGTTTGGAGTTACGGGAGCCATAAGCTGTCAAAACGAAGGCCTCGATGAGTTCTACAGCTTTGACAGCTTTCAGCCGTCAACGGATAGGTTAATGCCCAAAAAGGACAACCTGAATCTCAATCGGGCCACGTAAATTTTTTACCCTTCGTTTTTTCGACACATGGATTATTACGATAAAACGGGATTACCGTGGCTCGTCTTCGATTCACCATCGCTGGAGAGTAGTGCACCATGGTACTGTTCCGTCTCAAATCCAAGCACGCATTTCTAAAATTCGTACGGCACTGTTTCGCCATTTCGGACGGATGTTGCACCTTGCACCGTGGATGTTGCACCCTGTAGATATCGATTATTCGGACGACCATAACTTCTGGCTCGTTTAGAGTTATGGGAGCCACAACCTGTCATAAAAAAAGCATCGATGAGTTCTACGGCTTTGATAGCTCTCAGCCGTCAACGGATAGATTAATGCCCAAAAAGGACAACCCGAATCTCAATCGGGTCTCGCAAGTTTTTTACCCTTCGTTTTTTCGACACGTGAATTTTTATGCTAAAACGGGACAACCGTGGCTCGTCTTCGATTCACCATCGCTGGAGAGAGGTGCACCATGGTACTGTTTCTTTTCAAATCCATCCACGCATTTCTAAAAGTCGTACGACACTGTTTTGCCATTTCGGACGGATGTTGCACCTTGCACCGTGGATGTTGCACCCCGTAGATATCGATTATTCGGACGACCATAACTTTTGGCTCGTTTAGAGTTACGGGAGCCATAACCTGTCAAAACGAAGGCCTCGATGAGTTCTACGGCTTTGACAGCTTTCAACCGTCAACAGATATATTAATGCCCAAAAAGGACAACCCGAATCTTAAACGGGCCACGCAAATTTTTTGCCCTTAGTTTTTTCGACACGTGGATTTTTACGGTAAAACGGGATTACCGTGGCTCGTCTTCGATTAACCATCGCTGGAGAGTGGTGCACCATGGTACTGTTCCATCTCAAATCCAGGCACACATTTCTAAAATTCGTACGACACTGTTTCGCCATTTCGGACGGATGTTGCACCTTGCACCGTGGTTGTTGCACCCTGTAGATATCGATTATTCGGACGACCATAACTTTTGGCTCGTTTAGAGTTACGGGAGCCATAAGCTGTCAAAACGAAGGCCTCGATGAGTTCTACAGCTTTGATAGCTTTCAGCCGTCAACGGATAGGTTAATGCCCAAAAAGGAAAACCTGAATCTCAATCGGGCCACGTAAATTTCTTACCCTTCGTTTTTTCGACACATGGATTATTACGGTAAAACGGGACTACCGTGGCTCTTCTTCGATTCACCATCGCTGGAGAGTGGTGCACCATGGTAATGTTTCTTTTCAAATCCATCCACGCATTTCTAAAAGTCGTACGACACTATTTCGCCATTTCGAACGGACGTTGCACCTTGCACCGTGGATGTTGCACCCTGTAGATATCGATTATTCGGACGGCCATAACTTCTGGCTCGTTTAGAGTTACGGGAGGCATAACCTGTCAAAACGAAGGCCTCGATGAGTTCTACGGATTTGACAGCTTTCAGCCGTCAACGGATATATTAATGCCCAAAAAGGACAACCCGAATCTCAATCGGGCCACGTAAATTTTTTGCCCTTCGTTTTTTCGACACGTGGATTTTTACGGTAAAACGGGATTACCGTGGCTCCTCTTCGATTAACCACCGCTGGAGAGTGGTGCACCATGGTACTATTTCGTCTCAAATTCAGGCACGCATTTCTAAAATTCATACGGAACTGTTTCGCCATTTCGGACTGATGTTGCACCTTGCACCGTGGATGTTGCACCCTGTAGATATCGATTATTCGAACGGCCATAACTTCTGGCTCATTTAGAGTTACGGGATCCATAACCAGTCAAAACGAAGGCCTCGATGAGTTCTACGGCTTCGACCGCTTTCAGCCGTCAACGGATGGATTAATGCCCAAAAAGGACAACCCGAATCTCAATCGGGTCTCGTAAATTTTTTACCCTTCGTTTTTTCGACACGTGGATTTTTACGGTAAAACGGGATTACCGTGGCTCGTCTTCGATTAACCATCGCTGGAGAGTGGTGCACCATGGTACTGTTCCATCTCAAATCCAAGCACGCATTTCTAAAATTCGTACGACACTATTTCGCCATTTCGAACGGATGTTGCACCTTGCGCCGTGGATGTTGCACCCTGTAGATATCGATTATTCGGACGGCCATAACTTCTGGCTCGTATAGAGTTACGGGAGCCATAACCTGTCAAAACGAAGGCCTCGATGAGTTCTACGGCTTTGACAGCTTTCACCCGTCAACGGATATATTAATGCCCAAAAAGGACAACCCGAATCTCAATCGGGTCACGTAGGTTTTTTACCTTTCGTTTTTTCGACACGTGGATTTTTACGGTAAAGCGGGATTACCGTGGCTCGTCTTCGATTCACCATCGCTGGAGAGTGGTGCACCATGGTACTATTCCGTCTCAAATCCATGCACGCATTTCTAAATGTCGTACGGCACTGTTTCGCCATTTCGGACGGATCTTGCACCTTGCACGATGGATGTTGCACCCTGTAGATATCGATTATTCGGACGGCCATAACTTCTGGCTCGTTTAGAGTTACGGGAGCCATAACCTGTCAAAACGAAGGCTCAATGAGTTCTACGGCTTTGAAAGCTTTCAGCCGTCAACGGATATATTAATGCCCAAAAAGGACAACCCGAATCTCAATCGGGCCACGTAAATTTTTTACCCTTCGTTTTTTCGACACGTGGATTTTTACGGTAAAACGGGATTACCGTGGCTCGTCTTCAATTTACCATCACTGGAGAGTGGTGCACCATGGTACTGTTCCGTCTCAAATCCAGGCACGCATTTCTAAAAGTCGTACGGCACTGTTTCGCCATTTCGGACGGATGTTGCACCTTGCACCGTGGATGTTGCACCCTGTAGATATCGATTATTCGGACGGCCATAACTACTGGCTTGTTTAGAGTTTCGGGAGCCATAACCTGTCAAAACGAAGGCCTCGATGAGTTCTACGGCTTTGATAGCTTTCAGCCATCAATGGATAGATTAATGCCCAAAAAGGACAACCCGAATCTCAATCGGGCCACGTAAATTTTTTACCCTTCGTTTTTTCGACACGTGGATTGTTACGGTAAAACGGGATTACCGTGGCTCGTCTTCGATTAACCTTTGCTGGAGAGTGGTGCACCATGGTACTCTTCTGTCTCAAATCCAAGCACACATTTCTAAAATTCGTACGGCACTGTTTCGCCATTTCGGACGGATGTTGCACCTTGCACCGTGGATGTTGCACCCTGTAGATATCGATTATTCGGACGGCCATAACTTATGGCTCGCTTAGAGTTACGGGAGGCATAACCTGTCAAAACGAAGGCCTCAATGAGTTCTACGGCTTTGACGGCTTTCAGCCGTCAACGGATAGGTTAATGCCCAAAAATGACAACCCGAATCTCTATCGGGTCTCGCAAGTTTTTTACCCTTCGTTTTTTCGACACGTGGATTTTTATGCTAAAACGGGACAACCGTGGCTCGTCTTCGATTCACCATCGCTGGAGAGTGGCGCACCATGGTACTGTTTCTTTTCAAATCCATCCACGCATTTCTAAAAGTCGTACGACACTGTTTCGCCATTCCGGACGGATGTTGCACCTTGCACCGTGGATGTTGCACCCCGTAGATATCGATTATTCGGACGACCATAACTTCTGGCTCGTTTAGAGTTACGGGAGCCATAACCTGTCATAACGAAGGCCTCGATGATTTCTACGGCTTTGACAGCTCTCAGCCGTCGACGGATAGATTAATGCCCAAAAAGGACAAGCCGAATCTCAATCGGGTAACGTAAGTTTTTTACCCTTCGTTTTTTCGACACGTGGATTTTTACTGTAAACCGGGATTAACGTGGCTCGTCTTCGATTCACCATCGCTGGAGAGTGGTGCACCATGGTACTGTTTCGTCTCAAATCCAAGCACGCATTTCTAAAATTCGTACGACACTGTTTCGACATTTCGGACTGATGTTTCGCCTTGCACTATGGATATTGCACCCTGTAGATATCGATTATTCCCACGACCATAACTTCTGGCTCGTTTAGAGTTACGGGAGCAATAACCTGTCAAAACGAAGGCCTCGGTGAGTTCTGCGGCTTTGACAGCTTTCAGCCGTCAACGGATAGATTAATGCCCAAAAAGGACAACCCGAATCTCAATCGGGTTTCGTAAGTTTTTTACCCTTCGTTTTTTCGACACGTTGATTTTTACGGTAAAACGGGATTACTGTGGCTCGTCTTCGATTCACCATCACTGGAGAGTGGTGCACCATGGTACTGTCCCGTTTCAAATCCATGCACGCATTTCTAAAAGTCGTACGGCACTGTTTCGCCATTTCGGACGGATGTTGCACCTTGCACCGTGGATGTTGCACCCTTTAGATATCGATTATTCGGAAGGCCATAACTTCTGGCTTGTGTAGATTTATGGGAGCCATAACCTGTCAAAACGAAGGCCTCGATGAGTTCTACGGCTTTGACAGCTTTCAGCCATCAATGGATGGATTAATGCCCAAAAAGGACAACCCGAATCTCAATCGGGTCACGTAAGTTTTTTACCCTTCGTTTTTTCGACATGTGAATTTTTACTGTAAAACGGGATTACCGTGGCTCGCCTTCGATTAACCATCACTAGAGAGTAGTGCACCATGGTATTGTTCCGTTTCAAATCCATGCACGCATTTCTAAAAGTCGTACGACACTGCTTCGCCATTTCGGACGGATGTTGCACCTTGCACCGTGGATGTTGCACCCTGTAGATATCGATTATTCGGACGGCCATAACTTCTGGCTCGTTTAGAGTTACGGGAGCCATCACCTGTCATAACGAAGGCCTCGATGAGTTAAACGGCTTTGATTGCTCTCAGCCGTCAACGTATAGATTAATGCCCAATAAGAACAACCCGAATCTCAATCGGGCCTCGTAAGTTTTTTACCCTTCGTTTTTTCGACACGTGGATTTTTACGGTAAAACGGGATTACCGTGGCTCGTCTTCGATTCACCATCGCTGGAGAGTGGTGCACCATGGTACTGTTTCGTTTCAAATTCATACATGCATTTCTAAATGTCGTACGACACTGTTTCGCCATTTCGGACGGATGTTGCACCTTGCACCGTGGATGTCGCACCTTGTACATTTTGATTATTCGGACGGCCATAACTTCTGGCTCGTTTATAGTTACGGGAGCCATAACCTTTCAAAACGAAGGCCTCGATGAGTTCTACGGCTTTGACAGCTTTTAGCTGTCAACGGATATGTTAATGCCCAAAAAGGACAACCCGAATCTCAATCGGGTCACGTAAGTTTTTTACCCTTCGTTTTTTCGACACGTGGATTTTTACGGTAAAACGGGATTACCGTGGCTCGTCTTCGATTCACCATCGTTGGAGAGTGGTGCACCATGGTACTGTTCCTTTTCAAATCCAGGCACGCATTTCTAAAATTCGTACGGCACTGTTTCGCCATTTCGGACCGATGTTGCACCTTGCACCATGGATGTTGTACCCTGTAGATATCGATTATTCGAACGGCCATAACTTCTGGCTCGTTTAGAGTTACGGGAGCCATAACCAGTCAAAACGAAGGCCTCGATGAGTTCTACGGCTTTGACTGCTTTCATCCGTCAACGGATGGATTAATGCCCAAAAAGGACAACCCGAATCTCAATCGGGTCTCGTAAGATTTTTACCCTTCGTTTTTTCGACACGTGGATTTTTACGGTAAAATGGGATTACCGTGGCTCGTCTTCGATTAACCATCGCTGCAGAGTGGTGCACCATGGTACTGTTCCATCTCAAATCCAAACACGCATTTCTAAAATTCGTACGACAATGTTTCGCCATTTCGGACGGATGTTGCACCATGCACCGTGGATGTTGCACCCTGTAGATATCGATTATTGGGACGACCATAACTTCTGGCTCGTTTAGAGTTACGGGAGCAATAACCTGTCAAAACGAAGGCCTCGATCAGTTCCACGGCTTTGATAGCTCTCAGCCATCAACTTATAGATTTATGCCCAAAAAGGACAACCCGAATCTCAATCGGGCCTCGCAAGTTTTTTACCCTTCGTTTTTTCGACACGTGGATTTTTACGGTAAAACGGGATTACCGTGGCTCGTCTTTGATTCACCATCGCTGGAGAGTGGTACACCATGGTACTGTTTCATTTCAAATTCATACATGCATTTCTAAAAGTCGTACGACACTGTTTCGCCATTTCGGACGGATGTTGCACCTTGCACCGTGGATGTCGCACCTTGTAGATATCGATTATTCGGACGGCCATAAGTTCTGGCTCGTTTAGAGTTACGGGAGCCATAACCTGTCATAACGAAGGCCTCGATGAGTTCTACGGCTTTGATAGCTCTCAACCGTCAACGTATAGATTAATGCCCAAAAAGGACAACCCAAATCTCAATCGGCCTTGCAAGTTTTTTACCCTTCGTTTTTTTGACCCGTGGATTTTTACGGTAAAACGGGATAACCGTGGCTCGCCTTCGATTCACCATCGCTGGAGAGTGGTGCGCCATGTTACTGTTTCGTTTCAAATTCATTCATGCATTTTTAAAAGTCGTACGGCACTGTTTCGCCATTTCGGACGGATGTTGCAACTTGCACCGTGGATGTCGCACCTTGTAGATATCGATTATTCGGACGACCATAACTTCTGGCTCGTTTGCAGTTACGGGAGCCATAACCTGTCAAAACGAAGGTCTCGATGAGTTCTACGGCTTTGATAGCTTTCAGCTGTCAATGGATATATTAATGCCCAAAAAGCACAACCCGATTCTTAATCGGTTCACGTAAGTTTTTTTACCCTTCGTTTTTTCGACACGTGGATTTTTACGGTAAAACGGGATTACCGTGGCTCGTCTTCGATTCACCATCGTTGGAGAGTGGTGCACCATGGTACAGTTCCGTCTCAAATCCAGGCATGCATTTCTAAAATTCGTACGGCGCTGTTTCACCATTTCGGACTGATGTTGCACCTTGCACCGTGGATATTGCACCCTGAGATATCGATTATTCGAACGGCCATAACTTATGGCACGTTTAGAGTTACGGAAGCCATAACCAGTCAAAATGAAGGCCTCGATGAGTTCTACGGCTCTGACAGCTTTCAGCCGTCAACGGATAGATTAATGCCCAAAAAGGACAACCCGAATCTCAATTGGGTCTCGTAAGTTTTTTACCCTTCGTTTTTTCGACACGTGGATTTTTACGGTAAAACGGGATTACCGTGGCTCGTCTTCGATTAACCATCGCTGGAGAGTGGTGCACCATGGTACTGTTCCGTCTCAAATCAAGCACGCATTTCTAAAATTCGTACGGCACAGTTTCGACATTTCGGACGGATGTTGCACCTTGCACCGTGGATGTTGCACCCTGTAGATATCGATTATTCGGACGACCATAACTTCTGGCTCGTTTAGACTTACGGGAGCCATACCTGTCAAAACGAAGGCCTCGATGAGTTCTACGGCTTTGACAGCTTTCAGCCATCAACGGATAGATTAATGTCCAAAAAGGACAACCCGAATCTCAATCGGGCCACGTAAACTTTTTACCCTTCGTTTTTTCGACACGTGGATTTTTACGGTAAAACGGGATTACCGTGGCTCGTCTTCGATTTACCATCGCTGGAGAGTGGTGCACCATGGTACTGTTCCGTTTCAAATCCATGCACGCATTTCTAAAAGTCGTACGGCATTGTTTCGCCATTTCGGACGGATGTTGCACCTTGCACCGTAGATGTTGCACCCTGTAGATATCGATTATTCGGACGACCATAACTTCTGGCTGGTTTAGAGTTACGGGATCCGTAACCTGCCAAAACGAAGGCCTCGATGAGTTCTACGGCTTTGACAGCTTTCAGCCGTCAATGTATAGATTAATTCCCAAAGAGTACAACCCGAATCTCAGTCGGGTATTGTAAGTTTTTTACCCTTTGTTTTTTTCGACACGTGGATTTTTACGGTAAAACGGGATTACCGTGCCTCGTCTTCGATTAACCATCGCTGGAGAGTGGTGCACCATGGTACTGTTCCATATCAAATCCAGGCACACATTTCTAAAATTCGTACGGCACTATTTCGCCATTTCGGACGGATGTTGCACCTTGCAGCGTGGATGTTGCACCCCTTAGATATCGATTATTCGGACGGCCATAACTTCTGGCTCGTTTAGAGTTACGGGAGCCATAACCGGTCATAACGAAGGCCTCGATGAGTTCTACGGTAGCTCTCAGCCGTCAACGTAGAGATTAATGCCCAAAAAGGACAACCCGAATCTCAATCGGGTCTCGCAAATTTTTTACCCTTCGTTTTTTCGACACGTGGATTTTTACGGTAAAACGGGATTACCTTGGCTCGTCTTCGATTCACCATCGCTGGATAGTGGTGCACCATGGTACTGTTCCATTTCAAATCCATGCACGCATTTCTAAAAGTCGTACGGCACTGTTTCGCCATTTCGGACGGATGTAGCACCTTGCAACGTGGATGTCGCACCCTGTAGATATCGATTATTCAGACGGCCATAACTTCTGGCTCGTTTAGAGTTACGGGAACCATAACCTGTCAAAACGAAGGCCTCGATGAGTTCTATGGCTTTGACAACTTTCAGCTATCAACAGATATATTAATGCCCAAAAAGGACAACCCGAATCTCAATCGGGTCACGTAAGTTTTTTACCCTACGTTTTTTCGACACGTGGATTTTTACGGTAAAACGGGATTACCGTGGCTCGTCTTCGATTCACCATCGTTGGAGAGTGGTACACCATGGTACTGTTCCGTCTCAAATCCAGGCACACATTTCTAAAATTCGTACGGCACTGTTTCGCCATTTCGGACTGATGTTGCACCTTGCACCGTGGATGTTGCACCCTGTAGATATCGATTATTCGAACGGCCATAACTTCTGGCTCGTTTAGAGTTACGGAAGTCATAACCTGTCAAAACGAAGGCCTCGATGAGTTCTATGGCTTTGACAGCTTTCAGCTGTCAAAAGATATATCAATGCCCAAAAAGGACAACCCGAATCTCAATCGGGTCATGTAAGTTTATTACCCTACGTTTTTTCGACACGTGGATTTTTACGGTAAAACTGGATTATCGTGGCTCGTCTTCGATTCACCATCGCTGGAGAGTGGTGCACCATGGTACTGTTCTGTCTCAAATCCAAGCACGCATTTCTAAAATTCGTACGGCACTGTTTCGACATTTCGGACTGATGTTTCACCTTGCACCGTGGATGTTGCACCCTGTAGATATTGATTATTCGAACGGCCATAACTTCTGGCTCGTTTAGAGTTACGGGAGCCATAACCTGTCATAACGAAGGCCTCGATGAGTTCTATGGCTTTGACCGTTTCATCCATCAACGGATAGATTATTGCCCAAAAAGGACGACCGGAATCTCAATCGGGTCTCGTAAGTTTTTTACCCTCCGTTTTTTCGACACGTGGATTTTTACGGTAAAACGGGATTACCGTGGCTCGTCTTTGATTCACCATCGCTGGAGAGTGGTGCACCATGGTACTATTCCGTCTCATATCCAAGAATGCATTTCTAAAATTCGTACGGCACTGTTTCGCCATTTTGGACGGATGTTGCACCTTGCACCGTGGATGTTGCACCCTGTAGATATCGATTATTCGGACGGCCATAACTTCTGGCTCGTTTAGAGTTACGGGAGCCATAACCTGTCAAAACAAAAGTTTCGATGAGTTCTACTGCTTTGACAGCTTTCAGCCATCAACGGATAGATTAATGCCCAAAAAGGACAACCTGAATCTCAATCGGGTCACATAAGTTTTTTACCCTTCATTTTTTTGACACGTGGATTTTTATGGTAAAACGGGATTACCGTGGCTCGTCTTCGATTTACCATCGCTGGAGAGTGGTGCAATAAGTACTGTTCCATTTCAAATCCAAGCACGCATTTCTAAAAGTCGTACGGCACTGTTTCGCCATTTCGGACAGATGTTGCACCTTGCACCGTGGATGTTGCACCCTGTAGATATCGATTATTCGGACGGCCAAAACTTCTGGCTCGTTTAGAGTTACGGGAGCCATAACCTATCAAATGAAGGCCTCGATGATTTCTACGGCTTTGACAGCTTTCAGCCATCAATGGATATATTAATGCCCAAAAAGTACAACCCGAATCTCAGTCGGGTCTTGTAAGTTTTTTACCCTTCGTTTTTTTCGACACGTGGATTTTTACGGTAAAACGGGATTACCGTGGCTCGTCTTCGATTAACCATCGCTGAAGAGTGGTGCACCATGGTACCGTTCCGTCTCAAATCCAGGCACACATTTCTAAAATTCGTACGGCACTGTTTCGCCATTACGGACGGATGTTGCACCTTGCACCGTGGATGTTGCACCCTGTAGATATCGATTATTCGAACGGCCATAACTTCTGGCTCGTTTAGAGTTACAGGAGCCATAACCTGTCAAAACGAAGGTGTCGATGAGTTCTACGGCTTTGACAGATTTCAGCCATCAACGGATAGATTATTGCCCAAAAAGGACAACTTGAATCTCAATCGGGTCACGTAAGCTTTTTACCTTTCGTTTTTTCGACACGTGGATTTTTACGGTAAAACGGGATTACCGTGGCACGTCTTCGATTTACCATCGCTGGAGAGTGGTGCACCAAGTACTGTTCCGTTTCAAATCCAAGCACGCATTTCTAAAAGTCGTACGGCACTGTTTCGCCATTTCGGACAGATGTTGCACCTTGCACCGTGGATGTTGCACCCTGTAGATATCGATTATTCGGACGGCCATAACTTCTGGCTCGTTTAGATTTACGGGAGCCATAACCTGTCATAACGAAGGCATCGATGAGTTCTACGGCTTTGACAGCTCTCAGCCGTCAACGGATAGATTAATGCCAAGAAAGGACAACCCGAATCTCAATCGGGTCTCGCATGTTTTTTACCCTTCGTTTTTTCGACACGTGGATTTTTATGGTAAAACGGGAATACCGTGGCTCGTCTTTGATTCACTATCGCGGGAGAGTGGTGCACCATGGTAGTGTTTTGTTTCAAATCCATACACGCATTTTTAAAAGTCGTACGACACTGTTTCGCCATTTCGGACGGATGTTGCACCTTCCACCGTGGATGTTGCACCCGTAGATATCGTTTATTCTGACGGCCATAACTTCTGGCTCGTTTAGAGTTACGGGAGCCATAACCTTTCATAATGAAGGCCTCGATAAGTTCTACGGCTTTGACAGCTTTCAGCCACAACGGATAGATTAATGCCCAAAAAGGACAACCCGAATCTCCATCGGGTCTTGTAAGTTTTTTGCCCTTCGTTTTCTTCGACACATGGATTTTTACGGTAAAACGGGATTACCGAGGCTCGTCTTCGATTAACCATCGCTGGAGAGTGGTGCAACATGGTACTGTTCCGTCTCAAATCCAGGCACGCATTTATAAAATTCGTACGGCACTGTTTCGCCATTTCAGACGGATGTTGCACCTTGCACCGTGGATGTTGCACCCTGAAGATATCGATTATTCGAACGACCATAACTTCTGGCTCGTTTAGAGTTACGGGAGCCATAACCTGTCAAAACGAAGGTTTCGATGAGTTCTACTGCTTTGATAGCTTTCATCCATCAACGGATAGATTAATGCCCAAAAAGGACAACCTGAATCTCAATCGGGTCACGTAAGTTTTTCACCCTTCGTTTTTTCGACACGTGGATTTTTACGGTAAAACGGGATTACCGTGGCTCGTCTTCGATTTACCATCGCTGGAGAGTGGTGCACCAAGTACTGTTCCATTTCAAATCCAAGCACGCATTTCTAAAAGTCGTACGGCATTGTTTCGCCATTTCGGACAGATGTTGCACCTTGCACCGTGGATGTTGCACCCTGTAGATATCGATTATTCGGACGGCCAAAATTTCTGGCTCGTTTAGAGTTACGGGATCCATAACCTACCGAAATGAAGGCCTCGATGAGTTCTACGGCTTTGACAGCTTTCAGCCATCAACGGATAGATTAATGCCCGAAAAGTACAACCCGAATCTCAGTCGGGTCTTGTAAGTTTTTTACCCTTCGTTTTTTCGACACGTGGATTTTTACGGTAAAACGGGATTACCGTGGCTCGTCTTCGATTAACCATCGCTGGACAGTGGTGCACCATGGTACTGTTCCGTCTCAAATCCAGGCACACATTTCTAAAATTCGTACGGCACTGTTTCGCCATTTCGGACGGATGTTGCACCTTGCACGGTGGATGTTGCACCCTGTAGATATCGATTATTCGAACGACCATAACTTCTGGATCGTTTAGAGTTACGGGAGCCATAACATGTCAAAATGAAGGTCTCGATGAGTTCTACGGCTTTGACAGCTTTCAGCGATCAACGGATAGATTAGTGCCCAAAAAGGACAACCTGAATCTCAATCGGGTCACGTAAGTTTTTTACCCTTCGTTTTTTCGACACGTGGATTTTTACGGTAAAACGGGATTACCGTGGCACGTCTTCGATTTACCATCGTTGGAGAGTGGTGCACCAAGTACTGTTCCATTTCAAATCCAAGCACGCATTTCTAAAAGTCGTACGGCACTGTTTCGCCATTTCGGACAGATGTTGCACCTTGCACCGTGGATGTTGCACCCTATAGATATCGATTATTCGGACGACTATAACTTCTGGCTCGTTTAGATTTACGGGAGCCATAACCTGTCATAACGAAGGTATCGATGAGTTCTACGGCTTGGACAGCTCTCAGCCGTCAACAGATAGATTAATGCCCAAAAAGGACAACCCGAATCTAAATCGGGTCTCGCAAGTTTTTTACCCTTCGTTTTTTCGAGACATGGATTTTTATGGTAAAACGGGACTACCGTGGTTCGTCTTCGATTCACCATCGCTGGACAGTGGTGCACCATGGTATTGTTTTGTTTCGAATCCATATACGCATTTTTAAAAGTCGTACGACACTGTTTCGCCATTTCGGACGGATGTTGCACCTTCCACCGTGGATGTTGCACCCCGTAGATATCGATTATTCGGACGGCCAAAACTTCTGGCTCGTTTAGAGTTACTGGAGCCATAACCTGTCATACGAAGGCATCGATGAGTACTACGGCTTTGACAGCTCTCAGCCACCAACGGATAGATTAATGCCCAAAAAGGACAACCCGAATCTCAATCGGGTCATGTAAGTTTTTTACCCTTCGTTTTTTCGAAACGTGGATATTTACGGTAAAACGGGATTACCGTGGCTCGTCTTCGATTCACCATCGCCGGAGAGTGGTTCACCATGGTACTATTTCGTTTCAAATCAATACACACATTTATAAAAGTCGTACGACACTGTTTCACCATTTCGGACGGATGTTGCACCCTGCACCGTGGATGTTGCACCACGTAGATATCGATTATTCGGACGACCATCACTTCTGGCTCGTTTAGAGTTACGGGAGCCATAACCTGTCATAACGAAGGCCTCGATGAATTCTATGGCTTTGATAGCTCTCAGCCGCCAACGGGTAGATTAATGCCCAAAAAGGACAACCCGAATCTCAATCGGGTCACGTAAGTTTTTTACCCTTCGTTTTTTGACACGTGGATTTTTACGGTAAAATGGGATTACCGTGGCTCGTCTTCGATTCACCATCGCTGGAGAGTGGTGCACCATGGTACTGTTCCGTCTCAAATCCAAGCACGCATTTCTAAAATTCGTACGGCACTGTTTCGACATTTCGGACTGATGTTTCACCTTGCACCGTGGATGTTGCACCCTGTAGATATCGATAATTAGAACGGCCATAACTTCTGGCTCGTTTAGAGTTACGGGAGACATAACCTGTCAAAACGAAGGCCTCGATGAGTTCTGCGGCTTTGACAGCTTTTAGTCGTCAACGGATAGATTAATGCCCAAAAATGACAACCCGAATCTCAATCGGGTCTCGTAAGTTTTTTACCCTTCGTTTTTTTGACACGTGGATTTTTATGGTAAAACGGGACTGCCGTGGCTCGTCTTCGATTCACCATCGCTGGAGAGTGGTGCACCAAGGTAGTGTTTTGTTTCAAATCCATACACGCATTTTTAAAAGTCGTACGACACTGTTTCGCCATTTCGGACGGATGTTGCACCTTCCACCGTGGAAGTTGCACCCGTAGATATCGATTATTCGGACGGCCATAACTTCTAGCTCGTTTAGAGTTACGGGAGCCATAACCTTTCATAACGAAGGCCTCGATGAGTTCTACGGCATTGACAGCTTTCAGCCACAACGTATAGATTAATGCCCAAAAAGGACAACCCGAATCTCAATCGGGTCTTGTAAGTTTTTTGCCCTTCGTTTTTTTCGACACGTGGATTTTTACGGTAAAACGGGATTACCGTGGCTCGTCTTCAATTAACCATCGCTGGAGAGTGGTGCACCATGGTACTATTCCGTCTCAAATCCAGGCACGCATTTCTAAAATTCGTACGGCACTGTTTCGCCATTTCGGACGGATGTTGCACCTTGCACCGTGGATGTTGCACCCTGTAGATATCGATTATTCGAACGACCATAACTTCTGGCTCGTTTAGATTTACGGGAGCCATAACCTGTCAAAACGAAGGTTTCAATGAGTTCTACTGCTTTGATAGCTTTTAGCCATCAACGGATAGATTAATGCCCAAAAAGGACAACCTGAATCTCAATCGGGTCACGTAAGTTTTTCACCCTTCGTTTTTTCGACACGTGGATTTTTACGGTAAAACGGGATTACCGTGGCTCGTCTTCGATTTGCCATCACTGGAGAGTGGTGCACCAAGTACTGTTCCATTTCAAATCCAAGCACGCATTTCTAAAAGTCGTACGGCATTGTTTCGCCATTTCGGACAGATGTTGCACCTTGCACCGTGGATGTTGCACCCTATAGATATCGATTATTCGGACGGCCAAAATTTCTGGCTCGTTTAGAGTTACGGGATCCATAACCTACCGAAATGAAGGCCTCGATGAGTTCTACGGCTTTGATAGCTTTCAGCCACCAACGGATAGATTAATGCCCGAAAAGTACAACCCGAATCTCAGTCGGGTCTTGTAAGTTTTTTACCCTTCGTTTTTTTCGACACGTGGATTTTTACGGTAAAACGGGATTACCGTGGCTAGTCTTCGATTAACCATCGCTGGAGA
Organism: Allium cepa; assembly: GCA_030765085.1. Classification (NCBI taxonomy): domain Eukaryota; kingdom Viridiplantae; phylum Streptophyta; class Magnoliopsida; order Asparagales; family Amaryllidaceae; genus Allium; species Allium cepa. The sequence goes on from CM060930.1 coordinate 248,785,164, forward strand.
GTGGTGCACCATGGTACTGTTCCGTCTCAAATCCAGGCACACAATTCTAAAATTCGTACCGCACTGTTTCGCCATTTCGGACGGATGTTGCACCTTGCACCGTGGATGTTGCACCCTGTAGATATCGATTATTCGAACGACCATAACTTCTGGCTCGTTTAGAGTTACGGGAGCCATAACCTGTCAAAACGAAGGTATCGATGAGTTCTACGGCTTTGACAGCTCTCAGCCATCAACAGATAGATTAATGCCCAAAAAGGACAACCCGAATCTCAATCGGGTCTCGCAAGTTTTTTACCCTTTGTTTTTTCGACACGTGGATTTTTATGGTAAAACGGGACTACCGTGGCTCGTCTTCGATTCACCATCGCTGGAGAGTGGTGCACCATGGTATTGTTTTGCTTCAAATCCATACACGCATTTTTAAAAGTCGTACGACACTGTTTCCGCCATTTCGGACGGATGTCGCACCTTCCACCATGGATGTTGCACCCCGTAGATATCGATTATTCGGACGGCCAAAACTTCTGGCTCGTTTAGAGCTACGGGAGCCATAACCTGTCATAACGAAGGCATCGATGAGTTCTACGGCTTTGACAGCTCTCAGCCGCCAACGGAAAGATTAATGCCCAAAAATGACAACCCGAATCTCAAGCGGGTAATGTAAGTTTTTTACCCTTCGTTTTTTCGAAACGTGGATTTTTACGGTAAAACGGGATTACCGTGGCTCGTCTTCGATTCACCATTGTTGAAGAGTGGTTCACCATGGTACTGTTTTGTTTCAAATCAATACACACATTTATAAAAGTCGTACGACACTGTTTCACCATTTCGGACGGATGTTGCACCTTGCACCGTGGATGTTGCACCCCGTAGATATCGATTATTCGGACAGCCATAACTTCTGGCTCGTTTAGAGTTACGGGAGCCATAACCTGTCATAACGAAGGCCTCGATGAGTTCTACGGCTTTGACAGCTCTTAGCCATCAACGGGTAGATTAATGCCCAAAAAGGACAACCCGAATCTCAATCGGGTCACGTAAGTTTTTTACCCTTCGTTTTTTCGACACGTGGATTTTTACGGTAAAATGGAATTACCGTGGCTCGTCTTCGATTCACCATCGCTGGAGAGTGGTGCACCATGGTACTGTTCCGTCTCAAATCCAAGCACGCATTTCTAAAATTCGTACGGCACTGTTTCGACATTTCGGACTGATGTCTCACCTTGCACCGTGGATGTTGCACCCTGTAGATATCAATTATCAGAACGGCCATAACTTCTGGCTCGTTTAGAGTTACGGGAGCCATAACCTGTCAAAACGAAGTCCTCAATGAGTTCTGCGGCTTTGATAGCTTTTAGTCATCAACGGATAGATTAATGCCCAAAAAGGACAACCCGAATCTCAATCGGGTCTCGTAAGTTTTTTACCCTTCGTTTTTTCGACACGTGGATTTTTACGGTAAAACGGGATTATCGTGGCTCGTCTTCGATTCACCCTCGCTGGAGAGTGATGCACCATGGTAATGTTCCGTTTCAAATCCATGCACAAATTTCTAAAAGTCGTACGGCACTGTTTCACCATTTCGGACGGAGGTTGCACCTTGCACTGTGGATGTTGCACCCTTTAGATATCGATTATTCGGACGGCCATAACTTCTGGCTCGTTTAGAGTTACGGGAGCCATAACCTGTCAAAACGAAGGTCTCGATGAGTTCTACGGCTTTGACAGCTTTCAACCGTCAACGGATGGATTAATGCCCAAAAAGGACAACCCGAATCTCAATCGGGTCTTGTAAGATTTTTGCCCTTTGTTTTTTCGACACGTGGATTTTTACGGTAAAACAAGGTTACCGTGGCTCGTCTTCGATTAACCATCGCTGGGGAGTGGCGCACCATGGTACTGTTCCGTTTCAAATCCATGCACGTATTTCTAAAAGTCGTACGACACTGCTTCGCCATTTCGGACGGATGTTGCACCTTGCACCGTGGATGTTGCACCCTGTAGATATCGATTATTCGAACGGCCATAACTTCTGGCTCGTTAAGAGTTACGGGAGCCATAACCTGTCATAACGAAGGCCTCGATGAGTTCTACGGCTTTGACAGCTCTCAGCCGTCAACGTATAGATTAATGCCCAAAAAGTACAACCCGAATCTCAATCGGGTCTCGCAAGTTTTTTACCCTTTGTTTTTTCCACACGTGGATTTTTACGGTAAAACGGGATTACCGTGGCTCGTCTTCGATTCACCATCACTGGAGAGTGGTGCACCGTGATACTGTTTCGTTTCAAATCCATAAACGCATTTCTAAAAGTCGTACGACACTGTTTCGCCATTCTGGACGGATGTTGCACCTTGCACCGTGGATGTTGCACCTTGTAGATATCGATTATTCGGACGGCAATAACTTCTGGCTCGTTTAGAGTTAAAGGAGCCATAACCTGTCGAAACGAAGGCCTCGATGAGTTCTACGGCTTTGACAGCTTTCAGCCGTCAACGGATATATTAATGCCCAAAAAGGACAACCCGAATCTCAATCGGGTCACGTAGGTTTTTTACCCTTCGTTTTTTCGACACGTGGATTTTTACGGTAAAACGGGATTACTTGCTCGTCTTCGATTCACCATCGCTGGAGAGTGGTGCACCATGGTACTGTTCCATCTCAAATCCTGGCACGCATTTCTAAATTTCGTACGGCACTGTTTTTCCATTTCGGACTGATGTTGCACCTTGCACCGTGGATGTTGCACCCTGTAGATATCGGTTATTCGAACGACCATATCCTGTCAAAACGAAGGCCTTAATGAGTTCTATGGCTTTGACAGCTTTCAGCCGTCAACGGATAGATTAATGCCCTAAAAGGACAACCCGAATCTCAATCGGGTCTCGTAAGTTTTTTACCCTTCGTTTTTTCGACACGTGGATTTTTACGGTAAAACGGGATTACCGTGGCTCGTCTTCGATTAACCATCGCTGGAGAGTGGTGCACAATGGTACTGTTCCTTCTCAAATCCAAGCACGCATTTCTAAAATTCATACGGCACTGTTTCGCCATTTCGGACGGATGTTGCCCCTTGCACCGTGGATGTTGCACCCTGTAGATATCGATTATTCGAACGGCCATAATTTCTAGCTCGGTTGGAGTTACGGGAGCCATAACCTGTCAAAACGAAGGCCTCGATGAGTTCTACGGCTTTGATAGCTTTTAGCCGTCAACGGATAGATTAATGCCCAAAAAGGACAACCCAAATCTCAATCGGACCACGTAAATTTTTTACCCTTCGTTTTTTCGACACGTGGATTTTTACGGTAAAACGGGATTACCGTGGCTCGTCTTCAGTTCACCATTGCTGGAGAGTGGTGCACCATGGTACTGTTCGGTTTCAAATCCATGCACACATTTCTAAAAGTCGTACGACACTGTTTCGCAATTTCGGACGGATGTCGCACCTTGCACCGTGGATGTTGCACCCTGTAGATATCGATTATTCGGACGGCCATAACTTCTGGCTCGTTTAGAGTTACGGGAGCCATAACCTGTCAAAACGAAGGCCTCGATGAGTTCTACGGCTTTGACAGCTTTCAGCCATCAACGGATAGATTAATGCCCAAAAAGGACAACCCAAATCTCAATTGGGTCTTGTAAGATTTTTACCCTTCGTTTTTTTCGACACGTGGATTTTTACGGTAAAACGGGATTACCGTGGCTCGTCTTCGGTTAACCATCGCTGGAGAGTGGTGCACCATGGTACTATTTTGTCTCAACTCCAGGCACGCATTTCTAAAATTCGTACGGCACTGTTTCGCCATTTCGGACGGATGTTGCACCTTGCACCGTGGATGTTGCACCCTGTAGATATCGATTATTCGAACGGCCATAACTTCTGGCTCGTTTACAATTACGGGAGCCATAACCTGTCAAAACGAAGATCTCCATGAGTTCTATGGCTTTGATAACTTTCAGCCATCAACGGATAGAATAATGCCCAGAAAGGACAACCCGAATCTCAATCGGGTCTCGTAAGTTTTTTACCCTTCGTTTTTTCGACACGTGGATTTTTACGGCAAAACGGGATTACCGCGGCTCGTCTTCGATTTACCATCGCTGGAGAGTGGTGCACTAAGTACTATTCCGTTTCAAATCCACGCATGCATTTCTAAAAGTCCTACGGCACTGGTTCGCCATTTCGGACGAATGTTGCACCTTGCACCGTGGATGTTGCACCCTGTAGATATCGATTATTCGGATGGCCATAACTTCTGGCTCGTTTAGAGTTACAGGAGCCATAACCTGTCATAACGAAGGTCTCGATGAGTTCTACGTCTTTGACAGCTTTCAGCCATCAACGGATAGATTAATGCCCAAAAAGGACAATCTGAATCTCAATCGGGTCACGTAAGTTTTTTACCCTTCGTTTTTTCGACACGTGGATTTTTACGGTAAAACGAGATTACCGTGGCTCGTCTTCGATTTACCATCGCTGGAGAGAGGTGCACTAAGTACTGTTCAGTTTCAAATCCAACCATGCATTTCTAAAAGTCGTACGACACTCTTTCGCCATTTCGGACAGATGTTGCACCTTGCACCGTGGATGTTGCACCCTGTAGATATCGATTATTCGGACGGCCATAACTTCTGGCTCGTTTAGAGTTACGGAAGCCATAACCTGTCAAAACAAAGGCCTCCGTGAGTTCTATGGCTTTGATAGCTTTCAACCGTCAACAGATAGATTAGTGCTCAAAATGGACAACCCGAATCTCAATCGGGTCTCGTAAGTTTTTTACCCTTCGTTTTTTCAACACGCGGATTTTTACGGTAAAACGGGATTACCGCGGCTCGTCTTCGATTCACCATCGCTGGAGAGTGGTGCACCATGGTACTTTTCCATTTCAAATCCATGCATGCATTTCTAAAATTCGTACGGCACTATTTCGCCATTTCGAACGGATGTTGCACCTTGCACCGTGGATGTTGCACCCTGTAGATATCGATTATTCGGACGACCATAACTTCTGGCTCGTTTAGAGTCACGGGAGCCATAACCTGTCAAAACGAAGGCCTCGATGAGTTCTACGGCTTCGATAGCTTTCAGCCATCAATGGATAGATTAATGCGCAAAAAGGACAACCCGAATCTCAATCGGGTCTCGTAAGTTTTTTACCCTTCGTTTTTTGGACACGTGGATTTTTACGGTAAAACGGGATTACCGTGGCTCGTCTTCGATTTACCATCGCTGGAGGGTGGTGCACCAAGTACTGTTCCGTTTCAAATCCAAGCACGCATTTCTAAAAGTCGTACGACACTGTTTCGCCATTTCGGACAGATGTTGCACCTTGCACCGTGGATGTTGCACCCTGTAGATATTGCTTTTTCGGACGGCCATAACTTCTGGCTCGTTTAGAGTCACAAGAGCCAAAACCTGTCAAATCGAAGGCCTCGATAAGTTCTATGGCTATGACAGCTTTCAGCCATCAACGGATAGATTAATGCCCAAAAAGGACAACCCGAATCTCAATCGGGTCACGTAAGTTTTTTACCCTTCGTTTTTTCGACACGTGGATTTTTACGGTAAAACGGGATTACCGTGGCTCGTCTTCAATTCACCATCGCTGGAGAGTGGTGCACTATGGTACCGTTCCGTTTCAAATCCATGCATGCATTTCTAAAAGTCCTACGACACTGTTTCGCCATTTCGGATGGATGTTGCACCTTGCACCGTGGATGTTGCACCCTGTAGATATCGATTATTCTGACGGCCATAACTTCTGGCTCGTTTGGAGTTACGGGAGCTATAACCTGTTAAAACGAAGGACTCAATGGGTTCTAAGGCTTTGACAGCTCTCAGCCGTCAACGGATAGATTAATTCCCAAAATGGACAACCCGAATCTCAATCGGGTCTCGCAAGTTTTTTACCCTTCGTTTTTTTCGACACGTGGATTTTTACGGTAAAACGGGATTACTATGGCTCGACTTCGATTCACCATCGCTGGAGAGTTGTGCACCATCGTACTATTTCGTTTCAAATCCATACACGCATTTCTAAAAGTCGTACGACATTGTTTTGCCATTTCGGATGGATGTTGCACCTTTCACCGTGGATGTTGCACCCTGTAGATATCGATTATTCGGACAGCCATAACTTCTGGCTCATTTAGAGTTACGGGAGACATTACCAGTCAAAATGAAGGCCTCGATGAGTTCTACGGCTTTGACGGCTTTCAGCCGTCAACGGATATATTAATGCCCAAAAAGGACAACCCGAATCTCAATCGGGCATGTAAGTTTTTTACCCTTCGTTTTTTCGACACGTGGATTTTTACGGTAAAACGGGATTACCGTGGCTCGTCTTCGATTCACCATCGCTGGAGAGTGGTGCACCATGGTATTGTTCCGTTTCAAATCCATACACGCATTTCTAAAATTCGTACGGCACTGTTTCGCCATTTCGGTCGGATGTTGCACCTTGCACCGTGGATGTTGCACCCTATAGATATTGATTATTCGGACGGCCATAATTTCTGGCTCGTTTAGAGCTACGGGAGCCATAACCTGTCATAACGAAGGCCTCGATGAGTTCTACGGCTTTGACAGCTTTCAGCCGTCAAAGGATAGATTAATGCCCAAAAAGGACAACCCGAATCTCAATCGGGTCTCGTAAGTCTTTTACCCTTCGTTTTTTCGACACGTGGATTTTTATGGTAAAATGGGATTACCGTGGCTCGTCTTCGATTCACCATCGCTGGAGAGTGGTGCACCATGGTACTGTTTCGTTTCAAATCCATACACGCATTTCTAAAAGTCGTACGACACTGTTTCGCCATTTCGGACGGATGTTGCACCTTGCACCGTGGACGTTGCACCCTATAGATATCGATTATTCGGACGGCCATAACTTCTGGCTCGTTTAGAGTTACGGGAGCCATAACCTGTCAAAACGAAGGCCTCGATGAGTTTTACGGCTTTGACAGCTTTCAACCATCAACGGATAGATTAATGCTCAAAAAGGAAAACCCGTATCTCAATCGAGTTTTGCAAGTTTTTTACACTTCGTTTTTTCGACACGTGGATTTTTACGGTAAAACGGGATTTCCGTGGCTCGTCTTCGATTCACCATTGCTGGAGAGTGGTGCACCATGGTACTGTTCCGTTTTAAATCCATGCATGCATTTCTAAAAGTCGTATGGCACTGTTTCGCCATTTCAGACCGATGTTGCACCTAGCACCGTGGATGTTGCACCTGTAGATATCGATTATTCGGACGGCCATAACTTCTGGCTCGTTTAGAGTTACGGGAGCCATAACCTGTCAAAACGAAGGTCTCGATGAGTTCTACGGCTTCGATAGCTTTCAGCCATCAACGGATAGATTAATGCCCAAAAAGGACAACCTGAATCTCAATCGGGTCTCGTAAGTTTTTTACCCATCGTTTTTTGGACACGTTGGTTTTTACGGTAAAACGGGATTACCGTGGCTCGTCTTCGATTTACCATCGCAGGAGAGTGGTGCACTAAGTACTGTTCCGTTTCAAATCCAAGCACGCATTTCTAAAAGTCGTACGCCACTGTTTCACCATTTTGGACAGATGTTGCACCTTGCACCGTGGATGTTGCACCCTGTAGACATCGAGTATTCGGACGGCCATAACTTCTGGCTCGTTTAGAGTTACGGGAGCCATAACCTGTCAAAATGAAGGCCTCGATAAATTCTACGGCTTTGACAGCTTTCAGCCATCAACGTATAGATTAATGCCCAAAAAGGACAACCCGAATCTCAATCGCGTCACGTAAGTTTTTTACCCTTCGTTTTTTCGACACGGGGATTTTCACGGCAAAACGGGATTACCGTGGCTCATCTTCGATTAACCATCGCTGGAAAATTGTGCACCATGGTACTGTTCCGTCTCAAATCCAAGCACGCATTTCTAAAATTCGTACGTCACTATTTCGCCATTTCGGACGGATGCTGCACCTTGCACCGTGGATGTTGCACCCTGTAGATATGATTATTCGAACGGCCATAACTTCTGGCTCGTTTAGAGTTACGGAAGCCATAACCTGTCAAAACGAAGGTCTCGATGAGTTCTACGTCTTTGACAACTTTCAGCCATCAACGGATAAATTAATGCCCAAAAAGGACAATCTGAATCTCAATCGGGTCACGTAAGTTTTTTACCCTTCGTTTTTTCGACACGTGGATTTTTACGGTAAAACGGGGTTACCGTGGCTCGTCTTCGATTTACCATCGCTGGAGAGTGGTGCACTAAGTACTGTTCAGTTTCAAATCCAAGCACGCATTTCTAAAAGTCGTACGACACTCTTTCGCCATTTCGGACAGATGTTGCACCTTGCACCGTGGATGTTGCGCCCTGTAGATATCGATTATTCGGACGGCCATAACTTCTGGCTCGTTTAGAGTTACGGGAGCCATAACCTGTCAAAACGAAGGCCTCCGTGAGTTCTATGGCTTTGATAGCTTTCAACCGTCAACAGATAGATTAATGCTCAAAAAGGACAACCCGAATCTCAATCAGGTCTCGTAAATTTTTACCCTTCGTTTTTTCGACACGTGGATTTTTACGGTAAAACGGGATTACCGCGGCTCGTCTTCGATTCACCATCGCTGGAGAGTGGTGCACCATGGTACTATTCCATTTCAAATCCATGCACGCATTTCTAAAAGTCGTACGGCACTGTTTCGCCATTTCGAACGGATGTTGCACCTTGCACCGTGGATGTTGCACCCTGTAGATATCGATTATTCGGACGGCCATAACTTCTGGCTCGTTTAGAGTCACGGGAGCCATAACCTGTCAAAACAAAGGCCTCGATGAGTTCTACGGCTTCGATAGCTTTCAGCCATCAACGGATAGATTAATGCCCGAAAAGGACAACCCGAATCACAATCGGGTCTCGTAAGTTTTTTACCCTTCGTTTTTTCGACACGTGGATTTTTACGGCAAAACGGGATTACCGCGGCTCGTCTTCGATTTACCATCGCTGGAGAGTGGTGCACCAAGTATTGTTCAGTTTCAAATCCAAGCACGCATTTCTAAAAGTCGTACGACACTGTTTCGCCATTTCGGACAGATGTTGGACCTTGCACCGTGGATGTTGCACCCTGTAGGTATCGCTTTTTCGGACGGCCATAACTTTTGGCTCGTTTAGAGTTACAAGAGCCAAAACCCGTCAAATCGAAGGCCTCAATAAGTTCTATGGCTATGACAGCTTTCAGCCCTCAACGGATAGATTAATGCCCAAAAAGGACAACCCGAATCTCAATCGGGTCACGTAAGTTTTTTACCCTTCGTTTTTTCGACGCGTGGATTTTTACGGTAAAACGGGATTACCGTGGCTCGTCTTCAATTCACCATCGCAGGAGAGTGGTGCACTATGGTACCGTTCCGTTTCAAATCCATGCATGCATTTCTAAAAGTCCTACGACACTGTTTCGCCTTTTCGGATGGATGTTGCACCTTGCACCGTGGATGTTGCTCCCTGTAGATATCGATTATTCGGACGGCCATAACTTCTGGCTCGTTTAGAGTTACGGGAGCCATAACCTGTCAAAACGAAGGGCTCAATGGGTTCTAAGGCTTTGACAGCTCTCAGCCGTCAACGGATAGATTAATTCCCAAAAAGAACAACCTGAATCTCAATCGGGTCTCGCAAGTTTTTTACCCTTCGTTTTTTCGACACGTGGATTTTTACGGTAAAACGGGATTACTATGGCTCGACTTCGATTCTCCATCGCTGGAGAGTGGTGCACCATCGTACTGTTTCGTTTCAAATCTATACACGCATTTCAAAAATTCGTACGACATTGTTTCGCCATTTCGGACGGATGTTGCACCTTTCACCGTGGATGTTGCACCCTGTAGATATCGATTATTCGGACGACCATAACTTCTGGCTCGTTTAGAGTTACGGGAGCCATAACCAGTCAAAACGAAGGCCTCGATGAGTTCTACGGATTTGACAGCTTTCAGCCGTCAATGGATATATTAATGCCCAAAAAGGACAACCCGAATCTCAATCGGGTCATGTAAGTTTTTTACCCTTCGTTTTTTCGACAAGTGGATTTTTACGGTAAAACGGGATTAACGTGGCTCGTCTTCGATTCACCATCGCTGGAGAGTGGTGCACCATGGTATTGTTCCGTTTCAAATCCATACACGCATCTTTACAAGTCGTACGGCACTGTTTCGCCATTTCGGTCGGATGTTGCACCTTGCACCGTGGATGTTGCACCCTGTAGATATTGATTATTCGGACGACCATAACTTCTGGCTCGTTTAGAGCTACGGGAGCCATAACCTGTCATAACGAAGGCCTCGATGAGTTCTACGGCTGTGACAGCTCTCAGCCATCAACGGATAGATTAATGCCCAAAAAGGACAACCCGAATCTCAATCGGGTCTCGTAAGTTTTTTACCCTTCGTTTTTTCGACACGTGGATTTTTATGGTAAAATGGGATTGCCGTGGCTCTTCTTCGATTCACCATCGCTGGAGAGTGGTGCACCATGGTACTGTTTCGTTTCAAATCCATACACGCATTTCTAAAAGTCGTACGACACTGTTTCGCCATTTCGGACGGATGTTGCACCTTGCACCGTAGATGTTGCACCCTATAGATATCGATTATTCGGACGGCCATAACTTCTGGCTCGTTTAGAGTTACGGGAACCATAACCTGTCAAAACGAAGGCCTCGATGAGTTTTACGGCTTTGCCAGCTTTCAACATTCAACGGATAGATTAATGCTCAAAAAGGACAACCCGAATCTCAATGGGGTTTTGCAAGTTTTTTACCCTTCGTTTTTTCGACACGTGGATTTTTACGGTAAAACGGGATTACCGTGGCTCGTCTTCGATTCACCATCGCTGGAGAGTGGTGCACCATGGTACTGTTCCGTTTTAAATCCATGCACGCATTTCTAAAAGTCGTACGGCACTGTTTCGCCATTTCGGACGGATGTTGCACCTAGCACCGTGGATGTTGCACCCTGTTGATATCGATTATTCGGACGGCCATAACTTCTGGCTCGTTTAGAGTTACGGGAGCCATAACCTGTCAAAACGAAGGTCTCGATGAGTTCTACGGCTTCGATAGCGTTCAGCCATCAACGGATAGATTAATGCCCAAAAAGGACAACCCGAATCTCAATCGGGTCTCGTAAATTTTTTACCCTTCGTTTTTTGGACACGTTGGTTTTTATGGTAAAACGGGATTACCGTGGCTCGTCTTCGATTTACCATCGCAGGAGAGTGGTGTACCATGTACTGTTCCGTTTCAAATCCAAGCACGCATTTCTAAAAGTCATACGCCACTGTTTCGCCATTTTGGACAGATGTTGCACCTTGCACCGTGGATGTTGCACCCTGTAGACATCGAGTATTCGGACGGCCATAACTTCTGGCTCATTTAGAGTTACGGGAGCCATAACCTGTCAAAACGAAGGCCTCGATAAGTTCTACGGCTTTGACAGCTTTCAGCCATCAACGTATAGATTAATGCCCAAAAAGGACAACCCGAATCTCAATCGGGTCACGTAAGTTTTTTACCCTTCGTTTTTTCGACACGGGGATTTTCACGGCAAAACGGGATTACCGTGGCTCATCTTCGATTAACCATCGCTGGAGAATTGTGCACCATGGTACTGTTTCGTCTCAAATCCAAGCACGCATTTCTAAAATTCGTACGGCACTATTTCGCCATTTCGGACGGATGCTGCACCTTGCACCGTGGATGTTGCACCCTGTAGATATCGAATATTTGAACGGCCATAACTTCTGGCTCGTTTAGAGTTACGGGAGCCATAACCTGTCAAAACGAAGGTCTCGATGGGTTCTACGTCTTTGATGGCTTTCAGCCATCAACGGATAGATTAATGCCCAAAAAGGACAATCTGAATCTCAATCGGGTCACGTAAGTTTTTTACCCTTCGTTTTTTCGACACGTGGATTTTTACGGTAAAACGGGACTACCGTGGCTCGTCTTCGATTTACCATCGCTGGAGAGTGGTGCACTAAGTACTGTTCAGTTTCAAATCCTAGCATGCATTTCTAAAAGTCGTACGGCACTCTTTCGCCATTTCGGACAGATGTTGCACCTTGCACCGTGGATGTTGCGCCCTATAGATATCGATTATTCGGACGGCCATAACTTCTGCCTCGTCTAGAGTTACAGGAGCCATAACCTGTCATAACGAAGGCCTCGATGAGTTATACGGCTTTGACATCTCTCAGCCGTCAACGGATAGAATAATGCACAAAAAGGACAACCCGAATCTCAATCGGGTCTCGCAAGTTTTTTACCCTTCGTTTTTTCGACACGTGGATTTTTACGGTTAAACGGGATTACCGTGGCTCGTCTTCGATTCACCATCACTGGAGAGTGGTGCACCATGGTACTGTTTCGTTTCAAATCCATACACGCATTTCTAAAAGTCGTACGGCATTGTTTCGCCATTTCGGATGGATGTTGCACCTTGCACCGCAGATGTTGCACCCTGTAGATATCGATTATTCGGACGTCCATAACTTCTGGCTCGTTTAGAGCTACGGTAGCCATAACCTGTCAAAACTAAGGCCTCGACGAGTTCTACGGCTTTGACAGCTCTCAGCCGTCAATGGATATATTAGTTCCCAAAAAGGACAACCCAAATCTCAATCGGGTCACGTAAGTTTTTTACCCTTCGTTTTTTCGACACGTGGATTTTTACGGTAAAACGGGATTACCGTGGCTCGTATTCGATTAACCATCGCTGGAGAGTGGTGCACCATGGTACTGTTCCTTTCCAAATCCATACACGCATTTCTTAAAGTTGTACGACACTGTTTCGCCATTTCGGACGGATGTTGCACCTTGCACCGTGGATGTTGCACCCTGTAGATATCGATTATTCGGATGGCCATAACTTCTGCATCGTTTAGAGTTACGGGGGCCATAACCTGTCATAACGAAGGCCTCGATGATTTCTACGGCTTTGACAGCTCTCAACCGTCAACGGATAGATTAATGCCCAAAAAGGACAACCCGAATCTCAATCGGGTCTCGCAAGTTTTTTACCCTTCGTTTTTTCGACACGTGGATTTTTACGGTAAAACGGGATTACCGTGGCTCGCCTTCGATTCACCATCGCTAGAGAGTGGTGCACCATGGTACTGTTTCGTTTCAAATCCATACACGCATTTCTAAAAGTCGTACGGCACTGTTTCGCCATTTCGGACGGATGTTGCACCTTGCACCGTGGATGTTGCACCCTGTAGATATCGATTATTCGGATGGCCATAACTTCTGCATCGTTTAGAGTTACGGGGGCCATAACCTGTCAAAACCAAAGCCTCGATGTGTTCTACGGCTTTGACAGCTCTCAGCCATCAACGAATAGATTAAATCCCAAAAAGGACAACCCGAATCTCAATCGGGTCACGTAAGTTTTTTACCCTTCGTTTTTTCAACACGTGGATTTTTACGGTAAAACGGGATTACCGTGGCTCGTCTTCGATTAACCATCGCTGGAGAGTGGTGCACCATGGTACTGTTCCGTTTCAAATCCATACACGCATTTCTTAAAGTCGTACGACACTGTTTCGCCATTCCGGACGGATGTTGCACCTTGCACCGTGGATGTAGCACCCTGTAGATATCGATTATTCGGACGGCCATAACTTCTGGCTCGTTTAGAGTTACAGGAGCCATAACCAGTCAAAACGAAGGCCTCGATGAGTTCTACGGCTTTGACAGCTTTCAGCCGTCAACGGATATATTAATGCCTAAAAAGGACAACCTGAATCTTAATCGGGTCACGTAAGTTTTTTACCCTTCGTTTATTCGACACGTGGATTTTTACGGTAAAACGGGATTACCGTGGCTCTTCTTCGATTCACCATCACTGGAGAGTGGTGCACCATGGTACTGTTCCGTCTCAAATCCATGCACGCATTTCTAAATGTCGTACGACACTGTTTCGCCATTTCGGACGGATGTTGCACCTTGCACCGTGGATGTTGCACCCTGTAGATATCGATTATTCGGACGGCCATAACTTCTGGCTCGTTTAGAGTTACGGGAGCCATAACCTGTCAAAATGAAGGAAACGATGAGTTCTACGGCTTTGACAACTTTCAGCCGTCATCGGATAGATCAATGCCCAAAAAGGACAAACGGAATCTCAATCGGGTCTCGTAAGTTTTTTACCCTTCGTTTTTTCGACACGTGGATTTTTACGGTAAAATGGGATTACCGTGGCTCGTCTTCGATTAACCATCGCTGGAGAGTGGTGCACCATGGTACTGTTCCATCTCAAATCCAAGCACGCATTTATAAAATTCGTACGGCACTGTTTTGCCATTTCGGACGGATGTTGCACCTTGCACCGTGGATGTTGCACCGTGTAGATATTGATTATTCGGACGGCCATAACTTCTGGCTCGTTTAGAGTTACGGGAGCCATAACCTATCAAAACGAAGGCCTCGATTAGTTCTACGGCTTCAACGGCTTTCAGCCGTCAACGGATAGATGAATGCCCAAAAAGGACAACCCGAATCTCAATCGGGCCACGTAAAATTTTTACCCTTCGTTTTTCGACACGTGGATTTTTATGGTAAAACGGGATTACCGTGGCTCGTCTTCGATTTACCATCGCTGGAGAGTGGTGCACCATGGTACTGTTCCATTTCAAATCCATGCATGCATTTCTAAAAGTCATACGGCAATGTTTCGCCATTTCGGACGGATGTTGCACCTTGCACCGTGGATGTTACACCCTATAGATATCGATTTTTCGGACGGCCATAACTTCTGGCTCGTTTAGAGTTACGGGAGCCATAACCTGTCATAACGAAGGACTCGATGAGTTCTACGATTTTGACAGCTCTCAGCCGTCAACGAATAGATTAATGCCCAAAAAGGACAACCCGAATCTCAATCGGGTCTCGCAAGTTTTTTACCCTTCGTTTTTTCGACACGTGGATTTTTACGGTAAAACGGGGTTACCGTGGCTCGTCTTCGATTCACCATCGCTGGAGAGTGGTGCACCATGGTACTGTTTCGTTTCAAATCCATACACGCATTTCTAAAAGTCGTGCGGCACTGTTTCGCCATTTCGGACGGATGTTGCACCTTGCACCGTGGATGTTGCACGCTGTAGATATCGATTATTCGGACGGCCATAACTTCTGGCTCGTTTAGAGTTACGGGTGCCATAACCAGTCAAAACGAAGGCCTCGATGAGTTCTACGGATTTGACCGCTTTCAGCCGTCAACGGATATATTAATGCCCAAAAAGGACAACCTGAATCTCAATCGGGTCAAGTAAGTTTTTTACCCTTCGTTTTTTCGACACGTGGATATTTACGGTAAAACGGGATTACCATGGTTTGTCTTCGATTCACCATCGCTGGAGAGTGGTGCACCATGGTACAGTTCCATCTCAAATCCAAGCACGCATTACTAAAATTCATACGGCACTGTTTCGCCATTTCGGACTGATGTTGCACCTTGCACCGTGGATGTTGCACCATGTAGATATCGATTATTTGAACGGCCATAACTTCTGGCTCGTTTAGAGTTACGGGAGCCATAACCTGTCAAACCGAAGGCCTCGATGAGTTCTACGGCTTTGACTTCTTTCAGCCGTCAACGTATAGATTAATGCCCAAAAAGGACAACCCGAATCTCAATCGGGTCTCGTAAGTTTTTTACCCTTCGTTTTTTCGACACGTGGATTTTTACGGTAAAACGGGATTACCGTGGCTCGTCTTAGATTCACCATCGCTAGAGAGTGGTGCACATGGTACTGTTTCGTTTCAAATCCATACACGTATTTCTAAAAGTCGTACGGCACTGTTTCGCAATTTCGGACGGATGTTGCACCTTGCACCGTGGATGTTGCACCCTGTAGATATCAACTATTCGGACGGCCATAACTTCTGGCTCGTTTAGAGTTACGAGAGCCATAACCTATCAAAACGAAGGCATCGATGAGTTCTACGGCTTTGACAGCTCTCAGCTGTCAACGAATAGATTAATTCCCAAAAAGGACAACCCGAATCTCAATCGGGTCACGTAAGTTTTTTACCCTTCATTTTTTCGACACGTGGATTTTTACGGTAAAACGGGATTACCGTGGCTCATCTTCGATTAACCATCGCTGGAGAGTGCTGCACCATGGTACTGTTCCGTTTCAAATCCATACACGCATTTCTTAAAGTCGTACGACACTGTTTCGCCATTTCGGACGGATCTTGCACCTTGCACCGTGGATGTTGCACCCTGTAGATATCGATTATTCGGACGGCCATAACTTCTGGCTCGTTTAGAGTTACGGGAGCCATAACCAGTCAAAACGAAGGCCTCGATGAGTTCTACGGCTTTGACAGCTTTCAGCCGTCAACTGATATATTAATGCCTAAAAAGGACAACCTGAATCTCAATCGGGTCACGTAAGTTTTTTACCCTTCGTTTATTCGACACGTGGATTTTTACGGTAAAACGGGATTACCATGGATCTTCTTCGATTCACCATCGCTGGAGAGTGGTGAACTATGGTACTGTTCCGTCACAAATCCATGCATGCATTTCTAAATGTCGTACGACACTGTTTCGCCATTTCGGACGGATGTTGCACCTTGCAACATGGATGCTGCACCCTGTAGATATCGATTATTCGGACGGCCATAACTTCTGGCTCGTTTAGAGTTACGGGAGCCATAACCTGTCAAAACGAAGGAAACAATGAGTTCTACGTCTTTTACAAATTTCAACCGTCAACGGATAGATTAATGCCCAAAAAGGACAACCGGAATCTCAATCGGGTCTCGTAAATTTTTTACCCTTCGTTTTTTCGACACGTGGACTTTTACGGTAAAACGGAATTACCGCGGCTCGTCTTCGATTAACCATCGCTGGAGAGTGTGCACCATGGTACTGTTCCGTCTCAAATCCAAGCACTCATTTCTAAAATTCGTACGGCACTGTTTTGCCATTTCGGACGGATGTTGCACCTTGCACCGTGGATGTTGCACCGTGTAGATATCGATTATTCGGACGGCCATAACTTCTGGCTCGTTTAGAGTTACGAGAGCCATAACCTGTCAAAACGAAGGCTTCGATGAGTTCTACTGCTTTAACGACTTTCAGCCGTCAACGGATAGATGAATGCCCAAAAAGGACAACCCGAATCTCAATCGGGCCACGTAAATTTTTTACCCTTCGTTTTTTCGACACGTGAATTTTTACGGTAAAACGGGATTGCCGTGGCTCATCTTCGATTTACCATCACTAGAGAGTGGTGCACCATGGTACTGTTCCGTTTCAAATCCATGCACGCATTTCAATAAGTCGTACGGCAATGTTTCGCCATTTCGGACAGATGTTGCACCTTGCACCGTGGATGTTGCACCCTGTAGATATCGATTATTCGGACGGCCGTAACTTCTGGCTCGTTTAGAGTTACGGGAGCCATAACCTGTCATAACGAAGGATTCGATGAGTTCTACGGCTTTGACAGCTCTCAACTGTCAATGAATAGATTAATGCCCAAAAAGGACAACCCGAATCTCAATCGGGTCTCGCAAGTTTTTTACCCTTCGTTTTTTCGACACGTGGATTTTTACGGTAAAACGGGATTACCGTGGCTTGTCTTCGATTCACCATCGCTGGGGAGTGGTGCACCATGGTACTGTTTCGTTTCAAATCCATACACGCATTTCTAAAAGTTGTGCGGCACTGTTTCGCCATTTCGGACGGATGTTGCACCTTGCACCGTGGATGTTGCACCCTGTAGATATCGATTATTCGGACGGCCATAACTTCTGGCTCGTTTAGAGTTACGGGAGCCATAACCAGTCAAAACGAAGGCCTCGATGAGTTCTACGGCTTTGACAGCTTTCAGCTGTCAACGGATATATTAATGCCCAAAAAGGACAACCTGAATCTCAATCGGGTCACGTAAGTTTTTTACCCTTCGTTTTTTCGACACGTGGATTTTTACGGTAAAATGGGATTACCATGGCTTGTCTTCGATTCACCATCACTGGAAAGTGGTGCACCATGGTATAGTTCCGTCTCATATCCAAGCATGCGTTTCTAAAATTCATACGGCACTGTTTCTCCATTTCGTACTGGTGTTGCACCTTGCACCGTGGATGTTGCACCATGTAGATATCGATTATTTGAACGGCCATAACTTCTTGCTCGTTTAGAATTAACCTGTCAAAACGAAGGCCTCGATGAGTTCTACGGCTTTGACTTCTTTCAGCCGTCAACGTATAGATTAATTCCCAAAAAGGTCAACCCGAATCTCAATCGGGTCTCGTAAGTTTTTTACCCTTCGTTTTTTCGACACGTGGATTTTTACGGTAAAACCGGATTACCGTGGCTCGTCTTCTATTCACCATCGCTAGAGAGTGGTGCACCATGGTACTGTTTTGTTTCAAATCCATACACGCATTTCTAAAAGTCGTACGGCACTGTTTCGCAATTTCGGACGGATTTGCACCTTGCACCGTGGATGTTGCACCCTGTAGATATCAATTATTCGGACGGCCATAACTTCTGGCTCGTTTAGAGTTACGGGAGCCATAACCTATGAAAACGAAGGCCTCGATGAGTTCTACGGCTTTGACAGCTCTCAGCCGTCAACGGATAGATTAATTCCCAAAAAGGACAACCCGAATCTCAATCGGGTCACGTAAGTTTTCTACCCTTCGTTTTTTCGACACGTGGATTTTTACGGTAAAACGGGATTACCGTGGCTCGTCTTCGATTAACCATCGCTGGAGAGTGCTGCACCATGGTACTGTTCCGTTTCAAACCCATACACGCATTTCTTAAAGTCGTACGACACTGTTTCGCCATTTCGGACGGATGTTGCACCTTGCACGGTGGATGTTGCACCCTGTAGATATCGATTATTCGGACGGCCATAACTTCTGGCTCGTATAGAGTTACGGGAGCCATAACCAGTCAAAACGAAGGCCTCGATGAGTTCTACGGCTTTGACAGCTTTCAGCCGTCAACTGATATATTAATGCCTAAAAAGGACAACCTGAATCTCAATCGGGTCACGTAAGTTTTTACCCTTCGTTTCTTCGACACGTGGATTTTTACGGTAAAACGGGATTACCGTGGCTCTTCTTCGATTCACCATCGCTGGAGAGTGGTGCACCATGGTACTGTTCCGTCCCAAATCCATGCACGCATTTATAAATGTCGTACGGCACTGTTTTGCCATTTCGGACGGATGTTGCACGTTGCACCGTGGATGTTGCACCCTGTAGATATCGATTATTCGGACGGCCATAACTTCTGGCTCGTTTAGAGTTACGGGAGCCATAACATGTCAAAACGAAGGAAACGATGAGTTCTACGGCTTTGACAACTTTCAGCCGTCAACGGATAGATTAATGCCCAAAAAGGATAACCGGAATCTCAATCGGGTCTCGTAAGTTTTTTACCCTTCGTTTTTTCGACACGTGGATTTTTACGGTAAAACGGGATTACCGTGGCTCGTCTTCGATTAACCATCGCTGGAGAGTGGTGCACCATGGTACTGTTCCGTCTCAAATCCAACCACGCATTTCTAAAATTCGTACGGCACTGTTTTGCCGTTTCGGACGGATGTTGCACCTTGCACCGTGGATGTTGCACCCTGTAGATATCGATTATTCGGACGGCCATAACTTCTGGCTCGTTTAGAGTTACGGGAGCCATAACCTGTCAAAACGAAGGCCTCGATGATTTCTACGGCTTTGACAGCTTTCAGCCGTCAATGGATAGATGAATGCCCAAAAAGGACAACCCGAATCTCAATCGGGTCTCGCAAGTTTTTTACCCTTCGTTTTTTCGACACGTGGATTTTTACGGTAAAACGGGATTACCGCGGCTCGCCTTCGATTTACCATCGCTGGAGAGTGGTCCACCATGGTACTGTTCCGTTTCAAATCCATGCACGCATTTCTAAAAGTCGTACGGCACTCTTTCGCCATTTCGAACAGATGTTGCACCTTGCACCGTGGATGTTGCACCCTGTAGATATCGCTTATTCGGACGGCCATAACTTCTGGCTCGTTTAGAGTTACAGGAGCCGTAACCTGTCATAACGAAGGACTCGATGAGTTCTACGGGTTTGACAGCTCTCAGTCGCCAACCAGTAGATTAATGCCCAAAAAGGACAACCCGAATCTCAATCGGGTCTCGCATGTTTTTTACCCTTCGTTTTTTCGACACGTGGATTTTTACGGGATTACCGTGGCTCGTCTTCGATTCACCATCGCTGGAGAGTGGTGCACCATGGTACTATTTCGTTTCAAATCCATACATGCATTTCTAAAAGTCGTACGGCACTGTTTCTCCATTTCGGACGGATGTTGCAACTTGCACCGTGGATGTTGCACCCTGTAGATATCGATTATTCGGACGGCCATAACTTCTGGCTCGTTTAGAGTTACAGAAGCCATAACCTGTCAAAACGAAGGCCTCGATGAGTTCTACGGCTTTGACAGCTCTCAACCGTCAACGGATAGATTAATTCCCAAAAAGGACAACCCGAATCTCAATCGGGTCACGTAAGTTTTTTACCCTTCGTTTTTTCGACACGTGGATTTTGACGGTAAAACGGGATTACCGTGGCCCGTCTTCGATTAACCATCGCTGGAGAGTGGTGCACCATGGTACTGTTCCGTTTCAAATCCATACACGCATTTCTTAAAGTTGTACGGCACTGTTTCGCCATTTCGGACGGATGTTGCACCTTGCACCGTGGATGTTGCACCCTGTAGATATTGATTATTCGGACGGCCATAACTTCTGGCTCGTTTAGAGTTACGGGAGCCATAACCAGTCAAAACGAAGGCCTCGATGAGTTCTACGGTTTTTTGACAGCTTTCAGCCGTCAACGGATATATTAATGCCCAAAAAGGACAACCCGAATCTCAATCGGGTCATGTAAGTTTTTTACCCTTCGTTTTTTCGACACGTGGATTTTTACGGTAAAACGGGATTACCGTGGCTCGTCTTCGATTCACCATCGCTGGAGAGTGGTGCACCATGGTACTGTTTCGTCTAAAATCCAAGCACGCATTTCTAAAATTCGTACGGCACTGTTTTTCCATTTCGGACGGATGTTGCACCTTGCACCGTGGATGTAGCACCCTGTAGATATCGATTATTCGGACGGCCATAACTTCTGGCTCGTTTAGAGTTACGGGAGCCATAACCTATCATAACGAAGGCCTCGATGGGTTCTACGGCTTTGACAGCTCTCAGCTGTCAACGAATAGATTAATGTCCAAAAAGGACAACCCGAATCTCATTCGGGTCTCGCAAGTTTTTTACCCTTCGTTTTTTCGACACGTGGATTTTTACGGTAAAACGGGATTACCGTGTCTCGTCTTCGATTCACCATCGCTGGAGAGTGGTGCACCATGGTACTGTTCCATTTCAAATCCATGCACGCATTTCTAAAAGTCGTACGACACTGTTTCGCCATTTCGGACGGATGTTCACCTTGCACCGTGGATGTTGCACCATGTTTATATTGATTATTCGGACGGCCATAACTTCTGGCTCGTTTAGAATTACGGGAGCCATAACCTGTCATAACGAAGGCCTCGATGAGTTCTACGGCTTTGACAGCACTCAGACGTCAATGAATGGATTAATGCCCAAAAAGGAAAATCCGGATCTCAATCGGGTCTCGCAAGTTTTTTACCCTTCGTTTTTTCGACACATGGATTTTTACGGTAAATCGGGATTACCGTGGCTCGTCTTCGATTCACCATCGTTGGAGAGTGGTGCACCATGGTACTTTTTCGTTTCAAATCCATACACGCATTTCTAAAAGTCGTACGGCACTGTTTCGCCATTTCGGACGGATGTTGCACCTTGCACCGTGGATGTTGCGCCTT
This sequence comes from Allium cepa, assembly GCA_030765085.1. Classification (NCBI taxonomy): domain Eukaryota; kingdom Viridiplantae; phylum Streptophyta; class Magnoliopsida; order Asparagales; family Amaryllidaceae; genus Allium; species Allium cepa. The sequence continues at coordinate 248,807,080 of CM060930.1, forward strand.
GTAGATATCGATTATTCGGACGGCCACGACTTCTGGCTCGTTTAGAGTCACAGGAGCCATAACCAGTCAAAACGAAGGCCTCGATGAGTTCTACGGCTTTAACAGCTCTCAACCGTCAACGGATAGATTAATTCCCAAAAAGGACAACCCGAATCTCAATCGGGCCACGTAAGTTTTTTACCCTTCGTTTTTTCGACACGTGGATTTTTACGGTAAAACGGGATTACCGTGGCTCGTCTTCGATTAACCATCGCTGGAGAGTGGGCACCATGGTACTGTTCCGCTTCAAATCCATACACGCATTTCATAAAGTCGTATGGCACCGTTTCGCCATTTCGGACGGATGTTGCACCTTGCACCGTGGATGTTGCACCCTATAGATATCGATTATTCGGATGGCCATAACTTCTGGCTCGTTTAGAGTTACGGGAGCCATAACCTGTCATAACGAAGGCCTCGATGAGTTCTACGGCTTTGACAGCTCTCAGCCGTCAACGGATAGATTTATGCCCATAAACGACAACCCGAATCTGAATCGGGTCTCGCAAGTTTTTTACCCTTCGTTTTTACGACACGTGGATTTTTACGGTAAAACGGGATTACCGTGGCTCGTCTTCGATTCACCATCGCTCGAGAGTGGTGCACCATGGTACTGTTCCGTTTCAAATCCATACACGCATTTCTAAAAGTCGTACGGCACTATTTCGCCATTTCGGACGGATGTTGCACCTTGCACCGTGGATGTTGCACCCTGTAGATATCGATTATTCGGACGGCCATAACTTCTGGCTCGTTTAGAGTTACGGGAGCCATAACCAGTCAAAACGAAGGCCTCGATGAGTTCTATGGCTTTGACAGCTTTCAGCCATCAACGGATAGATTAGTGCCCAAAAAGTACAACCCGAATCTCAATCGGGCCACGTAAATTTTTTACCCTTCGTTTTTTCGACGCGTGGATTTTTACGGTAAAATGGGATTACTGTGGCTCGTCTTTGATTCACCATCGCCGGAGAGTGGTGCGCCATGGTACTATTTCGTTTCAAATCCATACACGCATTTCTAAAAGTCGTACGGCACTGATTTGCCATTTCGAACGGATGTTGCACCTTGCACCGTGGATGTTGCACCCTATAGATATCGATTATTCGGACGGCCATAACTTCTGGCTCGTATAGAGTTACGGAAGCCATAACCAGTCAAAACGAAGGCCTCGATGAGTTCTACGGCTTTGACAGCTCTCAACCGTCAACGGATAGATTAATTCCCAAAAAGGACAACACGAATCTCAATCGGGTCACGTAAGTTTTTTACCCTTCGTTTTTTTGACACGTGGATTTTTACGGTAAAGCGGGATTACCGTGGCTCTTCTTCGATTAACCATCGCTGGAGAATGGTGCACCATGGTACTGTTCCATTTCAAATCCATACACGCATTTCTTAAAGTCATACGGCACTGTTTCGCCATTTCGGACGGATGTTGCACCTTGCACCGTGGATGTTGCACCCTATAGATATCGATTATTCGGATGGCCATAACTTCTGGCTCGTTTAGAGTTGCGGGAGCGATAACCAGTCAAAACGAAGGCCTCGATGAGTTCTACGGCTTTGACAGCTTTCAGCCGTCAACGGATATATTAATGCCCGAAAAGGACAACCCGAATCTCAATCGGGTCACGTAAGTTTTTTACCCTTCGTTTTTTCGACACGTGGATTTTTACGGTAAAACGGGATTACCGTGGCTCGTCTTCGATTCACCATCGCTGGAGAGTGGTTCACCATGGTACTGTTCAGTCTCAAATCCAAGCACGCATTTCTAAAATTCGTATGGCACTGCTTCGCCATTTCGGACCGATGTTGCACCTTGCACCGTGGATGTTGCACCATGTAGATATCGATTATTTGAACGGCCATAACTTCTGGCTCGTTTGGAGTTACGGGAGCCATAACCTGTCAAAATGAAGGCCTCGATGAGTTCTACGGCTTTGACCGCTTTCAGCCGTCAACGGATAGATTAATGCCCAAAAAGGACAACCCGAATCTCAATCGGGTCTCCTAAGTTTTTTACCCTTCGTTTTTTCGACACGTGGATTTTTATGTTAAAACGGGAGTACCGTGGCTCGTCTTCGATTAACCATCGCTGGAGAGAGGTGCACCGTGGTACTGTTCCGTCTCAAATCCAAGCACGCATTTCTAAAATTCGTACGGCACTGTTTTGCCATTTCGGACGGATGTTGCACCTTGCACCGTGGATGTTGCACCCTGTAGATATCAATTATTCGGACGGCCATAACTTCTGGCTCGTTTAGAGTTACGGGAGCCATAACCTGTCGTAACGAAGGCCTCGATGAGTTCTACGGCTTTGACAGCTCTCAGCTGTCAATGAATAGATTAATGTCCAAAAAGGACAACCCGAATCTCAAACGGGTCTCGCAAGTTTTTTACCCTTCGTTTTTTCGACACGTAGATTTTTACGGTAAAACGGGATTACCGTGGCTCGTCTTCGATTCACCATCGCTGGAGAGTGGTGCACCATGGTACTGTTCCGTTTCAAATCCATGCAAGCATTTCTAAAAGTCGTACGACACTGTTTCGCCATTTCGGATGGATGTTGCACCTTGCACCGTGGATGTTGCACCATGTTTATATTGATTATTCGGACGGCCATAACATCAGGCTCGTTTAGAGTTACGGGAGCCATAACCTGTCATAACGAAGGCCTCGATGAGTTCTACGGCTTTGACAGCTTTCAGACGTCAATGAATAGATTAAGCCCAAAAAGGACAACCCGAATCTCAATCAGGTCTCGCAAGTTTTTTACCCTTCGTTTTTTCGACACGTGGATTTTTACGGTAAATCGGGATTACCGTGGCTCGTCTTCGATTCACCATCGCTGGAGAGTGGTGCACCATGGTACTTATTCGTTTCAAATCCATACACGCATTTCTAAAAGTCGTTCGGCACTGTTTCGCCATTTCGGACGGATGTGGCACCTTGCACCGTGGATGTTGCACCTTGTAGATATCGATTATTCGGACGGCCACAACTTCTGGCTCGTTTAGAGTCACAGGAGCCATAACCAGTCAAAACGAAGGCCTCGATGAGTTCTACGGCTTTGACAGCTCTCAACCGTCAATGGATAGATTAACGTCCAAAAAGGACAACCCGAATCTCAATCGGGTCTCGCAAGTTTTTTACCCTTCGTTTTTTCGACACGTGGATTTTTACGGTAAAACGGGATTACCGTGGCTCGTCTTCGATTCACCATCGCTGGAGAGTGGTGCACCATGGTACTGTTCCGTTTCAAATCCATGCAAGCATTTCTAAAAGTCGTACGACACTGTTTCGCCATTTCGGATGGATGTTGCACCTTGCACCGTGGATGTTGCACCATGTTTATATTGATTATTCGGACGGCCATAACTTCAGGCTCGTTTAGAGTTACGGGAGCCATAACTTGTCATAACGAAGGCCTCGATGAGTTCTACGGCTTTGATAGCTCTCAGACGTCAATGAATAGATTAATGCCCAAAAAGGACAACCCGAATCTCAATCGGGTCTCGCAAGTTTTTTACCCTTCGTTTTTTCGACACGTGGATTTTTACGGTAAATCGGGATTACCGTAGCTCGTCTTCGATTCACCATCGCTGGAGAGTGGTGCACCATGGTACTTATTCGTTTCAAATCCATACACGCATTTCTAAAAGTCGTACGGCACTGTTTCGCCATTTCGGACGGATGTTGCACCTTGCACCGTGGATGTTGCACCTTGTAGATATCGATTATTCGGACGGCCACAACTTCAGGCTCGTTTAGAGTTACGGGAGCCATAACTTGTCATAACGAAGGCCTCGATGAGTTCTACGGCTTTGATAGCTCTCAGACGTCAATGAATAGATTAATGCCCAAAAAGGACAACCCGAATCTCAATCGGGTCTCGCAAGTTTTTTACCCTTCGTTTTTTCGACACGTGGATTTTTACGGTAAATCGGGATTACCGTGGCTCGTCTTCGATTCACCATCACTGGAGAGTGGTGCACCATGGTACTTTTTCGTTTCAAATCCATACACGCATTTCTAAAAGTCGTACGGCACTGTTTCGCCATTTCGGACGGATGTTGCTCCTTGCACCGTGGATGTTGCACCTTGTTGATATCGGTTATTCGGACGGCCACAACTTCTGGCTCGTTTAGAATCACAGGAGCCATAACCAGTCAAAACGAAGGCCTCGTTGAGTTCTACGGCTTTGACAGCTCTCAATCGTCAACGGATAGATTAATTCCCAAAAAGGACAACCCGAATCTCAATCGGGCCATGTAAGTTTTTTACCCTTCGTTTTTTCGACACGTGGCTTTTTACGGTAAAACGGGATTACCGTGGCTCGTCTTCGATTAACCATCGCTGGAGAGTGGTGCACCATGGTACTGTTCCGTTTCAAATCCATACACGCATTTCGTAAAGTCGTATGGCACTGTTTCGCCATTACGGACGGATGTTGCACCTTGCACCGTGGATGTTGCACCCTATAGATATCGATTATTCGGATGGCCATAACTTCTGGCTCGTTTAGAGTTACGGGAGCCATAACCTGTCATAACGAAGGCCTCGATGAGTTCTACGGCTTTGACAGCTCTCAGCAGTCAACGGATAGATTAATGCCCATAAACGACAACCCGAATCTGAATCGGGTCTCGCAAGTTTTTTACCCTTCGTTTTTAGGACACGTGGATTTTTACGGTAAAACGGGATTACCGTGGTTCGTCTTCGATTCACCATCGCTCGAGAGTGGTGCGCCATGGTACTGTTCCGTTTCAAATCCATGCACGCATTTCTATAAGTCGTACGACACTGTTTCGCCATTTCGGATGGATGTTGCACCTTGCACCGTGGATGTTGCACCATGTTTATATTGATTATTCGGACTCCCATAACTTCTGGCTCGTTTAGAGTTACGGGAGCCATAACCTGTCATAACGAAGGCCTCGATGAGTTCTACGGCTTTGACAACTCTCAGACGTGAATGAATAGACTATTGCCCAAAAAGGACAACCCGAATCTCAATCGGGTCTCGCAAGTTTTTTACCCTTCGTTTTTTCGACACGTGGATTTTTACGGTAAATCGGGATTACCGTGGCTCGTCTTTGATTCACCATCGCTGGAGAGTTGTGCACCATGGTACTTTTTCATTTCAAATCCATATACGCATTTCTAAAAGTCGTACGGCACTGTTTCGCCATTTCGGACGGATGTTGCACCTTGCACCGTGGATGTTGCACCTTGTAGATATCGATTATTCGGACGGCCACAACTTCTGGCTCGTTTAGAGTCACAGGAGCCATAACCAGTCAAAACAAAGGCCTCGATGAGTTCTACGGCTTTGACAGCTCTCAACCATCAACGGATAGATTAATTCCCAAAAAGGACAACCCGAATCTCAATTGGGCCACGTAAGTTTTTTACCCTTCGTTTTTTCGACACGTGGATTTTTACGGTAAAACGGGATTACCGTGGCTCGTCTTCGATTAACCATCGCTGGAGAGTGGTGCACAAAGGTACTGATCCGTTTCAAATCCATACACGCATTTCGTAAAGTCGTATGGCACTGTTTCGCCATTTCGGACGGATGTTGCACCTTGCACCGTGGATGTTGCACCCTATAGATATCGATTATTCGGATGGCCATAACTTCTGGCTCGTTTAGAGTTACGGGAGCCATAACCTGTCATAACGAAGGCCTCGATGAGTTCTACAGCTTTGACAGCTCTCAGCCGTCAACGGATAGATTAATGCCCATAAACGACAACCTGAATCTGAATCGGGTCTCGCAAGTTTTTTACCCTTCGTTTTTACGACACGTGGATTTTTACGGTAAAACGGGATTACCGTAGCTCGTCTTCGATTCACCATCGCTCGAGAGTGGTGCACCATGGTACTGTTCCGTTTCAAATCCATACACGCATTTCTAAAAGTCGTACGGCACTGTTTCGCCATTTCGGACGGATGTTGCACCTTGCACCGTGGATGTTGCACCCTGTAGATATCGATTATTCGGACGGCCATAACTTCTGGCTCGTTTAATGTCCCGGGAGCCATAACCAGTCAAAACGAAGGCCTCGATGAGTTCTATGGCTCTGACAGCTTTCAGCCATCAACGGATAGATTAATGCCCAAAAAGTACAACCCGAATCTCAATCGGGCCACGTAAATTTTTTACCCTTCGTTTTTTCGACACGTGGATTTTTACGGTAAAACGGGATTACCGTGGCTCGTCTTCGATTCACCATCGCTGGAGAGTGGTGCACCATGGTACTATTTCGTTCAAATCCATACACGCATTTCTAAAAGTCGTACGACACTGTTTTGCCATTACGGATGGATGTTGCACCTTGCACCGTGGATGTTGCACCCTGTAGATATCGATTATTCGGACGGCCATAACTTCTGGCTCGTTTAGAGTTACGGAAGCCATAACCAGTCAAAACGAAGGCCTCGATGAGTTCTATGTCTTTTACATATCTCAACCGTCAACGGATAGATTAATTCCCAAAAAGGACAACCCGAATCTCAATCGGGTCACTTAAGTTTTTTACCCTTCGTTTTTTCGACACGTGGATTTTTACGGTAAAACGGGATTACCGTGGCTCGTCTTCGATTAACCAACGCTGGAGAGTGGTGCACCATGGTACTGTTCCGTTTCAAATCCATACACGCATTTCTTAAAGTCGTATGGCACTGTTTCGCCATTTCGGACGGATGTTGCACCTTGCACCGTGGATGTTGCACCCTGTAGATATCGATTATTCGGACGGCCATAACTTCTAGCTCGTTTAGAGTTGCGGGAGCGATAACCAGTCAAAACGAAGGCTTCGATGAGTTTTACGGCTTTGACTGCTTTCAGCCGTCAACGGATATATTAATGCCCAAAAAGGACAACCCGAATCTCAATCGGGTCACGTAAGTTTTTTACCCTTCGTTTTTTCGACACGTGGATTTTTACAGTAAAACGGGATTATCGTGGCTCGTCTTTGATTCACCATCGCTGGAGAGTGGTGCACCATGGTACTGTTCCGTCTCAAATCCAAGCACGCATTTCTAAAATTCGTACGGCACTGTTTTGCCATTTCGGACCGATGTTGCACCTTGCACCGTGGATGTTTCACCATGTAGATATCGATTATTTGAACGGCCATAACTTCTGGCTCGTTTAGAGTTACGGGAGCCATAACCTGTCAAAATGAAGGCCTCGATGAGTTCTACGGCTTTGACCGCTTTCAGCCGTCAACGGATAGACTAATGCCCAAAAAGGACAACCCGAATCTCAATCGGGTCTCGTAAGTTTTTTACCCTTCGTTTTTTTGACACGTGGATTTTTACGGTAAAACGGGATTACCGTGGCTCGTCTTCGATTAACCATCGCTGGAGAGAGGTGCACCATGGTACTGTTCCGTCTCAAATCCAAGCACGCATTTCTAAAATTCGTACGTCACTGTTTTGCCATTTCGGATTGATGTTGCACCTTGCACCGTGGATGTTGCACCCTGTAGATATCGATTATTCGGACGGCCATAACTTCTGGCTCGTTTAGAGTTACGGGATCCATAACCTGTCATAACGAAGTCCTCGATGAGTTCTACGGCTTTGACAGCTCTCAGTTGTCAACGAATAGATTAATGTCCAAAAAGGACAACCCGAATCTCAATCGGGTCTCGTAAGTTTTTTACCCTTCGTTTTTTCGACACGTGGATTTTTACGTTAAAACGGGATTACCGTGGCTCGTCTTCAATTCACCATCGCTATATAGTGGTGCACCATGGTACTGTTCCGTTTCAAATCCATGCAATCATTTCTAAAAGTCGTACGACACTGTTTCGCCATTTCGGACGGATGTTGCACCTTGCACCGTGGATGTTGCACCATGTTTATATTGATAATTCGGACGGCCATAACTTCTGGCTCGTTTAGAGTTACGGGAGCCATAACCTGTCATAACGAAGGCCTCGATGAGTTCTACGGCTTTGACAGCTCTAAGACGTCAATGAATAGATTAATGCCCAAAAAGGACAACCCGAATCTCAATCGGGTCTCGCAAGTTTTTTACCCTTCGTTTTTTCGACACGTGGATTTTTACGGTAAATCGGGATTACCGTGGCTCGTCTTCGATTCACCATCACTGGAGAGTGGTGCACCATGGTACTTTTTCGTTTCAAATCCATACACGCATTTCTAAAAGTCGTACGGCACTGTTTCGCCATTTCGGACGGATGTTGCTCCTTGCACCGTGGATGTTGCACCTTGTTGATATCGGTTATTCGGACGGCCACAACTTCTGGCTCGTTTAGAATCACAGGAGCCATAACCAGTCAAAACGAAGGCCTCGTTGAGTTCTACGGCTTTGACAGCTCTCAATCGTCAACGGATAGATTAATTCCCAAAAAGGACAACCCGAATCACAATCGGGCCACGTAAGTTTTTTACCCTTCGTTTTTTCGACACGTGGATTTTTACGGTAAAACGGGATTACCGTGGCTCGTCTTCAATTAACCATCGTTGGAGAGTGGTGCACCATGGTACTGTTCCGTTTCAAATCCATACACGCATTTCATAAAGTCGTATGGCACTGTTTCGCCATTTCGGACGGATGTTGCACCTTGCACCGTGGATGTTGCACCCTATAGATATCGATTATTCGGATGGCCATAACTTCTGGCTCGTTCAGAGTTACGGGAAACATAACTTGTCATAACGAAGGCCTCGATGAGTTCTACGGCTTTGACAGCTCTCAGCCGTCAACGGATAGATTAATGCCCATAAACGACAACCCGAATCTGAATCTAGTCTCGCAAGTTTTTTACCCTTCGTTTTTACGACACGTGGATTTTTATGGTAAAACGGGAATACCGTGGCTCGTCTTCGATTCACCATCGCTCGAGAGTGGTGCACCATGGTACTGTTCCGTTTCAAATCCATACACGCATTTCTAAAAGTCGTACGGCACTGTTTCGCTATTTCGGACGGATGTTGCACCTTGCACCGTGGATGTTGCACCCTGTAAAAATCGATTATTCGGACGGCCATAACTTCTGGCTCGTTTAGAGTTACGGGAGCCATAACCAGTCAAAACGAAGGCCTCGATGAGTTCTATAGCTTTGACAGCTTTCAGCCATCAACGAATAGATTAATGCCCAAAAAGTACAACCCGAATCTCAATCGGGCCACGTAAATTTTTTACCCTTCATTTTTTCGACACGTGGATTTTTACGGTAAAACGGGATTACCGTGGCTCGTCTTCGATTCACCATCGCTGGAGAGTGGTGCACCATGGTACTATTTTGTTTCAAATGCATACACGCATTTCTAAAAGTCGTACGGCACTGTTTTGCCATTTCGGACGGATGTTGCACCTTGCACCGTGGATGTTGCACCCTGTAGATATCGATTATTCGGACGGCCATAACTTCTGGCTCGTTCAGAGTTATGGAAGCCATAACCAGTCAAAACGAAGGCCTCGATGAGTTCTACGGCTTTGACAGCTCTCAACCGTCAATGGATAGATTAATTCCCAAAAAGGACAACCCGAATCTCAATCGGGTCACGTAAGTTTTTTACCCTTCGTTTTTTCGACACGTGGATTTTTACGGTAAATCGGGATTACCGTGGCTCGTCTTCGATTCACCATCGCTGGAGAGTGGTGCACCATGGTACTTATTCGTTTCAAATCCATACACGCATTTCTAAAAGTCGTACGGCACTGTTTCGCCATTTCGGACGGATGTTGCACCTTGCACCGTGGATGTTGCACCTTGTAGATATCGATTATTCGGACGGCCACAACTTCAGGCTCGTTTAGAGTCACAGGAGCCATAACCAGTCAAAACAAAGGCCTCGATGAGTTCTACGGCTTTGACAGCTCTCAACCGTTAACGGATAGATTAATTCCCAAAAAGTACAACCCGAATCTCAATCGGGCCATGTAAGTTTTTTACCCTTCGTTTTTTCGACACGTGGCTTTTTACGGTAAAACGGGATTACCGTGGCTCGTCTTCGATTAACCATCGCTGGAGAGTGGTGCACCATGGTACTGTTCCGTTTCAAATCCATACACGCATTTCGTAAAGTCGTATGGCACTGTTTCGCCATTACGGACGGATGTTGCACCTTGCACCGTGGATGTTGCACCCTATAGATATCGATTATTCGGATGGCCATAACTTCTGGCTCGTTTAGAGTTACGGGAGCCATAACCTGTCATAACGAAGGCCTCGATGAGTTCTACGGCTTTGAAAGCTCTCAGCAGTCAACGGATAGATTAATGCCCATAAACGACAACCCGAATCTGAATCGGGTCTCGCAAGTTTTTTACCCTTCGTTTTTACGACACGTGGATTTTTAGGGTAAAACGGGATTACCGTGGTTCGTCTTCGATTCACCATCGCTCGAGAGTGGTGCGCCATGGTACTGTTCCGTTTCAAATCCATGCACGCATTTCTATAAGTCGTACGACACTGTTTCGCCATTTCGGATGGATGTTGCACCTTGCACCGTGGATGTAGCACCATGTTTATATTGATTATTCGGACGCCCATAACTTCTGGCTCGTTTAGAGTTACGGGAGCCATAACCTGTCATAACGAAGGCCTCGATGAGTTCTACGGCTTTGACAGCTCTCAGACGTCAATGAATAGACTATTGCCCAAAAAGGACAACCCGAATCTCAATCGGGTCTCGTATGTTTTTTACCCTTCGTTTTTTCGACACGTGGATTTTTACGGTAAATCGGGATTACCGTGGCTCGTCTTCGATTCACCATCGCTGGAGAGTTGTGCACCATGGTACTTTTTCATTTCAAATCCATACACGCATTTCTAAAAGTCGTACGGCATTGTTTCGCCATTTCGGACGGATGTTGCACCTTGCACCGTGGATGTTGCACCCTGTAGATATCGATTATTCGGACGGCCATAACTTCTGGCTCGTTTAGAGTTACGGAAGCCATAACCAGTCAAAACGAAGGCCTCGATGAGTTCTATGGTTTTTACATATCTCAACCGTCAACGGATAGATTAATTCCCAAAAAGGACAACCCGAATCTCAATCGGGTCACGTAAGTTTTTTACCCTTCGTTTTTTCGACACGTGGATTTTTACGGTAAAACGGGATTACCGTGGCTCGTCTTCGATTAACCAACGCTGGAGAGTGGTGCACCATGGTACTGTTCCGTTTCAAATCCATACACGCATTTCTTAAAGTCGTATGGCACTGTTTCGCCATTTCGGACGGATGTTGCACCTTGCACCGTGGATGTTGCACCCTGTAGATATCGATTATTCGGACGGCCATAACTTCTAGCTCGTTTAGAGTTGCGGGAGCGATAACCAGTCAAAACGAAGGCTTCGATGAGTTTTACGGCTTTGACTGCTTTCAGCCGTCAACGGATATATTAATGCCCAAAAAGGACAACCCGAACCTCAATCGGGTCACGTAAGTTTTTTACCCTTCGTTTTTTCGACACGTGGATTTTTACAGTAAAACGGGATTATCGTGGCTCGTCTTTGATTCACCATCGCTGGAGAGTGGTGCACCATGGTACTGTTCCGTCTCAAATCCAAGCACGCATTTCTAAAATCCGTACGGCACTGTTTCGCCATTTCGGACCGATGTTGCACCTTGCACCGTGGATGTTGCACCATGTAGATATCGATTATTTGAACGGCCATAACTTCTGGCTCGTTTAGAGTTACGGGAGCCATAACCTGTCAAAATGAATGCCTCGATGAGTTCTACGGCTTTGACCGCCTTCAGCCGTCAACGGATAGATTAATGCCCAAAAAGGACAACCCGAATCTCAATCGGGTCTCGTAAGTTTTTTACCCTTCGTTTTTTCGACACGTGGATTTTTACGGTAAAACGGGATTACCGTGGCTCGTCTTCAATTAACCATCGCTGGAGAGAGGTGCACCATGGTACTGTTCCGTCTCAAATCCAAGCACGCATTTCTAAAATTCGTACGTCACTGTTTTGCCATTTCGGATGGATGTTGCACCTTGCACCGTGGATGTTGCACCCTGTAGATATCGATTATTCGGACGGCCATAACTTCTAGCTCGTTTAGAGTTACGGGAGCCATAACCTGTCATAACAAAGTCCTCGATGAGTTCTACGGCTTTGACAGCTCTCAGTTGTCAACGAATAGATTAATGTCCAAAATGGACAACCCGAATCTCAATCGGGTCTCGTAAGTTTTTTACCCTTCGTTTTTTCGACACGTGGATTTTTACGGTAAAACGGGATTACCGTGGCTCGTCTTCAATTCACCATCGCTATATAGTGGTGCACCATGGTACTGTTCCGTTTCAAATCCATGCAAGCATTTCTAAAAGTCGTACGACACTGTTTCGCCATTTCGGACGGATGTTGCACCTTGCACCGTGGATGTTGCACCATGTTTATATTGATAATTCGGACGGCCATAACTTCTGGCTCGTTTAGAGTTACGGGAGCCATAACCTGTCATAACGAAGGCCTCGATGAGTTCTACGGCTTTGACAGCTCTAAGACGTCAATGAATAGATTAATGCCCAAAAAGGACAACCCGAATCTCAATCGGGTCTCGCAAGTTTTTTACCCTTCGTTTTTTCGACACGTGGATTTTTACGGTAAAGCGGGATTACCGTGGCTCGTCTTCGATTCACCATCGCTGGAGAGTGGTGCACCATGGTACGTTTTCGTTTCAAATCCATACACGCATTTTGAAAAGTCGTACGGCACTGTTTCGCCATTTCGGACGGATGTTGCTCCTTGCACCGTGGATGTTGCACCTTGTAGATATCGGTTATTCGGACGGCCACAACTTCTGGCTCGTTTAGAGTCACAGGAGCCATAACCAGTCAAAACGAAGGCCTCGTTGAGTTCTACGGTTTTGACAGCTCTCAACCATCAACGGATAGATTAATTCCCAAAAAGGACAACCCGAATCTCAATCGGGCCACGTAAGTTTTTTACCCTTCGTTTTTTCGACACGTGGATTTTTACGGTAAAACGGGATTACCGTGGCTCGTCTTCAATTAACCATCGTTGGAGAGTGGTGCACCATGGTACTGTTCCGTTTCAAATCTATACACGCATTTCGTAAAGTCGTATGGCACTGTTTCGCCATTTCGGACGGATGTTGCACCTTGCACCGTGGATGTTGCACCCTATAGATATCGATTATTCGGATGGCCATAACTTCTGGCTCGTTTAGAGTTACGGGAGCCATAACTTGTCATAACGAAGGCCTCGATGAGTTCTACGGCTTTGACAGCTCTCAGCCGTCAACGGATAGATTAATGCCCATAAACGACAACCCGAATCTGAATCGGGTCTCCCAAGTTTTTTACCCTTCTTTTTTACGACACGTGGATTTTTATGGTAAAACGGGAATACCGTGGCTCGTCTTCGATTCACCATCGCTCGAGAGTGGTGCACCATGGTACTGTTCCATTTCAAATCCATACACGCATTTCTAAAAGTCGTACGGCACTGTTTCGCCATTTCGGACGGATGTTGCACCTTGCACCGTGGATGTTGCACCCTGTAAAAATCGATTATTCGGACGGCCATAACTTCTGGCTCGTTTAGAGTTACGGGAGCCATAACCAGTCAAAACGAAGGCCTCGATGAGTTCTATGGCTTTGACAGCTTTCAGCCATCAACGGATAGATTAATGCCCAAAAAGTACAACCCGAATCTCAATCGGGCCACGTAAATTTTTTACCCTTCATTTTTTCGACACGTGGATTTTTACGGTAAAACGGGATTACCGTGGCTCGTCTTCGATTCATCATCGCTGGAGAGTGGTGCACCATGGTACTATTTTGTTTCAAATCCATACACGCATTTCTAAAAGTCATACGACACTGTTTTGCCATTTCAGACGGATGTTGCACCTTGCACCGTGGATGTTGCACCCTGTAGATATCGATTATTCGAACGGCCATAACTTCTGGCTCGTTTAGAGTTACGGAAGCCATAACCAGTCAAAACGAAGGCCTCGAGGAGTTCTACGGCTTTGACAGCTCTCAATCGTCAACGGATAGATTAATTCCCAAAAAGGACAACCCGAATCTCAATCGGGTCACGTAAGTTTTTTACCCTTCGTTTTTTCGACACGTGGATTTTTACGGTAAAACGGGATTACCGTGGCACGTCTTCGATTAACCATCGCTGGAGAGTGGTGCACCATGGTACTGTTCTGTTTCAAATCCATACACGCATTTCTTAAAGTCGTACGGCACTGTTTCGCTATTTCGGACGGATATTGCACCTTGCACCGTGGATGTTGCACCCTGTAGATATCGATTATTCGGATGGCCATAACTTCTGGCTCGTTTAGAGTTGCGGGAGCGATAACCGGTCAAAACGAAGGCCTCGATGAGTTCTACGGCTTTGACAGCTTTCAGCCGTCAACGGATATATTAATGCCGAAAAAGGACAACCCGAATCTCAATCGGGTCACGTAAGTTTTTTACCCTTCATTTTTTCAACACGTGGATTTTTACAGTAAAACGGGATTACCGTGGCTCGTCTTCGATTCACCATCGCTGGAGAGTGGTGCACCATGGTACTGTTCCGTCTCAAATCCAAGCACGCATTTCTAAAATTCGTACGACACTGTTTCGCCATTTCGGACCGATGTTGCACCTTGCACCGGGGATGTTGCACCATGTAGATATCGATTATTTGAACGGCCATAACTTCTGGCTCGTTTAGAGTTACGGGAGCCATAACCTGTCAAAATGAAGGCCTCGATGAGTTCTACGGCTTTGACCACTTTAAGCCGTCAACGGATAGATTAATGCCCAAAAAGCACAACCCGAATCTCAATCGGTTCTCGTAAGTTTTTAACCCTTCGTTTTTTCGACACGTGGATTTTTACGGTAAAACGGGATTACCGCGGCTCGTCTTCGATTAACCATCGCTGGAGAGAGGTGCACCATGGTACTGTTCCGTCTCAAATCCAAGCACGCATTTCTAAAATTTGTACGGCACTGTTTTGCCATTTTGGACGGATGTTGCACCTTGCACCGTGGACGTTGCACCCTGTAGATATCGATTATTCGGACGGCCATAACTTCTAGCTCGTTTAGAGTTACGGGAGCCATAACCTGTCATAACAAAGGCCTCGATGAGTTCTACGGCTTTGACAGATCTCAGCTGTCAACGAATAGATTAATGTCCAAAAAGGACAACCCGAATCTCAATCGGGTCTCGCAAGTTTTTTACCCTTCGTTTATTCGACACGTGGATTTTTACGGTAAAACGGGATTACCGTGGCTCGACTTCGATTCACCATCGCTGGAGAGTGGTGCACCATGGTACTGTTCCGTTTCAAATTCATACACGCATTTCGTAAAGTCGTATGGCACTGTTTCGCCATTTCGGACGGATGTTGCACCTTGCACCGTGGATGTTGCACCCTATAGATATCGATTATTCGGATGGCCATAACTTCTGGCTCGTTTAGAGTTACGGGAGCCATAACCTGTCATAACGAAGGCCTCGATGAGTTCTACGGCTTTGACAGCTCTCAGCCGTCAATGGATAGATTAATGCCCATAAACGACAACCCGAATCTGAATCGGGTCTCGCAAGTTTTTTACCCTTCGTTTTTACGACACGTGGATTTTTATGGTAAAACGGGATTACCGTGGCTCGTCTTCGATTCACCATCGCTCGAGAGTGGTGCACCATGGTACTGTTCCGTTTCAAATCCATACACGCATTTCTAAAAGTCGTACGGCACTGTTTCGCCATTTCGGACGGATGTTGCACCTTGCAACGTGGATGTTGCACCCTGTAGAAATCGATTATTCGGACGGCCATAACTTCTGGCTCGTTTAGAGTTACGGGAGCCATAACCAGTCAAAACGAAGGCCACGATGAGTTCTATGGCTTTGACAGCTTTCAGCCATCAACGGATAGATTAACGCCCAAAAAGTACAACCCAAATCTCAATCGGGCCACGTAAATTTTTTACCCTTTGTTTTTTCGACACGTGGATTTTTACAGTAAAACGGGATTACCGTGGCTCGTCTTCGATTCACCATCGCTGGAGAGTGGTGCACCATGGTACTATTTCGTTTCAAATCCATACACGCATTTCTAAAAGTCGTACGGCACTGTTTTGCCATTTCGGACGGATGTTGCACCTTGCACCGTGGATGTTGCACCCTGTAGATATCGATTATTCGGACGGCCATAACTTCTGGCTCGTTTAGAGTCACGGAAGCCATAACCAGTCAAAACGAAGGCCTCGATGAGTTCTACGGCTTTGACAGCTCTCAACCGTCAACGGATAGATTAATTCCCAAAAAGGACAACCCGAATCTCAATCGGGACACGTAAGTTTTTTACCCTTCGTTTTTTCGACACGTGGATTTTTACGGTAAAACGGGATTACCGTGGCTCGTCTTCGATTAACCATCGCTGGAGAGTGGTGCACCATGGTACTGTTCCGTTTCAAATCCATACACGCATTTCTTAAAGTTGTATGGCACTGTTTCGCCATTTCGGACGGATGTTGCACCTTGCACCGTGGATGTTGCACCCTGTAGATATCGATTATTCGGACGGCCATAACTTCTAGCTCGTTTAGATTTGCGGGAGCGATAACCAGTCAAAACGAAGGCTTCGATGAGTTTTACGGTTTTGACTGCTTTCAGCCGTCAACGGATATATTAATGCCCAAAAAGGACAACCCGAATCTCAATCGGGTCACGTAAGTTTTTTATCCTTCGTTTTTTCGACACGAG
Organism: Allium cepa; assembly: GCA_030765085.1. NCBI lineage: Eukaryota > Viridiplantae > Streptophyta > Magnoliopsida > Asparagales > Amaryllidaceae > Allium > Allium cepa. The sequence goes on from CM060930.1 coordinate 248,823,867, forward strand.
GATTTTTACAGTAAAACGGGATTATCGTGGCTCGTCTTTGTTTCACCATCGCTGGAGAGTGGTGCACCATGGTACTGTTCCGTCTCAAATCCAAGCACGCATTTCTAAAATTCGTACGGCACTGTTTCGCCATTTCGGACCGATGTTGCACCTTGCACCGTGGATGTTGCACCATGTAGATATCGATTATTTGAACGGCCATAACTTCTGGCTCGTTTAGAGTTACGGGAGCCATAACCTGTCAAAATGAAGGCCTCGATGAGTTCTACGGCTTTGACCGCTTTCAGCCGTCAACGGATAGATTAATGCCCAAAAAGGACAACCCGAATCTCAATCGGGTCACGTAAGTTTTTTACCCTTCGTTTTTTCGACACGTGGATTTTTACGGTAAAACGGGATTACCGCGGCTCGTCTTCGATTAACCATCGCTGGAGAGAGGTGCACCATGGTACTGTTCCGTCTCAAATCCAAGCACGCATTTCTAAAATTTGTACGGCACTGTTTTGCCATTTTGGACGGATGTTGCACCTTGCACCGTGGATGTTGCACCCTGTAGATATCGATTATTCGGACGGCCATAACTTCTAGCTCGTTTAGAGTTACGGGAGCCATAACCTGTCATAACAAAGGCCTCGATGAGTTCTACGGCTTTGACAGATCTCAGCTGTCAACGAATAGATTAATGTCCAAAAAGGACAACCCGAATCTCAATCGGGTCTCGCAAGTTTTTTACCCTTCGTTTATTCGACACGTGGATTTTTACGGTAAAACGGGATTACCGTGGCTCGACTTCGATTCACCATCGCTGGAGAGTGGTGCACCATGGTACTGTTCCGTTTCAAATCCATACACGCATTTCGTAAAGTCGTATGGCACTGTTTCGCCATTTCGGACGGATGTTGCACCTTGCACCGTGGATGTTGCACCCTATAGATATCGATTATTCGGATGGCCATAACTTCTGGCTCGTTTAGAGTTACGGGAGCCATAACCTGTCATAACGAAGGCCTCGATGAGTTCTACGGCTTTGACAGCTCTCAGCCGTCAATGGATAGATTAATGCCCATAAACGACAACCCGAATCTGAATCGGGTCTCGCAAGTTTTTTACCCTTCGTTTTTACGACACGTGGATTTTTATGGTAAAACGGGATTACCGTGGCTCGTCTTCGATTCACCATCGCTCGAGAGTGGTGCACCATGGTACTGTTCCGTTTCAAATCCATACACACATTTCTAAAAGTCGTACGGCACTGTTTCGCCATTTCGGACGGATGTTGCACCTTGCAACGTGGATGTTGCACCCTGTAGAAATCGATTATTCGGACGGCCATAACTTCTGGCTCGTTTAGAGTTACGGGAGCCATAACCAGTCAAAACGAAGGCCACGATGAGTTCTATGGCTTTGACAGCTTTCAGCCATCAACGGATAGATTAATGCCCAAAAAGTACAACCCAAATCTCAATCGGGCCACGTAAATTTTTTACCCTTTGTTTTTTCGACACGTGGATTTTTACAGTAAAACGGGATTACCGTGGCTCGTCTTCGATTCACCATCGCTGGAGAGTGGTGCACCATGGTACTATTTCGTTTCAAATCCATACACGCATTTCTAAAAGTCGTACGGCACTGTTTTGCCATTTCGGACGGATGTTGCACCTTGCACCGTGGATGTTGCACCCTGTAGATATCGATTATTCGGACGGCCATAACTTCTGGCTCGTTTAGAGTCACGGAAGCCATAACCAGTCAAAATGAAGGCCTCGATGAGTTCTACGGCTTTGACAGCTCTCAACCGTCAACGGATAGATTAATTCCCAAAAAGGACAACCCGAATCTCAATCGGGACAAGTAAGTTTTTTACCCTTCGTTTTTTCGACACGTGGATTTTTACGGTAAAACGGGATTACCGTGGCTCGTCTTCGATTAACCATCGCTGGAGAGTGGTGCACCATGGTACTGTTCCGTTTCAAATCCATACACGCATTTCTTAAAGTTGTATGGCACTGTTTCGCCATTTCGGACGGATGTTGCACCTTGCACCGTGGATGTTGCACCCTGTAGATATCGATTATTCGGACGGCCATAACTTCTAGCTCGTTTAGATTTGCGGGAGCGATAACCAGTCAAAACGAAGGCTTCGATGAGTTTTACGGCTTTGACTGCTTTCAGCCGTCAACGGATATATTAATGCCCAAAAAGGACAACCCGAATCTCAATCGGGTCACGTAAGTTTTTTATCCTTCGTTTTTTCGACACGAGGATTTTTACAGTAAAACGGGATTATCGTGGCTCGTCTTTGTTTCACCATCGCTGGAGAGTGGTGCACCATGGTACTGTTCCGTCTCAAATCCAAGCACGCATTTCTAAAATTCGTACGGCACTGTTTCGCCATTTCGGACCGATGTTGCACCTTGCACCGTGGATGTTGCACCATGTAGATATCGATTATTTGAACGGCCATAACTTCTGGCTCGTTTAGAGTTACGGGAGCCATAACCTGTCAAAATGAAGGCCTCGATGAGTTCTACGGCTTTGACCGCTTTCAGCCGTCAACGGATAGATTAATGCCCAAAAAGGACAACCCGAATCTCAATCGGGTCTCCTAAGTTTTTTACCCTTCGTTTTTTCGACACGTGGATTTTTACGGTAAAACGGGATTACCGTGGCTCGTCTTCGATTAACCATCGCTGGAGAGAGGTGCACCATGGTACTGTTCCGTCTCAAATCCAAGCACGCATTTCTAAAATTCGTACGTCACTGTTTTGCCATTTCGGATGGATGTTGCACCTTGCACCGTGGACGTTGCACCCTGTAGATATCGATTATTCGGACGGCCATAACTTCTGGCTCGTTTAGAGTTACGGGAGCCATAACCTGTCATAACAAAGTCCTCGATGAGTTCTACGGCTTTGATAGCTCTCAGTTGTCAACGAATAGATTAATGTCCAAAAAGGACAACCCGAATCTCAATCGGGACACGTAAGTTTTTTACCCTTCGTTTTTTCGACACGTGGATTTTTACGGTAAAACAGGATTACCGTGGCTCGTCTTCGATTAACCATCGCTGGAGAGTGGTGCACCATGGTACTGTTCCGTTTCAAATCCATACACGCATTTCTTAAAGTTGTATGGCACTGTTTCGCCATTTCGGACGGATGTTGCACCTTGCACCGTGGATGTTGCACCCTGTAGATATCGATTATTCGGACGGCCATAACTTCTAGCTCGTTTAGATTTGCGGGAGCGATAACCAGTCAAAACGAAGGCTTCGATGAGTTTTACGGCTTTGACTGCTTTCAGCCGTCAACGGATATATTAATGCCCAAAAAGGACAACCCGAATCTCAATCGGGTCACGTAAGTTTTTTATCCTTCGTTTTTTCGACACGAGGATTTTTACAGTAAAACGGGATTATCGTGGCTCGTCTTTGTTTCACCATCGCTGGAGAGTGGTGCACCATGGTACTGTTCCGTCTCAAATCCAAGCACGCATTTCTAAAATTCGTACGGCACTGTTTCGCCATTTCGGACCGATGTTGCACCTTGCACCGTGGATGTTGCACCATGTAGATATCGATTATTTGAACGGCCATAACTTCTGGCTCGTTTAGAGTTACGGGAGCCATAACCTGTCAAAATGAAGGCCTCGATGAGTTCTACGGCTTTGACCGCTTTCAGCCGTCAACGGATAGATTAATGCCCAAAAAGGACAACCCGAATCTCAATCGGGTCTCCTAAGTTTTTTACCCTTCGTTTTTTCGACACGTGGATTTTTACGGTAAAACGGGATTACCGTGGCTCGTCTTCGATTAACCATCGCTGGAGAGAGGTGCACCATGGTACTGTTCCGTCTCAAATCCAAGCACGCATTTCTAAAATTCGTACGTCACTGTTTTGCCATTTCGGATGGATGTTGCACCTTGCACCGTGGACGTTGCACCCTGTAGATATCGATTATTCGGACGGCCATAACTTCTGGCTCGTTTAGAGTTACGGGAGCCATAACCTGTCATAACAAAGTCCTCGATGAGTTCTACGGCTTTGATAGCTCTCAGTTGTCAACGAATAGATTAATGTCCAAAAAGGACAACCCGAATCTCAATCGGGTCTCGTAAGTTTTTTACCCTTCGTTTTTTCGACACGTGGATTTTTACGGTAAAACGGGATTACCGTGGCTCGTCTTCAATTCACCATCTCTATATAGTGGTGCACCATGGTACTGTTCCGTTTCAAATCCATGCAAGCATTTCTAAAAGTCGTACGACACTGTTTCGCCATTTCGGACGGATGTTGCACCTTGCACCGTGGATGTTGCACCATGTTTATATTGATAATTCGGACGGCCATAACTTCTGGCTCGTTTAGAGTTACGGGAGCCATAACCTGTCATAACGAAGGCCTCGATGAGTTCTACGGCTTTGACAGCTCTAAGACGTCAATGAATAGATTAATGCCCAAAAAGGACAACCCGAATCTCAATCGGGTCTCGCAAGTTTTTTACCCTTCGTTTTTTCGACACGTGGATTTTTACGGTAAATCGGGATCACCGTGGCTCATCTTCGATTCACCATCGCTGGAGAGTGGTGCACCATGGTACGTTTTCATTTCAAATCCATACACGCATTTCTAAAAGTCGTACGGCACTGTTTCGCCATTCCGGACGGATGTTGCTCCTTGCACCGTGGATGTTGCACCTTGTAGATATCGGTTATTCGGACGGCCACAACTTCTGGCTCGTTTAGAGTCACAGGAGCCATAACCAGTCAAAACGAAGGCCTCGTTGAGTTCTACGGCTTTGACAGCTCTCAACCGTCAACGGATAGATTAATTCCCAAAAAGGACAACCCGAATCTCAATCGGGCCACGTAAGTTTTTTACCCTTCGTTTTTTCGACACGTGGATTTTTACGGTAAAACGGCATTACCGTGGCTCGTCTTCAATTAACCATCGTTGGAGAGTGGTGCACCATGGTACTGTTCCGTTTCAAATCCATACACGCGTTTCGTAAAGTCGTATGGCACTTTTTCGCCATTTCGGACGGATGTTGCACCTTGCACCGCGGATGTTGCACCCTATAGATATCGATTATTCGGATGGCCATAACTTCTGGCTCGTTTAGAGTTACGGGAGCCATAACTTGTCATAACGAAGGCCTCGATGAGTTCTACGGCTTTGACAGCTCTCAGCCGTCAACAGATAGATTAATGCCCATAAACGACAACCCGAATCTGAATCGGGTCTCGCAAGTTTTTTACCCTTCGTTTTTACGACACGTGGATTTTTATGGTAAAACGGGAATACCGTGGCTCGTCTTCGATTCACCATCGCTCGAGAGTGGTGCACCATGGTACTGTTCCGTTTCAAATCCATACACGCATTTCTAAAAGTCGTACGGCACTGTTTCGCCATTTCGGACGGATGTTGCACCTTGCACCGTGGATGTTGCACCCTGTAAAAATCGATTATTCGGACGGCCATAACTTCTGGCTCGTTTAGAGTTACGGGAGCCATAACCAGTCAAAACGAAGGCCTCGATGAGTTCTATGGCTTTGACAGCTTTCAGCCATCAACGGATAGATTAATGCCCAAAAAGTACAACCCGAATCTCAATCGGGCCACGTAAATTTTTTACCCTTCATTTTTTCGACACGTGGATTTTTACGGTAAAACGGGATTACCGTGGCTCGTCTTCGATTCATCATCGCTGGAGAGTGGTGCACCATGGTACTATTTTGTTTCAAATCCATACACGCATTTCTAAAAGTCGTACGACACTGTTTTGCCATTTCGGACGGATGTTGCACCTTGCACCGTGGATGTTGCACCCTGTAGATATCGATTATTCGGACGGCCATAACTTCTGGCTCGTTTAGAGTTACGGAAGCCATAACCAGTCAAAACGAAGGCCTCAATGAGTTCTACGACTTTGACAGCTCTCAACCATCAACGGATAGATTAATTCCCAAAAAGGACAACCCGAATCTCAATCGGGTCACGTAAGTTTTTTACCCTTCGTTTTTTCGACACGTGGATTTTTACGGTAAAACGGGATTACCGTGGCACGTCTTCGATTAACCATCGCTGGAGAGTGGTGCACCATGGTACTGTTCTGTTTCAAATCCATACACGCATTTCTTAAAGTCGTACGGCACTGTTTCGCTATTTCGGACGGATATTGCACCTTGCCCCGTGGATGTTGCACCCTGTAGATATTGATTATTCGGATGGCCATAACTTCTGGCTCGTTTAGAGTTGCGGGAGCGATAACCGGTCAAAACGAAGGCCTCGATGAGTTCTACGGCTTTGACAGCTTTCAGCCGTCAACGGATATATTAATGCCCAAAAAGGACAACCCGAATCTCAATCGGGTCACGTAAGTTTTTTACCCTTCGTTTTTTCGACACGTGGATTTTTACAATAAAACGGGATTACCGTGGCTCGTCTTCGATTCACCATCGCTGGAGAGTGGTGCACCATGGTACTGTTCCGTCTCAAATCCAAGCACGCATTTCTAAAATTCGTACGACACTGTTTCGCCATTTCGGACCGATGTTGCACCTTGCACCGGGGATGTTGCACCATGTAGATATCGATTATTTGAACGGCCATAACTTCTGGCTCGTTTAGAGTTACGGGAGCCATAACCTATCGAAATGAAGGCCTCGATGAGTTCTACGGCTTTGACCACTTTAAGCCGTCAACGGATAGATTAATGCCCAAAAAGCACAACCCGAATCTCAATCGGTTCTCGTAAGTTTTTAACCCTTCGTTTTTTCGACACGTGGATTTTTACGGAAAAACGGGATTACCGTGGCTCGTCTTCGATTAACCATCGCTGGAGAGAGGTGCACCATGGTACTATTCCGTCTCAAATCCAAGCACGCATTTCTAAAATTGGTACGGCACTGTTTTGCCATTTTGGACGGATGTTGCACCTTGCACCGTGGATGTTGTACCCTGTAGATATCGATTATTCGGACGGCCATAACTTCTAGCTCGTTTAGAGTTACGGGAGCCATAACCTGTCATAACAAAGGCCTCGATGAGTTCTACGGCTTTGACAGATCTCAGCTGTCAACGAATAGATTAATGTCCAAAAAGGACAACCCGAATCTCAATCGGGTCTCGCAAGTTTTTTACCCTTCGTTTTTTCGACACGTGGATTTTTACGGTAAAACGGGAATACCGTGGCTCGTCTTCGATTCACCATCGCTGGAGAGTGGTGCACCATGGTACTGTTCCGTTTCAAATCCATACACGCATTTCGTAAAGTCGTATGGCACTGTTTCGCCATTTCGGACGGATGTTGCACCTTGCACCGTGGATGTTGCACCCTATAGATATCGATTATTCGGATGGCCATAACTTCTGGCTCGTTTAGAGTTACGGGAGCCATAACCTGTTATAACGAAGGCCTCGATGAGTTCGACGGCTTTGACAGCTCTCAGCCGTCAACGGATAGATTAATGGCCATAAACGACAACCCGAATCTGAATCGGGTCTCGCAAGTTTTTTACCCTTCGTTTTTACGACACGTGGATTTTTATGGTAAAACGGGATTACCGTGGCTCGTCTTCGATTCACCATCGCTCGAGAGTGGTGCACCATGGTACTGTTCCGTTTCAAATCCATACACGCATTTCTAAAAGTCGTACGGCACTGTTTCGCCATTTCGGACGGATGTTGCACCTTGCAACGTGGATGTTGCACCCTGTAGAAATCGATTATTCGGACGGCCATAACTTCTGGCTCGTTTAGAGTTACGGGAGCCATAACCAGTCAAAACGAAGGCCACGATGAGTTCTATGGCTTTGACAGCTTTCAGCCATCAACGGATAGATTAATGCCCTAAAAGTACAACCCAAATCTCAATCGGGCCACGTAAATTTTTTACCCTTCGTTTTTTCGACACGTGGATTTTTACAGTAAAACGGGATTACCGTGGCTCGTCTTCGATTCACCATCGCTGGAGAGTGGTGCACCATGGTACTATTTCGTTTCAAATCCATACACGCATTTCTAAAAGTCGTACGGCACTGTTTTGCCATTTCGGACGGATGTTGCACCTTGCACCGTGGATGTTGCACCCTGTAGATATCGATTATTCGGACGGCCATAACTTCTGGCTCGTTTAGAGTCACGGAAGCCATAACCATTCAAAACGAAGGCCTCGATGAGTTCTACGGCTTTGACAGCTCTCAACTGTCAACGGATAGATTAATTCCCAAAAAGGACAACCCGAATCTCAATCGGGACACGTAAGTTTTTTACCCTTCGTTTTTTCGACACGTGGATTTTTACGGTAAAATGGGATTACCGTGGCTCGTCTTCGATTAACCATCGCTGGAGAGTGGTGCACCTTGGTACTGTTCCGTTTCAAATCCATACACGCATTTCTTAAAGTCGTACGGCACTGTTTCGCCATTTCGGACGGATGTTGCACCTTGCACCGTGGATGTTGCACCCTGTAGATATCGATTATTCGGATGGCCATAACTTCTGGCTCCTTTAGAGTTGCGGGAGCGATAACCAGTCAAAACGAAGGCCTCGATGAGTTCTACGGCTTTGACAGCTTTCAGCCGTCAACGGATATATTAATGCCCAAAAAGGACAACCCGAATCTCAATCGGGTCACGTAAGTTTTTTACCCTTCGTTTTTTTGACACGTGGATTTTTACAGTAAAACGGGATTACCGTGGCTCGTCTTCGATTCACCATCGCTGGAGAGTGGTGCACCATGGTACAGTTCCATCTCAAATCCAAGCACGCATTTCTAAAATTCGTACGGCACTGTTTCGCCATTTCGGACCGATGTTGCACCTTGCACCGGGGATGTTGCACCATGTAGATATCGATTATTTGAACGGCCATAACTTCTGGCTCGTTTAGAGTTACAGGAGCCATAACCTTTCAAAATGAAGGCCTCGATGAGTTCTACGGCTTTGACCACTTTCAGCCATCAACGGATAGATTAATGCCCAAAAAGCACAACCCGAATCTCAATCGGGTCTCGTAAGTTTTTTACCCTTCGTTTTTTCGACATGTGGATTTTTACGGTAAAACGGGATTACCGTGGCTCGTCTTCGATTCACCATCGCTGGAGAGTGGTGCACCATGGTACTGTTCCGTTTCAAATCCATGCAAGCATTTCTAAAATTCGTACGGCACTGTTTGGCCATTTCGGACGGATGTTGCACCTTGCACCGTGGATGTTGCACCCTGTAGATATCGATTATTCGGACGGCCATAACTTCGAGCTCGTTTAGAGTTACGGGAGCCATAACCTGTCATAACGAAGGCCTCGATGAGTTCTACGGCTTTGACAGCTCTCAGCTGTCAACGAATATATTAATGTCCAAAAAGGACAACCCGAATCTCAATCGGGTCTCGCAAGTTTTTTACCCTTCGTTTTTTCGACACGTGGATTTTTACGGTAAATCGGGATTACCGTGGCTCGTCTTCGATTCACCATCGCTGGAGAGTGGTGCACCGTGGTACTTTTTCGTTTCAAATCCATACACGCATTTCTAAAAGTCGTACGGCACTGTTTCTCCATTTCTTACTGATGTTGCACCTTGCACCGTGGATGTTGCACCTTATAGATATCGATTATTCGGACGGCCACAACTTCTGGCTCGTTTAGAGTCACAGGAGCCATAACCAGTCAAAACAAAGGCCTCGATGAGTTTTACAGCTTTGACAGCTCTCAACCGTCAATGGATAGATTAATTCCCAAAAAGGACAACCCGAATCTCTATCGGGCCACGTAAGTTTTTTACCCTTCGTTTTTTCGACACGTGGATTTTTACGGTAAAACGGGATTACCGTGGCTCGTCTTCGATTAACCACCGCTGGAGAGTGGTGCACCATGATATTGTTCCATTTCAAATCCGTACACGCATTTCGTAAAGTCGTATGGCACTGTTTCGCCATTTCGGACGGATGTTGCACCTTGCACCGTGGATGTTGCACCCTGTAGATATCGATTATTTGAACGGCCATAACTTCTGGCTCGTTTAGAGTTACGGGAGCCATAACCTGTCGAAATGAAGGCCTCGATGAGTTCTACGGCTTTGACCACTTTAAGCCGTCAACGGATAGATTAATGCCCAAAAAGCACAACCCGAATCTCAATCGGTTCTCGTAAGTTTTTAACCCTTCGTTTTTTCGACACGTGGATTTTTACGGAAAAACGGGATTACCGTGGCTCGTCTTCGATTAACCATCGCTGGAGAGAGGTGCACCATGGTACTATTCCGTCTCAAATCCAAGCACGCATTTCTAAAATTGGTACGGCACTGTTTTGCCATTTTGGACGGATGTTGCACCTTGCACCGTGGATGTTGTACCCTGTAGATATCGATTATTCGGACGGCCATAACTTCTAGCTCGTTTAGAGTTACGGGAGCCATAACCTGTCATAACAAAGGCCTCGATGAGTTCTACGGCTTTGACAGATCTCAGCTGTCAACGAATAGATTAATGTCCAAAAAGGACAACCCGAATCTCAATCGGGTCTCGCAAGTTTTTTACCCTTCGTTTTTTCGACACGTGGATTTTTACGGTAAAACGGGAATACCGTGGCTCGTCTTCGATTCACCATCGCTGGAGAGTGGTGCACCATGGTACTGTTCCGTTTCAAATCCATACACGCATTTCGTAAAGTCGTATGGCACTGTTTCGCCATTTCGGACGGATGTTGCACCTTGCACCGTGGATGTTGCACCCTATAGATATCGATTATTCGGATGGCCATAACTTCTGGCTCGTTTAGAGTTACGGGAGCCATAACCTGTTATAACGAAGGCCTCGATGAGTTCTACGGCTTTGACAGCTCTCAGCCGTCAACGGATAGATTAATGGCCATAAACGACAACCCGAATCTGAATCGGGTCTCGCAAGTTTTTTACCCTTCGTTTTTACGACACGTGGATTTTTATGGTAAAACGGGATTACCGTGGCTCGTCTTCGATTCACCATCGCTCGAGAGTGGTGCACCATGGTACTGTTCCGTTTCAAATCCATACACGCATTTCTAAAAGTCGTACGGCACTGTTTCGCCATTTCGGACGGATGTTGCACCTTGCAACGTGGATGTTGCACCCTGTAGAAATCGATTATTCGGACGGCCATAACTTCTGACTCGTTTAGAGTTACGGGAGCCATAACCAGTCAAAACGAAGGCCACGATGAGTTCTATGGCTTTGACAGCTTTCAGCCATCAACGGATAGATTAATGCCCTAAAAGTACAACCCAAATCTCAATCGGGCCACGTAAATTTTTTACCCTTCGTTTTTTCGACACGTGGATTTTTACAGTAAAACGGGATTACCGTGGCTCGTCTTCGATTCACCATCGCTGGAGAGTGGTGCACCATGGTACTATTTCGTTTCAAATCCATACACGCATTTCTAAAAGTCGTACGGCACTGTTTTGCCATTTCGGACGGATGTTGCACCTTGCACCGTGCATGTTGCACCCTGTAGATATCGATTATTCGGACGGCCATAACTTCTGGCTCGTTTAGAGTCACGGAAGCCATAACCAGTCAAAACGAAGGCCTCGATGAGTTCTACGGCTTTGACAGCTCTCAACTGTCAACGGATAGATTAATTCCCAAAAAGGACAACCCGAATCTCAATCGGGACACGTAAGTTTTTTACCCTTCGTTTTTTCGACACGTGGATTTTTACGGTAAAATGGGATTACCGTGGCTCGTCTTCGATTAACCATCGCTGGAGAGTGGTGCACCTTGGTACTGTTCCGTTTCAAATCCATACACGCATTTCTTAAAGTCGTACGGCACTGTTTCGCCATTTCGGACGGATGTTGCACCTTGCACCGTGGATGTTGCACCCTGTAGATATCGATTATTCGGATGGCCATAACTTCTGGCTCCTTTAGAGTTGCGGGAGCGATAACCAGTCAAAACGAAGGCCTCGATGAGTTCTACGGCTTTGACAGCTTTCAGCCGTCAACGGGTATATTAATGCCCAAAAAGGACAACCCGAATCTCAATCGGGTCACGTAAGTTTTTTACCCTTCGTTTTTTTGACACGTGGATTTTTACAGTAAAACGGGATTACCGTGGCTCGTCTTCGATTCACCATCGCTGGAGAGTGGTGCACCATGGTACAGTTCCATCTCAAATCCAAGCACGCATTTCTAAAATTCGTACGGCACTGTTTCGCCATTTCGGACCGATGTTGCACCTTGCACCGGGGATGTTGCACCATGTAGATATCGATTATTTGAACGGCCATAACTTCTGGCTCGTTTAGAGTTACAGGAGCCATAACCTTTCAAAATGAAGGCCTCGATGAGTTCTACGGCTTTAACCACTTTCAGCCATCAAAGGATAGATTAATGCCCAAAAAGCACAACCCGAATCTCAATCGGGTCTCGTAAGTTTTTTACCCTTCGTTTTTTCGACATGTGGATTTTTACGGTAAAACGGGATTACCGTGGCTCGTCTTCGATTCACCATCGCTGGAGAGTGGTGCACCATGGTACTGTTCCGTTTCAAATCCATGCAAGCATTTCTAAAATTCGTACGGCACTGTTTGGCCATTTCGGACGAATGTTGCACCTTGCACCGTGGATGTTGCACCCTGTAGATATCGATTATTCGGACGGCCATAACTTCGAGCTCGTTTAGAGTTACGGGAGCCATAACCTGTCATAACGAAGGCCTCGATGAGTTCTACGGCTTTGACAGCTCTCAGCTGTCAACGAATATATTAATGTCCAAAAAGGACAACCCGAATCTCAATCGGGTCTCGCAAGTTTTTTACCCTTCGTTTTTTCGACACGTGGATTTTTACGGTAAATCGGGATTACCGTGGCTCGTCTTCGATTCACCATCGCTGGAGAGTGGTGCACCGTGGTACTTTTTCGTTTCAAATCCATACACGCATTTCTAAAAGTCGTACGGCACTGTTTCTCCATTTCTTACTGATGTTGCACCTTGCACCGTGGATGTTGCACCTTATAGATATCGATTATTCGGACGGCCACAACTTCTGGCTCGTTTAGAGTCACAGGAGCCATAACCAGTCAAAACAAAGGCCTCGATGAGTTTTACAGCTTTGACAGCTCTCAACCGTCAATGGATAGATTAATTCCCAAAAAGGACAACCCGAATCTCTATCGGGCCACGTAAGTTTTTTACCCTTCGTTTTTTCGACACGTGGATTTTTACGGTAAAACGGGATTACCGTGGCTCGTCTTCGATTAACCACCGCTGGAGAGTGGTGCACCATGATATTGTTCCATTTCAAATCCGTACACGCATTTCGTAAAGTCGTATGGCACTGTTTCGCCATTTCGGACGGATGTTGCACCTTGCACCGTGGATGTTGCACCCTGTAGATATCGATTATTGGGATGGCCATAACTTCTGGCTCGTTTAGAGTTACGGGAGCCATAACCTGTCATAAGGAAGGCCTCGATGAGTTCTACGGCTTTGATAGCTCTCAGCCGTCAACGGATAGATTAATGCCCATAAACGACAACCCGAATCTGAATCGGGTCTCGCAAGTTTTTTACCCTTTGTTTTTACGACACGTGGATTTTTACGGTAAAACGGGATTACCGTGGCTCGTCTTCAATTGACCATCGGTCGAGAGTGGTGCACCATGGTACTGTTCCGTTTCAAATCCATACACGCATTTCTAAAAGTCGTACGGCACTGTTTCGCCATTTCGGACGGTTGTTGCACCTTGCACCGTGGATGCTGCACCCTGTAGATATCGATTATTCGGACGGCCATAACTTCTGGCTCGTTTATAGTTACAGGAGCCATAACCAGTCAAAACGAAGGCCTCGATGAGTTCTATAGCTTTGACAGCTTTCAGCCATCAACGGATAGATTAATGCCCAAAAAGTACAACCCGAATCTCAATTGGGCCACGTAAATTTTTTACCCTACGTTTTTTCGACACGTGGATTTTTACGGTAAAACGGGATTACCGTTGCTCATCTTCGATTCCATCGCTGGAGAGTGGTGCACCATGGTACTGGTCCATTTCAAATCCATGCACGCATTTCTAAAAGTCGTACGGCACTGTTTCGCCATTTCGGACGGATGTTGCACCGTGCACCGTGGATGTTGCACCCTGTAGTTATCAATTATTCGGACGGCCATAACTTCTGGCTCGTTTAGAGTTACGGGAGCCATAACCAGTCAAAACGAAGGAAATGATGAGTTCCGCGGCTTTGACAACTTTCAGCCGTCAACGGATAGATTAATGCCCAAAAAGGACAACTGGAATCTCAATCGGGTCTCGTAGGTTTTTTACCCTTCGTTTTTTAGACACATGGATTTTTACGGTAAAACGGGATTACGTGGCTCGTCTTCGATTAACCATCGCTGGAGAATGGTGCACCATGGTACTGTTCCGTCTCAAATCCAAGCACGCATTTCTAAAATTCGTACGGCACTGTTTTGCCATTTCGGACGGATGTTGCACCTTGCACCGTGGATGTTGCACCCTGTAGATATCGATTATTCGGACGGCCATAACTTCTGGCTCGTTTAGAGTTACAGAAGCCATAACCTATCAAAACGAAGGCCTCGATGAGTTATAAGGCTTTGATAGCTTTCAGCCGTCAACGGATAGATTAATGCCCAAAAAGGACAACCCGAATCTCAATCGGGTCTCGCAAGTTTTTTATCCTTCTTTTTGTCGACACGTGGATTTTTACGGTAAAACGGGATTACCGTGGCTCGTCTTCGATTCACCATCGCTGGAGAGTGGTGCACCATGGTACTGTTCCATTTCAAATCCATGCATGTATTTCTAAAAGTCGTACGGCACTGTTTCTTCATTTCGAACGTATATTGCACCTTGCACCGTGGATGTTGCACCCTGTAGATATCGATTATTCTACGGCCGGGACGGCCATAACTTCTGGCTCGTTTAGAGTTACAGGAGCCATAACCAGTCAAAACGAAGGCCTTAATGAGTTCTACGGCTTTGACAGCTCTTAACCATCAACGGATAGATTAATTCCCAAAAAGGACAACCCGAATCTCAATCGGGTCACGTAGGTTTTTTACCCTTTGTTTTTTCGACACGTGGATTTTTACGGTAAAACGGGATTACCGTGGCTCGCCTTCGATTAACCATCGCTGGAGAGTGGTGCACCATGGCACTGTTCCGTTTCAAATCCGTACACGCATTTCTTAAAGTTGTACGGCACTGTTTCGCCATTTCGGACGGATGTTGCACCTTGCACCGTGGATGTTGCACCCTATAGATATCGATTATTCGGACGGCCATAACTTCTGGCTCGTTTAGAGTTACGAGAGCCTTAACCAGCCAAAACGAAGGCCTCGATGAGTTCTACAACTTTGACAGCTTTCAGCCGTCAACGGATAGATTAATGCCCAAAAAGGACAACTCGAATCTCAATCGGGTCACGTAAGTTTTTTACCCATCTTTTTTTCGACAAGTGGATTTTTACGGTAAAACGGGATTACCGTGGCTCATCTTCGATTCACCATCGCTGGAGAGTGGTGCACCATGGTACTGTTCCGTTTCAAATCCATGCACGCATTTCTAAAAGTCGTACGGCACTGTTTCGCCATTTCGGACGGATGTTGCACGTGCACCGAGGATGTTGCACCCTGTAGATATCGATTATTCGGACGGCCATAACTTCTGGCTCGTTTAGAGTTACGGGAGCCATAACCTGTCAAAACGAAGGAAACGATGAGTTCTACGGCTTTGAAACTTTCAGCCGTCAACGGATAGATTAATGCCCAAAAAGGACAACCGGAATCTCAATCGGGTCTCGTAAGTTTTTTACCCTTCGTTTTTTCGACACGTGGATTTTTACGGTAAAACAGGATTACCATGGCTTGTCTTCGATTCACCATCGCTGGAGAGAGGTGCACCATGGTACTGGTCCGTTTCAAATCCACTCACGCATTTCTAAAAGTCGTAGGGCACTGTTTCGCCATTTCGGACGGATGTTGCACCGTGCACCGTGGATGTTGCACCCTGTAGATATCGATTATTCGGACGGCCATAACTTCTGGCTCGTTTAGAGTTACGGGAGCCATAACCTGTCAAAACGAAGGAAACGATGAGTTCTACGGCTTTGACAACTTTCAGCCGTCAACGGATAGATTAATGCCCAAAAAGGACATCCGGAATCTCAATCGGGTCTCGTGAGTTTTTTACCCTTCGTTTTTTCGACACGTGGATTTTTACGGTAAAACGGGATTACGTGGCTCGTCTTCGATTAACCATCGTTGGAGAATAGTGCACCATGGTACTGTTCCGTCTCAAATCCAAGCACGCATTTCTAAAATTCGTACGGCACTATTTTGCCATTTCGGACGGATGTTGCACCTTGCACCGTCGATGTTGCACCCTGTAGATATCGATTATTCGGACGGCCATAACTTCTGGCTCGTTTAGAGTTACGGGAGCCATAACCTATCAAAACGAAGGCCACGATGAGTTCTACAGCTTTGATAGCTTTCAGCCGTCAACGGATAGATGAATGCCCAAAAAGGACAACCCGAATCTCAATCGGGCCACGTAAATTTTTTACCCTTCGTTTTTTCGACACGTGGATTTTTACGGTAAAACGGGATTACCGTGGCTCGTCTTCGATTTACCATCGCTGGAGAGTGGTGCACCGTGGTACTGTTCCGTTTCAAATCCATGCACGCATTTCTAAAAGTCGTACGGCATTGTTTCACCATTTCGGACGGATGTTGCACCTTGCACCGTGGATGTTGCACCCTGTAGATATCGATTATTCGGATGGCCATAACTTCTGGCTCGTTTAGAGTTACGGGAGCCAAAACCTGTCATAACGAAGGCCTCGATGAGTTCTACGTCTTTGACAGCTCTCAGCCGTCAACGGATAAACTAATGCCCATAAACGAAAACCCGAATCCGAATCGGGTCTCGTAAGTTTTTTACCCTTCGTTTTTTCGACACGTGGATTTTTACGGTAAAACGGGATTACCGTGGCTCGTCTTCGATTCACCATCGCTGGAGAGTGGTGCACCGTGGTACTGTTTCGTTTCAAATCCATACACGTATTTCTAAAAGTCGTACGGCACTGTTTCTCCATTTCGGACGGATGTTGCACCTTGCACCGCGGATGTTGCACCCTGTAGATATCGATTATTCGGACGGCCATAACTTCTGGCTCGTTTAGAGTTACGGGAGCCATAACCAGTCAAAACGAAGGCCTCGATGAGTTCTACGGCTTTGACAGCTTTCAGCCATCAACGGATATATTAATGCCCAAAAAGGACGACCCGAATCTCAATCGGGTCACGTAAGTTTTTTACCCTTCGTTTTTTCGACACGTGGATTTTTACGGTAAAACAGGATTACCATGGCTTGTCTTCGATTCACTAGCGCTGGAGAGTGGTGCACCATGGTGCAGTTCCGTCTCAAATCCAAGCACGCATTTCTAAAATTCATACGGCACTGTTTCGCCATTTCGGACCATTCATGCACACTGTCTTCGATTAACCATTTCGATTATTCGTACGGCACGCAAGCTCTCAGCCGTCAACGAATAGATTAATGCCCAAAAAGGACAACCCGAATCTTAATCGGGTCTCGCAAGTTTTTTACCCTTCATTTTTTCGACACGTGGATTTTTACGGTAAAACGGGATTACCGTGTCTCGTCTTTGATTCACCATCGGTGGAGAGTGGTGCACCATGGTACTATTTCGTTTCAAATCCATACATGCATTTCTAAAAGTCGTACGGCACTGTTTCGCCATTTCGGACGGATGTTGCACCTTGCACCTTGGATGTTGCACCATGTAGATATCGATTATTCGGACGGCCATAACTTCTGGCTCGTTTAGAGTTACGGAAGCCATGACTAGTCAAAACGAAGGCCTCGATGAGTTCTATGGCTTTGACAGCTCTCAACTGTTAACGGATAGATTAATTCCCAAAAAGGACAACCCGAACCTCAATCGGATCACGTAAGTTTTTTACCCTTCGTTTTTTCGACACGTGGATTTTTACGGTAAAACGGGATTACCGTGGCTCGTCTTCGATTAACCATTGCTGGAGAGTGGTGCACCATGGTATTGTTCCGTTTCAAATCCATACACGCATTTCTTAAAGTCGTACGGCACTGTTTCGCCATTTCGGACGGATGTTGCACCTTGCACCGTGGATGTTGCACCATGTAGATATCGATTATTCGGACGGCCATAACTTCTGGCTCGGTTAGAGTTACGGGAGCCATAACCAGTCAAAACGAAGGCCTCGATGAGTTCTACGGCTTTGACAGCTTTCAGCCGTCAACGGATATATTAATGCCCAAAAAGGACAACCCGAATCTCAATCGGGTCACGTAAGTTTTTTACCCTTTGTTTTTTCGACAAGTGGATTTTTACGGTAAAACGGGATTACCGTGGCTCGTCTTCGATTCACCATCGCTGGAGAGTGGTGCACCATGGTACCGTTCCGTCTCAAATCCAAGCACGCATTTCTAAAATTCGTACGGCACTGTTTCACCATTTCGGACCGATGTTGCACCTTGCACCGTGGATGTTGCACCATGTAGATATCGATTATTTGAACGGCCATAACTTCTGGCTCGTTTAGAGTTACGGGAGCCATAACCTGTCAAAATGAAGGCCTCGATGAGTTCTACGGGTTTGACCGCTTTCAGCCGTCAACGGATAGATTAATGCCCAAAAAGGACAACCCGAATCTCAATCGGGTCTCGTAAGTTTTTTACCCTTCGTTTTTTCGACACGTGGTCTTTTACTGTAAAACGGGATTACCGTGGCTCGTCTTCGATTAACCATCGCTGGAGAGTGGTGCACCATGGTACTGTTCCGTCTCAAATCCAAGCACGCATTTCTAATATTCGCACGGCACTGTTTTGCCATTTCGGACGGATGTTGCACCTTGCACCGTGGATGTTGCACCCTGTAGATATCGATTATTCGGACGGCCATAACTTCTGGCTCGTTTAGAGTTACGGGAGCCATAACCTGTCATAACGAAGGCCTCGATGAGTTCTATGGCTTTGACAGCTCTCAACTGTCAACGAATAGATTAATGCCCAAAAAGGACAACCCGAATCTCAATCGGGTCTCGCAAGTTTTTTACCCTTTGTTTTTTCAACACGTGGATTTTTACGGTAAAACGGAATTACCGTGCCTCGTCTTCGATTCACCATCACTGGTGAGTGGTGAACCATGGTACTGTTCCATATCAAATCCATGCACGCATTTCTAAAAGTCGTACGACACTGTTTCGCCATTTCGGATGGATGTTGCACCTTGCACCGTGGATGTTGCACCCTGTTTATATTGATTATTTGGACTGCCATTACTTCTGGATCGTTTAGAGTTACGGGAGCCATAACCTGTCATAACGAAGGCCTCGATGAGTTCTACGGCTTTGACAGCTCTCAGACGTCAATGAATAGATTAATGCCCAAAAAGGACAACCCGAATCTCAACCGGGTCTCGCAAGTTTTTTACCCATCGTTTTTTCGACACGTGGATTTTTACGGTAAATTGGGATTACCGTGGCTCGTCTTCGATTCACCATCGCTGGAGAGTGGTGCACCATGGTATTGTTTCGTTTCAAATCCACACACGCATTTCTAAAAGTCGTACGGCACTGTTTCGCCATTTCGGACGGATGTTGCACCTGGCACCGTGGATGTTGCACCTTGTAGATATCGATTATTCGGACGGCCATTACTTCTGGCTCGTTTAGAGTCACAGGAGCCATAACCAGTTAAAACGAAAGCCTCGATGAGTTCTACGGCTTTGACAGCTCTCAACCGTCAACGGATAGATTAATTCCTAAAAAGGACAACCGGAATCTCAATCGGGCCACGTAAGTTTTTTAGCCTTCGTTTTTTCGACACGTGGATTTTTACCGTAAAACGGGATTACCGTGGCTCGTCTTCGATTAACCATCGCTGGAGAGTGGTGCACCATGGTACTGTTCCGTCTCAAATCCAAGCATTTCGTAAAGTCGTAAGGCACTGTTTCGCCATTTCGGACGGATGTTGCACCTTGCACCGTGGATGTTGCACCCTGTAGATATCGATTATTCGAATGGCCATAACTTCTGGCTCGTTTAGAGTTACGGGAGCCATAACCTGTCATAACGAAGGCCTCGATGAGTTCTACGGTTTTGATAGCTCTCAGCCGTCAACGGATAGATTAGTGCCTATAAATGAAAATCCGAATCTGAATCGGGTCTCGCAAGTTTTTTACCCTTTGTTTTTTCGACACGTGGATTTTTACGGTAAAACGGGATTACCGTGGCTCGTCTTTGATTCACCATCGCTCGAGAGTGGTGCACCATGGTACTGTTCCGTTTCAAATCCATACACGTAAGTTTAGAGTTACGGGAGCCATAACCAGTCAAAGCGAAGTCCTCGATGAGTTCTACGGCTTTGACAGCTTTCAACCGTCAACGGATATATTAATGCCAAAATAGGACAACCTGAATCTCAATCGGGTCACGTAAGTTTTTTACCCTTCGTTTATTTGACACGTGGATTTTTACTGTAAAACGGGATTACCGTGGCTCGTCTTCGATTCACCAACACTGGAGAGTAGTGCACCATGGTACTGTTTCGTTTCAAATCCATACACGTATTTCTAAAAGTCGTACGGCACTGTTTCGCCACTTCGGACGGATGTTGCACCTTGCACCGTGGATGTTGCACCCTGTGGATATGGATTATTCGGACGGCCATAACTTCTGGCTCGTTTAGAGTTACGGGAGCCATAACATGTCAAAACGAAGGAAACGATGAGTTCTACGGCTCTCACAGCTTTCAGCCATCAACGGACAGATTAATGCCCAAAAAGGACAACCCGAATATCAATCTGGTCTCGTAATCTTTTTACCCTTCGTTTTTTCGACACGTGGATTTTTACGGTAAAACGGGATTACCGTGGATCGTCTTCGATTAACCATCGCTGGAGAGTGGTGCACCATGGCACTGTTCCGTCTCAAATCCAAGCACGCATTTCTAAAATTCGTAAGGCACTGTTTTGCCATTTCGGACGGATGTTGCACCTTGCACCGTGGATGTTGCACCCTGTAGATATCGATTATTCGGACGGCCATAACTTCTGGCTCGTTTAGAGTTACGAGAGCCATAACCAGTCAAAACGAAGGCCTTGATGAGTTCTACGGCTTTGACATCTTTCTGCCGTCAACGGATATATTAATGCCCAAAAAGGACAACCCGAATCTCAATCGGGTCACGTAAGTTTTTTACCCTTCGTTTTTTCGACACGTGGATTTCTACGGTAAAACAGGATTACCATGGCTTGTCTTCGATTCACCATCGCTGGAGAGTGGTGCACCATGGTACAATTCCGTCTCAAATCCAAGCACGCATTTCTAAAATTCATACAACACTGTTTCGCCATTTCGGACTGATGTTGCACCTTGCACCTGGATGTTGCACCATGTAGATATCGATTATTTGAACGGCCATAACTTCTGGCTCGTTTAGAATTACGGGAGCCACAACCTGTCAAAACGAAGGCCTCGATGAGTTATACGGCTTTGATCGCTTTCAGCCGTCAACGTATAGATTAATTCCCAAAAAGGACAACCCGAATCTCAATCGGGTCTCGAAAGTTTTTTACCCTTCGTTTTTTCGACACGTGGATTTTTACGGTAAAACGGGATTACCGTGGCTCGTCTTCGATTAACCATCGCTGGAGAGTGGTGCACCATGGTACCGTTCCGTCTCAAATCCAAGCACGCATTTCTTAAATTCGTACGGCACTGTTTTGCCATTTCGGACGGATTTTGCACCTTGCACCGTGGATGTTGCACCCTGTAGATATCGATTATTCGGACGGCCATAACTTCTGGCTCGTTTATAGTTACGGGAGCCATAACCTGTCGTAATGAAGTCCTCGATGAGTTCTACGGCTTTGACAGCTCTCAGACGTCAACGAATAGATTAATGCCCAAAAAGGACAACCCGAATCTCAATCGGGTCTCGCAAGTTTTTTATCCTTCTTTTCGTCGACACGTGGATTTTTACGGCAAAACGGGATTACCGTGGCTCGTCTTCGATTCACCACCGCTGGAGAGTGGTGCACCATGGTACTGTTCCGTTTCAAATCCATGCACGCATTTCTAAAAGTCGTACGGCACTGTTTCTCCATTTCGAACGTATGTTGCACCTTGCACCGTGGATGTTGCACCTAGTAGATATCGATTATTCGGACGGCCATAACTTCTGGCTCGTTTAGAGTTACGGGAGCCATAACCTGTCATAACGAAGGCCTCGATCATTTCTACGGCTTTGACAGCTCTCAGCCGTCAACGAATAGATTAATGCCCAAAAAGGACAACCCGAATCTCAATCGGGCCCCGCAAGTTTTTTACTCTTTGTTTTTTCGACACGTGGATTTTTACGGTAAAACGAGATTACCGTGGCTCGTCTTCGATTCACCATCGCTGGAGAGTGGTGCACCATGGTACTGTTTCGTTTCAAATCCATACACGCATTTCTAAAAGTCGTACGACACTGTTTCGCCATTTCGGACGGATGTTGCACCTTGCACCGTGGTTGTTGCACCCTGTAGATATCGATTATTCGGACGGCCATAACTTCTGGCTCGTTTAGAGTTACGGGAGCCATAACTAGTCAAAACGAAGGTCTCGATGAGTTCTACGGCTTTGACAGCTCTCAACCATCAACGGATTGATTAATTCCCAAAAAGGACAACCCGAATCTCAATCGGGTCACGTAAGTTTTTTACCCTTTGTTTTTTCGACACGTGGGTTTTTACGGTAAAACGGGATTACCGTGGCTCGTCTTCGATTAACCATCGCTGGAGAGTGGTGCACCATGGTACTGTTCCGTTTCAAATCCATACACGCATTTCTTAAAGTCGTACGACACTGTTTCGCCATTTCGAACGGATGTTGCACCTTGCACCGTGGATGTTGCACCCTATAGATAACGATTATTCGGACGGCCATAACTTCTGGCTCGTTTAGAGTTACGGGAGCCATAACCAGTAAAAACGAAGGCCTCGATGAGTTCTACGGCTTTGACAGCTTTCAGCCGTCAACGGATATATTAATGCCCAAAAAGGACAACCCGAATCTCAATCGGGTCACGTAAGTTTTTTACCCTTCTTTTTTTCGACAAGTGGATTTTTACGGTAAAACGGGATTACCGTGGCTCGTCTTCGATTCACCAGCGCTGGAGAGTGGTGCACCATGGTACTGTTCCTTCTCAAATCCAAGTTTCTTAAAGTCGTACGACACTGTTTCGCCATTTCGGACGGATGTTGCACCTTGCACCGTGGATGTTGCACCATGTATATATCGATTATCTGAACGGCCATAACTTCTGGCTCGTTTAGAGTTACTGGAGCCATAACCTGTCAAAACGAAGGCCTCGATAAGTTCTACGGCTTTGACCGCTTTCAGCCGTCAACGGATAGATTAAAGCCCAAAAAGGACAACCCGAATCTCAATCGGGTCTCGTAAGTTTTTTACCCTTAGTTTTTCGGCACGTGGATTTTTACGGTAAAACGGGATTACCGTGGCTCGTCTTCGATTCACCGTCACTGGAGAGTGGTGCACGCATTTCTAAAAGTCGTACGGCACTGTTTCGCCATTTCGGACGGATATTGCACCTTGCAACGTGGATGTTGCACCCTATAGATATCGATTATTCGGACGGTCATAACTTCTGGCTCGTTTAGAGTTACGGGAGCCATAACCTGTCGTAACGAAGGCCTCGATGAGTTCTACGGCTTTGACAGCTCTCAGCCGTCAACGAATAGATTAATGCCCAAAAAGGACAACCCGAATCTTAATCGGGTCTCGCATGTTTTTTACCCTTCGTTTTTTCGACACGTAGATTTTTACGGTAAAACGAGATTACCGTGGCTCGTCTTTGATTCACCATCGCTGGAGAGTGGTGCACCTTGGTACTTTTTCGTTTCAAATCCATACACGCATCTCTAAAAGTCATACGGCACTGTTTCGCCATTTCGGACGGATGTTGCACCTTGCACCGTGGATGTTGCACCATGTAGATATCGATTATTCGGACGGCCATAACTTCTGGCTCGTTTAGAGTTACGGAAGCCATAACTAGTCCAAACGAATGCCTCGATGAGTTCTACGGCTTTGATAGCTCTCAAACGTCAACTGATAGATTAATTCCCAAAAAGGACAACCCGAATCTCAATCGGGTCACGTAAGTTTTTTACCCTTCGTTTTTTCGACACGTGGATTTTTACGGTAAAACGGGATTACCGTGGCTCGTCTTCGATTAACCATTGCTGGAGAGTGGTGCACCATGGTATTGTTCCGTTTCAAATCCGTACACGCATTTCTTAAAGTCGTACGGCACTGTTTCGCCATTTCGGACGGATGTTGCACCTTGCACCGTGGATGTTGCACAATGTAGATATCGATTATTCGGACGGTCATAACTTCTGGCTCGTTTAGACTTACGGGAGCCATAACCAGTCAAAACGTAGGCCTCGATGAGTTCTACGGCTTTGACAGCTTTCAGCCGTCAACGGATATATTAATGCCCAAAAAGGACAACCCGTATCTCAATCGGGTCACGTAAGTTTTTTACCCTTCGTTTTTTCGACACGAGGATTTTTACGGTAAAACGGGATTACCGTGGCTCGTCTTCAATTCACCATCGCTGGAGAGTGGTGCACCATGGTACTGTTCCGTCTCAAATCCAAGCACGCATTCTAAAATTCGTACGACACTGTTTCGCCCTTTCGGACCGATGTTGCACCTTGCACCGTGGATGTTGCACCCTGTAGATATCGATTATTCGGACGGCCATAATTTCTGGCTCGTTTAGAGTTACGGGAGCCAGAACCTGTCATAACGAAGGCCTCGATGAGTTCTATGGCTTTGACAGCTCTCAGCCGTCAATGAATAGATTAATGCCCAAAAAGGACAACCCGAATCTCAATCTGGTCTCGCAAGTTTTTTACCCTTCGTTTTTTTCGACACGTGGATTTTTACGGTAAAACGGGATTACCGTGGCTCGTCTTCGATTCACCATCGCTGGAGAGTGGTGCACCATGGTACTGTTCCATTTCAAATCCATGCACGCATTTCTAAAAGTCGTACGACACTGTTTCGCCATTTCGGATGGATGTTGCACCTTGCACCGTGGATGTTGCACCTGTTTATATTGATTATTTGGACGGCCATAACTTCTGGATCGTTCAGAGTTACGGGAGCCATAAACTGTCATAACGAAGGCCTCGATGAGTTCTATGGCTTTGACAGCTCTCAGACGTCAATGAATAGATTAATGCCCAAAAAGGACAACCCGAATCTCAACCGGGTCTCGCAAGTATTTTACCCATCGTTTTTTCGACACGTGAATTTTTACGGTAAATCGGGATTACCGTGGCTCGTCTTCGATTCACCATCGCTGGAGAGTGGTGCACCATGGTATTGTTTCGTTTCAAATCCATACACGCATTTCTAAAAGTCGTACGGCACTGTTTCGCCATTTCGGACGGATGTTGCACCTTGCACCGTGGATGTTGCACCTTGTAGATATCGATTATTCGGACGGCCATAACTTCTGGCTCGTTTAGAGTCACAGGAGCCATAACCAGCAAAAACGAAGGCCTCGATGAGTTCTACGGCTTTGACAGCTCTGAACCGTCAACGGATAGATTAATTCCCAAAAAGGACAACCCGAATCTCAATCGGGCCACGTAAGTTTTTTACCCTTCGCTTTTTCGACACGTGGATTTTTACGGTAAAACGGGATTACCGTGGCACGTCTTCGATTAACCATCGCTGGAGAGTGTTGCACCATGGTACTGTTCCATTTCAAATCCATACACGCATTTCGTAAAGTCGTAAGGCACTGTTTCGCCATTTCAGACGGATGTTGCACCTTGCACCGTGGATGTTGCACCCAGTAGATATCGATTATTCGGATGGCCATAACTTCTAGCTCGTTTAGAGTTACGGGAGCCATAACCTGTCATAACGAAGGCCTCGATGAGTTCTACGGCTTTGACAGCTCTCAGCCGTCAACGGATAGATTAATGCCCATAAACGAAAACCCGAATCTGAATCGGGTCTCGCATGTTTTTTACCCTTCGTTTTTTCGACACGTGGATTTTTACGGTAAAACGGGATTACTTTGGCTCGTCTTCGATTCACCATCACTCGAGAGTGGTGCACCATGGTACTGTTCCGTTTCAAATCCATACACGCATTTCTAAAAGTCGTACGACACTGTTTCCCCATTTCGGACGGATGTTGCACCTTGCACCGTGTATGTTGCACCCTGTACATATCGATTATTGGGACGGCCATAACTTCTGGCTCGTTTAGAGTTACGGGAGGCATAACTAGTCAAAACGAAGGCCTCGATGAGTCAGCCGTCAACGGATAGATTAATGCCCAAAAAGGACAACCCGAATCTCAATCGGGCCACGTAAATTTTTTACCCTTCGTTTTTTCGGCACGTGGATTTTTACGGTAAAACGGGATTACCGTGGCTCATCTTCGATTCACCATCGCTGGAGAGTGGTGCACCATGGTACTGGTCCGTTTCAAATCCATGCATGCATTTCTAAAAGACGTACGGCACTGTTTCGCCATTTCGGACGGATGTTGCACCGTGCACCGTGGATGTTGCACCCTGTAGATATCGATTATTCGGACGGCCATAACTTCTGGTTTGTTTTTTCGACACGTGGATTTTTACGGTAAAACGGGATTACCGTGGCACGTCTTCGATTAACCATCGCTGGAGAGTGTTGCACCATGGTACTGTTCCGTTTCAAATCCATACATGCATTTCGTAAAGTCGTAAGGCACTGTTTCGCCATTTCGGACGGATGTTGCACCTTGCGCCGTCGATGTTGCACCCTGTAGATATCGATTATTCGGATGGCCATAACTTCTAGTTCGTTTAGAGGTACGGGAGCCATAACCTGTCATAACGAAGGCCTTGATGAGTTATATGGCTTTGACAGCTCTCAGCCGTCAACGAATAGATTAATGCCCAAAAAGGACAACCCGAATCTCAATCGGGCCTCGCAAGTTTTTTACCCTTCGTTTTTTCGACACGTGGATTTTTACGGTAAAACGGGATTACCGTGGCTCGTCTTCGATTCACCATCGCTGAGAGTGGTGCACCATGGTACTGTTTCGTCTCAAATCCATACACGCATTTCTAAAAGTCGTACGGCACTGTTTCGCCATTTCGGACGGATGTTGCACCTTGCACCGTGGATGTTGCACTCTGTAGATATCGATTATTCGGACGACCATAACTTCTGGCTCGTTCAGAGTTACGGGAGCCATAACCAGTCAAAACGAAGGCCTCGATGAGTTCTAGGGCTTTGACAGCTCTTAGCCATCAACGGATAGATTAATGCCCAAAAAGGACAACCTGAATCTCAATCGGGTCTCGTAAGTTTTTTACCCTTCGTTTTTTCAACACGTGGATTTTTACGGTAAAACAGGATTACCGTGGCTCGTTTTCGAGTAACCATCGCTGGAGAGTGGTGCACCATGGCACTGTTCCGTCTCAAATCCAAGCACGCATTTCTAAAATTCGTACGGCACTGTTTTGCCATTTCGGACGGATGTTGCACCTTGCACTGTGGATGTTGCACCCTGTAGATATCGATTATTCGGACGGCCATAACTTCTGGCTCGTTTAGAGTTACGAGAGCCATAACCAGTCAAAACGAAGGCCTCGATGAGTTCTACGGCTTTGACAGCTTTCAGCCGTCAACGGATATATTAATGCCCAAAAAGGACAACCCGAATCTCAATCGGGTCACGTAAGTTTTTTACCCTTCGTTTTTTCGACACGTGGATTTTTACGGTAAAACAGGATTACCATGGCTTATCTTCGATTCACCATCGCTGGAGAGTGGTGCACCATGGTACAGTTCCGTCTCAAATCCAAGCATGCATTTCTATAATTCATACGGCACTGTTTCGCCATTTCGGACTGATGTTGCACCTTGCACCTGGATGTTGCACCATGTAGATATCGATTATTTGAACGGTAATAACTTCTGGCTCGTTTAGAGTTACGGGAGCCATAACCTGTCAAAACGAAGGCCTCGATGAGTTATACGGCTTTGATCGCTTTCAGCCGTCATCTCTCCTTCCCCCCTCCCCCCCCCCCCCCCCCCTCCCCCCCCCCCCCCCCCCCCCCCCCCCCCCTTCGTTTTTTCGACACGTGGATTTTTACGGTAAAACGGGATTACCGTTGCTCGTCTTCGATTAACCATCGCTGGAGAGTGGTGCACCATGGTACTGTTCCGTCTCAAATCCAAGCAAGCATTTCTAAAATTCGTACGGCACTGTTTTGCCATTTCGGACGGATGTTGCACCTTGCACCGTGATGTTGCACCCTGTAGATATCGATTATTCGGACGGCCATAACTTCTGGCTCGTTTATAGTTACGGGAGCCATAACCTATCGTAATAAAGTCCTCGATGAGTTCTACGGCTTTGACAGCTCTCAGCCGTCAACGAATAGATTAATGCCCAAAAAGGACAACCCGAATCTCGATCGGGTCTCGCAAGTTTTTTATCCTTCTTTTTGTCGACACGTGGATTTTTACGGTAAAACGGGATTACCGTGGCTCGTCTTCGATTCACCATCGCTGGAGAGTGGTGCACCATGGTACTGTTCCGTTTCAAATCCATGCACGCATTTCTAAAAGTCGTACGGCACTGTTTCGCCATTTCGAACGTATGTTGCACCTTGCACCGTGGATGTTGCACCCTGTAGATATCGATTATTCGGACGGCCATAACTTCTGGCTCGTTTAGAGTTACGGGAGCCATAACCTGTCATAACGATGGCCTCGATCATTTCTACGGCTTTGACAGCTCTCAGCCGTCAACGAATAGATTAATGCCCAAAAAGGACAACCCGAATCTCAATCGGGTCTCGCAAGTTTTTTACCCTTCGTTTTTTCGACACGTGGATTTTTACGGTAAAACGAGATTACCGTGGCTCGTCTTCGATTCACCATCGCTGGAGAGTGGTGCACCATGGTAATGTTTCGTTTCAAATCCATACACGCATTTCTAAAAGTCGTACGACACTGTTTCGCCATTTCGGACGGATGTTGCACCTTGCACCGTGGATGTTGCACCCTATAGATATCGATTATTCGGACGGCCATAACTTCTGGCTCGTTTAGAGTTACAGGAGCCATAACCAGTCAAAAGGAAGGCCTCGATGAGTTCTGCGGCTTTGACAGCTCAACCATCAACGGATTGATTAATTCATCTATACTTCCTCCCCCACCTCCACATCCCCTCAAACATCCCCCCCCCCCTACCCACATCTTCCCCCATCACCTATCCCCCCCTCCCCCTCCTCCCCCCCACGTCTTCGATTAACCATCGCTGGAGAGTGGTGCACCATGGTACTGTTCCGTTTCAAATCCGTACACGCATTTCTTAAAGTCGTACGACACTGTTTCGCCATTTCGGACGGATGTTGCACCTTGCACCGTGGATGTTGCACCCCATAGATATCGATTATTCGGACGGCCATAACTTCTGGCTCGTTTATAGTTACGGGAGCCATAACCAGTCAAAACGAAGGCCTCGATGAGTTCTACGGCTTTGACAACTTTCAGCCGTCAACGGATATATTAATGCCCAAAAAGGACAACCCGAATCTCAATCGGGTCACGTAAGTTTTTCACCCTTCTTTTTTTCGACAAGTGGATTTTTACGGTAAAACGGGATTACCGTGACTCGTCTTCGATTCACCAGCGCTGGAGAGTGGTGCACCATGATATTGTTCCTTCTCAAATCCAACCATGCATTTCTAAAATTCGTACGGCACTATTTCGCCATTTCGGACTAATGTTGCACCTTGCACCGTTGATGTTGCACCATATAGATATCGATTATTTGAACGGCCATAACTTCTGGCTCGTTTAGAGTTACTGGAGCCATAACCTGTCAAAACGAAGGCCTCGATAAGTTCTACGGCTTTGACCGCTTTCAGCCGTCAACGGATAGATTAAAGCCCAAAAAGGACAACCCGAATCTCAATCGGGTCTCGTAAGTTTTTTACCCTTAGTTTTTCGGCACGTGGATTTTTACGGTAAAACGGGATTACCGTGGCTCGTCTTCGATTCACCGTCGCTGGAGAGTGGTGCAAAATGGTACTGTTCCGTTTCAAATCCATGCATGCATTTCTAAAAGTCGTACGGCACTGTTTCGCCATTTCGGACGGATGTTGCACCTTGCACCGTGGATGTTGCACCCTATAGATATCGATTATTCGGACGGTCATAACTTCTGGCTCGTTTAGAGTTACGGGAGCCATAACCTCTCATAATGAAGGCCTCGACGAGTTCTACGGCTTTGACAGCTCTCAACCGTCAACGAATAGACTAATGCCCAAAAAGGACAACCCGAATCTTAATCGGGTCTCGCAAGTTTTTTACACTTCGTTTTTTCGACACGTGGATTTTACGGTAAAACGGGATTACCGTAGCTCGTCTTTGATTCACCATCGCTGGAGAGTGGTGCACCATGGTACTTTTTCGTTTCAAATCCATACACGCATCTCTAAAAGTCGTACGACACTGTTTCGCCATTTCGGACGGATGTTGCACCTTGCACCGTGGTTGTTGCACTATGTAGATATCGATTATTTGGACGGCCATAACTTCTGGCTCGTTTAGAGTTACGGAAGCCATAACTAGTCCAAACGAAGGCCTCGATGAGTTCTACGGCTTTGACAGCTCTCAACCGTCAACGGATAGATTAATTCCCAAAAAGGACAACCCGAATCTCAATCGGGTCACGTAAGTTTTTTACCCTTCGTTTTTTCGACACGTGGATTTTTACGGTAAAACGGGATTACCGTGGCTCGTCTTCGATTAACCATTGCTGGAGAGTGGTGCACCATGGTATTGTTCCGTTTCAAATCCATACACGCATTTCTTAAAGTCGTACGGCACTGTTTCGCCATTTCGGACGGATGTTGCACCTTGCACTATGGATGTTGCACCATGTAGATATCGATTATTCGGACGGCCATAACTTCTGGCTCGTTTAGACTTACGGGAGCCATAACCAGTCAAAACGAAGGCCTCGATGAGTTCTACGGCTTTGACAGCTTTCATCCGTCAGCTGATATATTAATGCCCAAAAAGAACAACCCGAATCTCAATCGGGTCACGTAAGTTCTTTACCCTTCGTTTTTTCGACACGTGGATTTTTACGGTAAAACGGGATTACCATGGCTCGTCTTCGATTCACCATCGCTGGAGAGTGGTGCACCATGGTACTGTTCCATTTCAAATCCATGCACGCATTTCTAAAAGTCGTACGACACTGTTTCACCATTTCAGATGGATGTTGCACCTTGCACCGTGTGTTTGCGCCAAAATTGGTCACAAACACCCAATATCACGAAAGCACCCGTTTGCGTATTCAACTTGATAATAATCAACACAGAACTCAGCAACAATCAATATAGAATTCAGCTCTAGGTAACAAGTCACAGTAATTCACAAACAACAATCACAAACACAGGATTTATAGTGGTTCGGCGTTCGTGCCTACGTCCACTTTGAAGGATTTCTCTTTATTGCTTTGCTCGATTCAATCGATTACAACGGATTATAATTGATAATAGCATTGAAATCTGAATACAACAGTGATTCTGGTGAATAGATTTGAATCCGGCAGAGTCTCAGCGTTCAATGGCAGAAGTTCTCGGAAGATCCCTTTTCTGAAGGCTTCAGGGTGCTATTTATAGGCGTTGGAGGCCCAGATCTGGCTGAAACCTCGGGAGACCTCTTCTGGCACGTGAGTGGGCCCACGCGACCGACCCCACCGAGTTTCGTCTTGATATGACATCGATTCGAAGTCATTTCGAACCCATCAAGAAATGGTCCAATCGAGCTGAAACTTGGCAGGAACAATCTTTACCTTGTATGGAGGCTACTGTGAAAATTTGGTTGCATTTGGATGTGTGGTTGAGGAGATATGATCGGTTCGAAATGGTGTTTCTCGGTTGGCTGTGGAGTTCGAACCCATCATCTTCGAAACCATGACTTCGAATCCATGGTCACACGTGATTCTGCAGTGACGTGGCGCGTGCTCCTCGAATCGATCCTGTTTTGTCTCCGAGTTGACCGCTTCGCACCCATGGATTTCGCCTCGTTCGTATCGTGGGGCGACACGTCATCCAAGTTAGCTGACTTGGTGGGTATGAACAAGTGAATGTCCCTGGGTTCGAATGCGACCGTTTCGAACTAAGGTGTACTCGTGGGTTCGAAATCGATCGATTCGAACAAGATCGATTCGAAGCGACTTGGATTCGAAGCTGGTGGGCTTGAATGGATTCGAAGATGATGGTTTCGAATGTGATGGAGTCGAAGTTAATGGTTGTGAGGCAGGCACTGGTTGATGGATTCGAACAAGATGGGTTCGAAGGAAGGATGCCGGATGGGTTCGAACTGGATGGTTTCGAGGTAGGGGTATTGGATGGGTTCGAAGGTGATGGTTTCGAACCAGACAACGACTACCTCTCTCAAATTGAATCCATCATATCTTGAGCGTACGGACTCGGATTGACCTGAAATTTGAAATGACGACTCCTTTGATCTTTCTTGTCATGTCCTATCAATTTTGGCCTGTTCCAGACTCGGACAAAATTCAACGATATCCATAGCAAAGTGAAGTATAACCAATCTCTGAGATGAACTGTCTTTTGTTTTCGATCAATCTTTTGGTATCACGGCTTTGCCAAAAAGCGGGATAACATTTTGCCCCCCAAAACATGCCTTGCGGTAGGAAGGTGTGTTTTGTAATGCTTCGAGTTGGATGTTCGTATCCGTTCATCAACCTGCAAAGAACTTGATAGTTTTCATATGGCCTCAAATGACGATCGTTCAGGATCGAGCCATTTGGGATGAAGCGCGGTCGTTCGCGGTCAAGCGCTCAACTTCAAATGACGATCGTTCGTGATCGAGTCATTCGAGGTGAAGTGCGACCGTGCGCGGTCGAGCGTATGAATCCATGCGCCGATCGTTCGAGATCGTATGCTGTTTAAGGTGAATCGGGACCGTTCGCGGTCCGTGCCGTTCGTGGCATAGGATGGAATAGGACCGTTCGCGGTCGATACTATTCATGGCAAAAGATTGAATGGGACCGTTCGCGGTCGATGCCGTTCGCGGCAATTGATGATCATTCGCGACCAAGTGCCGTTCAAGGCGAATGGTGACCGTTCGAGGTCGGATTTTACAATTAGTGAACCATGACCGTTCACGGTCGGTGCAATTCAAGGCAGAAAGTGATCGTTCGCGATCGTGTGCCGTTCGAGGCAAATTTGTGACCGTTCGCGGTCGGATGTTGGACCTCAAGTGACGACCATAACTTCTGGGTCGTTTAGATTTACGAGAGCCATAACCTGTAAAAACGAAGGCCTCGATGAGTTCTACATCTTTGACAGCTTTGACAGCTTTCAACCGTCAATGGATGTATTAATGCCCAAAAAGGACAACCCAAATCTCAATCGGGTCACGTAAGTTTTTTACCCGTCGTTTATTCGACACGTGGATTTTTACGGTAAAACGGGATTACCGTGGCTCGTCTTCGATTAACCATCGCTGGAGAGTGGTGCACCATGGTACTGTTCCGTTTCAAATCCATACACGCATTTCTTAAAGTCGTACGGCACTGTTTCACCATTTCGGACGGATGTTGCACCTTGCACCGTGGATGTTGCACCCTGTAGATATCGATTATTCGGATGGCCATAACTTCTGGCTCGTTTAGAGTTACGGGAGCCATAACCTGTCATAACGAAGGCCTCGATGAGTTCTACGGCTTTGACAGGTCGCAGCCGTCAACAGATAGATTAGTGCCCAAAAACGACAACCCGAATCTCAATCGGGTCTCGCAAGTTTTTTACCCTTCGTTTTTTCGACACGTGGATTTTTACGGTAAAACGGGATAACCGTGGCTCGTCTTCGATTCATCATCGTTAGAGAGTGGTGCACCATGGTACTATTTCGTTTCAAATCCTTACATGCATTTCTAAAAGTTGTACGACACTGTTTCGCCATTTCGGACGGATGTTGCACCTTGCACCGTGGATGTTGCACTCTGTAGATATCAATTATTCGGACGGCCCTAACTTCTGGCTCGTTTAGAGTTACGGTAGCCATAACCAGTCAAAACGAAGCCTCGATGAGTTCTACGGCTTTGACACCTTTCAACCGTCAACGGATATATTAATGCCAAAAAAGGACAACCTGAATCTCAATCAGGCCACGTAAGTTTTTTACCCTTCGTTTATTCGACACGTGGATTTTTACGGTAAAACGGGATTACCGTGGGTCGTCTTCGATTCACCAACGCTAGAGAGTAGTGCACCATGGTATTGTTTCATTTCAAATCCATACACGCATTTCTAAAAATCGTACGGCACTGTTTGCCACTTCGGACGGATGTTGCACCTTGCACTGTGGATGTTGCACCCTGTAGATATTGATTATTCGGACGGCCATAACTTCTGGCTCGTTTAGAGTTACGGGAGCCATAACCTGTCAAAACGAAGGAAACGATGAGTTCTACGGCATTGATAGCTTTCAGCCATCAACAGATAGATTAATGCCCAAAAAGGACAACCCGAATCTCAATCGGGTCTCGTAAGTTTTTTACCCTTCGTTTTTTCGACACGTGGATGTTTACGGTAAAACGGGATTACCGTGGCTCGTCTTCGATTAACCATCGCTGGAGAGTGGTGCACCATGGCACTCTTCCGTCTCAAATCCAAGCACGCATTTTTAAAATTCGTACGGCACTGTTTTGCCATTTCAGACGGATGTTGCACCTTGCACCGTGGATGTTGCACCCTGTAGATATCGATTATTCGGACGGCCGTAACTTCTGGCTCGTTTAGAGTTACGAGAGCCATAATCTGTCAAAACAAAGACCTCGATGAGTTCTACAGCTTTGACAGCTCTCAGCCGTCAACGTATAGATTAATGCCCAAAAAGGACAACCAGAATCTCAATCGGGCCATGTAAATTTTTTACCCTTCGTTTTTTCGACACGTCGATTTTTACGGTAAAACGGGATTACCGTGGCTCGTCTTCAATTTACCATCGCTGGAGAGTGGTGTATCATGGTACTGTTCCGTTTCAAATCCATGCACGCATTTCTAAAAGTCGTACGACACTGTTTCGCCATTTTGGACGGATGTTGCACCTTACACCGTGGATGTTGCACCCTGTAAATATCGATTATTCGGACGGCCATAACTTCTGGCTCGTTTAGAGTTACGGGAGCCATAACCTGTCATAACGAAGGCCTCGATGAGTTCTACGGCTTTGACAGCTCTCAGCCACCAATGAATAGATTAATGCCCAAAAAGGACAACCCGAATCTCAATCGGGTCTCGCAAGTTTTTTACCGTTCGTTTTTTCGACACATGGATTTTTACGGTAAAACGGGATTGCCGTGGCTCGTCTTTGATTCACCATCGCTGAAGAGTGGTGCACAATGGTACTGTTTCATTTCAAATCCATACACACATTTCTAAAAGTCGTACGGGACTGTTTCGCCATTCCGGACGGTTGTCGCACCTTGCACCGTGGATGTTGAACCCGGTAGATATCGATTATTTGAACGGCCATAACTTCTGGCTCGTTTAGAGTTACGGGAGCCATAACCTGTCAAAACGAAGGCCTCGTTGAGTTCTACGGCTTTGACCACTTTCAGCCATCAACGGATAGATTAATGCCCAAAAAGGACAACCCGAATCTCAATCGGGTCTCGTAAGTTTTTTACCCTTCGTTTTTTCGACACGTGGAATTTTACGGTAAAACGGGATTACCGTGGCTCGTCTTCGATTAACCATCGCTGGAGAGTGGTGCACCATGGTACTGTTCCGTCTCAAATCCAAGCACGCATTTCTAAAATTCGTACGGCAATGTTTTGCCATTTCGGACGGATGTTGCACCTTGCACCGTGGATGTTGCACCCTGTAGATATCGATTATTCGGACGGCCATAACTTCTGGCTCGTTTAGATTTACGGGAGCCATAACCTGTCATAACGAAGGCCTCGATGAGTTCTACGGCTTTGACATCTCTCAGCCGTCAACGAATAGATTAATGCCCAAAAAGGACAACCCGAATCTCAATCGGGTCTCGCAAGTTTTTTACCCTTCGTTTTTTCGACACGTGGATTTTTACGGTAAAACAGGATTATCGTGGCTCGTCTTCGATTCACCATCGCTGGAGAGTGGTGCACCATGGTACCGTTTCGTTTCAAATCCATACACGCCTTTCTAAAAGTCGTACGGCACTATTTCGCCATTTCGGACGGATGTTGCACCTTGCACCGTGGATGTTGCACCCTGTAGATATCGATTATTCGGACGGCCATAACTTCTGGCTCGTTTAGAGTTACGGAAGCCATAACCAGTCAAAACGAAGGCCTCGTTGAGTTCTACGGCTTTGACTGCTTTCAGCCGTCAACGGATATATTAATGCCCAAAAAGGACAACCCGAATCTCAATCGGGTCACGTAAGTTTTTTACCCTTTGTTTTTTCGACAAGTGGATTTTTACGGTAAAACGGGATTACCGTGGCTCGTCTTCGATTCACCATCGCTGGAGAGTGGTGCACCATGGTACTGTTCCGTCTCAAATCCAAGCACGCATTTCTAAAATTCGTACGGCACTGTTTCGCCATTTCGGACCGATGTTGCACCTTGCACCGTGGATGTTGCACCATGTAGATATCGATTATTTGAAAGGCCATAACTTCTGGCTCGTTTAGAGTTACGGGAGCCATAACCTGACAAAACGAAGGCCTCGATGAGTTCTACGGCTTTGACCGCTTTCAGCCGTCAACGGATATATTAATGCCCAAAAAGGACAACCCGAATCTCAATCGGGTCTCGCAAGTTTTTTACCCTTCGTTTTTTCGACACGTGGAATTTTACGGTAAAACGGGATTACCGTGGCTCGTCTTCGATTCACCATCGCTGGAGAGTGGTGCACCATGGTACTGTTCCGTCTCAAATCCAAGCACGCATTTCTAAAATTCGTACGGCACTGTTTCGCCATTTTGGACGGATGTTGCACCTTGCACCGTGGATGTTGCACCCTGTAGATATCGATTATTCGGACGGCCTTAACTTCTGGCTCGTTTAGAGTTACGGGAGCCATAACCTGTCATAACGAAGGCCTCGATGAGTTCTACGGCTTTGAAAGCTCTCAGCCGTCAACGAATAGATTAATGCCCAAAAAGGACAACCCGAATCTCAATCGGGCCTCGCATGTTTTTTACCCTTCGTTTTTTCGACACGTGGATTTTTACGGTAAAACGGGATTACCATGGCTCGTCTTCGATTCACCATCACTGGAGAGTGGGGCACCATGGTACTGTTCCATTTCAAATTGTGACGACCGCCCATGACTCCCGCACCAAAACAAGGAAATAATGCGCTGAAAGGCGTGCCAGGCAGCCATGGACGATAGTCAGGGTAAAACAAAACAAAAGAATCTCTATCGTACAACTCACAGCGCATGGATAAAATACAATAGAGAAATATAATATAGTGAAGCTCCATAGAACAGAACATCATCATATAAGCATCACAGTAGTTTTATACAATCATCTACTCAAATCCATACATGAAAGCCTCACTACAAATCACTCAACCAAATACAGCAGCGGATACCCAGTACATATAGTAAGAAAACTAATATGCAAAGCCTCCTGCTCGTCTTCGTCATCTTCATCGTAGAACTCCTAGCACAGCACCTGTCACCTGCTACCTAGTCTGCCCATCCCAACATGGATGAACAGCCCAAGGTAATAAGAGGAGACATAAAACCTTGAGTCAGACAAAGTCTTAGTGAGCAGTAAATCAACTATCAAGCATACCAAAAGAGCATAAAGGATAAAAGGAATAGGAACCAAACCATCCCACTCCACCTCTTTCTACAGTGATAGCCCCAGACATACACTAAGGAGAAGCAAGCATAACAACATAGACAATTAAGGTAAAGCGAATACCACTCGAGTCAAGGAAGATGTTTTCCAAATACAAACCCCCAAGGCCTAAACCAAGATCAGATAAGCACCCAGAAAACACCGCTCTTGAAGCCGAATGATAATACAACCAAACATCCATGACTCTGGCTATCACTGTTATCCTTGCCTCGATTTCACCGTTAGTTGAATGACCATCTGTCAAGGGCTAATGGTAACCCCGGTTCTAACCATAACTCCGCACACTGCCTTGTGCCTAGGACTTATCTACTTTGCCCAGAGTACTCAACTACCTACCTGTAGTCTTTTGGGTGTCCCGACTACCTTCCTGTAGTCGTTATGGGCGCCCCATGTACTCTTGCTTTTGAGCATGCTAGAACCTTCAACAACGACGAGATCCAAGCCTCCTAGCCATCCTTCTTGACGACTATCCTCATACAAGCTCAAGCTACCTCTTGAACAATCCATTATCAACCAACTTGAACTACTCTTCAAGTTATCAACATGCTTGGAATGATCCCTGCTTGGATTAAGCCAAGACTCACATCATACTTCGCTTCATCGCATCAAAGCAAAGTCTCAACTCAACAACATGGTTTGCCTCATCAAATCATGGCAAAGTCCCATCTCAACATCATCCAATCTATACATATGAGCTTCAACATCCGCTACATATGCCTTAAGCAGCTTTCACCATTCAAGAGCCTTCTTCCATAGCTTTTGAATCCTCTTTCATCATCTTGTTCCAAATCAACTACTAGCTAACTTGGAAACAATCAAATCAATCATACATTCAAATAATCAATCATTCAAACAAGATCTATTAAGCAATTTAAGCAATATCAACTATAATGGCAATTTCGTAAATAAACGAGCAAAAGTCCAACATATGTGAAATCATGGTTTTTAGCATAGATCTATCAATTATAAAACATGGGTTTTGTCTCTAATGCTTATTAAACAAACTTGCATAAGTAAACATCTTCAAAAACCATGGATCTAGACTTAGATCTAAGAAAAATGCATGAAATCTCTAACTTTAACACCCAAACATGCCACCAATCCAATATACTCCTTTGGATCCGCGTGAGAGATAACTACCACTCACCAAATCACCCAAACACTACAAAAACTACACACTTCAGATCTGGACAGCGAAGATCAAGGTTTGATCCGGCAATATCTCGCTCCAATCGATGAATTCTAGCTCGAACGGATGAAGATCTTCAACTTTGGCACTTGGATCTTCGATCTCGATCTTCGATCTTGGATGGATGTTAGAATTAGATTGGAATGGAGAAAAGAAGATGAAGAAATGTTGTAGTCGAGTCTTCAAAATGGCAGCACTTCGTCGCTTCAAAAACCGGTGCCAAAAAGTGAGCCAAACCCCTCTATTTATAGGCTGAATCAACCATGAGTCGTCGTCCCTATGAGTCGTCCACGACTCATCATGAGTCGTTGCCGACTTATCAGCCCTTACCGACTCAACATAACACTGCCTACTTACCATGAGTCGTTCACGACTCATTGCCATGACGACCTACCCCAGCCGACTCAACTGCACAGCCTTCCGACTCAAGCCAACGACTCAATACACCAAGGCACAAGGTCATACGACTCAAACCCAAACCGACTCAACACCTACCGACTCACGACTCAAGACCAGTGCCGACTCAACATAAGTCGGTCACGACCTAAAAGCCTCCGACCTAAGACACTGCCGCGTTTTCCCCAAGTCCTAAGTCGTACGACGACTCAACAATACACACTCACGACTCAACTATGATGCCGACTCACGACTCATCAGGCCCTACGACTCAAAACCCTGCCGACTCATTACCCACGACCTAAGCCTAAACCCCTTAAGTCGCTACACCCTTAACCCGTTAACTCCTTAACTCGGCAAACCCTATGAGTCGTAACTCGTTGACTCGGCCACACTTCTTATCTCGGCCCTCTATGAGTCGGTCATCCTATGAGTCGCCTAACTTCTTGAGTCGGTCCATCCTTATCTCGGCCAACACTTTAAACCGCTACCCCTCCTTGAGTCGGTCCCCTATGAGTCGGTCACGACTCATCACTTGTACCCGGGTTAACTTCTAAACGACTCAAGCTAGAAGCAACACAAACAACACTAACAACCTGTAAATTCTACGATTTATCGACACGTAAAAATACGGGTCGTTACATTCTCTCCCCCTTAGGAATTTCGCCCCCGAAATTCCAAGCAAACAACAGCAATCAAAATTATTCCGCATGCCTATCATCCATGGCAATCAACAATCCATGCAACCAATTCTAACCTAGCATGCAGAATTCTAAGACTTAGAACAAGCTACAAATTCATGAGATGTCACGACACTTTAGGGCCATACCTCGAAGAGTCCGGGATGAGCTGCCTTCATCCTCTCTTCCTCCTCCCATGTACAGTCGTTAACATCATCACTCCATTGTACCTTGAGCAACGTAATCGTCTTCCTCCTAAGCTGTTTCGTATCGGTTTCAACAATACGAAGCGGCTTACGAGGTCTCGAAACAACTGGATCAACCTCCAAGTCTTCACAGCTATCAGCAGAAACCACCGTAGTTGGGTCGTGCATATACTTCCGTAGATAAGATACATGAAAAACACTGTGCACACCCGCCATCTTTTCCGGTAACTCCAATCTATAAGCGAGCTTTCCAATACGCTCGATAATCGGGAATGGTCCAACAAATCTCGGAGTTAACTTTCCTTTCTTCCCGAATCTAATGACACTCTTCAGAGGAGAAATCTTCACAAAAAACATATCACCTACGTCGAATTCCAAATCCTTACGACGATTATCGGCATAACTTTTCTGACGATCTTGGGCTGCCTTCATTCGTTGCCGAATGATCTCTATACAATCTGAAGTCTGTCGAATCATCTCTGGCCCAAGTATCAGCTTTTGTCCAGTTTCCAACCAACATGTCGGAGAGTTACACGGTCTTCCATATAATGCCTCATATGGTGCCATACCAATACTCGACTGATAACTGTTATTATAAGCAAACTCCACCAAATGAAGGTGATCTTCCCATGATCCTCCGAAGTCCAAAACACATGCTCTAAGAAGATCTTCCAAAACTCGGTTGACTCTCTCAGTCTGACCATCTGTTTGAGGGTGATAAGCTGTACTCAAACACAACTCAGTTCCCAAAACTTCCTGGAAGCTCTTCCAAAATCTACTAGTGAACAATGGATCTCGATCGCTCACTATACTCTTCGGAACACCATGGAAACGAACTATCCACTTCACATATAATTCAGCCAACTTCGATGCAGTCCTAGTCGATCGAACAGGAATGAACCTTGCACTCTTGGTCAAACGATCTACTATGACCCAAATCCCTTCATTCCCTGCTCTTGTCCTAGGTAGACCATCGATAAAGTCCATCGACACTTGCTCCCACTTCCATGTAGGAACCTCTAATGGCTGAAGCAATCCACTGGGCTTCTTCTGCTCAGCTTTCACCAACTGGCAATTCATACACTTGGAAATAAAATTTCCAACATCCTTCTTCATACCTTCCCAGTAGTAGGTTCTCTTCATATCCCGATACATCTTATTTCCACCTGGATGAATTGTCAACTTCGAGTGATGACTCTCCCTCAGAACTTCATCTCTCAATCCATCTACATCGGGAACAACTAGTCGCCCTTGCTTTCAAAGCCAACCCTCTCGATCGACTTCAAATCCTTTATCCTTTTCTGGATCCAATCCGGATTCCAAATCACGGATAATCTTGATAAGCTTATCATCTCTCCTTTGCCTCTCGCCAATTCTTTCCACAAGAGTAGGCCTTATCGATAAGTTTGCCAACATCTCAGGTTCCAATTCACATCTAGGCCTGAAATCAAATCCAGCCAAATACTCAAGACTCTTCCATTCCGAAAACATGGCTCCCAATCCTGCATGTCTTCGACTTAACGCATCAGCCACTGCGTTACCTTTCCCTGGAGTATAGGCTATACCAAAATCATACGATGCTAAGAACTCTAGCCACCTTTGCTGTCGAAGATTCAAATCCTTTTGGGAAAACAGATACTTCAACGACTTATGATCTGTAAACAGCTCGAATCTAACTCCCAATAGATAGTGTCTCCACATCTTCAAAGCAAACACAATCGCCGCTAACTCCAAATCATGAGTCGGATAATTCCTTTCATGCGGCTTTAGTTGTCGACTAGCATACGCAACAACTTTATGCTTCTGCATTAGCACCGCTCCTAGTCCAGTGCCACATGCATCGGTGTAAACCACCATCTCATCATCCCCACTTGGAATAGTCAAAACAGGAGCGCTCGTCAGTCGCTCTTTCAGGATTACGAAAGCTTGCTCACACTTATCATCCCATCTGAACACTTGGTTCTTC
Organism: Allium cepa; assembly: GCA_030765085.1. Taxonomy (NCBI): domain Eukaryota; kingdom Viridiplantae; phylum Streptophyta; class Magnoliopsida; order Asparagales; family Amaryllidaceae; genus Allium; species Allium cepa. The sequence goes on from CM060930.1 coordinate 248,866,329, forward strand.
TTCGTCAATCCTGTCAACGGTGCAGCTATCTTGGAAAAGTCTTTGATAAACCGACGATAATATCCTGCTAATCCAAGAAAACTTCTCACATCAGATGCATTCTTAGGCCTAACCCAATCCTGGATCGCTGCCACCTTAGCGGGATCAACCGCTATTCCATTTCCAGAAATAACATGACCTAAGAACCTCACTTCATTCTTCCAGAAGTGACACTTCGAAAACTTAGCCTTCAGCTGATGTTTCCGTAAGATTCCTAAAACAATCCTCAAGTGCGTCTTGTGCTCTTCCTCAGTTCTGGAATAAACCAAAATATCATCCACGAACACAAGCACGAACTTATTCAACTGATCTCTGAACACTCTATTCATAAGATCCACAAAATATGCTGGCGCGTTAGTCAACCCAAACGGCATTACCAGCCACTCATAAAACCCGGATGGTGTCCTGAAAGCAGTCTTCGGCACACTATCCTTCGCCACTCTCAACTGGTGAAATCCCGTTGCCAAATCCATCTGAGAAAACACCTTAGCCTCGTGAAGCTGATCAAACAAGTCATCTATTCTCGGCAATGGATACTTGTTCTTCTTAGTCACCTTATTCAGCTCACGATAATCCACACACAACCTCAACGATCCATCCGCTTTGGTTGCGAACACAACTGGTGCACCCCATTCGGACACACTTCTCCGAATGAATCCTTTCCTCAAAAGGTCATCAACTTGCACCTTCAGCTCTTGCTGCTCCCTCGGTGCCATCCGCCTAAGAGGCATCACAACAGGTCTGGCTCCCTCAACTAGATCGATACGAAACTCGATCTCCCTATGCGGCGGCAACCCTTTGACTTCGTCAAAGTCATCCTCAAATCCATTCACAATAGGCACTGATGACAGTCCATCCCGTGGAACAACCAGCGAATACATAAAGCTCATGAAGACGCCTTCCTCATGCTTACATCGTATCACAACCTTTCGCCCTTCCACATTCCCGACTGTCACCTCAAGCCTCTCACAATCAATCCTAGCCGCATACTTCCTAAGCCAGTCCATACCCAAAATAATTCCGAACCCCGCAAAGTTCAGAACAAAGCAATCACAAACAAACGAGCAATCATGACTCGACACAACTAGACCACGACATAACATACACAAACATGACGAACCCCCTACCGGATTAGTCACAACCAATGGCCTATCAACAATATCCGGTTTCATACCTAACCGGCTTACCAAATCATCACAAACAAAAGAATGCGACGCTCCAGTATCAAACAACACTCTAACTGGAACACCACAAATAGAAAGAGTACCTTGAACAACCACACTCTTCCCCTTCTCTTCAGCAGTAGGAGCTTTCGAAGACGATGGAACAGCCCCCAAAGCATAGGCTTGCACAACCTGCCTATCTTTCCTCGGTTCTGGACAATCCTTCTTGATATGTCCCAGCTTATCACAGTTGTAACACTTTCCCGGCACTTTGGGATTCTTACAATCTTTGTAAAGATGGCCCTTCTGCTGGCAGTTATAGCAAGTCACTTCACTCTTCGGCTTCTTCTGGCCATCCCTACCCCTCTGTTGCTGTTGTTTCCTCTTCTTATTGCCACTCTGCTGTGGTTTAGATCCTTCCCTGGTTACAGAAACGACAGAACTTTCCCTAGGAAACAAACTCTCATGCCTAAGAGCTTTTTCCACAAGCTTCTCAAATGGATCGTCCAGATGATCCACTAACTGCCTCCCAAGATAAGCATCCAGACCAGTCACAAACTTTTCATTCTTCTGGTAGGGAGAATCAATATATGATCTGGCATACTTAGACAAAGCTTCAAACTCCGAAATATACTCAAGAACAGGCCTTCCCCCTTGCTTGAGCTCCACAAACCTCTTAAACAAGACAGATTTCTGGGAAGTAGAGATAAACTTAGCTTCAAATCTAACTTGGAATTGCTCCCAAGTAATCTCTTCTTCTGGTGTATCTATGGTGATAGAATTCCACCAATCAGCAGCTCTTCCCTGAAGCTGTCTCGATGCAAGCTTCCTCTTAGTTGCATCCTCAATCCCTAAGTCACCAAAGATTCTTTTGCAAGCATCAATCCATCTCTGCACCTCAATAGTCGACTCCGTCCCCAAGAAAACTTTCCCTCCAAGAGCAGTATAATCCTTGCAAAGCTTGGCAAAATCCACCGGTCTCGGAGCTTGGACTTGAACTCCCACATCCACAGATGATCCTGAAGCTGGTATTCTCCTCATGATTGAAGTCATCATGGCCTCAAACATAGGAGCATAATCAACAGCTTCCCTAGCATCACGGCTACCCCTCGCAGCTTGTCTCTCACTTCGACTCATCCTTAGTATCTGTAAAAAGAATGATTAGAACACCTTAAGAAACAACTGCATAAGGAGTTCAAATCCTTCTAAGCTACTATATCATATATAGTAATCATTCATCAAAATACAATTACGCCTCTCATACGTAGTTACGTCAGCGAGCGTTGGCTAAAATCGACTAACCAAAGCTCTGATACCAAATGTGACGACCGCCCATGACTCCCGCACCAAAACAAGGAAATAATGCGCTGAAAGGCGTGCCAGGCAGCCATGGACGATAGTCAGGGTAAAACAAAACAAAAGAATCTCTATCGTACAACTCACAGCGCATGGATAAAATACAATAGAGAAATATAATATAGTGAAGCTCCATAGAACAGAACATCATCATATAAGCATCACAGTAGTTTTATACAATCATCTACTCAAATCCATACATGAAAGCCTCACTACAAATCACTCAACCAAATACAGCAGCGGATACCCAGTACATATAGTAAGAAAACTAATATGCAAAGCCTCCTGCTCGTCTTCGTCATCTTCATCGTAGAACTCCTAGCACAGCACCTGTCACCTGCTACCTAGTCTGCCCATCCCAACATGGATGAACAGCCCAAGGTAATAAGAGGAGACATAAAACCTTGAGTCAGACAAAGTCTTAGTGAGCAGTAAATCAACTATCAAGCATACCAAAAGAGCATAAAGGATAAAAGGAATAGGAACCAAACCATCCCACTCCACCTCTTTCTACAGTGATAGCCCCAGACATACACTAAGGAGAAGCAAGCATAACAACATAGACAATTAAGGTAAAGCGAATACCACTCGAGTCAAGGAAGATGTTTTCCAAATACAAACCCCCAAGGCCTAAACCAAGATCAGATAAGCACCCAGAAAACACCGCTCTTGAAGCCGAATGATAATACAACCAAACATCCATGACTCTGGCTATCACTGTTATCCTTGCCTCGATTTCACCGTTAGTTGAATGACCATCTGTCAAGGGCTAATGGTAACCCCGGTTCTAACCATAACTCCGCACACTGCCTTGTGCCTAGGACTTATCTACTTTGCCCAGAGTACTCAACTACCTACCTGTAGTCTTTTGGGTGTCCCGACTACCTTCCTGTAGTCGTTATGGGCGCCCCATGTACTCTTGCTTTTGAGCATGCTAGAACCTTCAACAACGACGAGATCCAAGCCTCCTAGCCATCCTTCTTGACGACTATCCTCATACAAGCTCAAGCTACCTCTTGAACAATCCATTATCAACCAACTTGAACTACTCTTCAAGTTATCAACATGCTTGGAATGATCCCTGCTTGGATTAAGCCAAGACTCACATCATACTTCGCTTCATCGCATCAAAGCAAAGTCTCAACTCAACAACATGGTTTGCCTCATCAAATCATGGCAAAGTCCCATCTCAACATCATCCAATCTATACATATGAGCTTCAACATCCGCTACATATGCCTTAAGCAGCTTTCACCATTCAAGAGCCTTCTTCCATAGCTTTTGAATCCTCTTTCATCATCTTGTTCCAAATCAACTACTAGCTAACTTGGAAACAATCAAATCAATCATACATTCAAATAATCAATCATTCAAACAAGATCTATTAAGCAATTTAAGCAATATCAACTATAATGGCAATTTCGTAAATAAACGAGCAAAAGTCCAACATATGTGAAATCATGGTTTTTAGCATAGATCTATCAATTATAAAACATGGGTTTTGTCTCTAATGCTTATTAAACAAACTTGCATAAGTAAACATCTTCAAAAACCATGGATCTAGACTTAGATCTAAGAAAAATGCATGAAATCTCTAACTTTAACACCCAAACATGCCACCAATCCAATATACTCCTTTGGATCCGCGTGAGAGATAACTACCACTCACCAAATCACCCAAACACTACAAAAACTACACACTTCAGATCTGGACAGCGAAGATCAAGGTTTGATCCGGCAATATCTCGCTCCAATCGATGAATTCTAGCTCGAACGGATGAAGATCTTCAACTTTGGCACTTGGATCTTCGATCTCGATCTTCGATCTTGGATGGATGTTAGAATTAGATTGGAATGGAGAAAAGAAGATGAAGAAATGTTGTAGTCGAGTCTTCAAAATGGCAGCACTTCGTCGCTTCAAAAACCGGTGCCAAAAAGTGAGCCAAACCCCTCTATTTATAGGCTGAATCAACCATGAGTCGTCGTCCCTATGAGTCGTCCACGACTCATCATGAGTCGTTGCCGACTTATCAGCCCTTACCGACTCAACATAACACTGCCTACTTACCATGAGTCGTTCACGACTCATTGCCATGACGACCTACCCCAGCCGACTCAACTGCACAGCCTTCCGACTCAAGCCAACGACTCAATACACCAAGGCACAAGGTCATACGACTCAAACCCAAACCGACTCAACACCTACCGACTCACGACTCAAGACCAGTGCCGACTCAACATAAGTCGGTCACGACCTAAAAGCCTCCGACCTAAGACACTGCCGCGTTTTCCCCAAGTCCTAAGTCGTACGACGACTCAACAATACACACTCACGACTCAACTATGATGCCGACTCACGACTCATCAGGCCCTACGACTCAAAACCCTGCCGACTCATTACCCACGACCTAAGCCTAAACCCCTTAAGTCGCTACACCCTTAACCCGTTAACTCCTTAACTCGGCAAACCCTATGAGTCGTAACTCGTTGACTCGGCCACACTTCTTATCTCGGCCCTCTATGAGTCGGTCATCCTATGAGTCGCCTAACTTCTTGAGTCGGTCCATCCTTATCTCGGCCAACACTTTAAACCGCTACCCCTCCTTGAGTCGGTCCCCTATGAGTCGGTCACGACTCATCACTTGTACCCGGGTTAACTTCTAAACGACTCAAGCTAGAAGCAACACAAACAACACTAACAACCTGTAAATTCTACGATTTATCGACACGTAAAAATACGGGTCGTTACACAAATCCATGCACGCATTTCTAAAAGTCGTACGACACTGTTTCGCCATTTTGGACGGATGTTGCACCTTACACCGTGGATGTTGCACCCTGTAAATATCGATTATTCGGACGGCCATAACTTCTGGCTCGTTTAGAGTTACGGGAGCCATAACCTGTCATAACGAAGGCCTCGATGAGTTCTACGGCTTTGACAGCTCTCAGCCACCAATGAATAGATTAATGCCCAAAAAGGACAACCCGAATCTCAATCGGGTCTCGCAAGTTTTTTACCGTTCGTTTTTTCGACACATGGATTTTTACGGTAAAACGGGATTGCCGTGGCTCGTCTTTGATTCACCATCGCTGAAGAGTGGTGCACAATGGTACTGTTTCATTTCAAATCCATACACACATTTCTAAAAGTCGTACGGGACTGTTTCGCCATTCCGGACGGTTGTCGCACCTTGCACCGTGGATGTTGAACCCGGTAGATATCGATTATTTGAACGGCCATAACTTCTGGCTCGTTTAGAGTTACGGGAGCCATAACCTGTCAAAACGAAGGCCTCGTTGAGTTCTACGGCTTTGACCGCTTTCAGCCGTCAACGGATAGATTAATGCCCAAAAAGGACAACCCGAATCTCAATCGGGTCTCGTAAGTTTTTTACCCTTCGTTTTTTCGACACGTGGAATTTTACGGTAAAACGGGATTACCTTGGCTCGTCTTCGATTAACCATCGCTGGAGAGTGGTGCACCATGGTACTGTTCCGTCTCAAATCCAAGCACGCATTTCTAAAATTCGTACGGCAATGTTTTGCCATTTCGGACGGATGTTGCACCTTGCACCGTGGATGTTGCACCCTGTAGATATCGATTATTCGGACGGCCATAACTTCTGGCTCGTTTAGATTTACGGGAGCCATAACCTGTCATAACGAAGGCCTCGATGAGTTCTACGGCTTTGACAGCTCTCAGCCGTCAACGAATAGATTAATGCCCAAAAAGGACAACCCGAATCTCAATCGGGCCTCGCATGTTTTTTACCCTTCGTTTTTTCGACACGTGGATTTTTACGGTAAAATGGGATTACCATGGCTCGTTTTCGATTCACCATCGCTGGAGAGTTGTGCACCGTGGTACTGTGCAGTTTCAAATCCATGCACGCATTTCTAAAAGTCGTACGGCATTGTTTCGCCATTTTGGACGGATATTGCACCTTGCACCGTGGATGTTGCACCCTGTAGATATCGATTATTCGGATGACCATAACTTCTGGCTCGTTTAGAGTTACGGGAGCCATAACCTGTCATAACGAAGGCCTCGATGAGTTCTACGGCATTGACAGCTCTCAGCCGTCAACGAATAGATTAATGCCCAAAAAGGACAACCCGAATCTGAGTCGGGTCTCGCAAGTTTTTTACCCTTCGTTTTTTCGACACGTGGATTTTTACGGTAAAACGGGATTGCCGTGGCTCGTCTTTGATTCACCATCGCTGTAGAGTGGTGCACCATGGTACTGTTTCATTTCAAATCCATACACGCATTTCTAAAAGTCGTACGGGATTGTTTTGCCATTTCGGACGGATGTCGCACCTTGCACCGTGGATGTTGCACCCTGTAGATATCGATTATTCGGACGGCCATAACTTCTGGCTCGTTTAGAGTTTCGGGATCCTTAACCAGTCAAAACGAAGGGCTCGATGAGTTCTACGGCTTTGACAGCTCTCAACCGTCAATGGATAGATTAATTCCCAAAAAGGACAACCCGAATCTCAATCGGGTCACGTAAGTTTTTTACCCTTCGTTTTTTCGACACGTGGATTTTTACGGTAAAACGGGATTACCGTGGCTCGTCTTCAATTAACCATCGCTGGAGTGTGGTGCACCATGGTACTGTTCCGTTTCAAATCCATACACGCATTTCTTAAAGTCGTACGGCACTGTTTCGCCATTTCGCACGGTTTCACCATTTCGACACGCGGAGTTTTACGGCAAAACGTGATTACAGTGGCTCGTCTTCGATTCACCATCGCTGGAGAGTGGTGCACCATAGTACTGTTTCATTTCAAATCCATACACGCATTTCTAAAAGTCATACAGCGCTGTTTCGCCATTTCGGACGGATGTTGCACCCTATAGATATCGATTATTCGGACGACCATAACTTCTGGCTCGTTTAGAGTTACGGGAGTCATAACAAGTCAAAACGAAGGCCTCGATGAGTTCTACAGGTTGACAGCTTTCAGCCGTCAACGGATATATTAATGCCTAAAAAGGACAACCCAAATCTCAATCGGGTCACGTAAGTTTTTTACCCGTCGTTTATTCGACACGTGGATTTTTACGGTAAAACGGGATTACCGTGGCTCGTCTTCGATTCACCATCGCTGGAGAGTGCTGCACCATGGTACTGTTCCATTTCAAAATCCATGCACGCATTTCTAAAAGTCGTACGATACTGTTTCGCCATTTCGGATGGATGTTGCACCTTGCACCGTGGATGTTGCACCCTGTTTGTATTGATTATTTGGACGGCCATAACTTCTGGCTCGTTTAGAGTTACGGGAGCCATAACCTGTCATAACGAAGGCCTCGATGAGTTCTACGGCTTTGACAGCTCTCAGACGTCAATGAATAGATTAATGCCCAAAAAGGACAACCCGAATCTCAACCGGGTCTCGCAAGTTTTTTACCCATCGTTTTTTCGACACGTGGATTTTTACGGTAAATCGGGATTACCGTGGCTCGTCTTCGATTCACCATCGCTGGAGAGTGGTGCACCATGGTACTGTTCCGTTTCAAATCCATACACGCATTTCTAAAAGTCGTACAGCACTGTTTCGCCATTTCGGACGGATGTTGCACCTTGCACCGTGGATGTTGCACCTTATAGATATCGATTATTCGGACGGCCATAACTTCTGGCTCGTTTAGAGTCACAGGAGCCATAACCAGTCAAAACGAAGGCCTCGATGAGTTCTACGGCTTTGACAGCTCTCAACCGTCAACGGATAGATTAATTCCCAAAAAGGACAACCCGAATCTCAATCGGGCCACGTACGTTTTTTACCCTTCGTTTTTTCGACACGTGGATTTTTACGGTAAAACGGGATTACCGTGGCTCGTCTTCGATTAACCATCGCTGGAGAGTGGTGCACCATGGTACTGTTTCATTTCAAATCCATATACGCATTTCGTAAAGTCGTAAGGCACTGTTTCGCCATTTCGGACGGATGTTGCACCTTGCACTGTGGATGTTGCACCCTGCACCGTGGATATCGATTATTCGGATGGCCATAACTTCTGGCTCGTTTAGAGTTACGGGAGCCATAACCTGTCATAACGAAGGCCTCGATGAGTTCTACGGCTTTGACAGCTCTCAGCCGTCAAGGGATAGATTAATGCCCATAAACGAAAACCAGAATCTGAATCGGGTCTCGCAAGTTTTTTACCCTTCGTTTTTTCGACACGTGGATTTTTACGGTAAAACGGGATTACCGTGGCTCGTCTTCGATTCACCATCGCTCGATAGTGGTGCACCATGGTACTATTCCGTTTTAAATCCATACACGCATTTCTAAAAGTCGTACGGCACTGTTTCGCCATTTCGTACGGATGTTGCACCTTGCACCGTGGATGTTGCACCCTGTAGATATCGATTATTCGGACGGCCATAACTTATGGCTCGTTTAGAGTTACGGGAGCCATAACCAGTCAAAACGAAGGCCTCGATGAGTTCTACGGCTTTGACAGCTTTCAGCCGTCAACGCATAGATTAATGCCCAAAAAGGACAACCCGAATCTCAATCGGGCCACGTAAATTTTTTACCCTTCGTTTTTTCGGCACGTGGATTTTTACGGTAAAACGGGATTACCGTGGCTCATCTTCGATTCACCATCGCTGGAGAGTGGTGCACCACGGTACTGGTCCGTTTCAAATCCATGCATGCATTTCTAAAAGTCGTACGGCACTGTTTCGCCTTTTCGGACGGATGTTGCACCTTGCACCATGGACGTTGCACCCTGTAGATATCGATTATTCGGACGGCCATAACTTCTGGTTCGTTTAGAGTTACGGGAGCCATAACTTGTCATAACGAAGGCCTTGATGAGTTCTATCGCTTTGACAGCTCTCAGCCATCAATAAATAGATTGATGTCCAAAAAGGACAACCCGAATCTCAATCAGGTCTCGCAAGTTTTTTACCCTTCGTTTTTTCGACACGTGGATTTTTACGGTAAAACGGGATTACCGTGGCTCGTCTTCGATTCACCATCGCAAAGAGTGGTGCACCATGGTACTGTTTCGTTTCAAATCCATACACGCATTTCTAATAGTCGTATGGGACTGTTTCGCCATTTCGGACGGATGTTGCACCTTGCACCGTGGATGTTGCACTCTATAGATATCGATTATTCGGACGACCATAACTTCTGGCTCGTTCAGAGTTACGGGAGCCATAACCTGTTGTTCGTGCCAAAATTGGTCACAAACCCCAAGTGTTGTGAAAGCACCAGTGTTGGAATATAAATCAGCAATATTCAAACACAAATCACAGATCTAAGCAGCAAAACAGGAATTATAAACTAGGACACACGAGTTATAGTGGTTCGGCTATCCCCAGCCTACGTCCACTTCAAAGGTTTTCTCTTTTTATTGATGTTCTTCGGTGATTACAATTGATTACAGCGGATTACAATGGATTACAGCTCTGAAATTCAAGTATAATGATGGTAATGGAATGCAAGGCAGAGCCTGGTGGAATCTTGGTGCTTCAGAGCCTTGATCTTGCCAAAGAGAAAATCCCTCCCTTTTCTGAATGACCTGGGGCTCTATTTATAGGCGTAGGAGGCTGATATTTCTCCTAAAAGTCAAGTGGACCGCTTCTGGCACGTGAGGGGGCCCACATGGCCGAAACCTGGAGATCCAGGCCCACATTGGGATCGATTCGACCCTTGGTTCGAATCGATCAAGAAATCGTCCAATCGTGATGAAACTTGGCGTGGACATTCTTCGACATGTAGACGAACTCCTGTAAAAATTTCAGGGGATTTGGATCAGTGGATTGAGAGTTATCATCGATTCGAATTAGTGTTCCTCGGTACGCTGTTTGGTTCGAATCGATCCTATGGGTTCGTTCGAATCGATCACTTCGAACCCATAGGGTCGAATCCATGCCTCTGTGACGTGGCGCACGTTCTTCGAGTCGATCCATATTTTTCGCCGAGTTGATTGGGTCGAGTCCGAGTTTGTAGCCGCGTTTCCTTGATGGCTTCTAGTGATGGATTCGAAGGTTCGCTATCTTCGAATCGATGGAACCGGTCTTCATTCGAATCAATTCAAATATATGACTGTGTATCGATTCGAAGTTGCTTCTCCATGGGGATTCGAAGGTAAGCAAGGAATGGAGTTGGAGCTCCCTCAGTTACATGGATTCATGGGACCCTTCTTTGATGGACTCGAGGGAATGGATTCGAGGCATGGCTGTCGAGGGCTTGTTTGATGGAGTCGAAGTGAAGGTGCTCCTCATCGATTCGAAGCAAGGATATGGAGTGGCTTCAGTTGGATGGATATGAAGGAAGGTCGTGGGATGGATTCGAAGTAAATGGAGTCGAGGCCGATGGATGCGAACTAGATGGACTCGAACCTGATGGGTTCGAGTGTGGTGTGGCTGTGCTATCGATTCGAACGCAGGTGGATTCGAACAGCGTGCCAGCTCTGATGGGTTCGAACTTAATGGTTTCGAACTAGTGAAGGGGTGATGGGTCCGAACCGAGCAAGGTCCATCTTTCTCAACTCGAATCCATCATAACTTGAGCATACGACCTCGGATTGACTTGAAATTTGAGGTGCGGACTTCTACGATCTCTCTTGTCATGTCCTATCAATTGTGGCCCGATCCGGACTTGGACAAAATTCGTCGATATCCATGGTTATGCTGCAATGTATGGTTGATATTCATGAATAGTAATCATCGATTTTTAGTAAATCTTGGGTATCTCAACTTTGCCAAAAGTTGCGATAACACTTTGCCCCCCAAAACATGTCTTTTTGTAAAAGGTATGTTTTGAACGGTCTCAAATCAAGTGTAATAAATTCATGTTTCATTCATAGCTGCAGTATTATCAATCAAGTTTATGGCTGTTCGAAGCCGAATCAGCATTCGTGAAGTTCCGTAGTCTCTCCGGACTATTAATGGCTACTCTGAACCCTTACTAAGTCCATTCTAGACTTAGTGATTGAATAGAAAGATCCTATTGCACTCTGGCGTTGCCTTCTATCCCCTGCATTCTGGTCCCAGTTAGGACGTATAGCGATGTCATGGTCGTTCTAGACCGATCATAGCCTCTCCGGGCTCTTGCTGGATCTCATCCTGTCACTCTCCTGTGAAAGGGAAACAACGCTTAAGTGAGTTGATCATGTCGCTCTCCGACGAAGCAACTCACTTCTTGCACTCCGGTTCAGTGTATCTGAACATTAAGCGATGTCTTGGTCGTTCGGGACCGATCATAGCCTCTCCGGGCTCTTGCTGGATCCCATCCTGTCACTCTCTGGTGAAGAGGAAACAGCGCTTAAGTGAGTCGATCCTGTCACTCCCCGGCGAAGCAACTCACTTCTTGCACTCCGGACACCACCTCTTCAGGTAGGGTCATAAAGTGTGACGACCGCCCATGACTCCCGCACCAAAACAAGGAAATAATGCGCTGAAAGGCGTGCCAGGCAGCCATGGACGATAGTCAGGGTAAAACAAAACAAAAGAATCTCTATCGTACAACTCACAGCGCATGGATAAAATACAATAGAGAAATATAATATAGTGAAGCTCCATAGAACAGAACATCATCATATAAGCATCACAGTAGTTTTATACAATCATCTACTCAAATCCATACATGAAAGCCTCACTACAAATCACTCAACCAAATACAGCAGCGGATACCCAGTACATATAGTAAGAAAACTAATATGCAAAGCCTCCTGCTCGTCTTCGTCATCTTCATCGTAGAACTCCTAGCACAGCACCTGTCACCTGCTACCTAGTCTGCCCATCCCAACATGGATGAACAGCCCAAGGTAATAAGAGGAGACATAAAACCTTGAGTCAGACAAAGTCTTAGTGAGCAGTAAATCAACTATCAAGCATACCAAAAGAGCATAAAGGATAAAAGGAATAGGAACCAAACCATCCCACTCCACCTCTTTCTACAGTGATAGCCCCAGACATACACTAAGGAGAAGCAAGCATAACAACATAGACAATTAAGGTAAAGCGAATACCACTCGAGTCAAGGAAGATGTTTTCCAAATACAAACCCCCAAGGCCTAAACCAAGATCAGATAAGCACCCAGAAAACACCGCTCTTGAAGCCGAATGATAATACAACCAAACATCCATGACTCTGGCTATCACTGTTATCCTTGCCTCGATTTCACCGTTAGTTGAATGACCATCTGTCAAGGGCTAATGGTAACCCCGGTTCTAACCATAACTCCGCACACTGCCTTGTGCCTAGGACTTATCTACTTTGCCCAGAGTACTCAACTACCTACCTGTAGTCTTTTGGGTGTCCCGACTACCTTCCTGTAGTCGTTATGGGCGCCCCATGTACTCTTGCTTTTGAGCATGCTAGAACCTTCAACAACGACGAGATCCAAGCCTCCTAGCCATCCTTCTTGACGACTATCCTCATACAAGCTCAAGCTACCTCTTGAACAATCCATTATCAACCAACTTGAACTACTCTTCAAGTTATCAACATGCTTGGAATGATCCCTGCTTGGATTAAGCCAAGACTCACATCATACTTCGCTTCATCGCATCAAAGCAAAGTCTCAACTCAACAACATGGTTTGCCTCATCAAATCATGGCAAAGTCCCATCTCAACATCATCCAATCTATACATATGAGCTTCAACATCCGCTACATATGCCTTAAGCAGCTTTCACCATTCAAGAGCCTTCTTCCATAGCTTTTGAATCCTCTTTCATCATCTTGTTCCAAATCAACTACTAGCTAACTTGGAAACAATCAAATCAATCATACATTCAAATAATCAATCATTCAAACAAGATCTATTAAGCAATATAAGCAATATCAACTATAATGGCAATTTCGTAAATAAGTGAGCAAAAGTCCAACATATGTGAAACCATAGTTTTTAGCATAGATCTATCAATTATAAAACATGGGTTTTGTCTCTAATGCTTATTAAACAAACTTGCATAAGTAAACATCTTCAAAAACCATGAATCTAGACTTAGATCTAAGAAAATGCATGAAATCTCTAACTTTAACACCCAAACATGCCACCAATCCAATATACTCCTTTGGATCCGCGTGAGAGATAACTACCACTCACCAAATCACCAAAACAACCTAAAAAACTAAACACTTCAGATCTGGACAGCGAAGATCAAGGCTTGATCCGGCAATATCTCGTCTCAATCGATGAAATCTAGCTCAAACGGATGAAGATCTTCAACTTTGGCACTTGAATCTTCAATCTAAATCTTCGATCTTGGATGGATGTTAGAACTAGATTGGAATAGAGAAAAGAAGGTGAAGAAATGTTGTAGTCGAGTCTTCAAAATGGCAGCACTTCGTCGCTTCAAAAACCGGTGCCAAAAAGTGAGCCAAACCCCTCTATTTATAGGCTGGATCAACCATGAGTCGTCGTCCCTATGAGTCGTCCACGACTCATCATGAGTCGTTGCCGACTTATCAGCCCTTACCGACTCAACATAACACTGCCTACTTACCATGAGTCGTTCACGACTCATTGCCATGACGACCTACCCCAGCCGACTCAACTGCACAGCCTTCCGACTCAAGCCAACGACTCAATACACCAAGGCACAAGGTCATACGACTCAAACCCAAACCGACTCAACACCTACCGACTCACGACTCAAGACCAGTGCCGACTCAACATAAGTCGGTCACGACCTAAAAGCCTCCGACCTAAGACACTGCCGCGTTTTCCCCAAGTCCTAAGTCGTACGACGACTCAACAATACACACTCACGACTCAACTATGATGCCGACTCACGACTCATCAGGCCCTACGACTCAAAATCCTGCCGACTCATTACCCACGACCTAAGCCTAAACCCCTTAAGTCGCTACACCCTTAACCCGTTAACTCCTTAACTCGGCAAACCCTATGAGTCGTAACTCGTTGACTCGGCCACACTTCTTATCTCGGCCCTCTATGAGTCGGTCATCCTATGAGTCGCCTAACTTCTTGAGTCGGTCCATCCTTATCTCGGCCAACACTTTAAACCGCTACCCCTCCTTGAGTCGGTCCCCTATGAGTCGGTCACGACTCATCACTTGTACCCGGGTTAACTTCTAAACGACTCAAGCTAGAAGCAACACAAACAACACTAACAACCTGTAAATTCTACGATTTATCGACACGTAAAAATACGGGTCGTTACATTCTCTCCCCCTTAGGAATTTCGCCCCCGAAATTCCAAGCAAACAACAGCAATCAAAATTATTCCGCATGCCTATCATCCATGGCAATCAACAATCCATGCAACCAATTCTAACCTAGCATGCAGAATTCTAAGACTTAGAACAAGCTACAAATTCATGAGATGTCACGACACTTTAGGGCCATACCTCGAAGAGTTCGGGATGAGCTGCCTTCATCCTCTCTTCCTTCTCCCACGTACAGTCGTTAACATCATCACTCCATTGTACCTTGAGCAACGTAATCGTCTTCCTCCTAAGCTGTTTCGTATCGGTTTCAACAATACGAAGCGGCTTACGAGGTCTCGAAACAACTGGATCAACCTCCAAGTCTTCACAGCTATCAGCAGAAACCACCGTAGTTGGGTCGTGCATATACTTCCGTAGATAAGATACATGAAAAACACTGTGCACACCCGCCATCTTTTCCGGTAACTCCAATCTATAAGCGAGCTTTCCAATACGCTCGATAATCGGGAATGGTCCAACAAATCTCGGAGTTAACTTTCCTTTCTTCCCGAATCTAATGACACTCTTCAGAGGAGAAATCTTCACAAAAACCATATCACCTACGTCGAATTCCAAATCCTTACGACGATTATCGGCATAACTTTTCTGACGATCTTGGGCTGCCTTCATTCGTTGCCGAATGATCTCTATACAATCTGAAGTCTGTCGAATCATCTCTGGCCCAAGTATCAGCTTTTCTCCAGTTTCCAACCAACATGTCGGGGAGTTACACGGTCTTCCATACAATGCCTCATATGGTGCCATACCAATACTCGACTGATAACTGTTGTTATAAGCAAACTCCACCAAATGAAGGTGATCTTCCCATGACCCTCCGAAGTCCAAAACACATGCTCTAAGAAGATCTTCCAAAACTCGGTTGACTCTCTCAGTCTGACCATCTGTTTGAGGGTGATAAGCTGTACTCAAACACAACTCGGTTCCCAAAACTTCCTGGAAGCTCTTCCAAAATCCACTAGTGAACAACGGATCTCGATCGCTTACTATACTCTTCGGAACACCATGGAATCGAACAATCCACTTCACATATAGCTCAGCCAACTTCGATGCAGTCCTAGTCGATCGAACAGGAATGAACCTTGCACTCTTGGTCAAATGATCTACTGTGACCCAAATCCCTTCATTCCCTGCTCTTGTCCTAGGTAGACCATCGATAAAGTCCATCGACACTTGCTCCCACTTCCATGTAGGAACCTCTAATGGCTGAAGCAATCCACTGGGCTTCTTCTGCTCAGCTTTCACCAACTGGCAATTCATACACTTGGAAATAAAATTTCCAACATCCTTCTTCATACCTTCCCAGTAGTAGGTTCTCTTCATATCCCGATACATCTTATTTCCACCTGGATGAATTGTCAACTTCGAGTGATGACTCTCCCTCAGAACTTCATCTCTCAATCCATCTACATCGGGAACAACTAGTCGCCCTTGCTTTCGAAGCCAACCCTCTCGATCGACCTCGAATCCCTTATCCTTCTCCGGGTCCAATCCAGATTCCAAATCACAGATAATCTTGACAAGCTTATCATCTCCCTTTTGGCTCTCGCCAACCCTTTCCACAAGAGTAGGCCTTATCGATAAGTTTGCCAACATCTTAGGTTCCAATTCACATCTAGGCCTGAAGTCAAATCCAGCCAAATACTCAAGACTCTTCCATTCCGAAAACATGGCTCCCAAACCTGCATGTCTTCGACTTAACGCATCTGCCACTACGTTACCTTTTCCTGGAGTATAGGCTATACCAAAATCATAAGATGCTAGGAACTCTAGCCATCGTTGCTGTCGAAGATTTAAATCCTTTTGGGAGAACAGATACTTCAACGACTTATGATCTGTAAACAGCTCGAATCTAACTCCCAATAGATAGTGTCTCCACATCTTCAAAGCAAACACAATCGCCGCTAACTCCAAATCATGAGTCGGATAATTCCTTTCATGCGGCTTTAGTTGTCGACTAGCATACGCAACAACTTTATGCTTCTGCATTAGCACCGCTCCTAGTCCAGTACCACATGCATCGGTGTAAACCACCATCTCATCATTCCCACTTGGAATAGTCAAAACAGGAGCACTCGTCAGTCGCTCTTTCAGGATTATGAAAGCTTGTTCACACTTATCATTCCATCTGAACACTTGATTCTTCTTCGTCAATCCTGTCAACGGTGCAGCTATCTTGGAAAAGTCTTTGATAAACCGACGATAATATCCTGCTAATCCAAGAAAACTTCTCACATCAGATGCATTCTTAGGCCTAACCCAATCCTGGATCGCTGCCACCTTAGCGGGGTCAACCGCTATTCCATTTCCAGAGATAACATGGCCTAAGAACCTCACTTCACTCTTCCAGAAGTGACACTTCGAAAACTTAGCCTTCAGCTGATGTTTCCGCAAAATTTCCAAAACAATCCTCAAGTGCGTCTTGTGCTCTCCCTCAGTTCTGGAATAAATCAGAATATCATCCACGAACACAAGCACGAACTTATTCAACTGATCTCTGAACACTCTATTCATAAGATCCACAAAATATGCTGGCGCGTTAGTCAATCCAAACGGCATTACCAGCCACTCATAAAACCCGGATGGTGTCCTGAAAGCAGTCTTCGGCACACTATCCTTCGCCACTCTCAACTGGTGAAATCCCGTTGCCAAATCCATCTGAGAAAACACCTTAGCCTCGTGAAGCTGATCAAACAAGTCATCTATTCTCGGCAATGGATACTTGTTCTTCTTAGTCACCTTATTCAGCTCACGATAATCCACACACAACCTCAACGATCCATCCGCTTTGGTTGCGAACACAACTGGTGCACCCCATTCGGACACACTTCTCCGAATGAATCCTTTCCGCAAAAGGTCATCAACTTGCACCTTCAGCTCTTGCTGCTCCCTCGGTGCCATCCGCCTAAGAGGCATCACAACAGGTCTGGCTCCCTCAACTAGATCGATACGAAACTCGATCTCCCTATGCGGCGGCAACCCTTTGACTTCCTCAAAGACATTCTCAAACTCATTCACAATAGGCACCGATGACAGTCCATCCCGTGGAACAACTAGCGAATACATGAAGCTCATGAAGACGCCTTCTTCATGCTTACATCGTATCACAACCTTTCGCCCTTCCACATTCCCGACTGTCACCTCAAGCCTCTCACAATCAATCCTAGCCGCATACTTCCTAAGCCAGTCCATACCCAAAATAATTCCGAACCCCGCAAAGTTCAGAACAAAGCAATCACAAACAAACGAGCAATCATGACTCGACACAACTAGACCACGACATAACATACACAAACATGACGAACCCCCTACCGGATTAGTCACAACCAATGGCCTATCAACAATATCCGGTTTCATACCTAACCGGCTTACCAAATCATCACAAACAAAAGAATGCGACGCTCCAGTATCAAACAACACTCTAACTGGAACACCACAAATAGAAAGAGTACCTTGAACAACCACACTCTTCCCCTTCTCTTCAGCAGTAGGAGCTTTCGAAGACGATGGAACAGCCCCCAAAGCATAGGCTTGCACAACCTGCCTATCTTTCCTCGGTTCTGGACAATCCTTCTTGATATGTCCCAGCTTATCACAGTTGTAACACTTTCCCGGCACTTTGGGATTCTTACAATCTTTGTAAAGATGGCCCTTCTGCTGGCAGTTATAGCAAGTCACTTCACTCTTCGGCTTCTTCTGGCCATCCCTACCCCTCTGTTGCTGTTGTTTCCTCTTCTTATTGCCACTCTGCTGTGGTTTAGATCCTTCCCTGGTTACAGAAACGACAGAACTTTCCCTAGGAAACAAACTCTCATGCCTAAGAGCTTTTTCCACAAGCTTCTCAAATGGATCGTCCAGATGATCCACTAACTGCCTCCCAAGATAAGCATCCAGACCAGTCACAAACTTTTCATTCTTCTGGTAGGGAGAATCAATATATGATCTGGCATACTTAGACAAAGCTTCAAACTCCGAAATATACTCAAGAACAGGCCTTCCCCCTTGCTTGAGCTCCACAAACCTCTTAAACAAGACAGATTTCTGGGAAGTAGAGATAAACTTAGCTTCAAATCTAACTTGGAATTGCTCCCAAGTAATCTCTTCTTCTGGTGTATCTATGGTGATAGAATTCCACCAATCAGCAGCTCTTCCCTGAAGCTGTCTCGATGCAAGCTTCCTCTTAGTTGCATCCTCAATCCCTAAGTCACCAAAGATTCTTTTGCAAGCATCAATCCATCTCTGCACCTCAATAGTCGACTCCGTCCCCAAGAAAACTTTCCCTCCAAGAGCAGTATAATCCTTGCAAAGCTTGGCAAAATCCACCGGTCTCGGAGCTTGGACTTGAACTCCCACATCCACAGATGATCCTGAAGCTGGTATTCTCCTCATGATTGAAGTCATCATGGCCTCAAACATAGGAGCATAATCAACAGCTTCCCTAGCATCACGGCTACCCCTCGCAGCTTGTCTCTCACTTCGACTCATCCTTAGTATCTGTAAATAAGAATGATTAGAACACCTTAAGAAACAACTGCATAAGGAGTTCAAATCCTTCTAAGCTACTATATCATATATAGTAATCATTCATCAAAATACAATTACGCCTCTCATACGTAGTTACGTCAGCGAGCGTTGGCTAAAATCGACTAACCAAAGCTCTGATACCAAATGTGACGACCGCCCATGACTCCCGCACCAAAACAAGGAAATAATGCGCTGAAAGGCGTGCCAGGCAGCCATGGACGATAGTCAGGGTAAAACAAAACAAAAGAATCTCTATCGTACAACTCACAGCGCATGGATAAAATACAATAGAGAAATATAATATAGTGAAGCTCCATAGAACAGAACATCATCATATAAGCATCACAGTAGTTTTATACAATCATCTACTCAAATCCATACATGAAAGCCTCACTACAAATCACTCAACCAAATACAGCAGCGGATACCCAGTACATATAGTAAGAAAACTAATATGCAAAGCCTCCTGCTCGTCTTCGTCATCTTCATCGTAGAACTCCTAGCACAGCACCTGTCACCTGCTACCTAGTCTGCCCATCCCAACATGGATGAACAGCCCAAGGTAATAAGAGGAGACATAAAACCTTGAGTCAGACAAAGTCTTAGTGAGCAGTAAATCAACTATCAAGCATACCAAAAGAGCATAAAGGATAAAAGGAATAGGAACCAAACCATCCCACTCCACCTCTTTCTACAGTGATAGCCCCAGACATACACTAAGGAGAAGCAAGCATAACAACATAGACAATTAAGGTAAAGCGAATACCACTCGAGTCAAGGAAGATGTTTTCCAAATACAAACCCCCAAGGCCTAAACCAAGATCAGATAAGCACCCAGAAAACACCGCTCTTGAAGCCGAATGATAATACAACCAAACATCCATGACTCTGGCTATCACTGTTATCCTTGCCTCGATTTCACCGTTAGTTGAATGACCATCTGTCAAGGGCTAATGGTAACCCCGGTTCTAACCATAACTCCGCACACTGCCTTGTGCCTAGGACTTATCTACTTTGCCCAGAGTACTCAACTACCTACCTGTAGTCTTTTGGGTGTCCCGACTACCTTCCTGTAGTCGTTATGGGCGCCCCATGTACTCTTGCTTTTGAGCATGCTAGAACCTTCAACAACGACGAGATCCAAGCCTCCTAGCCATCCTTCTTGACGACTATCCTCATACAAGCTCAAGCTACCTCTTGAACAATCCATTATCAACCAACTTGAACTACTCTTCAAGTTATCAACATGCTTGGAATGATCCCTGCTTGGATTAAGCCAAGACTCACATCATACTTCGCTTCATCGCATCAAAGCAAAGTCTCAACTCAACAACATGGTTTGCCTCATCAAATCATGGCAAAGTCCCATCTCAACATCATCCAATCTATACATATGAGCTTCAACATCCGCTACATATGCCTTAAGCAGCTTTCACCATTCAAGAGCCTTCTTCCATAGCTTTTGAATCCTCTTTCATCATCTTGTTCCAAATCAACTACTAGCTAACTTGGAAACAATCAAATCAATCATACATTCAAATAATCAATCATTCAAACAAGATCTATTAAGCAATATAAGCAATATCAACTATAATGGCAATTTCGTAAATAAGTGAGCAAAAGTCCAACATATGTGAAACCATAGTTTTTAGCATAGATCTATCAATTATAAAACATGGGTTTTGTCTCTAATGCTTATTAAACAAACTTGCATAAGTAAACATCTTCAAAAACCATGAATCTAGACTTAGATCTAAGAAAATGCATGAAATCTCTAACTTTAACACCCAAACATGCCACCAATCCAATATACTCCTTTGGATCCGCGTGAGAGATAACTACCACTCACCAAATCACCAAAACAACCTAAAAAACTAAACACTTCAGATCTGGACAGCGAAGATCAAGGCTTGATCCGGCAATATCTCGTCTCAATCGATGAAATCTAGCTCAAACGGATGAAGATCTTCAACTTTGGCACTTGAATCTTCAATCTAAATCTTCGATCTTGGATGGATGTTAGAACTAGATTGGAATAGAGAAAAGAAGGTGAAGAAATGTTGTAGTCGAGTCTTCAAAATGGCAGCACTTCGTCGCTTCAAAAACCGGTGCCAAAAAGTGAGCCAAACCCCTCTATTTATAGGCTGGATCAACCATGAGTCGTCGTCCCTATGAGTCGTCCACGACTCATCATGAGTCGTTGCCGACTTATCAGCCCTTACCGACTCAACATAACACTGCCTACTTACCATGAGTCGTTCACGACTCATTGCCATGACGACCTACCCCAGCCGACTCAACTGCACAGCCTTCCGACTCAAGCCAACGACTCAATACACCAAGGCACAAGGTCATACGACTCAAACCCAAACCGACTCAACACCTACCGACTCACGACTCAAGACCAGTGCCGACTCAACATAAGTCGGTCACGACCTAAAAGCCTCCGACCTAAGACACTGCCGCGTTTTCCCCAAGTCCTAAGTCGTACGACGACTCAACAATACACACTCACGACTCAACTATGATGCCGACTCACGACTCATCAGGCCCTACGACTCAAAACCCTGCCGACTCATTACCCACGACCTAAGCCTAAACCCCTTAAGTCGCTACACCCTTAACCCGTTAACTCCTTAACTCGGCAAACCCTATGAGTCGTAACTCGTTGACTCGGCCACACTTCTTATCTCGGCCCTCTATGAGTCGGTCATCCTATGAGTCGCCTAACTTCTTGAGTCGGTCCATCCTTATCTCGGCCAACACTTTAAACCGCTACCCCTCCTTGAGTCGGTCCCCTATGAGTCGGTCACGACTCATCACTTGTACCCGGGTTAACTTCTAAACGACTCAAGCTAGAAGCAACACAAACAACACTAACAACCTGTAAATTCTACGATTTATCGACACGTAAAAATACGGGTCGTTACATAAAGCGATCATGTTTATATTGGTATTTAATGTTCATCCCTTGACTCTCCGGTCAAAAGGTTTATTGCAAGAAGTTCTAATTTATTCATGTAATATTAAAGTTCTAGATGTTCAATCTCAAACATCAGAAAAAAGCTAAGGATTGCCTCTCCGGGCATATCGGTTTATCTCCATCTCAGAGCATGCCTAGGGATCTCTCCGGTTCCAGTACATGTGTAAGTGGAGTAACCGTTTATTCTGAAAATAAATCTAAATAAAATTATTCGACCGAAGTCCAAATCCTGGACTTGGCCCTTTCCATCTCTAATCAGTTGATGATGAGTCGTGATCCCGATCCAGGATCGTTCCTGTTAGGTGGAGGCGGTAGTTGTTCAAGCCTTGTCGCTGCTGTCCGTTCTCTGACAAATTACGGCAATCTACCACTCCTGGCATGTTCTTCCACCTCATCCTTTAGGTGACGGCATTCATCTGTAGTGCGCCCATCCAGCTCATGGAATAGGCAATATTTTCCAGTCCTGCGCTCCCGCTCAGTGGGATCCCTTATAGGTGGCTTTCGATAGGGGAGTTGCCCCCTAGTTTCAGTGTAGATTCTTTCTAAGCCTGCAGTCAGATCGGTGTACTGCCTGAATCTTGGTTCTCGGAATTTCTTCCGTTTATCAGGACCATCGTGTCTGTCATCCTGTTTCCTCTTTCCCTTGTCCGCTCCGGACTGTTCTCTGGAGGTTCCTACGCTTTGTGTGGTATTTATTTCACGACTCTCGGCTCGTGATTCTTCTAACCGAATGAACTTTTCAGCTTTATGAAAGAACTCTCCCAGATCTTGCGGTGGATCTTTAGTTAGAGAATCCTTAAATTTGGTGCCTTCCGCGACTCCTGCCTCCGCCGCCATTAAAATCATTGATGGATCCGGGCGATCTACAGAAGTCACTGTCACATTGAATCTTAACAGAAAATCTTTTATGGACTCTCCGGTCCTCTGCTTGATTGATGCTAAGGTCATCACACTCTTGGGTCGCGTCACGTGGACCCTAAACTGTCTCATGAAGCAATCTACAAGCTCGCTCCATGTTCCGATTGATCCAGTCTCTAGTTGTCTGAACCATAATGAAGCTAAATCTGTCAAATATAGAGGGAAGCATCGTGCCATCACCTCCTCGGATGCCCCCAGCACTTCCATGTGCCTAATATATCTTGTAATATGCATGGTCGGCTCTGATCTCCCATCATATGGTTCTAGCGCTGGTAGTTTGAACTTTGGAGGGTTCCTTGCGTTTCGGATGTTTAGAGTGAATGGACTCCGACTAACTTCTTCTAGGCCTCCGCTAGGCAATCCTCCTCTCATGATTCGTCGCATTAGGCCTATCATTCTCTCATCTCCATCTAGGGGTTGGCCCTTCGTCGGATTCCTGTCCTGGCCCCCAAGCCTTGAAGGGAATTCTGGTACGTATTCTTCTGGTGGCTCGTTAGCATAGGCATTGGCTCCAGTCTGTTGAGCTCCGTCTGTTGGTCTTCCAGTATCGGATCCTGAGGGTCTGCCCCCAAGGCCTTGCTGACCACCTTCAAATCCTGTATTCTGGCCTTGAGCCTGTCCTTCATTTGCTTCTGCAACCCTGATTCCTTGTCCCGTACTCGTAGCTGTTGTAGTTGGTCCAAGGCTTTGCATATTCGCCGCCCTCATCTGCTCGAGGAAATTCTGCAGCATCTCCTGTTGACTCTTCATTATGCTTTCGCGTAATGATTTGGCCATGGCTTCCATCTCGTCTCTGGTGATGTAAATGGAAGCTTGTCCTTCTCCTGATCCGGAGGATGCTTCTTGGCTTCCTCCTTGTTGGCTCCTATCAATCCTCTGTCTTGTTTGTCGAGTCATTGTCTCTGAATTGGATGTAGCGGGTGCTAGTTGTTCTCAGTGAAAGCACCAAAGTGTTCGCGCCAAAATTGGTCACAAACCCCAAGTGTTGTGAAAGCACCAGTGTTGGAATATAAATCAGCAATATTCAAACACAAATCACAGATCTAAGCAGCAAAACAGGAATTATAAACTAGGACACACGAGTTATAGTGGTTCGGCTATCTCCGGCCTACGTCCACTTCAAAGGTTTTCTCTTTTTATTGATGTTCTTCGGTGATTACAATTGATTACAGCGGATTACAATGGATTACAGCTCTGAAATTCAAGTATAATGATGGTAATGGAATGCAAGGCAGAGCCTGGTGGAATCTTGGTGCTTCAAAGCCTTGATCTTGCCAAAGAGAAAATCCCTCCCTTTTCCGAATGACCTGGGGCTCTATTTATAGGCGTAGGAGGCGGATATTTCTCCTAAAAATCAGGTGGGCCGCTTCTGGCACGTGAGGGGGCCCACATGGCCGAAACCTGGAGATCCAGGCCCACATTGGGATCGATTCGACCCTTGGTTCGAATCGATCAAGAAATCGTCCAATCGTGATGAAACTTGGCGTGGACATTCTTCGACATGTAGACGAACTCCTGTAAAAATTTCAGGGGATTTGGATCAGTGGATTGAGAGTTATCATCGATTCGAATTAGTGTTCCTCGGTACGCTGTTTGGTTCGAATCGATCCTATGGGTTCGTTCGAATCGATCACTTCGAACCCATAGGGTCGAATCCATGCTTCTGTGACGTGGCGCGCGTTCTTCGAGTCGATCCATATTTTTCGCTGAGTTGATTGGGTCGAGTCCGAGTTTGTAGCCGCGTTTCCTTGATGGCTTCTAGTGATGGATTCTAAGGTTCGCTATCTTCGAATCGATGGAACCGGTCTTCATTCGAATCGATTCAAATATATGACTGTGGATCGATTCGAAGTTGCTTCTCCATGGGGATTCGAAGGTAAGCAAGGAATGGAGTTGGAGCTCCCTCAGTTACATGGATTCATGGGACCCTTCTTTGATGGACTCGAGGGAATGGATTCGAGGCATGGCTGTCGAGGGCTTGTTTGATGGAGTCGAAGTGAAGGTGCTCCTCATCGATTCGAAGCAAGGATATGGAGTGGCTTCAGTTGGATGGATACGAAGGAAGGTCGTGGGATGGATTCGAAGTAAATGGAGTCGAGGCCGATGGATGCGAACTAGATGGACTTGAACTTGATGGGTTCGAGTGTGGCGTGGCTTTGCTATCGATTCGAACGCAGGTGGATTCGAACAGCGTTCCTGCTCTGATGGGTTCGAACTTAATGGTTTCGAACTAGTGAAGGGGTGATGGGTCCGAACCGAGCAAGGTCCATCTTTCTCAACTCGAATCCATCATAACTTGAGCATACGACCTCGGATTGACTTGAAATTTGAGGTGCGGACTTCTACGATCTCTCTTGTCATGTCCTATCAATTGTGGCCCGATCCGGACTTGGACAAAATTCATCGATATCCATGGTTATCCTGCAATGTATGGTTGATATTCATGAATAGTAATCATCGATTTTTAGTAAATCTTGGGTATCTCAACTTTGCCAAAAGTTGGGATAACACCTGTCAAAACGAAGGCCTCGATGTGTTCTACGGCTTTGACAGCTCTCAGCCGTCAATGGATAGATTAATTCCCAAAAAGGACAACCCGAATCTCAATCGGGTCACGTAAGTTTTTTACCCTTCGTTTTTTCGACACGTGGATTTTTACGGTGAAACGGGAATACCGTGGCTCGTCTTCGATTAACCATCGCTGGAGAGTGGTGCACCATGGTACTGTTCCGTTTCAAATCCATACATGCATTTCTTAAAGTCGTACGGCACTGTTTCGCCATTTCGGACGGATGTTGCACCTTGCACCGTGGATGTTGCACCCTGTGGATATCGATTATTCAGATGGCCATAACTTCTGGCTCGTTTAGAGTTACGGGAGCCATAACCTATCATAACGAAGGCCTCGATGAGTTCTACGGCTTTGACAGCTATCAGCCGTCAACGTATAGATTAATGCCCAAAAACGACAACCCGAATCTCAATCGGGTCTCGCAAGTTTTTTACCCTTCGTTTTTTCGACACGCGGAGTTTTACGGTAAAACGGGTTTACAGTGGCTCGTCTTCGATTCACCATCGCTGGAGAGTGGTGCTCCATAGTACTGTTTCATTTCAAATCCATACATGCATTTCTAAAAGTCATACAGCACTGTTTCGCCATTTCGGACGGATGTTGCACCCTGTAGATATCGATTATTCGGACGGCCATAACTTCTGGCTCGTTTAGAGTTACGGGAGCCATAACCAGTCAAAAAGAAGGCCTCAATGAGTTCTACGGGTTGACAGCTTTTAGCCGTCAACGGATATATTAATGCCTAAAAAGGACAACCCAAATCTCAATCGGGTCACGTAAGTTTTTTACCCTTCGTTTATTCGACACGTGGATTTTTACGGTAAAACGGGATTACCGTGGCTCGTCTTCCATTCACCATCGCTGGAGAGTGGTGCACCATGGTACTGTTCCATTTCAAAATCCATGCGCGCATTTCTAAAAGTCGTACGACACTGTTTCGCAATTTCGGATGGATGTTGCACCTTGCACCGTGGATGTTGCACCCTGTTTGTATTGATTATTTGGACGGCCATAACTTCTGGCTCGTTAGGAGTTACGGTAGCCATAACCTGTCATAACGAAGGCCTCGATGAGTTCTACGGATTTGACAGCTCTCAGACATCTTAAATCCATGCACGCATTTCTAAAAGTCGTACGACACTGTTTCGCCATTTCGGACGGATGTTGCACCTTGCACCGTGGATGCTGCACCCCGTAGATATCGATTATACGGACGGCCATAACTTCTGGCTCGTTTAGAGTTACGAGAGCCATAACCTGTCAAAACGAAGGAAACGATGAGTTCTACGGCTTTGACAGCTTTCAGCCATCAACGGATAGATTAATGCCCAAAAAGGACAACCCGAATCTCAATCGGGTCTCGTAAGTTTTTTACCCTTCGTTTTTCCGACACGTGGATTTTTACGGTAAAACGGGATTACGGTGGCAGGTCTTCGATTTACCATCGCTGGAGAGTGGACACCATGGTACTGTTCCGTTTCAAATCCATGCACGCATTTCTAAAAGTCGTACGGCACGGTTTCGCCATTTCGGACGGATGTTGCACCTTGCACCGTGGATGTCGCACCCTGTAGATATCCATTATTCGGACGGCCATAACTTCGGGCTCGTTTAGAGTTACGGGAGCCATAACCAGTCAAAAAGAAGGCCTCGATGAGTTCTATGGCTTTGACAGCTTTCAATCGTCAATGGATATATTAATGCCCGAAAAGGACAACCAGAATCTCAATCGGGTCGCGTAAGTTTTTTACCCTTCGTTTTTTCGACACGTGGATTTTTACGGTAAAACGGGATTACCGTGGCTCGTCTTCGATTCACCATCGCTGGAGAGTGGTTCACCATGGTATTGTTCCGTCTCAAATCCAAGCACGCATTTTTAAAATTCGTACGGCACTGTTTTGCCATTTCGGACTGATGTTGCACCTTGCACCGTGGATGTTGCACCATGTAGATATCGATTATTTGAACGGCAATAACTTCTGGCTCGTTTAGAGTTACGGGAGCCATAACCTGTCAAAACGAAGTCCTCGATAACTTCTACGGCTTTGACCGCTTTCAGCCGTCAACGGATAGATTAACTCCCAAAAAGGACAACCCGAATCTCAATCGAGTCTCGTAAGTTTTTTACCCTTCGTTTTTTCGACACGTGGAATTTTACGGTAAAACGGGATTACCGTGGCTCGTATTCAATTAACCATCACTGGAGAGTGGTGCACCATGGTACTGTTCCGTCTCAAATCCAAGCACGCATTTCTAAAATTCGTACGGCACTGTTCCGCCATTTCGGACGGATGTTGCAACTTGCACCGTGGATGTTGCACCCTGTAGATATCGATTATTCGGACGGCCATAACTTCTGGCTCGTTTAGAGTTACGGGAGCCATAACCAGTCAAAACGAAGGCCTCGATGAGTTCTATGGCTTTGACAGCTTTCAATCGTCAATGGATATATTAATGCCCAAAAAGGACAACCTGAATCTCAATTGGGTCACGTAAGTTTTTTACCCTTCATTTTTTCGACACGTGGATTTTTATGGTAAAACGGGATTACCGTGGCTCGTCTTCGATTCACCATCGCTGGAGAGTGGAGAACCATGGTACTGTTCCGTCTCAAATCCAAGCATGCATTTCTAAAATTCGTACGGCACTGTTTTGCCATTTCGGACTGATGTTGCACCTTGCACCGTGGATGTTGCACCATGTAGATATCGATTATTTGAACGGCAATAACTTCTGGCTCGTTTAGAGTTACGGGAGCCATAGCCTGTCAAAACGAAGTCGTCGATGAGTTCTTCGGCTTTGACCGCTTTCAGCCGTCAACGGATAGATTAACGCCCAAAAAGGACAACCCGAATCCCAATCGGGTCTCGTAAGTTTTTTACCCTTCGTTTTTTCGACACGTGGAATTTACGAGAAAACGGGATTACCGTGGCTCGTCTTCGATTAACCATCGCTGGAGAGTGGTGCACCATGGTACTGTTCCATCTCAAATCCAAGCACGCATTTCTAAAATTCGTATGGCACTGTTTTGCCATTTCGGACTGATGTTGCACCTTGCACCGTGGATGTTGCACCTTGTAGATATCGTTTATTCGGAAGGCCATAAGTTCTGGCTCGTTTAGAGTTACGGGATCCATAACCAGTCAAAACGAAGGCATCGATGAGTTCTACGGCTTTGACATCTCTCAGCTGTCAACGAATAGATTAATGCCCAAAAAGGACAACCCGAATCTCAATCGGGTCTCGTAAGTTTTTTACCCTTCGTTTTTTCGACACGTGGAATTTTACGGTAAAACGGGATTACCGTGGCTCGTCTTCGATTCACCATCGCTGGAGAGTGGTGCACCATGGTACTGTTCCATTTCAAATCCATGCATGCATTTCTAAAAGTCGTACGGCACTGTTTCGCCATTTCGGACGGATGTTGCACCTTGCACCGTGGATGTTGCACGCTGTAGATATCGATTATTCGGACGGCCATAACTTCTGGCTCGTTTAGAGTTACGGGAGCCATAACCTGTCATAACGAAGGCCTCGATGAGTTCTACGGCTTTGACAGCTCTCATCCGTCAACGAAGAGATTAATGCCCAAAAAGGACAACCCGAATCTCAATCGGGTCTCGCAAGTTTTTTACCCTTCGTTTTTTCGACACGTGGATTTTTACGGTAAAACGGGATTACCGTGGCTCGTCTTCGATTCATATCGCTGGAGAGTGGTGCACCATGGTACTATTTCGTTTCAAATCCATACACGCATTTCTAAAAGTCGTACGGCACTGTTTCGCCATTTCGGATGGATGTTGCACCTTGCACCGTGGATGTTGCACCCTGTAGATATCGATTATTCGGACGGCCATAACTTCTGGCTCGTTTAGAGTTACGGGAGCCATAACCAGTCAAAACGAAGGCCTCGACGAGTTCTACGGCTTTGACAGCTCTCAGCCGTCAACGAATAGATTAATTCCCAAAAAGGACAATCCGAATCTCAATCGGGTCTCGCAAGTTTTTTACCCTTCGTTTTTCGACACGTGGATTTTTACGGTAAAACGGGATTACCGTGGCTCGTCTTCGATTAACCATCGCTGGAGAGTGGTGCACCATGGTACTATTCCGTTTCAAATCCATACACACAATTCTTAAAGTCGTACGACATTGTTTCGCCATTTCGGATGGATGTTGCACCCTGTAGATATCGATTATTCGGACGTCCATAACTTCTGGCTCGTTTAGAGTTACTGGAGCCATAACCTGTCAAAACGAAGGCCTCGATGAGTTCTATGGCTTTGACAGCTTTCAGCCGTCAACGGATAGATTAATGCCCATAAAGGACAACCCGAATCTCAATCGGGCCACGTAAATTTTTTACCCTTCGTTTTTTCGACACGTGGATTTTTACGGTAAAACGGGATTACCGTGGCTCGTATTCAATTTACCATCGCTGGAGAATGGTGCACCATGGTACTATTCCATTTCAAATCCATGCACGCATTTCTAAAAGTCGTACGGCACTGTTTTGCCATTTCGGACGGATGTTGCACCTTGCACCGTGGATGTTGCACCCTGTAGATATCGATTATTCGGACGGCCATAACTTCTGGCTCTTTAGAGTTACGGGAGCCATAACCTGTCAAAACGAAGGCCTCGATGAGTTCTACGCCTTTGACAGCTCTCAGCCGTCAACGAATAGATTAATGGCCAAAAAGGACAACCCGAATCTCAATCAGGTCTCATAGGTTTTTTACCCTTCGTTTTTTCGACACGTGGATTTTTACGGTAAAACGGGATTACCGTGGCTCGTCTTCGATTCAGCATCGCTGGAGAGTGGTGCGCCATGGTACTGTTCCGTCTCAAATCCAAGGACGCATTTCTAAAATTCGTACGGCACTGTTTTGCCATTTCGGACTAATGTTGCACCTTGCACCGTGGATGTTGCACCATGTAGATATCGATTATTTGAACGGCAATAACTTCTGGCTCGTTTAGAGTTACAGGAGCCATAACCTGTCAAAACGAAGTCCTCGATGAGTTCTACGGCTTTGACCGCTTTCAGCCGTCAACGGATAGATTAACGCCCAAAAAGGACAACCCGAATCTCAATCGGGTCTCGTAAGTTTTTTACCCTTCGTTTTTTCGACACGTGGAATTTTACGGTAAAACGGGATTACCGTGGCTCGTCTTCGATTAACCATCGCTGGAGAGTGGTGCACCATGGTACTGTTCCGTCTCAAATCCAAGCACCCATTTCTAAAATTCGTACGGCACTGTTTTGCCATTTCGGACTGATGTTGCACCTTGCACCGTGGATGTTGCACCCTGTAGATATCGATTATTCGAACGGCCATAACTTCTGGCTCGTTTAGAGTTACGGGAGCCATAACCAGTCAAAACGAAGGCCTCGATGAGTTCTACAGCTTTGACAGCTCTCAGCCGTCAACGAATAGATTAATGCCCAAAAAGGACAACCCGAATGTCAATCGGGTCTCGTAAGTTTTTTACCCTTCGTTTTTTCGACACGTGGAATTTTACGGTGAAACGGGATTACCGTGGCTCGTCTTCGATTGACCATCGCTGGAGAGTGGTGCACCATCGTACTGTTCCGTTTCAAATCCATGCACGCATTTCTAAAAGTCGTACGGCACTGTTTCGCCATTTCGGACGGATGTTGCACCTTGCACCGTGGATGTTGCACCCTGTAGATATCGATTATTCAGACGGCCATAACTTCTGGCTCGCTTAGAGTTACGGGAGCCATAACCTGTCATAACGAAGGCCTCGATGAGTTCTACGGCTTTGATAGCTCTCAGCCGTCAACGAATAGATTAATGCCCAAAAAGGACAACCCGAATCTCAATCGGGTCTCGCAAGTTTTTTACCCTTCGTTTTTTCGACACGTGGATTTTTACGGTAAAACGGGATTACCGTGGCTCGTCTCCGATTCACATCGCTGGAGAGTGGTGCACCATGGTACTGTTTCGTTTCAAATTCATACACGCATTTCTAAAAGTCGTACGGCACTGTTTTGTCATTTCGGACGGATGTTGCACCTTGCACCGTGGATGTTGCACCCTGTAGATATCGATTATTCGGACGGCCATAACTTCTGGCTCGTTTAAAGTTACGGGAGCCATAACCTGTCATAACGAAGGCCTCGATGAGTTCTACGGCTTTGACAGCTCTCAGCCGTCAACGGATAAATTAATTCCCAAAACCGACAACCCGAATCTCAATCGGTTCTCGCAAGTTTTTACCCTTTGTTTTTTTGACACGTGGATTTTTACGGTAAAACGGGATTATGGGTGGCTCGTCTTCGATTAACCATTGCTGGAGAGTGGTGCACCATGGTACTGTTCCGTTTCAAATCCATACACGCATTTCTTAAAGTCGTACGACACTGTCTCGCCATTTCGGACGGATGTTGCACCTTGCACCGTGGATGTTGCACCCTGTAGATATCGATTATTCGGATGGCCATAACTTCTGGCTCGTTTAGAGTTACAGGAACCATAACCTGTTATAACGAAGACCTCGATGAGTTCTACGGCTTTGACAGCTCTCAGCCGTCGACGGATAGATTAATGCCCAAAAACGACAACCCGAATCTCAATCGGGTCTCGCAAGTTTGCTACCCTTCGTTTTTTTGACACGTGGATTTTTACGGTAAAACGGGATTAGCGTGGCTCGTCTTCGATTCACCATCGCTAGAGAGTGGTGCACCATAGTACTGTTTCGTTTCAAATCCATACACGCATTTGTAAAAGTCATAAGGCACTGTTTCGCCATTTCGGGCGGATGTTGCCCCTTGCACCGTGGATGTTGCACCCTGTAGATATCGATTATTCGGACAGCCATAACTTCTGGCTCGTTTAGAGTTACGGGAGCCATAACTAGTCAGAACGAAGGCCTCGATGAGTTCTACGGCTTTGACAGCTTTCAGCCGTCAGCGGATATATTAATGCATAAAAAGGACAAACCGAATCTCAATCGGGTCACGTAAGTTTTTTACCCTTCGTTTATTCAACACGTGGATTTTTACGGTAAAACGGGATTACCGTGGCTCGTCTTCGATTCACCATCGCTGGAGAGTGGTGCACCATGGTACTGTTCCGTCTCAAATCCATGCACGCATTTCTAAAAGTCATACGGCACTGTTTCGCCATTTCGGACGGATGTTGCACCCTGTAGATATCGATTATTCGGACGGCCATAACTTCTGGCTCGTTTAGAGTTACGGGAGCCATAACCAGTCAAAACGAAGGCCTCGATGAGTTCTACGGCTTTGACAGCTTTCATCCGTCAACGGATAGATTAATGCCCAAAAAGGACAACCCGAATCTCAATCGGGTCTCGTAAGTTTTTTACCCTCGTTTTTTCGACAGGTGGATTTTTACGGTAAAACGGGATTACCGTGGCTCGTCTTCGATTAACCATCGCCGGAGAGTGGTGCACCATGGTACTGTTCCGTCTCAAATCTAAGCACGGATTTCTAAAATTCGTACGGCACTGTTTTGCCATTTCTGACGGATGTTGCACCTTGCACCGTGGATGTTGCACCCTGTAGATATCGATTATTCGGACGGCCATAACTTCTGGCTCGTTTAGAGTTATGGGAGCCATAACTTGTCAAAACGAAGGCCTCGATGAGTTCTATGGCTTTGAAAGCTTTCAGCCGTCAACGGATAGATTAATGCCCAAAAAGGACAACCCGAATCTCAATCAGGCCATGTAAATTTTTTACCCTTCGTTTTTTCGACACGTGGATTTTTACGGTAAAACGGGATTACCATGGCTCGTCTTCAATTTAACATCGCTGAAGAGTGGTGCACCATGGTACAATTCCATTTCAAATCCATGCACGCATTTCTAAAAGTCGTACGACACTGTTTTGCCATTTCGGACGGATGTTGCACCTTGCACCGTGGATGTTGCACCCTGTAGATATCGATTATTCGGACGGCCATAACTTCTGGCTCGTTTAGAGTTACGGGAGCCAGAACCTGTCAAAACGAAGGCCTCTATGAGTTCTACGATTTTGACTACTCTCAGCCGTCAACGAATAGATTAATGCCCAAAAAGGACAACCCGAATCTCAATCGGGTCTCGTAAGTTTTTTACCCTTCGTTTTTTCGACACGTGGATTTTTACGGTAAAACGGGATTACCGTGGCTCGTCTTCGATTTACCATCGCTGGAGAGTGGTTCACCATGGTACTGTTCCGTTTCAAATCCATGCACACATTTCTAAAAGTCATACGGCACTGTTTTGCCATTTCGGACGGATGTTGCACCTTGCACCGTGGATGTTGCTCCCTGTAGATATCGATTATTCGGACGGCCATAACTTCTGGCTCGTTTAGAGTTACGGGAGCCATAACCTGTCAAAACGAAGGCCTCGATGATTTCTACGGCTTTCACTGCCCTCAGCCATCAACGAATAGATTAATGCCCAAAAAGGACAACCCGAATCTCAATCGGGCCACGTAAGTTTTCTACCCTTCGTTTTTTTGACACGTGGATTTTTACGGTAAAACGGGATTATCGTGGCTCGTCTTCAATTTCCCATCGCTGGAGAGTGGTACACCATGGTACTGTTTCGTTTCAAATCCATACACGCATTTCTAAAAGTCGTACGGCACTGCTTCGCCATTTCGGACGGATGTTGCACCTTGCACCGTGGATGTTGCACCCTGTAGATATCGATTATTCGGGCGGCCATAACTTCTGGATCGTTTAGAGTTACGGGAGCCATAACCAGTCAAAACGAAGGCCTCGATGAGTTCTACGGCTTTGACCGCTCTCAGCCGTCAACGGATAGATTAATGCCCAAAAAAGAGAACCCGAATCTCAATTGGGTCTCGCAAGTTTTTTACCCTTCGTTTTTTCGACACGTGAATTTTTACGGTAAAACGGGATTACAGTGGCTCGTCTTCTATTTACCATCGCTGGGGAGTGGTGAACCATGGTACTGTTCCGTTTCAAATCCATGCACGCATTTCAAAAAGTCTTACGGCACTTTTTCGCCATTTCGGACGGATGTTGCACCTTGCACCGTGGATGTTGCACCCTGTAGATATCGATTATTCGGACGGCCATAACTTCTGGCTCGTTTAGAGTTACGGGAGCCATAACCTGTGATAACGAAGGCTTCGATGAGTTCTACGGCTTTGACAGCTCTTAGCCGTCAACGGATAGATTAATGCCCAAAAAGGACAACCTGAATCTCAATCGGGCCTCGCAAGTTTTTTACCCTTCGTTTTTTCGACACGTGGATTTTTACGGTAAAACGGGATTATCGTGGCTCGTTTTCGGTTCACCATCGCTGGAGAGTGGTGCACCATTGTACTGTTTCATTTCAAATCCATGCATGCATTTCTAAAAGTCGTACGGCACTGTTTCGCCATTTCGGACGGATGTTGCACCTTGCACCGTGGATGTTGCACCCCGTAGATATCGATTATTCGGACGGCCATAACTTCTGGCTCGTTTAGAGTTACGGGAGCCATAACCAGTCAAAACGATGGCCTCGATGAGTTCTACGGCTTTGAACGCTCTCAGCCGTCAATGGATAGATTAATGCCCAAAAAGGACAACCCGAATCACAATCGGGTCTCGCAAGTTTTTTACCCTTCGTTTTTTCGACACGTGGATTTTTACGGTAAAACGGGATTACCGTGGCTCATCTTCGATTCACCATCGCTTGAGAGTGGTGGACCATGGTACTGTTCCGTCTCAAATCCAAGCACGCATTTCTAAAATTCGTACGGCACTGTTTCGCCATTTCGGACGGATGTTGCACCTTGCACCGTGGATGTTGCATCCTGTAGATATCAATTATTCGGACGGCCATAACTTCTGGCTCGTTTAGAGTTACGGGAGCCATAACCTATCAACACGAAGGCCCCGATTAGTTCTACGGCTTTGACAGCTCTCAGCCGTCAATGGATAGATTAACGCCCAAAAAGGACAACCCGAATCTCAATCGGGTCTCGTAAGTTTTTTACCCTTCCTTTTTCGGCACGTGGATTTTTACGGTAAAACGGGATTACCGTGGCTCGTCTTCGATTAACCATCGCTGGAGAGTGGTGCACCATGGTACTGTTCCGTCTCAAATCCAAGCACGCATTTCTAAAATTCGTATGGCACTGTTTCTCCATTTCGGACGGATGTTGCGCCTTGCACCGTGGATGTTGCACCCTATAGATATCGATTATTCGGACGACCATAACTTCTGGTTCGTTTAGAGTTACGGGAGCCATAACCTGTCATAACGAAGGCCTCAATGAGTTCTACGGCTTTGACAGCTCTCAGTCGTCAACGGATAGATTAATGGCCAAAAAGGACAACCCGAATCTCAATCGGGTCTCGCAAGTTTTTTACCCTTCGTTTTTTCGACACGTGGATTTTTACGGTAAAACGGGATTACCGTGGCTCGTCTTCGATTCACCATCGCTGAAGAGTGGTGCACCATGGTACTGTTTCGATTCAAATCCATACACGCATTTCTAAAAGTCGTACGGCACTGTTTCACCATTTCGGACGGATGTTGCACCTTGCACCGTGGATGTTGCACCCTATAGATATCGATTATTCGGACGGCCATAACTTCTAGCTCGTTTAGAGTTATGGGAGCCATAACCTGTCATAACGAAGGCCTCGATGAGTTCTACGGCTTTGACAGCTCTCCGTCGTCAACGGATAGATTAATGGCCAAAAAGGACAACCCGAATCTCAATCGGGTCTCGCAAGTTTTTTACCCTTCCTTTTTTCGGCACGTGGATTTTTACGGTAAAACGGGATCACCGTGGCTCATCTTCAATTAACCATCGCTAGAGAGTGGTGCACCATGGTTCTGTTCCGTGTCAAATCCAAGCACGCATTTCTAAAATTCGTACGGCACTGTTTCGCCATTTCGGACGGATGTTGCGCCTTGCACCGTGGATGTTGCACCCTGTAGATATCGATTATTCGGATGACCATAACTTCTGGCTCGTTTAGAGTTACGGGAGCCATAACCTGCCATAACGAAGGCCTCGATGAGTTCTACAGCTTTGACTGCTCTCAGCAGTCAACGGATAGATTAATGCCCAAAAAGGACAACCCGAATCTCAATCGGGTCTCGTAAGTTTTTACCCTTCGTTTTTTCGACACGTGGATTTTTACGGTAAAACGGGATTACCGTGGCTCGTCTTCGATTTACCATCGCTGGAGAGTGGTGCACCATGGTACTGTTTCATTTCAAATCCATACACGCATTTCCAAAAGTCGTACGGCACTGTTTCTCCATTTCGGACGGATGTTGCACCTCGCACCGTGGATGTTGCACCTTGTAGATATCGATTATTCGGATGTTCATAACTTCTGGCTCGTTTAGAGTTACGGGAGCCATAACCAGTCAACACGAAGGCCTCGATGAATTCTACGGCTTTGACAGCATTCAACCGTCAATGGATATATTAATGCCCAAAAAGGACAACCCGAATCTCAATCGGGTCACGTAAGTTTTTTACCCTTCGTTTTTTCGACACGTGGATTTTTACGGTAAAACGGGATTACCGTGGCTCGTCTTCGATTTACCATTGCTGGAGAGTGGTGCACCAAGTACAGTTCCGTTTCAAATCCAAGCACGCATTTCTAAGAGTCGTACGTCACTGTTTCGCCATTTCGGACTGATGTTGCATCTTGCACCGTGGATGTTGCACTCTGTAGATATCGATTATTCGGACGGCCATAACTTCTGGCTCGTTCAGAGTTACGGGAGCCACAACCTGTCAAAACGAAGGCCTCGATGAGTTCTACGGCTTTGACAGCTTTCAATCGGGTCTCGCAAGTTTTTTACCCTTCGTTTTTTCGACACGTGGATTTTCACGGTAAAACGGGATTACTGTGGCTCGTCTTCGATTCACCATCGCTGGAGAGTGGCGCACCATGGTACTGTTCCGTTTCAAATCCACTCACACATTTCTAAAAGTCGTACGGCACTGTTTTGCCATTTCGGACGGATGTTGCACCTTGCACCATGGATGTTGCACCCTGTAGATATCGATTATTCGGGCGGCCATAACTTCTGGCTCGTTTAAAGTTACGGGAGCCATAACCTGTGATAACGAAGGCCTCGATGATTTCTACGGCTTTGACAGCTCTCAGCCGTCAACGGATGGATTAATTCCCAAAAAGGACAACCCGAATCTCAATCGGGTCTCGCAAGTTTTTTACCCTTCGTTTTTTCGACACGTGGATTTTTACGGTAAAACGGGATTACCGTGGCTCGTCTTCGATTCACCATCGCTGGAGATTGGTGCACCATGGTACTGTTTCGTTTCAAATCCATGCACGCATTTCTAAAAGTCGTACGGCACTGTTTCGCCATTCCGGACGGATGTTGCACCTTGCACCATGGATGTTGCACCCTGTAGATATCGATTATTCGGACTGCCATAACTTCTGGCTCGTTTAGAGTTAGGGGAGCCATAACCTGTCTAAACGAAGGCCTCGATGAGTTTTACGGCTTTGTCACCTTTCAACGGTCAACGGATATATTAATGCCCAAAAAGGATAACCCGTATCTCAATCGGGTCACGTAAGTTTTTTACCCTTCGTTTTTTCGACACGTGGATTTTTACGGTAAAACGGGATTACCGTGGCTCGTCTTCGATTCACCATCGCTGAAGAGTGGTGCACCATGGTACTGTTCTGTCTCAAATCCAAGTACGCATTTCTAAAGTTCGTACGGAACTGTTTCGCCATTTCGGACTGATGTTGCACCTTGCACCGTAGATGTTGCACCATGTAGATAACGATTATTTGAACGGCCATAACTTCTGGCTCGTTTAGAGTTACGGGAGCCATAACTTGTCAAAACGAAGGCCTCGATGAGTTCTACGGCTTTGACCGCTTTCAGCCGTCAACGGATAGATTAATGCCCAAAAAGGACAACCCGAATCTCAATCGGGTCTCGTAAGTTTTTTACCCTTCGTTTTTTCGGCACGTGGATTTTCACGGTAAAACGGGATTACCGTTGCTCGTCTTCGATTAACCATCGCTGGAGAGTGGTGCACCATGGTATTGTTCAGTCTCAAATCCAAGCACGCATTTCTAAAATTCGTACGGCACTGTTTCGCTATTTCGGACCTATGTTGCACCTTGCACCGTGGATGTTGCACCCTGTAGATATTGATTATTCGGACGGCCATAACTTCTGGCTCGTTTAGAGTTACGGGAGCCATAACCTTTCATAACGAAGGCCTCGATGTGTTCTACGGCGTTAACAGCTCTCAACCGTCAACGGATAGAATAATTCCCAAAAAGGACTACCCGAATCACAATCGGGTCTCGCAAGTTTTTTACCCTTCGTTTTTTCGACACGTGGATTTTTACGGTAAAACGGGATTACCGTGGCTCGTCTTCGATTCACCATCGTTGGAAAGTAGTGCACCATGGTACTGTTTCGATTCAAATTCATACGCGCATTTCTAAAAGTCGTACGTCACTGTTTCGCCATTTCGGACGGATGTTGCACCTTGCACCGTGGATGTTGCACCCTGTAGATATCGATTATTCGGACGGCCATAACTTCTGGCTCGTTTTTTCGACACGTGGATTTTTACGGTAAAACGGGATTACCATGGCTCGTCTTCGATTCACCATCGCTGAAGAGTGGTGCACCATGGTACTGTTCCGTCTCAAATCCAAGTACGCATTTCTAAAGTTCGTACGGAACTGTTTCGCCATTTCGGACTGATGTTGCACCTTGCACCATGGATGTTGCACGATATAGATATCGATTATTTGAACGACCATTACTTCTGGCTCATTTAGAGTTACGGGAGCCATAACCAGTCAAAACGAAGGCCTCGATGAGTTCTACGGCTTTGACCGCTTTCAGCTGTCAATGGATAGATTAATGCCCAAAAAGGACAACCCGAATCTCAATCGGGTCTCGTAAGTTTTTTACCCTTCGTTTTTTCGGCACTTGGATTTTTACGGTAAAACGGGATTACCGTGGCTCGTCTTCGATTAAACATCGCTAGAGAGTGGTGCACCATGGTACTGTACCGTCTCAAATCCAAGCACGCATTTCTAAAATTCGTACGGCACTGTTTCGCTATTTCGGACAGATGTTGCGCCTTGCACTGTGGACGTTGCACCCTGTAGATATCGATTATTCAGACGGCCATAACTTCTGGCTCGTTTAGAGTAACGGGAGCCATAA
The DNA here is from genome assembly GCA_030765085.1 of Allium cepa. Lineage (NCBI taxonomy): Eukaryota > Viridiplantae > Streptophyta > Magnoliopsida > Asparagales > Amaryllidaceae > Allium > Allium cepa. The sequence continues at coordinate 248,906,326 of CM060930.1, forward strand.
CCTGTCATAACGAAAGCCTTGATGAGTTCTACGGCTTTGACTGCTCTCAGTCATCAACGGATAGATTAATTCCCAAAAAGGACAACCCGAATCTCAATCGGGTCTCGCAAGTTTTTTACCCTTCGTTTTTTCGACACGTCGATTTTTACGGTAAAACGGGATTACCGTGGCTCGTCTTCGATTCACCATCGCTGGAGAGTGGTGCACCATGTTACTATTTCGATTCAAATCCATACACGCATTTCTAAAAGTCGTACGGCACTGTTTCACCATTTCGGACGGATGTTGCACCTTGCACCGTGGATGTTGCACCCTGCAGATATCGATTATTCGAACGGGCATAACTTCTGGCTCGTTTAGATTTACGGGAGCCATAACCAGTCAAAACGAAGGCCTCGATAACTTTTACGCCTTTGACAGCTTTCAGCCGTCAACAGATATATTAATTCCCAAAAAGGACAACCCGAATCTCAATCGGGTCACGTAAGTTTTTTACCCTTCGTTTTTTCGACACGTGGATTTTTAAGGTAAAACGGGATTACAGTGGCTCGTCTTCGATTCACCATCGCTGGGGAGTGGCGCACCATGGTACTCTTCCATTTCAAATCCATGCACGCATTTCTAAAAGTCGTACGACATTGTTTCGCCATTGCGGACGGATGTTGCACCTTGCATCGTGGATGTTGCACCCTGTAGATATCTATTATTCGGACGGCCATAACTTCTGGCTCGTTTAGAGTTACGAGAGCCATAACCTGTCATAACGAAGGCCTCGATGAGTTCTACGACTTTGACTGCTCTCAGCCGTCAACGGATAGATTAATGCCCAAAAAGGACAACCCGAATCTCAATTGGGTCTCGCAAGTTTTTACCCTTCGTTTTTTCGACACGTGGATTTTTACGGTAAAATGGGATTACTGTGGCTCGTCTTCCATTCACCATCGTTGGAGAGTGGTGCACCATGGTACTATTTCGTTTCAAATCCATACACGCATTTCTAAAAGTCGTACGACACTGTTTCGCAATTTCGGACGGATGTTGCACCTTGCACCGTGGATGTTGCACCTTGTAGATATCGATTATTTGGACGGCCATAACTTCTGGCTCGTTTAGAGTTACGGGAGCCATAACCAGTCAAAATGAAGGCCTCGATGAATTCTACGGCTTTGACAGCATTCAGCCGTCAACGGATATATTAATGCCCAAAAAGGACAACCCGAATCTCAATCGGGTCACGTAAGTTTTTTACCCTTCGTCTTTTCGACACGTGGATTTTTACGGTAAAACGGGATTACCGTGGCTCGTCTTCGATTTACCATTGCTGGAGAGTGGTGCACCAAGTACTGTTCCGTTTCAAATCCAAGCACGCATTTCTAAAAGTCGTACGACATTATTTCGCCATTTCGGACAGATGTTGCACCTTGCACCGTGGATGTTGCACCCTGTAGATATCGATTATTCGGACGGCCATAATTTCTGGCTCGTTTAGAGTTACGGGAGCCATAACCTGTCAAACTGAATGTTGCACCTTTCACCGTGGATGTTGCACCATGTAGATATCGATTATTTGAATGGCCATAACTTCTGGCTCGCTTAGAGTTACGGGAGCCATAACCTGTCAAAACGAAGGCCTCGATGAGTTCTACGGCTTTGACCACGTTCAGCCATCAACAGATAGATTAATGCCCAAAAAGGACAACCCGAATCTCAATCGGGTCTCGTAAGTTTTTTACCCTTCGTTTTTTCGGCACGTGGATTTTTACGGTAAAACGGGATTACCGTGGCTCATCTTCGATTAACCATCGCTGGAGAGTGGTGCACCATGGTACTGTTCAGTCGCAAATCCAAGCACGCATTTCTAAAATTCGTACGGCACTGTTTCGCTATTTCGGACGGATGTTGCACCTTGCACCGTGGATGTTGCACCCTGTAGATATCGATTATTAGGACGACCATAACTTCTGGCTCGTTTAGAGTTACGGGAGCCATAACCTGTCATAACGAAGGCCTCGATGAGTTCTACGGCTTTGACAGCTCTTAGCGGTCAATGGATAGAATAATTCCCAAAAAGGACTACCCGAATCTCAATCGGGTCTCACAAGTTTTTTACCCTTCGTTTTTTCGACACGTGGATTTTTACGGTAAAACGGGATTACCGTGGATCGTCTTCGATACACCATCGCTGGAGAGTGGTGCATCATGGTACTGTTTCGTTTCAAATCCATACACGCATTTCTAAAAGTCGTACGACACTGTTTCGCCATTTCGGACTGATGTTGCACCTTGCACCGTGGATGTTGCACCCTGTAGATATCGATTATTCGGACGCCATAACTTCTGGCTCGTTTAGAGTTACGGGAGCCATAACCAGTCAAAACGAAGGCCTCGATGAGTTCTACGGCTTTGACAGCTTTCAGCCGTCAACAGATAAATTAGTTCCCTAAAAGGACAACCCGAATCTCAATCGGGTCACGTAAGTTTTTTACCCTTCGTTTTTTCGACACGTGGATTTTTACAGTAAACGGGATTACCGTGGCTCGTCTTCGATTCACCATCGCTGGAGAGTAGTGCACCATGGTACTGTTCCATTTCAAATCCATGCACGCATTTCTAAAAGTCGTACGACACTGTTTTGCCATTTCGGACGGATGTTGCACCTTGCACCGTGGTTGTTGCACCCTATAGATATCGATTATTCGGACGGCCATAACTTCTGGCTCGTTTAGAGTTACGGGAGCCATAACCTGTCATAACGAAGGCCTCGATGAGTTCTACGGATTTGACTGCTCTCAGCCGTCAACGGATAGATTAATGCCCAAAATGGACGACCCGAATCTCAATCGGGTTTGCAAGTTTTTACCCTTCCTTTTTTCGACACGTGGATTTTTACGGTAAAACGGGATTACCGTGGCTCGTCTTCGATTCACCATCGCTGGAGAATGGTGCACCATGGTACTTTTTCGTTTCAAATCCATACACGCATTTCTAAAAGTCGTACGGCACTGTTTCGCCATTTCGTACGGATGTTGCACCTTGCACCGTGGATGTTGCACCCTGTAGATATCGATTCTTCGGACGGGCATAACTTCTGGCTCGTTTACAGTTACGGGAGCCATAACCTGTCAAAATGAAAGCCTTGATGAGATCTACGCCTTTGACTGCTTTCAACCGTCAACGGATAGAATAATGACCAAAAAGGACAACCCGAATCTCAATCGGGTCTCGCAAGTTTTTTACCCTTCGTTTTTTCGACACGTGAATTTTCACGGTAAAATGGGATTACCGTGGCTCGTCTTCGATTCACCATCGCTGGAGAGTGGTGCACCATGGTACTATTCCGTTTCAAATACATGCACGCATTTCTAAAAGTTGTACGGCACTGTTTCGCCATTTCGGACGGATGTTGCACTTTGCACCGTGGATGTTGCACCCTATAGATATCGATTATTCGGACGTCCATAAATTCTGGCTCGTTTAGAGTTACGGGAGCCATAACCTGTGATAACGAAGGCCTCGATGAGTTCTACGGCTTTGATAGTTCTCAGCCATCAACGGATAGATTAATGCCCAAAAACGACAGCCCGAATCTCAATCGGGTCTCGCAAGTTTTTTACCCTTCGTTTTTTCGACACGTGGATTTTTACGGTAAAACGGGATTACCGTGGCTCGTCTTCGATTCACCATTGCTGGGGAGTGGTGCACTACGGTACTGTTTCGTTTCAAATCCATGCACGCATTTCTAAAAGTCGTACGACACTGTTTCGCCAGTTCAGACGGATATTGCACCTTGCACCGTGGATGTTGCACCCAGTAGATATCGATTATTCGTACGGCCATAACTTTTGGCTCGTTTAGAGTTACGGGAGCCATAATAAGTCAAAACGAAGACCTCGATGAGATCTACGGATTTGACAGCTTTCAGCGGTCAACGGATAGATTAATGCCCAAAAAGGACAACACGAATCTCAATCGGGTCCCGCAAGTTTTTTACCATTCGTTTTTTCAACACGTGCACTTTAACGGTAAAACGGGATTACCATGGCTCGTCTTCGATTCACCATCGCTGGAGAGTGGTGCACCATGGTGCTGTTTTCGTTTCAAATCCATACACGCATTTCTAAAAGTCGTACGGCACTGTTTCGCCATTTCGGACGGATGTTGCACCTTGCACCGTGGATGTTGCAGCCTGTAGATATCGATTATTCAGACGGCCATAACTTCTGGCTCGTTTAGAGTTACGGGAGCCATAACCTGTCAAAACGAAGGCCTCGATGAGTTCTACGGCTTTGGCAGCTCTCAGCCGTCAACGGATAGATTAATTCCCATAAAGGACAACCCAAATCCCAATCGGGTCACGTAAGTTTTTTACCCTTCGTTTTTTCGACACGTGGATTTTTACGGTAAAACGGGATTACCGTGGCTCGTCTTCGATTCACCATCGTTGGAGAGTGGCGCACCATGGTACTATTCCGTTTCAAATCCATGCACGCATTTCTAAAAATCGTACGGCACTGTTTCGCCATTTCGGACGGATATTGCACCTTGCACCGTGGATGTTGCACCCTGTAGGTATCGATTATTCGAACGGCCATAACTTCTGGCTCGTTTAGAGTTACGGGAGCCATAACCAGTCAAAACGAAGGCCTAGATGATTTCTACGGCTTTGACCGCTTTCAGCCATCAACGGATAGATTAATGCCAAAAAAGGACAACCCGAATCTCAATCGGGTCTCATATGTTTTTTACCCTTCGTTTTTTCGGCACGTGGATTTTTACGGTAAAACGGGATTACCGTGGCTCGTCTTCGATTAACCATCGCTGGAGAGTGGTGCACCATGGTACTGTTCCGTCTCAAATCCAAGCACGCATTTCTAAAATTCGTACGGCACTGTTTTGCCATTTCGGACGGATGTTGCACCTTGCACCGTGGATGTTGCACCCTGTAGATATCGATTATTCGGACGGCCATAACTTCTGGCTCGTTTAGAGTTACGGGAGCCATAACCTGTCATAATGAAGGCCTCGATGAGTTCTACAGGTTTGACAGCTCTCAACCGTCAATGGATAGATTAATGCCCAAAAAGGACAACCCGAATCTCAATCGGGTCTCGCAAGTTTTTTACCCTTCGTTTTTTCGACACGTGGATTTTTACGGTAAAACGGGATTACCGCGGCTCGTCTTCGACTTACCATCGCTGGAGAGTGGTGCACCATGGTACTGTTTTGTTTCAAATCAATACACGCATTTCTAAAAGTCGTACGGCACTGTTTCGCCATTTCGGACGGATGTTGCACCTTGCACCGTGGATGTTGCACCCTGTAGATATCGATTATTCGGACGGCCATAACTTCTGGCTCGTTTAGAGTTACGGGAGCCATAACCAGTCAAAACGAAGGCCTCGATGAGTTCTACGGCTTTGATAGCTTTCAGCCATCGACAGATATATTAATTCCCAAAAAGGACAACTCGAATCTCAATCGGGTCACGTAAGTTTTTTACCCTTCGTTTTTTCGACACATGGATTTTTACGGTAAAACGGGATTACCGTGGCTCGTCTTCAATTCACCATCACTGGAGAGTAGTGCACCATGGTACTATTCCGTTTCAAATCCATGCACGCATTTCTAAAAGTCGTACGACACTGTTTCGCCATTTCGGACGGATGTTGCACCTTGGACCATGGATGTTGCACCCTGTAGATATCGATTATTCGGACGGCCATAACTTCTGGCTCGTCTAGAGTTACGAGAGCCATAACCTGTCAAAACGAAGGCCTCGACGAGTTCTACGGGTGTGATAGCTTTCAACCATCAACGGATAGATTATTGCTCAAAAAGGACAACCCGAATCTCTATCGGGTCTCGCAAGTTTTTTACCCTTCGTTTTTTCGACACGTGGATTTTTAAGGTAAAACGGGATTACCGTGGCTCGTCTTCGATTCACCATTGCTGGAGAGTGGTGCACCATGGTACTGTTCTATTTCAAATCCATGCACGCATTTCTAAAAGTCGTACGGCACTGTTTCGCCATTTCGGACGGATGTTGCACCTTGCACCGTGGATGTTGCACCCTGTAGATATCGATTATTCGGACGACCATAACTTCTGGCTCGTTTAGAGTTACGGGAGCCATAACCTGTCAAAACGAAAGCCTCGGTGAGTTCTACGGCTTCATAGCTTTCATCCATCAACGGATAGATTAATGCATAAAAAGGACAACCCGAATCTCAATCGGGTCTCGTAAGTTTTTTACCCATCGTGTTTTGGACACGTGGATTTTTACGGTAAAACGGGATTACCGTGGCTCGTCTTCGATTTACCATCGCTGGAGGGTGGTGCTCCAAGTACTGTTCCGTTTCAAATCCAAGCACGCATTTTTAAAAGTCGTACGGCACTGTTTCGCCATTTCGGACAGATGTTGCACCTTGCACCGTGGATGTTGCACCCTGTTGATATCAATTTTTCGGTCGGTCATAACTTCTGGCTCGTTTAGAGTTATGGGAGACATAACCTGCCAAAACGACGGCCTCGATACATTCTACGGCTTTGACAGCTTTCAGCCGTCAACGGATAGATTAATGCCCAAAAAGGACAACTCGAATCTCAATCGGGTCATGTAAGTTTTTTACCCTTCGTTTTTTCGACACGTGGATTTTTACGGTAAAACGGGATTACCGTGGCTCGTCTTCGATTCACCATCGCTAGAGAGTGGTGCACCATGGTACGGTTCCGTTTCAAATCCATGCACGCATTTCTAAAAGTTGTACGACACTGTTTCTCCTTTTCGAACGGATGTTGCACCTTGCACCGTGGATGTTGCACCCTGTAGATATCGATTATGCGGACGGCCATAACTTCTGGCTCGTTTAGAGTTACGGGAGCCATAACCTGTCAAAATGAAGGCCTCGATGAGTTCTACGGCTTTGACAGCTCTCAGTCGTCAACGGATAGATTAATGCCCAAAAAGGACAACCCGAATCTCAATCGGGTCTCGCAAGTTTTTTACCATTCGTTTTTTCGACACGTGGATTTTAATGGTAAAACGGAATTACCGTGGCTCATCTTCGATTCAACATCGCTGGAGAATGGTGCACCATGGTACTGTTTCGTTTCAAATCCATACACGCATTTCTAAAAGTCGTACGGCACTGTTTCGCCATTTCGGACGGATGTTGCACCTTGCACCGTGGATGTTGCACCTTGTAGATATCGATTATTCGGACGGCCATATCTTCTGGCTCGTTTAGAGTTACGGGAGCCATAACCAGTCAAAAAGAAGGCCTCGATGAGTTCTACGGCTTTGACAGCTTTCAGCCGTCAACGGATATATTAATGCCCAAAAAGGACAAACCGAATCTCAATCGGGTTACGTAAGTTTTTTACCCTTCGTTTATTCGACACGTGGATTTTTACGGTAAAACGGTATTAGCGTTGCTCATCTTCGATTTACCATCGCTGGAGAGTGGTGCACCAAGTACTGTTTTGCTTCAAATCCAGGCACGCATTTCTAAAAGTCGTATGGCGCTATTTCGCCATTTCGGACAGATGTTGCACCTTGCACCGTTGATGTTGCACCCTGTTGATATCGATTATTCGGACGGCCATAACTTCTGGCTCGTTTAGAGTTACGGGAGCCACAACCTATCAAAACGAAGGCCTCGATGAGTTCTACGGCTTTGACAGCTTTCAATCGTCAATGGATAGATTAATGCTCAAAAAGGACAACCCGAATCTCAATCGGGTCTCGCAAGTTTTTTACCCTTCGTTTTTTCGACACGTGGATTTTTACGGTAAAACGGGATTACCGTGGCTCGTCTTCGATTCACCCTCGCTGGAGAGTGGTGTACCATGGTACTGTTCCGTTTCAAATCCATGCACGCATTTGCAAAAGTCGTACGGCACTGTTTCGCCATTTCGGACGGATGTTGCACCTTGCACCGTGGATGTTGCACCCTGTAGATATCGATTATTCGGACAGCCAGAACTTCTAGCTCGTTTAGAGTTACGGGAGGCATAACCTGTCAAAACGAAGGCCTCGATGAGTTCTACGGCTTCATAGCTTTCAGCCATCAACGGATAGATTAATGCCCAAAAAGGACAACCCGAATCTCAGTCGGGTCTCGTAAGTTTTTTACCCTTCGTTTTTTGGACACGTGGTTTTTTACGGTAAAACGGGATTACTGTGGCTCGTTTTCGATTTACCATCGCTGGAGAGTAGTGCTCCAAGTACTGTTCCGTTTCAAATCCAAGCATGCATTTCTAAAAGTCGTACGACACTGTTTCGCCATTTCGGACAGATGTTGCACCTTGCACCATGGATTTTGCAATCTGTAGATATCGATTATTCGGACGGCCATAACTTTTGGCTCGTTTAGAGTTACGGGAGCCATAACCTGTCAAAACGAAGGCCTCGATACGTTCTACGGCTTTGACAGCTTTCAGCCGTCAACGGATAGATTAATGCCCAAAAAGGACAACCCGAATCTCAATCGGGTCACGTAAGTTTTTTACCCTTCGTTTTTTCGACACGTGGATTTTTACGGTGAAACGGGATTACCGTGGCTCGTCTTCGATTCACCATCGCTGGAGAGTGGTGCACCATGGTACTGTTCCGTTTCAAATCCATGCACGTATTTCTAAAAGTCGTACGACACTGTTTCGCCATTTCGGACGGATGTTGCACCTTGCACCGTGGATGTTGCACCCTGTAGATATCGATTATTCGGACGGCCATAACTTCTGGCTCGTTTAGAGTTACGGGAGCCATAACCTGTCAAAACGAAGGCCTCGATGAGTTCTACGGCTTTGACAGCTCTCAGTTGTCAACGGATAGATTAATGCCTAAAAAGGACAACACGAATCTCAATCGGGTCCCGCAAGTTTTTTACCATTCGTTTTTTCGACACGTGCACTTTAACGGTAAAACGGGATTACCATGGCTCGTCTTCGATTCACCATCGCTGGAGAGTGGTGCACCATGGTACTGTTTTCGTTTCAAATCCATACACGCATTTCTAAAAGTCGTACGGCACTGTTTCGCCATTTCGGACGGATGTTGCACCTTGCACCGTGGATGTTGCACCCTGTAGATATCGATTATTCAGACGGCCATAACTTCTGGCTCGTTTAGAGTTACGGGAGCCATAACCTGTCAAAACGAAGGCCTCGATGAGTTCTACGGCTTTGACAGCTCTCAGCCATCAACGGATAGATTTATTCCCAAAAAGGACAACCCAAATCCCAATCGGGTCACGTAAGTTTTTTACCCTTCGTTTTTTCGACACGTGGATTTTTACGGTAAAACGGGATTACCGTGGCTCGTCTTCGATTCACCATCGCTGGAGAGTGGTGCACCATGGTACTATTCTGTTTCAAATCCATGCACGTATTTCTAAAAATCGTACGGCACTGTTTCGCCATTTCGGACGGATGTTGCACCTTGCACCGTGGATGTTGCACCCTGTAGATATCGATTATTCGGACGGCCAGAACATCTGGCTCGTTTAGAGTTACGGGAGCGATAACCTATCAAAACGAAGGCCTCGATGAGTTCTACGGCTTCATAGCTTTCAGCCATCAACGGATAGATTAATGCCCAAAAAGGACAACCCGAATCTCAATCGGGTCTCGTAAGTTTTTTACCCTTCGTTTTTTGGACACGTGGTTTTTTACGGTAAAACGGGATTACCATGGCTAGTCTTCGATTTTCCATCGCTGGAGAGTGGTGCTTCAAGTACTGTTCCGTTTCAAATCCATCCACGCATTTCTAAAAGTCGTACGACACTGTTTCGCCATTTTGGACAGATGTGGCACCTTGCACCGTGGATGTTGCACCTTGTAGATATCGATTATTCGGACGGCCAAAACTTCTGGCTCGTTTAGAGTTACAGGAACCATAACCTGTCAAAACGAAGGCCTCGATACGTTCTACGGCTTTGACAGCTTTCAGCCGTCAACGCATAGATTAATGCCCAAAAAGGACAACCCGAATCTCAATCGGGTCACGTAAGTTTTTTACCCTTCGTTTTTTCGACACGTGGATTTTTACGGTAAAACGGGATTACCGTGGCTCGTCTTCGATTCACCATCGCTGGAGAGTGGTGCACCATGGTACTGTTCCGTTTCAAATCCATGCACGTATTTCTAAAAGTCGTACGACACTGTTTCGCCATTTCGGACGGATGTTGCACCTTGCACCGTGGATGTTGCACCCTGTAGATATCGATTATTCGGACGGCCATAACTTCTGGCTCGTTTAGAGTTACGGGAGCCATAACCTGTCAAAATGAAGGCCTCGATGAGTTCTACGGCTTTGACAGCCCTCGGTCGTCAACGGACAGATTAATACCCAAAAAGGACAACCCGAATCTCAATCGGGTCTCGCAAGTTTTTTACCATTCGTTTTTTCGGCACGTGGATTTTAACGGTAAAATGGGATTACGGTGGATGGTCTTCGATCTACCATCGCTGGAGTGTGGTGCACCATGGTACTGTTCCGTTTCAAATCCATGCACGCGTTTCTAAAAGTCGTACGGCACTGTTTCTCCATTTCGGACGGATGTTGCACCTTGCACCGTGGATGTTGCACCCTGTAGATATTGATTATTCGGACGGCCATAACTTCTGGCTCGTTTAGGTTACGGCTTTGACAGCTTTCATCCGTCAACGGATATATTAATGCCCAAAAAGAACAACCCGAATCTCAATCGGGTCACCTAAGTTCTTTACCCTTCGTTTTTTCGACACGTGGATTTTTACGGTAAAACGGGATTACCGTGGCTCGTCTTCGATTCACCATCGCTGGAGAGTGGTGCACCATGGTATTGTTCCGTTTCAAATCCATGCATGCATTTCTAAAAGTCGTACGACACTGTTTCGCCATTTCGGACGGATGTTGCACCTTGCACCGTGGATGTTGCACCTTGTGGATATCGATTATTCGAACGGCCATAACATCTGGTTCGTTTAGAGTTACGGGAGCCATAACCTTTCATAACGAAGGCTCGATGAGTTCTACGGCTTTGATAGCTCTCAGCCGTCAACGGATGCATTAATGCCCAAAAAGGACAACCCGAATCTCAATCGGGTCTCGCAAGTCTTTTACCCTTCGTTTTTTTGACACGTAGATTTTTACGGTAAAACGGGATTACCGTGGCTCGTCTTCGATTCACCATCGTCGGAGAGTGGTGCACCATGGTACTGTTTCGTTTCAGATCCATACACGCATTTCTAAAAGTCGTACGGCACTGTTTCACCATTTCGGACGGATGTTGCACCTTGCACCGTGGATGTTGCACCCTGTTGATATCGATTATTCAGACGACCATAACTTCTGGCTCGTTTAGAGTTACGGGAGCCATAACCTGTCAAAACGAAGGCCTCGATGAGTTCTACGGCTTTGACAGCTCTCAACTGTCAACGGATAGATTAATTCCCAAAAAGGACAACCCGAATCCCAATCGGGTCACGTAAGTTTTTTACCCTTTGTTTTTTCGACACGTGGATTTTTACGGTAAAACGGGATTACCGTGGCTCATCTTCGATTAACCATCGCTGAAGAGTGGTGCACCATGGTACTGTTCCATTTCAAATCCATGCACGCATTTCTTAAAGTCGTACGGCACTGTTTCGCCATTTCGGACGGATGTTGCACCTTGCACCATGGATGTTGCACCCTGTAGATATCGATTATTCGGACGACCATAACTTCTGGCAAGTTTAGAGTTACGGGAGCCATAACCTATCATAATGAAGGCATCGATGAGTTCTACGGCTTTGACAGCTCTTAGCCGTCAACGGATAGATTAATGCCCAAAAAGGACAACCCGAATCTCAATCGGGTCACATAAGTTTTTTATCCTTCGTTTTTTCGACACGTGGATTTTTACGGTAAAATGGGATTACCGTGGCTCGTCTTCGATTCACCATCGCTGGAGAGTGGTGCACCATTGTACTGTTCCGTTTCAAATCCATGCACGCATTTCTAAAAGTCGTACGACACTGTTTCGCCATTTCGGACGGATGTTGTACCTTGCACCGTGGATGTTGCACCCTGTAGATATCGATTATTCGGACAGCCAGAATGTAACGATCCTAAATTTTAAACAATTTAAATTGTGAATATTTAATTAATTTTAAATATTTGAATGATAATTTAAATTGAATTTCCAATATAACAATGAAATTGGTGATCAAATTTTAAAATTTAATCTATAAAGAGTTGAATAAAAATTTAAATTTGACTTCGGAGTTGAGATTGAATATGGAATTTGTAATTGAAATTCAAACTAATAACTTAAGAAGATAATTTGGATTTAAAAATTTTTATTTTTGTAAATTAGTAAATTAATGGTTAAATTTTAATGACATTTTTTCTTTAGCTTAAATAAAAAAATTAAAATCAATACAAAATAAAATAAACAAATACACTTAGTAAAAGAAAAAAATTTAACAACATAATTTAAACAAAAATTAAACAAAACAAACAAAAGTAAATATCTACAAAAACAAAACAAGGTATTTGTGTACAAAATAAAAAAATTGATGTTTAAAGTAAATTGAATTTAAAATGAAAAATTATATATATATAGATAGAAGAAAATAATAAAACAAAATAAAAATATAAGAGGAAAAAAAAAATTTGTTGATTTGTTGTTTGGGCTTTGAAAATTTTTGTTGGCCCACGTTTGTTACTAGTGCCATGATTAAGTACCGATCCCCTTTATTCCACTTTCTCGTTCATAACCCTACACCCAAAAAGAAAAAAAAAATGAAAATAATGGCGGCCACGAGTTCTCTTTCACTCCTCTAAAAAAAAAACTAGGGCTTGCGATCTAATTTGGGGCTTCATTCTTCGTTCGAGTGTGCTCATTCCTACCTCGGCCGTATTCGATTCGAGATATGGTGAGTTTTCTCACGATTAATTTTATTTCAAGCTTTTAGATTTGTTTGAATTGGGTGTTTGGTTGCATGCTATGATTTGGGGGTTATTCATTATCATTTGCTCGGCTACTTTGAATTCTAAACTGATAGGAACAGATAACACACTGCATGTTGGTTGTTGGTTGTTATTCGCTATCATTTGCTCTGATATTTTGATTTTTATACTCATAAGAACAGATGTTATTGGGAATTTGTTTTTTTTTTTAAAAAAAATGATAAGAATAGATGTTATTTGAAATTGGTTTTTTTCTACTGATAAGAACAGATACTATGTGAAATTTGTTTTTAAACTAATAAGAACAGATGCTACCAAGTACTTGATTTAAATTGATAAGAATAGATGCTACTTGATGATTTTAAATTTAAATTGATAAGAACAGTTGCTATTTAAATTTTAATTTTACTAATGAGGAAAGATGCTTGTTTTGGTTGTTGTTGCATGTGATGGATGTAAATTTATTTATATTATGATGGATACTGCACTTGCATATGTCACTGTACTTGCATATTGTGATGGATAAGAGCAGATGCTTGTTTTAGATTTATCATAACAAAACTGTTCTGTTTTTAAGAATTTTTTTTTTTTTAAAGAGGTAAAGTTCAAATTTAAAATCTGAAATTGAACTTAGAATGAAATTTAAATCTGAAGATGAATTCAAAATTGTTTGGATTCTTATTTTGTAATAATTTGAATTGCCATCTGTTGCATAGTTTATACACTGTATTTTGGGAGCTGTTCCAGTTTTGATTCTGTCCATAGTGTTTAATCTGTTCATACATGCTAGATAGAGACACATACATTTTGGGCATATTTGATTAACCAATAACTACTGCATTTGTTGTAATTACCGTTGATCTTTTGGAAGGCTATTAGTTTATTCATATGCTTTGATATATGAGTTGATGTTTGAAATAGGTGTTAGTTGAAGGCTATGTTAGTATGTTTGCATGAATTTGCTTGTGCATGTTTGTTTTTCAACTGAGATGTCTTTGTCTTAGTTTTAAGACTCAGGTTTATTTCAAAATTCATTACCTCTTGCATTGAATCACTGTCAGGATTTAGAATGCAAACAAAATTTGTTTGGTTTGCGGTTTTCAGTTTTGGATTTTCGTAACAACCGCAATGCATTCAGTTAATTATTTCTGAAAGTTTTGAAAAAAAAACAGATTTAGAAAATGATTTTAACATATAAAAATTGAATATCACTTATTCTTATTTTCTGCATTTTTGGGAAAACATAAAGATCTCTCCCCTTTACTATTTTCCCCTTTTGTTGTAATGGCTATGATTTTTCCACTTTCTGCTCCTCTTCCATGTTTTTTTTAAATACATACTGAAAATGCAAAACACAAAACTTGAAGTCCAAACCAAACGGGTCCCAAGGATTTAAAACAATATCCCCAAAAGGTCTGTGCTAGCATGCACGAAGTGATTTTATGTTTCTACAGGCAAATCATTATCGCCTCATTTTATAGACTTAACAAATAACTGAAAGACGTAACACAATTTTAGTCAGAACCAACAGTTGCAGGAGCGCTGCTGCTTTGCCATATTAAATTTTTATATGTTCATCTCCAATGATTTCATTTTGGGATTTAAGTGGCACATTCCACCTGCTAATATTTGATGCTTCATGACACTGTCAATTACAGCTGATTTATTTTGTAAACTCCCTGATGCATTTCTGGACATTTCCCCCTCCCTGTTGCACCTCTGTGCATCCTACTGCACTGTGTCATCATTTGGCTCTGTAATTCATCGCTGTTGCCTCTGTGTTTGTTGTGTCTGCTGCTCCATGCACTTGTTTCACTGCCCTGTACACGATCAACTAGCATCTATGCCAGCTGTTGAATGCTTGTTTGCTTACTGTTTTTTTTAAATTGGCACTGGTTTTGCCTTGAGCCTTTTCTTTGCAGTGATTTGTCTGATTTGCGCTTGCAGCCACACGGGATTGACAGATTTTAAAAATTAAAGCTGTTAATATGAAAATCCATAATAGATTTTGAATTGATTCATGTGATCCATTTTATTCAGTTCATTACAAATTTATTTACTTGAGTTAAGATTAATCCTGACTCGAGTGTTTTTGTGTTTTGCAATTAACGCTCGGGTCAGACCGAGTATTTCTACAGCTTGAAGATTTTCTCGCAGCGAAGTTAGAGAGAGGGGGATTTCGGCATTCACTAAAGTTTTTCAGTAAAAATTTTCTTGTACTTAATAAATATAAATTGTTCCGCTGTATAAATTCAAATGTAATTTATTGTATAAACTCTGATATATGTAAAAGAAAAATTCATTTATGAATAATATTATGATTATTCTGTGATTCTGTGGCTAATCTTGCTTATCTAGGTGAAATGTGATGGGGGGTTCTCGCTTCGCGGTTAGGTGGCGAACGGGAGACTCTTACCCCCACACGTCCTCTTTAAGGGGTTGGTTAGGCGTAAGCCGTGACAGTCGAAAGGCTGGCCGTAAAAGCAAGGGCAGGGTACCATTTGTAGCCACGGTGGTGCCGGGATGGTTGCAAAGCCTACCGGTTGCTGCTGACGGAAATGAGGTTCTTACAAAGTGGTATCAGAGCTTTGGTTTACACAAAGCTTAGTTTATGGCGTTTAATATGAATAGTTACTAGAACCACTTCAAAGAAAGTGTTTTCAAATCTAAAGAAGTTTAAAATTGTTTTCTTTAAAATAAAAAAGTATTTTGAAAATTAGAATTATTTTGAAGATTCCCCTCTCTAAATTTAGGTTTGCGGCCGTTTCTCTTCGGTGAGGCCTCGTTAGACTTGAGTTTCGATCATTCGGAAACTCATTATCGAATTTTTGAGAGTTATGGAAAATGAAACATGAGTTAAGAGAATTAATGAATTGGTTTAAATTGGCTTAAATCAAATATTTTGAATATCTTCAAAGTAGTAATTGGAAAATAAAATGATATGTCAATTTGATTATAATCAAATGGATTATTGAACTATAACTTGGAAATTTAATTTTGAATTCTTTTGAAAATTGATTTCAAATGTTGTGAAGAACGATTTAGTAAATAAATGGATTATAAGTATTTAACTTATAATATGGATTTTGGGTATATAACTAAGTTATATGAATTGAATTGAATCAAATTAGTAAAGGAGATTATAAAACAAAGTTTATAAATAGAAATGTAATTTCTAAAGATGTTTATAAAATCCGCAAATGACTTATTTTGATAAGTAAATTATTGTAACTTATTAAAGGTGTTATATCTATGGTTTTGGACAATAAATGAGATATAAAAAGAGATATGAATCTAATGAAAATTTATAAGAGATTTAAATTGATGCAATGAAGAATTTGAATTTGAATGGGCATGGAAATAAGTTAAGTGGAAAACTTAATATTGGAAATTTGAAGTTGGTTTAAAACCAATATTTTGAAATGTATGCAGAATTCAAACTATGAATTAAGTTGAAGTTGAAAAACTTAAATGGGAATGATTTTGGGAAGCAACACTATGAAATGAAGTAAATTCATTTTAAGTTGTTTTGAAATGTGTTTAAAAGAATGATTTCTTTTAAGAATGAAATATATATTTGATTTTGGTTTAAGTATATCAAATATTTTCAAATTGTTGAAAATAAATGGATTTGTAAATTACTTATTATTGAATAAGTATGGAAATATTTTCCAATATGAAATGAAAGGTTTGAAATTTTATCTTTTCAAGATAAAGTGAAAAGTAAATGTTTTGAGATTTTATCGTTTAAAGATAAATTGAAAAGTGAATATTTGAATTTGTTTCAAATGGTTAAGTGTGAAAAATTTTATATCTTGTAAAGATATTATTTTTGGGAAATTTGAACACTTAGTTCAACTTGGAGAAAAAAAAAATATATTTTCAAAGTGTTTGAATTTTGAGTTAAATTGAGTTTAACTTTGACACACAAAAACAATGTAAGTTGAACTTTGAATTTTAAATGGATGATTTGGATTGTATGTCTAACGTCGTGAATTGACGACATATCAATTGATCTCTATTAAATATATATCTGTTGGTGGCGGAGAATTTATTCTCTTAGCTTAACACCCTTCTCTGAGACGTACGAGCTCAGAGGTTATATATCGATAGACATCAATTATGTGTTGAGGATTGACGATGTAACGTGAAATCCAAATCGAGTGTGAAGTCGATAATAAATTGGATTATGAATGTGAATTAGGTTTGAGATAACCTTAAATTTCCAAATCGACTTAGAGGAAAATTTTAAATGGATAATGAAATGGAAAATTTGTGAATCCTCTATTTGTTATGGGTATGAAATATTGTGGTTTTCATAACGTATATGTGTGAATACGATTAATTCGAAAACCAATTAGTTTGGAAAAGTAATTGTTATGGAAAACTTATGTAAGTACATGAGTATGATATGTACAAAAATGTGAAATGAAATATTATATATGTATGTATAATATTATGTTTTCCAAATTGAGGATATGGAAAAGTACCTTCCATTTAAACTTTGTGAAGGTTGTTGGAACTCGAGATGAGTGTCCATTTGAAAATCGTAGCTACGTAGTATTTCCATTAGTTGGAATGTCCTTTTGGACTGGTATAGTGTGCTAGCGTAATTCGAGGGGCGAGATGCCTACGGTTACAAGTGATTCCACTGGGATAGTGGCGTAACCGCCGTGTATACCGCGATCTAGTTACACTCGGGTGGTAGCGTAATTTGAGGGGCGTGATGCCTACAGTTACAAGCGATTCCACTGGGATAGTGGCGTAACCGCTGTGTAAACTGCAATCTACAAACCAAAGCGTAATTCGAGGGACGAGATGCCTACGGTCACGAGCGATTCTACTGGGATAGTAGCGTAACCGCCGTGTGAACCGCGATCTTTGGCAACAACCATGGCGAAATTCAAGGGATGAGATATCCACAGTTACAAGCGACTCTACTGGGATAGTAGCGGAACCGCCGAGTAAACTGTGATCCATGGGGGAATGTGCTTTCCATATCCATTTTTAAAAGAATTTTTAAAAAGGTATTTTCACTGGGAATTGAAGCAAGTATATTTAGTACTTGGAGATTGTTAGACTTGCGCCTGGCCAGCGTATGCCTAATGTCTTTAAGAACGACAGTAGACTTGTTAAATTTCGAGTTAGCAAGTATTTTCAAACTTTAAATAGAAAATCAATTATCTGAAATTAAAGTGATATAAATTCCAACCTAATAAATTAAGGAAGAGGATTTTTGGAATGTTTTGAAAGTCCACAGCTTTGGAAAAGTTATACTATGTAAATTTCTTAAATGAAGAAGTTCAAATTTAAAATTTGGGTTTTTGTAAGTTGGAAATTTTAGTAAAGATTTTTGTGTCTTGATTGTAGAAAAATAATAGACAAATGAGTTAATAAACAAAGCTAGTGAGATAAAACAAATGGAATGAATCCTATATTCATTTATTTCTAATAAGTTTCGAACTTGATAAAAATGTGTAAAATATAAATATTAGTGAAATTTCAACAATCATTTCTCCTTACTTGTAATTTCGGGACGAAATTCTTTTAAGGAGGGGAGATTGTAACGATCCTAAATTTTGAACAATTTAAATTGTGAATATTTAATTAATTTTAAATATTTGAATGATAATTTAAATTGAATTTCCAATATAACAATGAAATTGGTGATTAAATTTTAAAATTTAATCTATAAAGAGTTGAATAAAAATTTAAATTTGACTTCGGAGTTGAGATTGAATATGGAATTTGTAATTGAAATTCAAACTAATAACTTAAGAAGATAATTTGGATTTAAAAAATTTTATTTTTGTAAATTAGTAAATTAATGGTTAAATTTTAATGACATTTTTTCTTTAGCTTAAATAAAAAAATTAAAATCAATACAAAATAAAATAAACAAATACACTTAGTAAAAGAAAAAAATTTAACAACATAATTTAAACAAAAATTAAACAAAACAAACAAAAGTAAATATCTACAAAAACAAAACAAGGTATTTGTGTACAAAATAAAAAAATTGATGTTTAAAGTAAATTGAATTTAAAATGAAAAATTATATATATATAGATAGAAGAAAATAATAAAACAAAATAAAAATATAAGAGGAAAAAAAAAATTTGTTGATTTGTTGTTTGGGCTTTGAAAATTTTTGTTGGCCCACGTTTGTTACTGGTGCCATGATTAAGTACCGATCCCCTTTATTCCACTTTCTCGTTCATAACCCTACACCCAAAAAGAAAAAAAAATGAAAATAATGGCGGCCACGAGTTCTCTTTCACTCCTCTAAAAAAAAACTAGGGCTTGCGATCTAATTTGGGGCTTCATTCTTCGTTCGAGTGTGCTCATTCCCACCTCGGCCGTATTCGATTCGAGATATGGTGAGTTTTCTCACGATTAATTTTATTTCAAGCTTTTAGATTTGTTTGAATTGGGTGTTTGGTTGCATGCTATGATTTGGGGGTTATTCATTATCATTTGCTCGGCTACTTTGAATTCTAAACTGATAGGAACAGATAACACACTGCATGTTGGTTGTTGGTTGTTATTCGCTATCATTTGCTCTGATATTTTGATTTTTATACTGATAAGAACAGATGTTATTGGGAATTTGTTTTTTAAAAAAAAAATGATAAGAACAGATGTTATTTGAAATTGGTTTTTTTCTACTGATAAGAACAGATACTATGTGAAATTTGTTTTTAAACTAATAAGAACAGATGCTACCAAGTACTTGATTTAAATTGATAAGAATAGATGCTGCTTGATGATTTTAAATTTAAATTGATAAGAACAGTTGCTATTTAAATTTTAATTTTACTAATGAGGAAAGTTGCTTGTTTTGGTTGTTGTTGCATGTGATGGATGTAAATTTATTTATATTATGATGGATACTGCACTTGCATATGTCACTGTACTTGCATATTGTGATGGATAAGAGCAGATGCTTGTTTCAGATTTATCATAACAAAACTGTTCTGTTTTTAAGAATTTTTTTTTTTAAAGAGGTAAAGTTCAAATTTAAAATCTGAAATTGAACTTAGAATGAAATTTAAATCTGAAGATGAATTCAAAATTGTTTGGATTCTTATTTTGTAATAATTTGAATTGCCATCTGTTGCATAGTTTATACACTGTATTTTGGGAGCTGTTCCAGTTTTGATTCTGTCCATAGTGTTTAATCTGTTCATACATGCTAGATAGAGACACATACATTTTGGGCATATTTGATTAACCAATAACTACTGCATTTGTTGTAATTACCGTTGATCTTTTGGAAGGCTATTAGTTTATTCATATGCTTTGATATATGAGTTGATGTTTGAAATAGGTGTTAGTTGAAGGCTATGTTAGTATGTTTGCATGAATTTGCTTGTGCATGTTTGTTTTTCAACTGAGATGTCTTTGTCTTAGTTTTAAGACTCAGGTTTATTTCAAAATTCATTACCTCTTGCATTGAATCACTGTCAGGATTTAGAATGCAAACAAAATTTGTTTGGTTTGCGGTTTTCAGTTTTGGATTTTCGTAACAACCGCAATGCATTCAGTTAATTATTTCTGAAAGTTTTGAAAAAAAAACAGATTTAGAAAATGATTTTAACATATAAAAATTGAATATCACTTATTCTTATTTTCTGCATTTTTGGGAAAACATAAAGATCTCTCCCCTTTACTATTTTCCCCTTTTGTTGTAATGGCTATGATTTTTCCACTTTCTGCTCCTCTTCCATGTTTTTTTTAAATACATACTGAAAATGCAAAACACAAAACTTGAAGTCCAAACCAAACGGGTCCCAAGGATTTAAAACAATATCCCCAAAAGGTCTGTGCTAGCATGCACGAAGTGATTTTATGTTTCTACAGGCAAATCATTATCGCCTCATTTTATAGACTTAACAAATAACTGAAAGACGTAACACAATTTTAGTCAGAACCAACAGTTGCAGGAGCGCTGCTGCTTTGCCATATTAAATTTTTATATGTTCATCTCCAATGATTTCATTTTGGGATTTAAGTGGCACATTCCACCTGCTAATATTTGATGCTTCATGACACTGTCAATTACAGCTGATTTATTTTGTAAACTCCCTGATGCATTTCTGGACATTTCCCCCTCCCTGTTGCACCTCTGTGCATCCTACTGCACTGTGTCATCATTTGGCTCTGCAATTCATCGTTGTTGCCTCTGTGTTTGTTGTGTCTGCTGCTCCATGCACTTGTTTCACTGCCCTGTACACGATCAACTAGCATCTATGCCTGTTGTTGAATGCTTGTTTGCTTACTGTTTTTTTTAAATTGGCACTGGTTTTGCCTTGAGCCTTTTCTTTGCAGTGATTTGTCTGATTTGCGCTTGCAGCCACACGGGATTGACAGATTTTAAAAATTAAAGCTGTTAATATGAAAATCCATAATAGATTTTGAATTGATTCATGTGATCCATTTTATTCAGTTCATTACAAATTTATTTACTTGAGTTAAGATTAATCCTGACTCGAGTGTTTTGGTGTTTTGCAATTAACGCTCGGGTCAGACCGAGTATTTCTACAGCTTGAAGATTTTCTCGCAGCGAAGTTAGAGAGAGGGGGATTTCGGCATTCACTAAAGTTTTTCAGTAAAATTTTTCTTGTACTTAATAAATATAAATTGTTCCGCTGTATAAATTCAAATGTAATTTATTGTATAAACTCTGATATATGTAAAAGAAAAATTCATTTATGAATAATATTATGATTATTCTGTGATTCTGTGGCTGATTCTGTTTAAATGTTATAAACTAAATAACAATCCGTCATCTTGAACGTTTCTAGTTGGTTTAATTACCGACTAGAGGCGGTCAGGGCGGCGGGTCGTTAGACAGAACTTCTAGCTCGTTTAGAGTTACGGGAGCCATTACCTGTTAAAACGAAGGCCTCGATGAGTTCTACGGCTACATAGCTTTCAGCCGTCAACGGATAGATTAATGCCCAAAAAGGACAACCCGAATCTCAATCGGGTCACGTAAGTTTTTTACCCTTCGTTTTTTCGACACGTGGATTTTTACGGTAAAACGAGATTGCCGTGGCTCGTCTTCGATTCCCCATCACTGGAGAGTGGTGCACCATGGTACTGTTCCGTTTCAAATCCATACACGTATTTCTAAAAGTCGTACGACACTATTTCGCCATTTCGGACGAATGTTGTACCTTGCACCGTGGATGTTGCACCCTGTAGATATCGATTATTCGGACGGCCATAACTTCTGGCTCGTTTAGAGTTACGGGAGCCATAACCTGTCAAAACGAAGGCCTCGATGAGTCCTACGGCTTTGACAGCTCTCTGTCGTCAACGGATAGATTAATACCCAAAAAGGACAACCCGAATCTCAATCGGGTCTCGCAAGTTTTTTACCATTCGTTTTTTCGACATGTGGATTTTAACGGTAAAACGGGATTACCATGGCTCGTCTTCGATTCACCATCGCTGGAGAGTGGTGCACCATGGTACTGTTTCGTTTCAAATCCATACACGCATTTCTAAAAGTCGTACGGCACTGTTTCGCCATTTCGGACGGATGTTGCACCTTGCACCGTGGATGTTGCACCCTATAGATATCGATTATTCGGACGGCCATAACTTCTGGCTCGTTTAGGTTACGGCTTTGACAGCTTTCATCCGTCAACAGATATATTAATGCCCAAAAAGGACAACCCGAATCTCAATCGGGCCACGTTAGTTTTTTACCCTTCGTTTTTTAACACGTGGATTTTTACGGTAAAACAGGATTACCGTGGCTCGTCTTCGATTCACCATCGCTGGAGAGTGGTGCACCATGGTATTGTTCCGTTTCAAATCCATGCATGCATTTCCAAAAGTCTTACGACACTGTTTCACCATTTCGGACGGATGTTGCACCTTGCACCGTGGATGTTGCACCTTGTGGATATCGATTATTCGGACGGCCATAACTTCTGGCTCGTTTAAAGTTACGGGAGCCATAACCTTTCATAACGAAGGCCTCGATGAGTTCTACGGCTTTGACAGCCCTCAGCCGTCAATGGATGGATTAATGCCCAAAAAGGACAACCCGAATCTCAATCGGGTCTCGCAAGTTTTTTACCCTTCGTTTTTTCGACACGTAGATTTTTACTGTAAAACGGGATTACCGTGGCTCGTCTTCGATTCACCATCGCTGGAGAGTGGCGCACCATGGTACTGTTCCGTTTCAAATCCATGCACGCATTTCTAAAAGTCGTACGACACTGTTTCGACATTTCGGACGGATGTTGCACCTTGCACCGTGGATGTTGCACCCTGTAGATATCGATTATTCGGATGGCCATAACTTCTGGCTCGTTTAGAGTTACGGGAGCCATAACCTGTCATAACGAAGGCATCGATGAGTACTACGGCTTTGACAGCTCTCAGCCGTCAACGGATGGATTAATGCCCAAAAAGGACAACCCGAATCTCAATCGGGCCTCGCAAGTTTTTTACCCTTCGTTTTTTCGACACGTAGATTTTTACTGTAAAACGGGATTACCATGGCTCGTCTTCGATTCACCATCGCTGGAGAGTGGTGCACCATGGTACAGTTTCGTTTCAAATCCATACACGCATTTCTAAAAGTCGTACGGCACTGTTTCGCCATTTCAGACGGATGTTGCACCTTGCACCGTGGATGTTGCACCCTGTAGATATCGATTATTCAGACGGCCATAACTTCTGGCACGTTTAGAGTTACGGGAGCCATAACCTGTCAAAACGAAGGCCTCGATGAGTTCTACGGCTTTGACAGCTCTCAGCTGCGAACGGATAGATTAATTCCCAAAAAGGACAACCCGAATCCCAATCGGGTCACGTAAGCTTTTTACCCTTCGTTTTTTCGACACGTGGATTTTTACGGTAAAACGGGATTACCGTGGCTCATCTTCGATTAACCATCGCTGGAGAGTGGTGCACCATGGTACTGTTCCATTTCAAATCCGTGCACGCATTTCTTAAAGTCGTACAGCACTGTTTCGCCATTTCGGACGGATGTTGCACTTTGCACCGTGGATGTTGCACCCTATAGATATCGATTATTCGGACGCCATAACTTCTGGCACGTTTAGAGTTACGGGAGCCATAACCTGTCATGATGAAGGCATCGATGAGATCTACGGCTTTGACAGCTCTTAGCCATCAACGGATAGATTAATGCCCAAAAAGGACAACCGAATCTCAATCGGGTCTCGCAAGTTTTTTACCCTTCGTTTTTTCGACACGTGGATTTTTACGGTAAAACGGGATTACGTGGCTCGTCTTCGATTCACCATCGTTGGAGAGTGGTGCACCACGGTACTGTTTCGTTTCAAATCCATACACGCATTTCTAAAAGTCGTACGGCACTGTTTCGCCATTTCGGACGGATGTTGCACCTTGCACCGTGGATGTTGCACCTTGTGCATATTGATTATTCGGACGGCCATAACTTCTGGCTCGTTTAGAATTACGGAAGCCTTAACCTGTCAAAACGAAGGCCTCGATGAGTTCTACGGCTTTGACAGCTTTCAGCCATCAACGGATATATTAATGCCAAAAAAGGACAACCCGAACCTCATTCGGGTCACGTAAG
Organism: Allium cepa; assembly: GCA_030765085.1. Taxonomy (NCBI): domain Eukaryota; kingdom Viridiplantae; phylum Streptophyta; class Magnoliopsida; order Asparagales; family Amaryllidaceae; genus Allium; species Allium cepa. The sequence goes on from CM060930.1 coordinate 248,930,856, forward strand.
TTTTTTACCCTTCGTTTTTTCGACACGTGGATTTTTACGGTAAAACGGGATTACCGTGGCTCGGCTTCGATTCACTATCGCTGGAGCGTGGTGCTCCAAGTACTGTTCCGTTTCAAATCCAAGTACGCATTTCTAAAAGTCGTACGACACCGTTTCGCCATTTCGGACATATGTTGCACCTTGCACCGTGGATGTTGCACCCTGTAGATATCGATTATTCGGACGGCCATAACATCTGGCTCGTTTAGAGTTACGGGAGCCATAACCTGTCGTAATGAAGGTCTCGATGAGTTCTACGGCTTTGACAGCTCTCAGCCATCAACGGATAGATTAATGCCCAAAAAGAACAACCCGAATCTCAATCGGGTCTCGCAAGTTTTTTACCCTTCGTTTTTTCGACACGTGGATTTTTACGGTAAAACGCGATTACCGTGGCTCGTCTTCGATTCACCATCGCTGGAGAGTGGTGCACCATGGTACTGTTCCGTTTCAAATCCATGCACGCATTTCTAAAAGTCGTACGACACTGTTTCGCCATTTCGGACGGATGTTGCACCTTGCACCGTGGATATTGCACCCTATAGATATCGATTATTCGGACGGCCATAACTTCTGGCTCGTTTAGAGTTACGGGAGCCATAACCTGTCATAACGAAGGTCTCGATGAGTTCTATGGCTTTGACAGCTCTCAGCCGTCAACGGATAGATTAATGCCCAAAAAGGACAACCCGAACCTCAATCGGTCTCGCAAGTTTTTTACCCTTCGTTTTTTCGACACGTGGAGTTTTACGGTAAAACGGGATTACCGTGGCTCGGCTTCGATTCACCATCGCTGGAGCGTGGTGCTCCAAGTACTGTTCCGTTTCAAATCCAAGCACGCATTTCTAAAAGTCGTACGACACCGTTTCGCCATTTCGGACATATGTTGCACCTTGCACCGTGGATGTTGCACCCTGTAGATATCGATTATTCGGACGGCCATAACTTCTGGCTCGTTTAGAGTTACGGGAGCCATAACCTGTCGTAATGAAGGTCTCGATGAGTTCTACGGCTTTGGCAGCTCTCAGCCGTCAAAGGATAGATTAATGCCCAAAAAGAACAACCCGAATCTCAATCGGGTCTCGCAAGTTTTTTACCATTCGTTTTTTCGACACGTGGATTTTTACGGTAAAACGCGATTACCGTGGCTCGTCTTCGATTCACCGTCGCTGGAGAGTGGTGCGCCATGGTACTGTTCCGTTTCAAATCCATGCATGCATTTCTAAAAGTCGTACGACACTGTTTCGCCATTTCGGACGGATGTTGCACCTTGCACCGTGGATGTTGCACCCTATAGATATCGATTATTCGAACGGCCATAACTTCTGGCTCGTTTAGAGTTACGGGAGCCATAACCTGTCATAACGAAGGTCTCGATGAGTTCTACGGCTTTGACAGCTCTCACCCGTCAACGGATAGATTAATGCCCAAAAAGGACAACCCGAATCTCAATCGGGTCTCGCAAGTTTTTTACCCTTCGTTTTTTCGACACGTGGATTTTTACGGTAAAACGGGATTACCGTGGCTCGTCTTCGATTCTACATCGCTGGAGAGTGGTGCACCATGGTATTGTTCCGTTTCAAATCCATGCATGCATTTTTTAAAGTCGTACGACATTGTTTCGCCATTTCGGACGGATGTTGCACCTTGCACCGTGGATGTTGCACCCTGTAGATATCGATTATTCGGATGGCCATAACTTCTAGCTCGTTTAGAGTTACGGGAGCCATAACCTTTCAAAACGAAGGCCTCGATGAGTTCTACGGCTTTGACAGCTTTCAGCCATCAATGGATATATTAATGCCAAAAAAGGACAACCCGAATCTCAATTGGGTCACGTAAGTTTTTTACCCTTCGTTTTTTCGACACGTGGATTTTGCGGTAAAACGGGATTACCGTGGCTCGTCTTCGATTCACCGTCGCTGGAGCATGGTGAACCGTGGTACCATTCCGTCTTAAATCCAACGACGCATTTCTAAAATTCGTACGGCACTATTTCGCCATTTCGGACTGATGTTGCACCTTGCACCTTGGATGTTGCACCATGTAGATATCGATTATTTGAACGGCCGTAACTTATGGCTCGTTTAGAGTTACAGGAGCCATAACCTATCAAAACGAAGTCCTCGATCAGTTCTACCACTTTGACAGCTTTCAGCCATCAACGGATAGATTAATTCCCAAAAAGGACAACCCGAATCTCAATCGGGTCTCGTAAGTTTTTCACCCTTCATTTTTTCGACACGTGGATTTTTACGGTAAAATGGGATAACCGTGGCTCGTCTTCGATTAACCATCGCCGGCGAGTGGTGCACCATGGTACTGTTCGGTCTCAAATCAAAGCACGCATTTCTAAAAGTCGTACGGCACTGTTTCGCCATTTCGGACGGATGTTGCACCTTGCACCGTGGATGTTGCACCCTATAGATATTGATTATTCGGACAGCCATAACTTCTGGCTCGTTTAGAGTTACGGGAGCCATAACCTGTCAAAACGAAGGCCTCGATGAGTTCTACGGCTTTGACAGCTTTAATCCATCAACGGAAAGATTAATGCCCAAAAGGACAACCCGAATCTCAATCGGGCCACGTAAATTTTTTACCCTTCGTTTTTTCGACACGTGGATTTTTATGGTAAAACGGGATTGCCGTGGCTCGTCTTCAATTTAACATCGCTGGAGAGTGGTGCACCATGGTACTGTTCTGTTTCAAATCCATGCACGCATTTCTAAAAGTCGTACGACACTGTTTCGCCATTTCGGACGGATGTTGCACCTTGCACCGTGGATGTTGCACCCTGTAGATATCGATTATTCGGACGGCCATAACTTTTGGCTCGTTTAGAGTTACGGAAGCCATAACCTGTCACAACGAAGGCCTCGATGAGTTCTACGGCTTTGACAGCTCTCAACCGTCAACGGATAGATTAATGCCCAAAAAGGACAATCCGAATCTCAATCGGGTCACGTAAGTTTTTTACCTTTCGTTTTTTTGACACGTGGATTTTTACGGTAAAACCGGATTACCGTGGCTCGTCTTTGATTCACCATCGTTGGAGAGTTGTGCACCATGGTACGGTTCCGTCTCAAATCCAAGCACGCATTTCTAAAATTCGTACGGCATTGTTTCGCCATTTCGGACTGATGTTGCACCTTGCACCGTGGATGTCGCACCATGTAGATATCGATCATTTGAACGGCCATAACTTCTGGCTCGTTTAGAGTTACGGGAGCCATAACCTGTCAAAACGAAGGCCTCGATGAGTTCTACGGTTTTGACAGCTTTCAGCCGTCAACGGATAGATTAATGCCCAAAAAGGACAACCCGAATCTCAATCGGGTCTCGTATGTTTTTTACCCTTCGTTTTTTCGACACGTGGATTTTTACGGTAAAACGAGATTACGGTGGCTCGTCTTCGATTGACCATCGCTAGAGAGTGGTGCACCATAGTACTGTTCCGTCTCAAATCCAAGCATGCATTTCTAAAATTCGTACGACATTGTTTCGCCATTTCGGATGGATGTTGCACCTTGCACCGTGGATATTGCACCTGTTTGCACAAAAAATGGATAAACACCTCAAAGTCGTATGATTTAGTTGATTTTATGTTGTTCTTAGCGGTTTGGGTGATTTATGCAAATATATAAAAAAACAGAGGCTAAACTGTAAAAGACACGCGGATTTATAGTGGTTCGGCCAGAATGTGCCTACGTCCACTTTATATGTTATTCTCTCTTTTCTTTTAGATTACAAGTACAAAGCTTTGTATACAAGTATATGAAATTTGTTTGAAAGTTCCTTCCGTTCTTGAGCTCTCAAACTTGTCTGCCACTGTTGTACCCCTGCCCCTCAATTTATAGAGTTAGGCTGGGGGCAGGGGTCCTAGATGTATATAGCTGCTGGCGGGCCTGGGCTGAAGCAATTCTGGCCTGGCGGCGTCCTGGTTCGGCAGTGTTTGGCGTGGTTGGAGTTTGGTTCGGTAGGGAAGTGGTTCGGCGAGGCTTCATTCGGCATGGGACTTGGACTGGTGATGGAGTGGACCGGTGGTAGGTGGTTTGGAGGTTCATTCGGTAGTGGGTTTAGAGGTGTTGGTTCGGCATGAAGCATGGACCGGTGATGGGTGGTTCGGTGGGGGAGTGTATATGTGTTGGTCCGGTGAGGCCTGCGACCGGATGGAGCTTGACCGGATGGCTTTTGGTTCGGCAAGGAGGTGTTGTTTTGCTCGATGGGCTTGGTTCGACGAAGGATGGAGACTCATGGGTGGAAACACGCACAACATTTGCCCCCCAAAGTGGGGCACGTGCTTGCATGTGTCGCGCTTTGTTTTCTTGCAGTTGGAATGGCTTTATTCGGTTCCAAGTGATGAATCATCCGGTCTGGTTATCCTGTGCTCGCCTATAAGTAGGGGCATCATACTACTGTTATCCCTTTACCGTTTGATATAGCCGAATCACTTGAGTGCCGAATCAAACTCGTTTACTCGAAACAGCCGAATCAACCAAGTACTGCGTCGATCCTAACTACCGCTCCAGGTGAGGTTGCTTCTGCCGAATGAACTTGTGCTTGTATTGCAGAATGAGATTTGGAGTTTTAAATGCCGAATGAGATTTTAAGCTTGAATGTCGAATGGGCTCTAGGTTGGGCCTTGCTGAATGAACTCGGGGATTTCGAGTGTTGAATGAACTCCTTACTGGATGGACTTTTATATTTGCTTTACCGAATGACAACAGGAGTTCGGGAGAAATTTCAGACTATGATACTTGCATGTTTATACCTTCCGTTTTAATGATGTACTTTTGCTTTTGTGTTTGTAGAAATGTCTCACAAAGTGGAAACCCGATCAGATAAACGGAAGTCTAAGGGCGAAGGAGAGTCCTCCTCCGTGCCATAGCCCAGCCAAGACCGGCGCAACATGGACCTTCCCCGAGGTCGTTAGTGGATGGGTATGGTCCCCATGAACTTCTGAATTCCCCGCCCGACTGTTTTACTAGCTCCCTCAAAGAGGAATAGCTCAACGCCATATCTCGTTCTTTTAGGATTAATAGAGCGCTCATGGTGCTGCTAGAGGCTTATGCCATATGATAGAGCGTCCATGAGTCTCTCTTCTCCTTCTTCTCCATTCTCTCCTGAACATTCCTTACGAGAGTCTGCATGCTCTTCATTCGATGATGAGGCCACCGAAGAATTCCCAACTCTCTGCATTTCTTCTTCAAAAGAGTTAGACCTATGTTTAATTCTTTCGCTACTTGCGATATTGGCAAGTAAAGGTACTTCGATACTAGTTCAAACGTTAAGGCCGTCTTTTCCTTGTTCATCGTTAATTTCTTCTTATTTTTTTTTTTGCCTTTTGATTCTTCCTTCTGATCATCATTAGATATCCTGTAGCTCAACTTGGACTTCTCTATCTCATAACTCAAGTCGTTGAAGATGATATTGAATTCTTCAGAAAGGGTCAGAGAAGCTAAACGAGGATCTGAAGGATGGTTTAGAGGAACGGCATTGATTATTTCATCCAAATCTGGTACTTCATTGTTCAAACCACTGAATGATCCTTTACCGAAATCTAGTGGAGCATCATCAAATCCACTGGGCAGGCCATCAATATCGTTCCAAAGATTATGATCATCTAAGTAGTGCAATTGGTTATTCAGGACCACAGAAGGACTGATCATGTAATTTCGTATATGATGTTGAAATGTGTAGTCAATGCAAAGAAGATTGAAGCTGGTAATGAATGTGCATTTTATCTTGAGTGTTCTGAGTTCAAGCCTTTCTTCCCCTTCTTTTCTTTTTAGGTTTTCATAACTTGATCGTTTACTGTTTGTTTAATGAGCTCCTCTTCTGAATTGGACAGGTAGGACTTCCTATCAACATGCTGGGAGCTCCGATCCTGCGGCTAAGTAGGCTTGGAGAGTTGGTAGGATGAGGGCGAAGCGTGGACGCAGCTGGTTCGTTGTCCGGATTCGGCCACCTTTTGATTTCCTTTTATCGCAGTTTACGTTAGTCCAAAACACTGATGTGACTGTAATAATATTTCTTGTGGTGAATGAATTTATGTAATTTCATAACATAAGCCGATTCCTTTATGTTGGAATGTTATCGCTATTTTGTTGTGCTGTGTAAGTGACGTAACTATGCATGTTACTAGTGACTTGACTGTGCCTGATGCCAAGTTTTTTCTTAAAGTATAATTTTCTCATTTTGCAACGTAAATGTGATGTGTGAATATGAACTGCAGCTATGCACTAATGTATAAAAGTAGAAGGTACTGCCCTTCATGTTTCGGCTGTGGACGGCAACTTCGTGCGCCCTGTAAGACTAAGCACGGAATGCTGTTGAGTGTCTCGTCATCCGATTGTAAGTTTCTGTTCCCATTAGCGAGCGTTCCCTATTTCATGTCCTGTACTTTCAAGCACCGTTACGTAGAATAGGAGAAAAGTTTTAAATGAAATGGAAATATAGGAAAAGTAAAACTTCCAGTCACGGAAGGCCATCGATGTGCTTAAGTTCGTGCAAAATGGGTTTTGTAGTCACTTTCCCTAGCTGTGGGTCTTGGAGACATTTGTCACCCATCTTACGCCTCTGCGGGGAGTTTTCTTTTTTACTACAGCCGCACTTAAGACACATCGGAGCCGATCGCGCATAGTAACTACCCGGGCCATTATGGCCCGTAATCGCGGGTATTATTCGATTTACTTTGGCCGGCTAGCGTGGGGGCCGATCGTCAGCTGTGAACTTCCCCTGGCTGGCCACACCTTATGTTGGGGCTTATGGTCGGTTCACAGTTGGCGGCGAGCCGAATCGCTGTAATGAGCTGCCATGGCATAATCGGCCTTCTCGGTGGCTTATACTCGGCTTATTACAGTCGGCTTTAAGGGCCGAGGCAAACAATGAGTTAACTCGCGGTAGAGGGATACCGGAGCAAAGTGTCTCATTGGTGAGGGCATAGGATCGTAGCGTACCTGTTAGATTTTGTCCAGGTGGAGTTGTGTTGTGAAGCTCTGAATTGAAATGTCATCTGCAAAGGATTTTGTTCAATAGCAAAGGATAAAGCTTAACAAGTAGCCAAGATATAAAGGAAAAAGTTAACAAGAGCCAAGTTTTTTAAAGTGGTTCGGCACGAAAATGCCTACGCCCACTGATTCTCTTTGTTAATTCACTTCATATGGGCAGTACAAGTTAAGAAAAGTATCGACGGAGGTGTTGGATGTTCCATGCCCTCTGGAACAACTCTCCGTCCACTGTTGACAAAATATAAGCTCTGTTGTGGAGATCTTTATGAATTACATATGGTCCGTCCCAGATTGGATCCAGCGCCCCGGGGCACAGAAAGATTCGCTAGAGGACAAGATCTCTTTCTTGTAAGCTGCGATGCTTGACATTGGAGTTGTATAGTGCTGCCACTTTTTGTTTGTGAGCTGCTACTTTGAGTGCTGCATCATTTCTTCTCTCCTCAATCAGATCCAAAGACATGAGGAGGAGTCCTTCATTTTCTTTTGGGTTGTAGTGAATCCTACGGTGGGAAGGCACAATAGTCTCAACTGGGAGCATTGCCTCCGATCCGTATGCCAAAGAGAAAGGAGTATGCCCTGTTGATGTTCTGAAAGATGTGCGGTAGGCCCAAAGTGCCGTAGGAAGTTGATCCACCCAAGCGCCCTTTGACTTTTCAAGCTTCTTCTTGATCAGTGTTTTGAGAATTTTGTTGACAGCTTCGACTTGGCCATTTTCCTGGGGATAAGCCACAGATGAGAAGCTTTTGTGAATCTCGTTCTCTTGGCACCAGTCGGTGAATTCCTCGCTGTCAAACTGAAGTCCATTGTCTGATATGATTTTGAGTGGTACTCCGTACCTGCACAGAACATTTTTGATCAAGAAGTTAATGATTTTTGTCGAAGATATTTTATTTAGAGGTTCCGCTTCCACCCATTTGGTGAAATAGTCGACTGCTACTATAGCATATTTAGCTCCGCCTCGGCCCATTGGCAGTTCACCAATCAAGTCAATTCCCCATACTGCAAAGGGCCAAGGGCTAGTCATTTGAGTGATCTCATTTGTCGGTAGTCGAGGATTTTGGCAAATTTCTGACATCTGTCACATTTTCTGACGAAGTCTAAGGCGTCTTTGTTCTAGGTGGGCCAGAAATATCCATATCGAAGTATCTTCTTTGCCAGAGTCTGCCCTCCAGTGTGATCTCCGCAGCTTCCCTGGTGGATGTTGGATAAGATTTCCTTGGCTTCCCTTCCAGCGACACATCGTAATAAGGGGTTAGAGAAGCCACGCCGGTAGAGGATTCCTTCTTGCAATGTGTAGCAGTAGGCTTTCCTCAAGATTTTCCTGACTTCGCTACGCTCGATGGGCAATGCGCCATCTTATAAGTATTTCCGGATAGGATCCATCCAAGTTTCTTCTTCAATCGCAGCTATCAGACCCTCCCGTTCGAAGCTCGGGGCTAGTTGTTTTGAGACGGCTATTGCTCCGGAAAAGGAGTTGTTCTTCATGCTGGCTTGCTTTGCTAGTTCGTCGGCCTCTTGATTCTCCTCTCGAGGAATGTGTCTGATCAAATAGTGATCCAGTTGGTTAAGTAGCAGCTTGGTTTTCTTTAGGTATGCTGTGAGTCGTTCTCCTCGAGTCTGGAACTCTCCTAGTATTTGATTTACAATAAGTTGAGAATCACTATGGAGACATAAAGAACTGACTCCAGTTTCCAGTGCAAGTTCTAATCCGGCTATCACTGCTTCGTATTCTGCGTCATTGTTGGTGGCAGCGAATTCCAATCTTAGGGCGCAGTGCAGCTTCTCTCCTCTGGGGGTGATTATCACAACACCTGCCCCCGAGCCTTGTTCGTCCGACGCTCCATCTACGAAGAGATTCCACTTGATATCTTCTGCTATTTCAGATTGGTCCTTACCTTCGCTAGTACTGAATTCGGCAATGAAATCAGCTATGGCTTGCCCCTTGATAGCGGTGCGAGGATGGTAAGTGATATCATATTGACTTAGTTCGATGCACCACTTAAGTAATCGCCCAGAAGTGTCGGGGCGATGGAGCACTTGCCTTAGCGGTTGATCGGTTAAAACTCTGATGGAATGAGACTGAAAATAGTGTCGCAGTTTCCGCGACGTGATAAGCAGACAGTATGCTAGCTTTTCAAGTTTAGGGTATCTGACTTCTGCCCCTGTGAATCTCTTGCTTACAAAGTATACGGGTCGCTGCGCGCGGTTGTCTTCTCTCACCAAAGCGGCGCTCAAAGCGTGGGATGATACAGCAAGGTATAGGTATAGTTCGTTGCCTTCATTTGGAGTTGAAAGTACCGGTGGTCTCTGGAGGTGTCCGATTAAGTTAAGGAAGGCTGTCGAGCATTCGTCATCGAACTTTCCTTTGTCTTTCTTTAGAGCTTCGAACAAAGGGATGCATCTGTCGGTTGCTTTAGAGATGAACCTACTCAGGGTGGCCACTTTCCCGTTTAGGCTTTGCATGTCTCTTCGAGTAGATGGTGTCTTGATATCTTGTAAAGCTCGGACTTGTTCGGGGTTTGCTTCAATCCCCCTGGCATGAACGATGAATCCCAAGAACTTTCCCGATGATACTTCGAAGGAGCACTTTAGAGGGTTCGGCTTCATTCCATATTGGTGAAGTACTTGAAACATCTCGTCCAGGTGGTTTATATGGTCGTTGGCTTTCCTCGATTTTATCAGCATGTCATCCACATAAACTTCCATAGTTCGTCCTATCAGTTCTGCAAACATCTTGTTGACGAGGCGCTGATAAGTAGCTCCGGCGTTATTAAGTCCAAATGGCATTACCTTGTAGCAGTACAATCCTCGGTCAATGATGAAGCTAGTGTGGTCTTGATCGGGGGCGTGCATAGGGATCTGGTTATATCCTGAGTATGCGTCCATAAAGGATAAAAGTTCGTGTCCGGCAGTGTTGTCCACGAGTTGGTCGATTCGGGGGAGTGGGAAGCAGTCTTTCGGGCAAGCGTCATTTAAGTTGGAGAAATCGATGCATGTTCGCCACTTCCCATTAGCTTTCTTTACCAGTACCGGGTTGGCGATCCATTTCGGGTAGATGGCTTCACGTATGAAGTCATTGGCAAGTAAGTTCTTTACTTCTTCCTCGAGGGCTGCTAATCGTTCTGCCCCTATACTTCTCTTCTTTTGCTTTACCGGTACCTTGGTAGGATCGATGTTTAGTGCGTGGCATGCTATGTCCGGGGAGATTCCAGTCATATCAGCGTGCGTCCATGCAAATACATCCATGTTGTGGCGAAGAAAATCAATGAGTTGATTCTTTAATTCTCTTTTTAACTGAGATCCGACTCTCAGCAGTTTACTTGGGTCGCGTTTGTCTACAGATACGAATTCCATAGCCTCTGCAGGCTCGGCGGTGGCCTCCTCCTCTTTGTCCCTGGGGTCTAATTCATTGAAAGGATCACTGGTATACCGAAGAGGAGGGGCTTTCTTTAGTTGCTATGCTTCCAAGCTTTTCATGCAGAGAATAGTCTCTACATTTTTCCCTTTATCTCTCCTGCGATTATTGCGAAGTTCGGTTACATAGCAGTCCCAAGCGGCGTCTTGATCCCCTTCTACTTCTCCCACTCCATTATTCGTTCGGAACTTCATCTTCAGGCACCATGGGGCAAGGACAATTTGGAAGTCGGACAAGGCTGGTCTTCCTAAAAAGGCATTGTAGGCCGAGTGGTTGTCTATTAGCACGAATGTTTGTTTTTGAACGGCGGAGCGGGGATGACTTCCCAATGCAACAAAGAGATCCAATTGTCCGAGGGGCATCTTTGCTTCTCCAGTGAAACCGCGTAGCGGATTGTTGCAGGGACACACGTCCTTCATTGACAGCTTCATTTTGTCGAAAGCATGCTTGAACAGAATATTCACTGAGCTTCCAGTGTCTACTAGGATTCGAAAAACTTCAGCTGGGCCGAACCAGGCAGAGATGACCATAGGATCCATATGAGGGTATTGCCTTCCTTCTAGGTCGCGCCCACTGAATGTGATGTCATTATTTTCCTTCCGCTTAGGGTGGCGTTCTTCCATAACAGAATTGACGCAGTCTCCCTCACTTCTGAGCGAGATTTCATATCTTTCCATTTCTTCCCAGCTTTTGTCGGCGATGTGTGGCCCCCCAGATATTGTATGAACCACAATCTTCTCTTGGCTGGAACCGCTGGTGTTGCGGTTTACTCCTCCTGTTTCTGGGTGGAGCTGCCTTGGGTTTTCCTTGGCGGGAGCTGGAGTCCTGTCCTGGCCCTTTACATAGCGTTCCAGCCTCTTTCTCCTGATGTGTTCTTCAATTAGGTCTCAGAGATGGCGGCATTCATTAGTATCGTGCCCATGAGACTCGTGGAAACGGCAGAATTTTCTGGACTGGATTGCGCGATCTGACTCTTTCTTGTACGGGGGGCGCTTGTATGTAAGTTCGTCCTGGGTGGCCAGGAAGATGTTATCGACTGTTTCATTCAAGGAAGTGTAAGCGTCAATTCTCGGTCCTGGTCGGTACAAGCGCTTTTCTCCCTTCTTGCCCCCTGCATTGTCTCTGGAGTCCTTTCTCCGAATGTCCTTCGCTGCGGCGGAGGCGTTTCCATGAGCCGTCATAGCCTGTGGTCCTGTCTGCCTTTCAGTGGCAGCCTCTTCGAGTCTCATGTACTTCCCAGCTTCATGGAAGAAATCGGGCAAGGTAGCTGTTTTTTCTTTAGTTAGTCTTCTAGCAAACTTGGTATCTGGATGCACACCACTACAGCGGGCCATCAGGACAAGTTTCTCATCGGCATTTTGAACCACTGCCGCTGCGACATTGAACCGGGTTAGGTATTGCTGTAGTGTCTCTCCGGGTTTCTGTTTGACAGTAGATAGGTAGTAAGCATCCTTGGGTTGTTCCACATGAATGCGGAACTGGCTGATAAACTTCTCCTTCAACATTTCCCATGAACTGATGGATCCTTGGGGTAGATGGCAGAACCAGGAGGTAGCTAGATCTGCTAAAAATAGTGGAAAGCATTTGCATAATACTCCTTCCGTTGCCCCGCTCATGAGCATATGTTGTGTGTATCTTTGCAGGTGTACAACGGGGTCAGAGGTTCCCTTGTATGGTTCCATTGTCGGCATTTTCCACTCTCGGGGGGTGATGGCAATTTCAATATCACGGGTGAAAGGGCCGGTTACCCTAGCACCTATCCCACGATCTCTTTGGCCCCGTTGGACGCATTCTCTGAACAATCGTGCCATCCTCTCATTGGAATATGGGGCAGATAAGAAAGAGCTTGGTTCTTCCCTGCGGGATCGATTCTGTCTGGATGGCCTGTTGGGGTGGGATAGTCTATCACTCCTAACGTTTCCCAGCGGCTTTTTTTGGCTGTCCAGATGCATGCTAGGTTCAGCTATAGTTGGCACTTGCCTTGATCTTCCTCTGTGGGGTTCTGTTTCAAGCATTTCCTCGGGGTCAACTTCGGGATGGATTCTAGCTCGACTCCGTTCATTGGTGTTTCTCTGGTTAGGCAGCATGACCGGCTCTGGTACATCCGATCCTTGCTTGGTACCTCCCTTGCGCGGTTCGGTTCCAAGCGTTTCCTCGGGTCGGAGTTCGGGCTCGACTCCTACCATTGTTGTTTCTGTTGATAGCTTCTTCGAAGAAGGAAGACCTTTGTCGCCCCCCCAGATCCTCCGGATTGGGACTCACCCCACAATTCAGTGTCGCGGTTGGATTCTTCAGCATCCCTTAAGCGTGACATGAGTTGGTCCACCAAAGCTTTTTGTTGGGATGTGAAGTGGTTAGTTACTTTAGCCACAACTCTGTCTAGATCTGCCCTAGTAATTGCTGCCGGTTGTTCTGTGGCAGGGGCTGTCGGGTTTGTCTGATCCTCGTTTGGTACTGCTGTTGGAATGGGATGATTCTCTTGATCTGTGATTACTGGATCCAGAATGCTGCTAGTTGCAATGTTCTTTCCCTTTCTCTGCCTGGAAGTCATGTTGTCCAGGCACCAAGCGATGCTGTTAGGAAGAAGGCTGAGTGGGGGAAGATTGAAGCTTCGGGTTCGAAGTTCTCAGTGAAAGCACCAAAAATTTTTGCACAAAAAATGGACAAACACCTCAAAGTCGTATGATTTAGTTGATTTTATGTTGTTCTTAGCTGTTTGGGTGATTTATGCGAATATATAAAAAACAGGGGCTAAACTGTAAAAGTCACGCGGATTTATAGTGGTTCGGCCAGAACGTGCCTACGTCCACTTTATATGTTATTCTCTCTTTTCTTTCAGATTACAAGTACAAAGCTTTGTATCCAAGTATATGAAAGTTGTTTGAAAGTTCCTTCCGTGCTTGAGCTCTCAAACTTGTCCACCATTATTGTACCCCTGCCCCTCAATTTATAGAGTGAGGCTGGGGGCAGAGGTCCTGGATGTATATAGCTGCTGGCGGGCCTGGACTGAAGCAATTCTGGCCTGGCGGCGTCCTGGTTCGGCAGTGTTTGGAGTGGTTGGAGTTTAGTTCGGTAGGGAAGTGGTTCGGCGAGGCTTCATTCGGCATGGGACTTGTACCGGTGATGGAGTGGACCGGTGGTAGGTGGCTTGGAGGTTCATTCGGTAGTGGGTTTAGAGGTGTTGGTTCGGCATGAAGCTTGGAGCGGTGATGGGTGGTTCGGTGGGGGAGTGCATATGTGTTGGTCCGGTGAGGCCTGCGACCGGATGGAGCTTGACCGGATGGCCTTTGGTTCGGCAAGGAGGTGTTGTTTTGCTCGATGGGCTTGGTTCGACGAAGGATGGAGACTCATGAATGGAAACACGCCCAACAGCACCCTGTAGATATCGATTATTCGGACGGACATAACTTCTGGCTCGTTTAGAGTTACGGGAGCCATAACCTGTCATAACGAAGGCCTCGATGAGTTCAACGGCTTTGACAGCTCTCAGCCGTCAACGGATAGATTAATGCCCGAAAAGGACAACCCGAATCTCAATCGGGCCTCGTAAGTTTTTTACCCTTTGTTTTTTCGACACGTGCATTTTTACGGTAAAACGGGATTACCGTGGCTCATCATCGATTTACCATCGCTGGAGAGTGGTGCACCATGGTACTGTTCCGTTTCAAATCCATGCACGCATTTGTAAAAGTCGTACGGCACTGTTTCACCATTTCGGATGGATGTTGCACCTTGCACCGTGGATGTTGCACCCTGTAGATATCGATTATTCGGACGGCCATAACTTCTGGCTCGTTTAGAGATACGGGAGCCATAACCTGTCATAACGAAGGTCTCGATGAGTTCTACGGCTTTGATAGCTCTCAGCCGTCAACGGATAGATTTATGCCTAAAAAGGACAACCCGAATCTCAATCGGGTCTCGTAAGTTTTTTACCCTTCGTTTTTTCGACACGTGGATTTTTACGGTAAAATGGGATTACCGTGGATCGTTTTCGATTCACCATTGCTGGAGAGTGGTGCACCATGGTACTGTTCCATTTCAAATCCATGCACGCATTTCTTAAAGTCGTAGGCCACTGTTTCGCAATTTCGGACGGATGTTGCACCTTGCACCGTGGATGTTGCACCCTGTTGATATCCATTATTCAGACGGCCATAACTTCTGGCTCGTTCAGAGTTACGTGAACCATAACCTGTCATAACGAAGGCCTTGATGATTTCTACGGCTTTGACAGCTCTCAGCCGTCAACGGATAGATTAATGCCCAAAACGGACAACCCGAATCTCAATCGGGTCTCGCAAGTTTTTTACCCTTCGTTTTTTCGACACGTGGATTTTTACGGTAAAACGGGATTACCATGGCTCGTCTTCGATTCACCGTCGCTGGAGAGTGGTGAACCATGGTACTGTTTCTTTCAAATCCATACACGCATTTCTAAAAGTCTACGGCACGGTTTCGCCATTTCGGACGGATGTTGCACCTTGCACCGTGGATGTTGCAACCTGTAGATATCGATTATTCGGACGGCCATAACTTCTGGCTCAGTTAGAGTTACGGGAGCCATAACCAGTCAAAAAGAAGGCCTCGATGGGTTCTACGGCTTTGACAGCTTTCAGCCATCAATAGATATATTAATACTTAAAAAGGACAACCCGAATCTCAATAGGGTCACGTAAGTTTTTTACCCTTCGTTTTTTCGACACGTGGATTTTTAAGGTAAAACGGGATTACAGTGGCTCGTCTTCGGTTCACCATCGCTGGGAAGTGGTGCACCATGGTACTGTTCCGTCTCAAATCCAAGCACGCATTTCTAAAATTCGTACGGCACTGTTTTGCCATTTCGGACTGATGTTGCACCTTACACCGTGGATGTTGCACCATGTAGGTATCGATTATTTGAACGGCCATAACTTCTGGCTCGTTTAGAGTTACGGAGCCATAACCTGTCAAAACGAAGGCCTCGATGAGTTCTACGGCTTTGACAGCTTTCAGCCGTCGACGGATAGATTAATCTCCAAAAAGGACAACCCGAATCTCAATAGGGTCTCGTAAGTTTTTTACCCTTCGTTTTTTCGACACGTGGATTTTTACAGTAAAACGGGATTACCGTGGCTCGTCTTCGATTAACCATCGCTGGAGAGTGGTGCACCATGGTACTGTTCCGTCTCGAATCCAAGCACACATTTCTAAAATTCGTACGACACTGTTTCGCCATTTCGGACGGATGTTGCACCTTGCACCGTGGATGTTGCACCCTGTAGATATCGATTATTCGGACGGCCATAACTTCTGGCTCGTTTAGAGATACGGGAGCCATAACCTGTCAAAACGAAGGACTCGATGAGTTCTACGTCTTCGACAGCTTTCAGCCATCAACGGATAGATTAATGCCCAAAAAGGACAAACCTAATCTCAATCGGGCCACGTAAATTTTTTGCCCTTTGTTTTTTCGACACGTGGATTTTTACGGTAAAACGGGATTACCGTGGCTCGTCTTCGATTTACCATCGCTGGAGAGTGGTGAACCATGGTACTGTTCCGTTTCAAATCCACGCACGCATTTCTAAAAGTCGTACGGCACTGTTTCGCCATTTCGGACGGATGTTGCACCTTGCACCGTGGATGTTGCACCCTGTAGATATCGATTATTCGGACAGCCATAACTTTTGGCTCGTTTAGAGTTACAGGAGCCATAACCTGTCATAACAAAGGCCTCGATGAGTTCTACGTCTTTGACAGCTCTCAGCCGTCAACGGATAGATTAATGCCCAAAAAGGAAAACCCGAATCTCAATCGGGTCACGTAAGTTTTTTACCCTTCGTTTTTTTGACACGTGGATGTTTACGGTAAAACCGGATTACCGTGGCTCATCTTCGATTCACCATCGCTGGAGAGTGGTGCACCATGGTACTGTTCCATCTCAAATCCAAGCATGCATTTCTAAAATTCGTACGGCACTGTTTCGCCATTTCGGACTGATGTTGCACCTTGCACCGTGGATGTTGCACCATGTAGATATCGATTATTTGAACGGCCATAACTTCTGTCTCGTTTAGATTTACGGGAGCCATAACCTGTCAAAACGAAGGCCTCGATGAGTTCTACGGCTTTGATAGCTTTCAGCCGTCAACGGGTAGATTAATGCCCAAAAAGGACAACCCGAATCTCACTAGGGTCTCGTAAGTTTTTTACCCTTCGTTTTTTCGACACGTGGATTTTTACGGTAAAACGGGTTTACGGTGGCTCGTCTTCGATTAACCATCGCTAGAGAGTGGTGCACCATGGTACTGTTCCGTCTCAAATCCAAGCAAGCATTTCTAAAATTCGTACGGCACTGTTTCGCCATTTCGGACGGATGTTGCACCTTGCACCGTGGATATTGCACCCTTTAGATATTGATTATTCGGACGGCCATAACTTCTGGCTCGTTTAGAGTTACGGGAGCCATAACCTGTCATAACGAAGGCCTCGATGAGTTCTACGGATTTGACAGCTCTCAGCCGTCAACGGATAGATTAATGCCCAAAAAGGACAACCCGAAACTCAATCGGGTCTCGCAAGTTTTTTACCCTTCGTTTTTTCGACACGTGGATTTTTACGGTAAAAATGGATTACCGTGGCTCGTCTTCGATTTACCATCGCTGAAGAGTGGTCCACCATGGTACTGTTCCGTTTCAAATCCGTGCATGCGTTTGTAAAAGCGTACGGCACTGTTTCGCCATTTTGGACGGATGTTGCACCTTGCACCGTGGATGTTGCACCGTGGATGTTGCACCGTGTAGATATCGATTATTCGGACGGCCATAACTTCTAGCTCGTTTAGAGTTACGGGAGCAATAACCTGTCATAATGAAGGTCTCGATGAGTTCTACGGCTTTGACAGCTCTTAGCCGTCAACGGATAGATTAATGCCCAAAAAGGACAACCCGAATCTCAATCGGGTCTCTCAAGTTTTTTACCCTTCGTTTTTTCGACACGTGGATTTTTACGGTAAAACGGGATTACCGTGGCTCGTCTTCGATTCACTATCGCTGGAGAGTGGTGCACCATGGTACTGTTTCGTTTCAAATCCAATCACGCATTTCTAAAAGTCGTACGGCACTGTTTCGCCATTTCGGACGGATGTTGCACCTTGCACCGTGGATGTTGCACCCTGTAGATATCGATTATTCGGACGGCAATAACTTCTGGCTCGTTTAGAGTTACAGGAGCCATAACTAGTCAAAACGAAGTCCTCGATGAGTTCTATGGCTTTAACCGCTTTCAGCCGTCGACGGATATATTAATGACCAAAAAGGACAACCCGAATCTCAATCGGGTCACGTAAGTTTTTTACTCTTCGTTTTTTCGACACGTGGATTTTTACGGTAAAACGGGATTACCTGGGCTCGTCTTCGATTCACCATCGCTGGAGAGTGGTGCACCATGGTACTGTTCCGTCTCAAATCCAAGCACGCATTTCTAAAATTCGTACGGCACTGTTTCGCCATTTCGGACTGATGTTGCACCTTGCACCGTGGATGTTGCACCATGTAGATATCGATTATTTGCACGGCCATGACTTCTGGCTTGTTTAGAGTTATGGGAGCCATAACCTTTCAAAACGAAGGCCTCGATGATTTATACGGCTTTGACAGCTTTCAACCTTCAACGGATAGATTAATGCCCAAAAAGGACAACCCGAATCTCAATCGGGTCTCGTAAGTTTTTTACCCTTCGTTTTTTCGACACGTGGATTTTTACGGTAAAATGGAATTACCGTGGCTCGTATTCGATTAACCATCGCTAGAGAGTGGTGCACCATGGTAATGTTCCATCTCAAATCCACGCAAGCATTTCCAAAATTCGTACGGCACTGTTTCGCCATTTCGGATGGATGTTGCACCCTGCACCGTGGATGTTGCATCCTGTAGATATCGATTATTCGGACGGCCATAACTTCTGGCTCGTTAAGAGTTACGGGAGCCATAACCTGTAATAATGAAGGCCTCGATGAGTTCTACGGCTTTGACAGCCCTCAGCCGTCAACGGATAGATTAATGCCCAAAAAGGACAACCCGAATCTCAATCGGGTCACGTAAGTTTTTTACCCTTCGTTTTTTCGACACGTGGATTTTTACGGTAAAACGGGATTACCGTGGCTCGTCTTCGATTCACCATCACTAGAGAGTGGTGCACAATGGTACTGTTCCGTCTCAAATCCAAGCATGCATTTCTAAAATTCGTACGGCACTGTTTCGCCATTTCGGACAGATGTTGCACCTTGCACCGTGGATGTTGCACCATGTAGATATCGATTATTTGCACGACCATAACTTCTGGCTTGTTTAGAGTTACGGGAGCCATAACCTTTCAAAACGAGGGCCTCGATGATTTATATGGCTTTGACAGCTTTCAGCCTTCAACGGATAGATTAATGCCCAAAAAGGACAACCCGAATCTCAATCGGGTCTCGTAAGTTTTTTACCCTTCGTTTTTTCGACACGTGGATTTTTACGGTAAAATGGGATTACCGTGGCTCGTCTTCGATTAACCATCGCTAGAGAGTGGTGCACCATGGTACTGTTCCATCTCAAATCCAAGCACGCATTTCTAAAATTCGTACGGCACTGTTTCGCCATTTCGGACGGATGTTGCACCTTGCACCGTGGATGTTGCACCCTGTAGATATCGATTATTCGGACGACCATAACTTCTGGCTCGTTAAGAGTTACAGGGGCCATAACCTGTCATAACGAAGGCCTCGATGAGTTCTACGGCTTTGACAGCTCTCAGCCATAAACGGATAGATTAATGCCCAAAAAGGACAACCCGAATCTCAATCGGGTCTCGCAAGTTTTTTACCCTTCGTTTTTTCGACACGTGGATTTTTACGGTAAAACGGGATTACCGTGGCTCGTCTTCGATTCACCATCGCTGGAGAGTGGTACACCATGGTACTGTTGCGTTTTAAATCCATGCACGCAATTCTAAAAGTCGTACGGCACATTTTCCCCATTTCGGACGGATGTTGCATCTTGCACTGTGGATGTTGCACCCTGTAGATATCGATTATTCGGACGGCCATAACTTCTTGCTCGTTTAGAGTTACGGGAGCCATAACCAGTCAAAACGAAGGCCTCGATGAGTTCTACGGCTTTGACCGCTTTCAGCCGTCAACGGATATATTAATTCCCAAAAAGGACAACCCTAATCTCAATCGGGTCACGTAAGTTTTTTACCCTTCGTTTTTTCGACACGTGGATTTTTAAGGTAAAACGGGATTACCGTGGCTCGTCTTCGATTCACCATCGCTGGAGAGTGGTGCACCATGGTACTTTTCCATCTCAAAGCCAAGCAAGAATTTCTAAAATTCGTACGACACTGTTTCGCCATTTTGGACTGATGTTGCACCTTGCACCGTGGATGTTGCACCATGTAGATATCGATTATTTGAACGGCCATAAATTCTGGCTCGTATAGAGTTACGGGAGCCATAACCTGTCAAAACGAAGGCCTCGATGAATTCTACGGCTTCGACAGCTTTCAGTCGTCAAAGGATAGATTAATGCCTAAAAAGGACAACCTGAATCTCAATCGGGTCTCGTAAGTTTTTTACCCATCGTTTTTTCGACACGTGGATTTTTAGGGCAAAACGGGATTACCGTGGCTCGTCTTCGATTAACCATCGCTAGAGAGTGGTGCACCATGGTACTGTTCCATCTCATATCCAAGCACGCATTTCTAAAATTCGTACGACACTGTTTCGCCATTTCGGACGGATGTTGCACCTTGCACCGTGGATGTTGCACCCTGTAGATATCGATTATTCGGACGGTCATAACTTCTGGCTCGTTTAGAGTTACGGGAGCCATAACCTGTCATAACCAAGGCCTCGATGAGTTCTACGGCTTTGACAGCTCTCAGCCGTCAATGAAAATATTAATGCCCAAATAGGACAACCCGAATCTCAATCGGGTCTCGCAAGTTTTTTACCCTTCGTTTTTTCGACACGTGGATTTTTACGGTAAAACGGGATTACCGTGGCTCGTCTTCGATTCACCATCGCTGGAGAGTGGTGCACCATGGTACTGTTTCGTTTCAAATCCAAGCATGCATTTCTAATAGTCGTACGGCACTGTTTCGCCATTTCGGACGGATGTTGCACCTTGCACCGTGGATGTTGCACCCTATAGATATCGATTATTCGAACGGCCATAACTTCTGGCTCGTTTAGAGTTACAGGAGCCATAACTAGTCAAAACGAAGGCCTCGATGAGTTCTACGGCTTTGACCGCTTTCAGCCGTCGACGGATATATTAATGCCCAAAAAGGACAACCCGAATCTCAATCGGGTCACGTAAGTTTTTTACCCTTCGTTTTTCGACACGTGGATTTTTACGGTAAAACGGGATTACCGTGGCTCGTCTTCGATTCACCATCGCTGGAGAGTGGTGCACCATGGTACTGTTCCGTCTCAAATCCAAGCACGCATTTCTAAAATTCGTACGACACTGTTTCGCCATTTCGGACTGATGTTACACCTTGCACCGTGGATGTTGCACCATGTAGATATCGATTATTTGCACGGCCATAACTTCTGGCTTGTTTAGAGTTACGGGAGCCATAACCTTTCAAAACGAAGGCCTCGATGATTTATACGGCTTTGACAGCTTTCAGCCTTCAACGGATAGATTAATGCCCAAAAAGGACAACCCGAATCTCAATCGGGTCCCGTAAGTTTTTTACCCCTCGTTTTTTCGACACGTGGATTTTTACGGTAAAATGGGATTACCGTGGCTCGTCTTCGATTAAACATTGCTACAGAGTGGTGCACCATGGTACTGTTCCATCTCAAATCCAAGCACGCATTTCTAAAATTCGTACGGCACTGTTTTGCCATTTCGGACGGATGTTGCACCTTGCACCGTGGATGTTGCACCCTGTAGATATCGATTATTCGGACGGCCATAACTTCTGGCTCTTTAAGAGTTACGGGAGCCATAACCTGTCATAACGAAGGCCTCGATGAGTTCTACGGCTTTGACAGCTCTCAGCCGTCAACGGATAGATTAATGCCCAAAAAGGACTACCCGAATCTCAATCGGGTCACGTAAGTTTTTTAAGGTAAAACGGGATTACAGTGGCTCGTCTTCGATTCACCATCGTTGGAGAGTGGTGCACCATGGTACTTTTCCGTCTCAAATCCAAGCAAGCATTTCTAAAATTCGTACTGCACTGTTTCGCCATTTTGGACTGATGTTGCACCTTGCACCGTGGATGCTGCACCATGTAGATATCGATTATTTGAACGGCCATAACTTCTGGCTCGTATAGAATTACGGGAGCAATAACCTGTCAGAACGAAGGCCTCGATGAATTCTACGGCTTTGACAGCTTTCATTCGTCAAAGGATAGATTAATGCCTAAAAAGGACAACCGGAATCTCAATCGGGTCTCGTAAGTTTTTTACCCATCGTTTTTTCGACACATGGATTTTTACGGCAAAACGGGATTACCGTGGCTCGTCTTCGATTAACCATCGCTGGAGAGTGGTGGACCATGGTACTGTTCCATATCAAATCCAAGCACGCATTTCTAAAATTCATACGACACTGTTTCGCCATTTCGGACGGATGTTGCACCTTGCACCGTGGATGTTGCACCCTGTAGATATCGATTATTCGGACGGCCATAACTTCTAGCTCGTTTAGAGTTACGGGAGCCATAACCTGTCATAACGAAGGCCTCGATGAGTTCTACGGCTTTGACAGCTCTCAGCCGTCAATGAAAATATTAATGCCCAAAAAGGACAACCCGAATCTCAATCGGGTCTCGCAAGTTTTTTACCCTTCGTTTTTTCGACACGTGGATTTTTACGGTAAAACGGGATTACCGTGGCTCGTCTTCGATTCACCATCGCTGGAGAGTGGTGCTCCATGGTACTGTTTCGTTTTAAATCCAATCACGCATTTCTAAAAGTCGTACGGCACTGTTTCGCCATTTCGGACGGATGTTGCACATTGCACCGTGGATGTTGCACCCTGTAGATATCGATTATTCGGACGGCAATAACTTCTGGCTCGTTTAGAGTTACAGGAGCCATAACTAGTCAAAACGAAGTCCTCGATGAGTTCTATGGCTTTAACCGCTTTCAGCCGTCGACGGATATATTAATGACCAAAAAGGACAACCCGAATCTCAATCGGGTCACGTAAGTTTTTTACTCTTCGTTTTTTCGACACGTGGATTTTTACGGTAAAACGGGATTATCGTGGCTCGTCTTCGATTCACCATCGCTGGAGAGTGGTGCACCATGGTACTGTTCCGTCTCAAATCCAAGCACGCATTTCTAAAATTCGTACGGCACTGTTTCGCCATTTCGGACTGATGTTGCACTTTGCACCGTGGATGTTGCACCATGTAGATATCGATTATTTGCACGGCCATAACTTCTGGCTTGTTTAGAGTTATGAGAGCCATAACCTTTCAAAACGAAGGCCTCGATGATTTATACGGCTTTGACAGCTTTCAACCTTCAACGGATAGATTAATGCCCAAAAAGGACAACCCGAATCTCAATCGGGTCTCGTAAGTTTTTTACCCTTCGTTTTTTCGACAGGTGGATTTTTACGGTAAAATGGAATTACCGTGGCTCGTATTCGATTAACCATCGCTAGAGAGTGGTGCACCATGGTACTGTTCCATCTCAAATCCACGCACGCATTTCTAAAATTCGTACGGCACTGTTTCGCCATTTCGGACGGATGTTGCACCCTGCACCGTGGATGTTGCATCCTGTAGATATCGATTATTCGGACGGCCATAACTTCTGGCTCGTTAAGAGTAACGGGAGCCATAACCTGTAATAACGAAGGCGTCGATGAGTTCTACGGCTTTGACAGCTCTCAGCCGTCAACGGATAGATTAATGCCCAAAAAGGACAATCCGAATCTCAATCGGGTCACGTAAGTTTTTTACCCTTCGTTTTTTCGACACGTGGATTTTTACGGTAAAACGGGATTACCGTGGCTCGTCTTCGATTCACCATCACTAGAGAGTGGTGCACCATGGTACTGTTCCGTCTCAAATCCAACCACGCATTTCTAAAATTCGTACGGCACTGTTTCGCCATTTCGGACTGATGTTGCACCTTGCACCGTGGATGTTGCACCATGTAGATATCGATTATTTGCACGGCCATAACTTCTGGCTTGTTTAGAGTTACGGGAGCCATAACCTTTCAAAACGAAGGCCTCGATGTTTTATATGGCTTTGACAGCTTTCAGCCTTCAACGGATAGATTAATGCCCAAAAAGGACAACCCGAATCTCAATCGGGTGTCGCAAGTTTTTTACCCTTCGTTTTTTCGACACGTGGATTTTTACGGTAAAATGGGATTACCGTGGCTTGTCTTCGATTAACCATCGCTAGAGAGTGGTGCACCATGGTACTGTTCCATCTCAAATCCAAGCACGCATTTCTAAAATTCGTACGACACTGTTTCGCCATTTCGGACGGATGTTGCACCTTGCACCGTGGATGTTGCACCCTGTAGATATCGATTATTCGGACGACCATAACTTCTGGCTCGTTAAGAGTTACGGGGGCCATAACCTGTCATAACGAAGGCCTCGATGAGTTCTATGGCTTTGACAGCTCTCAGCCGTCAACGTATAGATTAATGCCCAAAAAGGACAACCCGAATCTCAATCGGGTCTCGCAAGTTTTTTACCCTTCGTTTTTTCGACACGTGGATTTTTACGGTAAAACGGGATTACCGTGGCTCGTCTTCGATTCACCATCGCTGGAGAGTGGTACACCATGGTACTGTTGCGTTTTAAATCCATGCACGCAATTCTAAAAGTCGTACGGCACTGTTTCGCCATTTCGGACGGATGTTGCACCTTGCACCGTGGATGTTGCACCCTGTAGATATCGATTATTCGGACGGCCATAACTTCTGGCTCGTTTACAGTTACGGGAGCAATAACCAGTCAAAACGAAGGCCTTGATGAGTTCTACGGCTTTGACCACTTTCAGCCGTCAACGGATATATTAATTCCCAAAAAGGACAACCCGAATCTCAATCGGGTCACGTAAGTTTTTTACCCTTCGTTTTTTCGACACGTGGATTTTTAAGGTAAAACGGGATTACCGTGGCTCGTCTTCGATTCACCATCGCTGGAGAGTGGTGCACCATGGTACTTTTCCGTCTCAAAGCCAAGCAAGAATTTCTAAAATTCGTACGACACTGTTTCGCCATTTTGGACTGATGTTGCACCTTGCACCGTGGATGTTGCACCATGTAGATATCGATTATTTGAACGGCCATAACTTCTGGCTCGTATAGAGTTACGGGAGCCATAACCTGTCAAAACGAAGGCCTCGATGAATTCTACGGCTTTGACAGCTTTCAGTCGTCAAAGGATAGATTAATGCCTAAAAAGGACAACCTGAATCTCAATCGGGTCTCGTAAGTTTTTTACCCATCGTTTTTTCGACACGTGGATTTTTACGGGAAAACGGGATTACCGTGGCTCGTCTTCAATTAACCATCGCTAGAGAGTGGTGCACCATGGTACTATTCCATCTCAAATCCAAGCACGCATTTCTAAAATTCGTACGACACTGTTTCGCCATTTCGGACGGATGTTGCACCTTGCACCGTGGATGTTGCACCCTGTAGATATCGATTATTCGGACGGCCATAACTTCTGGCTCGTTTAGAGTTACGGGAGCCATAACCTGTCATAAGGAAGGCCTCGATGAGTTCTACGGCTTTGACAGCTCTCAGCCGTCAATGAAAATATTAATGCCCAAATAGGACAACCCGAATCTCAATCGGGTCTCTCAAGTTTTTTACCCTTCGTTTTTTCGACACGTGGATTTTTACGGTAAAACGGGATTACCGTGGCTCGTCTTCGATTCACCATCGCTGGAGAGTGGTGCACCATGGTACTGTTTCGTTTCAAATCCAAGCACGCATTTCTAAAAGTCGTACGGCACTGTTTCGCCATTTCGGACGGATGTTGCACCTTGCACCGTGGATGTTGCACCCTGTAGATATCGATTATTCGGACGGCCATAACTTCTGGCTCGTTTAGAGTTACAGGAGCCATAACTAGTCAAAACGAAGGCCTCGATGAGTTCTACGGCTTTGACCGCTTTCAGCCGTCGACGGATATATTAATGCCCAAAAAGGACAACCCGAATCTCAATCGGGTCACGTAAGTTTTTTACCCTTCGTTTTTCGACACGTGGATTTTTACGGTAAAACGGGATTACCGTGGCTCGTCTTCGATTCACCATCGCTGGAGAGTGGTGCACCATGGTACTGTTCCGTCTCAAATCCAAGCACGCATTTCTAAAATTCGTACGACACTGTTTCGCCATTTCGGACTGATGTTACACCTTGCACCGTGGATGTTGCACCATGTAGATATCGATTATTTGCACGGCCATAACTTCTGGCTTGTTTAGAGTTACGGGAGCCATAACCTTTCAAAACGAAGGCCTCGATGATTTATACGGCTTTGACAGCTTTCAGCCTTCAACGTATAGATTAATGCCCAAAATGGACAACCCGAATCTCAATCGGGTCTCGTAAGTTTTTTACCCTTCGTTTTTTCGACACGTGGATTTTTACGGTAAAATGGGATTACCGTGGCTCGTCTTCGATTAACCATTGCTAGAGAGTGGTGCACCATGGTACTGTTCCATCTGAAATCCAAGCACGCATTTCTAAAATTCGTACGGCACTGTTTTGCCATTTCGGACGGGTGTTGCACCTTGCACCGTGGATGTTGCACCCTGTAGATATTGATTATTCGGACGGCCATAACTTCTGGCTCTTTAAGAGTTACGGGAGCCATAACCTGTCATAACGAAGGCCTCGATGAGTTCTACGGCTTTGACAGCTCTCAGCCGTCAACGTATAGATTAATGCCCAAAAAGGACTACCCGAATCTCAATCGGGTCACGTAAGTTTTTTAAGGTAAAACGGGATTACCGTGGCTCGTCTTCGATTCACCATCGTTGGAGAGTGGTGCACCATGGTACTTTTCTGTCTCAAATCCAAGCAAGCATTTCTAAAATTCGTACGGCACTGTTTCGCCATTTTGGACTGATGTTGCACCTTGCACCATGGATGCTGCACCATGTAGATATTGATTATTAGAACGGCCATAACTTCTGGCTCGTATAGAATTACGGGAGCCATAACCTGTCAAAACGAAGGCCTCGATGAATTCTACGGCTTTGACAGCTTTCAGTCGTCAAAGGATAGATTAATGCCTAAAAAGGACAACCTGAACTCAATCGGGTCTCGTAAATTTTTTACCCATCGTTTTTTCGACACATGGATTTTTACGGCAAAACGGGATTACCGTGGCTCGTCTTCGATTAACCATCGCTGGAGAGTGGTGCACCATGGTACTGTTCCATCTCAAATCCAAGCACGCATTTCTAAAATTCGTACGACACTATTTCGCCATTTCGGACGGATGTTGCACCTTGCACCGTGGATGTTGCACCCTGTAGATATCGATTATTCGGACGGCCATAACTTCTGGCTTGTTTAGAGTTACGGGAGCCATAACCTGTCATAACGAAGGCCTCGATGAGTTCTACGGCTTTGATAGCTCTCAGCCGTCAACGAAAATATTAATGCCCAAATAGGACAACCCGAATCTCAATCGGGTCTCGCAAGTTTTTTACCCTTCGTTTTTTCGACACGTGGATTTTTACGGTAAAATGGGATTACCGTGGCTCGTCTTCGATTCACCATCGCTGGAGAGTCGTGCACCATGGTACTATTTCGTTTCAAATCCATACATGCATTTCTAAAAGTCGTACAGCACTATTTCGCCATTTCGGACGGATGTTACACCTTGCACCGTGGATGTTGCACCCTGTAGATATCGATTATTCGGACGGCCATAACTTCTGGCTCGTTTAGTGTTACGGGAGCCATAAATATTCAAAAAGAAGGCCGCGATGAGTTCTACGGCTTTTAGCCGTCAACGGATATATTAATGCCCAAAAAGGACAACCCGAATCTCAATCGGGTCACGTAAATTTTTTACCCTTTGTTTTTTCGACACGTGGATTTTTACGGTAAAACGGGATTATCGTGGCTCGTCTTCGATTCACCATCTCTGGAGCGTAGTGCACCATGGTAGTGTTCCGTTTCAAATCCATGCACGCATTACTAAAAGTCGTACGACACTGTTTCGCCATTTCGGACAGTTGTTGCACCTTGCACCATGGATGTTGCACCCTGTAGATATCGATTATTCGGACGGCCATAACTTCTGGCTCGTTTAGAGTTATGGGAGCCATAACCTGTAATAACGAAGGCCTAGATGAGTTCTACGGTTTTGACAGTACTCAACCGTCAATGGATAGATTAATGACCAAAAAGGACAACCCGAATCTCAATCGGGTCTCGCAAGTTTTTTGCCCTTCGTTTTTTCGACACGTGGAATTTTACGGCAAAACGGGATTACCGTGGCTCGTCTTCGATTCACCATCGCTGGAGAGTGGTGCACCATGGTACTGTTCCGTCTCAAATCCAAGCATGCATTTCTAAAATTCGTACGGCATTGTTTCGCCATTTCGGACTGATGTTGCACCTTGCACCGTGGATGTTGCACCATGTAGATATCGATTATTTGAACGGCCATAACTTCTGGCTCGTTTAGAGTTACGGAGCCATAACCTGTCAAAACGAAGGCCTCGATGAGTTCTACGGCTTTGACAGCTTTCAGCCGTAGACGGATAGACTAATGCCGAAAAAGGACAACCCGAATCTCAATCGGGGCTCGTAAGTTTTTTACCCTTCGTTTTTTCGACACGTGGATTTTTACGGTAAAACTGGATTACCGTGGCTCGTCTTCGATCCACCATCGCTGGAGAGTGGTGCACCATGGTACTGTTCCGTCTCAAATCCAAGCACCATTTCTAAAATTCGTACGGCACTGTTTCGCCATTTCGGGCTGATGTTGTACCTTGCACCGTGGATGTTGCACCCTGTAGATATCGATTATTCGGACGGCCATAACTTCTGGCTCGTTTAGAGTTACGGGAGCCATAACCTGTCAAAACGAAGGCCTCGATGAGTTCTATGGTTTCGACAGCTTTCAGCCGTCAACGGATAGATTAATGCCCAAAAAGGACAACCCGAATCTCAATCGGGCCACGTAAATTTTTTGCCCTTCGTTTTTTCGACACGTGGATTTTTACGGTAAAACGGGATTACCGTGGCTCGTCTTCGATTTACCATCGCTGGAGAGTGTTGCACCATGGTACTATTCCGTTTCAAATCCACGCACGCATTTCTAAAAGTCGTACGGCACTGTTTCTCCATTTCGTACGGATCTTGCACCTTGCACCGTGGATGTTGCACCCTGTAGATATCGATTATTCGGACGGCCATAACTTTTGGCTCGTTTAGAGTTACGGGAGCCATAACCTGTCATAATGAAGGCCTCGATGAGTTCTACGGCTTTGACAGCTCTCAGCCATCAATGGAAAATTAATGCCCAAAAAGGACAACCCGAATCTCAATCGGGTCACGTAAGTTTTTTACCCTTCGTTTTTTTGACACGTGGATTTTTACGGTAAAACCGGATTACCGTGGCTCGTCTTCGATTCACCATCGCTGGAGAGTGGTGAACCATGGTACTG
Source organism: Allium cepa (assembly GCA_030765085.1). Taxonomy (NCBI): domain Eukaryota; kingdom Viridiplantae; phylum Streptophyta; class Magnoliopsida; order Asparagales; family Amaryllidaceae; genus Allium; species Allium cepa. The sequence goes on from CM060930.1 coordinate 248,959,995, forward strand.
TTCTGTCTCTAATCCAAGTTCGCATTTCTAAAATTCGTACGACAATTTTTCGCCATTTCGGACTGATGTTGCACCTTGCACCGTGGATGTTGTACCATGTAGATATCGATTATTTGAACGGCCATAACTTCTGGCTCGTTTAGAGTTACGGGAGCCATAACCTGTCAAAACGAAGACCTCGATGAGTTCTACGGCTTTGGTAGCTTTCAACCGTCAACGGGTAGATTAATGCCCAAAAAGGACAACCCAAATCTCAATCGGGTCTCGTAAGTTTTTTACCCTTCGTTTTTTCGACAAGTGGATTTTTACGGTAAAACGGGATTACAGTGGCTCGTCTTCGATTTACTATCGCTGGAGAGTGGTGCACCATGGTACTGTTCCGTCTCAAATCCAACCACGCATTTCTAAAATTCGTACGACACTGTTTCGCCATTTTGGACGGATGTTGCACCTTGCCCCCGGATGTTGCACCCTGTAGATATCGATTATTCGGACGGCCATAACTTCTGGCTCGTTTATAGTTACGGGAGCCATAAACTGTCAAAACGAAGGTCTCGATGAGTTCTACGGCTTCGACAGCTTTCAGCCGTCAACGGATAGATTAATGGCCAAAAAGGACAACCCGAATCTCAATCGGGCCACGTAAATTTTTTCCCCTTCATTTTTTCGACACGTGGATTTTTACGGTAAAAAGGGATTACCGTGGCTCCTCTTCGATTTACCATCGCTGGAGAGTGCTGCACCATGGTACTGTTCCGTTTCAAATCCACGCACGCATTTCTAAAAGTCGTACGACACTGTTTCGCCATTTCGGACGGATGTTGCACCTTGCACCGTGGATGTTGCACCCTGTAGATATCGATTAGTCGGACGGCCATAACTTTTGGCTCGTTTATAGTTACGGGAGCCATAACCTGTCATAACGAAGGCCTCGATGAGTTCTACGGCTTTGACAGCTCTCAACCGTCAGCGGATAGATTAATGCCCAAAAAGGACAACCCGAATCTCAATTGGGTCACGTAAGTTTTTTACCCTTCGTTTTTTTGACACGTGGATTTTTACGGTAAAACCGGATTACCGTGGCTCGTCTTCGATTCACCAACGCTGGAGAGTGGTGCACCATGGTACTGTTCCGTCTCTAATCCAAGCATGCATTTGTGAATCGTACGACACTGTTTCGCCATTTCGGACTGATGTTGCACCATGCACCGTGGATGTTGTACCATGTAGATATCGATTATTTGAACGGCCATAACTTCTGGCTCGTTTAGAGTTACGGGAGCCATAACCTATCAAAACGAAAGCCTCGATGAGTTCTACGGCTTTGACAGCTTTCATCCGTCAACCGGTAGATTAATGCCCAAAAAGTACAACCCGAATCTCAATCGGGTCTCGTAAGTTTTTTACCCTTCGTTTTTTCGACACGTGGATTTTTACGGTAAAACGGGATTACGGTGGCTCGTCTCCGATTAACCATCGCTAGAGAGTGGTGCACCATGGTACTGTTCCATCTCAAATCCAAGCAAGCATTTCTAAAATTCGTACGGCGCTGTTTCGCCATTTCGGACGGATGTTGCACCTTGCACAGTGGATGTTGCACCCTGTAGATATCGATTATTCGGACGGCCATAACTTCTGGCTCGTTTAGAGTTACAAGAGCCATACCCTGTCATAATGAAGGCCTCGATGAGTTCTATGGCTTTGACAGCACTCAGCCGTCAACGAATAGATTAATGCCCAAAAAGGACAGCCCGAATCTCAATCGGGTCTCGCAAGTTTTTTACCCTTCGTTTTTTCGACACGTGAATTTTTACGGTAAAACTGGATTACCGTGGCTCGTCTTCGATTTACCATCGCTGGAGAGCGGTGCACCATGGTACTGTTCCGTTTCAAATCCATGCGTGCATCTAAAAGTCGTACGGCACTGTTTCGCCATTTCGGACGGATGTTGCACCTTGCACCGTGGATGTTGCACCCTGTAGATATCGATTATTCGGACGGCCATAACTTCTAGCTCGTTTAGAGTTACGGGAGCCGTAACCTGTCATAACGAAGGTCTCGATGAGTTCTATGGCTTTGACAGCTCTCAGCCGTCAACGGATAGATTAATGCCCAAAAAGGACAAACCGAATCTCAATCGGGTCTCGTAGGTTTTTTACCCTTCGTTTTTTCGACACGTGAATTTTTACGGTAATAGGGGATTACCATGGCTCGTCTTCGATTCACCATCGCTGGAGAGTGCTGCACCATGGTACTGTTTCGTTTCAAATCCAAGCATGCATTTCTAAAAGTCGTACGGCACTGTTTCGCCATTTCGGACGGATGTTGCACCTTGCACCGTGGATGTTGCACCCTGTAGATATCGATTATTCGGACGGCCATAACTTCTGGCTCGTTTAGAGTTACAGGAGCCATAACTAGTCAAAACGATGGCCTCGATGAGTTCTACGGCTTTAACCGCTTTCAGCCGTCAATGGATATATTAATGCCCAAAAAGGACAACCTGAATCTCAATCGGGTCACGTAAGTTTTTTACCCTTCGTTTTTTCGACACGTGGATTTTTACGGTAAAACGGGATTACCGTGGCTCGTCTTCGATTCACCATCGCTGGAGAGTGGTGCACCATGGTACTGTTCCATCTCAAATCCAAGCACACATTTCTAAAATTCGTACGGCACTGTTTCGGCATTTCGGACTGATGTTGCACCTTGCAACGTGGATGTTGCACCATGTAGATGTCGATTATTTGCACGGCCATAATTTCTGGCTCATTTAGAGTTACGTTAGCCATAACCTGTCACAACGAAGGCCTCGATGATTTCTACGGCTTTGACAGCTTTCAGCCGTCAACGGATAGATTAATGCCCAAAAAGGACAACCCGAATCTCAATCGGGTCTCGTAAGTTTTTTGCCATTCGTTTTTTCGACACGTGGATTTTTACGGTAAAATGGGATTACCGTGGCTCGTCTTCGATTAACCATCGCTAGAGAGTGGTGCACCATGGTACTGTTCCGTCTCAAATCCAACCTCGCGTTTCTAAAATTTGTACGGCACTGTTTCGCCATTTCGGACGGATGTTGCACCTTGCACCGTGGATGTTGCACTCTGTAGATATCGATTATTCGGACGGCCATGACTTCTGGCTCGTTAAGAGTTACGGGAGCCATAACCTGTCATAACGAAGGCCTCGATGAGTTCTATGTCTTTGACAGCTCTTAGCCGTCAACGGATAGATTAATGCCCAAAAAGGACAACCCGAATCTCAATCGGGTCTCGCAAGTTTTTTACCCTTCGTTTTTTCGACACGTGGATTTTTACGATAAAACGAGATTACTGTGGCTCGTCTTCGATTTACCATCACTGGAGAGTGGTGCACCATGGTACTGTTCCGTTTCAAATCCATGCACGCATTTCTAAAAGTCGTACGGCACTGTTTCGCCATTTCGGACGGATGTTGCACCTTGCACCGTGGATGTTGCACCCTGTAGATATCGATTATTCAGACGGCCATAACTTCTGGCTCGTTTAGAGTTACGGGAGCCATAACCTGTCATAACGAAGGTCTCGATGAGTTCTACGGCTTTGACAGCTCTCAGCCGTCAACGGATAGATTAGTGCCCAAAAAGGACAACCCGAATCTCAATCGGGTCTCGTAAGTTTTTTACCCTTTGTTTTTTCGACACGTGGATTTTTACGGTAAAACGGGATTACCGTGGCTCGTCTTCGATTCACCATCGCTGGAGAGTGGTGCACCATGGTACTGTTTCGTTTCAAATCCATGCATGCATTTCTAAAATTCGTACGGCACCGTTTCGCCATTTCGGACGGATGTTGCACCTTGCACCGTGGATGTTGCACCCTGTAGATATCGATTATTCGGACGGCCATAACTTCTGGCTCGTTTAGAGTTACGGGAGCCATAACCATTCAAAACGAAGGCCTCGATGAGTTCTACGGCTTTGACCGCTTTCAGCCGTCAATAGATATATTAATGCCCAAAAAGGACAACCCGAATCTCAATCGGGTCACGTAAGTTTTTTACCCTTCGTTTTTTCGACACGTGGATTTTTACGGTAAAACGGGATTACCGTGGCTCGTCTTTGATTCACCATCGCTGGAGAGTGGTGCACCATGGTACTGTTCCGTCTCAAATCCAAGCAAGCATTTCTAAAATTCGTACGGCACTGTTTCGCCATTTTGGACTGATGTTGCACCTTCCACCGTGGATGTCGCGCCATGTAGGTATCGATTATTTGAGCGGCCATAACTTCTTGCTCGTATAGACTTACGGGAGCCATAACCTGTCAAAACGAAGGCCTCGATGAATTCTATGGCTTTCACAGCTTTCAGTCGTCAAAGGATAGATTAATGCCCAAAAAGGACAACCCGAATCTCAATCGGGTCTCGTAAGTTTTTTACCCATCTTTTTTCGACACGTGGATTTTTACGGCAAAACGGGATTACCGTGGTTCGTCTTCGATTAACCATCGCTGGAGAGTGGTGCACCATGGTACTGTTCCATCTCAAATCCAAGCACGCATTTCTAAAATTCGTACGACACTGTTTCGCCATTTCGGACGGATGTTGCACCTTGCACCGTGGATGTTGCACCCTGTAGATATCGATTATTTGGACGGCCATAACTTCTGACTCGTTTAGAATTAAGGGAGCCATAACCTGTCATAACGAAGGCCTCGATGAGTTCTACGGCTCTGACAGCTCTCAGCCATCAACGGATAGATTAATGCCCAAAAAGGACAATCCGAATCTCAATCGGGTCTCGCAAGTTTTTTACCCTTCGTTTTTTCGACACGTGGATTTTTACGGTAAAACGGGATTACCGTGGATCGTCGTCGATTCACCATCGCTGGAGAGTGATGCACCATGGTACTGTTCCGTCTAAAATCCAAGCACGCATTTCTAAAATTCATACGGCACTGCTTCGCCATTTCGTACGGATGTTGCACCTTGCACCGTGGATGTTGCACCATGTAGATATCGATTATTCGGACGGCCATAACTTCTGGCTCGTTTAGAGTCACGGGAGCCATAACCTGCCATAACGAAGGCCTCGATGAGTTCTACGGCTTTGACAGCTCTAAGCCGTCAACGAATAGATTAATGCCCAAAAAGAACAACCCGAATCTCAATCGGGTCTCGTAAGTTTTTTACCCTTCGTTTTTTCGACACGTGGATTTTTACGGTAAAACGGGATTACCGTGGCTCGTCTTCGATTCACCATCGCTGGAGAGTGGTGCACCATGGTACTGTTTCGTTTCAAATCCATGCATGCATTTCTAAAAGTCGTACGGCACTGTTTCGCCATTTCGGACGGATGTTGCACCTTGCACCGTGGATGTTGCACCCTGTAGATATCGATTATTCGGACGACCATAACTTCTGGCTCGTTTAGAGTTACGGGAGCCATAACCAATCAAAATGAAGGCCTCGATGAGTTCTACGGCTTTGACTGCTTTCAGCCATCAACGGATATATTAATGCCCAAAAAGGACAACCCGAATCTCAATCGGGTCACGTAAGTTTTTTACCCTTCGTTTTTTCGACACGTGGATTTTTACGGTAAAACGGGATTACTGTGGCTCGCCTTCGATTCACCATCGCTGGAGAGTGGTGCACCATTGTACTGTTCCGTCTCAAATCCAAGCAAGCATTTCTAAAATTCGTACGGCACTGTTTCGCCATTTTGGACTGATGTTGCACCTTGCACCGTGGATGTTGCGCCATGTAGATATCGATTATTTGAACGGCCATAACTTCTGGCTCGTATAGAGTAACGGGAGCCATAACCTGTCAAAACGAAGGCCTCATTGAATTCTATGGCTTTGACAACTTTCAGTCGTCAAAGGATAGATTAATGCCCAAAAAGGACAACCCGAATCTCAATCGGGTCTCGTAAGTTTTTTACCCATCGTTTTTTCGACACGTGGATTTTTACGGCAAAACGGGATTACCGTGGTTCGTCTTCGATTAACCATCGCTGGAGAGTGGTGCACCATGGTACCGTTCCATCTCAAATCCAAGCACGCATTTGTAAAATTCGTACGACGCTGTTTCGCCATTTCGGACGGATGTTGCACCTTGCACCGTGGATGTTGCACACTGTAGATATCGATTATTCGGACGGCCATAACTTCTGGCTCGTTTAGAATTAAGGGAGCCATAACCTGTCATAACGAATGCCTCGATGAGTTCTACGGCTTTGACATCTCTCAGCCGTCAACGGATAGATTAATGCCTAAAAAGGACAACCCGAATCTCAATCGGGTCTCGCAAGTTTTTTACCCTTCGTTTTTTCGACACGTGGATTTTTACGGTAAAACGGGATTACCGTGGCTCGTCGTCGATTCACCATCGCTGGAGAGTGAAGCACCATGATACTGTTCCGTCTCAAATCCAAGCACGCATTTCTAAAATTCGTACGGCAATGTTTCGCCATTTCGGACGGATGTTGCACCTTGCACCGTGGATGTTGCACCCTGTAGATATCGATTATTCGGACGGCCATAACTTCTGGCTCGTTTAGAATTACGGGAGCCATAACCTGTCATAACGAAGGCCCTATGAGTTCTACGACTTTGATAGCTCTCAGCTGTCAATGGATAGATTAATGCCCAAAAAGGAAAACTCGAATCTCAATCGGGTCTCACAAGTTTTTTACCCTTCGTTTTTTCGACACGTGGATTTTTACGGTAAAACGGGATTACCGTGGCTCGCCTTCGATTCACCATCACTGGAGAGTGGTGCACCATGGTACTGTTTCGTTTCAAATCCATACACACATTTATAAAAGTCGTACGGCACTGTTTCGCCATTTCGGACGGATGTTGCACCTTGCACCGTGGATGTTGCACCCTGTAGATATCGATTATTCGGATGGCCATAACTTCTGGCTCGTTTATAGTTATAGGAGTCATAACCAGTCAAAACGAAGGCCTCGATGAGTCCTACGGCTTTGACAGCTTTCAGCCGTCAATGGATATATTAATTCCCAAAAAGGACAACCCGAATCTCAATCGGGTCACGTAAGTTTTTTACCCTTCGTTTTTTCGACACGTGGATTTTTACGGTAAAACGGGATTACCGTGGCTCGTCTTCGATTCACCATCGCTGGAGAGTGGCGCACCATGGTACGGTTCCGTTTCAAATCCATGCACGCATTTCTAAAAGTCGTACGGCACTGTTTCGCCATTACGGACGAATGTTGCACCTTGCACCGTGGATGTTGCACCCTGTAGATATTAATTATTCGGACGGCCATAACTTCTGGCTCATTTAGAATTACGGGATCCATAACCTATCAAAACGAAGGGCTCGATTAGTTCTACGGGTTAGATAGCTCTCAGCCGTCAACGGATAGATTAATGCCCAAAAAGGACAACCCGAATCTCAATCGGGTCTGGCAAGTTTTTTACCCTTCGTTTTTTCGACACGTGGATTTTTACGGTAAAACGGGATTACCGTGGCTCGTCTTCGATTCACCATCGCTGGAGAGTGGTGCACCAAGGTACTGTTCCGTCTCAAATCCAAGCACGCATTTCTAAAATTCGTACAGCAATGTTTCGCTATTTCGGACGGATGTTGCACCTTGCACCGTGGGATGTTGCACCCTGTAGATATCGATTATTCGGACGACCATAATTTCTGGCTCGTTTAGAGTTACGGGAGCCATAACCTGTCATAACAAAGGCCTCGATGAGTTCTACGTCTTTGACAACTCTCAGCCGCCAACGGATAGATTAATGCCCAAAAAGGACAACCCGAATCTCAATCGGGTCTCGCAAGTTTTTTACCCTTCGTTTTTTCGACACGTGGATTTTTACGGTAAAACTGGATTACCGTGGCTCATCTTCGATTTACCATCGCTGAAGAGTGGTGCACCAAGTACTGTTCCGTTTCAAATCCAAGCACGCATTTCTAAAAGTCGTACGACACAGTTTCGCCATTTCGGACAGATGTTGTACCTCGCACCGTGGATGTTGCACCATGTAGATATCGATTATTCGGACGACCATAACTTCTGGCTCGTTTAGAGTCACGGGAGCCATAACCTGTCAAAACGAAGGCCTCGATGAGTTCTACGGCTTTGACAGCTTTCCACCGTCAACGGATAGATTAATGCCCAAAAAAGACAACCCTAATCTCAATCGGGTCAAGTAAGTTTTTTACCCTTCGTTTTTTCGACACGTGGATTTTTACGGTAAAATGGGATTACCGTGGCTCGTCTTCGATTCACCATCGCTGGAGAGTGGTGCACCATGGTACTGTTCCGTTTCAAATCCATGCACGCATTTCTAAAAGTCGTACGACACTGTTTCGCCATTTCGGACGGTTGTTCCAGCTTGCACCGTGGATGTTGCACCCTGTAGATATCGATTATTCGGACGGCCATAGCTTCTGGCTCGTTTAGAGTTACGGGAGCCATGACCTGTCAAAATGAAGGCCTCGATGAGTTCTACGGCTTTGATTGCTCTCAGCCGTCAACGAATAGATTAATGCCCAAAAAGGACAACCTGAATCTCAATCGGGTCTCGCAATTTTTTTACCCTTCGTTTTTTCGACACGTGAATTTTTACGGTAAAACGGGATTACCGTGGCTCATCTTCGATTCACCATCGCTGGAGAGTGGTGGACTAAGGTACTGTTCCATCTCAAATCCAAGCACGCATTTCTACAATTCGTACGGCACCGTTTCGCCATTTCGGGCGGATGTCGCCCCTTGCACCGTGGATGTTGCACCCTATAGATATCGATTATTCGGACGGCCATAACTTCTGGCTCGTTTAGAGTTACGGGATCCATAACCTGTCATAACGAAGGCCTCGATGAGTTCTACGGCTTTGACAGCTCTCAGCCGTCAACGATAGATTAATGCCCAAAAAGGACAACCCGAATCTCAATCGGATCTTGCAAGTTTTTTACCCTTCGTTTTTTCGACACGTGGATTTTTACGGTACAATGGGATTACCGTGGCTCGTCTTTGATTTACCATCGCTGGAGAGTGGTGCACCATGGTACTGTTCCGTTTCAAATCCATGCATGCATTTCTAAAAGTCGTACGGCACTGTTATGCCATTTCGGACGGATGTTGCACCTTGCACCGTGGATGTTGCACCCTGTAGATATCGATTATTCGGACGGCCATAACTTCTGGGTCGTTTAGAGTTACGGTAGCCATAACCTGTCATAACGAAGGTCTCGATGAGTTCTACGGCTTTGACAGCTCTCAGCCATCAACGGATAGATTATGCCAAAAAAGGACAACCCGAATCTCAATCGGGTCTCGCAAGTTTTTTACCCTTCGTTTTTTCGACACGTGGATTTTGACGGTAAAACGGGATTACCGCGGCTCGCCTTCGATTCACCATCGCTGGAGAGTGGTGCACCATGGTACTGTTTCGTTTCAAATTGTGATGACCCGTATTTTTATTGATCGAAAAATCGTAGAATTGTTGTCATTAGATTGTTAGTGCCATTAAGTCGTTTAGATCTTAAGTCGTCTGGAGCTTGAGTCGTGTAGGAGATAAGTCGGTTGTACGACTTAATGGTGTTGAGCGACTCATAGGTGTGGCCAAGTTACGGAGATAGCCGACTTAGTTGTTTACCGACTTAAGGTATTGACTGACCTAAGAGCTAACGGTTTAGGGGATTGGCCGGCTTAGGAGTTAGCAACCTAGGACTAGCGGCAACGACTTAGGAGCTAACTACTCATAGATGAGACCGACCTGAGAAGGTTAACGACCTATAGGAGTTAGCGACCTGCAGGCTTAAGTCGTAAGCGACTTGTAGTGATGGGGTTATAGTTAGGTCGTGGACGGGTTATGGTATAGGTCGTAGGTCGTTGAGACCTTGTGTATAGCGTTAGGTCGGCATGTGTTTTAGGTCGCGTGAGTCGTTGGGTCGGCATCTCAGTTAGGTCGTGCATTGGTGTTAAGGCTTAGGTTGTTTAGCCGTTGTGTCGGTAGGTTGTGGATGTGCTTGTGTTTTAGGTCGTAGGTCGGGGCAGTTGGGTCGGCGACGACTTAAGGGGGGACGACTCATGGGGATTTCAGCCTATAAATAGAGGGGTTTGGTTCACTTTTTGGCACCGGATTTCGAAGCAACGAAGTGCTGCCATTTTGAGAGCTCGACTACAACACTTCTTCACTTCTTTTCACCACTTTAATCTTGTGCTTCCATCCATCTAGATTGAAGATCAAATCGAAGATCCAAGAGCCAAAGTTAGAGATCTCCATCCATCGAAGAGAGATTTCATCATTTGAAGCGGAGCTTTGGAGGATCAAACTTGATTCTTTGCTGTCCAGATCTGGAGTTAGTTGTTTTTGAGGTGTTTAGGTGATTTGGTGAGTGGTGGTTATCTCTCACACGGACCCAAAGGAGTATATTGGATCGGTGGCTTGTTTGTGTGTTAAAGATAGCGATTTCATGCATTTTCCTTAAGTCTGCGTGCAGATCTATGGTTCATGATGATTCAACACCTATTTTACTATATGTTCACCTATGCAAGTTCTTTCATTAAGTTGTAGGGATGTTGCTTAGAATTCATGCTTATTAGATTTGGACTCTTTATTTACAAAATTGCCATTATTGCTATAATTGTTTATTTAGATCTTGTTTGATTGATTACTTGGATTAATGTTTGATTTAATTGATTAGTTGATTGATAACTTGATTTGGACAAGTTGGTCGAAGATGATTCAAAAGCTAGGTAGAAAGGCTCTTGAATAAGGAAAGCTACTTGTGGCATATGAAGCGGATGTTAAAGCTCATATGGATAGACTTGATGATGAAGCTGAGATGAGACTTTGCCATGATGCGATGAGGCAAACCATGATGTTGAGATGGAACTTTGCTATGATGCGAAGAAGCAAAGTAAGATGTGAGAAAGTCTTGGTTTAATCCAGACGGGATCATCCCAAGCATGATGATACTCGATGATGTGGACCGAGCTTGTGGATAATGGTTGGCTTATGAGGCGCGTGAGCTAGTATGAAAATAGTCGTCAAGGAGGATGACTAGAAGGCTGAGATCTCATCGTTATTGAAGGTTCTAGCATGCTCAAAGCAAGAGTACGTCGGGACGGGCTGCGACGACGTTCCAAGCACGGGCTGCGACGACGTGCTAGTACTCTGGGCAGATTCGATAGTCCTAGGCACGGGCTGCGACGACGTGCGGAGTTATGTCTAGAACCGGGGTTACCATTAGCCCTTGGCGGATGGATAAGATAATGTGACGGTCATTCAATTAACGATGAAATCAAGGCAAGGATAACAGTGATAGCCAGAGTCATGGATGTTTGATGTTTGGCTGTATCGTCGCTTGGACCAAGAGCGAAGTTTTCAGAGTGCTTATCTGATCTTGGTTTAGGCCTTGGGGGTTTGTACTTGGAAAACATCGACCTTGACTCGAGTGATAATCTAGATGATCCATTTGAGAAGAAGAATGAGAAGTTTGTGACAGGCTTGGACACTTATCTTGGGATGCAGTTGGTGGATCATCTGGATGATCCATTTGAGAAGCTTGTGGAGAAAGCTCTCAGGCATGAGAATTTGTTTCCTAAAGAAGGATCTGTTGTTGCTGTGACCAAGGAGCAAAATGGAAACAAGAAGAGGAAGCAGCAGCAGCAGAAGGGTAAGGATGGCCAGAAGAAGCCGAAGGGTGAAGTGACCTGCTACAACTGTCAGCAGAAGGGTCATCTCTCCAGGGATTGCAAGAAACCGAAAGTGCTGGCAAAGTGCCACAACTGTGACAAACCGGGGCATTTTAGGAAGGATTGTCCGGAACCGAGGAAGGACAAGCAGATTGTGCAAGCCTATGCTTTGGGGGCTGTTCCATCGTCTTCGAAAGCTCCTACTGTGGAAGAGAGAGGAAAGAGTGTGGTGGTTCAAGGTATTCTTTCCATTTGTGGTGTTCTAGTTAGGGTGTTGTTTGATACTGGAGCGTCGCATTCCTTTGTTTGTAATGAGTTGGTAGACCGGTTGGGTTTGGAACCGGATATTGTTGATAGACCATTGGTTGTGACTAATCCAGTTGGGGGTTCATCTTGTTTATGTATGGTATGCCGTGGTCTAGTTGTATCGAGTCATGATTGCTCTTTTGTTTGTGATTGTTTTGTTCTGAACTTTGCGGGGTTCGGAATTATTTTGGGTATGGACTGGCTTAGGAAGTATGTGGCAAAGGTTGATTGTGTGAGGCTTGAGGTGACAGTCGAGAATGTGGAGAGGCGAAAGGTTGTGATACGATGTAAGCATGAGGAGGGCGTCTTAATGAGCTTCATGTATTCGCTGGTTGTTCCACGGGATGGACTGTCATTGGTGCCTATTGTGAATGGATTTGAGGATGTCTTTGACGAGGTCAAAGGGTTACCGCCGCATAGGGAGATCGAGTTTCGTATCGATCTAGTTTAGGGAGCCAGACCTGTTGTGATGCCTCTTAGGCGAATGGCGCCTGGGGAGCAGCAAGAGTTGAAGGTGCAAGTTGATGACCTTTTACAGAAAGGATTCATTCGACGTAGTGTGTCCGAATGGGGTGCACCAGTTGTGTTTGCAACCAAAGCGGATGGATCGTTGAGGTTGTGTGTGGATTATCGTGAGCTGAATAAAGTGACTAAGAAGAACAAGTATCCATTGCCAAGAATAGATGACTTGTTTGATCAGCTTCACGAAGCTAAGGTGTTTTCTCAGATGGAATTGGCAACGGGATTTCACCAGTTGAGAGTAGCAAAGGATAGTGTTTCGAAGACTGCTTTTAGGACACCATCTGGTTTCTATGAGTGGCTGGTAATGCCGTTTGGTTTGACCAATGCACCAGCATATTTTGTGGATCTTATGAATAGGGTGTTCAGAGATCAGTTGAATAAGTTTGTACTTGTGTTCGTGGATGATATTTTGATTTATTCCAGAACTAAAGAGGAACACAAGACACACTTGCGGATTGTTTTAGAAATCTTGCGGAAACATCAGCTGAAGGCTAATTTTTCGAAGTGCCACTTCTGGAAGAGTGAAGTGAGATTCTTAGGTCATGTTATCTCTGGAAATGGAATAGCGGTTGATCCCGCCAAGGTGGCAGCAATCCAGGATTGGGTTAGACCTAAGAATGCATCTGATGTGAGAAGTTTTCTTGGATTAGCAGGATATTATTGTCGGTTTATCAAAGACTTTTCCAAGATAGTTGCACCATTAACAGGATTGACGAAAAAGAACCAAGTGTTCAGATGGGATGCTAAGTGTGAGCAAGCTTTCGGAATCCTGAAAGAGCGATTGACAAGTGCTCCTGTTTTAACTATTCCAAGTGGAAATGATGAGATGGTGGTTTACACCGATGCATGTGGTACTGGACTTGGAGCAGTGCTAATGCAGAAGGATAAAGTTGTTGCATATGCATGCCGACAACTAAAGCCGCATGAAAGGAAATATCCGACTCATGATTTGGAGTAAGCGGCGATTGTATTTGCTCTGAAGATGTGGAGACATTACCTATTGGGAGTTCGATTTGAGTTGTTTACAGATCATAAGTCGTTGAAGTATCTGTTCTCCCAAAAGGATTTGAATCTTCGACAGCAACGATGGCTAGAGTTTTTAGTATCATATGATTTTGGTATAGCCTATACTCCGGGAAAAGGTAACGCAGTGGCAGATGCGTTAAGTCGAAGACATGCAGGATTGGGAGCCATGTTTTAAGAATGGAAGAGCCTTGAGTATTTGGCTGGGTTTGACTTCAGGCTTAGATGTGGATTGGAACCTGAAATGTTGGCAAACTTATCGATAAGACCTACTCTAGTGGAAAGAATTGGCGAGAGCCAAAAGCAAGACGATAAGCTTGTCAAGATTATCCGGGATTTGGAATCTAGATCAGACCCAGAAAAGGATAAAGGATTCGAGGTCGATCGAGAGGGTTAGCTTCGGAAGCAAGGACGACTAGTTGTTCCCGATATAGATGAATTGAGGGATGAAGTTCTGAAGGAAAGTCATCATTCGAAGTTGACAATTCACCCAGGTGGAAATAAGATGTATCGGGATATGACGAGAACCTATTACTGGGAAGGTATGAGGAAGGATGTTGGAAATTTTATTTCCAAATGTATGAATTGCCAGTTGGTAAAAGCCGAGCAGAAGAAGCCAAGTGGATTGCTTCAGCCATTGGAAGTTCCTACATGGAAGTGGGAACAAATACCAATGGATTTTATCGATGGTCTACCTAGAACAAGGGCGGGAAATGAAAGGATTTGGGTCATCGTAGATCGATTGACTAAGAGTGCAAAGTTTATTCCTGTTCGATCAACTAGGACTGCATCGAAATTGGCTGAGTTGTATGTTAAGTGGATAGTTCGATTCCATGGTATTCCGAAGAGTATAGTGAGCGATCGAGACTCATTGTTCACTAGGGATTTTGGAAGAGCTTCCAGGAAGTTTTGGGAACTGAGTTGTGTTTGAGTACAGCTTATCACCCTCAAAAAGATGGTCAGACCGAGAGAGTCAACCGAGTTTTGGAAGATCTCCTCAGAGCATGTGTTTTGGATTTCGGAGGATCGTGGGAACATCAACTTCATTTGGTGGAATTTGCATATAATAACAGTTATCAGTCGAGTATTGGTATGGCACCATATGAAGCATTGTATGGAAGACCGTGTAACTCTCCGACATGTTGGTTGGAAACTGGAGATCGGACGGATGTTGCACCTTGCACCGTGGATGTTCCACCCTGTAGATATCTATTATTCGGACGGCCATAACTTCTGGCTCGTTTAGAGTTACGGGAGCCATAACCTGTCACAACGAAGGCCTCGATGAATTCTACGGCTTTGACTGCTTTCAGCCGTCAACGGATAGATTAATGCCCAAAAAGGACAACCCGAATCTCAATCGGGTCTCCTAATTTTTTGCCCTTCTTTTTTTCGACACGTGGATTTTTACGGTAAAACGAGATTACCGTGGCTGGTCTTCGATTCACCATCGTTGAAGAGTGGTGCACCATGGTACTATTCCGTTTCAAATCCATGCATGCATTTCTAAAAGTCGTACGACACTGTTTCGCAATTTCGGACGGATGTTGCACCTCGCACCGTGGATGTTGCACTCTGTAGATATCGATTATTTCGACGGCCATAACTTCTGGCTCGTTTAGAGTTACAGGAGCCATAACCTGTCAAAACGGTGGCCTCGATGAGTTCTATGGCTTTGATGGCTTTCAGCCGTCAACGGATAGATTAATGCCCAAAAAGGACAACCCCAATCTCAATCGGGTCTCGTAAGTATTTTACCCTTCGTCTTTTCGACACGTGGATTTTTACGGTAAAACGGGATTACCGTGGCTCGTCTTCGATTTACCATCGCTCGAGAGTGGTGCACCATGGTACTGTTCCATTTCAAATCCATGCACGCATTTCTAAAAGTCGTACGGCATTGTTTCGCCATTTCAGACGGATGTTGCACCTCGCACTGCGGATGTTGCACCCTGCAGATATCGATTATTCGGACGGCCATAACTTCTGGATCGTTTAGAGTTACGAGAGCCATAACCTATCAAAACGATGGCCTCGATGAGTTCTACGGCTATGGCTGCTTTCAGCCGTCAACGGATAGATTAATTCCCAAAAAGGACAACCCGAATCTCAATCTGGTCTCGTAAGTTTTTTACCCTTCGTCTTTTCGACACGTGGATTTTTATGGTAAAACGGGATTACCGTGCCTCGTCTTCGTTTCACCGTCATTGGAGAGAGGTGCACCATGGTACTGTTCCATTTCCAATCAATGCACGCATTTCTAAAAGTCGTACGGCACTGTTTCGACATTTCGGACGGATGTTGCACCTTGCACCGTGGATGTTGCACCCTGTAGATATCGATTTTTCAGACGGCCATAACTTCTGGCTCGTTTAGAGTTACGGAAGCCATAACCTATCAAAACGAAGGCCTCGATGAGTTCTACGGCTTTGACAGCTTTTAGCCGTCAACGGATAGATTAATGCCCAAAAAGGACAGCCCGAATCTCAATCGGGTCTCGTAAGTTTTTTCCCTTCGTTTTTTCGACACGTGGATTTTTACGGTAAAACGGGATTGCCGTAGCTCGTCTTCGATTTACCATCGCTGGAGAGTGGTGCACCAAGGTACTGTTCTGTTTCAAATCCATGCACGCATTTCTAAAAGTCGTACGACACTGTTTCGCAATTTCGGACGGATGTTGCACCTTGCACCGTGGATGTTGCACCCTATAGATATCGATTATTCGGACGGCCATAACTTCTGACTCGTTTAGCGTTACGGGAGCCATAACCTGTCAAAACGAAGGCCTCGATGAATTCTACGGCTTTGACAGCTTTCAGCCGTTAACGGATAGATTAATGCCCAAAAAGGACAACCCCAATCTCAATCGGGTCTCGTAAGTTTTTTACCCTTCGTCTTTTCGACACGTGGATTTTTACGGTAAAACGGGATTACCGTGGCTGGTCTTCGATTCACCAACGCTGGAGAGCGGTACACCATGGTACCGTTCCGTTTCAAATCCATGCACGCATTTCTAAAAGTCGTACGGCACTTTTTTGCTATTTCGGACGGATGTTGCACCTTGCACCGTGGATGTTGCACCCTGTAGATGTCGATTATTCGGACGGCCATAACTTCTGGCTCGTTTAGAGTTACGGGAGCCACAACTTGTCAAAACAAAGGCCTCGATGAGTTCTACGGCTTTGACAGCTTTCAGCCGTCCACGGATAGATTAATGCCCATAAAGGACAACCCGAATCTCAATCAGGTCTCGTAAGTTTTTTACCCTTCGTTTTTCGACACGTGGATTTTTACGGTAAAACGGGTTTACCGTGGCTCGTCTTCGATTTACCATCGATGGAGAGTGGTGTACCATCGTACTATTCCATTTCAAATCCATGCACGCATTTCTAAAAGTCGTACGGCGCTGTTTTGCCATTTCGGACAGATGTTGCACCTTGCACCGTGGATGTTGCACCCTATAGATTTCGATTATTCGGACGGCCATAACTACTAGCTCATTTAGAGTTACGAGAGCCATAACCTGTCAAAACGAAGGCCTCGGTGAGTTCTACGGCTTTGACAGCTTTCAGCCGTCAACGGATAGATTAATGCCCAAAAAGGACAACCCAAATCTCAATCGGGTCTCGTAAGTTTTTTACCCTTCGTCTTTTCGACACGTGGATTTTTACGGTAAAACGGAATTACCGTGGCTCGTCTTCGATTCACCATCGCTGGAGAGTGGCGCACCATGGTACTGTTCTGTTTCAAATCCATGCACGCATTTCTAAAAGTCGTACGGCACTGTTTCGCGATTTCGGACGGATGTTGCACCTTGCACCGTGGATGTTCCACCCTGTAGATATCTATTATTCGGACGGCCATAACTTCTGGCTCGTTTAGAGTTACGGAAGCCATAACCTATCAAAATGAAGGCCTCGATGAGTTCTACGGCTTTGTCTGCTTTCAGCCATCAATGGATAGATTAATGCCCAAAAAGGACAACCCGAATCTCAATCGGGTCTCCTAATTTTTTGCCCTTCTTTTTTTCGACACGTGGATTTTTACGGTAAAACGAGATTACCGTGGCTTGTCTTCGATTCACCATCGTTGAAGAGTGGTGCACCATGGTACTATTCCGTTTCAAATCCATGCATGCATTTCTAAAAGTCGTACGGCATTGTTTCGCAATTTCGGACGGATGTTGCACCTCGCACCGTGGATGTTGCACTCTGCAGATATCGATTATTTCGACGGCCATAACTTCTGGCTCGTTTAGAGTTACGGGAGCCATAACCTGTCAAAACGGTGGCCTCGATGAGTTCTATGGCTTTGATGGCTTTCAGCCGTCAACGGATAGATTAATGCCCAAAAAGGACAACCCGAATCTCAATCGGGTCTCGTAAGTTTTTTACCCTTCGTTTTTTCGACACGTGGATTTTTACGGTAAAACGGGATTACCGTGGCTCGTCTTCGATTTACCATCGCTCGAGAGTGGTGCACCATGGTACTGTTCCGTTTCAAATCCATGCACGCATTTCTAAAAGTCGTACGGCATTGTTTCGCCATTTCAGACGGATGTTGCACCTCGCACCGCGGATGTTGCACCCTGTAGATATCGATTATTCGGACGGCCATAACTTCTGGCTCGTTTAGAGTTACGAGAGCCATAACCTATCAAAACGATGGCCTCGATGAGTTCTACGGCTGTGACTGCTTTTAGCCGTCAACGGATAGATTAATGCCCAAAAAGGACAACCCGAATCTCAATCTGGTCTCGTAATTTTTTTACCCTTCGTCTTTTCGACACGTGGATTTTTATGGTAAAACGGGATTACCGTGGCTCGTCTTCGTTTCACCGTCATTGGAGAGAGGTGCACCATTGTACTGTTCCGTTTCAAATCAATGCACGCATTTCTAAAAGTCGTACGGCACTGTTTCGCCATTTCGGACGGATGTTGCACCTTGCACCGTGGATGTTGCACCCTGTAGATAACGATTTTTCAGACGGCCATAACTTCTGGCTCGTTTAGAGTTACGGAAGCCATAACCTATCAAAATGAAGGCCTCGATGAGTTCTACGGCTTTGACAGCTTTTAGCCGTCAATGGATAGATTAATGCCCAAAAAGGACAGCCCGAATCTCAACCGGGTCTCGTAAGTTTTTTCCCTTCGTTTTTTCGACACGTGGATTTTTACGGTGAAACGGGATTACCGTAGCTCGTCTTCGATTTACCATCGCTGGAGAGTGGTGCACAATGGTACTGTTTCGTTTCAAATCCATGCACGCATTTCTAAAAGTCGTACGGCACTGTTTCGCAATTTCGGACGGATGTTGCACCTTGCACCGTGGATGTTGCACCCTATAGATATCGATTATTCGGACGGCCATAACTTCTGACTCGTTTAGCGTTACGGGAGCCATAACCTGTCAAAACGAAGGCCTCGATGAATTCAACGGCTTTGACAGCTTTCAGCCGTCAACGGATAGATTAATGCCCAAAAAGGACAACCCCAATCTCAATCGGGTCTCGTAAGTTTTTTACCCTTCGTCTTTTCGACACGTGGATTTTTACGGTAGAACGGGATTACCGTGGCTGGTCTTCGATTCACCAACGCTGGAGAGCGGTGCACCATGGTACCATTCCATTTCAAATCCATGCACGCATTTCTAAAAGTCATACGGCACTTTTTCGCTATTTCGGACGGATGTTGCACCTTGCACCGTGGATGTTGCACCGTGTAGATGTCGATTATTCGGACGGCCATAACTTCTGGCTCGTTTAGAGTTACGGGAGCCACAACTTGTCAAAACAAAGGCCTCGATGAGTTCTACGGCTTTGACAGCTTTCAGCCGTCCACGGATAGATTAATGCCCATAAAGGACAACCCGAATCTCAATCGCGTCTCGTAAGTTTTTTACCCTTCGTTTTTCGACACGTGGATTTTTACGGTAAAATGGGATTACCGTGGCTCGTCTTCGATTTACCATCGATGGAGAGTGGTGTACCATCGTACTATTCCATTTCAAATCCATGCACGCATTTCTAAAAGTCGTACGGCGCTGTTTTGCCATTTCGGACGGATGTTGCACCTTGCACCGTGGATGTTGCACCCTATAGATTTCGATTATTCGGACGGCCATAACTACTAGCTCGTTTAGAGTTACGAGAGCCATAACCTGTCAAAACGAAGGCCTCGGTGAGTTCTACGGCTTTGACAGCTTTCAGCCGTCAACGGATAGATTAATGCCCAAAAAGGACAACCCAAATCTCAATCGGGTCTCGTAAGTTTTTTACCCTTCGTCTTTTCGACACGTGGATTTTTACGGTAAAACGGGATTACCGTGGCTGGTCTTCGATTCACCATCGCTGGAGAGTGGTGCACCATGGTACTGTTCCGTTTCAAATCCATGCACGCATTTCTAAAAGTCGTACGGCACTGTTTCTCCATTTCGGACAGATGTTGCACCTTGCACCATGGATGTTGCACCCTGTAGATATCGATTATTCGGACAGCCATAACTTCTGGCTCGTTTAGAGTTACGGGAGCCATAACCTGTCAAAACGAAGGCCTCGATGAGTTCTACGGCTTTGATAGCTTTTAGCCCTCAACGGATAGATTAATCCCCAAAAAGGACAACCCGAATCTCAATCAGGTCTCGTAAGTTTTTTACCCTTCGTTTTTTCGACACGTGGATTTTTACGGTAAAACGGGATTACCGTGGCTCGTCTTCAATTTACCATCGCTGGAGAGTGGTGCACCATGGTACTATTCCGTTTCAAATCCATGCACGCATTTCTAAAAGTCGTACGGGACTGTTTCGCCATTTCGGACGGATGTTGCACCTTGCACAGTGGATGTTCCACCCTATAGATATCGATTATTCGGACGGCCATAACTTCTGGCTCGTTTAGAGTTACGGGAGCCATAACCTGTCAAAACGAAGGCTTCGATGAGTTCTACGGCTATGACTGCTTTCAGCCGTCAACGGATAGATTAATGCCCAAAAAGGACAACCTGAATCTCAATCGGGTCTCGTAAGTTTTTTGCCCTTCTTTTTTTCGACACGTGGATTTCTATGGTAAACGAGATTACCGTGGCTGGTCTTCGATTCACCATCGTTGAAGTGTGGGGCACCATGGTACTGTTCCGTTTCAAATCCATGCACGCATTTCTAAGAGTCGTAGGACACTGTTTCGCCATTTCGGACGGATGTTGCACCTTGCACCGTGGATGTTGCACCCTGTAGATATCGATTTTTCAGACGGCCATAACTTCTGGCTCGTTTAGAGTTACGGGAGCCATAACCTATCAAAACGAAGGCCTCGATGAGTTCTACGGCTTTGACAGCTTTTAGCCGTCAACGGATAGATTAATGCCCAAAAAGGACAGCCCGAATCTCAATCGGGTCTCGTAAGTTTTTTCCCTTCGTTTTTTCGACACGTGGATTTTTACGGTAAAACGGGATTACCGTAGCTCGTCTTCGATTTACCATCGCTGGAGAGTGGTGCACCATGGTACTGTTCCGTTTCAAATCCATGCACGCATTTCTAAAAGTCGTACGACACTGTTTCGCAATTTCGGACGGATGTTGCACCTTGCACCGTGGATGTTGCACCCTATAGATATCGATTATTCGGACGGCCATAACTTCTGACTCGTTTAGCGTTACGGGAGCCATAACCTGTCAAAACGAAGGCCTCGATGAATTCTACGGCTTTGACAGCTTTCAGCCGTCAACTGATAGATTAATGCCCAAAAAGGACAACCCCAATCTCAATCGGGTCTCGTAAGTTTTTCACCCTTCGTCTTTTCGACACGTGGATTTTTACGGTAAAACGGGATTACCGTGGCTGGTCTTCGATTCACTAACGCTGGAGAGCGGTGCACCATGGTACCGTTCCGTTTCAAATCCATGCACGCATTTCTAAAAGTCGTACGGCACTTTTTTGCTATTTCGGACGGATGTTGCACCTTGCACCGTGGATGTTGCACCCTGTAGATGTCGATTTATTCGGACGGCCATAACTTCTGGCTCGTTTAGAGTTACGGGAGCCACAACTTGTCAAAACAAAGGCCTCGATGAGTTCTACGGCTTTGACAGCTTTCAGCCGTCCACGGATAGATTAATGCCCATAAAGGACAACCCGAATCTCAATCGGGTCTCGTAAGTTTTTTACCCTTCGTTTTTCGACACGTGGATTTTTACGGTAAAACGGGTTTACCGTGGCTCGTCTTCGATTTACCATCGATGGAGAGTGGTGTACCATCGTACTATTCCATTTCAAATCCATGCACGCATTTCTAAAAGTCGTACGGCGCTGTTTTGCCATTTCGGACAGATGTTGCACCTTGCACCGTGGATGTTGCACCCTATAGATTTCGATTATTCGGACGACCATAACTACTAGCTCGTTTAGAGTTACGAGAGCCATAACCTGTCAAAACGAAGGCCTCGGTGAGTTCTACGGCTTTGACAGCTTTCAGCCGTCAACGGATAGATTAATGCCCAAAAAGGACAACCCAAATCTCAATTGGGTCTCGTAGGTTTTTTACCCTTCGTCTTTTCGACACGTGGATTTTTACGGTAAAACGGAATTACCGTGGCTCGTCTTCGATTCACCATCGCTGGAGAGTGGCGCACCATGCTACTGTTCTGTTTCAAATCCATGCACGCATTTCTAAAAGTCGTACGGCACTGTTTCGCCATTTCGGACGGATGTTGCACCTTGCACCGTGGATGTTCCACCCTGTAGATATCTATTATTCGGACGGCCATAACTTCTGGCTCGTTTAGAGTTACGGGAGGCATAACCTGTCAAAACGAAGGCCTCGATGAATTCTACGGCTTTGACTGCTTTCAGCCATCAACGGATAGATTAATGCCCAAAAAGGACAACCCGAATCTCAATCGGGTCTCCTAATTTTTTGCCCTTCTTTTTTTCGACACGTGGATTTTTACGGTAAAACGAGATTACCGTGGCTTGTCTTCGATTCACCATCGTTAAAGAGTGGTGCACCATGGTACTATTCCGTTTCAAATCCATGCATGCATTTCTAAAAGTCGTACGGCATTGTTTCGCAATTTCGGACGGATGTTGCACCTCGCACGGTGGATGTTGCACTCTGCGGATATCGATTATTTCGACGGCCATAACTTCTGGCTCGTTTAGAGTTACGGGAGCCATAACCTGTCAAAACGGTGGCCTCGATGAGTTCTATGGCTTTGATGGCTTTCAGCCGTCAACGGATAGATTAATGCCCAAAAAGGACAACCCGAATCTCAATCGGGTCTCGTACGTTTTTTACCCTTCGTTTTTTCGACACGTGGATTTTTACGGTAAAACGGGATTACCGTGGCTCGTCTTCGATTTACCATCGCTCGAGAGTGGTGCACCATGGTACTGTTCCGTTTCAAATCCATGCACGCATTTCTAAAAGTCGTACGGCATTGTTTCGCCATTTCAGACGGATGTTGCACCTCGCACCGCGGATGTTGCACCCTGTAGATATCGATTATTCGGACGGCCATAACTTCTGGCTCGTTTAGAGTTACGAGAGCCATAACCTATCAAAACGATGGCCTCGATGAGTTCTACGGCTGTGACTGCTTTTAGCCGTCAACGGATAGATTAATGCCCAAAAAGGACAACCCGAATCTCAATCTGGTCTCGTAAGTTTTTTACCCTTCGTCTTTTCGACACGTGGATTTTTATGGTAAAACGGGATTACCGTGGCTCGTCTTCGTTTCACCGTCATTGGAGAGAGGTGCACCATGGTACTGTTCCGTTTCAAATCAATGCACGCATTTCTAAAAGTCGTACGGCACTGTTTCGCCATTTCGGACGGATGTTGCACCTTGCACCGTGGATGTTGCACCCTGTAGATATCGATTTTTCAGACGGCCATAACTTCTGGCTCGTTTAGAGTTACGGAAGCCATAACCTATCAAAATGATGGCCTCGATGAGTTCTACGGCTTTGACAGCTTTTAGCCGTCAATGGATAGATTAATGCCCAAAAAGGACAGCCCGAATCTCAACCGGGTCTCGTAAGTTTTTTCCCTTCGTTTTTTCGACACGTGGATTTTTACGGTAAAACGGGATTACCGTAGCTCGTCTTCGATTTACCATCGCTGGAGAGTGGTGCACCATGGTACTGTTCCGTTTCAAATCCATGCACGCATTTCTAAAAGTCGTACGGCACTGTTTCGCAATTTTCGGACGGATGTTGCACCTTGCACCGTGGATGTTGCACCCTATAGATATCGATTATTCGGACGGCCATAACTTCTGACTCGTTTAGCGTTACGGGAGCCATAACCTGTCGAAACGAAGGCCTTGATGAATTCTACGGCTTTGACAGCTTTCAGCCGTCAACGGATAGATTAATGCCCAAAAAGGACAACCCAAATCTCAATCGGGTCTCGTAAGTTTTTTACCCTTCGTCTTTTCGACACGTGGATTTTTACGGTAAAACGGGATTACCGTGGCTGGTCTTCGATTCACCAACGCTGGAGAGCGGTGCACCATGGTACCATTCCATTTCAAATCCATGCACGCATTTCTAAAAGTCGTACGGCACTTTTTCGCTATTTCGGACGGATGTTGCACCTTGCACCGTGGATGTTGCACCCTGTAGATGTCGATTATTCGGACGGCCATAACTTCTGGCTCGTTTAGAGTTACGGGAGCCACAACTTGTCAAAACAAAGGCCTCGATGAGTTCTACGGCTTTGACAGCTTTCAGCCATCCACGGATAGATTAATGCCCATAAAGGACAACCCGAATCTCAATCGGGTCTCGTAAGTTTTTTACCCTTCGTTTTTCGACACGTGGATTTTTACGGTAAAACGGGATTACCGTGGCTCATCTTCGATTCACCATCGCTGGAGAATGGTTCACCATGGTACTTTTCCGTATCAAATCCATGCACGCATTTCTAAAAGTCGTACGGCGCTGTTTTGCCATTTCGGACGGATGTTGCACCTTGCACCGTGGATGTTGCACCCTATAGATTTCGATTATTCGGACGGCCATAACTACTAGCTCGTTTAGAGTTACGAGAGCCATAACCTGTCAAAACGAAGGCCTCGGTGAGTTCTACGGCTTTGACAGCTTTCAGCCGTCAACGGATAGATTAATGCCCAAAAAGGACAACCCAAATCTCAATCGGGTCTCGTAAGTTTTTTACCCTTCGTCTTTTCGACACGTGGATTTTTACGGTAAAACGGGATTACCGTGGCTGGTCTTCGATTCACCATCGCTGGAGAGTGGTGCACCATGGTACTGTTCCGTTTCAAATCCATGCACGCATTTCTAAAAGTCGTATGGCACTGTTTCGCCATTTCGGACAGATGTTGCACCTTGCACCATGGATGTTGCACCCTGTAGATATCGATTATTCGGACAGCCATAACTTCTGGCTCGTTTAGAGTTACGGGAGCCATAACCTGTCAAAACGAAGGCCTCGATGAGTTCTACGGCTTTGACAGCTTTTAGCCCTCAACGGATAGATTAATCCCCAAAAAGGACATCCCGAATCTCAATCAGGTCTCGTAAGTTTTTTACCCTTCGTTTTTTCGACACGTGGATTTTTACGGTAAAACGGGATTACCGTGGCTCGTCTTCAATTTACCATCGCTGGAGAGTGGTGCACCATGGTACTGTTCCGTTTCAAATCCATGCACGCATTTCTAAAAGTCGTACGACACTGTTTCGCCATTTCGGACGGATGTTGCACCTTGCACAGTGGATGTTCCACCCTATAGATATCGATTATTCGGACGGCCATAACTTCTGGCTCGTTTAGAGTTACGGGAGCCATAACCTGTCAAAACGAAGGCTTCGATGAGTTCTACGGCTATGACTGCTTTCAGCCGTCAACGGATAGATTAATGCCAAAAAGGACAACCTGAATCTCAATCGGGTCTCGTAAGTTTTTTGCCCTTCTTTTTTTCGACACGTGGATTTCTACGGTAAACGAGATTACCGTGGCTGGTCTTCGATTCACCATCGTTGAAGTGTGGGGCACCATGGTACTGTTCCGTTTCAAATCCATGCACGCATTTCTAAGAGTCGTACGACACTGTTTCGCCATTTCGGACGGATGTTGCACCTCGCACCGTGGATGTTGCACTCTGTAGATATCGATTATTCCGACGGCCATAACTTCTGGCTCGTTTAGAGCTACGGGAGCCATAACCTGTCAAAACGGTGGCCTCGATGAGTTCTATGGCTTTGACGGCTTTCAGCCGTCAACGGATAGATTAATGCCCAAAAAGGACAACACGAATCTCAATCGGGCCTCGTAAGTTTTTTACCCTTCGTTTTTTCGACACGTGGATTTTAACGGCAAAACGAGATTACGGTGGCTCGTCTTCGATCTACCATCGCTGGAGAGTGGTGCACCATGGTACTGTTCCATTTCAAATCCATGCACGCATTTCTAAAAGTCGTACGACACTGTTTTGCCATTTCAGACGGATGTTGCACCTCGCACCGTGGATGTTGCACCCTGTAGATATCGATTATTCGGACAGCCAAAACTTCTAGCTCGTTTAGAGTTACGGGAGCCATAACCTGTCAAAATGATTGCCTCGATGAGTTCTACGGCTTTGACGGCTTTCAGCCATCAACGGATAGATTAATGCCGAAAAAGGACAACCCGAATCTCAATCTGTTCTCGTAAGTTTTTTACCCTTCGTCTTTTCGACACGTGGATTTTTACGGCAAAACGGGATTACCGTGGCTCGTCTTCGTTTCACCATCACTGGAGAGAGGTGCACCATGGTACTGTTCCGTTTCAAATCAATGCACGCATTTCTAAAAGTAGTACGACACTGTTTCGCCATTTCGGACAGATGTTGCACCTTGCACCGTGGATGTTGCACCTTGTAGATATCGATTTTTCAGACGGCCATAACTTCTAGCTCGTTTAGAGTTACGGGAGCCATAACCTATCAAAACTAAGGCCTCGATGAGTTCTACGGCTTTGACAGCTTTTAGCCGTCAACGGATAGATTAATGCCCAAAAAGGACAACCCGAATCTCAATCGGGTCTCGTAAGTTTTTTCACTTCGTTTTTTCGACACGTGGATTTTTACGGTAAAACGGGATTACCGTGGCTCGTCTTCGATTTACCATCGCTGGAGAGTGGTGCACCATGGTACTATTCCGTTTCAAATCCATGCACGCATTTCTAAAAGTCGTACGGCACTGTTTCGCCATTTCGGACGGATGTTGCACCTTGCACCGTGGATGTTACACCCTATAGATATCGATTATTCGGACGGCCATAACTTCTGACTCGTTTAGAGTTACGGGAGCCATAACCTGTCAAAACGAAGGCCTCGATGAGTTCTACGGCTTTGACAGCTTTCAGCCATCAACGGATAGATTAATGCCCAAAAAGGACAACCCCAATCTCTATCGGCTCTTGTAAGTTTTTTACCCTTCGTCTTTTCGACACGTGGATTTTTACGGTAAAACGTGATTACCGTGGCTGGTCTTTGATTCACCAACGCTGGAGAGTGGTGCACCATGGTACCGTTCCGTTTCAAATCCATGCACATATTTCTAAAAGTCGTACGGCACTTTTTCGCTATTTCGAACGGATGTTGCACCTCGCACCGTGGATGTTGCACCCTGTAGATATCGATTATTCGGACGGCCATAACTTCTGCCTCGTTTAGAGTTACGGGAGCCTTAACCTATCAAAACGAAGGCCTCGATGAGTTCTACGGATTTGACTGCTTTTAGCCGTCAATGGATAGATTAATGCCCCAAAAGGACAACCCGAATCTCAATCGGGTCTCGTAAGTTTTTTACCCTTCGTTTTTTCGACACGTGGATTTTTACGGTAAAACGGGATTACCGTGGCTCATCTTCGATTCACCATCGCTGGAGAATGGTTCACCATGGTACTTTTCCGTATCAAATCCATGCATGCATTTCTAAAAGTCGTACGGCACTGTTTCGCCATTTCGGACGGATGTTGCACCTTGCACCGTGGATGTTGCACCCTGTAGATATCGATTATTCGGACGGCCATAACTTCTGTCTCCTTTAGAGTTACGGGAGCCATAACCTGTCAAAATGAAGGCCTCGATGAGTTCTACGGCTCTGACAGCTTTCAGCCGTCAACGGATAGATTAATGCCCAAAAAGGACAACCCGAATCTCAATCGGGTCTCGTATGTTTTTTACCCTTCGTTTTTTCGACACATGGATTTTTACGGTAAAACGGGATTACCGTGGCTCGTCTTCGATTTATCATCGCTGGAGAGTGGTGCACCATGGTACTGTTCCGTTTCAAATCCTTGCACGCATTTCTAAAAGTCGTACGACACTGTTTCGCCATTTCGGACGTATGTTGCACCTCGCACCGTGGATGTTGCACCCTGTAGATATTGATTATTCGGACGGCCATAACTTCTGGCTCGTTTAGAGTTACGGGAGGCATAACCTGTCAAAACGAAGGCCTCGATGAGTTCTACGGCTCTGATAGCTTTCAGCCATCAACGGATAGATTAATGCCCAAAAAGGATAACCCAAATCTCAATCGGGTCTCGTAAGTTTTTTACCCTTCGTCTTTTCGACACGTGGATTTTTACGGTAAAACGGGATTACCATGGCTGGTCTTCGATTCACCATCGCTGGGGGGTGGTGCACCATGGTACTGTTCCGTTTCAAATCCATGCACGCATTTCTAAAAGTCGTACGACACTGTTTCGCCATTTCGGACGGATGTTGCACCTCGCACCGTGGATGTTGCACCCTGTAGATATCGATTATTCGAACGGCCATAACTTCTGTCTCGTTTAGAGTTAAGGGAGCCATAACCTGTCAAAACGAAGGCCTTGATGAGTTCTACGGCTTTAATGGCTTTCAGCCGTCAACGGATAGATTAATGCCCAAAAAGGACAACCCAAATCTCAATCGGGTCTCGTAATTTTTTTACCCTTCGTCTTTTCGACACGTGGATTTTTACGGTAAAACAGGATTACCGTGGATGGTCTTCAATTCACCATCGCTGGAGCATGGTGCACCATGGTACTGTTCCGTTTCAAATCCATGCACGCATTTCTAAAAGTCGTACGACACCGTTTCACCATTTCGGACGGATGTTGCATCTCGCACCGTGGATGTTGCACCCTGTAGATATCGATTATTCGGACGGCCATAACTTCTTGCTCGTTTAGAGTTACGAGAGCCATAACCTGTCAAAACGAAGGCCTCGATGAGTTCTACGGCTTTGACAGCTTTCAGCCGTCAACGGATATATTAATGCCCAAAAAGGACAACCCTAATCTCAATCGGGTCTCGTAAGTTTTTTACCTTTCGTTTTTTCGAAACGTGGATTTTTAAGGTAAAACGGGATTACCTTGGCTCGTCTTCGATTTACCATCACTGGAGAGTGGTGCACGATGGTACTATTCTGTTTCAAAACCATGCACGCATTTCTAAAAATCGTACGGCACTGTTTCGCCATTTCGGACGGATGTTGCACCTTGCACCGTGGATGTTCCACCCTGTAGATATCTATTATTCGGACGCCTATAACTTCTGGCTCGTTTAGAGTTACGGGAGCCATAACCTGCCAAAACGAAGGCCTCGATGAATTCTACGGCTTTGACTGCTTTCAGCCGTCAACGGATAGATTAATGCCCAAAAAGGACAACCCGAATCTCAATCGGGTCTCCTAATTTTTTGCCCTTCTTTTTTTCGACACGTGGATTTTTACGGTAAAACGAGATTACCGTGGCTGGTCTTCGATTCACCATCGTTGAAGAGTGGTGCACCATGGTACTATTCCGTTTCAAATCCATGCATGCATTTCTAAAAGTCGTACGGCATTGTTTCGCAATTTCGGACGGATGTTGCACCTCGCACCGTGGATGTTGCACTCTGTAGATATCGATTATTTCGACGGCCATAACTTCTGGCTCGTTTAGAGTTACGGGAGCCATAACCTATCAAAACGGTGGCCTCGATGAGTTCTATGGCTTTGATGGCTTTCAGCCGTCAACGGATAGATTAATGCCCAAAAAGGACAACCCGAATCTCAATCGGGTCTCGTAAGTTTTTTACCCTTCGTTTTTTCGACACGTGGATTTTTACGGTAAAACGGGATTACCGTGGCTGGTCTTCGATTTACCATCGCTCGAGAGTGGTGCACCATGGTACTGTTCCGTTTCAAATCCATGCACGCATTTCTAAAAGTCGTACGGCATTGTTTCGCCATTTCAGACGGATGTTGCACCTCGCACCGCGGATGTTGCACCCTGTAGATATCGATTATTCGAACGGCCATAACTTCTGGCTCGTTTAGAGTTACGAGAGCCATAACCTATCAAAACGATGGCCTCGATGAGTTCTACGGCTATGACTGCTTTCAGCCGTCAACGGATAGATTAATGCCCAAAAAGGACAACCCGAATCTCAATCTGGTCTCGTAAGTTTTTTACCCTTCGTCTTTTCGACACGTGGATTTTTATGGTAAAACGGGATTACCGTGGCTCGTCTTCGTTTCACCGTCATTGGAGAGAGGTGCACCATGGTACTGTTCCGTTTCAAATCAATGCACGCATTTCTAAAAGTCGTACGACACTGTTTCGCCATTTCGGACGGATGTTGCACCTTGCACCGTGGATGTTGTACCCTGTAGATATCGATTTTTCAGACGGCCATAACTTCTGGCTCGTTTAGAGTTACGGAAGCCATAACCTATCAAAACGAAGGCCTCGATGAGTTCTACGGCTTTGACAGCGTTTAGCCGTCAACGGATAGATTAATGCCCAAAAAGGACAGCCCGAATCTCAATCGGGTCTCGTAAGTTTTTTCCCTTCGTTTTTTCGACACGTGGATTTTTACGGTAAAACGGGATTACCGTAGCTCGTCTTCGATTTACCATCGCTGGAGAGTGGTGCACCATGGTACTGTTCCGTTTCAAATCCATGCACCCATTTCTAAAAGTCGTACGGCACTGTTTCGCAATTTCGGACGGATGTTGCACCTTGCACCGTGGATGTTGCACCCTATAGATATCGATTATTCGGACGGCCATAACTTCTGACTCGTTTAGCGTTACGGGAGCCATAACCTGTCAAAACGAAGGCCTCGATGAATTCTACGGCTTTGACAGCTTTCAACCGTCAACGGATAGATTAATGCCCAAAAAGGACAACCCCAATCTCAATCGGGTCTCGTAAGTTTTTTACCCTTCGTCTTTTCGACACGTGGATTTTTACGGTAAATCGAGATTACCGTGGCTGGTCTTCGATTCACCAACGCTGGAGAGCGGTGCACCATGGTACCGTTCCGTTTCAAATCCATGCACGCATTTCTAAAAGTCGTACGGCACTTTTTCGCTATTTCGGACGGATGTTGCACCTTGCACCGTGGATGTTGCACCCTGTAGATGTCGATTATTCGGACGACCATAACTTCTGGCTCGTTTAGAGTTACGGGAGCCACAACCTGTCAAAACAAAGGCCTCGATGAGTTCTACGGCTTTGACAGCTTTCAGCCGTCCACGGATAGATTAATGCCCATAAAGGACAACCAGAATCTCAATCGGGTCTCGTAAGTTTTTTACCCTTCGTTTTTCGACACGTGGATTTTTACGGTAAAACGGGATTACCGTGGCTCGTCTTCGATTTACCATCGATGGAGAGTGGTGTATCATCGTAATATTCCATTTCAAATCCATGCACGCATTTCTAAAAGTCGTACGACGCTGTTTTGCCATTTCGGACGGATGTTGCACCTTGCACCGTGGATGTTGCACCCTATAGATTTCGATTATTCGGACGGCAATAACTACTAGCTCGTTTAGAGTTACGAGATCCATAACCTGTCAAAACGAAGGCGTCGGTGAGTTCTACGGCTTTGACAGCTTTCAGCCGTCAACGGATAGATTAATGCCCAAAAAGGACAACCCAAATCTCAATTGGGTCTCGTAAGTTTTTTACCTTTCGTCTTTTCGACACGTGGATTTTTACGGTAAAACGGAATTACCGTGGCTCGTCTTCGATTCACCATCGCTGGAGAGTGGCGCACCATGGTACTGTTCTGTTTCAAATCCATGCACGCATTTCTAAAAGTCGTACGGCACTGTTTCGCCATTTCGGACGGATGTTGCACCTTGCACCGTGGATGTTCCACCCTGTAGATATCTATTATTCGGACGGCCATAACTTCTGGCTCGTTTAGAGTTAAGGGAGCCATAACCTGTCAAAACGAAGGCCTCGATGAATTCTACGGCTTTGACTGCTTTCAGCTGTCAACGGATAGATTAATGCCCAAAAAGGACAACCCGAATCTCAATCGGGTCTCCTAATTTTTTACCCTTCTTTTTTTCGACACGTGGATTTTTACGGTAAAACGAGATTGCCGTGGCTGGTCTTCGATTCACCATCGTTGAAGAGTGGTGCACCATGGTACTATTCCGTTTCAAATCCTTGCATGCATTTATAAAAGTCGTACGGCATTGTTTCGCAATTTCGGACGGATGTTGCACCTCGCACCGTGTATGTTGCACTCTGCAGATATCGATTATTTCGACGGCCATAACTTCTGGCTCGTTTAGAGTTACGGGAGCCATAACCTGTCAAAACGGTGGCCTCGATGAGTTCTATGGCTTTGATGGCTTTCAGCCGTCAACGGATATATTAATGCCCAAAAAGGACAACCCGAATCTCAATCGGGTCTCGTAAGTTTTTTACCCTTCGTTTTTTCGACACGTGGATTTTTACGGTAAAACGGGATTACCGTGGCTCGTCTTCGATTTACCATCGCTCGAGAGTGGTGCACCATGGTACTGTTCCATTTCAAATCCATGCACGCATTTCTAAAAGTCGTACGGTATTGTTTCGCCATTTCAGACGGATGTTGCACCTCGCATCGCGGATGTTGCACCCTGTAGATATCGATTATTCGGACGTCCATAACTTCTGGCTCGTTTAGAGTTACGAGAGCCATAACCTATCAAAACGATGGCCTCGATGAGTTCTACGGCTATGACTGCTTTCAGCCTTCAACGGATAGATTAATGCCCAAAAAGGACAACCCGAATCTCAATCTGGTCTCGTAAGTTTTTTACCCTTCGTCTTTTCGACACGTGGATTTTTATGGTAAAACGGGATTACCGTGGCTCGTCTTCGTTTCACCGTCATTGGAGAGAGGTGCACCATGGTACTGTTCCGTTTCAAATCAATGCACGCATTTCTAAAAGTCGTACGGCACTGTTTCGCCATTTCGGACGGATGTTGCACCTTGCACCGTGGATGTTGCACCCTGTAGATATCGATTTTTCAGACGGGCATAACTTCTGGCTCGTTTAGAGTTATGGAAGCCATAACCTATCAAAACGAAGGCCTCGATGAGTTCTACGACTTTGACAGCTTTTAGCCGTCAACGGATAGATTAATGCCCAAAAAGGACAGCCCGAATCTCAATCGGGTCTCGTAAGTTTTTTCCCTTCGTTTTTTCGACACGTGGATTTTTACGGTAAAACGGGATTACCGTAGCTCGTCTTCGATTTACCATCGCTGGAGAGTGGTGCACCATGGTACTGTTCCGTTTCAAATCCATGCACGCATTTCTAAAAGTCGTACGGCACTGTTTCGCAATTTCGGACGGATGTTGCACCTTGCACCGTGGATGTTGCACCCTATAGATATCGATTATTCGGACGGCCATAACTTCTGACTCGTTTGGCGTTACGGGAGCCATAACCTGTCAAAACGAAGGCCTCGATGAATTCTACGGCTTTGACAGCTTTCAACCGTCAACGGATAGGTTAATGCCCAAAAAGGACAACCCCAATCTCAATCGGGTCTCGTAAGTTTTTTACCCTTCGTCTTTTCGACACGTGGATTTTTACGGTAAAACGGGATTACCGTGGCTGGTCTTCGATTCACCAACGCTGGAGAGCGGTGCACCATGGTACCGTTCCGTTTCAAATCCATGCACGCATTTCTAAAAGTCGTACGGCACTTTTTCGCTATTTCGGACGGATTTTGCACCTTGCACCGTGGATGTTGCACCCTGTAGATGTCGATTATTCGGACGGCCATAACTTCTGGCTCGTTTAGAGTTACGGGAGCCTCAACTTGTCAAAACAAAGGCCTCGATGAGTTCTACGGCTTTGACAGCTTTCAGCCGTCCACGGATAGAATAATGCCCATAAAGGACAACCCGAATCTCAATCGGGTCTCGTAAGTTTTTTACCCTTCGTTTTTCGACACGTGGATTTTTGCGGTAAAACGGGATTACCGTGGCTCGTCTTCGATTTACCATCGATGGAGAGTGGTGTACCATCGTACTATTCCATTTCAAATCCATGCACGCATTTCTAAAAGTCGTACGGCGCTGTTTTGCCATTTCGGACGGATGTTGCACCTTGCACCGTGGATGTTGCACCCTATAGAATTCGATTATTCGAACGGCCATAACTACTAGCTCGTTTAGAGTTACGAGAGCCATAACCTGTCAAAACGAAGGCCTCGGTGAGTTCTACGGCTTTGACAGCTTTCAGCCGTCAACGGATAGATTAATGCCTAAAAAGGACAACCCAAATCTCAATCGGGTCTCGTAAGTTTTTTACCCTTCGTCTTTTCGACACGTGGATTTTTACGGTAAAACGGGATTACCGTGGCTGGTCTTCGATTCACCATCGCTGGAGAGTGGTGCACCATGGTACTGTTCCGTTTCAAATCCATGCACGCATTTCTAAAAGTCGTACGACACTGTTTCGCCATTTCGGACAGATGTTGCACCTTGCACCATGGATGTTGCACCCTGTAGATATCGATTATTCGGACAGCCATAACTTCTGGCTCGTTTAGAGTTACGGGAGCCATAACCTGTCAAAACGAAGGCCTCGATGAGTTCTACGGCTTTGACAGCTTTTAGCCATCAACGGATAGATTAATCCTCAAAAAGGACAACCCGAATCTCAATCGGGTCTCGTAAGTTTTTTACCCTTCGTTTTTTCGACACGTGGATTTTTACGGTAAAACGGGATTACCGTGGCTCGTCTTCAATATACCATCGCTGGAGAGTGGTGCACCATGGTACTGTACCGTTTCAAATCCATGCATGCATTTCTTAAAGTTGTACGACACTGTTTCTCCATTTCGGACGGATGTTGCACCTTGCACCGTGGATGTTGCACCCTATAGATATCGATTATTCGGACGGCCATAACTTCTGGCTCGTTAGAGTTACGGGAGCCTTAACCTATTAAAACGAAGGACTCGATGAGTTCTACGGATTTGACTGCTTTTAGCCGTCAATGGATAGATTAATGCCAAAAAAGGACAACCCGAATCTCAATCGGGTCTCGTAAGTTTTTTACCCTTCGTTTTTTCGACACGTGGATTTTTACGGTAAAACGGGATTATTATGGCTCGTCTTCGATTTACCATTGCTGGAGAGTGGTGCACCATGGTACTGTTCCGTTTCAAATCCATGCACGCATTTGTAAAAGTCGTACGGCGCTGTTTCGCCATTTCGGACGGATGTTGCACCTCGCACCGTGGATGTTGCACCCTGTAGATATCGATTATTCGGACGGCCATAACTTCTGGCTCGTTTAGATTTACGGGAGTCATAACCTGTCAAAACGAAGGCCTCGATGAGTTCTACGGCTTTGACAGCTTTCAGCCGTCAGCGGATAGATTAATGCCCAAAAAGGACAACCCGAATCTCAATCGGGTCTCGTAAGTTTTTACCCTTCTTCTTTTCGACACGTGGATTTTTACGCTGAAACGGGATTACCGTGGCTCGTCTTCGATTCACCGTCGCTGGAGAATGGTGCACCATGGTACTGTTCCGTTTAAAATCCATGCACGCATTTCTAAAAGTCGTACGGCACTGTTTCGCCATTTCGGACGTATGTTGCACCTTGCACCGTGGATGTTGCACCCTGTAGATATCGATTATTCGGACGGCCATAACTTCTGGCTGTTTAGAGTTACGGGAGCCATAACCTTTTAAAAGAA
Source organism: Allium cepa (assembly GCA_030765085.1). Lineage (NCBI taxonomy): Eukaryota > Viridiplantae > Streptophyta > Magnoliopsida > Asparagales > Amaryllidaceae > Allium > Allium cepa. The sequence goes on from CM060930.1 coordinate 248,995,505, forward strand.
GGCCTCGATGAGTTCTACGGCTTGGCAGCTTTCAGCCATCAATGGATAGAATAATGCCCAAAAAGGACAACCCGAATCTCAATCGGGTCTCGTAAGTTTTTTACCCTTCGTTTTTTCGACACGTGGATTTTTACGGTAAAACGGGATTACCGTGGCTGGTCTTCGATTGACCATCGCTGGAGAGTGGTGCACCATGGTACTGTTCCGTTTCAAATTCATGCACGTATTTCTAAAAGTCGTACGACACTGTTTCGCCATTTCGGACGTATGTTGCACCTCGCACCGTGGATGTTGCACCCTGTAGATATTGATTATTGGAACGGCCATAACTTCTGGCTCGTTTAGAGTTACGGGAGCCATAACCTGTCAAAACGAATGCCTCCATGAGTTCTACGGCTCTGACAGCTTTCAGCCGTCAACGGATAGATTAATGCCCAAAAAGGACAACCCAAATCTCAATCGGGTCTCGTAAGTTTTTTACCCTTCGTCTTTTCGACACGTGGATTTTTACGGTAAAACGGGATTATCGTGGCTGGTCTTCGATTCACCATCGCTGGGGGGTGGTGCACCATGGTACTGTTCCATTTCAAATCCATGCACGGAATTCTAAAATTCGTACGGCACTCTTTCGCCATTTCGGACGGATGTTGCACCTCGCACCGTGGATGTTGCACCCTGTAGATATCGATTATTCGGACGGCCATAACTTCTGGCTCGTTTAGAGTTACGGGAGCCATAACCTGTCCAAACGAAGGCCTCGATGAGTTATACGGCTTTGTCAGCTTTCAGCCGTCAACGGATAGATTAATGCCCAAAAAGGACCACCCGAATCTCAATCGGGTCTCGTAAGTTTTTTACCCTTCGTCTTTTCGACACGTGGATTTTTACGGTAAAACGGGATTACCGTGGCTGGTCTTCGATTCACCATCGTTGAAGAGTGGTGCACCATGGTACTGTTCCGTTTCAAATCCATGCACGCATTTCTAAAAGTCGTAAGGCACTGTTTCGCCATTTCGGACGGATGTTGCACCTCGCACCGTGGATGTTGCACTCTGTAGATATCGATTATTTCGACGGCCATAACTTCTGGCTCGTTTAGAGTTACGGGAGCCATAAACTGTCAAAATGGTGGCCTCGATGAGTTCTATGGCTTTGGCGGCTTTCAGCCGTCAACGGATAGATTAATGCCCAAAAAGGACAACCCGAATCTCAATCGGGTCTCGTAAGTTTTTTACCCTTCGTTTTTTCGACACGTGGATCTTTACGGTAAAACGGGATTACCGTGGCTCGTCTTCGATTTACCATCGCTGGAGAGTGGTGTACTATCGTACTGTTCCGTTTCAAATCCATGCACGCATTTCTAAAAGTCGTACAACGCTGTTTTGCCATTTCGGACGGATGTTGCACCTTGCACCGTGGATGTTGCACCCTATAGATTTCGATTATTCGGACAGCCATAACTACTAGCTAGTTTAGAGTTACGAGAGCCATAACCTGTCAAAACGAAGGCCTCGATGAGTTCTACGGCTTTGACAGCTTTCAGCCGTCAACGGATAGATTAATGCCCAAAAAGGACAACCCAAATCTCAATCGGGTCTCGTAAGTTTTTTATCCTTCGTCTTTTCGACACGTGGATTTTTATGGTAAAACGGGATTACCGTGGCTGGTCTTCGATTCATCATCGCTGGAGAGTGGTGCACCATGGTACTGTTTCGTTTCAAATCCATGCACGCATTTCTAAAAGTCGTACGGCACAATTTCGCCATTTCGGACAGATGTTGCACCTTGCACCGTGGATGTTGCACCCTGTAGATATCGATTATTCGGACGGCCATAACTTCTGGCTCGTTTAGAGTGACGGGAGCCATAACTTGTCAAAACGAAGGCCTCGATGAGTTCTATGGCTTTGACAGCTTTTAGCCGTCAACGGATAGATTAATGCCCAAAAAGGACAACCCGAATCTCAATCGGGTCTCGTAAGTTTTTTACCCTTCGTTTTTTCGACACGTGGATTTTTACGGTAAAACGGGATTACCTTGGCTCGTCTTCGATTTACCATCGCTGGAGAGTGGTGCACCATGGTACTGTTCCATTTCAAATCCATGCATGCATTTCTAAAAGTAGTACGACACAGTTTCTCCACTTCGGACGGATGTTGCACCTTGCACCGTGGATGCTGCACCCTATAGATATCGATTATTCGGACGGCCATAACTTCTGGCTCGTTTAGAGTTACGGGAGCCTTAACCTATCAAAACGAAGGACTCGATGAGTTCTACGGATTTGACTGCTTTTAGCCGTCAATGGATAGATTAATGCCCAAAAAGGACAACCCGAATATCAATCGGGTCTCGTAAGTTTTTTACCCTTCGTTTTTTCGACACGTGGATTTTTACGGTAAAACGGGATTACTGTGGCTCGTCTTCGATTTACCATCGCTAGAGAGTGGTGCACCATGGTACTGTTTCGTTTCAAATCCATGCACACATTTCTATAGTCGTACGGCACTGTTTCGCCATTTCGGACGGATGTTGCACCTCGCACCGTGGATGTTGCACCCTATAGATATCGATTATTCGGACGGCCATAACTTCTGGCTCGTTAAGAGTTACGGGAGTCATAACCTGTCAAAACGATGGCCTCGATGAGTTCTACGGCTTTGACGACTTTTAGCCGTCAACGGATAGATTAATGCCCAAAAAGGACAACCCGAATCTCAATCGGGTCTCGTAAGTTTTTTACCCTTCTTCTTTTCGACACGTGGATTTTTACGGTAAAACGGGATTACCGTGGCTCGTCTTCGATTCACCGTCGCTGGAGAATGGTGCACCATGGTACTGTTCCGTTTCAAATCCATGCACGCATTTCTAAAAGTCGTACGGCACTGTTTCGCCATTTCGGATGGATGTTGCACCTTGCACCGTGGATGTTGCACCCTGTAGATATCGATTATTCGGACGGCCATAACTTCTGGCTCGTTTAGAGTTACGGGAGCCATAACCTGTCAAAACGAAGGCCTCGATGAGTTCTACGGCTCTGACAGCTTTCAGCCGTCAACGGATTGATTAATGCCCAAAAAGGACAACCCGAATCTCAATCGGGTCTCGTAAGTTTTTTACCCTTTGTCTTTTCGACACATGGATTTTTACGGTAAAACGGGATTACCGTGGCTGGTCTTCGATTCACCATCGCTGAGGGGTGGTGCACCATGGTACTGTTCCATTTCAAATCCATGCACGCAATTCTAAAATTCGTACGGCACTGTTTCGCCATTTCGGACGGATGTTGCACCTCGCACCGTGGATGTTGCACCCTGTAGATATCGATTATTCGGATGGCCATAACTTCTGGCTCGTTTAGAGTTACGGGAGCCATAACCTGTCAAAACGAAGGCCTCGATGAGTTATACGGCTTTGTCAGCTTTCAGCCGTCAATGGATAGATTAATGCCCAAAAAGGACAACCCGAATCTCAATCGGGTCTCGTAAGTTTTTTACCCTCCGTCTTTTCGACACGTGGATTTTTACGGTAAAACGGGATTACCGTGGCTGGTCTTCGATTCACCATCGCTGGAGAGTGGTGCACCATGGTACTGTTCCGATTCAAATCCATGCACGCATTTCTAAAAGTCGTACGGCACTGTTTCGCCATTTCGAACGGATGTTGCACCTTGCACCGTGGATGTTGCACCCTGTAAATATCGATTATTCGGACGGCCATAACTTCTGGCTCGCTTAGAGTTACGGGAGCTATAACCTGTCAAAACGAAGGCCTCGATGAGTTCTACGGCTTTGACAGCTTTCAGCCGTCAACGGAAAGATTAATGCCCAAAAAGGACAACCCGAATCTCAATCGGGTCTCGTAAGTTTTTTACCCTTTGTTTTTTCGACACGTGGATTTTTACGGTAAAACGGGATTACCGTGGCTCGTCTTCGATTTACCATCGCTGGAGAGTGGTGCACTATGGTACTGTTCCGTTTTAAATCCATGCACGCATTTCTAAAAGTCGTACGGCACTGTTTCTCCATTTCGGACGGATGTTGCACCTTGCACCGTGGATGTTGCACCCTATAGATATCGATTATTCGGACGGCCATAACTTCTGGCTCGTTTAAAGTTACGGGAGCCTTAACCTATCAAAATGAAGGACTCGATGAGTTCTACGGATTTGACTGCTTTTAGCCGTCAATGGATAGATTAATGCCCAAAAAGGACAACCCGAATCTCAATCGGGTCTCGTAAGTTTTTTACCCTTCGTTTTTTCGACACGTGGATTTTTACGGTAAAACGGGATTACTTTGGCTCGTCTTCGATTTACCATCGCTGGAGAGTGGTGCACCATGGTACTGTTTCGTTTCAAATCCACGCACGCATTTCTAAAGTCGTACGGCACTGTTTCGCCATTTCGGACGGATGTTGCACCTCGCACCGTGGATGTTGCACACTGTAGATATCGATTATTCGAACGGCCATAACTTCTGGCTCGTTTAGAGTTACGGGAGTTATAACCTGTCAAAACGATGGCCTCGATGAGTTCTACGGCTGTGACAGCTTTCAGCCGTCAACGGATAGATTAATGCCCAAAAAGGACAACCCGAATCTCAATCGCGTCTCGTAAGTTTTTTACCCTTCGTCTTTTCGACACGTGGATTTTTACGGTAAAACGGGATTACCGTGGCTCGTCTTCGATTCACCATCGCTGGAGAATGGTGCACCATGGTACTGTTCCGTTTCAAATCCATGCACGCATTTCTAAAAGTCGTACGGCACTATTTCGCCATTTCGGACGGATGTTGCACCTTGCACCGTAGATGTTGCACCCTGTAGATATCGATTATTCGGACGGCCATAACTTCTGGCTCGTTCAGAGTTACGGGAGCCATAACCTGTTAAAACGAAGGCCTCGAGGAGTTCTACGGCTTTGACAGCTTTCAGCCATCAATGGATAGATTAATGCCCAAAAAGGACAACCCGAATCTCATTCGGGTCTCGTAAGTTTTTTACCCTTCGTTTTTTCGACACGTGGATTTTTACGGTAAAATGGGATTACCGTGGCTCGTCTTCGATTTACCATCGCTGGAGAGTGGTGCACCATGGTACTGTTCCGTTTCAAATCCATGCACGCATTTCTAGAAGTCGTACGACACTGTTTCGCCATTTCGGACGTATGTTGCACCTCGCATCGTGGATGTTGCACCCTGTAGATATTGATTATTCGGACGGCCATAACTTCTGGGTCATTTAGAGTTACGGGAGCCATAACCTGTCAAAACGAAGGCCTCGATGAGTTCTACGGCTCTGACAGCTTTCAGCCGTCAATGGATAGATTAATGCGCAAAAAGGACAACCCAAATCTCAATCGGGTCTCGTAAGTTTTTTACCCTTCGTCTTTTCGACACGTGGATTTTTACGGTAAAACGGGAATACCGTGGCTGGTCTTCGATTCACCATCGCTGGAGAGTGGTGCACCATGGTACTGTTCTGTTTCAAATCCATGCACGCATTTCTAAATGTCGTACGGCACTGTTTCGCCATTTCGGACAGATGTTGCACCTTGCACCGTGGATGTTGCACCCTGTAAATATCGATTATTCGGACGGCCATAACTTCTGGCTCGTTTAGAGTTACGGGAGCCATAACCTGTCAAAACGAAGGCCTCGATGAGTTCTACGGCTTTGACAGCTTTCAGCCGTCAATGGAAAGATTAATGCCCAAAAAGGACAACTCGAATCTCATTCGGGTCTCGTAAGTTTTTTACCCTTCGTTTTTTCGACACGTGGATTTTTACGGTAAAACGGGATTACCGTGGCTCGTCTTCGATTTACCATCGCAAGAGAGTGGTGCACCATGGTACTGTTCCGTTTCAAATCCATGCACGCATTTCTAAAAGTCATACGGCACTGTTTCACCATTTCGGACGGATGTTGCACCTTGCACCGTGGATGTTGCACCCTATAATAGATATCGATTATTCGGACGGCCATAACTTCTGGCTCGCTTAGAGTTATGGGAGCCATAACCTGTCAAAACGAAGGCCTCGATGAGTTCTACGGCTTTGACAGCTTTCAGCCGTAAATGGATAGATTAATGCCCAAAAAGGACAACCCGAATCTCAATCGGGTCTCGTAAGCTTTTTACCCTTCGTCTTTTCGACACGTGGATTTTTACGGTAAAACGGGATTACCGTGGCTCGTCTTGGATTTACCATCGCTAGAGAGTGGTGCACCATGGTACTGTTCCGTTTCAAATCCATGCACGCATTTTTAAAAGTCGTACGACACTGTTTCTCCATTTCGGACGGATGTTGCACCTCGCACCGTGGATGTTGCACCCTGTAGATATCGATTATTCGAACGACCATAACTTCTGTCTCGTTTAGAGTTAAAGGAGCCATAACCTGTCAAAACGAAGGCCTCGATGAGTTCTACGGCGTTGACGGCTTTTAGCCGTCAACGGATAGATTAATGCCCAAAAAGAACAACCCAAATCACAATCGGGTCTCGTAATTTGTTTACCCTTCGTCTTTTCGACACGTGGATTTTTACGGTAAAACGGGTTTACCGTGGCTGGTCTTCAATTCACCATCGCTGGAGAGTGGTGCACCATGGTACTGTTCCGTTTCAAATTCATGCACGCATTTCTAAAAGTCGTATGCCACTGTTTCGCCATTTCGGACGGATGTTGCACCTTGCACAGTGGATGTTGCACCCTGTAGATATCGATTATTCGGACGGCCATAACTTCTTGCTCGTTTAGACTTACGAGAGCCATAACCTGTCAAAACGAAGGCCTCGATGAGTTCTACGGCTTTGACAGCTTTCAGCCGTCAACGGATAGATTAATGCCCAAAAAGGACAACCCTAATCTCAATCGGGTCTCGTAAGTTTTTTACCCTTCGTTTTTTCGACACGTGGATTTTTACGGTAAAACGGGATTACCGTGGCTCGTCTTCGATTTACCATCACTGGAGAGTGGTGCACCATGGTACTATTCCGTTTCAAAACCATGCACGCATTTCTAAAAGTCGTACGGCACTGTTTCGCCATTTCGGACGGATGTTGCACCTCGCACCGTGGATGTTGCACCCTGTAGATATCGATTATTCGGACGACCATAACTTTTGGCTCGTTTAGAGTTACGGGAGCCATAACCTGTCAAAACGAAGGCCTCGATGAGTTTTACGGTTTTGACAGCTTTCAGCCGTCAACGGATAGATTAATGCCGAAAAAGGACAACCCAATTCTCAATCGGGTCTCGTAAGTTTTTTACCCTTCATCTTTTCGACACGTGGATTTATACGCTAAAACGGGATTACCGTGGCTGGTCTTCGATTGACCATCGCTGGAGAGTGGTGCACCATGGTACTGTTCCGTTTCAAATCCATGCACGCATTTCTAAAAGTCGTACGACAATGTTTCGCCATTTCGGACGGATGTTGCACCTTGCACCGTGGATATTCCACCCTGTAGATATCGATTATTCGGACGACCATAACTTCTGGCTCGTTTAGAGTTACGGGAGCCATAACCTGTCAAAATGAAGGCCTCGATGAGTTCTACGGCTTTGACTGCTTTCAGCCGTCAACGGATAGATTAATGCCCAAAAAGGAGAACCCGAATCTCAATCGGGTCTCGTATGTTTTTGCCCTTCTTTTTTTCGACACGTGGATTTTTACGGTAAAACAAGATTACCGTGGCTGGTCTTCGATTCACCATCGTTGAAGAGTGGTTCACCATGGTACTGTTCCGTTTCAAATCCATGAACGCATTTCTAAAAGTCGTACGGCACTGTTTCGCCATTTCGGACGGATGTTGCACCACGCACCGTGGATGTTGCACTCTGTAGATATCGATTATTTCGACGGCCATAACTTCAGGCTTGTTTAGAGTTACGGGAGCCATAACCTGTCAAAACGGTGGCCTCGATGAGTTCTATGGCTTTGACGGCTTTCAGCCGTCAACGGATAGATTAATGCCCAAAAAGGACAACCCGAATCTCAATCGGATCTCGTAAGTTTTTTACCCTTCGTTTTTTCAACACGTCGATTTTTACGGTAAAACGGGATTACCGTGGCTCGTCTTCGATTTACCATCGCTGGAGAGTGGTGCACCATGGTACTGTTCCGTTTCAAATCCATGCACACATTTCTAAAAGTCGTACGGCACTGTTTCGCTATTTCAAACGGATGTTGCACCTCGTACCGTGGATGTTGCACCCTGTATATATCGATTATTCGGACGGCCATATCTTCTGGCTCGTTTAGAGTTACGGGAGCCATAACCTGTCAAAACGATAGCCTCGATGAGTTCTACGGCTTTGATGGCTTTCAGCCGTCAACGGATAGATTAATTCCCAAAACGGACAAACCGAATCTCTATCTGGTCTCGTAAGTTTTTTACCCTTCGTCTTTTCGACACGTGGATTTTTACGGTAAAACGGGATGTAACGACCCGTATTTTACGTGTCGATAGGTCGTAGAATTTACAGGTCGTTAGTGTTATGTTATCCCTAGCCTAAGTCGTTTGGGAGGTTAACTTGTGTAGGCAGCTTAAGCTTAGGTCGTGATGGAGTTAGGTCGGTAGAGCGACCTAAGGTAGTTAGCGACCTAGGAAGTTAGGGTCGTGAGGAACGACCTAAGGAGACAGGCCGGTTTAGGTAGATTAGCGACCTATAGGGTATGACGACCTAAGGAAGTTGGCGAGTTAAGCTATGGCCGACCTAAGAGGGCAAGCGAGTCAATGGGTTAGCATGTGACACGAGTTAGGGTGTTCACGTGTTAAGAGTTAGGTCGGTTGAGCGACCTAAGATAGAGGAACGACCTAAGAGAGTGACCGACCTAATGGGAGTTAGCGACCTAAGATAGTGGGCGACCTATAAGGATGAGCGATCTAAGGAATATTGGCTTAGGTCGGGAGGACGAGTTAAAGATAGGTCGTGTGAAGGAGATGTGGTTAGGTCGCGAGCGACTTAGTGGTTAGGTCGTGAGTCGTTAGACCCAGTGTCTGTGGTAGGTCGGGTCTGTTAGGTCGCGCTTGTTTTAGGTCGTTGGGTTTGTTAGATCGCTAAGCCGCGTGAGTCCTTAACCCAGATAGGTCGTATGTTGTTAGGTCGCGTGAAGGCCTGGGGAGTTAGGTCGTTGACTCGGCATTTAGTAAGGTCGGCATAGAGATAGGTCGGCCGTGTTTGTTAGCTCGTATGTCTCTGGGTGGTTAGGCCGTTAGGTCGTTGGAGTGTATAGGTCGGCAGCGACCTATGTTAGGTCGGAGTTTTTAGGTCGGCAACGACCTAAGTCTGGGCGACCTAAGGGTGATTTCAGCCTATAAATAGAGGGGTTTGGCTCACTTTTTGGCACCGGTTTTTGAAGCGACGAAGTGCTGCCATTTTGGAAACTCGACTACAACATTTTCTTCACTTCTTTCTCTAATTCAATCTTGTGCTAACATCCGTCAAGATCGAAGATTGAAGAGCCAAAGTTGAAGATCTTCATCCGACGAAGCTAGATTTCACCATTTCAAGCGAGATTTCGACGAATCGAGCTTGAATCCTTGCTGTCCAGATCTTTAGTCGATAGTTGTTGAAGTGTTTGGGTGATTCGGTGAGTGGTAGTTATCTCTCACGCAGACCCAAAGGAGTATATTGGATTGGTGGCTTGTTTGAGTGTTAAAGTTAGAGATTTCATGCATTTTTCTTAGTTCCAAAACTAGATTCATTACTTTTAAAGATGTTTACCTATGCAAGTTCAATTAACAAGTAATAGAGACAAAACCCATGTTTTATATTTGATAGATCTATGCTAAAATCCATGATTTCATATATGTTAGACTTATGCTCATTTATTTACGAAATTGCCATTATAGTTGATATTGCTTGATTAGATCTTATTTGAATGCTTGATTGTTTGGATGTATGATTGATTTGATTGTCTCGAGTTAGCTTGTAGTTGATTTGGGACAAGATGGTTGAAGATGATTCAAAAGCTAAGTGGAAAGGCTCTTGAATGGTGAAAGCTGCTGTGGCATATGAAGCGGATGATGAAGCTCATATGGATGGGTTCGAGGACTTTGCTATAGTTAGAGGAAGCGAAGTATGATGACGAAATGGACTTTGCCATGATATGTTGAGGCGAAGTATGATGATGAGATGGACTTTGCTAAGATGCGTTGGAGCAAAGCGTGACGTGGAAGCCTTGGTTTAATCCAGACGGGATCATCCCAAGCATGTTGATTACTCGATGATGCGGTTCGAGTTGGTGGATAATGGTGGGCTCGAGAGGTGCTTGAGCTATAAAAGGAATAGTCGTCGAGGAGGATGACTAGAAGGCTGAGATCTTATCGTTATTGAAGGTTCTAGCAAGCTCAAAGCAAGATTATGTTGGGTAGATCCGTTATACCCAGGCGCGGGTCATGATGACGTGCTAGTACTCTGGGTAGATCCGTTATACATAGGCACGGGTCACGGTGACGTGCGGAGTTATGTCTAGAACCGGGGTTGCCATTAGCCCTTGACGGATGGTTGAAAGATGAGTTGGTCATTCAATTAACGATAAAATCAAGGCAATGATAACAATGATAGCCAGAGTCATGGATGTTTGGTTGTACCATCATTTGGTCTCAAGAGCGGTGTTTTCTGGGTGCTTATCTGATCTTGGTTTAGGCCTTGGGGGTTTGTATTTGGAATACATCGACCTTGACTCGAGTGATTCTTGCTTTACTTTAATTATTTGCTTTGCTATGCTTGCTTCTCCTTAGTGTGTGTCTGGGGGTTATCGCTGTAGAAAGAGGTGGAGTGGGATTATTTGGGTTCCTATTCATTTTATCCTTTATGTTCCTTTGGTATGTTTGATAGTTGATTTACTGCTCACTAAGACTGTTGTCTGACTCAAGGTTTTATGTCTCCTCTTATTACCTTGGGCTGTTCATCCATGTTTGGGATGGGCAGACTAGGTGACAGGTGGCAGGTGCTGATCTTAGTGGCTCACGCCGATGACGACGAAGACGAGCAGGAGGCTTTACATATTATTTTCATATTCTATGTACTGGATATTCCGCTGATTGTTGATTATTCTGAGTGCTATGTAGTGAGGCTTCTTGTATTCATGATTCAGACCATGTATAAAGCTATTATGATTAGATGATGATATTCTGTTCTATGGGAGCTTCACTATATTATATTTCTCTATTGTATTTTATCCATGCGCTGTGAGTTTTACGATAGAGTTTGATGTTTTTACCTTACCCTGACAATCGTCCATGGCTGCCTGGCACACTTTCAGCGCACTATTTCCTTGTTTCGGTGCGGGAGTCATGGGCGGTCGTCACATTTGGTATCAGAGCTTTGGTTAATCGATTTTAGCCAACGCTCGCGGACGTAACTACGTATGAGAGACGTAATTGTATTTTGATGGATGATTACTATATATAATATAGTAGTTTAGATGGATTTGAACTCCTTATGTAGTTGTTTCTCAAGGTGTTCTAAATCATTCCTTTTTGTAGATATTAAGGATGAGTCGAAGTGAGAGACAAGCTGCCAGGGAAAGCCGTGCCGCTGGGGGAGCTACTGATTATGGAGCTATGTTTGAAGCTATGATGACTTCCATCATGAGAAGGATACCAGCTTCAGGGCCATCTGTAGATATTGGAGTTCAAGTTCAAGCTCCGAGACCAGTGGATTTTGCCAAGCTCTGTAAGGATTATACTGCTCTTAGAGGGAAGGTTTTCTTAGGGACGGAATCTACTATTAAGGTCCAGAGATGGATAGATGCTTGTAGGAGGATTTTTGGTGATTTAGGAATCGAGGATGCAACTAAGAGGAAGCTTGCATCGAGGCAACTTCAAGGGAGAGCTTCTGATTGGTGGAACTCTATCACCATTGATACTCCAGAAGAAGAGATTTCTTGGGAGCAGTTTCAAGCTAGGTTTGAAGCTAAGTTCATCTCTACTGCTCAGAAGTCTGTTTTGTTTAAGAAGTTTGTTGAGCTCAAGCAAGGCGGGAGGTCGGTTCTGGAATATGTTTCTGAGTTTGAAGCCTTGTCCAAGTATGCTAGATCATATATTGATTCTCCCTATCAGAAGAATGAAAAGTTCGTGACAGGCTTGGATGCTTATCTTGGAAGGCAGTTGGTGGCTCATCTGGACGATCCATTTGAGAAGCTGGTGGAGAAAGCTCTCAGGCACGAGAGTTTGTTTCCTAAGGAAGTATCTGTTGTTGCTGTGACCAAGGAGGAGTCTAAACCACAGCAGGGTGGAAACAAGAAGAGGAAGCAGCAACAGCAGAAGTGTAAGGATGGTCAGAAGAAGCTGAAGGGGGAAAAGACCTGCTATAATTGTCGGCAGAAGGGCCATCTCTCCAAGGATTGCAAGAACCCGAAGGTGTTGTTGAAGTGCTACAACTGTGATAAGCTGGGGCACATTAAGAAGAACTGTCCGGAACCGATAAAGGACAGGCAGGTTGTGCAAGCTTATGCTTTGGGGGCTGTCCCGTCATCTTCGAAAGCTCCTACTGCTGAAGAGAAGGGGAAGAGTGTGGTGGTTCAAGGTACTCTTTCCGTTTGTGGTGTTCCAGTTAGAGTGTTGTTTGATACTGGGGCGTCGCATTCCTTTGTTTGTAATGAGTTGGTGGACCGGTTGGGTTTGGAACCGGATATTGTTGATAGACCATTGGTTGTGACCAATCCAGTTGGGGGTTCGTCTTGTTTGTGTATGGTATGCCGTGGTCTAGTTGTATCGAGTGATGATTGCTCTTTTGTTTGTGATTGTTTTGTTCTGAACTTTGCGGGGTTCGGAATTATTTTGGTATGGACTGGCTTAGGAAGTATGCGGCAAAGGTTGATTGTGAGAGATTGGAGGTGACAGTCGAGAATGTGGAGGGGCGAAAGGTTGTGATACGATGTAAGCATGAAGAAGGCGTCTTCATGAGCTTCATGTATTCGCTGGTTGTTCCACGGGATGGACTGTCATCGATGCCAATCATGAATGGATTCGAGGATGTCTTTGACGAGGTCAAAGGGTTACCGCCGCATAGGGAGATCGAGTTTCGTATCGATCTAATTGAGGGAGCCAGACCTGTTGTGATGCCTCTTAGGCGGATGGCGCCTAGAGAACAGCAAGAGTTGAGGGTGCAGGTTGATGACCTTTTACGGAAAGGATTCATTCGGCGTAGTGTGTCCGAATGGGGTGCACCAGTTGTGTTCGCAACCAAAGCGGATGGATCGTTGAGGTTGTGTGTCGATTATCATAAGCTGAATAAGGTGACTAAGAAGAACAAGTATCCATTGCCGAGAATAGATGACTTGTTTGATCAGCTTCACGAGGCGAAGGTGTTTTCTCAGATGGATTGGGATTTCACCAGTTGAGAGTGGCGAAGGATAGTGTGCCGAAGACTGCTTTTAGGACACCATCCGGGTTTTATGGGTGGCTGGTAATGCCGTTTGGATTGACTAACGCACCAGCATATTTTGTGGATCTTATGAATAGAGTGTTCAGAGATCAGTTGAACAAGTTTGTACTTGTGTTCGTGGATGATATTCTGATTTATTCCAGAACTGAGGAAGAGCACAAGACGCACTTGCGTATTGTTTTGGAAATCTTGCGGAAACATCAGCTGAAGGCTAAGTTTTCGAAGTGTCACTTCTGGAAGAGTGAAGTGAGATTCTTAGGCCATGTTATTTCTGGAAATGGAGTAGCGGTTGATCCCGCTAAGGTGGCAGCGATCCAGGATTGGGTCAGACCTAAGAATGCATCAGATGTGAGAAGTTTTCTTGGACTAGCAGGATATTATCGACGGTTTATCAAAGACTTTTCCAAGATAGCTGCACCATTGACAGGATTGACGAAGAAGAATTAGGTATTCAGTTGGGATGCTAAGTGTGAGCAAGCCTTTGGAATCCTGAAAGAGCGACTGACGAGTGCTCCTGTTTTGACTATTCCAAGTGGGAATGATGAGATGGTGGTTTACACCGATGCATGTGGTACTGGACTTGGAGCAGTGCTAATGCAGAAGGATAAAGTTGTTGCGTACGCGAGTCGACAACTGAAGCCGCATGAAAGGAATTACCCGACTCATGATTTGGAGTTAGCGGCAATTGTGTTTGCCCTGAAGATGTGGAGACATTATCTATTGGGGGTTCGATTCGAGTTGTTTACGGATCACAAGTCGTTGAAGTATCTTTTCTCCCAAAAGGATTTGAATCTTCGGCAGCAACGATGGCTAGAGTTTTTAGCATCATATGATTTTGGTATAGCTTATACTCCGGGAAAAGGTAACGCAGTAGCTGATGCGTTGAGTCGAAGACATGCGGGATTGGGAGTCATGTTTTCGGAATGGAAGAGTCTCGAGTATTTGGCTGGATTTGATTTCAGGCCTAGATGTGAATTGGAACCTGAAATGTTGGCAAACTTATCGATAAGGCCTACTCTTGTGGAAAGGATTGGCGAGAGCCAAAAGCGAGACGATAAGCTTGTCAAGATTATCCGTGATTTGGAATCTGGATTGGAACCAGAGAAGGATAAAGGATTTGAGGTCGATCAAGAGGGTTGGCTTCGCAAGCAAGGACGACTGGTTGTTCCCGATATCAATGAATTGAGAGAGGAAGTTCTAAGGGAAAGTCATCACTCGAAGTTGACAATTCATCCAGGTGGAAAGAAGATGTATCGGGATATGAAGAGAACCTATTACTGGGAAGGTATGAAGAAGGATGTTGGAAATTTTATTTCCAAGTGCATGAACTGCCAGATGGTTAAAGCAGAGCAGAAGAAGCCCAGTGGGTTGCTTCAGCCATTAGAAGTTCCTACATGGAAGTGGAAGCAGATATCGATGGATTTTATCGATGGTTTACCTAGAACGAGAGCGAGAAATGAAGGGATTTGGGTCATTGTAGATCGTTTGACCAAGAGTGCAATTTTCATTCCTGTTCGATCAACTAGGACTGCGTCAAAGTTGGCTGAATTGTATGTTCAGTGGATAGTTCGATTCCACGGTATTCCAAAGAGTATAGTGAGCGATCGAGACCCATTGTTCACTAGTGGATTTTGGAAGAGCTTCCAGGAGGTTTTGGGAACTGAGTTGTGTTTGAGTACAACTTATCATCCCCAAACAGATGGTCAGACTGAGAGGGTCAACCGAGTTTTGGAAGATCTTCTGAGGGCATGTGTTTTGGATTTCGGAGGATCATGGGAAGATCATCTTCATTTGGCGGAGTTTGCATATAATAACAGTTACCAGTCAAGTATTGGTATGGCACCATATGAAGCCTTGTATGGAAGACCGTGCAACTCTCCGACATGTTGGTTGGAAACTGGAGAAAAGCTGATACTTGGGCCTGAGATGATTCGTCAGACTTCGGATTGTATAGAGATCATTCGGCAACGAATGAAGGCAGCCCAGGATCGTCAGAAAAGTTATGCAGATAAACGTCGAAAGGAGTTGGAGTTCGGCATAGGTGACATGGTTTTTGTGAAGATTTCTCCATTGAAGAATGTTATTCGATTCGGGAAGAATGGAAAATTGATCCCGAGATTTGTTGGACCATTCCCGATTATCGAGCGAATTGGAAAGCTCGCTTATAGAGTGGAGTTACCGGAAAAGATGGCGGGTGTGCACAATGTTTTTCATGTATCTTATCTACGGAAGTATGTGCACGACTCGAGCACAGTGGTTTCAGCTGATAGCTGTGAAGATTTGGAGGTTGATCCAGTTGTTAGAAGACCTCGTAAGCCGCTTCGTATTGTTGAAACCGATACGAAACAGCTTAGGAGGAAGACGATTACGTTGCTCAAGATACAATGGAGTGAAGATGTTAACGACTGTACGTGGGAGGAGGAAGAGAGGATGAAGGCAGCTCATCCCGAACTCTTCGAGGTGTGGCCCTAAGGTGTCGTGACATCTCATGAATTTGTAACTTGATTCCTATCTTAGAATTCTGCATGCTAGGTTAGAATTGGATGCATGATTTGTTGATTGCTATGGATGGTAGGCATGCGGAATATCTTTGATTGCTGTTGTTTGCTTGGAATTTCGAGGGCGAAATTCCTACGGGGGAGAGAATGTAACGACCCGTATTTTACGTGTCGATAGATCGTAGAATTTACAGGTCGTTAGTGTTATGTTATCCCTAGCCTAAGTCGTTTGGGAGGTTAACTTGTGTAGGCAGCTTAAGCTTAGGTCGTGATGGAGTTAGGTCGGTAGAGCGACCTAAGGTAGTTAGCGACCTAGGAAGTTAGGGTCGTGAGGAACGACCTAAGGAGATAGGCCGGTTTAGGTAGATTAGTGACCTATAGGGTATGACGACCTAAGAAAGTTGGCGAGTTAAGCTATGGCCGACCTAAGAGGGTAAGCGAGTCTGCGGGTTAGCATGTGACACGAGTTAGGGTGTTAACGTGTTAAGAGTTAGGTCGGTTGAGCGACCTAAGATAGAGGAACGACCTAAGAGAGTGACCGACCTAATGGGAGTTAGCGACCTAAGATAGCGGGCGACCTATAAGGATGAGCGATCTAAGGAATATTGGCTTAGGTCGGGAGGACGAGTTAAAGATAGGTCGTGTGAAGGAGATGTGGTTAGGTCGCGAGCGACTTAGTGGTTAGGTCGTGAGTCGTTAGACCCTGTGTCAGTGGTAGGTCAGGTCTGTTAGGTCGCGCTTGTTTTAGGTCGTTGGGTTTGTTAGATCGCTAAGCCGCGTGAGTCCTTAACCCAGATAGGTCGTATGTTGTTAGGTCGCGTGAAGGCCTGGGGAGTTAGGTCGTTGACTCGGCATTTAGTTAGGTCGGCATAGAGATAGGTCGGCCGTGTTTGTTAGCTCGTATGTCTCTGGGTGGTTAGGCCGTTAGGTCGTTGGAGTGTATAGGTCGGCAGCGACCTATGTTAGGTCGGAGTTTTTAGGTCGGCAACGACCTAAGTCTGGGCGACCTAAGGGTGATTTCAGCCTATAAATAGAGGGGTTTGGCTCACTTTTTGGCACCGGTTTTTGAAGCGACGAAGTGCTGCCATTTTGGAAACTCGACTACAACATTTTCTTCACTTCTTTCTCTACTTCAATCTTGTGCTAACATCCGTCAAGATCGAAGATCAAGATCGAAGATTGAAGAGCCAAAGTTGAAGATCTTCATCCGACGAAGCTAGATTTCACCATTTCAAGCGAGATTTCGACGAATCGAGCTACAATCCTTATTGTCCAAATATTTAGTTGATAGTTGTTGAAGTGTTTGGGTGATTCGGTGAGTGGTAGTTATCTCTCACGCGGATCCAAAGGAGTATATTGGATTGGTGGCTTGTTTGAGTGTTAAAGTTAGAGATTTCATGCATTTTTCTTAGTTCCAAGACTAGATTCATTGCTTTTAAAGATGTTTACCAATGCAAGTTCAATTAACAAGTTATAGAGACAAAACTCATGTTTTATATTTGATAGATCTATGCTAAAATCCATGATTTCATATATGTTAGACTTATGCTCATTTATTTACGAAATTGCCATTATAGTTGATAATGATTGATTAGATCTTGTTTGAATGCTTGATTGTTTGGATGTATGATTGATTTGATTGTCTCGAGTTAGCTTGTAGTTGATTTGGGACAAGATGGTTGAAGATGATTCAAAAGCTAAGTGGAAAGGCTCTTGAATGGTGAAAGCTATTGTGGCATATGAAGCGGATGATGAAGCTCATATGGATGGGTTCGAGGACTTTGCTATAGTTAGAGGAAGCGAAGTATGATGACGAAATGGACTTTGCCATGATATGTTGAGGCGAAGTATGATGATGAGATGGACTTTGCTAAGATGCGTTGGAGCAAAGCATGATGTGGAAGCGTTGGTTTAATCTAGACGGGATCATCCCAAGCATATTGATTACTCGATGATGCGGTTCGAGTTGGTGGATAATGGTGGGCTCGAGAGGTGCTTGAGCTATAATAGGAATAGTCGTCGAGGAGGATGACTAGAAGGCTGAGATCTTATCGTTATTGAAGGTTCTAGCAAGCTCAAAGCAAGAGTACGTTGGGTAGATCCGTTATACCCAGGCGCGGGTCATGATGACGTGCTAGTACTCTGGGTAGATCCGTTATACCTAGGCACGGGTCATGGTGACGTGCGGAGTTATGTCTAGAACCGGGGTTGCCATTAGCCCTTGACGGATGGTTGAAAGATGAGTTGGTCATTCAATTAACGATAAAATTAAGGCAATGACAACAGTGATAGCCAGAGTCATGGATGTTTGGTTGTATCATCATTCGGTCTCAAGAGCGGTGTTTTCTGGGTGCTTATCTGATCTTGGTTTAGGCCTTGGGGGTTTGTATTTGGAAAACATCGACCTTGACTCGAGTGATTCTTGCTTTACTTTAATTATCTGCTTTGCTATGCTTGCTTCTCCTTAGTGTGTGTCTGGGGGCTATCACTGTAGAAAGAGGTGGAGTAGGATGATTTGGGTTCCTATTCCTTTTATCCTTTATGTTCCTTTGGTACGTTTGATAGTTGATTTACTTCTCACTAAGACTGTTGTCTGACTCAAGGTTTTATGTCTCCTCTTATTACCTTGGGTTGTTCATCCATGTTGGGGATGGGCAGACTAGGTGACAGGTGGCAGGTGCTGATCTTAGTGGCTCACGCGGATGATGACGAAGACGAGCAGGAGGCTTTACATATTATTTTCATATTCTACGTACTGGATATTTCGCTGATTGCTGATTACTTTGAGTGCTATGTAGTGAGGCTTCTTGTATTCATGATTCAGACCATGTATAAAGCTATTATGATTAGATGATGATATTCTGTTCTATGGGAGCTTCACTATATTATATTTCTCTATTGTATTTTATCCATGCGCTGTGAGTTTTACGATAGAGTTTGATGTTTCTACCTTACCCTGACAATCGTCCATGGCTGCCAGGCACACTTTCAGCGCACTATTTCCTTGTTTCGGTGCGGGAGTCATGGGCGGTTGTCACACGGGATTACCGTGGCTCGTCTTCGTTTCATCGTCACTGGAGAGAGGTGCACCATGGCACTGTTCCGTTTCAAATCAATTCACGCATTTCTAAAAGTTGTACGGCACTGTTTCGCCATTTCGGACGGATGTTGCACCTTGCACCGTGGATGTTGCACCCTGTAGATATCGATTTTTCAGACGGTCATAACTTCTGGCTCGTTTAGAGTTACGGGAGCCATAACCTATCAAAACGAAGGCCTCGATGAGTTCTACGGCTTTGACAGCTTTTAGCCGTCAACGGATAGATTAATGCCCAAAAAGGACAACTCGAATCTCAATCGGGTCTCGTAAGTTTTTTCCCTTCGTTTTTTCGACACGTGGATTTTTACGGTAAAACGGGATTACCGTGGCTCGCCTTCGATTTACCATTGCTGGAGAGTGGTGCACCATGGTACTGTTCTGTTTCAAATCCATGCACGCATTTCTAAAAGTCGTACGGCACTGTTTCGCCATTGCGGACGGATGCTGCACCTTGCACCGTGGATGTTGCACCCTATAGATATCGATTATTCGGACGGCCGTAACTTCTGACTCGTTCAGAGTTACGGAAGCCATAACCTGTCAAAACGAAGGCGTCGATGAGTTCTACGGCTTTGACAATTTTCAGCCGTCAACGGATAGATTAATGCCCAAAAAGGACAACCCCAATCTCAATCGGGTCTCGTAAGTTTTTTACCCTTCGTCTTTTCGACACGTGGATTTTTACGGTAAAATGGGATTACCGTGGCTGGTCTTCGATTCACCAACGCTGGAGAGTGGTGCACCATGGTACCGTTCCGTTTCAAATCCATGCACGCATTTCTAAAAGTCGTACGACACTTTTTCGCTATTTCGGACGGATGTTTCACCTTGCACCGTGGATGTTGCACCCTGTAGATATCGATTATTCGGACGGCCAAAACTTCTGGCTCGTTTAGAGTTACGGGAGCCAAAACTTGTCGGAAAAAAGGCCTCGATGAGTTCTACGGCTTTGACAGCTTTCAACCGTCCACGGATAGACTAATGCCCATAAAGGACAACCCGAATCTCAATCGGGTCTCGTAAGTTTTTTACCCTTCGTTTTTCGACACGTGGATTTTTACGGTAAAACGGGATTACCGTGGCTCGTCTTCGATTTACCCTCGCTGGAGAGTGGTGTACCATCATACTGTTCCGTTTCAAATCCATGCACGCATTTCTAAAAGTCGTACGGCACTGTTTCGCCATTTCGGATGGATGTTGCACCTCGCACCGTGGATGTTACACCCTGTAGATATCGATTATTCGGACGGCCATAACTTCTGGCTCGTTTAGAGTTACGGGATCCATAACCTGTCAAAACGAAGGCCTCGATGAGTTATACGGCTTTGTCATCTTTCAGCCGTCAACGGACAGATTAATGCCCAAAAAGGACAACCCGAATCTCAATCGGGTCTCGTAAGTTTTTTACCCTTCGTCTTTTCGACACGTGGATTTTTACGGTAAAACGGGATTACTGTGGCTCGTCTTCGATTTACCATCGCTGGAGAGTGGTGCACCATGGTACTGTTCCGTTTCAAATCCATGCACGCATTTCTAAAAGTCGTACGACACTGTTTCGCCATTTCGGACGTATGTTGCACCTCGCACCGTGGATGTTGCACCCTGTAGATATTGATTATTCGGACGGCCATAACTTCTGGCTCGTTTAGAGTTATGGGAGCCATAACCTGGCAAAACGAAGGCCTCGATGAGTTCTACGGCTCTGATAGCTTTCAGCTGTCAACGGATAGATTAATTCCCAAAAAGGACAACCCAAATCTCAATCGGGTCTCGTAAGTTTTTTACCCTTCGTCTTTTCGACACGTGGATTTTTACGGTAAAACGGGATTACCGTGGCTGGTCTTCGATACACCATCGCTGGGGGGTGGTGCACCATGGTACTGTTCCATTTCAAATCCATGCACGCATTTCTAAAATTCGTACGGCACTGTTTCGCCATTTCGGACGGATGTTGCACCTCGCACCGTGGATGTTGCACCCTGTAGATATCGATTATTCGGACGGCCAAAACTTCTGGCTCGTTTAGAGTTACGGGATCCATAACCTGTCAAAACGAAGGCCTCGATGAGTTATACGGCTTTGTCAGCTTTCAGCCGTCAACGGATAGATTAATGCCCAAAAAGGATAACCCGAATCTCAATCGGGTCTCGTAAGTTTTTTACCCTTCGTCTTTTCGACACGTGGATTTTTACGGTAAAACGGGATTACTGTGGCTCGTCTTCGATTCACCATCGCTGGAGAATGGTGCACCATGGTACTGTTCCGTTTCAAATCCATGCACGCATTTCTAAAAGTCGTACGGCACTGTTTCGCCATTTCAGACGGATGTTGCACCTGGCACCGTGGATGTTGCACCCTGTAGATATCGATTATTCGGACAGCCATAACTTCTGGCTCGTTTAGAGTTACGGGAGCCATAACCTGTTAAAACGAAGGCCTCGATGAGTTCTACGGCTTTGACAGGTTCAGCCATCAATGGATAGATTAATGCCTAAAAAGGACAACCCGAATCTCAATCGGGTCTCGTAAGTTTTTTACCCTTCGTTTTATCGACACGTGGATTTTTACGGTAAAACGGGATTACCGTGGCTCGTCTTCGATTTACCATCGCTGGAGAATGGTGCACCATGGTACTGTTCCGTTTCAAATCCATGCACGCATTTCTAAAAGTCGTACGACACTGTTTCGCCATTTCGGACGTATGTTGCACCTCGCACCGTGGATGTTGCACCCTGTAGATATTGATTATTCGGACGGCCATAACTTCTGGCTCGTTTAGAGTTATGGGAGCCATAACCTGTCAAAACGACGGCCTCGATGAGTTCTACGGCTCTGACAGGTTCAGCCATCAATGGATAGATTAATGCCTAAAAAGGACAACCCGAATCTCAATCGGGTCTCGTAAGTTTTTTACCCTTCGTCTTTTCGACACGTGGATTTTTACGGTAAAACGGGATTACCGTGGCTGGTCTTCGATACACCATCGCTGGGGGGTGGTGCACCATGGTACTGTTCCATTTCAAATCCATGCACGCATTTCTAAAATTCGTACGGCACTGTTTCGCCATTTCGGACGGATGTTGCACCTCGCACCGTGGATGTTGCACCCTGTAGATATCGATTATTCGGACGGCCATAACTTCTGGCTCGTTTAGAGTTATGGGATCCATAACCTGTCAAAACGAAGGCCTCGATGAGTTATACGGCTTTGTCAGCTTTCAGCCGTCAACGGATAGATTAATGCCCAAAAAGGACAACCCGAATCTCAATCGGGTCTCGTAAGTTTTTTACCCTTCGTCTTTTCGACACGTGGATTTTTACGGTAAAACGGGATTACCGTGGCTGGTCTTCGATTCACCATCGCTGGAGAGTGGTGCACCATGGTACTGTTCCGTTTCAAATCCATGCACGCATTTCTAAAAGTCGTACGGCATTGTTTCGCCATTTCGGACGGATGTTGCACCTCGCACCGTGGATGTTGCACCCTGTAGATATCGATTATTCGAACGGCCATAACTTCTGGCTCGTTTAGAGTTACGGGAGCCATAACCTGTCAAAACGATGGCCTCGATGAGTTCTACGGCTTTGACTGCTTTCAGCCGTCAATGGAAAGATTAATGCCCAAAAAGGAAAACCCGAATCTCATTCGGGTCTCGTAAGTTTTTTACCCTTCGTTTTTTCGACACGTGGATTTTTAAGGTAAAACGGGATTACCGTGGCTCGTCTTCGATTTACCATCGCAAGAGAGTGGTGCACCATGGTACTGTTCTGTTTCTAATCCATGCACGCATTTCTAAAAGTCGTACGACACTGTTTCGCCATTTCGGACGGATGTTGCACCTTGCACCGTGGATGTTGCACCCTATAATAGATATCGATTATTCGGACGGCCATATCTTCTGGCTCGTTTAGTGTTACGGGAGCCATAACCTGTCAAAACGAAGGCCTCGATGAGTTCTACGGCTTTGACAGCTTTCAGCCGTAAATGGATAGATTAATGCCCAAAAAGGACAACCCGAATCTCAATCGGGTCTTGTAAGCTTTTTACCCTTTGTCTTTTCGACACGTGGATTTTTACGGTAAAACGGGATTACCGTGGCTCGTCTTCGATTTACCATTGCAAGAGAGTGGTGCACCATGGTACTGTTTCGTTTCAAATCCATGCACGCATTTCTAAAAGTCGTACGGCACTGTTTCGCCATTTCGGACGGATGTTGCACCTCGCACCGTGGATGATGCACCCTGTAGATATCGATTATTCGAACGGCCATAACTTCTGGCTCGTTTAGAGTTACAGGAGCCATAACCTATCAAAATGATGGCCTCGCTGAGTTCTACGGCTTTGACGACTTTCAGCCGTCAACGGATAGATTAATGCCCAAAAAGGACAACCCAAATCTCAATCGCGTCTCGTAAGTTTTTTACCCTTCGTCTTTTCGACACGTGGATTTTTACGGTAAAACGGGATTACCGTGGCTCGTCTTCGATTTACCATTGCAAGAGAGTGGTGCACCATGGTACTGTTTCGTTTCAAATCCATGCACGCATTTCTAAAAGTCGTACGGCACTGTTTCGCCATTTCGGACGGATGTTGCACCTCGCACCGTGGATGTTGCACCCTGTAGATATCGATTATTCGAACGGCTATAACTTCTGGCTCGTTTAGAGTTACGGGAGCCATAACCTATCAAAACGATGGCCTCGATGAGTTCTACGGCTTTGACTGCTTTCAGCCGTCAACGGAAAGATTAATGCCCAAAAAGGAAAACCCGAATCTCATTCGGGTCTCGTAAGTTTTTTACCCTTCGTTTTTTCGACACGTGGATTTTTAAGGTAAAACGGGATTACCGTGGCTCGTCTTCGATTTACCATCGCAAGAGAGTGGTGCACCATGGTACTGTTCTGTTTCTAATCCATGCACGCATTTTTAAAAGTCGTACGACACTGTTTCGCCATTTCGGACGGATGTTGCACCTTGCACCGTGGATGTTGCACCCTATAATAGATATCGATTATTCGGACGGCCATATCTTCTGGCTCGTTTAGTGTTACGGGAGCCATAACCTGTCAAAACGAAGGCCTCGATGAGTTCTACGGCTTTGACAGCTTTCAGCCGTAAATGGATAGATTAATGCCCAAAAAGGACAACCCGAATCTCAATCGGGTCTTGTAAGCTTTTTACCCTTTGTCTTTTCGACACGTGGATTTTTACGGTAAAACGGGATTACCGTGGCTCGTCTTCGATTTACCATTGCAAGAGAGTGGTGCACCATGGTACTGTTTCGTTTCAAATCCATGCACGCATTTCTAAAAGTCGTACGGCACTGTTTCGCCATTTCGGACGGATGTTGCACCTCGCACCGTGGATGATGCACCCTGTAGATATCGATTATTCGAACGGCCATAACTTCTGGCTCGTTTAGAGTTACAGGAGCCATAACCTATCAAAATGATGGCCTCGCTGAGTTCTACGGCTTTGACGACTTTCAGCCGTCAACGGATAGATTAATGCCCAAAAAGGACAACCCAAATCTCAATCGCGTCTCGTAAGTTTTTTACCCTTCGTCTTTTCGACACGTGGATTTTTACGGTAAAAGGGGATTACCGTGGCTGGTCTTCGATTCACCATCGCTGGAGAGTGGTGCACCATGGTACTGTTCCGTTTCAAATCCATGAACGCATTTGTTAAAGTCGTACGGCACTGTATCGCCATTTTGGATGGATGCTGCACCTTGCACCGTGGATGTTGCACCCTATAGATATCGATTATTCGGACGGCCATAAATTCTGGCTCGTTTAGATTTAGGGGAGACATAATCTGTCAAAACGAAGGCCTTGATGATTTCTACGGCTTTGACAGCTTTCAGCCGTTAACGGATAGATTAATGCCCAAAAAGGACAACCCGAATCTCAATCGGGTCTCGTAAGTTTTTTCCCTTCGTTTTTTCGACACGTGGATTTTTACGGTAAAACGGGATTACCGTGGCTCGTTTTCGATTTACCATCGCTGGAGAGTGGTGCACTATGGTAATGTTCCGTTTCAAATCCATGCGCGCATTTCTAAAAGTCGTACGGCACTGTTTCGCCATTTCGGACCGATGTTGCACCTCACACCGTGGATGTTGCACCCTATAGATATCGATTATTTGGACGGCCATAACTTCTGACTCGTTTAGATTTACGGGAGCCGTAACCTATCAAAACGAAGGTCTCGATGAGTTTTACATCATTGATAGCTTTCAGCCGTCTACGGATAGTTTAATGCCCAAAAAAGACAACCCCAATCTCAATCGGGTCTCGTAATTTTTTTACCCTTCGTCTTTTCGACACGTGGATTTTTACGGTAAAAAGGGATTACCGTGGCTGGTCTTCGATTCACCAATGCTGGAGAGTGGTGCACCATGGTACTGTTCCGTTTCAAATCTATGCACGCATTTCTAAAAGTCGTACGGCACTTTTTCGCCATTTCGGACGGATGTTGCACCTTGCACCGTGGATGTTGCACCCTGTAGATATCGATTATTCCGACAGCCATAACTTCTGGCTCGTTTAGAGTTACGGGAGGCATAACCTGTCAAAACGAAGGCCTCGATGAGTTCTACGGCTATGACAGCTTTCAGCCGTCCACGGATAGATTAATGCCCATAAAGGACAACCCGAATCTCAATCGGGTCTCGTAAGTTTTTTACCCTTCGTTTTTCGACACGTGGATTTTTACGGTAAAACGGGATTACCGTGGCTCGTCTTCGATATACCATCGTTATAGGGTGGTGTACCATCGTACTGTTCTGTTTCAAATCCATGCACGCATTTCTAAAAGTCGTACGGCACTGTTTCGCCAATTCGGACGGATGTTGCACCTCGCACCGTGGATGTTGCACCCTATAGATATCGATTATTCGGACGACCATAACTTCTGGCTCGTTTAGAGTTACGGGAGCCATAGCCTGTCAAAACGAAGGCCTCGATGAATTCTACGGCTTTGACGACTTTCAGCCGTCGACGGATAGATTAATGCCCAAAAAGGACAACCCGAATCTCAATCGAGTCTCGTAAGTTTTTTACCCTTCGTCTTTTCGACACGTGGATTTTTACGGTAAAACGGGATTACCGTGGCTGGTCTTCAATTCACCATCGCTGGAGAGTGGTGTGCCATGGTACTGTTCCGTTTCAAATCTATGCACTCATTTCTAAAAGTCGTACGACACTGTTTCGCCATTTCGGACGGATGTTGCACCTCGCACCGTGGATGTTGCACCCTGTAGATATCGATTATTCGGACGGCCATAACTTCTGGCTCGTTTAGAGTTACGGGAGCCTTAACCTGTCAAAACAAAGGCCTCGATGAGTTCTACGGCTTTGACAGCTTTCAGCCGTCAACGGATAGATTTAGGCCCAAAAAGGACAACCCAAATCTCTATCGGGTCTCGTAAGTTTTTTACCCTTCGTCTTTTCGACACGTGGATTCTTACGGTAAAACGGGATTACCGTGGCTGGTCTTCGATTCACCATCGCTGGAGAGTGGTGCACCATGGTACTGTTCCGTTTCAAATCCATGCACGCATTTCTAAAAGTCGTACGGCACTGTTTTGCCATTTCGGACGGATGTTGCACCTTGCACCGTGGATGTTGCACCCTGTAGATATCGATTATTCGGACGACCATAACTTCTGGCTCGTTAAGAGTTACGAGAGCCATAACCTGTCAAAACGAAGGCCTCGATGAGTTCTACGGCTTTGACAGCTTTCAGCCGTCAACGGATAGATTAATGCCCAAAAAGGACAACCCGAATCTCATTCGGGTCTCGTAAGTTTTTTACCCTTCGTTTTCTCGACACGTGAATTTTTACGGTAAAACGGGATTACCATGGCTCGCCTTCGATTTACCATCGCAAGAGAGTGGTGCATCATGGTACTGTTCCGATTCAAATCCATGCACGCATTTCTAAAAGTCGTACGGCACTGTTTCGCCATTTCGGACGGATGTTGCACCTTGCACCGTGGATGTTGCACCCTATAGATATCGATTATTCGGACGGCCATAACTTCTGGCTCGTTTAAAGTTACGGGAGCCATAACCTGTCAAAACGAGGGCCTCGATGAGTTCTACGGCTTTGATAGCTTTCAGCCGTCAACGGGTAGATTAATGCCCAAAAAGGACAACCCGAATCTCAATCGGGTCTCGTAAGTTTTTTACCCTTCGTTTTTTCGACACGTGGATTTTTACGGTAAAACGGGATTACCGTGGCTCGTCTTCGATTTACCATCGCTGGAGAGTGGTGCACCATGGTACTGTTCCGTTTGAAATCCATGCACGCATTTCTAAAAGTCGTACGACACTGTTTCGCCATTTCGGACGTATGTTGCACCTCGCACCGTGGATGTTGCACCCTGTAGATATTGATTATTCGAACGGCCATAACTTCTGGCTCGTTTAGAGTTACGGGAGCCATAACCTGTCAAAACGATGGCCTCGATGAGTTCTATGGCTTTGACGGCTTTCAGCCATCAACGGATAGATTAATGCCCAAAAAGGACAAACCGAATCTCAATGGGGTCTCGTAAGTTTTTTACCCTTCATTTTTTCGACACGTGGATTTTTACGTTAAAACGGGATTACCGTGGCTCGTCTTCGATTTATCATCGCTGGATAGTGGTGCACCATGGTACTGTTCCGTTTCAAATCCATGCATGCATTTCTAAAAGTCGTACGACACTGTTTCGCCATTTCGGACAGATGTTGCACCTCGCACCGTGGATGTTGCACCCTATAGATATCGATTATTCGAACGGCCATAACTTCTGGCTCGTTTAGAGTTACGGGAGCCATAACCTGTCAAAACGATGGCCTCGATGAGTTCTACGGCTTTGACTGCTTTCAGCCGTCAATGGAAAGATTAATGCCCAAAAAGGAAAACCCGAATCTCATTCGGGTCTCGTAAGTTTTTTACCCTTCGTTTTTTCGACACGTGGATTTTTAAGGTAAAACGGGATTACCGTGGCTCGTCTTCGATTTACCATCGCAAGAGAGTGGTGCACCATGGTACTGTTCTGTTTCTAATCCATGCACGCATTTTTAAAAGTCGTACGACACTGTTTCGCCATTTCGGACGGATGTTGCACCTTGCACCGTGGATGTTGCACCCTATAATAGATATCGATTATTCGGACGGCCATATCTTCTGGCTCGTTTAGTGTTACGGGAGCCATAACCTGTCAAAACGAAGGCGTCGACGAGTTCGACGGCTTTGACAGCTTTCAGCCATCAACGGATAGATTAATACCCAAAAAGGACAACCCGAATCTCATTCGGGTCTCGTAAGTTTTTTACCCTTCGTTTTTTCGACACGTGGATTTTTACGGTAAAACGAGATTACCGTGGCTCGTCTTCGATTTACCATCGCTGGAGAGTGGTGCACCACGGTACTATTCTGTTTCAAATCCATGCACACATTTTAGAAGTCGTACGGCACTGTTTCGCCATTTCGGACGGATGTTGCACCTCGCACCGTGGATGTTGCACCCTGTAGATATCGATTATTCGAACGGCCATAACTTCTAGCTCGTTTAGAGTTACGGGAGCCATAACCTGTCAAAACGATGGCCTCGATGAGTTCTACGGCTTTGACGGCTTTCAGCCATCAACGGATAGATTAATGCCGAAAAAGGACGACCCGAATCTCAATCGGGTCTCGTAAGTTTTTTACCCTTCGTTTTTTCAACACGTGGATTTTTACGGTAAAACGGGATTACCGTGGCTCATCTTCGATTCACCATCGCTGGAGAGTGGTGCACCATGGTACTGTTCCATTTCAAATCCGTGCACGCATTTCTAAAAGTCGTACGTCACTGTTTTCCCATTTCGGACGGATGTTGCACCTTGCACCGTGGATGTTGCACCCTGTAGATATCGATTATTCGGACGGCCATAACTTCTGGCTCGTTTAGAGTTACGGGAGCCATAACCCGTCAAAACGAAGGCCTCAGTGAGTTCTACGGCTTTGACAGCTTTCAGCTGTCAACGGATAGATTAATGCCCAAAAAGGACAACCCGAATCTCAATCGAGTCTCGTAAGTTTTTTACCCTTCGTCTTTTCGACACGTGGATTTTTACGGTAAAACCGGATTACCGTGGCTCGTCTTCGATTTACCATCGCTGGAGAGTGGTGCACCATGGTACTGTTCCGTTTCAAATCCATGCACACATTTCTAAAAGTCGTACGACACTGTTTCGCCATTTCGGACGGATGTTGCACCTTGCGCCGTGGATGTTGCACCCTGTAGATATCGATTATTCGGACGGCCATAACTTCTGGCTCGTTTAGAGTTACGGGAGCCATAACCTGTCAAAACGATGGCCTCGATGAGTTCTACGGCTTTAACGGCTTTCAGACATCAACGGATAGATTAATGCCCAAAAAGGACAACCCGAATCTCAATCCGGTCTCGTAAGTTTTTTACCCTTCGTCTTTTCGACACGTGGATTTTTTTGGTAAAACGGGATTACCGTGGCTGGTCTTCGATTTACCATCGCTAGGGAGTGGTGCACCACGGTACTGTTCCGTTTCAAATCCATGCACGCATTTCTAAAAGACGTGCGACACTGTTTCACCATTTCGGACGGATGTTGCACCTCGCACCGTCGATGTTGCACCCTATAGATATCGATTATTCGGACGGCCATAACTTCTGGCTCGTTTAGAGTTACGGGAGCCGTAACCTGTCAAAAAGAAGGCCTCAATGAGTTCTATGGCTTTGACAGCTTTCATCCATCAAGAACCACCTCAAACGCCGTCAATCAAGAAGAACAGGATAGACAGAATCCTGCCCCTCTACCTCCATCTAATCAAGATGCCGCTGGGCACCCAGAGCCGTCGGGTCCGGTTACCCGACAAGAATTGCAGTTGTTACTCCAAGAGATGACCCAGAGTCGGCGACAACTAGAAGAACAGCTGCGCGCTAACGCTGAGTTAATTAACAAGCTGGATCGCCAAAAACGAAAAAGATCCATGAGAGATCGTGCTTATCGCTCTTCCAGCGAAAGTTCTTCATCTTCTGATACTGTTCCGTTTCAAATCCATGCACGCATTTCTAAAATTCGTGCGGCACTGTTTCGCCATTTCGGACGGATGTTGCACCTTGCACCGTGGATGTTGCACCCTGTAAATATCGATTATTCGGACGGCCATAACTTCTGGCTCGTTTAGAGTTACGGGAGCCATAACCTGTCAAAACGAAGGCCTCGATGAGTTCTACGGCTTTGACAGCTTTCAGCCGTCAACGGAAAGATTAATGCCCAAAAAGGAAAACCCGAATCTCATTCGGGTCTCGTAAGTTTTTTACCCTTCGTTTTTTCGACACGTGGATTTTGAAGGTAAAACGGGATTACCGTGGCTCGTCTTCGATTTACCATCACTGGAGAGTGTTGCACCATGGTACTGTTCCATTTCAAACCCATGCACGCATTTCTAAAAGTCGTACGGCACTGCTTCGCCATTTCAGACGGATGTTGCACCTCGCACCGTGGATGTTGCACCCTGTAGATATCGATTATTCGGACGGCCATAACTTCTGGCTCGTTTAGAGTTACGGCAGCCATAGCCTGTCAAAACGATGGCCTCGATGAGTTCTACGGCTTTGTCAGCTTTCAGCCGTCAACGGATAGATTAATGCCCAAAAAGAACAACCCGAATCTCAATCGGGTCTCGTAAGTTTTTTACCCTTCGTTTTTTCGACACGTGGATTTTTTCGGTAAAACGGGATTACCTTGGCTCGTCTTCGATTTACCATCGCTGGAGTGTGGTGGACTATGGTACTGTTCTGTTTCAAATCCATGCACGCATTTCTAAAAGCCGTACGGCACTGTTTCGCCATTTCGGACGGATGTTGCACCTCGCACCGTGGATGTTGCACCCTGTAGATATCGATTATTCGAACGGCCATAACTTCTGGCTCGTTTAGAGTTACGGGAGCCATAAACTGTCAAAACAAAGGCCTCGACGAGTTCTACGGCTTTGACAGCTTTCATCCATCAACGGATAGATTAATACCCAAAAGGACAACCCGAATCTCATTCGGGTCTCGTAAGTTTTTTACCCTTCGTTTTTTCGACACGTGGATTTTTACGGTAAAACAGGATTACCGTGGCTCGTCTTCGATTTACCATCGCTGGAGAGTGGTGCACCATGGTACTGTTCCATTTCAAATCCATGCATGCATTTCTAAAAGTCGTACGGCACTGTTTTGCCATTTCGGACGGATGTTGCACCTCGCACCGTGGATGTTGCACCCTGTAGATATTGATTATTCGAACGGCTTTAACTTCTGGCTCGTTTAGAGTTACGGGAGGCATAACCTGTCAAAACGATGGCCTCGATGAGTTTTACTGCTTTGACGGTCTTCAGCCGTCAACGGATAGATTAATGCCCAAAAAGGACAACCCGAATCTCAATCGGGTCTCGTAAGTTTTTTACCCTTCGTTTTTTCGACACGTGGATTTTTACGGCAAAACGGGATTATCGTGGCTCGTCTTCGATTTACCATCGCTGGAGAGTGGTGCACCATGGTACTGTTCCGTTTCAAATCCATGCACGCATTTCTAAAAGTCGTACGACACTGTTTCGCCATTTCGGACGGATTTGCACCTTGCACCGTGGATGTTGCACCCTGTAGATATCGATTATTCGGACGGCCATAACTTCTGGCTCGTTTAGATTTATGGGAGCCATACCCTGTCAAAACGATGGCCTCGATGAGTTCTACGGCTTTGACGGCTTTCATCCGTCAACGGATAGATTAATGCCCAAAAAGGACAACCCGAATCTCAATCGGGTCTCGTAAGATTTTTACACTTCGTCTTTTCGACACGTGGATTTTTACGGTAAAACGGGATTACCGTGGCTCGTCTTCGATTCACCATCGCTGGAGAGTGGTGCACCATGGTACTGTTCCGTTTCAAATCCATGCATGCATTTTCAAAAGTCGTACGACACTGTTTCGCCATTTCGGACGGATGTTGCACATTGCACCGTGGATGTTGCACCGTGTAGATATCGATTGTTCGGACGGCCATAACTTCTGGCTCGTTTAGAGTTACAGGAGCCATAACCTGTCAAAACGAAGGCCTCGATGAGTTCTACGGCTTTGATAGCTTTCAGCCGTCAACGGATAGATTAATGCCCAAAAAGGACAACCATAATCTCAATCGGGTCTCGTAAGTTTTTTACCCTTCGTTTTTTCGACACGTGGTTTTTTATGGTAAAACGGGATTACCGTGGCTCGTCTTCGATTTACCATCGCTGGAGAGTGTTGCACCATGGTACTATTCCGTTTCAAACCCATGCACGCATTTCTAAAAGTCGTACGGCACTGTGTCGCCATTTCGGACGGATGTTGCACCTCGCACCGTGGATGTTGCACCCTGTAGATATCGATTATTCGGACGGCCATAACTTCTGGCTCGTTTAGAGTTACGGGAGCCATAGCCTGTCAAAACGATGGCCTTGATGAGTTCTATGGCTTTGACGGCTTTCAGCCGTCAACGGATAGATTAATGCCCAAAAAGGACAACCCGAATCTCAATCGGGTCTCGTAAGTTTTTTACCCTTCGTTTTTTCGACACGTGGATTTTTACGGTAAAACGGGATTACCTTGGCTCGTCTTCGATTTACCATCGCTGGAGAGTAGTGCACCATGGCACTGTTCCGTTTCAAGTCCATGGACGCATTTCTAAAAGTCGTACGCCACCGTTTCGCCATTTTGGACGGATGTTGCACCTTGAACCGTGGATGTTGCACCCTATAGATATCGATTATTCGGACGTCCATAACTTCTGGCTCCTTTAGAGTTACGGGAGCCATAACCTGTCAAAAAGAAGGCCTCGATGAGTTCTATGGCTTTGACAGCTTTCAGCCGTCAACAGATAGATTAATGCCCAAAAAGGACAACCCAAATCTCAATCGGGTCTCGTAAGGTTTTTACCCTTCGTCTTTTCGACACGTGTATTTTTACGGTAAAACGGGGTTACCGTGGCTGGTCTTCGATTCACCATCGCTGGAGAGTGGTGCACCATGGTACTGTTCCGTTTCAAATCCATGCACGCATTTCTAAAAGTCGTACGCCACTGTTTCGCCATTTTGGACGGATATTGCACCTTGCACCTTGGATGTTGCACCCTATAGATATCGATTATTCGCACGGCCATAACTTCTGGCTCGTTTAGAGTTACGGGAGCCATAACCTGTCAAAACAAAGGCCTCGATGAGTTCTACGGCTTTGACAGCTTTCACCCGTCAACAGATAGATTAATGCCCAAAAAGGTCAACCCGAATCTCATTCGGGTCTCGTAAGTTTTTTACCCTTCGTTTTTTCGACACGTGGATTTTTACGGTAAAACGAGATTACCGTGGCTCGTCTTCGATTTACCATCGCTGGAGAGTGGTGCACTATGGTACTGTTCCGTTTCAAATCCGTGCACGCATTTCTAAAAGTCGTACGGCACTGTTTCGCCATTTTGGACGGATGTTGCACCTCGCACCGTGGATGTTGCACCCTGTAGATATCGATTATTCGAACGGCCATAACTTCTGGCTCGTTTAGAGTTACGGGAGCCATAAACTGTCAAAACGAAGGCCTGGACGAGTTCTACGGCTTTGACAGCTTTCAGCCATCAACGGATAGATTAATACCCAAAAGGACAACCCGAATCTCATTCGGGTCTCGTAAGTTTTTTACCCTTCGTTTTTTCGACACGTGGATTTTTACGGTAAAACAGGACTACCGTGGCTTGTCTTCGATTTACCATCGCTGGAGAGTGGTGCACCATGGTACTGTTCCGTTTCAAATCCATGCACGCGTTTCTAAAAGTCGTACGACACTGTTTCGCCATTTCGGACGGATGTTGCACCTCGCATCGTGGATGTTGCACCCTGTAGATATCGATTATTCGAACGGCCATAACTTCTGGCTCGTTTAGAGTTACGGGAGCGATAACCTGTCAAAACGATGGCCTCGATGAGTTTTACGGCTTTGAAGGCCTTCAGCCGTCAACGGATAGATTAATGCCAAAAAAGGACAACCCGAATCTCAATCGGGTCTCGTAAGTTTTTTACCCTTCGTTTTTTCGACACGTGGATTTTTACGGTAAAACGGGATTATCGAGGCTCGTCTTCGATTTACCATCGCTGGAGAGTGGTGCACCATGGTACTGTTCCGTTTCAAATCCATGCACGCATTTCTAAAAGTCGTACGGCACTGTTTCGCCATTTCGGACGGATGCTGCACCTTGCACCGTGGATGTTGCACCCTGTAGATATCGATTATTCGGACGGCCATAACTTCTGGCTCGTTTAGATTTACGGGAGCCATACCCTGTCAAAACGATAGCCTCTATGAGTTCTACGGCTTTGACGACTTTCATCCGTCAACGGATAGATTAATGCCCAAAAAGGACAACCCGAATCTCAATCGGGTCTCGTAAGTTTTTTACCCTTCGTCTTTTCGACACGTGGATTTTTACGGTAAAACGGGATTACCGTGGCTCGTCTTCGATTCACCATCGCTGGAGAGTGGTGCACCATGGTACTGTTCCATTTCAAATCCATGCACGCATTTCCAAAATTCGTACGACACTGTTTCGCCTTTTCGGACGGATGTTGCACATTGCACCGTGGATGTTGCACCGTGTAGATATCGATTATTCGGACGGCCATAACTTCTGGCTCGTTTAGAGTTACGGGAACCATAACCTGTCAAAACGAAGGCCTCGATGAGTTCTACGGCTTTGATAGCTTTCAGCCGTCAACGGATATATTAATGCCCAAAAAGGACAACCCGAATCTCAATCGGGTCTCGTTAGTTTTTTACCCTTCGTTTTTTCGACACGTGGATTTTTACGGTAAAACTGGACTACCGTGGCTCGTCTTCGATTTACCATCACTGGAGAGTGTTGCACCATGGTACTGTTCCATTTCAAACCCATGCACGCATTTCTAAAAGTCGTACGGCACTGTGTCGCCATTTCGGACGGATGTTGCACCTCGCACCGTGGATGTTGCACCCTGTAGATATCGATTATTCGGACGGCCATAACTTCTGGCTCGTTTAGAGTTACGGGAGCCATATCCTGTCAAAACGATGGCCTCGATGAGTCGTACGGCTTTGACGGCTTTCAGCCGTCAACGGATAGATTAATGCCCAAAAAGGACAACCCGAATCTTAATCGGTTCTCGTAAGTTTTTTACCCTTCGTTTTTTCGACACGTGGATTTTTACGGTAAAACGGGATTACCTTGGCTCGTCTTCGATTTACCATCGCTGGAGAGTGGTGCACCATGGTACTGTTCCGTTTCAAATCGATGCACGCATTTCTAAAAGTCGTACGCCACTGTTTCGCCATTTTGGACGAATGTTGCACCTTGAACCGTGGATGTTGCACCCTATAGATATCGATTATTCGGACGGCCATAACTTCTGGCTCGTTTAGAGTTACGGGAGCCATAACCTGTCAAAAAGAAGGCCTCGATGAGTTCTATGGCTTTGATAGCTTTCAGCCGTCAACGGATAGATTAATGCCCAAAAAGGACAACCCGAATCTCATTCGGGTCTCGTAAGTTTTTTACCCTTCGTTTTTTCGACACGTGGATTTTTACAGTAAAACGGGATTACCGTGGCTCGTCTTCGATTTACCATCACTGGAGAGTGGTGCACCATGGTACTGTTCCGTTTCAAATCCATGCACGCATTTCTAAAAGTCGTATGGCACTGTTTCGCCATTTCGGACGGATGTTGCACCTTGCACCGTGGATGTTGCACCGTGTAGATATCGATTATTCGGACGGCCATAACTTCTGGCTCGTTTAGAGTTACGGGAACCATAACCTGTCAAAACGAAAGCCTCGATGAGTTCTACGGCTTCGATAGCTTTCAGCCGTCAACGGATATATTAATGCCCAAAAAGGACAACCCGAATCTCAATCGGGTCTCGTTAGTTTTTTACCCTTCGTTTTTTCGACACGTGGATTTTTACGGTAAAACTGGACTACCGTGGCTCGTCTTCGATTTACCATCACTGGAGAGTGTTGCACCATGGTACTGTTCCATTTCAAACCCATGCACGCATTTCTAAAAGTCGTACGGCACTGTGTCGCCATTTCGGACGGATGTTGCACCTCGCACCGTGGATGTTGCACCCTGTAGATATCGATTATTCGGACGGCCATAACTTCTGGCTCGTTTAGAGTTACGGGAGCCATATCCTGTCAAAACGATGGCCTCGATGAGTCGTACGGCTTTGACGGCTTTCAGCCGTCAACGGATAGATTAATGCCCAAAAAGGACAACCCGAATCTTAATCGGTTCTCGTAAGTTTTTTACCCTTCGTTTTTTCGACACGTGGATTTTTACGGTAAAACGGGATTACCTTGGCTCGTCTTCGATTTACCATCGCTGGAGAGTGGTGCACCATGGTACTGTTCCGTTTCAAATCCATGCACGCGTTTCTAAAAGTCGTACGACACTGTTTCGCCATTTTGGACGAATGTTGCACCTTGAACCGTGGATGTTGCACCCTATAGATATCGATTATTCGGACGGCCATAACTTCTGGCTCGTTTAGAGTTACGGGAGCCATAACCTGTCAAAAAGAAGGCCTCGATGAGTTCTATGGCTTTGATAGCTTTCAGCCGTCAACGGATAGATTAATGCCCAAAAAGGACAACCCGAATCTCAATCGGGTCTCGTAAGTTTTTTACCCTTCGTTTTTTCGACACGTGGATTTTTACGGTAAAACGGGATTATCGAGGCTCGTCTTCGATTTACCATCGCTGGAGAGTGGTACACCATGGTACTGTTCCGTTTCAAATCCATGCACGCATTTCTAAAAGTCGTACGGCACTGTTTCGCCATTTCGGACGGATGTTGCACCTTGCACCGTGGATGTTGCACCCTGTACATATCGATTATTCGGACGGCCATAACTTCTGGCTCGTTTAGATTTACGGGAGCCATACCCTGTCAAAACGATAGCCTCTATGAGTTCTACGGCTTTGACGACTTTCATCCGTCAACGGATAGATTAATGCCCAAAAAGGACAACCCGAATCTCAATCGGGTCTCGTAAGTTTTTTACCCTTCGTCTTTTCGACACGTGGATTTTTACGGTAAAACGGGATTACCGTGGCTCGTCTTCGATTCACCATCGCTGGAGAGTGGTGCACCATGGTACTGTTCCATTTCAAATCCATGCACGCATTTCCAAAATTCGTACGACACTGTTTCGCCTTTTCGGACGGATGTTGCACATTGCACCGTGGATGTTGCACCGTGTAGATATCGATTATTCGGACGGCCATAACTTCTGGCTCGTTTAGAGTTACGGGAACCATAACCTGTCAAAACGAAGGCCTCGATGAGTTCTACGGCTTTGATAGCTTTCAGCCGTCAACGGATATATTAATGCCCAAAAAGGACAACCCGAATCTCAATCGGGTCTCGTTAGTTTTTTACCCTTCGTTTTTTCGACACGTGGATTTTTACGGTAAAACTGGACTACCGTGGCTCGTCTTCGATTTACCATCACTGGAGAGTGTTGCACCATGGTACTGTTCCATTTCAAACCCATGCACGCATTTCTAAAAGTCGTACGGCACTGTGTCGCCATTTCGGACGGATGTTGCACCTCGCACCGTGGATGTTGCACCCTGTAGATATCGATTATTCGGACGGCCATAACTTCTGGCTCGTTTAGAGTTACGGGAGCCATATCCTGTCAAAACGATGGCCTCGATGAGTCGTACGGCTTTGACGGCTTTCAGCCGTCAACGGATAGATTAATGCCCAAAAAGGACAACCCGAATCTTAATCGGTTCTCGTAAGTTTTTTACCCTTCGTTTTTTCGACACGTGGATTTTTACGGTAAAACTGGACTACCGTGGCTCGTCTTCGATTTACCATCGCTGGAGAGTGGTGCACCATGGTACTGTTCCGTTTCAAATCCATGCACGCATTTCTAAAAGTCGTACGCCACTGTTTCACCATTTTGGACGGATATTGCACCTTGCACCGTGGACGTTGCACCCTATAGATATCGATTATTCGCACGACCATAACTTCTGGCTCATTTAGAGTTACGGGAGCCATAACCTGTCAAAACAAAGGCCTCGATGAGTTCAACGGCTTTGACAGCTTTCACCCATCAACGGATAGGTTAATGCCCAAAAAGGACAACCCGAATCTCATTCGGGTCTCGTAAGTTTTTTACCCTTCGTTTTTTCGACACGTGGATTTTTACAGTAAAACGGGATTACCGTGGCTCGTCTTCGATTTACCATCACTGGAGAGTGGTGCACTATGGAACTGTTCCGTTTCAAATCCGTGCACGCATTTTTAAAAGTCGTACGGCACTGTTTCGCCATTTCGGACGGATGTTTCACCTCGCACCGTGGATGTTGCACCCTGTAGATATCGATTATTCGAACGGCCATAACTTCTGGCTCGTTTAGAGTTACGGGAGCCATAAACTGTCAAAACGAAGGCCTGGACGAGTTCTACGGCTTTGACAGCTTTCAGCCATCAACGGATAGATTAATACCCAAAAGGACAACCCGAATCTCATTAGGGTCTCGTAAGTTTTTTACCCTTCGTTTTTTCGACACGTGGATTTTTACGGTAAAACAGGATTACCGTGGCTCGTCTTCGATTTACCATCGCTGGAGAGTGGTGCACCATGGTACTTTTCCGTTTCAAATCCATGCACGCATTTCTAAATGTCATACGGCACTATTTCTCCATTTCGGACGGATGTTGCACCTCGCACCGTGGATGTTGCACCCTGTAGATATCGATTATTCGAACGGCCATAACTTCTGGCTCGTTTAGAGTTACGGGAGCGATAACCTGTCAAAACGATGGCCTCGATGAGTTTTACGGCTTTGACGGCCTTCAGCCATCAACGGATAGATTAATGTCCAAAAAGGACAACCCGAATCTCAATCGGGTCTCGTAAGTTTTTTACCCTTCGTCTTTTCGACAGGTGGATTTTTACGGTAAAACGGGATTACCGTGGCTCGTCTTCGATTCACCATCGCTGGAGAGTGGTGCACCATGGTACTGTTCCGTTTCAAATCCATGCACGCATTTCCAAAAGTCGTACGACACTGTTTCGCCATTTCGGACGGATGTTGCACATTACACCGTGGATGTTGCATCGTGTAGATATCGATTATTCGGACGGCCATAACTTCTGGCTCGTTTAGATTTACGGGAGCCATAACCTGTGAAAAGGAAGGCCTCGATGAGTTCTACAGCTTTAACAGCTTTCAGCCATCAATGGATAGATTAATGCCCAAAAAGGACAACCCGAATCTCAATCGGGTCTCGTAAGTTTTTTACCCTTCGTCTTTTCGACACGTGGATTTTTACGGTAAAACGGGATTACCGTGGCTGGTCTTCGATTCACCATCGCTGGGGAGTGGTGCACCATGGTACTGTTCCGTTTCGAATCCATGCACGCATTTCTAAAAGTCGTACGGCACTGTTTCGCCATTTCGGACGGATGTTGCGCCTCGCACCGTGGATGTTGCACCCTGTTGATATCGATTATTCGGACGACCATAACTTCTGGCTCGTTTAGAGTTATGGGAGCCATAACCTGTCAAAATGAAGGCGTCGATGAGTTCTACGGCTTTGATAGCTTTCAGCCGTCAGCGGATAGATTAATGCTCGAAAAGGAAAACCCGAATCTCAATCGGGTAACGTAAGTTTTTCACCCTTCGTTTTTTCGGCACGTGGATTTTTGCGGTAAAATGGGATTACCGTGGCTCGTCTTCGATTCACCATCGCTGGAGAGTGGTGCACCATGGTACTGTTCCATTTCAAATCCATGCACGCATTTCTAAATGTCGTACGACACTGTTTCGCCATTTCGGACGGATGTTGCACCTTGCACCGTGGATGTTGCACCCTGTAGATATCGATTATTCGGACGGCCATAACTTCTGGCTCGTTTAGAGTTACGGGTGCCATAACCTGTCAAAACGAAGGCCTCGACGAGTTCTATGGCTTTGACAACTTTCAGCCGTCAACGGATAGATTGATGCCCAAAA
The DNA here is from genome assembly GCA_030765085.1 of Allium cepa. NCBI lineage: Eukaryota > Viridiplantae > Streptophyta > Magnoliopsida > Asparagales > Amaryllidaceae > Allium > Allium cepa. Next base: position 249,035,599 of record CM060930.1, read on the forward strand.
AGGACAACCCGAATCTCATTCGGGTCTCGTAAGTTTGTTACCCTTCGTTTTTTCGACACGTGGATTTTTACGGTAAAACGGGATTACCGTGGCTCGTCTACGATTTACCATCGCTGGAGAGCGGTGCACCATGGTACTGTTCCGTTTCAAATCCATGCACACATTTCTAAAAGTCGTACGGCACTGTTTCGCCATTTCGGACGGATGTTGCACCTCGCACCGTGGATGTTGCACCCTGTAGATATCGATTATTCGAACGGCCATAACTTCTGGGTCGTTTAGAGTTACGGGAGCCATAACCTGTCAAAACGATGGCCTCGATGAGTTCTACGGCTTTGAAGGCTTTCATTCATCAACGGAAAGATTAATGTCCAAAAAGGACAACCCGAATCTCAATCGGGTCTCCTAAGTTTTTTACCCTTCGTTTTTTCGACATGTGGATTTTTACGGTAAAACGTGATTACCGTGGCTCGTCTACGATTTACCATCGCTGGAGAGTGGTGCACCATGGTATTATTCCGTTTCAAATCCATGCACGCATTTCTAAAAGTCGTACGGCACTATTTCTCCATTTCGGACGGATGTTGCACCTCGCACCGTGGATGTTGCACCCTGTAGATATCGATTGTTCGGACGGCCATAACTTCTGGCTCGTTTAGAGTTACGGGAGCCATAACCTGTCAATACGATGGCCTCGATGAGTTCTACGGCTTTGACAGCTTTCAACCATCAACGGATAGATTAATGCCCAAAAAGGACAACCCGAATCTTAATCGGGTCTCGTAAGTTTTTTACCCTTCGTCTTTTCGACACGTGGATTTTTACGGTAAAACGGGATTACCGTGGCTCGTCTTCGATTCACCAGCGCTGGAGAGTGGTGCACCATGGTACTGTTCCGTTTCAAATCCATGCATGCATTTCTAAAAGTCGACGGCACTGTTTCGCCATTTCGGACGGATGTTGCACCTTGCATCGTGGATGTTGCACCCTGTAGATATCGATTATTCGGACGACCATATCTTCTGGCTCGTTTAGAGTTACGAGAGCCATAACCTGTCAAAACGAAGGCCTCGATGAGTTCTACAGTTTTGATGGCTTTCAGCCGTCAATGGATAGATTAATGCCCAAAAAGGACAACCCGAATCTCAATCGGGTCTCCTAAGTTTTTTACCCTTCGTCTTTTCGACACGTGGATTTTTACGGTAAAACGGGATTACCGTGGCTGGTCTTCGATTCACCATCGCTGAGGAGTGGTGCACCATGGTACTGTTCCATTTCAAATCCACGCATGCATTTCAAAAAGTCGTACGACACTGTTTCGCCATTTCGGATGGATGTTGCACCTTGCACCGTGGATGTTGCACCCTGTAGATATCGACTATTCGGACGGCCATAACTTCTGGCTCGTTAAGAGTTACGGGAGTCATAACCTGTCAAAACGAAGGCCTCGATGAGTTCTATGGCTTTGACAGCTTTCAACCGTCAACGGATAGATTAATGCCCAAAAAGGACAACCCGAATCTCAATCGGGTCTCGTAAGTTTTTTACCCTTCGTCTTTTCGACACGTGGATTTTTACGGTAAAACGGGATTACCGTGGCTGGTCTTCGTTTTGCCATCGCTGGGGAGTTGTGCACCATGGTACTGTTCCATTTCAAATCCATGCACGCATTTCTAAAAGTCGTACGGTACTGTTTCTCCATTTCGAACGGATGTTGCACCTCGCACCGTGGATGTTGCACCCTGTAGATATCGATTATTCGGACGGCCATAACTTCTGGCTCGTTTAGAGTTACGGGAGCTATAACCTGTCAAAACGAAGGCCTCGATGAGTTCTACGGCTTGGACAGCGTTCAGCCGTCAACGGATAGATTAATGCCCGAAAAGGACAACCCAAATATCTATCGGGTCTCGTAAGTTTTTTACCCTTCGTCTTTTCGACACGTGGATTTTTACGGTAAAACGGGACTACCGTGGCTGGTCTTCGATTCACTTCGCTGGAGAGTGGTGCACCATGGTACTGTTCCGTTTCAAATCCATGCACGCATTTCTATAAGTCGTACGGCACTGTTTCGCCATTTCGGACGGATGTTGCACCTCGCACCGTGGATGTTGCACCCTGTAGATATCGATTATTCGGACGGCCATAACTTCTGGCTCGTTTAGAGTTACGGGAGCCATAACCTGTCGAAACGAAGGCGACGATGAGTTCTATGGCTTTGACAGCTTTCAGCCGTCAACGGATAGATTAATGCCCGAAAAGGACAAGCCGAATCTCAATCGGGTAACGTAAGTTTTTCACCCTTCGTTTTTTCGACACGTGGATTTTTACGGTAAAAAGGGATTACCGTGGCTCGTCTTCGATTCACCAATGCTGGAGAGTGGTCACCATGGTACTGTTCCATTTCAAATCCATCCAAGTATTTATAAAAGTCGTACGGCACTGTTTCGCCATTTTGGACAGATGTTGCACCTTGCACCGTGGATGTTGCACCCTGTAAATATCGATTATTCGGACGGCCATAACTTCTGCTCGTTTAGAGTTACGGGAGCCATAACTTGTCAAAACGAAGGCCTCGACGATTTCTACGGCTTTGGCAGCTTTCAGACGTCAACGGATAGATTAATGCCCAAAAAGGACAACCCGAATCTCATTCGGGTCTCGTAAGTTTTTACGCTTCGTTTTTTCGACACGTGGATTTTTACGGTAAAACGGGATTACCGTGGCTCGTCTTCGATTAACCATCGCTGGAGAGTAGTGCACCACGGTACTGTTCCGTTTCAAATCCATGCATACGTTTCTAAAAGTCGTACGGCACTGTTTCGCCATTTCGGACGGATGTTGCACCTCGCACCGTGGATGTTGCACCCTGTAGATATCGATTATTCGAACGGCCCTAACTTCTGGCTCTTTTAGAGTTACGGGAGCCATAACCTGTCAAAACGATGGCCTCGATGAGTTCTACGGCTTTGACGGCTTTCAGCCATCAACGGATAGATTAATGTCCAAAAAGGACAACCCGAATCTCGATCGGGTCTCGTAAGTTTTTTACCCTTTGTTTTTTCGACATGTGGATTTTTACGGTAAAACGGGATTACCGTGGCTCGTCTTCGATTTACCATCGCTGGAGAGTGGTGCACCATGGTACTTTTCCGTTTCAAATCCATGCACGCATTTCTAAAAGTCGTACGACACTGTTTCGCCATTTCGGACGGATGTTGCACCTTGCACCGTGGATGTTGCACCCTATAGATATCAATTATTCGGACGGCCATAACTTCTGGCTCGTTTAGAGTTACGGGAGCCATAACCTGTCAAAACGAAGGCGTCGATGAGTTCTACGGCTTTAACAGCTTTCAGCCGTCAACGGATAGATTAATTCCCGAAAAGGACAACCCAAATCTCAACCGGGTAACGTAAGTTTTTCATCCTTCCTTTTTTCGACACGTGGATTTTTACGGTAAAACGGGATTACCGTGGCTCGTCTTCGATTTACCATTGCTGGAGAGTGGTGGACCATGGTACTGTTCCGTTTCAAATCCATGCACGCATTTCTAAAAGTCGTACAACACTGTTTCGCCATTTCGGACGGATGTTGCATCTCGCACCATGGATGTTGCACCCTGTAGATATCGATTATTCGAACGGCCATAACTTCTGGCTCGTTTAGAGTTACGGGAGCCATAACCTGTCAAAACGAAGGCCTCGATGAGTTCTACGGCTTGGACAACGTTCAGCCGTCAACGGATAGATTAATGCCCGAAAAGGACAACCCAAATATCTATCGGGTCTCGTAAGTTTTTTACCCTTCGTCTTTTCGACACGTGGATTTTTACGGTAAAACGGGACTACCGTGGCTGGTCTTCGATTCACTTCGCTGGAGAGTGGTGCACCATGGTACTGTTCCGTTTCAAATCCATACACGCATTTCTAAAAGTCGTACGGCACTGTTTCGCCATTTCGGACGGATGTTGCACCTCGCACCGTGGATGTTGCACCCTGTAGATATCGATTATTCGGACGGCCATAACTTCTGGCTCGTTTAGAGTTACGGGAGCCATAACCTGTCGAAACGAAGGCGACGATGAGTTCTATGGCTTTGACAGCTTTCAGCCGTCAATGGATAGATTAATGCCTGAAAAGGACAAGCCGAATCTCAATCGGGGAACGTAAGTTTTTCACCATTCGTTTTTTCGACACGTGGATTTTTACGGTAAAAAGGGATTACCGTGGCTCGTCTTCGATTCACCAACGCTGGAGAGTGGTCACCATGGTACTGTTCCATTTCAAATCCATGCACGTATTTCTAAAAGTCGTACGGCACTGTTTCGCCATTTCGGACAGATGTTGCACCTTGCACCGTGGATGTTGCACCCTGTAAATATCGACTATTCGGACGGCCATAACTTCTGCTCGTTTGGAGTTACGGGAGCCATAACTTGTCAAAACGAAGGCCTCGACGATTTCTACGGCTTTGGCAGCTTTCAGACGTCAACGGATAGATTAATGCCCAAAAAGGACAACCCGAATCTCATTCGGGTCTCGTAACTTTTTACGCTTCGTTTTTTCGACACGTGGATTTTTACGGTAAAACGGGATTACCGTGGCTCGTCTTCGATTTACCATCGCTGGAGAGTAGTGCACCATGGTACTGTTCCGTTTCAAATCCATGCATACGTTTCTAAAAGTCGTACGGCATTGTTTCGCCATTTCGGACGGATGTTGCACCTCGCACCGTGGATGTTGCACCCTGTAGATATCGATTATTCGAACGGCCCTAACTTCTGGCTCGTTTAGAGTTACGGGAGCCATAACCTGTCAAAACGATGGCCTCGATGAGTTCTACGTCTTTGACGGCTTTCAGCCATCAACGGATATATTAATGTCCAAAAAGGACAACCCGAATCTCGATCGGGTCTCGTAAGTTTTTTACCCTTTGTTTTTTCGACGCGTGGATTTTTACGGTAAAACGGGATTACCGTGGCTCGTCTTCGATTTACCATCGCTGGAGAGTGGTGCACCATGGTACTTTTCCGTTTCAAATCCATGCACGCATTTCTAAAAGTCGTACGACACTGTTTCGCCATTTCGGACGGATGTTGCACCTTGCACCGTGGATGTTGCACCCTATAGATATCAATTATTCGGACGGCCATAACTTCTGGCTTGTTTAGAGTTACGTGAGCCATAACCTGTCAAAACGAAGGCGTCGATGAGTTCTACGGCTTTAACAGCTTTCAGCCATCAACGGATAGATTAATGCCCGAAAAGGACAACCCAAATCTTAACCGGGTAACGTAAGTTTTTCACCCATCGGTTTTTCGACACGTGGATTTTTGCGGTAAAACGGGATTACCGTGGCTCGTCTTCGATTTACCATTGCTGGAGAGTGGTGGACCATGGTACTGTTCCGTTTCAAATCCATGCACGCATTTCTAAAAGTCGTATGGCACTGTTTCGCCATTTCGAACGGATGTTGCATCTCGCACCGTGGATGTTGCACCCTGTAGATATCGATTATTCGAACGGCCATAACTTCTGGCTCGTTTAGAGTTATGGGAGCCATAACCTGTCAAAATGATGGCCTCGATGAGTTCTACGGCTTTGACGGCTTTCAGCCGTCAACGGATAGATTAATGCCCAAAAACGACAACCCGAATCTCAAACGGGTCTCGTAAGTTTTTTACCCTTCGTTTTTTCGACACGTGGATTTGTACGGTAAAACGGGATTACCGTCACTCGTCTTCGATTTACCATCTCTAGAGAGTGGTGCACCATGGTACTATTCCGTTTCAAATCCATGCATGCATTTCTAAAAGTCGTACGGCACTGTTTCGCCATTTCGGACGGATGTTGCACCTCGCACCGTGGATGTTGCACCCAGTAGATATCGATTATTCGGACGGCCATAACTTCTGGCTCGTTTAGATTTACGGGAGCCATACCCTGTCAAAACGATAGCCTCGATGAGTTCTACGGCTTTGACGACTTTCATCTGTCAACGGATAGATTAATGCCCAAAAAGGACAACCCGAATCTCAATCGGGTCTCGTAAGTTTTTTACCCTTCGTCTTTTCGACACGTGGATTTTTACGGTAAAACAGGATTACCGTGGCTCGTTTTCGATTCACCATCGCTGGAGAGTGTTGCACCATGGTACTGTTCCGTTTCAAATCCATGCACGCATTTCCAAAATTCGTACGACACTATTTCGCCTTTTCGGACGGATGTTGCACATTGCACCGTGTAGATATCGATTATTCGGACGTCCATAACTTCTGGCTCGTTTAGAGTTACGGGAGCCATAACCTGTCAAAACGAAGGCCTCGATGAGTTCTACGGCTTTGACAGCTTTCAGCCATCAACGGATAGATTAATGCCCAAAAAGGACAACCCGAATCTCAATCGGTCTCGTTAGTTTTTTACCCTTCGTCTTTTCGACACGTGGATTTTTACGGTAAAACGGGATTACCGTGGCTGGTCTTCGATTCACCATCGCTGAGGAGTGGTGCACCATGGTACTGTTCCGTTTCAAATCCATGCACGCATTTCTAAAAGTCGTACGACACTGTTTCGCCATTTCGGACGGATGTTGCGCCTTGCGCCGTGGATGTTGCACCCTGTAGAGATCGATTATTCGGACAACCATAACTTCTGGCTCGTTTAGAGTTACGGGAGACATAACCTGTCAAAACGAAGGCCTCGATGAGTCTACGGATTTGACAGCTTTCAGCCGTCAACGAATAGACTAATGTCCAAAAAGGAAAACCCGAATCTCAATCGGGTCTCGTAAGTTTTCCACCCTTCGTCTTTTCGACACGTGGATTTTTACGGTAAAACGGGATTACCGTGGTTGGTCTTCGATTCACCATCGCTGGGGAGTGGTGCACCATGGTACTGTTCTGTTTCAAATCCATGCACGCATTTCTAAAAGTCGTACGGCACTGTTTCTCCATTTCGGACGGATGTTGCACCTCGCACCGTGGATGTTGCACCCTGTAGATATCGATTATTCGGATGGCCATAACTTCTGGCTCGTTTAGAGTTACGGGAGCCATAACCTGTCAAAACGAAGGCCTCGATGAGTTCTACGGCTTGGACAGCGTTCAGCCATCAACGGATAGATTAATGCCCAAAAAGGACAACCCAAATATCAATCGCGTCTCGTAAGTTTTTTGCCCTTCGTCTTTTCGACACGTGGATTTTTACGGTAAAACGGGATTACCGTGGCTGGTCTTCGATTCACTTCGCTGGAGAGTGGTGCACCATGCTACTGTTCCGTTTCAAATCCATGCACGCATTTCTAAAAGTCGTACGGCACTGTTTCGCCATTTCGGGCGGATGTTGCACCTCACACCGTGGATGTTGCACCCTGTAGATATCGATTATTCGGACGGCCATTACTTCTGGCTCGTTTAGAGTTACGGGAGCCATAAGCTGTCAAAACGAAGGCGTCGATGAGTTCTACGGCTTTGATGGCTTTCAGCCGTCAACGGATAGATTAATGCCCGAAAAGGACAACCCGAATCTCAATCGGGTAACGTATGTTTTTCACCCTTCGTTTTTTCGACACGTGGATTTTTACGGTAAAACGGGATTACCGTGGCTCGTCTTCGATTCACCATCGCTGGAGAGTGATGCACCATGGTACTATTTCATTTCAAATACATGCACGCATTTCTAAAAGTCGTTCGGCACTGTTTCGCCATTTCGGACGGATGTTGCACCTTGCACCGTGGATGTTGCACCCTGTAGATATCGATTATTAGGACGACCATAACTTCTGCTCGTTTAGAGTTACGGGAGCCATAACCTGTCAAAACGAAGGCCTCGACGAGTTCTACGGCTTTGACAGCTTTCAGCCGTCAACGGATAGACTAATGCCCAAAAAGGACAACCCGAATCTCATTCGAGTCTCGTAAGTTTTTACCCTTCGTTTTTTCGACTCGTGGATTTTTAGGTACAACGGGATTACCGTGGCTCATCTTCGATTTACCATCGCTGGAGAGTGGTGCACCATGGTACTATTCCATTTCAAATCCATGCATACATTTCTAAAAGTCGTACGACACTGTTTCACCATTTCGGACGGATGTTGCACCTCGCACCGTGGATGTTGCACCCTGTAGATATCGATTATTCGAACGGCCATAACTTCTGGCTCGTTTAGAGTTACGGGAGCCATAACCTGTCAAAACGACGGACTCGATGAGTTCTACGGCTTTGACGGCTTTCAGCCGTCAACGGATAGATTAATGCCCAAAAAGGACAACCCGAATCTCGATCGGGTCTCGTAAGTTTTTTACCTTTCGTTTTTTCGACACGTGGATTTTTACGGTAAAACGGGATTACCGTGGCTCGTCTTCGATTTACCATCGTTGGAGAGTGGTGCCCCATTGTACTGTTCCGTTTCAAATCCATGCACGCATTTCTAAAAGTCGTACGACACTGTTTTGCCATTTCGGACGGATGTTGCACCTTGCACCGTGGATGTTGCACCCTATAGATATCGATTATTTGGACGGCCATAACTTCTGGCTCGTTTAGAGTACCGGGAGCCATAACCTGTCAAAACGAAGGCATCGATGAGTTCTACGGCTTTGACAACTTTCAGCCGTCAACGGATAGATTAATGACCGAAAAGGACAACCTGAATCACAATCGGGCAACGTAAGTTTTTCACCCTTCGTTTTTTCGACACGTTGATTTTTACGGTAAAACGGGATTACCATGGCTCGTCTTCGATTCACCATCGCTGGAGAGCGGTGCACCATGGTACTGTTCCGTTTCAAATCCATGCATGCATTTCTAAAAGTCGTACGGCACTGTTTCGCCATTTCGGACGGATGTTGCACCTTGCACCGTGGATGTTGCACCCTGTAGATATCGATTATTCGGACGGCCATAACTTCTTACGGGAGCCATAAGCTGTCAAAACGAAGGCGTCGATGAGTTCTACGGCTTTGACAGCATCCAGCCGTCAACGGATAGATTAATGCCCGAAAAGGACAACCCAAATCTCAAACGGGTAACGTAAGTTTTTCACCCTTCGTTTTTTCGACACGTGGATTTTTACGGTAAAACGGAATTACCGTGGCTCGTCTTCGATTAACCATCGCTGAAGAGTGGTGCACCATGGTACTGTTCCATTTCAAATCCATGCACGCATTTCTAAAAGTCGTACGGTACTGTTTCGCCATTTCGGACGGATGTTGCACCTTGCACCGTGGATGTTGCACCCTGTAGATATCAATTATTCGGACAGCCATAACTTCTGCTCATTTAGAGTTACGGGAGCCATAACCTGTGAAAACGAAGGCCTCGACGAGTTCTACGGCTTTGACAGCTTTCAGCCGTCAACGGATAGATTAATGCCCAAAAAGGACAAGCCGAATCTCAATCGGTTAACGTAATTTTTTCACCCTTCGTTTTTTCGACACGTGGATTTTTACGGTAAAAATGGATTACCGTGGCTCGTCTTTGATTCACCATCGCTGGAGAGGGGTTACCATGGTACTGTTCCATTTCAAATCCATGCACGTATTTCTAAAAGTCGTACGGCACTGTTTCGCCATTTCGGACAGATGTTGCACCTTGCACCGTGGATGTTGCACCCTGTAAATATCGATTATTCGGACGGCCATAACTTCTGCTCGTTTAGAGTTACGGGAGCCATAACCTGTCAAAACGAAGGCCTCGACGATTTCTACGGCTTTGGCAGCTTTCAGACGTCAACGGATAGATTAATGCCCAAAAAGGACAACCCGAATCTCATTCGGGTCTCGTAAGTTTTTACGCTTCGTTTTTTCGACACGTGGATTTTTACGGTAAAACGGGATTACCGTGGCTCGTCTTCGATTTACCATCGCTGGAGAGTAGTGCACCATGGTACTGTTCCGTTTCAAATCCATGCATACGTTTCTAAAAGTCGTACGGCACTGTTTCGCCATTTCGGACGGATGTTGCACCTCGCACCGTGGATGTTGCACCCTGTAGATATCGATTATTCGAACGACCCTAACTTCTGGCTCGTTTAGAGTTACGGGAGCCATAACCTGTCAAAACGATGGCCTCGATGAGTTCTACGGCTTTGACGGCTTTCAGCCATCAACGGATAGATTAATGTCCAAAAAGGACAACCCGAATCTCGATCGGGTCTCGTAAGTTTTTTACCCTTTGTTTTTTCGACGCGTGGATTTTTACGGTAAAACGGGATTACCGTGGCTCGTCTTCGATTTACCATCGCTGGAGAGTGGTGCACCATGGTACTTTTCCATTTCAAATCCATGCATGCATTTCTAAAAGTCATACGACACTGTTTCGCCATTTCGGACGGATGTTGCACCTTGCACCGTGGATGTTGCACCCTATAGATATCAATTATTCGGACGGCCATAACTTCTGGCTTGTTTAGAGTTACGTGAGCCATAACCTGTCAAAACGAAGGCGTCGATGAGTTCTACGGCTTTAACAGCTTTCAACCGTCAACGGATAGATTAATGCCCGAAAAGGACAACCCAAATCTCAACCGGGTAACGTAAGTTTTTCACCCTTCGGTTTTTCGACACGTGGATTTTTACGGTAAAACGGGATTACCGTGGCTCGTCTTCGATTTACCATCGCTGGAGAGTAGTGCACCATGGTACTGTTCCGTTTCAAATCCATGCACGCATTTCTAAAAGTCGTACGGCACTGTTTCGCCATTTCGGACGGATGTTGCATCTCGCACCGTGGATGTTGCACCCTATAGATATCGATTATTCGAACGGCCATAACTTCTGGCTCGTTTAGAGTTACGGGAGCCATAACCTGTCAAAATGATGGCCTCGATGAGTTCTACGGCTTTGACGGCTTTCAGCCGTCAACGGATAGATTAATGCCCAAAAACGACAACCCGAATCTCAATCGGGTCTCGTAAGTTTTTTACCCTTCGTTTTTTCGACACGTGGATTTGTACGGTAAAACGGGATTACCGTGGCTCGTCTTCGATTTACCATCGTTGGAGAGTGGTGCACCATGGTACTTTTCCGTTTCAAATCCATGCACGCATTTCTAAAAGTCGTACGACACTGTTTCGCCATTTCGGACGGATGTTGCACCTTGCACCGTGGATGTTGCACCCTGTAGATATCGATTATTCGGACGACCATAACTTCTGGCTCGTTTAGAGTTACGGGAGCCATAACCTGTCAAAACGAAGGCCTCGATGAGTTCTACGGCTTGGACAGCTTTCAGCCATCAACGGATAGATTAATGCCCAAAAAGGACAACCCAAATATCAATCGGGTCTCGTAAGTTTTTTGCCCTTCGTCTTTTCGACACGTGGATTTTTATGGTAAAACGGGATTACCGTGGCTGGTCTTCGATTCACTTCGCTGGAGAGTGGAGCACCATGCTACTGTTCCGTTTCAAATCCATGCACGCATTTCTAAAAGTCGTACGACACTGTTTCTCCATTTCGGGCGGATGTTGCACCTCGCACCGTAGATGTTGCACCCTGTAGATATCGATTATTCGGACGGCCATAACTTCTGGCTCGTTTAGAGTTACGGAGCCATAAGCTGTCAAAACGAAGGCGTCGATGAGTTCTACGGTTTTGACAACTTTCAGCCGTCAACGGATAGATTAATGCCCGAAAAGGACAACCCGAATCTCAATCGGGTAACGTAAGTTTTTCACCCTTCGTTTTTTCGACACGTGGATTTTTACGGTAAAACGGGATTACCGTGGCTCGTCTTCGATTCACCATCGCTGGAGAGTGATGCACCATGGTACTGTTTCATTTCAAATACATGCACGCATTTCTAAAAGTCGTTCGGCACTGTTTCGCCATTTCGGGCGGATGTTGCACCTTGCACCGTGGATGTTGCACCCTGTAGATATCGATTATTAGGACGGCCATAACTTCTGCTCGTTTAGAGTTACAGGAGCCATAACCTGTCAAAACGAAGGCCTCGACGAGTTCTACGGCTTTGACAGCTTTCAGCCGTCAACGGATAGATTAATGCCCAAAAAGGACAACCCGAATCTCATTCGGGTCTCGTAAGTTTTTACCCTTCGTTTTTTCGACACGTGGATTTTTACGGTACAACGGGATTACCGTGGCTCATCTTCGATTTACCATCGCTGGAGAGTGGTGCACCATGGTACTATTCCGTTTCAAATCCATGCATACATTTCTAAAAGTCGTACGACACTGTTTCACCATTTCGGACGGATGTTGCACCTCGCACCGTGGATGTTGCACCCTGTAGATATCGATTATTCGAACGGCTATAACTTCTGGCTCGTTTAGAGTTACGGGAGCCATAACCTGTCAAAACGATGGCCTCGATGAGTTCTACGGCTTTGATGGCTTTCAGCCGTCAACGGATAGATTAATGCCCAAAAAGGACAACCCGAATCTCGATCGGGTCTCGTAAGTTTTTTACCTTTCGTTTTTTCGACACGTGGATTTTTACGGTAAAACAAGATTACCGTGGCTCGTCTTCGATTTACCATCGTTGGAGAGTGGTGCAACATGGTACTGTTCCTTTTCAAATCCATGCACGCATTTCTAAAAGTCGTACGGCACTGTTTTGCCATTTCGGATGGATGTTGCACCTTGCACCGTGGATGTTGCACCCTATAGATATCGATTATTCGGACGGACATAACTTCTGGCTCGTTTAGAGTTACGGGAGCCATAACCTGTCAAAACGAAGGCGTCGATGAGTTCTACGGCTTTGACAGCTTTCAGCCGTCAACGGATAGATTAATGCCCGAAAAGGACAACCCGAATCACAATCGGGTAACGTAAGTTTTTCACCCTTCGTTTTTTCGACACGTTGATTTTTACGGTAAAACGGGATTACCATGGCTCGTCTTCGATTCACCATCGCTGGAGAGCGGTGCACCATGGTACTATTCCGTTTCAAATCCATGCATGCATTTCTAAAAGTCGTACGGCACTGTTTCGCCATTTCGGACGGATGTTGCACCTTGCACCGTGGATGTTGCACCCTGTAGATATCGATTATTCGGACGGCCATAACTTCTTACGGGAGCCATAAGCTGTCAAAACGAAGGCGTCGATGAGTTCTACGGCTTTGACAGCTTTCAGCCGTCAACGGATAGATTAATGCCCGAAAAGGACAACCCAAATCTCAATCGGGTAACGTAAGTTTTTCACCCTTCGTTTTTTCGACACGTGGATTTTTACGGTAAAACGGAATTACCGTGGCTCGTCTTCGATTAACCATCGCTGGAGAGTGGTGCACCATGGTACTGTTCCATTTCAAATCCATGCACGCATTTCTAAAAGTCGTACGGTACTGTTTCGCCATTTCGGACGGATGTTGCACCTTGCACCGTGGATGTTGCACCCTGTAGATATCGATTATTCGGACGGCCATAACTTCTGCTCGTTTAGAGTTACGGGAGCCATAACCTGTCAAAACGAAGGCCTCGACGAGTTCTACGGCTTTGACAGCTTTCAGCCGTCAACGGATAGATTAATGCACAAAAAGGACAAGCCGAATCTCAATCGGGTAACGTAAGTTTTTCACCCTTCGTTTTTTCGACACGTGGATTTTTACGGTAAAAAGGGATTACCGTGGCTCATCTTTGATTCACCATCGCTGGAGAGTGGTCACCATGGTACTGTTCCATTTCAAATCCATGCACGTATTTCTAAAAGTCGTACGGCACTGTTTCGCAATTTCGGACAGATGTTGCACCTTGCACCGTGGATGTTGCACCCTGTAAATATCGATTATTCGGACGGCCATAACTTCTGCTCGTTTAGAGTTACGGGAGCCATAACCTGTCAATACGAAGGCCTCGACGATTTCTACGGCTTTGGCAGCTTTCAGACGTCAACGGATAGATTAATGCCCAAAAAGGACAACCCGAATCTCATTCGGGTCTCGTAAGTTTTTACGCTTCGTTTTTTCGACACGTGGATTTTTACGGTAAAACGGGATTACCGTGGCTCGTCTTCGATTTACCATCGCTGGAGAGTAGTGCACCATGGTACTGTTCCGTTTCAAATCCATGCATACGTTTCTAAAAGTCGTACGGCACTGTTTCGCCATTTCGGACGGATGTTGCACCTCGCACCGTGGATGTTGCACCATGTAGATATCGATTATTCGAACGGCCCTAACTTCTGGCTCGTTTAGAGTTACGGGAGCCATAACCTGTCAAAACGATGGCCTCGATGAGTTCTACGGCTTTGACTTCTTTCAGCCATCAACGGATAGATTAATGTCCAAAAAGGACAACCCGAATCTCGATCCGGTCTCGTAAGTTTTTTATCCTTTGTTTTTTCGACACGTGGATTTTTACGGTAAAACGGGATTACCGTGGCTCGTCTTCGATTTACCATCGCTGGAGAGTTGTGCACCATGGTACTTTTCCATTTCAAATCCATGCACGCATTTCTAAAAGTCGTACGACACTGTTTCGCCATTTCGGACGGATGTTGCACCTTGCACCGTGGATGTTGCACCCTATAAATATCAATTATTCGGACGGCCATAACTTCTGGCTTGTTTAGAGTTACGTGAGCCATAACCTGTCAAAACGAAGGCGTCGATGAGTTCTACGGCTTTAACAGCTTTCAGCCGTCAACGGATAGATTAATGCCCGAAAAGCACAACCCAAATCTCAACCGGGTAACGTAAGTTTTTCACCCTTCGGTTTTTCGACACGTGGATTTTTACGGTAAAACGGGATTACCGTGGCTCGTCTTCGATTTACCATTGCTGGAGAGTGGTGGACCATGGTACTGTTCCGTTTCAAATCCATGCACGCATTTCTAAAAGTCGTACGACACTGTTTCGCCATTTCGGACGGATGTTGCATCTCGCACCGTGGATGTTGCACCCTGTAGATATCGATTATTCGAACGGCCATAACTTCTGGCTCGTTTAGAGTTACGGGAGCCATAACCTGTCAAAATGATGGCCTCGATGAGTTCTACGGCTTTGACGGCTTTCAGCCGTCAACGGATAGATTAATGCCCAAAAACGACAACCCGAATCTCAATCGGGTCTCGTAAGTTTTTTACCCTTCGTTTTTTCGACACGTGGATTTGTACGGTAAAACGGGATTACCGTGGCTCGTCTTCGATTTACCATCGCTGGAGAGTGGTGCACCATGGTACTATTCCGTTTCAAATCCATGCACGCATTTCTAAAAGTCGTACGGCACCGTTTCGCCATTTCGGACGGATGTTGCACCTCGCACCGTGGATGTTGCACCCTGTAGATATCGATTATTCGGACGGACATAACTTCTGGCTCGTTTAGAGTTACGGAAGCAATAACCTGTCAAAACGATGGCCTCGATGTGTTCTACGGCTTTGACAGCTTTCAGCCGTCAACGGATAGATTAATGCCCAAAAAGGACAACCCGAATCTCAATCGGGTCTCGTAAGTTTTTTACCCTTCGTCTTTTCGACACGTGGATTTTTACGGTAAAACGGGATTACCGTGGCTCGTCTTCGATTCACCATCGCTGGAGAGTGGTGCACCATGGTACTGTTCCGTTTCAAATCCATGCACGCATTTCTAAAAGTCGACGGCACTGTTTCGCCATTTCGGACGGATGTTGCACCTTGCACCGTGGATGTTGCACCCTGTAGATATCGATTATTCGGACGGCCATATCTTCTGGCTCGTTTAGAGTTACGAGAGCCATAACCTGTCAAAACGAAGGCCTCGATGAGTTCTACGGCTTTGACGGTTTCAGCCTTCAACGGATAGATTAATGCCCAAAATGGACAACCCGAATCTCAATCGGTCTCGTAAGTTTTTTACCCTTCGTCTTTTCGACACGTGGATTTTTACAGTAAAACGGGATTACCGTGGCTGGTCCTCCATTCACCATCGCTGGGGAGTGTTGCACCATGGTACTGTTCCGTTTCAAATCCATGCACGCATTTCTAAAAGTCGTACGACACTGTTTCTCCATTTCGGACGGATGTTGCACCTTGCACCGTGGATGTTGCACCCTGTAGAGATCGATTATTCGGACAACCATAACTTCTGGATCGTTTAGAGTTACGGGAGTCATAACCTGTCAAAACGAAGGCCTCGATGAGTTCTATGGATTTGACAGCTTTCAGCCGTCAACCGATAGACTAATGTCCAAAATGGACAACCCGAATCTCAATCGGGTCTCGTAAGTTTTTTACCCTTCGTCTTTTCGACACGTGGATTTTTACGGTAAAACGGGATTACCGTGGCTGGTCTTCGATTCACCATCGCTGGGGAGTGGTGCACCATGGTACTGTTCCGTTTCAAATCCATGCACGCATTTCTAAAAGTCGTACGGCACTGTTTCTCCATTTCGGACGGATGTTGCACCTCGCACCGTGGATGTTGCACCCTGTAGATATCGATTATTCGGATGGCCATAACTTCTGGCTCGTTTAGAGTTAAGGGAGCCATAACCTGTCAAAACGAAGGCCTCGATGAGTTATACGGCTTGGACAGCTTTTAGCCATCAACGGATAGATTAATGCCCAAAAAGGGCAACCCAAATATCAATCGGGTCTCGTAAGTTTTTTGCCCTTCGTCTTTTCGACACGTGGATTTTTACGGTAAAACGGGATTACCGTGGCTGGTCTTCGATTCACTTCGCTGGAGAGTGGTGCACCATGCTACTGTTCCGTTTCAAATCCATGCACGCATTTATAAAAGTCGTACGACACTATTTCGCCATTTCGGACGGATGTTGCACCTCGCAGCGTGGATGTTGCACCCTGTAGATATCGATTATTCGGACGGCCATAACTTCTGGCTCGTTTAGAGTTACGGGAGCCATAAGCTGTCAAAATGAAGGCGTCGATGAGTTCTACGGCTTTGACAGCTTTCAGCCGTTAACGGCTAGATTAATGCCCGAAAAGGACAAACCGAATCTCAATTGGGTAACGTAAGTTTTTCACCCTTCGTTTTTTCGACACGTGGATTTTTACGGTAAAACGGGATTACCGTGGCTCGTCTTCGATTCACCATCGCTGGAGAGTGGTGCACCATGGTACTGTTTCATTTCAAATACATGCACGCATTTCTAAAAGTCGTTCGGCACTGTTTCGCCATTTCGGACGGATGTTGCACCTTGCACCGTGGATGTTGCACCCTGTAGATATCGATTATTAGGACGGCCATAACTTCTGCTCGTTTAGAGTTACGGGAGCCATAACCTGTCAAAACGAAGGCCTCGACGAGTTCTACGGCTTTGACAGCTTTCAGCCGTCAACGGATAGATTAATGCCCAAAAAGGACAACCCGAATCTCATTCGGGTCTCGTAAGTTTTTACCCTTCGTTTTTTCGACACGTGGATTTTTACGGTACAACGGGATTACCGTGGCTCATCTTCGATTTACCATCGCTGGAGAGTAGTGCACCATGGTACTATTCCGTTTCAAATCCATGCATACATTTCTAAAAGTCGTACGACATTGTTTCACCATTTCGGACGGATGTTGCACCTCGCACCGTGGATGTTGCACCCTGTAGATATTGATTATTCGAACGGCCATAACTTCTGGCTCGTTTAGAGTTACGGGAGCCATAACCTGTCAAAACGATGGCCTCGATGAGTTCTACGGCTTTGACGGCTTTCAGCCGTCAACGGATAGATTAATGCCCAAAAAGGACAACCCGAATCTCGATCGGGTCTCGTACGTTTTTTACCTTTCGTTTTTTCGACACGTGGATTTTTACGGCAAACGGGATTACCGTGGCTCGTCTTCGATTTACCATCGTTGGAGAGTGGTGCACCATGGTACTGTTCCGTTTCAAATCCATGCACGCATTTCTAAAAGTCGTACGGCACTGTTTTGCCATTTCGGACGGATGTTGCACCTTGCACCGTGGATGTTGCACCCTATAGATATCGATTATTCGGACGGCCATAACTTCTGGCTCGTTTAGAGTTACGGGAGTCATAACCTATCAAAACGAAGGCATCGATGAGTTCTACGGCTTTGTTGGCTTTCAGCCGTCAACGGATAGATTAATGCCCGAAAAGGACAACCCGAATCTCAATCGGGTAACGTAGGTTTTTCACCCTTCGTTTTTTCGACACGTTGATTTTTACGGTAAAACGGGATTACCATGGATCGTCTTCGATTCACCATCGCTGGAGAGCGGTGCACCATGATACTGTTCCGTTTCAAATCCATTCATGCATTTCTAAAAGTCGTACGGCACTGTTTCGCCATTTCGGACGGATGTTGCACCTTGCACCGTGGATGTTGCACCCTGTAGATATCGATTATTCGGACGGCCATAACTTCTTACGGGAGCCATAAGCTGTCAAAACGAAGGCGTCGATGAGTTCTACGGCTTTACAGCTTTCAGCCGTCAACGGATAGATTAATGCCCGAAAAGGACAACCCAAATCTCAATCGGGTAACGTAAGTTTTTCACCCTTCGTTTTTTCGACACGTGGATTTTTACGGTAAAACGGGATTACCGTGGCTCGTCTTCGATTAACCATCGCTGGAGAGTGGTGCACCATGGTACTGTTCCATTTCAAATCCATGCACGCATTTCAAAAAGTCGTACGGTACTGTTTCGCCATTTCAGACGGATGTTGCATCTTGCACCGTGGATTTTGCACCCTGTAGATATCGATTATTCGGACGGCCATAACTTCTGCTCGCTTAGAGTTACGGGAGCCATAACCTGTCAAAACGAAGGCCTCGACGAGTTCTACGGCTTTGACAGATTTCAGCCGTCAACGGATAGATTAATGCCCAAAAAGGACAACTCGAATCTCATTCGGGTCTCGTAAGTTTTTACCCTTCGTTTTTTCGACACGTGGATTTTTACGGTACAACGGGATTACCGTGGCTCGTCTTCGATTTACCATCGCTGGAGAGTGGTGCACCGTGGTACTGTTCCATTTCAAATCCATGCATACATTTCTAAAAGTCGTAAGACACTGTTTCACCATTTCGGACGGATGTTGCAACTCGTACCGTGGATGTTGCACCCTGTAGATATCGATTATTCGAACGGCCATAACTTCTGGCTCGTTTAGAGTTACGGGAGCCATAACCTGTCAAAACGATGGCCTCGATGAGTTCTACGGCTTTGACGGCTTTCAGCCGTCAACGGATAGATTAATGCCCAAAAAGGACAACCCGAATCTCGATCGGGTCTCGTAAGTTTTTTACCTTTCGTTTTTTCGACACGTGGATTTTTACGGTAAAACGGGATTACCGTGGCTCGTCTTCGATTTACCATCGTTGGAGAGTGGTGCACTATGGTACTGTTCCGTTTCAAATCCATGCACGCATTTCTAAAAGTTGTACGGCACTGTTTCGCCATTTCGGTCGGATGTTGCACCTTGCACCGTGGATGTTGCACCCTATAGATATCGATCATTCGGACGGCCATAACTTCTGGCTCGTTTAGAGTTACGAGAGCCATAACCTGTCAAAA
This sequence comes from Allium cepa, assembly GCA_030765085.1. Classification (NCBI taxonomy): domain Eukaryota; kingdom Viridiplantae; phylum Streptophyta; class Magnoliopsida; order Asparagales; family Amaryllidaceae; genus Allium; species Allium cepa. The sequence continues at coordinate 249,055,042 of CM060930.1, forward strand.
CGAAGGCGTCGATGAGTTCTACGGCTTTGTTGGCTTTCAGCCGTCAACGGATAGATTAATGCCCGAAAAGGACAACCCGAATCTCAATCGGGTAACGTAAGTTTTTCACCCTTCGTTTTTTCGACAGGTTGATTTTTACGGTAAAACGGGCTTACCATGGCTCGTCTTCGATTCACCATCGCTGGAGAGTGGTGCACCATGGTACTGTTCCGTTTCAAATCCATGCACGCATTTCTAAAAGTCGTACGGCACTGTTTCGCCATTTCGGACGGATGTTGCACCTTGCACCGTGGATGTTCCACCCTGTAGATATCGATTATTCGGACGGCAATAACTTCTGGCTCGTTTAGAGTTACGGGGGCCATAACCTGTCAAAACGAAGGCCTCGACGAGTTCTACGGCTTTGACCGCTTTCAGCCGTCAATGGATAGATTAATGCCCAAAAAGGACAACCCGAATCTCGATCGGGTCTCGTAAGTTTTCTACCCTTCGTTTTTTCGACACGTGGATTTTTACGGTAAAACGGGATTACCGTGGCTCGTCTTCAATTTACCATCGCTGGAGAGTGGTGCACCATGGTACTGTTCCGTTTCAAATCCATGCACGCATTTCTAAAAGTCGTACGACACTGTTTCGCCATTTCGGACGGATGTTACACCTTGCACTGTGGATGTTGCGCCCTATAGATATCGATTATTCGGACGGCCATAACTTCTGGCTCGTTTAGAGTTACGGGAGCCATAACCTGTCCAAACGACGGCGTCGATGAGTTCTACGGCTTTGACAGCTTTCAGCCGTCAATGGATAGTTTAATGCCCTAAAAGGACAACCCGAATCTCAATCGGGTAACGTAAGTTTTTCACCCTTCGTTTTTTCGACACGTGGATTTTTACGGTAAAACGCGATTACCGTGGCTCGTCTTCGATTCACCATCGCTGGAGAGTGGTGCACCATGGTACTTTTCCATTTCAAATCCATGCACGCATTTCTAAAAGTCGTACGGCACTGTTTCGCCATTTCGGACGGATGTTGCACCTTGCACCGTGGATGTTGCACCCTCTATATATCGATTATTCGGACGGCCATAACTTATGGCTCGTTTAGAGTTACGGGGGTCATAACCTGTCAAAACGAAGGCCTCGACGAGATCTACGGCTTTGACAGCTTTCAGCCGTCAACGGATAGATTAATGCCAAAAAAGGACAACCCGAATCTCATTCGGGTCTCGTAAGTTTTTTACCCTTCGTTTTTTCGACTGTGGATTTTTACGGTAAAACGGGATTACCGTGGCTCATCTTCGATTTACCATCGCTGGAGAGTGGTGCACCATGGTACTGTTCCGTTTCAAATCCATGCACACATTTCTAAAAGTCGTACGGCACTGTTTCGCCATTTCGGACGGATATTGCACCTCGCACCATGGATGTTGCACCCTGTAGATATCGATTATTCGGACGGCCATAACTTCTGCTCGTTTAGAGTTACGGGAGCCATAACCTGTCAAAACGAAGGCCTCGACGAGCTCTACGGCTTTGATGGCTTTCAGCCGTCAACGGATAGATTAATGCCCAAAAAGGACAACCCGAATCTCAATCGGGTCTCGTAAGTTTTTTACCCTTCGTTTTTTCGACACGTCGATTTTTACGGTACAACGGGATTACCGTGGCTCGTCTTCGATTTACCATCGCTGGAGAGTGGTGCACCATGGTATTGTTCCGTTTCCAATCCACTCATACATTTCTAAAAGTCGTACGACACTGTTTCGCCATTTCGGACGGATGTTGCACCTCGCACCGTGGATGTTGCACCCTATAGATATCGATTATTCAAACGGCCATAAATTCTGGCTCGTTCAGAGTTACGGGAGCCATAACCTATCAAAACGATGGCCTCGATGAGTTCTACCGCTTTGACGGCTTTCAGCCGTCAACGGATAGATTAATGCCCAAAAAGGACAACCCGAATCTCGGTCGGGTCTCGTAAGTTTTTTACCCTTCGTTTTTTCGACACGTGGATTTGTACGGTAAAACGGGATTACCGTGGCTCGTCTTCGATTTACCATCGCTGGAGAGTGGTGCACCATGTTACTGTTCCGTTTCAAATCCATGCACGCATTTCTAAAAGTCGTACGGCACTGTTTCTCCATTTCGGACGGATGTTGCACCTCGCACCGTGGATGTTGCACCCTGTAGATATCGATTATTCCGACGGCCATAACTTCTGGCTCGTTTAGAGTTACGAGAGCCATAACCTGTCAAAATGAAGGCCTCGATGAGTTCTATGGCTTTGACAGCTTTCAGCCGTCAACAGATAGATTAATGCCCAAAAAGGATAACCCGAATCTCAATCGGGTCTCGTAAGTTTTTTACCCTTCGTCTTTTCGACATGTGGATTTTTACGGTAAAACGGGATTACCGTGGCTGGTCTTCGATTCACCATCGCTGGGGAGTGGTGCACCATGGTACTGTTCCGTTTCAAATTCATGCACGCATTTCTAAAAGTCGTACGGCACTGTTTCGCCATTTCAGACGGATGTTGTACCTCGCACCGTGGATGTTGCACCCTGTAGAAATCGATTATTCGGACGGCCATAACTTCTGGCTCGTTTAGAGTTACGGGAGCCATAACCTGTCAAAACGAAGGCCTCGATGAGTTCTACGGCTTTGACAGCTTTCAGCCGTCAACGGATAGACTAATGCCCAAAAAGAACAACCCAAATCTCAATCGGGTCTCGTAAGTTTTTTACCCTTCGTCTTTTCGACACGTGGATTTTTACGGTAAAACGGGATTACCGTGGCTGGTCTTCGATTTACCATCGCTGGAGAGTGGTGCACCATGGTATTGTTCCGTTTCAAATCCATGCACGTATTTTTAAAAGTCGTACGGCACTGTTTCACCATTTCGGACGGATGTTGCACCACGCACCGTGGATGTTGCACCCTGTAGATATCGATTATTCGGACGGCCATAACATCTGGGTCGTTCAGAGTTACGGGAGCCATAACCTGTCAAAACGAAGGCCTCGATGAGTTCTACGGCTTTGACCGCTTTCAGCCGTCAACAGATAGATTAATGCCCAAAAAGGACAACCCGGATCTCATTCGGGTCTCATAAGTTTTTTACCCTTCGTTTTTTCGACACGTGGATTTTTACGGTAAAACGGGACTGCCGTGGCTCGTCTTCGATTTACCATCGCAAGAGAGTGGTGCACCATGGTACTGTTCCGTTTCAAATCCATGCACGCATTTCTAAAAGTCGTACGACACTGTTTCGCCATTTCGGACGGATGTTGCACCTTGCACCGTGGATGTTGCACCCTATAGATATCGATTATTCGGACGGCCATAACTTTTGGCTCGTTTAGAGTTACGGGAGCCATAACCTGTCAAAACGAAGGCCTTGATGAGTTCTACGGCTTTGATAGCTTTCAGCCGTCAATGGATAGATTAATGCCCAAAAAGGACAACCCGAATCTCAATCGGGTCTCGTAAGCTTTTTACCCTTCGTTTTTTCGACACGTGGATTTTTACGGTAAAGCGGGATTACTGTGGCTCGCCTTCGATTTGCCATCGCTGGAGAGTGGCGCACCATGGTACTGTTCCGTTTCAAATCCATGCACGCATTTCTAAAAGTCGTACGACACTTTTTCGCCATTTCGGACGGATGTTGCACCTCGCACCGTGGATGTTGCACCCTATAGATATCGATTATTCGAACGGCCATAACTTCTGGCTCGTTTACAGTTACGGGAGCCATAACCTGTCAAAACGATGGCCTCGATGAGTTCTATGGCTTTGACAGCTTTCAGCCGTCAACGGATAGATTAATGCCCAAAAAGGACAACCCGAATTTCAATCGGGTCTCGTAAGTTTTTTACCCTTCGTTTTTTCGACACGTGGATTTTTACGGTAAAACGGGATTACCGTGGCTCGTCCTCGATTTACCATCGTTGGAGAGTGGTGCACCATGGTACTGTTCCGTGTCAAATCCATGCACGCATTTCTAAAAGTCGTATGACACTGTTTCTCCATTTCGGACGGATGTTGCACCATGCACCGTGGATGTTGCACCCTATAGATATCGATTATTTGGACGGCCATAAATTCTGGCTCGTTTAGAGTTACGGGAGCCATAACCTGTCAAAACGAAGGCATCGATGAGTTCTACGGCTTTGACAGCTTTCAGCCGTCAACGGATTTATTAATGCTCAGAAAGGACAACCCGAATCTCAATCTGGTCTCGTAAGTTTTTTACCCTTCGTTTTTTCGACACGTGGATTTTTACGGTAAAACGGGATTACCGTGGCTCGTCTTCGATTTACCATCGCTGGAGAGTGGGGCACCATGGTACTGTTTCGTTTCAAATCCGTGCACGCATTTCTAAAAGTCGTAAGGCACTGTTTCTCCATTTCGGATGGATGTTGCACCTCGCACCGTGGATGTTGCACCCCATAGATATCGATTATTCGGACGGCCATAACTTCTGGCTCGTTTAGAGTTACGGGAGCCATAACCTGTCAAAACGAAGGCCTCGATGAGTTCTACGGCTTTGACTACTTTCAGACGTCAATGGATAGATTAATGCCCAAAAAGGACAACCCGAATCTCAATCGGGTCTCATAAGCTTTTTACCCTTCGTTTTTTCGACATGTGGATTTTTGCGGTAAAAAGGGATTACCGTGGCTCGTCTTCGATTTACAATCGCTGGAGAGTGGTGCACCATGGTACTATTCCGTTTCAAATTCATGCACGCATTTCTAAAAGTCGTACGGCAGTGTTTCGCCATTTCGGTCGGATGTTGCACCTCGCACCGTGGATGTTGCACCCTGTAGATATCGATTATTCGGACGGCCATAACTTCTGGCTCGTTTAGAGTTACGGGAGCCATAACCTGTCAAAACGAAGGCCTCGATGAGTTCTACGGCTTTGACTGCTTTCAGCCATCAACAGATAGATTAATGCCCAAAACGGACAACCCGAATCTCATTCAAGTCTCGTAAGTTTTTTACCCTTCGTTTTTTCGACACGTGGATTTTTACGGTAAAACGGGATTGCCGTGGCTCGTCTTCGATTTACCATCGCAAGAGAGTGGTGCACCATGGTACTGTTCCGGTTCAAATCCATGCACGCATTTCTGAAAGTCGTACGGCACTCTTTCGCCATTTCGGACGGATGTTGCACCTCGCACCGTGGATGTTGCACCCTGTAGATATCGATTATTCGGACGGCCAAAACTTCTGGCTCGTTTAGAGTTACGGGAGCCATAACCTGTCAAAACGAAGGCCTCAATGAGTTCTACGGCTTTGATAGCTTTCAGCCGTCAAAGGATAGATTAATTCCCAAAAAGGACAACTCGAATCTCAATCGGGTCTCGTAATTTTTTTACCCTCCGTTTTTTCGACACGTGGATTTTTACGGTAAAACGGGATTACCGTGGCTCGTCTTCAATTTACCATCGCTGGAGAGTGGTGCAACATTGTACTGTTCCGTTTCAAATCCATGCATGCATTTCTAAAAGTCGTACGGCACTGTTTCGCTATTTCGGACGGATGTTGCGCCTCACACCGTGGATGTTGCACCCTGTAGATATCGATTATTCGAATGGCCATAACTTCTGGCTCGTTTAGAGTTACGGGAGCCATAACCTGTCAAAACGATGGCTTCGACGAGTTCTACGGCTTTAACGACTTTCAGCTGTAAACGGATAGATTAATGCCCAAAAAGGACAACCCGAATCTCAATCGGGTCTCGTAAGTTTTTTACCCTTCGTTTTTTGACACATGGATTTTTACGGTAAAACGGGATTACCGTGGCTCGTCTTTGATTTACCATCGCTGGAGAGTGGTGCACCATGGTACTGTTCCGTTTCAAATCCATGCACGCATTTCTAAAAGTCGTACGGCACTGTTTCGCTATTTCGGACGGATGTTGCACCTCGCACCGTGGATGTTGAACCCTGTTGATATCGATTATTCGGACGGCCATAACTTCTGGCTCGTTTGGAGTTACAGGAGCCATAACCTGTCAAAACGATGGCCTCGTTGAGTTCTACAGCTTTGATGGCTTTCAGCCGTCAACGGATAGATTAATGCCCAAAAAGGACAACCCGAATCTCAATCGGGTCTCGTAAGTTTTTTACCCTTCGTCTTTTCTACACGTGGATTTTTACGGTAAAACGGGATTACCGTGGCTCGTCTTCGATTCACCATCGCTGGAGAGTGGTGCACCATGGTACTGTTCCGTTTCAAATCCATGCACGCATTTCTAAAAGTCGTACGACACTGTTTCGCCATTTCGGACGGATGTTGCACCTCGCACCGTTGATGTTGCACCCTGTTGATATCGATTATTCGGACGGCCATAACTTCTGGCTCGTTTAGAGTTACGGGAGCCATAACCTGTCAAACCGATGGCCTCGATGAGTTCTACGGCTTTGACGGCTTTCAGCCGTCAACTGATAGATTAATGCCTAAAAGGACAACCCGAATCTTAATCGGGTCTCGTAAGTTTTTTACCCTTCGTCTTTTCGACACGTGGATTTTTACGGTAAAACGGGATTACCGTGGCTCGTCTTCGATTCACCATCGCTGGAGAGTGGTGCACCATGGTATTGTTCCGTTTCATATCCATGCACACATTTCTAAAAGTCGTACGGCACTGTTTTTCCATTTCGGACGGATGTTGCACCTTGCACCGTGGATGTTGCACCCTATAGATATCGATTATTCGGACGGCCATAACTTTTGGCTCGTTTAGAGTTACGGGAGCCATAACCTGTCAAAACGAAGGCCTCAATGAGTTCTACGGCTTTGACAGCTTTTAGCCGTCAACGGATAGATTAATGCCCAAAAAGGACAACCTGACTCTCAATCGAGTCTCGTAAGTTTTTTACCCTTCGTTTTTTCGACACGTGGATTTTAACGGTAAAACGAGATTATCGTGGCTCGTCTTCGATTTACCATCGCTGGAGAGTGGTGCAACATGGTGCTGTTCCGTTTCAAATCCATGCACGTGTTTGCACAAAAAATGGACAAACATCTCCAATCCGTATGATTTAGTTGACTATATGTTATTCTCAAGGTTTTGGGTTACTTATGCAAATATGTAAAAAACAGGGGCTAAACTGTAAAAGACACGCAGATTTATAGTGGTTCGGCCAGAACGTGCCTACGTCCACTTTATATGTTATTCTCTCTTTTCTTTCAGATTACAAGTACAAAGCTTTAAGTACAAGTATAAGAGAGTTGTTTTAAAGTTCCTTCCTTGATTGAGCTCTCAAACTTGTCTGCCATTGTTGTACCCCTGCCCCTCTATTTATAGAATGAGGCTGGGGGCAGGGGTCTTGGATGTATATAGCTGCTGATGGGCCTGGGCTGAAGCCATCTGGTCTAGCATATCTGGTTCGGCGAAGCATGGTTCGGCTGTGCTGTGGACCGGTGTTGGTGGAGTGAGTGATGGTCCGGTAGTGTGATGGAAAGGTGGTAGGTAGTTCGGTAGAGGCTTGGTCCGGCTGTGCTTTGGTCTGGTGATGAGTTGAGGAGGCCTTGGAGTGTTTTTGATTCGGTGGGGAGAGGTTTGGTTCGGTGGAGAGGATTGGTTCGGTGGTTGGCTGGTTCGGTGGCAAGGGGTTTTGGACCGGTGGTACGTGGTCCGGTAAGGGATGGCTGGTCCGGTACTTAATGCTTCGGTACCGAATGGTCTGGTTCGGCTGTGGGGAGGCTTGGCTCGGCATTGAGGCGGAGAGGTTTGGCTTCTCCTCTTTCTTTTGGACCGGTGGTGGTAGAAATGCACCCAACACTTGCCCCCCAAAGTGGGGTATATGCCAGCGTATGCCACACTTTGTTTTTCTTCAGATAGAATAGCTACATCCGGTCCCAGGCACCCAGGCACCGAATCAATCGGTACGGTTATCTTGAGCTCGCCTATAAGTAGGGGCGATAGGCCTTCGTAATTCTCTACCGAGTGTGACATCCGAATCAAATGAGTGCCGAATCAGACTTGACTGTTCCGAATAGCCGAACCAGCCGAATAGCCGAATCATAGTAAATCGCCGAACCAGGTGAGCCTGCTTCTGCCGAATGTACTTTGTGTTATTGTATTTCCAAATGGGCTTTAAGTTCTTGACCGCCGAACGAAGTTGGGAGTTGAGTGCCGAATGGCTTTATATGCCGAATGAAGTTTTGCTGAATGTGCTCTAGGATGTATTACCGAATGAGATTGGGAATTCTGAGTGTTGAATGAGTCCCTTGTCGAATGGACTTTTATACTTGAACTATTAGTGAAACTTCTAGATTTGTATATGCTGGCACGCTTTATACACTTGTTTGCTTATATTTATGTATTCCTTGTTCTAATATTGTGTTTTTCTCGTGTCGCAGATAATGTCTCGCAAAGCAGAAACTCGATCAGACAAACGGAAGTCCAGGGGCGAAGGAGAGTCCTCCTCCGTGCCCCCAGCCCAGCCAGGATCAGAACGTCATGGACCTGCCCCGAGGTCGCTGGTAGATGGGTATGGCCCCCAGGAGCTTCTGAACTCTCCGCCCGACTGCTTTCCCAGCTCCCTCAAAGAGGAGCAGCTTGATGTCATTTCCCGCTCTTTCGGGATTGATAGAACGCTTATGCTACTGTCAGGGAGTGGAGTTATGCCATATGACCCTCCTGAAGGGTATTTTGCTTACAGCAGATACCACTGCATGTGTGGAGCCATTCCTCCCATCAATGCGTGGATAATCAGTTTTCTTACCTATCTGAAGGTGGCTCCTTTCCAGCTTCAGCCCAACTCCTATGCCATCCTAGTGTGCTTATTTGTTATCTTCCAGAGGAGGTATGGGCGCCCCCCCTCTAACCGGGAATCCGATATCTGTATATCTAAGGGGTTACAAGAAGGGTTCTCCCTACATAAGTTTGGAGTCGTCCGTGTCCTTCAAGCCGGTCCTGGACTTGTATTCCAAGTTCTCCATGTTCAAGAAGGAATGGTTCTTCATCAAGGATGACTCTGTTTCTTTTCGCCTTTGCACTTCTGGCTGTAAGTCGAATTCCATTTGTAATTTCTTTGTCCCAACTGCAATGCTTCTTCTAATATGCTTTTATTTCTTGCTAGCAACAGGTGGCTTTGCGGTCGTGGAGACTGATTCCTTGGTTCAGATGGCTGCGGAAATAAGAGCCATTCCGGCACGGGATCGGTCGGCTTCTTACTTGATCAGGAACGCTACTCTCCTGGAGTACAACTTGATCCTCCCACGCCAGTCCATGGTTAAGCAAAGAGATACAGCTGAGGAGAAGGCTGTCAAAGCCAAGGAAGGTGTCACGGAGAAGAGTGGCAAGAGGAAGACTTTTACCAAACCTCCGGTTGTCGGGGGTAAGAAACTTAAGGAGTCTGACGGCCCCTCTCCCAGCACTTGCCCGATTATTCCGGAGGAGGAAGATGTGGAAGTGGATAGAGGCGAGGGTGAAGGAGGCGATGTAGGAGGAGAGTCAGAGGGTGGAGGAGATGGCGATGGAGATGGAGGGGGCAATGGTGATGGCGACGGACTAGGCGGTAGTGGCACTGGTGCCTTATCCTCCGGGCAAGTGGGGGAGCTTCAGGAGTGGACGGATGAGGCTCTCCGTCAGGATTTCGGGGAATCGGAGGGAGAATCAGATTCGGCGGAGAAAGCGAAAAAGACTGGCACGGCCGGGGCTGACGCCGATCCATCCCCTAAGAGCTCCTCAGCTAGGGTGACTTCGGCAGTGCAAGGTGAACTTTTGACTTCTGCAGACTCCATTTATGACAGGGACTTAGGAATATTTTATGGCTCGCTCCCGTCCTGGGATAAAATCCAGGACTTATTGCAGGATCCTATTCCTCCGCAGGGTTTGTATAATAGATGTGTCTTCTCATTCCTTATAACTTAACATATTTCTCGAATTATGGACCATTGTATGTTCGTAACACTTGTTCTTGTTCACAGGGGCAGGCGAGGTGGCCAAAACATTAGACGTTCGACACCGCCTTGAACAATTCAAGTTGATGAGAGCTTCTACTAAGCCGAAGCCGCCAACTGGCCGTTTCGAGGATGTAGCTAAATATCGTCCTCTTCTTGGAATCATTGAGTAAGGTATCCAGCAGAGGAAGAGGAGGCGTTCCTTATTTGAATCTTCACCCGGTCCGCAGCTTCCTCCTCAACCTATTCATGATATCATGGAGGAGGAAACTGAGCATATTCCCTCCCCGCATCCGTCTGAAAATCCTACCGTTAGCCGCATAAGGCGCCCCGACGTGCCTCGCAATCCCTTTGCCGACCACCCGGATTTACACCCCAGTTCCCAGGACATATTATTTGACGAGGCTACGGGCGGGCATCTTCTCCACCGCAATCCCATGGTTCGGATTCCTGATGAAGCTAAGTCTCTAGATCTGGATCTGCTCACTACTCGGATAGCTTCCATGGGGGACGAAGCCAAGGCCAACATTGACCGGGTCGCGGAGGAGGTCAAGAAATTGATGGAGCATCATGCTCGGCTGGCTAGGGCTAGGGAGGAAATTGGGAGTGCTAACATCCGGCTGCGGCTACAGGTTTCTGATCAGGCCAAACAGCTTGCCAATCAGGCTATTCAGATTTCTCAGCACGAGGCAGCCTCCAGGCAGTTGAAGGAGAATTTGGAAAAGGCCAGTAGGGCAGAATTGCGAAAAATGGAGGCTGCTTGCAAGGGGCGAATTGATATGGCCATTGCGACGATGGATGAGGTTCGGAATGCGGATCTTGAGCGGATTGAAGAGTTGTCTGGGAGCCTTGAGGCGACAGAGCTTGCTCAGGCCAAGCTAAAGGAAGAGATGGAGGAAATGAGGAGGTCTCTCCAGGCTGACTGCTTGAGATATCGATCGGAGAGGGATGTTGTTGTCGCTAAGTTTCTGTCCTCCGAGGCCCGGGTGAGGGAGTTTGAGGAGAATGAGGGGATGATGGATGAGATGTTGCAGGATATGTACTTCCGTACTTGGAAGCAGGGCAATCTATCCTGGATGGATGACTACCCCCGGGTTATGGCTAGGATATATCTCCGGGCTTTGGAGGAGGCTACGGCCGATGCGGATAAGGAAGGTGGAGCGTCATTCAGGATGGACATGGTAACCGCCCAGTTCTCGAAGGAGGAGAAGGTAGCGGTGAAGGAGGGGATGCGGCTGCTTGCTGCGGAGGAAGCGGGTGTGCAGTTGGCGGATGAGGATCAAGCGGCGGACGTTGGTGAGTCTCTCTTCTCTTTCTCTTTTCTTTTTAGATTTTCATAACTTGATCACTTACTGTTCGCTTAATGAATTCCTCTTCTGAATTGGACAGGTGGGACTTCCGGTCAACATGCTGGGAGCTCCGACCCTGCGGCTGAGTAAGCCTGGAGAGTTGGCAGGATGAGGGCGAAGCGTGAACGCAGTCGGTCACCTTTTGATTTCTTTTTATTGCTGTTCATGTCAGTCCAAAACATTGATGTAACTGGAATAATATTGTTTGTGATGAATGATGTTATGTAATTTCATAATATAAGCTGATTCCTTTATGCTGGAATGTTATTGCTATTTTGCTGTGCTGTGTAAGCGATGTAACTATGCATGTTCCTGATGCCAAGTTTTTTTGCTTAAAGTATAATTTTCTCGTTTTGCAATGTAAATGTGATGTGTGAATATGAACTGCAGTTATGCATTAATGTACAAAAGTAGAAGGTATCGCCCTTCATGTTTCGGCCGTGGACGGAAACTTCGTGCGCCTTGTAAGACTAAGCACGGGATGTTGTTGAGTATCTCGTCGTTCGATTGTAAGTTTCTGTTCCCATTAGCGAGCGTTCCCTATTTCATGTCCTGTATTTCAAGTACCGTTACGGAGAATAGGAGAAAAGTTTTAAATTAAATTGAAATATAGGAAAAGTAAAACTTCCAGTCACGGAAGGCCGTCGATGTGCTTAAGTTCGTGGCAAACGGGTTTTGTAGTCACTTTCCCTAGCTGTGGGTCTTGGAGACATTTGTCACCCATCTTACGCCTACTGCGGGGAGTTTTCTTTTTTACCACAGCCGCACTTAAGACACAACGGAGCCGATCGCGCACAGTAACTACCCGGACCATTATGGCCCGTAATCGTGGGTATTATTCAATTTACTGTGGCCGGCTAGCGTGGGGGCCGATCGTCAACTGTGAACTGCCTCTGGCTGGCCACACCTTATGTTGGGGCTTATGATCAGTTCACAGTCGTCGGCGAGCCGAATCGCTGTAATGAGCTGCCATCGGCTATAGTCGGCCTTTTTTATGATGACTTATACTCGGCTCATTACAGTCGGCTTTAAGGGCCTAGGCCAACAATGAGTTAACTCGCGGTAGAGGGATACCGGAGCAAAGTGTCTCATTGGCGGGGGCATAGGAGCGTAGCGTACCTGTTAGATTTTGTCCAGGTGGAGTTGTGTTGTGAAGCTCTGGATCGAAATGTCATCTGCAACGGATTTTGTTCAACAGCAAAGGATAAAGCTTAACAAGTAGCCAAGATATAAAGGAACAAGTTAACAAGAGCCAAGTTTTTTAAAGTGGTTCGGCACGAAAATGCCTACGTCCACTGATTCTCTTTGTTAATTCACTTCATATGGGCAGTACAAGTTAAGAAAAGTATCGACGGAGGTGTCGGATGTTCGATGCCCTCTGGAACACCTCTCCGTCCACTGTTGACAAAATATAAGCTCCGTTGTGGAGATCTTTATAAATTACATATGGTCCGTCCCAGATGGGGTCCAGTGCCCCGGGGCGCGGAAAGATTCGCTTGAGGACAAGATCTCCTTCTTGTAAGCTGCGATGTTTGGCTTTGGAGTTGTATAGTGCTTCCACTTTTTGTCTGTGAGCTGCTGCTTTGAGTGCTGCATCATTCCTTCTCTCCTCAATTAGATCCAAAGACATGTGGAGGAGTTCTTCGTTTTCTTCTGGGTTGTAGTGGATCCTACGGTGGGAAGGCACAATAGTCTCAACTGGGAGCATTGCCTCTGATCCGTATGCCAAAGAGAAAGGAGTATGCCCTGTGGATGTTCTGAAAGATGTGCGGTAGGCCCAAAGGGCTGTAGGAAGTTCGTCCACCCAAGCGCCTTTTGACTTTTCAAGCTTCTTCTTGATTAGAGTCTTGAGGATTTTGTTGACAGCTTCGACTTGGCCGTTAGCCTGAGGATAAGCTACAGATGAGAAGCTTTTGTGAATTCCGTGCTCTTGGCACCAATCGGCGAATCCATCGCTATCAAATTGAAGTCCGTTGTCTGATATGATCTTGAGTGGGACTCCGTACCTGCACAGAATATTTTTGATCAAGAAGTTAATAACTTTTGTCGAAGATATTTTATTTAGTGGTTCCGCCTCCACCCATTTGGTGAAGTAGTCAACTGCCACTATAGCATATTTGGCTCCGCCTCGGCCTGTTGGCAATTCGCCGATTAAGTCAATCCCCCATATGGCGAAGGGCCAAGGGCTGGTCATCTGAGTAATTTCATTGGTTGGTAGTTGAGGGATTTTGGCAAATTTCTGACATCTTTCACATTTTTTGACGAAGTCTAAGGCGTCTTTGTTCAAGGTGGGCCAGAAATATCCATATCGGAGTATCATTTTTTGCTAGAGTCTGCCCTCCGGTGTGGTCTCCACAACTTCCCTGATGGATATTGGATAGAATTTCCCTGGCTTCTCTCCCAGCAACGCACCTCAATAAGGGGTTAGAGAAGCCGCGTCGATAGAGGGTGCCTTCTTGCATTGTGTAGCGGGAAGCTTTCCTTAGAATTTTCTTAATTTCATTTCGCCCATCTGGCAGGGTGCCGTTTTGTAAGTACTCTCGGATAGGGGTCATCCATGTTTCTTCTTCGGTTGCAGCTATCAGGTGCGCTTGCTCGAAACTCGGGGTTAGTAGCCTTGAGACAGTTATCGTTCCAGAAGTGGTATCATCACCCATGCTAGCTTGCTTTGCCAGCTCGTCGGCCTCTTAATTCTCCTCTCGAGGAATGTGTCTGATCAAATAACAATCCAGTTGGTTAAGTAGCAGCTTGGTCTTCTTTAGGTACGCTGTGAGTCGTTCTCCTCGAGTCTGGAACTCTCCTAGTATTTGATTCATAATAAGTTGAGAATCACTATGGAGACATAAAGAACTGACTCCAATTTCCAGTGCAAGTTCTAATCCGGCTATTACTGCTTCATATTCGGCATCATTGTTGGTGGCAGCGAATTCCAATCTTAGGGCGTAGCGCAGCTTCTTTCCCCTGGGGGTGATTATCACAACACCTGCCCACGAGCCTTGTTCGTTCAACGCTCCATCTACGAAGAGATGCCACTTGATATCTTCTGCTATTTCAGATTGGTCTGTACCTTCGTTAGTAGTGAATTCGGCAATAAAATACGCTATGGCTTGTCCCTTGATGGCGGTGCGAGGATGGTAAGTGATATCATATTGGCTTAGCTTGATGCACCACTTGAGCAGTCACCCAGAGGTGTCGGGACGATGAAGCACTTGCCTTAATGGCTGGTCGGTTAGGATTCTGACGGGATGAGATTGGAAATAGTGACGCAGCTTCCTTGATGCGATTAGTAAACAGTACGCCAGTTTCTCGAGTTTGGGATACCGGGCTTCTGCTCCCGTGAACCTTTTGCTTATGAAGTACACTGGCCGTTGTGCGCGGTATTCTTCTCTTACCAAAGCGGCGATCAGAGCATGGGATGACACAGCAAGATATAGGTATAGTTCTTCGTCTTCATTCGGAGTCGAGAGTACTGGTGGCCGCTGGAGGTGTTCGATTAGGTTAAGGAAGGTTGTTGAACACTCATCGGTCCATTCAAATTTTCCTTTGTATTTCTTCAGGGCTTCGAAGAAAGGAATGCATTTGTCAGTTGTTTTAGAGATGAACCGGCTTAGGGCGGCCACTTTTCCGTTTAGGCTTTGCATCTCTTTTCGAGTGGATGGTAACTTGATATCTTGCAAGGCCTGGACTTCTTCGGGGTTTGCTTCAATCCCCCTGGCATGAACGATGAATCCCAGAAACTTTCCCGATGATACTCCGAAGGAGCACTTCAGAGGGTTCAGTTTCATTCCATATTGGCGAAGTACTTGAAACATCTCGTCCAGATGGTTTATATGGTCGTTGGCTTTCCTTGATTTTACCAGCATGTCATCCACATAAACTTCCATAGTTCGTCCTATCAATTCTGCAAACATCTTGTTGACGAGGCGCTGATAAGTAGCTCCGGCATTTTTAAGTCCAAATGGCATTACCTTGTAGCAGTACAATCCTCGGCCAGTGATCAAGCTAGTGTGGTCTTGATCGGGGGCATGCATAGGGATCTGATTATATCCTGAGTATGCGTCCATAAAGGATAAGAGTTCGTGTCTGGCAGTGCTGTCCACAAGTTGGTCGACTCGGGGGAGTGGGAAGCAGTCTTTCGGGCAAACGTCATTTAAGTTGGAGAAATCGATGCATGTTCGCCACTTCCCATTAGCTTTCTTTACCAGCACCGGGTTGGCGATCCATTCCGGGTAGATGGCTGTTGGGCGAATTCTCACCCATGGGATCGCGAGACCAAGCGGCATTAGCTTCCATGCCGAACCACGGTTTCTCCCTTACCTAGCCAAACCAAGTATACCTCCTATCTACCGAACCAGCCCATCCAACCTCTGCCGAACCATGACCCACCGAGCCAACTCCCCTTCCTATCTCCCAGTTAATGCCGAACCGGCTTCCACCACCGGACCAAGACCCACAATCACCAAACCATTCGGTACCGGACGAGGCATCTCCTAGCCTTCCACTGCCGAACCAACTACACCCGAACCACCTTCTCTCCACGCTACCGAACCAACTACGGCCGAATCAGCCTCCACCGAACCATACCATTATCGGACCAAGGCCTCTCCCACCAACAATCACCGGACCAAGGCTCCACCGGTCCAACCTTCTCCAACCACGACCGAACCAAGCTTCGCCGAACCAGAACGCTGCAAGGCCAAATTGCTTCAGCCCGGGCCCATCAGCAGCTATATACATCCAAGACCCCTGCCCCTAACCTCACTCTATAAATAGAAGGGCAGGGGTACAACAATGGCGGACAAGTTTGAGAGCTCAAGCAAGGAAGGAACTTTCAAACAACTTTCTTATACTTGTACTTAAAGCTTTGTACTTGCAATCTGAAAGAAAGGAGAGAATAACATATAAAGTGGACGTAGGCACGTTCTGGCCGAACCACTATAAATCTGCGTATCTTTTACATTTTAGTCCTTGCTTTTTACATATTTGCATAAGTGACCTAAAACCTTGAAAATAACATATAATCAACTAAATAATACATATTGTAGGTGTTTGTCCATTTTTTGTGCAAACATTTTTGGTGCTTTCACTGAGAATTTGGAACTCGAAGCTTCAGCTTCCCTCATTCAACCTTCTTTCCCAATAGCACCCTTCATTGCCTAGGAAACATGACTTCCAGGCCGAGAAAAGACACCAACAAGGGAAAGAACGTTGCAACCTGCAGCGCTCCAGATCCAGTGGATCCAGATCAAGAGAACCATCCCACTACGACAGCAGATCAGGCAAATCCAACAGCCCCTGCCGCGGAACAACCGGCAGCAATCACTTGGGCAGATCTAGACAGAGTTGTGACTGAAGTAACTAACCGCTTCGCATCCCAACAAGAAGCTTTGGTGAACCAACTCATGTCACGCTTGAGGGATGCCAAAGAATCCAACCGAAACACTGAATCATGGGGTGAGTCTCAATCTGGAGGATCTCAGAGACAACAAAGGTCTTCCCTCTTCGAAGAAGCTATCAACAGGAACAACAGTGATAGGGGCCGCGCCCGGACTCAGCCCGAACTCCGACTCGAGGAAGCGCTTGGAACCGAACCCAATGGGGGAGGCACCAGGCGAGGGTCGGATGTAGCTGAGCCAGTCATGCCACCTAATCATAGAAACCCCGCTGAACGGAGCCGAGCTAGAACACAGCCCGAAGTTGACCCCATGGAAATGTTCGAAACAGAACCCCGCAGGGGAAGATCAAGGCAGGGGGCAACTGTAGCTGGTCCTAGCATGCATCCGAGTAGCCAAAGACCGCCACTGGATAATGTCAGAAGTGATAGGCTATACCATCCCTACAGGTCATCCGGACGAGATCGATCCCGCAGGGAAGAACCAAGCTCATTCTTGTCCGCTCCAAATTCTGATGAAAGAATGGCACGATTATTCAGGGAATGCGTCCAACGGGAGCAAAGGGATCGAGGGATAGGCGCTAGGGTAACCAGCCCTTTCACCGCGACATCGAAACCGCCATCACCCCTCGAGAGTGGAAAATGCCGACGATGGAACCGTACAAGGGAACTTCCGACCCCGTTGTACACTTGCAGAGATACACACAGCATATGCTCATGAGCGGGGCAACGGAAGGAGTATTATGCAAATGCTTTCCACTATTTTTAGCAGACCTAGCTACCTCCTGGTTCTGCCATCTACCCCAAGGATCCATCAGTTCATGGGAAATGTTGAAGGAAAAGTTCATTAGCCAGTTCCGCATTCATGTGGAACAACCCAAGGATGCTTATTATCTATCCAATGTCAAACAGAAATCCGGAGAGACACTGCAACAATATCTAACCCGGTTCAACGCCGCAGCGGCCGCAGTCCAAGATGCCGATGAGAAACTCACCCTAATGGCCCTCTGTAGTGGTGTGCACCCAGATACCAAGTTCGCTAGAAGACTAACTAAAGAAAAACCAGCTACCTTGCCCGATTTATTTCATGAAGCTGGGAAGTACATGAGACTCGAAGAGGCTGCCACTGAAAGGCAGACAGGACCACAGGCTAAGACGGCCCATGGAAACGCCCCTGCCGCAGCGAAAGACATTCGGAGAAACGACTCCAGAGACAATGCAGGGGGCAAGAAGGGAGAAAGCGCTTGTACCGACCAGGACCGAGATTTGACGCTTACACTCCCTTGAATGAAACATTCGAGAACATCTTCCTGGCCACCCAGGATGAACTCACATACAAGCGCCACCCGCACAAGAAAGAGTCAGATCGTGCTATCCAGTCCGAAAAATTCTGCCGTTTCCACGAGTCTCATGGGCACGATAGCAATGAATGCCGCCATCTCCGAGACCTAATTGAAGAACACATCAGGAGAAAGAAATTAGAACGCTATGTGAAGGGACAGGACAGGACCCCAGCTCCTACCAAGGAAAACCCAGGGCAGCTCCACCTAGAGACAGGCGGAGGAAATCGCAACACCAGCGGTTCCAGCCAAGAGAAGATAGTGGTCCATACAATATCAGGAGGGCCACACATCGCTGACAAGAGCTGGGAAGAAATGGAAAGATACGGAAACTCACTCAGAAGCGAGGGAGACTGCGTCAATTTTGTTATGGAAGAACACCACCCTAAGCGGAAGGAAAGTAATGATATCACATTCAGCGGGCGCGACCTAGAAGGAAGGCAATACCCTCATATGGATCCTATGGTCATCTCTGCCTGGTTCGATCCAGCCAAAGTCTTCCGAATCCTAATAGACAATAGAAGTTCAGTAAATATCCTATTCAAGCATGCTTTCGACAAAATGAAGCTGTCAATGAAGGATGTATCCCCTGTAACAAACCACTACATGGTTTCACTGGAGAAGCAAGGATGCCTCTCGGACAATTGGATCTCTTTGTTAAATTGGGAAGTCATCCCCGTTCCGCCGTTCGAAAACAAACATTCGTGCTAATAGACAACCACTCGGCCTACAATGCCTTTTTAGGAAGACCAGCCTTGTCCGACTTTCAAATTGTCCTTTCCCCATGGTGCCTGAAGATGAAGTTCCCAACGGATAATGGAGTCGGAGAAGTAGAAGGAGATCAAGACGCCGCTCGGGACTGCTATGTAACCGAGCTTCGCAATAACCGCAAGAAAGAAAAAGGGAAGAATGCAGAGACTACTCTCTGCATGAAAAGCTTGGAAGCATAGCAACTAAAGAAAGCCCCTCCTCTTCGATATACAAGTGATCCCTTCAACGAACTAGATCCCAGGGATGGAGAGGAGGAGGCCACCACCGAGCCTGCAGAGGCTATGGAATTCGTATCTATAGACAAACACGACCCAAGTAAACTGCTGTGAGTCGGATCTCAGCTAAAAGGAAAATTAAAGAATCAACTCATTGATTTTCTTCGCCACAACATGGATGTATTTGCATGGACGCACGCTGATATGACCGGGATCTCCCCGGACATAGCATGCCATGCACTAAACATCGATCCTACCAAGGTACCGGTAAAGCAAAAGAAGAGAAGTATGGGGGCAAAACGATCAGCAGCCCTCGAGGAAGAAGTAAAGAACTTACTTGCCAATGACTTCATACGTGAAGCCATCTACCCGGAGTGGATCGCCAACCCGGTACTGGTGAAGAAAGCTAATGGGAAGTGGCGAACATGCGCTGATTTCTACAACTTAAATGACGCCTGCCCAAAAGACTGCTTCCCACTCCCCCGAATCGACCAACTCGTGGACAACACTGCCGGACACGAGATCTTATCTTTTATGTATGCGTACTCAGGATACAACCAAATCCCTATGCATGCCCCCGATCAAGACCACACCAGTTTCATCACGGACCGGGGGTTGTACTGCTACAAAGTAATGCCTTTCGGACTTAAGAACGTCGGAGCTACCTACCAGCGCCTCGTCAACAAGATGTTTGCAGAACTGATAGGACGAACCATGGAAGTTTATGTGGATGACATGCTAGTGAAGTCAAGAAAAGCCAACGATCATGTAAGCCACTTGGGTGAGAAGTTTCAAGTACTTCGCAAATATGGAATGAAGCTGAACCCGCTAAAGTGCTCCTTCGGAGTGTCATCAGGAAAGTTCTTTGGATTCATCGTCCATGCCAGAGGGATCGAAGCGAACCCCGAACAAGTCCGAGCCTTGCAAGATATCGAAATACCATCCACTCGGAAAAAATGCAAAGCCTAAACGGGAAGGTGGCCGCCCTAAGCCGGTTCATCTCTAATGCAACTGACAAATGCATTCCTTTCTTCGAAGCCCTGAAGAAAGACAAAGGAAAATTCGAGTGGACCGACGAATGTTCAGCAGCTTTCCTTAACCTAATCGAGCACCTCCAGCGGCCACCAGTACTCTCAACTCCTAATGAAGGCGAAGAACTATACCTATACCTTGCTGTGTCACCGCATGCCCTAAGCGCCGCGTTGATGAGAGAAGACAACCGCACACAACGGCCAGTGTACTTCATAAGCAAAAGGTTCACAGGAGCAGAAGCCCGGTATCCCAAACTCGAGAAACTGGCATACTGTTTACTAATCACATCAAGGAAGCTGCGACACTATTTCCAGTCTCATTCCATCAGAGTTTTAACCGATCAACCGCTAAAACAAGTGCTCCATCGCCCCGACACTTCTGGGCGATTACTTAAGTGGTGCATCGAACTAAGTCAATATGATATCACTTACCATCCTCGCACCGCTATCAAGGGGCAAGCCATAGCTGATTTCATTGCCGAATTCACTACTAGCGAAGGTAGGGACCAATCTGAAATAGCAAAAGATATCAAGTGGAATCTCTTCGTAGATGGAGCGTCGAACGAACAAGGCTCGGGGGCAGGCGTTGTGATCATCACTCCCAGGGGAAGAAAGCTGCGTTATGCATTAAGGCTGGAATTCGCTGCCACCAACAATGACGCCGAATATGAAGCAGTAATAGCCGGACTAGAGCTCGCCCTGGAGATCGGAGTCAGTTCCTTATGTCTTCGCAGTGATTCGCAACTCATCGTAAATCAAATACTAGGGGAGTTCCAGGCTCGAGGAGAGCGGCTCACGGCATATCTGAAAAAGACCAAGCAGCTGCTCAATCAATTGGATCACTACTCGATCAAACACATTCCTCGAGAAGAAAATCAAGAGGCCGACGAACTGGCAAAGCAAGCTAGCATGGGAGATGATACCACTTCTGGAACGATAACTGTCTCAAGGCTACTAACCCTGAGTTTTGAGCAAGTAAACCTGATAGCTGCAACCAAATAAGAAACATGGATGACCCCTATCCGAGAATACTTACAAAACAGCACCCTACCAAACGGGCGAAATGAAGTTAAGAAAATTCTAAGAAAAGCTTCCCGCTACACGATGCAAGAAGGCATCCTCTATCAGCGCGGCTTCTCTAACCCCTTATTGAGGTGCGTTGCTGGAAGAGAAGCCAGGGAAATTCTATCCAACATCCATCAGGGAAGTTGTGGAGACCACACCGGAGGGCAGACTCTGGCAGAATAGATACTCCGATATGGATATTTCTGGCCCACCTTGAACAAAGACGCCTTAGATTTCGTCAAAAAATTTGACAGATGTCAGAAATTTGCCAAAATCTCTCGACTACCAACCAATGAAATTACTCAGATGACCAGCCCTTGGCCCTTCGCAATATGGGGGATTGACTTAATTGGCGAGCTGCCAACGGGCCGAGGCGGAGCCAAATATGCTATAGTGGCAGTCGACTACTTCACCAAATGGGTGGATGCGGAACCTCTAAATAAAATATCTTCGGCAAAAGTTATCAACTTCTTAATCAAAAATATTCTGTGCGGGTACGGAACACCACTCAAAATCGTATCAGACAATGGACTTCAATTTGACAGCGAGGAATTCACTAACTGGTGCCAAGAGCACGGGATTCGCAAAAGCTTCTCATCCGTGGCTTATCCCCAGGCAAACGGCCAAATAGAAGCTGTCAACAAAATTCTCAAAACCTTAATCAAGAAGAAACTTGAAAAGTCGAAAGGCGCTTGGGTGGACGAACTTCCTACGGCACTTTGGGCCTATCGCACATCTTACAGAACTTCAACAGGGCATACTCCCTTCTCTTTGGCGTACGGATCGGAGGCCATGCTCCCAGTTGAAACTATAGTGCCCTCTCACCGTAGGATCCACTACAACCCGGAAGAAAATGAAGAACTCCTCCACATGTCTTTGGATCTAATTGAGGAGAGAAGAAATGATGCAGCACTCAAAGCAGCAGTTCACAGACAAAATGTGGCAGCACTATACAACCCCAAAGTCAAACATCGCAGCTTACAAGAAGGAGACGTTGTCCTCAAGAGAATCTTTCCGCGCCCCGGAGCACTGGACCCCATCTGGGACGGACCTTATGTAATTCATAAAGATCTCCACAACGGAGCTTATATTTTGTCAACAGTGGACGGAGTGGTGTTCCAGAGGGCATGGAACATCCGACACCTCCGTCGATACTTTTCTTAACTTGTACTGCCCATATGAAGTGAATTAACAAAGAGAATCAGTGGACGTAGGCATTTTCGTGCCGAACCACTTTAAAAAACTTGGCTCTTGTTAACTTGTTCCTTTATATCTTGGCTACTTGTTAAGCTTTATCCTTTGCTGTTGAACAAAATCCTTTGCAGATGACATTTCAATCCAGAACTTCACAACACAACTCCACCTGGACAAAATCTAACAGGTACGCTGCGCTCCTATGCCCTCGCCAATGAGACACTTTGCTCCGGTATCCCTCTACCGTGAGTTAACTCATTGTTTGCCTCGGCCCTTAAAGCCGACTGTAATAAGCCGAGTATAAGTCATCATAAAAAAGGCCGACTATAGCCGATGGCAGCTCATTACAGCGATTCGGCTCGCCGGCGACTGTGAACCGATCATAAGCCCCAACATAAGGTGTGGCCAGCCAGGGGCAGTTCACAGTTGACGATCGGCCCCCACGCTAGCCGGCCACAGTAAATCGAAAAATACCCACGATTACGGGCCATAATGGCCCGGGTAGTTACTGTGCGCGATCGGCTCCGATGTGTCTTAAGTGCGGCTGTGGTAAAAAAGAAAACTCCCCGCAGTAGGCGTAAGATGGGTGACAAATGTCTCCAAGACCCACAGCTAGGGAAAGTGACTACAAAACCCATTTGCCACGAACTTAAGCACATCGACGGTCTTCCGTGACTGGAAGTTTTACCTTTCCTATATTTCATTTTCATTTAAAACTTTTCTCCTATTCTCCGTAACGGTGCTTGAAAGTACAGGACGTGAAATAGGGAACGTTCGCTAATGGGAACAGAAACTTACAATCGGATGATGAGACACTCAACTGAATTCCGTGCTTAGTCTTACAGGATGGACGAAATTTCCGTCTATGGCCAAAATATGAAGGGCGGTACCTTCTACTTTTATACATTAATGCATAGCTGCAGTCGTATTTACACATCACATTTACATTGCAAATTGGAAAAATTATGCTTTAAGCAAAAAACTTGGCATCAGACACAGTCAAGTCACTAGTAATATACATAGTTACATCACTTACACAGCACAACAAAATAGCAATAACATTCCAACATAAAGGAATCAACTTATATTATGAAATTACAAAACGTCATTCATCACAAACAATAGTATTACAGTTACATCAATGTTTTAGACTAACATGAACAGCAATAAAAAGAAATCAAAAGGTGACCAGCTGCGTTCACGCTTCGCCCTCATCCTACCAACTCTCCAAGCCTACTTAGCCGCAGGGTCAGAGCTCCCAGCATGGTGACCAGAAGTCCCACCTGTCCAATTCAGAAGGGGAATTCATTAAGCGAACAGTAAGTGATCAAGTTAAGAAAATCCAAAAAGAAAAGAGAAAGAGAAAAGAAACTCACCAGCGTCCGCCGCTTGATCCTCATCAGCCAATTGCACACCCGCTTCCTCCGCGGCAAGCAGCCGCATCCCTTCCTTCACCGCTACCTTCTCCTCCTTTGAGAACTGGGCGGTTACCAAGTCCATCCTGAATGCCGCTCCACCTTCCTTATCTGCATCGGCCTTGGCCTCCTCCAAAGCCCGGAGATATATCCTAGCCATGATCTGGGGATAGTCATCCATCCAGTATAGATTACCATGCTTCCAGGTACGGAAGTACATATCCCGCAACATCTCATCCATCATCCCCTCATTCTCCTCAAACTCCCTCACCCGGGCCTCGGAGGACAACAACTTAGCGACGGCAGCATCCCTCTCCGATCGGTATCTCAAGCGGTCAGCCTGGAGAGACCTCCTCATTTCCTCCATCTCTTCCTTTAGATTGGCCTGAGCAAGCTCTGCGGCCTCAAGCCTCCCAGACAACTCTTCAATCCGCTCAAGATCCGCATTCCGAACCTCATCTACCGTTGCAATGGCCATACCAATCCGCCCCTTGCAAGCAGCCTCCATTTTTCGCAATTCTGCCCTGCTGGCCTTTTCCAGATTCTCCTTCAACTGCCTGGAGGCTGCCTCGTGCTGAGAAATCTGAATAGCCTGATCGGCAAGCTGTTTGGCCTGATCAGAAACCTGTAGCTGCGGTCGGATGTTAGCACTCACAATTTCCTCCCCAGCCCTAGCCACCCGAGCATGATGCTACATCAATTTCTTGACCTCCTCCGCGACCCGGTCAATGTTGGCCTTGGCTTCGTCCCCCATAGCAGCTATCCGAGTAGTGAGCAGATCCAGATCTAGAGACTTAGCCTCATCAAGAATCCGAACCATGGGATTGCGGGGGAGAAGATGCTCGCCCGTGGCCTCGTCAAATAATATGTCCTGGGAATTAGGGTCTAAATCCGTGTGGTCGGCAAAGGGATTGCGAGGCACGTCGGGGCGCCTTATGCGGATAACGGTAGGATTTTCAGACGGATGCGGGGAAGGAATATGCTCAGTTTCCTCCTCCGTGATATCATGAATAGGTTGAGGAGGAAGCTGCGGACCAGGTGGTGAATCAAACAAAGGTCGCCTCCTCTTCCTTTGCTGGATACCTTCCTCAATGACTCCAAGAAGAGAGCGATATCTGACTACATGCCCGGAACGGCCGGGTGGCGGCTTCGCCTTAGTAGAAGCTCTCATCAACTTGAATTGTTCGAGGTGGTATCGAACGTCTGAAGTTTTGGCCACCTCGCCTGCCATTGTAATAAAGAACAAGTGTTACGAACATACGATGGTCCATAATTCAAGAAATATGTTAACTTAGAAAGAAAGAGAAGGAACGTCTGTTATACAAACCCTGCGGAGAAGGAGAATACTGCAATAAGTCCTGAATCTCATTCCAAGACGGAAGCGAACCATAAAATATTCCTAAGTCTCTATCATAAATGGAGTCTGCAGAAGTCGAAAGTTCACCTTGCACTGCCGGAGTCACCCTAGCTGAGGAGCTCTTAGGGGATGGATCGGCGTCAGCCCCGGCCTTGCCAGTCTTCTTCGCCTTCTCCGCCAAATCCGGTTCCCCCTCCGATTCCCCGAAAGCTTGACGGAGAGCCTCATCTGTCCACTCCTGAAGCTCCCCCACTTGCCCGGAGGTCAAGGCACCAGCACCACTACCACCCTGTCCTTCACCTTCTCCATCTCCTCCGCTCTCCTCTTCGTCTCTTTCCTCCTCTCCACCTTCCTCCTCCGGAATATCTGGACATGTACTGGGAGAGGGTCCATCGGACTTCTTAAGCTTCTTTCCCCCAACGGTTGGAGGCACTGAGAAAGGTCTCTTCTTGCTACTCTTCGCAGTAGCCCCATCCTTAGCTTTAGCAGCCCTCTCCTCGGCTGTATCTCTCTGTTTAACCACTGATTGATGTGGCATAATCAAGTTATACTCCAGGAGAGTGGCGTTCCTGATCAGGTAGGAGGCCGACCTATCCCTTCCCGAAATGACCTTTATTTCGGTAGCCATCCGAGCCAAGGAGTCAGTCTCCACGACCGCAAAACCACTTGTCGTTAGCAAGAAATAAAGGCATATAAGAAGAAGCATTGTGATCGGGACAAGGAAAATATAAATGAAGTTCAACTTACAGCCGGAAGTGAAAAGGCGGAAAGAAACAGTGTCATCCCTAATAAAAAACCATTCCTTCTTGAACATGCTGAATTTCGAGTACAAGTCTAGGACAGGCTTGAAGGGCACGGCCGCTTCCAAACTGATATATGGAGACCCCTTCTTGTAGCCTCTCAAGTTGTACAGATACCGGATCTCCCGGTTGGAGGGGAGACGCCCATATTTCCTCTGAAAGATGACGAAAAGACTCACCAGAATGGCATAGGAGTTAGGCTGAAGCTGGAATGGAGCCACCTTCAGATATGTGATAAAGCTAACTATCCAAGCGTTGAGAGGCGGGATAGCACCACACATGCAATGATATCTGCTGTACGCAAAATATCCTTCAGGAGGGTCATATGGCATAACCCCCTCTCCCGGCAACAGCATAAGAGCCCTGTCAATCCCGAAGGAATGAGAAATGACATCAAGCTGCTCCTCTATGAGGGAGCTCGGAAAGCAATCAGGGGGAGAGTTCAGAAGCTCTTGGGGACCATACCCATCCACTAACGACCTCGGGGCAGGTCCATGTCGCGCCGGTCCTAGTTGGGCTGGGGGCACGGAAGAAGACTCCCCCTATCCTTGGACTTATTACTGTCTGATCGAGTTTCTGCTCTACGAGACATTTATCTGCAACACAGGAAAAACATGACGTGAGAACGAGGAATATGGGAACATAAACGAATAGTTTTCAAGTTCCATTCGGTGGTCAAGTTTTCGAGATTCATTCGGCATTAAAGGTTTAAGATTCATTCGGCACTCCAATTCCCAGTATCATTCGGTGGTACGAAGCACAAGAGTCATTCGGCACTCCCAGTACCGAGCCCCATTCGGTTCTCAGAAACCTCGTATCCATTCGGCATCAGATACATTCGGTAGTCAAGATACTTAAGCTCATTCGGCTTTAGGATGTATACCGGGTTCGGTACGAAGTTGATCCGGCTAGTAGTTGATTCGGCTCTGTATGGTTCGGTAAGGAATAACTAAGGGGGTGTAGCCCCTATATATAGACGAGTGCAGAAGCACCGGACCAACCGGTTCGGCACACCGGACCAACTGGCTCGGCACCTCAAGCCGGATGAAGCTATACCAGGTATCCAAACCACGAGGCTATCACACTGAAACAAAGCACGACATATGCTAGCATATGCCCTACTTTGGGGGGCAAATGTTGGGCGAATTCTCACCCATGGGATCGCGAGACCAAGAGGCATTAGCTTCCATGCCGAACCACGGTTTCTCCCTTACCTAGCCAAACCAAGTATACCTCCTATCTACCGAACCAGCCCATCCAACCTCTGCCGAACCATGACCCACCGAGCCAACTCCCCTTCCTATCTCCCAGGAATGCCGAACCGGCTTCCACCACCGGACCAAGACCCACCATCACCAAACCATTCGGTACCGGACGAGGCATCTCCTAGCCTTCCACTGCCGAACCAACTACACCCAAACCACCTTCTCTCCATGCTACCGAACCAACTACGGCCGAATCAGCCTCCACCGGACCATACCATTACCGGACCAAGGCCTCTCCCACCAACAATCACCGGACCAAGGCTCCATCGGTCCAACCTTCTCCAACCACGACCGAACCAAGCTTCACCGAACCAGAACGCTGCAAGGCCAAATTGCTTCGGCCCGGGCCCATCAGCAGCTATATACATCCAAGACCCCTACCCCTAACCTCATTCTATAAATAGAGGGGCAGGGGTACAACAATGGCGGACAAGTTTGAGAGCTCAAGCAAGGAAGGAACTTTCAAACAACTTTCTTATACTTGTACTTAAAGCTTTGTACTTGCAATCTGAAAGAAAGGAGAGAATAACATATAAAGTGGACGTAGGCACGTTCTGGCCGAACCACTATAAATCTGCGTGTCTTTTACATTTTAGTCCTTGCTTTTTACATATTTGCATAAGTGACCTAAAACCTTGAAAATAACATATAATCAACTAAATAATACGGATTGGAGGTGTTTGTCCATATTTTGTGCAAACAATGGCTTCACGTATGAAGTCATTGGCAAGTAAGTACTTTACTTCTTCCTCGAGGGCCGCTGATCGTTATTCCCCCATACTTCTCTTCTTTTGCTTTACCGGTACCTTGGTAGGATCGATGTTTAGTGCATGGCATCCTATGTCCGGGGAGATTCCAGTCATATCAGCGTGCGTCCATGCAAATACGTCCATGTTGTGGCGAAGAAAATCAATGAGTTGATTCTTTAGTTCTCTTTTTAACTGAGATCCGACTCTCAGCAGTTTACTTGGGTCGCATTTGTCCACAGATACGAATTCCATGGCCTCTGCAGGCTCGGCGGTGGCCTCCTCCTCTCCGTCCCTGGGATCTAGTTCGTTTAAGGGATCACTTGTATATCGAAGAGGAGGGGCTTTCTGTAGTTGCTATGCTTCCAAGCTTTTCATGCAGAGAATAGTCTCTTCATTCTTCCCTTTATTTCTCCTGCGATTATTGCGAAGTTCG
Source organism: Allium cepa (assembly GCA_030765085.1). Taxonomy (NCBI): domain Eukaryota; kingdom Viridiplantae; phylum Streptophyta; class Magnoliopsida; order Asparagales; family Amaryllidaceae; genus Allium; species Allium cepa. Next base: position 249,083,340 of record CM060930.1, read on the forward strand.
GTTACATAGCAGTCCCGAGCGGCGTCCTGATCCCCTTCTACTTCTCCCACTCCATTATTCGTCGGAAACTTCATCTTCAGGCACCATGGGGAAAGAACAATTTTGAAGTCGGACAAGGCTGGTCTTCCTAAAAAGGCATTGAAGGCCGAGTGATTTCTATTAGCACGAATGTTTGCTTCCGAACGGCGGACCGGGGATGACTTCCCAATTCAACAAAGAGATCCAATTGCCCGAGGGGCATCTTTGCTTCTCCAGTGAAACCGTGTAGTGGTTTGTCGCAGGGGGATACATCCTTCATTGACAGCTTTATTTTGTCGAAAGCATGCTTGAATAGAATATTTACTGAACTTCCAGTGTCTATCAAAATCCGAAAAACTTTGGCTGGACCGAACCAGGCAGAGATGACCATAGGATCCATGTGTGGGTACTGCCTTCCTTCTAGGTCGCGCCCACTGAATGTGATGTCATTATTTTCTTTCCGCTTAGGGTGGCGTTCTTCCAGAACAGAATTGACGCAGTCTCCCTCGCTTCTAAGTGAGTTTCCATATCTTTCCATTTCTGCCCAGCTTTTGTCGGCGATGTGTGGCCCTCCTGATATGATGTGGACCACTATCTTTTCTTGATTGGAGCCACTGGTGTTGCGATTTCCTCCTCCCGTTTCCAGGGGAGGTGGCCTTGTGTTTCCACTTACAGGCGTTGGAGTTCTATCCTGACTTCTCACATAGCATTCCAGCCTCTTCCTTCTAATGTGTTCTTCGATTAAGTCCCGGAGATGACGGCATTCATTGGTATCGTGCCCATGAGACTCGCGGAAACGGAAGAATTTTCCGAACTTGATTGCGCGATCTGACTCTTTCTTGTACGGGGGGCGCTTGTATGTAAGTTCGTCCTGGGTGGCCAGGAAGATGTTCTCGACTGTTTCATTCAAGGGAGTGTAAGCGTCAAATCTCGGTCCTGGTCGATACAAGCGCTTTTCTCCCTTCTTGCCCCCTGCATTGTCTCTGGCGTCGTATTTCCGAATGTCCTTCGCTGTGGCGGGGGCGTTTCCATGAGCCGTTTTAGCCTGTGGTCCTGTCTGTCTTTCAGTGGCAGCCTCTTCGAGTCTCATGTACTTCCCAGCTTCATGGAAGAAATCGGGCAAGGTAGCTGGTTTTTCTTTAGTTAGTCTTCTAGCAAACTTGGTATCCGGGTGCACACCACTACAGAGGGCCATTAGGGTGAGTTTCTCATCGGCATCCTGGACTGCGGTCGCTGCGGCGTTGAACCGGGTTAGATATTGTTGCAGTGTCTCTCCGGATTTCTGTTTGACATTGGATAGAGAATAAGCATCCTTGGGTTGTTCCATATGGATGCGGAACTGGCTAATAAACCTTTCTTTCAACATCTCCCATGAGCTGATAGATCCTTGGGGTAGATGGAAGAACCATGAGGTAGCTATGTCTGCTAGGAATAGCGGAAAGCATTTACACAACACTCCTTCCGTTGCTCCGCTCATGAGCATATGATGTGTGTATCTCTGCAAGTGTACAACGGGGTCGGAAGTTCCCTTGTACAGTTCCATCGTCGGCATTTTCCATTCTCGAGGGGTGATGGCGGTTTCGATGTCGCGGGTGAAAGGGCTGGCTGCCCTAGCGCCTATCCCTCGATCCCTTTGCTCCCGTCGGACGCATTCCTGGAATAATCGCGCCATTCTTTCATTAGAATTTAGAGCAGACAAAAATGAGCTTGGTTCTTCCCTGCGGGATCGATCTCGTCCAGATGACCTGTAGGGATGGTATAGCCTATCACCTCAGATGTTATCCAGTGGCTGTCTTTGGCTGGTCGGATGCATGCTAGGACCATCTACAGTTGCCCCCTGCCTTGATCTTCCCCTGTGGGGTTCTGTTTCGAGCATTTCCCTGTGGTCAACTTCGGGCTGGGTTCTAGATCGGCTCCGTTCAGCGGGGTTTCCATGATTAGGCGGCATGACCGGTTCAGCTACATCCGACCCTCGCCTAGTGCCTCCCCGATTGGGTTCGGTTCCAAGCGCTTCCTCGAGTCGGAGTTCGAGCTGAGTCCGGGCGCGGCCCCTATCACTGTTGTTCCTGTTGATAGCTTTTTCGAAGAGGGAAGACCTTTGTTGTCTCCGAGACCCTCCAGATTGGAACTCATCCCACGATTCATTGTTGCGGTTGGATTCTTCAGCATCCCTCAAGCGTGACATGAGTTGGTTCACCAAAGCTTCTTGTTGGGATGCGAAGCGGTTAGTCACTTCAGCCACAACTCTGTCTAGATCTGCACTAGTGATTGCTGCCGGTTGTTCCGCGGCAGGGGCTGTCGGATTTGCCTGATCTGCTGTCGTAGTGGGATGGTTCTCTTGATCTGGATCCACTAGATCTGGAGCGCTGCTGGTTGCAATGTTCTTTACCTTGTTGGCGTCTTTTCTCGGCCTGGAAGTCATGTTTCCTAAGCAGTGAAGGGTGCTATTGGGAAAGAAGGTTGAATGAGGGAAGCTGAAGCTTCGAGTTCCAAGTTCTCAGTGAAAGCACCAAAAATGTTTTCACAAAAAATGGACAAACACCTCCAATCCGTATGATTAAGTTGATTATATGTTATTCTCAAGGTTTTAGGTTACTTATGCAAATATGTAAAAAACAGGGGCTAAACTGTAAAAGACACGCAGATTTATAGTGGTTCGGCCAGAACTTTCCTACGTCCACTTTATATGTTATTATCTCTTTTCTTTCAGATTACAAGTACAAAGCTTTAAGTACAAGTATAAGAAAGTTGTTTTAAATTTCTTTCCTTGCTTGAGCTCTCAAACTTGTCTGCCATTGTTGTACCCCTGCCCCTCTATTTATAGAATGAGGCTGGGGGCAGGGGTCTTGGATGTATATAGCTGCTGATGGGCCTGGGCTGAAGCCATCTGGTCTGGCATATCTGGTTCGGCGAAGCTTGGTTCGGCTGTGCTGTGGACCGGTGTTGGTGGAGTGAGTGATGGTCCGGTAGTGTGATGGAAAGGTGGTAGGTGGTTCGGTAGAGGCTTGGTCCGGCTGTGCTTTGGTCTGGTGATGAGTTGAGGAGGCCTTGGTTTGGTGAGGTCTTGGAGTGTTTTTGATTCGGTGGGGAGAGGTTTGGTTCGGTGGAGAGGATTGGTTCGGTGGTTGGCTGGTTCGGTGGCAAGGGGTTTTGGACCGGTGGTACGTGGCCCGGTAAGGGATGGCTGGTCCGGTACTTAATGCTTCGGTACCGAATGGTCTGGTTCGGCTGTGGGGAGGCTTGGCTCGGCATTGAGGCGGAGAGGTTTGGCTTCTCCTCTTTCTTTTGGACCGGTGGTGGTAGAAGTGCACCCAACAGCACGCATTTTTAAAAGTCGTACGACACTGTTTCGCCATTTCGGACGGATGTTGCACCTCGCACCTTGGATGTTGCACACTGTAGATATCGATTATTCGGACGGCCATAACTTCTGGCTCGTTTAGAGTTACGGAAGCCATAACCTGTCAAAAATAAGGCCTCGATGAGTTCTACAGCTTTGACAACTTTCAGCCGTCAACGGATAGATAAATGCCCAAAAAGGACAACCCAAATCTCAATCGGTTCTCGTAAGTTGTTTACCCTTCGTCTTTTCGACAAGTGGATTTTTACGGTAAAACGGGATTACCGTGGCTGGTCTTCGATTCACCATCGCTAGAGAGTGGTGCACCATGGTACTGTTCCATTTCAAATCCATGCACGCATTTCTAAAAGTCGTACGGTACTGTTTCGCCATTTCGGACGGATGTTGCACCTTGCACCGTGGATGTTGCACCCTATAGATATCGATTATTCGGACGGCCATAACTTATGGCTCGTTTAGAGTTACGGGAGCCATAACCTGTTAAAAAAAAGGCCTCGATGAGTTCTACGGCTTTGACAGCTTTCAGCCATCAACGGATAGATTAATGCCCAAAAAGGACAACCCGAATCTCATTCGGGTCTCGTAAGTTTTTTACCCTTCGTTTTTTCGACACGTGGATTTTTACGGTAAAACGGGATTACCGTGGCTCGTCTACGATTTACCATCGCTGGAGAGTGGTACACCATGGTACTGTTCCGTTTCAAATCCATGCACGCATTTCTAAATGTCGTACGACACTGTTTCCCCATTTCGGACGGATGTTGCACCTTGCACCGTGGATGTTGCACCCTCTAGATATCGATTATTCGGACGGCCATAACTTCTGGCTCGTTTAGAGTTATGGGAGACATAACCTGTCAAAACGAAGGCCTCGACGAGTTCTATGGCTTTGACAGCTTTCAGCCGTCAACGGATAGATTAATGTCCAAAAAGGACAACCCGAATCTCATTCTGGTCTCGTAAGTTTTTTACCCTTCGTTTTTTCGACACGTGGATTTTTATGGTAAAACGGGATTACCGTGGCACGTCTTCGATTTACCATCGCTGGAGAGTGGTGCACCATGGTACTGTTCCGTTTCAAATCCATGCACACATTTCTAAAAGTCGTACGGCACTGTTTCGCCATTTCGGACGGATGTTGCACCTCGCACCGTGGATGTTGCACCCTGTAGATATCGATTATTCGAACGGCCATAACTTCTGGCTCGTTTAGAGTTACGGAAGCCATAACCTGTCAAAACGATGGCCTCGATGAGTTCTACGGCTTTGACAGCTTTCATCCATCAACGGATAGATTAATGCCCAAAAAGGACAACCCGAATCTCAATCGGGTCTCGTAAGTTTTTTACCCTTCGTTTTTTCGACACGTGGATTTTTACGGTAAAACGGGATTACCGTGGCTCGTCTTCGATTTACCATCGCTGGAGAGTGGTGCACCATGGTACTGTTCCGTTTCAAATCCATGCACGCATTTCTAAAAGTCGTACGACGCTGTTTCTCCATTTCGGACGGATGTTGCACCTCGCACCGTGGATGTTGCACCTTATAGATATCGATTATTCGAACGGCCATAACTTCTGGCTGGTTTAGAGTTACGGGAGCCATAACCTTTCAAAACGATGGCCTCGATGAGTTCTACGGCTTTGACGGCTTTCAGCCGTCAACGGATAGATTAATGCCCAAAAAGGACAACCCGAATCTCAATGGGTCTCGTAAGTTTTTTACCCTTCGTCTTTTCGACACGTGGATTTTTACGGTAAAACGGGATTACCGTGGCTCGTCTTCGATTCACCATCGCTGGAGAGTGGTGCACCATGGTACTGTTCCGTTTCAAATCCATGCACGCATTTCTAAAAGTCGTACGATACTGTTTCGCCATTTCGGACGGATGTTGCACCTTTCACCGTGGATGTTGCACCCTGTAGATATCGATTATTCGGACGGCCATATCTTCTGGCTCGTTTAGAGTTACGAAAGCCATAACCTGTCGAAACGAAGGCCTCAATGAGTTCTACGGCTATGACGGCTTTCACCCGTCAACGGATAGATTAATGCCCAAAATGGACTACCCGAATCTCAATCGGGTCTCGTAAGTTTTTTAACCTTCGTCTTTTCGACACGTGGATTTTTACGGTAAAACGGGATTACCGTGGCTCGTCTTCGATTTACCATCGCTGGAGAGTGGTGCACCATTGTAGTGTTCCGTTTCAAATCCATGCACGCATTTCTAAAAGTCGTACGACGCTGTTTCGCCATTTCGGACGGATGTTGCACCTCGCACCGTGGATGTTGCACCCTATAGATATCGATTATTCGGACGGCCATAACTTCTGGCTCGTTTAGAGTTACGGGAGCCATAACCTGTCAAAACGATGGCCTCGATGATTTCTACAGCTTTGACGGCTTTCAGCCGTCAACGGATAGATTAATGCCCAGAAAGGACAACCCGAATCTCAAACGGGTCTCGTAAGTTTTTTACCCTTCGTCTTTTCGACACGTGGATTTTTACGGTAAAAAGGGATTACCGTGGCTGGTCTTCGATTCACCATCGCTGGGGAGTGGTGCACCATGGTACTGTTCTGTTTCAAATCCATGCACGCATTTCTAAAAGTTGTATGGCACTGTTTCGCCATTTCGGACGGATGTTGCACCTCGCACCGTGGATGTTGCACCCTGTAGATATCGATTATTCGAACGGCCATAACTTCTGGCTCGTTTAGACTTATGGGAGCCATAACCTGTCAAAACGAAGGCCTCGATGAGTTCTACGGCTTTGACGGCTTTCAGCCGTCAATGGATAGATTAATGCCCAAAAAGGATAACCCAAATCTCAATCGGGTCTCGTAAGTTTTTTATCCTTCGTCTTTTCGACACGTGGATTTTTACGGTAAAACGGGATTACCGTGGCTGGTCTTCGATTCACCATCACTGGAGAGTGGTACACCATGGTACTGTTTCGTTTCAAATCCATGCACGCATTTCTAAAAGTCGTACGGCACTGTTTCGCCATTTCGGACGGATGTTGCACCTTGCACCGTGGATGTTGCACCCTGTAGATATCGATTATTCGGACGGCCATAACTTCTAGCTCGTTTAGAGTTACGGGAGCCATAACCTGTCAAAACAAAGGCCTCGATGAGTTCTACGGCTTTGATAGCTTTCAGCCGTCAACAGATAGATTAATGCCCAAAAAGGACAACCCGAATCTCATTCGGGTCTCGTAAGTTTTTTACCCTTCATTTTTTGACACGTGGATTTTTACCGTAAAACGGGATTACCGTGGCTCGTCTTCGATTTACCATCGCAAGAGAGTGGTGCACCATGGTACTGTTCCGTTTCAAATCCATGCACGCATTTCTAAAAGTGGTACGGCACTGTTTCTCCATTTCGAACGGATGTTGCACCTTGCACCGTGGATGTTGCACCCTATAGATATCGATTATTCGGACGGCCATAACTTCTGGCTCGTTTAGAGTTACGGGAGCCATAACCTGTCAAAATGAAGGCCTCGATGAGTTCTACGGCTTTGACAGCTTTCAGCCGTCAATGGGTAGATTAATGCCCAAAAAGGACAACCCAAATCTCAATCGGGTCTCGTAACCTTTTTACCCTTTGTTTTTTCGACACGTGGATTTTTACTGTAAAACGGGATTACCGTGGCTCGTCTTCGATTTACCATCGCTGGAGAGTGGTGCACCATGGTACTGTTCCGTTTCAAATCCATGCACGCATTTCTAGAAATCGTACGGCACTGTTTCTCCATTTCGGACGGATGTTGCATCTCGCACCGTGGATGTTGCACCCTGCAGATATCGATTATTCGGACGGCCATAACTTCTGGCACGTTTAGAGTTACGGGAGCCATAACCTGTCAAAACGAAGGCCGCGATGAGTTCTACGGCTTTGACAGCTTGCAGCCGTAAACGGATAGATCAATTCCAAAAAAGGACAGCCCAAATCTCAATCGGGTCACGTAAGTTTTTTACCCTTCGTTTTTTCGACACGTACATTTTTACGGTAAAACGGGATTACCGTGGCTCGTCTTCGATTCACCATCGTTAGAGAGTTGTGCACCATGGTACTGTTCTGTTTCAAATCCATGCACGCATTTTCAAAAGTCGTACGGCACTGTTTCACCATTTCGGGCGGATGTTGCACCTTGCACCGTGGATGTTGCACCCTGTAGATATCGATTATTCGGACAGCCATAACTTCTGGCTCGTTTAGAGTTACGGGAGCCATAACCTGTCAAAACAAAGGCCTCGATGAGTTCTACGGCTTTGATAGCTTTCAGCCGTCAACGGATAGATTAATGCCCAAAAAGGACAACCCGAATCTCATTCGGGTCTCGTAAGTTGTTTACCCTTCGTTTTTTGACACGTGGATTTTTACGGTAAAACGGGATTACCGTGGCTCGTCTTCGATTTACCATCGCAAGAGAGTGGTGCACCATGGTACTGTTCCGTTTCAAATCCATGCACGCATTTCTAAAAGTGGTACGGCACTGTTTCGCCATTTCGAACGGATGTTGCACCTTGCACCGTGGATGTTGCACCCTATAGATATCGATTATTCGGACGGCCATAACTTCTGGCTCGTTTGGAGTTACGGGAGCCATAACCTGTCAAAACGAAGGCCTCGATGAGTTCTACGGCTTTGACCGCTTTCAGCCGTCAATGGGTAGATTAATGCCCAAAAAGGACAACCCGAATCTCAATCGGGTCTCGTAACCTTTTTACCCTTTGTTTTTTCGACACGTGGATTTTTACTGTAAAACGGGATTACCGTGGCTCGTCTTCGATTTACCATCGCTGGAGAGTGGTGCACCATGGTACTGTTCCATTTCAAATCCATGCACGCATTTCTAGAAATCGTACGGCACTGTTTCTCCATTTCGGACGGATGTTGCACCTCGCACCGTGGATGTTGCACCCTGCAGATATCGAATATTCGGACGGCCATAACTTCTGGCTCGTTTAGAGTTACGGGAGCCATAACCTGTCAAAACGAAGGCCGCGATGAGTTCTACGGCTTTGACAGCTTGCAGCCGTAAACGGATAGATCAATTCCCAAAAAGGACAGCCCAAATCTCAATCGGGTCACGTAAGTTTTTCACCCTTCGTTTTTTCGACACGTGGATTTTTACGGTAAAACGGGATTACCTTGGCTCGTCTTCGATTCACCATCGATGGAGAGTGGTGCACCATGGTACTGTTCCGTTTCAAATCCATGCATGCATTTCCAAAAGTCGTACGGCATTGTTTCGCCATTTCGGACGGATGTTGCACCTTGCACCGTGGATGTTGCACCCTGTAGATATCGATTATTCGGACGGCCATAACTACTGGCTCGGTTAGAGTTACGGGAGACATAACCTGTCAAAACGAAGGCCTCGATGAGTTCTACGGCATTGACAGCTTTCAGTCGTCAACGGATATATTAATGCCCAAAAAGGACAACCCAATCTCAATCAGGTCACGTAAGTTTTTTACCCTTCGTTTTTTCGACACGTGGATATTTACGGTAAAACGGGATTACCGTAGCTTTACTTCGATTCACCATCGCTGGAGAGTGGTGCACCATGGTACTATTTCGTTTCAAATCCATACACGCATTTCTAAAAGTCGTACGACACTGTTTCGCCATTTCGGACGGATGTTGCACCTTTCACCGTGGATGTTGCACCCTGTAGATATCGATTATTCGGACGGCCATAACTTCTGGCTCGTTTAAAGTTACGGGAGCCATAACCTATCAAATCGAAGGAATCGATGAGTTCTACGGCTTTGACAACTTTCAGCCGTCAACGGATAGATTAATGCCCAAAAAGGACAACCCGAACCTCAACCGGGTCACGTAAGTTTTTCACCCTTCGTTTTTTCGACACGTGGATTTTTACGGTAAAACGGGATTACCTTGGCTCGTCTTCGATTCACCATCGATGGAGAGTGGTGCACCATGGTACTGTTCCGTTTCAAATCCATGCATGCATTTCCAAAAGTCGTACGACATTGTTTCGCCATTTCGGACGGATGTTGCACCTTGCACCGTGGATGTTGCACCCTGTAGATATCTATTATTCGGACGACCATAACTTCTCGCTTGTTTAGAGTTACGGGAGCCATAACCTGTCAAAACGAAGGCATCGATGAGTTCTACGGCTTTGATGGCATTCAGTCGTCAATGGATAGATTAATGCCCAAAAAGGACAACCCGAATCTCAATCGGGTAACATAAGTTTTCCACCCTTCGTTTTTTCGACACGTGAATTTTTACGGTAAAACGGGATTACCGTGGCTCGTCTTCTATTCACCATCGCTGGAGAGTGGTGCACCATGGTACTTTTCCATTTCAAATCCATGCATGCATTTTTAAAAGTCGTACGGCACTGTTCCGCCATTTCGGACGGATGTTGCACCTCGCACCGTGGATGTTGCACCCTGTAGATATCGATTATTCAGAAGGCCATAACTTCTGGCTCGTTTAGAGTTACGGGAGCCATATCCTCTCAAAACAATGGCCTCGATGAGTTCTACGGCTTTGGCGGATTTCAGCCGTCAACGGATAGATTAATGCCTAAAAAGGACAACCCGAATCTCAATCGGGTAACGTAAGTTTTCCACCCTTCGTTTTTTCGACACGTGGATTTTTACGGTAAAACGGGATTACCGTGGCTTGTCTTCAATTCACCATCGCTGGAGAGTGGTGCACCATGGTACTGTTCCGTTTCAAATCCATGCACGCATTTCTAAAAGTCGTACGGCACTGTTTCGCCATTTCGGACGGATGTTGCACCTCGCACCGTGGATGTTGCACCCTTTAGATATCGATTATTCGGACGGCCATAACTTCTGGCTCATTTAGAGTTACGGGAGCCATAACCTGTCAAAATGAAGGCCTTGACGAGTTCTGCGGCTTTGACAGCTTTCAGCCGTCAACGGATAGATTAGTGTCCAAAAAGGACAACCCGAATCTCATTCGGGTCTCGTAAGTTTTTTACCCTTTGTTTTTTCGACACGTGGATTTTTACGGTAAAACGGGATTACCGTGGGTCGTCTTCGATTAACCATCGCTGGAGAGTGGTGCACCATGGTATTGTTCCGTTTCAAATCCATGCACACATTTCTAAAAGTCGTACGACACTGTTCCGCCATTTCGGATGGATGTTGCACCTCGCACCGTGGATGTTGCACCCTGTAGATATCGATTATTCGAACGGCCATAACTTCTGTCTCGTTTAGAGTTACGGGAGCCATAACCTGTCAAAACGATGGCCTCGATGAGTTCTACGGCTTTGACGGCTTTTAGCCGTCAACGTATAGATTAATGCCCAAAAAGGACAAGCCGAATCTCAATCGGGTCTCGTAAGTTTTTTACCCTTCGTTTTTTCGACACGTGGATTTTTACGGTAAAACGGGATTACCCTGGCTCGTCTTCGATTTACCATCGCTGGAGAGTGGTGCACCATGGTACTGTTCTGTTTCAAATCCACGCACGCATTTCTAAAAGTCGTACGGCGCTGTTTCGCCATTTCGGATGGATGTTGCACCTCGCACCGTGGATGTTGCACCCTATAGATATCGATTATTCGGACGGCCATAACTTCTGGCTGGTTTAGAGTTACGGGAGCCATAACCTGTCAAAACGATGGCCTCGATGAGTTCTATGGCTTTGACGGCTTTCAGCCGTCAACTGATAGATTAATGCCCAGAAAGGACAACCCGAATCTCAATCGGGTCTCGTAAGTTTTTTACCCTTCGTCTTTTCGACACGCGGATTTTTACGGTAAAACGGGATTACCGTGGCTCATCTTCGATTTACCATCGCAAGAGAGTGGTGCACCATGGTACTGTTCCGTTTGAAATCAATGCACGCATTTCTAAAAGTCGTACGGCACTGTTTCGCCATTTTGGACGGATGTTGCACCTTGCACCATGGATGTTGCACCCTATAGATATCGATTATTCGGACGGCCATAACTTCTGGGTCGTTTAGAGTTATGGGAGCCATAACCTGTCAAAACAAAGGCCTCGATGAGTTCTACGGCTTTGACATCTTTCGGCTGTCAATGGATAGATTAATGCCCAAAAAGGACAACCCGAAACTCAATCGGCTCTCGTAAGCTTTTTACCCTTCATTCTTTCGACACGTGGATCTTTACGGTAAAACGGGATTACCGTGGCTCGTCTTCGATTTACCATCACTGGAGAGTGGTGCACCATGGTACTGTTCCGTTTCAAATCCATGCACGTATTTCTAAAAGTCGTACGGCACTGTTTTGCCATTTCGGACGGATGTTGCACCTCGCACCGTGGATGTTGCATCCTGTAGATATCGATTATTCGGACGGCCATAACTTCTGGCTCGTTTAGAGTTACGGGAGCCATAACCTGTCAAAACGAAGGCCGCGATGAGTTCTACGGCTTCTAACAGCTTTCAGCCGTAAACGGATAGATTAAAGTCCAAAAAGGACAACCCGAATCTCAATCGGGTCACGTAAGTTTTTTACCCTTCGTTTTTTCGACACGTGGATTTTTACGGTAAAACGGGATTACCGTGGCTCGTCTTCGATTCACCATCGCTGGAGAGTGGTGCACCATGGTACTGTTCCGTTTCAAATCTCTGCACGCATTTCTAAAAGTCGTACGGCACTGTTTCGCGTTTCGGACGGATGTTGCACCTTGCACCGTGGATGTTGCACCCTATAGATATCGATTTTTCGGGCGGCCATAACTTCTGGCTCGGTTAGAGTTACGGGAGCCATAACCTGTTAAAACGAAGGCTACGATGAGTTCTACGGCTTTGACAGCTTTTAGCCGTCAACGGATATACTAATGCCCAAAAAGGACAACCTGAATCTCAATCGGTTCACGTAAGTTTTTTACCCTTCGTTTTTTCGACACGTGGATTTTTACAGTAAAACGGGATTACCGTGGCTCGTCTTCGATTCACCATCGCTGGAGAGTGGTGCACCATGGTACTGTTTTGTTTCAAAGCCATACACGCATTTGTAAACGTCGTACGACACTTTTTCGCCATTTCGGACGGATGTTGCCCCTTTCACCGTGGATGTTGCACCCTGTAGATATCAATTATTCGAACGACCATAACTTCTGGCTCGTTTAGAGTTACGGGAGCCATAACCTGTCAAATCGAAGGACTCGATGAGTTCTACGGCTTTGAAAGCTTTCAGCCGTTAACGGATAGATTAATGCCCAAAAAGGACAACCCAAATCTCAATCGGGTCACGAAAGTTTTTCACCCTTCGTTTTTTCGACACGTGGATTTTTACGGTAAAACGGGATTACCATGGCTCGTCTTCGATTCACCATCGCTGGAGAGTGGTGCCCCATAGTACTGTTCCGTTTTAAATCCATGCACGCATTTCTAAAGGTCGTACGGCACCGTTTCGCCATTTCGGACGTATGTTGCACCTTGCACCGTGGATGTTGCACCCTGTAGATATCGATTATTCGGACGACCAAAACTTCTGGCTCGTTTAGAGTTACGGGAGCCATAACCTGTCAAAACGAAGGCATCGATGAGTTCTACGGCTTTGACGGCTTTCAGCCGTTAACGGATAGATTAATGCCCAAAAAGGACAACCTGAATCTCAATCGGGTAACGTAAGTTTTCCACCCTTCGTTTTTTCGACACGTGGATTTTTACGGTAAAACGGGATTACCGTGGCTCGTCTTCGATTCACCATCGCTGGAGAGTGGTGCACCATGGTACTGTTCCGTTTCAAATCCATGCACGCATTTCTAAAAGTCGTACGGCACTGTTTCGCCATTTCAGACGGATGTTGCACCTCGCACCGTGGATGTTGCACCCTGTAGATATAGATTATTCGGACGGCCATAACTTCTGGCTCGTTTTGATTTACGGGAGCCATAACCTGTCAAAAAGATAGCCTCGATGAGTTCTACGGCTTTGACGGCTTTCGGCCATCAACGGATAGATTAATTCCCAAAAAGGACAACCTGAATCTCAATCGGGTCTCATAAGTTTTTTACCCTTCGTCTTTTTGACACGTGGATTTTTACAGTAAAACGGGATTACCGTGGCTCGTCTTCGATTCACCATCGCTGGAGAGTGTGCACCATGCTACTGTTCTATTTCAAATCAATGCACTCATTTCTAAAAGTCGTACGGCACTGTTTCGCCATTTCAGACGGATGTTGCACCTTGCACCGTGGATGTTGCACCCTGTTGATATCGATTATTCGGACGGCCATAACTTCTGGCTCGTTTAGAGTTACGGGAGCCATAACCTGTCAAAACGAAGGCCTCGATAAGTTCGATGGCTTTGACAGCTTTCAGCCGTCAACGGATAGATTAATGCCCAAAAAGGACAACCCGAATCTCAATCGGGTATCGTAAATTTTTTTCCCTTCGTTTTTTCGACATGTGGATTTTTACGATAAAACGGAAATACCGTGGCTCGTCTTCGATTCACCATCGCTGGAGAGTGGTGCACCATGTTACTGTTTCGTTTCAAATCCATGCACGCATTTCTAAAAGTCGTACGGCACTATTTCTCCATTTCGGACGGATGTTGCACCTTGCACCGTGGATGCTGCACCCTGTAGATATCGATTATTCGGACGGCCATAACTTCTGGCTCGTTTAGAGTTACGGGAGACATAACCTGTCAAAACGAAGGCCGCGATGAGTTCTACGGCTTTGACGGCTTTCAGCCGTAAACGGGTAGATTAATGCCCAAAAAGCACAACCCGAATCTCAATCGGGTCACGTAAGTTTTTTACCCTTCGTTTTTTCGACACGTGGATATTTACGGTAAAACGGGATTACCGTGGCTCGTCTTCGATTCACCATCGCTGGAGAGTGGTGCACCATGGTATTGTTCCGTTTCAAATCCGTGCATGCATTTCTAAAAGTCGTACGGCACTGTTTCGCCATTTCGGACGGATGTTGCACCTTGCACCGTGGATGTTGCACCCTGTAGATATCGATTATTCGAACGGTCATAACTTCTGGCTCGTTTAGAGTTACGGGAGCCATAACCTATCAAAACGAAGGCTTCAATGAGTTCTACTGCTTTGACAGCTTTCAGCCGTCAACCGATAGATTAATGCCCGAAAAGGACAACCCGAATCTCAATCGGGTAACGTAAGTTTTTCACCCTTCACTTTTTCGACACGTGGATTTTTACGGTAAAACGGGATTATCGTGGCTCGTCTTCGATTCACCATCGTTGGAGAGTGGTGCACCTTGGTACTTGTTTGTACCAAAATTGGGCACAACACTCTTCGGGAGTCTTTTGAAGAGATTATAAATGAAGAATATGAATTTAAAAATGAGGATTATCTAACAAAAACTCCAAACAACAATGAAGCAAAGACAAGGGCAAGCAATTTATAGTGGTTCGGCGTGTCGCCTACGTCCACTGTGAAGTGTTTTGAAATTTTATTGCTTTTCTTTCAATGATTACAAGTTGTTGCAGCAATCAACAGCAGGTTACAACCGTAAATTCGAAATCAACAGTAAAATTATGATGTAGGATGATGGAGATCTTGATCCGGCACAGTCTGGGCACTCCAATGTCGAAAGATCCCATTTCTGTTGGCCCTGGGGCTCTATTTATAGGCGTAGGCTGCTGATATTTCGCTGAAAACTCGGGGGACCACTTATGGCACGTGAGGGGGCCCACACGCACGGTCTTAGGAAGTTTGGGCCCACTTTGGCATCGGTTCGAACTCCATTCGAACCGATCAAGAATTCGTCCAATCGAGGTGAAATTTGGTGTGGAGACTCTTCGACATGTATTCTAGCTTCTGTGAAAATTTCATGGCATTTGGATCAGTGGATTGGGAGATATGATGGGTTCGAAATAGGGTTCATGACGTGGCTGTTTGGTTCGAACCCATGCATTCGAACCGATCGTTTCGAAACCATGGTGGCACGTTGCTTCGCGTTGACGTGGAGCGCAAACTTTGAATCGATCCGGTCTTCACTCCGTGTTGACCGCTCCGACTCCATATATCTCGGCGCATTCGAACCGATGAAAGACACGTCATCATGGATGGCTGACCCAGTGGTTTCGAATGAAGCTTCACTGGTGGGTTCGAACAGGGCCTCTGTGATGGGTTCGAATAAGGCCTCTGTGATGGGTTCGAACAAGGCTTCTGCGATGGGTTCGAACAAGGCTTCGCAGGTGGGTTCGAACGACTGATGCTCGATGGGTTCGAAGGTGATGGAATCGGACCCGAGGCACGTTGATGGTTTCGATGTAGATGGGTTCGAAGGTGATCAGTTCGAACCACTAATCAACCATCGGTTCGAAACCTTGGTTTTCCCCTCCAAATTGATTCGATCATAACTTGAGCATATGAACTCGGATTGACTTGAAATTTGAGATGCTGACTTCTATGGTCTTTCTTGTCGAGTCCTATCAATTGTAGCTCGATCTGGACTCGGACAAAATTCAGCGATAGCCATAGCAAAACGAAGCTTGACCAATCTCTGATACGAACTATTCTCCGTTTCTCGATCGATCTTTTGGTATCGCGGCTTTGCCAAAAAGCGGGATAACATTTTGCCTCCCAAAGTACGTCTTGTGGGAACATGACTGCTTTGAATAGCTACAACTTCTCTTCGAACAATCATTGCTCTCTTTTTGTCGAGACTCGTATTTTGTATTGCTGCAACCTTGCGTTGATGTGATTGATTGCTGTATAATAGCGCTTAGCCGTTGGCTGTTGCATTTGTAATAAGATAAGTGTTCGATCCCTGCAAATGCTTAGAATCGAATGTTAGTTCGATATATATGCACATATGCAAGTTTAATCTTTGTTAACGTCGTGCGTCTACAAGTCGTTGTCAATTTTGTTTGCCATTGAATTTCGTATCGATTCTCTCCTGAATCGATTTTGAAATTTGAATCAAGACAACGCTTGATGGTTGTTTTGAAAATTTCCTTCGTATCGATCCTCTCCTGAACCGATATTGAAAGCGGAAGGTGTTGGGGGAATTCTCACCCAGAAGATCTCAAAACCAAGAAGCCGCAGTTTCACTCGGGTTCGCAATCTCCACTTCATTCAGCACGACCAATCACCTTCCCATTCGGCCTTGACTCATCCAGCCTTGACTCATCCGGCCTTGACACATTCGGCCTCCACCTCATTCGGCCTCCACCTCATTCGGCTTCCTTTCCACCACCGGTCCAAGCAGACAACACCGAACCAACTTCCAAAGCCACCACCGAATCAACATTCCCCTCTACTGCCGAACCAGAGGGATGCTGCCCCATGCCGAACCAACCCATCAACAAGGCCACCACCGGACCAAACGAGCACCGAACCACCTAACTACCACCGGTCCATACCTACCACCGATCCAAAGCCCAATGCCGAACGAAGCTCTGCCGAACCAGGTGATTGCCAGTCCAGAGTGTCTCAGCCCGGGCCCACCAGCAGCTATATACCTCCAAGACCCCTGCCCCCTGCCTCATTCTATAAATAGAGGGGTAGGGGTACAACAATGGCAGACAGGTTTGAGAGCTCAAGCAAGGAAGGAACTTTCAAACTACTTTCATATACTTATATACGAAGCCTTGTACTTGTAATCCGAAAGAAAGAAGATAATAACATATAAAGTGGACGTAGGCATATTCCGGCCGAACCACTATAAATCTGCGTGTCTTTTACATTTCAGCCCCTACTTTTATCATATTTACATAACTCTTCTAAACCATTGAAAATCACATATAATCAACTAAATAATACGACTTGGAGGTGTTTGTCCATTTTTTGTGCAAACATTTTTGGTGCTTTCACTGAGAATTGAACTCAAGCTTCAGCTTCTCCCACTCAACCTCCTTCTTAACAACATCGCTCGTTACTTAGAAATCATGCCTTCCAAACAGTGAAAGGATGTTAACAAAGGAAAGAACATCGCAACTAGCAGCCCTCCAGATCCAGCAATCGCAGATCAGCCCACTTCAACAGCAGTACCAGATGAAAATCAGGAAAATCCAACTGGTCCCGCAACGGAACAACCAATCACTAGGGCAGATCTGGACAGGGTTGTGGCTGATGTAACTAACCGCTTCACATCCCAACAAGAAACTTTGGTGGACCAACTCATGTCACGCTTAAGGGATGCTGAAGAGTCCAACCGCAACACTGAATCATGGGGTGAATCCCAATCTGGAGGATCTCGGAGGCAACAAAGGTCTTCCCTCTTCGAAGAAGCTATCAACAGGAACAACAATGATAGGGGCCGCGCCCGGACTCAGCCCGAATTCCGACTCGAGGAAGCGCTTGGAACCGAACCCAGTGGGGGAGGCGCCAGGCGAGGATCGGATGTAGCTGAGCCAGTCATGCCACCTAATCATAGAAACCCCGCTGAACAGAGCCGAGCTAGGACCCAGCCCGAAGTTGACCCCATGGATATGCTCGAAACAGAACCCCACAGAGGAAGATCAAGGCAGGGAGCAACTGTAGCTGGTCTTAGCGTGCATCCGAGCAGCCAGAGACAACCACTGGATAATGCTAGAAGTGATAGACTATACCATCCCTACAGGTCATCTGGACGAGATAGATCCCGCAGGGAAGAACCAAGCTCGTTTTTGTCCGCTCCAAATTCTGACGAACGAATGGCACGATTATTCAGAGAATGTGTCCAACGGGAGCAAAGGGACCGGGGAATAGGCGCTAGGGTCACCAGCCCCTTTACCCGAAACATCGAAACTGCCATCACTCCCCGGGAATGGAAAATGCCAACCATGGAACCTTACAAAGGAACTTCCGACCCCATCGTACACTTACAGAGATACACCCAGCATATGCTCATGAGTGGAGCAACAGAAGGAGTATTATGTAAATGCTTTCCGCTATTCCTAGCAGATCTAGCTAACTCCTGGTTCTGCCATCTACCCCAAGGATCCATCAGCTCATGGGAGATGTTGAAAGAAAGGTTTATTAGCCAGTTCCGCATCCATGTGGAACAACCCAAGGATGCTTATTCTCTATCCAATGTCAAACAGAAATCCGGAGAGACGCTGCAACAATATCTAACACGGTTCAACGCCGCAGCAGTTCAAGATGCCGATGAAAAACTCACTCTAATGGCCCTCTGTAGTGGTGTACATCCAGACACCAAGTTTGCCAGAAGATTAACTAAGGAAAAACCAGCTACCTTGCCTGATTTCTTCCATGAAGCTGGAAAGTATATGAGACTTGAAGACGTTGCTACGGAGAGGCAGTCAGGGCAACAAGGCAAGATAGTTCAGGACAAGGTTCCCACTGCGGCTAAGGACGCTCGAAGAAGTGAATCTAGAGACAATGCTGGGGGCAGGAAGGTCGAAAAGCACCAATATCGACCAGTACCGAGATTTGACTCCTACACTCCTTTGAATGAAACAATCGAAAACATCTTCCTAGCCACTCAGGGCGAACTCGGATACAAGCGCCCCCCGCACAAGAAAGAATCAGATAACGCACTCAAGTCTGGAAAGTTCTGTCGCTTCCACGAATCCCACGGGCATGACACCAATGAATGCCACCATCTTCGGGATTTGATCGAAGAACACATTAGAAGAAGAAGGCTGGAACGCTATGTGAAAGGTCAGAGCAGGACTCCAACTCCTGTCAATGAGAACTCAAAGCAACCCCTCCCAGAAGTAGGCGGAGGGAGTCGCAACAATCACAACACCAGTGGCTCTAGTCAAGAGAAGATAGTGGTCCTTACCATCTCGGGAGGACCACACATCGCCGACAGAAGTTGGGCAGAGATGGAAAGGTATGGCAAGTCGCTTAGAAATGCAGAATGCTATGTTAACTCCATCACGGAAGAACGCCACCCGAAACGAAAAGAGAGCGACGACATCATATTCAGTAGGCGTGATTTGGAAGGAAGACAGTACCCACATATGGATCCTATGGTCATCTCTGCCTGGTTCGGTCCAGCTAAAGTTTTTCGGATTCTAATAGACACAGGAAGCTCCGTAAATATCCTATTCAAACATGCTTTCGACAAAATGAAGTTATCAATGAAGGATGTATCCCCCTGTGACAAGCCACTGCACGGCTTCACTGGAGATGCAAAAATGCCCCTCGGGCAACTTGACCTCTTCGTCGAAATAGGAAGTCATCCCCGCTCCGTTGTGCGAAAACAAACGTTCGTACTAATAGAAAACCACTCGGCTTACAACGCCTTCTTGGGAAGACCAGCCTTGTCTGACTTCCAGATTGTATTAGCCCCCTGGTGCCTAAAAATGAAATTTCCAACAGACAACGGAGTAGGAGAAGTAGAAGGAGATCAAGATGCTGCCCGAGACTGCTACGTAACTGAACTTCGCAATAACCGCAGAAAGAATAAAGGAAAAGATGCAGAGACTACTCTCTGCATGAAAAGCTTGGAGGCATAGCAACTAAAGAAAGCCCCTCCTCTTCGATACACAAGCGATCCCTTCAATGAACTAGACCCCAGGGATAAAGAGGAGGAGGCTACCGCCGAGCCTGCAGAGGCTATTGAATTCGTATCTGTAGATAAGCACGATTCAAGTAAACTATTAAAAATCGGATCTCAGCTAAAAACGGAGTTGAAAGATCAACTCATTGACTTTCTCCGCCACAACTTAGATGTATTTGCGTGGACCCATGCCGATATGACAGGAATCTCCCCCGACATAGCATGCCACATGCTGAACATCGATCCCACCAAGGTACCAGTAAAGAAGAAAAAGAGGAGCATGGAGGCAGAGCGATCGGCAGCCCTTGATGAGGAAGTAAAGAATCTACTTGCTAATGGCTTCATACGGGAAGCCATCTACCCAGAATGGATCGCTAACCCAGTGCTAGTAAAAAAGGCCAATGGAAAGTGGCGAACATGTATTGACTTCTCCAATCTGAATGACGCTTGCCCAAAAGATTGCTTCCCACTTCCCCGAATTGACCAACTTGTGGACAGCACAGCCGGACACGAACTCCTATCTTTTATGGATGCATACTCCGGATATAACCAGATTCCCATGCACGCTCCTGATCAAGACCACACTAGCTTCATCACCGACCGCGGACTATATTGTTACAAAGTCATGCCTTTTGGACTCAAAAATGCTGGAGCTACCTATCAGCGCCTCGTCAACAAGATGTTCGCGGAACTAATAGGACGAACTATGGAAGTGTATGTGGATGACATGTTGGTAAAGTCCAGGAAAGCCGACGACCATGTAAGCCACCTGGGCGAGATGTTTCAAGTACTTCGCCGATATGGAATGAAGCTGAATCCTCTAAAGTGCTCCTTCGGAGTATCTTCGGGAAAATTCTTAGGATTTATCGTCCACGCCAGAGGAATCGAAGCAAACCCTGAACAAATCCGGGCCCTAAAAGAAATAAGGATACCCTCCACTCGAAAAGAAATGCAAAGCCTAAACGGAAAGGTGGCCGCCCTAAGCAGATTCAATTCCAAGGCAACTGACAAGTGTGTCCCTTTCTTCGAAGCTCTCAAGAAAGACAAAGGGAGATTCGAGTGGACCGATGAATGCTTAAAAGCCTTCCTCAACCTAATCGAACACCTTCAGAGACCACCAGTACTCTCAACTCCAAATGAAGGTGAAGTGTTATACCTATACCTCGCTGTATCATCTCATGCTCTAAGCGCCGCCTTGGTAAGAGAAGAAGACCGCACACAACGCCCGGTTTACTTTGTAAGTAAGAGATTTACAGGGGCAGAGGCCAGATATCCTAAACTAGAGAAATTAGCATATTGTTTATTGATCGCGTCACGAAAACTGCGACACTACTTCCAGTCTCACTCCATCAGGGTTCTAACCGATCAACCGCTAAGACAAGTGCTCCATCGTCCTGACACTTCTGGGCGACTCCTCAAATGGTGCATCGAACTAAGTCAGTATGATATCACCTACCATCCTCGCACCACTATCAAAGGACAAGCCATGGCCGATTTCATTGCCGAATTCACTACCAACGAAGGCAAGGAACAATCCGAAGTAGCAAAAAACATCAAGTGGAACCTCTTTGTAGATGGAGCATCGAACGAACAAGGCTCGGGGGCAGGAATTGTGATCATCACCCCCAGGGGAAGAAAGTTGTACTATGCATTAAGGTTGGAGTTCACGGCCACTAACAACGATGCTGAATATGAAGCAGTAATAGCGGGATTGGAGCTTGCCCTGGAAATTGGAATCAATTCCTTATGTCTTCATAGTGATTCTCAGCTTATCGTAAACCAGGTACCAGGAGAATTCCAGACTCGAGGAGAACGACTCACAGCATACCTAAGGAAAACCAAACTGCTGCTCGATCAATTGGACCACTATCTAATCAAACATATTCCTCGAGAAGAGAACCAAGAGGCAGATGAACTTGCAAAGCAAGCTAGTATGAAGAATAGCACCATTTTCGGAACACTAGCCATCTCAAGGCAGCTAGCCCCAAGTTTCAAACCAGTAAATCTGGTAACTGCAATCGAAGAAGGAACCTGGATGACTCCTATCCGGAAATATTTGCAAGATGGCACACTGCCCGACAGGCGTGACGAAGCCAAGAGGATCTTGAGGAAAGTTCCCCACTACACGATACAAGAAGGCATCCTCTATCGGCGTGGCTTCTCTGGCCCCTTATTGAGATGCGTCGCTGGAAGGGAAGCCAAGGAGATCCTATCAAACATCCATCAGGGAGGATGCAGAGATCACACTGGGGGGCAGACTTTGGCAAGAAAGATACTCCGATATGGATATTACTGGCCCACACTAAACAAAGACGCTCTAGACTTCGTCAAGAAATGCGACAGGTGTCAGAAATTTGCCAAGATTCCTCGACTGCCCACAAATGAAATTACTCAAATGACCAGCCCTTGGCCCTTTGCTGTATGGGGAATTGACTTAATTGGCGAACTGCCAACGGGCCGAGGCGGAGCCAAATATGATGTAGTGGCAGTCGATTATTTCACCAAATGGGTGGAAGCAGAACCTCTAAATAAAATATCTTCAGCAAAAGTTATAAACTTCTTGATCAAAAATATTCTGTGCAGGTACGGAGTCCCACTCAAGATCATATCAGACAACGGACTCCAGTTTGACAGCGAAGAATTTGCCGACTGGTGCCAAGAGCATGGAATTCATAAAAGCTTCTCATCAGTAGCTTATCCTCAGGCAAACGGACAAGTTGAAGCTGTCAACAAAATTCTCAAAACCCTAATCAAGAAGAAACTTGAAAAGTCAAAAGGCGCTTGGGTGGACGAACTTCCTACGGCACTATGGGCATACCGCACGTCTTTCAGAACAACAACGGGACATACTCCTTTCTCCTTGGCATATGGATCGGAGGCAATGCTCCCAGTTGAGACTATTGTGCCTTCCCACCGTAGGATCCACTACAACCCAGAAGAAAACGAAGAACTCCTCCTCATGTCTTTGGATCTGATTGAGGAAAGGAGAAACGATGCAGCACTTAAAGCAGCAGCTCACAAGCAAAAAGTGGCAGCACTATACAATTCCAAAGTCAAGCATCGCAGATTACAAGAAGGAGATCTTGTCCTCAGGCGAATCTTTCCGTGCCCCGGGGCACTAGACCCCATCTGGGACGGACCGTATGTAATTCATAAAGATCTCCACAACGGAGCTTATATTTTGTCAACAGTGGACGGAGAGGTGTTCCAGAGGGCATGGAACATCCGACACCTCCGTCGATACTTTTCTTAACTTGTACTGCCCATATGAAGTGAATTAACAAAGAGAATCAGTGGACGTAGGCATTTTCGTGCCGAACCACTTTAAAAAATCTTGTCTCTTTTTAGCTTGTTCCTTTATGTCTTGGCTACTTGTTAAGTTTTATCCCTTTCTGTTGAACAAAATCGTATGGCATCTCCACTCAAGACGCACCGCGGCCTCATCTGGACTAGGCCTAACAGGTACGCTACGATTCTATGCACTCGCCAATGAGACACTTTTGCTCCAGCATCCCTCTGCTGCGGGTTAACTCATTGCGCGCCTGCCCTCAAAGCCAACTGTAATGAGCCGATTATAAGTCATCATAAAGGCCGACTATAGCCGATGGCAGCTCATTACGGCGTTCGGCTCGCCGGCAACTGTGAACCTACTTTAAGCCCCAACATAAGGTGTGGCCAGCCAGGGGTAGTTCACGGCCAACGGCCCCCACGCTAGCGGGCCACGGTAAATCGAATAATACCCACGATTACGGACCATAATGGTTCGGGTAGTTACCGTGCGCGATCTCGGCTCCGATGTGTCTTAAGTGCGGCTGTGGTAAAAAAGAAAACTCCCCGCAGAGGCGTAAGATGGGTGACAAATGTCTCCAAGACCCACAGCTAGGGAAAGTGACTACAAAACCCGTTTGCCACGAACTTAAGCACATCGACGGCCTTCCGTGACTGGAAGTTTTACTTTTACTATATTTCCATTTCATTTAAATACTTTTCTCCTATCCTGTATAACAAACTCTAAAGTACAGGAAACCAAATAGGAAGCATTCACTCATGAGAAACTAAGCCTACGTACTGGGTGGCAGGGTACTCAGCTATATCCGTGAACAGTTACATAAGACACTCTAAGCTACCGCCTGCGAATGAAAGATAAAGGGCGGTACTCTCTTTTCTTGTACATAAATACGTAACTATAGCTTGTTCGTACAATAACATTGCAACACATGAAATTATATTTCTAGCAAAAAAACTTAGCATCAAACACAACTAGAATCACAGGCATATACATAGTTATATTTCTCACGCAGCACATCAAGATGACAACAACATTTAAACATAACAACATCAGCTTATATTATAAAATCACACGAAGTTATTCTTTGCAAATAATATTATTATAGTTACATGTCAATGACTAACGTAAACAGTGATAAAAAGAAATAAAAAGGTGGCAGCCGCGTCCACACTCCATCACCAACTTCCCCAGTCTACTTAGCCGCAGGATCAGAGCCCCCAGCATGTGGATCAGGAGTCCCACCTGTCCAGTTCAGAAGAGGAATTCATTAAACGAACGATCAAGTTATGAAAACACGGAAAGGAAAGAAAGGGAAAAGAATAACTCACCAGCATCCGCCGCTTGATCCTCATCATCCAACTGCACGCCCGCTTCCTCTGCAGCAAGCAGCCGCATCCCCTCCTTCACCGCCGCTTGCTCCTCCTTCGAGAACTGGGCAGTAACCGCATCCAAATTGAAAGCCTCTCCGCCTTCCTTACCCGCGTTCACCCTGGCCTCCTCTAAAGCCTGGAGATACACCTTGGCCATCACCCGAGGGTAATCGTCCATCCAAGACAAGCCGCCCTCCTTCCAAGTGTGGAAGTACATGTCCTGCAGCATCTCATCCATCATCCCCTCATTCTCCTCAAACTCCCTCACCCGGGCCTCGGAAGCTTGCAACTTGGCGACGGCAATGTCCCTCTCTGATTGGTATCTCAAGCACTCAGCCTGGAGAGACCTCCTCATTTCCTCCTCCTTTAACTTGAGGGACCTCCTCATCTCCTCCATCTCCTCCTTCAACTCGGCCTGAGCCATCTCCGCAGCCTCGAGCCTCCCAGACAACTCCTCTACCCGCTCAAGATCCGCATTTCGAACCTCATCCACCGTCGTAATGGCCATGTTAATCCGTTCCCTGCAGGCGACCTCCATCTTCCGTAATTCCGCCCTACTGGCCTTCTCCATCGTCTCTTTCAGCCGCTTGGAGGCTTCCTCATGCTGGGAAATCTGGATGGCTTGATCGGCGAGCTGCTTGGCCTGATCGGCAACTTTTAACCTCAACCGAATATTAGCACTCCCGATCTCTTCCCCGGCCTTGGCCAATCTAGCATGATGCTCCATTAACTTCTTGGTCTCTGCGGCCACCCGATCGATGTTAGCCTTGGCTTCGTCCCCCATGGTGACTACCCGTGTAGTAAGTAAATCAAGATCTAAAGACTTGGCCTCGTCCAGCACTCTTACCATGGGGTTGCGGGGAAGGAGGTGCTCGCCCGTGGCCTCATCAAATGAGATATCTTGAAAGCTCGGATCTAAATCAGGATGACCGGCAAAAGGGTCACGAGGCACGGGGCGAGGCACATCAGGACGCCTTATACGAATAACAGTTGGGCTCTTGAAAGGAGGATGAGGGGGGCCGGATTCCGTGCTCTCCTCCGTAGTGTCACGAGGAGGCTGAGTAGGAAGCTGCGAACCAGGGGAAGACTGAAATAAGGAACGGCTCCGCTTATTTTTCCGAATGCCCTCCTCAATGACCCCAAAAAGAGGGCGATAACTGACTACATCCCCAGTGCGACCAGTAGAGGGTTTCGCAGAAGCTCTCCTCGACTTAAACTGCTCAAGGCGGTGTCGAACGTCCGACGTTTTAACCACCTGGCCTGCCCCTGGAATAAAGAACAAGTGTTACGAACATACAATAATCCACAGTTTGAAAAATGTGTTAAGTTAAAAGGAAAGAAAAGTGAGAAGACACGTCTATTATACAAACCCGGCGGAGGAGTGGGATACTGCAATAAGTCCTGGATCTCATTCCAGGACGAAAGTGAACCGTAAAAAATTTCTAAGTCCCTATCGAAAATGGAATCGGCAGAAGACAAAAGTTCACCTTGCATCGCCGGAATCGCCCTAGCTGAGGAACCCTTAGAGGATGGGTCAGTGCCAGCCACAGCTTTGCCGGTTTCCTTTGCCTTCTCCGTTTCCGACTCTCCCTCCGACTCCCCGAAGGACCGACGGAGAGCCTCATCCAGTTTAAGGTCTTGCTCAGAGGTTAGGGCACCGACGCCACTACCACCTTGACCGTCGCCATCTCCTCCACCCTCCGACCCTTCTCCAACCTCGCCTCCTTCCTCCTCTTCTACACCTTCCTCCTCCGGGACAGTCGGAAAAGTACTTGGAGAAGGGCCATCAGACTTCTTCAGTTTCTTCCCCCCGACAACGGGACGCTCTGCAAAAGGCTCCCTCTTACCGCTCTTCACCGTAGCCCCCGCCTTAGCTTTAGCAGCCTTCTCCTCAGCCGTATCTCTTTGCTTAACCACGGACTGGTGCGGTAAGATCAAATTATACTCCAAGAGGGTTGCGTTCCTGATCAAGAAGGAGGCCGACCGGTCCCGTGCCGGAATAGCCTTTAGTTCAGCAGCCATTCGCACCAAGGAATCATCCTCCACGACTGCAATACCACCTGTCGCTAGCCAGAAATAGAAGCATGTCAGAAAAAACACTACAGTCAAAACATGGAAAATATAAATGAAATCCATCTTACAGCCGGAAGTGAAAAGGCGGAAAGAAACAGCATCGTCCTTGATGAAGAACCACTCTTTCTTGAACATGGTAAACTTGGAATATAAGTCCAGGACTGGTTTGAAGGGCACGGCCGCTTCCAGACTAATATACGGAGACCCCTTCTTATAGCCTCTCAGGTTGTACAATTATCGAATTTCCCGGTTAGAAGGAGGACGCCCGTACCTCCTTTGGAAGATAACAAAAAGGCTCACCGGAATGGCATAAGAGTTAGGCTGAAGTTGGAAGGGAGCTACCTTCAAATACGTGGTGAAGCTTACTATCCAAGCGTTGATAGGAGGGATAGCACCGCACATGCAATGGTATCTGCTATAAGCAAAGTAGCCTTCGGGAGGATTATACGGCATCACTCCATCTCCCGGCAGCAGCATAAGAGCCCTGTCTATCCCGAAGGAACGGGATATGACGTCAAGTTGCTCCTCCTTTAGGGAGCTAGGAAAGCAATCAAGGGGGGAGATCAGAAGTTCCTGTGGACCGTATCCATCCACTAATGACCTCGGAACAGGTCGATGTTGCCCGGATCCTGGTTGGGCTGGGGGCACAGAAGAAGGCTCTCCCCCATCCTTGGATTTCCGTCTGTCTGATCGTGTTTCTGCCTTACGAGTCATTTATCTGCATGCACAAAAGTGAAAAACATGACGTTAGAACGAAAGTATAAGCAAGCAAGCATACATAAATCCAGAATACGAGGTTCATTCGGCACTGGGGTCCTAAGTCCATTCGGTAGTACAAGTCTTAAGTTCATTCGGTGGTACATGTCCAAGTTCATTCGGCACTAAGGCCTTAAGCTCATTCGGCATTTGAGATCTTACGTGTGCATTCGGCATTCTGAACCATTCGGTAATAAGAGGCATTCGGCAATAGGGTACGTACCTGATTCGGTAGAAGATTGATTCGGTAGAAGATTGGTTCGGCAGAAGATTGGTTCGGCAGAAGACTTGGTTCGGTAAGGAAAAACCAAAGGGGGGTGTAGCCTCTATATATAGGCGAGCTCAGAACCGCCGAACCAGCTGGTTCGGCCCACCGAATAGAAACACCGGACCAATACCAAACATACCGAACCAAACGAATACCGAATGAACCCATCCATGCCGGACCAACCAAAGGACCGAATGAAGCTATCTCCACCAGCGAAAACCAGGAACAGGGGGCACGCAGGCTCCTCACTCAGATAAGTACCGAACTCCAGAACTAACTAATAAAATCAGGATTATGATGACGATGAATAAGTCGTAAAACTCTCACTAACATGGGTTAATCGTTTACACGTGTACGCGACCACGAATGGTCCATAGGCACGCTCTGAATGGTTATTAACCTTATCGTCGTGGGAATTTACACTTTGACACGCCTTTTTAAACTCATAGATGAAACGAATATTTGATTCTGGTAATTATGAAATGGCTAAGCTACTTACACATGTACGGGGTCGCGAACGATCCCTAGGCATGCTTTGAGCTAGCGATAAACCGTCTTGACAAACGATCCAAGGATCCACTCTGACATGAACCTGGCATCGATGATGCTAAGCCCCCTCGGGGCTCACTCTCCCGTCCCAAACGGCTCAGTTCAATTAAAATATTCCGATCACGAACGGTTGTTATTTAAAATCACACTAAAACTGTAAATTCCTTTGCAGGACATCAGCAGGATACGAACATCCAGCCCATGGCGTTACCAAACAAGCCTTTCTACCACAAGGAAACAAAGCGCGACACATGCGAGCACGTGCCCCACTTTGGGGGGCAAATGTTGGGCGAATTCTCACCCAGAAGATCTCAAAACCAAGAAGCCACAGTTTCACTCGGGTTCGCAATCTCCACTTCATTCAGCACGACCAATCACCTTCCCATTCGGCCTTGACTCAACCGGCCTTGACTCATCCGGCCTTGACACATTCGGCCTCCACCTCATTCGGCCTCCACCTCATTCGGCTTCCTTTCCACCACCGGTCCAAGCAGACAACACCGAACCAACTTCCAAAGCCACCACCGAATCAACATTCCCCTCTACTGCCGAACCAGAGGGATGCTGCCCCATGCCGAACCAACCCATCAACAAGGCCACCACCGGACCAAACGAGCACCGAACCACCTAACTACCACCGGTCCATACCTACCACCGATCCAAGGCCCAATGCCGAACGAAGCTCTGCCGAACCAGGTGATTGCCAGTCCAGAGTGTCTCAGCCCGGGCCCACCAGCAGCTATATACCTCCAAGACCCCTGCCCCCTGCCTCATTCTATAAATAGAGGGGTAGGGGTACAATAATGGCAGACAGGTTTGAGAGCTCAAGCAAGGAAGGAACTTTCAAAATACTTTCATATACTTATATACGAAGCCTTGTACTTGTAATCCGAAAGAAAGAAGATAATAACATATAAAGTGGACGTAGGCATATTCCGGCCGAACCACTATAAATCTGCGTGTCTTTAACATTTCAGCCCCTACTTTTATCATATTTACATAACTCTTCTAAACCATTGAAAATCACATATAATCAACTAAATAATACGACTTGGAGGTATTTGTCCATTTTTTGTGCAAACAGAAGGAATTGAATTTGTATTGCACGAGTGTAAGATTTCGAACCGATGCGCTGAATCACAGATGGGTTCGAAATCCACGTTCGTATGGTCGCGCTGATGCTTGTTTTGTGATGGGTTCGAAACTGACATTCGAACCGATGCGAAAGGATGGATTCGAACTAGCAGTTCGTTTCGGTAGCTTGTGGATGGAGTGGCGAGCAGAGGCTTCGAAATGATGCGCCCACTGCGCGTTTCGCATCGATGCAATTTGTCACTCTGTTGTGTGCTTTGCAACGGTGGAATATGGGGTGAACTTTGAACCGATAAAGCCTTAGGCCGATGGATTCGAAAGCAGACTTCGAATCGACCTGGGTCTTGACAGGTTATGACCGGTTGGGTTTACTAGGATATGAAGCGACTCGATCATGTCCTGGGTCTCATATAAATAGCAGGGGGTGTCATTTTTTTCATTTTTTTTACTTTTTTACTCTCGTCTTGCTTTCACTGTTTGTTGCATCGTTTCGAAGCCTTAAAGGAGAAAACACCGTGTCGCGTTATCGAACCAATCCAGATCCAAGACCTTAACTCCTCGAATCCATCTTTTAAACTAGGTAATTAGCTTCGAATCCAAAGGGCAAAGTTGCTTCGAAATCGCTCCTTCTTCATCGATTGCTCACTTCAATGGTTGGCAAAACCAGATCTGGTATGAGAAGGCTTCGAACCGATGCGTGGATTCGAGTTCGAATCGATGATGGCGGCCTGATTTTTCTTGGGTTTCGTATCGATCTCTTGGATGATCTTATGGGGGTGACGCAGTACGCACCGATTGATGGATTCGAGGGGTCCATTCGAATCGATGGATTCGAACCCATCAGCTATCGGTTCGAAGTTTGCGACTTTATATCGATTTGAATAGGATCCATTCGAACGATATCGATGTCATGTTGGTGGTTTCGAATCGGTACGAACTAGCCAAACAAGGATCGATTCGAAGTCATCCATTTTCAATAGATTCGAACTCGACGCCTGGTCATCGTTTCGAAGCGCGCTTTCCAGTCATCGGTTCGAAGTGATGTTAGGTTGGTTTCGAACGAGGTCCCTATGATCGGTTCGAACCCTTTATGATGGATTCCAAAGTTTGACATTTCCAAGTACAACTCCGGCGAGCTTCATTCCTGCATATTTGGACATATTAAACTGCATACTTGACCACCTTTCGAAGCTCGTCGATGGAACAATAACGACTTCTATTCAAATCAAACTTCCATCATACAAACGGTTCAACGATGACGGTCAGCGATGACGATCATTATTACTGGACTCTGTAGCTTTGTCGTTTGGATATTTCTTTTAACTCTGCGATATTTATTCAAGTAATGCATGGCACTGCACAACATACATTCATACACCTTACAATGGGGAACACACGGGTTCTTTGTCGTCTAACGATGGTTTCTCATGAGTTAGCTAGTTATGGAACCGTCAAGTTCGCAACAGCAGGAGGTTCAAAGTATAGCTGCTCCGAGACTAGAGGTTCCAGATATCGAACCTGAGATCATTGGTCCAGCCCCGGACGAACTTCCCAATGCGTCTTTCATTGCCAATCCATCGGATTCCGTCCAATCGAATATTTCTGAAGACATGTTAGGGAGAATATGCTTGAGGCACGGCCTGTCACTGGATGACGTGTTATTGCCATGGCCGAATGATAGACCACACAACCCGCCAGAGGGATATACAGCATTTAATCGCCACGCGTGCGCGGCTGGAACGCTTCCTTCGTTCAACGAGTACATAAAGGAG
Organism: Allium cepa; assembly: GCA_030765085.1. NCBI lineage: Eukaryota > Viridiplantae > Streptophyta > Magnoliopsida > Asparagales > Amaryllidaceae > Allium > Allium cepa. The sequence continues at coordinate 249,114,325 of CM060930.1, forward strand.
GTGTTGTTTTTTTTGAGGATCGCTCCATCTCAGCTACACCCGAACGGGTACGCCTCCGTGAATAGTTTATTCATCGTCTTCATGGAATATCTTCATAGACCGCCAATCCCGACCGAGATCAGATATCTATTTAACTTCAAGACTCAAGGCGACTATCCTTCCTTCACATTTCTGGAAGCGGTGAGGAACTGCCAAGTGGTTACTGGGTCCTGGACCAGGTTGAGCTACTATAGGACGGAATGGTTCTGTGTCAGGTGTCCTCCGGGGTTTGCTCGGCGATGGTTATTCAGACGTGAGTATAGCCGAGTTATTTAGTTATTTCTAAGGCAAATGCGGTCGAAGCGAAACTTATGTTTTTCTCTTTTCACAGCGACGATTCAGCGACCTGAAGGCGAGCGCTTTAAAGAGATGGTGCGAGTACTCCGGGGAGTCCCGAGCGAGGATAGGGATATCGAGTCGCTTTTGATCGACAGGAATCTCCGGACCTATGGTCTGATTGAACGTGGGCAGAGCATACTGTTTGACGGGGCGCTAAGGATTGTTTCGAAGAAACGAGTCAAACATAAGAAACCCAAAGTTATCATAGCCGAGGAGGCTGATTCTGAAAGAACTCACACTGACGACGAGCCGTTGATGGAGCCTATAGACGTAATTCAGGATGTTGAAGAGCAAAGAAAAGGCAAGGCTGCCGTCGTCTCGTGAACTAAGAAGTGGAGATGGAAATCGGTTGTTACGGCCCGATCCTCTCCCGGAGTTAGAATTTTCGAGATGTCACCTCCGCGAACTGAAAGTCTTTACGAAGGGCTTACCGAACTTCCAATCCCGGATGATGTGTCTTTTCAGCATGATGCCGGGTTGGAGGAGTTTCATCGTACTCTAGAATTGAGCGAGCCTTTTATTACTAGCTCAGTCGACACTTCTGGTTGGTCGGGGGGAATACATGTTTATACACATTTCACGACACTACATAGCCCCGAGTCCTAGGTCATCGGTTTCGAGAAACCACTAACTTTATTCTCATTTCGCTTTGCAGATATTATGACTGGACGCGGTTCGATGCTAGGGAGCCTACGACATGCTCGCAAATCTTCCTCTACTACGAGTCACAACGGAGAGAAGGAGACAGGGGTTACGATCGTAGGTACTCCGGGTACTCAGGCCAAGAACGGAGAGATAGGGATTACAGACATCGGTCTCGATCGTGCACTCCTCCTCCAAGAGTTCGTGTACAACCTCCCGTCCATGTTCATCGTTCTTCTGATTCCTCGTATTACCAGTCAGCCTCTCAATCTTCTAAGCATGATTCTCGCCATCCCAGATCTAAGGCAATGTCTCCAGTAGTTGCGGAACAACCTCCTACTGAAATTTCGGGAGAAGGGGCAATCAGGCTTGCTCAATTGAAGAAGGACTTTCCAAATATTTGCTTCGTCAATTATATTTATCGTCTTCACTTGAAAAGAATTCCGCCGGAGGCCGAGCAGACAGCGCACGATTATGTGCACGACTTTTATGCCCAATACAGGGCATGGTATAAGGCGGCCGAGAGAGCGTCGACATTGGCCTTTGAGCGTGGGGCCACCATCGAGAAACTGCTGGCTGAGTTGGCTCAAAAGTGCCGTATTATTGATGTGCTTAACACTGAAGCTGAATCTTCTCGGAAATCCGAAATGGAGGCTATTAAAAGAGCCGATGAAGCCCAAGCAACGATGGATAGAATGAAACGTGAGCATTACGCCACGGTAGAGGATATGGGCCATCAGAACACCCTGGTTACTGCCGAGAGGGACGCAGCCCTAAAGGAGTTTAACGAGCTTAAGTCAAAATTCGCTGAAATCGCCATGGATAGGGATGATGCAAACAATGCAGCCCAGGAGGCGTGTGAACAAGCCGTGATTCTCCGGACTGAACGGGATGCGGCAGTAGCCAAGGTCCAGGCGGTTGAGACGGAGGTTGAGGAGAAAGTTCAACAGGCGGAGGCCAGGCTGGAGGCCGATATTGAAGATTTGCTCATCATTTACAATGCCAATGTGTTGAGGCACCGAAATTTAGCCTGGCTCCAGGATTACACGATACACCTCCGCAGCACTTGGGATCGTTTGGTCGAGGAAGAAGAGGAAGCACACCCTGATGAATCGGTCGACCGATTTGAACTTGAAAACCGGTTATTGACTGATGATGAGAAGAAGGTTCTCCACGACGCTATTATTGCTCAAGAAAAGGAGATGATCGGTGGTCGATCTCTGGAGGTTGGAGAGGGGTCAGGTATCGAGCATCATGCTACTGTTATTGAAGTCACCGCTACACCTTCGGTAGTACCTGTATCTGCGGTTGGCTCGCAATCTGTTCCTTCTTACGACCCAGAACAGCCACGGTTATCTCCTATTCATGAGCATACTTCCTAGGCCGCTCAGTCGTCTGCAAGCCAAACTGGGGAAGGTATTCCAGATTTATCTCAAGTGTTTTCTAAATAGAGAGTTTGTTCTGAAGCAGTTGCTAATAACCTCTTCTTATCTTTGTTTAGTGACTGGAGTTGCTCCGACTTTCGCGACCCAAGAGTCAAGCAAAGGGAATAAGGCCATCACCACCAAGACTACAGTTGTAACGGCGGTATCAACCGAGGCGGCGCAGGGGAGTGGACTATCTCTTGAGGAACAAATGGTGAGCGAGCTGCTCGGTGAGCAGGGTGGCTTCTCTTCAGATCTGCCGTTCATCATTAGTGACCTTCCGCCGACCTCTAGCTCTTCGATGTAGGCTGCGGATGCCCCCAGCCAAGCCCAGACGATTCGCGACGAAGAGATTCTGGCCGAGATTCAGGCAGAATTAGAAGCTGCGGGGCAAAGTGGTAGTGTTGGCGGTGGCACGACGGCGCAGAGCCCAGCACCTGCGAGGATAGTATCGTCGGGTGGCATTATCCCATCTTCCGTTGCGGGTCCGGTCCCTCCTACTCCTCCGGCGGGGAGCCTTCATTTAGATTCAAGTTCTGAGGAGGACGTAGATATCATGCCCCCGGCCGAAGAGCAACCACCGAAGAGGAGGTCGTCCAAACGAAGGATTTCAGTTCCTAGCGATTCTGACGACGAACCGCTGATAAGGAAGCCCAAGAAGAAGGAATAGATCGGCTTCCCAAGCAGATTTTTTGGGTGGATAGGAATTTGTCTTCGTTTTTTGTTAGTAGGCCGTGTATAGATGCAGGTTCGGCCCCTACTAGTAGGGATTCTTTTTTGGGAAAACTTATTTGCATGTAAGTCTTTATCTTCGGTTAGTTGAAATAAAATTTAGTTTCTTTGCTTCAACTCTCATTTTTTTTTGTGCTTAAGTGTCTGTAGTGTCTTGTTTTCAGTCCGATGCACTTGCGGTGTTTCTACTGTCAAGTAGAACTTGTTTTTAATTGCTAAGTCTGAGAATTTTGGTCGCAGGTTGCGATCGATGAATAATCGAACTTCGGACATTATAACACTTTGGTTGGTGATTAACACTTAGCTTTTTTGCCCCCTACTCTCCGGGAATAACATTTATGTTTTGGTGGTTGAGTGCGTTTATTGCAAACTTTAAGCACATGTCCACATTCTGGGGACTTAAGATAATTTGAGACCGATAATCCGGTTCGCACTCCGGGAACTCGAGAGTTATCTACGTTTGTAACATGGTTCGCGCTCCTGGAACTCGGAATTGATGTTCACATTCTGACTCACACTCTGCGAATCTCGGAGTTTGTGTTAACATTTCAGTTCGCACTACGGGAACTTTAACGTGGCATTTGTGCTCCGATTCACACTCCGGGAACTTGGAGAAAACATGTATGTTTGGGTTCGCACTTAGGGAACCTGGAATGAACGTTTATGCTCCAATTCGCACCCTGGGAATTTGGGATCCGTTCACACTCTGGGAACGACTTATTGGACGTTTATACTCCAATTCACACTCTGGGAATTTGGAGTCCGTTCGCACTCTGCGAACGATTTATTTAATGTTTGTACTCCAATTCACACTCTGGGAATTTGGAGTCCGTTCGTACTCTGGGAACGATTTATTTAATGTTTATACTCCAATTCACACTCTGGGAATTTGGAGTCCATTCACACTCTGGGAACGATTTATCTAATGTTTATACTCCAATTCACACTCTGGGAATTTGGAGTCCGTTCACACTCTGGGAACGATTTATTTCCAATTCACACTCTGGGAATTTGGAGTCCGTTCACACTCTGGGAACGATTTATTTAATGTTTATACTCCAATTCACACTCTGGGAATTTGGAGTCCGTTCACACTCTGGGAACGATTTATTCAATGTTTATACTCCAATTCACACTCTGGGAACTTGGAGTCCGTTCACACTCTGGGAATGATTTATTTAATGTTTATACTACAATTCACACTCTGGGAATTTGGAGTCCGTTCACACTCTGGGAACGATTTATTTAATGTTTATACTCCAATTCACACTTTGGGAATTTGGAGTCCGTTCACACTCTGGGAACGATTTATTTAATGTTTATACTCCAATTCACACTCTGGGAATTTGGAGTTCGTTCACACTCTGGGAACGATTTTGTTGGGCGAATTCTCACCCAGGGGATCTTGAGACCAAGAAGCGTCAGTTTCACCCGGGTTCGCAACCTCCAATTCATTCGGCAAGGTACACTCGGCATTCACACATGAAGCTTCATTCGGCAGTGCAAGCCCAAGTCCATCCGGCATGGCCAGCCCCCTTCTCATTTGGCGATGCAAGCACGTGTCCATTCGGCATAGCCAGCCTCCTTCCCTCCGCTCCACCGAACCAACGGCTCACCTACTCAATGCCGGTCCAAGTTCCTGCCGAACCAGCTTCAAAGTCACAACCAAGCCATACCGGATCAACGTCCTCTCCAATACCACCGGTCCAACCCCTTTCCTACATGACCGAACCACATACGACCGAACCAACCTTCAAGCTCACCACCGAACCAACTCCACGACCGGACCACCAACACCGAATCATGCCTGGCCGGACCAACACCTCCGAGCCAAACCATACCTCACCACCGAATGGACCTCCGCCGAACCAGATGATTGCCAGTCCAAATTGCTTCAGCCCGGGCCCACCAGCAGTTATATACTTCCAAGATCCCTGCCCCCTACCTCATTCTATAAATAGAGGGGCAGGGGTACAACAATGGCAGACAAGTTTGAGAGCTCAAGCAAGGAAGGAACTTTCAAACTACTTTCATATACTCGTATACGAAGCATTGTACTTGTAATCCGAAAGAAAGAAGATAATAACATATAAAGTGGACGTAGGCACATTCTGGCCGAACCACTATAAATCTGTGTGTCTTTTACATTTCAGCCCCTACTTTTTTCATATTTACATAACTCATCTAAACCATTAAAAATCACATATAATCAACTAAATAATACGACTTGGAGGTGTTTGTCCATTTTTTGTGCAAACAGATTTATTTAATGTTTATACTCCAATTCACACTCTGGGAATTTGAAGTTAGTGTGGGGATTGTCGTGTATCAATCCCTTTAAATGTTAACTGGTGACATGCCCCCGAGCTTGGGCTTCACGTAGCGAGCGACCGGTCATATCACAGTCACTCCCTACTTGAATTAAATCCCACCGCATGATGGAATTTAGCTCTTCGTGCACTATGATGTTTTGCGGCGTATTCGATAAATCACAACTCTGGCTTGAAGAGATAGCATTTTATTGCTGAAATTAGAAAACATGGCAAAGTCAGCTGCCTTATTACAAATTCAAATCTCAAAATGCGAAAATAAAATGCAAAGGAAATAACGAGCTAGAACAAATAAATCCTGTCATGTATAGTAGCGACGGAGACTCTCGCTATTCCAGGCTCTCAGCAGAGTTAGACCGTCAACGGTCGACAACTTGAATGTGCCATCTCCAAGCTTTTGTGAAATCACATACGGTCCTTCCCAATTTGGCTTCATGTGAGAAGGAACCGGGTAAACTCTCTTGAGTACAAGGTCGCCGAGTTCGAAGGTCCGTGGTCGGACCTTGGCATTGTACATTCGGGCGACTCGACTCCGATATGCGGATGCCCTCAAATCGGCCTCTTCGCGCCTTTCATCAAGCAGATCCAGGGATTCAGCAAGTAGTATAGCATTCGTTTTCGGATCATAATATGTCACACGATGAGAATGAACCTCCATTTCGACCGGAATAACAACTTCAGTGCCACAAGATAGAGAGAATGGAGTGTGGCCGGTTGTAGTTTTGTGAGTCGTCCGGTAAGCCGACAAAGCCATGGGGAGTTCATAAACCCACTTGCCCCCGGCCTTTTCCAGTCGTTTCTTCAAAATAGATTTGATAACCTTATTTACGTCTTCGACTTGGCCATTTTCTTGCGGATGTGCAACAACGGAGAATTTCTTATGGATGTGGAATCGCAGGCAGAAATTCTTGAATTCAGCGCTGTCGAACTGGGCTCCGTTATCGGTAATAATAGTATGCGGGAGACCGAACCGACAGATGATGTTGCGTACTACAAAGTTGATAACATTCTTTGTCATGATTGTTGCAAGTGGTTCGGCTTCCGCCCATTTTGTAATGTAATCGACTGCGACGATAGCATATTTCACGCCACCTTTGGCCAAAAGGCAATGTACCAATTATATCAATCCCCCATATTGCAAACGGACATGGACTGACCATTTGGGTCATTTCAGTAGGCGGGGCTCTAGGAATCCGAGCGTGTTTTTGGCATATGTCACATTTTTTCACATAATCCATGGCATCGCGATTTACAGTAGGCCAATAATACCCATATCGAAGTATTTTCTTTGCAAGTGCTTTCCCCCCAGTGTGATCGCCACATTCTCCTTCATGTACATCGTGCAACACTCGTTTGACCTCATCATGCACGATACATCGGAGGAGTGGAACAGAGTATCCTCTCCGGTACATGACTCCATTTTGAATAACAAATCGCGAGGCCTTTCGTAGAACTTGTCTTCTCTCGCTCCGTTGCTCGGGCAATACACCACGTTCGATATAATCCCGATAGGGAGTCATCCATGACTCCTTATCGGAGGCAGCTTCAAATGTGAAATCAGTCTCCCTTTGATCAATGCTCGGAGAGGATAGGGTTTCAACCGGAACAACCCCCAACTGTTGAGCTTCACCTGTACTTTCTAACTTTGCCAACGAGTCAGCTTTTTGATTGTGCTCTCGGGGTATGTAGAAAATGGCATAGTAATCGAATTGATCAAGCATCTCCAGAACTCGAGTTAGATAAGCGGCTAATCTCCGATCTTTGGCCTGATATTCTCTTCGGACTTGACATACTACCAGTTGGGAATCGTAGTAGATCTCTACGGCGATGATTTTCAGATCACGGGCGAGCTTTAGTCCGATAAGTAGAGCTTCGTACTCGGCTTCGTTGTTGGTTGCACGGAACTCGAACTTTAAAGCATAACATATTGATCGTCCCTCGGGGGTTTCAAGCGCTACCCCAGCTCCTGAGCACCGATCGTTCGATGCACCATCGGTGTACAGCTTCTAGATACATTTGGGAGATTTACTGGTCTCGGGCAAGTCTTCAGAAACAGTGAATTCAGCTATAAAATCTGCTAGGACTTGGCCGTGAATGGCTCTTCTCGGAGTATAAGTGATGTCGAACTGACTCAGTTCGATGTTCCACTTTAGTAACCTACCTGACGTCTTAGGCCGCGTGAGGACCTGTCGTAACGGCTGATCGGTATACACAGTAATAGGATGAGCTTGGAAGTATGGACGGAGCTTCCTCGAGGCAATAACTAGGCAATATGCCAACTTTTCAAGCTTTGGATAATTTCTTTCGGCTCCGGTTAATCGTTTACTCACGTAGTAGACCGGTTTTTGCACTCGGTCCTCCTCCCGAACTAATGCAGCACTGATTGCATTTTCAGATACCGCTAGGTAGAGATACAACTGTTCATGATCAACAGGCTTTGAAAGGATTGGTGGTACGGAAAGATGTTGGATTAGTGATTGAAATGTGCCCTCACATTCTGCAGTCCATTTGAAGTTTCTTTTCCCTTTTCGAATCAAATCGAAGAAGGGAATGCATTTGTTAGTCGACTTTGAGATAAACCTACTCAGTGCTGCAACTTTCCCATTAAGACTCTAGACTTGCTTTATGGTTCTCGGAGTTTGAAGATTTCTAATAACCCAGATCTTCTCGGGATTAGCCTCTATTCCTCTAGCATTGACAATGAACCCAAGGAATTTTCCGGATGTGACTCCGAAATGACACTTCAACGGATTGAGCTTCATTCCGTATTTTCGGAGAATGTTGAACATTGACTCCAAATCTTTGACGTGATCAACGGAGTATCGAGATTTCACCAACATGTCATCTACATAAACCTCCATAGTCTTCCCAATCTGATCGGCAAACATTCGGTTGACTAAACGTTGATAGGTTGCGCCAGCATTCTTTAAACCAAAGGGCGTGACCTTGTAGCAGTATAACCCCAAGTCGGTTACGAAGTTTGTGTGCTCTAGATCAGGTACATGCATGGGTATCTGATTGTAACCTGAATAAGCGTCCATGAAAGATAATAATTCATGCCCTGTGGTCGAATCTACCAGTTGATCGATCCGCGGGAGTGGAAAGCTGTCTTTCGGGTAGGCTTTATTCAGATCTGAGTAATCGATACAGGTTCTCCATTTCCCGTTTGGTTTTCGGACGAGTACGGGATTGGACACCCATTCTGGTATAAAGCGTCTCTGATGAACCCATTTGATTTCAACTTATCAACCTCCTCTTTTAGGGCGGCAGATCTCTCTGGATCCATACCACGCCTTTTTTGCTTGACCGGGACAAACCGCGGGTCAATATTTAGGGCGTGGCTCGCGATATCAGGCGAGATACCACACATATCGGAATGCATCCAAGAAAATATGTCTAGATTCACTTGGAGAAACTCGACCAATTCCCGTTGTGCTTGCAGGCTTAATTGTGACCCAATTTTCAACACCTTTGAGTTATCGTTACCACTGATTGGAACGTCGATTGTTAATTCAGCTGGCGAAGCCTGACTTTCTCTAGATTCATTTTTATTCTCATTGTCTCGGGGGTCTAGATCCTTCTGGAATTGGTCGTGATGCTTGGGCCGAGGCCCAGGCGTTAATTGTCAATTGTCAGTGAAACGGACGTAGAGAGATTCCTCTACGCCCTTTCCTTTTTCCTTCCGATGCGCCTCTCGCAGCTCGGCAACATAGCAGGCTCTCCCCGCACCCTGATCTCCTTGTATAACCCCTATCCCGTGATCAGTAGGGAACTTAAGGGTCAAACACCATGGGGCGATAGCTGCCCTAAATTCAGCGAGGGTCGGTCGTCCCAAGAAAGCATTATACGGAGAAGGAATATCCAAGGCAATAAATTGTAACATCCGAACTCTCCGGCATTCTCCCACTCCTAACTCCACCGGCAATTCAACCATTCCGGTCGGTATCGTTGCACTTCCGTTGAAGCCGTGGACTCGTGATTGACAAGGTTTTAAGTCCTTAGCTTCCATTTTCATTAAATCATATGCTCTTTTAAACAGTATGTTCACAGAACTCCCACTGTCTACCAAGATCCTCTTCATCCAAGCAGGACCAACTTGAGCGGATATAACCAGTGGGTCGATCGTGGGAGCTTCGATTCTACCAGCATCTCGATTTCTAAACACGATGTCGTCTGTCATCGTCTTTTGCTGTTTAACCGGTATCCCGTCCTCTGAGTTACTATAGCATTCAAAGTCCATATGCCTGATCGAGCTAGCATATGACTCCATTTCTCTCCAGCTTCTGTCTGCTGGATGGGGACCACCGCTTATTGTATTGACAACCAACCTTCCTCCCGTACGAGCGGGTTCACCTTGTCTCTCCTGATTCTGTGTACGATTTTGATTGGATGGGCCCGCTCCACCAAACTGCGGCGCCCGAACATACTGGTCCAACTTTCTCTCTCTGATTAACTTTTCAATGAGGTCTTGCAAATGTCTACACTCATTGGTATTATGCCCGTAACTTTCATGAAACCTACAGAATTTTCCTGTTTGAATCTGCCTCTCCGACGAAGGCTTCGGAGCTGGCTTCTTGTATTCCATATTATTACAAGTCTATAGGTATACGCTTTCCAACGACGTATTAAGCAGTGTATAACTGTCAAACATTGCGGCCCTACGCCTCGGACCACGATTCTGATCTTGCTTCTTGCCTCGGTTATCACCATTTCTCGACCGTTGAGTCTGTAAATTTTGAATATTCAACTTGACTTTTCCTGAACTCTCGCCGGTCTGTTTAACCGCAACATTACTCTGAATTCCTTCACTGCTGAGCCTTGCATCGTCCTGCTTCCTAGATTATTTCGCATCCTCACACCTCAAGAACTGGGTGGCTTTGGAATAGAAATGGTCCAACGATGCGGGAGGCTTCCCAGCCAACCAATTGCCAAACTCGAAATCAGGATCGATTCCTTTGGTCAAAGCCATTAAGATAGAATTGTCATTGCGGTTAGTGATCTCTGCGCACGCAGCATTAAACCTCTCCAAATATCATCTAAGTGTTTCTCCGGGAGCTTGAGTAACACTTGATAAGGTATTAACATCCTTAGGTCTGGCAATATGCATACGAAACTGCTCAACAAATTTGGTAGCTAACTGATCGAAAGAAGAAATAGATCGCGGTGGCAATCTCGTAAACCACATTGTCGCAATTCCCCCTAAAGAGATGGGAAAACTACGGCATTTTACTGCGTCATCGGCTCTCGCGGCTGTCATCGACCATTCGTACTTCAAAACATGTTGATTTGGGTCGGAATTCCCTTCATACATGGGAAGGGTTGGCATTCTGAATCGCCTAGGAGGTTCAGCGTACAATATGTCATCAGTGAATGGGGTATGACTTCGGGAGATTCCCCAATCGTCATTTGTTAGGCCTTGACTCTCGCGAATCATTTGGCGTACCATGGCCGAGAGGTCTGGTGTTGGAACATTCTGAGGGTGGTGAGCCAAAGTGTGGTCGGGTTCCACAGTGCGAGATGGGATCGGATGCTGTCGACGATCCGTGTCTCGCCTCCTTGGCGCGAGGTCTTCCGGGACATAGGGTTCTGGAGCACGTCCCCGTTGATGATAATTGTCATTAGAGTGATCTCGGGTATCAACCCCTACGTCAGCTGCAGCGGCTGTAGGAGCTCGATCATCTGCAGTGCATTGCGGAATAGTGCCTCCTCGGGAGGAGGGTCCAGTGTGGAAACTGGTAGACGGGCCAAATCTTATTTGCCCAACAGTTAACGCATGTTGATAGTCAGCAGCTTGCGCATGGTTGCCGTCTAGCCTGGGATGGGTAGACCTGTTGTTGTAGTCAGACGATGCAGAGCTTTCGGTGGAAGAATGAGAAGCTTGATCCCTTCTGGATCTTATTCGCTTTTGGCGATCTAGTTGGCTGGCTAACTCAATGTTGACGCGCAATTGCTCGGCTAGCTGCTGCCGACTTTGAGTTAGTTCTCGGAGCAATGTCTGGAACTCTTGCCTGGTGACCAGGCCTGAGGGGTAAGAATGCCCGGTATCATCTTGGTTAGGCGGAGGTAGTTGCATAGGATTTTGTCTATCCCGACCTTCTTGACAAGCTGTAGATGTAGTTCTTGTGCTAACCATTTTGGATAGTGAACTCGTTTCCTAGACTTTAGCAAATCTGAATAGAACGGAAGGAATCTGGAGATGAAATCTGGATCTCTCCCTTAGATTTATGCAATCTGGTATCGGCGACAGATCCAAGGAGCAGGAGAAAAAAAAAACTGGGTTTTTTCTCGGTGAAAGCACCAAAGTGTTTGTACCTAAATTGGGCACAACACTCTTCGGGAGTCTTTTGAAGAGATAATAAATGAAGAATATGAATTTAAAAATGAGGATTATCTAACAAAAACTCCAAACAACAATGAAGCAAAGACAAAGGCAAGCAATTTATAGTGGTTCGACGTGTCGCCTACGTCCACTGTGAAGTGTTTTGACATTTTATTGCTTTTATTTCAATGATTACAAGTTGTTGCAGCAATCAACAGCAGGTTACAACCGTAAATTCGAGATCAACAGTAAAATTATGATGTAGAATGATGGAGATCTTGATCCGGCAGAGTCTAAGCACTCCAATGTCGAAAGATCCCATTTCTGTTGGCCCTGGGGCTCTATTTATAGGCGTAGGCTGCTGATATTTCGCTGAAAACTCGGGGGACCACTTCTGGCATGTGAGGGGGCCCACACACACGGTCTTAGGAAGTTTGGGCCCACTTTGGTATCGGTTCGAACTCCATTCGAACCGATTAAGAATTCGTCCAATCGAGGTAAAATTTGGTGTGGAGACTCTACGACATGTATTCTAGCTTCTGTGAAAATTTCATGGCATTTGGATCAGTGGATTGGGAGATATGATGGGTTCGAAATAGGGTTCATGACGTGGCTGTTTGGTACGAACCCATGCATTCGGACCGATCGTTTCGAAACCATGGTGGCACGTTGCTTCGCGTTGACGAGGAGCGCAAACTTCGAATCGATCCGGTCTGCACTCCGTGTTGACCGCTTCGACTCCATATATCTCGGCGCATTCGAACCGATGAAAGACACGTCATCATGGTTGGCTGATCCAGTGGTTTCGAATGAAGCTTCACAGGTGGGTTCGAACATGGCCTCTGTGATGGGTTCGAATAAGGCCTTTGTGATGGGTTCGAACAAGGCCTCTGCGATGGGTTCGAACAAGGTTTCTGCGATGGGTTCGAACAAGGCTTCGCAGGTGGGTTTGAACGACTGATGCTCGATGGGTTCGAAGGTGATGGAATCGGAGCCGAGGCGCGTTGATGGTTTCGAAGTAGATGGGTTCGAAGGTGATCGGTTTGAACCACTAGTCAACCATCGGTTCGAAACCATGGTTTTCCCCTCCAAATTGAGTCGATCATAACTTGAGCATACGAACTCGGATTGACTTGAAATTTGAGATGCTGACTTCTATGGTCTTTCTTGTCGTGTCCTACTAATTGTAGCTCGATCTGGACTCGGACAAAATTCAGCGATATCCATAGCGAAACGAAGCATGACCAATCTCTGATACGAACTATTCTCCATTTCTCGATCGATCTTTTGGTATCGCGGCTTTGCCAAAAAGCGGGATAACAGTACTGTTTCGTTTCAAATCCATGCACGCATTTCTAAAAGTCATACGGCACTGTTTTGCTATTACGGACGGATGTTGCACCTTGCACCGTGGATGTTGCACCCTGTAGATATCGATTATTCGGACGGCCATAACTTCTGGCTCGTTTAGAGTTACGGGAGCCATAACCTGTCAAAACGAAGGCCTCGATGAGTTCTACGGCTTTGACAACTTTAAGCCGTCAATGGATAGACTAATGCCCAAAAAGGACAGCCCGAATCACAATCGGGTCACGTAAGTTTTTCACCCTTCGTTTTTTCGACACGTGGATTTTTACGGTAAAACGGGATTACCGTGGCTCGTCTTCTATTCACCATCGTTGGAGAGTGGTGCACCATGGTACTGTTCCGTTACAAATCCATGAACACATTTCTAAAAGTCGTACGGCACTGTTTCGCTATTTCGGACGGATGTTGCACCTTGCACCGTGGATGTTGCACCCTGTAGATATCGATTATTCAGACAGCCATAACTTCTGGCTCGTTTAGAGTAACGGGAGCCATAACTTGTCAAAACGAAGGCTTCGGTGAGTTTTACGGCTTTGATAGCTTTCAGCCGTCAACGGATAGATTAATGCCCGAAAAGGACAACCCGAATCTCAATCGGGCCACGTAAGTTTTTCACCCTTCGTTTTTTCGACACGTGGATTTTTATGGTAAAACGGGATTACCGTGGCTCGTCTTCAATTCACCATCGCTGGAGAGTGGTGCACCTTGGTACTGCTCCGTTTCAAATCCTTGCACGCATTTCTAAAAGTCGTACGGCACTGTTTCGCCATTTCGGACGGATGTTGCACCTTTCACCTGGCACCGTGGATGTTGCACCCTGTAGATATCGATTATTCGGACGGCCATAACTTCTGGCTTGTTTCGAGTTATGGGAGCCGTAACCTGTCAAAACGAAGACCTCGATGAGTTCTACGGCTTTGATAATTATCAGCCGTCAACGGATAAATTAATGCCCAAAAAGGACAACCCGAATCTCAATCGGGTCACGTAAGTTTTTCACCCTTCGTTTTTTCGACACGTGGATTTTTACGGTAAAACGGGATTACCGTGGCTCGTCTTCAATTCACCATCGCTGGACAGTGGTGCACCATGGTACTGTTCCATTTCAAATCCATGCACGCATTTCTAAAAGTCATACGGCACCGTTTCGCCATTTCGGACGGATGTTGCACCTTGCACCGTCGATGTTGCACCCGGTAGATATCGATTATTCGGACGACCATAACTTCTGGCTCGTTTAGATTTACGGGAGCCATAACCTGTCAAAACGAAGGCCTCAATGAGTTCTACGGCTTTGACAGCTTTCAGCCGTCAACAGATAGATTAATGCCCAAAAAGGACAACCTGAATCTCAATCGAGTAACGTAAGTTTTTCACCCTTCGTTTTGTCAACACGTGTATTTTTACGGTAAAACAGGATTATGTGGCTCGTCTTCGATTCACCATCACTATAGAGTGGTGCACCTTGGTACTGTTCCGTTTCAAATACATGCACGCATTTCTAAAAGTCATACGGCACTGTTTCACCATTTCGGACGGATGTTGCACCTTGCACCGTGGATGTTGCACCCTGTAGATATCGATTATTCGAACGACCATAACTCCTGCCTCGTTTAGAGTTACGGGAGCCATAACCTATCAAAACGAAGGCCTCGATGAGTTCTACGGCTTTGACTGCTTTCAGCCGTCAACAGATAGATTAATGCCCGAAAATTACAACCCGAATCTCAATCGGGTCATGTAAGTTTTTCATACTTCGTTTTATCGACACGTGGATTTTTATGGTAAAACGGGATTACCGTGGCTCGTCTTCGATTCACCATCGCTGGAGAGTGGTGCACCATGATACTGTTCCGTTTCAAATCCATGCATGCATTTCTAAAAGTCGTACGGCACTGTTTCGCCATTTCGGACGGATGTTGCCCCTCTCACCATGGATGTCGCACCCTGTAGATATCGATTATTCGGACGGCCATAACTTCTGGCTCGTTTAGAGTTACGGAAGCCATAACCTGTCAAAACGAAGGCCTCGATGAGATCTACGGATTAGATAGCTTTCAACCGTCAATGGATAGATTAATGCCCAAAAAGAACAACCCGAATCTCAAACAGGTCACGTAAGTTTTCCACCCTTCATGTTTTCGACATGTGGATTTTTACGGTAAAACGGGATTACCGTGGCTTGTCTTCGATTCACCATCGCTGGAGAGTGGTGCACCATGGTACTGTTCTGTTTCAAATCCATGCACGCATTTCTAAAAGTCGTACGGCACTGTTTCGCCATTTCGGACGGATGTTGCACCTTGCACCGTGGATGTTGCACCCTGTAGATATCGATTATTTGGACGGCCATAACTTCTGGCTCGTCAAGAGTTACGGGAGCCACAACCTGTCAAAACGAAGGCCTCGATGAGTTCTACGGCTTTGACAGCTTTCAGCCGTCAACGGATAGATTAATGCCCAAAAAGGACAACCCGAATCTCAATCGGGTCACGTAAGTTTTTCACCCTTCGTTTTTTCGACACGTGGATTTTTTACGGTAAAACGGGATTACCGTGGCTCGTATTCGATTCACCATCGCTGGAGAGTGGTGCACCATGGTACTGTTCCATTTCAAATCCATGCACGCATTTCTAAAAGTTGTACGTCACAGTTTTGCCATTTCGGACGGATGTTGCACCATGCACCGTGGATGCTGCACCCTGTAGATATCGATTATTCAGACGGCCATAACTTCTGGCTCGTTTAGAGTTACGGCTGCCATAGCCTGTCAAAACGAAGGCCTCGATGAGTTCTACGGCTTTGATAGCTTTCAACCGTCAATGGATGGATTAATGCCCAAAAAGGACAACCCGAATCTCAATGGGGTAACGTAAGTTTTCCACCCTTCGTTTTTTCGACACGTGGATTTTTACGGTAAAACGGGATTACCGTGGCTCGTCTTCGATTCACCATCGCTGGAGAGTGGTGCACCATGGTACTGTTCTGTTTCAAATCCATGCACGCATTTCTAAATGTCATACGGCACTGTTTCGCCATTTCGGACGGATGTTGCACCTTGCACCGTGGATGTTGCACCCTGTAGATATCGATTATTCAGACGGCCATAACTTCTGGCTCGTTTAGAGTTACGGGAGCCATAACCTGTCAAAACGAAGGCCGCGATGAGTTTTATGGCTTTTGCAGCTTTCAGCCGTCAACAGATAGATTAATGCCCAAAAAGGACAACCCGAATCTCAATCGGGTCACGTAAGTTTTTCACACTTCGTTTTTTCGACACGTGAATTTTTACGGTAAAACGGGATTACCTTGGCTCGTCTTCGATTCACCATCACTGGAGAGTGGTGCACCATGGTACTTTTCCATTTCAAATCCATGCACGCATTTCTAAAAGTCGTACGGCACTGTTTCGCCATTTCGGACGGATGTTGCACATTGCACCGTGGATGTTGCACCCTTTAGATACCGATTATTCGGACGGCCATAACTTCTGGCTCGTTTAGAGTTACGGGAGCCATAACCTGTCAAAACGAAGGCCTCAATGAGCTCTACGGCTTTGACTGCTTTCTCCCGTCAACGGATAGATTAATGCCCAAAAAACACCACCCGAATCTCAATCGGGTCACTTAAGTTTTTTACCCTTCGTTTTTTCGACACGTGGATTTTTACGGTAAAACGGGATTACCGTGGCTCGTCTTCGATTCACCATGGCTGGAGAGTGGTGCACCATGGTACTTTTCTGTTTCAAATCCAAGCACGCATTTCTAAAAGTCGTACGGCACTGTTTCGCCATTTCGGACGGATGTTGCACCCTCCACCATGGATGTTGCACCCTGTAGATATCGATTATTCGAACGGCCATAACTTCTGTCTCGTTTAGAGTTACGGGAGCCATAACCTGTCAAAAAGAAGGCCTCGATGAGTTCTACGGCTTTGACCGCTTTCAGCCGTCAACGGATAGATTAATGCCCAAAAAGGATAACCCGAATCTCAATCGGGTCACGTAAGTTTTTCACACTTCATTTTTTCGACACGTGGATTTTTACGGTAAAACGGGATTACCGTGGCTCGTCTTCGATTCACCATCGCTGGAGAGTGGCGCACCATGGTACTTTTCCATTTCAAATCCATGCACGCATTTCTAAAAGTCGTACGGCACTGTTTCGCCATTTCGGACGGATGTTGCACCTTGCACCGTGGATGTTGCACCCTGTAGATATCGATTATTCGGACGGCTATAACTTCTGGCTCGTTTAGAGTTACGGGAGCCATAACCTGTCAAAACGAAGACCGCGGTGAGTTCTACGGCTTTGACAGCTCTCAGCCATAAACGGATAGATTAATGCCCAAAAAGGACAACCCGAATCTGAATCGGGTCACGTAAGTTTTTTGCCCTTCGTTTTTTCGACACGTGGATTTTTACGGTAAAACGGGACTACCGTGGCTCGTCTTCGATTCACCATCGCTGGAGAGTGGTGCACCATGGTACTGTTCCGTTTAAAGTCCATGCACGCATTTCTAAAAGTCGTACGACACTATTTCGCCATTTCGGACGGATGTTGCACCTTGGACGATGGATGTTGCACCCTGTAGATATCGATTATTCAGACGGCCATAGCTTCTGGCTCGTTTAGAGTACAGGAGCCATAACCTGTCAAATCGAAGGCCTCGATGAGTTCTACGGCTTTGACGGCTTTCAGCCGTCAACGGATAGATTAATGCCCAAAAAGGACAACCCGAATCTCAATCGGGTCACGTAAGTTTTTTACCCTTTGTTTTTTCGACACGTGGTTTTTTACGGTAAAACGGGATTACAGTGGCTCGTCTTCGATTCACCATCGCTGGAGTGTGGTGCACCATGGTACTGTTCCATTTGAAATCCATGAACGCATTTCTAAAAGTCCTATGGCACTATTTCGCCATTTCGGACGGATGTTACACCTTGCACCGTGGATGTTGCACCCTGCAGATATCGATTATTCGGACGGCCATAACTTCTGGCTCGTTTAGAGTTACGGGAGCCATAACCTGTCAAAACGAAGGCCTCGATGAGTTCTACGGCTTTGACAGCTTTTAACCGTCAACGGATAGATTAATGCCCAAAAAGGACAACCCGAATCTCAATCGGGTCACGTAAGTTTTTTACCCTTCGTTTTTTCGAAACGTGGATTTTTATGGTAAAACGGGATTACCGCGGGTCGCCTTCGATTCACCATCGCTGGAGAGTGGTGCTCCGTTTCAAATTCATGCACACATTTCTAAAAGTCGTACGGCACTGTTTCGCCATTTCTGACGGATGTTGCACCGTGCACCGTGGATGTTGCAACCTGTAGATATCGATTATTTGGATGGCCATAACTTCTGTCTCGTTTAGAGTTACGGGAGCCATAACCTGTCAAAACGAAGGCCTCGATGAGTTATACGGCTTTGACAGCTTTTAGCCGTCAACGGATAGATTAATGCCCAAAAAGGACAACCCGAATCTCAATCGGGTCACGTAAGTTTTTTGCCCTTCGTTTTTTCGACACGTGGATTTTTACGGTGAAACAGGATTACCATGGCTCGTCTTCGATTCACCATCGCTGGAGAGTGGTGCGCCATGGTACTATTCCGTTTCAAATCCATACACGCATTTCCAAAAGTCGTACGGCACTGTTTGGCCATTTCGGGCGGATGTTGCACCTTGCACCGTGGATGTTGCACCCTGTAGATATCGATTATTCGGACGGCCATAGCTTCTGGCTCGTTTAGAGTTACAGGAGCCATAACCTGTCAAATCGAAGGCCTTGATGAGTTCCACGGCTTTGACGGCTTTCAGCCGTCAACGGATAGATTAATTCCCAAAAAGGACAACCCGGATCTCAATCGGGTCACGTAAGTTTTTTACCCTTCGTTTTTTCGACACGTGGTTTTTTACGGTAAAACGGGATTACCGTGGCTCGTCTTCGATTCACCATCGCTAGAGAGCGGTGCACCATGGTACTGTTCCATTTCAAATCCATGCACGCATTTCTAAAATTCGTATGGCATTGTTTCGCCATTTCGGACGGATGTTACACCATGCACCGTGGATGTTGCACCCTGTAGATATCGATTATTCGGACGGCCATAACTTCTGTCTCGTTTGGATTTACGGGAGCCATAACCTGTCAAAACGAAGGCCTTGATGAGTTCTACGGCTTTGACAGCTTTCAGCCGTCAACGGATAGATTAGCCCAAAAAGGACAACCCGAATCTCAATCAGGTCACATAAGTTTTTCACGCTTTGTTTTTTTGACACGTGGATTTTTACGGTAAAACGGGATTACTGTGGCTCGTCATCGATTCACCATCGCTGGAAAGTGGTGCACCATGGTACTGTTCTGTTTCAAATCCATGCACGCATTTCTAAAAGTCGTACGGCACTGTTTCGCCATTTCGGACGGTTGTTGCACCTTGCACCGTGGATGTTGCACCCTATAGATATCTATTATTCGGACGGCCATAACTTCTGGCTCGTTTAGACTTACGGGAGCAACAACCTGTCAAAACGAAGGCCTCGATGATTTCTACGGCTTTCACAGCTTTCCGCCGTCAACGGATAGATTAATGCCCAAAAAGGATAACCCGAATCTCAATCGGGTCACGTAAGTTTTTCACCCTTCGTTTTTTCGACTCGTGGATTTTTACGGTAAAACGGGATTATAGTGGCTCGTCTTCGATTCACCATCGCTGGAGAGTGGTGCACCATGGTACTGTTCCGTTTCAAATCCATGCACGCATTTCTAAAAGTCGTACGACACTGTTTCGCCATTTCGGACGGATGTTGCACCTTGCACCACGGATGTTGCACCCTGTAGATATCGATTATTCGGACGGCCATAACTTCTGGCTCGTTTAGAGTTACGGCTGCCATAACTTGTCAAAACGAAGGCCTCGATGAGTTCTACGGCTTCGACAGCTTTCATCCGTCAACGGATAGATTAATGCCCAAAAAGGACAACCCGAATCTCAATCGGGTAACGTAAGTTTTCCACCCTTCGATTTTTCGACACGTGGATTTTTACGGTAAAACGGGATTACCGTGGCTCGTCTTCGATTCACCATCGCTGGAGAGTGGTGCGCCATGGTACTGTTCCATTTCAAATCCATGCACGCATTTCTAAAAGTCGTACGGCACTGTTTCGCCATTTCGGACGGATGTTGCACCTTGCACCGTGGATGTTGCACCCTGTAGATATCGATTATTCGGACGGCCATAGCTTCTGGCTCGTTTAGAGTTACAGGAGCCATAACCTGTCAAAACGAAGGCCGCGATGAGTTCTACGGCTTTGACAGTTTCAGCCGTAAACGGATAAATTAATGCCCAAAAAAGACAACCCGAATCTCAATCGGGTCACGTAAGTTTTTCACACTTCGTTTTTTCGACACGTGGATTTTTACGGTAAAACGGGATTACCGTGGCTCGTCTTCGATTCACCATCGCTGGAGAGTGGTGCACCATGGTACTTTTCCGTTTCAAATCCATGAACGGATTTCTAAAAGTCGTACGGCACTGTTTCGCCATTTCGGACGAATTTTGCACCTTGCACCGTGGAAGTTGCACCCTTTAGATACCGATTATTCAGACGGCCAAAACTTCTTGCTCGTTTAGAGTTACGGGAGCCATAACCTGTCAAAATAAAAGCCTCGGTGAGTTCTACGGCTTTGACAGCTTTCAGCCGTCAACGGATAGATTAATGCCCAAAAAGGACAACCCGAATCTCAATCGGGTCACGTAAGTTTTTTACCGTTCGTTTTTTCGACACGTGGATTTTTACGGTAAAACGGGATTACCGTGGCTCATCTTCGATTCACCATCACTGTAGAGTGGTGCACCATGGTACTTTTCTGTTTCAAATCCAAGCATGCATTTCTAAAAGTCGTACGGCACTGTTTCGCCATTTCGGACGGATGTTGCAACTTGCACCATGGATGTTGCACCTTGTAGATATCGATTATTCGGACGGCCATAACTTCTGTCTCGTTTAGAGTTACAGGTGCCATAACCTGTCAAAACGAGGGCCTCGATGAGTTCTACGGCCTTGACAGCTTTCAGCCGTCAATGGATAGATTAATGCCCAAAAAGGACAACCCGAATCTCAATCGGGTCACGTAAGTTTTTCGCACTTCGTTTTTTCGACACGTGGATTTTTACGGTAAAACGGGATTACCGTAACTCGTCTTCGATTGACCATCGCTGGAGAGTGGTGCACCATGGTACTTTTCCGTTTCAAATCCATGCACGCATTTCTAAAAGTCGTACGGCAATGTTTCGCCATTTCGGACGGATGTTGCACCTTGCACCGTGGATGTTGCACCCTGTAGATATCGATTATTCGGACGACCATAACTTCTGGCTCGTTTAGAGTTACGGGAGCCATAACCTGTCAAAACGAAGGCCGCGGTGAGTTCTGCGGCTTTGATAGCTTTCGGCCATAAACGGATAGATTAATGCCCAAAAAGGACAACCCGAATCTCAATCGGGTCACGTAAGTTTTTTGCCCTTCGTTTTTTCGACACGTAGATTTTTACGGTAAAACGGGATTACCGTGGCTCGTCTTCGATTCACCATAGCTGGAGAGTTGTGCGCCATGGTACTGTTCCATTTCAAATCCATGCACGCATTTCTAAAAGTCGTACGACACTGTTTCGCCATTTCGGACGGATGTTGCACCTTGCACCGTGGATGTTGCACCCTGTAGATATCGATTATTCGGACGGCCATAGCTTCTGGCTCGTTTAGAGTTACAGGAGCCATAACCTGTCAAATCGAAGGCCTCGATGAGTTCTACGGCTTTGACGGCTTTCAGCCGTCAACGGATAGATTAATGCCTAAAAAGGACAACTCGAATCTCAATCGGGTCACGTAAGTTTTTTACCCTTCGTTTTTTCGACACGTGGTTTTTTACGGTAAAACTGGATTACCGTGGCTCGTCTTCGATTCACCATCGCTGGAGAGTGGTGCACCATGGTACTGTTCCATTTCAAATCCATGCATGCATTTCTAAAAGTCGTATGGCACTGTTTCGCCATTTCGGACGGATGTTCAACCTTGCACCGTGGATGTTGCACCCTGTAAATATCGATTATTCGGACGGCCATATCTTCTCGCTCGTTTAGAGTTATGGGAGCCATAACCTGTCAAAACGAAGGCCTCAATTAGTTCTACGGCTTTGACAGCTTTTAGCCATCAACGGATAGATTAATGCCCAAAAAGGACAACCCGAATCTCAATCCGGTCACGTAAGTTTTTTACCCTTTGTTTTTTCGAAACGTGGATTTTTATGGTAAAACGGGATTACCGTGGCTAGCTTTCGATTCACCATCGTTGGGGAGCGGTGCACCGTTTCAAATCCATGCACACATTTCTAAAAGTCATACGACATTGTTTCGCCATTTCTGACGGATGTTGCACCTTGCACCGTGGATGTTGCACCCTGTAGATATCGATTATTCGGATGGCCATAACTTCTGTATCGTTAAGAGTTACGGGAGCCATAACCTGCCAAAACGAAGGCCTCTATGAGTTCTACGGCTTTGACAGCTTTTAGCCATCAACGGATAGATTAATGACCAAAAAGGACAACCCGAATCTCAATCGGGTCACGTAAGTTTTTTGCCCTTCGTTTTTTCGACACGTGGATTTTTACGGTAAAACGGGATTATCGTGGCTCGTCTTCGATTCACCATCGCTGGAGAGTGGTGCGCCTTGGTACTGTTCCGTTTCAAATCCATGCACATATTTCTAAAAGTCGTACGACACTGTTTCGCCATTTCGGACGGATGTTGCACCTTGCACCGTGGATGTTACACCCTGTAGATATCGATTATTCGGACGGCCATAGCTTCTGGCTCGTTTAGAGTTACAGGAGCCATAACCTATCAAATCGAAGGCCTCGATGAGTTCTACGGCTTTCAGCCGTCAACGGATAGATTAATGCCCAAAAAGGACAACCCGAATCTCAATCGGGTCATGTACGTTTTTTACCCTTCGTTTTTCGACACGTAGTTTTTTACGGTAAAACGGGATTACCGTGGTTCGTCTTCGATTCACCATTGCTGGAGAGTGGTGCACCATGGTACTGTTACGTTTCAAATCCATGCATGCATTTCTAAAAGTCGTACGGCACTGTTTCGCCATTTCGGACGGATGTTACACCTTGCACCGTGGATGTTGCACCCTGTAGATATCGATGATTCGGATGGCCATAACTTCTGTCTCGTTTAGAGTTACAGGAGCCATAACCTGTCAAAACGAAGGCCTCGATGATTTCTACGGCTTTGACAGCTTTCAGCCGTCAACGGATAGATTAATGCCCAAAAAGGACAACCCGAATCTCAATCCGATCACGTAAGTATTTCACACTTCGTTTTTTCGACACGTGGATTTTTACGGTAAAACGGGATTACCGTGTCTCGTCTTCGATTCACCATCGCTGGAGAGTGGTGCACCATGGTACTTTTCCATTTCAAATCCATGCACGCATTTCCAAAAGTCGTACGGCACTGTTTCGCCATTTCGGACGGATGTTGCACCTTACACCATGGATGTTGCACCTTGTAGATATCGATTATTCGGACGACCATAACTTCTGGCTCATTTAGAGTTACGGGAGCCATAAACTGTCAAAACGAAGGCCGCGGTGAGTTCTACGGCTTTGATGGCTTTCAGCCGTCAACGGATAGATTAATGCCCAAAAAGGACAACCCGAATCTCAATCGGGTCACGTAAGTTTTTTACCCTTCGTTTTTTCGAAACGTGGATTTTTACGGTATAACGGGATTACCGTGGCTCGTCTTCAATTCACCATCGCTGGAGAGTGGTGCACCATGGTACTGTTACGTTTCAAATCCATGTACGCATTTCTAAAAGTCGTACGACACTGTTTCGCCATTTCGGACGGATGTTGCACCTTGCACCATGGATGTTGCACCCTGTAGATATCGATTATTCGTATGGACATAACTTCTGGCTCGTTTAGAGTTACGGGAACCATAACCTGTCCAAACGAAGGCCTCGATGAGATCTACGGCTTTGACAGCTTTCATCCGTCAACGGATAGATTAATGCCCAAAAAGGACGACCCGAATCTCAATCTGGTCACGTAAGTTTTTCACCCTTTGTGTTTTCGACACATGGATTTTTACGGTAAAACGGGATTACCGTGGCTCGTCTTCGATTCACCATCGCTAGAGAGTGGTGCACCATGGTACTGTTCCGTTTCAAATCCATGCACGCATTTCTAAAAGTCGTACGACACTGTTTTGCTACTTCGGACGGATGTTGCACCTTGCACCGTGGATGTTACACCCTGTAGATATCGATTATTCGGACGAACGTAACTTCTGGCTCGTTTAGAATTACGGGAGCCATAACCTGTCAAAACGAAGGCCTCGATGAGTTCTACGGCTTTGACAGCTTTTAACCGTCAACGGATAGATTAATGCCCAAAAAGGACAACCCGAATCTAAATCGGGTCACGTAAGTTTTTTACCCTTCATTTTTTCGAAACATGGATTTTTACGGTAAAACGGGATTACCGTGGCTCGCCTTCGATTTACCATTGCTGGAGAGTGGTGCGCCGTTTCAAATCCATACACACATTTCTAAAAGTCGTACGGCACAGTTTCGCCATTTCTGACGGATGTTGCACCATGCACCGTGGATGTTGCACCCTGTAGATATCGATTATTCGGACGGCCATAACTTCTGTCTCGTTTAGAGCTATGGGAGCCATAACCTGTAACGACCCGTATTTTACGTGTTGATATATTGTAGAATTTACAGGTCGTTAGTGTTGTTTATGTCGTTCATAACCTAAGTCGTGTGGGGAGTTAACTCGTGGATAGTTTGGACCGACTTAAGAGGTTTACGACCTTAGGGAGTTAGCTTAGGTCGTGAGCGAGTTAGCTTAGGTCGTGTGAGCAAGTTATGGGTTTCTGACCGACCTATAGTTATGTAGTGGACGACTTAAGGTGGTTGGACGAGTTAAGGTGTTAGCATGTTACGACCTAGTGGTTTGGACGACCTAAGAAGTAGACGAGTTAGAAGGCAACGACTTAAGAAAGTTGTCGGGTTACGACCTATAGGTTTGAACCGAGTCAGGGTAGTAAGCGACTCATAGGTAACGACTCAAGGAAGGTGACCGACCTAAGTGATTGACCGGGTTAAGATGTTAGCGGTCTAAAGATTGGGACGGGTTATGGTATAAGTCGTGGGTCGGCCATACTGTTGAGTCGATAGGTCGGCAGGGGATAGGTCGGCAGCGACCTAAGTTAGGTCGGAGGCTTTTATATCGTGTATAGTTGTTAGGTCGTGTGGCCCGTGTTATTGTTAGGTCGGCAGGAAGAAGCTTGCGACTTAGTGGTTAGGTCGCATGAGTCTTGGGTTGGCCATGTCTTTAGGTCGGCTGTGTTGTGTTGGTTAGGTCGTAGGTCGGGTTGGTTGAGACGCTAAGTTGCAAACGACCTAAGGCTTAGGTCGTTAAGTCGTGAAACGACTTATGGTTAGGTCGGTGACGACCTAAGGGGCGGACGACCTAAGGGAAATTCAGCCTATAAATAGAGGGGTTTGGCTCACTTTTTGGCACCGGTTTTTGAAGCGACGAAGTGCTGCCATTTTGGGAACTCGACTACAACATTTCTTCATCTTCTTTTCTCCATTCCAATCTAATTCTAACATCCATCCAAGATCGAAGATCGAGATCGAAGATCCAAGTGCCAAAGTTGAAGATCTTCATCCGTTCGAGCTAGAATTCATCGATTGGAGCGAGATATTGCCGGATCAAACCTTGATCTTCGCTGTCCAGATCTGAAGTGTGTAGTTTTTGTAGTGTTTGGGTGATTTGGTGAGTGGTAGTTATCTCTCACGCGGATCCAAGGGAGTATATTGGATTGGTGGCTTGTTTGAGTGTTAAAGTTAGAGATTTCATGCATTTTTCTTAGATCGAAGTCTAGATCCATGGTTTTTGAAGATGTTTACTTATGCAAGTTTGTTTAATAAGCATTAGAGACAAATCCCATGTTTTATAATTGATAAATCTATGCTAAAAACCATGATTTCACATATGTTGGACTTTTGCTCGTTTATTTACGAAATTTCCATTATAGTTGATATTGCTTAAACTGCTTAATAGATCTTGTTTGAATGATTGATTATTTGAATGTATGGTTGATTTGATTGTTTCCAAGTTAGCTAGTAGTTGATTTGGAACAAGATGATGAAAGAGGATTCAAAAGCTATGGAAGAAGGCTCTTGAATGGTGAAAGCTGCTTAAGGCATATGTAGCGGATGTTGAAGCTCATATGTATAGATTGGATGATGTTGAGATGGGACTTTGCCATGATTTGATGAAGCAAACCATGTTGTTGAGTTGAGACTTTGCTTTGATGCGATGAAGCGAAGTATGATGTGAGTCTTGGCTTAATCCAAGCAGGGATCATTCCAAGCATGTTGATAACTTGAAGAGTAGTTCAAGTTGGGTGATAATGGATTGTTCAAGAGGTAGCTTGAGCTTGTATGAGGATAGTCGTCAAGAAGGATGGCTAGGAGGCTTGGATCTCGTCGTTGTTGAAGGTTCTAGCATGCTCAAAAGCAAGAGTACATGGGGCGCCCATAACGACTACAGGCAGGTAGTCGGGACACCCAAAAGACTACAGGTAGGTAGTTGAGTACTCTGGGCAAAGTAGATAAGTCCTAGGCACAAGGCAGTGTGCGGAGTTATGGTTAGAACCGGGGTTACCATTAGCCCTTGACAGATGGTCATTCAACTAACGGTGAAATCGAGGCAAGGATGACAGTGATAGCCAGAGTCATGGATGTTTGGTTGTATTATCATTCGGCTTCAAGAGCAGTGTTTTCTGGGTGCTTATCTGATCTTGGTTTAGGCCTTGGGGGTTTGTATTTGGAAAACATCGTCCTTGACTCGAGTGGTATTCGCTTTACCTTAATTGTCTATGTTGTTATACTTGCTTCTCCTTAGTGTATGTCTGGGGCTATCACTGTAGAAAGAGGTGGAGTGGGATGGTTTGGTTCCTATTCCTTTTATCCTTTATGCTCTTTTGGTATGTTTGATAGTTAATTTACTGCTCACTAAGACTTTGTCTGACTCAAGGTTTTATGTCTCCTCTTATTACCTTGGGCTGTTCATCCATGTTTGGGATGGGCAGACTAGGTAGCAGGTGACAGGTGCTGTGCTAGGAGTTCTACGCTGAAGATGACGAAGACGAGCAGGAGGCTTTGCATATTAGTTTTCTTACTATATGTACTGGGTATCCGCTGCTGTATTTGGTTGAGTGATTTGTAGTGAGGCTTTCATGTATGGATTTGTGTAGATGATTGTATAAAACTACTGTGATGCTTATATGATGATGTTTCTGTTCTATGGAGCTTCACTATATTATATTTCTCTATTGTATTTTATCCATGCGCTGTGAGTTATGCGATAGAGATTCTTTTGTTTTGTTTTTCCCTGACTATCGTCCATGGCTGCCTGGCACACCCTTCAGCGCATTATTTCCTTGTTTTGGTGCGGGAGTCATGGGCGGTCGTCACATTTGGTATCAGAGCTTTGGTTAATCGATTTTAGCCAACGCTCGCTGATGTAACTACGTAAGAGAGACGTAATTGTAATTTGATGGATGATTACTATATATAATATAGTAGTTTAGAAGGGTTTGAACTCCTTATGCAGTTGTTTCTTAAGGTGTTCTAATCATTCTTATTTACAGATATTAAGGATGAGTCGAAGTGAGAGACAAGCTGCGAGGGGTAGCCGTGATGCTAGGGAAGCTGTTGATTATGCTCCTATGTTTGAGGCCATGATGACTTCAATCATGAGGAGAATACCAGCTTCAGGATCATCTGTGGATGTGGGAGTTCAAGTCCAAGCTCCGAGACCGGTGGATTTTGCCAAGCTTTGCAAGGATTATACTGCTCTTGGAGGGAAAGTTTTCTTGGGGACGGAGTCGACTATTGAGGTGCAGAGATGGATTGATGCTTGCAAAAGAATCTTTGGTGACTTAGGGATTGAGGATGCAACTAAGAGGAAGCTTGCATCGAGACAGCTTCAGGGAAGAGCTGCTGATTGGTGGAATTCTATCACCATCGATACCCCAGAAGAAGAGATTACTTGGGAGCAATTCCAAGTTAGATTTGAAGCTAAGTTCATCTCTACTGCTCAGAAATCTGTCTTGTTTAAGAGGTTTGTGGAGCTCAAGCAAGGGGGAAGGCCTGTTCTTGAGTACATTTCTGAGTTTGAAGCTTTGTCTAAGTATGCCAGATCATATATTGATTCTCCCTACCAGAAGAATGAAAAGTTTGTGACTGGTCTGGATGCTTATCTTGGGAGGCAGTTAGTGGATCATCTGGACGATCCATTTGAGAAGCTTGTGGAAAAAGCTTTGAGGCATGAGAGTTTGTTCCCTAAGGAAAGTTCTGTTGTTGCTGTAACCAGGGAAGTATCTAAACCACAGCAGAGTGGCAACAGGAAGAGGAAGCAGCAGCAACAGAAGGGTAAGGATGGCCAGAAGAAGCCGAAGAGCGAAATGACTTGCTATAACTGCCAGCAGAAGGGCCATCTTTACAAAGATTGTAAGAATCCCAAAGTGCCGGGAAAGTGTTACAACTGTGATAAGCTGGGACATATCAAGAAGGATTGTCCAGAACCGAGGAAAGATAGGCAGGTTGTGCAAGCCTATGCTTTGGGGGCTGTTCCATCGTCTTCGAAAGCTCCTACTGCTGAAGAGAAGGGGAAGAGTGTGGTTGTTCAAGGTACTCTTTCTATTTGTGGTGTTCCAGTTAGAGTGTTGTTTGATACTGGAGCGTCGCATTCTTTTGTTTGTGATGATTTGGTAAGCCGGTTAGGTATGAAACCGGATATTGTTGATAGGCCATTGGTTGTGACTAATCCGGTAGGGGGTTCGTCATGTTTGTGTATGTTATGTCGTGGTCTAGTTGTGTCGAGTCATGATTGCTCGTTTGTTTGTGATTGCTTTGTTCTGAACTTTGCGGGGTTCGGAATTATTTTGGGTATGGACTGGCTTAGGAAGTATGCGGCTAGGATTGATTGTGAGAGGCTTGAGGTGACAGTCGGGAATGTGGAAGGGCGAAAGGTTGTGATACGATGTAAGCATGAAGAAGGCGTCTTCATGAGCTTCATGTATTCGCTAGTTGTTCCACGGGATGGACTGTCATCAGTGCCTATTGTGAATGAGTTTGGTGATGTCTTTGAGGAAGTCAAAGGGTTACCGCCGCATAGGGAGATCGAGTTTCGTATCGATCTAGTTGAGGGAGCCAGACCTGTTGTGATGCCTCTTAGGCGGATGGCACCGAGGGAGCAGCAAGAGCTGAAGGTGCAAGTTGATGACCTTTTGCAGAAAGGATTCATTCGGAGAAGTGTGTCCGAATGGGGTGCGCCAGTTGTGTTCGCAACCAAAACGGATGGATCGTTGAGGTTGTGTGTTGATTATCGTGAGCTGAATAAGGTGACTAAGAAGAACAAGTATCCATTGCCGAGAATAGATGACTTGTTTGATCAGCTTCACGAGGCTAAGGTGTTTTCTCAGATGGATTTGGCAACGGGATTTCACCAGTTGAGAGTGGCAAAGGATAGTGTGCCGAAGACTGCTTTCAGGACACCATCCGGGTTTTATGAGTGGCTGGTAATGCCGTTTGGATTGACTAACGCGCCAGCATATTTTGTGGATCTTATGAATAGGGTATTCAGAGATCAGTTGAATAAGTTCGTGCTTGTGTTCGTGGATGATATTTTGGTTTACTCCAGAACCGAGGAAGAGCACAAGACGCACTTGAGGATTGTTTTGGAAACCCTACGGAAACATCAGCTGAAAGCTAAGTTTTCAAAGTGTCACTTCTGGAAAAGTGAAGTGAGGTTCTTAGGCCATGTTATCTCTGGAAATGGAATAGCGGTTGATCCCGCTAAGGTGGCAGCAATCCAGGATTGGGTTAGACCTAAGAATGCATCTGATGTGAGAAGTTTTCTTGGATTAGCAGGATATTATCGACGGTTTATCAAAGACTTTTCCAAGATAGCTGCACCGTTGACAGGATTGACGAAGAGGAACCAAGTGTTCAAATGGGATAATAAGTGTGAGCAAGCTTTCGTAATCCTGAAAGAGCGACTGACAAGTGCTCCTGTTTTGACTATTCCAGGTGGGAATGATGAGATGGTGGTTTACACCGATGCATGTGGTACTGGACTTGGAGCAGTGCTAATGCAGAAGGAGAAAGTTGTTGCGTATGCAAGTCGACAACTGAAGCCGCATGAAAGGAATTATCCGACCCATGATTTGGAGTTAGCGGCGATTGTGTTTGCTTTGAAGATGTGGAGACATTATCTATTGGGAGTTAGATTCGAGTTGTTTACAGATCATAAGTCGTTGAAGTATCTGTTCTCCCAAAAGGATTTAAATCTTCGACAGCAAAGGTGGCTAGAGTTCCTAGCATCTTATGATTTTGGTATAGCCTATACTCCGGGAAAAGGTAACGCAGTGGCAGATGCGTTAAGTCGAAGACATGCAGGATTAGGAGCCATGTTTTCGGAATGGAAGAATCTTGAGTATTTGGCTGAGTTTGACTTCAGGCCTAGATGTGAATTGGAACCTGAGATGTTGGCAAACTTATCGATAAGGCCTACTCTTGTGGAAAGAATTGGTGAGAGCCAAAGGCGGGACGATAAGATTGTCAAGATTATCCATGATTTGGAATCCGGATTGGACCCAGAGAAGGATAAAGGATTCGAGGTCGATCGAGAGGGTTGGCTTCGAAAGCAAGGACGATTGGTTGTTCCTGATGAAGAAGGATTGAGAGATGAAGTTCTGAGGGAAAGTCATCACTCGAAGTTGACGATTCATCCAGGTGGGAATAAGATGTATCGGGATATGAAGTGTTTGCACAAAAAATGGACAAACACCTCCAAGTCGTATTATTTAGTTGATTATATGTAATTTTCAGTGATTTTAGATGAGTATGTAAATATGAGAAAAGTAGGGGCTGAAATGTAAAAGACACACAGATTTATAGTGGTTCGGCCAGAATGTGCCTACGTCCACTTTATATGTTATTATCCTCTTTCTTTCAGGTTACAAGTACAATGCGTTGTATACGAGTGTATGAAAGTAGTTTGAAAGTTCCTTCCTTGCTTGAGCTTTCAAACTTGTCTGCCATTGTTGTACCCCTGCCCCTCTATTTATAGAGTGAGGTAGGGGGCAGGGGTCTTGGATGTATATAGCTGCCAGCGGGCCCGGGCTGGAGCAATCTGGCCTGGCAGCGTTCTGGTTCGGCGGAGCTTCATTCGGCATGGAATTTGGAGTGGCGCTGGTCTGGTAGGGTGTGGATCGGTATTGAGTAGGGTATGTGTTGGTCCGGTCATAAGTTGGACCGGTATGGAGCAGGAGATGTTGCATTGGTTCGGTGGAGATGTGATGAGAAGGTGGTTCGGCAATAGTGTGGTCCGGTGGTGGTATTCGGCGGGGCTTGGACCGGCTATGCCGAATGGAGTGGGGGACCGAATGAGGTTGGCTCGGTAGGGGGTTGATCCGGTAGTGGAGTGGAAGTATTGGACCGGCATTGTGTGGTCCGGCGTTGAGCTGGTGCCGAATGGACATGAGAGGAGAGAGCCGAATGGACATGGGTTCATGGATGCCGAATGGACCCTGGTACAAGGAGGTACCGAATGGACATGAGCACTTGAGTGCAAGGAGATGACGCCTACTGTGCCTGTTGGTTTCGAATGTGCATGGGATATGACGCTTCACGGTCTCGTGGCCTACTGGGCGAGAATCCGCCCAACATTTGCCCCCCAAAGTGGGGCACGGGCTTGCACGTGTCGCGCTTTGTTTCCCTGTAGTGGGCGTGATTTGTAAAACGACATAAGCTGGGTGTCCATATCCTTCGGATGTCCTGCAAAGGAAATTATAGCTTCAGTGTGATTTCGAATGATGACCGTTCGAGCTCGTTATCGATGCCAGGTCCACGTTCGAGTGGTTCCCCGGATCGTTTTCAAGGTGGTTTATCGCCAGCTCAGAGCATGCCTAGGGATCGTTCGCGATCCCGTACATGTGTAAGTAGCTTAGCCACTCTCTAATTATCAGAGTCAAATATTCGTCTAACCGATGGGCTTAAAACAGGGGTGTCAAAGTGTGAATTCTCATGGCGACGGGGTTAATAGCCATTCAGAGCGTGCCTATGGACCATTCGCGGTCGCGTACACGTGTAAATGATTAACCCACGTTGGTGAGAGATTCACGACTTATCCGTTGTTATCATATTCTTTATTTTATTAGTAAGATCAGGAGTTCGGGACTTATCTGAGCGAGGCGCCCTGCGTGCCCCCAGTTCCTGGTCTGGGACGGTAGATAGAGGGTTCCATTCGGTTCTTGGTTGGTCCGGCTATTCTCATCCGGCTTCTGGTGGTCCGGTATCATTGGTCCGGTTGGGCGAGACATCTGGTTCGGTGGTTGTGAGTTTGCCTATATATAGAGGCCGTACCCCCCTTGTTTTTCTTTACCGAACGAGTAGAGCCGAATCACTCCATTGCCGAATCAAGTGTTTGCCGAACCAACCTTATACCGAACCAGGTATATACTTATTACCGAATACACACGTATGTCCTTGCTTCACCGAATGGGACTACTGCCTTGGAGCCGAATGAGATGAAAACCGAATGGGGTTGAAACCGAATGAACTTGGAAACCGAATGAACTTGGAAACCGAATGAACTTGGAAGCCGAATGAACATGGAAACCGAATGAACTTGGAAACCGAATGAACTTGGAAGCCGAATGAACATGGAAACCGAATGAACTTGTGATCTGGAAGACTTCAGCTTGCGAATGAAATTCCACACTCGCACGCACTTGTTTGTTTACTTTTCTATTTTCCTTGTTCTAATATTAGGTTTTTCTTGTGCTGCAGAAAATGTCTCGCAAAGCGGAAACACGATCAGACAGAAAGAAGTCTAGAGGCACAGGAGAGCCTTCTTCTTCCTCGCCCCCAGTCCAATCAGGATCCGGGCAACACCGACCTATTCCGAAGTCTCTAGTGGACGGATGTGGTCCACAGGAACTTTTGAACTCTCCCCCTGACTGCTTCCCAAGCTCCTTAAAGGAGGAGCAACTTGACGTTATATCCCGTTCCTTTGGGATAGACAGGGCTCTTATGTTGTTACCGGGGGAAGGGGTCATGCCATATGATCCCCCTGAGGGGTACTTCGCTTATAGCCGGTACCATTGCATGTGCGGGGCTATTCCTCCAATCAACGCCTGGATACTAAGCTTCGTCACTTATCTGAAGGTGGCTCCATTCCAGCTTCAGCCCAACTCTTATGCCATTCTGGTATGCTTATATGCTATCTTCCAGAAGAGATATGGGCGCGCCCCCTCCAACCGGGAAATACGATATCTGTACAATCTGAGGGGGTACAGGAAGGGGTCCCCATATATTAGCTTGGAGTCAGCCGTTTCCTTCAAGCCTGTTTTGGATTTATACTCGAAGTATAGCATGTTCAAGAAGGAATGGTTCTTTGTCAGGGATGACTCCGTCTCTATTCGCCGATTTACCTCCGGATGTAAGTAAAAACTCTACTCATAATTCCTGTCTTGGCTGTAATTCACTCTCTTATGCGCTTTTGTTTCTTGCTAGCGACAGGTGGTTTTGCGGTTGTGGAAGATGATCGCTTGGTTCGGATGGCAGCAGAAATTGAAGCTATTTCCGGGAGAGACAGATCGGCTGCTTATCTGATTAGGAATGCCAGGCTCTTGTCGTATAATTTGATCCTCCCACATCAGTCCGTAGTCAAACAGAGGGACACGGCAGAAGAGAGGGCTGCCCAGCCTAAAGGTGGGGTGACAGCGAAGGGTGGCAAGAGGAAGCCCTTTGCACAACGTCCAGTCGTAGGAGGCAAGAAGCTCAAGGAGTCCGATGGCCCTTCTCCAAGTACTTGCCCGGATGTCCCGGAGGAGGAAGGTGTAGAAGAGGAGGAAGGAGGTGAAGTTGGAGAAGGGTCGGAGGGTGGAGGAGATGGCGATGGTCAGGGTGGTAGCGGTGTTGCTGCTCTAACCTCTGAGCAGGACCTCGAACTGGATGAGGCTCTCCGTCGGGCCTTCGGGGAGTCAGAGGGGGAGTCGGAAACAGAGAAGGAAACGGAGAAGGCAGAGGAAACCGGCAAAGCTGTGGTTAGCACTGACCCATCCTCTAAGGGTTCCTCAGCTAGGGTGACCCCGGCGATGCAAGGTGAACTTTTGTCTTCTGCCGATTCCATTTTCGATAGGGACTTAGAAATTTTTTACGGTTCACTTCCGTCCTGGAATGAGATCCAGGACTTATTGCAGTATCCCACTCCTCCGCCGGGTTTGTATAACAGATGTGTCTCCTCACTTTTCTTTCTTTTTAACTTAGCACATTTTTTGAATTGCGGATTATTGTATGTTCGTAACACTTGTTCTTTATTCCAGGGGCAGGCCAGGCGGGTAAAACGTCGGATGTTCGACACCGCCTTGAACAATTTAAGTCGAGGAGAGCTTCCGCGAAACCTTCTACTGATCGCACTGGGGACGTAGTCAAGTACCGCCCTCTTCTTGGGGTCATCGAAGAGGGCATTCAGAAAAGGAAGCGGAGCCGTTCCTTATTTGAGTCTTCTTCTGCTTCGCAGCTTCCTACTCTGTCTCCCCCTACTCAGCCTCCTCGTGATACTACGGAGGAGAGCACGGAGCCCTGCCCCCCTCCTCCTCCTTCCAAGAGTTCTACTGTCATTCATATAAGGCGTCCCGATGTGCCTCGCCCCGTACCTCGTGACCCTTTTGCCGGCCATCCTGATTTAGACCCAAGTTTTCGGGACATTTCATTCGATGAGACCACGGGCGAGCACCTACTTCCCCGCAACCCCATGGTAAGAGTGCTGGACGAGGCCAAATCTTTAGATCTTGATTTACTTTCTACACGGGTAGTCACCATGGGGGACGAGGCCAAGGCTAATATTGATCGGGTGGCCGAAGAGACTAAGAAGTTAATGGAGCATCATGCTCGATTGGTCAAGGCCGGGGAGGAGATTGGGAGTGCTAACATTCGGTTAAGGCTAAAGGTTGCCGATCAGGCCAAGCAGCTTGCCGACCAAGCCATCCAGATCTCCCAGCATGAGGAAGCTTCCCAGCGTCTGAAAGAGACCATGGAGAAGGCAAGTAGGGCGGAGTTACGGAAAATGGAGGTCACCTGCAGGGAGCGGATTAACATGGCTATTACAACGGTGGATGAGGTTCGAAATGCGGATCTCGAGCGGGTAGAGGAGTTGTCAGGGAGGCTCGAGGCTGCGGAGATGGCTCAGGCCGAGTTGAAGGAGGAGATGGAGGAGATGAGGAGGTCCCTCAAGTTGAAGGAAGAGGAAATGAGGAGGTCACTCCAGGCTGACTGCTTGAGATACCAATCAGAGAGGGACGTCGCCATCACCAAGTTGCAAGCTTCCGAGGCCCGGGTGAGGGAGTTTGAGGAAAACGAGGGGATGATGGATGAGATGTTGCAGGATATGTACTTCCACACTTGGAAGGAGGGCGGCTTGTCTTGGATGGACGATTACCCTCGGGTCATGGCCAAGGTGTATCTCCAGGCTTTAGAGGAGGCCAGGGTGAATGCGGGTAAGGAAGGCGGAGAGGCTTTCAACTTGAGTGCGGTTACTGCTCAGTTCTCAAAGGAGGAGCAAGCGGCGGTGAAGGAGGGGATGCGGCTACTCGCTGCAGAGGAAGCGGGCGTGCAGTTGGATGATGAGGATCAAGCGGCGGATGCTGGTGAGTTATTCTTTTCCCTTTCTTTTCTTTTCGTGTTTTCATAACTTGATCGTTCGTTTAATGAATTCCTCTTCTGATCTGGACAGGTGGGACTTCAGATCCACATGCTGGGGGCTCCGATCCTGCGGCTAAGTAGGCTGGGGGAGTTGGCGATGGAGTGTGGATGCATCTGCCATCTTTTTGTTTCTTTTTTTTATCACTGTTCATGTTAGTCTTTGATATGCAACTGTAATAAAATTATTTGCAAAGAATAACTTCGTGTGATCTTATAATATAAGCTGATTTTGTCATGTTCAAATGTCGTTGCTATCTTCATGTGCTGTGTGAGAAGTATAATTATGTATATGCCTGTGATTCCACTTGTGTTTGATGTTAAGTTTTTGCTTGAAATATAATTTCACGTTTTGCAATGTCAGTGTATGAATAAGTTATAGTTACGCATTTATGTACAAGAGAAGAGAGTACCGCCCTTTATGTTTTATTCGCAGGCGGTAGCTTTGAGTGTCTTGTGTAACTGTTCACGGGTATAGCAGAGCGCCCTGCTACCCAGCATGCAGGCTTAGAGCCTCATGAGTGAATGCTTCCTATTTGGTTTCCTGTACTTTAGAGTTTGTTATACAGGATAGGAGAAAAATATTTAAATGAAATGGAAATATAGTAAAAGTAAAACTTCCAGTCACGGAAGGCCGTCGATGTGCTTAAGTTCGTGGCAAACGGGTTTTGTAGTCACTTTCCCTAGCTGTGGGTCTTGGAGACATTTGTCACCCATCTTACGCCTCCGCGGGGAGTTTTCTTTTTTACCACAGCCGCACTTAAGACACATCGGAGCCGAGATCGCGCACGGTAACTACCCGAACCATTATGGTCCGTAATCGTGGGTATTATTCGATTTACCGTGGCCGGCTAGCGTGGGTGCCGTTGGCCGTGAACTACCCCTGGCTGGCCACACCTTATGTTGGGGCTTAAAGTAGGTTCACAGTTACCGACGAGCCGAACGCCGTAATGAGCTGCCATCGGCTATAGTCGGCCTTTATGATGACTTATAATCGGCTCATTACAGTTGGCTTTGAGGGCAGGCGCGCAATGAGTTAACCCGCAGCAGAGGGATGCCGGGGCAAAAGAGTCTCATTGGCGAGTGCATAGAATCGTAGCGTACCTGTTAGGCCTAGTCCAGATGAGGCCGCGGTGCGTCTTGAGTGGAGACGCCATAGAATTTTGTTCAACAGAAAGGGATAACGCTTAACAAGTAGCCAAGACATAAAGGAACAAGTTAAAAAGAGACAAGATTTTTTAAAGTGGTTCGGCACGAAAATGCCTACGTCCACTGATTCTCTTTGTTAATTCACTTCATATGGGCAGTACAAGTTAAGAAAAGTATCGACGGAGGTGTCGGATGTTCCATGCCCTCTGGAACACCTCTCCGTCCACTGTTGACAAAATGTAAGCTCCGTTGTGGAGATCTTTGTGAATTACATATGGTCCGTCCCAGATGGGGTCCAGTGCCCCGGGGCGCGGAAAGATTCGCCTGAGAACAAGATCTCCTTCTTGTAAGCTGCGATGCTTGACTTTGGAATTGTATAGTGCTGCCACTTTTTGTTTGTGAGCTGCTGCTTTGAGTGCTGCATCGTTTCTCCTTTCCTCAATCAGATCCAAAGACATGAGGAGGAGTTCTTCGTTTTCTTCTGGGTTGTAGTGGATCCTACGGTGGGAAGGCACAATAGTCTCAACTGGGAGCATTGCCTCCGATCCATATGCCAAAGAGAAAGGAGTATGTCCCGTTGATGTTCTGAAAGATGTGCGGTATGCCCATAGTGCCGTAGGAAGTTCGTCCACCCAAGCGCCTTTTGACTTTTCAAGTTTCTTCTTGACTAGGGTTTTGAGAATTTTGTTGACAGCTTCAACTTGTCCGTTTGCCT
Source organism: Allium cepa (assembly GCA_030765085.1). NCBI lineage: Eukaryota > Viridiplantae > Streptophyta > Magnoliopsida > Asparagales > Amaryllidaceae > Allium > Allium cepa. The sequence goes on from CM060930.1 coordinate 249,152,252, forward strand.
GAGGGTAAGCTACTGATGAGAAGCTTTTATGAATCCCATGCTCTTGGCACCAGTCGGCAAATTCTTCGCTGTCAAATTGGAGTCCGTTGTCTGATACGATCTTGAGGGGGACTCCATACCTGCACAGAATGTTTTTGATCAAGAAGTTGATAACTTTTGCTGAAGATATTTTATTTAAAGGTTCCGCTTCCACCCATTTGGTGAAATAATCGACTGCCACTATAGCATATTTGGCTCCGCCTCGGCCCGTTGGCAGTTCGCCAATTAAGTCAATTCCCCATACGGCAAAGGGCCAAGGGCTGGTCATTTGAGTAATTTCGTTTGTGGGTAGTCGAGGGATCTTGGCGAACTTCTGACATCTGTCGCATTTCTTAACGAAGTCTAGGGCATCTTTGTTTAGTGTGGGCCAGTAATATCCATATCGGAGTATCTTTCTTGCCAAAGTCTGTCCTCCAGTGTGATCTCCGCATCCTCCCTGATGGATGTTTGTTAATATCTCCTTGGCTTCCCTTCCGGCGACGCATCTTAATAGGGGGCTAGAGAAACCACGCCGGTAGAGGATGCCTTCTTGCATTGTGTAGTGGGGAACTTTCCTCAAGATCTTCTTGGCTTCGTCACGCCTGTCGGGTAGTATGCCATCTTGCAAATATTTCCGGATAGGAGTCATCCAGGTTCCTTCTTCGATTGCAGTTATCAGATTCGCTTGTTCGAAACTCGGGGCTAGCTGCCTTGAGATTACCAGTGCTCCGGGAATGGTGCTGTCCTTCATACTAGCTTGCTTTGCAAGTTCGTCTGCCTCTTGGTTTTCTTCTCGAGGAATGTGTTTGATTAGATAATGGTCCAATCGATCGAGCAGCAGTCTGGTTTTCTTTAGGTATGCTGTGAGCCGTTCTCCTCGAGTCTGGAATTCTCCTAGTACCTGGTTTACGATAAGCTGAGAATCACTATGAATACATAAGGAATTGATCCCAATTTCTAGGGCCAGTTCCAATCCCGCTATTACTGCTTCATATTCAGCATCGTTGTTAGTGGCCGTGAACTCCAATCTTAATGCATAGTACAACTTTCTTCCCCTGGGGGTGACGATCACAATACCTGCCCCCGAGCCTTGTTCGTTCGATGCTCCGTCTACAAAGAGGTTCCACTTGATGTTTTTTGCTACTTCGGATTGTTCCTTGCCTTCGTTGGTAGTGAATTCGGCAATGAAATCAGCCATGGCTTGTCCTTTGATGGCGGTGCGGGGATGGTAGGTGATATCATACTGACTTAGTTCGATGCACCATTTGAGGAGTCGCCCAGAAGTGTCAGGACGATGGAGCACTTGTCTTAGTGGTTGATCGGTTAGAACCCTGATGGAGTGAGACTGGAAGTAGTGTCGCAGTTTCCGTGACGCGATCAATAAACAATATGCTAACTTCTCAAGTTTAGGATATCTGGCTTCTGCCCCCGTAAATCTCTTGCTTACAAAGTAAACCGGACGTTGTGTGCGGTCTTCTTCTCTTACCAAGGCGGCGCTCAGAGCATGAGATGATACAGCGAGGTATAGGTATAACACTTCACCTTCATTTGGAGTTGAGAGTACTGGTGGTCTCTGAAGGTGTTCGATTAGGTTGAGGAAGGCTTTTAAGCATTCGTCGGTCCACTCGAACCTCCCTTTGTCTTTCTTGAGTGCTTCGAAGAAAGGGACACACTTGTCAGTTGCCTTGGAAATGAATCTGCTTAGGGCGGCCACCTTTCCGTTTAGGCTCTGCATTTCTTTTCGAGTGGAAGGTATCCTTATTTCTTTTAAAGCTCGGATTTGTTCAGGGTTTGCTTCGATTCCTCTGGCGTGGACGATGAATCCTAAGAATTTTCCCGATGATACTCCGAAGGAGCACTTTAGAGGATTCAGCTTCATTCCATATCGGCGAAGTACCCGAAACATATCGTCCAGATGGCTTACATGGTCGTTGGCTTTCCTGGACTTCACCAACATGTCATCCACATATACTTCCATAGTACGTCCTATCAGTTCTGCGAAAATTTTGTTGACGAGGCGTTGATAGGTAGCTCCAGCATTTTTGAGTCCAAAAGGCATGACTTTGTAACAATATAATCCGCGGTCGGTGATGAAGCTAGTGTGGTCCTGATCGGGAGCGTGCATGGGGATCTGGTTATATCCGGAGTATGCATCCATAAAAGATAGGAGTTCGTGCCCAGCTGTGCTGTCCACGAGTTGGTCAATTCGGGGAAGTGGGAAGCAGTCTTTCGGGCAAGCGTCATTCAGATTGGAGAAGTCAATACATGTTCGCCACTTTCCATTGGCCTTTTTTACTAGCACTGGGTTAGCGATCCATTCTGGGTAGATGGCTTCCCGTATGAAGTCATTAGCAAGTAGATTTTTTACTTCCTCATCAAGGGCTGCTGATCGCTCTGCCCCCATGCTCCTCTTTTTCTGCTTTACTGGTACCTTGGTGGGATCGATGTTCAACATGTGGCATGCTACGTCTGGGGAGATTCCTGTCATATCGGCATGGGTCCACGCAAATACATCTAAGTTGTGGCGGAGAAAGTCAATGAGTCGATCCTTCAATTCCGTTTTCAGCTGAGATCCGATTTTTAATAGTCTACTTGAATCATGCTTATCTACCGATACGAATTCCATAGCCTCTGCAGGCTCGGCGGTAGCCTCCTCCTCTTTATCCCTGGGGTCTAGTTCATTGAAGGGATCGCTTGTGTATCGAAGAGGAGGGGCTTTCTTTAGTTGCTATGCCTCCAAGCTTTTCATGCAGAGAGTAGTCTCTGCATCTTTTCCTTTATTCTTTCTGCGGTTATTGCGAAGTTCAGTTACGTAGCAGTCTCGGGCAGCACCTTGATCTCCTTCTACTTCTCCTACTCCGTTGTCTGTTGGAAATTTCATTTTCAGGCACCAGGGGGCTAATACAATCTGAAAGTCAGACAAGGCTGGTCTTCCCAAGAAAGCGTTGTAAGCCGAGTGGTTTTCTATTAGTACGAACGTTTGTTTTCGCACAACGGAGCGGGGATGACTTCCTATTTCGACGAAGAGGTCAAGTTGCCCGAGGGGCATTTTTGCATCTCCAGTGAAACCGTGCAGTGGTTTGTCACAGGGGGATACATCCTTCATTGATAACTTCATTTTGTCGAAAGCATGTTTGAACAGGATATTAACGGAGCTTCCTGTGTCTATTAGAATCCGAAAAACTTTAGCTGGACCGAACCAGGCAGAGATGACCATAGGATCCATATGTGGGTACTGTCTTCCTTCCAAATCACGCCTACTGAATATGATGTCGTCGTTTTCTTTTCGTTTCGGGTGGCGTTCCTCCGTAATGGAGTTAACATATCCTTCGGCATTTCTAAGCGACTTGCCGTACCTTTCCATCTCTGCCCAACTTCTGTCGGCAATGTGTGGTCCTCCTGAGATGGTAAGGACTACTATCTTCTCTTGACTAGAGCCACTGGTGTTGTGATTGTTGCGACTCCCTCCGCCTACTTCTGGGAGGGGTTGCTTTGAGTTCTCATTGGCAGGAGTTGGAGTCCTGTTCTGACTTTTCACATAACGTTCCAGTCTTCTTCTTCTAATGTGTTCTTCGATCAAGTCCCGAAGATGGTGGCATTCATTGGTGTCATGTCCGTGGGATTCGTGGAAGCGACAGAACTTTCCGGACTTGAGTGCGTTATCTGATTCTTTCTTGTGCGGGGGGCGCTTGTATCCGAGTTCGCCCTGAGTGGCTAGGTAGATGTTTTCGATTGTTTCATTCAAAGGAGTGTAGGAGTCAAATCTTGGCCCTGGTCGATATTGGCGCTTCTCACCCTTTCTGCCCCCAGCATTGTCTCTAGATTCATTTCTTCGAGCGTCCTTAGCTGCAGTGGGAACCTTGTCCTGAATTATCTTGCCTTGTTGCCCTGGCTGCCTCTCCGTAGCAGCGTCTTCAAGTCTCATATACTTTCCAGCTTCATGGAAGAAATCAGGCAAGGTAACTGGTTTTTCCTTAGTTAATCTTCTGGCAAACTTGGTGTCTGGATGCACACCACTACAGAGGGCCATTAGAGTGAGTTTTTCATCGGCATCTTGAACTGCTGCCGCTGCGGCGTTGAACCGTGTTAGATATTGTTGTAGCGTCTCTCCGGTTTTCTGTTTGACATTGGATAGAGAATAAGCATCCCTGGGTTGTTCCACATGGATGCGGAACTGGCTAATAAACCTTTCTTTTAACATCTCCCATGAGTTGATGGATCCTTGGGGTAGATGGCAGAACCAGGAGGTAGCTAGATCTGATAGGAATAGCGGAAAGCATTTACATAATACTCCTTCTGTTGCTCCACTCATGAGCATATGCTGGGTGTATCTCTGCAGGTGTACGATGGGGTCGGAAGTTCCTTTGTAAGGTTCCATGGTTGGCATTTTCCATTCCCGGGGAGTGATGGCAGTTTCGATATTTCGGGTAAAGGGACTGGTGACCCTAGCGCCTATTCCCCGGTCCCTTTGCTCCCGTTGGACACATTCTCTGAATAATCGTGCCATCCGCTCGTCAGAACTTGGAGCGGACAAAAATGAGCTCGGTTCTTCCCTGCGGGATCTATCTCGCCCAGATGACCTGTAGGGATGGTACAGTCTATCACCTCTAGCATTATCCAGTGGTTGTCTTTGGCTGCTTGGATGCACGCTAGGACCAGCTACAGTTGCCCCCTGCCTTGATCTTCCCCTGTGGGGTTCTGTTTCGAGCACATCCATGGGGTCAACTTCGGGCTGGGTTCTAGCTCGGCTCCGTTCAGCGGGGTTTCTATGATTAGGTGGCATGACTGGCTCAGCTACATCCGACCCTCGCCTGGTGCCTCCCCCGCTAGGTTCGGTTCCAAGGGCTTCCTCGAGTTGGAATTCGGGCTGAGTCCGGGCGCGGCCCCTATCATCGTTTTTCCTGTTGATAGCTTGTTCGAAGAGTGAAGACCTTTGTTGCCTCCGGGATCCTCCGGATTGGGATTCACCCCATGATTCAGTGTTGCGGTTGGACTCTTCAGCGTCCCTTAAGCGTGTCATGAGTTGGTCCACCAAAGTTTCTTGTTGGGATGTGAAGCGGTTAGTTACTTCAGCCACAACCCTGTCCAGATCTGCCCTAGTGATTGGTTGTTCCGTTGCGGGACCAGTTGGATTTTCCTGATTTTCATCTGGTACTGCTGTTGAAGTGGGCTGATCTGTGATTGCTGGATCTGGAAGGCTGCTAGTTGCGATGTTCTTTCCTTTGTTAACATCCCTTCTCTGTTTGGAAGGCATGATTTCTAAGCAACGAGTGATGTCGTTAGGAAAAAGGTTGAGTGGGAGAAGATGAAGCCTGAGTTCAGCTCTCAATGAAAGCACCAAAAATGTTTGCACAAAAAATGGACAAACACCTCCAAGTCGTATTATTTAGTTGATTATATGTAATTTTCAGTGATTTTAGATGAGTATGTAAATATGAGAAAAGTAGGGGCTGAAATGTAAAAGACACACAGATTTATAGTGGTTCGGCCAGAATGTGCCTACGTCCACTTTATATGTTATTATCCTCTTTCTTTCAGGTTACAAGTACAATGCGTTGTATACGAGTGTATGAAAGTAGTTTGAAAGTTCCTTCCTTGCTTGAGCTTTCAAACTTGTCTGCCATTGTTGTACCCCTGCCCCTCTATTTATAGAGTGAGGTAGGGGGCAGGGGTCTTGGATGTATATAGCTGCCAGCGGGCCCGGGCTGGAGCAATCTGGCCTGGCAGCGTTCTGGTTCGGCGGAGCTTCATTCGGCATGGAATTTGGAGTGGCGCTGGTCTGGTAGGGTGTGGATCGGTATTGAGTAGGGTATGTGTTGGTCCGGTCATAAGTTGGACCGGTATGGAGCAGGAGATGTTGCATTGGTTCGGTGGAGATGTGATGAGAAGGTGGTTCGGCAATAGTGTGGTCCGGTGGTGGTATTCGGCGGGGCTTGGACCGGCTATGCCGAATGGAGTGGGGGACCGAATGAGGTTGGCTCGGTAGGGGGTTGATCCGGTAGTGGAGTGGAAGTATTGGACCGGCATTGTGTGGTCCGGCGTTGAGCTGGTGCCGAATGGACATGAGAGGAGAGAGCCGAATGGACATGGGTTCATGGATGCCGAATGGACCCTGGTACAAGGAGGTACCGAATGGACATGAGCACTTGAGTGCAAGGAGATGACGCCTACTGTGCCTGTTGGTTTCGAATGTGCATGGGATATGACGCTTCACGGTCTCGTGGCCTACTGGGCGAGAATCCGCCCAACATGAAGAGAGTTTACTACTGGGAAGGTATGAAGAAGGATGTTGGAAATTTTATTTCCAAGTGTATGAACTGCCAGTTGGTAAAAGCTGAGCAGAAGAAGCCCAGTGGATTGCTTCAGCCATTAGAGGTTCCTACATGGAAGTGGGAGCAAGTGTCGATGGACTTTATCGATGGTCTACCTAGGACGAGAGCAGGAAATGAAGGAATTTGGGTCATAGTAGATCGTTTGACTAAGAGTGCAAGATTCATTCCTGTTCGATCGACTAGGACTGCATCGAAGCTGGCTGAGCTTTATGTTAAGTGGATAGTTCGATTCCATGGTGTTCCGAAGAGTATAGTGAGCGATCGAGATCCATTGTTCACTAGTAGATTTTGGAAGAGCTTCCAGGAAGTTTTGGGAACTGAGTTGTGTTTGAGTACAGCTTATCACCCTCAAACAGATGGTCAGACTGAGAGAGTCAACCGAGTTTTGGAAGATCTTCTTAGAGCATGTGTTTTGGACTTCGGAGGATCATGGGAAGATCACCTTCATTTGGTGGAGTTTGCTTATAATAACAGTTATCAGTCGAGTATTGGTATGGCACCATATGAGGCATTATATGGAAGACCGTGTAACTCTCCGACATGTTGGTTGGAAACTGGAGAAAAGCTGATACTTGGGCCAGAGATGATTCGACAGACTTCGGATTGTATAGAGATCATTCGGCAAAGAATGAAGGCAGCCCAAGATCGTCAGAAAAGTTATGCCGATAACCGTCGTAAGGATTTGGAATTCGACGTGGGTGATATGGTATTTGTGAAGATTTCTCCTCTGAAGAGTGTCATTAGATTCGGGAAGAAAGGAAAGTTAACTCCGAGATTTGTTGGACCATTCCCGATTATCGAGCGAATTGGAAAGCTTGCTTATAGGTTGGAGTTACCGGAAAAGATGGCGGGTGTGCACAATGTTTTTCATGTATCTTATCTACGGAAGTATGTGCATGACCCAAGTACGGTGGTTTCTGCTGATAGCTGTGAAGATTTAGAGGTTGATCCAGTGGTTTCGAGACCTCGTAAGCCGCTTCGTATTGTTGAAACCGATACAAAACAGCTTAGGAGGAAGACGATTACGTTGCTCAAGGTACAATGGAGTGATGATGTTAACGACTGTACGTGGGAAGAGGAAGAGAGGATGAAGGCAGCTCATCCCGGACTCTTCGAGGTTTGGCCCTAAAGTGTCGTGACATCTCATGAATTTGTAGCTTGTTCTAAGCCTTAGAATTCTGCATGCTAGGCTAGAATTGGATGCATGGTTTGTTGATTGCTATGGATGGTAGGCATGCGGATTATCTTTGATTGCTGTTGTTTGCTTGGAATTTCGGGGGCGAAATTCCTAAGGGGGAGAGAATGTAACGACCCGTATTTTACGTGTTGATATATTGTAGAATTTACAGGTCGTTAGTGTTGTTTATGTCGTTCATAACCTAAGTCGTGTGGGGAGTTAACTCGTGGATAGTTTGGACCGACTTAAGAGGTTTACGACCTTAGGGAGTTAGCTTAGGTCGTGAGCGAGTTAGCTTAGGTCGTGTGAGCAAGTTATGGGTTTCTGACCGACCTATAGTTATGTAGTGGACGACTTAAGGTGGTTGGACGAGTTAAGGTGTTAGCATGTTACGACCTAGTGGTTTGGACGACCTAAGAAGTAGACGAGTTAGAAGGCAACGACTTAAGAAAGTTGTCGGGTTACGACCTATAGGTTTGAACCGAGTCAGGGTAGTAAGCGACTCATAGGTAACGACTCAAGGAAGGTGACCGACCTAAGTGATTGACCGGGTTAAGATGTTAGCGGTCTAAAGATTGGGACGGGTTATGGTATAAGTCGTGGGTCGGCCATACTGTTGAGTCGATAGGTCGGCAGGGGATAGGTCGGCAGCGACCTAAGTTAGGTCGGAGGCTTTTATATCGTGTATAGTTGTTAGGTCGTGTGGCCCGTGTTATTGTTAGGTCGGCAGGAAGAAGCTTGCGACTTAGTGGTTAGGTCGCATGAGTCTTGGGTTGGCCATGTCTTTAGGTCGGCTGTGTTGTGTTGGTTAGGTCGTAGGTCGGGTTGGTTGAGACGCTAAGTTGCAAACGACCTAAGGCTTAGGTCGTTAAGTCGTGAAACGACTTATGGTTAGGTCGGTGACGACCTAAGGGGCGGACGACCTAAGGGAAATTCAGCCTATAAATAGAGGGGTTTGGCTCACTTTTTGGCACCGGTTTTTGAAGCGACGAAGTGCTGCCATTTTGGGAACTCGACTACAACATTTCTTCATCTTCTTTTCTCCATTCCAATCTAATTCTAACATCCATCCAAGATCGAAGATCGAGATCGAAGATCCAAGTGCCAAAGTTGAAGATCTTCATCCGTTCGAGCTAGAATTCATCGATTGGAGCGAGATATTGCCGGATCAAACCTTGATCTTCGCTGTCCAGATCTGAAGTGTGTAGTTTTTGTAGTGTTTGGGTGATTTGGTGAGTGGTAGTTATCTCTCACGCGGATCCAAGGGAGTATATTGGATTGGTGGCTTGTTTGAGTGTTAAAGTTAGAGATTTCATGCATTTTTCTTAGATCGAAGTCTAGATCCATGGTTTTTGAAGATGTTTACTTATGCAAGTTTGTTTAATAAGCATTAGAGACAAATCCCATGTTTTATAATTGATAAATCTATGCTAAAAACCATGATTTCACATATGTTGGACTTTTGCTCGTTTATTTACGAAATTTCCATTATAGTTGATATTGCTTAAACTGCTTAATAGATCTTGTTTGAATGATTGATTATTTGAATGTATGGTTGATTTGATTGTTTCCAAGTTAGCTAGTAGTTGATTTGGAACAAGATGATGAAAGAGGATTCAAAAGCTATGGAAGAAGGCTCTTGAATGGTGAAAGCTGCTTAAGGCATATGTAGCGGATGTTGAAGCTCATATGTATAGATTGGATGATGTTGAGATGGGACTTTGCCATGATTTGATGAAGCAAACCATGTTGTTGAGTTGAGACTTTGCTTTGATGCGATGAAGCGAAGTATGATGTGAGTCTTGGCTTAATCCAAGCAGGGATCATTCCAAGCATGTTGATAACTTGAAGAGTAGTTCAAGTTGGGTGATAATGGATTGTTCAAGAGGTAGCTTGAGCTTGTATGAGGATAGTCGTCAAGAAGGATGGCTAGGAGGCTTGGATCTCGTCGTTGTTGAAGGTTCTAGCATGCTCAAAAGCAAGAGTACATGGGGCGCCCATAACGACTACAGGCAGGTAGTCGGGACACCCAAAAGACTACAGGTAGGTAGTTGAGTACTCTGGGCAAAGTAGATAAGTCCTAGGCACAAGGCAGTGTGCGGAGTTATGGTTAGAACCGGGGTTACCATTAGCCCTTGACAGATGGTCATTCAACTAACGGTGAAATCGAGGCAAGGATGACAGTGATAGCCAGAGTCATGGATGTTTGGTTGTATTATCATTCGGCTTCAAGAGCAGTGTTTTCTGGGTGCTTATCTGATCTTGGTTTAGGCCTTGGGGGTTTGTATTTGGAAAACATCGTCCTTGACTCGAGTGGTATTCGCTTTACCTTAATTGTCTATGTTGTTATACTTGCTTCTCCTTAGTGTATGTCTGGGGCTATCACTGTAGAAAGAGGTGGAGTGGGATGGTTTGGTTCCTATTCCTTTTATCCTTTATGCTCTTTTGGTATGTTTGATAGTTAATTTACTGCTCACTAAGACTTTGTCTGACTCAAGGTTTTATGTCTCCTCTTATTACCTTGGGCTGTTCATCCATGTTTGGGATGGGCAGACTAGGTAGCAGGTGACAGGTGCTGTGCTAGGAGTTCTACGCTGAAGATGACGAAGACGAGCAGGAGGCTTTGCATATTAGTTTTCTTACTATATGTACTGGGTATCCGCTGCTGTATTTGGTTGAGTGATTTGTAGTGAGGCTTTCATGTATGGATTTGTGTAGATGATTGTATAAAACTACTGTGATGCTTATATGATGATGTTTCTGTTCTATGGAGCTTCACTATATTATATTTCTCTATTGTATTTTATCCATGCGCTGTGAGTTATGCGATAGAGATTCTTTTGTTTTGTTTTTCCCTGACTATCGTCCATGGCTGCCTGGCACACCCTTCAGCGCATTATTTCCTTGTTTTGGTGCGGGAGTCATGGGCGGTCGTCACATAACCTGTCAACACGAAGGCCTCGATGAGTTCTACGGCTTTGACAGCTTTCAGCCGTCAACGGATCGATTAATGCCCAAAAAGGAAAACCCGAATCTCGATCAGGTCACGTAAGTTTTTCACGTAAGTTTTTTACCCTTCGTTTTTTCGACACGTGGATTTTTACGGTAAAACGGGATTACCGTGGCTCGTCTTCGATTCACCATCGCTGGAGAGTGATGCACCATGGTACTGTTACGTTTCAAATCCATGCTCGCATTTCTAAAAGTCGTACGACACTGTTTCGCCATTTCGGACGGATGTTGCACCTTGCACCATTGATGTTGCACCCTGTAGATATCGATTATTCGGACGGACATAAGTTCTGGCTCGTTTAGAGTTACGGGAGCCATAAGCAGTCAAAACGAAGGCCTCAATGAGATCTACGGCTTTGAGAACTTTCAGCTATCAACGGATAGATTAATGCCCAAAAAGGACAACCCGAATCTCAATCGGGTCACGTAAGTTTTTCACCCTTCGTGTTTTCGACACGTGGATTTTTACGGTAAAACGGGATTACCGTGGCTCGTCTTCGATTCACCATCGCTGGAGAGTGGTGTACCATGGTACTGTTCCGTTTCAAATCCATGCACGCATTTCTAAAAGTCGTACGACACTGTTTCGCCATTTCGGACGGATGTTTCACCGTGGATGTTGCACCCTGTAGATATCGATTATTTGGACGGCCATAATTTCTGGCTCGTTTAGATTTAGGGAGCCATAACCTGTCAAAACGAAGGCCTCGATGAGTTCTATGGCTTTGACAGCTTTCATCATTCAACGGATAGATTAATGCCCAAAAAGGACAACCCGAATCTCAATTGGGTCACGTAAGTTTTTTACCCTTCATTTTTTCGACACGTGGATTTTTACGGTAAAACGGGATTACCGTGGCTCGTCTTCGATTCACCATCACTGGAGAGTGGTGCACCATGGTACTTTTCTGTTTCAAATCCAAGCACGCATTTCTAAAAGTCGTACGGCACTGTTTCGCCATTTCGGACGGATGTTGCACCTTGCACCATGGATGTTGTACCCTGTAGATATCGATTATTCGGACGGCCATAACTTCTGTCTCGTTTAGAGTTACGGGAGCCATAACCTGTCAAAACGAAGGCCTCGATGAGTTCTACGTCTTTGACAGCTTTCAGCCATCAACGGATAGATTAATGCCCAAAAAGGACAACCCGAATCTCTATCGGGTCACGTAAGTTTTTCACACTTCGTTTTTTCGACACGTGAATTTTTACGGTAAAGCGGGATAACCGTGGCTCGTCTTCGATTCACCATCGTCGGAGAGTGGTGCACCATGGTACTTTTCCATTTCAAACCCATGCACGCATTTCTAAAAGTCGTACGGCACTGTTTCGCCATTTCGGATGGATGTGGCACCTTGCACCGTGGATGTTGCACCGTGTAGATATCGATTATTCGGACGGCCATAACTTCTGGCTCGGTTAGAGTTATGGGAGCCAAAACCTATAAAAACGAAGGCCGCGGTGAGTTCTATGGCTTTGATAGCTTTCCGCCATAAACGGATAGATTAATGCCCAAAAAGGACAACCCGAATCTCAATCGGGTCACGTAAGTTTTTTGCCCTTCGTTTTTTCGATACGTGGATTTTTACTGTAAAACGGGATTACCGTGGCTCGTCTTCGATTCACCATCGCTGGAGAGTGGTGCGCCATGGTATTGTTCCGTTTCAAATCCATGCACGCATTTCTAAAGGTCGTACGGCGTTGTTTCGCCATTTCGGACGGATGTTGCACCTTGCACCGTGGATGTTGCACCCTGTAGATATCGATTATTCGGACGGACATAACTTCTGGCTCATTTAGAGTTACGGGAGCCATAACGTGTCCAAACGAATGCCTCAATGATATCTACGCCTTTGACAGCTTTCATCCGTCAATGGATAGATTAATGCCCAAAAAGGACAACCCGAATCTAAATCGGGTCACGTAAGTTTTTCACCCTTCGTGTTTTCGACACGTGGATTTTTACGGTAAAACAGGATTACCATGGCTCGTCTTCGATTCACCATCGCTGGAGAGTGGTGCACCATGGTACTGTTCCGTTTCAAATCCATGCACGCATTTCTAAAAGTCGTATGGCACTGTTTCGCCATTTCGGACGGATGTTGCACCTTGCACCGTGGATGTTACACCCTGTAGATATCGATTATTCGCACGGCCATAACTTCTGGCTCGTTTAGAGTTACGGGAGCCGTAACCTGTCAAAACGAAGGCCTCGATGAGTTCTACGGCTTTGACAGCTTTCAGCCGTCAACGGATAGATTATTGCCCAAAAAGGACAACCCGAATCTCAATCGGGTCACGTAAGTTTTTCACACTTCGTTTTTCGACACATGGATTTTTACGGTAAAACGGGATTACCGTGGCTCGCCTTCGATTCACCATCGCTGGAGAGTGGTGTACCATGGTACTATTCCGTTTCAAATCCATGCACGCATGTCTGAAAGTCGTACGGCATTGTTTCGCCCTTTCGGACGGATGTTGCACCTTGCACCGTGGATGTTGCACCCTGTAGATATCGATTATTCGGACGGACATAACTTCTGGATCGTTTAGAGTTACGGGAGCCATAACCAGTCAAAACGAAGGCCTGGATGAGATCTACGGCTTTGACAACTTTCAGCCATCAACGGATAGATTAATGCCCAATAAGGACAACCCTAATCTCAATCGGGTCACGTAAGTTTTTCACCCTTCGTGTTTTCGACACGTGGATTTTTACGGTAAAACGGGATTACCGTGGCTCGTCTTCGATTCACCTTCGCTGGAGAGTGATGCACCATGGTACTGTTCCGTTTCAAATCCATGCATGCATTTCTAAAAGTCGTACGACACTGTTTCGCCATTTCGGACGGATGTTTCACCGTGGATGTTGCACCCTGTAGATATCGATTATTCGGACGGCCATAACTTCTGGCTCGTTTAGATTTAGGGAGCCATAACCTGTCAAAACGAAGGCCTCGATGGGATCTACGGCTTTGACAGCTTTCATCCGCCAACGGATAGATTAATGCCCAAAAAGGACAACCCGAATCTCAATCGGGTCACGTAAGTTTTTTACCCTTCGTTTTTTCGACACGTGGATTTTTACGGTAAAACGGGATTACCGTGGCTCGTCTTCGATTCACCATCGCTGGAGAGTGGTGCACCATGGTACTTTTCTATTTCAAATCCAAGCACGCATTTATAAAAGTCGTACGGCATTGTTTCGCCATTTCGGACGGATGTTGCACCTTGCATCATGGATGTTGCACCCTGTAGATATCGATTATTCGGACGGCCACAACTTCTGTCTCGTTTAGAGTTACGGGAGCCATAACCTGTCAAAACGATGGCCTCGATGAGTTCTACGGCTTTGACAGCTTTCAGCCGTCAACGGATAGATTAATGCACAAAAAGGACAACCCGAATCTCAATCGGGTCACGTAAGTTTTTCACACTTCGTTTTTTCGACACGTGGATTTTTACTGTAAAACGAGATTACCGTGGCTCGTCTTCGATTCACCATCGTTGGAGAGTGGTGCACCATGGTAATTTTCCATTTCAAACCCATGCACGCATTTCTAAAAGTCGTACGACACTGTTTCTCCATTTCGGACGGATGTTGCACCTTGCACCGTGGATGTTGCACCCTGTAGATATCGATTATTCGGACGGCCATAACTTCTGGCTCGTTTAGAGTTATGGGAGCCATAACCTGTCAATACGAAGGCCGCGGTGAGTTCTACGGCTTTGACAGCTTTTAGCCATAAACGGATAGATTAATGCCCAAAAAGGACAACCCGAATCTCAATCGGGTCACGTAAGTTTTTTGCCCTTCGTTTTTTCGACACGTGGATTTTTACGGTAAAACGGGATTACCATGGCTCGTCTTCGATTCACCATCGCTGGAGAGTGGTGCGCCATGGTACTGTTCCATTTCAAATCCATGCACGCATTTCTAAAAGTCGTACGGCACTGTTTCGCCATTTCGGACGGATGTTGCACCTTGCATCGTGGATGTTGCACCCTGTAGATATCGATTATTCGGACGGACATAACTTCTGCCTCATTTACAGTTACGGGAGCCATAATGTGTCCAACTGAAGGCCTCAATGAGATCTGCGGCTTTGACAGCTTTCATCCGTCAACGGATAGATTAATGCCCAAAAAGGACAACCCGAATCTCAATTGGGTCACGTAAGTTTTTCACCCTTCGTGTTTTCGACACGTGGATTTTTACGGCAAAACGGGATTACAGTGGCTCGTCTTCGATTCACCATCGCTGGAGAGTGGTGCACCATGGTACTGTTCCATTTCAAATCCATGCACGCATTTCTAAAAGTCGTACGGCACTGTTTCGCCATTTCGGACGGATGTTGCACCTTGCACCGTGGATGTTACACCCTGTAGATATCGACTATTCGCAAAACCCTAACTTCTGGGTCGTTTAGAGTTATGGGAGCCGTAACCTGTCAAAATGAAGGCCTCGATGAGTTCTACGGCTTTGACAGCTTTCAGCCGTCAACGGATAGATTAATGCCCAAAAAGGACAACCCGAATCTCAATCGGGTCATGTAAGTTTTTCACACTTCGTTTTTTCGACACGTGGATTTTTACGGTAAAACGGGATTACCGTGGCTCGCCTTCGATTCACCATCGCTGGAGAGTGGTGCACCATTGTACTATTCCGTTTCAAATCCATGCACGCATTTCTAAAAGTCGTACGGCATTGTTTCGCCCTTTCGGACGGATGTTGCACCTTGCACCGTGGATGTTGCACCCTGTAGATATCGATTATTCGGACGGCCATAACTTTTGGCTCGTTTAGAGTTACGTGAGCCATAACCTGTCAAAACGAAGGCCTCGATGAGATCTACGGCTTTGACCGCTTTCAGCCGTCAACGGATAGATTAATGTCCAAAAAGGACAACCCGAATCTCAATCGGGTCACGTAACTTTTTCCCCTTCGTTTTTTCGACACGTGGATTTTTACGGTAAAACGGGATTACCGTGGCTCGTATTCGATTCACCATCGCTGGAGAGTGGTGCACCATGGTACTGTTTCGTTTCCAATCCATGCACGCATTTCTAAATGTCGTACGACACTGTTTCGCCATTTCGGACGGATGTTGCACCTTGCACCGTGGATGTTGCACCATGTAGATATCGATTATTCGGACGGCCATAACTTCTGGCTCGATTAGGGTTATGGGAGCCATAACCTGTCAAAACGAAGGTCGCGATGATTTCTATGGCTTTGACAGCTTTCATCCGTAAACGGACAGATTAATGCCCAAAAAGGACAACCCGAATCTCAATGGGGTCACGTAAGTTTTTTACCCTTCTTTTTTTCGACACGTGGATTTTTGCGTTAAAACGGGATTACGATGGCTCATCTTCGATTCACCATCGCTAGAGAGTGGTGCACCATGGTACTGTTCCTTTTCAAATCCATGCACGCATTTCTAAAAGTCGTACGACACTGTTTCGCCATTTCAGATGGATGTTGCACCTTGCACCGTGGATGTTGCACCCTGTAGATATCGATTATTCGGACGGCCATAACTTCTGGCTCTTTTAGAGTTACGGGAGCCATAACCTGTCAAATCGAAGGCCTCTATGAGTTCTACGGCTTTGACAGCTTTCAGCCATCAACGGATAGATTAATGCCCAAAAAGGACAACCCGAATCTCAATCGGGTAACGTAAGTTTTCCACCCTTCGTTTTTTCGACACGTGGATTTTTGCGGTAAAACGGGATTACCGTGGCTCGTCTTCGATTCACCATCGCTGGAGAGTGGTGCACCATGGTACTGTTCTGTTTCAAATCCATGCACGCATTTATAAAAGTCGTACGGCACTTTTTCGCCATTTCGGACGGATGTTGCACCTTGCACCGTGGATGTTGCACCCTGTAGATATCGATTATTCGGACGGCCATAACTTCTGGCTCGTTTAGAGTTACGGGAGCCATAACCTGTCAAAACGAAGGCCGTGATGAGTTCTATGGCTATGACAGCTTTCAGCCGTCAACAGATAGATTAATGCCAAAAAGCACAACCCGAATCTCAATCGGGTCACGTAAGTTTTTCACCCTTCGTTTTTTCGACACGTGGATTTTTACGGTAAAACGGGATTACCCTGGCTCATCTTCGATTTACCATCATTGGAGAGTGGTGTACCATGGTACTGTTCCGTTTCAAATCCATGCACGCATTTCTAAAAGTCGTACGGAACTGTTTTGCCATTTCGGTCGGATGTTGCACCTTGCACCGTGGATGTTGCACCATGTAGATATCGATTATTCGGACGGCCATAACTTCTGGCTCGTTTAGGATTACGGGAGCCATAACCTGTCAGAACGAAGACCGCGATGAGTTATACGGCTTTGACAGCTTTCATCCGTAAACGGATAGATTAATGCCCAAAAAGGACAACCCGAATCTCAATGGGGTCACGTAAGTTTTTTACTCTTCGTTTTTTCGACACGTGGATTTTTACGGTAAAACGGGATTACCATGGCTCATCTTTGATTCACCATCGCTGGAGAGTGGTGCACCATGGTACTGTTCCGTTTCAAATCCATGCATGCATTTCGAAAAGTCGTACGGCACTGTTTCGCCATTTCGGACGGATGTTGCACCTGGCACCATGGATGTTGCACCCTGTAGATATCGATTATTCGGACGGCCATAACTTCTGGCTCGTTTAGAGTTACGGGAGCCATAACCTGTCAAATCGAAGGCCTCTATGAGTTCTACGGCTTTGACAGCTTTCAGCCGTCAACGGATAGATTAATGCCCAAAAAGGACAGTCCGAATCTCAATCGGGTAACGTAAGTTTTCCACCCTTCGTTTTTTCGACACGTGGATTTTTACGGTAAAACGGGATTACCGTGGCTCGTCTTCGATTCACCATCGCTGGGGAGTGGTGCACCATGGTATTGTTCTGTTTCTAATCCGTGCATGCATTTCTAAAATTCATACGGCACTGTTTCGCCATTTCGGACGGATGTTGCACCTTGCACCGTGGATGTTGCGCCCTGTAGATATCGATTATTCGAATGGCCATAACTTCTGGCTCGTTTAGAGTTACGGGAGCCATAACCTGTAAAAACAAAGGCCTCGTTGAGTTCTACGGCTTTGACAGCTTTCAGCCGTCAACGGATTGATTAATGCCCAAAAAGGACAACCCGAGTCTCAATCAGGTCACGTAAGTTTTTTAACCTTCGTTTTTTCGATACGTGGATTTTTACGTTAAAACGGGATTACCGTGGCTCGTCTTCGATTCACCATCGCTGAAGAGTGGTGCACCATGGTACTGATCCATTTCAAATCTATGCACGCATTTCTAAAAGTCGTACGGCACTGTTTCGCCATTTCGGACGGATGTTGCACCTTGCACCATGGATGTTGCGCCCTGTAGATATCGATTATTCGAACGGCCATAACTTCTGGCTCGTTTAGAGTTACGGGAGCCATAACCTGTAAAAACAAAGGCCTCGTTGAGTTCTACGGCTTTGACAGCTTTCAGCCGTCAACGGATAGATTAATGCCCAAAAAGGACAACCCGAATCTCAATCGGGTCACGTAAGTTTTTCACCCTTCGTTTTTTCGACACGTGGATTTTTACGGTAAAACGGGATTACCGTGGCTCGTCTTTGATTCACCATCGTTGGAGAGTGGTGCACCATGGTACTGTTCCGTTTCAAATCCATGCACGCATTTCTAAAAGTCGTACGACACTATATTGCCATTTCGGACGGATGTTGCACCTTGCACCGTGGATGTTGCACCCTGTAGATATCGATTATTCGGACAGCCATAACTTCTGGCTCGTTTAGAGTTACGGGAGCCATAACCTGTCAAAACGAAGGCCGCGATGAGTTCTGCGGCTTTGACAGCTTTCAGCCGTAAATGGATAAATTAATGCCCAAAAAGGACAACCCGAATCTCAATCGGTTCACGTAAGTTTTTTACCCTTCGTTTTTTCGACACGTGGATTTCTACGGTAAAACGGGATTACCGTGGCTCGTCTTCGATTCACCATCGCTGGAGAGTGGTGCACCATGGTACTGTTCCATTTCAAATCCATGCACGCTTTTCTAAAAGTGGTACGGCACTGTTTCGCTATTTCGGACGGATGTTGCACCTTGCACCGTGGATGTTGCACCCTGTAGATGTCGATTATTCAGACGGCCATAACTTCTGGCTCGTTTAGAGTTACGGGAGCATAACCTGTCAAAAAGAAGGCCGCGATGAGTTCTACTGCTTTGACAGCTTTCAGCCGTAAACGGATAGATTAACGCCCAAAAAGGACAACCCGAATCTCAATCGGATCACGTAAGTGTTTTACCCTTCGTTTTTTCGACACGTGGATTTTTACGGTAAAACGGGATTACCGTGGCTTGTCTTCGATTCACCATCGATGGAGAGTAGTGCACCATGGTATTGTTCCGTTTCAAATCCATGCATGCATTTCTAAAAGTCGTACGGCACTGTTTCGCCATTTCGGACAGATGTTGCACCTTGCACCGTGGATGTTACACCCTATAGATATCGATTATTCGGACGGCCATAACTTCTGGCTCGTTTAGAGTTACGGGAGCCATAACCTGTCAAAACGAAGGCCTCGATGAGTTCAACTACTTTGACAGCTTTCAGCCATCAACGGATAGAGTAATGCCCAAAAGGACAACACGAATCTCAGTCGGGTCACGTAAGTTTTTCACCCTTCGTTTTTTCGACACGTGGATTGTTACGGTAAAACGGGATTACCGTGGCTCGTCTTCGATTCACCATCGCTGGAGAGTGGTGCACCATGGTACTGTTACATTTCAAATCCATGCACGCATTTCTAAAAGTCGTACGACACTGTTTCGCCATTTCGGACGGATGTTGCACCTTGCACCTTAGATGTTGCACCCTGTAGATATAGATTATTCGGACGGACATAACTTCTGGCTCGTTTAGAGTTACGGGAGCCATAACCTGTAAAAACGAAGGCCTCGATGAGTTCTACAGCCTTGACAGCTTTCAGCCGTCAATGGATAGATTAATGCCCAAAAAGTACAACCCGAATCTCAATCGGGTCACGTAAGTTTTTCACACTTCGTTTTTTCGACACGTGGATTTTTACGGTAAAACGGGATTAACGTGGCTTGTCTTCGATTCACCATCGCTGGAGAGTGGTGCACCATGGCAATATTCCGTTTCAAATCCATCCACGCATTTCTAAAAGTCGTACGGCATTGTTTCGCCATTTCGGACGGATGTTGCACCTTGCACCGTGGATGTTGCACCCTGTAGATATCGATTATTCGGACGACCATAACTTCTGGCTCGTTTAGAGTTACGGGAGCCATAACCTGTCAAAATGAAGGCCTCGCTGAGATCTAGGGCTTTGACAGCTTTCAGCCATCAACGGATAAATTAATGCCCAAAAAGGACAAACCGAATCTCAATCGGGTCACGTAAGTTTTTCACCCTTCGTTTTTTCGACACGTGGATTTTTACGGTAAAACGGGATTACCGAGGCTCGTCTTCGATTCACCATCGCTGGAGAGTGGTGCACCATGGTACTGTTTCATTTCAAATCCATGCACGCATTTCTAAATGTCGTACGGCATTGTTTCGCCATTTCGGACGGATGTTGCACTTTGCACCGTGGATGTTGCACCCTGTAGATATTGATTATTCGGACGGCCATAACTTCTGGCTCGTTTAGAGTTACGGGAGCCATAATCTGTCAAAACGAAGGCCGCGATGAGTTCTACGGCTTTGACAGCTTTCATCCGTAAACGGATAGTTTAATGCCCAAAAAGGACAACCCAAATCTCATTGGGGTTACGTAAGTTTTTTACCCTTCGTTTTTTCGACACGTGGAATTTTACGGTAAAACGGGATTACCGTGGCTCGTCTTCGATTCACCATCGTTGGAGAGTGGTGCACCATGGTACTGTTCCATTTTAAATCCATGCACGCATTTCTAAAAGTCGTACGGCACTGTTTCACCTATTCGGACGGATGTTGCACCTTGCACCGTGGATGTTGCACCCTGTAGTTATCGATTATGCGGACGACCATAACTTCTGGCTCGTTTAGAGTTACGGGAGCCATAACCTGTCAAAACAAAGGCCTCGATGAGTTCTATGGCTTTCACAGCTTTCAGCCGTCAACGGATAGATTAATGCCCAAAAAGTATAACCCGAATCTCAATCGGGTCAAGTAAGTTTTTCACACTTCGTTTTTTCGACACGTGGATTTTTACGGTAAAACGGGATTACCGTGGCTCGTCTTCGATTCACCATCGCTGGAGAGTGGTGCACCACGGTAATATTCCGTTTAAATCCATGCACGCATTTCTAAATGTCGTACGGCACTGTTTCGCCATTTCGGACGGATATTGCACCTTGCACCGTGGATGTTGCACCCTGTAGATATCGATTATTCGGACGACCATAACTTCTGGCTCGTTTAGAGTTACGGGAGCCATAACCTGTCAAAAAGAAGGCCGCGATGAGTTCTACTGCTTTGACAGCTTTTAGCCGTAAACGGATAGAATAATGCCAAAAAGGACAACCCGAATCTCAATCGGGTCACGTAAGTTTTTTACCCTTCGTTTTTTCGACACGTGGATTTTTACGGTAAAACGGGATTACCGTGGCTCGGCTTCAATTCACCATCGCTGGAGAGTGGTGCACCATGGTACTGTTCCGTTTCAAATCCATGCATGCATTTCTAAAAGTCGTACGGCACTGTTTCGCCATTTCGGACGGATGTTGCACCTTGCACCGTGGATGTTGCTCCCGGTAGATATCGATTATTCGGACGGCCATAACTTCTGGCTCGTTTAGAGTTACGGGAGCCACAACCTGTCAAAACGAAGGCCACAATGAGTTTTACGGCTTTGACAGCTTTCAGCCGTCAATGGATAGATTAATGCCCAAAAAGGACAGCCCGAATCTCAATCGGGTCACTTAAGTTTTTCACCCTTCGTTTTTTCGAAACGTGGATTTTTACGGTAAAATGGGATTACCGTGGCTCGTCTTCGATTCACCATCGCTGGAGAGTGGTGCACCATGGTATTGTTCCGTTTCAAATCCATGCACGTATTTCTAAAAGTCGTACGACACTATTTCGCCATTTCGGACGGATGTTGCACCTTGCACCGTGGATGTTGCACCCTTTAGATACCGATTATTTGGACGGCCATAACTTTTGGCTCGTTTAGAGTTACGGGAGCCGTAAACTGTCAAAACGAAGGACTTGATGAGGTCTACGGCTTTAATAGCTTTCAGCCGTCAACGGATAGATTAATGCCCAAAAAGGACAACCCGAATCTCAATAGGGTCACGTAAGTTTTTTACCCTTCGTTTTTTCGACACGTGGATTTTTACGGTAAAACGGGATTATCGTGGCTCGTCTTCGATTCACCATCGCTGGAGAGTGGTGCACCATAGTACTGTTCCGTTTCAAATCCAAGCATGCATTTCTAAAAGTCGTACGGCACTGTTTCGCCATTTCGGACGGATGTTGCACCTTGCACCATGGATGTTGCACCCTGTAAAAATCGATTATTCGGACGGCCATAACTTCTGTCTCGTTTAGAGTTACGGGAGCCATAACCTGTCAAAACGAAGGCCTCGGTGAGTTCTACATCTTTGACTGCTTTTGGCCATCAACGGATAGATTATTGCCCAAAAAGGACAACCCGAATCTCAATCGCGTCGCGTAAGTTTTTCACACTTCGTTTTTTCGACACGTTGATTTTTACGGTAAAACGGAATTACCGTGGCTCGTCTTCGATTCACCATCGCTGGAGAGTGGTGCACCATGGTTCTTTTTCGTTTTAAATCCATGCACGCATTTCTAAAAGTCGTACGGCACTGTTTCGCCATTTCAGACGGATGTTGCACCTTGCACCGTGGATGTTGCACCCTGTAAATATCGATTATTCGGACGGCCATAACTTCTGGCTCGTTTAGAGTTACGGGAGCCATAACCTATCAAAACGAAGGCCGCGGTGAGTCTACGGCTTTGATAGCTTTCAGCCATAAACGGATAGATTAATGCCCAAAAAGGACAACCCGAATCTCAATCGAGTCACGTAAGTTTTTTACCCTTCGTTTTTTCGACACGTGGATTTTTATGGCAAAACGGGATTACCGTGGCTCGTCTTCGATTCACCATTGGTGGAGAGTGGTGCACCATGGTATTGTTCCATTTCAAATCCATGCACGAATTTCTAAAGTCGTACGGCACTGTTTCGTCATTTCGGACGGATATTGCACTTTGCACCGTGGATGTTGCGCCCTGTAGATATCGATTATTCGGACGGCCATAACTTCTGGCTCGTTCAGAGTTACGGGAGCCATAACCTGTCAAATCGAAGGCCTCAATGGGTTCTACGGCTTTGATAGCTTTCAGCCGTCAACAGATAGATTAATGCCCAAAAAGGACAACACGAATCTCAATCGGTCCGCGTAAGTTGTTTACCCTTCGTTTTTTCGACACGTGGATTTTTACGGTAAAACGGGATTACCGTGGCTCGTCTTCGATTCACCATCGCTGGAGAGTGGTGCACCATGGTACTGTTCCGTTTCAAATCCATGCACGCATTTCTAAAAGTCGTACGGCACTGTTTCGCCATTTCGGACGGATGTTGCACCTTGCACCGTGGATGTTGCACCTTGTAGATATCGATTATTCGGATGGCCATAACTTCTGTCTCGTTTAGAGTTACGGGAGCCAAAACCTGTCAAATCGAAGGCCTCGATGAGTTCAACGGCTTTGACAGCTTTTGGCCGTCAACGGATAACTTAATGCCCAAAAAGGACAACCCGAATCTCAATCGGGTCACGTAAGTTTTTCACACTTCGTTTTTTCGACACCTGGATTTTTACGGTAAAACGGGATTACCGTGGCTCGTCTTCGATTCACCATCGCTGGAGAGTGGTGCACCGTGGTACTTTTCCGTTTCAAATCCATGCACGCATTTCCAAAAGTCGTACGGCACTGTTTCGCCATTTCGGACGGATGTTGCACCTTGCACCGTGGATGTTGCACCCTTTAGATACCGATTATTCGAACGGCCATAACTTCTGGCTCGTTTAGAGTTACGGGAGCCATAACCTGTTAAAACGAAGGCCTCAATGAGTTCTACGGCTTTGACATCTTTCAGCCATCAACGGATAGATTAATGCCTAAAAAGGACAGCCCGAATCTCAATCGGGTCACGTAAGTTTTTTACCCTTCTTTTTTTCGACACGTGGATTTTTACGGTAAAACGGGATTACCGTGGCTCGTCTTCGATTCACCATCGCTGGAGAGTGGTTCACCATGGTACAGTTCCGTTTCAAATCCAAGCACGCATTTCTAAAAGTCATACGGCACTGCTTCGCCATTTCGGACGGATGTTGAACCTTGCACCATGGATGTTGCACCCTGTAGATATCGATTATTCGGATGGCCATAACTTCTGTCTCGTTTAGAGTTACGGGGGCCATAACCTGTAAAAACGAAGGCTTCGATGAGTTCTACGGCTTTGACAGCTTTTGGCCGTCAACGGATAGATTAATGCCTAAAAAGGGCAACCAGAATCTCAATCGGGTCACGTAAGTTTTTCACACTTCGTTTTTTCGACACGTGGATTTTTACGGTATAACGGGATTATCGGGGTTCGTCTTCGATTCACCATCGCTGAGATTGGTGCACCACGGTACTTTTCCGTTTCAAATCCATGCACACAATTCTAAAAGTCGTACGACATTGTTTCGCCATTTCGGACGGATGTTGCACCTTGCACCGTGGATGTTGCACCCTGTAGATATCGATTATTCGGACGACCATAACTTCTGGCTCGTTTAGAGTTACGGGAGCCATAACCTGTCAAAACGAAGGCCCCGATGAGTTCTACGACTTTGATAGCTTTCAGCCATAAACGGATAGATTAATGCCCAAAAAGGACAACCCGAATCACAATTGGGTCACGTAAGTTTTTTACCCTTCGTTTTTTCGACACGTTGATTTTTACGGTAAAACGGGATTACCGTGGCTCGTCTTCG
This sequence comes from Allium cepa, assembly GCA_030765085.1. Classification (NCBI taxonomy): domain Eukaryota; kingdom Viridiplantae; phylum Streptophyta; class Magnoliopsida; order Asparagales; family Amaryllidaceae; genus Allium; species Allium cepa. The sequence continues at coordinate 249,176,837 of CM060930.1, forward strand.
ATTCACTATCGCTGAAGAGTGGTGCACCATGGTACTATTCCATTTAAAATCCATGCACACATTTCTAAAAGTCGTACGGCACTGTTTCGCCATTTCGGACGGATGTTGCACGTTGCACCGTTGATGTTGCACCCTGTAGATATCGATTATTCGGACGGCCATAACTACTGGCTCGTTTAGAGTTACGGGAGGCATAACCTGTCAAATCGAAGGCCTTAATGAGTTCTACGGCTTTGACAGCTTTCAGCCGTCAACGGATAGATTACTGCCCAAAAAGGACAACCCGAATCTCAATCGGGTCACGTAAGTTTTTTACCCTTCGTTTTTTCGACACGTGGATTTTTACGATAAAACGGGATTACCATGGCTCGTCTTCGATTAACCATCGCTGGGGAGTGGTGCACCATGGCAGTGTTCCGTTTCAAATCCATGCATGCATTTCTAAAAGTTGTACGACACTGTTTCGCCATTTCGGACGGAAGCTGCACCTTGCACCATTGATGTTGCACCCTGTAGATATCGATTATTCGGACGGCCATAACTTCTGGCTCGTTTAGAGTTACGAGAGCCAAAACCTCTCAAAACGAAGTCCTCGATGAGTTCTACGGGTTTGACTGCTTTCAGCCGTCAACGGATAGACTAATGCGCAAAAAGGACAACCCGAATCTCAATCGGGTCACGTAAGTTTTTCACACTTTGTTTTTTCGACAGGTGGATTTTTACGGTAAAACGCGATTACCGTGGCTCGTCTTCGATTCACCATCGCTGGAGAGTGGTGCACCATGGTACTTTTCCGTTTCAAATCCATGCACGCATTTCTAAAAGTCGTACGACACTGTTTCGCCATTTCGGACGGATGTTGCACCTTGCACCGTGGATGTTGCACCCTTTAGATACCAATTATTCGGACGGCCATAACTTTTGGCTCGTTTAGAGTTACGGGAGCCATAACCTGTCAAAACGAAGGACTTGATGAGTTCTACGGCTTTGACAGCTTTCAGCCGTCAACGGATAGATTAATGCCCAAAAAGGACAACCCGAATCTTAATCGGGTCACGTAAGTTTTTTACCCTTCGTTTTTTCGACACGTGAATTTTTACGGTAAAACGGGATTATCGTGGCTCGTCTTCGATTCACCATCGATGGAGAGTGGTGCACCATCGTACTGTTCCGTTTCAAATCCAAGCGTGCATTTATAAAAGTCGTACTGCACTGTTTCGCCATTTCGGACGGATGTTGCACCTTGCACCATGGATGTTGCACCCTGTAGATATCGATTATTCGGACATCCATAACTTCTGTCTCGTTTAGAGTTACGGGAGCCATAACCTGTCAAAACGAAGGCCTCGATGAGTTCTACAGCTTTGACGGCTTTCATCCGTCAATGGATAGATTAATGCCCAAAATGGGCAACCCGAATCTCAATCGGGTCACGTAAGTTTTTCACCCTTCGTTTTTTCGAAACGTGGATTTTTACGGTAAAATGGGATTACCGTGGCTCGTCTTCGATTCACCATCGCTGGAAAGTGGTGCACTATGGTACTGTTCCGTTTCAAATCCATGCACGTATTTCTAAAAGTCGTACGGCACTGTTTCGCCATTTCGGACGGATGTTCCACCTTGCACCGTGGATGTTGCACCCTTTAGATACCGATTATTCGGACGGCCATAACTTCTGGCTCGTTTAGAGTTACGGGAGCCGTAAACTGTCAAAACGAAGGACTTGATGAGTTCTACGGCTTTAATAGCTTTCAGCCGTCAACGGATAGATTAATGCCCAAAAAGGACAACCCGAATCTCAATCGGGTCACGTAAGTTTTTTACCCTTTGTTTTTTCGACACGTGGATTTTTACGGTAAAACGGGATTATCGTGGCTCGTCTTCGATTCACCATTGCTGGAGAGTGGTGCACCATGGTACTGTTCCGTTTCAAATCCAAGCACGTATTTCTAAAAGTCGTACGGCACTGTTTCGCCATTTCGGACGGATGTTGCACCTTGCACCATGGATGTTGCACCCTGTAGAAATCGATTATTCGGACGGCCATAACTTCTGGCTCGTTTAGAGTTATGGGAGCCATAACCTGTCAAATGGAAGGCCTCGATGGGTTCTACGGCTTTGATAGCTTTCAGCCGTCAACGGATAGATTAATGCCCAAAAAGGACAACCCGAATCTCAATCGGGCCACGTAAGTTGTTTACCCTTCGTTTTTTCGACACGTGGATTTTTACGGTAACACGGGATTACTGTGGCTCGTCTTCGATTCACCATTGCTGGAGAGTGGTGCACCATGGTACTGTTCCGTTTCAAATCCATGCACGCATTTCTAAAAGTCGTACGACACTGTTTCGCCATTTCGGACGGATGTTGCACCTTGCACCGTGGATGTTGCACCTTGTAGATATCGATTATTCGGACGGCCATAACTTCTGGCTCGTTTAGTGTTACGGGAGCCAAAACCTGTCAAATCGAAGGCCTCGATGAGTTCAACGGCTTTGACAGCTTTCAGCCGTCAACGGATAACTTAATGCCCAAAAAGGACAACCCGAATCTCAATCGGGTCGCGTAAGTTTTTCACACTTCGTTTTTTCGACACGTGGATTTTTACGGTAAAACGGGATTACCGTGGCTCGTTTTCGATTCACCATCGCTGGAGAGTGGTGCACCATGGTACTTTTCCATTTCAAATCCATGCACGCATTTCCAAAAGTCGTACGACACTGTTTCGCCATTTCGGACGGATGTTGCACCTTGCACCGTGGATGTTGCACCCTTTAGATACCGATTAATCGAACGGCCATAACTTCTGGCTCGTTTAGAGTTACGGGAGCCATAACCTGTCAAAACGAAGGCCTCGATGAGTTCTACGGCTTTGATAGCTTTCAGCCATCAACGGATAGAATAATGCCTAAAAAGGACAGCCCGAATCTCAATCGGGTCACGTAAGTTTTTTACCCTTCTTTTTTTCGACACGTGGATTTTTACGGTAAAACGGGATTACCGTGGCTCGTCTTCGATTCACCATCGCTGGAGAGTGGTTCACCATGGTACTGTTCCGTTTCAAATCCAAGCACGCATTTCTAAAAGTCATACGGCACTGTTTCGCCATTTCGGACGGATGTTGAACCTTGCACCATGGATGTTGCACCCTGTAGATATCGATTATTCGGACGGCCATAACTTCTGTCTCGTTTAGAGTTACGGGAGCCATAACCTGTCAAAACGAAGGCTTCGATGAGTTCTACGGCTTTGACAGCTTTTGGCCGTCAACGGATAGATTAATGCCCAAAAAGGACAACCCGAATCTCAATCGGGTCACGTAAGTTTTTCACACTTCGTTTTTTCGACACGTGGATTTTTACGGTATAACGGGATTATCGGGGTTCGTCTTCGATTCACCATCGCTGGAGAGTGGTGCACCATGGTACTTTTCCGTTTCAAATCCATGCACGCATTTCTAAAAGTCGTACGACATTGTTTCGCCTTTTCGGACGGATGTTGCACCTTGCACCGTGGATGTTGCACCCTGTAGATATCGATTATTCGGAAAGCCATAACTTCTGGCTCGTTTAGAGTTACGGGATCCATAACCTGTCAAAACGAAGGCCCCGATGAGTTCTACGGCTTTGATAGCTTTCAGCGATAAACGGATAGATTAATGCCCAAAAAGGATAACCCGAATCTCAATTGGGTCACGTAAGTTTTTTACCCTTCGTTTTTTCGACACGTGGATTTTTACGGTAAAACGGGATTACCGTGGCTCGTCTTCGATTCACCATCGCTGAAGAGTGGTGCACCATGGTACTGTTCCGTTTCAAATCCATGCACGCATTTCTAAAAGTCGTACGGCACTGTTCGCCATTTCGGACGGATGTTGCACGTTGCACCGTTGATGTTGCGCCCTGTAGATATCGATTATTCGGACGGCCATAACTACTGGCTCGTTTAGAGTTACGGGAGGCATAACCTATCAAATCGAAGGCCTCAATGAGTTCTATGGCTTTGACAGCTTTCAGCCGTCAACGGATAGATTAATGCCCAAAAGGACAACCCGAATCTCAATCGGATCACGTAAGTTTTTTACCCTTCGTTTTTTCGACACGTGGATTTTTACGATAAAACGGGATTACCGTGTCTCGTCTTCGATTCACCATCGCTGGGGAGTGGTGCACCATGGTAGTGTTCCGTTTCAAATCCATGCATGCATTTCTAAAAGTCGTACGACACTGTTTCGCCATTTCGGACGGAAGCTGCACCTTGCACCGTGGATGTTGCACCCTGTAGATATCGATTATTCGGACGGCCATAACTTCTGGCTCGTTTAGAGTTACGAGAGCCAAAAGCTCTCAAAACGAAGTTCTCGATGAGTTCTACGGGTTTGACAGCTTTCAGCCGTCAACGGATAGACTAATGCCCAAAAAGGACAATACGAATCTCAATCGGGTCACGTAAGTTTTTCACACTTTGTTTTTTCGACACGTGGATTTTTACGGTAAAACGCGATTACCGTGGCTCGTCTTCGATTCACCATCGCTGGAGAGTGGTGCACCATGGTACTTTTCCGTTTCAAATCCATGCACGCATTTCTAAAAGTCGTACGCACTGTTTCGCCATTTCGGACGGATGTTGCACCTTGCACCGTGGATGTTGCACCCTTTAGATACCGATTATTCGGACGGCCATAACTTCTGGCTCGTTTAGAGTTACGGGAGCCATAACCTGTCAAAACGAAGGCCTCGATGAGTTCTACGGCTTTGACAGCTTTCAGCCGTCGACGGATAGATTAATGCCCAAAAAGGACAACCCGAATCTCGATCGGGTCACGTAAGTTTTTTACCCTTCGTTTTTTCGACACGTGAATTTTTACGGTAAAACGGGATTATCGTGGCTCGTCTTCGATTCACCATCGCTGGAGAGTGGTGCACCATGGTACTGTTCCGTTTCAAATCCAAGCATGCATTTATAAAAGTCGTACTGCACTGTTTCGCCATTTCGGACGGATGTTGCACCTTGCACCATCGATGTTGCACCCTGTAGATATCGATTATTCGGACGGCCATAACTTCTGTCTCGTTTAGAGTTACGGGAGCCATAACCTTTCAAAACGAGGCCTCGATGAGTTCTATAGCTTTGACGGCTTTCAGCCGTCAACGGATAGATTAATGCCCAAAAAGGACAACCCGAATCTCAATCGGGTCACGTAAGTTTTTCACCCTTCGTTTTATCGACACGTTGATTTTTACGGTAAAACGGGATTACCGTGGCTCGTCTTCGATTCACCATCGCTGGAGTGTGGTGTACCATGGTACATTTCCGTTTCAAATTGATGCAAGCATTTCTAAAAGTCGTACGGCATTGTTTCGCCATTTCGGACGGATGTTGCACCTTGCACCGTGGATGTTGCACCCAGTAGATATCGATTATTCGGACGGCCATAACTTCTGGCTCGTTTAGAGTTACGGGAGCCATAACCTGTCAAAACGAAGGCCGCGGTGAGTTCTACGGCTTTGACAGCTTTCAGCCATAAACGGATAGATTAATTCCCAAAAAGGACAACCCGGATCTCAATCGGGTCACGTAAGTTTTTTACCCTTCGTTTTTTCGACACGTGGATATTTACGGTAAAATGGAATTACCATAGCTCGTCTTCGATTCACCATCGCTGGAGAGTGGTGCACCATGGTACTGTTCCGTTTCAAATCCATGCACGCATTTCTAAAAGTCGTACGACACTGTTTCGCCATTTTGAACGGATGTTGCACCTTGCACCGTGGATGTTGCACCCTGTAGATATCGATTATTCGGACGGCCATAACTTCTGGCTCGTTTAGATTTACGGGAGCGATAACAAGTCAAAACGAAGGTCACGGTGAGTTCTATGGCTTTGACTGCTTTCAGCCATCAACGGATAGATTAATGCCCAAAAAGGACAACCCGAATCTCAATCGCGTAACGTAAGTTTTCCACCCTTCCTTTTTTCGACACGTGGATTTTTACGGTAAAACGGGATTACCGTGGCTCATCTTCGATTCACCATCGCTGGAGAGTGGTGCACCATGGTACTGTTCCATTTCAAATCTATGCACGCATTTCTAAAAGTCATACGGCACTGTTTCGCCATTTCAGACGGATGTTGCAGCTTGCACCGTGGATGTTGCACCCTGTAGATATCGATTATTCGGACGGCCATAACTTCTGGCTCGTTTAGAGTTACGGGAGCCATAACCTGTCAAAATGAAGGCCACGATGAGTTCTACGGCTTTGACAGCTTTCAGCCATCAACGGATAGACTAATGCCCAAAAAGTACAACCCGAATCTCAATCGGGTCACGTAAGTTTTTCACACTTAGTTTTTTCGACACGTGGATTTTTACGGTAAAATGGGATTACCGTGGCCCGTCTTCGATTCACCATCGCTGGAGAGTGGTGCACCATGGTACTTTTCCGTTTCAAATCTGTGCACGCATTTCTAAAAGTCGTACGACACTGTTTCGCTATTTCGGACTGATGTTGCACCTTGCACCGTGGATGTTGCACCCTGTAGATATCGATTATTCGGACGGCCATAACTTCTGGCTCGTTTAGAGTTACGGGAGCCTTAACCTGTCAAAACAAAGGCCGCGGTAAGTTCTACGGCTTTGACAGCTTTAATCCATAAACGGATAGATTAATTCCCAAAAAGGACAACCCGAATCTCAATCGGGTCACGTAAGTTTTTTACCCTTCATTTTTTCGACAAGTGGATTTTTACGGTAAAACGGGATTACCGTAGCTCGTCTTCGATTCACCATCGCTGGAGAGTGGTGCACCACGGTACTGTTCCGTTTCGAATCCATGCACGCATTTCTAAAAGTCGTACGGCACTGTTTCGCCATTTCGGACGGATGTTGCACCTTGCACCGTGGATGTTGCACCCTGTAGATATCGATTATTCAGACAGCCATAACTTCTGGCTCGTTTAGAGTTACGGGAGCCATAACCTGTCAAATCGAAGGCCTCGATGAGTTCTACGGCTTTGACAGCTTTCATCCGTCAACGGATAGATTAATGCCCAAAAAGGACAACCCGAATCTCAATCGGGTAACGTAAGTTTTCCACCCTTCGTTTTTTCGACACGTGGATTTTTACGGTAAAACGGGATTACCGTGGCTCGTCTTCGATTCACCATCGCTGGAGAGGGGTGCACCATCGTACTGTTCCGTTTCAAATCCATGCACGCATTTCTAAAAGTCATACGACACTGTTTCGCCATTTCGGACGGATGTTGCACCTTGCACCGTGGATGTTGCACCTTGTAGATATCGATTATTTGGACGGCCATAACTTCTGGCTCGTTTAGAGTTACGGGAGCCATAACCTGGCAAAACGAAGGCCGCGATGAGTTCTACGGCTTTGACAGCTTTAAGCCGTCAACGGATAGATTAATGCCCAAAAAGGACAACCCGAATCTCAATCGACGTAAGTTTTTCACACTTCGTTTTTTCTGCACGTGGATTTTTACGGTAAAACGGGATTACCGTGACTCGTCTTCGATTCACCATCGCTGGAGAGTGGTGCACCATGGTACTTTTCCGTTTCAAATCCATGCACGCATTTCTAAAAGTCGTACGGCACTGTTTCGCCATTTCGGACGGATGTTGCACCTTGCACGTGGATGTTGCACCCTTTAGATACCGATTATTCGGACGGCCATAACTTCTGCCTCGTTTAGAGTTACGGGAGCCATAACCTGTCAAAACGAAGGCCTCGATGAGTTCAACAGCTTTAACAGCTTTCAGCCATCAACGGATAGATTAATGCCCAAAAAGGACAACCCGAATCTCAATCGGGTCACGTAAGTTTTTTACCCTTCGTTTTTTCGACACGTGGATTTTTACGGTAAAACGGGATTACCGTGGCCCGTCTTCGATTCACCATCGCTGGAGAGTGGTGCACCATGGTACTGTTCCGTTTCAAATCCATGCATGCATTTCTAAAAGCCGTACGGCACTATTTCGCCATTTCGGACGGATGTTGCACCTTGCACCGTAGATGTTGCACCCTGCACCGTAGATGTCGATTATTCGGACGGCCATAACTTCTGGCTCGTTTAGAGTTACGGGAGCCATAACCAGTCAAAACGAAGGCCTCGATGATTTCTACGGTTTTGACAGCTTTCAGCCATCAACGGATAGATTAATGCCCAAAAAGGACAACCCGAATCTCAATCGGGTCACGTAAGTTTTTCACACTTTGTTTTTTCGACACGTGGATTTTTACGGTAAAACGGGATTACCGTGGCTCGTCTTCGATTCACCATCGCTGGAGAGTGGTGCACCACGGTACTGTTCCGTTTCAAATCAATGCACGCATTTCTAAAAGTCATACGGCACTGTTTCGCCATTTCGGACGGATGTTGCACCTTGCACCGTGGATGTTGCACCCTGTAGATATCGATTATTCGGACGGCCATAACTTCTGGCTCGTTTAGAGTTACGGGAGCTATAACCTGTCAAAATGAAGGCCGCGATGGGTTCTACGGTTTTGACAGCTTTCAGCCATCAACGGATAGATTAATACCCAAAAAGGACAACCCGAATCTCAATCGGGTCACGTAAGTTTTTCACACTTCGTTTTTTCGACACGTGGATTTTTACGGTAAAACGGGATTACCGTGGCTCGTCTTCGATTCACCATCGCTGGAGAGTGGTGCACCATGGTACTGTTCCTTTTCAAATCCTTGCACACATTTCTAAAAGTCGTACGGCACTGTTTCGCCATTTCGGACGGATGTTGCACCTTGCACCGTGGATGTTGCACCCTGTAGATATCGATTATTCAGACGGCCATAACTTCTGGCTCGTTTAGAGTTACGGGAGCCATAACCTGTCAAATCGAAGGCCTCGATGAGTTCTACGGCTTTGACAGCTTTCATCCGTCAACGGATAGATAAATGCCCAAAAAGGACAACCCGAATCTCAATAGGGTAACGTAAGTTTTCCACCCTTCGTTTTTTCGACACGTGGATTTTTACGGTAAAACGGGATTACCGTGGCTCGTCTTCGATTCACCATCGCTGGAGAGGGGTGCACCATCGTATGTTCCGTTTCAAATCCATGCATGCATTTCTAAAAGTCATACGACACTGTTTCGCCATTTCGGACGGATGTTGCACCTCGCACCGTGGATGTTGCACCCTGTAGATATCGATTATTCGGACGACCATAACTTCTGGCTCATTTAGAGTTACGGGAGCCATAACCTGTCAAAACGAAGGCCGCGATGAGTTCGACGGCTTTGACAGCTTTAAGCCGTCAACGGATAGATTAATGCCCAAAAAGGACAACCCGAATCCCAATCGACGTAAGTTTTTCACACTTCGTTTTTTCTACACGTGGATTTTTACGGTAAAACGGGATTACCGTGGCTCGTCTTCGATTCACCATCGCTGGAGAGTGGTGCACCATGGTACTTTTCCGTTTCAAATCCTTGCACGCATTTCTAAAAGTCGTACGGCACTGTTTCGCCATTTCGGACGGATGTTGCACCTTGCACGTGGATGTTGCACCCTTTAGATACCGATTATTCGGACGGCCATAACTTCTGGCTCGTTCAGAGTTATGGGAGCCATAACCTGTCAAAACGAAGGCCTCGATGAGTTCTACGGCTTTAACAGCTTCCAGCCGTCAACGGATAGATTAATGCCCAAAAAGGACAACCCGAATCTCAATCGGGTCACGTAAGTTTTTTATCCTTCGTTTTTTCGACACGTGGATTTTTACGGTAAAACGGGATTACCGTGGCTCGTCTTCGATTCACCATCGCTGGAGAGTGGTGCACCATGGTACTGTTCCGTTTCAAATCCAAGCACACATTTCTAAAAGTCGTACGGCACTGTTTCGTCATTTCGGACGGATGTTGCACCTTGCACCATGGATGTTGCACCCTGTAGAAATCGATTATTCGGACGGCCATAACTTCTGTCTCGTTTAGAGTTACGGAAGCCATAACCTGTCAAAACGAAGGCCTCGATGAGTTCTACGGCTTTGACAGCTTTCAGCCGTCAATGGATAGATTAATGCCCAAAAAGGACAAGTCGAATCTCATTCGGGTCGCGTAAGTTTTTCACACTTCGTTTTTTCGACACGTGGATTTTTACGGTAAAACGGGATTGCCGTGGCTCGTCTTCGATTCACCATCGCTGGAGGGAGGTGCACCATGGTACTTTTCCGTTTCAAATCCATGCACGCATTTCTAAAAGTCGTACGGCACTATTTTGCCATTTCAGACGGATGTTGCACCTTGCACCGTGGATGTTGCACCCTGTAGATATCGATTATTCGGACGGCCATAACTTCTGGCTCGTTTAGAGTTACGGGAGCCATAACCTGTCAAAACGAAGGCCGCGGTGAGCTCTACTGCTTTGATAGCTTTCAGCCATAAACGGATAGATTAATACCCAAAAAGGACAACCCGAAAATCAATCGGGTCACCGTAAATTTCACCATCGCTGGAGGGTGGTGCACCATGGTACTGTTCCGTTTGAAATCCATGCACGCATTCTAAAAGTCGTACGGCACTGTTTCGCCATTTCGGACGGATGTTGCACCTTGCACCGTGGATGTTGCACCCTGTAGATATCGATTATTCGAACGGCCATAACTTCTGGCTCGTTTAAAGTTACGGGAGCCATAACCTGTCAAAACGAAGGCCTCGATGAGTTCTACGGCTTTGACAGCTTTTAGCCATAAACGGATAGATTAATGCCCAAAAAGGACAACCCGAATCTCAATCGGGTCACGTAAGTTTTTTACCCTTCATTTTTTCGACACGTGGATTTTTACGGTAAAACGGGATTACCGTGGCCCGTCTTCGACTTCCCATCGCTGAAGAGTGATGCACCATGGTACTGTTCCGTTTCAAATCCATGCACGCATTTCTAAAAGTCGTACGGCACTGTTTCGCCATTTCGGACGGATGTTGCACCTTGCACCGTGGATGTTGAACCCTGTAGATATCGATTATTCGGACGGCCATAACTTCTGGCTCGTTCAAAGTTACGGAAGCCATAACCTGTCAAAACGAAGGCCTCGATGAGTTCTACGGCTTTGACAGCTTTCAGCCGTCAACGGATAAATTAATGCCCAAAAAGGACAAACCGAATCTCAATCGTGTCACGTAAGTTTTTACCCTTCGTTTTTTCGAAACGTGGATTTTTACGGTAAAACGGGATTACCGTGGCTTGTCTTCGATTCACCATCGCTGGAGAGTGGTGCACCATGGTATTGTTCCGTTTCAAATCCATGCACGCATTTCTAAAAGTCGTACGACACTGTTTCGCCATTTCGGACGGATTTTGCACCTTGCACCGTGGATGTTGCACCCTGTAGATATCGATTATTCGGACGGCCATAACTTCTGCCTCGTTTAGAGTTAAGGGAGCCATAACCTGTCAAAACGAAGGCCTCGATGAGTTCTACGGCTTTGTCAGCTTTTAGCCGTCAACGGATAGATTAATGCCCAAAAAGGACAACCCGAATCTCAATCGGGTCACGTAAGTTTTTCATCCTTCGTTTTTTCGACGCTTGGATTGTTACGGTAAAACGGGATTGCCGTAGCTCGTCTTCGATTCACCATCGCTAGAGAGTGGTGCACCAAGGTTGTGTTCCATTTCAAATCCATGCACGCATTTCTAAAGGTCGTACGGCACTGTTTTGCCATTTCGGACGGATGTTGCACCTTGCACCGTGGATGTTGCACCCTATAGATATCGATTATTCGGACGGCCATAACTTCTGGCTCGTTTAGAGTTACAGGAGCCATAACCTGTCAAATCGAACGCCTCGATGAGTTCTACGGCTTTGACAGCTCTTAGCCGTAAACGGATAGATTAATGCCCAAAAAGGACAACCCGAATCCCAATCGGGTCACGTAAGTTTTTTACCCTTCGTTTTTTCGACACGTGGATTTTTACGGTAAAACGGGATTACCGTGGCTCGTCTTCGATTCACCATCGCTGGAGAGTGGTGCACCATGGTACTGTTCCATTTCAAATCCATGCACTCATTTCTAATAGTCGTACGGCAATGTTTCGCCATTTCGGAGGGATGTTGCACCTTGCACCATGGATGTTGCACCCTGTAGATATCGATTATTCGGACGGCCATAACATCTGGCTCGTTTAGAGTTACGGGAGCCATAACCTATCAAAAAGAAGGCCTCGATGAGTTCTACGGCTTTGAAAGCTTTCAGCCGTCAACGGATAGATTAATGCCCGAAAAGGACAAGCCGAATCTAAATCGGGTCACGTAAGTTTTTCACCCTTCGTTTTTTCGACACGTGGATTGTTACGGTAAAACGGGATTACCGTGGATCGTCTTCGATTCACCATCGCTGGAGAGTGGTGCACCATGGTACTGTTCCGTTTCAAATCCATGCACGCATTTCTAAAAGTCGTACGGCACTGTTTCGCCATTTCGGACGGATGTTGCACCTTGCACCGTGGATGTTGCACCCTATAGATATCGATTATTCGGACGGCCATAACTTCTGGCTCGTTTAGAGTTACGGGAGCCATAACCTATCAAATCGAAGGCCTCGATGAGTTCTACGGCTTTGACATCTTTCAGCCCTCAACAGATAGATTAATGCCCAAAAAGGACAACCCGAATCTCGATCGCGTCACGTAAGTTTTTCACCCTTCGTTTTTTCGACACGTGGATTTTTACGGTAAAACGGGATTACCGTGGCTCGTCTTCGATTCACCATCTCTAGAGAGTGGCGCACCATGGTACTGTTCCGTTTAAAATCCATGCACACATTTATAAAAGTCGTACGGCACTGTTTCGCCATTTCCGACGGATGTTGCATCTTGAACCGTGGATGTTGCACCATGTAGATATCGATTATTCGGATGGCTATAACTTCTGGCTCGTTTAGAGTTACGAGAGCCATAACCTGTAAAAACGAAGGCCTCGATGAGTGTTGAATATGCGCTTATATGTTTTTGTTTGATGATAATAAACATATATATTCATTTAAATGTATTTGGTAATGTACTATTTTGTTTTTCATAGATTAAATAAATATTTGTTGAATAAAATAAATTACACAGAATTTGAATTTGAATTCAAACAGAACAAGTTACACAGATTTTGAATTCAAACAGAAATTTTATTCAAACAAATATTTATTACAATCTTGAATAGTACAAATTCATGCTCTCACTATACGTATACATTTCTGATTACATCACGGTTACATCACAAATATTTTTACATTGATAACCTCACTACATATCACTCACACTCGTATTTTGTCTTCAACTGCATTCCAGTTTGAATCCAGCATCTGAGAAATCTGCAAAAATATTCACTAACGCAGTAAAATTGAAAAAGAAATATTTTTGCAATATAAAATGAAATACGATTTTTGAAAATATGATTTGCCTCAGTTATTTGGGTTGTTCGTCATCATTCACACTTGATTTCATCACAAAGTAGTGCACATAGATATTACAGGGACAGGTAGCCATAAGTGGCTGCAATACACACATGTACATTCATACACGTGTGCACTGCCTCGCCAACTCGTGTGCGCAGCCAACAAGAGCAAGTGTACAACAGTGTCAAGTTGCAAACAGTTCAAAGTTTCGACAAATCACAACAGACCAATTCCAAATGACTCAGTGAAGTCAAAGTATGCAACTACGTGACATAAATGCAACTACAACGATGCAAGCGAAGAACCAAAGTCAGTGGCAAGCTACAAACTGCAACGTCAAGTTCAGACCAAACAGTCGAAGACATGAATGCAACAAAGTTCACAAGTGCAGACACAAGGGCAGTAATACAAAGTAAAGTGGTAACAAACATGAAAGGAATCAAGTCAGTAAGGCAATGCACAAAGGAAGTAACAGTAAGAACAAAGACCATAGCAACTGCATAGCAACAGCAACAAGATCAAGTGACAACATAGAGCAGTCATAATGAAACTGCAGTGCAACTACAATGAACACCACTGACCAGTGAATACAAGAACAAGTTGAGATGCACAATGCTACCAAGTAAACAAACTCAAGATTACAGGGCAGTGGACAGTACAAGCCTGCAGAATGCAAATGGACTCGACCAAGTATACAAGTGCTACAAGCAGCAATGCGCAACTGCAGTGAAGCTACTGAAGGCAACATGAAGAAATGTACATGCACCAGTGATGAAAGCTACAAGATACACAAGTTTAGTTCATATACCAGTGATACAAATGCAACACAGTGGGAACAACAATGAATACTGCAACATGACCAAATGTCAAAACTGCATCAATCACAAATGCAATGCAAGTTGAGTAATGGGTGAACAGAACACCATGATATTCAGCTCAATGAATATTGTAACAACAAACTCAACCAAGACAAGACTGCATGTACACGAATGCATCAATAAACCAAACTGCAAGACCTCAAGTGACATGGTGAAGTAGCACAAAGTACAGTGCAACTTAAACCAATATAGCAGCAACTCCAAAACCAAAGTGAAATAGAATGCAGTGGACACAAACGATGAAGCAAAGCAATATGAACTGTCCAGTTACAACCACAAAGGCACAATGCATCAACATAACAGCAAAGACTACTTGCCACAATATCAAGTACATGAAGCAGTTCAAATCCAAGAATATATACAATGCAAATGTATGCAACAGTGTGATAGATCAAGTGACACTGGGAATCGAAAAAATGCAGACTAACAGCTACATCAAAAGCAAACAACAACTCACATGTTTGAAACCACTCGAGTGAAACAGTGGAGCCATAATTCGAAAGAAGCCGAAGCCCTAATTCAACAAAGAAATCGGCCATCAGTGTTTACAGTAGAATGAAGAAAAGAAGGAACGGGTCAAAACAACAGTGGATCGGGTTAATGAAAAACAAGGGGCCGGCCTTGTTCAATTATAAAAGGGCTTAAGTTTTTTTTGGTTCAATTATAAAGGGGTTTCTTAGTTATTTTATTTTGAGCAAAAATTACGCATTCAAGTTGTAGTTTAATTTTTGCTCCGGTTTTAATTTTGAAGTTTGTTTTTCTTTTCGAGTCGAAGAATTTGTAAATCACCACCTAGGGATTAGGTAGTGTCAGATTGTCTATTTAGAATTAGTTCAGTGAGCAGGGTGTGCGAGTTTGCAAAGCTCTATAGGCGGGAGCAGTGTTTGCGAGTGAGCGAAACTCTGTAGGCGGGAGCAGGGTGTGCGAGTCTAGTAGAGTGTTTGTGAGCGGGAGCAAAAGGGTCTACGAGTCTAGTAGAGTGTTTGTAAGCGTGATACTGTTTAATTCTAATAGAAATCTGGGAATGCAGCAGTAGGCAGGGGTTGCCGAAGCTGGGTAAATTTTGTGTGTGATTTACTTTTTAGCATATTTATTTCCGCTATTATACATTTCTGTGTTTTAATTCGAGAAAATTTGCTATAACCCTATTCACCCCCCCCCCCCCCTCTAGGGTTAATCTAGATCCTACAAGTGGTATCGGAGCCTGGTATTTTTATTTAACTCTAGAGTCTTGAGTCTACAAAATAATGCTTTTTCTGAGGGGCAATCTATCGTTAGGCCACCCATGTTTAACGGGAACGATTATGCTTATTGGAAAGTTAGGATGAGTATTTATCTTAGTTCCGTTGATTACGATGATTGGGATATTATTGAAACTGGCTATAAACCTCCCACTATAATCGTTGGTGGTACTGAGATTCCTAAACCTAAGGATAGGTGGAATGCTAACGATAAGAGATTGAAAACGACAAATGCTAAAGCCATGAATGCTTTGATATGTGCTCTTGATAAAAATGAATTTAATAGAATTTCTCATTGTACAACAGCACAGGAAATATGGCATACTTTGGAGGTGACACACGAAGGAACTTCTCAAGTCAAGGAGTCTCGGCTAGCCCTATTCAGCAACGAATACGAAAACTTTGTGATGGACAAAGGCGAGAGCATAAAGGATATGTTTGGACATTTTTCAACCTTGGTATACAATGCTAGAGCGCTTGGGAAGGTATTCACTGAGGTAGAGCTTGTGCGGAAGATACTACGAGTTTTACCAATGAACTTTGAGGCAAAAGTCACAGCAATCCAAGAATCAAAAGATCTGAGCAAACTAAGCATGGAGGAGTTGATTGGCAACTTGATGACATATGAGCTTGAGTTAAAAGCAAAGGAAGAATGCAACAACTCCGAACCAAAGAAGAAGACGATTGCCTTAAAGAGCAAAGAAGAAAGCGATGAAGAAGATCCAATTGAAGAGCTTGCAATGGCTGTCAATAATCTTAGAAGATGGTCTAGATTCAAGCCACGCAAGAAGAAAACAAAGGGCAATAGGTCAAAAGATTCCGAAAATTCCGATAGTGAACTGACATGTTATAACTGCAACAAGCCTGGCCACATCAAACCAAAATGTCCACTTCTCAAAAACAACAAAGGAAAGAAAAAGGCAAAGAAGGTATTTGCAGCAACTTGGGATGATGAAGAAGGAGAAGAAGCTTCGGATAGCAGCTCAGAGGAGGCTAACTTGTGTCTTATGGCGAAATCAAATTCAAATTCAAGCTCAGAGGAATCTAGTGAGGAAGGTGAGTATTCCTATAGAGATCTTGTTTTTATGTGTTCTGATCTTACTAAAGTAGTTGATGCTCTTGAATCTAAAATTGAAAAACTGAAAACTGATAGGAGAGAACTTGCTCGTAAAAATTTTAGGTTAGAAACTGAACTTGAAAATATTCAAAACCCAGAATGTAAAAGATGTAAAGTTTTAGATTCAGAATTGACAAGACTTAAGAATAACTCTGAGAATCTTGAAAAAGAAAACATGAATCTTAAGGAAACCATCGACACTAGGAAAAAGGATTTTATAAATCGATGCACCTCACTTGTCACTGAAAATACAACACTAAAAACCAAAGTCCAAAATCTTGAGAAATCTTTGAATAACTTTTCAAGAGGCGAAAAATCTTTCAACATGCTATTGGGAAATCAAATTTTTGCTAACAACAGAAAAGGACTTGGTTTTGGGAAAACACAAGCTGAGGATAATGCAAAAGGGAAAAGTATCTTTGATAAATGTGAAATAATTGGACATCATGTTGAAAATTGTAGTCATAGGAACAAGAACACAAAATTTATACAAGTTTGGGTTCCTAAGAATTCTACAAACAAATTTCATGTCTATTGGAACAAGAATAAAAGGACTAAACAAGTTTGGGTTCCAAAGGGTTTGTTTATTCATAATGCTTTTGCCACTAACAATCATGGACCTAGAAATAGGTCACAAAAATCTTTCATCGTGTAGGTGTGGTGGCAGGCTAAGGAACAACAACGGTGGTCTCTGGATTTTGGCTGTTCCAGAAACACAACGGGCAACATAGCAAAGTTCCTTAGCCTAGTATAAAGGTGACAGAATCACAATGGGCAATCACGAGAAATTATCGTAAAGGTAAAACAGGTGAAGGTATATTAAATGTGATAATCTGCACCATACTCTGAATTAAATCAGCCAAAATTGTGATAATGATGTGATGTCTTTAATTCTGACTTATTGATATGATTTTTCCTTTGACTTGTTCTTACTTTGATTTGTGCTTAAAAGTAGACCAACCATTCTTTCATCATTGAACTTAATATGTTTGGTCAAATGATGGTATTTTATTGATCCTTGATTACTCATGATATATTTTGACATTTTGGTCACTGCTTGTAAATTTGCACGATTTCAAACTCATATGAAAAAGGATTTTAAGAAATTGTTGAAAGTTCAAGAAATTGGTTTTGAAATAATTATGATGTTGATTGACTGTTGATTACTCATGAATATAATTGTTTATCCTATGGTTTTCTGAAATTAACACCATGTTATTTGTTTGAGTGTGAACATGGCTTCAATTCAAAATCCAAAGAATGTCATTTAAATTGTTGCTAAAATTGGGTTTGAAATTTTTGATGCACACTTCATGTCTGGTTTACCAAATCCAGTTAGTGATATTTTGGATTGAAAAAGAAATTCAGATGCAATTCATACTAGTAATCTAGTTGATAGAAAACTTACGAGTTGAACGTGATTTATTGTGAAACATTCATTTGCTGCATCGTTTTTTCAAAGAAAATATCTGCATATTTTTCACTTGAAATAATTTTTCATTTAGCAGAATTTTTTTTCTCATATAACCCCTTCGAGAAAATAATTGTTTGACCATATTTTCAGATTAGTTAATTTTGTTTGATTTTAAATGACAAATTTTGACTAATCCGACTCCCTACTAATTATAAAAAAAGATAAACAGTGATTGAAAAAGTGATAAGTGTTGATATTTAACATACATTACTCAAGAGAGTATATTTTAAAAACTTTCTTTAGGAATTAAAACAAGAATTATAAAACTTTTTGTTGGGTAAAGATTCCATGACCATTTGTATATCTATCATTATTTCTATCGACCATGTTTTATCAAATATTCAATATAGTTTGTCGATATGTGGTACTATAATCAGGAATCATTTGTTTTTCATGTCATATTTTTAAAAAAATAAAAATAAATATCCAAAGTATTCGCTCTCATTTAAAAGTCCTCACGGTTATGCATGGGTGAATTACTTGGATTTTTGATCATGTGCTTCCATGCGCATTTAAAAGTCCCTACGGTTATGCATGTATGGAAAGCATATCAAAATTAAATTGCTTAAATAGACAAGTTGATTCTAATCCCATTTAAAAGTCCTCACGGTCATGCGTGGTTAGAAGATACTTGATTTCATTTTTTAAAATTAAATTCGAATACTACTAATCTCATTTAAAAGTCCTAACGGTTATGCATGATTAGTAGATATTCAAATTCCTGAGAGAAATGTACCACAAGAAGATTCAACTGTATGATTTTATATGAACATCATATCCATCATTTCTAAAAGTGGAATATGCGCCTAACAAGGGTAATTATGGTTTTTGTTTGATTCTTATTGAAGTTTAATATTTATATTCAATTTGAGTTTAATGTTGGATTAATATCAATCACTTTATCTCTATTTTTCTCTAACACTATTATTCTTTTGCTGATAACAAAAGGGGGAGAGAAAAGTTAAGATTTTGTCAAATAGAATCAAGCAAAGGTCAAATAATTTTTCCAATGCATCTAGGCTATATTTCTATTTGTATGCATATATGTAGGGGGAGCATCATGTAGAGAGAAAGCATTTAAATAGGGGGAGCAATTAAAGTATATCATTGATCAAATACATTTAACACATGTACAAAATCTTAAATATATGTTTGTTATCATCAAAAGGGGGAGATTGTTGAATATGCGCTTATATGTTTTTGTTTGATGATAATAAACATATATATTCATTTAAATGTATTTGGTAATGTACTATTTTGTTTTTCATAGATTAAATAAATATTTGTTGAATAAAATAAATTACACAGAATTTGAATTTGAATTCAAACAGAACAAGTTACACAGATTTTGAATTCAAACAGAAATTTTATTCAAACAAATATTTATTACAATCTTGAATAGTACAAATTCATGCTCTCACTATACGTATACATTTCTGATTACATCACGATTACATTACAAATATTTTTACATTGATAACCTCACTACATATCACTCACACTCGTATTTTGTCTTCAACTGCATTCCAGTTTGAATCCAGCATCTGAGAAATCTGCAAAAATATTCACTAACGCAGTAAAATTGAAAAAGAAATATTTTTGCAATATAAAATGAAATACGATTTTTGAAAATATGATTTGCCTCAGTTATTTGGGTTGTTCGTCATCATTCACACTTGATTTCATCACAAAGTAGTGCACATAGATATTACAGGGACAGGTAGCCATAAGTGGCTGCAATACACACATGTACATTCATACACGTGTGCACTGCCTCGCCAACTCGTGTGCGCAGCCAACAAGAGCAAGTGTACAACAGTGTCAAGTTGCAAACAGTTCAAAGTTTCGACAAATCACAACAGACCAATTCCAAATGACTCAGTGAAGTCAAAGTATGCAACTACGTGACATAAATGCAACTACAACGATGCAAGCGAAGAACCAAAGTCAGTGGCAAGCTACAAACTGCAACGTCAAGTTCAGACCAAACAGTCGAAGACATGAATGCAACAAAGTTCACAAGTGCAGACACAAGGGAAGTAATACAAAGTAAAGTGGTAACAAACATGAAAGGAATCAAGTCAGTAAGGCAATGCACAAAGGAAGTAACAGTAAGAACAAAGACCATAGCAACTGCATAGCAACAGCAACAAGATCAAGTGACAACATAGAGCAGTCATAATGAAACTGCAGTGCAACTACAATGAACACCACTGACCAGTGAATACAAGAACAAGTTGAGATGCACAATGCTACCAAGTAAACAAACTCAAGATTACAGGGCAGTGGACAGTACAAGCCTGCAGAATGCAAATGGACTCGACCAAGTATACAAGTGCTACAAGCAGCAATGCGCAACTGCAGTGAAGCTACTGAAGGCAACATGAAGAAATGTACATGCACCAGTGATGAAAGCTACAAGATACACAAGTTTAGTTCATATACCAGTGATACAAATGCAACACAGTGGGAACAACAATGAATACTGCAACATGACCAAATGTCAAAACTGCATCAATCACAAATGCAATGCAAGTGGAGTAATGGGTGAACAGAACACCATGATATTCAGCTCAATGAATACTGTAACAACAAACTCAACCAAGACAAGACTGCATGTACATGAATGCATCAATAAACCAAACTGCAAGACCTCAAGTGACATGGTGAAATAGCACAAAGTACAGTGCAACTTAAACCAATATAGCAGCAACTCCAAAACCAAAGTGAAATAGAATGCAGTGGACACAAACGATGAAGCAAAGCAATATGAACTGTCCAGTTACAACCACAAAGGCACAATGCATCAACATAACAGCAAAGACTACTTGCCACAATATCAAGTACATGAAGCAGTTCAATTCCAAGAATATATACAATGCAAATGTATGCAACAGTGTGATAGATCAAGTGACACAGGGAATCGAAAAAATGCAGACTAACAGCTACATCAAAAGCAAACAACAACTCACATGTTTGAAACCACTCGAGTGAAACAGTGGAGCCATAAGAAATAAAGAAATGCAGATCAATGATATCAAGTCCAGTGATGTAAACAGTGAACAACGGTGCAATGTTCAAAAGGAGACTAGTGAAGATGGCCAGAGATGAAGACAGGGACAAACACAAGATGGTCGAAGCAGTGCCGAAGTCAGAATTTTCGAAAATAGGATGCTAAAGTCAAGTCAGAGAATTCAACAAAAATATTCGTCTTTGAAAAAGTCAGCAATGAAAAAGGGGAAGTTTTAATGCCGTGTGAATCAAGAAAATCGAACGCAACACAATCAAAGCCGTGCGTATCAAGGTGTAATTAAAATCAGGAAAGCATAATTTAGGAAAGTATCGAATCGATACAAGCAAAATCAAGTGTCCAGAATTCATATAAATACAATCCCAAAATCATCATCGGCTGTGGAGAAAATCGAATCAAATCCAAACACAAACCCAAGTTCATCATCGGCAATCGAGTTTGAGTTCTAAAATCACAAAAGCACAAACAAGCAAAGAATTTACATACCGCACCAGTAAAATCAATCATAAGAAGCAGCTGCTAACAATTCGCAACCTCGAAGTCGACGCAAATCAATCGTCAAAGAACGAGCAAGCCGAGCAACGCAATCTCAAAGTCAACCGAATCATCAGAGAACAAGTCGCGAAACATCAGAGAATGAGCACGAGCAAAGAGTATCAATTATCCAGAGCCGAAGCCCTAATTCGAAAGAAGCCGAAGCCCTAATTCAACAAAGAAATCGGCCATCAGTGTTTACAGTAGAAAGAAGAAAAGAAGGAACGGGTCAAAACAACAGTGGATCGGGTTAATGAAAAACAAGGGGCTGGCTTTGTTCAATTATAAAAGGGCTTAAGTTTTTTTTGGTTCAATTATAAAGGGGTTTCTTAGTTATTTTATTTTGAGCAAAAATTACGCATTCAAGTTGTAGTTTAATTTTTGCTCCGGTTTTAATTTTGAAGTTTGTTTTTCTTTTCGAGTCGAAGAATTTGTAAATTACCACCTAGGGATTAGGTAGTGTCAGATTGTCTATTTAGAATTAGTTCAGTGAGCAGGGTGTGCGAGTTTGCAAAGCTCTATAGGCGGGAGCAGTGTTTGCGAGTGAGCGAAACTCTATAGGCGGGAGCAGGGTGTGCGAGTCTAGTAGAGTGTTTGTGAGCGGGAGCAAAAGGGTCTGCGAGTCTAGTAGAGTGTTTGTAAGCGTGATACTGTTTAATTCTAATAGAAATCTGGGAATGCAGCAGTAGGCAGGGGTTGCCGAAGCTGGGTAAATTTTGTGTGTGATTTACTTTTCAGCATATTTATTTCTGCTATTATATATTTCTGTGTTTTAATTCGAGAAAATTTGCTATAACCCTATTCACCCCCCCCCCCTCTAGGGTTAATCTAGATCCTACAATGAGTTCTACGGCTTTGAAAGCTTTCAGCCGTCAACGGATAGATTAATGCCCAAAAAGGACAATCCGAATCTCAATCGGGTCACGTAAGTTTTTCACCCTTCGTTTTTTCGACACGTGGATTGTTACGGCAAAATGGGATTACCGTGGCTCGCCTTCGATTCACCATCTCTGGAGAGTGGTGCACCACGGTATTGTTCAGTTTGAAATCCATGCACGCATTTCTGAAAGTCGTACGGCACTGTTTCGCCATTTCGGACGGATGTTGCATCTTGAACCGTGGATGTTGCACCCTGTAGATATCGATTATTCGGACGGCCATAACTTCTGGCTCGTTTAGAGTTACGGGAGCCATAACCTGTCAAATAGGACTCGATGAGTTCTACGGCTTTGACAGCTTTCAGCCGTCAACGGATAGATTAATGCCCAAAAATGACAACCCGAATCTCAATCGGGTCACGTAAGTTTTTCACCCTTCGTTTTTTCGACACGTGGATTGTTACGGTAAAACGGGATTACCGTGGATCGTCTTCGATTCACCATCGCTGGAGAGTGGTGCACCATGGTACTGTTCCGTTTCAAATCCATGCACGCATTTCTAAAAGTCGTACGACACTGTTTCGCCATTTCGGATGGATGTTGCACCTTGCACCGTGGATGTTGCACCCTGTAGATATCGATTATTCGGACGGCCATAACTTCTGGCTCGTTTAGAGTTACGGGAGCCATAACCTGTCAAATCAAAGGCCTCGATGAGTTCTACGGCCTTGACAGCTTTCAGCCATCAACTGATAGATTAATGGCCAAAAAGGACAACCCGAATCTCAATCGAGTCACGTAAGTTTTTCATCCTTCGTTTTTTCGATACGTGGATTGTTACGGTAAAATGGGATTACCGTGCCTCGTCTTCGATTCACCATCGCTAGAGAGTGGCGCACCATGGTACTGTTCCGTTTTAAATCCATGCACGTATTTCTAAAAGTCGTACGGCACTGTTTCGCCATTTTGGTCGGATGTTGCATCTTGAACCGTGGATGTTGCACCCTGTAGATATCGATTATTCGGACGGCCATAACTTCAGGCTCGTTTAGAGTTACGGCAGCCATAATTTGTCAAAACGAAGGCCTCGATGAGTTCTACGGCTTTGAAAGCTTTCAGCCGTCAACGGATAGATTTATGCCCAAAAAGGACAACCCGAATCTCAATTGGGTCATGTAAGTTTTTCACCCTTCGTTTTTTCGACACGTGGATTGTTACGGTAAAACGGGATTACTGTGGCTCGTCTTCGATTCACCATCGCTGGAGAGTGGTGCACCATGGTATTGTTCAGTTTCAAATCCATGCACGTATTTCTAAAAGTCGTACGGTACTGTTTCGCCATTTTGGACGGATGTTGCATCTTGAACCGTGGATGTTGCACCCTGTGGATATCAATTATTCGGACGGCGATAATTTCTGACTCGTTTAGAGTTACGGGAGCCATAACCTGTCAAAAAGAAGGCCTCGATGAGTTCTACGGCTTTGACAGCTTTCAGCCGTCAACGGATAGATTAATGCCCAAAAAGGACAACCCGAATCTCAATTGGGTCACGTAAGTTTTTCACCCTTCGTTTTTTCGACACGTGGATTGTTACGGTAAAATGGGATTACCGTGGCTCGTCTTCGATTCACCATCGCTGGAGAGCGGTGCACCATGGTATTGTTCAGTTTCAAATCCATGCACGCATTTCTAAAAGTCGTACGACACTGTTTCGCCATTTCGGACGGATGTTGCATCTTGAACCGTGGATGTTGCACCCAGTAGATATCGATTATTCGGACGGATATAACTTCTGGCTCGTTTAGAGTTACGGGAGCCATAACCTGTCAAAAAGAAGGCCTCGATGAGTTCTACGGCTCTGACAGCTTTCAGCCGTCAAAGGATAGATTAATACCCAAAAAGGACAACTCGAATCTCAATCGGGTCACGTAAGTTTTTCACCCTTCGTTTTTTCGACACGTGGATTGTTACGGTAAAATGGGATTACCGTGGCTCGTCTTTGATTCACCATCGCTAGAGAGTGGTGCACCATGGTATTGTTCAGTTTCAAATCCATGCACGTATTTCTAAAAGTCATACGGCACTGTTTCGCAATTTTGGACGGATGCTGCACCTTGCACCGTGGATGTTGCACCCTGTAGATATCGATTATTCGGACGGCCATAACTTCTGGCTCATTTAGAGTTACGGGGCCATAACCTGTCAAAAAGAAGGCCTCGATGAGTTCTACGGCTTTGACAGCTTTCAACCGTCAACGGATAGATTAATGCCCAAAAAGGACAACCCGAATCTCAATTGGGTCACGTAAGTTTTTCACCCTTCGTTTTTTCGACACGTGGATTGTTACGGTAAAATGGGATTACCGTGGCTCGTCTTCGATTCACCATCGCTGGAGAGTGGTGCACCATGGTATTGTTCAGTTTCAAATCCATGCACGCATTTCTAAAAGTCGTACGGCACTGTTTCGCCATTTCGGACGGATGTTGCATCTTGAACCGTGGATGTTGCACCCAGTAGATATCGATTATTCGGACGGATATAACTTCTGGCTCGTTTAGAGTTACGGGAGCCATAACCTGTCAAAAAGAAGGCCTCGATGAGTTCTACGGCTTTGACAGCTTTCAGCCGTCAACGGATAGATTAATACCCAAAAAGGACAACTCGAATCTCAATCGGGTCACGTAAGTTTTTCACCCTTCGTTTTTTCGACACGTGGATTGTTACGGTAAAATGGGATTACCGTGGCTTGTCTTTGATTCACCATCGCTGGAGAGTGGTGCACCATGGTATTGTTCAGTTTCAAATCCATGCACGTATTTCTAAAAGTCGTACGGCACTGTTTCACAATTTTGGACGGATGTTGCACCTTGCACCGTGGATGTTGCACCCTGTAGATATCGATTATTCGGACGGCCATAACTTCTGGCTCATTTAGAGTTACGGGGCCATAACCTGTCAAAAAGAAGGCCTCGATGAGTTCTACGGCTTTGACAGCTTTCAGCCGTCAACGGATAGATTAATGCCCAAAAAGGACAACCCGAATCTCAATCGGGTCACGTAAGTTTTTCACCCTTCGTTTTTTCGACACGTGGATTGTTACGGTGAAACGGGATTACCGTGGCTCGTCTTCGATTCACCATCGCTGGAGAGTGGTGCACCATGGTATTGTTCCGTTTCAAATCCATGCACGCATTTCTAAAAGTCGTACGGCACTGTTTCGCCATTTGGGACGGATGTTGACCCTTGCACCGTGGATGTTGCACCCTGTAGATATCGATTATTCGGACGGCCATAACTTCTGGCTCGTTTGGAGTTCCGAGAGCCATAACCCTTCAAAACGAAGGCCTCGATGAGTTCTACGGCTTTGACAGCTTTCAGACGTCAACGGATAGATTAATCCCCAAAAAGGACAACCCGAATCTCAATCGGGTCACGTAAGTTTTTACCCTTCGTTTTTTCGAAACGTGGATTTTTACGGTAAAATGGGATTACCGTGGCTCGTCTTCGATTCACCATCGCTGGAGAGTGGTGCACCATGGAACTTTTCCGTTTCAAATCCATGCACGCATTTCTAAAAGTCGTACGGCACTGTTTCTCCATTTCGGACGGATGTTGCACCTTGCACCGTGGATGTTGCACCCTGTAGATATCGATTATTCGGACGGCCATAATTTCTGGCTCGTTTAGAGTTACGGGAGCCATAACCTGTCAAAACGAATGCCTCGATGAGTTCTATGGCTTTGACAGCTTTCAGCCTTCAACGGATAGATTAATGCCCAAAAAGGACAACCCGAATCTCAATCGGGTCACGTAAGTTTTTCACCCTTCGTTTTTTCGACACGTGAATTGTTACGGCGAAACCGGATTACCGTGGCTTGTCTTCGATTCACCATCGCTGGAGAGTGGTGCACCATGGTATTGTTCCGTTTCAAATCCATGCACGCATTTCTAAAAGTCGTACGGCACTGTTTCGCCATTTGGGACGGATGTTGCACCTTGCATCGTGGATGTTGCGCCCTGTAGATATCGATTATTCGGACGGCCATAACTTCTGGCTCGTTTAGAGTTACGGGAGCCATAACCTGTCAAAACGAATGCCTCGATGAGTTCTATGGCTTTGACAGCTTTCAGCCTTCAACGGATAGATTAATGCCCAAAAAGGACAACCCGAATCTCAATCGGGTCACGTAAGTTTTTCACCCTTCGTTTTTTCGACACGTGAATTGTTACGGCGAAACGGGATTACCGTGGCTCGTCTTCGATTCACCATCGCTGGAGAGTGGTGCACCATGGTATTGTTCCGTTTCAAATCCATGCACGCATTTCTAAAAGTCATACGGCACTGTTTCGCCACTTGGGACGGATGTTGCACCTTGCATCGTGGATCTTGCGCCCTGTAGATATCGATTATTTGGACGGCCATAACTTTTGGCTCGTTTGGAGTTACGGGAGCCATAACCCTTCAAAACGAAGGCCTTGATGAGTTCTACGGCTTTGACAGCTTTCAGCCGTCAACGGATAGATTAATGCACAAAAAGGACAACCCGAATCCCAATCGGGTCACGTAAGTTTTTACCCTTCGTTTTTTCGAAATGTGGATTTTTACGGTAAAACAGGATTACCGTGGCTCGTCTTCGATTCACCATCGCTGGAGAGTGGTGCACCATGGTACTATTCCGTTTCAAATCCATGCACGCATTTCTAAAAGTCGTACGGCACTTTTTCGCCATTTCGGACGGATGTTGCACCTTGCACCATGGATGTTGCACCCTGTAGATATCGATTATTCGGACGGCCATAACTTCTGGCTCGTTTAGATTTACGGGAGCCGTAACCTGTCAAAACGAAGGCCTCGATGAGTTCTACGGCTTTGACAGCTTTCAGCCGTCAACGGATAGATTAATGCCCAAAAAGGACAACCCGAATCTCAATCGGGTCACGTAAGTTTTTCACCCTTCATTTTTTCGACACGTGGATTGTTACGGCGAAACTGGATTACCGTGGCTCGTCTTCGATTCACCATCGCTGGAGAGTGGTGCACCATGGTATTGTTCCGTTTCAAATCCATGCACGCATTTCTAAAAGTCGTACGGCACTATTTCGCCGTTTGGGACGGATGTTGCACCTTGCACCGTGGATGTTGCACCCTGTAGATATCGATTACTCGGACGGCTATAACTTCTGGCTCGTTTGGAGTTACGGGAGCCATAACCCTTCAAAACGAAGGCCTCGATGAGTTATACGGCTTTGACGGCGTTCAGCTGTCAACGGATAGACTAATGCCCAAAAAGGACAACCCGAATCTCAATCGGGTCACGTAAGTTTTTACCCTTCGTTTTTTCGGAACGTGGATTTTTACGGTAAAACGGGATTACCGTGGCTCGTCTTCGATTCACCATCGCTGGAGAGTGGTGCACCATGGTACTGTTCCGTTTCAAATCCATGCACGCATTTTTAAAAGTCGTACGGCACTGTTTCGCCATTTCGGACGGATGTTGCACCTTGCACCGTGGATGTTGCACCCTGTAGATATCGATTATTCGGACGGCCATAACTTCTGGCTCGTTTGGAGTTCCGGGAGCCATAACCCTTCAAAACGAAGGCCTCGATGAGTTCTACGGCTTTGATAGCTTTCAGCCACCAACGGATAGATTAATGCCCAAAAAGGACAACCCGAATCTCAATCGGGCCACGTAAGTTTTTACCCTTCATTTTTTCGAAACGTGGATTTTTACGGTAAAACGGGATTGCCGTGGCTCGTCTTCGATTCACCATCGCTGGAGAGTGGTGTACCATGGTACTGTTCCGTTTCAAATCCATGCACACATTTCTAAAAGTCGTTGGCACTGTTTCGCCATTTCGGACGGATGTTGCACCTTGCACCGTGGATGTTGCACCCTGTAGATATCGATTATACGGACGGCCATAACTTCTGGCTCGTTTAGAGTTACGGGAGCCGTAACCTGTCAAAAAGAAGGTCTCGATGAGTTCTACGGCTTTGACAGCTTTCAGCCGTCAACGGATAGATTAATGCCCAAAAAGGACAACCCGAATCTCAATCGGGTCACGTAAGTTTTTCACCCTTCGTTTTTTCGACACGTGGATTGTTACGGTGAAACGGGATTACCATGGCTCGTCTTCGATTCACCATCGTTGGAGATTGGTGCACTATGGTATTGTTCCGTTTCAAATCCATGCACGTGTTTGCACCAAAATTGGTCACAAACACCCAATACCGTGAAAGCACCAGTGTATGAATATAAATTAGTGATATTCAAACACAAACAACAAATCTCAACAAATAATAGACAGCAATCCAAAAGTAAAGAACAGAGACACAAGTTTTATAGTGGTTCGGCTATCTCCGGCCTACGTCCACTCCAATTTCTTTTTTTTTATTGATTATCCTTGAAGATTACAAGTGATTACCACAGTTGTAGTGACCAAATCTGAAGAAAATTGCAGTAATGATGCTATGGTATAATTTTAGCAGCGTCTGGGCTTGCCTTTCCTCTCCAAATTTTCCGACCCCTTTTCTGAATGACCAGGGGCTCTATTTATAGGTGTGGAAGGCCGAAATCCCGCCTAAAACCTGGGGAGACTGCTTGGCACGTGAGGGGGGCCCACAGGCCCGTGTTCTCGGAATCCGTGCCCAGTTTGGGATCGATTCGAAGTGACGTTCGAATCGATCAAGAATCCATCCAATTGAGCTGAAATTTGGTGTGAACATTCTTCAACATGTATGTAAGCTCCTGTAAAAATTTCATTGCATTTGGATCAACGGTTTGGAAGATATGATCGATCCAAGTTCAAGAATCCGTGCGTCCTGAATGGTTCGAACCCATGCTTCGAAACCATCTACTTCGAAACCATCCTCTTCGAATCCATAGGGCCGACTCCTTCGAATCCATACCCTTCGAACCCATGCTGTTCGAATCCATGCTTTCTGAAGCCGCCTCCTTCGAGTCCATATCCTACGAGTCCATCCTCTTCGAATCCATCCCTTTCGAATTCTCGTCCTTCGAATCCATGTCCCTTGCTTCGTATCCATCATCTTCGAATCCATGTCCTCTTCGAATCCATCCCCTTCTTCGAATCCATGTCCACTTCGAATCCACCTCCTTCTTCGAATCCATGTCTACTTCGACTCCATCTCCTTCTTCGAATCCATGTCTACTTCGACTCCATCTCCATCTTCGAATCCATGTCTACTTCGACTCCATCTCCTTTGCATTGAAGCTACTCCTTTCGAACCCATCATGTTCCCATCGATTCGAAGCGTCATCGATGCGAACCTCCTGGGTTCGAACCTGATGGGTTCGAACCTGATGGGTTCGAACTACGTACTATTCCTACTTTGAATCCGTCATATTTCCTTCATACGAACTCCGATTAACCTGAAATTCGAAACATAGCCTTTCATAGTCCTTATCATCATTTCCAATCAATTTCGTCCTGATCGGAGTTCAACAAAATTTTGACGATATCCATTGTAGCCTTATCTCCAGTCCTGATATCCATAATTCCTTGCAAATTTGTTGATATCCCAGTTTTGACCAAAAAATGGGATAACAGCACGCATTTCTAAAAGTCATACGGCACTGTTTCGCCATTTGGGACGGATGTTGCAACTTGCACCGTGGATGTTGCACCCTGTAGATATCGATTATTCGGACGGCCATAACTTCTGGCTCGTTTGGAGTTACGGGAGCCATGACCCTTCAAAACGAAGGCCTCGATGAGTTTTACGGCTTTGACAACTTTCAGCCGTCAACGGATAGATTAATGCCCAAAAAGGAAAACCCGAATCTCAATCGGGTCACGTAAGTTTTTACCCTTCGTTTTTTCGAAACGTTTATTTTTACAGTAAAACGGGATTACCGTGGCTCGTCTTCGATTCGCCATCGCTGGAGAGTGGTGCACCATGGTACTGTTCCATTTCAAATCCATGCACGCATTTCTAAAAGTCGTACGGCACTGTTTCGCCATTTCGGACGGATGTTGCACCTTGCACCATGGATGTTGCACCCGGTAGATATCGATTATTCGGACGACCATAACTTCTGGCTCGTTTAGAGTTACGGGAGCCATAACCTGTCAAAACGAAGGCCTCGATGAGTTCTACGGCTTTGACAGCTTTCAGCCATCAACGGATAGATTAATGCCCAAAAAGGACAACCCGAATCTCAATTGGGTCACGTAAGTTTTTCACACGTGGATTTTTACGGTAAAACGGGATTACCGTGGCTCGTCTTCGATTCACCATCGCTGGAGAGTGGTGCACCATGGTACTATTCCGTTTCAAATCCTTGCACGCATTTCTAAAAGTCGTACGGCATTGTTTCGCCATTTCGGACGGATGTTGCACCTTGCACCGTGGATGTTGCACCCTATAGATATCGATTATTCGGACGGCCATAACTTCTGGCTCGTTTATAGTTACGGGAGCCATAACCTGTCAAAAAGAAGGCCTCGATGAGTTCTACGGCTTTGACAGCTTTCAGCCGTCAACAGATAGATTAATGCCCAAAAAGGACAACCCGAATCTCAATCGGGTCACGTAAGTTTTTCACCATTCGTTTTTTCGACATGTGGATTGTTACGGTGAAACGGGATTGCCAAGGCTCGTCTTCGATTCACCATCGCTGGAGAGTGGTGCACCATGGTATTGTTCCGTTTCAAATCCATGCACGCATTTCTAAAAGTCGTACGGCACAGTTTCACCATTTGGGACGGATGTTGCACCTTGCACCGTGGATGTTGCACCCTGTAGATATCGATTATTCGAACGGCCATAACTTCTGGCTCGTTTGGAGTTACGGGAGCCATAACCCCTCAAAACGAAGGTCTCGATGAGTTCTACGGCTTTGACAGCTTTCAGCCGTCAACGGATAGATTAATGCCCAAAAAGGACAACCCGAATCTCAATCGGGTCACGTAAGTTTTTACCGTTCGTTTTTTCGAAACGTGGATTTTTACAGTAAAACGGGATTACCGTGGCTCGTCTTCGATTCGCCATCGCTGGAGAGTGGTGCACCATGGTACTGTTCCGTTTCAAATCCATGCACGCTGTTTGCGTAAAAAATGGCCGCAAACACCCAAAGTCGTATGAGTTGGTTGATTTTATGTTGTATTTAGTGATTTGGATGATTTATGCAAATATATGAAAAACAGGGACTAAACTGTAAAAGACACACAGATTTATAGTGGTTCGGCAAGAACGTGCCTACGTCCACTTTATATGTTATTCTCCTTTTTTCCTTCAGATTACAAGTACAAAGCTTTGATTACAAGTATCTAAAGTTGTTTGAGAGTTCCTTCCAGGCTTGAGCTCTCAAACTTTTTTGCCATTGTTGTACCCCTGCCCCTCTATTTATAGAGTGAGGTAGGGGGCAGGGGTCTTGGATGTATATTGCTGTTGGTGGGCCTGGGCTGATGCAATCTGGACTGGCAATTCTGGTTCGGCGAAGCTCGGTTCGGTCGTAGCTGGGATGGTTGGACCGGTGGTTTACTTGGTAGTGGATGGAAAGGAGGTTGGCTCGGTGGAGTTGGTCCGGCCATGAATGGTCCGGTGACGGTGGTCCAGTTGTAGGTTGTAAGGCAGTTGGCTCGGCGTTAGTTGGTGTGGGCTTTGGTCCGGCAATGGAGGAGAGGAGTGCGGTTCGGTGCGAGTGTGGTTCGGTGCCACCTTGGATTTGATTCGGTGGTTACTTGATTCGGTGGTTACTTGGTTCAGTTGATGGTGAGTTCTCGTGGTTGGTTCGGCATGAAGCAGCAGGGAGTTGGTTCGGTAGCATATGCCGAATGAACTTGTGCATGTGAATGCCGAATGAGACTGTATGCTTGCATAGCCGAATGAACTTGAGGGTATAAGGCCGAATGAACCTGGTATTTGGGAACTCTGGACTTAGATACGCTTGCTGGTTGCTTCTTCTTAGCTCGATCGTGGTGGAGATGCGCTCAACATTGATATTCCAGTTTTGACCAAAAAATGGGATAACACTTTGCCCCCCAAAATATGCCTTGCGGTAGGAAGGCGTGTTTTGTAATGCCATGAGCTGGATGTTCATATCCTGTCATCAACCTGTAAAGAACTTGATAGTTTATATGGCCCCAACTGATGACCGTTCGGGATCGAGCTATTTGGGATGAAGCGCGGCCGTTCATGGTCAAGCGCCTAACTTCAAATGACGATCGTTCGTGATCAAGTCATTCGAGGGAAAGTGCGACCCTGCGCGGTCAAGCGCGTAAATCCATGCGTCGATCGTACGGGATCGAGTCATCTGCAGTGAAATGTGACCGTTCAAGGTCAAGCGCTTTACTTCAAATGACGACCGTTTGGGATCGAGTCATTCGAGGTAAAGTGCGACAGTGCGCGGTCGAGTGGCGACCGTTCAAGGTCAAGCGCTTAACTTCAAATGACGACCGTTCGCGATCGAGTCATTCGAGGTAAAGTGCGACAGTGCGCGGTCGAGTCTGTATGTCCACGCGTCGATCGTTCGAGACCGAGCCATTTGTGATGAAATGTGACCGTTCAGGGTCAAGCGCCTAACTTCAAATGACGATCGTTTGTGATCAAGTCATTCGAGGTAAGGTGCGACAGTGTGCGGTCAAGTGGCGGTCCTCAAATGACGACCGTTCGCGATCAAGCCATTTGAGGTAAGGTGAGTTGTGGGTGGCGGACCTCAAATGACGACCGTTCGCGATCGAGCCATTTGAGGTAAGGTGAGTTGTGCCGTTCGAGGCGAGTTGTGCCGTTCGAGGCGAGTTGTGCCGTTCGAGGCGAGTTGTGATCGTTCGCGATCGAGTGCCGTTCGAGGCATGTTGTGACTGTTCGAAGTCGGGTGCCGTTCGAGGCGAGTTGTGACTGTTCGAAGTCGGGTGCCGTTCGAGGCGAATGAGTGTGCCCGGGGGGGACTTAATATTATCAGTGTTGGAGTTATTGTTTGGAGGAGCTTTCGAATCAAAGACTTCGGCAGTTCGTTGCCATGCAATAGGTGGTGCTCGAGGACCGTTCGCGATCCAACGGGCATACAAGTAAATAACTTTTCCATGGAATTGTAAATGTTAAAGCAATAGTACCTTACAGCAGAAATGTCCAAACAGGAAGAATTCAAATGTTCAAATCGAAACAAAAGCAAAGCAAGGATGTCAAAGTGTAAGTTCCCACCCCGAAGCAGTCAATGATCATTCAGAGCATGCCTGGAGATCGTTCGCGATCTCGTACATGTGTAAATGATTTAATTGCTTTAGTGGAAGCTTACGACTTGTTCATCGTTATTTTAATCAAGCAATCAATGGATAATCAAATGGTGCCCTGATCCAGGGTCACCTCTAGCTGATGTAGAGGGTGGTCGCTCTGGCTCCACCGCTGGAGTTCGCCTCCTCACATACTGAAGGAGCATACCGTTCCTGATAAGCCCTTCCACCTCGTCCTTCAAATGCCTACAATCATTAGTGTTATGACCATTCAATTCATGAAATACACAAAACTTATCTGATTTTCTTTCGTCAGAGGTTGGATCCCTTCGCATTGGTCTACGATACGGAACCTGCCCCTTGGTATTCTGATAAATCCGTTCCAAACTCTCATTCAACTCTGAATAGGTGGTGAATCGTGGCTCTCTTCGTAGCCACTTTGTCCTGTCATCATTATCCTCAGCCTTTCTTTTTCCTTTGCTAGTCTCCGCACCCTTTCCAGGTGGGTTTCCGCTCTTGATTGTGTAAACGTCATCTTCTTCCTCTCTTTCTGCACTAGCATCTTCCAAACGCAGAAACTTTTCAGCCTCGTGATAGAATTCTCCCAGATTCATAGGCGGGTCCTTGGTTAATGAATTCTTGAACTCTGTGTTACCAGCTATTCCAGATACAGCTGCCATCATGACCATAGCTGGATCTGGTCGATCCACTGATGCTGCTGCCGCATTAAATCGCGTTAGGAAGCTCCTCAAAGTCTCTCCAGTTTTCTGTTTCAAGGTTGCCAAAGTCATCACATTCTTGGGTCTCGCAATATGAACCCTGAATTGCCTCATGAATCTCTCAGTTAAATCTGCCCATGTTCCTATGGAGCCGCTCTCCAGTTGTCTAAACCATAACGCTGCAATGTCCGTCAAATACAGTGGAAAGCATCGGGCCATAACCTCCTCTGATGCCCCCAGCACTTCCATATGTCTCATATACTTCGTTAGATGGACCGTGGGGTCCGTTTTCCCGTTGTACATGTCCAATGATGGTAGCTTGAATTCTGGTGGGTTCCTAGCCATCCTGATCGCGGAAGAAAAAGGACTCCTGTTTACATCTTCCAAGTCTCTGTTTACTAAACCGCCTCTCATAGCTCTTCTAACCATCTCTGCTAATCTGTCGTTGTCTCCAAGCTGTAGTTCTCGTTCACTGTCTTCGACCTGCCCCCCAAGTCCACGGGAGTTTCCATGTGTATGCCTCCTTGGCTGAACGTTCATTCCTCTATTGCTACCAGGTGGTTCGGATGCCCCCATCTCACTTCCCGGGGTCGGATCAACATGCTCTGCGTGAGTGCCCCCTAGCTCTGGTGCTGCACCAGATGGTCCTGCTCCGTTCTGAATTCCAGCCGCTCCTTGGATCTGTGCTCCAATTTGCCCAATTTGTTGAAGTAAGTTCTGGATCATCTCTTCTTGCCTTCTCATCATGACCTCCATCTCATCCCTAGTGATGAAGATCGACGCTTGATTCCCTCTTGAGGAAGCCTCTTGACTTCCTTGGTGTTCACTTCTCTCTGGCCTTTGCCTTTTACTTGTTTGTCTCGTCATAACTCTTAGATCTGAACTCTTAGATTTTCAAATTCAACTTCTGTCCGTGTAGCGGAAGCTGGTTCTTCTCAGTGAAAGCACCAAAATGTTTGCGTAAAAAATGGCCGCAAACACCCAAAGTCGTATGAGTTGGTTGATTTTATGTTGTATTTAGTGATTTGGATGATTTATGCAAATATATGAAAAACAGGGACTAAACTGTAAAAGACACACAGATTTATAGTGGTTCGGCAAGAACGTGCCTACGTCCACTTTATATGTTATTCTCCTTTTTTCCTTCAGATTACAAGTACAAAGCTTTGATTACAAGTATCTAAAGTTGTTTGAGAGTTCCTTCCAGGCTTGAGCTCTCAAACTTTTTTGCCATTGTTGTATCCCTGCCCCTCTATTTATAGAGTGAGGTAGGGGGCAGGGGTCTTGGATGTATATTGCTGTTGGTGGGCCTGGGCTGATGCAATCTGGACTGGCAATTCTGGTTCGGCGAAGCTCGGTTCGGTCGTAGCTGGGATGGTTGGACCGGTGGTTTACTTGGTAGTGGATGGAAAGGAGGTTGGCTCGGTGGAGTTGGTCCGGCCATGAATGGTCCGGTGACGGTGGTCCGGTTGTAGGTTGTAAGGCAGTTGGCTCGGCGTTAGTTGGTGTGGGCTTTGGTCCGGCAATGGAGGAGAGGAGTGCGGTTCGGTGCGAGTGTGGTTCGGTGCCACCTTGGATTTGATTCGGTGGTTACTTGATTCGGTGGTTACTTGGTTCAGTTGATGGTGAGTTCTCGTGGTTGGTTCGGCATGAGGCAGCAGGGAGTTGGTTCGGTAGCATATGCCGAATGAACTTGTGCATGTGAATGCCGAATGAGACTGTATGCTTGCATAGCCGAATGAACTTGAGGGTATAAGGCCGAATGAACCTGGTATTTGGGAACTCTGGACTTAGATACGCTTGCTGGTTGCTTCTTCTTAGCTCGATCGTGGTGGAGATGCGCTCAACATTGATATTCCAGTTTTGACCAAAAAATGGGATAACACACGCATTTCTAAAAGTCGTACGGCACTGTTTCGCCATTTCGGACGGATGTTGCACCTTGCACCGTGGATGTTGCACCCTGTAGATATCGATTATTCGGACGGCCATAACTTTTGGCTCGTTTAGAGTTACGGGAGCCATAACCTGTCAAAACGAAGGCCTCGATGAGTTCTATGGCTTTGACAGCTTTCAGCCATCAACGGATAGATTAATGCCCAAAAAGGACAACCCGAATCTCAATCGGGTCACGTAAGTTTTTCACACGTGGATTTTTACGGTAAAACGGGATTACCGTGGCTCGTCTTCGATTCACCATCGCTGGAGAGTGGTGCACCATGGTACTGTTCCTTTTCAAATCCTTGCACGCATTTCTAAAAGTCGTACGGCACTGTTTCGCCTTTTCGAACGGATGTTGCACCTTGCACCGTGGATGTTGCACCCTGTAGATATCGATTATTCGGACGGCCATAACTTCTGGCTCGTTTAGAGTTACGGGAGCCATAACCTGTCAAAAAGAAGGTCTCGATGAGTTCTACGGCTTTGACTGCTTTCAGCCGTCAACGGATAGATTAATGCCCAGAAAGGACAACCCGAATCTCAATCGGGTCACGTAAGTTTTTCACACGTGGATTTTTACGGTAAAACGGGATTACCGTGGCTCGTCTTCGATTCACCATCGCTGGAGAGTGGTGCACCATGGTACTGTTCCGTTTCAAATCCTTGCATGCATTTCTAAAAGTCGTACGGCACTGTTTCGCCATTTCGGACGGATGTTGCACCTTGCACCGTGTATGTTGCACCCTGTAGATATCGATTATTCGGACGGCCATAACTTCTGGCTCGTTTATAGTTACGGGAGCCATAACCTGTCAAAAAGAAGGCCTCGATGAGTTCTACAGCTTTGACAGCTTTCAGCCGTCAACAGATAGATTAATGCCCAAAAAGGACAACCCGAATCTCAATCGGGTCACGTAAGTTTTTCACCATTCGTTTTTTCGGCACGTGGATTGTTACGGTGAAACGGGATTGCCAAGGCTCGTCTTCGATTCACCATCGCTGGAGAGTGGTGCACTATGGTATTGTTCCGTTTCAAATCCATGCACGCATTTCTAAAAGTCGTACGGCACAGTTTCGCCATTTGGGACGGATGTTGCACCTTGCACCGTGGATGTTGCACCCTGTAGACATCGATTATTCGGACGGCCATAACTTCTGGCTCATTTGGAGTTACGGGAGCCATAAACCTTCAAAACGAAGGCCTCGATGAGTTCCATGACTTTGATAG
Source organism: Allium cepa (assembly GCA_030765085.1). Classification (NCBI taxonomy): domain Eukaryota; kingdom Viridiplantae; phylum Streptophyta; class Magnoliopsida; order Asparagales; family Amaryllidaceae; genus Allium; species Allium cepa. Next base: position 249,214,500 of record CM060930.1, read on the forward strand.
CTTTCAGCTGTCAACGGATAGATTAATGCCCAAAAAGGACAATCCGAATCTCAATCGGGTCACGTAAGTTTTTACCCTTCGTTTTTTCGAAACGTGGATTTTTACAGTAAAACGGGATTACTGTGGCTCGTCTTCCATTCGCCATTGCTGGAGAGTAGTGCACCATGGTACTGTTCCGTTTCAAATCCATGCACGCATTTCTAAAAGTCGTACGGCACTGTTTCGCCATTTCGGACGGATGTTGCACCTTGCACCGTGGATGTTGCACCCTATAGATATCGATTATTCGGACGGCCATAACTTTTGGCTCGTTTAGAGTTACGGGAGCCATAACCTGTCAAAACGAAGGCCTCGATGAGTTCTATGGCTTTGACAGCTTTCAGCCATCAACGGATAGATTAATGCCCAAAAAGGACAACCCGAATCTCAATCGGGTCACGTAAGTTTTTCACACGTGGATTTTTACGGTAAAACGGGATTACCGTGGCTCGTCTTCGATTCACCATCGCTGGAGAGTGGTGCACCATGGTACTGTTCCTTTTCAAATCCTTGCACGCATTTCTAAAAGTCGTACGGCACTGTTTCGCCATTTCGGACGGATGTTGCACCTTGCACCGTGGATGTTGCTCCCTGTAGATATCGATTATTCGGAAGGCCATAACTTCTGGCTCGTTTAAAGTTACGGGAGCCATAACCTGTCAAAAAGAAGGCCTCGATGGGTTCTACGGCTTTGACAGCTTTCAGCCGTCAACGGATAGATTAATGCCCAAAAAGGACAACCCGAATCTCAATCGGGTCACGTAAGCTTTCACCGTTCGTTTTTTCGACACGTGGATTGTTACGGTGAAACGGGATTACCATGGCTCGTCTTCGATTCACCATCGCTGGAGAGTGGTGCACCATGGTATTGTTGCATTTCAAATCCATGCACGCATTTCTAAAAGTCGTACGGCACTGTTTCGCCATTTGGGACGGATGTTGCACCTTGCACCGTGGATGTTGCACCCTGTAGATATCGATTATTCGGACGGCCATAACTTCTGGCTCGTTTGGAGTTACGGGAGCCATAAACCTTCAAAACGAAGGCATCGATGAGTTCTACGGCTTTGACAGCCTTCAGCCGTCAACGGATAGATTAATGCCCAAAAAGGACAACCCGAATCTCAATCGGGTCACATAAGTTTTTACCCTTCGTTTTTTCGAAACGTGGATTTTTACAGTAAAATGGGATTACCGTGGCTCGTCTTCGATTCGCCATCGCTGGAGAGTGGTGCACCATGGTACTGTTCCGTTTCAAATCCATGCATGCATTTCTAAAAGTCGTACGGCACTGTTTCGCCATTTCGGACGGATGTTGCACCTTGCACCGTAGATGTTGCACCATTTAAATATCGATTATTCGGACGACCATAACTTCTGGCTCGTTTAGAGTTACGGGAGCCATAACCTGTCAAAACGAAGGCCTCGATGAGTTCTACGGCTTTGACTGCTTTCAGCCATCAACGGATAGATTAATGCCCAAAAAGGACAACCCGAATCTCAATCGGGTCACGTAAGTTTTATACACGTGGATTTTTACGGTAAAACGGGATTATCGTGGCTCGTCTTCGATTCACCATCGCTGAAGAGTGGTGCACCATGGTACTGTTCCGTTTCAAATCCTTGCACGCATTTCTAAAAGTCGTACGGCACTGTTTCGCCATTTCGGACGGATGTTGCACCTTGCACCGTGGATGTTGCTCCCTGTAGATATCGATTATTCGGGCGGCCATAACTTCTGGCTCGTTTAGAGTTACGGGAGCCATAACCTATCAAAAAGAAGGCCTCGATGAGTTCTACGGCTTTGACAGCTTTCAGCCGTCAACGGATAGATTAATGCCCAAAAAGGACAACCGAATCTCAATCGGGTCACGTAAGTTTTTCGCCCTTCGTTTTTTCGACACGTGGATTGTTACGGTGAAACGGGATTACCATGGCTCGTCTTCGATTCACCATCGCTGGAGAGTGGTGCACCATGGTATTGTTCCGTTTCTAATCCATGCATGCATTTCTAAAAGTCGTAAGGCACTGTTTCGCCATTTGGGACGGATGTTGCACCTTGCATCGTGGATGTTGCACCCTGTAGATATCGATTATTCGGACGGCCATAACTTCTGGCTCGTTTGGAGTTACGGGAGCCATAACCCTTCAAAACGAAGGCCTCAATGAGTTCTACGGCTTTGACAGCTTTCAGCCGTTAACGGATAGATTAATGCCCAAAAAGGACAACCCGAATCTCAATCGGGTCACGTAAGTTTTTACCTTTCGTTTTTTCGAAACGTGGATTTTTACGGTAAAACGGGGTTACCGTGGCTCGTCTTCGATTCACCATCGCTGGAGAGTGGTGCACCTTGGTACTGTTCCGTTTCAAATCCATGCGCGCATTTCTAAAAGTCGTACGACACTGTTTCGCCATTTCGGACGGATGTTGCACCTTGCACCGTGGATGTTGCACCCTGTAGATATCGATTATTCGGACGGCCATAACTTCTGGCACGTTTAGAGTTACGGAAGCCATAACCTGTCAAAACGAAGGCCTCGATGAGTTCTACGGCTTGGACAGCTTTCAGCCGTCAACGTATAGATTAATGCCCAAAAAGTACAACCCGAATCTCAATCGGGTGACGTAAGTTTTTCACACGTGGATTTTTACGGTAAAACGGGATTACCGTGGCTCGTCTTCGATTCACCATCGCTGGAGAGTGGTACACCATGGTATTGTTCCGTTTCAAATCCATGCACGCTTTTCTAAAAGTCGTACGGCACTGTTTCGCCATTTGGGACGGATGTTGCACCTTGCACCGTGGATGTTGCACCCTGCAGATATCGATTATTCGGACGGCCATAACTTCTGGCTCGTTTAGAGTTACGGGAGCCATAACCTGTCAAAACGAAGGCCTCGATGAGTTCTACGGCTTTGATAGCTTTTAGCCGTCAACGGATAGATTAATGCCCAAAAAGGACAACCCGAATCTCAATCGGGTCACGTAAGTTTTTCACCCTTCGTTCTTTCGACACGTGGAATGTTACGGTAAAACGGGATTACCGTGGCTCGTCTTTGATTCACCATCGCTGGAGAGTGGTGCACCATGGTATAGTTCCGTTTCAAATCCATGCACGCATTTCTAAAATTCGTACGGCACTGTTTCGCCATTTCGGACGGATGTTGCACCTTGCACCGTGGATGTTGCACCCTGTAGATATCTATTATTTGGACGGCCATAACTTCTGGCTCGTTTAGATTTACAAGAGCCATAACCTATCAAAACGAAGGCCTTGATGAGTTCTACGGCTTTGACAGCTTTCAGCCGTCGACGGGTAGATTAATGCCCAAAAAGGACAACCCGAATCTCAATCGGGTCACGTAAGTTTTTCACCCTTCGTTTTTTCGACACGTGGATTTTTACGGTAAAACAGGATTACCATGGCTCGTCTTCGATTCACCATCGCTGGAGAGTGGTGCACCATGGTACTGTTCCGTTTCAAATCCGAGCATGCATTTCTAAAAGTCGTACGGCACTGTTTCGCCATTTCTGACGGATGCTGCACCTTGCACCATGGATGTTGCACCCGGTAGATATCGATTATTCGGACGGCCATAACTTCTGTCTCGTTTAGAGTTACGGGAGCCATAACCTGTCAAAATGAAGGCCTCGATGATTTCTACGGCTTTGACAGCTTTCAGTAGTCAACGGATAGATTAATGCCCGAAAAGGACAACCCGAATCTCAATCGGGTCACGTAAGTTTTTTACCCTTCGTTTTTTCGACACGTGGATTTTTACGGTAAAACGGGATTACCGTGGCTCGTCTTCGATTCACCATCACTGGAGAGTGGTGCACCATGGTACTGTTCCATTTTAAATCCATGCACGCATTTTTAAAAGTCATACGGCACTGTTTCGCCATTTCGGACGGATGTTGCACATTGAACCATGGATGTTGCACCCTGTAGATATCGATTATTCGGACGACCATAACTTCTGGGTCGTTTAGAGTTACGGGAGCCATAACCTATCAAAACGAAGGCCTCGATGAGTTCTACTGCTTTTACAGCTTTCAGTCGTCAATGGATAGATTAATGCCCAAAAAGGACAACTCGAATCTCGATCGGGTCACGTAAGTTTTTTACCCTTCGTTTTTTCGACACGTGGATTTTTACGGTAAAACGGAATTACCGTGGCTCGTCTTCAATCCACCATCGCTGGAGAGTGGTGCACTATGGTACTGTTCCGTTTCAAATCCATGCACGCATTTCTAAAAGTCGTACGGCACTGCTTCGCCATTTCGGACGGATGTTGCACCTTGCACCGTGGATGTTGCACCCTGTAGATATCGATTATTCGGACGGCCATAACTTCTGGCTCGTTTAGATTTACAGGAGCCATAACCTGTCAAAACGAAGGCCTCGATGAGTTCTACGGCTTTGACAGCTTTCAGCCGTCAACGGATAGATTAATGCCCAAAAAGGACAACCCGAATCTCAATTGGGTCACGTAAGTGTTTACCCTTCGTTTTTTCGAAACGTGGATTTTTACGGTAAAACGAGATTACCGTGGCTCGTCTTCGATTCACCATCGCTGGAGAGTGGTACACCATGGTACTATTCCGTTTCAAATCCATGCACGCATTTCTAAAATTCGTACGGCACTGTTTCGCCATTTCAGACGGATGTTGCACCTTGCACCGTGGATGTTGCACCCAGTAGATATCGATTATTCGGACGGCCATAACTTCTGGCTCGTTTAGAGTTACGGGAGCCATAACCTGTCAAAACGAAGGCCTCGATGAGTTCTACAGCTTTGCCAGCTTTCAGCCGACAATGGATAGATTAATGCCCATAAAGGACAACCCGAATCTCAATCGGGTCTCGTAAGTTTTTGACCCTTCTTTTTTTCGACAAGTGGATTTTTACGGTAAAACTGGATTACCGTGGCTCGTCTTCGATTCACCATCGCTAGAGAGTGGTGCACCATGGTACTGTTCCGTTTCAAATCCATGCACGCATTTCTAAAAGTCATACGGCGCCGTTTCGCCATTTCGGACGGATGTTGCACCTTGCACCGTGGATGTTGCACCCTGTAGGTATCAATTATTCGGACGGCCATAACTTCTGGCTCGTTTAGAGTTATGGGAGCCATAACCTTCCAAAAAGAAGGCCGCGATGAGTTCTACGGCTTTGACAGCTTTCAGACGTAAACGGATAGTTTAATGCCCAAAAAGGACAACCCGAATCTCCATCTAGTCACGTAAGTTTTTTACCCTTCGTTTTTTCGACACGTGGATTTTTACGGTAAAACGGGATTACCTTGGCTCGTCTTCGATTCACCATCGCTGGAGAGTGGTGCACCATGGTACTATTCTTTTTCAAATCCAAGCGCGCATTTCTAAAAGTTGTACGGCACTATATCGCCATTTCTGACGGATGTTGCACCTTGCACCGTGGATGTTGCACCCTGTAGATATCGATTATTCGGACGGCCATAACTTCTGTCTCGTTTAGAGTTACGGGAGCCATAACCTGTCAAAACGAAGTACTCGATTAGTTCTACGGCTTTGACAGCTTCAAGCCGTCAACGGATAGATTAATGCCCAAAAAGGACAACCCGAATCTCAATCGGGTCAAGTAGGTTTTTTACCATTCGTTTTTTGGAAACGTGGATTTTTACGGTAAAACGGGATAACCGTGGCTCGTCTTCGATTCATCATCGCTGGAGAGTGGTGCACCATGGTACTGTTCCGTTTGAAATCCACGCACGCATTTCTAAAAATCGTACGGCACTTTTTCGCCATTTCGGACGGATGTTGCATCTTGAACCGTGAATGTTGTACCCTGTAGATATCGATTATTCGGACGGCCATAACTTCTGGCTCGTTTAGAGTTACGGGAGCCATAACCTGTCAAAACGAAGGCCTCGATGAGTTCTACGGCTTTGACAGCTTTCAGCCGTCAACGGATAGACTAATGCCCAAAAAGCACAACCCGAATCTCAATCGGGTCCCGTAAGTTTTTTACACTTCGTTTTTTCGACACGTGAATTTTTACGGTAAAATGGGATTACCGTGGCTCGTCTTCGATTCACCATCGCTGGAGAGTGGTGCACCATGGTACTGTTCTGTTTCAAATCCATGCATACATTTCTAAAAGTCGTACGGCACTGTTTCGCCATTTCGGACGGATGTTGCACCTTGCACCGTGGATGTTGCACCCTGTAGATATCGATTATTCGGACGGCCATAACTTCTGGCTCGTTTAGAATTACGGAAGCCATAACCTGTCAAAACGAAGGCCTCGATGATTTCTATGGCTTTCACAGCTTTCAGCCATCAACGGATAGATTAATGCCCAAAAAGGACAAACCGAATCTCAATCGGGTCACGTAAGTTTTTACCCTTCGTTTTTTCGAAACGTGGATTTTTACGGTAAAACGGGATTACCGTGGCTCATCTTCGATTCACCGTCGCTGGAGAGTGGTGCACCATGGTACTGTTCCATTTCAAATCCATGCACGCATTTCTAAAAGTCGTACGGCACTGTTTCGCCATTTCGGACGGATGTTGCACCTTGCACCGTGGATGTTGCACCCTGTAGATATCGATTATTCGGACGGCCATAACTTCTGGCTCGTTTAGATTTACGGGAGCCATAACCTGTCAAAACAAAGACTTCGATGAGTTCTACGGCTTTGACAGCTTTCAGCCGTCAACGGATAGATTAATGCCCAAAAAGGACAACCCGAATCTCAATCGGGTCACGTAAGTTTTTACCCTTCGTTTTTTCGAAACGTGGATTTTTACGGTAAAATGGGATTACCGTGGCTCGTCTTCGATTCACCGTCGCTGAAGAGTGGTGCACCATGGTGCTGTTCCATTTCAAATCCATGCACGCATTTCTAAAAGTCGTACGGCACTGTTTCGCCATTTCGGACGGATGTTGCACCTTGCACCGTGGATGTTGCACCCCGTAGATATCGACAATTCGGAGGGCCATAACTTCTGGCTCGTTTAGAGTTACGGGAGCCATAACCTGTCAAAACGAAGGCCTCGATGAGTTCTACATCTTTGCCAGCTTTCAGCCGTCAGCGGATAGATTAATGCCCAAAAAGGACAACCCGAATCTCAATCGGGTCTCATAAGTTTTTGACCCTTCTTTTTTTCGACACGTGGATTTTTACGGTAAAACGGGATTACCGTGGCTCGTCTTCGATTCACCATAGCTGGAGAGTGGTGCATCATGGTACTATTCCGTTTCAAATTCATGCACTATTTCTAAAAGTCATACGGCTCCGTTTCGCCATTTCGGATGGATGTTGCACCTTGCACCGTGGATGTTGCACCCAGTAGATATCGATTATTCGGACGGCCATAACTTCTGGCTCATTTAGAGTTATGGGAGCCATAACCTGTCAAAAAGAAGGCCGCGATGAGTTCTACGGCTTGGGCAGCTTTCAGACGTAAACGGATAGATTAATGCCAAAAGGACAACCCGAATCTCAATCGGGTCACGTAAGTTTTTTACCCTTCGTTTTTTCGACACGTGGATTTTTACGGTAAAACGAGATTACCTTGGCTCGTCTTCGATTCACCATCGCTGGAGAGTGGTGCACCATGGTACTGTTCCGTTTCAAACCCAAGCATGCATTTCTAAAAGTTGTATGGCAATGTATCGCCATTTCTGACGGATGTTGCACCTTGCACCGTGGATGTTGCACCCAGTAGATATCGATTATTCGGATGGCAATAACTTCTGTCTCGTTTAGAGTTACGGGAGCCATAACCTGTCAAAACAAAGTACTCGATTAGTTCTATGGCTTTGACAGCTTTCAGCCATCAACGGATAGATTAATGCCCAAAAAGGACAACCCGAATCTCAATCGGGTCACGTAGGTTTTTTACCATTCGTTTTTTCGAAACGTGGATTTTTATGGTAAAACGGGATAACCATGGCTCGTCTTCGATTCATCATCGCTGGAGAGTGGTACACCATGGTACTGTTCCGTTTGAAATCCATGCACGCATTTCTAAAAATCGTACGGCACTTTTTCGCCATTTCGGACGGATGTTGCATCTTGAACCGTGGATGTTGCACCCTGTAGATATCGATTATTCGGACGGCCATAACTTCTGGCTCATTAAGAGTTACGGGAGCCATAACCTGTCAAAATGAAGGACTCAATGGTTTCTACAGCTTTCACAGCTTTCAGCCATCAACGGATAGATTAATGCCCAAAAAGGACAACCCGAATCTCAATCGGGTCACGTAAGTTTTTACCCTTCATTTTTTCGAAACGTGGATTTTTATGGTAAAACGGGATTACCGTGGCTCGTCTTCGATTCACCATCGCTGGAGAGTGGTGCTCCATGGTACTGTTCCGTTTCAAATCCATGCACACATTTCTAAGAGTCGTACGACACTGTTTCGCCATTTCGGACGGATGTTGCACCTTGCACCGTGGATGTTGCACCCTGTAGATATCGATTATTCGGACGGCCATAACTTCTGGCTCGTTTAGAGTTACGGAAGCCATAACCTGTCAAAACGAAGGCCTCGATGATTTCTACGGCTTTCACAGCTTTCAGCTATCAACGGATAGATTAATGCCCAAAAAGGACAACCCGAATCTCAATCGGGTCACGTATGTTTTTACCCTTCATTTTTTCGAAACGTGGATTTTTACGGTAAAACGGGATTACCGTGGCTCGTCTTCGATTCACCGTCGCTGGAGAGTGGTGCACCATGGTACTATTCCGTTTCAAATCCACGCACGCATTTCTAAAAGTCGTACGGCACTGTTTCGCCGTTTCGGACGGATGTTGCACCTTGCACCGTGGATGTTGCACCCTGTAGATATCGATTATTCGGACGGCCATAACTTCTGGCTCATTTAGAGTTACGGGAGCCACAACCTGTCAAAACGAAGGCCTCGATGAGTTATATGGCTTTGACAGCTTTCAGCCGTCAACGGATAGATTAATGCCCAAAAAGGACAACCCGAATCTCAATCGGGTCACGTAAGTTTTCACCCTTCGTTTTTTCGAAACGTGGATTTTTACGGTAAAACGGGATTACCGTGGCTCGTCTTCGATTCACTGTCGCTGGAGAGTGGTGCACCATGGTACTATTCCGTTTCAAATCCATGCACGCATTTCTAAAAGTCGTACGGCACTGTTTCGCCATTTCGGACGGATGTTGCACCTTGCACCGTGGATGTTGCACCCTGTAGATATCGATTATTCGGACGGTCATAACTTCTGGCTCGTTTAGAGTTACGGGAGCTATAACCTGTCAAAACGTAGGCCTCGATAGTTCTACAGTTTTGCCAGCTTTCAGCAGTCAGCGGAGAGATTAATGCCCAAAAAGGACAACCTGAATCTCAATCGGGTCTCGTAAGTTTTTGACCCTTCTTTTTTGCGACACGTGGATTTTTACGGTAAAACGGGATTACCGTGGCTCGTCTTCGATTCACCATCGCTGGAGAGTGGTGCATCATGGTACTGTTCCGTTTCAAATCCATGCACGCATTTCTAAAAGTCATACGGCACCGTTTCGCCATTTCGGACGGATGTTGCACCTTGCACCGTGGATGTTGCACCCTGTAGATATCGATTATTTGGACGGCCATAACTTCTGGCTTGTTTAGAGTTATGGGGGCCATAACCTGTCAAAAAGAAGGTCGCGATGATTTCTACGGCTTTGACAGTTTTCAGACATAAACGGATAGATTAATGCCCAAAAAGGACAACCCGAATCTCAATCGGGTTGCGTAAGTTTTTTACCCTTCGTTTTTTCGACACGTGGATTTTTACGGTACAACGGGATTATCTTGGCTCATCTTCGATTCACCATCGCTGGAGAGTGGTGCACCATGGTACTGTTCCGTTTCAAATCCAAGCACGTATTTCTAAAAGTCGTACGGCACTGTTTCGCCATTTCGGACGGATGTTGCACCATGCACCGTGGATGTTGCACCCTGTAGATATCGATTATTCGGACGGCCATAACTTCTGGCTCGTTTAGAGTTACGGAAGCCATAACCTGTCAAAACGAAGGCCTCGATGATTTCTACGGCTTTCACAGCTTTCAGCCGTCAACGGATAAATTAATTCCCAAAAAGGACAACCCGAATCTCAATCGGGTCACGTAAATTTTTACCCTTCGTTTTTTCGAAACGTGGATTTTTACGGTAAAATGGGATTACCGTGGCTCATCTTCGATTCACCGTTGCTGGAGAGTGGTGCACCATGGTACTGTTCCGTTTCAAATCCATGCAGCATTTCTAAAAGTCGTACGGCACTGTTTCGCCATTTCGGAAGGATGTTGCACCTTGCACCGTGGATGTTGCACCCTATAGATATCGATTATTCGGACGGACATAACTTCTGGCTCGTTTAGAGTTACGGGAGCCATAATCAGTCAAAAAGAAGGCCTCGATGAGTTCTACGGTTTTGATAGCTTTCAGCCGTCAACGGATAGATTAATCCCCAAAAAGGACAACTCGAATCTCAATCGGGTAACGTAAGTTTTTCACCCTTCGTTTTTTCGACACGTGGATTTTTACGGTAAAACGGGATTACCGTGGTTCGTCTTCGATTCACCATCGCTGGAGAGTGGTGCACCATGGTACTGTTTCGTTTCTAATCCATGCACGCATTTCTAAAAGTCATACGGCACTGTTTCGCCATTTCGGACGGATGTTGCACCTTGCACCGTGGATGTTGCACCCTGTGGATATCGATTATTAGGACGGCCATAACTTCTGGCTGGTTTAGAGTTACGGGAGCCATATCCTGTCAAAACGAAGGCCTCGATGAGTTCTATGTCTTTGACAGCTTTCAGCCGTCAACGGATAGATTAATGCCCAAAAAGCACAACCCGAATCTCAATCGGGTCACGTAAGTTTTTCACACGTGGATTTTTACGGTAAAATGGGATAACCGTGGCTCGTCTTCGATTCACCATCGCTGGAGGGTGGTGCACCATGGTACTGTTCTGTTTCAAATCCATGCACGCATTTCTAAAATTCGTACGGCACTGTTTCGCCATTTCGGACGGATGTTGCATCTTGAACCGTGGATGTTGCAACCTGTAGATATCGATTATTCGGACGATCATAACTTCTGGCTCGTTTAGAGTTACAGGAGCGATAACCTGTCAAAATGAAGGCCTCGATGAGTTCTACGGCTTTGACAGCTTTTAGCCGTCAACGGATAGATTAATGCCCAAAAAGGACAACCCGAATCTCAATCGGGTCATGTAAGTTTTTCACCCTTCGTTTTTTCGACACGTGGATTGTTACGGTAAAACAGCATTACCGTGGCTCGTCTTTGATTCACTATCGCTGGAGAGTGGTGCACCATGGTATTATTCCATTTCAAATCCATGCACGCATTTTTAAAAGTCGTACGGCACTGTTTCGCCATTTCGGACGGATGTTGCACCTTGCACCATGGATGTTGCACCCTGTAGATATCTATTATTCGGACGGCGATAACTTCTGGCTCGTTTAGATTTACAGGAGCCATAACCTGTCAAAAAGAAGGCCTTGATGAGTTCTACGGCTTTGACAGCTGTTTACTTAAAAAATGGTCACAAACACCCAATACCGTGAAACCACCAGTGTATGAATATAAATCAGCGATATTCAAACACAAATCACAGATCTCAGCAAATAACCCAAATACGTTTGCACAAAAGATGGGCAAACAACTCCAATTTGTATGATTTAGTTGATTTTATGTTGTTCGTAATGATTTAGGTGGTTTATGCAAATACGTAAAAAGCAGGGACTGAACTGTAAAAGACACACAGATTTATAGTGGTTCGGCCAAAATGTGCCTACGTCCACTTTATATGTTATTCTCCTTTTCCAATCCGATTACGAGTACAAAGCTTGTAGTACAAGTGTATGAAAGTTGTTTGAAAGTTCCTTCCAGGTTTGAGCTCTCAAACTTCTCCTCCATTGTTGTACCCCTGCCCCTTTATTTATAGAGTGAGGCTGGGGGCGGAGGTCTTGGATGTTTTATAGCTGTTGGTGGGCTTGGGCTGATGCTATCTGGCCTTGCAGCATTCTGGTTCGGCAGCGTCTTGGTTCGGCGGTGAGTGGTAACATGGGTGATTCGGCAGGTAGTGGAGATAGGGGTTCGGTGGTAGGTTGGACCGGTGGTAGCGTGGAGATGGAGCTGGACCGGTGGTTGGTTCGGTAGTATGGTAGGTAGAGGAGGTTGGTTCGGCAGTAGTTAGTCCGGCAGTAGTTAGTCCGGCAGCAGGTTCGGTATTGTTGGTTCGGTAGGTAGTGGAGACAAGGGTGATTCGGCAGTGGAATGGAGGCAGGGGTGATTCGGCAGTGGCGTGGAGAGGTGGTGGTTCGGTGAGGGTACTACCGAATGGAGCTTATAGAATGCCGAATGATCCCTTCATATTCGAGAATGCCGAATGAGCCTTCGGATCCGAGAATGCCGAATGAACTAGGGGGAGTTCGAATACCGAACGAACTCTTGCCTCGCTTCCAATCGATTTTCAATCCCGACATCTATCATTCCTTGCCAGTTTGTTGATATTCTAGTTTTGACCAAAAAATGGGATAACACTTTGCCCTCCAAACATGCCTTGTGATAACAAGGCGTGTTTTGAATAGTTCCGAATCCAATATCCAAGGTCCATAGCCATATCGGCAGAGTAGATCATCCTTGACTGCTCCGAGTCGATATCCAATTCTAAATCCAATAACCAAAGCTTGAGCCAATTCCATGTCCATCCGAACTCGACAACCGAGCCCCAAACCATCTTTATCTAATAACCAATAACCGAATCCAGGACCTCTCTGGGTCGATATCCAAATCCATAACCTCTCCAGGCTCTTGCCAAGCGCAATCCACACCTGACGGTCGTGATCCAGTGTCCCTAGACGTTAAGCTGGCCTCCTCGTGTTCTTGTCAAGCGTAATCCACACATGACGACCTTGGTCCAGTGTCCCTGGATGTTGAGCTAACCTCTCCGGGTTCTTGCCAAGCGCAATTCACACTTGACGATCTTGGTCCAGTGTCCCTGGACGTTGAGCTAACCTCTCCGAGTTCTTGCCAAGCGTAATCCACACTTGACGACCTTGGCCCAGCGTCCCTGGGCACTGTACAATGCCATGGCTTAAGTCCTAAGCCGAATCCTGGTCTCTCCGGACCCTTGCCGAGCATAGTCCATACTCGACGACCTGAAAATAACAATTGATAATATAGGGCCTAAGTCCTAGGCCGAATCCTGGTCACTCCGGACCCTTGCCGAGCATAGTCCATACTCGACGACCTGAATGAGTCAATTTACCACGTTCGGGCAAAGCGACTCACCCCTTGCCAGGCATAATCCATACCCGACGACCGTTTATCAAAAATCAGATAAAAATCCAATCAAAATCCAATCCAAAATCCAAATCCAAATCCAAATCCAAAATCCAAATCCAGAATCCAAATCCGAAAATCCAAATCCAGAATCCAAATTCAAAATCCAAATCCAAAACCAGAAAACTAGAAATCCAAATCAGCATCCAAAGTTGAAAATAATCGTCCAGAGGAAAATCCAAATCAAAAGGCGAGAAAAACCAGGAGCTCAATCCAAGCTCCAAAACCGAAAACCAAAAAGAAAAGCAGTGTCCAATCCAAAAGCAAAAGATAAATTTCACAAACCATAGCATCGCAGCTTATTATCATTCAGAGCATGCCTAGGGGCCATCTCCGTCACCGTACATGTGTAAATGACTTGGTTGCTTGCCAATAGTTTGCTACTTATTTCATATTAACCTGGTCAAGGGACGATCAACCGACCAACATTCCTGGGCCTCCCACCATCGTAGCTTGAGGCAGGCGGCGGTTGCTCCTGCCTCGCTGTTGCATTCCGAGGTCCAACATATTGTGGCAGCTGTCCATTCCTCACATGCTCCTCAATTATGTCCTTTAAGTGCCTGCAGCTGTTGGTGTCGTGTCCATCCAAATCATGGAAGTGACAGTGCCTTCCCGATGTCCTTTCCCGTTCTGTTGGTTCTCTCCTAGCCGGCCTCCGATAGTGAAGGCGATTTCGAGTATCCAGGTATATCCGCTCCAAAGTCTCGTTCAATCCTGTGTATGTGGAAAACTTTGGATCCTTCCATTGCTTCCTAGCATTTCCAGAATCACCGTCCAACTTCCTTTTTCCTTTGTCTTTATCCGAACCATTGCTGGATGGTCCTCCCACCTCAACTGCATTAACCTTTTTCAATTTTAAATCCGTACTCGCATCTTCTTGTCGAAGGAACCTTTCTGCCTCATGAAAGAATTCGTCGAGATTCCGTGGGGGATCTCGTATCAGAGATACCTTGAAATCCGAGTTCTCCCTGACTCCTGATACTGCTGCCATTAAAACCATCGATGGATCGGGACGATCCACCGAAGCAACTGCGGCACTGAATCGAGTTAGAAAAGCTCTAAGTGATTCATCCATCCTTTGCCTTACCGATGTCAATGTCATCACGTTCTTCGGTCTCTTGACATGAACCCGAAACTGTCCCAAAAACCTTTCCACCAATTCCCTCCAAGTCCTGATAGATCCTTCTTCCAGCTGCCTGAACCACATCGCAGCTAAGTCCGTCAAGTACAAAGGGAAGCATCGGGCCATCACCTCCTCTGATGCCCCCAGCACCTCCATGTGTCTGGTGTATCTCATCAAGTGATCCGTAGGGTCTTCCTTGCCATTGTATACCCCCACGCTAGGTAGCTTGAACTTAGGTGGATTTTGAGCCATCCTTATTTCCCGAGTGAACGGACTCCTATTTACTCCTTCCAAGTCCGTTGGTCAAACCACCTCGCACAGTCTTCCTGATTATATCTACCAATCCACCGTTGTCTGTCGGAGGTTGCCCCCGAGGGAACTCCGGTACATACTCTTCGTGTAGCTCGTTAGTAGCAACGTTGGTTCTAGCCTGTTGAACTCCTTCCAAAGGTTCTCCTGTGTTGAATCCTGTGGGCCTGCCCCCAAGCCCTTGTTGATTGCCACCTGGCTCCGTATCCTGTCCTTCATTGGGTTCCGTAACCCTAGCTTCTTGTCCTGCATCCACCGCCGTTGTAGCTGTTCCTAAGTTCTGCATCCCTGCAGCTCTCATTTTCTCTAAGAAAGTTTGCATCATTTCCTGTTGACTTTTCAACAACCTCTCTTGCAGTGAATTTGTTATGGCTTCCATTTCATCCCGGGTTATGTAGATCGAAGCCGGTCCTTCCTCACCTCTGGAGGATGCTTGTTGACTTCCTCCTTGTTGGCTTCTCTCAGCCCTTAGCCTTCTACTGTTTTGCCTAGTCATTGTCTTCCAAATCCAAACTTCTATCCGATGTAGCGGGTGCTGGTCCTTCTCAGTGAAAGCACCAAAATGTTTGCGTAAAAAATGGTCACAAACACCCAATACCGTGAAAGCACCAGTGTATGAATATAAATCAGCGATATTCAAACACAAATCACGTATCTCAGCAAATAACCCAAATACGTTTGCACAAAAGATGGGCAAACAACTCCAAGTTGTATGATTTAGTTGATTTTATGTTGTTCGTAATTATTTAGGTGGTTTATGCAAATACGTAAAAAGCAGAGACTGAACTGTAAAAGACACACAGATTTATAGTGGTTCGGCCAAAATGTGCCTACGTCCACTTTATATGTTATTCTCCTTTTCCAATCCGATTACGAGTACAAAGCTTGTAGTACAAGTGTATGAAAGTTGTTTGAAAGTTCCTTCCAGGTTTGATCTCTCAAACTTCTCCCCCATTGTTGTACCCCTGCCCCTTTATTTATAGAGTGAGGCTGGGGGCGGAGGTCTTGGATGTATATAGCTGCTGGTGGGCTTGGGCTGATGCAATCTGGCCTTGCAGCATTCTGGTTCGGCAGCGTCTTGGTTCGGCGGTGAGTGGTAACATGGGTGATTCGGCAGGTAGTGGAGATAGGGGTTCGGTGGTAGGTTGGACCGGTGGTAGCGTGGAGATGGAGCTGGACCGGTGGTTGGTTCGGTAGTATGGTAGGTAGAGGAGGTTGGTTCGGCAGTAGTTAGTCCGGCAGCAGGTTCGGTATGGTTGGTTCGGTAGGTAGTGGAGACAAGGGTGATTCGGCAGTGGAATGGAGGCAGGGGTGATTCGGCAGTGGCGTGGAGAGGTGGTGGTTCGGTGAGGGTACTACCGAATGGAGCTTATAGAATGCCGAATGATCCCTTCATACTCGAGAATGCCGAATGAGCCTTCGGATCCGAGAATGCCGAATGAACCAGGGGGAGTTCGAATACCGAACGAACTCTTGCCTCGCTTCCAATCGATTTTCAATCCCGACATCCATCATTCCTTGCCAGTTTGTTGATATTCTAGTTTTGACCAAAAAATGGGATAACAACAGCTTTCAGCCGTCGACGGATAGATTAATGCCCAAAAAGGACAACCCGAATCTCAATCGGGTCACGTAAGTTTTTCACTCTTCATTTTTTCGACACGTGGATTTTTACGGTAAAACTGGATTACCGTGGCTCGTCTTTGATTCACCATCGCTGGAGAGTGGTGCACCATGGTATTGTTCCGTTTCAAATCCATGCACGCATTTTTAAAAGTCGTACGGCACTGTTTCGCCATTTCTGACGGATGTTGCACCGTGCACCGGGGATGTTGCACCCTGTAGATATCGATTATTCGGACGGCCATAACTTCTGTCTCGTTTAGAGTTACGGGAGCCATAACCCGTCAAAACGAAGGCCTCGATGAGTTATACGGCTTTGACAGCTTTCAGCCGTCAACGGATAGATTAATGCCCAAAAAGGACAACCCGAATCTCAATCGGGTCACGTAAGTTTTTTACCATTCGTTTTTTCGAAACGTGGATTTTCACGATAAAACGGGATAACCGTGGCTCGTCTTCGATTCACCATCGCTGGAGTGTGGTGCACCATGGTACTATTCCGTTTTAAATCCATGCACGCATTTCTAAAAGAACGGCACTGTTTCACCATTTCGGACGGATGTTGCACCTTCAACCGTGGATGTTGCACCATGTAGATATCGATTATTCGGGCGGCCATAACTTCTGGCTCGTTTAGAGTTACGGGAGCCATAACCTGTCAAAATGAAGGCCTCGATGAGTTCTACGGCTTTGACAGCTTTTAGCCGTCAACGGATAGATTAATGCCAAAAAGGACAACCCAAATCTCAATCGGGTCACGTAAGTTTTTTACCCTTCGTTTTTTCGACACGTGGATTTTTACGATAAAACGGAAATACCGTGGCTCGTCTTCGATCCACCATCGCTGGAGAGTGGTGCACCATGGTACTGTTCCGTTTCAAATCCATGCACGCATTTCTAAAAGTCGTACGACACTGTTTCGCCATTTCAGACGGATGTTGCACCTTGCACCGTGGATGTTGCACCCTGTAGATATCGATTATTCGGACGACCATAACTTCTGGCTCGTTTAGAGTTATGGGAGCCATAACCTGTCTAAACCAAGGCCTCGATGAGTTCTACATCTTTGACAGCTTTCAGCCGTCAACGGATAGATTAATGCCCAAAAAGGACAACCTGAATCTCAATCGGGTCACGTAAGTTTTTACCCTTCGTTTTTTCGAAACGTGGATTTTTACGGTAAAATGGGATTACCGTGGCTCGTCTTCGATTAACCGTCGCTGGAGAGTGGTGCACCACGGTACTGTTCTGTTTCAAATCCATGCACGCATTTCTAAAATTCGTATGACACTGTTTCGCCATTACGGACGGATGTTGCACCTTGCACCGTGGATGTTGCACCCTGTAGATATCGATTATTCGGACGACCATAACTTCTGGCTCGTTTAGAGTTACGGGAGCCATAACCTGTCAAAAAGAAGGCCGCGATGAGTTCTACTGCTTTGATAGCTTTCAGCCGTAAACGGATAGATTAATGCCCAAAAAGGACAACCCGGATCTCAATCGGGTCACGTAAGTTTTTTACCCTTCGTTTTTTCGACACGTGGATTTTTACGGTAAAACGGGATTACCGTGGCTCGTCTTCGATTCTCCTTCGCTGGAGAGTGGTGCACCATGGTACTGTTCCATTTCAAATCCATGCAAGCATTTCTAAAAGTCGTACGGCACTGTTTCGCCATTTCGTACGGATGTTGCACCTTGCACCGTGGATGTTGCACCCTATAGATATCGATTATTCAGACGGCCATAACTTCTGGCTCGTTTAGAGTTACGGGAGCCATAACCTGTCAAAACGAAGGCCTCGATGAATTCTACGGCTTTGACAGCTTTCAGCCTTCAACGGATAGATTAATGCCCAAAAAGGACAACCCGAATCTCAATCGGGTCACGTAAGTTTTTCACCCTTCGTTTTTTCGACACGTGAATTGTTATGGCGAAACGGGATTACCGTGGCTCGTCTTCGATTCACAATTGCTGGAGAGTGGTGCACCATGGTACTGTTCCGTTTCAAATCCATGCACGTATTTCTAAAAGTCATACGGCACTGTTTCGCCATTTCGGACGGATGTTGCACCTTGCACCGTGGATGTTGCACCCTGTAGATATCGATTATTCGGACGGCCATAACTTCTGGCTCGTTTAGAGTTACGGGAGCCATAAGCTGTCAAAACGAAGGCCTCGATGAGTTCTACGGTTTTGACAGCTTTCAGCCGTCAACGGATAGATTAATGCCCAAAAAGGACAACCCGAATCTCAATCGGGTAAAGTAAGTTTTTCACCCTTCGTTTTTTCGACACGTAGATTTTTACGGTAAAACGGGATTACCTTGGTTCGTCTTCGATTCACCATCGCTGGAGAGCGGTGCACCATGGTACTGTTCCGTTTCAAATCTATGCACGCATTTCTAACAGTCATACGGCACTGTTTCGCCATTTCGGACGGATGTTGCACCTTGCACCGTGGATGTTGCACCCTGTAGATATCGATTATTTGGACGGCCATAACTTCTGGCTCGTTTAGAGTTCTAGGAGCCATAACCTGTCAAAACGAAGGCCGCGATGATTTCTATGGCTTTGACAGCTTTCAGACGTAAACGGATAGATTAATGCCCAAAAATGATAACCCGAATCTCAATGGGGTCACGTAAGTTTTTTACCCTTCGTTTTTTCGACACGTGGATTTTTACGGTAAAACGGGATTACCGTAGCTCGTCTTCGATTCACCATCGCTGTAGAGTGGTGCACCATGGTACTGTTCCGTTTCAAATCCATGCACACATTTCTAAAAGCCGTACGGCACTGTTTCGCCATTTCAGACGGATGTTGCACCTTGCACCGTGGATGTTGCACACTTTAGATACCGATTATTCGGACGGCCATAACTTCTGGCTCGTTTAGAGTTACGGAAGCCATAACCTGTCAAAACGAAGGCCTCGATGAGTTCTACGGCTTTGATAGCTTTCAGCCGTCAACGGATAGATTAATGCCCAAAAAGGACAACCCGAATCTCAATCGGGTCACGTAAGTTTTCTACCCTTCGTTTTTTCGACACGTGGATTTCTACGGTAAAACGGGATTACCGTGGCTCGTCTTCGATTCACCATCGCTGGAGAGTGGTGCACCATGGTACTGTTCCGTTTCAAATCCAAGCACGCATTTCTAAAAGTTGTACGGCACTGTTTCGCCATTTCGGACGGATGTTGCACCTTGCACCGTGGATGTTGCACCCTATAGATATCGATTATTCCGACGGCCATAACTTCTGTCTCGTTTAGAGTTACGGGAGCCATAACCTGTGAAAACGAAGGCCTCGATGAGTTCTACGGCTTTGACTGCTTTCAGCCGTCAATGGATAGATTAATGACCAAAAAGGACAACCCGAATCTCAATCGGGTCACGTAAGTTTTTCACACTTCGTTTTTTCGACACGTGTATTTTTATGGTAAAACGGGATTACCGTGGCTCGTCTTCGATTCACCATCGATGGAGAGTGGTGCAACAGGGTACTGTTCCATTTCAAATCCATGCACGCATTTCTAAAAGTCGTACGGCACTGTTTCGCCATTTCGGACGGATGTTGCACCATGCACCGTGAATGTTGCACCCTGTAGATATCGATTATTAGGACGGCCATAACTTCTGGCTCGTTTAGAGTTACGGGAGCCATAACCTGTCAAAACAAAGGCCGCGGTGAGTTCTACGGCTTTGACAGCTTTCATCCATAAACGGATAGATTAATGCCCAAAAAGAACAACCCGAATCTCAATCGGGTCACGTAAGTTTTTCACACTTTGTTTTTTCGACACGTGGATTTTTACGGTAAAACGGATTACCGTGGCTCGTCTTCAATTCACCATCGCTGGAGAGTGGTGCACCATGGTACTGTTCCGTTTCAAATCCATGCACGCATTTGTAAAAGTCGTACGGCATTGTTTCTCCATTTCGGACGGATGTTGCACCTTGCACCGTGGATGTTGCACCCTGTAGATATCGATTATTCGGACGGCCATAACTTCTGGCTCGTTTAGAGTTACGGGAGCCATAACCTGTCAAAACGAAGGCCGCGACGAGTTCTACGGCTTTGACAGCTTTCAGCCATAAACGGATAAATTAATGCCCAAAAAGGACAACCCGAATCTCAATCGGGTCACGTAAGTTTTTTACCCTTCGTTTTTTCGACACGTGGATTTTTACGGTAAAAAGGGATTACCGTGGATCGTCTTCGATTCACCAACGCTGGAGAGTGGTGCACCATGGTACTGTTCCATTTCAAAACCATGCACGCATTTCTAAAAGTTGTACGGCACTGTTTCGCCATTTCGGACGGATTTTGCACCGTGCAACGTGGATGTTGCACCCTGTAGACATCGATTATTCGGACGGCCATGACTTCTGGCTCGTTTAGAGTTACGGGGGCCATAACCTGTCAAATCGAAGGCCTCGATGAGCTCTACGGCTTTGACAGCTTTCAGCCGTCAACGGATAGATTAATGCCCAAAAAGGACAACCGAATCTCAATCGGGTCACGTAAGTTTTTCGCCCTTCGTTTTTTCGACACGTGGATTTTTACGGTAAAACGGGATTACCGAGGCTCGTCTTCGATTCACCGTCGCTGGAGAGTGGTGCACCATGGTACTGTTCCGTTTCAAATCCATGCACGCATTTCTAAAAGTCGTACGACACTGTTTCGCCATTTCGGACGGATGTTGCACCTTGCACCGTGAATGTTGCACCCTGTAGATATCGATTATTCGGACGACCATAACTTCTGGCTCGTTTAGAGTTACGGGAGCCATAACCTGTCAAAAAGAAGGCCGCGATGAGTTCTACTTCTTTGATAGCTTTTAGCCGTAAACGGATAGATTAATGCCCAAAAAGGACAACCCGAATCTCAATCGGGTCACGTAAGTTTTTTACCCTTCGTTTTTTCGACACGTGGATTTTTACGGTAAAACGGGATTACCGTGGCTCGTCTTCGATTCACCGTCGCTGGAGAGTGGTGCACCATGGTACTGTTCCGTTTCAAATCCATGCACGCATTTCTAAAAGTCGTACGACACTGTTTCGCCATTTCGGACGGATGTTGCACCTTGCACCGTGAATGTTGCACCCTGTAGATATCGATTATTCGGACGACCATAACTTCTGGCTCGTTTAGAGTTACGGGAGCCATAACCTGTCAAAAAGAAGGCCGCGATGAGTTCTACTTCTTTGATAGCTTTTAGCCGTAAACGGATAGATTAATGCCCAAAAAGGACAACCCGAATCTCAATCGGGTAACGTAAGTTTTTCACCCTTTGTTTTTTCGACACGTGGATTTTTACGGTAAAACGGGATTACCGTGTTTCGTCTTCGATTCACCATCGCTGGAGAGTGGTGCACCATGGTACTGTTCCGTTTCAAATCTATGCACGCATTTGTAAAAGTCGTACGGCATTGTTTCTCCATTTCGGACGGATGTTGCACCTTGCACCGTGGATGTTGCACCCTGTAGATATCGATTATTCGGACGGCCATAACTTCTGGCTCGTTTAGAGTTACGGGAGCCATAACCTGTCAAAACGAAGGCCGCGACGAGTTCTACGGCTTTGACAGCTTTCAGCCATAAACGGATAGATTAATGCCCAAAAAGGACAACCCGAATCTCAATCGGGTCACGTAAGTTTTTCACACTTCGTTTTTTCGACACGTGGATTTTTACGGTAAAAAGGGATTACCGTGGATCGTCTTCGATTCACCAACGCTGGAGAGTGGTGCACCATGGTACTGTTCCATTTCAAAACCATGCACGCATTTCTAAAAGTTGTACGGCACTGTTTCGCCATTTCGGACGGATGTTGCACCCTGTAGATATCGATTATTCGGACGGCCATGACTTCTAGCTCGTTTAGAGTTACGGGGGCCATAACCTGTCAAATCGAAGGCCTCGATGAGCTCTACGGCTTTGACAGCTTTCAGCCGTCAACGGATAGATTAATGCCCAAAAAGGACAACCCGAATCTCAATCGGGTCACGTAAGTTTTTTGCCCTTCGTTTTTTCGACATGTGGATTTTTACGGTAAAACGGGATTACCGAGGCTCGTCTTCGATTCACCGCCGCTGGAGAGTGGTGCACCATGGGACTGTTCCGTTTCAAATCCATGCACGCATTTCTAAAAGTCGTACAACACTGTTTCGTCATTTCGGACGGATGTTGCACCTTGCACCGTGAATGTTGCACCCTGTAGATATCGATTATTTGGACGACCATAACTTCTGGCTCGTTTAGAGTTACGGGAGCCATAACCTGTCAAAAAGAAGGCCGCGAGGAGTTCTACTTCTTTGATAGCTTTTAGCCGTAAACGGATAGATTAATGCCCAAAAAGGACAACCCGAATCTCAATCGGGTCACGTAAGTTTTTTACCCTTCGTTTTTTCGACACGTGGATTTTTACGGTAAAACGGGATTACCGTGGCTCGTCTTCGATTCACCATCGCTGGAGAGTGGTGCACCATGGTACTGTTCCGTTTCAAATCCATGCACGCATTTCTAAAAGTCGTACGACACTGTTTCGCCATTTCGGACGGATGTTGCACCTTGCACCGTGAATGTTGCACCCTGTAGATATCGATTATTCGGACGACCATAACTTCTGGCTCGTTTAGAGTTACGGGAGCCATAACCTGTCAAAAAGAAGGCGGCGATGAGTTCTACTTCTTTGATAGCTTTTAGCCGTAAACGGATAGATTAATGCCCAAAAAGGACAACCCGAATCTCAATCGGGTCACGTAAGTTTTTACCCTTCGTTTTTTCGACACGTGGATTTTTACGGTAAAACGGGATTACCGTGGCTTGTCTTCGATTCACCATCGCTGGAGAGTGGCGCACCATGGTACTATTCCGTTTCAAATCCATGCAAGCATTTCTAAAAGTCGTACGGCACTGTTTCGCCATTTCGGACGGATGTTGCACCTTGCACCGTGGATGTTGCACCCTGTAGATATCGATTGTTCGGACGGCCATGACTTTTGGCTCGTTTAGAGTTACGGGAGCCGTAACCTGTCAAGACGAAGGCCTAGATGATTTCTACGGCTTTGACAGCTTTCAGCCGTCAACGGATAGATTAATGCCCAAAAAGGACAACCCGAATCTCAATCGGGTCACGTAAGTTTTCACTTTTCGTTTTTTCGACACGTGGATTTTTACGGTAAAACGGGATTACCGTGGCTCGTCTTCGATTCACAATCGCTGGAGAGTGGTGCACCATGGTACTGTTCCGTTTCAAATCCATGCACGTATTTCTAAAAGTCGTACGTCACTGTTTCGCCATTTCGGACGGATGTTGTACCTTGCACCGTGGATGTTGCACCCTGTAGATATCGATTATTCGGACGGCCATAACTTCTGCCTCGTTTAGAGTTACGGGAGCCATAACCTGTCAAAACGAAGGCCTCGATGAGTTCTACGGTTTTGACAGCTTTCAGCCGTCAACGGATAGATTAATGCCCAAAAAGCACAAACCAAATCTCAATCGGGTAACGTAAGTTTTTCACCCTTCGTTTTTTCGACACGTGGATTTTTACGGTAAAACGGGATTACCGTGGTTCGTCTTCGATTCACCATCGCTGGAGAGAGGTGCACCATGGTACTGTTCCGTTTCAAATCTATGCACGCATTTCTAAAAGTCATACGGCACTGTTTCGCCATTTCGGACGGATGTTGCACCTTGCACCGTGGATGTTGCACCCTGTAGATATCGATTATTCGGACGGCCATAACTTCTGTCTCGTTTAGGGTTACGGGAGCCATAACCTGTCAAAACGAAGGCCTCGATGATTTCCACAGCTTTGTCAGCTTTCAGCCATAAACGGATAGATTAATGCCCAAAAAGGACAACCCTAATCTCAATCGGATCACGTAAGTTTTTTACCCCTCGTTTTTTCGACACGTGGATTTTTACGGTAAAACGGGATTACCGTGGCTCGTCTTCGATTCACCATCGCTGGAGAGTGGTGCACCATGGTACTGTTCCGTTTCAAATCCATGCACACATTTCTAAAAGCCGTAAGGCACTGTTTCGCCATTTCGGACGGATGTTGCACCTTGCACCATGGATGTTGCACCCTTTATATACCGATTATTCGGACGGCCATAACTTCTGGCTCGTTTAGAGTTACGGGAGCCATAACCTGCAAAACGAAGGCCTCGATGAGTTCTACGGCATTGACAGCTTTCAGCCGTCAACGGATAGATTAATTCCCAAAAAGGACAACCCGAATCTCAATCGGGTCACGTAAGTTTTTTACCCTTCGTTTTTTCGACACGTGGATTTTTATGGTAAAATGGAAATACCGTGGCTCGTCTTCGATCCACCATCATTGGAGAGTGGTGCACCATGGTACTATTCCGTTTCAAATCCATGCACGCATTTCTAAAAGTCGTACGGCACTGTTTCGCCATTTCAGACGGATGTTGCACCTTGCACCGTGGATGTTGCACCCTGTAGATATCGATTATTCGGACCGCCATAACTTCTGGCACGTTTAGAGTTACGGGATCCATGACCTGTCAAAACAAAGGCCTCGATGAGTTCTACGGCTTTGATAGCTTTCAGCCGTCAATGGATAGATAGAGTAATGCCCAAAAAGGACAACCCGAATCTCAATCAGGTCACGTAAGTTTTTACCCTTCGTTTTTTCGAAACGTTGATTTTTACGGTAAAACGGGATTACCGTGGCTCGTCTTCGATTCACCGTCGCTGGAGAGTGGTGCACCATGGTACTGTTCTGTTTCAAATCCATGCACGCATTTCTAAAAGTCGTACGACACTGTTTCGCCATTTCGGACGGATATTGCACCATGCACCGTGAATGTTGCACCCTGTAGATATCGATTATTCGGACGACCATAACTTCTGGCTCGTTTAGAGTTACGGGAGCCATAACCTGTCAAAAAGAAGGCCGCGATGAGTTCTACTTCTTTGATAGCTTTCAGCCGTAAACGGATAGATTAATGCCCAAAAAGGACAACCCGAATCTCAATCGGGTCACGTAAGTTTTTTACCCTTCGTTTTTTCGACACGTGGATTTTTATGGTAAAACGGGATTACCGTGGCTCGTCTTCGATTCACCATCGCTGGAGAGTGGTGCACCACGGTACTGTTCCGTTTCAAATCCATGCAAGCATTTCTAAAAGTCGTACGGCACTGTTTCACCATTTCGGACGGATGTTGCACCTTGCACCGTGGATGTTGCACCCTGTAGATATCGATTATTCGGACGGCCATAACTTCTGGCTCGTTTAGAGTTACGGGAGCCATAACCTGTCAAAACGAAGGCCTAGATGAGTTCTACGGCTTTGACAGCTTTCAGCCGTCAACGGATAGATTAATGGCCAAAAAGGACAACCCGAATGTCAATCGAGTCACGTAAGTTTTCACTTTTCGTTTTTTCGACACGTGGATTTTTACGGTAAAACGGGATTACCGTGGCTCGTCTTCGATTCACAATCGCTGGAGAGTGGTGCACCATGGTACTGTTCCGTTTCAAATCCATGCACGTATTTCTAAAAGTCGTACGGCACTGTTTCGCCATTTCGGACGGATGTTGCACCTTGCACCGTGGATGTTGCACCCTGTAGATATCGATTATTCGGACGGCCATAACTTCTGGCTCGTTTAGATTTATGGGACCCATAACCTGTCAAAACGAAGGCCTCAATGAGTTCTACGGTTTTGACAGCTTTCAGCCGTCAACGGATAGACTAATGCCCAAAAAGGACAATCCGAATCTCAATCGGGTAACGTAAGTTTTTCACCCTTCGTTTTTTCGACATGTGGATTTTTACGGTAAAACGGGATTACCGTGGTTTGTCTTCGATTCACCATCGCTGGAGAGTGGTGCACCATGGTACTGTTCCGTTTCAAATCTATGCACGCATTTCTAAAAGTCATACGGCACTGTTTCGCCATTTCGGACGGATGTTGCACCTTGCACCGTGGATGTTGCACCCTGTAGATATCGATTATTCGGACTACCATAACTTCTGGCTCGTTTGGAGTTCTGGGAGCCATAACCTGTCAAAACGAAGGCCGCGATGAGTTCTATGGCTTTGACAGCTTTCAGACGTAAACGGGTAGATTAATACCCAAAAACAATAACCTGAATCTCAATGGGGTCACGTAAGTTTTTTACCCTTCGTTTTTTCGACACGTGGATTTTTACGGTAAAACGGGATTACCGTGGATCGTCTTCGATTCACCATCGCTGTAGAGTGGTGCACCATGGTACTGTTCGGTTTCAAATCCATGCGCACATTTCTAAAAGCCGTACGGCACTGTTTCGCCATTTCGGACGGATGTTGCACCTTGCACCGTTGATGTTGCACCCTTTAGATACCGATTATTCGGACGGCCATAACTTCTGGCTCGTTTAGAGTTACGGGAGCCATAATCTGTCAAAACGAAGGCCTCGATGAGTTTTACGGCATTGGCAGCTTTCAGCCGTCAACGGATAGATTAATGCCCAAAAAGGACAACCTGAATCTCAATCGGGTCATGTAAGTTTTTTACCCTTCGTTTTTTCGACACGTGGATTTCTACGGTAAAACTGGATTACCGTGGCTCGTCTTCGATTCACCATCGCTGGAGAGTGGTGCACCATGGTACTGTTCCGTTTCACATCCAGGCACGCATTTCTAAAAGTTGTACGACACTGTTTCGCCATTTCGGACGGATGTTGCACCTTGCACCGTGGATGTTGCACCCTGTAGATATCGATTATTCGGACGGCCATAACTTCTGTCTCGTTTAGAGTTACGGGAGCCATAACCTATCAAAACGAAGGCCTCGATGAGTTCTACGGCTTTGACTACTTTCAGCCGTCAATGGATAGATTAATGCCCAAAAAGGACAACCCGAATCTCAATCGGGTCGCGTAAGTTTTTCACACGTCGTTTTTTCGACACGTGTATTTTTACGATAAAGCGGGATTACCGTGGCTCGTCTTCGATTCAACATCGATGGAGAGTGGTGCACCATGGTACTGTTCCATTTCAAATCCATGCACGCATTTCTAAAAGTCGTACGACACTGTTTCGCCATTTCGGACGGATGTTGCACCTTGCACCGTGGATGTTGCACCCTATAGATATCGATTATTAGGACGGCCATAACTTCTGGCTCGTTTAGAGTTACGGGAGCCATAACCTGTCAAAACAAAGGCCGCGGTGAGTTCTACGGCTTTGACAGCTTTCATTAATGCCCAAAAAGAACAACCCGAATCTCAATCGGGTCACGTAAGTTTTTCACACTTTGTTTTTTCGACACGTGGATTTTTACGGTAAAACGGGATTACCGTGGCTCGTCTTCGATTCACCATCGCTGGACAGTGGTGCACCATGGTACTATTCCGTTTCAAATCCATGCACGCATTTCCAAAAGTCGTACGGCACTGTTTCGCCATTTCGGACGGATGTTGCACCTTGCACCGTGGATGTTGCACCCTGTAGATATCGATTATTCGGACGGCCATAACTTCTGGCTCGTTTAGAGTTACGGGAGCCATAACCTGTCAAAATGAAGGCCGCGAAGAGTTCTACGGCTTTGACAACTTTCAGCCATAAACGGATAGATTAATGACCAAAAAGGACAACCCGAATCTCAATCGGGTCACGTAAGTTTTCACACTTCGTTTTTTCGACACGTGGATTTTTACGGTAAAACGGGATTACCGTGGCTCGTCTTCGATTCACCAACGCTGGAGAGTGGTGCACCATGGTACTGTTCCATTTCAAGCACGCATTTCTAAAAGTTGTACGACACTGTTTCGCCATTTCGGACGGATGTTGCACCTTGCACCGTGGATGTTGCACCCTGTAGATATCGATTATTCGGACGACCATGACTTCTGGCTCGTTTAGAGTTACGGGGGCCATAACCTGTCAAATCGAAGGCCTCAATGATTTCTCCGGCTTTGACAGCTTTCAGCCGTCAATGGACAGATTAATGCCCAAAAAGGACAACCCGAATCTCAATCGGGTCACGTAAGTTTTTTGCCCTTCATTTTTTCGACACGTGGATTTTAACGGTAAAACGGGATTACCGTGGCTCGTCTTCGATTCACCATCGCTGGAGAGTGGTGCACCATGGTACTGTTCCGTTTCAAATCCATGCACGCATTTCTAAAAGTCGTACGGCACTGTTTCGCCATTTCGGACGGATGTTGCACCTTGCACCGTGAATGTTGCACCCTGTAGATAACGATTATTCGGACGGCCATAACTTCTGGCTCGTTTAGAGTTACGGGAGCCATAACCTGTCAAAACGAAGGCCTCGATGAGTTCTACGACTTTGATAGCTTTCAGCCGTCAACGGATAGATTAATGCCCAAAAAGGACAACCCGAATCTCAATCGGGTCACGCAAGTTTTTACCCTTCGTTTTTTCGAAACGTGGATTTTTACGGTAAAACGGGATTACCGAGGCTCCTCTTAGATTCACCATCGCTGGAGAGTGGTGCACCATGGTACTGTTCCGTTTCAAATCCATGCATGCATTTCTAAAAGTCGTACGACACTGTTTCGCCATTTCGGACGGATGTTGCACCTTGCACCATGGATGTTGCACCCTGTAGATATCGATTATTCGGACGGCCATAACTTCTGGCTTGTTTAGAGTTACGGGAGCCATAACCAGTTAAAAAGAAGTTCGCGATGAGTTCTACTGCTTTGACAGCGTTCAGCCGTAAACGGATAGATTAATGCCTAAAAAGGACAACCCAAATCTCAATCGGGTCACGTAAGTTTTTTACCCTTCGTTTTATCGACACATGGATTTTTACGGTAAAACGGGATTACCGTGGCTCGTCTTCGATTCACCATCGCTGTAGAGTGGTGCACCATGGTACTTTTCCGTTTCAAATCCATGCGCACATTTCTAAAAGCCGTACGGCACTGTTTCGCCATTTCGGACGGATGTTGCACCATGCACCGTGGATGTTCCACCCTTTAGATACCGATTATTCGGACGGCCATAACTTCTGGCTCGTTTAGAGTTACGGGAGCCATAAGCTGTCAAAACGAAGGACTCGATGAGTTCTACGGCTTTGACGGCTTTCAGCCATCAACGGATAGATTAATGCCCAAAAAGGACAACCCGAATCACAATCGGGTCACGTAAGTTTTTACCCTTCGTTTTTTCGAAACGTGGATTTTTACGGTAGAACGGGATTACCGTGGCTCGTCTTCGATTCACCATCGCTGGAGAGTGGTGCACCATGGTACTGTTCCGTTTCAAATCCATGCACGAATTTCTAAAAGTCGTACGACACTATTTCGCCATTTTGGATGGATGTTGCACCTTGCACCGTGAATGTTGCACCCTGTAGATATCGATTATTTGGATGACCATAACTTCTGGCTCGTTTAAAGTTACGGGAGCCATAACCTGTCAAAAAGAAGGCCGCGATGAGTTCTACTTCTTTCATAGCTTTCATCCGTAAACGGATAGATTAATGCCCAATAAGGACAACCCGAATCTCGATCGGGTCACGTAAGTTTTTTACCCTTCGTTTTTTCGACACGTGGATTTTTACGGTAAAACGGGATTACCGTGGCTCGTCTTCGATTCACCATCGCTGGAGAGTGGTGCACCATGGTACTGTTCCGTTTCAAATACATGCAAGCATTTCTAAAAGTCGTACGGCACTGTTTCGCCATTTCGGATGGATGTTGCACCTTGCACCGTGGATGTTGCACCCTGTAGATATCGATTATTCGGACGGCCATAACTTCTGGCTCGTTTAGAGTTACGGGAGCCATAACCTGTCAAAACGAAGGCCTAGATGAGTTCTACGGCTTTGACAGCTTTCAGCCGTCAACGGATAGATTAATGCCCAAAAACGGCAACCCGAATCTCAATCGAGTCACGTAAGTTTTCACTTTTCGTTTTTTCGACACGTGGATTTTTACGGTATAACAGGATTACCGTGCCTCGTCTTCGATTCACAATCGCTGGAGAGTGGTGCACCATGGTACTGTTCCGTTTCAAATCCATGCACGTATTTCTAAAAGTCGTACGGCACTGTTTCTCCATTTCGGACGGATGTTGCACCTTGCACCGTGGATGTTGCACCCTGTAGATATCGATTATTCGAACGGCCATAACTTCTGGCTCGTTTAGAGTTACGCGAGCCATAACCAGTTAAAAAGAAGTTCGCGATGAGTTCTACTGCTTTGACAGCGTTCAGCCGTAAACGGATAGATTAATGCCTAAAAAGGACAACCCAAATCTCAATCGGGTCACGTAAGTTTTTTACCCTTCGTTTTTTCGACACGTGGATTTTTACGGTAAAACGGGATTACCGTGGTTCGTCTTCGATTCACCATCGCTGGAGAGTGGTGCACCATGGTGCTGTTCCGTTTCAAATCTATGCACGCATTTCTAAAAGTCATACGGCACTGTTTCGCCATTTCGGACGGATGTTGCACCTTGCACCGTGGATGTTGCACCCTGTAGATATCGATTATTCGGACGGCTATAACTTCTGGCTCGTTTAGAGTTCTGGGAGCCATAACCTGTCAAAACGAAGGCCGCGATGAGTTCTATGGCTTTGACAGCTTTCAGACGTAAACGGGTAGATTAATGCCCAAAAACGATAACCCGAATCTCAATGGGGTCACGTAAGTTTTTTACCCTTCGTTTTTTCGACACGTGGATTTTTACGGTAAAACGGGTTTACCGTGGCTCATCTTCGATTCACCATCGCTGTAGAGTGGTGCACCATGGTACTATTCCGTTTCAATTCCATGTGCACATTTCTAAAAGCCGTACGGCACTGTTTCGCCATTTCGGACGGATGTTGCACATTGCACCGTGGATGTTGCACCCTTTAGATACTGATTATTCGGACGGCCATAACTTCTGGCTCGTTTAGAGTTACGGGAGCCATAACCTGTCAAAACGAAGGCCTCGATGAGTTCTACGGCATTGACAGCTTTCAGCCGTCAACAGATAGATTAATGCCCAAAAAGGACGACCTGAATCTCAATCGGGTCACGTAAGTTTTTTACCCTTCGTTTTTTCGACACGTGGATTTCTACGGTAA
The DNA here is from genome assembly GCA_030765085.1 of Allium cepa. Lineage (NCBI taxonomy): Eukaryota > Viridiplantae > Streptophyta > Magnoliopsida > Asparagales > Amaryllidaceae > Allium > Allium cepa. Next base: position 249,246,064 of record CM060930.1, read on the forward strand.
AACAGCATTACCGTGGCTCGTCTTCGATTCACCGTCGCTGGAGAGTGGTGCACCATGGTACTGTTCCGTTTCAAATCCATGCACGCATTTCTAAAAGTCGTACGGCACTGTTTCGCCATTTCGGACGGATGTTGCACCTTGCACCGTGGATGTTGCACCCTGTAGATATCGATTATTCGGACGGCCATAACTTCTGGCTCGTTTAGAGTTACGGGAGCCTAACCTGTCAAAACGAAGGCCTCGATGAGTTCTACGGCTTTGACAGCTTTCAGCCGTCAACGGATAGATTAATGCCCAAAAAGGACAACCCGAATCTCAATCGGGTCGCGTAAGTTTTTCACACTTCGTTTTTTCGACACGTGTATTTTTACGGTAAAACGGGATTACCGTGGCTCGTCTTCGATTCACCATCGATGGAGAGTGGTGCACCATGGTACTGTTCCGTTTCAAATCCATGCACGCATTTCTAAAAGTCGTACGACACTGTTTCGCCATTTCGGACGGATGTTGCACCTTGCACCGTGGATGTTGCACCCTGTAGATATCGATTATTAGGACGGCCATAACTTCTGGCTCGTTTAGAGTTACGGGAGCCATAACCTGTCAAAACAAAGGCCGTGGTGAGTTCTACGGCTTTGACAGCTTTCATCCATAAACAGATAGATTAATGCCCAAAAAGAACAACCCGAATCTCAATCGGGTCACGTAAGTTTTTCACACTTCGTCTTTTTGACACGTGGATTTTTACGGTAAAACGGGATTACCGTGGCTCGTCTTCGATTCACCATCGCTGTAGAGTGGTGCACCATGGTACTGTTCCGTTTCAAATCCATGCACGCAATTCTAAAAGTCGTACGGCACTGTTTCGCCATTTCGGACGGATGTTGCACCTTGCACCGTGGATGTTGCACCCTGTAGATACCGATTATTCGGACGGCCATAACTTCTGGCTCGTTTAGAGTTACGGGAGCCATAACCTGTCAAAACGAAGGCCGCGATGAGTTCTACGGCTTTGACAACTTTCAGCCATAAACGGATAGATTAACGCCCAAAAAGCACAACCCGAATCTCAATCGGGTCACGTAAGTTTTTCACCCTTCGTTTTTTCGACACGTGGATTTTTACAGTAAAACGGGATTACCGTGGCTCGTCTTCGATTCACCAACGCTGGAGAGTGGTGCACCATGGTACTGTTCCATTTCAAAACCATGCATGCATTTCTAAAAGTTGTACGACATTGTTTCGCCAATTCGGACGGATGTTGCACCTTGCACCGTGGATGTTGCACCCTGTAGATATCGATTATTCGGACGGCCATGACTTCTGGCTCGTTTAGAGTTACGGGGGCCATAACCTGTCAAATCGAAGGCCTCGATGAGTTCTCCGGCTTTGACAGCTTTTAGCCGTCAACGGATAGATTAATGCCCAAAAAGGACAACCCGAATCTCAATCTGGTCACGTAAGTTTTTTGCCCTTCATTTTTTCGACACGTGGATTTTTACGGTAAAACGGGATTACCGTGGCTCGTCTTCGATTCACCATCGCTGGAGAGTGGTGCACCATGGTACTGTTCCGTTTCAAATCCATGCACGCATTTCTAAAAGTCGTACGGCACTGTTTCGCCATTTCGGACGGATGTTGCACCTTTCACCGTGAATGTTGCACCCTGTAGATATCGATTATTCGGACGGCCATAACTTCTGGCTCGTTATGAGTTACGGGAGCCATAACCTGTCAAAACGAAGGCCTCGATGAGTTCTACGACTTTGACAGCTTTCAGCTGTCAACGGATAGATTAATGCCCAAAAAGGACAACCCGAATCTCAATCGGGTCACGCAAGTTTTTACCCTTCGTTTTTTCGAAACGTGGATTTTTACGGTAAAACGGGATTACCGTAGCTCCTCTTAGATTCACCATCGCTGGAGAGTGGTGCACCATGGTACTGTTCCGTTTCAAATTCATGCACGCATTTTTAAAAGTCGTACGGCACTGTTTCGCCATTTCGGACGGATGTTGCACCTTGCACCATGGATGTTGCACCCTGTAGATATCGATTATTCGGACGGCCATAATTTCTGGCTTGTTTAGAGTTACGGGAGCCACAACCAGTCAAAAAAAAGTTCGCGATGAGTTCTACTGCTTTGACAGCTTTCAGCCGTAAACGGATAGATTAATGCCTAAAAAGGACAACCCAAATCTCAATCGGGTCACGTAAGTTTTTTACCCTTCGTTTTTTCGACACGTGGATTTTTACGGCAAAACGGGATTACCGTGTCTCGTCTTTGATTCACCATCGCTGTAGAGTGGCGCACCATGGTACTGTTTCGTTTCAAATCCATGCACACATTTCTAAAAGTCGTACGACGCTGTTTCGCCATTTCGGACGGATGTTGCACCTTGCACCGTGGATGTTGCACCCAGTAGATATCTATTATTCGGACGGCCATAACTTCTGGCTCGTTTAGAATTACGGGAGCCATAACCTGTCAAAACGAAGGCCTCGATGAGTTCTACGGCTTTGACCGCTTTCAGCCGTCCATGGATAGAATAATGCCCAAAAAGGACAACCCGAATCTCAATCGGGTCACGTAAGTTTTTCACCATTCGTTTTTTCGAAACGTGGATTTTTACGGTAAAACAGGATTACCGTGACTCGTCTTCGATTCACCATCGCTGGAGAGTGGTGCACCATGGTACTGTTCCGTTTCAAATCCAAGCACGCATTTCTAAAAGTTGTACGGCATTGTTTCTCCATTTCGGACGGATGTTTCACCTTGCACCGTGGATGTTGCACCCTGTAGATATCGATTATTCGGACGGCCATGACTTCTGTCTCGTTTAGAGTTACGGGAGCCATAACCTGTCAAAACGAAGGCCTCGATGAGACCTACGGCTTTGACAGCTTTCAGCCGTCAACGGATAGATTAATACCCAAAAATGACAACCCGAATCTCAATCGGGTCACGTAAGTTTTTTACCCTTTGTTTTTTCGACCCGTGGATTTTTACGGTAAAACGGGATTACCATGGCTCGTCTTCGATTCACCATCGCTGGAGAGTGGTGCACCATGGTACTGTTCCATTTCAAATCCAAGCATGCATTTCTAAAATTCGTACGGCACTGTTTTGCCATTTCGGACGGATGTTGCGCCTTGCACCGTGGATGTGGCACCCCGTAGATATCGATTATTCGGACAGCCATAACTTCTGGCTCATTTAGATTTACGGGAGCCATAACCTGTCAAAACGAAGGCATCGATGAGTTCTACGGCTTTGATAGCTTTCAGCCGTCAACGGATAGATTAATGCCCAAAAAGGACAACCCGAATCTCAATCGGGTCACGTAAGTTTTTTACCCTTCGTTTCTTCGACACGTGGATATTTACGGTAACACGGGATTACCGTGGCACGTCTTCTATTCACCATCGCTAGAGAGTGGTGCACTATGGTACTGTTCCATTTCAAATCCATGCACGCATTTCTAAAAGTCGTACGACACTGTTTCGCCATTTCGGACGGATGTTGCACCTTGCACTGTGGATGTTGCACCCTGTAGATATCGATTATTCGGACTGCCATAACTTCTGGCTCGTTTAGAGTTACGGGAGCCTAACCTGTCAAAACGAAGGCCTCGATGAGTTATACGGCTTTGACAGCTTTCAGCCGTCAACGGATAGATTAATGCCCAAAAAGGACAACCCGAATCTCAATCGGGTCACGTAAGTTTTTTACCCTTCGTTTTTTCGGAACGTGGATTTTTACGGTAAAACGGGATTACAATGGCTCGTCTTTGATTCACCATCGCTGGAGAGTGGTGCACCAGGTTACTGTTCCATTTCAAATCCAAGCACGCATTTCGAAAAGTCGTACGACACAGTTTCACCATTTCGGACGGATGTTGCACCTTGCACCGTGGATGTTGCACCCTGTAGATATCGATTATTCGGACGGCCATAACTTTTGTCTCGTTTAGTGTTACGGGAGCCATAACCTGTCAAAATGAAGGCCTCGATGTGTTCTACAGCTTTGTCAGCTTTCAGCCATAAACGGATAGATTAATGCCCAAAAAGGACAACCCGAATCTCAATCGGGTCACGTAAGTTTTTACCCTTCGTTTTTTCGACACGTGGATTTTTACGGTAAAACGGGATTACCGTGGCTCGTCTTCGATTCGCCATCGCTGGAGAGTGGTGCACCATGGTACTGTTCCGTTTCAAATCCATGCACGCATTTCTAAAAGTCGTACGGCACTGTTTCGCCATTTCGGACGGATGTTGCACCTTTCACCGTGAATGTTGCACCCTGTAGATATCGATTATTCGGACGGCCATAACTTCTGGCTCGTTATGAGTTACGGGAGCCATAACCTGTCAAAACGAAGGCCTCGATGAGTTCTACGACTTTGACAGCTTTCAGCTGTCAACGGATAGATTAATGCCCAAAAAGGACAACCCGAATCTCAATCGGGTCACGCAAGTTTTTACCCTTCGTTTTTTCGAAACGTGGATTTTTACGGTAAAACGGGATTACCGTAGCTCCTCTTAGATTCACCATCGCTGGAGAGTGGTGCACCATGGTACTGTTCCGTTTCAAATTCATGCACGCATTTTTAAAAGTCGTACGGCACTGTTTCGCCATTTCGGACGGATGTTGCACCTTGCACCATGGATGTTGCACCCTGTAGATATCGATTATTCGGACGGCCATAATTTCTGGCTTGTTTAGAGTTACGGGAGCCACAACCAGTCAAAAAAAAGTTCGCGATGAGTTCTATTGCTTTGACAGCTTTCAGCCGTAAACGGATAGATTAATGCCTAAAAAGGACAACCCAAATCTCAATCGGGTCACGTAAGTTTTTTACCCTTCGTTTTTTCGACACGTGGATTTTTACGGCAAAACGGGATTACCGTGTCTCGTCTTTGATTCACCATCGCTGTAGAGTGGCGCACCATGGTACTGTTTCGTTTCAAATCCATGCACACATTTCTAAAAGTCGTACGACGCTGTTTCGCCATTTCGGACGGATGTTGCACCTTGCACCGTGGATGTTGCACCCAGTAGATATCTATTATTCGGACGGCCATAACTTCTGGCTCGTTTAGAATTACGGGAGCCATAACCTGTCAAAACGAAGGCCTCGATGAGTTCTACGGCTTTGACCGCTTTCAGCCGTCCATGGATAGAATAATGCCCAAAAAGGACAACCCGAATCTCAATCGGGTCACGTAAGTTTTTCACCATTCGTTTTTTCGAAACGTGGATTTTTACGGTAAAACAGGATTACCGTGACTCGTCTTTGATTCACCATCGCTGGAGAGTGGTGCACCATGGTACTGTTCCGTTTCAAATCCAAGCACGCATTTCTAAAAGTTGTACGGCATTGTTTCTCCATTTCGGACGGATGTTTCACCTTGCACCGTGGATGTTGCACCCTGTAGATATCGATTATTCGGACGGCCATGACTTCTGCCTCGTTTAGAGTTACGGGAGCCATAACCTGTCAAAACGAAGGCCTCGATGAGACCTACGGCTTTGACAGCTTTCAGCCGTCAACGGATAGATTAATACCCAAAAATGACAACCCGAATCTCAATCGGGTCACGTAAGTTTTTTACCCTTTGTTTTTTCGACCCATGGATTTTTACGGTAAAACGGGATTACCATGGCTCGTCTTCGATTCACCATCGCTGGAGAGTGGTGCACCATGGTACTGTTCCATTTCAAATCCAAGCATGCATTTCTAAAATTCGTACGGCACTGTTTTGCCATTTCGGACGGATGTTGCGCCTTGCACCGTGGATGTGGCACCCCGTAGATATCGATTATTCGGACAGCCATAACTTCTGGCTCATTTAGATTTACGGGAGCCATAACCTGTCAAAACGAAGGCATCGATGAGTTCTACGGCTTTGATAGCTTTCAGCCGTCAACGGATAGATTAATGCCCAAAAAGGACAACCCGAATCTCAATCGGGTCACGTAAGTTTTTTACCCTTCGTTTCTTCGACACGTGGATATTTACGGTAACACGGGATTACCGTGGCACGTCTTCTATTCACCATCGCTAGAGAGTGGTGCACTATGGTACTGTTCCATTTCAAATCCATGCACGCATTTCTAAAAGTCGTACGACACTGTTTCGCCATTTCGGACGGATGTTGCACCTTGCACTGTGGATGTTGCACCCTGTAGATATCGATTATTCGGACTGCCATAACTTCTGGCTCGTTTAGAGTTACGGGAGCCTAACCTGTCAAAACGAAGGCCTCGATGAGTTCTACGGCTTTGACAGCTTTCAGCCGTCAACGGATAGATTAATGCCCAAAAAGGACAACCCGAATCTCAATCGGGTCACGTAAGTTTTTTACCCTTCGTTTTTTCGGAACGTGGATTTTTACGGTAAAACGGGATTACAATGGCTCGTCTTTGATTCACCATCGCTGGAGAGTGGTGCACCAGGTTACTGTTCCATTTCAAATCCAAGCACGCATTTCGAAAAGTCGTACGACACAGTTTCACCATTTCGGACGGATGTTGCACCTTGCACCGTGGATGTTGCACCCTGTAGATATCGATTATTCGGACGGCCATAACTTTTGTCTCGTTTAGTGTTACGGGAGCCATAACCTGTCAAAATGAAGGCCTCGATGTGTTCTACAGCTTTGTCAGCTTTCAGCCATAAACGGATAGATTAATGCCCAAAAAGGACAACCCGAATCTCAATCGGGTCACGTAAGTTTTTACCCTTCGTTTTTTCGACACGTGGATTTTTACGGTAAAACGGGATTACCGTGGCTCGTCTTCGATTCGCCATCGCTGGAGAGTGGTGCACCATGGTACTGTTCCGTTTCAAATCCATGCACGCATTTCTAAAAGTCGTACGGCACTGTTTCGCCATTTCGGACGGATGTTGCACCTTTCACCGTGAATGTTGCACCCTGTAGATATCGATTATTCGGACGGCCATAACTTCTGGCTCGTTATGAGTTACGGGAGCCATAACCTGTCAAAACGAAGGCCTCGATGAGTTCTACGACTTTGACAGCTTTCAGCTGTCAACGGATAGATTAATGCCCAAAAAGGACAACCCGAATCTCAATCGGGTCACGCAAGTTTTTACCCTTCGTTTTTTCGAAACGTGGATTTTTACGGTAAAACGGGATTACCGTAGCTCCTCTTAGATTCACCATCGCTGGAGAGTGGTGCACCATGGTACTGTTCCGTTTCAAATTCATGCACGCATTTTTAAAAGTCGTACGGCACTGTTTCGCCATTTCGGACGGATGTTGCACCTTGCACCATGGATGTTGCACCCTGTAGATATCGATTATTCGGACGGCCATAATTTCTGGCTTGTTTAGAGTTACGGGAGCCACAACCAGTCAAAAAAAAGTTCGCGATGAGTTCTATTGCTTTGACAGCTTTCAGCCGTAAACGGATAGATTAATGCCTAAAAAGGACAACCCAAATCTCAATCGGGTCACGTAAGTTTTTTACCCTTCGTTTTTTCGACACGTGGATTTTTACGGCAAAACGGGATTACCGTGTCTCGTCTTTGATTCACCATCGCTGTAGAGTGGCGCACCATGGTACTGTTTCGTTTCAAATCCATGCACACATTTCTAAAAGTCGTACGACGCTGTTTCGCCATTTCGGACGGATGTTGCACCTTGCACCGTGGATGTTGCACCCAGTAGATATCTATTATTCGGACGGCCATAACTTCTGGCTCGTTTAGAATTACGGGAGCCATAACCTGTCAAAACGAAGGCCTCGATGAGTTCTACGGCTTTGACCGCTTTCAGCCGTCCATGGATAGAATAATGCCCAAAAAGGACAACCCGAATCTCAATCGGGTCACGTAAGTTTTTCACCATTCGTTTTTTCGAAACGTGGATTTTTACGGTAAAACAGGATTACCGTGACTCGTCTTTGATTCACCATCGCTGGAGAGTGGTGCACCATGGTACTGTTCCGTTTCAAATCCAAGCACGCATTTCTAAAAGTTGTACGGCATTGTTTCTCCATTTCGGACGGATGTTTCACCTTGCACCGTGGATGTTGCACCCTGTAGATATCGATTATTCGGACGGCCATGACTTCTGTCTCGTTTAGAGTTACGGGAGCCATAACCTGTCAAAACGAAGGCCTCGATGAGACCTACGGCTTTGACAGCTTTCAGCCGTCAACGGATAGATTAATACCCAAAAATGACAACCCGAATCTCAATCGGGTCACGTAAGTTTTTTACCCTTTGTTTTTTCGACCCGTGGATTTTTACGGTAAAACGGGATTACCATGGCTCGTCTTCGATTCACCATCGCTGGAGAGTGGTGCACCATGGTACTGTTCCATTTCAAATCCAAGCATGCATTTCTAAAATTCGTACGGCACTGTTTTGCCATTTCGGACGGATGTTGCGCCTTGCACCGTGGATGTGGCACCCCGTAGATATCGATTATTCGGACAGCCATAACTTCTGGCTCATTTAGATTTACGGGAGCCATAACCTGTCAAAACGAAGGCATCGATGAGTTCTACGGCTTTGATAGCTTTCAGCCGTCAACGGATAGATTAATGCCCAAAAAGGACAACCCGAATCTCAATCGGGTCACGTAAGTTTTTTACCCTTCGTTTCTTCGACACGTGGATATTTACGGTAACACGGGATTACCGTGGCACGTCTTCTATTCACCATCGCTAGAGAGTGGTGCACTATGGTACTGTTCCATTTCAAATCCATGCACGCATTTCTAAAAGTCGTACGACACTGTTTCGCCATTTCGGACGGATGTTGCACCTTGCACTGTGGATGTTGCACCCTGTAGATATCGATTATTCGGACTGCCATAACTTCTGGCTCGTTTAGAGTTACGGGAGCCTAACCTGTCAAAACGAAGGCCTCGATGAGTTCTACGGCTTTGACAGCTTTCAGCCGTCAACGGATAGATTAATGCCCAAAAAGGACAACCCGAATCTCAATCGGGTCACGTAAGTTTTTTACCCTTCGTTTTTTCGGAACGTGGATTTTTACGGTAAAACGGGATTACAATGGCTCGTCTTTGATTCACCATCGCTGGAGAGTGGTGCACCAGGTTACTGTTCCATTTCAAATCCAAGCACGCATTTCGAAAAGTCGTACGACACAGTTTCACCATTTCGGACGGATGTTGCACCTTGCACCGTGGATGTTGCACCCTGTAGATATCGATTATTCGGACGGCCATAACTTTTGTCTCGTTTAGTGTTACGGGAGCCATAACCTGTCAAAATGAAGGCCTCGATGTGTTCTACAGCTTTGTCAGCTTTCAGCCATAAACGGATAGATTAATGCCCAAAAAGGACAACCCGAATCTCAATCGGGTCACGTAAGTTTTTTACCCTTCGTTTTTTCGACACGTGGATTTTTACGGTAAAACAGGATTACCGTAGCTCGACTTCGATTCGCCATCGCTGGAGAGTGGTGCACCATGGTACTGTTCCATTTCAAATTCATGCATGCATTTCTAAAAGTCGTACGGCACTGTTTCGCCATTTCGGACAGATGTTGCACCTTGCACCGTGGATGTTGCACCCTGTAGATATCGATTAATCGGACGACCATAACTTCTGGCTCGTTTAGAGTTACGGGAGCCATAACCTGTCAAAACAAAGGCCTCGATGAGTTCTACGGCTTTGTTAGCTTTCAGCCATAAACGGATAGATTAATGCCCAAAAAGGACAACCCGAATCTCAATCGGGTCTCGTAAGTTTTTTACCCTTCATTTTTTCGACACGTGGATTTTTACGGTAAAACGGGATTACCGTGGTCCATCTTCGACTTCCCATCACTGGAGGGTGGTGCACCATGGTAGTGTTCCGTTTTAAATCCATGCACGCATTTCTAAAAGTCGTACGGCACTGTTTCGCCATTTCGGACGGATGTTGCACCCTGCACCGTGGATGTTGCACCCTATAGATATCGATTATTCGGACGGCCATAACTTCTGGCTCGTTTAGAGTTACGGGACCCATAACCTGTCAAAACGAAGGCCTCGATGAGTTCTACGGCTTTGACAGCTTTCAGCCATCAACGGATAGATTAATGCCCAAAAAGGACAACCCGAATCTCAATCTGGTCACGTAAGTTTTTTACCCTTCGTTTTTTCGGAACATGGATTTTTACGGTAAAACGGGATTACCATGGCTCGTCTTCGATTCACCATCACTGGAGAGTGGTGCACCAAGTTACTGTTCCATTTCAAATCCATGCACGTATTTCTAAAAGTCGTACGGCACTGTTTCGCCATTTCGGACGGATGTTGCACCTTGCACCGCGGATGTAGCACCCTGTAGATATCGATTATTCGGACGGCCATAACTTCTGGCTCGTTTAGAGTTACGGGAGCCATAACCTATCAAAACGAAGGCCGCAATTAGTTCTACGACTTTGACAGCTTTCAGCCGTAAAAAGATAGATTAATGCCCAAAAAGGACAACCCGAATCTCAATCGGGTCACGTAAGTTTTTTACCCTTCGTTTTTTCGATACGTGGATTTTTACGGTAAAACGGGATTACCGTGGCTCGTCTTCGATTCACCATCGCTGGAGAGTGGTGCATCATGGTACTGTTTCGTTTCAAATCCATGCATGCATTTCTAAAAGTCGTACGACACTGTTTCGCCATTTCGGACAGATGTTGCACCTTGCACCGTGGATGTTGCACCCTGTAGATATCGATTATTCGGACGGCCATAACTTCTGCCTCGTTTAGAATTACGGGAGCCATAACCTGTCAAAACGAAGGCCTCGATGAGTTCTACGGCTTTGATAGCTTTCAGCCGTTAACGGATAGACTAATGCCCAAAAAGGACAACCCGAATCTCAATCGGGTCACGCAAGTTTTTTACCCTTCGTTTTTTCGGAACGTGGATTTTTACGGTAAAACGGGATTACAGTGGCTCGTCTTTGATTCACCATCGCTGGAGAGTGGTGCACCAGGTTACTGTTCCATTTCAAATCCAAGCACGCATTTCTAAAAGTCGTACGGCACTGTTTCACCATTTCGGACGAATGTTGCACCTTGCACCGTGCATGTTGCACCCTGTAGATATCGATTATTCGGACGGCCATAACTTCTGTCTCGTTTAGGGTTACGGGAGCCATAACCTGTCAAAATGAAGGCCTCGATGATTTCTACAGCTTTGTCAGCATTCAGCCATAAACGGATAGATTAATGCTCAAAAAGGACAACCCTAATCTCAATCGGATCACGTAAGTTTTTTACCCCTCGTTTTTTCGACACGTGGATTTTTACGGTAAAACGGGATTACCGTGGCTCGTCTTTGATTCACCATCGCTGGAGAGTGGTGCACCATGGTACTGTTCCGTTTCAAATCCATGCACACATTTCTAAAAGTTGTACGACACTATTTCGCCATTTCGGACGGATGGTGCACCTTGCACCGTGGATGTTGCACCCAGTAGATATCTATTGTTCGGACGGCCATAACTTCTGTCTCGTTTAGAGTTACAGGCGCCATAACCTGTCAAATCGAAGGCCTCGATGACTTCTACGGTTTTGATAGATTTCAGCTATCAACGGATAGATTAATGCCTAAAAAGGACAACCCGAATCTCAATCGGGTCATGTAAGTTTTTTACCCTTCGTTTTTTCGACACGTGGATTTTTACGGTAAAACGGGATTACCGTGGCTCGTCTCCGATTCACCATAGCTGGAGAGTGGTTCACCATGGTACTGTTCCATTTCAAATCCATGCACACATTTCTAAAAGTCGTACGACCCTGTTTCGCCATTTCGGACGGATGTTGCACCTTGCACCGTGGATGTTGCACCCAGTAGATATCTATTATTCGGACGGCCATAACTTCTGGCTCGTTTAGAGTTACAGGATTAATAACCTGTCAAAACGAAGGCCTCGATGAGTTCTACGGCTTTGACAGCTTTCAGCCGTCAACGGATAGATTAATGCCCAAAAAGGACAACCCGAATCTCAATCAGGTCACGTAAGTTTTTCACCCTTCGTTTTTTCGACACGTGGATTTTTACGGTAAAACGGGATTACCGTGGCTCGTCTTTGATTCACCATCGCTGGAGAGTGGTGCACCATGGTACTGTTCAGTTTCAAATCCATGCACGCATTTCTAAAAGTCGTACGGCACTGTTTCGCCATTTCGGACGGATGTTGCACCATGCACCATGGATGTTGCACCCTGTAGATATCGATTATTCGGACGGCCATAACTTCTGGCTCGTTTAGAGTTACGGGAGCCATAACCTGTCAAAACGAAGGCCGCGATTAGTTCTACGACTTTGACAGATTTAAACCGTAAACAGATAGATTAATTCCCAAAAAGGACAACCCGAATCTCAATCGGGTCACGTAAGTTTTTTACCCTTCGTTTTTTCGTCACGTGGATTTTTACGGTAAAACGGGATTACCGTGGCTCGTCTTCGATTCACCATCGCTGGAGAGTGGTGCACCATGGTACTGTTTCATTTCAAGTCCATGCATGCATTTCTAAAAGTCATACAACACTGTTTCGCCATTTCGGACGGATGTTGCACCATGTACCGTGGATGTTGCACCCTGTAGATACCGATTATTCGGACGGCCATAACTTCTGGCTCGTTTAGAGTTACGGGAGCCATAACCTGTCAAAACGAAGGCCGCGATTAGTTCTACGACTTTGATAGCTTTCAGCCGTAAACAGATAGATTAATTTCCAAAAAGGACAACCCGAATCTCAATCGGGTCACGTAAGTTTTTTACCCTTTGTTTTTTCGACACGTGGATTTTTACGGTAAAACGGGAATACCGTGGCTCGTCTTCGATTCACCATCGCTGGAGAGTGGTGCACCATGGTACTGTTTCATTTCAAATCCATGCACGCATTTCTAAAAGTTGTACGTCACTGTTTCGCCATTTCGGACGGATGTTGCACCTTGCACCGTGGATGTTGCACCTTGTAGATATCGATTATTCGGATGTCCATAACTTCTGGCTCGTTTAGAGTTACGGGAGCCATAACCTGTCAAAACGAAGGCCGCGATGAGTTCTACGGCTTTGACTGCTTTCAGCCGTCAACGGATAGATTAATGCCCAAAAAGGACACCGCGAATCTCAATCGGGTCTCGTAAGTTTTTCACCCTTCATTTTTTCGACACGTGGATTTTTTCGGTAAAACGGGATTACCATGGCTCATCTTCGATTCACCATCGCTGGGAGTGGTGCACCATGGTACTGTTCCATTTCAAATCCATGCACGCATTTCTAAAAGTCATATGGCACTGTTTCTCCATTTCGGACGGATGTTGCACCATGCACCGTGGATGTTGCACCCTGTAGATATCGATTATTCGGACGGCCATAATTTCTGGCTCGTTTAGAGTTACGGGAGCCATAACCTGTTAAAACGAAGACCTCGACGAGTTCTATGGCTTTGACTGCTTTTGGCCGTCAACGGATAGATTAATGCCCAAAAAGGACAACCCGAATCTCAATCGGGTCACGTAAGTTTTTTACCCTTCGTTTTTTCGACACGTGGATTTTTACGGTAAAACGGGATTACCGTGGCTTGTCTTCGATTCACCATCGCTGGAGAGTGGTGCACCACGGTAATGTTCCATTTCAAATCCATGCACGCATTTCTAAAATTCATACGGCACTGTTTCGCCATTTCGAACGGATGTTGCACCTTGCACCGTGGATGTTGCACCCTGTAGATATCGATTATTCGGACGGCCATAACTTCTGACTCGTTTAGAGTTACGGGAGCCATAACCTGTCAAATTGAAGGCCTCGATGAGTTCTACGGCTTTGCTAGCTTTCAGCTGTCAACGGATAGATTAATGCCCCAGAAGGATAACCCGAATCTCAATCGGGTCACGTAAGTTTTTCACCCTTCGTTTTTTCGACACGTGGATTTTTATGGTAAAACGGGATTACCGTGGCTCATCTTTGATTCACCGTCGCTGGAGAGTTGTGCACCATGGTACTGTTCCGTTTCAAATCCATGCACGCATTTCTATAAGTCGTACGACACTGTTTCGCCATTTCGGACGGATGTTGCACCTTGCACCGTGGATGTTGCACCCTGTAGATATCGATTATTCGGACGGCCAAACCTTCTGGCTCGTTTAGAGTTAGGGGAGCCATAACCTGTCAAAACGAAGGCCTCGATGAGTTCTACGGTTTTGACAGATTTCAGCCATAAACGGACAGATTAATGCCCAAAAAGGACAACCCGAATCTCAATCGGGTCACTGTAAGTTTTTCACCCTTCGTTTTTTCCACACGTGGATTTTTACGGTAAAACGGGATTACCGTGGCTCGTCTTCGATTCACCATCGCTGGAGAGTGGTGCATCATGGTACTGTTCCATTTCAAATCCATGCACGCATTTCTAAAAGTTGTACGTCACTGTTTCGCCATTTCGGACGGATGTTGCACCTTGCACCGTGGATGTTGCACCTTGTAGATATCGATTATTCGGATGTCCATAACTTCTGGCTCGTTTAGAGGTACGGGAGCCATAACTTATCAAAACGAAGGCAGCGATGAGTTCTACGGCTTTGACAGCTTTCAGCCGTCAACGGATAGATTAATGCCCAAAAAGGACATCCCGAATCTCAATCGGGTCACGTAAGTTTTTCACCCTTCATTTTTTCGACACATGGATTTTTACGGTAAAACGGGATTACCGTGGCTCATCTTCGATTCACCATCGCTGGAGAATGGTGCACCATGGTACTGTTCCGTTTCAAATCCATGCACGCATTTCTAAAAGTCGTATCGCACTGTTTCGCCATTTCGGACGGATGTTGCACCATGCACCGTGGATGTTGCACCCTGTAGATATCGATTATTCGGACGACCATAATTTCTGGCTCGTTTAGTGTTACGGGAGCCATAACCTGTTAAAACGAAGGCCTCGATGAGTTCTATGGCTTTGACTACTTTTAGCCGTCAACGGATAGATTAATGCCCAAAAAGGACAACCCGAATCTCAATCGGGTCACGAAAGTTTTTTACCCTTCGTTTTTTCGAAACGTGTATTTTTACGGTAAAACGGGATTACCGTGGCTCTTCTTAGATTCACCATCGCTGGAGAGTGGTGCACCTTGGTACTGTTCCGTTTCAAATCCATGCACGCATTTCTAAAAGTCGTACGACACTGTTTTGCCATTTCGGACGGATGTTGCACCTTGCACCGTGGATGTTGCACCCTGTAGATATCGATTATTCGGACGGCCATAACTTCTGGCTCGTTTAGAGTTATGGGAGCCATAACCTGTCAAAAAGAAGGCAGCGATGAGTTCTACTGCTTTGACAGCTTTCAGCCGTAAACGGATAGATTAATGCCCAAAAAGGACAACCCGAATCTCAATCGGGTCACGTAAGTTTTTTACCCTTCGTTTTTTCGACACGTGGATTTTTACGGTAAAACGGGATTACCGTGGCTCATCTTTGATTCACCATTGCTGGAGAGTGGTGCACCATGGTAATTTTCCATTTCAAATCCATGCACGCATTTTTAAAAGTCGTACGACACTGTATCGCCATTTCGGACGAATGTTTCACCTTGCACCATGGATGTTGCACCCTGTAGATATCGATTATTCAGACGGCCATAACTTCTGGCTCTTTTAGCGTTACGGAAGCCATAACTATCAAAACGAAGGCCTCGATGAGTTCTACGGCTTTGACAGCTTTCAGCCATAAATGGATAGATTAATGCCCAAAAAGGACAACCCGAATCTCAACCGGGTCACGTAAGTTTTTTACCACTCATTTTTTCGACACGTGGATTTTTACGGTAAAACGGGATTACCGTGGCTCGTCTTTGATTCACCAACGCTGGAGAGTGGTGCACCATGGTACTGTTACGTTTCGAATCCATGCATGCATTTCCAAAAGTCGTACGGCACTGTTTCGCCATTTCGGACGGATGTTGCACCTTCCAGCGTGGATGTTGCACCCTGTAGATATCGATTATTCAGACGGCCGTAACTTCTGGCTCGTTTAGAGTTACGAGAGCCATAACCTGTCAAAACGAAGGCCTCGATGAGTTCTACGGCTTTGACAGCTTTCAGTCGTCAATGGATAGATTAATGCCCCTAAAGGACAACCCGAATCTCGATCGGGTCACGTAAGTTTTTCACCCTTCGTTTTTTCGACACGTGGATTTTTACAGTAAAACGGGATTACCGTGGCTCGTCTTCGATTCACCATCGCTGGAGAGTGGTGCACCATGGTACAGTTCCGTTTCAAATCCATGCACGCATTTCTAAAAGTCCTACGACACTGTTTCGCCATTTCGGACGGATGTTGCACCTTGCACCGTGGATGTCGCACCCTGTAGATATCTATAATTCGGACGGCCATAACTTCTGGCTCGTTTAGAGTTACGGGAGCCATAACCTGTCAAAACGAAGGCCTCGATGAGTTCTACGGCTTTGACAGCTTTCAGCCGTCAACGGATAGATTATTGCCCAAAAAGGACAACCCGAATTTCAATCGGGTCACGTAAGTTTTTTACCATTCGTTTTTTCGGCATGCGGATTTTTATGGTAAAACGTGATTACCGCGGCTCGTCTTCGATTCACCATCATTGGAGAGTGGTGCACCAGGGTACTGTTCCATTTCAAATCCAAGCACGCTTTTCTAAAAGTCGTACGGCACTGTTTCGCCATTTCGGACGGATGTTGCACCTTGCACCTTGGATGTTGCACCCTGTAGATATCGATTATTCGTTTAGAGTTACGGAAGCCATAACCTGTCAAAACGAGGGCCTCCATGAGTTCTACGGCTTTGACGGCTTTCAGCCGTCAACGGATAGATTAATGCCCAAAATGCACAACCCGAATCTCAATCGGGTCACGTAAGTTTTTTAGCATTCGTTTTTTCAAAACGTTGATTTTTACGGTAAAAAGGGATAACCATGGCTCGTCTTGGATTCACCATCGCTGGAGAGTGGTGCACCATGGTACTGTTCTGTTTCAAATCCATGCACGCATTTCTAAAAGTCGTACGGCACTGTTTCGCCATTTCAGACGGATGTTGCACCTTGCACCGTGGATGTTGCACCCTGTGGATATCGATTATTCGGACGGCCATAACTTCTGGGTCGTTTACAGTAACGGGAGCCATAACCTACCAAAACGAAGGCCGCGATGAGTTCTACAGCTTTGACAGCTTTCAGCCGTAAACAGATAGATTAATGCCCAAAAAAGACAACCCGAATCTCAATCGGGTCGCGTAAGTTTTTTACCCTTCGTTTTTTCGACACGTGGATTTTTACGGTAAAACGGGATTACCGTGTCTCATCTTCGATTCACCATCGCTGGAGAGTGGTGCACCATGGTAATGTTCCATTTCAAATCCATGCACGCATTTCTAAAAGTCGTACGACACTGTTTCGCCATTTCGGACGAATGTTGCACCTTGCACCGTGGATGTTGCACCCTGTAGATATCGATTATTCAGACGGCCATAACTTCTGGCTCGTTTAGAGTTACGGAAGCCATAACCTGTCAAAACGAAGGCCTCGATGAGTTCTACGGCTTTGTAAGCTTTCAGCCATAAACGGATAGATTAATTCCCAAAAAGGACAACCCGAATCTCAATTGGGTCACGTAAGTTTTTTACCATTCGTTTTTTCGACACGTGGATTTTTACGGTAAAACGGGATTACCGTGGCTCGTCTTCGATTCACCATCGCTGGAGAGTGGTGCACCATGGTACTGTTTCGTTTCAAATCCACACACGCATTTCCAAAAGTCGTACGGCACTGTTTCGCCATTTCGGACGGATGTTGCACCCTGTAGATATCGATTATTCGGACGGCCATAACTTCTGGCTCTTTTAGAGTTACACGAGCCATAAC
The DNA here is from genome assembly GCA_030765085.1 of Allium cepa. Taxonomy (NCBI): domain Eukaryota; kingdom Viridiplantae; phylum Streptophyta; class Magnoliopsida; order Asparagales; family Amaryllidaceae; genus Allium; species Allium cepa. The sequence continues at coordinate 249,263,954 of CM060930.1, forward strand.
CTATCAAAACGAAGGCCTCGATGAGTTCTACGGCTTTGACAGCTTTCAGCCGTCAACGGATAGATTAATGCCCCAAAAGGACAACCTGAATCTCAATCGGGTCACGTAAGTTTTTCGCCCTTCGTTTTTTCGACACGTGGATTTTCACGGTAAAACGGGATTACCGTGGCTCGTCTTCGATTTACCATCGCTGGAGAGTGGTGTACCAGGGTAATGTTCCGTTTCAAATCCAAGCACGCTTTTCTAAAAGTCGTACGTTACTGTTTCGCCATTTCGGACGGATGTTGCACCTTGCACCATGGATGTTGCACCCTGTAGATATCGATTATTCGGACGGCCATAACTTCTGTCTCGTTTAGAGTTGCGGGAGCCTTAACCTGTCATAACGAAAGCCTCCATGAGTTCTACAGCTTTGACGGCTTTCAGCCGTCAACGGATAGATTAATGCCCAAAAAGGACAACCCGAATCTCAATCGGGTCACGTAAGTTTTTTACCATTCGTTTTTTCAAAACGTGGATTTTTACGGTAAAACGGGATAACCGTGGCTCGTCTTCGATTCACCATCGCTGGAGAGTGGTGCAGCATGGTACTGTTCTTTTTCAAATCCATGCACGCGTTTCTAAAAGTCGTACGGCACTGTTTCGCCAGTTCGGACGGATGTTGCACCTTGCACCGTGGATGTTGCACCCTGTGGATATCGATTATTTGGACGGCCATAACTTCTGGGTCGTTTAGAGTTACGGGAGCCATAACTTGTCAAAACGAAGGCCGCGATGAGTTCTACGGCTCGATAGCTTTCAGCCATAAACAGATAGATTAATGCCCAAAAAGGACAACCTGAATCTCAATCGGGCCACGTAAGTTTTTTACCATTCGTTTTTTCGACACGTGGATTTTTGCGGTAAAACGGGATTACCGTGGGTCGTCTTCGATTCACCATCGCTGGAGAGTGGTGCACCATGGTACTGTTCCGTTTGAAATCTATGCACGTATTTCTCAAAGTCGTACGACACTATTTCGCCATTTCGGACGGATGTTGCACCTTGCACCGTGGATGTAGCACCCTATAGATATCGATTATTCGGACGGCCATAACTTCTGGCTTGTTTAGAGTTACGGGAGCCATAACCTGTCAAAACGTAGGGCTCGATGAGTTCTACAACTTTGACAGCTTTCAGCCATCAATGGATAGATTAATGCCCAAAAAGGACAACCCGAATCTCAATCGGTTCATGCAAGTTTTTCACCCTTCGATTTTTCGACACGTGGATTTTTACGGTAAAACGGGATTACCGTGGCTCGTCTTCGATTCACCATCGCTGGAGAGTGGTTCACCATGGTACTGTTCCGTTTCAAATCCATGCACGCATTTCCAAAAGACATACGTCACTGTTTCGCCATTTCGGACGGATGTTGCACCTTGAAGCGTGGATGTTGCACCCTGTAGATATCGATTATTCGGACGGCCATAACTTCTGGCTCGTTTAGAGTTACGGGAGCCATAACCTGTCAAAACGAAGGCCTCGATGAGTTCTACGGCTTTGACAGCTTTAAACCATCAACGGATAGATTAATGCCCCAAAAGGACAGCCCGAATCTCAATCGGGTCACGTAAGTTTTTCACCCTTCGTTTTTTCGACACGTGGATTTTTACGGTAAAACGGGATTACCGTGGCTCGTCTTCGATTCGCCATCGCTGGAGAGTGGTGCACCATGGTACTGTTCCGTTTCAAATCCATGCACGCATTTCTAAAAGTCGTACGACACTGTTTCGCCATTTCGAACGGATGTTGCACCTTGCACCGTGGATGTTGCACCTTATAGACATCGATTATTCGGACGGCCATAACTTCTGGCTTGTTTAGAGTTACGGGAGCAATAACCGGTCAAATCGAAGGCCTCGATGAGTTCTACGGCTTTGATAGCTTTCAGCCGTCAACGGATAGATTAATGCCCCAAAAGGACAACCCGAATCTCAATCGGGTCACGTAAGTTTTTCACCCTTCGTTTTTTCGACACGTGGATTTTTAAGGTAAAACGGGATTACCGTGGCTCGTCTTCGATTCACCATCGCTGAAGAGTTGTGCACCATGGTACTGTTCCGTTTCAAATCCATGCACGAATTTGTAAAAGTCGTACGGCACTCTTTCGCCATTTCGGACGGATGTTGCACCTTGCACCGTGGATGTTGCACCCTGTAGATATCGATTATTCGGACGGCCGTAGCTTCTGTTTCGTTTAGAGTTACGGGAGCCATAACCTGTGAAAACGAAGACCTCGATGAGTTCTACGGCTTTGACAGCTTTCAGCCATCAACGGATAGATTAATGCCCAAAAAGGACAACCCGAATCTCAATCGGGTCACGTGGGTTTTTTACCCTTCGATTTTTCGAAACGTTGATTTTTACGGTAAAACGGGATTACCGAGGCTCATCTTCGATTCACAAATGCTGGAGAGTGGTGCACCATGGTAATGTTCCGTTTCAAATCCATGCACGCATTTCTAAAAGTCGTACGACACTGTTTCGCCATTTCGGACGGATGTTGCACCTTGCACCGTGGATGTTGCACCCTGTAGATATCGATTATTCAGACGGCCATAACTTCTGGCTCGTTTAGAGTTACGGGAGCCATAAACTGTCAAAAAGAAGGCCGCGATGAGTTCTGCGGCTTTGATAGCTTTCAGCCGTAAACGGATAGATTAATGCCAAAAAGGACAATCCGAATCTCAATCGGGTCACGTATGTTTTTTACCCTTCGTTTTTTCGACACGTGGATTTTTACAGTAAAACGGGATTACCGTGGCTCGTCTTCGATTCACCATCGCTGGAGAGTGGTGCACCATGGTAATGTTTCGTTTCAAATCCATGCACACATTTCTAAAAGTCGTACGGCACTGTTTCGCCATTTCGGACGGATGTTGCACCTTGCAGCTTGGATGTTGCACCCTGTAGATATCGATTATTCGGACGGCCAAAACTTCTGGCTCGTTTAGAGTTATGGGAGCCATAACCTGTCAAAACGAAGGCCTTGATGTTTTTTACCCTTCGTTTTTTCGACACGTGGATTTTTACGGTAAAACGGGATTACCCTGGCTCGTCTTCGATTCACCATCGCTGGAGAGTGGTGCACCTTGGTACTGTTCCGTTTCAAATTCATGTACGCATTTCTAAAAGTCGTACGACACTGTTTCGCCATTTCGGACGGATGTTGCACCTTGCACCGTGGATGTTGCACCCTGTAGATATCTATTATTCGGACGGCCATAACTTCTGGCTCGTTTAGAGTTACAGGAGCAATAACCTGTCAAAACGAAGGCCTCGATGAGTTCTACGGCTTTGACAGCTTTCAGCCGTCAACGGATAGATTAATGCCCAAAAAGGACAAGCCGAATCTCAATCGGGTCACGTAAGTTTTTCACCCTTCGTTTTTTCGACACGTGGATTTTTACGGTAAAACGGGATTACCGTGGCTCGTCTTTGATTCACCATCGCTGGAGAGTGGTGCACCATGGTACTGTTCAGTTTCAAATCCATGCACGCATTTCTAAAAGTCGTACGGCACTGTTTCGCCATTTCGGACGGATGTTGCACCATGCACCGTGGATGTTGCACCCTGTAGATATCGATTATTCGGACGGCCATAACTTCTGGCTCGTTTAGAGTTACGGGAGCCATAACCTGTCAAAACGAAGGCCGCGATTAGTTCTACGACTTTGACAGATTTAAACCGTAAACAGATAGATTAATTCCCAAAAAGGACAACCCGAATCTCAATCGGGTCACGTAAGTTTTTTACCCTTCGTTTTTTCGACACGTGGATTTTTACGGTAAAACGGGATTACCGTGGCTCGTCTTCGATTGACCATCGCTGGAGAGTGGTGCACCATGGTACTGTTTCATTTCAAGTCCATGCATGCATTTCTAAAAGTCATACAACACTGTTTCGCCATTTCGGATGGATGTTGCACCTTGTACCGTGGATGTTGCACCCTGTAGATATCGATTATTCGGACGGCCATAACTTCTGGCACGTTTAGAGTTACGGGAGCCATAACCTGTCAAAACGAAGGCCGCGATTAGTTCTACGACTTTGATAGCTTTCAGCCGTAAACAGATAGATTAATTTCCAAAAAGGACAACCCGAATCTCAATCGGGTCACGTAAGTTTTTTACCCTTTGTTTTTTCGACACGTGGATTTTTACGGTAAAACGGGAATACCGTGGCTCGTCTTCGATTCACCATCGCTGGAGAGTGGTGCACCATGGTACTGTTCCATTTCAAATCCATGCACGCATTTCTAAAAGTTGTACGTCACTGTTTCGCCATTTCGGACGGATGTTGCACCTTGCACCGTGGATGTTGCACCTTGTAGATATCGATTATTCGGATGTCCATAACTTCTGGCTCGTTTAGAGTTACGGGAGCCATAACCTGTCAAAACGAAGGCCGCGATGAGTTCTACGGCTTTGACAGCTTTCAGCCGTCAACGGATAGATTAATGCCCAAAAAGGACACCCCGAATCTCAATCGGGTCTCGTAAGTTTTTCACCCTTCATTTTTTCGACACGTGGATTTTTTCGGTAAAACGGGATTACCATGGCTCATCTTCGATTCACCATCGCTGGGAGTGGTGCACCATGGTACTGTTCCGTTTCAAATCCATGCACGCATTTCTAAAAGTCATATGGCACTGTTTCTCCATTTCGGACGGATGTTGCACCATGCACCGTGGATGTTGCACCCTGTAGATATCGATTATTCGGACGGCCATAATTTCTGGCTCGTTTAGAGTTACGGGAGCCATAACCTGTTAAAACGAAGACCTCGACGAGTTCTATGGCTTTGACTGCTTTTGGCCGTCAACGGATAGATTAATGCCCAAAAAGGACAACCCGAATCTCAATCGGGTCACGTAAGTTTTTTACCCTTCGTTTTTTCGACACGTGGATTTTTACGGTAAAACGGGATTACCGTGGCTTGTCTTCGATTCACCATCGCTGGAGAGTGGTGCACCACGGTAATGTTCCATTTCAAATCCATGCACGCATTTCTAAAATTCATACGGCACTGTTTCGCCATTTCGAACGGATGTTGCACCTTGCACCGTGGATGTTGCACCCTGTAGATATCGATTATTCGGACGGCCATAACTTCTGACTCGTTTAGAGTTACGGGAGCCATAACCTGTCAAATTGAAGGCCTCGATGAGTTCTACGGCTTTGCTAGCTTTCAGCTGTCAACGGATAGATTAATGCCCCAGAAGGATAACCCGAATCTCAATCGGGTCACGTAAGTTTTTCACCCTTCGTTTTTTCGACACGTGGATTTTTATGGTAAAACGGGATTACCGTGGCTCATCTTTGATTCACCGTCGCTGGAGAGTTGTGCACCATGGTACTGTTCCGTTTCAAATCCATGCACGCATTTCTATAAGTCGTACGACACTGTTTCGCCATTTCGGACGAATGTTGCACCTTGCACCGTGGATGTTGCACCCTGTAGATATCGATTATTCGGACGGCCAAACCTTCTGGCTCGTTTAGAGTTAGGGGAGCCATAACCTGTCAAAACGAAGGCCTCGATGAGTTCTACGGTTTTGACAGATTTCAGCCATAAACGGACAGATTAATGCCCAAAAAGGACAACCCGAATTTCAATCGGGTCACTGTAAGTTTTTCACCCTTCGTTTTTTCCACACGTGGATTTTTACGGTAAAACGGGATTACCGTGGCTCGTCTTCGATTCACCATCGCTGGAGAGTGGTGCATCATGGTACTGTTCCATTTCAAATCCATGCACGCATTTCTAAAAGTTGTACGTCACTGTTTCGCCATTTCGGACGGATGTTGCACCTTGCACCGTGGATGTTGCACCTTGTAGATATCGATTATTCGGATGTCCATAACTTCTGGCTCGTTTAGAGGTACGGGAGCCATAACTTATCAAAACGAAGGCCGCGATGAGTTCTACGGCTTTGACAGCTTTCAGCCGTCAACGGATAGATTAATGCCCAAAAAGGACATCCCGAATCTCAATCGGGTCACGTAAGTTTTTCACCCTTCATTTTTTCGACACGTGGATTTTTACGGTAAAACGGGATTACCGTGGCTCATCTTCGATTCACCATCGCTGGAGAATGGTGCACCATGGTACTGTTCCGTTTCAAATCCATGCACGCATTTCTAAAAGTCGTATCGCACTGTTTCGCCATTTCGGACGGATGTTGCACCATGCACCGTGGATGTTGCACCCTGTAGATATCGATTATTCGGACGACCATAATTTCTGGCTCGTTTAGTGTTACGGGACCCATAACCTGTTAAAACGAAGGCCTCGATGAGTTCTATGGCTTTGACTGCTTTTAGCCGTCAACGGATAGATTAATGCCCAAAAAGGACAACCCGAATCTCAATCGGGTCACGAAAGTTTTTTACCCTTCGTTTTTTCGAAACGTGTATTTTTACGGTAAAACGGGATTACCGTGGCTCTTCTTAGATTCACCATCGCTGGAGAGTGGTGCACCTTGGTACTGTTCCGTTTCAAATCCATGCACGCATTTCTAAAAGTCGTACGACACTGTTTTGCCATTTCGGACGGATGTTGCACCTTGCACCGTGGATGTTGCACTCTGTAGATATCGATTATTCGGACGGCCATAACTTCTGGCTCGTTTAGAGTTACGGGAGCCATAACCTGTCAAAAAGAAGGCAGCGATGAGTTCTACTGCTTTGACAGCTTTCAGCCGTAAACGGATAGATTAATTCCCAAAAAGGACAACCCGAATCTCAATCGGGTCACGTAAGTTTTTTACCCTTCGTTTTTTCGACACGTGGATTTTTACGGTAAAACGGGATTACCGTGGCTCATCTTTGATTCACCATTGCTGGAGAGTGGTGCACCATGGTAATTTTCCGTTTCAAATCCATGCACGCATTTTTAAAAGTCGTACGACACTGTATCGCCATTTCGGACGAATGTTTCACCTTGCACCATGGATGTTGCACCCTGTAGATATCGATTATTCAGACGGCCATAACTTCTGGCTCTTTTAGCGTTACGGAAGCCATAACTATCAAAACGAAGGCCTCGATGAGTTCTACGGCTTTGACAGCTTTCAGCCATAAATGGATAGATTAATGCCCAAAAAGGACAACCCGAATCTCAACCGGGTCACGTAAGTTTTTTACCACTCATTTTTTCGACACGTGGATTTTTACGGTAAAACGGGATTACCGTGGCTCGTCTTTGATTCACCAACGCTGGAGAGTGGTGCACCATGGTACTGTTACGTTTCGAATCCATGCATGCATTTCCAAAAGTCGTACGGCACTGTTTCGCCATTTCGGACGGATGTTGCACCTTCCAGCGTGGATGTTGCACCCTGTAGATATCGATTATTCAGACGGCCGTAACTTCTGGCTCGTTTAGAGTTACGAGAGCCATAACCTGTCAAAACGAAGGCCTCGATGAGTTCTACGGCTTTGACAGCTTTCAGTCGTCAATGGATAGATTAATGCCCCTAAAGGACAACCCGAATCTCGATCGGGTCACGTAAGTTTTTCACCCTTCGTTTTTTCGACACGTGGATTTTTACAGTAAAACGGGATTGCCGTGGCTCGTCTTCGATTCACCATCGCTGGAGAGTGGTGCACCATGGTACAGTTCCGTTTCAAATCCATGCACGCATTTCTAAAAGTCCTACGACACTGTTTCGCCATTTCGGACGGATGTTGCACCTTGCACCGTGGATGTCGCACCCTGTAGATATCTATAATTCGGACGGCCATAACTTCTGGCTCGTTTAGAGTTACGGGAGCCATAACCTATCAAAACGAAGGCCTCGATGAGTTCTACGGCTTTGACAGCTTTCAGCCGTCAACGGATAGATTATTGCCCAAAAAGGACAACCCGAATTTCAATCGGGTCACGTAAGTTTTTTACCATTCGTTTTTTCGGCATGCGGATTTTTACGGTAAAACGTGATTACCGTGGCTCGTCTTCGATTCACCATCATTGGAGAGTGGTGCACCAGGGTACTGTTCCATTTCAAATCCAAGCACGCTTTTCTAAAAGTCGTACGGCACTGTTTCGCCATTTCGGACGGATGTTACACCTTGCACCGTGGATGTTGCACCCTGTAGATATCGATTATTCGTTTAGAGTTACGGAAGCCATAACCTGTCAAAACGAGGGCCTCCATGAGTTCTACGGCTTTGACGGCTTTCAGCCGTCAACGGATAGATTAATGCCCAAAATGCACAACCCGAATCTCAATCGGGTCACGTAAGTTTTTTAGCATTCGTTTTTTCAAAACGTTGATTTTTACGGTAAAAAGGGATAACCGTGGCTCGTCTTGGATTCACCATCGCTGGAGAGTGGTGCACCATGGTACTGTTCTGTTTCAAATCCATGCACGCATTTCTAAAAGTCGTACGACACTGTTTCGCCATTTCAGACGGATGTTGCACCTTGCACCGTGGATGTTGCACCCTGTGGATATCGATTATTCGGACGGCCATAACTTCTGGGTCGTTTACAGTAACGGGAGCCATAACCTACCAAAACGAAGGCCGCGATGAGTTCTACAGCTTTGACAGCTTTCAGCCGTAAACAGATAGATTAATGCCCAAAAAAGACAACCCGAATCTCAATCGGGTCGCGTAAGTTTTTTACCCTTCGTTTTTTCGACACGTGGATTTTTACGGTAAAACGGGATTACCGTGTCTCATCTTCGATTCACCATCGCTGGAGAGTGGTGCACCATGGTAATGTTTCATTTCAAATCCATGCACGCATTTCTAAAAGTCGTACGACACTGTTTCGCCATTTCGGACGAATGTTGCACCTTGCACCGTGGATGTTGCACCCTGTAGATATCGATTATTCAGACGGCCATAACTTCTGGCTCGTTTAGAGTTACGGAAGCCATAACCTGTCAAAACGAAGGCCTCGATGAGTTCTACGGCTTTGTAAGCTTTCAGCCATAAACGGATAGATTAATGCCCAAAAAGGACAACCCGAATCTCAATTGGGTCACGTAAGTTTTTTACCATTCGTTTTTTCGACACGTGGATTTTTACGGTAAAACGGGATTACCGTGGCTCGTCTTCGATTCACCATCGCTGGAGAGTGGTGCACCATGGTACTGTTTCGTTTCAAATCCACACACGCATTTCCAAAAGTCGTACGGCACTGTTTCGCCATTTCGGACGGATGTTGCACCATGCAGCGTGGATGTTGCACCCTGTAGATATCGATTATTCGGACGGCCATAACTTCTGGCTCTTTTAGAGTTACGCGAGCCATAACCTATCAAAACGAAGGCCTCGATGAGTTCTACGGCTTTGACAGCTTTCAGCCGTCAACGGATAGATTAATGCCCCAAAAGGACAACCTGAATCTCAATCGGGTCACGTAAGTTTTTCACCCTTCGTTTTTTCGACACGTGGATTTTCACGGTAAAACGGGATTACCGTGGCTCGTCTTCGATTTACCATCGCTGGAGAGTGGTGTACCAGGGTAATGTTCCGTTTCAAATCCAAGCACGCTTTTCTAAAAGTCGTACGTTACTGTTTCGCCATTTCGGACGGATGTTGCACCTTGCACCATGGATGTTGCACCCTGTAGATATCGATTATTCGGACGGCCATAACTTCTGTCTCGTTTAGAGTTGCGGGAGCCTTAACCTGTCATAACGAAAGCCTCCATGAGTTCTACAGCTTTGACGGCTTTCAGCCGTCAACGGATAGATTAATGCCCAAAAAGGACAACCCGAATCTCAATCGGGTCACGTAAGTTTTTTACCATTCGTTTTTTCAAAACGTGGATTTTTACGGTAAAACGGGATAACCGTGGCTCGTCTTCGATTCACCATCGCTGGAGAGTGGTGCAGCATGGTACTGTTCTTTTTCAAATCCATGCACGCGTTTCTAAAAGTCGTACGGCACTGTTTCGCCAGTTCGGACGGATGTTGCACCTTGCACCGTGGATGTTGCACCCTGTGGATATCGATTATTTGGACGGCCATAACTTCTGGGTCGTTTAGAGTTACGGGAGCCATAACTTGTCAAAACGAAGGCCGCGATGAGTTCTACGGCTCGATAGCTTTCAGCCATAAACAGATAGATTAATGCCTAAAAAGGACAACCTGAATCTCAATCGGGCCACGTAAGTTTTTGACCATTCGTTTTTTCGACACGTGGATTTTTGCGGTAAAACGGGATTACCGTGGGTCGTCTTCGATTCACCATCGCTGGAGAGTGGTGCACCATGGTACTGTTCCGTTTGAAATCTATGCACGTATTTCTCAAAGTCGTACGACACTATTTCGCCATTTCGGACGGATGTTGCACCTTGCACCGTGGATGTAGCACCCTGTAGATATCGATTATTCGGACGGCCATAACTTCTGGCTTGTTTAGAGTTACGGGAGCCATAACCTGTCAAAACGTAGGCCTCGATGAGTTCTACAACTTTGACAGCTTTCAGCCATCAATGGATAGATTAATGCCCAAAAAGGACAACCCGAATCTCAATCGGTTCATGCAAGTTTTTCACCCTTCGATTTTTCGACACGTGGATTTTTACGGTAAAACGGGATTACCGTGGCTCGTCTTCGATTCACCATCGCTGGAGAGTGGTTCACCATGGTACTGTTCCGTTTCAAATCCATGCACGCATTTCCAAAAGACATACGTCACTGTTTCGCCATTTCGGACGGATGTTGCACCTTGAAGCGTGGATGTTGCACCCTGTATATATCGATTATTCGGACGGCCATAACTTCTGGCTCGTTTAGAGTTACGGGAGCCATAACCTGTCAAAACGAAGGCCTCGATGAGTTCTACGGCTTTGACAGCTTTCAACCATCAACGGATAGATTAATGCCCCAAAAGGACAGCCCGAATCTCAATCGGGTCACGTAAGTTTTTCACCCTTCGTTTTTTCGACACGTGGATTTTTACGGTAAAACGGGATTACCGTGGCTCGTCTTCGATTCGCCATCGCTGGAGAGTGGTGCACCATGGTACTGTTCCGTTTCAAATCCATGCACGCATTTCTAAAAGTCGTACGACACTGTTTCGCCATTTCGAACGGATGTTGCACCTTGCACCGTGGATCTTGCACCTTATAGACATCGATTATTCGGACGGCCATAACTTCTGGCTTGTTTAGAGTTACGGGAGCAATAACCGGTCAAATCGAAGGCCTCGATGAGTTCTATGGCTTTGATAGCTTTCAGCCGTCAACGGATAGATTAATGCCCCAAAAGGACAACCCGAATCTCAATCGGGTCACGTAAGTTTTTCACCCTTCGTTTTTTCGACACGTGGATTTTTAAGGTAAAACGGGATTACCGTGGCTCGTCTTCGATTCACCATCGCTGGAGAGTTGTGCACCATGGTACTGTTCCGTTTCAAATCCATGCACGAATTTGTTAAAGTCGTACGGCACTCTTTCGCCATTTCGGACGGATGTTGCACCTTGCACCGTGGATGTTGCACCCTGTAGATATCGATTATTCGGACGGCCGTAACTTCTGTTTCGTTTAGAGTTACGGGAGCCATAACCTGTGAAAACGAAGACCTCGATGAGTTCTACGGCTTTGACAGCTTTCAGCCATCAACGGATAGATTAATGCCCAAAAAGGACAACCCGAATCTCAATCGGGTCACGTAGGTTTTTTACCCTTCGATTTTTCGAAACGTAGATTTTTACGGTAAAACGATATTACCGTGGCTCATCTTCGATTCACAAACGCTGGAGAGTGGTGCACCATGGTAATGTTCCGTTTCAAATCCATGCACGCATTTCTAAAAGTCGTACGACACTGTTTCGCCATTTCGGACGGATGTTGCACCTTGCACCGTGGATGTTGCACCCTGTAGATATCGATTATTCAGACGGCCATAACTTCTGGCTCGTTTAGAGTTACGGGAGCCATAAACTGTCAAAAAGAAGGCCGCGATGAGTTCTGCGGCTTTGATAGCTTTCAGCCGTAAACGGATAGATTAATGCCAAAAAGGACAATCCGAATCTCAATCGGGTCACGTATGTTTTTTACTCTTCGTTTTTTCGACACGTGGATTTTTACAGTAAAACGGGATTACCGTGGCTCGTTTTCGATTCACCATCGCTGGAGAGTGGTGCACCATGGTAATGTTCCGTTTCAAATCCATGCACACATTTCTAAAAGTCGTACGGCACTGTTTCGCCATTTCGGACGGATGTTGCACCCTGCAGCTTGGATGTTGCACCCTGTAGATATCGATTATTCGGACGGCCAAAACTTCTGGCTCGTTTAGAGTTATGGGAGCCATAACCTGTCAAAACGAAGGCCTTGATGTTTTTTACCCTTCGTTTTTTCGACACGTGGATTTTTACGGTAAAACGGGATTACCCTGGCTCGTCTTCGATTCACCATCGCTGGAGAGTGGTGCACCTTGGTACTGTTCCGTTTCAAATTCATGTACGCATTTCTAAAAGTCGTACGACACTGTTTCGCCATTTCGGACGGATGTTGCACCTTGCACCGTGGATGTTGCACCCTGTAGATATCGATTATTCAGATGGCCATAACTTCTGGCTCGTTTAGAGTTACGGGAGGCATAACCTGTCAAAACGAAGGTCGCGATGATTCCTATGGCTTTGATAGCTTTCAGCCGTAAACGGATAGATTAATGCCCAAAAAGGACAACCCGAATCTCAATCGGGTCACGTAAGTTTTTTACCCTTCGTTTTTTCGACACGTGGATTTTTAAGGTAAAACGGGATTACCGTGGCTCGTCTTTGATTCACCATAGCTGGAGAGTGGTGCACCATGGTACTATTCCGTTTCAAATCCATACACGCATTTCTAAAAGGCGTACGGCACTATTTCGCCATTTCGGACGGATGTTGCACCTTGCACCGAGGATGTTGCATCTGTAGATATCGATTATTCGGACGGCCATAACTTCTGGCTCGTTTAGAGTTACGGGAGCCATAACCTGTCAAAACGAAGGCCTCGATGAGTTCTACGGCTTTGACAGCTTTCAGCCGTCAACGGATAGATTAATGCCCAAAAAGGACAACCCGAATCTCAATCGGGTCACGTAAGTTTTTTACCCTTCGTTTTTTCGAAACGTGGATTTTTACGGTAAAACGGGATTATCGTGGCTCGTCTTCGATTCACTATCGCTGGAGAGTGGTGCACCATGGTACTGTTCCGTTTCAAATCCATGCACGCATTTGCAAAAGTCGTACGACACTGTTTCGCCATTTCGGACGGATGTTGCACCTTGCACCGTGGATGTTGCACCCTGTAGATATCGATTATTCGGACGGCCATAACTTCTGACTCGTTTAGAGTTACGGGAGCAATAACCTGTCAAAACGAAGGCCTCGATGAGTTCTACGGCTTTGATAACATTCAGCTGTCAACGGATAGATTAATGCCCAAAAAGGACAACCCGAATCTCAATCGGGTCACGTAAGTTTTTACCTTTCGTTTTTTCGAAACGTGGATTTTTACGGTAAAACGGGATTACCGTGGCTCGTCTTCGATTCACCATCGCTGGAGAGTGGTGCACCATGGTACTGTTCCGTTTCAAATCCATGCACGTATTTCTAAAAGTCCTACGACACTGTTTCGCCATTTCGGACGGATGTTGCACCTTGCACCGTGGATGTTGCACTCTGTAGATATCGATTATTCGGACGGCCATAACTTCTGGCTCGTTTAGAGTTACGGGAGCCATAACCTGTCAAAAAGAAGGCCGCGATGAGTTCTACGGCTTTGACAGCTTTTAGCCGTAAACGGATAGATTAATGCCCAAAAAGGACAACCCGAATCTCAATCGGGTCACGTATGTTTTTTACCCTCCGTTTTTTCTACACATGGATTTTTACGGTAAAACGGGATTACCGGGGCTCGTCTTCGATTCACCATCGCTGGAGAGTGGTGTACCATGGTAATGTTCTGTTTCAAATGCATGCACGCATTTCTAAAAGTCGTACGGCACTGTTTCGCCATTTCGTACGGATGTTGCACCTTGCAGCGTGGATGTTGCACCCTGTAGATATCGATTATTCGGACGGCCATAACTTCTGGCTCGTTTAGAGTTACGGGAGCCATAACCTGTCAAAACAAAGGCCTCGATGAGTTCTACGGCTTTGATAGCTTTCAGCCATCAACGGATAGATTAATGCCCCAAAAGGACAACCCGAATCTCAATTGGGTCACGTAAGTTTTTCACCCTTCGTTTTTTCGACACGTGGATTTTTACGGTAAAACGGGATTACCGTGGCACGTCTTCGATTCACCATCGCTGGAGAGTGGTGCACCATGGTACTGTTCCGTTTCAAATCCATGCACGCATTTCTACAAGGCGTACGACACTGTTTCGCCATTTCGGACGGATGTTGTTGCACCGTGGATGTTGCACCCTGTAGATATCGATTATTCGGACGGCCATAACTTCTGGCTCGTTTAGAGTTACGGGATCCATAACCTGTGAAAACGAAGGCCTCGATGAGTTCTACGGCTTTGACAGCTTTCAGCCGTCAACAGATGGATTAATGCCCAAAAAGGACAACCCGAATCTCAATCGGGTCACGTAAGTTTTTTACCTTTCGTTTTTTCGAAACGTGGATTTTTACGGTAAAACGGGATTACCGTGGCTCGTCTTCGATTCACCATCGCTGGAGAGTGGTGCACCATGGTACTGTTCCATTTCAAATCCATGCACGCATTTCTAAAAGTCGTATGACATTGTTTCGCCATTTCGGACGGATGTTGCACCTTGCACCGTGGATGTTGCACCCTGTAGATATCGATTATTCGGACGGCCATAACTTCTGGCTCTTTTAGAGTTACGGGAGCCATATCCTTTCAAAAAGAAGGCCGCGATGAGTTCTACGGCTTTGATAGCTTTCAGCCGTAAACGGATACATTAATGCCCAAAAAGGACAACCCGAATCTCAATTGGGTCACGTATGTTTTTTACCCTTCGTTTTTTCGACACGTGGATTTTTAAAGTAAAACGAGATTACCGTGGCTCGTCTTCTATTCACCATCGCTGGAGAGTGGTGCACCATGGTAATGTTCCGTTTCAAATCCATGCACACATTTCTAAAAGTCGTACGACACTGTTCGCCATTTCGGACGGATGTTGCACCTTGCAGCGTGGATGTTTCACCCTGTAGATATCGATTATTCGGACGGCCATAACTTCTGGCTCGTTTAGAGTTATGCGAGCCATAACCTGTCAAAACGAAGGCCTCGATGAGTTCTACGTCTTTGACAGCTTTCAGCCGTCAACGGATAGATCAATGCCCCAAAAGGACAAACCGAATCTCAATCGGGTCACGTAAGTTTTTCACCCTTCGTTTTTTCGACACGTGGATTTTTACGGCAAAATGGGACTACCGTGGCTCGTCTTCGATTCACCAAAGCTGGAGAGTGGTGCACCATGGTACTGTTCCGTTTCAAATCCATGCACGCATTTCTAAAAGTCGTACGGCACTGTTTCGCCATTTCGGACGGATGTTGCACCTTGCACCGTGGATGTTGCACCCTGTAGATATCGATTATTCGGACGGCCATGACTTCTGGCTCCTTCAGAGTTACGGGAGCCATAACCTGTCAAAACGAAGGCCTCGATGAGTTCTACGGCTTTGACGGCTTTTAGCCGTCAATGGATCGATGAATGCCCAAAAAGGACAACCCGCATCTCAATCGGGTCACGTAAGTTTTTTACCCTTCGTTTCTTCAACACGTGGATTTTTACGGTAAAACGGGATTAGCGTGGCTCGTCTTCGATTCACCATCGCTGGAGAGTGGTGCACCATGGTACTGTTCCATTTCAAATCCATGCACACATTTCTAAAAGTCGTACGTCACTGTTTCACCATTTCGGACGGATGTTGCACCTTGCACCGTGGATGTTGCACCCTGTAGATATCGATTATTCGGACGGCCATAACTTCTGGCTCGTTTAGAGTTACGGGAGCCATAACCTGTCAAAACGAAGGCCTCGATGAGTTCTACGGCTTTGACAGCTTTTAGCCGTAAACGGATAGATTAATGCCCAAAAAGGACAACCCGAATCTCAATCGGGTCACGTATGTTTTTTACCCTCCGTTTTTTCTACACATGGATTTTTACGGTAAAACGGGATTACCGGGGCTCGTCTTCGATTCACCATCGCTGGAGAGTGGTGTACCATGGTAATGTTCTGTTTCAAATGCATGCACGCATTTCTAAAAGTCGTACGGCACTGTTTCGCCATTTCGTACGGATGTTGCACCTTGCAGCGTGGATGTTGCACCCTGTAGATATCGATTATTCGGACGGCCATAACTTCTGGCTCGTTTAGAGTTACGGGAGCCATAACCTGTCAAAACAAAGGCCTCGATGAGTTCTACGGCTTTGATAGCTTTCAGCCATCAACGGATAGATTAATGCCCCAAAAGGACAACCCGAATCTCAATTGGGTCACGTAAGTTTTTCACCCTTCGTTTTTTCGACACGTGGATTTTTACGGTAAAACGGGATTACCGTGGCACGTCTTCGATTCACCATCGCTGGAGAGTGGTGCACCATGGTACTGTTCCGTTTCAAATCCATGCACGCATTTCTACAAGGCGTACGACACTGTTTCGCCATTTCGGACGGATGTTGCACCTTGCACCGTGGATGTTGCACCCTGTAGATATCGATTATTCGGACGGCCATAACTTCTGGCTCGTTTAGAGTTACGGGATCCATAACCTGTGAAAACGAAGGCCTCGATGAGTTCTACGGCTTTGACAGCTTTCAGCCGTCAACAGATGGATTAATGCCCAAAAAGGACAACCCGAATCTCAATCGGGTCGCGTAAGTTTTTTACCTTTCGTTTTTTCGAAACGTGGATTTTTACGGTAAAACGGGATTACCGTGGCTCGTCTTCGATTCACCATCGCTGGAGAGTGGTGCACCATGGTACTGTTCCATTTCAAATCCATGCACGCATTTCTAAAAGTCGTATGACATTGTTTCGCCATTTCGGACGGATGTTGCACCTTGCACCGTGGATGTTGCACCCTGTAGATATCGATTATTCGGACGGCCATAACTTCTGGCTCTTTTAGAGTTACGGGAGCCATATCCTTTCAAAAAGAAGGCCGCGATGAGTTCTACGGCTTTGATAGCTTTCAGCCGTAAACGGATAGATTAATGCCCAAAAAGGACAACCCGAATCTCAATCGGGTCACGTATGTTTTTTACCCTTCGTTTTTTCGACACGTGGATTTTTAAAGTAAAACGAGATTACCGTGGCTCGTCTTCGATTCACCATCGCTGGAGAGTGGTGCACCATGGTAATGTTCCGTTTCAAATCCATGCACACATTTCTAAAAGTCGTACGACACTGTTCGCCATTTCGGACGGATGTTGCACCTTGCAGCGTGGATGTTTCACCCTGTAGATATCGATTATTCGGACGGCCATAACTTCTGGCTCGTTTAGAGTTACGGGAGCCATAACCTGTCAAAACGAAGGCCTCGATGAGTTCTACGGCTTTGACAGCTTTCAGCCGTCAACCGATAGATCAATGCCCCAAAAGGACAAACCGAATCTCAATCGGGTCACGTAAGTTTTTCACCCTTCGTTTTTTCGACACGTGGATTTTTACGGTAAAACGGGATTACCGTGGCTCGTCTTCGATTCACCATCGCTGGAGAGTGGTGCACCTTGGTACTGTTCCATTTCAAATCCATGTACGCATTTCTAAAAGTCGTACGGCACTGTTTCGCCATTTCGGACGGATGTTGCACCTTGCACCGTGGATGTTGCACCCTGTAGATATCGATTATTCGGACGGCCATAACTTCTGGCTCGTTTAGAGTTACGGGAGGCATAACCTGTCAAAACGAAGGCCGCGATGATTCCTATGGCTTTGACAGCTTTCAGCCGTAAACGGATAGATTAATGCCCAAAAAGGACAACCCGAATCTCAATCGGGTCACATAAGTTTTTTACCCTTCGTTTTTTCGACATGTGGATTTTTACGGTAAAACGGGATTACCGTGGCTCGTCTTCGATTCACCATCGCTGGAGAGTGGTGCACCACGATACTATTCCGTTTCAAATCCATACACGCATTTCTAAAAGGCGTATGGCACTGTTTCGCCATTTCGGACGGATGTTGCACCTTGCACCGAGGATGTTGCATCTGTAGATATCGATTATTCGGACGGCCATAACTTCTGGCTCATTTAGAGTTACGGGAGCCATAACCTGTCAAAACGAAGGCCTCGATGAGTTCTACGTCTTTGACCTCTTTCAGCCGTCAACGGATAGATTAATGTCCAAAAAGGACAACCCGAATCTCAATCGGGTCACGTAAGTTTTTTACCCTTCGTTTTTTCGACACGTGGATTTTTACGGTAAAACGGGATTACCGTGGCTCGTCTTCGATTCACCATCGCTGGAGAGTGGTGCACCACGGTACTATTCAGTTTCAAATCCATACACGCATTTCGAAAAGGCGTACGGCACTGTTTCGCCATTTCGGACGGATGTTGCACCTTGCACCGAGGATGTTGCATCTGTAGATATCGATTATTCGGAGGGCCATAACTTCTAGCTCGTTTAGAGTTACGGGAGCCATAACGTGTCAAAACGAAGGCCTCGATGAGTTCTACGGCTTTGACAGCTTTCAGCCGTCAACGGATAGATTAATGCCCAAAAAGGACAACCCGAATCTCAATCGGGTCACGTAAGTTTTTTACCCTTCGTTTTTTCGAAACGTGGATTTTTACGGTAAAAGGGGATTACCGTGGCTCGTCTTCGATTCACCATCGCTGGAGAGTGGTGCACCATGGTACTGTTCCGTTTCAAATCCATGCACGCATTTGTAAAAGTCGTACGACACTGTTTCGCCATTTCGTACGGATGTTGCGCCTTGCACCGTGGATGTTGCACCCTGTAGATATCGATTATTCGGACGGCCATAACTTCTGACTCGTTTAGAGTTACGGGAGCAATAACTTCTCAAAACGAAGGCCTCGATGAGTTCTACGGCTTTGATAACTTTCAGCTGTCAACGGATAGATTAATGCCCAAAAAGGACAACTCGAATCTCAATCGGGTCACGTAAGTTTTTTACCCTTCATTTTTTCGAAACGTGGATTTTTACGGTAAAAGGGGATTACCGTGGCTCGTCTTCGATTCACCATCGCTGGAGAGTGGTGTACCATGGCAATGTTTCGTTTCAAATCCATGCACGCATTTCTAAAAGTCGTACGACACTGTTTCGCCATTTCGGACGGATGTTGCACCTTGCACCGTGGATGTTGCACTCTGTAGATATCGATTATTCGGACGACCATAACTTCTGGCTCGATTAGAATTACGGGAGCCATAACCTGTCAAAAGGAAGGCCGCGATGAGTTCTACGGCTTTGACAGCTTTTAGCCGTAAACGGATAGATTAATGCCAAAAAAGGACAACCCGAATCTCAATCGGGTCACATATGTTTTTTACCCTCCGTTTTTTCTACACGTGGATTTTTACGGTAAAATGGGATTACCGGGGCTCGTCTTCGATTCACCATCGCTGGAGAGTGGTGTACCATGGCAATGTTTCGTTTCAAATCCATGCACGCATTTCTAAAAGTCGTACGACACTGTTTCGCCATTTCGTACGGATGTTGCACCTTGCAGCGTGGATGTTGCACCCTGTAGATATCGATTATTCGGACGGCCATAACTTCTGGCTCGTTTAGAGTTACGGGAGCCATAACCTGTCAAAACAAAGGCCTCGACGAGTTCTACGGCTTTGACAGCTTTCAGACATCAACGGATAGATTAATGCCCCAAAAGGACAACCCGAATCTCAATCGGGTCACGTAAGTTTTTCACCCTTCGTTTTTTTGACACGTGGATTTTTACGGTAAAACAGGATTACCGTGGCTCGTCTTCGATTCACCATCGCTGGAGTGTGGTGTACCATGGTACTGTTCCGTTTCAAATCCATGCACGCATTTCTAAAAGTCGTACGGCACTGTTTCACCATTTCGGACGGATGTTGCACCTTGCACCGTGGATGTTGCACCCTGTAGATATCGATTATTCGGACGACCATAACTTCTGGCTCGTTTAGAGTTACGGGAGCCATAACCTGTCAAAACGAAGGCCTCGATGAGTTCTACGGCTTTGATAACTTTCAGCTGTCAACAGATAGATTAATGCCCAAAAAGGACAACACGAATCTCAATCGGGTCACGTAAGTTTTTTACCTTTCGTTTTTTCGAAACGTGGATTTTGTACGGTAAAACGGGATTACCGTCGCTCGTCTTCGATTCACCATCGCTGGAGAGTGGTGCGCCATGGTACTGTTCCATTTCAAATCCATTCACGCATTTCTAAAAGTCGTTCGTCACTGTTTCACCATTTCGGACGGATGTTGCACCTTGCACCGTGGATGTTGCACCCTGTAGATATCGATTATTCGGACGGCCATAACTTCTGGCTCGTTTAGAGTTACGGGAGCCATAACCTGTCAAAACGAAGGCCTCGATGAGTTCTACAGCTTTGAAAGCTTTCAGCCGTCTACGGATAGATTAATGCCCAAAAAGGACAACCCGAATCTCAATCGGGTCACGTAAGTTTTTCACCCTTCGTTTTTTCGACACGTGGATTTTTACGGTAAAACGGGATTACCGTGACTCGTCTTCGATTCACCATCGCTGGAGAGTGGTGCACCTTGGTATTGTTCCATTTCAAATCCATGTACGCATTTCTAAAAGTCGTACGGCACTGTTTCGCCATTTCGGACGGATGTTGCACCTTGCACCGTGGATGTTGCACCCTGTATATATCGATTATTCGGATGGCCATAACTTCTGGCTCGTTTAGAGTTACGGGAGCATAACAAGTCAAAACGAAGGCCGCGATGATTCCTATGGCTTTGACAGCTTTCAGCCGTAAACGGATAGATTAATGCCCAAAAAGGACAACCCGAATCTCAATCGGGTCACGTAAGTTTTTTACCCTTCGTTTTTTCGACACGTGGATTTTTAAGGTAAAACGGGATTAAGGTGGCTCGTCTTCGATTCACCTTCGCTGGAGAGTGGTGCACCACGGTGCTATTCTGTTTCAAATCCATACACGCATTTCTAAAAGGGGTACGACACTGTTTCGCCATTTCGGACGGATGTTGCACCTTGCACCGAGGATGTTGCATCTGTAGATATCGATTATTCGGACGGCCATAACTTCTGGCTCGTTTAGAGTTACGGGAGCCATAACCTGTCAAAACGAAGGCCTCGATGAGTTCTACGGCCGCTTTCAGCCGTCAACGGGTAGATTAATGCCCAAAAAGGACAACCCGAATCTCAATCGGGTCACGTAAGTTTTTTACCCTTCGTTTTTTCGAAACGTGGATTTTTACGGTAAAACGGGATTACCGTGGCTCGTCTTCGATTCACCATCGCTGGAGAGTGGTGCACCATGGTACTGTTCCGTTTCAAATCCATGCACGCATTTGTAAAAGTCGTACGACACTGTTTCGCCATTTCGGACGGATGTTGCACCTTGCACCGTGGATGTTGCACCCTGTAGATATCGATTATTCGGACGGCCATAACTTCTGACTCGTTTAGAGTTACGAGAGCAATAACCTGTCCAAACGAAGGCCTCGATGAGTTCTACGGCTATGATAACTTTCAGCGATCAACAGATAGATTAATGCCCAAAAAGGACAACCCGAATCTCAATCGGGTCACGTAAGTTTTTTACCTTTCCTTTTTCCGAAACGTGGATTTTTACGGTAAAACGGGATTACCGTGGCTCGTCTTCGATTCACCATCGCTAGAGAGTGGTGTACCATGGTAATGTTCCGTTTCAAATCCATGCACGCATTTCTAAAAGTCGTACGGCACTGTTTCGCCATTTCGTATGGATGTTGCACCTTGCAGCGTGGATGTTGCACCCTGTAGATATCGATTATTCGGACGGCCATAACTTCTGGCTCGTTTAGAGTTACGGGAGCCTTAACCTGTCAAAACAAAGGCCTCGATGAGTTCTACGGCTTCGACAGCTTTCAGCCATCAACGGATAGATTAATGCCCCAAAAGGACAACCCGAATCTCAATCGGGTCACGTAAGTTTTTCACCCTTCGTTTTTTCGACACGTGGATTTTTACGGTAAAACGGGATTACCGTGGCTCGTCTTTGATTCACCATCGCTGGAGAGTGGTGCACAATGATACTGTTCCGTTTCAAATCCATGCACGCATTTGTAAAAGTCGTACGGCACTGTTTCGCCATTTCGGAAGGATGTTGCACCTTGCACCGTGGATGTTGCACCCTATAGATATCGATTATTCGGACGGCCATAACTTCTGGCTCGTTTAGAGTTACGGGAGCCATAACCTGTCAAAACAAAGGCCTCGATGAGTTCTACGGCTTTGATAACTTTCAGCTATCAACGGATAGATTAATGCCAAAAAAGGGCAACCCGAATCTCAATCGGGTCACGTAAGTTTTTTACCTTTCGTTTTTTGAAACGTGGATTTTTACGGTAAAACGGGATTACCGTGGCTCGTCTTCGATTCACCATCGCTAGAGAGTGGTGCACCATGGTACTGTTCCATTTCAAATCCATGCACGTATTTCGAAAAGTCGTACGACACTGTTTCGCCATTTCGGACGGATGTTGCACCTTGCTCCATGGATGTTGCACTCTGTAGATATCGATTATTCGGACGACCATAACTTCTGGCTCGTTTAGAGTTACGGGAGCCATAACCTGTCAAAAAGAAGGCCGCGATGAGTTCTACGGCTTTGACAGCTTTTAGCCGTAAACGGATAGATTAATGCCCAAAAAGGACAACCCGAATCTCAATCGGGTCACGTATATTTTTTACCCTTCGTTTTTTCTACACGTGGATTTTTACGGTAAAAGGGGATTACCGGGGCTCGTCTTCGATTCACCATCGCTGGAGAGTGGTGTACCATGGTAATGTTCCGTTTCAAATCCATGCACGCATTTCTAAAAGTCGTACGACACTGTTTCGCTATTTCGTACGGATGTTGCACCTTGCAGCGTGGACGTTGCATCCTGTAGATATCGATTATTCGGACGACCATAACTTCTGGCTCGTTTAGAGTTACGGGAGCCATAACCTGTCAAAACAAAGGCCTCGATGAGTTCTACGGCTTTGACAGCTTTCAGCCATCAACGGATAGATTAATGCCCCAAAAGGACAACCTGAATCTCAATCGGGTCTGGTAAGTTTTTTACCTTTCGTTTTTTCGACACGTGGATTTTTACGGTAAAACGGGATTACCGTGGCTCGTCTTCGATTCACCAACGCTGGAGTGTGGTGTACCATGGTACTGTTCCGTTTCAAATCCATGCACGCATTTTTAAAAGTCGTACGGCACTGTTTCGCCATTTCGGACGGATGTTGCACCTTGCACCGTGGATGTTGCACCCTGTAGATATCGATTATTCGGACGGCCATAACTTCTGGCTCGTTTCGAGTTACGGGAGCCATAACCTGTCAAAACGAAGGCCTCGATGAGTTCTACGGCTTTGACAGCTTTCAGCCATCAACGGATCGATTAATGCCGAAAAAGGACAACCCGAATCTCAATCAGGTCACGTACGTTTTTTACTATTCGTTTTTTCGACACATGGATTTTTACGGTAAAAAGGGATTACCGTGGCTCGTCTTCGATTCACCATCGCTGGAGAGTGGTGCACCATGGTACTGTTCCATTTCAAATCCATGCATGCATTTCTAAAAGTCGTACGTCACTATTTCGCCATTTCGGACGGATGTTGCACCTTGCACCGTGGATGTTGCACCTTGTAGATATCGATTATTCGGACGGCCATAACTTCTGGCTCGTTTAGAGTTACGGGAGCCATAACCTGTCAAAACGAAGGCCTCGATGAGTTCTACGGCTTTGACAGCTTTTAACCGTCAACAGATAGATTAGTGCCCAAAAAGGACAACCCGAATCTCAATCGGGTCACGTAAGTCTTTCACCCTTCGTTTTTTCGACACGTGGATTTTTACGGTAAAACGGGATTACCGTGGCTCGTCTTCGATTCACCATCGCTGAAGAGTGGTGCACCATGGTATTATTCCGTTTCAAATCCATGCACGCATTTAATAAGGCGTACGGCACTGTTTCGCCATTTCGGACGGATGTTGCACCTTGCACCGTGGATGTTGCACCCTGTAGATATCGATTATTCGGACGGCCATAACTTCTGGCTCGTTTAGAGTTTCGGGAGCCATGACCTGTCAAAACGAAGGCTGCGATGATTTCTACGGCTTTGACAGCTTTCAGCCGTAAACGGATAGATTAATGCCCAAAAAGGACAACCTGAATCTCAATCGGGTCACGTAAATTTTTCACCCTTCGTTTTTTCGACGCGTGGATTTTTACGGTAAAAACGGGATTACCGTGGCTCGTCTTCGATTCACCATCGCTGAAGAGTGGTGCACCATGGTATTATTCCGTTTCAAATCCATGCACGCATTTAATAAGGCGTACGGCACTGTTTCGCCATTTCGGACGGATGTTGCACCATGCACCGTGGATGTTGCACCCTGTAGATATCGATTATTCGGACGGCCATTACTTCTGGCTCGTTTACAGTTACGGGAGCCATAACCTGTCAAAACGAAGGCCACGATGAGTTCTACGGCTTTGATAGCTTTCAGCCGTCAACGGTTAGATTAATGCCCAAAAAGGACAACCCGAATCTCAATCGGGTCACGTAAGTTTTTTACCCTTCGTTTTTTCGACACGTGGATTTTTACGGTAAAACTGGATTACCGTGGCTCGTCTTCGATTCACCATTGCTGGAGAGTGGTGCACCATGGTACTATTCCATTTCAAATCCATGCATGCATTTCTAAAAGTCGTACGTCACTGTTTCGCCATTTCGGACGGATGTTGCACATTGCACCGTAGATGTTGCACCCTGTAGATATCGATTATTCGGACGGCCATAACTTCTGGCTCGTTTAGAGTTACAGGAGCCATAACCTGTCAAAACGAAGGCTTCGATGAGTTCTACGGCTTTAATTGCTTTCAGCCATCAACGGATAGATTAATGCCCAAAAAGGACAACCTGAATCTCAATCGGGTCACGTAAGTTTTTCACCCTTCGTTTTTTCGACACGTGGATTTTTACGGCAAAACGGGATTACCGTGGCTCGTCATCGATTCCCCATCGCTGGAGAGTGGTGCACCACGGTGCTGTTTCGTTTCAAATCCATGCACGCATTTCTAAAAGTCGTACGGCACTGTTTCGCCATTTCGGACGGATGTTGCACCTTGCACTGTGGATGTTGCACCCTGTAGATATCGATTATTCAGACGGCCATAACTTCTGACTTGTTTAGAGTTACGGGAGCCATAACCTATCAAAACGAACGCCGAGATGATTTCTATGGCTTTGACAGCTTTCAGCCGTAAATGGATAGATTAATGCCCAAAAAGGACAACCGAATCTCAATCGGGTCACGTAAGTTTTTTACCCTTCGTTTTTTCGACACGTGGATTTTTACGGTAAAACGGGATTACCGTGGCTCGTCTTCGATTCACCATCGCTGGAGAGTGGTGCACCATGGTACTGTTCCATTTCAAATCCATGCACGTGTTTGCACAAAAAATGGGCACACACCTCCAAGTCGTATTATTTAGTTGATTATATGTGATTTTCAGTGATTTTAGATGAGTATGTAAATATGAAAGAAGTAGGGGCTGAAATGTAAAAGACACACAGATTTATAGTGGTTCGGCCAGAATGTGCCTACGTCCACTTTATATGTTATTATCTTCTTTCTTTCAGATTACAGGTACAATGCTTCGTATATCAGTATATGAAAGTAGTTTGAAAGTTCCTTCCTTGCTTGAGCTCTCAAACTTGTCTGCCATTGTTGTACCCCTGCCCCTCTATTTATAGAATGAGGTAGGGGGCAGGGGTCTTGGAAGTATATAACTGCTGGTGGGCCCGGGCTGAAGCGATCTGGACTGGCAGTTGTCTGGTTCGGCGGAGGACATTCGGCATGGAGCTTGGTCCGGTGGTGGGCGTGGTCCGGCAACGAGTGTGGACCGGTGATTATTTGGTTCGGTTGTGAAGATGGTCCGGTAGATAAGTGGTTCGGTGGTAGCATAGGAGTTGATTCGGTAGTGGGGTGATGGTTGGTTCGGAGGAGTATGGTGGACCGGTATGGCTGGTCCGGTGGTAGTAGGGGATGTTTGGTTCGGTTACCGGATGGGCATGCCGAATGGCACTTGTGATTTGCCCGAATATGGTTGGTCCGGCTACTGGATGGACATGCCGAATGGAGTCATGGGGCCGAATGGGGATGGACTTCTAGCTTTGTGTTTGTCGAACGAGGTGGAGGTTGCGAGCTCGGGTAAAACTGTGACTTCATGGTCTCGAGAGCTTCTGGGTGAGAATTCGCCCAACATTTGCCCCCCAAAGTGGGGCACGTGCTTGCACGTGTCGCGCTTTGTTTCCTGGTGATAGAAAGGCTTGTTTCGTAACGCCATGGGCTGGACGTTCGTATCCTGCGGATGTCCTGCAAAGGAATTTACAGTTTTAGTGTGGTTTCAAATAACGACCGTTCGTGGTTGGAATATTTGAGATGAAGTGAACTGTGTCGCTCGGGACGAGCAAGTGTGCCCCGAAGGGGCTTAGCATCGTCGATGCCAGGTTTACGTTAGAGTGGGTTCCTGGGTCGTTTGCCAAGGTGGTTTATCGCCAGCTCAGAGCATGCCTAGGGA
The DNA here is from genome assembly GCA_030765085.1 of Allium cepa. Taxonomy (NCBI): domain Eukaryota; kingdom Viridiplantae; phylum Streptophyta; class Magnoliopsida; order Asparagales; family Amaryllidaceae; genus Allium; species Allium cepa. Next base: position 249,290,742 of record CM060930.1, read on the forward strand.
TCGTTCGCGACCCCGTACATGTGTAAGTAGCTTAGCCATTTCATAATAATTATCAAATATCCATATGACCGATGGGCTTAAGAACGCGTGTCAAAGTGTAAATTCCCACGATGGTAGGGTTAATAACCATTCAGAGCGTGCCTGTGGACCATTCGAGGTCGCGTACACGTGTAAACGATTTAATCCACGTCGGTGAGCATTTTACGACTTATTCATCGTTATCATAATCTTATTTTATTAGTTAGTTCTGGAGTTCGGTACTTATCTGAGGGAGGCGCTTTGCACGCCTCTAGTTCCTGGTCTTGGACGGTAGAGAGAGAGTTCCATTCGGTTCTTGGTTGGTCCGGCTATTCTCATTCGGCTTTTGGTGGTCCGGTATTATTGGTCCGGTTGGGCGAATTGTTTGGTTCGGTGGTTGTGAGTTCGCCTATATATAGAGGCCGTACCCCCCTTGTTTTTCTTCACCGAACCAACAAGCGCCGAATCTATCTATTGCCGAACCAAGTGTTTTGCCGAACCAAGTGTTTTGCCGAACCAACCTTATACCGGACCAGGTATATACTTATTGCCGAATACACACGTACGTCTTCGTTTCACCGAATGGGACTACGGCCTTGGGGCCGAATGCCTTGCGTACCGAATGCCCCTGATACAGTACCACCGAATGAACATGATGACCGAATGAGATGGAAAACCGAATGAACATGATGACCGAATGAACTTGATGACCGAATGAGATGGAAACCGAATGAACACGATGACCTTGAATTAGTTTGCGAATGAAATCCCACACTTGCACGCACTTGTTTGTTTACTTTTCTATGTTCCCTGTTCTAATGCCTTGCTTTCCTTGTGTTGCAGAAAATGTCTCGCAAAGCGGAAACACGATCGGATAGAAAGAAGTCTAGAGGCACAGGAGAGCCTTCTTCTTCCTTGCCCCCAGTCCAACCAGGATCCGGGCAACACCGACCTATTCCGAGGTCTCTAGTGGACGGATATGGTCCACTGGAACTTTTGGTCTCTCCCCCGGATTGCTTTCCTAGCTCCCTAAAGGAGGAGCAACTTGACGTCATATCCCGTTCCTTCGGGATAGATAGGGCTCTTATGCTGCTGCCGGGAGATGGAGTGATGCCATATAATCCTCCCGAGGGCTACTTCGCTTTTAGCAGATACCATTGCATGTGCGGCGCTATCCCCCCTATCAACGCTTGGATAGTAAGCTTCACCACATATTTGAAGGTGGCTCCCTTCCAGCTTCAGCCTAACTCATATGCTATCCTGGTGAGCCTCTTTGTTATCTTCCAGAGGAGGTACGGGCGTCCTCCTTCTAACCGGGAAATCCGATACTTGTACAACCTGAGAGGCTATAAGAAGGGGTCTCCGTATATTAGTTTGGAGGCGGCCGTACCCTTCAAACCAGTTCTGGACTTGTATTCCAAGTTCACCATGTTCAAGAAGGAGTGGTTCTTCGTCAAGGACGATGCTGTTTCTTTCCGCCTTTTCACTTCCGGCTGTAAGATTGATTTCATTTATATTCTTCATGTGTTTTGACTGTAGTGCTTTTTCTGACATGCTTCTATTTCTGGCTAGCGACAGGTGGTACTGCAGTCGTGGAGGACGATTCCTTAGTGCGAATGGCTGCTGAATTAAAGGCTATTCCGGCACGGGACCGGTCGGCCTCTTTCTTGATCAGGAACGCAACCCTCTTGGAGTATAACTTGATCTTACCGCGCCAGTCCGTAGTTAAGCAAAGGGATACGGCTGAGGAGAGGGCTGCTAAAGCTAAGGAGGGGGCTACAGTAAAGAGCGGTAAGAGGGAGCCTTTCGCAGAGCGTCCCGTGGTCGGGGGGAAGAAACTGAAGAAGTCCGATGGCCCTTCTCCAAGTACTTGCCCGACTGTCCCGGAGGAGGAAGGTGTAGAAGAGGAAGAAGGAGGCGAAGTTGGAGAAGGGTCGGAGGGTGGAGGAGATGGCGATGGTCAAGGTGGTAGTGGGGTTGCTGCTCTAACCTCTGAGCAAGACCTCGAACTGGATGAGGCTCTCCGTCGGGCCTTCGGGGAGTCGGAGCGAGAGTCGGAAACGGAGAAGGAAAAGGAGAAGGAAACGGAGAAGGCAAAGGAAACCGGCAAAGCTGTGGCTGGCACTGACCCATCCTCTAAGGGTTCCTCAGCTAGGGTGACTCCGGCGATGCAAGGTGAACTTTTGTCTTCTGCCGATTCCATTTTCGATAGGTACTTAGAAATTTTTTACGGTTCACTTCCGTCCTGGAATGAGATCCAGGACTTATTGCAGTATCCGACTCCTCCGCCGGGTTTGTATAATAGACGTGTCCTCTCACTTTTCTTTCTCTTTAACTTAGCACATTTTTTGAATTGCGGATTATTGTATGTTCGTAACACTTGTTCTTTATTCCAGGGGTAGGCCAGGCGGGTAAAACGTCGGATGTTCGACACCGCCTTGAACAATTTAAGTCGAGGAGAGCTTCCGCGAAACCTTCTACTGATCGCACTGGGGATGTAGTCAGTTACCGCCCTCTTCTTGGGGTCATCAAAGAGGGTATTCAGAAAAGGAAGCGGAGCCGTTCCTTATTTGAGTCTTCTTCTGCTTCGCAGCTTCCTACTCTGCCTCCCCCTACTCAGCCTCCTCGTGATACTACGGAGGAGAGCACGGAGCCCTGCCCCCCTCCTCCTCCTTCCAAGAGTTCTACTGTCATTCATATAAGGCGTCCCGATGTGCCTCGCCCCGTGCCTCGTGACCCTTTTGCCGGTCATCCTGATTTAGACCCAAGTTTTCGGGACATTTCATTCGATGAGACCACGGGCGAGCACCTCCTTCCCCGCAACCCCATGGTAAGAGTGCTGGACGAGGCTAAATCTTTAGATCTTGATTTACTTACTACACGGGTAGTCACCATGGGGGATGAGGCCAAGGCTAATATCGACCGGGTGGCCGCAGAGACCAAGAAGTTAATGGAGCATCATGCTAAGTTGGTCAAGGCCGGGGAAGAGATCGGGAGTGCTAACATTCGGTTGAGGTTAAAGGTTGCCGATCAGGCCAAGCAGCTCGCCGACCAAGCCATCCAGATTTCCCAGCATGAGGAAGCCTCCAAGCGCCTGAAAGAGACCATGGAGAAGGCCAGTAGGGCGGAATTACGGAAGATGGAGGTCGCTTGCAGGGAGCGGATTAACATAGCTATCGCAACGGTGGATGAGGTTCGAAATGCGGATCTCGAGCGGGTAGAGGAGTTGTCAGGGAGGCTCGAGGCTGCGGAGATGGCTCAGGCCGAGTTGAAGGAGGAGATGGAGGAGATGAGGAGGTCCCTTAGGTTGAAGGAAGAGGAAATGAGGAGGTCACTCCAGGCTGACTGCTTGAGATACCAGTCGGAGAGGGATGTCGCCGTCGCCAAGTTGCAAGCTTCCGAGGCCCGGGTGAAGGAGTTTGAGGAAAACGAGGGGATGATGGATGAGATGCTGCAGGATATGTACTTCCACACTTGGAAGGAGGGCGGCTTGTCTTGGATGGACGATTACCCTCGGGTCATGGCCAAGGTGTATCTCCAGGCTTTAGAGGAGGCCAGGGTGAACGCGGTTAAGGAAGGCGGAGAGGCTTTCAATTTGAGTGCGGTTACTGCTCAGTTCTCAAAGGAGGAGCAAGCGGCGGTGAAAGAGGGGATGCGGCTGCTCGCTGCAGAGGAAGCGGGCGTGCAGTTGGATGATGAGGATCAAGCGGCGGATGCTGGTGAGTTATTCTTTTCCCTTTCTTTTCTTTCCGTGTTTTCATAACTTGATCGTTCGTTTAATGAATTCCTCTTCTGATCTGGACAGGTGGGACTTCAGATCCACATGCTGGGGGCTCTGATCCTGCGGCTAAGTAGGCTGGGGGAGTTGGTGATGGAGTGTGAATGCATCTGCCATCTTTTTGTTTCTTTTTTATCACTGTTTATGTTAGTCTTTGACATGCAACTGTAATAAAATTATTTGCAAAGAATAACTTCGTGTGATCTCATAATATAAGCTGATTTTGTCATGTTTAAATGTTGTCGCTATCTTTATGTGCCGTGTGAGAAGTATAATTATGTATATGCCTGTGATTCTAGTTGCGTTTGATGTTAAGTTTTTGCTTGAAATATAACTTCACGTTTTGCAATGTCAGTGTATGAATAAGCTATAGTTACGCATTTATGTACAAGAGAAGAGAGTACCGCCCTTTATGTTTTATTCGCAGGCGGTAGCTTTGAGTGTCTTGTGTAACTGTTTACGGGTATAGCTGAGCGCCCTGCCACCCAGTACGCAGGCTTAGAGCCTCATGAGTGAACGCTTCCTATTTGGTTTCCTGTACTTTAGAGTTTGTTATACAGGATAGGAGAAAAATATTTAAATGAAATGGAAATATAGTAAAAGTAAAACTTCCAGTCACGGAAGGCCGTCGATGTGCTTAAGTTCGTGGCAAACGGGTTTTGTAGTCACTTTCCCTAGCTGTGGGTCTTGGAGACATTTGTCACCCATCTTACGCCTCCGCGGGGAGTTTTCTTTTTTACCACAGCCGCACTTAAGACACATCGGAGCCGAGATCGCGCACGGTAACTACCCGAACCATTATGGTCCGTAATCGTGGGTATTATTCGATTTACCGTGGCCGGCTAGCGTGGGTGCCGTTGGCCGTGAACTACCCCTGGCTGGCCACACCTTATGTTGGGGCTTAAAGTAGGTTCACAGTTACCGACGAGCCGAACGCCGTAATGAGCTGCCATCGGCTATAGTCGGCCTTTATGATGACTTATAATCGGCTCATTACAGTTGGCTTTGAGGGCAGGCGCGCAATGAGTTAACCCGCAGCAGAGGGATGCTGGAGCAAAAGAGTCTCATTGGCGAGTGCATAGAATCGTAGCGTACCTGTTAGGCCTAGTCCAGATGAGGCCGCGGTGCGTCTTGAGTGGAGATGCCATAGGATTTTGTTCAACAGAAAGGGATAAAACTTAACAAGTAGCCAAGACATAAAGGAACAAGTTAAAAAGAGACAAGATTTTTTAAAGTGGTTCGGCACGAAAATGCCTACGTCCACTGATTCTCTTTGTTAATTCACTTCATATGGGCAGTACAAGTTAAGAAAAGTATCGACGGAGGTGTCGGATGTTCCATGCCCTCTGGAACACCTCTCCGTCCACTGTTGACAAAATGTAAGCTCCGTTGTGGAGATCTTTGTGAATTACATATGGTCCGTCCCAGATGGGGTCCAGTGCCCCGGGGCGCGGAAAGATTCGCCTGAGGACAAGATCTCCTTCTTGTAAGCTGCGATGCTTGACTTTGGAATTGTATAGTGCTGCCACTTTTTGTTTGTGAGCTGCTGCTTTGAGTGCTGCATCGTTTCTCCTTTCCTCAATCAGATCCAAAGACATGAGGAGGAGTTCTTCGTTTTCTTCTGGGTTGTAGTGGATCCTACGGTGGGAAGGCACAATAGTCTCAACTGGGAGCATTGCCTCCGATCCATATGCCAAAGAGAAAGGAGTATGTCCCGTTGATGTTCTGAAAGATGTGCGGTATGCCCATAGTGCCGTAGGAAGTTCGTCCACCCAAGCGCCTTTTGACTTTTCAAGTTTCTTCTTGATTAGGGTTTTGAGAATTTTGTTGACAGCTTCAACTTGTCCGTTTGCCTGAGGGTAAGCTACTGATGAGAAGCTTTTATGAATTCCATGCTCTTGGCACCAGTCGGCAAATTCTTCGCTGTCAAATTGGAGTCCGTTGTCTGATACGATCTTGAGGGGGACTCCATACCTGCACAAAATGTTTTTGATCAAGAAGTTGATAACTTTTGCTGAAGATATTTTATTTAAAGGTTCCGCTTCCACCCATTTGGTGAAATAATCGACTGCCACTATAGCATATTTGGCTCCGCCTCGGCCCGTTGGCAGTTCGCCAATTAAGTCAATTCCCCATACAGCAAAGGGCCAAGGGCTGGTCATTTGAGTAATTTCGTTTGTGGGCAGTCGAGGGATCTTGGCGAACTTCTGACATCTGTCGCATTTCTTAACGAAGTCTAGGGCATCTTTGTTTAGTGTGGGCCAGTAATATCCATATCGGAGTATCTTTCTTGCCAAAGTCTGTCCTCCAGTGTGATCTCCGCATCCTCCCTGATGGATGTTTGTTAATATCTCCTTGGCTTCCCTTCCGGCGACGCATCTTAATAAGGGGCTAGAGAAGCCACGCCGGTAGAGGATGCCTTCTTGTGTTGTGTAGTGGGGAACTTTCCTCAAGATCTTCTTGGCTTCGTCACGCCTGTCGGGTAGTATGCCATCTTGCAAATATTTCCGGATAGGAGTCATCCAGGTTCCTTCTTCGATTGCAGTTATCAGATTCACTTGTTCGAAACTCGGGGCCAGCTGCCTTGAGATTGCTAGTGTTCCGGAAATGGTGCTGTTCTTCATACTAGCTTGCTTTGCAAGTTCATCTGCCTCTTGGTTTTCTTCTCGAGGAATGTGTTTGATTAGATAATGGTCCAATTGATCGAGCAGCAGTTTGGTTTTCTTTAGGTATGCTGTGAGTCGTTCTCCTCGAGTCTGGAATTCTCCTAGTACCTGGTTTACGATAAGCTGAGAATCACTATGAATACATAAGGAATTGATTCCAATTTCTAGGGCCAGTTCCAATCCTGCTATTACTGCTTCATATTCAGCATCGTTGTTAGTGGCCGTGAACTCCAATCTCAATGCATAGTACAACTTTCTTCCCCTGGGGGTGATGATCACAATACCTGCCCCCGAGCCTTGTTCGTTCGATGCTCCGTCTAAAAAGAGGTTCCACTTGATGTTTTTTGCTACTTCGGATTGTTCCTTGCCTTCGTTGATAGTGAATTCGGCAATGAAATCAGCCATGGCTTGTCCTTTGATAGCGGTACGAGGATGGTAGGTGATATCATACTGACTTAATTCGATGCACCATTTGAGGAGTCGCCCAGAAGTGTCAGGACGATGGAGCACTTGTCTCAGTGGTTGATCGGTTAGAACTCTGATGGAGTGAGACTGGAAGTAGTGTCGCAGTTTTCGTGACGCGATCAATAAACAATACGCTAATTTCTCAAGTTTAGGATATCTGGCTTCTGCCCCTGTAAATCTTTTGCTTACAAAGTAAACCGGGCGTTGTGTGCGGTCTTCTTCTCTTACCAAGGCGGCGCTTAGAGCATGAGATGATACAGCGAGGTATAAGTATAACACCTCACCTTCATTTGGAGTTGAGAGTAATGGTGGTCTCTGAAGGTGTTCGATTAGGTTGAGGAAGGCTTTTAAGCATTCGTCAGTCCACTCGAACCTCCCTTTGTCTTTCTTGAGTGCTTCGAAGAAAGGGACACACTTGTCAGTTGCCTTGGAAATGAATCTGCTTAGGGCGGCCACCTTTCCGTTTAGGCTCTGCATTTCCTTTCGAGTGGAAGGTATCCTTATTTCTTTTAAAGCCCGGATTTGTTCAGGGTTTGCTTCGATTCCTCTGGCGTGGACGATGAATCCTAAGAATTTTCCCGATGATACTCCGAAGGAGCACTTTAGAGGATTCAGCTTCATTCCATATCGGCGAAGTACCTGAAACGTACCGTCCAGATGGCTTACATGGTCGTTGGCTTTCTTGGACTTTACCAACATGTCATCCACATATACCTCCATAGTTCGTCCTATCAATTCTGCGAACATTTTGTTGACGAGGCGTTGATAGGTAGCTCCAGCATTTTTGAGTCCAAAAGGCATGACTTTGTAACAATATAATCCGCGGTCGGTGATGAAGCTAGTGTGGTCCTGATCGGGAGCGTGCATGGGGATCTGGTTATATCCGGAGTATGCGTCCATAAAAGATAGGAGTTCGTGCCCAGCTGTGCTGTCTACGAGTTGGCCAATTCGGGGAAGTGGGAAGCAGTCTTTCGGGCAAGCGTCATTCAGATTGGAGAAGTCAATACATGTTCGCCACTTTCCATTGGCCTTTTTTACTAGCACTGGGTTAGCGATCCATTCTGGGTAGATGGCTTCCCGTATGAAGCCATTAGCAAGTAGATTTTTTACTTCCTCATCAAGGGCTGCTGATCGCTCTGCACCCATGCTCCTCTTTTTCTGCTTTACTGGTACCTTGGTGGGATCGATGTTCAACATGTGGCATGCTATGTCTGGGGAGATTCCTGTCATATCGGCATGGGTCCACGCAAATACATCTAAGTTGTGGCGGAGAAAGTCAATGAGTTGATCCTTCAATTCCGTTTTCAGCTGAGATCCGATTTTTAATAGTCTACTTGAATCATGCTTATCTACCGATACGAATTCCATAGCCTCTGCAGGCTCGGCGGTAGCCTCCTCCTCTTTATCCCTGGGGTCTAGTTCATTGAAGGGATCGCTTGTGTATCGAAGAGGAGGGGCTTTCTTTAGTTGCTATGCCTCCAAGCTTTTCATGCAGAGAATAGTCTCTGCATCTTTTCCTTTATTCTTTCTGCGGTTATTGCGAAGTTCAGTTACGTAGCAGTCTCGGGCGGCATCTTGATCTCCTTCTACTTCTCCTACTCCGTTGTCTGTTGGAAATTTCATTTTCAGGCACCAAGGGGCTAATACAATCTGAAAGTCAGACAAGGCTGGTCTTCCCAAGAAAGCGTTGTAAGCCGAGTGGTTTTCTATTAGTACGAACGTTTGTTTTCGCACAACGGAGCGGGGATGACTTCCTATTTCGACGAAGAGGTCAAGTTGCCCGAGGGGCATTTTTGCATCTCCAGTGAAACCGTGCAGTGGTTTGTCACAGGGGGATACATCCTTCATTGATAATTTCATTTTGTCGAAAGCATGTTTGAACAGGATATTTACGGAGCTTCCCGTGTCTATTAGGATCCGAAAAACTTTAGCTGGACCAAACCAGGCAGAGATGACCATGGGATCCATATGTGGGTACTGTCTTCCTTCCAAATCATGCCTATTGAATACAATGTCATTGTTTTCTTTTCGTTTCGGGTGGCGTTCCTCCGTAATGGAGTTAACATATCCTTCGGCATTTCTAAGCGACTTGCCGTACCTTTCCATCTCTGCCCAACTTCTGTCGGCAATGTGTGGTCCTCCTGAGATGGTAAGGACTACTATCTTCTCTTGACTAGAGTCACTGGTGTTGTGATTGTTGCGATTCCCTCCGCCTACTTCTGGGAGGGGTTGCTTTGAGTTCTCATTGGCAGGAGTTGGAGTCCTGTTCTGACCTTTCACATAACGTTCCAGCCTTCTTCTTCTAATGTGTTCTTCGATCAAGTCCCGAAGATGGTGGCATTCATTGGTGTCATGTCCGTGGGATTCGTGGAAGCGACAGAACTTTCCGGACTTGAGTGCGTTATCTGATTCTTTCTTGTGCGGGGGGCGCTTGTATCCGAGTTCGCCCTGAGTGGCTAGGTAGATGTTTTCGATTGTTTCATTCAAAGGAGTGTAGGAGTCAAATCTTGGCCCTGGTCGATATTGGCGCTTCTCAACCTTTCTGCCCCCAGCATTGTCTCTAGATTCATTTCTTCGAGCGTCCTTAGCTGCAGTGGGAACCTTATCCTGAACTATCTTGCCTTGTTGCCCTGACTGCCTCTCCGTAGCAGCGTCTTCAAGTCTCATATACTTTCCAGCTTCATGGAAGAAATCAGGCAAGGTAGCTGGTTTTTCCTTAGTTAATCTTCTGGCAAACTTGGTGTCTGGATGTACACCACTACAGAGGGCCATTAGAGTGAGTTTTTCATCGGCATCTTGAACTGCTGCCGCTGCGGCGTTGAACCGTGTTAGATATTGTTGCAGCGTCTCTCCGGATTTCTGTTTGACATTGGATAGAGAATAAGCATCCCTGGGTTGTTCTACATGGATGCGGAACTGGCTAATAAACCTTTCTTTTAACATCTCCCATGAGCTGATGGATCCTTGGGGTAGATGGCAGAACCAAGAGGTAGCTAGATCTGATAGGAATAGCGGAAAGCATTTACATAATACTCCTTCTGTTGCTCCACTCATGAGCATATGCTGGGTGTATCTCTGCAGGTGTACGATGGGGTCGGAAGTTCCTTTGTAAGGTTCCATGGTTGGCATTTTCCATTCCCGGGGAGTGATGGCAGTTTCGATATTTCGGGTAAAGGGACTGGTGACCCTAGCGCCTATTCCCCGGTCCCTTTGCTCCCGTTGGACACATTCTCTGAATAATCGTGCCATTCGTTCGTCAGAACTTGGAGCGGACAAAAATGAGCTCGGTTCTTCCCAGCGGGATCTATCTCGTCCAGATGACCTGTAGGGATGGTACAGTCTATCACCTCTAGCATTATCCAGTGGTTGTCTTTGGCTTCTTGGATGCACGCTAGGACCAGCAACAGTTGCCCCCTGCCTTGATCTTCCCCTGTGGGGTTCTGTTTCGAGCACATCCATGGGGTCAACTTCGGGCTGGGTTCTAGCTCGGCTCCGTTCAGCGGGGTTTCTATGATTAGGTGGCATGACTGGCTCAGCTACATCCGACCCTCGCCTGGTGCCTCCCCCGCTAGGTTCGGTTCCAAGGGCTTCCTCGAGTCGGAATTCGGGCTGAGTCTGGGCGCGGCCCCTATCATCGTTTTTCCTGTTGATAGCTTGTTCGAAGAGTGAAGACCTTTGTTGCCTCCGGGATCCTCCGGATTGGGATTCACCCCATGATTCAGTGTTGCGGTTGGACTCTTCAGCATCCCTTAAGCGTGTCATGAGTTGGTCCACCAAAGTTTCTTGTTGGGATGTGAAGCGGTTAGTTACTTCAGCCACAACCCTGTCCAGATCTGCCCTAGTGATTGGTTGTTCCGTTGCGGGACCAGTTGGATTTTCCTGATTTTCATCTGGTACTGCTGTTGAAGTGGGCTGATCTGTGATTGCTGGATCTGGAAGGCTGCTAGTTGCGATGTTCTTTCCTTTGTTAACATCCCTTCTCTGTTTGGAAGGCATGATTTCTAAGCAACGAGTGATGTTGTTAGGAAGAAGGTTGAGTGGGAGAAGATGAAGCCTGAGTTCAGCTCTCAATGAAAGCACCAAAAATGTTTGCACAAAAAATGGGCAAACACCTCCAAGTCATATTATTTAGTTGATTATATGTGATTTTCAGTGATTTTAGATGAGTATGTAAATATGAAAGAAGTAGGGGCTGAAATGTAAAAGACACACAGATTTATAGTGGTTCGGCCAGAATGTGCCTACGTCCACTTTATATGTTATTATCTTCTTTCTTTCAGATTACAGGTACAATGCTTCGTATATCAGTATATGAAAGTAGTTTGAAAGTTCCTTCCTTGCTTGAGCTCTCAAACTTGTCTGCCATTGTTGTACCCCTGCCCCTCTATTTATAGAATGAGGTAGGGGGCAGGGGTCTTGGAAGTATATAACTGCTGGTGGGCCCGGGCTGAAGCGATCTGGACTGGCAGTTGTCTGGTTCGGCGGAGGACATTCGGCATGGAGCTTGGTCCGGTGGTGGGCGTGGTCCGGCAACGAGTGTGGACCGGTGATTATTTGGTTCGGTTGTGAAGATGGTCCGATAGATAAGTGGTTCGGTGGTAGCATGGGAGTTGATTCGGTAGTGGGGTGATGGTTGGTTCGGAGGAGTATGGTGGACCGGTATGGCTGGTCCGGTGGTAGTAGGGGATGTTTGGTTCGGTTACCGGATGGGCATGCCGAATGGCACTTGTGATTTGCCCGAATATGGTTGGTCCGGCTACTGGATGGACATACCGAATGGAGTCATGGGGCCGAATGGGGATGGACTTCTAGCTTTGTGTTTGTCGAACGAGGTGGAGGTTGCGAGCTCGGGTAAAACTGTGACTTCTTGGTCTCGAGAGCTTCTGGGTGAGAATTCGCCCAACAGCACGCATTTCTAAAAGTCGTACGTCACTCTTTCGCCATTACGGACGGATGTTGCACCTTGCACCGTGGATGTTGCACCCTGTAGATATCGATTATTCGGACGGCCATAACTTCTGCCTCGTTTAGAGTTAAGGGAGCAATAACCTGTCAAAACGAAGGACTCGATGAGTTCTACGGCTTTGAAGGCTTTCAGCCGTCAACGGATAGATTAATGCCCAAAAAGGACAACCCGAATCTCAATCGGGTCACGTAAGTTTTTCACCCTTCGTTTTTTCGACACGTGAATTTTTACGGTAAAACGGGATTACCGTGGCTCGTCTTCGATTCACCATCGCTGGAGAGTGGTGCACCATGGTATTGTTCCGTTTCAAATCCATGCATGCATTTCCAAAAGTCGTACGGCACTGTTTCGCCATTTCGGGCGGATGTTGCACCTTGCACCGTGGATGTTGCACCCTGTAGATATCGATTATTCGGACGGCCATAACTTCTGGCTCGTTTAGAGTTACGGGAGCCATGACCTGTCAAAACGATGGCCGCGATGATTTCTACGGCTTTGACAGCTTTCAGCCGTAAACAGATAGATTAATGCCCAAAAAGGACAACCCGAATCTCAATCGGGTCACGTAAATTTTTCACCCTTCGTTTTTTCGACACGTGGATTTTTACTGTAAAAACTAGATTACCGTGGCTCGTCTTCGATTCACCATCGCTGGAGAGTGGTGCACCATGGTACTATTCCGTTTCAAATCCATGCACGCATTTAATAAGGCGTACGGCACTGTTTCGCCATTTCAGACGGATGTTGCACCATGCACCGTGGATGTTGCACCCTGTAGATATCGATTATTCGAACGACCATAACTTCTGGCTCGTTTACAATTACGGGAGCCATAACCTGTCAAAACGAAGGCCTCGATGAGTTCTACGGCTTTGACCGCTTTCAGCCGTCAACGGATAGATTAATGCCCAAAAAGGACAACCCGAATCTCAATCGGGTCACGTAAGTTTTTTACGCTTCGTTTTTTCGACACGTGGATTTTTACGGTAAAACGGGATTTCCGTGGCTCGTCTTCGATTCACCATCGCTGGAGAGTGGTGCACCACGGTACTGTTCCATTTCAAATCCATGCATGCATTTCTAAAAGTCGTACGTCACTGTTTCGCCATTTCGGACGGATGTTGCACATTGCACCGTGGATGTTGCACCCTGTAGATATCGATTATTCGGACGGCCATAACTTCTGGCTCGTTTAGAGTCACGGGAGCCATAACCTGTCAAAACGAAGGCCTCGATGAGTTCTACGGCTTTGATAGCTTTCAGCCATCAACGGATAGATTAATGCCCAAAAAGGACAACCCGAATCTCAATCGGGTCACGTAAGTTTTTCACCATTCGTTTTTTCGACACGTGGATTTTTACGGTAAAACGGGATTACCGTGGCTCGTCTTCGATTCACCATCGCTGGAGAGTGGTGCACCGTGGTACTGTTTTGTTTCAAATCCATGCACGCATTTCTAAAAGTCATACGGCACTGTTTCGCCATTTCGGACGGATGTTGCACCTTGCACCGTGGATGTTGCACCCTGTAGATATTGATTATTCAGACGACCATAACTTCTGGCTTGTTTAGAGTTACGGGAGCCATAACCTATCAAAACGAAGGCCGCGATGATTTCTATGGCTTTGACAGCTTTCAGCCGTAAACGGATAGATTAATGCCCAAAAAGGACAACCTGAATCTCAATCGGGTAACGTAAGTTTTTTACCCTTCGTTTTTTCGACACGTGGATTTTTACGGTAAAACGGGATTACCGTGGCTCGTCTTCGATTCACCATCACTGGAGAGTGGTACACCATGGTACTATTCCGTTTCAAATCCATGCACACATTTCTAAAAGGCGTACGGCATTGTTTCTCCATTTCGGACGGATGTTGCATCTTGCACCATGGATGTTGCACCCTGTAGATGTCAATTATTCGGACGGCCATAACTTCTGGCTCGTTTAGAGTTACGGGAACCATAACCTGTCAAAACGAAGGCCTCGATGAGTTCTACGGCTCTGACAGCTTTCAGCCATCAACGGATAGATTAATGCCCAAAATGGACAACCCGAATCTCAATCGGGTCACGTGAGTTTTTTACTCTTCATTTTTTCGAAACGTGGATTTTAACGGTAAAACAGGATTACCGTGGCTCGTCTTCGAATCACCATCGCTGGAGAGTGGTGCACCAAGGTACTGTTCTGTTTCAAATCCATGCACGCATTTCTAAAAGTCGTACGACACTGTTTCGCCATTTCGGACGAATGTTGCACCTTGCACCGTGGATGTTGCACCCTGTAGATATCGATTATTCAGACGGCCATAACTTCTGGCTCGTTTAGAGTTACGGAAGCCATAACCTGTCAAAACGAAGGCCTCGATGAGTTCTACGGCTTTGTAAGCTTTCAGCCATAAACAGACAGATTAATACCCAAAAAGGACAACCCGAATCTCAATCGGGTAACGTAAGTTTTTTACCCTTCATTTTTTCGACACGTGGATTTTTAGGGTAAAACGGAATTACCGTGGCTCGTCTTCGATTCACCATCGCTGGAGAGTGGTGCACCATGGTAATGTTCCGTTTCAAATCCATGCACGCATTTCTAAAAGTCGTACAGCACTGTTTCGCCATTTCGGACGAATGTTGCACCTTGCACCGTGGATGTTGCACCCTGTAGATATCGATTATTCAGACGGCCATAACTTCTGGCTCGTTTAGAGTTACGGAAGCCATAGCCTGTCAAAACGAAGGCCTCGATGAGTTCTATGGCTTTGACAGCTTTCATCCATAAACGGATAGATTAATGCCCAAAAAGGACACCCCGAATCTCAATCGGGTCACGTAAGTATTTTACCATTCGTTTTTTCGACACTTGGATTTTTACGGTAAAACGGGGTTACCGTGGCTCGTCTTCGATTCACCATCGCTGGAGAGTGGTGCACCATGGTACTGTTCCGTTTCAAACCCACGCACGTATTTCTAAAAGTCGTACGGCACTGTTTCGCCATTTCGGACGGATGTTGCACCTTGCACCGTGGATGTTGCACCCTGTAGATATCGATTATTCGGACGGCCATAAGTTCTGGCTCGTTTAGAGTTACGGGAGCCATAACCTGTCAAAACGAAGGCCTCGATGAGTTCTACGGCTTTGACAGCTTTCAGCCGTCAACGGATAGATTAATGCCCCAAAAGGACAACCCGAATCTCAATCGGGTCACGTAAGTTTTTCACCCTTCGTTTTTTCGACACGTGGATTTTTACGGTAAACATGGATTACCATCGCTCGTCTTCGATTCATCATCGTGGGAGAGTGGTGCACCATGGTACTGTTCCGTTTCAAATCCATGCACGCATTTCTAAAAGTCGTACGGCACTGTTTCGCCATTTCAGACGGATGTTGCACCTTGCACCGTGGATGTTGCACCCTATAGATATCGATTATTCGGACAGCCATAACTTCTGGCTCGTTTAGAGTTACGGGAGCCATAACCTGTCAAAACGAAGGCCTCGATGAGTTCTACGGCTTTGACAGCTTTCAGCCGTCAACGGATAGATTAATGCCACAAAAGGACAACCCGAGTCTCAATCGGGTCTCGTAAGTTTTTTACCCTTCGTTTTTTCGACACGTGGATTTTTACGGTAAAACTGGATTACCGTGGCTCGACTTCGATTCACCATCGCTGGAGAGTGGTGCACCATGGTACTGTTCCGTTTCAAATCCATGCACGCATTTCTAAAAGTCGTACGGCACTGTTTCGCCATTTCGGACGGATGTTGCACCTTGCACCGTGGATGTTGCACCCTGTAGATATCAATTATTCGAAAGGCCATAACTTCTGGCTCGTTTAGAGTTACGGGAGCCATAACCTGTCAAAAAGAAGGTCGCGACGAGTTCTACTGCTTTGACAACTTTCAGCCATAAACAGATAGATTAATGCCCAAAAAGGACAACCCGAACCTCAATCGGGTCACGTAAGTTTTTAACCCTTCGTTTTTTTGACACGTGGATTTTTACGGTAAAACGGGATTACCGTGGCTCGTCTTCGATTCACCATCGCTGGAGAGTGGTGCACCATGGTAATGTTCCATTTCAAATCCATGCAAGCAATTCTAAAAGTCGTACGACACTGTTTCGCCATTTCGGACGAATGTTGCACCTTGCACCGTGGATGTTGCACCCTATAGATATCGATTATTCAGACGACCATAACTTCTGGCTCGTTAGGAAGGCATAACCTGCCCAAACAAAGGCCTCGATGAGTTCTATGGCTTTGACAGCTTTCAGCCATAAACGGATAGATTAATGCCCAAAAAGGACAACCCGAATCTCAATCGGGTCACATAAGTTTTTTACCATTCGTTTTTTCGACACGTGGATTTTTACGGTAAAACGGGATTACCGTGGCTCGTCTTCGATTCACCATCGCTGGAAAGTGGTGCACCATGGTACTGTTCCGTTTCAAATCCATGCACGTATTTCTAAAAGTCGTACGGCACTGTTTCGCCATTTCGGACGGATGTTGCACCTTGCACCGTAGATGTTGCACCCTGTAGATATCGATTATTCGGACGGCCATAACTTCTGGCTCGTTTAGAGTTACGGGAGCCAAAACCTGTCAAAATGAAGGCCTCGATGAGTTCTACGGCTTTGATAGCTTTCAGCCGTCAACGCATAGATTAATGCCCCAAAAGGACAACCCGAATCTCAATCGGGTCACGTAAGTTTTTCACCCTTCGTTTTTTCGACACGTGGATTTTTACGGTAAAACTGGATTACCGTGGCTCGTCTTCGATTCACCATCGCTGTAGAGTGGTGCACCATGGTACTGTTCCGTTTCAAATCCATGCATGCATTTCTAAAAGTCGTATGGCACTGTTTCTCCATTTCGGACGGACGTTGCACCTTGCACCGTGGATGTTGCACCCTGTAGATATCGATTATTCGGACGGCCATAACTTCTGGCTTGTTTAGAGTAACGGAGCCATAACCTGTCAAAACGAAGGCCTCAATGACTTCTACGGGTTTGACAGCTTTGAGCCGTCAACGGATAGATTAATGCCCAAAAAGGAGAACCCGAATCTCAATCAGGTCAGTTAAGTTTTTTACCCATCATTTTTTCGACACGTGGAATTTTACGGTAAAACGGGATTACCGTGGCTCGTCTTTGATTCAACATCGCTGGAGAGTGGTGCACCATGGTACTATTCCATTTCAAATCCATGCACGCATTTCTAAAAGTCGTACGTCACTGTTTCGCCATTTCGGACGGATGTTGCACCTTGCACCGTGGATGTTGCACCCTGTAGATATCGATTATTCGGACGGCCATAACTTCTGGCTGGTTTAGAGTTACGGGAGCCATAACCTGTCAAAACGAAGGCCTCGATGAGTTTGATGAATTTGACAGCTTTCAGCCGTCAACAGATAGATTAATGCCCAAAATGGACAACCCGAATCTCAATCGGGTCATGTAAGTTTTTCGCCCTTCGTTTTTTCGACACGTGGATTTTTAGGGTAAAACGGGATTACTGTGGCTCGTCTTCGATTCACCATCGCTGGAGAGCGGTGCACCATGGTACTGTTCCGTTTCAAATCCATGCACGCATTTCTAAAAGTCGTACGGCACTGTTTCGCCATTTCGTACGGATGTTGCACCTTGCACCGTGGATGTTGCACCCTGTAGATATCGATTTTTCGGAAGGCCATAACATCTGGCTCGTTTAGAGTTACGATAGTCATAACCTGTCAAAACGAAGGCCCTGATGATTTCTATGGCTTTGACAGCTTTCAGCTGTAAACGGATAGATTAATGCCCGAAAAGGACAACCCGAATCTCAATCGGGTCACGTAAGTTTTTTACCCTTCGTTTTTTCGACACGTGGATTTTTATGGTAAAACGGGATTCCGTGGCTCGTCTTCAATTCACCATCGCTGGAGAGTGGTGCACCATGGTACAATTCCGTTTCAAATCCATGCACGCATTTCTAAAAGGCGTACGACACCGTTTCGCCATTTCGGACGGATGTTGCACCTTGCACCGTGGATGTTGAACCCTGTAGATATCGATTATTCGGACGGCCATAACTTCTGGCTCGTTTAGAGTTACAGGAGCCATAACCTGTCAAAATGAAGGCCTCGATGAGTTCTACGGCTTTGATAGCTTTCAGGCGTCGACGGATAGATTAATGCCCAAAAAGGACAACCCGAATCTCAATCGGGTCACGTAAGTTTTTTACCCTTCGTTTTTTCGAAACGTGGATTTTTACGGTAAAACGGGATTACCGTGGCTCGTCTTCGATTCACCATCGCTGGAGGGTGGTGCACCATGGTACTGTTCCGTTTCAAATCCATGCACGCATTTCTAAAAGTCGTACGACACTGTTTCTCCATTTCGGACGGTTGTTGCACCTTGCACCGTGGATTTTGCTCCCTGTAGATATCGATTATTCGGACGGCCATAACTTCTGGCTCGTTTAGAGTTACGGGAGGCATAATCTGTCAAAAAGAAGGCCGCGATGAGTTCTACTTGTTTGACAGCTTTCAGCTGTAAACGGATAGATTAATGCCCAAAAAGGACAACCCGAATCTCAATCGGGTCACGTAAGTTTTTTACCCTTCGTTTTTTCGACACGTGGATTTTTACGGTAAAACGGGATTACCGTGGCTCGTCTTCGATTCACTATCGCTGGAGAGTGGTGCACCATGGTACTGTTCCGTTTCAAATCCATGCATGCATTTCTAAAAGTCGTACGGCACTGTTTCGCCATTTCGAACAGATGTTGCACCTTGCACCGTGGATGTTGCACCCTGTAGATATCGATTATTCGGACGGCCATAACTTCTGGCTCGTTTAGAGTTACGGGAGCCATAACCTGTCAAAACAAAGGCCTCGATGAGTTCTACGGCTTTGATAACTTTCAGCTATCAACGGATAGATTAATGCCAAAAAAGGGCAACCCGAATCTCAATCGGGTCACGTAAGTTTTTTACCCTTCGTTTTTTCGACACGTGGATTTTTACGGTAAAACGGGATTACCGTGGCTCGTCTTCGATTCACCATCGCTGGAGAGTGGTGCACCATGGTACTGTTCCGTTTCAAATCCATGCATGCATTTCTAAAAGTCGTACGACACTGTTTCGCCATTTCGGACGGATGTTGCACCTTGCACCGTGGATGTTGCACCATGTAGATATCGATTATTCGGACGGCCATAACTTCTGGCTCGTTTAGTGTTACGGGAGCCATAACCTATCAAAAAGAAGGCCGCGATGAGTTCTACTGCTTTGATAGCTTTCATCCGTAAACGGATAGATTAATGCCCAAAAAGTTCAACCCGAATCTCAATCGGGTCACGTAAGATTTTTACCATTCGTTTTTTCGACACTTGGATTTTTACGGTAAAACGGGGTTACCGTGGCTCGTCTTCGATTCACCATCGCTGGAGAGTGGTGCACCATGGTACTGTTCCGTTTCAAACCCACGCACGTATTTCTAAAAGTCGTACGGCACTGTTTCGCCATTTCGGACGGATGTTGCACCTTGCACCGTGGATGTTGCACCCTGTAGATATCGATTATTCGGACGGCCATAAGTTCTGGCTCGTTTAGAGTTACGGGAGCCATAACCTGTCAAAACGAAGGCCTCGATGAGTTCTACAGCTTTGACAGCTTTCAGCCGTCAACGGATAGATTAATGCCCCAAAACGACAACCCGAATCTCAATCGGGTCACGTAAGTTTTTCACCCTTCGTTTTTTCGACACGTGGATTTTTACGGTAAACCTGGATTACCGTCGCTCGTCTTCGATTCATCATCGCGGGAGAGTGGTGCACCATGGTACTGTTCCGTTTCAAATCCATGCACGCATTTCTAAAAGTCGTACGGCACTGTTTCGCCATTTCAGACGGATGTTGCACCTTGCACCGTGGATGTTGCACCCTATAGATATCGATTATTCGGACAGCCATAACTTCTGGCTCGTTTAGAGTTACGGGAGCCATAACCTGTCAAAACGAAGGCCTCGATGAGTTCTACGGCTTTGACAGCTTTCAGCCATCAACGGATAGATTAATGCCCCAAAAGGACAACCCGAGTCTCAATCGGGTCTCGTAAGTTTTTTACCTTTCGTTTTTTCGACACGTGGATTTTTACGGTAAAACTGGATTACCGTGGCTCGACTTTGATTCACCATCGCTGGAGAGTGGTGCACCATGGTACTGTTCCGTTTCAAATCCATGCACGCATTTCTAAAAGTCGTACGGCACTGTTTCGCCATTTCAGACGGATGTTCCACCTTGCACCGTGGATGTTGCACCCTGTAGATATCGATTATTCGAAAGGCCATAACTTCTGGCTCGTTTAGAGTTACGGGAGCCATAACCTGTCAAAAAGAAGGTCGCGACGAGTTCTACTGCTTTGACAACTTTCAGCCATAAACAGATAGATTAATGCCCAAAAAGGACAACCCGAACCTCAATCGGGTCACGTAAGTTTTTAACCCTTCGTTTTTTCGACACGTGGATTTTTACGGTAAAACGGGATTACCGTGGCTCGTCTTCGATTCATCATCGCTGGAGAGTGGTGCACCATGGTAATGTTCCGTTTCAAATCCATGCACGCAATTCTAAAAGTCGTACGGCACTGTTTCGCCATTTCGGACGAATGTTGCACCTTGCACCGTGGATGTTGCACCCTATAGTTATCGATTATTCAGACGGCCATAACTTCTGGCTCGTTAGGAAGGCATAACCTGCCAAAACAAAGGCCTCGATGAGTTCTACGGCTTTGACAGCTTTGAGCCATAAACGGATAGATTAATGCCCAAAAAGGACAACCCGAATCTCAATCGGGTCACATAAGTTTTTTACCATTCGTTTTTTCGACACGTGGATTTTTACGGTAAAACGGGATTACCGTGGCTCGTCTTCGATTCACCATCGCTGGAAAGTGGTGCACCATGGTACTGTTCCGTTTCAAATTCATGCACGTATTTCTAAAAGTCGTACGACACTGTTTCGCCATTTCGGACGGATGTTGCACCTTGCACCGTGGATGTTGCACCCTGTAGATATCGATTATTCGGACGGCCATAACTTCTGGCTCGTTTAGAGTTACGGGAGCCAAAACCTGTCAAAATGAAGGCCTCGATGAGTTCTACGGCTTTGACAGCTTTCAGCCGTCAACGCATAGATTAATGCCCCAAAAGGACAATCCGAATCTCAATCGGGTCACGTAAGTTTTTCACCCTTCGTTTTTTCGACACGTGGATTTTTACGGTAAAACTGGATTACCGTGGCTCGTCTTCGATTCACCATCGCTGGAGAGTGGTGCACCATGGTACTGTTCCGTTTCAAATCCATGCACGCATTTCTAAAAGTCGTACGGCACTGTTTCGCCATTTCGGACGGATGTTGCACCTTGCACCGTGGATGTTGCACCCTGTAGATATCAATTATTCGAAAGGCCATAACTTCTGGCTCGTTTAGAGTTACGGGAGCCATAACCTGTCAAAAAGAAGGTCGCGACGAGTTCTACTGCTTTGACAACTTTCAGCCATAAACAGATAGATTAATGCCCAAAAAGGACAACCCGAACCTCAATCGGGTCACGTAAGTTTTTAACCCTTCGTTTTTTTGACACGTGGATTTTTACGGTAAAACGGGATTACCGTGGCTCGTCTTCGATTCACCATCGCTGGAGAGTGGTGCACCATGGTAATGTTCCGTTTCAAATCCATGCACGCAATTCTAAAAGTCGTACGGCACTGTTTCGCCATTTCGGACGAATGTTGCACCTTGCACCGTGGATGTTGCACCCTATAGTTATCGATTATTCAGACGGCCATAACTTCTGGCTCGTTAGGAAGGCATAACCTGCCAAAACAAAGGCCTCGATGAGTTCTACGGCTTTGACAGCTTTCAGCCATAAACGGATAGATTAATGCCCAAAAAGGACAACCCGAATCTCAATCGGGTCACATAAGTTTTTTACCATTCGTTTTTTCGACACGTGGATTTTTACGGTAAAACGGGATTACCGTGGCTCGTCTTCGATTCACCATCGCTGGAAAGTGGTGCACCATGGTACTGTTCCGTTTCAAATCCATGCACGTATTTCTAAAAGTCGTACGGCACTGTTTCGCCATTTCGGACGGATGTTGCACCTTGCACCGTAGATGTTGCACCCTGTAGATATCGATTATTCGGACGGCCATAACTTCTGGCTCGTTTAGAGTTACGGGAGCCAAAACCTGTCAAAATGAAGGCCTCGATGAGTTCTACGGCTTTGACAGCTTTCAGCCGTCAACGCATAGATTAATGCCCCAAAAGGACAACCCGAATCTCAATCGGGTCACGTAAGTTTTTCACCCTTCGTTTTTTCGACACGTGGATTTTTACGGTAAAACTGGATTACCGTGGCTCGTCTTCGATTCACCATCGCTGTAGAGTGGTGCACCATGGTACTGTTCCGTTTCAAATCCATGCATGCATTTCTAAAAGTCGTATGGCACTGTTTCTCCATTTCGGACGGACGTTGCACCTTGCACCGTGGATGTTGCACCCTGTAGATATCGATTATTCGGACGGCCATAACTTCTGGCTTGTTTAGAGTAACGGAGCCATAACCTGTCAAAACGAAGGCCTCAATGACTTCTACGGGTTTGACAGCTTTGAGCCGTCAACGGATAGATTAATGCCCAAAAAGGAGAACCCGAATCTCAATCAGGTCAGTTAAGTTTTTTACCCATCATTTTTTCGACACGTGGAATTTTACGGTAAAACGGGATTACCGTGGCTCGTCTTTGATTCAACATCGCTGGAGAGTGGTGCACCATGGTACTATTCCATTTCAAATCCATGCACGCATTTCTAAAAGTCGTACGTCACTGTTTCGCCATTTCGGACGGATGTTGCACCTTGCACCGTGGATGTTGCACCCTGTAGATATCGATTATTCGGACGGCCATAACTTCTGGCTGGTTTAGAGTTACGGGAGCCATAACCTGTCAAAACGAAGGCCTCGATGAGTTTGATGAATTTGACAGCTTTCAGCCGTCAACAGATAGATTAATGCCCAAAATGGACAACCCGAATCTCAATCGGGTCATGTAAGTTTTTCACCCTTCGTTTTTTCGACACGTGGATTTTTAGGGTAAAACGGGATTACTGTGGCTCGTCTTCGATTCACCATCGCTGGAGAGCGGTGCACCATGGTACTGTTCCGTTTCAAATCCATGCACGCATTTCTAAAAGTCGTACGGCACTGTTTCGCCATTTCGTACGGATGTTGCACCTTGCACCGTGGATGTTGCACCCTGTAGATATCGATTTTTCGGAAGGCCATAACATCTGGCTCGTTTAGAGTTACGATAGTCATAACCTGTCAAAACGAAGGCCCTGATGATTTCTATGGCTTTGACAGCTTTCAGCTGTAAACGGATAGATTAATGCCCGAAAAGGACAACCCGAATCTCAATCGGGTCACGTAAGTTTTTTACCCTTCGTTTTTTCGACACGTGGATTTTTATGGTAAAACGGGATTCCGTGGCTCGTCTTCAATTCACCATCGCTGGAGAGTGGTGCACCATGGTACAATTCCGTTTCAAATCCATGCACGCATTTCTAAAAGGCGTACGACACCGTTTCGCCATTTCGGACGGATGTTGCACCTTGCACCGTGGATGTTGAACCCTGTAGATATCGATTATTCGGACGGCCATAACTTCTGGCTCGTTTAGAGTTACAGGAGCCATAACCTGTCAAAATGAAGGCCTCGATGAGTTCTACGGCTTTGATAGCTTTCAGGCATCGACGGATAGATTAATGCCCAAAAAGGACAACCCGAATCTCAATCGGGTCACGTAAGTTTTTTACCCTTCGTTTTTTCGAAACGTGGATTTTTACGGTAAAACGGGATTACCGTGGCTCGTCTTCGATTCACCATCGCTGGAGGGTGGTGCACCATGGTACTGTTCCGTTTCAAATCCATGCACGCATTTCTAAAAGTCGTACGACACTGTTTCTCCATTTCGGACGGTTGTTGCACCTTGCACCGTGGATTTTGCTCCCTGTAGATATCGATTATTCGGACGGCCATAACTTCTGGCTCGTTTAGAGTTACGGGAGGCATAATCTGTCAAAAAGAAGGCCGCGATGAGTTCTACTTGTTTGACAGCTTTCAGCTGTAAACGGATAGATTAATGCCCAAAAAGGACAACCCGAATCTCAATCGGGTCACGTAAGTTTTTTACCCTTCGTTTTTTCGACACGTGGATTTTTACGGTAAAACGGGATTACCGTGGCTCGTCTTCGATTCACTATCGCTGGAGAGTGGTGCACCATGGTACTGTTCCGTTTCAAATCCATGCATGCATTTCTAAAAGTCGTACGGCACTGTTTCGCCATTTCGAACAGATGTTGCACCTTGCACCGTGGATGTTGCACCCTGTAGATATCGATTATTCGGACGGCCATAACTTCTGGCTCGTTTAGAGTTACGGGAGCCAAAACCTGTCAAAACGAAGGCCTCGATGAGTTCTACGGTTTTGACAGCTTTCAACCATCAACGGATAGATTAATGCCCAAAAAGGACAACCCGAATCTCAATCGGGTCACGTAAGTTTTTTACCCTTCGTTTTTTCGACACGTGGATTTTTACGGTAAAACGGGATTACCGTGGCTCGTCTTCGATTCACCATCGCTGGAGAGTGGTGCACCATGGTACTGTTCCGTTTCAAATCCATGCATGCATTTCTAAAAGTCGTACGACACTGTTTCGCCATTTCGGACGGATGTTGCACCTTGCACCGTGGATGTTGCACCATGTAGATATCGATTATTCGGACGGCCATAACTTCTGGCTCGTTTAGTGTTACGGGAGCCATAACCTGTCAAAAAGAAGGCCGCGATGAGTTCTACTGCTTTGATAGCTTTCAGCCGTAAACGGATAGATTAATGCCCAAAAAGGACAACCCGAATCTCAATCGGGTCACGTAAGATTTTTACCATTCGTTTTTTCGACACTTGGATTTTTACGGTAAAACGGGGTTACCGTGGCTCGTCTTCGATTCACCATCGCTGGAGAGTGGTGCACCATGGTACTGTTCCGTTTCAAACCCACGCACGCATTTCTAAAAGTCGTACGGCACTGTTTCGCCATTTCGGACGGATGTTGCACCTTGCACCGTGGATGTTGCACCCTGTAGATATCGATTATTCGGACGGCCATAAGTTCTGGCTCGTTTAGAGTTACGGGAGCCATAACCTGTCAAAACGAAGGCCTCGATGAGTTCTACGGCTTTGACAGCTTTCAGCCGTCAACGGATAGATTAATGCCCCAAAACGACAACCCGAATCTCAATCGGGTCACGTAAGTTTTTCACCCTTCGTTTTTTCGACACGTGGATTTTTACGGTAAACCTGGATTACCGTCGCTCGTCTCCGATTCATCATCGCGGGAGAGTGGTGCACCATGGTACTGTTCCGTTTCAAATCCATGCACGCATTTCTAAAAGTCGTACGGCACTGTTTCGCCATTTCAGACGGATGTTGCACCTTGCACCGTGGATGTTGCACCCTATAGATATCGATTATTCGGACAGCCATAACTTCTGGCTCGTTTAGAGTTACGGGAGCCATAACCTGTCAAAACGAAGGCCTCGATGAGTTCTACGGCTTTGACAGCTTTCAGCCATCAACGGATAGATTAATGCCCCAAAAGGACAACCCGAGTCTCAATCGGGTCTCGTAAGTTTTTTACCTTTCGTTTTTTCGACACGTGGATTTTTACGGTAAAACTGGATTACCGT
The DNA here is from genome assembly GCA_030765085.1 of Allium cepa. Taxonomy (NCBI): domain Eukaryota; kingdom Viridiplantae; phylum Streptophyta; class Magnoliopsida; order Asparagales; family Amaryllidaceae; genus Allium; species Allium cepa. Next base: position 249,316,429 of record CM060930.1, read on the forward strand.
GGCTCGACTTTGATTCACCATCGCTGGAGAGTGGTGCACCATGGTAATGTTCCGTTTCAAATCCATGCACGCAATTCTAAAAGTCGTACGGCACTGTTTCGCCATTTCGGACGAATGTTGCACCTTGCATCGTGGATGTTGCACCCTATAGTTATCGATTATTCAGACGGCCATAACTTCTGGCTCGTTAGGAAGGCATAACCTGCCAAAACAAAGGCCTCGATGAGTTCTACGGCTTTGACAGCTTTGAGCCATAAACGGATAGATTAATGCCCAAAAAGGACAACCCGAATCTCAATCGGGTCACATAAGTTTTTTACCATTCGTTTTTTCGACACGTGGATTTTTACGGTAAAACGGGATTACCGTGGCTCGTCTTCGATTCACCATCGCTGGAAAGTGGTGCACCATGGTACTGTTCCGTTTCAAATTCATGCACGTATTTCTAAAAGTCGTACGACACTGTTTCGCCATTTCGGACGGATGTTGCACCTTGCACCGTGGATGTTGCACCCTGTAGATATCGATTATTCGGACGGCCATAACTTCTGGCTCGTTTAGAGTTACGGGAGCCAAAACCTGTCAAAATGAAGGCCTCGATGAGTTCTACGGCTTTGACAGCTTTCAGCCGTCAACGCATAGATTAATGCCCCAAAAGGACAATCCGAATCTCAATCGGGTCACGTAAGTTTTTCACCCTTCGTTTTTTCGACACGTGGATTTTTACGGTAAAACTGGATTACCGTGGCTCGTCTTCGATTCACCATCGCTGGAGAGTGGTGCACCATGGTACTGTTCCGTTTCAAATCCATGCATGCATTTCTAAAAGTCGTATGGCACTGTTTCGCCATTTCGGGCGGACGTTGCACCTTGCACCGTGGATGTTGCACCCTGTAGATATCGATTATTCGGACGGCCATAACTTCTGGCTTGTTTAGAGTAACGGAGCCATATCCTGTCAAAACGAAGGCCTCGATGACTTCTATGGGTTTGACAGCTTTCAGCCGTCAACGGATAGATTAATGCCCAAAAAGGTGAACCCGAATCTCAATCAGGTCAGTTAAGTTTTTTACCCATCATTTTTTCGACACGTGGAATTTTACGGTAAAACGGGATTACCGTGGCTCGTCTTTGATTCAACATCGCTGGAGATTGGTGCACCATGGTACTATTCCATTTCAAATCCATGCACGCATATCTAAAAGTCGTACGTCACTGTTTCGCCATTTCGGACGGATGTTGCACCTTGCACCGTGGATGTTGCACCCTGTAGATATCGATTATTCGGACGGCCATAACTTCTGGCTGGTTTAGAGTTACGGGAGCCATAACCTGTCAAAACGAAGGCCTCGATGAGTTCGACGAATTTGACAGCTTTCAGCCGTCAACAGATAGATTAATGCCCAAAAAGGACAACCCGAATCTCAATCGGGTCATGTAAGTTTTTCACCCTTCGTTTTTTCGACACGTGGATTTTTACGGTAAAACGGGATTACTGTGGCTCGTCTTCGATTCACCATCGCTGGAGAGTGGTGCACCATGGTACTGTTCCGTTTCAAATCCATTCACGCATTTCTAAAAGTCGTACGGCACTGTTTCGCCATTTCGGACGGATGTTGCACCTTGCACCGTGGATGTTGCACCCTGTAGATATCGATTTTTCGGAAGGCCATAACTTCTGGCTCGTTTAGAGTTACGATAGTCATAACCTGTCAAAACGAAGGCCCCCGATGATTTCTATGGCTTTGACAGCTTTCAGCTGTAAACGGATAGATTAATGCCCGAAAAGGACAACCCGAATCTCAATCGGGTCACGTAAGTTTTTTACCCATCGTTTTTTCGACACGTGGATTTTTATGGTAAAACGGGATTCCGTGGCTCGTCTTCGATTCACCATCGCTGGAGAGTGGTGCACCATGGTACTATTCCGTTTCAAATCCATGCACGCATTTCTAAAAGGCGTACGACACCGTTTCGCCATTTCGGACGGATGTTGCACCTTGCACCGTGGATGTTGAACCCTGTAGATATCGATTATTCGGACGGCCATAACTTCTGGCTCGTTTAGAGTTACAGGAGCCATAACCTGTCAAAATGAAGGCCTCGATGAGTTCAACGGCTTTGATAGCTTTCAGGCATCGACGGATAGATTAATGCCCAAAAAGGACAACCCGAATCTCAATCGGGTCACGTAAGTTTTTTACCCTTCGTTTTTTCGAAACGTGGATTTTTACGGTAAAACGGGATTACCGTGGCTCGTCTTCGATTCACCATCGCTGGAGGGTGGTGCACCATGGTACTGTTCCGTTTCAAATCCATGCACGCATTTCTAAAAGTCGTACGACACTGTTTCGCCATTTTGGACGGTTGTTGCACCTTGCACCGTGGATTTTGCTCCCTGTAGATATCGATTATTCGGACGGCCATAACTTCTGGCTCGTTTAGAGTTACGAGAGGCATAATCTGTCAAAAAGAAGGCCGCGATGAGTTCTACTTTTTTGACAGCTTTCAGCTGTAAACGGATAGATTAATGCCCAAAAAGGACAACCCGAATCTCAATCGGGTCACGTAAGTTTTTTACCCTTCGTTTTTTCGACACGTGGATTTTTACGGTAAAACGGGATTACCGTGGCTCGTCTTCGATTCACTATCGCTGGAGAGTGGTGCACCATGGTACTGTTCCATTTCAAATCCATGCATGCATTTCTAAAAGTCGTACGGCACTATTTCGCCATTTCGAACAGATGTTGCACCTTGCACCGTGGATGTTGCACCCTGTAGATATCGATTATTCGGACGGCCATAACTTCTGGCTCGTTTAGAGTTACGGGAGCCAAAACCTGTCAAAACGAAGGCCTCGATGAGTTCTACGGTTTTGACAGCTTTCAACCATCAACGGATAGATTAATGCCCAAAAAGGACAACCCGAATCTCAATCGGGTCACGTAAGTTTTTTTGCCCTTCGTTTTTTCGACACGTGGATTTTTACGTTAAAACGGGATTACCGTGGCTCGTCTTCGATTCACCATCGCTGGAGAGTGGTGCACCATGGTACTGTTCCGTTTCAAATCCATGCATGCATTTCTAAAAGTCGTACGGCACTGTTTCGCCATTTCGGACGGATGTTGCACCTTGCACCGTGGATGTTGCACCATGTAGATATCGATTATTCGGACGGCCATAACTTCTGGCTCGTTTAGTGTTACGGGAGCCATAACCTGTCAAAAAGAAGGCCGCGATGAGTTCTACTGCTTTGACAGCTTTCAGCCGTAAACGGATAGATTAATGCCCAAAAAGGACAACCCGAATCTCAATCGGGTGACGTAAGTTTTTTACCCTTCGTTTTTTCGACAAGTGGATTTTTACGGTAAAACGGGATTACCGTGGCTCGTCTTCGATTCACCATCGCTGGAGAATGGTGCACCAAGGTAATGTTCCGTTTCAAATCCATGCACGCATTTCTAAAAGTCGTACGGCACTGTTTCGCCATTTCGGACGAATGTTGCACCTTGCACCGTGGATGTTGCACCCTGTAGATATCGATTATTCAGACGGCCATAACTTTTGGCTCGTTTAGAGTTACGTAAGCCATAACCTGTCAAAACGAAGACCTCAATGAGTTCTACGGGTTTGACAGCTTTTAGCCATAAACGGATAGATTAATTCCCAAAAAGGACAACCCGAATCTCAAACGGGTGACGTAAGTTTTTTACCCTTCGTTTTTTCGACACGTGGATTTTTACGGTAAAACGGGATTACCATGGCTCGTCTTCGATTCACCATCGCTGGAGAATGGTGCACCATGGTAATGTTCCGTTTCAAATCCATGCACGCATTTCTAAAAGTCGTACGGCACTGTTTCGCCATTTCGGACGAATGTTGCACCTTGCACCATGGATGTTGCACCCTGTAGATATCGATTATTCAGACGGCCATAACTTCTGGCTCGTTTAGAGTTACGTAAGCCATAACCTGTCAAAACGAAGACCTCAATGAGTTCTATGAATTTGACAGCTTTCAGCCGTAAACGGATAGATTAATGCCCAAAAAGGACAACCCGAATCTCAATCGGGTCACGTAAGTTTTTTACCATTCGTTTTTTCGACACGTGGATTTTTACCGTAAAACTGGATTACCGTGGCTCGTCTTCAATTCACCATCGCTGGAGAGTGGTGCACCATGGCACTGTTCCATTTCAAATCCATGCACGCATTTCTAAAAGTCGTACGACACTGTTTCGCCATTTCGGACGGATGTTGCACCTTGCACCGTGGATGTTGCACCATGTAGATATCGATTATTCGGACGTCCATAACTTCTGGCTCGTTTAGAGTTACGGGAGCCATAACCTGTCAAAACGAAGGTCTCGATGAGTTCTACGGCTTTGACAGCTTTCAACCATCAACGGATAGATTAATGCCCAAAAAGGACAACCCGAATCTCAATCGGGTCTCGTAAGTTTTTTACCCTTCGTTTTTTCGACATGTGGATTTTTACGGTAAAACGGGATTACGATGGCTCGTCTTCTATTTACCATCGCTGGAGTGTGGTGCACCATGGTACTGTTCCATTTCAAATCGATGCACGCATTTCTAGAAGTCGTACGGCACTGTTTCGCCATTTCGATCGGATGTTGCACCTTCCACCGTGGATGTTGCACCCTGTAGATATCGATTATTTGGACGGCCATAACTTCTGGCTCGTTTAGAGTTACGGGAGCCATAACCTGTCAAAACGAAGGCCTCGATGAGTTCTACTGCTTTGACATCTTTCAGCCGTAAACGGATAGATTAATGCCCAAAAAGGACTACCCGAATCTCAATCGGGTCACGTAAGTTTTTTACCCTTCGTTTTTTCGACACGTGGATTTTTACGGTAAAACGGGATTACCGTGGCTCGTCTTCGATTCACCATCGCTGGAGAGTGGTGCACGTTGGTAATGTTCCGTTTCAAATTCATGCACGCATTTCTAAAAGTCGTACGGCACTGTTTCGCCATAACGAATGTTGCACCTTGCACCGTGGATGTTGCACCCTGTAGATATCGATTATTCAGACGGCCATAACTTCTGGCTCGTTTAGAGTTACGGAAGCCATAACCTGTCAAAACGAAGACCTCGATGGCTTCTATGGGTTTGACAGCTTTCAGCCGTAAACGAATAGATTAATGCCCAAAAAGGACAACCCGAATCTCAATCGGGTCACGTAAGTTTTTACCATTCGTTTTTTCGACACGTGGATTTTTACGGTAAAACGGGATTACCGTGGCTCGTCTTCGATTCACCATCGCTGGAGAGTGATGCACCATAGTACTGTTCCGTTTCAAATCCATGCACGCATTTCTAAAAGTCGTACGGCACTGTTTCGCCATTTCGGACGGATGTTGCACCTTGCACCGTGGATGTTGCACCATGTAGATATCGATTATTCGGATGGCCATAACTTCTGCTTCGTTTAGAGTTACGGGAGCCATAACCTGTCAAAACGAAGGCCTAGATGAGTTGTACGGCTTTGACAGCTTTCAGCCATCAACGGCTAGATTAATGCCCAAAAAGGACAACCCGAATCTCAATCGGGTCTCGTAAGTTTTTTACCCTTCGTTTTTTTGACACGTGGATTTTTACGGTAAAACGGGATTACGATAGCCCGTCTTCGATTTACCATTGCTGGAGTGTGGTACACCATCGTACTATTCCATTTCAAATCCATGCACGCATTTTTAAAAGTCGTACGACACTGTTTCGCCATTTCGGACGGATGTTGCACCTTGCACCGTGGATGTTGCACCCTGTAGATATCGATTATTCGGACGGCCATAACTTCTGGCTCGTTTAGAGTTACGGGAGCCATAACCTGTTAAAACGAAGGCCTCGATGTGTTCTACGGCTTTGACCGCTTTCAGCCGTCAACGGATAGATTAATGCCCAAAAAGGACAACCCGAGTCTCAATCGGGTCTCGTAAGTTTTTTACCCTTCGTTTTTTCGACACGTGGATTTTTACGGTAAAACGGGATTAGGATGGCTCGTCTTCGATTTATCATCGCTGGAGTGTGGTGCACCATGGTACTGTTCCATTTCAAATCCATGCACGCATTTCTAAAAGTCGTACGGTACTGTTTCGCTTTTTCGGACGGATGTTGCACCTTCCACCGTGGATGTTGCACCCTGTAGATATCGATTATTCGGACGGCCATAACTTCTGGCTCGTTTAGAGTTACTGGAGCCATAACCTGTCAAAACGAAGGCCTCGATGAGTTCTACGGCTTTGACATCTTTCAGCCGTCAATGGATAGATTAATGCCCAAAAAGGACAACCCGAATCTCAACCGGGTCTCGTAAGTTTTTTACCCTTCGTTTTTTCGACACGTGGATTTTTATGGTAAAACGGGATTACGATGGCTGGTCTTCGATTTACCATCGCTGGCGTGTGGTGCACCATGGTACTATTCCGTTTCAAATCCATGCATGCATTTCTAAAAGTCGTACGGCACTGTTTCGCCATTTCGGACGGATGTTGCACCTTGCACCGTGGATGTTGCACCCTGTAGATATCGATTATTCGGACGGCCATAACTTCTGGCTCGTTTAGAGTTACGGGAGCCATAACCTGTTAAAACAAAGGCCTCGATGAGCTCTATGGCTTTGACATCTTTCAGCCGTCAACGAATAGATTAATGCCCAAAAAGGACAACCCGAATCTCAATCGGGTCTCGTAAGTTTTTTACCCTTCGTTTTTTCGACACGTGGATTTTTACGGTAAAACGGGATTACCGTGGCCCGTCTTCGACTTCCCATCGCTGAAGAGTGATGCACTATGGTACTGTTCTGTTTCAAATCCATGCACGCATTTCTAAAAGTCGTATGCACTGTTTCTCCATTTCGGACGGATGTTGCACCTTGCACCGTGGATGTTGCACCCTGTAGATATCGATTATTCGGATGGCCATAACTTCTGGCTTGTTTAGAGTTACGGGAGCCATAACCTGTCAAAACAAAGGCCTCGATGAGTTATATGGTTTTGACCGCTTTCAGCCATCAACGGATAGATTAATGCCCAAAAAGGACAACCCGAATCTCAATCGGGTCACGTAAATTTTATCCTTCGTTTTTTCGACACGTGTATTTTTACGGTAAAACGGGATTACGGTGGCTGGTCTTCGATTTACCATCGCTGGATAGTGGTGCACCATGGTACTGTTCCGTTTCAAGTCTATGCACGCATTTCTAAAAGTCGTACGACATTGTTTCTCCATTTCGGACGGATGTTGCACCTTGCAACGTGGATGTTGCACCCTGTAGACATCGATTATTCGGACGGCCATAACTTCTGGCTCGTTTAGAGTTACGGGAGCCATAACCTGTCAAAACGAAGGCCTCGATGAGTTGTATGGCTTTGACAGCTTTCAGCCATCAACGGATAGATTAATGCCCAAAAACGACAACCCGAATCTCAATCGGGTCTCGTAAGTTTTTTACCCTTCGCTTTATCGACACGTGGATTTTTACAGTAAAACGGGATTACCGTGGCCCATCTTCGACTTTCCATCGCTGGAGAGTGGTGCATCATGGTACTGTTCCATTTCAAATCCATGCACGCATTTCTAAAAGTTTTACGGTACGGTTTCGCCATTTCGAACGGATGTTGCACCTTGCACCGTGGAAGTTGCACCCTGTAGATATCGATTATTCGGACGGCCATAACTTCTGGCTCGTTTAGAGTTACGGGAGCCATTACCTGTCAAAACGAAGGCCTCGATGAGTTCTACAGCTTTGACAGCTTTCAGCCGTAAACAGATAGATTAATGCCCAAAAAGGACAACTCGAATCTGAATCGGGTCTCGTAAGTTTTTTACCCTTCGTTTTTTCGACACGTGGATTTTTACGGTAAAACGGGATTACGATGGCTCGTCTTCGATTTACCATCGCTGGAATGTGGTGCACCATGGTATTGTTCCGTTTCAAATCCATGCATGCATTTCTAAAAGTCATACGGCACTGTTTCGCCATTTCAGACGGATGTTGCACCTTGCACCGTGGATGTTGCACCCTGTAGATATCGATTATTCGGACGACCATAACTTCTGGCTCCTTAAGAGTTACGGGAGCCATAACCTGTCAAAACGAAGGTCTCGATGAGTTCTACGGCTTTTACAGCTTTCAGCCATTAATAGATAGATTAATGCCCAAAACGTACAACCCGAATCTCAATCGGGTCTCGTAAGTTTTTTACCCTTCGTTTTTTCGACACGTGGATTTTTACGGTAAAACGGGATTACCGTGGCCCGTCTTCGACTTACCATCGCTGGAGAGTGGTGCACCATGGTACTGTTTTGTTTCAAATCCATACACACATTTCTAAAAGCCGTACGACACTGTTTCGCCATTTCGGACGGATGTTGCACCTTGCACCGTGGATGTTGCACCCTGTAGATATCGATTATTCGGACGTCCATAACTTCTGGCTCGTTTAGAGTTACAGGAGCCATACCCTGTCAAAACGAAGGCCTCGATGAGTTCTACGGCTTTGACAGCTTTAAGCCGTCAACGGATAAATTAATGCCCAAAAAGGACAACCCGAATCTCAATCGGGTCTCGTAAGTTTTTTACCCTTCGTTTTTTCGACACGTGGATTTTTACAGTAAAACGGGATTACCTTGGCCCATCTTCGACTTCCCATCGCTGGAGAGTGGTGCACCATCGTACTGTTCCGTTTCAAATTCATGCACGCATTTCTAAAAGTCGTACGGCACTGTTTCGCCATTTCGGACGGATGTTGCACCTTGCACCGTGGATGTTGCACCCTGTAGATATCGATTATTCGGACGGCCATAACTTCTGGCTCGTTTAGATTTACGGGAGCCATAACTTGTCAAAACGAAGGCCTCGATGAGTTCTACGGCTTTGAAAGGTTTTAGCCGTCAACGGACATATTAATGCCCAAAAAGGACAACCCGAATCTCAATCTGGTCGTGTAAGTTTTTTACCCTTCGTTTTTTCGACACGTGGATTTTTACGGTAAAACAGGATTACCGTGGTTGGTCTTCGATTTACCATCGCTGGAGAGTGGTGCACCATGGTACTGTTCCGTTTCAAATCCATGCATGCATTTCTAAAAGTCGTACGACAATGTTCCGCCATTTCGGACGGATGTTGCACCTTGCACCGTCGATGTGTCACCTTGTAGATATCGATTATTCGGACGGCCATAACTTCTGGCTCGTTTAGAGTTACGGGAGCCATAACCTGTCAAAACGAAGGCCTCGATGAGTTCTACGGCTTTGACAGCTTTAAGTCATCAACGGATAGATTAATGCCCAAAAAGGACAACCCGAATCTCAATCGGGTCTCGTAAGTTTTTTACCCTTCGTTTTTTCGACACGTGGATTTTTACGGTAAAATGGGATTACGGTGGCTGGTCTTCGATTTACCATCGCTGGAGAGTGTAGCACCAAGGTACTGTTACGTTTCAAATCCATGCACGTTGTTATCCCGCTTTTTGGCAAAGCCGTGATACCAAAAGATTGATCAAAAGCAAAAGACAATTCGCCTCAGAGATCGGTTGCATTCCACTTCACTATGGATATCGATGAATTTTATCCGAGCCCGGATCAGGCCACAACTGATAAGACATGACAAGCAAAGCTGTAGAAGCCAGCGTTTCAAGTTTCAAGTCAATCCGAGTTTGAATGCTCAAGATATAATGGTTTCAATTAGAGAAAGATAGCCCCCTGTTCGGTTCGAACCCATAGGGTACCCTTGGTTCGAATCGTTGGCCACAGGTTATGTTCGAATCCATCATCTTCGAAACCATCTACTCCGAACCCATTCGGTATCCTTCCTTCTAACCCATCTTGTTCGAATCCATCAACCAGTGCCTGCCTCACAACCATTAACTTCGACTCCATTACATTCGAAACCATCATCTTCGAATCCATTCAAGCCCACCAGCTTCGAATCCAAGTCGCTTCGAATCGATCTTGTTCGAATCGATCGAGTTCGAACCCACGAGTACACCTTAGTTCGAAACGGTCGCGTTCGAACCCAGGAACATTCACTTGTTCGTACCCACCAAGTCAGCTAACTTGGATGACGTGCCGCCCCACGATACGAACAAGGCGAAATCCATAGGTGCGAAGCGGTCAACTCGGAGATAAAACAGGATCGATTCGAAGAGCACGCGCCACCTCATCACGAAGCCACGTGAGCCGATCGATTCGAAGTACGTGGTTTCGAAGTGATCGGTTCGAACTCAACAGCCAACCGAAAATCATCACTTCGAACCGATCATATCTCCTAAACCACCGATCCAAATGCAACCAAATTTTCACAGTAGCTTCCATACAAGGTAAAGATTGTTCCTGCCAAGTTTCAGCTCGATTGGACCATTTCTTGATGGGTTCGAAATGACTTCGAATCGATGTCAGATCGAGACGAAACTTGGTGGGGTTGGTCGCGTGGGCCCACTCACGTGCCAGAAGAGGTCTCCCGAAGTTTCAGCAAGATCTGGGCCTCCAACGCCTATAAATAGCACCCTGAAGCCTACAGAAAGGGGGATCTTCTGAGAACTTCTGCCATTGAACACCAAGACTCTGCCGGATTCAAATCTACTCATCAGAATCACTGTTGTATTCAGATTTCAAAGCTATTATCAACTGTAATCCGTTGTAACCGACTTATCAAGCAAAGCAATAAAGAGAAAACCTTCAAAGTGGACGTAGGCGCGAACGCCGAACCACTATAAATCCTGTGTTTGTGATTGTTGTTTGTGAATTACTGCGATTTGTTACTTAGAGCTGAATTCTATATTGATTGTTGCTGAGTTCTGTGTTGATTATCATCGAGTTGAATACGTAAACGGGTGCTTTCGTGATATTGGGTGTTTGTGACCAATTTTGGCGCAAACATTTTGGTGCTTTCACTGAGAATTGAACTCAAGAGTTCTACCAGTCGATAATTGATTCAGAGAAAGTTTGAAAGTTCAGATTTGAGAAATTATGACGAGACAATCGAGTAGAAGGCCAAGGCCAGAGAGAAGTGAACAACAAGGGAGCCAGGAGTCTTCCTCAGGAGCAAATCAACCTTCGATCTACATCACTAGGGACGAGATGGAGACGATGATGAAGAAGCAAGAGGAGTTGATCCAGAGTTTATTTCAACAGATAGGACAGCTTGGAGCACAGAATAGAGGAGCCAATGGAGTCCAGAACCAAGCAGGACCATCCGGCGTCGCACCCGGATTAGGGGGCACACCCATGGAGAATGTTGGTCCAATTTCGGAGGGAGAAAGAGGAGTATCTGCGCAACCTGGAGACAGCAGAGGAATGAACGCTCAGTCAAGGGGGCAGATTTCAGAGTTCCCTCGTGAACTCGGGGGGCAGGATGAAAGTAACGAACGAAGGTTACATCTTGGAGACACCGACAAGTTGGCAGAGATGGTTAGGCGAGCAATGAGAGGCGGTTTGGTGAACAAAGACCTAGAGGATGTTAATAGGAGTCCTTTCACTCCGGCAATCAGACGAGCTAGAAACCCGCCGGATTTCAAATTACCATCGCTGGATATGTATGACGGGAGAACGGACCCCACGGTCCATCTGACAAAATATATGAGGCATATGGAAGGGCTGGGGGCATCAGAGGAGGTCATGGCCCGGTGCTTTCCACTGTATTTGGCGGATATTGCGGCATTATGGTTCAGGCAATTAGATAGTGGATCCATTGGAACATGGAATGATTTAACTGAGAGATTTATGAGGCAATTCAGGGTTCACATTACAAGACCCAAGAATGTGATGACGTTAGCAACTTTAAAACAGAAGGCTGGAGAAACATCGAGAAGTTTCCTGACACGGTTCAATGCGGCGGCAGCTTCGGTGGATAGACCGGATCCATCCATGGTTATGATGGCGGCTGTGTCCGGAATAGCAGACGGAACGGAGTTCAAAAATTAATTAACTAAGGATCCACCCGTAGATCTGGGAGAATTCTATCATGAGGTGGAAAAGTTTTTACGATTAGAGGATGCGAATGCAGAAAGAGAAGAAGGAGATGGGATAGAAGTTTATGCACTCAAAGACGAAAAGCCCCCTAGAAGGGACTCGGACAAGGATAAAGATAAAAGATGGATTGAGAATAACGGAGACAGATCAAAGCGGCAACCGAGGGAGCCGCGATTCACCACCTACACTGAGCTGAATGAGAGCCTGGAGCGAATTTATCAGGATACCAATGAACAGATTCCGTATCGTAGACCAATGCGAAGGGATCCAACCTCTGACGAAAGGAAATCAGATAAGTTCTGTGTATTCCATGAATTAAATGGTCATAACACTAACGATTGTAGGCACCTGAAGGACGAGGTGGAAGGGCATATCAGGAACGGTATGCTCCTTCAATATGTACGGAGGCGAGCTCCTATGGCGGAACCAGAACGGCCACCGTCCACATCAGCTAGAGGCGACCCTGAATCAAGGCACCGTTTGGTTATCAATTGAGTGAAATAACGATGAACAAGTTGTAAGCTTCCACTAACACAGTTAAATCATTTACACATGTGCGAGATCGCGAACGATCTCTAGGCATGCTCTGAGTAATCATTAACCATTTCGTAGTGGGAACTTACGCTTTGACATCCATGCTTTGCTTTCGTTTCATTTTGATTTGAACATTTAAACTTTGCTTGTTTGGACATTGTTTTTGAAACTCACTCGTTTAATAGACATTTGATTCTGATAATTCTGAAATGGCTAAGCTACTCGCTCATGTACGGGGTCGCGAACGGTCCTTAGGCATGCTCTGAGATGGCGATGAACCACCCTGACAAACGATCCAGGATCTCACCCGAACGTGACCCTGTCATCGATAATACCAAGCCCTCCCGGGCACACAGTTTGCCTCGAACGGCACCCGACCTCGAATGGTCATAATTCGCCTCGAACGGCACTCGACTTCGAACAGTCACAACTCACCTCACCTCAAATGGCTCGATCGCGAACGGTCGTCACTTGAGGTCCAACACCCGACCGCGAACGGTCACAAATTCGCCTCGAACGGCACACGATCACGAACGATCACTTTCTGCCTTGAATGGCACCGACCGCGAACGGTCATGGTTCACTAATTATAAAATCCGACCTCGAACGGTCACCATTTGCCTTGAACGGCACTTGGTCGCGAACGATCATCATTTGCCACGAACAGCAGTCGACCGCGAACGGTCCCATCTCATCATTTCCCGCGAACGGCATCGACCGCGAACGGTCCTATTCCATCCTATGCCACGAACGGCACGGACCGTGAACGGTCCCAATTCACCTCAAACAGTATACGATCCCGAACGATCGACGCATGGATTTATACGCTCGACCGCGCACGGTCGCACTTCACCTCGAATGACTCGATCACGAACGATCGTCATTTGAAGTTGAGCGCTCGACCACGAACTGCCGCGCTTCATCCCAAATAGCTCGATCCCGAACGATCGTCATTTGAGGCCATATGAAACTATCAAGTTCTTTGCAGGTTGATGATCGGATACGAACGTCCAACTCGAAGCATTACAAAACACGCCTTCCTACCGCAAGGCATGTTTTGGGGGGCAAAATGTTATCCCGCTTTTTGGCAAAGCCGTGATACCAAAAGATTGATCAAAAGCAAAAGACAATTCGCCTCAGAGATCGGTTGCATTCCACTTCACTATGGATATCGATGAATTTTGTACGAGCCCGGATCAGGCCACAACTGATAAGACATGACAAGCAAAGCTGTAGAAGCCAGCGTTTCAAGTTTCAAGTCAATACGAGTTTGTATGCTCAAGATATAATGGTTTCAATTTGAGAAAGATAGCCCCCTGTTCGGTTCGAACCCATAGGGTACCCATGGTTCGAATCGATGGCCACAAGTTATGTTCGAACCCATCATCTTCGAAACCATCTACTCCGAACCCATCCGGTATCCTTCCTTCGAACCCATCTTGTTCGAATCCATCAACCAGTGCCTGCCTCACAACCATTAACTTCGACTCCATTACATTCGAAACCATCATCTTCGAATCCATTCAAGCCCACCAGCTTCGAATCCAAGTCGCTTCGAATCGATCTTGTTCGAATTGATCGAGTTCGAACCCACGAGTACACCTTAGTTCGAAACGGTCGCGTTCGAACCCAGGAACATTCACTTGTTCGTACCCACCAAGTCAGCTAACTTGGATGACGTGCCGCCCCACGATACGAACAAGGCGAAATCCATAGGTGCGAAGCGGTCAACTCGGAGATAAAACAGGATCGATTCGAAGAGCACGCGCCACCTCATCACGAAGCCACGTGAGCCGATCGATTCGAAGTACGTGGTTTCGAAGTGATCGGTTCGAACTCAACAGCCAACCGAAAATCATCACTTCGAACCGATCATATCTCCTAAACCACCGATCCAAATGCAACCAAATTTTCACAGTAGCTTCCATACAAGGTAAAGATTGTTCCTGCCAAGTTTCAGCTCGATTGGACCATTTCTTGATGGGTTCGAAATGACTTCGAATCGATGTCAGATCGAGACGAAACTTGGTGGGGTTGGTCGCGTGGGCCCACTCACGTGCCAGAAGAGGTCTCCCGAAGTTTCAGCAAGATCTGGGCCTCCAACGCCTATAAATAGCACCCTGAAGCCTACAGAAAGGGGGATCTTCTGAGAACTTCTGCCATTGAACACCAAGACTCTGCCGGATTCAAATCTACTCATCAGAATCACTGTTGTATTCAGATTTCAAAGCTATTATCAACTGTAATCCGTTGTAACCGACTTATCAAGCAAAGCAATAAAGAGAAAACCTTCAAAGTGGACGTAGGCGCGAACGCCGAACCACTATAAATCCTGTGTTTGTGATTGTTGTTTGTGAATTACTGCGATTTGTTACTTAGAGCTGAATTCTATATTGATTGTTGCTGAGTTCTGTGTTGATTATCATCGAGTTGAATACGTAAACGGGTGCTTTCGTGATATTGGGTGTTTGTGACCAATTTTGGCGCAAACATTTTGGTGCTTTCACTGAGAATTGAACTCAAGAGTTCTACCAGTCGATAATTGATTCAGAGAAAGTTTGAAAGTTCAGATTTGAGAAATTATGACGAGACAATCGAGTAGAAGGCCAAGGCCAGAGAGAAGTGAACAACAAGGGAGCCAGGAGTCTTCCTCAGGAGCAAATCAACCTTCGATCTACATCACTAGGGACGAGATGGAGACGATGATGAAGAAGCAAGAGGAGTTGATCCAGAGTTTATTTCAACAGATAGGACAGCTTGGAGCACAGAATAGAGGAGCCAATGGAGTCCAGAACCAAGCAGGACCATCCGGCGTCGCACCCGGATTAGGGGGCACACCCATGGAGAATGTTGGTCCAATTTCGGAGGGAGAAAGAGGAGTATCTGCGCAACCTGGAGACAGCAGAGGAATGAACGCTCAGTCAAGGGGGCAGATTTCAGAGTTCCCTCGTGAACTCGGGGGGCAGGATGAAAGTAACGAACGAAGGTTACATCTTGGAGACACCGACAAGTTGGCAGAGATGGTTAGGCGAGCAATGAGAGGCGGTTTGGTGAACAAAGACCTAGAGGATGTTAATAGGAGTCCTTTCACTCCGGCAATCAGACGAGCTAGAAACCCGCCGGATTTCAAATTACCATCGCTGGATATGTATGACGGGAGAACGGACCCCACGGTCCATCTGACAAAATATATGAGGCATATGGAAGGGCTGGGGGCATCAGAGGAGGTCATGGCCCGGTGCTTTCCACTGTATTTGGCGGATATTGCGGCATTATGGTTCAGGCAATTAGATAGTGGATCCATTGGAACATGGAATGATTTAACTGAGAGATTTATGAGGCAATTCAGGGTTCACATTACAAGACCCAAGAATGTGATGACGTTAGCAACTTTAAAACAGAAGGCTGGAGAAACATCGAGAAGTTTCCTGACACGGTTCAATGCGGCGGCAGCTTCGGTGGATAGACCGGATCCATCCATGGTTATGATGGCGGCTGTGTCCGGAATAGCAGACGGAACAGGATCGATTCGAAGAGCACGCGCCACCTCATCACGAAGCCACGTGAGCCGATCGATTCGAAGTACGTGGTTTCGAAGTGATCGGTTCGAACTCAACAGCCAACCGAAAATCATCACTTCGAACCGATCATATCTCCTAAACCACTAATCCAAATGCAACCAAATTTTCACAGTAGCTTCCATACAAGGTAAAGATTGTTCCTGCCAAGTTTCAGCTCGATTGGACCATTTCTTGATGGGTTCGAAATGACTTCGAATCGATGTCAGATCGAGACGAAACTTGGTGGGGTTGGTCGCGTGGGCCCACTCACGTGCCAGAAGAGGTCTCCCGAAGTTTCAGCAAGATCTGGGCCTCCAACGCCTATAAATAGCACCCTGAAGCCTTCAGAAAGGGGGATCTTCCGAGAACTTCTGCCATTGAACACCAAGACTCTGCCGGATTCAAATCTACTCATCAGAATCACTGTTGTATTCAGATTTCATGGTGCACCATGGTACTGTTCCATTTCAAATCCATGCATGCATTTCTAAAAGTCGTACGTCACTGTTTCGCCATTTCGGACGGATGTTGCACATTGCACCGTGGATGTTGCACCCTGTAGATATCGATTATTCGGACGGCTATAACTTCTGGCTCGTTTAGAGTTACGGGAGCCATAACCTGTCAAAACGAAGGCCTCGATGAGTTCTACAGCTTTGATAGCTTCCAGCCGTCAACGGATAGATTAATGCCCAAAAAGGACAACCCGAACCTCAATCGGGTCTCGTAAGTTTTTTACCCTTCGTTTTTTCGACACGTTGATTTTTACGGTAAAATGGGATTACGGTGGCAGGTCTTCGATCTACCATTGCTGGAGTGTGGTGCACCATGGTACTGTTCCGTTTCAAATCCATGAACGCATTTCTAAAAGTCGTACGGCACTGTTTCGCCATTTCGGACGGATGTTGCACCTTGCACCGTGGATGTTGCACCCTGTAGATATCGATTATTCGGACGGCCATAACTTCTGGCTCATTTAGAGTTACGGGAGCCATAATTTGTCAAAACGAAGGCCTCGATGTGTTCTACGGCTTTGAAAGCTTTCATCCGTCAACAGATAGAATAATGCCCAAAAAGGACAAACCGAATCTCAATCGGGTGTCGTAAGTTTTTTACCCTTCGTTTTTTCAACACGTGGATTTTTACGGTAAAACGGGATTACGGTGGCTGGTCTTCGATTTACCATCGCTGGAGAGTGGTGCACCATGGTATTGTTCCGTTTCAAATCCATGCAGGCATTTCTAAAAGTCGTACGGGACTGTTCCGCCATTTCGGACCGATGTTGCACCTTGCACCGTGGATGTTGCACCCTGTAGATATCGATTATTCGGACGGCCATAACTTCTGGCTCGTTTAGAGTTACGGGAGCCATAACATGTCAAAACGAAGGCCTCGATGAGTTCTACGGCTTTGACAGCTTTCAACCATCAACGGATAGACTAATGCCCAAAAAGGACAACCCGAATCTCAATCGGGTCTCGTAAGTTTTTTACCCTTCGTTTTTTCGACACGTGGATTTTTACAGTAAAACGGTATTACCGTGGCCCGTCTTCGACTTCCCATCGCTGGAGAGTGGTGCACCATGGTACTGTTCCTAATCAAATCCATGCACGCATTTCTAAAATTCGTACGACACTGTTTCGCCATTTCCGACGGATGTTGCACCTTGCACCGTGGATGTTGCACCCTATAGATGTCGATTATTCGGACGGCCATAACTTCTGGCTCGTTTAGAGTTACGGGAGCCATAGCCTGTCAAAATGAAGGCCTCGATGAGTTCTATGGCTTTGATAGCTTTAAGTCGTCAACGGATAGATTAATGCCCAAAAAGGACAACCCGAATCTCAATCGGGTCTCGTAAGTTTTTTACCCTTCGTTTTTTCGACACGTGGATTTTTACGGTAAAATGGGATTACGGTGGCTGGTCTTCGATTTACCATCGCTGGAGAGTGGGGCACCATGGTACTGTTACATTTCAAATCCATGCACTCATTTCTAAAAGTCGTACGGCACTGTTTCGCTATTTCGGAAGGATGTTGCACCTTGCACCGTGGATGTTGCACCCTGTAGATATCGATTATTCGGACGGCCATAACTTCTGGCTCGTTTAGAGTTACGGGAGCCATAACTTGTCAAAATGAAGGCCTCGATGAGTCCTACGGCTTTGACATCTTTCAGTCATCAACGGATAGATTAATGCCCAAAAAGGACAACCCGAATCTCAATCGGGTCTCGTAAGTATTTTACCCTTCGTTTTTTCGACACGTGGATTTTTACGGTAAAACGGGATTACAGTGGCCCGTCTTCTGCTTCCCATCGCTGGAGAGTGGTGCACCATGGTACTGTTCCGTTTCAAATCCATGGACGCATTTCTAAAAGTCGTACGGCACCGTTTCGCCATTTCGGACGGATGCTGCACCTTGCACCGTGGATGTTGCATCCTGTAGATATCGATTATTCGGACGACTATAACTTCTGGCTCGTTTAGAGTTACGGGAGCCATAACCTGTCAAAACGAAGGCCTCGATGAGTTCTATGGCTTTGACAGCTTCCAGCCATCAACGGATAGGTTAATGCCCAAAAAAGGACAACCCGAACCTCAATCGGGTCTCATAAGTTTTTTACCCTTCGTTTTTTCGACACGTTGATTTTTACGGTAAAACGGGATTACGGTGGCTGGTCTTCGATCTACCATTGCTGGAGTGTGGTGCACCATGATACTATTCCGTTTCAAATCCATGCACGCATTTCTAAAAGTCATACGACACTGTTTCGCCATTTCGGACGGATGTTGCACCTTGCACGTGGATGTTGCACCCTGTAGATATCGATTATTCGGACGGCCATAACTTCTGGCTCATTTAGAGTTACGGGAGCCATAACTTGTCAAAACGAAGGCCTCGATGAGTTCTACGGCTTTGACAGCTTTCATCCGTCAACATATAGATTAATGCCCAAAAAGGACAACCCAAATCTCAATCGGGTGTCGTAAGTTTTTTACCCTTCGTTTTTTTCGACACGTGGATTTTTACGGTAAAACGGGATTACGGTGGCTGGTCTTCGATTTACCATCGCTGGAGAGTGGTGCACCATGGTACTGTTCCGTTTCAAATCCATGCAGGCATTTCTAAAAGTCGTACGGGACTGTTCCGCCATTTCGGACGGATGTTGCACCTTGCACCGTCGATGTGTCACCTTGTAGATATCGATTATTCGGACGGCCATAACTTCTGGCTCGTTTAGAGTTACGGGAGCCATAACCTATCAAAACGAAGGCCTCGATGAGTTCTACGTCTTTGACAGCTTTCAGCTGTCAACGGATAGACTAATGCCTAAAAAGGACAACCCGAATCTCAATCGGGTCTCGTAAGTTTTTTACCCTTCGTTTTTTCGACACGTGGATTTTTACAGTAAAACGGGATTACCGTGGCCCGTCTTCGACTTCCCATCGCTGGAGAGTGGTGCACCATGGTAATGTTCCTTTTCAAATCCATGCACGCATTTCTAAAGTCGTACGACACTGTTCCGCCATTTCGGATGGACGTTGCACCTTGCACCGTTGATGTTGCACCCTGTAGATATCGATTATTTGGACGACCATAACTTCTGCCTCGTTTAGAGATACGGGAGACATAACCTGTCAAAACGAAGGCCTCGATGAGTTCTACGGCTTTGACAGCTTTCAGCCGTCAATGGATAGATTAATGCCCAAAAAGGACAACCCGTATCTCAGTCGTAAGTTTTTTACCCTTCGTTTTTTCGACACGTGGATTTTTACGGTAAAACGGGATTACGGTGGCTGGTCTTCGATCTACCATCGCTGGAGTGTGGTGCACCATGGTACTGTTCCGTTTCAAATCCATTAACGCATTTCTAAAAGTCGTACGGCACTGTTTCGCCATTTCGGACGGATGTTGCCCCTTGCATCGTGGATTTTGCACCCTGTTGATATCGATTATTCGGACGGCCATAACTTCTGGCTCATTTAGAGTTACGGGAGCCAAAATTTGTCAAAACGAAGGCCTCGATGAGTTCTACGGCTTTGACAGCTTTCATCCGTAAACAGATAGATTAATGCCCAAAAAGGACAACCCGAATCTCAATCGGGTCTCGTAAGTTTTTTACCCTTCGTTTTTTCGACACGTGGATTTTTACGGTAAAACGGGATTACGATGGCTGGTCTTCGATTTACCATCGCTGGCGTGTGGTGCACCATGGTACTGTTCCGTTTCAAATCCATGCATGCATTTCTAAAAGTGGTACGGCACTGTTTCGCCATTTCGGACGGATGTTGCACCTTGCACCGTGGATGTTGCACCTTGTAGATATCGATTATTCGGACGACCATAACTTCTGGCTCGTTTAGAGTTAGGGGAGCCATAACCTGTCAAAACAAAGGTCTCGATGAGTTCTATGGCTTTGACAGCTTTCAGCCGTCAACGGATAAATTAATTCCCAAAAAGGACAACCCGAATCTTAATCGGGTCTCGTAAGTTTTTTACCCTTCGTTTTTACGACACGTGGATTTTTACGGTAAAACGGGATTACCGTGGCCCGTCTTCGACTTCCCATCGCTGGAGAGTGGTGAACCATGGTACTGTTCTGTTTCAAATCCATGCACGCATTTCTAAAAGTGGTACGACACTGTTTCGCCATTTCGGACGGACGTTGCACCTTGCACTGTTGATGTTGCACACTATCGATATCGATTATTCGGGCGGCCATAACTTCTGGCTCGTTTAGAGTTACGGGAGCCATAACCTGTCAAAACGAAGGCCTCGATGAGTTCTACGGCTTTGACAGCTTTCAGTCGTCAACGGATAGATCAATGCCCAAAAAGGACAACCCGAATCTCAATCGGGTCTCGTAAGTTTTTTACCCTTCGTTTTTTCGACACGTGGATTTTTACGGTAAAACGGGATTACGGTGGCTGCTCTTCGATCTACCATCGCTGGAGTGTGGTCCACCATGGTACTGTTCCGTTTCAAACCCATGCACGCATTTCTAAAAGTTGTACGGCACTGTATCGCCATTTCGAACGGATGTTGCACCTCGCACCGTGGATGTTGCACCCTGTAGATATCGATTATTCGGACGGCCATAACTTCTGGCTCATTTAGAGTTACGGGAGCCATAACTTGTCAAAACGAAGGCCTCGATGAGTTCTATGGCTTTGATAGCTTTCATCCGTCAACAGATAGATTAATGCCCAAAAAGGACAACCCGAATCTCAATCGGGTCTCGTAAGTTTTTTACCCTTCGTTTTTTCGACACGTGGATTTTTACGGTAAAACGGGATTATGATGGCTGGTCTTCGATTTACCATCGCTGGCGTGTGGTGCACCATGGTACTGTTCCGTTTCAAATCCATGCATGCATTTCTAAAAGTGGTACGACACTGTTTCGCCATTTCGGACGGATGTTGCACCTTGCACCGTGAATGTTGCACCTTGTAGATATCGATTATTCGGACGACCATAACTTTTGGCTTGTTTAGAGTTACGGGAGCCATAACCTGTCAAAACAAAGGCCTCGATGAGTTCTATGGCTTTGATAGCTTTCAGCCGTCAACGGATAGATTTATTCCAAAAAAGGACAACCCGAATCTCAATCGGGTCTCGTAAGTTTTTTACCCTTCGTTTTTTCGACACGTGGATTTTTACGGTAAAACGGGATTACCGTGGCCCGTCTTCGACTTCCCATCGCTGGAGAGTGGTGAACCATGGTATTGTTCTGTTTCAAATCCACGCACGCATTTCTCAAAGTCGTACGACACTGTTTCACCATTTCGGACGGACGTTGCACCTTGCACCGTTGATGTTGCACCCTGTAGATATCGATTATTCGGACAGCCATAACTTCTGGCTCGTTTAGAGTTACGGGAGCTGTTTGCGTCAAAATTGGGCACAACACTCTTCGAGAGTCGTTGAAGAGATAATAGTCAAGCATGTAAGTTCAAAACAGATATTATCTAACAAAAACTCCGATCAAAAGTAAAGAGAATGCGTAGACAATCGATTTATAGTGGTTCGGCGTGTTGCCTACGTCCACTGTGAAGTGTTTTTATGTTTTATTCTTTTCTTTTGATGATTACAAGTTGTTGCAGCAATCAGCAGTGAATTACAGCAAGGAATTCGAATTTAACAACAAGTTTATGATATTAAATGATGGAGATCTCGATCCGGCAGAGTGTGGGCGCTTCAGAGTCAGAAGATCCCTTTCCTGTTGGCCCTGCGGCTCTATTTATAGGCGCGGGCTGCTGATATTTCGCTGAAAACTCGGGAGACCACTTCTGGCACGTGAGGGGGCCCACACGCACGGTCTCTGGAAGTTTGGGCCCACTTTGGCATCGGTTCGAACTCCATTCGAACCGATCTAGAATTCATCCAATCGAGGTGAAATTTGGCGTGGACATTCTTCAACATGTATGCAAGCTTCTGTGAAAATTTCATGGCATTTGGATCAGTAGGTTAGGAGATATGATGGGTTCGAAATTGGGTTTATTGCTCGGCTGTTCGGTTCGAAAACAAGGTTTCGAATCGATGGTTTCGAACCCATCATGGCACGCGTCTTCGTGGTGACGTGGAGCGCAAACTTCGAATCGATCCGGTCTTCACTCCGAGTTGACCGCTTCGACTCCATAGATCTCGGCGTATTTGAACCGATGGAAGACACGTCATCATGGTTGGTTGACCCAGTGGGTTCGAATGGAGCTATACAAGATGGGTTCGAACGAAGCCATAGTGATGGGTTCGAAGCACTGCTTCTGTAATGGGTTCGAACATATGTTCCTCTGACGGATACGAACCATGTCACTTCTCTATGGATACGATGCACATCGATTCGAACACGATGGTTTTGAATAAGATGGATACGAAGGTGATGGAGTCGAAGGTGGTGGTGTCAAAGCCGAGGCGCCCTGATGGTTTCGAGTTCAACCGATTCGAAGGTGATGGTTTCGAAATACTGTTTGGTGATGGTTTCGAAACCTGGTCTTTCCCTTCAAATTGAATCGACCATAACTCGAGCATATGAACTCGGATTGACTTGAAATATGAAATGCTGACTCCTATGGTCTTTCTTGCCGTGTCTTATCAATTGTAGCTCAATTTGGACTCGGATAAAATTCAATGATATCCATGGCGAATCGAAGTATGACCGGTCTCTGAGACGAACTGTTCTCCGTGTCTGATCGATATTTTGGTACCGCGGCTTTGCCAAAAAGCGGGATAACATTTTGCCCCCCAAAGTACGTCTTGTGGGAACATGACGTGCTTTGAATAGCCGCCGTTTCTTTCTGAACAATCATTGCTCTCTTTTTTGTTTAAACTCGTATGCTGCATTGCTGTATAGTAGCGCTTAGCCGTTGGCTGTTGCATTTGTAACAGGATGAGTGTTTGATCCCTGTAAATGTTTAAAATCGGATGTTAGTTCGACATATATGCACATATGTTAATTTGACCCTTGTTAACATCGTGCATTCACGAGTCATTGCCAGCTTGGTTGGCTATTGAATTTTGTATCGATTCTTTCCTGAACCGATTTGGAAATCTGAGTTGAGACAACGCTTGATGTTTGTTTAGAAAAGTCCCTTCGTATCGATCCTCTCCTGAATCGATATTGAAGGTTGAACGAATTGAATTCTGTATTGCGTGAGTGTAATATTTCGAATCGATGCATTCGAGCATCGATGGGTTCGATATCCACGTTTGTATGGACGCGGTATGCTTGTGCTATGATGGGTTCGAAGTTAACATTCGAACCCCTTTGAGGGGATGGATACGAAATAATTGTTCGAGTCGATTCGAATTGGAAGCAGATGGATACGAAGTCATCTGTCGTATCGATAGGCCATGGATGGATTCGAAGTGGTTGATGTGAACAAGATCTTTGAATCGATGTGCCCACAGTTCGTTTCACATCGATGCAGCCTGTCACTCTGCGGTGCGTTTCGTACCGTTGAAGCATGAGGTGAACTTCGAATCGATAGGGCTTTAGGCAGACGGGTTCGAAAGCCAACTTCGAAACGATCTGGTACTTGACCGGTTGTGACCGGTTGGGTTGACTGGGATACGAAATGGCCCGGTCACATCCTAGGCTCCATATAAATAGTAGTGGGTTTCACTGTTTTCATCTTTACTTTTACTCTTGCTTGCTTTTACTGTGCAGTGCATCGTTTCGGAGCTCCAAAGGAGAAAAAACACTATGTTGCGTGAACCATTCAAGATCCAAATCTCTAATTCCTCGAATCCATTATTAAAACTAGGTAATTAGTCTCGAATCCAAGCAGCAAAGTAATTTTAAATCCCATTCCTTCTTCATCGATTACGTAGCCTTGAGATTGGCAAAACCAGATCTGGTTTGGGAGGGCTTCGAACCGATGCGTGGGCTCGAGTTCGAATCGATGATGGTGGCATCATTTTCTTGGATTTTTCATCGATCCTTGGGGATGCCCTTATGGGGCGCACAGTTCGCACTGATTGATGGGTTCGATGAGTTCATCCGAGTCGATGGTTTCGAACCCATCGGCTATCGGTTCAGAGTTCTCTACTTTGCATTGTACGAAGGGTATCGATTCATATCGGTTCGAACATGTCAATCAAGGATCGGTTCGAAGTCATCCACTATCGATCGATTCGAATTTGACACATGGTTATCGGTTCGAAGCGCGTCTAATGGTATTGGTTCGAAGCGACGTCAGGATGGGTTCGAACGAAGCGACGTTCGGTTGGGTTGGAATGAAGTCCTTGTGATCGTTTCGAACCCTCTATGATGGATACCAAAGTTTGAAATTTTTCTAAGCATGACTCCGACGAGCTTCATTCTTGCATATTTGGACTAGAATATTAAACTGCATATTTAACCGCCTTTTGAAGCTCGTCGATGGAACTATGACAACTTCTATCCGAATCAATTTCCATCATAGGAACGGATTAGCGATGACGGTCAGCGATGACGGTTATTATAGCTGGACTCCGTAGCTTTGTCGTTTGCATATTTACTTTAACTCTGTGACATTTACTCAAGTAATGCATGGCACTGCACCACACACATTCATACACTTTACACTGGGGAACGCACGGGTCCTTTGTCGTCTAACGATGGTTTCTCATGAGTTAGCTAGTCATGGAACCGTCAAGTTCACAGCAGCAGGAGATTCAAGGTACAGCCTCTCCGAGACTAGACGTTCCGGACATCGATCCTGAGATCGTCGGTCCAGCCCCGGATGAATTGCCTAATGCGTCGTTCATCGCAAATCCGTCGGATTCCGTTCCATCCAATATCTCTGAGGACATGTTGGGAAGGATATGCTTGAGGCATGGCCTGTCACTGGACGATGTGTTACTGCCGGGGTCGAATGATAGACCGCACAACCCACCGGAAGGGTATACTGCATTTAACCGCCACGCGTGTGCGGCCGGGACACTTCCTCCGTTCAACGAGTATATAAGGGAAGTATTGTCGTTTTTGAGGATCGCTCCATCTCAACTGCACCCGAACGGGTATGCGTCGATCAATAGATTGTTCATTGCATTTACGGAATATCTCCATCGACCGCCACTCCCGATCGAGATCACATACTTGTTCAATTTCAAAACTCGGGGTGATTATCCCTCCTTCACATTCTTGGAAGAGGTGAGAAATTGCCAAGTGGTTACTGGGTCTTGGACCAGGTTGAGCTATTATAGGACAGAATGGTTTTATGTCAGATGTCCTCCTGGATTTGCCCGACGATGGCTATTCAGACGTGAGTATAGCAGAGTTCGTAAATAATTACTACGGCAATTGCAGCCGAAGTGGAACTTATATTTTATCCTTTTTTACAGCGGCGATTCAGCGACCTGAGGGCGAGCACTTTAGGGAGATGGTGCGAGTGCTTCGAGAAGTCCCGAGTGGAGATAGGGATATCAACGTGTTATTGACGGATAGGAATCTCCGGGCCTGCGGTTTGATCGAACAAGGGCAGAGCATAAGCTTTGAGGTGGCACTAAGGGTCGTCTCGAAAAAACGAGTCAAGCACAAGAAGCCCAAAGTTACTACAGCTGAGGAAGCTAACTCTGAAAGAACCCACACCGATGATGAGCCGCTGACCGGGCCTACGGACGCAGTTCCGGATGTCGCGGAGCAGAGAAAAGGCAAGGCTGCCGTGGTTAAATCAAGTGAGAAGGGGAGATGGAAATCGGTTGTCACGGCCCATTCCGCTCCCGAAGTTAGAATCTCGGAGATGTCTCCTCTGAGAACTGAAAGTCTTTTTGAAGGGCTTGCCGATCTTCCAATCCCGGACGATGTGTATTTTCAACATGATGCCGTGTTGGAGGAATTCCATCGTACTCTAGAATTGAACGAGCCTCTTACTACTAGCGAGGTCGACACTTCTGGTTGGTCGGGGGGAATGCATATTCATACACATTTCATGACACTGCATAACCTTTGACTGTAAACTACCTGTTTTGAAAGGTGACTAATTCTTTTTTATTTTTCTTCGCAGATATTATGTCTAAGTGAGGTTCAATGCTTGGGAGTCTTCGACATGCCCGCAAGCCTTCATATTACGATTCGCGCAGACGAGAAGGGGATAGAGGTTATGACCAGGGGAGCTCTGGGCATTATGACCAGGGACGCTCTGGGTATTCTAGTCACGAGAGATATGACACGGATATAGGCTATAAGTGTCGATCGCGATCGCGTACCCCTCCTCCTTCCAGAGATACCGTACAACCTCCTGCTCATGTCCCTCATCCTTCCGAGTCTTCTCGATATACGTCGGTTTCTCAATCTTCCCGATCTGAGGCGATGACCCCGATAGGCGCGGAGCAGCCTCTTTTTGAAATCTCAGGGGAAGGGGCAATTAGACTTGCGCAATTAAAGAGGGAGTTCCCGAATATTTGCTTCGATAACTACGTCTTTCCCCCGAACCTGAAAAGAATCCCACCGGAGGCCAAGCGGTTGGCGCTCGACCATGTGCATGACTTTTACGCCCAATACAAGGCGTGGTATAGGGCAGCTGACAAGGCATCGGCGTTGGCCTTCGAACGAGTGGCTACCATTGAAAAGCTTCAAACCGAGCTGGCTCAAAAAGATCGCATCATACAAGTGCTGAATACCGAGGCTGAATTGTCTCGAAAATCAGAGATGGAGGCTCTTACAAAGGCCGATGAAGCTCAAGCAGCCATGGATAGAATGAAAAAGGAGCAATACGTTACGGTGGAAGACATGGGCCACCGGAGCACTGTTGTCACTGCTGAGCGGGATGCGGCGTTAATAGAACTTAATGAGCTCAAGGCTAAATTTGCCGAAATTATTAAAGATAGAGATGACGCGCTTAACACGGCGCATGAAGCCTGCGAGCAAGCCGTAGTGCTTCGCGCTGAAAGACATGTGGCCGTGGCCAAAGTTCAAGCGGTCGAAGCAGAGGTGGAGGAGAAGGTTCAATAGGAAGAGGCCAGGCTAGAGGCCGATATCGAAGATTTGCTCGTAACTTACAACGCCAATGTGTTAAAACACAGAAACTTGGCTTGGCTTCAAGATTATCCGGTTCACCTTCGTAGCGCTTGGGACCGATTGGTTGAGGAGGAAGAGGAAGCGCATCCAGGTGAAGCGGTCGATCAAATCGAACTTGAAAACCGGCTGCCCACAGACGATGAGAAGAAGGTCCTTCATGACGCTATCATTGCTCATGAGAAGGAGATGATCGGTGGTCGTTCCCTGGAAGTCGGAGAGGGATCGGGTGTTGAACACCATTCTGCTGTCACTGAAGTCACCACACCATCTTCTTCAGTGCCTGTATCCGCGGTCGGTTTGCCACCAGTTCCTGCTTACGACCCGGAACAGCCGCGCTTGTCTCCTATTCATGAGCATACTTCCAAGGCCGTTCGGCCGTCTGCGAGCCAAACTGGGGAAGGTATTCCGAAGCTATCTCAAGCGTTTTCCAAATAGAGTGTTTGTCTTGCAGTAGTTACTAATAACTTCTTATTTTTTTGCTTACTGACTGGAGTTGCGCCGACTGTTGCGGCTCAAGAATCAAGCAAAG
Organism: Allium cepa; assembly: GCA_030765085.1. Lineage (NCBI taxonomy): Eukaryota > Viridiplantae > Streptophyta > Magnoliopsida > Asparagales > Amaryllidaceae > Allium > Allium cepa. Next base: position 249,344,549 of record CM060930.1, read on the forward strand.
GAGATAAGGCCATCGCCACCGAGACTACTGTTGTAACTGCGGTATCTACTGAGGTGGCGCAGGGGAGATCCTTATCTGTCGACGAACAAATGGTGAGCGAGCTGCTCGGTGAGCAGGGTGGTTCTTTCTCTAACTTGCCATTTATCATCGTTAGTGGCCTCCCGCCGACCTCAAGTTCTTCGATGCAGACCGTGGATGCCCCCAGCCATGCCCGTGCGACTCGGGATGAGGAAATTTTGGCCGAAATTAGCGCCGAAATAGAGGCTGCGGGGCATAGTGATAATGTTAGTGGTAGTACGGCGGCGCAGAGTCCAGCACCTGCTAGGGTAGTGTCATCGGGTGGCACTATCCCGTCTTCCGTCACAGATCCAGTCCCCCATACTTCTCCGGCGGGAAGCCTCCATGTAGAGTAAAGCTCCGAGGAGGATATTGACATCATGCCTCTAGCCGAAGAGCCACCGCCGGAGAGGAGACATTCAAAACGAAGAATTTCTGTCCCTAGTGACACTGATGATGTACCACTAGTAAGAAGGACGAAAAAGAAGAAATAAATCGGATTCTCAAGTAGATGTTTTGGTAGATAGGTACTTGTCTTCGTTCTTTTGTCAGTAGGTCGTGTATAGATGCAGGTTCGGCCCCTGCTAGTAGGCATTCTTTTTTGGAAGAACTTATCTGCGTGTAAGTTCTTGTTTCAAGTTAGTTGAAATAAAATTTTGTTTTTCTTATTTCAACTATGTTTTCTACTTAAGTGCTGTGATGATGGGTCTACGACCGTGCTCTTTTGCGAATCTTGAACGCGTGTCCACGCTCCGGGGACTTAGAATAATTTGCGAGCAACAGCGTGGTTCATGCCCCGAGAGCTCGATGATTATCGATGTTTATGATACAGTCCATGTCATGGGAACTAAGAGTTAAGGCTTGCATTCCGGTCCATTCTCCGGGGACTTAGAATTATTCCAAAGTTAATGCCCCGGTTCGCATCCTGAAAATTTAGGGTCGACATTTACACTCCGGTTCGCACTTCGGGAACCAAGAGATAATGTTCGCACTCCAATTCGCTCTCCGGGAATTTGGAGTTGGCTCACACTCTGGAAACTAAATTTCATTTCAACTCTCATTTCTTTTGTGCGTAAGTGTTTATAGCGTTATGCTTTCAGTCCGATGCATTTGTGGTATTTTTATAGTCAAGTAGAGTTTGTTTTATTCGCCAAGTCTGAAAATCTTGGTCACAAGTTGTAATCGACGAATAATCGAACTTCGTACATTGTATCACTTTGGTTAGCGATTAACACTTAGCTTTTTCTGCCCCCTAGTCTCGGGGAATAACATTTGCATTTTGGTGGTTGAGTGCGTTTATTGCAAACTTTGAACACATGTCCACATTCTGGGGACTTAAGATGACTTGAGATCGATAATCTGGTTCGCACTTCGGGAACTCGAGAGTTATCGATGCTTGTAACACGGTTCGCGCTCCGGGAACTTGGAAATGATGTTCACCCCAACTCGCACTCTGCGAACTCGGAGTTAGTATTAACATTTTAGTTCGCACTACGGGAACTTTAACTTGGTGTTTGTGCTCCAATTCACACTCTGGGAAGTTGGAGTTAGCCGATAGATGGTCAGTCGCACCTATTTCAGCTTTTTGGGAATTCATTCGCATTCTGGGAACGATGGATTTGATGTTTATACTCCAATTCGCGCTCTGGGAAGTTGGAGTCAGCCAATAGGTGGTCAGTCACACCTAATTGGGCTTTTTAGGAGTTCGTTCGCACTCTGGGAACGATGGATTTGATGTTTATACTCCAATTCACACTCTGGGAGGTTGGAGTCCGTTCGCACGGAGGGAACGAGTTATGGAATGTCTATACTCCAATTCGCGTTGTGGGAAGTTGGAGTCCGTTCGCGTAGTGCGAACGAATTATGGAATGTTTATACTCCCGTTCACGCTGTGGGAAGTTGGAGTCCGTTCGCGCAGTGGGAACGAATTATGGAATGTTTATACTCCAGTTCACGCTCTGGGAAGTTAGAGTCCGTTCGCGCTCCGGGAACAAATTATGGAATGTTTAAACTCCAATTCACGCTGTGGGAAGTTGGAGTCCGTTCGTGTAGTGGGGACGAATTATGGAATGTTTATACTCCAATTCACGCTCTGGGAAGTTGGAGTCCGTTCGCGCTCCAGGAACGAATTGTTTAATGTTTATACTCCAATTCGCACTCTGGGAAGTTGGAGTCCGTTCGCGCAGTGGGAACGAATTATGGAATGTGTATACTCCAATTCACGCTCTGGAAAGTTGGAGTCCGTTCGCGCTACGGGAACGAATTGTTTAATGTTTATACTCCAATTCACGCTCTGGGAAGTTGGAGTCCGTTCGCGCTCCGGGAACGGATTGTTTAATGGACTGTTGTGTGTTGGTCCAGTTCAACCTTTGATGTGATGGCTTGCCCCTGAGCTGGGGTTTCACTTAGTGAGTGGCCGGTCGTATCGCAGTCACTCGCTATTTGAATAAATTCCATTGTTTGATGGAACTTAGCTCTTCGTGTGTTGTGATTGTTGAACGTTGCATTCGGTGAATCACAGCTCTAGCTTGAAGAGATAGTATTTTATTGCTGAAATAAAAAATACGGCAAAGTCAGTGCCTTATTACGAATTCAAATTTCAGAATACAAAGGAAATCGCAAAGTATTCATAAATTGAAGGAGCCTGTCATGTGTGACAGTGACGAGGTTCTTCGTCGTTCCAGGCTCCCGAGTAGGTAAGCCCGCCACTGATGGCGTTTATCACCAATCTTCCACGGGGACAAGTCAAGTCCTCCTGCCTCGGTCGATTGGGTTCATTGGTTGGATTGGATGGGCCCGCTTCTCTGGGCTGCGGTGTCCGCACAAACTGTTCCAGCTTCCTTTCTCTGACCAGTTTTTCAACAAGATCCTGTAAGTTACGACACTCGTTCGTATCGTGCCCGTAGCCTTCATGGAACTTGCAAAATTTTCCCGTCTGGATTTGTTTCTCTGACGACAGTCTTGGAGCAGGTTTTTCATATTGAATTGTATTACGGGTCCGCAAATACAAGTCCTCCAGTGAAGTATTCGAAGGAGTATAACTGTCGAACATCGGATTTTTGCGTTGCGGGCCACAATTTTGATCTTGTTTTTTAATTTGATTCACGCTTTCTCTTCGTCGAGCTTGTTTATTTTTAATGTTCAACTGAACTTGTCCGGAGCTCTCACCGGACTGTTTTATTGCAACATTGATTTGGGTCCCTTCCGCATTTGGCCCGGCGTCAGTTTGCTTCCTAGACTGTTTCGCGTCTTCCCGTCTCAGTAATTGAGCTGCTTTGGCACGGAAACGGTCCAATGACGCAGGTGGTTTCCCAGCTAGCCAATTACCGAATTCAGAATCGGGGTCGATCCCCTTAGTCAGCGCCATAAGAATGGAGTTATCGTTTGGATTACTAATCTCCGCGCACGCAGTATGGAATCTCTCTAAGTACTGCCTGAGCGTCTCTCCAGGAGCTTGCGTGACACTAGATAGAGTGTTGACATCCTTTGGCCTTGTGACGTGCATGCGGAATTGCTCAACGGATTTTGTGGCTAACTGATCGAAGGAAGAGATGGTTCGAGGTGGCAATCGGGTGAACCACATGGTGGCGATGCCCCCCAAGGATATGGGGAAACTACGACACTTCACTGCATCGTCGGCTCTGGCAGCGGTCATCGACCATTCATACTTTAGAATATGTTGGTTGGGGTCGGAGTTTCCCTAGTACATGGGTAGAGCGGGCATTCGAAATCGCCGTGGGGGTTCAGCACTGTGAACGTCATCCGTAAAGGGAGTGTGACTTCGAGAAACTCCCCAATCGTCGTTTGTGAATCCCTGACTCTCACGGATCATCTGACGTATCATAGTTGAAAGATCCGGCATTTGTGCCGGAGTATGATCACGTTCCGTACTTTGGGCTTGAACCGGATATCGTCGACGGTCCAAGTCTCGCCTTCTCGGCTCATAGTCTTCTGGGACGTACGGTTCAAGAGTATGACCGCTATGACGACGGTCCAGGTCCGAATGATCTTGAGTGTCGTCTGTTGGTTCAGCCGCAACGCTAGTGGTGCGGTATTCTGCGGCGTGGTGTGGAACGGCACCTCCTCGGGAGGAGGGTCCGGTTTGGAAATTAGCTGACGGACCGACTCTTATTTGTCCAACGGTCAATGTCGGTTGGTTTCCAGCGGGTGGCATACGACTCCTATCTAACCGGGGTCATGGAGGTCGGTTATGATAATCAGAAGATGAAGAACTTTCGCTGGAAGAGCGAGAAGCGCGATCCCTCGTGGATCTCTTTCGTTTCTGGCGATCCAACTTGTTGATTAGCTCAACGTTAGCGCGTAGCTATTCTTCTAGTTGTCGCCAACTCTTGGTCAGCTCTTGGAGTAACAACTGCAATTCTTGTCGGGTAACCGGACCCGACGGTTCTGGGTGCCCAGCGGCATCTTGATTAGATGGAAGTAGAGGGGCATGATTTTGTCTATCCTGTTCTTCTTGATTAACGGCGTTTGAGATGGTTCTTGTGCTAACCATCTTTAGAGTTGAGTTCCTTTCCTAGACTTTATGCAAATCTGAATAGAAGGGAAGGAAGTTGGATTTAACGATCTGGATCTCTCTCTTAGATTTATTCAATCCGGTATCGATGACAGATCCAACGAGCAGGAGAAAAGCTGGGTTTTCTCAGTGAAAGCACCAAAGTGTTTGCGTCAAAATTGGGCACAACACTCTTCGGGAGTCTTTGAAGAGATAATAGTCAAGCATGTAAGTTCAAAACAGATATTATCTAACAAAAACTCCAATCAAAAGTAAAGAGAATGCGTAGACAATCGATTTATAGTGGTTCGGTGTGTTGCCTACGTCCACTGTGAAGTGTTTTGATGTTTTATTGCATTTCTTTTGATGATTACAAGTTGTTGCAGCAATCGGCAATGAATTACAGCAAGGAATTCGAATTTAACAGCAAGTTTATGATAATAAATGATGGAGATCTCGATCCGACAGAGTCTTGGCGCTTCAGAGTCAGAAGATCCCTTTTCTGTTGGCCCGGGGCTCTATTTATAAGCGCGGGCTGCTGATATTTCACTGAAAACTCGGGAGACCACTTCTGGCACGTGAGGGGGCCCACACGCACGGTCTCAGGAAGTTTGGGCCCACTTTGGCATCGGTTCGAACTCCATTCGAACCGATCTAGAATTCATCCGATCGAGGTGAAATTTGGCGTGGACATTCTTCAACATGTATGCAAGCTTCTGTGAAAATTTCATGGCATTTGGATCAGTAGGTTAGGAGATATGATGGGTTCGAAATTGGGTTTATTGCTCAGTTGTTTGGTTCGAAACCAAGGTTTCGAATCGATGGTTTCGAACCCATCATGGCACGCGTCTTCGTCGTGACGTGGAGCGCAAACTTCGAATCGATCCGCTCTTCACTCTGAGTTGACCGCTTCGGCTCCATAGATCTCGGCGTATTTGAACCGATGGAAGACACGTCATCATGGTTGGTTGACCCAGTGGGTTCGAATGGAGCTATACAGGATGGGTTCGAACGAAGCCATAGTGATGGGTTCGAAGCACTGCTTCTGTAATGGGTTCGAACTTATGTTCCTCTGACGGATACGAACCGTATCACTTCTCTATGGATACGATGCACATCGATTCGAACACGATGGTTTCGAATAAGATGGATACGAAGGTGATGAAGTCGAAGGTGGTGGAGTCAAAGCCGAGGCGCCCTGATGGTTTCGAATTCAACCGATTCGAAGGTGATGGTTTCGAAATACTGTTTGGTGATGGTTTCGAAACCTGGTCTTTCCCTTCAAATTGAATCGACCATAACTCGAGCATATGAACTCGGATTGACTTGAAATTTGAAATGCTGACTCCTATGTTCTTTCTTGCCGTGTCCTATCAATTGTAGCTCAATCTGGACTTGGATGAAATTCAATGATATCCATGGCGAAACGAAGTATGACCGGTCTCTAAGACGAACTGTTCTCCATGTCTGATCGATATTTTGGTATCGCGGCTTTGCCAAAAAGCGGGATAACAGGAGCCATAACCTGTCAAAACGAAGGCCTCGATGAGTTCTACGGCTTTGACAGCTTTCAGTCGTCAACGGATATATTAATGCCCAAAAAGGACAACCCGAATCTCAATCGGGTCTCGTAAGTTTTTTACCCTTCGTTTTTTCGACACGTGGATTTTTACGGTAAAACGGGATTACGGTGGCTGGTCTTCGATTTACCATCGCTGGAGAGTGGTGCACCATGGTACTGTTACGTTTCAAATCCATGCACGCATTTCTAAAAGTCGTACGGCACTGTTTCGCCATTTCGGACGGATGTTGCACCTTGCACCGTGGATGTTGCACCCTATAGATATCGATTATTCGGACGGCCATAACTTCTGGCTCGTTTAGAGTTACGGGAGCCATAACCTGTCAAAACGAAGGCCTCGATAAGTTCTACGGCTTTGACAGCTTTCAGTCGTCAACCGATAGATTAATTCCCAAAAAGGACAACCCGAATCTCAATCGGGTCTCGTAAGTCTTTTACCCTTCGTTTTTTTGACTCGTGGATTTTTACGGTAAAACGGGATTACAGTGGCCCGTCTTCGGCTTCCCATCACTGGAGAGTGGTGCACCATGGTACTGTTCCATTTCAAATCCATGGACGCATTTCTAAAAGTCGTACGGCACCGTTTCGCCATTTCGGACGGATGTTGCACCCTGTAGATATCGATTATTCGGACGACCATAACTTCTGGCTCGTTTAGAGTTACGGGAGCCATAACCCGTAAAAACGAAGGCCTCGATGAGTTCTACGGCTTTGACAGCTTTCAGCCGTCAACGGATAGATTAATGTCCAAAAAGGACAACCCGAATCTCAATCGGGTCTCGTAAGTTTTTTACCCTTCGTTTTTTCGACACGTGGATTTTTTGGGTAAAACGGGATTACGGTGGCTGGTCTTCGATCTACCATCGCTGGAGTGTGGTGCGCCATGGTACTGTTCCGTTTCAAATCCATGCACGCATTTCTAAAAGTCGTACGGCACTGTTTCGCCATTTCGGACGGATGTTGCACCTTGCATCGTGGATGTTGCACCCTGTAGATATCGATTATTCGGATGGCCATAACTTCTGGCTCATTTAGAGTTACGGGAGCCATAACCTGTCAAAACAAAGGCCTCGATGAGTTCTATGGCTTTGACAGCTTTCAGCCGTCAACGGATAGGTTAATTCCCAAAAAGGACAACCCGAATCTCAATCGGGTCTCGTAAGTTTTTACCCTTCGTTTTTTTGACACGTGGATTTTTACGGTAAAATGGGATTACCATAGCCCGTCTTCGGCTTCCCATCACTGGAGAGTGGTGAACCATGGTACTGTTCTGTTTCAAATCCATGCACGCATTTCTAAAAGTCGTACGACACTGTTTCGCCATTTCGGACGGACGTTGCACCTTGCACCGTTGATGTTGCACCCTGTAGATATCGATTATTCGGACGGCCATAACTTCTGGCTCGTTTAGATTCACGGGAGCCATAACCTGTCAAAACTAAGGCCTCGATGAGTTCTACGGCTTTGACAGCTTTCAGTCGTCAATGGATAGATTAATGCCCAAAAAGGACAACCCGAATCTCAATCGGGTCTCGTAAGTTTTTTACCCTTCGTTTTTTCGACACGTGGATTTTTACGGTAAAACGGGATTACAGTGGCTGGTCTTCGATTTACCATCGTTGGAGAGTGGTGCATCATGGTACTGTTACGTTTCAAATCCATGCACGCATTTCTAAAATTCGTACGACACTGTTTCGCCATTTCGGACGGATGTTGCACCTTGCACCGTGGATGTTGCACCCTGTAGATATCGATTATTCGGACGGTCATAACTCCTGGCTCGTTTAGAGTTACGGGAGCCAAAACCTGTCAAAACGACGGCCTCGATGAGTTTTACGGCATCGACAGCTTTCAGTCATCAACGAATCGATTAATGCCCAAAAAGGACAACCTGAATCTCAATCGGGTCTCGTAAGTTTTTTACCCTTCGTTTTTTCGACACGTGGATTTTTACGGTAAAACGGGATTACAGTGGCCCGTCTTTGGCTTCCCATCGCTGGAGAGTGGTGCACCATGGTACTGTTCCGTTTCAAATCCATGGACGCATTTCTAAAGGTCGTACGGCACCGTTTCGCCATTTCGGACGGATGTTGCACCCTGTAGATATCTATTATTCGGACGACCATAACTTCTGGCTCGTTTAGAGTTACGGGAGGCATAACCAGTCAAAACGAAGGCCTCGATGAGTTGTTCGGCTTTGACAGCTTTCAGCCATCAACGGATAGATTAATGCCTAAAAAGGACAACCCGAATCTCAATCGGGTCTCGTAAGTTTTTTACCCTTCGTTTTTTCGACACGTGGATTTTTACGGTAAAACGGGATTACGGTGGCTGGTCTTCGATCTACCATCGCTGGAGTGTGGTGCAACATGGTACTGTTCCGTTTCAAATCTATGCACGCATTTCTAAAAGTCGTACGACACTGTATCGCCATTTCGGACGGAGCACCGTGGATGTTGCACCCTGTAGATATCGATTATTCGGACGACCATAACTTCTGGCTCATTTAGAGTTACGGGAGCCATAACTTGTCAAAACGAAGGCCTCGTTGAGTTATACGGCTTTGACATCTTTCATCCGTTAACAGATAGATTAATGCCCAAAAAGGACAACCCGAATCTCGATCGGGTCTCGTAAGTTTTTTACCCTTCGTTTTTTCGACACGTGGATTTTTACGGTAAAACGGGATTACGATGGCTGGTCTTCGATTTTCCATCGCTGGCGTGTGGTACACCATGGTACTGTTCCATTTCAAATCCATGCATGCATTTCTAAAAGCGGTACGACACTGTTTCGCCGGACGGATGTTGCATCTTGCACCGTGAATGTTGCACCTTGTTGATATCGATTATTCGGACGACCATAACTTCTGGCTCGTTTAGAGTTACGAGAGCCATAACCTGTCAAAACAAAGGCCTCGATGAGTTCTATGGCTTTGACAGCTTTCAGCCGTCAACGGATAGATTAATTCCAAAAAAGGACAACCCGAATCTCAATCGGGTCTCGTAAGTTTCTCACCCTTCGTTTTTTCGACACGTGGATTTTTGCGGTAAAACGGGATTACCGTGGCCCGTCTTCGACTTCCCATCGCTGGAGAGTGGTGAACCATGGTACTTTTCTGTTTCAAATCCATGCACACATTTCTAAAAGTCGTACGACACTGTTTCGCCATTTCGGACGGACGTTGCACCTTGCACCGTTGATGTTGCACCCTGTAGATATCGATTATTCGGACGGCCATAACTTCTGGCTCATTTAGAGTTACGAGAGCCATAACTTGTCAAAACGAAGGCCTCGATGAGTTCTACGGCTTTGACAGCTTTCATCCGTCAACAGATAGATTAATGCCCAAAAAGGACAACCCGAATCTCAATCGGGTCTCGTAAGTTTTTTACCCTTCGTTTTTTCGACACGTGGATTTTTACGGTAAAACGGGATTACGGTGGCTGGCCTTTGATCTACCATCGCTGGAGTGTGGTGAACCATGGTACTGTTCCATTTCAAATCCATGCACACATTTCTAAAAGTCGTACGGCACTGTTTCTCCATTTCGGACGGATGTTGCACCTTGCACCGTGGATGTTGCACCCTGTAGATATCGATTATTCGGACGGCCATAACTTCTGGCTCGTTTAGAGTTACAGGAGCCATAACCTGTCAAAACGAAGGCCTCGATGAGTTCTACGGCTTTGACAGCTTTCAGTCGTCAACGGATAGATTAATGCCCAAAAAGGACAACCCGAATCTCAATCGGGTCTCGTAAGTTTTTTGCCCTTCGTTTTTTCGACACGTGGATTTTTACGGTAAAACGGGATTACGATGGCTGGTCTTCGATTTACCATCGCTGGCGTGTGGTGCACCATGGTACTATTCCGTTTCAAATCCATGCATGCATTTCTAAAAGTGGTACGACACTGTTTCGCAATTTCGGACGGATGTTGCACCTTGCACCGTGAATGTCGCACCTTGTAGATATCGATTATTCGGACGACCATAACTTCTGGCTCGTTTAGAGTTACGGGAGCCATAACCTGTCAAAACAAAGGCCTCGATGAGTTCTATGGCTTTGACAGCTTTCAGTCGTCAACGGATAGATTAATTCCCAAAAAGGACAACCCGAATCTCAATCGGGTCTCGTAAGTTTTTTACCCTTCGTTTTTTCGACACGTGGATTTTTACGGTAAAACAGGATTACCGTGGCCCGTCTTCGACTTCCCATCGCTGGAGAGTGGTGAACCATGGTACTGTTCTGTTTCAAATCCATGCATGCATTTCTAAAAGTCGTACGGCACTGTTTCGCCATTTCGGACGGATGTTGCACCCTGCACCGTTGATGTTGCACCCTGTAGATATCGATTATTCGGACGGCCATAACTTCTGGCTCGTTTAGAGTTACGGGAGCCATAACCTGTCAAAACTAAGGCCTCGATGAGTTCTACGGCTTTGACAGCTTTCAGTCGTCAACGGATAGATTAATGCCTAAAATGGACAACCCGAATCTCAATCAGGTCTCGTAAGTTTTTTACCCTTCGTTTTTTCGACACGTGGATTTTTACGGTAAAACGGGATTACGTGGCTGGTCTTCGATTTACCATCGCTGGAGAGTGGTGCACCATGGTACTGTTCCGTTTCAAATCCATGGAAGCATTTCTAAAAGTCGTACGGCACCGTTTCGCCATTTCGGACGGATGTTGCACCTTGCACCGTGGAAGTTGCACCCTGTAGATATCGATTATTCGGACGGCCATAACTTCTGGCTCGTTTAGAGTTACGGGAGCCGTAACATGTCAAAACGAAGGCCTCGATGAGTTCTACGGCTTTGACAGCTTTCAGCCGTCAACGGATAGATCAATGCCCAAAAAGAACAACCCGAATCTCAATCGGGTCTCGTAAGTTTTTTACCCTTCGTTTTTTCGACACGTGGATTTTTACGGTAAAACGGGATTACGGTGGCTGGTCTTCGAATTACCATCGCTGGAGAGTGGTGCACCATGGTACTGTTACGTTTCAAATCCATGCACGCATTTCTAAAAGTCGTACGGTACTGTTTCGCTATTTCGGACGGATGTTGTACCTTGCACCGCGGATGTTGCACCCTGTAGATATCGATTATTCGGACGGCCATAATTTCTGGCTCGTTTAGAGTTACGGGAGCCATAACCTGTCAAAACGAAGGCCTCGATGAGTTCTACGGCTTTGAAAGCTTTCAGTCCTCAACGGATAGATTAATGCCCAAAAAGGACAACCCGAATCTCAATCGGGTCTCGTAAGTTTTTTACCCTTCGTTTTTTCGACACGTGGATTTTTACGGTAAAACGGGATTACAGTGGCTGGTCTTCGATTTACCATCGCTGGAGAGTGGTGTATCATGGTACTGTTACATTTCAAATCCATGCACGCATTTCTAAAAGTCGTACGACACTGTTTCGCTATTTCGGACGGATGTTGCACCTTGCACCGTGGATGTTGCACCCTATAGATATCGATTATTCGGATGGCCATAACTTCTGGCTCGTTTAGAGTTACGGGAGTCAAAACCTGTCAAAACGAAGGCCTCGATGAGTTTTACGGCATCGACAGCTTTCAGTCATCAACGAATAGATTAATGCCCAAAAAGGACAACCCGAATCTCAATCGGGTCTCGTAAGTTTTTTACCCTTCGTTTTTTCGACTCGTAGATTTTTATGGTAAAACGGGATTACGATGGCTGGTCTTCGATTTACCACCGCTGGCGTGTGGTGAACCATGGTACTGTTCCGTTTCAAATCCATGCATGCATTTCTAAAAGTAGTACGACACTGTTTCGCCATTTCGGACGGATGTTGCACCTTGCACCGTGAATGTTGCACCGTGTAGATATCGATTATTCGGACGACCATAACTTCTGGCTCGTTTAGAGTTACGGGAGCCATAGCCTGTCAAAACAAAGGCCTCGATGATTTCTATGGCTTTGACAGCTTTCAGCCATCAACAGATAGGTTAATTCCCAAAAAGGACAACCCGAATCTCAATTGGGTCTCGTAAGTTTTTTACCCTTCGTTTTTTCGACACGTGGATTTTTACGGTAAAACGGGATTACCGTGGCCCGTCTTCGGCTTCCCATCACTGGATAGTGGTGAACCATGGTACTGTTCTGTTTCAAATCCATGCACGCATTTCTAAAAGTCGTACGACACTGTTTCGCCATTTCGGACGGACGTTGCACCTTGCACCGTTGATGTTGCACCCTATAGATATCGATTATTCGGAAGGCCATAACTTCTGGCTCGTTTAGATTCACGGGAGCCATAACCTGTCAAAACTAAGGCCTCGATGAGTTCTACGGCTTTGACAGCTTTCAATCGTCAACGGATAGATTAATGCCCAAAAAGGACAACCCGAATCTCAATCGGGTCTCGTAAGTTTTTTACCCTTCGTTTTTTCGACACGTGGATTTTTACGGTAAAACGAGATTACAGTGGCTGGTCTTCGATTTACCATCGCTGGAGAGTGGTGCATCATGGTACTGTTACGTTTCAAATCCGTGCACGCATTTCTAAAAGTCGTACGGCACCGTTTCGCTATTTCGGACGGATGTTGCACCTTGCACCGTGGATGTTGCACCCTGTAGATATCGACTATTCGGATGGCCCTAACTTCTGGCTCGTTTAGAGTTACGGGGGCCAAAACCTGTCAAAACGAAGGCCTCGATGAGTTTTACGGCATCGACAGCTTTCAGTCATCAACGAATAGTTTAATGCCCAAAAAGGACAACCCGAATCCCAATCGGGTCTTGTAAGTTTTTTACCCTTCGTTTTTTCGACACGTGGATTTTTACGGTAAAACGGGATTACAGTGGCCCGTCTTTGGCTTCCCGTCGCTGGAGTGTGGTGCACCATGGTACTGTTCCGTTTCAAATCCATGGACGCATTTCTAAAGGTCGTACGGCACCGTTTCGCCATTTCGGACGGATGTTGCACCCTGTAGATATCGATTATTCGGACGACCATAACTTCTGGCTCGTTTAGAGTTACGGGAGCCATAACCTGTCAAAACGAAGGCCTCGATGAGTTGTACGGCTTTGACAGCTTTCAGCCATCAACGGATAGATTAATGCCCAAAAAGGACAACCCGAATCTCAATCGGGTCTCGTAAGTTTTTTACCCTTCGTTTTTTCGACACGTGGAATTTTACGGTAAAACGGGATTACGGTGGCTGGTCTTCGATCTACCATCGCTGGAATGTGGTGCACCATGGTACTGTTCCATTTCAAATCCATGCACGCATTTCTAAAAGTCGTACGACACTGTATCGCCATTTCGGACGGATGTTGCACCTTGCACCGTGGATGTTGCACCCTGTAGATATCGATTATTCGGACGGCCATAACTTCTGGCTCATTTAGAGTTACGGGAGCCATAACTTGTCAAAACGAAGGCCTCATTGAGTTATACGGCTTTGACAGCTTTCATCCGTTAACAGATAGATTAATGCCCAAAAAGGACAACCCGAATCTCAATCGGGTCTCGTAAGTTTTTTACTCTTTGTTTTTTCGACACGTGGATTTTTACGGTAAAACGGGATTACGATGGCTGGTCTTCGATTTACCATCGCTGGCGTGTGGTGCACCATGGTACTGTTCCGTTTCAAATCCATGCATGCATTTCTAAAAGTGGTACGACACTGTTTCGCCATTTCGGACGGATGTTGCACCTTGCACCGTGAATGTTGCACCTTGTAGATATCGATTATTCGGACGACCATAACTTCTGGCTCGTTTAGAGTTACGGGAGCCACAACCAGTCAAAACAAAGGCCTCGATGTGTTCTATCGCTTTGACAGCTTTCAGCCGTCAACGGATAGATTAATTCCAAAATAGGACAACCCGAATCTCAATTGGGTCTCGTAAGTTTTTTACCCTTCGTTTTTTCGACACGTGGATTTTTGCGGTAAAACGGCATTACCGTGGCCCGTCTTCGACTTCCCATCGCTGGAGAGTGGTGAACCATGGTACTCTTCTGTTTCAAATCCATGCACGCATTTCTAAAAGTCGTACGACACTGTTTCGCCATTTCGGACGGACGTTGCACCTTGCACCGTTGATGTTGCACCCTGTAGATATCGATTATTCGGACGGCCATAACTTCTGACTCATTTAGAGTGACGGGAGCCATAACTTGTCGAAACGAAGGCCTCGATGAGTTCTACGGCTTTGACAGCTTTCATCCGTCAACAGATAGATTAATGCCCAAAAAGGACAACTCGAATCTCAATCGGGTCTCGTAAGTTTTTTACCCTTCGTTTTTTCGACACGTGGATTTTTACGGTAAAACGGGATTACGGTGGCTGGTCTTCGATCTACCATCGCTAGAGTGTGGTGCACCATGGTACTGTTCCGTTTCAAATCCATGCACACATTTCTAAAAGTCGTACGGCACTGTTTCTCCATTTCGGACGGATGTTGCACCTTGCACCGTGGATGTTGCACAATGTAGATATCGATTATTCGGACGGCCATAACTTCTGGCTCATTTAGAGTTACGGGAGCCATAACTTGTCAAAACGTAGGCCTCGATTAGTTCTACGGCTTTGACAGCTTTCAGTCGTCAAAGGATTGATTAATGCCCAAAAAGGACAACCCGAATCTCTATCGGGTCTCGTAAGTTTTTTACCCTTCGTTTTTTCGACACGTGGATTTTTACGGTAAAACGGGATTACGATGGCTGGTCTTCGATTTACCATCTCTGGCGTGTGGTGCACCATGGTACTATTCCATTTCAAATCCATGCATGCATTTCTAAAAGTGGTACGACACTGTTTCGCCATTTCGGACGGATGTTGCACCTTGCACCGTGAATGTTGCACCTTGTAGATATCGATTATTCGGACGACCATAACTTCTGGCTCGTTTAGAGTTACGGGAGCCATAACCTGTCAAAACAAAGGCCTCGATGATTTCTATTGCTTTGACAGCTTTCAGCCGTCAACGGATAGATTAATTCCCAAAAAGGACAACCCAAATCTCAATCCGGTCTCGTAAGTTTTTTACCCTTCGTTTTTTCGACACGTGGATTTTTACGGTAAAATGGGATTACCGTGGCCCGTCTTCGACTTCCCATCGCTGGAGAGTGGTGAACCATGGTACTGTTCTGTTTCAAATCCATGCACGCATTTCTAAAAGTCGTACGACACTGTTTCGCAATTTCGGACGGACGTTGCACCTTGCACCGTTGATGTTGCACCCTGTAGATATCGATTATTCGGACGGCCATAACTTCTGGCTCATTTAGATTTACAGGAGCCATAACCTGTCAAAACGAAGGCCTCGATGAGTTCTACGGCTTTGACAGCTTTCAGCCATCAACGGATAGATTAATGCCCAAAATGGACAACCCGAATCTCAATCAGGTCTCGTAAGTTTTTTACCCATCGTTTTTTCGACACGTGGATTTTTACGGTAAAACGGGATTACGGTGGCTGGTCTTCGATTTACCATCACTGGAGAGTGGTGCACCATGGTACTGTTACGTTTCAAATCCATGCACGCATTTCTAAAAGTCGTACGGTACTGTTTCGATATTTCGGACGGATGTTGCACCTTGAACCGTGGATGTTGCACCCTGTAGATATCGATTATTCGGACGGCCATAACTTCTGGCTCGTTTAGAGTTACGGGAGCCATAACCTGTCAAAACGAAGGCCTCGATGAGTTCTACGGCTTTGACAGCTTTCAGTCGTCAACGGATAGATTAATACCCAAAAAGGACAACCCGAATCTCAATCGGGTCTCGTAAGTTTTTTACCCTTCGTTTTTTCGACACATGGATTTTTACGGTAAAACGGGATTACAGTGGCCCGTCTTCGGCTTCCCATCGCTGGAGAGTGGTGCACCACGGTACTGTTCCGTTTCAAATCCATGGAAGCATTTCTAAAAGTCGTACGGCACCGTTTCGCCATTTCGGACGGATGTTGCACCTTGCACCGTGGAAGTTGCACCCTGTAGATATCGATTATTCGGACGACCATAACTTCTGGCTCGTTTAGAGTTACGGGAGCCGTAACATGTCAAAACGAAGGCCTCGATGAGTTCTACGGCTTTGACAGCTTTCAGCCGTCAACGGATGGATCAATGCCCAAAAAGAACAACCCGAATCTCAATCGGGTCTCGTAAGTTTTTTACCCTTCGTTTTTTCGACACGCGGATTTTTACGGTACAACGGGATTACGGTGGCTGGTCTTCGATTTACCATCACTGGAGAGTGGTGCACCATGGTACTGTTACGTTTCAAATCCATGCACCCATTTCTAAAAGTCGTACGGCACTGTTTCGCTATTTCGGACGGATGTTGCACCTTGCACCGTGGATGTTGCACCCTGTAGATATCGATTATTCGGACGGCCATAACTTCTGGCTCGTTTAGAGTTACGGGAGCCATAACCTGTCAAAACGAAGGCCTCGATGAGTTCTACGGCTTTGACATCTTTCAGTCGTCAACGGATAGATTAATGCCCAAAAAGGACAACCCGAATCTCAATCAGGTCTTGTAAGTTTTTTACCCTTCGTTTTTTCGACACGTGGATTTTTGCGGTAAAACAGGATTACGGTGGCTGGTCTTCGATTTACCATCGCTGGAGAGTGGTGCACCATGGTACTGTTCCGTTTCAAATCCATGCACACATTTCTTAAAGTCGTACGGCACTATTTCGCCATTTCGGACGGATGTTGCAACTTGCACCGTGGATGTTGCACCCTATAGATATCGATTATACGCACGACCATAACTTCTGGCTCGTTTAGAGTTACGGGAGCCATAACCTGTCAAAACGAAGGCCTCGATGAGTTCTACGGCTTTGACAGCTTTCAGTCGTCAACGGATAGATTAATGCCCAAAAAGGACAACCCGAATCTCAATCGGGTCTCGTAAGTTTTTTACCCTTCGTTTTTTCGACACGTGGATTTTTACGGTAAAACGGGATTACAATGGCCCGTCTTCGGCTTCCCGTCGCTGGAGAGTGGTGCAACATGGTACTGTTCCGTTTCAAATCCATGGACCCATTTCTAAAAGTCGTACGGCACCGTTTCGCCATTTCGGACGGATGTTGCACCCTGTAGATATCGATTAATCGGACGACCATAACTTCTGGCTCGTTTATAGTTACGGGAGCCATAACCTGCCAAAACGAAGGCCTCGATGAGTTGTACGGCTTTGACAGCTTTCAGCCGTCAACGGATAGATTAATGCCCAAAAAGGACAACCCGAATCTCAATCGGGTCTCGTAAGTTTTTTACCCTTCGTTTTTTCGACACGTGGATTTTTACGGTAAAACGGGATTACGGTGGCTGGTCTTCGATCTACCATCGCTGGTGTGTGGTGCACCATGGTACTGTTCCGTTTCAAATCCACGCACGCATTTCTAAAATTCGTACGGCACTGTTTCGCCATTTCGGACGGATGTTGCACCTTGCACCGTGGATGTTGCACCCTGTAGATATCGATTATTCGGACTGCCATAACTTCTGGCTCATTTAGAGTTACGGGAGCCATAACTTGTCAAAAAGAAGGCCGCGATGAGTTCTATGGCTTTGACAGCTTTCATCCGTCAACAGATAGATTAATGCCCAAAAAGGACAACCCGAATCTCAATCGGGTCTCGTAAGTTTTTTACACTTCGTTTTTTCAACACGTGGATTTTTACGGTAAAACGGGATTACGATGGCTGGTCTTAGATTTACCATCGCTGGCGTGTGGTGCACCATGGTACTGTTCCGTTTCAAATCCATGCATGCATTTCTAAAAGTGGTACGACACTGTTTCGCCATTTCGGACGGATGTTGCACCTTGCACCGTGAATGTTGCAAATTGTAGATATCGATTATTCGGACGACCATAACTTCTGGCTCGTTTAGAGTTACGGGAGCCATAATCTTTCAAAACAAAGGCCTCGATGAGTTCTATGGCTTTGACAGCTCTCAGCCGTCAACGGATAGATTAATTCCCAAAAAGGACAACCCAAATCTCAATCGGGTCTCGTAAGTTTTTTACCCTTCGTTTTTTCGACGCGTGGATTTTTACGGTAAAACGGGATTACCGTGGCCCGTCTTCGACTTCCCATCGCTGGAGAGTGGTGAACCATGGTACTGTTCTGTTTCAAATCCATGCACGCATTTCTAAAAGTCGTACGACACTGTTTCGCCATTTCGGACGGACGTTGCACCTTGCACCGTTGATGTTGCACCCTGTAGATATCGATTATTCGGACGGCCATAACTTCTGGCACATTTAGAGTTACGGGAGCAATAACTTGTCAAAACGAAGGCCTCGATGAGTTCTATGGCTTTGACAGCTTTCATCCGTCAACAGATAGATTAATGCCCAAAAAGGACAACCCGAATCTCAATCGGGTCTCGTAAGTTTTTTGCCCTTCGTTTTTTCGACACGTGGATTTTTACGGTAAAACGGGATTACGGTGGCTGGTCTTCGATCTACCATCGCTGGAGTGTGGTGCACCATGGTACTGTTCCGTTTCAAATCCATGCACGCATTTCTAAAAGTCGTACGGCACTGTTTCGCCATTTCGGACGTATGTTGCACCTTGCACCGTGGATGTTGCACCCTGTAGATATCGATTATTCGGACGGCCATAACTTCTGGCTCATTTAGAGTTACGGGAGCCATAACTTGTCAAAACGTAGGCCTCGTTGAGTTATACGGCTTTGACAGCTTTCATCCGTTAACAGATAGATTAATGCCCAAAAAGGACAACCCGAATCTCAATCGGGTCTCGTAAGTTTTTTACCCTTTGTTTTTTCGACACGTGGATTTTTACGATAAAACGGGATTACGATGGCTGGTCTTCGATTTACCATCGCTAGCGTGTGGTGCACCATGGTACTGTTCCGTTTCAAATCCATGCATGCATTTCTAAAAGTGGTACGACACTGTTTCGCCATTTCGGACGGATGTTGCACCTTGCACCGGGAATGTTGCACCTTGTAGATATCGATTATTCGAACGACCATAACTTCTGGCTCGTTTAGAGTTACGGGAGCCATAACCTGTCAAAACAAAGGCCTCGATGAGTTCTATGGCTTTGACAGCTTTCAGCCGTCAACGGATAGATTAATTCCAAAAAAGGACAACCCGAATCTCAATCGAGGCTCGTAAGTTTTTTACCCTTCGTTTTTTCGACACGCGGATTTTTGCGGTAAAACGGGATTACCGTGGCCCGTCTTCGACTTCCCATCGCTGCAGAGTGGTGAACCATGGTACTGTTCTCTTTCAAATCCATGCACGCATTTCTAAAAGTCGTACGACACTGTTTCGCCATTTCGGACGGACGTTGCACCTTGCACCGTTGATGTTGCACCCTGTAGATATCGATTATTCGGACGGCCATAACTTCTGCCTCATTTAGAGTTACGGGAGCCATAACTTGTCGAAACGAAGGCCTCGATGAGTTCTACGGCTTTGACAGCTTTCATCTGTCAACAGATAGATTAATGCCCAAAAAGGACAACTCGAATCTCAATCGGGTCTCGTAAGTTTTTTACCCTTCGTTTTTTCGACACGTGGATTTTTACGGTAAAACGGGATTACAATGGCCCGTCTTCGGCTTCCCATCGCTGGAGAGTGGTGCAACATGGTACTGTTCCGTTTCAAATCCATGGACGCATTTCTAAAAGTCGTACGGCACCGTTTCGCCATTTCGGACGGATGTTGCACCCTGTAGATATCGATTAATCGGACGACCATAACTTCTGGCTCGTTTAGAGTTACGGGAGCCATAACCTGCCAAAACGATGGCCTCGATGAGTTGTACGGCTTTGACAGCTTTCAGCCGTCAACGGATAGATTAATGCCCAAAAAGGACAACCCGAATCTCAATCGGGTCTCGTAAGTTTTTTACCCTTCGTTTTTTCGACACGTGGATTTTTACGGTAAAACGGGATTACGGTGGCTGGACTTCGATCTACCATCGCTGGAGTGTGGTGCACCATGGTACTGTTCCGTTTCAAATCCATGCACGCATTTCTAAAATTCGTATGGCACTGTTTCGCATTTTCGGACGGATGTTGCACCTTGCACCGTGGATGTTGCACCCTGTAGATATCGATTATTCGGACTGCCATAACTTCTGGCTCATTTAGAGTTACGGGAGCCATAACTTGTCAAAAAGAAGGCCGCGATGAGTTCTATGGCTTTGACAGCTTTCATCCGTCAACAGATAGATTAATGCCCAAAAAGGACAACCCGAATCTCAATCGGGTCTCGTAAGTTTTTTACCCTTCGTTTTTTCGACACGTGGATTTTTACGGTAAAACGGGATTACGATGGCTGGTCTTAGATTTACCATCGCTGGCGTGTGGTGCACCATGGTACTGTTCCGTTTCAAATCCATGCATGCATTTCTAAAAGTGGTACGACACTGTTTCGCCATTTCGGACGGATGTTGCACCTTGCACCGTGAATGTTGCACCTTGTAGATATCGATTATTCGGACGACCATAACTTCTGGCTCGTTTAGAGTTACGGGAGCCATAACCTTTCAAAACAAAGGCCTCGATGAGTTATATGGCTTTGACAGCTTTCAGCCGTCAACGGATAGATTAATTCCCAAAAAGGACAACCCAAATCTCAATCGGGTCTCGTAAATTTTTTACCCTTCGTTTTTTCGACACGTGGATTTTTACGGTAAAACGGGATTACCGTGGCCCGTCTTCGACTTCCCATCGCTGGAGAGCAGTGAACCATGGTACTGTTCTGTTTCAAATCCATGCACGCATTTCTAAAAGTCGTACGACACTGTTTCGCCATTTCGGACGGACGTTGCACCTTGCACCGTTGATGTTGCACCCTGTAGATATCGATTATTCGGACGGCCACAACTTCTGGCACATTTAGAGTTACGGGAGCCATAACTTGTCAAAACGAAGGCCTCGATGAGTTCTATGGCTTTGACAGCTTTCATCCGTCAACTGATAGATTAATGCCCAAAAAGGACAACCCGAATCTCAATCGGGTCTCGTAAGTTTTTTGCCCTTCGTTTTTTCGACACGTGGATTTTCACGGTAAAACGGGATTACGGTGGCTGGTCTTCGATCTACCATCACTGGAGTGTGGTGCACCATGGTACTGTTCCGTTTCAAATCCATGCACGCATTTCCAAAAGTCGTACGGCACTGTTTCGCCATTTCGGACGGATGTTGCACCTTGCACCGTGGATGTTGCACCCTGTAGATATCGATTATTCGGACGGCCATAACTTCTGGCTCATTTAGAGTTACGGGAGCCATAACTTGTCAAAACGAAGGCCTCGTTGAGTTATACGGCTTTGACAGCTTTCATCCGTTAACAGATAGATTAATGCCCAAAAAGGACAACCCGAATCTCAATCGAGTCTCGTAAGTTTTTTACCCTTTGTTTTTTCGACACGTGGATTTTTACGGTAAAACGGGATTACGATGGCTGGTCTTCGATTTACCATCGCTGGCGTGTGGTGCACCATGGTACTGTTCCGTTTCAAATCCATGCATGCATTTCTAAAAGTTGTACGACACTGTTTCGCCATTTCGGACGGATGTTGCACCTTGCACCGTGAATGTTGCACCTTGTAGATATCGATTATTCGAACGACCATAACTTCTGGCTCGTTTAGAGTTACGGGAGCCATAACCTGTCAAAACAAAGGCCTCGATGAGTTCTATGGCTTTGAAAGCTTTCAGCCGTCAACGGATAGATTAATTCCAAAAAAGGACAACCCGAATCTCAATCGGGTCTCGTATGTTTTTTATCCTTCGTTTTTTCAACACGTGGATTTTTACGGTAAAACGGGATTACCGTGGCCCGTCTTCGACTTCCCATCGCTGCAGAGTGGTGAACCATGGTACTGTTCTGTTTCAAATCCATGCACGCATTTCTAAAAGTCGTACGACACTGTTTCGCCATTTCGGACGGACGTTGCACCTTGCACCGTTGATGTTGCACCCTGTAGATATCGATTATTCGGACGGCCATAACTTATGACTCATTTAGAGTTACGGGAGCCATAACTTGTCGAAACGAAGGCCTCGATGAGTTCTACGGCTTTGAGAGCTTTCATCCGTCAACAGATAGATTAATGCCCAAAAAGGACAACTCGAATCTCAATCGGGTCTCGTAAGTTTTTTGCCCTTCGTTTTTTCGACACGTGGATTTTTACGGTAAAACGGGATTACGGTGGCTGGTCTTCGATCTACCATCGCTGGAGTGTGGTGCACCATGGTACTGTTCCGTTTCAAATCCATGCACGCATTTCCAAAAGTCGTACGACACTGTTTCGCCATTTCGGACGGATGTTGCACCTTGCACCGTGGATGTTGCACCCTGTAGATATCGATTATTCGGACGGCCATAACTTCTGGCTCATTTAGAGTTACGGGAGCCATAACTTGTCAAAACGAAGGCCTTGTTGAGTTATACGGCTTTGACAGCTTTCATCCGTTAACAGATAGATTAATGCCCAAAAAGGACAACCCGAATCTCAATCGGGTCTCGTAAGTTTTTTACCTTTCGTTTTTTCGACACGTGGATTTTATGGTAAAACGGGATTACGATGGCTGGTCTTCGATTTACCATCGCTGGCGTGTGGTGCACCATGGTACTGTTCCGTTTCAAATCCATGCATGCATTTCTAAAAGTGGTACGACACTGTTTCGCCATTTCGGACGGATGTTGCACCTTGCACCGTGAATGTTGCACCTTGTAGATATCGATTATTCGAACGACCATAACTTCTGGCTCGTTTAGAGTTACGGGAGCCATAACCTGTCAAAACAAAGGCCTCGATGAGTTCTATGGCTTTGACAGCTTTCAGCCGTCAACGGATAGACTAATTCCCAAAAAGGACAACCCGAATCTCAATCCGGTCTCGTAAGTTTTTTACCCTTCGTTTTTTCGACACGTGGATTTTTACGGTAAAACGGGATTACCGTGGCCCGTCTTCGACTTCCCATCGCTGGAGAGTGGTGAACCATGGTACTGTTCTGTTTCAAATCCATGCACGCATTTCTAAAAGTCGTACGACACTGTTTTGCCATTTCGGACGGACGTTGCACCTTGCACCGCTGATGTTGCACCCTGTAGATATTGATTATTCGGACGGCCACAACTTCTGGCTCGTTTAGATTTACGGGAGCCATAACCTGTCAAAACTAAGGCCTCGATGAGTTCTACGGCTTTAACAGCTTTCAGTCGTCAACGGATAGATTAATGCCCAAAATGGACAACCCGAATCTCAATCAGGTCTCGTAAGTTTTTTACCCTTCGTTTTTTCGACACGTGGATTTTTGCGGTAAAACGGGATTACGGTGGCTGGTCTTCGATTTACCATTGCTGGAGAGTGGTGCACAATGGTACTGTTACGTTTCAAATCCATGCATGCATTTCTAAAAGTCGTACGGTACTGTTTCGCTATTTCAGACGGATGTTGCACCTTGCACCGTGGATGTTGCACCCTGTAGATATCGATTATTCGGATGGCCATAACTTCTGGCTCGTTTAGAGTTACGGGAGCCATAACCTGTCAAAACGAAGGCCTCGATGAGTTCTACGGCTTTGACAGCTTTCAGTCGTCAACGGATAGATTAATGCCCAAAAAGGACAACCCGAATCTCAATCGGGTCTCGTAAGTTTTTTACCCTTCGTTTATTCGACACATGGATTTTTACGGTAAAACGGGATTACAGTGGTCCGTCTTCGGCTTCCCATCGCTGGAGAGTGGTGCACCATGGTACTGTTCCATTTCAAATCCATGGAAGCATTTCTAAAAGTCGTACGGCACCGTTTCTCCATTTCGGACGGATGTTGCACCTTGCACCGTGGAAGTTGCACCCTGTAGATATCGATTATTCGGACGGCCATAACTTCTGGCTCGTTTAGAGTTACGGGAGCCGTAACATGTCAAAACGAAGGCCTCGATGAGTTCTATGGCTTTGAAAGCTTTCAGCCGTCAACGGATAGATCATTGCCCAAAAAGAACAACCCGAATCTCAATCGGGTCTCGTAAGTTTTTTACCCTTCGTTTTTTCGACACGTGGATTTTTACGGTAAAACGGGATTACGGTGGCTGGTCTTCGATTTACCATCGCTGGAGAGTGGTGCACCATGGTACTGTTACGTTTCAAATCCATGCACCCATTTCTAAAAGTCGTACGGTACTGTTTCGCTATTTCGGACGGATGTTGCACCTTGCACCGTGGATGTTGCACCCTGTAGATATCGATTATTCGGACGGCCATAACTTCTGGCTCGTTTAGAGTTACGGGAGCCATAACCTGTCAAAACGAAGGCCTCGATGAGTTCTACGGCTTTGACATCTTTCAGTCGTCAACGGATAGATTAATGCCCAAAAAGGACAACCCGAATCTCAATCGGGTCTCGTAAGTTTTTTACCCTTCGTTTTTTCGACACGTGGATTTTTACGGTAAAACGGGATTACAATGGCCCGTCTTCGGCTTCCCATCGCTGGAGAGTGGTGCACCATGGTGCTGTTCCGTTTCAAATCCATGGACTCATTTCTAAAAGTCGTAGGGCACCGTTTCGCCATTTCGGACGGATGTTGCACCCTGTAGATATCGATTAATCGGACGACCATAACTTCTGGCTCGTTTAGAGTTACGGGAGCCATAACCTGCCAAAACGAAGGCCTCGATGAGTTGTACGGCTTTGACAGCTTTCAGCCGTCAACGGAAAGATTAATGCCCAAAAAGGACAACCCGAATCTCAATCGGGTCTCTTAAGTTTTTTACCCTTCGTTTTTTCGACACGTGGATTTTTACGGTAAAACGGGATTACGGTGGCTAGTCTTCGATCTACCATCGCTGGAGTGTGGTTCACCATGGTACTGTTCCATTTCAAATCCATGCACGCATTTCTAAAATTAGTACGGCACTGTTTCGCCATTTCGGACGGAAGTTGCACCTTGCACCGTGGATGTTGCACCCTGTAGATATCGATTATTCGGACTGCCATAACTTCTGGCTCATTTAGAGTTACGGGAGCCATAACCTGTCAAAAAGAAGGCCTCGATGAGTTCTACGGCTTTGACAGCTTTCAGTCGTCAACGGATAGATTAATGCCCAAAATGGACAACCCGAATCTCAATCAGGTCTCGTAAGTTTTTTACCCTTCGTTTTTTCGACACGCGGATTTTTACGGTAAAACGGGATTACGGTGGCTGGTCTTCGATCTACCATCGCTGGAGTGTGGTGCACCATGGCACTGTTCCGTTTCAAATCCATGCACGCATTTCTTAAAGTCGTACGGCACTGTTTCGCCATTTCGGACGGATGTTGCACCTTGCACCGTGGATGTTGCACCCTGTAGATATCGATTATTCGGACGGCCATAACTTCTGGCTCATTAGAGTTACGGGAGCCATAACTTGTCAAAACGAAGGCCTCGATGAGTTCTACGGCTTTGACAGCTTTCATCCGTCAACAGATAGATTAATGCCCCAAAAGGAAAACATGAATCTCAATCGGGTCTCTTAAGATTTTTACCCTTCGTTTTTTCGACACGTGGATTTTTACGGTAAAACGGGATTACGGTGGCTGGTCTTCGATCTACCATCACTGGAGTGTGGTGCACCATAGTACTGTTCCGTTTCAAATCCATGCATGCATTTCTAAAAGTGGTACGACACTGTTTTGCCATTTCGGACGGATGTTGCACCTTGCACCGTGAATGTTGCACCCTGTAGATATCGATTATTCGGACGACCATAACTTCTGGCTCGTTTAGAGTTACGGGAGCCATAACCTGTCCAAACAAAGGCCTCGATGAGTTCTATGGCTTTGACAGCTTTCAACCGTCAACGGATAGATTAATTCCCAAAAAGGAAAACCCGAATCTCAATCGGGTCTCGTAAGTTTTGTACCCTTCGTTTTTTCGACACGTGGATTTTTACGGTAAATCGGGATTACGATGGCTGGTCTTCGATTTACCATCGCTGGCGTGTGGTGCACCATGGTACTATTCCGTTTCAAATCCATGCATGCATTTCTAAAAGTGGTACGACACTGTTTCGCCATTTCGGACGGATGTTGCACCTTGCACCGTGAATGTTGCACCTTGTAGATATCGATTATTTGGACGACCATAACTTCTGGCTCGTTTAGAGTTACGGGAGCCATAACCTGTCAAAACAAAGGCCTCGATGAGTTCTATGGCTTTGACAGCTTTCAGCCGTCAACGGATAGATTAATTTCCAAAAAGGACAACCCGAATCTCAATCGGGTCTCGTAAGTTTTTACCCTTCGTTTTTTCGACACGTGGATTTTTACGGTAAAACGGGATTACCGTGGCCCGTCTTCGACTTCCCATCGCTGGAGAGGGTTGAACCATGGTACCGTTCTGTTTCAAATCCATGCACGCATTTCTAAAAGTCGTACGACACAGTTTCACCATTTCGGTCGGACGTTGCACCTTGCACCGTTGATGTTACACCCTGTAGATATCGATTATTCGGACGGCCATAACTTCTGGCTCGTTTAGAGTTACGGGAGCCATAACCTGTCAAAACGAAGGCCTCGATGAGTTCTACGGCTTTGGCAGCTTTCAGTCGTCAACGGATAGATTAATGCCCAAAAAGGACAACCCGAATCTCAATCGGGTCTCGTAAGTTTTTTACCCTTCGTTTTTTCGACACGTGGATTTTTACGGTAAAACGGGATTACGGTGGCTGGTCTTCGATTTACCATCGCTGGAGAGTGGTGCACCATGGTACTGTTACGTTTCAAATCAATGCATGCATTTCTAAAAGTCTTACGGCACTGTTTCGCTATTTCGGACGGATGTTGCACCTTGCACCGTGGATGTTGCACCCTGTAGATATCGATTATTCGGACGACCATAACTTCTGGCTCGTTTAGAGTTACGGGAGACATAACCTGTCAAAACGAAGGCCTCGATGAGTTGTACGGCTTTGACTGCTTTCAGCCGTCAACGGATAGATTAATGCCCAAAAAGGGCAACCCGAATCTCAATCGGGTCTCGTAAGTTTTTTACCCTACGTTTTTTCGACACGTGGATTTTTACGGTAAAACCGGATTACGGTGGCTGGTCTTCGATCTACCATCGCTGGAGTGTGGTGCACTATGGTACTGTTCCGTTTCAAATCCATGCACGCATTTCTAAAAGTCGTACGGCACTGTTTCGCCATTTCGGACGGATGTTGCACCTTGCACCGTGGATGTTGTACCCTGTAGATATCGATTATTCGGACGGCCATAACTTCTGGCTCGTTTAGAGTTACGGGAGACATAACCTGTCAAAACGAAGGCCTCGATGAGTTGTACGGCTTTGACTGCTTTCAGCCGTCAACGGATAGATTAATGCCCAAAAAGGGCAACCCGAATCTCAATCGGGTCTCGTAAGTTTTTTACCCTACGTTTTTTCGACACGTGGATTTTTACGGTAAAACCGGATTACGGTGGCTGGTCTTCGATCTACCATCGCTGGAGTGTGGTGCACTATGGTACTGTTCCGTTTCAAATCCATGCACGCATTTCTAAAAGTCGTACTGCACTGTTTTGCCATTTCGGACGGATGTTGCACCTTGCACCGTGGATGTTGTACCCTGTAGATATCGATTATTCGGACGGCCATAACTTCTGGCTCCTTTAGTGTTACGGGAGCAATAACTTGTCAAAACGAAGGCCTCGATGAGTTCTACGGCTTTGACAGCTTTCATCCGTCAATAGATAGATTAATGCCTAAAAAGGACAACCCGAATCTCAATCGGGTCTCGTAAGTTTTTTACCCTTCGTTTTTTCGACACGTGGATTTTTACGGTAAAACGGGATTACGGTGGCTGGTCTTCGATCTACCATCGCTGGAGTGTGGTGCACCATGGCACTGTTCCGTTTCAAATCCATGCACGCATTTCTTAAAGTCGTACGGCACTGTTTCGCCATTTCGGACGGATGTTGCACCTTGCACCGTGGATGTTGCACCCTGTAGATATCGATTATTCGTACGGCCATAACTTCTGGCTCATTTAGAGTTACGGGAGCCATAACTTTTCAAAACGAAGGCCTCGATGAGTTCTACGGCTTTGACAGCTTTCATCCGTCAACAGATAGATTAATGCCCCAAAAGGAAAACACGAATCTCAATCGGGTCTCTTAAGTTTTTTACCCTTCGTTTTTTCGACACGTGGATTTTTACGGTAAAACGGGATTACGGTGGCTGGTCTTCGATCTACCATCGCTGGAGTGTGGTGCACCATGGTACTGTTCCGTTTCAAATCCATGCATGCATTTCTAAAAGTGGTACGACGCTGTTTTGCCATTTCGGACGGATGTTGCACCTTGCACCGTGAATGTTGCACCTTGTAGATATCGATTATTTGGACGACCATAACTTCTGGCTCGTTTAGAGTTACGGAAGCCATAACCTGTCAAAACAAAGGCCTCGATGAGTTCTATGGCTTTGACAGCTTTCAGCCGTCAACGGATAGATTAATTTCCAAAAAGGACAACCCGAATCTCAATCGGGTCTCGTAAGTTTTTACCCTTCGTTTTTTCGACACGTGGATTTTTACGGTAAAACGGGATTACCGTGGCCCGTCTTCTACTTCCCATCGCTGGAGAGTGTTGAACCATGGTACCGTTCTGTTTCAAATCCATGCACGCATTTCTAAAAGTCGTACGACACTGTTTCACCATTTCGGACGGACGTTGCACCTTGCACCGTTGATGTTGCACCCTGTAGATATCGATTATTCGGACGACCATAACTTCTGGCTCGTTTAGAGTTACGGGAGCCATAACCTGTCCAAACAAAGGCCTCGATGAGTTCTACGGCTTTGACAACTTTCAACCGTCAACGGATAGATTAATTCCCAAAAAGGAAAACCCGAATCTCAATCGGGTCTCGTAAGTTTTTTACACTTCGTTTTTTCGACACGTGGATTTTTACGGTAAATCGGGATTACGATGGCTGGTCTTCGATTTACCATCGCTGGCGTGTGGTGAACCATGGTACTATTCCGTTTCAAATCCATGCATGCATTTCTAAAAGTGGTACGACACTATTTCGCCATTTCGGACGGATGTTGCACCTTGCACCGTGAATGTTGCACCTTGTAGATATCGATTATTTGGACGACCATAACTTCTGGCTCGTTTAGAGTTACGGAAGCCATAACCTGTCAAAACAAAGGCCTCGATGAGTTCTATGGCTTTGACAGCTTTCAGCCGTCAACGGATAGATTAATTTCCAAAAAGGACAACCCGAATCTCAATCGGGTCTCGTAAGTTTTTACCCTTCGTTTTTTCGACACGTGGATTTTTACGGTAAAACGGGATTACCGTGGCCCGTCTTCTACTTCCCATCGCTGGAGAGTGTTGAACCATGGTACCGTTCTGTTTCAAATCCATGCACGCATTTCTAAAAGTCGTACGACACTGTTTCACCATTTCGGACGGACGTTGCACCTTGCACCGTTGATGTTGCACCCTGTAGATATCGATTATTCGGACGGCCATAACTTCTGGCTCGTTTAGAGTTACGGGAGCCATAACCTGTCAAAACGAAGGCCTCGATGAGTTCTACGGCTTTGACAGCATTCAGTCGTCGACGGATAGATTAATGACCAAAAAGGACAACTCGAATCTCAATCGGGTCTCGTAAGTTTTTTACCCTTTGTTTTTTCGACACGTGGATTTTTACGGTAAAACGGGATTACGGTGGCTGGTCTTCGATTTACCATCGCTGGAGAGTGGTGCACCATGGTACTGTTACGTTTCAAATCAATGCACGCATTTCTAAAAGTCTTACGGCACTGTTTCGCTATTTCGGACGGATGTTGAACCTTGCACCGTGGATGTTGCACCCTGTAGATATCGATTGTTCGGACGGCCATAACTTCTGGCTCGTTTAGAGTTACGGGAGACATAACCTGTCAAAACGAAGGCCTCGTTGAGTTGTACGGCTTTGACTACTTTCAGCCGTCAACGGATAGATTAATGCCCAAAAAGGTCAACCCGAATCTCAATCGGGTCTCGTAAGTTTTTTACCCTACGTTTTTTTGACACGTGGATTTTTACGGTAAAACCGGATTACGGTGGCTGGTCTTCGATCTACCATCGCTGGAGTGTAGTGCACTATGGTACTGTTCCGTTTCAAATCCATGCACGCATTTCTAAAAGTCGTACGGCACTGTTTCGCCATTTCGGACGGATGTTGCACCTTGCACCGTGGATGTTGTACCCTGTAGATATCGATTATTCGGACGGCCATAACTTCTGGCTCATTTAGTGTTACGGGAGCAATAACTTGTCAAAACGAAGGTCTCGATGAGTTCTACGGCTTTGACAGCTTTCATCCGTCAATAGATAGATTAATGCCCAAAAAGGACAACCCGAATCTCAATCGGGTCTCGTAAGTTTTTTACCCTTCGTTTTTTCGACACGTGGATTTTTACGGTAAAACGGGATTACGATGGCTGGTCTTCGTTTTACCATCGCTGGCGTGTGGTGCACCACGGTACTGTTCCGTTTCAAATCCATGCATGCATTTCTAAAAGTGGTACGACACTGTTTCGCCATTTCGGACGGATGTTGCACCTTGCACCGTGGATGTTGCACCTTGTAGATACCGATTATTCGGACGACCATAACTTCTGGCTCGTTTAGAGTTACGGGAGCCATAACCAGTCAAAACAAAGGTCTCGATGAGTTCTATGGCTTTGATAGCTTTCAGCCGTCAACGGATAGATTAATTCCCAAAAAGGACAACCCGAATCTCAATCGGGTCTCGTAAGTTTTTTACCCTTCGTTTTTTCGACACGTGGATTTTTACGGTAAAATGGGATTACCGTCGCCCGTCTTCGACTTCCCATCGCTGGAGAGTGGTGAACCATGGTACTGTTCTGTTTGAAATCCATGAACGCATTTCTAAAAGTCGTACGACACTGTTTCGCCATTTCGGACGGACGTTGCACCTTGCACCGTTGATGTTGCACCCTGTAGATATCGATTATTCGGACGGCCATAACTTCTGGCTCGTTTAGAGTTACGGGAGCCATAACCTGTCAAAACGAAGGCCTCGATGAGTTCTACAGCTTTGACAGCTTTCAGTCGTCAATGGATAGATTAATGCCTAAAAAGGACAACCCGTATCTCAATCGGGTCTCGTAAGTTTTTTACCCTTCGTTTTTTCGACACGAGGATTTTTACGGTAAAACGGGATTACGGTGGCTGGTCTTTGATTTACCATCGCTGGAGAGTGGTGCACCATAGTACTGCTACGTTTCAAATCCATGCACGCATTTCTAAAAGTCGTACCGCACTGTTTCGCTATTTCGGACGGATGTTGCACCTTGCACCGAGGATGTTGCACCCTGTAGATATCCATTATTCGGACGGCCATAACTTCTGGCTCGTTTAGAGTTACGGAAGCCATAAACTGTCAAAACAAAGGCCTCGATGAGTTCTATGGCTTTGACAGCTTTCAGCCGTCAACGGAAAGATTAATGCCCAAAAAGGACAACCCGAATCTCAATCGGGTCTCTTAAGTTTTTTACCCTTCGTTTTTTCGACACGTGGATTTTTACGGTAAAACGGGATTACGGTGGCTAGTCTTCGATCTACCATCGCTGGAGTGTGGTTCACCATGGTACTGTTCCATTTCAAATCCATGCACGCATTTCTAAAATTAGTACGGCACTGTTTCGCCATTTCGGACGGAAGTTGCACCTTGCACCGTGGATGTTGCACCCTGTAGATATCGATTATTCGGACTGCCATAACTTCTGGCTCATTTAGAGTTACGGGAGCCATAACCTGTCAAAAAGAAGGCCTCGATGAGTTCTACGGCTTTGACAGCTTTCAGTCGTCAACGGATAGATTAATGCCCAAAATGGACAACCCGAATCTCAATCAGGTCTCGTAAGTTTTTTACCCTTCGTTTTTTCGACACGCGGATTTTTACGGTAAAACGGGATTACGGTGGCTGGTCTTCGATCTACCATCGCTGGAGTGTGGTGCACCATGGCACTGTTCCGTTTCAAATCCATGCACGCATTTCTTAAAGTCGTACGGCACTGTTTCGCCATTTCGGACGGATGTTGCACCTTGCACCGTGGATGTTGCACCCTGTAGATATCGATTATTCGGACGGCCATAACTTCTGGCTCATTAGAGTTACGGGAGCCATAACTTGTCAAAACGAAGGCCTCGATGAGTTCTACGGCTTTGACAGCTTTCATCCGTCAACAGATAGATTAATGCCCCAAAAGGAAAACATGAATCTCAATCGGGTCTCTTAAGATTTTTACCCTTCGTTTTTTCGACACGTGGATTTTTACGGTAAAACGGGATTACGGTGGCTGGTCTTCGATCTACCATCACTGGAGTGTGGTGCACCATAGTACTGTTCCGTTTCAAATCCATGCATGCATTTCTAAAAGTGGTACGACACTGTTTTGCCATTTCGGACGGATGTTGCACCTTGCACCGTGAATGTTGCACCCTGTAGATATCGATTATTCGGACGACCATAACTTCTGGCTCGTTTAGAGTTACGGGAGCCATAACCTGTCCAAACAAAGGCCTCGATGAGTTCTATGGCTTTGACAGCTTTCAACCGTCAACGGATAGATTAATTCCCAAAAAGGAAAACCCGAATCTCAATCGGGTCTCGTAAGTTTTGTACCCTTCGTTTTTTCGACACGTGGATTTTTACGGTAAATCGGGATTACGATGGCTGGTCTTCGATTTACCATCGCTGGCGTGTGGTGCACCATGGTACTATTCCGTTTCAAATCCATGCATGCATTTCTAAAAGTGGTACGACACTGTTTCGCCATTTCGGACGGATGTTGCACCTTGCACCGTGAATGTTGCACCTTGTAGATATCGATTATTTGGACGACCATAACTTCTGGCTCGTTTAGAGTTACGGGAGCCATAACCTGTCAAAACAAAGGCCTCGATGAGTTCTATGGCTTTGACAGCTTTCAGCCGTCAACGGATAGATTAATTTCCAAAAAGGACAACCCGAATCTCAATCGGGTCTCGTAAGTTTTTACCCTTCGTTTTTTCGACACGTGGATTTTTACGGTAAAACGGGATTACCGTGGCCCGTCTTCGACTTCCCATCGCTGGAGAGGGTTGAACCATGGTACCGTTCTGTTTCAAATCCATGCACGCATTTCTAAAAGTCGTACGACACAGTTTCACCATTTCGGTCGGACGTTGCACCTTGCACCGTTGATGTTACACCCTGTAGATATCGATTATTCGGACGGCCATAACTTCTGGCTCGTTTAGAGTTACGGGAGCCATAACCTGTCAAAACGAAGGCCTCGATGAGTTCTACGGCTTTGGCAGCTTTCAGTCGTCAACGGATAGATTAATGCCCAAAAAGGACAACCCGAATCTCAATCGGGTCTCGTAAGTTTTTTACCCTTCGTTTTTTCGACACGTGGATTTTTACGGTAAAACGGGATTACGGTGGCTGGTCTTCGATTTACCATCGCTGGAGAGTGGTGCACCATGGTACTGTTACGTTTCAAATCAATGCATGCATTTCTAAAAGTCTTACGGCACTGTTTCGCTATTTCGGACGGATGTTGCACCTTGCACCGTGGATGTTGCACCCTGTAGATATCGATTATTCGGACGACCATAACTTCTGGCTCGTTTAGAGTTACGGGAGACATAACCTGTCAAAACGAAGGCCTCGATGAGTTGTACGGCTTTGACTGCTTTCAGCCGTCAACGGATAGATTAATGCCCAAAAAGGGCAACCCGAATCTCAATCGGGTCTCGTAAGTTTTTTACCCTACGTTTTTTCGACACGTGGATTTTTACGGTAAAACCGGATTACGGTGGCTGGTCTTCGATCTACCATCGCTGGAGTGTGGTGCACTATGGTACTGTTCCGTTTCAAATCCATGCACGCATTTCTAAAAGTCGTACGGCACTGTTTCGCCATTTCGGACGGATGTTGCACCTTGCACCGTGGATGTTGTACCCTGTAGATATCGATTATTCGGACGGCCATAACTTCTGGCTCGTTTAGAGTTACGGGAGACATAACCTGTCAAAACGAAGGCCTCGATGAGTTGTACGGCTTTGACTGCTTTCAGCCGTCAACGGATAGATTAATGCCCAAAAAGGGCAACCCGAATCTCAATCGGGTCTCGTAAGTTTTTTACCCTACGTTTTTTCGACACGTGGATTTTTACGGTAAAACCGGATTACGGTGGCTGGTCTTCGATCTACCATCGCTGGAGTGTGGTGCACTATGGTACTGTTCCGTTTCAAATCCATGCACGCATTTCTAAAAGTCGTACTGCACTGTTTTGCCATTTCGGACGGATGTTGCACCTTGCACCGTGGATGTTGTACCCTGTAGATATCGATTATTCGGACGGCCATAACTTCTGGCTCCTTTAGTGTTACGGGAGCAATAACTTGTCAAAACGAAGGCCTCGATGAGTTCTACGGCTTTGACAGCTTTCATCCGTCAATAGATAGATTAATGCCTAAAAAGGACAACCCGAATCTCAATCGGGTCTCGTAAGTTTTTTACCCTTCGTTTTTTCGACACGTGGATTTTTACGGTAAAACGGGATTACGGTGGCTGGTCTTCGATCTACCATCGCTGGAGTGTGGTGCACCATGGCACTGTTCCGTTTCAAATCCATGCACGCATTTCTTAAAGTCGTACGGCACTGTTTCGCCATTTCGGACGGATGTTGCACCTTGCACCGTGGATGTTGCACCCTGTAGATATCGATTATTCGTACGGCCATAACTTCTGGCTCATTTAGAGTTACGGGAGCCATAACTTTTCAAAACGAAGGCCTCGATGAGTTCTACGGCTTTGACAGCTTTCATCCGTCAACAGATAGATTAATGCCCCAAAAGGAAAACACGAATCTCAATCGGGTCTCTTAAGTTTTTTACCCTTCGTTTTTTCGACACGTGGATTTTTACGGTAAAACGGGATTACGGTGGCTGGTCTTCGATCTACCATCGCTGGAGTGTGGTGCACCATGGTACTGTTCCGTTTCAAATCCATGCATGCATTTCTAAAAGTGGTACGACGCTGTTTTGCCATTTCGGAAGGATGTTGCACCTTGCACCGTGAATGTTGCACCCTGTAGATATCGATTATTCGGACGACCATAACTTCTGGCTCGTTTAGAGTTACGGGAGCCATAACCTGTCCAAACAAAGGCCTCGATGAGTTCTACGGCTTTGACAACTTTCAACCGTCAACGGATAGATTAATTCCCAAAAAGGAAAACCCGAATCTCAATCGGGTCTCGTAAGTTTTTTACGCTTCGTTTTTTCGACACGTGGATTTTTACGGTAAATCGGGATTACGATGGCTGGTCTTCGATTTACCATCGCTGGCGTGTGGTGAACCATGGTACTATTCCGTTTCAAATCCATGCATGCATTTCTAAAAGTGGTACGACACTATTTCGCCATTTCGGACGGATGTTGCACCTTGCACCGTGAATGTTGCACCTTGTAGATATCGATTATTTGGACGACCATAACTTCTGGCTCGTTTAGAGTTACGGAAGCCATAACCTGTCAAAACAAAGGCCTCGATGAGTTCTATGGCTTTGACAGCTTTCAGCCGTCAACGGATAGATTAATTTCCAAAAAGGACAACCCGAATCTCAATCGGGTCTCGTAAGTTTTTACCCTTCGTTTTTTCGACACGTGGATTTTTACGGTAAAACGGGATTACCGTGGCCCGTCTTCTACTTCCCATCGCTGGAGAGTGTTGAACCATGGTACCGTTCTGTTTCAAATCCATGCACGCATTTCTAAAAGTCGTACGACACTGTTTCACCATTTCGGACGGACGTTGCACCTTGCACCGTTGATGTTGCACCCTGTAGATATCGATTATTCGGACGGCCATAACTTCTGGCTCGTTTAGAGTTACGGGAGCCATAACCTGTCAAAACGAAGGCCTCGATGAGTTCTACGGCTTTGACAGCATTCAGTCGTCAACGGATAGATTAATGACCAAAAAGGACAACTCGAATCTCAATCGGGTCTCGTAAGTTTTTTACCCTTTGTTTTTTCGACACGTGGATTTTTACGGTAAAACGGGATTACGGTGGCTGGTCTTCGATTTACCATCGCTGGAGAGTGGTGCACCATGGTACTGTTACGTTTCAAATCAATGCACGCATTTCTAAAAGTCTTACGGCACTGTTTCGCTATTTCGGACGGATGTTGAACCTTGCACCGTGGATGTTGCACCCTGTAGATATCGATTGTTCGGACGGCCATAACTTCTGGCTCGTTTAGAGTTACGGGAGACATAACCTGTCAAAACGAAGGCCTCGTTGAGTTGTACGGCTTTGACTACTTTCAGCCGTCAACGGATAGATTAATGCCCAAAAAGGTCAACCCGAATCTCAATCGGGTCTCGTAAGTTTTTTACCCTACGTTTTTTTGACACGTGGATTTTTACGGTAAAACCGGATTACGGTGGCTGGTCTTCGATCTACCATCGCTGGAGTGTAGTGCACTATGGTACTGTTCCGTTTCAAATCCATGCACGCATTTCTAAAAGTCGTACGGCACTGTTTCGCCATTTCGGACGGATGTTGCACCTTGCACCGTGGATGTTGTACCCTGTAGATATCGATTATTCGGACGGCCATAACTTCTGGCTCATTTAGTGTTACGGGAGCAATAACTTGTCAAAACGAAGGTCTCGATGAGTTCTACGGCTTTGACAGCTTTCATCCGTCAATAGATAGATTAATGCCCAAAAAGGACAACCCGAATCTCAATCGGGTCTCGTAAGTTTTTTACCCTTCGTTTTTTCGACACGTGGATTTTTACGGTAAAACGGGATTACGATGGCTGGTCTTCGTTTTACCATCGCTGGCGTGTGGTGCACCACGGTACTGTTCCGTTTCAAATCCATGCATGCATTTCTAAAAGTGGTACGACACTGTTTCGCCATTTCGGACGGATGTTGCACCTTGCACCGTGGATGTTGCACCTTGTAGATACCGATTATTCGGACGACCATAACTTCTGGCTCGTTTAGAGTTACGGGAGCCATAACCAGTCAAAACAAAGGTCTCGATGAGTTCTATGGCTTTGATAGCTTTCAGCCGTCAACGGATAGATTAATTCCCAAAAAGGACAACCCGAATCTCAATCGGGTCTCGTAAGTTTTTTACCCTTCGTTTTTTCGACACGTGGATTTTTACGGTAAAATGGGATTACCGTCGCCCGTCTTCGACTTCCCATCGCTGGAGAGTGGTGAACCATGGTACTGTTCTGTTTGAAATCCATGAACGCATTTCTAAAAGTCGTACGACACTGTTTCGCCATTTCGGACGGACGTTGCACCTTGCACCGTTGATGTTGCACCCTGTAGATATCGATTATTCGGACGGCCATAACTTCTGGCTCGTTTAGAGTTACGGGAGCCATAACCTGTCAAAACGAAGGCCTCGATGAGTTCTACAGCTTTGACAGCTTTCAGTCGTCAATGGATAGATTAATGCCTAAAAAGGACAACCCGTATCTCAATCGGGTCTCGTAAGTTTTTTACCCTTCGTTTTTTCGACACGAGGATTTTTACGGTAAAACGGGATTACGGTGGCTGGTCTTTGATTTACCATCGCTGGAGAGTGGTGCACCATAGTACTGCTACGTTTCAAATCCATGCACGCATTTCTAAAAGTCGTACCGCACTGTTTCGCTATTTCGGACGGATGTTGCACCTTGCACCGAGGATGTTGCACCCTGTAGATATCCATTATTCGGACGGCCATAACTTCTGGCTCGTTTAGAGTTACGGAAGCCATAAACTGTCAAAACGAAGGCCTCGATGAGTTCTACGGCTTTGACAGCTTTCAGTCGTCAACGGATAGATTAATGCCCAAAAAGGACAACCCGAATCTCAATCGGGTCTCGTAAGTTTTTTACCCTTCGTTTTTTCGACACGTGGATTTTTAAGGTAAAACGGGATTGTCGTGGCCCGTCTTCGACTTCCCATCGCTGGAGAGTGGTGAACCATGGTACTGTTCTGTTTCAAATCCATGCATGCATTTCTAAAAGTCGTACGACACTGTTTCGCCATTTCGGACGGACGATGCACCTTGCACCGTTGATGTTGCACCCTGTAGATATCGATTATTCGGACGGCCATAACTTCTGGCACATTTAGAGTTACGGGAGCCATAACTTGTCAAAACGAAGGCCTCGATGAGTTCTATGGCTTTGACAGCTTTCGTCCGTCAACACATAGATTAATGCCCAAAAAGGACAACCCGAATCTCAATCGGGTCTCGTAAGTTTTTTGCCCTTCGTTTTTTCGACACGTGGATTTTTACGGTAAAACGGGATTACGGTGGCTGGTCTTCGATCTACCATCGCTGGAGTGTGGTGCACCATGGTACTGTTCCGTTTCAAATCCATGCACGCATTTCTAAAAGTCGTACGGCACTGTTTCGCCATTTCGGATGGATGTTGCACCTTGCACCGTGGATGTTGCACCGTGTAGATATCGATTATTCGGACGGCCATAACTTCTGGCTCATTTAGAGTTACGGGAGCCATAACTTGTCAAAACGAAGGCCTCGATGAGTTCTACGGCTTTGACAGCTTTCATCCGTCAACAGATAGATTAATGCCCCAAAAGGACAACCCGAATCTCAATCGGGTCTCGTAAGCTTTTTACCTTTCGTTTTTTTGACACGTGGATTTTTACGGTAAAACGGGATTACGGTGGCTGGTATTCGATCTACCATCACTGGAATGTGGTGCACCATGGTACTGTTCCGTTTCAAATCCATGCATGCATTTCTAAAAGTGGTACGACGCTGTATCGCCATTTCGGACGGATGTTGCACCTTGCACCGTGAATGTTGCACCCTGTAGATATCGATTATTCGGACGACCATAACTTCTGGCTCGTTTAGAGTTACGGGAGCCATAATCTGTCCAAACAAAGGCCTCGATGAGTTCTACGGCTTTGACAGCTTTCAACTGTCAACGGATAGATTAATTCCCAAAAAGGAAAACCCGAATCTCAATCGGGTCTCGTAAGTTTTTTACCCTTCGTTTTTTCGACACGTGGATTTTAACGGTAGATCGGGATTACGATGGCTGGTCTTCGATTTACCATCGCTGGCGTGTGGTGCACCATGTTACTATTCCGTTTCAAAATCCATGCATGCATTTCTAAAAGTGGTACGACACTGTTTCGCCATTTCGGACGGATGTTGCACCTTGCACCGTGAATGTTGCACCTTGTAGATATCGATTATTTGGACGACCATAACTTCTGGCTCGTTTAGAGTTACGGGAGCCATAACCTGTCAAAACAAAGGCCTCGATGAGTTCTATGGCTTTGACAGCTTTCAGCCGTCAACGGATAGATTAATTTCCAAAAAGGACAACCCGAATCTCTATCGGGTCTCGTAAGTTTTTACCCTTCGTTTTTTCGACACGTGGATTTTTATGGTAAAACGGGATTACCGTGGCCCGTCTTCGACTTCCCATTGCTGGAGAGTGTTGAACCATGGTACCGTTCTGTTTCAAATCCATGCACGCATTTTTAAAAGTCGTACGACACTGTTTCACCATTTCGGATGGACGTTGCACCTTGCACCGTTGATGTTGCACCCTGTAGATATCGATTATTCGGACGGCCATAACTTCTGGCTCGTTTAGAGTTACGGGAGCCATAACCTGTCAAAACGAAGGCCTCGATGAGTTCTACGGCTTTGACTGCTTTCAGTCGTCAACGGATAGATTAATGCCCAAAAAGGACAACCCGAATCTCAATCGGGTCTCGTAAGTTTTTTACCCTTCGTTTTTTCGACACGTGGATTTTTACGGTAAAACGGGATTACGGGGGCTGGTCTTCGATTTACCATCGCTGGAGAGTGGTGCACCATGGTACTGTTACGTTTCAAATCCATGCACGCATTTCTAAAAGTCGTACGGCACTGTTTCGCTATTTCGGACGGATGTTGCACCTTGCACCGTGGATGTTGCACCCTGTAGATATCGATTATTCGGACGGCCATAACTTCTGGCTCGTTTAGAGTTACGGGAGACATAACCTGTCAAAACGAAGGTCTCGATGAGTTGTACGGCTTTGACTGCTTTCAGCCGTCAACGGATAGATTAATGCCCAAAAAGGACAACCCGAATCTCAATCGGGTCTCGTAAGTTTTTTACCCTACGTTTTTTCGACACGTGGATTTTTATGGTAAAACCGGATTACGGTGGCTGGTCTTCGATCTACCATTTCTGGAGTGTGGTGCACCATGGTACTGTTCCGTTTCAAATCCATGCACGCATTTCTAAAAGTCGTACGGCACTGTTTCGCCATTTCGGACGGATGTTGCACCTTGCACCGTGGATGTTGCCCCCTGTAGATATCGATAATTCGGACGGCCATAACTTCTGGCTCATTTAGTGTTACGGGAGCAATAACTTGTCAAAACGAAGGCCTCGATGAGTTGTATGGCTTTGACAGCTTTCATCCGTCAATAGATAGATTAATGCCCAAAAAGGACAACCCGAATCTCAATCGGGTCTCGTAAGTTTTTTACCCTTCGTTTTTTCGACACGTGGATTTTTACGGTAAAACGGGATTACGATGGCTGGTCTTCGTTTTACCATCGCTGGCGTGTGGTGCACCATGGTACTGTTCCGTTTCAAATCCATGCATGCATTTCTAAAAGTGGTACGACACTGTTTCGCCATTTCGGACGGATGTTGCACCTTGCACCGTGGATGTTGCACCTTGTAGATATCGATTATTCGGACGACCATAACTTCTGGCTCGTTTAGAGTTACGGGAGCCATAACCTGTGAAAACAAAGGTCTCGATGAGTTCTATGGCTTTGACAGCTTTCAGCCGTCAACGGATAGATTAATTCCCAAAAAGGACAACCCGAATCTCAATCGGGTCTCGTAAGTTTTTTACCCTTCGTTTTTTCGACACGTGGATTTTTACGGTAAAACGGGATTACCGTGGCCCGTCTCCGACTTCCCATCGCTGGAGAGTGGTGAACCATGGTACTGTTCTGTTTGAAATCCATGCACGTATTTTTAAAAGTCGTACGACACTGTTTCGCCATTTCGGACGGACGTTGCACCTTGCACCGTTGATGTTGCACCCGGTAGATATCGATTATTCGGACGACCATAACTTCTGGCTCGTTTAGAGTTACGGGAGCCATAACCTGTCAAAACGAAGGCGTCGATGAGTTCTACAGCTTTGACAGCTTTCAGTCGTCAATGGATAGATTAATGCCTAAAAAGGACAACCCGAATCTCAATCGGGTCTCGTAAGTTTTTTACCCTTCGTTTTTTTGACACGTGGATTTTTACGGTAAAACGGGATTACGGTGGCTTGTCTTCGATTTACCATCGCTGGAGAGTGGTGCACCATGGTACTGCTACGTTTCAAATCCATGCACGCATTTCTAAAAGTCGTACGGCACTGTTTCGCTATTTCGGACGGATGTTGCACCTTGCACCGAGGATGTTGCACCCTATAGATATCCATTATTCGGACGGCCATAACTTCTGGCTCGTTTAGAGTTACAGAAGCCATAACCTGTCAAAATGAAGGCCTCGATGAGTTCTATGGCTTTGATAGCTTTCGGTCGTCAACGGATAGATTAATTCCCAAAAAGGACAACCCGAATCTCAATCGGGTCTCATAAGTTTTTTACCCTTCGTTTTTTCGACACGTGGATTTTTACTGTAAAACGGGATTACAGTGGCCCGTCTTCGGCTTCCCATCGCTGGAGAGTGGTGCACCATGGTACTGTTTCGTTTCAAATCCATGGACGCATTTCTAAAAGTCGTACGGCACCGTTTCGCCATTTCGGACGGATGTTGCACCCTGTAGATATCGATTATTCGGACGACCATAACTTCTGGCTCGTTTAGAGTTACGGGAGCCATGACCTGTGAAAACAAAGGTCTCGATGAGTTCTATGGCTTTGACAGCTTTCAGCCGTCAACGGATAGATTAATTCCCAAAAAGGACAACCCGAATCTCAATCGGGTCTCGTAAGTTTTTTACCCTTCGTTTTTTCGACACGTGGATTTTTACGGTAAAACGGGATTACCGTGGCCCGTCTCCGACTTCCCATCGCTGGAGAGTGGTGAACCATGGTACTGTTCTGTTTGAAATCCATGCACGTATTTTTAAAAGTCGTACGACACTGTTTCGCCATTTCGGACGGACGTTGCACCTTGCACCGTTGATGTTGCACCCGGTAGATATCGATTATTCGGACGGCCATAACTTCTGACTCGTTTAGAGTTACGGGAGCCATAACCTGTCAAAACGAAGGCGTCGATGAGTTCTACAGCTTTGACAGCATTCAGTCGTCAATGGATAGATTAATGCCTAAAAAGGACAACCCGAATCTCAATCGGGTCTCGTAAGTTTTTTACCCTTCATTTTTTTGACACGTGGATTTTTACGGTAAAACGGGATTACGGTGGCTGGTCTTCAATTTACCATCGCTAGAGAGTGGTGCACCATGGTACTGCTACGTTTCAAATCCATGCACGCATTTCTAAAAGTCGTACGGCACTGTTTCGCTATTTCGGACGGATGTTGCACCTTGCACCGAGGATGTTGCACCCTATAGATATCCATTATTCGGACGGCCATAACTTCTGGCTCGTTTAGAGTTACAGAAGCCATAACCTGTCAAAATGAAGGCCTCGATGAGTTCTATGGCTTTGATAGCTTTCGGTCGTCAACGGATAGATTAATTCCCAAAAAGGACAACCCGAATCTCAATCGGGTCTCATAAGTTTTTTACCCTTCGTTTTTTCGACACGTGGATTTTTACTGTAAAACGGGATTACAGTGGCCCGTCTTCGGCTTCCCATCGCTGGAGAGTGGTGCACCATGGTACTGTTCCGTTTCAAATCCATGGACGCATTTCTAAAAGTCGTACGGCACCGTTTCGCCATTTCGGACGGATTTTGCACCCTGTAGATATCGATTATTCGGACGACCATAACTTCTGGCTCGTTTACAGTTACGGGAGCCATGACATGTCAAAACAAAGGCCTCGATGAGTTCTACGGCTTTGAAAGCTTTCAGCCATCAACGGATAGATTAATGCCCAAAAAGGACAACCCGAATCTCAATCGGGTCTCGTAAGTTTTTTACCCTTCGTTTTTTCGACACGTGGATTTTTACGGTAAAACGGGATTACGGTGGATGGTCTTCGATCTACCATCACTGGAGTGTGGTGCACCATGGTACTGTTCCGTTTCAAATCCATGCACGCATTTCTAAAAGTCGTACGGCACTGTTTCGCCATTTCGGACGGATGTTGCACCTTGCACCGTGGATGTTGCCCCCTGTAGATATCGATAATTCGGACGGCCATAACTTCTGGCTCATTTAGTGTTACGGGAGCAATAACTTGTCAAAACGAAGGCCTCGATGAGTTGTATGGCTTTGACAGCTTTCATCCGTCAATAGATAGATTAATGCCCAAAAAGGACAACCCGAATCTCAATCGGGTCTTGTAAGTTTTTTACCCTTCGTTTTTTCGACACGTGGATTTTTACGGTAAAACGGGATTACGATGGCTGGTCTTCGTTTTACCATCGCTGGCGTGTGGTGCACCATGGTACTGTTCCGTTTCAAATCCATGCATGCATTTCTAAAAGTGGTACGACACTGTTTCGCCATTTCGGACGGATGTTGCACCTTGCACCGTGGATGTTGCACCTTGTAGATATCGATTATTCGGACGACCATAACTTCTGGCTCGTTTAGAGTTACGGGAGCCATAACCTGTGAAAACAAAGGTCTCGATGAGTTCTATGGCTTTGACAGCTTTCAGCCGTCAACGGATAGATTAATTCCCAAAAAGGACAACCCGAATCTCAATCGGGTATCGTAAGTTTTTTACCCTTCGTTTTTTCGACACGTGGATTTTTACGGTAAAACGGGATTACCGTGGCCCGTCTCCGACTTCCCATCGCTGGAGAGTGGTGAACCATGGTACTGTTCTGTTTGAAATCCATGCACGTATTTTTAAAAGTCGTACGACACTGTTTCGCCATTTCGGACGGACATTGCACCTTGCACCGTTGATGTTGCACCCGGTAGATATCGATTATTCGGACGACCATAACTTCTGGCTCGTTTAGAGTTACGGGAGCCATAACCTGTCAAAACGAAGGCGTCGATGAGTTCTACAGCTTTGACAGCTTTCAGTCGTCAATGGATAGATTAATGCCTAAAAAGGACAACCCGAATCTCAATCGGGTCTCGTAAGTTTTTTACCTTTCGTTTTTTTGACACGTGGATTTTTACGGTAAAACGGGATTACGGTGGCTTGTCTTCGATTTACCATCGCTGGAGAGTGGTGCACCATGGTACTGCTACGTTTCAAATCCATGCACGCATTTCTAAAAGTCGTACGGCACTGTTTCGCTATTTCGGACGGATGTTGCACCTTGCACCGAGGATGTTGCACCCTATAGATATCCATTATTCGGACGGCCATAACTTCTGGCTCGTTTAGAGTTACAGAAGCCATAACCTGTCAAAATGAAGGCCTCGATGAGTTCTATGGCTTTGATAGCTTTCGGTCGTCAACGGATAGATTAATTCCCAAAAAGGACAACCCGAATCTCAATCGGGTCTCATAAGTTTTTTACCCTTCGTTTTTTCGACA
This sequence comes from Allium cepa, assembly GCA_030765085.1. Classification (NCBI taxonomy): domain Eukaryota; kingdom Viridiplantae; phylum Streptophyta; class Magnoliopsida; order Asparagales; family Amaryllidaceae; genus Allium; species Allium cepa. Next base: position 249,389,416 of record CM060930.1, read on the forward strand.
CGTGGATTTTTACTGTAAAACGGGATTACAGTGGCCCGTCTTCGGCTTCCCATCGCTGGAGAGTTGTGCACCATGGTACTGTTCCGTTTCAAATCCATGGACGCATTTCTAAAAGTCGTACGGTACCGTTTCGCCATTTCGGACGGATGTTGCACCCTGTAGATATCGATTATTCGGACGACCATAACTTCTGGCTCGTTTAGAGTTACGGGAGCCATGACCTGTGAAAACAAAGGTCTCGATGAGTTCTATGGCTTTGACAGCTTTCAGCCGTCAACGGATAGATTAATTCCCAAAAAGGACAACCCGAATCTCAATCGGGTCTCGTAAGTTTTTTACCCTTCGTTTTTTCGACACGTGGATTTTTACGGTAAAACGGGATTACCGTGGCCCGTCTCCGACTTCCCATCGCTGGAGAGTGGTGAACCATGGTACTGTTCTGTTTGAAATCCATGCACGTATTTTTAAAAGTCGTACGACACTGTTTCGCCATTTCGGACGGACGTTGCACCTTGCACCGTTGATGTTGCACCCGGTAGATATCGATTATTCGGACGGCCATAACTTCTGGCTCGTTTAGAGTTACGGGAGCCATAACCTGTCAAAACGAAGGCGTCGATGAGTTCTACAGCTTTGACAGCTTTCAGTCGTCAATGGATAGATTAATGCCTAAAAAGGACAACCCGAATCTCAATCGGGTCTCGTAAGTTTTTTACCCTTCATTTTTTTGACACGTGGATTTTTACGGTAAAACGGGATTACGGTGGCTGGTCTTCGATTTACCATCGCTAGAGAGTGGTGCACCATGGTACTGCTACGTTTCAAATCCATGCACGCATTTCTAAAAGTCGTACGGCACTGTTTCGCTATTTCGGACGGATGTTGCACCTTGCACCGAGGATGTTGCACCCTATAGATATCCATTATTCGGACGGCCATAACTTCTGGCTCGTTTAGAGTTACAGAAGCCATAACCTGTCAAAATGAAGGCCTCGATGAGTTCTACGGCTTTGACAGCTTTCGGTCGTCAACGGATAGATTAATTCCCAAAAAGGACAACCCGAATCTCAATCGGGTCTCATAAGTTTTTTACCCTTCGTTTTTTCGACACGTGGATTTTTACTGTAAAACGGGATTACAGTGGCCCGTCTTCGGCTTCCCATCGCTGGAGAGTGGTGCACCATGATACTGTTCCGTTTCAAATCCATGGACGCATTTCTAAAAGTCGTACGGCACCGTTTCGCCATTTCGGACGGATTTTGCACCCTGTAGATATCGATTATTCGGACGACCATAACTTCTGGCTCGTTTACAGTTACGGGAGCCATGACATGTCAAAACAAAGGCCTCGATGAGTTCTACGGCTTTGAAAGCTTTCAGCCATCAACGGATAGATTAATGCCCAAAAAGGACAACCCGAATCTCAATCGGGTCTCGTAAGTTTTTTACCCTTCGTTTTTTCGACACGTGGATTTTTACGGTAAAACGGGATTACGGTGGATGGTCTTCGATCTACCATCACTGGAGTGTGGTGCACCATGGTACTGTTCCGTTTCAAATCCATGCACGCATTTCTAAAAGTCGTACGGCACTGTTTCGCCATTTCGGACGGATGTTGCACCTTGCACCGTGGATGTTGCACCCTGTAGATATCGATTATTCGGACGGCCATAACTTCTGGCTCATTTAGAGTTACGGGAGCCATAACTTGTCAAAACGAAGGCCTCGATGAGTTCTACGGCTTTGACAGCTTTCATCCGTCAACAGATAGATTAATGCCCAAAAAGGACAGCCCGAATCTCAATCGGGTCTCGTAAGTTTTTTACCCTTCGTTTTTTCGACACGTGGATTTTTACGGTAAAACGGGATTACAATGGCTGGTCTTCGATTTACCATCACTGGCGTGTGGTGCACCATGGTACTGATCCGTTTCAAATGCATGCATGCATTTCTAAAAGTGGTACGACACTGTTTCGCCATTTCGGATGGATGTTGCACCTTGCACCGTGAATGTTGCACCTTGTAGATATCGATTATTTGGACGACCATAACTTCTGGCTCGTTTAGAGTTACGGGAGCCATAACCTGTCAAATCAAAGGCCTCGATGAGTTCCAGGGCTTTAACAGCTTTCAGCCGTCAATGGATAGATTAATTCCCAAAAAGGAAAACCCGAATCTCAATCGGGTCTCGTAAGTTTTTTACCCTTCGTTTTTTCGACACGTGGATTTTTACGGTAAAATGGAATTACCGTGGCCCGTCTTCGACTTCCCATCGCTGGAGAGTGGTGAACCATGGTACTGTTCTGTTTCAAATCCATGCACGCATTTCTAAAAGTCGTACGACACTGTTTCGCCATTTCGGACGGACGTTGCACCTTGCACCGTTGATGTTGCACCCTGTAGATATCGATTATTCGGACAGCCATAACTTCTGGCTCGTTTAGAGTTACGGGAGCCATAACCTGTCAAAACGAAGGCCTCGATGAGTTATATGGCTTTGACCGCTTTCAGCCGTCAACGGATAGATTAATGCCCAAAAAGGACAACCCGAATCTCAATCGGGTCACGTAAGTTTTTTACCCTTCGTTTTTTCGACACGTGTATTTTTACAGTAAAACGGGATTACAGTGGCTGGTCTTCGATTTACCATCGCTGGAGAGTGGTGCACCATGGTACTGTTCCATTTCAAATTTATGCATGTATTTCTAAAAGTCGTGCGGCACTGTTTCACCATTTCGGATGGATGTTGCACCTTGCAACGTGGATGTTGCACCCTCTAGATATCGATTATTCGGACGGCCATAACTTCTGGCTCGTTAGAGTTACGGGAGCCATAACCTGTCAAAACGAAGGCCTCGATGAGTTGTACGGCTTTGACAACTTTCAGCCATCAACGGATAGATTAATGCCCAAAAAGGACAACCCGAATCTCGATTGGATCTCGTAAGTTTTTTACCCTTCATTTTTTCGACACGTGGATTTTTACGGTAAAATGGGATTACCGTGGCCCGTCTTTGACTTCCCATCGCTGGAGAGTGGTGCACCATGGTACTGTTCCGTTTCAAATCTGTAACGACCCGTATTTTTTTACGTGTCGATAAATCGTAGAATTTACAGGTTGTTAGTGTTGTTTGTGTTGCTTCTAGCTTGAGTCGTTTAGGAGTTGACCCGAGTGCAAGTGATGAGTCGTGACCGACTCATAGGCATAGCTAAGTTAGGTGATGAGTCGTGACCGACTCATAGGGACCGACTCAAGGGGTTTAGGCGACTTAAGGATATGACCGACTCATAATGACCGACCTAATTGGAGTTAGCTTCATAAGATGGTGACCGACTCACGAGATAGCGGTTTAAGGGTTGGTGACCGACTTAAGAAAAACCGACTTAGGGCTTAGGTCGTGGGTAGTTGAGTCGGTGAGGCCATGGGTCGTGAGTCGTTTGACCGAGTTAGGGATAGGTTGAGTCGTTTGTGTCATAGTTAAATCGTGACCGACTTATGTTGAGTCGGCTAGGACTTAGGTCGGCCATAAGGCTGTGTTGTTAGGTCGTTTGCAACTGAGTCGGTAGGCACGACTTAACGATGAGTCGTAAGTCGTTAGGCAGCTTGGTGTTGAGTCGTTGATTAGTTAGGTCGGCTCTGGTATTAAGTCGTAGGTCGGCAGGGTTGTTGAGTCGTGTGAGTGGCTTATGGTAAGTCAGCATGTGGATGAGTCGGGGACGACTCAGGAGTTGGGTCGGCGACGACCTAAGAGCGACGACTCATGGTTGATTCAGCCTATAAATAGAGGGGTTTGGCTCACTTTTTGGCACCGGTTTTTGAAGCGACGAAGTGCTGCCATTTTGAAGACTCGACTTCAACATTTCTTCATCTTCTTTTCTCCATTCCAATCTAATTCTAACATCCATCCAAGATCGAAGATCGAGATCGAAGATCCAAGTGCCAAAGTTGAAGATCTTCATCCGTTCGAGCTAGAATTCATCGATTGGAGCGAGATATTGCCGGATCAAACCTTGATCTTCGCTGTCCAGATCTGAAGTGTGTAGTTTTTGTAGTGTTTGGGTGATTTGGTGAGTGGTAGTTATCTCTCACGCGGATCCAAAGGAGTATATTGGATTGGTGGCATGTTTGGGTGTTAAAGTTAGAGATTTCATGCATTTTTCTTAGATCTAAGTCTAGATCCATGGTTTTTGAAGATGTTTACTTATGCAAGTTTGTTTAATAAGCATTAGAGACAAAACCCATGTTTTATAATTGATAGATCTATGCTAAAAACCATGATTTCACATATGTTGGACTTTTGCTCGTTTATTTACGAAATTCCCATTATAGTTGATATTGCTTAAATTGCTTAATAGATCTTGTTTGAATGATTGATTATTTGAATGTATGATTGATTTGATTGTTTCCAAGTTAGCTAGTAGTTGATTTGGAACAAGATGATGAAAGAGGATTCAAAAGCTATGGAAGAAGGCTCTTGAATGGTGAAAGCTGCTTAAGGCATATGTAGCGGATGTTGAAGCTCATATGTATAGATTGGATGATGTTGAGATGGGACTTTGCCATGATTTGATGAGGCAAACCATGTTGTTGAGTTGAGACTTTGCTTTGATGCGATGAAGCGAAGTATGATGTGAGTCTTGGCTTAATCCAAGCAGGGATCATTCCAAGCATGTTGATAACTTGAAGAGTAGTTCAAGTTGGTTGATAATGGATTGTTCAAGAGGTAGCTTGAGCTTGTATGAGGATAGTCGTCAAGAAGGATGGCTAGGAGGCTTGGATCTCGTCGTTGTTGAAGGTTCTAGCATGCTCAAAAGCAAGAGTACATGGGGCGCCCATAACGACTACAGGTAGGTAGTCGGGACACCCAAAAGACTACAGGTAGGTAGTTGAGTACTCTGGGCAAAGTAGATAAGTCCTAGGCACAAGGCAGTGTGCGGAGTTATGGTTAGAACCGGGGTTACCATTAGCCCTTGACAGATGGTCATTCAACTAACGGTGAAATCGAGGCAAGGATAACAGTGATAGCCAGAGTCATGGATGTTTGGTTGTATTATCATTCGGCTTCGAGAGCGGTGTTTTCTGGGTGCTTATCTGATCTTGGTTTAGGCCTTGGGGGTTTGTATTTGGAAAACATCGTCCTTGACTCGAGTGGTATTTGCTTTACCTTAATTGTCTATGTTGTTATGCTTGCTTCTCCTTAGTGTATGTCTGGGGCTATCACTGTAGAAAGAGGTGGAGTGGGATGGTTTGGTTCCTATTTCTTTTATCCTTTATGCTCTTTTGGTATGCTTGATAGTTGATTTACTGCTCACTAAGACTTTGTCTGACTCAAGGTTTTATGTCTCCTCTTATTACCTTGGGCTGTTCATCCATGTCGGGATGGGCAGACTAGGTAGCAGGTGACAGGTGCTGTGCTAGGAGTTCTACGCTAAAGATGACGAAGACGAGCAGGAGGCTTTGCATATTAGTTTTCTTACTATATGTACTGGGTATCCGCTGCTGTATTTGGTTGAGTGATTTGTAGTGAGGCTTTCATGTATGGATTTGAGTAGATGATTGTATGAAACTACTGTGATGCTTATATGATGATGTTCTGTTCTATGGAGCTTCACTATATTATATTTCTCTATTGTATTTTATCCATGCGCTGTGAGTTATGCGATAGAGATTCTTCTGTTTTGTTTTACCCTGACTATCGTCCATGGCTGCCTGGCACACCTTTTAGCGCATTATTTCCTTGATTTGGTGCGGGAGTCATGGGCGGTCGTCACATTTGGTATCAGAGCTTTGGTTAATCGATTTTAGCCAACGCTCGCTGATGTAACTACGTAAGAGAGACGTAATTGTAATTTGATGGATGATTACTATATATAATATAGTAGTTTAGAAGGGTTTGAACTCCTTATGCAGTTGTTTCTTAAGGTGTTCTAATCATTCTTATTTACAGATATTAAGGATGAGTCGAAGTGAGAGACAAGCTGCGAGGGGTAGCCGTGATGCTAGGGAAGCTGTTGATTATGCTCCTATGTTTGAGGCCATGATGACTTCAATCATGAGGAGAATACCAGCTTCAGGATCATCTGTGGATGTGGGAGTTCAAGTCCAAGCTCCGAGACCGGTGGATTTTGCCAAGCTTTGCAAGGATTATACTGCTCTTGGAGGGAAAGTTTTCTTGGGGACGGAGTCGACTATTGAGGTGCAGAGATGGATTGATGCTTGCAAAAGAATCTTTGGTGACTTAGGGATTGAGGATGCAACTAAGAGGAAGCTTGCATCGAGACAGCTTCAGGGAAGAGCTGCTGATTGGTGGAATTCTATCACCATCGATACTCCAGAAGAAGAGATTACTTGGGAGCAATTCCAAGTTAGATTTGAAGCTAAGTTCATCTCTACTTCCCAGAAATCTGTCTTGTTTAAGAGGTTTGTGGAGCTCAAGCAAGGGGGAAGGCCTGTTCTTGAGTACATTTCTGAGTTTGAAGCTTTGTCTAAGTATGCCAGATCGTATATTGATTCTCCCTACCAGAAGAATGAAAAGTTTGTGACTGGTCTGGATGCTTATCTTGGGAGGCAGTTAGTGGATCATCTGGACGATCCATTTGAAAAGCTTGTGGAAAAAGCTCTTAGGCATGAGAGTTTGTTTCCTAGGGAAAGTTCTGTCGTTTCTGTAACCAGGGAAGGATCTAAACCACAGCAGAGTGGCAATAAGAAGAGGAAACAACAGCAACAGAGGGGTAGGGATGGCCAGAAGAAGCCGAAGAGTGAAGTGACTTGCTATAACTGCCAGCAGAAGGGCCATCTTTACAAAGATTGTAAGAATCCCAAAGTGCCGGGAAAGTGTTACAACTGTGATAAGCTGGGACATATCAAGAAGGATTGTCCAGAACCGAGGAAAGATAGGCAGGTTGTGCAAGCTTATGCTTTGGAAGCTGTGCCGTCGTCTTCAAGAGTTCCTACTGTTGAAGAGAAGGGGAAGAGTGTGGTGGTTCAAGGTACTCTTTCCATTTGTGGTGTTCCAGTCAGAGTGTTGTTTGATACTGGAGCATCGCATTCTTTTGTTTGTGATGATTTGGTAGGCCGGTTAGGTTTGAAACCGGATATTGTTGATAGGCCATTGGTTGTGACTAATCCAGTGGGGGGTTCGTCATGTTTGTGTATGATATGCCGTGGTCTAGTTGTGTCGAGTCATGATTGCTCGTTTGTTTGTGATTGCTTTGTTCTGAACTTTGCGGGGTTCGGAATTATTTTGGGTATGGACTGGCTTAGGAAGTATGCGGCTAGGATTGATTGTGAGAGGCTTGAGGTGACAGTCGGGAATGTGGAAGGGCGAAAGGTTGTGATACGATGTAAGCATGAAGAAGGCGTCTTCATGAGCTTCATGTATTCGCTAGTTGTTCCACGGGATGGACTGTCATCGGTGCCTATTGTGAATGAGTTTGAGAATGTCTTTGAGGAAGTCAAAGGGTTGCCGCCGCATAGGGAGATCGAGTTTCGTATCGATCTAGTTGAGGGAGCCAGACCTGTTGTGATGCCTCTTAGGCGGATGGCACCGAGGGAGCAGCAAGAGCTGAAGGTGCAAGTTGATGACCTTTTGCAGAAAGGATTCATTCGGAGAAGTGTGTCCGAATGGGGTGCGCCAGTTGTGTTCGCAACCAAAACGGATGGATCGTTGAGGTTGTGTGTTGATTATCGTGAGCTGAATAAGGTGACTAGGAAGAACAAGTATCCATTGCCGAGAATAGATGACTTGTTTGATCAGCTTCACGAGGCTAAGGTGTTTTCTCAGATGGATTTGGCAACGGGATTTCACCAGTTGAGAGTGGCGAAGGATAGTGTGCCGAAGACTGCTTTCAGGACACCATCCGGGTTTTATGAGTGGCTGGTAATGCCGTTTGGGTTGACTAACGCGCCAGCATATTTTGTGGATCTTATGAATAGAGTGTTCAGAGATCAGTTGAATAAGTTCGTGCTTGTGTTCGTGGATGATATTTTGGTTTATTCCAGAACTGAGGAAGAGCACAAGACGCACTTGAGGATTGTTTTAGGAATCTTACGGAAACATCAGCTGAAGGCTAAGTTTTCGAAGTGTCACTTCTGGAAGAATGAAGTGAGGTTCTTAGGTCATGTTATTTCTGGAAATGGAATAGCGGTTGATCCCGCTAAGGTGGCAGCGATCCAGGATTGGGTTAGGCCTAAGAATGCATCTGATGTGAGAAGTTTTCTTGGATTAGCAGGATATTATCGTCGGTTTATCAAAGACTTTTCCAAGATAGCTGCACCGTTGACAGGATTGACGAAGAAGAACCAAGTGTTCAGATGGGATGATAAGTGTGAGCAAGCTTTCGTAATCCTGAAAGAGCGACTGACGAGCGCTCCTGTTTTGACTATTCCAAGTGGGAATGATGAGATGGTGGTTTACACCGATGCATGTGGCACTGGACTAGGAGCGGTGCTAATGCAGAAGCATAAAGTTGTTGCGTATGCTAGTCGACAACTAAAGCCGCATGAAAGGAATTATCCGACTCATGATTTGGAGTTAGCGGCGATTGTGTTTGCTTTGAAGATGTGGAGACACTATCTATTGGGAGTTAGATTCGAGCTGTTTACAGATCATAAGTCGTTGAAGTATCTGTTTTCCCAAAAGGATTTGAATCTTCGACAGCAAAGGTGGCTAGAGTTCTTAGCATCGTATGATTTTGGTATAGCCTATACTCCAGGGAAAGGTAACGCAGTGGCTGATGCGTTAAGTCGAAGACATGCAGGATTGGGAGCCATGTTTTCGGAATGGAAGAGTCTTGAGTATTTGGCTGGATTTGATTTCAGGCCTAGATGTGAACTGGAACCTGAGATGTTGGCAAACTTATCGATAAGGCCTACTCTTGTGGAAAGAATTGGCGAGAGGCAAAGGAGAGATGATAAGCTTATCAAGATTATCCGTGATTTGGAATCCGGATTGGATCCAGAAAAGGATAAAGGATTTGAAGTCGATCGAGAGGGTTGGCTTCGAAAGCAAGGGCGACTAGTTGTTCCCGATGTAGATGGATTGAGAGATGAAGTTCTGAGGGAGAGTCATCACTCGAAGTTGACAATTCATCCAGGTGGAAATAAGATGTATCGGGATATGAAGAGAACCTACTACTGGGAAGGTATGAAGAAGGATGTTGGAAATTTTATTTCCAAGTGTATGAATTGCCAGTTGGTGAAAGCTGAGCAGAAGAAGCCCAGTGGATTGCTTCAGCCATTAGAGGTTCCTACATGGAAGTGGGAGCAAGTGTCGATGGACTTTATCGATGGTCTACCTAGGACAAGAGCAGGGAATGAAGGGATTTGGGTCATAGTAGATCGTTTGACCAAGAGTGCAAGGTTCATTCCTGTTCGATCGACTAGGACTGCATCGAAGTTGGCTGAATTATATGTGAAGTGGATAGTTCGTTTCCATGGTGTTCCGAAGAGTATAGTGAGCGATCGAGATCCATTGTTCACTAGTAGATTTTGGAAGAGCTTCCAGGAAGTTTTGGGAACTGAGTTGTGTTTGAGTACAGCTTATCACCCTCAAACAGATGGTCAGACTGAGAGAGTCAACCGAGTTTTGGAAGATCTTCTTAGAGCATGTGTTTTGGACTTCGGAGGATCATGGGAAGATCACCTTCATTTGGTGGAGTTTGCTTATAATAACAGTTATCAGTCGAGTATTGGTATGGCACCATATGAGGCATTATATGGAAGACCGTGTAACTCTCCGACATGTTGGTTGGAAACTGGAGAAAAGCTGATACTTGGGCCAGAGATGATTCGACAGACTTCAGATTGTATAGAGATCATTCGGCAACGAATGAAGGCAGCCCAAGATCGTCAGAAAAGTTATGCCGATAATCGTCGTAAGGATTTGGAATTCGACGTAGGTGATATGGTTTTTGTGAAGATTTCTCCTCTGAAGAGTGTCATTAGATTCGGGAAGAAAGGAAAGTTAACTCCGAGATTTGTTGGACCATTCCCGATTATCGAGCGTATTGGAAAGCTCGCTTATAGATTGGAGTTACCGGAAAAGATGGCGGGTGTGCACAGTGTTTTTCATGTATCTTATCTACGGAAGTATATGCACGACCCAACTACGGTGGTTTCTGCTGATAGCTGTGAAGACTTGGAGGTTGATCCAGTTGTTTCGAGACCTCGTAAGCCGCTTCGTATTGTTGAAACCGATACGAAACAGCTTAGGAGGAAGACGATTACGTTGCTCAAGGTACAATGGAGTGATGATGTTAACGACTGTACGTGGGAGGAGGAAGAGAGGATGAAGGCAGCTCATCCCGAACTCTTCGAGGTATGGCCCTAAAGTGTCGTGACATCTCATGAATTTGTAGCTTGTTCTAAGTCTTAGAATTCTGCATGCTAGGTTAGAATTGGTTGCATGGATTGTTGATTGCCATGGATGATAGGCATGCGGAATAATTTTGATTGCTGTTGTTTGCTTGGAATTTCGGGGGCGAAATTCCTAAGGGGGAGAGAATGTAACGACCCGTATTTTTTTACGTGTCGATAAATCGTAGAATTTACAGGTTGTTAGTGTTGTTTGTGTTGCTTCTAGCTTGAGTCGTTTAGGAGTTGACCCGAGTGCAAGTGATGAGTCGTGACCGACTCATAGGCATAGCTAAGTTAGGTGATGAGTCGTGACCGACTCATAGGGACCGACTCAAGGGGTTTAGGCGACTTAAGGATATGACCGACTCATAATGACCGACCTAATTGGAGTTAGCTTCATAAGATGGTGACCGACTCACGAGATAGCGGTTTAAGGGTTGGTGACCGACTTAAGAAAAACCGACTTAGGGCTTAGGTCGTGGGTAGTTGAGTCGGTGAGGCCATGGGTCGTGAGTCGTTTGACCGAGTTAGGGATAGGTTGAGTCGTTTGTGTCATAGTTAAATCGTGACCGACTTATGTTGAGTCGGCTAGGACTTAGGTCGGCCATAAGGCTGTGTTGTTAGGTCGTTTGCAACTGAGTCGGTAGGCACGACTTAACGATGAGTCGTAAGTCGTTAGGCAGCTTGGTGTTGAGTCGTTGATTAGTTAGGTCGGCTCTGGTATTAAGTCGTAGGTCGGCAGGGTTGTTGAGTCGTGTGAGTGGCTTATGGTAAGTCAGCATGTGGATGAGTCGGGGACGACTCAGGAGTTGGGTCGGCGACGACCTAAGAGCGACGACTCATGGTTGATTCAGCCTATAAATAGAGGGGTTTGGCTCACTTTTTGGCACCGGTTTTTGAAGCGACGAAGTGCTGCCATTTTGAAGACTCGACTTCAACATTTCTTCATCTTCTTTTCTCCATTCCAATCTAATTCTAACATCCATCCAAGATCGAAGATCGAGATCGAAGATCCAAGTGCCAAAGTTGAAGATCTTCATCCGTTCGAGCTAGAATTCATCGATTGGAGCGAGATATTGCCGGATCAAACCTTGATCTTCGCTGTCCAGATCTGAAGTGTGTAGTTTTTGTAGTGTTTGGGTGATTTGGTGAGTGGTAGTTATCTCTCACGCGGATCCAAAGGAGTATATTGGATTGGTGGCATGTTTGGGTGTTAAAGTTAGAGATTTCATGCATTTTTCTTAGATCTAAGTCTAGATCCATGGTTTTTGAAGATGTTTACTTATGCAAGTTTGTTTAATAAGCATTAGAGACAAAACCCATGTTTTATAATTGATAGATCTATGCTAAAAACCATGATTTCACATATGTTGGACTTTTGCTCGTTTATTTACGAAATTCCCATTATAGTTGATATTGCTTAAATTGCTTAATAGATCTTGTTTGAATGATTGATTATTTGAATGTATGATTGATTTGATTGTTTCCAAGTTAGCTAGTAGTTGATTTGGAACAAGATGATGAAAGAGGATTCAAAAGCTATGGAAGAAGGCTCTTGAATGGTGAAAGCTGCTTAAGGCATATGTAGCGGATGTTGAAGCTCATATGTATAGATTGGATGATGTTGAGATGGGACTTTGCCATGATTTGATGAGGCAAACCATGTTGTTGAGTTGAGACTTTGCTTTGATGCGATGAAGCGAAGTATGATGTGAGTCTTGGCTTAATCCAAGCAGGGATCATTCCAAGCATGTTGATAACTTGAAGAGTAGTTCAAGTTGGTTGATAATGGATTGTTCAAGAGGTAGCTTGAGCTTGTATGAGGATAGTCGTCAAGAAGGATGGCTAGGAGGCTTGGATCTCGTCGTTGTTGAAGGTTCTAGCATGCTCAAAAGCAAGAGTACATGGGGCGCCCATAACGACTACAGGTAGGTAGTCGGGACACCCAAAAGACTACAGGTAGGTAGTTGAGTACTCTGGGCAAAGTAGATAAGTCCTAGGCACAAGGCAGTGTGCGGAGTTATGGTTAGAACCGGGGTTACCATTAGCCCTTGACAGATGGTCATTCAACTAACGATGAAATCGAGGCAAGGATAACAGTGATAGCCAGAGTCATGGATGTTTGGTTGTATTATCATTCGGCTTCGAGAGCGGTGTTTTCTGGGTGCTTATCTGATCTTGGTTTAGGCCTTGGGGGTTTGTATTTGGAAAACATCGTCCTTGACTCGAGTGGTATTTGCTTTACCTTAATTGTCTATGTTGTTATGCTTGCTTCTCCTTAGTGTATGTCTGGGGCTATCACTGTAGAAAGAGGTGGAGTGGGATGGTTTGGTTCCTATTTCTTTTATCCTTTATGCTCTTTTGGTATGCTTGATAGTTGATTTACTGCTCACTAAGACTTTGTCTGACTCAAGGTTTTATGTCTCCTCTTATTACCTTGGGCTGTTCATCCATGTCGGGATGGGCAGACTAGGTAGCAGGTGACAGGTGCTGTGCTAGGAGTTCTACGCTAAAGATGACGAAGACGAGCAGGAGGCTTTGCATATTAGTTTTCTTACTATATGTACTGGGTATCCGCTGCTGTATTTGGTTGAGTGATTTGTAGTGAGGCTTTCATGTATGGATTTGAGTAGATGATTGTATGAAACTACTGTGATGCTTATATGATGATGTTCTGTTCTATGGAGCTTCACTATATTATATTTCTCTATTGTATTTTATCCATGCGCTGTGAGTTATGCGATAGAGATTCTTCTGTTTTGTTTTACCCTGACTATCGTCCATGGCTGCCTGGCACACCTTTTAGCGCATTATTTCCTTGATTTGGTGCGGGAGTCATGGGCGGTCGTCACAAAATCCATGCACGCATTTCTAGAAGTCGTACGGTACTGTTTCGCCATTTCGAACGGATATTGCAACTTGCACCGCGGAAGTTTCACCCTGTAGATATCGTTTATTCGGACGGCCATAACTTCTGCCTCGTTTAGAGTTACGAGAGACATAACCTGTCAAAACGAAGGCCTCAATGAGTTCTACGGCTTTGACAGTTTTCAGCTGTCAACGGATATATTAATGCCCAAGAAGGACAACCCGAATCTCAATCGGGTCTCGTAAGTTTTTTACCCTTCGTTTTTTCGACACGTGGATTTTTACGGTAAAACGGGATTACGATGGCTCGTCTTCAATATACCATCGCTGGAGTGTTGTGCACCATGGTAATGTTCCATTTCAAATCCGTGCACGTATTTCTAAAAGTCGTACGGCACTGTTTCGCCATTTCGGACGGATGTTGCACCTTGCACCGTGGATGTTGCACCCTGTAGATATCGATTATTCGGACGGCCATAACGTCTGGCTCATTTAGAGTTACGGGAGCCATAACTTGTCAAAACAAAGGCCTCGACGAGTTCTACGGCTTTGACAGCTTTCATCCGTCAACAGATAGATTAATGCCCAAAAAGGACAACCCGAATCTCAATCGGGTCTCGTAAGTTTTTTACCCTTCGGTTTTTCGACACGTGGATTTTTATTGTAAAACGGGATTACGATGGCTGGTCTTCGATTTACCATCGCTGGCATGTGGTGCACCATGGAACTGTTCCGTTTCAAATCCATGCATGGATTTCTAAAAGTCGTACGGCACTGTTTCGCCATTTCGGACGGATGTTGCACCTTGCACCGTGGATGTTGCACCATGTAGATATCGATTATTCGGACGACCATAATTTCTGGCTCGTTTAGAGTTACGGGAGCCATAACCTGTCAAAACGAAGGCCTCGATGAGTTCTACGGCTTTGACAGCTTTCGGTCGTCAACGGATAGATTAATTCCCAAAAAGGGCAACCCGAATCTCAATCGGGTCTCGTAAGTTTTTTACCCTTCGTTTTTTCGACACGTGGATTTTTACGGCAAAACGGGATTACAGTGGCCCGTCTTCGGCTTCCCATCGCTGGAGAGTGGTGCACCATGGTACTGTTCCGTTTCAAATCCATTGACGCATTTCTAAAAGTCGTACGGCACCGTTTCGCCATTTCGGACGGATGTTGCACCCTGTAGATATCGATTATTCGGACGACCATAACTTCTGGCTCGTTTAGAGTTACGGGAGCCATAACCTGTCAAAATGAAGGCCTCGATGAGTTCTATGGCTTTGACAGATTTCAGCCGTCAACGGATAGATTAATTTCCAAAAAGGACAACCCGAATCTCAATCGAGTCTTGTAAGTTTTTACCCTTCGTTTTTTCGACACGTGGATTTTTACGGTAAAACGGGATTACCGTGGCTCGTCTTCGACTTCCCATCGCTGGAGAGTGTTGAACCATGGTACCGTTCTGTTTCAAATCCATGCACGCATTTCTAAAAGTTGTACGACACTGTTTCACCATTTCGGACGGACGTTGCACCTTGCGCCGTTGATGTTGCACCCTGTAGATATCGATTATTCGGACGGCCATAACTTCTGGCTCGTTTAGAGTTACGGGAGCCATAACTTGTCAAAACGAAGGCCTCGATGAGTTCTACGGCTTTGACAGCTTTCAGTCGTCAACGGATAGATTAATGCCCAAAAAGGACAACCCGAATCTCAATCGGGTCTCGTAAGTTTTTTACCCTTCGTTTTTTCGACACGTGGATTTTTACGGTAAAACGGGATTACGGTGGCTGGTCTTCGATTTACCATCGCTGGAGAGTGGTGCACCATGGTACTGTTACGTTTCAAATCCATGCACGCATTTCTAAAAGTCGTACGGCACTGTTTCGCTATTTCGGACGGATGTTGCACCTTGCACCGTGGATGTTGCACCCTGTAGATATCGATTATTCGGACGGCCATAACTTCTGGCTCGTTTAGAGTTACGGGAGACATAACCTGTCAAAACGAAGGTCTCGATGAGTTGTACGGCTTTGACTGCTTTCAGCCGTCAACGGATAGATTAATGCCCAAAAAGGACAACCCGAATCTCAATCGGGTCTCGTAAGTTTTTTACCCTACGTTTTTTCGACACGTGGATTTTTACGGTAAAACCGGATTACGGTGGCTGGTCTTCGATCTACCATTTCTGGAGTGTGGTGCACCATGGTACTGTTCCGTTTCAAATCCATGCACGCATTTCTAAAAGTCGTACGGCACTGTTTCGCCATTTCGGACGGATGTTGCACCTTGCACCGTGGATGTTGCCCCCTGTAGATATCGATTATTCGGACGGCCATAACTTCTGGCTCATTTAGTGTTACGGGAGCAATAACTTGTCAAAACGAAGGCCTCGATGAGTTCTATGGCTTTGACAGCTTTCATCCGTCAATAGATAGATTAATGCCCAAAAAGAACAACCCGAATCTCAATCGGGTCTCGTAAGTTTTTTACCCTTCGTTTTTTCGACACGTGGATTTTTACGGTAAAACGGGATTACGATGGCTGGTCTTCGTTTTACCGTCACTGGCGTGTGGTGCACCATGGTACTGTTCCATTTCAAATCCATGCATGCATTTCTAAAAGTGGTACGACACTGTTTCGCCATTTCGGACGGATGTTGCACCTTGCACCGTGGATGTTGCACCTTGTAGATATCGATTATTCGGACGACCATAACTTCTGGCTCGTTTAGAGTTACGGGAGCCATAACCTGTCAAAACAAAGGTCTCGATGAGTTCTATGGCTTTGACAGCTTTCAGCCGTCAACGGATAGATTAATTCCCAAAAAGGACAACCCGAATCTCAATCGGGTCTCGTAAGTTTTTTACCCTTCGTTTTTTCGACACGTGGATTTTTACGGTAAAACGGGATTACCGTGGCCCGTCTCCGACTTCCCATCGCTGGAGAGTGGTGAACCATGGTACTGTTCTGTTTGAAATCCATGCACGCATTTCTAAAAGTCGTACGACACTGTTTCGCCATTTCGGACGGACGTTGCACCTTGCACCGTTGATGTTGCACCCTGTAGATATCGATTATTCGGACGGCCATAACTTCTTGCTCGTTTAGAGTTACGGGAGCCATAACCTGTCAAAACGAAGGCCTCGATGAGTTCTACAGCTTTGACAGCTTTCAGTCGTCAATGGATAGATTAATGCCTAAAAAGGACAACCCGAATCTCAATCGAGTCTCGTAAGTTTTTTACCCTTCGTTTTTTCGACACGTGGATTTTTACGGTAAAACGGGATTACGGTGGCTGGTCTTCGATTTACCATCGCTGGAGAGTGGTGCACCATGGTACTGCTACGTTTCAAATCCATGCACGCATTTCTAAAAGTCGTACGGCACTGTTTCGCTATTTCGGACGGATGTTGCACCTTGCACCGAGGATGTTGCACCCTGTAGATATCCATTATTCGGACGGCCATAACTTCTGGCTCGTTTAGAGTTACGGAAGCCATAACCTGTCAAAACGAAGGCCTCGATGAGTTCTACGGCTTTGACAGCTTTCGGTCATCAACGGATAGATTAATTCCCAAAAAGGACAACCCGAATCTCAATCGGGTCTCATAAGTTTTTTACCCTTCGTTTTTTCGACAGGTGGATTTTTACTGTAATACGGGATTACAGTGGCCCGTCTTCGGCTTCCCATCGCTGGAGAGTGGTGCACCATGGTACTGTTCCGTTTCAAATCCATGGACGCATTTCTAAAAGTCGTACGGCACCGTTTCGCCATTTCGGACGGATGTTGCGCCCTGTAGATATCGATTATTCGGACGACCATAACTTCTAGCTCGTTTAGAGTTACGGGAGCCATGACATGTCAAAACAAAGGCCTCGATGAGTTCTACGGCTTTGACAGCTTTCAGCCATCAACGGATAGATTAATGCCCAAAAAGGACAACCCGAATCTCAATCGGGTCTCGTAAGTTTTTTACCCTTCGTTTTTTCGACACGTGGATTTTTACGGTAAAACGGGATTACGGTGGATGGTCTTTGATGTAACATCCCTGGAGTGTGGTGCACCATGGTACTGTTCCGTTTCAAATCCATGCATGCATTTCTAAAAGTGGCACGACACTGTTTCTCCATTTCGGATGGATGTTGCACCTTGCACCGTGAATGTTGCACCTTGTAGATATCGATTATTTGGACGACCATAACTTCTGGCTCGTTTAGAGTTACGGGAGCCATAACCTGTCAAAACAAAGGCCTCGATGAGTTCTAAGGCTTTGACAGCTTTCAGCCGTCAACGGATAGATTAATTCCCAAAAAGGAAAACCCGAATCTCAATCGGGTCTCGTAAGTTTTTTACCCTTCGTTTTTTCGACACGTGGATTTTTACGGTAAAACGGGATTACCGTGGCCCGTCTTCGACTTCCCATCGCTGGAGAGTGGTGAACCATGGTACTGTTCTGTTTCAAATCCATGCACGCATTTCTAAAAGTCGTACGACACTGTTTCGCCATTTCGGACGGACGTTGCACCTTGCACCGTTGATGTTGCACCCTGTAGATGTCGATTATTCGGACAGCCATAACTTCTGGCTCGTTTAGAGTTACGGGAGCCATAACCTGTCAAAACGAAGGCCTCGATGAGTTATATGGCTTTGACCGCTTTCAGCCGTCAACGGATAGATTAATGCCCAAAAAGGACAACCCGAATCTCAATCGGGTCACGTAAGTTTTTTACCCTTCGTTTTTTCGACACGTGTATTTTTACAGTAAAACGGGATTACAGTGGCTGGTCTTCGATTTACCATCGCTGGAGAGTAGTGCACCATGGTACTGTTCCATTTCAAATTTATGCATGTATTTCTAAAAGTCGTACGGCACTGTTTCGCCATTTCGGATGGATGTTGCACCTTGCAACGTGGATGTTGCACCCTCTAGATATCGATTATTCGGACGGCCATAACTTCTGGCTCGTTTAGAGTTACGGGAGCCATAACCTGTCAAAACGAAGGCCTCGATGAGTTGTACGGCTTTGACAGCTTTCAGCCATCAACCGATAGATTAATGCCCAAAAAGGACAACCCGAATCTCAATCGGATCTCGTAAGTTTTTTACCCTTCATTTTTTCGACACGTGGATTTTTACGGTAAAACGGGATTACCGTGGCCCGTCTTCGACTTCCCATCGCTGGAGAGTGGTGCACCATGGTACTGTTCCGTTTCAAATCCATGCACGCATTTCTAGAAGTCGTATGGTACTGTTTCGCCATTTCGAACGGATATTGCACCTTGCACCGTGGAAGTTTCACCCTGTAGATATCGTTTATTCGGACGGCCATAACTTCTGCCTCGTTTAGAGTTACGGGAGCCATAACCTGTCAAAACGAAGGCCTCAATGAGTTCTACGGCTTTGAAAGTTTTCAGCCGTCAACGGATAGATTAATGCCCAAGAAGGACAACCCGAATCTCAATCGGGTCTCGTAAGTTTTTTACCCTTCGTTTTTTCGACACGTGGATTTTTACGGTAAAACGGGATTACGATGGCTCGTCTTCAATATACCATCGCTGGAGTGTTGTGCACCATGGTAATGTTCCGTTTCAAATCCGTGCACGTATTTCTAAAAGTCGTACGACACTGTTTCGCCATTTCGGATGGATGTTGCACCTTGCACTGTGGATGTTGCACCCTGTAGATATCGATTATTCGGACGGCCATAACTTCTGGCTCAATTAGAGTTACGGGAGCCATAACTTGTCAAAACAAAGGCCTCGACGAGTTCTACGGCTTTGACAGCTTTCATCCGTCAACAGATAGATTAATGCCCAAAAAGGACAACCCGAATCTCAATCGGGTCTCGTAAGTTTTTTACCCTTCGGTTTTTCGACACGTGGATTTTTATGGTAAAACGGGATTACGATGGCTGGTCTTCGATTTACCATCGCTGGCATGTGGTGCACCATGGTACTGTTCCGTTTCAAATCCATGCATGGATTTCTAAACGTCGTACGACACTGTTTCGCCATTTCGGACGGATGTTGCACCTTGCACCGTGGATGTTGCACCATGTAGATAACGATTATTCGGACGACCATAACTTCTGGCTCGTTTAGAGTTACGGGAGCCATTACCTGTCAAAACGAAGGCCTCGATGAGTTCTACGGCTTTGACAGCTTTCGGTCGTCAACGGATAGATTAATTCCCAAAAAGGACAACCCGAATCTCAATCGGGTATCGTAAGTTTTTTACCCTTCGTTTTTTCGACACGTGGATTTTTACGGCAAAACGGGATTACAGTGGCACGTCTTCGGCTTCCCATCGCTGGAGAGTGGTGCACCATGGTACTGTTCCGTTTCAAATCCATGGACGCATTTCTAAAATTCGTACGGCACCGTTTCGCCATTTCGGACGGATGTTTCACCCTGTAGATATCGATTATTCGGACGACCATAACTTCTGGCTCGTTTAGATTTACGGGAGCCATAACCTGTCAAAATGAAGGCCTCGATGAGTTCTACGGCTTTGACAGCTTTCGGCCATCAACGGATAGATTAATGCCCAAAAAGGACAACCCGAATCTCAATCGGGTCTCGTACGTTTTTTACCCTTCGTTTTTTCGACACGTGGATTTTTACGGTAAAACGGAATTACGGTGGCTGGTCTTCGATCCACCATCGCTGGAGTGTGGTGAACCATGGTACTGTTCCGTTTCAAATCCATGCACGCATTTCTAATAGTCGTACGGCACTGTTTCGCCATTTCGGACGGATGTTGCACCTTGCACCGTGGATGTTGCACCCTGTAGATATCGATTATTCGGACGGCCATAACTTCTGGCTCATTTAGAGTTACGGGAGTCATAACTTGTCAAAACGAAGGCCTCGATGAGTTCTACGGCATTGACAGCTTTCATCCGTCAACAGATAGATTAATGCCCAAAAAGGACAACCCGAATCTCAATCGGGTCTCGTAAGTTTTTTGCCCTTAGTTTTTTCGACACGTGGATTTTTACGGTAAAACGTGATTACAATGGCTGGTCTTCGATTTACCATCGCTGGCGTGTGGTGCACCATGGTACTGTTCCGTTTCAAATCCATGCGTGCATTTCTAAAAGTGGTACGACACTGTTTCTCCATTTCGGACGGATGTTGCACCTTGCACCGTGAATGTGGCACCTTGTAGATATTGATTATTCGGACGACCATAACTTCTGGCTCGTTTAGAGTTACGGGAGCCATAACCTGTCAAAACAAAGGCCTCGATGAATTCTATGGCTTTGACAGTTTTTAGCCGTCAACGGATAGATTAATTCCCAAAAAGGACAACCCGAATCTCAATCGGGTCTCGTAAGTTTTTTACCCTTCGTTTTTTCGACACGTGGATTTTTACGGTAAAACGGGATTACCGTGGCCCGTCTTCGACTTCCCATCGCTGGAGAGTGGTGAACCATGGTACTGTTCTGTTTCAAACCCATGCACGCATTTCTAAAAGTCGTACGACACTGTTTCGCCATTTCGGACGGACGTTGCACCTTGCACCGTGGATGTCGCACCCTGTAGATATCGATTATTCGGACGGCCAGAACTTCTGGCTCGTTTAGAGTTACGGGAGCCATTACCTGTCAAAACGAAGGCGTCGATGAGTTCTACGGCTTTGACAGCTTTCGGTCGTCAACAGATAGATTAATTCCCAAAAAGGACAACCCGAATCTCAATCGGGTCTCGTAAGTTTTTTACCCTTCGTTTTTTTGACACGTGGATTTTTACGATAAAACGGGATTACAGTGTCCCGTCTTCGGCTTCCCATCGCTGCAGAGTGGTGCACCATGGTACTGTTCCGTTTCAAATCCATGGACGCATTTCTAAAAGTCGTACGCACCGTTTCCCCATTTCGGACGGATGTTGCACCCTGTAGATATCGATTTTTCGGACGACCATAACTTCTGGCTCGTTTAGAGTTACGGGAGCCATAACCGGTCAGAACGAAGGCCTCGATGAGTTCTACGGCTTTGACAGCTTTCATCCGTCAACGGATAGATTAATGCCCAAAAAGGACAACCCGAATCTCAATCGGGTCTCGTAGGTTTTTTACCCTTCGTTTTTTCGACACGTGGATTTTTACGGTAAAACGGGATTACGGTGGCTGGTCTTCGATCTACCATCGCAGGAGTGTGGTGCACCATGGTACTGTTCCGTTTCAAATCCATGCACGCATTTCTAAAAGTCGTACGGCACGGTTTCGCCATTTCGGACGGATGTTGCACCTTGCACCGTGGATGTTGCACCTTGTAGATATCGATTATTCGGACGACCACAACGTCTGGCTCGTTTAGAGTTGCGGGAGCCATAACCTGTCAAAACGAAGGCCTCGATGAGTTCTACGGCTTTGACAGCTTTCGGTCGTCAGCGGATACATTAATTCCCAAAAAGGACAACCCGAATCTCAATAGGGTCTCGTAAGTTTTTTACCCTTCGTTTTTTCGACACGTGGATTTTTACAGTAAAACGGGATTACAGTGGCCCGTCTTCGGCTTCCCATCGCTGGAGAGTGGTGCACCATGGTACTGTTCCGTTTCAAATCCATGGACGCATTTCTCAAAGTCGTACGGCACCGTTTCGCCATTTCGGACGGATGTTGCACCCTGTAGATATCGATTATTCGGACGACCATAACTTCTGGCTCGTTTAGAGTTACGGGAGCCATAACCTATCAAAACGAAGGCCTCGATGAGTTCTACGGCTTTGACAGCTTTCGGCCGTCAACATATAGATTAATGCCCAAAAAGGACAACCCGAATCTCAATCGGGTCTCGTACGTTTTTTACCCTTCGTTTTTTCGACACGTGGATTTTTACGGTAAAACGGGATTACGGTGGCTGGTCTTCGATCTACCATCGCTGTAGTGTGGTGCACCATGGTACTGTTCCGTTTCAAATCCGTGCACGCATTTCTAAAAGTCGTACGGCACTGCTTCGCCATTTCGGACGGATGTTGCACCGTGGATGTTGCACCCTGTAGATATCGATTATTCGGACGGCCATAACTTCTGCCTCATTTAGAGTTACGGGAGCCATAACTTGTCAAAACGAAGGCCTCGATGAGTTCTACGGCTTTGACAGCTTCCATCCGTCAACAGATAGATTAATGCCCAAAAAGGACAACCCGAATCTCAATCGGGTCTCGTAAGTTTTTGACCCTCGTTTTTTCGACACGTGGATTTTTACGGTAAAACGGGATTACAATGGCTGGTCTTCGATTTACCATCGCTGGCATGTGGTGCACCAAGGCACTGTTCCATTTCAAATCCATGCATGCATTTCTAAAGGTGGTACGACACTGTTTCTCCATTTCGGACGGATGTTGCACCTTGCACCGTGAATGTTGCACCTTGTAGATATCGATTATTCGGACGACCATAACTTCTGGCTCGTTTAGAGTTACGGGAGCCATAACCTATCAAAACAAAGGCCTCGATGAGTTCTATGGCTTTGACAGTTTTCAGCCGTCAACGGATAGATTAATTCCCAAAAGGGACAACCCAAATCTCAATCGGGTCTCGTAAGTTTTTTACCCTTCGTTTTTTCGACACGTGGATTTTTACGGTAAAACGGGATTACCGTGGCCCGTCTTCGACTTCCCATCGCTGGAGAGTGGTGGACCATGGTACTGTTCTGTTTCAAATCCATGCACGCATTTCTAAAAGTCGTACGACACTGTTTCACCATTTTGGACGGACGTTGCACCTTGCACCGTGGATGTTGCACCCTGTAGATATCGATTATTCGTACGGCCATAACTTCTGGCACGTTTAGAGTTACGGGAGCCATAACCTGTCAAAACAAAGGCCTCGATGAGTTCTACTGCTTTGACAGCTTTCGGTCGTCAACGGATAGATTAATTCCCAAAAAGGACCACCCGAATCTCAATTGGGTCTGGTAAGTTTTTTACCCTTCGTTTTTTCGACACATGGATTTTTACGGTAAAATGGGATTACAGTGGCCCGTCTTCGGCTTCCCATCGCTGGAGAGTGGTGTACCATGGTACTGTTCCGTTTCAAATCCATGGACGCATTTCTAAAAGTCGTACGGCACCGTTTCGCCATTCGGACGGATGTTGCACCCTGTAGATATCGATTATTCGGACGACCATTACTTCTGGCTCGTTTAGAGTTACGGGAGCCATAACCTGTCAAAACGAAGGCCTCGAAGAGTTCTATGGCTTTGACAGCTTTCATCCATCAACGGATAGATTAATGCCCAAAAAGGAAAAACCCGAATCTCAATCGGGTCTCGTAAGTTTTTTACCCTTCGTTTTTTCGACACGTGGATTTTTACGGTAAAACGGGATTACGGTGGCTGGTCTTCGATCTACCATCGCTGGAGTGTGGTGCACCATGGTACTGTTCTGTTTCAAAACCATGCACGCATTTCGAAAAGTCGTACGGCACTGTTTCACCATTTCGGACGGATGTTGCACCTTGCACCGTGGATGTTGCACCCTGTAGATATCGATTATTCGTACGGCCATAACTTCTGGCTCATTTAGAGTTACGGGAGCCATAACTTGTCAAAACGAAGGCCTCGATGAGTTCTACGGCTTTGACATCTTTCATCCGTCAACAGATAGATTAATGCCCAAAAAGGACAACCCGAATCTCAATCGGTTCTCGTAAGTTTTTTACCCTTCGTTTTTTCGACACGTGGATTTTTACGGTAAAACGGGATTACAGTGGTTGGTCTTCGTTTTAACATCGCTGGCGTGTGGTGCACCATGGTACTGTTCCGTTTCAAATCCATGCATGCATTTCTAAAAGTGGTACGACACTGTTTCGCCATTTCGGACGGATGTTGCACCTTGCACCGTGAATGTTGCACCTTGTAGATATCGATTATTCGGACGACCATAACTTCTGGCTCGTTTAGAGTTATGTGAGCCATAACCTGCCAAAACAAAGGCCTCGATGAGTTCTATGGCTTTGACAGCTTTCAGCCGTCAATGGATAGATTAATTCCCAAAAAGGACAACCCGAATCTCAACCGGGTCTCGTAAGTTTTTTACCCTTTGTTTTTTCGACACGTGGATTTTTACGGTAAAACGGGATTACCGTGGCCCGTCTTCGACTTCCCATTGCTGGAGAGTGGTGAACCATGGTACTGTTCTATTTCAAATCCATGCATGCATTTCTAAAAGTCGTACGACACTGTTTCGCCATTTCGGACGGACGTTGCACCTTGCACCGTTGATTGTTGCACCCTGTAGATATCGATTATTCGGACGGCCATAACTTCTGGCTCGTTTAGAGTGACGGGAGCCATAACCTGTCAAAATGAAGGCCTCAATGAGTTATACGGTTTTGACCGCTTTCAGCCGTCAACGGATAGATTAATGCCCAAAAAGGACAACCCGAATCTCAATCGGGTTACGTAAGTTTTTTACCCTTCGTTTTTTCGACACGTGTATTTTTACAGTAAAACGGGATTACAGTGGATGTTCTTCGATTTACCATCGCTGGAGAGTGGTGCACCATGGTACTGTTCCATTTCAAATCTATGCATGTATTTCTAAAAGTCGTATGGCACTGTTTCGCCATTTCGGATGGATGTCGCACCTTGCAACGTGGATGTTGCACCCTCTAGATATCGATTATTCGGACGGCCATAACTTCTGGCTCGTTTAGAGTTACGGGAGCCATAACCTGTCAAAACGAAGGCCTCGATGAGTTGTACGGCTTTGACAGCTTTCAGCCATCAACCGATAGATTAATGCCCAAAAAGGACAACCCGAATCTCAATCGGATCTCGTAAGTTTTTTACCCTTCATTTTTTCGACACGTGGATTTTTACGGTAAAACGGGATTACCGTGGCCCTTCTTCGACTGCCCATCGCTGGAGAGTGGTGCACCACGGTACTGTTCCGTTTCAAATCCATGCACGCATTTCTAGAAGTCGTACGGTACTGTTTCGCCATTTCGAACGGATGTTGCACCTTGCACCGTGGAAGTTTCACCCTGTAGATATCGATTATTCGGACGACCATAACTTCTGGCTCGTTTAGAGTTACGGGAGCCATAACCTGTCAAAACAAAGGCCTCAATGAGTTCTACGGCTTTGACAGTTTTCAGCCATCAACGGATAGATTAATGCCCAAAAAGGACAACCCGAATCTTAATCGGGTCTCGTAAGTTTTTTACCCTTCGTTTTTTCGACACGTGGATTTTTACGGTAAAACGGTATTACGATGGCTCGTCTTCAATATACCATCGCTGGAGTGTTGTGCACCATGGTACTGTTCCGTTTCAAATCCATGCACACATTTCTAAAAGTCGTACGACACTGTTTCGCCATTTCGGAAGGATGTTGCACCTTGCACCGTGGATGTTGCACCCTGTAAATATCGATTATTCGGACGGCCATAACTTCTGGCTCATTTAGAGTTACGGGAGCCATAACTTGTCAAAACAAAGGCCTCGATGAGTTCTACGGCTTTGACAGCATTCATCCGTCAACAGATAGATTAATGCCCAAAAAGGACAACCCGTATCTCAATCGGGTCTCGTAAGTTTTTTACCCTTCGTTTTTTCGACACATGGATTTTTATGGTAAAATGGGATTACGATGACTGGTCTTCGATTTACCATCACTGGCGTGTGGTGCACCATAGTACTGTTCCATTTCAAATCCATGCATGCATTTCTAAAAGTCGTACGGCAATGTTTCGCCATTTCGGACGGATGTTGCACCTTGCACCGTGGATGTTGCACCTTGTAGATATCGATTATTCGGACGACCATAACTTCTGGCTCGTTTAGAATTACGGGAGCCATAACCTGTCAAAACATAGGCCTCAATGAGTTCTACGGCTTTGACAGCTTTCTGCCGTCAACGGATAGATTAATTCCCAAAAAGGACAACCCGAATCTCAATCGGGTCTCGTAAGTTTTTTACCCTTCGTTTTTTCGACACGTGGATTTTTACGGTAAAACGGGATTACTGTGGCCCGTCTTCGACTTTCCATCGCTGGAAAGTGGTGAACCATGGTACTGTTCTGTTTCAAATCCATGCACGCATTTCTAAAAGTCGTACGACACTGTTTCGCCATTTCGGACGGACGTTTCACCTTGCACCGTTGATGTTGCACCCCATAGATATCGATTATTCGGACGGCCATAACTTCTGGCTCGTTTAGATTTACGGGAGCCATAACCTGTCAAAACGAAGGCCTCCATGAGTTCTACGGCTTTGACAGCTTTCAGTCGTCAACGGATAGATTAATGCCCAAAAAGGACAACCCGAATCTCAATCGGGTCTCGTAAGTTTTTACCCTTCGTTTTTTCGACACATGGATTTTTACGGTAAAACGGGATTACGATGGCTGGTCTTCGATTTACCATCGCTGGAGAGTGGTGCACCATGATACTGTTACATTTCAAATCCATGCACGCATTTCTAAAAGTCGTACGGCACTGTTTCGCTATTTCGGACGGATGTTGCACCTTGCACCGTGGATGTTGCACCCTGTAGATATCGATTATTCGGACGGCCATAACTTCTGGCTCGTTTAGAGTTACGGGAGCCATAATCTGTCAAAATGAAGGCCTCGATGAGTTCTATGGCTTTGATAGCTTTCGGTCGTCAACGGATAGATTAATTCCCAAAAAGGACAACCCGAATCTCAATCGGGTGTCGTAAGTTTTTTACCCTTCGTTTTTTCGACACGCGGATTTTTACGGTAAAACGGGATTACAGTGGCCCGTCTTCGGCTTCCCATCGCTGGAGAGTGGGGCACCATGGTACTGTTCCGTTTCAAATCCATGGACGCATTTCTAAAAGTCGTACGGAACCGTTTCTCCATTTCGGACGGATGTTGCACCCTGTAGATATCGATTATTCGGACGACCATAACTTCTGGCTCGTTTAGAGTTACGGGAGCCATAACCTGTCAAAACGAAGGCCTCGATGAGTTCTACCGCTTTGATAGCTTTCAGCCGTCAACGGATAGATTAATGCCCAAAAAGGACAACCCGAATCTCAATCAGGTCTCGTAAGTTTTTTACCCTTCGTTTTTTCGACACGTGGATTTTTACGGTAAAACGGGATTACGGTGGCTGGTCTTCGATCTACCATCGCTGGAGTGTGGTGCACCATGGTACTGTTCCGTTTCAAATCCAAGCATGCATTTCTAAAAGTCATATGGCACTGTTTCGCAATTTCGGACGGATGTTGCACCTTGCACCGTGGATGTTGCACTGTAGATATCGATTATTCGGACGGCCATAACTTCTGGCTCATTTAGAGTTACGGGAGCCATAACTTGTCAAAACGAAGGCCTCGATGAGTTCTACGGCTTTGACATCTTTCATCCGTCAACAGATAGATTAATGCCCAAAAAGGATAACCTGAATCTCAATCGGGTCTCGTAAGTTTTTTACCCTTCGTTTTTTCGACACGTGGATTTTTACGGTAAAACGGGATTAAAATGGCTGGTCTTCGATTTACCATCGCTGGCGAGTGGTGCACCATGGTACTATTCCGTTTCAAATCCATGCAAACATTTCTAAAAGTGGTACGACACTGTTTCTCCATTTCGGATGGATGTTGCACGTTGCACCGTGAATGTTGCACCTTGTAGATATCGATTATTCGGACGACCATAACTTCTGGCTCGTTTAGAGTTACGGGAGCCATAACCTGTCAAAAAAAAGGCCTCGATGAGTTCTATGGCTTTGACAGCTTTCAGCCGTCAACGGATAGATTAATTCCCAAAAAGGACAACCCGAATCTCAATCGGGTCTCGTAAGTTTTTTACCCTTCGTTTTTTCGACACGGGGATTTTTACGGTAAAACGGGATTACCGTGGCCCGTCTTCGACTTCCCATCGCTGGAGAGTGGTGAACCATGGTACTGTTCTGTTTCAAATCCATGCACGCATTTCTAAAAGTCGTACGACATTGTTTCGCCATTTCGGACGGACGTTGCACCTTGCACCGTTGATGTTGCACCCTGTAGATATCGATTATTCGGACGGCCATAACTTCTGGCTCGTTGAGAGTTACGGGAGCCATAACATGTCAAAACGAAGGCCTCGATGAGTTATACGGCTTTGACCGCTTCAGCCGTCAACGGATAGATTAATGCCCAAAAAGGACAACCCGACCTCAATCGGGTCACGTAAGTTTTTTACCCTTCGTTTTTTCGACACGTGTATTTTTACAGTAAAACGGGATTACAGTGGCTGGTCTTCGATTTACCATCGCTGGAGAGTGGTGCACCATGGTACTGTTCCATTTCAAATCTATGCATGTATTTCTAAAAGTCGTACGGCACTGTTTCGCCATTTCGGATGGATGTTGCACCTTGCAATGTGGATGTTGCACCCTCTAGATATCGATTATTCGGACGGCCATAACTTCTGGCTCGTTTAGTGTTACGGGAGCCATAACCTGTCAAAACGAAGGCCACGATGAGTTGTACGGCTTTGACAGCTTTCAGCCATCAACGGATAGATTAATGCCCAAAAAGCACAACCCGAATCTCAATTGGATCACGTAAGTTTCTTACCCTTCATTTTTCGACTCGTGGTTTTTTACGGTAAAATGGGATTACCGTGGCCCATCTTCGACTTCCCATCGCTGGAGAGTGGTGCACCATGGTACTGTTCCGTTTCAAATCCATGCATGCATTTCTAGAAGTCGTACGGTACTGTTTCGCCATTTCGAACGGATGTTGCACCTTGCACCGTGGAAGTTTCCCCCTGTAGATATCGTTTATTCGGACGGCCATAACTTCTGGCTCGTTTAGAGTTACGGGAGCCATAACCTGTCAAAACGAAGGCCTCAATGAGTTCTATGGCTTTGACAGTTTTCAGCCGTCAACGGATAGATTAATGCCCAAAAAGGACAACACGAATCTCAATCGGGTCTCGTAAGTTTTTTACTCTTCATTTTTTCGACACGTGGATTTTTACGGTAAAACGGGATTACGATGGCTCGTCTTCAGTTTACCATCGCTGGAGTTTTATGAACCATGGTACTATTCCGTTTCAAATCCATGCACGCATTTCCAAAAGTCGTACGGCACTGTTTCATCATTTCGGACGGATGTTGCACCTTGCACCGTGGATGTTGCACCCTGTAGATATCAATTATTCGTACGGCCATAACTTCTGGCCCGTTTAGAGTTACGGGAGCCATAACCAGTCAAAATGAAGGCCTCGATGGGTTCTACGGCTTTGACAGCTTTCATCTGTCAACGGATAGATTAATGCCCAAAAAGGACAACCCGAATCCCAATCGGGTCACTTAAGTTTTTTACCCTTCGTTTTTTCGACACGTGGATTTTTACGGTAAAACGAGATTACGGTGGCTGGTCTTCGATTTACCATCGCTGGAGAGTGGTGCACCATGGTACTGTTCCGTTTCAAATATATGCACGCATTTCTAAAAGTCGTACGACACTGTTTCGCCATTTCGGACGGATGTTGCACCCTGTAGATATCGATTATTCGGACGGCCATAACTTCTGGCTCGTTTAGAGTTACGAGAGCCATAACCTGTCAAAACGAAGGCCTCGATGAGTTGTACGGCGTTGACAGCTTTCAGCCATCAACGGATAGATTAATGCCCAAAAAGGACAACCCGAATCTCAATCGGGTCTCGTATGTTTTTTACTCTTCGTTTTTTCGACATGTGGATTTTTACGATAAAACGGGATTACCGTGGCCCGTCTTCGACTTCCCATCGCTGTATAGTGGTGCACCATGGTACTGTTCCGTTTCAAATCCATGCACGTATTTCTAGAAGTCGTACGGTACTGTTTCACCATTTCGAACAGATGTTGCACCTTGCACCGTTGAAGTTTCACCCTGTAGATATCGATTATTCGGACGGCCATAACTTCTGGCTTGTTTCGAGTTACGGGAGTCATAACCTGTCAAAACGAAGGCCTCGATGAGTTCTACGGCTTTGACAGCTTTCAGCCGTCAATGGATAGATTAATGCCCAAAAAGGACAACCCGAATCTCAATCGGGACTCGTAAGTTTTTTACCCTTCGTTTTTTCGACACGTGGAATTTTACGGTAAAACGGGATTACGATGGCGTGTCTTCAATTTACCATCGCTGGAGTGTGGTGCGCCATGGTACTATTCCATTTCAAATCCATGCACGCATTTCTAAAAGTCGTACGACACTGTTTCGC
The DNA here is from genome assembly GCA_030765085.1 of Allium cepa. Taxonomy (NCBI): domain Eukaryota; kingdom Viridiplantae; phylum Streptophyta; class Magnoliopsida; order Asparagales; family Amaryllidaceae; genus Allium; species Allium cepa. The sequence goes on from CM060930.1 coordinate 249,419,829, forward strand.
CATTTCGGACGGATGTTGCACCTTGCACCGTGGATGTTGCACCCTATAGATATCGATTATTCGGACGGCCATAACTTCTGGCTCATTTAGAGTTACGGGAGCCATAACCTGTCAGAACGAAGGCCTAGATGAGTTCTACCGCTTTGACAGCTTTCAGCCGTCAATGGATAGATTAATGCCAAAAAGGACAACCCGAATCTTAATCGGGTCTCGTAAGTTTTTTACCCTTCGTTCCTTCGACACATGGATTTTTACGGTAAAACGGGATTACCGTGGCCCGACTTAGACTTCCCATCGCTGGAGAGTGGTGCACCATGGTACTGTTCATTTTCAAATCCATGCACGCATTTCTAAAAGTCGTACGGTACTGTTTCGCCATTTCGAACGGATGTTGCACCTTGCACCGTGGAAGTTGCACCCTGTAGATATCGATTATTCGGATGGCCATAACTTCTGGCTCGTTTAGGGTTACAGGAGCCATAACCTGTCAAAACGAAGGCCTCTATGAGTTCTACGGCTTTGACAGCTTTCAGCCGTCAACGGATAGATTAATGCCCAAAAGGACAATCCGAATTTCAATCGGGTCTCGTAAGTTTTTTACCCTTTGTTTTTTCGACACATGGATTTTTACAGTAAAATGGGATTACGATGGCTGGTCTTCGATTTAACATCGCTGGAGTGTGGTGCACCATGGTACTGTTCCGTTTCAAATCCATGCACACATTTCTAAAAGTCGTACGGCACTGTTTCTCCATTTCGGACGGATGTTGCACCATGCACCGTGGATGTTGCACCCTGTAGATATCGATTATTCGGACGGCCATAACTTCTGGCTCGTTTAGAGTTACGGGAGCCATAACCTGTCAAAACGAAGGCCTCGATGAGTTATACGGCTTTGACAGCTTTCAGCCATCAACGGATAGATTAATGCCCAAAAAGGACAACCCGAATCTCAATCGGGTCTCGAAGGTTTTTTACCCTTCGTTTTTTCGACACGTGGATTTTTACGGTAAAACGGGATTACGATGGCTGGTCTTCGATTTACCATCGCTGGAGTGTGGTGCACCATGGTACTGTTCCGTTTCAAATCCATGCACGCATTTCTAAAAGTCATTCGGCAATGTTTCGCCATTTCGGACGGATGTTGCACCTTGCACCGTGGATGTTGGACCCTGTAGAAATCGATTATTCGGACGGCCATAACTTCTAGCTCGTTTAGAGTTACGGGAGCCATAGCCTATTAAAACGAAGGCCTCGATGATTTCTACGGCTTTGACAGCTTTCAGCCATCAACGGATAGATTAATGCCCAAAAAGGACAACCCGAATCTCAATCGGGTCTCGTAAGTTTTTTACCCTTCGTTTTTTCGACACGTGTATTTTTATGGTAAAACAGGATTATCGTGGCTGGTCTTCGATTTACCATCGATGGAGAGTGATGCACCATGGTACTGTTCCATTTCAAATCCATGCACGCATTTCTAAAAGTTGTACGGCACCGTTTCGCCATTTCGGATGGATGTTGCACCTTGCACCGTGGATGTTGCACCCTGTAGATATCGATTATTTAGACGGGCATAACTTCTGGCTCGTTTAGAGTTACGGGAGTCATAACCAGTCAAAACGAAGGCCTCAATTAGTTCTATGGCTTTGATAGCTTTCAGCCGCCAACGGATAGATTAATGCCCAAAAAGGACAACCCGAATCTCAATCGGGTCACGTAAGGTCTTTACCCTTCGTTTTTTCGACACGTGTATTTTTACGGTAAAACGGGATTATCGTGGCTGGTCTTCGATTTACCATCGCTGGAGAGTGGTGCATCATGGTACTGTTCCGTGTCAAATCCATGCACGCATTTTTAAAAGTCGTACGTCACTGTTTCGCCATTTCGGACGGATGTTGCACCTTGCACCGTGGATGTTGCACCCTGCAGATATCAGTTATTCAGACGGGCATAACTTCTTGCTCGTTTAGAGTTACGGGAGTCATAACCTGTCAAAACGAAGGCCTCGATGAGTTCTACTGGTTTAACAGCATTCAGCCGTCAACGGATAGATTAATGCCCAAAAAGGACAACCCGAATATCAATCGGGTCTCGTAAGTTTTTTACCCTTCGTTTTCTCGACACGTGGATTTTTACGGTAAAACGGGATTACGATGGCTCGTCTTCGATTTACCATCGCTAGAGTGTGGTGCACCATGGTACTATTCCATTTCAAATCCATGCATGCATTTCTAAAAGTCGTACGACACTGTTTCGCCATTTCGGACGGATGTTGCACCTTGCACCGTGGAAGTTGCACCCTGTAGATATCGATTATTCGGATGGCCATAACTTCTGGCTCGTTTAGAGTTACAGGAGCCATAACCTGTTAAAACTAAGGCCTCGATGATTTCTACGGCTTTGACAGCTTTCAGCCGTCAACGGGTAGATTAATGCCCAAAAAGGACAACCCGAATCTCAATCGGGTCTCGTAAGTTTTTTACCCGTCGTTTTTTCGACACGTGGATTTTTACGGTAAAACGGATTAACGTGGCCCGCCTTCGATTTCCCATCGCTGGAGAGTGGTGCACCATGGTACTATTCCGTTTCAAATCCATGCACGCATTTTTAAAAGTCGTACGGAATTGTTTCTCCATTTCGGACGGATGTTGCACCTTGCACCGTGGATGTTGCACCCTTTAGATATCGATTATTCAGACGGGCTGAACTTTTAGCTTGTTTAGAGTTATGGGAGTCATAACCTGTCAAAACGAAGGCCTCGATGAGTTCTACGGCGTCGACAGCTTTCAGCCGTCAACGGATAGATTAATGCCCAAAAAGGACAATCCGAATCTCAATCGGGTCTCGTAAGTTTTTTACCCTTCGTTTTTCGACACGTGGATTTTTACGGTAAAACGGGATTACGATGGCTCGTCTTCGATTTACCATCGCTGGAGTGTGGTGCACCATGATACTGTTCCGTTTCAAATCCATGCACGCATTTCTAAAAGTCGTACGGCACTGTTTCGCCATTTCGGACGGATGTTGCACCTTGCACCGTGGATGTTGCACCCTGTAGATATCGATTATTCGGACGGCCATAACTTCTGCCTCGTTTAGAGTTACGGGAGCCATAACTTGTCAAAACGAAGGTCTCGATGAGTTCTACGGCTTTGACAGCTTTCAGCCGTCAACGGATAGATTAATGCCCAAAAGGACAACCCGAATCTCAATCGGGTCTCGTAAGTTTTTTACCCTTCGCTTTTTCGACACGTGGATTTTTACGGTAAAACGGGATTACGATGGCTCGTCTTCGATTTACCATCGCTGGAGTGTGGTGCACCATGGCACTATTCTGTTTCAAATCCATGCATGCATTTCTAAAAGTCGTACGACACTGTTTCGCCATTTCGGACGGATGTTGCACCTTGCACCGTGGAAGTTGCACCCTGTAGATATCGATTATTCGGATGGCCATAACTTCTGGCTCGTTTAGAGTTACAGGAGCCATAACCTGTTAAAACTAAGGCCTCGATGATTTCTATGGCTTTGACAGCTTTCAGCCGTCAACGGATAGATTAATGCCCAAAAAGGACAACCCGAATCTCAATCGGGTCTCGTAAGTTTTTTACCCTTCGTTTTTTCGACACGTGTATTTTTATGGTAAAACGGGATTATCGTGGCTGGTCTTCGATTTACCATCGATGGAGAGTGATGCACCATGGTTTCCATTTCAAATCCATGCACGCATTTCTAAAAGTCGTACGGCACCGTTTCGCCATTTCGGGCAGATGTTGCACCTTGCACCGTGGATGTTGCACCCTGTGGATATCGATTATTCAGACGGGCATAACTTCTGGCTCGTTTAGAGTTACGGGAGTCATAACCTGTCAAAACGAAGGACTCAATGAGTTCTACGGCTTTGACAGCTTTCAGCCGCCAACGGATAGATTAATGCACAAAAAGGACAACCCGAATCTCAATCGGGTCACGTAAGGTTTTTGCCCTTCGTTTTTTCGACACGTATATTTTTACGGTAAAACGGGATTATCGTGGCTGGTCTTCGATTTACCATCGCTGGAGTGTGGTGCGTCGTGGTAATGTTCCGTGTCAAATCCATGCACGCATTTCTAAAAGTCGTACGGCACTGTTTCGCCATTTCGTACGGATGTTGCACCTTGCACCGTGGATGTTGCACCCTGTAGATATCGATGAATTCTACTGGTTTAGAGTTATAACCTGTCAAAACGAAGGCCTCGATGAATTCTACTGGTTTAACAGCTTTCAGCCGTCAACGGATAGATTAATGCCCGAAAACGACAACCCGAATATCAATCGGGTCTCGTATGTTTTTTACCCTTCGTTTTTTCGACACGTAGATTTTTACGGTAAAACGGGATTACTATGGCTCGTCTTCGATTTAACATCGCTGGAGTGTGGTGCACCATGGTACTATTCCGTTTCAAATCCATGCATGCATTTCTAAAAGTCGTACGACACTGTTTCACCATTTCGGACGGATGTTGCACCTTGCACTGTGGATGTTGCACCCTGTAGATATCGATTATTCGGACGGCCATAACTTCTGGCTCGTTTAGAGTTAGGGGAGCCATAACCTGTCAAAATGAAGGCCTCGATGAGTTCTACGGCTTTGACAGCTTTCAGCCATCAACGGATAGATTAATGCCCAAAAAGGACAACCCGAATCTCAATCGGGTCTCGTAAGTTTTTTACCCTTCATTTTTTTGACACGTGTATTTTTACCGTAAAACGGATTACCGTGGGCCGCCTTCGATTTCCCATCGCTGGAGAGTGGCGCACCATGGTACTATTCCGTTTCAAATCCATGCACGCATTTTTAAAAGTCGTACGGAACTATTTCGCCATTTCGGACGGATGTTGCACCTTGCACCGTGGATGTTGCACCCTTTAGATATCGATTATTCAGAAGGGCATAACTTCTGGCTTGTTTAGAGTTACGGGAGTCATAACCTGTCAAAACGAAGTTCTCGATGAGTTCTACGGCTTTGACAGCTTTTAGCCATTAACGGATAGATTAATGCCCAAAAAGGACAATCCGACTCTCAATCGGGTCTCGTAAGTTTTTTACTCTTCGTTTTTTGACACGTGGATTTTTACGGTAAAACGGGATTACGATGGTTCGTCTTCGATTTACCATCGCTGGAGTGTGGTGCACCATGGTACTGTTCCGTTTCAAATCCATGCACGCTTTTCTAAAAGTCGTACGGCACTGTTTCGCCATTTCGTACGGATGTTGCACCTTGCACCGTGGATGTTGCACCCTGTAGATATCGATTATTCGGACGGCCATAACTTCTGGCTCGTTTAGAGTTACGGGAGCCATAACCTGTCAAAACGAAGGCCTCGATGAGTTCTACGGCTTTGACAGCGTTCAGCGATAAACGGATAGATTAATGCCCAAAAAGGACAACCCGAATCTCAATCGGGTCTCGTAAGTTTTTTACCCTTCGTTTTTTCGACACGTGGATTTTTACGGTAAAACGGGATTACGATGGCTGGTCTTCGATTTACCATCGCTGGCATGTGGTGCACCATGGTACCGTTCCGTTTCAAATCCATGCATGCATTTCTAAAAGTCGTACGGCATTGTTTCGCCATTTCGGACGGATGTTGCACCTTGCACCGTGGATTTTGCACCCTGTAGATATTGATTATTCGGACGGCCATAACTTCTGGCTCGTTTAGAGTTACGGGAGCCATAACCTGTCAAAACAAAGTCCTCGATGAGTTCTATGGCTTTGACAGCTTTCAGCGGTCAACGGATAGATTAATGCCCAAAAAGGACAACCCGAATCTCAATCGGGTCTCGTAAGTTTTTTACCCTTTGTTTTTTCGACACGTGGATTTTTACGGTAAAACGGGATTACGATGGTTGTTCTTCGATTTACCATCGCTGGCGTGTGGTGCACCATGGTACTGTTCCATTTCAAATCCATGCATGCATTTCTAAAAGTCGTACGGCACTGTTTCGCTATTTCGGACGGATGTTGCACCTTGCACCGTGGATTTTGCACCCTGTAGATATCGATTATTCGGACGGCCATAACTTCTAGCTCGTTTAGAGTTACGGGAGCCATAACCTGTCAAAACAAAGTCCTCGATGAGTTCTATGTCTTTGATAGCTTTCAGCGGTCAACGGATAGATTAATGCCCAAAAAGGACAACCCGAATCTCAATCGGGTCTCGTAAGTTTTTTACCCTTCGTTTTATCGACACGTGGATTTTTACGGTAAAACGGGATTACGATGGCTGTTCTTCGACTTACCATCGCTGGCGTGTGGTGCACCATGGTACTGTTCCATTTCAAATCCATGCATGCATTTTTAAAAGTCGTACGGCACTGTTTCGCTATTTCGTACGGATGTTGCACCTTGCACCGTGGATGTTGCACCCTGTAGATATCGATTATTCGGACGGCCATAACTTCTGGCTCGTTTAGAGTTACGGGAGCCATAACATGTCAAAACGAAGGCCTCGATGAGTTCTACGGCTTTGACAGCTTTCAGCCGTCAACGGACAGATCAATGCCCAAAAAGAACAACCCGAATCTCAATCGGGCCTCGTAAGTTTTTTACCCTTCGTTTTTTCGACACGTGGATTTTTACGGTAAAACGAGATTACGGTGGCTGGTCTTTGGTTTATCATCGCTGGAGAGTGATGCACCATGGAATTGTTCCGTTTCAAATCCATGCACGCATTTCTAAAAGTCGTACGGCACTGTTTCGCCATTTCGGACGGATGTTGCACCTTGCACCGTGGATGTTGCACCCTGTAGATATCGATTATTCAGACGGGCATAACTTCTGGCTCGTTTAGAGTTACGGGAGTCATAACCTGTCAAAACGAAGGCCTCGATGAGTTCTACGGCTTTGACACCTTTTAGCCGTCAACGGATAGATTAATGCTCAAAAAGGACAACCCGAATCTCAATTGGGTCACGTAAGTTTTTTACCCTTCGTTTTTTCGGCACGTATATTTTTACGGTAAAACTGGATTATCGTGGCTGGTCTTCGATTTACCATCGTTGGAGAGTAGTGCACCATGGTACTATTCCGTTTCAAATCCATGCATGCATTTCTAAAAGTCGTACGGCACTGTTTCGCAATTTCGGATGGATGTTGCACCTTGCACCGTGGATGTTGCACCCTGTAGATATCGATTAATCAAACGGGCATAACTTCTGGCTCGTTTAGATTTACGGGAGTCATAACCTGTTAAAACGAAGGCTTTGATGAGTTCTACGGCTTAGACAGCTTTCAGCCATCAACGAATAGATTAATGCTCAAAAAGGAAAACCCGAATCTCAATCGGGTCTCGTAAGTTTTTTACCCTTCGTTTTTTCGACACGTGGATTTTTACGGTAAACGGGATTACGATGGCTCGTCTTCGATTTACCATCGCTGGAGTGTGGTGCACCATGGTACTGTTCCGTTTCAAGTCCATGCACGCATTTCTAAAAGTCGTACGTCACTGTTTCGCCATTTCGGACGGATGTTGCACCTTGCACCGTGGATGTTGCACCCTGTAGATATCGATTATTCGGACGGCCATAACTTCTGGCTCGTTTATAGTTACGGGAGTCAAAACCTGTCAAAACGAAGATCTCGATGAGTTATACGGCTTTTACCGCTTTCAGCCGCCAACGGATAGATTAATGCCCAAAAAAGACAACCCAAATCTCAATTGGGTCTCGTAAGTTTTTTACCCTTCGTTTTTTCGACACATGGATTTTTACGATAAAACGGGATTACGGTGGCTGGTCTTTGGTTTACCATCGCCGGTGAGTGGTGCACCATGGTACCGTTCCGTTTAAAATCCATGCACGCATTTCTAAAAATCGTACGACACTGTTTCGCCATTTCGGACGGATGTTGCACCTTGCACCGTGGATGTTGCACCCTGTAGATATCGATTATTCAGACGGGCATAACTTCTGGCTCGTTTAGAGTTACGGGAGTCATAACCTGTCAAAACGAAGGCCTCGATGAGTTCCACGGCTTTGACAGCTTTCAGCCGTCAATGGATTGATTAATGCCCAAAAAGGACAACCCGAATCTCAATCGGGTCACGTAAGTTTTTTACCCTTCGTTATTTCGACACGTGTATTTTTACGGTAAAACGGGATTATCGTGGTTGGTCTTCGATATACCATCGCTGGAGAGTGGTGCACCATGGTACTGTTCCGTTTCAAATCCATGCACGATTTCTAAAAGTCGTACGGCACTGTTTCGCCATTTCGGACGGATGTTGCACATTGCACCATGGATGTTGCACCCTGTAGATATCGCTTATTAGGACGGCCATAACTTCTGGCTCGTTTAGAGTTACGGGAGCCATAACCTGTCAAAACGAAGGCCTCGATGAGTTCTACGACTTTGACAGCTTTCATCCGTCAACGGATAGATTAATGCCCAAAAAGTACAACCCGAATCTCAATCGGGCCTCGTAAGTTTTTTACCCTTCGTTTTTTCGACACGTGGATTTTTACGGTGAAACGGGATTACGGTGGCTGGTCTTTGGTTTACCATCGCTGGAGAGTGGTGCACCATGGTACTGTTCCGTTTCAAATCCGTGCATGCATTTCTAAAAGTCGTACGACACTGTTTCGCCATTTCGGACTGATGTTGCACCTTACACCGTGGATGTTGCACCCTGTAGATATCGATTATTCGGACGGCCATAACTTCTGGCTCGTTTAGAGTTACGGGAACCATAACCTGTCAAAACGAAGGGCTCGATGAGTTCTACGGCTTTGACTGCTTTCAACCGTCAACGGATAGATTAATGTCCAAAAAAGACAACCCGAATCTCAATTGGGTCTCGTAAGTTTTTTACCCTTCGTTTTTTCGACACGTGGATTTTTACGATAAAACGGGATTACGGTGGCTGGTCTTTGGTTCACCATCGCTGGAGAGTGGTGCACCATGGTACCGTTCCGTTTAAAATCCATGCACGCATTTCTAAAAATCGTATGACACTGTTTCGCCATTTCGGACGGATGTTGCACCTTGCACCGTGGATGTTGCACACTGTAGCTATCGATTATTCAGACGGGCATAACTTCTGGCTCGTTTAGAGTTACGGGAGCCATAACCTGTCAAAACGAAGGCCTCGATGAGTTCTACGGCTTTGACAGCTTTCAGCCGTCAACGGATAGATTAATGCCCAAAAAGGACAACCCGAATCTCAATCGGGTCTCGTAAGTTTTTTAACCTTCGTTATTTCGACACGTGTATTTTTACGGTAAAACGGGATTATCGTGGTTGGTCTTCGATATACCATCGCTGGAGAGTGGTGCACCTTGGTACTGTTCCGTTTCAAATCCATGCATGATTTCTAAAAGTCGTACGACACTATTTCGCCATTTCGGACGGATGTTGCACCTTGCACCATGGATGTTGCACCCTGTAGATATCGCTCATTAGGACAGCCATAACTTCTGGCTCGTTTAGAGTTACGGGAGCCATAACCTGTCAAAACGAAGGCCTCGATGAGTTCTACGGCTTTGACAGCTTTCAGCCATCAACGGATAGATTAATGCCCAAAAAGTACAACCCGAATCTCAATCGGGTCTCGTAAGTTTTTTACCCTTCGTTTTTTCGACACGTGGATTTTTACGGTGAAACGGGATTACGGTGGCTGGTCTTTGGTTTACCATCGCTGGAGAGTGGTGCGCCATGGTACTGTTCTGTTTCAAATCCATGCACGCATTTCTAAAAGTCGTACGACACTGTTTCGCCATTTCGGACGGATGTTGCACCTTGCACCGTGGATGTTGCACCCTGTAGATATCGATTATTCGGACGGCCATAACTTCTGGCTCGTTTAGAGTTACGGGAGCTATAACCTGTCAAAACGAAGGCATCGATGAGTTCTACGGCTTTGACAGCTTTTAGCCGTCAACGGATAGAGTAATGCCCAAAAAAGACAACCCGAATCTCAATCGGGTCTCGTATGTTTTTTAACCTTCGTTTTTTCGACACGTGGATTTTTACGGTAAAACGGGATTACGGCGGCTGGTCTTTGGTTTACCATCGCTGAAGTGTGGTGCACCATGTTACTGTTCCGTTTCAAATCCATGCATGCATTTCTAAAAGTCGTAAGGCACCGTTTCACAATTTCGGACGGATGTTGCACCTTGCACCGTGGATGTTGCACACTGTAGCTATCGATTATTCAGACGGGCGTAACTTCTGGCTCGTTTAGAGTTACGGGAGTCATAACCTGTCAAAACGAAGGCCTCGATGAGTTCTACGGCTTTGACAGCTTTCAGACGTCAACGGATTGATTAATGCCCAAAAAGGACAACCCGAATCTCAATCGGGTCACGTAAGTTTTTTACCCTTCATTATTTCGACACGTGTGTTTTTACGGTAAAACGGGATTATCGTGGTTGGTCTTCGATTTACCATCGCTGGAGAGTGGTGCACCATGGTACTGTTCCGTTTCAAATCCATGCACGATTTCTAAAAGTCGTACGGCACTGTTTCGCCATTTCGGACGGATGTTGCACCTTGCACCATGGATGTTGCACCCTGTAGATATCGCTTATTAGAACGGCCATAACTTCCGGCTCGTTTAGAGTTACGGGAGCCATAACCTGTCAAAACGAAGGCCTCGATGAGTTCTACGGCTTGGACTGCTTTCAACCGTCAACAGATAGATTAATGCCCTAAAAGGACAACCCGAATCTCAATCGGTTCTCGTAAGTTTTTTACCCTTCGTTTTTTCGACACGTGGATTTTTACGGTGAAACGGGATTACGGTGGCTGGTCTTTGGTTTACCATCGCTGGAGAGTGGTGCACCATGTTACTGTTCCGTTTCAAATCCATGCACGCATTTCTAAAAGTCGTACGACACTGTTTCGCCATTTCGGACGGATGTTGCACCTTGCACCGTGGATGTTGCACCCTGTAGATATCGATTATTCGGACGGCCATAACTTCTGGCTCGTTTAGAGTTACGGGAGCCATAATCTGTCAATACGAAGGCCTCGATGAGTTCTACGGCTTTTACAGCTTTTAGCCGTCAACAGATAGAGTAATGCCCAAAAAAGACAACCCGAATCTCAATCGGGTCTCGTAAGTTTTTTACCCTTCGTTTTTTCGACACGTGGATTTTTACGGTAAAACGGGATAACGGCGGCTGGTCTTTGGTTTACCATTGCTGGAGAGTGGTGCACTATGGTACTGTTCCGTTTCAAATCCATGCACGCATTTCTAAAAGTCGTACGACACTGTTTCGCAATTTCGGACGTATGTTGCACCTTGCACCGTGGATGTTGCACTCTGTAGATATTGATTATTCAGACGGGCATAACTTCTGCCTCGTTTAGAGTATAACCTGTCAAAACGAAGGCCTCGATGAGTTCTACGGCTTTGACAGCTTTCAGCCATCAACGGATAGATTAATGCCCAAAAAGGACAACCCGAATCTCAATTGGGTCACGTAAGTTTTTTACCCTTCGTTTTTTCGACACGTGTATTTTTACGGTAAAACGGGATTATCATGGCTGGTCTTCGATTTACCATCGCTGGAGAGTAGTGCACCATGGTACTGTTCTGTTTCAAATCCATGCATGCATTTCTAAAAGTCGTACGGCACTGTTTCGCCATTTCGGACGGATGTTGCACCTTGCACCGTGGATGTTGCACCCTGTAGATATCGATTATTCAGACGGGCATAACTTTTGGCTCGTTTAGATGTACGGGAGTCATAACCTGTCAAAACGAAGGCTTTGATGAGTTCTACGGCTTTGACAGCTTTCAGCCATCAACGGATATATTAATGCGCAAAAAGGACAACCCGAATCTCAATCGGGTCTCGTAAGTTTTTTACCCTTCGTTTTTTCGACACGTGTATTTTTATGGTAAAACGGGATTATCGTGGCTGGTCTTCGATTTACCATCGCTGGAGAGTGGTTCACCATGGTACTATTCCGTTTCAAATCCATGCACGCATTTCTAAAAGTCGTACGGCACTGTTTCGCCATTTCGGACGGATGTTGCACCTTGTACCGTGGATGTTGCACCCTGTAGATATCGATTATTCAGACGGGCATAACTTCTGGCTCGTTTAGAGTTACGGGAGTCATAACCCATCAAAACGAAGGAATAGATGAGTTCTACGACTTTGACATCATTCAGCCATCAACGGATAGATTAATCCCCAAAAAGGACAACCCGAGTCTCAATCGGGTCTCGTAAGTTTTTTACCCTTCGTTTCTTCGACACGTGGATTTTTACGATAAAACGAGATTACGATGGCTCGTCTTCGATTTACCATCGCTGGAGTTTGGTGCACCATGGTACTGTTTCGTTTCAAATCCATGCACGCATTTCTAAAAGTCGTACGACACTATTTCGCCATTTCGGATGGATGTTGCACCTTGCACCATGGATGTTGCACCATATAAATATCGATTATTCGGACGGCCATAACTTCTGGCTCGTTTAGAGTTACGGGAGCCATAACCTTTCAAAACGAAGGCCTCGATGAGTTCTACGGCTTTGACCGCTTTCAGCCGTCAACGGATAGATTAATGCCCGAAAAGGCAACCCGAATCTTAATTGGGTCTCGTAAGTTTTTTACCCTTCATTTTTTGGACACGTGGATTTTTACGGTAAAACGGGATTACCATGGCCCGTCTTCGATTTCCCATCGCTGGAGAGTGGTGCACCATGGATCCTTTCCATTTCAAATCCATGCATGCATTTTTAAAAGTCGTACGGCACTGTTTAGCCATTTCAGACGGATGTTGCACCTTGCACCGTGGATGTTAAACCCTGTAGATATCGATTATTTAGACGGCCATAACTTCTGGCCCGTTAAGAGTTACGGGAGCCACAACCTGTCAAAACGAAGGCCTCGATGAGTTCTACGGCTTTAATAGTTTTCAGCCATCAACGGATTGATTAATGCCCAAAAAGGACAACCCGAATCTCAATCGGGTCTCGTAAGTTTTTTACCCTTCGTTTTTTCGACACGTGGATTTTTACGGTAAAACGGGATTACGATGACTGGTCTTCGATTTACCATCGCTGGAGTGTGGTGCACCATGGTACTATTCCGTTTCAAATCCATGCACGCATTTCTAAAAGTCGTACGGCACTGTTTCGTCATTTCGGACAGATGTTGCACCTTGCACCGTGGATGTTGCACCCTGTAGATATCGATTATTCGGACGACCATAACTTCTGGCTCGTTTAGAGTTACGGGAGCCATAACCTGTCAAAACGAAGGCCTCGATGAGTTCTACGGCTTTGATAGCTTTCAGTAGTCAACGGATAGATTAATGCCCAAAAAGGACAACCCGAATCTCAATCGGGTCTCGTAAGTTTTTTACCCTCCGTTTTTTCGACACGTGGATTTTTACGGTAAAACGGGATTACGATGGCTGGTCTTCGATTTACCATCGCTGGAGTGTCGTGCACCATGGTACTGTTCCGTTTCAAATCCATGCACGCATTTCTAAAATTCGTACGGCACTGTTTCGCCATTTCGGACGGATGTTGCACCTTGTAACGTGGATGTTGCACCCTTTAGATATCGATTATTCAGACGGGCATAACTTCTGGCTCGTTTAGATGTACAGGAGTCATAACCTGTCAAAACGAAGGCTTGGATGAGTTCTACGGCTTTGACAGCTTTCAGCCATCAACGGATATATTAATGCGCAAAAAGGACAACTCGAATCTCAATCGGGTCTCGTAAGTTTTTAACCCTTCGTTTTTTCGACACGTGTATTTTTACGGTAAAACGGGATTATCGTGGCTGGTCTTCGATTTACCATCGCTGGAGAGTGGTTCACCATGGTACTATTCCGTTTCAAATCCATGCACGCATTTCTAAAAGTCGTACGGCACTGTTTCGCCATTTCGGACGGATGTTGCACCTTGCACCGTGGATGTTGCACCCTGTAGATATCGATTATTCGGACGGCCATAACTTCTGGCTCGTTTAGAGTTACCGGAGCCATAACCTGTCAAAACGAAGGCCTCGATGAGTTCTACGGCTTTGACAGCTTTCAGCCGTCAACGGATAGATTAATGCCAAAAAGTACAATCCGAATCTCAATCTGGTAACGTAAGTTTTTTACCCTTCGTTTTTTCAACACGTATATTTTTACGGTAAAACGGGATTATCTAGGCTGGTCTTCAATTTACGATCGCTGGAGAGTGGTTCACCATGGCACTATTCCGTTTCAAATCCATGCACGCAATTCTAAAAGTCGTACGGCACTGTTTCGCCCTTTCGGACGGATGTTGCACCTTGTACCGTGGATGTTGCACCCTGTAGATATCGATTATTCAAACGGGCATAACTTCTGGCTCGTTTAGAGTTATGGGAGTCATAACTTGTCAAAACGAAGGCCTCGATGAGTACTACGTCTTTGATAGCATTCAACCGTCAACGGTAGATTAATGCCCAAAAAGGACAACCCGAATCTCAATCGGGTCTCGTAAGTTTTTTACCCTTCGTTTTTTCGACTCGTGGATTTTTACGGTAAAACGGGATTACGATGGCTCGTCTTCGATTTACCATCGCCGGAGCGTGGTGCACCATGGTACTGTTCCGTTTCAAATCCATGCACGCATTTCTAAAAGTCGTAAGACACTGTTTCGCCATTTCGGATGGATGTTGCACCTTGCACCGTGGATGTTGCACCATATAAATATCGATTATTCGGACGGCCATAGCTTCTGGATCGTTTAGAGTTACGGGAGCCATAACCTGTCAAAACGAAGGCCTCGGTGAGTTCTACGGGTTTGACCGCTTTCAGCCGTCAACGGATAGATTAATGCCCATAAAGGACAAGCCGAATCTCAATCGGGTCTCGTAAGTTTTTTACCCTTCGTTTTTTTGACACGTAGATTTTTATGGTAAAACGGGATTACCATAGCCCATCTTCGATTTCCCATCGCTGGAGAGTGGTGCACCATGGATCCTTTCCATTTCAAATCCATGCACGCATTTTTAAAAGTCGTACGGCACTGTTTCGCCATTTCGGACGGATGTTGCACCTTGCACCGTGGATGTTGCACCCTGTAGATATCGATTATTCAGACGACCATAACTTCTGGCTCGTTAAGACTTACGGGAGCCATAACCTGTCAAAACGAAGGCCTCGATGAGTTCTATGGCTTTGGCAGCTTTCAGCCATCAACGGATAGATTAATGCCCAAAAAGGACAACCCGAATCTCAATCAGGTCTCGTAAGTTTTTTACCCTTCGTTTTTTCGACACGTGGATTTTTACGGTAAAACGGGATTACGGTGGCTGGTCTTTGGTTTACCATCACTGGAGAGTGGTGCACCATGGTACTGTTCCGTTTCAAATCCATGCACGCATTTCTAAAAGTCGTACGGCACTGTTTCGTCATTTCGGACGGATGTTGCACCTTGCACCGTGGATGTTGCACCCTGTAGATATCGATTATTCGGATGGCCATAACTTCTGGCTCGTTTAGAGTTACGGGAGCCATAACCTGTCAAAACGAAGGCCTCGATGAGTTCTACGGCTTTAACCGCTTTCAGCCGTCAACGGATAGATTAATGCCCAAAAACGACAACCCGAATCTCAATCGGGTCTCGTACGTTTTTTACCCTTCGTTTTTTCGACACGTGGATTTTTACGGTAAAACGGGATTACGATGGCTCGTCTTCGATTTACCATCGCTGTAGTGTGGTGCACCATGGTACTGTTCTGTTTCAAATCCATGCACGCATTTCTAAAAGTCGTACGGCCCTGTTTCGCCATTTTGGACGGATGTTGCACCTTGCACCGTGGATGTTGCACCCTGTAGATATCGATTATTCGGACGGCCATAACTTCTGGCTCGTTTATAGTTACGGGAGCCATAACTTGTAAAAACGAAGGCATCGATGAGTTCTACGGCTTTGACAGCTTTCAGCCGTCAACGGATAGAGTAATGCCCAAAAAGGACAACCTGAATCTCAATCGGGTCTCGTAAGTTTTTACCCTTCGTTTTTTTGACACGTGGATTTTTACGGTCAAACGGGATTACGATAGCTGATCTTCGATTTACCATCGCTAGAGTATGGTGCACCATGGTACTGTTCCGTTTCAAATCCATGCACGCATTTCTAAAAGTCGTACGGCACTGTTTCGCCATTTCGGACGGATGTTGCACCTTGCACCGTGGAAGTTGCACCCTGTAGATATCGATTATTCGGACGACCATAACTTCTGGCTCATTTAGAGTTACAGGAGCCATAACCTGTCAAAACGAAGGCCTCGATGAGTTCTACGGCTTTGACAGCTTTCAGCTGTCAACGGATAGATTAGTGCCCAAAAAGGACAACCCGAATCTCAATCGGGTCTCGTAAGTTATTTACACTTCGATTTTTCGACACGTGGATTTTTACGGTAAAATGGGATTACGGTGGCTGGTCTTTGGTTTACCATCACTGGAGAGTAGTGCACCATGGTACTGTTCCATTTCAAATCCATGCACACATTTCTAAAAGTCGTACGACACTGTTTCACCATTTCGGACGGATGTTGCACCTTGCACCGTGGATGTTGCACCCTGTAGATATCGATTATTCGGACGGCCATAACTTCTGGCTCGTTTAGAGTTACAGAAGACATAACCTGTCAAAACGAAGGCCTCGATGAGTTCTACGGCTTTGACAGCTTTCAGCCGTCAACGGATAGATTAATGCCCAAAAAGGACAACCCGAATCTCAATCTGGTCACGTAAGTTTTTTACCCTTCTTTTTTCGACACGTGTATTTTTACGGTAAAACGGGATTATCGTGGCTGGTCTTCGATTTACCATCGCTGGAGAGTGGTTCACCATGGTACTATTCCATTTCAAATCCATGCACGCATTTCTAAAAGTCGTACGACACTGTTTTGCCATTTCGGACGGATATTGCACCTTGTACCGTGGATGTTGCACCCTGAAGATATCGATTATTCAGACGGGCCTAACTTCTGGCTCGTTTAGAATTACGGGAGTCATAACCTGTCAAAACGAAGGCCTCGATGAGTTCTACGGCTGCCCAAGTAGGACAACCCGAATCTCAATCGGGTCTCGTAAGTTTTTTACCCTTCTTTTTTCAACACGTTGATTTTTACGGCAAAACGGGATTACGATGGCTCGTCTTCGATTTACCATCGCTGGAGTTTGGTGCACCATGGTACTGTTCCGTTTCAAATCCATGCACGCATTTCTAAAAGTCGTACGACACTTTTTCGCCATTTCGGACGGATGTTGCACCTTGCACCGTGGATGTTGCACCATATAAATATCGATTATTCGGACGGCCATAACTTCTGGCTCGTTTAGAGTTACGGGAGCCATAACCTGTGAAAACGAAGGCCTCGATGAGTTCTACGGCTTTGACCACTTTCATCCGTCAACGGATAGATTAATGCCCAAAAAGGACAACTCGAATCTCAATCAGGTCTCGTAATCTTTTTACCCTTCGTTTTTTCGACACGTGGATTTTTACGGTAAAACGGGATTACCGTGGCCCGTCTTCGATTTCCCATCGCTGGAGAGTGGTGCACCATGGATCCTTTCCATTTCAAATCCATGCACGCATTTTTAAAAGTCGTACGACACTGTTTCGCCATTTCGGACGGATGTTGCACCTTGCACCGTGGATGTTGCACCCTGTAGATATCGATTATTCAGACGACCGTAACTTTTGGCTCGTTAAGACTTACGGGAGCCATAACCTGTCAAAACGAAGGCCTCGATGAGTTCTACGACTTTGACAGCTTTCAGCCATCAACGGAAAGATTAATGCCCAAAAAGGACAACCCGAATCTCAATCGGGTCTCGTAAGTTATTTACCCTTCGTTTTTTCGACACGTGGATTTTTACGGTAAAACGGGATTACGGTGGCTGGTCTTTGGTTTACCATCACTGGAGAGTGTGCACCATGGTACTGTTCCATTTCAAATCCATGCACGCATTTCTAAAAGTCGTACGGCACTGTTTCGCCATTTCGGACGGATGTTGCACCTTGCACCGTGGATGTTGCACCCTGTAGATATCGATTATTCGGACGGCCATTACTTCTGGCTCGTTTAGAGTTACGGGAGCCATAACCTGTCAAAACGAAGGCCTTGATGAGTTCTACGGCTTTGACATCTTTCAGCCGTCAACGGATAGATTAATGCCCAAAAACGACAACCCGAATCTCAATCGGGTCTCGTACGTTTTTTACCCTTCGTTTTTTCGACACGTGGGTTTTTACGGTAAAACGGGATTACGATGGCTCGTCTTCGATTTACCATCGCTGGAGTGTGGTGCACCATGGTACTGTTCTGTTTCAAATCCATGCACGCATTTCTAAAAGTCGTACGGCACTGGAGGACGGATGTTGCACCTTGCACCGTGGATGTTGCACCCTGTAGATATCGATTATTCGGACGACCATAACTTCTGGCTCGTTTAGAGTTACGGGAGCCATAACCTGTCAAAACGAAGGCATCGATGAGTTCTACTGCTTTGACAGCTTTCAACCGTCAACGGATAGATTAATGCCCAAAAAGGACAACCCGAATCTCAATCTGGTCTCCTAAGTTTTTTACCCTTCGTTTTTTTGACACATGGTTTTTACGGTCAAACGGGATTACGATAGCTGATCTTCGATTTACCATCGCTAGAGTGTGGTGCACCATGGTACTGTTCCGTTTCAAATCCATGCACGCTGTTTGCGCCAAAATTGGTCACAAACACCCGATATCACGAAAGCACCCGTTTACGTACTCAACTCGTTAATAATCAACACAGAACTCAGCAACAATCAATATAGAATTCAACTCTAAGTAACAAATCACAGTAATTCACAAGCAACAATCACAAACACAGGATTTATAGTGGTTCGGCGTTCGTGCCTACAACCACTTTGAAGGATTTCTCTTTATTGCTTTGCTCGATTCAATCGATTACAATGGATTACAGTTGATAATAGCTTTGGAATCCGAATACAACAGTGATTCTGATGAATAGACTTGAATCCGGCAGAGTCTCGGCGTTCAATGGCAGAAGTTCTCGGAAGATCCCCTTTCTGAAGGCTTCGGGATACTATTTATAGGCGTTGGAGGCCCAGATCTGGCTGAAACTTCGGGAGACCTCTTCTGGCACGTGAGTGGGCCCACGCGACCGACCCCACCAAGTTTCGTCTCAATCTGACATCGATTCGAAGTCATTTCGAACCCATCAAGAAATAGTCCAATCGAGCTGAAACTTGGCACGAACAATCTTTATCTTGTATGGAAGCTACTGTGAAAATTTGGTTGCATTTGGATCAGTGGTTTAGGAGACATGATCGGTTCGAAAATTATGATTCTCGGTTGGCTGTTGAGTTCGAACCGATCATTTCGAAACTACGTACTTCGAATCGATCGGCTCACGTGGCTTCGTGATGAGGTGGCGCGCGTTTCTCGAATCGATCCTGTTTTATCTCCGAGTTGACCGCTTCGTACCCATGGATTTCGCCTCGTTCGTATCGTGGGGCGGCACGTCATCCAAGTTAGCTGACTTGGTGGGTACGAACAAGTGAATGTCCCTGGGTTCGAACGCGACCGTTTCGAACTAAGGTGTACTCGTGGGTTCGAACTCGATCGATTCGAACAAGATCGATTCGAAGCGACTTGGATTCGAAGCTGGTGGGCTTGAATGGGTTCGAAGATGATGGTTTCGAATGTAATGGAGTCGAAGTACATGATGGCTGCTGGATTCGAGGCACGGCCATGTCTCGTGGGTTCGAACTACTGCTAGGATGATGGGTTCGAACTTCATGGGTTCGAAGGAAGGATACCGGATGGGTTCGGAGTAGATGGTTTCGAAGATGATGGATTCGAAACAATGAAAGGGTGATGGATTCGAACCGAGCAAGGTCCAACTCTCTCAACTTGACTCCATCATAACTTGGGCAAACGAACTCGGATTGACTTGAAACTTGAAATGGCGACTCCTTCGACCTTTCTTGTCATGTCCTATCAATTTTGGCCCGTTCCGGACTCGGACAAAATTCATCGATATCCATAGCAAAGTGAAGTATAACTAATCTCTGAGACGAACTGTCTTTTGTTTTCGATCAATCTTTTGGTATCACGGCTTTGCCAAAAAGCGGGATAACACACGCATTTCTAAAAGTCGTACGGCACTGTTTCGCCATTTCAGACGGATGTTGCACCTTGCACCGTGGATGTTGCACCCAGTAGACATCGATTATTCAGACGGGCGTAACTTCTAGCACGTTTAGAATTACAGGAGCCATAACCTGTCAAAACGAAGGCCTCGATGAGTTCTACGGCTTTGACAGCTTTCAGCCGTCAACGGATAGATTAATGCCCAAAAAGGACAACCCGAATCTCAATCGGGTCTCGTAAGTTATTTACCCTTCGTTTTTTCGACACGTGGATTTTTACGGTAAAACGGGACTACGGTGGCTGGTCTTTGGTTTACCATCACTGGAGAGTGGTGCACCATGGTACTGTTCTGTTTCAAATCCATGCACACATTTTTAAAAGTCGTACGACACTGTTTCGCCATTTCGGACGGATGTTGCACCTTGCACCGTGGATGTTGCACCCTATAGATATCGATTATTCGGACGGCCATAACTTCTGGCTCGTTTAGAGTTACGGGAGCCATAACCTGTCAAAAGGAAGGCCTCGATGAGTTCTACGGCTTTGACAGCTTTCAGCCGTCAACGGATAGATTAATGTCCAAAAAGGACAACCCGAATCTCAATCGGGTCACGTAAGTTTTTTACCCTTCGTTTTTTTCGACACGTGTATTTTTACGGTAAAACAGGATTATCATGGCTGGTCTTCGATTTACCATCGCTGGAGAGTGGTGCACCATGGTATTGTTCCGTTTCAAATCCATGCACGCATTTCTAAAAGTCGTACGACACTGTTTCGCCATTTCGGACAGATGTTGCATCTTGCACCGTGGATGTTGCACCCTGTAGATATTGATTATTCAGACGGGCGTAACTTCTGGCTCGTTTAGAGTTACGGGAGTCATAACCTATCAAAATGAAGGCCTCGATGAGTTCTATGGCTTTGACTGCTTTTAGCCGTCAATGGATAGCTTAATGCCCAAAAAGGACAACCCGAATCTCAATCGGGTCTCGTAAGTTTTTTACCCTTCGTTTTTTCGACACGTGGATTTTTACGGGAAAATGGGATTACGATGGCTCGTCTTCGATTTACCATCGCTGGAGTGTGGTGCACCATGGTAATTTTCCGTTTCAAATCCATGCACGCATTTCTAAAAGTCGTACGGCACTGTTTCGCCATTTCGGACGGATGTTGCACCTTGCACCGTGGATGTTGCACCCTATAGGTATCGATTATTCGGACGGCAATAACTTCTGGCTCGTTTAGAGTTACGGGAGCCATAACCTGTCAAAACGAAGGCCTCGATGAGTTCTACGGCTTTGATCGCTTTCAGCAGTCAACGGATAGATTAATGCCCAAAAAGGACAACCCGAATCTCAATCGGGTCTCGTAAGATTTTACCCTTCGTTTTTCGACACGTGGATTTTTACGGTAAAACGGGATTACCGTGGCCCGTCTTCGATTTCCCATCGCTAGAGAGTGGTGCACCATAGATCTTTTCCGTTTCAAATCCATGCACGCATTTTTAAAAGTCGTACGACATTGTTTCGCCATTTCGGACGGATGTTGCACCTTGCACCGTGGATGTTGCACCCTGTAGATATCGACTATTCGTACGGCCATAACTTCTGGCTCGTTAAGAGTTACGGGAGCCATAACCTGTCAAAACGAAGGCCTCGATGAGTTTTACGGCTTTGACAACTTTCAGCCCTCAACGAATAGATTAATTCCCAAAAAGGACAACCCGAATCTCAATCGGGTCTCGTAAGTTTTTTACCCTTCGTTTTTTCGACACGTGGATTTTTACGGTAAAACGAGATTACGGTGGCTGGTCTTCGATTTACCATCGCTGGAGAGTGGTGCACCATGGTACTATTCTTTTTCAAACCTATGCACGCATTTCTAAGAGTCGTACGACACTGTTTCTCCATTTCGAACGGATGTTGCACCTTGCAACGTGGATGTTGCACCCTGTAGATATCGATTATTCGGACGACCATAACTTCTGGCTCGTTTAGAGTTACGGGAGCCATAACCTGTCAAAACGAAGGCCTTGATGAGTTCTATGGCTTTGACAGCTATCAGCCATCAACGGATAGATTAATGTCCAAAAAGGACAACCCGAATCTCAATCGGATCTCGTAAGTTTTTTACCCTTCGTTTTTTCGACACATGGATTTTTACGGTAAAACGGGATTATCGTGGCCCGTCTTCGATTTCCCATCGCTGGAGAGGGGTGCACCATGGTACTGTTCCATTTCAAATCCATGCACGCATTTCTAAAAGTCGTACGGCACTATTTCGCCATTACGGACGGATGTTGCACCTTGCACCGTGGAAGTTGCACCCTGTAGATATCGATTATTCGGACGATCATAACTTCTGGCTCGTTTGGAGTTACGGGAGCCATAACCTGTGAAAACGAAGGCCTCGATGAGTTCTACGGCTTTGATAGCTTTTAGCTGACAACGGATAGATTAATTCCCAAAAAGGATAACCCGAATCTCAATCGGGTCTCGTAAGTTTTTTACCCTTCGTTTTTTCGACACGTGGATTTTTACGATAAAACGGGAGTACGGTTGCTGGTCTTTGGTTTACCATCGCTGGAGATTGGTTAACCATGGTACTGTTCCGTTTCAAATCCATGCACGCATTTCTAAAAGTCGTACGGCACTGTTTCGCCATTTCGGACGGATGTTGCACCTTGCACCGTGGATGTTGCACCCTGTAGATATCGATTACTCAGACGGGGATAACTTCTGGCTCGTTTAGAGTTACGGGAGTCAAAACCTATCAAAACGAAGCCGTCGATGAGTTCTATGGCTTTGACAGCTTTCAGCCGTCAACGGATAGATTAATGCCCAAAAAGGACAACCCGAATCTCTATCGGGCCACGTAAGTTTTTTACCCTTCGTTTTTTCGACACGTGTATTTTTACGGTAAAACGGGATTATCGTGGCTGCTCTTCGATTTCCCATCGCTGGAGAGTGGTGCACTATGGTACTGTTTGTTTCAAATCCATGCACGCGTTTCTAAAAGTCGTACGGCACTGTTTCGCCATTTCGGACGGATGTTGCACCTTGTACCGTGGATGTTGCACCCTGTAGATATCGATTATTCAGACGGGCATAACTTCTGGCTCGTTTAGAGTTACGGGAGTCATAACCTGTCAAAACGAAGGCCTCGATGAGTTCTACGGCTTTGATAGCTTTCAGCCATCAACGGATAGATTAATGCCCAAAAAGGACAACCCGAATCTCAATCGGGTCTCGTAATTTTTTTACCCTTCATTTTTTCGACACGTGGATTTTTACGGTAAATCGGGATTACGATGGCTCGTCTACGATTTACCATCGCTGGAGTGTGGTGCACCATGGTACTGTTCCGTTTCAAATCCATGCATGCATTTCTAAAAGTCGTACGGCACTGTTCCGCCATTTCGGACGGATGTTGCACCTTGCACCGTGGATGTTGCACCCTGTAGATATCGATTATTCGGACGGCCATAACTTCTGGATCGTTTAGAGTTACGGGAGCCATAACCTGTCAAAACGAAGGCCTCGATGAGTTCTTCGGCTTTGATAGCTTTCAGCCGTCAACGGATAGATTAATGCCCAATAAGGACAACCCGAATCTCAATCGGGTCACTTAAGTTTTTTACCCTTCGTTTTTTTCGACACGTGTATTTTTACGGTAAAACGGGATTATCGTGGCTGGTCTTCGATTTACCATCGCTGGAGAGTGGTGCACCATGGTACTGTTCCGTTTAAAATCCATGAACGCATTTCTAAAAGTCGTACGGCACTGTTTCGCCATTTCGGACGGATGTTGCACCTTGCACCGTGGATGTTGCACCCAGTAGACATCGATTATTCAGACGGGCGTAACTTCTGGCACGTTTAGAGTTACGGGAGTCATAACCTGTCAAAACGAAGGCCTCGATGAGTTCTACGGCTTTGACAGCTTTCAGCCATTAACGGATAGATTAATGCCCAAAAAGGACAACCCGAATCTCAATCGGGTCTCGTAAGTTTTTTACCCTTCGTTTTTTCGACACGTGGACTTTTACGGTAAAACGGGATTACGGTGGCTCGTCTTCGATTTACCATCGCTGGAGTGTGGTGCACCATGGTAATTTTCCGTTTCAAATCCATGCACGCATTTTCAAAAGTCGTACGGCACTGTTTCGCCGTTTCGGACGGATGTTGCACCTTGCACCGTGGATGTTGCACCATGTAGATATCGATTATTCGGACGGCCATAACTTCTGGCTCATTTAGAGTTACGGGAGCCATAACCTGTCAAAACGAAGGACTTGATGAGTTCTACGGCATTGACCACTTTCAGCCGTCAACGGATAGATTAATGCCCAAAAAGGACAACCCGAATCTCAATCGGGTCTCGTAGGATTATACCCTTCGTTTTTCGACACATGGATTTTTACGGCAAACGGGATTACCGTGGCCCGTCTTCAATTTCCCATCGCTGGATAGTGGTGCAACATGGATCTTTTCCGTTTCAAATCCATGCACGCATTTTTAAAAGTGGTACGGCACTGTTTCGCCATTTCGGACGGATTTTGCACCTTGCACCGTGGATGTTGCACCCTGTAGATATTGACTATTCGTACGGCCATAACTTCTGACTCGATAAGAGTTACGGGAGCCATAACCTAGCAAAACGAAGGCCTCGATGAGTTTTACGGCTTTGACAGCTTTCAGCCGTCAACGGATAGATTAATGCCCAAAAAGGACAACCCGAATCTCAATCGGGTCTCGTAAGCTTTTTACCCTTCGTTTTTTCGACACGTGGATTTTTAGGGTAAGACGAGATTACGGTGGCTGGTCTTAGATTTACCATCCCTGGAGAGTGGTGCACCATGGTATTATTCTGTTTCAAACCTATGCACGCATTTCTAAAAGTCGTACGACACTGTTTCGCCATTTCGAACGGATGTTGCACCTTGCAACGTGGATGTTGCACCCTGTAGATATCGATTATTCGGACGGCTATAACTTCTGGCTCATTTAGAGTTACGGGGCAATAACCTGTCAAAACGAAGGCCTCGATGAGTTCTATGGCTTTGACAGCTTTCAGCCATCAACGGATAGATTAATGTCCAAAAAGGACAAACCGAATCTCAATCCGGTCTCGTAAGTTTTTTACCCTTCGTTTTTTCGACACGTGGATTTTTACGGTAAAACGGGATTACGATGGATCGTCTTCGAGTTACCATCGCTGGAGTGTGGTGCACCATGGTACTGTTTCGTTTCAAATCCATGCACGCATTTCTAAAAGTCGTACGGTACTGTTTCGCCATTTCGGACGGATGTTGCACCATGCACCGTGGAAGTTGCACCCTGTAGATATCGATTATTCGGACGGTCATAACTTCTGGCTCGTTTAGAGTTACGGGAGCCATAACCTGTAAAAACGAAGGGCTCGATGAGTTCTACGGCTATGATAGCTTTTAGCTGACAACGGATAGATTAATGCACAAAAAGGATAACCCGAATCTCAACCGGGTCTCGTAAGTTTTTTACCCTTCGTTTTTTCGACACGTGGATTTTGCGATAAAACGGGATTACGGTGGCCGGTCTTTGGTTTACCATCGCTGGAGATTGGTTAACCATGGTACTGTTCCGTTTCAAATTCATGCACGCATTTCTAAAAGTCGTACGACACTATTTCGCCATTTCGGACGGATGTTGCACCTTGCACCGTGGATGTTGCACCCTATAGATATCGATTATTCAGACGAGCATAACTTCTGGCTCGTTTAGAGTTACGGGAGTCATAACCTTTCAAAACGAAGGCCTCGATGAGTTCTACGGCTTTGACAGCTTTCAGCCATCACCGGATAGATTAATGCCCAAAAATAACAACCCGAATCTCAATCGGGTCTCGTAAATTTTTTACCCTTCGTTTTTTCGACACGTGGATTTTTACGGTAAAACGGGATTACAATGGCTCGTCTTCGATTTACCATCGCTGGAGTGTGGTGCACCATGGTACTGTTCCGTTTCAAATCGATGCACGTATTTCTAAAAGTCTTACGGCACTGTTTCGCCATTTCGGACGGATGTTGCACCTTGCACCGTGGATGTTGCACCCTGTAGATATCTATTATTCGGACGACCATAACTTCTGGCCCGTTTAGAGTTACGGGAGCCATAACCTGTCAAAACGAAGGCCTCGATGAGAACTACGGCTTTGACAGCTTTTAGCAGTCAACGGATAGATTAATGCCCAAAAAGTACAACCCGAATCTCAATCGGGTCTCGTAAGTTTTTTACCCTTCGTTTTTTCGACACGTGGATTTTTACGGTAAAACGGGATTACGGTGGCTGGTCTTCGATTTACCATCGCTGGAGTGTGGTGCACCATGGTACTGTTCCATTTCAAATCCACGCACGCATTTCTAAAAGTCGTACGACACTGTTTCGCCATTTCGGACGAATGTTGCACCTTGCACCATGGATGTTGCACCCTGTAGATATCGATTATTTGGACGGCCATCACTTTTGGTCGTTTAGAGTTACGGGAGTTATAACCTGTCAAAACGAAGGCCTCGATGAGTTCTACGGCTTTGACAGCTTTCAGCTGTCAATGGAGAGATTAATGTCCAAAAAGGACTACCTGAATCTCAATCGGGTCACGTAAGTTTTTTACCCTTCGTTTTTTCGACACGTGTATTTTTACCGTAAAACGGGATTATCGTGGCTGTTCTTCGATTTACCATCGCTGGAGAGTGGTGCACCATGGTACTGTTCTGTGTCAAATCCATGCACGCATTTCTAAAAGTCGTACGGCACTATTTCGCCATTTCGGACGGATGTTAAACCTTGCACCATGGATGTTGCACCCTGTAGATATCGATTATTCAGACGTGCATAACTTCTGGCTCGTTTAGAGTTACGGGAGTCAAAACCTGTCAAAACGAAGGCCTTGATGAGTTCTATGACTTTGAATGCTTTCAGCCGTCAACGGATAGATTAATGCCCAAAAAGGACAACCCGAATCTCAATCGGGTCTCGTAAGTTTTTTACCCTTCGTTTTTTCGACACGTGGATATTTACGGTAAAACGGGATTACGATGGCTCGTCTTCCATTTACCATCGCTGGAGTGTGATGCACCATGGTAAGGTTCCGTTTCAACTCCATGCACGCATTTCTAAAAGTCGTACGGCAATGTTTTGCCATTTCGGACGGATGTTGCACCTTGCACCGTGGATGTTGCACCCTGTAGATATCGATTATTCGAACGGCTATTACTTCTGGCTCGTTTAGAGTTACGGGAGCCATAACCTGTCAAAACGAAGGCCTCGATGAGTTCTACGGCTTTGACTGCTTTCAGCCATCAACGGATAGATTAATGCCCAAAAAGGACAACCCGAATCTCAATCGGGTCTCGTAAGTTCTTTACCCTTTGTTTTTTCGACACGAGGATTTTTACGGTAAAACGGGATTACGAGGCCCGTCTTCGATTTTCCATCGCTGGGGAGTGGTGCACCATGGTACCGTTCCATTTCAAATCCATGCACGCATTTTTAAAAGTCGCACGGCACTGTTTCGCCATTTCGGACGGATTTTGCACCTTGCACCGTGGATGTTGCACCCTGTAGATATCGATTATTCGGACGGCCACAACTTCTGGCTCGTTAAGGGTTACAGGAGCCATAACCTGTCAAAACGAAGGCCTCGATGAGTTTTACGGCTTTGACAGCTTTTAGCCATCAACGGATAGATTAATGCCCAAAAAGGACAACCCGAATCTCAATCGGGTATCGTAAATTTTTTACCCCTCGTTTTTTCGACACGTGGATTTTTACGGTAAAACGGGATTACCGTGGCCCGTCTTCGACTTCCCATCGCTGGAGAGTGGTGCACCATGGTATTGTTCCGTTTCAAATCCATGCACGCATTTCTAAAAGTCGTACGACACTGTTTTGCCATTTCGGACGGATGTTGCACCTTGCACCGTGGAAGTTGCACCCTGTAGATATCGATTATTCGGACGGCCATAACTTCTGGCTCGTTTAGAGTTACAGGAGCCACAACCTATCAAAACGAAGGCCTCGATAAATTCTACAGCTTTGTTAGCTTTGAGCCATCAACAGATAGATTAATGCCTAAAAAGGACAACCCGAATCTCAACCGGGTCTCGTAAGTTTTTTACCCTTCGTTTTTTCGACCCGTGGATTTTTACGGTAAAACGGGATTACGGTGGCTGTTCTTTGGTTTACCATCGCTGGAGAGTGGTGCACCATGGTACTGTTCCGTTTCAAATCCATGCACGCATTTCTAAAAGTCGTAAGGCACTGTTTCGCCATTTCGGACGGATGTTGCACCTTTCAAATTGGATGTTGCACCCTGTAGATATCGATTATTCAGACGAGCATAACTTCTGGCTCGTTTAGAGTTACGGGAGTCATAACCTGTCAAAATAAAGGCCTCGATGAGTTCTACGGCTTTGATAACATTCAGCCGTCAACGGATAGACTAGTGCCTAAAAAGGACAACCCGAATCTCAATCGGGTCTCGTAAGTTTTTTACCCTTCGTTTTTTCGACACGTGTATTTTTACGGTAAAACGGGATTATCGTGGCTGGTCTTCGATTTACCATCGCTGGAGAGTGGTGCACCATGGTATTGTTCCGTTTCAAATCCATGCACGCATTTCTAAAAGTCGTACGGAACTGTTTCGCCATTTCGGACGGATGTTGCACCTTGCACCGTGGATGTTGCACCTTGTAGATATCGATTATTCAGACGGGCATAACTTCTGGCTCGTTTACAGTTACGGGAGCCATAACCTGTCAAAATGAAGGCCTCGATGAGTTCTACGGCTTTGACTGCTTTCATCCATCAACGGATAGATTAATGCCCAAAAAGGACAACCCGAATCTCAATCGGGTCTCGTAAGTCTTTACCCTTTGTTTTTTTGACAGGAGGATTTTTACGGTAAAACGGGATTACGAGGCCCGTCTTCGATTTCCCATCGCTGGGGAGTGGTGCACCGTGGTACTGTTCCATTTCAAATCCATGCACTCATTTTTAAAAGTCGCACGGCACTGTTTCGCCATTTCGGACGGATTTTGCACCTTGCACCGTGGATGTTGCACCCTGTAGATATCGATTATTCGGACGGCCACAACTTCCGGCTCGTTAAAGGTTACAGGAGCCATAACCTGTCAAAACGAAGGCCTCGATGAGTTTTACGGCTTTGACAGCTTTTAGCCATCAACGGATAGATTAATGCCCAAAAAGGACAACCCGAATCTCAATCGGGTATCGTAAATTTTTTACCCTTCGTTTTTTCGACACGTGGATTTTTACGGTAAAACGGGATTACCGTGGCCCGTCTTCGACTTCCCATCACTGGAGAGTGGTGCACCATGGTATTTTTCCGTTTCAAATCCATGCACGCATTTCTAAAAGTCGTACGACACTGTTTTGCCATTTCGGACGGATGTTGCAACTTGCACCGTGGAAGTTGCACCCTGTAGATATCGATTATTCGGACGGCCATAACTTCTGGCTCATTTAGAGTTACAGGAGCCATAACCTATCAAAACGAAGGCCTCGATAAATTCTACGGCTTTGTTAGCTTTGAGCCATCAACGGATAGATTAATGCCTAAAAAGGACAACCCGAATCTCAACCGGGTCTCGTAAGTTTTTTACCCTTCGTTTTTTCGACCCGTGGATTTTTACGGTAAAACGGGATTACGGTGGCTGTTCTTTGGTTTACCATCGCTGGAGAGTGGTGCACCATGGTACTGTTCCGTTTCAAATCCATGCACGCATTTCTAAAAGTCGTAAGGCACTGTTTCGCCATTTCGGACGGATGTTGCACCTTTCAACTTGGATGTTGCACCCTGTAGATATCGATTATTCAGACGAGCATAACTTCTGGCTCGTTTAGAGTTACGGGAGTCATAACCTGTCAAAATGAAGGCCTCGATGAGTTCTACGGCTTTGATAACATTCAGCCATCAACGGATAGACTAGTGCCTAAAAAGGACAACCCGAATCTCAATCGGGTCTCGTAAGTTTTTTACCCTTCGTTTTTTCGACACGTGTATTTTTACGGTAAAACGGGATTATCGTGGCTGGTCTTCGATTTACCATCGCTGGAGAGTGGTGCACCATGGTATTGTTCCGTTTCAAATCCATGCACGCATTTCTAAAAGTCGTACGGAACTGTTTCGCCATTTCGGACGGATGTTGCACCTTGCACCGTGGATGTTGCACCTTGTAGATATCGATTATTCAGACGGGCATAACTTCTGGCTCGTTTAGAGTTACGAGAGTCATAACCTGTCAAAACGAAGGCCTCGATGAGTTCTACGGTTTTGACGGCTTTCAGCCAGCAACGGATAGATTAATGCCCAAAAAGGACAACCCGAATCTCAATCGGGTCTCGTAAGTTTTTTACCTTTCCTTTTTTCGACATGTGGATTTTTACGGTAAAACGGGACTACGATGACTCGTCTTCGGTTTACCATCGCTGGAGTGTGGTGCACCATGGTACTGTTCCATTTCAAATCCGTGCACGCATTTCTAAAAGTCGTACGGCAGTGTTTCGCCATTTCGGACGGATGTTGCACCTTTCAACTTGGATGTTGCACCCTGTAGATATCGATTATTCAGACGAGCATAACTTCTGGCTCGTTTAGATTTACGGGACTCATAGCCTGTCAAAATGAAGGCCTCGATGAGTTCTATGGCTTTGATAGCTTTCAGCCGTCAACGGATAATTAGTGCCCAAAAAGGACAACCCGAATCTCAATCGGGTCTCGTAAGTTTTTTACCCTTCGTTTTTTCGACACGTGTATTTTTACGGTAAAACGGGATTATCGTGGCTGGTCTTCGATTTACCATCGCTGGAGAGTGGTGCACCATGGTACTGTTCCGTTTCAAATCCATGCACGCATTTCTAAAAGTCGTACGGAACTGTTTCACCATTTCGGACGGATGTTGCACCTTACACCGTGGATGTTGCACCCTGTAGACATCGATTATTCAGACGGGCATAACTTCTGGCTCGTTTAGAGTTACGGGAGTCATAACCTGTCAAAACGAAGGCCTCGATGAGTTCTACGGCTTTGACAGCTTTCAGCCAGCAATGGATAGATTAATGCCTAAAAAGGACAACCCGAATCTCAATCCGGTCTCGTAAGTTTTTTACCCTTCCTTTTTTCGCCACGTGGATTTTTACGGTAAAACGGGATTACGATGACTCGTCTTCGGTTTACCATCGCTGGAGTGTGGTGCACCATGGTACTGTTCCGTTTCAAATCCATGCATGCATTTCTAAAAGTCGTACGGCACTGTTTCGCCATTTCGGACGGATGTTTCACCTCGCACCGTGGATGTTGCACCCTATAGATATCGATTATTCGGACGGCCATAACATCTGGCTCGTTTAGAGTTACGGGAGCCATAACCTGTCAAAACGAAGGCCTCGATGAGTTCTACCGCTTTGACAGCTTTCAGCCGTCAATGGATAGATTAATGCCCAAAAAGGACAACCCGAATCTCAATCGGGTCTCGTAAGTTTTTTACCCTTCGTTTTTTCGACACGTGGATTTTTATGGTAAAACGGGATTACGATGGATGGTCTTCGATTTACCATTGCTGGAGTATGGTGCACCATGCTACTGCTCCATTTCAAATCCATGCACGCATTTCTAAAAGTCGTACGGCACTGTTTCGCCATTTCGGACGGATGTTGCACCTTGCACCGTGGATGTTGCACCATGTAGATATCGATTATTCGGACGGCCATAACATCTGGCTCGTTTAGAGTTACCGGAGCCATAACCTGTCAAAATGAAGGCCTCGATGAGTTCTATGGCTTCCACAGCTTTCAGCCGTCAAGGGATAGATTAATGCCCAAAAAGGACAACCCGAATCTCAATTGGGTCTCTTAAGTTTTTTACCCTTCGTTTTTTCGACACGTGTATTTTTTCGGTAAAACGGGATTATCGTGGTTGGTCTTCGATTTACCATTGTTGGAGAGTGGTGAACCATGGTACTGTTCCATTTCAAATCCATGCGCATTTCTAAAAGTCGTATGGCACTATTTCGCCATTTCGGACGGATGTTGCACCTTGCACCGTGGATGTGGCACCCTGTAGATATCGATTATTCAGACAGGCATAACCTCTGGCTCGTTTAGAGTTACGAGAGTCATAGCCTTTCAAAACGAAGGCCTCGATGAGTTCTACGGCTTTGACAGCTTTCAGCCGTCAACGGATAGATTAATGCCCAAAAAGGACAAACCGAATCTCAGTCGTGTCACGTAAGTTTTTTACCCTTCGTTTTTTCGACACGTGTATTTTTACCGTAAAACGGGATTATCGTGGCTGGTCTTCAATTTACCATCGCTTGAGAGTGGTGCACCATGGTGCTATTCTGTTTCAAATCTATGCACGCATTTTTAAAAGTCGTACGACACTGTTTCACTATTTCGGACGGATGTTGCACCTTACAACGTGGATGTTGCACCCTGTAGATATCGACTATTCGGATGGCCATAACTTCTGTCTCGTTTAGAGTTATGGGAGCCATAACCTTTCAAAACCCAGGCCTCGATGAGTTTTACGGCTTTGACCACTTTCAGCCATCAACAGATAGATTAATGCCAAAAAGGACAACCAGAATCTCAATTGGGTCTCGTAAGTTTTTTACCCTTTGTTTTTTCGACACGTGGATTTTTACGGCAAAACGGGATTACCGTGGCCCGTCTTCGACTTTCCATCGCTGGAGAGTGGTGCACCACGGTACTGTTCCGTTTCAAATCAATGCACGCATTTCTAAAAGTCGTACGGTACTGTTTCGCCATTTCGAACGGATGTTGCACCTTGCACCGCGGAAGTTGCACCCTGTAGATATCGATTATTCGGACGGCCATAACTTCTGGCTCGTTTAAAGTTACAGGAGCCATAACCTGTCAAAACAAAGGCCTCGATGAGTTCTACGGCTTTGACAGCTTTCAGCCGTCAACGGATAGATTAATGCCCAAAAAGGACAACCCGAATCTCAATTGGGTCTCTTAAGTTTTTTACCCTTCGTTTTTTCGACACGCGTATTTTTCCGGTAAAACGGGATTATCGTGGCTTGTCTTCGATTTACCATTGATGGAGAGTGGTGCACCATGGTACTGTTCCGTTTCAAATCCATGCACGCATTCCTAAAAGTCGTACGGCACTGTTTCGCCATTTCGGATGGATGTTGCACCTTCCACAGTGGATGTTGCACCCTGTAGATATCGATTATTCAGACGGGCATAACTTCTGGCTCGTTTAGAGTTACGGGAGTCATAACCTGTCAAAACGAAGGCCTCGATGAGTTCTACGGCTTTGACAGCTTTCAGCCATCAACGGATAGGTTAATGCCCAAAAAGGACAACCCGAATCTCAATCAGGTCTCGTAAATTTTTTACCCTTCGTTTTTTCGACACATGGATCTTTACGGTAAAACGGGATTACGATGGCTCGTCTTCGATTTACCATCGCCGGAGTGTGGTGCATCATGGTACTGTTCCGTTTCAAATCCATGCACGCATTTCTAAAAGTCGTACAGCATTGTTTCGCCATTTCGGACGGATGTTGCACCTTGCACCGTGGATGTTGCACCCTGTAGATATCGATTATTCGGACGGCCATAACTTCTGGCTCGTTTAGAGTTACGGGAGCCATAACCTGTCAAAACGAAGACCTCGATGGGTTCTACTGCTTTGACGGCTTTCAGCCGTCAACGGACAGATCAATGCCCAAAAAGAACAACCCGAATCTCAATCGGGTCTCGTAAGTTTTTTACCCTTCGTTTTTTCGACACGTGGATTTTTACGGTAAAACGAGATTACGGTGGCTGGTCTTTGGTTTATCATCGCTGGAGAGTGATGCACCATGGAACTGTTCCGTTTCAAATCTATGCATGCATTTCTAAAAGTCGTACGGCACTGTTTCGCCATTTCGGACGGATGTTGCACCTTGCACCGTGGATGTTGCACCCTGTAGATATCGATTATTTGGACGGCCATAACTTCTGGCTCGTTTAGAGTTACGGGAGTCATAATCTGTCAAAACGAAGGCCTCGATGAGTTCTACGGCTTTGATAGCTTTCAGCCGTTAATGGATAGATTAATGCCCAAAAAGGACAACCCGAATCTCAATCGGGTCACGTAAGTTTTTTACCCTTCATTTTTTTGACACGTGTATTTTTACCGTAAAACGGGATTATCGTGGTTGGTCTTCAATTTACCATCGCTGGAGAGTGGCGCACCATGGTACTGTTCCGTGTCAAATCCATGCACGCATTTCTAAAAGTCGTACGGCACTGTTTCGCCATTTCGGACGGATGTTGCACCTTGCACCGTGGATGTTGCACCCTGTAGATATCGATTATTCAGACGTGCATAACTTCTGGCTCGTTTAGAGTTACGGGGGTCAAAACCTGTCAAAACGAAGGCCTCGATGAGTTCTATGGCTTTGACAGCTTTCAGCCGTCAACGGATAGATTAGTGCCCAAAAAGGACAACCAGAATCTCAATCGGGCCTCGTAAGTTTTTTACCCTTCGTTTTTTCGACACGTGGATTTTTACGGTAAAAAGGGATTACGATGGCTCGTCTTCGTTTTACCATCGCTGGAGTGTGATGCACCATGGTACTGTTCCGTTTCAAATCCATGCATGCATTTCTAAATGTCGTACGGCACTGTTTCGCCATTTCGGACGGATGTTGCACCTTGCACCGTGGATGTTGCACCCTGTAGATATCGATTATTCGGACGGCCTTAACTTCAGGCTCGTTTAGAGTTACGGGAGCCATAACCTGTCAAAACGAAGGCCTCGATGAGTTCTACGGCTTTGACAGCTTTCAGCCGTCAACGGATAGATTAATGCCCAAAAAGGACAACCCAAATCTCAATCGGGTTTCGTAAGTTTTTTACCCTTCGTTTTTTCGACACGTGGATTTTTACGGTAAAACGGGATTACGATGGCTGGTCTTCGATTTACCATCGCTGGAGTGTGGTGCACCATGGTACTGTTCCATTTCAAATCCATGCACGCATTTCTAAAAGTCGTACGGCACTGTTTCGCCATTTTGGACGGATGTTGCACCTTGCACCGTGGATGTTGCACCCTGTAGATATCGATTATTTGGACGGCCATAACTTCTGGCTCGTTTAGAGTTACGGGAGTCATAACCTGTCAAAGCCTCGATGAGTTCTACGGCTTTGACAGCTTTCAGCCGTCAACGGATAGATTAATGCCCAAAAAGGACAACTCGAATCTCAATCGGGTCACGTAAGTTTTTTACCCTTCGTTTTTTCGACACGTGTATTTTTACCGTAAAACGGGATTATCATGGCCGGTCTTCGATTTACCATCGCTGGAGAGTGGTGCACCATGGTACTATTCCGTGTCAAATCCAAGCACGCATTTCTAAAAGTCGTACGGCACTGTTTCAACATTTCAGACGGATGTTGCACCTTGCACCGTGGATGTTGCACCCTGTAGACATCGATTATTCAGACGTGAATAACTTCCGGCTCGTTTAGAGTTACGGGAGTCATAACCTGTCAAAACGAAGGCCTCGATGAGTTCTACGGCTTTGATAGCTTTCAGCCGTCAATGGATAGATTAATACCCAAAAAGGACAACCCGAATCTCAATCGGGTCACGTAAGTTTTTTACCCTTCATTTTTTTGACACGTGTATTTTTACCGTAAAACGGGATTATCGTGGATGGTCTTCAATTTACCATCGCTGGAGAGTGGTGCACCATGGTACTGTTCCGTGTCAAATCCATGCACGCATTTCTAAAAGTCGTACGACACCGTTTCGCCATTTCGGACGGATGTTGCACCTTGCACCGTGGATGTTGCACCCTGTAGATATCGATTATTCAGACGTGCATAACTTCTGGCTCGTTTAGAGTTACGGGGGTCAAAACCTGTCAAAACGAAGGCCTCGATGAGTTCTATGGCTTTGACCGCTTTCAGCCGTCAACGGATAGATTAGTGCCCAAAAAGGACAACCCGAATCTCAATCGGGTCTCGTAAGTTTTTTACCCTTCGTTATTTTGACACGTGGATTTTTACGGTAAAAAGGGATTACGATGGCTCGTCTTCGTTTTACCATCGCTGGAGTGTGATGCACCAGGGTACTGTTCCGTTTCAAATCTATGCACACATTTCTAAAAGTCGTACGACACTGTTTCTCCATTTCGGACGGATTTTGCACCTTGCACCGTGGATGTTGCACCCTGTAGATATCGATTATTCGGACGACCATAACTTCTGGCTCGTTTAGAGTTACGGGAGTCATAACCTGTCAAAACGAAGGCCTCGATGAGTTCTACGGATTTGACAGCTTTCAGCCATCAACGGATAGATTAATGCCCAAAAAGGACAACCCTAATCTCAATTGGGTCTCGTAAGTTTTTTACCCTTCATTTTTTCGACACGAGGATTTTTACGGTAAAACGGGATTACCTTGGCCCGTCTTCGATTTTCCATCGCGGGAGAGTGGTGCACCATGGTACTGTTCCGTTTCAAATCCATGCACGCATTTTTAAAAGTCGTACGACACTGTTTCGCCATTTCGGACGGATGTTGCACCTTGCACCGTGGATGTTGCACCCTGTAGATATCGATTATTCGGACGGCCACACATTCTGACTCGTTAAGTGTTACGGGAGCCATAACCTGTCAAAACGAAGGCCTCGATGAGTTTTACGGCTTTGACAGCTTTCAGCCGTCAACGGATAGATTAATGCCCAAAAAGGACAACCCGAATCTCAATCGGGTCTCGTAAGTTTTTTACCCTTCGTTTTTTCGACACATTGATTTTTACGGTAAAACTGGATTACCGTGGCCCGTCTTCGACTTTCCATCGCTGGAGAGTGGTGCACCATAGTACTGTTCAGTTTCAAATCCATGCGCGCATTTCTAAAAGTCATACGACACTGTTTCGCCATTTCGAACGGATGTTGCAACTTGCACCGTGGAAGTTGCACCCTGTAGATATCGATTATTCGGACGGCCATAACTTCTGGCTCGTTTAGAGTTACAGGAGCCATAACCTTTCAAAACAAAGGCCTCGATGAGTTCTACGGCTTTGACAACTTTCAGCCGTCAACGGATAGATTAATGCCCAAAAAGGACAACCCGAATGTCAATCGGGACTCGTAAGTTTTTTACCCTTCGTTTTTTCGACACGTGGATTTTTACGGTAAAACGGGATTACGGTGGCTGGTCTTCGATTTACCATCGCTGGAGCGTGGTGCACCATGGTACTGTTTTTTTCAAATCCATGCACGCATTTTTAAAAGTCGTGCGGCACTGTTTCGCCATTTCGGACGGATGTTGCACCTTGCACCGTGGATGTTGCACCCTGTAGATATCGATTATTCAGACGGGCATAACTTCTGGCTTATTTGATTTACGGGAGTCATAACCTGTCAAAACGAAGGCCTCGATGAGTTCTACGGCTTTGACAGTTTTCAGCCATCAACGGATAGATTAATGCCCAAAAAGGACAACCCGAATCTCAATCGGGTCTCGTAAATTTTTTACCCTTCGTTTTTTCGACACGTGGATTTTTACTGTAGAACGGGATTACTATGGCTCGTCTTCGATTTACCATCGCTGGAGTGTGGTGCACCATGGTACTGTTCCGTTTCAAATCCATGCACGCATTTCTAAAAGTCGTACGGCACAGTTTCGCCATTTCGGACGGATGTTGCACCTTGCACCGTGGATGTTGCACCCTGTAGATATCGATTATTCGGACGGCCATAACTTCAGGCTCGTTTAGAGTTACGGGAGCCATAACCTGTCAAAACGAAGTCCTCGATGAGTTTTACGGCTTTGACAGCTTTCAGCCGTCAACGGATAGATTAATGCCCAAAAAGGACAACCCGAATCTCAATCGGGTTTCGTAAGTTTTTTACCCTTCGTTTTTTCGACCCGTGGATTTTTACGGTAAAACGGGATTACGATGGCTGGTCTTCGTTTTACCATCGCTGGAGTGTGGTGCACCATGGTACTGTTCCATTTCAAATCCATGCATGCATTTCTAAAAGTCGTACGGCACTGTTTCGCCATTTTGGACGGATGTTGCACCTTGCACCGTGGATGTTGCACCCTGTAGATATCGATTATTTGGACGGCCATAACTTCTGGCTCGTTTAGAGTTACGGGAGTCATAACCTGTCAAAGCCTCGATGAGTTCTACGGCTTTGACAGCTTTCAGCCGTCAACGGATAGATTAATGCCCAAAAAGGACAACTCGAATCTCAATCGGGTCACGTAAGTTTTTTACCCTTCGTTTTTTCGACACGTGTATTTTTACCGTAAAACGGGATTATCATGGCCGGTCTTCGATTTACCATCGCTGGAGAGTGGTGCACCATGGTACTATTCCATGTCAAATCCAAGCACGCATTTCTAAAAATCATACGGCACTGTTTCGACATTTCGGACGGATGTTGCACCTTGCACCGTGGATGTTGCACCCTGTAGACATCGATTATTCAGACGTGAATAACTTCCGGCTCGTTTAAAGTTACGGGAGTCAAAACCTGTCAAAACGAAGGCCTCGATGAGTTCTATGGCTTTGACAGCTTTCAACCGTCAACGGATAGATTAGTGCCCAAAAAGGACAACCCGAATCTCTATCGGGACTCGTAAGTTTTTTACCCTTCGTTTTTTCGACAC
This sequence comes from Allium cepa, assembly GCA_030765085.1. Lineage (NCBI taxonomy): Eukaryota > Viridiplantae > Streptophyta > Magnoliopsida > Asparagales > Amaryllidaceae > Allium > Allium cepa. The sequence goes on from CM060930.1 coordinate 249,458,705, forward strand.
GTGAATTTTTATGGTAAAATGGGATTACGATGGCTCGTCTTCGATTTACCATCGCTGGAGTGTGATGCACCATGGTACTGTTCCGTTTCAAATCCATGCACGCATTTCTAAAAGTCGTACGGCACTGTTTCGTCATTTCGGACGTATGTTGCACCTTGCACCGTGGATGTTCACCCTATAGATATCGATTATTCGGACGGCCATAACTTCTGGCTCGTTTAGAGTTACGGGAGCCATAACCTGTCAATACGAAGGCCTCGATGAGTTCTATGGCTCTGACAGCTTTCAGCCATCAATGGATAGATTAATGCCCAAAAAGGACAACCCGAATCTCAATCGGGTCTCGTAAGTTTTTTACCCTTCGTTTTTTCGACACGTGGATTTTTACGATAAAACAGAATTACCGTGGCCCGTCTTCGATTTCCCATCGCTGGAGAGTGTTGCACCATGGTACTGTTCCGTTTCAAATCCATGCACGCATTTTTAAAAGTCGTACGGCACTGTTTCGCCATTTCGGACGGATGTTGCACCTTGCACCGTGGATGTTGTACCCTGTAGATATCGATTATTCGGACGGCCACAAATTCTGGCTCGTTAAGAGGTACGGGAGCCATAACCTGTCAAAACGAAGGCCTCGATGAGTTTTATGGCTTTGACAGCTTTCAGCCATAAACGGATAGATTAATGCCCAAAAAGGACAACCCGAATCTCAATCGGGTCTCGTAAGTTTTTTACCCTTCGTTTTTTCGACACGTGGATTTTTACGGTAAAACGGTATTACCATGGCCGTCTTCGACTTTCCATCGCTGGAGAGTGGTGCACCATGGTACTATTCCGTTTCAAATCCATGCACGCATTTCTAAAAGCCGTACGGCACTGTTTCGCCATTTCGGACGGATGTTGCCTCTTGCACCGTGGAAGTTGCACCCTGTAGATATCGATTATTCGGACGGCCATAACTTCTGGCTCGTTTAGAGTTACAGGAGCCATAACCTGTCAAAACGAAGGCCTCAATAAATTCTACGGCGTTGATAGCTTTCAGCCATCAACGGATAGATTAATGCCTAAAAAGGACAACCCGAATCTCAATCGGGTCTCGTAAGTATTTTACCCTTCGTTTTTTCGACACGTGGATTTTTACGGTAAAACGGGATTACGGTGGCTGGTCTTTGGTTTACCATCGCTGGAGAGTGGTGCACCATGGTACTGTTCCGTTTCAAATCCATGCACGCATTTCTAAAAGTTGTACGGCACTGTTTCGCCATTTCGGACGGATGTTGCACCTTTCACCATGGATGTTGCACCCTGTAGATATCGATTATTCGGACGGCCATAACTTCTGGCTCGTTTAGAGTTACGGGAGCCATAACCTGTCAAAACGATGGCCTCCATGAGTTCTACGGCTTTGATAGCTTTCAGCCGTCAACGGATAGATTAGTGCCCAAAAAGGACAACCCGAATCTCAATCGGGTCTCGTAAGTTTTTTACCCTTCGTTTTTTCGACACGTGTATTTTTACGGTACAACGGGATTATCGTGGATGGTCTTCGATTTACCATCGCTGGAGAGTGGTGCACCATGGTACTATTCCGTTTCAAATCCATGCATGCATTTCTAATAGTCGTACGGAACTGTTTCGCCATTTCGGACGGATGTTGCACTTTGCACCGTGGATGTTGCACCCTGTAGATATCAATTATTCAGACGGGCATAACATCTGGCTCGTTTAGAGTTACGGGAGTCATAACCTGTCAAAACGAAGGCCTCGATGAGTTCTACGGCTTTGACAGCTCTCAGCCAGCAACGGATAGATTAATGCCCAAAAAGGACAACCCGAATCTCAATCGGGTCTCGTAAGTTTTTTACCCTTCGTTTTTTCGACACGTGGATTTTTACGGTAAAACGGGATTACGATGGCTCATCTTCGGTTTAGCATCGCTGGAGTGTGGTGCACCATGGTACGGTTCCGTTTCAAATCCATGCACGCATTTCTAGAAGTCGTACGACACTGTTTTGCCATTTCGGACGGATGTTGCACCTTGCACCGTGGATGTTGCACCCTGTAGATATCGATTATTCGGACGGCCATAACTTCTGGCTCGTTTAGAGTTACGGGAGCCATAACCTGTCAAAACGAAGGCCTCGATGTGTTCTATGGCTTTGACATCTTTCAGCCGTCAACGGATAGATTAATGCCCAAAAAGGACAACCCGAATCTCAATCGGGTCTCGTAAGTTTTTTACCCTTCGTTTTTTCGACACGTGGATTTTTATGGTAAAACGGGATTACGATGGCTGGTCTTCGATTTACCATCGCTGGAGTATGGTGCACCATGCTACTGTTCCATTTCAAATCCATGCACGCATTTCTAAAAGTCGTATGGCACTGTTTCGCCATTTCGGACGGATGTTGCACCTTGCACCGTGGATGTTGCACCCTGTAGATATCGATTATTCGGACGGCCATAACTTCTGGGTCGTTTAGAGTTACGGGAGCCATAACCTGTCAAAAGGAAGGCCTCGATGAGTTCTACGGCTTCCACAGCTTTCAGCAGTCAAGGGATATATTAATGCCCAAAAGGACAACCCGAATCTCAATCGGGTCTCGTTAGTTTTTTACCCTTCGTTTTTTCGACACGTGTATTTTTTCGGTAAAACGGGATTATCATGGCTGGTCGTCGATTTACCATCGCAGGAGAGTGGTGCGCCATGGTACTGTTCCATTTCAAATCCATGCACATATTTCTAAAGGTCGTACGGCGCTGTTTCACCATTTCGGACGGATGGTGCACCTTGCACCGTGGATGTTGCACCCTGTAGTTATCGATTATTCAGACGGCCATAACTTCTGGCTCGTTTAGAGTTACGAGAGTCATAACCTTTCAAAATGAAGGCCTTGATGAGTTCTACGGCTTTGACAGCTTTCAGCCGTCAACGGATAGATTAATGCCCAAAAAGGACAACCCGAATCTCAGTCGGGTCACGTAAGTTTTTTACCCTTCGTTTTTTCGACACGTGTATTTTTACGGTAAAACGGGATTATCGTGGCTGGTCTTCAATTTACCATCGCTGGAGAGTGGTGCACCCTGGTACTATTCCGTTTCAAATCTATGCACGCATTTCTAAAAGTCGTACGACACTGTTTCGCCATTTCGGACGGTGTTGCACCTTGCAACGTGGATGTTGCACCCTGTAGATATCGACTATTCGGACGGCCATAACTTCTGTCTCGTTTAGAGTTACGGAAGCCATAACCTGTCAAAACGAAGGCCTCGATGAGTTGTACGGCTTTGACAGCTTTCAGCAATCAACAGATAGATTAATGCCCAAAAAGGACAACCCGAATCTTAATCGGGTCTCGTAAGTTTTTTACCCTTCGTTTTTTCGACACGTGGATTTTTACGGTAAAACGGGATTACCGTGGCCCGTCTTCGACATCCCATCGCTGGAGAGTGGTGCACCATGGTACTGTTCCGTTTCAAATCCATGCACGTGTTATCCTGCTTTTTGGCAAAGCCGCGTTACCAAAAGATCGATCGGAAAAGGAGAACAGTTCGTCTCAGAGACCGGTCATACTTCGTCTCGCTATGGATGTCACTGAATTTTGTCCAAGTCCAGATTGAGCTACAATTGATAGGACACGGCAAGAAAGATCATAGGAGTCAACATCTCAAGTTTCAAGTCAAACCGAGTTCGTACGCTCGAGTTTTGATCGATTCAATTTGAAGGGGAAGGCTTAGGTTTCGAACCCATCGTTGACCAACGGTTCGAAACGATCGCTTTCGAATCCATGAGTTTCGAATCCATCGAACCACCTCGGGTTCGTCTCCATCATCTTCGAATCCATCGTGTTCGAATCCATCGTGTTCGAACCGATGGGCCTCGTATCCATGGAGAAGTAACACGGTTCGTATCCATCACAGAAGCCATGCTTCGAACCCACCACAAAGCCTTGTTCGACTCCAAACAAGAATCCTTGTTCAAGTCCATCATTGAACATTGCTCGAACCCAAACATGGAACCTCGTTCGAACCCATCCATGAAGTCATGTTCGAACCCATCCATGAAGTCATGTTTGAACCCATCCTGTGTAGCCTCATTTGAATCCACTGGGTCAACCAATCATGATGACGTGTCTTCCATCGGTTCGAATTCGCCGAGATATATGGAGACGAAGCGGTCGACTCGGAGTGAAGACCGGATCGATTCGAAGTTTGCGCTCCACGTCACCATGAAGACGCGTGCCATAATGGATTCGAAATCATCGGTTCGAACCAAACAGCCGTGCAATGAACCTCATTTCGAATCCATCATATCTCCCAATATACTAATCCAAATGCAACGAAATTTTCACAGAAGCTTGCAATCATGTCGAAGAGTGTCCACGCCAAATTTCACCTCAATTGGATGAATTCTTGATCGGTTCGAATGGAGTTCGAACCGATGCCAAAGTGGGCCCAAACTTCCTGAGACTGTGCGTGTGGCCCCCTCACGTGCCAGAAGTGGTCTCCCGAATTTTCAGCGAAATATCAGCAGCCTACGCCTATAAATAGAGCCCCAGGGCCAACGAAAAAGGGATCTTTCGACTCTCAAGCGCCCAGACTCTGCCAGATCGAGATCTCCATCATCCTACATCATAACTTTACTGTTGATTTCGAATTTCCAGTTGTAACTTGCCGTTGATCGCTGCAACAACTTGTAATCATTGAAAGAGAATCAATAAAACGTCAAAATACTTCACAGTGGATGTAGGCAACACGCCGAACCACTATAAATTGCTTGTCTACGCATTTACTATACTGTTGATTGGAGTTTTTGTTAGATAATATCTGTTTTGAACTTACATTCTTGACTATTATCTCTTCAACGACTCCCGAAGAGTGTTGTGCCCAATTTTGACACAAACACTTTGGTGCTTTCACTGAGAAAACCCAGCTTTTCTCCTGCTCGTTGGATCTGTCATCGATACCGGATTGAATAAATCTAAGAGAGAGATCCAGATAATTGAATCTGACTTCCTTCCCTTCTATTCAGATTTGCATAAAGTCTAGGAAAGGAATTCAACTCTCATTATGGTTAGCACAAGAACCACCTCAAACGCTGTCAATCAAGAAGAACAGGATAGACAGAATCTTGTCCCTCTACCTTCATCTAATCAAGATGCCGCTAGGAAATCGGAACCGTCGGGACCGGTCACCCGACAAGAGTTGCAGTTGCTACTCCAAGAGCTGACCCAGAGTCGGCGACAAATAGAAGAACAGCTACGCGCTAACGCTGAGCTAATCAACAAGCTGGATCGCCAGAAACGAAAGAGACCCATGAGAGATCATGCTTCTCGCTCCTCCAGCGAAAGTTCTTCTTCTTCCGATTATCATAACCGGCCTCCACGCCCCCGGCTAGATGGGAGTCGTATGCCACCCGTTGGAAACCAACCGACATTGACCATTGGACAAATAAGAGTTGGTCCGTCAGCTAGTTTCCAAACCGGACCCTCCTCTCGAGGAGGTGCCGTTCCCCACCACGCCGCAGAATACCGCACCACTAGCGTTGCGGCCGAACCAGGGATCGACGCTCAAGATCAGTCGGACCTGGACCATCGTCATAGCAGTCGTACTCCTGAACCGTACGTCGCAGAGGACTATGAGCCAAGAAGACGAGACTTGGACCGTCAACGATATCCGGTTCAAGCCCGAAGTATGGAACGTGATCATACTCCGGCACAAATGCCGGATCTTTCAACTATGATACGTCAGATGATCCATGAGAGTCAGGGATTCACAAACGATGATTGGGGAGTTTTCCGAAGTCACACTCCCTTTACGGATGATATTCTTAATGCGAACCCCCACGGCGATTCCGAATGCCCACTCTACCCATGTACGAGGGAAACTCCGACCCCAACCAACATATTCTGAAATATGAATGGTCGATGACTGCTGCCAGAGCTGACGATGCAGTGAAGTGTCGTAGTTTCCCCATATCCTTGTGGGGCATCGCTACCATATGGTTCACCCGACTACCACCTTGATCCATCTCTTCCTTCGATCAGTTAGCTACAAAATTCGTTGAGCAATTCCGCATGCACGTCGCAAGGCCGAAAGATGTCAACACTCTATCTAGTGTCACACAAGCTCCCGGAGAGACACTCAAACACTACTTAGAAAGATTCCATACTGCATGCCCGGAGATTAGTAATCCAAACGATAACTCCATCCTTATGACGCTGACTAAGGGGATCGACCCCGATTCCGAATTCGGCAATTGGCTAGCTAGGAAACCACCGGCGTCATTGGACCGTTTCCATGCCAAAGCAGCTCAATTCCTGAGACGGGAAGACGCGAAAAAGTCTTGGAAGCAAACTGACACAGGGCCAAATGCGGAAAGGACCCAAAGCAATGTTGCAATAAAACAGTCCGGTGAGAGCTCCGGAAAAGTTCAGTTGAACATTAAAAATAAACAAGCTCGGCGAAGAGAGAGCGTGAATCAACTTAAAAAACAAGATCAAAATCGTGGCCCGCAACGCAAAAATCCGATGTTCGACAGTTATACTCCTTTGAATACTTCACTGGAGGACTTGTATTTGCAGACCCGTAATACAATTCAATATGAAAAACCTGCTCCAAGACCGTCGTCAGAGAGACAAATCCAGACGGGAAAATTTTGCAGGTTCCATGAAGGCTACGGGCACAATACGAACGAGTGTCGTCACTTACAGGATCTTGTTGAAAAACTGGTCAGAGAAAGGAAGCTGGAATAGTTTGTGCGGACACCGCAGCCCAGAGAAGCGGGCCCATCCAATCCAATCAATGAACCCAATCGACCGAGGCAGGAGGACTCGACTTGTCCCCATGGAAGATTGGTGATAAACGCCATCAATGGCGGGCCTACTTACTCAGGAGCCTAGAACGACGAAGAACCTCGTCACTGTCACACATGACAAGCTCCTACAATCTATGAATACTTTGCAGTTTCATTTACGTTCTGAAATTTGAATTTGTAATAAGGCACTGACTTTGCCACATTTTCTTATTTCAGCAAATAAAATGCTATCTCTTCAAGCTAAAGTTGTGATTCACCAAATACAACGTTCAGCAATCACGACACACGAAGGGCTAAGTTCCATCAAACAATGGAATTTATTCAAATAGCGAGTGACTGCGTTACAACCGGCCACTCACTAAGCGAAACCCCATCTCGGGGGCAAGCCAACACATCGAAGGCTGAACTGGACCAACACACAACAGTCCATTCAACAATTCATTCCCAGAGTGTGAACGGACTCCAACTTCCCAGAGCGTGAATTGGAGTATAAACATTCAACAATTCGTTCCCAGAGCGCAAACGGACTCCAACTTCCCAGAGCGTGAATTGGAGCATAAACATTCAACAATTCGTTCCTAGAGCGTGAACGGACTCCAACTTCCCACGGCGCGAATTGGAGTATAAACATTCCATAACTCGTTCCCACTGCGCGAACAGACTCCAACTTCCTACAGCGCGAATTGGAGTATAAACATTCCATAACTCGTTCCCACTGCGCGAACGGACTCCAACTTCCCAGAGCGTGAATTGGAGTATAAACATTCAACAATTCGTTCCTAGAGCGTGAACGGACTCCAACTTCCCACAGCGTGAATTGGAGTATAAACATTCAACAATTCATTCCCAGAGCGTGAACGGACTCCAACTTCCCACGGCGTGAATTGGAGTATAAACATTCAAAAATTCGTTCCCAGAGTGCGAACGGACTCCAACTTCCCAGAGCGTGAATTGGAGTATAAACATTCAAAAATTCGTTCCCGGAGTGCGAACGGACTCCAACTTCCCAGAGTGTGAATTGGAGTATAAACACCAAATCCATCGTTCCCAGAGTGTGAACGAATTCCTAAAAAGCCCAAATAGGTGTTACTGACCATCTATCGGCTGACTCCAACTTCCCAGAGTGTGAACTGGAGTATAAACGTCTATTCCAGGTTCCCAAAGCGCGAACCGAAGCATCCGTGCTAACTCCGAGTTCCCAAAGCATGAATTGGAGTATAAACATAAATTACAGGTTCCCGGAGCGCGAACCGAAGCATCCACGCTAACTCCAGATTCCCAGAGCGTGAAGTGGAGTGTAAACATCAATTCCAGGTTCCCGGAGCGCGAACCATACTACAAACGTCAATAAATCTCAAATTCCCATAGTGCGAACCAAGTTATCGATTACAAATTATCTTAAGTCCCCAGAATGTGGACATGTGCTCAAAGTTTGCAATAACGCACTCAACCACCAAAACACAAATGCTATTCCCCGAGACTAGGGGGAAAAAAAGCTTAGTGTTAATCGCTAATCAAAGTGATACAATGTCCGAAGTTCGATTATTCATCGATTACAACTTGTGACCAAGATTTTCAGACTTGGCAAATAAAACAAAATCTACTTGACGGTAAAAACACCACAAGCGCACCGGGCTAAAAACATAACGCTACAAACACTTAAGCACAAAAGAAATGAGAGTTGGAACAAAGAAACTAAATTTTATTTCAACTAACTGAACACAAGGACTTACATGTAAATAAGTTCTTCCAAAAAAGAATGCCTACTAGCAGGGGCCGAACCTGCATCTATACACGGCCTACTAACAAAAAACGAAAAAAAGTTCCTATCTACCAAAATATCTGCTTGGGAGGCCGAATTATTCTTTCTTTCTTGGCTTCCTTATCAGCGGTTCGTCATCAGAATCGCTAGGAGCGGAAATCCTTCGTTTGGACGACCTCCTCACTAGTGATTGCTCTTCGGCCGGGGGCATAATATCTACGTCCTCCTCGAAACTTGAATCTAAATGAATGCTCCCCGCCGGAGGAGTAGGAGGGACCGGACCCGCAACAGAAGATGGGATAGTGCCACCCGACGATACTATCCTCGCAGGTGCTGGGCTCTGCGCCGCCGTGCCACCGCCAACACTACCACTTTACCCCGCAGCTTCTAATTCAGCTTGAATCTCGGCCAGGATCTCTTCATCACGAATCGTCTAGGCCTGGCTGGGGGCATCCGTAGTCTGCGTTGAAGAGCTGGAGGTCGGCGGAAGGTCACTAATGAGAAATGGCAAGTCAGTGAAAGAGCCACCCTGTTGGCCAAGAAGCTCACTCACCATTTGTTCGTCAAGAGATAGGGACCTCCCCTGCGCCGCCTCGGTTGATACTGTAGTCACAACAGTAGTCTCGGTGGTGATGGCCTTATCCCCTTTGCTTGATTCCTGGGTCGCGGCAATCGAAGTAGCTCCAGTCACAAAACAAAGATAAGAAGAAGTTATCAGTAACTGCTTCAGAACAAACTCTCTATTTAGAAAACACTTGAGATAAATCCGGAATACCTTCCCCAGTTTGACTTGCGGACGACTGAGCGGCCTCAGAAGCATGCTCCCGAATGGGAGATAACCACGGCTGTTCCAGGTCATAAGCAGGAACATATTGAGGACCGACCATAGATACAGACACTGACGAAGGTGGAGCGGTGACTTCAGTAATGGTAGAGTAATGCTCGACACCTGACCCTCCTCCAAACTCCAGAGACCAACCACCGATCATCTCCTTTTCTTGAGCAATAATAACGTCGTGGAGAACCTTCTTCTCATCATCAGTCAACAACCGGTTTTCAAGTTCAAATCGGTCGACCGATTCGTCCAGGTGTGCTTCCTCTTCTTCCTCAACCAATCGACCCCAAGCATTGCGGAGGTGCACCGGGTAATCTTGGAGCCAGGCCAAATTTCGATGTCTTAACACGTTGGCATTGTAAGTGATAAGCAAATCTTCAATATCGGCCTCCAGCCTGGCCTCCGCTTGATGAACTTTCTCTTCAACCTCCATTTCAATCGCCTGGACCATGGCTACTGCCGCATCTCGTTCAGTCCGGAGAATCACAGCTTGTTCACACGCCTCGTGGGCTGCATTGTTCGCATCATCCCTATCCTTGGCGATTTCGGCGAACTTTGACTTAAGCTCGTTTAACTCCTTTAGGGCTGCGTCCCTCTCGGCAGTAACCATGGTGTTTCGATGGCCCATGTCCTCTACCGTGGCATAGTGCTCACGTTTCATCATATCCATTGTTGCTTGGGCATCATCGGCTTTTTTGATAGCCTCCATTTCGGATTTTCGAGAAGACTCAGCCTCAGTGTTCAGCACATCGATAATACGGCTCTTTTGGGCCAACTCAGCCTGCATTTTCTCAATGGTGGCCCCACACTCAAAGGCCAGTGACGACGCCTTCTCGGCCGCCTTGTACCACACCCTGTATTGGGCATAAAAATCATGCACATAATCGTGCATCGTCTGCTCGGCCTCTGGCGGAATTCTTTTCAAGTGAAGAGGAAAGATATAGTTGTCGAAGAAAATATTCAAAAAGTCCTTCTTCAGTTGAGCAAGCCTGATTCCTCCTTCTCCCGAAATTTCAGTAGGAGGTTGCTCCGCAACTATTGGAGGCATTGCCTCAGATCTGGGATGGTGAGGTTCATGCCTAGAAGATTGAGAGGTCGACTGGTAGTGCGAGGAATCAGAAGGACGAGGAACATGGACAGGAGGCTGTATAGGAGCTCTTGGAGGAGGGGTGCGCGAACGAGACCGATGTCTGTAATCCCTATCTCTCCATTCTTGGCTAGAGTACCCGGAGTACCTGCGATCATAACTCCTATCTCCTTCTCTCCGTTGTGAATCGTAATATGAGAAAGATCTGCGAGCATGTCGTAGGCTCCCTAGCATCGAACCACGTCCAGTCATAATATCTGCAAAGCAAAATGAGAATAGAGTTAGTGGTTTCTCGAAACCGATGACCTAAGACTCGGGACTATGTAGTGTCGTGAAATGTGTATGAATATGCATTTCCCCCGACCAACCAGAAGTGTCGACTGAGCTAGTAATAAAAGGCTCGCTAAATTCAAGAGTACGATGAAACTCCTCCAACCCGGCGTCATGCTGAAAAGACACATCATCCGGGATTGGAAGGTCGGTAAGCCCTTCGTAAAGACTTTCGGTTCGCGGAGGAGACATCTCGGAAATTCTAACTCCGGGGGAGGATCGGGCCGTGACAACCGACTTCCATCTCCCCTTCTTAGTTGACGTGACAACGGCTGCCTTGCCTTTTCTTTTCTCTTCAACATCCTGAGCCACGTCCGTAGGCTCCAACAACGGCTCGTCGTCAGTAGGAGTTCTCTCAGAGTCTGCCTCCTCGGCTATAATGACTTTAGGCTTCTTCTGCTTGACTCGTTTTTTCAAAACGGCCTTTAATGCCCCCTCAAACATTATGCTCTTCCCTCGCTCAATCAATCCGTAAGTTCGGAGATTCCTATCCGTCAAGAGCAGCTCAATATCCCTATCTCCACTCGGGACTTCTCGAAGCACTCACACCATCTCCCTAAAGTGCTCACCCTCAGGTCGCTGAATCGTCGCTGTAAAAAAGAGAAAAAACATAAGTTTCACTTTGGCAGCAATTGCCTTAGTAATTACTTGATAACTCAGCTACACTCACCTCTGGATAACCATCGTCGGGCCAACCCCGGAGGACACCAGACATAGAACCATTCCGTCCTATAGTAGCTCAACCTGGTCCAGGACCCAGTAAACACTTGGCAGTTCCTCACCGCTTCCAAAAATGTGAAGGTAGGATAATCACCCTGAGTTTTGAAATTGAACAAATATCTGATCTCAATCGGGAGTGGTGGTCGATGGAGATATTCCATAAATGCAATGAACAAGCTATTGATCGACGCATATCCATTCGGGTGCAGCTGAGATGGGGCGATCCTCAAAAACGACAATACTTCCCTTATATACTCGTTGAACGGAGGAAGTGTCCCGGCCGCACACGCGTGGCGGTTGAATGCAGTATACCCTTTCGGTGGATTGTGCGGTCTATCATTCGGCCCCGGCAGCAACACATCATCCAGTGACAGGCCGTGCCTCAAGCATATTCTTCCCAACATATCTTCAGAGATATTCGATTGGACGGAATCCGGCGGATTGGCAATAAAAGACGCATTGGGAAGTTCGTCCGGGGCCGGACCAATGATTTCAGGTTCGATATCTGGAACCTCTAGTCTCGGAGTAGCTGTACTTTGAACCTCCTGCTGTTGCGAACTCGACGGTTCCATAACTAGCTAACTCATGAGAAACCATCGTTAGATGACAAAGGACCCGTGCATTCCCTAGTGTGAAGTGTATGAATGTGTGTGGTGCAGTGCCATGCGCTACTTGAATAAATATCACAGAGTTAAAGAAAATATGCGAACGACAAAGCTACGAAGTCTAGTTACAATAACTATCATCGCCGACCGTCATCGTTGAACCGTTTGTATGATGGAAATTTGATTTGAATAGAAGTCGTTATTGTTCCATCGACGTGCTTCGAAAGGTGGTCAAGTATGCAGTTTAATATGTCCAAATATGCAGGGATGAAGCTCGTCGGAATTATGCTTAGAAAATTTCAAATTTTGGTATCCATCATATAGGGTTCGAACCGATCACAAAGAACCCATTCGAATCCATGCCAATATTACTTCGAATCGATGCAGAAAGGCCCATTCGAACCGATCGATGAAAGAGGACTTCGAATCCAACCTTGGTTAACTGGTTCGAACCGATAGGCAAACCCTCAACTTCACACCAATCACGTTCGAATCGATGCCCTTCGTATCGATGCAAAGTCGGGAACTTCGAACCGATGGCTGATGGTATCGAAACCATTGGTTCGAATGGATCCATCAAAGATGGTTTATCGGTACGAACTGCGTCACTCCACGAATTCATTCCAGAGGTCAAGGCGAAACCAAGAGGAAGCGACGTCACCATCATCGATTCGAACTCGGGCCCACGTATCGATTCAAAGTCCCCTCAAATCAGATCTGGTTTTGTCAATCACTGAAGTGAGCGATCGATGATGAAGAAAATGGGTTCGTAATTGCTTTGCCATTTGGATTCGAGGCCAATTACCTAGTTCAAGTGATGGATTCGACGAGTTCAGGTCTTGGATCTGGATTGGTTCGAATACAAAAGCACGGTGCCTTCTTCTCTGAAGTTTCGAGTGCACAGTAAAACAAGGAGAAAGTAAAAAGTGAAAAATGGCGAACCCTCTGCTATTTATATGGCGCGTAGAGAGCAACCGAGACGATTGCTCTTCCGGTAATCTTGACCGGTCACAACCAGTCAAAGCGTAGGTCGATTCGAAACCTCCTTTCGAAACCATCGGCCTAGGACCCTGTCGGTTCGAAGTTACCCCCGTGTGTCATCGGTACGAAGCGCACAACAAGGCGACGAGCTGCATCGATGCGAAACACACGCTGGGCCCATCGGTTCGAAAAGCTCTTGTACAAATCAGCTACTTCGTATCCATCCTTTCATACCAGTTCGAATGTTAGTTTCGAACCCATCACAACAGAAGTATACTCCATCCATACGAATGTAGATTTCGAACCAATTGATGCTTCAACACATCGGTTCGAAATGTCACGTTCACGCAACGCAGAGTCGTTTCCTTCAACCTTCTGCATCGGTTAAGGAGAGGATCGATACGAAGGAACCTTCCAAAACAACCATCAAGCGTTGTCTCAATTCAAATTTCAAAATCGGTTCAGGAGAGAATCGATACGAAGTTCAATAGCAAACAAAACTAACACGACTCATGGACGCACGACGTTTACCAGGGTCAAACTAACGTATATGCATATATGTCGAACTAACAATCGATTTTAAACATTTATAGGGATCAAACACTCATCATGTTACAAATACAACAGCCAACGGCTAAGCACTATTATACAGCAATCAATCATGTCAACACAAGGTTACAACAATACAGCATACGAGTTTCAACAAAAAAGAGAGCAATGATTGTTTAGAGAAGTTGCAGCTGTTCAAAGCACGTCATGTTCCCACAAGACGTACTTTGGGGGGCAAAATGTTATCCCGCTTTTTGGCAAAGCCGTGATACCAAAAGATCGATCAGAAAAGGAGAACAGTTCGTCTCAGAGACCGGTCATACTTCGTCTCGCTATGGATATCACTGAATTTTGTCCAAGTCCAGATTGAGCTACAATTGATAGGACACGGCAAGAAAGACCATAGGAGTCAACATCTCAAGTTTCAAGTCAATCCGAGTTCATACGCTCGAGTTTTGATCGATTCAATTTGAAGGGGAAGGCTTGGGTTTCGAACCCATCGTTGACCAACGGTTCGAAACGATCGCTTTCGAATCCATGAGTTTCGAATCCATCGAACCACCTCGGGTTCGTCTCCATCACCTTCGAATCCATCGTGTTCGAATCCATCGTGTTCGAACCGATGGGCCTCGTATCCATGGAGAACTGACACAGTTCGTATCCATCACAGAAGCCATGCTTCGAACCCACCACAAAGCCTTGTTCGACTCCAAACAAGAATCCTTGTTCGAGTCCATCATTGAACATTGCTCGAACCCAAACATGGAACCTCGTTCGAACCCATCCATGAAGTCATGTTCGAACCCATCCATGAAGTCATGTTCGAACCCATCATGTGTAGCTTCATCCGAATCCACTGGGTCAACCAATCATGATGACGTGTCTCCCATCGGTTCGAATTCGCCGAGATATATGGAGACGAAGCAGTCAACTCGGTGTGAAGACCGGATCGATTCGAAGTTTGCGCTCCACGTCACCACGAAGACGCGTGCCATAATGGATTCGAAATCATCGGTTCGAAAGCATGGTTTCGAACCAAACAGCCATGCAATGAACCCCATTTCGAATCCATCATATCTCCCAATCTAGTGATCCAAATGCAACGAAATTTTCACAGAAGCTTGCAATCATGTCGAAGAGTGTCCACGCCAAATTTCATCTCGATTGGATGAATTCTTGATCGGTTCGAATGAAGTTCGAACCGATGCCAAAGTGGGCCCAAACTTCCTGAGACCGTGCGTGTGGGCCCCCTCACGTGCTAGAAGCGGTCTCCCGAGTTGTCAGCGAAATATCAGTAGCCTACGCCTATAAATAGAGCCCCAGGGCCAACAAAAAAGGGATCTTTCGACTCTCAAGCACCCAGACTTTGCCGGATCGAGATCTCCATCATCCTACATCATAACTTTACTATTGATTTTGAATTTCCAGTTGTAACTTGCTGTTGATCGCTGCAACAACTTGTAATAATTGAAAGAGAATCAATAAAACGTCAAAATACTTCACAGTGGACGTAGGCAACACGCCGAACCACTATAAATTGCTTGTCTACGCATTTACTTTACAGTTGATTGGAGTTTTTGTTAGATAATATCTGTTTTGAACTTACATTCTTGACAATTATCTCTTCAACGACTCCCGAAGAGTGTTGTGCCCAATTTTGACACAAATAGCACGCATTTCTAAAAGTCGTACGGTACTGTTTCACCATTTCGAACGGATGTTGCACCTTGCACCGTGGAAGTTGCACCCTGTAGATATCGATTATTCGGACGGCCATAACTTCTGGCTCGTTTAGAGTTACAGGATCCATAACCTGTCAAAACGAAGGCCTCGATGAGTTCTACAGCTTTGACAGCTTTCAGCCGTCAACGGATAGATTAATGCCCAAAAAGGACAACCCGAATTTCAATCGGGTCACGTAAGTTTTTTACCCTTCGTTTTTTCGACACGTGTATTTTTACGGTAAAACGGGATTATCGTGGCTTGTCTTCGATTTACCATCGATGGAGAGTGGTGCACCATGGTACTGTTCCGTTTCAAATCCATGCACGCATTTCTAAAAGTCGTACGGCACTGTTTCGCCATTTCGGACGGATGTTGCACCTTGCATCGTGGATGTTGCACCCTGTAGATATCGATTATTCAGACGGGCATAACTTCTGGCTCATTTAGAGTTACGGGAGTCATAACCTGTCAAAACGAAGGCCTCGATGAGTTCTACGGCTTTGACAGCTTTCAGCCATCAACGGATAGATTAATGCCGAAAAAGGACAACCCGAATCTCAAACGGGTCTCGTAAATTTTTTACCCTTCGTTTTTTTGACACGTGGATTTTTACGGTAAAACGGGATTACGATGGCTCGTGTTCGATTTACCATCGCTGGAGTGTGGTGCACCATGGTACTGTTCTGTTTCAAATCCATGCACGCATTTCTAAAAGTCGTACGACACTGTTTCGCCATTTTGGACGGATGTTGCACCTTGCACCGTGGATGTTGCACCCTGTAGATATCGATTATTCGGACGGCCATAACTTCTGGCTCGTTTTGAGTAACAAAAGCCATAACCTGTCAAAACGAAGGCCTCGATGGGTTCTATGGATTTGACAGCTTTCAGCCGTCAACGGATAGATTAATGCCCAAAAAGGACAACCCGAATCTCAATCGGGTCTCGTAAGTTTTTTACCCTTCGTTTTTTCGACACATGGATTTTTATGGTAAAACGGGATTACGGTGGCTGCTCTTCGATTTACCATCGCTGGAGAGTGATGCACCATGGTACTGTTCCATTTCAAATCCATGCACGCATTTTAAAATATCATACTTCACTGTTTCTCCATTTCGGACGGATGTTGCACCTTGCACCGTGGATGTTGCACCCTGTAGATATCGATTATTCGGACGGCCATAACTTCTGGCTCGTTTAGAGTTACGAGAGCCATAACCTGTCAAAACGAAGGCCTCGATGAGTTCAACGGCTTTGATAGCTTTCAGCCGTCAACGGATAGATTAATGCCCAAAAAGGACAACCCGAATCTCAATCGGGTCTCGTAAGTTTTTTACCTTTCATTTTTTCGACACGAGGATTTTTACGGTAAAACGGGATTACATTGGCCCGTCTTCGATTTCCCATCGCTGGAGAGTGGTGCACCATGGTGCTTTTCCGTTTCAAATCCATGCACGCATTTTTAAAAGTCGTACGGAACTGTTTCGCCATTTCGGACGGATGTTGCACCTTGCACCGTGGATGTTGCACCCTGTAGATATCGATTATTCGGACGACCACAACTTCTGGCTCGTTAAGAGTTATGGGAGCCATAACCTGTCAAAACGAAGGCCTCGATGAGTTTTACGGCTTTGACTGCTTTTAGCCGTCAACGGATAGATTAATGCCCAAAAAGCACAACCCGAATCTCAATCGGGTCTCGTAAGTTTTTTACCCTTCGTTTTTTCGACACGTGGATTTTTAGGATAAAACGGGATTACCGTGGCCCGTCTTCGACTTCCCATCACTCAGAGTGGTGCACCATGGTACTGTTCCGTTTCAAATCCATGCACGCATTTCTAAAAGTCGTACGGCACTGTTTCGCCATTTCGAACGGATGTTGCACCTTGCACCGTGGAAGTTGCACCCTGTAGATATCGATTATTCGGACGGCCATAACTTCTGGCTCGTTTAGAGTTACAGGAGCCATAACCTGTCAAAACGAAGGCCTCGAAGAGTTCTACGGCTTTGACAGCATTCAGCCGTCAACGGATAGATTAATGCCCAAAAAGGACAACCCGAATTTCAGTCGGGTCACGTAAGTTTTTTACCCTTCGTTTTTTCGACACGTGTATTTTTAAGGTAAAACGGGATTATCGTGGCATGTCTTCGATTTACCATCGATGGAGAGTGGTGCACCATGGTGCTGTTCCATTTCAAATCCATGCATGCATTTCTAAAAGTCGTACGGCACTGTTTCGCCATTTCGGACGGATGTTGCGCCTTGCACCGTGGATGTTGCACCCTGTAGATATCGATCATTCAGACGGGCATAACTTCTGGCTCGTTTAGAGTTACGGGAGTCATAACCTGTCAAAACGAAGGCCTCGATGAGTTCTACGGCTTTGACAGCTTTCAGCCATCAACGGATAGATTAATGTCCAAAAAGGACAACCCGAATCTCAATCGGGTCTCGTAAGTTTTTTACCTTTCATTTTTTCGACACGAGGATTTTTACGGTAAAACGGGATTACATTGGCCCGTCTTCGATTTCCCATCGCTGGAGAGTGGTGCACCATGGTACTGTTCCGTTTCAAATCCATGCATGCATTTTTAAAAGTCGTACGGAACTGTTTCGCCATTTCGGACGGATGTTGCACCTTGCACCGTGGATGTTGCACCCTGTAGATATCGATTATTCGGACGACCACAACTTCTGGCTCGTTAAGAGATACGGGAGCCGTAACCTGTCAAAACAAAGGCCTCGATGAGTTTTACGGCTTTGACTGCTTTCAGTCGTCAACGGATAGATTAATGCCCAAAAAGGACAACCCGAATCTCAATCGGGTCTCGTAAGTTTTTTACCCTTCGTTTTTTCGACACGTGGATTTTTACGGTAAAACGGGATTACCGTGGCCCGTCTTCGACTTCCCATCACTCAGAGTGGTGCACCATGATACTGTTCCGTTTCAAATCCATGCACGCATTTCTAAAAGTCGTACGGTACTGTTTCGCCATTTCGAACGGATGTTGCACCTTGCACCGTGGAAGTTGCACCCTGTAGATATCGATTATTCGGACGGCCATAACTTCTGGCTCGTTTAGAGTTACAGGAGCCATAACCTGTCAAAACGAAGGCCTCGATGAGTTCTACGGCTTTGACAGCATTCAGCCGTCAACGGATAGATAAATGCCCAAAAAGGACAACCCGAATTTCAGTCGGGTCACGTAAGTTTTTTACCCTTCGTTTTTTCGACACGTGTATATTTAAGGTAAAACGGGATTATCGTGGCTTGTCTTCGATTTACCATCGATGGAGAGTGGTGCACCATGGTGCTGTTCTGTTTCAAATCCATGCATGCATTTCTAAAAGTCGTACAGCACTGTTTCGCCATTTCGGACGGATGTCGCACCTTGCACCGTGGATGTTGCACCCTGTAGATATCGATCATTCAGACGGGGATAACTTCTGGCTCGTTTAGAGTTACGGGAGTCATAACCTGTCAAAACGAAGGCCTCGATGAGTTCTACGGCTTTGACAGCTTTCAGCCATCAACGGATAGATTAATGCCCAAAAAGGACAACCCGAATCTCAATCGGGTCTCGTAAATTTTTTACCCTTCGTTTTTTCGACACGTGGATTTTTACGGTAAAACGGGATTACGATAGCTCGTCTTTGATTTATCATCACTGGAGTGTGATTCACCATGTTACTGTTCCGTTTCAAATCCATGCACGCATTTCTAAAAGTCGTACGACACTATTTCGCCATTTCGGACGGATGTTGCACCTTGCAACGTGGATGTTGCACCCTATAGATATCGATTATTCAGATGGCCATAACTTCTGGCTCGTTTAGAGTTACAGGAGCCATAACCTGTCAAAACGAAGGCCTTGATGAGTTCTACGGCTTTGACTGCTTTCAGCCGTCAACAGATAGGTTAATGCCCAAAAAGGACAACCCGAATCTCAATCGGGTCACGTCAGTTTTTTACCCTTCGTTTTTTCGCCACGTGTATTTTTACCGTAAAACGGGATTATCGTGGCTAGTCTTCGATTTACCATCGCTGGAGAGTGGTGCACCATGGTACTGTTCCGTGTCAAATCCATGCACGCATTTCTAAAAGTCGTACGGCAATGTTTCGCCATTTCGGACGGATGTTGCACCTTGCACCGTGGATGTTGCACCCTATAGATATCGATTATTCATACGTGCATAACTTCTGGCTCGTTTAGATTTACGGGAGTCAAAACCTGTCAAAACGAATGCCTCGATGAGTTCTATGGCTTTGACAGCTTTTAGCCGTCAACGGATAGATTAGTGCCCAAAAAGCACAACCCGAATCTCATTCGGGTCTCGTAAGTTTTTTACCGTTCATTTTTTCGACACGTGGATTTTTACGGTAAAACGGGATTACGATGGCTCGTCTTTGATTTATCATCGCTGGAGTGTGATTCACCATGTTACTGTTCCGTTTCAAATCCATGCACGCATTTCTAAAAGTCGTACGACACTGTTTCGCCATTTCGGACGGATGTTGCACCTTGCAACGTGGATGTTGCACCCTATAGATATCGATTATTCAGATGGCCATAACTTCTGGCTCGTTTAGAGTTACAGGAGCCATAACCTGTCAAAACGAAGGCCTCGATGAGTTCTACGGCTTTGACAGCTTTTAGCCGTCAACGGATAGATTAATGCCCATAAAGGACAACCCGAATTTCAGTCGGGTCACGTAAGTTTTTTACCCTTCGTTTTTTCGACACGTGTATTTTTACGGTAAAACGAGATTATCGTGGCTTGTCTTCGATTTACCATCGATGGAGAGTGGTGCACCATGGTACTGTTCCGTTTCAAATCCATGCACGCATTTCTAAAAGTCGTACGACACTGTTTCGCCATTTCGGACGGATGTTGCACCTTGCACCGTGGATGTTGCACCCTGTAGATATCGATCATTCAGACGGGCATAACTTCTGGCTCGTTTAGAGTTACGGGAGTCATAACCTGTCAAAACGAAGGCCTCAATGAGTTCTACGGCGTTGACAGATTTCAGCCATCAACGGATAGATTAATGCCCAAAAAGGACAACCCGAATCTCAATCGGGTCTCCTAAATTTTTTACCCTTCGTTTTTTTGACACGTGGATTTTTACGGTAAAACGGGATTACGATGGCTCGTCTTCGATTTACCATCGCTGGAGTGTGGTGCACCATGGTACTGTTCCGTTTCAAATCCATGCACGCATTTCTAAAAGTCGTACGGCACTGTTTCGCCATTTCGAACGGATGTTGCACCTTGCACCGTGGATGTTGCACCCTGTAGATATCGATTATTCGGACGGCCATAACTTCTGGCTCGTTTTGGGTTACGGTAGCCATAAACAGTCAAAACGAAGGCGTCAGTGAGTTCTACGGCTA
Source organism: Allium cepa (assembly GCA_030765085.1). Taxonomy (NCBI): domain Eukaryota; kingdom Viridiplantae; phylum Streptophyta; class Magnoliopsida; order Asparagales; family Amaryllidaceae; genus Allium; species Allium cepa. Next base: position 249,479,516 of record CM060930.1, read on the forward strand.
TGACAGCTTTCAGCCGTTAATTTATTGTTGAATGCCCAAAAAAGACTATCCGAATCACAATCGGGTCTCGGAAGTTTTTTACCCTTCATTTTTTCGACACGTGGATTTTTACGGTAAAACGGGATTACCGGGGCTGGTCATCGATTTACCATCGCTGGAGTATGGTGCACCATGGTACTGTTCCATTACAAATCCATGCATGCATTTCTAAAAGTCGTACGGCACTGTTTCGCCGTTTCGGACGGATGTTGCACCTTGCACCGTGGATGTTGCACCCTGTAGATATCGATTATTTGGACGGCCATAAATTCTGGCTCGTTTAGAGTTACGGGAGTCATAACCTGTCAAAACGAAGGCCTCGATGAGTTCTACGGCTTTGACAGCTTTCAACCGTCAACGGATAGATAAATGCCCAAAAAGGACATCCCGAATCTCAATCGGGTCACGGTAGTTTTTTACCCTTCGTTTTTTCGACACGTGTATTTTTACCGTAAAACGGAATTATCGTGGCTGGTCTTCGATTTACATCGCTGGAGAGTGGTGCACCACGGTGCTGTTCTGTGTCAAATCCATGCACGCATTTCTAAAAGTCGTACGGCACTGTTTCGCCATTTCGGACGGATGTTGCATCTTGCACCGTGGATGTTGCACCCTATAGATATCGATTATTCAGACGTGCATAACTTCTGGCTCGTTTAGAGTTACGGGAGTCAAAACCCGTCAAAACGAAGGCCTCGATGAGTTCTATGGCTTTAACAGCTTTCAGCCATCAATGGATAGATTAGTGCCCAAAAAGCACAACCCGAATCTCAATCGGGTCTCGTAAGTTTTTTACCCTTCATTTTTTAGACACGTGGATGTTTAAGGAAAAGCGGGATTACGATGGCTCATCTTTGATTTATCATCGCTGGAGTGTGATTCACCATGTTACTGTTCCGTTTCAAATCCATGCACTCATTTCTAAAAGTCGTACGACACTGTTTCGCCATTTCGGACGGATGTTGCACCTTGCACCGTGGATGTTACACCCTATAGATATCGATTATTCAGATGGCAATAACTTCTGGCTCGTTTAGAGTTACGGGAGCCATAACCTGTTAAAACGAAGGCCTCGATGAGTTCTATGGCTTTGACAGCTTTCAGCCGTCAACGGATAGATTAATGCCGAAAAAGGACAACCCGAATTTCAATCGGGTCACGTAAGTTTTTTACCCTTCGTTTTTTCGACACGTGTATTTTTACGGTAAAACGGGATTATCGTGGCTTGTCTTCGATTTACCGTCGATGGAGAGTGGTGCACCATGGTACTATTCCGTTTCAAATCCATGCACGCATTTCTAAAAGTCGTACGGCACTGTTTCGCCATTTCGGACGGATGTTGCACCTTGCACCGTGGATGTTGCACTCTGTAGATATCGATCATTCAGACGGGCATAACTTCTGGCTCGTTTAGAGTTACGGGAGTCATAACCTGCCAAAACGAAGGCCTCGATGAGTTCTACGGCTTTGACAGATTTCAGCCATCAACGGATAGATTAATGCCCAAAAAGGACAACCCGAATCTCAATCGGGTCTCGTAAATTTTTTACCCTTCGTTTTTTCGACACGTGGATTTTTACGGTAAAACGGGATTACGATGGCTCGTCTTCGATTTACCATCGATGGAGTGTGGTGCACCATGGTACTGTTCCGTTTCAAATCCATGCACGCATTTCTAAAAGTCGTACGGCACTGTTTCGCCATTTCGAACGGATGTTGCACCTTGCACCGTGGATGTTGCACCCTGTAGATATCGATTATTCGGACGGCCATAACTTCTGGCTCGTTTTGGGTTACGGTAGCCATAAACAGTCGAAACGAAGGCCTCAGTGAGTTCTACGGCTATGACAGCTTTCAGCCGTCAATTTATTGTTGAATGCCCAAAATAGACTATCCGAATCACAATCGGGTCTCGGAAGTTTTTTACCCTTCATTTTTTCGACACGTGGATTTTTACGGTAAAACGGGATTACCGGGGCTGGTCTTCGATTTACCATCGCTGGAGTGTGGTGCACCATGGTACTGTTCCATTTCAAATCCATGCACGCATTTCTAAAAGTCGTACGGCACTGTTTCGCCATTTCGGACGGATATTGCACCTTGCACCGTGGATGTTGCACCCTGTAGATATTGATTATTTGGACAGCCATAACTTCTGGCTCGTTTAGATTTACGGGAGTCAAAACCTGTCAAAACGAATGCCTCGATGGGTTCTATGGCTTTGACAGCTTTCAGCCGTCAACGGATAGATTAGTGCCCAAAAAGCACAACCCGAATCCCATTCGGGTCTCGTAAGTTTTTTACCGTTCATTTTTTCGACACGTGGATTTTTACGGTAAAACGGGATTACGATGGCTCGTCTTTGATTTATCATCGCTGGAGTGTGATTCACCATGTTACTGTTCCGTTTCAAATCCATGCACGCATTTCTAAAAGTCGTACGACACAGTTTCGCCATTTCGGACGGATGTTGCACCTTGCAACGTGGATGTTGCACCCTATAGATATCGATTATTCAGACGACCATAACTTCTGGCTCGTTTAGAGTTACAGGAGCCATAACCTGTCAAAACGAAGGCCTCGATGAGTTCTACGGCTTTGACAGCTTTTAGCCGTCAACGGATAGATTAATGCCCATAAAGGACAACCTGAATTTCAGTCGGGTCACGTAAGTTTTTTACCCTTCGTTTTTTCGACACGTGTATTTTTACGGTAAAACGGGATTATCATGGCTTGTCTTCGATTTACCATCGATGGAGAGTGGTGCACCATGGTACTGTTCCGTTTCAAATCCATGCACGCATTTCTAAAAGTCGTACGACACTGTTTCGCCATTTCGGACGGATGTTGCACCCTGTAGATATCGATCATTCAGACGGGCATAACTTCTGGCTCGTTTAGAGTTACGGGAGTCATAACCTGTCAAAACGAAGGCCTCGATGAGTTCTACGGCGTTGACAGATTTCAGCCATCAACGGATAGATTAATGCCCAAAAAGGACAACCCGAATCTCAATCGGGTCTCCTAAATTTTTTACCCTTCGTTTTTTTGACACGTGGATTTTTACGGTAAAACGGGATTACGATGGCTCGTCTTCGATTTACCATCACTGGAGTGTGGTGCACCATGGTACTGTTCCGTTTCAAATCCATGCACGCATTTCTAAAAGTCGTACGGCACTGTTTCGCCATTTCGAACGGATGTTGCACCTTGCACCGTGGATGTTGCACCCTGTAGATATCGATTATTCGGACGGCCATAACTTCTGGCTCGTTTTGGGTTACGGTAGCCATAAACAGTCAAAACGAAGGCGTCAGTGAGTTCTATGGCTATGACAGCTTTCAGCCGTCAATTTATTGTTGAATGCCCAAAAAAGACTATCCGAATCACAATCGGGTCTCGGAAGTTTTTTACCCTTCATTTTTTCGACACGTGGATTTTTACGGTAAAACGGGATTACCGGGGCTGGTCATCGATTTACCATCGCTGGAGTATGGTGCACCATGGTACTGTTCCATTACAAATCCATGCACACATTTCTAAAAGTCGTACGACACTGTTTCGCCATTTCGGACGGATGTTGCACCTTGCACCGTGGATGTTGCACCCTGTAGATATCGATTATTTGGACGGCCATAAATTCTGGCTCGTTTAGAGTTACGGGAGTCATAACCTGTCAAAACGAAGGCCTCGATGAGTTCTACGGCTTTGACAGCTTTCAACCGTCAACGGATAGATAAATGCCCAAAAAGGACAACCTGAATCTCAATCGGGTCACGGTAGTTTTTTACCCTTCGTTTTTTCGACACGTGTATTTTTACCGTAAAACGGAATTATCGTGGCTGGTCTTCGATTTACCATCGCTGGAGAGTGGTGCACCACGGTGTTGTTCCGTGTCAAATCCATGCACGCATTTCTAAAAGTCGTACGGCACTCTTTTGCCATTTCGGACGGATGTTGCATCTTGCACCGTGGATGTTGCACCCTATAGATATCGATTATTCAGACGTGCATAACTTCTGGCTCGTTTAGAGTTACGGGAGTCAAAACCTGTCAAAACGAAGGCCTCGATGAGTTCTATGGCTTTAACAGCTTTCAGCCATCAACGGATAGATTAGTGCCCAAAAAGCACAACCCGAATCTCAATCGGGTCTCGTAAGTTTTTTACCCTTCATTTTTTAGACACGTGGATTTTTACGGAAAAACGGGATTACGATGGCTCGTCTTTGATTTATCATCGCTGGAGTGTGATTCACCATGTTACTGTTCCGTTTCAAATCCATGCACTCATTTCTAAAAGTCGTACGACACTGTTTCGCCATTTCGGACGGATGTTGCACCTTGCACCGTGGATGTTGCACCCTATAGATATCGATTATTCAGATGGCAATAACTTCTGGCTCGTTTAGAGTTACGGGAGCCATAACCTGTTAAAACGAAGGCCTCGATGAGTTCTACGGATTTGACAGCTTTCAGCCGTCAACGGATAGATTAATGCCGAAAAAGGACAACCCGAATTTCAATCGGGTCACGTAAGTTTTTTACCCTTCGTTTTTTCGACACGTGTATTTTTACGGTAAAACGGGATTATCGTGGCTTGTCTTCGATTTACCATCGATGGAGAGTGGTGCACCATGGTACTGTTCCGTTTCAAATCCATGCACGCATTTCTAAAAGTCGTACGGCACTGTTTCGCCATTTCGGACGGATGTTGCACCTTGCACCGTGGATGTTGCACTCTATAGATATCGATCATTCAGACGGGCATAACTTCTGGCTCGTTTAGAGTTACGGGAGTCATAACCTGCCAAAACGAAGGCCTCGATGAGTTCTACGGCTTTGACAGATTTCAGCCATCAACGGATAGATTAATGCCCAAAAAGGACAACCCGAATCTCAATCGGGTCTCGTAAATTTTTTACCCTTCGTTTTTTCGACACGTGGATTTTTACGGTAAAACGGGATTACGATGGCTCGTCTTCGATTTACCATCACTGGAGTGTGGTGCACCATGGTACTGTTCCGTTTCAAATCCATGCACGCATTTCTAAAAGTCGTACGGCACTGTTTCGCCATTTCGAACGGATGTTGCACCTTGCACCGTGGATGTTGCACCCTGTAGATATCGATTATTCGAACGGCCATAACTTCTGGCTCGTTTTGGGTTACGGTAGCCATAAACAGTCGAAACGAAGGCCTCAGTGAGTTCTACGGCTATGACAGCTTTCAGCCGTCAATTTATTGTTGAATGCCCAAAATAGACTATCCGAATCACAATCGGGTCTCGGAAGTTTTTTACCCTTCATTTTTTCGACACGTGGATTTTTACGGTAAAACGGGATTACCGGGGCTGGTCTTCGATTTACCATCGCTGGAGTGTGGTGCGCCATGGTACTATTCCATTTCAAATCCATGCACGCATTTCTAAAAGTCGTACGGCACTATTTCGCCATTTCGGACGGATATTGCACCTTGCACCGTGGATGTTGCACCCTGTAGATATTGATTATTTGGACAGCCATAACTTCTGGCTCGTTTAGAGTTACGGGAGTCATAACCTGTCAAAACGAATGCCTCGATGAGTTCTACGGCTTTGACAGCTTTCAGCCGTCAACGGATAGATTAATGCCCAAAAAGGACAACCCGAATCTCAATGGGGTCACGTAAGTTTTTTACCATCGCTGGAGAGTGGTGCACCATGGTACTGTTCCGTGTCAAATCCATGCACGCATTTCTAAAAGTCGTACGGCACTGTTTCGCCATTTCGAACGGATGTTGCACCGTTCACCGTGGATGTTGCACCCTGTAGATATCGATTATTCAGACATGCATAACTTCTGGCTGGTTTAGAGTTACGGGAGTCAAAACCTGTCAAAACGAAGGACTCGATGAGTTCTATGGCTTTGACAGCTTTCAGCCGTCAACGGATAGATTAGTACCCAAAAAGGACAACCCGAATCTCAATCGGGTCTCGTAAGTTTTTTACCCTTCGTTTTTTCGACACGTGGATTTTTACGGTAAAACGGGATTACGATGGCTCGTCTTCGATTTACCATCGCTGGAGTGTGATGCACCATGGTACTGTTCCGTTTCAAATCCATGCACGCATTCCTAAAAGTCGTACGGCACTGTTTCGCCATTTCGGACGGATGTTGCACCTTGCACCGTGGATGTTGCACCCTGTAGATATCGATTATTCGGACGACCATAACTTCTGGCTCGTTTAGAGCTACAGGAGCCATAACCTGTCAAAACGAAGGCCTCGATGAGTTCTACGGCTTTGAAAGCTTTCAGCCGTCAACGGATAGACTAATGTCCAAAAAGGACAACCCGAATCTCAATCGGGTCTCGTAAGTTTTTTACCCTTCGTTTTTTTGACACGAGGATTTTTACGGTAAAACAGGATTACCGTGGCCCGTCTTCGATTTCCCATCGATGGAGAGTGGTGCACCATGGTAGTGTTCCGTTTCAAATCCATGCACGCATTTCTAAAAGTCGTACGGCACTGTTTCGCCATTTCGCACGGATGTTGCACCTTGCAACGTGGATGTTGCCCCCTGTAGATATCGATTATTCGGACGGCCATAACTTCTGGCTCGTTTAGAGTTACGGGAGGGATAACCTGTCAAAACGAAGGCCTCGATGAGTTCTACGACTTTTACAGCTTTCAGCCATCAACGGATAGATTAATGCCCAAAAATAACAACCCGAATCTCAATCGGGTCTCGTAAGTTTTTTACCTTTCGTTTTTTCGACACGTGGATTTTTACGGTAAAACGGGATTACCGTGGCCCGTCTTCGACTTCACATCGTTGGAGAGTGGTGCACCATGGTACTATTCCGTTGCAAATCCATGCACGCATTTCTAAAAGTCGTACGGTACTGTTTCGCCATTTCGAATGGATGTTGCACCTTGCACCGTGGAAGTTGCACCCGGTAGATATCGATTATTCGGACGACCATAACTTCTGGCTTGTTTAGAGTTACAGGAGCCATAACCTGTCAAAACGAAGGCCTCGATGAGTTCTACGGCTTTGACAGCTTTCAGCCGTCAATGGATAGACTAAATCCCAAAAAGGACAACCCGAATTTCAATCGGGTCACGTAAATTTTTTACCCTTCGTTTTTTCGACACGTGCATTTTTACGGTAAAACGGGATTATCGTGGCTTGTCTTCGATTTACCATCGATGGAGAATGGTGCACCATGGTACTGTTCCTTTTCAAATCCATGCGCGCATTTCTAAAGGTCGTACGGCACTGTTTCGCCATTTCGGACGGATGTTTCAACTTGCACCGTGGATGTTGCACCCTGTAGATATCGATTATTTGGATGGCCATAACTTCTGGTTCGTTTAGAGTTACGGGAGCAATAACCTGTCATAACGAAGGCCTCGATGGATTCTACGGCTTTGACAGCTTTCAGCCGTCAACGGAGAGATTAATTCCCAAAAAGGACAACCCGAATCTCAATCGGGTCTCGTAAGTTTTTTACCCTTCATTTTTTCGACACGTGGATTTTTACGGTATAACGGGATTACGATGGCTGGTCTTCGATTTACCATCGCTGGAGTGTGGTGCACCAAGGTACTGTTCCATTTCAAATCCATGCACGCGTTTCTAAAAGTCGTACGGCACTGTTTCGCCATTTCGGACGGATATTGCACCTTGCACCGTGGATGTTGCACCCTATAGATATCGATTATTTGGACGGCCATAACTTCTGGCACGTTTAGAGTTATGGGAGTCATAACATGTCAAAACGAAGGCCTCGATGAGTTCTATGGCTTTGACAGCTTTCAGCCGTCAACGGATAGATTAATGCCCAAAAAGGACAACCCGAATCTCAATCGGGTCACGTAAGTTTTTTACCCTTCGTTTTTTCGACACGTGTGTTTTTACCGTAAAACGGGATTATCGTGGCTGGTCTTCGATTTACCATCGCTGGAGAGTGTTGCACCATAGTACTTTTCCGTGTCAAATCCATGCATGCATTTCTAAAAGTCATACGACACTGTTTCTCCATTTCTGACGGATGTTGCATCTTACACCGTGGATGTTGCACCCTGTAGATATCGATTATTCAGACGTGCATAACTTCTGGCTCGTTTAGAGTTATGGGAGTCGAAACCTGTCAAAACGAAGGCCTCGATGAGTTCTATGGCTTTGACAGCTTTCAGCCGTCAACGGATAGATTAGTGCCCAAAAAGGACAACCCGAATCTCAATCGGGTCTCGTAAGTTTTTTACCCTTCGTTTTTTCGACACGTGGATTTTTACGGGGAAAACGGCATTACGATGGCTCGTGTTCGATTTACCATCGCTGGAGTGTGATGCACCATGGTACTGTTCCGTTTCAAATCCATGCACGCATTTCTAAAAGTCGTACGGCACTATTTCACCATTTCGGACGGATGTTGCACCTTGCACCGTGGATGTTGCACCTGTAGATATCGATTATTCGGACGGCCATTACTTCTGGCTCGTTTAGAGTTATGGGATCCATAACCTGTCGAAACGAAGGCCTCGATGAGTTCTACGGCTCCGACAGCTTTCAGCTGTCAACGTATAGATTAATGCCCAAAAAGGACAACCCGAATCTCAATCGGGTCTCGTAAGTTTTTTACCCTTCGTTTTTTCGACACGTGTATTTTTACCATAAAACGGGATTATCGTGGCTGGTCTTCGATTTACCATCGCTGGAGAGTGGTGCACCATAGTACTTTTCCGTGTCAAATCCATGCACGCATTTCTAAAAGTCATACGGCACTGTTTCGCCATTTCAGACGGATGTTGCACCTTGCACCGTGGATGTTGCACCCTGTAGATATCGATTATTCAGACGGGCGTAACTTCTGCCTCGTTTAGAGTTACGGGAGTCATAACCTGTAAAAACGAAGGCCTCGATGAGTTCTATGGCTTTGATAGCTTTCAGTCATCAATGGATAGATTAATGCCCAAAAATGACAACCCGAATCTCAATGGGGTCTCATAAATTTTTTACCCTTCGTTTTTTCGACACGTGGATTTTTACGGTAAAACGGGATTACGATGGCTCGTCTTCGATTTACCATCGCTGGAGTGTGGGGTACCATGGTACTGTTCCGTTTCAAATCCATGCACACATTTCTAAAAGTCATACGGCACTGTTTCGCCATTTCGGACGGATGTTGCACCTTGCACCGTGGATGTTGCGCCCTGTAGATATCGATTATTCGGACGGCCATAACTTCTGGCTCGTTTAGAGTTACGGGAGCCATGACTTGTCAAAACGAAGGCCTCGATGGGTTCTACGTCTTTGACGGCTTTTAGCCATTAACGGATAGATTAATGCCCAAAACGGACAACCCGAATCTCAATCGGGTCTCGTAAGTTTTTTACCCTTCGTTTTTTCGACACGTGGATTTTTACGGTAAAACGGGATTACGATGGCTGGTATTCGATTTACCATCGCTGGGGTGTGGTGCACCATGGTACTGTTCCATTTCAAATCCATGCGCGCATTTCTTAAAGTCGTACGGCACTGTTTCTCAATTTCGGACGGATGTTGCACCTTGCACCGTGGATGTTGCACCCTATAGATATCGATTATTTGGACAGCCATAACTTCTGGCTCATTTAGAGTTACGGGATTCATCACATGTCAAAACGAAGGCCTCGATGAGTTCTACGGCTTTGACGGCTTTCAGCCATCAACATATAGATTAATGCCCAAAAAGGACAACCCGAATCTCAATCGGGTCACGTAAGTTTTTTACCCTTCGTTTTTTCGACACTTGTATTTTTACCGTAAAACGGGATTATCGTGGCTGGTCTTTGATTTACCATCGCTGGAGAGTGGTGAAACATAGTACTTTTCCGTGTCAAATCCATGCATGCATTTCTAAAAGTCGTACGACACTGTTTCGCCATTTCGGACGGATGTTGCACCTTGCACCGTGGATGTTGCACCGTGTAGATATCGATTATTCAGACGTGCATAACTTCTGGCTCGTTTAGAGTTACGGGAGTCAAAACCTGTCAAAAGGAAGGCCTCGATTAGTTCTATGGCTTTGACAGCTTTCAGCCATCGACGGATAGATTAGTGCCCAAAAAGGACAACCCGAATCTCAATCGGGTCTCGTAAGTTTTTTACCCTTCGTTTTTTCGACACGTGGATTTTTATGGTAAAACGGGATTACGATGGCTCGTCTTCGATTTACCGTCGCTGAAGTGTGATGCACCATGGTACTGTTCCGTTTCAAATCCATGCACGCATTTCTAAAAGTCGTACGACACTGTTTCGCCATTTCGGACGGATGTTGCACCTTGCACCGTAGATGTTGCACCCTGTAGATATCGATTATTCGGACGGCCATAACTTCTGGCTCGTTTAGAGTAACGGGAGACATAACCTGTCAAAACGAAGGCCTCGATGAGTTCTACGGCTTTGACAGCTTTCAGCTTTCAACGGATAGATTAATGCCCAAAAAGGACAACCCGAATCTCAATCGGGTCTCGTAAGTTTTTTACCCTTCGTTTTTTCGACACGAGGATTTTTATGGTAAAACGGGATTACCGTGGCCCGTCTTCGATTTCCCATCGCTGGAGAGTGGTGCACCATGGTACTGTTCCATTTCAAATCCATGCACGCATTTTTAAAAGTCGTACGGCACTGTTTCGCCATTATGGACGGATGTTGCACATTGCACCGTGGATGTTGCACCTTGTAGATATCGATTATTCGGACTGCCACAACTTCTGGCTCGTTAAGAGTTACGGGAGCCATAACTTGCCAAAACGAAGGCCTCGATGAGTTTAACGGCTTTGACAGCTTTCAGCCGTCAACGGAAAGATTAATGCCCAAAAAGGACAACCCGAATCTCAAACGGGTCTCGTAAGTTTTTTACCCTTTGTTTTTTCGACACGTGGATTTTTACGGTAAAACTGGATTACCGTGGCCCGTCTTCGACTTCCCATCGCTGGAGAGTGGTGCACCACGGTACTATTCCGTTTCAAATCCATGCATGCTTTTCTAAAAGTCGTACGGCACTGTTTCGCCATTGCAGACGGATGGTGCACCTTGCACCGTGGAAGTTGCACCCCGTAGATATCGATTATTCGGACGACCATAACTTCTGGCTCGTTTAGAGTTACGGGAGCCATAACCTGTCAAAACGAAGGCCTCGATGAGTTCTACGGCTTTGACAGCTCTCAGCCGTCAATGGATAGATTAATGCCAAAGAAGAACAACCCGAATCTCAATCGGGTCACGTAGTTTTTTACCCTTCGTTTTTTCGACACGTGTATTTTTACGGTAAAACGGGTTTACGGTGGCTGGTCTTTGGTTTACCATCGCTGGAGAGTGGTGCACCATGGTACTATTCCGTGTCAAATCCATGCACGCATTTCTAAAAGTCATACGGCACTGTTTCGCCATTTCGGACGGATGTTCCACCTTGCACCGTGGATGTTGCACCATGTAGATATCGATTATTCAGACGTGCATAACTTCTGGCTCGTTTAGAGTTACCGGAGTCAAAACCTATCAAAACGAAGGCCTCGATGAGTTCTATGGCTTTGACAGCTTTCAGCCGTCAACGGATAGATTAATGCCCAAGAAGGACAACCTGAATCTCAATCGGGTCACGCAATTTTTTTACCCTTCGTTTTTTCGACACGTGTATTTTTACGGTAAAACGGGATTATCGTGGCTGGTCTTTGATTTACCATCGCTGGAGAGTGGTGCACCATGGTACTGTACCATTTCAAATCCATGCACGCATTTCTAAAAGTCGTACTGAACTGTTTCGCCATTTCGGACGGATGTTGCACCTTGCACCGTGGATGTTGCACCCTGTAGATATCGATTATTCGGGCGGCCACAACTTCTTGCTCGTTAAGAGTTACGGGAGCCATAACCTGTCAAAACGAAGGCCTCGATGAGTTTTACAGCTTTGACCGCTTTCAGCCATCAACGGATAGATTAATGCCCAAAAAGGACAACCCGAATCTCAATCGGGTCTCGTAAGTTTTTTACCCTTCATTTTTTCGACACGTGGATTTTTACGGTAAAACTGGATTACCGTGGCCCGTCTTCGACTTCCCATCGCTGGAGAGTGGTGCACCATGGTATTGTTCCGTTTCAAATCCATGCACGCATTTTTAAAAGTCATACGGCACTGTTTCGCCATTTCGGACGGATGTTGCACATTGCACCGTGGATGTTTCACACTGTAGGTATCGATTATCCGGGCGGCCACAACTTCTTGCTCGTTAAGAGTTACGGGAGCCATAACGTGTCAAAACGAAGGCCTCGATGAGTTTTACGGCTTTGACCGCTTTCAGCCATCAACGGATAGATTAATGCCCAAAAAGGACAACCCGAATCTCAATCGGGTCTCGTAAGTTTTTTACCCTTCATTTTTTCGACACGTGGATTTTTACGGTAAAACTGGATTACCGTGGCCCGTCTTCGACTTCAATCCGCTGGAGAGTGGTGCACCATGGTACTGTTCCATTTCAAATTCATGCACGCATTTCTAAAAGTCCTACGACACTGTTTCACCATTTTGGACGGATGTTGCACCTTGCACCGTGGAAGTTGCACCCTGTAGATATCGATTATTCGGACGGCCATAACTTCTGGCTCGTTTAGAGTTATAGGAGCCATAACCTGTCAAAACGAAGGCCTCGATGAATTCTACGGCTTTGACAGCTTTCAGTCGTCAACGGATAGATTAATGCCCAAAAAGGACAACCCGAATCTAAATCGGGTCTCGTAAGTTTTTTACCCTTCGTTTTTTCGACATGTGGATTTTTACGGTAAAACGAGTTTATGGTGGCTGGTCTTTGGTTTACCATCGCTGGAGAGTGATGCACCATGGTACTGTTCCGTGTCAAATCCATGCACGCATTTCTAAAAGTCGTACGGCATTGTTTCGCCATTTCGGACGGATGTTGCACCCTGTAGATATCGATTATTCAGACGAGCATAACTTCTGGCTCATTTAGAGTTACGGGAGTCATAACCTGTCAAAACGAAGGCCGCGATGAGTTCTACGGCTTTGATAGCTTTCATCCGTCAACGGATAGATTAATGCCCAAAAAAAACAACCCGAATCACAATCGGGTCACGTTAGTTTTTTACCCTTCGTTTTTTCGACACGTATATTTTTACGGTAAAACGGGATTATCGTGGCTGGTCTTCGATTTACCATCGCTGGAGAGTGGTGCACCATGGTACTGTTCCGTTTCAAATCCATGCACGCATTTCTAAAAGTGGTACTGAACTGTTTCGCCATTTCGGACGGATGTTGCACCTTGCACCGTGGATGTTGCACGCTGTAGATATCGACTCTCAATCGGGTCTCGTAAGTTTTTTACCCTTCGTTTTTTCGACACGTGGATTTTTACGGTAAAACGGGATTACGATGGCTCGTCTTCGGTTTACCTCGCTGGAGTGTGGTGCACCATGGTACTGTTCCGTTTCAAATACACGCACGCATTTCTAAAAGTCGTACGGCGCTGTTTCGCCATTTCGGACGGATGTTGCACCTTGCATCGTGGATGTTGCACCCTTCAGATATCGATTATTCGTACGGCCACAACTTCTGGCTCGTTAAGAGTCATGGGAGCCATAACCTGTCAAAACGAAGGCCTCGATGAGTTTTACGGCTTTGACAGCTTTCAGCCATCAAAGGATAGATTAATACCCAAAAAGGACAACCCGAATCTCAATCGGGTCTCGTAAGTTTTTTACCCTTAATTTTTCGACACGTGGATTTTTACGGTAAAACGGGATTACCGTGGCCCGTCTTCGACTTCCCATCGCTAGAGAGTGGTGCACCATGGTACTGTTCCGTTCCAAATCAATGCACGCATTTCTAAAAGTCGTACGACACTGTTTCGCCATTTCGGACGGATGTTGCACCTTGCACCATGGAAGTTGCACCCTGTAGATATCGATTATTCGGACGGCCATAACTTCTGGCTCGTTTAGAGTTACAGGAGCCATAACCTGTCAAAACGAAGGCCTCGATGAGTTCTATGGCTTTGATAGCTTTCAGCCGTCAACGGATAGATTAATGCCCAAAAAGGACAACCCGAATCTCAATCGGGTCACGTAAGTTTTTTACCCTTCGTTTTTTCGACACGTGTATTTTTATGGTAAAACGGGATTATCGTGGCTGGTTTTCGATTTACCATCGCCGGAGAGTGGTGCACCATGGTACTGTTCTGTTTCAAATCCATGCGCGCATTTCTAAAAGTCGAACTGAACTGTTTCGCCATTTCGGACGGATGTTGCACCTTGCACCGTGGATGTTGCACCCTGTATATATCGATTATTCGGAAGGCCATAACTTCTGGCTCGTTTAGAGTTACGGGAGCCATAACCTTTCAAAATGAAGGCCTCGATGAGATCTACGGCTTTGATAGCTTTCAGCCGTCAATGGATAGATTAATATCCAAAAAGGACAACTGGAATCTCAATCGGGTCTCGTAAGTTTTTTTCCCTTCGTTTTTTCGACACTTGTATTTTTACAGTAAAACGGGATTATCGTGGCTGGTTTTCGATTTATCGTCGCTGGAGAGTGGTGCACCATGGTACTGTTCCATTTCAAATCTATGCACGCATTTCTAAAAGTCGTACGGCACTGTTTCGCCATTTCAGACGGATGTTGCACCTTGCACCATGGATGTTGCACCCTGCATATATCGATTATTCAGACGGGCATAACTTCTGTCTCGTTTAGAGTTACAGGAGTCATAACCTGTCAAAACGAAGGCCTCGATGAGTTCTACGGCTTTGACCGCTTTCATCCGTCAACGGATAGACAAATGCCCAAAAAGGACAACTCGAATGTCAATCGGGTCACGTAAGTTTTTTACCCTTCGTTTTTTCGACACGTGTATTTTTACGGTAAAACGGGATTATCATGGCCCGTCTTCGACTTCCCATCGCTGGAGAGTGTTGCACCATGGTACTGTTCCGTTTCAAATCCATACACGCATTTCTAAAAGTCGTAAGACACTGTTTCGCCATTTCGGACGGATGTTGCACCTTGCACCGTGGATGTTGCGCCCTGTAGATATCGATTATTCGGACATCCATAACTTCTGGCTTGTTTAGAGTTACGGGAGCCATAATCTGTCAAAACGAAGGCCTCGATGAGTTCTACGGCTTTTACAGTTTCAGCCCTCAACGGATTGATTGATGCCCAAAAAGGACAACCCGAATCACAATCGGGTCTCGTAAGTTTTTTACCCTTCTATTTTTCGACACGTGGATTTTTACGGTAAAACGGGATTACCGGGGCCCGTCTTCAATTTCCCATCGCTGGAGAGTGGTGCACCATGGTACTGTTCCGTTTCAAATCCATGCATGCATTTCTAAAAGTCGTACGGCACTGTTTCGCCATTTCGGAGCGATGTTGCACCTTGCACCGTGGATGTTGCACTCGGTAGATATCGATTATTCAAATGGGCATAACTTCTGGCTCGTTTAGAGTTACGGGAGTAATAACCTGTCAAAACGAAGGCCTCAATGAGTTCTATGGCTTTGACCACTTTCAGCCGTCAACGGATAGATTAATGCCCAAAAAGGACAACCCGAATCTCAATCGGGTCACGTAAGTTTTTTACCCTTCGTTTTTTCGACACGGGTATTTTTACGGTAAAACGGGATTATCGTGGGTGGCCTTCAATTTACCATCGCTGGAGAATGGTGCACCATGGTAGTGTTCCATTTCAAATCCATGCACGCATTTCTAAAAGTCGTACGGCACTGTTTCGCCATTTCGGACGGATGTTGCACCTTGCACCGTGGATGTTGCGCCCTGTAGATATCGATTATTCGGACGGCCATAACTTCTGGCTCGTTTAGAGTTACGGGAGACATAACCTGTCAAAACGAAGGCCTCGATGATTTCTACAGCTTTGACAGCTTTCAGTCGTCAACGGATAGATTAATGCCCAAAAAGGACAACCCGAATCTCAATCGGGTCTCGTAAGTTTTTTACCCTTCGTTTTTTCGACACAAGGATTTTTACGGTAAAACGGGATTACCTGGCCCGTTTTCGATTTCCCATCGCTGGAGAGTGGTGCACCATGGTATTGTTCCGTTTCAAATCCATGCACGCATTTTTAAAAGTCGTACGACACTGTTTCGCCATTTCGGATGGATGTTGCACCTTGCACCGTGGATGTTTCACACTGTAGATATCGATTATCCGGGCGGCCACAACTTCTTGCTCGTTAAGAGTTACGGGAGCCATAACCTGTCAAAACGAAGGCCTCGATGAGTTTTACGGCTTTGGCCGCTTTCAGCCATCAATAGATAGATTAATGCCCAAAAAGGACAACCCGAATCTCAATCGGGTCTCGTAAGTTTTTTACCCTTCGTTTTTTCGACACGTGGATTTTTACGGTAAAACTGGATTACTGTGGTCCGTCTTCGACTTCCAATCGTTGGAGAGTGGTGCACCATGGTACTGTTCCGTTTCAAATCCATGCACGCATTTCTAAAAGACGTACGACATTGTTTCACCATTTTGGATGGATGTTGCACCTTGCACCGTGGAAGTTGCACCCTGCAGATATCGATTATTCGGACGGCCATAACTTCTGGCTTGTTTAGAGTTATAGAAGCCATAACCTGTCAAAACGAAGGCCTCGATGAATTCTACGGCTTTGACAGCTTTCAGTCGTCAACGGATACATTAATGCCCAAAAAGGACAACCCGAATCTAAATCGGGTCTCGTAAGTTTTTTACCCTTCGTTTTTTCGACATATGGATTTTTACGGTAAAACGGGTTTATGGTGGCTGGTCTTTGGTTTACCATCGCTGGAGAGTGATGCACCATGGTACTGTTCTGTTTCAAATCCATGCACGCATTTCTAAAAGTCGTACGGTATTGTTTCGCCATTTCGGACGGATGTTGCACCCTGTAGATATCGATTATTCAGACGAGCATAACTTCTGGCTCATTTAGAGTTACGGGAGTCATAACCTGTCAAAACAAAGGCCTCGATGAGTTCTACGGCTTTGATAGCTTTCATCCGTCAACGGATAGATTAATGGCCAAAAAGAACAACCCGAATCTCAATCAGGTCACGTTAGTTTTTTACCCTTCGTTTTTTCGACACGTATATTTTTACGGTAAAACGGGATTATCGTGGCTGGTCTTCGATTTACCATCGCTGGAGAGTGGTGCACCGTGGTACTGTTCCGTTTCAAATCCACGCACGCATTTCTAAAAGTGGTACTGAACTGTTTCGCCATTTCGGACGGTTGTTGCACCTTGCACCGTGGATGTTGCACGCTGTAGATATCGATTATTTAAACGGGCATAACTTCTGGCTCGTTTAGAGTTACGGGAGCCATAACCTGTCAAAAAGAAGGCCTCGATGAGTTCTACGGCTTTGACAGCTTTCAGCCGTTAACGGATAGATTAATGCCCAAAAAGGACAACCCGGATCTCAATTGGGTCTCGTAAGTTTTTTACCCTTCGTTTTTTCGACACGTGGATTTTTACGGTAAAACGGGATTACGATGGCTCGTCTTCGGTTTACCTCGCTGGAGTGTGGTGCACCATGGTACTGTTCCGTTTCAAATACATGCACGCATTTCTGAAAGTCGTACGGCACTGTTTCGCCATTTCGGACGGATGTTGCACCTTGCATCGTGGATGTTGCACCCTTCAGATATCGATTATTCGCACGGCCACAACTTCTGGCTCGTTAAGAGTCACGGGAGCCATAACTTGTCAAAACGAAGGCCTCGATGAGTTTTACGGCTTTGACAGCTTTTAGCCATCAACGGATAGATTAATACCCAAAAAGGACAACCTGAATCTCAATCGGGTCTCGTAAGTTTTTTACCCTTAATTTTTCGACACGTGGATTTTTACGGTTAAACGGGATTACCGTGGCCCGTCTTCGACTTCCCATCGCTAGAGAGTGGTGCACCATTGTACTGTTCCGTTCCAAATCCATGCACGCATTTCTAAAAGTTGTACGGCACTGTTTCGCCATTTCAGACGGATGTTGCACCTTGCACCATGGAAGTTGCACCCTGCAGATATCGATTATTCGGACGGCCATAACTTCTGGCTCGTTTAGAGTTACAGGAGAGATAACCTGTCAAAACGAAGACCTCGATGAGTTCTACGGCTTTGATAGCTTTCAACCGTCAACGGATAGATTAATGCCCAAAAAGGACAACCCGAATCTCAATCGGGTCTCGTAAGTTTTTTTTCCCTTCGTTTTTTCGACACTTGTATTTTTACGGTAAAACGGGATTATCGTGGCTGGTTTTCGATTTACCATCGCTGGAGAGTGGTGCACCATGGTACTGTTCCGTTTCAAATCTATGCACGCATTTCTAAAAGTCGTACGGCACTGTTTCGCCATTTCGGACGGATGTTGCACCTTGCACCGTGGATGTTGCACCCTGTATATATCGATTATTCAGACGGGCATAACTTCTGGCTCGTTTAGAGTTACGGGAGTCATAACCTGTCAAAACGAAGGCCTCGATGAGTTCTACGGCTTTGACCGCTTTCAGCCGTCAACGGATCGACTAATGCCCAAAAAGGACAACCCGAATGTCAATCGGGTCACATAAGTTTTTTACCCATCGTTTTTTCGACACGTGTATTTTTACGGTAAAACGGGATTATCATGGCCCGTCATTGACTTCCCATCACTGGAGAGTGTTGCACCATGGTACTGTTCCGTTTCAAATCCATGCACGCATTTCTAAAAGTCGTACGCCACTGTTTCGCCATTTCGGACGGATGTTGCACCTTGCACCGTGGATGTTGCGCCCTGTAGATATCGATTATTCGGACGTCCATAACTTCTGGCTCGTTTAGAGTTACAGGAGCCATAATCTGTCAAAACGAAGGCCTCGATGAGTTCTACGGCTTTTACGGTTTCAGCCCTCAACGGATAGATTGATGCCCAAAAAGGACAACCCGAATCTCAATCGGGTCTCGTAAGTTTTTTACCCTTCATTTTTTCGACACGTGGATTTTTACGGTAAAACGGGATTACCGGGGCCCATCTTCAATTTCCCATCGCTGGAGAGTGGTGCACCATGGTACTGTTCCATTTCAAATCCATGCATGCATTTCTAAAAGTCGTACGACACTGTTTCGCCATTTCGGACCTATGTTGCACCTTGCACCGTGGATGTTGCACCCGGTAGATATCGATTATTCAAACGGGCATAACTTCTGGCTCGTTTAGAGTTACGGGAGTCGTAACCTGTCAAAACGAAGGACTCAATGTGTTCTATGGCTTTGACCACTTTCAGCCGTCAACAGATAGATTAATGCCCAAAAAGGACAACCCGAATCTCAATCAGGTCACGTAAGTTTTTTACCCTTCGTTTTTTCGACACGTGTATTTTTACGGTAAAACGGGATTATCGTGGGTGGTCCTCGATTTACTATCGCTGGAGAATGGTGCACCATGGTAGTGTTCCGTTTCAAATCCATGCACGCATTTCTAAAAGTCCTATGGCACTGTTTCGCCATTTTGGACGGATGTTGGCACTTGCACCGTGGATGTTGCAACCTGTAGATATCGATTATTCAAACGGCCATAACTTCTGGCTCGTCTAGAGTTACAGGAGCCATAATCTGTCAAAACGAAGGCCTCGATGAGTTCTACGGCTTTGACGGCTTTCAGCCGTCAACGGAAAGATTAATGCCCAAAAAGGACAACCCGAATCTCAATCGGGTCTCTTAAGTTTTTTACCCTTCGTTTTTTCGACACGTGGGTAAAACAGGATTATCGAGGGTGGTCTTCGATTTACCATCGCTGCAGGGTGGTGCACCATGGTAGTGTTCCGTTTCAAATCCATTCACGCATTTCTAAAAGTTGTACGGCACAGTTTCGCCATTTCGGATGGATGTTGCACCTTGCAACGTGGATGTTGCACCCTGTAGATATCGATTATTCGGACGGCCATAACTTCTGGCTCGTTTAGAGTTACGGGAGCCATAATCTGTCAAAACGAAGGCCTCGATGAGTTCTACGGCTTTTACGGTTTCAGCCGTCAACGGATAGATTGATGCTCAAAAAGGCAGCCCGAATCTCAATCGGGTCCCGTAAGTTTTTTACCCTTCGTTTTTTCGACACGTGGATTTTTACAGTAAAACGGGATTACCGTGGCCCATCTTCGATTTCCCATCGCTGGAGAGTGGTGCACCATGGTACTGTTTTTTTTCAAATCCATGCACGCATTTCTAAAAGTCATACGGCACTGTTTCGCCATTTCGGACCGATGTTGCACCTTGCACCGTGGATGTTGCACCCTGTAGATATCGATTATTAAAACGGGCATAACTTCAGGCTCGTTTAGGGTTACGGGAGTCATAACCTGTCAAAGCGAAGGCCTCAATGAGTTCCATGGCTTTGACCACTTTCAGCCACCAACGGATAGATTAGTGCCCAAAAAGGACAACCCGAATCTCAATCGGGTCACGTAAGTTTTTTACCCTTCGTTTTTTCGACGCGTGTATTTTTACGGTAAAACAGGATTATCGTGGGTGGTCTTCGATTTACCATCGCTGGAGAGTGGTGCACCATGGTAGTGTTCCGTTTCAAATCCATGCACGCATTTCTAAAAGTCGTACGACACTGTTTCGCCATTTCGGACGGATGTTGCACCTTGCACCGTGGATGTTGCAACCTGTAGATATCGATTATTCAGACGGCCATAACTTCTGGCTCGTCTAGAGTTACGGAAGCCATAATCTGTCAAAACGATGGCCTCGATGAGTTCTACGGCATTGACGGCTTTCAGCCGTCAACGGATAGATTAGTGCCCAAAAAGGATAACCCGAATCTCAATCGGGTCTCGTAAGTTTTTTACCCTTCGTTTTTTCGACACGTGGGTAAAACGGGATTATCGTGGGTGGTCTTCGATTTACCATCGCTGCAGAGTGGTGCACCATGGTAGTGTTCCGTTTCAAATCCATGCACGCATTTCTAAAAGTTGTACGACACTGTTTCGCCATTTCGGACGGATGTTGCACCTTGCAACGTGGATGTCGCACCCTGTAGATATCGATTATTCGGACGGCCATAACTTCTGGCTCGTTTAGAGTTACGGGAGCCATAACCTGTTAAAACGAAGGCCTCGATGAGTTCTACGACTTTGACAGCTTTCAGCCATCAACGGATAGATTAATGCCCTAAAAGGACAACCCGAATCTCAATCGGGTCTCGTAAGTTTTTTACCCTTCGTTTTTTCGACGCGTGGATTTTTACGGTAAAACGGAATTACCGTGGCCCGTCTTCGACTTCCCATCGCCAGATAGTGGTGCACCATGGTACTGTTCCGTTTCAAATCCGTGCATGTATTTCTAAAAGTCGTACGACACTGTTTCGCCATTTC
The DNA here is from genome assembly GCA_030765085.1 of Allium cepa. Classification (NCBI taxonomy): domain Eukaryota; kingdom Viridiplantae; phylum Streptophyta; class Magnoliopsida; order Asparagales; family Amaryllidaceae; genus Allium; species Allium cepa. The sequence goes on from CM060930.1 coordinate 249,500,945, forward strand.
GGACGGATGTTGCACCTTGCACCGTGGAAGTTTGCACCCTGTAGATATCGATTATTCGGACGGCCATAATTTCTGGCTTGTTTAGAGTTACAGGAGCCATAACCTGTCAAAACCAAGGCCTCGATGAGTTCTACGACTTTGACAGCTTTCAGCCATCAACGGATAGATTAATGCCCAAAAAGACAGCCCGAATCTCAATCGGGTCTCGTAAGTTTTTTACCCTTCGTTTTTTCGACACGTGGATTTTTACGGTAAAACGGGATTACTGTGGTCGGTCTTTTGTTTACCATCGCTGGATAGTGGTGCACCATGGTACTGTTCCGTTTCAAATTCATGCACGCATTTCTAAAAGTCGTACGTCACTGTTTCGCCATTTCGGACCGATGTTGCACCTTGCACCGTGGATGTTGCACCCTGCAGATATCGATTATTCGGACGGCCATAACTTATGGTTCATTTAGAGTTACGGGAGCCATAACCTGTCAAAACGAAGACGTCGATGAGTTCTACGGCTTCTATAGCTTTCAGCCGTCAACGGATGGATTAATGCCCAAAAAGGACAACCCGAATCTCAATCGGGTCTTGTATGTTTTTTACCCTTCGTTTTTTCGACACGTGGATTTTTACGGCAAAACGGGATTACCGTGGCCCCTCTTCGACTTCCCATCGCTGGAGAGTGGTGCACCATGGTACTGTTCCATTTCAAATCCATGCACACATTTCTAAAAGTCGTACGGCACTGTTTCGCATTTTCGGACGGATGTTGCACCTTGCACCGTGGATGTTGCACCCTATAGATATCTATTATTCGGACGGCCATAACTTCTGGCTCGTTTAGAGTTACGGGAGCCATAACCTATCAAAACGAAGGCCTCGATGAATTCTACGGGTTTGACAGCTTTCAGCCATCAACAGATAGATTAATGCCCAAAAAGGACAATCCGAATCTAAATCGGGTATCGTAAGTTTTTTACCCTTCATTTTATCGGCACGTGGATTTTTACGGTAAAACGGGATTACCTAGGCCCGTCTTCGACTTCCCATGCTGGAGAGTGGTGCACCATGGTACTGTTCCATTTCAAATCCATGCACGCATTTCTAAAAGTCGTACGGCACTGTTTTGCCATTTCGGACGGATGTTGCACCTTGCACCGTGGATGTTGCACCCTGTAGATATCGATTATTCGGACGGCCATAACTTCTGGCTCGTTAAGAGTTACGGGAGCCATAACCTGTCAAAATGAAGGCCTCGATGAGTTCTACGACTTGGACAGCTTTCAACTGTCAATGGATAGATTAATGCCCAAAAAGGACAACCCGAATCTCAATCGGGTCTCATAAGTTTTTTGCCCTTCTTTTTTTCGACACATGGATTTTTACGGTAAAACGGGATTACCATGGCCCGTCTTCGACTTCCCATCGCTGGAGAGTGGTGCACCATGGTACTGTTCCGTTTCTAATCCATGCACACATTTCTAAAAGACGTACGACACTGTTTTTCCATTTCGTACGGATGTTGCACCTTGCACCGTGGATGTTGCACCCTGTAGATATCGATTATTCGGACGACCATAACTTCTGGCTCGTTAAGAGTACCGGGAGCCATAACCAGTCAAAACGAAGGCCTTGATGAGTTCTACGACTTTGACAGCTTTCAACCGTCAACGGATAGATTAATGCCCAAAAAGGACAACCCGAATCTCAATCGGGTCTCGTAAATTTTTTACCCCTCGTTTTTTCGACACGTGGATTTTTACGGTAAAACGGAATTACCGTGGCCCGTCTTCGACTTCCCATCGCCAGAGAGTGGTGCACCATGGTACTGTTCCTTTTCAAATCCATGCACGCATTTCTAAAAGTCGTACGACACTGTTTCGCCATTTCGGACGGATGTTGCACCTTGCACCGTGGAAGTTTGCACCCTGTAGATATCGATAATTCGGACGGCCATAATTTCTGGCTTGTTTAGAGTTACAGGAGCCATAACCTGTCAAAACGAAGGCCTCGATGAGTTCTATGACTTTGACAGCTTTCAGCCATCAACTGATATATTAATGCCCAAAAAGGACAACCCGAATCTCAATCGGGTCTCGTAAGTTTTTTACCCTTCGTTTTTTCGACACGTGGATTTTTACGGTAAAACGGGATTACGGTGGTCGGTCTTTGGTTTACCATCGCTGGTTAGTGGTGCACCATGGTACTGTTCCGTTTCAAATTCATGCACGCATTTGTAAAAGTCGTACGTCACTGTTTCGCCATTTCGGACGGATGTTGCACCTTGCACCGTGGATGTTGCACCTTGCAGATATCGATTATTCGGACGGCCATAACTTCTGGCTCGTTTAGACTTACGGGAGCCATAACCTTTTAAAACGAAGGCCTCGATGAGTTCTACGACTTTGACAGCTTCCATCCATCAATGGATAGATTAATGCCCAAAAAGGACAACCCGAATCTCAATCGGGTCTCGTAAGTTTTTTACCCTTCGTTTTTTCGACACGTGGATTTTTACGGTAAAACGGAATTACCGTGGCCCGTCTTTGACTTCCCATCGCCAGAGAGTGGTGCACCATGGTACTGTTCCGTTTCAAATCCATGCACGCATTTCTAAAAGTCGTACGACACTGTTTCGCCATTACGGACGGATGTTGCGCCTTGCACCGTGGATGTTGCACCCTGTAGATATTGATTATTCGGACGGCCATAACTTCTAGCTCGTTTAGAGTTACGGGAGCCATACCTGTCAAAACGAAGGTCTCGATGAGTTCTACGGCTTTGACAGCTTTCTGCCATCAACGGATAGATTAATGCCTAAAAAGGACAACCCGAATCTCAATCGGGTCTCGTAAGTTTTTTACCCTTCGTTTTTTCGACACGTGGATTTTTACGGTAAAACGGGATTACGGTGGTCGGTCTTTGGTTTACCATCGCTGGATAGTGGTGCACCATGGTACTGTTCCGTTTCAAATTCATGCACGCATTTCTATTAGGTCGTACGTCACTGTTTAGCCATTTCGGACGGATGTTGCACCTTGCACCGTGGATGTTGCACCCTGCAGATATCGATTATTCGGACGGCCATAACTTATTGTTTGTTTAGAGTTACGGGAGCCATAACCTGTCAAAACGAAGGCCTCGATGAGTTCTACTGCTTTGACAGCTTTCAGCCGTCAACGGATAGATTAATGCCCAAAAAGGACAACCCGAATCTCAATCGGGTCTTGTAAGTTTTTTACCCTTCGTTTTTTCGACACGTGGATTTTTACGGCAAAACGGGATTACCGTGGCCCGTCTTCGACTTCCCATCGCTGGAGAGTGGTGCACCATGGTACTGTTCGATTTCAAATCCATGCACACATTTCAAAAAGTCGTACGGCACTGTTTCGCATTTTCGGACGGATGTTGCACCTTGCACCGTGGATGTTGCACCCTATAGATATCGATTATTCGGACGGCCATAACTTCTGGCTCGTTTAGAGTTACGGGAGCCATAACCTATCAAAACGAAGGCCTCGATGAATTCTACGGGTTTGACAACTTTCAGCCATCAACGGATAGATTAATGCCCAAAAAGGACAATCCGAATCTCAATCGGGTATCGTAAGTTTTTTACCCTTCATTTTATCGGCACGTGGATTTTTACGGTAAAACGGGATTACCTAGGCCCGTCTTCGACTTCCCATCGCTGGAGAGTGGTGCACCATGGTACTGTTCCATTTCAAATCCATGCACGCATTTCTAAAAGTCGTACGGCACTGTTTTGCCATTTCGGACAGATGTTGCACCTTGCACCGTGGATGTTGCACCCTGTAGATATCGATTATTCGGACGGCCATAACTTCTGGCTCGTTAAGAGTTACGGGAGCCATAACCTGTCAAAACGAAGGCCTCGATGAGTTCTACGACTTGGATAGCTTTCAGCCGTTAACAGATAGATTAATGCCCAAAAAAAGGACAACCCGAATCTCAATCGGGTCTCGTAAGTTTTTTACCCTTCGTTTTTTCGACACATGGATTTTTACGGTAAAACGGGATTACCGTGGCCCGTCTTCGACTTCCCATCGCTGGAGAGTGGTGCACCATGGTACTGTTCCGTTTCTAATCCATGCACGCATTTCTAAAAGACGTACGGCACTGTTTTGCCATTTCGTACGGATGTTGCACCTTGCACCGCGGATGTTGCACCCTATAGATATCGATTATTCGGACGGCCATAACTTCTGGCTCGTTAAGAGTTACGGGAGCCATAACCCATCAAAACGAAGGCCTTGATGAGTTCTACGACTTTGACAGCTTTCAACCGTCAACGGATAGATTAATGCCCAAAAAGGACAACCCGAATCTCAATCGCGTCTCGTAAGTTTTTTACCCTTCGTATTTTCGACACGTGGATTTTTACGGTAAAACGAGATTACCGTGGCCCGTCTTCGACTTCCCATTGCTGGAGAGTGGTACACCATGGTACTATTCCGTTTCAAATCCACACACGCATTTCTAAAAGTCGTACGGCACTGTTTCGCCATTTCGGACGGATGTTGCACCTTGCACGTGGATATTGCACCCTGTAGATATCGATTATTCGGACAGCCATAACATCTTGCTCGTTAAGAGTTACGAGAGCCATAACCTGTCGAAACGAAGGCCTCGATGAGTTTTAAGGCTTTGACAGCTTTCAGCCGTCAATGGATAGATTAATGCCCAGAAAGGACAACCCGAATCTCAATCGGGTCTCGTAAGTTTTTTACCCTTCGTTTTTTCGACACGTGGATTTTTACGTTAAAACGGGATTACGGGGCGCCTCTTCGATTTCCCATCGCTGGAGAGTGGTGCAGCATGATACTGTTCCGTTTCAAATTCATGCACGCATTTCTAAAAGTCGTACGACACTGTTTCGCCATTTCAGACGGATGTTGCACCTTGCACCGTGGATGTTGCACCCTGTAGATATCGATTATTTGGACGGCCATAACTTATGGTTCGTTTAGAGTTACGGGAGCCATAACCTGTCAAAACGAAGGCCTCGATGAGTTGTACGACTTTGACAGCTTTCAGCCGTCAATGGATAGATTAATCCCCAAAAGGACACCCCGAATCTCAATCGGGTCTCGTAAGCTTTTTACCCTTCGTTTTTTGGACACGTGGATTTTTACGGTAAAACGGGATTACCGTGGCCCGTCTTCGACTTCCCATCGCTGGAGAGTGGTGCACCATCGTACTGTTCCGTTTCAAATCCATGCACGCATTTCTAAAAGTCGGACGGCACTGTTTCGCCATTTCGGACGGATGTTGCACCTTGCACCGTGGATGTTGCACCCTGTAGATATCGATTATTCGGACGGCCATAACTTCTGCCTCGTTTAGAGTTACGGGAGCCATAACCTATCAAAACGAAGGCCTCGATGAATTCTACGGGTTTGACCGCTTTCAGCCGTCAACGGATAGATTAATGCCCAAAAAGGACAATTTGAATCTCAATCGGGTCTCATAAGTTTTTTACCCTTCGTTTTATCGGCACGTGGGTTTTTACGATAAAACGGGATTACCGTGGCCCGTCTTCGACTTTCCATCGCTAGAGAGTGGTGCGCCATGGTACTGTTCCGTTTCAAATCCATGCACGCATTTCTAAAAGTCGTACGGCACAGTTTTACCATTTCGGACGGATGTTGCACCCTGCACCGTGGATGTTGCACCCTATAGATATCGATTATTCGGACGGCCATAACTTCTGGGTCATTAAGAGTTACGGGAGCCATAACCTGTCAAAACGAAGGCCTCGATGAGTTGTACGACTTTGACAGCTTTCAGCCGTCAACGGATAGATTAATCCCTAAAAGGACAACCCGAATCTCAATCGGGTCTCGTAAGTTTTTTACCCTTCGTTTTTTGGACAGGTGGATTTTTACGGTAAAACGGGATTACCGTGGCCCGTCTTCGACTTGCCATCGCTGGAGAGTGGTGCACCATCGTACTGTTCCGTTTCAAATCCATGCACGCATTTCTAAAAGACGTACGGCACTGTTTCGCCATTTCGGACGAATGTTGCACCTTGCACCGTGGATGTTGCACCCTGTAAATATCGATTATTCGGACGGCCATAACTTCTGGCTCGTTAAGAGTTACGGGAGCCATAACCTGTCAAAACGAAGGCCTTGATGAGTTCTACGACTTTGACAGATTTCAGCCGTCAACGGATAGATTAATGCCCAAAAGGACAACCCAAATCTCAATCGGGTCTCGTAAGTTTTTTACCCTTCGTATTTTCGACACTAGGATTTTTACGGTGAAACAGGATTCCCGTGGCCTGTCTTCGACTTCCAATCGCTGAAGAGTGGTGCACCATGGTACTGTTCCGTTTCAAATCCATGCACGCATTTCCAAAAGTCGTACGGCACTGTTTTGCCATTTCGGACGGATGTTGCACCTTGCTCCGTTGATTTTCACCCTGTAGATATCGATTATTCGGACAGCCATAACTTCTGGATCGTTAAAAGTTACGGGAGCCATAACCGGTCAAAACGAAGGCCTCGATGAGTTCTACGGCTTTCATATCTTTCAGCCGTCAACGGATAGATTAATGCCCAAAAAGGACAACCCGAATCTCAATCGGGTCTCGTAAGTTTATTACCCTTCGTTTTTTCGACACGTGGATTTTTACGTTAAAACGGGATTACCGTGCCCCGTCTTCGATTTCCCATCGCTGGAGAGTGGTGCACCATGGTACTGTTCCGTTTCAAACCCATGCATGCATTTTTAAAAGTCGTACGGCACTCTTTCTCCATTTCGGACGGATGTTGCACCTTGCACCGTGGATGTTGCACCCTGTAGATATCGATTATTCGGACGGCCATAACTTCTGGCTCGTTAAGAGTTGCGGGAGCCATAACCTGTCAAAACGAAGGCATCGATGTGTTTTACGGCTTTGACAGCTTTCAGCCGTCAACGGATAGATTAATTCCCAAAAAGGACAACCCGAATCTCAATCGGGTCTCGTAAGTTTTTTACTCTTCGTTTTTTCGAAACGTGGATTTTTACGGTAAAACGGGAATACCGTGGCCCGTCTTCGACTTCCCATCGCTGGATAGTGGTGCACCATGGTACTGTTCCGTTTCAAATCCATGCACGCATTTCTAAAAGTCGTACGACACTGGTTCGCCATTTCGGACGGATGTTACACCTTGCACCGTGGATGCTGCACCCTGTAGATATCGATTATTCGGACGGCCATAACTTGTGGCTTGTTTAGAGTTACGGGAGCCATAACCTGTCAAAACGAAGGCCTCGATGAGTTTTACGGCTTTGACCACTTTCAGCCGTCAACGGATAGATTAATGCCCAAAAAGGACAACCCGAATCTCAATCGGGTCTCGTAAGTTTTTTACCCTTCGTTTTTTCGACACGTGTATTTTTACGGTAAAACGGGATTATCGTGGCTGGTCTTCGATTTACCATCGCTGGAGAGTGGTGCATCATTGTACTGTTCCGTTTCAAATCCATGCGCGCTGTTTACGCAAAAAATGGGCAAACACCTCCAAGTCGCGAGATTTAGTTGGTTTTATGTGATTCTTAATGATTTAGATGAGTTATGTAAATATGAAAAAAGCAGGGGCTGAAATGTAAAAGACACACAGATTTATAGTGGTTCGGCCAGAACGTGCCTACGTCCACTTTATATGTTATTATCTTCTTTCTTTCAGATTACAAGTACAATGCTTTGTGTACAAGTATATGAAAGTAGTTTGAAAGTTCCTTCCGTGCTTGAGCTCTAAAACTTGTCTGCCATTGTTGTACCCCTGCCCCTCTATTTATAGAGTGAGGCTGTGGGCAGGGGTCTTGGATGTATACAGCTGCTGGTGGGCCCGGGCTGAAGTAATTTGGCCTGGTAGCGTTCTGGTTCGGCGAAGCCTTGGTTCGGCTGTTATCCCATTTTTTGGTCAAAACTGGAATATCAACAAATCGGCAAGGAATTATGAATATCAGGATTGGAGATCGGTTGGAATCAAGGCTACGATCGATATCGTCAAAATTTTGTTGAACTCCGATCGGGACGAAATTGATTGGAGATGATGATAAGGACTAGGAAAGGCTATGTTTCAAATTTCAAGATAATCGGAGTTCGTTTGGAGGAAATATGATGGATTCAAGGTGGGGAATGCATGTTGTTCGAATCCATCAAGAGGGACAAAGTGGTGCTCGGTTCGAATCGATCAGATTCGAACCCACCCTGGATTCGAACCCAACAGGTTTGCATCGATCAAGAGGCATTGCGCAAGGACAGTTCGAATCGATACACTTCATATCGAATGGCATGGTTTCGGCTTGGTAAAGTTCGCATCGATGGTTCTTCGAATCGATGGACTTCGACTTGATGGAGAGGCATAAAGGTGTATACTGGTTAGTTCGCATCGATGGGAACTTGATGGATTCGAAGATGGTGGATGCGAAGCACTGGACATGGATTCGAAGATGGTGGATACGAAGCAGTAGACATGGATTCGAAGATGATGGATACGAAGCAGTAGACATGGATTCGAAGATGATGGATACGAAGCAAGGGACACAGATTCGAAGGACGTGGCTTCAGAAAGCATGGATTCGAAGAGCACGGATTCGAAGGAGTCGGCCTTATGGATTCGAAGGAGATGGTTTCGGAGAGGATGGTTTCGAAGCATGGGTTCGAACCAGGCAGAACGCACGGAGCTTTGATCTTGAATCGATCATATCTTCCAAACCATTGATCCAAATGCAATGAAATTTTTACAGGAGCTTACATACATGTTGAAGAATGTTCTCCCCAAATTTCAGCTCAATTGGATGATTTCTTGATCGATTCGAACCTTACTTCGAAACGATCCCAAGGTGGGCCCGGACCTCCAGATTTCGGGCGTGTGGGCCCCCTCACGTGCCTGAAGCGGTCTTCCCGGATTTTAGGAGAAATATCAGCCTCCTACGCTTATAAATAGAGCCCCTGGTCATTCAGAAAAGGGGTCGGAGAATTTGGAGAGAGGAAGCACACCCGGACGCTGCCAGAATCATTCCTTAACATCATTACTGCTATTTATTTCATGTTTTGGACGTTGTAACTGCTGTAATCATCTGTAATCATCAAGGATAATCAATAAAAGGATAAAAACTTTGGAGTGGACGTAGGCCGGAGATAGCCGAACCACTATAAAACTTGTGTTTCTGTTCTTTACTTTTGGACTGCTGCTTAATATTTGCTGAGATATGAGATTTGTGTTTTAATATTGTTGATTTGTATTCATACACTGGTGCTTTCACGGTATTCGAGGTTTGTGACCAATTTTGGCACAAACATCGGCCATGCTTGGAGAGGTTGGAGCTTGGTCCGGTTGTGGATGGCTCAGTGATGAGATAGCCACTTGGTTCGGCCTTACCTTGGTTCGGTATTGAAGGGGTTGTGGTTGGTCCGGTTGTGGTTTGGACCAGTTGTGGTTTGGACCGGTGCTTTGAGGGTTGGTCTGGTCTTGGTGGTGGGAAATGGGTTGGACCGGTGATGGTGGTCCGGTGATGGTGGGAAAGGGGTTGGACCGGTGATGGATGGAAATTGTGTCGGACCGGTGGAGTTGGGGGTTGATTCGGCAGGAGCTTGGACCGTATGTGTGTTATGCCGAATGAAACTTTGCTTGTATTGCCGAATGAGCTTTTGCTTGAAATGCCGAATGGACTTAGGAACCGGATGGAATGGAGGTTGCGAACCCGGGTGAAACTGACGCTTCTCGGTCTCGAGATCTTCTGGGTGAAAATTCGCCCAACATTTGACCCCCAAAGTGGGGCACGTGCTTGCATGTGTCGCGCTTTGTTTCCCTGCGATAAGAAAGCTTGTTTTGTAATGCCATGAGCTGGATGTTCGTATCCTGCTGACGTCCTACAAAGGAATTTACGGTTTTAATGTGATTTCAAATGACGACCGTTCGAGGTCGGGTGCCGTTCGAGGCGAGTAGGTGTACCCCGAGGGGGCTTAGCATTATTGATGCCAGGTTTACGTTCGAGTGGGTCCCTGGATCGTTTGCGAAGATGGTTTATCGCCAGCTCAGAGCATGCCTAAGGATCGTTTGCAATGCCGTACATGTGTAAGTAGCTTAGCCATTTCAGAATTATCAGAACCAAATATCCATTCAACCGATGAGTTTTAAAAGGATGTCAAAGTGTAAATTCTGACGACGGTAGGGTCAATAGCCATTCAGAGCATGTCTGTGGACCGTTCGTGGTCGCGTACATGTGTAAATGATTAACCCATGTTAGTGGGAGATTTACTACTTATTCATCGTTATCACAATCTCTATTTTATTAGTAGATCCTAGAGTCCGGTACTTATCTGAGTGAGGCGCTTTGCATGCCCCTGCTTCTGGTCTTCGCTGGTTTGGATAGCTTCATTCGGCTTTCGTTTGGTCCGGTGCTCCTGCGCTCGTCTATATATAGGGGCTACTCCCCCATAGTTATTCCTTACAGAACCAACGAGAGCCGAATCAATCTCTAGCCGAATCAACTCTTTGCCGAATCAAGCTTTTACCGAATCAGGTATATATCTTTGTCGAATGAACTTTACTCCCGAATGAATCTGATGCCGAATAAACACGAAGGCTTTTTTACTGCCGAATGAAAATGTGTGCTTGCATAGCCGAATAGACTCGTATACCGGATGAACTTCCAATGCCGAATGGAATTACCGAATGAGGCATATACCGAATGAGACTCGGAAATTTGAATCTTGAGCGAAATCTTAGGCTTTTATACGATTGCTTTAGATACTTGCTTGTTTATGTTCTATACTTCTTGTTCTAACACCGTGTTTTTCTTGTGCTGCAGATAAATGTCTCGCAAAGCGGAAACCCGATCGGATAAAAAGAAATCTAAAGGTAGAGGAGAGTCATCCTCCTCCGTGCCCCCAGCCCAACCAAGACCGGTGCCACATGGGCCTGCCCCGAGGTCGTTAGTGGATGGGTACAGTCCCCAGGAACTTCTGGTCTCCCCTCCCGATTGCTTTCCTAGCTCCCTAAAGGAGGAGCAACTTGATGTTATATCCCGTTCCTTCGGGATAGACAGGGCTCGCATGCTGTTGCCGGGAGATGGAGTGATGCCGTATAATCCGCCCGAAGGCTACTTTGCTTACAGCAGATATCATTGCGTGTGTGGTGCTATCCCTCCTATCAATGCCTGGATAGTTAGCTTTACCACATATTTGAAGGTGGCTCCATTCCAGCTCCAGCCGAACTCTTATGCCATTCTGGTGAGCCTTTTCGTTATCTTCCATAGGAGGTACGGGCACCCTCCTTCTAACCGAGAAATTCGATATTTGTATAACCTGAGAGGCTACAAGAAGGGGTCTCCGTATATTAGTCTAGAAGCGGCCGTGCCCTTCAAACCGGTCTTGGACTTATATTCAAAGTTTACCATGTTCAAGAAAGAATAGTTTTTTATCAAGGACGATTCTGTTTCTTTCCGCCTTTTCACTTCCGGCTGTAAGATGAATTTCATTTATATTTTCCATGTTCTGACTGTAGTGCTTCTTCTGACACGCTTCTATTTCTTGCTAGCGACAGGTGGCATTGCAGTCGTGGAAGATGATTCTTTGGCGCGGATGGCTGCTGAAATAAAGGCCATTCCCACATGGGACAGGTCGGCTTCGTTCCTGATCAGGAACGCTACCCTCCTGGAGTACAACTTGATCCAGCCGCACCAGTCCGTGGTTAAGCAGAGGGACACGGCTGAGGAGAAAGCTGCTAAAGCTAAGGAGGGGGCCACGTTGAAGAGTGGCAAGAGGAAGCCCTTTGCACAACATCCCGTCGTGGGAGGCAAGAAACTTAAGGAGTCTGAGGGCCCCTCTCCTAGTACTTGCCCGATCATCCCGGAGGAGGAAGGTGTGGAAGAGGGCGAAGGAGGCGATATGGAAGGAGAGTCGGAGGGTTGAGGAGATGGAGATGGTCAGGGTGGTAGTGGTGCTGGTGCCTTAACCTCTGGGCAAGACCCTGAACTGGATGAGGCTCTCCGCCAGGCCTTCGGGGAATCGGAGGGAGAATCGGAAGCGGAGAAGGCGAAGGAGACTGGCAAGGTCGGGGCTGGTGCCGATCTATCCCCTAAGGGCTCCTCAGCCAGGGTGACTCCGGCGGTGCAAGGTGAACTTTTGTCCTCTGTCGATTCCATTTACGATAGGGACTTAGAAATATTTTATGGTTCACTTCCGTCCTGGAATGAGATTCAGGACTTATTGCAGTATCCCACTCCTCCGCAGGGTTTGTATAATAGATGTGCGTTCTCAATTTTTCTTTCTTTTTAAACTTAACATGTTTCTTGAATTATGGATCGTCGTATGTTCATAACACTTGTTTTTTACTCCAGGGGCAGGCCAGGCGGCTAAAACGTCAGACATTCGACACCGCCTTGAACAATTCAAGTTGATGAGAGCTTCTGATATGCCGAAGCCCCTTACTGGTCGTCCTGGGGATGTGGTCAGATACCGTCCTCTTCTTGGGGCCATTGAAGAGAGCATTCAGAAAAAGAAGAGGAGTCGTTCCTTATTTGAGCCTTCCCCTGGTCCGCAGCTTCCTGTTCAGCCTCCTCGTGATACCACGGAGGAGAGCACAGAGTTTATCCCCCCTCCACCTCCTTCTAAGAATCCCACTGTTATCCGTATAAGGCGTCCTGACGTGCCTCGCGACCCCTTTGCCGGTCATCCTGATTTAGACCCAAGCTCTCGGGATATTTCATTTGATGAGGCCACGGGTGAGCACCTTCTTCCCCGCAACCCCATGGTACGAGTGCTAGATGAGGCCAACTCCCTAGATCTTGATCTGCTTACTACTCGGGTAGTTACCATGGGAGACGAAGCCAAAGCTAATATCGATCGGGTGGTTGAAGAGACCAAGAAGTTAATGGAGCACCATGCTCAATTGGTCAAGGCCGGGGAGGAGATTGGGAGTGCTAATATTCGGTTGCGGCTAAAGGTTGCCGATCAGGCCGAACAGCTTGCCGGTCAAGCCATTCAGATTTCTCAGCACGAGGAAGCCTCCAGGTGGCTGAAAGAGACCATGGAAAAGGCTAGTAGGGCGGAACTACGGAAGATGGAGGCCTCCTGTAAGGAGCGGATCGACAGGGCCATTGCGACAGTGGATGAGGTTCGGAATGCGGATCTCGAGCAGGTAGAGGAGTTGTCTGGGAGGCTTGAGGCCGCGGAGATGGCTCAAGTCAAGTTAAAGGAGGAGATGGATGAGATGAGGAAGTCTCTCCAGGCTGACTGCTTGAGATACCGATCAGAGAGGGATGTCGCTGTCGCCAAGTTGTAGGTTTCCGAGGCCCGGATGAGGGAGTTTGAGGAGAATGAGGGGATGATGGACGAGATGCTGCAAGACATGTACTTTCGCACTTGGAAGGAGGGCAGCTTGTCTTGGATGGATGACTATCCCTGGGTCATGGCCAAGATATATCTTCGGACTTTAGAGGAGACCAGGGTCAATGCGGGTAAGGAAGGTGGAGTGGCTTTTAGTCTAGATGTGGTCACTGCTCAGTTCGCGAAAGAGGAGCAAGCGGCGGTGAAGGAGGGGATGCGGTTGCTTGCTGCGGAGGAAGCGGGTGTGCAACTGGAGGATGAGGATCAAGCGGCGGATGCTGGTGAGTTATTCTTCTCTTTTCCTTTTCTTTCTGGGTTTCCATAACTTGTTCGTTTATCGTTTGTTTAGTGAATTCCTCTTCTGAATTGGACAGGTGGAACTTCCGATCAACACGCTGGGAGCTCCGACCCTGCGGCCAAGTAGGCTTGGGGGAGTTGGTAGGATGAGAGCGAAGTGTGGACGCAGCTGGTTACTTGTCCGGATTTGGCCACCTTTTTATTTCCCTTTATCGCTGTTTATGTTAGTCCAAAACATTGATGTGACAATAATAATATTATTTGCAAAGAATAGCATTATGTGATTTTATGACATAAGCTGATTTTGTTATGTTTAAATGTTGCTGTCATTTTGATGTGGTGCGTGAGAAGTATGCATATGCCTGTGATTTTAGTTGTGTTTGATGTTAAGCTGTTGCTCGAAATATAATTTCATGTTTTGCAATGTTAGTGTGACGTATGAATAAACTATAGTTACATATTTATGTACAAGAGAAGAGAGTACCGCCCTTCATGTTTTAGTGGCAGGTGGTAGTTTTGAGCGTCTTGTGTAACTGATCATGGATATAGCTGAGTACCTTGCCACCCAGTACGCAGGCTTAGATTCTCATGAGTGAATGCTCCCTATTTGGTTTCTTGTACTTTAGAGTTTGTTATACAGGATAGGAGAAAAGTATTTAAATGAAATGGAAATATGGGAAAAGTAAAACTTCCAGTCACGGAAGGCCGTCGATGTGCTTAAGTTCGTGGCAAACGGGTTTTGTAGTCACTTTCCCTAGCTGTGGGTCTTGGAGACATTTGTCACCCATCTTACGCCCCCGCGGGGAGTTTTCTTTTTTTACCACAGCCGTACTTAAGACACATCGGAGCCGAGATCGCGCACGGTAACTACCCGAACCATTATGGTCCGTAATCGTGGGTATTATTCGATTTACCGCGGCCGGCTAGCGTGGGTGCCGTTGGCCGTGAACTACCCCTGGCTGGCCACACCTTATGTTGGGGCTTAAAGTGGGTTCACAGTTGCCGGCGAGCCGAACGCCGTAATGAGCTGCCATCGGCTATAGTCGGCCTTTATGATGACTTATAATCGGCTCATTACAGTTGTCTTTGAGGGCAGTCGCGAGCAATGAGTTAACCCGCAGCAGAGGGATGCTGGAGCAAAAGAGTCTCATTGGCGAGTGCATAGAATCATAGCGTACCTGTTAGGCCTTGTCCAGATGAGGCCGTGGTGCGTCTTGAGTGGAGATGCCATAGGATTTTGTTCAACAGAAAAGGATAAAGCTTAACAAGCAGCCAAGATATAAACGAACAAGTTAAAAAGAGACAAGATTTTTTAAAGTGGTTCGGCATGAAAATGCCTACGTCCACTGATTCTCTTGGTCAATTCACTTCATATGGGCAGTACAAGTTAAGAAAAGTATCGACGGAGGTGTCGGATGTTCCATGCCCTCTGGAACACCTCTCCGTCCACTGTTGACAAAATATAAGCTCCGTTGTGGAGATCTTTATGAATTACATATGGTCCGTCCCAGATGGGGTCCAGTGCCCCGGGGCGCGGAAAGATTCTCCTGAGGACAAGATCTCCTTCTTGTAAGATGCGATGCTTGACTTTGGAGTTGTATAGTGCTGCCACTTTTTGTTTGTGAGCTGCTGCTTTGAGTGCTGCATCGTTCCTCCTTTCCTCAATCAGATCCAAAGACATGAGGAGGAGTTCTTCGTTTTCTTCTGGATTGTAGTGGATCCTACGGTGGGAAGGAACAATAGTCTCAACAGGGAGCATTGCCTCCGATCCGTATGCCAAAGAGAAAGGAGTATGTCCCGTTGATGTTCTGAAAGATGTGCGGCAGGCCCAAAGTGCCATAGGAAGTTCGTCCACCCAAGCGCCTTTTGACTTTTCAAGTTTCTTCTTGATTAGGGTTTTGAGAATTTTGTTGACAGCTTCGACTTGTCCGTTCGCCTGAGGATAAGCTACTGATGAGAAGCTTTTATGAATTCCATGCTCTTGGCACCAGTCGGCAAATTCTTCGCTGTCAAATTGGAGTCCGTTGTCCGATATGATCTTGAGTGGTACTCCGTACCTGCACAGAATATTTTTGATCAAGAAGTTGATAACTTTTGCTGAAGATATTTTATTTAGGGGTTCCGCTTCAACCCATTTGGTGAAATAATAGACTGCCACTATAGCATATTTGGCTCCGCCTCTGCCCGTTGGCAGTTCGCCAATTAAATCAATTCCCCATACAGCGAAGGGCCAAGGGCTGGTCATTTGAGTAATCTCATTTGTGGGTAGTCGAGGAATCTTGGCAAATTTCTGACATCTGTCGCATCTCTTGACGAAGTCTAAGGCGTCTTTGTTTAGTGTGGGCCAGTAATATCCATATCGGAGTATCTTTTTCGCCAGAGTCTGCCCTCCAGTTTGATCTCCGTAACTTCCTTGATGGATGTTGAATAAGATTTCCTTGGCTTCCCTTCCAGCGACGCATCTGAATAGGGGGCTAGAGAAGCCACGCCGATAGAGGATGCCTTCTTGTATTGTGTAGTGGGGAGCTTTCCTCAAAATTCTCCTGACTTCAACACGTTTGTCGGGTAGTGTGTCGTCCTGCAAATATTTCCGGATAGGAGTCATCCAAGTTCCTTCTTCAATTGCAGTTATCAGATTCACTTGTTCAAAACTTGGGGCTAGCTGCCTTGAGATGGCTAGTGCTCCGGAAATGGTGCTATTCTTCATACTAGCTTGCTTTGCTAGTTCATCGGCCTCTTGGTTATCTTCTCGAGGAATGTGTTTGATTAGATAATGGTCCAATTGATCGAGCAGCAGCTTGGTTTTCTTTAGATATGCTGTGAGTCATTCTCCTCGTGTCTGGAACTCTCTTAGTACTTGGTTTACGATAAGTTGAGAATCACTATGAAGACATAAAGAATTGACTCCAATTTCTAAGGCAAGCTCCAATCCCGCTATTACTGCCTCATACTCCGCATCGTTGTTAGTGGCCGCGAATTCCAACCTTAATGCATAGTACAGCTTTCTTCCCCTGGGTTTGATTATCACAATACCTGCCCCCGAGCCTTGCTCGTTCGATGCTCCATCTACAAAGAGGTTCCACTTGATGTTTTTTGCTATTTCAAATTGATCCTTGCCTTCGTTGGTAGTGAATTCGGCAATGAAATCGGTCATGGCTTGCCCCTTGATAGCGGTGCGAGGATGGTAGGTGACGTCATACTGACTTAGTTCAATGCACCATTTGAGGAGTCGTCCAGAGGTGTCGGGACGATGGAGCACCTGTCTTAGTGGTTGATCGGTTAGAACTCTGATGGAGTGAGATTGGAAGTGGTGTCGCAGTTTTCGTGACGCGATCAATAAACAATATGCCAATTTCTCAAGTTTAGGATATCTGGCTTCTGCCCCTGTAAATCTCTTACTTATAAAGTATACCGAGCGTTGTGTGCGGTCCTCTTCTCTTACCAAGGCAGCGCTTAGAGCATGAGATGATACAGCGAGGTATAGGTATAGCTCTTCGCCTTCGTTTGGAGTTGAGAGTACTGGTGGTCTCTGAAGGTGTTCGATCAGGTTAAGGAAGGCTTTTAAGCATTCATTGGTCCACTCGAACTTTCCTTTGTCTTTCTTGAGAGCTTCGAAGAATGGGACGCACTTGTCAGTTGCTTTGGAAATGAATCTTCTTAGGGCGGCCACCTTTCGGTTTAGGCTCTGCATTTCTTTTCGAGTGGAAGGTATCCTTATTTCTTTTAGAGCCCGGATTTGTTCAGGGTTTGCTTCAATTCCTCTGGCATGGACGATGAATCCTAAGAATTTTCCCGATGACACTCCGAAGGAGCACTTTAGAGGATTCAGCTTCATTCCATATCGGCGAAGTACCTGAAACATCTTGCCCAGGTGGCTTACATGATCGTCGGCTCTCCTGGACTTTACCAACATGTCATCCACATATACTTCCATAGTTCATCCTATTAATTCCGCGAACATCTTGTTGACGAGGCGCTGATAGGTAGCTCCGGCATTTTTGAGTCCAAAAGGCATGACTTTGTAACAATATAATCCCCGGTCAGTGATGAAGCTAGTGTGGTCTTGATCGGGAGCGTGCATGGGAATCTGGTTGTATCCGGAGTACGCATCCATAAAAGATAAAAGTTCGTGCCCGGCTGTGCTGTCCACAAGTTGATCGATTCGGGGGAGCGGGAAGCAGTCTTTCGGGCAAGCGTCATTTAAGTTGGAGAAATCAATGCATGTTCGCCACTTCCCATTAGCTTTCTTTACTAGTACCGGGTTAGCGATCCATTCTGGGTAGATGGCTTCTCGTATGAAGTCATTAGCAAGTAGGTTCTTTACTTCCTCATCGAGGGCTGCTGATCATTCTACTCCCATGCTTCTCTTTTTCTGCTTTATCGGTACCTTGGTGGGATCGATGTTCAGCATGCGGCATGCTATGTCTGGGGAGGTTCCTGTCATATCGGCATGTGTCCATGCAAATACATCTAAGTTGTGGTGGAGAAAGTCAATGATTTGATCCTTCAATTCTGTTTTTAGCTGAGATCCTATTTTTAATAGTCTACTTGAATCATGTTTGTCTACAGATACGAATTCCCTGGCCTCTGCAGGCTCAGCGGTAGCCTCCTCCTCCTTATCCCTGGGGTCTAGTTCATTGAAAGATCGCTGGTGTATCAAAGAGGAGGGGCTTTCTTTAGTTGTTACGCTTCCAAGCTTTTCATGGAGAGAGTAGTCTCTGCATCTTTCCCTTTATTCTTTCTACGGTTATTGTGAAGTTCAGTTACATAGAAATCTCGAGCGGCGTCTTGATCTCCTTCAACTTCTCCTATTCCGTTATCTGTTGGGAATTTCATCTTTAGGCACCACGGGGCTAGGACAATTTGGAAGTCAGATAAGGCTGGTCTTCCCAAGAAGGCGTTGTAGGCCGAGTGGTTTTCTATTAGTACGAACGTTTGTTTTCGCACAATGGAGCGGAGATGACTTCCTATTTCGACGAAGAGGTCAAGTTGCCCGAGGGGCATTTTCGCATCTCCAGTGAAACCGTGCAGGGGTTTGTTGCAGGGAGACACATCCTTCATTGACAGCTTCATTTTGTCGAAAGCATGCTTGAATAGGATATTTACGGAGCTTCCTGTGTCTATTAGAATTCGGAAAACTTTAGCTGGACCGAACCAGGCAGAGATGACCATGGGATCCATATGTGGATACTGTCTTCCTTCTAAATCACGCCTACTGAATACGATGTCGTCACTCTCTTTCCGTTTCGGGTGGCGTTCTTCCATAATGGAGTTAACATAGCCTTCAGCATTTCTAAGTGACTTGCCGTATCTTTCCATCTCTGCCCAGCTTCTGTCGGCGATGTGTGGTCCTCCCGAGATGGTATGGACCACTATCTTCTCTTGACTAGAGCCACTGGTGTTGCGATTCCCTCCGCCTACTTCTGGGAGGGGTCGCTTTGAGTTCTCATTGGCAGGAGTTGGAGTCCTGTTCTGACCTTTCACATAGCGTTCCAGCCTTCTTCTTCTGATGTGTTCTTCGATCAAGTCCCGGAGATGGTGGCATTCATTGGTGTCATATCCGTGGGATTCGTGGAAGCGGCAGAACTTTCCAGACTTGAGTGCGTTATCAGATTCTTTCTTGTGCGGGGGGCGCTTGTATCCGAGTTCGCCCTGAGTGGATAGAAAGATGTTTTCGATTGTTTCATTCAAAGGAGTGTAGGAGTCAAATCTTGGTCCTGGTCGATATTGGCGTTTTTCAACCTTCCTGCCGCCAGCATTTTCTCTAGATTCATTTCTTCGAGTGTCCTTAGCTGCAACGGGAACCTTGTCCGAAGTTGTCTTACCTTGTTGCCCTGACTGCCTCTCAGTGGCGGCGTCTTCAAGTCTCATATACTTTCCAGTTTCATGGAAGAAATCAGGTAAAGTAGCTGGTTTTTCCTTAGTTAGTCTTCTAGTGAACTTGGTATCTGGGTGTACACCACTACAGAGGGCCATTAGGGTGAGCTTCTCATCGGCATCTTGGACTGCGGCCGCTGCGGCGTTGAACCGGGTTAGATATTGTTGCAGTGTCTCTCCGGATTTCTGTTTGACATTGGATAGAGAATAAGCATCTTTGGGTTGTTCTACATGGATGCGGAACTGGCTAATGAACCTTTCTTTCAACATCTCCCATGAGCTGATAGATCCTTGGGGTCGATGGCAGAACCAGGAGGTAGCTAGATCTGCTAGGAATAGCGGAAAGCATTTACACAACACCTCTTCTGTTGCTCCGCTCATGAGCATATGCTGGGTGTATCTCTGTAAGTGTACGATAGGGTCGGAAGTTCCCTTGTAAGGTTGCATGGTTGGCATTTTCCATTCCCGGGGGGTAATGGCAGTTTCGATATTGCGGGTGAAGGGGCTGGTGACCCTGGCGCCTATTCCTCGGTCCCTTTGCTCCCGTTGGACGCATTCTCTGAATAATCGCGCCATTCTTTCATCAGAATTTGGAGTGGATAGAAATGAACTTGGTTCTTCCCTGCAGGATCGATCTCGTCCAGATGACCTGGAGGGATGGTATAGTCTATCTCTTCTGACGTTATCCAGTGGTTGCCTCTGGCTGCTCGGATGCATGCTAGGACCAGCTACAGTTGCCCCCTGCCTTGATCTTCCCCTGTGGGGTTCTGTTTCGGGCATTTCCATGGGGTCAACTTCGGGCTGGGTTCTAGCTCGGCTCCGTTCAGCGGGATTTCTATGATTAGGTGGCATGACTGGCTCAGCTACATCCGACCCTCGCCTGGCGCCTCCCCCACTGGGTTCGGTTCCAAGCGCTTCCTCGAGTCGGAGTTCGGGCTGAGTCCGGGCGCGGCCCTATCATTGTTGTTCCTGTTGATTGCTTCCTCGAAGAGGGAAGACCTTTGCTGTCTCCGAGATCCTCCAGATTGAGATTCACCCCATGATTCAGTGTTGCGGTTGGATTCTTCGACATCCCTCAAGCGTGACATGAGTTGGTTCACCAAAGCTTCTTGTTGGGATGCGAAGCGGTTAGTCACTTCCACCACAACTCTGTCTAGGTCTGGTCTAGTGATTACTGCCGATTGTTCCGCGGCAGGGGCTGTTGGAATTGCCTGATCTACATGCGACACTGCTGCTGTAGTGGGATGGTTCTCTTGATCTAGATCCACTGGATTTGGAGCGCTGCTGGTTGCAACGTTCTTTCCCTTGTTGGCGTCTTTTCTTGGCCTGGAAGTCATGTTTCCTAGGCAATGAAGGGTGCTATTGGGAAAGAAGGTTGAAAGAGGGAAGCTTTAGCTTCGAGTTCGAAGTTCTCAGTGAAAGCACCAAAAATGTTTGCGCAAAAAATGGGCAAACACCTCCAAGTCGTGAGATTTAGTTGGTTTTATGTGATTCTTAATGATTTAGATGAGTTATGTAAATATGAAAAAAGCAGGGGCTGAAATTTAAAAGACACACAGATTTATAGTGGTTCGGCCAGAACGTGCCTACGTCCACTTTATATGTTATTATCTTCTTTCTTTCAGATTACAAGTACAATGCTTTGTGTACAAATACATGAAAGTAGTTTGAAAGTTCCTTCCATGCTTGAGCTCTCAAACTTGTTTGCCATTGTTGTACCCCTGCCCCTCTATTTATAGAGTGAGGCTGGGGGCAGGGGTCTTGGATGTATACAGCTGCTGGTGGGCCCGGGCTGAAGCAATTTGGCCTGGTAGCGTTTTGGTTCGGCGAAGCCTTGGTTCGGCCATGCTTGGAGAGGTTGGAGCTTGGTCCGGTTGTGGATGGTTCAGTGATGAGATAGCCACTTGGTTCGGCCTTACCTTGGTTCGGTATTGAAGGGGTTGTGGTTGGTCCGGTTGTGGTTTGGACCGGTTGTGGTTTGGACCGGTGCTTTGAGGGTTGGTCTGGTCTTGGTGGTGGGAAATGGGTTGGACCGGTGATGGTGGTCCGGTGATGGTGGGAAAGGGGTTGGACCGGTGATGGATGGAAATTGTGTCGGACCGGTGGAGTTGGGGGTTGATTCGGCAGGAGCTTGGACCATATATGTGTTATGCCGAATGAAACTTTGCTTGTATTGCCGAATGAGCTTTTGCTTGAAATGCCGAATGGACTTAGGAACCAAATGGAATGGAGGTTGCGAACCCGGGTGAAACTGACGCTTCTCGGTCTCGAGATCTTCTGGGTGAAAATTTGCCCAACACACGCATTTCTAAAAGTCGTACGGCACTGTTTCGCCATTTCGGACGGATGTTGCACCTTGCCCCGTGGATGTTGCACCCTGTAGATATCGATTATTCGGACGACCATAACTTCTGGCTCATTTAGAGTTAAGGAAGCCATAACCTGTCAAAACGAAGGCCATGATGAGTTCTACGACTTTGATGGCTTTCAGCCGTCAACGGATAGATTAATGCCTAAAAAGGACAACCCGAATCTCAATCAGGTCTCGTAAGTTTTTTACCCTTCGTTTTTTCGACACGTGGATTTTTACGGTAAAACGGGATTACCGTGCCCCGTCTTCGATTTCCCATCGCTGGAGAGTGGTGCACCATGGTACTGTTCCGTTTCAAATCCATGCATGCGTTTTTAAAAGTCGTACAGCACTCTTTCGCCATTTCGGACGGATGTTGCACCTTGCACCGTGGATGTTGCACCCTGTAGATATCGATTATTCGGACGGCCATAACTTCTGGCTCGTTAAGAGTTACGGGAGCCATAACCTGTCAAAACGAAGGCATCGATGAGTTTTACGGCTTTGACAGGTTTCAGCCGTCAACGGATAGAGTAATGCGCAAAAAGGACAACCGAAATCACAATCGGGTCTCGTAAGATTTTTACCCTTCGTTTTTTCGACACATGGATTTTTACGGTAAAACGGGGTTACCGTGGCCCGTCTTCGACTTCCCATCGCTGGAGAGTGGTGCACCATGGTACCGTTCCGTTTCAAATCCATGCACGCATTAATAAAAGTCGTACGGCACTGTTTGGCCATTTCGGACGGATGTTGCACCTTGCACCGTGGATGTTGCACCCTGTAGATATCGATTATTCGGACGGCCATAACTTCTGGCTCGTTAAGAGTTACGGGAGCCATAACCTGTCGAAACGAAGTTCTCGATTAGTTTTACGGCTTTGACCGCTTTCAGCCGTCAACGGATAGATTAATGCCCAAAAAGGACAACCCGAATCTCAATCGGGTCTCGTAAGTTTTTTACCCTTCATTTTTTCGACAGGTGGATTTTTACGGTAAAACAGGATTACGGTAGAAGGTCTTCGATTTACCATCGCTGGAGAGTGTTGCACCAACGTACTGTTCCGTTTCAAATCCATGCACGCATTTCTAAAAGTCGTACGGCACTGTTTCGCCATTTCGGACGGATGTTGCACCTTGCACCGGGGATGTTGCACCCTGTCGATATCGATTATTCGGATGGCCATAACTTCTGGCTCGTTAAGAGTTACGGGAGCCATAACCTGTCAAAAGGAAGGCCTCGATGAGTTCTACGGCTTTGACAGCTTTCAGCCGTCAACGGATAGATTAATGCCCAAAAAGGACAACCCGAAACTCAATCGGGTCTCGTAAGTTTTTTACCCTTCATTTTTTCGACACGTGGATTTTTATGGTAAAACGGAATTACCGTGGCCCCTCTTCGACTTCCCATCGCTGAAGAGTGGTGCGCCATGGTACTGTTCCGTTTCAAATCCATGCACGTATTTCTAAAAGTCGTACGACACTGTTTCGCCATTTCGGACGGATGTTGCACCTTGCACCGTGGATGTTGCACCCTGTAGATATCGATTATTCGGACGGCCATAACTTCTGGCTCGTTAAGAGTTACGGGATCCATAACCTGTCAAAACGAATGGCTCGATGAGTCCTATGGCTATGACAGCTTTCATCCGTCAACGGATAGATTAATGCCGAAAAAGGACAACCCGAATCTCAATCGGGTCTCGTAAGTTTTTTACCCTTCGTTTTTTCGACACGTGGATTTTTACGGTAAAACGGGATTACCGTGGCTGGTCTTCGACTTCCCATCGCTGGAGAGTGGTGCACTATGGTACTGTTCCGTTTCAAATCCATGCACGCATTTCTAAAAGTCGTGCGGCACTGTTTCGCCATTTCGGACGGATGATGCACCTTGCACCGTGGATGTTGCACCATGTAGATACCGATTATTCGGACGGCCATAACTTCTGGCTCGTTTAGAGTTACGGGAGCCATAACCTGCTAAAACGAAGGCCTCGATGAGTTCTACGGTATTGACCGCTTTCAGCCGTCAATGGATAGATTAATGCACAAAAAGAACAACCCGAATCTCAATCGGGTCTCGTAAGTTTTTTACCCTTCGTTTTTTCGACACGTGGATTTTACGGTAAAACGGGATTACGCTGGCTGGTCTTCGATTTACCATCGCTGGAGAGTGGTGCACCATGGTACTGTAACATTTCAAATCCATGCACGCATTTGTAAAAGTCGTACGGCACCATTTCGCCATTTCGGACGGATGTTGCACCTTGCACCGTGGATGTCGCACCCTGTAGATATCGATTATTCGGACGACCATAACTTCTGTCTCGTTTAGAGTTATGGGAGCCATAACCTGTCAAAACGAAGGCCTCGATGAGTTCTACGGCTTTGACTGCTTTCAGCCGTCAACGGATAGATTAATGCCCAAAAAGGACAACCCGAATCTCAATCAGGTCTCGTAAGTTTTTTATATACTTCGTTTTTTCGACACGTGGATTTTTACGGTAAACGGGATTACCGTGGCCCGTCTTCGACTTCCCATCACGGGAGAGTGGTGCACCATGGTACTGTTCCGTTTCAAATCCATGCACGCATTTCTAAAAGTCGTACGGCACTGTTTCGCCATTTCGGACGGATGTCGCACCTTGCATCGCGGATGTTGCACCCTGTAGATATCGATTATTAGGACGGCCATAACTTCTGGCTCGTTAAGAGTTACGGGAGCCATAACCTGTCCAAACGAAGGCCTTGATGAGTTCTACAGCTTTGATAGCTTTCAACCGTCAACGGATAGATTAATGCCCAAAAAGGACAACCCGAATCTCGATCGGGTCTCGTAAGATTTTTACCCTTCGTTTTTTCGACACGTGGATTTTTACGGTAAAACGGGATTACCGTGGCCCGTCTTCGACTTCCCATCGCTGGAGAGTGGTGCACCATGGTACCGTTCCGTTTGAAATCCATGCACGCATTTCTAAAAGTCGTACGACACTGTTTCGCCATTTCGGACGGATGTTGCACCTTGCACTGTGGATGTTGCACCCTGTAGATATCGATTATTCGGACGGCCATAACTTCTGGCTCGTTAAGAGTTACGGGAGCTATAACCTGTCAAAACGAAGGCCTCGATGAGTTCTACGACTTTGACAGATTTCAGCCATCAACGGATAGATTAATGCCCAAAAAGGACAACCCGAATCTCAATCGGGTCTCGTAAGTTTTTTACCCTTCGTATTTTCGACACGTGGATTTTTACGGTAAACCGTGATTACCATGGCCCGTCTTCGACTTTCCATCGCTGGAGAGTGGTGCACTATGATACTGTTCCGTTTCAAATCCATGCACGCATTTCTAAAAGTCGTACGGCACTGTTTCGCCATTTCAGACGGATGTTTCACCTTGCACCGTGGATGTTGCACCCTGTAGATATCGATTATTAGGACGGCCATAACTTCTGGCTCGTTAAGAGTTACGGGAGCCATATCCTGTCGAAACGAAGGCCTTGATGAGTTTTACGGTTTGACCCCTTTCAGCCGTCAACGGATAGATTAATGCCCAAAAAGGACAACCCGAATCTCAATCGGGTCTCGTAAGTTTTTTACCCTTCATTTTTTCGACACGTGGATTTCTACGGTAAAACGGGATTACGGTGGCAGGTCTTCGATTTACCATCGCTAAAGAGTGGTGCACCAACGTACAGTTCCGTTTCAAATCCATCCACGCATTTCTAAAAGTCGTACGGCACTGTTTCTCCATTTCGGACGGACGTTGCACCTTGCACCGTGGATGTTGCACCCTGTAGATATCGATTATTCGGACGGCCATAACTTCTGGCTCGTTAAGAGTTACGGGAGCCATAACCTGTCAAAACGAAGGCCTCGATGAGTTCTACGGCTTTGACAGCTTTCAGCCGCCAACGGATAGATTAATGCCCAAAAAGGACAACCCGAATCTCAATCGGGTCTCGTTAGTTTTTTACCCTTCGTTTTTTCGACATGTGGATTTTTACGGTAAAACGGGATTACAGTGGCTGGTTTTCGATTTACCATCGCTGGAGAGTGGTGCACCATGGTACTGTAACGTTTCAAATCCATGCACGCATTTGTAAAAGTCGTACGGCACTGTTTCGCCATATCGGACGGATGTTGCACCATGCACTGTGGATGTTGCACCTTGTAGATATCGATTATTCGGACGGCCATAACTTCTGGCTCGTTTAGAGTTATGGGAGCCATAACCTGTCAAAACGAAGGCCTCGATGAGTTCTACGGCTTTGACTGCTTTCAGCCATCAACGGATAGATTAATTCCCAAAAAGGACAACCCGAATCTCAATCAGGTCTCGTCAGTTTTTTACCCTTCGTTTTTTCGACACGTGGATTTTTACGGTAAAACGGGATTACCGTGGCCCATCTTCGACTTCCCATCGCTGGAGAGTGGTGCACCATGGTATGTTCCATTTCAAATCCATGCACGCATTTCTAAAAGTCGTACGACACTGTTTCACAATTTCGGACGGATGTTGCACCTTGCACCGTGGATGTTGCACCCTGTAGATATCGATTATTCGGACAGCCATAACTTCTGGCTCGTTAAGTGTTACAGGAGCCGTAACCTGTCCAAACGAAGGCCTCGATGAGTTCTATGGCTTTGACAGCTTTCAGCCGTCAACGGATAGATTACTGCCCAAAAAGGACAACCCGCATCTCAATCGGGTCTCGTAAGTTTTTTACCCTTCGTTTTTTCGACACGTGGATTTTTACGGTAAAACCGGATTACCGTGGCCCGTCTTCGACTTCCCATCGCTAGAGAGTGGTGCACCATAGTACTGTTCCGTTTCAAATCCATGCACGCATTTCTAAAAGTCGTACGGCACTGTTTCGCCATTTCGGACGGATGTTGCACCTTGCACCGTGGATGTTGCACCCTATAGATATCGATTATTCGGACGGCCATAACTTCTGCCTCGTTAAGAGTTACTGGAGCCATAACCTTTCGAAACGACGGCCTCGATGATTTTTACGGCTGCGACAGCTTTCAGCCGTCAACGGATAGATTAATGCCGAAAAAGGACAACCCGAATCTCAATCGGGTCATGTAAGTTTTTTACCTTTCGTTTTTTCGACACGTTGATTTTTACAGTAAAACGGGATTACGGTGGCTGGTCTTAGATTTACCATCGCTTGAGAGTGGTGCACCAACGTACTATTCCGTTTCAAATCCATGCACGCATTTCTAAAAGTCGTACGACACTGTTTCGCCATTTCGGACGGATGTTGCACCTTGCACCGTGGATGTTGCACCATGTAGATATCGATTATTCGGACGGCCATAACTTCTGGCTATTTTAGAGTTACGGGAGCCATAATCTGTCAAAACGAAGACCTCGATGAGTTCTACGGCTTTGACAGCTTTCAGCCGTCAACGGATAGATTAATGCCCAAAAGGACAACCCGAATCTCAATCGGGTCTCGTAAGTTTTTTACCCTTCGTTTTTTCGACACGTGGATTTTTACGGTAAAACGGGAGTACCGTTGCCCGTCTTCGACTTCCCATCGCTAGAGAGTGGTGCACCACGGTACTGTTCCATTTCAAATCCATGCACGCATTTCTAAAAGTCGTACGGCACTGTTTCGCCATTACGGACGGATGTTGCACCTTGCACCGTGGATGTTGCACCCTGTAGATATCGATTATTCGGACGGCCAAAACTTTTGGCTCGTTAAGAGTTTCGGGAGCCATAACCTGTCAAAACGAAGGCCTCGATGAGTTTTAAGGCATTGACAGCTTTCAGCCATCAACGGATAGATTAATGCCCAAAAAGGACAACCCGAATCTCAATCGGGTCTCGTAAGTTTTTCACCCTTCGTTTTTTCGACACGTGGATTTTTACGGTAAAACGGGATTACCGTGGCCCATCTTCGACTTCCCATCGCTGGAGAGTGGTGCACCATGGTACTGTTCTGTTTCAAATCATGCACGCATTTGTAAAAGTCGTATGGAACTGTTTCGCCATTTCGGACGGATGTTGCAACTTGCACCGTGGATGTTGCACCCTATAGATATCGATTATTCGGACGGCTATAACTTCTGGCTAGTTAAGAGTTACGGGAGCCATAACCTGTCGAAACGAAGGCCTCGATGAATTTTACAGCTTTGATAGCTTTCAGCCGTCAACAGATAGATTAATGCCCAAAAAGGACAACCCGAATCGCAATCGGGTCTCGTAAGTTTTTTACCATTCGTTTTTTCGACACGTGGATTTTTACGGTAAAACAGGATTACGGTGGCTGGTCTTCGATTTACCATCGCTGGAGAGTGGTGCACCAACGCAC
Source organism: Allium cepa (assembly GCA_030765085.1). NCBI lineage: Eukaryota > Viridiplantae > Streptophyta > Magnoliopsida > Asparagales > Amaryllidaceae > Allium > Allium cepa. The sequence goes on from CM060930.1 coordinate 249,529,148, forward strand.
TGTTTCGCCATTTCGGATATATATTGCACCTTGCACCGTGGATGTTGCACCCTGTAGATATCGATTATTTGGACGGCCATAACTTCTGGCTCGTTTAGAGTTACAGGAGGCATAACCTGCCAAAACGAAGGCCTCGATGAGTTCTACGGCTTTGACAGCTTTCAGCCGTCAACGGATAGATTAATGCCAAAAAAGGACAACCCGAATCTCAATCGGGCCTCGTAAGTTTTTTACCCTTCGTTTTTTCGACACGTGGATTTTTACAATAAAACGGGATTACCATGGCCCGTCTTCGACTTCCCATCGCTGGAGTGTGGTGCCCCATGGTACTGTTCCTTTTCAAATCCATGCACGCATTTCTAAAAGTCCTACGACACTGTTTCGCCATTTCGGACGGAGGTTGCACCTTGCACCGTGGATGTTGCACCCTGTAGATATCGATTATTTGGACGACCATAGCTTTTGGCTCGTTTAGATTTACGGGAGCCATAACCTGTCAAAACGAAGGCCTCGATGATTTCTACGGCTTTGATGGCTTTCAGCCGTCAACGGATAGATTAATGCCCAAAAAGGACAACCCGAATCTCAATCGGGTCTCGTAAGTTTTTTACCCTTCGTTTTTTCGACACGTGGATTTTTACGGTAAAACCGGATTACCGTGGGCCGTCTTCGACTTCCCATCGCTGGAGAGTGGTGCACCATGGTATTGTTTCGCCATTTCGGACGGAGGTTGCACCTTGCACCGTGGATGTTGCATCCTGTAGATATCGATTATTCGGACGGCCATAACTTCTGGCTCGTTAAGAGTTACGGGAGCCATAAACTGTCAAAACGAAGGCCTCGATGATTTTTACGGCTTTGACAGCTTTCAGCCGTCAACAGATAGATTAATGCCCAAAAAGGACAACCCGAATCTCAATCGGGTCTCGTAAGTTTTTTACCCTTCGTTTTTTCGACAAGTGGATTTTTACGGTAAAATGAGATAACGGTGGCTGGTCTTCGATTTACCATCGCTGGAGAGTGGTGCACCATGGTACTATACCGTTTCAAATCTATGCACGCATTTCTAAAAGTCGTACGGCACTGTTTCGCTATTTCGGATGGATATTGCACCTTGCAACGTGGATGTTGCACCCTGTAGATATCGATTATTCGGACGGCCATAACTTCTGGCTCGTTTAGAGTTACGGGAGCCATAACCTGTCAAAATGAAGGCCTCTATGAGTTCTATGGCTTTGACAGCTTTCAGCCATCAACGGATAGATTAATGCCCAAAAAGGACAACCCGAATCTCAATCGGGTCTCGTAAGTTTTTTACCCTTCGTTTTTTAGACACGTGGATTTTTACGGTAAAACAGGATTACCGTGGCCCATCTTCGACTTCCCATCGCTGAAGAGTGGTGCACCTTTCACCATTTTCGCCATTTCGAACAGATGTTGCACCTTTCACCGTGGATGTTGCACCCAGTAGATATCGATTATTCGGACGGCCATGACTTCTGGCTCGTTTAGAGTTACGGGAGCCATAACCTATCAAAACGAAGGCCTCGATGAATTCCATGGCTTTGACAGCTTTCAGCCATCAACGGATAGATTAATCCCCAAAAAGGACAACCCGAATCTCAATCGGGACTCGTAAGTTTTTTACCCTTCGTTTTTTCGACACGTGGATTTTTACGGTAAAACGGGATTACGGTGGCTGGTCTTGGGTTTACCATCGCTGGAGAGTGGTGCACCATGGTACTGTTCCGTTTCAAATCCATGCACGCATTTCTTAAAGTCGTACGACACTATTTCGCCATTTCGGACGGATGTTGCCCCTTGCACCGTGGATGTTGCACCCTGTAGATATCGATTTTTCGGACGGCCATAACTACTGGTTCGTTTAGAGTTACAGGAGCCATAACCTGTCAAAACGAAGGCCTCGATGAGTTCTACGGCTTTGATAGCTTTCAGCCGTCAACGGATAGATTAATGCCCAAAAAGGACAACCGAATCTCAATCGTGCCTCGTAAGTTTTTTACCCCTTGTTTTTTCGGCACGTGGATTTTTACGGTAAAACGGGATTACCATGGCCCGTCTTCGACTTTCCATCGCTGGAGAGTGGTGCACCATGGAATTTTTCCGTTTCAAATCCATGCACGCATTTCTAAAAGTCGTACGACACTGTTTTTCCATTTCGGACGGATGTTGCACCTTGCATCGTGGATGTTGCATCCTGTAGATATCGATTATTCGGACGGACATAACTTCTGGCTCGTTAAGAGTTACGGGAACCATAACTGTCAAAACGAAGGCCTCGATGAGTTCTACGGCTTCGACAGCTTTCAGCCATCAACGGATAGATTAATGCCCAAAAAGGACAACCCTAATCTCAATCGGGTCTCGTACGTTTTTTACCCTTCTTTTTTTCGACACGTGGATTTTTACGGTAAAACGAGATTACGGTGGCTGTTCTTCGATTTACCATCGCTGGAGAGTGGTGCACCATGGTACTGTTCCGTTTTAAATCTATGCACGCATTTCTAAAAGTCGTACGACACTGTTTCGCCATTTCAGACGGATTTTCACCTTGCAACGTGGATGTTGCACCCTGTAGATATCGATTATTCGGACGACCATAACTTCTGGCTCGTTTAGAGTTACAGGAGCCATAACCTGTCAAAACGAAGGCCTCTATGAGTTCTGCGGCTTTGACAGCTTTCAGCCGTCAACGGATAGATTAATACCCAAAAAGGACAACCCGAATCTCAATCGGGTCTCGTAAGTTTTTTACCCTTCGTTTTTTCGATACGTGGATTTTTACGGTAAAATGGGATTACCGTGTCCCGTCTTCGACTTCCCATCGCTGGACAGTGGTGCACCATGGTACTGTTCCATTTCAAATCCATACACGCATTTCTAAAAGTCGTACGACACGGTTTCGCCATTTCGGACGGATGTTGCACCTTCCACCGTGGAAGTTGCACCCTGTAGATATCGATTATTCGGACGACCATAACTTCTGGCTCGTTTAGAGTTACAGGAGCCATAACCTGTCAAAACGAAGGCCTCGATGAGTTCTACGGCTTTGACAGCTTTCAGCCATCAACGGAAAGATTAATGCCCAAAAAGGACAACCCGAATCTCAATCGGGTCTCGTAAGTTTTTTACCCTTCATTTTTTCGACACGTGGATTTTTAGGGTAAAACGGGATTACGGTGGCTGGTCTTTGGTTTACCATCGCTGGAGAGTGGTGCACCATGCTACTGTTCCGTTTCAAATCCATGCACGCGTTTCTAAAAGTCGTACGGCATTGTTTCGCCATTTCGGACGGATGTTGCACCTTGCACCGTGGATGTTGCACCCTGTAGATATCGATTATTCGGACGGCCATAACATATGGTTCGTTTAGAGTTACGGGAGCCATAATCTGTCAAAACAAAGGCCTCGATGAGTTCTACGGCTTTGACAGCTTTCAGCCGTCAACGGATAGATTAATGCCCAAAAAGGACAACCCGAATCTCAATCGGGTCTCGTAAATTTTATACCCTTCGTTCTTTCGACACGTGGATTTTTACGGTAAAATGGGATTACCGTTGCCCGTCTTCGACTTCCCATCGCTGGAGGGTGGTGCACCATGGTACTGTTCCATTTCAAATCCATGCACGCATTTCTAAAAGTCGTACGGCACTGTTTCGCCATTTCGGACGGATGTTGCACCTTGCACCGTGGTGTTGCACCCTGTAGATATCGATTATTCGGACGGCCATAACTTCTGGCTCGTTTAGAGTTACGGGAGCAATAACCAGTCAAAACGAAGGCCTCGATGAATTCTACGGGTTTGACAGCTTTCAGTCGTCAACGGGTAGATTAATTCCCAAAAAGGGCAATCCGAATCTCAATTGGGTCTCGTGAATTTTTTACCCTTCGTTTTTTCGACACGTGGATTTTTACGGTAAAACGAGATTACCTTTGCCCATCTTTGAATTTCCATCACTGGAGAGTGGTGCACCATGGTATTGTTCCGTTTCAAATCCATGCACGCATTTCTAAAAGTCGTACGGCACAGTTTCGCCATTTCGGACGGATGTTGCACCTTGCACTGTAACGACCCGTATTTTTACGTGTCGATAGATCGTAGAATTTGCAGGTCGTTAGTGTTGTTTGTGATGTCTCTAGCTTGAGTCGTTTAGAAGTTAACTCGAGTGAAGTGATGAGTCGTGACCGACTCATAATCATAGCCGAGTTAAGGCCTGAGTCGTGACCGACTCATAGTGGCCGACTCATGAGAATTAACGACCCATAGTGTTAAGAGCGACTTAGTGGATTGAGCGAGTCATGGAATTAGCTAGTGACCGACTCATAATGGGTTGCGACTCATAGGAGACCGACTCAAGAGGTTAGGCGACTCATAGAAGACAGTGGTTTGCCGAGTTAAGAGGAGACCGACTCATAGGATGGTTCGACCTAAAGGGGTTGCCGACTTAAGTAGTGTAGCGACTTAAGGGTTAGCGGCTAGGAGGTTGAGTCGGCAGGGTATTGAGTCGCGTCTTAGTTGAGTCGTTTGGCTGTGTTAGTATTGAGTCGTGAGTCGCGTCATTTACTAACCCGTGTATATAGCTAGGTCGTGAGACCCAGTGTGTGTTGAGTCGGTGAGTGGCCTGAGTCGTAAGTCGTTAGGTAGCTTGTGGATGAGTTGGTGAGGCCATAGGTCGTGAGTCGGCAGCGTAGTTGAGTCGGCTAGGTGTTTTGGGCAGGCAGTGAGTTAAGTCGTGGAGTCTTAAGTCGTTGAGTCGGCAGTGTGTTTGAGCCGTTGAGTCGCGTGAGATGTTAGAAGGCTTGAGTCGTGTGAAGCTTGTGTTGAGTCGGCATGGATGAGTCGGGGGCGATTCAGAAGTTGGGTCGGCGACGAGTCATAGGCGACGACTCATGGACAGTCCAGCCTATAAATAGAGGTGTTCGGCTCACTTTTTGGCACCGGTTTTTGAAGCGACGAAGTGCTGCCATTTTGAAGACTTGTCTACAACATTTCTTCATCTTCTTTTCTCCATTCAAATCAAGTGTTAGCATCCATCCAAGATCGAAGATCGAGATCGAAGATCCAAGTGTCCAAGTTGAAGATCTTCATCCGTTCAAGCTAGATTTCATCGTTTTGAGTGAGATTTCGCCGGATCAAGCCGTGATCTTCGCTGTCCAGATCTGAAGTGTTTAGATTTTTAGGTTGTTTTGGTGATTTGGTGAGTGGTAGTTATCTCTCACGCGGATCCAAGGGAGTATATGGGATTGGTGGCTAGTTTATGTGTTTAAGATAGTGTTTTATCTCATTTTCCTAAAGTCTGCATGTAGATCCACCATTTGTGAAGATGTTTACTTATGCAAGTTCATTTAATAAGTATTAGAAACAAAACCCATGTTTTAGATTTGATAGATCTATGCTAAAAACCATGATTTCACATATGTTGGACTTTTGCTCATTTAATTACGAAACTGCCATTATAGTTAATATTGCTTGTTAGATCTTGTTTGAATGCTTGATTGTTTGTATTGATGGTTGATTTAGATTGTTTCAAGTTAGCTAATGGTTAATTTGGAACAAGTTAATTCGAGATGATTCAAAAGCTAAGTGGAAAGGCTCTTGAATGGTGAAAGCTGCCTGTAGCATATGAAGCGGATGTGGAAGCTCATATGGATGGATTCGAGGATGTGGGATCTTGCCATGATGCGGGAAGGCAAAGCATGATTGAGTTGGGACTTTGCTATGATGTGATGAGGCAAGGCTTATGTTGAGATGGGACGGGTCATGATGACGTTCCAAGATGAGGGACTTTGCTATGATGTGATGAGGCAAGACATATGTTGTGATGGGATGGGTCACGAAGACGTTCCAAGCACGGGTCATGACGACGTGCAAAGTTATAACTCGGTGATGCGGTCCGGGTTGGGGTGGATAATGGTTAGCTTGAGAGGCGCTTGGGCTAGTATGGAAATAGTCGTCAAGGAGGATGACTAGGAGGCTGAGATCTCATCGTTGTTGAAGGTTCTAGCATACTCAAAGCAAGGGTACGTTGGAACGGGTCACGATGACGTTCCAGGCACGGGTCACGATGACGTGCTAGTACTCTGGGCTGATGCGTTCGGCTTAGGCACGGGTCACGATGACGTGCGGAGTTATGACTAGACCGGGGTTACCATTAGCCCTTGACAGGTGGTCATTCAATTAACGGTGGTATCCCAGCAATGATAACAGTGATAGCCAGAGTCATGGATGTTTGGTTGTATTATCATTCGGCCTCAAGAGTGGTGTTTTCTGGGTGCTTATCTGATCTTGGTTTAGGCCTTGGGGGTTTGTATTTGGAAAGCATCACCCTTGACTCGAGTGATTATTGTTTTACTTTAATTATCTGCTATGTTATGATTGCTTCTCCTTATTGTGTGTCTGGGGGCTATCACTGTGAGAAGAGGTGGAGTGGGATGGTTTGGTTCCTATTCCTTTTATTCCTTATGCTCTTTTGGTATGTTTGATAGTTAATTTACTGCTCACTAAGACTTTGTCTGACTCAAGGTTTTATGTCTCCTCTTATTACCTTGGGCTGTTCATCCATGTTGGGATGGGCAGACTAGGTAGCAGGTGGCAGGTGCTGTGCTTAGAGTTCTCCGCTGAAGATGACGAAGACGAGCAGGAGGCTTTGCATATTAGTTTTTCTTACTATATGTACTGGGTATCCGCTGCTGTATTTGGTTGAGTGATTGTAGTGAGGCTTTCATGTATGGATTTGTGTGGATGATTGTATAAAACTTCTGTGATGCTTATATGATGATTTTCTGTTATGAGACTTCACTATATATTTCTCTATTGTATTTTATCCATGCGCTGTGAGTTACGATAGAGATTCTGCGATTTTATTTTTCCCTGACTATCGTCCATGGCTGCCTTGCACACCTTTCAGCGCACTTTTCTCTTGTTTTGGTGCGGGAGTCATGGGCGGTCGTCACATTTGGTATCAGAGCTTTGGTTAATCGATTTTAGCCAACGCTCGCTGACGTAACTACGTATGAGAGACGTAATTGTATTTTGATGGATGATTACTATATATAATATAGTAGCTTAGACGGATTTGAACTCCTTTAGCAGTTGTTTCTTAAGGTGTTCTAATCATTCTTTTTACAGATATTAAGAATGAGTCGAAGTGAGAGACAAGCTGCGAGGGATAGTCGAGCTGCTAGGGAAGCTGTTGATTATGGAGCTATGTTCGAAGCTATGATGACTTCCATCATGAGGAGGGTACCAGCTTCAGGATCTTCTGTGGATGTGGGAGTTCAAGTCCAAGCTCCGAGACCGGTGGATTTTGCCAAGCTTTGTGAGGATTATACATCTCTTGGAGGAAAAGCTTTCTTGGGAACGGAGTCGACTATTGAGGTGCAGAGATGGATTGATGCTTGCAGAAGAATTTTTGGTGACTTGGGAATTGATGATGCAACTAAGAGGAAGCTTGCATCGAGACAGCTTCAGGGAAGAGCTGCTGATTGGTGGAATTCTATCACTATCGATACACCAGAAGAAGAGATTACTTGGGAGCGATTCCAAGTTAGATTTGAGGCCAAGTTCATCTCCACTGTTCAGAAGTCTGCTTTGTTCAAGAGGTTTGTAGAACTCAAGCAAGGAGGGAGGCCTGTTCTTGAGTATATCTCTGAGTTCGAAGCTTTGTCTAAGTATGCCAGATCATATATTGACTCTCCTTACCAGAAGAATGAAAAGTTTGTGACTGGTCTGGATGCTTATCTGGGAAGGCAGTTAGTGGATCATCTGGACGATCCATTTGAGAAGCTTGTGGAGAAAGCTTTGAGGCATGAGAGTTTGTTCCCTAAGGAGAGTTCTGTTGTTGCTGTGACCAGGGAAGGATCTAAACCACAGCAGAATGGTAATAAGAAGAGGAAGCAGCAACAGCAGAAAGGCAAGGATGGCCAAAAGAAGCCAAAAGGCGAAGTGACCTGCTATAACTGCCGACAGAAGGGTCATCTCTCCCGGGATTGTAGGAATCCAAAGGTGCAGTTGAAGTGCCACAACTGTGATAAGCTGGGACACATCAAGAAGGACTGTCCAGAGCCGAGGAAAGATAGACAGGTTGTGCAAGCTTATGCTTTGGAAGCTGTGCCGTCGTCTTCAAGAGTTCCTACTGCTGAAGAGAAGGGGAAGAGTGTGGTGGTTCAAGGTACTCTTTCCATTTGTGGTGTTCCAGTTAGGGTTTTGTTTGATACTGGAGCGTCACATTCTTTTGTTTGTGATGATTTGGTTGACCGGTTAGGTTTGAAACCGGATATTGTTGATAGGCCATTGGTTGTGACTAATCCAGTGGGGGGTTCGTCATGTTTGTGTATGATATGCCGTGGTCTAGTTGTGTCGAGTCATGATTGCTCGTTTGTTTGTGATTGCTTTGTTCTGAACTTTGCGGGGTTCGGAATTATTTTGGGTATGGACTGGCTTAGGAAGTATGCGGCTAGGATTGATTGTGAGAGGCTGGAGGTGACAGTCGGGAATGTGGATGGGCGAAAGGTTGTGATACGATGTAAGCATGGAGAAGGCGTCTTCATGAGCTTCATGTATTCGCTGGTTGTTCCACGGGATGGACTGTCATCGGTGCCTATTGTGAATAGATTTGAGGATGTCTTTGACGAAGTCAAAGGGTTGCCGCCGCATAGGGAGATCGAGTTTCGTATCGATCTAGTTGAGGGAGCCAGACCTGTTGTGATGCCTCTTAGGCGGATGGCACCGAGGGAGCAGCAGGAGCTGAAGGTGCAAGTTGATGACCTTTTGCGGAAAGGATTCATTCGGAGAAGTGTGTCCGAATGGGGTGCGCCAGTTGTGTTCGCAACCAAAGCGGATGGATCGTTGAGGTTGTGTGTGGATTATCGTGAGCTGAATAAGGTGACTAAGAAGAACAAGTATCCATTGCCGAGAATAGATGACTTGTTTGACCAGCTTCACGAGGCTAAGGTGTTTTCTCAGATGGATTTGGCAACGGGATTTCACCAGTTGAGTGTGGCGAAGGATAGTGTGCCGAAGACTGCTTTCAGGACACCATCCGGGTTTTATGAGTGGCTGGTAATGCCGTTTGGATTGACTAACGCACCAGCATATTTTGTGGATCTTATGAATAGAGTGTTCAGAGATCAGTTGAATAAGTTCGTGCTTGTGTTCGTGGATGATATTTTGGTTTATTCCAGAACTGAGGAAGAGCACAAGACGCACTTGAGAATTGTTTTGGAAATCTTGCGGAAACATCAGCTGAAGGCTAAGTTTTTAAAGTGTCACTTCTGGAAGAGTGAAGTGAGGTTCTTAGGCCATGTTATCTCTGGAAATGGAATAGCGGTTGATCCCGCTAAGGTGGCAGCAATCCAGGATTGGGTTAGACCTAAGAATGCCTCTGATGTGAGAAGTTTTCTTGGATTAGCAGGATATTATCGCCGGTTTATCAAAGACTTTTCCAAGATAGCTGCACCGTTGACAGGATTGACGAAGAAGAACCAAGTGTTCAGATGGGATGATAAGTGTGAGCAAGCTTTCGTAATCCTGAAAGAGCGACTGACAAGTGCTCCTGTTTTGACTATTCCAAGTGGGAATGATGAGATGGTGGTTTACACCGATGCATGTGGCACTGGACTGGGAGCAGTGCTAATGCAGAAGGATAAAGTTGTTGCGTATGCTAGTCGACAACTGAAGCCGCATGAAAGGAATTATCCGACTCATGATTTGGAGTTAGCGGCGATTGTGTTTGCTTTGAAGATGTGGAGACACTATCTATTGGGAGTTAGATTCGAGTTGTTTACAGATCATAAGTCGTTGAAGTATCTGTTCTCCCAAAAGGATTTGAATCTTCGACAGCAACGGTGGCTAGAGTTCCTAGCATCTTATGATTTTGGTATAGCATATACTCCGGGAAAAGGTAACGCAGTAGCAGATGCGTTAAGTCGAAGACATGCAGTTTTGGGAGCCATGTTTTCGGAGTGGAAGAGTCTCGAGTATTTGGCTGAGTTTGACTTCAGGCCTAGATGTGAATTGGAACCTCAAATGTTGGCAAACTTATCGATAAGACCTACTCTTGTGGAAAGGATTGGTGAGAGCCAAAAGAGAGATGATAAGCTTGTCAAGATTGTTCGTGATTTGAAATCTGGATTGGAACCAGAGAAGGATAAAGAATTCGAGGTCGATCGAGAGGGTTGGCTTCGAAAGCAAGGACGATTGGTTGTTCCCGATATTGATGGATTGAGAGATGAAGTTCTGAGGGAAAGTCATCACTCAAAGTTGACGATTCATCCAGGTGGTAATAAGATGTATCGGGATATGAAGAGAGCTTACTACTGGGAAGGTATGAAGAAGGATGTTGGAAATTTTATTTCCAAATGTATGAATTGCCAGTTGGTGAAAGCTGAGCAGAAGAAGCCCAGTGGTTTACTTCAGCCATTAGAGATTCCTACATGGAAGTGGGAGCAAGTGTCGATGGATTTTATCGATGGTCTACCTAGGACAAGAGCGGGGAATGAAGGGATTTGGGTCATAGTAGATCGTTTGACCAAGAGTGCAAGGTTCATTCCTGTTCGATCGACTAGGACTGCATCGAAGTTGGCTGAATTGTATGTGAAGTGGATTGTTCGATTCCATGGTGTTCCGAAGAGTATAGTGAGCGATCGAGATCCATTGTTCACTAGTAGATTTTGGAAGAGCTTCCAGGAAGTTTTGGGAACCAAGTTGAGTTTGAGTACAGCTTATCACCCTCAAACAGATGGTCAGACTGAGAGAGTCAACCGGGTTTTGGAAGATCTTCTTAGAGCATGTGTTTTGGACTTCGGAGGATCATGGGAAGATCACCTTCATTTGGTGGAATTTGCATATAATAACAGTTATCAGTCGAGTATTGGTATGGCACCATATGAGGCATTATATGGAAGACCGTGTAACTCTCCGACATGTTGGTTGGAAACCGGAGAAAAGCTGATACTTGGGCCAGAAATGATTAGACAGACTTCGGATTGTATAGAGATCATTCGGCAAAGAATGAAGGCAGCCCAAGATCGTCAGAAGAGTTATGCGGATAATCGTCGAAAGGATTTGGAATTTGACGTGGGTGATATGGTTTTTGTGAAGATTTCTCCATTGAAGAATGTTATTAGATTCGGGAGGAAAGGAAAGTTAACTCCGAGATTTGTGGGACCATTCCCGATTATCGAGCGAATTGGAAAGCTCGCTTATAGGTTGGAGTTACCGGAAAAGATGGCGGGTGTGCACAATGTTTTTCATGTATCTTATCTACGGAAGTATGTGCACGACCCAACTACAGTGGTTTCTGCTGATAGCTGTGAAGACTTAGAGGTTGATCCCGTGGTTACGAGACCTCGTAAGCCGCTTCGTATTGTTGAAACCGATACGAAACAGCTTAGGAGGAAGACGATTACGTTGCTCAAGGTACAATGGAGTGATGATGTTAACGACTGTACATGGGAGGAGGAAGAGAGGATGAAGGCAGCTCATCCAGGACTCTTCGAGGTATGGCCCTAAGGTGTCGTGACATCTCATGAATTTGTAGCTTGTTCTAAGTCTTAGAATTCTGCATGCTAGGCTAGAATTGGATGCATGGTTTGTTGATTGCTATGGATGGTAGGCATGCAGAATAATTTTGATTGCTGTTGTTTGCTTGGAATTTCGGGGGCGAAATTCCTAAGGGGGAGAGAATGTAACGACCCGTATTTTTACGTGTCGATAGATCGTAGAATTTGCAGGTCGTTAGTGTTGTTTGTGATGTCTCTAGCTTGAGTCGTTTAGAAGTTAACTCGAGTGAAGTGATGAGTCGTGACCGACTCATAATCATAGCCGAGTTAAGGCCTGAGTCGTGACCGACTCATAGTGGCCGACTCATGAGAATTAACGACCCATAGTGTTAAGAGCGACTTAGTGGATTGAGCGAGTCATGGAATTAGCTAGTGACCGACTCATAATGGGTTGCGACTCATAGGAGACCGACTCAAGAGGTTAGGCGACTCATAGAAGACAGTGGTTTGCCGAGTTAAGAGGAGACCGACTCATAGGATGGTTCGACCTAAAGGGGTTGCCGACTTAAGTAGTGTAGCGACTTAAGGGTTAGCGGCTAGGAGGTTGAGTCGGCAGGGTATTGAGTCGCGTCTTAGTTGAGTCGTTTGGCTGTGTTAGTATTGAGTCGTGAGTCGCGTCATTTACTAACCCGTGTATATAGCTAGGTCGTGAGACCCAGTGTGTGTTGAGTCGGTGAGTGGCCTGAGTCGTAAGTCGTTAGGTAGCTTGTGGATGAGTTGGTGAGGCCATAGGTCGTGAGTCGGCAGCGTAGTTGAGTCGGCTAGGTGTTTTGGGCAGGCAGTGAGTTAAGTCGTGGAGTCTTAAGTCGTTGAGTCGGCAGTGTGTTTGAGCCGTTGAGTCGCGTGAGATGTTAGAAGGCTTGAGTCGTGTGAAGCTTGTGTTGAGTCGGCATGGATGAGTCGGGGGCGATTCAGAAGTTGGGTCGGCGACGAGTCATAGGCGACGACTCATGGACAGTCCAGCCTATAAATAGAGGTGTTCGGCTCACTTTTTGGCACCGGTTTTTGAAGCGACGAAGTGCTGCCATTTTGAAGACTTGTCTACAACATTTCTTCATCTTCTTTTCTCCATTCAAATCAAGTGTTAGCATCCATCCAAGATCGAAGATCGAGATCGAAGATCCAAGTGTCCAAGTTGAAGATCTTCATCCGTTCAAGCTAGATTTCATCGTTTTGAGTGAGATTTCGCCGGATCAAGCCGTGATCTTCGCTGTCCAGATCTGAAGTGTTTAGATTTTTAGGTTGTTTTGGTGATTTGGTGAGTGGTAGTTATCTCTCACGCGGATCCAAGGGAGTATATGGGATTGGTGGCTAGTTTATGTGTTTAAGATAGTGTTTTATCTCATTTTCCTAAAGTCTGCATGTAGATCCACCATTTGTGAAGATGTTTACTTATGCAAGTTCATTTAATAAGTATTAGAAACAAAACCCATGTTTTAGATTTGATAGATCTATGCTAAAAACCATGATTTCACATATGTTGGACTTTTGCTCATTTAATTACGAAACTGCCATTATAGTTAATATTGCTTGTTAGATCTTGTTTGAATGCTTGATTGTTTGTATTGATGGTTGATTTAGATTGTTTCAAGTTAGCTAATGGTTAATTTGGAACAAGTTAATTCGAGATGATTCAAAAGCTAAGTGGAAAGGCTCTTGAATGGTGAAAGCTGCCTGTAGCATATGAAGCGGATGTGGAAGCTCATATGGATGGATTCGAGGATGTGGGATCTTGCCATGATGCGGGAAGGCAAAGCATGATTGAGTTGGGACTTTGCTATGATGTGATGAGGCAAGGCTTATGTTGAGATGGGACGGGTCATGATGACGTTCCAAGATGAGGGACTTTGCTATGATGTGATGAGGCAAGACATATGTTGTGATGGGATGGGTCACGAAGACGTTCCAAGCACGGGTCATGACGACGTGCAAAGTTATAACTCGGTGATGCGGTCCGGGTTGGGGTGGATAATGGTTAGCTTGAGAGGCGCTTGGGCTAGTATGGAAATAGTCGTCAAGGAGGATGACTAGGAGGCTGAGATCTCATCGTTGTTGAAGGTTCTAGCATACTCAAAGCAAGGGTACGTTGGAACGGGTCACGATGACGTTCCAGGCACGGGTCACGATGACGTGCTAGTACTCTGGGCTGATGCGTTCGGCTTAGGCACGGGTCACGATGACGTGCGGAGTTATGACTAGACCGGGGTTACCATTAGCCCTTGACAGGTGGTCATTCAATTAACGGTGGTATCCCAGCAATGATAACAGTGATAGCCAGAGTCATGGATGTTTGGTTGTATTATCATTCGGCCTCAAGAGTGGTGTTTTCTGGGTGCTTATCTGATCTTGGTTTAGGCCTTGGGGGTTTGTATTTGGAAAGCATCACCCTTGACTCGAGTGATTATTGTTTTACTTTAATTATCTGCTATGTTATGATTGCTTCTCCTTATTGTGTGTCTGGGGGCTATCACTGTGAGAAGAGGTGGAGTGGGATGGTTTGGTTCCTATTCCTTTTATTCCTTATGCTCTTTTGGTATGTTTGATAGTTAATTTACTGCTCACTAAGACTTTGTCTGACTCAAGGTTTTATGTCTCCTCTTATTACCTTGGGCTGTTCATCCATGTTGGGATGGGCAGACTAGGTAGCAGGTGGCAGGTGCTGTGCTTAGAGTTCTCCGCTGAAGATGACGAAGACGAGCAGGAGGCTTTGCATATTAGTTTTTCTTACTATATGTACTGGGTATCCGCTGCTGTATTTGGTTGAGTGATTGTAGTGAGGCTTTCATGTATGGATTTGTGTGGATGATTGTATAAAACTTCTGTGATGCTTATATGATGATTTTCTGTTATGAGACTTCACTATATATTTCTCTATTGTATTTTATCCATGCGCTGTGAGTTACGATAGAGATTCTGCGATTTTATTTTTCCCTGACTATCGTCCATGGCTGCCTTGCACACCTTTCAGCGCACTTTTCTCTTGTTTTGGTGCGGGAGTCATGGGCGGTCGTCACATGCACCGTGGATGTTGCACCCTATAGATATCGATTATTTGGACGGATATAACTTCTGGCTCGTTAAGAGTTACGGGAGCCATAACCTGTCAAAACGAAGGCCCTAATGATTTCTACGGCTTTGACAGCTTTCAGCCGTCAACAGATAGATTAATGCCCAAAAAGGACAACCCGAATCTCAATCGGGACTCGTAAGTTTTTTACCCTTCGTTTTTTCGACACGTGGATTTTTACGGTAAAACGGGATTACCGTGGCCCGTCTTCGACTTCCCATCGCTGGAGAGTGGTGCACCATGGTACTATTCCATTTCAAATCCATGCACGGATTTCTAAAAGTCGTACGGCACTTTTTCGCCATTTCGGACGGATGTTGCACCTTGCACCGTGGATGTTGCACCCTGTAGATATCGATTATTCGGACGACCATAACTTCTGGCTCGTTTAGAGTTACGGGAGCAATAACCTATCAAAACGAAGGCCTCGATGAATTCTACGGGTTTGACAGCTTTTAGCCGTCAACGGATGGACTAATGCCCAAAAAGGACAACTCGAATCTCAATCGGGTCTCGTAAGTTTTTTACCCTTCATTTTTTCGACAAGTGGATTTTTACGGTAAAACGGGATTACCGTGGCCCATCTTCGACTTCCTATCGCTGGATAGTGGTGCACCATGGTACTGTTCCATTTCAAATCCATGCACGCATTTCTAAAAGTCATACGGCACTGTTTCGCCATTTCGGACGGATGTTGCACCTTGCACCGTGGATATTGCACCCTGTAGATATCGATTATTCGGACGGCCATAACTTCTGGCTCGTTTAGAGTTACAGGAGCTATAACCTGTAAAAACGAAGCCCATGATGAGTTCTACAGCTATGACCACTTTCAGCCGTCAACGGATAGATTAATGTCCAAAAAGGACAACCCGAATGTCAATCGGGTCTCGTAAGTTTTTTACCCTTCATTTTTTCGACACGTGGATTTTTACAGTAAAACGGGATTACCGTGGCCCGTCTTCGACTTCCTATCGCTGGATAGTGGTGCACCATGGTACTGTTCCATTTCAAATCCATGCACGCATTTCTAAAAGTCATACGGCACTGTTTCGCCATTTCGGACGGATGTTGCACCTTGCACCGTGGATATTGCACCCTGTAGATATCGATTATTCGGACGGCCATAACTTCTGGCTCGTTTAGAGTTACGGAGAAACAACCTGTCAAAGTGAAGGCCTCGATGAATTTTACGGATTTGACAGCTTTCAGCCGTCAATGGATAGATTAATGCCCAAAAAGAACAACCCGAATCTCAATCGTTTCTCGTAAGTTTTTTACCCTTCGTTTTTTCGACACGTGGATTTTTACGGTAAAACGAGATTACGGTGGCTGGTCTTCGAATTACCATCACTGGGGAGTGGTGCACCGTGGTACTGTTCTGTTTCAAATCTATGCACGCATTTCTAAAAGACGTACGGCACTGTTTCGCCGTTTCGGACGGATATTGCACCTTGCAACGTGGATGTTGCACCCTGTAGATATCGATTATTCGGACGGCCATAATTTCTGGTTCGTTTAGAGTTACGGGAGCCATAACCTATCAAAACGAACCCTCTATGAGTTCTACGGCTTTGACAGCTTTCAGCCATCAACGTATAGATTAATGCCCAAAAAGGACAACCCGAATCTCAATCGGGTCTCGTAAGTTTTTTACCCTTCGTTTTTTCGACACGTGGATTTTTACGGTAAAACGGGATTACCGTGGCCCGTCTTCGACTTCCCATCGCTGGAGAGTGGTGCAACATGGTACTGTTCCATTTCAAATCCATGCACGCATTTCTAAAAGTCGTACGACACTGTTTCGCCATCTCGGACGGATGTTGCTCCTTGCACCGTGGAAGTTGCACCCTGTAGATATCGATTATTCGGACGGCCATAACTTCTGGCTCGTTTAGAGTTACAGAAGCCATAACCTGTCAAAACGAAGGCCTCGATGAGTTCTATGGCTTTGACATCTTTCACCCGTCAACGGATAGATTAATGCCCAAAAAGGACAACCCGAATCTCAATCGGGTCTCGTAAGTTTTTTCCCCTTCGTTTTTCGATACGTGGATTTTTACGGTAAAACGGGATTACGGTGGCTGGTCTTTGGTTTACCATCGCTGGAGAGTTGGTCACCATGGTACTGTTCCGTTTCAAATCCATGCACGCATTTCTAAAAGTCGTACGGCATTGTTTCGCCATTTCGGACGGATGTTGCACCCTGTAGATATCGATTATTCGGACGGCCATAACTTATTGTTCGTTTAGAGTTACGGGAGCCATAACCTGTCAGAACGATGGCCTCGATGAGTTCTACGGCTTTGACAGCTTTCAGCGGTCAACGGATAGATTAATGCCCAAAAAGGACAACCTGAATCTCAATCGGGTCTCGTAAGTTTTATACCCTTCATTTTTTCGACACGTGGATTTTTACGGTAAAATGGGATTACTGTGGCATGTCTTCGACTTCCCATCGCTGGAGAGTGGTGAACCATGGTACTGTTCCGTTTCAAATCCATGCACGCATTTCTAAAAGTCGTACGGCACTGTTTCGCCATTTCGGACGGATGTTGCACCTTGCACCGTGGATGTTGCACCCTGTAGATATCGATTATTCGGACGGCCATAACTTCTGGCTAGAGTTACGGGAGCAGTAACCTTTCAAAACGAAGGCCTAGATGAATTCTACGGGTTTGATAGCTTTCACCCGTCAACGGATAGATTAATGCCCAAAAAGGACAATCTGAATCTCAATCGGGTCTCATAAGTTTTTTACCCTTCGTTTTTTCGACACGTGGATTTTTACGGTAAAACGGGATTACCGTGGCCCGTCTTTGACTTTCCATCACCGGAGAGTGGTGCACAATGGTACTGTTCCGTTTCAAATGCATGCACGCATTTCTAAAAGTCGTACGGCACTGTTTCGCCATTTCAGACGGATGTTGCACCTTGCACCGTGGATGTTGCACCCTGTAGATATCGATTATTCGGACGGCCATAACTTCTGGCTCGTTAAGAGTTACGGGAGCCATAACCTGTCAAAACGAAGGCCTCAATGAGTTTTACGGCTTTGACAGCTTTCAGCCGTCAATGGATAGATTAATGCCCAAAAAGGACAACCCGAATCTCTATCGGGTCTCGTAAGTTTTTTACCCTTCGTTTTTTTGACACGTGGATTTTTACGGTAAAACGAGATTACGGTGGCTGGTCTTCGATTTACCATCGTTGGAGAGTTCTGCACCATGGTACTGTTCCGTTCCAAATCTATGCACACATTTCAAAAAGTCGTACGGCACTGTTTCGCCATTTCGGACGGATATTGCACCTTGCAACATGGATGTTGCACCCTGTAGATATCGATTATTCGAACGGCCATAACTTCTGGCTCGTTTAGAGTTATTGGAGTCATAACCTGTCAAAACGAAGGCCTCTATGAGTTCTATGGCTTTGATAGCTTTCAGCCATCAATGGATAGATTAATGCCCAAAAAGGACCA
Source organism: Allium cepa (assembly GCA_030765085.1). Taxonomy (NCBI): domain Eukaryota; kingdom Viridiplantae; phylum Streptophyta; class Magnoliopsida; order Asparagales; family Amaryllidaceae; genus Allium; species Allium cepa. The sequence continues at coordinate 249,547,279 of CM060930.1, forward strand.
CCCGAATCTCAATCGGGTCTCGTAAGTTTTTTACCCTTCGTTTTTTCGACACGTGGATTTTTACGGTAAAACAAGATTACGGTGGCTGGTCTTCGATTTACCATCGCTGGAGAGTGGTACACCATGGTACTGTCCCGTTTCAAATCCATGCACGCATTTCTAAAAGTCGTACGACACTGTTTCGCAATTTCGGACGGATGTTGCACCTTGCACCGTGGATGTTGCACCCTGTAGATATCGATTATTCGGACGGCCATAACTTCTGGCTCATTAAGAGATACGGGAGCCATAACCTGTCCAAACGAAGGCCTCGATGAGTTCTACGGCTTTGAAAGCTTTCAGCCATTAACGGATAGATTAATGTCCAAAAAGGACAACCCGAATCTCAATCGGGTCTCGTAAGTTTTTTACCCTTCGTTTTTTCGACACGTGGGTTTTTACGGTAAAACGGAATTACCGTGGCTGGTCATCAATTTACCATCGCTGGAGAGTGGTGCACCATGGTACTGTTCCGTTTCAAATCCATGCACGCATTTCTAAAAGTCATACAGCACTGTTTCGCCATTTCGGACGGATGTTGCACCTTGCACCGTGGATGTTGCACCCTGTAGATACCGATTATTCGGACGGCCATAACTTATGGCTCGTTTAGAGTTACGGGAGGCATAACCTGTCAAAACGAAGGCCTCGATGAGTTCTGCGGCTTTGACCGCTTTTAGCCATCAACGAATAGATTAATGCCCAAAAAGGACAACCCGAATCTCAATCGGGTCTCGTAAGTTTTTTACCCTTCGTTTTTTCGACACGTGGATTTTTACGGTAAAACGGGATTACGGTGGCTGGTCTTCGATTTACCATCGCTGGAGAGTGGTACACCATGGTACTGTTCCATTTCAAATCCATGCATGCATTTCTAAAAGTCGTACGGCACTGTTTCGCCATTTCGAACGGATGTTGCACCTTGCACCGTGGATGTTGCACCCTGTAGATATCGATTATTCGAATGGCCATAACTTCTGGCTCGTTTAGAGTTACGGGAGCCATAACCTGTCAAAACGAAGGCCTCGATGAGTTCTACGGCTTTGATAGCTTTCAGCCATCAACGGATAGATTAATGTCCAAAAAGGACAACCCGAATCTCAATCGGGTCTCGTAAGTTTTTTACCCTTTGTATTTTCGACACGTGGATTTTTACGGTAAAACGGGATTACTGTGGCTGGTCTTCGATTTACCATCGCTGGAGAGTGGTGCATCATGGTACTGTTCCATTTCAAATCCATGCACGCATTTCTGAAAGTCATACGGCACTGTTTCGCCATTTCGGACGGATGTTGTACCTTGCACCGTGGATGTTGCACCCTGTAGATATCGATTATTCGGACGGCCATAACTTCTGGCTCGTTTAGAGTTACAGGAGCCATAACCTGTCAAAACGAAGTCCTCGATGAGTTCTAAGGCTTTGACTGCTTTCAGCCGTCAACGGATTGATTAATGCCCAAAAAGGACAACACGAATGTCAATCGTGTCTCGTAAGTTTTTTACCCTTCGTTTTTTCGACACGTGGATTTTTACGGTAAAATGGGATTACGGTGGCTGATCTTCGATTTACCATCGCTGGAGAGTGGTGCACCATGGTACTGTTCTGTTTCCAATCCATGCACGCATTTGTAAAAGTCGTAAGGCACAGTTTCGCCATTTCGGACGGATGTTGCACCTTGCACCGTGGATGTTGCACCCTGTAGATATCGATTATACGGACGGCCATAACTTCTGGCTCGTTTAGAGTTACGTGAGCCATAACCTGTCAAAATGAAGGCCTCGTCGAGTTCTACGTCTTTGACTGCTTTCAGCCGTCAACGGATAGATTAATGCCAAAAAAGGACAACCCGAATCTCAATCGGGTCTCGTAAGTTTTTTACCCTTTGTTTTTTCGACACGTGGATTTTAACGGTAAAACGGGATTAGGTGGCTGTTCTTCAATTTACCATCGCTGGAGAGTAGTGCACCATGGTACTGTTCTGTTTCAAATCCATGCATGCATTTTTAGAAGTCGTACGGCACTGTTTCGCCATATCGGACGGATGTTGCACCTTGCGCCGTGGATGTTGCACCCTTTAGATATCGATTATTCGGACGGCCATAACTTCTGGCTCGTTTAGAGTTACGGGAGGCAAAACCTGTCAAAACGAAGGCCTCGATGAGTTCTACGGCTTTGACAGCTTTCAGCCGTCAACGGATAGATTAATGCCCAAAAAGGACAACCCGAATGTCAATCGGGTCTCGTAAGTTTTTTACCCTTCGTTTTTTCGACACGTGGAATTTTATGGTAAAACAGGATTACGGTGGCTGGTCTTCGATTTACCATCGCTGGAGAGTGGTACACCATGGTACTGTTTCGTTTCAAATCCATGCACGCATTTCTAAAAGTCGTACGGCCCTGTTTCGCAATTTCGGACGGATGTTGCACCTTGCACCGTGGATGTTGCACCCTCTAGATATCGATTATTCGGACGGCCATAAATTCTGGCTCGTTAAGAGTTACGGGAGCCATAACCTGTCAAAACGAAGGCCTCGATGAGTTCTACAGCTTTGAAAGCTTTCAGCCATCAACGGATAGATTAATGTCCAAAAAGGACAACCCGAATCTCAATCGGGTCTCGTAAGGTTTTTACCCTTCGTTTTTTCGACACGTGGATTTTTACGGTAAAACGGATTTACCGTGGCTGGTCATCGATTTACCATAGCTGGAAAGTGGTGCACCATGGCACTGTTCCGTTTCAAATCCATGCACACATTTGTAAAAGTCATACGGCACTGTTTCGCCATTTCGGACGGATGTTGCACCTTGCACCGTGGATGTTGCACCCTGTAGATACCGATTATTCGGACGGCCATAACTTATGGCTCGTTTAGAGTTACGGGAGGCATAAACTGTCAAAACGAAGGCCTCGATGAGTTCTACGGCTTTGACTTCTTTTAGCCTTCAACGGATAGATTAATGCCCAAAAAGGACAACCCGAATCTCAATCGGGTCTCGTATGTTTTTTACCCTTCGTTTTTTCGACACGTGGATTTTTACGGTAAAACGGGATTACAGTGGCTGTTCTTCAATTTACCATCGCTGGAGAGTGGTGCACCAAGGTACTATTCCATTTCGAATCCATGCACGCATTTCTAAAAGTCATACGGCACTGTTTCGCCATTTCGGACGGATGTTGCACCTTGCACCGTGGATGTTGCACCCTGTAGATATCGATTATTCGGACGGCCATAACTTCTGGCTCGTTTAGAGTTACGGGAGCCATAACCTGTCAAAACGAAGGCCTCGATGAGTTCTACGGCTTTGACATCTTTCAGCCATCAACGGATAGATTAATGTCCAAAAAGGGCAACCCGAATCTCAATCGGGTCTCGTAAGTTTTTTACCCTTCGTTTTTTCGACACGTGGATTTTTACGGTAAAACGGGATTACTGTGGCTGGTCTTCGATTTACCGTCGTTGGAGAGTGGTGCACCATGGTACTGTTTCATTTCAAATCCATGCACGCATTTCTAAAAGTCATACGGCATTGTTTCGGCATTTCGGACGGATGTTGCACCTTGCACCGTGGATGTTGCACCCTATAGATATCGATTAATCGGACGGCCATACCTTCTGGCTCGTTTAGACTTACGGGAGCCATAACCTGTCAAAACGAAGGCCTCGATGAGTTCTACGGCTTTGACTGCTTTCAGCCGTCAACGGATAGATTAATGCCCAAAAAGGACAACACGAATGTCAATCGTGTCTCGTATGTTTTTTACCCTTCGTTTTTTCGACACGTGGATTTTTACGGTATAATGGGATTACGGTGGTTGGTCTTCGATTTACCATCGCTGGAGAGTGGTGCATCATGGTACTGTTCTGTTTCCAATCCATGCACGCATTTGTAAAAGTCGTACGGCACTGTTTCGCCATTTCGGACGGATGTTGCACCTTGCACCGTGGATGTTGCACCTTGTAGATATCGATCATTCGGACGGCTATAACTTCTGGCTCGTTTAGAGTTACGGGAGCCATAACCTGTCAAAACGAAGGGCACGATGAGTTCTACGGGTGTGACAACTTTCAGCCGTCAACGGATAGATTAATGCCCAAAAAGGACAACCCGATTGTCAATCGGGTCTCGTAAGTTTTTTACCCTTCGTTTTTTCGACACGTGGATTTTTACGGTAAAACGGGATTACGGTGGCTGGTCTTAGATTTACCATCGCTGGAGAGTGGTGCACCATGGTACTGTTTTGTTTCAAATCCATGCACGCGTTTCTAAAAGTCGTACGGCACTGGTTCGCCATTACGGACGGATGTTGCACCTTGCACCGTGGATGTTGCACCATGTAGATATCGATTATTCGGACGACCATAACTTCTGGCTCGTTTAGAGTTACGGGAGCCATAACTTGTCAAAACGAAGGCCAAAATAAGTTTTACGGCTATGTTAGCTTTCAGCCGTCAACGGATAGATTAATGCCCAAAAAGGACAACCCGAATGTCAATTGGGTCTCGTAAGTTTTTTACCCTTCGTTTTTTCGACACATGGATTTTCACGGTAAACCGGGATTACGGTGGCTGGTCTTCGATTTACCATCGCTGGAGAGTGGTGCCCCATGGTACTGTTCCATTTCAAATCCATGCACGCATTTCTAAAAGTGATACGGCACTGTTTCGCCATTTCGGACGGATGTTGCGCCTTGCACCGTGGATGTTGCACCCTGTAGATATCGATTATTCGGACGGCCATAACTTCTGGCTCGTTTAGAGTTACGGGAGCCATAACCTGTCAAAACGAAGGCCTCCATGAGTTCTACCGCTTTGACTGCTTTCAGCCGTCAACGGATAGATTAATGCCCAAAAAGGACAACACGAATGTCAATCGTGTCTCGTAAGTTTTTTTCCCTTCGTTTTTTCGACACGTGGATTTTTACGGTAAAATGGGATTACGGTGGCTGGTCTTCGATTTACCATCGCTGGAGAGTGGTGCACCATGGTGCTGTTCTGTTTCCAATCCATGCACGCATTTGTAAAAGTCGTACGGCACTGTTTCGCCATTTCGGACGGATGTTGCACCTTGCACCGTGGATGTTGCACCCTGTAGATATCGATTATTCGGACGGCCATAACTTCTGGCTCGTTTAGAGTTACGGGAGCCATAACCTGTCAAAACGAAGGCCACGATCAGTTCTACGGATATGACAGCTTTCAGCCGTCAATGGAAAGGTTAATGCCCAAAAAGGACAACCCGAATGTCAATCGGGTCTCGTAAATTTTTTACCCTTCGTTTTTTCGACACGTAGATTTTTACGGTAAAATGGGATTACGGTGGCTGGTCTTCGATTTACCATCGCTGGAGAGTGGTGCACCATGGTACTGTTCTGTTTCAAATCCATGCACGCATTTCTAAAAGTCGCACGACACTGTTTCGCCATTTCGGACGGATGTTGCACCTTTCACCGTGGATGTTGCACCCTGTAGAGATCGATTATTCGCACGGCCATAACTTCTAGCTCGTTTAGAGTTATGGGAGGCATAACCTGTCAAAACGAAGGCCTCGATGATTTCTATGGCTTTGACAGCTTTCAGCCGTCATCGGATAGATTAATGCCCAAAAAGGACAACCCGAATGTCAATCGGGTCTCGTAAGTTTTTTACCTTTCGTTTTTTCGACACGTGGATTTTTGCGGTAAAACGGGATTACGGTGGCTGGTCTTTGATTTACCATCGCTGGAGAGTGGTCAACCATGGTACTGTTCTGTTTCAAATCCATGCACGCATTTCTAAAAGTCGTACGGCACCGTTTCGCCATTTCGGACGGATGTTGCACCTTGCACCGTGGATGTTGCACCCTGTAGACATCGATTATTCGGACGGCCATAACTTCTGGCTCGTTTAGAGTTACGGGAGCCATAACCTGTCAAAACGAAGGCCTCGATGAGTTCTACGGCTTTGACAGCTTTTGGCCGTTAACGGATAGATTAATGCCCAAAAAGGACAACCCGAATGTCAATCAGGTCTCGTAAGTTTTTTACCCTTCGTTTTTTCAACATGTGGATTTTTACGGTAAAACGGGATTACGGTGGCTGGTCTTCGATTTACCATCGCTTGAAAGTGGTGCACCATGGTACTGTTCTGTTTCAAATCCATGCACGCATTTCTAAAAGTCGTACGTGTGACGACCGCCCATGACTCCTGCACCCAACTGGATTATAATGCGCTGAAAAGTGTGCCAGGCCGCCATGGACGATCATCAGGGTAAGGTAAAACAATAAACTCTATCGTATTATTCACAGCGCAGGGATAAAATACAATAGAAAAGTATACATAGTGAAGCTCATAGAACATAATCTTATCATATAAACTCATAGTGGTTTTATACAAACATCTGATTAGTCAATACATCAAGCCTCACTACATAACTCTCAGAGTATCAAACAAACAGCGGAACATCCAGTACATATAGTAAGAAAACAGTATGCAAAAGCCTCCAGCTCGTCTTCGTCATCAACAGCGTTGGTCACTAAGAACAGCATCTGTCACCTACTACCTAGTCTGCCCATCCCAACATGGATGAACAGCCCAAGGTGATAAGAGTTAAACATAAAACCTTGAGTCAGACAAAAGTCTTAGTGAGTAGTAAATCAACTATAAAACATACCAAAAGAGCATAAAAGGTAAAAAGGAATACGAACTCAACCATCCCACTCCACCTCTTTCTACAGTGATAGCCTGCAGACACACTAAGCAGAAAGAAACATAGCAAAGCAGACAATTAAAGTAAGGTAATTATGACTCGAGTCAAGGTAGATGTTTTCCAAGTACACATCCCCAAGGCCTAAACCAAGATCAGGTAAGCACTCCGAAAACATCGCTCTTGGCCCAAGCGACGATACAACCAAAACATCCAAACATCCATGACTCTGGCTATCACTGTTATCATTGCCTCGATTTCACCGTTAATTGAATAACCGGCCCATTATTTCATCCATCCGCCAAGGGCTAATGGTAACCCCGGTTCTAGACATAACTCCGCATGTCATCGTGACCCATGCCTAGGACTATCGAATCTGCCCAGAGTACTAACATCTCATCGTGACCCTTGTCTGGAACGTCGTCGTGACCCGTCCCAACGTACTCTTGCTTTGAGCATGCTAGAACCTTCAATAACGATGAAATCTCAGCCTTCTTGTCATCCTCCTCGACGACTATTCACATACTAGCTCAAGCGCCTCTCGAGCCAACCATTATCCCAAACTCGGACCACATCACCGAGTTATCAACATGCTTAGAATGATCCCGTCTGGATTAAACCAAGGCTCCCTCATATCATACTTTGCTTCATCGCATCATAGCAAAGTCCCATCTCAACATCATGCTTTGCCTCATCACATCATAGCAAAGTCCCATCTCAACATCATGCTTCAAATCTATCCATATGAGCTTTATCATCCGCTTCATATGCCACGGTAGCTTTCCTTATTCAAGAGCCTTTCCACTTAGCTTTTGAATCATCTTCGAACAAATTGTCCACATCAAATCATCAATCAACTAACTTCTAATAATCAGTCAAATCAAACATTAATCCAAGTAATCAATCATTCAAAAAAGATCTAAATAAATAGTTATAACAATAATGGCAATTTAGTAAATAAAGAGTCCAAATCTAACAAGCATGAATTCTAAGTAATATCTTGATGAATGAACTATCCTAGGTATGTAGTAGAATGGATATCATAACTTTATGAGTGATGGATCTACATGCAGACTTAAGGAAAATGCATGAAATCGCTATCTTTAACACACAAACAAACCACCGATCCAATATACTCCTTTGGGTCCGTGTGAGAGATAACCACCACTCACCGAATCACCTAAACACCTCAAAAACTATCAACTTTAGATCTGGACAGCGAAGAACTAAGCTTGATCCGACAAGATTCCGCTTCAAATGATGAAATCTCTCTTTGTTGGATGAAGATCTTCAACTTTAGCTCTTGGATCTTCGATCTTGGATGGATGTAAGCACTAGATTAAAGTGGAGAAAATAGGTGAAGAAGTGTTGTATTCGAGCTCTAAAAATGGCAGCACTTCGTCGCTTCAAAATCCGGTCCAAAAAGTGAACCAAAGATGTGTATTTATAGGCTGAAACCTTAGGTCGTCCGCCCCCTTAGGTCGTCCTCGACCTAACTATCCCGACCTACGACTTAAGCCTCTACACGACTCAACAACCTAACGACTCAACACTTAACGGCATGCACGACCTAACGGTCCAACGACCTAATGACTTAACCTATGCCCGACTTAAAACACAAGCCCACCTAAAAACCTCACGCGACCTACGACCTAACTGGGTTAAGTACTCAAGCGGCTCAGCGACCTAACAAATACAACGACCTAAAACACACGCGACCTAACGACTCAACCATAAGTCGCCCAACGACCTAACTACAACATAGGCTATCCACTAGGTCGCCATCCTCCTTAAGTCGATCACCACTAGGTCGTTAACCCGTTAAGTCGTCCCAAACGACCTAAATTACCCACGACCTAAGTACCACACCTATCCCCTTAGGTCGCCTAAACCTTAAGTCGCTAGCCCTTAACTCATTAACCCGTGGCCTTCTAACTCGTAACTCGCTAACCTCCTTAGGTCGCTCCAAAACTCCACCGACCTAACTATCATACGACCTAACCCCTTAAGTCGTTAACCCTTAAGTCGCCAATTACGTTAAGTCGCTCCACGCGACCTATCTTCCTCAGGACCTAACTATTACACGACCTAACTTCTATAGGTCGCTCCATATCACTAACTCGTTCACGACCTAAGCACAACACGACCTAAGCTATCACAGGAGTTAACTTTCACACGACTTAAGCTTTCGTCGACTCAAACTCTAAACAACTTAACAACATCAACGACTTAATGTCGACAGTTCTACGATCTTTCGATCCGTAAAAATACGGGTCGTTACATTCTCTCCCCCTTAGGAATTTCGCCCTCGAAATTCCAAACTTACAAGAGCATCCAAAACTATTCTACATGCCTACCATCCATAGCAATCAGCAAACCATGCATCCAATTTCTAGCCTAGCATGCAGAATTCTAAGACTAGAAAAAGTTACAAATTCATGAGATGCCACGACACTTTAGAGTCATACCTCGAAGAGTTCAGGATGAGCTGCCTTCATCCTCTCTTCCTCCTCCCATGTACAGTCGTTAACATCATCACTCCATTGTACCTGAGCAACTTGACTATCTTCCTCCTAAGCTGTATCGTGTCAGTCTCCACAACACGAAGCGGCTTACGAGGTCTCTTAACTACTGGATCAACCTCCAAATCTTCATAGCTATCAACAGAAACCACCGTACTTGGGTCGTGCACATACCTCCGTCGATATGATACACGAAAAACATTGTGCACACCCGACATCTTTTCTGGTAATTCCAACTTATAAGCGAGCTTTCCTATTCGCTCGATGATCGGAAATGGTCCAATAAATCTCGGAGACAACTTTCCTTTCTTCCAAATCGAATAACATTCTTTAGTGGAGAAACCTTCACGAAAACCATATCGCCTACGTCGAATTCCAAATCCTTACGACGCTTATCGGCATAACTTTTCTGACGGTCTTGGGCTGCCTTCATTCGTCGCCGAATGATCTTGATGCAATCCGAAGTTTGTCGAATCATTTCAGGCCCGAGTATCCGCTTTTCTCCAGTTTCCAACCAACATGTCGGAGAATTACACGGCCTTCCATACAATGCTTCATATGGTGCCATACCAATACTTGACTGGTAAATGTTATTATATGCAAATTCCACCAAATGAAGATGATCTTCCCATGATCCTCCGAAATCTAAAACACATGCTCTAAGGAGATCTTCCAAAACTCAGTTGACTCTCTCGGCCTGACCATCTGTTTGGGGATGATAAGCTGTACTCAAACACAACTCGGTTCCCAAAACTTCCTGGAAGCTCTTCCAAAATCCACTAGTGAACAATGAATCTCGATCGCTGACTATACTCTTCGGAATACCACGGAATCGAACTATCCACTTAACATTCAACTCAGCCAACTTCGATGCAGTCCTAGTTGATCGAACAGGAATGAATCTTGCACTCTTAGTCAAACGATCTACAATGACCCAAATCCCTTCATTTCCCGCTCTTGTTCTAGGTAGAACATTAATAAAACCCATCGATATTTGCTCCCACTTCCACGTAGGAACTTCTAACGGCTGAAGCAATCCACTTGGCTTCTTCTGTTCAGCTTTTACCAACTAGCAGTTCATACATTTGGAAATAAAATTTCCAACATCCTTCTTCATACCTTCCCAGTAATAGTTTCTCTTCATATCCTGATACATCTTATTTCAACCTGGATGAATTGTCATCTTTGAGTGATGACTTTCCTTCAGAACTTCATCTCTCAATTCATCTATATCGGGAACAACTAATCATCCTTGCTTCCTAAGCCAACCCTATCGATCGACTTCGAATCCTTTATCCTTTTCTGCGTCCAATCCAGATTCCAAATCATGGATAATCTTGATAAGCTTATCGTCTCGCTTTTCGCTCTCGCCAATTCTTTCCACTAGAGTAGGTCTTATTGATAAGTTTGCCAACATCTTAGGTTCCAATCCACATCTAGGCCTGAAGTCAAACCCAGCTAAATACTCGAGACTCTTCCATTCCGAAAACATGGCTCCCAACTCTGCTTGTCTTCGACTTAACGCATCTGCTACTGCGTTACCCTTTCCCGGAGTATAGACTATATCAAAATCATATGATGCTAAAAACTCTAGCCATCTTTGCTGCCGAAGATTCAAATCCTTCTGGGAGAAATGATACTTCAACGACTTATGATCTGTAAACAACTCGAATCGAACTCCCAATAGATAATGTCTCCACATCTTCAGAGCAAAAACAATTGCCGCTGTTTGCGTAAAAAATGGCCACAAACACCCAATACCGTGAAAGCACCAGTGTATGAATATAAGTCAGCGATATTCAAACACAAATCACAGATCTCAGCAAATAACTCAAATACGTTTGCACAAAAGATGGGCAAAAAACTCCAAGTCGTATGATTTAGTTGATTTTATGTTGTTCGTAGTGGTTTAGGTGGTTTATGCAAATGCGTAAAAAGCAGGGACTAAACTGTAAAAGACACACAGATTTATAGTGGTTCGGCCAGAATATGCCTACGTCCACTTTATATGTTATTCTCCTTTTCCGATCCGATTACAAGTACAAAGCTTGTAGTACAAGTGTATGAAAGTTGTTTGAAAGTTCCTTCCCGGTTTGAGCTCTCAAACTTCTCCGCCATTGTTGTACCCCTGCCCCTCTATTTATAGAGTGAGGCTGGGGGCAGGGGTCTTGGATGCATATAGCTGCTGGTGGGCCTGGGCTGCTGCAATCTGGCCTGGCACATCTGGTTCGGCATGGTCTTGGACCGGTGGTAGGTGGTGGGTGAGTTGGTTGGGCTAGGCACTAGAGTTGTTTGGTTCGGAGGAGTGCCGGTCCGGTGATGGATATGGTGGACCGGCAGTGGGTGGACCGGTAGTAGGAGAGAGTGGTTGGTCGGTCCGGTGAGGCTCTGGACCGGTGGAGGCTGGCTTTGGTTCGGTAGGAGGGGAAGTGGAGTTGGTTCGGTAGTGAGAGGGGAATGCCGAATGACCTTCACTTGGGAGTGCCGAATGACCTTCACTTGGGAGTGCCGAATGACCTTCACTTGGGAGTGCCGAATGACCTTCACTTGGGAGTGCCGAATGGACTAAGGGAAGGCCGGATGTGATTTTACATTACACTACGGAATGTAACTTTAAACCCTTGATACCGAATGGAGTTTTATCCTTGAACCATGAGTGAAATCCCGACCTCCATCATTCCTTGTCGATATTCCGGTTTTGACCAAAAAATGGGATAACACTTTGCCCCCCAAAACATGCCTTGTGATAACAAGGCGTGTTTTGAATAGTTCCGAATCCAATATCCAAAGTTCATAGCCACATTGCCAGAGTAGATCATCCTTGACTGCTCCGAGTCGATATCCAGTTCCAAATCCAACAACCAAAGCTTGAGCCAATTCCATGTCCATCCGAACTCGACAACCGAGTCCCAAACCATCCTTATCCAATAGCCAACGACCGAATCCAGGACCTCTTTGGGTCGATGTCCAAATTTATAACCTCTCCGGGCTCTTGCCAAGCGCAATCCACACTTGACGGTCGTGATCCAGTGTCCCTGGGCGTTGAGCTAACCTCTCCGGGTTCTTGCCAAGCGTAGTCCACACTTGACGACCTTGGCCCAGTGTCCCTGGGCGCTGTATAATGCCATGGCTTAAGTCCTAAGCCGAATCCTGGTCTCTCCGGACCCTTGCCGAGCACAGTCCATACTCGACGACCTGAAAATAACAATTGATAATATAGGGCCTAAGTCCTAGGCCGAATCCTGGTCACTCCGGACCCTTGCCGAGCATAGTCCATACTCGACGACCTGAATGAGTCAATTTACCACGTTCGGGCGAAGAGACTCACCCCTTGCCAGGCATAATCCATACCCGACGACCGTTTATCAAAAATCAGATAAAAATCTAATCAAGATCCAATCCAAAATCCGAATACAGAATCCAAAATCAAAATCCAAATCCAAAACCAGAAAACCAAAAATCCAAATCGGCATCCAAAACCGAAAACAATCATCAAAGGAAAATCCAAATCGAAAAGCAGGAAAAAAACTAGGAGCTCAATCCAAGCTCCAAAACCGAAAACCAAAAAGGAAAGCAGTGTCCAATCCAAAAGCAAAAGTTAAGTTTCACAAACTATAGCATTGCAGTTTATTGTCATTCAGAGCATGCCTAGGGGCTATCTCCGTCCCCATACATGTGTAAATGACTTGGTTGCTTGCCAATAGTTTGCTACTTATTTCATATTAACCTGGTCAAGGGACGATCAACCGACCATCATTCCTGGGCCTCCCACCATCGTAGCTTGAGGTAGGCGGCGGTTGCTCCTGCCTCGCCGTTGCATTCCGCGGTCCAACATATTGCGGCAGTTGTCCATTCCTTACATGTTCCTCAATTATGTCCTTTAAGTGCCTGCAGCTGTTGGTGTCGTGTCCATCCAAATCATGAAAGAGACAGTGCCTTCCTGATGTCCTTTCCCGTTCTGTTGGTTCTCTCCTAGCCGGCCTCCGGTAGTGAAGGCGATTTCGAGTATTCAGGTATATCCGCTCCAGTGTCTCGTTCAATCCTGTGTATGTGGAAAACTTTGGATCCTTCCATTGCTTCCTAGCATTTTCAGAATCACTGTCCAACTTCCTTTTTCCTTTGTTTTTATCCGAACCATTGCTGGATGGTCCTCCCCCCTCAACCGCGTTAACCTTTTTCAGCTTTAAATCCGTACTCGCATCTTCTTGTCGAAGGAACCTTTCTGCCTCATGAAAAAATTCGTCGAGATTCCGTGGGGGATCTCGTATCAGAGATACCTTGAAATCCGAGTTCTCCCTGACTCCTGATACTGCTGCCATTAAAACCATCGATGGATCGGGCCGATCCACCGAAGCAACTGCGGCACTGAATCGAGTTAGAAAAGCTCTAAGCGATTCATCCATCCTTTGCCTTACCGACGTCAATGTCATCACATTCTTCGGTCTCCTGACATGAACCCGAAACTGTCCCAAAAACCTTTCCACCAATTCCCTCCAAGTCCTGATAGATCCTTCTTCCAGCTGCCTGAACCACATTGCAGCTAAGTCCGTCAAGTACAAAGGGAAGCATCGGGCCATCACCTCCTCCGATGCCCCCAGCACCTCCATGTGTCTGGTGTATCTCATCAAGTGATCCGTAGGGTCTTCCTTGCCATTGTATGCCTCCACGCTAGGTAGCTTGAACTTAGGTGGATTCTGAGCCATCCTTATTTCCCGGGTGAACGGACTCCTGTTTACTCCTTCCAAGTCTCCGTTGGTCAAACCACCTCGCACAGTCTTCCTGATTATATCTACCAATCCACCGTTATCTGTCGGGGGTTGCCCCCGAGGGAACTCCGGTACATACTCTTCGTGTGGCTCGTTAGCAGCAACGTTGGTTCTAGCCTGTTGAACTCCTTCCAAAGGTTCTCCTGTGTTGAATCCTGTGGGCCTGCCCCCAAGCCCTTGTTGATTGCCGCCTGGCTCCGTATCCTGTCCTTCATTGGGTTCCATAACCCTAGCTTCTTGTCCTGCATCCACAGCCGTTGTAGCTGTTCCTAGGTTCTGCATCCCTGCAACTCTCATTTGCTCCAAGAAAGTTTGCATCATTTCCTGTTGACTTTTCAGCAACCTCTCTTGCAGTGAATTTGTTATGGCTTCCATTTCATCCCGGGTTATATAGATCGAAGCCGGTCCTTCCTCACCTCCGGAGGATGCTTGTTGACTTCCTCCTTGTTGGCTTCTCTCAGCCCTTAGCCTTCTACTGTTTTGCCTAGTCATTGTCTTCCAAATCCAAACTTCTATCCGATGTAGTGGGAGCTGGTCCCTCTCAATGAAAGCACCAAAATGTTTGCGTAAAAAATGGCCACAAACACCCAATACCGTGAAAGCACCAGTGTATGAATATAAGTCAGCGATATTCAAACACAAATCACAGATCTCAGCAAATAACTCAAATACGTTTGCACAAAAGATGGGCAAAAAACTCCAAGTCGTATGATTTAGTTGATTTTATGTTGTTCGTAGTGGTTTAGGTGGTTTATGCAAATGCGTAAAAAGCAGGGACTAAACTGTAAAAGACACACAGATTTATAGTGGTTCGGCCAGAATATGCCTACGTCCACTTTATATGTTATTCTCCTTTTCCGATCCGATTACAAGTACAAAGCTTGTAGTACAAGTGTATGAAAGTTGTTTGAAAGTTCCTTCCCGGTTTGAGCTCTCAAACTTCTCCGCCATTGTTGTACCCCTGCCCCTCTATTTATAGAGTGAGGCTGGGGGCAGGGGTCTTGGATGCATATAGCTGCTGGTGGGCCTGGGCTGCTGCAATCTGGCCTGGCACATCTGGTTCGGCATGGTCTTGGACCGGTGGTAGGTGGTGGGTGAGTTGGTTGGGCTAGGCACTAGAGTTGTTTGGTTCGGAGGAGTGCCGGTCCGGTGATGGATATGGTGGACCGGCAGTGGGTGGACCGGTAGTAGGAGAGAGTGGTTGGTCGGTCCGGTGAGGCTCTGGACCGGTGGAGGCTGGCTTTGGTTCGGTAGGAGGGGAAGTGGAGTTGGTTCGGTAGTGAGAGGGGAATGCCGAATGACCTTCACTTGGGAGTGCCGAATGACCTTCACTTGGGAGTGCCGAATGACCTTCACTTGGGAGTGCCGAATGACCTTCACTTGGGAGTGCCGAATGGACTAAGGGAAGGCCGGATGTGATTTTACATTACACTACGGAATGTAACTTTAAACCCTTGATACCGAATGGAGTTTTATCCTTGAACCATGAGTGAAATCCCGACCTCCATCATTCCTTGTCGATATTCCGGTTTTGACCAAAAAATGGGATAACAGCCGCTAACTCCAAATCATGAGTCGGATAATTCCTTTCATGCGGCTTTAGTTGTCGACTTGCATACGCAACAACTTTATTCTTCTGCATCAGCACTGCTCCAAGTCCAGTACCACATGCATCGGTATAAACTACCATCTCATCATTCCCACTTGGAATAATCAAAACAGGAGCATTTGTCAGTCGCTCTTTCAGGATTCCGAAAGCTTGCTCACACTTAGCATCCCATCTGAATACTTGGTTCTTTTTCGTCAATCCTGTTAATGGTGCAGCTACCTTGGAAAAGTCTTTAATAAACCGAAGATAATATCCAGCTAATCCAAGAAAACTTCTCACATCAGATGCATTCTTAGGTCTAACCCAATCCTGGATTGCTGCCACCTTAGCGGGATCAACCGCTATTCCATTTCCAGAAATAACATGGCCTAAGAACCTCACTTCGCTCTTTCAGAAGTGACACTTCGAAAACTTAGCCTTTAGCTGATGTTTCCGTAAGATTTTCAAACCAATCTGCAAGTGCGTCTTGTGCTCTTCTTCAGTTCTGGAATAAATCAAAATATCATCCACGAACACAAGTACAAACTTGTTCAACTGATCCCTGAACACTCTATTCATAAGATCCACAAAATATGCTGGTGCATTGGTCAATCCAAACGGCATTACCAGCCACTCATAGAAACCAGATGGTGTCCTAAAAGCAGTCTTTGGAACACTATCCTTTGCCACTCACAACTGGTGAAATCCCGTTGCCAAATCCATCTGAGAAAACACCTTAGCTTCATGAAGCTGATCAAACAAGTCATCAATTCTCGGCAATGGATACTTGTTCTTCTTAGTCACTTTATTCAGCTCACGATAATCCACACACTACCTCAACAACCCATCCTCTTTGGTTGCAAACACAACTGGTGCACCCCATTCGGACACACTATGCCGAATGAATCCTTTCTGTAAAAGGTCATCAACTTGCACCTTCAACTCTTGCTGTTCCCTAGGCGCCATCCGCCTAAGAGGCATCACAACAAGTCTGGCTCCCTCAACTAGATCGATACGAAACTCGATCTCTCTATGCGGCAGTAACCCTTTGACCTCATCAAAGACATCCTCAAATCCATTCACTATAGGCATCGATGACAGTCCATCTCGTGGAACAACCAGCGAATACATGAAGCTCATGAAGACGCCTTCTTCATGCTTACATCGTATCACAACCTTTCGCCCCTCCACATTCTCGACTGTCACCTCCAGCCTCTTACAATCAACCCTTGCCGCATACTTCCTAAGCCAGTCTATACCCAAAATAATTCTGAACCCCGCAAAGTTCAGAACAAAACAATCACAAACAAAAGAGCAATCATGACTCGATACAACTAGACCACGGCATACCATACACAAACAAGACAAACCCCCAACTGGATTAGTCACAACCAATGGTCTATCAACGATATCCGGTTCCAAACCCAACCGGCCTACAAGTTCAGTACAAACAAAGGAATGCGACGCTCCAGTATCAAACAACACTCTAACTGGAACACCACAAATGGAAAGAGTACCCTGAACCACCACACTCTTTCCCTCCTCTTCACCAGTAGGAGCTTTCAAAGATGATGGCACAACCCCCAAAGCATAAGCTTGCACAATCTGCTTGTCCTTCCTCGGTTCTGGACAATTCCTCTTGATATACCCCGGTTTGTCACAGTTGTGGCACTTCACCAGCACTCTCGGAATCTTGCAATCTCTGGAGAGATGACCTTTCTGCCGACAATTGTAGCAAGTCCCTTCACCCTTCAGCTTCTTCTGGCCATCCTTACCCTTCTGTTGTTGATGCTTCCTCTTCTTGTTTCCACTTTGCTCCTTGGTCGCAGCAACAACAGATCCTTCTTTAGCAAACAAATTCTCATGCCTGAGAGCTTTCTCCACAAGCTTCTCAAATGGGTCATCCAAATGATCCACCAACTGCCTCCCAAGATAACTGTCCAAGCCTGTCACAAACTTCTCATTCTTCTGATAGGGAGACTCAATATATGACCGAGCATACTTAGACAAAGCTTCAAACTCAAAAACATACTCAAGAACTGATCTTCCACCTTGCTTGAGCTCCACAAACTTCTTGAACAAAACAGACTTCTGAGCTGTAGATATGAACTTAGCTTCAAATCTAGCTTGGAATTGCTCCCAAGTAATCTCTTCCTCTGGAGTATCAATGGTGATAGAGTTCCACCAATCAGAAGCTCTTCCCTGAAGCTGCCTTGATGCAAGCTTCCTCTTAGTTGCATCCTCAATTCCCAAATCACCAAAGATCCTTCTACAAGCATCTATCCATCTCTGGACTTCTATGGTTGATTATGTTCCCAAGAAAACCTTTTCTCCAAGAGCAGTATAGTCTTTACACAACTTAGCAAAATCCACTGGTTTTTGAGCTTGAACTTGAACCCCAACATCTACCGATGGCCGTCGAGTTGGTATCCTTCTCATGATCGAAGTCATCATGGCCTCAAACATAGTAGCGTAATCAACAACTCCCTCAGAAGCACGGCCTTCCCTAGCAGCTTGTCTCTCTCTTCGACTCATTCTTAATATCTATAAAAAGAAGAATGATTAGAACACCCTGAGAAACAACTACATAAGGAGTTCAAATCCTTCTAGGCTACTATATTATATATAATAATTATCCATCAAAATACAATTACGACTCTCATACGTAGTTATGTCAGCGAGCGTTGGCTAAATCGATTAACCAAAGCTCTGATACCAAATGTGACGACCGCCCATGACTCCTGCACCCAACTGGATTATAATGCGCTGGAAAGTGTGCCAGGCCGCCATGGACGATCATCAGGGTAAGGTAAAACAATAAACTCTATCGTATTATTCACAGCGCAGGGATAAAATACAATAGAAAAGTATACATAGTGAAGCTCGTAGAATAGAATCTTATCATATAAACTCATAGTGGTTTTATACAAACATCTGATTAGTCAATACGTCAAGCCTCACTACATAACTCTCAGAGTATCAAACAAACAGCGGAACATCCAGTACATATAGTAAGAAAACAGTATGCAAAAGCCTCCAGCTCGTCTTCGTCATCAACAGCGTTGGTCACTAAGAACAGCACCTGTCACCTACTACCTAGTCTGCCCATCCCAACATGGATGAACAGCCCAAGGTGATAAGAGTTAAACATAAAACCTTGAGTCAGACAAAAGTCTTAGTGAGTAGTAAATCAACAATCAAACATACCAAAAGAGCATAAAGGGTAAAAAGGAATACGAACTCAACCATCCCACTCCACCTCTTTCTATAGTGATAGCCCCAGACACACTAAGCAGAAAGAAACATAGCAAAGCAGACAATTAAAGTAAGGTAGTTATCACTCGAGTCAAGGTCGATGTTTTCCAAGTACACACCCCCAAGGCCTAAACCAAGATCAGGTAAGCACTCCGAAAACATCGCTCTTGGCCCAAGCGACGATACAACCAAAACATCCAAACATCCATGACTCTGGCTATCACTATTATCATTGCCTCGATTTCACCTTTAATTGAATGACCGGCCCATTATTTCATCCGTCCGCCAAGGGCTAATGGTAACCCCGGTTCTAGACATAACTCTGCACGTCGTCGTGACCCGTGCCTAGGACTATCGAATCTGTCCAGAGTACTAACACGTCATCGTGACCCGTGTCTGGAACGTCGTCGTGACCCGTCCCAACGTACTCTTGCTTTGAGCATGCTAGAACCTTCAATAACGACGAAATCTCAGCCTTCTAGTCATCCTCCTCGACGACTATTCACAAACTAGCTGAAGCGCCTCTCGAGCCAACCATTATCGACAAACTCAGACCACATCACCGAGTTATCAACATGCTTAGGATGATCCCGTCTAGATTAAACCAAGGCTTCCTCATATCATACTTTGCTTCATCGCATCATAGCAAAGTCCCATCTCAACATCATGCTTTGCATCATCACATCATAGCAAAGTCCCATCTCAACATCATGCTTCAAATCTATCCATATGAGCTTTATCATCCGCTTGATATGCCACGGCAACTTTCCTTATTCAAAAGCCTTTCCACTTAGCTTTTGAATCATCTTCGACCAAATTGTCCACATCAAATCATCAATCAACTAACTTCTAATAATCAATCAAATCAAACATTAATCCAAATAATCAATCATTCAAACAAGATCTAAATAAACAGTTATAACAATAATGGCAATTTAGTAAATAAAGAGTCCAAATCTAACAAGCATGAATTCTAAGTAATATCTTGATGAATGAACTATCCTAGGTTACACGTAGTAGAATGGATATCAAAACTTTATGAGTGATGGATCTACATGCAGACTTAAGGAAAATGCATGAAATCGCTATCTCTAACACACAAACAAACCACCGATCCAATATACTCCTTTGGGTCCGTGTGAGAGATAACCACCACTCACCGAATCACCTAAACACCTCAAAAACTATCAACTTCAGATCTGGACAGCGAAGAACTAAGCTTGATCCGACAAGATTCCGCTTCAAATGATGAAATCTCTCTTTTTGTTGGATGAAGATCTTCAACTTAGCTCTTGGATCTTCGATCTTGGATGGATGTAAGCACTAGATTAAAGTGGAGAAAAGAAGTGAAGAAGTGTTGTATTCGAGCTCTAAAAATGGCAGAACTTCGTCGCTTCAAAATCCGGTCCAAAAAGTGAACCAAAGACGTGTATTTATAGGTTGAAACCTTAGGTCGTCCGCCCCCTTAGGTCCTCCACGACCTAACTATCCCGACCTACGACTAAAGCCTCTACACGACTCAACAACCTAACGACTCAACACTCAACGGCATGCGCGACCTAACGGTCCAACGACCTAACGACTTAACCTATGCGCGACTTAAAACACAAGCCAACCTAAAAACCTCACGCGACCTACGACCTAACTGGGTTAAGTACTCAAGCGGCTCAACGACCTAACAAATCCAACGACCTAAAACACACGCGACCTAACGACTCAACCATAAGTCGCCCAACGACCTAACTACAACACAGGCTATCCACTAGGTCGCCATCCTCCTTAAGACGATCACCACTAGGTCGCTAACCCGTTAAGTCGTCCCAAACGACCTAAATTACCCACGACCTAAGTTCCACACCTATCCCCTTAGGTCGCCTAAACCTTAAGTCGCTAGCCCTTAACTCGTTAACCTGTGGCCTTCTAACTCGTAACTCGCTAACCTCCTTAGGTCGCTCCAAAACTCCAATGACCTAACTATCATACGACCTAACCCCTTAGGTCGTTAACCCTTAAGCCGCCAATTACGTTAAGTCGCTCCACGCGACCTATCTTCCTCAGGACCTAACTATTACACGGCCTAACTTCTATAGGTCGCTCCATATCACTAACTCGTTCACGACCTAAGCAGCACACGACCTAAGCTATCACACGAATTAACTTTCACACGACTTAAGCTTTGGTCGACTCAAACTCTAAACAACTTAACAACATCAACAACTTAATGTCGACAGTTCTACGATCTTTCGATCCGTAAAAATACGGGTCGTTACAGTACGACACTGTTTCGCCATTTCGGACGGATGTTGCACCTTGCACCGTGGATGTTGCACCTTATGGATATCGATTATTCGGACGGCCATAACTTCTGTCTCGTTTAGAGTTACGGGAGGCATAACCTGTCAAAACGAAGGCCTCGATGAGTTCTACGACTTTGAC
The DNA here is from genome assembly GCA_030765085.1 of Allium cepa. NCBI lineage: Eukaryota > Viridiplantae > Streptophyta > Magnoliopsida > Asparagales > Amaryllidaceae > Allium > Allium cepa. Next base: position 249,568,570 of record CM060930.1, read on the forward strand.
AGCTTTCAGCCGTCAACAGATAGATTAATGCCCAAAAAGGACAACCCGAATGTCAATCGGGTCTCGAAAGTTTTTTACCCTTCGTTTTTTCGACACGTGGATTTTTACGGTAAAACGGGATTACGGTGGCTGGTCTTCGATTTACCATCGCTGGAGAGTGGTGCACCATTGTACTGTTCCGTTTCAAATCCATGCACGCATTTCTAAAAGTCGTACGGCACTGTTTTGCCATTTCGGACGGATGTTGCACCTTGCACCGTGGATGTTGCACCCTGTAGATATCGATTATTCGGACGGCCATAATTCTGGCTCGTTTAGAGTCACGGGAGCCATAACCTGTCAAAACGAAGGCCTCGATGAGTTCTACGGCTTTGATCGCTTTCAGCCATCAACGGATAGATTAATGCCCAAAAAGGACAACCCGAATCTCAATCGGGTCTCGTAAGTTTTTTACCCTTCGTTTTTTCGACACGTGGATTTTTACGGTAAAACGGGATTACCTTGGCTGGTCTTCAATTTACCATTGCTGGTGAGTGGTGCACCGTGGTACTGTTCCGTTTCAAATCCATGCATGCATTTCTAAAAGTCATACGATACTGTTTCGCCATTTCGGACAGAAGTTGCACCCTGCACCGTGGATGTTGCACCCTGTAGATATCGATTATTCGGACGGCCATAACTTCTGGCTCGTTTAGAGTTACGGGAGCCATAACCTGTCAAAACGAAGGCCTCGATGAGTTCTACAGCTTTGACTGCTTTCAGCCGTCAACGGATAGATTAATGCCTAAAAAGGACAACCCGAATCTCAATCGGGTCTCGTAAGTTTTTTACCCTTCATTTTTTCATCACGTGGATTTTTACAGTAAAACGGGATTACGGTGGCTGGTCTTCGATTTACCATCGCTGGAGAGTGGTGCACCATGGTATTGTTCTATTTCAAATCCATGCACACTTTTCTAAAAGTCGTACGACACTGTTTCGCCATTTCGGACGGATGTTGCACCTTGCACCGTGGATGTTGCACCCTGTAGATATCGATTATTCGGACGGCCATAACTTCTAGCTCGTTTAGAGTTGCGGGAGTCATAACCTGTCAAAACGAAGGCCTCGATGAGTTCTACGGCTTTGACAGCTTTCAGCCATCAACTGATAGATTAATTCCCAAAAAGGACAACCCGAATGTCAATCGGGTCTCGTAAATTTTTTACCCTTCGTTTTTTCGACACGTGGATTTTTACTGTAAAATGGGATTACCGTGGCTGGTCTTCGATTTACCATCGCTGGAGAGTGGTGCACCATGTTACTGTTCCGTTTCAAATCCATGCACTGTTTCTAAAAGTCATACGGCATTGTTTCGCCATTTCGGACGGATGTTGCACCTTGCACCGCGGATGTTGCACCCTGTAGATATCGATTATTCGGACGGCCATAACTTCTGGCTCGTTTAGAGTTACGGGAGCCATAACCTGTCAAAACGAAGGCGTCGATGAGTTCTACGGCGTCGACAGCTTTAAGCCATCAACGGATAGATTAATGCCCAAAAAGGACAACCCGAATCTCAATCGGGTCTCGTAAGTTTTTTACCTTTCGTTTTTTCGACACGTGGATTTTTATGGTAAAACGGGATTACCGTGGATGGTCTTTGATTTACCATCACTGGAGAGTGGTGCACCATGGTACTGTTCCGTCTCAAATCCACGCACGCATTTCTAAAAGTCATACGGCACTGTTTCTCCATTTCGGACGGATGTTGAACCTTGCACCGTGGATGTTGCACCCTGTAAATATCGATTATTCGGCGGCCATAACTTCTGGCTCGTTTAGAGTAACGGGAGCCATAACCTGTCAAAACGAAGGCCTCGATGAGTTCTACGGCTTTGACAGCTTTCAGCCGTCAACGGATAGATTAATGCCCAAAAAGGACAACCCGAATGTCAATCGGGTCTCGTCAGTTTTTTACCCTTTGTTTTTTCGACACGTGGATTTTTACGGTAAAATGGGATTACGGTGGCTGGACTTCGATTTACCATCGCTGGAGAGTGGTGCACCACGGTACTGTTCCATTTCAAATCCATGCACGCATTTCTAAAAGTCATACGGCACTGTTTCGCCATTCCGGACGGATGTTGCACCTTGCACCGTGGATGTTGCACCCTGTACATATCGATTATTCGGACGGTCATAACTTCTGGCTCGTTTAGAGTTACGGGAGCTATAACCTGTCAAAACGAAGGCCTCGATGATTTCTACGGCTTTGACTGCTTTCAGCCGTCAATGGATAGATTAATGCCCAAAAAGGACAACCCGAATCTCAATCAGGTCTCGCAAGTTTTTTACCCTTCGTTTTTTCGACACGTGGATTTTTACGGTAAAACGGGATTACGGTGGCTGGTCTTCGATTTACCATCGTTGGAGAGTGGTGCACCATGGTACTATTCCGTTTCAAATCCATGCACGCATTTCTAAAAGTCGTACGGCATCGTTTCGCCATTTCGGACGGATGTTGCACCTTGCACCGTGGATGTTGCACCCTCTAGATATCGATTATTCGGACGGCCATAACTTCTAACTCGTTTAGAGTTACGGGAGCCACAACCTGTCAAAATGAAGACCTCGATGAGTTCTACGGCTTTGACTGCTTTCAGCCGTCAACGGATAGATTAATGCCCAAAAAGGACAACCTGAATGTCAATCGAGCCTCGTAAGTTTTTTACCCTTCGTTTTTTCGACACGTGGATTTTTACGGTAAAACGGGATTACGGTGGCTGGTCTTCGATTTACCATCGCTGGAGAGTTGTGCACCATGGTACTGTTCCGTTTCAAATCCATGCATGCATTTCTAAAAGTCGTACAACACTGTTTCGCCATTTCGGACGGATGTTGCACCTTGCACCGTGGATGTTGCACCTTGTAGATATCGATTATTCGGACGGCCATAACTTCTGACTCTTTTAGAGTTACGGGAGCCACTACCTGTCAAAACGAAGGCCTCAATGAGTTCTACGGCTTTGACAGCTTTCAGCCATCAACGGATAGATTAATGCCCAAAAAGTTCAACCCGAATCTCAATCGGGTCTCGTAAGTTTTTTACCCTTCGTTTTTTCGACACGTGGATTTTTACGGTAAAACGGGATTACCATGGCTGGTCTTCGATTTACCATCGCTGGAGAGTGGTGCACCATGTTACTGTTCCGTTTCAAATCCATGCACGCATTTCTAAAAGTCATACGGCACTGTTTCGCCATTTCGGACGGATGTTGCACCTTGCACCGTGGATTTTGCACCCTGTAGATATCGATTATTCGGACGGCCATAACTTCTGGCTCGTTTGGAGTTACGGGAGCCATAACCTGTCAAAACGAAGGCCTCGATGAGTTCTACGGCGATGACAGCTTTTAGCCATCAACGGATAGATTAATGCCCAAAAAGGAGAACCCGAATCTCAATCGGGTCTCGCAAGTTTTTTACCTTTCGTTTTTTCGACACGTGGATTTTTACGGTAAAACGGGATTACCGTGGCTGGTCTTCGATTTACCATCACTGGAGAGTGGTGCACCATGGTGCTGTTTCGTTTCAAATCCATGCACACATTTCTAAAAGTCATACGGCACTGTTTCGCCATTTCGGACGGATGTTGAACCTTGCACCGTGGATGTTGCACCCTGTAGATATCGATTATTCGGACGGCCATAACTTCTGGCTCGTTTAGAGTTACGGGAGCCATAACCTGTCAAAACGAATCCCTTGATGAGTACTACGGCTTTGACAGCTTTCAGCCGTCAACGGATAGATTAATGCCCAAAAAGGACAACCCGAATGTCAATCGGGTCTCATCAGTTTTTTACCCTTCGTTTTTTCGACACGTGGATTTTTACGGTAAAACGGGATTACGGTTGCTGGTCTTCGATTTACCATCGCTGGAGAGTGGTGCACAATGGTACTGTTCCGTTTCAAATCCATGCACGCATTTCTAAAAGTCATACGGCACTGTTTCGCCATTTCGGACGGATGTTGCACCTTGCATCGTGGATGTTGCACCCTGTAGATATCGATTATTCGGACGGCCATAACTTCTGGCTCGTATAGAGTTACGGGAGCCGTAACCGGTCAAAACGAAGGCCTCGATGAGTTCTACGCTTTGACTGCTTTCAACCGTCAACAGATAGATTAATGCCCAAAAAGGACAACCCCAATCTCGATCAGGTCTCATAAGTTTTTTACCCTTCGTTTTTTCGACACGTGGATTTTTACGGTAAAACGGGATTACGGTGGATGGTCTTCGATTTACCATCGTTGGAGAGTAGTGCACCATAGTACTATTCCGTTTCAAATCCATGCACGCATTTCTAAAAGTCGTACGGCATCATTTCGCCATTTCGGACGGATGTTGCACCTTGCACCGTGGATGTTGCACCCTCTAGATATCGATTATTCGGACGGCCATAACTTCTAACTCGTTTAGAGTTACGGGAGCCACAACCTGTCAAAATGAAGGCCTCGATGAGTTCTACGGCTTTGACTGCTTTCAGCCGTCAACGGATAGATTAATGCCCAAAAAGGACAACCTGAATGTCAATCGAGCCTCGTAAGTTTTTTACCCTTCGTTTTTTCGACACGTGGATTTTTACGGTAAAACGGGATTACGGTGGCTGGTCTTCGATTTACCATCGCTGGAGAGTTGTGCACCATGGTACTGTTCCGTTTCAAATCCATGCATGCATTTCTAAAAGTCGTACAACACTGTTTCGCCATTTCGGACGGATGTTGCACCTTGCACCGTGGATGTTGCACCTTGTAGATATCGATTATTCGGACGGCCATAACTTCTGACTCTTTTAGAGTTACGGGAGCCACTACCTGTCAAAACGAAGGCCTCAATGAGTTCTACGGCTTTGACAGCTTTCAGCCATCAACGGATAGATTAATGCCCAAAAAGTTCAACCCGAATCTCAATCGGGTCTCGTAAGTTTTTTACCCTTCGTTTTTTCGACACGTGGATTTTTACGGTAAAACGGGATTACCATGGCTGGTCTTCGATTTACCATCGCTGGAGAGTGGTGCACCATGTTACTGTTCCGTTTCAAATCCATGCACGCATTTCTAAAAGTCATACGGCACTGTTTCGCCATTTCGGACGGATGTTGCACCTTGCACCGTGGATGTTGCACCCTGTAGATATCGATTATTCGGACGGCCATAACTTCTGGCTCGTTTGGAGTTACGGGAGCCATAACCTGTCAAAACGAAGGCCTCGATGAGTTCTACGGCGATGACAGCTTTTAGCCATCAACGGATAGATTAATGCCCAAAAAGGAGAACCCGAATCTCAATCGGGTCTCGCAAGTTTTTTACCTTTCGTTTTTTCGACACGTGGATTTTTACGGTAAAACGGGATTACCGTGGCTGGTCTTCGATTTACCATCACTGGAGAGTGGTGCACCATGGTGCTGTTTCGTTTCAAATCCATGCACACATTTCTAAAAGTCATACGGCACTGTTTCGCCATTTCGGACGGATGTTGAACCTTGCACCGTGGATGTTGCACCCTGTAGATATCGATTATTCGGACGGCCATAACTTCTGGCTCGTTTAGAGTTACGGGAGCCATAACCTGTCAAAACGAATCCCTTGATGAGTACTACGGCTTTGACAGCTTTCAGCCGTCAACGGATAGATTAATGCCCAAAAAGGACAACCCGAATGTCAATCGGGTCTCATCAGTTTTTTACCCTTCGTTTTTTCGACACGTGGATTTTTACGGTAAAACGGGATTACGGTTGCTGGTCTTCGATTTACCATCGCTGGAGAGTGGTGCACAATGGTACTGTTCCGTTTCAAATCCATGCACGCATTTCTAAAAGTCATACGGCACTGTTTCGCCATTTCGGACGGATGTTGCACCTTGCATCGTGGATGTTGCACCCTGTAGATATCGATTATTCGGACGGCCATAACTTCTGGCTCGTATAGAGTTACGGGAGCCGTAACCGGTCAAAACGAAGGCCTCGATGAGTTCTACGCTTTGACTGCTTTCAGCCGTCAACAGATAGATTAATGCCCAAAAAGGACAACCCCAATCTCGATCAGGTCTCATAAGTTTTTTACCCTTCGTTTTTTCGACACGTGGATTTTTACGGTAAAACGGGATTACGGTGGATGGTCTTCGATTTACCATCGTTGGAGAGTGGTGCACCATAGTACTATTCCGTTTCAAATCCATGCACGCATTTCTAAAAGTCGTACGGCATCATTTCGCCATTTCGGACGGATGTTGCGCCTTGCACCGTGGATGTTGCACCCTGTAGATATCGATTATTCGGACGGCCATAACTTCTAGCTCGTTTAAAGTTACGGGAGCCATAACCTATCAAAATGAAGGCCTCGATGAGTTATACGGCTTTGACAGCTTTCAGCCATCAACGGATAGATTAATGCCCTAAAAGGACAACCCCAATGTCAATCGGGTCTCGTAAGTTTTTTACCCTTCGTTTTTTCGACACGTGGATTTTTACGGTAAAATGGGATTACGGTGGCTGGTCTTCGATTTACCATCGCTGGAGAGTGGTGCATCATGGTACTGTTCCGTTTCAAATCCATGCATGCATTTGTAAAAGTCGTACAACACTGTTTCGCCATTTCAGACGGATGTTGCACCTTGCACCGTGGATGTTGCACCCTGTAGATATCGATTATTCGGACGGCCATAACTTCTGGCTCGTTTAGAGTTACGGGAGCCATAACCTGTCAAAACGAAGGCCTCGATGAGTTCTACGGCTTTGACAGCTTTCAGCCATCAACGGATAGATTAAAGCCCTAAAAGGACAACCCGAATGTCAATCGGGTGTCGTCAGTTTTTTACCCTTCGTTTTTTCGACACGTTGATTATTACGGTAAAACGGGATTACGGTGGCTGGTCTTCGATTTACCATCGCTGGAGAGTGGTGCACCATGGTACTGTTCCGTTTCAAATCCATGCACGCATTTCTAAAAGTCATACGGCACTGTTTTGCCATTTCGGACGGATGTTGCACCTTACACCATGGATGTTGCTCCCTGTAGATATCGATTATTCGAATGGCCATAACTTCTGGCTTATTTAGAGTTACGGGAGCCATAACCTGTCAAAACGAAGGCCTCGATAAGTTCTACGGCGTTGACAGCTTTTAGCCATCAACGGATAGATTAATGCCCAAAAAGGACAACCCGAATCTCAATCGGGTTTCGTAAGTTTTTTACCTTTCGTTTTTTCGACACGTGGATTTTTACGGTAAAACGGGATTACCATGGATGGTCTTCGATTTACCATCACTGGTGAGTGGTGCACCATGGTACTGTTCCGTTTCAAATCCATGCACGCATTTCTAAAAGTCATACGGCACTGTTTCGCCATTTCGGACGGATGTTGCACCTTGCACCGTGGATGTTGCACCCTGTAGATATCGATTTTTCGGACGGCCATAACTCCTGGCTCGTTTAGAGTTACGAGAGCCATAACCTGTCAAAACAAAGGCCTCAATGAGTTCTACGGCTTTGACAGCTTTCAGCCATCAACGGATAGATTAATGCCCAAAAAGGACAACCCGAATCTCAATCGGGTCTCGTCAGTTTTTTACCCTTCGTTTTTTCGACACGTGGATTTTAACGGTAAAACGGGGTGGCTGGTCTTCTATTTATCATCGCTGGAGAGTGGTGCACCATGGTACTGTTCCGTTTCAAATCCATGAACGCATTTCTAAAAGTCATACAGAACTGTTTCGCCATTTCGGACGGATGTTGCACCTTGCACCGTGGATGTTGCACCCTGTAGATATCGATTATTCGGACGACCATAACTTCTGGCTCGTTTAGAGTTACGGGAGCCATAAGCTGTCAAAACGAAGGCCTCGATGAGTTCTACGGCGTTGACAGCTTTTAGCCATCAACGGATAGATTAATGCCCAAAAAGGACAACCCGAATCTCGATCGGGTCTCGTAAGTTTTTTACCTTTCGTTTTTTCGACACGTGGATTTTTACGGTAAAACGGGATTACCGTGGCTGGTCTTCGATTTACCATCACTGGAGAGTGGTGCACCATGGTACTGTTCCGTTTCAAATCCATGCACGCATTTCTAAAAGTCATACGGCACTGTTTCGCCATTTCGGACGGATGTTGCACCTTGCACCGTGGATGTTGCACCCTGTAGATATCGATTATTCAGACGACCATAACTTCTGGCTCGTTTAGAGTTACGGGAGCCATAACCAGTCAAAACGAAACCCTCGATGAGTTCTACGGCTTTGACAGCTTTCAGCCATCAACGGATAGATTAAAGCCCTAAAAGGACAACCCGAATGTCAATCGGGTGTCGTCAGTTTTTTACCCTTCGTTTTTTCGACACGTGGATTTTTACGGTAAAACGGGATTACGGTGGCTGGTCTTCGATTTATCATCGCTGGAGAGTGGTGCACCATGGTACTGTTTCGTTTCAAATCCATGCACGCATTTCTAAAAGTCATACGGCACTGTTTCGCCATTTCGGACGGATGTTGCACCTTGCACCGTGGATGTTGCACCCTGTCGGTATCGATTATTCGAATGGCCATAACTTCTGGCTCATTTAGAGTTACGGGAGCCATAACCTATCAAAATAAAGGCCTCGATGATTTTTATGGCGTTGACAGCTTTTAGCCATCAACGGATAGATTAATGCCCAAAAAGGACAACCCGAATCTCAATCGGGTCTCGTAAGTTTTTTACCTTTCGTTTTTTCGACACGTGGATTTTTACGGTAAAATAGGATTACCATGGATGGTCTTCGATTTACCATCACTGGTGAGTGGTGCACCATGGTACTGTTCCGTTTCAAATCCATGCATGCATTTCTAAAAGTCATACGGCACTGTCTCGCCATTTCGGACGGATGTTGCACCTTGCACCGTGGATGTTGCACCCGGTAGATATCGATTATTCGGACGGCCATAACTTCTGGCTCGATTAGAGTTACGGGAGCCATAACCTGTCAAAACGAAGGACTCGATGAGTTCTACGGCTTTGATAGCTTTCAGCCATCAACGGATAGATTAATGCCCAAAAAGGACAACCCGAATGTCAATCGGGTCTCGTCAGTTTTTTACCCTTCGTTTTTTCGACACGTGGATTTTTACGGTAAAATGGGATTACGGTGGCTGGTCTTCGATTTACCATCGCTGGAGAGTGGTGCACCATGGTACTGTTCCGTTTCAAATCCATGAACGCATTTCTAAAATTCATACGGAACTGTTTCCCCATTTCGGACGGATGTTGCACCTTGCACCGTGGATGTTGCACCCTGTAGATATCGATTATTCGGACGGCCATAACTTCTGGCTCGTTTAGAGTTACGGGAGCCATAAGCTGTCAAAACGAAGGCCTCGATGAGTTCTACGACGTCGACAGCTTTTAGCCATCAACGGATAGATTAATGCCCAAAAAGGACAACCCGAATCTCAATCGGGTCTCGTAAGTTTTTTACCTTTCGTTTTTTCGACACGTGAATTTTTATGGTAAAACGGGATTACCGTGGCTGGTCTTCGATTTACCATCACTGGAGAGTGGTGCACCATGGTACTGTTCCGTTTCAAATCCATGCACGCATTTCTAAAAGTCATACGGCACTGTTTCGCCATTTCGGACGTATGTTGCACCTTGCACCGTGAATGTTGCACCCTGTAGATATCGATTATTCAGACGGCCATAACTTCTGGCTCGTTTAGAGTTACGGGAGCCATAACCAGTCAAAACGAAGGCTTCGATGAGTTCTATGGCTTTGACAGCTTTCATCCATCAACGGATAGATTAATGCCCTAAAAGGACAACCCGAATGTCGATCGGGTCTCGTCAGTTTTTTACCCTTCGTTTTTTCGACACGTATTTTTTTACGGTAAAACGGGATTACGGTGGCTGGTCTTCGATTTACCATCGCTGGAGAGTGGTGCACCATGGTACTGTTCCGTTTCAAATCCATGCACGCATTTCTAAAAGTCATACGGCACTGTTTCGCCATTTCGGACGGATGTTGCACCTTGCACCGTGGATGTTGCACCCTGTAGATATCGATTATTCGGACGGCCATAACTTCTGGCTCGTTTAGAGTTACGGGAGCCATAACCTGTCAAAACGAAGGCCTCGATGAGTTCTACGGCGTTGACAGCTTTTAGCCATCAACGGATAGATTAATGCCCAAAAAGGACAACCCGAATCTAAATAGGGTCTCGTAAGTTTTTTACCTTTCGTTTTTTCGACACGTGGATTTTTACGGTAAAACGGGATTACGGTGGCTGGTCTTCGATTTACCATCGTTGGAGAGTGATGCACCATGGTACTGTTTCGTTTCAAATCCATGCACACATTTCTAAAAGTCGTACGGCATCGTTTGGCCATTTCAGATAGATGTTGCACCTTGCGCCGTGGATGTTGCACCCTGTAGATATCGATTATTCGGACGGCCATAACTTCTGGCTCGTTTAGAGTTACAGGAGCCATAACCTATCAAAACGAAGGCCTCGATGAGTTCTAAGGCTTTGACAGCTTTCAGCCGTCAACGGATAGATTAATGCCCAAAAAGTACAACCCGAATGTCAATCGGGTCTCGTCAGTTTTTTACCCTTCGTTTTTTCGACACGTGGATTTTTACGGTAAAACGGGATTACTGTGACGACCGCCCATGACTCCCGCACCAAAACAAGGGAATAATGCGCTGAAAGGCGTGCCAGGTAGCCATGGACGATAGTCAGGGTAAATAAAACAACAAACTCTATCGTACTACTCACAGCGCATGGATAAAATACAATAGAGAAATATATATAGTGAAGCTTCATAACAGAAAATCATCATATAAGCACCACAGTAGTTTTATACAAACATGAATCATCCATACATCAAGGCCTCACTACATAACACTCAATCAAATACAGCAGCGGATACCCAGTACATATAATAAGAAATAATATGCATAGCCTCCTACTCGTCTTCGTCATCATCAGCGAAGAACTCCAAGAACAGCACCTGTCACCTGCTACCTAGTCTGCCCATCCCAACATGGATGAACAGCCCAAGGTAATAAGAGGAGACATAAAACCTTGAGTCAGACGAAGTCTTAGTGAGCAGTAAATTAACTATCAAACATACCAAAAGAGCATAAAGGATAAAAGGAATAGGAACCAAACCGTCCCACTCCATCTCTTTCTAGAGTGATAGCCCGCAGACATACACTAAGGAGAAGCAAGCATAACAACATAGACAATTAAAGTAAAACAATAACCACTCGAGTCAAGAACGATGTTTTCCAAATACAAACCCCCAAGGCCTAAACCAAGATCAGATAAGCACCCAGAAAACACCGCTCTTGAAGTCGAATGATAGTACAACCAAACACCCATGACTCTGGCTATCACTGTTATCCTTGCCTCGATTTCACCGTTAGTTGAATGACCATCTGTCAAGGGCTAATGGTAACCCCGGTTCTAACCATAACTCCGCACACTGCCTTGTGCCTAGGACTTATCTACTTTGCCCAGAGTACTCAACTACCTACCTGTAGTCTTTTGGGTGTCCCGACTACCTACCTGTAGTCGTTATGGGCGCCCCATGTACTCTTGCTTTTGAGCATGCTAGAACCTTCAACAACGATGAGATCCAAGCCTCCTAGCCATCCTTCTTGACGACTATCCTCATACAAGCTCAAGCTACCTCTTGAACAATCCATTATCAACCAACTTGAACTACCCTTCAAGTTATCAACCTGCTTGGAATGATCCCTGCCTGGATTAAGCCAAGACTCACATCATACTTCGCTTCATCGCATCAAAGCAAAGTCTCAACTCAACAACATGGTTTGCCTCATCGCATCATGGCAAAGTTCCATCTCAAAATCATCCAATCCATACATATGAGCTTCAACATCCGCTACATATGCCTTAAGCAGCTTTCACCATTCAAGAGCCTTCTTCCGTGGCTTTTGAATCATCTTAGATCATCTTGTTCCAAATCAACTACTAGCTACTTGGAAACAATCAAATCAATCATACATTCAAGCAATCAATCATTCAAACAAGATCTAATAAGCAATATTAACCATAATGGCAATTTCATAAATAAATGAGCATAAGTCCAACATGCATGATTCATAGGTTTTTAACATAGATCTATCAAATATAAAACATGGGTTTTGTCCCTAATACTTGTTAAATGAACTTGCATAAGTAAACATATTCAAAAACCATGGATCTACACTTGGATCTAAGAAAAATGCATGAAATCTCTAACTACAACACTCCAACAAGTCACCAATCCAATATACTCCTTTGGATCCGCGTGAGAGATAACTACCACTCACCAAATCACCCAAACACTATGAAAACTAAACACTTCAGATCTGGACAGCGGAGATCAAGGCTTGATCCGGCAATATCTCGCTTCAATCGATGAAATCTAGCTCAAATGGATGAAGATCTTCAACTTTGGCGCTTGAATCTTCAAACTCGATCTTCGATCTTGGATGGATGTTAGAATTAGATTGGAATGGAGAAAAGAAGATGAAGAAATGTTGTAGTCGAGTCTTCAAAATGGCAGCACTTCGTCGCTTCAAAAACCGGTGCCAAAAAGTGAGCCAAACCCCTCTATTTATAGGCTGAATTCCCCCTGAGTCGCTGCCCCCTTGAGTCGCCGCCGACCTAACATGAGTCTTCCACGACCTAACCTTGCCGACTCAAGAACCTGCCGACTCAACCACCTAACCAATACTGCCTAAAACATGCACGCGACCTAACACTCTGCGCACCTACCGACTCACGACCTATCACACGGCCTGCCCAAAACTCTTAGCCGACTTACGACTCAATACAAGTGCCGACCTAAGCCCTAGCCGACTCAACTACGATGCCGACTCACGACCTATGGCCTCACCGACTCATCAACATACTGCCAAGCCTTAAGCCACTAACTCGCCCACGACTTAAGCTATAACCCGGTAACTCCTATGAGTCGGTCTTCCTACTGACTCGTCCACCACTATGAGTCGTCGTCTACCTGTTAACTCCGTCACTCTATGAGTCGGTCCTAATTCTAACATGCCAACCCACTGACTCGGCATAGACCATGAGTCGTTTCCTCCTCTTGACTCGGTCACATACCCTTAAGTCGTCTATGACTTATCTATGAGTCGGTCACGACTCATCACTTGCACTCGGGTCAACTCCTAAACGACTCAAGCTAGAGGCAACATAAACAACACTATCGACCTGCAAATCCTACGATCTATCGACACGTAAAATACGGGTCGTTACATTCTCTCCCCCTTAGGAATTTCGCCCCCGAAATTCCAAGCAAACAACAGCAATCACAATTATTCCGCATGCCTACCATCCATAGCAATCAACAAACCATGCATCCAATTCTATCCTAGCATGCAGAATTCTAAGACTTAGAACAAGCTACAAATTCATGAGATGTCACGACACTTTAGGGCCATACCTCGAAGAGTCCGGGATGAGCTGCCTTCATCCTCTCTTCCTCCTCCCATGTACAGTCGTTAACATCATCACTCCATTGTACCTTGAGCAACGTAATCGTCTTCCTCCTAAGCTGTTTCGTATCGGTTTCAACAATACGAAGCGGCTCACGAGGTCTCGTACCCACGGGATCAACCTCTAAGTCTTCGTAGCTATCAGCAGAAACCACCGTACTCGGGTCATGCACATACTTCCGTAGATAAGATACATGAAAAACATTGTGCACACCCGCCATCTTTTTCGGTAACTCCAACCTATAAGCGAGCTTTCCAATTTGCTCGATAATCGGAAATGGTCCAACAAATCTCGGAGTCAATTTCCCTTTCTTCCCGAATCTAATAACATTCTTCAATGGAGAAATCTTCACAAAAACCATATCACCTACGTCGAATTCCAAATCCTTTCGACGGTTATCGGCATAACTTTTCTGACGATCCTGGGCTGCCTTCATTCTTTGCCGAATGATCTCTATACCATCCGAAGTCTGTCGAATCATCTCTGGCCCAAGTATCAGCTTTTCTCCAGTTTCTAACCAACATGTCGGAGAGTTACACGGTCTTCCATATAATGCCTCATATGGTGCCATACCAATACTCGACTGATAACTGTTATTATAAGCAAATTCCACCAAATGAAGGTGATCTTCCCATGATCCTCCGAAGTCCAAAACACATGCTCTAAGAAGATCTTCCAAAACTCGGTTCACTCTCTCAGTCTGACCATCTGTTTGAGGGTGATAAGCTGTACTCAAACACAACTCAGTTCCCAAAACTTCCTGGAAGCTCTTCCAAAATCCACTAGTGAACAATGGATCTCGATCGCTCACTATACTCTTCGGAACACCATGGAAACGAACTATCCACTTCACATACAGTTCAGCCAACTTCGATGCAGTCCTAGTCGATCGAACAGGAATGAATCTTGCACTTTTAGTCAAACGATCTACAATGACCCAAATCCCTTCATTTCCCGCTCTTGTCCTAGGTAGACCATCGATAAAATCCATCGACACTTGCTCCCACTTCCATGTAGGAACCTCTAATGGCTGAAGCAATCCACTGGGCTTCTTCTGCTCAGCTTTTACTAACTGGCAGTTCATACACTTGGAAATAAAACTTCCAACATCTTTCTTCATACCTTCCCAGTAGTAAGCTCTCTTCATATCCCGATACATCTTATTTCCACCTGGATGAATCGTCAACTTCGAGTGATGACTCTCCCTTAGAACTTCATCTCTCAATCCATCTACATCGGGAACAACCAATCGTCCTTGCTTTCGAAGCCAACCCTCTCGATCGACCTCGAACCCTTTATCCTTTTCCGGGTCCAATCCGGATTCCAAATCACGGATAATCTTGACAAGCTTATTATCTCTCCTTTGGCTCTTGCCAATTCTTTCCACAAGAGTAGGCCTTATCGACAAGTTTGCCAACATCTTAGGTTCCAATTCACATCTAGGCCTGAAGTCAAATCCAGCCAAATACTCGAGACTCTTCCATTCCGAAAACATGGCTCCCAATCCTGCATGTCTTCGACTTAACGCATCTGCCACTGCGTTACCTTTTCCTGGAGTATAGGCTATACCAAAATCATAAGATGCTAAAAACTCTAGCCACCTTTGCTGTCGAAGATTCAAATCCTTTTGGGAGAACAGATACTTTAACGACTTATGATCCGTAAACAACTCGAATCTAACTCCCAATAAGTAATGTCTCCACATCTTCAAAGCAAACACAATCGCCGCTAACTCCAAATCATGAGTCGGATAATTCCTTTCATGCGGCTTCAGTTGTCGACTAGCATACGCAACAACTTTATCCTTCTGCATTAGCACCGCTCCTAGTCCAGTGCCACATGCATCGGTGTAAACCACCATCTCATCATTCCCACTTGGAATAGTCAAAACAGGAGCACTCGTCAGTCGCTCTTTCAGGATTACGAAAGCTTGCTCACACTTATCATCCCATTTGAACAACTGGTTCTTCTTCGTCAATCCTGTCAACGGTGCAGCTATCTTGGAAAAGTCTTTGATAAACCGACGATAATATCCTGCTAATCCAAGAAAACTTCTCACATCAGATATATTCTTAGGTCTAACCCAATCCTGGATTGCTGCCACCTTAGCGGGGTCAACCGCTATTCCATTTCCAGAAATAACATGGCCTAAGAACCTCACTTCACTCTTCCAGAAGTGACACTTCGAAAACTTAGCCTTCAGCTGATGTTTTCGTAAAATTTCCAAAACAATCCTCAAGTGCGTCTTGTGCTCTTCCTCAGTTCTGGAATAAACCAAAATATCATCCACGAACACAAGCACGAACTTGTTCAACTGATCTCTGAATACTATATTCATAAGATCCACAAAATAAGCTGGTGCGTTAGTCAATCCAAACGGCATTACCAGCCACTCATAAAACCCGGATGGTGTCCTGAAAGCAGTCTTCGGCACACTATCCTTAGCCACTCTCAACTGGTGAAATCCCGTTGCCAAATCCATCTGAGAAAACACCTTAGCCTCGTGAAGCTGATCAAACAAGTCATCTATTCTCGGCAATGGATACTTGTTCTTCTTAGTCACCTTATTCAGCTCACGATAATCAACACACAACCTCAACGATCCATCCGCTTTGGTTGCGAACACAACTGGCGCACCCCATTCGGACACACTTCTCCGAATGAATCCTTTCTGCAAAAGGTCATCAACTTGCACCTTCAGCTCTTTCTGCTCCCTCGGTGCCATTCGCCTAAGAGGCATCACAACAGGTCTGGCTCCCTCAACTAGATCGATACGAAACTCGATCTCCCTATGCGGCGGCAACCCTTTGACTTCGTCAAAGACATCCTCAAATCCATTCACAATAGGCACTGATGACAATCCATCCCGTGGAACAACCAGCGAATACATGAAGCTCATGAAGACGCCTTCCTCATGCTTACATCGTATCACAACCTTTCGCCCTTCCACATTCCCGACTGTCACCTCCAGCCTCTCACAATCAATCCTTGCCGCATACTTCCTAAGCCAGTCCATACCCAAAATAATTCCGAACCCCGCAAAGTTCAGAACAAAGCAATCACAATCAAACGAGCAATCATGACTCGACACAACTAGACCACGGCATATCATACACAAACATGACGAACCCCCCACTGGATTAGTCACAACCAATGGCCTATCAACAATATCCGGTTTCAAACCCAACCGGCCTACCAAATCATCACAAACAAAAGAATGCGACGCTCCGGTATCAAACAACACTCTAACTGGAACACCACAAATAGAAAGAGTACCTTGAACCACCCCACTCTTCCCCTTCTCTTCAGCAGTGGGAGCTTTCGAAGATGACGGCACGGCTCCCAAGGCATAAGTTTGCACCATCTGCCTATCCTTCCTTGGCTCTGGACAATCCTTCTTGATATGTCCCAGCTTATCACAGTTGTAACACTTTCCCGGCACCTTGGGATTCTTACAGTCTTTGTGAAGATGGCCCTTCTGCTGGCAGTTATAGCAAGTCATTTCACCTCTCGGCTTCTTCTGGCCATCCTTGCCTTTCTGTTGCTGCTGCTTCCTCTTCCTATTTCCACCCTGCTGTGGTTTAGATCCTTCCCTGGTTACAGCAACAACAGAACTTTCCTTAGGAAACAAACTCTCGTGCCTAAGAGCTTTCTCCACAAGCTTCTCAAACGGATCGTCCAAATGATCCACTAACTGCCTCCCAAGATAAGCATCCAGACCAGTCACAAACTTTTCATTCTTCTGATAGGGAGAATCAATGTACGATCTGGCATACTTAGACAAAGCTTCAAACTCAGAAATATACTCAAGAACAGGCCTCCCACCTTGCTTGAGCTCCACAAACCTCTTAAACAAGACCGATTTCTGAGCAGTAGAGATGAACTTAGCTTCAAATCTAACTTGGAATTGCTCCCAAGTAATCTCTTCTTCCGGAGTATCTATGGTGATAGAATTCCACCAATCAGCAGCTCTTCCCTGAAGCTGTCTCGATGCAAGCTTCCTCTTGGTTGCATCCTCAATCCCTAAGTCACCAAAGATTCTTCGGCAAGCATCAACCCATCTCTGCACTTCAATAGTCGATTCCGTCCCTAAGAAAACCTTCCCTCCAAGAGCAATATAATCCTTACAGAGCTTGGCAAAATCCACTGGTCTTGGAGCTTGAACTTGAACTCCCACATCCACAGATGATCCTGAAGCTGGTATCCTCCTCATGATTGAAGTCATCATGGCCTCAAACATAGGAGCATAATCAACAGCTTCTCCAGCAGCACGGCTATCCCTCGCAGCTTGTCTCTCACTTCGACTCATCCTTAATATCTGTAAAAAGGAATGATTAGAACACCTTAAGAAACAACTGCATAAGGAGTTCAAATCCTTCTAAGCTACTATATTATATATAGTAATCATCCATCAAAATACAATTACGTCTCTCATACGTAGTTACGTCAGCGAGCGTTGGCTAAAATCGATTAACCTGGCTCTGATACCAAATGTGACGACCGCCCATGACTCCCGCACCAAAACAAGGGAATAATGCGCTGAAAGGCGTGCCAGGTAGCCATGGACGATAGTCAGGGTAAATAAAACAACAAACTCTATCGTACTACTCACAGCGCATGGATAAAATACAATAGAGAAATATATATAGTGAAGCTTCATAACAGAAAATCATCATATAAGCACCACAGTAGTTTTATACAAACATGAATCATCCATACATCAAGGCCTCACTACATAACACTCAATCAAATACAGCAGCGGATACCCAGTACATATAATAAGAAATAATATGCATAGCCTCCTACTCGTCTTCGTCATCATCAGCGAAGAACTCCAAGAACAGCACCTGTCACCTGCTACCTAGTCTGCCCATCCCAACATGGATGAACAGCCCAAGGTAATAAGAGGAGACATAAAACCTTGAGTCAGACGAAGTCTTAGTGAGCAGTAAATTAACTATCAAACATACCAAAAGAGCATAAAGGATAAAAGGAATAGGAACCAAACCGTCCCACTCCATCTCTTTCTAGAGTGATAGCCCGCAGACATACACTAAGGAGAAGCAAGCATAACAACATAGACAATTAAAGTAAAACAATAACCACTCGAGTCAAGAACGATGTTTTCCAAATACAAACCCCCAAGGCCTAAACCAAGATCAGATAAGCACCCAGAAAACACCGCTCTTGAAGTCGAATGATAGTACAACCAAACACCCATGACTCTGGCTATCACTGTTATCCTTGCCTCGATTTCACCGTTAGTTGAATGACCATCTGTCAAGGGCTAATGGTAACCCCGGTTCTAACCATAACTCCGCACACTGCCTTGTGCCTAGGACTTATCTACTTTGCCCAGAGTACTCAACTACCTACCTGTAGTCTTTTGGGTGTCCCGACTACCTACCTGTAGTCGTTATGGGCGCCCCATGTACTCTTGCTTTTGAGCATGCTAGAACCTTCAACAACGATGAGATCCAAGCCTCCTAGCCATCCTTCTTGACGACTATCCTCATACAAGCTCAAGCTACCTCTTGAACAATCCATTATCAACCAACTTGAACTACCCTTCAAGTTATCAACCTGCTTGGAATGATCCCTGCCTGGATTAAGCCAAGACTCACATCATACTTCGCTTCATCGCATCAAAGCAAAGTCTCAACTCAACAACATGGTTTGCCTCATCGCATCATGGCAAAGTTCCATCTCAAAATCATCCAATCCATACATATGAGCTTCAACATCCGCTACATATGCCTTAAGCAGCTTTCACCATTCAAGAGCCTTCTTCCGTGGCTTTTGAATCATCTTAGATCATCTTGTTCCAAATCAACTACTAGCTACTTGGAAACAATCAAATCAATCATACATTCAAGCAATCAATCATTCAAACAAGATCTAATAAGCAATATTAACCATAATGGCAATTTCATAAATAAATGAGCATAAGTCCAACATGCATGATTCATAGGTTTTTAACATAGATCTATCAAATATAAAACATGGGTTTTGTCCCTAATACTTGTTAAATGAACTTGCATAAGTAAACATATTCAAAAACCATGGATCTACACTTGGATCTAAGAAAAATGCATGAAATCTCTAACTACAACACTCCAACAAGTCACCAATCCAATATACTCCTTTGGATCCGCGTGAGAGATAACTACCACTCACCAAATCACCCAAACACTATGAAAACTAAACACTTCAGATCTGGACAGCGGAGATCAAGGCTTGATCCGGCAATATCTCGCTTCAATCGATGAAATCTAGCTCAAATGGATGAAGATCTTCAACTTTGGCGCTTGAATCTTCAAACTCGATCTTCGATCTTGGATGGATGTTAGAATTAGATTGGAATGGAGAAAAGAAGATGAAGAAATGTTGTAGTCGAGTCTTCAAAATGGCAGCACTTCGTCGCTTCAAAAACCGGTGCCAAAAAGTGAGCCAAACCCCTCTATTTATAGGCTGAATTCCCCCTGAGTCGCTGCCCCCTTGAGTCGCCGCCGACCTAACATGAGTCTTCCACGACCTAACCTTGCCGACTCAAGAACCTGCCGACTCAACCACCTAACCAATACTGCCTAAAACATGCACGCGACCTAACACTCTGCGCACCTACCGACTCACGACCTATCACACGGCCTGCCCAAAACTCTTAGCCGACTTACGACTCAATACAAGTGCCGACCTAAGCCCTAGCCGACTCAACTACGATGCCGACTCACGACCTATGGCCTCACCGACTCATCAACATACTGCCAAGCCTTAAGCCACTAACTCGCCCACGACTTAAGCTATAACCCGGTAACTCCTATGAGTCGGTCTTCCTACTGACTCGTCCACCACTATGAGTCGTCGTCTACCTGTTAACTCCGTCACTCTATGAGTCGGTCCTAATTCTAACATGCCAACCCACTGACTCGGCATAGACCATGAGTCGTTTCCTCCTCTTGACTCGGTCACATACCCTTAAGTCGTCTATGACTTATCTATGAGTCGGTCACGACTCATCACTTGCACTCGGGTCAACTCCTAAACGACTCAAGCTAGAGGCAACATAAACAACACTATCGACCTGCAAATCCTACGATCTATCGACACGTAAAATACGGGTCGTTACAATTACGGTGGCTGGTCTTCGATTTACCATCGCTGGAGAGTGGAGCACCATGGTACTGTTCCGTTTCAAATCCATGCACGCATTTCTAAAAGTCGTACGACACTGTTTCGCCATTTCAGACGGATGTTGCACCTTGCACCGTGGATGTTGCACCCTGTAGATATCGATTATTCGGACGGCCATAACTTCTGGCTCGTTTAGAGTTACGGGAGCCATAACCTGTCAAAACGAAGGCCTCGATGAGTTCTACGGCTTTGACAGCTTTCAGCCGTCAACGGATAGATTGATGCCCAAAAAGGACAACTCGAATGTCAATCGGGTCTCGTAAGTTTTTTACCCTTGGTTTTTTCGACACGTGGATTTTTCCGGTAAAACGGGATTACGGTGGCTGGTCTTCGATTTACCATCGCTGGACAGTGGTGCACCATGGTACTTTTCTGTTTCAAATCCGTGCACGCATTTCTAAAAGTCGTACGGCACTGTTTCGCCATTTCAGACGAATGTTGCACCTTGCACCGTGGATGTTGCACCCTGTAGATATCGATTATTCAGATGGCCATAACTTCCGGTTCGTTTAGAGTTACGGGAGCCATAACCGGTCAAAGCGAAGGCCACGATGATTTCTACGGCTATGAGTGCTTTCAGCCGTCAACGGATAGATTAATGCCCAAAAAGGACAACCCGAATGTCAATCGGATCTCGTAAGTTTTTTACCCTTCGTTTTTTCGACACGAGGATTTTTACGGTAAAATGGGATTACGGTGGCTGGTCTTCGATTTACCATCGCTGGAGAGTGGTGCACCATAGTACTGTTCCGTTTCAAATCCATGCGCGCATTTCTAAAAGTCGTACGGCACTGTTTCGCCATTTCGGACGGATGTTGCACCTTGCACCTTGGATGTTGCACCCTGTAGATATCGATTATTCGGACGGCCATAATTTCTGTCTCGTTTAGAGTTACGGGAGCCATAACCTGTCAAAACGAAGGCCTCGATGAGTTCTACGGCTTTGACTGCTTTCAGCCGTCAACGGATAGATTAATGCCCAAAAAGGACAACCTGAATCTCAATCAGGTCTCGTAAGTTTTTTACCCTTCGTTTTTTCGACACGTGGATTTTTATAGTAAAACGGGATTACGGTGGCTGGTCTTCGATTTACCATCGCTGGAGAGTGGTGAGCCATGGTACTGTTCCGTTTCAAATCCATGCACGCATTTCTAAAAGTCGTACGGCATCGTTTCGCTATTTTGGACGGATGTTGCACCTTGCACCGTGGATGTTGCACCCTGTAGATATCGATTATTCGGACAGCCATAACTTCTGGCTCGTTTAGAGTTACGGAAGCCATAACCAGTCAAAATGAAGGCCTCGATGAGTTCTACGGCTTTGACTTCTATCAGCCGTCAACGGATAGATTAATGCCCAAAAAGGACAAACCGAATCTCAATCAGGTCTCGTAAGTTTTTTACCCTTCGTTTTTTCAACACGTGGATTTTTACGGTAAAACGGGATTACGGTGGCTGGTCTTCGTTTTACCATTGTTGGAGAGTGGTGCACTATGGTACTGTTTCGTTTCAAATCCATGCACGCATTTCTAAAAGTCGTACGGCATCGTTTCGCCATTTCGGACGGATGTAGCACCTTGCACCGTGGATGTTGCACCCTGTAGATATCGATTATTCGGACGGCCATAACTTCTGGCTCGTTTAGAGTTACAGGAGCCATAACCTATGAAAACGAAGGCCTCGATGTGTTCTACGGCTTTGACAGCTTTCAGCCTTCAACGGATAGATTAATGTCCAAAAAGGACAACCCGAATGTCAATTGGGTCTCGTAAGTTTTTTACCCTTCGTTTTTTCGACACATGGATTTTTACGGTAAAACGGGATTACGGTGGCTGGTCTTCTATTTACCATCGCTGGAGAGTGGTGCACCATGGTACTGTTCTGTTTAAAATCCGTGCGCGCATTTCTAAAAGTCGTACGGCACTGTTTCGCCATTTCGGACGGATGTTGCACCTTGCACCGTGGATGTTGCACCCTGTAGATATCGATTATTCGGACGGCCATTACTTCTGGCTCGTTTAGAGTTACGGTAGCCATAACTTGTCAAAACGAAGGCCTCGATGAGTTCTACGGCTTTGACTGCTTTCAGCCGTCAACGGATAGATTAATGCCCAAAAAGGACAACCCGAATCTCAATCAGGTCTCGTAAGTTTTTTACCCTTCGCTTTTTCGACACGTGGATTTTTACGGTAAAACGGGATTACGGTGGCTGGTCTTCTATTTACCATCGCTGGAGAGTGGTGCACCATGGTACTGTTTTGTTTAAAATCCGTGCGCGCATTTCTAAAAGTCGTACGGCACTGTTTCGCCATTTCGGACGGATGTTGCACCTTGCACCGTGGATGTTGCATCCTGTAGATATCGATTATTTGGACGGCCATAACTTCTGGCTCGTTTAGAGTTACGGTAGCCATAACTTGTCAAAACGAAGGCCTCGATGAGTTCTGCGACTTTGACAGCTTTCAGCCGTCAACGGATAGATTAATGCTCAAAAAAGACAACCCGAATGTCAATCGGGTCTCGTAAGTTTTTTACCCTTCGTTTTGTCGACACGTGGATTTTTACGGTAAAACGGGATTACGGTGGCTGGTCTTCGATTTACCATCGTTGGAGAGTGGTGCACCATGGTACTGTTCTGTTTCAAATCCATGCACGCATTTCTAAAAGTCGTATGGCATCGTTTCGCCATTTCGGACGGATGTTGCACCTTGCACCGTGGATGTTGCACCCTGTAGTTATCGATTATTCGGACGGCCATAACTTCTGGCTCGTTTAGAGTTACAGGAGCCATAACCTATCAAAACGAAGGCCTCGATGAGTTCTACGGCTTTGATGGCTTTCAGCCGTCAACGGATAGATTAATGCCCAAAAAGGACAACCCGAATGTCAATCGTGTCTCGTAAGTTTTTTACCCTTCGTTTTTTCGACACGTGGATTTTTACGGTAAAACGGGATTACCGTGGCCGGTCTTCGATTACCATCGCTGGAGAGTGGTGCACCATGGTACTGTTCCGTTTCAAATCCATGCATGCATTTATAAAAGTCGTACAACACTGTTTCGCCATTTCGGACGGATGTTGCACCTTGCACCGTGGATGTTGCACCTTGTAGATATCGATTATTCGGACGGCCATAACTTCTGGCTCGTTTAGAGTTACAGGAGCCATAACATGTCAAAAGGAAGGGCTCAATGAGTTCTACGGCTTTGACAGCTTTCAGCCATCAACGGATAGATTAATGCCCAAAAAGGACAACCCGAATCTCAATCGGGTCTCGTAAGTTTTTTACCCTTCGTTTTTTCGACACGTGGATTTTTACGGTAAAACGGGATTACCGTGGCTGGTCTTCGATTTACCATCGCTGGAGAGTGGTGCACCATGTTACTGTTCCGTTTCAAACCCATACACGCATTTTTAAAAGTCATACGGCACTGTTTCGCCATTACGGACGGATGTTGCACCTTGCACCGTGGATGTTGCACCCTGTAGATATCGATTATTCGAACGGCCATAACTCCTGGCTCGTTTAGAGTTACGGGAGCCATAACCTGTCAAAACAAAGGCCTCGATGAGTTCTACGGCGTTGACAGCTTTCAGCATCAACGGATAGATTAATGCCCAAAAAGGACAACCCGAATGTCAATCGGGTCTCGTAAGTTTTTTACCCTTCGTTTTTTCGACACGTGGATTTCTACGGTAAAAAGGGATTACGGTGGCTGGTCTTTGATTTACCATCGCTGGAGAGTGGTGCACCATAGTACTGTTCCGTTTCAAATCCATGCATGCATTTATAAAAGTCGTACAACACTGTTTCGCCATTTCGGACGGATGTTGCTCCTTGCACCGTGGATGTTGCACCCTGTAATATCGATTATTCGGACGACCATAACTTCTGGCTCGTTTAGAGTTACGGGAGCCATAACCTATCAAAACGAAGGCCTCGATGAGTTCTACGGTTTTGACAGCTTTCAGCCATCAACGAATAGATTAATGCCCAAAAAGGACAACCCGAATGTCAATCGGGTCTCGTAAGTTTTTTACCCTTCGTTTTTTCGACACGTGGATTTTTACGGTAAAAACGGGATTACGGTGGCTGGTATTCGATTTACCATCGCTGGAGAGTGGTGCACCATGGTACTGTTCCGTTTCAAATCCATGCACGCATATCTAAAAGTCATACGGCACTGTTACGCCATTTCGGACGGATGTTGCACCTTGCACCGTGGATGTTGCACCCTGTAGATATCGATTATTCGAACGGCCATAACTCCTGGCTCGTTTAGAGTTACGGGAGCCATAACCTGTCAAAACGAAGGCCTCAATGAGTTCTACGGCGTTGACAGCTTTCAGCCATCAACGGATAGATTAATGCCCAAAAAGGACAACCCGAATGTCAATCGGATCTCGTAAGTTTTTTACCCTTCGTTTTTTCGACACGTGGATTTTTACGGTAAAATGGGACTACGGTGGCTGGTCTTCGATTTACCTTCGCTGGAGAGTGGTGCACCATGGTACTGTTCTGTTTCCAATCCATGCACGCATTTGTAAAAGTCATACGGCACTGTTTCTCCATTTCGGACGGATGTTGCACCTTGCACCGTGGATGTTGCACCCTGTAGATATCGATTATTCGGACGGCCATAACTTCTGGCTCGTTTAGAGTTACGGGAGTCATAACCTGTCAAAACGAAGCCCATGATGAGTTCTACAGCTATGACAGCTTTCAGCAGTCAACGGATTGATTAATGTCCAAAAATGACAACCCGAATGTCAATCGGGTCGCGTAAGTTTTTTACCCTTCGTTTTTTCGACACGTGGATTTTAACGGTAGAACGGGATTATGGTGGCTGGTCTTCTATTTACCATCGCTGGAGAGTGGTGCACCATGGTACTGTTCCGTTTCAAATCCATGCACGCATTTCTAAAAGTCATACGGCACTGTTTCGCCATTTCGGACGGATGTTGCACCTTGCACCGTGGATGTTGCACCCTGTAGATATCGATTATTCGGACAACCATAACTTCTGGCTCTTTTAGAGTTACGGGAGCCATAACCTGTCAAAACGAAGGCCTCGATGAGTTCTACGGCTTTGACAGCTTTCATCCGTCAACAGATAGATTAATGCCCAAAAAGGACAACCCGAATGTCAATCGGGTCTCGTAAGTTTTTTACCCTTCGTTTTTTCGACACGTGGATTTTTACGGTAAAATGGGATTACGGTGGCTGGTCTTCGATTTACCTTCGCTGGAGACCGGTGCACCATGGTACTGTTCTGTTTCCAATCCATGCACGCATTTGTAAAAGACATACTACACTGTTTCGCCATTTCGGACGGATGTTGCACCTTGCACCGTGGATGTTGCACCCTGTAGATATCGATTATTCGGACGGCCATAACTTCTGGCTCGTTTAGAGTTACGGGAGTCATAACCTATCAATACGAAGCCCATGATGGGTTCTACCGCTATGACAGCTTTCAGCCGTCAACGGATTGATTAATGTCCAAAAAGGACAACCCGAATGTCAATCCGGTCTCGTAAGTTTTTTATCCTTCATTTTTTCGACACGTGGTTTTTACGGTAAAACGGGATTACGGTGGTTGGTCTTCTATTTACCATCGCTGGAGAGTGGTGCACCATGGTACTGTTTCTTTTCAAATCCATGCATGCACTTCTAAAAGCCGTAAGACACTGTTTCACCATTTCGGACGGATGTTGCACCTTGCACCGTGGATGTTGCACCCTGTAGATATCGATTATTCGGACGGCCATAACTTCTGGCTCGTTTATAGTTACGGGAGCCATAACCTGTCAGAAAGAAGGCCTCGATGAGTACTACGGCTTTGACAGCTTTCAGCCGTCAATGGATAGATTAATGCCCAAAAAGGACAACCCGAATGTCAATCGGGTCTCGTAAGTTTTTTACCCTTCGTTTTTTCGACACGTGAATTTTTCCGGTAAAACGGGATTACGGGGGCTGGTCTTCGATTTACCGTCGCTGGAGTGTGGTGCACCATGGTACTTTTCTGTTTCAAATCCATGCACACATTTCTAAAAGTTGTACGGCACTGTTTCGCCATTTCGGACGGATGTTGCACCTTGCACCGTGGATGTTGCACCCTATAGATATCGATTATTCGGACGGCCATAACTTCTGGCTCGTTTAGAGTTATGGGAGGCATAACCTGTCAAAACGTAGGCCTCGATGAGTTCTACGGCTTTGACGGCTTTCAGCCGTCAACGGATAGATTAATGCCCAAAAAAGACAACCCGAATGTCAATCGGGTCTCCTAAGTTATTTACCCTTCGTTTTTTCGACACGTGGATTTTTACGGTAAAACGGGATTACGGTGGCTGGTCTTCGATTTACCATCGCTGGAGAGTGGAGCACCATGGTACTGTTCCATTTCAAATCCATGCACGCATTTCTAAAATTCGTACGACACTGTTTCGCCATTTCAGACGGATGTTGCACCTTGCACCGTGGATGTTGCACCCTGTAGATATCGATTATTCGGACGGCCATAACTTCTGGCTCGTTTAGAGTTACGGGAGCCATAACCTGTCAAAACGAAGGCCTCGATGAGTTCTACGGCTTTGACAGCTTTCAGCCGTCAACGGATAGATTGATGCCCAAAAAGGACAACTCGAATGTCAATCGGGTCTCGTAAGTTTTTTACCCTTGGTTTTTTCGACACGTGGATTTTTCCGGTAAAACGGGATTACGGTGGCTGGTCTTCGATTTACCATCGCTGGACAGTGGTGCACCATGGTACTTTTCTGTTTCAAATCCGTGCACGCATTTCTAAAAGTCGTACGGCACTGTTTCGCCATTTTAGACGAATGTTGCACCTTGCACCGTGGATGTTGCACCCTGTAGATATCGATTATTCGGACGGCCATAACTTCTGGCTCGTTTAGAGCTACGGGAGCCATAACCTGTCAAAACGAAGGCCTCGATGAGTTCTACGGCTTTGACAGCTTTCAGCCGCCAACGGATAGATTAATGCCCAAAAAGGACAACCCGAATGTCAATCGGATCTCGTAAGTTTTTTACCCTTCGTTTTTTCGACACGAGGATTTTTACGGTAAAATGGGATTACGGTGGCTGGTCTTCGATTTACCATCGCTGGAGAGTGGTGCACCATAGTACTGTTCCGTTTCAAATCCATGCGCGCATTTCTAAAAGTCGTACGGCACTGTTTCGCCATTTCGGACGGATGTTGCACCTTGCACCTTGGATGTTGCACCCTGTAGATATCGATTATTCGGACGGCCATAATTTCTGGCTCGTTTAGAGTTACGGGAGCCATAACCTGTCAAAACGAAGGCCTCGATGAGTTCTACGGCTTTGACTGCTTTCAGCCGTCAACGGATAGATTAATGCCCAAAAAGGACAACCTGAATCTCAATCAGGTCTCGTAAGTTTTTTACCCTTCGTTTTTTCGACACGTGGATTTTTATAGTAAAACGGGATTACGGTGGCTGATCTTCGATTTACCATCGCTGGAGAGTGGTGAGCCATGGTACTGTTCCGTTTCAAATCCATGCACGCATTTCTAAAAGTCGTACGGCATCGTTTCGCTATTTTGGACGGATGTTGCACCTTGCACCGTGGATGTTGCACCCTGTAGATATCGATTATTCGGACGGCCATAACTTCTGGCT
Source organism: Allium cepa (assembly GCA_030765085.1). Taxonomy (NCBI): domain Eukaryota; kingdom Viridiplantae; phylum Streptophyta; class Magnoliopsida; order Asparagales; family Amaryllidaceae; genus Allium; species Allium cepa. The sequence continues at coordinate 249,596,970 of CM060930.1, forward strand.
CGTTTAGAGTTACGGAAGCCATAACCAGTCAAAACGAAGGCCTCGATGAGTTCTACGGCTTTGACTTCTTTCAGCCGTCAACGGATAGATTAATGCCCAAAAAGGACAAACCGAATCTCAATCAGGTCTCGTAAGTTTTTTACCCTTCGTTTTTTCGACACGTGGATTTTTACGGTAAAACGGGATTACGGTGGCTGGTCTTCGATTTACCATCGTTGGAGAGTGGTGCACTATGGTACTGTTTCGTTTCAAATCCATGCACGCATTTCTAAAAGTCGTACGGCATCGTTTCGCCATTTCGGACGGATGTAGCACCTTGCACCGTGGATGTTGCACCCTGTAGATATCGATTATTCGGACGGCCATAACTTCTGGCTCGTTTAGAGTTACAGGATCCATAACCTATGAAAACGAAGGCCTCGATGTGTTCTACGGCTTTGACAGCTTTCAGCCGTCAACGGATAGATTAATGTCCAAAAAGGACAACCCGAATGTCAATTGGGTCTCGTAAGTTTTTTACCCTTCGTTTTTTCGACACATGGATTTTTACGGTAAAACGGGATTACGGTGGCTGGTCTTCTATTTACCATCGCTGGAGAGTGGTGCACCATGGTACTGTTCTGTTTAAAATCCGTGCGCGCATTTCTAAAAGTCGTACGGCACTGTTTCGCCATTTCGGACGGATGTTGCACCTTGCACCGTGGATGTTGCACCCTGTAGATATCGATTATTCGGACGGCCATAACTTCTGGCTCGTTTAGAGTTACGGTAGCCATAACTTGTCAAAACGAAGGCCTCGATGAGTTCTACGGCTTTGACTGCTTTCAGCCGTCAACGGATAGATTAATGCCCAAAAAGGACAACCCGAATCTCAATCAGGTCTCGTAAGTTTTTTACCCTTCGCTTTTTCGACACGTGGATTTTTACGGTAAAACGGGATTACGGTGGCTGGTCTTCTATTTACCATCGCTGGAGAGTGGTGCACCATGGTACTGTTTTGTTTAAAATCCGTGCGCGCATTTCTAAAAGTCGTACGGCACTGTTTCGCCATTTCGGACGGATGTTGCACCTTGCACCGTGGATGTTGCATCCTGTAGATATCGATTATTTGGACGGCCATAACTTCTGGCTCGTTTAGAGTTACGGTAGCCATAACTTGTCAAAACGAAGGCCTCGATGAGTTCTGCGACTTTGACAGCTTTCAGCCGTCAACGGATAGATTAATGCCCAAAAAAGACAACCCGAATGTCAATCGGGTCTCGTAAGTTTTTTACCCTTCGTTTTGTCGACACGTGGATTTTTACGGTAAAACGGGATTACTGTGGCTAGTCTTCGATTTACCATCGCTGGAGAGTGGTCCAACATGGTACTGTTCCGTTTCTAATCCATGCATGCATTTCTAAAAGTCGTACGGCACTGTTTCGCCATTTCGGACGGATGTTGCACCGTGCACCGTGGATGTTGCACCCTGTAGATATCGATTATTCGGACGGCCATAACTTCGGGCTCGTTTAGAGTTACGGGAGCCATAACCTGTCAAAACGAAGGCCTCAATGAGTTCTACGGCTTTGACAGCTTTCAGCCATCAACGGATAGATTAATGCCTAAAAAGGACAACCCGAATGTCAATCGGGTCTCGTAAGTTTTTTACCCTTCGTTTTTTCGACAAGTGGATTTTTACGGTAAAATGGGATTACGGTGGCTGGTCTTCGATTTACAATCGCTGGAGAGTGGTGCACCATGGTACTGTTCCGTTTCAAATCCATGCACGCATTTCTAAAAGTCATACGGCACTGTTTCGCCATTTCGGACGGATGTTGCACCTTGCACCGTGGATGTTGCACCCTGTAGATATTGATTATTCGGACGGCCATAACTTCAGGCTCGTTTAGAGCTACGGGAGCCATAACCTGTCAAAACGAAGGCCTTGATGAGTTCTACGGCTTTGACAGCTTTCAGCCGTCAACGGATAGACTAATGCCCAAAAAGGACAACCCGAATGTCAATCGGGTCTCGTAAGTTTTTTACCCTTCGTTTTTTCGACACGTGGATTTTTACGGTGGGATTACGGTGGCTGGTCTTCGATTTACCTTCGCTGAAGAGTGGTGCACCATGGTACTGTTCTCTTTCCAATCCATGCACGCATTTGTAAAAGTCATACGGCACTGTTTATCCATTTCGGAAGGATGTTGCACCTTGCACCGTGGATGTTGCACCCTGTAGATATCGATTATTCGGACGGCCATAACTTCTGGCTCGTTTAGAGTTACGGGAGCCATAACTTGTCAAAACGAAGCCCATGATGAATTCTATAGCTATGACCGCTTTCAGCCATCAACGGATAGATTAATGTCCAAAAAGTACAACCCGAATGTCAATCGGGTCTCGTAAGTTTTTTACCCTTTGTTTTTTCGACACGTGGATTTTTACGGTAAAACGGGATTACGGTAGCTGGTCTTCTATTTACCATCGCTGGAAAGTGGTGCACCATGTTGCTGTTTTGTTTCAAATCTATGCACGCATTTCTAAAAGTCGTACGACACTGTTTCGCCATTTCGGACGGATGCTGCACCTTGCACTGTGGATGTTGCACCCTGTAGATATCGATTATTCGGACGGCCATAACTTCTGGCTCGTTTAGAGTTACGGGAGCCATAACCTGTCAAAACGAAGGCCTCGATGAGTTCTACGGCTTTGACAGCTTTCAGCCGTCAACGGATAGATTAATGCCCAAAAAGGACAACCCGAATGTCAATTGGGTCTCGTAAGTTTTTTACCCTTCGTTTTTTCGACACGTGGATTTTTACGGTAAAATGGGATTACGGTGGCTGGTCTTCGATTTACCTTCGCTGGAGAGCGGTGCACCATGGTACTGTTCTGTTTCCAATCCATGCACGCATTTGTAAAAGACATACTACACTGTTTCGCCATTTCGGACGGATGTTGCACCTTGCACCGTGGATGTTGCACCCTGTAGATATCGATTATTCGGACGGCCATAACTTCTGGCTCGTTTAGAGTTACGGGAGTCATAACCTATCAATACGAAGCCCATGATGGGTTCTACCGCTATGACAGCTTTCAGCCGTCAACGGATTGATTAATGTCCAAAAAGGACAACCCGAATGTCAATCCGGTCTCGTAAGTTTTTTATCCTTCATTTTTTCGACACGTGGTTTTTACGGTAAAACGGGATTACGGTGGTTGGTCTTCTATTTACCATCGCTGGAGAGTGGTGCACCATGGTACTGTTTCTTTTCAAATCCATGCATGCATTTCTAAAAGTCGTAAGACACTGTTTCACCATTTCGGACGGATGTTGCACCTTGCACCGTGGATGTTGCACCCTGTAGATATCGATTATTCGGACGGCCATAACTTCTGGCTCGTTTATAGTTACGGGAGCCATAATCTGTTAGAACGAAGGCCTCGATGAGTTCTACGGCTTTGATAGCTTTCAGCCATCAACGGATAGATTAATGCCCAAAAAGGACAACCCGAATGTCAATCGGGTCTCGTAAGTTTTTTACCCTTCGTTTTTTCGACACGTGGATTTTTCCGGTAAAACGGGATTACGGTGGCTGATCTTCGATTTACCATCGCTGGAGAGTGGTGAGCCATGGTACTGTTCCGTTTCAAATCCATGCACGCATTTCTAAAAGTCGTACGGCATCGTTTCGCTATTTTGGACGGATGTTGCACCTTGCACCGTGGATGTTGCACCCTGTAGATATCGATTATTCGGACGGCCATAACTTCTGGCTCGTTTAGAGTTACGGAAGCCATAACCAGTCAAAACGAAGGCCTCGATGAGTTCTACGGCTTTGACTTCTTTCAGCCGTCAACGGATAGATTAATGCCCAAAAAGGACAAACCGAATCTCAATCAGGTCTCGTAAGTTTTTTACCCTTCGTTTTTTCGACACGTGGATTTTTACGGTAAAACGGGATTACGGTGGCTGGTCTTCGATTTACCATCGTTGGAGAGTGGTGCACTATGGTACTGTTTCGTTTCAAATCCATGCACGCATTTCTAAAAGTCGTACGGCATCGTTTCGCCATTTCGGACGGATGTAGCACCTTGCACCGTGGATGTTGCACCCTGTAGATATCGATTATTCGGACGGCCATAACTTCTGGCTCGTTTAGAGTTACAGGATCCATAACCTATGAAAACGAAGGCCTCGATGTGTTCTACGGCTTTGACAGCTTTCAGCCGTCAACGGATAGATTAATGTCCAAAAAGGACAACCCGAATGTCAATTGGGTCTCGTAAGTTTTTTACCCTTCGTTTTTTCGACACATGGATTTTTACGGTAAAACGGGATTACGGTGGCTGGTCTTCTATTTACCATCGCTGGAGAGTGGTGCACCATGGTACTGTTCTGTTTAAAATCCGTGCGCGCATTTCTAAAAGTCGTACGGCACTGTTTCGCCATTTCGGACGGATGTTGCACCTTGCACCGTGGATGTTGCACCCTGTAGATATCGATTATTCGGACGGCCATAACTTCTGGCTCGTTTAGAGTTACGGTAGCCATAACTTGTCAAAACGAAGGCCTCGATGAGTTCTACGGCTTTGACTGCTTTCAGCCGTCAACGGATAGATTAATGCCCAAAAAGGACAACCCGAATCTCAATCAGGTCTCGTAAGTTTTTTACCCTTCGCTTTTTCGACACGTGGATTTTTACGGTAAAACGGGATTACGGTGGCTGGTCTTCTATTTACCATCGCTGGAGAGTGGTGCACCATGGTACTGTTTTGTTTAAAATCCGTGCGCGCATTTCTAAAAGTCGTACGGCACTGTTTCGCCATTTCGGACGGATGTTGCACCTTGCACCGTGGATGTTGCATCCTGTAGATATCGATTATTTGGACGGCCATAACTTCTGGCTCGTTTAGAGTTACGGTAGCCATAACTTGTCAAAACGAAGGCCTCGATGAGTTCTGCGACTTTGACAGCTTTCAGCCGTCAACGGATAGATTAATGCCCAAAAAAGACAACCCGAATGTCAATCGGGTCTCGTAAGTTTTTTACCCTTCGTTTTGTCGACACGTGGATTTTTACGGTAAAACGGGATTACTGTGGCTAGTCTTCGATTTACCATCGCTGGAGAGTGGTCCAACATGGTACTGTTCCGTTTCTAATCCATGCATGCATTTCTAAAAGTCGTACGGCACTGTTTCGCCATTTCGGACGGATGTTGCACCGTGCACCGTGGATGTTGCACCCTGTAGATATCGATTATTCGGACGGCCATAACTTCGGGCTCGTTTAGAGTTACGGGAGCCATAACCTGTCAAAACGAAGGCCTCAATGAGTTCTACGGCTTTGACAGCTTTCAGCCATCAACGGATAGATTAATGCCTAAAAAGGACAACCCGAATGTCAATCGGGTCTCGTAAGTTTTTTACCCTTCGTTTTTTCGACAAGTGGATTTTTACGGTAAAATGGGATTACGGTGGCTGGTCTTCGATTTACAATCGCTGGAGAGTGGTGCACCATGGTACTGTTCCGTTTCAAATCCATGCACGCATTTCTAAAAGTCATACGGCACTGTTTCGCCATTTCGGACGGATGTTGCACCTTGCACCGTGGATGTTGCACCCTGTAGATATTGATTATTCGGACGGCCATAACTTCAGGCTCGTTTAGAGCTACGGGAGCCATAACCTGTCAAAACGAAGGCCTTGATGAGTTCTACGGCTTTGACAGCTTTCAGCCGTCAACGGATAGACTAATGCCCAAAAAGGACAACCCGAATGTCAATCGGGTCTCGTAAGTTTTTTACCCTTCGTTTTTTCGACACGTGGATTTTTACGGTGGGATTACGGTGGCTGGTCTTCGATTTACCTTCGCTGAAGAGTGGTGCACCATGGTACTGTTCTCTTTCCAATCCATGCACGCATTTGTAAAAGTCATACGGCACTGTTTCTCCATTTCGGAAGGATGTTGCACCTTGCACCGTGGATGTTGCACCCTGTAGATATCGATTATTCGGACGGCCATAACTTCTGGCTCGTTTAGAGTTACGGGAGCCATAACTTGTCAAAACGAAGCCCATGATGAATTCTATAGCTATGACCGCTTTCAGCCATCAACGGATAGATTAATGTCCAAAAAGTACAACCCGAATGTCAATCGGGTCTCGTAAGTTTTTTACCCTTTGTTTTTTCGACACGTGGATTTTTACGGTAAAACGGGATTACGGTAGCTGGTCTTCTATTTACCATCGCTGGAAAGTGGTGCACCATGTTGCTGTTTTGTTTCAAATCTATGCACGCATTTCTAAAAGTCGTACGACACTGTTTCGCCATTTCGGACGGATGCTGCACCTTGCACTGTGGATGTTGCACCCTGTAGATATCGATTATTCGGACGGCCATAACTTCTGGCTCGTTTAGAGTTACGGGAGCCATAACCTGTCAAAACGAAGGCCTCGATGAGTTCTACGGCTTTGACAGCTTTCAGCCGTCAACGGATAGATTAATGCCCAAAAAGGACAACCCGAATGTCAATTGGGTCTCGTAAGTTTTTTACCCTTCGTTTTTTCGACACGTGGATTTTTACGGTAAAATGGGATTACGGTGGCTGGTCTTCGATTTACCTTCGCTGGAGAGCGGTGCACCATGGTACTGTTCTGTTTCCAATCCATGCACGCATTTGTAAAAGACATACTACACTGTTTCGCCATTTCGGACGGATGTTGCACCTTGCACCGTGGATGTTGCACCCTGTAGATATCGATTATTCGGACGGCCATAACTTCTGGCTCGTTTAGAGTTACGGGAGTCATAACCTATCAATACGAAGCCCATGATGGGTTCTACCGCTATGACAGCTTTCAGCCGTCAACGGATTGATTAATGTCCAAAAAGGACAACCCGAATGTCAATCCGGTCTCGTAAGTTTTTTATCCTTCATTTTTTCGACACGTGGTTTTTACGGTAAAACGGGATTACGGTGGTTGGTCTTCTATTTACCATCGCTGGAGAGTGGTGCACCATGGTACTGTTTCTTTTCAAATCCATGCATGCATTTCTAAAAGTCGTAAGACACTGTTTCACCATTTCGGACGGATGTTGCACCTTGCACCGTGGATGTTGCACCCTGTAGATATCGATTATTCGGACGGCCATAACTTCTGGCTCGTTTATAGTTACGGGAGCCATAATCTGTTAGAACGAAGGCCTCGATGAGTTCTACGGCTTTGATAGCTTTCAGCCATCAACGGATAGATTAATGCCCAAAAAGGACAACCCGAATGTCAATCGGGTCTCGTAAGTTTTTTACCCTTCGTTTTTTCGACACGTGGATTTTTCCGGTAAAACGGGATTACGGTGGCTGGTCTTTGATTTACCATCGCTGGAGAGTGGTGCACCATGGTACTTTTCTGATTCAAATCCATGCACGCATTTCTAAAAGTTGTACGGCACTGTTTCGCCATTTTGGACGGATGTTGCACCTTGCACCGTGGATGTTGCACCCTGTAGATATCGATTATTCGGACGGCCATAACTTCTGGCTCGTTTAGAGTTATAGGAGGCATAACCTGTCAAAACGAAGGCCTCGATGAGTTCTACGGCTTTGACGGCTTTCAGCCGTCAACGGATAGATTAATGCCCAAAAAAGACAACCCGAATGTCAATCGGGTCTCCTAAGTTTTTTACCCTTCGTTTTTTCGACACGTGGATTTTTACGGTAAAACGGGATTACGGTGGCTGGTCTTCGATTTACCATCGCTGGAGAGTGGTGCACCATGGTACTGTTTTGTTTCAAATCCATGCACGCATTTCTAAAAGTCGTACGACACTGTTTCGCCCTTTCGGACGGATGTTGCACCTTGCACCGTGGATGTTGCACCCTGTAGATATCGATTATTCGGACGGCCATAACTTCTGGCTCGTTTAAAGTTACGGGAGCCATAACCTGTCAAAACGAAGGCCTCGATGAGTTCAACGGCTTTGACAGCTTTTAGCCGTCAATGGATAGATTAATGCCCAAAAAGGACAACTCGAATGTCAATCGGGTCTCGTAAGTTTTTTACCCTTCGTTTTTTCGACACGTGGATTTTTCCGGTAAAACGGGATTACGGTGGCTGGTCTTCGATTTACCATCGCTGGACAGTGGTGCACCATGGTACTTTTCTGTTTCAAATCCGTGCACGCATTTCTAAAAGTCGTACGGCACTGTTTCGCCATTTCGGACGAATGTTGCACCTTGCACCGTGGATGTTGCACCCTGTAGATATCGATTATTCAGACGGCCATAGCTTCTGGATCATTTAGAATTACGGGAGACATAACCTGTCAAAATGAATCCCATGATGAGTTCTATAGCTATGAACGCTTTCATCCGTCAACGGATAGATTAATGTCCAAAAAGGACAACCCGAATGTCAATCGGGTCTCGTAAGTTTTTTACCCTTCGTTTTTTCGACACGTGGATTTTTACGGTAAAACGGGATTACGGTGGCTGGTCTTCTATTTACCATCGCTGGAGAGTGGTGCACATGGTACTTTTCCGTTTCAAATCCGTGCGCGCATTTCTAAAAGTCGTACGGCACTGTTTTGCCATTTCGGACGGATGTTGCACCTTGCACCGTGGATGTTGCACCCTGTAGATATCGATTATTCGGACGGCCATAACTTCTGGCTCGTTTAGAGCTACGGGAGCCATAACCTGTCAAAACGAAGGCCTCGATGAGTTCTATGGCTTTGATAGCTTTCAGCCGTCAACGGATAGATTAATGCCCAAAAAGGACAACCCGAATGTCAATCGGGTCTCGTAAATTTTTTACCCTTCGCTTTTTCGACACGTGGATTTTTGCGGTAAAGTGGGATTACGGTGGTTGGTCTTCGATTTACCTTCGCTGGAGAGTGGTGCACCATGGTACTGTTCTGTTTCCAATCCATGCATGCATTTGTAAAAGTTATACGGCACTGTTTCGCCATTTCAGACGAATGTTGCACCTTGCACCGTGGATGTTGCACCCTATAGATATCGATTATTCGGACGGCCATAACTTCTGGCTCGTTTAGAGTTACGGGAGCCATAACCTGTCAAAACGAAGCCCATGATGAGTTCTATAGCTATGAACGCTTTCAGTCGTCAACGGATAGATTAATGTCCAAAAAGGACAACCCGAATGTCAATCGGGTCTCGTAAGTTTTTTACCCTTCGTTTTTTCGACACGTGGATTTTTACGGTAAAACGGGATTACGGTGGCTGGTCTTCTATTTACCATCGCTGGAGAGTGGTGCACCATGGTACTGTTCTGTTTAAAATCCGTGCGCGCATTTCTAAAAGTCGTACGACACTGTTTCGCCATTTCGGACGGATGTTGCACCTTGCACCGTGGATGTTGCACCCTGTAGATATCGATTATTCGGACGGCCATAACTTCTGGCTCGTTTGGAGTTACGGTAGCCATAACTTGTCAAAACGAAGGCCTCGATGAGTTCTACGGCTTTGACTGCTTTCAGCCGTCAACGGATAGATTAATGCCCAAAAAGGACAACCCGAATGTCAATCGGGTCTCGTAAGTTTTTTACCCTTCGTTTTTTCGACACGTGGATTTTTACGGTAAAATGGGATTACGGTGGCTGGTCTTCGATTTACCTTCGCTGGAGAGCGGTGCACCATGGTACTGTTCTGTTTCCAATCCATGCACGCATTTGTAAAAGACATACGACACTGTTTCGCCATTTCGGACGGATGTTGCACCTTGCAACGTGGATGTTGCACCCTGTAGATATCGATTATTCGGACGGCCATAACTTCTGGCTCGTTTAGAGTTACGGGAGGCATAACCTGTCAATACGAAGCCCTCGATGGGTTCTACCGCTATGATAGCTTTCAGCCGTCAACAGATTGATTAATGTCCAAAAAGGACAACCCGAATGTCAATCGGGTCTCGTAAGTTTTTTATCCTTCATTTTTTCGACACGTGGTTTTTACGGTAAAACGGGATTACGGTGGTTGGTCTTCTATTTACCATCGCTGGAGAGTGGTGCACCATGGTACTGTTTCTTTTCAAATCCATGCACGCATTTCTAAAAGTCGTAAGACACTGTTTCGCCATTTCGGACGGATGTTGCACCTTGCACCGTGGATGTTGCACCCTGTAGATATCGATTATTCGGACGGCCATAACTTCTGGCTCGTTTAAAGTTACGGGAGCCATAACCTGTCAAAACGAAGGCCTCGATGGGTTCAACGGCTTTGACAGCTTTCAGCCGTCAACGGATAGATTAATGCCCAAAAAGGACAACTCGAATGTCAATCGGGTCTCGTAAGTTTTTTACCCTTCGTTTTTTCGACACGTGGATTTTTCCGGTAAAACGGGATTACGGTGGCTGGTCTTCGATTTACCATCGCTGGACAGTGGTGCACCATGGTACTTTTCTGTTTCAAATCCATGCACGCATTTCTAAAAGTCGTACGGCACTGTTTCGCCATTTCGGACGAATGTTGCACCTTGCACCGTGGATGTTGCACCCTGTAGATATCGATTATTCAGACGGCCATAGCTTCTGGCTCATTTAGAGTTACGGGAGGCATAACCTGACAAAACGAAGCCCATGATGAGTTCTATAGCTATGAACGCTTTCAGCCGTCAACGAATAGATTAATGTCCAAAAAGGACAACCCAAATGTCAATCGGGTCTCGTAAGTTTTTTACCCTTCGTTTTTTCGACACGTGGATTTTTACGGTAAAACGGGATTACGGTGGCTGGTCTTCTATTTACCATCGCTGGAGAGTGGTGCACCATGGTACTGTTCTGTTTAAAATCCGTGCGCGCATTTCCAAAAGTCGTACGGCACTGTTTTGCCATTTCGGACGGATGTTGCACCTTGCACTGTGGATGTTGCACCCTGTAGATATCGATTATTCGGACGGCCATAACTTCTGGCTCGTTTAGAGTTACGGTAGCCATAACTTGTCAAAACGAAGGCCTCGATGAGTTCTACGGTTTTGACTGCTTTCAGCCGTCAACGGATAGATTAATGCCCAAAAAGGACAACCCGAATCTCAATCAGGTCTCGTAAGTTTTTTACCCTTCGCTTTTTCGACACGTGGATTTTTACGGTAAAATGGGATTACGGTGGCTGGTCTTCGATTTACCTTCGCTGGAGAGTGGTGCACCATGGTACTGTTCTGTTTCCAATCCATGCACGCATTTGTAAAAATCATGCGGCACTGTTTCGCCATTTCAGACGAATGTTGCACCTTGCACCGTGGATGTTGCACCCTATAGATATCGATTATTCGGACGGCCATAACTTCTGGCTCGTTTAGAGTTACGGGAGCTATAACCTGTCAAAACGAAGCCCATGATGAGTTCTATAGCTATGAACGCTTTCAGCCGTCAACGGATAGATTAATGTCCAAAAAGGACAACCCGAATGTCAATCGGGTCTCGTAAGTTTTTTACCCTTCGTTTTTTCGACACGTGGATTTTTACGGTAAAACGGAATTACGGTGGCTGGTCTTCTATTTACCATCGCTGGAGAGTGGTGCACCATGGTACTGTTCTGTTTAAAATCCGTGCGCGCATTTCTAAAAGTCGTACGGCACTATTTCGCCATTTCGGACGGATGTTGCACCTTGCACCGTGGATGTTGCACCCTGTAGATATCGATTATTCGGACGGCCATAACTTCTGGCTCGTTTAGAGTTACGGTAGCCATAACTTGTCAAAACGAAGGCCTCGATGAGTTCTACGGCTTTGACTGCTTTCAGCCGTCAACGGATAGATTAATGCCCAAAAAGGACAACCCGAATCTCAATCAGGTCTCGTAAGTTTTTTACCCTTCGCTTTTTCGACACGTGGATTTTTACGGTAAAATGGGATTACGGTGGCTGGTCTTCGATTTACCTTCACTGGAGAGTGGTGCACCATGGTACTGTTCTGTTTCCAATCCATGCACGCATTTGAAAAAGTCATACGGAACTGTTTCGCCATTTCGGACGAATGTTGCACCTTGCACCGTAGATGTTGCACCCTATAGATATCTATTATTCGGACGGCCATAACTTCTGGCTCGTTTAGAGTTACGAGAGCCATAACCTGTCAAAACGAAGCCCATGATGAGTTCTATAGCTATGAACGCTTTCAGCCGTCAACGGATAGATTAATGTCCAAAAAGGACAAACCGAATGTCAATCGGGTCTCGTAAGTTTTTTACCCTTCGTTTTTTCGACACGTGGATTTTTACGGTAAAACGGGATTACGGTGGCTGGTCTTTTATTTACCATCGCTGGAGAGTGGTGCACCATGGTACTGTTCTGTTTAAAATCCGTGCGTGCATTTCTAAAAGTCGTACGGCTCTGTTTCGCCATTTCGGACGGATGTTGCACCTTGCACCGTGGATGTTGCACCCTGTAGATATCGATTATTCGGACGGCCATAACTTCTGGCTCGTTTAGAGTTACGGTAGCCATAACTTGTCAAAACGAAGGCCTCGATGAGTTCTACGGCTTTGACTACTTTCAGCCGTCAACGGATGGATTAATGCCCAAAAAGGACAACCCGAATCTCAATCAGGTCTCGTAAGTTTTTTACCCTTCGGTTTTTGGACACGTGGATTTTTACGGTAAAACGGGATTACGGTGGCTGGTCTTCGATTTACCATCGTTGGAGAGTGGTGCACTATGGTACTGTTCCGTTTCAAATCCATGCACGCATTTCTAAAAGTCGTACGGCTTCGTTTCGCCATTTCGGACGGATGTTGCGCCTTGCACCGTGGATGTTGCACCCTGCAGATATCGATTATTCGGACGACCATAACTTCTGGCTCGTTTAGAGTTACAGGAGCCATAACCTATGAAAATGAAGGCCTCGATGTGTTCTACGGCTTTGACAGCTTTCAGCAGTCAACGGATAGATTAATGCCAAAAAAGGACAACCCGAATGTCAATCGGCTCTCGTAAGTTTTTTACCCTTCGTTTTTTCGACACGTGGATTTTTACGGTAAAACGGGATTACGGTGGCTGGTCTTCGATTTACAATCGCTGGAGAGTGGTGTACCATGGTACTGTTCCGTTTCAAATCCGTGCGCGCATTTCTAAAAGTCGTACGGCACTGTTTCGCCATTTCGGACGGATGTTGCACCTTGCACCGTGGATGTTGCACCCTGTAGATATCGATTATTCGGATGGCCATAATTTCTGGCTCGTTTAGAGTTACGGGAGCCATAACCTGTCAAAACGAAGGCCTCGATGAGTTCTACGGCTTTGACTGCTTTCAGCCGTCAACGGATAGATTAATGCCCAAAAAGGACAACCTGAATCTCAATCAGGTCTCGTAAGTTTTTTACTTTTCGTTTTTTCGACACGTGGATTTTTACAGTAAAACGGGATTGCGGTGGCTGGTCTTCGATTTACCATCGCTGGAGAGTGGTGCGCCATGGTACTGTTCTGTTTCAAATCCATGCACGCATTTCTAAAAGTCGTACGGCATCGTTTCACCATTTCAGATGGATGTTGCACCTTGCACCGTGGATGTTGCACCCTGTAGATATCGATTATTCGGACGGCCATAACTACTGGCTCGTTTAGAGTTACGGGAGCCATAACCAGTCAAAACGAAGGCCTCGATGAGTTCTACGGCTTAGGCTTCTTTCAGCCGTCAACGGATAGATTAATGCCCAAAAAGGACAACCCGAATCTCAATCAGGTCTCGTAAGTTTTTTACCCTTCGTTTTTTCGACACGTGGATTTTTACGGTAAAACGGGATTACGGTGGCTGGTCTTCGATTTACCATCGTTGAAGAGTGGTGCACTATGGTACTGTTCCGTTTCAAATCCATGCACGCATTTCTAAAAGTCGTACGGCATCATTTCGCCATTTCGGATGGATGTTGCACCCTGCACCGTGGATGTTGCACCCTCTAGATATCGATTATTCGGACGGCCATAACTTCTGGCTCGTTTAGAGTTACAGGAGCCATAACCTATGAAAACGAAGGCCTTGATGTGTTCTACGGCTTTGACAGCTTTCAGCAGTCAACGGATAGATTAATGCCAAAAAAGGACAACCCGAATGTCAATCGGCTCTCGTAAGTTTTTTACCCTTCGTTTTTTCGACACGTGGATTCTTACGGTAAAACGGGATTACGGTGGCTGGTCTTCGATTTACCATCGCGGGAGAGTGGTGCACCATAGTACTGTTCTGTTTAAAATCCGTGCGCGCATTTCTAAAAGTCGTACGGCACTGTTTCGCCATTTCGGACGGATGTTGCACCTTGCACCGTGGATGTTGCACCCTTTAGATATCGATTATTCGGACGGCCATAACTTCTGGCTCGTTTAGAGTTACGGTAGCCATAACTTGTCAAAACGAACGCCTCGATGTGTTCTACGGCTTTGACTGCTTTCAGCCGTCAACGGATAGATTAATGCCCAAAAAGGACAACCCGAATCTCAATCAGGTCTCGTAAGTTTTCTATCCTTCGTTTTTTGGACACGTGGATTTTTACGGTAAAACGGGATTACGGTGGCTGGTCTTCGATTTACCATCGCTGGAGAGTGGTGCACCATGGTACTGTTCCATTTCAAATCCATGCACGCATTTCTAAAAGTCGTACGGCATCGTTTCGCCATTTCGGACGGATGTTGCACCTTGCACCTTGGATGTTGCACCCTGTAGATATCGATTATTCGGACGACCATAACTTCTGGCTCGTTTAGATTTACGGGAGGCATAACCTGTCAAAACGAAGGCCTCGATGAGTTCTACGGCTTTGACAGCTTTCAGCCGTCAACGGATAGATTAATGCCCAAAAAAGACAACCCGAATGTCAATCGGGTCTCGTAAGTTTTTTACCCTTTGTTTTTTCGACACGTGGATTTTTACGGTAAAACGGGATTACGGTGGCTGGTCTTCGATTTACCATCGCTGGAGAGTGGTCCAACATGGTACTGTTCCGTTTCAAATCCATGCATGCATTTCTAAAAGTCGTACGGCACTGTTTCGCCATTTCGGACGGATGTTGCACCTTGCACCGTGGATGTTGCACCCTGTAGATATCGATTATTCTGACCGCTATAACTTCGGGCTTGTTTAGAGTTACGGGAGCCATAACCTGTCAAAACGAAGGCCTCGATGAGTTCTACGGCTTTGACAGCTTTCAGCCGTCAACGGATAGATTAATGCCCAAAAAGGACAACCCGAATGTCAATCGGGTCTCGTAAGTTTTTTGCCCTTCGTTTTTTCGACACGTGGATTTTCACGGTAAAATAGGATTACGGTGGCTGGTCTTCGATTTACCATCGCTGGAGAGTGGTGCACATGGTACTTTTCCGTTTCAAATCCATGCACGCATTTCTAAAAGTCATACGGCACTGTTTCGCCATTTCGGACGGATGTTGCACCTTGCACCGTGGATGTTGCACCCTGTAGATATCGATTATTCGAACGGCCATAACTTCTGGCTCGTTTAGAGCTACGGGAGCCATAACCTGTCAAAACGAAGGCCTCGATGAGTTCTATGGCTTTGATAGCTTTCAGCCGTCAACGGATAGATTAATGCCCAAAAAGGACAACCCGAATGTCAATCGGGTCTCGTAAGTTTTTTACCCTTCGCTTTTTCGACACGTGGATTTTTACGGTAAAATGGGATTACGGTGGCTGGTCTTCGATTTACCTTCGCTGGAGAGTGGTGTACCATGGTACTGTTCTTTTTCCAATCCATGCACGCATTTGTAAAAGTCAGACGGCACTGTTTTGCCATTTCGGACGAATGTTGCACCTTGCACCGTGGATGTTGCACCCTATAGATATCGATTATTCGGACGGCCGTAACTTCCGGCTCGTTTAGAGTTACGGGAGCCATAACCTGTCAAAACGAAGCCCATGATGAGTTCTATAGCTATGAACGCTTTCAGCCGTCAACGGATAGATTAATGTCCAAAAAGGACAACCCGAATGTCAATCGGGTCTCGTAAGTTTTTTACCCTTCGTTTTTTCGACACGTGGATTTTTACGGTAAAACGGGATTACGGTGGCTGGTCTTCTATTTACAATCGCTGGAGAGTGGTGCACCATGGTACTGTTTTGTTTCAAATCCATGCACGCATTTCTAAAAGTCATACGACACAGTTTCGCCATTTCGGACGGATGTTGCACCATGCACTGTGGATGTTGCACCTTGTAGATATCGATTATTCGGACGGCCATAACTTCTGGCTCGTTTAGAGTTACGGGAGCCATAACCTATCAAAACGAAGGCCTCGTTGAGTTCTACGGCTTTGACAGCTTTCAGCCGTCAACGGATAGATTAATGCCTAAAAAGGACAACCCGAATGTCAATCGGGTCTCGTAAGTTTTTCACCCTTCGCTTTTTCGACACGTGGATTTTTACGGCAAAATGGGATTACTGTGGCTGGTCTTCGATTTACCTTCGCTGGAGAGTGGTGCACCATGGTACTATTCTGTTTCCATTCCATGCACGCATTTGTAAAAGTCATACGGCACTGTTTCGCCATTTCGGACGGATGTTGCACCATGCACCGTGGATGTTGCACCCTGTAGATATCGATTATTCGGACGGCCATAACTTCTGGCTCGTTTAGAGTTACGGGAGTCATAACCTGTCAAAACGAAGCCCATGATGAGTTCTACTGCTATGACAGCTTTCAGCCGTCAACGGATAGATTAATGTCCAAAAAGGACAACCCGAATGTCAATCGGGTCTCGTAAGTTTTTTACCCTTCATTTTTTCGACACGTGGATATTTACGGTAAAACGGGATTACGGTGGCTGGTCTTCTATTTACCATCGCTGGAGAGTGGTGCACCATGGTACTGTTTCTTTTCAAATCCATGCAAGCATTTCTAAAAATCGTAAGACACTGTTTCGCCATTTCGGACGGATGTTGCACCTTGCACCGTGGATGTTGCACCCTGTAGATATCGATTATTCGGACGGCCATAACTTCTGGCTCGTTTAGAGTTACAGGAGCCATAACCTGTCAAAATGAAGCCCACGATGAGTTCTACGGCTT
Organism: Allium cepa; assembly: GCA_030765085.1. Classification (NCBI taxonomy): domain Eukaryota; kingdom Viridiplantae; phylum Streptophyta; class Magnoliopsida; order Asparagales; family Amaryllidaceae; genus Allium; species Allium cepa. The sequence continues at coordinate 249,613,981 of CM060930.1, forward strand.
TCACGGCTTTCATCCGTCAACGGATAGATTAATGCCCAAAAAGGACAAATCGAATGTCAATCGGGTCTCGTAAGTTTTTTACCCTTCGTTTTTTCGACATGTGGATTTTTCCGGTAAAACGGTATTACGGTGGCTGGTCTTCGATTTACCATCGCTGGACAGTGGTGCACCATGGTACTTTTCTATTTCAAATCCGTGCACGCATTTCTAAAAGTCGTACGGCACTGTTTCGCCATTTTGGACGGATGTTGCACCTTGCACCGTGGATGTTGCACCCTGTAGATATCGATTATTCGGACGGCCATAACTTCTGGTTCGTTTAGAGTTATGGGAGGCATAACCTGTCAAAACGAAGGCCTCGATGAGTTCTACGGCTTTGACGGCTTTCAGCCGTCAACGGATAGATTAATGCCCAAAAAGGACAACCCGAATGTCAATCGGGTCTCCTAAGTTTTTTACCCTTCGTTTTTTCGACACGTGGATTTTTACGGTAAAACGGGATTACGGTGGCTGGTGTTCGATTTACCATCGCTGGAGAGTGGTGCACCATGGTACTGTTTGGTTTCAAATCCATGCACGCATTTCTAAATGTTGTACGGCACTGTTTTGCCATTTCGGATGGATGTTGCATCTTGCACCGTGGATGTTGCACCCTGTAGATATCGATTATTCGAACGGCCATAACTTCCGGCTCGTTTAGAGTTACGGGAGCCATAACCAGTCAAAACGAAGGCCACGAAGAGTTCTACGGCTATGAGAGATTTCAGCCGTCAACGGATAGATTAATGCCCAAAAAGGACTACCCGAATGTCAATCGGTTCTCGTAAGTTTTTTACCCTTCGTTTTTTCGACACGAGGATTTTTACGTTAAAATGGGATTACGGTGGCTGGTCTTCGATTTACCATCGCTGGAGAGTGGTGCACCATAGTACTGTTCCATTTCAAATCCATGCGCGCATTTCTAAAAGTCGTACGGCACTGTTTCACCATTTCGGACGGATGTTGCACCTTGCACCGTGGATGTTGCACCCTGTAGATATCGATTATTCGGACGGCCATAATTTCTGGCTCGTTTAGAGTTACGGGAGCCATAACCTGTCAAAACGAAGGCCTCGATGAGTTCTGTTATCCCGCTTTTTGGCAAAGCCGTGATACCAAAAGATTGGTCGAAAACGAAAGACAGTTCGTCTCAGAGATTGGTTATACTTCACTTTGCTATGGATATCGATGAATTTTGTCCTAGTCCGGAACAGGCCAAAATTGATAGAACATGACAAGAAAGATCATGGAAGTCGGTATTTCAAATTTCAAGTCAATCCGAGTCCATACGCTCAAGATATGATGGATTCAATTTGAGAGAAGAAGCCATTGTCTGGTTCGAAACCATCACCTTCGAACCCATCCAATACCCCTACTTCGAAACCATCCAGTTCGAACCCATCCGGCATCCTTCCTTCGAATCCATCTTGTTCGAATCCATCAACCAGTTCCTGCCTCACAACCATTAACTTCGACTCCACCACATTCGAAACCATCACCTTCGAATCCATTCAAGCCCACCAGCTTCGAATCCAAGCCGCTTCGAATCGATCTTGTTCGAATCGATCGAGTTCGAACCCACGAGTATACCTTAGTTCGAAACGGTCGCATTCGAACCCAGGGACATTCACTTGTTCGTACCCACCAAGTCAGCTAACTTGGATGACGTGTCGCCCCACGATACGAACGAGGCGAAATCCATGGGTGCGAAGCGGTCAACTCGGAGACAAAACATGATCGATTCGAGGAGCACGCGCCACGTCACTGCAGAATCACGTGTGTCCATGGATTCGAAGTCATGGTTTCGAAGATGATGGGTTCGAACTCCACAGCCAACCGAAAAACACCATTTCGAACCAATCATATCTCCTCAACCACACATCCAAATGCAACCAAATTTTCACAGTAGCTTCCATACGAGGTAAAGATTGTTCCTGCCAAGTTTCATCTCGATTGGACCATTTCTTGATGGATTCGAAATGACTTCGAATCGACGTCAGATCGAGACGAAACTTGGTAGGGTCGGTCGCGTGGGCCCACTCACGTGCCAGAAGAGGTCTCTCGAAGTTTCAGCCAGATCTGGGCCTCCAACGCCTATAAATAGCACCCTGAAGCCTTCAGAAAAGGGATCTTCCGAGAACTTCTGCCATTGAACGCTGAGACTCTGCCGGATTAACGTCTATTGATCAGAATCACTGTTGTATTCAGATTTCAAAGCTATCATCGACTGTAATCCATTGTAATCGATTGAATCGAGAAAAGCAATAAAGAGAAACCTTTCAAAGTGGACGTAGGCACGAATGCCGAAACACTATAAATCCTGTGTTTGTGATTGTTGCTTGTGAATTACTGTGATTTGTTACTTAGAGCTGAATTCTATATTGATTGTTGCTGAGTTCTGTGTTGATTATTATCGAGTTGAGTACGTAAATGGGTGCTTCCGTGATATTGGGTGTTTTTAACCAATTTTGGCGCAAGCAAGTTCTACGGCTTTGACTGCTTTCAGCCGTCAACGGATAGATTAATGCCCAAAAAGGACAACCTGAATCTCAATCAGGTCTCGTAAGTTTTTTACCCTTCGTTTTTTCGACACGTGGATTTTTACGGTAAAACGGGATTACGGTGGCTGGTCTTCGATATACCATCGCTGGAGAGTGGTACGCCATGGTACTGTTCCGTTTCAAATCCATGCACGCATTTCTAAAAGTCGTACGGCATCGTTTCGCCATTTCGGACGGATGTTGCACCTTGCACCGTGGATGTTGCACCCTGTAGATATCGATTATTCGGACGGCCATAACTTTTGACTCGTTTAGAGTTACGGGAGCCATAACCAGTCAAAACGAAGGCCTCGATGAGTTCTACGGCTTTGACTTCTTTCAGCCGTCAACGGATAGATTAATGCCCAAAAAGGACAACCCGAATCTCAATCAGGTCTCGTAAGTTTTTTACCCTTCGTTTTTTCGACACGTGGATTTTTACGGTAAAACGGGATTACGGTGGATGGTCTTTGATCTACCATCGTTGGAGAGTGGTGCACTATGGTACTGTTCCATTTCAAATTCATGCACGCATTTCTAAAAGTCGTACGACATCGTTTCGCCATTTCGGACGGATGTTGCACCTTGCACCGTGGATGTTGCACCCTCTAGATATCGATTATTCGGACGGCCATAACTTCTGGCTCGTTTAGAGTTACAGGAGCCATAACCTATGAAAACGAAGGCCTCGATGTGTTCTATGGCTTTGACAGCTTTCAGCCATCAACGGATAGATTAATGCCAAAAAAGGACAACCCGAATGTCAATCGGGTCTCGTAAGTTTTTTACCCTTCGTTTTTTCGACACGTGGATTATTACGGTAAAACGGGATTACGGTGGCTGGTCTTCGATTTACCATCGCTGGAGAGTGGTGCACCATGGTACTGTTCCATTTCAAATCCATGCATGCATTTCTAAAAGTCGTACAACACTGTTTCGCCATTTCGGACGGATGTGGCACCTTGCACCGTGGATGTTGCACCTTGTAGATATCGATTATTCGGACGGCCATAACTTCTGGCTCGTTTAGAGTTACGGGAGCCATAACCTGTCAAAACGAAGGCCTCAATGAGTTCTACGGCTTTGACAGCTTTCAGCCATCAACGGATAGATTAATGCCCAAAAAGGACAACCCGAATCTCAATCGGGTCTCGTAAGTTTTTTACCCTTCGTTTTTTTTGACACGTGGATTTTTACGATAAAACGGGATTACCGTGGCTGGTCTTCGATTTACCATCGCTGGAGAGTGATGCACCATGTTACTGTTCCGTTTCAAATCCATGCACGCATTTCTAAAAGTCATACGGCACTGTTTCGCCATTTCGGACGGATGTTGCACCTTGCACCGTGGATGTTGCACCCTGTAGATATCGATTATTCGGACGGCCATAACTTCTGGCTCGTTTAGAGTTACAGGAGCCATAACCTGTAAAAACGAAGCCCTCGATGAGTTCTACGGCGTTGACCGCTTTCAGCCGTCAACGGATAGATTAATGCCCAAAAAGGACAACCCAAATGTCAATTGGGTCTCGTAAATTTTTTGCCCTTCGTTTTTTCGACACGTGGATTTTTACGGTAAAACGGGATTACGGTGGCTGGTCTTCGATTTACCATCGCTGGAGAGTGTTGCACCATGGTACTCTTCTGTTTCCAATCCATGCACGCGTTTCTAAAAGTCGTACGGCACTGTTTCGCCATTTCGGACGGATGTTGCACCTTACACCGTGGATGTTGCACCCTGTAGATATCGATTATTCGGACGGCCATAACTTCTGGCTCGTTTAGATTTACGGGAGCCATAACCAGTCAAAACGAAGGCCATGATGAGTTCTACGGCTATGAGAGCTTTCAGCCGTCAACGGATAGATTAATGCCCAAAAAGGACAACCCGAATGTCAATCGGATCTCGTAAGTTTTTTACCCTTCGTTTTTTCGACACGTGGATTTTTACGGTAAAACGGGATTACGGTGGCTGGTCTTCGATTTACCATCGCTGGAGAGTGGTGCACCATGGTACTGTTCTGTTTAAAATCCGTGCGCGCATTTCTAAAAGTCGTACGGCACTGTTTCGCCATTTCAGACGGATGTTGCACCTTGCACCGTGGATGTTGCACCCTGTAGATATCGATTATTCGGATGGCCATAACATCTGGCTCGTTTAGAGTTACGATAGCCATAACTTGTAAAAACGAAGGCCTCGATGATTTCTACGGCTTTGACTGCTTTCAGCCGTCAACGGATAGATTAATGCCCAAAAAGGACAACCCGAATCTCAATCAGGTCTCGTAAGTTTTTTACCCTTCGTTTTTTCGACACGTGGATTTTTACGGTAAAACGGGATTACGGTGGCTGGTCTTCGATTTACCATCGCTAAAGAGTGGTGCACCATGGTACTGTTCCATTTCAAATCCATGCACGAATTTCTAAAAGTCGTACGGCATCGTTTCGCCATTTCGGACGGATGTTGCACCTTGCACCTTGGATGTTGCACCCTGTAGATATCGATTATTCGGAAGACCATAACTTCTGGCTCGTTTAGAGTTATGGGAGGCATAACCTGTCAAAACGAAGGCCTCGATGAGTTCTACAGCTTTGACAGCTTTCAGCCGTCAACGGATAGATTAATGCCCAAAAAAGACAACCCGAATGTCAATCGGGTCTCGTAAGTTTTTTACCCTTCGTTTTTTCGACACGTGGATTTTTACGGTAAAACGGGATTACGGTGGTTGGTCTTCGATTTACCATCGCTGGAGAGTGGTCCAACATGGTACTGTTCCGTTTCAAATCCATGCATGCATTTCTAAAAGTCGTACGGCACTGTTTCGCCATTTCGGACGGATGTTGCACCTTGCACCGTGGATGTTGCACCCTGTAGATATCGATTATTCGGACGGCCATAACTTCAGGCTCGTTTAGAGTTACGGGAGACATAACCTGTGAAAACAAAGGCCTCAATGAGTTCTACGGCTTTGACAGCTTTCAGCCGCCAACGGATAGATTAATGCCCAAAAAGGACAAACCGAATGTCAATCGGGTCTCGTAAGTTTTTTACCCTTCATTTTTTCGACACGTGGATTTTTACGGTAAAACGGGATTACGGTGGCTGGTCTTCGATTTACCATCACTGGAGAGTGGTGCACCATGGTACTGTTCCGTTTCAAATCCATGCACGTATTTCTAAATGTCATACGGCACTGTTTCGCCATTTCGGACGGATGTTGCACCTTGCACCGTGGATGTTGCACCCTGTAGATATCGATTATTCGGACAGCCATAACTTCTGGCTCGTTTAGAGCTACGGGAGCCATAACCTGTCAACACGAAGGCCTCGATGAGTTCTACGGCTTTGACAGCTTTCAGCCGCCAACGGATAGACTAATGCCCAAAAAGGACAACCCGAATGTCAATCGGGTCTCGTAAGTTTTTTACCCTTCGTTTTTTCGGCACGTGTATTTTTACGGTAAAATGGGATTACGGTGGCTGGTCTTCGATTTACCTTCGCTGGAGAGTGGTGCACCATGGTACTGTTCTGTTTCCAATCCATGCATGCATTTGTAAAAGTCATACGGCACTGTTTCGCCATTTCGGACGAATGTTGCACCACGCACCGTGGATGTTGCACCCTGTAGATATCGATTATTCGGACGGCCATAACTTCTGGCTCGTTTAGAGTTACGGGAGCCATAACCTGTCAAAACGAAGCCCATGATGAGTTCTACAGCTATGACCACTTTCAGCCGTCAACGGATAGATTAATGTCCAAAAAGGACAACCCGAATGTCAATCGGGTCTCGTAAGTTTTTTACCCTTCGTTTTTTCGACACGTGGATTTTTACGGTAAAACGGGATTACGGTGGCTGGTCTTCTATTTACCATCGCTGGAGAGTGGTGCACCATGGTACTGTTTTGTTTCAAATCCATGCACGCATTTCTAAAAGTCGTACGACGCTATTTCGCCATTTCGGACGGATGTTGCACCTTGCACTGTGGATGTTGCACCCTGTAGATATCGATTATTCGGACGGCCATAACTTCTGGCTCGTTGATAATTACGGGAGCCATAACCTGTCAAAACGAAGGCCTCGATGAGTTCTATGGCTTTGACAGCTTTCAGCCGTCAACAGGTAGATTAATGCCCAAAAAGGACAACCCGAATGTCAATCGGGTCTCGTAAGTTTTTTACCCTTCGTTTTTTCGACACGTGGATTATTTCGGTAAAACGGGACAACGGTGGCTGGTCTTCGATTTACCATCGCTGGAGAGTGGTGCACCTTGGTACTTTTCTGTGTCAAATCCATGCACGCATTTCTACAAGTCGTATGGCACTGTTTCTCCATTTCGGACGGATGTTGCACCTTGCACCGTGGATGTTGCACCCTGTAGATATCGATTATTCGGAAGGCCATAACTTCTGGCTCGTTTAGAGTTATGGGAGGCATAACCTGTCAAAACGAAGTCCTCGATGAGTTCTATGGCTTTGATGGCTTTCAACCGTCAACGGATAGATTAATGCCCAAAAAAGACAACACGAATGTCAATCGGGTCTCCTAAGTTTTTTACCCTTCGTTTTTTCAACACGTGGATTTTTACGGTAAAATGGGATTACGGTGGCTGGTCTTCGATTTACCTTCGCTGGAGAGTGGTGCACCATGGTATTGTTCTGTTTCCAATCCATGCACGCATTTGTAAAAATCATACGGCACTGTTTCGCCATTTCGGACGAATGTTGCACCTTGCACCGTGGATGTTGCACCCTGTAGATATCGATTATTCGGACGGCCATAACTTCTGGCTCGTTTAGAGTTACGGGAGCCATAACCTATCAAAACGAAGCCCACGATGAGTTCTACGGCTATGAGAGCTTTCAGCCGTCAACGGATAGATTAATGCCCAAAAAGGACAAACCGAATGTCAATCGGATCTCGTAAGTTTTTTACCCTTCATTTTTTCGACACGTGGATTTTTACGGTAAAACGGGATTACGGTGGCTGGTCTTCGATTTACCATCGCTGGAGAGTGTTGCACCATGGTACTGTTCTGTTTCCAATCCATGCACGCGTTTCTAAAAGTCGTACGGCACTGTTTCGCCATTTCGGACGGGTGTTGCACCTTGCACCGTGGATGTTGCACCCTGTAGATATCGATTATTCGGACGGCCATAACTTCTGGCTCGTTTAGAGTTACGGGAGCCATAACCAGTCAAAACGAAGGCCACGATGAGTTCTACGGCTATGAGAGCTTTCAACCGTCAACGGATAGATTAATGCCCAAAAAGGACAACACAAATGTCAATCGGATCTCGTAAGTTTTTTACCCTTCGTTTTTTCGACACGTGGATTTTTACGGTAAAACGGGATTACGGTGGCTGGTCTTCGATTTACCATCGCTGGAGAGTGGTGCACCATGGTACTGTTCTAATTAAAATCCGTGCGCGCATTTCTAAAAGTCGTACGGCACTGTTTCGCCATTTCGGACGGATGTTGCACCTTGCACCGTGGATGTTGCACCCTGTAGATATCGATTATTCGGATGGCCATAACTTCTGGCTCGTTTAGAGTTACGGTAGCCATAACTTGTCAAAATGAAGGCCTCGATGAGTTCTACGGCTTTGACTGCTTTCAGCCATCAACGGATAGATTAATGCCCAAAAAGGACAACCCGAATCTCAATCAGGTCTCGTAAGTTTTTTACCCTTCGTTTTTTCGACACGTGAATTTTTACGGTAAAACGGGATTACGGTGGCTGGTCTTCGATTTACCATCGCTGGAGAGTGGTGCACCATGGTGCTGTTCCATTTCAAATCCATGCACGCATTTCTAAAAGTCGTACGGCATCGTTTCGCCATTTCGGACGGATGTTGCACCTTGCACCTTGGATGTTGCACCCTGTAGATATCGATTATTCGGAAGACCATAACTTCTGGCTCGTTTAGAGTTACGGGAGGTATAACCTGTCAAAACGAAGGCCTCGATGAGTTCTACGGCTTTGACAGCTTTCAGCCGTCAATGGATAGATTAATGCCCAAAAAAGACAAGCCGAATGTCAATCGGGTCTCGTAAGTTTTTTACCCTTCGTTTTTTCGACACGTGGATTTTTACGGTAAAACGGGATTACGGTGGCTGGTCTTCGATTTACCATCGCTGGAGAGTGGTCCAACATGGTACTGTTCCGTTTCAAATCCATGCATGTGTATCTAAAAGTCGTGCGGCACTGTTTCGCCATTTCGGACGGATGTTGCACCTTGCACCGTGGATGTTGCACCCTGTAGATATCGATTATTCGGACGGCCATAACTTCTGGCTCGTTTAGATATACGGGAGACATAACCTGTCAAAACGAAGGCCTCGATGAGTTCTACGGCTTTGACAGCTTTCACCCGCCAACGGATAGATTAATGCCCAAAAAGGACAACCCGAATGTCAATCGGGTCTCGTAAGTTTTTTACCCTTCGTTTTCTCGACACGTGGATTCTTACGGTAAAATGGGATTACGGTGGCTGGTCTTCGATTTACCTTCGCTGGAGAGTGGTGCACCATGGAACTGTTCCGTTTAAAATCCATGCACGTATTTCTAAAAGTCATACGGCACTGTTTTGCCATTTCGGACGGATGTTGCACCTTGCACCGTGGATGTTGCACCCTGTAGATATCGATTATTCGGACGGCCATAACTTCTGGCTCGTTTAGAGCTACGGGAGCCATAACCTGTCAAAACGAAGGCCTCGATGAGTTCTACGGCTTTGACAGCTTTCAGCCGCCAACGGATAGATTAATGCCCAAAAAGGACAACCCGAATGTCAATCGGGTCTCGTAAGTTTTTTACCCTTCGTTTTTTCGACACGTGGATTTTTACGGTAAAATGGGATTACGGTGGCTGGTCTTCGATTTACCTTCGCCGGAGAGTGGTGCACCATGGTACTGTTCTGTTTCCAATCCATGCATGCATTTGTAAAAGTCATACGGCACTGTTTCGCCATTTCAGTCGAATGTTGCACCTTGCACCTTGGATGTTGCACCCTGTAGATATCGATTATTCGGACGGCCATAACTTCTGGCTCGTTTAGAGTTACGGGAGCCATAACCTGTCAAAACGAAGCCCCTGATGAGTTCTACAGCTATGACCGCTTTCAGCCGTCAACGGATAGATTAATGTCCAAAAATGACAACCCGAATGTCAATCGGGTCTCGTAAGTTTTTTACCCTTCGTTTTTTCGACACGTGGATTTTTACGGTAAAACGGGATTACGGTGGCTGGTCTTCTTTTTACCATCGCTGGAGAGTGGTGCACCATGGTACTATTTTGTTTCAAATCCATGCACGCATTTCTAAATGTCGTACGACACTATTTCGCCATTTCGGACGGATGTTGCACCTTGCACTGTGGATGTTGCACCCTGTAGATATCGATTATTCGGACGGCCATAACTTCTGGCTCGTTTAGAATTACGGGAGCCATAACCTGTCAAAACGAAGGCCTCGATGAGTTTTACGGCTTTAACAGCTTTCAGCCATCAACAGATAGACTAATGCCCAAAAAGGAAAACCCGAATGTCAATCGGGTCTCGTAAGTTTTTTATCCTTCGTTTTTTCGACACGTGGATTTTTTCGGTAAAACGGGACAACGGTGGCTGGTCTTCGATTTACCATCGCTGGAGAGTGGTGCACCTTGGTACTTTTCTGTGTCAAATCCATGCACGCATTTCTGAAAGTCGTATGGCACTGTTTCTCCATTTCGGACGGATGTTGCACCTTGCACCGTGGATGTTGCACCCTGTAGATATCGATTATTCGGAAGGCCATAACTTCTGCCTCGTTTAGAGTTATGGAAGGCATAACCTGTCAAAACGAAGGCCTCGATGATTTCTACGGCTTTGACGGCTTTCAACCGTCAACGGATAGATTAATGCCCAAAAAAGACAACCCGAATGTCAATCGGGTCTCCTAAGTTTTTTACCCTTCGTTTTTTCAACACGTGGATTTTTACGGTAAAATGGGATTACGGTGGCTGGTCTTCGATTTACCTTCCTTGGAGAGTGGTGCACCATGGTACTGTTCGGTTTCCAATCCATGCACGCATTTGTAAAAATCATACGGCACTGTTTCGCCATTTCGGACGAATGTTGCACCTTGCACCGTGGATGTTGCACCCTGTAGATATCGATTATTCGGACGGCCATAACTTCTGGCTCGTTTAGAGTTACGGGAGCCATAACCTGTCAAAACGAAGCCCACGATGAGTTCTACGGCAATGAGAGCTTTCAGCCGTCAACGGATAGATTAATGCCCAAAAAGGACAACCCGAATGTCAATCGGATCTCCTAAGTTTTTTACCCTTCGTTTTTTCGACACGTGGATATTTACGGTAAAACGGGATTACGGTGGCTGGTCTTCGATTTACCATCGCTGGAGAGTGTTGCACCATGGTATTGTTCTGTTTCCAATCCATGCACGCGTTTCTAAAAGTCGTACGGCAATGTTTCGCCATTTCGGACGGATGTTGCACCTTGCACCGTGGATGTTGCACCCTGTAGATATCGATTATTCGGACGGCCATAACTTCTGGCTCGTTAAGAGTTACGGGAGCCATACCCAGTCAAAACGAAGGCCACGATGAGTTCTACGGCTATGAGAGCTTTCAGCCGTCAACGGATAGATTAATGCCCAAAAAGGAAAACCTGAATGTCAATCGGATCTCGTAAGTTTTTTACCCTTCGTTTTTTCGACACGTGGATTTTTACGGTAAAAGGGGATTACGGTGGCTGGTCTTCGATTTACCATCGCTGGAGAGTGGTGCACCATGCTACTGTTCTGTTTAAAATCCGTGCGTGCATTTCTAAAAGTCGTACGGCACTGTTTCGCCATTTCGGACGGATGTTGCACCTTGGACTGTGGATGTTGCACCCTGTAGATATCGATTATTCAGACGGCCATAACTTCAGGCTTGTTTAGAGTTACGGGAGCCATAACCTGTCAAAACGAAGGCCTCGATGAGTTCTACGGCTTTGACAGCTTTCAGCCGTCAACGGATAGATTAATGCCCAAAAAAGACAACCCGAATGTCAATCGGGTCTCGTAAGTTTTTTACCCTTCGTTTTTTCGACACGTGGATTTTTACGGTAAAACGGGATTACGGTGGCTGGTCTTCGATTTACCATCGTTGGAGAGTGGTGCACCTTGGTACTTTTCTGTGTCAAATCCATGCACGCATTTCTAAAAGTCGTATGGCACTGTTTCTCCATTTCGGACGGATGTTGCACCTTGCACCGTGGATGTTGCACCCTGTAGATATCGATTATTCGGAAGGCCATAACTTCTGGCTCGTTTAGAGTTATGGGAGGCATAACCTGTCAAAACGAAGGCCTCGATGAGTTCTACGGCTTTGACGGCTTTCAACCATCAACGGATAGATTAATGCCCAAAAAAGACAACCCGAATGTCAATCGGGTCTCGTAAGTTTTTTGCCCTTCGTTTTTTCGACACGTGGATTTTTACGGTAAAACGGGATTACGGTGGCTGGCCTTCGATTTACCATCGCTGGAGAGTGGTCCAACATGGTACTGTTCCGTTTCAAATCCATGCATGCATTTCTAAAAGTCGTACGGCACTGTTTCGCCATTTCGGACGGATGTTGCACCTTGCACCGTGGATGTTGCACCCTATAGATATCGATTATTCGGACGGCCATAACTTCAGGCTCGTTTAGAGTTACGGGAGCCATAACCTGTCAAAACAAAGGCCTCAATGAGTTCTACGGCTTTGACAGCTTTCAGCCATCAACGGATAGATTAATGCCCAAAAAGGACAACCCGAATGTCAATCGGGTCTCGTAAGTTTTTTACCCTTCGTTTTTTCGACACGTGGATTTTTACGGTAAAATGGGATTACGGTGGCTGGTCTTCGATTTACCATCGCTGGAGAGTGGTGCAACATGGTACCGTTCCATTTCAAATCCATGCACGCATTTCTAAAAGTCGTACGGCACTGTTTCGCCATTTCGGACGGATGTTGCACCTTGCACCGTGGATGTTGCACCCTGTAGATATCGATTATTCGGACGGCCATAACTTCTGGCTCGTTTAGAGCTACAGGAGCCATAACCTGTCAAAACGAAGGCCTCGATGAGTTCTACGGCTTTCACTGCTTTCAGCCGCCAACGGATAGATTAATGCCCAAAAAGGACAACCCGAATGTCAATCGGGTCTCGTAAGTTTTTTACACTTCGTTTTTTCGACACGTGGATTTTTACAGTAAAATGGGATTACGGTGGCTGGTCTTCGATTTACCTTCGCTGGAGAGTGGTGCACCATGGTACTGTTCTGTTTCCAATCCATGCATGCATTTGTAAAAGTCATACGGCACTGTTTCGCCATTTCGGACGAATGTTGCTCCTTGCACCGTGGATGTTGCACCCTGTAGATATCGATTATTCGGACGGCCATAACTTCTGGCTCGTTTAGAGTTACGGGAGCCATAACCTGTCAAAACGAAGCCCATGATGAGTTCTACAGCTATGACCGCTTTCAGCCGTCAACGGATAGATTAATGTCCAAAAGGGACAACCCGAATGTCAATCGGGTCTCGTAAGTTTTTTACCCTTCGTTTTTTCGACACGTGGATTTTTACGGTAAAACGGGATTACGGTGGCTGGTCTTCTATTTACCATCGCTGGAGAGTGGTGCACCATGGTACTGTTTTGTTTCAAATCCATGCACGCATTTCTAAAAGACGTACGACACTATTTCGCCATTTCAGACGGATGTTCCACCTTGCACTGTGGATGTTGCACCCTGTAGATATCGATTATTCGGACGACCATAACTTCTGGCTCGTTTAGAATTATGGGAGCCATAACCTGTCAAAACGAAGGCCTCGATGAGTTCTACGGCTTCGACAGCTTTCAGCCGTCAACAGATAGATCAATGCCCAAAAAGGACAACCCGAATGTCAATCGGGTCTCGTAAGTTTTTTACCCTTCGTTTTTTCGACACGTGGATTTTTTCGGTAAAACGGGATAACGGTGGCTGGTCTTCGATTTACCATCGCTGGAGAGTGGTGCACCTTGGTACTTTTTTGTGTCAAATCCATGCACGCATTTCTAAAAGTCGTATGGCACTGTTTCTCCATTTCGGACGGATGTTGCACCTTGCACCGTGGATGTTGCACCCTGTAGATATCGATTATTCGGAAGACCATAACTTCTGGCTCGTTTAGAGTTATGGGAGGCATAACCTGTCAAAACGAAGGCCTCGATGAGTTCTACGGCTTTGACGGCTTTCAACCGTCAACGGATAGATTAATGCCCAAAAGACACAACCCGAATGTCAATCGGGTCTCCTAAGTTTTTTACCCTTCGTTTTTTCAACACGTGAATTTTTACGGTAAAATGGGATTACGGTGGCTGGTCTTCGATTTACCTTTGCTGGAGAGTGGTGCACCATGGTACTGTTCTGTTTCCAATCCATGCACGCATTTGTAAAAATCATACGGCACTGTTTCGCCATTTCGGACGAATGTTGCACCTTGCACCGTGGATGTTGCACCCTGTAGATATCGATTATTCGGACGGCCATAACTTCTGGCTCGTTTAGAGTTATGGGAGCCATAACTAGTCAAAACGAAGGCCACGATGAGTTCTACGGCTATGAGAGCTTTCAGCCGTCAACGGATAGATTAATGCCCAAAAAGGACAACCCGAATGTCAATCGGATCTCGTAAGTTTTTTACCCTTCGTTTTTTCGACACGTGGATTTTTACGGTAAAACGGGATTTCGGTGGCTGGTCTTCGATTTACCATCGTTGGAGAGTGGTGCACCATGGTACTGTTCCATTTCAAATCCATGCACGCGTTTCTAAAAGTCGTACGGCATCGTTTCGCCATTTCGGACAGATGTTGCACCTTGCACCTTGGATGTTGCACCCTGTAGATATCGATTATTCGGAAGACCATAACTTCTGGCTCGTTTAGAGTTACGGGTGGCATAACCTGTCAAAACGAAGGCCTCGATGATTTCTACGGCTTTGACCGCTTTCATCCGTCAACGGATAGATTAATGCCCAAAAAAGACAACCCGAATGTCAATCGGGTCTCGTAAGTTTTTTACCCTTCGTTTTTTCGACACGTGGATTTTTACGGTAAAACGGGATTACGGTGGCTGGTCTTCGATTTACCATCGCTGGAGAGTGGTCCAACATGGTACTGTTCCGTTTCAAATCCATGCATGCATTTCTAAAAGTCGTACGGCACTGTTTCGCCATTTCGGACGGATGTTGCACCTTGCACCGTGGATGTTGCACCCTGTAGATATCGATTATTCGGACGGCCATAACTTCGGGCTCGTTTAGAGATACGGGAGCCATAACCTGTCAAAACAAAGGCCTCAATGAGTTCTACGGCTTTGACAGCTTTCAGCCGTCAACGGGTAGATTAATGTCCAAAAAGGACAACCCGAATGTCAATCGGGTCTCGTAAGTTTTTTACCCTTCGTTTTTTCGACACGTGGATTTTTACGGTAAAATGGGATTACTGTGGTTCGTCTTCGATTTACCATCGCTGGAGAGTGGTGCAACATGGTACTGTTCCGTTTCAAATCCATGCACGTATTTCTAAAAGTCATACGACACTGTTTCGCCATTTCGGACGGATGTTGCACCTTGCACCGTGGATGTTGCACCCTGTAGATATCGATTATTCGGACGGCCATAACTTTTGGCTCGTTTAGAGCTACGGGAGCCATAACCTGTCAAAACGAAGGCCTCGATGAGTTCTACAGCTTTGACTGCTTTCAGCCGCCAACGGATAGATTAATGCCCAAAAAGGACAACCCGAATGTCAATCGGGTCTCGTAAGTTTTTTACCCTTCGTTTTTTCGACACATGGATTTTTACGGTAAAATGGGATTACGGTGGCTGGTCTTCGATTTACCTTCGCTGGAGAGTGGTGCACCATGGTACTGTTCTGTTTCCAATCCATGCATGCATTTGTAAAAGTCATACGGCACTGTTTCGCCATTTCGGACGAATGTTGCACCTTGCACCGTGGATGTTGTACCCTGTAGATATCGATTATTCGGACGGCCATAACTTCTGGCTCGTTTAGAGTTACGGGAGCCATAACCTGTCAAAACATGATGAGTTCTACAGTTATGACCGCTTTCATCCGTCAACGGATAGATTAATGTCCAAAAAGGACAACCCGAATGTCAATCGGGTCTCGTAAGTTTTCTACCCTTCGTTTTTTCGACATGTGGATTTTTACGGTAAAACGGGATTACGGTGGCTGGTCTTCTGTTTACCATCGCTGGAGAGTGGTGCACCATGGTACTGTTTTGTTTCAAATCCATGCACGCATTTCTAAAAGTCGTACGACACTATTTCGCCATTTCGGACGGATGTTGCACCTTGCACTTTGGATGTTGCACCCTGTAGATATCGATTATTCGGACGGCCATAACTTCTGGCTCGTTTAGAGTTACGGGAGCCATAACCTGTCAAAACGAAGGCCTCGATGAGTTCTACGGCTTTGATAGCTTTCAGCCGTCAACGGATAGATTAATGCCCAAAAAAGACAACCCGAATGTCAATCGGGTCTCGTAAGTTTTTTACCCTTCGTTTTTTCGACACGTGGATTTTTACGGTAAAACGGGATTACGGTGGATGGTCTTCTATTTACCATCGCTGGAGAGTGGTGCACCATGGTACTGTTTTGTTTCAAATCCATGCACGCATTTCTAAAAGTCGTACGACACTATTTCGCCATTTCGGACGGATGTTGCACCTTGCACTGTGGATGTTGCACCCTGTAGATATCGATTATTCGGACGGCCATAACTTCTGCTCGTTTAGACTTACGGGAGCCATAACCTGTCAAAACGAAGGCCTCGATGAGTTCTACGGCTTTGACAGCTTTCAGCCGTCAACAGATAGATTAATGCCCAAAAAGGACAACCCGAATGTCAATCGGGTCTCGTAAGTTTTTTACCCTTCGTTTTTTCGACACATGGATTTTTTCGGTAAAACGGGACAACGGTGGCTGGTCTTCGATTTACCATCGCTGGAGAGTGGTGCACCTTGGTACTTTTCTATTTCAAATCCATGCACGCATTTCTAAAAGTCGTATGGCACTGTTTCTCCATTTCCGACGGATGTTGCACCTTGCACCGTGGATGTTGCACCCTGTAGATATCGATTATTCGGAAGGCCATAACTTCTGGCTCGTTTAGAGTTATGGGAGGCATAACCTGTCAAAACGAAGGCCTCGATGAGTTCTACGGCTTTGACGGCTTTCAACCGTCAACGGATAGATTAATGCCCAAAAAAGACAACCCGAATTTCAATCGGGTCTCCTAAGTTTTCTACCCTTCGTTTTTTCAACACGTGGATTTTTACGGTAAAATGGGATTACGGTGGCTGGTCTTCGATTTACCTTCGCTGGAGAGTGGTGCACCATGGTACTGTTCTGTTTCCAATCCATGCACGTATTTGTAAAAATCATACGGCACTGTTTCGCCATTTCGGACGAATGTTGCACCTTGCACCGTGGATGTTGCACCCTGTAGATATCGATTATTCGGACGGCCATAACTTCTGGCTCGTTTAGAGTTACGGGAGCCATAACCTGTCAAAACGAAGCCCATGATGATTTCTACATCTATGACAGCTTTCAGCCATCAACGGATAGATTAATGTCCAAAATGGACAACCCGAATGTCAATCGGGTCTCGCAAGTTTTTTACCCTTCGTTTTTTCGACACGTGGATTTTTACGGTAAAACGGGATTACGGTGGCTGGTCTTCTATTTACCATCGCTGGAGAGTGGTGCACCATGGTACCGTTTTGTTTCAAATCCATGCACGCATTTCTAAAAGTCGTACGACACTGTTTTGCCATTTCGGACGGATGTTGCACCTTGCACTGTAGATGTTGCACCCTGTAGATATCGATTATTCGGACGGCCATAACTTCTGGCTCGTTTAGAATTACGGGAGCCATAACCTGTCAAAACGAAGGCCTCGATGAGTTCTACGGCTTTGACAGCTTTCAGCCGTCAACGGATAGATTAATGGCCAAAAAGGGCAACCCGAATGTCAATCGGGTCTCCTAAGTTTTTTACCCTTCGTTTTTTCGACACGTGGATTTTTACGGTAAAATGGGATTACGGTGGCTGGTCTTCGATTTACCATCGCTGGAGAGTGGTGCACCATGGTACTGTTCCGTTTCAAATCCATGCACGCATTTCTAAAAGTCATACGGCACTGTTTCGCCATTTCCGACGGATGTTGCACTTTGCACCGTGGATGTTGCACCCTGTAGATATCGATTATTCGGACGGCCATAACTTCTGGCTCGTTTAGAGTTACGGGAGCCATAACTTGTCAAAAGGAAGGCCTCGATGAGTTCTACGGCTTTGACAGCTTTCAGCCGTCAACAGATAGATTAATGCCCAAAAAGGAGAAGCCGAATGTCAATCGGGTCTCGTAAGTTTTTTACCCTTCGTTTTTTCGACACGTGGATTTTTACGGTAAAATGGGATTACGGTGGCTGGTCTTCGATTTACCTTCGCTGGAGAGTGGTGCACCATGGTACTGTTCTGTTTCCAATCCATGCACGCATTTGTAAAAGTCATACGGCGCTGTTTCGCCATTTCGGACGAATGTTGCACCTTGCACCGTGGATGTTGCACCCTGTAGATATCGATTATTCGGACTGCCATAACTTCTGGCTCGTTTAGAGTTACGGGAGCCAACCTGTCAAAACGAAGCCCATGATGAGTTCTACAGCTATGACAGCTTTCAGCCGTCAACGGATAGATTAATGTCCAAAAAGGACAACCCGAATGTCAATCGGGTCTCGTAAGTTTTTTACCCTTCGTTTTTTCGACACGTGGATTTTTACGGTAAAACGGGGTTACGGTGGCTGGTCTTCTATTTACCATCACTGGAGAGTGGTGCACCATGGTACTGTTTTGTTTCAAATCCATGCACGCATTTCTAAAAGTCGTACGACACTGTTTCGCCATTTCGAACAGATGTTGCACCTAGCACTGTGGATGTTGCACCCTGTAGATATCGATTATTCGGACGGCCATAACTTCTGGCTCGTTTAGAATTACGGGAGCCATAACCTGTCAAAACGAAGGCCTCGATGAGTTCTATGGCTTTGATAGCTTTCAGCCGTCAA
This sequence comes from Allium cepa, assembly GCA_030765085.1. Taxonomy (NCBI): domain Eukaryota; kingdom Viridiplantae; phylum Streptophyta; class Magnoliopsida; order Asparagales; family Amaryllidaceae; genus Allium; species Allium cepa. Next base: position 249,632,735 of record CM060930.1, read on the forward strand.
CGGATAGATTAATGCCCAAAAAGGACAACCCGAATGTCAATCGGGTCTCGTAAGTTTTTTACCCTTCGTTTTTTCGACACGTGGATTTTTACGGTAAAACGGGATAACGGTGGCTGGTCTTCGATTTACCATCGCTGGAGAGTGGTGCACCTTGGTACTTTTCTGTTTCAAATCCATGCACGCATTTCTAAAAGTCGTACGGCATTGTTTCTCCATTTTGGACGGATGTTGCACCTTGCGCCGTGGATGTTGCACCCTGTAGATATCGATTATTCGGAAGGCCATAACTTCTGGCTCGTTTAGAGTTATGGGAGGCATAACCTGTCAAAACGAAGGCATCGATGAGTTCTACGGCTTTGACGGCTTTCAGCCGTCAACGGATAGATTAATGCCCAAAAAAGGCAACCCGAATGTCGATCGGGTCTCCTAAGTTTTTTACCCTTCGTTTTTTCGACACGTGGATTTTTACGGTAAAACGGGATTACGGTGGCTGGTCTTCGATTTACCATCGCTGGAGAGTGGTGCACCATGGTGCTGTTCTATTTCAAATCCATGCACGCATTTCTAAAAGTCGTACGCCACTGTTTCGCCATTTGGAACGGATGTTGCACCTTTCACCGTGGATGTTGCACCCTGTAGATATCGATTATTCGGACGGCCATGACTTCTGCCTCGTTTGGATTTACGGGAGCCATAACCTGTCAAAACGAAGGCCTCGATGAGTTCTACGGCTTTGATAGATTTTAGCCGTCAACAGATAGATCAATGCCAAAAAGGACAACCCGAATGTCAGTCGGGTCTCGTAAGTTTTTTACCCTTCGTTTTTTCGACACATGGATTTTTATGGTAAACGGGATTACGGTGGCTGGTCTTCGATTTACCATCGCTGGAGAGTGGTGCACCATGGTACTGTTTTGTTTCAAATCCATGCACGCTTTTCTTAAAGTCGTACGGCACCGTTTCGCCATTACGGACGGATGTTGCACCTTGCACCGTGGATGTTGCACCCTGTAGATATCGATCATTCGGACGGCCATAACTTCTGGCTCGTTTAGAGTTATGGGAGCCATAACCTGTCAAAACAAAGGACTCGATGAGTTCTACGGCTTTGACAACTTTCAGCCATCAACGGATAGATTAATGCCCAAAAAGGACAACCCGAATCTCAATCGGGTCTCGTAAATTTTTTACCCTTCGTTTTTTCGACACGTGGATTTTTACGGTAAAACGCGATTACCGTGGCTGGTCTTCGATTTACCATCACTGGAGAGTGATGCACCATGGTACTGTTCTGTTTCAAATCCATGCACGGATTTCTAAAAGTCGTACGACATCGTTTCGCAATTTCGGACGGATGTTGCACCTTGCACCGTGGATGTTGCACCCTATAGATATCGATTATTCGGACGGCCATAACTTCTGGCTCGTTTAGACTTACGGGAGCTATAACCTGTCAAAACGAAGGCCTCGATGAGTTCTACGGCTTTGACAGCTTTCAGCCATCAACGGATAGATTAATGCCCAAAAAGGGCAACCGAATCTCTATCGGATCTCGTAAGTTTTTTACCCTTCGTTTTTTCGACACGTGGATTTTTACAGTAAAACGGGATTACGGTGGCTGGTCTTCGATTTACCATCGCTGGAGAGTGGTGCACCATGGTACTGTTCCGTTTCAAATCCATTCACGCATTTCTAGAAGTCGTACGACACCGTTTCGCCATTTCGGACGGATGTTGCACCTTGCACCGTGGGTGTTGCACCCTGTAGATATCGATTATTCGGACGGCCATAACTTCTGGCTCGTTTAGAGTTACGGGAGGCATAAATTGTCAAAACGAAGACCTCGATGAGTTCTACGGCTTTGACAGCTTTCAACCGTCAACGGATAGATTAATGCCCAAAAAGGACAACCCGAATGTCAATCGGGTCACGTAAGTTTTTTACCCTTCGTTTTTTCGACACGTGGATTTTTACGGTAAAATGGGATTACGGTGGTTGTTCTTCGATTTACCATCGTTGGAGAGTGGTACACCATGGTACTGTTCTGTTTCCAATCCATGAATGCATTTCTAAAAGTCGTATGCACTGTTTCGCCATTTCGGACGGATGTTGCACCTTGCACCGTGGATGTTGCACCCTGTAGATATCGATTATTCGGACGACCATAACTTCTCGCTCGTTTAGAGTTACGGGAGCCATAACCTGTCAAAACGAAGGCCTCGATGAGTTCTACTGCTTTGACGGCTTTTAGCCGTCAATGGATAGATTAATGCCCAAAAAGGGCAACCCGAATGTTAATAGGGCCTCGTAAGTTTTTTACCCTTCGTTTTTTCGACACGTGGATTTTTACGTAAAACGGGATTACCGTGGCTGGTCTTCGATTTACCATCGCTGGAGCGTGGTGCACCATGGTACTGTTCTGTTTCCAATCCATGCACGCATTTCTAAAAGTCGTACGGCACTGTTTCGCCATTTCGGACGGATGTTGCACCTTGCACCGTGGATGTTGCACCCTGTAGATATCGATTATTCGGACGGCCATAACTTCTGGTTCGTTTAGAGTTACGGGAGCCATAACCTGTCAAAACGAAGGCCACGATGAGTTCTATGGCTATGACAGCTTTCAGCCGTCAACGGAAAGATTAATTCTGTTAGGCGAATTTTCACCCAGAAGATCTCGAGACCGAGAAGCGTCAGTTTCACCCGGGTTCGCAACCTCTATTCCATCCGGTCCCTAAGTCCATTCGGAATTTCAAGCAAAAGCTCATTCGGCTATACAAGCAAAGTTTCATTCGGCATAACACACATACGGTCCAAGCTCCTGCCGAATCAACCCCCAACTCCACCGGTTCGACACAATTCCCATCCATCACCGGTCCAACCCCTTTCCCACCATCACCGGACCACCATCACCGGTCCAACCCATTTCCCACCACCAAGACCGGACCAACCCTCAAAGCACCGGTCCAAACCACAACCGGTCTAAACCACAACAGGACCAACCACAACCCCTTCAATACGAACCAAGGTAAGGCCGAACCAAGTGGCTATCTCATCACTGAACCATCCACAACCGGACCAAGCTCCAACCTCTCCAAGCATGGCCGAACCAAGGCTTCGCCGAACCAGAACGCTACCAGGCCAAATTGCTTCAGCCCGAGCCCACCAGCAGCTGTATACATCCAAGACCCCTGCCCCCAGCCTCACTCTATAAATAGAGGGGTAGGGGTACAACAATGGCAGACAAGTTTGAGAGCTCAAGCACGGAAGGAACTTTCAAACTACTTTCATATACTTGTACACAAAGCATTGTACTTGTAATCTGAAAGAAAGAAGATAATAACATATAAAGTGGACGTAGGCACGTTCTGGCCGAACTACTATAAATCTGTGTGTCTTTTACATTTCAGCCCCTGCTTTTTTCATATTTACATAACTCATCTAAATCATTAAGAATCACATAAAACCAACTAAATCTCACGACTTGGAGGTGTTTGCCCATTTTTTGCGCAAACATTTTTGGTGCTTTCATTGAGAGCTTCGAACTCGAAGCTAAAGCTTCCCTCATTCAACCTTCTTTCCCAATAGCACCCTTCGTTGCCTAGGAAACATGACTTCCGGGCCAAGAAAAGACGCCAACAAGGGAAAGAACGTTGCAACCAGCAGCGCTCCAAATCCAGTGGATCCAGATCAAGAGAACCATCCCACTACAGCAGCAGTGCCGCATGTAGATCAGGCAATTCCAATAGCCCCTGCCGCGGAACAACCGGCAGTAATCACTAGAGCAGACCTAGACAAAGTTGTGGTGGAAGTGACTAACCGCTTCGCATCCCAACAAGAAGCTTGGGTTAACCAACTCATGTCACGCTTGAGGGATGTCGAAGAATCCAACCGCAACACTGAATCATGGGGTGAATCTCAATCTGGAGGATCTCGGAGACAGCAAAGGTCTTCCCTCTTCGAGGAAGCCATCAACAGGAACAACAATGATAGGGGCCGCGCCCGGACTCAGCCCGAACTCCGACTCGAGGAAGCGCTTGGAACCGAACCCAGTGGGGGAGGCGCCAGGCGAGGGTCGGATGTAGCTGAGCCAGTCATGCCACCTAATCATAGAAATCCCGCTGAACGGAGCCGAGCTAGAACCCAGCCCGAAGTTGACCCCGTAGAAATGCTCGAAACAGAACCCCAAAGGGGAAGATCAAGGCAGGGGGCAACTGTAGCTGGTCCTAGCATGCATCCGAGCAGCCAGAGGCAACCACTGGATAACGTCAGAAGTGATAGACTATACCATCCCTACAGGTCATCTGGACGAGATCGATCCCGCAGGGAAGAACCAAGTTCATTTCTATCCGCTCCAAATTCTGATGAAAGAATGACGCGTTTATTCAGAGAATACGTCCAACGGGAGCAAAGGGACCGAGGAATAGGCGCTAGGGTCACCAACCCCTTCACCCGCAATATCGAAACTACCATCAACCCCTGGGAATGGAAAATGCCAACCATGGAACCTTACAAGGGAACTTCCGACCCCATCGTACACTTACAGAGATACACCCAGCATATGCTCATGAGCGGAGCAACAGAAGGGGTGTTGTGTAAATGCTTTCCGCTATTCCTAGCAGATCTAGCTACCTCCTGGTTCTGCCATCTACCCCAAGGATCTATCAGCTCATGGGAGATGTTGAAAGAAAGGTTCATTAGCCAGTTCCGCATCCATGTAGAACAACCCAAGGATTCTTATTCTCTATCCAATGTCAAACAGAAATCCGGAGAGACACTACAACAATATCTAACCCGGTTCAACACCGCAGCGGCCGCAGTCCAAGATGCCGATGAGAAGCTCACCCTAATGGCCCTCTGTAGTGGTGTACACCCAGATACCAAGTTCGCTAGAAGACTAACTAAGGAAAAACCAGCTACTTTACCTGATTTCTTCCAGGAAGCTGGAAAGTATATGAGACTCGAAGACGCCGCCACTGAGAGGTAGTCAGGGCAACAAGGTAAGACAACTTCGGACAAGGTTCCCGCTGCAGCTAAGGACACTCGAAGAAATGAATCTAGAGATAATGTTGGGGGCAGGAAGGTTGAAAAACGCCAATATCGACCAGGACCAAGATTTGACTCCAACACTCCTTTGAATGAAACAATCGAAAACATCTTTCTAGCCACTCAGGGCGAAATCGGATACAAGCGCCCCCCGCACAAGAAAGAATCTGATAACGCACTCAAGTCTGGAAAGTTCTGCCGCTTCCACGAATCCCACGGACATGACACCAATGAATGCCACCATCTCCGGGACTTGATCGAAGAACACATCAGAAGAAGAAGGCTGGAACGCTATGTGAAAGGTCAGAACAGGACTCCAACTCCTGCCAATGAGAACTCAAAGCGACCCCTCCCAGAAGTAGGCGGAGGGAATCGCAACACCAGTGGCTCTAGTCAAGAGAAGATAGTGGTCCATACCATCTCGGGAGGACCACACATCGCCGACAGAAGCTGGGCAGAGATGGAAAGATACGGCAAGTCACTTAGAAATGCTGAAGGCTATGTTAACTCCATTATGGAAGAACGCCACCCGAAACGGAAAGAGAGTGACGACATCGTATTCAGTAGGCGTGATTTAGAAGGAAGACAGTATCCACATATGGATCCCATGGTCATCTCTGTCTGGTTCGGTCCAGCTAAAGTTTTGCGAATTCCAATAGACACAGGAAGCTCCGTAAATATCCTATTCAAGCATGCTTTCAACAAAATGAAGCTGTCAATGAAGGATGTGTCTCCCTGCAACAAACCCCTGCACGGTTTCACTGGGGATGCGAAAATGCCCCTCAGGCAACTTGACCTCTTCGTCGAAATAGGAAGTCATCTCCGCTCCGTTGTGCGAAAACAAACGTTCGTACTAATAGAAAACCACTCGGCCTACAACGCCTTCTTGGGAAAACCAGCCTTATCTGACTTCCAAATTGTCCTAGCCCCGTGGTGCCTAAAGATGAAATTCCCAACAGATAACGGAATAGGAGAAGTTGAAGGAGATCAAGACGCCGCTCGAGATTGCTATGTAACTGAACTTCGCAATAACCGTAGAAAGAATAAAGGGAAAGATGCAGAGACTACTCTCTGCATGAAAAGCTTGGAAGCATAGCAACTAAATAAAGCCCCTCCTCTTCGATACACCAGCGATCCTTTCAATGAACTAGACCCCAGGGATAAGGAGGAGGAGGCTACCGCTGAGCCTGTAGAGGCCAGGGAATTCGTATCTGTAGACAAACATGATTCAAATAGACTATTAAAAATAGGATCTCAGCTAAAAACAGAAATAAAGGATCAACTCATTGACTTTCTCCGCCACAACTTAGATGTATTTGCATGGACACATGCCGATATGACAGGAATCTCCCCAGACATAGCATGCCACATGCTGAACATCGATCCCACCAAGGTACGGATAAAGCAGAAAAAGAGAAGCATGGGAGCAGAACAATCAGCAGCCCTCGATGAGGAAGTAAAGAACCTACTAGCTAATGACTTCATACGAGAAGCCATCTACCCAGAATGGATCGCTAACCCGGTACTAGTAAAGAAAGCTAATGGGAAGTGGCGAACATGCATTGATTTCTCCAACTTAAATGACGCTTGCCCGAAAGACTGCTTCCCGCTCCCCCGAATCGATTAACTTGTGGACAGCACAGCCGGGCACGAACTTTTATCTTTTATGGATGCATACTCCGGATACAACCAGATTCCCATGCACGCTCCCGACCAAGACCACACTAGCTTCATCACTGACCGGGGATTATATTGTTACAAAGTCATGCCTTTTGGACTCAAAAATGCCGGAGCTACCTATCAGCGCCTCGTCAACAAGATGTTCGCGGAATTAATAGGACGAACTATGGAAGTATATGTGGATGACATGTTGGTAAAGTCCAGGAGAGCCGACGATCATGTAAGCCACCTGGGCGAGATGTTTCAGGTACTTCGCCGATATGGAATGAAGCTGAATCCTCTAAAGTGCTCCTTCGGAGTGTCATCGGGAAAATTCTTAGGATTCATCGTCCATGCCAGAGGAATTGAAGCAAACCATGAACAAATCCGGGCTCTAAAAGAAATAAGGATACCTTCCACTCAAAAAGAAATGCAGAGCCTAAACGGAAAGGTGGCCGCCCTAAGCAGATTCATTTCCAAAGCAACTGACAAGTGCGTCCCTTTCTTCGAAGCTCTCAAGAAAGACAAACGAAAGTTCGAGTGGACCAATGAATGCTTAAAAGCCTTCCTTAACCTGATCGAACACCTTCAGAGACTACCAGTACTCTCAACTCCAAACGAAGGCGAAGAGCTATACCTATACCTCGCTGTATCATCTCATGCTCTAAGCGTTGCCTTGGTAAGAGAAGAGGACCGCACACAACGCCCGGTATACTTTATAAGTAAGTGGTTTACAGGGGCAGAAGCCAGATATCCTAAACTTGAGAAATTGGCATATTTTTTGTTGATCGCGTCACGAAAACTGCGACACTACTTCCAATCTCACTCCATCAGAGTTCTAACCGATCAACCACTAAGACAGGTGCTCCATCGTCCCGACACCTCTGGACGACTCCTCAAATGGTGCATTGAACTAAGTCAGTATGATGTCACCTACCATCCTCGCACCGCTATCAAGGGGCAAGCCATGGCCGATTTCATTACCGAATTCACTACCAACGAAGGCAAGGATCAATTTGAAATAGCAAAAAACATCAAGTGGAACCTCTTTGTAGATGGAGCATCGAACGAACAAGGCTCGGGGGCAGGTATTGTGATAATCACCCCCAGGGGAAGAAAGCTGTACTATGCATTAAGGTTCGAATTCGCGGCCACTAACAACGATGCGGAGTATGAGGCAGTAATAGCGGGATTGGAGCTTGCCTTAGAAATTGGAGTCAATTCTTTATGTCTTCATAGTGATTCTCAACTTATCGTAAACCAAGTACTAGGAGAGTTCCAGACACGAGGAGAATGACTCACAGCATATCTAAAGAAAACCAAACTGTTGCTCGATCAATTGGACCATTATCTAATCAAACACATTCCTCGAGAAGATAACCAAGAGGCCGATGAACTAGCAAAGCAAGCTAGTATGAAGAATAGCACCATTTCCGGAGCACTAGCCATCTCAAGGCAGCTAGCCCCAAGTTTCGAACAAGTGAATCTGATAACTGCAATTGAAGAAGGAACTTGGATGACTCCTATCCGAAAATATTTGCAGGACGGCACACTACCAGACAAACGTGATGAAGTCAGGAGAATTTTGAGGAAAGCTCCCCACTACAAAATACAAGAAGGCATCCTCTATCGGCGTAGCTTCTCTAGCCCCTTATTCAGATGCGTCGCTGGAAGGGAAGCCAAGGAAATCTTATTCAACATCCATCAAGGAAGTTGCGGAGATCACACTGGAGGGCAAACTCTGGCGAAAAAGATACTCCGATATGGATATTACTGGCCCACACTAAACAAAGACGCCTTAGACTTCGTCAAGAGATGCGACAGATGTCAGAAATTTGCCAAGATTCCTCGACTACCCACAAATGAGATTACTCAAATGACCAGCCCTTGGCCCTTTGCTGTATGGGGAATTGATTTAATTGGCGAACTGCCAACGGGCAGAGGCGGAGCCAAATATGCTATAGTGGCAGTCGATTATTTCACCAAATGGGTGGAAGCGGAAGCCCTAAATAAAATATCTTCAGCAAAAGTTATCAACTTCTTGATCAAAAATATTCTGTGCAGGTACGGAGTACCACTCAAGATCATATCGGACAACGGATTCCAATTTGACAGCGAAGAATTCGCCGACTGGTGCCAAGAGCGTGGAATTCATAAAAGCTTATCATCAGTAGTTTATCCTCAGGCGAATAGACAAGTCGAAGCTGTCAACAAAATTCTCAAAACCCTAATCAAGAAGAAACTTGAAAAGTCAAAAGGCGCTTGGGTGGACGAACTTCCTACGGCACTTTGGGCCTACCGCACATCTTTCAGAACATCAACGGGACATACTCCTTTCTCTTTGGCATACTGATCGGAGGCAATGCTCCTTGTTGAGACTATTGTTCCTTCCCACCGTAGGATCCACTACAATCCAGAAGAAAACGAAGAACTCCTCCTCATGTCTTTGGATCTGATTGAGGAAAGGAGGAACGATGCAGCACTCAAAGCAGCAGCTCACAAACAAAAAGTGGCAGCACTATACAACTCCAAAGTCAAGCATCTCATCTTACAAGAAGGAGATCTTGTCCTCAGGCGAATCTTTCCGCGCCCCGGGGCACTGGACCCCATCTGGGACGGACCATATGTAATTCATAAAGATCTCCACAACGGAGCTTATATTTTTTCAACAGTGGACGGAGAGGTGTTCCAGAGGGCATGGAACATCCGACACCTCCGTCGATACTTTTCTTAACTTGTACTGCCTATATGAAGTGAATTAACAAAGAGAATCCGTGGACGTAGGCACTTTCATGCCGAACCACTTTAAAAAATCTTGTCTCTTTTTAACTTGTTCCTTTATATCTTGGCTGCTTGTTAAGCTTTATCCTTTTCTGTTGAACAAAATCCTATGGCATCTCCACTCAAGACGCACCACGGCCTCATCTGGACAAGGCCTAACAGGTACGCTACGATTCTATGCACTCGCCAATGAGACTCTTTTGCTCCAGCATCCCTCTGCTGCGGGTTAACTCATTGCTCGCGACTGACCTCAAAGCCAACTGTAATGAGCCGATTATAAGTCATCATAAAGGCCGACTATAGCCGATGGCAGCTCATTACGGCGTTCGGCTCGCCGGCAACTGTGAACCTACTTTAAGCCCCAACATAAGGTGTGGCCAGCCAGGGGTAGTTCACGGCCAAAGGCACCCACGCTAGCCGACCACGATAAATCGAATAATACCCACAATTACGGACCATAATGGTTCGGGTAGTTACCGTGCGCGATCTCGTCTCCGATGTGTCTTAAATACGGCTGTGGTAAAAAAAGAAAACTCCCCGCGGAGGCGTAAGATGGGTGACAAATGTCTCCAAGACCCACAGCTAGGGAAAGTGACTACAAAACCCGTTTGCCACGAACTTAAGCACATCGACGGCCTTCCGTGACTGGAAGTTTTACTTTTCCCATATTTCCATTTCATTTAAATACGTTTCTCCTATCCTGTATAACAAACTCTAAAGTACAGGAAACCAAATAGGGAGCATTCACTCATGAGAATCTAAGCCTGCGTACTGGGTGGTAAGGTACTCAGCTATATCCATGATCAGTTACACAAGACGCTCAAAGCTACCACCTGCCACTAAAACATGAAGGGCGGTACTCTCTTCTCTTGTACATAAATATGTAACTATAGCTTATTCATACGTCACACTAACATTGCAAAACATGAAATTATATTTCGAGCAACAGCTTAACATCAAACACAACTAAAATCACAGGCATATGCATACTTCTCACGCACCACATCAAAATGACAACAACATTTAAACATAACAAAATCAGCTTATGTCATAAAATCACATAAAGCTATTCTTTGCAAATAATATTATTACAGTCACATCAATGTTTTGGACTAACATAAACAGCGATAAAGGGAAATAAAAAGGTGGTCAAATCCGGACAAGTAACCAGCTGCGTCCACACTTCGCTCTCATCCTACCAACTCCCCCAAGCCTACTTGGCCGCAGGGTCGGAGCTCCCAGCGTGTTGATCGGAAGTTCCACCTGTCCAATTCAGAAGAAGAATTCACTAAACAAACGATAAACGAACAAGTTATGGAAACCCAGAAAGAAAAGGAAAAGAGAAGAATAACTCACCAGCATCCGCCGCTTGATCCTCATCCTCCAGTTGCACACCCGCTTCCTGCGCAGCAAGCAACCGCATCCTCTCCTTCACCGCCGCTTGCTCTTCTTTCGAGAACTGAGCAATGACCACATCTAGACTAAAAGCCACTCCACCTTCCTTACCCGCATTGACCCTGGCCTCCTCTAAAGCCCGAAGATATATCTTGGCCATGACCCAGGGATAGTCATCCATCCAAGACAAGCTGCCCTCCTTCCAAGTGCGGAAGTACATGTCCTGCAGCATCTCGTCCATCATCCCCTCATTCTCCTCAAACTCCCTCACCCGGGCCTCGGAAACCTGCAACTTGGCGACAGCGACATCCCTCACTGATCGGTATCTCAAGCAGTCAGCCTGGAGAGACCTCCTCATCTCCTCCATCTCCTCCTTTAACTTGACTTGAGCCATCTCCGCGGCCTCAAGCCTCCCAGACAACTCCTCTACCTGCTCGAGATCCGCATTCCGAACCTCATCCACTGTCGCAATGGCCATGTCGATCCGCTCCTTACAGGCGGCCTCCATCTTCCGTAGTTCTGCCCTACTAGCCTTTTCCATGGTCTCTTTCAGCCGCCTGGAGGCTTCCTTGTGCTGAGAAATCTGAATGGCTTGACCGGCAAGCTGTTCGGCCCGATCGACAACCTTTAGCCGCAACCGAATATTATCACTCCCAATCTCCTCCCCGGCCTTGACCAATTGAGCATGATGCTCCATTAACTTCTTGGTCTCTTCAGCCACCCGATCGATATTAGCATTGGCATCGTCTCCCATGGTAACTACCCGAGTAGTAAGCAGACCAAGATCTAGGGACTTGGCCTCATCTAGCACTCGTACCATGGGGTTGCGGGGAAGAAGGTGCTCACCCGTGGCCTCATCAAATAAAATATCCCGAGAGCTTGGGTCTAAATCAGGATGACCGGTAAAGGGGTCGCGAGGCACGTCAGGACGCCTTATACGGATAACAGTGGGATTCTTAGAAGGAGGTGGAGGGGGGATAAACTCCGTGCTCTCCTCCGTGGTATCACGAGGAGGCTGAACAGGAAGCTGCGGACCAGGGGAAGGCTCAAATAAGGAACGACTCCTCTTCTTTTTCTGAATGCTCTCTTCAATGGCACCAAGAAGAGGACGGCATCTGACCACGTCCCCAGGACGACCAGTAAGAGGCTTCGGCTTATCAGAAGTTCTCATCAACTTGAATTGTTCAAGGCGGTGTTGAATGTCTGACGTTTTAGCCGCCTGGCCTGCCCCTGGAGTAAAAAACAAGTGTTATGAACATACGATGATCCATTATTCAAGAAACATGTTAAGTTAAAAAGAAAGAAAAAGTGAGAATGCACATCTATTATACAAACCCTGCGGAGGAGTGGGATACTGCAATAAGTCCTGAATCTCATTCCAGGACGGAAGTGAACCATAAAATATTTCTAAGTCCCTATCGTAAATGTAATCGACAGAGGACAAAAGTTCACCATGCACCGCCGGAGTCACCCTGGCTGAGGAGCCCTTAGGGGATAGATCGGCACCAGCCCCGACCTTGCCAGTCTCCTTCGCCTTCTCCGCTTCCGATTCTCCCTCCGATTCCCCGAAGGCCTGGCAGAGAGCCTCATCCAGTTCAGGGTCTTGCCCAGAGGTTAAGGCACCAGCACCACTACCACCCTGACCATCTCCATCTCCTCCGCCCTCCGACTCTCCTTCCATATCGCCTCCTTCGCCCTCTTCCACACCTTCCTCCTCCGGGATGATCGGGCAAGTACTAGGAGAGGGGCCCTCAGACTCCTTAAGCTTCTTGCCTCCCACGACGGGATGTTGTGCAAAGGGCTTCCTCTTGCCACTCTTCACCGTGGCCCCCTCCTTAGCTTTAGCAGCTTTCTCCTCAGCCGTGTCCCTCTGCTTAACCACGGACTGGTGCGGCTGAATCAAGTTGTACTCCAGGAGGGTAGCGTTCCTGATCAGGAACGAAGCCGACCTGTCCCGTGCGGGAATGGCCTTTATTTCAGCAGCTATCCGCGCCAAAAAATCATCTACCACGACTGCAATGCCACCTGTCGCTAGCAAGAAATAGAAGCGTGTCAGAAGAAGCACTACAGTCAGAACATGGAAAATATAAGTGAAATTCATTTTAAAGCCGGAAGTGAAAAGGCGGAAAGAAACAGAATCGTCCTTGATAAAAAACCATTCTTTCTTGAACATGGTAAACTTTGAATATAAGTCCAAGACCGGTTTGAAGGGCACGGCCGCTTCTAGACTAATATACGGAGACCCCTTCTTGTAGCCTCTCAGGTTATACAAATATCGAATTTCCCGGTTAGAAGGAGGGCGCCCGTACCTCCTCTGTAAGATAACGAAAAGGCTCACCAAAATGGCATAAGAGTTCGGCTGGAGCTGGAATGGAGCCACCTTCAAATGTGTGGTAAAGCTAACTATCCAGGCATTGATAGGAGGGATAGCATCACACATGCAATGATATCTGCTGTAAGCAAAGTAGCCTTCGGGGGGATTATACGGCATCACTCCATCTCCCGGCAACAGCATGCGAGCCGTGTCTATCCCGAAGGAACGGGATATAACATCAAGTTGCTCCTCCTTTAGGGAGCTAGGAAAGCAATCGGGAGGGGAGACCAGAAGTTCCTGGGGACCGTACCCATCCACTAACGACCTCGGGGCAGGCCCATGTGGCACCGGTCTTGGTTGGGCTGGAGGCACGGAGGAGGATGACTCTCCTTTACCTTTAGATTTCTTTTTATCCGATCGGGTTTCCGCTTTGCGAGACATTTATCTGCAGCACAAGAAAAACACGGTGTTAGAATAAGAAGTATAGAACATAAACAAGCAAGTATCTAAAGCAATCGTATAAAAGCCTAAGATTTCGCTTAAGATTCAAATTTCCGAGTCTCATTCGGTATATGCCTCATTCGGTAGTTCCATTCGGCATTGGAAGTTCATCCGGTATACGAGTCCACTCGGCTATGCAAGCACACATTTTCATTCGGCAGTAAAAAAGCCTTCGTGTTTATTCGGCATCAAATTTATTCGGCAGTAAAGTTCATTCGGCAAAGATATATACCTGATTCGGTAAAAGCTTGATTCGGCAAAGAGTTGATTCGGCTAGAGATTGATTCGGCTCTCGTTGGTTCGGTAAGGAATAACTAAGGGGGGGTAGCCCCTATATATAGACGAGCGAAGGAGCACCGGACCAACCGGTTCGGCATACCGGACCAAACGAAAGCCGAATGAAGCTATCCAAACCAGCGAAGACCAGAAGCAGGGGGCATGCAAAGCGCCTCACTCAGATAAGTACCGGACTCTAGGATCTACTGATAAAATAGAGATTGTGATAACGATGAATAAGTAGTAAATCTCCCACTAACATGGGTTAATCATTTACACATGTACGCGACCACAAACGGTCCACAGACATGCTCTGAATGGCTATTGACCCTACCGTCGTGAGAATTTACACTTTGACATCCTTTTAAAACTCATCGGTTGAATGGATATTTGGTTCTGATAATTCTGAAATGGCTAAGCTACTTACACATGTACGGGGTTGCAAACGATCCTTAGGCATGCTCTGAGCTGGCGATAAACCATCTTCGCAAACGATCCAGGGACCCACTCGAACGTAAACCTGGCATCAATAATGCTAAGCCCCCTCGGGGCACACCTACTCGCCTCGAACGGCACCCGACCTCGAACGGTCGTCATTTGAAATCACATTAAAACCGTAAATTCCTTTGTAGGACATCAGCAGGATACGAACATCCTGCTCATGGCATTACAAAACAAACTTTCTTATCGCAGGGAAACAAAGCGCGACACATGCAAGCACGTGCCCCACTTTGGGGGGCAAATGTTGGGCGAATTTTCACCCAGAAGATCTCGAGACCGAGAAGCGTCAGTTTCACCCGGTTTCGCAACCTCCATTCCATCCGGTTCCTAAGTCCATTCGGCATTTCAAGCAAAATCTCATTCGGCAATACAAGCAAAGTTTCATTCGGCATAACACACATACGGTCCAAGCTCCTGCCGAATCAACCCCCAACTCCACCGGTCCGACATAATTTCCATCCATCACCGGTCCAACCCCTTTCCCACCATCACCGGACGACCATCACCGGTCCAACCCATTTCCCACCACCAAGACCGGACCAACCCTTAAAGCACCGGTCCAAACCACAACCGGTCCAAACCACAACCGGACCAACCACAACCCCTTCAATACCGAACCAAGGTAAGGCCGAACCAAGTGGCTATCTCATCACTGAACCATCCACAACCGGACCAAGCTCCAACCTCTCCAAGCATGGCCGAACCAAGGCTTCGCCGAACCAGAACGCTACCAGGCCAAATTGCTTCAGCCCGAGCCCACCAACAGCTGTATACATCCAAGACCCCTTCCCCCAGCCTCACTCTATAAATAGAGGGGCAGGGGTACAACAATGGCAGACAAGTTTGAGAGCTCAAGCACGGAAGGAACTTTCAAACTACTTTCATATACTTGTACACAAAGCATTGTAATGTAATCTGAAAGAAAGAAGATAATAACATATAAAGTGGACGTAGGCACGTTCTGGCCGAACCACTATAAATCTGTGTGTCTTTTACATTTCAGCCCCTGCTTTTTTCATATTTACATAACTCATCTAAATCATTAAGAATCACATAAAACCAACTAAATCTCACGACTTGGAGGTGTTTGCCCATTTTTTGCCGTCAACGGATTTGAGGTCCTTCAGCCGTCAACGGATGGACTAATGCCCAAAAATGACAACCCAAATGTCAATTGGGTCTCGTAAGTTTTTTACCCTTCGTTTTTTCGACACGTGGAATTTTATGGTAAAACGGGATTATGGCGGCTGGTCTTCGATTTACCATTGCTGTAGAGTGGTGCACCATGATACTGTTCTATTTCAAATCCATTCACGCATTTCTAGAAGTCGTACGGCACCGTTACGCCATTTCGGACGGATGTTGCACCTTGCACCGTGGATGTTGCACCCTGCAGATATCGATTATTCGGACGGCCATAACTTCTGGCTCGTTTAGAGTTACGGGAGCCATAACTTGTCAAAACGAAGGCCTCGATGAGTTCTACGGCTTTGACAGCTTTCAGCCGTCAACAGATAGATTAATGCCCAAAAAGGGCAACTCGAATCTCAATCGGGTCTCGTAAGTTTTTTACCCTTCCTTTCTTCGACACGTGGATTTTTACGGTAAAACGGGATTACCATGGCTGGTCTTCGATTTACCATCGCTGGAGAGTGGTACACCATGGTACTGTTCCGTTTCAAATACATGCATGCATTTCCAAAAGTCATACGACACAGTTTCGCCATTTCGGACGGATGTTGCACCTTGCACCGTGGATGTTGCACCCTGTAGATACCGATTATTCGGACGGCCATAACTTCTGGCTCGTTTAGAGTTACGGAAGCCATAACCTGTCAAAACGAAGTCCTCGATGAGTTCTACGGCTTTGACAGCTTTCAGCCGTCAACGGATAGATTAATGCCCAAAAAGGACAACCCGAATCTCAATGAGGTCTCGTAAGCTTTCTACCCTTCGTTTTTTCGACACGTGGATTTTTGGGGTAAAACGGGATTACGGTGGCTGATCTTCGATTTACCATTGCTGGAGAGTGGTGCACCATGGTATTGTTCTGTTTCAAATCCATGCACGCATTTCTAAAAGTCGTACGGCACTGTTTCGCCATTTCAGACGGATGTTGCACCTTGCACCGTGGATGTTGCACCCTGTAGATAACGATTATTCGGACTGCCATAACTTCTGGCTCGTTTAGAGTTACATGAGGCATAACCTGTCAAAATAAAGGCCTCGATGAGTTCTACGGCTTTGACAGCTTTCAGCCTTCAACGGATAGATTAATACCCAAAAAGGACAACCCGCATGTCAATCGGGTCTCGTAAGTTTTTTACCCTTCGTTTTTTCTACACGTGGATTTTTACGGTAAAACGGGATTACGGTGGCTGGCCTTCGATTTACCATCGCTGGAAAGTGGTTCACCATGGTACTGTTCTGTTTCAAATCCATGTGCGCATTTCTAAAAGTCGTACGACACGGTTTGGCCATTTCGGACGGATGTTGCACCTTGCACCGTGGATGTTGCACCCTGTAGATATCGATTATTCGGACGACCATAACTTCTGGCTCATTTAGACTTACGGGAGGCATAACCTGTCAAAACGATGGCCTCGATGAGTTCTACGGCTTTGACGCTTTCAGCCGTCAACGGATAGATTAATGCCCAAAATGGACAACCCGAATGTCAATCGGGTCTCGTAAGTTTTTTACCCTTCGTTTTTTTGACACGTGGATTTTTACGGTAAAACAGGATTACGGTGGCTGGTCTTCGATTTACCATCGCTGGAGAGTGGTGCACCATGGTACTGTTCAGTTTCAAATCCATGCATGCATTTCTAAAAGTCGTACGACACTGTTTCGCCATTTCGGACGGATGTTGCACCGTGCACCGTGGATGTTGCACCCTGTAGATATCGATTATTCGGACGGCCATAACTACTGGCTCGTTTAGAGTTACGGGAGCCATAACCAGTCAAAACGAAGGCCTCGATGAGTTCTACGGCTTTGACAACTTTCAGCCATCAACGGATAGATTAATGCCCAAAAAGGACAACCCGAATGTCAATAATGTCTCGTAAGTTTTTTACCCTTCGTTTTTTCGACACGTGGATTTTTACGGTAAAACGGGATTACGGTGGCTGGTCTTCGATTTACCATCGCTGGAGAGTGCTGCACCATGTTACTATTTTGTTTCAATCCATGCACGCATTTCTAAAAGTCGTACGACACTGTTTCGCCATTTTGGACGAATGTTGCACCTTGCACCGTGAATGTTGCACCCTGTTGATATCGATTATTCGGACGGCCATAACTTCTGGCTCGTTTAGAGTTACGGGAGGCATAACCTGTCAAAACGAAGGCCTCGATGAGTTCTACGGCTTTGACAGCTTTCAGCCGTCAACGGATAGATTAATGCCCAAAAAGGACAACCCGAATGTCAATCGGGTCTCGTAAGTTTTTTACACTTCGTTTTTTCGACACGTGGATTTTTATGGTAAAACGGGATTACGGTGGCTGGTCTTCGATTTACCATCGCTGGAGAGTGGTCCACCATGGTATTGTTCTATTTCAAATCCATGCATGCATTTCTAAAAGTCGTACGGCACTGTTTCGCCATTTCAGACGGATGTTGCACCTTGCACCGTGGATGTTGCACCCTGTAAATATCGATTATTCGGACGACCATAACTTCTGGCTTGTTTAGAGTTACGGGAGGCATAACCTGTCAAAACGAAGGCCTCGATGAGTTCTACGGATTTGACGGCTTTCACCTGTCAACGGATGGACTAATGCCCAAAAAGGACAACCCGAATGTCAATCTGGTCTCGTAAGTTTTTTACCCTTCGTTTTTTCGACACGTGGATTTTTATGGTAAAACGGGATTACGGTGGCTAGTCTTCGATTTACCATCGCTGGAGAGTAGTGCACCATGATACTGTTCTGTTTCAAATCCATGCACGCATTTCTAAAAGTCGTACGGCACTGTTTCGCCATTTCGGACGGATGTTGCACCTTGCACCGTGGATGTTGCACCCTGTAGATATCGATTATTCGGACGGCCATAACTTCTGGCTCGTTTAGAGTTACAGGAGGCATAACCTGTCAAAACGAAGGCCTCGATGAGTTCTACGGCTTTGACAGCTTTCAGCCGTCAACGGATAGATTAATGCCCAAAAAGGACAACCCGAATGTCAATCGGTTCTCGTAAGTTTTTTACACTTCGTTTTTTCGACACGTGGATTTTTACGGTAAAACGGGATTACGGTGGCTGGTCTTCGATTTACCATCGCTGGAGAGTGGTGCACCATGGTACTGTTCTGTTTCAGAATCATGCACGCATTTCTAAAAGTCGTACGACACTGTTTCGCCATTTCGGACGGATGTTGCACCTTGCATCCTGGATGTTGCACCCTGTAGATATCGATTATTCGGACGGCCATAACTTCTGGCTTGTTTATAGTTGCGGGAGGCATAACCTGTCAAAACGAAGGCCTCGATGAGTTCTACGGATTTGATGGCTTTCAGCTGTCAACGGATGGACTAATGCCCAAAAAGGACAACCCGAATGTCAATCTGGTCTCGTAAGTTTTTTACCCTTCGTTTTTTCAACACGTGGATTTTTACGGTAAAACGGGATTACCGTGGCTGTTCTTCGATTTACCATCTCTTTAGAGTAATGCACCATGGTACTATTCCGTTTCAAATCCATGCAAACATTTCTAAAAGTCATACGGCACTGTTTCGCCATTTCGGACGGATGTTGCACCTTGCACCGTGGATGTTGCACCTTGGACACGTGGATTTTTGCGGAAAAACGGGATTACTGTGGCAGGTCTTCGTTTTACCATCGTTGGAGAGTGTTGCACCATGGTACTGTTCTGTTTCAATCCATGCACGCATTTCTAAAGGCCGTACGGCACTGTTTCGCCATTTCGGACGGATGTTGCACCTTGCACCGTGGATGTTGCACCCTGTAGATATCGATTATTCGGACGGCCATAACTTCTGGCTCGTTTAGAGTTACGGGAGGCATAACCTGTCAAAACGAAGGCCTCGATGAGTTCTACGGCTTTGACAGCTTTCAGCCGTCAACGGATAGATTAATGCCCAAAAAGGACAACCCGAATGTCAATCGGGTCTCGTAAGTGTTTTACACTTCGTTTTTTCGACACGTGGATTTTTACGGTAAAACGGGATTACGGTGGCTGGTCTTCGATTTACCATCGCTGGAGAGTGGTGCACCATGGTACTGTTCTATTTCAAATCCATGCACGAATTTCTAAAAGTTGTACGACAATGTTTCGCCATTTCGGACGAATGTTGCACCTTGCACCGTGGATGTTGCACCCTGTAGATATCGATTATTCGGACGGCCATAACTTCTAGCTCGTTTAGAGTTACGGGAGCCATAACCTATCAGAACGAAGGCCTCGATGAGTTCTATGGCTTTGACAGCTTTCAGCCGTCAACGGATAGATTAATGCCCAAAAAGGACAACCCGAATATCAATCGGGTCTCGTAAGTTTTTTACCCTTCGTTTTTTCGACACGTGGATTTTTACGGTAAAACAGGATTACGGTGGCTAGACTTCGATTTACCATCGCTGGAGAGTGGTGCACCATGATACTGTTCTATTTCAAATCCATGCACGCAATTCTAAAATTCGTACGGCACCGTTTCGCCATTCCGGACGGATGTTGCACCTTGCACCGTGGATGTTGCACCCTGTAGATATCGATTATTCGGACGGCCATAACTTCTGGCTGGTTTAGAGTTACGGGAGCCATAACCTGTCGAAACGAAGGCCTCGATGAGTTCTACGGCTACGACAGCTTTCAACCGTCAGTGGATAGATTAATGCCCAAAAAGGACAATCCGAATCTCAATCGGGTCTCGTAAGTTTTTTACCCTTCGTTTTTTCGACACGTGGATTTTTACGGTAAAACCGGATTACGGTGGCTGGCCATCGATTTACCATCGCTGGAGAGTGGTGCACCATGGTACTGTTCTATTTCAAATCCATGCACGCATTTCGAAAAGTCGTACGACACCGTTTCGCCATTTCGGACGGATGTTGCACCTTGCACCGTGGATGTTGCACCCTGTAGATATCGATTATTCGGACGGCCATAACTTCTGGCTTGTTTAAAGTTACGGGAGGCATAACCTGTCAAAACGAAGGCCTCGATGAGTTCTACAGCTTTGATAGCTTTCGGGCGTCAACGAATAGATTAATGCCCAAAAAGGACAACCCGAATCTCAATCGGGTCTCGTAAGTTTTTTACCCTTCGTTTTTTCGACACGTGGATTTTTACGGTAAAACAAGATTACGGTGGCTAGTCTTCGATTTACCATCGCTGGAGAGTGGTGCACCATGGTACTGTTCCGTTTCAAATCCATGCACGCATTTCTAAAAGTCGTACGGCACTGTTTCGCCATTTCGGACGGATGTTGCACCTTCCACCGTGGATGTTGCACCCTGTGGATATCGATTATTCGGACGGCCATAACTTCTGGCTCGTTTAGAGTTATGGGAGCCATAACCTGTCAAAACGAAGGCCTCGATGAGTTCTACGGCTTTGACAGCTTTCAGCCGTCGACGGATAGATTAATGCCCAAAAGGACAACCCGAATCTCAATCGGGTCTCGTAAGTTTTTTACCCTTCGTTTTTTGGACACGTGGATTTTTG
The DNA here is from genome assembly GCA_030765085.1 of Allium cepa. Classification (NCBI taxonomy): domain Eukaryota; kingdom Viridiplantae; phylum Streptophyta; class Magnoliopsida; order Asparagales; family Amaryllidaceae; genus Allium; species Allium cepa. The sequence goes on from CM060930.1 coordinate 249,653,891, forward strand.
CGGAAAAACGGGATTACTGTGGCAGGTCTTCGATTTACCATCGCTGGAGAGTGGTGCACCATGGTACTGTTCCATTTCAAATCCATGCACGCATTTCTAAAAGTCGTACGACACTGTTTCGCCATTTCGGACGGATGTTGCACCTTGTACCGTGGATGTTGCACCCTGTAGATATCGATTATTCGGGCGGCCATAACTACTGGCTCGTTTAGAGTTACGGGAGCCATAACCAGTCAAAACGAAGGCCTCGATGAGTTCTACGGCTTTGACTGCTTTCAGCCGTCAACGGATAGATTAATGCCCAAAAAGGACAACCCGAATGTCAATCGGGTCTCGTAAGTTTTTTACCCTTCATTTTTTCGACGCGTGGATTTTTACAGTAAAACGGGATTACGGTGGCTTGTCTTCGATTTACCATCGCTGGAGAGTGGTGCACCATGGTACTGTTCTGTTTCAAATCCATGCACGCATTTCTAAAAGTCGTACGACACTGTTTCGCCATTTCGGACGGATGTTGCACCTTGCACCGTGGATGTTGCACCCTGTAAATCGATTATTCGGACGGCCATAACTTCTAGCTCGTTTAGAGTTACGGGAGGCATAACCTGTGAAAACGAAGGCCTCGATGAGTTCTATGGCTTTGACTGCTTTCAGCCGTCACCGAATAAACTAATGCCCAAAAAGGACAATCCGAATGTCAATCGGGTCTCGTAAGTTTTTTACACCTCGTTTTTTCGACACATGGATTTTTACGGTAAAACGGGATTACGGTGGCTGGTCTTCGATTTACCATCGCTGGAGAGTGGTGCACAATGGTACTTCAAATCCATGCATGCATTTCTAAAAGTCGTACGGCACTGTTTTGCCATTTCGGACGGATGTTGCAGCTTGCACCGCGGATGTTGCACCCTGTAGATATCGATTATTCGGTCGGCCATAACTTCTGGCTCGTTTAGAGTAACGGGAGGCTTAACCTGTCAAAACGAAGGCCTCGATGACTTCTACGGATTTGATGGCTTTCAGCCGTCAACGGATGGACTAATGCCCAAAAAGGACAACCCGAATGTCAATCGGGTCTCGTAAGTTTTTTACCCTTCGTTTTTTCGACACGTGGATTTTTATGGTAAAACGGGATTACGGTGGCTGGTCTTCGATTTACCACCGCTGCAGAGTGGTGCACCATGATACTGTTCTTTTTCAAATTCATGCACGCATTTCTAAAAGTCGTACGGCACCGTTTCGCCATTTCGGATGGATGTTGCAACTTGCACCGTGGATGTTGCACCCTATAGATATTGATTATTAGGATGGCCATAACTTCTGGCTCGTTTAGAGTTACGGGAGCCATAACCTGTCAAAACGAAGGCCTCGATGAGTTCTACGGATTTGATTGCTTTCAGCCGTCAACGGATAGATTAATGCCCAAAAAGGGCAAGCCGAATCTCAATCGGGTCTCGTAAGTTTTTTACCCTTCGTTTTTTCGACACGTGGATTTTTACGGTAAAACGGGATTACCGTGGCTGGTCTTCGATTTACCATCGCTGGAGAGTGGTGCACCATGGTACTGTTCCGTTTCAAATCCATGCTCGCGTTTCTAAAAGTCGTACGACACTGTTTCGCCATTTCGGACGGAGGTTGCACCTTGCATCGTGGATGTTGCACCCTGTAGATATCGATTATTCGAACGGCCATAACTTCTGGCTAGTTTAGAGTTACGGGAGCCATAACATGTCAAAACGAAGTCCTCGATGAGTTCTACGGCTTTGACAGCTTTCAGCCATCAACGGATTGATTAATGCCCAAAAAGGACAACCCGAATCTCAATCGGGTCTCGTAAGTTTTTCACCCATCGTTTTTCGAATAGTGGATTTTTACGGTAAAATGGGATTACCGTGGCTGGTCTTCGATTTTCCATCACTTTAGAGTAATGCACCATGCTACTGTTCCGTTTCAAATCCATGCTAACATTTCTAAAAGTCATACGGCACTTTTCGCCATTTCGGACGGATGTTGCACCCTGTAGATATCGATTATTCGGACGACCATAACTTCTGGCTCGTTTAGAGTTACGGAAGCCATAACCTGTCAAAACGAAGGCCTCGATGAGTTCGACGGCTTTGACAGCTTTCAGCCATCGACGGATAGATTAATGCCCAAAAGGACAACCCGAATGTCAATCGGGTCTCGTAAGCTTTTTACCCTTCGTTTTTTCGACACGTGGATTTTTACGGTAAAACGGGATTACGGTGGCTGGTCTTCGATTTACCATTGCTGGAGAGTGGTGTACCATTGTACTGTTCTATTTCAAATCCGTGCACGCATTTCTAAAAATCGTACGGCACTGTTTCGCCGTTTCGGACGGATGTTGCACCTTGCACGGTGGATGTTGCACCCTATAGATATCGATTATTCGGACGGCTATAACTTCTGGCTCGTTTAGAGTTACAGGAGGCATAACCTGTCAAAACGAATGCCTCGATGAGTTCTACGGCTTTGACAGCTTTCAGCCGTCAACGGATAGATTAATGCCCAAAAAGGACAACCCGAATGTCAATCGGGTCTCGTAAGTTTTTTACACTTCGTTTTTTCGACACGTGGATTTTTACGGTAAAACGGGATTACGGTGGCTGGTCTTCGATTTACCATCGCTGGAGAGTGGTGCACCATGGTACTGTTCTATTTCAAATCCATGCACGCATTTCTAAAAGTCGTACGGCGCTGTTTCGCCATTTCGGTCGGAAGTTGCACCTTGCACCATGAATGTTACACCCTTTAAATATCGATTATTCGGACGGCCATAACTTCTGGCTCGTTTAGAGTTACGAGAGGCATAACCTGTCAAAACGAAGGTCTCGATGAGTTCTACGGCTTTGACGGCTTTCAGCCGTCAACTGATAGACTAATGCCCAAAAAGGACAACCCAGATGTCAATCGGGTCTCGTAAGTTTTTTACCCTTCGTTTTTTCGACACGTGGATTTTTATGGTAAAACGGGATTACGGTGGCTGGTCTTCTATTTACCATTGCTGGAGAGTGGTGCAACATGATACTGTTCTGTTTCAAATCCATGCACGCATTTCTAAAAGTCATACGGCACCGTTTCGCCATTTCGGACGAATGTTGCACCTTGCACCGTGGATGTTGCACGGTGGCTGGTCTTCGATTTACCAACGCTGGAGAGTGGTGCACCATGGTACTGTTCTGTTTCAAATCCATGCACGCATTTCTAAAAGTCGTACGGCATTATTTCGCCATTTTGGTCGGATGTTGCACCTTGCACCGTGGGTGTTGCACCATGTAGATATCGATTATTCGGACGGCTATAACTTCTGGCTCGTTTAGAGTTACGAGAGGCATAACCTGTCAAAACGAAGGTCTCGATGATTTCTACGTCTTTAATGGCTTTCAGCCGTCAACGGATAGATTAATGCCCAAAAAGGACAACCCGAATCTCAATCGGGTCTCGTAAATTTTTTACCCTTCTTTTTTTTGACATGTGGATTTTTACGGTAAAACGGGGTTACTGTGGTTGGTCTTCGATTTACCGTCGCAGGAGAGTGGTTCACCATGGTATTGTTCCGTTTCAAATCCATGCACGCATTTCTAAAAGTCGTACGGCACTGTTTCGCCATTTCAGACGAATGTTGCACCATGCACCGTGGATGTTGCACCCTGTAGATATCGATTATTCGGACGGCCATAACTTCAGGCTCGTTCAGAGTTACGGGAGCCATAACCTGTCAAAACGAAGGCCTCGATGTGTTCTACGGCATTGACAGCTTTTAGCCGTCAACGGATAGATAAATTCCCAAAAAGGACAACCCGAATCTCAATTGGGTCTCGTTAGTTTTTTTCCCTTCGTTTTTTTGACACGTGGATTTTTACGGTAAAACGGGGTTACTGTGGCTGGTCTTCGATTTACCATCGCTGGAGAGTGGTGTACTATGGTACTGTTACTTCAAATCCATGCGTGCATTTGTAAAAGTCGTACGGCTCTGTTTCACCATTTCAGACGGATGTTGCACCTTGCACCGTGGATGTTGCACCCTATAGATATCGATTATTCAAACGGCCACAACTTCTGGCTCGTTTAGAGTTACGGGAGCCATAACCTATCAAAACGAAGGGCTCGATGAGTTCTACGGCTTTGATAGCTTTCAGCCGTCAACGGATAGATTAATGCCCAAAAAGGACAACCCGAATCTCAATCGGGTCTCGTAAGTTTTTTAACCTTCGTTTTTTTGACATGTGGATTTTTACTGTAAAACGGGATTACGGTGGCTGGTCTTCGATTTACCATCACTGGAGAGTGGTTCACCATGGTACTGTTCCCTGTCAAATCCATGCATGCATTTCTAAAAGTCGTACGGCACTGTTTCGCCATTTCGGACGGATGTTGCACCTTGCACCGTGGATGTTGCACCCTGTAGATATCGATTATTCGGACGGCCATAACTTCTGGCTCGTTTAGAGTTACGGGAGCCATAACCTTTCAAAACGAAGGCCTCAATGAGTTCTACGGCTTTGACTGCTTTCAGCCGTCAATGGATAGATTAATGCCCAAAAAGGACAACCCGAATCTCAATCGGGTCTCGTAAGTTTTTTACCCTTCGTTTTTTTGACACATGGATTTTTATGGTAAAACGGGGTTACGGTAGCTGGTCTTCAATTTACCGTCATTGGAGAGTGGTTCACCATGGTACTATTCCGTTTCAAATCCATGCACGCATTTCTAAAAGTCGTACGACACTGTTTCGCCATTTCGGACAGATGTTGCACCTTGCACCGTGGATGTTGCACCCTGTAGATATCGATTATTCGGACGGCCATAACTTATGGCTCATTTAGACTTACGGGAGCCATAACCTTGCACCGTGGTTGTTGCACCCTGTAGATATCGATTATTCGGACGGCCATGACTTTTGGCTCGTTTAGTGTTACGGGAGCCATAACCTGTCAAAACGAAGGCCTCGATGAGTTCTACGGCTTTGACAACTTTCAGCCATCAACGGAAAGATTAATGCCCAAAAAGGACAACCCGAATCTCAATCGGGTTTCGTAAGTTTTTTACCCTTCGTTTTTTTGACACGTGGGTTATTACGGTAAAATGGGATTACGGTGGCTGGTCTTCGATTTACCATCGTTGGAGAGTGGTGCACCATGGTACTGTTCCGTTTGAAATCCATTCACGCATTTCTAAAAGTCGTACGGCACTGTTTCTCTATTTCGGACGGATGTTGCACCTTGCACCGTGGATGCTGCACCCTGTAGATATCGATTATTCGGACGGCCATAACTTCTGGCTCGTTTAGAGTTACGAGAGGCATAACCTGTCAAAACGAAGGCCTCGATGAGTTATACGGCTTTGACAGCTTTCAGCCGTCAACGGATATATTAATGCCCAAAAAGGACAACCCGAATCTCAATCGGGTCTCGTAAGTTTTTTACCCTTCGTTTTTTTGACATGTGGATTTTTACGGTAAAACGGGGTTACGGTGGCTGGTCTTCGATTTACCTCGCAGGAGAGTGGTTCACCATGGTACTGTTCCGTTTCAAATCCATGCACGCATTTCTAAAAGTCGTACGGCACTGTTTCGCCATTTCGGACGAATGTTGCACCTTGCACCGTGGATGTTGCGCCCTTTAGATATCGATTATTCGGACGGCCATAACTTCAGGCTCGTTTAGATTTACGAGAGACATAACCTGCCCAAATGAAGGCCTCGATGTGTTCTACGGCTTTGACAGCTTTTAGCCGTCAACGGATAGATTAATGCCCAAAAAGGACAACCCGAATCTCAATCGGGTCTCGTAAGTTTTTTACCCTTCGTTTTTTTGACACGTGGATTTTTACGGTAAAACGGGGTTACGGTGGCTGGTCTTCGATTTACCATCGCTGGAGAGTGGTGCACCGTGGTACTGTTCCGTTTCAAATCCATGCATGCATTTCTAAAAGTCGTACGGCACTGTTTCGCAATTTCGGACGGATGTTGCACCTTGCACCGTGGATGTTGCACCCTGTAGATATCGATTATTCGGACGGCCATAACTTCTGGCTCGTTTAGAGTTACGGGAGCCATAACCTTTCAAAACGAAGGCCTCAATGAGTTCTACGGCTTTGACTGCTTTCAGCCGTCAACGGATAGATTAATGCCCAAAAAGGACAACCCGAATCTCAATCGGGTCTCGTAAGTTTTTTACCCTTCGTTTTTTTGACACATGGATTTTTATGGTAAAACGGGGTTACGGTAGCTGGTCTTCAATTTACCGTCATTGGAGAGTGGTTCACCATGGTACTATTCCGTTTCAAATCCATGCACGCATTTCTAAAAGTCGTACGACACTGTTTCGCCATTTCGGACAGATGTTGCACCTTGCACCGTGGATGTTGCACCCTGTAGATATCGATTATTCGGACGGCCATAACTTATGGCTCATTTAGACTTACGGGAGCCATAACCTTGCACCGTGGTTGTTGCACCCTGTAGATATCGATTATTCGGACGACCATGACTTCTGGCTCGTTTAGTGTTACGGGAGCCATAACCTGTCAAAACGAAGGCCTCGATGAGTTCTACGGCTTTGACAACTTTCAGCCATCAACGGAAAGATTAATGCCCAAAAAGGACAACCCGAATCTCAATCGGGTTTCGTAAGTTTTTTACCCTTCGTTTTTTTGACACGTGGGTTATTACGGTAAAATGGGATTACGGTGGCTGGTCTTCGATTTACCATCGTTGGAGAGTGGTGCACCATGGTACTGTTCCGTTTGAAATCCATTCACGCATTTCTAAAAGTCGTACGGCACTGTTTCTCTATTTCGGACGGATGTTGCACCTTGCACCGTGGATGCTGCACCCTGTAGATATCGATTATTCGGACGGCCATAACTTCTAGCTCGTTTAGAGTTACGAGAGGCATAACCTGTCAAAACGAAGGCCTCGATGAGTTATACGGCTTTGACAGCTTTCAGCCGTCAACGGATATATTAATGCCCAAAAAGGACAACCCGAATCTCAATCGGGTCTCGTAAGTTTTTTACCCTTCGTTTTTTTGACATGTGGATTTTTACGGTAAAACGGGGTTACGGTGGCTGGTCTTCGATTTACCTCGCAGGAGAGTGGTTCACCATGGTACTGCTCCGTTTCAAATCCATGCACGCATTTCTAAAAGTCGTACGGCACTGTTTCGCCATTTCGGACGGATGTTGCACCTTGCACCGTGGATGTTGCACCCTGTAGATATCGATTATTCGGACGGCCATAACTTCTGGCTCGTTTAGAGTTACGGGAGGCATAACCTGTCAAAACGAAGGCCTCGATGAGTTCTACGGCTTTGACAGCTTTCAGCCGTCAACGGATAGATTAATGCCCAAAAAGGACAACCCGAATGTCAATCGGGTCTCGTAAGTTTTTTACACTTCGTTTTTTCGACACGTGGATTTTTACGGTAAAACGGGATTACGGTGGCTGGTCTTCGATTTACCATCGCTGGAGAGTGGTGCACCATGGTACTGTTCTGTTTCAGAATCATGCACGCATTTCTAAAAGTCGTACGACACTGTTTCGCCATTTCGGACGGATGTTGCACCTTGCATCCTGGATGTTGCACCCTGTAGATATCGATTATTCGGACGGCCATAACTTCTGGCTTGTTTATAGTTGCGGGAGGCATAACCTGTCAAAACGAAGGCCTCGATGAGTTCTACGGATTTGATGGCTTTCAGCTGTCAACGGATGGACTAATGCCCAAAAAGGACAACCCGAATGTCAATCTGGTCTCGTAAGTTTTTTACCCTTCGTTTTTTCAACACGTGGATTTTTACGGTAAAACGGGATTACCGTGGCTGTTCTTCGATTTACCATCTCTTTAGAGTAATGCACCATGGTACTATTCCGTTTCAAATCCATGCAAACATTTCTAAAAGTCATACGGCACTATTTCGCCATTTCGGACGGATGTTGCACCTTGCACCGTGGATGTTGCACCTTGGACACGTGGATTTTTGCGGAAAAACGGGATTACTGTGGCAGGTCTTCGTTTTACCATCGTTGGAGAGTGTTGCACCATGGTACTGTTCTGTTTCAATCCATGCACGCATTTCTAAAGGCCGTACGGCACTGTTTCGCCATTTCGGACGGATGTTGCACCTTGCACCGTGGATGTTGCACCCTGTAGATATCGATTATTCGGACGGCCATAACTTCTGGCTCGTTTAGAGTTACGGGAGGCATAACCTGTCAAAACGAAGGCCTCGATGAGTTCTACGGCTTTGACAGCTTTCAGCCGTCAACGGATAGATTAATGCCCAAAAAGGACAACCCGAATGTCAATCGGGTCTCGTAAGTGTTTTACACTTCGTTTTTTCGACACGTGGATTTTTACGGTAAAACGGGATTACGGTAGCTGGTCTTCGATTTACCATCGCTGGAGAGTGGTGCACCATGGTACTGTTCTATTTCAAATCCATGCATGCATTTCTAAAAGTTGTACGACAATGTTTCGCCATTTCGGACGAATGTTGCACCTTGCACCGTGGATGTTGCACCCTGTAGATATCGATTATTCGGACGGCCATAACTTCTAGCTCGTTTAGAGTTACGGGAGCCATAACCTATCAAAACGAAGGCCTCGATGAGTTCTATGGCTTTGACAGCTTTCAGCCGTCAACGGATAGATTAATGCCCAAAAAGGACAACCCGAATATCAATCGGGTCTCGTAAGTTTTTTACCCTTCGTTTTTTCGACACGTGGATTTTTACGGTAAAACAGGATTACGGTGGCTAGACTTCGATTTACCATCGCTGGAGAGTGGTGCACCATGATACTGTTCTATTTCAAATCCATGCACGCATTTCTAAAATTCGTACGGCACCGTTTCGCCATTCCGGACGGATGTTGCACCTTGCACCGTGGATGTTGCACCCTGTAGATATCGATTATTCGGACGGCCATAACTTCTGGCTGGTTTAGAGTTACGGGAGCCATAACCTGTCAAAACGAAGGCCTCGATGAGTTCTATGGCTACGACAGCTTTCAACCGTCAGTGGATAGATTAATGCCCAAAAAGGACAACCCGAATCTCAATCGGGTCTCGTAAGTTTTTTACCCTTCGTTTTTTCGACACGTGGATTTTTACGGTAAAACCGGATTACGGTGGCTGGCCATCGATTTACCATCGCTGGAGAGTGGTGCACCATGGTACTGTTCTATTTCAAATCCATGCACGCATTTCGAAAAGTCGTACGGCACCGTTTCGCCATTTCGGACGGATGTTGCACCTTGCACCGTGGATGTTGCACCCTGTAGATATCGATTATTCGGACGGCCATAACTTCTGGCTTGTTTAAAGTTACGGGAGGCATAACCTGTCAAAACGAAGGCCTCGATGAGTTCTACAGCTTTGATAGCTTTCAGCCGTCAACGAATAGATTAATGCCCAAAAAGGACAACCCGAATCTCAATCGGGTCTCGTAAGTTTTTTACCCTTCGTTTTTTCGACACGTGGATTTTTACGGTAAAACAAGATTACGGTGGCTAGTCTTCGATTTACCATCGCTGGAGAGTGGTGCACCATGGTACTGTTCCGTTTCAAATCCATGCACGCATTTCTAAAAGTCGTACGGCACTGTTTCGCCATTTCGGACGGATGTTGCACCTTCCACCGTGGATGTTGCACCCTGTGGATATCGATTATTCGGACGGCCATAACTTCTGGCTCGTTTAGAGTTATGGGAGCCATAACCTGTCAAAACGAAGGCCTCGATGAGTTCTACGGCTTTGACAGCTTTCAGCCGTCGACGGATAGATTAATGCCCAAAAGGACAACCCGAATCTCAATCGGGTCTCGTAAGTTTTTTACCCTTCGTTTTTTGGACACGTGGATTTTTGCGGAAAAACAGGATTACTGTGGCAGGTCTTCGATTTACCATCGCTGGAGAGTGGTGCACCATGGTACTGTTCCATTTCAAATCCATGCACGCATTTCTAAAAGTCGTACGACACTGTTTCGCCATTTCGGACGGATGTTGCACCTTGTACCGTGGATGTTGCACCCTGTAGATATCGATTATTCGGGCGGCCATAACTACTGGCTCGTTTAGAGTTACGGGAGCCATAACCAGTCAAAACGAAGGCCTCGATGAGTTCTACGGCTTTGACTGCTTTCAGCCGTCAACGGATAGATTAATGCCCAAAAAGGACAACCCGAATGTCAATCGGGTCTCGTAAGTTTTTTACCCTTCGTTTTTTCGACGCGTGGATTTTTACAGTAAAATGGGATTACGGTGGCTTGTCTTCGATTTACCATCGCTGGAGAGTGGTGCACCATGGTACTGTTCTGTTTCAAATCCATGCACGCATTTCTAAAAGTCGTACGACACTGTTTCGCCATTTCGGACGGATGTTGCACCTTGCACCGTGGATGTTGCACCCTGTAAATCGATTATTCGGACGGCCATAACTTCTAGCTCGTTTAGAGTTACGGGAGGCATAACCTGTGAAAACGAAGGCCTCGATGAGTTCTATGGCTTTGACTGCTTTCAGCCGTCACCGAATAAACTAATGCCCAAAAAGGACAATCCGAATGTCAATCGGGTCTCGTAAGTTTTTTACACCTCGTTTTTTCGACACATGGATTTTTACGGTAAAACGGGATTACGGTGGCTGGTCTTCGATTTACCATCGCTGGAGAGTGGTGCACAATGGTACTTCAAATCCATGCATGCATTTCTAAAAGTCGTACGGCACTGTTTTGCCATTTCGGACGGATGTTGCAGCTTGCACCGCGGATGTTGCACCCTGTAGATATCGATTATTCCGTCGGCCATAACTTCTGGCTCGTTTAGAGTAACGGGAGGCTTAACCTGTCAAAACGAAGGCCTCGATGACTTCTACGGATTTGATGGCTTTCAGCCGTCAACAGATGGACTAATGCCAAAAAAGGACAACCCGAATGTCAATCGGGTCTCGTAAGTTTTTTACCCTTCGTTTTTTCGACACGTTGATTTTTATGGTAAAACGGGATTACGGTGGCTGGTCTTCGATTTACCACCGCTACAGAGTGGTGCACCATGATACCGTTCTTTTTCAAATCCATGCACGCATTTCTAAAAGTCGTACGGCACCGTTTCGCCATTTCGGATGGATGTTGCAACTTGCACCGTGGATGTTGCACCCTATAGATATTGATTATTAGGATGGCCATAACTTCTGGCTCGTTTAGAGTTACGGGAGCCATAACCTGTCAAAACGAAGGCCTCGATGAGTTCTACGGATTTGATTGCTTTCAGCCGTCAACGGATAGATTAATGCCCAAAAAGGGCAAGCCGAATCTCAATCGGGTCTCGTAAGTTTTTTACCCTTCGTTTTTTCGACACGTGGATTTTTACGGTAAAACGGGATTACCGTGGCTGGTCTTCGATTTACCATCGCTGGAGAGTGGTGCACCATGGTACTGTTCCGTTTCAAATCCATGCTCGCGTTTCTAAAAGTCGTACGACACTGTTTCGCCATTTCGGACGGAGATTGCACCTTGCATCGTGGATGTTGCACCCTGTAGATATCGATTATTCGAACGGCCATAACTTCTGGCTAGTTTAGAGTTACGGGAGCCATAACATGTCAAAACGAAGTCCTCGATGAGTTCTACGGCTTTGACAGCTTTCAGCCATCAACGGATTGATTAATGCCCAAAAAGGACAACCCGAATCTCAATCGGGTCTCGTAAGTTTTTCACCCATCGTTTTTCGAATAGTGGATTTTTACGGTAAAATGGGATTACCGTGGCTGGTCTTCGATTTTCCATCACTTTAGAGTAATGCACCATGCTACTGTTCCGTTTCAAATCCATGCTAACATTTCTAAAAGTCATACGACACTTTTCGCCATTCCGGACGGATGTTGCACCCTGTAGATATCGATTATTCGGACGACCATAACTTCTGGCTCGTTTAGAGTTACGGAAGCCATAACCTGTCAAAACGAAGGCCTCGATGAGTTCGACGGCTTTGACAGCTTTCAGCCATCGACGGATAGATTAATGCCCAAAAGGACAACCCGAATGTCAATCGGGTCTCGTAAGCTTTTTACCCTTCGTTTTTTCGACACGTGGATTTTTACGGTAAAACGGGATTACGGTGGCTGGTCTTCGATTTACCAATGCTGGAGAGTGGTGTACCATTGTACTGTTCTATTTCAAATCCGTGCACGCATTTCTAAAAATCGTACGGCACTGTTTCGCCGTTTCGGACGGATGTTGCACCTTGCACGGTGGATGTTGCACCCTATAGATATCGATTATTCGGACGGCTATAACTTCTGGCTCGTTTAGAGTTACAGGAGGCATAACCTGTCAAAACGAATGCCTCGATGAGTTCTACGGCTTTGACAGCTTTCAGCCGTCAACGGATAGATTAATGCCCAAAAAGGACAACCCGAATGTCAATCGGGTCTCGTAAGTTTTTTACACTTCGTTTTTTCGACACGTGGATTTTTACGGTAAAACGGGATTACGGTGGCTGGTCTTCGATTTACCATCGCTGGAGAGTGGTGCACCATGGTACTGTTCTATTTCAAATCCATGCACGCATTTCTAAAAGTCGTACGGCGCTGTTTCGCCATTTCGGTCGGAAGTTGCACCTTGCACCGTGAATGTTACACCCTTTAAATATCGATTATTCGGACGGCCATAACTTCTGGCTCGTTTAGAGTTACGAGAGGCATAACCTGTCAAAACGAAGGTCTCGATGAGTTCTACGGCTTTGACGGCTTTCAGCCGTCAACTGATAGACTAATGCCCAAAAAGGACAACCCAGATGTCAATCGGGTCTCGTAAGTTTTTTACCCTTCGTTTTTTCGACACGTGGATTTTTATGGTAAAACGGGATTACGGTGGCTGGTCTTCTATTTACCATTGCTGGAGAGTGGTGAACATGATACTGTTCTGTTTCAAATCCATGCACGCATTTCTAAAAGTCATACGGCACCGTTTCGCCATTTCGGACGAATGTTGCACCTTGCACCGTGGATGTTGCACGGTGGCTGTTCTTCGATTTACCAACGCTGGAGAGTGGTGCACCATGGTACTGTTCTGTTTCAAATTCATGCACGCATTTCTAAAAGTCGTACGACACTGTTTCGCCATTTTGGTCGGATGTTGCACCTTGCACCGTGGGTGTTGCACCATGTAGATATCGATTATTCGGACGGCTATAACTTCTGGCTCGTTTAGAGTTACGAGAGGCATAACCTGTCAAAACGAAGGTCTCGATGATTTCTACGGCTTTAATGGCTTTCAGCCGTCAACGGATAGATTAATGCCCAAAAAGGACAACCCGAATCTCAATCGGGTCTCGTAAATTTTTTACCCTTCTTTTTTTTGACATGTGGATTTTTACGGTAAAACGGGGTTACTGTGGCTGGTCTTCGATTTACCGTCGCAGGAGAGTGGTTCACCATGGTATTGTTCCGTTTCAAATCCATGCACGCATTTCTAAAAGTCGTACGGCACTGTTTCGCCATTTCAGACGAATGTTGCACCTTGCACCGTGGATGTTGCACCCTGTAGATATCGATTATTCGGACGGCCATAACTTCAGGCTCGTTCAGAGTTACGGGAGCCATAACCTGTCAAAACGAAGGCCTCGATGTGTTCTACGGCTTTGACAGCTTTTAGCCGTCAACGGATAGATAAATTCCCAAAAAGGACAACCCGAATCTCAATTGGGTCTCGTTAGTTTTTTTCCCTTCGTTTTTTTGACACGTGGATCTTTACGGTAAAACGGGGTTACTGTGGCTGGTCTTCGATTTACCATCGCTGGAGAGTGGTGTACTGTGGTACTGTTACTTCAAATTCATGCATGCATTTGTAAAAGTCGTACGGCTCTGTTTCACCATTTCAGACGGATGTTGCACCTTGCACCGTGGATGTTGCACCCTATAGATATCGATTATTCAAACGGCCACAACTTATGGCTCGTTTAGAGTTACGGGAGCCATAACCTATCAAAACGAAGGGCTCGATGAGTTCTACGGCTTTGATAGCTTTCAGCCGTCAACGGATAGATTAATGCCCAAAAAGGACAACCCGAATCTCAATCGGATCTCGTAAGTTTTTTAACCTTCGTTTTTTTGACATGTGGATTTTTACTGTAAAACGGGATTACGGTGGCTGGTCTTCGATTTACCATCACTGGAGAGTGGTTCACCATGGTACTGTTCCCTGTCAAATCCATGCATGCATTTCTAAAAGTCGTACGGCACTGTTTCGCCATTTCGGACGGATGTTGCACCTTGCAACGTGGATGTTGCACCCTGTAGATATCGATTATTCGGACGGCCATAACTTCTGGCTCGTTTAGAGTTACGGGAGCCATAACCTTTCAAAACGAAGGCCTCAATGAGTTCTACGGCTTTGACTGCTTTCAGCCGTCAACGGATAGATTAATGCCCAAAAAGGACAACCCGAATCTCAATCGGGTCTCGTAAGTTTTTTACCCTTCGTTTTTTTGACACATGGATTTTTATGGTAAAACGGGGTTACGGTAGCTGGTCTTCAATTTACCGTCATTGGAGAGTGGTTCACCATGGTACTATTCCGTTTCAAATCCATGCACGCATTTCTAAAAGTCGTACGACACTGTTTCGCCATTTCGGACAGATGTTGCACCTTGCACCGTGGATGTTGCACCCTGTAGATATCGATTATTCGGACGGCCATAACTTATGGCTCATTTAGACTTACGGGAGCCATAACCTTGCACCGTGGTTGTTGCACCCTGTAGATATCGATTATTCGGACGACCATGACTTCTGGCTCGTTTAGTGTTACGGGAGCCATAACCTGTCAAAACGAAGGCCTCGATGAGTTCTACGGCTTTGACAACTTTCAGCCATCAACGGAAAGATTAATGCCCAAAAAGGACAACCCGAATCTCAATCGGGTTTCGTAAGTTTTTTACCCTTCGTTTTTTTGACACGTGGGTTATTACGGTAAAATGGGATTACGGTGGCTGGTCTTCGATTTACCATCGTTGGAGAGTGGTGCACCATGGTACTGTTCCGTTTGAAATCCATTCACGCATTTCTAAAAGTCGTACGGCACTGTTTCTCTATTTCGGACGGATGTTGCACCTTGCACCGTGGATGCTGCACCCTGTAGATATCGATTATTCGGACGGCCATAACTTCTGGCTCGTTTAGAGTTACGAGAGGCATAACCTGTCAAAACGAAGGCCTCGATGAGTTATACGGCTTTGACAGCTTTCAGCCGTCAACGGATATATTAATGCCCAAAAAGGACAACCCGAATCTCAATCGGGTCTCGTAAGTTTTTTACCCTTCGTTTTTTTGACATGTGGATTTTTACGGTAAAACGGGGTTACGGTGGCTGGTCTTCGATTTACCTCGCAGGAGAGTGGTTCACCATGGTACTGTTCCGTTTCAAATCCATGCACGCATTTCTAAAAGTCGTACGGCACTGTTTCGCCATTTCGGACGAATGTTGCACCTTGCACCGTGGATGTTGCGCCCTTTAGATATCGATTATTCGGACGGCCATAACTTCAGGCTCGTTTAGATTTACGAGAGACATAACCTGCCCAAATGAAGGCCTCGATGTGTTCTACGGCTTTGACAGCTTTTAGCCGTCAACGGATAGATTAATGCCCAAAAAGGACAACCCGAATCTCAATCGGGTCTCGTAAGTTTTTTACCCTTCGTTTTTTTGACACGTGGATTTTTACGGTAAAACGGGGTTACGGTGGCTGGTCTTCGATTTACCATCGCTGGAGAGTGGTGCACCGTGGTACTGTTCCGTTTCAAATCCATGCATGCATTTCTAAAAGTCGTACGACACTGTTTCGCCATTTCGGACGGATGTTGCACCTTGCACCGTGGATGTTGCACCCTGTGGATATCGATTATTCAAACGGCCATAACTTCTGGCTCGTTTAGAGTTACGGGAGATATAACCTTTCAAAACGAAGGACTCGATGATTTCTACGGCTTTGTTAGCTTTCAGCCATCAACGGATAGATTAATGCCCAAAAAGGATAACCCGAATCTCAATCGGGTCTCGTAAGTTTTTTACCCTTCGTTTTTTTGACACGTGGATTTTTACGGTAAAACGGGATTACGGTGGCTGGTCTTCGATTTACCATCGATGGAGAGTGGTTCACCATGGTACTGTTCCGTTTCAAATCCATGCATGCATTTCTAAAAGTCGTACGGCACTGTTTCGCCATTTCGGACGTATGTTGCACCTTGCACCGTGGATGTTGCACCCTGCAGATATCGATTATTCGGACGGCCATAACTTTTGGCTCGTTTAGAGTTACGAGAGCCATAACCTTTCCAAACGAAGGCCTCGATGAGTTCTACGGCTTTGACTGCTTTCAGCCATCAACGGATAGATTAATGCCCAAAAAGGACAACCCGAATCTCGATCGGGTCTCGTATGTTTTTTGCCCTTCGTTTTTTGGACACATGGATTTTTACGGTAAAACGGGGTTACGGTAGCTGGTCTTCAATTTACCGTCGCTGGAGAGTGGTTCACCATGGTACTGCTCCGTTTCAAATCCATGCACGCATTTCTAAAATTCGTACGACACTGTTGCGCCATTTCGGACGGATGTTGCGCCCTTTAGATATCGGTTATTCGGACGGCCATAACTTCAGGCTCGTTTAGAGTTAAGGGAGCCATAACCTGTCAAAACGAAGGCCTCGATGAGTTCTATGGCTTTGACAGCTTCCAACCGTCAACGGATAGATTAATGCCCAAAAAGTACAACCCGAATCTCAATCGGGTCTCATATGTTTTTTACCCTTCGTTTTTTTGACACGTAGATTTTTACGGTAAAACGAGGTTACTGTGGCTGGTCTTCGATTTACCATCGCTGGAGAGTGGTGCACCATGGTACTGTTCCGTTTCAAATCGATGAATGCATTTCTAAAAGTCGTACGATACTGTTTCTCCATTTCGGACGGATGTTGCACCTTGCACCGTGGATGTTGCACCTTGCACCGTGGATGTTGCACCTTGCACCGTGGATGTTGCACCCTGTAGATATCGATTATTCGGACGGCCATAACTTCTGGCTCGTTTAGAGTTACGAGAGTCATAACCTATCAAAACGAAGGCCTCGATGAGTTCTACGGTTTTGACAGCTTTCAGCCATCAACGGATAGACTAATGCCCAAAAAAGACAACCCGAATCTCAATCGGGTCTCGTAAGTTTTTTACCCTTCGTTTTTTTGACACGTGGATTTTTACGGTAAAACGAGTTTACGGTGGCTGGTCTTCGATTTTCCATCGCTGGAGAGTGGTTCACCATGGTACTATTCCGTTTCAAATCCATGCACGCATTTCTAAAAGTCGTACGGCACTGTTTCGCCATTTTGGTCGGATATTGCACCTTGCACCATGGATGTTGCACCCTGTAGATATCGATTATTCGGACGGCCATAACTTCTGGCTCATTTTGAGTTACGAGAGCCATAACCTGTCAAAACGAAGGGCTTGATGAGTTCTACGGCTTTGACAGCTTTCAGCCATCAACGGATAGATTAATTCCCAAAAAGGACAACCTGAATCTCAATCGGGTCTCGTAAGTTTTTTACCCTTCGTTTTTTCGACACGTGGATTTTTATGGTAAAATGGGATTACCGTGGCTGGTCTTCGATTTACCATCGCTGGAGAGTGGTGCACCATGGTACTGTTTTGTTTCAAATCCATGCACGCATTTCTAAAAGTCGTACGGCACTGTTTCGCCATTTCAGACGGATGTTGCACCTTGCACCGTGGATGTTGCACCCTGTAGATATCGATTATTCGGACGGCCATAACTTCAGGCTCGTTTAGAGTTACGGGAGCCATAATCTGTCAAAATGAAGGCCTCGATGAGTTCTACGGCTTTGGACGCTTTCAGCTGTCAGCGGATATATTAATGCCCAAAAATGACAACCCGAATCTCAATCGGGTCTCGTAAGTTTTTTACCCTTCTTTTTTTTGACACGGGGATTTTTACAGTAAAACGGGGTTACTGTGGCTGGTCTTCGATTTACCATCGCTGGAGAGTGGTGCACCATGGTACTGTTTCGTTTCAAATCCATGCATGCGTTTGGAAATGTAACGACCCGTATTTTTACGTGTCGATAAATCGTAGAATTTACAGGTTGTTAGTGTTGTTTGTGTTGCTTCTAGCTTGAGTCGTTTAGAAGTTAACCCGGGTACAAGTGATGAGTCGTGACCGACTCATAGGGGACCGACTCAAGGAGGGGTAGCGGTTTAAAGTGTTGGCCGAGATAAGGATGGACCGACTCAAGAAGTTAGGCGACTCATAGGATGACCGACTCATAGAGGGCCGAGATAAGAAGTGTGGCCGAGTCAACGAGTTACGACTCATAGGGTTTGCCGAGTTAAGGAGTTAACGGGTTAAGGGTGTAGCGACTTAAGGGGTTTAGGCTTAGGTCGTGGGTAATGAGTCGGCAGGGTTTTGAGTCGTAGGGCCTGATGAGTCGTGAGTCGGCATCATAGTTGAGTCGTGAGTGTGTATTGTTGAGTCGTCGTACGACTTAGGACTTGGGGAAAACGCGGCAGTGTCTTAGGTCGGAGGCTTTTAGGTCGTGACCGACTTATGTTGAGTCGGCACTGGTCTTGAGTCGTGAGTCGGTAGGTGTTGAGTCGGTTTGGGTTTGAGTCGTATGACCTTGTGCCTTGGTGTATTGAGTCGTTGGCTTGAGTCGGAAGGCTGTGCAGTTGAGTCGGCTGGGGTAGGTCGTCATGGCAATGAGTCGTGAACGACTCATGGTAAGTAGGCAGTGTTATGTTGAGTCGGTAAGGGCTGATAAGTCGGCAACGACTCATGATGAGTCGTGGACGACTCATAGGGACGACGACTCATGGTTGATCCAGCCTATAAATAGAGGGGTTTGGCTCACTTTTTGGCACCGGTTTTTGAAGCGACGAAGTGCTGCCATTTTGAAGACTCGACTACAACATTTCTTCACCTTCTTTTCTCTATTCCAATCTAGTTCTAACATCCATCCAAGATCGAAGATTTAGATTGAAGATTCAAGTGCCAAAGTTGAAGATCTTCATCCGTTTGAGCTAGATTTCATCGATTGAGACGAGATATTGCCGGATCAAGCCTTGATCTTCGCTGTCCAGATCTGAAGTGTTTAGTTTTTTAGGTTGTTTTGGTGATTTGGTGAGTGGTAGTTATCTCTCACGCGGATCCAAAGGAGTATATTGGATTGGTGGCATGTTTGGGTGTTAAAGTTAGAGATTTCATGCATTTTCTTAGATCTAAGTCTAGATTCATGGTTTTTGAAGATGTTTACTTATGCAAGTTTGTTTAATAAGCATTAGAGACAAAACCCATGTTTTATAATTGATAGATCTATGCTAAAAACCATGATTTCACATATGTTGGACTTTTGCTCGTTTATTTACGAAATTGCCATTATAGTTGATATTGCCTAAATTGCTTAATAGATCTTGTTTGAATGATTGATTATTTGAATGTATGATTGATTTGATTGTTTCCAAGTTAGCTAGTAGTTGATTTGGAACAAGATGATGAAAGAGGATTCAAAAGCTATGGAAGAAGGCTCTTGAATGGTGAAAGCTGCTTAAGGCATATGTAGCGGATGTTGAAGCTCATATGTATAGATTGGATGATGTTGAGATGGGACTTTGCCATGATTTGATGAGGCAAACCATGTTGTTGAGTTGAGACTTTGCTTTGATGCGATGAAGCGAAGTATGATGTGAGTCTTGGCTTAATCCAAGCAGGGATCATTCCAAGCATGTTGATAACTTGAAGAGTAGTTCAAGTTGGTTGATAATGGATTGTTCAAGAGGTAGCTTGAGCTTGTATGAGGATAGTCGTCAAGAAGGATGGCTAGGAGGCTTGGATCTCGTCGTTGTTGAAGGTTCTAGCATGCTCAAAAGCAAGAGTACATGGGGCGCCCATAACGACTACAGGAAGGTAGTCGGGACACCCAAAAGACTACAGGTAGGTAGTTGAGTACTCTGGGCAAAGTAGATAAGTCCTAGGCACAAGGCAGTGTGCGGAGTTATGGTTAGAACCGGGGTTACCATTAGCCCTTGACAGATGGTCATTCAACTAACGGTGAAATCGAGGCAAGGATAACAGTGATAGCCAGAGTCATGGATGTTTGGTTGTATTATCATTCGGCTTCAAGAGCGGTGTTTTCTGGGTGCTTATCTGATCTTGGTTTAGGCCTTGGGGGTTTGTATTTGGAAAACATCTTCCTTGACTCGAGTGGTATTCGCTTTACCTTAATTGTCTATGTTGTTATGCTTGCTTCTCCTTAGTGTATGTCTGGGGCTATCACTGTAGAAAGAGGTGGAGTGGGATGGTTTGGTTCCTATTCCTTTTATCCTTTATGCTCTTTTGGTATGCTTGATAGTTGATTTACTGCTCACTAAGACTTTGTCTGACTCAAGGTTTTATGTCTCCTCTTATTACCTTGGGCTGTTCATCCATGTTGGGATGGGCAGACTAGGTAGCAGGTGACAGGTGCTGTGCTAGGAGTTCTACGATGAAGATGACGAAGACGAGCAGGAGGCTTTGCATATTAGTTTTCTTACTATATGTGCTGGGTATCCGCTGCTGTATTTGGTTGAGTGATTTGTAGTGAGGCTTTCATGTATGGATTTGAGTAGATGATTGTATAAAACTACTGTGCTGCTTATATGATGATGTTCTGTTCTATGGAGCTTCACTATATTATATTTCTCTATTGTATTTTATCCATGCGCTGTGAGTTGTACGATAGAGATTCTTTTGTTTTGTTTTACCCTGACTATCGTCCATGGCTGCCTGGCACGCCTTTCAGCGCATTATTTCCTTGTTTTGGTGCGGGAGTCATGGGCGGTCGTCACATTTGGTATCAGAGCGAGGTTAATCGATTTTAGCCAACGCTCGCTGATGTAACTACGTAAGAGAGACGTAATTGTAATTTGATGGATGATTACTATATATAATATAGTAGTTTAGAAGGGTTTGAACTCCTTATGCAGTTGTTTCTTAAGGTGTTCTAATCATTCTTATTTACAGATATTAAGGATGAGTCGAAGTGAGAGACAAGCTGCGAGGGGTAGCCGTGATGCTAGGGAAGCTGTTGATTATGCTCCTATGTTTGAGGCCATGATGACTTCAATCATGAGGAGAATACCAGCTTCAGGATCATCTGTGGATGTGGGAGTTCAAGTCCAAGCTCCGAGACCGGTGGATTTTGCCAAGCTTTGCAAGGATTATACTGCTCTTGGAGGGAAAGTTTTCTTGGGGACGGAGTCGACTATTGAGGTGCAGAGATGGATTGATGCTTGCAAAAGAATCTTTGGTGACTTAGGGATTGAGGATGCAACTAAGAGGAAGCTTGCATCGAGACAGCTTCAGGGAAGAGCTGCTGATTGGTGGAATTCTATCACCATAGATACACCAGAAGAAGAGATTACTTGGGAGCAATTCCAAGTTAGATTTGAAGCTAAGTTTATCTCTACTTCCCAGAAATCTGTCTTGTTTAAGAGGTTTGTGGAGCTCAAGCAAGGGGGAAGGCCTGTTCTTGAGTATATTTCGGAGTTTGAAGCTTTGTCTAAGTATGCCAGATCATATATTGATTCTCCCTACCAGAAGAATGAAAAGTTTGTGACTGGTCTGGATGCTTATCTTGGGAGGCAGTTAGTGGATCATCTGGACGATCCATTTGAGAAGCTTGTGGAAAAAGCTCTTAGGCATGAGAGTTTGTTTCCTAGGGAAAGTTCTGTCGTTTCTGTAACCAGGGAAGGATCTAAACCACAGCAGAGTGGCAATAAGAAGAGGAAACAACAGCAACAGAGGGGTAGGGATGGCCAGAAGAAGCCGAAGAGTGAAGTGACTTGCTATAACTGCCAGCAGAAGGGCCATCTTTACAAAGATTGTAAGAATCCCAAAGTGCCGGGAAAGTGTTACAACTGTGATAAGCTGGGACATATCAAGAAGGATTGTCCAGAACCGAGGAAAGATAGGCAGGTTGTGCAAGCCTATGCTTTGGGGGCTGTTCCATCGTCTTCGAAAGCTCCTACTGCTGAAGAGAAGGGGAAGAGTGTGGTTGTTCAAGGTACTCTTTCTATTTGTGGTGTTCCAGTTAGAGTGTTGTTTGATACTGGAGCGTCGCATTCTTTTGTTTGTGATGATTTGGTAAGCCGGTTAGGTATGAAACCGGATATTGTTGATAGGCCATTGGTTGTGACTAATCCGGTAGGGGGTTCGTCATGTTTGTGTATGTTATGTCGTGGTCTAGTTGTGTCGAGTCATGATTGCTCGTTTGTTTGTGATTGCTTTGTTCTGAACTTTGCGGGGTTCGGAATTATTTTGGGTATGGACTGGCTTAGGATGTATGCGGCTAGGATTGATTGTGAGAGGCTTGAGGTGACAGTCGGGAATGTGGAAGGGCGAAAGGTTGTGATACGATGTAAGCATGAAGAAGGCGTCTTCATGAGCTTCATGTATTCGCTAGTTGTTCCACGGGATGGACTGTCATCGGTGCCTATTGTGAATGAGTTTGAGAATGTCTTTGAGGAAGTCAAAGGGTTGCCGCCGCATAGGGAGATCGAGTTTCGTATCGATCTAGTTGAGGGAGCCAGACCTGTTGTGATGCCTCTTAGGCGGATGGCACCGAGGGAGCAGCAAGAGCTGAAGGTGCAAGTTGATGACCTTTTGCGGAAAGGATTCATTCGGAGAAGTGTGTCCGAATGGGGTGCACCAGTTGTGTTCGCAACCAAAGCGGATGGATCGTTGAGGTTGTGTGTGGATTATCGTGAGCTGAATAAGGTGACTAAGAAGAACAAGTATCCATTGCCGAGAATAGATGACTTGTTTGATCAGCTTCACGAGGCTAAGGTGTTTTCTCAGATGGATTTGGCAACGGGATTTCACCAGTTGAGAGTGGCGAAGGATAGTGTGCCGAAGACTGCTTTCAGGACACCATCCGGGTTTTATGAGTGGCTGGTAATGCCGTTTGGATTGACTAACGCGCCAGCATATTTTGTGGATCTTATGAATAGAGTGTTCAGAGATCAGTTGAATAAGTTCGTGCTTGTGTTCGTGGATGATATTTTGGTTTATTCCAGAACTGAGGAAGAGCACAAGACGCACTTGAGGATTGTTTTAGGAATCTTACGGAAACATCAGCTGAAGGCTAAGTTTTCGAAGTGTCACTTCTGGAAGAATGAAGTGAGGTTCTTAGGTCATGTTATTTCTGGAAATGGAATAGCGGTTGATCCCGCTAAGGTGGCAGCGATCCAGGATTGGGTTAGGCCTAAGAATGCATCTGATGTGAGAAGTTTTCTTGGATTAGCAGGATATTATCGTCGGTTTATCAAAGACTTTTCCAAGATAGCTGCACCGTTGACAGGATTGACGAAGAAGAACCAAGTGTTCAGATGGGATGATAAGTGTGAGCAAGCTTTCGTAATCCTGAAAGAGCGACTGACGAGCGCTCCTGTTTTGACTATTCCAAGTGGGAATGATGAGATGGTGGTTTACACCGATGCATGTGGCACTGGACTAGGAGCGGTGCTAATGCAGAAGCATAAAGTTGTTGCGTATGCTAGTCGACAACTAAAGCCGCATGAAAGGAATTATCCGACTCATGATTTGGAGTTAGCGGCGATTGTGTTTGCTTTGAAGATGTGGAGACACTATCTATTGGGAGTTAGATTCGAGCTGTTTACAGATCATAAGTCGTTGAAGTATCTGTTTTCCCAAAAGGATTTGAATCTTCGACAGCAAAGGTGGCTAGAGTTCTTAGCATCGTATGATTTTGGTATAGCCTATACTCCAGGGAAAGGTAACGCAGTGGCTGATGCGTTAAGTCGAAGACATGCAGGATTGGGAGCCATGTTTTCGGAATGGAAGAGTCTTGAGTATTTGGCTGGATTTGATTTCAGGCCTAGATGTGAATTGGAACCTGAGATGTTGGCAAACTTATCGATAAGGCCTACTCTTGTGGAAAGAATTGGCGAGAGGCAAAGGAGAGATGATAAGCTTATCAAGATTATCCGTGATTTGGAATCCGGATTGGATCCGGAGAAGGATAAGGGATTCGAGGTCGATCGAGAGGGTTGGCTTCGAAAGCAAGGGCGACTAGTTGTTCCCGATGTAGATGGATTGAGAGATGAAGTTCTGAGGGAGAGTCATCACTCGAAGTTGACAATTCATCCAGGTGGAAATAAGATGTATCGGGATATGAAGAGAACCTACTACTGGGAAGGTATGAAGAAGGATGTTGGAAATTTTATTTCCAAGTGTATGAATTGCCAGTTGGTGAAAGCTGAGCAGAAGAAGCCCAGTGGATTGCTTCAGCCATTAGAGGTTCCTACATGGAAGTGGGAGCAAGTGTCGATGGACTTTATCGATGGTCTACCTAGGACAAGAGCAGGGAATGAAGGGATTTGGGTCACAGTAGATCGTTTGACCAAGAGTGCAAGGTTCATTCCTGTTCGATCGACTAGGACTGCATCGAAGTTGGCTGAGCTATATGTGAAGTGGATTGTTCGATTCCATGGTGTTCCGAAGAGTATAGTAAGCGATCGAGATCCGTTGTTCACTAGTGGATTTTGGAAGAGCTTCCAGGAAGTTTTGGGAACCGAGTTGTGTTTGAGTACAGCTTATCACCCTCAAACAGATGGTCAGACTGAGAGAGTCAACCGAGTTTTGGAAGATCTTCTTAGAGCATGTGTTTTGGACTTCGGAGGGTCATGGGAAGATCACCTTCATTTGGTGGAGTTTGCTTATAACAACAGTTATCAGTCGAGTATTGGTATGGCACCATATGAGGCATTGTATGGAAGACCGTGTAACTCCCCGACATGTTGGTTGGAAACTGGAGAAAAGCTGATACTTGGGCCAGAGATGATTCGACAGACTTCAGATTGTATAGAGATCATTCGGCAACGAATGAAGGCAGCCCAAGATCGTCAGAAAAGTTATGCCGATAATCGTCGTAAGGATTTGGAATTCGACGTAGGTGATATGGTTTTTGTGAAGATTTCTCCTCTGAAGAGTGTCATTAGATTCGGGAAGAAAGGAAAGTTAACTCCGAGATTTGTTGGACCATTCCCGATTATCGAGCGTATTGGAAAGCTCGCTTATAGATTGGAGTTACCGGAAAAGATGGCGGGTGTGCACAGTGTTTTTCATGTATCTTATCTACGGAAGTATATGCACGACCCAACTACGGTGGTTTCTGCTGATAGCTGTGAAGACTTGGAGGTTGATCCAGTTGTTTCGAGACCTCGTAAGCCGCTTCGTATTGTTGAAACCGATACGAAACAGCTTAGGAGGAAGACGATTACGTTGCTCAAGGTACAATGGAGTGATGATGTTAACGACTGTACGTGGGAGAAGGAAGAGAGGATGAAGGCAGCTCATCCCGAACTCTTCGAGGTATGGCCCTAAAGTGTCGTGACATCTCATGAATTTGTAGCTTGTTCTAAGTCTTAGAATTCTGCATGCTAGGTTAGAATTGGTTGCATGGATTGTTGATTGCCATGGATGATAGGCATGCGGAATAATTTTGATTGCTGTTGTTTGCTTGGAATTTCGGGGGCGAAATTCCTAAGGGGGAGAGAATGTAACGACCCGTATTTTTACGTGTCGATAAATCGTAGAATTTACAGGTTGTTAGTGTTGTTTGTGTTGCTTCTAGCTTGAGTCGTTTAGAAGTTAACCCGGGTACAAGTGATGAGTCGTGACCGACTCATAGGGGACCGACTCAAGGAGGGGTAGCGGTTTAAAGTGTTGGCCGAGATAAGGATGGACCGACTCAAGAAGTTAGGCGACTCATAGGATGACCGACTCATAGAGGGCCGAGATAAGAAGTGTGGCCGAGTCAACGAGTTACGACTCATAGGGTTTGCCGAGTTAAGGAGTTAACGGGTTAAGGGTGTAGCGACTTAAGGGGTTTAGGCTTAGGTCGTGGGTAATGAGTCGGCAGGGTTTTGAGTCGTAGGGCCTGATGAGTCGTGAGTCGGCATCATAGTTGAGTCGTGAGTGTGTATTGTTGAGTCGTCGTACGACTTAGGACTTGGGGAAAACGCGGCAGTGTCTTAGGTCGGAGGCTTTTAGGTCGTGACCGACTTATGTTGAGTCGGCACTGGTCTTGAGTCGTGAGTCGGTAGGTGTTGAGTCGGTTTGGGTTTGAGTCGTATGACCTTGTGCCTTGGTGTATTGAGTCGTTGGCTTGAGTCGGAAGGCTGTGCAGTTGAGTCGGCTGGGGTAGGTCGTCATGGCAATGAGTCGTGAACGACTCATGGTAAGTAGGCAGTGTTATGTTGAGTCGGTAAGGGCTGATAAGTCGGCAACGACTCATGATGAGTCGTGGACGACTCATAGGGACGACGACTCATGGTTGATCCAGCCTATAAATAGAGGGGTTTGGCTCACTTTTTGGCACCGGTTTTTGAAGCGACGAAGTGCTGCCATTTTGAAGACTCGACTACAACATTTCTTCACCTTCTTTTCTCTATTCCAATCTAGTTCTAACATCCATCCAAGATCGAAGATTTAGATTGAAGATTCAAGTGCCAAAGTTGAAGATCTTCATCCGTTTGAGCTAGATTTCATCGATTGAGACGAGATATTGCCGGATCAAGCCTTGATCTTCGCTGTCCAGATCTGAAGTGTTTAGTTTTTTAGGTTGTTTTGGTGATTTGGTGAGTGGTAGTTATCTCTCACGCGGATCCAAAGGAGTATATTGGATTGGTGGCATGTTTGGGTGTTAAAGTTAGAGATTTCATGCATTTTCTTAGATCTAAGTCTAGATTCATGGTTTTTGAAGATGTTTACTTATGCAAGTTTGTTTAATAAGCATTAGAGACAAAACCCATGTTTTATAATTGATAGATCTATGCTAAAAACCATGATTTCACATATGTTGGACTTTTGCTCGTTTATTTACGAAATTGCCATTATAGTTGATATTGCCTAAATTGCTTAATAGATCTTGTTTGAATGATTGATTATTTGAATGTATGATTGATTTGATTGTTTCCAAGTTAGCTAGTAGTTGATTTGGAACAAGATGATGAAAGAGGATTCAAAAGCTATGGAAGAAGGCTCTTGAATGGTGAAAGCTGCTTAAGGCATATGTAGCGGATGTTGAAGCTCATATGTATAGATTGGATGATGTTGAGATGGGACTTTGCCATGATTTGATGAGGCAAACCATGTTGTTGAGTTGAGACTTTGCTTTGATGCGATGAAGCGAAGTATGATGTGAGTCTTGGCTTAATCCAAGCAGGGATCATTCCAAGCATGTTGATAACTTGAAGAGTAGTTCAAGTTGGTTGATAATGGATTGTTCAAGAGGTAGCTTGAGCTTGTATGAGGATAGTCGTCAAGAAGGATGGCTAGGAGGCTTGGATCTCGTCGTTGTTGAAGGTTCTAGCATGCTCAAAAGCAAGAGTACATGGGGCGCCCATAACGACTACAGGAAGGTAGTCGGGACACCCAAAAGACTACAGGTAGGTAGTTGAGTACTCTGGGCAAAGTAGATAAGTCCTAGGCACAAGGCAGTGTGCGGAGTTATGGTTAGAACCGGGGTTACCATTAGCCCTTGACAGATGGTCATTCAACTAACGGTGAAATCGAGGCAAGGATAACAGTGATAGCCAGAGTCATGGATGTTTGGTTGTATTATCATTCGGCTTCAAGAGCGGTGTTTTCTGGGTGCTTATCTGATCTTGGTTTAGGCCTTGGGGGTTTGTATTTGGAAAACATCTTCCTTGACTCGAGTGGTATTCGCTTTACCTTAATTGTCTATGTTGTTATGCTTGCTTCTCCTTAGTGTATGTCTGGGGCTATCACTGTAGAAAGAGGTGGAGTGGGATGGTTTGGTTCCTATTCCTTTTATCCTTTATGCTCTTTTGGTATGCTTGATAGTTGATTTACTGCTCACTAAGACTTTGTCTGACTCAAGGTTTTATGTCTCCTCTTATTACCTTGGGCTGTTCATCCATGTTGGGATGGGCAGACTAGGTAGCAGGTGACAGGTGCTGTGCTAGGAGTTCTACGATGAAGATGACGAAGACGAGCAGGAGGCTTTGCATATTAGTTTTCTTACTATATGTACTGGGTATCCGCTGCTGTATTTGGTTGAGTGATTTGTAGTGAGGCTTTCATGTATGGATTTGAGTAGATGATTGTATAAAACTACTGTGCTGCTTATATGATGATGTTCTGTTCTATGGAGCTTCACTATATTATATTTCTCTATTGTATTTTATCCATGCGCTGTGAGTTGTACGATAGAGATTCTTTTGTTTTGTTTTACCCTGACTATCGTCCATGGCTGCCTGGCACGCCTTTCAGCGCATTATTTCCTTGTTTTGGTGCGGGAGTCATGGGCGGTCGTCACAGGAAAAGTCGTATGGCACTGTTTCGCCATTTCGGACGGATGTTGCACCTTGCACCGTGGATGTTGCACCCTGTAGATATCGATTATTCGGACGGCCATAACTTCTGGCTCGTTTAGAGTTACGGGACCAATAACCTGTCAAAACGAAGGCCTCGATGAGTTCTACGGCTTTGATAGCTTTCAGCCGTCAACGGATAGACTAATGCCCAAAAAGGACAACCCGAATCTCCATCGGGTCTCGTAAGTTTTTTACCCTTCGTTTTTTTGACACGTGGATTTTTACGGTAAAACGGGATTACGGTGGCTGGTCTTCGATTTACCATCGCTGGAGAGTGGATCACCATGGTACTGTTCCGTTTCAAATCCATGCACGCATGTCTAAAAGTCGTACGGCACTGTTTCGCCATTTCGGACGGATGTTGCACCTTGCACCGTGGATGTTGCACCCTGTAGATATCGATTATTCGGACGGCCATAACTTCTGGCTCGTTTAGAGTTACGGGAGCCATAACCTGTCAAAACGAAGGTCTCGATGAGTTCTACGTCTTTGACAGCTTTCAGCCGTCAACGGATAGATTAATGCCCAAAAAGGACATCCCAAATCTCAATCGGGTCTCGTAAGTTTTTTACGCTTCGTTTTTTTGACATGTGGATTTTTACGGTAAAACGGGGTTACGGTGGCTGTTCTTCGATTTACCGTCGCTGGAGAGTGGTTCACCATGGTACGGTTCCGTTTCAAATCCATGCATGCATTTCTAAAAGTCGTACGGCACTGTTTCGCCATTTCGGACGGATGTTGCACCTTGCACCGTGGATGTTGCGCCCTGTAGATATCGATTATTCGGACGGCCATAACTTCAGGCTCGTTTAGAGTTATGGGAGCCATAATCTGTCAAAACGAAGGCCTCGATGAGTTCTACGGCTTTGGACGCTTTCAGCCATCAGCGGATATGTTAATGCCCAAAAATGACAACCCGAATCTCAATCGGGTCTCGTAAGTTTTTTACCCTTCTTTTTTTTGACACGTGGATTTTTACAGTAAAACGGGTTTACTGTGGCTGGTCTTCGATTTACCATCGCTGGAGAGTGGTGCACCATGGTACTGTTCCGTTTCAAATCCATGCATGCGTTTCTAAAAGTCGTATGGCACTGTTTCGCCATTTCGGACGGATGTTGCACCTTGCACCGTGGATGTTGCACCCTGTAGATATCGATTATTCGGACGGCCATAACTTCTGGCTCGTTTAGAGTTACGGGACCAATAACCTGTCAAAACGAAGGCCTCGATGAGTTCTACGGCTTTGACAGCTTTCAGCCGTCAACGGATAGACTAATGCCCAAAAAGGACAACCCGAATCTCAATCGGGTCTCGTAAGTTTTTTACCCTTCGTTTTTTTGACACGTGGATTTTTACGGTAAAACGGGATTACGGTGGCTGGTCTTCGATTTACCATCACTGGAGAGTGGATCACCATGGTACTGTTCCGTTTCAAATCCATGCACGCATGTCTAAAAGTCGTACGGCAATGTTTCGCCATTTCGGACGGATGTTGCACCTTGCACCGTGGATGTTGCACCCTGTAGATATCGATTATTCGGACGGCCATAACTTCTGGCTCGTTTAGAGTTACGGGAGCCATAACCTGTCAAAACGAAGGTCTCAATGAGTTCTACGTCTTTGACAGCTTTCAGCCGTCAACGGATAGATTAATGCCCAAAAAGGACATCCCAAATCTCAATCGGGTCTCGTAAGTTTTTTACCCTTCGTTTTTTTGACATGTGGATTTTTACGGTAAAACGGGGTTACGGTGGCTGTTCTTCGATTTACCGTCGCTGGAGAGTGCTTCACCATGGTACGGTTCCGTTTCAAATCCATGCATGCATTTCTAAAAGTCGTACGGCACTGTTTCGCCATTTCGGACGGATGTTGCACCTTGCACCGTGGATGTTGCAACCTGTAGATATCGATTATTCGGACGGCCATAACTTCTGGCTCGTTTAGAGTTACGGGAGCCATAACCTGTCAAAACTAAGGGCTCGATGAGTTCAACAGCTTTGACAGCTTTCAGCCATCAACGGATAGATTAATGCCCAAAAAGGACAACCCGAATCTCAATCGGGTCTCGTAAGTTTTTTACCCTTCGTTTTTTCGACACGTGGATTTTTACGGTAAAACGGGATTACCGTGGCTGGTCTTCGATTTACCATCGCTGGAGAGTGGTGCACCATGGTACTGTTCCGTTTCAAATCCAAGCACGCATTTCTAAAAGTCGTACGACACTATTTCTCCATTTCGAACGGAAGTTGTACCTCGCACCGTGGATGTTGCACCCTGTAGATATCGATTATTCGGACGTCCATAAATTCTGGTTCGTTTAGAGTTACGGGAGCCATAACCTGTCAAAACGAAGGCCTCAATGAGTTCTACGGCTTTGACAGCTTTCAGCCATCAACGGATAGAATAATGCCCAAAAAGGATAACCCGAATCTTAATCGGGTCTCGTATGTTTTTTACCGTTCATTTTTTTGACACGTGGATTTTTACAGTAAAACGGGATTACTGTGGCTGGTCTTCGATTTACCATCATTGAAGAGTGGTGCACTATGGTACTGTTCCATTTCAAATCCATGCACGCATTTCTAAAAGTCGTACGACACTGTTTCGCCATTTCGGACGGATGTTGCACCTTGCACCGTGGATGTTGCACCCTGTAGATATCGATTATTCGGACGGCCATAACTTCAGGCTCGTTTAGAGTTACGGGAGCCATAATCTGTCAAAACGAAGGCCTCGCTGAGATATACGGCTTTGGCCGCTTTCAGCCGTCAACGGATATATTAATGCCCAAAAAGGACAACCCGAATCTCAATCGGGTCTCGTAAGTTTTTTACCCTTCTTTTTTTTGACACGTGGATTTTTATAGTAAAACGGGGTTACTGTGGCTGGTCTTCGATTTACCATCGCTGGAGAGTGGTGCACCATGGTACTGTTCCGTTTCAAATCCATGCATGCGTTTCTAAAAGTCGTATGGCACTGTTTCGCCATTTCGTACGGATGTTGCACCTTGCACCGTGGATGTTGCACCCTGTAGATATCGATTATTCGGACGGCCATAACTTCTGGCTCGTTTAGAGTTACGGGAGCCATAACTTGTCAAAACGAAGGCCTCGATGAGTTCTACGGCTTTGATAGCTTTCAGCCGTCAATGGATAGACTAATGCCCAAAAAGGACAACCCGAATCTCAATTGGGTCTCGTAAGTTTTTTACCCTTCGTTTTTTTGACACGTGGATTTTTACGGTAAAACGAGATTACGGTGGCTGGTCTTCGATTTACCATCGCTGGAGAGTGGATCACCATGGTACTGTTCCGTTTCAAATCCATGGACGCATGTCTAAAAGTCGTACGACACTGTTTCGCCATTTCGGACGGATGTTGCTCCTTGCACCGTGGATGTTGCACCCTGTAGATATCGATTATTCGGACGGCCATAACTTCTGGCTCGTTTAGAGTTACGGGAGCCATAACCTGTCAAAACGAAGCTCTCGATGAGTTCTACGGCTTTGACAGCTTTCAGCCGTCAGCGGATAGATTAATGCCCAAAAAGGACATCCCAAATCTCAATCGGGTCTCGTAAGTTTTTTACCCTTCGTTTTTTTGACACGTGGATTTTTACGGTAAAACGGGGTTACGGTGGCTGTTCTTCGATTTACCGTCGCTGGAGAGTGGTTCACCATGGTACTGTTCCATTTCAAATCCATGCACGCATTTCTAAAAGTCGTACGGCACTGTTTCGCCATTTCGGACGGATGTTGCACCTTGCACCGTGGATGTTGCACCCTGTAGATATCGATTATTCGGACGGCCATAACTTCTGGCTCATTTAGAGTTACGGGAGCCATAACCTGTCAAAACTAAGGGCTCGATGAGTTCTACAGCTTTGACAGCTTTTATCCATCAACGGATAGATTAATGCCCAAAAAGGACAACCCGAATCTCAATCGGGTCTCGTAAGTTTTTTACCCTTCGTTTTTTCGACACGTGAATTTTTACGGTAAAACGGGATTACCGTGGCTGGTCTTCGATTTACCATCGCTGGAGAGTGGTGCACCATGGTACTGATCTGTTTCAAATCCATGCACGCATTTCTAAAAGTCGTACGACAATATTTCGCCATTGCGGACGGATGTTGCACCTTGCACCGTGGATGTAGCACCCTGTAGATATCGATTATTCGGACGGCCATAACTTCAGGCTCGTTTAGAGTTACGGGAGCCATAACCTGTCAAAACGATGGCCTCGATGAGTTCTACAGCTTTGACCGCTTTCAGCCACCAACGGATATATTAATGCCCGAAAAGGACAACCCGAATCTCAATCGGGTCTCGTAAGTTTTGTACCCTTCGTTTTTTTGACACGTGGATTTTTACAGTAAAACGGGGTTACTGTGGCTGGTCTTCGATTTACCATCGTTGGAGAGTGGTGCACCATGGTACTTTTCGTTTCAAATCCATGCATGCATTTCTAAAAGTCGTACGACACTGTTTCGCCATTTCGGACGGATGTTGCACCTTGCACCGTGGATGTTGCACCCTGCAGATATCGATTATTCAAACGGCCATAACTTCTGGCTCGTTTAGAGTTACGGGAGCCATAACTTGTCAAAACGAAGGCCTCGATGAGTTCTACGGCTTTGACAACTTTCAGCCGTCAACCGATGGATGAATGCCCAAAAAGGACAACCCGAATCTCAATCGGGTCTCGTAAGTTTTTTACCCTTCGTTTTTTTGACACGTGAATTTTTACGGTAAAACAGGATTACGGTGGCTGGTCTTCGATTTACCATCGTTGGAGAGTGGTTAACCATGGTACGTTTCCGTTTCAAATCCATGCACGCATTTCTAAAAGTCGTACGACACTGTTTCGCCATTTCGGACGAATGTTGCACCTTGCACCGTGGATGTTGCACCCTGTAGATATCGATTATTCGGACGGCCATAACATCTGGCTCGTTTAGAGTTACGGGAGCCATAACCTGTCAAAATGAAGGCCTCAATGAGTTCTACGGCTTTGACAGCTTTCAGCCATCAACGGATAGATTAATGCCCAAAAAGGACAACCCGAATCTCAATCGGGTCTCGTAAGTTTTTTACCCTTCGTTTTTTTGACACGTGGATTTTTACGGTAAAACGGGATTACGATGGCTGGTCTTCGATTTACCATCGCTGTAGAGTGGTTCACCATAGTACTGTTCCGTTTCAAATCCATGCACGCATTTCTAAAAGTCGTACGACACTGTTTCGCCATTTCGGACGGATGTTGCACCTTGCACCGTGGATGTTGCACCCTGTAGATATCGATTATTTGGACGGCCATAACTTCTGGCTCGTTTAGAATTACGAGAGTCATTACCTGTCAAAACGAAGGCCTCGATGAGTTCTACGACTTTGACAGCTTTCAGCCGTCAACGGATAGATTAATGCCCAAAGAGGACAACCCGAATCTCAATCGGGTGTTGTAAGTTTTAAACCCTTCGTTTTTTTGACACATGGATTTTTACGGTAAAACGGGGTTAGAGTGGCTGTTCTTCGATTTACCGTCGCTGGAGAGTGGTTCACCATGGTACTGTTCCGTTTCAAATCCATGCACGCTTTTCTAAAAGTCGTACGGCACTATTTCGCCATTTCGGACGGATATTGCACCTCGCACCGTGGATGTTGCACCCTGTAGATATCGATTATTCGGACGGCCGTAACTTCTGGCTCATTTAGAGTTACGGGAGCCATAACCTGTCAAAACGAAGGGATCGATGAGTTCTACGGCTTTGACTGCTTTCACCATCAACGGATATATTAATGCCCAAAAAGGACAACCAGAATCTCAATCGGGTCTCGTAAGTTTTTTACCCTTCGTTTTTTCGACACGTGGATTTTTACGGTAAAACGGGATTACCGTGGCTGGTCTTCGATATACCATCGCTGGAGAGTGGTGCACCATGGTACTGTTCTGTTTCAAATTCATGCACGCATTTGTAAAAGTCGTACGACACTGTTTCGCCATTTCGGACGGATGTTGCACCTTGCACCGTGGATTTTGCACCCTGTAGATATCGATTATTCGTACGGCCATAACTTCAGACTCGTTTAGAGCTACGGGAGCCATAACCTGTCAAAACGAAGGCTTCGATGAGTTTTACAGCTTTGACAGCTTTCAGTCGTCAACGGATAGATTAATGCCCAAAAAGGACAACCCGAATCTCAATCGGGTCTCGTAAGTTTTTTACCCTTCGTTTTTTTGACACGTGGATTTTTACAGTAAAACGGGTTACTGTGGCTGGTCTTCGATTTACCATCGCTGGAGAGTGGTGCACCATGGTACTGTTTCGTTTCAAATCCATGCATGCATTTCTAGAAGTCGTACGGCACTGTTTCGCCATTTCGGACGGATGTTGCACCTTGCACCGTGGATGTTGCACCCTGTAGATATCGATTATTCAAATGGCTATAACTTCTGGCTCGTTTAGAGTTACGGGAGCCGTAACCTGTCAAGCCGAAGGCCTCGATGATTTCTATGGCTTTCACAGCTTTCAGCCGTCAACGAATAGATTAATGCCCAAAAAGGACAACCCGAATCTCAATCGGGTCTCGTAAGTTTTTTACCCTTCGTTTTTTTGACACGTGGATTTTTATGGTAAAACAGGAATACGGTGGCTGGTCTTCGATTTACCATTGCTGGAGAGTGGTTCACCATGGTACTGTTCCATTTCAAATCCATGCATGCATTTCTAAAAGTCGTACGACACTGTTTCGCCATTTCGGACGGATGTTGCACCTTGCACCGTGGATGTTGCACCCAGTAGATATCGATTATTCGGACGGCCATAACTTCTGGCTCGTTTAGAGTTACGGGAGCCATAACCTGTCAAAACGAAGGCCTCGATGAGTTCTAGGGCTTTGACAGCTTTCAGCCATCAACGGAAAGATTAATGCCCAAAAAGGACAACCCGAATCTCAATCGGGTCTCATAAGTTTTTTACCCTTCGTTTTTTTGACACGTGGATTTTTACGGTAAAACGGGGTAACGGTGGCTGGTCTTCGATTTACCATCGCTGGAGAGTAGTTCACCATGGTACTGTTCCGTTTCAAATCCATGCGCGCACTTCTAAAAGTCGTACGACACTGTTTGGCTATTTCGGACGGATGTTGCACCTTGCACCGTGGATGTTGCACCCAGTAGATATCGATTATTCAAACGGCCATAACTTCTGGCTCATTCAGAGTTACGGAATCCATAACCTGTCAAACCTATGGCCTCCATAAGTTCTACGGCTTTGACGGCTTTCAGCCGTCAACGGATAGATTAATGCCCAAAAAGGACAACCCGAATATCAATCGGGTCTCGTAATTTTTTTACACTTCGTTTTTTTGACACATGATTTTCACGGTAAAACGGGATTACGGTGGCTGGTCTTCGATTTACCATCATTGGAGAGTGTTTCACCATGGTACTGTTCCGTTTCAAATCCATGCATGCATTTCTAAAAGTCGTACATCACTATTTCGCCATTTCGGACGGATGATGCACCTTGCACTGTGGATGTTGCACCCTGTAGATATCGATTATTCGGACGGCCATAACTTTTGGCTCGTTTA
Organism: Allium cepa; assembly: GCA_030765085.1. Taxonomy (NCBI): domain Eukaryota; kingdom Viridiplantae; phylum Streptophyta; class Magnoliopsida; order Asparagales; family Amaryllidaceae; genus Allium; species Allium cepa. The sequence goes on from CM060930.1 coordinate 249,689,970, forward strand.
GAGTTACGGGAGCCATAACCTGTCAAAACGAAGGCCTCGATGAGTTCTACGGCTTTAACAGCTTTCAGCCGTCAACGGATAGATTAATGCCCAAAATGGACTACCCGATTCTCAATCGGGTCTCGTAAGTTTTTTACCCTTCGTTTTTTTGACACGTGGATTTTTACGGTAAAACGGGGTTACGGTGGCTGGTCTTCGATTTACCGTCGCTGGAGAGTGGTTCACCATGGTACTGTTCCATTTCAAATCCATGCACGCATTTCTAAAAGTCGTATGGCACTGTTTCGCCATTTCGGACGGATGTTGCACCTTGCGCCGTGGATGTTGCACCCTGTAGATATCGATTATTTGGACGGCAATAACTTCAGGCTCGTTTAAACTTACGGGAGCCATAGCCTGTCAAAACGAAGGCCTCGATGAGTTCTACGGCTTTAACAGCTTTCAGCCATCAACGGATAGATTAATGCCCAAAAAGGACAACCCGAATCTCAATCGGATCTCGTAAGTTTTTTACCCTTCGTTTTTTCGACACGTGGATTTTTACGGTAAAACTGGGTTACCGTGGCTGGTCTTCGATTTACCATCGCTGGAGAGTCGTGCACCATGATACTGTTCCGTTTCAAATCCACGCACGCATTTCTAAAAGTCGTACGACACTGTTTCGCCATTTCGGACGGATGTTGCACCTTGCACCGTGGATGTTGCACCCTGTAGATATCCATTATTCAAACGGCCATAACTTCTGGCTCGTTTAGAGGTACGGGAGCCATAACCTATCAAAACGAAGGCCTCGATGAGTTCTAAGGCTTTGACAACTTTCAGCCGTCAACGGATAGATTAATGCCCAAAAAGGACAACCCGAATCTCAATCGGGTCTCGTAAGTTTTTTACACTTCGTTTTTTTGACACATGGATTTTTACGGTATAACGGGATTACTGTGGCTGGTCTTCGATTTACCATCCCTGGAGAGTGGTGCACTATGGTACTGTTCCGTTTCAAATCCATGCATGTATTTCTAAAAGTCGTACGGCACTGTTTCGCCATTTCGGACGGATGTTGCACCTTGCACCGTGGATGTTGCAACTTGTAGATATCGATTATTCGGACGGCCATAACTTGTGGATCGTTTTGAGTAACAGAAGCCATAACCTGTCAAAACGAAGGGCTCGATGAGTTGTACGGCTTTGACTGCTTTCAGCCATCAACGGATAGATTAATGCCGAATAAGGGCAACCCGAATCTCAATCGGGTCTCATAAGTTTTTTACACATCGTTTTTTCGACACTTGGATTTTCACGGTAAAACGGGATTACCGTGGCTGGTCTTCGATTTACCATCGCTGGAGAGTGGTGCACCATGGTACTGTTCCGTTTCAAACCTATGCATGCATTTCTAAATGTCGGACAGCACTGTTTCTCCATTTCGGACGGATGTTGCACCTTGCACCGTGGATGTTGCACCCTGTAGACATCGATTATTCAATCCGCCATAACTTCAAGCTCGTTTTGAGTTACGGGAGCCATAATCTGGCAAAATGAAGGCCTCTATGAGTTCTACGGCTTTGACAGCTTTCAGCTCTCAACGGATAGATTAATGCCCAAAAAGGACAACCTGATTGTCAATCGGGTCTCGTAAGTTTTTTACCCTTCGTTTTTTTGACACGTGGATTTTTACGGTAAAACGGGGTTACGGTGGCTAGTCTTCGATTTACCGTCGCTAGAGAGTGGTTCACCATGGTACTGTTCCGTTTCAAATCCATGCACGCATTTCTAAAAGTCGTACGACACTGTTTCGCCATTTCGGACAGATGTTGCACCTTGCACCGTGGATGTTGCACCCTGTAGATATCGATTATTCGGACGGTCATAACTTCTGGCTCATTTAGAGTCACGGGAGCCATAGCCTGGTAAAACGAAGGCCTCGATGAGTTCTACGGCTTTGATAGCTTCCAACCATCAACGGATAGATTAATGCACAAAAAGGACAACCCGAATCTCAATCGGGTCTCGTAAGTTTTTTACCCTTCGTTTTTTCGACACGTGGATTTTTACGGTAAAATGGGATTACGGTGGCTGGTCTTCGATTTACCATCGCTGGAGAGTGGTTCACCATGGTACTATTCCGTTTCAAATCCATGCACGCATTTCTAAAAGACGTACGACACTGTTTCGCCTTTTCGGACGGATGTTGCACCTTGCACCGTGGATGTTGCACTCTATGGATATAGATTATTCGGACGGCCAAAACTTTTGGCTCTTTTAGAGTTACGGAATCCATAACCTGTCAAACCTATGGCCTCAATGAGTTCTACGGCTTTGACGGCTTTCAGCCGTCAACGGATAGATTAATGCCCAAAAAGGACAACCCGAATCTCAATCGGGTCTCGTAAGTTTTTTACCCTTCGTTTTCTCGACACTTGAATTTTTACGGTAAAACGGGATTACCGTGGTTGGTCTCCGATTTACCATCATTGGAGAGTGGTGCACTATGGTACTGTTCCGTTTCAAATCCGTGCATGCATTTCTAAAAGTCGTACGACACTGTTTCTCCATTTCGGACGGATGTGCACCTTGCACCGTGGATGTTGCACCCTGTAGATATCGATTATTCGGGCGGCCATAACTTCTGGCTCGTTTAGAGTTATGGGAGCCATAACCTGTCAAAACGAAGGCCTCGATGAGTTCTACGGCTTTGGCAGCTTTCAGTCGTCAACGGATAGATTAATGCCCAAAAAGGACAACCCGAATATCAATCGGGTCTCGTAAGTTTTTTACCCTTCGTTTTTTCGACACTTGGATTTTTACGGTAAAACGGGATTACCGTGGTTGGTCTTCGATTTACCATCATTGGAGAGTGGTGCACCACGGTACTGTTCCGTTTCAAATCCAAGCACGCATTTCTAAAAGTCGTACGACACTATTTCTCCATTTCGGACGGAAGTTGCACCTCGCACCGTGGATGTTGCACCCTGTAGATATCGATTATTCGAACGTCCATAATTTCTGGCTCGTTTAGAGTTACGGGAGCCATAACCTGTCAAAACGAAGGCCTCAATGAGTTCTACGGCTTTGACAGCTTTCGGCCATCAACGGATAGATTAATGCCCAAAAAGGACAACCCGAATCTTAATCGGGTCTCGTATGTTTTTTACCCTTCATTTTTTTGACACGTGGATTTTTACAGTAAAACGGGATTACTGTGGCTGGTCTTCGATTTACCATCATTGAAGAGTGGTGCACCATGGTACTGTTCCGTTTCAAATCTATGCACGCATTTCTAAAAGTCGTACGACACTGTTTCTCCATTTCGGACGGATGTGCACCTTGCACCGTGGATTTTGCACCCTGTAGATATCTATTATTCGGACGGCCATAATATCTGGCTCGTTTAGAGTTACGGGAGCCATAACCTGTCAAAACGAAGGCCTTGATGAGTTCTACGGCTTTGACAGCTTTCAACCGTCAATGGATAGATTAATGCCCAAAAAGGACAACCCGAATCTCAATCAGGTTTCGTAAGTTTTTTACCCTTCGTTTTTTTGACACGTGGATTTTTACGGTAACACGGGATTACTGTGGCTGGTCTTCGATTTACCATCACTGGAGAGTGGTGCACTATGGTACTGTTCCGTTTCAAATCCATGCACGCATTTCTAAAAGTCGTATGACACTGTTTCGCTATTTCGGACGGATGTTGCACCTTGCACCGTGGATGTTGCTCCCTGTAGATATCGATTATTCGGACGGCCTTAACTTCTGGCTCGTTTAGAGTTACGGGAGCCATAACCTGTCAAAATGAAGGCCTCGATGATTTCTATGGCTTTAACAGTGCCCAAAAAGGACAACCCGAATCTCAATCGGGTCTCGTAAGTTTTTTACCCTTCGTTTTTTCGACACGTGGATTTTTACGGTAAAACGGGATTACCGTGGCTGGTCTTCGATTTACCATCGCTGGAGAGTGGTACACCATGGTTCTACTTTGTTTCGAATCCATGCACGCATTTCTAAAAGTCGTACCGCACTGTTTCGCCATTTCGGACGGATGTTGCACCTTGCACCGTGGATGTTGCACCCTGTAGATATCGATTATTCGGACATCCATAACTTCTGGCTCATTTAGAGTTACGGGAGCCATAACCTGTCAAAACGAAGGCCTCGATGACTTATACGGTTTTGATAGCTTTCTGCCGTCAACGGATAGAATAATGCCCAAAAAGGGCAACCCGAATCTCAATCGGGTCTCGCAAGTTTTTTACCCTTCGTTTTTTCGACACGTGGATTTTCACGGTAAAACGGGATTACCGTGGCTGGTCTTCGATTTACCATCGCTGGACAGTGGTGCACCATGGTACTTTTCCGTTTCAAATCCGTGCATGTATTTCTAAAAGTCGTACGGCACTGTTTCGCCATTTCGGACGGATGTTGCACCTTGCACCGTGGATGTCGCACCCTGTAGACATCGATTATTCAAACGGCCATAACTTCAGGCTCGTTTAGAGATACGGGAGCCATAAACTGTCAAAACGAAGGCCTCGATGAGTTCTACGGCTTTGACAGCTTTCAGAGGTCAACGGATAGATTAATGCCCAAAAAGGACAACCCGAATCTCAATCGGGTCTCGTAAGTTTTTTACCCTTTGTTTTTTTGACACGTGGATTTTTACGGTAAAACGAGATTACTGTGGTTGGTCTTCGATTTACCATCACTGGAGAGTGGTGCACTATGGTACTGTTCCGTTTTAAATCCATGCATGTATTTCTAAAAGTCGTACGATACTGTTTCGCCATTTCGGACGGATGTTGCACCTAGCACCGTGGATGTTGCACCCTGTAGATATCGATTATTCGGACGGCCATAACTTCTGGCTCGTTTAGAGTTACGGGAACCATAACCTGTCAAAACGAAGGCCTCGATGAGTTCTACGGATTTGACTGCCTTCAGCCGTCAACGGATAGATTAATGCCCAAAAAGGACAACCCGAATATCAATCGCGTCTCGTAAGTTTTTTACCCTTCGTTTTTTCGACACGTGGATTTTTACGGTAAAACGGGAATACCGTGGCTGGTCTTCGATTTACCATCGCTGGAGAGTGGTGCACCATGGTACTGTTCCGTTTCAAATCCATGCATGCATTTCTAAAAGTCGTACGGCACTGTTTCGCCATTTCGGACGGATGTTGCACCTTGCACCGTGGATGTTGCACCCTGTAGATATCGATTATTCAAACGGCCATAACTTTTGGCTCGTTTAGAGTTACGGGAGCCATAACCTGTCAAAACGAAGGCCTCGATGAGTTCTGCGGCTTTGACAGCTTTTAGCCTTCAACGGATAGATTAATGCCCAAAAAGGACAACCCGAAGCTCAATCGGGTCTCGTGAGTTTTTTACCCTTCGTTTTTTTGACTCGTGGATTTTTACGGTAAAACGGGATTACTGTGGCTGGTCTTCGATTTACCATCGCTGGAGAGTGGTGTACCATGGTACTGTTAGGTTTCAAATCCATGCACGAATTTCTAAAAGTCGTACATCACTGTTTCGCCATTTCAGACGTATGTTGCACCTTGCACCGTGGATGTTGCACCCTGTAGATATCGATTATTCGGACGGCCCTAACTTCTGGCTCGTTTAGAGTTACGGGAGCCATAACCTGTCAAAATGAAGGACTCGTTGAGTTCTACGGCTTTGACAGCTTTTAGCCGTCAACGGACAGATTAATGCCCAAAAAGGACAACCCGAATCTCAATCGGGTCTCGTAAGTTTTTTACCCTTCGTTTTTTCGACACGTGGATATTTACGCTAAAGCGGGATTACGGTGGCTGGTCTTCGATTTACCATCGCTGGAGAGTAGTTCACCATGGTACTACTCCGTTTCAAATCCATGCACGGATTTCTAAAATTCGTACGGCACTGTTTCGCCATTTCGGACGGATGTTGCACTTGCACCGTGGATGTTGCACCCTGTTGATATCGATTATTCGGACGGCCATAACTTCTGGCTCATTTAGAGTTACGGGGGCCTTAACCTGTCAAAACGAAGGCCTCGATGAGTTCTACGGCTTTGATAGCTTTCGGCCATCAACGGATAGATTAATGCCCAAAAAGGACAACCCGAATCTCAATCGGGTCTCTTAAGTTTTTTACCCTTCGTTTTATCGACACGTGGATTTTTACGGTAAAACGGGATTACCGTGGCTGGTCTTCGATTTACCATCGCTGGAGAGTGGCGCACCATGGTACTGTTCCGTTTCAAATCCATGCACGCATTTCTAAAATTCGTACGGCACTGTTTCGCCATTTCGGACGGATGTTGCACCTTGCACCGTGGATGTTCCACCCTGTAGATATCAATTATTCGGACGGCCATAACTTCTAGCTCGTTTAGAGTTACGGGAGCCATAACCTGTCAAACGAAGGCCTCGATGAGTTCTACGGCTTTGACTGCTTTCAGCCGTCAACGGATAGATTAATGCCCAAAAAGGACAACCTGAATCTCAATCGGGTCTCGTAAGTTTTTTACCCTTCGTTTTTTTGACACGTGGAATTTTACAGTAAAACGGGATTACCGTGGCTGGTCTTCGATTTACCATCATTGGAGAGTGGTGCACCATGGTACTGTTCCGTTTCAAATCCATGCACGCATTTCTAGAATTCGTACGGCACTGTTTCGCCCTTTCGGACGGAAGTTGCACCTTGCACCGTGGTTGTTGCACCCTGTAGATATCGATTATTCGGACGACCATGACTTCTGGCTCGTTTAGTGTTACGGGATCCATAACCTGTCAAACCGAAGGCCTCGATGAGTTCTACGGGTTTGACAGCTTTCAACCGTCAACGGATAGATTAATGCCCAAAAAGGACAACCCGAATCTCAATCGGGTCTCGTAAGTTTTTTACCCTTCTTTTTTTTGACACGTGGATAATTTATGGTAAAACGGGATTACCGTGGCTGGTCTTCGATTTACCATCGCTGGAGAGTGGCGCACCACGGTACTGTTCTGTTTCAAATCCATGCACGCATTTCTAAAAGTCGTAAGGCACTGTTTTGCCATTTCGGACGGATGTTGCACCATGCACCGTGGATGTTGCACCCTGTAGATATCGATTATTCGGACGGCCATAACTTCTGGCTCGTTTAGAGTTACGGGAGCCATAACCTGTCAAAACAAAGGGCTCGATGAGTTCTATGGCTTTGAAAGCTTTCAGCCGTCAACGAATAGATTAATGCCCAAAAAGGACGACCGAATCTCAATCGGGTCTCGTAAGTTTTTTACCCTTTGTTTTTTTAACATGTGGTTTTTTACGGTAAAACGGGGTTACTGTGGCTGGTCTTTGATTTACCATCATTGGATAGTGGTGCACTATGGTACTGTTCCATTTCAAATCCATGCACGCATTTCTAAAAGTCGTATGCCACTGTTTCTCCATTTCGGACAGATGTTGCACCTTGCACCGTGGATGTTGCACTCTGTAGATATCGATTATTCGGACGGCCATAACTTCTGGCTCGTTTAGAGTTACGGGAGCCATAACCTGTCAAAAAGAAGGCCTCGATGATATCTACGGCTTTGACAGCTTTCAGCCATCAACGGATAGATTAATGCCCAAAAAGGACAACCCGAATCTCAATCGGGTCTCGTAAGTTTTTTACCCTTCGTTTTTTCGACACGTGGATTTTTACGGTAAAACGGGATTACGGTGGCTGGTCTTCGATTTACCATCGCTTGAGAGTTGTTCACCATGGTACTGTTCCGTTTCAAATCCATGCACACATTTCTAAAATTCGTACGGCACAGTTTCGCCATTTCGGACGGATGTTGCACCGTGCACCGTGGATGTTGCACCCTGTAGATATCGATTTTTCGGACGGCCATGACTTCTGGCTCGTTTAGTGTTACGGGAGCCATAATCTATCAAAACGAAGGCCTCGATGAGTTCTACGGCTTTGACAGCATTCAGCCATCAACGGATAGATTAATGCCCGAAAAGGACAACCCGAATCTCAATCGGGTCTCGTAAGTTTTTTACCCTTCGTTTTTTTGACACGTGGATTTTTACGGTAACACGGGATTACTGTGGCTGGTCTTCGATTTTCGATCACTGGAGAGTGGTGTACTATGGTACTGTTCTGTTTCAAATCCATGCACGCATTTGTAAAAGTCGTATGGCGCTGTTTCTCCATTTCGGACGGATGTTGCACCTTGCACCGTGGATGTTGCACCCTGTAGATATCAATTATTCGGACGGCCATAACTTCTGGCTCGTTTAGAGTTACGGGAGCCATAACCTGTCAAAACGAAGGCCTCGATGAGTTCTACGGCTTTGACCGCCTTCAACCATCAACGGATAGATTAATGCCCAAAAAGGACAAGCCGAATCTCAATCGCGTCTCGTAAGTTTTTTACCCTTCGTTTTTTCGACACGTGGATTTTTACGGTAAAACGGGATTACCGTGGCTGGTCTTCGATTTACCATCGCTGGAGAGTGGTGCACCAGGGTACTGTTCCGTTTCAAATCCATGCATGCATATCTAAAAGTCGTACGGCACTGTTTCGCTATTTCGGACGGATGTTGCACCATGCACCGTGGATGTTGCACCCTGTAGATATCGATTATTCAAACGGCCATAACTTTTGGCTCATTTAGAGTTACGGGAGCCAAAACCTGTCAAAACGAAGGTCTCGATGAGTTCTACGGCTTTGACAGCTTTTAGCCTTCAACGGATAGATTAATGCCCAAAAAGGACAACCCGAAGCTCAATCGGGTCTCGTGAGTTTTTTACCCTTCGTTTTTTTGACTCGTGGATTTTTACGGTAAAACGGGATTACTGTGGCTGGTCTTCGATTTACCATCACTGGAGAGTGGTGCACCATGGTACTGTTAGGTTTCAAATCCATGCACGAATTTCTAAAAGTCGTACATCACTGTTTCGCCATTTCAGACGTATGTTGCACCTTGCACCGTGGATGTTGCACCCTGTAGATATCGATTATTCGGACGGCCCTAACTTCTGGCTCGTTTAGAGTTACGGGAGCCATAACCTGTCAAAATGAAGGACTCGTTAAGTTCTACGGCTTTGACAGCTTTCAGCCGTCAACGGACAGATTAATGCCCAAAAAGGACAACCCGAATCTCAATCGGGTCTCGTAAGTTTTTTACCCTTCGTTTTTTCGACACGTGGATATTTACGCTAAAGCGGGATTACGGTGGCTGGTCTTCGATTTACCATCGCTGGAGAGTAGTTCACCATGGTACTACTCCGTTTCAAATCCATGCACGGATTTCTAAAATTCGTACGGCACTGTTTCGCCATTTCGGACGGATGTTGCACTTGCACCGTGGATGTTGCACCCTGTTGATATCGATTATTCGGACGGCCATAACTACTGGCTCATTTAGAGTTACGGGGGCCTTAACCTGTCAAAACGAAGGCCTCGATGAGCTCTACGGCTTTGATAACTTTCAGCGATCAAAGGATAGATTAATGCCCAAAAAGGACAACCCGAATCTCAATCGGATCTCGTAAGTTTTTTACCCTTCGTTTTTTCGACACGTGGATTTTCATGGTAAAACGGGATTACCGTGGCTGGTCTTCGATTTACCATCGCTGGACAGTGGTGCACCATGGTACTGTTCCGTTTCAAATCCATGCATGCATTTCTAAAAGTCGTACGGCACTGTTTCGCCATTTCGGACGGATGTTGCACCTTGCACCGTTGATGTTGCACCCTGTAGATATTGATTATTCGGACGGCCATAACTTGTGGCTCGTTTAGAGTTACGGGAGCCATAACCTGTCAAAACGAAGGCCTCGATGAGTTCTACGGCTTTGACAGCCTTCAGCCGTCAACGGATAGATTACTGTCCAAAAAGGACAACCCGAATCTCAATCGCGTCTCGTAAGTTTTTTACCGTTCGTTTTTTCGACACGTGGATTTTTACGGTAAAACGGGATTACGGTGGCTGGTCTTCGATTTACCATCGCTGGAGAGTGGTTCACCATGGTACTGTTCCGTTTCAAATCCATGCACGCATTTCTAAAAGACGTACAACACTGTTCGTCATTTCAGACGGATGTTGCACCTTGCACCGTGGATGTTGCACCCTGTAGATATCGATTATTCGGACGCCATAACATCTGGCTCATTTAGAATTACGGGAGCCATAACCTGTCAAAACGAAGGCCTCGATGAGTTCTACGGCTTTGACAGCTTTCAGCCACCAACGGATAGATTAATGCCCAAAAAGGACAACCCGAATCTCAATCGGGTCTCGTAAGTTTTTTACCCTTCGTTTTTTCGACACGTGGATTTTTACGGTAAAACGGGATTACCGTGGATGGTCTTCGATTTACCATCGCTGGAGAGTGGTGCACCATGGTACTGTTCGGTTTCAAATCCGTGCATGCATTTCTAAAAGTCGTACATCACTGTTTCGCCATTTCGGACGGATGTTGCACCTTGCACCGTGGATGTTGCACCCTGTAGATATCGATTATTCGGACGGCCATAACTTCTGGCTCGTTTAGATTTATGGGAGCCATAACCTGTCAAAACGAAGGACTCGATGAGTTCTACGGCTTTGATAGCTTTCAGCCGTCAACGGATAAATTAATCCAAAAAGGACAACCCGAATCTCAATCGGGTCTCGTAAGTTTTTTACCCTTTGTTTTTTCGACACGTGGATTTTTACGGTAAAACGGGATTACGGTGGCTGGTCTTCGATTTACCATCGCTGGAGAGTGGTTCACCATGGTACTATTCCATTTCAACTCCATGCACGCATTTCTAAAATTCGTACGGCACTATTTCGCCATTTCGGACGGTTGTTGCACCTTGCACCTTGGATGTTGCACCCTGTAGATATCGATTATTCGGACGGCCATAACTTCTGGCTCATATAGAGTTACGGGAGCCATAACCTGTCAAAACGAAGGCCTCGATGAGTTCTACGGCTTTGACAGCTTTCATCCATCAACGGACAAATTAATGCCCAAAAAGGACAACCCGAATCTCAACAATCGGGTCTCGTATGTTTTTTACCCTTCGTTTTTTCGAAACGTGGATTTTTACGGTAAAACGGGATTACCGTGGCTGGTCTTCGATTTACCATCGCTGGAGAGTGGCGCACCATGGTACTGTTCCGTTTCAAATCCATGCACGCATTTCTAGAATTCGTACGGCACTGTTTCGCCCTTTCGGACGGAAGTTGCACCTTGCACCGTGGTTGTTGCACCCTGTAGATATCGATTATTCGGACGGCCATGACTTCTGGCTCGTTTAGTGTTACGGGAGCCATAACCTGTCAAAACGAAGGCCTCGATGATTTCTACGGCTTTGACAGCTTTCAGCCACCAACAGATAGATTAATGCCCAAAAAGGACAACCCGAATCTCAATCGGGTCTCGTAAGTTTTTTACCCTTCGTTTTTTCGACACGTTGATTTTTACGGTAAAACGGGATTACCGTGGCTGGTCTTTGATTTACCATCGCTGGAGAGTGGTGCACCATGGTACTGTTCTGTTTCAAATCCATGCACGCATTTCTAAAAGTCGTACATCACTGTTTCGCCATTTCGAACGGATGTTGCACCTTGCACCGTGGATGTTGCACCCTGTAGATATCGATTATTCGGACGGCCATAACTTCTGGCTCGTTTAGATTTATGGGAGCCATAACCTGTCAAAACGAAGGACTCGATGAGTTCTACGGCTTTGATAGCTTTCAGCCGTCAACGGATATGTTTGCACAAAAAATGGACAAACACCTCCAAGTCGTATTATTTAGTTGATTATATGTGATTTTCAATGATTTTAGATGAGTATGTAAATATGGAAAAAGCAGGGGCTGAAATGTCAAGACACACAGATTTATAGTGGTTCGGCCAGAATGTGCCTACGTCCACTTTATATGTTATTATCTTCTTTCTTTCAGGTTACAAGTACGATGTTTTGTATACAAGCGTATGAAAGTAGTTTGAAAGTTCCTTCCTTGCTTGAGCTCTCAAACTTGTCTGCCATTGTTGTACCCCTGCCCCTCTATTTATAGAGTGAGGTAGGGGGTAGGGGTCTTGGAAGTATATAGCTGCTAGCGGGCCTGGGCTGGACCAATCTGGCCTGGTAGCATTCTGGTTTGGCGAGGCTTCATTCGGCATGGAGCTTGGACTGGTGATGGTGACTTCATCCCTTGGTCCGGTGGTGGTGTTGGAGTGGCAGTAGGGCTTTGGTCCGGTACCAACCTGGACCAGTGGTAGGAGAGTTGTGATGGACCGGTGTGGCTTGGGGGTTCGGTCCGGTGCTCATCTGGACCGGTCGAGTATTGGTTCGGTGATGGCTGTCTGGTCCGGTTGTGTGACTGGTTCGGCCATGGTGGGGATGGGCTTGGTCCGGTGGTCGAATGGGAATGCCGAATGGACCAGTAGTTGGGCTCTGCCGAATGAGATTGCCTTTGCTCTGCCGAATGAGCTTGCCTTTGCTCTGCCGAATGAGCTTCTTCATGGAGGATGTTGGATGGGCTTCTGGGTTTGTGTTTGCTGAACGAAGTGGAGATTGCGAGCCTGGGTAAAATTGACGCTTCTCAGTCTTGAGATCCTCTGGGTGAGAATTCGCCCAACATTTGCCCCCCAAAGTGGGGCACGTGCTTGCATGTGTCGCGCTTTGTTTCCCTGTAGTGGGCGTGATATGTAAAACGACATAAGCTGGGTGTCCATATCCTTTGGATGTCCTGCAAAGGAAATTACAGTTTTAGTGTGAATTCAAATAACGACCGCTCGGGGTCAAGATATTTGAAATGAAGTGAAGTGCGCCGTTCGAGGCGGGTTAGCGTGCCCCGAGAGGGCTTAGCATTAACGATGCCGGGTTCACGTTAGAGTGGGCCCCTGGATTGTTTTCAAGGTGGTTTATTGTCAGCTCAGAGCATGCCTAGGGATTGTTCGCGATCCCGTACACGTGTAAGTAGCTTAGCCATTCTCTAATTATCAGAGTCAAATATTCGTCTAACCGATGAGCTTAAAACAGGGGTGTCAAAGTGTGAATTCTCATGGCGACGGGGTTAAAAGCCATTCAGAGCGTGCCTATGGACCATCCGCGGTCGCGTACACGTGTAAATGATTAACCCATGTTAGTGAGAGATTCACGACTTATCCATTGTTATCATATTCTTTATTTTATTAGTAAGATCTGGAGCTCGGGACTTATCTGAGTGAGGCGCCCTGCATGCCCCCTGTCTTCGGTTCCTGCGAGGTTGGTGTAGTTTTCATTCGGTTAAAGGTTTCATTCGGCTGGAGATTGGTCCGGTAGGCCGAACCGTTTGGTCCGGTGGTATTGCTATCGTCTATATATAGGGGCTACACCCCCTTAGTTTTCTTTACCGAACCAACAAGCGCCGAATCAATTTATTGCCGAACCAAGTGTTTGCCGAACCAACCTTATACCGAACCAGGTATGTACTCATTGCCGAATACACACGTAAGTCTTCGTTTCACCGAATGGGACTACGGCCTTGGGGCCGAATGTCTTGTGTACCGAATGCACTCGATATAGTACCACCGAATGGACATGATGACCGAACGAGATGGAAACCGAATGAACTTGGAAACCGAATGAACTTGTGAACTTGAAAACTTTAGTTTGCGAATGAAATCCCACACTTGCACGCACTTGTTTGTTTACTTTTCTATATTCCTTGTTCTAATGCCATGCTTTCCTTGTGTTGCAGTTAAATGTCTCGCAAAGCGGAAACACGATCGGACAGAAAGAAGTCTAGAGGCACGGGAGAGCCTTCTTCTTCCTTGCCCCCGGTCCAACCAGGATCCGGGCAACATCGGCCTATTCCGAGGTCTCTAGTGGATGGATATGGTCCACAGGAACTTTTGATCTCTCCCCCTGACTGCTTTCCAAGCTCCTTAAAGGAGGAGCAACTTGACGTCATATCCCGTTCCTTCGGGATAGATCGGGCTCTTATGCTGCTGCCGGGAGATGGGGTGATGCCATATAACCCCCCCGAGGGCTACTTAGCCTATAGCAGATACCACTGCATGTGCGGTGCTATCCCTCCTAACAACGCTTGGATAGTAAGCTTCACCACATATTTGAAGGTGGCCCCCTTCCAGCTTCAGCCTAATACTTACGCCATCCTGGTGAGCCTCTTCGTTATCTTCCAGAGGAGGTACGGGCGTCCTCCTTCTAACCGGGAAATTCGTTATTTGTATAACCTGAGAGGCTATAAGAAGGGGTCTCCGTATATTAGCCTGGAAGTGGCCGTGCCCTTCAAACCAGTCCTGGACTTGTATTCCAAGTTCACCATGTTCAAGAAAGAGTGGTTCTTCGTCAAGGACGATGCTGTTTCTTTCCGCCTTTTCACTTCCGGCTGTAAGATTGATTTCATTTATATTTTTCATGTGTTTTGACTGTAGTGTTTTTTCTGACATGCTTCTATTTCTGGCTAGCGACAGGTGGTATTGCAGTCGTGGAGGACGATTCCTTAGTGCGAATGGCTGCTGAACTAAAGGCTATTCCGGCACGGGACCGGTCGGCCTCTTTCTTGATCAGGAACACCACCCTCTTGGAGCATAATTTGATCTTACCGCACCAATCCGTGGTTAAGCAAAGGGATACGGCCGAGGAGAGGGCTGTTAAAGCTAAGGAGGGGGCTAAGGTAAAGAGCGGTAGGAGGGAGCCTTTCGCAGAGCGTCCCGTGGTCGGGGGGAAGAAACTGAAGAAGTCCGATGGCCCTTCTCCAAGTACTTGCCCGACTGTCCCGGAGGAGGAAGGTGTGGAAGAGGAGGAAGGAGGCGAAGTTGGAGAAGGGTCGGAGGGTGGAGGAGATGGCGACGGTCAAGGTGGTAGTGGTGTTGCTGCTCTAACCTCTGAGCAAGACCTCGAACTGGATGAGGCTCTCCGTCGGGCTTTCGGGGAGTCGGAGGGAGAGTCGGAAACGGAGAAGGCAAAGGAAACCGGCAAAGCTGTGGCTGGCACTTACCCATCCTCTAAGGGTTCCTCAGCTAGGGTGATTCCGGCGATGCAAGGTGAACTTTTGTCTTCTGTCGATTCCATTTTCGATAGGGACTTAGAAATTTTTTACGGTTCACTTCCGTCCTGGGGTGAGATCCAGGACTTATTGCAGTATCCCACTCCTCCGCCGGGTTTGTATAATAGATGTGCCTTCCCACTTTTCTTTCTTTTTAACTTAGCACATTTTTTGAATCGTGGATTATTGTATGTTCGTAACACTTGTTCTTTATTCCAGGGGCAGGCCAGGCAGTTAAAACGTCGGATGTTCGACACCGCCTGGAACAATTTAAGTCGAGGAGAGCTTCCGCGAAGCCTTCTACTGATCGCACTGGGGATGTAGTCAGTTACCGCCCTCTTCTTGGGGTCATCGAAGAGGGCATTCAGAAAAGGAAGCGGAGCCGTTCCTTATTTGAGTCATCCCCTGGTTCGCAGCCTCCTATTCAGCCTCCTCGTGATACTACGGAGGAGAGCACGGAGCCCGGACCCCCTCCTCCTCCTTCCAAGAGTCCTACTGTCATTCGTATAAGGCGTCCCGATGTGCCTCGCCCCGTGCCTCGTAACCCTTTTGCCGGTCATCCTGATTTAGACCCAAGCTTTCAGGACATTTCATTCGATGAGACCACGGGCGAGCACCTCCTTCCCCGCAACCCCATGGTAAGAGTGTTGGACGGGGCCAAATCTTTAGATCTTGATTTACTTACTACACGGGTAGTCACCATGGGGGATGAGGCCAAGGCTAATATCGACCGGGTGGCCGCAGAGACCAAGAAGTTAATGGAACATCATGCTAAGTTGGTCAAGGCCGGGGAAGAGATCGGGAGTGCTAACATTCGGTTGAGGTTAAAGGTTGCCGATCAGGCCAAGCAGCTCGCCGACCAAGCCATCCAGATTTCCCAGCATGAGGAAGCCTCCAAGCGGCTGAAAGAGACCATGGAGAAGGCCAGTAGGGCGGAATTACGGAAGATGGAGGTCGCTTGCAGGGAACGGATTAACATAGCTATCACGACGGTGGATGAGGTTCGAAATGCGGATCTCGAGCGGGTAGAGGAGTTGTCAGGGAGGCTCGAGGCTGCGGAGATGGCTCAGGCCGAGTTGAAGGAGGAGATGGAGGAGATGAGGAGGTCCCTCAAGTTGAAGGAGGAGGAAATGAGGAGGTCACTCCAGGCTGACTGCTTGAGATACCAATCAGAGAGGGACGTCGTCGTCGCCAAGTTGCAAGCTTCCGAGGCCCGGGTGAGAGAGTTTGAGGAAAACGAGGGGATGATGGATGAGATGCTGCAGGATATGTACTTCCACACTTGGAAGGAAGGCGGCTTGTCTTGGATGGACGATTACCCTCGGGTCATGGCCAAGGTGTATCTCCAGGCTTTAGAGGAAGCCAGGGTGAACGCGGGTAAGGAAGGCGGAGAGGCTTTCAACTTGAATGCGGTTACTGCTCAGTTCTCAAAGGAGGAGCAAGCGGCGGTGAAAGAGGGGATGCGGCTGCTTGCTGCAGAGGAAGCGGGCGTGCAGTTGGATGATGAGGATCAAGCGGCGGATGCTGGTGAGTTATTCTTCTTCCCTTTCTTTTCTTCCTGTGTTTCCATAACTTGGTTGTTCGTTTAATGAATTCCTCTTCCGAATTGGACAGGCGGGACTTCTGATCCACATGCTGGGGGCTCTGATCCTGCGGCTAAGTAGACTGGGGGAGTTGGTGATGGAGTGTGGATGCATCTGCCATCTTTTTGTTTCTTTTTTATCATTGTTTATGTTAGTCTTTGATATGCAACTGTAATAAAATTATTTGCAAAGAATAACTTCGTGTGATCTTATAATATAAGCTGATTTTGTCATGTTTAAATGTTGTTGCTATCTTTATGTGCTGTGTGAGAAGTATAATTATGTATATGCCTGTGATTCTAGTTGTGTTTGATGTTAAGTTTTTGCTTGAAATATAATTTCACGTTTTGCAATGTCGGTGTATGAATAAGCTATAGTTACGCATTTATGTACAAGAGAAGAGAGTACCGCCCTTTATGTTTTATTCGCAGGCGGTAGCTTTGAGTGTCTTGTGTAACTGTTCACGGGTATAGCTGAGCACCCTGCCACCTAGTACGTAGGCTTAGAGCCTCATGAGTGAATGCTTCCTATTCGGTTTCCTGTACTTTAGAGTTTGTTATACAGGATAGGAGAAAAATATTTAAATGGAATGGAAATATAGTAAAAGTAAAACTTCCAGTCACGGAAGGCCGTCGATGTGCTTAAGTTCGTGGCAAACGGGTTTTGTAGTCACTTTCCCTAGCTGTGGGTCTTGGAGACATTTGTCACCCATCTTACGCCTCCGCGGGGAGTTTTCTTTTTTACCACAGCCGCACTTAAGAGACGCCGGAGCCGAGATCGCGCACGGTAACTACCCGAACCATTATGGTCCGTAATCGTCGGTATTATTCGATTTACCGTGGCCGGCTAGCGTGGATGCCGTTGGCCGTGAACTACCCCTGGCTGGCCACACCTTATGTTGGGGCTTAAAGTAGGTTCACAGTTGCCGGCGAGCCGAACGCCGTAATGAGCTGCCATTGGCTATAGTTGGCCTTTATGATGACTTATAATCGGCTCATTACAGTTGGCTTTGAGGGCAGGCGCGCAATGAGTTAACCCGCAGCAGAGGGATGCTGGAGCAAAAGTGTCTCATTGGCGAGTGCATAGAATCGTAGCGTACCTGTTAGGCCTAGTCCAGATGAGGCCGTGGTGCGTCTTGAGGGGAGATGCCATAGGATTTTGTTCAACAGAAAGGGATAAAACTTAACGAGCAGCCAAGACATAAAGGAACAAGTTAAAAAGAGACAAGATTTTTTAAAGTGGTTCGGCACGGAAATGCCTACGTCCACTGATTCTCTTTGTTAATTCACTTCATATGGGCATTACAAGTTAAGAAAAGTATCGACGGAGGTGTCGGATGTTCCATGCCCTCTGGAACACCTCTCCGTCCACTGTTGACAAAATGTATGCTCCGTTGTGGAGATCTTTATGAATTACATATGGTCCGTCCCAGATGGGGTCCAGTGCCCCGGGGCGCGGAAAGATTCGCCTGAGGACAAGATCTCCTTCTTGTAAGCTGCGATGCTTGACTTTGGAATTGTATTGTGCTGCCACTTTTTGTTTGTGAGCTGCTGCTTTGAGTGCTGCATCGTTTCTCCTTTCCTCGATCAGATCCAAAGACATGAGGAGGAGTTCTTCGTTTTCCTCAGGGTTGTAGTGGATCCTACGGTGGGAAGGCACAATAGTCTCAACTGGGAGCATTGCCTCCGATCCATATGCCAAAGAGAAAGGAGTATGTCCCGTTGATGTTCTAAAAGATGTGCGGTATGCCCATAGTGCCGTAGGAAGTTCGTCCACCCAAGCGCCTTTTGACTTTTCAAGTTTCTTCTTGATTAGGGTTTTGAGAATTTTGTTGACAACTTCAACTTGTCCGTTTGCCTGAGGGTAATCTACTGATGAGAAGCTTTTATGAATCCCATGCTCTTGGCACCAGTCGGCAAATTCTTCGCTGTCAAACTGGAGTCCGTTGTCGGATACGATCTTGAGTGGGACTCCATACCTGCACAGAATGTTTTTGATCAAGAAGTTGATAACTTTTGCTGAAGATATTTTATTTAAAGGTTCCGCTTCCACCCATTTGGTGAAATAATCGACTGCCACTATAGCATATCTGGCTCCGCCTCGGCCCGTTGGCAGTTCGCCAATTAAGTCAATTCCCCATACAGCAAAGGGCCAAGGGCTAGTCATTTGAGTAATTTCGTTTGTGGGCAGTCGAGGAATCTTGGCGAACTTCTGACATCTGTCGCATTTCTTAACGAAGTCTAGGGCATCTTTGTTTAGTGTGGGCCAGTAATATCCATATCGGAGTATCTTTCTTGCCAAAGTCTGTCCTCCAGTGTGATCTCCGCATCCTCCCTGATGGATGTTTGTTAATATCTCCTTGGCTTCCCTTCCGGCGACGCATCTTAATAAGGGGCTAGAGAAGCCACGCCGGTAGAGGATGCCTTCTTGTATTGTGTAGTGGGGAACTTTCCTCATGATCTTCTGGGCTTCGTCACGCCTGTCGGGTAGTATGCCATCTTGCAAATATTTCCGGATAGGAGTCATCCAGGTTCCTTCTTCGATTGCTGTTATCAGATTCACTTGTTCGAAACTTGGGGCTAGCTGCCTTGAGATTGCTAGTGCTCCGGAAATGGTGCTGTTCTTCATACTAGCTTGCTTTGCAAGTTCATCTGCCTCTTGGTTTTCTTCTCGAGGAATGTGTTTGATTAGATAATGGTCCAATCGATCGAGCAGCAGTCTGGTTTTCTTTAGGTATGCTGTGAGTCGTTCTCCTCGAGTCTGGAATTCTCCTAGTACCTGGTTTACGATAAGCTGAGAATCACTATGAATACATAAGGAATTGATTCCAATTTCTAGGGCCAGTTCCAATCCCGCTATTACTGCTTCATATTCAGCATCGTTGTTAGTGGCCGTGAACTCCAATCTTAATGCATAGTACAACTTTCTTCCCCTGGGGGTGATGATCACAATACCTGCCCCCGAGCCTTGTTCGTTCGATGCTCCGTCTACAAAGAGGTTCCACTTGATGTTTTTTGCTACTTCGGATTGTTCCTTGCCTTCGTTGGTAGTGAATTCGGCAATGAAATCAGCCATGGCTTGTCCTTTGATAGCGGTGCGAGGATGGTAGGTGATATCATACTGACTTAGTTCGATGCACCATTTGAGGAGTCGCCCAGAAGTGTCAGGACGATGGAGCACTTGTCTTAGTGGTTGATCGGTTAGAACCCTGATGGAGTGAGACTGGAAGTAGTGTCGCAGTTTTCGTGACGCGATCAATAAACAATATGCTAATTTCTCAAGTTTAGGATATCTGGCTTCTGCCCCTGTAAATCTCTTACTTAGAAAGTAAACCGGGCGTTGTGTGCGGTCTTCTTCTCTTACCAAGGCGGCGCTTAGAGCATGAGATGATACAACGAGGTATAAGTATAACACTTCACCTTCATTTGGAGTTGAGAGTACTGGTGGTCTCTGAAGGTGTTCGATTAGGTTGAGGAAGGCTTTTAAGCATTCGTCGGTCCACTCGAACCTCCCTTTGTCTTTCTTGAGTGCTTCGAAGAAAGGGACACACTTGTCAGTTGCCTTGGAAATGAATCTGCTTAGGGCGGCCACCTTTCCGTTTAGGCTCTGCATTTCTTTTCGAGTGGAAGGTATCCTTATTTCTTTTAAAGCCCGGATTTGTTCAGGGTTTGCTTCGATTCCTCTGGCGTGGACGATGAATCCTAAGAATTTTCCCGATGATACTCCGAAGGAGCACTTTAGAGGATTCAGCTTCATTCCATATCGGCGAAGTACCTGAAACATATCGTCCAGATGGCTTACATGGTCGTTGGCTTTCCTGGACTTTACCAACATGTCATCCACATATACTTCCATAGTTCGTCCTATCAGTTCCGCGAACATTTTGTTGACGAGGCGTTGATAGGTAGCTCCAGCATTTTTGAGTCCAAAAGGCATGACTTTGTAACAATATAATCCGCGGTCGGTGATGAAGCTAGTGTGGTCCTGATCGGGAGCGTGCATGGGGATCTGGTTATATCCGGAGTATGCATCCATAAAAGATAGGAGTTCGTGCCCAGCTGTGCTGTCTACGAGTTGGTCAATTCGGGGAAGTGGGAAGCAGTCTTTCGGGCAAGCGTCATTCAGATTGGAGAAGTCAATACATGTTCGCCACTTTCCATTGGCCTTTTTTACTAGCACTGGGTTAGCGATCCATTCTGGTAGATGGCTTCCCTTATGAAGCCATTAGCAAGTAGATTTTTTACTTCCTCATCAAGGGCTGCTGATCGCTCTGCCCCCATGCTCCTCTTTTTCTGCTTTACTGGTACCTTGGTGGGATCGATGTTCAACATGTGGCATGCTATGTCTAGGGAGATTCCTGTCATATCGGCATGGGTCCACGCAAATACATCTAAGTTGTGGCGGAGAAAGTCAATGAGTTGATCCTTCAATTCCGTTTTCAGGTGAGATCCGATTTTTAATAGTCTACTTGAATCATGCTTATCTACCGATACGAATTCCATAGCCTCTGCAGGCTCGGCGGTAGCCTCCTCCTCTTTATCCCTGGGGTCTAGTTCATTGAAGGGATCGCTTGTGTATCGAAGAGGAGGGGCTTTCTTTAGTTGCTATGCCTCCAAGCTTTTCATGCAGAGAGTGGTCTCTGCATCTTTTCCTTTATTCTTTCTGCGGTTATTGCGAAGTTCAGTTACGTAGCAGTCTCGGGCAGCATCTTGATCTCCTTCTACTTCTCCTACTCCGTTGTCTGTTGGAAATTTCATTTTCAGGCACCAGGGGGCTAATACAATCTGGAAGTCAGACAAGGCTGGTCTTCCCAAGAAAGCGTTGTAAGCCGAGTGGTTTTCTATTAGTACGAACGTTTGTTTTCGCACAACAGAGCGAGGATGACTTCCTATTTCGACAAAGAGGTCAAGTTGCTCTAGAGGCATTTTTGCATCTCCAGTGAAACCGTGCAGTGGTTTGTCACAGGGGGATACATCCTTCATTGACAACTTCATTTTGTCGAAAGCATGTTTGAACAGGATATTTACGGAGCTTCCCGTGTCTATTAGAATCCGAAAAATTTTAGCTGGACCGAACCAGGCAGAGATGACCATGGGATCCATATGTGGGTACTGTCTTCCTTCCAAATCACGCCTACTGAATACAATGTCATCGTTTTCTTTTCGTTTCGGGTGGCGTTCCTCCGTAATGGAGTTAACATATCCTTCGGCATTTCTAAGCGACTTGCCGTACCTTTCCATCTCTGCCCAACTTCTGTCGGCGATGTGTGGTCCTCCTGAGATGGTAAGGACCACTATCTTCTCTTGACTAGAGCCACTGGTGTTGTGATTGTTGCGATTCCCTCCGCCTACTTCTGGGAGGGGTTGCTTTGAGTTCTCATTGGCAGGAGTTGGAGTCCTGTTCTGACCTTTCACATAACGTTCCAGTCTTCTTCTTCTAATGTGTTCTTCGATCAAGTCCCGAAGATGGTGGCATTCATTGGTGTCATGTCCGTGGGATTCGTGGAAGCGACAGAACTTTCCGGACTTGAGTGCGTTATCTGATTCTTTCTTGTGCGGGGGGCGCTTGTATCCGAGTTCGCCCTGAGTGGCTAGATAGATGTTTTCGATTGTTTCATTCAAAGGAGTGTAGGAGTCAAATCTTGGCCCTGGTCGATATTGGCGCTTTTCAACCTTTCTGCCCCCAGCATTGTCTCTAGATTCATTTCTTCGAGCGTCCTTAGCTGCAGCGGGAACCTTGTCCTGAACTGTCTTACCTTGTTGTCCTGATTGCCTTTCTGTAGCAGCGTCTTCAAGTCTCATATACTTTCCAGCTTCATGGAAGAAATCAGGCAAGGTAGCTGGTTTTTCCTTAGTTAACCTTCTGGCAAACTTGGTGTCTGGATGTACACCACTACAGAGGGCCATTAGAGTGAGTTTTTCATCGGCATCTTGAACTGCAGCCGCTGCGGCGTTGAACCGGGTTAGATATTGTTGCAGCGTCTCTCCGGATTTTTGTTTGACATTGGATAGAGAATAAGCGTCCTTGGGCTGTTCCACATGGATGCGGAACTGGCTGATAAACCTTTCTTTCAACGTCTCCCATGAGTTGATGGATCCTTGGGGTAGATGGCAGAACCAGGAGGTAGCTAGATCTGCTAGGAACAGCGGAAAGCACTTGCATAATACTCCTTCTGTTGCTCCACTCATGAGCATATGCTGGGTGTATCTCTGTAAATGTACGAGGGGGTCGGAAGTTCCTTTGTAAGGCTCCATGGTTGGCATTTTCCATTCCCGGGGAGTAATGGCAGTTTCGATATTTCGGGTAAAGGGGCTGGTGACCCTAGCGCCTATTCCTCGGTCCCTTTGCTCCCGTTGTACACATTCTCTGAATAATTGTGCCATTCGTTCGTCAGAACTTGGAGCGGACAAGAATGAGATTGGTTCTTCCCTGCGGGATCTATCTCGTCCAGATGACCTGTAGGGATGGTACAGTCTATCACTTCTAGCATTATCCAGTGGTTGTCTTTGGCTGCTTGGATGCACGCTAGGACCAGCTACAGTTGCCCCCTGCCTTGATCTTCCCCTGCGGGGTTCTGTTTCGAGCACATCCATGGGGCCAACTTCGGGCTGGGTTCTAGCTCGGCTCCGTTCAGCGGGGTTTCTATGATTAGGTGGCATGACTGGCTCAGCTACATCCGACCCTCGCCTGGTGCCTCCCCCGCTGGGTTCGGTTCCAAGGGCTTCCTCGAGTCGGAATTCGGGCTGAGTCCGGGCGCGGACCCTATAATTGTTGTTCCTATTGATAGCTTCTTCGAAGAGTGAAGACCTTTGTTGCCTCCGGGATCCTCCGGATTGGGATTCACCCCATGATTCAGTGTTGCGGTTGGACTCTTCAGCATCCCTTAAGCGTGACATGAGTTGATCCACCAAAGTTTCTTGTTGGGATGTGAAGCGGTTAGTTACTTCAGCCACAACCCTGTCCAGATCTGCCCTAGTGATTGGTTGTTCCGTTGCGGGACCAGTTGGATTTTCCTGATTTTCATCCGGTACTGCTGTTGAAGTGGGCTGATCTGTGATTGCTGGATCTGGAAGGCTGCTAGTTGCGATGTTCTTTCCTTTATTAACATCCCTTCTCTGTTTGGAAGGCATGATTTCTAAGCAACGAGTGATGCTGTTAGGAAGAAGGTTGAGTGGGAGAAAATGAAGCTTGAGTTCTATTCTCAGTGAAAGCACCAAAAATGTTTGCACAAAAAATGGACAAACACCTCCAAGTCGTATTATTTAGTTGATTATATGTGATTTTCAATGATTTTAGATGAGTATGTAAATATGGAAAAAGCAGGGGCTGAAATGTCAAGACACACAGATTTATAGTGGTTCGGCCAGAATGTGCCTACGTCCACTTTATATGTTATTATCTTCTTTCTTTCAGGTTACAAGTACGATGTTTTGTATACAAGCGTATGAAAGTAGTTTGAAAGTTCCTTCCTTGCTTGAGCTCTCAAACTTGTCTGCCATTGTTGTACCCCTGCCCCTCTATTTATAGAGTGAGGTAGGGGGCAGGGGTCTTGAAAGTATATAGCTGCTAGCGGGCCTGGGCTGGACCAATCTGGCCTGGTAGCATTCTGGTTTGGCGAGGCTTCATTCGGCATGGAGCTTGGACTGGTGATGGTGACTTCATGGTGACTTCATCCCTTGGTCCGGTGGTGGTGTTGGAGTGGCATTAGGGCTTTGGTCCGGTACCAACCTGGACCGGTGGTAGGAGAGTTGTGATGGACCGGTGTGGCTTGGGGGTCCGGTCCGGTGCTCATCTGGACCGGTCGAGTATTGGTTCGGTGATGGCTGTCTGGTCCGGTTGTGTGACTGGTTCGGCCATGGTGGGGATGGGCTTGGTCCGGTGGTCGAATGGGAATGCCGAATGGACCAGTAGTTGGGCTCTGCCGAATGAGATTGCCTTTGCTCTGCCGAATGAGCTTGCCTTTGCTCTGCCGAATGAGCTTCTTCATGGAGGATGTTGGATGGGCTTCTGGGTTTGTGTTTGCTGAACGAAGTGGAGATTGCGAGCCTGGGTAAAATTGACGCTTCTCAGTCTTGAGATCCTCTGGGTGAGAATTCGCCCAACAGGATAGATTAATACCCAAAAAGGACAACCCGAATCTCAATCGGGTCTCGTAAGTTTTTTACCCTTCGTTTTTTCGACACGTGGATTTTTACGGTAAAACGGGATTACGGTGGCTCGTCTTCGATTTACCATCGCTGGAGAGTGGTTCACCATGGTACTGTTCCATTTCAAATCCATGCACGCATTTCTAAAATTCGTACGGCACTGTTTCTCCATTTCGGACAGATGTTGCACCTTGCACCTTTGATGTTGCACCCTGTAGATATCGATTATTCGGACGGCCATAACTTCTTGCTCATTTAGAGTTACGGGAGCCATAACCTGTCAAAACGAAGGCCTCGATGATTTCTACGGCTTTGACAGCTTTCAGCCATCAACGGACAGATTAATGCCCAAAATGGACAACCCGAATCTCAATCGGGTCTCGTAAGTTTTTTACCCTTCGTTTTTTCGACACGTGGATTTTTACGGTAAAACGGGATTACCGTGGCTGGTCTTTGATTTACCATCGCTGGAGAGTGGCGCACCATGGTACTGTTCCGTTTCAAATCCATGCACGCATTTCTAGAATTCGTACGGCACTGTTTCGCCATTTCGGACGGAAGTTGCACCTTGCACCGTGGTTGTTGCACCCTGTAGATATCGATTATTCGGACGGCCATGACTTCTGGCTCGTTTAGTGTTACGGGAGCCATAACCTGTCAAAACGAAGGCCTCGTTGAGTTCTACGATTTTGACAGCTTTCAGCCGTCAACGGATAGAATAATACCCAAAAAGGACAACCCGAATCTCAATCGGGTCTCGTAAGTTTTTTACCCTTCGTTTTTTTGACACGTGGATTTTTACGGTAACGCTGGATTACTGTGGCTGGTCTTCGATTTACCATCACTGGAGAGTGGTGTACTATGGTACTGTTCTGTTTCAAATCCATGCACGCATTTCTAAAAGTCGTACGACACTGTTTCGCCATTTTGGACGGATGTTGCACCTTGCACCGTGGATGTTGCACTCTGTAGATATCGATTATTCGGACGGCCATAACTTCTGGCTCGTTTAGAGTTACGGGAGCCATAACCTGTCAAAACGAAGGCCTCGATGATTTCAACGTCTTTGAAAGCTTTCAGCCGTCAACGGATAGATTAATGCCCAAAAAGGACAACCCGAATCTCAATCGGGTCTCGTAAGTATTTTACCCTTTGTTTTTTTGACACGTGCATTTTTACGGTATAACGGGGTTACTGTGTCTGGTATTTGATTTACCATCATTGGAGAGTGGTGCACTATGGTACTGTTCCGTTTCAAATCCATGCACGCATTTCTAAAAGTGTTACGCTACTGTTTCTCCATTTCGGACGGATGTTGCACCTTGCACCGTGGATGTTGCACCCTGTAGATATCAATTATTCGGACGGCCATAACTTCTGGCTCGTTTAGAGTTACGGGAGCCATAACCTGTCAAAACGAAGGCCTCGATGAGTTCTACGTCTTTGAAAGCTTTTAGCCGTCAACGGATAGATTAATGCCCAAAAAGGACGACCCGAATCTCAATCGGGTCTCGTAAGTTTTTTACCCTTCGATTTTTCGACACGTGGATTTTTACGGTAAAACGGGATTACCGTGGCTAGTCTTCGATTTACCATCACTGGAGAGTGGTGCACCATGGTACTGTTCTGTTTCAAATCCATGCATGCATTTCTAAAAGTCGTACGGCACTGTTTCGCCATTTCGGACGGATGTTGCACCTTCCACCGTGGATGTTGCACCCTGTAGATATCAATTATTCGGACGGCCATAACTTCTGGCTCATTTAGAGTTACGGGAGCCATAACCTGTCAAAACGAAGGCCTCGATGAGTTCTACGGCTTTGACAGCTTTTAGCCGTCAACGGATAGATTAATGCCCAAAAAGCATAACCCGAATCTCAATCGGGTCTCGTAAGTTTTTTACCCTTCATTTTTTTGACACGTGGATTTTTACGGTAAAACGGGATTACTGTGGCTGGTCTTCGATTTACCAACATTGGAGAGTGGTGCACTATGTTACTGTTCTGTTCCAAATCCATGCACGCATTTCTAAAAGCCGTACGACACTGTTTCTCCATTTCGGACGGATGTTGCACCTTGCACCGTGGATGTTGCACCCTGTAGATATCGATTATTTGGACGGCCATAACTTCTGGCTCGTTTAGAGTTACGGGAGCCATAACCAATCAAAACGAAGGCCTC
Source organism: Allium cepa (assembly GCA_030765085.1). Taxonomy (NCBI): domain Eukaryota; kingdom Viridiplantae; phylum Streptophyta; class Magnoliopsida; order Asparagales; family Amaryllidaceae; genus Allium; species Allium cepa. Next base: position 249,716,903 of record CM060930.1, read on the forward strand.
GATGAGTTCTACGGCTTTGACAGCTTTCAGCCATCAACGGATAGATTAATGCCCAAAAAGGATAACCCAAATCTCAATCAGGTCTCGTAAGTTTTTTACCCTTCGTTTTTTCGACATGTGGATTTTTACGGTAAAACGGGATTACCGTGGCTGGTCTTCGATTTACCGTCACTGGAGAGTGGTGCACCATGCACTGTTCCATTTCAAATCCATGCACATATTTCTAAAAGTCGTACGTCGCTGTTTCGCCATTTCGGACGGATGTTGCACCTTACACCGTGGATGTTGCACCCAGTAGATATCGATTATTTGGACGGCCATAACTTTTGGCTCGTTTAGAGTTACGGGAGCCATAACCTGTCAAAACATAGGCCTCGATGAGTTCTACAGCTTGGACAGCTTTCAGCCGTCAACGGATAGATTAATGCCCAAAAAGTACAACCCGAATATCAATCGGGTCTCGTAAGTTTTTTACCCTTCGTTTTTCGATACGTGGGTTTTTCCGGTAAAACGGGATTACCGTGGCTTATCTTAGATTTACCAACGCTGGACAGTGGTTCACCATGGTACTGTTCCGTTTCAAATCCATGCACGCATTTCTAAAAGTCGTATGGCACTGTTTCGCCATTTCGGACGAATGTTACACCATACACCGTGGATGTAGCACCCAGTAGATGTCGATTATTCGGACGGCCATAACTTCTGGCTCGTTTAGAGTTACGGGAGCCATAACCTCTCAAAACGAAGGCCTCGATGAGTTCTACGGCTTTGAAAGTTTTCAGCCGTCAACGGATAGATTAATGCCCAAAAAGGACAACCCGAATCTCAATCGGGTCTCGTAAGTTTTTTACCCTTCGTTTTTTCGACACTTCGATTTTTACGGTAAAACAGGATTACCGTGGTTGGTCTTCGATTTACCATCATTGGAGAGTGGTGCACCATGGTACTGTTCCATTTCAAATCCATGCACGCATTTGTAAAATTCGTACGACACTGTTTCTCCATTTCGAACGGAAGTTGCACCTTGCACCGTGGATGTTGCATCCGTGGATGTTGCACCCTGTAGATATCGATTATTCGGACGGCCATAATTTCTGGCTCGTTTAGAGTTACGGGATCCATAACCTATCAAACCGAAGGTCTCGATGAGTTCTACGGGTTTGATAGCTTTCAACCGTCAACGGATAGATTAATTCCCAAAAAGGACAACCCGAATCTCAATCGGGTCTCGTAAGTTTTTTACCCTTCGTTTTTTTGAGACGTGGATTTTTAAAACTAAAACGGGATTACTGTGGCTGCTCTTCGATTTACCATCATTGCAGAGTGGTGCACTATGGTACTGTTCCCTTTCAAATCCATGCACACATTTCTAAAAGCCGTACGACACTGTTTCTCCATTTCAGATGGATGTTGCACCTTGCACCGTGGACGTTGCACCCTGTAGATATCGATTATTCGGACGGCCATGACTTCTGGATCGTTTAGTTTTACGGGAGCCATAACCTGTCAAAACGAAGGGATCGATGAGTTCTACGGCTTTGACAGCTTCCAGCCGTCAACGGATAGATTAATGCCCAAAATGGACAACCCGAATCTCAATCGGGTCTCGTAAGTTTTTTACCCTTCGTTTTTTTGACACGTGGATTTTTACGGTAAAACGGGATTACCGTGGCTGGTCTTCGATTTACCATCGCTGGAGAGTGGCGCACCATGGTACTGTTCCGTTTCAAATCCATGCACGCATTTCTAGAATTCGTACGGCACTGTTTCGCCTTTTCGGACGGAAGTTGCACCTTGCACCGTGGTTGTCGCACCCTGTAGATATCGATTATTCGGACGGCCCTGACTTCTGGCTCGTTTAGTGTTACGGGAGCCATAACCTATCAAAACGAAGGCCTCGTTGAGTTCTACGATTTTGACAGCTTTCAACCGTCAACGGATAGAATAATACCCAAAAAGGACAACCCGAATCTCAATCGGGTCTCGTAAGTTTTTTACCCTTCGTCTTTTTGACACGTGGATTTTTACGGTAACGCGGGATTACTGTGGCTGGTCTTCAATTTACCATCACTGGAGAGCGGTGTACTATGGTACTGTTCTGTTTCAAATCCATGCACGCATTTCTAAAAGTCGTACGACACTGTTTCGCCATTTCGGACGGATGTTGCACCTTGCACCGTGGATGTTGCACCCTGTAGATATCGATTATTCGGACGGCCATAACTTCTGGCTCGTTTAGAGTTACGGGAGCCATAACCTGTCAAAACGAAGGCCTCGATGATTTCTACATCTTTGAAAGCTTTCAGCCGTCAACGGATAGATTAATGCCCAAAAAGGACAACCCGAATCTCAATAGGGTCTCGTAAGTATTTTACCCTTTGTTTTTTTGACACGTGCATTTTTACGGTATAACGGGGTTACTGTGGCTGGTCTTTGATTTACCATCATTGGAGAGTGGTGCACTATGGTACTGTTCCGTTTCAAATCCATGCACGCATTTCTAAAAGTCTTACGCCACTGTTTCTCCATTTCGGACGGATGTTGCACCTTGCACCGTGGATGTTGCACCCTGTAGATATCAATTATTCGGACGGCCATAACTTCTGGCTCGTTTAGAGTTACGGGAGCCATAACCTGTCAAAACGAAGGCCTCGATGAGTTCTACGTCTTTGAAAGCTTTCAGCCGTCAACGGATAGATTAATGCCCAAAAAGGACGACCCGAATCTCAATCGGGTCTCGTAAGTTTTTTACCCTTCGATTTTTCGACACATGGATTTTTACGGTAAAACGGGATTACCGTGGCTAGTCTTCGATTTACCATCACTGGAGAGTGGTGCACCATGGTACTGTTCTGTTTCAAATCCATGCATGCATTTCTAAAAGTCGTACGGCACTGTTTCGCCATTTCGGACGGATGTTGCACCTTGCACCGTGGATGTTGCACCCTGTAGAAATCAATTATTCGGACGGCCATAACTTCTGGCTCATTTAAAGTTACGGGACCCATAACCTGTCAAAACGAAGGCCTCGATGAGTTCTATGGCTTTGACAGCTTTTAGCCGTCAATGGATAGATTAATGCCCAAAAAGCATAACCCGAATCTCAATCGGGTCTCGTAAGTTTTTTACCCTTCATTTTTTTGACACGTGGATTTTTACGGTAAAACGGGATTACTGTGGCTGGTCTTCGATTTACCATCATTGGAGAGTGGTGCACTATGTTACTGTTCTGTTCCAAATCCATGCACGCATTTCTAAAAGCCGTACGACATTGTTTCTCCATTTTGGGACGGATGTTGCACCTTGCACCGTGGATGTTGCACCCTGTAGATATCGATTATTCGGACGGCCATAACTTCTGGCTCGTTTAGAGTTACGGGAGCCATAACCAATAAAAACGAAGGCCTCGATGAGTTCTATGGCTTTGACATCTTTCAGCCATCAACGGATAGATTAATGCCCAAAAAGAATAACCCGAATCTCAATCGGGTCTCGTAAGTTTTTTACCCTTCGTTTTTTCGACATGTGGATTTTTACGGTAAAACGGGATTACCGTGGCTGGTCTTCGATTTACCGTCACTGGAGAGTGGTGCACCATGTACTGTTCCATTTCAAATCCATGCACATATTTCTAAAAGTCGTACGTCACTGTTTCGCCATTTCGGACGGATGTTGCACCTTGCACCGTGGATGTTGCACCCAGTAGATATCGATTATTCGGACGGCCATAACTTCTGGCTCGTTTAGAGTTACGGGAGCCATAACCTGTCAAAACAAAGGCCTCGATGAGTTCTACAGCTTTGACAGCTTTTAGCCGTCAACGGATAGATTAATGCCAAAAAAGGACAACCCGAATATCAATCGGGTCTCGTAAGTTTTTTACCCTTCGTTTTTTCGACAAGTGGATTTTTCCGGTAAAACGGGATTACTATGGCTGGTCTTCGATTTACCAATGCTGGACAATGGTTCACCATGGTACTGTTCCGTTTCAAATACATGCACGCAATTCTAAAAGTCGTACGGCACTGTTTCGCCATTTCGGACGAATGTTACACCATACACCGTGGATGTTGCACCCTGTAGATATCGATTATTCGGACGGCCATAACGTCTGGCTCGTTTAGAGTTACGGGAGCCATAACCTCTCAAAACGAAGGCCTCGATGAGTTCTACGGCTTTGACAGTTTTTAGCCGTCAACGGATAGATTAATGCCCAAAAAGGACAACCCGAATCTCAATCGGGTCTCGTAAGTTTTTTACCCTTCGTTTTTTCGACACTTGGATTTTTACGGCAAAACAGGATTACCTTGGTTGGTCTTCGATTTACCATCATTGGAGAGTAGTGCACCATGGTACTGCTCCATTTCAAATCCATGCACGCATTTCTAAAAGTCGTACGACACTGTTTCTCCATTTCGAACGGAAGTTGCACCTTGCACCGTGGATGTTGCACCCTGTAGATATCGATTATTCGGACGGCGATAATTTCTGGCTCGTTTAGAGTTACGGGATCCATAACCCATCAAACCGAAGGTCTCGATGAGTTCTACGGGTTTGACAGCTTTCAACCGTCAACGGATAGATTAATTCCCAAAAAGGACAACCCGAATCTCAATCGGGTCTCGTAAGTTTTTTACCCTTCGTTTTTTTGACACGTGGATTTTTAAAACTAAAACGGGATTACTGTGGCTGCTCTTCGATTTACCATCATTGCAGAGTGGTGCACTATGGTACTGTTCCCTTTCAAATCCATGCACACATTTCTAAAAGTCGTACGACACTGTTTCTCCATTTCAGACGGATGTTGCACCTTGCACAGTGGACGTTGTACCCTGTAGATATCGATTATTCGGACGGCCATGACTTCTGGCTCGTTTAGTTTTACGGGAGCCATAACCTGTCAAAACGAAGGGATCGATGAGTTCTACGGCTTTGACAGCTTCCAGCCGTCAACGGATAGATTAATGCCCAAAAAGGACAACCCGAATCTCAATCGGGTCTCGTAAGTTTTTTACCCTTCGTTTTTTCGACACGTGGATTTTTACGGTAAAACGGGATTACGGTGGCTGGTCTTCGGTTTACCATCGCTGGAGAGTGGTTCACCATGGTTTTGTTCCGTTTCAAATCCATGCATGCATTTCTAAAAGTCGTACGGCACTGTTTCGCCATTTCGGACTGATGTTGCACCTTGCACCGTGGATGTTGCACCCTGTAGATCTCGATTATTCGGACGGCCATAACTTTTGGCTCGTTTAGAGTTACGGGCGCCACAACCTGTCAAAACGAAGGCCTCGATGAGTTCTACGGCTTTGACAGCTTTCATCCGTCAACGGATAGATTAATGCCCAAAAAGGACAACCCGAATCTCAATCGGGTCTCGTAAGTTTTTATCCTTTGTTTTTTCGACACATGAATTTTTACGGTAAAATAGGATTACCTTGGTTGGTCTTCGATTTACCATCATTGGAGAGTGGTGCACCATGGTACTGTTCCTTTTCAAATCCATGCACGCATTTCTAAAAGTTGTACAACACTGTTTCTCCATTTCGGACGGAAGTTGCACCTTGCACCGTGGATGTTGCGCCCTATAGATATCGATTATTCGGACGGCCTTTATTTCTGGCTCGTTTAGAGTTACGGGAACCATAACCTGTCAAAACGATGGCCTCGATGAGTTCTACGGCTTTGACAGCTTTCAGCCGTCAACGGATAGATTAATGCCCAAAAAGGACAACCCGAATCTCAATCGGGTCTCGCAAGTTTTTTACCCTTCGTTTTTTGACACTTGGATTTTTACAGTAAAACGGGATTACTGTGGCTGGTCTTCGATTTACCATCATTGGAGAGTGGTGCACTATGGTACTGTTCCGTTTCAAATTCATGCACGCATTTCTAAAAGTCGTACGACACTATTTCTCCATTTCGGACGTATGTTGCACCTTGCACCGTGGATGTTGCACCCTGTAGATATCGATTATTCGGACGGCCATGACTTCTGGCTCGTTTAGTGTAACAGGAGCCATAACTTGTCAAAACGAAGTCCTCGATGAGTTCTACGGCTTTGACAGCTTTCGGCCGTCAACGGATAGATTAATGCCCAAAAAGGACAACCCGAATCTCAATCGGGTCTCGTAAGTTTTTTACCCTTCGTTTTTTCGACACGTGGATTTTTTCGGTAACGAGGGATTACCGTGGCCGGTCTTTGATTTACCATCATTGGAGAGTGGTGCACCATGGTACTGTTCTGTTTCAATTCCATGCATGCATTTCTAAAAGTCGTACGGCACTGTTTCGCCATTTCGGACGGATGTTGCACCTTGCACCGTGGATGTTGCACCCTGTAGATATCGGTTATTCGGATGGTCAAAACTTCTGGCTCATTTAGAGCTACAGGAGCCATAACCTGTCAAAACGAATGTCTCTATGAGTTCTACGGTTTTGACAGCTTTCAGTTGTCAACGGATAGATTAATGCCCAAAAAGGACAACCCGAATCTCAATCGGGTCTCGTAAGTTTTCTACCCTTCGTTTTTTTGACACGTGGATTTTTACGGTAAAACGGGATTACCGTGGCTGGTCTTCGATTTACCATCGCTGGAGAGTGGTGCACTATGGTACTGTTCCATTTCAAATCCATGCACGCATTTCTAAAAGTCGTATGACACTGTTTCGCCATTTCGGACGGATGTTGCACCTTGCACCGTGGATGTTGCACCCTGTAGATATCGATTATTCGGACAACCATGACTTCTGGCTCGTTTAGAGTTACGGGAGCCATAACCTGTCAAAATGAAGGCCTCGATGAGTTCTATGATTTTGACAGCTTTCGGCCACGAACGGATTGATTAATGCCCAAAAAGGACAACCCGAATCTCAATCGGGTCTCGTAAGTTTTTTACCCTTCGTTTTTTCGACACATGGATTTTTACGGTAAAACGGGATTACCGTGGCTGGTCTTCGATATACCATCGCTGGAGAGTGGTGAACCATGGTACTGTTCCGTTTCAAATCCATGCACGCATTTTTAAAAGTCGTACGACACTGTTTCGCCATTTCGGACGGATGTTGCACCTTGTAGATATCGATTATTCGAACGGCCATAACTTCTGGCTCGTTTAGAGTTACGGGAGCCATAACCTGTCAAAACAAATGCCTCGATGAGTTCTATGACTTTGACGTCTTTCAGCCGTCAAAGGATAGATTAATGCCCAAAAAGGGCAACCCGAATCTCAATTGGGTCTCATAAGTTTTTTACCCTTCGTTTTTTCGACTCGTGAATTTTTACGGTAAAACGGGATTACGGTGGCTGTTCTTCGATTTACCATCGCTGGAGAGCGGTGCACCATGGTACTGTTCTGTTTCAAATCCATGCACGCATTTCTAAAAGTTGTACGGCACGGTTTTGCCGTTTCGGACGGATGTTGCACCTTGCACCGTGGATGTTGCACCCTGTAGATATCGATTATTCGGACGGCCATAACTTCTGGCTCGTTTAGAGTTACGGGAGCCATAACCTGTCAAAACGTAGGCCTCGATGAGTTCTACGGCTTTGAAATCTTTCAGCCGTCAACGGATAGATTAATGCCCAAAAAGGACAACCCGAATCTCAATCGGGTCTCGTACGTTTTTTACCCTTCGTTTTTTCGACAAGTGGATTTTTACGGTAGAACGGGATTACTATGGCTGGTCTTCGATTTACCATCATTTGAGAGTGGTGCACTATGGTACTGTTCCGTTTCAAATCCATGCGTGCATTTCTAAAAGTCGTACGACACTGTTTCACCATTTCGGACGGATGTTGCACCTTGCACCGTGGATGTTGCACCCTATAGATATAGATTATTTGAACGGCCATAACTTCTGGCTCGTTTAGTGTTACGGGAGGCATAACCTGTCAAAAAGAAGGCCTAGATGAGTTATACGGCTTTGACGGCTTTCAGCCGTCAACGGATAGATTAATACCCAAAAAGGACAACCGAATCTCAATCGGGTCTCGTAAGTTTTTTACCCTTCGCTTTTTTGACACGTGGATTTTTACGGTAAAACGGGATTACTGTGGATAGTCTTCGATTTACCATCGCTAGAGAGTGGTGCACCGTGGTACTGTTCCGTTTCAAATCCATGCACGCATTTCTAAAAGTCGTACGGCACTGTTTCGCCATTTCGAACGGACGTTGCACCTTGCACCGTGGATGTTGCACCCTGTAGGTATCGATTATTCGGACGGCCATAACTTCTGGCTCGTTTAGAGAACCTGTAAAAACGAAGGCCTCGATGAGTTCTACGGCTTTGAAAGCTTTCTGCCGTCAATGGATAGATTAATGCCCAAAAAGGACAACCCGAATCTCAATTGGGTCTCGTAAGTTTTTTACCCTTCGTTTTTCGACACGTGGATTTTTACGGTGAAACGGGGTTACCGTGGCTGGTCTTCGATTTACCATCATTGGAGAGTGGTGCACCATGGTACTGTTCTGTTTCAAATCCATGCACGTATTTCTAAAAGTCGTACGGCACTGTTTCGCCATTTCTGACGGATGTTGCACCTTGCACCGTGGATGTTGCACCATGTAGATATCGATTATTCGGACAGCCATAACTTCTGGCTCGTTTAGTGTTACGGGAGCCATAACCTGTCAAAACGAAGGCCTCGATGAGTTCTACGGCTTTGACAGCTTCCAGCCGTCAATGGATAGATTAATGCCAAAAAAGGACAACCCGAATTTCAATCGGGTCACGTAAGTTTTTTACCCTTCATTTTTTCGACAAGTGGATTTTTACGGTAAAACGAGATTACTGTGGCTGGTCTTCGATTTACCATCGCTGGAGAGTGGTGCACCATGGTACTGTTCCGTTTCAAATCCATGCACGTGTTATCCCGCTTTTCGGCAAAGCCGCGATACCCAAAAGATCGATCGAAAACGAAGGGCAGTTCGCCTCAGAGGTTGACCGTACTTCCTTTCTCCATGGATATCACTGAATTTTATCCGAGTCCAGATTGAGATACAACTGATAGGACACGGTGAGAAAGACCACAGGAGTCAGCATTTCAAATTTCAAGTCAATCCGAGTTCGCATGCTCAAGCTATGATCGGTTCAACTTGGATTGAACATGTTGGTTTCGAACCCACCATGATGGGTGTCTTCGAACCCATCATCATGCACCACTCGAAACCATCACCTTCGAACCGAAGGACATCGAACCCATCGGTTTTGAAACCATCAAAGCGCCTCACCTTCGACTCCATTACCATCGACTCTATCGTGTTCGAATCCATGTGCCCCGTATCCATGGAGGGGTTGCAGAGCTCATGTGCATCCAAGGAACACAAGTTCGAACCCATCACAGAGGCCTTCTTCGAACCCGTCTGTGATACCATCTTCGAACCCATCTTGTGTAACTTCGTTCGAACCCACTGGGTCAACCAAACACAATGACGTGTCTTCCATCGGTTCGAATGCGTCGAAATACATGGAGTCGAAGCGGTCAACACGGAGTGAAGTCCGGATCGATTCGAAGTTTGCGCTTCACGTCACCACGAAGCCGCGTGCCATGATGGATTCGAAACCATCGTTTCGAATACATGGGTTCGAACCAGACAGCTATGCCAAAAACCCAATTTCGAATCCATCATATCTCCTAATCTATTGATCCAAATGCCACGAAATTTTCACTGAAGCTTGCGTATATGTTGGAGAATGTCCACGCCAAATTTCACCTCGATTGGATGAATTCTTGATCGGTTCGAATGGAGTTCGAACCGATGCCAAAGTGGGCCAAACTTCCTGAGACCGTGCGTGTGGGCCCCCTCACGTGCCAGACGTGGTCTCCCGAGTTTTCAGCGAGATACCAGCAACCTACGCCTATAAATAGAGCCCCAGGGCCAGCAGAAAAGGGGGCTTCTTCATCTTCTGACTCTCAAGCGCCCAGACTCTGCCGGATCAAGATCTCCATCATCCTATATCATAATTTGATTGTTGATTTCGAATTTCCAGTTGTAACTTGCAGTTGATCGCTGTAACAACTTGTAATCATTGAAAGAGAATCAATAAAATATCAAAAAACTTCACAATGGACGTAGGCAACACACCGAACCACTATAAATCGATTGTCTACGCATTTTTCTTTACTGTTGATTGGAGTTTTTGTTAGATAATATCTGTTTTGAACTTGCATTCTTGACTATTATCTCTTCAACGACTCCCGAAGAGTGTTGTGCCCAATTTTGACGCAAACACTTTGGTGCTTTCACTGAGAACCCAGATTTTCTCCTGCTCGTCGGATCTGTCATCGATACCGGATTGAATAAATCTAAGAGAGAGATCCAGATCGTTAAATCCAACTTCCTTCCCTTCTATTCAGATTTGCATAAAGTCTAGGAAAGGAAGTCAACTCTAAAAGATGGTTAGCACAAGAACCACCTCGAACGCCGTCAATCAAGAAGGACAGGATAGACAGAATCCTGCCCCTCTACCTCCGCCTAATCAAGATGCCGCTTGGCACTCAGAACCGTCGGTTCCGGTTACCCGACAAGAATTGCAGTTGTTACTTCAAGAGCTGACCCAGAGTCGGCGACAACTAGAAGAACAGCTACGCGCTAACGCAGAGCTAATCAACAAGCTGGATCGCCAAAAACGAAAAAGATCCATGAGAGATCGTGCTTCTCGCTCTTCCAGCGAAAGTTCTTCATCTTCTGATTATCATAACCGACCTCCGCGACCCCGGTTAGATGGGAGTCGTATGCCACCCGCTGGAAACCAACCGACATTGACCGTTGGACAAATAAGAGTTGGTCCGTCAGCCAGTTTCCAAACCGGACCCTCCTCCCGAGGGGCGCCGTTCCTCATCACACCGTAGAATACTGCACCACTAGCGTTGCGGCTGAACCAGGGGTCGACGCTCAAGACCAGTACGACCTAGATCGTCGTCATAGCGGCCGTACTCCTGAACCGTACGTCCCAGAGGACTATGAGCCGAGAAGGCAAGATGTGAACCGTCGACGATATCCGGTTCAAACCCAAAGTATGGAACGTGACCACACTCCGGCGCAAATGCCGGATCTTTCAACTATGATATGTCAGATGGTCCGTGGGAGTCAGGGGTTCACAAACGACGATTGGGGAATTTCCCGAAGTCACACTCCATTTACGGACGATATTCTTAATGCTGAACCCCCACGGCGATTCCGAATGCCCACTCTACCCATGTATGAGGGAAACTCCGACCCCAACCAACATATTCTAAAATATGAATGGTCGATGATTGCTGCCAGAGCCGACGACGCTGTGAAGTGTCGTAGTTTCCCCATATCCTTGGGGGGCATCGCCACCATGTGGTTCACCCGATTGCCTCCTCGATCCATCTCCTCATTCGACCAGCCGGCCACAAAATTCGTTGAGCAATTCCGCATGCACGTCGCAAGGCCGAAAGATGTCAACACTCTATCTAGTGTCACACAAGCTCCCGGAGAGACACTTAGACACTACTTAGATAGATTCCACACTGCATGTGTAGAGATTAGTAATCCAAACGATAACTCCATCCTTATGGCGTTAACTAAGGGGATCGACCCCGATTCTGAATTTGGCAATTGGCTAGCTGGAAAACCACCTGCGTCATTGGACCGTTTCCATGCCAAAGCAGCTCAATTCCTGAGATGGGAAGATGCAAAACAGTCTAGGAAGCAAATTGACGCAGGGCCAAATGCGGGAGGAAAACAAAGCAATGTTGCGATAAAACAGTCCGGCGAGAGCTCCGGAAAAGCTCAGTTGAACATTAAAAATAAACAAGCTCGGCGAAGAGAGAGCGTGAATCTACTTAAAAAGCAAGATCAAAATCGCGGTCCACAACGCAAAAATCCGAAGTTCGACAGTTATACTCCTTTGAATATTTCATTGGAGGACTTGTATTTGCGGACCCGTAATGCGATTCAATATGAAAAACCTGCTCCAAGACCGTCGTCAGAGAGACAAACCCAGACGGGAAAATTTTGCAGGTTCTATGAAGGCTACGGGCACGATACGAACGAGTGTCGTCACTTACAGGATCTTGTTGAAAAACTGGTCAGGGAAGGGAAACTGGAACAGTTTGTGCGGACACCTCAGCCCAGAGATGCGGGCCCATACAATCCAATCAATGAACCTAATCGACCGAGGCAGGAGGACTCGACTTATCCCCGTGGGAGATTGGTGATAAACGCCATCAGTGGCGGGCCTACTCATTCAGAAGCCTGGAACGACGAAGAACCTCGTCACTGTCACACATGACAGGCTCCTTCAATCCATGAATACTTTACAATTTCTTTTACGTTCTGAATTTTGAATTTGTAATAAGGCACTGACTTTGCCACATTTTCTCATTTCAGCAAATAAAATGCTATCTCTTCAAGCTAAAGCTGTGATTCACCGAATACAACATTCAATAATCACGACACACGAAGAGCTAAGTTCCATCGAACAGTGGAATTTATTCAAATAGCGAGTGACTGCGTTACAACCGGCCACTCACTAAGTGAAACCCCAGCTCGGGGGCAAGCCAACACATCGAAGGCTGAACTGGACCAACACACGACGGTCCATTCCAATAATTCGTTCCCAGAGTGCGAACGGGCTCCAAATTCCCGGAGCGCGAATTGGAGTATAAACATTTAACAATTCGTTCCCGGAGTGCGAACGGACTCCAACTTCCCACAGCGCGAATTAGAGTATAAACATTTAACAATTCGTTCCCAGAGTGCGAACGGACTCCAAATTCCCGGATCGCGAATTGGAGTATAAACATTTAACAATTCGTTCCCGGAGTGCGAACGGACTCCAACTTCCCACAGCGCGAATTGGAGTATAAACATTCAATAATCCGTTCCCACAGTACGAACGGACTCCAAATTCCCAGAGCGCGAATTGGAGTATAAACATTTAACAATTCGTTCCCGGAGTGCGAACGGACTCCAAATTCCCAGAGCGCGAATTGGAGTATAAACATTTAACAATTCGTTCCCGGAGTGCGAATGAACTCCAACTTCCCACAGCGCGAATTGGAGTATAAACATTCAATAATTCGTTCCCACAGTGCGAACGGACTCCAAATTCCCGGAGCGCGAATTGGAGTATAAACATTTAACAATTCGTTCCCGGAGTGCGAATGGACTCCAACTTCCCACAGCGCGAATTGGAGTATAAGCATTCAATAATTCGTTCCCAGAGTGCGAACGGACTCCAAATTCCCGGAGCGCGAATTGGATTATAAACATTTAACAATTCGTTCCCGGAGTGCGAATGAACTCCAACTTCCCACAGCGCGAATTGGAGTATAAACATTCAATAATTCGTTTCCACTGCGCGAACCAACCCATCAATGCGAACTCCAAATTCCCAGAGTGTGAGTTGGAGTATAAACATCAATTCAAAGTTCCCGGAGTGCGAACCGAAGTATCAATGCCAACTCCATGATCCCCAAAACATGAATTGGGGTATAGACATAAGTTGCGGGTTCCCGGAGCGCGAACCGAAGCATCCGTGCAAACTCCAGATTCCCGAAGTGCGAGTTGGAGTATAAACGTCAATTCCGGGCTCCTGAAGTACGAACCCAAACATACAAGTTTTATCCAAGTTCCCGGCGTGTGAATTGGAGCACAAACACCAAGTCAAAGTTCCCGTAGTGCGAACTAAAGTGTTAATACTAACTCCGAGTTAGTAGAGTGCAAGTTGGAATGTGAACATCATTCCCAAGTTCTCGGAGCGCGAACCACGTTACAAGCATCAATAACTCTCGAATTCCTGGAATGCAAACCGGGTTATCGATCTCAAATTATTCTATGTCCCCGGAATGCGGACGTGTGCTCAAGACTTGCAACAAGTGCGATCAACCGCCAAAAATACAAGTGTTGTTCCCCAAAACTGGGGGGCACGAAAGCTAAATATTAATCACTAACCGAAGTGACACAACGTCCGAAGCTCAACTCATTCATCAATCGCAACCTATGACCAAGATTTTCAGGCTTGGCGAATGAGACGAACTCTACTTAAACGGTAACAACGCCACAAGTATACCGGACCGAAAACAAGACACTGCAAGTACTTAAGCACAAACAAACTAGAGTTGAAACAAAGAAGTAAAATTTTATTTCAACTAACTTAAAACAAGGACTTACACGCAGATAAGTTCTTCCAAAAAAGAATGCCTACTAGCAGGGGCCGAACCTGCATCTATACACGACCTACTGACAAAAAACGAAGACGAGTACCTATCTACCAAAACACCTACTTGAGAAGCCGATTTATTTCTTCTTTTTCGTCCTTCTTACTAGTGGTACATCATCAGTGTCACTAGGGACAGAAATTCTTCGTTTTGAATGTCTCCTCTCCGGCGGTGGCACTTCGGCTGGAGGCATGATGTCAATATCCTCCTCGGAGCTTGAGTCTGCATGGAGGCTTCCTGCCGGAGGAGCAGGGGGGACTGGATCCGTAACGGAAGTTGAGACCGTGCCACCCGATGGTGCTACCGTAGCAGGTGCTGGACTCTGCGCCGCCGTGCTTCCACCGACGGTACCGCTATGCCCCGCAGCCTCTATTTCGGCGTTGATCTCAGCCAAAATTTCCTCATCACGAGTCGCATGGGCTTGGCTGGGGGCATCTACGGCCTGCATCGAAGAACTTGAGGAAGGCGGGAGGCTACTAACGATGATAAATGGCAAGTCAGAGAAAGAACCACCCTGCTCACCGAGCAGTTCGCTCACCATTTGTTCGTCAGCAGATAAGGATCCCCCCTGCATCGTCTCAGCAGATACCGCGGTTACAACAGTAGTCTCGGTAGCGATGGCCTTATCTCCTCTACTTGATTCTTGAGCCACAACAGTCGGCGCAACTCCAGTTACTAGGCAAAAAATAAGAAGTTATTAAAAACTGCTACAAAACGAACACTATATTCAGAAAACGCTTGAGATAACTTCGGAATACCTTCCCCAGTTTGGCTCGTAGACGGCTGAACGGCCTCGGTAGTACGCTCATGAATAGGAGATAAGCACGGCTGTTCCGGGTCGTAAGCAGCAACAGGTTGCAAACTGACCACAGATACAGGCACCGACGAAGATGGTGTGGTGACTTCAGTGACAGCAGAATGGTGCTCAACGCCTGACCCCTCTCCAACTTCCAGGGAACGACCACTGATCATTTCCTTCTCATGAGCTATGATAGCATCATGAAGAACCTTCTTCTCATCGTCTGTGAGCAGCCGATTCTCAAGTTCGAATCGATCGACCGCTTCAACTGGGTGCGCTTCCTCTTCCTCCTCAACCAATCAGTCCCAGGCGCTATGAAGGTGAACTGGATAATCTTGAAGCCAGGCCAAGTTTCTGTGCTTCAACACATTGGCGTTGTAAGTTATGAGCAAATCTTCGATATCGGCCTCTAGCCTGGCCTCTGCATGTTGAACCTTCTCCTCCACCTCTGCTTCGACCGCCTGAACTTTGGCCACGGCCACATCTCTTTCAGTGCGAAGCACTACGGCTTGCTCGCAGGCTTCTTGCGCCGTGTTATGCGCGTCATCTCTTTCTTTAATAATCTCGGCAAATTTGGCCTTGAGCTCATTAAGTTCTTTTAACGCCGCATCCCGCTCAGCAGTGACGACAGTGTTCCGGTGGCCCATGTCTTCCACCGTAACATAGTGCTCCTTTTTCATTCTATCCATGGCTGCTTGAGCTTCGTCGACCTTTGTAAGAGCCTCCATCTCTGATTTTCGAGACGATTCGGCCTCGGTATTCAGCACTTGTATGATGCGGTCTCTTTGAGCCAGCTCGGTTTGAAGCTTTTCAATGGTAGCCGCTCGTTCGAAGGCCAACGCCGATGCCTCATCGGCCGCCCTATACCACGCCTTGTATTGGGTGTAAAAGTCATGCACATAGTCGAGCGCTAACCGCTCGGTCTCAGGCGGGATTCTTTTCAGGTTTGGAGGAAAGACGTAGTTATCGAAACAAATATTCGGGAAATCCCTCTTTAATTGCGGAAGTCTGATTGCCCCTTCTCCCGAGATCTCTGTAGGAGGCTGTTCTGCGACTATCGGGGTCATCGCCTCGGATCGGGAAGGTTGAGAAACCGACGTATATCGAGAAGACTCGGAAGGATGAGGGACATGAGCAGGAGGTTGTACGGGATCTCTGGAAGGAGGAGGGGTACGCGGCTGCGATCGACGCTTATAGCCCCTGTCCGTGTCATATCTCTCGTGACTAGAATACCCAGAACGTCCCTGGTCATAATGCCCAGAACGCCCCTGATCATAACCTCTATCCCCTTCTCGTCTGCGCGAGTCGTAATATGAAGGCTTGCGGGCATGACGAAGACTCCCAAGCATTGAACCGCGCTTAGACATGATATCTGCGAAGCAAGATAAAATAGAATTAATCACCTTTCAAAACAGGTAGTTTACAATCAAAGGTTATGCAGTGTCGTCAAATGTGTATGAATATGCATTCCCCCCGACCAACCGGAAGTGTCGACCTCGCTAGTAATAAGAGGCTCGGTCAACTCTAGAGTGCGATGGAATTCCTCCAACCCGACATCATGTTGAAAAGACACATCGTCCGGGATTGGAAGATCGGCAAGCCCTTCAAAAAGATTTTCAGTTCTCGGAGGAGACGTCTCCGAGATTCTAACTCCGGGAGCAGACGAGCCGTGACAACCGATTTCCATCTCCCCTTCTTACTTCAGTTAACCATGGCCGCCTTGCCTTTTCTCTGCTCCACGACATTCGGAACTGCGTCCGTAGGCCCGGTCAGCGGCTCATCATCGGTGTGGGTTCTTTCGGTGTCAGCTTCCTCAGCTGTAGTAACTCTGGGTTTCTTGTGCTTGACTCGTTTTTTCGAGACGACCCTTAGTGCCACCTCGAAGCTTATGTTCTGCCCTTGTTCGATCAAACCGCAGGCTCGGAGATTCCTATCCGTCAATAACACATCGATATCCCTATCTCCATCCGGGACTTCTCGAAGCACTCGCACCATCTCCCTAAAGTGCTCGCCCTCAGGTCGCTGGATCACCGCTGTAAAAAAGAATAAAATATAACTTCGGCTGCAATTGCCGTAGTAATTATTTACGAACTCAACTATACTCACGTCTGAATAGCCATCGTCGGGCAAATCCAGGAGGACATCTGACATAAAACCATTCTGTCCTATAATAGCTCAACCTGGTCCAAGACCCGGTAACCACCTGGCAATTTCTCACCGCTTCCAAGAATGTGAAGGAGGGATAATCACCCCGAGTTTTGAAATTGAACAAGTATCTGATCTCAATTGGAAGCGGTGGTCGATGAAGATATTCCATAAATGCAATGAATAAGCTATTGATCGACGCATATCCGTTCGGGTGCAACTGAGATGGGGCGATCCTCAAAAACGACAATACTCCCCTTATATACTCGTTGAACGGAGGAAGTGTCCCGGCCGCGCACGCGTGGCGATTAAATGCTGTAGATCCCTCCAGCGGATTATGCGGTCTATCATTCGGCCCCGGCAACAGCACATCATCCAGCGACAGGCCGTGTCTCAAACATATTCTCCCCAACATGTCTTCAGAGATATTGGACGGAACGGAATCTGATGGATTGGCAATGAATGACGCATCGGGAAGTTCATCCGGGGCTGGACCAATAATCTCAGGATCGATATCCGGAATCTCTAGCCTCGGAGAGACTGTAACTTGAGTCTCCTGCTGCTGTGAACTTGACGATTCCATAACTAGCTAACTCACGAGAAACCATCGTTAGACGACAAAAACCCGTGCGTTCCCCAGTGTAGCGTGTATGAGTGTATGTTGTGCAGTGACATGCATTACTTGAATAATTGTTGCAGAGTTAAAGAAATATGCAAACGACAAGGCTACGGAGTCCAGCTATAATGACCGTCATCGCTGACCGTCATCACTAATCCGTTCCCATGATGGAAGTTGGTTCAGGTAGAAGTTGTTATAGTTCCATCGACGAGCTTCAAAAGGTAGTCATGTATGCAGTTTAATATTCAAGTCCAAATATGCAGGAATGAAGCTCGTCGGAGTTATGCTTGGAAAATTTCAAATTTTGGTATCCATCATATAGGGTTCGACACCATCACGAGGACTTCGTTCGAACCCAACTGAACGTCTCTTCTTTCGAACCCATCCTGACGTCGCTTCGAACCCATGCGTTCGAAGCCATCCCGACGTCGCTTCGAACCCATGCGTTCGAACCCATCCTGACGTGCTTCGAACCGATAAAAAGATGACAAGTTCGAACCGATAAGGAAACCTCAACTCCGCCTCATTCGCGTTCGAACCGATCCACTTCGTATCGATACGAAGTTGTGGACTTCGAAACGATAGCCTATGGGTTCGAACCCATCGGTTCGAATGGACCCCTCGAATCCCTCAATCGGTGCGAACTGCGCATCCCAACAAGGACATTCCAAGGATCGATTCGAAATCCAATAAAAAGACGCCACCGTCATCGATTCGAACTCGAGCCTACGCATCGGTTCGAATCCCTCCCAAACCAGATCTGGTTTTGCCAATCTCGAGGCTACGCGATCGATAAAAAGAAACGGGTTCAAAATAACTTCGCTGTTTGAATCCAAGGCTAATTACCTAGTTGGGACAATGAATTCGAGAGATTGAAGACTTGAATCTTGGTCGATTCGATGATGCGACACAGTGTTTTCTCTTTTGGAGCTCCGAAACGATGAAGAGCAAAGTAAAAAGCAAGCAAGAGTAAAAGTAAATAGTGAAAAAATGCCGAGGTCCTTGCTATTTATATGGGGGGTTGGAGATGACTGGGTCGATTCGCGTTCCGGTAGACTTGACCGATTACAACAGGTCAGAATGCAGAACCGTTTCGAAATCCACTTTCGAACCCATATGTTTGAGGCTCCATCGTGTGAAGCACACGGACCACTGCCACGAGCAAAAGTCTCGAAATCATCCTTTCACATCGGTTCGAATGTCAGTTTCGAACCCATCACAATACAAGTATACTCCATCCCTTCAGACCGGTTCGAATGTCAATTTCGAATCCATCATAGCAGCAAGCGTACCGCGTCCATACAAACATGGATTTCGAACCCATCAATGCTCGAATGCATCGGTTCGAAACATTACGCTCGCGCAATACAAATTCGATTCCTTTAACCTTCTACATCGGTTCAGGAGAGGATCGATACGAAGGAACCTTTCAAAACAACCACCAAGCGTTGTCTCAATTCAAATTTCAAAATCCGCTCAGGAGAGAATCGATACGAAATTCTATAGCGAACCAAACTGACAACGACTCGTGGACGCACGACGTTAACAAGGGTCAAATTAACATATGTGCATACATGTCGGACTAACATTCGATTTTGAATATTCACAGGGATCAAACACTCATCCTATTACAAATGCGACAGCCAACGGCTAAGCACTATTATACAGCAATCAATCATATCAACGCAAGGTTACAGCAGTACAACATACGAGTTTCGACAAAAAAAAGAAGAAAAGAAAGCAATGACTGTTCAGAGAGAAATGGCAGCTATTCAAAGCACGCCATGTTCCCACAAGACGTACTTTGGGGGGCAAAATGTTATCCCGCTTTTCGGCAAAGCCGCGATACCTAGAAGATCGATCGAAAACGAAGGACAGTTCGCCTCAAAGGTTGATCGTACTTCCTTTCGCCATGGATATCACTGAATTTTATCCGAGTCCAGATTGAGCTACAATTGATAGGACACGGCGAGAAAGACCACAGGAGTCAGCATTTCAAATTTCAAGTCAATCCGAGTTCGCATGCTCAAGCTATGTTCGGTTCAACTTGGAGGGAACATGCTGGTTTCGAACCCACCATGATGGGTGTCTTCGAACCCATCATCATGCACCACTCGAAACCATCACCTTCGAACCGAAGGACATCGAACCCATCGGTTTCGAAACCATCAAAGCGCCTCACCTTCGACTCGATTACCTTCGACTCTATCGTGTTCGAATCCATGTGCCCCGTATCCATGGAGGGGTTGCAGAGCTCATGTGCATCCAAGGAACACAAGTTCGAACCCATCACAGAGGCCTTCTTCGAACCCGTCTGTGATACCATCTTCGAACCCATCCTGTGTAACTTCGTTCGAACCCACTGGTTCAACCAAACACGATGACGTGTCTTCCATCGGTTCGAATGCGCCGAGATACATGGAGTCGAAGCGGTCAACACGGAGTGAAGTCCGGATCGATTCGAAGTTTGCGCTCCACGTCACCATGAAGCCGCGTGCCATGATGGATTCGAAACCATCGTTTCGAATACATGGGTTCGAACCAGACAGCTATGCCAAAAACTCAATTTCGAATCCATCATATCTCCTAATCTATTGATCCAAATGCCACGAAATTTTCACCGAAGCTTGCGTACATGTTGGAGAATGTCCACGCCAAATTTCACCTCGATTGGATGAATTCTTGATCGGTTCTAATGGAGTTCGAACCGATGCCAAAGTGGGCCCAAACTTCCTGAGACCGTGCGTGTGGGCCCCCTCACGTGCCAGACGTGGTCTCCCGAGTTTTCAGCGAGATACCAGCAACCTACGCCTATAAATAGAGCCCCAGGGCCAGCAGAAAAGGGGGCGTCTTCATCTTCTGACTCTCAAGCGCCCAGACTCTGCCGGATCAAGATCTCCATCATCCTATATCATAATTTGATTGTTGATTTCGAATTTCCAGTTGTAACTTGCAGTTGATCGCTGTAACAACTTGTAATCATTGAAAGAGAATCAATATCAAAAAACTTCACAGTGGACGTAGGGAACACGCCGAACCACTATAAATCGATTGTCTACGCATTTTTCTTTACTGTTGATTGGAGTTTTTGTTAGATAATATCTGTTTTGAACTTGCATTCTTGACTATTATCTCTTCAACGACTCCCGAAGAGTGTTGTGCCCAATTTTGATGCAAACAGGACGCATTTGTAAAAGTCGTACGACACTGTTTCGCCATTTCGGACGGATGTTGCACCTTGCACAGTGGCTGTTGCACCCTGTAGATATCGATTATTCGGACGGCCATGACTTCTGGCTCGTTTAGTTTTACGGGAGCCATAACCTGTCAAAACGAAGGCCTCGATGAGTTCTACGGCTTTGACAGCTTTCAGCCTTCAACGGATAGATTAATGCCCAAAAAGGACAACCCGAATCTCAATCGGGTCTCGTAATTTTTTTACCCTTCGTTTTTTCGACACTTGGAATTTTACGGTAAAACGGTATTACCGTGGTTGGTCTTCGATTTACCATCATTGGAGAGTGGTGCACTATGGTACTGTTCCGTTTCAAATCCATGCACGCATTTCTAAAAGTCGTACGACACTGTTTCTCCATTTCGGACGGAAGTTGCACCTTGCACCGTGGATGTTGCACCCTGTAGATATCGATTATTCGGACGGCCATAATTTCTGGCTCGTTTGGAGTTACAGGAGCCATAACCTGTCAAAACGAAGGCCTCGATGAGTTCTACGGGTTTGACCGCTTTCAGCCGTCAACGGATAAATTAATGCCCAAAAAGGACAACCCGAATCTCAATCGGGTCTCGTAAGTTTTTTACCCTTCGTTTTTTTGACACGTGGATTTTTACAGTAAAATGGGATTACTATGGCTGGTCTTCGATTTACCATCATTGGAGAGTGGTGCACTATGGTACTGTTCCGTTTCAAATCCATGCACGCATTTCTAAAAGTCGTACGACACTGTTTCTCCATTTCGGACGGATGTTGCACCTTGCACCATGGATGTTGCACCCTGTAGATATCGATTATTCGGACGGCCATGACTTCTGGCTCGTTTAGTGTTACGGGAGCCATAACCTGTCAAAACGAAGGCCTCGATGAGTTCTACGGCTTTGACAGCTTCCAACCGTCAACGGATAGATTAATGCCCAAAAAGGACAACCCGAATCTCAATCGGGTCTCGTAAGTTTTTTACCCTTCGTTTTTTCGACACGTGGATTTTTACGGTAAAATAGGATTACGGTGGCTGGTCTTCGATTCACCATCGCTGGAGAGTGGTTCACCATGGTACTGTTCTGTTTCAAATCCATGCACGCATTTCTAAAAGTCGTACGGCACTGTTTCGCCATTTCGGACGGATGTTGCACCTTGCACCGTGGATGTTGCACCCTATAGATATCGATTATTCGGACGGCCATAATTCTGGCTTGTTTAGAGAACCTGTAAAAACGAAGGCCTCGATGAGTTCTACGGCTTTGAAAGCTTTTAGCCGTCAACGGATAGATTAATGCCCAAAAAGGACAACCCGAATCTCAGTCGGGGCTCGTAAGTTTTTTACCCTTCGTTTTTTCGACACGTGGATTTTACGGTAAAACGGGGTTACCGTGGCTGGTCTTCGATTTGCCATCATTGGAGAGTGGTTCACCATGGTACTGTTCTGTTTCAAATCCATGCACGCATTTCTAAAAGTCGTACGGCACCGTTTCGCCATTTCTGACGGATGTTACGCCTTGCACCGTGGATGTTGCACCCTGTAGATATCGATTATTCGGACGGCCATAACTTCTGGCTCGTTTAGTGTTACGGGAGCCATAACCTGTCAAAACGAAGGCCTCGATGAGTTCTACGGCTTTGACAGCTTCCATCCGTCAACGGATAGATTAATGCCCAAAAAGGACAACCCGAATCTCAATCTGTGGATTTTTACGGTAAAACGGGATTACCGTGGCTGGTCTTCGATTTACCATCGCTGGAGAGTGGTGCACCATGGTACTGATCCGTTTCAAATCCATGCACGCATTTCTAAAGGTCGTACGGCACTGTTTTGCCATTTCGGACGGAAGTTGCACCTTGCAATGTGGATGTTGCACCCTGTAGATATCGATTATTCGGACGACCATAACTTCTGGCTCGTTCAGAGTTACGGGAGCCATAACCTGTCAAAACGAAGGCCTCGATGAGTTCTACGGCTTTGATAGCTTTCAGCCGTCAACGGATAGATTAATGCCCAAAAAGGACAACCCGAATCTCAATCGGTTCTCGTAAGTTTTTTACCCTTCGTTTTTTCGACACTTGGAATTTTATGGTAAAACGGGATTACCGTGGTTGGTCTTCGATTTACTATCATTGGAGAGTGGTGCACTATGGTACTGTTCCGTTTCAAATCCATGCACGCATTTCTAAAAGTCGTACGACACTGTTTTTCCATTTCGGACGGAAGTTGCACCTTGCACGGTGGATGTTGCACCCTGTAGATATCGATTATTCGGACGGCCATGACTCCTGGCTCGTTTAATGTTACGGGAGCAATAACCTGTCAAAACGAAGGCCTCGATGAGTTCTATGGCTTTGACTGCTTCCGGCCGTGAACGGATAGATTAATGCCCAAAAAGGACAACCCGAATCTCAATCGGGTCTCGTAAGTTTTTTACCCTTCATTTTTTCGACACTTGGAATTTTACGGTAAAACGGGATTACCGTGGTTGGTCTTCGATTTACCATCATTGGAGAGTGGTGCACTATGGTACTGTTCCGTTTCAAATCCATGCACGCATTTCTAAAAGTCGTACGGCACTGTTTCTCCATTTCGGACGGAACTTGCACCTTGCACCGTGGATGTTGCACCCTGTAGATATCGATTATTCGGACGGCCATGACTCCTGGCTCGTTTAATTTTACGGGAGCCATAACCTGTCAAAACGAAGGCCTCGATGAGTTCTATGGCTTTGACAGCTTCCAGCCATCAACGGATAGATTAATGCCCAAAAAGGACAACCCGTATCTCAATCGGGTCTCGTAAGTTTTTTACCCTTCGTTTTTTCGACACGTGGATTTTTACGGTACAACAGGATTACGGTGGCTGGTCTTCGATTTACCATCGCTGGAGAGTGGTTCACCATGGTACTGTTCCGTTTCAAATCCATGCACGCATTTCTAAAAGTCGTACGGCACTATTTCGCCATTTCGGACGGATGTTGCACCTTGCACCGTGGATGTTGCACCCTATAGATATCGATTATTCGGACGGCCATAACTTCTGGCTCGTTTAGAGTTACGGGAGCCATAACCTGTCAAAATGAAGGCCTCGATGAGTTCTACGGCTTTGACCGCTTTTAGCCATCAAAAGATAGATTAATGCCCAAAAAGGACAACCCGAATATCAATCGGGTCTCGTAAGTTTTTAACCCTTCGTTTTTTCGACACTTGGATTTTTACGGTAAAACGGGATTACCGTGGTTGGTCTTCGATTTACCATCATTGGAGAGTGGTGCACCATGGTACTGTTTCATTTCAAATCCACGCACGCATTTCTAAAAGTTGTACGACACTGTTTCTCCATTTCGGACGGAAGTTGCACCTTGCACCGTGGATGTTGCACCCTGTAGATATCGATTATTCGGACGGCCATAATTTCTGGCTCGTTTAGAGTTACGGGAGGCATAACCTGACAAAACGAAGGCCTCGATGAGTTCTACGGCTTTGACAGCTTTCAGGCGTCAACGGATAGATTAATGCCCAAAAAGGACAACCCGAATCTCAATCGGGTCTCATAAGATTTTTACCCTTCGTTTTTTTGACACGTGGATTTTTACAGTAAAACGGGATTACTGTGGCTGGTCTTCGATTTACCATCATTGGAGAGTGGTGCACGATGTTACTGTTCCGTTTCAAATCCATGCACGCATTTCTAAAAGTCGTACGACACTGTTTCTCTATTTCGGACGGATGTTGCACCTTGCACCGTGGATGTTGCACCCTGTAGATATCGATTATTCGGACGGCCATGACTTCTGGCTCGTTTAGTGTTACGGCAGCCATAACCTGTCAAAACGAAGGCCTCGATGAGTTCTACGGCTTTGACCACTTTCAGCCGTCAACAGGTAGATTAATGCCCAAAAAGGACAACCCAAATCTCAATCGGGTCTCGTAAGTTTTTTACCCTTCGTTTTTTCGACACGTGGATTTTTACGGTAAAACGGGATTACTGTGGCTGGTCTTCGATTCACCATCATTGGAGAGTGGTGCACTATGGTATTGTTCCGTTTCAAATCCATGTACGCATTTCTAAAAGTCGTACGACACTGTTTCTCCATTTCGGACGGATGTTGCACCTTGCACCGTGGATGTTGCACCGTGTAGATATCGATTATTCGGACGGTCATGACTTCTGGCTCGTTTAGTGTTAGGGGAGCCATAACCTGTCAAAACGAAGGCCTCGATGAGTTCTACGACTTTGACAGCTTCCAGCCGTCAACGGATAGATTAATTTCCAAAAACGACAACCCGAATCACAATCGGGTCTCGTAAGCTTTTACCCTTCGTTTTCTCGACACGTGGATTTTTACGGTAAAACGGGATTACGGTGGCTGGTCTTCGATTTACCATCGCTGGAGAGTGGTTTACCATGGTACTGTTCCGATTCAAATCCATGCATGCATTTCTAAAAGTCGTACGGCACTGTTTCTCCATTCTGGACGGATGTTGCACCTTGCACCGTGGATGTTGCAACCTGTAGATATCGATTATTCGGATGCCCCTAACTTCAGGCTCGTTTAGAGTTACGGGAGCCATAACCTGTCAAAAAGAAGGCCTCTATGAGTTCTACGGTTTTGACTGCTTTTAGCCATCAACGGATAGATTAATGCCCAAAAAGAACAACCCGAATCTCAATCGGGTCTCGTAAGTTTTTTACCCTTCGTTTTTTCGACACGTGGATTTTTATGGTAAAACGGGGTTACCGTGGCTGGTCTTCGATTTACCATCACTGGAGAGTGGTGCACCATGGTACTGTTCTGTTTCAAATCCATGCACGCATTTCTAAAAGTCGTACGACACTGTTTCGCCATATCGGACGGATGTTGCACCTTGCACCGTGGATGTTGCACCCTGTAGATATCGATTATTCGGACGGCCATAACTTCTGGCTCGTTTAGAGTTACGGGAACCATAACCTGTCAAAACGAAGGGCTCGATGAGTTCTACGGCTATGAAAGCTTTCAGCCGTCAACGGAGAGATTAATGCCCAAAAAGGACAACCCGAATCCCAATCGGGTCTCGTAAGTTTTTTGCCCTTCGTTTTTTCGACACGTGGATTTTTACGGTAAAACGGGGTTACCTTGGCTGGTCTTCGATTTACCATCACTGGAGAGTGGTGCAACATGGTACTGTTCTGATTCAAATCCATGCACGCATTTTTAAAAGTCGTACGACACCGTTTCGCCATTTCGGACGGATGTTGCACCTTGCACCGTGGATGTTGCACCCTGTAGATATCGATTATTCGGACTACCATAACTTCTGGCTCGTTTAGAGTTACGGGAGTCATAACCTGGCAAAACGAAGGCCTCGATGAGTTCTACAGCTTTGAAAGCTTTCAGCCGTCAACGGATAGATTAATGCCCAAAAAGGGCAACCCGAATCTCAATCGGGTCTCGTAAGTTTATTACCCTTAGTTTTTTTGGCACATGGATTTTTACGGTAAAACGGGGTTAATGTGGCTGGTCTTCGATTTACCATGATTGGAGGGTGGTGCACTATGGTACTGTTCCGTTTCAAATCCATGCAAGCATTTCTAAAAGTCGTACGCCACTGTTTCTCCATTTCGGACGGATGTTGCACTCTGTAGATATCGATTATTCGGACGGCCATAACTTCTGGCTCGTCTAGAGTTACGGGAGCCATAACCTGTCAAAACGAAGGCCTCAATGAGTTCTACGGCTTTGACAGCTTCTAGCCGTCAACCGATAGATTAATGCCTAAAAATGACAACCCGAATCTCAATCGGGTCTCGTAAGTTTTTTACCCTTCGTTTTTTCGACACGTGGATTTTTACGGTAAAACGGGATTACCGTGGCTGGTCTTCGATTTACCATCGCTGGAGAGTGGTTCACCATGGTATTGTTCCATTTCAAATCCATGCACGCATTTCTAAAAGTCGTACGGCACAGTTTCGCCATTTCGGACGGATGTTGCACCTTGCACCGTGGATGTTGCACCCTATAGATATCGATTATTCGGACGGCCATAACTTCTGGCTCGTTTAGAGTCACGGAAGCCACAGCTTGTCAAAACGAAGGCCTCGATGAGTTCTACGGCTTTGACTGCTTTCAGCCGTCAACGGATAGATTAATGCCCAAAAAGGACAACCCGAATCTCAATCAGGTCTCGTAAGTTTTTTACCCTTCGTTTTTTCGACACGTGGATTTTTATGGTAAAACGGGATTACGGTGGCTGGTCTTCGATTTACCATCCCTGGAGAGTGGTTCACCATGGTACTGTTCCATTTCAAATCCATGCACGTATTTCTAAAAGTCGTACGACACTGTTTCTCCATTTCTGACAGAAGTTGCACCTTTCACCGTGGATGTTGCACCCTGTAGATATCGATTATTCGGACGGCCATAATTTCTGGCTCGTTTAGAGTTACGGATGCCATATCCTGTCAAAACGAAAGCCTCGATGAGTTCTAAGGATTTGAAAGCTTTCAGCCATCAACGGATAGATTAATGCCCAAAAAGGACAACCCGAATCTCAATCGGGTCTCATAAGTTTTTTACCCTTTGTTTTTTTGACCCTTGGAATTTTACAGTAAAACGGGATTACTGTGGCTGGTCATCGATTCACTATCATTAGGAGAGTGGTGCACCATGGTACGGTTCCGTTTCAAATCCATGCACGCAGTTCTAAAAGTCGTACGGCACAGTTTCTCCATTTCGGACAGATGTTGCACCTTGCACCGTGGATGTTGCACCCTGTAGATATCGATTATTCGAACGGCCATAACTTCTGGCTCGTTTAGTGTTACGGGAGCCATAACCTGTCAAAACGAAGGCCTCGATGAGCTCTACGGCTTTGACAGCTCTCAGCCGTCAACGGATAGATTAATGCCCAAAAACGACAACCCGAATCTCAATCGGGTCTCGTAAGTTTTTTACCCTTCGTTTTTTCGACACGTGGATTTTTACGGTAAAACGGGATTATGGTGGCAGGTCTTCGATTTACTATCGCAGGAGCGTGGTTCACCATGGTAATGTTCCATTTCAAATCCATGCATGCATTTCTAAAAGTCGTACGGCACTGTTTCGCCATTTCGGACGGATGTTGCACCTTGCACCGTGGATGTTGCACCCTGTAGATATCGATTATTCGGACGGCCGTAACTTCTGGCTCGTTTAGAGTTACGGGAGCCATAACCTATCAAAATGAAGGCCTCGATGAATTCTATGGCTTTGACCGCTTTCAGCCGTCAACGGATAGATGAATACCCAAAAAGGACAACCCGAATCTCAATCGGGTCTCGTAAGTTTTTTACCCTTCGTTTTTTCGACACTTGGATTTTTACGGTAAAACAGGATTACCTGGTTGGTCTTCGATTTACCATCATTGGAGAGTGGTGCACCATGGTATTGTTCCATTTCAAATCCATGCATGCATTTCTAAAAGTCATACGACACTGTTTCTCCATTTCGGACAGAAGTTGCACCTTGCACCGTGGATGTTGCACCCTGTAGATATTGATTATTCGGACGGCCATAATTTCTGGCTCGTTTAGAGTTACGGGAGCCATAACCTGTCAAAACGAAGGCCTCGATGAGTTCTACGGCTTTGACGGCTTTTAGCCGTCAACGGATAGATTAATGCCCAAAAAGGACAACCCGAATCTCAATCGGGTCTCGTAAGTTTTTTACCCTTCGTTTTTTTGACACGTGGATTTTTACAGTAAAACGGGATTACTATGGCTGGTCTGTGATTTACCATCATTGGAGAGTGGTGCACCATGGTACTGTTCCGTTTCAATTCCATGCACGCATTTCTAAAAGCCGTACGACACTGTTTCTCCATTTCGAACGGATGTTGCACCTTGCACCGTGGATGTTGCACCCTGCAGATATCGATTATTCGGACGACCATAACTTCTGGCTCGTTTAGAGTTACGGGAGCCATAACCTGTCAAAACGAAGGCCTCTATGAGTTCTACGGCTTTGACAGCTTTTAGCCGTCAACGGATAGATTAATGCCCAAAAAGGACAACCCGAATCTCAATCGGGTCTCGTAAGTTTTTTACCCTTCGTTTTTTCGACACGTGGATTTTTACGGTAAAGCGGGATTACGGTGGCTTGTCTTTGATTTACCATCGCTGGAGAGTGGTGCACCATGATGCTGTTTCGTTTCAAATCGATGCACGCATTTCTAAAAGTCGTACGACACGGTTTCGCCATTTCGGACGGATGTTGCACCTCGCACCGTGGATGTTGCACCCTGTAGATATCGATTATTCGGACGACCATAACTTCTGGCTCGTTTAGAGTTACGGGAGCCATAACCTGTCAAAACGAAGGTCTCGATGAGTTCTACGTCTGTGACAGCTTTCAGTCGTCAACGGATAGATTAATGCCTAAAAAGGACAACCCGAATCTCAATCGGGTCTCGTAAGTTTTTTACCCTTCGTTTTTTTGACACGTGGATTTTTACGGTAAAACAGGATTACTGTGGCTGGTCTTCGATTTACCATCATTGGAGAGTGGTGCACTATGTTACTGTTCCGTTCCAAATCAATGCACGCATTTCTAAAAGTCGCACGACACTGTTTCTCCATTTCGGACGGATGTTGCACCTTACACCGTGGATGTTGCACCCTGTATATATCGATTATTCGGACGGCCATAACTTTTGGATCGTTTAGAGTTACGGGAGCCATAACCTGTCAAAACGAAGGCCTCGATGAGTTCTACGGCTTTGACAGCTTTCAGCCATCAACGGATAGATTAATGCTCAAAAAGGACAACCCGAATCTCAAACGGGTCTCGTAAGTTTTTACCTCGTTTTTTCGACATGTGGATTTTTAAGGTAAAACGGGATTGTCGTGGCTGGACTTCGATTTACCATCGCTGGAGAGTGGTGCGCCATGGTACTGTTCCGTTTCAAATCCATGCACGCATTTCTCAAAGTCGTACGTCACTATTTCGCCATTTCGGACGGATGTTGCACCTTGCACCGTGGATGTTGCACCCAGTAGATATCGATTATTCGGACGGCCATAACTTCTGGCTCGTTTAGAGTTACAGGAGCCATAACCTGTCAAAACGAAGGCCTCGATGGGTTCTAAAGCTTTGACAGCTTTCAGCCATCAACGGATAGATTAATGCCCAAAAAGGACAACCCGAATATCAATCGGGTCTCATAAGTTTTTTACCCTTCGTTTTTTCGACACGTGGATTTTTTCGGTAAAACGGGATTACCGTGGCTGGTCTTCGATTTACCATCGCTGGAGAGTGGTGCACCGTGGTACTGTTCCGTTTCAAATCCATGCACGCATTTCTAAACGTTGTACGTCATTGTTTCGTCATTTCGGACAGATGTTGCACCTTGCACCGTGGATGTTGCACCCTGTAGATATCGATTATTCGGACGGCCATAACTTCTGGCTCGTATAGAGTTACGGGAGCCATAACCTGTAAAAACAAAGGCCTCGATGAGTTCTGTTTGTGCCAAAATTGGTCACAAACACCCAATACCGTGAAAGCACCAGCGTATGAATATAAATTAGTGATATTCAAACGCAAATAACAAATCTCAGCAAATAATAGACAGCAATCCAAAAGTAAAGAACAGAGACACAAGTTTTATAGTGGTTCGGCTATCTCCGGCCTACGTCCACTCCAATTTTTTTTTATTGATTATCCTTGAAGATTACAAGTGATTACAACAGTTGTAGTGACCAAATCTGAAGAAAATAGCAGTAATGATGCTATGGAATGATCCTAGCAGCGTCTGGGCTTGTCTCTTCTCTCCAAATTTTCCGACCCCTTTTCTGAATGACCAGGGGTTCTATTTATAGGGGTGGAAGGCTGAAATCCCGCCTAAAACCTGGGGAGGCTGCTTGGCACGTGAGAGGGGCCCACAGGCCCGCGTTCTCGGAATCCGTGTCCAGTTTGGGATCGATTCGAAGTGACGTTCGAATCGATCAAGAATCCATCCAATTGAGCTGAAAATTGGCGTGAACATTCTTCAACACGTATGTGAGCTCCTGTAAAAATTTCATTGCATTTGGATCAGCGGTTTGGAAGATATGATCGATTCAAGATCAAAGCTCCGTGCGTTCTGCCTGGTTCGAACCCATACTTCGAACCCGCCTTCTTCGAAACCATCCACTTCGAAACCATCTCCTTCGAATCCATAAGGCCGACTCCTTCGAATCCATGCTTTTCGAATCCATGCTTTCTGAAGCCGCCTCCTTCGAGTCCATATCCTACGAGTCCATCCTTTTCGAATCCATCCCTTTCGAATCCACGTCCTTCGAATCCGTGCCCCTTGCTTCGTATCCATCATCTTCGAATCCATGTCCATTTCGAATCCATCTCCTTCTTCGAATCTATGTCCACTTCGAAACCATCTTCTTCTTCGAATCCATGTCCACTTCGAATCCATCTCCTTCTTCGAGTCCATGTCCACTTCGAATCCATCTCCTTCTTCGAATCCATGTCCACTTCGATTCCATCTCCATTGCATTGAAGCTACTCCTTTCGAATCCATCATGTTCCCATCGATTCGAAGCGTCATCGATGCGAACCTCCCGGGTTCGAACCTGATGGGTTCGAACCTGATGGGTTCGAACCTGATGGGTTCGAACCTGATGGGTTCGAACCTGATGGGTTCGAACTACGTACTATTCCTACTTTGAATCCATCATATTTCCTTCATACGAACTCCGATTAACCTGAAATTCGAAACATAGCCTTTCATAGCCCTTATCATCATTTCCAATCAATTTCGTCCTGATCGGAGTTCAAAAAAATTTTGACGATATCCATTGTAGCCTTATCTCCAGTCCTGATATCCATAATTCCTTGCCATTGCCCCCCAAAACATGCCTTGTGATAACAAGGCGTGTTTTGAATAATTACGAATCCAATATCCGAAGTCCACAGCCATATTGCCAGAGTATATCGTCCTTGACTGCTTCGAGTCGATGTCCAATTCCATACCCAATAGCCAAAGCCTTAGCCAATTCCGTATCCATTCGAACTCGACAACCAAGTTCCAATCCATCCTTATCCAATAGCCAATAACCGGAGCCAGGACCTCTCCGGGTCGATATCCAAATCCATAACCTCTCTGGGTTCCTGTCAAGCGTGATCCACATCCGACGACCGTGGTCCAGTGTCCCTGGACGTTGAGTTAACCTCTCCGGGTTCTTGCCAAGCGCAATCCATACTTGACGACCTTGGTCCAGTGTCCCTGGACGTTGAGCCAACCTCTCCGGGTTCTTGCCAAGCGCAATCCATACTTGACGACCTTGGTCCAGTGTCCCTGGACGTTGTAAAATGCCATGGCTTAAGTCCTAAGCCGAATCCTGATCTCTCCGGACCCTTGCCGAGCATAGTCCATACTCGATGACCTGAAAATAATAAATGATAATAGAGGGCCTAAGTCCTAGGCCGAATCCTGGTCACTCCGGACCCTTGCCAAGCATTGTCCATACTTGACGACCTGAATGAGTCAATCTACCTTGTTTGGGTAAAGTGACTCATCCCTTGCAGGCATAATCCATACCCGACGACCATTTACCAAAAACCAGATAAAAATCCAACCAAAATTTATTCCAAAGTCCAAATCCGAAATTCAAATTCGAAATCCAAATCCAAAATCCAAATCCAAATCCAAAATTCAAATCCAAACCAGAAAACCAGAAATCCAAACCAGCATCCAAAAACAAAAACAATCATCCAAAGGAAAATCCAAATAAAAAAGCAAGAAAAACCAGGAGCTCAATCCAAGCTCCAAAACCAAATCCAAAAAAGAAAAGCAATGTCCAATCTAAAAAGCAAGAAATAAATTTCACAAACCATAGCATCCCGGTTTATCATCATTCAGAGCATGCCTAGGGGCTATCTCCGTCCCCGTACATGTGTAAATGACTTTACCGTTTGCTAGTAGCTTGCTACTTATTCCATATTATCCTGGTCATTGGATGATCAATCGACGATCATCCCTGGGCCTCCCATCATCACGGCGTGAAGTGGTCGGTGGTTGCTCCTGCTCCATCGTTGCATCCCGAGTTCCAACGTATTGCTGTAACTGTCCATTCCTTACATGCTCCTCGATTATGTCCTTTAGGTGCCTGCAGCTGTTGGTATCGTGTCCATCCAGATCATGGAAGAGACAGTGCCTTCCTGATGTCCTTTCCCGCTCTGTTGGTTCCCTCCTAGCCGGCCTTCGGTAGGGAAGGCGATTCCGAGTTTCCAGGTATATCCGCTCCAGCGTCTCGTTCAATCCTGTGTATGTGGAAAACTTTGGATCCTTCCATCGCTTCCTAGCGTTTCCAGAGTCGTCGTCTAACTTCCTTTTCCCTTTATCCTTATCCAAACCATTTTTGGATACCGCTCCAACCTCGATCGCATTAGCCTTCTTCACCTTTAAATCCGTACTTGCATCTTCTTGTCGAAGGAACCTTTCTGCCTCATGAAAGAATTCGTCGAGATTTTGCGGGGGATCTCGTATCAGAGATACCTTGAAATCCGAATTCTCCTTGACTCCTGATACTGCTGCCATTAAAACCATTGATGGATCAGGCCGATCCACCGAAGCGACTGCCGCACTGAATCGAGTTAGAAAAGCTCTAAGCGATTCGTCCATCCTTTGCTTCGCCGATGTTAAAGTCATTACGTTCTTCGGCCTCTTGACGTGAACCCGGAACTGTCCCAGAAACTTTTCCACTAATTCCTTCCAAGTCCTGATAGATCCTTCTTCCAGCTGCCTAAACCACATTGTAGCTAAGTCCTTCAAATACAAAGGGAAACATCGGTCCATCACTTCCTCCGATGCCCCCAGCACCTCCATGTGTCTGGTGTACCTCATTAAGTGATCTGTTGGATCCGTCTTACCATCATATACTTCCACGCTAGGCAGCTTGAACTTAGGTGGATTCTGAGCCATCCTTATCTCCCGAGCGAATGGACTTCTATTCACTCCTTCCAAATCTCCGTTTTTCAAACCACCTCGTACAGTCTTCCTGATCATTTCTACTAATCCTGTATTGTCTGGTAGGGGTTGCCCCCCATGCCCCCGAGGGAACTCTGGTACATATTCCTCGTGTGGCTCACTAGCAGCAACGTTAGCTCTAGCTTGTTGAATTCCTTCCAAAGGTTCTCCTGCATTGAATCCTGTGGGCCTGCCCCCAAGCCCTTGTTGATTGCCTTCTGGCTCCGTATCCTGTCCTTCATTGGGTTCCACAACCCTAGCTCCTTGTCCTACATCCGCAGTTGCTGTAGCTGTTCCTAAGTTCTGCATCCCTGCAGCTCTCATTTGTTCCAAGAAAGTTTGCATCATTTCCTGTTGACTTTTCAACAATCTCTCTTGCAAAGAATTGGTCATAGCTTCCATCTCATCCCGAGTTATGTAGACCGAAGCCTGTCCTTCCTCACCTCCGGAGGATGCTTGTTGACTTCCTCCTTGTTGGCTTCTCTCAGCCCTTAGCCTTCTGCTATTCTGCCTTGTCATTGTCTTCCAAATCCAAATTCCTCAAACTCTTCAAATCCGATGCAGCGGGTGCTAGTTGTTCTCAGTGAAAGCACCAAAATGTTTGTGCCAAAATTGGTCACAAACACCCAATACCGTGAAAGCACCAGCGTATGAATATAAATTAGTGATATTCAAACGCAAATAACAAATCTCAGCAAATAATAGACAGCAATCCAAAAGTAAAGAACAGAGACACAAGTTTTATAGTGGTTCGGCTATCTCCGGCCTACGTCCACTCCAATTTTTTTTTATTGATTATCCTTGAAGATTACAAGTGATTACAACAGTTGTAGTGACCAAATCTGAAGAAAATAGCAGTAATGATGCTATGGAATGATCCTAGCAGCGTCTGGGCTTGTCTCTTCTCTCCAAATTTTCCGACCCCTTTTCTGAATGACCAGGGGTTCTATTTATAGGCGTGGAAGGCTGAAATCCCGCCTAAAACCTGGGGAGGCTGCTTGGCACGTGAGAGGGGCCCACAGGCCCGCGTTCTCGGAATCCGTGTCCAGTTTGGGATCGATTCGAAGTGACGTTCGAATCGATCAAGAATCCATCCAATTGAGCTGAAAATTGGCGTGAACATTCTTCAACACGTATGTGAGCTCCTGTAAAAATTTCATTGCATTTGGATCAGCGGTTTGGAAGATATGATCGATTCAAGATCAAAGCTCCGTGCGTTCTGCCTGGTTCGAACCCATACTTCGAACCCGCCTTCTTCGAAACCATCCACTTCGAAACCATCTCCTTCGAATCCATAAGGCCGACTCCTTCGAATCCATGCTTTTCGAATCCATGCTTTCTGAAGCCGCCTCCTTCGAGTCCATATCCTACGAGTCCATCCTTTTCGAATCCATCCCTTTCGAATCCACGTCCTTCGAATCCGTGCCCCTTGCTTCGTATCCATCATCTTCGAATCCATGTCCATTTCGAATCCATCTCCTTCTTCGAATCTATGTCCACTTCGAATCCATCTTCTTCTTCGAATCCATGTCCACTTCGAATCCATCTCCTTCTTCGAGTCCATGTCCACTTCGAATCCATCTTCTTCTTCGAATCCATGTCCACTTCGATTCCATCTCCTTCTTCGAATCCATGCCCACTTCGAATCCATCTCCATTGCATTGAAGCTACTCCTTTCGAATCCATCATGTTCCCATCGATTCGAAGCGTCATCGATGCGAACCTGATGGGTTCGAACCTGATGGGTTCGAACTACGTACTATTCCTACTTTGAATCCATCATATTTCCTTCATACGAACTCCGATTAACCTGAAATTCGAAACATAGCCTTTCATAGCCCTTATCATCATTTCCAATCAATTTCGTCCCGATCGGAGTTCAACAAAATTTTGACGATATCCATTGTAGCCTTATCTCCAGTCCTGATATCCATAATTCCTTGCCAATTTGTTGATATTCCAGTTTTGACCAAAAAATGGGATAACAAGTTCTACGGCTTTGACAGCCTCCAGCCGTCAACGGATAGATTAATGCCCAAAAAGGACAACCCGAATCTCAATCGGGTCTCGTAAGTTTTTTACCCTTCGTTTTTTCGACATGTGGATTTTTATGGTAAAACGGGATTACCGTGGCTGGTCTTCGATTTTCCATCACTGGAGAGTGGTGCACCATGGTACTGTTCCGTTTCAAATCCATGCATGCATTTCTAAAAGTCGTACGACACTGTTTCTCCATTTCGGACGGAAGTTGCACCTTGCGCCGTGGATGTTGCACCCTGTAGATATCGATTATTCGGACGGCCATAACTTCTGGCTCGTTTAGAGTTACAGGAGCCATAACCTGACAAAACGAAGGCCTCGATGAGTTCTACGGCTTTGACTGCTTTCAGCCATCAAAGGATGGATTAATGCCCAAAAAGGACAACCCGAATCTCAATCGGGTCTCATAAGTTTTTTACCCTTCGTTTTTTCGACATGTGGATTTTCACGGTAAAACGGGATTAGGTGGCTGGTCTTCGATTTACCATCGCTGGAGAGTGGTGCACCTTGGTTCTGTTCCGTTTCAAATCCATGCACGCATTTCTAAAAGTCGTACGGCACTGTTTCGCCATTTCGGACGGATGTTGCACCTTGCACCATGGATGTTGCACCCTATAGATATCGATTATTCGGACGGCCATAACTTCTGGCTCGTTTAGAGATACAGGAGCCATAACCAGTCAAAACGAAGGCCTCGATGAGTTCTATGGCTTTGACTACTTTCAGCCGTCAAAGGATGGATTAATGCCCAAAAAGGACAACCCGAATCTCAATCCGGTCTCGTAACCCTTCGTTTTTATGACACGTGGATTTTTACGATAAAACGGGATTACCCTGGCTGGTCTTCGATTTATCATCCCTGGAGAGTGGTGCACCATGGTACGGTTCCGTTTCAAATCCATGCATGCAGTTCTAAAAGTCATACGGCAGTGTTTCGCCATTTCGGACGGATGTTGCACCTTGCACCGTGGATGTTGCACCCTACAGATATCGATTATTCGGACGACTATAACTTCTGGCTCGTTTAGAGTTACGGGAGCCATAACCTGTCAAAACGAAGGCCTCGATGAGTTCTACGGCGTTGACAGCTTTCAGCCGTCAACGGATAGATTAATGCCCAAAATAGACAACCCGAATGTCAATCGGGTCTCGTAAGTTTTTTACCCTTCCTTTTTTCGACACGTGGATTTTTACGGTAAAATGGGATTACGGTGGCTGGTCTTCGATTTACCATCGCTGGAGAGTGGTTCACCATGGTACTGTTTCATTTCAAATTCATGCACGCATTTCTAAAAGTCGTACGGCACTGTTTCGTCATTTCGGACGGATGTTGCACCTTGCACCGTGGATGTTGCACCCTATAGATATCGATTATTCGGACGGCCATAACTTCTGGCTTGTTAGGAGTTACGGGAGGCATAACCTGTCAAAACGAAGGCCTCGATGAGTTCTACGGCTTTGATAGCATTCAGCCATCAACGGATAGATTAATGCCCAAAAAGGACAAACCGAATCTCAATCGGGTCTCGTAAGTTTTTTACCCTTCGTTTTTTCGACACGTGGATTTTTACGGTAAAACGGGATTACCGTGACTGGTCTTCGATTTACCATCGCCAGAGAGTGGTGCACCATGGTACTGTTCCGTTACAAATCCATGCACGCATTTCTAAAAGTCGTACGGCACAGTTTTACCATTTCGGACGGATGTGCACCTTGCACCGTGGATGTTGCACCCTGTAGATATCGATCATTCGGACGGCCATAATTTCTGGCTCGTTTAGAGTTACGGGAACCATAACCTGTCAAAACGAAGGGCTCGATGAGTTCTACGGCTTGGACAGCTTTCAGCCATCAACGGATAGATTAATGCCCAAAAAAGACAACCCGAATCTCAATCGGGTCTCGTAAGCTTTTTACCCTTCGTTTTTTCGACATTGGAGAGTGGTGCACCATGGTACTGTTCCGTTTCAAATCCATGCACGCGTTTCTAAAAGTCGTACGGCACTGTTTCGCCATTTCGGACGGATGTGCACCTTGCACGTTGGAAGTTGCACCATGTAGATATCGATTATTCGGACGGCCATAACTTCTGGCTCGTTTAGAGTTACAGGAGCCATAACCTGACAAAACGAAGGCCTCGATGAGTTCTACGGCTTTGACTGCTTTCAGCCATCAAAGGATGGAATAATGCCCAAAAAGGACAACCCGAATCTCAATCGGGTCTCATAAGTTTTTTACCCTTCGTTTTTTCGACATGTGGATTTTCACGGTAAAACGGGATTAGGTGGCTGGTCTTCGATTTACCATCGCTGGAGAGTGGTGCACCTTGGTTCTGTTCCGTTTCAAATCCATGCACGCATTTCTAAAAGTCGTACGGCACTGTTTCGCCATTTCGGACGGATGTTGCACCTTGCACCATGGATGTTGCACCCTATAGATATCGATTATTCGGACGGCCATAACTTCTGGCTCGTTTAGAGATACAGGAGCCATAACCAGTCAAAACGAAGGCCTCGATGAGTTCTATGGCTTTGACTGCTTTCAGCCGTCAAAGGATGGATTAATGCCCAAAAAGGACAACCCGAATCTCAATCCGGTCTCGTAACCCTTCGTTTTTACGACACGTGGATTTTTACGATAAAACGGGATTACCCTGGCTGGTCTTCGATTTATCATCCCTGGAGAGTGGTGCACCATGGTACGGTTCCGTTTCAAATCCATGCATGCAGTTCTAAAAGTCATACGGCAGTGTTTCGCCATTTCGGACGGATGTTGCACCTTGCACCGTGGATGTTGCACCCTACAGATATCGATTATTCGGACGACTATAACTTCTGGCTCGTTTAGAGTTACGGGAGCCATAACCTGTCAAAACGAAGGCCTCGATGAGTTCTACGGCTTTGACAGCTTTCAGCCGTCAACGGATAGATTAATGCCCAAAATAGACAACCCGAATGTCAATCAAGTCTCGTAAGTTTTTTACCCTTCGTTTTTTCGACACGTGGATTTTTACGGTAAAATGGGATTACGGTGGCTGGTCTTCGATTTACCATCGCTGGAGAGTGGTTCACCATGGTACTGTTTCATTTCAAATTCATGCACGCATTTCTAAAAGTCGTACGGCACTGTTTCGTCATTTCGGACGGATGTTGCACCTTGCACCGTGGATGTTGCACCCTATAGATATCGATTATTCGGACGGCCATAACTTCTGGCTTGTTAGGAGTTACGGGAGGCATAACCTGTCAAAACGAAGGCCTCGATGAGTTCTACGGCTTTGATAGCATTCAGCCATCAACGGATAGATTAATGCCCAAAAAGGACAAACCGAATCTCAATCGGGTCTCGTAAGTTTTTTACCCTTCGTTTTTTCGACACGTGGATTTTTACGGTAAAACGGGATTACCGTGACTGGTCTTCGATTTACCATCGCTAGAGAGTGGTGCACCATGGTACTGTTCCGTTACAAATCCATGCACGCATTTCTAAAAGTCGTACGGCACAGTTTTACCATTTCGGACGGATGTGCACCTTGCACCGTGGATGTTGCACCCTGTAGATATCGATCATTCGGACGGCCATAATTTCTGGCTCGTTTAGAGTTACGGGAACCATAACCTGTCAAAACGAAGGGCTCGATGAGTTCTACGGCTTGGACAGCTTTCAGCCATCAACGGATAGATTAATGCCCAAAAAAGACAACCCGAATCTCAATCGGGTCTCGTAAGCTTTTTACCCTTCGTTTTTTCGACATTGGAGAGTGGTGCACCATGGTACTGTTCCGTTTCAAATCCATGCACGCGTTTCTAAAAGTCGTACGGCACTGTTTCGCCATTTCGGACGGATGTGCACCTTGCACGTTGGAAGTTGCACCATGTAGATATCGATTATTCGGACGGCCATAACTTCTGGCTCGTTTAGAGTTACGGGAGCCACAACTTGCCAAAACGAAGGCCTCGATGAGTTCTACGGATTTGACAGCTTTCAGTCATCAACGGATAGATTAATGCCCAAAAAGGACAATCCGAATCTCAATCGGGACTCGTATGTTTTTTACCCTTCGTTTTTTCGACACGCGGATTTTTGCGGTAAAACGGGATTACCGTGGCTGGTCTTCGATTTACCATCGCTGGAGAGTGGTGCACCATGGTACTGTTCCGTTTCAAATCCATGCACGGATTTCTAAAAGTCGCACGACACTGTTTCGCCATTTCGGACGGATGTTGCACCTTGCACCGTGGATGTTGAACCCTGTAGATATCGATTATTCGGACGACCATAACTTCTGGCTCGTTTAGAGTTACGGGAGCCATAACCTGTCAAAACGAAGGTCTCGATGAGTTCTACGGCTTTGACAGCTTTCATCCGTCAACATATCGATTAATGCCCAAAAAGGACAACCCGAATTTCAGTCGGCTCTCGTAAGTTTTTTACCCTTCGTTTTTTCGACACGTGGATTTTTTTGGTAAAACAGGACTACCGTGGCTGGTCTTCGATTTACCATCGCTGGAGAGTGGTGCGCCATGGTTTCAAATCCATACACGCATTTCTAAAAGTCGTACGGCACTGTTTCGCCATTCCGGACAGATGTTGCACCCTATAGATATCGATTATTCGGATGGCCATAACTTCTGGATCGTTTAGAGGTACGGGAGCCATAACCCGTCAAAACAAAGGCCTCAATAAGTTCTTCGGCTTTGACATCTTTCAACCGTCAAAGGATAGATTAATGCCCAAAAAGGACAACCCGAATCTCAATCGGGTCTCATAAGTTTTTTACCCTTCGTTTTTTCGACACGTGGATTTTTACGGTAAAACGGGATTACGGTGGCTGGTCTTTGATTTACCATCGCTGGAGAGTGGTGCACCATGATACTGTTCTATTTCAAATCCATGCACGCATTTCTAAAAGTCGTATGACACTGTTTCGCCATTTCGGACGGATGTTGCACCTCGCACCGTGGATGTTGCACCCTGTAGATATCGATTATTCGAACGGCCATAACTTCTGGCTCGTTTAGAGTTACGGGAGCCATAACTTATCAAAACGAAGGCCTCGATGAGTTCTACGGCTGTGACAGTTTTCCGCCGTCAACGGATAGATTAATATCTAAAAAGGACAACCTGAATCTCAATCGGGTCTCGTACGTTTTTTACCCTTCGTTTTTTTGACACGTGGATTTTTACGGTAAAACGGGATTACTGTGGCTGGTCTTCGATTTACCATCATTGGAGAGTGGTGCACTATGTTACTGTTCTGTTCCAAATCCATGCACGCATTTCTAAAAGTCCAACGACACTGTTTCTCCATTTCGGACGGATGTTGCACCCTCTATATATCGATTATTCGGACAGCCATAACTTCTGGATCGTTTAGAGCTACGGAAGCCATAACCTGTGAAAACGAAGGCCTCGATGAGTTCTACGGCTTTGAAAGCTTTCAGCCATCAACGGATAGATTAATGCCCAAAAAGGACAACCCGAATCTCAATCGGGTCTCGTAAGTTTTTTACCCTTCGTTTTTTCGACACGTGGATTTTTCCGGTAAAACGGGATTACCGTGGCTGGTCTTCCATTTACCATCGCTGGAGAGTGGTGCACCGTGGTACTGTTCCGTTTCAAATCCATGCACGCATTTCTAAAAGTCGTACGTCACTGTTTCGTCATTTCGGACGGATGTTGCACCTTGCACCGTGGATGTTGCACACTGTAGATATCGATTATTCGGACGGCCATAACTTCTGGCTCGTTTAGAGTTACGGGAGCCATAACCTGTCAAAACGAAGGCCTCGATGAGTTCTACGGCTTTGACGGCTTTCAGCCATCAACAGATAGATTAATGCCCAAAAAGGACAACCCGAATCTCAATTGGGTCTCGTAAGTTTTTTACCCTTCGTTTTTTCGACACGTGGATTTTTACGGTAAAACGGGATTGCGGTGGCTGGTCTTCAATTTACCATCGCTGGAGAGTGGTTCACCATGGTACTGTTCCGTTTCAAATCCATGCACGCATTTCTAAAAGTCGTACGGTATTGTTTCGCCATTTCGGACGGATGTTGCACCTTGCACCGTGGATGTTGCACCCAGTAGATATCGATTATTCGGACGGCCATTACTTCTGGCTCGTTTAGAGTTTCGGGAGCCATAACCTATCAAAACGAAGGCCTCGATGAGTTCTACGGTTTTGACAGCTGTCAGCCGTCAATGGATAGATTAATGCCCAAAAAGGACAACCCGAATCTCAATCGGGTCTCGTAAGTTTTTTACCCTTCGTTTTTTCGACACGTGGATTTTTCCGGTAAAACGGGATTACCGTGGCTGGTCTTCGATTTACCATCGCTGGAGAGTGGTGCACCGTGGTACTGTTCCGTTTCAAATCCATGCACGCATTTCTAAAAGTCGTACGTCACTGTTTCGTCATTTCGGACGGATGTTGCACCATGCACCGTGGATGTTGCACACTGTAGATATCGATTATTCGGACGGCCATAACTTCTGGCTCGTTTAGAGTTACGGGAGCCATAAAGTGTCAAAACGAAGGCCTCGATGAGTTCTACGGCTTTGATGGCTTTCGGCCATCAACAGATAGATTAATGCCCAAAATGGACAACCCGAATCTCAATTGGGTCTCATAAG
The DNA here is from genome assembly GCA_030765085.1 of Allium cepa. Taxonomy (NCBI): domain Eukaryota; kingdom Viridiplantae; phylum Streptophyta; class Magnoliopsida; order Asparagales; family Amaryllidaceae; genus Allium; species Allium cepa. The sequence continues at coordinate 249,759,536 of CM060930.1, forward strand.
TTTTTTACCCTTCGTTTTTTCGACACGTGGATTTTTACGGTAAAACGGGATTGCGGTGGCTGGTCTTCAATTTACCATCGCTGGAGAGTGGTGCACCGTGGTACTGTTCTGTTTCAATTCCATGCTCGCATTTCTAAAAGTCGTGCGGCACTGTTTCGCCATTTCGGACAGATGTTGCACCTTGCACCGTGGATGTTGCACCCTGTAGATATCGATTATTCGGACGGCCATGACTTCTGGCTCATTTAGAGTTACGGGAGCCATAACCTGTCAAAACGAAGGCCTTGATGAGTTCTACGGCTTTGACGGCTTTCAGCCATCAACAGATAGATTAATGCTTAAAAAGGACAACCCGAATCTCAATTGGGTCTCGTAAGTTTTTTACCCTTCGTTTTTTCGACACGTGGATTTTTACGGTAAAACGGGATTGCGGTGGCTGGTCTTCAATTTACCATCGTTGGAGAGTGGTTCGCCATGGTACTGTTCCGTTTCAAATCCATGCACGCATTTCTAAAAGTCGTACGGTACTGTTTCGCCATTTCGGACGGATGTTGCACCTTGCACCGTGGATGTTGCACCCAGTAGATATCGATTATTCGGACGGCCATAACTTCTGGCTCGTTTAGAGTTACGGGAGCCATAACCTATCAAAACGAAGGCCTCGATGAGTTCTACGGTTTTGACAGCTGTCAGCCGTCAATGGATAGATTAATGCCCAAAAAGGACAAGCCGAATCTCAATCGGGTCTCGTAAGTTTTTTACCCTTCTTTATTTCGACATTGGAGAGTGGTGCACCATGGTACTGTTCCGTTTCGAATCCATGCACGCGTTGCTAAAAGTCGTACGGCACTGTTTCGGCAATTCGGATGATGTTGCACCTCGCACCGTGGATGTTGCACCCTGTAGATATCGATTATTCGGACGGCCATAACTTCTAGCTCGTTTAGAGTTACGGGAGCCATAACCTGTCAAAACAAAGGCCTCGATGAGTTCTACTGGTTTGATAGCTTTCAGCCATCAACGGATAGATAAATGCCCAAAAAGAACAACCCGAATCTCAATCGGGTCTCGTAAGTTTTTTAACCTTCGTTTTTTCGACACGTGGATTTTTACGGTAAAATGGGATTACCGTGGCTAGTCTTCGATTTACCATCGCTTGAGAGTGGTGCACCATGGTACTGCTCCGTTTCAAATCCATGCGCGCATTTCTACAAGTCGTACGGCAATGTTTCGCCATTTCGGACGTATGTTGCACCTTGCACCGTGGATGTTGCACCCTGTAGATTTCGATTATTCGGACAGCCATAACTTCTGGCTCGTTTAGAGTTACGGGAGACATAACCTGTCGAAAGGAAGGCCTCGATGAGTTCTACGGCTTTGACAGCTTTCAGCCGTCAACAGATAGATTAATGCCCAAAAAGGACAACCCGAATCTCAATCGGGTCTCATAAGTTTTTTACCCTTCGTTTTTTCGACACGTGGATTTTTATGGTAAAACGAGATTACCGTGGCTGGTCTTCGATTTACCATCGCTAGAGAGTGGTGCACCATGGTACTGTTCCATTTCAAATCCATGCACGCATTTCTAAAAGTCCTACGGCACTGTTTCACCATTTCGGACGGATGTTGCACCTTGTAGATATCGATTATTTGGACGGCCATAACTTCTGGCTCGTTTAGAGTTACGGGAGCCATAACCTGTCAAAGCAAAGGCCTCGATGAGTTCTACGGCTTTGACAGCTTTAAGCCATCAAAGGATAGATTAATGCCCAAAAAGAACAACCCGAATCTCAATCGGGTCTCGTAAGTTTTTTACCCTTCGTTTTTTCGACACTTGGATTTTTACGGTAACACGGGATTACCGTGGCCGTTCTTCGATTTACCATCACTGGAGAGTGGTGCACCGTGGTACTGTTCTGTTTCAAATCCGTGCACGCATTTCTAAAAGTCGTACGACACTGTTTCGCCATTTCGGACGGATATCGCACCTTGCACCGTGGATGTTGCACCCTGTAGATATCGATTATTCGGACGGCCATAACTTCTTGCTCGTTTAGAGTTACGGGAGCCATAACCTGTCAAAACGAAGGCCTCTATGAGTTCTACCGCCTTGACAGCCGTCAGCCGTCAACGGATAGATTAATGCCCAAAAAGGACAACCCGAATCTCAATCGGGTCTCGTAAGTTTTCTACCCTTCATTTTTTCGACATTGGAGAGTGGTGCACCATGGTACTGTTTCGTTTCAAATTCATGCACGCGTTGCTAAAAGTCGTACGACACTGTTTCGCCATTTCGGACAGATGTGCACCTTGCACCGTGGATGTTGCACCTTGTAGATATCGATTATTCTAACAGCCATAACTTCTAGCTCGTTTAGAGTTACGGGAGCCATAACCTGTCAAAACAAAGGCCTAGATGAGTTCTACGGGTTTGATCGCTTTTAGCCATCAACGAATAGATTAATGCCCAAAAAGGACAACCCGAATCTCAATCGGGTCTCGTAAGTTTTTTAACCTTCGTTTTTTCGACACGTGGATTTTTACGGTAAAACGGGATTACCGTGGCTGGTCTTCAATTTACCATCGCTGGAGAGTGGTGCACCATGGTACTGTTCCGTTTCAAATCCATGCATGCATTTCCAAAAGTCGTACGGCACTGTTTCTCCATTTCGGACGGATGTTGCACCTTGCACCGTGGATGTTGCACCCTGTAGATATCGATTATTCGGACGGCCATAACTTCTGGCTCGTTTAGAATTACGGGAGCCATAACCTGTCAAAACGAAGGTCTCGATGAGTTCTACGGCTGTGACAGGTTTCAGCCGTCAACGGATAGATTAATGGCTAAAAAGGACAACCCGAATCTCAATCAGGTCTCGTAAGTTTTTTACCCTTTGTTTTTTCGACACGTGGATTTTTACGGTAAAACAGGATTACCGTGGTTGGTCTTCGATTTACCATCACTAGAGAGTGGTGCACCGTGGTACTGTTCCGTTTCAAATCCATGCACGCATTTCTAAAAGTCCTACGGCACTGTTTCGCCATTTCGGACGGATGTCGCACCTTGCACCGTGGATGTTGCACCCTGTAGATATCGATTATTCGGACAGCCCTGACTTCTGGCTCGTTTAGAGTTACGGGAGCCATAACCTGTCAAAACGAAGGCCTCGATGAGTTCTACGGCTTTGACAGCTTTCAGCCATGAACAGATAGATTAATGCCCAAAAAGGACAACCCGAATCTCAATTGGGTCTCGTAAGTTTTTTACCCTTCGTTTTTTCGACACGTGGATTTTTACGGTAAAACGGGATTACGGTGGTTGTTCTTTGATTTACCATCGCTGGAGAGTGGTTCACCATGGTACTGTTCCGTTTCAAATCCATGCACGCATTTCTAAACGTCGTACGGCACTGTTTCGCCATTTCGGACGGATGTTGCACCTTGCACTGTGGATGTTGCACCCTGTAGATATCGAATATTCGGATGGCCATAACTTCTGGCTCGTTTAGAGTTACGGGAGCCATAACCTGTCAAAACGAAGGCCTCGATGAGTTCTATGTCTTTGACAGCTTTCAGCCATCAACAGATAGATTAATGCCCAAAAAGGACAACCCAAATCTCAATCGGGTCTCGTAAGTTTTTTACCCTTCGTTTTTTCGACACGTGGATTTTTACGGTAAAACGGGATTACCGTGGCTGGCCTTCGATTTACCATCGCTGGAGAGTGGCGCACCATGGTACTGTTCTGTTTCAAATCCATGCACGCATTTCTAAAAGTCGTACGGCACTGTTTCGCCATTTCGGACGGATGTTGCACCTTGCACCGTGGATGTTGCACCCTGTAGATATCGATTATTCGGACGGCCATAACTTCTGGCTCGTTTAGAGTTACGGGAGCCATAACCTGTCAAAATGAGGGCCTCGATGATTTCTACGTTTTTGACAGCTTTCAGCCATCAACGGATAGATTAATGCACAAAAAGTACAACCCGAATCTCAATCGGGTCTCGTAAGTTTTTTACCCTTCGTTTTTGCGACATGTGGTTCTTTACGGTAAAACGGGATTACCGTGGCTGGTCTTCGATTTACCATCGCTGGAGAGTGGTGCACCATGGTACTGTTTCGTTTCAAATCCATGCACGCATTTCTAAAAGCCGTAGGACACTGTTTCTCCATTTCGGACGGAAGTTGCACCTTGCACCGTGGATGTTGCACCCTGTAGATATCGATTATTCGGACGACCATAACTTCTGGCTCGTTTAGAGTTACGGGAGCCATAACCTATCAAAACGAAGGCCTCGATGAGTTCTACGACTTTGATAGCTTCTAGCCGTCAACGGATAGATTAATGCCCAAAAAGGACAACCCGAATCTCAATCGGGTCTCCTAAGTTTTTTACCCTTCGTTTTTTCGCTGCGTGGATTTTTACGGTAAAACGGGATTACGGTTGCTGGTCCTCGATTTACCATCGCTGGAGAGTGGTGCACCATGGTACTGTTCCGTTTCAAATCCATGCACACATTTCTAAAAGTCGTACGGCACTGTTTCGCCATTTCGGACGGATGTTGCACCTTGCACCGTGGATGTTGCACCCTGTAGATATCGATTATTTGGACGGCCATAACTTCCGGGTCGTTTAGAGTTACGGGAGGCATAACCTGTCAAAACAAAGGCCTCGATGAGTTTTACGTCTTTGACAGCTTCCAGCCGTCAACGGATAGATTAATGCCCAAAAAGGACAACCCGAATCTCAATCGGGTCTCGTAAGTTTTTCACCCTTCGTTTTTTCGACACGTGGATTTTTACGTTAAAACGGGATTACGGTGGCTGGTCTTCGATTTACCATCGCTGGAGAGTGGTTCACCATGGTATTGTTCCATTTCAAATCCATGCACGCATTTCTAAAAATCGTACGGCACTGTTTCGCCATTTCGGACGGATGTTGCACCTTGCACCATGGATGTTGCACCCTATAGATATCGATTATTCGGACGGCCATGACTTCTGGCTCGTTTAGAGTTATGGGAGCCATAACCTGTCAAAACGAAGGCCTCGATGAGTTCTACGGATTTGACAGCTTTCAGCCATCAACTGATAGATTAATGCCCAAAAAGGACAACCCGAATCTCAATCTGGTCTTGTAAGTTTTTTACCCTTCGTTTTTTCGACACGTGGATTTTTACGGTAACACGGGATTACCGTGGATGATCTTCGATTTACCATCGCTGGATAGTGGTGTACCATGGTACTGTTATGTTTCAAATCCATGCACGCATTTCTAAAAGTCGTACGGCGCTGTTTCACCATTTCGGACGGATGTTGCACCTTGCACCGTGGATGTTGCATCCTGTAGATATCGATTATTCGGACGGCCATAATTTCTGGCTCGTTTAGAGTTACGGGAGCCATAACATGTCTAAACGAAGGCCTCGATGAGTTCTACGGCTTGGATAGCTTTCAGCCATCAACGGATAGATCAATGCCCAAAGAGGACAACCCGAATCTCAACCGGATCTCGTATGTTTTTTAGCCTTCGTTTTTTCGAAACGTGGATTCTTACGGTAAAACGGGATTACCGTGGCTGGTCTTCGATTTACCATCGCTGGATAGTGGTGCACCATGGTGCTGTTCCGTTTCAAATCCATGCACGCATTTCTAAAAGTCGTACGACACTGTTTCTTCATTTCGGACGGATGTTGCACCTTGCACCGTGGATGTTGCACCCTGTAAATATCGATTATTCGGACTGTCATGACTTTTGGCTCGTTTAGAGTTACGGGAGCCATAACCTGTCAAAATGAAGGCCTCGATGAGTTCTACAGCTTTGACAGCTTCCTGCCGTCAACGGATAGATTAATGCCCAAAAAGGATAACCCGAATCTCAATCGGGTCTCGTAAGTTTTTTACCCTTCGTTTTTTCGACACGTGGATTTTTACGGCAAAACGGGATTACGGTGGTTGGTCTTCGATTTACCATCGCTGGAGAGTGGTTCACCATGGTACTGTTCTCTTTCAACTCCATGCACGCATTTCTAAAAGTCATACGGCACTGTTTCGCCATTTCGGACGGATGTTGCACCTTGCACCGTGGATGTTGCACCCTGTAGATATCGTTTATTCGGACGGCCATAACTTCTGGCTCGTTTAGAATTACGGGAGCCATAACCTGTCAAATCGAAGGCCTCGATGAGTTCTACGGCTTTGACAGCTTTCAGCCATCAACGGATAGATTAATGCCCAAAAAGGACAACCCGAATCTCAATCGGGTCTCGTAAGTTTTTTACCCTTCGTTTTTTTGACACGTGGTTTTTACGGTAAAACGGGATTACGGTGGCTGGTCTTCGATTTACCATCATTGGAGAGTGGGGCACTATGGTACTGTTCCGTTTCAAATCCATGCACGCATTTTTAAAGGTCGTACGGCACTGTTTCACCATTTCGGACGGATGTTGCACCTTGCACCGTGGATGTTGCACCTTGTAGATATCGATTTTTCGGACGGCCATAACATCTGGCTCGTTTAGAGTTACAGTAGCCATAACCTGTCAAAACGAAAGCATCGATGAGTTCTACGGCTTTGACAGCCTTCAGCCGTCAATGGATAGATTAATGCCCAAAAAGGACAAGCCGAATCTCAATCGGGTCTCGTAAGTTTTTTACCCTTCATTTTTTTGACACGTGGATTTTTACGGTAAAACGGGGTTACTGTGGCTGATCTTCGTTTTACCATCGCTGGAGAGTGGTGCACCATTGTACTGTTCCATTTCAAATCCATGCACGCATTTCTAAATGTTGTACGTCACTGTTTCTCCATTTCGGACGGATGTTGCACCTTGCACCGTGGATGTTGCACCCTGTAGATATCGATTATTCGGACGGCCATGACTTCTGGCTCATTTAGAGTTACGGGAGCCATAACCTGTCAAAACGAAGGCCTCGATGAGTTCTACGGCTTTGACAGCTTTTAGCCGTCAACGGATAGACTAATGCCCAAAAAGGACAGCCCGAATCTCAATCGGGTCTCGTAAGTTTTTTACCCTTCGTTTTTTCGACACGTGTATTTTTACGGTAAAATGGGATTACCGTGGCTGGTCTTCGATTTACCATCGCTGGAGAGTGGTGCACCATGGTACTGTTCCGTTACAAATCCATGCACGCATTTCTAAAAGTCGTACGGCACTGTTTCGCCATTTCGGACGGATGTTGCACCTTCCACCGTGGATGTTGCACCCTGTAGATATCGATTATTCGGACGGCCATAACTTCTGGCTCGTTTAATGTTATGGGAGCCATAACAGATAGATTAATGCCCAAAAAGGACAACCCGAATCTCAGGTCTCGTAAGTTTTTTACCCTTCGTTTTTTTGACACGTGGATTTTTACGGTAAAACGGGGTTACTGTGGCTGGTCTTCGATTTACCATCGCTGGAGAGTGGTGCACCATTGTACTGTTCCGTTTCCAATTCATGCACGCATTTCTAAAAGTCGTACGGCACTGTTTCGCCATTTCGAACGGATGTTGCACCTTGCACCGTGGATGTTACACCCTGTAGATATCGATTATTCAAACGGCCATAACTTCGGGCACGTTTAGAGTTACGGGAGCCATAACCTGTCAAAACGAAGGCCTCGATGAGTTCTACGGCTTTGACGGCTTCCATCCATCAACGGATAGATTAATGCCTAAAAAGGACAACCCGAATCTCAATCGGGTCTCCTAAGTTTTTTACCCTTCGTTTTTTCGACGCGTGGATTTTTACGTTAAAACGGGATTACGGTGGATGGTCTTCGATTTGCCATCGCTGGAGAGTGGTTCACCATGGTACTGTTCTGTTTCAAATCCATGCACGCATTTCTAAAAGTCGTACGGCGCTGTTTCGCCATTTCGGACGGATGTTGCACCTTGCACCGTGGATGTTGCACCCTGTAGATATCGAATATTCGGACGGCCATAACTTCTGGTTCGTTTAGAGTTACGGGAGCCATAACCCGTCAAAACGAAGGTCTCGATGAGTTCTATGGCTTTGAAAGCTTTCAGCCGTCAACAGATAGATTAATGCTAAAAAAGGACAACCCGAATCTCAATCGGGTCTCGTAAGTTTTTTACCCTTAGTTTTTTCGACACGTGGATTTTTACGGTAAAACGGGATTACTGTGGCTGGTCTTCGATTTACCATCGCCGGAGAGTGGTCCACCATGGACTGTTCAGTTTCAAATCCATGCACGCATTTCTAAAAGTCGTACGACACTGTTTCGCCATTTCGGACGGATGTTGCACCGTGGATGTTGCACCCTGTAGATATCGATTATTCGGACGGCCATAACTTCTGGCTCGTTTAGAGTTACGGGAGCCATAACCTGTAAAAACGAAGGCCTCGATGAGTTCTACGGCTTTGACAGCTTCCAGCCGTCAACGGATAGATTAATTCCAAAAAGGACAAATCTCAATCGGGTCTCATAAATTTTTTACCCTTCGTTTTTTCGACACGTGGATTTTTACGATAAAACGGGATTACGGTGGCTGGTCTTCGATTTACCATCGCTGGAGAGTGGTTCACCATGGTACTGTTCCGTTTCAAATCCATGCACGCATTTTTAAAAGTCGTACGACACTGTTTCGCCATTTCGGACGGATGTTGCACCTTGCACCGTGGATGTTGCACCCTGTAGATATCGATTATTCGGACGGCCATGACTTCTGGCTCGTTTAGAGTTACGGGAGCCATAACCTGTCAAAACGAAGGCCTCGACGAGTTCTACGGCTTAGACAGCATTCAGCCATCAACGGATAGATTAATGCCCAAAAAGGACAACCCGAATCTCAATCGGGTCTCGTAAGTTTTTTACCCTTTGTTTTTTCGACACGTGGATTTTTACGGTAAAACGGGATTACCGTAGCTGGTCTTCGATTTACCATCACTGGAGAGTGGTGCAGCATGATACGTTCTGTTTTAAATCCATGCACGCATTTCTAAAAGTCCTACGGCACCGTTTCGCCATTTCGGACGGATGTTGTACCTTGCATAGTGGATGTTGCACCCTGTAGATATCGATTATTCGGACGGCCATGACTTCTGGCTCGTCTAGAGTTACGGGAGCCATAACCTATTAAAACAAAGGCCTCGATGAGTTCTACGGCTTTGACAGCTTTCAGCCATCAACGGATAGACCAATGCCCAAAAAGGACAACACGAATCTCAATCGGGTCTCGTAAGTTTTTTACCCTTCGTTTTTTCAACACGTGGATTTTTACAGTAAAACGGGATTACGGTAGTTGGTCTTCGATTTATCATCACTAGAGAGTGGTTCACCATGGTACTGTTCTCTTTCAAATCCATGCACTCATTTCTAAAAGTCGTACGACACTGTTTCGCCATTTCGGACGGATATTCCACCTTGCACCGTGGATGTTGCACCTTGTAGATATCGATTATTCGGACGGTCATAACTTCTGGCTCGTTTACAGTTACGGAAGCCATAACCTGTCAAAACGAAGGCCTCGATGAGTTCTATGGCTATGACAGCTTTCAGCCGTCAACAGATAGATTAATGCCCAAAAAGGACAACCCGAATCTCAGTCGGGTCCCGTAAGTTTTTTACCCTTTGTTTTTTCGACACATGGATTTTTAAGGTAAAACGAGATTACCGTGGCTGGTCTTCGATTTACCATCGCTGGAGAGTGGTGCACCATGGTACTGTTCCGTTTCAAATCCATGCACGCATTTTTAAAAGTCGTACAGCACTGTTTCGCCATTTCGGACGGATGTTGCACCTTGCACCGTGGATGTTGCACCCTGTAGATATCGATTATTCGGACGGCCATAACATCTGGCTCGTTTAGAGTTACGGGAGCCATAACCTGTCAAAACGAAGGTCTCGATGAGTTCTACGGCTTTCACAGCCTTCATCCGTCAACGAATAGATTAATTTCCAAAAAGGACAAGCCGAATCTCAATCGGGTCTCGTAAGTTTTTTACCCTTCGTTTTTTTGACACATGGATTTTTACGGTAAAACGGGGTTACTGTGGCTGGTCTTCGATTTACCATCGCTGGAGAGTGGTGCACCATTGTACTGTTCCATTTCAAATCCATGCACGCATTTCTAAAAGTCATACAACACTGTTTCGCCATTTCGGACGGATGTTGCACCTTGCACCGTGGATGTTGCACCATGTAGATATCAGTTATTCGGACAACCATAACTTCTGGCTCGTTTAGAGTTACGGAAGCCATAACCTGTCAAAACGAAGGCATCGATGAGTTCTATGGCTTTGACAGCTTCCAACAGTCAACGGATAGATTATTGCCCAAAAAGGACAACCCGAATCTCAATCGGGTCTCGTAAGTTTTGTATCCTTCGTTTTTTCGACACGTGGATTTTTACGGTAAAACGGGATTACGGTGGCTGGTCTTCGATTTACCATCGCTGGAGAGTGGTTCACCATGGTATTACTCTGTTTCATATCCATGCACACGTTTCTAAAAGTCGTACGGCACTATTTCGCCATTTCGAACGGATGTTGCACCTTGCACCGTGGATGTTGCACGCTGTAGATATCGATTAATCGCACGGCCATAACTTCTGGGTCATTTTGAGTTCCGGGAGCCTAACCTGTCAAAACGAAGGCCTCAATGAGTTCTACGGATTTGACAGCTTTCAGCCATCAATGGATAGATTAATGCCCAAAACGGACAACCCGAATCTCAATCGGGTCTCGTAAGTTTTTTACCCTTCGTTTTTTCGACACGCGGATTTTTACGGTAAAACGGGATTACCATGGCTGGTCTTCGATTTACTATCCCTGGATAGTGGTGCACCATGTTACTATTCTGTTTCAAATCCATGCACGCATTTCTAAAAGACGTACGGCACTGTTTCGCCATTTCGGACGGATGTTGCCCCTTGCATCGTGGATGTCGCACCCTATAGATATCGATTATTCGGACGGCCAAATTTTTTGGCTCGTTTAGAGTTACGGGAGCCATAACCTGTCAAAACGAAGGCCTCGAAGAGTTCTACGGCTTTGACGTCTTTCTGCCATCAACGGATAGATTAATGCCCAAAAAGGACAAGCCGAATCTCAATCGGGTCTCGTAAGTTTTTTACCCTTCGTTTTTTTGACACGTGGATTTTTACGGTAAAACGGGATTACCGTGGCTAGACTTCGATTTACCATCGCTGGAGAGTGTTGCACCATGGTACTGTTTCGTTTCAAATCCATGCACGTATTTCTAAAACTCGTACGTCACTGTTTCTCCATTTCGGACGGATGTTGCACCTTGCACCGTGGATGTTGCACCTTGTAGATATCGATTATTCGGACGACCATAACTTCTGGTTCGTCTAATGTTACGGGAGCCATAACCTGTCAAAACGAAGCCCTCGATGAGTTCTACGGCTTTGACAGCTTCCAGCAGTCAACGGATAGATTAATGCCCAAAAAGGACAACCCGAATCTCAATCGGGTCTCCAAAGTTTTTTACCCTTCGTTTTTTCGACACGTGGATTTTTAAGGTAAAATGGGATTACGGTGGCTGGTCTTCGATTTACCATCGCTGGAGAGTGGTTCACCATGGTAGTGTTCCGTTTCAAATCCATGCACGCATTTGTAAAAGTCGTACGACACTGTTTCGCCATTTCGGACGGATGTTGCACCTTGCACCGTGGATGTTGCACGCGGTAGATATCGATTATTCGGACAACCATAACTTCTGGCTCGTTTAGAGTTACTGGAGCCATAATCTCTCAAAACAAAGGCCTTGATGAGTTCTACGGATTTGACAGCTTTCAGCCATCAACGGATAGATTAATGCCCAAAAAGGACAACCCGAATCTCAATCGGGTCTCGTAAGTTTTTTACCCTTCATTTTTTCGACACGTGGATTTTTACGGTAAAACGGGATTACCATGGCTGGTCTTCGATTTACCATCGCCGGATAGTGGTGCACCATGTTACTATTCTGTTTCAAATCCATGCACGCATTTCTAAAAGTCGTACGACACTGTTTCGCCTTTTCGGACGGATGTTGCACCTTGCACCGTGGATGTTGCACCCTGTAGATATCGATTATTCGGACAGCCAAAATTTTTGGCTCGTTTAGAGTTACGGGAGCCATAACCTGTCAAAACGAAGGCCTCGATGAGTTCTACGGCTTTGACAGCTTTCAGCCGTCAACGGATAGATTAATGCCCAAAAAGGACAACCCGAATCTCAATCGGGTCTCGTAAGTTTTTTACCCTTTTTTTCTCGACACGTGGATTTTTACGTTAAAACGGGATTACCGTGGCTGGACTTCGATTTACCATCGTTGGAGAGTGCTGCACCATGGTACTGTTTCGTTTCAAATCCGTGCACGCATTTCTAAAAGTCGTACGGCAGTGTTTCGCCATTTCGGACGGATGTTGCACCTTGCACCGTGGATGTTGCACCCTGTAGATATCGATTATTCGGACGGCCATAACTTCTGGTTCGTTTAATGTTACGGGAGCCATAACCTGTCAAAACGAAGGCCTCGATGAGTTCTACAGCTTTGACAGCTTTCAGCCGTCAACGGATAGATTAATGCCCAAAAAGGACAACCCGAATCTCTGGTCTCGTAAGTTTTTTACCCTTCGTTTTTTTGACACGTGGATTTTTACGGTAAAACGGGGTTACTATGGCTGGTCTTCGATTTACCATCGCTGGAGAGTGGTGCACCATTGTACTGTTCCGTTTCAAATCCATGCACGCATTTCTAAAAGCCATACGGCACTATTTCGCCATTTCGGATGTTGCACCTTGCACCGTGGATGTTGCACCCTGTAGATATCGATTATTCGGACGGCCATAACTTCTGTCTCGTTTAGATTTACGGGAGCCATAACCTGTCGAAACGAAAGGCTCGATGAGTTCTACGGCTTTGACAGCTTCCAGCTATCAACGGATCGAATAATGCCCAAAAAGGACAACCTGAATCTCAATCGGGTCTTGTAAGTTTTTAACCCTTCGTTTTTTCGACACGTGGATTTTTACGGTAAAACGGGATTACGGTGGCTGGTCTTCGATTTACCATCGCTGAAGAGTGGTTCACCATGGTACTGTTCCGTCTCAAATCCATGCACGCATTTGTAAAGGTCGTACGACACTGTTTCGCCATTTCGGACGGATGTTGCACCTTGCACCGTGGATGTTGTACCCTGTAGATATCGAATATTCGGACGGCCATAACTTCTGTTTCGTTTAGAGTTACGGAAGCCATAATCTGTCGAAACGAAGGCCTCGATTAGTTCTACGGCTTTGACTGCTTTCAGCCGTCAACAGATAGATTAATGCCCAAAAAGGACAACCCGAATCTCAATCGGGTCTCGTAAGTTTTTTACCCTTAGTTTTTTCGACACGTGGATTTTTACAGTAAAACGGGATTACCGTGGCTGGACTTCGATTTATCATCGCTGGAGAGTGGTGCACCATGGTACTGCTCCGTTTCAAATCCATGCGCGCATTTCTAAAAGTCGTACGACACTGTTTTGCCATTTCGGACGGATGTTGCACCTTGCACCATGGATGTTGCACCCTGTACATATCGATTATTCGGACGGCCATAACTTCTGGCTCGTTTAGAGTTACGGGAGCCATAACCTGTCAAAACAAAGGCCTCGATGAGTTCTGCGGCTTCGACAGCTTCCAGCCATCAACGGATAGATTACTGCCCAAAAAGGACAACCCGAATCTCAATCGGGTCTCGTAAGTTTTTTATCCTTCGTTTTTTTCGACAAGTGGATTTTTACGGTGAAACGGGATTACGGTGGCTGGTCTTCGATTTACCATCGCTGGAGAGTGGTGCACCATGGTATTGTTTCGTTTCAAATCCATGCACGCATTTCTAAAAGTCGTACGACACTGTTTCGCCATTTCGGACGGATGTTGCACCTTGCACCGTGGATGTTGCACCCTGTAGATATCAATTATTCGGACGACCATGACTTCTGGCTCGTTTAGAGTTACAGGAGCCATAACCTATAAAAAAGAAGGCCTCGATGAGTTCTACGGCTTTGACAGCTTTCAGCCATCAACGGATAGATTAATGCCTAAAAAGGACAACCCGAATCTCAATCGGGTCTCGTAAGTTTTTTACCCTTCGTTTTTTCGACTCGTGGATTTTTACGGTAAAACGGGATTACCGTGGCTGGTCTTCGATTTACCATCGCTAGAGAGTGGTGCACCATGGTACTGTTCCATTTCAAATCCATGCACGCATTTTTAAAAGTCGTACGGCATTGTTTCGCCATTTCGGACGGATGTTGCACCTTGCATCGTGGATGTTGCACCCTGTAGATATCGATTATTCGGACGGCCATAACTTTTGGCTCGTTTAGAGTTACGGGAGCCATAACCTGTTAAAACGAATGCCTCGATGAGTTCTACGGCTTTGACAGCCTTCAGCGGTCAACGGATAGATTAATGCCCAAAAAGGACAAGCCGAATCTCAATCGGGTCTCGTAAGTTTTTTACCCTTCGCTTTTTTGACACGTGGATTTTTACGGTAAAACGGGATTACTGTTGCTGGTCTTCAATTTACCATCGCTGGAGAGTGGTGCACCATTGTACTGTTCCATTTCAAATCTATGCACGCATTTCTAAAAGTCGTACGACACTGTTTCGCCATTTCGGACGGTTGTTGCACCTTGCACCGTGGATGTTGCACCCTGTAGATATCGATTATTCGGACATCCATAACTTCTGGCTCGTTTAGAGTTACGGGAGCCATAACTTGTCAAAACGAAGGCCTCAATGTGTTCTACGGCTTTGACAGCTTCCAGTAGTTAACGGATAGATTAATGCCCAAAAAGGACAACCCGAATCTCAATCGGGTCTTGTAAGTTTTTTACCCCTTGTTTTTTCGACACGTGGATTTTTACGGTAAAACAGGATTACCGTGGCTGGTCTTCGATTTACCATCGCTTGAGAGTGGTTCACCATGGTACTGTTCCGTTTTAAATCCATGCACGCATATCTAAAAGTCGTACGACACTGTTTCGCCATTTCGGACGGATGTTGCACCTTGCACCGTGGATGTTGCACCCTGTAGATATCGTTTATTCGGACGGCCATAACTTCTGGCTCGTTTAGAGTTACGGGAGCCATAACCTGTCAAAACGAAGGCCTCGATGAGTTTTACGCATTTGACAGCTTTCATCCATCAACGGATAGATTAATGCCCGAAAAGTACAACCCGAATCTTAATCGGGTCTCGTAAGTTTTTACCCTTTGTTTTTTCGACACGTGGATTTTTACGGTAAAACGGGATTACCATGGCTGGTCTTCGATTTTCCATCGATGGATAGTGTTGCACCATGGTACTGTTCTGTTTCAAACCCATGCACGCATTTCTAAAAGTCGTACGGCACTATTTCGCCATTTCGGATGGATGTTGCACCTTGCACCGTGGATGTTGCAACCTGTAGATATCGATTATTCGGACGGCCAAATTTTTTGGCTCGTTTAGAGTTACGGGAGGCATAACCTATCAAAACGAAGGCATCGATGAGTTCTACGGCTTTGACAGCTTTCAGCCGTCAACGGATAGATTAATGCCCAAAAAGGACTACCCGAATCTCAATCGGGTCTCGTAAGTTTTTTACCCTTTTTTTTCGACACGTGGATTTTTACGGTAAAACGGGATTACCGTGGCTGGTCTTTGATTTACCATCGCTGCAGAGTGGTGCGCCATGGTACTGTTTCGTTTCAAATCCATGCACGCATTTCTAACAGTCGTACGACACTGTTTCGCCATTTCGGACGGATGTTGCACCTTGCACCGTGGATGTTGCACCCTGTAGATATCGATTATTCGGACGGCCATAACTTCTGGCTCGTTTAATGTTACGGGAGCCATAACCTGTCAAAACAAAAGCCTCGATGAGTTCTACGGCTTTGACAGCTTTCAACCGTCAACGGATAGATTAATGCCAAAAAAGGACAACCCGAATCTCAGGTCTCGTAAGTTTTTTACCCTTCATTTTTTTGACATGTGGATTTTTACGGTAAAACGGGGTTACTGTGGCTGGTCTTCGATTTACCATCGGTGGAGAGTGGTGCACCATTGTACTGTTCCGTTTCAAATTCATGCACGCATTTCTAAAAGTCGTACGGCACTGTTTCGCCATTTCGTACGGATGTTGCACCTTGCACTGTGGATGTTGCACTCTGTAGATATCGATTATTCGGACAGCCATAACTTCTGGCTCGTTTAGAGTTACGGGAGCCATAACCTGTCAAAACGAGGGCCTCGATAAGTTCAACGGCTTTGACAGCTTCCATCCGTCAACGGATAGATTAATGCCCAAAAAGGATAACCCGAATCCCAATCGGGTCTCGTAAGTTTCTTACCATTCGTTTTTTCGACACGTGGATTTTTACGGTAAAACGGGATTACCGGGGCTGGTCTTCGATTTACCATCGTTGGATAGTGGTGCACCATAGAACTATTCTGTTTCAAATCCATGCACTCATTTCTAAAAGTCGTACGGCACTGTTTCGCCATTTCGGACGGATGTTGCACCTTGCACCGTGGATGTTGCACCCTGTAGATATCGATTATTCGGACGGCCAAAATTTTTGGCTCGTTTAGAGTTACGGGATCCATAACCTGTCAAAACGAAGGCCTCGATGAGTTCTACGGCTTTGACAGCTTCCAGCCATCAACGGATAGATTAATGCCCAAAAAGGACTACCTGAATCTCAATCGGGTCTCGTAAGTTTTTTACCCTTTGTTTTTTCGACAGGTGGATTTTTACGGTAAAACGGGATTGCCGTGGCTGGTCTTCGATTTACCATCACTGGAGATCGGTGCACCATGGTACTGTTTCGTTTCAAATCCATGCACGCATTTCTAAAAGTCGTACGACACTGTTTAGCCATTTCGGACGGATGTTGCACCTTGCACCGTGGATGTTGCACGCTGTAGATATCGATTATTCGGACGGCCATAACTACTGGCTCGTTTAATGTCACGGGAGCCATAACCTGTCAAAACGAAGGCCTCGATGAGTTCTATGGCTTTTACAGCTTTTAGCCGTCAACAGATAGATTAATGCCCAAAAAGGACAACCCGAATCTCAGGTCTCGCAAGTTTTTTACCCTTCGTTTTTTGACACGTGGATTTTAATGATAAAACGGGGTTACTGTGGCTGGTCTTCGATTTACCATCGCTGGAGAGTGGTGCACCATTGTACTGTTCCGTTTCAAATTCATGCACGCATTTCTAAAAGTCGTACGGCACTGTTTCGCCATTTCGTACGGATGTTGCACCTTGCACCGTGGATGTTGCACCCTGTAGATATCGATTATTCGGACGGCCATAACTTCTGGCTCGTTTAGAGTCACGGGAGCTATAACCTGTCAAAATGAAGGCCTCGATGAGTTCTACGGTTTGACAGCTTCCAGCCATCAACGGATAGATTAATGCCCAAAACGGACAACCCAAATCTCAATCGGGTCTCGTAAGTTTTTTACCCTTCGTTTTTTCGACACGTGGATTTTTACTGTAAAACGGGATTACGGTGGCTGGTCTTCGATTTACCATCGCTGGAGAGTGGTTCACCATGGTACTGTTCCGTTTCAAATCCATGCAAGAATTTCTAAAAGTCGTACGGCACTGTTTCGCCATTTCGGACGGATGTTGCACCTTGCACCGTGGATGTTGCACCCAGTAGATATCGATTATTCGGACGGCCATAACTTCTGGCTCGTTTAGAGTTATGGGAGCCATAACCTGTCAAAACGAAGGTCCCGATGAGTTCTACGGCGTTGACAGCTTTCAGCCGTCAATAGATAGATTAATGCCCAAAAAGGACAACCCGAATCTCAATCGGGTCTCATAAGTTTTTTACCCTTCGTTTTTTCGACACGTGGATTTTTGCGGTAAAACGGGATTACCGTGGCTGGTCTTCGATTTACCATCGCTGGAGAGTGGTGCACCATGGTACTGTTCCGTTTCAAATCCATGCACGCATTTCTTAAATTCGTACGGCACTGTTTCCCCATTTCGGACGGATGTTGCACCTTGCACCGTGGATGTTGCACCCTGTAGATATCGATTATTCGGACGGCCATAACTTCTGGCTCGTTTAGAGTTACGGGAGCCATAACCTGTCAAAACGAAGGCCTCGATGCGTTCTACGACTTTGATAGCTTCTAGCCGTCAACGGATAGATTAATGCCCAAAAAGGACAACCCGAATCTCAATCGGGTCTCCTAAGTTTTTTACCCTTCGTTTTTTCGCTGCGTGGATTTTTACGGTAAAATGGGATTACGGTTGCTGGTCCTCGATTTACCATCGCTGGAGAGTGGTGCACCATGGTACTGTTCCGTTTCAAATCCATGCACGCATTTCTAAAAGTCGTACGGCACTGTTTCGCCATTTCGGACGGATGTTGCACCTTGCACCGTGGATGTTGCACCCTGTAGATATCGATTATTCGGACGGCCATAGCTTCTTGCTCGTTTAGATTTACGGGAGCCATAACCTGTCAAAACGAAGGCCTTGATGAGTTCTACGGCTTTGACTGCTTTCAACCGTCAACGGATAGATTAATGCCCAAAAAGGACAACTCGAATCTCAATCGGGTCTCGTAAGTTTTTTACCCTTCGTTTTTTCTACACGTGGATTTTTACGGTAAAACGGGATTACCGTGGCTGGTCTTCGATTTACCATCGCTGAAGAGTGGTGCACCATGGCACTGTTCCGTTTCAAACCCATGCACGCATTTCTAAAAGTCGTACGGCACTGTTTCGCCATTTCGGACGGATGTTGCACCTTGCACCGTGGATGTTACACCCTGTAGATATCGATTATTCGGACGACCATTACTTCTGCCTCGTTTAGAGTTACGGGAGCCATAACCTGTCAAAACAAAGGCCTCGATGATTTCTATGGCTTTGACAACTTCCAGCCGTTAACGGATAGATTAACGCCCAAAAAGGACAACCCGAATCTCAATCGGGTCTCGTAAGTTTTTTACCCTTGGTTTTTTCGACACGTGGATTTTTACGGTAAAACGGGATTACGGTGGCTGGTCTTCGATTTACCATCGCGTGAGAGTGGTTCACCATGGTACTGTTCCGTTTCAAATCCATGCATGCATTTCTAAAAGTCGTACGGCACTGTTTCGCCATTTCGGACGGATGTTGCGCCTTGCACCGTGGATGATGCACCCTGTAGATATCGATTATTCGGACGGCCATAACTTCTGGCTCGTTCAGAGTTACGAGAGCCATAACCTGTCAAAACGAAGGTCTCGATGAGTTCTACGGCTTTGACAGCTTTCAGCCATCAACGGATAGATTAACGCCCAAAAAGGACAACCCGAATCTCAATCGGGTCTCGTAAGTTTTTTACTCTTGGTTTTTTCGACACGTGGATTTTTACGGTAAAACGGGATTACCGTGGCTGGTCTTCGATTTACCATCGCTGGATAGTGGTTCACCATGGTACTATTCTGTTTCAAATCCATGCACGCATTTCTAAAAGTCGTACGACACTGTTTCGCCATTTCGGACGGATGTTGCACCATGCACCGTGGATGTTGCACCCTGTAGATATCGATTATTCGTATGGCCAAAATTTTTGGCTCGTTTAGAGTTACGGGAGCCATAACCTGTCAAAATGAAGGCCTCGACGAGTTCTACGGCTTTGACAGTTTTCAGCCGTCAACGGATAGATTAATGCCCAAAAAGGACAACCCGAATCTCTATCGGGTCTCGTAAGTTTTTTACCCTTCGTTTTTTCGACACGTGGATTTTTACGGTAAAACAGGATTACGGTGGCTGGTCTTCGATTTACCATCGTTGTAGAGTGGTGCACCATGGTACTATTCCGTTTCAAATCCATGCACGTATTTCTAAAAGTCGTACGGCACAGTTTCGCCATTTCGGAGGGATGTTGCACCTTGCACCGTGGATGTTGCGCCCTGTAGATATCGATTATTCGGACGGCCATGACTTCTGGCACGTTTAGAGTTACGGGAGGCATAACCTGTCAAAACGAAGGCCTCGATGAGTTCTACGCTTTTGATAGCCTTCAGCCGTCAAAAGATAGATTAATGCCCAAAAAGGACAACCCGAATCTCAATCGGGTCTCGTAAGTTTTTTACCCTTCGTTTTTTCGACACGTGGATTTTTACGGTAAAACGGGATTACGGTGGTTGGTCTTCGATTTACCATCACTGGAGAGTGGTTAACCATGGTACTGTTCGCTTTCAAATCCATGCACGCATTTCTAAAAGACGTACGGCACTCTTTCGCCATTTCGGACGGATGCTACACCTTGCACCGTGGATGTTAAACCCTGTAGATATCGATTATTCGGACGGCCATAACTTCTGGCTCGTTTAGAGTTACGGGAGCCATAACCTGTCAAAACGAAGGCCTCGATGAGTTCTACGGCTTTAACAGCTTTGAGCCGTCAACGGATAGATTAATGCCCAAAAAGGACAACCCGAATCTCAATCGGGTCCCGTAAGTTTTTTACCCTTTGTTCTTTCGACACGTGGATTTTTACGGTAAAACGGGATTACCGTGGCTGGTCTTCGATTTACCATCGCTAGAGAGTGGTGCACCATGGTACTGTTCCATTTCAAATCCATGCACACATTTTTAAAAGTCGTACGGCACTGTTTCGCCATTTCGGACGGATGTTGCACCTTGCACCGTGGATGTTGCACCCTGTAGATATCGATTATTCGGACGGCCATAACTTTTGGCTCGTTTAGAGTTACAGGAGCCATAACCTGTCAAAACGAAGGCCTCGATGAGTTCTACGTCTTTGACAGCCTTCAGCGGTCAACGGATAGATTAATGCCCACAAAGGACAAGCCGAATCTCAATCGGGTCTCGTAAGTTTTTTACCCTTCGTTTTTTTGACACGTGGATTTTTACGGTAAAACGGGGTTACTGTGGCTGATCTTCGATTTACCATTGCTGGAGAGTGATGCACCATTGTACTGTTCCATTTCAAATCTATGCACGCATTTCTAAAAGTCGTACGGAACTTTTTCGCCATTTCGGACGGATGTTGCACCTTGCACCGTGGATGTTGCACCCTGAAGATATCGATTATTCGGACAACCATAACTTCTGGCTCGTTTAGAGTTACGAAAGCCATAACCTGTCAAAACGAAGGCCTCGATGATTTCTACGGCTTCGACAGCTTCCAGCCGTCAACGGATAGATTAATGCCCAAAAAGGACAACCCGAATCTCAATCGGGTCTCGTAAGTTTTTTACCCTTCGTTTTTTCGACACTTGGATTTTTACGGTAAAATGGGATTACGGAGGCTGGTCTTCGATTTACCATCGCTGGAGAGTGGTTCACCATGGTACAGTTCCGTTTCAAATCCATGCTCGCATTTCAAAAAGTCGAACGGCACTTTTCGCCATTTCGGACGGATGTTGCACCTTGCACCGTGGATGTTGCAACCTATAGATATCGATTATTCGGACGGCCATAACTTCGGGCTCGTTTAGAGTTACGGAACTCGTAACCTGTCAAAATGAAGGTCTCGATGAGTTCTACGGCTTTGACAGCTTTTAGCCATCAACGGATAGATTAATGTCCAAAAAGGACGACCCGAATCTCAATCGGGTCTCGTAAGTTTTGTACCCTTCGTTTTTTCGACACGTGGATTTTTACGGTAAAACGGGATTACCGTGGCTGGTCTTCGATTTACCATCGCTGGATAGTAGTGCACCATGGTACTATTCTCATTCAAATCCATGCACGCATTTCTAAAAGCCGTACGACACTGTTTCGGCATTTCGGACGGATGTTGCACCTTGCACCGTGGATGTTGCACCCTGTAGATATCGATTATTCGGACCGCCAAAATTTTTGGCTCGTTTAGAGTTACGGGAGCCATAACCTGTCAAAACGAAGGCCTCAATGAGTTCTACGGCTTTGACAGCTTTCAGCCGTCAGCGGATAGATTAATGCCCAAAAGGACAACCCGAATCTCAATCGGGTCTCGTAAGTATTTTACCCTTCGTTTTTCCGACACGTGGATTTTTACGGTAAAACGGGATTACGGTGGCTGGTCTTTGATTTACTATCGCTGGAGAGTAGTTCACCATGGTACTGTTCCGTTTCAAATCCATGCACGCATTTCTAAAAGTCGAACGGCACTGTTTCGCTATTTCGGACGGATGTTGCACCTTGCACCGTGGATGTTGCACCTTGTACATATCGAATATTCGGACGGCCATAACTTCTGGCTCGTTTAGAGTTACGGGAGCCGTAACATGTCAAAACGAAGTACTCGATGAGTTCTACGGCTTTGACAGCTTTCAGCCGCCAACAGATAGAATAATTACCAAAAAGGACAACCCGAATCTCAATCAGGTCTCGTAAGTTTTTTACCCTTCGTTTTTTCGGCACTTGGATTTTTGCGGTAAAACGGGATTACCGTGGCTGGTCTTCGATTTACCATCGTTGGAGAGTGGTGCACCATGGTACTGTTCCGTTTCAAATCCATGCACGCATTTCTAAAAGTCGTACGGCACTGTTTCGCCATTTCGGACGGATGTTGCACCTTGCACCGTGGATGTTGCACCATGTAGGTATCGATTATTCGGACGGCCATAATTTCTGGCTCGTTTAGAGTTATGGGAGCCATAACCTGTCAAAACAAAGGCCTCGATGAGTTCTACGGCTTTGACAACTTCCAGCCGTCAACGGATAGATTAATGCCCAAAAAGGACAACCCGAATCTCAATCGGGTCTCGTAAGTTTTTTACCCTTCGTTTTTTCGACACGTGGATTTTTACGGTAAAACGGGATTACGGTGGCTGGTCTTCGATTTACCATCGCTGGAGAGTGGTGCACCATGGTACTGTTTCGTTTCAAATCCATGCCCGCATTTCTAAAAGTCGTACGGCACTGTTTCGCCATTTCGGACGGATGTTGCGCCTTGCACCGTGGATGATGCACCTTGTAGATATCGATTATTCGGACGGCCATAACTTCTGGCTCGTTTTGAGTTACGGGAGCCATAACCTGTTAAAACGAAGGCCTCAATGAGTTCTACGGCTTTGACAGCTTCCATCCGTCAACGGATAGATTAATGCCCAAAAAGGACAACCCGAATCTCAATCGGGTCTCGTAAGTTTTTTACCCTTCGTTTTTTCGACACGTGGATTTTTACGGTAAAACGGGATTACCGTGGCTGTTCTTCGATTTACCATCGCTGGAGAGTGGTGCACCGTGGTACTGTTCCGTTTCAAATCCATGCACGCATTTCTAAAAGTCGTACGGCACTGTTTTGCCATTTCGGACGGATGTTGCACTATGCACCATGGATGTTGCACCCTATAGATATCGATTATTTGGACGGCCATAACTTCTGGCCCGTTTACAGTTACGGGAGCCATAACCTGTCAAAATGGAGGTCTCGATGAGTTCTACGGCTTTGATAGATTTCAGTCATCAACGCATAGATTAATGCCCAAAAAGGACAACCCGAATCTCAATCGGGTCTTGTAAGTTTTTTACCCTTCGTTTTTTCGACACGTGGATTTTTACGGCAAAACGGGATTCCGTGGCTGGTCTTCGATTTACCATCACCGAATAGTGGTGTACCATGGTACTGTTCTGTATCAAATCCATGCACGCATTTCTAAAAGTCGTACGGCACTGTTTCGCCATTTCGGACGGATGTTGCACCTTGCACCGTGGACGTTGCACCCTGTAGATATCGATTATTCGGACGGCCATAACTTCTGGCTCGTTTAGAGTTATGTGAGCCATAACCTGTCAAAATGAAGGCCTCGATGAGTTTTACGGCTTTGACAGCTTTCATCCATCAACGGATAGATTAATGCCCAAAAAGGACAAACCAAATCTCAATCGGGTCTCGTAAGTTTTTTACCCTTCATTTTTTCGACACCAGGATTTTTACGGTAAAATGGGATTACCGTGGCTGGTCTTCGATTTACCATCGCTGGAGAGTGGTGCACCATGGTACTGTTCTGCTTCAAACCCATGCACGCATTTCTAAAAGTCGTACGGCACTGTTTCGCCATTTCGGACGGATGTTGCACCTTGCACCGTGGACGTTGCACCCTGTAGATATCGATTATTCGGACGGCCATAACTTCTGGCTCGTTTAGAGTTATGTGAGCCATAACCTGTCAAAATGAAGGCCTCGATGAGTTTTACGGCTTTGACAGCTTTCATCCATCAACGGATAGATTAATGCCCAAAAAGGACAAACCAAATCTCAATCGGGTCTCGTAAGTTTTTTACCCTTCATTTTTTCGACACCAGGATTTTTACGGTAAAATGGGATTGCCGTGGCTGGTCTTCGATTTACCATCGCTGGAGAGTGGTGCACCATGGTACTGTTCCGCTTCAAACCCATGCACGCATTTCTAAAAGTCGTACGACACTGTTTCGCCATTTGGGACGGATGTTGCACCTTGCACCGTGGATGTTGCACCCTGTAGATATCGATTATTCGGACGTCCATAACTTCTGGCTCGTTTAATGTTACGGGAGCCGTAACTTGTCAAAACGAAGACCTCGATGAGTTCTACGGCTTTGACAGCTTTCAGCCGTCAACTGATAGATTAATGCCCTAAAAGGACAACCCGAATCTCTGGTCTCGTAAGTTTTTGACCCTTCGTTTTTTTGACACGTGGATTTTTACGGTAAAACGGGGTTACTATGGCTGGTCTTCGATTTACCAACGCTGGAGAGTGGTGCACCATTGTACTGTTCCGTTTCAAATTCATGCACACATTTCTAAAAGTCGTACGGCATTGTTTCGCCATTTCGGACGGATGTTGCACCTTGCACCGTGGATGTTGCACCCTGTAGATATCGATTATTCACACGGCCATAACTTCTGGCTCGTTTAGAGTTACGGGAGCCATAATCTGTCAAAACGAAGGCCTCGATGAGTTCTACGACTTTGACGGCTTTCAGCCGTCAACAGATAGATTAATGCCTAAAAATGATAACCCGAATCTCAATTGGGTCTCGTAAGTTTTTTACCCTTCGTTTTTTCGACACGTGGATTTTTACGGTAAAACGGGATTACGGTGGCTGGTCTTCGATTTACCATCGCTGGAGAGTGGTTCACCATGGTACTGTTCCGTTTCAAATCCATGCACGCATTTCAAAAAGTCATACGGCACTGTTTCGCCATTTCGGACGGATGTTGCACCTTGCACCGTGGATGTTGCACCCTGTAGATATCGAATATTCGGATGGCCATAACTTCTGACTCATTTAGAGTTACGGGAGCGATAACCTGTCAAAAAGAAGGCCTCGATGAGTTCTACGGCTTTTATAGCTTTCAGCCGTCAACAGATAGATTAATGCCCAAAAAGGATAACCCGAATCTCGATCGGGTCTCGTAAGTTTTTTACCCTTCGTTTTTTCGACACGTGGATTTTTACGGTAAAACGGGATTACCGTGGCTGGTCTTCGATTTACCATCGCTGGAGAGTGGTGCACTATGGTACTGTTCCGTTTCAAATCCATGCACGCATTTCTAAAAGTCGTACGGCACTGTTTCGCCATTTCGGACGGATGTTGCACCTTGCACCGTGGATGTTGCACCCTGTAGATATCGATTTTTCGGGCGGCCATAACTTCTGGCTCGTTTAAGGTTACGGGAGCCATAACCTAACAAAACGAAGGCCTCGATGAGTTCTACAGCTTTGACAGCCTTCAGCCATCAATGGATAGATTAATGCCCAAAAAGGACAACCCGAATCTCAATCGGGTCACGTAAGTTTTTTGCCCTTCGTTTTTTCGACACGTTACGGTAAAATGGGATTACGGTGGCTGTTCTTCGATTTACCATCGCTGGAGAGTGGTGCACCGTGGTACTGTTCCGTTTCAAATCCATGCACACATTTCTAAAAGTCGTACGGCACTGTTTCTCCATTTCGGACGGATGTTGCACCTTGCACCGTGGATGTTGCACCACGTAGATATCGATTATTCCGACAGCCATGACTTCTGGCTCGTTTAGAGTTACGGGAGCCATAACCTGTCAAAACGAAGGCCTCGATGAGTTCTACGGCTTTGACAGCTTTTTGCCATCAACGGATAGGTTAATGCCCAAAAAGGACAACCCGAATCTCAATCGGGTCCCGTAAGTTTTTTACCCTTTGTTTTTTCGACACGTGGATTTTTACGGTAAAACGGGATTACCGTGGCTGGTCTTCGATTTACCATCATTCGAGAGTGGTGCACCATGGTACAGTTCTGTATCAAATACATGCACGCATTTTTAAAAGTCGTACGGCACTGTTTCGACATTTCGGACGGATATTGCACCCTGCACCATGGATGTTGCACCCTGTAGATATCGATTATTCGGACGGCCATAACTTCTGGCTCGTTTAGAGTTACGGGAGCCATAACCTGTTAAAACGAAGGCCTCGATGAGTTCTACGGCTTTGACGGCCTTCATCCGTCAACGGATACATTAATGCCCAAAAAGGACAAGCCAAATCTCAATCGGGTCTTGTAAGTTTTTTACCCTTCGTTTTTTTGACACGCGGATTTTTACGGTAAAACGGGGTTACTATGGCTGGTCTACGATTTACCATCGCTGGAGAGTGGTGCATCATTGTACTGTTCCATTTCTAATCCATGCACGCATTTATAAAAGTCGTACGGCACTGTTTCGCCATTTCGGACGGATGTTGCACCTTGCACCGTGGATGTTGCACCCTGTAGATATCGATTATTCGGACAACCATAACTTCTGGCTCGTTTAGATTTATGGGAGCCATAACCTGTCAAAACGAAGGCCTCGATGAGTTCTACGGCTTTGACAGCTTCCGGCAGTAAACGGATAGATTAATGCCCAAAAAGGACAACCCGAATCTCAATCGGGTCTCGTAAGTTTTTTACCCTTCGTTTTTTCGACACGTGGATTTTTACGGTAAAACGGGATTACCGTGGCTGGTCTTCGATTTACCATTGATGGATAGTGGTGTACCATGGTACTATTCTGTTTCAAATCCATGCACGCATTTCTAAAAGTCGTACGATACTGTTTCGCCATTTCGGCCGGATGTTGGACCTTGCACCGTGGATGTTGCACCCTGTGGATATCGATTATTCGGACTGCCAAATTTTTTGGCTCGTTTAGAGTTACGGGAGCCATAACCTGTCAAAACGAAGGCCTCGATGAGTTCTACGGCTTTGATGGCTTTCAGCCGTCAACGGATAGATTAATGCCCAAAAAGGACAACCCGAATCTCAATCGGGTCTCGTAAGTTTTTACCCTTTGTTTTTTCGACACGTGGATTTTTACGGTAAAACGGGATTACCGTGGCTGGTCTTCGATTTACCATCGCTGGAGAGTGGTGTACCATGGTACTGTTCTGTTTCAAATCCATGCACGCATTTCTAAAAGTCGTACGACACTGTTTCGCCATTTCGGACGGATGTTGCACCTTGCACCGTGGATGTTGCACTCTGTAGATATCGATTATTCGGACGGCCATAACTTCTAGCTCGTTTAACGTTACGGGAGCCATAGCCTGTCAAAACGAAGGCCTCGATGAGTTCTACGGCTTTGATATCTTTCAGCCGTCAACGGATAGATTAATGCCCAAAAAGGACAACCCGAATATCAGGTCTCGTAAATTTTTTACCCTTCGTTTTTTTGACACGTAGATTTTTACGGTAAAACGGGGTTACTGTGGCTGGTCTTTGATTTTCCATCGCTGGAGAGTGGTGCACCATTGTACTGTTCCATTTCAAATTCATGCACACATTTCTAAAAGTCGTACGACACAGTTTCGCCATTTGGGACGGATGTTGCACCTTGCACCGTGGATGTTGCACCATGTAGATATCGATTATTCGGAAGGCCATAACTTCTGGCTCGTTTAGAATGACGGGAGCCATAACCTGTCAAAACGAAGGCCTCGATGAGTTCTACGGCTTTGATAGCTTCTATCCGTCAATGGATAGATTAATGCCCAAAAAGGACAACCTGAATCTCAATCGGGTCTCGTAAGTTTTTTACCCTTCGTTTTTTCGACACGTGGATTTTTACGGTAAAACGGGATTACGGTTGCTGGTCTTCGATTTACCATCGCTGGAGAGTGGTTCACCATGGTACTTTTCCATTTCAAATCCATGCACGCATTTCTAAAAGTCGTACGGCCATGTTTCGCCATTTCGGACGGATGTTGCACCTTGCACCGTGGATGTTGCACCCTGTAGATATCGAATATTCGGAAGGCCATAACTTCTGGCTCGTTTAGAGTTACGGGAGCCATAACCTGTCAAAACGAAGGCCTCGATGAGTTCTGCGGCATTTATAGCTTCCATCCGTCAACGGATAGATTAATGCCCAAAAAGGACTATCCGAATCTCAATCGGGTCTCGTAAGTTTTTTACCCTTCGTTTTTTCGACACGTGGATTTTTACGGTAAAACGGGATTATCGTGGCTGGTCTTCGATTTACCATCGCTAGATAGTGGTGTACCATGGTACTATTCTGTTTGAAATCCATGCATGCATTCTAAAAGTCGTACGTTACTGTTTCGCCATTTCGGACGGATTTTGCACCTTGCACCGTGGATGTTGCACTCTGTAGATATCGATTATTCGGACGGCCATAACTTCTGGCTCGTTTAGAGTCACGGGAGCCATAACCTGTCAAAACGAAGGCCTCGATGAGTTCTACGGCTTTGACAGCTTTCAGCCATCAACGGATAGATTAATGTCCAAAAAGGACAACTCGAATCTCAATCGGGTCTCGTAAGTTTTTTACCCTTCGTTTTTTCGACAGGTGGATTTTTACGGTAAAACGGGATTATCGTGGCTGGTCTTCGATTTACCATCGCTGGAGAGTGGTGCACCATGGTACTGTTCAGTTTCAAATCCATGCACGCATTTGTAAAAGTCGTACGGCACTGTTTCGCCATTTCGGACGAATGTTGCACCTTGCACAGTGGATGTTGCACCCTGTAGATATCGATTATTCGGATGGCCATAACTTCTGGCTCGTTTAATGTTACAGGAGCCACAACCTGTCAAAACGAAGGCCTCGATGATTTCTACGGCTTTGACAGCTTTCTGCCATCAACGGATAGATAAATGCCCAAAAAGGACAACCCGAATCTCAGGTCTCGTAAGTTTTTTGCCCTTCGTTTTTTTGACACGTGGATTTTTACGGTAAAACGGGGTTACTGTGGCTGGTCTTCGATTTACCATCGCTGGAGAGTGGTGCACCATTGTACTATTCCGTTTCAATTTCCTGCACACATTTCTAAAAGTCGTACGGCACTGTTTCGCCATTACGGACGGATGTTGCACCTTACACTGTGGATGTTGCACCCTATAGATATCGATTATTCGGACGGCCATAACTTCTGGCTCATTTAAAGTTACGGGAGCCATAACCTATAAAAATGAAGGCCTCGATGAGTTCTACGGCTTTTACAGCTTCCATCCGTCAACGGATGGATTAATGCCCAAAAAGGACAACCCGAATCTCAATCGGGTCTTGTAAGTTTTTTACCCTTCGTTTTTTCGACACGTGGATTTTTACTATAAAACAGGATTACGGTGGCTGGTCTTCGATTTACCATCGCTGGAGAGTAGTTCACCATGGTACTGTTCCGTTTCAAATCCATGCATGCATTTCTAAAAGTCGTACGGCACTCCTTCGCCATTTCGGACGGATGTTACACCTTGCACCGTGGATGTTGCACCCTGTAGATATCGAATATTCGGACGGCCATAACTTCTGGCTCGTTTAGAGTTTCGGGAGCCATAACCTGTCAAAACGAAGGCCTCGACGAGTTCTACAGATTTGACAGCTTTCAGCCGTCAACAGATAGATTAATGCCCAAAAAGGACAACCCGAATCTCAATCGGGTCTCGTAAGTTTTAACCTTCGTTTTTTCAACACGTGGATTTTTACGGTAAAACGGGATTACCGTTGCTGGTCTTTGATTTACCATCGCTGGGGAGTGGTGCACCATGGTACTGTTCCGTTTCAAATCCATGCACGCATTTCTAAAAGTCGTACGGCACTGTTTCGCCATTTCGGACGGATGTTGCACCTTGCACAGTGGATGTTGCACCTTGCACAGTGGATGTTGCACCTTGTAGATATCGATTATTCGGACGACCATAACTTCTGGCTCGTTTAGAGTTACGGGAGCCATAACCTGTCAAAACAAAGGCCTCGATGAGTTCTACGGCTTTGACAGCTTCCAGCCGTCGACGGATAGATTAATGCCCAAAAAGGACAACCCGAATCTCAATCGGGTCTCGTAAGGTTTTTACCCTTCTTTTTTTTGACACGTGGATTTTTACGGTAAAACGGGATTACGGTGGCTGGTCTTCGATTTACCATCGCTGGAGAGTGGTTCACCATGGTACTGCTCAGTTTCAAATCCATGCATGCATTTCTAAAAGTCGTACGGCACTGTTTCGCCATTTCGGATGGATGTTGCACCTTGCACCGTGGATGTTGCACCTTGTAGATATCGATTAATAAGACGGCCATGACTTCTGACTCGTTTAGAGTTACGGGAGCCATAACCTGTCGAAACGAAGGCCTTGATGAGTTCTACGGCTTTGATAGTTTTTTGCCATCAACGGATAGATTAATGCCCAAAAAGGACAACCCGAATCTCAATCGGGTCTCGGAAGTTTTTTACCCTTCGTTTTTTCGACATGTGGATTTTCAAGGTAAAACGGGATTACCGTGGCTGGTCTTCGATTTACCATCGCTGGAGAGTGGTGCACCATGGTACTGTTCTGTTTCAAATCCAAACACGCACTTCTAAAAGTTGTACGGCACTGTTTCGCCATTTCGGACAGATGTTGCACCTTGCACCGTGGATGTTGCACCCTGTAGATTTCGATTATTCGGACGGCCATTACTTCTGGCTCGTTTAGAGTTACGGGAGCCATAACCTGTCAAAACGAAGGCCTCGATGAGTTCTACTGCTTTGACAGTTTTCAGCCATCAACGGATAGATTAGTGTCCAAAAAGGACAACCCGAATCTCAATCGGGTCTCGTAAGTTTTTTACCTTTCGTTTTTTCGACAGTGGATTTTTACGGTAAAACGGGATTACCATGGCTGGTCTTCGATTTACCATCGCTGGATGGTGGTGTACCATGGTACTGTTCTGTTTCAAATCCATGCACACATTTCTAAAAGTCGTACGGCACTGTTTCGCCATTTCGGACGGATGTTGCAACTTGCACCGTGGATGTTGCACCCTGTAGATATCGATTATTCGGACGGCCATAATATCTGGCTCGTTTAGAGTTATGGGAGCCATAACATGTCAAAACGAAGGCCTCGATGAGTTCTACGGCTTTGACAGCTTTCAGCCGTCAACGGATAGATTAATGCCCAAAAACGACAACCCGAATCTCAATCGGGTCTCGTAAGTTTTTACCCTTCGTTTTTTTGACACGTGGATTTTTACGGTAAAACAGGATTACTGTGGCTGGTCTTCGATTTACCATCATTGGAGAGTGGTGCACAATGGTACTGTTCCGTTTCAAATCCATGCACGCATTTCTAAAAGTTGTACGACACTGTTTCTCCATTTCGGACGGATGTTGCACCTTGCACCATGGATGTTGCACCCTGTAGATATCGATTATTCGGACGGCCATAACTTCTGGCTTGTTTAGAGTTACGGGAGCCATAACCTGTCAAAACGAAGGCATCGATGAGTTCTACGGCTATGACCGCTTCCAGCCATCAACAGATAGATTAATGCCCAAAAAGGACAACCGGAATCTCAATCGGGTCTCGTAGGTTTTTTACCCTTCGTTTTTTCGACATGTGGATTTTTACGGTAAAACGGGAATACGGTGGTTGGTCTTCGATTTACCATCACTGGAGAGTGGTTCACCATGGTACTGTTCTCTTTCTAATCCATGCACACATTTCTAAAAGTCGTACGGCACTGTTTCACTATTTCGAACGGATGTTGCACCTTGCACCGTGGATGTTGTACCCTGTAGATATCGATAATTCGGACGGCCATAACTTCTGGCTCGTTTTGACTTGTGGGAGCCATAACCTGTCGAAATGAAGGCCTCGATGAGTTCTACGGCTTTGACAGCTTCCAGCCATCGACATATAGATTAACTCCCAAAAAGGACAACCCGAATCTCAATCGGGTCTCGTAAGTTTTTTACCCTTCGTTTTTTTGACACGTGGATTTTTACGGTAAAACGGGATTACTGTAGATGGTCTTCGATTTACCAGCGTTGGAGAGTGGTGCACTACGGCACTGTACCGTTTCAAATCCATGCACGCATTCCTAAAAGTCGTACGACACTGTTTCTCCATTTCGGACGGATGTTGCACCCTGCACCGTGGATGTTGCACCATGTAGATATCGATTATTCGGACGGCCATGACTTCTGGCTCGTTTAGAGTTACGGGAGCCATAACCTGTCAAAACGAAGGCCTCGATGAGTTCTACGGCTTTGATAGCTTTTAGCCATCAACGGATAGATTAATGCCCAAAAAGGACAACCCGAATCTCAATCGGGTTTTGTAAGTTTTTTACCCTTCGTTTTTTTGACACGTGGATTTTTACGGTAAAACGGGATTACCGTGGCAGGTCTTCGATTTACCATCACTGGAGAGTGGTGCACCATGGTACGTTCTGTTTCAAATCCACGCACGCATTTCTAAAAGTCGTACGGCACTGTTTCTCCATTTCGGACGGATGTTGCACCTTGCACCGTGGATGTTGCACCACGTAGATATCGATTATTCCGACAGCCATGACTTCTGGCTCGTTTAGAGTTACGGGAGCCATAACCTGTCAAAACGAAGGCCTCGATGAGTTCTACGGCTTTGACAGCTTTTTGCCATCAACGGATAGGTTAATGCCCAAAAAGGACAACCCGAATCTCAATCGGGTCTCGTATGTTTTCTACCCTTCGTTTTTTCGACATGTGGATATTTACGGTAAAACGCGATTACCGTGGCTGGTCTTCGATTTACCATCGCTGGAGAGTGGTTCACCATGGTACTGTTCTGTTTCAAATCCATGCACGCATTTCTAAATGTCGTACGGCACTGTTTCGCCATTTCGGACGGATATTGCACCTTGCACCGTGGATGTTGTACCTTGCACCGTGGATGTTGCACCCTGTAGATATCGATTATTCGGACGGCCATAATTTCTGGATCTTTAGAGTTATGGGAGCCATAACATGTCAAAACGAAGTCCTCAATGAGTTCTACGACTTTGACAGCTTTCAGCCGTCAACGGATAGATTAATACCCAAAAAGGACAACCTGAATCTCAATCGGGTCTCGTAAGTTTTTTACCCTTCGTTTTTTTGACACGTGGATTTTTACGGTAAAACGGGATTACTGTGGATGGTCTTCGATTTACCATCATTGGAGAGTGGTTCACTATAGTAATGTTCTGTTTCAAATCCATGCACGCATTTCTAAAAGTTGTACGACATTGTTTCTCCATTTCGGACGGATGTTGCACCTTGCACCGTGGATGTTGCACCCTGTAGATATCGATTATTCGGACAGCCATGACTTCTGGCTCGTTTAGAGTTACGGGAGCCATAACCTGTCAAAATGAAGGCATCGATGAGTTCTACGGCTTTGACCGCTTCCAGCCGTCAACGGATAGATTAATGCCCAAAACGGACAACCCGAATCTCAATCGGGTATAGTAGGTTTTTTACCCTTCGTTTTTTCGACACGTGGATTTTTACGGTAAAACGGGATTACGGTGGTTGGTCTTCGATTTACCATCACTGGAGAGTGGTTCACCATGGTACTGTTCTCTTTCTATTCCATGCAAGCATTTCTAAAATTCGTACGGCACTGTTTCGCCATTTCGGACGGATGTTGCACCATGCACCGTGGATGTTGCCCCCTGTAGATATCGATAATTCGGAAGGCCATAACTTCTGGCTCGTTTAGAGTTACGGGAGCCATAACCTGTCAAAATGAAGGCCTCGATGAGTTCTACGGCTTTGACATCTTTCAGCCATCAACGGATAGATTAATGCCCAAAAAGGACAACCCGAATCTCAATCGGGTCTCGTAAGTTTTTTACCCTTCGTTTTTTTGACGCGTGGATTTTTACGGTAAAAAGGGATTACTGTGGCTGGTCTTCGATTTACCATCATTGGAGAGTGGTGCACTATGGTACTGTTCCGTTTCAAATCCATGCATGCATTTCTAAAAGTCGTACGACACTGTTTCTCCATTTCGGACGGATGTTGCTCCTTGCACCGTGGATGTTGCACCATGTAGATATCGATTATTCGGACGGCCATGACTTCTGGCTCGTTTAGAGTTACGGGAGCCATAACTTGTCAAAACGAAGGCCTCGATGAGTTCTACGGCTTTGACAGCTTT
Organism: Allium cepa; assembly: GCA_030765085.1. Lineage (NCBI taxonomy): Eukaryota > Viridiplantae > Streptophyta > Magnoliopsida > Asparagales > Amaryllidaceae > Allium > Allium cepa. The sequence continues at coordinate 249,793,936 of CM060930.1, forward strand.
CAGCCATCAACGGATAGATTAATGCCCAAAAAGGACAACCCGAATCTCAATCGGGTCTCGTAAGTTTTTTACCCTCGTTTTTTTGACACGTGGATTTTTTCGGTAAAACGGGATTATCGTGGCTGGTCTTCGATTTACCATCACTGGAGAGTGGTGCACCATGGTACGTTATGTTTCAAATCCATGCACGCATTTCTAAAAGTCGTACGGCACTGTTTCTCCATTTCGGACGGATGTTGCACCTTGCACCGTGCGTGTTGCACCCTGTAGATATCGATTATTCGGACGGCCATAACTTCTGGCTCGTTTAGAGTTACGGGAGCCATAACCTGTCAAAACGAAGGCCACGATGAGTTCTACGGCTTTGATAGCTTCCAGCCATCAACGGATAGATTAATGCCCAAAAAGGACAACCCGCTCAATCGGGTCTCGTAAGTTTTTTACCCTTCGTTTTTTCGACACGTGGAATTTTACGGTAAAACGGGATTACCATGGCTGGTCTTCGATTTACCATCGCTGAAGAGTGTGCACCATGGTACTGTTCCGTTTCAAATCCATGCACGCATTTCTAAAAGTCGTACGGCACTGTTTCGCCATTTCGGACGGATGTTGCACCTTGCACCGTGGATGTTGCACCCTGTAGATATCGATTATTCGGACGGCCATAACTTCTGGCTCGTTTAGAGATACGGGAGCCATAACCTGTCAAAACGAAGGCCTCGATGAGTTCTACGGCTTTGACAGATTTCAGCCGTCAACGGATAGATTAATGCCCAAAAAGGACAACCCGAATCTCAATCGGGTCTCGTAAGTTTTTTACCCTTCATTTTTTCGACACGTGGATTTTTACGGTAAAACGGGATTACCGTTGATGGTCTTCGATTTACCGTCGCTGGAGAGTGGTTCACCATGGTACCGTTCCGTTTCAAATCCATGCACGCATTTCTAAAAGTCATACGACACTGTTTCGCCATTTTGAACGGATGTTGCACCTATCACCGTGGATGTTGCACCCTGTAGATATCGATTATTCGGACGGCCATGACTTCTGGCTCGTTTAGAGTTACGGGAGCCATAACCTGTCAAAACGAAGGCTTCGATGAGTTCCACGGCTTTGATAGCTTTCAGCCATCAACGTATAGATTAATCGCCAAAAAGGACAACCCGAATCTCAATCGGGTCTCGTAAGTTTTTTACCCTTCGTTTTTTCGACACGTGGATTTTTACGGTAAAACGGGATTACCGGGTCTGATCTTCGTTTTACCATCACTGGAGAGTGGTGCACCATGGTACCATTCTGTTTCAAATCCATGCACGCATTTCTAAAAGTCGTACGGTGCTGTTTCGCCATTCGGACGGATGTTGCACCTTGCACCGTGGATGTTGCACCCTGTAGATATCGATTATTCGGACGGCCATAACTTCTGGCTCGTTTAGAGTTACGGGAGCCATAACCTGTCAAAACGAAGGCCTCGATGAGTTCTACGGCTTTGATAGCTTTCAGCCATCAACAGATAGATTAATGCCCAACAAGGACAACCCAAATCTCAATCGGGTCTCGTATGTTTTTTACCCCTCGTTTTTTCGACACGTGGATTTTTATGGTAAAACGGGATTGCCGTGGCTGGTCTTCGATTTACCGTCGATGGATAGTGGTGTACCATGGTAATGTTCTGTTTCAAATCCATGCACGCATTTCTAAAAGTCGTACGACACTGTTTCTCCATTTCGGACGGATGTTGCACCTTGCACCGTGGATGTTGCACCTTGCACCATGGATGTTGCACCCTGTAGATATCGATTATTCGGACGGCCACAATTTCTGGCTCGTTTAGAGTTACGCGAGCCATATCATGTCAAAACGAAGGGCTCGATGAGTTCTACGGCTTTGACAGCTTTCAGCTGTCAACGGATAGATTAATGCCCAAAAAGGACAACCCGAATCTCAATCGGGTCTCGTAAGTTTTTTACCCGTCGTTTTTTTGACACGTGGATTTTTACGGTAAAATGGGATTGCCGTGGCTGGTCTTCGATTTACCATCGCTGGATAGTGGTGCACCATGGTACTATTCCATTTCAAATCCATGCACACATTTCTAAAAGCGTACGGCGCTGTTTCGCCATTTCGGACGGATGTTGCACCTTGCGCCGTGGATGTTGCACCCTGTAGATATCGATTATTCGGATGGCCATAACTTCTGGCTCGTTTAGAGTTACGGGAGCCATAACCTGTCAAAACAAAGGCCTCGATGAGTCCACGGCTTTGACGGCTTCTAGCCGTCAACGGATAGATTAATGTCCAAAAAGGACAACCCGAATCTCATTCGGGTCTCGCAAGTTTTTTACCCTTCGTTTTTTGACACGTGGATTTTTACGGTAAAACGGGATTACTGTAGATGCTCTTCGATTTACCAGCGTTGGAGAGTGGTGCACTACGGTACTGTTCCGTTTCAAATCCATGCACGCATTTCTAAAAGTCGTACGACACTGTTTCTCCATTTCGGACGGATGTTGCACCTTGCACCGTGGATGTTGCACCATGTAGATATCGATTATTCGGACGGCCATGACTTCTGGCTCGTTTAGAGTTACGGGAGCCATAACCTGTCAAAACGAAGGCCTCGATGAGTTCTACGGCTTTGACAGCTTTTAGCCATCAACGGATAGATTAATGCCCAAAAAGGACAACCCGAATCTCAATCGGGTTTTGTAAGTTTTTTACCCTTCGTTTTTTTGACACGTGGATTTTTACGGTAAAACGGGATTACCGTGGCAGGTCTTCGATTTACCATCACTGGAGAGTGGTGCACCATGGTACGTTCTGTTTCAAATCCATGCACGCATTTCTAAAAGTCGTACGGCACTGTTTCGCCATTTCGGACGGATGTTGCACCCTGTAGATATCGATTATTCGGACGGCCATAACTTCTGGCTCGTTTACAGTTACGGGAGCCATAACCTGTCAAAACGAAGGCCACGATGAGTTCTACGGCTTTGATAGCTTCCAGCCGTCAACGGATAGATTAATGCCCAAAAGGACAACCCGAATCTCAATCGGGTCTCGTAAGTTTTTTACCCTTCATTTTTTCGACACTTGGATTTTTACGGCAAAACGGGATTACCGTTGCTGGTCTTCTATTTACCATCGTTGGAGAGTGGTTCACCATGGTACCGTTCCGTTTCAAATCCATGCACGCATTTCTAAAAGTCATACGACACTGTTTCGCCATTTCGAACGGATGTTGCACCTTTCACCGTGGATGTTGCACCCTGTAGATATCGATTATTCGGACGGCCATGACTACTGGCTCGTTTAGAGTTACGGGAGCCATAACCTGTCAAAACGAAGGCCTCGATGACTTCCACGGCTTTGACAGCTTTCAGCCATCAACGGATAGATTAATCCCCAAAAAGGACAACGCGAATCTCAATCGGGTCTCGTAAGTTTTTTACCCTTCGTTTTTTCGACACGTGGATTTTTACGGTAAAACGGGATTACCGGGTCTGATCTTCGATTTACCATCACTGGAGAGTGGTGCACCATGGTACCGTTCTGTTTCAAATCCATGCACGCATTTCTAAAAGTCGTACGGCGCTGTTTCGCCATTCGGACGAATGTTGCACCTTGCACCGTGGATGTTGCACCCTGTAGATATCGATTATTTGGACGGCCATAACTTCTGGCTCGTTTAGAGTTACGGGAGTCATAACCTGTCAAAACGAAGGCATCGGTGAGTTCTACGGCTTTGATAGCTTTCAGCCATCAACAGATAGATTAATGCCCAACAAGGACAACCCAAATCTCAATCGGGTCTCGTATGTTTTTTACCCCTCGTTTTTTCGACACGTGGATTTTTATGGTAAAACGGGATTGCCGTGGCTGGTCTTCGATTTACCGTCGCTGGATAGTGGTGTGCCATGGTAATGTTCTGTTTCAAATCCATGAACGCATTTCTAAAAGTCGTACGGCACTGTTTCTCCATTTCGGACGGATGTTGCACCTTGCACCGTGGATGTTGCACCTTGCACCATGGATGTTGCACCCTGTAGATATCGATTATTCGGACGGCCACAATTTCTGGCTCGTTTAGAGTTACGCGAGCCTTAACATGTCAAAACGAAGGCCTCGATGAGTTCTACGGCTTTGACAGCTTTCAGCTGTCAACGGATAGATTATTGCCCAAAAAGGACAACCCGAATCTCAATCGGGTCTCGTAAGTTATTTACCCGTCGTTTTTTTGACACGTGGATTTTTACGGTAAAATGGGATTGCCGTGGCTGGTCTTCGATTTACCATCGCTGGATAGTGGTGCACCATGGTACTGTTCCATTTCAAATCCATGCACACATTTCTAAAAGCGTACGACACTGTTTCGCCATTTCGGACGGATGTTGCACCTTGCATCGTGGCTGTTGCACCCTGTAGATATCGATTATTCGGACGGCCATAATTTGTAGCTCGTTTAGATTTACGAGAGACATAACCTGTCAAAACGAAGGCCTCGATGAGTTCTACGGCTTTGATAGCTTTCAGCCATCAATGGATATATTAATGCCCAAAAAGGACAACCCGAATCTCAATCGGGTCTCGCAAGTTTTTTACCCTTCGTTTTTTGACACGTGGATTTTTACGGTAAAACGGGATTACTGTGGCTGATTTTCGATTTACCATTATTGGAGAGTGGTGCACTATGGTACTGTTCCGTTTCAAATCCATGCACGCATTTCTAAAAGTCATACGACACTGTTTCTCCATTTCGGACGGATGTTGCACCTTGCACCGTGGATGTTGCACCATGTAGATATCGATTAATCTGACGGCCATGACTTCTGGCTCGTTTAGTGTTACGGGAGCCATAACCTGTCAAAACGAAGGCCTCGATGAGTTCTACGGCTTTGACAGCTTTCAGCCATCAACGGATAGATTAATGCCGAAAAAGAACAACCCGAATCTCAATCGGGTCTCGTATGTTTTTTACACATCGTTTTTTTGACACGTGTATTTTTACGGTAAAACGGGATTACCGTGGCTGGTCTTCGATTTACCATCACTGGAGAGTGGTGCACCATGGTACTCAAATCCATGCACGCATTTCTAAAAGTCGTACGGCACTGTTTCGCCATTTCGGACGGATGTTGCACCCTGTAGATATCGATTATTCGGACGGCCATAACTTCTGGCTCGTTTAGAGTTACGGGAGCCATAACCTGTCAAAACGAAGGCCACGATGAGTTCTATGGCTTTGATAGCTTCCAGCCATCAAGGGGTAGATTAATACCCAAAAAGGACAACCCGAATCTCAATCGGGTCTCGTAAGTTTTTTACCCTTCATTTTTTCGACACTTGGATTTTTACGGCAAAACGGGATTACCGTTGCTGGTCTTCGATTTACCATCGCTGGAGAGTGGTTCACCATGGTACCGTTCCGTTTCAAATCCATGCATGCATTTCTAAAAGTCATACGACACTGTTTCGCCATTTCGAACGGATGTTGCACCTTTCACCGTGGATGTTGCACCCTGTAGATATCGATTATTCGGACGGCCATGACTACTGGCTCGTTTAGAGTTACGGGAGCCATAACCTGTCAAAACGAAGGCCTCGATGAGTTCCACGGCTTTAACAGCTTTCAGCCATCAACGGATAGATTAATCCCCAAAAAGGACAACCCGAATCTCAATCGGGTCTCGTAAGTTTTTTACCCTTCGTTTTTTCGACACGTGGATTTTTACGGTAAAACGGGATTACCGGGTCTGATCTTCGATTTACCATCACTGGAGAGTGGTGCACCATGGTACCGTTCTGTTTCAAATCCATGCATGCATTTCTAAAAGTCGTACGGCGCTGTTTCGCCATTCGGACGGATGTTGCACCTTGCACCGTGGATGTTGCACCCTGTAGATATCGATTATTCGGACGGCCATAACTTCTAGCTCGTTTAGAGTTACAGGAGCCATAACCTGTCAAAACGAAGGCATCGGTGAGTTCTACGGCTTTGATAGCTTTCAGCCATCAACAGATAGATTAATGCCCAACAAGGACAACCCAAATCTCAATCGGGTCTCGTATGTTTTTTACCCCTCGTTTTTTCGACACGTGGATTTTTATGGTAAAACGGGATTGCCGTGGCTGGTCTTCGATTTACCGTCGCTGGATATGGTGTGCCATGGTAATGTTCTGTTTGAAATCCATGCACGCATTTCTAAAAGTCGTACGGCACTGTTTCTCCATTTCGGACGGATGTTGCACCTTGCACCGTGGATGTTGCACCTTGCATCGTGGCTGTTGCACCCTGTAGATATCGATTATTCGGACGGCCATAATTTCTGGCTCGTTTAGAGTTACGAGAGACATAACCTGTCAAAACGAAGGCCTCGATGAGTTCTACGGCTTTGACAGCTTTCAGCCATCAACGGATATATTAATGCCCAAAAAGGACAATCCGAATTTCAATCGGGTCTCGCAAGTTTTTTACCCTTCGTTTTTTGACACGTGGATTTTTACGGTAAAACGGGATTACTGTGGCTGGTTTTCGATTTACCATCATTGGAGAGTGGTGCACTATGGTACTGTTCCGTTTCAAATCCATGCACGCATTTCTAAAAGTCGTACGACACTGTTTCTCCATTTCGGACGGATGTTGCACCTTGCACCGTGGATGTTGCACCATGTAGATATCGATTATTCTGACGGCCATGACATCTGGCTCGTTTAGTGTTACGGGAGCCATAACCTGTCAAAACGAAGGCCTCGATGAGTTCTACGGCTTTGACAGCTTTCAGCCACCAACAGATAGATTAATGCCCAAAAAGGACAACCCGAATCTCAATCGGGTCTCGTATGTTTTTTACACTTCGTTTTTTTGACACGTGGATTTTTACGGTAAAACGGGATTACCGTGGCTAGTCTTCGATTTACCATCACTGGAGAGTGGTGCACCATGGTACGTTCTGTTTCAAATCCATGCACGCATTTCTAAAAGTCGTACGGCACTGTTTCGCCATTTCGGACGGATGTTGCACCTTGCACCGTGGATGTTGCAGCCTGTAGATATCGATTATTCGGACGGCCATAACTTCTGGCTCGTTTAGATTTAAGGGAGCCATAACCTTTCAAAACGAAGGCCTTGATGATTTCTACGGCTTTGATAGCTTCCAGCCGTCAACGGATAGATTAATGCCCAAAAAGGACAACCCGAATCTCAATCGGGTCTCGTAAGTTTTTTACCCTTCGTTTTTTCGACACGTGGATTTTTACGGTAAAACGGGATTACCATGGCTGGTCTTCGATTTACCATCGCTGGAGAGTGGTGCACCATGGTACTGTTCCGTTTCAAATCCATGCACGCATTTCTAAAAGTCGTATGGCACTGTTTCGCCATTTCGGACGGATGTTGTACCTTGCACCGTGGATGTTGCACCCTGTAGATATCGATTATTCGGACGGCCATAACTTCTGGCTCGTTTAGAGTTACGTGAGCCATAACCTGTCAAAACAAAGGCCTCGATGAGTCTACGGCTTTGACGGCTTCCAGCCGTCAACGGATAGATTAATGCCCAAAAAGAACAACCCAAATCTCAGTCGGGTCTCGCAAGTTTTTTACCCTTCGTTTTTTCGACACGTGGATTTTTATGGTAAAACGGGATTACCGTGGCTTGTCTTCGATTTACCATTGCTGGAGAGTGGTTCACCATGGTACTGTTCCGTTACAAATCCATGCACGCATTTCTAAAAGTCGTACGACACTGTTTCGCCATTTCGAACGGATGTTGCACCTTTCACCGTGGATGTTGCACCTAGTAGATATCGATTATTCGGACGGCCATGACTTCTGGCTCGTTTAGAGTTACGGAAGCCATAACCTGTCAAATCGAAGGTCTCGATGAGTTCTATGGCTTTGACAGCTTTCAGCCATCAACGGATAGATTAATGCCCAAAAAGGACAACCCGAATCTCGATCGGGTCTCGTAAGTTTTTTACCCTTCGTTTTTTCGACACGTGGATTTTTACGGTAAAACGGGATTACCGTGGCTGATCTTCGATATACCATCACTGGAGAGTGGTGCACCATGGTACTGTTCTGTTTCAAATCCATTGACGCATTTCTAAAAGTCGTACGGTGCTGTTTCGCCATTTGGACGGATGTTGCACCTTGCACCGTGGATGTTGCACCCTGTAGATATCGATTATTCGGACGGCCATAACTTCTAGCTCGTTTGGAGTTACGGGAGCCATAACCTGTCAAAACGAAGGCCTCGATGAGTTCTATGGCTTTGGCAGCTTTCAGCCATCAACGGGTAGATTAATGCCCAACAAGTACAACCCAAATCTCAATCGGGTCTCGTAAGTTTTTTACCCTTCGTTTTTTCGACACGTGGATTTTTACGGTAAAACGGGATTGCCGTGGCTGGTCTTCGATTTACCATCGTTGGATAGTGGTGTACCATGGTAATGTTCTGTTTCAAATCCATGCACGCATTTCTAAAAGCCGTACGACACTGTTTCGCCATTTCAGACGGATGTTGCACCTTGCACCGTGGATGTTGCACCTTGCACCGTGGATGTTGCACCCTATAGATATCGATTATTCGGACGGCCATAATTTCTGGCTCGTTTAGAGTTACGGGAGCCACAACATGTCAAAACGTAGGCCTCGATGAGTTCTACAGCTTTGACAGTTTTCAGCCGTCAACGGATAGATTAATGCCCAAAAAGGACAACCGGAATCTCAATCGGGTCTCGTAAGCTTTTTACCCTTCGTTTTTTTGACACGTGGATTTTTACGGTAAAACGGGATTACTGTGGCTGGTCTTCGATTTACCATCATTGGAGAGTGGTGCACTATGGTACCGTTCCGTTTCAAATCCATGCACACATTTCTAAAAGTCGTACGACACTGTTTCTCCATTTCGGACGGATGTTGCACCTTGCACCGTGGATGTTGCACCCTGTAGATATCGATTATTCGGACGGCCATGACTTCTGGCTCGTTTAGAGTTACGGGTGCCAAAACCTATCAAAACGAAGGCCTCGATGAGTTCTACGGCTTTGACGGCTTCCATCCGTCAACGGATAGATTAATGCCCAAAAAGGACAACCCGAATCTCAATCGGGTCTCGTAAGTTTTTTACCCTTCGTTTTTTCGACACGTGGATTTTTAGGGTAAAACGGGATAACGGTGGCTGGTCATCGATTTACCATCGCCGGAGAGTGGTTCACCAAGGTACTGTTCTGTTTCAAATCCATGCACGCATTTCTAAAAGTCGTACGACACTGTTTCGCCATTTCGAACGGATGTTGCACCTTTCACCGTGGATGTTGCACCCTGTAGATATCGATTATTCGGACGGCCATGACTTCTGGCTCGTTTAGAGTTACGGGAGCCATAACCTGTCAAAACGAAGGCCTCGAAGCGTTCTATGGCTTTGACAGCTTTCAGCCATCAACGGATAGATTAATCTCCAAAAAGGACAACCCGAATCTCAATCGGGTCTCGTAAGTTTTTTACCCTTCGTTTTTTCGACACGTGGATTTTTACGGTAAAAAAGGGGATTACCGTGGCTGATCTTCGATTTACCATCACTGTAGAGTGGTGCACCATGGTACTGTTCTGTTTCAAATTCATGCACGCATTTCTAAAAGTCGTACGGCGCTGTTTCGCCATTTTGGACGGATGTTGCACCTTGCACCGTGGATGTTGCACCCTGTAGATATCGATTATTCGGATGGCCATAACTTCTGGCTCGTTTAGAGTTACGGGAGCCATAACCTGTCAAAATGAAGGCCTCGATGAGTTCTACAGCTTTGACAGCTTTCAGGCATCAACGGATAGATTAATGCCCAAAAAGGACAACCCAAATCTCAATCGGGTCTCGTAAGTTTTTTACCCTTCGTTTTTTCGACACGTGGATTTTTACGGTAAAACAGGATTACCGTGGCTGGTCTTTGATTTACCATTGCTGGATAGTGGTGTACCATGGTACTATTCTGTTCCGAATCCATGCACGCATTTCTAAAAGTCGTCCAGTACTGTTTCGCCATTTCGGACGGGTGTTGCACCTTGCACCGTGGATGTTGCACCTTGCACCATGGATGTTGCACCTGTAGATATCGATTATTCGAACGGCCATAATTTCTGGCTCGTTAAGAGTTATGTAAAGACCAGTATTTTACGTGTCGATATAATCGTAGAATTATTAGGTCGTTAGTGTTGTTTATGTTCTCCTTAGCCTTAGTCCTATGGGAGGTTAACTCGTATAGGGATAGGTCGTGTACGAGTTACGAGATATGGGTTTCTGACCGACCTATAGAAATGAGCGACTTAAGTTGGGACAGGTTAGTGACCTAGTAGTTGTAGTGAGTGTTAGCTCGTGCAGGTTTTGGCTCGGAGGAGCGATCTAAGGAATTGACCGAGTTAAGGTTAGTATGCGACCTATAGGAAGATACGACCTAAGAGTTAATGGCTAAGAGGTTCTAACGACCTAAGGGAGTTAGGTCGTGGACGACCTAGCAGCTAGGATGATGGTAGGAATGAGCAACCTAGTGATTTTCATGTTAGGATAGGTCGTAAGCGACCTAAGTGTGCTGGGTCGATTTGAGTTTAGGTCGGTAGGGACTTAGGTCGCAAGGAAAGTTAGGTCGCATGAGTGTTTAGGTCGTGAGTGGTCTTTTAGGTAGGTGGAGCGACCTACGGGTTATGAGCAACCTAGTGGTAGGCGACCTAGGAAAATATAGCGACCTATAGAATGGCGACCTAAGGAAGATAGGCCGTTAAGCGACCTAAGGGGAGTAGTTAGGTCGGTAGGCTAGTTAGGTCGCGTATGTTGTTAGGTCGCGTAAAGGCCTGGGAAGTTAGGTCGTTGACTCGGCATTTAGTTAGATCGGCATCGAGATAGGTCGGCCGTGTTTGTTAGCTCGTATGTTTCTGGGTTGGTTAGGCCGTTAGGTCGTTGGAGTGTATAGGTCGGCAGCGACCTATGTTAGGTCGGAATTTTTAGGTCGGCAACGACCTAAGTCTGGGCGACCTAAGGGTGATTTCAGCCTATAAATAGAGGGGTTTGGCTCACTTTTTGGCACCGGTTTTTGAAGCGACGAAGTGCTGCCATTTTGGAAACTCGACTACAACATTTTCTTCACTTCTTTCTCTACTTAAATCTTGTGCTAAAATCCGTCAAGATCGAAGATCAAGATCGAAGATTGAAGAGCCAAAGTTGAAGATCTTCATCTGACGAAGCTAGATTTCACCATTTCAAGCGAGATTACGACGAATCGAGCTTGAATCCTTGCTGTCCAGACCTTTAGTTGATAGTTGTTGAAGTGTTTGGGTGATTCGGTGAGTGGTAGTTATCTCTCACGCGGACCCAAAGGAGTATATTGGATTGGTGGCTTGTTTGAGTGTTAAAGTTAGAGATTTCATGCATTTTTCTTAGTTCCAAGACTAGATTCATTACTTTTGAAGATGTTTACCTATGCAAGTTCAATTAACAAGTTATAGAGACAAAACCCATGTTTTATATTTGATAGATCTATGCTAAAATCCATGATTTCATATATGTTAGACTTATGCTCATTTATTTACGAAATTGCCATTATAGTTGATGTTGCTTGATTAGATCTTGTTTGAATGCTTGATTGTTTGGATGTATGATTGATTTGATTGTCTCGAGTTAGCTTGTAGTTGATTTGGGACAAGATGGTTGAAGATGATTCAAAAGCTAAGTGGAAAGGCTCTTGAATGGTGAAAGCTGCTGTGGCATATGAAGCGGATGATGAAGCTCATATGGATGGGTTCGAGGACTTTGCTATAGTTAGAGGAAGCGAAGTATGATGACGAAATGGACTTTGCCATGATATGTTGAGGCGTAGTATGATGATGAGATGGACTTTGCTAAGATGCGTTGGAGCAAAGCATGATGTGGAAGCCTTGGTTTAATCCAGACGGGATCATCCCAAGCATGTTGATTACTCGATGATGCGGTTCGAGTTGGTGGATAATGGTAGGCTCGAGAGGTGCTTGAGCTATAATGGGAATAGTCGTCGAGGAGGATGACTAGAAGGCTGAGATCTTATCGTTATTGAAGGTTCTAGCAAGCTCAAAGCAAGAGTACGTTGGGTAGATCCGTTATACCCAGGCGCGGGTCATGATGACGTGCTAGTACTCTGGGTAGATCCGTTATACCTAGGCACAGGTCACGGTGACGTGCGGAGTTATGTCTAGAACCGGGGTTGCCATTAGCCCTTGACGGATGGTTGAAAGATGAGTTGGTCATTCAATTAACGATAAAATCAAGGCAATGATAGCAGTGATAGCCAGAGTCATGGATGTTTGGTTGTATCATCATTCGGTCTCAAGAGCGGTGTTTTCAGGGTGCTTATCTGATCTTGGTTTAGGCCTTGGGGGTTTGTATTTGGAAAACATCGACCTTGACTCGAGTGATTATTGCTTTACTTTAATTATCTGCTTTGCTATGCTTTCTTCTCCTTAGTGTATGTCTTGGGGGCTATCACTGTAGAAAGAGGTGGAGTGGGATGATTTGGTTTCCTATTCCTTTTATCCTTTATGTTCCTTTGGTATGTTTGATAGTTGATTTACTGCTCACTAAGACTGTTGTCTGACTCAAGGTTTTATGTCACCTCTTATTACCTTGGGCTGTTCATCCATGTTTGGGATGGGCAGACTAGGTGACAGGTGGCAGGTGCTGATCTTAGTGGCTCACGCTGATGATGACGAAGACGAGCAGGAGGATTTACATATTATTTTCATATTCTATGTACTGGATATTCCGCTGATTGTTGATTACTCTGAGTGCTATGTAGTGAGGCTTCTTGTATTCATGATTCAGACCATGTATAATGCTATTATGATTAGATGATGATATTCTGTTCTATGGGAGCTTCACTATATTATATTTCTCTATTGTATTTTATCCATGCGCTGTGAGTTTTACGATAGAGTTTGATGTTTTTACCATACCCTGACAATCGTCCATGGCTGCCTGTCACACTTTCAGCGCACTATTTCCTTGTTTCCGTGTGGGAGTCATGGGCGGTCGTCACATTTGGTATCAGAGCTTTGGTTAATCGATTTTAGTTAGAAGGATTTGAACTCCTTATGCAGTTGTTTCTCAAGGTGTTCTAATCATTCTTTTTACAGATATTAAGGATGAGTCGAGGCGAGAGACAAGCTGCTAGGGAAAGCCGTACTGCTAGGGAAGCTTTTGATTATGCTCCTATGTTTGAGGCCATGATGACTTCGATCATGAGGAGGAAACCAGCTTCAGGATCGTCAGTGGATGTGGGAGTTCAAGTTCAAGCTCCAAGGCCGATGGATTTTGCTAAGCTTTGCAAGGACTATACTTCTCTTGGAGGAAAGGTTTTCTTAGGAACGGAATCGACTATTGAAGTCCAAAGATGGATGGATGCTTGTAGGAGGATCTTTGGAGATTTAGGAATTGAGGATGCAAATAAGAGGAAGCTTGCATCGAGACAGCTTCAAGGGAGAGCTGCTGATTGGTGGAATTCTATCACCATAGATACTCCAGAGGAAGAGATTACTTGGGAGCAATTCCAAGTTAGATTTGAAGCCAAGTTTATCTCTACAGCTCAGAAGTCTGTTTTGTTTAAGAAGTTTATTGAACTCAAGCAGGTTGGGAGGCCAGTTCTTGAGTATGTTTCTGAGTTTGAGGCTCTGTCCAAGTATGCTAGATCGTATATTGAATCTCCCTACCAGAAGAACGAGAAATTCGTCACAGGCTTGGACAGTTATCTTGGAAGACAGTTGGTGGATCATCTGGACGATCCATTTGAGAAGCTGGTGGAGAAAGCTCTCAGGCACGAGAGTTTGTTTCCTAAGGAAGTATCTGTTGTTGATGTGACCAAGGAGGAATCTAAACCACAGCAGGGTGGAAACAAGAAGAGGAAGTAGCAACAGCAGAAGGGTAAGGATGGTCAGAAGAAGCTGAAGGGGGAAAAGACCTGCTATAATTGTCGGCAGAAGGGCCATCTCTCCAAGGATTGCAAGAATCCGAAGGTGTTGTTGAAGTGCTACAACTGTGATAAGCTGGGGCACATTAAGAAGAACTGTCCGGAACCGATAAAGGACAGGGAGGTTGTGCAAGCTTATGCTTTGGGGGCTGTCCCGTCATCTTCGAAAGCTCCTACTGCTGAAGAGAAGGGGAAGAATGTGGTGGTTCAAGGTACTCTTTCCATTTGTGGTGTTCCAGTTAGAGTGTTATTTGATACTGGAGCATCTCATTCTTTTGTTTGTAATGAGTTGGTAGACCGGTTGGGTTTGGAACCGGATATTGTTGATAGACCATTGGTAGTGACTAATCCAGTTGGGGGTTCGTCTTGTTTGTGTATGCTATGTCGTGGTCTAGTTATATGGAGTCATGATTGCTCTTTTGTTTGTGATTGCTTTGTTCTGAACTTTGCGGGGTTCGGAATTATTTTGGGTATGGACTGGCTTAGGAAGTATGCGGCAAAGGTTGATTGTGAGAGATTGGAGGTGACAGTCGAGAATGTGGAGGGGCGAAAGGTTGTGATACGATGTAAGCATGAAGAAGGCGTCTTCATGAGCTTCATGTATTCGCTGGTTGTTCCACGGGATGGACTGTCATCGGTGCCAATCGTGAATGGATTCGAGGATGTCTTTGACGTGGTCAAAGGGTTACCGCCGCATAGAGAGATCGAGTTTCGTATTGATCTAGTTGAGGGAGCCAGACCCGTTGTGATGCCTCTTAGGCGGATGGCGCGTAGGGAACAGCAAGAGTTGAAGGTGCAAGTTGATGACCTTTTATGGAAAGGATTCATTCGGCGTAGTGTGTCCGAATGGGGTGCACCAGTTGTGTTCGCAACCAAAGCGGATGGATCGTTGAGGTTGTTTGTTGATTATCGTGAGCTGAATAAGGTGACTAAGAAGAACAAGTATCCATTGCCGAGAATAGATGACTTGTTTGATCAGCTTCACGAGGCAAAGGTGTTTTCTCAGATGGATTTGGCAACAGGATTTCACCAGTTGAGAGTGGCGAAGGGTAGTGTGCCGAAGACTGCTTTTAGGACACCATCCGGGTTTTATGAGTGGCTGGTAATGCCGTTTGGATTGACTAACGCACCAGCGTATTTTATGGATCTTATGAATAGAGTGTTCAGAGATCAGTTGAACAAGTTTGTACTTGTGTTCGTGGATGATATTCTGATTTATTCTAGAACTGAGTAAGAGCACAAGACGCACTTGCGTATTGTTTTGGAAATCTTGTGGAAACATCAGCTGAAGGCTAAGTTTTCGAAGTGTCACTTCTGGAAGAGTAAAGTGAGATTCTTAGGCCATGTTATTTCTGGAAATGGAATAGCGGTTGATCCCGCTAAGGTGGCAGCGATCCAGGATTGGGTCAGACCTAAGAATGCATCAGATGTGAGAAGTTTTCTTGGACTAGCAGGATATTATCGACGGTTTATCAAGGACTTTTCCAAGATAGCTGCACCATTGACAGGATTGACGAAGAAGAATCAGGTATTCAGTTGGGATGCTAAGTGTGAGCAGGCCTTTGGAATCCTGAAAGAGCGACTGACGAGTGCTCCTGTTTTGACTATTCCAAGTGGGAATGATGAGATGGTGGTTTACACCGATGCGTGTGGTACTGGACTTGGGGCAGTGCTAATGCAGAAGGATAAAGTTGTTGCGTACGCGAGTCGACAACTGAAGCCGCATGAAAGGAATTACCCGACTCATGATTTGGACTTAGCGGAAATTGTGTTTGCTTTGAAGATGTGGAGACATTATCTATTGGGGGTTCGATTCGAGTTGTTTACGGATCACAAGTCGTTGAAGTATCTTTTCTCCCAAAAGGATTTGAATCTTCGGCAGCAACGATGGCTAGAGTTTTTAGCATCATATGATTTTGGTATAGCTTATACTCCGGGAAAAGGTAACGCAGTAGCTGATGCGTTGAGTCGAAGACATACGGGATTAGGAGTCATGTTTTTGGAATGGAAGAGTCTCGAGTATTTGGCTGGATTTGATTTCCGGCCTAGATGTGAATTGGAACCTGAAATGTTGCAAACTTATCGATAAGGCCTACTCTTGTTGAAAGGATTGGCGAGAGCCAAAAGCGAGACAATAAGCTTGTCAATATTATCCGTGATTTGGAATCTGGGTTGGACCCGGAAAAGGATAAAGGATTCGAAGTTGATCAAGAAGGTTGGCTTCGGAAGCAAGGACGACTAGTTTTTCCCGATATCGATGAATTGAGAGATGAAGTTCTAAGGGAAAGTCATCACTCGAAGTTGACAATTCATCCAGGTGGAAATAAGATGTATCGGGATATGAAGAGAACCTATTACTGGGAAGGTATGAAAAAGGATGTTGGAAATTTCATTTCCAAATGCATGAATTGCCAGTTGGTTAAAGCTGAACAGAAGAAGCCAAGTGGATTGCTTCAGCCATTAGAGGTTCCTACATGGAAATGGGAGCAGATATCGATGGATTTTATCGATGGTCTACCTAGAACCAGAGCAGGGAATGAAGGGATTTGGGTCATAGTAGATCGGTTGACCAAGAGTGCAAGATTCATTACTGTTCGATCGACTAGGACTGCATCGAAGTTGGCTGAATTGTATGTTAAGTGGATAGTTCGTTTCCATGGTATTCCGAAGAGTATAGTGAGCGATCGAGACCCATTGTTCACTAGTGGATTTTGGAAGAGCTTCCAGGAAGTTTTGGGAACCGAGTTGTGTTCGAGTACGGCTTATCATCCCCAAACAGATGGTCAGACCGAGAGAGTCAATCGGGTTTTGGAAGATCTCTTGAGAGCATGTGTTTTGGATTTCGGAGGATCATGGGAAGATCACCTTCATTTGGTGGAGTTTGCATATAATAACAGTTATCAGTCTAGCATTGGTATGGCACCATATGAAGCCTTGTATGGAAGACCGTGTAACTCTCCGACATGTTGGTTGGAAGCTGGAGAAAAGCTGATGCTTGGGCCAGAGATGATGCGTCAGACTTCGGATTGCATAGAAATCATTCGGCAACGAATGAAGGCAGCCCAGGATCGTCGGAAGAGTTACGCAGACAAACGTCGAAAGGATTTGGAGTTCGACGTAGGAGATATGGTTTTTGTGAAGATTTCTCCACTGAAGAATGTTATTCGATTCGGGAAGAAAGGAAAGTTGACTCCGAGATTTGTTGGACCATTCCCGATTATCGAGCGAATTGGAAAGCTCGCTTATAGATTGGAGTTACCAGAAAAGATGGCGGGTGTGCACAATGTTTTTCATGTATCTTATCTACGGAAGTATGTGCACGACTCAAATACGTTGGTTTCTGCTGATAGCTGTGAAGATTTGGAGGTTGATCTAGTGGTTACGAGACCTCATAAGCCGCTTCGTGTTGTTGAAACCGACACGAAACAGCTTTGAAGGAAGACGATTACGTTGCTCAAGATACAATGGAGTGATGATGTTAATGACTGCACATGGGAGGAGGAAGAGAGGATGAAGGAAGCTCATCCTGAACTCTTCGAGGTATGGCCCTAAGGTGTCGTGGCATCTCATGAATTTGTAACTTGTTCTAATCGTAGAATTCTGCATGCTAGGATAGAAATTGGATGCATGGTTTGTTGATTGCTATGGATGGTAGGCATGCAGAATAGTTTTGGTTGCTCTTGTTTGTTTGGAATTTCAGGGGCGAAATTCCTAAGGGGGAGAGAATGTAACGACCCGTATTTTGCGTGTCGATATAATCGTAGAATTATTAGGTCGTTAGTGTTGTTTATGTTCTCCTTAGCCTTAGTCGTATGGGAGGTTAACTCGTATAGGGATAGGTCGTGTACGAGTTACGAGATATGGGTTTCTGACCGACCTATAGAAATGAGCGACTTAAGTTGGGACAGGTTAGCGACCTAGTAGTTGTAGTGAGTGTTAGCTCGTGCAGGTTTTGGCTCGGAGGAGAGACCTAAGGAATTGACCGAGTTAAGGTTAGTATGCGACCTATAGGAAGAGACGACCTAAGAGTTAATGGCTAAGAGGTTCTGACGACCTAAGGGAGTTAGGTCGTGGACGACCTAGCAGCTAGGATGATGGTAGGAATGAGCGACCTAGTGATTTTCGTGTTAGGATAGGTCGTAAGCGACCTAAGGGTGCTGGGTCGATTTGAGTTTAGGTCGGTAGGGTCTTAGGTCGCAAGGAAAGTTAGGTCGCATGAGTGTTTAGGTCGTGAGTGGTCTTTTAGGTAGGTGGAGCGACCTACGGGTTATGAGCAACCTAGTGGTAGGCGACCTACGAAAATATAGCGACCTATAGAATGGCGACCTAAGGAAGATAGGTCGTTAAGCGACCTAAGGGGAGTAGTTAGGTCGGTAGGCTAGTTAGGTCGTGTATGTTGTTAGGTCGCGTAAAGGCCTGGGAAGTTAGGTCGTTGACTCGGCATTTAGTTAGATCAGCATCGAGATAGGTCGGCCGTGTTTGTTAGCTCGTATGTTTCTGGGTTGGTTAGGCCGTTAGGTCGTTGGAGTGTATAGGTCGGCAGCGACCTATGTTAGGTCGGAGTTTTTAGGTCGGCAACGACCTAAGTCTGGGCGACCTAAGGGTGATTTCAGCCTATAAATAGAGGGGTTTGGCTCACTTTTTGGCACCGGTTTTTGAAGCGACGAAGTGCTGCCATTTTGGAAACTCGACTACAACATTTTCTTCACTTCTTTCTCTACTTCAATCTTGTGCTAACATCCGTCAAGATCTAAGATCAAGATCGAAGATTGAAGAGCCAAAGTTGAAGATCTTCATCCGACGAAGCTAGATTTCACCATTTCAAGCGAGATTTCGACGAATCAAGCTTGAATACTTGCTGTCCAGATCTTTAGTTGATAGTTGTTGAAGTGTTTGGGTGATTCGGTGAGTGGTAGTTATCTCTCACGCGGACCCAAAGGAGTATATTGGATTGGTGGCTTGTTTGAGTGTTAAAGTTAGAGATTTCATGCATTTTTCTTAGTTCCAAGACTAGATTCATTACTTTTGAAGATGTTTACCTGTGCAAGTTCAATTAACAAGTTATAGAGACAAAACCCACGTTTTATATTTGATAGATCTATGCTAAAATCCATGATTTCATATATGTTAGACTTATGCTCATTTATTTACGAAATTGCCATTATAGTTGATGTTGCTTGATTAGATCTTGTTTGAATGCTTGATTGTTTGGATGTATGATTGATTTGATTGTCTCGAGTTAGCTTGTAGTTGATTTGGGACAAGATGGTTGAAGATGATTCAAAAGCTAAGTGGAAAGGCTCTTGAATGGTGAAAGCTGCTGTGGCATATGAAGCGGATGATGAAGCTCATATGGATGGGTTCGAGGACTTTGCTATAGTTAGTGGAAGCGAAGTATGATGACGAAATAGACTTTGCCATGATATGTTGAGGCGAAGTATGATGATGAGATGGACTTTGCTAAGATGCGTTGGAGCAAAGCATGATGTGGAAGCCTTGGTTTAATCTAGACGGGATCATCCCAAGCATGTTGATTACTCGATGATGCGGTTCGAGTTGGTGGATAATGGTGGGCTCGAGAGGTGCTTGAGCTATAATGGGAATACTCGTCGAGGAGGATGACTAGAAGGCTGAGATCTTATCGTTATTGAAGGTTCTAGCAAGCTCAAAACAAGAGTACGTTGGGTAGATCTGTTATACCCAGGCGCAGGTCATGATGACGTGCTAGTACTCTGGGTAGATCCGTTATACCTAGGCACGGGTCACGGTGACGTGCGGAGTTATGTCTAGAACCGGGTTGCCATTAGCCCTTGACGGATGGTTGAAAGATGAGTTGGTCATTCAATTAACGATAAAATCAAGGCAATGATAGCAGTGATAGCCAGAGTCATGGATGTTTGGTTGTAACATCATTCGGTCTCAAGAGCGGTGTTTTCTGGGTGCTTATCTGATCTTGGTTTAGGCCTTGGGGGTTTGTATTTGGAAAACATCGACTTTGACTAGAGTGATTATTGCTTTACTTTATTTATCTGCTTTGCTATGCTTGCTTCTCCTTAGTGTATGTCTGGGGGGCTATCACTATAGAAAGAGGTGGAGTGGGATGATTTGGGTTCCTATTCCTTTTATCCTTTATGTTCCTTTGGTATGTTTGATAGTTGATTTACTGCTCACTAAGACTGTTGTCTGACTCAAGGTTTTATGTCTCCTCTTATTACCTTGGGCTGTTCATCCATGTTTGGGATGGGCAGACTAGGTGACAGGTGGCAGGTGCTGATCTTAGTGGCTCACGCTAATGATGACGAAGACGAGCAGGAGGCTTTACATATTATTTTCATATTCCATGTACTGGATATTCCGCTGATTGTTGATTACTCTGAGTGCTATGTAGTGAGGCTTCTTGTATTCATGATTCAGACCATGTATGATGATATTATGATTAGATGATAATATTCTGTTCTATGGGAGCTTCACTAGATTATATTTCTCTATTGTATTTTATCCATGCGCTGTGAGTTTTACGATAGAGTTTGATATTTTTACCTTACCCTGACAATCGTCAATGGCTGCCTGGCACACTTTCAGCGCACTATTTCCCTATTTCCGTGCGGGAGTCATGGGCAGTCGTCAAATGTTACAGGAGCCATAACATGTCAAAACGAAGTCCTTGATGAGTTCTACGGCTTTGACAGCTTTCAGCCGTCAACGGATAGATTAATGCCCAAAAAGGACAACCCGAATCTCAATCGGGTGTCGTAAGTTTTTTACCCTTCGTTTTTTTGACACGTGGATTTTTACGGGAAAACGGGATTACTGTGGCTGGTCTTCGATTTACCATCATTGGAGAGTGGTGCACTATGGTACTGTTCTGTTTCAAATCCATGCACGCATTTCTAAAAGTCGTACGACACAGTTTCTCCATTTCGGACGGATGTTGCACCTTGCACCGTGGATGGTGCACCCTGTAGATATCAATTATTCGGACGGCCATGACTTCTGGCTCGTTTAGAGTTACGGGAGCCATAACCTGTCAAAACGAAGGACTCGATGAGTTCTACGGCTTTGACAGCTTCCAGCCATCAACGGATAGATTAATGCCCAAAAAGGACAACCCGAATCTCAATCGGGTCACGTAAGTTTTTTACCCTTCGTTTTCACGTAAGTTTTTTACCCTTCGTTTTTTCGACACGTGGATTTTTATGGTAAAACAGAATTACGGTGGTTGGTCTTCGATTTACCATCGCTGGAGAGTGGTTCACCATGGTACTGTTCTCTTTCAAATCATGGCATGCATTTCTAAAAGTCGTACGGCACTGTTTCGCCATTTCGGACGGATGTTGCACCTTGCACCGTGGATGTTGCACCCTGTAGATATGATTATTCGGACGGCCATAACTTCTGGCTCGTTTAGAGTTATGGGAGCCATAACCTGTCAAAACGAACGCCTCGATGAGTTCTACGGCTTTGACAGCTTTCAACCATCAACGGATAGATTAATGCCCAAAAAGGACAACCTGAATCTCAATCGGGTCTCGTAAGTTTTTTACCCTTCGTTTTTTCGACACGTCGATTTTTACGGTAAAACGGGATTACCGTGGCTGGTCTTCGATTTACCATCGCTGGATAGTGGTGCACTATAGTACTATTCTGTTTCAAATCCATGCACACATTTCTAAAAGTCGTACGGCACTGTTTCGCCATTTCGGACGGATGTTGCACCTTGCACCGTGGATGTTGCACCCTGTAGATATCGATTATTCGGGCGGCCATAATTTCTGGCTCGTTTAGAGTTACGGGAGCCATAACATGTCAAAACGAAGGCCTCGATGAGTTCTACGGCTTTGACAGCTTTCACCCGTCAACGGATAGATTAATGCCCAAAAAGGACAACCCGAATCTCAATCGGGTCTCGTAAGTTTTTTACCCTTCGTTTTTTTGACACGTGGATTTTTACGGTAAAACGGGATTACTATGGCTGGTCTTCGATTTACCATCATTGGAGAGTGGTGCACTATGGTACTGTTCCGTTTAAAATCCATGCACGCATTTCTAAAAGTCGTACGACACTGTTTCTCCATTTCGGACAGATGTTGCACCTTGCACCATGGATGTTGCACCATGTAAATATCGATCGTTCGGACAGCCATGACTTCTGGCTCGTTTAGAGTTACGGGAGTCATAACCTATCAAAACGAAGGCCTCAATGAGTTCTTCGGCTTTCACAGCTTTCAGCCATCAACGGATAGATTAATGCCCAAAAAGGACAAACCGAATCTCAGTCGGGTCTCGTAAGTTTTTTACCCTTCGTTTTTTCGACACGTGTATTTTTACGGTAAAACGGGATTACCTTGGCTGGTCTTCAATTTACCATCTCTAGAGAGTGGTGCACCATGGTACCATTCTGTTTCAAATCCATGCACGCATTTCTAAATGTCGTACGGCACTGTTTCGCCATTTCGGACGGATGTTGCACCTTGCACCGTGGATGTTGCACCCTGTAGATATCGATTATTCGGACGGCCATAACTTATGGCTCGTTTAGAGTTACGGGAGCTATAACCTGTCAAAAAGAAGGCCTCGATGAGTTCTACGGCTTTGACAGCTTTCAGCCGTCAACGGATAGATTAATACCCAAAAAGGACAACCCGAATCTCAATCGGGTCCCGTAAGTTTTTTACCCTTTGTTTTTTTGACACGTGAATTTTTACGGTAAAATGGGATTACTGTGGCTGGTCTTCGATTTACCATCATTGGAGAGTGGTGCACTATGGTGCTGTTCCGTTTCAAATCCATGCACGCATTTCTAAAAGTCGTACGACACTGTTTCTCCATTTCGAACGGAAGTTGCACCTTGCACCGTGGATGCTGCACCCTGTAAATATCGATTATTCGGATGGCCATGACTTCTGCCTCGCTTAGAGTTACGGGAGCCATAACCTGTCAAAACGAAGGCCTCGATGAGTTCTGCGGCTTTGACAGTTTCCAGCCATCAACGGATAGATTAAAGCCCATAAAGGACAACCCGAATCTCAATCGGGTCTCGTAAGTTTTTTACCCTTCGTTTTTTCGACACGTGGATTTTTACGGTAAAACGGGATTACGGTGGCTGGTCTTCGATTTACCATCGCTGGAGAGTGGTTCACCAAGGTACTGTTCTCTTTCAAATCCATGCACGCATTTTTAAAAGTCGTACGACACTGTTTCGCCATTTCGGATGGATGTAGCACCTTGCACCGTGGATGTTGCACCCTGTAGATATCGATTATTCGGACGGCAATAACTTCTGGCTTATTTAGAGTTACGGGAGCCATAACCTGTCAAAGGCCTCGATGAGTTCGACGGCTTTGACAGCTTTCAGCCGTCAACGGATAGATAATGCCCAAAAAGGACAAGCCGAATCTCAATCGGGTCTCGTGAGTTTTTTACCCTTCGTTTTTTTGACACGTAGATTTTTACGGTAAAATGGGATTACTGTGGCTGTTCTACGATTTACCATCATTGGAGAGTGGTGCACTATGGTACTGTTCCGTTTCAAATCCATGCACGCATTTCTAAAGGACGTACGGCACTGTTTCTCCATTTCGGACGGAAGTTGCAACTTGCATCGTGGATGTTGCACCCTGTAGATATCGATTATTCGGACGGCCATAACTTCTGGCTCGTTTAGAGTTACAGGAGCCATAACCTGTCAAAACGAAGGCCTCGATGAGTTCTACGGTTTTGACAGCTTTCAGCCATCAACGGATAGATTATTGCCCAAAAAGGACAACCCGAATCTCAATCGGGTCTCGCAAGTTTTTTACCTTTCGTTTTTTCGACACGTGGATTTTTACGTTAAAACGGGATTACCGTGGATGGTCTTCGATTTACCATCGCTGGAGAGTGGTGCACCATGGTACTATTCTGTTTCAAATCCATGCACGCATTTCTAAAAGTCGTACGGCACTGTTTCGCCATTTCGTACGGATGTTGACCTTGCACCGTGGATGTTGCACCCTGTAGATATCGATTATTCAGGCGGCCATAACTTCTGGCTCGTTTAGAGTTACGGGAGCCATAACTTGTCAAAAAAAAGGCCTCGATGAGTTCTACGGCTCTGACAGCTTTCAGCCATCAACGGATAGATTAATGCCCAAAAAGGACAACCCGAATCTCAATCGGGTCTCGTAAGTTTTTTACCCTTCATTTCTTTGACACGTGGATTTTTAAGGTAAAACGGAATTACTGTGGCTGGTATTCGATTTACCATCGCTGGAGAGTGGTGCACTATGGTACTGTTCCATTTCAAATCCATGCACACATTTATGAAAGTCGTACGGCACTGTTTCACCATTTCGGACGAATGTTGCACCTTGCACCGTGGATGTTGCACCCTGTAGATATCGATTATTCGGACGACCATAACTTCTGGCTCGTTTAGAGTTACGGGAGCCATAACCTATCAAAACGAAGGCCTCGATGAGTTCTACGGCTATGACAGCCTTCAGCCATCAACTGATAGATTAATGCCCAAAAATGACAACCCGAATCTCAATCGGGTCTCGTAAGTTTTTTACCCTTCGTTTTTTTGACACGTGGATTTTTACGGTAAGACGGGATTACCGTGGCTAGACTTCGATTTACCATCGCTGGAGAGTGCTGCACCATGGTACTGTTTCGTTTCAAATCCATGCACGCATTTCTAAAAGTCGTACGGCACTGTTTCGCCATTTCGGATGGATGTTGCACCTTGCACCGTGATTGTTGCACCCTGTAGAGATCGATTATTCGGACGGCCGTAATTTCTGGCTCGTTTAGAGTTACGGGAGCCATAACCTGTCGAAACGAAGGCCTCGATAAATTGTACGGCTTTGACAGCCTTCTGCCGTCAACTGATAGATTAATGCCCAAAAAGTACAATCCGAATCTCAATCGGGTCTCGTAAGTTTTTTACCCTTCGTTTTTTTGACACGTGGAATTTTACGGTAAAACGTGATTATTGTGGCTGGTCTTCGATTTACCATCAATGGAGAGTGGTGCACTATGGTACTGTTCCATTTCAAATCCATTCATGCATTTCTTAAAGTCGTACGACACTGTTTCACCATTTCGGACGAAGTTGCACCTTGCATCATGGATGTTGCACCCTGTAGATATCGATTATTCGGACGGCCATAACTTCTGGCTCGTTTAGAGTTACGGGATCCATAACCTTTCAAAACGAAGCCCTCGATGAGTTCTACGGTTTTGATAGCTTTCAGCCATCAACGGATAGATTAATGCCCAAAAAGGACAACCCGAATATCAATCGGGTCTCGTAGGTTTTTTATCCTTCGTTTTTTCGACACGTGGATTTTTACTTTAAAACGGGATTACCGTGGCTGGTCTTCGATTTACGATCGCTGGAGAGTGGTGCACCATGGTATTGTTCTGTTTCAAATCTATGCACACATTTCTAAAAGTCGTACGGCACTGTTTTGCCATTTCGGACGGATGTTGCACCTTGCAACGTGGATGTTGCACCCTGTAGATATCGATTATTCAGACGGCCATAACTTCTGCCTCGTTTAGAGTTACGAGAGCCATAACCTGTCAAAACGAAGGCCTCGATGAGTACTACGGCTTTGACAGCTTTCATCCGTCAAAGGATAGATTAATGCCCAAAAAGGACAACCCGAATCTCAATCGGGTCTCGTAAGGTTTTTACCCATCGTTTTTTTGACACGTGGATTTTTACGGTAAAACGGAATTACTGTGGCTGGTCTTCGTTTTACCATCGCTGGAGAGTGGTGCACTATGGTACTATTCCGTTTTAAATCCATGCACACATTTCTAAAAGTCGTACGACACTGTTTCGCCATTTCGGACGGATGTTGCACCTTGCACCGTGGATGTTGCACCCTGTAGATATCGATTATTCGGACGGCCATAACTTCTGGCTCGTTTAGAGTTGCGGGAGCCATAACCTGTCAAAACGAAGGCCTCGATGAGTTCTACGGCTTCGACGGCTTTCAGCCGTCAACAGATAGATTAATTCCCAAAAATGACAACCCGAATCTCAATCGGGTCCCGTAAGTTTTTTACCCTTTTTTTTTCGACACGTGGATTTTTGCGGTAAAACGGGATTACCGTGGCTGGTCTTCGATTTACCATCGCTGGAGAGTGGTGCACCATGGCACTATTCCGTTTCAAATCCATGCACGCATTTTTAAAAGTCTCACGGCGCTGTTTCGCCATTTCGGACGGATGTTGCACCTTGCACCGTGGATGTTGCACCCTGTAGATATCGATTATTCGGACGGCCATAACTTCTGGCTCGTTTAGAGTTGCGGGAGCCATAACCTGTCAAAACGAAGGCCTCGATGAGTTCTACAGCTTCGATGGCTTTCAGCCGTCAATAGATAGATTAATGCCCAAAAAGGACAACCCGAATCTCAATCGGGTCCCGTAAGTTTTTTACCCTTTGTTTTTTCGACACGTGAATTTTTACGGTAAAACGGGATTACCGTGGCTGGTCTTCAATTTACCATCGCTGGAGAGTGGTGCACCATGGTACTGTTCCGTTTCAAATCCATGCACGCATTTTTAAAAGTCGCACGACACTGTTTCGCCATTTCGGACGGATGTTGCACCTTGCACCGTGGATGTTGCACCCTGTAGATATCGATTATTCGGACGGACATAACTTCTAGCTCGTCTAGAGATACGGGAGCCATAACCTGTCAAAACGAAGGCCTCAATGAGTTCTACGGCTTTGACAGCCTTCAACCGTCAACGGATAGATTAACGCCCAAAAACGACAACCCGAATCTCAATCGGGCCTCGTAAGTTTTTTACCCTTCGTTATTTTGATCCGTGGATTTTTACGGTAAAAGGAATTACTATGGCTGGTCTTCGATTTACCATCGCTGGAGAGTGGTGCACTATGGTACTGTTCCGTTTCAAATCCATGCACACATTTCTAAAAGTCGTACGGCACTGTTTCGCCATTTCGGACGGATTTTGCACTTACCACCGTGGATGTTGCACCCTGTAGATATCGATTATTCGAATGGCCATAACTTCTGGCTCGTTTAGAGTTACGGGAGCCATAACCTGTCAAAACGAAGGGCTCGATGAGTTCTACGGCTTTAACAGCCTTCAGCCGTCAACGGATAGATTAATGCCCAAAAAGGACAAGCCGAATCTCAATCGGGTCTCGTAAGTTTTTTACCCTTCGTTTTTTTGACACGTGGATTTTTATGGTAAAACGTGAATATTGTGGCTGGTCTTCGATTTACCATCATTGGAGAGTGGTGCACTATGGAACTGTTCCGTTTCAAATCCATGCACGCATTTCTAAAAGTCGTACGACACTGTTTCTCCCTTTCGGACGGAAGTTGCACCTTGCATCGTGGATGTTGAACCCTGTAGATATCGTTTATTCGGACGGCCATAACTTCTGGCTCGTTTAGAGTTACGTTATCCATAACCTGTCAAAATGAAGGCCTCGATGAGTTCTACGGTTTTGACAGCTTTCAACCATTAACGGATAGATTAATGCCCAAAAAGGACAATTCGAATCTCAATCGGGTCTCGTAAATTTTTTATCCTTCGTTTTTTCGACCCGTGGATTTTTACTTTAAAACGGGATTACCGTGGCTGGTCTTCGATTTACCATCGCTGGAGAGTGGTGCACCATGGTACTGTTCTGTTTCAAATCCATGCACACATTTCTAAAAGTCGTACGGCACTGTTTCGCCATTTCGGACGGATGTTGCACCTTGCAACGTGGATGTTGCACCCTGTAGATATCGATTATTCAGACGGCCATAATTTCTGGCTCGTTTAGAGTTACGGGAGCCATAACCTGTCAAAACGAAGGCCTCGATGAGTTCTATGGCTTTGACAGCTTTCAGCCATCAACGGATAGATTAATTCCCAAAAAGGACAACCCGAATCTCAATCGGGTCTCGTAAGTTTTTTACCCTTCGTTTTTTCGACACGTGGATTTCTGCGGTAAAACGGGATTACGGTGGCTGGTCTTCGATTTGCCATCGCTGGAGAGTGGTGCACCATGGTACTGTTCCGTTTCAAATTCATGCACGCATTTCTAAAAGTCGTACGGCACTGTTTCGCGATTTCGGACAGATGTTGCACCTTGCACCGTGGATGTTGCACCCTGTAGATATCGATTATTCGGACGGCCATAACTTCTGGCTCGTTTAGAGTTACGGGAGCCATAACCTGTCAAAACAAAGGCCTCGATGAGTTCTACGGCTTTGACAGCTTTCAGCCATCATCGGATAGATTAATGCCCAAAAAGGACAACCCGAATCTCAATCGGGTCTCGTCAGTTTTTTACCCTTCGTTTTTTCGACACGTGGAATTTTACGGCAAAACGGGATTACCATGGCTGGTCTTCGATTTACCATCGCTGGAGAGTGGTTTACCATGGTACTGTTCCGTTTCAAATCCATGCACGCATTTCTAAAAGTCGTACGGCGTTTCGCCATTTCGGACGGATGTTGCACCTTGCACCGTGGATGTTGCACTCTGTAGATATCGATTATTCGGACGGCCATAACTTCTGGCTTGTTTAGAGTTATGGGAGGCATAACCTGTCAAAACGAAGGCATCGATGAGTTCTACGACTTTGACAGCTTTCAGCAGTCAACGGATGGATTAATGCCCAAAAAGGACAACCCGAATCTCAATCAGGTCTCGTAAGTTTTTTACCCTTCGTATTTTCGACACGTGGATTTTTACGGTAAAACGGGGTTACTTTGGCTGGTCTTCGATTTACCATCGCTGGAGAGTGGTGCACCATTGTACTGTTCCATTTCAAATCCATGCACGCATTTCTAAAAGTCGTACGGCACCGTTTCGCCATTTCGGACGGATGTTGCACCTTGCACCGTGGATCTTGCACCCTGCAGATATCGATTATTCGGCCAACCATAACTTCTGGCTCGTTTAGAGTTACGGGAGCCACAACCTGTCAAAATGAAGGCCTCGATGAGTTCTATGGCTTTGACAGCTTTCACCCGTCAACGGATGGATTAATGCCAAAAAAGGACAACCCGAATCTCAATTGGGTCTCGTAAGTTTTTTACCCTTCGTTTTTTCGACACGTGGATTTTTACGGTAAAACGGGGTTACTGTGGATGGTATTCGATTTACCATCGCTGGAGAGTGGTGCACCATTGTACTGTTTCGTTTCAAATCCATGCACACATTTCTAAATGTCGTACGACACTGTTTCGCCATTTCGGACGGATGTTGCACCTTGCACCGTGGATGTTGCACCCTGTAGATATCGATTATTCGGACGGCCATAACTTCTGGCTCGTTTAGAGTTATGGGAGCCATAACCTGTCAAAACGAAGTCCGCGATGAGTTCTACGGCTTTGAAAGCTTTCGGCCGTCAACGGATAAATTAATGGCCAAAAAGGACAACCCGAACTCAATCGGGTCTCGTTAGATTTTTACCCTTTCTTTTTTCGACACGTGGAATTTTACGGTAAAACGGGATTACGGTGGCTGGTCTTCGATTTACCATCGCTGGAGAGTGGTGCACCATGGTACTGTTCCATTTCAAATCCATGCACGCATTTCTAAAAGTCGTACGGCACTGTTTCGCCATTTTGGACGGATGTTGCACCTTGCACCGTGGATGTTGCACCCTGTAGACATCGATTATTCGGACGCCCATAACTTCTGGCTCGTTTAGAGTTACGGGAGCCATAACCTGTCAAAACGAAGGCCTCGATGAGTTCTACGGCTTTGACAGCTTCCAACCGTCAACGGAAAGATTAATGCCCAAAAAGGACAACCCGAATCTCAATCGGGTCTCGTAAGTTTTTTACCCTTCGTTTTTTCGACACGTGGATTTTTACGGTAAAACGGGATTACGGTGGCTGGTCTTCGATTTACCATCGCTGGAGAGTGGTGCACCATGGTACCATTCCGTTTCAAATCCATGCACGCATTTCAAAAAGTCGGACGACACTGTTTCGCAATTTCGGACGGATGTTGCACCTTGCACCGTGGATGTTGCACCCTGTAGATATCGATTATTCGGACGGCCATAACTTCTGGCTCGTTTAGAGTTACTGGAGGCATAACCTGTCAAAACGAAGGCCTCGATGAGTTCTACGGCTTTGACAGCTTTCAGCCATCAACGGATGGATTAATGCCCAAAAAGGACAACCCGAATCTCAATCAGGTCTTGTAAGTTTTTTACCCTTCGTTTTTTCGACACGTGGATTTTTACGGTAAAACGGGATTACGGTGGCTGGTCTTCGATTTACCATCGCTGGAGAGTGGTGCACCATGGTACCGTTCCGTTTCAAATCCATGCACGCGTTTTAAAAAGTCGGACGACACTGTTTCGCAATTTCGGACGGATGTTGCACCTTGCACCGTGGATGTTGCACCCTGTAGATATCGATTATTCGGACGGCCATAACTTCTGGCTCGTTTAGAGTTACGGGAGGCATAACCTGTCAAAATGAAGGCCTCGATGAGTTCTACGGCTTTGGCAGCTTTCAGCCATCAACGGACAGATTAATGCCCAAAAAGGACAATCCGAATCTCAATCGGGTCTCGTAAGTTTTTTACCCTTCGTTTTTTCGACACGTGGATTTTTACTGTAAAACGGGATTACGGTGGATGGTCTTTTATTTACCATCGCTGGAGAGTGGTGCACCATGGTACTATTCCGTTTCAAATCCATGCACGCATTTCTAAAAGACGTACGACACCGTTTCGCCATTTCGGACGGATGTTGCATCTTGCACCGTGGATGTTGCACCATGTAGATATCGATTATTCGGACGGCCATAACTTCTGGCTCGTTTAGATTTACGGGAGCCATAACTTGTCAAAACAAAGGCCTCGATGAGTTTTACGGATTTGACAGCTTTCAGCCGTCAATGGATAGATTAATGCCCAAAAGGACAACCCGAATGTCAATCGGGTCTCGTAAGTTTTTTACCCTTCGTTTTTTCGACGCGTGGATTTTTACGGTAAAACGGGATTACGGTGGCTGGTCTTTGATTTACCATCGCTGGAGAGTGGTGCACCATGTTACTGTTCCGTTTCAAATCCATGCACGCATTTCTAAAAGTCGTACGACACCGTTACGCCATTTCGGACGAATGTTGCTCCTTGCACCGTGGATGTTGCACCCTGTAGATATCGATTATTCGGACAGCCATAACTTCTGGCTCGTTTAGAGTTACGGGAGGCGTAACCTATCAAAACGAAGGCCTTGATGAATTCTACGGCTTTTGCAGCTTTCAGCCATCAACGGATAGATTAATGCCCAAAAAGAACAACCCGAATCTCAATCGGGTCTCGTAAGTTTTTTACCCTTCGTTTTTTCGACGCGTGGATTTTTACGTTAAAACGGGATTACGGTGGCTGGTCTTTGATTTACCATCGCTGGAGAGTGGTGCACCATGTTACTGTTCCGTTTCAAATCCATGCACGCATTTCTAAAAGTCGTACGACACCGTTACGCCATTTCGGACGAATGTTGCTCCTTGCACCGTGGATGTTGCACCCTGTAGATATCGATTATTCGGACGGCCATAACTTCTGGCTCGTTTAGAGTTACGGGAGGCGTAACCTATCAAAACGAAGGCCTCGATGAATTCTACGGCTTTTGCAGCTTTCAGCCATCGACGGATAGATTAATGCCCAAAAAGAACAACCCGAATCTCAATCGGGTCTCGTAAGTTTTTTACCCTTCGTTTTTTCGACGCGTGGATTTTTACGGTAAAACGGGATTACGTTGGCTGGTTTTCGATTTACCATCGCTGGAGAGTGGTGCACCATGGTACTGTTCCGTTTCAAATCCATGCACGCATTTCTAAAAGTCGTACGACACTGTTTCGCCATTTCGGACGGATGTTGCACCTCGCACCGTGGATGTTGCTCCCCGTAGATATCGATTATTCGGACGACCATAACTTCTGGCTCGTTTAGAGCAACGGGGGGCATAACCTGCCAAAACGAAGGCCTCGATGTGTTCTACGTCTTTGACAGCTTTCAGCCGTCAGCGGATAGATTAATGCCCAAAAAGGATAACCCGAATGTTAATCGGGTCTCGTAAGTTTTTTACCCTTCATTTTTTCGACACGTGGATTTTTACGGTAAAACGGGATTATGGGGGCTGGTCTTCGATTTACCATCGCTGGAGAGTGGTCCACCATGGTACTGTTCTGTTTCAAATCCATGCACGCATTTCTAAAAGTCGTACGGCACTGTTTCGCCATTTCGGACGGATGTTGCGCCTTGCACCGTGGATGTTGCACCCTGTAGATATCGATTATTCGGACGGCCATAACTTCTGGCTCGTTTAGAGTTACGGGAGGCATAACCAGTCAAAACGAAGGCCTCGATGACTTCTACGGCTTTGATAGCTTTCAGCCGTCAATGGATAGATTAATGCCCTAAAAGGACAACCTGAATCTCAATCGGGTCACGTAAATTTTTTACCCTTCGTTTTTTCGACACGTGGATTTTTACGGTAAAATGGGATTACGGTAGCTGGTCTTCGATTTACCATCGCTGGAGAGTGGTGCACCATGGTACTGTTCCGTTTCAAATCCATGCATGCATTTCTAAAAGTCGTACGGCACTGTTTCGCCATTTCGGACGGATGTTGCACCTTGCACCGTGGATGTTGCACCATGTAGATATCGACTATTCGAACGGCCATAACTTCTGGCTCGTTTAGAGTTACGGGAGGCATAACCTATCAAAACGAAGGCCCCGATGAGTTCTACGGCTTTGACCGCTTTTAGCCATCAACGGATAGTTTAATGCCCAAAAAGGACAACCCGAATGTCAATCGGGTCTCGTAAGTTTTTTACCCTTCGTTTTTTCGACACGGTGATTTTTACGGTAAAACGGGATTACGGTGGCTGGTCTTCGATTTACCATCGTTGGAGAGTGGTGCACCATGGTACTGTTCCGTTTCAAATCCGTGCATGCATATCTAAAAGTCGTACGGCACTGTTTCGCCATTTCGGACGGATGTTGCACCTTGCACCGTGGATGTTGCACCCTGTAGATATCGATTATTCGGACAGCCATAACTTCTGGCTCGTTTAGGGTTACGGGAGGCATAACCTGTCAAAACGAAGGCCTTGATGAGTTCTATGGCTTTGACTGCTTTCAGCCGTCAACGGATAGATTAATACCCAAAAAGGACAACCCGAATGTCAATCGGGTCTCGTAAGTTTTTTACCCTTCGTTTTTTCGACACGTGGAATTTTACGATAAAACAGGATTACGGTGGATGGTCTTCGATTTCCCATCGCTGGAGAGTGGTGCACCATGGTACTGTTCCGTTTCAAATCCATGCACGCATTTCTAAAAGTCATACGACACTGTTTCGCCATTTCGGACGGATGTTGCACCTTGCACCGTGGATGTTGCACCCTGTGGATATCGATTATTCGGACGGCCATAACTTCTGGCTCGTTTAGAGTTACGGGAGGCATAACCGGTCCAAATGAAGGCCTCGATGAGTTCTACGGCTTTGACAGCTTTCAGCCCTCAACGGATAGGTTAATGCCCAAAAAGGACAACCCGAATGTCAATCGGGTCTCGCAAGCTTTTTACACTTCGTTTTTTCGACATGTGGATTTTTACGGTAAAACGGGATTACGGGGGCTGGTCTTCGATTTACCAGCGCTGGAGAGTGGTGCACCATGGTATTGTTCTGTTTCAAATCCATGCACGCATTTCTAAAAGTCGTACGGCACTGTTTCGCCATTTCGGATGAATGTTGCACCTTGCACCGTGGATGTTGCACCCTGTAGATATCGATTATTCGGACGGCCATAACTTCTGGCTCGTTTAGAGTTACGGGCGGCATAATCTGTCAAAAGGAAAGCCTCGATGAGTTCTACGGCTTTGACAGCTTTCAGCCGTCAACGGATAGATTAATGCCCAAAAAGGACAACCCGAATGTCAATCGGGTCTCGTAAGTTTTTTACCCTTCGTTTTTTCGACCCGTGGATTTTTACGGTAAAACGGTATTACGGTGGCCGGTCTTCGATTTACCATCGCTGGAGAGTGGTGCACCATAGTACTGTTCCGTTTAAAATCCATGCACCCATTTCTAAAAGTCGTACGGCACCGTTTTGCCATTTCGGGCGGTTGTTGCACCTTGCACCGTGGATGTTGCACCGTGTAGATATCGATTATTCGGACGGCATAACTTCTGGCACGTTTAGAGTTACGGGAGGCATAACCTGTCAAAACGAAGGCCTCGATGAGTTCTACGGCTTTGACCGCTTTCAGCCATCAACGGATAGATTAATACCCAAAAAGGACATCCCGAATGTCAATCGGGTCTCGTAAGTTTATTACCCTTCGTTTTTTCGACGCGTGGATTTTTACGGTTGAACGGGATTTCGGTGGCTGGTCTTCGATTTACCATCGTTGGAGAGTGGTGCACCATGGTACTGTTCCGTTTCAAATCCATGCACGCATTTCTAAAAGTCATACGACACTGTTTCGCCATTTCGGACGGATGTTTCACCTTGCACCGTGGATGTTGCACCCTGTAGATATCAATTATTCGGATGGCCATAACTTCTGGCTCGTTTAGAGTTACGGGAGGCATAACCTGTCGAAACGAAGGCCTCGATGAGTTCTATGGCTTTGGCAGCTTTCAGCCGTCAACGGATAGATTAATGCCCAAAAAGAAAAACCCGAATCTCAATCGGGTCTCGTAAGTTTTTTACCCTTCGTTTTTTCGACACGTGGATTTCTGCGGTAAAACGGGATTACGGTGGCTGGTCTTCGATTTGCCATCGCTGGAGAGTGGTGCACCATGGTACCGTTCCATTTCAAATCCATGCACGCATTTCTAAAAGTCGTACGGCACTGTTTCGCCATATCGGACGGATGTTGCACCTTGCACCGTGGATGTTGTGCCCTGTAGATATCGATTATTCGGACGGCCATAACTTCTGGCTCGTTTGGAGTTACGAGAGGCATAACCTGTCAAAAAGAAGGCCTCGATGAGTTCTACGGCTTTGACAGCTTTCAGCCGTCAACAGATAGATTAATGCCTAAAAAGGACAACCCAAATGTCAATCGGGCCTCGTAAGTTTTTTACCCTTCGTTTTTTCGACACGTGGAATTTTACGGTAAAACGGGATTACGGTGGCTGGTCTTCGATTTACCATCGCTGGAGAGTGGTGCACCATGGTACTGTTCCGTTTCAAATCCATGCACGCATTTCTAAAAGTCGTACGGCACTGTTTCGCCATTTCGGACGGATGTTGCACCTTGCACCGTGAATGTTGCACCCTGTAGATATCGATTATTCGGACGGCCATAACTTCTGGCTCATTTAGTGTTACGGGAGGCATTACCTGCCAAAACGAAGTCCTCGATGAGTTCTACGACATTGACAGCTTTCAGCCATCAACGGATAGATTAATACCCAAAAACGAAGACCCGAGTGTCAATCGGATCTCGTAAGTTTTTTACCCTTCGTTTTTTCGACACGTGGATTTTTACGGTAAAACGGGATTACGGTGGCTGGTCTTGATTTACCATGGCTGGAGAGTGGTGCACCATGGTACTGTTCTGTTACAAATCCATGCATGCATTTCTAAAAGTCGTACAACACCGTTTCTCCATTTCGGACGGATGTTGCACCTTGCACCGTAGATGTTGCACCCTGTAGATATCGATTATTCGGACGGCCATAAATTCATGCTCGTTTAGAGTTACGGGAGCCATAACCGGTCAAAACGAACGCCTCGATGAGTTCTACGGCTTTGACAGCTTTCAGCCGTCAACGGGTAAATTAATGCCCGAAAAGGACAACCCGAATGTCAATCGGGTCTCGTAAGTTTTTTACCCTTCGTTTTTTCGACAAGTCGATTTTTACGGTAAAACGGGATTACGGTGGCTGGTCTTCGATTTACCACCGCTGGAGAGTAGTGCACCATGGTACTGTTCCGTTTCAAATCCATGCACGCATTTCTAAACGTTGTACGACACTATTTCGCCATTTCGGACGGAGGTTGCACCTTGCACCGTGGATGTTGCACCCTGTAGATATCGATTATTCGGACGGCCATAACTTCTGGCTCGTTTAGAGTTACGGGAGGCATAATCTGTCAAAAGGAAAGCCTCGATGAGTTCTACGGCTTTGACAGCTTTCAGCCGTCAACGGATAGATTAATGCCCAAAAAGGACAACCCGAATGTCAATCGGGTCCCGTAAGTTTTTTACCCTTTGTTTTTTCGACACGTGGATTTTTACGGTAAAACGGGATTACGGTGGCTGGTCTTCGATTTACCATCGCTGGAGAGTGGTGCACCATGGTACTGTTCCGTTTCAAATCCATGCACGCATTTCTAAAAGTCGTACGACACTGTTTTGCCATTTCGGACGGATGTTGCAACTTGCACTGTGGATGTTGCACCCTGTTGATATCGATTATTCGGACAGCCATAACTTCTGGCTCGTTTAGAGTTACGGAAGGCATAACCTATCAAAACGAAGGCCTTGATGAGTTCTATGGCTTTGGCGGCTTTCAGCCATCAACGGATAGATTATTTCCCAAAAAGGACAACCCGAATCTTAATCGGGTCTCGTAAGCTTCTTACCCATCGTTTTTTCGACACGTGCATTTTTACGGTAAAACGGGATTACGGTGGCTGGTCTTCGATTTACCATCGCTGGAGAGTGGTGCACCATGGTACTGTTCCGTTTCAAATCCATGCACGAATTTCTAAAAGTCGTAGGGCACCGTTTCGCCATTTCGGACGGATGTTGCACCTTGCACCGTGGATGTTGCACCATGTAGATATCGATTATTCGGACGGCCATAACTTCTGACTCGTTTAGAGTTACGGGAACCATAACCTTTCAAAACGAAGGCCTCGATGAGTTCTACGGCTTTGATAGCTTTCAGCCGTCAATGGATAGATTGATGCCCAAAAAGGACAACCCGAATGTCAATCGGGTCTCGTAAGTTTTTTACCCTTCGTTTTTTCGACGCGTGGATTTTTACGGTAAAACGGGATTACGGTGGCTGGTCTTCGATTTACCATCGCTGGAGAGTGGTGCACCATGGTACTATTCTGTTTCAAATCCATACACGCATTTCTAAAAGTCGTACGGCACTGTTTCGCCATTTCGGACGGATGTTGCACCTTGCACCGTGGATGTTGCACCTTGTAGATATCGATTATTCGGACGGCCATAACTTCTGGCCCGTTTAGAGTTACGGGAGCCATAACCTGTCAAAACAAAGAACTCGATGAGTTCTACGGCTTTGACAGCTTTCAGCCGTCAACGGATAGATTAATGCCCAAAAAGCAGAACCCGAATGTCAATCGGGTCTCGTAAGTTTTTTACCCTTCGTTTTTTCGACGCGTGGATTTTTACGGTAAAACGGGATAACAGTGGCTGGCCTTCGATTTACCATCGCTGGAGAGTGGTGCACCATGGTACTGTTCCATTTCAAATCCATGCACGTGTTTCTAAAAGTCGGACGACACTGTTTCGCCATTTCAGACGGATGTTGCACCTTGAACCGTGGATGTTGCACCCTGTAGATATCGATTATTCGGACGGCCATAACTTCTGGCTCGTTTAGAGTTACGGGAGGCATAACCTATCATAACGAAGGCCTCGATGAGTTCTACGGCTTTTGCAGCTTTCAGCCTTCAACGGATAGATTAATGCCCAAAAAGGACAACCCGAATCTCAATCGGGTCTCGTAAGTTTTTTACCCTTCGTTTTTTCGACACGTGGATTTTTACGGTAAAACGGGATTACGGTGGATGGTCTTCTATTTACCATCGCTGGAGAGTGGTGCACCATGGTACTATTCCGTTTCAAATCCATTAACGCATTTCTAAAAGTCGTACGACACCGTTTCGCCATTTCGGACGGATGTTGCTCCTTGCACCGTGGATGTTGCACCATGTAGATATCGATTATTCGGACGGCCATAACTTCTGGCTCGTTTAGAGTTATGGGAGCCATAACCAGTCAAAACAAAGGCCTCGATGAGTTCTACGGCTTTGACAGCTTTCAGCCGTCAACGGATTGATTAATGCCCAAAAAGGACAACCCGAATGTCAATCGGGTCTCGTAAGTTTTTTACCCTTCGTTTTTTCGACGCGTGGATTTTTACGGTAAACCGGGATTACGATGGCTGGTCTTCGATTTACCATCGCTAGAGAGTGGTGCACCATGGTACTGTTCCGTTTCAAATCCATGCACGCATTTCTAAAAGTCGTACGACACCGTTTCGCCATTTCGGAAGGATGTTGCTCCTTGCACCGTAGATGTTGCACCCTGTAGATATCGATTATTCGGACGGCCATAACTTCTGGCTCGTTTAGAGTTACGGGAGGCATAACCTATCATAACGAAGGCCTCGATGAGTTCTACGGCTTTTGCAGCTTTCAGCCTTCAACGGATAGATTAATGCCCAAAAAGGACAACCCGAATCTCAATCGGGTCTCGTAAGTTTTTTACCCTTCGTTTTTTCGACGCGTGGATTTTTACGGTAATACGGGATTACGGTGGCTGGTCTTCGATTTACCATCGCTGGAGAGTGGTGCACCATGGTACTGTTCCATTTCAAATCCATGCACGCATTTCTAAAAGTCGTACGGCACTGTTTCGCCATTTCGGACGGATGTTGCACCTTGCACCGTGGATGTTGCACCCTGTAGATATCGATTATTCGGACGCCCATAACTTCTGGCTCGTTTAGAGTTACGGGAGCCATAACCTGTCAAAACGAAGGCCTCGATGAGTTCTACGGCTTTGACAGCTTCCAACCGTCAACGGAAAGATTAATGCCCAAAAAGGACAACCCGAATGTTAATCGGTCTCGTATGTTTTTTACCCTTCGTTTTTTCGACACATGGATTTTTACGGTAAAACGGGATTACGGGGGCTGGTCTTCGATTTACCATCGCTGGAGAGTGGTCCACCATGGTATTGTTTTGTTTCAAATCCATGCACGCATTTCTAAAAGTCGTACGGCACTGTTTCGCCATTTCGGACGGATGTTGCACCTTGCACCGTGGATGTTGCACCATGTAGATATCGATTATTCGGACGACCATAACTTCTGGCTCGTTTAGAGTTACGGGAGGCATAACCTGTCAAAACGGAGGACTCGATGACTTCTACGGCTTTGATAGCTTTCAGCCGTCAACGGATAGATTAATGCCCTAAAAGGACAACCCGAATCTCAATCGGGTCTCGTAACTTTTTTACCCTTCGTTTTTTCGACACGTGGATTTTTACGGTAAAACGGGATTACGGTGGATGGTCTTCTATTTACCATCGCTGTAGAGTGGTGCACCATGGTACTGTTCCGTTTCAAATCCATGCACGCATTTCTAAAAGTCGTACGACACCGTTTCGCCATTTCGGACGGATGTTGCTCCTTGCACCGTGGATGTTGCACCATGTAGATATCGATTATTCGGACGGCCATAACTTCTGGCTCGTTTAGAGTTACGGAAGCCATAACCAGTCAAAACAAAGGCCTCGATGAGTTCTACGGCTTTGACAGCTTTCAGCCATCAACGGATAGATTAATGCCCAAAAAGGACAACCCGAATGTCAATCGGGTCTCGTAAGTTTTTTACCCTTCGTTTTTTCGACGCGTCGATTTTTACGGTAAACCGGGATTACGGTGGCTGGTCTT
The DNA here is from genome assembly GCA_030765085.1 of Allium cepa. Taxonomy (NCBI): domain Eukaryota; kingdom Viridiplantae; phylum Streptophyta; class Magnoliopsida; order Asparagales; family Amaryllidaceae; genus Allium; species Allium cepa. The sequence goes on from CM060930.1 coordinate 249,833,601, forward strand.
CGATTTACCATCGCTGGAGAGTGGTGCACCATGGTACTGTTCCATTTCAAATCCATGCACGCATTTCTAAAAGTCGTACGACACCGTTTCGCCATTTTGGACGGATGTTGCTCCTTGCACCGTAGATGTTGCACCCTGTAGATATCGATTATTCGGACGGCCATAACTTCTGGCTCGTTTAGAGTTACGGGAGGCATAACCTATCATAACGAAGGCCTCGATGAGTTCTACGGCTTTTGCAGCTTTCAGCCTTCAACGGATAGATTAATGTCTGAAAAGGACAACCCGAATCTCAATCGGGTCTCGTAAGTTTTTTACCCTTCGTTTTTTCGACGCGTGGATTTTTACGGTAAAACGGGATTACGGTGGCTGGTCTTCGATTTACCATCGTTGGAGAGTGGTGCACGATGGTACTGTTCCGTTTCAAATCCATGCACGCATTTCTAAAAGTCGTAAGACACTGTTTCGCCATTTCGGACGGATGTTGCACCTTGCGCCGTGGATGTTGCACCCTGTAGATATCGATTATTCGGACGACCATAACTTCTAGCTCGTTTAGAGTTACGGTGGGCATAACCTGTCAAAACAAAGGCCTCGATGAGTTCTACGGCTTTGCCAGCTTTCAGCCGTCAACGGATAGATTAATGCCCAAAAAGGACAACCCGAATGTTAATCGGTCTCGTAAGTTTTTTACCCTTCGTTTTTTCGACACGTGGATTTTTACGGTAAAACGGGATTACGGGGGCTGGTCTTCGATTTACCATCGCTGGGGAGTGGTCCACCATGGTACTGTTTTGTTTCAAATCCATGCACGCATTTCTAAAAGTCGTACGGCACTGTTTCGCCATTTCGGACGGATGTTGCACCTTGCACCGTGGATGTTGCACCCTGTAGATATCGATTATTCGGACGACCATAATTTCTGGCTCGTTTAGAGTTACGGGAGGCATAACCGGTCAAAACGGAGGACTCGATGACTTTTACGGCTTTGATAGCTTTCAGCCGTCAATGGATAGACTAATGCCCTAAAAGGACAACCCGAATCTCAATCGGGTCTCGTAACTTTTTTACCCTTCGTTTTTTCGACACGTGGATTTTTACGGTAAAACGGGATTACGTTGGCTGGTCTTCGATTTACCATCGCTGGAGAGTGGTCCACCATGGTACTGTTTTGTTTCAAATCCATGCACGCATTTCTAAAAGTCGTACGGCACTGTCTCACCATTTCGGACGGATGTTGCACCTTGCACCGTGGATGTTGCACCCTGTAGATATCGATTATTCGGACAACCACAACTTCTGGCTCGTTTAGAGTTACGGGAGGCATAACCTGTCAAAACGGAGGACTCGATGACTTCTACGGCTTTGATAGCTTTCAGCCGTCAACGGATAGATTAATGCCCTAAAAGGACAACCCGAATCTCAATCGGGTCTCGTAAGTTTTTTACCCTTCGTTTTTTCGACACGTGGATTTTTACGGTAAAACGGGATTACGGTGGATGGTCTTCTATTTACCATCGCTGGAGAGTGGTGCACCATGGTACTATTCCGTTTCAAATCCATGCACGCATTTCTAAAAGTCGTACGACACCGTTTCGCCATTTCGGACGGATGTTGCTCCTTGCACCGTGGATGTTGCACCATGTAGATATCGATTATTCGGACGGCCATAACTTCTGGCATGTTTAGAGTTACGGGAGCCATAACCAGTCAAAACAAAGGCCTCGATGAGTTCTACGGCTTTGATAGCTTTCAGCTGTCAACGGATAGATTAATGCCCAAAAAGGACAACCCGAATGTCAATCGTGTCTCGTAAGTTTTTTACCCTTCGTTTTTTCGACGCGTGGATTTTTACGGTAAACCGGGATTACGGTGGCTGGTCTTCGATTTACCATCGCTGGAGAGTGGTGCACCATGGTACTGTTCCGTTTCAAATCCATGCACGCATTTCTAAAAGTCGTACGACACCGTTTCGCCATTTCGGACGGATGTTGCTCCTTGCACCGTAGATGTTGCACCCTGTAGATATCGATTATTCGGACGGCCATAACTTCTGGCTCGTTTAGAGTTACGGGAGGCATAACCTATCATAACGAAGGCCTCGATGTGTTCTACGGCTTTTGCAGCTTTCAGCCTTCAACGGATAGATTAATGCCTGAAAAGGACAACCCGAATCTCAATCGGGTCTCGTAAGTTTTTTACCCTTCGTTTTTTCGACGCGTGGATTTTTACGGTAAAACGGGATTACGGTGGCTGGTCTTCGATTTACCATCGTTGGAGAGTGGTGCACCATGGTACTGTTCCGTTTCAAATCCATGCACGCATTTCTAAAAGTCGTACGACACTGTTTCGCCATTTCGGACGGATGTTGCACCTTGCACCGTGGATGTTGCACCCTGTAGATATCGATTATTCGGACAACCATAACTTCTAGCTCGTTTAGAGTTACGGTGGGCATAACCTGTCAAAACAAAGGCCTCGATGAGTTCTACGGCTTTGATAGCTTTCAGCCGTCAACGGATAGATTAATGCCCAAAAAGGACAACCCGAATGTTAATCGGTCTAGTAAGTTTTTTACCCTTCGTTTTTTCGACACGTGGATTTTTACGGTAAAACGGGATTACGGGGGCTGGTCTTCGATTTACCATCGCTGGAGAGTGGTCCACCATGGTACTGTTTTGTTTCAAATCCATGCACGCATTTCTAAAAGTCGTACGGCACTGTTTCGCCATTTCGGACGGATGTTGCACCTGGCACCGTGGATGTTGCACCCTGTAGATATCGATTATTCGGACGACCATAACTTCTGGCTCGTTTAAAGTTACGGGAGGCATAACCTGTCAAAACGGAGGACTCGATGACTTCTATGGCTTTGATAGCTTTCAGCCGTCAACGGATAGATTAATGCCCTAAAACGACAACCCGAATCTCAATCGGGTCTCGTAACCTTTTTACCCTTCGTTTTTCGACACGTGGATTTTTACGGTAAAACGGGATTACGGTGGCTGGTCTTCGATTTACCATCGCTGGAGAGTGGTTCACCATGGTACTGTTCCGTTTCAAATCCATGCATGCATTTCTAAAAGTCGTACGGCACTGTTTCGCCATTTCGGACGGATGTTGCACCTTGCACCGTGGATGTTGCACCCTGTAGATATCGATTATTCGAACGGCCATAACTTCTGGCTCGTTTAGAGTTACGGGAGGCATAACCTGTCAAAACGGAGGACTCGATGACTTCTACGGCTTTGATAGCTTTCAGCCGTCAACGGATAGATTAATGCCCTAAAAGGACAACCCGAATCTCAATCGGGTCTCGTAACTTTTTTACCCTTCGTTTTTTCGACACGTGGATTTTTACGGTAAAACGGGATTACGGTGGATGGTCTTCTATTTACCATCGCTGTAGAGTGGTGCACCATGGTACTGTTCCGTTTCAAATCCATGCACGCATTTCTAAAAGTCGTACGACACCGTTTCGCCATTTCGGACGGATGTTGCTCCTTGCACCGTGGATGTTGCACCATGTAGATATCGATTATTCGGACGGCCATAACTTCTGGCTCGTTTAGAGTTACGGAAGCCATAACCAGTCAAAACAAAGGCCTCGATGAGTTCTACGGCTTTGACAGCTTTCAGCCATCAACGGATAGATTAATGCCCAAAAAGGACAACCCGAATGTCAATCGGGTCTCGTAAGTTTTTTACCCTTCGTTTTTTCGACGCGTCGATTTTTACGGTAAACCGGGATTACGGTGGCTGGTCTTCGATTTACCATCGCTGGAGAGTGGTGCACCATGGTACTGTTCCATTTCAAATCCATGCACGCATTTCTAAAAGTCGTACGACACCGTTTCGCCATTTTGGACGGATGTTGCTCCTTGCACCGTAGATGTTGCACCCTGTAGATATCGATTATTCGGACGGCCATAACTTCTGGCTCGTTTAGAGTTACGGGAGGCATAACCTATCATAACGAAGGCCTCGATGAGTTCTACGGCTTTTGCAGCTTTCAGCCTTCAACGGATAGATTAATGTCTGAAAAGGACAACCCGAATCTCAATCGGGTCTCGTAAGTTTTTTACCCTTCGTTTTTTCGACGCGTGGATTTTTACGGTAAAACGGGATTACGGTGGCTGGTCTTCGATTTACCATCGTTGGAGAGTGGTGCACGATGGTACTGTTCCGTTTCAAATCCATGCACGCATTTCTAAAAGTCGTAAGACACTGTTTCGCCATTTCGGACGGATGTTGCACCTTGCGCCGTGGATGTTGCACCCTGTAGATATCGATTATTCGGACGACCATAACTTCTAGCTCGTTTAGAGTTACGGTGGGCATAACCTGTCAAAACAAAGGCCTCGATGAGTTCTACGGCTTTGCCAGCTTTCAGCCGTCAACGGATAGATTAATGCCCAAAAAGGACAACCCGAATGTTAATCGGTCTCGTAAGTTTTTTACCCTTCGTTTTTTCGACACGTGGATTTTTACGGTAAAACGGGATTACGGGGGCTGGTCTTCGATTTACCATCGCTGGGGAGTGGTCCACCATGGTACTGTTTTGTTTCAAATCCATGCACGCATTTCTAAAAGTCGTACGGCACTGTTTCGCCATTTCGGACGGATGTTGCACCTTGCACCGTGGATGTTGCACCCTGTAGATATCGATTATTCGGACGACCATAATTTCTGGCTCGTTTAGAGTTACGGGAGGCATAACCGGTCAAAACGGAGGACTCGATGACTTTTACGGCTTTGATAGCTTTCAGCCGTCAATGGATAGACTAATGCCCTAAAAGGACAACCCGAATCTCAATCGGGTCTCGTAACTTTTTTACCCTTCGTTTTTTCGACACGTGGATTTTTACGGTAAAACGGGATTACGTTGGCTGGTCTTCGATTTACCATCGCTGGAGAGTGGTCCACCATGGTACTGTTTTGTTTCAAATCCATGCACGCATTTCTAAAAGTCGTACGGCACTGTCTCACCATTTCGGACGGATGTTGCACCTTGCACCGTGGATGTTGCACCCTGTAGATATCGATTATTCGGACAACCACAACTTCTGGCTCGTTTAGAGTTACGGGAGGCATAACCTGTCAAAACGGAGGACTCGATGACTTCTACGGCTTTGATAGCTTTCAGCCGTCAACGGATAGATTAATGCCCTAAAAGGACAACCCGAATCTCAATCGGGTCTCGTAAGTTTTTTACCCTTCGTTTTTTCGACACGTGGATTTTTACGGTAAAACGGGATTACGGTGGATGGTCTTCTATTTACCATCGCTGGAGAGTGGTGCACCATGGTACTATTCCGTTTCAAATCCATGCACGCATTTCTAAAAGTCGTACGACACCGTTTCGCCATTTCGGACGGATGTTGCTCCTTGCACCGTGGATGTTGCACCATGTAGATATCGATTATTCGGACGGCCATAACTTCTGGCATGTTTAGAGTTACGGGAGCCATAACCAGTCAAAACAAAGGCCTCGATGAGTTCTACGGCTTTGATAGCTTTCAGCTGTCAACGGATAGATTAATGCCCAAAAAGGACAACCCGAATGTCAATCGTGTCTCGTAAGTTTTTTACCCTTCGTTTTTTCGACGCGTGGATTTTTACGGTAAACCGGGATTACGGTGGCTGGTCTTCGATTTACCATCGCTGGAGAGTGGTGCACCATGGTACTGTTCCGTTTCAAATCCATGCACGCATTTCTAAAAGTCGTACGACACCGTTTCGCCATTTCGGACGGATGTTGCTCCTTGCACCGTAGATGTTGCACCCTGTAGATATCGATTATTCGGACGGCCATAACTTCTGGCTCGTTTAGAGTTACGGGAGGCATAACCTATCATAACGAAGGCCTCGATGTGTTCTACGGCTTTTGCAGCTTTCAGCCTTCAACGGATAGATTAATGCCTGAAAAGGACAACCCGAATCTCAATCGGGTCTCGTAAGTTTTTTACCCTTCGTTTTTTCGACGCGTGGATTTTTACGGTAAAACGGGATTACGGTGGCTGGTCTTCGATTTACCATCGTTGGAGAGTGGTGCACCATGGTACTGTTCCGTTTCAAATCCATGCACGCATTTCTAAAAGTCGTACGACACTGTTTCGCCATTTCGGACGGATGTTGCACCTTGCACCGTGGATGTTGCACCCTGTAGATATCGATTATTCGGACAACCATAACTTCTAGCTCGTTTAGAGTTACGGTGGGCATAACCTGTCAAAACAAAGGCCTCGATGAGTTCTACGGCTTTGATAGCTTTCAGCCGTCAACGGATAGATTAATGCCCAAAAAGGACAACCCGAATGTTAATCGGTCTAGTAAGTTTTTTACCCTTCGTTTTTTCGACACGTGGATTTTTACGGTAAAACGGGATTACGGGGGCTGGTCTTCGATTTACCATCGCTGGAGAGTGGTCCACCATGGTACTGTTTTGTTTCAAATCCATGCACGCATTTCTAAAAGTCGTACGGCACTGTTTCGCCATTTCGGACGGATGTTGCACCTGGCACCGTGGATGTTGCACCCTGTAGATATCGATTATTCGGACGACCATAACTTCTGGCTCGTTTAAAGTTACGGGAGGCATAACCTGTCAAAACGGAGGACTCGATGACTTCTATGGCTTTGATAGCTTTCAGCCGTCAACGGATAGATTAATGCCCTAAAACGACAACCCGAATCTCAATCGGGTCTCGTAACCTTTTTACCCTTCGTTTTTCGACACGTGGATTTTTACGGTAAAACGGGATTACGGTGGCTGGTCTTCGATTTACCATCGCTGGAGAGTGGTTCACCATGGTACTGTTCCGTTTCAAATCCATGCATGCATTTCTAAAAGTCGTACGGCACTGTTTCGCCATTTCGGACGGATGTTGCACCTTGCACCGTGGATGTTGCACCCTGTAGATATCGATTATTCGAACGGCCATAACTTCTGGCTCGTTTAGAGTTACGGGAGGCATAACCTGTCAAAACGAAGGCCTCGATGAGTTCTACGGCTTTGACAGCTTTCAGCCGTCAACGGATAAATTAATTCCCAAAAAGGACAACCCGAATGTCAATCGGGTCTCGTAAGTTCTTTACCCTTCGTTTTTTCGACACGGTGATTTTTACGGTAAAACGGGATTACGGTGGCTTGTCTTTGATTTACCATCGTTGGAGAGTGGTGCACCATGGTACTGTTCCGTTTCAAATCCACGCACGCATATCTAAAAGTCGTACGACACTGTTTCGCCATTTCGGACGCATGTTGCACCTTGCACCGTGGATGTTGCACCCTGTAGATATCGATTATTCGGACAGCCATAACTTCTGGCTCGTTTAGAGTTACGGGAGGCATAACCTGTCAAAACGAAGGCCTCGATGAGTTCTACGGCTTTGACTGCTTCTAGCCGTCAACGGATAGATTAATACCCAAAAAGGACAACCCGAATGTCAATCGGGTCTCGTAAGTTTTTTACCCTTCGTTTTTTCGACACCTGGAATTTTACGATAAAACGAGATTACGGTGGCTGGTCTTCGATTTACCATCGCTGGAGAGTGGTGCACCATGGTACTGTTCCGTTTCAAATCCATGCACGCATTTCTAAAAGTCGTACGACACTGTTTCGCCATTTCGGACGGATGTTGCACCTTGCACGGTGGATGTTGCACCCTGTAGATATCGATTATTCGGACGGCCATAACATCTGGCTCGTTTAGAGTTACGGCAGGCATAACCAGTCAAAACGAAGGCCTCGATGAGTTCTACGGCTTTGACCGCTTTCAGCCGTCAACGGATAGATTAATGCCCAAAAAGGACAACCCGAATGTCAATCGGGTCTCGTAAGATTTTTACACTTCGTTTTTTCGACATGTGGATTTTTACGGTAAAACGGGATTACGGGGGCCGGTCTTCGATTTACCAGCGCTGAAGAGTGGTGCACCATGGCACTGTTCTGTTTCAAATCCATGCACGCATTTCTAAAAGTCGTACGGCACTGTTTCGCCATTTCGGACGGATGTTGCACCTTGCACCGTGGATGTTGCACCCTGTAGATATCGATTATTCGGAAGGCCATAACTTCTGGCTCGTTTAGAGTTACGGGAGGCATAATCTGTCAAAAGGAAGGCCTCGATGAGTTCTACGGCTTTGACAGCTTTCAGCCGTCAATGGATAGATTAATGCCCAAAAAGGACAACCCGAATGTCAATCGGGTCTCGTAAGTTTTTTACACTTCGTTTTTTCGACGCGAGGATTTTTACGGCAAAACGGGATTATGGTGGCCGGTCTTCGATTTACCATCGCTGGAGAGTGGTGCACCATGGTACTGTTCCGTTTCAAATCCATGCACGCATTTCTAAAAGTCGTACGGCACCGTTTCGCCATTTCGGACGGATGTTGCACCTTGCACCGTGGATGTTGCACCCTGTAGATATCGATTATTCGGACGGCATAACTTCTGGCCCGTTTAGAGTTATGGGAGCCATAACCTGTCAAAACGAAGGCCTCGATGAGTTCTACGGCTTTGACAGCTTTCAGCCGTCAACGGATAGATTAATACCCAAAAAGGACATCCCGAATCTCAATCGGGTCTCGTAAGTTTACTACCCTTCGTTTTTTCGACGCGTGGATTTTTACAGTAGAACGGTATTTCTGTGGCTGGTCTTCGATTTACCATCGCAGGAGAGTGGTGCACCATGGTACTGTTCCGTTTCAAATCCATGCACGCATTTCTAAAAGTCATACGACACTGTTTCGCCATTTCGGACGGATGTTGCACCTTGCACCGTGGATGTTGCACCCTGTAGATATCGATTATTCGGATGGCCATAACTTCTGGTTCGTTTAGAGTTACGGTAGCCATAACCTGTCAAAACGAAGGCCTCGATGAGTTCTACGGCTTTGGCAGCTTTCAGCCGTCAAAGGATAGATTAATGCCCAAAAAGGACAACCCGAATCTCAATCGGGTCTCGTAAGTTTTTTACCCTTCGTTTTTTCGACACGTGGATTTCTGCGGTAAAACGGGATTACGGTGGCTGGTCTTCGATTTATCATCGCTGGAGAGTGGTGCAACATGGTACCGTTCCATTTCAAATCGATGCACGCATTTCTAAAAGTCGTACGGCACTGTTTCGCCATTTCGGACAGATGTTGCACCTTGCACAGTGGATGTTGCACCCTGTAGATATCGATTATTCGGACGGCCATAACTTCTGGCTCGTTTGGAGTTACGAGAGGCATAACCTGTCAAAACGAAGGCCTCGATGAGTTCTACGGCTTTGACAGGTTTCAGCCGTCAACGGATAGATCAATGCCTAAAAAGGACCACCCGAATGTCAATCGGGCCTCGTAAGTTTTTTACCCTTCGTTTTTTCGACACGTGGAATTTTACGGTAAAACGGGATTACGGCGGCTGGTCTTTGATTTACCATCGCTGGAGAGTGGTGCACCATGGTACTGTTCCGTTTCAAATCCATGCACGCATTTCTAAAAGTCGTACGACACTGTTTCGCCATTTCGGACGGATGTTGCACCTTGCACCGTGGATGTTGCACCCTGTAGATATCGATTATTCGGACGACCATAACTTCTAGCTCGTTTAGAGTTAAGGTGGGTATAACCTGTCAAAACAAAGGCCTCGATGAGTTCTACGGCGTTGACAGCTTTCAGCCGTCAATGGATAGATTAATGCCCAAAAAGGACAACCCGAATGTTAATCGGTCTCGTAAGTTTTTTACCCTTCGTTTTTTCGACACGTGGATTTTTACGGTAAAACGGGATTACGGGGGCTGGTCTTCGATTTACCATCGCTGGAGAGTGGTCCACCATGGTACTGTTCTGTTTCAAATCAATGCATGCATTTCTAAAAGTCGTACGGCACTGTTTCGCCATTTCGGACGGATGTTGCACCTTGCGCCGTGGATGTTGCACCCTGTAGATATCGATTATTCGGACGGCCATAACTTCTGGCTCGTTTAGAGTTACGGGAGGCATAACCTGTAAAAACGAAGGACTCGATGACTTCTACGGCTTTGATAGCTTTCAGCCGTCAACGGATAGATTAATGCCCTAAAAGGACAACCCGAATCTCAATCGGGTCTCGTAACTTTTTTACCCTTCGTTTTTTCGACACGTGGATTTTTACGGTAAAACGGGATTACGGTGGCTGGTCTTCGATTTACCATCGCTGGAGAGTGGTGCACCATGGTACTGTTCCGTTTCAAATCCATGCATGCATTTCTAAAAATCGTACGGCACTGTTTCGCCATTTCGGACGGATGTTGCACCTTGCACCGTGGATGTTGCAACCTGTAGATATCGACTATTCGAACGGCCATAACTTCTGGCTCGTTTAGAGTTACGGGAGGCATAACCTGTGAAAACGAAGGCCTCGATGAGTTCTACGGCTTTAACAGCTTTCAGCCGTCAACGGATAGATTAATTCCCAAAAAGGACAACCCGAATGTCAATCGGGTCTCGTAAGTTCTTCACCCTTCGTTTTTTCGACACGGTGATTTTTACGGCAAAACGGGATTACGGTGGCTTGTCTTCGATTTACCATCGTTGGAGAGTGGTGCACCATGGTACTGTTCCGTTTCAAATCCACGCACGCATATCTAAAAGTCGTACGGCACTGTTTCGCCATTTCGGACGGATGTTGCACCTTGCACCGTGGATGTTACACCCTGTAGATATCGATTATTCGGACAGCCATAACTTCTGGCTCATTTCGAGTTACGGGAGGCATAACCTGTCAAAACGAAGGCCTCGATGAGTTCTATGGCTTTGACTGCTTTTAGCCGTCAACGGATAGATTAATACCCAAAAAGGACAACCCGAATGTCAATCGGGTCTCGTAAGTTTTTTACCCTTCGTTTTTTCGACACGTGGAATTTTACGATAAATCGGGATTACGGTGGCTGGTCTTCGATTTACCATCGCTAGAGAGTGTGCACCATGGTACTGTTCCGTTTCAAATCCATGCACGCATTTCTAAAAGTCGTACGGCACTGTTTCGCCATTTCGGACGGATGTTGCACCTTGCACCGTGGATGTTGCACCCTGTAGATATCGATTATTCGGACGGCCATAACATCTGGCTCGTTTAGAGTTACGGCAGGCATAACCTGTCAAAACGAAGGCCTCGATGAGTTCTACGGCTTTGACAGCTTTCAGCCGTCAACGGATAGATTAATGCCCAAAAAGGACAACCCGAATGTCAATCGGGTCTCGTAAGCTTTTTACACTTCGTTTTTTCGACATGTGGATTTTTACGGTAAAACGGGATTACGGGGGCTGGTCTTCGACTTACCAGCGCTGGAGAGTGGTGCACCATGGCACTGTTCTGTTTCAAATCCATGCACGCATTTCTAAAAGTCGTACGGCACTGTTTCGCCCTTTCGGACGGATGTTGCACCTTGCACCGTGGATGTTGCACCCTGTAGATATCGATTATTCGGACGGCCATAACTTCTGGCTCGTTTAGAGTTACGGGAGGCATAATCTGTCAAAAGGAAGGCCTCGATGAGTTCTACGGCTTTGACGGCTTTCAGCCGTCAATGGATAGATTAATGCCCAAAAAGGACAACCCGAATGTCAATCGGGTCTCGTAAGTTTTTTACACTTCGTTTTTTCGACGCGAGGATTTTTGCGGTAAAACGGGATTATGGTGGCCGGTCTTCGATTTACCATCGCTGGAGAGTGGTGCACCATGGTACTTTTCCGTTTCAAATCCACACACGCATTTCTAAAAGTCGTACGGCACCGTTTCGCCATTTCGGACGGATGTTGCACCTTGCACCGTGCATGTTGCACCCTGTAGATATCGATTATTCGGACGGCATAACTTCTGGCCCGTTTAGAGTTATGGGAGCCATAACCTGTCAAAACGAAGGCCTCGATGAGTTCTACGGCTTTGACAGCTTTCAGCCGTCAACGGATAGATTAATACCCAAAAAGGACATCCCGAATCTCAATCGGTTCTCGTAAGTTTACTACCCTTCGTTTTTTCGACGCGTGAATTTTTACGGTAGAACGGGATTTCTGTGGCTGGTCTTCGATTTACCATCGCTGGAGAGTGGTGCACCATGGTACTGTTCCGTTTCAAATCCATGCACGCATTTCTAAAAGTCATACGACACTGTTTCGCCATTTCGGACGGATGTTGCACCTTGCACCGTGGATGTTGCACCCTGTAGATATCGATTATTCGGATGGCCATAACTTCTGGCTCGTTTAGAGTTACGGTAGGCATAACCTGTCAAAACGAAGGCCTCGATGAGTTCTACGGCTTTGGCAGCTTTCAACCGTCAAAGGATAGATTAATGCCCAAAAAGGACTGTTTGCACAAAAAATGGACAAACACCTCCAAGTCGTATTATTTAGTTGATTATATGTGATTTTCAATGATTTTAGATGAGTATATAAATATAAAAGAAGTAGGGGCTGAAATGTAAAAGACACGCGGATTTATAGTGGTTCGGCCAGAATGTGCCTACGTCCACTTTATATGTTATTATCTTCTTTCCTTCAGATTACAAGTACAATGCTTCGTATATGAGTATATGAAAGTAGTTTGAAAGTTCCTTCCTTGCTTGAGCTCTCAAACTTGTCTGCCATTGTTGTACCCCTGTCCCTCTATTTATAGAATGAGGTAGGGAGCAGGGGCCTTGGAGGTATATAGCTACTGGTGGGCCCGGGCTGAGACAATCTGGACTGGCAGTCACCTGGTTCGGCGAGGCTTCATTCGGCCGTGCTTCGAGATTGGTTTGGTCATGGTGGTTCGGTTGTGGAGGTGGTTCGGTTGTGGCTTGGATCGGTGGCGATTGGTCCGGTACCATCCTCGTTCGGTATTGTATTGGAGAGGCTGGTCCGGCATCATCTAGTTCGGTAGTGTATTGGAGAGGCTGGTCCGGTATCATCTGGCTCGGCAGGAACTTATGCCGAATGAGGTTATAGGCTGGGTTTGCCGAATGAAGGGACCGAATGGAGGCTCGGGCCGACCAAACTTCTTCATGGAGAATATTGGATGGTCTTCTAGGTTGGTATTGGCTATCGAACGAAGTAGAGGTTGCTTGCGAGCCCGAGTGAAACTGCGGCTTCTTGGTCTTGAGGTCTTCTGGGTGAAAATTCGCCCAACATTTGCCCCCCAAAGTGGGGCACGTGCTTGCATGTGTCGCGCTTTGTTTTTCTTGTGGCAGGAAGATTGGCTTTGTAACGCCAGCGATTGGACGTTCGTATTCTGTTAATGTCCTGCAAAGGAATTTACAGTTTTAGTGTGATTTCGAATAACGGCCGTTCATGATCGAAATATTCGAGATGAAGTGAACTGTGCCGTTCAGGACGAGAGAGTGAGCCCCGAAGGGGCTCGGCATCGTCGATGCCCGGTTTATGTTTATGAAGATGGTTTATTGCCAGCTCAGAGCATGCCTAGGGATCGTTCGCAACCCCGTACATGTGTAAGTAGCTTAGCCATTTCATAATTATCAAATATCCATATGACCGATGGGCTTAAAAATGCGTGTCAAAGCGTAAATTTCCACGATGGTAGGGTTAATAACCATTCAGAGCGTGCCTATGGACCATTCGAGGTCGCGTACACGTGTAAACGATTTAATCCACGTCGGTGAGGATTTTACGACTTATTCATCGCTATCATAATCTTATTTTGTTAGTTAGTTCTGGAGTTCGGTACTTATCTGAGGGAGGCGCTTTGCACGCCACTAGTTCCTGGTCTTGGTCTGTAGAGAGAGAGTTTCATTCGGTTCTTGGTTGGTCCGGCTATTCCCATTCGGCTTCTGGTGGTCCGGTATTATTGGTCCGGTTGGGCGAATTGTTTGGTTCGGTGGTTGTGAGTTCGCCTATATATAGAGGCCGTACCCCCCTTGTTTTTCTTCACCGAATCAACAGGCGCCGAACCAATACTATACCGAATCAAAGACTCTGCCGAATCAAGCTATTTCCGAACCAGGTATGTACTCATGTGCCGAATGACTTTTATTACCGGATGATTCTGACTTGCCGAATACATACGAGGAGCTTTGCTTTACCGAATGAGACTTAGGCCTTAGGGCCGAATGCCTTGCGTACCGAATGCCCTTGATACAGTACCACCGAATGAACATGATGACCGAATGAACTTGATGACCGAATGAGATGGAAACCGAATGGACATGATGACCGAATGGGATGGAAACCGAATGAACATGATGACCTTGAAAACTTTAGTTTGCGAATGAAATCCCACACTTGCACGCACTTGTTTGTTTACTTTTCTATGTTCCCTGTTCTAATGCCTTGCTTTCCTTGTGTTGCAGAAAATGTCTCGCAAAGCGGAAACACGATCGGATAGAAAGAAGTCTAGAGGCATGGGAGAGCCTTCTTCTTCCTTGCCCCCAGTCCAACCAGGATCCGGGCAACACCGACCTATTCCGAGGTCTCTAGTGGACGGATATGGTCCACAGGAACTTTTGGTCTCTCCCCCGGATTGCTTTCCTAGCTCCCTAAAGGAGGAGCAACTTGACGTCATATCCCGTTCCTTCGGGATAGATAGGGCTCTTATGCTGCTGCCGGGAGATGGAGTGATGCCATATAATCCTCCCGAGGGCTACTTCGCTTTTAGCAGATACCATTGCATGTGCGGCGCTATCCCCCCTATCAACGCTTGGATAATTAGCTTCACCACATATTTGAAGGTGGCTCCCTTCCAGCTTCAGCCTAATTCTTATGCCATCCTGGTGAGCCTCTTTGTTATCTTCCAGAGGAGGTACGGGCGTCCTCCTTCTAACCGGGAAATTCGATACTTGTACAACCTGAGAGGCTATAAGAAGGGGTCTCCGTATATTAGTCTGGAAGCGGCCGTGCCCTTCAAACCAGTCCTGGACCTATATTCCAAGTTTACCATGTTCAAGAAAGAGTGGTTCTTCATCAAGGACGATGCTGTTTCTTTCCGCCTTTTCACTTCCGGCTGTAAGATGGATTTCATTTATATTTTCCATGTTTTGACTGTAGTGTTTTTTCTGACATGCTTCTATTTCTGGCTAGCGACAGGTGGTATTGCAGTTGTGGAGGATGATTCCTTGGTGCGAATGGCTGCTGAACTAAAGGCTATTCCGGCACGGGACCGGTCGGCCTCCTTCTTGATCAGGAACGCAACCCTCTTGGAGTATAATTTGATCTTACCGCACCAGTCCGTGGTTAAGCAAAGAGACACGGCTGAGGAGAAGGCTGCTAAAGCTAAGGAGGGGGATAAGGTAAAGAGCGGTAAGAGGGAGCCTTTCGCAGAGCGTCCCGTGGTCGGGGGGAAGAAACTGAAGAAGTCCGATGGCCCTTCTCCAAGTACTTGCCCGACTGTCCCGGAGGAGGAAGGTGTGGAAGAGGAGGAAGGAGGCGAAGTTGGAGAAGGGTCGGAGGGTGGAGGAGATGGCGACGGTCAAGGTGGTAGTGGTGTTGCCGCTCTAACCTCTGAGCAAGACCTCGAACTGGATGAGGCTCTCCGTCGGGCCTTCGGGGAGTCGGAGGGAGAGTCGGAAACGGAGAAGGAAAAGGAGAAAGAAACGGAGAAGGCAAAGGAAACCGGCAAAGCTGTGGCTTCAGCTAGGGTGACTCCGGCGACGCAAGGTGAACTTTTGTCTTCTGCCGATTCCATTTTCGATAGGGACTTAGAAATTTTTTACGGTTCACTTCCGTCCTGGAATGAGATCCAGGACTTATTGCAGTTTCCCACTCCTCCGCCGGGTTTGTATAATAGAAGTGTCTCCTCACTTTTCTTTCTTTTTAACTTAGCACATTTTTTGAATTACGGATTATTGTATGTTCGTAACACTTGTTCTTTATTCCAGGGGCAGGCCAGGCAGTTAAAACGTCGGATGTTCGACATCGCCTTGAACAATTTAAGTCGAGGAGAGCTTCCGCGAAACCTTCTACTGATCGCACTGGGGACGTAGTCAAGTACCGCCCTCTTCTTGGGGTCATCGAAGAGGGCATTCAGAAAAGGAAGCGGAGCCGTTCCTTATTTGAGTCGTCCCCTGGTTCGCAGCCTCCTACTCAGCCTCCTCGTGATACTACGGAGGAGAGCACGGAGCCCGGCCCCCCTCCTCCTCCTTCCAAGAGTCCTACTGTCATTCATATATGGCGTCCCGATGCGCCTCGCCCCGTGCCTCGTGACCCTTTTGCTGGCCATCCTGATTTAGACCCAAGCTTTCGGGACATTTCATTCGATGAGACCACGGGCGAACACCTCCTTCCCCGCAACCCCATGGTAAGGGTGCTGGACGAGGCCAAATCTTTAGATTGATTTACTTACTACACGGGTAGTCACCATGGGGGATGAGGCCAAGGCTAATATCGACCGGGTGGCCGCAGAGACCAAGAAGTTAATGGAGCATCATGCTAAGTTGGTCAAGGCCGGGGAAGAGATCGGGAGTGCTAACATTCGGTTGAGGTTAAAGGTTGCCGATCAGGCCAAGCAGCTCGCCGACCAAGCCATCCAGATTTCCCAGCATGAGGAAGCCTCCAAGCGTCTGAAAGAGACCATGGAGAAGGGCAGTAGGGCGGAATTACGGAAGATGGAGGTCGCTTACAGGGAGCGGATTAACATAGCTATCGCAACGGTGGATGAGGTTCGAAATGCGGATCTCGAGCGGGTAGAGGAGTTGTCAGGGAGGCTCGAGGCTGCGGAGATGGCTCAGGCCGAGTTGAAGGAGGAGATGGAGGAGATGAGGAGGTCCCTCAGGTTGAAGGAAGAGGAAATGAGGAGGTCACTCCAGGCTGACTGCTTGAGATACCAGTCGGAGAGGGACGTCGCCGTCGCCAAGTTGCAAGCTTCCGAGGCCCGGGTGAGGGAGTTTGAGGAAAACGAGGGGATGATGGATGAGATGCTGCAGGATATGTACTTCCACACTTGGAAGGAGGGCGGCTTGTCTTGGATGGACGATTACCCTCGGGTCATGGCCAAGGTGTATCTCCAGGCTTTAGAGGAGGCCAGGGTGAACGCGGGTAAGGAAGGCGGAGAGGCTTTCAACTTGAGTGCGGTTACTGCTCAGTTCTCAAAGGAGGAGCAAGCGGCGGTGAAAGAGGGGATGCGGCTGCTCGCTGCAGAGGAAGCGGGCGTGCAGTTGGATGATGAGGATCAAGCGGCGGATGCTGGTGAGTTATTCTTTTCCCTTTCTTTTCTTTCCGTGTTTTCATAACTTGATCGTTCGTTTAATGAATTCCTCTTCTGATCTGGACAGGTGGGACTTCAGATCCACATGCTGGGGGCTCTGATCCTGCGGCTAAGTAGGCTGGGGGAGTTGGTGATGGAGTGTGGATGCATCTGCCATCTTTTTGTTTCTTTTTTATCACTGTTTATGTTAGTCTTTGACATGCAACTGTAATAAAATTATTTGCAAAGAATAACTTCGTGTGATCTCATAATATAAGCTGATTTTGTCATGTTTAAATGTTGTTGCTATCTTTATGTGCCGTGTGAGAAGTATAATTATGTATATGCCTGTGATTCTAGTTGTGTTTGATGTTAAGTTTTTGCTTGAAATATAACTTCACGTTTTGCAATGTCAGTGTATGAATAAGCTATAGTTACGCATTTATGTACAAGAGAAGAGAGTACCGCCCTTTATGTTTTATTCGCAGGCGGTAGCTTTGAGTGTCTTGTGTAACTGTTTACGGGTATAGCTGAGCGCCCTGCCACCCAGTACGCAGGCTTAGAGCCTCATGAGTGAATGCTTCCTATTTGGTTTCCTGTACTTTAGAGTTTGTTATATAGGATAGGAGAAAAATATTTAAATGAAATGGAAATATAGTAAAAGTAAAACTTCCAGTCACGGAAGGCCGTCGATGTGCTTAAGTTCGTGGCAAACGGGTTTTGTAGTCACTTTCCCTAGCTGTGGGTCTTGGAGACATTTGTCACCCATCTTACGCCTCCGCGGGGAGTTTTCTTTTTTACCACAGCCGCACTTAAGACACATCGGAGCCGAGATCGCGCACGGTAACTACCCGAACCATTATGGTCCGTAATCGTGGGTATTATTCGATTTACCGTGGCCGGCTAGCGTGGGTGCCGTTGGCCGTGAACTACCCCTAGCTGGCCACACCTTATGTTGGGGCTTAAAGTAGGTTCACAGTTACCGACGAGCCGAACGCCGTAATGAGCTGCCATCGGCTATAGTCGGCCTTTATGATGACTTATAATTGGCTCATTACAGTTGGCTTTGAGGGCAGGCGCGCAATGAGTTAACCCGCAGCAGAGGGATGCTGGGGCAAAAGAGTCTCATTGGCGAGTGCATAGAATCGTAGCGTACCTGTTAGGCCTAGTCCAGATGAGGCCGCGGTGCGTCTTGAGTGGAGATGCCATAGGATTTTGTTCAACATAAAGGGATGAAACTTAACAAGTAGCCAAGACATAAAGGAACAAGTTAAAAAGAGACAAGATTTTTTAAAGTGGTTCGGCACGAAAATGCCTACGTCCACTGATTCTCTTTGTTAATTCACTTCATATGGGCAGTACAAGTTAAGAAAAGTATCGACGGAGGTGTCGGATGTTCCATGCCCTCTGGAACACCCCTCCGTCCACTGTTGACAAAATGTAAGCTCCGTTGTGGAGATCTTTGTGAATTACATACGGTCCGTCCCAGATGGGGTCCAGTGCCCCGGGGCGCGGAAAGATTCGCCTGAGGACAAGATCTCCTTCTTGTAAGCTGCGATGCTTGACTTTGGAATTGTATAGTGCCGCCACTTTTTGTTTGTTAGCTGCTGCTTTGAGTGCTGCATCGTTTCTCCTTTCCTCAATCAGTTCCAAAGACATGAGGAGGAGTTCTTCGTTTTCTTCTGGGTTGTAGTGGATCCTACGGTGGGAAGGCACAATAGTCTCAACTGGGAGCATTGCCTCCGATCCATATGCCAAAGAGAAAGGAGTATGTCCCGTTGATGTTCTGAAAGATGTGCGGTATGCCCATAGTGCCGTAGGAAGTTCGTCCACCCAAGCGCCTTTTGACTTTTCAAGTTTCTTCTTGATTAGGGTTTTGAGAATTTTGTTGACAGCTTCAACTTGTCCGTTTGCCTGAGGGTAAGCTACTGATGAGAAGCTTTTATGAATTCCATGCTCTTGGCACCAGTCGGCAAATTCTTCGCTGTCAAATTGGAGTCCGTTGTCTGATACGATCTTGAGGGGGACTCCATACCTGCACAGAATGTTTTTGATCAAGAAGTTGATAACTTTTGCTGAAGATATTTTATTTAAAGGTTCCGCTTCCACCCATTTGGTGAAATAATCGACTGCCACTATAGCATATTTGGCTCCGCCTCGGCCCGTTGGCAGTTCGCCAATTAAGTCAATTCCCCATACAGCAAAGGGCCAAGGGCTGGTCATTTGAGTAATTTCGTTTGTGGGCAGTCGAGGGATCTTGGCGAACTTCTGACATCTGTCGCATTTCTTAACGAAGTCTAGGGCATCTTTGTTTAGTGTGGGCCAGTAATATCCATATCGGAGTATCTTTCTTGCCAAAGTCTGTCCTCCAGTGTGATCTCCGCATCCTCCCCGATGGATGTTTGTTAATATCTCCTTGGCTTCCCTTCCGGCGACGCATCTTAATAGGGGGCTAGAGAAGCCACGCCGGTAGAGGATGCCTTCTTGTATTGTGTAGTGGGGAACTTTCCTCAAGATCTTCTTAGCTTCGTCACGCCTGTCGGGTAGTATGCCATCATGCAAATATTTCCGGATAGGAGTCATCCAGGTTCCTTCTTCGATTGCAGTTATCAGATTCGCTTGTTCGAAACTCGGGGCTAGCTGCCTTGAGATTGCTAGTGCTCCGGAAATGGTGCTGTCCTTCATACTAGCTTGCTTTGCAAGTTCATCTGCCTCTTGGTTTTCTTCTCGAGGAATGTGTTTGATTAGATAATGGTCCAATCGATCGAGCAGCAGTCTGGTTTTCTTTAGGTATGCTGTGAGTCGTTCTCCTCGAGTCTGGAATTCTCCTAGTACCTGGTTTACGATAAGCTGAGAATCACTATGAATACATGAGGAATTGATTCCAATTTCTAGGGCCAGTTCCAATCCCGCTATTACTGCTTCATATTCAGCATCGTTGTTAGTGGCCGTGAACTCCAATCTTAATGCATAGTACAACTTTCTTCCCCTGGGCGTGACGATCACAATACCTGCCCCCGAGCCTTGTTCGTTTGATGCTCCGTCTACAAAGAGGTTCCATTTGATGTTTTTTGCTACTTCGGATTGTTCCTTGCCTTCGTCGGTAGTGAATTCGGCAATGAAATCAGCCTAGCGGTGCGGGGATGGTAGGTGATATCATACTGACTTAGTTCGATGCACCATTTGAGGAGTCGCCCAGAAGTGTCAGGATGATGGAGCACTTGTCTTAGTGGTTGATCGGTTAGAACCCTGATGGAGTGAGACTGGAAGTAGTGTCGCAGTTTCCGTGACGCGATCAATAAACAATATGCTAACTTCTCAAGTTTAGGATATCTGGCTTCTGCCCCTGTAAATCTCTTGCTTACAAAGTAAACCGGGCGTTGTGTGCGGTCTTCTTCTCTTACCAAGGCGGCGCTTAGAGCATGAGATGATACAGCGAGGTATAGGTATAACACTTCACCTTCATTTGGAGTTGAAAGTACTGGTGGTCTCTGAAGGTGTTCGATTAGGTTGAGGAAGGCTTTTAAGCATTCGTCGGTCCACTCGAACCTCCCTTTGTCTTTCTTGAGTGCTTCGAAGAAAGGGACACACTTGTCAGTTGCCTTGGAAATGAATCTGCTTAGGGCGGCCACCTTTCCGTTTAGGCTCTGCATTTCTTTTCGAGTGGAAGGTATCCTTATTTCTTTTAAAGCCCGGATTTGTTCAGGGTTTGCTTCGATTCCTCTGGCGTGGACGATGAATCCTAAGAATTTTCCCGATGAAACTCCGAAGGAGCACTTTAGAGGATTCAGCTTCATTCCATACCGGCGAAGTACCTGAAACATATCGTCCAGATGGCTTACATGGTCGTTGGCTTTCCTGGACTTTACCAACATGTCATCCACATATACTTCCATAGTTCGTCCTATCAGTCCTGCGAACATTTTGTTGACGAGGCGTTGATAGGTAGCTCCAGCATTTTTAAGTCCAAAAGGCATGACTTTGTAACAATATAATCCGCGGTCGGTGATGAAGCTAGTGTGGTCCTGATCGGGAGCGTGCATGGGGATCTGGTTATATCCAGAGTATCCATCCATAAAAGACAGGAGTTCGTGCCCAGCTGTGCTGTCTACAAGTTGGTCAATTCGGGGAAGTGGGAAGCAGTCTTTCGGGCAAGCGTCATTCACATTGGAAAAGTCAATACATGTTCGCCACTTTCCATTGGCCTTTTTTACTAGCACTGGGTTAGCGATCCATTCTGGGTAGATGGCTTCCCGTATGAAGCCATTAGCAAGTAGATTCTTTACTTCCTCATCAAGGGCTGCCGATCGCTCTGCCCCCATGCTCCTCTTTTTCTGCTTTACTGGTACCTTGGTGGGATCGATGTTCAACATGTGGCATGCTATGTCTGGGGAGATTCCTGTCATATCGGCATGGGTCCATGCAAATACATCTAAGTTGTGGCGGAGAAAGTCAATGAGTTGATCCTTCAATTCCGTTTCCAGCTGAGATCCGATTTTTAATAGTCTACTTGAATCATGCTTATCTACCGATACGAATTCCATAGCCTCTGCAGGCTCGGCGGTAGCCTCCTCCTCTTTATCCCTGGGGTCTAGTTCATTGAAGGGATCGCTTGTGTATCGAAGAGGAGGGGCTTTCTTTAGTTGCTATGCCTCCAAGCTTTTCATGCAGAGAATAGTCTCTGCATCTTTTCCTTTATTCTTTCTGCGGTTATTGCGAAGTTCAGTTACGTAGCAGTCTCGGGCGGCATCTTGATCTCCTTCTACTTCTCCTACTCCGTTGTCTGTTGGAAATTTCATTTTCAGGCACCAAGGGGCTAATACAATCTGAAAGTCAGACAAGGCTGGTCTTCCCAAGAAAGCGTTGTAAGCCGAGTGGTTTTCTATTAGTACGAATGTTTGTTTTCGCACAACGGAGCGGGGATGACTTCCTATTTCGACGAAGAGGTCAAGTTGCCCGAGGGGCATTTTTGCATCTCCAGTGAAACCGTGCAGTGGTTTGTCACAGGGGGATACATCCTTCATTGATAACTTCATTTTGTCGAAAGCATGTTTGAACAGGATATTTACGGAGCTTCCCGTGTCTATTAGAATCCGAAAAACTTTAGCTGGACCAAACCAGGCAGAGATGACCATGGGATCCATATGTGGGTACTGTCTTCCTTCCAAATCATGCCTACTGAATACAATGTCATTGTTTTCTTTTCGTTTCGGGTGGCGTTCCTCCGTAATGGAGTTAACATATCCTTCGGCATTTCTAAGCGACTTGCCGTACCTTTCCATCTCTGCCCAACTTCTGTCGGCAATGTGTGGTCCTCCTGAGATGGTAAGGACCACTATCTTCTCTTGACTAGAGCCACTGGTGTTGTGATTGTTGCGATTCCCTCCGCCTACTTCTGGGAGGGGTTGCTTTGAGTTCTCATTGGCAGGAGTTGGAGTCCTGTTCTGACCTTTCACATAACGTTCCAGTCTCCTTCTTCTAATGTGTTCTTCGATCAAGTCCCGAAGATGGTGGCATTCATTGGTGTCATGTCCGTGGGATTCGTGGAAGCGACAGAACTTTC
This sequence comes from Allium cepa, assembly GCA_030765085.1. NCBI lineage: Eukaryota > Viridiplantae > Streptophyta > Magnoliopsida > Asparagales > Amaryllidaceae > Allium > Allium cepa. The sequence continues at coordinate 249,856,305 of CM060930.1, forward strand.
CGGACTTGAGTGCGTTATCTGATTCTTTCTTGTGCGGGGGGCGCTTGTATCCGAGTTCGCCCTGAGTGGCTAGGTAGATGTTTTCGATTGTTTCATTCAAAGGAGTATAGGAGTCAAATCTTGGCCCTGGTCGATATTGGCGCTTCTCAACCTTTCTGCCCCCAGCATTGTCTCTGGATTCATTTCTTCGAGCGTCCTTAGCTGCAGTGGGAACCTTGTCCTGAACTATCTTGCCTTGTTGCCCTGACTGCCTCTCCGTAGCAGCGTCTTCAAGTCTCATATACTTTCCAGCTTCATGGAAGAAATCAGGCAAGGTAGCTGGTTTTTCCTTAGTTAATCTTCTGGCAAACTTGGTGTCTGGATGTACACCACTACAGAGGGCCATTAGAGTGAGTTTTTCATCGGCGTCTTGAACTGCTGCCGCTGCGGCGTTGAACCGTGTTAGATATTGTTGCAGCGTCTCTCCGGATTTCTGTTTGACATTGGATAGAGAATAAGCATCCTTGGGTTGTTCCACATGGATGCGGAACTGGCTAATAAACCTTTCTTTTAACATCTCCCATGAGCTGATGGATCCTTGGGGTAGATGGCAGAACCAGGAGGTAGCTAGATCTGCTAGGAATAGCGGAAAGCATTTACATAATACTCCTTCTGTTGCTCCACTCATGAGCATATGCTGGGTGTATCTCTGCAGGTGTACGATGGGGTCGGAAGTTCCTTTGTAAGGTTCCATGGTTGGCATTTTCCATTCCCGGGGAGTGATGGCAGTTTCGATATTTCGGGTAAAGGGACTGGTGACCCTAGCGCCTATTCCCCGGTCCCTTTGTTCCCGTTGGACACATTCTCTGAATAATCGTGCCATTCGTTCGTCAGAACTTGGAGCGGACAAAAATGAGCTCGGTTCTTCCCTGCGGGATCTACCTCGTCCAGATGACCTGTAGGGATGGTACAGTCTATCACTTCTAGCATTATCCAGTGGTTGTCTTTGGCTGCTCGGATGCACGCTAGGACCAGCTACAGTTGCCCCCTGCCTTGATCTTCCCCTGTGGGGTTCTGTTTCGAGCACATCCATGGGGTCAACTTCGGGCTGGGTTCTAGCTCGGCTCCGTTCAGCGAGGTTTCTATGATTAGGTGGCATGACTGGCTCGGCTACATCCGACCCTCGCCTGGTGCCTCCCCCGCTGGGTTCGGTTCTAAGGGCTTCCTCGAGTCGGAATTCGGGCTGAGTCCGGGCGCGGCCCCTATCATTGTTGTTCCTGTTGATAGCTTCTTCGAAGAGGGAAGACCTTTGTTGCCTCCGAGATCCTCCGGATTGGGATTCACCCCATGATTCAGTGTTGTGGTTGGACTCTTCAGCATCCCTTAAGCGTGACATGAGTTGGTCCACCAAAGCTTCTTGTTGGGATGTGAAGCGGTTAGTTACTTCAGGCACAACCCTGTCCAGATCTGCCCTGGTGATTGGTTGTTCCGTTGCGGGACCAGTTGGATTTTCCTGATTTTCATCTGGTACTGCTGTTGAAGTGGGCTGATCTGCGATTGCTGGATCTGGAAGGCTGCTAGTTGCGATGTTCTTTCCTTTGTTAACATCCCTTCTCTGTTTGGAAGGCATGATTTCTAAGCAACGAGCGATGTTGTTAAGAAGAAGGTTGAGTGGGAGAAGATGAAGCTTGAGTTCTATTCTCAGTGAAAGCACCAAAAATGTTTGCACAAAAAATGGACAAACACCTCCAAGTCGTATTATTTAGTTGATTATATGTGATTTTCAATGATTTTAGATGAGTATATAAATATAAAAGAAGTAGGGGCTGAAATGTAAAAGACACGCGGATTTATAGTGGTTCGGCCAGAATGTGCCTACATCCACTTTATATGTTATTATCTTCTTTCCTTCAGATTACAAGTACAATGCTTCGTATATGAGTATATGAAAGTAGTTTGAAAGTTCCTTCCTTGCTTGAGCTCTCAAACTTGTCTGTCATTGTTGTACCCCTGCCCCTCTATTTATAAAATGAGGTAGGGAGCAGGGGCCTTGGAGGTATATAGCTGCTGGTGGGCCCGGGCTGAGACAATCTGGACTGGCAGTCACCTGGTTCGGCGAGGCTTCATTCGGCCGTGCTTGGAGATTGGTTTGGTCATGGTGGTTCGGTTGTGGAGGTGGTTCGGTTGTGGAGGTGGTTCGGTTGTGGCTTGGATCGGTGGCGATTGGTCCGGTACCATCCTCGTTCGGTATTGTATTGGAGAGGCTGGTCCGGCATCATCTAGTTCGGTAGTGTATTGGAGAGGCTGGTCCGGTATCATCTGGCTCGGCAGGAACTTATGCCGAATGAGGTTATAGGCTGGGTTTGCCGAATGAAGGGACCGAATGGAGGCTCGGGCCGACCGAACTTCTTCATGGAGAATATTGGATGGTCTTCTAGGTTGGTATTGGCTATCGAACGAAGTAGAGGTTGCTTGCGAGCCCGAGTGAAACTGCGGCTTCTTGGTCTTGAGGTCTTCTGGGTGAAAATTCGCCCAACAAGGACAACCCGAATCTCAATCGGGTCTCGTAAGTTTTTTACCCTTCGTTTTTTCGACACGTGGATTTCTGCGGTAAAACGGGATTACGGTGGCTGGTCTTCGATTTATCATCGCTGGAGAGTGGTGCAACATGGTACCGTTCCATTTCAAATCCATGCACGCATTTCTAAAAGTCGTACGGCACTGTTTCGCCATTTCGGACAGATGTTGCACCTTGCACAGTGGATGTTGCACCCTGTAGATATCGATTATTCGGACGGCCATAACTTCTGGCTCGTTTGGAGTTACGGGAGGCATAACCTGTCAAAACGAAGGCCTCGATGAGTTCTACGGCTTTGACAGCTTTCAGCCGTCAACGGATAGATTAATGCCTAAAAAGGACCACCCGAATGTCAATCGGGCTTCGTAAGTTTTTTACCCTTCGTTTTTTCGACACGTGGATTTTTACGGTAAAACGGGATTACGACGGCTGGTCTTCGATTTACCATCGCTGGAGAGTGGTGCACCATGGTACTGTTCCGTTTCAAATCCATGCACGCATTTCTAAAAGTCGTACGGCACTGTTTCGCCATTTCGGACGGATGTTGCACATTGCACCGTGAATGTTGCACCCTGTAGATATCAATTATTCGGACGGCAATAACTTCGGGCTCGTTTAGTGTTACGGGAGGCATTACCTGCCAAAACGAAGTCCTCGATGTGTTCTACGGCTTTGACAGCTTTCAGCCATCAACGGATAGATTGATACCCAAAAAGGACAACCCGAGTGTCAATCGGATCTCGTAAGCTTTTTACCCTTCGTTTTTTCGACACGTGGATTTTTACGGTAAAACGGAAGTACGGTTGCTGGTCTTGATTTACCATCGCTGGAGAGCGGTGCACCATGGTACTGTTCTGTTACAAATCCATGCACGCATTTCTAAAAGTCGTACGGCACCGTTTCTCCATTTCGGACGGATGTTGCACCTTGCACCGTAGATGTTGCACCCTGTAGATATCGATTATTCGGACGGCCATAACTTCATGTTCGTTTAGAGTTACGGGAGCCATAACCGGTCCAAACGAAAGCCTCGATGAGTTCTACGGCTTTGACAGCTTTCAGCCGTCAACGGATAAATTAATGCCCAAATAGGACAACCCGAATGTCAATCGGGTCTCGTAAGTTTTTTTCCCTTCGTTTTTTCGACGCGTGGTTTTTTACGGTAAAACGGGATTACGGTGGCTGGTCTTCGATTTACCATCGCTGGAGAGTAGTGCACATTGGTACTGTTCCGTTTCAAATCCATGCTCGCATTTCTAAACGTCGTACGACACTGTTTCGCCATTTCGGACGGATGTTGCACCTTGCACCGTGGATGTTGCACCCTGTAGATATCGATTATTCGGACGGCCATAACTTCTGGCTCGTTTAGAGTTACGGGAGCCATAACTTATCAAAACGAAGGCCTCGATGAGTTCTACGGCTTTGATGGCTTTCAGCCGTCAACGGATAGACTAATGCCCAAAAAGGACAACCCGAATGTCAATCGGGTCTCGTAAGTTTTTTACCCTTCGTTTTTTCGACGCGTGGATTTTTACGGTAAACCGGGATTACGGTGGCTGGTCTTCGATTTACCATCGCTGGAGAGTGGTGCACCATGGTACTGTTCCGTTTCAAATCCTTGCACGCATTTCTAAAAGTCGCCCGGCACTGTTTCGCCATTTCGGACGGATGTTGCACCTTGCACCGTGGATGTTGCACCCTGTAGATATCGATTATTCGGACGGCCATAACCTCTGGCTCGTTTAGAGTTACGGGAGGCATAACCTGTAAAAACGAAGGCCTCGATGATTTCTATGGCTTTGACAGCTTTTAGCCGTCAACGGATAGATTAATGCCCAAAAAGGACAACCCGAATGTCAATCGGGTCTCGTAAGTTTTTTACCCTTCGTTTTTTCGATGCGTGGAATTTTACGGTAAAACGGGATTACGGTGGCTGGTCTTCGATTTACCATCGTTGGAGAGTGGTGCACCATGGTACTGTTCCGTTTCAAATCCATGCACGTATTTCTAAAAGTCGTACGGCACTGTTTCGCCATTTCGGACGGATGTTGCACCTTGCACCGTGGATGTTGCCCCCCGTAGATATCCATTATTCGGACGGCCATAACTTCTGGCTCGTTTAGAGTTACGGGAGGCATAACCTGTCAAAACGAAGGCCTCGATGAGTTCTATGGTTTTGGCAGCTTTCAGCCGTCAACAGATAGATTAATGCCCAAAAAGGACAACCCGAATCTCAATCGGGTCTCGTAAGTTTTTTACCCTTCGTTTTTTCGACACGTGGATTTTTACGGTAACACAGGATTACGGTGGCTGGTCTTCGATTTACCATCGCTGGAGATTGGTGCACCATGGCACTGTTCCATTTCAAATCCATGCACGCATTTCTAAAAGTCGTACGACACTGTTTCGCCATTTCGGACGGATGTTGCACCTTGCACCGTGGATGTTGCATCCTGTAGATATCGATTATTCGTACGGCCATAACTTCTGGGTCGTTTCTGTTTACGGGAGGCATAACCTGTCAAAACGAAGGCCTCGATGAGTTCTACGGCTTTGACAGCTTTCGACCGTCAACGGATAGATTAATGCCCAAAAAGGACAACCCAAATGTCAATCGGGTCTTGTAAGTTTTTTACCCTTCGTTTTTTCGACACGTGGAATTTTACGGTAAAACGGGATTACGGTGGCTAGTCTTCGATTTACCATCGCTAGAAAGTGGTGCACCATGGTAATGTTCCGTTTCAAATCCATGCATGCATTTCTAAAAGTCGTACGGCACTGTTTCGCCATTTTGGACGGATGTTGCACCTTGCACCGTGGATGTTGCACCCTGTAGATATCGATTATTCGAACGGCCATAACTTCTGGCTCGTTTGGAGTTACGGGAGGCATAACCTGTCAAAACGAAGGCCTCGATGAGTTCTACGGCTTTGACAGCATTCAGCCGTCAACGGATAGATTGATTCCCAAAAAAGACAACCCGAATGTCAATCGGGTCTCGTAAGTTTTTTACCCTTCGTTTTTCGACACGGTGATTTTTACGGTAAAACGGGATTACGGTGGCTGGTCTTCGATTTACCATCGTTGGAGAGTGGTGCACCATGGTACTGTTCCGTTTCAAATCCATGCACGCATATCTAAAAGTCGTAAGGCACTGTTTCTCCATTTCGGACGGATGTTGCACCTTGCACCGTGGATGTTGCACCCTGTAGATATCGATTATTCAGACGACCATAACTTCTGGCTCGTTTAGAGTTACGGGAGGCATAACCTGTCAAAACGAAGGCCTCGATGAGTTCTACGGCTTTGACTGCTTTTAGCCGTCAACGGATAGATTAATACCCAAAAAGGACAACCCGAATGTCAATCGGGTCTCGTAAGTTTTTTACCCTTCCTTTTTTCGACACGTGGAATTTTACGATAAAACGGGATTACGGTGGCTGGTCTTCGATTTACCATCACTGGAGAGTGGTGCACCATGGTACTGTTCCGTTTCAAATCCATGCACGCATTTCTAAAAGTCGTACGGCACTGTTTCGCCATTTCGGACGGATGTTGCACCTTGCACCGTGGATGTTGCACCCTGTAAATATCGATTATTCGGACGGCCATAACTTCTGGCTCGTTTAGAGTTACGGCAGGCATAACCTGTCAAAACGAAGGCCTCGATGAGTTCTACGGTTTTGACAGCTTTCAGCCGTCAACGGATAGATTAATGCCCAAAGAGGACAAACCGAATGTCAATCGGGTCTCGTAAGCTTTTTACGCTTCGTTTTTTCGACATGTGGATTTTTACGGTAAAACGGGATTACGGGGGCTCGTCTTCGATTTACCAGCGTTGGAGAGTGGTGCACCATGGCACTGTTCTGTTTCAAATCCATGCACGCATTTCTAAAAGTCGTACGGCACTGTTTCGCCATTTCGGACGGATGTTGCACCTTGCACCGTGGATGTTGCACCCTGTAGATATCGATTATTCGGACGGCCATAACTTCTGGCTCGTTTAGATTTACGGGAGGCATAATCTGTCAAAAGGAAGGCCTCGATGAGTTCTACGGCTTTGACAGCTTTCAGCCGTCAATGGATAGATTAATGCCCAAAAAGGACAACCCGAATGTCAATCGGGTCTCGTAAGTTTTTTACACTTCGTTTTTTCGACGCGAGGATTTTTACGGTAAAACGGGATTATGGTGGCCGGTCTTCGATTTACCATCGCTGGAGAGTGGTGCACCATGGTACTGTTCCGTTTCAAATCCATGCACGCATTTCTAAAAGTCGTACGGCACCGTTTCGCCATTTCAGACGGATGTTGCACCTTGCACCGTGGATGTTGCACCCTGTAGATATCGATTATTCGGATGGCATAACTTCTGGTCCGTTTAGAGTTATGGGAGCCATAACCTGTCAAAACAAAGGCCTCGATGAGTTCTACGGTTTTGACAGCTTTCAGCCGTCAACGGATAGATTAATACCCAAAAAGGACATCCCGAATCTCAATCGGGTCTCGTAAGTTTATTACCCTTCGTTTTTTCGACGCGTGGATTTTTACGGTAGAACGGGATTTCTGTGGCTGGTCTTCGATTTACCATCGCTGGAGAGTGGTGCACCATGGTACTGTTCCGTTTCAAATCCATGCACGCATTTCTAAAAGTCATACGACACTGTTTCGCCATTTCGGACGGATGCTGCACCTTGCACCGTGGATGTTGCACCCTGTAGATATCGATTATTCGGATGGCCATAACTTCTGGCTCGTTTAGAGTTACGGGAGGCATAACCTGTCAAAACGAAGGCCTCGATGAGTTCTACGGCTTTGGCAGCTTTCAGCCGTCAAAGGATAGATTAATGCCCAAAAAGGACAACCCGAATCTCAATCGGGTCTCGTAAGTTTTTTACCCATCGTTTTTTCGACACGTTGATTTCTGCGGTAAAACGGGATTACGGTGGCTGGTCCTCGATTTATCATCGCTGGAGAGTGGTGCAACATGGTACCGTTCCATTTCAAATCCATGCACGCATTTCTAAAAGTCGTACGGCACTGTTTCGCCATTTCGGACAGATGTTGCACCTTGCACAGTGGATGTTGCACCCTGTAGATATCGATTATTCGGACGGCCATAACTTCTGGCTCGTTTGGAGTTACGGGAGGCATAACCTGTCAAAACGAAGGCCTCGATGAGCTCTACGGCTTTGACAGCTTTCAGCCGTCAACGGATAGATTAATGCCTAAAAAGGACCACCCGAATGTCAATCGGGCCTCATAAGTTTTTTACCCTTCGTTTTTTCGACACATGGAATTTTACGGTAAAACGGGATTACGGCGGCTGGTCTTCGATTTCCCATCGCTGGAGAGTGGTGCACCATGGTACTGTTCCGTTTCAAATCCATGCACGCATTTCTAAAAGTCGTACGTCACTGTTTTGCCATTTCGGACGGATGTTGCACATTGCACCGTGAATGTTGCACCCTGTAGATATCAATTATTCGGACGGCCATAACTTCTGGCTCGTTTAGTGTTACGGGAGGCATTACCTGCCACAACGAAGTCCTCGATGTGTTCTACGGCTTTGAAAGCTTTCAACCACCAACGGATAGATTAATACCCAAAAAGGACAACCCGAGTGTCAATCGGATCTCGTAAGTTTTTTACCCTTCGTTTTTTCGACACGTGGATTTTTACGCTATAACGGGATTACGGTTGTTGGTCTTGATTTACCATCGCTGGAGAGTGGTGCACCATGGTACTGTTCTGTTACAAATCCATGCACGCATTTCTAAAAGTCGTACGGCACCGTTTATCCATTTCGGACGGATGTTGCACCATCCACCATAGATGTTGCACCCTGTAGATATCGATTATTCGGACGGCCATAACTTCATGCTCGTTTAGAGTTACGGGAGCCATAACCGGTCAAAACGAAGGCCTCGATGAGTTCTATGGCTCTGATAGCTTTCAGCCGTCAACGGATAAATTAATGCCCAAATAGGACAACCCGAATGTCAACCGGGTCTCGTAAGTTTTTTACCCTTCGTTTTTTCGACGCGTGGATTTTTACGGTAAAACGGGATTACGGTGGCTGGTCTTCGATTTACCATCGCTTGAGAGTGGTGCACCATGGTACTGTTCCGTTTGAAATCCATGCATGCATTTCTAAAAGTCGTACGACACTGTTTTGCCATTTCGGACGGATGTTGCACCTTGCACCGTGGATGTTGCACCCTGTAGATATCGATTATTCGGACGGCCATAACTTCTGGCTCGTTTAGAGTTACGGGAGCCATAACCTGTCAAAACGAAGTCCTCGATGAGTTCTACGGCTTTGACAGCTTTTCGCCATCAACGGATAGATTAATGCCCAAAAAGGACAACCCGAATCTCAATCGGGTACCGTAAGTTTTCTACCCTTCGTTTTTTCGACACGTGGATTTTTACGGTAAAATAGGATTACGGTGGCTGGTCTTCGATTTACCATCGCTGGAGAGTGGTGCACCATGGTACTGTTCCGTTTCAAATCCTTGCACGCATTTCTAAAAGTCGCACGGCACTGTTTCGCCATTTCGGACGGATGTTGCACCTTGCACCGTGGATGTTGCACCCTGTAGATATCGATTATTCGGACGGCCATAACCTCTGGCTCGTTTAGAGTTACGGGAGGCATAACCTGTCAAAACGAAGGCCACGATGATTTCTATGGCTTTGACAGCTTTTAGCCGTCAACGGATAGATTAATGCCCAAAAAGGAAAAACCGAATGTCAATCGGGTCTCGTAAGTTTTTTACCCTTCGTTTTTTCGACGCGTGGAATTTTACGGTAAAAGGGGATTACGGTGGCTGGTCTTCGATTTACCATCGCTGGAGAGTGGTGCACCATGGTACTGTTCCGTTTCAAATCCATGCACGTATTTCTAAAAGTCGTACGGCACTGTTTCGCCATTTCGGACGGATGTTGCACCTTACACCGTGGATGTTGCCCCCCGTAGATATCCATTATTCGGACGGCCATAACTTCTGGCTCGTTTAGAGTTACAGGAGGCATAACCTGTCAAAACGAAGGCCTCGATGAGTTCTATGGCTTTGGCAACTTTCAACCGTCAACAGATAGATTAATGCCCAAAAAGGACAACCCGAATCTCAATCGGGTCTCGTAAGTTTTTTACCCTTCGTTTTTTCGACACGTGGATTTTTACGGTAAAACTGGATTACGGTGGCTGGTCTTCGATTTACCATCGCTGGAAAGTGGTGCACCATGGTACTGTTCCATTTCAAATCCATGCACGCATTTCTAAAAGTCGAACGACACTGTTTCGCCATTTCGGACGGATGTTGCACCTTGCACCGTGGATGTTGCACCCTGTAGATATCGATTATTCGGACGGCCATAACTTCTGGGTCGTTTCGGTTTACGGGAGGCATAACCTGTCAAAACGAAGGCCTCGATGAGTTCTACGGCTTTGACAGCTTTCGGCCGTCAACGGATAGATTAATGCCCAAAAAGGCCAACCCAAATGTCAATCGAGTCTCGTAAGTTTTTTACCCTTCGTTTTTTCGACACGTGGAATTTACGGTAAAACGGGATTACGGTGGCTAGTCTTCGATTTACCATCGCTGGAGAGTGGTGCACCATGATACTGTTCCGTTTCAAATCCATGCACGCATTTCTAAAAGTCGTACGACACTGTTTCGCCATTTCGGACGGATGTTGCACCTTGCACCGTGGATGTTGCACCCTGTAGATATCGATTATTCGGACGGCCAAAACTTCTGGCTCGTTTAGAGTTACGGGAGGCATAACCTGTCAAAACGAAGGCCTGGATGAGTTCTACGGCTTTGACAGCTTTCAGCCGTCAACGGATAGATTAATGCCCAAAAAGGACAACCCGAATGTCAATCGGGTCTCGTAAATTTTTTACCCTTCGTTTTTTCGACATGTGGATTTTTACGGTAAAACGGGATTACGGGGGCTGGTCTTTGATTTACCAGCGTTGGAGATTGGTGCACCACGGTACTGTTCTGTTTCAAATCCATGCACGCATTTCTAAAATTCGTACAGCACTGTTTCGCCATTTCGGACGGATGTTGCACCTTGCACCGTGGATGTTGCACCCTGTAGATATCGATTATTCGGACGGCCATAACTTCTGGCTCGTTTAGATTTACGGGAGGCATAACCTATCAAAACGAAGGCCTCGATGAGTTCTACGGCTTTGACAGCTTTCAGCCGTCAACAGATAGATTAATGCCCAAAAACGACAACCCGAATCTCAATCGGGTCTCGTAAGTTTTTTACCTTTCGTTTTTTCGACACGTGGATTTTTACGGTAAAACGGGATTACGGTGGCTGGTCTTTGATTTACCATCGCTGGAGAGTGGTGCACCATGTTACTGTTCCTTTTCAAATCCATGCACGCATTTCTAAAAGTCGTACGGCACTGTTTCGCCATTTCGGACGGATGTTGCACCTTGCACCGTGGATGTTGCACCCTGTAGATATCGATTATTCGAACGGCCATAACTTCTGGCTCGTTTAGAGCTACGGGAGGCATAACCTGTAAAAACAAAGGCCTCGATGAGTTCTACCGCTTTGACAGCTTTCAGCCGTCAACGGATAGATTAATGTCCAAAAACGACAACCCGAATCTCAATCGAGTCTCGTAAGTTTTTTACCCTTCGTTTTTTCGACACGTGGATTTTTACGGTAAAACGGGATTACGGTGGCTGGTCTTCGATTTACCATCGCTGGAGAGTGGTGCACCATGGTACTGTTCCGTTTCAAATCCATGCACGCATTTCTAAAAGTCGTACGACACTGTTTCGCCATTTCGGACGGATGTTGCACCTTGCACCGTGGATGTTGCACCCTGTAGATATCGATTATTCGGACGGCCATAACTTCTGGCTCGTTTAGAGTTACGGGAGGCATACCTGTCAAAACGAAGGCCTCGATGAGTTCTACGGCTTTGACAGCTTTCAGCCGTCAACGGATATATTAATGCCCAAAAAGGACAACCCGAATGTCAATCGGGTCTCGTAAGTTTTTTACCCTTCGTTTTTTCGACACGTGGAATTTTACGGTAAAACGGGATTACAGTGGCTGGTCTTCGATTTACCATCGCTGGAGAGTGGTGCACCATGGTACTGTTCCATTTCAAATCCATGCACGCATTTCTAAAAGTCGTACGGCACTATTTCGCCATTTCGAACGTATGTTGCGCCTTGCACCGTGGATGTTGCACCCTGTAGATATCGATTATTCGGACGGCCATAACTTCTGGCTCGTTTAGAGTTACGGGAGGCATAACCTGTCAAAACGAAGGCCTCGATGAGTTCAACGGCTTTGACAGCTTTCAGCCGTCAACGGATATATTAATGCCCAAAAAGGACAACACAAATGTCAATCGGGTCTCGTAAGTTTTTTACCCTTCGTTTTTTCGACACGTGGAATTTTACGGTAAAACGGTATTACGGTGGCTGGTCTTCGATTTACCATCGCTGGAGAGTGGTGCACCATGGTACTGTTCCGTTTCAAATCCATGCACTCATTTCTAAAAGTCGTACGGCACTGTTTCGCCATTTCGGACGGATGTTGCACCTTGCACCGTGGATGTTGCACCCTGTAGATATCGATTATTCGGACGGCCATATCTTCTGGCTCGTTTAGAGTTACGGGAGGCATAACTTGTCAAAACGAAGGTCTCGATGAGTTCTACGGCTTCGATAGCTTTCAGCCGTCAACGGACAGATTAATGCCCAAAAGGGACAACCCGAATGTCAATCGGGTCTCGTAAGTTTTTTACCCATCGTTTTTTCGACACGTGGAATTTTACGGTAAAACGTGATTACGGTGGCTGGTCTTCGATTTACCATCGCTAGAGAGTGGTGCAACATGGTACTGTTCCGTTTCAAATCCATGCACGCATTTCTAAAAGTCGTACGACACTGTTTCGCCATTTCGGACGGATGTTGCAGCTTGCACCGTGGTTGTTGCACCCTGTAGATATCGATTATTCGGACGGCCATATCTTCTGGCTCGTTTAGAGTTACGGGAGGCATAACCTGTCAAAACGAAGGTCTCGATGAGTTCTACGGCTTCGATAGCTTTCAGCCGTCAACGGACAGATTAATGCCCAAAAGGGACAACCCGAATGTCAATCGGGTCTCGTAAATTTTTTACCCATCGTTTTTTCGACATGTGGAATTTTACGGTAAAACGGGATTACGGTGGCTGGTCGTCGATTTACCATTGTTGGAGAGTGGTGCACCATGGTACTGTTCTGTTTCAAATCCATGCACGCATTTCTAAAAGTCGTACGGCACCGTTTCGCCATTTCGGAGGGATGTTGCACCTTGCACCGTGGATGTTGCACCCTGTAGATACCGATTATTCGGACGGCCATAACTTCTGGCTCGTTTAGAGTTACGGGAGCCATAACCTGTCAAAACGAAGGCCTCGATGAGTTCTACGGCTTTGACAGCTTTCAGCCATCAATGGATAGATTAATGCCCAATAAGGACAAGCCGAATGTCAATCGGGTCTCGTAAGTTTTTTACCCTTCGTTTTTTCGACGCGTGGATTTTTATGGTAAAACGGGATTACGGTGGCTGGTCTTCGATTTACCATCGCTTGAGAGTGGTACACCATGGTACTGTTCCGTTTGAAATCCATGCATGCATTTCTAAAAGTCGTACGACACCGTTTCGCCATTTCGGACGGATGTTGCACCTTGCACCGTGGATGTTGCACCCTGTAGATATCGATTATTCGGACGGCCATAACTTCTGGCCCGTTTAGAGTTACGGGAGCCATAACCTGTCAAAACGAAGGCCTCGATGATTTCTACGGCTTTGACAGCTTTTAGCCATCAACGGATAGATTAATGCCCAAAAAGGACAACCCGAATTTCAATCGGGTCTCGTAAGTTTTTTACCCTTCGTTTTTTCGACACGTGGAATTTTAAGGTAAAACGGGATTACTGTGGCTGGTCTTCGATTTACCATCGCTGGAGAGTGGTGCACCATGGTACTGTTCCGTTTCAAATCCATGCATGCATTTATAAAAGTCGTACGACACTGTTTCGCCATTTCGGACGGATGTTGCACCTTGCACCGTGGATTTTGCACCCTGTAGATATCGATTATTCGGACGGCCATAACTTCTGGCTCGTTTAGAGTTACGGGAGGCATGACCTGTCAAACCAAAGGCCTCGACGAGTTCTACGGCTTTGATAGCTTTCAGCCGTCAACGGATAGTTTAATGCCCAAAAAGAACAACCCGAATGTCAATCGGGTCTCGTAAGTTTTTTACCCTTCGTTTTTTCGACACGTGGAATTTTACGGTAAAACGGGATTACGGTGGCTGGTATTCGATTTACCATCGCTGGAGAGTGGTGCACAATGGTACTGTTCTGTTTCAAATCCATGCACGCATTTCTAAAAGTCGTACGACACTGTTTCGCCATTTCGGAGGGATGTTGCACCTTGCACCGTGGATGTTGCACCCTGTAGATATCGATTATTCGGACGGCCATAACTTCTGGCTCGTTTAGGGTTACGGGAGCCATAACCTGTCAAAACGAAGGCCTCGATGAGTTCTACGGCTTTGACAGCTTTCATCCATCAACGGATAGATTAATGCCCAATAAGGACAACCCGAATGTCAATCGGGTCTCGTAAGTTTTTTACCCTTCGTTTTTTCGACGCGTGGATTTTTACGGTAAAACGGGATTACGGTGGCTGGTCTTCGATTTACCATTGTTTGAGAGTGGTGCACCATGGTACTGTTCCGTTTGAAATCCATGCATGCATTTCTAAAAGTCGTACGACACTGTTTCGCCTTTTCGGACGGATGTTGCACCTTGCACCGTGGATGTTGCACCCTGTAGATATCGATTATTCGGACGGCCATAACTTCTGGCCCGTTTAGAGTTACGGGAGCCATAACCTGTCAAAACGAAGGCCTCGATGATTTCTACGGCTTTGTTAGCTTTCAGCCGTCAACGGATAGATTAATGCCCAGAAAGGACAACCCGAATGTCAATCGGGTCTCGTAAGTTTTTTACCCTTCGTTTTTTCGACACGTGGAATTTTACGGTAAAACGGGATTACGGTGGCTGGTCTTCGATTTACCATCGCTGGAGAGTGGAGAACCATGGTACTATTCCGTTTTAAATCCATGCACGCATTTCTAAAAGTTGTACGGCACCGTTTCGCCATTTCGGACGGATGTTGCACCTTGCACCGTGGATGTTGCACCCTGTAGATATCGATTATTCGGACGGCCATAACTTCTGGATCGTTTAGAGTTACGGGAGCCATAACCTGTCAAAACGAAGGCCTCGATGAGTTCTACGGCTTTGACGGCTTTCAGCCGTCAATGGATAGATTAATGCCCAAAAAGGACAACCCGAATGTCAATCGGGTCTCGTAAGTTTTTTACCCTTCGTTTTTTCGACACGTGGAATTTTACGGTAAAACGGGATTACGGTGGCTGGTCTTCGATTTACCATCGCTGGAGAGTGGTGCACCATGGTACTATTCCGTTTCAAATCCATGCACGCATTTCTAAAAGTCGTACGGCACTGTTTCGCTATTTCGGACGGATGTTGCACCTTGCACCGTGGATGTTGCACCCTGTAGATATCGAATATTCGGACGGCCATAACTTCTGGCTCGTTTAGAGTTACGGGAGGCATAACCTGGCAAAACGAAGGCCTCGATGAGTTCGACGGCTTTGACAGCTTTCAGCCGTCAACGGATAGTTTATTGCCCAAAAAGGACAACCTGAATGTCGATCGGGTCCCGTAAGTTTTTTATCCTTCGTTTTTTCGACACGTGGAATTTTATGGTAAAACGGGATTACGGTGGCTGGTCTTCGATTTACCATCGTTGGAGCGTGGTGCACCATGGTACTGTTCTGTTTCAAATCCATGCACGCATTTCTAAAAGTCGTACGGCACCTTTTCGCCATTTCGGATGGATGTTGCACCTTGCACCGTGGATGTTGCACCCTGTAGATATCGATTATTCGGACGGCCATAACTTCTGGCTCGTTTAGAGTTACGGGAGCCATAACCTGTCAAAACGAAGGGCTCGATGAGTTCTACGGCTTTGACAGATTTCAACCGTCAATGGATAGATTAATGCCCAATAAGGACAACCCGAATGTCAATCGGGTCTCGTAAGTTTTTTACCCTTCGTTTTTTCGACGCGTGGATTTTTACGGTAAAACGGGATTACGGTGGCTGGTCTTCGATTCACCATCGCTGGAGAGTGGTGCACCATGGTACTGTTCCGTTTTAAATACATGCATGCATTTCTAAAAGTCGTACGACTCTGTTTCGCCATTTCGGACGGATGTTGCACCTTGCACCGTGGATGTTGCACCCTGTAGATATCGATTAATCGGACGGCCATAACTTCTGGCTCGTTTAGAGTAACGGGAGCCATAACCTGTCAAAACGAAGGCCTCGATAATTTCTACGGCTTTGACCGCTTTCAGTCGTCAACGGATAGATTAATGCCCAAAAAGGACAACCCGAATGTCAACGGGTCTCGCAAGTTTTTCACCCTTCGTTTTTTCGACACGTGGAATTTTACGGTAAAACGGGATTGCTGTGGCTGGTCTTCGATTTACCATCACTGGAGAGTGGTGCACCATGGTACAGTTCCGTTTCAAATCCATGCACGCATTTTCAAAAGTCGTACGGCACCGTTTCGCCATTTCGGACGGATGTTGCACCTTGCACCGTGGATGTTGCACCCTGTAGATATCGATTATTCGGACGGCCATAACTTCTGGCTCGTTTAGAGTTACGGGAGGCATAACCTGTCAAAACGAAGGCCTCGATGAGTTCTACGGCTTTGACAGCTTTCAGCCGCCAACGGATAGATTAATGCCCAATAAGGACAACCCGAATGTCAATCGGGTCTCGTAAGTTTTTTACCCTTCGTTTTTTCGACGCGTGGATTTTTACGGTAAAACGGGATTACGGTGGCTGGTCTTCGTTTTACCATCGCTGGAGACTGGTGCACCATGGTACTGTTCCATTTTAAATCCATGCATGCATTTCTAAAAGTCGTACGACACTGTTTCGCCATTTCGGAAGGATGTTGCACCTTACACCATGGATGTTGCACCCTGTAGATATCGATTATTCGGACGGCCATAACTTCTGGCTCCTTTAGAGTTACGGGAGCCATAACCTGTCAAAATGAAGGCCTCGATGATTTCTACGGCTTTGACAGCTTTCAGCCATCAACGGATAGATTAATGCCCAAAAAGGACAACCCGAATGTCAATCGGGTCTCGTAAGTTTTTTACCCTTCGTTTTTTCGACACGTGGAATTTTACGGTAAAACGGGATTACTGTGGCTGGTCTTCGATTTACCATCACTGGAGAGTGGTGGACCATGTTACTGTTCCGTTTCAAATCCATGCATGCATTTATAAAAGTCGTACGACACTGTTTCGCCATTTCGGACGGATGTTGCACCTTGCACCGTGGATGTTGCACCCTGTAGATATCGATTATTCGGACGGCCATAACTTCTGGCTCGTTTAGAGTTACGGGAGGCATAACCTGTCAAACCAAAGGCCTCGATGAGTTCTACGGCTTTGATAGCTTTCAGCCGTCAACGGATAGTTTAATGCCCAAAAAGAACAACCCGAATGTCAATCGGGTCTCGTAAGTTTTTTACCCTTCGTTTTTTCGACACGTGGAATTTTACGGTAAAACGGGATTACGGTGGCTGGTATTCGATTTACCATCGCTGGAGAGTGGTGCACAATGGTACTGTTCTGTTTCAAATCCATGCACGCATTTCTAAAAGTCGTACGACAACGTTTCGCCATTTCGGAGGGATGTTGCACCTTGCACCGTGGATGTTGCACCCTGTAAATATCGATTATTCGGACGGCCATAACTTCTGGCTCGTTTAGGGTTACGGGAGCCATAACCTGTCAAAACGAAAGCCTCGATGAGTTCTACGGCTTTGACAGCTTTCAGCCATCAACGGATAGATTAATGCCCAATAAGGACAACCCGAATGTCAATCGGGTCTCGTAAGTTTTTTACCCTTCGTTTTTTCAACGCGTGGATTTTTACGGTAAAACGGGATTACGGTGGCTGGTCTTCGATTTACCATCGCTTGAGAGTGGTGCACCATGGTACTGTTCCGTTTGAAATCCATGCATGCATTTCTAAAAGTCGTACGACACTGTTTCGCCATTTCGGACGGATGTTGCACCTTGCACCGTGGATGTTGCACCCTGTAGATATCGATTATTCGGACGGCCATAACTTCTGGCCCGTTTAGAGTTACGGGAGCCATAACCTGTCAAAACGAAGGCCTCGATGATTTCTACGGCTTTGTCAGCTTTTAGCCGTCAACGGATAGTTTAATGCCCAGAAAGGACAACCCGAATGTCAATCGGGTCTCGTAAGTTTTTTACCCTTCGTTTTTTCGACACGTGGAATTTTACGGTAAAACGGGATTACGGTGGCTGGTCTTCGATTTACCATCGCTGGAGAGTGGAGCACCATGGTACTGTTCCGTTTTAAATCCATGCACGCATTTCTAAAAGTTGTACGGCACCGTTTCACTATTTCGGACGGATGTTGCACCTTGCACCGTGGATGTTGCACCCTGTAGATATCGATTATTCGGACGGCCATAACTTCTGGCTCGTTTAGAGTTACGGGAGCCATAACCTGTCAAAACGAAGGCCTCGATGAGTTCTACGGATTTGACGGCTTTCAGCCGTCAATGGATAGATTAATGCCCAAAAAGGACAACCCGAATGTCAATCGGGTCTCGTAAGTTTTTTACCCTTCGTTTTTTCGACACGTGGAATTTTACGGTAAAACGGGATTACGGTGGCTGGTCTTCGATTTACCATCGCTGGAGAGTGGTGCACCATGGTACTGTTCCATTTCAAATCCATGCATGCATTTCTAAAAGTCGTACGGCACTGTTTCGCTATTTCGGACGGATGTTGCACCTTGCACCATGGATGTTGCACCCTGTAGATATCGAATATTCGGACGGCCATAACTTCTGGCTCGTTTAGAGTTACGGGAGGCATAACCTGGCAAAACGAAGGCCTCGATGAGTTCGACGGCTTTAACAGCTTTCAGCCGTCAATGGATAGTTTATTGCCCAAAAAGGACAACCCGAATGTCAATCGGGTCTCGTAAGTTTTTTACCCTTCGTTTTTTCGACACGTGGAATTTTACGGTAAAACGAGATTACTGTGGCTGGTCTTCGATTTACCATCGCTGGAGAGTGGTGCACCATGGTACTGTTCCGTTTCAAATCCATGCATGCATTTATAAAAGTCGTACGACACTGTTTCGCCATTTCGGACGGATGTTGCACCTTGCACCGTGGATGTTGCACCCTATAGATATCGATTATTCGGACGGCCATAACTTCTGGCTCGTTTAGAGTTACGGGAGGCATAACCTGTCAAAACAAAGGCCTCGATGAGTTCTACGGCTTTGATAGCTTTCAGTCGTCAACGGATAGTTTAAAGCCCAAAAAGGACAACCCGAATGTCAATCGGGTCTCGTTAGTTTTTTACCCTTCGTTTTTTCGACACGTGGAATTTTACGGTAAAACGGGATTACGGTGGCTGGTCTTCGATTTACCATCGCTGGAAAGTGGTGCACAATGGTACTGTTCTGTTTCAAATCCATGCACGCATTTCTAAAAGTCGTACGACACCGTTTCGCCATTTCGTAGGGATGTTGCACCTTGCACCGTGGATATTGCACCCTATAGATATCGATTATTCGGACGGCCATAACTTATGGCTCGTTTAGAGTTACGGGAGCCGTAACCTGTCAAAACGAAGGCCTCGATGAGTTCTACGGCTTTGACAGCTTTCAGCCATCAACGGATAGATTAATGCCCAATAAGGATAACCCGAACGTCAATCGGGTCTCGTAAGTTTTTTACCCTTCGTTTTTTCGAAGCGTGGATTTTTACGGTAAAACGGGATTACGGTGGCTGGTCTTCGATTTACCATCGCTTGAGAGTGGTGCACCATGGTACTGTTCCATTTGAAATCCATGCATGCATTTCTAAAAGTCGTACGACACCGTTTCGCCATTTCGGACGGATGTTGCACCTTGCACCGTGGATGTTGCACCCTGTAGATATCGATTATTCGGACGGCCGTAACTTTTGGCCCGTTTAGAGTTACGGGAGCCATAACCTCTCAAAACGAAGGCCTCGATGATTTCTACGGCTTTGACAGCTTTCAGCCATCAACGGATAGATTAATGCCCAAAACGGACAACCCGAATGTCTATCGGGTCTCGTAAGTTTTTTACCCTTCGTTTTTTCGACACTTGGAATTTTACGGTAAAACGGGATTACTGTGGCTGGTCTTCGATTTACCATCGCTGGAGAGTGGTGCACCATGGTACTGTTCCGTTTCAAATCCATGCATGCATTTATAAAGTCGTACGACACTGTTTCGCCATTTCGGAAGGATGTTGCACCTTGCACCGTGGATGTTGCACCCTATTGATATCGATTATTCGGACGGCCATAACTTCTGGCTCGTTTAGAGTTATGGGAGGCATAACCTGTCAAACCAAAGGCCTCGATGAGTTCTACGGCTTTGATAGCTTTCCGCCGTCAATGGATAGTTTAATGCCCAAAAAGAACAGTCCGAATGTCAATCGGGTCTCGTAAGTTTTTTACCCTTCGTTTTTTCGACACGTGGAATTTTACGGTAAAACGGGATTAACGTGGCTGGTCTTCGATTTACCATCGCTGGAGAGTGGTGCACAATGGTACTGTTCTGTTTCAAATCCATGCACGCATTTCTAAAAGTCGTGCGACACCGTTTCGCCATTTTGGAGGGATGTTGCACCTTGCACCGTGGATGTTGCACCCTGTAGATATCGATTATTCGGACGGCCATAATTTCTGGCTCGTTTAGAGTTACGGGAGCCATAACCTGTCAAAACGAAGGCCTCGATGAGTTCTATGGCTTTGACAGCTTTCAGCCATCAACGGATAGATTAATGCCCAACAAGGACAACCCGAATGTCAATCGGGTCTCGTATGTTTTTTACCCTTCGTTTTCTCGACGCGTGGATTTTTACGGTAAAACGGGATTACGGTGGCTGGTCTTCGATTTACCATCGCTTGAGAGTGGTGCACCATGGTACTGTTCCGTTTGAAATCCATGCATGCATTTCTAAAAGTCGTACGACACTGTTTCGCCATTTCGGACGGATGTTGCACCTTGCACCGTGGATGTTGCACCCTGTAGATATCGATTATTCAGACGGCCATAACTTCTGGCCCGTTTAGAGTTACGGGAGCCATAACCTGTCAAAACGAAGGCCTCGATGATTTCTATGGCTTTGTTAGCTTTCAGCCGTCAACAGATAGATTAATGCCCAGAAAGGACAACCCGAATGTCAATCGGGTCTCGTAAGTTTTTTACCCTTCGTTTTTTCGACACGTGGAATTTTACGGTAAAACGGGATTACGGTGGCTGGTCTTCGATTTACCATCGCTGGAGAGTGGAGCACCATGGTACTGTTCCGTTTCAAATCCATGCACGCATTTTTAAAAGTCGTACGGCACCGTTTCGCCATTTCGGACGGATGTTGCACCTTGCACCGTGGATGTTGCACCCTGTAGATATCGATTATTCGGACGGCCATAACTTCTGGCTCGTTTAGAGTTACGGGAGCCATAACCTGTCAAAACGAAGGCCTCGATGAGTTCTACGGCTTTGACGGCTTTCAGCCATCAATGGATAGATTAATGCCCAAAAAGGACAACCCGAATGTCAATCGGGTCTCGTAAGTTTTTTACCCTTCGTTTTTTCGACACGTGGAATTTTACGGTAAAACGGGATTACGGTGGCTGGTCTTCGATTTACCATCGCTGGAGAGTGGAGCACCATGGTACTGTTCCGTTTCATATCCATGCACGCATTTCTAGAAGTCGCACGGCACTGTTTCGCCATTTCGGACGGATGTTGCACCTTGCACCGTGGATGTTGCACCCTGTAGATATCGATTATTCGGACGGCCATTACTTCTGGCTCGTTTAGAGTTACGGGAGGCATAACCTGGCAAAACGAAGGCCTCGATTAGTTCTACAGCTTTGACAGCTTTCAGCCGTCAACGGATAGTTTATTGCCCAAAAAGGACAACCCGAATGTCAATCGGGTCTCTTAAGTTTTTATCCTTCGTTTTTTCGACACGTGGAATTTTACGGTAAAACGGGATTACGGTGGCTGGTCTTCGATTTACCATCGCTGGAGAGTGGTGCACCATGGTACTGTTCTGCTTCAAATCCATGCACGCATTTCCAAAAGTCGTACGGCACCGTTCGCCATTTCGGATGGATGTTGCACCTTGCACCGTGGATGTTGCACCCTGTAGATATCGATTATTCGGACGGCCATAACTTCTGGCTCGTTTAGAGTTACGGGAGCCATAATCTGTCAAAACGAAGGGCTCGATGAGTTCTACGGCTTTGACAGCTTTCAGCCGTCAATGGATAGATTAATGCCCAATAAGGACAACCCGAATGTCAATCGGGTCTCGTAAGTTTTTTACCCTTCGTTTTTTCGACGCGTGGATTTTTACGGTAAAACGGGATTACGGTGGCTGGTCTTCGATTTACCATCGCTGGAGAGTGGTGCACCATGGTACTGTTCCGTTTTAAATACATGCATGCATTTCTAAAAGTCGTACGACTCTGTTTCGCCATTTCGGACGGATGTTGCACCTTGCACCGTGGATGTTGTACCCTGTAGATATCGATAATTCGGACGGCCATAACTTCTGGCTCATTTAGAGTAACGGGAGCCATAATCTGTCAAAACGAAGGCCTCGATAATTTCTACGGCTTTGACTGCTTTCAGCCGTCAACGGATAGATTAATGCCCAAAAAGGACAACCCGAATGTCAACGGGTCTCGTAAGTTTTTTACCCTTCGTTTTTTCGACACGTGGAATTTTACGGTAAAATGGGATTACGGTGGCTGGTCTTCGATTTACCATCACTGGAGAGTGGTGCACCATGGTACAGTTCCGTTTCAAATCCATGCACGCATTTCCAAAAGTCGTACGGCACCGTTTCGCCATTTCGGACGGATGTTGCACCTTGCACCGTGGATGTTGCACCCTGTAGATATCGAATATTCGGACGGCCATAACTTCTGGCTCGTTTAGAGTTACAGGAGGCATAACCTGTCAAAACGAAGGCCTCGATGAGTTCTACGGCTTTGACAGCTTTCAGCCGCCAACGGATAGATTAATGCCCAATAAGGACAACCCGAATGTCAATCGGGTCTCGTAAGTTTTTTACCCTTCGTTTTTTTCGACGCGTGGATTTTTACGGTAAAACGGGATTACGGTGGCTGGTCTTCGTTTTACCATCGCTGGAGACTGGTGCACCATGGTACTGTTCCATTTTAAATCCATGCATGCATTTCTAAAAGTCGTACGACACTGTTTCGCCATTTCGGACGGATGTTGCACCTTGCACCGTGGATGTTGCACCCTGTAGATATCGATTATTCGGACGGCCATAACTTCTGGCTCGTTTAGAGTTACGGGAGCCATAACCTGTCAAAACGAAGGCCTCGATGATTTCTACGGCTTTGACAGCTTTCAGCCGTCAACGGATAGATTAATGCCCAAAAAGGACAACCCGAATGTCAATCGGGTCTCGTAAGTTTTTTACCCTTCTTTTTTCGACACGTGGAATTTTACGGTAAAACGGGATTACTGTGGCTGGTCTTCAATTTACCATCGCTGGAGAGTGGTGCACCATGGTACTGTTCTGTTTCAAATCCATGCATGCATTTATAAAAGTCGTACGACACTGTTTCGCCATTTCGGACGGATGTTGCACCTTGCACCGTGGATGTTGCACCCTGTAGATATCGATTATTCGGACGGCCATAACTTCTGGCTCGTTCAGAGTTACGGGAGGCATAACCTGGCGAAACGAAGGCCTCGATGAGTTCTACGGCTTTGACAGCTTTCAGTCGTCAATTGATAGTTTATTGCCCAAAAAGGACAACCCGAATGTCAATCGGGTCTCGTAAGTTTTTTATCCTTCTTTTTTTCGACACGTGGAATTTTACGGTAAAACGGGATTACGGTGGCTGGTCTTCGATTTACCATCATTGGAGAGTGGTGCACCACGGTACTGTTCTGTTTCAAATCCATGCACGCATTTTTAAAAGTCGTGCGGCACCGTTTCGCCATTTCAGATGGATGTTGCACCTTGCATCGTGGATGTTGCACCCTGTAGATATCGATTATTCGGACGGCCATAACTTCTAGCTCGTTTAGAGTTACGGGAGCCATAACCTGTCAAAACGAAGGCCTCGATGAGTTCTACGGCTTTGAAAGCTTTCAGCCATCAACGGATAGATTAATGCCCAATAAGGACAACCCGAATGTCAATCGGGTCTCGTAAGTTTTTTACCCTTCGTTTTTTCGACGCGTGGATTTTTACGGTAAAACGGGATTACGGTGGCTGGTCTTCGATTTACCATCGCTGGAGAGTGGAGCACCATGGTACTGTTCCGTTTAAAATCCATGCATGCATTTCTAAAAGTCGTACGACACTGTTTCGCCATTTCGGATGGATGTTGCACCTTGCACCGTGGATGTTGCACCCTGTAGATATCGATTATTCGGACGGCCATAACTTCTGGCTCGTTTAGAGTTACGGGAGCCATAACCTGTCAAAACGAAGGCCTCGATGAGTTCTACGGCTTTGACAGCTTTCAGCCGTCAACGGATAGTTTAATGCCCAGAAAGGACAACCCGAATGTCAATCGGGTCTCGTAAGTTTTTTATCCTTCGTTTTTTCGACACGTGGAATTTTACGGTAAAACGGGATTACGGTGGCCGGTCTTCGATTTACCATCGCTGGAGAGCGCTGCACCATGGTACTGTTCTGTTTCAAATCCATGCACGCATTTCTAAAAGTCGTACGGCACCGTTTCGCCATTTCGGATGGATGTTGCACCTTGCACCGTGGATGTTGCACCCTGTAGATATCGATTATTCGGAAGGCCATAACTTCTGGCTCGTTTAGAGTTACGCGAGCCATAACCTGTCAAAACGAAGACCTAGATGAGTTCTACGGCTTTGATAGCTTTCAGCCGTCAACGGATAGATTAATGCCCAAAAAGGACAACCGAATGTCAATCGGGTCTCGTAAGTTTTTTACCCTTCGTTTTTTCGACGCGTGGATTTTTACGGTAAATCGGGATTACGGTGGATGGTCTTCGATTTACCATCGCTGGAGAGTGGTGCACCATGGTACTGTTCTATTTTAAATCCATGCATGCATTTCTAAAATTCGTACGACACTGTTTCGCCATTTCGGACCGATGTTGCACCTTGCACCGTGGATGTTGCACCCCGTAGATATCGATTATTCGGACGGCCATAACTTCTGGCTCGTTTAGAGTTACGGGAGCCATAACCTTTCAAAACGAATGCCTCGATGATTTCTACGGCTTTGACAGCTTTCAGCCGTCAACGGATAGACTAATGCCCAAAAAGGACAACCCGAATGTCAATCGGGTCTCGTTAGTTTTTTACCCTTCGTTTTTTCGACACGTGGAATTTTACGGTAAAACGGGATTACGGTGGCTGGTCTTCGATTTACCATCACTGGAGAGTGGTGCACCATGGTACTGTTCTGTTTCAAATCCATGCACGCATTTCTAAAAGTCGTATGGCACCGTTTCGCCATTTCGGACGGATGTTGCACCTTGCACCGTGGATGTTGCACCCTGTAGATATCGATTATTCGGACGACCATAACTTCTGGCTCGTTTAGAGTTACGGGAGCCATAACCTTTCAAAACGAAGGCCTCGATGAGTTCTATGGCTTTGATAGCTTTCATCCATCAACGGATATATTAATGCCCAAAAAGGACAACCCGAATCTCAATCGGGTCTCGTAAGTTTTTTACCCTTCGTTTTTTCGACATGTGGATTTTTACGGTAAAACGGGATTACCGTGGCTGGTCTTCGATTTACCATCGCTGGAGAGTGGTGCACCATGGTACTGATCCGTTTCAAATCCATGCATGCATTTCTAAAAGTCGTACAGCACCGTTTCGCCATTTCCGACGGATGTTGCACCTTGCACCGTGGATGTTGCACCCTATAGATATCGATTATTCGTACGGCCATAACTTATGGCTCGTTTAGAGTTACGGGAGCCATAACCTGTCAAAACGAAGGCCTCGATGAGTTCTACGGCTTCGACAGCTTTCATCCGTCAACGGATAGATTAGTGCCCAAAAAGGACGACCCGAATGTCAATCGGGTCTCGTAAGTTTTTTACCCTTCGTTTTTTCGACACGTGGATTTTTACGGTAAAACGGGATTACTGTGGCTGGTCTTCGATTTACCATCGTTGGATAGTGGTGCACCATGGTACTGTTCTGTTTCCAATCCATGCATGCATTTCTAAAAGTCGTACGGCACTGTTTCGCCATTTCGTACGGATGTTGCGCCTTGCACCGTGGATGTTGCACCCTGTAGATATCGATTATTCGGACGGCCATAACTTTTGGCTCGTTTAGAGTTACGAGAGGCATAACCTGCCAAAACGAAGGCCTCGATGAGTTCTACGGCTTTGACAGCTTTCAGCCGTCAACGGATAGATTAATGCTCAAAAAGGACAACCCGAATCTCAATCGGGTCTCGTAAGTTTTTTATCCTTCGTTTTTTCGACACGTGGATTTTTACGGTAAAACGGGATTATGGTGGCTGGTCTTCGATTTACCTTCGCTGGAGAGTGGTGCACCATGGTACTGTTCTGTTTCAAATCCATGCACGCATTTCTAAAAGTCGTACGACACTGTTTCGCCATTTCGGACGGATGTTGCACCATGCACCATGGATGTTGCACCCTATAGATATCGATTATTCGGACGGCAATAACTTCTGGCTCGTTTAGAGTTACGGGAGCCATAACCTGTCAAAATGAAGGCCTCAATGAGCTACGGCTTTGACAGCTTTCAGCCATCAACGGATAGATTAATGCCCAAAAAGGACAACCCGAATCTCAATCGGGTCTCGTAAGTTTTTTACCCTTCGTTATTTCGACACGTGGATTTTTACGCTAAAATGGGATTACGGTGGCTGGTCTTCGATTTACCATCGCTGGAGAGTGGTGCACCATGGTACTATTCCGTTTCAAATCCATGCACGCATTTCTAAAAGTCATACGGCACTGTTTCGCCATTTAGGACGGATGTTGCACCTTGCACCGTGGATGTTGCACCATGTAGATATCGATTACTCGGACGACCATAACTTCTGGCTCGTTTAGAGTTACGGGAGCCATAACCTGTCAAAACGAAGGCCTCGATGAGTTCTACGGCATTGACAGCTTTCAGCCGTCAACGGATAGATTAGTGCCCAAAAAGGACAACCGGAATGTCAATCGGGTCTCGTAAGTTTTTTACCCTTCTATTTTTCGCCACGTGGATTTTTACGGTAAAACGGGATTACGGTGGCTGGTCTTCGATTTACCATCGCTGGAGAGTGGTGCACCATGGTACTGTTCTATTTCAAATCCATGCACGCTACGGCACTGTTTCGCCATTTCGGACGGATGTTGCACCTTGCACCGTGGATGTTGCACCCTGTAAATATCGATTATTCGGACGGCCATAACTTCTTGCTCGTTTAGAGTTATGGGAGGCATAACCTGTCAAAACGAAGGCCTCGATGAGTTCTATGGCTCTGATAGCTTTCAGCCATCAGCGGATAGATTAATGCCTAAAAAGGACAACCCGAATCTCAATCGGGTCTCGTAAGTTTTTTACTCTTCGTTTTTTCGACACGTGGAATTTTACGGTAAAACGGGATTACGGTGGCTGGTCTTCGATTTACCATCGCTGGAGAGTGGTGCATCATGGTACTGTTCTGTTTCAAATCCATGCACGCATTTCAAAAAGTCGTATGGCACCGTTTCGCCATTTCGGACGGATGTTCCACGGTTGCACCCTGTAGATATCGATTATTCAGACGGCCATAACTTCTGGCTCGTTTAGAGTTACGGGAGCCATAACCTGTCAAAACGAAGGCCTCGATGAGTTATATGGCTTTGGTAGCTTTCAGCCATCAACGGATATATTAATGCCCAAAAAGGACAACCCGAATCTCAATCGGGTCTCGTAAGTTTTTTACCCTTCGTTTTTTTGACACGTGGATTTTTACGGTAAAACGGGATTACCGTGGTAGGTCTTTGATTTACCATCGCGGGAGAGTGGTGCACCATGGTACTGTTCCATTTCTAATCCATGCACGCATTTCTAAAAGTCGTACGACACCGTTTCACCATTTCGGACGGATGTTGCACCTTGCACCGTGGATGTTGCACCCCGTAGATATCGATTATTCGGACGGCCATAACTTCTGGCTCGTTTAGAGTTACGGGAGCCAAAACCTGTCAAAACGAAGGCCTCAATGTGTTCTACGGCTTTGACAGCTTTCATCCGTCAACGGATAGATTAATGCCCAAAAAGGACAACCCGAATGTCAATCGGGTCTCGTAAGTTTTTTACCCTTCGTTTTTTCGACACGTGGATTTTTACGGTAAAACGGGATTACCGTGGTAGGTCTTCGATTTACCATCGCGGGAGAGTGGTGCACCATGGTACTGTTCCGTTTCTAATCCATGCACCTATTTCTAAAAGTCGTACGGCACCGTTTCGCCATTTCGGACGGATGTTGCACCTTGCACCGTGGATGTTGCACCCTGTAGATATTGATTATTCGGACGGCCATAACTTCTGGCTCGTTTAGAGTTACGGAAGCCAAAACCTGTCAAAACGAAGGCCTCAATGAGTTCTACGGCTTTGACAGCTTTCATCCGTCAACGGATAGATTAATGCTCAAAAAGGACAACCGGAATCTCAATCGGGTCTCGTAAGTTTTTTATCCTTCCTTTTTCGACACGTGGATTTTTACGGTAAAACGGGATTATGGTGGCTGGTCTTCGATTTACCTTTGCTGGAGAGTGGTGCACCATGGTACTGTTCCGTTTTAAATCCATGCACGCATTTGTAAAAGTCGTACGACACTGTTTCGCCATTTCGGACGGATGTTGCACCATGCACCGTGGATGTTGCACCCTGTAGATATCGATTATTCGGTCGGCCATAACTTCTGGCTCGTTTAGAGTTACGGGAGCCATAACCTGTCAAAACGAAGGCCTCGATGAGTTCTACGGCTTTGACAGCTTTCAGCCATCAACGGATAGATTAGTGCCCAAAAATGACAACCGGAATGTCAATCGGGTCTCGTAAGTTCTTTACCCTTCGTTTTTTCGACACGTGGATTTTTACGGTAAAACGGTATTACGGTGGCTGGTCTTCGATTTACCATCATTGAAGAGTGGTACACCAGGGTACTGTTCCGTTTCAAATCCATGCACGCATTTCTAAAAGTCGTACGGCACCGTTTCGCCATTTCGGACGGATGTTGCACCTTGCACCGTGGATGTTGCACCCTGTAGATATCGATTATTCGGACGGCCATAACTTCTGGCTCGTTTAGAGTTACGGTTGCCAAATCCTGTCAAAACGAAGGACTCAATGAGTTCTACGGCTTTGACAGCTTTCATCCGTCAACGGATAGATTAATGCCCAAAAAGGACAACCCGAATGTCAATCAGGTCTCGTAAGTTTTTTACCCTTCGTTTTTTCGACACGTGGATTTTTACGGTAAAACGGTATTACGGTGGCTGGTCTTCGATTTACCATCATTGGAGAGTGGTGCACCATGGTACTGTTCTGTTTCAAATCCATGCACGCATTTCTAAAAGTCGTACGGCACTGTTTCGCCGTTTCGGACGGATGTTGCACCTTGCACCGTGGATGTTGCACCCTGTAGATATCGATTATTCGGACGGCCGTAACTTTTGGCTCGTTTAGAGTTACGAGAGGCATAACCTGTCAAAACGAAGGCCTCGATGAACTCTACGGCTTTGACAGCTTTCAGCCGTCAATGGATAGATTAATGCTCAAAAAGGACAACCTGAATCTCAATCCGGTCTCGTAAGTTTTTTATCCTTCGTTTTTTCGACACGTGGATTTTTACGGTAAAACGGGATTATTGTGGCTGGTCTTCGATTTACGTTCGCTGGAAAGTGGTGCACCATGATACTGTTCTGATTTAAATCCATGCACACATTTCTAAAAGTCGTACGGCACTGTTTCGCCATTTCAGACGGATGTTGCACCATGCACCGTGGATGTTGCACCCTGTAGATATCGATTATTCGGACGGCCATAACTTCTGGCTCGTTTAGAGTTACGGGAGCCATAACCTGTCAAAACGAAGGCCTCGATGAGTTCTACGGCTTTGACAGCTTTCAGCCGTCAACGGATAGATTAATGCGCAAAAAGGACAACCGGAATGTCAATCGGGTCTCGTAAGTTTTTTACCCTTCGTTTTTTCAACACGTGAATTTTTACGGTAAAACTGGATTACGGTGGCTGGTCTTCGATTTACCATCGCTGGAGAGTGGTGCACCATGGTACTGTTCCGTTTCAAATCCATGCACGCATTTCTAAAAGTCATACGGCACTGTTTCGCGATTTAGGACGGATGTTGCACGTTGCACCGTTGATGTTGCACCATGTAGATATCGATTACTCGGACGGCCATAACTTCTGGCTCGTTTAGAGTTACGGGAGCCATAACCTGTCAAAACGAAGGCCTCGATGAGTTCTACGGCTTTGACGGCTTTCAGCCGTCAACGGATAGATTAATGCCCAAAAAAGACAACCGGTATGTCAATCGGGTCTCGTAAGTTTTTTACCCTTCGTTTTTTCAACACGTGGATTTTTACGGTAAAACTGGATTACGGTGGCTGGTCATCGATTTACCATCACTAGAGAGTGGTGCACCATGGTACTGTTCTGTTTCAAATCCATGCACGCATTTCTAAAAGTCATACGGCACTGTTTCGCCATTTCGGACGGATGTTGCACCTTGCACCGTGGATGTTGCACCCTGTAGATATCGATTATTCGGACGGCCATAACTTCTTGCTCGTTTAGAGTTACGGGAGGCATAACCTGCCAAAACTAAGGCCTCGATGAGTTCTATGGCTTTGATAGCTTTCAGCCGTCAATGGATAGATTAATGCCCAAAAAGGACAACCCGAATCTCAATCGGGTCTCGTAAGTTTTTTACCCTTCGTTTTTTCGACACGTGGAATTTTACGGTAAAACGGGATTACGGTGGTTGGTCTTCAATTTACCATCGCTGGAGAGTGTTGCACCATGGTATTGTTCTGTTTCAAATCCATGCACGCATTTCTAAAAGTGATATGGCTCCGTTTCGCCATTTCGGACGGATGTTGCACCTTGCACCGTGGATGTTGCACCCTGTAGATATCGATTATTCGGACGACCATAACTTCTGGCTCGTTTAGAGTTACGGGAGCCATAACCTGTCAAAACGAAGGCCTCGATGAGTTCTATGGCTTTGATAGCTTTCAGCCGTAAACGGATATATTAATGCCCAAAAAGGACAACCCGAATCTCAATCGGGTCTCGTAAGTTTTTTACCCTTCGTTTTTTCGACACGTGGATTTTTGCGGTAAAACGGGATTACCGTGGCTAGTCTTCGATTTACCATCGCTGGAGAGTGGTGCACCATGGTACTGCTCCATTTCAAATCCATGCACGCATTTCTGAAAGTCGTACGGCATCGTTTCGCCATTTCGGACGGTTGTTGCACCTTGCACCGTGGATGTTGCACCCTGTATATATCGATTATTCGGACGGCCATAACTTCTGGCTCGTTTAGAGTTACGCGAGCCATAACCTGTCAAAATGAAGGCCTCGATGAGTTCTACGGCTTTGACAGCTTTCATCCATCAGCGTATAGATTAATGCCCAAAAAGGACAACCCGAATGTCAATCGGGTCTCGTATGTTTTTTACCCTTCGTTTTTTCGACACGTGGATTTTTACGGTAAAATGGGATTACGGTTGCTGGTCTTCGATTTACCATCGTTTGAGAGTGGTGCACCATGGTACTGTTCTGTTTCAAATCCATGCACGCATTTCTAAAAGTTGTACGACACTGTTTCGCCATTTCGGACGGATGTTGCACCTTGCACCGTGGATGTTGCACCTTGTAGATATTGTTTGCACAAAAAATGGACAAACACCTCCAATCCGTATTATTTAGTAGATTATATGTTATTTTTCAAGGTTTTAGGTTAATTATGCAAATATGTAAAAAGCAAGGACTAAAATGTAAAAGACACGCAGATTTATTGCGGTTCGGCCAGAACGTGCCTACGTCCACTTTATATATTATTCTCTCTTTTCTTTCGGATTACAAGTACAAAGCTTTAAGTACAAGTATAAGAAAGTTGTTTGAAAGTTCATTTCTTCCTTGAGCTCTCAAACTTGTCTGCCATTGTTGTACCCCTGCCCCTCTATTTATAGAGTGAGGTTAGGGGCAGGGGTCTTGGATGTATATAGCTGCTGGTGGGCCTGGGCGGAAGCAACCTGGTGTGGCATAGGGGGTTGGTTGGGTAATTGTTAGGTGGAGTTTGGACCGGTGATGGTTGGTTCGGTATTGTATAGAGGAGGATGGTTCGGCCGAAGCTTGGTTCGGTGGGACGTTGGTCCGGTGGTGAGTGGACGTGGGTTGGTTCGGCAGGGGATTGGTCCGGTGATGGAGACGAGGTTGGTCCGGTGGTAGGTTGGTTCGGTCATGGGACCAGATCCGTGTTGTGTGGATAGGCTTTGAAATGGCAGTGGATGGAAGGTGGCTGGTTCGGTAGTGGGTTCATTCGGTAATGGGGGGAGTGGTACCAGGTTCGGTGGTGTAGGGAAGTGGAGTTGGACCGGTGAGGAGGTCCGGTGGAGCATGGTTCGGTGATGGAGTGGAGAGGCTTTGGTTCGGCTAGGCATAGGTACCAGATGGACATGGATACCATATGTAAATGGTGATTCTGGACGAAATTGATGCTCCTTGGCCTCGTGATCTCATGGGTGAGAATTTGCCCAACATTTGCCCCCCAAAGTGGGGCACGTGCTTGCAGGTGTCGCGCTTTGTTTTTCTTCCAGTTGGTGTAGCTATATTCGGTTTTCTGTGCCGAACCATCTGGTTCGGTTGTCCTGTGTACGTCTATAAATGGGGGTTCACCCCTTCGTTATTCCTTACCGAATCATAGACGGCCGAATCAAACCCTAGCCGAATCAAACCCTAGCCGAATCAAACCCTTGCCGATTCAATCTCGTGCCGAGCCAGGTATATATCCCTTTGCCGAATGAACATGAAAGGTTTTTAATGCCGAATGCTACATGATATACTACAAAATGAGCTTGTGCCGAATGGACCTGATCCCGAATGAAACATGGAAGCATTTGGCACCGAATGGACTTGACAACTATTCGTTTATATTCCCATATTCCTCATTTTAATATCCTGTTTTTCTTGTGCCGCATATAATTGTCTCGCAAAGCGGAAACTCGATCGGACAGTCGGAAGTCCAAGGATAAGGGGGAATCTTCTTCCGTGCCCCCAGCCCAACCAGGACCGGCGCGACATGGACCTGCCCCAAGGTCGCTAGTGGATGGGTATGGTCCCCAGGAACTTCTGGTCTCCCCTCCCAATTGCTTTCCTAGCTCCTTAAAGGAGGAGCGACTTGACGCTATAGCTCGTTCCTTCGGGATAGATAGAGCGCTTATGCGGTTGCCGAGGAACGGAGTGATGCCGTACGACCCCCCGAAGGCTACTTTGCTTACAGCAGGTATCATTGCATGTGTGGTGCTATCCCGCCTCTCAATGCCTGGATAGTTAGCTTTGTCACATATCTGAAGGTGGCTCCATTCCAGCTTCAGCCTAACTCCTACGACATTCTGGTGAGTCTTTTCGTCATCTTTCAAAGGAGATATGGGCGTCCCCCTTCCAACCGGGAGATCCGGTATCTGTACAACTTGAGAGGCTACAAGAAGGGGTCTCCATATATCAGTTTGGAAGCGGTCGTGCCCTTCAAGCCTGTTCTAGATCTGTACTCGAAGCTCAGTATGTTCAAGAAGGAATGGTTTTTTATTAGGGATGACTCTGTTTCTTTCCGCCTTTTCACTTCCGGCTGTAAGTTGAACTCTATCTATATTTTCCTTGTCCCGATCACAATGCTTCTTCTTATATGCTTTCATTTCTTGCTTGCGACAGGTGGTTTTGCGGTTGTGGAGAATGATTCCTTGGTTCAGACGACTGCGGAAATAAGAGCCATTCCGGCACGGGATCGGTCGGCTTCTTACTTGATCAGAAATGCCACTCTCTTGGAGTATAACTTGATTCTGCCACGCCAATCTGTGGTTAAACAGAGAGCTACAGCCGAGGAGAGGGCTGCTAAAGCCAAGGATGGGGCCACTACGAAGAGTAGCAAGAAGATACCTTTCTCGGTGCCTCCAGCCGTTGGGGGAAAGAAGCTTAAGAAGTCTGATGGACCCTCTCCTAGTACATGCCCAGACATTCCGGAGGAGGAAGGTAGAGAGGAGGAAAGAGACGAAGAGGAGAGCGGAGGAGATGGAGAAGGTGAAGGACAGGATGGTAGTGGTGTCAGCCCTTTGTCTTCTGAGCAGGCAGGGGAGATCCAGGAGTGGACGGATGATGCCTTCCGCCAAGCTTTTGAAGGGTTGGAGGAAGGATCGGCCTCGGTGAAGAAGGCAAAGGAGGGTGACAAGGTTGGGGTTGGTGCCGATCCATTCCCTAAGAGTTCTTCAGCTGAGGCGGCTCTAGCGATTCAAGGTGAACTTTTGACTTCTGCAGACTCCATTTATGACAGGGAATTAGGAATATTTTATGGCTCGCTCCCGTCCTGGGATGAAATCCAGGATTTATTGCAGGATCCTACTCCTCCGCAGGGTTTGTATAATAGATGTGTTTTCTCATTCTTTTTTAACTTAAAATATTTCTCGAATTATGGACCATTGTATGCCTGTAACACTTGTTCTTTATTACAAGGGCAGGCGAGGTGGCCAAAACTTCAGACGTTCGACACCGCCTTGAACAATTCAAGTTGATGAGAGCTTCTACTAAGCTGAAGCCGCCAACTGGCCATTCCGGGGATGTAGCTAAATATCGTCCTCTTCTTGCAGTCATTAAGGAAGGTATCCAGCAGAGGAAGAGGAGGCGTTCCTTGTTTGATTCACCACCTGGTCCTCAGTCTCCTACTCAGCCTCCCCGAGATACCACGGAGAAGACCACGGGGTTTGTCCCCTCTCCACCTCCTTCCGAGAATCCTACTGTTATCCGCATAAAACGCCCCGACGTGCCTCGCAATCCCTTTGCCGGCCACCCGGATTTGGGCCCTAGCTCCCAGGATATTTTATTTGACGAGGCCACGGGCGAGCATCTTCTCCCCCGCAATCCCATGCTTCGGGTTCTTGGTGAGGCTAAGTCCCTAGATCTGGATCTGCTCACTACTCGGATAGCTACTATGGGGGACGAAGCCAAGGCCGGGGAGGAGATAGGGAGTGCCAATATACGGTTGCGGTTAGTGGTTATTGATCGGGACAAACAGCTTGCCGATCAGGCTATTCAGATTTCTCAGCACGAGGCAGACTCCAGGCAGTTGAAGGAGAATCTGGAAAAGGCCAGCAGGGCAGAATTGCGAAAAATGGAGGCTGCTTGCAAGGGGCGGATTGATATGGCCATTGCGACGGTGGATGAGGTTCGGAATGCTGATCTTGAGCGGATTGAAGAGTTATCTGGGAGGCTTGAGGCCGTAGAGCTTGCTCAGGCCAAGTCAAAGGAAGAGATGGAGGAAATGAGAAGGTCTCTCCAGGTTGACCGCTTGAGATATCGATCGGAGAGGGATGTTGCCGTTGCTAAGTTGTTGTCCTCCGAGCCCCGGGTGAGGGATTTTAAGGAGAACGAGGGGATGATGGATGAGATGCTGCAGGATATGTACTTCCGTACCTGGAAGCAGGGTAGTCCATCCTGGATGGATGACTATCCCCGGGTCATGGCTAGGATATATCTCCGTGCTTTGGAGGAGGCCAAGGCTGATGCGGATAAGGAAGGTGGAGCGTCATTCAGGATGGACGTGGTAACCGCCCAGTTCTCGAAGGAGGAGAAGGTAGAGGTGAAGGAGGGGATGCGGCTGCTTGCTGCGGAGGAAGCGGGTGTGCAGTTGGTGGATGAGGATCAAGCGGCGGACGTTGGTGAGTCTCTCTTCTCTTTCTCTTTTCTTTTTAGATTTTCATAACTTGATCGCTTACTGTTAGCTTAATGAATTCCTCTTCTGAATTGGATAGGTGGGACTTCCGGTCAACATGCTGGGAGCTCCGACCCTGCGGCTAAGTAGGCCTGGAGAGTTGGCAGGATGAGGGCGAAGCGTGAACGCAGCCGGTCACCTTTTGATTTCTCTTTATTGTTGTTCATGTTAGTCCAAAACATTGATGTAACTGGAATAATATTGTTTGTGATGAATGATGTTATGTAATTTCATAATATAAGCTGATTCCTTTATGTTGGAATGTTATTGCTATTTTGCTGTGCTGTGTAAGTGATGTAATTATGCATGTTCCTGATGCCAAGCTTTTTGCTTAAAGTATAATTTTCTCATTTTGCAATGTAAATGTGATGTGTGAGTATGAACTGCAGTTATGCATTAATGTACAAAAGTAGAGGGTACCGCCCTTCATGTTTCGGCCGTGGACGGCAACTTCGTGCGCCTTGTAAGACTAAGCACGGGATGCTGTTGAGTATCTCGTCCTTCGATTGTAAGTTTCTGTTCCCATTAGCGAGCGTTCCCTATTTCATGTCCTGTACTTTCAAGTACCGTTACGGAGAATAGGAGAAAAAGTTTTAAATGAAATTGAAATATAGGAAACGTAAAACTTCCAGTCACGGAAGGTCGTTGATGTGCTTAAGTTCGTGGCAAATGGGTTTTGTAGTCACTTTCCCTAGCTATGGGTCTTGGAGACATTTGTCACCCATCTTACGCCTACTGCGGGGAGTTTTCTTTTTTACCACAGCCGCACTTAAGACACATCGGAGCCGATCGCGCAGTAATTACCCGGGCCATTATGGCCCGTAATCGCGGGTATTATTCGATTTACTGTGGCTGGCTAGCGTGGGGGCCGATCGTCAACTGTGAACTGCCCCTGGCTGCCCACACCTTATGTTGGGGCTTATGATCGGTTCACAGTCGCCGACGAGCAGAATCGCTGTAATGAGCTGCCATCGGCTATAGTCGGCCTTTTTTATGATGACTTATACTCGGCTTATTACAGTCGGCTTTAAGGGCCGAGGCAAACAATGAGTTAACTCGCGGTAGAGGGATACCGGAGCAAAGCGTCTCATTGGCGAGGGCATAGGAGCATAGCGTACCTGTTAGATTTTGTCCAGGTGGAGTTGTGTTGTGAAGCACTGGATTGAAATGTCATCTGCAAATTATTTTATTCAACAGCAAAGGATAAAGCTTAACAAGTAGCCAAGATATAAAGGAACAAGTTAACAAGAGCCAAGTTTTTTAAAGTGGTTCGGCACGAAAATGCCTACGTCCACTGGTTCTCTTTGTTAATTCACTTCATATGGGCAGTACAAGTTAAGAAATGTATCGACGGTGGTGTCGGATGTTCCATGCCCTCTGGAACAACTCTCCGTCCACAGTTGACAAAATATAAGCTCCGTTGTGGAGATCTTTATGAATTACATATGGTCCGTCCCAGATGGGGTCCAGTGCCCCGGGGCGCCGAAAGATTCTCTTGAGGACAAGATCTCCTTCTTGTAAGCTGCGATGTTTGACTGTGGAGTTGTATAGTTCCGCCACTTTTTGTCTGTGAGCTGCTGCTTTGAGTGCTGCATCATTCCTTCTCTCCTCAATTAGATCCAAAGACATGTGGAGGAGTTCTTCGTTTTCTTCCGGTTTGTAGTGGATCCTACGGTGAGAGGGCACTATAGTTTCAACTGGGAGCATGGCCTCCGATACGTATGCCAAAGAAAAGGGAGTAATGCCCGGTTGAAGTTCTGTAAGATGTGCGGTAGGCCCAAAGTGCTGTAGGAAGTTCGTCCACCCAAGCGCCTTTTGACTTTTCAAGCTTCTTCTTGATTAGAGTCTTGAGAATTTTGTTGACAGCTTCGACTTGGCCGTTTGCTTGAGGATAAGCTACAGATGAGAAGCTTTTGTGAATTCCATGCTCTTGGCACCAATCGGCGAATTCTTCGCTGTCAAATTGAAGTCCGTTGTCTGATATGATTTTGAGTGGGACTCCGTACCTGCACAGAATATTTTTGATCAAGAAGTTAATAACTTTTGTCGAAGGTATTTTATTTAGAGGTTCCGCCTCCACCCATTTGGTGAAGTAGTCAACTTCCACTATAGCATATTTGGCTCCGCCTCGGCCCGTTGGCAGTTGGCCGATTAAGTCAACCCCCCATATTGCGAAGGGCCAAGGGCTGGTCATCTGAGTAATTTCATTGGTTGGTAGTCGAGGGATTTTGGAAAATTTCTGACATCTTTCACATTTTTTGACGAAGTCTAAGGCATCTTTGTTCAAGGTGGGCCAAAAATATCCATATCGGAATATCTTTTTTGCCAGAGTCTGCCCTCCGGTGTGGTCTCCACAACTTCCCTGATGGATAATGGATAGAATTTCCCTGGCTTCTCTCCCAGCAACGCACCTCAATAAGGGGTTAGAAAAGCCGCGCCGATAGAGGATGCCTTCTTGCATTGTGCAGCGGGAAGCTTTCCTTAGAATTTTCTTAATTTCATTTCCCCCGTCTGGTAGGGTGCCGTTTTGTAAGTATTCTTGGATAGGGGTCATCCATGTTTCTTCTTCGGTTGCAGCTATCAGGTGTACTTGCTCGAAACTCGTGGTTAGTAGCCTTGAGACAGTTGTCGTTCCAGAAGTGGTATCATCTCCCATGCTAGCTTGCTTTGCCAGCTCATCGGCCTCTTGATTCTCCTCTCGAGGAATGTGTCTGATCAAATAGCAATCCAGTTGGTTAAGTAGCAGCTTGGTCTTTTTTAGGTACGCTGTGAGTCGTTCTCCTCGAGTCTGGAACTCTCCTAGTATTTGATTCACAATAAGTTGAGAATCACTATGGAGACATAAAGAACTGACTCCAATTTCCGGTGCAAGTTCTAATCCGGCTATCACTGCTTCATATTCGGCATCATTGTTTATGGTAGCGAATTCCAATCTTAGGGCATAGTGCAGCTTCTTTCCCCTGGGGGTGATTATCAAGACACATGCCCCCGAGCCTTGTTCGTTCGACGCTCCATCTACGAAGAGATTCCACTTGATATCTTTTGCTACTTCAGATTGGTCCTTACCTTCGCTAGTAGTGAATTCGGCAATGAAATCAGCTATGGTTTGTCCCTTGATAGCGGTGCGAGGATGGTAAGTGATATCATATTGGCTTAGCTCGATGCACCACTTGAGCAGTCGCCCAGAGGTGTCGGGATGATGGAGCACTTGCCTCAATGGCTGGTCGGTTAGGACTCTGATGGGATGAGATTGGAAATAGTGTCGCAGCTTTCTTGATGTGATTAGTAAACAGTACGCCAGTTTCTCGAGTTTGGGATACCGGGCTTCTTCTCCCGTGAACCTTTTGCTTATGAAGTATACTGGCCGTTGTGTGCGGTTTTCTTCTCTTACCAAAGCGGCGCTTAGAGCATGGGATGACACAACACGATACAGGTATAGTTCTTCGCCTTCATTCGGAGTCGAGAGTACCGGTGGCCGTTGGAGGTGCTCGATTAGGTTAAGGAAAGCTGTTGAACATTCGTCGTTCCACTCGAATTTTCCTTTGTCTCTCTTCAAGGCTTCAAAGAAGGGAATGCATTTGTCGGTTGCTTTAGAGATGAATCGGCTTAGGGCGGCCACCTTCCCGTTTAGGCTTTGCATTTCTTTTCGAGTGGATGGTATCTTGATATCTTGCAGGGCCCGGACTTGTTCGGGGTTTGCTTCAATCCCGCTGGCATGGACGATGAATCCCAGAAACTTTTCCGATGATACTCCGAAGGAGCACTTCAGAGGGTTCAGTTTCATTCCATATTGGCGAAGTACTAGAAACATCTCGTCCAGATGGTTTATATGGTTGTTGGCTTTCCTTGATTTTACCAGCATGTCATCCACATAAACTTCCATAGTTCGTCCTATCAATTCTGTAAACATCTTGTTGACGAGGCGTTGATAAGTAGCTCCGGCGTTTTTAAGTCCGAACGGCATTACCTTGTAGCAGTACAATCCTCGGTCAGTAATGAAGCTAGTGTGGTCTTGATCGGGGGTGTGCATAGGGATCTGGTTATATCCTGAGTATGCGTCCATAAAGGATAAAAGTTCGTGTCCGGCAGTGCTGTCCACGAGTTGGTCGATTCGAGGGAGTAGGAAGCAGTCTTTCGGGCAGGCATCATTTAAGTTGGAGAAATCGATGCATGTTCGCCACTTCCCATTAGCTTTCTTTACCAGTACCGGGTTGGCGATCCACTCCGGGTAGATGGCTTCACGTATGAAGTCATTGGCAAGTAAGTTCTTTACTATTCCTCGAGGGCTGCTGATCGTTCTGCCCCCATACTTCTCTTCTTTTGCTTTACTGGTACCTTGGTAGGATCGATGTTTAGTGCGTGGCATGCTATGTCCGGGGAGATTCCGGTCATATCAGCGTGCGTCCATGCAAATACATCCATGTTGTGGCGAAGAAAATCAATGAGTTGATTCTTTAATTCTCTTTTTAGCTGAGATCCGACTCTCAACAGTTTACTTGGGTCGTGTTTGTCTACAGCTACGAATTCCATAACCTCTGCAGGCTCGGCGGTGGCCTCCTCCTCTCCGTCCCTGGGATCTAGTTCGTTGAAGGGATCACTTGTATATCGAAGAGGAGGGGCTTTCTTTTGTTGCTATGCTTCCAAGCTTTTCATGCAGAGAGTAGTCTCTGCATTCTTCCCTTTATCTTTCTTGCGGTTATTGCGAAGTTCGGTTACATAGCAGTCCCGAGCGGCGTCTTGATCTCCTTCTACTTCTCCCACTCCATTATCCATTGGGAACTTCATCTTTAGGCACCATGGGGCAAGGACAATTTGGAAGTCGGACAAGGCTGGTCTTCCTAAAAAGGCATTGTAGGCTGAGTGGTTGTCTATTAGCACGAATGTTTGTTTCCGAACGACGGAGCGGGGATGACTTCCCAATTCAACAAAGAGATCCAATTGTCCGAGGGGCATCTTTGCTTCTCCAGTGAAACCGTGTAGTGGTTTTTTACCGGGGGATACATCCTTCATTGACAGCTTTATTTTGTCGAAAGCATGCTTGAACAGGATATTTACTGAACTTCCAGTGTCTATTAAGATTTGGAAAACTTTGGCTGGACCGAACCAGGCAGAGATGACCATAGGATCCATATGAGGGTATTGCCTTCCTTCTAGGTCGCGCCCGCTGAATGTGATATCATTACTTTCCTTCCGCTTAGGGTGGCGTTCTTCTATAACAGAATTGACGCGGTCTCCCTCGCTTCTGAGTGAGTTTCCATATCTTTCCATTTCTGCCCAGCTCTTGTCAGCGATGTGTGGCCCTCCTGATATTGTATGGACCACTATCTTCTCTTGGATGGAACCGCTGGTGTTGCGATTTCCTCCGCCTGTCTCTGGGTGGAGCTGCCCTGGATTTTCCTTGGTAGGAGCTGGGGTCCTGTCCTGTCCCTTCACATAGCGTTCTAATTTCTTTCTCCTAATGTGTTCTTCAATTAGGTCTCGGAGATGGCGGCATTCATTGGTATCGTGCCCATGAGACTCGTGGAAACGGCAGAATTTTCCGGACTGGATTGCGCGATCTGACTCTTTCTTGTACGGGGGGGGGGGGGGGGGGGGGGCTTGTATGTGAGTTCGTCCTGGGTGGCCAGGAAGATGTTCTCGACTGTTTCGTTCAAGGGAGTGTAAGCGTCAAATCTCGGTCCTGGTCGGTACAAGTGCTTTTCTCCCTTCTTTCCCCCTGCATTGTCTCTGGAGTCGTTTCTCCGAATGTCTTTCTCTGCGGCAGGGCGTTTCCATGGGCCGTTCTAGCCTGTGGTCCTGTCTGCCTTTCAGTGGCAGCCTCTTCGAGTCTCATGTACTTCCCAGCTTCATGAAAGAAATTGGGCAAGGTAGCTGGTTTTTCTTTAGTTAGTCTTCTAGCAAACTTGGTATCTCGGTGCACACCACTACAGAGGGCCATTAGGGTGAGTTTCTCATCGGCATCTTGGACTGCGGCCGCTGCGGCGTTGAACCGGGTTAGATATTGTTGCAGTGCCTCTCCGGATTTCTGTTTGACATTGGATAGAGAATAAGCATCCTTGGGTTGTTCCACATGAATGCGGAACTGGCTAATGAACTTTTCCTTCAACATTTCCCATGAACTGATGGATCCTTGGGGTAGATGGCAGAACCAGGAGGTAGCTAGATCTGCTAAAAATAGTGGAAAGCATTTTCATAATACTCCTTCTGTTGCCCCGCTCATGAGCATATGCTGTGTGTATCTCTGCAAGTGTACAACGGGGTCGGAAGTTCCCTTGTACGGTTCCATCGTCGGCATTTTCCACTCTCGAGGGGTGATGGCGGTTTCGATGTCGCGGGTGAAAGGGCTGGTTACCCTAGCGCCTATCCCTCGCTCCCTTTGCTCCCGTCGGACGCATTCCCTGAATAATCGTGCCATTCTTTCATCAGAATTCGGAGCGGACAAGAATGAGCTTGGTTCTTCCCTACGGGATCGATCTCGTCCGGATGACCTGTAGGGATGGTATAGCCTATCACTTCTGACATTATCCAGTGGTTGTCTTTGGCTACTCGGATGCATGCTAGGACCAGCTACAGTTGCCCTCTGCCTTGATCTTCCCCTGCGTGGTTCTGTTTTGAGCATTTCCATGGGGTCAACTTCGGGCTGGGTTCTAGCTCGGCTCCGTTCAGTGGGGTTTCTATGATTAGGTGGCACGACTGGCTCAGCTACATCCGACCCTCACCTGGTGCCTCCCCCATTGGGTTCGGTTCCAACCGCTTCCTCGACTCGGAGTTCGAGCTGAGTCCGGGCGCGGCCCCTATCACTGTTGTTCCTGTTGATAGCTTCTTCGAAGAGGGAAGACCTTTACTTTCTCTGAGATCCTCCAGATTGAGACTCACCCCATGATTCAGTGTTGCGGTTGGATTCTTCGGCATCCCTTAAGCGTGACATGAGTTGGTTCACCAAAGCTTCTTGTTGGGATGCGAAGCGGTTAGTTACTTCAGTCACAACTCTGTCTAGATCTGCCCTAGTGATTGCTGCCCGTTGTTCCACGGCAGGGGCTGTTGGATTTTCCTGATCTGCTGTCGTAGTGGGATGGTTCTCTTGATCTGGATCCACTGGATCAGGAGCGCCGCTGGTTGCAATGTTCTTTCCCTTGTTGGTGTCTTTTCTCGGCCTGGAAGTCATGTTTCCTAGGCAACGAAGGGTGCTATTGGGAAAGAAGGTTGAATGAGGGAAGCTGAAGCTTCGAGTTCCAAGGTTCTCAGTGAAAGCACCAAAAATATTTGCACAAAAAATGGACAACACCTCCAATCCGTATTATTTAGTTGATTATATGTTATTTTTCAAGGTTTTAGGTTACTTATGCAAATATGTAAAAAACAAGGACTAAAATGTAAAAGACACGCAGATTTATAGTGGTTC
Organism: Allium cepa; assembly: GCA_030765085.1. NCBI lineage: Eukaryota > Viridiplantae > Streptophyta > Magnoliopsida > Asparagales > Amaryllidaceae > Allium > Allium cepa. The sequence continues at coordinate 249,899,553 of CM060930.1, forward strand.
GGCCAGAACGTGCCTACGTCCACTTTATATGTTATTCTCTCTTTTCTTTCGGGTTACAAGTACAAAGCTTTAAGTACAAGTATAAGAAAGTTGTTTGAAAGTTCCTTCCTTGCTTGAGCTCTCAAACTTGTCTGCCATTGTTTTACCCCTGCCCCTCTATTTATAGAGTGAGGTTAGGGGCAGGGGTCTTGGATGTATATAGCTGCTAGTGGGCCTGGGCGAAAGAAACCTGGTCTGGCATAGGGGGTTGGTTCTGTAATTGTTAGGTGGAGTTTGGACCGGTGATGGTTGGTTTGGTATTGTATAGAGGAGGATGGTTCGGCCGAAGCTTGGTTCGGTGGGACGTTGGTCCGGTGGTGAGTGGACGTGGGTTGGTTCGGCAGGGGATTGGTCCGGTGATGGAGGCGAGGTTGGTCCGGTGGTAGGTTGGTTCGGTCATGGGACCGGATCCGTGTTGTGTGGATAGGCTTTGGACCTACAGTGGATGGAAGGTGGCTGGTTCGGTAGTGGGTTCATTCGGTAATAGGGGAGTGGTACCAGGTTCGGTGGTGTAGGGAAGTGGAGTTGGACCGGTGAGCAGGTCCGGTGGAGCATGGTTCGGTGATGGAGAGGAGAGGCTTTGGTTCGGCTAGGCATAGGTACCGGATGGACATGGATACCGTATGTAAATGGTGATTCTGGACGAAATTGATGCTCCTTGGCCTCGTGATCTCATGGGTGAGAATTTGCCCAACAGATATCGATTATTCGGACGGCCATAACTTTTGGCTCGTTTAGAGTTACGAGAGGCATAACCTGTCAAAACGAAGGCCTCGATGAGTTCTACAGCTTTGACAGCTTTCAGCCGTCAACGGATAGATTAATGCTCAAAAAGGACAACCCGAATCTCAATCGGGCCTCGTAAGTTTTTTATCCTTCGTTTTTTCGACACGTGGATTTTTACGATAAAACGGGATTATGGTGGCCGGTCTTCGATTTACCTTCGCTGGAGAGTGGTGCACCATGGTACTGTTCTGTTTCAAATCCATGCACGCATTTCTAAAAGTCGTACAGCACTGTTTCGCCATTTCGAAGGATGTTGCACCATGCATCGTGGATGTTGCACCTTGTAGATATCGATTATTCGGACGACCATAACTTCTGGCTCGTTTAGAGTTACGGGAGCCATAACCTGTCAAAACTAAGGCGTCGATGAGTTCTACGGCTTTGACAGCTTTCAGCCATCAACGGATAGATTAATGCCCAAAAAGCACAACCCTAATCTCAATCGGGTCTCGTTAGTTTTTTACCCTTCGTTTTTTCCACACGTGGATTTTTACAGTATAACGGGATTACGGTGGCTGGTCTTCGATTTACCATCGCTGGAGAGTGGTGCACCATGGTACTGTTCCGTTTCAAATCCATGCACGCATTTCTAAAAGTCATACGACACTGTTTCGCCATTTAGGACGGATATTGCACCTTGCACCGTGGATGTTGCACCATGTAGATATCAATTATTCGGACGGCCATAACTTCTGGCTCGTTTAGAGTTACGGGAGCCATAACCTGTCAAAACGAAGGTCTCGATGAGTTCTACGGCTTTGACAGCTTTCAGCCGTCAACGGATAGATTAATGCCCAAAAAGGACAACCAGAATGTAAATCGGGTCTCGTAAGTTTTTTACCCTTCGTTTTTTCGACACGTGGATTTTTACGGTAAAACGGGATTACGGTGCTGGTCTTCGATTTACCATTGCTGGAGAGTGGTGCACCATGGTACTGTTCTATTTCAAATCCATACACGCATTTCTAAAAGTCATACGGCACTGTTTCGCCATTTCGGACGGATGTTGCACCTTGCACCGTGGATGTTGCACCCTGTAGATATCGATAATTCGGACGGCCATAACTTCTGGCTCGTTTAGAGTTACATGGGCCATAACCTGTCAAAACGAAGGCCTCGATGAGTTCTACGGCTTTGACAGCTGTCAGCCGTCAACGGATAGATTAATGCCAAAAAAGGACAACCCGAATCTCAATCGGGTCTCGTAAGTTTTTTACCCTTCGTTTTTTCGACACGTGGATTTTTACGGTAAAACGAGATTACGGTGGATGGTCTTTGATTTACCATTGCTGGAGAGTGGTGCACCATGGTACTGTTATGTTTCAAATCCATTCATGCATTTCTAAAAGTCATACGGCACCGTTTTGCCATTTCGGACGGATGTTGCACCTTGCACCGTGGATGTTGCACCCTGTAAATATCGATTATTCGGACGGCCATAACTTCTGGTTCGTTTAGAGTTACGGGAGCCATAACCTGTCAAAACGAAGGCCTCGATGAGTTCTACGGCTTTGAAATCTTTCAACCGTCGACGGATAGATTAATGCCCAAAAAGGACAACCCGAATGTCAATCCGGTCTCGTAAGTTTTTTACCCTTCGTTTTTTCGACGCGTGGATTTTTACAGTAAACCGGGATTACGGTGGCTGGTCTTCGATTTAAAATCGCTGGAGAGTGGTGCACCATGGTACTGTTCCGTTTCAAATCCATGCACGCATTTCTAAAAGTCGTACGACACTGTTTCGCCATTTCGGACGGATGTTGCACCTTGCACCGTGGATGTTGCACCCTGTAGATATCGATTATTCGGACGGCCATAAATTCTGGCTCCTTTAGAGTTACGGGAGCCATAACCTGTCAAAACGAAGGCCTCATTGAGATCTACGGCATTGACAGCTTTCAGCCGTCAACAGATGGATTAATACCCAAAAAGAACAATAATGTCAATCGGGTCTCGTAAGTTTTTTACCCTTCGTTTTTTCGACACGTGGATTTTTACGGTAAAACGGTATTACGGTGGCTGGTCTTCAATTTACCATCGCTGGAGAGTGGTGCACCTTGGTACTGTTCTGTTTCAAATCCATGCACACTTTTGTAAAAGTCGTACGGCACTGTTTCGCCATTTCAGACGGATGTTGCACCTTGCACCGTGGATGTTGCACCCTGTAGATATCGATTATTAGGACGGCCATAACTTCTGGCTCGTTTAGAGTTACGGGAGGCATAACCTTTCAAAACGAAGGCCCGATGAGTTCTACGGCTTCGACAGCTTTCACCCGTCAACGGATAGATTAATGCCCAAAAGGACAACCCGAATCTCAATCGGGTCTCGTAAGTTTTTTACCCTTCGTTTTTTGGACACGTGGATTTTTACGGTAAAATGGGATTACTGTGGCAGGTCTACAATTTACCATCGCTGGAGAGTGGTGCACCATGGTACTGTTCCGCTTCAAATCCATGCACGCATTTCTAAAAGTCGTACGGCACTGTTTCGCCATTTCGGATGGATGTTGCACCTTGCACTGTGGATGTTGCACCCTGTAGATATCGATTATTCGGACGACCATAACTTCTAGCTCGTTTAGAGGTACGGGAGCCAAAACCTGTCAAAACGAAGGCCTCGATGAGTTCTACGGCTTCGACAGCTTTCAGCCATCAACGGATAGATTAATGCCCAAAAGGACAACCTGAATCTCAATCGGGTCTCGTAAGTTTTTTACCCTTCGTTTTTTGGACACGTGGATTTTTACGGTAAAATGGGATTACTGTGGCAGGTCTTCGATTTACCATCGCTGGAGAGTGGTGCACCATGGTACTATTCCGCTTCAAATCCATGCACTCATTTCTAAAAGTCGTACGGCACTGTTTCGCCATTTCGGATGGATGTTGCACCTTGCACCGTGGATGTTGCACCCTGTAGATATCGATTATTCGGACGGCCATAACTTCTGGCTCGTTTAGAGTTACAGGGGCCATAACCTGTCAAAACGAAGGCCTCGATGAGTTCTACGGCTTTGACAGCTTTCAGCCGTCAACGGATAGATTAATGCCAAAAAAGGACAACCCGAATCTCAATCGGGTCTCGTAAGTTTTTTACCCTTCGTTTTTTCGACACGTGGATTTTTACGGTAAAACGAGATTACGGTGGCTGGTCTTCGATTTACCATCGCTGGAGAGTGGTGCACCATGGTAGTGTTCCGTTTCAAATCCATGCACTCATTTCTAAAAGTCGTACGGCACTGTTTTGCCATTTCGGACGGATGTTGCACCTTGCACCGTGGATGTTGCACCCTGTAGATATCGACTATTCGGACGGCCATAACTTCTGGCTCGTTTAGAGTTACAGGGGCCATAACCTGTCAAAACGAAGGCCTCGATGAGTTCTACGGCTTTGACAGCTGTCAGCCGTCAACGGATAGATTAATGCCAAAAAAGGACAACCCGAACCTCAATCGGGTCTCGTAAGTTTTTTACCCTTCGTTTTTTCGACACGTGGATTTTTACGGTAAAACGAGATTACGGTGGCTGGTCTTTGATTTACCATTGATGGAGAGTGGTGCACCATGGTACTGTTCTGTTTCAAATCCATTCATGCATTTCTAAAAGTCATACGGCACCGTTTTGCCATTTCGGACGGATGTTGCACCTTGCACCGTGGATGTTGCACCCTGTAAATATCGATTATTCGGACGGCCATAACTTCTGGTTCGTTTAGAGTTACGGGAGCCATAACCTGTCAAAACGAAGGCCTCGATGAGTTCTACGGCTTTGAAAGCTTTCAACCGTCGACGGATAGATTAATGCCCAAAAAGGACAACCCGAATGTCAATCCGGTCTCGTAAGTTTTTTACCCTTCGTTTTTTCGACGCGTGGATTTTTACAGTAAACCGGGATTACGGTGGCTGGTCTTCGATTTAAAATCGCTGGAGAGTGGTGCACCATGGTACTGTTCCGTTTCAAATCCATGCACGCATTTCTAAAAGTCGTACGACACTGTTTCGCCATTTCGGACGGATGTTGCACCTTGCACCGTGGATGTTGCACCCTGTAGATATCGATTATTCGGACGGCCATAAATTCTGGCTCCTTTAGAGTTACGGGAGCCATAACCTGTCAAAACGAAGGCCTCAATGAGATCTACGGCTTTGACAGCTTTCAGCCGTCAACAGATGGATTAATACCCAAAAAGAACAATAATGTCAATCGGGTCTCGTAAGTTTTTTTCCCTTCGTTTTTTCGACACGTGGATTTTTACGGTAAAACGGTATTACGGTGGCTGGTCTTCAATTTACCATCGCTGGAGAGTGGTGCACCTTGGTACTGTTCTGTTTCAAATCCATGCACGCTTTTGTAAAAGTCGTACGGCACTGTTTCGCCATTTCAGACGGATGTTGCACCTTGCACCGGGGATGTTGCACCCTGTAGATATCGATTATTAGGACGGCCATAACTTCTGGCTCGTTTAGAGTTACGGGAGGCATAACCTTTCAAAACGAAGGCCTCGATGACTTCTACAGCTTTGACAGCTTTCAGCCGTCAATGGATAGATTAATGCCCAAAAAGGACAACCCGAATCTCAATCGGGTCTCGTAAGTTTTTTACCCTTCGTTTTTTCAACACGTGGATTTTTACGGTAAAACGGGATTACGGTGGTTGGTCTTCGTAAAACGGGATGTTGCACCTTGCACCGTGGCTATTGCACCCTGTAGATATCGATTATTCGAACGGCCATAACTTCTGGCTCGTTTAGACTTATGGGAGACATAACCTGTCAAAACGAAGGCCTCGATGAGAACTACGGCTTTGAAAGCTTTCAGCCGTCAACGGATAGATTAATGCCCAAAAAGGACAACCCGAATGTCAATCGGGGCTCGTAAGTTTTTTACCATTCGTTTTTTCGACACGTGGATTTTTACGGTAAAACGGGATTACGGTGGCTGGTCTTCGATTTACCATCGCTGGAGAGTGGTGCACCATGGTACTGTTCCATTTCAAATCAATGCATGCATTTCTAAAAGTCGTACGACACTGTTTCTCCATTTCGGACGGATGTTGCACCTTGCACCGTGGATGTTGCACCCTGTAGATATCGATTATTCGGACGGCCATAACTTCTGGCTCGTTTAGAGTCACGGGAGGAATAACCTGTCAAAACGAAGGCCTCGATGAGTTCTACGGCTTTGACAGCTTTCAACCGTCAATGGATAGATTAATGCCCAAAAAGGACAACCCGAATCTCAATCGGGTCTCGTGAGTTTTTTACCCTTCGTTTTTTCGACACGTGGATTTTTACGGTAAAGCGGGATTACGGTGGCTGGTCTTCGATTTACCATCGCTGGAGAGTGGTGCACCATGGTACTATTCCGTTTCAAATCCATGCACGCATTTCTAAAACCCATAAGGCACTGTTTCGCCATTTCGGACGGATGTTGCACCTTGCACTGTGGATATTGCACCCTGTAGATATCGATTATTCGGACGGCCATAACATCTAGCTCGTTTAGAGTTACAGGAGCTATAACCTGTCAAAACGAAGGCTCGATGAGTTCTACGGCTTCGACAGCTTTCAGCCGTCAACGGATAGATTAATGCCCAAAAGGACAACCCGAATCTCAATCGGGTCTCGTAAGTTTTTTACCCTTCGTTTTTTGGACACGTGGATTTTTACGGTAAAATGGGATTACTGTGGCAGGTCTTCGATTTACCATCGCTGGAGAGTGGTGCACCATGGTATTGTTCCGTTTCAAGTCCATGCACGCATTTCTAAAAGTCGTACGGCACTGTTTCGCCATTTCGGATGGATGTTGCACCTTGCACTGTGGATGTTGCACCCTGTAGATATCGATTATTCGGACGGCCATAACTTCTGGCTCGTTTAGAGTTACGGGAGCCAAAACCTGTCAAAACGAAGGCCTCGATGAGTTCTACGGCTTTGACAGCTTTCAGCCGTCAACGGATAGATTAATGCCAAAAAGGACAACCCGAATCTCAATCGGGTCTCGTAAGTTTTTTACCCTTCGTTTTTTGGACACGTGGATTTTTACGGTAAAACGGGATTACTGTGGCCGGTCTTCGATTTACCATCGCTGGAGAGTGGTGCACCATGGTAGTGTTCCGTTTCAAATCCATGCACTCATTTCTAAAAGTCGTACGGCACTGTTTTGCCATTTCGGACGGATGTTGCACCTTGCACCGTGGATGTTGCACCCTGTAGATATCGATTATTCGGACGGCCATAACTTCTGGCTCGTTTAGAGTTACAGGGGCCATAACCTGTCAAAACAAAGGCCTCGATGAGTTCTACGGCTTTGACAGCTGTCAGCCGTCAACTGATAGATTAATGCCAAAAAAGGACAACCCGAACCTCAATCGGGTCTCGTAAGTTTTTTACCCTTCGTTTTTTCGACACGTGGATTTTTACGGTAAAACGAGATTACGGTGGCTGGTCTTTGATTTACCATTGCTGGAGAGTGGTGCACCATGGTACTGTTTGGTTTCAAATCCATTCATGCATTTCTAAAAGTCATACGGCACCGTTTTGCCATTTCGGACGGATGTTGCACCTTGCACCGTGGATGTTGCACCCTGTAAATATCGATTATTCGGACGGCCATAACTTCTGGTTCGTTTAGAGTTACGGGAGCCATAACCTGTCAAAACGAAGGCCTCGATGGGTTCTACGGCTTTGAAAGCTTTCAACCGTCGACGGATAGATTAATGCCCAAAAAGGATAACCCGAATGTCAATCCGGTCTCGTAAGTTTTTTACCCTTCGTTTTTTCGACGCGTGGATTTTTACAGTAAACCGGGATTACGGTGGCTGGTCTTCGATTTAAAATCGCTGGAGAGTGGTGCACCATGGTACTGTTCCGTTTCAAATCCATGCACGCATTTCTAAAAGTCGTACGACACTGTTTCGCCATTTCGGACGGATGTTGCACCTTGCACCGTGGATGTTGCACCCTGTAGATATCGATCATTCGGACGGCCATAACTTCTGGCTCGTTTAGAATTACGGGTGCCACAACCTGTCAAAACGAAGGCCTCGATGAGTTCTACGGCTTTGACAGCTTTCCGCCATCAACGGATAGATAATGCCCAAAAAGGACAACCTGAATCTCAATCAGGTCTCGTAGGTTTTTTACACTTCGTTTTTTCGACACGTGGATTTTTACGGTAAAACGGGATTACGGTGGCTGGTCTTCGATTTACCAACGCTGGAGAGTGGTGCACCATGGTACTGTTCCGTTTCAAATCCATGCACGCATTTCTAAAAGTCGTACGGCACTGTTCGTCATTTCGGACGGATGTCGCACCTTGCACCGTGGATGTTGCACCCTGCGCATATCGATTATTCGGACGGCCATAACTTCTGGCTCGTTTAGAGTTACGGGAGCCATAACCTATCAAAACGAAGGCCTCGATGAGTTCTACGATTTTGACCACTTTCAGCGGTCAACGGATAGAATAATGCCCAAAAAGGACAACCCGTATCTCAATCGGGTCTCGTAAGTTTTTTACCCTTCGTTTTTTCGACACGTGGATTTTTACGGTAAAACGGGATTACCGTGGCTAGTCTTCGATTTACCATCGCTGGAGAGTGGTGCACCATGGTACTGTTCCATTTCAAATCCACGCACGCATTTCTAAAAGTCGTACGGCACTGTTTCGCCATTTCGGACGGATGTTGCACCTTGCACCGTGGATGTTGCACCCTGTAGATATCGATTATTCGGACGGCCATAACTTCTGCCTCGTTTAGAGTTACGGGACCATAACCAGTCAAAACGAAGGCCTTGATGAGTTCTATGGCTTTGATAGCTTTCAGCCGTCAACGGATAGATTAATCCCCAAAAAGGACAACCCGAATGTCTATCGGGTCTCGTAAGTTTTTTACCCTTCGTTTTTTTCGACACGTGGATTTTTACGGTAAAACGGGATTACGGTGGCTGGTCTTCGATTTACCATCGCTGGAGAGTGGTGCACCATGGTACTGTTCTGTTTCAAATCCATGCATGCATTTTTAAAAGTCGTACGGCACTGTTTCGCCATTACGGACGGATGTTGCACCTTGCACCGTGGATGTTGCACCCTGTAGATATCGATTATTCGGACGACTATAACTTCTGGCACGTTTAGAGGTACGGGAGGCATAACCTATCAAAACGAAGGCCTCGATGAGTTCTACGGCTTTGACAGCTTTCAGTCGTTAACGGATAGATTAATGCCCAAAAAGGACAACCCGAATGTCAATCGGGTCTCGTAAGTTATTTGCCCTTCGTTTTTTCGGCACGTGGATTTTTACGGTATAACGGGACTACGGTGGCTGGTCTTCGATTTACCATCGCTAGAGAGTGGTGCACCATGGTACTGTTCTGTTTCAAATCCATGCACGCATTTCTAAAAGTCGTACGGCACTGTTTCGCCATTTCGGACGGATGTTGCACCTTGCACCGTGGATGTTGCACCCTGTAGATATCGATTATTCAGACTGCCATAACTTCTGGCTCGTTTAGAGTTACGGGAGGCATAACCTGTCAAAACGATGGCCTCAATGAGTTCTACGGCTTTGACAGCTTTCAGCCGTCAACGGATAGATTAATGTCCAAAAAGGACAACCCGAATGTCAATCGGGTCTCGTAAGCTTTTTACCCTTCGTTTTTTCGACATGTGGATTTTTACGGTAAAACGGGATTACGGTGGCTTGTCTTTTATTTACAATCACTGGAGAATGGTGAACCATGGTACTGTTCGTTTCAAATCCACGCATGCATTTCTAAAAGTCGTACGGCACTGTTTCGCCATTTCGGACCGATGTTGCACCTTGCATCATGGATGTTGCACCTTGCACCGTGGATGTTGCACCCTGTAGATATCGATTATTCGGACGTCCATAACTTCTGCCTCGTTTAGAGTTACGGGAGCCATAACCTGTCAAAACGAGGGCCTCGATGATTTCTACGGCTTTGATAGCTTTCAGCCGTCAACGGATAGATTAATGCCCAAAAAGGACAACACGAATCTCAATCGGGTCTCGTAAGTTTTTTACCCTTCGTTTTTTCGACACGTGGATTTTTACGGTAAAACGGGATTACCGTGGCTGGTCTTCGATTTACCATCGCTAGAGTGTGGTGCACCATGGTATTGTTTCGTTTCAAATCCATGCACGCATTTCTAAAAGTCGTACGGCACTGTTTCGCCATTTCGGACGGATGTTGCACCTTGCACCGTGGATGTTGCACCCTGTAGATATCGATTATTCGGACGGCCATAACTTCTGGCTCGTTAAGAACTACGAGAGCCATAACCAGTCAAAATGAAGGCCTCGATGAGTTCTATGGCTTCGACAGCTTTCAACCGTCAACGGATAGATTAATGCCCAAAAAGGGCAACCCGAATCTCAATCGGGTCTCGTAAGTTTTTTACCCTTCGTTTTTTCGACACGTTGATTTTTGCGGTAAAACGGGATTACCGTGGCTGGTCTTCGATTTACCATCGCTGGAGAGTGGTGCACCATGGTACTGTTCCGTTTCAAATCCATGCACGCATTTCTAAAAGTCGTATGGCACTGTTTCGCCATTTCGGACGGATGTTGCACCTTGCACCGTGGATGTTGCACCTTGTAATATCGATTATTCCGACGACCATAACTTCTGGCTCGTTTAGAGCTACGGGAGCCATAATCTGTCAAAACGAAGGCCTCGATGAGTTCTACGGCTTTGACAGCTTTCCGCCATCAAAGGATAGATTAATGCCCAAAAAGGACAACCTGAATCTCAATCGGGTCTCGTAAGTTTTTTACCCTTCGTTTTTTCGACACGTGGATTTTTACGGTAAAACGGGATTACGTTGGTTGTCTTCGATTTACCATCACTGGAGAGTGGTGTGTTTGTGACAAAATTGGGCACAACACTCTTCGGGAGTCGTTGAAGAGATAATAGTCAAGAATGCAAGTTCAAAACAGATATTATCTAACAAAAACTCCAATCTGCAGTAAATTAAATTCGTAGACAAGCAATTTATAGTGGTTCGGCGTGTTGCCTACGTCCACTGTGAAGTATTTTGACGTTTTATTGATTCTCTTTCAATGATTACAAGTTGTTGCAGTGATCAACAACAAGTTACAACTGGAAATTCGAAATCAACAGTAAAATTATGATGTAAGATGATGGAGATCTCGATCCGGCAGAGTTTGGACGTTTAAGAGTCGAAAGATCCCTTTTCTGCTGGCTCTGAAGCTCTATTTATAGGCGTTGGCTGCTGATATTTCGCTGAAAACTCGGCAGACCACTCCTGGCACGTGAGGGGGCCCACACGCCCGGTTGTTTGGTTCGAAGCCATGCATTCGAATCGATGGTTTTGAAACCATGGTTGCACGGGGCTTCGTGTTGACGTGGAGCGCAAAATTCGAATCGATCCGGTCTTCACTCCGTGTTGACCGCTTCGACTCCATATATCTCGGCGCATTCGAACCGATGAAAGACACGTCATCATGGTTGGTTGACCCAGTGGGTTCGAATGAAGCTTCACAGGTGGGTTCGAAAAAGGCCTCTGTGATGGGTTCGAACAAGGCCTCTGTGATGGGTTCGAACAACCAAAGCTTAGTGGATTCGAGCAGGGATCTTTGGATGGATACAAGCCTTACAAACTTCGCCATGGACATGAGGCCCACTGGCGCGAATCAGATTGATTCGAAATTGATGGAGTCGAGTCGAGGCATTCCGATGGGTTCGAAGTCCCTCGGTTCGAAGGTGATCGGTTCGAAGATGATCGGTTCGAAGGTGCATTCTGATGGATTCGAAGATACCCACCATGATGGGTTCGAAACCAGTGTGTTCACTTCAAGTTGGACCGATCATAACTTGAGCGTATGAACTCGGATTGACTCGAAATTTGAGATGATGACTTCTACGGTCTTTCTTGTCGTGTCCTATCAATTGTAGCTCAATCTGGACTCAGACAAAATTTAGCGATATCCATAGCAAAACGAAGTACGACCAATCTCTGATACGAACTATCCTCCGTTTTTCGATCGATCTTTTGGTATCGCGGCTTTGCCAAAAAGCGGGATAACATTTTGCCCCCCAAAGTACGTCTTGTGGGAACATGACATGCTTTGAATAGCCACAACTTCTCTCCGAACAATCATTGCTCTCTTTTTGTTGAGACTTGTATTCTGTATTGCTGCAACCTTGCGTTGATATGATTGATTGCTGTATAATAGCACTTAGCCGTTGGCTGTTGCATTTGTAACAAGATAAGTATTTGATCCCTGCAAATGTTTAGGATCGAATGTTAGTTCGATATATATGCACATATGCCAGTTTGATCTTTGTTAGCGTCGTGCGTCTACAAGTTGTTGTTAGTTTTGTTTGCTATTGAATTTCATATCGATTCTCTCCCGGACCGATATTGAAATTTGAATTGAGACAATGCTTGATGGTTGTTTTGAAAGGTTCCTTCGTATCGATCCTCTCCTAAACCGATGTAGAAGGTTGAAGGAAACGACTCTGCGTTGCGTGATTACAAGGCTTCGAACCGATGTGTTGGAGTATTGATGGGTTCCAAATCTGCACTCATGTGGATGGAGTATACTAGCATTGTGATGGGTTTGAAATTGACATTCGAACCGATGAAAATGGATGGATTCGAACTAGCAGTTCGTTTCGGTAGGTTATGGATGGATACGAAGTCGTTGATGTGAACAAGGGCTTCGAATCGATGCGCCCACCGTTTGTTTCGCATCGATGTAGCTCGTCACTCTGCTGTGCGCTTCGCACCGGTGAAATATGAGGTGAACTTCGAATCGACAGGGCCATAGGTGGATGGTTTCGAAGGCTGACTTCGAATCGACCTGGTTCTTGACCGGTTATGACCGGTTGGGTTTACTGGGATACGAAGCGGCCCGGTCACATCCCAAGCTTCATATAAATAGCAGAGGATTTCAATTTTCCATTTTTTACTTTTTACCGTCGCTTTGCTTTCACTGTGCGTTGCATCGTCTCGAAGCTTCATAGGAGAAAACACTGCGTCACGCACTCGAACCAATCCAGATCCAAGACCTTAACTCCTCGAATCCATCACATAAACTAGGTAATTAGCCTCGAATTCAAAAGGTAAAGTTACTTCGAAACCACATCTTCTTCTTCGATTGCTCACTTTAGTGATTGACAAAACCAGATCTGGTTTGAGAAGGCTTCGAACCGATGCGTGGATTCGAGTTCGAATCGATGATGGCGGCGTCATTTTTCTTGGATTTCGTATCGATCTCTTGGATGACCTTATGGGGATGGCGCAGTTCGCACTAATTGATGGATTCGATGGGTTCATTCGAATCGATGGATTCGAATCCATCGGCCATTGGTTCGAAGTTCGCAACTCTATATCGATTCGAATAGGATTGATTCGAATGAAATCGATGTCAAGTTGGGGGTGTCTGATCGGTACGAACTAGCCAAACAAGGATCGATTCGAAGTCAACCATTTTCGATCGATTCGAACTCGACACCTGTTCATCGTTTCGAAGCAAGCTTTCCAGCCATTGATTCGAAGTGATGTTAGGGTGGTTTCGAATGAGTTGCCTGTGATCGGTTCGAACCCTCTATGATGGATTCCAAAGTTTGACATTTTCTAAGCATAATTCTGGCGAGCTTCATCCTTGCATATTTGGATATATTAAACTGCAGATTTGACCACCTTTCGAAGCACGTTGATGGAACAATAACGACTTCTATTCAAAACAAATTTCCATCATACAAACGGTTCAACGATGACGGTCATTGTAACTGGACTTCGTAGCTTTATCGTTTGCATATTTTCTTTAACTCTGTGATATTTATTCAAGTAGCCCATGGCACTACACAACATACATTCATACACTTCACACTGGGGAATGCACGGGTCATTTGTCGTCTAACGATGGTTTCTCATGAGTTAGCTAGTTATGGAACCGTCAAGTTCGCAACAGTAGGAGGTTCAAAGTACAGCTGCTCCGAGACTAGAGGTTCTAGATATTGAACCTGAGATAATTGGTTCGGCCCCAGACGAACTTCCCAATGCATCTTTCATTGCTAATCCGTCGGATTCCGTTCAATCGAATATCTCTGAAGACATGTTAGGGAGAATATGCTTGAGGCACGGTCTGTCACTGGATGACGTGTTATTGCCAGGGCTGAGTGATAGACCACACAACCCGCCGGAGAGGTATACAGCATTTAATCGCCACGCGTGCGCGGCTGGGACACTTCCACCATTCAACGAGTATATAAGGGAAGTGTTGTCTTTCTTGGGAATCGCTCCATCTCAACTACACCCAAACGGATATACTTCCGTGAATAGTTTATTCATCGTCTTCATGGAGTATCTTCATAGACCACCGATCCCGACCGAGATTAGATATCTATTTAACTTCAAGACCCGAGGCGATTATCCTTCCTTCACATTTCTGGAAGCGGTGAGGAACAGCCAAGTGGTCACTGGGTCCTGGACCAGGTTGAGCTACTATAGGACGGAATGGTTCTATGTCAGGTGTCCTCCGGGGTTTGCCGGCGATAGTTATTCAGACGTGAGTGTAGTTGAGTTATCAAGTAATTACTAAGGCAATTGCGATCAAAGTGAAACTTATATTCTTTCTCTTTTTTACAGCGACGATTCAGCGACCTGAGGGCGAGCGCTTTAAGGAGATGGTGCGAGTGCTCCGGGGAGTCCCGAGCGAAGACAGGGATATCGAGTCGCTTTTGACCGATAGGAATCTCTGGACCTACGGGTTGATCGAACGAGGGCAAAGTATAAAGTTTGAGGGAGCACTGTTATCCCGCCTTTTGGAAAGGCCGAGATACCAAGGAACTGGCCGGAAAATAAGGGTCACATGTCATCAATTTTGAATGATTGTCGGTTCACTACAAATATCGATGGATTTTGTCCAAGTCTGGATTGGGCTGCAAATGATAAGACACGACAAGCGAAGCTGTGGAAACCAACGTTCTAAATTTCAAGGCAATCCGAGTTTGTATGCTCAAGTTATCGCCAATGGAAAGTGGAGGAGACGACCTCAGTTCGAGTCGATCAGAAGGAGTATAGGTTCGAATCCATGAGAAAGCCTCGCAATCGAATCGATAAACCATGCATTGGTTCGAACCCATCCTCCCAGAGCCTTGCCTCGAATCCATGAAGAGCTCCTTTGCTTCGACTCCATCGGGCAAGCCCTTCCTTCGAGTCCATACAAAGCTTTCCCTCGTTCGAATCCATCAAGTCACCCCTTCCTTCGAATCTATCCCAATGGCCTTCATTCGAATCCCTCAAGGCGAGATGCCTCGAATCCATGGGACTACCCCATTTCGCTTACATCACAGCATATGAGTTCGTATCCATCAGATGGCCTCACTTCGAATCCATCAAGGAGGAAACATTCGAATCCATGTAGTTTGTTCACTTCGAATCCATCGTTGAAGCGCATGATCGAATCCATCGTCTTCCCCCCGCTTCGACACCACGAATGCTACCTCCAATCCATTAAGTCAAGACGGCTGAAGTCATGGATTCGACACTATGGATTCGACCCTAAGGGATCGATTCGAACCAGGCTTGTTGACCAAAAACGCAATCTTAAATCTGTTTGCGCAAAAAATGGGCAAACACCTCCAAGTCGTGTAATTTAGTTGATTTTGTGTGATTCTGAATAATTTAGATGAGTTATGTAAATATGAAAAAAGTCGGGGCTGAAATGTAAAAGACACACAGATTTATAGTGGTTCGGCCAGAACGTGCCTACGTCCACTTTATATGTTATTATCTTCTTTCTTTCAGATTACAAGTACAATGCTTTGTGTACAAGTATATGAAAGTAGTTTGAAAGTTCCTTCCGTGCTTGAGCTCTCAAACTTGTCTGCCATTGTTGTACCCCTTCCCCTCTATTTATAGAGTGAGGTTGGGGGCAGGGGTCTTGGATGTATATAGCTGCTGGTGGGCCTGGGCTGGAGCAATCTGGCCTGGCAGCGTTCTGGTTCGGCGAGGCTTCATTCGGTCTTGAATGGGTGGTGTTGGACCGGTAGGACTTTGGTCCGGTACCAGCCTGGTCCGGTGGTAGGAGTGTTATGATGGACCGGTGTAGCTGGTCCGGTGGTAGGGTTTTGATGATGGATCGGTGGAGCTTTGGATCGGTCGTAGAGGAGAGGGTTGGTTTGGTATGTGTTTGGACCGGTATGCCGAATGGAGTTTGTGGAATGTTGGTTCGGTGGCCGAAAGTGGATGACCGAATGTTGGTTCGTGGCCGAATGGGGACCTATGGCCAAACGTCCTTATGCCGAATGAGCTTGTACATTGAGAATGCCGGATGGACTTCTACGCTTGTATTGAGCCTTGTGTTTGTTGAACGAAGTGGAGGTTGCGAGCCCGGGTGAAACTGTGATTTCTTGGTCTCGAGATCTTCTGGGTGAGAATTCGCCCAACATTTGCCCCCCAAAGTGCGGCACGTGCTTGCATCTGTCGCGCTTTGTTTCCTTATGGTAGGAAGGCTTGTTTTGTAATGCCATGGGTTGGATGTTCATATCCTGTTGATGTCCTGCAAAGGAATTTACAGTTTTAGTGTGATTTCTGGTAACGACCGTTCAGGATCGAAACATTTGAGATGAAGTGAATCGCGCCGTTCGGGGTGAGAGAGTGCGCCCCGAGGGGGCTTAGCATTATCGATGTCGGGTTCACGTTAGAGTGGGTCCCTGGATCGTTTGTCAAGGTGGTTTATCGCTAGCTCAGAGCATGCCTAAGGATCGTTCGCGACCCTGTACATGTGTAAGTGGCTTAGCCATTTCATAGTTATCAGAATCAAATATCCATTCAGCTGAAGAGTTTTTTTTTTTTAAAAAAAGGATGTCAAAGTGTAAATTCTCACGACGATAGGGTTAATGGTTATTCAGAGCATGCCTGTGGACCGTTCGTGGTCGTGCACATGTGTAAATGATCAACCCATGTTAGTGAAAGATTTACTACTTATTCATTGTTATCATAATTTTTATTTTATCAGTCGGTTCTAGAGTCCGGTACTTATCTGAATGCGGTGCCTTGCATGCCCCCTGTTTCTAGTTTCTGCTGGTAGAGACAGTTTCATTCGGCTTCGAGTAGGTATATGTTTTCATTCGGTTGGAGGTTGGTCCGGTATGCCGAACCATCTGGTCCGGTGGTGTTCCTCCAGTCTATATATAGGGGCTACACCGAATCAAACTTTAGCCGAATCACACTTTTGCCGAACCATTTCGCGCCGAACCAGGTATATGCTCTTTGCCGAATGATCCTTACTACTGAATGAACCTGATTGCCGAATATACGCGTAAGGCTTTCAATGCCAAATGGTGCTGTGTGCCGAATGAACTTGAGATACATGTGCCGAATGAACATGAACTTTTACTACCGAATGAACTTGAACTTGTACTACCGAATGGTCTTGAACTTCCAGTGCCGAATGAACTTTGTATTCGAACTCTGAGTGGAACTCTGGACTTATGTATGCTTGCTTGCTTACATCTCTGTATTCTTTGTTTTAACAACCTGTCTTTTTGCTTTTGTGTATGCAGATAAATGTCTCGCAAGGCGGAAACACGATCGGACAGACGAAAACCCAAGGATGGCGGAGTGTCTTCTTCCGTGCCCCCAGCCCAACCAGGGCCGGTGCAACATGGGCCTGTTCCGAGGTCGTTAGTGGACAGGTACGGTCCTCAGGAACTTCTGGTCTCCCCTCCCGATTGCTTTCCTAGCTCCCTAAAGGAGGAGCAACTTGATGTTATATCCCGTTCCTCTGGGATAGACAGGGCTCGCATGCTGTTGCCGGGGGATGGAGTGATGCCGTATAATCCCCCCGAAGGCTACTTTGCTTACAGCAGATATCATTGCATGTGTGGTGCTATCCCTCCTATCAATGCCTGGATAGTTAGCTTTACCACATATTTGAAGGTGGCTCCATTCCAGCTTCAGCCTAACTCTTATGCCATTCTGGTAAGCCTTTTCGTCATCTTCCAGAGGAGGTACGGGCGCCCTCCTTCTAACCGGGAAATTCGATATTTGTATAACCTGAGAGGCTACAAGAAGGGGTCTCCGTATATTAGTCTGGAAGCGGCCGTGCCCTTCAAACCGGTCTTGGACTTATATTCAAAGTTCACCATGTTCAAGAAGGAATGGTTTTTTATCAAGGACGATTCTGTTTCTTTCCGCCTTTTCACTTCTGGCTGTAAGATGAATTTCATTTATATTTTGCATGTTCTGACTATAGTGCTTCTTCTGACACGCTTCTATTTCTTGCTAGCGACAGGTGGCATTGCTGTCGTGGAAGATGATTCTTTGGCGCGGATGGCTGCTGGAATAAAGGCCATTCCCGCGCGGGACAGGTCGGCTTCGTTCCTGATCAGGAACGCTACCCTCCTGGAGTACAATTTGATCCAGCCGCACCAGTCCGTGGTTAAGCAGAGGGACACCGCTGAGGAGAAGGCTGCTAAAGCTAAGGAGGGGGCCACGGTGAAGAGTGGCAAGAGAAAGCCCTTTGCACAGCATCCCGTCGCGGGGGGTAAGAAGCTTAAAGAGTCGGAGGCCCCCTCTCCTAGTACTTGCCCGATCATTCCGGAGGAGGAAGGTGTGGAAAAGGGCGATATGGAAGGAGAGTCGGAGGGCGGAGGAGATGAAGATGGTCAGGGTGGTAGTGGTGCTGGTGCCTTAACTTCTGGGCAAGACTCTGAGCTGGATGAGGCCCTCCTCCAGGCCTTCGGGGAATCGGAAGGGGAATCGGGAGCGGAGAAGGCGGAGGAGACTGGCAAGGTCGGGGCTGGTGCCGATCTATCCCCCAGGGGTTCCTCAGCCAGGTTGACTTCGGCGGTGCAAGGTGAACTTTTGTCCTCTGTCGATTCCATTTTCGATAAGGACTTAGAAATATTTTATGGTTCACTTCCGTCCTGGAATGAGATTCAGGAATTATTGCAGTACCCTACTCCTCCGCAGGGTTTGTATAATAGACGTTGTTATCCCGCTTTTTGGGCAAAAGCCGTGATACCAAAGGATTGGTCAAAAACAGAAAACAGTTCACCTCGGAGATTGGTCGTATTTCACTTCACTATGGATATCGATGAATTCTGTCCGAGCCCGGATCGGGCCGCAATTGATAAGGCATGACAAGAAAGACCATAGGAGCCAGCATTTCAAATTTCAAGTCAATCCGAGGTCATACGCTCAAGTTATGATGGATTCAAGTTAAGATGGTGCACATTGCTCGGTTCGAACCCATCATATTCGAACCCATCATATTCGAACCCATCGTGTTCGAAACCATCGTGTTCGAAACCATCTATTTCGAACCCATCATATTCGAACCCATTGGAAGAGGTGACATTCGAATCCATCTAAGGAACTCCCTACTTCGAATCCATCACAAATTCGAGTCCTTCCTATGCTTCGAATCCACCACGGCTTCGAATCCATTAATAGCTTCGAACCCATCACAGCCTCGACTCCATCGCTCACCTTCGAATCCATCCATCATCTTCGACTCCATCGCTCACCTTCGACTCCATCGACTTCGACAACTTCGAATCCACTCCATCGATTCGAAGACGACCTTCGAATCCAACAAAGTGGCTAAGCTAGCACGAACATGGATCGGCTCGAAGACAGGCGCGCCCCAATCGATTCGAAGTATTCGCTTCGGCCATGCATCGATTTGAACGAATCGATTCCATCGATTCGAACCAAACAGCATGCCGAACAACCAATTTCGAACCGATCATAACTCCCAATCTACTGATCCAAATCCCATGAAATTTTTACAGAAGTTTGTCTACATGATGAAGAACGTCCACGCCAAGTTTCATCGCAATTGGACAATTTTTTGATCGATTCGAAGTTCACTTCGAATCGATCCCAAACTGGGCACGCACTTCAAGAACGCGGGCCTGTAGGCCCCCCGTCACGTTCCAAGCAGCCTCTCCATGATTTAGGCGGGATTTTGGCCTTCCACACCTATAAATAGAGCCCCTGGTCATTCAGAGAAGGGGTCGGAGAATTTGGAGAAGAAGAACAAGCCTAAACGCTGCCAGAATCACTCCATGTTATCTCAATTGCTGTTAATTTCGAATTTAAGTCCATTTGCTGTTGTAATTCGCTGAAAAGCACTTGTAATCTTCAAGTATTAAGAAATAAAGTGATAAAACTTCATAGTGGACGTAGGCGCATGGCCGAACCACTCTAAATCCTTGTCTTCTGCGCAATTTACTTTTCTGTGACTTGGAGTTTTTGTCAGATAGTCCCTATTTCCAATTCAAGTTCTTCATTTACTATCTCTTCAAAAACTTCCGAAGGGTGTTTGCCCAATTTTGGTGCAAACAGACGTGCCTTCACACTTTTCTTTCTTTTTACTTAACATGTTTCCTGAATTGGGGACCATTGTATGTTCGTAACACTTGTTCTTTATTCCAGGGGCAGGCCAGGTGGTTAAAACGTCAGACGTTTGACACCGCCTCGAACAATTCAAGTTGATGAGAGCTTCTGCGAAGCCTCCCACTGGTCGTACTGGGGACGTGGTCAAATACCGTCCTCTTCTTGGGGTCATCGAAGAGAGCATTCAGAAAAAGAAGAGGACCCGTTCTTTATTTGAGCCTTCCCCTGGTCCGCAGCTTCCTGTTCAGCCTCCTCGTGATGCCACGGAGGAGAGCACGGAGTTTATCCCCCCTCCTCCTCCTTCTAAAAATCCCACTGTTATCCGTATAAGGCGTCCTGACGTGCCTCGTGACCCCTTTGCCAGTCATCCCGATTTAGATCCAAGCTCTCGGGATATTTCATTTGATGAGGCCACGGGTGAACACCTCCTTCCCCGCAACCCCATGGTACGGGTGTTAGATGAGGCTAAGTCCCTAGATCTTGATCCGCTTACCACTCGGGTAGTTACCATGGGAGACGAGGCCAAAGCTAATATCGATCGGGTGGCTGAAGAGACCAAGAAGTTAATGAAGTATCATGCTCAATTGGCCAAGGCCGGGGAGGAGATTGGGAGTGCTAATATTCGGTTGCGGCTGAAGGTTGTTGATCAGGCCGAACAGCTTGCCGGTCAAGCCGTTCAGATTTCTCAGCACGAGGAAGCCTCCAGGCGACTGAAAGAGACCATGGAAAAGGCTAGTAGGGCGGAATTACGGAAGATGGAGGCCGCCTGTAAGGAGCGGATCGACATGCCCATTGCGACAGTGGATGAGGTTCGGAATGCGGATCTCGAGCAGGTAGAGGAGTTGTCTGGAAGGCTTGAGGCTGCGGAGATGGCTCAAGTCAAGTTAAAGGAGGAGATGGAGGAGATGAGGAGGTCTCTCCAGGCTGACTGCTCGAGATACCGATCAGAGAGGGATGTCGCTGTCGCCAAGTTGCAGGATTCCGAGGCCCGGGTGAGGGAGTTCGAGGAGAATGAGGGGATGATGGACGAGATGCTGTAGGACATGTACTTCCGCACTTGGAACGAGGGCAGCTTGTCTTGGATGGACGACTATCCCCGGGTCATGGCCAAGATATATCTTCGGGCTTTAGAGGAGACCAGGGTCGATGCGGGTAAGGAAGGTGGAGCGGCTTTTAGCCTGGATGTGGTCACTGCTCAGTTCTCGAAAGAGGAGCAAGCGACGGTGAAGGAGGGGATGCGGTTGCTTGCTGCGGAGGAAGCGGGTGTGCAACTGCAGGATGAGGATCAAGCGGCGGACGCTGGTGAGTTATTCTTCTCTTTTCCTTTTCTTTCTGGGTTTCCATAACTTGATCGTTTATCGTTTGTTTAATGGATTCCTCTTCTGAATTGGACAGGTGAAACTTCCGATCAACATGCTGGGGGTTCCGGCCCTGCGGCCAAGTAGGCTTGGGAAGTTGGTGATGGAGTGTGGACACAGCTGGTTACTTGTCCGGATTCGGCCGCTTTTTATTTCTTTTCACTGTTATTTACGTTAGTCCAAAACATTGATGTGACTGTAATAATATTATTTGCAGAGAATAACTTTGTGTGATTTTATAATATAAGCTGATTTTGTTATGTTTAAATGTTGTTGTCATTTTGACGTGCTGCGTGAGAAGTATAACTATGTATATGCCTGTGATTTTAGTCGTGTTTGATGTTAAGCCTTTGCTTGAAATATAATTTCATGTTTTGCAATGTTAGTGTGACGTATGAATAAGCTGTACTTATGTACAAGAGAAGGGAGTACCGCCCTTCATGTTTTATTTGCAGGCGGTAGTTTTGAGCGTCTTGTGTAACTGATCATGAATATATCTGAGTACCTTGCCACCCAGTACGCAGGCTTAGATTCTCATGAGTGAATGCTCCCTATTTGGTTTCCTGTACTTTAGAGTTTGTTATACAGGATAGGAGAAAAGTATTTAAATGAAATGGAAATATAGAAAAAGTAAAACTTCCAGTCACGGAAGGCCGTCGATGTGCTTAAGTTCGTTGCAAACGGGTTTTGTAGCCACTTTCCCTAGCTGTGGGTCTTGGAGACATTTGTCACCCATCTTACGCCTCCGCGGGGAGTTTTCTTTTTTACCACAGCCGCACTTAAGACACATCGGAGCCGAGATCGCGCACGGTAACTACCCGAACCCTTATGGTCCATAATCGTGGGTATTATTCGATTTACCGTGGCCGGCTAGCGTGGGTGCCGTTGGCCGTGAACTACCCCTGGCTGGCCACACCTTATGTTGGGGCTTAAAGTAGGTTCACAGTTGCCGGCGAGCCGAACGCCGTAATGAGCTGCCATCGACTATAGTCGGCCTTTATGATGACTTATAATCGGCTCATTACAGTTGGCTTTGAGGGCAGGCGCGAGCAATGAGTTAACCCGCAGCAGAGGGATGCTGGAGCAAAAGAGTCTCATTGGCGAGTGCATAGAATCGTAGCGTACCTGTTAGGCCTTGTCCAGATGAGGCCGTGGTGCGTCTTGAGTGGAGATGCCATAAGATTTTGTTCAACAGAAAAGGATAAAGCTTAACAAGCAGCCAAGATATAAAGGAACAAGTTAAAAAGAGACAAGATTTTTTAAAGTGGTTCAGCATGAAAATGCCTACGTCCATTGATTCTCTTTGTTAATTCACTTCATATGGGCAGTACAAGTTAAGAAAAGTATCGACGGAGGTGTCGGATGTTCCATGCCCTCTGGAACACCTCTCCGTCCACTGTTGACAAAATATAAGCTTCGTTATGGAGATCTTTATGAATTACTTATGGTCCGTCCCAGATGGGGTCCAGTGCCCCGGGGCGCGGAAAGATTCGCCTGAGGACAAGATCTCCTCCTTGTAAGATGCGATGCTTGACTTTGGAGTTGTATAGTGCTGCCACTTTTTGTTTGTGAGCTGCTGCTTTGAGTGCTGCATCGTTTCTCCTTTCCTCAATCAGATCCAAAGACATGAGGAGGAGTTCTTCGTTTTCTTCTGGATTGTAGTGGATCCTACGGTGGAAAGGAACAATAGTCTCAACAGGGAGCATTGCCTCCGATCCGTATGCCAAGGAGAAAGGAGTATGTCCCGTTGATGTTCTGAAAGATGTGCGGTAGGCCCAAAGTGCCGTGGGAAGTTCGTCCACCCAAGCGCCTTTTGACTTTTCAAGTTTCTTCTTGATTAGGGTTTTGAGAATTTTGTTGACAGCTTCGACTTGCCCGTTTGCCTGAGGATAAGCTACTGATGAGAAGCTTTTATGAATTCCATGCTCTTGGCACCAGTCGGCGAATTCTTCGCTGTCAAATTGGAGTCCGTTGTCCGATATGATCTTGAGTGGTACTCCGTACCTGCACAGAATATTTTTGATCAAAAAGTTGATAACTTTTGCTGAAGATATTTTATTTAGGGGTTCCGCTTCCACCCATTTGGTGAAATAATCGACTGCCACTATAGCATATTTGGCTCCGCCCCTGCCCGTTGGCAGTTCGCCAATTAAATCAATTCCCCATACAGCAAAGGGCCAAGGGCTGGTCATTTGAGTAATCTCATTTGTGGGTAGTCGAGGAATCTTGGCAAATTTCTGACATCGGTCGCATCTCTTGACGAAGTCTAAGGCGTCCTTGTTTAGTGTGGGCCAGTAATATCCATATCGGAGTATCTTTTTCGCCAGAGTCTGCCCTCCAGTGTGATCTCCGCAACTTCCTTGATGGATGTTGAATAAGATTTCCTTGGTTTCCCTTCCAGCGACGCATCTGAATAAGGGGCTAGAGAAGCCACGCCGATAGAGGATGCCCTCTTGAATAGTGTAGTGGGGAGCTTTCCTCAAAATTCTCCTTACTTCATCACGTTTGTCTGGTAGTGTGCCGTCCTGCAAATATTTCCGGATAGGGGTCATCCAAGTTCCTTTTTCGATTGCAGTTATCAGATTCACTTGTTCGAAACTTGGGGCTAGCTGCCTTGAGATGGTTAGTGCTCCGGAAATGGTGCTATTCTTCATACTAGCTTGCTTTGCTAGTTCATCGGCCTCTTGGTTATCTTCTCGAGGAATGTGTTTGATTAAATAATGGTCCAATTGATCGAGCAGCAGTTTGGTTTTCTTCAGATATGCTGTGAGTCGTTCTCCTCGTGTCTGGAATTCTCCTAGTACTTGATTTACGATAAGTTGAGAATCACTATGAATACATAAAGAATTGACTCCAATTTCTAAGGCAAGCTCCAATCCCGCTATTACTGCCTCATACTCCGCATCGTTGTTAGTGGCCGCGAATTCTAATCTTAATGCATAGTACATCTTTCTTCCCCTGGGGGTGATTATCACAATACCTGCCCCTGAGCCTTGTTCGTTCGATGCTCCATCTACAAAGAGGTTCCACTTGATGTCTTTTGCTATTTCAAACTGATCCTTACCTTCGTTGGTAGTAAATTCGGCAATGAAATCGGCCATGGCTTGTCCCTTAACAGCGGTGCGAGGATGGTAGGTGACGTCATACTGACTTAGTTCAATGCACCATTTGAGGAGTCGTCCAGAAGTGTCGGGACGATGGAGCACCTGTCTTAGTGGTTGATCGGTTAGAACTCTGATGGAGTGAGATTGGAAGTAGTGTCGCAGTTTTCGTGACGCGATCAATAAACAATATGCCAATTTCTCAAGTTTAGGATATCTGGCTTCTGCCCCTGTAAATCTCTTACTTATAAAGTACACCGGGCGTTGTGTGCGGTCTTCTTCTCTTACTAGGGCAGTGCTTAGAGCATGAGATGATACAGCGAGGTATAGGTATAGCTCTTCGCCTTTGTTTGGAGTTGAGAGTACTGGTGGTTTCTGAAGGTGTTCGATAAGGTTAAGGAAGGCTTTTAAGCATTCATCGGTCCATTCGAACTTTCCTTTGTCTTTCTTGAGAGCTTCGAAGAAAGGGACGCACTTGTCAGTTACTTTGGAAATGAATCTGCTTAGGGCGGCCGCCTTTCCGTTTAGGCTCTGCATTTCTTTTCGAGTGGAAGGTATCCTTATTTCTTTTAGAGCCCGGATTTGTTCAGGGTTTGCTTCAATTCCTCTGGCATGGACAATGAATCCTAAGAATTTTCCCGATGACACTCCGAAGGAGCACTTTAGAGGATTCAGCTTCATTCCATATCAGCGAAGTACCTGAAACATCTCGCTCAGGTGGCTTACATGATCGTCGGCTCTCCTGGACTTTACCAACATGTCATCCACATATACTTCCATAGCTCGTCCTATTAATTCCGCGAACATCTTGTTGACGAGGCGCTGATAGGTAGCTCCGGCATTTTTGAGTCCAAAAGGCATGACTTTGTAACAATATAATCCCCGGTCAGTGATGAAGCTAGTGTGGTCTTGATCGGGAGCGTGCATGGGAATTTGGTTGTATCCGGAGTATGCATCCATAAAAGATAAAAGTTCGTGCCCGGCAGTGCTGTCCACAAGCTGATCGATTCGGGGGAGCGGGAAGCAGTCTTTCGGGCAAGCGTCATTTAAGTTGGAGAAATCAATGCATGTTCGCCACTTCTCATTAGCTTTCTTTACTAGTACTGGGTTAGCGATCCATTCTGGGTAGATGGCTTCTCGTATGAAGTCATTAGCAAGTAGGTTCTTTACTTCTTCATCGAGGGCTGCTGATCGTTCTGCTCCCATGCTTCTCTTTTTCTGCTTTATCGATACCTTGGTGGGATCGACGTTCAGCATGTGGCATGCTATGTCTGGGGAGATTCCTATCATATCGGCATGTGTCCACACAAATACATCTAAGTTGTGGCAGAGAAAGTCAATGAGTTGATCCTTCAATTCTGTTTTTACCTGAGATCCTATTTTTAATAGTCTACTTGAATCATGTTTGTCTACAGATACGAATTCCATGGCCTCTGCAGGCTCAGCGGTAGCCTCCTCCTCCTTATCCCTGGGGTCTAGTTCATTGAAAGGATCGCTGGTGTATCGAAGAGGAGGGGCTTTCTTTAGTTGCTATGCTTCCAAGCTTTTCATGCAGAGAGTAGTCTCTGCATCTTTCCCTTTATTCTTTCTACGGTTATTGCGAAGTTCAGTTACATAGCAATCTCGAGCGGCGTCTTGATCTCCTTCAACTTCTCCTATTCCGTTATCTGTTGGGAATTTCATCTTTAGGCACCACGGGGCTAGGACAATTTGGAAGTCAGACAAGGCTGGTCTTCCCAAGAAGGCGTTGTAGGCCGAGTGGTTTTCTATTAGTACGAACGTTTGTTTTCGCACAACGGAGCGGGGATGACTTCCTATTTCGACGAAGAGGTCAAGTTGCCCGAGGGGTATTTTCGCATCTCCAGTGAAACCGTGCAGCGGTTTGTTGCAGGGAGACACATCCTTCATTGACAGCTTCATTTTGTCGAAAGCATGCTTGAATAGGATATTTACGGAGCTTCCTGTGTCTATTAGAATTCGGAAAACTTGAGCTGGACCGAACCAGGCAGAGATGACCATTGGATCCATATGCGGATACTGTCTTCCTTCTAAATCACGCCTACTGAATACGATGTCGTCACTCTCTTTCCATTTCGGATGGTGTTCTTCCATAATGAAGTTAACATAGCCTTCGGCATTTCTAAGTGACTTGCCGTATCTTTCCATCTCCGCCCAGCTTCTGTCGGCGATGTGTGGTCCTCCCGAGATGGTATGGACCACTATCTTCTCTTGACTAGAGCCACTGGTGTTGCGATTCCCTCCGCCTACTTCTGGGACGGGTCGCTTTGGGTTCTCATTGGCAGGAGTTGGAGTCCTGTTCTGACCTTTCACATAGTGTTCCAGCCTTCTTCTTCTGATGTGTTCTTCGATCAAGTTCCGGAGATGGTGGCATTCATTGGTGTCATGTCCGTGGGTTTCGTGGAAGCGGCAGAACTTTCCAGACTTGAGTGCGTTATCAGATTCTTTCTTGTGCGGGGGGCGCTTGTATCCGAGTTCGCCCTGAGTGGCTAGAAAGATGTTTTCGATTGTTTCATTCAAAGGAGTGTAGGAGTCAAATCTTTGTCCTGGATATTGGCGTTTTTCAACCTTCCTGCCCCCAGCATTGTCTCTAGATTCATTTCATCGAGTGTCCTTGGCTGCAGCGGGAACCTTGTCCGAAGTTGTCTTACCTTGTTGCCCTGACTGCCTCTCAGTGGCGGCGTCTTCAAGTCTCATATACTTTCCAGCTTCATGGAAGAAATCAGGTAAAGTAGCTGGTTTTTCCTTAGTTAGTCTTCTTGCGAACTTGGTATCTGGGTGTACACCGCTACAGAGGGCCATTAGGGTGAGTTTCTCATCGGCATCTTGGACTGCGGCTGCTGCGGCGTTAAACCGAGTTAGATATTGTTGCAGTGTCTCTCCGGATTTCTGTTTGACATTGGATAGAGAATAAGCATCCTTGGGTTGTTCTACATGGATGCGGAACTGGCTAATGAACCTTTCTTTCAACATCTCCCATGAGCTGATAGATCCTTGGGGTAGATGGCAGAACCAGGAGGTAGCTAGATCTGCTAGGAATAGCGGAAAGCATTTACACAGCACCCCTTCTGTTGCTCCGCTCATGAGCATATGCTGGGTGTATCTTTGTAAGTGTACGATGGGGTTGGAAGTTCCCTTGTAAGGTTCCATGGTTGGCATTTTCCATTCCCGGGGGGTGATGGCAGTTTCGATATTGCGGGTAAAGGGGCTGGTGGCGCTAGCGCCTATTCCTCGGTCCCTTTGCTCCCGTTGGACGCATTCTCTGAATAATCGTGCCATTCTTTCATCAGAATTTGGAGCGGATAGAAATGAACTTGGTTCTTCCCTGCGGGATCGATCTCGTCCAGATGACCTGTAGGGATGGTATAGCCTATCACTTCTGACGTTATCCAGTGGTTGCCTCTGGCTGCTCGGATGCATGCTAGGACCAGCTACAGTTGCCCCCTGCCTTGATCTTCCCCTGCGGGGTTCTGTTTCGAGCATTTCCATGGGGTCAACTTCGGGCTGGGTTCTAGATCGGCTCCGTTCAGCGGGGTTTCTATGATTAGGTGGCATGACTGGCTCAGCTACATCCGACCCTCGCCTGGCGCCCCCCCCACTGGGTTCGGTTCCAAGCGCTTCATCGAGTCGGAGTTCGGACTGAGTCCGGGCGCGGCCCCTATCATTGTTGTTCCTGTTGATGGCTTCCTCAAAGAGGGAAGACCTTTGCTGTCTCCGAGATCCTCCAGATTGAGATTCATCCCATGATTCAGTGTTGCGGTTGGATTCTTCGACATCTCTCAAGCGTGACATGAGTTGGTTCACCAAAGCTTCTTGTTGGGATGCGAAGCGGTTAGTCACTTCCACCACAACTCTGTCTTGGTCTGCTCTAGTGATTACTGTCGGTTGTTCCGCGGCAGGGGCTGTTGGAATTGCCTGATTTTCATGTGGAACTGCTGCTGTAGTGGGATGGTTCTCTTGATCTGGATCCACTGGATTTGGAGCGCTGCTAGTTGCAGCGTTCTTTCCCTTGTTGGGGTCTTTTCTTGGCCTGGAAGTCATGTTTCCTAGGCAATGAAGGGTGCTATTGGGAAAGAAGGTTGAATGAGGGAAGCTGAAGCTTCGAGTTCGAAGTTCTCAGTGAAAGCACCAAAAATGTTTGCGCAAAAAATGGGCAAACACCTCCAAGTCGTGTAATTTAGTTGATTTTATGTGATTCTGAATGATTTAGATGAGTTATGTAAATATGAAAAAAGTCGGGGCTGAAATGTAAAAGACACACAGATTTATAGTGGTTCGGCCAGAACGTGCCTACGTCCACTTTATATGTTATTATCTTCTTTCTTTCAGATTACAAGTACAATGCTTTGTGTACAAGTATATGAAAGTAGTTTGAAAGTTCCTTCCGTGCTTGAGCTCTCAAACTTGTCTGCCATTGTTGTACCCCTGCCCCTCTATTTATAGAGTGAGGTTGGGGGCAGGGGTCTTGGATGTATATAGCTGCTGGTGGGCCTGGGCTGGAGCAATCTGGCCTGGCAGCGTTCTGGTTTGGCGAGGCTTCATTCGGTCTTGAATGGGTGGTGTTGGACCGGTAGGACTTTGGTCCGGTACCAGCCTGGTCCGGTGGTAGGAGTGTTGTGATGGACCGGTGTAGCTGGTCCGGTGGTAGAGTTTTGATGATGGATCGGTGGAGCTTTGGATCGATCGTAGAGGAGAGGGTTGGTTTGGTATGTGTTTGGACCGGTATGCCGAATGGAGTTTGTGGAATGTTGGTTCGGTGGCCGAATGGGGATGACCGAATGTTGGTTCGTGGCCGAATGGGGACCTATGGCCGAATGTCCTTATGCCGAATGAGCTTGTACATTGAGAATGCCGGATGGACTTCTACGCTTGTATTGAGCCTTGTGTTTGTTGAACGAAGTGGAGGTTGCGAGCCCAGGTGAAACTGTGATTTCTTGGTCTCGAGATCTTCTGGGTGAGAATTCGCCCAACAGAATCGATAGAAGAATGTCCACGCCAATCTTCATCACGATTGGACACTATTTTGATCGATTCGAACCAAGGGTCGAATCGATCCCAAAGTGGGCTCGGATCTCCAGAATTCGGCCATGTGGGCCCCCTACACGTGCCAGAAGTGGTCTCCCCGAATTTTAGGCGAAATATCAGCCTCCAGCACCTATAAATAGAGCCCATAGTCATTCAGAAAGGGGATCGAAGAATTGGAAGAGTAAGAGAACGCCCGAGCGCTGCCAGAATTGCTTCGGAGCACCACTACTGCCCTTAATATCGAATTTTGGCTTATTACTTGCTGTACTTCAACATAAAAAAGTTGTATTCTCCGAATATCAAGCAATAAAGTAACAAAACTTCATAGTGGACGTAGGCGAAATGCCGAACCACTCTAAATCGTTGTCTCTTGTGCAAATTTACTTTCTTCAATTGGATTTTTTGTTAGATAATCCATGTTTTAATTTACTTTCTTAATCTATTATCTCTTCATAAAACTTCCGACGAGTGTTGTGCCCAATTCTGACACAAACACTTCGGTGCTTTCACTGAGAAAAACACAGTTTTTTCTCCTGCTCCTTCGATCTATCTTCGATACCGGATTGCATAAATCTAAGAGAGAGATCCAGACCTCATATTCAAATTCCTTCCATTCTATTCAGATTTGTTAAAAGTCTAGGAAAGAATTCAACGCTTCAAAATGGTAAGTACAAGAACCACTTCTAACATTGGTGATCAGGAAGGCCGGGATAGGCAAAATCCCACACAGCTACAGTCCACCAATCAAAATGCTGCTGGGCATACGGATCAGTCAGGTCCGGTCACAAGACAAGAGTTCCAGGCGCTACTCTAGGAATTAACCCAAAGCAGACAACAGCTAACTGAGCAATTGCGCGCTAATGCTGAGTTGACCAATCAACTAAATCGCCAAAAGCGAAGAAGATCCAGAAGGGATCAAGTTCCTCGTTCTTCCACCGAAAGCTCTGCTTCATCTGACTACAATAACAGATCTATCCATTCTAGGCTAGACGGAAATCATACGCAAGCTGCTGACTGTCAACAGGCATTAACCGTTGGGCAAATAAGGGTTGGCCCATCTACCAGCTTCCATACTGGACCTTCACCCCGAGGAAATGCACTATTCCACAATACATTGCAGATGATCAAGCCACTACAGCCGCTGCGGTTGATATAGGAGTTGATGCTCGAGATCACTCGAATCAAAATTATCATCAGCAGGGACAGGCTCCAGTGCCATATGTCCCGGAAGACATCGAGCCAAGGAGGCGAGATGCGGATCGTCGACAGCGCCCGATCCCACCTCGCACTATGGAACCCGACCATACCTTGGCTCACCACCCACAGAATTTTCCAATACCAGACTTCTCAGCCTTGGTACGACAAATGATTCGCGAGAGTCAAGGCCTAACAAATGACGACTGGGGAATCTCTCGGAGTCATACCCCATTTACTGATGACATATTATATGCTGAACCTCCTCGGCGATTCAGAATGCCAACCCTTCCCATGTATGAAGGAAATTCCCACCCAAATCATCATATTCTGAAATATGAATGGTCAATGACTGCTGCGAGAGCCGATGATGCAGTAAAGTGCCACAGTTTTCCCATTTCATTAGGGGGAATTACGACAATGTGGTTCACCCGATTACCGCCACGATTTATTTCTTCATTTGACCAATTAGCTACTAAATTTGTTGAGCAATTTCGCATGCATATTGCCCGACCTAAAGATGTTAATACCCTATCAAGTGTCACTCAAGCTCCCGGAGAAACGCTTAGACGATATTTGGAGAGATTCAATGCTGCATGCGCAGAGATCACCAACCCCAATGATAATTCCATTCTAATGGCTTTGACTAAAGGAATCGACCCTGATTCCGAGTTTGGAAATTGGTTAGCCGGATAACCTCCCGCATCGTTGGACCGTTTCTATTCCAAAGCCGCTCAATTCTTGGGGCGAGAGGATGCGAAACAGTCTAGGAAGCAGGACGATGCAAGACCCAGCAGTGAGGGGATTCAGAGTAATGTCACGGTTAAACAATCCGAGGAAAGTTCAGGAAAAGTCGAGTTGAATATCCAAAATAAACAGACTCAACGACCGAGAAACAGTGATAATCGAAGCAAGAAGCAAGACCAGAATCGTGGTCCGAGATGTAGGGCCGCAATGTTTGACAGTTATACACCGCTTAACACGTCACTGGAAAATGTATACTTACAGACTTGTAACACTATGCAATACAAGAAGCCTGCTCCGAAGGCTTCGTCGGAGAGGCAGATTCAGACAGGAAAGTTCTGTAGGTTTCATGAAAGTTATGGGCATAATACCAATGAGTGTAGACATTTGCAAGACCTCATTGAAAAGTTGATCAGAGAATGAAAGTTGGAACAGTTTGTTCGGGCGCCGCAGTCTGGTGGAGCGGGCCCATCTAATCAAAATCGAACGCAGAGTCAGGAAAGACAAGGTGAACCCGCTCGCACGGGCGGAATGTTGGTTATCAATACAATAAGTGGTGGTCCCCATCCAGCAGACAGAAGCTGGAGAGAAATGGAGTCATATGCCAGCTCAATCAGGCTTGTGGACTTTGAATGCTATAGTAACTCGGAAGACGGAACACCGGCTAAACAACAAAAGACAATGGCTGATGAAATAGTGTTTAGAAATCGAGATGCTGATAGAGTCGAGGCTCCCACAATTGACCCGTTGGTCATATCCGCTCAAGTTGGTCCTGCTTGGATGAAGAGGATCTTGGTAGACAGCGGAAGTTCCGTGAATATATTGTTTAAAAGAGTATATGATTTAATGAAAATGGAAGCTAAGGACTTAAAGCCTTGTCAATCACGATTCCACGGCTTCAACGGGAGTGCAACGATACCAACCGGAATAGTTGAATTGCCAGTAGAGTTGGGAGCGGGAGAATGCTGAAGAGTTCGGATGTTGCAATTTGTTGTCTTAGATATGCCTTCCCCGTACAATGCTTTTTTGGGCCGACCGGCCCTTGCTGAATTTAGGGCTGCTATTGCTCCATGGTGTTTAACTCTGAAGTTCCCTACTGACCACGGGATAGGAGTTGTACAAGGAGATCAGGCTGCTTGGAGAGCCTGTTATGTTGCTGAGCTGCGGGAGGCGCAGCGGAAAGAGAAAGGAAAGGGCGTAGAGGAATCTCTCTGCCTCCGTTTTACTGACGATTGACAATTAGCGCCTGGGACCCGGCCTGGGCACCACAACCAATTCCAAAAGGATCTTGATCCAAGGGACAATGACAATAAAGAAGAATCTATGGAAAGTCAGGCTTCTCCGGCCGAGCTAACCGTTGATGTCCCGATTGACGATAATCACGATGACTCGAGAATGTTGAAGATTGGGTCTTAACTTAACCAAAAGGCACAACAGGAATTGGTTGATTTTCTCCGGGCAAATCTTGACGTATTCGCCTGGACGCACTCTGATATGTGTGGAATCTCGCCTGACATCGCGAGCCACACCTTGAACATTGACTCGCGATATATCCCGGTCAAGCAAAAAAGAAGTGGTATGGATCCAGAGAGATTTGCCGCCCTGAAAGAAGAGGTCAATAAGTTGAAATCAAATGGGTTCATTAGAGACGCTTTATGCCCAGAATAGGTGTCCAATCCTGTACTTGTCCGAAAACCAAATGGGAAATGGAGAACGTGTATCGATAACTCTGACCTGAATAAAGCCTGCCCAAAAGATAGCTTTCCACTTCCCCAAATTGATCAACTAGTAGACCCAACCGCCGGACATGAATTATTATCCTTCATGGATGCTTACTCAGGTTACAACCAGATACCCATGCATGTACCGGACAAAGAGCACACAAGCTTCATAACTGATTTGAGGTTGTATTGCTACAAGGTCATGCCTTTTGGATTAAAGAATGCTGGCGCAACTTATCAACGCTTAGTCAACTGAATGTTTGCCAATCAGATTGGGAAAACTATGGAGGTCTATGTAGATGATATGTTGGTGAAGTCACGATACTCTGATGATCATGTCAAAGACTTGGAGTCAATGTTCAATATCCTCCGAAAAAACGGGATGAAGCTTAATTCACTCAAATGTCATTTCAGAGTCGCATCCGGAAAATTCCTTGGGTTCATTGTCAATGCCCGAGGAATAGATGCCAACCCCGAAAAGATATGGGCTATCAGAAATCTCCAAACTCCAAAAACCATAAAACATGTTCAGAGTCTTAACGGAAAAGTGGCAGCACCAAGCAAGTTTATCTCAAAGTCGACCGACAAATGCATTCCATTTTTCGATTTAATTCGAAATGGGAAACGAAACTTCGAATGGACCACAGAATGCGAGGGCGCATTTCAATCGCTAATCCAACATCTTTCTGTACCACCAATCCTTTCAAAGCCTGTAGATCATGAACAGTTATATCTTTACCTGGCAGTATCAGAGAATGCAATCAGTGCTGCATTAATTCGGGAGGAAGACCGAGTGCAAAAGCCGATCTACTACGTGAGTAAACGATTGACCGGAGCCGAGAGAAATTATCCAAAGCTTGAAATGTTGGCATATTTCCTAGTCATTGCCTCGAGGAAGCTCCGTCCATATTTCCAGGCTCATCCTATTACTGTGTACACCGACCAGCCGTTACGACAGGTCCTTACGCGGCCTGAGACGTCTGGTAGGTTACTGAGGTGGAACATCGAAATGAATCAATTCGACATCACTTATACTCCAAGGAGAGCCATTCACGGCCAAGTCCTAGCCGATTTTATAGCCGAATTCACTATTCCTGAAGACTTGCCCGAGACCAGCAAATCTTCCGAATACATCTGGAAGTTCTACACCGATGGTGCGTCAAACGATCGGTGCTCAGGAGCTGGGATAGTGCTTGAAACCCCCGAGGGACGATCCATATGTTATGCTTTAAAATTCTTGTTCCGCGCAACTAACAATGAAGCCGAATACGAAGCTCTACTTACTGGACCAAAGCTTGCCCATGATCTGAAAATCATCGCTGTAGAAATCTACTACGATTCCCAATTGATAGTATGTCAAGTTCGAGGTGAATATCAGGCCAAAGATCGAAGACTGGCCGCTTGTCTAATGCGAGTTCTGGAGATACTTAATCAATTCGATTACTACGCCATTTTCTACATACCCCGAGAGTACAATCAGAAAGCTGATTCATTGGCAAAGTTAGCAATTACGGGTGAGGCTCAACAGTTGTGGGTTGTTCCGGTTGAAAGCCTATCATCTCCAAGCATTGATCGAAGGGAGACTGATCTCACATTTGAAGCTACCTCCATTAAGGAGTCGTGGATGACTCCTTATCATGATTATATCGAACGCAGTGTATTGCCCGAGCGACGAAGCGAGAAAAGACAAGTTCTACGAAAGGCCTCACGATTTGTTATTCAGAATGGAGTCATGTACCGGATAGGATACTTTGTTCCTCTCCTCCGGTGTATTGTGCACGATGAAGTCAAACGAGTGTTACGCGATGTACACGAAGGAGAATGTGGCGATCACACTGGGGGGCAAGCACTTGCAAAGAAGATACTTCGATATGGGTATTATTGGCCCACTGTTAATCGCGATGCTGTAGACTACGCTAGAAAATGTTACAAATGCCAGAAACACACTCGAATTCCAAGAGCCCCGCCTACTGAGATAACTAAAATGGTCAGTCCTTGGCCATTTGCGGTATGGGGAATGGATATCATCGGCACATTGCCTCTGGCCAAAGGTGGCGCGAAGTACGCCATCGTCGCAGTTGATTATTTCACCAAATGGGCTGAAGCTGAACCCCTTGCGACAATTACAACAAAGAAAGTAATCAACTTTGTAGTACGCAACATCATCTGCCGT
Source organism: Allium cepa (assembly GCA_030765085.1). Taxonomy (NCBI): domain Eukaryota; kingdom Viridiplantae; phylum Streptophyta; class Magnoliopsida; order Asparagales; family Amaryllidaceae; genus Allium; species Allium cepa. The sequence continues at coordinate 249,935,117 of CM060930.1, forward strand.
TTTGGTCTCCCACATACTATCATCACTGACAACGGAACTCAATTCGACAGTGCTGAATTCAAGAATTTCTGTCAACGATTCCACATCCATAAGAAATTCTCTGCAGTAGCGCACCCTCAAGCAAATGGTCAGGTTGAAGCTGTTAATAAAGTTATCAAGTCCATTCTAAAGAAACGACTGGAAAAAGCTGGAGGCAAATGGGTCGACGAACTTCCTATGGCATTATGGGCCTATCGAACAACTCATAAAACTGCAACCGGTCATACCCCATTTTCACTATCTTATGGCTCTGAAGCCGTTATTCCAGTCGAAATGGAAGTGCACTCTCATCGTGTAACGTATTACGATCCGAAAACAAATGCCATATTACTTGCTGAATCTTTGGACCTGCTCGATGAGAAGTGCGAAGAGGCTGATTTGAGGGCAGCCGCATATCGGAGTCAAGTCGCCCGACTGTACAATGCCAAGGTCCGCCCGTGAACCTTCGAACTCGGCGAACTCGTACTCAAAAGGGTTTATCCGGTTCCTTCACACATGAAGCCAAATTGGGAAGGGCCGTATGTGATTTCACAAAATCTCGGAGATGGCACGTTCAAATTATCGACCGTTGACGGTCTTACCTTGCCGAGAGCTTGGAATAGCGAAAGTCTTCGTCGCTACTACATATGAAAGATTTTACTTATTTACTTTCTGTTAACTTATTCCTTTGCATTTTATTTGTAATAAGGCAACTGACTTTGCCATATTTTCTCGTTTCAGCAATAAAATGCCATCTCTTCGAGCCAGAGCTGTGATTTACTGAATATGACGTACGATATCACAATGCACGAAGAGCTAAGTCCCATCACGCGGTGGGATTTATTCAAATAGGGAGTGACTGTGATGTGACCGGTCACTCACTAAGTGAAACCCAAGCTCGGGGGCAGAACACTACATCAACATTCACAGGGATTGATGCACGACAAACCCTCCGCCAACTCCAAATTCCCAGAGTGTGAATTGGAGTATAAGCTTCAACTCTCGGTTCCCGAAGCGCGAACCGGAGTACGAATCCGTCGCTCCCAGAGTGTGAGCCAACTCCAAATTCCCAGAGTGTGAATTGGAGTATAAACTTCGACTCTCGGTTCCCGGAGCGCGAACCGGAGTACGAATCCATCGCTCCCAGAGTGTGAGCCAACTCCAAATTCCCAGAGTGTGAATTGGAGTATAAACTTCAACTCCTGGTTCCCGGAGCGCGAACCGGAGTACAAATTCACCGCTCCCAGAGTGTGGCCCAACTCCAAATTCCCAGAATGTGAATTGGAGTATAAACTTCAACTCTCGGTTCCCGGAGCGCGAACCAGAGTATAAGCCTAAATTCCCGGAGCGCGAATTGGAATACAAAACTCTATCTCCAAATTCTCAGAGTGTGAACTGGAGTATAAACATTAAGTACAAGTTCCCGAAGAGCGAACTAAGTCATAAACGCTAATAATTAATAAGTTCCCGGAATATGGCCCGAACTGTTGACTACAAATTATGTTAAGTCCCCGAAGTATGGACATGTATTCAAGGCTTATGGCATATGTGAGCACAAGCTAATCAATGCAATACTTGAGCAAAAAAGAAAAGAGTTGTTTTCCATGTTATCAACAAACAAAAAAGGAGTTTGATTACATGATAAAACCAAAAACAATTCATAAAGTGGGTGCCGAATCCACACTTATACACGGCCTAGAAAAGGAGAAGTAAAAAGAATTGCCCTTTCACAACTACATGGTAAAACAAGAAGTTCACTCTTTCTTCTTCCGGGGTTTCTTCTTCGGAGTTGAGCCACTGGACCCACTACCCGGCTTCTTGCGAGATTTCTTGTCCTTCTTTGGAGCATCCTCAGGATCTGGCATGATATCCACGTCTTCCTCAGAGCTGGAAGGGACAGAGATCCTTTTGTGAGGACAAACCGGAGGCGGAGAAGCCGTAACAGGTGGCGAAGCTTCGACGCTAGAAGTTATAACTGTGCTGGTGAGAGAAGTAACCATGGAAGGAGTTAGGCTTGGTGGAGCAACATCACCCCCGGAACCACCAGCCGTCGTCACCGCAGCCATTTCAGCGCTTATCTCGGCAAGGATTTCTTCTTCTCGGGAAGATCGAGCAGCGTTGGAAACACCGACGGTCGGCATAAACGAGCTAAAAGTAGGGGCAACTCCACCCATTGCAAAGGAAGGATCGGTAAAAGGCTCGCAGGGTTGCTTGAGAAGTTCCTCAATCATCTGAACATCAAACGACATTGAACTCCCCTCTCCCATCTCGCCAGATACGGCAGTAGTTGTGATGGCCTCAGTAACGACGGCTCCTTGTATTGGCTGAGAAGTTTGTGGTATTGGAAGTGCTGGCGCGTCGCTTTCAGTCACTGGTCAAAAAGAAATGAGAATGATTAGTCAAATGATCGGTTCCAAGTCTAACATTCTAGAAACACTTAAGCAACATTTAGAATACCTTCTTTGCCCCGGCTCGATGATGGGACGAGTTCAGAAACGGTAGTTGTACCGAGAGACAGTTCCGGTCGATCAGGGTTATAAGTAGGGACAAGATGTGGACCAACGGTAGTGGTGACTCCAGACAAGGTCGGGGCATCAACTGAAACATCCTCACCATAATGTGCAGCTCCAGAACCCTCACCAGTCTCCACATGGTGAAAACCAAGTCTCTCTCTCAGCGGAAATCATCGCTTCATGGAGAAGTTTCCTTTCCTCCTCGCTCAACAAGCGAGATTCAAGTTCAAATTCGTCTACGGCACCTTCAGGGAGAGATGCTCTCTTGTTCGTCACCAATTTTTTCCAAGCACTGAGTAGAAGCGTGGAATAATCTCCGAGCCACGAGAGATTCCTGTGTTCAAGTACATTGGCATTATAAGTGCCAAGAAGGTCATCAAACTCGGCTTCTACTCTGAATATCTATGCTTGAACTCTCCCTTCCACTTCCGCCTCCACCACTTTAACTTTAGCGACCGCAGCGTCTCGCTCAGCTCGGAGAGACACAGCTCGCTCGCACGCTTCCTGTGCGGCCGTGTTAGCGTTATCTTTTTCCTTGTTTAAGTTGGCGAATTTAGCCTTTAACTCCTCAAGTTCTCTGACCGTCGCATCTCGCTCGGCCTCAACATTTTTGTACCGATGGCCTAAATCTTGAACTAAAGTACAATGCGCTTGTTGCATTTTCGCCATCTCAGCTAGTGTCTCATCGACCTTCTGCAGCGACTCCAGTTCAGCCTTGCGAGAAGATTCCGTTTCAGATTGAAGTACGTCGACAATACGGTTCTTCTGAGCCAAGTCTGTTTCCAATTTCTCAATAACTTTGGCTCGTTCGAAGGCTACTTTCGAAGCTTTAACAGCCGCCCTGTACCATTCTTTATACTGAGCAAAAAAGTCACGGGTATAGCTAAGGGCGGTGCTCATAGCATCATCAGGAATTCTTTTAAGATTGGGTGGAAAGATATAGGCGTCGAAGCATATCTCTGGAAAATCCTTCTTCAGTTGAGCGATCCTTATAGACCCTTCACCAGACGGTTCAAGAGGGGCTTCTTCCACAGTTACAGTCCTAGCCATATCGGTCCTTGAACGATGTGGACCAGGTTTTGAGATTTGTTGAGATGGCTGTTGTCGCTAAGGTTCCACTGCAGGTGCCTGGCCCTTGGATGGCGAAGGAGAACGAGAGGGCGAACGGTATCTTCGGTCCCTATCAGGACGCTCCTAGCTAGAATAATATCGGGAATGGTCCCTTTCGCGATGCTCTTGCTCATAATACCTTCGTTCGCGGTCAGGGTCAGAGTCCCTACGGCGAGACTCGTAATAGGATGAAGAATGATGCACTCGCCGAAGTCTATCAAGCGTAGAAGGACGATCCGACATGGCACCTGTAAATAAGAAGCAATTCGGTTGAGAACCAAGAAAAAGCACCGCAATGCATGTGGAAGTCGTGAAGTGTTGTGAAAAGTATATAAATGCGCAAACCCCCCGACCAACCAGAAGCGTCGATTACACTAACAGGTAAAGATTCGCTTATATCAAGCACTCCCCCGAGCTCTTCCAACCCGGACCCGTGGTGGAGAGATACGTAGTCCGGAATGGGAATATCGTCCAACCCTGTGAAAAGGTCTCCGGACTGAAAGGGAGAGGCGCTGGAAACAGTAACCCCAGGTTGGGAACGGGTTACGACTACAGACTTCCATCTCTTAAACTTAGGTACAGCAGCCTTGCCTTTCTGACCATCCTCTATTCGGGAAAGGTCAGCTGCTATCTCCGTGTCTGTGGGCGTTCTTTCATCATCGCTTATCACAACGCCAGGTTTTCTTTTTGCCACTTTTTTCTTCTTCCTCGAGGCCGATTTCGCCAAACCTTCAATCACGATACTCTAGCCCATCTCAATCAAACCCAATGTCCTTAAGTTATCATCGGTCAACAGCAAATCTATGTGCCTTAAGTCACGGGGAACCCTTTGCAAGCTTTGAACGACACCCCTATAATGCCCACCAGTAGGTATCGAAATGATGGCTGCAAGAATAGCAGAGTATTAGTGTAAAGTATTAAAAGTGACAATTCAATAACGAATTATGATACTTACGTCTGGATAACCACCTCCTGGCAAACCCTGGGGGGCATCGAACAAAAAACCACTCGTTCTTTAAATAACTAAGCCTGGTCCAGGCCCCAGTCATGACCTGACAGTTCCTGATCGCCTCCAGAAAAGTGAAAGACGGGCTATCACCCTTACTCTTAAAGTTGAAAATGTGTCTGATCTCTTTAGGTCATGGCGGGCGAAAAAGGCAATCCATATATATGACGAAGACGCTGTTCAGTAGTGCATGCCCATTGGGATGAAGCTGTAAGGAGCGATTCCTAAGTACGACAGCATCTCTCTGATATACTGGTTAAAAGGAGGAAGAGATCCAACCGCGCAGGCATGACGATAAAAGGCAGTATATCCATCAGGTGGGTTGTGTGGTCTATCGTTAACACTAGGTAATAAAACATCGTCCCAGGATATATTATGTTTCGAACATATCCGGCCCAACAGAGCTTCCGAGATATTGGACTGAACAGAATCGACAGGATCTTCGATAAATATGGCCTCCGGCAGTTCATCCGGAGCCGGATCTACGACTTCAGGAGGGATGTCCGGAATCTCAAGCGCTGGAAGAGGCGAGCTTTGTGCTTCTTGTTGTTGAGAACTTGAAGACTCCATAATTAACTAACTCACCAGAAAGCGGCGTTAAATACTTAAAAAACCCATGCATTCCCCCGGTGCAAAGTGTATGAGTATGTCGTGCAGTGCAAGTGCTATGCAAAAAATTTAAGCAGATTTTACAAGATGAAACGAGATGTCCGAATGACAAAACTTTGGAACTTGAGAATGAAAACGACCGTCATCGCTGACCGTCACTTTCACTCCACCTAGATGCTACCGACCAATCCAAGTATAAATTCGTTATGTTTTGTTTATGTCATGGTGCCATCGGCGAGCTCCAAAGGGAAGGTCAAGTAAAAAATCGATTATGCAAGGCCGAAGCTCGCCGGAGTCAAGTACATTAAAAATTCAGTAAGTTCGTGAAAGTTCAGCTTGAAATTGGTCGTAGTTCAGATACTGAAGCAAATCAGAAAAGTGGAAGTCCCAGGAGCAAGAAGGCTCGAATCGATCGACTCGAATCGGCACGAGTCGAATCAATGAACTTCGAATCGGTACGCCCCAACTCCATGAGGTTCGACTCGATGAGACCTGGGAACAGAGGAGCAGTTCGAATCCACCAAGCCCTACGTACTTCGAATCGATCAAAAATATCATTACTTCGAATTGATCAAAGTTGAACTCTTTCGAATCGATCATCATATCATTCCTTCGAATCGATCCACATTAAGCTCCTTCGAATCGATTAGAATATCGCTATTTCGAATCGATCGCCGCAATCCCCTTTTTTCTGTGCAACCATCGATTCGAAGCTATGCATTCAAAATCGATTCAAAATTGCTCATTCTCGGATCGATGCGAAGCGATGAGAGACGACGTTTTGACCGATGCGACTCGAATGAACTCACTCCTCAGTCCCATTGAGTCGAACCACCTTGTCCAGATCCCACCACTCCTCGAAATTTTCAAAAGGGAAAGATTGAATCGATGACAAAAACTTCAAGTTCCATCATTCCTCACTCGGCTTGATCCACCAATTACTTGACTTGATGAAATCGCAAGAACAAGCCTAAAGAATTCGATCGATTCGTGGAAAACGCGCTTGTTCTAGGCTCTGGAAGATCGATTCGAAGAAGAAGCCACAGCAACAGTGAAAAGTGAAAAGAGAAAAAGGAGCCCAGCCTCACGTATTTATATAGATCCCAAGATAGAAACAGGACGATTCGTCTCCCGGTCAAAATGACCGACCACAGTCGGTCACATGAACCTATCGATTCGAACAAGCGACGTTCAAATCTATCACGTTCGAACCCATCGAATACGAACCCACTGCGTTCGAATCCATCCCAATTTAGTCGATGCGAGGAGTCATCGGTTCGAGGAAGCACTGAGCAGATGCGAGACAGTCGATTCGAACGAGCGTAACTTCGAATCCATCAAGACAACATCGATGCGAAGCGCCATCGATACGAAGCACATGAACAAGGGCTAAATTGAAAGATCTTATTGGTTCTAAGTGCCTATTCCATTACCATCAATTCCAACGATTCGAAACCCTATCGGTTCGAACGAACGTGTTTCGAATCCACTAGTCACCATCAATGAACACGAACATGGTGCTTCGATATGAAAAACATACTTATCTACCTTTTACATCAATTCGGGAGAGGATCAATACAAGAGGACGATTATAGACAATCATAAAATAGTGTCTCAACTCGGATCTCAAGATCGGTTCAGTAGAGGAATGGTGCAGAATTCGATAACGAACCAAACTGACAACGACTAGCAATCGTGCAACGTTAACCAAAGCCAAAGTGGTACATATATGCACATGTGTATATCTAACACTTGATCTTTAACACTTACCACTTGATCTTTAACACTTACAGGGATCGAATGTTCACCTCGTCATGGTTACAACTGCTGATGACTTTCAGAAGAGCAAGTCCCGATTGTCCAACGCGAAACTGCAGCTTTTCAAAGCACGTCATGTTTACACAAGATGTACTTTGGGGGACAAATGTTATCCCGCCTTTTGGCAAGGCCGAGATACCAAGGAACTGGCTGGAAAATAAGGGTCACATGTCATCAATTTTGAATGATTGTCGGTTCACTACAAATATCGATGGATTTTGTCCAAGTCTGGATAGGGCTGCAATTGATAAGACACGACAAGCGAAGTTGTGGAAACGAACGTTCTAAATTTCGATGCAATCCGATTTCGTATGCTCAAGTTATCGCCAATGGAAAGTGGAGGAGACGACCTCAGTTCGAGTCGATCAGAAGGAGTATAGGTTCGAATCCATGAGAGAGCCTCACAATCGAATCGATAAACCATGCATTGGTTCGAACCCATCCTCCTAGAGCCTTGCCTCGAATCCATGAAGAGCTCCTTTTCTTCGACTCCATCGGACAATCCCTTCCTTCGAGTCCATCCAAAGCTTTCCCTCGTTCGAATCCATCAAGTCACCCCTTCCTTCGAATCTATCCCAATGGCCTTCATTCGAATCCCTCAAGGCGAGATGCCTCGAATCCATGGGACTACCCCATTTCGCTTACATCAGAGCATATGAGTTCGTATCCATCAGATGGCCTCGCTTCGAATCCATCAAGGAGGAAACATTCGAATCCATGCAGTTAGTTCACTTCGAATCCATCGTTGAAGCGCATGATCGAATCCATCGTCTTCCCCCCGCTTCGACTCCATGATTGCTGCCTCCAATCCACTAAGTCAAGACGGCTGAAGTCATGGATTCGACCCTATGGATTCGACCCTATGGCTTCGACCCTAAGGGATCGATTCGAACCAGGCTTGTTGACCAAAAACGCAATCTTGAATCGATCATAACTTGAGATCTACAAGTCCAAATGCTATGAAATTTTCACAGGAGCTTGCATATACATAGAAGAATGTCCACGCCAATTTTCATCATGATTGGACACTTTTTCGATCGACCCAAAGTGGGCCCGGATCTCCAGAATTCGGCCATGTGGGCCCCCCACACGTGCCAGAAGTGGTCTCCCCGAATTTTAGGCGAAATATCAGCCTCCAGCACCTATAAATAGAGCCCTTGGTCATTCAGAAAGGGGATCGGAGAATTGGAAGAGTAAGAGAACGCCCGAGCGCTGCCAGAATTGCTTAGAGCACCACTACTGCCCTTAATATCGAATTTTGGCTTATTACTTGCTGTACTTCGACATAAAAAGGTTGTATTCTCCGAATCTCAAGCAATAAAGTAACAAAACTTCATAGTGGACCTAGGCGAAACGCCGAACCACTCTAAATCGTTGTCTCTTGTGCAAATTTACTTTCTTCATTTGGAGTTTTTGTTAGATAATCCACGTTTTAATTTACTTTCTTCATCTATTATCTCTTTAAAAAACTTCCGACGAGTGTTGTGCCCAATTTTGACACAAACAAGCACTAAAGGCCGTTTTGAAAAAACGAGTCAAGCACAAGAAGCCCAAAGTTATTATAGCCGAGGAGGCTGATTCTGAAAGAACTAATACTGACGACGAGCCGTTGTTGGAGCCTACAGACGTGGCTCGGGATGTTGAAGAGCAAAAAAAGGCAAGGCAGCCGTCGTCACGTCAACTAAGAAGGGGAGATGGAAATCGGTTGTCACGGCCCGATCTTCCCCCGGAGTTAGAATTTCTGAGATGTCTCCTCCGCGAACCGAAAGTCTTTACGGAGGGCTTACCGATCTTCCAATACCGGATGATGTGTCTTTTCAGCATGACGCCGGGTTGGAGGAGTTCCATCATACTCTAGATTTGAGCGAGCCTTTTATTACTAGCTCAGTCGACTCTTATGGTTGGTCGGGGGGAATACATGTTCATACACATTTCACGACACTACATAGCCCCGAGTCTTAGGTCATCGGTTTCGAGAAACCACTAACTTTGTTCTCATTTCACTTTGCAGATATTATGACTGGGCGCGGTTCGATGCTTGGAAGCCTACGACATGCTCGCAAATCTTCCTTATATTACGAGTCGCAACGGAGAGAAGGAGACAGGGGTTATGATCGCAGGTACTCCGGGTATTCTAGCCAAGAATGGAGAGATAGGGATTACAGACATCGGCCTCGATCGCGCACTCCTCCTCCAAGAGTTCCTGTACAACCTCCCGTCCATGTTTCTCGTCCTTCTGATTCCTCGCACTACCAGTCGGCCTCTCAATCTTCTAAGCATGATTCTCGCCATCCCAAATCTGAGGCAATGCCTCCCGTAGTTGCGGAACAACCTCCTGCTGAAATTTCGGGAGAAGGGGGAATCAGGCTTGCTCAATTGAAGAAGGACTTTCCAAATATTTGCTTTGACAATTATATTTTTCCTCTTCACTTAAAAAGAATCCCGCCGGAGGCCGAGCAGACAGCGTACGATTATGTGCACGACTTTTATGCCCAATACAGGGCGTGGTATAAGGCGGCCGAGAGAGCGTCGACACTGGCCTTTGAGCGCGGGGCCACCATTGAGAAATTGCAGGCTGAGTTGGCTCAAAAGAGATGTATTATTGACATGCTTAACACTGAAGCTGAATCTTCTTGGAAGTCTAAAATGGAGGCTATCAAAAGAGCCGACGAAGCCCAAGCAACGATGGATAGAATGAAACGTGAGCATTACGCCACGGTAGAGGATATGGGCCATCGGAACACCCTGGTTACTGCCGAGAGGGACGCAGCCCTAAAGTAGTTGAACGAGCTTAAGTCAAAATTCGCTGAAATCGCCAAGGATAGGGATGATGCGAACAATGCAGCCCAGGAGGCTTGTGAACAGGCCGTTATTCTCCGGACTGAACGGGATGTGCCAGTAGCCAAGGTCTAAGCGGTAGAGATGGAGGTTGAGGAGAAAGTTCATCAAGAGGAGGCCAGGCTGGAGGCCGATATTGAAGATTTTCTCATCACTTACAACGCCAACGTGTTGAGACACCGAAATTTTGCCTAGCTCCAAGATTACCCGGTGCACCTCCGCAACGCTTGGGATCGATTGGTTGAGGAAGAAGAGGAAGCACATCCGGATGAATCGGTCGACCAATTTGAACTTGAAAACCGGTTGTTGACTGATGATGAGTAGAAGGTCCTCCACGATGCTATTATTGCTCAAGAAAGGGAGATGATCGGTGGTCGATGTCTGGAGGTTGGAGAGGGGTCAGGTATCGAGCATCTTGTTACCGTTCTTGAAGTCACCGCTCCACCTTCGTCAGTGTCTGTATCTGTGGTCGGTACACAACGTGTTCCTGCTTATGACCCAGAACAGCCGCGGTTATCTCCCATTCGGGAGCATACTTCTGAGGCTGCTCAGTCGTCCGCAAGTCAAACTGGGGAAGGTATTCCGAACTTATCTCAAGTGTTTTCCAAATAGAGAGTTTGTTCTTAAGCAGTTACTGATAACCTCTTCTTATCTTTGTTTAGTGGCTGGAGTTTCTTCGATCGCCGTGACCCGAAAATCAAGCAAAGGGGATAAGGCCATTACCACCGAGAATACTGTTGTAACTGCAGTATCAACCGAGGCGGCGCAGGGGAGCGGATTATCTCTTGGGGAACAAATGGTGAGCGAGCTACTCGGTGAGCAGGGTGGCTTCTGCACAAACCTGCCGTTCATCATTAGTGACCTCCCGCCGACCTCTAGCTCTTCAATGCAGACTGCGGATGCCCCCAGCCAAGCCCAGACGATTCGTGATGAAGAGATCTTGGCCGAGATTCAAGCTGAATTAGAAGCTGAGGGGCAAAGCGGTAGTGTCGGTGGTGGCACTATTCCATCTTCCGTTGCGGGTCCGGTCCCTCCTACTCCTCCGGCAGGGAGTCTTCATTTAGATTCGAGCTCTGAGGAGTACATTGACATTATGCCCCCCGCTGGAGAGCAGCCACCGGAGAGAAGGCCGTCAAAACAAAGGATTTCCGTTCCTAGCGATTCTGATGACGAACCGCTGATAAGGAAGCCGAGAAAGAAGGAATAGAACGGCCTCCCAAGCAGATTTTTTGGTAGATAGGAACTTGTTTTCGTTTTTTGTTAGTAGGCCGTGTATAGATGCATGTTCGGCCACTGCTAGTAGGGATTCTTTTTTGGAAGAACTTATTCGCGTGTAAGTCCTTGTCTTCAGTTAGTTGAAATAAAATTTACTTTCTTTGTTTCAACTCTCATTTCTTTTGTGCTTAAGTGTTTGTTGTGTTATGTTTTCGTTCCAGTGCACTTGTGGTGTTTTTCCCGTCAAGTAAAGTTCGTTTTTATTCGCCAAGTCTGAGAATCTCGGCCGCGAGTTGTGATCGATGAATAATCGAACTTCGGACATTGTATCACTTTGGTTAGCGATTAGCACTTAGCTTTTTTGCCCCCTAGTCTCGGGGAATAGCATTTGTGTTCTGGTGGTTGACTGCGGTTATTGCAAACCTTAAGCACATGTCCACATTCTGGGGACTTAGGATAATTTGTAATCGATAACTTGGTTCGCACTATGGGAATTTGAGAGTTATGGACGTTTGTAGTACGGTTCACGCTCCGGGAACCTGGAATTGATGTTTACACTCCACTTCACGCTCTGGGAACTTGGAGTTAGTGTTTACACTCTACTTCACGCTTTTGGAACTTGGAGTTAGTGTCGATACTTCAGTTCGCACTCCGGGAACTTGGGTTTGATGTTTATACTCAATTCATATTCTATGAAGTTGGAGTTCGCACAGATGCTTCGGTTCGCGCTCCGGGAACCTGTAATCCACATTTATGCTCTGATTCACGCTCTGGGAAGTTGGAGTTCGTTCGCACTCAGGGAACGAATTGTTGAATGTTTATACTCCAATTCACGCTCTGGGAAGTTGGAGTCCGTTCGCGCTCTGGGAACGAATTGTTGAATGTTTATACTCTAATTCGCACTCCGGGAAGTTTGAGTCCGTTCGCGCTCTGGGAACGAGTTGTTGAATGTTTATACTCCAATTCACACTCTGGGGAGTTGGAGTCCGTTCGCGCTCTGGGAACGAATTATTGAATGTTTATACTCCAATTCACGCTCTGGGAAGTTGGAGTCCGTTCGCGCTGTGGGAACGAATTGTTTAATGTTTATACTCCAATTCACCCTCTGGGAAGTTGGAGTCCGTTCGCACTCTGGGAACGAATTATTTGTAGGACTGTCGTGTGTTGGTCCAGTTCAGCCTTTGATGTGATGGCTTGCCCCCGAGCTGGGGTTTCACTTAGTGAGTGGCCGATCGTATCACAGTCACTCGCTATTTGAATAAATTCCATTATTTGATGGAACTTAGCTCTTCGTGTGTCGTGATTGTTGAACGTTGCATTCGGTGAATCATAGCTCTAGCTTGAAGAGATAGTAATTTATTGCTGAAATAAGAAAATATGGCAAAGTCAGTGCCTTATTACAAATTCAAATTTCAAAATGTAAAGGAAACTGCAAAGTATTCATAGATTGAAGGAGCCTGACATGTGTGACAGTGACGAGGATCTTCGTCGTTCCAGGCTCCTGAGTAAGTAGGTCCGCCACTGATGGCGTTTATCACCAATCTCCCACGGGCACAAGTCGAGTCCTCCTGTCTCGGTCGATTGGGTTCATTGTTTTGGATTGATTGGCCCGCTTCTCTGGGCTGCGGTGTCCGCACAAACTGTTCCAGCTTCCTTTCTCTGATCAGTTTTTCAACGAGGTCTTGTAAGTGGCGACACTCGTTCGTATTGTGCCCGTAGCTTTCATGGAACCTGCAAAACATTCCAGTTTGGATTTGTCTTTCTGACGATGGACTCGGCGCAGGCTTTTGATATTGCATTGTTCCACAGGTTTGTAAGTACAAGTCCTCCAGTGATGTATTCAGAGGAGTGTAACTGTCAAACATTGGGTTCTTGCGCTGCGGGCCACGAGTTTGATCTTGTTTCTTAATTTGATTCATGCTTTCTCTTCGCCGAGCTTGTTTATTTTTAATGTTCAACTGAACTTTTCCGGAGCTCTCACCGGACTGTTTTATTGCAACATTGCTTTGGGTCCCTTCCACATTTGGCCCTGCATCAGTTTGCTTCCTAGACTGTTTCGCGTCTTCCCGTCTCAGGAATTGAGCTGCTTTGGCATGGAAACGGTCTAATGATGCAGGCGGTTTCCCAGCTAGCCAGTTGCCAAATTCAGAATCGGGGTCGATTCCCTTAGTCAATGCCATAAGGATGGAGTTGTCGTTTGGATTGCTAATCTCCGCGCATGAAGTATGGAATCTCTCTAAGTAGTGCCTGAGCGTCTCTCCGGGAGCTTGCGTGACACTAGATAGAGTGTTGACATCTTTTGTCCTTGCGACGTGCATGCGGAATTGCTCAACGAATTTTGTGGCCAGCTGGTCGAATGAGGAGATGGATCGAGGAGGCAATCTGGTGAACCACATGGTGGCGATGCCCCCCAAGGATATGGGGAAACTACGACACTTCACTGCATCGTCGGCTCTGGCAGCGGTCATTGACCATTCATATTTTAGAATATGTTGGTTAGGGTCCGAGTTTCCCTCGTACATGGGTAGAGTGGGCATTCGGAATCGCCATGGGGGTTCAGTAGTAAGAGTATCGTCCGTAAAGAGAGTGTGACTTCGGGAAACTCCCCAATCGTCGTTTGTGAATCCCTGACTCTAACGGATCATCTGACGTATCATAGCTCAAAGATCCGGCATTTGCGCCGGAGTATGATCATGTCCCATACTTTGGGTTTGAACCGGATATCGTCGACGGTCCAAGTCCTGCCTCCTTGGCTCATATTCCTCTGGGACGTACGGTTCAGGAGTACGCCCGCTATGACGACGGTCCAGGTCCGACTGATCCTGAGCGTCGACCCCTGGTTCAGCCGCAACGTTAGTGGTGCGGTATTCTGCGGCGCAATGAGGAACGACACCTCTTTGGGAGGAGGGTCCGGTTTGGAAACTGGATGACGGACCAACTCTTATTTGTCCAACGGTCAATGTCGGTTGGTTTCCAACGGGTGGCATACGACTCCCATCTAGCCGTGGTCGTGGAGGCCGGTTATGATAATCAGAGGATGAAGAACTTTCGCTGGATGAACGAGAGGCATGGTCTCTCATGGATCTCTTTCGTTTCTGGCGATCCAGCTTGCTGATTAGCTCAGCGTTAGCGCGTAGCTGTTCTTCTAGTTGTCGCCGACTCTAGGTCAGCTCTTGGAGTAGCAACTGCAACTCTTGTCGGGTGACTGGTCCCGACGGTTCCGATTGCCCAGCGACATCTTGATTAGATGGAGGTAGAGCGGCAAAATTCTGTCTATCCTGTTCTTCTTGATTGACAGCGTTTGAGGTGGTTCTTGTGCTAACCATCTTAAGAGTTGAATTCCTTTCCTAGACTTTATGCAAATCTGAATAGAAGGGAAGGAAATTGGATTTAAAGATCTGGATCTCTCTCTTAGATTTATTCAATCCGGTACCGATGACAGATCTAATGAGCAGGAGAAAATCTGGGTTTTCTCAGTGAAAGCACCAAAGTGTTTGTGTCAAAATTGGGCACAACACTCTTCGGGAGTCGTTGAAGAGATAATAGTCAAGAATGCAAGTTCAAAACAGATATTATCTAACAAAATCTCCAATCAGCAGTAAATTAAATGCGTAGACAAGCAATTTATAGTGGTTCGGCGTGTTGCCTACGTCCACTGTGAAGTATTTTGATGTTTTATTGATTCTCTTTCAATGATTACAAGTAGTTGCAGTGATCAACAGCAAGTTACAACTGGAAATTCGAAATCAACAGTAAAATTATGATGTAGGATGATGGAGATCTCGATCCGGCAGAGTTTGGACGCTTGAGAGTAGAAAGATCCCTTTTCTGCTGGCTCTGAAGCTCTATTTATAGGTGTTGGCTGCTGATATTTCGCTGAAAACTCGGGAGACCACTCCTGGCACGTGAGGGGGCCCACACGCCCGGTCTCAGGAAGTTTGGGCCCACATTGGCATCGGTTCGAACTCCATTCGAATCGATCAAGAATTCGTCCAATCGAGGTGAAATTTGGCATAGACACTCTTCAACATGTATTCAAGCTTCTGTGAAAATTTCGTGGCATTTGGATCAGTGGATTGAAAGATATGATGGATTCGAAATAGGGTTCACGGCGTGGCTGTTTGGTTCGAAAGGATGCATTCGAATCGATGGTTTCGAAACCATGGTTGCACGTGGCTTCGTGTTGACATGGAGTGCAAACTTCGAATCGATCCGGTCTTCACTCCGTGTTGACCGCTTCGACTCCATATATCTCGGCGCATTCGAACCGATGAAAGACACGTCATCATGGTTGGTTGACCCAATGGGTTCGAATGAAGCTTCACAGGTGGGTTCGAAAAAGGTCTCTGTGATGGGTTCGAACAAGGCCTCTGTGATGGGTTCGAGCAAGGCCTCTGTGATGGGTTCGAACAACCGAAGCTTAGTGGATTCGAGCAGGGAACTTTGGATGGATACGAGCCTTACAAACTTCTCCATGGACATGAGGCCCAATGGCGCGAATCAGATGGATTCGAAATTGATGGAGTCGAGTCGAGGCATTCCGATGGGTTCGAAGTCCCTCGGTTCGAAGGTGATCGGTTCGAAGATGATCGGTTCGAAGGTGCATTCTGATGGATTTGAAGATACCCACCATGATGGGTTCGAAACCAGTGTGTTCACTTCAAGTTGGACCGATCATAACTTGAGCGTATGAACTCGGATTGACTCGAAATTTGAGATAATGACTTCTACGGTCTTTCTTGTCGTGTCCTATCAATTGTAGCTCAATCTGGACTCGGACAAAATTTAGCGATATCCATAGCAAAACGAAGTATGACCAATCTCTGATACGAACTATCCTCCGTTTTTCGACCGATCTTTTGGTATCGCGGCTTTGCCAAAAAGCGGGATAACATGGTGCACCATGGTACTGTTCCGTTTCAAATCCATGCACGCGTTTCTAAAAGTCATACGGCACTGTTTCGCCATTTCGAACGGATGTTGCACCTTGCACCGTGGATGTTGCACTCAGCAGATATCGATTATTCGGACGGCCATAACTTCTGGCTCGTTTAGAGTTACGGAAGCCATAACCTGTCAAAACGAAGGCCTCGATGAGTTCTACGGCTTTGACCGCTTTCAGCCGTCAACGGATAGATTAATGCCCGAAAAGGACAACCCGAATCTCAATCGGGTCTCGTAAGTTTTTTACCCTACGTTTTTTCGATACGTGGATTTTTACGGTAAAACGGGATTACCGTAACTGGTCTTCGATTTACCATCGCTGGAGATTTGTGCACCATGGTACTGTTCCGTTTCAAATCCATGCACGCATTTCTAGAAGTCGTACGACATTGTTTTGCCATTTCGGACGGATGTTGCACCTTGCACCGTGGATGTTGCACCCTGTAGATATCGATTATTCGGACGGCCATAACTTCTGGCTCGTTTAGAGTTACGGGAGCCATAACCTGTCAAAACAAAGGCCTTGATGAGTACTACGGCTTTTACAGCTTTCAGCCGTCAACGGATGGATTAGTGCCCAAAATGGACAACCCGAATCTCAACGGGTCTCGTAAGTTTTTACCCTTCGTTTTTTTCGACACGTGGATTTTTACGATAAAACAGGATTACGGTGGCTGGTCTTCGATTTAACATCGCTGGAGAGTGGTGCACCATGGTAATGTTCCGTTTCAAATCCATGCACGCATTTCTAAGAGTCGTACGACACTGTTTCGCCATTTCGGACGGATGTTGCACCTTGCACCGTGGATGTTGCACCCTGTAGATATTGATTATTCGGACGACCATAACTTCTGGCTCGTTTAGAGTTACGGGAGTCATAACCTGTCAAAACGAAGGCCTCGATGATTTCTACGGCTTTGATAGCTTTCAGCCGTCAACGGATAGATTAATGCCCAAAAAGGACAACACGAATCTCAATCGGGTCTCGCAAGTTTTTACCCTTCGTTTTTTGGACACGTGGATTTTTATGGTAAAACGGGATTACCGTGGCTGGTCTTCGATTTACCTTCGCTGGAGAGTGGTGCACCATGGTACTGTTCCATTTCAAATCCATGCACGAATTTCTAAAAGCCGTACGACACTGTTTCGCCATTTCGGATGGATGTTGCACCTTGCACCGTGGATGTTGCACCCTGTAGATATCGATTATTCGGAGGGCCATAACTTCTGGCTCGTTTAGAGTTACGGGAGCCATAACCTGTCAAAACAAAGGCCACGGTGAGTTTTACGGCTTTGACAGCTTTCACCCGTCAACGGATAGATTAATGCCCAAAAAGGACAACCCGAATCTCAATCGGGTCTCGTAAGTTTTTTAGCCTTCGTTTTTTCGACACGTGGATTTTTACGGTAAAACGGGATTACGGTGGCTGGTCTTCGATTTACCATCGCTGGAGAGTGGTGCACCTTGGTATTGTTCCGTTTCAAATCCATGCACGCATTTCTAAAAGTCGTACGTCACTGTTTCGCCATTTCGGACGGATGTTGCACCTTGCACCGTGGATGTTGCACCCTGTAGATATTGATTATTCGAACGGCCATAACTACTGGCTCGTTTAGAGATACGAGAGCCATAACCTGTCAAAATGAAGGCCTCGATGAGTTCTACGGCTTTGGCAGCTTTCAACCGTCAACGGATCGATTAATGCCCAAAAAGGACAACCCGAATCTCAATCGGGTCTCGTAAGTTTTTTACCCTACGTTTTTTCGACACGTGGATTTTCACGGTAAAACTGGATTACTGTGGCTGGTCTTTGATTTACCATCGCTGGAGAGTGGTGCACCTTGGTACTGTTCCGTTTCAAATCCATGCACGCATTTCTAAAAGTCGTACGGCACTGTTTCGCCATTTCGGACGGATGTTGCACCTTGCACCGTGGATGTTGCACCCTGTAGATATCGATTATTCGGACGGCCATAACTTCTGGCTCGTTTAGAGATACGGAAGCCATAACCTGTCAAAACGAAGGCCTCGATGAGTTCTACGGCTTTGACAGCTTTCAGCCGTCAACGGATAGATTAATGCCCAAAAAGGACAACCCGAATCTCAATCGGGTCTCGTAAGTTTTTTACCCTACGTTTTTTCGATACGTGGATTTTTACGGTAAAACGGGATTACCGTAACTGGTCTTCGATTTACCATCGCTGGAGATTTGTGCACCATGGTACTGTTCCGTTTCAAATCCATGCACGCATTTCTAGAAGTCGTACGACATTGTTTTGCCATTTCGGACGGATGTTGCACCTTGCACCGTGGCTGTTGCACCCTGTAGATATCGATTATTCGGACGGCCATAACTTCTGGCTCGTTTAGAGTTACGGGAGCCATAACCTGTCAAAACGAAGGCCTCGATGAGTTCTACGGCTTTGACAGCTTTCCGCCATCAACGGATAGATTAACGCCCAAAAAGGACAACCTGAATCTCAATCGGGTCTCATAAGTTTTTTACCCTTCGTTTTTTCGGCACGTGGATTTTTACGGTAAAACGGGATTACGGTGGCTGGTCTTCGATTTACCATCGCTGGAATGTGCTGCATCATGGTATCCATGCACGCATTTCTAAAAGTCGTACGACACTGTTTCGCCATTTCGGACGGATGTTGCACCTTGCACCGTGGATGTTGCACCCTGTAGATATCGATTATTTGGACGGCCATAACTCCTGGCTCGTTTAGAGTTAAGGGAGTCATAACCTGTCAAAACAAAGGCCTCGATGAGTTCTACGGCTTTGATAGCTTTCAGCCATCAACAGATAGATTAATGCCCAAAAAGGACAACCCGAATCTCAATCGGCTCTCACAAGTTTTTACCCTTCGTTTTTTGGACACGTGGATTTTTACGGTAAAACGGGATTACCGTGGTTGGTCTTCGATTTACCATCGCGGGAGAGTGGTGCACCATGGTATTGTTCCGTTTCAAATCCATGCATGCATTTCTAAAAGTCGTACGACACTGTTTCGCCATTTCGGACGGATGTTGCACCTTGCACCGTGGATGTTGCACCCTGTAGATATCGATTATTCGGACGGCCATGACTTCTGGCTCGTTTAGAGTTACGGGAGCCATAACCTGTCAAAACGAAGGCCTCGATGAGTTCTACGGCTTTGACAGCTTTCAGCCGTCAACGGATAGATTATTTACCAAAAAGGACAACCCGAATCTCAATCGGGTCTCGCAAGTTTTTACCCTTCGTTTTTTCGACACGTGGATTTTTACGGTAAAACGGGATTACGGTTGCTGGTCTTCGATTTACCATCGCTGGAGAGTGGTGCACCATGGTACTGTTCTGTTTCAAATCCGTGCACGCATTTCTAAAGTCGTACGTCACTGTTTCGCCATTTCGGACGGATGTTGCACCTTGCACCGTGGATGTTGCACCCTGTAGATATCGATTATTCGGACGGCCATAACTTCTGGCTCGTTTAGAGTTACGGGAGTCATAACCTGTCAAAACGAAGGCCTCGATGAGTCTACGGTTTGACAGCATTCAGCCGTCAGCGGATAGATTAATGTCCAAAAAGGACAGCCCGAATCTCAATCGGGTCTTGTAAGTTTTTTACTCTTCGTTTTTTCGACAAGCGGATTATTACGGTAAAACGGGATTACCGTGGTTGGTCTTAGATTTACCATCGCTGGTGAGTGGTGCACCATGGTAATGTTCCGTTTCAAATCCATGCACGCATTTCTAAAAGTTGTACGGCACTGTTTCGCCATTTCGGACGGATGTTGCACCTTGCACCGTGGATGTTGCACCCTGTAGATATTGATTATTCGGACGGCCATAACTTCTGGCTCATTTAGAGTTACGGGAGCCATAACCTGTCAAAACAAAGGCCTCGATGAGTTTTACGGCTTTGACAGCTTTCAGCCGTCAACGGATAGATTAATGCCCAAAAAGGACAACCCGAATCTCAATCGGGTCTCGTAAGTTTTTTACCCTTCGTATTTTCGACACGTGGATTTTTACGGTAAAACGGTATTACCATGGCTGGTCTTCGATTTACCATCGCTAGAGAGTGGTGCACCATGGTACAGTTCCGTTTCAAATCCATGCATGCATTTCTAAAAGTCGTACGGCACTGTTTCGCCATTTCGGACGGATGTCGCACCTTGCACCATGGATGTTGCACCCTGTAGATATCGATTATTCGGACGGCCATAACTTCTGGCTCGTTTAGAGTTACAGGAGCCATAACCTGTCAAAACGAAGGCCTCGATGAGTTATACGGCTTTGCAGCTTTCCGCCATCAACGGATAGATTAATGCCCAAAAAGGTCAACCCGAATCTCAATCGGGTCTCGCAAGTTTTTACCCTTCGTTTTTTCGACACGTGGATTTTTACGGTAAAACGATATTACGGTGGCTGGTCTTCGATTTACCATCGCCGGAGAGTGGGGCACCATGGTACTGTCCTGTTTCAAATCCATGCACGCATTTCTAAAAGTCGTACGGCACTGTTTCGCCATTTTGGACGGATGTTGCACCTTGCACCGTGGATGTTGCATCTTGTAGATATCGATTATTCGGACGGCCATAACTTCTGGCTCGTTTAGAGTTACAGGGGCCATAACCTGTCAAAACGAAGGCCTCGATGAGTTCAACGGCTTTGACAGCTTTCCGCCATCAACGGATAGATTAATGCCCAAAAAGGTCAACCCAAATCTCAATGGGTCTCGCAAGTTTTTACCCTTCGTTTTTTCGACAAGCGGATTATTACGGTAAAACGGGATTACGGTGGCTGGTCTTCGATTTACCATCGCCGGAGAGTGGGGCACCATGGTACTGTCCGTTTCAAATCCATGCACGCATTTCTAAAAGTCGTACGGCCTGTTTCGCCATTTCGGACGGATGTTGCACCTTGCACCGTGGATGTTGCACCCTGTAGATATCGATTATTCGGACGGCCATAACTTCTGGCTCGTTTAGAGATACGGGAGCCATAACCTGTCAAAACGAAGGCCTCGATGAGTTCTACGGCTTTGACAGCTTTCCGCCATCAACAGATAGATTAATGCCCAAAAAGGACAACCTGAATCTCAATCGGGTCTCATAAGTTTTTTACACTTCGTTTTTTCGGCACGTGGATTTTTACGGTAAAACGGGATTACGGTGGCTGGTCATCGATTTACCATCGCTGGAGTGTGGTGCACCACGGTATCCATGCACGCATTTCTAAAAGTCGTACGGCACTGTTTCGCCATTTCGGACGAATGTTGCATCTTGCACCGTGGATGTTGCACCCTGTAGATATCGATTATTTGGACGGCCATAACTCCTGGCTCGTTTAGAGTTACGGGAGTCATAACCTATCAAAACGAAGGCCTCGATGAGTTTTACGGCTTTGATAGCTTTCAGCCGTCAACGGATAGATTAATGCCCAAAAAGGACAACCCGAATCTCTATCGGGTCTCGCAAGTTTTTACCCTTCGTTTTTTGGACACGTGGATTTTTACGGTAAAACGGGATTACCGCGGCTGGTCTTCGATTTACCATCGCTGGAGAGTGGTGCACCATGGTACTGTTCCGTTTCAAATCGATGCACGCATTTCTAAAAATCGTACGACACTGTTTCGCCATTCCGGACGGATGTTGCACCTTGCACCGTGGATGTTGCACCCTGTAGATATCGATTATTCGGACGGCCATAACTTCTGGCTCGTTTAGAGTTACGGGAGCCATAACCTGTCAAAACGAAGGCCTCGATGAGTTCTACGGCTTTGACAGCTTTCCGCCATCAACGGATAGATTAATGCCCAAAAAGGACAACCTGAATCTCAATCGGGTCTCATAAGTTTTTTACCCTTCGTTTTTTCGGCACGTGGATTTTTACGGTAAAACGGGATTACGGTGGTTGGTCTTCGATTTACCATCGCTAGAGTGTGGTGCACCATGGTAATGTTCCGTTTCAAATCCATGCACGCATTTCTAAAAGTCGTACGGCACTCTTTCGCCATTTCGGACGGATGTTGCACCTTGCACCGTGGATGTTGCACCCTGTAGATATCGATTATTCGGACGGCCATAACTTCTGGCTCGTTTAGAGTTACGGGAACCATAACCTGTCAAAACGAAGGCCTCGATGAGTTCTACGGCTTTGACAGCTTTCCGCCATCAACGGATAGATTAATGCCCAAAAAGGACAACCTGAATCTCAATCGGGTCTCATAAGTTTTTTACCCTTCGTTTTTTCGGCACGTGGATTTTTACGGTAAAACGGGATTACGGTGGCTGGTCTTCGATTTACCATCGCTGGAGTGTGGTGCACCATGGTATCCATGCACGCATTTCTAAAAGTCGTACGACACTGTTTCGCCATTTCGGACGGATGTTGCACCTTGCACCGTGGATGTTGCACCCTGTAGATATCGATTATTTGGACGGCCATAACTCCTGGCTCGTTTAGTGTTACGGGAGTCATAACCTGTCAAAACGAAGGCCTCGATGAGTTCTACGGCTTTGATAGCTTTCAGCCGTCAACGGATAGATTAATGCCCAAAAAGGACAACCCGAATCTCAATCGGGTCTAGCAAGTTTTTACCCTTCGTTTTTTGGACACGTGGATTTTTACGGTAAAACGGGATTACCGTGGCTGGTCTTCGATTTACCATCGCTGGAGAGTGGTGTACCATGGTACTGTTCCGTTTCAAATCCATGCACTCATTTCTTAAAGTCGTACGACACTGTTTCGCCATTTCGGATGGATGTTGCACCTTGCACCGTGGATGTTGCACCCTGTAGATATCGATTATTCGGACGGCCATAACTTCTGGCTCGTTTAGAGTTACGGGAGCCATAACCTGTCAAAACGAAGGCCTCGATGAGTTCTACGGCTTTGACAGCTTTCCGCCATCAACGGATAGATTAATGCCCAAAAATGACAACCTGAATCTCAATCGGGTCTCATAAGTTTTGTACCCTTCGTTTTTTCGGCACGTGGATTTTTACGGTAAAACGGGATTACGGTGGCTGGTCTTCGATTTACCATCGCTGGAGTGTGGTGCACCATGGTATCCATGCACGCATTTCTAAAAGTCTTACGGCACTGTTTCGCCATTTCGGACGGATGTTGCACCTTGCACCGTGGATGTTGCACCCTGTAGATATCGATTATTTGGACGGCCATAACTCCTGGCTCGTTTAGAGTTACGGGAGTCATAACCTGTCAAAACGAAGGCCTCGATGTGTTCTACGGCTTTGATAGCTTTCAGCCGTCAACGGATAGATTAATGCCCAAAAAGGACAACCCGAATCTCAATCGGGTCTCGCAAGTTTTTACCCTTCGTTTTTTGGACACTTGGATTTTTACGGTAAAACGAGATTACCGAGGCTGGTCTTCGATTTACCATCGCTGGAGGGTGGTTCACCATGGTACTGTTCCGTTTCAAATCCATGCATGCATTTCTAAAAGTCGTACGACACTGTTTCGCCATTTCGGACGGATGTTGCACCTTGCACCGTGGATGTTTTACCCTGTAGATATCGATTATTCGGACGGCCATAACTTCTGCCTCGTTTAGAGTTACAGGAGCCATAAACTGTCAAAACGAAGGCCTCGATGAGTTCTACGGCTTTGACAGCTTTCCTCCATCAACGGATGGATTAATGCCCAAAAAGGACAACCTGAATGTCAATCGGGTCTCATAAGTTTTTTACCCTTCGTTTTTTCGGCACGTGGATTTTTACGGTAAAATGGGATTACGGTGGCTGGTCTTCGATTTACCATCGCTGGAGTGTGGTGCACCATGGTAATGTTCCGTTTCAAATCCATGCACGCATTTCTAAAAGTCGTACGGCACTGTTTCGCCATTTCGGACGGATGTTGCACCCTGTAGATATCGATTATTCGGACGGCCATAACTTCTGGCTCGTTTAGAGTTACGGGAGCCATAACCTGTCAAAACGAAGGCCTCGATGAGTTCTACGGCCTTGGCAGCTTTCCGCCATCAACGGATAGATTAATGCCCAAAAAGGACAACCTGAATCTCAATCGAGTCTCATAAGTTTTTTACCCTTCGTTTTTTCGGCACGTGGATTTTTACGGTAAAACGGGATTACGGTGGCTGGTCTTCGATTTACCATCGCTGGAGTGTGGTGCACCATGGTATCCATGCACGCATTTCTAAAAGTCGTACGACACTGTTTCGCCATTTCGGACGGATGTTGCACCTTGCACCGTGGATGTTGCGCCCTGTAGATATCGATTATTTGGACGGCCATAACTCCTGGCTCGTTTAGAGTTACGGGAGTCATAACCTGTCAAAGCGAAGGCCTCGATGAGTTCTACGGCTTTGATAGCTTTCAGCCATCAACGGTTAGATTAATGCCCAAAAAGGACAACCCGAATCTCAATCGAGTCTCGCAAGTTTTTACCCTTCGTTTTTTGGACACGTGGATTTTTACGGTAAAACGGGATTACCGTGGCTGGTCTTCGATTTACCATCGCTGGAGAGTGGTGCACCATGGTACTGTTCCGTTTCAAATCCATGCACGCATTTCTAAAAGTCGTACGACACTGTTTCGCCATTTCGGACGGATGTTGCACCTTGCACCGTGGATGTTGCACCCTGTAGATATCGATTATTCGGACGGCCATAACTTCTGGCTCGTTTAGAGTTACGGGAGCCATAACCTGTCAAAACGAAGGCCTCGATGCGTTCTACGGCTTTGACAGCTTTCCGCCGTCAACGGATAGATTAATGCCCAAAAAGGACAACCTGAATCTCAATCGGGTCTCATAAGTTTTTTACCCTTCGTTTTTTCGGCACGTGGATTTTTACGGTAAAACGGGATTACGGTGGCTGGTCTTCGATTTACCATCGCTGGAGTGTGGTGCACCATGGTATCCATGCACGCATTTCTAAAAGTCGTACGGCACTGTTTCGCCATTTCGGACGGATGTTGCACCTTGCACCGTGGATGTTGCACCCTGTAGATATCGATTATTTGGACGGCCATAACTCCTGGCTCGTTTAAAGTTACGGGAGTCATAACCTGTCAAAACGAAGGCCTCAATGAGTTCTACGGCTTTGATAGCTTTCAGCCGTCAACGGATAGATTAATGCCCAAAACGGACAACCCGAATCTCAATCGGGTCTCGCAAGTTTTTACCCTTCGTTTTTTGGACACGTGGATTTTTACGGTAAAACGGGATTACCGTGGCTGGTCTTCGATTTACCATCGCTGGAGAGTGCTGCACCATGATACTGTTCTGTTTCAAATCCATGCATGCATTTCTAAAAGTCGTACGACACTGTTTCGCCATTTCGGACGGATGTTGCACCTTGCACCGTGGATGTTGCACCCTGTAGATATCGATTATTCGGACGGCCATAACTTCTGGCTCGTTTAGAGTTACGGGAGCCATAACCTTTCAAAACGAAGGCCTCGATGAGTTCTATGGCTTTGATAGCTTTCCGCCATCAACGGATAGATTAATGCCCAAAAAGGACAACCCGAATCTCTATCGGGTCTCGCAAGTTTTTACCCTTCGTTTTTTGGACACGTGGATTTTTACGGTAAAACGGGATTACCGCGGCTGGTCTTCGATTTACCATCGCTGGAGTGTGGTGCACCATGGTAATGTTCCGTTTCAAATCCATGCACGCATTTCTAAAAGTCGTACGGCACTGTTTCGCCATTTCGGGCGGATGTTGCACCTTGCACCGTGGATGTTGCACCTTGTAGATATTGATTATTCGGACGGCCATAACTTCTGGCTCGTTTAGAGTTACGGGAGCCATAACCTTTCAAAACGAAGGCCTCGATGAGTTCTACGGCTTTGACAGCTTTCAGCTGTCAACGGATAGATTAATGCCCAAAAAGGACACCCGAATCTCAATCGGGTCTCGTAAGTTTTTTACCCTTCGTATTTTCGACACGTGGATTTTTACGGTAAAACGGGATTACCGCGGCTGGTCTTCGATTAACCATCGCTAGAGAGTGGTGCACCAAGGTACAGTTCCGTTTCATATCCATGCACGCATTTCTAAAAGTCGTAGGGCACTGTTTCGCCATTTCGGACGGATGTTGCACCTTGCACCGTGGATGTTGCACCCTGTAGATATCGATTATTCGGACGGCCATAACTTCTGGCTCGTTTAGAGTTACAGGGGCCATAACCTGTCAAAACGAAGGCCTCGATGATTTCAACGGCTTTGACAGCTTTCCGCCATCAACGGACAGATTAATGCCCAAAAAGGTCAACCCGAATCTCAATCGCGTCTCGCAAGTTTTTACCCTTCGTTTTTTCGACACGTGGGTTTTTACGGTAAAACGGGATTACGGTGGCTGGTCTTCGATTTACCATCGCCGGAGAGTGGGGCACCATGGTACTGTCCTGTTTCAAATCCATGCACGCATTTCTAAAAGTCATACGGCACTGTTTCGGCATTTCGGACGGATGTTGCACCTTGCACCGTGGATATTGCACCCTGTAGATATCGATTATTCGGACGGCCATAACTTCTGGCTCGTTTAGAGATACGGGAGCCATAACCTGTCAAAACGAAGGCCTCGATGAGTTCTACGGCTTTGACAGCTTTCAGCCGTCAACGGATAGATTAATGCCCAAAAAAGACAACCCGAATCTCAATCGTGTCTCGTAAGTTTTTTACCCTACGTTTTTTCGACACATGGATTTTTACGGTAAAACGGGATTACCGTGGCTGGTCTTCGATTTACCATCGATGGAGAGTGGTGCACCATGGTACTATTCCGTTTCAAATCCATGCATGCATTTCTAAAAGTCGTACGACACTGTTTCGCCATTTCGGACGGATGTTGCACCTTGCACCGTGGATGTTGCACCCTGTAGATATCGATTATTCGGACGGCCATAACTTATGGCTCGTTTAGAGTTACAGGGGCCATAACCTGTCAAAACGAAGGCCTCGATGAGTTCAACAGCTTTGACAGCTTTCCGCCATCAACGGATAGATTAATGCCCAAAAAGGTCAACCCGAATCTCAATCGGGTCTCGCAAGTTTTTACCCTTCGTTTTTTCGACACGTGGATTTTTACGGTAAAACGGGATTACGGTGGCTGGTCTTCGATTTACCATCGCCGAAGAGTGGGGTACCATGGTACTGTCCTGTTTCAAATCCATGCACGCATTTCTAAAAGTCATACGGCACTGTTTCGGCATTTCGGACGGATGTTGCACCCTGCACCGTGGATGTTGCACCCTATAGATATCGATTATTCGGACGGCCATAACTTCTGGCTCGTTTAGAGTTACGGGAGCCATAACCTGTCAAAATGAAGGCCTCGATGAGTTCTACGGCTTTGACAGCTTTCAGCCGTCAACGGATAGATTAATGCCCAAAAAGGACAACCCGAATCTCAATCGGGTCTCGTAAGCTTTTTACCCTATGTTTTTTCGACACGTGGATTTTTACGGTAAAACGGGATTACCGTGGCTGGTCTTCGATTTACCATCGCTGGAGAGTGGTGCACCATGGTACTGTTCCGTTTCAAATCCATGCACGCATTTCTAAAAGTCGCACGACACTATTTCGCCATTTCGGACGGATGTTGCACCCTATAGATATCGATTATTCGGACGGCCGTAACTTCTGGCTCGTTTAGAGTTACGGGAGCCATAACCTGTCAAAACGAAGGCCTCGATGAGTTCTACGGCATTGACAGCTTTCCGCCATCAACGGATAGATTAATGCCCAAAAAGGACAACCTGAATCTCAATCGGGTCTCATAAGTTTTTTACCCTTCGTTTTTTCGGCACGTGGATTTTTACGGTAAAACGAGATTACGGTGGCTGGTCTTCGATTTACCATCGCTGGAGTGTGGTGCACCATGGTATCCATGCACGCATTTCTAAAAGTCGTACGGCACTGTTTCGCTATTTCGGACGGATGTTGCTCCTTGCACAGTGGATGTTGCACCCTGTAGATATCGATTATTGGACGGCCATAACTCCTGGCTCGTTTTGAGTTACGGGAGTCATAACCTGTCAAAACGAAGGCCTCGATGAGTTCTACGGCTTTGATAGCTTTCAGCCGTCAACGGATAAATTTATGCCCAAAAAGGACAACCCGTATCTCTATCGGGTCTCGCAAGTTTTTACCCTTCGTTTTTTGGACACGTGGATTTTTACGGTAAAACGGGATTACCGTGGCTGGTCTTCGATCTACCATCGCTGGAGAGTGGTGCACCATGGTACTGTTCCGTTTCAAATCCATGCACGCATTTCTAAAAGTCGTACGACACTGTTCCGCCATTTCGAACGGATGTTGCACCTTGCACCGTGGATGTTGCACCCTGTAGATATCGATTATTCGGACGACCATAACTTCTGGCTCGTTTAGAGTTGCGGGAGCCATAACCTGTCAAAACGAAGGCCTCGATGAGTTCTACGGCTTTGACAGCTTTCCACCATCAACGGATAGATTAATGCCCAAAAAGGACAACCTGAATATTAATCGGGTCTCATAAGTTTTTTACCCTTCGTTTTTTCGGCACGTGGATTTTTACGGTAAAACAGGATTACGGTGGCTGGTCTTCGATTTACCATCGCTGGAGTGTGGTGCACCATGGTAATTGTTTGCGCCAAAATTGGTCACAAACACCCAAAGTCGTGAAAGCACCCGTTTACGTAATCAATCCGATAATATTCAACACAGAACTCAGCAACAATCAATATATAATTCAGCTCTAATCAACAAATCACAATAATTCACGAACAACAATCACAAACACAGGATTTATAGTGGTTCGGCGTTCGTGCCTACGTCCACTTTGAAGGGTTTCTCTTTATTGCTTTGCTCGATTCAATCGATTACAATGGATTACAGCTGACAATTGCTTTGAAATCTGAATACAACAGCGATTCTGATAGTTAAACTTGAATCCGGCAGAGTCTTGGCGTTCAATGGCGGGAAAGATCCCCTTTTCTGAAGGCTTCAGGGTGCTATTTATAGGCGTTGGAGGCCCAGATCTTGCTGAAACTTCGTGAGACTCCTTCTGGCACGTGAGTGGGCCCACGCGACCGACCCCACCAATTTTCGTCTCGATCTGACATCGGTTCGAAGTGATTTCGAACCCATCAACAAATGGTCCAATCGAGCTGAAACTTGGCAGGAACAATCTTTACCTCATATGGAAGCTACTGTGAAAATTTGGTTGCATTTGGATTTGTGGTTTAGGAGATATGATCGGTTCAAAATGGAGATTTCTTGGTTAGCTGTGTGTTTCGAACCGATCATTTCGAAACCAGGGGCTCGAACCCATGTACGCACGTGTTTCTGCAGTGATGTGGCGCGCACTCCACGCGTCGATCCAGATTTATCTCCGAGTTGACCGCTTCGAATCCATGGATTTCGCTGACTTCGTATCGATGACCGTTGTGTGCTTGGATCAACCAACTACATGGCTTTCGTGTGTCTAGTTCGAACCGAGGGGAGGGAGCTTCCTTCGTATCGATACTGGATACGAAATGAAGCTCCGCGATGGATTCGAAGGTTCATCGGTTCGAACTAAGCACCGGCGTGGATGTTTCGACGCTCATCGATACGAAGATGCAACCTAATAATGGACTGATGGATTCGAACGCAATCAGTTCGAAGTTAACTGTGGCCGATGGGTTCGAACATAGCAGGGGGTGATGTGTTCGAAGCAATGGGTGGGTTCGAAATGGATGGTTTCAAAGCCACGGGTTCGAAGTAGATGGGTTCGAACATCGCCTGGGTTCGAAGGAAGGCTTTAGGACGGTTTCGAACCAGATGGGTTCGAAGCGGAGGGTTTCGAGGCCGGGTACTAGCTGATGGGTTCGAACACCATGGGTTCGAAGGCAAGGGCACGGATGGTTTCGAATAGGATGGGTTCGAACTTCATGGTTTCGAACCAGACAACGAATACTTCTCTTCACACTGAACCCATCATATCTTGAGCATACGAACTCGGATTGACTTGAAACTTGAAATGATGGCTCCTACAACCTTTCTTGTCGTGTCCTATCAATCGTGGCCTGATCCGGACTCGGACAAAATTCATCGATATCCATAGCTAAGTGATGTATAACCAATCTCTAAGACGGAGTGTTTCCCGTTTTCGACCAATCTTTTGATATCACGGCTTTGCCAAAAAGCGGGATAACAGTAATGTTCCGTTTCAAATCCATGCACGCATTTCTAAAAGTCGTACCGCACTGTTTCGCCATTTCGGACGGATGTTGCACCTTGCACCGTGGATGTTGCACCCTGTAGATATTAATTATTCGGACGGCCATAACTTCTGGCTCGTTTAGAGTTACGGGAGCCATAACCTGTCAAAACGAAGGCCTCGATGAGTTCTACGGCTTTGACAGCTTTCAGCCGTCAACGGATAGATTAATGCCCAAAAAGGACACCCGAATCTCAATCGGGTCTCGTAAGTTTTTTACCCTTCGTATTTTCGACACGTGGATTTTTACGGTAAAACGGGATTACCATGGCAGGTCTTCGATTTACCATCGCTAGAGAGTGGTCCACCAAGGTACAGTTCCGTTTTAAATCCATGCACGTATTTCTAAAAGTCGTAGGGCACTGTTTCGCCATTTCGGATGGATGTTGCACCTTGCACCGTGGATGTTGCACCCTGTAGATATCGATTATTCGGACGACCATAACTTCTGGCTCGTTTAGAGTTACAGGGGCCATAACCTGTCAAAACGAAGACCTCGATGAGTTCAACGTCTTTGACAGCTTTCCGCCATCAAGGGATAGATTAATGCCCAAAAAGGTCATCCCGAATCTCAATCGGGTCTCGCAAGTTTTTATCCTTCGTTTTTTCGACACGTGGATTTTTACGGTAAAACGGGATTACGGTGGCTGGTCTTCGATTTACCATCGCCGGAGAGTGGGGCACCATGGTACTGTCCTGTTTCAAATCCATGCACGCATTTCTAAAAGTCGTACGGCACTGTTTCGCCATTTCGGACGGATGTTGCACCTTACACCGTGGATGTTGCACCCTGTAGATATCGATTATTCGGACGGCCATAACTTCTGGCTCGTTTAGAGATACGGGAGCCATAACCTGTCAAAACGAAGGCCTCGATGAGTTCTACGGCTTCGACAGCTTTCAGCCATCAACGGATAGATTAATGCCCAAAAAGGACAACCCGAATCTCAATCGGATCTCGTAAGTTTTTTACCCTACGTTTTTTCGACACGTGGATTTTTACGGTAAAACGGGATTACCGTGGCTGGTCTTCGATTTACCATCGCTGGAGAGTGGTGCACCATGGTACTATTCTGTTTCAAATCCATGCACGCATTTCTAAAAGTCGTACGACACTGTTTCGCCATTTTGGACGGATGTTGCACCTTGCACCGTGGATGTTGCACCCTGTAGATATCGATTATTCGGACGGCCATAACTTCTGGCTCGTTTAGAGTTACGAGAGCCATAACCTGTCAAAACGAAGGCCTCGATGAGTTCTACGGCTTTGACAGCTTACCACCATCAATGGATAGATTAATGCCCATAAAGGACAACCTGAATCTCAATCGGGTCTCATAAGTTTTTTACCCTTCGTTTTTTCGGCGCGTGGATTTTTACGGTAAAACGGGATTACGGTGGCTGGTCTTCGATTTACCATCGCTGGAGTGTGGTGCACCTTGGCATCCATGCACGCATTTCTAAAAGTCGTAGGCATTGTTTCCCCATTTCGGACGGATGTTGCTCCTTGCACCTTGGATGTTGCACCCTGTAGATATCGATTATTTGGACGGCCATAACTCCTGGCTCGTTTAGAGTTACGGGAGTCATAACCTGTCAAAACGAAGGCCTCGATGAGTTCTACCGCTTTGATAGCTTTCAGCCTTCAACGGATAGATTAATGCCCAAAAAGGACAACCCGAATCTCTATCGGGTCTCGTAAGTTTTTACCCTTCGCTTTTTGGACACGTGGATTTTTACGGTAAAACGGGATTACCGTGGCTGGTCTTCGATTTACCATCGCTGGAGAGTGGTGCACCATGGTACTATTCCATTTCAAATCCATGCACGCATTTCTAAAAGTCGTACGACACTGTTTCTCCATTTCGGACGGATGTTGCACTTTGCACCGTGGATGTTGCACCTTGTAGATATCGATTATTCGGACGGCCATAACTTCTGGCTCGTTTAGAGTTATGGGAGCCATAACCTGTCAAAATGAAGGCCTCGATGAGTTCTCCGGCTTTGACAGCTTTCTGCCATCAACGGATAGATTAATGCCCAAAAAGGACAACCTGAATCTCAATCGGGTCTCATAAGTTTTTTACCCTTCGTTTTTTCGGCACGTGGATTTTTACGGTAAAACGGGATTACAGTGGCTGGTCTTCGATTTACCATCGCTGGAGTGTGGTGCACCATGGTAATGTTCCGTTTCAAATCCATGCACGCATTTCTAAAAGTCGTACGGCACTATTTCACCATTTCGGACGGATGTTGCACCTTGCACCGTGGATGTTGCACCCTGTAGATTTTGATTATTCGGACGGCCATAACTTTTGGCTCGTTTAGAGTTACGGGAGCCATAACCTGTAAAAACGAAGGCCTCGATGAGTTCTACGGCTTTGACAGCTTTCCGCCATCAGCGGATAGATTAATGCCAAAAAAAGACAACCCGAATCTCAATCGGGTCTCGCAAGTTTTTACCCTTCGTTTTTTCGACACGTGGATTTTTACGGTAAAACGGGATTACGGTGGCTGGTCTTCGATTTACCATCGCCGGAGAGTGGGGCACCATGGTACTGTCCTGTTTCAAATCCATGCACGCATTTCTAAAAGTCGTACAGCACTGTTTGGCCATTTCGGACGGATGTTGCACCTTGCATCGTGGATGTTGCACCCTGTAGATATCGATTATTCGGACGGCCATAATTTCTGGCTCGTTTAGAGTTACGGGAGTCATAACCTGTCAAAACGAAGGCCTCGATGAGTTCTACGATTTGGCATCATTCAGCCGTCAACGAATAGATTAATGCCCAAAAAGGACAACCCGAATCTCAATCGGGTCTTGTAAGTTTTTTACTCTTCGTTTTTTCGACACGCGGATTATTACGGTAAAACGGGATTACCGTGGTTGGTCTTCGATTTACCATCGCTGGAGAGTGGTGCACCATGGTAATGTTCCGTTTCAAATCCATGCACGCATTTCTAAAAGTCGTACGGCACTGTTTCACCATTTCGGACGGATGTTGCACCTTGCACCGTGGATGTTGCACCCTGTAGATATTGATTATTCGGACGGCCATAACTTCTGGCTCGTTTAGAGTTACGGGAGCCATAACCTGTCAAAACGAAGGCCTCGATGAGTTCTACGGCTTTGACAGCTTTCAGCCGTCAACGGATAGATTAATGCTGAAAAAGGACAACCCGAATCTCAATCGGGTCTCGTAAGTTTTTTACCCTTCGTATTTTCGACACGTGGATTTTTTCGGTAAAACGGTATTACCGTGGCTGGTCTTCGATTTACCTTCGCTAGAGAGTAGTGCACCATGGTGCATGTTGGCGGAATTCTCACCCAGAAGATCTCAAAACCAAGAAGCCACAGTTTCACTCGGGTTCGCAATCTCCACTTCATTCAGCACGACCAATCACCTTCCCATTCGGCCTTGACTCATCCGGCCTTGACTCATCCGGCCTTGACACATTCGGCCTCCACCTCATTCGGCCTCCACCTCATTCGGCTTCCTTTCCACCACCGGTCCAAGCAGACAACACCGAACCAACTTCCAAAGCCACCACCGAATCAACATTCCCCTCTACTGCCGAACCAGAGGGATGCTGCCCCATGCCGAACCAACCCATCAACAAGGCCACCACCGGACCAAACGAGCACCGAACCACCTAACTACCACCGGTCCATACCTACCACCGATCCAAAGCCCAATGCCGAACGAAGATCTGCCGAACCAGGTGATTGCCAGTCCAGAGTGTCTCAGCCCGGGCCCACCAGCAGCTATATACCTCCAAGACCCCTGCCCCCTGCCTCATTCTATAAATAGAGGGGCAGGGGTACAACAATGGCAGACAAGTTTGAGAGCTCAAGCAAGGAAGGAACTTTCAAACTACTTTCATATACTTATGTACGAAGCATTGTACTTGTAATCTGAAAGAAAGAAGATAATAACATATAAAGTGGACGTAGGCACATTCTGGCCGAACCACTATAAATCCGCGTGTCTTTTACATTTCAGCCCCTACTTCTTTTATATTTACATACTCATCTAAAATCATTGAAAATCATATATAATCAACTAAATAATACGACTTGGAGGTGTTTGTCCATTTTTTGTGCAAACATTTTTGGTGCTTTCACTGAGAATTGAACTCAAGCTTCAGCTTCTCCCACTCAGCCTCCTTCTTAACAACATCGCTCGTTACTTAGAAATCATGCCATCCAAACAGAGAAAGGATGTTAACAAAGGAAAGAACATCGCAACTAGCAGCCTTCCAGATCCAGCAATCGCAGATCAGCCCACTTCAACAGCAGTACCAGATGAAAATCAGGAAAATCCAACTGGTCCCGCAACGGAACAACCAATCACTAGGGCAGATCTGGACAGGGTTGTGGCTGAAGTTACTAACCGCTTCACATCCCAACAAGAAACTTTGGTGGACCAACTCATGACACGCTTAAGGGATGCTGAAGAGTCCAACCGCAACACTGAATCATGGGGTGAATCCCAATCTGGAGGATCTCGGAGGCAACAAAGGTCTTCCCTCTTCGAAGAAGCTATCAACAGGAACAACAATGATAGGGGCCGCACCCGGACTCAGCCCGAATTCCGACTCGAGGAAGCGCTTGGAACCGAATCCAGTGGGGGAGGCGCCAGGCGAGGATCGGATGTAGCTGAGCCAGTCATGCCACCTAATCATAGAAACCCCGCTGAACTGAGCCGAGCTAGGACCCAGCCCGAAGTTGACCCCATGGATATGCTCGAAACAGAACCCCACAGGGGAAGATCAAGGCAGGGAGCAACTGTAGCTGGTCCTAGCGTGCATCCGAGCAGCCAGAGACAACCACTGGATAATGCTAGAAGTGATAGACTATACCATCCCTACAGGTCATCTGGACGAGATAGATCCCGCAGGGAAGAACCAAGCTCGTTTTTGTCCGCTCCAAATTCTGACGAACGAATGGCACGATTATTCAGAGAATGTGTCCAACGGGAGCAAAGGGACCGGGGAATAGGCGCTAGGGTCACCAGCCCCTTTACCTGAAACATCGAAACTGCCATCACTCCCCGGGAATGGAAAATGCCAACCATGGAACCTTACAAAGGAACTTCCGACCCCATCGTACACTTACAGAGATACACCCAGCATATGCTCATGAGTGGAGCAACAGAAGGAGTATTATGTAAATGCTTTCCGCTATTCCTAGCAGATCTAGCTACCTCCTGGTTCTGCCATCTACCCCAAGGATCCATCTGCTCATGGGAGATGTTGAAAGAAAGGTTTATTAGCCAGTTCCGCATCCATGTGGAACAACCCAAGGATGCTTATTCTCTATCCAATGTCAAACAGAAATCCGGAGAGACGCTGCAACAATATCTAACACGGTTCAACGCCGCAGCGGCAGCAGTTCAAGATGCCGATGAAAAACTCACTCTAATGGCCCTCTGTAGTGGTGTACATCCAGACACCAAGTTTGCCAGAAGATTAACTAAGGAAAAACCAGCTACCTTGCCTGATTTCTTCCATGAAGCTGGAAAGTATATGAGACTTGAAGACGCTGCTACGGAGAGGCAGTCAGGGCAACAAGGCAAGATAGTTCAGGACAAGGTTCCCACTGCGGCTAAGGACGCTCGAAGAAATGAATCTAGAGACAATGCTGGGGGCAGGAAGGTCGAAAAGCGCCAATATCGACCAGGACCGAGATTTGACTCCTACACTCCTTTGAATGAAACAATCGAAAACATCTTCCTAGCCACTCAGGGCGAACTCGGATACAAGCGCCCCCCGCACAAGAAAGAATCAGATAACGCACTCAAGTCTGGAAAGTTCTGTCGCTTCCACGAATCCCACGGGCATGACACCAATGAATGCCACCATCTTCGGGATTTGATCGAAGAACACATTAGAAGAAGAAGGCTGGAACGCTATGTGAAAGGTCAGAACAGGACTCCAACTCCTGTCAATGAGAACTCAAAGCAACCCCTCCCAGAAGTAGGCGGAGGGAGTCGCAACAATCACAACACCAGTGGCTCTAGTCAAGAGAAGATAGTGGTCCTTACCATCTCGGGAGGACCACACATCGCCGACAGAAGTTGGGCAGAGATGGAAAGGTATGGCAAGTCGCTTAGAAATGCAGAATGCTATGTTAACTCCATCACGGAAGAACGCCACCCGAAACGAAAAGAGAGCGACGACATCATATTCAGTAGGCGTGATTTGGAAGGAAGACAGTACCCACATATGGATCCTATGGTCATCTCTGCTTGGTTCGGTCCAGCTAAAGTTTTCCGGATTCTAATAGACACAGGAAGCTCTGTAAATATTCTATTCAAACATGCTTTCGACAAAATGAAGTTATCAATGAAGGATGTATCCCCCTGTGACAAACCACTGCACGGTTTCACTGGAGATGCAAAAATGCCCCTCGGGCAACTTGACCTCTTCGTCGAAATAGGAAGTCATCCCCGCTCCGTTGTGCGAAAACAAACGTTCGTACTAATAGAAAACCACTCGGCTTACAACGCCTTCTTGGGAAGACCAGCCTTGTCTGACTTCCAGATTGTATAAGCCCCCTGGTGCCTGAAAATGAAATTTCCAACAGACAACGGAGTAGGAGAAGTAGAAGGAGATCAAGATGCTGCCCGAGACTGCTACGTAACTGAACTTCGCAATAACCGCAGAAAGAATAAAGGAAAAGATGCAGAGACTACTCTCTGCACGAAAAGCTTGGAGGCATAGCAACTAAAGAAAGCCCCTCCTCTTCGATACACAAGCGATCCCTTCAATGAACTAGACCCCAGGGATAAAGAGGAGGAGGCTACCGCCGAGCCTGCAGAGGCTATGGAATTCGTATCTGTAGACAAGCACGATTCAAGTAAACTATTAAAAGTCGGATATCAGCTAAAAACGGAGTTGAAAGATCAACTCATTGACTTTCTCCGCCACAACTTAGATGTATTTGCGTGGACCCATGCCGATATGACAGGAATCTCCCCCGACATAGCATGCCACATGCTGAACATCGATCCCACCAAGGTACCAGTAAAGCAGAAAAAGAGGAGCATGGGGGCAGAGCGATCGGCAGCCCTTGATGAGGAAGTAAAGAATCTACTTGCTAATGGCTTCATACGGGAAGCCATCTACCCAGAATGGATCGCTAACCCAGTGCTAGTAAAAAAGGCCAATGGAAAGTGGCGAACATGTATTGACTTCTCCAATCTGAATGACGCTTGCCCAAAAGATTGCTTCCTACTTCCCCGAATTGACCAACTTGTGGACAGCACAGCCGGACACGAACTCCTATCTTTTATGGATGCATACTCCGGATATAACCAGATTCTCATGCACGCTCCTGATCAAGACCACACTAGCTTCATCACCGACCGCGGACTATATTGTTACAAAGTCATGCCTTTTGGACTCAAAAATGCTGGAGCTACCTATCAGCGCCTCGTCAACAAGATGTTCGCGGAACTAATAGGACGAACTATGGAAGTGTATGTGGATGACATGTTGGTAAAGTCCAGGAAAGCCAACGACCATGTAAGCCACCTGGGCGAGATGTTTCAAGTACTTCGCCGATATGGAATGAAGCTGAATCCTCTAAAGTGCTCCTTCGGAGTATCTTCGGGAAAATTCTTAGGATTTATCGTCCACGCCAGAGGAATCGAAGCAAACCCTGAACAAATCCGGGCTCTAAAAGAAATAAGGATACCCTCCACTCGAAAAGAAATGCAGAGCCTAAACGGAAAGGTGGCCGCCCTAAGCAGATTCATTTCCAAGGCAACTGACAAGTGTGTCCCTTTCTTCGAAGCTCTCAAGAAAGACAAAGGGAGATTCGAGTGGACCGATGAATGCTTAAAAGCCTTCCTCAACCTAATCGAACACCTTCAGAGACCACCAGTACTCTCAACTCCAAATGAAGGTGAAGTGTTATACCTATACCTCGCTGTATCATCTCATGCTCTAAGCGCCGCCTTGGTAAGAGAAGAAGACCGCACACAACGCCCGGTTTACTTTGTAAGTAAGAGATTTACAGGGGCAGAGGCCAGATATCCTAAACTAGAGAAATTAGCATATTGTTTATTGATCGCGTCACGAAAACTGCGACACTACTTCCAGTCTCACTCCATCAGGGTTCTAACCGATCAACCAATAAGGCAAGTGCTCCATCGTCCTGACACTTCTGGGCGACTCCTCAAATGGTGCATCGAACTAAGTCAGTATGATATCACCTACCATCCTCGCACCGCTATCAAAGGACAAGCCATGGCCGATTTCATTGCCGAATTCTCTACCAACGAAGGCAAGGAACAATCCGAAGTAGCAAAAAACATCAAGTGGAACCTCTTTGTAGATGGAGCATCGAACGAACAAGGCTCGGGGGCAGGAATTGTGATCATCACCCCCAGGGGAAGAAAGTTGTACTATGCATTAAGGTTGGAGTTCACGGCCACTAACAACGATGCTGAATATGAAGCAGTAATAGCGGGATTGGAGCTTGCCCTGGAAATTGGAATCAATTCCTTATGTCTTCATAGTGATTCTCAGCTTATCGTAAACCAGGTACTAGGAGAATTCCAGACTCGAGGAGAACGACTCACAGCATACCTAAAGAAAACCAAACTGCTGCTCGATCAATTGGACCACTATCTAATCAAACATATTCCTCGAGAGGAGAACCAAGAGGCAGATGAACTTGCAAAGCAAGCTAGTATGAAGAATAGCACCATTTTCGGAACACTAGCCATCTCAAGGCAGCTAGCCCCAAGTTTCAAACCAGTAAATCTGGTAACTGCAATCGAAGAAGGAACCTGGATGACTCCTATCCGGAAATATTTGCAAGATGGCACACTGCCCGACAGGCGTGACGAAGCCAAGAGGATCTTGAGGAAAGTTCCCCACTACACGATACAAGAAGGCATCCTCTATCGGCGTGGCTTCTCTGGCCCCTTATTGAGATGCGTCGCTGGAAGGGAAGCCAAGGAGATTTTATCAAACATCCATCAGGGAGAATGCGGAGATCACACTGGGGGGCAGACTTTGGCAAGGAAGATACTCCGATATGGATATTACTGGCCCACACTAAACAAAGACGCTCTAGACTTCGTCAAGAAATGCGACAGATGTCAGAAATTTGCCAAGATTCCTCGACTGCACACAAATGAAATTACTCAAATGACCAGCCCTTGGCCCTTTGCTGTATGGGGAATTGACTTAATTGGCGAACTGCCAATGGGCCGAGGCGGAGCCAAATATGCTGTAGTGGCAGTCGATTATTTCACCAAATGGGTGGAAGCAGAACCTCTAAATAAAATATCTTCAGCAAAAGTTATAAACTTCTTGATCAAAAATATTCTGTGCAGGTACGGAGTCCCACTCAAGATCATATCAGACAACGGACTCCAGTTTGACAGCGAAGAATTTGCCGACTGGTTCCAAGAGCATGGAATTCATAAAAGCTTCTCATCAGTAGCTTATCCTCAGGCAAACGGACAAGTTGAAGCTGTCAACAAAATTCTCAAAACCCTAATCAAGAAGAAACTTGAAAAGTCAAAAGGCGCTTGGGTGGACGAACTTCCTACGGCACTATGGGCATACCGCACATCTTTCAGAACATCAACGGGACATACTCCTTTCTCTTTGGCATATGGATCGGAGGCAATGCTCCCAGTTGAAACTATTGTGCCTTCCCACCGTAGGATCCACTACAACCCAGAGGAAAACGAAGAACTCCTCCTCATGTCTTTGGATCTGATTGAGGAAAGGAGAAACGATGCAGCACTCAAAGCAGCAGCTCACAATCAAAAAGTGGCAGCACTATACAATTCCAAAGTCAAGCATCGCAGCTTACAAGAAGGAGATCTTGTCCTCAAGCGAATCTTCCCGCACCCCGGGGCACTGGACCCCATCTGGGATGGACCATATGTAATTCATAAAGATCTCCACAACGGAGCTTATATTTTGTCAACAGTGGACGGAGAGGTGTTCCAGAGGGCATGGAACATCCGACACCTCCGTCGATACTTTTCTTAACTTGTACTGCCCATATGAAGTGAATTAACAAAGAGAATCAGTGGACGTAGGCATTTTCGTGCCGAACCACTTTAAAAAATCTTGTCTCTTTTCAACTTGTTCCTTTATGTCTTGGCTACTTGTTAAGTTTTATCCCTTTCTGTTGAACAAAATCCTATGGCATCTCCACTCAAGACGCACCGCGGCCTCATATGGACTAGGCCTAACAGGTACGCTACGATTCTATGCACTCGCCAATGAGACACTTTTGCTCCATCATCCCTCTGCTGCGGGTTAACTCATTGCACGCCTGCCCTCAAAGCCAACTGTAATGAGCCGATTATAAGTCATCATAAAGGCCGACTATAGCCGATGGCAGCTCATTACGGCGTTCGGCTCGCCGGCAACTGTGAACCTACTTTAAGCCCCAACATAAGGTGTGGCCAGCAAGGGGTAGTTCACGGCCAACGGCCCCCACGCTAGCCGGCCACGGTAAATCGAATAATACCCACGATTACGGACCATAATGGTTCGGGTAGTTACCGTGCGCGATCTCGGCTCCGATGTGTCTTAAGTGCGGCTGTGGTAAAAAAGAAAACTCCCCGCGGAGGCGTAAGATGGGTGACAAATGTCTCCAAGACCCACAGCTAGGGAAAGTGACTACAAAACCCGTTTGCCACGAACTTAAGCACATCGACGGCCTTCCGTGACTGGAAGTTTTACTTTTACTATATTTCCATTTCATTTAAATACTTTTCTCCTATCCTGTATAAAAAACTCTAAAGTACAGGAAACCAAATAGGAAGAATTCACTCATGAGAAACTAAGCCTGCGTACTGGGTGGCAGGGTACTCAGCTATATCCGTGAACAGTTACATAAGACACTCTAAGCTACCGCCTGCGAATGAAACATAAAGGGCGGTACTCTCTTTTCTTGTACATAAATACGTAACTATAGCTTGTTCGTACAATAACATTGCAACACATGAAATTATATTTCTAGCAAAAAACTAAGCATCAAACACAACTAGAATCACAGGCATATACATAGTTATATTTCTCACGCAGCACATCAAGATGACAACAACATTTAAACATAACAACATCAGCTTATATTATAAAATCACACGAAGTTATTCTTTGCAAATAATATTATTATAGTTACATGTCAATGACTAACGTAAACAGTGATAAAAAGAAATAAAAAGGTGGCAGCCGCGTCCACACTCCATCACCAACTTCCCCAGTCTACTTAGCCGCAGGATCAGAGCCCCCAGCATGTGGATCAGGAGTCCCACCTGTCCAGTTCAGAAGAGGAATTCATTAAACGAACGATCAAGTTATGAAAACACGGAAAGGAAAGAAAGGGAAAAAAATAACTAACCAGCATCCGCCGCTTGATCCTCATCATCCAACTGCACGCCCGCTTCCTCTGCAGCAAGCAGCCGCATCCCCTCCTTCACCGCCGCTTGCTCCCCCTTCGAGAACTGGGCAGTAACCGCATCCAAATTGAAAGCCTCTCCGCCTTCCTTACCCGCGTTCACCCTGGCCTCCTCTAAAGCCTGGAGATACACCTTGGCCATCACCCGAGGGTAATCGTCCATCCAAGACAAGCCGCCCTCCTTCCAAGTGTGGAAGTACATGTCCTGCAGCATCTCATCCATCATCCCCTCATTCTCCTCAAACTCCCTCACCCGGGCCTCGGAAGCTTGCAACTTGGCGATGGCAATGTCCCTCTCTGATTGGTATCTCAAGCAGTCAGCCTGGAGAGACCTCCTCATTTCCTCCTCCTTTAACTTGAGGGACCTCCTCATCTCCTCCATCTCCTCCTTCAACTCGGCCTGAGCCATCTCCGCAGCCTCGAGCCTCCAAGACAACTCCTCTACCCGCTCAAGATCCGCATTTCGAACCTCGTCCACCGTCGTAATGGCCATGTTAATCCGTTCCCTGCAGGCGACCTCCATCTTCCGTAATTCCGCCCTACTGGCCTTCTCCGTCGTCTCTTTCAGCCGCTTGGAGGCTTCCTCATGCTGGGAAATCTGGAAGGCTTGATCGGCGAGCTGCTTGGCCTGATCGGCAACTTTTAACCTCAACCGAATATTAGCACTCCCGATCTCTTCCCCGGCCTTGGCCAATTTAGCATGATGCTCCATTAACTTCTTGGTCTCTGCGGCCACCCGATCGATGTTAGCCTTGGCTTCGTCCCCCATGGTGACTACCCGTGTAGTAAGTAAATCAGGATCTAAAGACTTGGCCTCGTCCAGCACTCTTACCATGGGGTTGCGGGGAAGGAGGTGCTCGCCCGTGGCCTCATCAAATGAGATATCCTGAAAGCTCGGATCTAAATCAGGATGACCGGCAAAAGGGTCACGAGGCACGGGCGAGGCACATCAGGACGCCTTATACGAATAACAGTTTGGCTCTTGAAAGGAGGATGAGGGGGGCCGGATTCCGTGCTCTCCTCCGTAGTATCACGAGGAGGCTGAGTAGGAAGCTGCGAACCAGGGGAAGACTCAAATAAGGAACGGCTCCGCTTCTTTTTCCGAATGCCCTCTTCAATGACCCCAAGAAGAGGGCGATAACTGACTACATCCCCAGTGCGACCAGTAGAGGGTTTCGCAGAAGCTCTCCTCGACCTAAACTGCTCAAGGCGGTGTCGAACGTCCGACGTTTTAACCACCTGGCCTGCCCCTGGAATAAAGAACAAGTGTTACGAACATACAATAATCCACAGTTCGAAAAATGTGTTAAATTAAAAGGAAAGAAAAGTGAGAAGACACGTCTATTATACAAACCCGGCAGAGGAGTGGGATACTGCAATAAGTCCTGGATCTCATTCCAGGACGGAAGTGAACCGTAAAAAATTTCTAAGTCCCTATCGAAAATGGAATCGGCAAAAGACAAAAGTTCACCTTGCATCGCCGGAATCGCCCTAGCTGAGGACCCTTAGAGGATGGGTCAGTGCCAGCCACAGCTTTGCCGGTTTCCTTTGCCTTCTCCGTTTCCGACTCTCCCTCCGACTCCCCGAAGGCCCGACGGAGAGCCTCATCCAGTTCAAGGTCTGGCTCAGAGGTTAGGGCACCGACGCCACTACCACCTTGACCCTCGCCTCCTTCCTCCTCTTCTACACCTTCCTCCTCCGGGACAGTCGGAAAAGTACTTGGAGAAGGGCCATCAGACTTCTTCAGTTTCTTCCCCCCGACAACGGGACGCTCTGCAAAAGGCTCCCTCTTACCGCTCTTCACCGTAGCCCCCTCCTTAGCTTTAGCAGCCTTCTCCTCAGCCGTATCTCTTTGCTTAACCACGGACTGGTGCGGTAAGATCAAATTATACTCCAAGAGGGTTGCATTCCTGATCAAGAAGGAGGCCGACCGGTCCCGTGCCGGAATAGCCTTTAGTTCAGCAGCCATTCGCACCAAGGAATCATCCTCCACGACTGCGATACCACCTGTCGCTAGCCATAAATAGAAGCATGTCAGAAAAAACACTACAGTCAAAACATGGAAAATATAAATGAAATCCATCTTACAGCCGGAAGTGAAAAGGCGGAAAGAAACAGCATCGTCCTTGATGAAGAACCACTCTTTCTTGAACATGGTAAACTTGGAATATAAGTCCAGGACTGGTTTGAAGGGCACGGCCGCTTCCAGACTAATATACGGAGACCCCTTCTTATAGCCTCTCAGGTTGTACAAATATCGAATTTCCCGGTTAGAAGGAGGACGCCCGTACCTCCTCTGGAAGATAACGAAAAGGCTCACCAGAATGGCATAAGAGTTAGGCTGAAGTTGGAAGGGAGCCACCTTCAAATACGTGGTGAAGCTTACTATCCAAGCGTTGATAGGAGGGATAGCACCGCACATGCAATGGTATCTGCTATAAGCAAAGTAGCCTTCGGGAGGATTATACGGCATCACTCCATCTCCCGGCAGCAGCATAAGAGCCCTGTCTATCCCGAAGGAACGGGATATGACGTCAAGTTGCTCCTCCTTTAGGGAGCTAGGAAAGCAATCAGGGGGGGAGATCAGAAGTTCCTGTGGACCATATCCATCCACTAATGACCTCGGAACAGGTCGATGTTGCCCGGATCCTGGTTGGGCTGGGGGCACAGAAGAAGGCTCTCCCCCATCCTTGGATTTCCGTCTGTCTGATCGTGTTTCTGCCTTACGAGTCATTTATCTGCATGCACAAAAGTGAAAAACATGACGTTAGAACGAAAGTATAAGCAAGCAAGCATACATAAGTCCAGAATACGAGGTTCATTCGGCGCTGGGGTCCTAAGTCCATTCGGTAGTACAAGTCTTAAGTTCATTCGG
Source organism: Allium cepa (assembly GCA_030765085.1). NCBI lineage: Eukaryota > Viridiplantae > Streptophyta > Magnoliopsida > Asparagales > Amaryllidaceae > Allium > Allium cepa. Next base: position 249,979,742 of record CM060930.1, read on the forward strand.
TGGTACATATCCAAGTTCATTCGGCACTAAGGCCTTAAGCTCATTCGGCATTTGAGATCTTACGTGTGCATTCGACATTCTGAACCATTCGGTAATAAGAGGCATTCGGCAATAGGGTACGTACCTGATTCGGTAGAAGATTGATTCGGTAGAAGATTGGTTCGGCAGAAGATTGGTTCGGCAGAAGACTTGGTTCGGTAAGGAAAAACCAAAGGGGGGTGTAGCCTCTATATATAGGCGAGCTCAGGACCGCCGAACCAGCTGGTTCGGCCCACCGAATAGAAACACCGGACCAATACCAAACATACCGAACCAAACGAATACCGAATGAACCCATCCATGCCGGACCAACCAATGGACCGAATGTACCTATCTCCACCAGCGAAAACCAGGAACAGGGGGCACGCAGGCTCCTCACTCAGATAAGTAACGAACTCTAGAACTAGCTAATAAAATAAGGATTATGATAACAATGAATATGTCGTAAAACTCTCACTAACATGGATTAATCGTTTACACGTGTACACGACCACGAATGGTCCATAGGCACGCTCCGAATGGTTATTAACCCTATCGTCGTGGGAATTTACACTTTGACACGCCTTTTTAAACTCATAGATGAAACGAATATTTGATTCTGGTAATTATGAAATGGCTAAGCTACTTACACATGTACGGGGCCGCAAACGATCCCTAGGCATGCTCTGAGCTAGCGATAAACCATCTTGACAAACGATCCAAGGATCCACTCTGACATGAACCTGGCATCGATGATGCTAAGCCCCCTCGGGGCTCACTCTCCCGTCCCAAACGGCTCAGTTCAATTAAAATATTCCGATCACGAACGGTTGTTATTTAAAATCACACTAAAACTGTAAATTCCTTTGCAGGACATCAGCAGGATACGAACATCCAGCCCATGGCGTTACCAAACAAGCCTTTCTACCACAAGGAAACAAAGCGCGACACAAGCGAGCACGTGCCCCACTTTGGGGGGCAAATGTTGGGCGAATTCTCACCCAGAAGATCTCAAAACCAAGAAGCCACAGTTTCACTCGGGTTCGCAATCTCCACTTCATTCAGCACGACCAATCACCTTCCCATTCGGCCTTGACTCATCCGGCCTTGACACATTCGGCCTCCACCTCATTCGGCCTCCACCTCATTCGGCTTCCTTTCCACCACCGGTCCAAGCAGACAACACCGAACCAACTTCCAAAGCCACCACCGAATCAACATTCCCCTCTACTGCCGAACCAGAGGGATGCTGCCCCATGCCGAACCAACCCATCAACAAGGCCACTACCGGACCAAACGAGCACCGAACCACCTAACTACCACTGGTCCATACCTACCACTGATCCAAAGCCCAATGCCGAACGAAGCTCTGCCGAACCAGGTGATTGCCAGTCCAGAGTGTCTCAGCCTGGGCCCACCAGCAGCTATATACCTCCAAGACCCCTGCCCCCTGCCTCATTCTATAAATAGAGGGGTAGGGGTACAACAATGGCAGACAAGTTTGAGAGCTCAAGCAAGGAAGGAACTTTCAAACTACTTTCATATACTTATATACGAAGCATTGTACTTGTAATCTGAAAGAAAGAAGATAATAACATATAAAGTGGACGTAGGCACATTCTGGCCGAACCACTATAAATCCGCGTGTCTTTTACATTTCAGCCCCTACTTCTTTTATATTTACATACTCATCTAAAATCATTGAAAATCATATATAATCAACTAAATAATACGACTTGGAGGTGTTTGTCCATTTTTTGTGCAAACAGTGCAGTTCCGTTTCAAATCCATGCACGCATTTCTAAAAGTCGTACGGCACTGTTTCGCCATTTCGGACGGATGTTGCACCTTGCACCATGGATGTTGCACCCTGTAGATATCGATTATTCGGACGACCATAACTTCTGGCTCGTTTAGAGTTACAGGAGCCATAACCTGTCAAAACGAAGGCCTCGATGAGTTCTACAGCTTTGGCTGCTTTCCGCCATCAACGGATACATTAATGCCCAAAAAGGTCAACCTGAATCTCAATCGGGTCTCGCAAGTTTTTACCCTTCGTTTTTTCGACACGTGGATTTTTACGGTAAAACGGGATTATGGTGGCTGGTCTTCGATTTACCATCGCCGGAGAGTGGGGCACCATGGTACTGTCCTATTTCAAATCCATGCACGCATTTTTAAAAGTCGTACGGCACTGTTTCGCCATTTCGGACGGATGTTGCACCTTGCACCGTGGATGTTGCACCCTGTAGATATCGATTATTCGGACGGCCATAACTTCTGGCTCGTTTAGAGTTACGGGAGCCATAACCTGTCAAAACGAAGGCCACGATGAGTTCAACGGCTTTGACAGCTTTCCGCCATCAACGGATAGACTAATGCCCAAAAAGGTCAACCCGAATCTCTATCGGGTCTCGTAAGTTTTTTACCCTACGTTTTTTCGACACGTGGATTATTATGGTAAAACGGGATTACCGTGGCTGGTCCTCGATTTACCATCGTTGGAGAGTGGTGCACCATGGTACAGTTCTGTTTCAAATCCATGCACGCATTTCTAAAAGTCGTACGGCACTGTTTGGCCATTTCGGACGGATGTTACACCTTGCGCCATGGATGTTGCACCTTGTAGATATCGATTATTCGGACGGCCATAACTTCTGGCTCGTTTAGAGTTACGGGAGCCATAACCTGTCAAAACGAAGGCCTCGATGAGTTCTACGGCTTTGACAGCTTTCCGCCATCAACGGATAGATTAATGCCCAAAAAGGACAACCTGAATCTTAATCGGGTCTCGTAAGTTTTTTACCCTTCGTTTTTTCGGCACGTGGATTTTTACGGTAAAACGGGATTACGGTGGCTGATCTTCGATTTACCATCGCTGGAGTGTGGTGCACCATGGTACTGTTCCGTTTCAAATCCATGCACGCATTTCTAAAAGTCGTACAGCACTGTTTCGCCATTTCGGACGGATGTTGCACCTTGCACCGTGGATGTTGCACCCTGTAGATATCGATTATTTGGACGGCCATAACTCCTGGCTCGTTTAGAGTTACGGGAGCCCTAACCTGTCAAAACGAAGGCCTCGATGAGTTCTACGGCTTTGACAACTTTCAGCCGACAACGGATAGACTAATCCCCAAAAAGGACAACCCGAATCTCAATCGGGTCTCGCAAGTTTTTACCCTTCGTTTTTTCGGCACGTGGATTTTTACGGTAAAACGGGAATACAGTGGCTGGTCTTCGATTTACCATCGCTGGAGTGTGGTGCACCATGGTAATGTTCCGTTTCAAATCCATGCACGCATTTCTAAAAGTCGTACGGCACTATTTCGCCATTTCGGACGGATGTTGCACCTTGCACCGTGGATGTTGCACCCTGTAGATATTGATTATTCAGACGGCCATAACTTCTGGCTCGTTTAGAGTTACGGGAGCCATAACCTGTAAAAACGAAGGCCTTGATGAGTTCGACGGCTTTGAAAGCTTTCCGCCATCAACGGAAAGATTAATGCCAAAAAAGGACAACCCGAATCTCAATCGGGTCTCGCAAGTTTTTACCCTTCGTTTTTTCGACACGTGGATTTTTACGGTAAAACGGGATTACGGCGGCTGGTCTTCGATTTACCATCGCCGGAGAGTGGGGCACCATGGTACTGTCCTGTTTCAAATCCATGCACGCATTTCTAAAAGTCGTACGGCACTGTTTGGCCATTTCGGACGGATGTTGCACCTTGCATCGTGGATGTTGCACCCTGTAGATATCGATTATTCGGACGGCCATAACTTCTGGCTCGTTTAGAGTTACGGGAGTCATAACCTGTCAAAACGAAGGCCTTGATGAGTTCTACGGTTTGACAGCATTCAGCCGTCAACGGATAGATTAATGCCCAAAAAGGACAACCCGAATCTCAATCGGGTCTTGTAAGTTTTTACTCTTTGTTTTTTCGACACGCGGATTATTACGGTAAAACGGGATTACCGTGGTTGGTCTTCGATTTACCATCGCTGGAGAGTGGTGCACCATGGTAATGTTCCGTTTCAAATCCATGCGCGCATTTCTAAAAGTCGTACGACACTGTTTCGCCATTTCGGACGGATGTTGCACCTTGCACCGCAGATGTTGCACCCTGTAGATATTGATTATTCGGACGGCCATAACTTCTGGCTCGTTTAGAGTTACGGGAGCCATAACCTGTCAAAACGAAGGCCTCGATGAGTTCTACGGCTTTGATAGCTTTCAGCCGTCAACGGATAGATTAATGCCGAAAAAGGACAACCCGAATCTTAATCGGGTCTCGTAAGTTTTTTACCCTTCGTATTTTCGACACGTGGATTTTTACGGTAAAACGGTATTACTGTGGCTGGTCTTCGATTTACCATCGCTAGAGAGTGGTGCACCATGGTACAGTTCCGTTTCAAATCCATGCACGCATTTCTAAAAGTCGTACGGCACTGTTTCGCCATTTCGGACGGATGTTGCACCTTGCACCATGGATGTTGCACCGTGTAGATATCGATTATTCGGACGGCCATAACTTCTGGCTCGTTTAGAGTTACAGGAGCCATAACCTGTCAAAACGAAGGCCTCGATGAGTTCTACGGCTTTGACAGCTTTCCGCCATCAACGAATAGATTAATGCCCAAAAAGGTCAACCCGAATCTCAATCGGGTCTCGCAAGTTTTTACCCTTCGTTTTTTCGACACGTGGATTTTTACGGTAAAACGGGATTATGGTGGCTGGTCTTCGATTTACCATCGCCGGAGAGTGGGGCACCATGGTACTGTCTTATTTCAAATCCATGCACGCATTTTTAAAAGTCGTACGGCATTGTTTCGCCATTTCGGACGGATGTTGCACCTTGCACCGTGGATGTTGCACCCTGTAGATATCGATTATTCGGACGGCCATAACTTCTGGCTCGTTTAGAGTTACAGGGGCCATAACCTATCAAAACGAAGGCCTCGATGAGTTCAACGGCTTTGACAGCTTTTCGCCATCAACGGATAGATTAATGCCCAAAAAGGTCAACCCGAATCTCAATCGGGTCTCGTAAGTTTTTTACCCTACGTTTTTTCGACACGTGGATTTTTACGGTAAAACGGGATTACTGTGGCTGGTCTTCGATTTACCATCGCTGGAGAGTGGTGCACCATGGTGCAGTTCTGTTTCAAATCCATGCACGCATTTCTAAAAGTCGTACGACACTGTTTGGCCATTTCGGAAGGATGTTGCACCTTGCACCGTGGATGTTGCACCCTGTAGATATCGATTATTCGGACGGCCATAACTTCTGGCTCGTTTAGAGTTACGGGAGCCATAACCTGTCAAAACGAAGGCCTCGATGAGTTCTACGGCTTTGGTAGCTTTCCGCCATCAACGGATAGATTAATGCCTAAAAAGGACAACCTGAATCTCAATCGGGTCTCGTAAGTATTTCACCCTTCGTTTTTTTGGCACGTGGATTTTTACGGTAAAACGGGATTACGGTGGTTGGTCTTCGATTTACCATCGCTGGAGTGTGGTGAACCATGGTACTGTTCCGTTTCAAATCCATGCACGCATTTCTAAAAGTCGTACGACACTGTTTCGCCATTTCGGACGGATGTTGCACCTCGCACCGTGGATGTTGCACCCTGTAGATATCGATTATTTGGACGGCCATAACTCCTGGCTCGTTTAGAGTTACGGGAGCCCTAACCTGTCAAAACGAAGGCCTCGATGAGTTCTACGATTTTGACAACTTTCAGCCGACAACAGATAGACTAATCCCCAAAAAGGACAACCCGAATCTCAATCGGGTCTCGCAAGTTTTTACCCTTCGTTTTTTCGACACGTGGATTTTTACGGTAAAACGGGATTACGGTGGCTGGTCTTCGGTTTACCATCGCTGGAGAGTGGTGCACCATGTTACTGTTCTGTTTCATATCCATGCACGCATTTCTAAAAGTCGTACGGAACTGTTTCGTCATTTCGGACGGATGTTGCACCTTGCACCGTGGATGTTGCACCCTATAGATATCGATTATTCGGACGGCCATAACTTCTGGCTCGTTTAGAGTTACGGGAGCCATATCCTGTCAAAGCGAAGGCCTTGATGAGTTCTACGGCTTTGACATCATTCCGCCATCAATGGATAGATTAGTGCCCAAAAAGGACAACCCGAATCTCAATTGGGTCTCGTAAGTTTTTTACCCTTCGTTTTTTCGACACGTGGATTTTTACGGTAAAACGGGATTACCGTGGCTGGTCTTCGATTTACCATCGCTGGAGAGTGGTGCACCATGGCACTGCTCTATTTCAAATACATGCACGCATTTCTAAAAGTAGTACGACACTGTTTCGCCATTTCGAACGGATGTTGCACCTTGCACCGTGGATGTTGCACCCTACAGATATTGATTATTCGGACGGCCATAACTTCTGGCTCGTTTAGAGTAATGGGAGTCTGAACCTGTCAAAACGAAGGCTTCGATGAATTCTACGGATTTGACAGCTTTCAGCCGTCAATGGATAGATTAATGCCCAAAAAGGACAACCCGAATCACAATCGGGTCTCGTAAGATTTTTACCCTTCGTTTTTTCGACACGTGGATTTTTACGGTAAAACGGGATTACCGTGGCCGGTCTTCGATTTACAATCGCTAGACAGTGGTGCACCATGGTACTGTTCCGTTTCAAATCCATGCACACATTTCTAAAAGTCATACGGCACTGTTTCGCCATTTCGGACGGATGTTGCACCTTGCACCGTGGATGTTGCACCCTGTAGATATCGATTATTCGGACGGCCATTACTTTTGGCTCGTTTAGAATTACGGGAGCCATAACCTGTAAAAACGAAGGCCTCGATGAGTTCTACGGCTTTGACAGCTTTCCGCCATCAACGGATAGATTAATGCCAAAAAATGACAACCCGAATCTCAATCGGGGCTCGTAAGTTTTTACCCTTCGTTTTTTCGACACGTGGATTTTTACGGTAAAACAGGATTACGGTGGCTGGTCTTCAATTTACTATCGCCGTAGAGTGGGGCACCATGGTAGTGTCCTGTTTCAAATCCGTGCACGCATTTCTAAAAGTCGTACGGCACTATTTCGCCATTTCGAACGGATGTTGCACCTAGCACCGTGGATGTTGCACCCTGTAGATATCGATTATTCGGACGGCCATAACTTCTGGCTCGTTTAGAGTTACGGGAGCCATAACCTATCAAAACGAAGGCCTCGATGAGTTCTACGGCTTTGACAACATTCAGCCGTCAACGGATAGATTAATGCCCAAAAAGGACAACCCGAATCTCAATCGGGTCTCGCAAGTTTTTACCCTTCGTCTTTTGGACACGTGGATTTTTACGGTAAAACGGGATTACCGTGGCTGGTCTTCGATTTACCATCGCTGGAGAGTGGTGCACCATGGTACTGTTCCGTTTCAAATCCATGCACTCATTTCTTAAAGTCGTACGACACTGTTTCGCCATTTCGGACGGATGTTGCACCTTGCACCGTGGATGTTGCACCCTGTAGATATCGATTATTCGGACGGCCATAACATCTGGATCGTTTAGGGTTACAGGAGCCATAACCTGTCAAAACGAAGGCCTCGATGAGTTCTACGGCTTTGACAGCTTTCCGCCATCAACGGATAGATTAATGCCCAAAAAGGACAACCTGAATCTCAATCGGGTCTCATAAGTTTTTTACCCTTCGTTTTTTCGGCACGTGGATTTTTACGGTAAAACGGGATTACGGTGGCTGGTCTTTGATTTACCATCGCTGGAGTGTGGTGCACCATGGTATCCATGTACACATTTCTAAAAGTCGTACGGCACTGTTTCGCCATTTCGGACGGATGTTGCACCTTGCTCCGTGGATGTTGCACCCTGTAGATATCGATTATTTGGACGGCCATAACTCCTGGCTCGTTTAGAGTTACGGGAGGCATAACCTGTCAAAACGAAGGCCTCGATGAGTTCTACGGCTTTGATAGCTTTCAGCCGTCAACGGATAGATTAATGCCCATAAAGGACAACCCGAATCTCAATCGGGTCGCGCAAGTTTTTACCCTTCGTTTTTTGGACACGTGGATTTTTACGGTAAAACGGGATTACCGTGGCTGGTCTTCGATTTACTATCGCCGTAGAGTGGGGCACCATGGTAGTGTCCTGTTTCAAATCCATGCACGCATTTCTAAAAGTCGTACGGCACTATTTCGCCATTTCGGACGGATGTTGCACCTAGCACCGTGGATGTTGCACCCTGTAGATATCGATTATTCGGACGGCCATAACTTCTGGCTCGTTTAGAGTTACGGGGCCATAACCTTTCAAAACGAAGGCCTCGATGAGTTCTACGGCTTTGATAGCTTTCCGCCATCGACGGATAGATTAATGCCCAAAAAGGACAACCTGAATCTCAATCGGGTCTCATAAGTTTTTTACCCTTCGTTTTTTCGGCACGTGGATTTTTACGGTTAAACAGGATTACGGTGGCTTGTCTTCGATTTACCATCGCTGGAGTGTGGTGCACCATGGTAATGCTCCGTTTCAAATCCATGCACGCATTTCTAAAAGTCGTACGACACTGTTTCGCCATTTCGGACGGATGTTGCACCTTGCACCGTGGATGTTGCACCATGTAGATATTGATTATTCGGACGGCCATAACTTCTGGCTCGTTTAGAGTTACGGGAGCCATAACCTGTCAGAACGAAGGCCTCGATGAGTTCTACGGCTTTGACAGCTTTCAGCCGTCAACGGATAGACTAATGCCCAAAAAGGACACCCGAATCTCAATCGGGTGTCGTAAGTTTTTTACCCTTCGTATTTTCGACACGTGGATTTTTACGGTAAAACGGGATTACCGTGGCTGGTCTTCGATTTACCATCGCTAGAGAGTGGTGCACCAAGGTACAGTTCCGTTTCAAATCCATGCACGCATTTCTAAAAGTCGTAGGGCACTGTTTCGCCATTTCGGACGGATGTTGCACCTTGCACCGTGGATGTTGCACCCTGTAGATATCGATTATTCGGACGGCCATAACTTCTGGCTCGTTTAGAGTTACAGGGGCCATAACCTGTCAAAACGAAGGCCTCGATGAGTTCAACGGCTTTGACAGCTTTCCGCCATCAACGGATAGATTAATGCCCAAAAAGGTCAACCCGAATCTCAATCGCGTCTCGCAAGTTTTTACCCTTCGTTTTTTCGACACGTGGATTTTTACGGTAAAACGGGATTACGGTGGCTGGTCTTCGATTTACCATCGCCGGAGAGTGGGGCACCATGTTACTGTCCTGTTTCAAATCCATGCACGCATTTCTAAAAGTCATACGGCACTCTTTCGCCATTTCGGACGGATGTTGCACCTTGCACCGTGGATGTTGCACCCTGTAGATATCGATTATTCGGACGGCCATAACTTCTGGCTCGTTTAGAGATACGGGAGCCATAACCTGTCAAAACGAAGGCCTCGATGAGTTCTACGGCTTTGACAGCTTTCAGCCGTCAACGGATAGATTAATGCCCAAAAAGGACAACCCGAATCTCAATCGGGTCTCCTAAGTTTTTTACCCTTCGTTTTTTCGGCACGTGGATTTTTACGGTAAAACGGGATTACGGCGGCTGGTCTTCGATTTACCATCGCTGGAGTGTGGTGCACCATGGTATCCATGCACGCATTTCTAAAAGTCGTACGGCAATGTTTCGCCATTTCGGACGGATGTTGCTCCTTGCACCGTGGATGTTGCACCCTGTAGATATCGATTATTTGGACGGCCATAACTCCTAGCTCGTTTACATTTACGGGAGTCATAACCTGTCAAAACGAAGGCCTCAATGAGTTCTACGGCTTTGACAGCTTTCAGCCGTCAACGGATAGATTAATGCCCAAAAAGGACAACCCGAATCTCTATCGGGTCTCGCAAGTTTTTACCCTACGTTTTTTGGACACGAGGATTTTTACGGTAAAACGGGATTACCATGGCTGGTCTTCGATTTACCATCGCTGGAGAGTGGTGCACCATGGTACTGTTCTGTTTCAAATCCATGCACGCATTTCTAAAAGTCGTACGACACTGTTTCGCCATTTCGAACGGATGTTGCACCTTGCACCGTGAATGTTGCACCCTGTAGATATCGATTATTCGGACGGCCATAACTTCTGGCTCGTTTAGAGTTACGGGAGCCATAACCTGTAAAAACGAAGGCCTCGATGAGTTCTACGGATTTGACAGCTTTCTGCCATCAACAGATAGATTTATGCCCAAAAAGGACAACCTGAATCTCAATCGGGTCTCATAAGTTTTTTACCCTTCTTTTTTTCGGCACGTGGATTTTTACGGTAAAACGGGATTACGGTGGCTGGTCTTCGATTTACCATCGCTGGAATGTGGTGCACCATGGTAATGTTCCGTTTCAAATCCATGCACGCATTTCTAAAAGTCGTACCGCACTGTTTCGCCATTTCGGACGGATGTTGCACCTTGCACCGTGGTATTTGCACCCTGTGGATATTGATTATTCGGACGGCCATAACTTCTGGCTCGTTTAGAGTTACGGGAGCCATAACCTGTCAAAACGAAGGTCTCGATGAGTTCTACGGCTTTGACAGCTTTCAGCCGTCAAAGGATAGATTAATGCCCAAAAAGGACACCGGAATCTCAATCGGGTCTCGTAAGTTTTTTACCCTTCGTATGTTCGACACGTGGATTTATACGGTAAAACGGGATTACCGTGGCTGGTCTTCGATTTACCATCGCTAGAGATTGGTGCACCAAGGTACAGTTTTGTTTCAAATCCTTGCACGCATTTCTAAAAGTCGAAGGGCACTGTTTCGCCATTTCGGACGGATGTTGCACCTTGCACCGTGGATGTTGCAACCTGTAGATATCGATTATTCGGACGGCCGTAACTTCTGGCTCGTTTAGAGTTACAGGGTCCATAACCTGTCAAACCAAGGCCTCGATGAGTTCAACGGCTTTGACAGCTTTCCGTCATCAACGGATATATTAATGCCCAAAAATGTCAACCCGAATCTCAATCGGGTCTCGCAAGTTTTTACCCTTCGTTTTTTTCGACACGTGGATTTTTACGGTAAAACGGGATTACGGTGGCTGGTCTTCGATTTACCATCGCTGGAGAGTGGTGCACCATGGTACTGTTCCGTTTCAAATCCACGCACGCATTTCTAAAAGTCGTACGGCACTGTTTCTCCATTTCGGACGGATGTTGCACCTTGCACCGTGGATGTTGCACCCTGTAGATATCGATTATTCGGACAGCCATAACTTCTGGCTCGTTTAGAGATACGGGAGCCATAACCTGTCAAAACGAAGGCCTCGATGAGTTCTACGGCTTTGACAGCTTTCAGCCGTCAACGGATAGATTAATGCCCAAAAAGGACAACCCGAATCTCAATCGGGTCTCGTAAGCTTTTTACCCTTCGTTTTTTGGCACGTGGATTTTTACGGTAAAACGGGATTACGGTGGCTGGTCTTCGATTTACCATCGCTGGAGTGTGATGCACCATGGTAATGTTCCGTTTCAAATCCATGCACGCATTTCTAAAAGTCGTACCGCACTGTTTCGCCATTTCGGACGGATGTTGCACCTTGCACCGTGGATGTTGCACCCTGTGGATATTGATTATTCGGACGGCCATAACTTCTGGCTCGTTTAGAGTTACGGGAGCCATAACCAGTCAAAACGAAGGCCTCGATGAGTTCTACGGCTTTGACCGCTTTCAGCCGTCAACGGATAGATTAATGCCCAAAAAGGACACCCAAATCTCAATCGGGTCTCGTAAGTTTTTTACCCTTCGTATTTTCGACACGTGGATTTTTACGGTAAAACGGGATTACCGAGGCTGGTCTTCGATTTACCATCGCTAGAGAGTGGTGCACCAAGGTACAGTTCCGTTTCAAATCCTTGCACGCATTTCTAAAAGTCGTAGGGCACTGTTTCGCCATTACGAACGGATGTTGCACCTTGCACCGTGGATGTTGCACCCTGTAGATATCGATTATTCGGACGGCCATAACTTCTGGCTCGTTTAGAGTTACAGGGGCCATAACCTATCAAACCAAGGCCTCGATGAGTTCAACGGCTTTGACAGCTTTCCGCCATCAACGGATAGATTAATGCCCAAAAAGGTCAACCCGAATCTCAATCGGGTCTTGCAAGTTTTTACCCTTCGTTTTTTCGACACGTGGATTTTTACGGTAAAACGGGATTACGGTGGCTGGTCTTCGATTTACCATCGCCGGAGAGTGGGGCACCATGGTACTGTCCTGTTTCAAATCCATGCAAGCATTTCTAAAAGTCGTACGGCACTGTTTCGCCATTTCGGACGGATGTTGCACCTTGCACCGTGGATGTTGCACCCTGTAGATATCGATTATTCGGACGGCCATAACTTCTGGCTCGTTTAGAGATACGGGAGCCATAACCTGTCAAAACGAAGGCCTCGATGAGTTCTACGGCTTTGACAGATTTCAGCCGTCAACGGATAGATTAATGCCCAAAAAGGACAACCCGAATCTCAATCGGGTCTCGTAAGCTTTTTGCCCTACGTTTTTTCGACACGTGGATTTTTACGGTAAAACGGGATTACCGTGGCTGGTCTTCGATTTACCATCGCTGTAGAGTGGTGAACCATGGTGCTGTTCCGTTTCAAATCCACGCACGCATATCTAAAAGTCGTACGACACTGTTTCGCCATTTCGGACGGATGTTGCACCTTGCACCGTTGATGTTGCACCCTGTAGATATCGATTATTCGGACGGCCATAACTTCTGGCTCGTTTAGAGTTACGGGAGCCATAACTTGTCAAAGCGAAGGCCTCGATGAGTTCTACGGCTTTGACAGCTTTCAGCCGTCAACGGATAGATTAATGCCCAAAAAGGACACCCGAATCTCAATCGGGTCTCGTAAGTTTTTTACCCTTTGTATTTTCGACATGTGGATTTTTACGGTAAAACGGGATTACCGTGGCTGGTCTTCGATTTACCATCGCTAGAGAGTGGTGCACCAAGGTACAGTTCCGTTTCAAATCCTTGCATGCATTTCTAAAAGTCATAGGGCACTGTTTCGCCATTTCGGACGGATGTTGCACCTTGCACCGTGGATGTTGCACCCTGTAGATATCGATTATTCGGACGGCAATAACTTCTGGCTCGTTTAGAGTTACAGGGGCCATAACCTGTCAAACCAAGGCCTCGATGAGTTCAACGGCTTTGACAGCTTTCCGCCATCAACGGATAGATTAATGCCCAAAAATGTCAACCCGAATCTCAATCAGGTCTCGCAAGTTTTTACCCTTCGTTTTTTCGACACGTGGATTTTTACGATAAAACGGGATTACGGTGGCTGGTCTTCGATTTACCATCGCCGGAGAGTGGGGCACCATGGTACTGTCCTTTTTCAAATCAATGCACGCATTTCTAAAAGTCGTACGGCACTGTTTCGCCATTTCGGACGGATGTTGCACCTTGCACCGTGGATGTTGCACCCTGTAGATATCGATTATTCGGACGGCCATAACTTCTGGCTCGTTTAGAGATACGGGAGCCATAACTTGTCAAAACGAAGGCCTCGATGAGTTCTACGGCTTTGACAGCTTTCAGCCGTCAACGGATAGATTAATGCCCAAAAAGGACAACCTGAATCTCAATCGGGTCTCGTAAGCTTTTTACCCTATGTTTTTTCGACACGTGGATTTTTACGGTAAAACGGGATTACCGTGGCTGGTCTTCGATTTACCATCGCTGGAGAGTGGTGCACCATGGTACTGTTCCGTTTCAAATCCACGCACGCATTTCTAAAAGTCGTACGACACTGTTTCTCCATTTCGGACGGATGTTGCACCTTGCACCGTTGATGTTGCACCCTGTAGATATCGATTATTCGGACGGCCGTAACTTCTGGCTCGTTTAGAGTTACGGGAGCCATAACCTGTCAAAACGAAGGCCTCGATGAGTTCTACGGATTTGACAGCTTTCAGCCATCAACGGATAGATTAATGCCCAAAAAGGACAACCTGAATCTCAATCGGATCTCATAAGTTTTTTACCCTTCGTTTTTTCGGCACGTGGATTTTTACGGTAAAACGGTATTACGGTGGCTGGTCTTCGATTTACCATCGCTGGAGTGTGGTGCACCATGGTAATGTTCCGTTTCAAATCCATGCACGCATTTCTAAAAGTCGTACCGCACTGTTTCGCCATTTCGGACGGATGTTGCACCTTGCACCGTGGATGTTGCACCCTGTGGATATTGATTATTCGGACGACCATAACTTCTGGCTCGTTTAGAGTTACGGGAGCCATAACCTGTCAAAACGAAGGCCTCGATGAGTTCTACAGCTTTGACAGCTTTCAGCCGTCAATGGATAGATTAATGCCCAAAAAGGACACCCGAATCTCAATCGGGTCTCGTAAGTTTTTTACCCTTCGTATTTTCGACACGTGGATTTTTACGGTAAAACGGGATTACCGTGGCTGGTCTTCGATTTACCATCGCTAGAGATTGGTGCACCAAGGTACAGTTCCGTTTCAAATCCTTGCACGCATTTCTAAAAGTCGTAGGGCACTGTTTCGCCATTTCGGACGGATGTTGCACCTTGCACCGTGGATGTTGCACCCTGTAGATATCGATTATTCGGACGGCTGTAACTTCTGGCTCGTTTAGAGTTACAGGGGCCATAACCTGTCAAACCAAGGCCTCGATGAGTTCAACGGCTTTGACAGCTTTCCGCCATCAACGGATAGATTAATGCCCAAAAATGTCAACCCGAATCTCAATCGAGTCTCGCAAGTTTTTACCCTTCGTTTTTTTCGACACGTGGATTTTTACGGTAAAACGGGATTACGGTGGCTGGTCTTCGATTTACCATCGCCGGAGAGTGGGGCACCATGGTACTGTCCTGTTTCAAATCCATGCACGCATTTCTAAAAGTCGTACGGCACTGTTTCGCCATTTCGTACGGATGTTGCACCTTGCACCGTGGATGTTGCACCGTGTAGATATCGATTATTCGGACGGCCATAACTTCTGGCTCGTTTAGAGATACGGGAGCCATAACCTGTCAAAACGAAGGCCTCGATGAGTTCTACGGCTTTGACAGCTTTCAGCCGTCAACGGATAGATTAATGCCCAAAAAGGACAGCCCGAATCTCAATCGGGTCTCGTAAGCTTTTTACCCTTCGTTTTTTCGGCACGTGGATTTTTACGGTAAAACGGGATTACGGTGGCTGGTCTTCGATTTACCATCGCTGGAGTGTGGTGCACCATGGTAATGTTCCGTTTCAAATCCATGCACGCATTTCTAAAAGTCGTACCGCACTGTTTCGCCATTTCGGACGGATGTTGCACCTTGCACCGTGGATGTTGCACCTTGTGGATATTGATTATTCGGACGGCCATAACTTCTGGCTCGTTTAGAGTTACGGGAGCCATAACCTGTCAAAACGAAGGCCTCGATGAGTTCTACGGCTTTGACAGCTTTCAGCCGTCAACGGATAGATTAATGCCCAAAAAGGACACCCGAATCTCAATCGGGTCTCGTAAGATTTTTACCCTTCGTATTTTCGACACGTGGATTTTTACGGTAAAACGGGATTACCGTGGCTGGTCTTCGATTTACCATCGCTAGAGAGTGGTGCACCAAGGTACAGTTCCGTTTCAAATCCTTGCACGCATTTCTAAAAGTCGTAGGGCACTGTTTCGCCATTTCGGACAGATGTTGCACCTTGCACCGTGGATGTTGCACCCTGTAGATATCGATTATTCGGACGGCCATAACTTCTGGCTCGTTTAGAGTTACAGGGGCCATAACCTGTCAAACCAAGGCCTCGATGAGTTCAACGGCTTTGACAGCTTTCCGCCATCAACGGATAGATTAATGCCCAAAAAGGTCAACCCGAATCTCAATCGGGTCTCGCAAGTTTTTACCCTTCGTTTTTTCGACACGTGGATTTTTACGGTAAAACGGGATTACGGTGGCTGGTCTTCGATTTACCATCGCCGGAGAGTGAGGCACCATGGTACTGTCCTGTTTCAAATCCATGCACGCATTTCTAAAAGTTGTGCGGCACTGTTTCGCCATTTCGGACGGATGTTGCACCTTGCACCGTGGATGTTGCACCCTGTAGATATCGATTATTCGGACGGCCATAACTTCTGGCTCGTTTAGAGATACGGGAGCCATAACCTTTCAAAACGAAGGCCTCGATGAGTTCTACGGCTTTGACAGCTTTCAGCCGTCAACGGATAGATTAATGCCCAAAAAGGACAACCCGAATCTCAATCGGGTCTCGTAAGCTTTTTGCCCTACGTTTTTTCGACACGTGAATTTTTACGGTAAAACGGGATTACCGTGGCTGGTCTTCGATTTATCAACGCTGGAGAGTGGTGAACCATGGTACTGTTCCGTTTCAAATCCACGCATGCATTTCTAAAAGTCGTACGACACTGTTTCGCCATTTCGGACGGATGTTGAACCTTGCACCGTTGATGTTGCACCCTGTAGATATCGATTATTCGGACGGCCATAACTTCTGGCTCGTTTAGAGTTACGGGAGCCGTAACTTGTCAAAACGAAGGCCTCGATGAGTTCTACGGCTTTGACAGCTTTCAGCCGTCAACGGATAGATTAATGCCCAAAAAGAACACTCGAATCGCAATCGGGTCTCGTAAGTTTTTTACCCTTCGTATTTTCGACACGTGGATTTTTACGGTAAAACGGGATTACCGTGGCTGGTCTTCGATTTACCATCGCTAGAGAGTGGTGCACCAAGGTACAGTTCCGTTTCAAATCCTTCCATGCATTTCTAAAAGTCGTAGGGCACTGTTTCGCCATTTCGGACGGATGTTGCACCTTGCACCGTGGATGTCGCACCCTGTAGATATCGATTATTCGGACGGCAATAACTTCTGGCTCGTTTAGAGTTACAGGGGCCATAACCTGTCAAACCAAGGCCTCGATGAGTTCAACGGCTTTGACAGCTTTCCGCCATCAACGGATAGATTAATGCCCAAAAAGGTCAACCCGAATCTCAATCGGGTCTCGCAAGTTTTTACCCTTCGTTTTTTCGACACGTGGATTTTTACGGTAAAACGGGATTACGGTAGCTGGTCTTCGATTTACCATCGCCGTAGAGTGGGGCACCATGGTACTGTCCTGTTTCAAATCAATGCACGCATTTCTGAAAGTCGTACGGCACTGTTTCGCCATTTCGGACGGATGTTGCACCTTGCACCGTGGATGTTGCACCCTGTAGATATCGATTATTCGGACGGCCATAACTTCTGGCTCGTTTAGAGATACGGGAGCCATAACCTGTCAAAACGAAGGCCTCGATGAGTTCTACGGCTTTGCAGCTTTCAGCCGTCAACGGATAGATTAATGCCCAAAAAGGACAACCCGAATCTCAATCGGTTCTCGTAAGCTTTTTACCCTATGTTTTTTTGACACGTGGATTTTTACGGTAAAACGGGATTACCGTGGCTGGTCTTCGATTTACCATCGCTGGAGAGTAGTGCACCATGGTACTGTTCCGTTTCAAATCCACGCACGCATTTCTAAAAGTCGTACGACACCGTTTCTCCATTTCGGACGGATGTTGCACCTTGCACCGTTGATGTTGCACCCTGTAGATATCGATTATTCGGACGGCCGTAACTTCTGGCTCGTTTAGAGTTACGGGAGCCATAACCTGTCAAAACGAAGGCCTCGATGAGTTCTACGGATTTGACAGCTTTCCGCCATCAACGGATAGATTAATGCCCAAAAAGGACAACCTGAATCTCAGTCGGGTCTCATAAGTTTTTTACCCTTCGTTTTTTCGGCACGTGGATTTTTACGGGAAAACGGGATTACGGTGGCTGGTCTTCGATTTACCATCACTGGAGTGTGGTGCACCATGGTAATGTTCCGTTTAAAATCCATGCACGCATTTCTAAAAGTCGTACCGCACTGTTTCGCCATTTCGGACGGATGTTGCACCTTGCATCGTGGATGTTGCACCCTGTGGATATTGATTATTCGGACGGCCATAACTTCTGGCTAGTTTAGAGTTACGGGAGCCATAACCTGTCAAAACGAAGGCCTCGATGAGTTCTACAGCTTTGACAGCTTTCAGCCGTCAATGGATAGATTAATGCCCAAAAAGGACACCCGAATCTCAATCGGGTCTCGTAAGTTTTTTACCCTTCGTATTTTCGACACGTGGATTTTTACGGTAAAACGGGATTACCGTGGCTGGTCTTCGATTTACCATCGCTAGAGATTGGTGCACCAAGGTACAGTTCCGTTTCAAATCCTTGCACGCATTTCTAAAAGTCGTAGGGCACTGTTTCGCCATTTCGGACGGATGTTGCACCTTGCACCGTGGATGTTGCACCCTGTAGATATCGATTATTCGGACGGCCGTAACTTCTGGCTCGTTTAGAGTTACAGGGGCCATAACCTGTCAAACCAAGGCCTCGATGAGTTCAACGGCTTTGACAGCTTTCGGCCATCAACGGATAGATTAATGCCCAAAAATGTCAACCCGAATCTCAATCGGGTCTCGCAAGTTTTTACCCTTCGTTTTTTTCGACACGTGGATTTTTACGGTAAAACGGGATTACGGTGGCTGGTCTTCGATTTACCATCGCCGGAGAGTGGGGCACCATGGTACTGTCCTGTTTCAAATCCATGCACGCATATCTAAAAGTCGTACGGCACTGTTTCGCCATTTCGGACGGATGTTGCACCTTGCACCGTGGATGTTGCACCCTGTAGATATCGATTATTCGGACGGCCAAAACTTCTGGCTCGTTTAGAGATACGGGAGCCATAACCTGTCAAAACGAAGGCCTCGATGAGTTCTACGGCTTTGCAGCTTTCAGCCGTCAACGGATAGATTAATGCCCAAAAAGGACAACCCGAATCTCAATCGGGTCTCGTAAGCTTTTTACCCTTCGTTTTTTCGGCACGTGGATTTTTACGGTAAAACGGGATTACGGTGGCTGGTCTTCGATTTACCATCGCTGGAGTGTGGTGCACCACGGTAATGTTCCGTTTCAAATCCATGCACGCATTTCTAAAAGTCGTACCGCACTGTTTCGCCATTTCGGACGGATGTTGCACCTTGCACCGTGGATGTTGCACCCTGTGGATATTGATTATTCGGACGGCCATAACTTCTGGCTCATTTAGAGTTACGGGAGCCATAACCTGTCAAAACGAACGCCTCGATGAGTTCTACGGCTTTGACAGCTTTCAGCCGTCAACGGATAGATTAATGCCCAAAAAGGACACCCAAATCTCAATCGGGTCTCGTAAGTTTTTTACCCTTCGTATTTTCGACACGTGGATTTTTACGGTAAAACGGGATTACCGTGGCTGGTTTTCGATTTACCATCGCTAGAGAGTGGTGCACCAAGGTACAGTTCCGTTTCAAATCCTTGCACGCATTTCTAAAAGTCGTAGGGCACTGTTTCGCCATTTCGGACGGATGTTGCACCTTGCACCGTGGATGTTGCACCCTGTAGATATCGATTATTCGGACGGCCATAACTTCTGCCTCGTTTAGAGTTACAGGGGCCATAACCTGTCAAACCAAGGCCTCGATGAGTTCAACGGCTTTGACAGCTTTCCGCCATCAACGGATAGATTAATGCCCAAAAAGGTCAACCCGAATCTCAATCGGGTCTCGCAAGTTTTTACCCTTCGTTTTTTCGACACGTGGATTTTTACGGTAAAACGGGATAACGGTGGCTGGTCTTCGATTTACCATCGCCGGAGAGTGGGGCACCATGGTACTGTCCTGTTTCAAATCCATGCACGCATTTCTAAAAGTTGTGCGGCACTTTTTCGCCATTTCGGACGGATGTTGCACCTTGCACCGTGGATGTTGCACCCTGTAGATATCGATTATTCGGACGGCCATAACTTCTGGCTCGTTTAGAGATACGGGAGCCATAACCTGTCAAAACGAAGGCCTCGATGAGTTCTACGGCTTTGACAGCTTTCAGCCGTCAACGGATAGATTAATGCCCAAAAAGGACAACCCGAATCTCAATCGGGTCTCGTAAGCTTTTTGCCCTACGTTTTTTCGACACGTGGATTTTTACGGTAAAACGGGATTACCGTGGCTGGTCTTCGATTTACCAACGCTGGAGAGTGGTGAACCATGGTACTGTTCTGTTTCAAATCCACGCATGCATTTCTAAAAGTCGTACGACACTGTTTCGCCATTTCGGACGGATGTTGCACCTTGCACCGTTGATGTTGCACCCTGTAGATATCGATTATTCGGACGGCCATAACTTCTGGCTCGTTTAGAGTTACGGGAGCCATAACTTGTCAAAACGAAGGCCTCGATGAGTTCTACGGCTTTGACAGCTTTCAGCCGTCAACGGATAGATTAATGCCCAAAAAGAACACTCGAATCTCAATCGGGTCTCGTAAGTTTTTTACCCTTCGTATTTTCGACACGTGGATTTTTACGGTAAAACGGGATTACCGTGGCTGGTCTTCGATTTACCATCGCTAGAGAGTGGTGCACCAAGGTACAGTTCCGTTTCAAATCCTTGCACGCATTTCTAAAAGTCGTAGGGCACTGTTTCGCCATTTCGGACGGATGTTGCACCTTGCACCGTGGATGTTGCACCCTGTAGATATCGATTATTCGGACGGCAATAACTTCTGGCTCGTTTAGAGTTACAGGGGCCATAACCTGTCAAACCAAGGCCTCGATGAGTTCAACGGCTTTGACAGCTTTCCGCCATCAACGGATAGATTAATGCCCAAAAAGGTCAACCCGAATCTCAATCGGGTCTCGCAAGTTTTTACCCTTCATTTTTTCGACACGTGGATTTTTACGGTAAAACGGGATTACGGTGGCTGGTCTTCGATTTACCATCGCCGGAGAGTGGGGCACCATGGTACTGTCCTGTTTCAAATCAATGCACGCATTTCTAAAAGTCGTACGGCACTGTTTCGCCATTTCGGACGGATGTTGCACCTTGCACCGTGGATGTTGCACCCTGTAGATATCGATTATTCGGACGGCCATAACATCTGGCTCGTTAGAGATAGGGGAGCCATAACCTGTCAAAACGAAGGCCTCGATGAGTTCTACGGCTTTGACAGCTTTCAGCCGTCAACGGATAGATTAATGCCCAAAAAGGACAACCCGAATCTCAATCGGGTCTCGTAAGCTTTTTACCTTATGTTTTTTCGACACGTGGATTTTTACGGTAAAACGGGATTACCGTGGCTGGCCTTCGATTTACCATCGCTGGAGAGTGGTGCACCATGGTACTGTTCCGTTTCAAATCCACGCACGCATTTCTAAAAGTCGTACGACACTGTTTCTCCATTTCGGACGGATGTTGCACCTTGCACCGTTGATGTTGCACCCTGTAGATATCGATTATTCGGACGGCCGTAATGGCTCGTTTAGAGTTACGGGAGCCATAACCTGTCAAAATGAAGGCCTCGATGAGTTCTACGGCTTTGACAGCTTTCCGCCATCAACGGATAGATTAATGCCCAAAAAGGACAACCTGAATCTCAATCGGGTCTCATAAGTTTTTTACCCTTCGTTTTTTCGGCACGTGGATTTTTACGGTAAAACGGGATTACGGTGGCTGGTCTTCGATTTACCATCGCTGGAGTGTGGTGCACCATGGTATCCATGCACGCATTTCTAAAAGTCATACGGCACTGTTTCGCTATTTCGGACGGATGTTGTTCCTTGCACAGTGGATGTTGCACCCTGTAGATATCGATTATTGGACGGCCATAACTCCTGGCTCGTTTTGAGTTACGGGAGTCATAACCTATCAAAACGAAGGCCACGATGAGTTCTACGGCTTTGACAGCTTTCAGCCGTCAACGAATAGATTAATGCCCAAAAAGGACAACCCGAATCTCAATCGGGTCTCGTAAGCTTTTTGCCCTACGTTTTTTCGACACGTGGATTTTTACGGTAAAACGGGATTACCGTGGCTGGTCTTCGATTTACCAACGCTGGAGAGTGGTGAACCATGGTACTGTTCTGTTTCAAATCCACTCATGCATTTCTAAAAGTCGTACGACACTGTTTCGCCATTTCGGACGGATGTTGCACCTTGCACCGTTGATGTTGCACCCTGTAGAAATCGATTATTCGGACGGCCATAACTTCTGGCTCGTTTAGAGTTACGGGAGCCATAACTTGTCAAAACGAAGGCCTCGATGAGTTCTACGGCTTTGACAGCTTTCAGCCGTCAACGGATAGATTAATGCCCAAAAAGAACACTCGAATCTCAATCGGGTCTCGTAAGTTTTTTACCCTTGCTATTTTCGACACGTGGATTTTTACGGTAAAACGGGATTACCGTGGCTGGTCTTCGATTTACCATCGCTAGAGAGTGGTGCACCAAGGTACAGTTCCGTTTCAAATCCTTGCACGCATTTCTAAAAGTCGTAGGGCACTGTTTCGCCATTTCGGACGGATGTTGCACCTTGCACCGTGGATGTTGCACCCTGTAGATATTGATTATTCGGACGGCAATAACTTCTGGCTCGTTTAGAGTTACAGGGGCCATAACCTGTCAAACCAAGGCCTCGATGAGTTCAACGGCTTTGACAGCTTTCCGCCATCAACGGATAGATTAATGCCCAAAAAGGTCAACCCGAATCTCAATCGGGTCTCGCAAGTTTTTACCCTTCATTTTTTCGACACGTGGATTTTTACGGTAAAACGGGATTACGGTGGCTGGTCTTCGATTTACCATCGCCGGAGAGTGGGGCACCATGGTACTGTCCTGTTTCAAATCAATGCACGCATTTCTAAAAGTCGTACGGCACTGTTTCGCCATTTCGGACGGATGTTGCACCTTGCACCATGGATGTTGCACCCTGTAGATATCGATTATTCGGACGGCCATAACATCTGGCTCGTTAGAGATAGGGGAGCCATAACCTGTCAAAACGAAGGCCTCGATGAGTTCTACGGCTTTGACAGCTTTCAGCCGTCAACGGATAGATTAATGCCCAAAAAGGACAACCCGAATCTCAATCGGGTCTCGTAAGCTTTTTACCCTATGTTTTTTCGACACGTGGATTTTTACGGTAAAACGGGATTACCGTGGCTGGTCTTCGATTTACCATCGCTGGAGAGTGGTGCACCATGGTACTGTTCCGTTTCAAATCCACGCACGCATTTCTAAAAGTCGTACGACACTGTTTCTCCATTTCGGACGGATGTTGCACCTTGCACCGTTGATGTTGCACCCTGTAGATATCGATTATTCGGACGGCCGTAATGGCTCGTTTAGAGTTACGGGAGCCATAACCTGTCAAAATGAAGGCCTCGATGAGTTCTACGGCTTTGACAGCTTTCCGCCATCAACGGATAGATTAATGCCCAAAAAGGACAACCTGAATCTCAATCGGGTCTCATAAGTTTTTTACCCTTCGTTTTTTCGGCACGTGGATTTTTACGGTAAAACGGGATTACGGTGGCTGGTCTTCGATTTACCATCGCTGGAGTGTGGTGCACCATGGTATCCATGCACGCATTTCTAAAAGTCATACGGCACTGTTTCGCTATTTCGGACGGATGTTGTTCCTTGCACAGTGGATGTTGCACCCTGTAGATATCGATTATTGGACGGCCATAACTCCTGGCTCGTTTTGAGTTACGGGAGTCATAACCTATCAAAACGAAGGCCACGATGAGTTCTACGGCTTTGACAGCTTTCAGCCGTCAACGAATAGATTAATGCCCAAAAAGGACAACCCGAATCTCAATCGGGTCTCGTAAGCTTTTTGCCCTACGTTTTTTCGACACGTGGATTTTTACGGTAAAACGGGATTACCGTGGCTGGTCTTCGATTTACCAACGCTGGAGAGTGGTGAACCATGGTACTGTTCTGTTTCAAATCCACGCATGCATTTCTAAAAGTCGTACGACACTGTTTCGCCATTTCGGACGGATGTTGCACCTTGCACCGTTGATGTTGCACCCTGTAGAAATCGATTATTCGGACGGCCATAACTTCTGGCTCGTTTAGAGTTACGGGAGCCATAACTTGTCAAAACGAAGGCCTCGATGAGTTCTACGGCTTTGACAGCTTTCAGCCGTCAACGGATAGATTAATGCCCAAAAAGAACACTCGAATCTCAATCGGGTCTCGTAAGTTTTTTACCCTTCGTATTTTCGACACGTGGATTTTTACGGTAAAACGGGATTACCGTGGCTGGTCTTCGATTTACCATCGCTAGAGAGTGGTGCACCAAGGTACAGTTCCGTTTCAAATCCTTGCACGCATTTCTAAAAGTCGTAGGGCACTGTTTCGCCATTTCGGACGGATGTTGCACCTTGCACCGTGGATGTTGCACCCTGTAGATATCGATTATTCGGACGGCAATAACTTCTGGCTCGTTTAGAGTTACAGGGGCCATAACCTGTCAAACCAAGGCCTCGATGAGTTCAACGGCTTTGACAGCTTTCCGCCATCAACGGATAGATTAATGCCCAAAAAGGTCAACCCGAATCTCAATCGGGTCTCGCAAGTTTTTACCCTTCGTTTTTTCGACACGTGGATTTTTACGGTAAAACGGGATAACGGTGGCTGGTCTTCGATTTACCATCGCCGGAGAGTGGGGCACCATGGTACTGTCCTGTTTCAAATCCATGCACGCATTTCTAAAAGTTGTGCGGCACTTTTTCGCCATTTCGGACGGATGTTGCACCTTGCACCGTGAATGTTGCACCCTGTAGATATCGATTATTCGGACAGCCATAACTTCTGGCTCGTTTAGAGATACGGGAGCCATAACCTGTCAAAACGAAGGCCTCGATGAGTTCTACGGCTTTGACAGCTTTCAGCCGTCAACGGATAGATTAATGCCCAAAAAGGACAACCCGAATCTCAATCGGGTCTCGTAAGCTTTTTGCCCTACGTTTTTTCGACACGTGGATTTTTACGGTAAAACGGGATTACCGTGGCTGGTCTTCGATTTACCAACGCTGGAGAGTGGTGAACCATGGTACTGTTCTGTTTCAAATCCACGCATGCATTTCTAAAAGTCGTACGACACTGTTTCGCCATTTCGGACGGATGTTGCACCTTGCACCGTTGATGTTGCACCCTGTAGATATCGATTATTCGGACGGCCATAACTTCTGGCTCGTTTAGAGTTACGGGAGCCATAACTTGTCAAAACGAAGGCCTCGATGAGTTCTACGGCTTTGACAGCTTTCAGCCGTCAACGGATAGATTAATGCCCAAAAAGAACACTCGAATCTCAATCGGGTCTCGTAAGTTTTTTACCCTTCGTATTTTCGACACGTGGATTTTTACGGTAAAACGGGATTACCGTGGCTGGTCTTCGATTTACCATCGCTAGAGAGTGGTGCACCAAGGTACAGTTCCGTTTCAAATCCTTGCACGCATTTCTAAAAGTCGTAGGGCACTGTTTCGCCATTTCGGACGGATGTTGCACCTTGCACCGTGGATGTTGCACCCTGTAGATATCGATTATTCGGACGGCAATAACTTCTGGCTCGTTTAGAGTTACAGGGGCCATAACCTGTCAAACCAAGGCCTCGATGAGTTCAACGGCTTTGACAGCTTTCCGCCATCAACGGATAGATTAATGCCCAAAAAGGTCAACCCGAATCTCAATCGGGTCTCGCAAGTTTTTACCCTTCATTTTTTCGACACGTGGATTTTTACGGTAAAACGGGATTACGGTGGCTGGTCTTCGATTTACCATCGCCGGAGAGTGGGGCACCATGGTACTGTCCTGTTTCAAATCAATGCACGCATTTCTAAAAGTCGTACGGCACTGTTTCGCCATTTCGGACGGATGTTGCACCTTGCACCGTGGATGTTGCACCCTGTAGATATCGATTATTCGGACGGCCATAACGTCTGGCTCGTTAGAGATAGGGGAGCCATAACCTGTCAAAACGAAGGCCTCGATGAGTTCTACGGCTTTGACAGCTTTCAGCCGTCAACGGATAGATTAATGCCCAAAAAGGACAACCCGAATCTCAATCGGGTCTCGTAAGCTTTTTACCCTATGTTTTTTCGACACGTGGATTTTTACGGTAAAACGGGATTACCGTGGCTGGTCTTCGATTTACCATCGCTGGAGAGTGGTGCACCATGGTACTGTTCCGTTTCAAATCCACGCACGCATTTCTAAAAGTCGTACGACACTGTTTCTCCATTTCGGACGGATGTTGCACCTTGCACCGTTGATGTTGCACCCTGTAGATATCGATTATTCGGACGGCCGTAATGGCTCGTTTAGAGTTACGGGAGCCATAACCTGTCAAAATGAAGGCCTCGATGAGTTCTACGGCTTTGACAGCTTTCCGCCATCAACGGATAGATTAATGCCCAAAAAGGACAACCTGAATCTCAATCGGGTCTCATAAGTTTTTTACCCTTCGTTTTTTCGGCACGTGGATTTTTACGGTAAAACGGGATTACGGTGACTGGTCTTCGATTTACCATCGCTGGAGTGTGGTGCACCATGGTATCCATGCACGCATTTCTAAAAGTCATACGGCACTGTTTCGCTATTTCGGACGGATGTTGTTCCTTGCACAGTGGATGTTGCACCCTGTAGATATCGATTATTGGACGACCATAACTCCTGGCTCGTTTTGAGTTACGGGAGTCATAACCTGTCAAAACGAAGGCCACGATGAGTTCTACGGCTTTGACAGCTTTCAGCCGTCAACGAATAGATTAATGCCCAAAAAGGACAACCCGAATCTCAATCGGGTCTCGTAAGCTTTTTGCCCTACGTTTTTTCGACACGTGGATTTTTACGGTAAAACGGGATTACCGTGGCTGGTCTTCGATTTACCAACGCTGGAGAGTGGTGAACCATGGTACTGTTCTGTTTCAAATCCACGCATGCATTTCTAAAAGTCGTACGACACTGTTTCGCCATTTCGGACGGATGTTGCACCTTGCACCGCTGATGTTGCACCCTGTAGATATCGATTATTCGGACGGCCATAACTTCTGGCTTGTTTAGAGTTACGGGAGCCATAACTTGTCAAAACGAAGGCCTCGATGAGTTCTACGGCTTTGACAGCTTTCAGCCGTCAACGGATAGATTAATGCCCAAAAAGAACACTCGAATCTCAATCGGGTCTCGTAAGTTTTTTACCCTTCGTATTTTCGACACGTGGATTTTTACGGTAAAACGGGATTACCGTGGCTGGTCTTCGATTTACCATCGCTAGAGAGTGGTGCACCAAGGTACAGTTCCGTTTCAAATCCTTGCACGCATTTCTAAAAGTCGTAGGGCACTGTTTCGCCATTTCGGACGGATGTTGCACCTTGCACCGTGGATGTTGCACCCTGTAGATATCGATTATTCGGACGGCAATAACTTCTGGCTCGTTTAGAGTTACAGGGGCCATAACCTGTCAAACCAAGGCCTCGATGAGTTCAACGGCTTTGACAGCTTTCCGCCATCAACGGATAGATTAATGCCCAAAAAGGTCAACCCGAATCTCAATCGGGTCTCGCAAGTTTTTACCCTTCGTTTTTTTCGACACGTGGATTTTTACGGTAAAACGGGATTACGGTGGCTGGTCTTCGATTTACCATCGCCGGAGAGTGGGGCACCATGGTACTGTCCTGTTTCAAATCAATGCACGCATTTCTAAAAGTCGTAAGCACTGTTTCGCCATTTCGGACGGATGTTGCACCTTGCACCGTGGATGTTGCACCCTCTAGATATCGATTATTCGGACGGCCATAACTTCTGGCTCGTTAGAGATAGGGGAGCCATAACCTATCAAAACGAAGGCCTCGATGAGTTCTACGGCTTTGACAGCTTTCAACCGTCAACGGATAGATTAATGCCCAAAAAGGACAACCCGAATCTCAATCGGGTCTCGTAAGCTTTTTACCCTATGTTTTTTCGACACGTGGATTTTTACGGTAAAACGGGATTACCGTGGCTGGTCTTCGATTTACCATCGCTGGAGAGTGGTGCACCATGGTACTGTTCCATTTCAAATCCACGCACGCATTTCTAAAAGTCGTACGACACTGTTTCTCCATTTCGGACGGATGTTGCACCTTGCACCGTTGATGTTGCACCCTGTAGATATCGATTATTCGGACGGCCGTAATGGCTCGTTTAGAGTTACGGGAGCCATAACCTGTCAAAACGAAGGCCTCGATGAGTTCTACGGCTTTGACAGCTTTCCGCCATCAACGGATAGATTAATGCCCAAAAAGGACAACCTGAATCTCAATCGGGTCTCATAAGTTTTTTACCCTTCGTTTTTTCGGCACGTGGATTTTTACGGTAAAACGGGATTACGGTGGCTGGTCTTCGATTTACCATCGCTGGAGTGTGGTGCACCATGGTATCCATGCACGCATTTCTAAAAGTCATACGGCACTGTTTCGCTATTTCGGACGGATGTTGTTCCTTGCACAGTGGATGTTGCACCCTGTAGATATCGATTATTGGACGGCCATAACTCCTGGCTCGTTTTGAGTTACGGGAGTCATAACCTGTCAAAACGAAGGCCACGATGAGTTCTACGGCTTTGATAGCTTTCAGCCGTCAACGAATAGATTAATGCCCAAAAAGGACAACCCGTATATCTATCGGGTCTCGCAAGTTTTTACCCTTCGTTTTTTGGACACGTGGATTTTTACGGTAAAACGGGATTACCGTGGCTGGTCTTCGATTTACCATCGCTGGAGAGTGGTGCACCATGGTACGGTTCCGTTTCAGATCCATGCACGCATTTCTAAAAGTCATACGACACTGTTTCACCATTTTGAACGGATGTTGCACCTTGCACCGTGGATGTTGCACCCTGTAGATATCGATTATTCGGACGGCCATAACTTCTGGCTCGTTTAGAGTTACGGGAGCCATAACCTGTCAAAACGAAGGCCTCGATGAGTTCTACGGCTTTGACAGCTTTCCGCCATCAATGGATAGATTAATGCCCAAAAAGGACAACCTGAATCTCAATCGGGTCTCATAAGTTTTTTACCCTTCGTTTTTTCGGCACGTGGATTTTTACGGTAAAACGGGATTACCGTGGCCCGTCTTCGACTTCCCATCGCTGGAGAGTGGTGCACCATGGTACTGTTCCGTTTCAAATCCATGCACGCATTTCTAAAAGTCGTACCGCACTGTTTCGCCATTTCGGACGGATGTTGCACCTTGCACCGTGGATGTTGCACCCTGTAGATATTCATTATTCGGAAGGCCATAACTTGTGGCTCGTTTAGAGTTACGGGAGTCATAACCTGTCAAAACGAAGGCCTCGATGAGTTCTACGGCTTTGACAGCTTTCAGCCGTCAACGGATAGATTAATGCCCAAAAAGGACACCCGAATCTCAACTGGGTCTCGTAAGTTTTTTACCCTTCGTATTTTCGACACGTGGATTTCTACGGTAAAACGGGATTACCATGGCCGGTCTTCGATTTACCATCGCTAGAGAGTGGTGCACCAAGGTACAGTTCCGTTTTAAATCCATGCACGCATTTCTAAAAGTCGTAGGGCACTGTTTCGCCATTTCGGACGGATGTTGCACCTTGCACCGTGGATGTTGCACCCTGTAGATATCGATTATTCGGACGGCCATAACTTCTGGCTCGTTTAGAGTTACAGGGGCCATAACCTGTCAAAACGAAGGCCTCGATGAGTTCAACGGCTTTGACAGCTTTCCGCCATCAACGGATAGATTAATGCCCAAAAAGGTCATCCCGAATCTCAATCGGGTCTCGCAAGTTTTTACCCTTCGTTTTTTCGACACGTGGATTTTTACGGTAAAACGGGATTACGGTGGCTGGTCTTCGATTTACCATCGCCGTAGAGTGGGGTACCATGGTACTGTCCTGTTTCAAATCCATGCACGCATTTCTAAAAGTCGTACGACACTGTTTCGCCATTTCGGACGGATGTTGCACCATACACCGTGGATGTTGCACCCTGTAGATATCGATTATTCGGACGGCCATAACTTCTGGCTCGTTTAGAGATACGGGAGCCATAACCTGCCAAAACGAAGGCCTCGATGAGTTCTAAGGCTTTGACAGCTTTCAGCCGTCAATGGATAGATTAATGCCCAAAAAGGACAACCCGAATCTCAATCGGGTCTCGTAAGTTTTTTACCCTACGTTTTTTCGACACGTGGATTTTTACGGTAAAACGGGATTACCGTGGCTGGTCTTCGATTTACCATCGCTGGAGAGTGGTGCACCATGGTACTGTTCCGTTTCAAATCCATGCATGCATTTCTAAAAGTCGTACGACACTGTTTCGCCATTTCGGACGGATGTTGCACCTTGCACCGTGGATGTTGCACCCTGTAGATATCGATTATTCGGACGGCCATAACTTCTGGCTCGTTTAGAGTTACGGGAGCCATAACCTGTCAAAACGAAGGCCTCGATGAGTTCTACGGCTTTGACAGCTTTCCGCCATCAACGGATAGATTAATGCCCATAAAGGACAACCTGAATCTCAATCGGGTCTCATAAGTTTTTTACCCTTCGTTTTTTCGGCACGTGGATTTTTACGGTAAAACGGGATTACGGTGGCTGGTCTTCGATTTACCATCGCTGGAGTGTGGTGCACCATGGTATCCATGCACGCATTTCTAAAAGTCGTACGGCACTGTTTCACCATTTGGGACGGATGTTGCTCCTTGCACCGTGGATCTTGCACCCTGTAGATATCGATTATTTGGACGACCATAACTCTTGGCTCGTTTAGAGTTATGGGAGTCATAACCTGTCAAAACGAAGGCCTCGATGAGTTCTACGGCTTTGATAGCTTTCAGTCGTCAACGGATAGATTAATGCCCAAAAAGGACAACCCGAATCTCTATCGGGTCTCGCAAGTTTTACCCTTCGTTTTTTGGACACTTGGATTTTTACGGTAAAACGGGTTTACCGTGGATGGTCTTCGATTTACCATCGTTGGAGAGTGGTGCACCATGGTACTATTCCATTTCAAATCCATGCACGCATTTCTAAAAGTCGTACGACACTGTTTCGCCATTTCGGGCGGATGTTGCACCTTGCACCGTGGATGTTGCACCCTGTAGATATCGATTATTCGGACGGCCATAACTTCTGGCTCGTTTAGAGTTACGGGAGCCATAACCTGTCCAAACGAAGGCCTCGATGAGTTCTACGGCTTTGACAGCTTTCCACCATCAACGGATAGATTAATGCCCAAAAAGGACAACCTGAATCTCAATCGGGTCTCATAAGTTTTTTACCCTTCGTTTTTTCGGCACGTGGATTTTTACGGTAAAACGGGATTACAGTGGCTGGTCTTCGATTTACCATCGCTGGAGTGTGGTGCACCATGGTAATGTTCCGTTTCAAATCCATGCACGCATTTCTAAAAGTCGTACGGCACTATTTCACCATTTCGGACGGATGTTGCACCTTGCACCGTGGATGTTGCACCCTGCACCGTGGATGTTGATTATTCGGACGGCCCTAACTTTTGGCTCGTTTAGAGTTACGGGAGCCATAACCTGTAAAAACGAAGGCCTCGATGAGTTCTACGGCTTTGACAGCTTTCCGCCATCAACGGATAGACTAATGCCAAAAAAGGACAACCCGAATCTCAATCGTGTCTCGCAAGTTTTTACCCTTCGTTTTTTCGACACGTGGATTTTTACGGTAAAACGGGATTACGGTGGCTGGTCTTCGATTTACCATCGCCGGAGAGTGGGTCACCATGGTACTGTCCTGTTTCAAATCCATGCACGCATTTCTAAAAGTCGTACGGCACTGTTTGGCCATTTCGGACGGATGTTGCACCTTGCATCGTGGATGTTGCACCCTGTAGATATCGATTATTCGGACGGCCATAACTTCTGGCTCGTTTAGAGTTACGGGAGTCATAACCTGTCAAAACGAAGGCCTCGATGAGTTCTACGGTTTGACATCATTCAGCCGTCAACGAATAGATTAATGCCCAAAAAGGACAACCCGAATCTCAATCGGGTCTTGTAAGTTTTTTACTCTTCGTTTTTTCGACACGCGGATTATTACGGTAAAACGGGATTACCGTGGTTGGTCTTCGATTTACCATCGCTGGAGAGTGGTGCACCATGGTAATGTTCCGTTTCAAATCCATGCACGCATTTCTAAAAGTCGTACGGCACCGTTTTTCCATTTCGGACGGATGTTGCACCTTGCACCGTGGATGTTGCGCCCTGTAGATATTGATTATTCGGACGGCCATAACTTCTGGCTCGTTTAGAGTTACGGGAGCCATAACCTGTTAAAACGAAGGCCTCGATGAGTTCTACGGCTTTGACAGCTTTCAGCCATCAACGGATAGATTAATGCCGAAAAAGGACAACCCGAATCTCAATCGGGTCTCGTAAGTTTTTTACCCTTCGTTTTTTGGACACGTGGATTTTTACGTTAGAACGGTATTACCGTGGCTGGTCTTCGATTTACCATCGCTAGAGAGTGGTGCACCATGGTACTGTTCCGTTTCAAATCCATGCACGCATTTCTAAAAGTCGTACGGCACTGTTTCGCCATTTCGGACGGATGTTGCACCTTGCACCATGGATGTTGCACCTTGCACCATGGATGTTGCAACCTGTAGATATCGATTATTCGGATGGCCATAACTTCTGGCTCGTTTAGAGTTACAGGAGCCATAACCTGTCAAAACGAAGGCCTCGATGAGTTCTACGGCTTTGGCAGCTTTTCGCCATCAACGGATAGATTAATGCCCAAAAAGGTCAACCCGAATCTCAATCGGGTCTCGCAAGTTTTTACCCTTCGTTTTTTCGAGTGGATTTTTACGGTAAAACGGGATTATGGTGGCTGGTCTTCGATTAACCATCGCCGGAGAGTGGGGCACCATGGTACTGTCCTATTTCAAATCCATGCACGCATTTTTAAAAGTCGTACGGCATTGTTTCGCCATTTCGGACGGATGTTGCACCTTGCACCGTGGATGTTGCACCCTGTAGATATCGATTATTCGGACGGCCATAATTTCTGGCTCGTTTAGAGTTACAGGGGCCACAACCTGTCAAAACAAAGGCCTCGATGAGTTCAACGGCTTTGACAGCTTTTCGCCATCAACGGATAGACTAATGCCCAAAAAGGTCAACCCGAATCTCAATCGGGTCTCGTAAGTTTTTTACCCTACGTTTTTTCGACACGTGGATTATTACGGTAAAACGGGATTACCGTGGCTGGTCCTCGATTTACCATCGCTGGAGAGTGGTGCACCATGGTACAGTTCTGTTTCAAATCCATGCACGCATTTCCAAAAGTCGTATGGCACTGTTTGGCCATTTCGGACGGATGTTGCACCTTGCACCGTGGATGTTGCACCCTGTAGATATCGATTATTCGGACGGTCATAACTTCTGGCTCGTTTAGAGTTACGGGAGCCATAACCTGTCAAAACGAAGGCCTCGATGAGTTCTACGGCTTTGACAGCTTTCCACCATCAACGGATAGATTAATGCCCAAAAAGGACAACCTGAATCTCAATCGGGTCTCGTAAGTTTTTTACCCTTCGTTTTTTCGGCACGTGGATTTTTACGGTAAAACGGGATTACGGTGGCTGGTCTTCGATTTACCATCGCTGGAGTGTGGTGCACCATGGTACTGTTCCGTTTCAAATCCATGCACGCATTTCTAAAAGTCGTACGACACTGTTTCGCCATTTCGGACGGATGTTGCACCTTGCACCGTGGATGTTGCACCCTGTAGATATCGATTATTTGGACGGCCATAACTCCTGGCTTGTTTAGAGTTACGGGAGCCCTAACCAATCAAAACGAAGGCCTCGATGAGTTCTACGGCTTTGACAACTTTCAACCGACAACGGATAGACTAATCCCCAAAAAGGACAACCCGAATCTCAATCGGGTCTCGCAAGTTTTTACCCTTCGTTTTTTCGGCACGTGGATTTTTACGGTAAAACGGGATTACAGTGGCTGGTCTTCGATTTACCATCGCTGGAGTGTGGTGCACCATGGTAATGTTCCGTTTCAAATCCATGCACGCATTTCTAAAAGTCGTACGGCACTATTTCGCCATTTCGGACGGATGTTGCACCTTGCACCGTGGATGTTGCACCCTGTAGATATTGATTATTCGGACGGCCATAACTTCTGGCTCGTTTAGAGTTACGGGAGCCATAACCTGTAAAAACGAAGGCCTCGATGAATTCTACGGCTTTGACAGCTTTCCGCCATCAACGGATAGATTAATGCCAAAAAAGGACAACCCGAATCTCAATCGGATCTCGCAAGTTTTTACCCTTCGTTTTTTCGACACGTGGATTTTTACGGTAAAACGGGATTACGGTGGCTGGTCTTCGATTTACCATCGCCGGAGAGTGGGGCACCATGGTACTCTCCTGTTTCAAATCCATGCACGAATTTCTAAAAGTCGTACGGCACTGTTTGGCCATTTCGGACGGATGTTGCACCTTGCATCGTGGATGTTGCACCCTGTAGATATCGATTATTCGGACGGCCATAACTTCTGGCTCGTTTAGAGTTACGGGAGTCATAACCTGTCAAAACAAAGGCCTCGATGAGTTCTACGGTTTGACAGCATTCAGCCGTCAACGGATAGATTAATGCCCAAAAAGGACAACCCGAATCTCAATCGGGTCTTGTAAGTTTTTTACTCTTCGTTTTTTCGACACGCGGATTATTACGGTAAAACGGGATTACCGTGGTTGGTCTTCGATTTACCATCGCTGGAGAGTGGTGCACCATGGTAATGTTCCGTTTCAAATCCATGCACGCATTTCTAAAAGTCGTACGGCACTGTTTCACCATTTCGGACGGATGTTGCACCTTGCACCGTGGATGTTGCACCCTGTAGATATTGATTATTCGGACTGCCATAACTTCTGGCTGGTTTAGAGTTACGGGAGCCATAACCTGTCAAAACGAAGGCCTCGATGAGTTCTACCGCTTTGACAGCTTTCAGCCGTCAACGGATAGATTAATGCCGAAAAAGGACAAACCCGAATCTCAATCGGGTCTCGTAAGTTTTTTACCCTTCGTATTTTCGACACGTGGATTTTTACGGTAAAACGGTATTACTATGGCTGGTCTTCGATTTACCATCGCTAGAGAGTGGTGCACCATGGTACAGTTCCGTTTCAAATCCATGCACGCGTTTCTAAAAGTCGTACGGCACTGTTTCGCCATTTCGGACGGATGTTGCACCTTGCACCATGGATGTTGCACCCTGTAGATATCGATTATTCGGACGGCCATAACTTCTGGCTCGTTTAGAGTTAGAGGAGCCAGAACCTGTCAAAACGAAGGCCTCGATGAGTTCTATGGCTTTGACAGCTTTCCGCCATCAACGGATAGATTAATGCCCAAAAAGGTCAACCCGAATCTCAATCGGGTCTCGCAAGTTTTTACCCTTCGTTTTTTCGACACGTGGATTTTTACGGTAAAACGGGATTATGGTGGCTGGTCTTCGATTTACCATCGCCGGAGAGTGGGGCACCATGGTACTGTCCTATTTCAAATCCATGCACGCATTTTTAAAAGTCATACGGCACTGTTTCGCCATTTCGGACGGATGTTGCACCTTGCACCGTGGATGTTGCATCCTGTAGATATCGATTATTCGGACGGCCATAACTTCTGGCTCGTTTAGAGTTACAGGGGCCATAACCTGTCAAAACGAAGGCCTCGATGAGTTCAACGGCTTTGACAGCTTTCCGCCATCAACGGATAGATTAATGCCTAAAAAGGTCAACCCGAATCTCAATCGGGTCTCGTATGTTTTTTACCCTTCGTTTTTTCGACACGTGGATTTTTACGGTAAAACGGGATTACCGTGGCTGGTCTTCGATTTACCATCGCTGGAGAGTGGTGCACCATGGTACTGTTCCGTTTCAAATTCATGCATGCATTTCTAAAAGTCGTACGGCACTGTTTCGCAATTTCGAACGGATGTTGCACCTTGCACCGTGGATGTTGCACCATGTATATATCGGTTATTCGGACGGCCATAACTTTTGGCTCGTTTAAAGTTACGGGAGCAATAACCTGTCACAACGAAGGCCTCGATGAGTTCTATGGCCTTGACAACTTTTAGCCCTCAACGGATAGATTAATGCCCAAAAAGGACAACCCGAATCTCAATCGGGTCTCGCAAGTTTTTACCCTTCGTTTTTCGACACGTGGATTTTTACGGTAAAACGGGATTACGGTGGCTGGTCTTTTATTTACCATCGCTGGAGAGTGGTGCACCATGGTACTTGTTTGCGTAAAAAATGGTCACAAACACCCAATACCGTGAAAGCACCAGTGTATGAATATAAATCAGCGATATTCAAACACAAATCACAGATCTCAGCAAATAACCCAAATACGTTTGAACAAAAGATGGGCAAACAACTCCAAGTTGTATGATTTAGTTGATTCTATGTTGTTCGTAATGATTTAGGTGGTTTATGCAAATACGTAAAAAGCAGGGACTGAACTGTAAAAGACACACAGGTTTATAGTGGTTCGGCCAAAATGTGCCTACGTCCACTTTATATGTTATTCTCCTTTTCCAATCTGATTACGAGTACAAAGCTTGTAGTACAAATGTATGAAAGTTGTTTGAAAGTTCCTTCCGGGTTTGAGCTCTCTGACTTCTCTCCCATTGTTGTACCCCTGCCCCTTTATTTATAGAGTCATGCTGGGGGCGGAGGTCTTGGATGTATATAGCTGCTGGTGGGCTTGGGCTGATGCAATCTGGCCTTGCAGCATTCTGGTTCGGCGGCGTCTTGGTTCGGCAGTGAGTGGTAACATGGGTGATTCGGCAGGTAGTGGAGATAGGGGTTCGGTGGTAGGTTGGACCGGTGGTAGCGTGGAGATGGAGCTGGACCGGTGGTTGGTTCGGTAGTATGGTAGGTAGAGGAGGTTGGTTCGGCAGTAGTTAGTCCGGCAGCTGGTTCGGTATGGTTGGTTCGGTAGGTAGTGGAGACAAGGGTGATTCGGCAGTGGAATGGAGGCAGGGGTGATTCGGCAGTGGCGTGGAGAGGTGGTGGTTCGGTGAGGGTACTACCGAATGGAGCTTATAGAATGTCGAATGACCCCTTCATATTCGAGAATGCCGAATGAGCCTTCGGATCCGAGAATGCCGAATGAACCAGGGGGAGTTCGAATACCGAACGAACTCTTGCCTCGCTTCCAATCGATTTTCAATCCCGACATCCATCATTCCTTGCCAGTTTGTTGATATTCTAGTTTTGACCAAAAAATGGGATAACACTTTGCCCCCCAAAACATGCCTTGTGATAACAAGGCGTGTTTTGAATAGTTCCGAATCCAATATCCAAGGTCCATAGCCATATCGGCAGAGTAGATCATCCTTGACTGCTCCGAGTCGATATCCAATTCCAAATCCAATAACCAAAGCTTGGGCCAATTCCATGTCCATCCGTACTCGACAACCGAGCCCCAAACCATCCTTATCCAATAGCCAATAACCGAATCCAGGACCTCTCTGGGTCGATATCCAAATCCATAACCTCTCCAGGCTCTTGCCAAGCGCAATCCACACCTGACGGTCGTGATCCAGTGTCCCTAGACGTTAAGCTAGCCTCCTCGTGTTCTTGTCGAGCGTAATCCACACATGACGACCTTGGTCCAATGTCCCTGGATGTTGAGCTAACCTCTCCGGGTTCTTGCCAAGTGCAATTCACACTTGACGATCTTGGTCCAGTGTCCCTGGACGTTGAGCTAACCTCTCCGAGTTCTTGCCAAGCGTAATCCACACATGACGACCTTGGTCCAGTGCCCCTGGATGTTGAGCTAACCTCTCCGAGTTCTTGCCAAGCGCAATTCACACTTGACGATCTTGGTCCAGTGTCCCTGGACGTTGAGCTAACCTCTCCGAGTTCTTGCCAAGCGTAATCCACACTTGACGACCTTGGCCCAGTGTCCCTGGGCACTGTACAATGCCATGGCTTAAGTCCTAAGCCGAATCCTGGTCTCTCCGGACCCTTGCCGAGCATAGTCCATACTCGACGACCTGAAAATAACAATTGATAATATAGGGCCTAAGTCCTAGGCCGAATCCTGGTCACTCCGGACCCTTGCCGAGCATAGTCCATACTCGACGACCTGAATGAGTCAATTTACCATGTTCGGGCAAAGCGACTCACCCCTTGCCAGGCATAATCCATACCCGACGACCGTTTATCAAAAATCAGATAAAAATCTAATCAAAATCCAATCCAAAATCCAAATCCAAAATCCAAATCCGAAAATCCAAATCCAGAATCCAAATTCAAAATCCAAATCCAAAACCAGAAAACTAGAAATCCAAATCAGCATCCAAAGTTGAAAATAATCGTCCAGAGGAAAATCCAAATCAAAAGGCGAGAAAAACCAGGAGCTCAATCCAAGCTCCAAAACCGAAAACCAAAAAGAAAAGCAGTGTCCAATCCAAAAGAAAAAGATAAATTTCACAAACCATAGCATCGCAGCTTATTATCATTCAGAGCATGCCTAGGGGCCATCTCCGTTCCCGTACATGTGTAAATGACTTGGTTGCTTGCCAATAGTTTGCTACTTATTTCATATTAACCTGGTCAAGGGACGATCAACCGACCATCATTCCTGGGCCTCCCACCATCGTAGCTTGAGGCAGGCGGCGGTTGCTCCTGCCTCGCTGTTGCATTCCGAGGTCCAACATATTGTGGCAGCTGTCCATTCCTCACATGCTCCTCAATTATGTCCTTTAAGTGCCTGCAGCTGTTGGCGTCGTGTCCATCCAAATCGTGGAAGAGACAGTGCCTTCCCGATGTCCTTTCCCGTTCTGTTGGTTCTCTCCTAGCCGGCCTCCGGTAGTGAAGGCGATTTCGAGTATCCAGGTATATCCGCTCTAGTGTCTCGTTCAATCCTGTGTATGTGGAAAACTTTGGATCCTTCCATTGCTTCCTAGCATTTCCAGAATCACCGTCCAACTTCCTTTTTCCTTTGTCTTTATCCGAACCATTGCTGGATGGTCCTCCCACCTCAACAGCATTAACCTTTTTCAATTTTAAATCCGTACTCGCATCTTCTTGTCGAAGGAACCTTTCTGCCTCATGAAAGAATTCGTCGAGATTCCGTGGGGGATCTCGTATCAGAGATACCTTGAAATCCGAGTTCTCCCTGACTTCTGATACTGCTGCCATTGAAACCATCGATGGATCGGGCCGATCCACCGAAGCAACTGCGGCACTGAATCGAGTTAGAAAAGCTCTAAGCGATTCATCCATCCTTTGCCTTACCGATGTCAATGTCATCACGTTCTTCGGTCTCTTGACATGAACCCGAAACTGTCCCAAAAACCTTTCCACCAAGTCCTGATAGATCCTTCTTCCAGCTGCCTGAACCACATCGCAGCTAAGTCCGTCAAGTACAAAGGGAAGCATCGGGCCATCACCTCCTCTGATGCCCCCAGCACCTCCATGTGTCTGGTGTATCTCATCAAGTGATCCGTAGGGTCTTCCTTGCCATTGTATACCTCCACGCTAGGTAGCTTGAACTTAGGTGGATTCTGAGCCATCCTTATTTCCCGAGTGAACGGACTCCTGTTTACTCCTTCCAAGTCTCCGTTGGTCAAACCACCTCGCACAGTCTTCCTGATTATATCTACCAATCCGCCGTTGTCTGTCGGAGGTTGCCCCCGAGGGAACTCCGGTACATACTCTTCATGTAGCTCGTTAGTAGCAACGCTGGTTCTAGCCTGTTGAACTCCTTCCAAAGGTTCTCCTGTGTTGAATCCTGTGGGCCTGCCCCCAAGCCCTTGTTGATTGCCACCTGGCTCCGTATCCTGTCCTTCATTGGGTTCCGTAACCCTAGCTTCTTGTCCTGCATCCCAAGCTGTTGTAGCTGTTCCTAAGTTCTGCATCCGTGCAGCTCTCATTTGCTCCAAGAAAGTTTGCATCATTTCCTGTTGACTTTTCAACAACCTCTCTTGCAGTGAATTTGTTATGGCTTCCATTTCATCCCGGGTTATGTAGATCGAAGCCGGTCCTTCCTCACCTCCGGAGGATGCTTGTTGACTTCCTCCTTGTTGGCTTCTCTCAGCCCTTAGCCTTCTACTGTTTTGCCTAGTCATTGTCTTCCAAATCCAA
This sequence comes from Allium cepa, assembly GCA_030765085.1. NCBI lineage: Eukaryota > Viridiplantae > Streptophyta > Magnoliopsida > Asparagales > Amaryllidaceae > Allium > Allium cepa. The sequence goes on from CM060930.1 coordinate 250,019,905, forward strand.
GCTTCTATCCGATGTAGCGGGTGCTGGTCCCTCTCAATGAAAGCACCAAAATGTTTGCGTAAAAAATGGTCACAAACACCCAATACCGTGAAAGCACCAGTGTATGAATATAAATCAGCGATATTCAAACACAAATCACAGATCTCAGCAAATAACCCAAATACGTTTGAACAAAAGATGGGCAAACAACTCCAAGTTGTATGATTTAGTTGATTTTATGTTGTTCGTAATGATTTAGGTGGTTTATGCAAATACGTAAAAAGCAGGGACTGAACTGTAAAAGACACACAGATTTATAGTGGTTCGGCCAAAATGTGCCTACGTCCACTTTATATGTTATTCTCCTTTTCCAATCCGATTACGAGTACAAAGCTTGTAGTACAAGTGTATGAAAGTTGTTTGAAAGTTCCTTCCGGGTTTGAGCTCTCCGACTTCTCTCCCATTGTTGTACCCCTGCCCCTTTATTTATAGAGTCATGCTGGGGGCGGAGGTCTTGGATGTATATAGCTGCTGGTGGGCTTGGGCTGATGCAATCTGGCCTTGCAGCATTCTGGTTCGGTAGCATCTTGGTTCGGCGGTGAGTTGTAACATGGGTGATTCGGCAGGTAGTGGAGATAGGGGTTCGGTGGTAGGTTGGACCGGTGGTAGCATGGAGATGGAGCTGGACCGGTGGTTGGTTCGGTAGTATGGTAGGTAGAGGAGGTTGGTTCGGCAGTAGTTAGTCCGGCAGCTGGTTCGGTATGGTTGGTTCGGTAGGTAGTGGAGACAAGGGTGATTCGGCAGTGGAATGGAGGCAGGGGTGATTCGGCAGTGGCGTGGAGAGGTGGTGGTTCGGTGAGGGTACTACCGAATGGAGCTTATAGAATGCCGAATGGCCCCTTCATATTCGAGAATGCTGAATGAGCCTTCGGATCCGAGAATGCCGAATGAACCAGGTGGAGTTCGAATACCGAACGAACTCTTGCCTCGCTTCCAATCGATTTTCAATCCCGACATCCATCATTCCTTGCCAGTTTGTTGATATTCTAGTTTTGACCAAAAAATGGGATAACGGTACTGTTCCATTTCAAATCCATGCACGCATTTCTAAAAGTCGTACGATACTGTTTCGCCATTTCGGTCGGATGTTGCACCTTGCACCGTGGATGTTGCACCCTGTAGATATCGACCATTCGGATGGCTATAACCTCTGGCTCGTTTTGAGTTACGGGAGCCATAACCTGTCAAAACGAAAGCCTCGATGAGTTCTACGGCTTTGACTGCTTTCAGCCGTCAACGGATAGATTAATGCCCAAAAAGGACAACCCGAATCTCAATCGGGTCTCGCAAGTTTTTACCCATCGTTTTTTCGACACGTGGATTTTTACGGTAAAACGGGATTACCGTGGCTGTTCTTCAATTTACCATCGCAGAAGAGTGGTGCACCATGGTACTGTTCTGTTTTAAATCCATGCACACATTTCTAAAAGTCGTACGACACTGTTTCGCCTTTTCGGACGGATGTTGCACCCTGTAGATATCGATTATTCGGACGGCCATAACTTCTGGCTCGTTTAGAGTTACGGGAGCAATAACCTATCAAAACGAACGACTCGATGAGTTCTACGGCTCTGACAGCTTTCAGCCATCAACGGACAGATCAATGCCCAAAAAGGACAACCCGAATCTCAATCGGGTCTCGTAAGTTTTTTACCATTCGTTTTTTTGACACGTGGATTTTTACGGTAAAACGGGATTGCCGTGGCTGGTCTTCGATTTACCATCGCTGGAGAGTGGTGCACCATGGTACTGTTCTTTTTCAAATCCATGCACGCATTTCTAAAAGTCGTACGGCACTGTTTCGCCATTTCGGACGGATATTGCACCTTGCACCGCGGATGTTGCACCTTGTAGATATCGATTATTCGAACGATCATAACTTCTGGCTCGTTTAGAGTTACGGAGCCATAACCTGTCAGAACGAAGGCCTCGATGAGTTCTACGGCTTTGACAGCTTTCAGCCGTCAACGAATGGATTAATGCCCAAAAAGGGCAACCCGAATCTCAATCGGGTCTCGTAAGTTTTTTACCCTTCGTTTTTTCGACACGTGGATTTTTACGGTAAAACGGGATTACTGTGGCTGGTCTTCGATTTACCATCGCTGGAGAGTGGTGCACCAGGGTACTGTTCCGTTACAAATCCATGCATGCATTTCTAAAAGTCGTACGACACTGTTTCTCCATTTCGGACGGATGTTGCACCATGCACCGTGGATGTTGCACCCTGTAGATATTAATTATTCAAACGGCCATAACTTCTGGCTCGTTTAGAGTTACGGGAGCCATAACCTGTCAAAACGAAGGCCTCGATGAGTTCTACGGCTTTGACGCCTTTCAGCCGTCAACGGATAGATTAATGCCCAAAAAGGAGAACCCGAATCTCAATCGGGTCTCGTAAGTTTTTTACCCTTCGTTTTTTTCGACACGTGGATTTTTACGGTAAAACGGGATTACCGTGGCTGGTCTTCGATTTACCACCGCTGGAGAGTGGTGCGCGATAGTACTATTCTGTATAAAATCCATGCACGCATTTCTAAAAGTCGTACGGCACTGTTTCACCATTTCGGACGGATGTCGCACCTTGCACCGTGGATGTTGCACCCTGTAGATATTGATTATTCGGGCGGCCATAACTTTTGGCTCGTTTAGAGTTACGGGAGCCATAACCTGTAAAAACGAAAGCCTCAATGAGTTCTACGGCATTGACAGCTTTTCGCCATCAACGGATAGATTAATGCCAAAAAAGGACAACCCGAATCTCAATCGGGTCTCGCAAGTTTTTACCCTTCGTTTTTTCGACACGTGGATTTTTACGGTAAAACGGGATTACGGTGGCTGGTCTTCGATTTACCATCGCCGGAGAGTGGGGCACCATAGTACTGTCTTGTTTCAAATCCATGCACGCATTTCTAAAAGTCGTACGACACAGTTTCGCCATTTCGGACGGATGTTGCACCTTGCACCGTGGATGTTGCACCCTGTAGATATTGATTATTTGGACGGCCATAACTTCTGGCTCGTTTAGAGTTACGGGAGCCATAACCTGTCAAGACGAAGGCCTCGATGAGTTCTACGGCTTTGACAGCTTTCGGCCATCAACGGATAGATTAATGCCCAAAAAGGACAACCCGAATCTCAATCGGGTCTCGTAAGTTTTTTACCCTTCGTTTTTTTCTACCCGTGGATTTTTACGGTAAAACGGGATTACCGTGGCTGGCCTTCAATTTACCATCGCTGGAGGGTGGTGCACCATGGTACAGTTCCGTTTCAAGTCCACGCATGCATTTCTAAAAGTCGTACGGTACTTTTTCGCCATTTCGGATGGATGTTGCACCTTGCACCGTGGATGTTGCACCCTGTAGATATTGATTATTTGGATGACCATAACTTCTGCCTCGTTTAGAGTTACGGGAGCCATAACCTGTCAAGACGAAGGCCTCGATGAGTTCTACGGCTTTGATAGCTTTCGGCCATCAACGGATAGATTAATGCCCAAAAAGGACAGCCCGAATCTCCATCGGGTCTCGTAAGTTTTTTACCCTTCGTTTTTTTCGACACCTGAATTTTTACGGTAAAACGGGATTACCGTGGCTGGTCTTCGATTTACCATCGCTGGAGAGTGGTGCACCATGGTACTGTTCCGTTTCAAATCCACGCACGCATTTCTCAACGTCGTACGGCACTGTTTCGCCATTTCTAACGGATGTTGCACCTTGCACCGTGGATGTTGCACCCTGTAGATATCGACTATTCGGACGGCCATAACTTTTGGCTCGTTTAGAGTTACGGGAGCCATAACCTGTCAAAACGAAGGCCTCGATGAGTTCTACGGCTTTGACGGCTTTCAGCCGTCAACGGATATATTAATGCCCAAAAAGGACAACCCGAATCTCAATCGGGTCTCGTAAGTTTTTTACCCTTCGTTTTTTTTCGACACGTGGATTTTTACGGTAAAACGGGATTACCGTGGCTGGTCTTCGATTTACCACCGCTGGAGAGTGGTGCACGATAGTACTGTTCTGTTTCAAATCCATGCATGCATTTCTAAAAGTCGTACGACACTGTTTCACCATTTCGGACGGATGTTGCACCTTGCACCGTGGATGTTGCACCCTGTAGATATTGATTATTCAGGCGGCCATAACTTCTGGCTCGTTTAGAGTTACGGGAGCCATAACCTATCAAAACAAAGGCCTCGAAGAGTTCTACGGCTTTGACAGCTTTCAGCCGTCAATGGATAGATTAATGCCCAAAAAGGACAACCCGAATCTCAATCGGGTCTAGTAAGTTTTTTACCCTTCGTTTTTTTCTACGCGTGGATTTTTACGGTAAAACGGGTGTTGGGCGGATTCTCGCCCAGTAGGCCACGAGACCGTGAAGCGTCATATCCCATGCACATTCGAAACCAACAGGCACAGTAGGCGTCATCTCCTTGCACTCAAGTGCTCATGTCCATTCGGTACCTCCTTGTACCAGGGTCCATTCGGCATCCATGAACCCATGTCCATTCGGCTCTCTCCTCTCATGTCCATTCGGCACCAGCTCAACGCCGGACCACACAATGCCGGTCCAATACTTCCACTCCACTACCGGATCAACCCCCTACCGAGCCAACCTCATTCGGTCCCCCACTCCATTCGGCATAGCCGGTCCAAGCCCCGCCGAATACCACCACCGGACCACACTATTGCCGAACCACCTTCTCATCACATCTCCACCGAACCAATGCAACATCTCCTGCTCCATACCGGTCCAACTTATGACCGGACCAACACATACCCTACTCAATACCGATCCACACCCTACCAGACCAGCGCCACTCCAAATTCCATGCCGAATGAAGCTCCGCCGAACCAGAACGCTGCCAGGCCAGATTGCTCCAGCCCGGGCCCGCTGGCAGCTATATACATCCAAGACCCCTGCCCCCTACCTCACTCTATAAATAGAGGGGCAGGGGTACAACAATGGCAGAGAAGTTTGAGAGCTCAAGCAAGGAAGGAACTTTCAAACTACTTTCATACACCTGTATACAAAGCATTGTACTTGTAATCTGGAAGAAGAAAGATAATAACATATAAAGTGGACGTAGGCACATTCTGGCCGAACCACTATAAATCTGCGTGTCTTTTACATTTCAGCCCTTACTTTTCTCATATTTACATACTTATCTAAAATCATTGAAAATCACACATACTCAACTAAAATAATACGACTTGGAGGTGTTTGTCCATTTTTTGTGCAAACATTTTTGGTGCTTTCATTGAGAGTTGAACTCGAAGCTTCAGCTTCTCCCACTCAACCTTCTTCCTCATAACGACGTTCGTCGCTTAGAAATCATGCCTTCCAAGCAACGGAAGGATGTTAACAAAGGAAAGAACATCGCAACTAGCAGTCTTCCGGATCCAGTAGCCCCAGATCAAGAGGATCATCCAATTTCAACAGCAGCACCAGATGGATACCAGGCAAATCTGATAGCTCCTGCCACCGAACAACCAATAACTAGGGCAGATCTAGACAGAGTTGTGGCTGAAGTAACCAACCGCTTCACATCCCAACAAGAAGCTTTAGTGGACCAACTTATGTCACGCTTAAGGGATGCTGAAGAATCCAACCGCAACACTGAATCATGGGATGAGTCTCAATCTGGAGGATCTCGGAGACAGCAAAGGTCATCTGGACGAGATAGATCCCGCAGGGAAGAACTAAGCTCATTTTTGTCCGCTCCAAGTTCTGACGAACGAATGGCACGATTATTCAGAGAGTGTGTCCAACGAGAGCAAAGGGACCGGGGGATAGGCGCTAGGGTCACCAGCCCCTTTACCCGAAATATCGAAACTACCATCGCCCCCCGGGAATGGAAAATGCCAACCATGGAACCTTACAAAGGAACTTCCGACCCCATCGTACACTTACAGAGATACACCCAGCATATGCTCATGAGTGGAGCAACAGAAGGAGTATTATGTAAATGCTTTCCGCTATTCCTAGCAGATCTAGCTACCTCCTGGTTCTGCCATCTACCCCGAGGATCCATCAGCTCATGGGAGATGTTGAAAGAAAGGTTTATTAGCCAGTTCCTCATCCATGTGGAACAACCCAAGGATGCTTATTCTCTATCCAATATCAAACAGAAATCCGGAGAGACGCTGCAACAATATCTAACACGGTTCAACGCCACAGCAGCAACAGTTCAAGATGCCAATGAGAAACTTATCCTAACGGCCCTTTGTAGTGGCGTGCATCCGGATACCAAGTTTGCTAGGAGGTTAACAAAAGATAAACCAGCTACGTTACCTGACTTCTTCCATGAAGCTGGGAAGTATATGAGGCTTGAAAACGCTACCGCTAAAAGACAGTCAGGACAACAGGCTAAGACTACCCATGGCGACACTCCCGCTGCAACAAAGGACGTTTGAAGAAATGACTCTAGAGATAACGCTGGGGGCAAGAAGGGAGGAAAGCGTTTATATCAACCAGGACAGAGATTTGACTCTTGCCCCCCTCCCTTGCTTTAAACTTTGTCCTGGATGGCTAGAAGGATGTTTTTAATCATTTCACCAAATGGGTGGAAGCGGACCCTTTAAAATAAAATATCTTTGGCATAAATTATCAACTTCTTACATAAATTATCAACTTCTTGATCAAAAAATATTCTATGCAGGTACGGAGTCCCACTCAAGATCATATCAAACAACGGACTCCAGTTTGACAACAAAGAGTTTACCAACCGATGCCAAGAGCACATAATTCACAAAAGCTTCTCATCTGTAGCTTATCCTCAGGCAAACGGACAAGTCAAAGCTGTCAACAGAATTCTCAAAACCCTAACCAAGAAGAAGCTTGAAAAGTCAAAAGGCGCTTGGGTGGACGAACTTCCTACGGCACCCTGGGCCTGCCGCACCTCTCATAGAACATCAACGGGGCATACTCCTTTCTCTTTGGCATACAGATTGGAGGCCATGCCCCCAGTTGAAACTGTAGCGCCATCTCACCATGGGACCCACTGCAACCCAGAAGAAAACGAAGAACTCCTCCTCATGTCTTTGGATCTGATTGAGGAGAGGAGAAACGATGCAACACTTAAAAGCAGAAGCCCACAAGCAAAAAGTGGCAGCACAATGCAACTCCAAAATCAAGCATCGCAGCTTACAAGAGGGAGATCTTATCCTCATGCGGATCCTCCCGCAACACCGAATCATGGACCGAGTCCCAATCTGGAGGATCTGTGAGACAACAATGACCTTTCTTCTTCGAAGAGGTTAATAAAGAAATGGTCATGGTAGGAGCCGAGCCCGGACTCAGCCCGAATTCCGACCTGAGGAAACACTTGGAACCAAACCCAACGGGGGAGGTGCCAGGCAGGGGTCGGATATAGCTGAGCCTGTCATGCTACCTAACCATGAAAGCACCAGTAGACGGACCATATGAAATTCATCAAGATCTTCACAACAACGGAGCTTATATTTTGTCAACAGTGGACGGAGTGGTGTTCCAGAGGGCTTGGAACATCCGACACCTCCGTCGATACTTTGCTTAACACGTACCGCCCATATGAAGCGTATTAACACGGTGGACGTAGGCATTATCGTGCCGAACCACTTTAAAAATCTTATCTCTTGTTACCTTGTGCCTTCATATCTTGGCTGCTTGTTAAGCTTTATCCCTTTCTGTTGAACAAAATCCTATGGCATCTCCACTCAAGATGCACCGCGGCCTCATCTGGACTAGGCCTAACAGGTACGCTACGATTCTATGCACTCGCCAATGAGACACTTTTGCTCCAGCATCCCTCTGCTGCGGGTTAACTCATTGTGCGCCTGCCCTCAAAGCCAACTGTAATGAGCCGATTATAAGTCATCATAAAGGCCGACTATAGCCGATGGCAGCTCATTACGGCGTTCGGCTCGCCGGTAACTGTGAACCTACTTTAAGCCCCAACATAAGGTGTGGCCAGCCAGGGGTAGTTCACGGCCAACGGCACCCACGCTAGCCGGCCACGGTAAATCGAATAATACCCACGATTACGGACCATAATGGTTCGGGTAGTTACCGTGCGCGATCTCGGCTCCGATGTGTCTTAAGTGCGGCTGTGGTAAAAAAGAAAACTCCCCGCGGAGGCGTAAGATGGGTGACAAATGTCTCCAAGACCCACAGCTAGGGAAAGTGACTACAAAACCCGTTTGCCACGAACTTAAGCACATCGACGGCCTTCCGTGACTGGAAGTTTTACTTTTACTATATTTCCATTTCATTTAAATATTTTTCTCCTATCCTGTATAACAAACTCTAAAGTACAGGAAACCAAATAGGAAGCATTCACTCATGAGGCTCTAAGCCTGCATGCTGGGTAGCAGGGCGCTCTGCTATACCCGTGAACAGTTACACAAGACACTCAAAGCTACCGCCTGCGAATAAAACATAAAGGGCGGTACTCTCTTCTCTTGTACATAAATGCGTAACTATAACTTATTCATACACTGACATTGCAAAACGTGAAATTATATTTCAAGCAAAAACTTAACATCAAACACAAGTGGAATCACAGGCATATACATAATTATACTTCTCACACAGCACATAAAGATAGCAACAACATTTGAACATGACAAAATCAGCTTATATTATAAGATCACACGAAGTTATTCTTTGCAAATAATTTTATTACAGTTGCATATCAAAGACTAACATGAACAGTGATAAAAAAGAAACAAAAAGATGGCAGATGCATCCACACTCCATCACCAACTCCCCCAGCCTACTTAGCCGCAGGATCGGAGCCCCCAGCATGTGGATCTGAAGTCCCACCTGTCCAGATCAGAAGAGGAATTCATTAAACGAACGATCAAGTTATGAAAACACGAAAAGAAAAGAAAGGGAAAAGAATAACTCACCAGCATCCGCCGCTTGATCCTCATCATCCAACTGCACGCCCGCTTCCTCTGCAGCGAGTAGCCGCATCCCCTCCTTCACCGCCGCTTGCTCCTCCTTTGAGAACTGAGCAGTAACCGCACTCAAGTTGAAAGCCTCTCCGCCTTCCTTACCCGCATTCACCCTGGCCTCCTCTAAAGCCTGGAGATACACCTTGGCCATGACCCGAGGGTAATCGTCCATCCAAGACAAGCCGCCCTCCTTCCAAGTGTGGAAGTACATATCCTGCAACATCTCATCCATCATCCCCTCGTTTTCCTCAAACTCCCTCACCCGGGCCTCGGAAGCTTGCAACTTGGTGATGGCGACGTCCCTCTCTGATTGGTATCTCAAGCAGTCAGCCTGGAGTGACCTCCTCATTTCCTCTTCCTTCAACTTGAGGGACCTCCTCATCTCCTCCATCTCCTCCTTCAACTCGGCCTGAGCCATCTCCGCAGCCTCGAGCCTCCCTGACAACTCCTCTACCCGCTCGAGATCCGCATTTCGAACCTCATCCACCGTTGCGATAGCTATGTTAATCCGTTCCCTGCAAGCGACCTCCATCTTCCGTAATTCCGCCCTACTGGCCTTCTCCATGGTCTCTTTCAGACGCTTGGAGGCTTCCTCATGCTGGGAAATCTGGATGGCTTGGTCGGCGAGTTGCTTGGCCTGATCGGCAACCTTTAACCTCAACCGAATGTTAGCACTCCCGATCTCTTCCCCGGCCTTGACCAACTTAGCATGATGCTCCATTAACTTCTTGGTCTCTGCGGCCACCCGGTCGATATTAGCCTTGGCCTCATCCCCCATGGTGACTACCCGTGTAGTAAGTAAATCAAGATCTAAAGATTTGGCCTCGTCCAGCACTCTTACCATGGGGTTGCGGGGAAGTAGGTGCTCGCCCGTGGTCTCATCGAATGAAATGTCCCGAAAACTTGGGTCTAAATCAGGATGGCCGGCAAAAGGGTCACGAGGCACGAGGCGAGGCACATCGGGACGCCTTATATGAATGACAGTAGAACTCTTGGAAGGAGGAGGAGGGGGGCAGGGCTCCGTGCTCTCCTCCGTAGTATCACGAGGAGGCTGAGTAGGGGGAGACAGAGTAGGAAGCTGCGAAGCAGAAGAAGACTCAAATAAGGAACGGCTCCGCTTCCTTTTCTGAATGCCCTCTTCGATGACCCCAAGAAGAGGGCGGTACTTGACTACGTCCCCAGTGCGATCAGTAGAAGGTTTCGCGGAAGCTCTCCTCGACTTAAATTGTTCAAGGCGGTGTCGAACATCCGACGTTTTACCCGCCTGGCCTGCCCCTGGAATAAAGAACAAGTGTTACGAACATACAATAATCCGCAATTCAAAAAATGTGCTAAGTTAAAAAGAAAGAAAAGTGAGGAGACACATCTGTTATACAAACCCGGCGGAGGAGTGGGATACTGCAATAAGTCCTGGATCTCATTCCAGGACGGAAGTGAACCGTAAAAAATTTCTAAGTCCCTATCGAAAATGGAATCGGCAGAAGACAAAAGTTCACCTTGCATCGCCGGGGTCACCCTAGCTGAGGAACCCTTAGAGGATGGGTCAGTGCTAACCACAGCTTTGCCGGTTTCCTCTGCCTTCTCCGTTTCCTTCTCTGTTTCCGACTCCCCCTCTGACTCCCCGAAGGCCCGACGGAGAGCCTCATCCAGTTCGAGGTCCTGCTCAGAGGTTAGAGCAGCAACACCGCTACCACCCTGACCATCGCCATCTCCTCCACCCTTCGACCCTTCTCCAACTTCACCTCCTTCCTCCTCTTCTACACCTTCCTCCTCCGGGACATCCGGGCAAGTACTTGGAGAAGGGCCATCGGACTCCTTGAGCTTCTTGCCTCCTACGACTGGACGTTGTGCAAAGGGCTTCCTCTTGCCACCCTTCGCTGTCACCCCACCTTTAGGCTGGGCAGCCTTCTCTTCTGCCGTGTCCCTCTGTTTGACTACGGACTGATGTGGGAGGATCAAATTATACGACAAGAGCCTGGCATTCCTAATCAGATAAGCAGCCGATCTGTCTCTCCCGGAAATAGCTTCAATTTCTGCTGCCATCCGAACCAAGCGATCATCTTCCACAACCGCAAAACCACCTGTCGCTAGCAAGAAACAAAAGCGCATAAGAGAGTGAATTACAGCCAAGACAGGAATTATGAGTAGAGTTTTTACTTACATCCGGAGGTAAATCGGCGAATAGAGACGGAGTCATCCCTAACAAAGAACCATTCCTTCTTGAACATGCTATACTTCGAGTATAAATCCAAAACAGGCTTGAAGGAAACGGCTGACTCCAAGCTAATATATGGGGACCCCTTCCTGTACCCCCTCAGATTGTACAGATATCGTATTTCCCGGTTGGAGGGGGCGCGCCCATATCTCTTCTGGAAGATAGCATATAAGCATACCAGAATGGCATAAGAGTTGGGCTGAAGCTGGAATGGAGCCACCTTCAGATAAGTGACGAAGCTTAGTATCCAGGCGTTGATTGGAGGAATAGCCCCGCACATGCAATGGTACCGGCTATAAGCGAAGTACCCCTCAGGGGGATCATATGGCATGACCCCTTCCCCCGGGTAACAACATAAGAGCCCTGTCTATCCCAAAGGAACGGGATATAACGTCAAGTTGCTCCTCCTTTAAGGAGCTTGGGAAGCAGTCAGGGGGAGAGTTCAAAAGTTCCTGTGGACCACATCCGTCCACTAGAGACTTCGGAATAGGTCGGTGTTGCCCGGATCCTGATTGGACTGGGGGCGAGGAAGAAGAAGGCTCTCCTGTGCCTCTAGACTTCTTTCTGTCTGATCGTGTTTCCGCTTTGCGAGACATTTTCTGCAGCACAAGAAAAACCTAATATTAGAACAAGGAAAATAGAAAAGTAAACAAACAAGTGCGTGCAAGTGTGGAATTTCATTCGCAAGCTGAAGTCTTCCAGATCACAAGTTCATTCGGTTTCCATGTTCATTCGGCTTCCAAGTTCATTCGGTTTCCAAGTTCATTCGGTTTCCATGTTCATTCGGCTTCCAAGTTCATTCGGTTTCCAAGTTCATTCGGTTTCAACCCCATTCGGTTTTCATCTCATTCGGCTCCAAGGCAGTAGTCCCATTCGGTGAAGCAAGGACATACGTGTGTATTCGGTAATAAGTATATACCTGGTTCGGTATAAGGTTGGTTCGGCAAACACTTGATTCGGCAATGGAGTGATTCGGCTCTACTCGTTCGGTAAAGAAAAACAAGGGGGGTACGGCCTCTATATATAGGCAAACTCACAACCACCGAACCAGATGTCTCGCCCAACCGGACCAATGATACCGGACCACCAGAAGCCGGATGAGAATAGCCGGACCAACCAAGAACCGAATGGAACCCTCTATCTACCGTCCCAGACCAGGAACTGGGGGCACGCAGGGCGCCTCACTCAGATAAGTCCCGAACTCCTGATCTTACTAATAAAATAAAGAATATAATAACAACGGATAAGTCGTGAATCTCTCACCAACGTGGGTTAATCATTTACACGTGTACGCGACCGCGAATGGTCCATAGGCACGCTCTGAATGGCTATTAACCCCGTCGCCATGAGAATTCACACTTTGACACCCCTGTTTTAAGCCCATCGGTTAGACGAATATTTGACTCTGATAATTAGAGAGTGGCTAAGCTACTTACACATGTACGGGATCGCGAACGATCCCTAGGCATGCTCTGAGCTGGCGATAAACCACCTTGAAAACGATCCGGGGAACCACTCGAACGTGGACCTGGCATCGATAACGAGCTCGAACGGTCATCATTTGAAATCACACTGAAGCTATAATTTCCTTTGCAGGACATCCGAAGGATATGGACACCCAGCTTATGTCGTTTTACAAATCACGCCCACTACAGGGAAACAAAGCGCGACACGTGCAAGCCCGTGCCCCACTTTGGGGGGCAAATGTTGGGCGGATTCTCGCCCAGTAGGCCACGAGACCGTGAAGCGTCATATCCCATGCACATTCGAAACCAACAGGCACAGTAGGCGTCATCTCCTTGCACTCAAGTGCTCATGTCCATTCGGTACCTCCTTGTACCAGGGTCCATTCGGCATCCATGAACCCATGTCCATTCGGCTCTCTCCTCTCATGTCCATTCGGCACCAGCTCAACGCCGGACCACACAATGCCGGTCCAATACTTCCACTCCACTACCGGATCAACCCCCTACCGAGCCAACCTCATTCGGTCCCCCACTCCATTCGGCATAGCCGGTCCAAGCCCCGCCGAATACCACCACCGGACCACACTATTGCCGAACCACCTTCTCATCACATCTCCACCGAACCAATGCAACATCTCCTGCTACATACCGGTCCAACTTATGACCGGACCAACACATACCCTACTCAATACCGATCCACACCCTACCAGACCAGCGCCACTCCAAATTCCATGCCGAATGAAGCTCCGCCGAACCAGAACGCTGCCAGGCCAGATTGCTCCAGCCCGGGCCCGCTGGCAGCTATATACATCCAAGACCCCTGCCCCCTACCTCACTCTATAAATAGAGGGGCAGGGGTACAACAATGGCAGAGAAGTTTGAGAGCTCAAGCAAGGAAGGAACTTTCAAACTACTTTCATACACCTGTATACAAAGCATTGTACTTGTAATCTGGAAGAAGAAAGATAATAACATATAAAGTGGACGTAGGCACATTCTGGCCGAACCACTATAAATCTGCGTGTCTTTTACATTTCAGCCCTTACTTTTCTCATATTTACATACTCATCTAAAATCATTGAAAATCACACATACTCAACTAAAATAATACGACTTGGAGGTGTTTGTCCATTTTTTGTGCAAACAACGGGATTATCGTGGCTGGCCTTCGATTTACCATCGCTGGAGGGTGGTGCACCATGATACAGTTCCATTTCAAATCCACGCATGCATTTCTAAAATTCGTACGGCACTGTTTCGCCATTTCGGACGGATGTTGCACCTTGCACCGTGGATGTTGCACCCTGTAGATATTGATTATTTGGACGGCCATAACTTCTGGCTCGTTTAGAGTTACGGGAGCCATAACTTGTCAAGACGAAGGCCTCGATGAGTTCTACGGCTTTGACAGCTTTCGGCCATCAACAGATAGATTAATGCCCAAAAAGGACAACCCGAATCTCAATCGGGTCTCGTAAGTTTTTTACCCTTCGTTTTTTTCTACCCGTGGATTTTTGCGGTAAAACGAGATTACCTTGGCTGGCCTTCAATTTACCATCGCTGGAGGGTGGTGCACTATGGTACAGTTCCGTTTCAAATCCACGCATGCATTTCTAAAAGACGTACGACACTATTTCGCCATTTCGGACGGATGTTGCACCTTGCACCGTGGATGTTGCACCATGTAGATATCGATTATTCGGACGACCATAACTTCTGGCTCGTTTAGAGTTACGGGAGCCATAACCTGTCAAGACGAAGGCCTCGATGAGTTCTACGGCTTTGACAGCTTTTGGCCATCAACGGATAGATTAATGCCCAAAAAGGACAACCCGAATCTCAATCGGGTCTCGTAAGTTTTTTACCCTTCGTTTTTTCGACACGTGGATTTTTACGGTAAAACAGGATTACCGTGGCCCGTCTTCGACTTCTCATCGCTGGAGAGTGGTGCACCATGGTACTGTTCCGTTTCAAATCCATGCACGCATTTCTAAAAGGCGTACGGCACTGTTTTGCCATTTCGGACGGATGTTGCACCTTCCACCGTGGATGTTGCACCCTGTAGATATTGATTATTCGGACATCCATAACTTCTGGCTCTCTTAGAGTTACGGGAGCCATAACCTGTCAAAACGAAGGCCTCGATGAGTTCTACGGCTTTGACGGCTTTCAGCCGTCAACGGATAGATTAATGCCCAAAAAGGACAACCCGAATCTCAATCGGGTCTCGTAAGTTTTTTACCCTTCGTTTTTTTCGACACGTGGATTTTTACGGTAAAACGGGATTACCGTGGCTGGTCTTCGATTTACCACCGCTGGAGAGTGGTGCACGATAGTACTGTTCTGTTTCAAATCCGTGCACGCATTTCAAAAAGTCGTACGGCACTGTTTCACCATTTCGGACGGATGTTGCACCTTGCACCGTGGATGTTGCACCCTGTAGATATTGATCATTCAGGCGGCCAGAACTTCTGGCTCGTTTAGAGTTACGGGAGCCATAACCTGTCAAAACAAAGGCCTCGAAGAGTTATACGGCTTTGACAGCTTTCAACCGTCAACGGATAGATTAATGCCCATAAAGGACAACCCGAATCTCAATCGGGTCTCGTAAGTTTTTTACCCTTTGTTTTTTCGACACGTGGATTTTTACAGTAAAACGGGATTACGGTGGCTGGTCTTCGATTTACCATCGCTAGAGAGTGGTGCACCATGGTACAGTTCTGTTACAAATCCACGCATGCATTTCTAAAAGTCGTACGACACTGTTTCGCCATTTCGGACGGATGTTGCACCTTGCTCCGTGGATGTTGCACATTGTAGATATTGATTATTTGGACGGCCATAACTTCTGGCTCGTTTAGAGTTACGGGAGCCATAACCTGTCAAGACGAAGGCCTCGATGAGTTCTACGACTTTGACAGCTTTCGGCCATTAACGGTTAGATTAATGCCCAAAAAGGACGACCCAATCTCAATCGGGTCTCGCAAGTTTTTACCCTTCGTTTTTTCGACACGTGGATTTTTACGGTAAAACTGGATTACCGTGGCTGTTCTTCGATTTACCATCGCAGGAGAGTGGTGCACCATGGTACTGTTCCGTTTCAAATCCATGCACGCATTTCTAAAAGTCGTACGACGCAGTTTCGTCATTTCGGACGGATGTTGCACCCTGTAGATATCGATTATTCGGACGGCCATAACTTCTGGCTCGTTTAGAGTTACGGGAGCAATAACCTATCAAAACGAAGGCCTCGATGAGTTCTACGGCTTTAACAGCTTTCAGCCATCAACGGATAGATTAATGCCCAAAAAGGACAACCCGAATCTCAATCGGGTCTCGTAAGTTTTTTACCCTTCGTTTTTTCGACACGTGGATTTTTACGGTAAAACGGGATTAAAGTGGCCGGTCTTCGATTTAGCATCGCTGGAGAGTGGTGCACCATGATACTGTTCCGTTTCAAATCCATGCACGCATTTCTAAAAGTCGTACGACACTGTTTCGCCATTTCGGACGGGTGTTGCACCTTGCACCGTGGATGTTGCACCCTATAGATATCGATTATTCGGACGACCATAACTTCTGGCTCGTTTAGAGTTACGGGAGCCATAGCCTGTCAAAACGAAGGCCTCGATGAGTTCTACGGCTTTGACAACTTTCCTCCATCAACGGATAGATTAAAGCGCAAAAAGGACAACCCAAATCTCAATCGGGTCTCGTAAGTTTTTTACACTTCGTTTTTTCGACACGTGGTTTTTACGGTAAAACGGGATTACGGTGGTTGGTCTTCGATTTACCATCACTGGAGAGTGATGCACCATGGTACTGTTCCGTTTCAAATGCATGCACGCATTTCTAAAAGTCCTACGACACTGTTTCGCCATTTCGGACGGATGTTGCTCCTTGCACCATGGATGTTGCACCCTATAGAAATCGATTATTCGGACGGCCATAACTTCTGGCTCGTTTAGAGTTACGGGAGCCATAACCTGTCAAAACGAAGGCCTCGATGAGTTCTACGGCTTTGATGGCTTTCAGCCGTCAACGGTAGATTAATGCCCAAAAAGGACAACCCGAATCTCAATCGGGTCTCGTAAGTTTTTTACCCTTCGTTTTTTTCGACACGTGGATTTTTACGGTAAAACGGGATTACCACGGCTGGTCTTCGATTTACCACCGCTGGAGAGTGGTGCATGATAGTACTGCTCTGTTTCAAATCCATGCACGCATTTCTAAAAGTTGTACGGCACTGTTTCACCATTTCAGATGGATGTTGCACCTTGTACCGTGGATGTTGCACCATGTAGATATTGATTATTCGGGCGACCATAACTTCTGGCTCGTTTAGAGCTACGGGAGCCATAACCTGTCAAAACGAAGGCCACGAAGAGTTCTACGGCTTTTACAGCTTTCAGCAGTCAACGGATAGATTAATGCCCAAAAAGGACAACCCGAATCTCAATCGGGTCACGTAAGTTTTTTACCCTTCGTTTTTTTCTACCCGTGGATTTTTACGGTAAAACGGGATTACCGTGGCTGGCCTTCGAATTACCATCGCTGGAGGGTGGTGCACCATGGTACAGTTCCGTTTCAAATCCACGCATACATTTCTAAAAGTCGTACGGCACTGTTTCGCCATTTCAGACGGATGTTGCACCTTGCACCGTGGATGTTGCACCCTGTAGATATTGATTATTTGGACGGCCATAACTTCAGGCTCGTTTAGAGTTACGGGAGCCATAACCTATCAAGATGAAGGACTCGATGAGTTCTACGGCTTTGACAACTTTCGGCCATCAACGGATAGACTAGTGCCCAAAAAGGACAACCCGAATCTCAATCGGGTCTCGTAAGTTTTTTACCTTTCGTTTTTTTCGACACTTGGATTTTTACGGTAAAACGGGATTACCGTGGCTGGTCTTCGATTTACCATTGCTGGAGATTGGTGCACCATGGTATTGTTCCGTTTCAAATCCATGCACGCATTTCTCAAAGTCGTACGGCACTGTTTCGCCATTTCTAACGGATGTTGCACCTTGCACCGTGGATGTTGCACCCTGTAGATATCGATTATTCGGACGGCCATAACTTCTGGCTCGTTTAGAGTTAAGGGAGCCATAACCTGTCAAAACGAAGGCCTCGAGGAGTTCTACGGCTTTAACAGCTTTCAGCCGTCAACGGATAGATTAATGCCCAAAAAGGACAACCCAAATCTCAATTGGGTCTCGTAAGTTTTTTACCCTTCGTTTTTTCGACACGTGGAATTTTACGGTAAACGGGATTACGGTGGCTGGTCTTCGATTTACCATCGCTAGAGAGTGGTGCACCATGGTACTGTTCCGTTTCAAATCCATGCACGCATTTCTAAAAGTCGTGCGGCACTGTTTCGCCATTTCGGACGGATGTTGCACCTTGCACCGTGGATGTTGCACCCTGTAGATATCGATTATTCGGACGGCCATAACTTCTGGCTCGTTTAGAGTTACGGGAGCCATAACCTGTCAAAACGAAGGCCTCGATGAGTTCTACGGCTTTGATGGCTTTCAGCCATCAACGGATAGATTAATGCCCAAAAAGGACAACCCGAATCTCAATCATGTCTCGTAAGTTTTTTACCCTTCGTTTTTTTCGACACGTGGATTTTTACGGTAAAACAGGATTACCATGGCTGGTCTTCGATTTACCACTGCTGGAGAGTGGTGCACGATAGTACTGTTCTGTTTCAAATCCATGCACGCATTTCTAAAAGTCATACGGCACTGTTTCACCATTTCGGACGGATGTTGCACCTTGCACCGTGGATGTTGCACCCTGTAGATATCGATTATTCGGACGGCCATAACTTCTAACTCGTTTAGAGTTACGGGAGCCATAACCTGTCAAAACGAAGGCCTCGATGAGTTCTACGGCTTTGACGGCTTTCAGCCATCAACGGATTGATTAATACCCAAACAGGACAACCTGAATCTCAATCGGGTTTCGTAAGTTTTTTACCCTTCATTTTTTCGACCCGTAGATTTTTACGATAAAACGGGATTACCTTGGCTGGCCTTCGATTTACCATCGCTGGAGGGTGGTGCACCATGGTACAGTTCCGTTTCAAATCCACGCATGCATTTCTAAATGTCGTACGGCACTGTTTCGCCATTTCGGACGGATGTTGCAACTTGCACCGTGGATGTTGCACCCTGTAGATATTGATTATTCGGACGGCCATAACTTCTGGCTCGTTTAGAGTTACGGGAGCCATAACCTGTCAAAACGAAGGCCACGATGAGTTCTACGGCTTTGACGGCTTTCAGCCGTCAACAGATAAATTAATGCCCAAAAAGGACTTCCCGAATCTCAATCGGGTCTCGTAATTTTTTTACCCTTCGTTTTTTCGACACGTGGATTTTTACGGTAAAACGGGATTACCGTCACCGGTCTTCGATTTACCATCGCTGGAGAGTGGTGCACCATGGTACTGTTCGGTTTCAAATCCATGCATGCATTTCTAAAAGTCGTACGGCACTGTTTCGCCATTTCGGACGGATGTTGCACCTTGCACCGTGGATGTTGCACCCTGTAGATATCGATTATTCGAACGGCCATAACTTCTGGCTCGTTCAAAGTTACGGGAGCGATAACCTGTCAAAACGAAGGCCTCGATGAGTTCTACGGCTTTGACGGCTTTCAGCCGTCAACGGATAGATTTATGCCCAAAAAGGACAACCCGAATCTCAATCGGGTCTCGTAAGTTTTTTACCCTACGTTTTTTCGACACGTGTATTTTTACTGTAAAACGGGATTACGGTGGCTGGTCTTCGATTTACCATAGCTGGAGAGTGATGCACCATGGTACTGTTCCGTTTCAAATCCATACACGCATTTCTAAAAGTCGTACGGCACTGTTTCGCCATTTCGGACGGATGTTGTACCTTGCACCGTGGATGTTGCACCCTGTAGATATTGATTAATCGGACGGCCATAACTTCTGGCTTGTTTAGAGTTACGGGAGCCATAACCTGTCAAAACGAAGGCCTCGATGAGTTCTACGGCTTTTATGGCTTTCAGCCTTCAACGGATAGATTAATGCCCAAAAAAGGCAACCCGAATCTCAATCGGGTCTCGTAAGTTTTTTACCCTTCATTTTTTCGACCCGTGGATTTTTATGGTAAAACGGGATTACCGTGGCTGGCCTTCGATTTACCATCGCTGGAGGGTGGTGCACCATGATACAGTTCCGTTTCAAATCCACGCATGTATTTCTAAAAGTCGTACGGCACTGTTTCGCCATTTCGGACGGATGTTGCACCTTGCACCGTGGATGTTGCACCCTCTAGATATTGATTATTCGGACGGCCATAACTTCTGGCTCGTTTAGAGTTACGGGAGCCATAACCTGTCAAAACGAAGTCCTCGATGAGTTCTACGGCTTTGATGGCTTTCAACCGTCAACGGATAGATTAATGCCCAAAAAGGACTTCCCGAATCTCAAACGGGTCTCGTAAGTGTTTTACCCTTCGTTTTTTCGACACGTGGATTTTTACGGTAAAACGTAATTACCGTGGCTGGTCTTCGATTTACTATCGCTGGAGAGTGGTGCACCATAGTACTGTTCTGTTTCAAATCCATGCACGCATTTCTAAAAGCCGTACGGCACTGTTTCTCGATTTCGGACGGATGTTGTACCTTGCACCGTGGATGTTGCACCCTGTAGATATCGATTATTCGGACGACAATAACTTCTGGCTCTTTTAGAGTTACGGGAGCCATAACCGGTCAAAACGAAGGCCTCGATGAGTTCTACGACTTCGACAGCTTTCAGCCATCAACGGATAGATTAATGCCCAAAAAGTACAACCCGAATCTCAATCGGGTCTCGTAAGTTTTTACCCTTCGTTTTTTCGACACGTGGATTTTTACGGTAAAACGGGATTAAAGTGGCTGGTCTTCAATTTACCATTGCTTGAGAGTGGTGCACCATGGTACTGTTCCGTTTCAAATCCATGAACGCATTTCTAAAAGTCGTACGGCACTGTTTCTCCATTTCGTACGGATGTTGCACCTTGCACCGTGGATGTTGCACCCTGTAGATATCGATTATTCGGACGGCCATAACTTCTGGCTCGTTTAGAGTTACGGGAGCCATAGCCTGTCAAAACGAAGGCCTCGATGAGTTCTACGGCTTTGACAGCTTTCCTCCATCAACGGATAGATTAAAGCGCAAAAAGGACAACCCAAATCTCAATCGGGTCTCGTAAGTTTTTTACCCTTCGTTTTTTCGACACGTGGATTTTTACGGTAAAACGGGATTACGGTGGTTGGTCTTCGATTTACCATCGCTGGAGAGTGATGCACCATGGTACTGTTCCGTTTCAAATGCATGCACGCATTTCTAAAAGTCGTACGACACTGTTTCGCCATTTCGGACGGATGTTGCTCCTTGCACCGTGGATGTTGCACCCTGTAGAAATCGATTATTCGGACGACCATAACTTCTGGCTCGTTTAGAGTTACGGGAGCCATAACCTGTCAAAACGAAGGCCTCGATGAGTTCTACGGCTTTGATGGCTTTCAGCCGTCAACGGATAGATTAATGCCCAAAAAGGACAACCCGAATCTCAATCGGGTCTCGTAAGTTTTTTACCCTTCGTTTTTTTCGACACGTGGATTTTTACGGTAAAACGGGATTACCGCGGCTGGTCTTCGATTTACCACCGCTGGAGAGTGGTGCATGATAGTACTGCTCTGTTTCAAATCCATGCACGCATTTCTAAAAGTTGTACGGCACTGTTTCACCATTTCAGATGGATGTTGCACCTTGTACCGTGGATGTTGCACCATGTAGATATTGATTATTCGGGCGACCATAACATCTGGCTCGTTTAGAGCTACGGGAGCCATAACCAGTCCAAACGAAGGCCTCGAAGAGTTCTACGGCTTTTACAGCTTTCAGCAGTCAACGGATAGATTAATGCCTAAAAAGGACAACCCGAATCTCAATCGGGTCACGTAAGTTTTTTACCCTTCGCTTTTTTCTACCCGTGGATTTTTACGGTAAAACGGGATTACCGTGGCTGGCCTTCGAATTACCATCGCTGGAGGGTGGTGCACCATGGTACAGTTCTGTTTCAAATCCACGCATGCATTTCTAAAAGTCGTACGGCACTGTTTCGCCATTTCAGACGGATGTTGCACCTTGCACCGTGGATGTTGCACCCTGTAGATATTGATTATTTGGACGGCCATAACTTCAGGCTCGTTTAGAGTTACGGGAGCCATAACCTGTCAAGACGAAGGACTCGATGAGTTCTACGGCTTTGACAACTTTCGGCCATCAACGGATAGACTAATGCCCAAAAAGGACAACCCGAATCTCAATCGGGTCTCGTAAGTTTTTTACCCTTCGTTTTTTTCGACACTTGGATTTTTATGGTAAAACGGGATTACCGTGGCTGGTCTTCGATTTACCATTGCTGGAGATTGGTGCACCATGGTATTGTCCCGTTTCAAATCCATGCACGCATTTCTCAAAGTCGTACGGCACTGTTTCGCCATTTCTAACACCTTGCACCGTCGATGTTGCACCCTGTAGATATCGATTATTCGGACGGCCATAACTTCTGGCTCGTTTAGAGTTAAGGGAGCCATAACCTGTCAAAACGAAGGCCTCGATGAGTTCTACGGCTTTAACAGCTTTCAGCCATCAACGGATAGATTAATGCCCAAAAAGGACAACCCAAATCTCAATTGGGTCTCGTAAGTTTTTTACCCTTCGTTTTTTCGACACGTGGAATTTTACGGTAAACGGGATTACGGTGGCTGGTCTTCGATTTACCATCGCTAGAGAGTGGTGCACCATGGTACTGTTCCGTTTCAAATCCATGCACGCATTTCTAAAAGTCGTGCGGCGCTGTTTCGTCATTTCGGACGGATGTTGCACCTTGCACCGTGGATGTTGCACCCTGTAGATATCGATTATTCGGACGGCCATAACTTCTGGCTCGTTTAGAGTTACGGGAGCCATAACCTGTCAAAACGAAGGCCTCGATGAGTTCTACGGCTTTGATGGCTTTCAGCCGTCAACGGATAGATTAATGCCCAAAAAGGACAACCCGAATCTCAATCATGTCTCGTAAGTTTTTTACCCTTCGTTTTTTTTCGACACGTGGATTTTTACGGTAAAAAGGGATTACCGTGGCTGGTCTTCGATTTACCACTGCTGGAGAGTGGTGCACGACAGTACTGTTCTGTTTCAAATCCATGCACGCATTTCTAAAAGTCATACGGCACTGTTTCACCATTTCGGACGGATGTTGCACCTTGCACCGTGGATGTTGCACCCTGTAGATATCGATTATTCGGACGGCCATAACTTCTGACTCGTTTAGAGTTACGGGAGCCATAACCTGTCAAAACGAAGGCCTCGATGAGTTCTACGGCTTTGACAGCTTTCAGCCATCAACGGATTGATTAATACCCAAAAAGGACAACCTGAATCTCAATCGGGTTTCGTAAGTTTTTTACCCTTCGTTTTTTCGACCCGTAGATTTTTACGATAAAACGGGATTACCTTGGCTGGCCTTCGATTTACCATCGCTGGAGGGTGGTGCACCATGGTACAGTTTCGTTTCAAATCCACGCATGCATTTCTAAAAGTCGTACGGCACTGTTTCGCCATTTCGGACGGATGTTGCACCTTGCACCGTGGATGTTGCACCCTGTAGATATTGATTATTCGGCGGCCATAACTTCTGGCTCGTTTAGAGTTACGGGAGCCATAACCTGTCAAAACGAAGGCCACGATGAGTTCTACGGCTTTGACGGCTTTCAGCTGTCAATGGATAGATTAATGCCCAAAAAGGACTTCCCGAATCTCAATCGGGTCTCGTAATTTTTTTACCCTTCGTTTTTTCGACACGTGGATTTTTACGGTAAAACGGGATTACCGTCGCCGGTCTTCGATTTACCATCGCTGGAGAGTGGTGCACCATGGTACTGTTTGGTTTCAAATCCATGCATGCATTTTTAAAAGTCGTACGGCACTGTTTCGCCATTTCGGACGGATGTTGCACCTTGCACCGTGGATGTTGCACCCTGTAGATATCGATTATTCGAACGGCCATAACTTTTGGCTCGTTCAAAGTTACGGGAGCGATAACCTGTCAAAACGAAGTCCTCGATGAGTTCTACGGCTTTGACAGCTTTCAGCCGTCAACGGATAGATTTATGCCCAAAAAGGACAACCCGAATCTCAATCGGGTCTCGTAAGTTTTTTACCCTACGTTTTTTCGACACGTGTATTTTTACTGTAAAACGGGATTACGGTGGCTGGTCTTCGATTTACCATAGCTGGAGAGTGATGCACCATGATACTGTTCCGTTTCAAATCCATACACGCATTTCTAAAAGTTGTACGGCACTGTTTCGCCATTTCAGACGGATGTTGTACCTTGCACAGTGGATGTTGCACCCTGTAGATATCGATTAATCGGACGGCCATAACTTCTGGCACGTTTAGAGTTACGGGAGCCATAACCTGTCAAAACGAAGGCCTCGATGAGTTCTACGGCTTTTATGGCTTTCAGCCTTCAACGGATAGATTAATGCCCAAAAAGGGCAACCCGAATCTCAATCGGGTCTCGTAAGTTTTTTACCCTTCATTTTTTCGACCCGTGGATTTTTATGGTAAAACGGGATTACCGTGGCTGGCCTTCGATTTACCATCGCTGGAGGGTGGTGCACCATGGTACAGTTCCGTTTCAAATCCACGCATGCATTTCTAAAAGTCGTACGGCACTGTTTCGCCATTTCGGACGGATGTTGCACCTTGCACCGTGGATGTTGCACCCTCTAGATATTGATTATTCGGACGGCCATAACTTCTGGCTCGTTTAGTTTTACGGGAGCCATAACCTGTCAAAACGAAGGCCTCGATGAGTTCTACGGCTTTGATGGCTTTCAACCGTCAACGGATAGATTAATGCCCAAAAAGGACTTCCCGAATCTCAAACGGGTCTCGTAAGTGTTTTACCCTTCGTTTTTTCGACACATGGATTTTTACGGTAAAACGTAATTACCGTGGCAGGTCTTCGATTTACTATCGCTGGAGAGTGGTGCGCCATGGTACTGTTCTGTTTCAAATCCATGCACGCATTTCTAAAAGTCGTATGGCACTGTTTCTCCATTTCGGACGGATGTTGCACCTTGCACCGTGGATGTTGCACCCTATAGATATCGATTATTCGGACGACAATAACTTCTGGCTCGTTTAGAGTTACGGGAGCCATAACCGGTCAAAACGAAGGCCTCGATGAGTTCTACGGTTTTGACAGCTTTCAGCCATCAACGGATAGATTAATGCCCAAAAAGTACAACCCGAATCTCAATCGGGTCTCGTAAGTTTTTTACCCTACGTTTTTTCGACACGTGGATTTTTACGGTAAAACGGGATTAAAGTGGCTGGTCTTCAATTTACCATCGCTGGAGAGTGGTGCACTATGGTACTGTTCCGTTTCAAATCCATGCACGCATTTCTAAAAGTCATACGGCACTGTTTCTCCATTTCGTACGGATGTTGCACCTTGCACCGTGGATGTTGCACCCTGTAGATATCGATTATTTGGACGGCCATAACTTCTGGCTCGTTTAGAGCTACGGGAGCCATAACCTGTCAAAACGAAGGCCTCGATGAGTTCTACGGCTTTGACATCTTTCAGACGTCAACGGGTAGATTAATGCCCAAAAAGGACAACCTGAATCTCAATCGGGTTCATAAGTTTTTTACCCTTCGTTTTTTCGACCCGTGGAATTTTACGGTAAAACGGGATTACCGTGGCTGGCCTTCGATTTACCATCGCTGGAGGGTGGTGCACCATGGTACAGTTCCGTTTCAAATCCACGCATGCATTTCTAAAAGTCGTACGGCACTGTTTCGCCATTTCGGACGGATGTTGCACCTTGCACCGTGGATGTTGCACCCTGTAGATATTGATTATTCGGACGGCCATAACTTCTGGCTCGTTTAGAGTTACGGGAGCCATAACCTGTCAAAACGAAGGCCTCGATGCGTTCTACGGGATTGATGGATTTCAGTCGTCAACGGATAGATTAATGCCAAAAAATGACTTCCGGTATCTCAATCGGGTCTCGTAATTTTATTACCCTTCGTTTTTTCGACACGTGGATTTTTACAGTAAAACCGGATTACCGTGGCCGGTCTACGATTTACCATCGCTGGAGAGTGGTGCACCATGGTACTGTTCAGTTTCAAATCCATGCATGCATTTCTAAAAGTCGTACGACACTGTTTCGCCATTTCGGACGGATGTTGCACCTTGCACCGTGGATGTTGCACACTGTAGATATCGATTATTCGGACGGCCATAACTTCTGGATCGTTTAGAGTTACGGAAGCCATAACCTGTCAAAACGAAGGCCTCGATGAGTTCTATGGCTTTGACAGCTTTCAGCCGTCAACGGATAGATTAATGCCCAAAAAGGACAACCCGAATCTCAATCGGGTCTCGTAAGTTTTTTACCCTACGTTTTTTCGACACGTGGATTTTTACGGTAAAACGGGATTATGGTGGCTGGTCTTCGATTTACCATCGCTGGAGAGTGGTGCACCATGGTAGTGTTCCGTTTCAAATCCATGCACGCATTTCTAAAAGTCTTACGTCACAGTTTCGCCATTTCGGACGGATGTTCTACCTTGCACGTGGATGTTGCACCCTGTAGATATCGATTAATCGGACGGCCATAACTTTTGGCTCGTTTAGAGTTACGGGAGCCATAACCTGTCAAAACGAAGGCCTCGATGAGTTCTACGGCTTTTACATCTTTCAGCCGTAAACGGATAGATTATTGCCCACAAAGGGCAACCCGAATCTCAATCGGGTCTCGTAAGTTTTTTACCCTTTGATTTTTCGACCCGTGAATTTTTACGGTAAAACGGGATTACCATGGCTGGCCCTTGATTTACCATCGCTGGAGGGTGGGGCACCATAGTACAGTTCCGTTTCAAATCCACGCATGCATTTCTAAAAGTCGATGAGTTCGGATGGATGTTGCACCTTGCACCCTGGATGTTGCACCCTCTAGATATTGATTATTCGGACGGCCATAACTTCTGGCTCGTTTAGAGTTACGGGAGCCATAACTTGTCAAAACGAAGGCCTCGATGAGTTCTACGGCTTTGATGGCTTTCAGCCGTCAACGGATAGATTAATGCCCAAAATGGACATCCCGAATCTCAATCGGGTCTCGTATGTGTTTTACCCTTCGTTTTTTCGACACGTTGCTTTTTACGGTAAAACGGGATTACCATGGCTGGTCTTCGATTTACTATCGCTGGAGAGTGGTGCACCATGGTACTGTTCTGTTTCAAATCCACGCGCGCATTTCTAAAAGTCGTACGACACTGTTTCGCCATTTCGGACGGAAGTTGCACCTTGCACCGTGGATGTTGCACACTGTAGATATCGATTATTCGGACGACCATAACTTCTGGCTCGTTCAGAGTTACGGGAGCCATAACCTGTCAAAACGAAGGCCTAGACGAGTTCTACGGCTTTGACCGTTTTCAGCCATCAACGGATATATTAATGCCCAAAAAGGACAACCCGAATCTCAATCGGGTCTCGTAAGTTTTTTACCCTACGTTTTTTCGACACGTGGATTTTTATGGTAAAACGGGATTACGGTGGCTGGCCTTCGATTTACCATCGCTGGAGAGTGGTGCACCATGGTACTGTTCCGTTTCAAATCCATGCACGCATTTCTAAAAGTTGTACGGCATTGTTTCTCCATTTCGGACGGATGTTGCACCTTGCACCGTGGATGTTGCACCCTGTAGATATCGATTAATCGGACGGCCATAACTTCTGGCTCGTTTAGAGTTACGGGAGCCATAACCTGTCAAAACGAAGGCCTCGATGAGTTCCACGGCTTGGATAGCTTTCAGCCGTCAACGGATAGATTAATGCCCAAAAAGACAACCCGAATCTCAATCGGGTCTCGTATGTTTTTTACCCTTCGTTTTTTCAACACGTGGATTTTGACGGTAATACGGGATTACCGTGGCTGGTCTTCGATTTACCATCGCTGGAGAGTGGTGCACCATGGTATTGTTCCGTTTCAAATCCATACACGCTGTTTGCGCCAAAATTGGTCACAAACCCCGAATACCGTGAAAGCACCAGTGTATGAATACAAATCAATAATATTCGAACACAAATCTCAGATCTCAGCAAGTATTAAACAGCAATCCAAAAGTAAAGAACAGAGACACAAGTTTTATAGTGGTTCGGTTGTCTCCGGCCTACGTCCACTCCAAAGTTTTTTCCTTTTATTGATTATCCTTGATGATTACAGATAATTACAGCAGTTACAGAGTCCAAAACTCGAAATAAATAGCAGTAATGATGTTATGGAATGATTCTGGCAACGTCCGGCGTGCTTTCTCTCTCCAAATTCTCCGACCCCTTTTCTGAATGACCAGGGGCTCTATTTATAAGCGTAGGAGGCTGATATTTCTCCTAAAATCCGGGAAGGCCGCTTCTGGCACGTGAGGGGGCCCACACGCCCGAAATTTGGAGGTCCGGGCCACCTTGGGATCGATTCGAAGTAAGGTTCGAATCGATCGAGAAATCATCCAATCGAGATGAAATTTGGTGAGAACATTCTTCAACATGTATGTAAGCTCCTGTAAAAATTTCATTGCATTTGGATCAACGGTTTGGAAGATATGATCGATTCAAGTTCAAAGTTTCGTGTGCTCTGCCTGGTTCGAACCCATGCTTTGAACCCACATCCTTCGAATCCATCTCCTTCGAATCCATCCCCTTCGAACCCATCCAAAGTGCATGCGCAATGACATGGCGCTATCCTTCTGGGTCGATTCGACTTTTGTGGCGTGTTGACCGGTGTTTGTGTCAAAATTGGGCACAACACTCTTCGGGAGTCGTTGAAGAGATAATAGTCAAGAATGCAAGTTCAAAACAGATATTATCTAACAAAAACTCCAATCAACAGTAAAATAAATGCGTAGACAAGCAATTTATAGTGGTTCGGCGTGTTGCCTACGTCCACTGTGAAGTTTTTTGATGTTTTATTGATTCTCTTTCAATGATTACAAGTTGTTACAGCGATCAACAGCAAATTACAACTGGAAATTCGAAATCAACAATCAAGTTATGATATAGGATGATGGGGATCTTAATCCGGCAGAGTCTCGGCGTCTCAGAGTCAGAAGATCCCTTTTCTGTTGGCCCTGGGGCTCTATTTATAGGCGTAGGCTGCTGATATCTCGCTGAAAACTCGGAAGACCACGTCTGGCACGTGAGGGGGCCCACACGCACGGTCTCAGGAAGTTTGGGCCCACTTTGGCATCGGTTCGAACTCCATTCGAACCGATCAAGGATTCGTCCAATCAAGGTGAAATTTGGCGTGGACATTCTTCAACATGTACACAAGCTTCAGTGAAAATCTCGTGGCATTTGGATCAATAGATTAGGAAATATGATGGATTCGAAATTGGGTTTCTGGCATAGCTGTTTGGTTCGAACCCATGTATTCGAAACGATGGTTTCGAATCCATCATGGCACGCGGCTTCGTGGTGACGTGGAGCGCGAACTTCGAATCGATCCGGACTTTACTCCGTGTTGACCGCTTCGACACCATGTATCTCGGCGCATTCGAACCGATGGAAGACACGTCATCGTGGCTGGTTGAACCAGTGGGTTCGAACGAAGTTACTCAGGATGGGTTCGAAGGAGGTATCATAGATGGGTTCGAAGAAGGCCTCT
The DNA here is from genome assembly GCA_030765085.1 of Allium cepa. Taxonomy (NCBI): domain Eukaryota; kingdom Viridiplantae; phylum Streptophyta; class Magnoliopsida; order Asparagales; family Amaryllidaceae; genus Allium; species Allium cepa. Next base: position 250,049,355 of record CM060930.1, read on the forward strand.
GTGATGGGTTCGAAGCATGGCTTCTGTGATGGTTTCGAACTTGATGGAGTCGAACCTGATGGGTTCGAATGTGGCATGACTGTGCTATGGATTCGAACACGGTGCCTGCTCGGATGGATTCGAAGCACGGCTAAGCTTCTTGGGTTCGAACTAGGGAAGGTTCCGGTTGGATTCGAGGTGATGGATTCGAACCGAGCAAGTTCATTTCTCTCAACTTGAATCCATCATAACTTGAGCATACGACCTTGGATTGACTTGAAATTTGAAATGCTGACTCCTGTGGTCTTTCTTGCCGTGTCCTATCAATTGTAGCTCAATCTAGACTTGGATAAAATTCAGTGATATCCATGGCGAACGGAAGTATGATCAACCTCTGAGGCGAACTGTCCTTTGCTTTCGATCAATCTTTTGGTATCGCGGCTTTGCCAAAAAGCGGGATAACATTTTTCCCCCCAAAGCACGTCTTGTGGGAACATGACGTGCTTTGAATAGCTGCAATCTCTCTCTGAACAATCATTGCTCTCTTTTTTGTCGAAACTCGTATGTTGTACTGCTGTAACCTTGCGTTGATATGATTGATTGCTGTATAATAGTGCTTAGTCGTTGGCTGTCGCATTTGTAACAGGATGAGTGTTTGATCCCTGTGAATATTCAAAATCGAACGTCAGTCCTACATGTATGCGCATATGTTAATTTGACCCTTGTCAACGTCGTGCGTCCACGAGTTGTTGTCAGTTTGGTTTGCTATAGAATTTCGTATTGATTCTCTCCTGAACCAACTTTGAAATTTGAATTGAGACAACGCTTGGTGGTTGTTTTGAAAGGTTCCTTCGTATCGATCCTCTCCTGAATCGATGTAGAAGGTTAAAGGAATCGAATTTGTATTGCGTGAGCGTAATGTTTCGAACCGATGCATTCGAGCATTGATGGGTTCGAAATCCACGTTTGTATGGACGCGGTACGCTTGCTGCTATGATGGATTCGAAATTGACATTCGAATCGATCTGAAAGGGTGGAGTACGCTTGTGTAGTGATGGATTCGAAATTGTCATTCGAACCGGTCTGAAAGGATGGAATACACTTGTGTAGTGATGGGTTCGAAATTGTCATTCGAACCGGTCTGAAAGGAAGGAATACACTTGTGTAGTGATGGGTTCGAAATTGTCATTCGAACCGGTCTGAAAGGAAGGAATACACTTGTGTAGTGATGGGTTCGAAATTGTCATTCGAACCGGTCTGAAAGGAAGGAATACACTTGTGTAGTGATGGGTTCGAAATTGTCATTCGAACCGATGCGAAGGGATGGTTTCGAGACTTTTGTTCGTGGCAGTGGTCCGTGTGCTTCACACGATGGAGCCTCAAACGCATGGGTTCGAAAGTGGATTTCGAACCGATTCTGCATTCTGACCTGTTGTAATCGGTCAAGTTCACCGGCACGCGAATCGACCCAGTCATGTCCAACCCCCCATATAAATAGCAAAGACCACGGCATTTATTCACTTTTTACTTTTACTGTTGCCTGCTTTTTACTGTGCTCTTCATCGTCTCAGAGCTCCAACAGAGAAAACACAGTGTCGCTCTTTCGAACCATTCAAGATCTGAATCATCAATTCCTTGAATTCATCATCCAAACTAGGTAATTAGCCTCGGATTCGAACGGCGAAGTTATTTCGAACCCATTTCTTTTTTATCGATTGCGTAGCTTTGAGATTGGCAAAACCAGATCTAGTTTGGGAGGGATTCGAACCGATGCGTGAGCTCAAGTTCGAATCGATGACGGTGGCGTCTTTTCACTGGGTTTCGAATCGATCCTTGGAATGCCCTTGCTGGGATGTGTAGTTCGCACCGATCGAGGGATTCAAGGGGTCCATTCGAACCGATGGGTTCGAACCCATAGGCTATCGTTTCGAAGTCCACAGCTTCGTATCGATACGAAGTGGATCGGTTCGAACGTGAATGATGCGGAGTTGAGGTTTTCTCATCGGTTCGAACTTGTTATCTGTTTATCGGTTCGAAGCGCGTCAGGACATGGGTTCGAACGAAGTCCTGGTGATAGTTTCGAACCCTACATGATGGATACCAAAATTTGAAATTCTCCAAGCATAACTCCGACGAGCTTCATTTCTGCATATTTGGACTTGAATATTAAACTGCATACATGACTACCTTTTGAAGCTCGTCGATGGAACTATAACAACTTCTTCCCGAACCAACTTCCATCATGGAAACGGACTGGTGATGACGGTCAGCGATGACGGTCATTATAGCTGGACTCCGTAGCCTTGTCGTTTGCATATTTCTTTAACTCTGCAACATTTATTCAAGTAATGCATGTCACTGCACAACACATACTCATACACGTTACACTGGGGAACGCACGGGTTTTTGTCGTCTAACGATGGTTTCTCGTGAGTTAGCTAGTTATGGAATCGTCAAGTTCACAGCAGCAGGAGACTCAAGTTACAGTCTCTCCGAGGCTAGAGATTCCGGATATTGACCCTGAGATTATTGGTCCAGCCCCGGATGAACTTCCCGATGCGTCATTCATTGCCAATCCATCAGATTCCGTTCCATCCAATATCTCTGAAGACATGTTGGGGAGAATTTGTTTGAGACACGGCCTGTCGCTGGATGATGTGCTACTGCCGAGGCCGAATGATAGACCGCATAATCCGCCGGAGGGATATACGGCATTCAACCGCCACGCGTGCGCGGCCGGGACACTTCCTCCATTCAACGAGTACATAAGGGAAGTATTTTCATTCTTGAGGATCGCCCCATCTCAGTTGCACCTGAACGGATATGCGTCGATCAATAGCGTGTTCATCGCATTTATGGAATATCTCCATCGACCACCGCTCCCAATTGAGATCAGATACTTGTTCAATTTCAAAACTCGGGGTGATTATCCCTCCTTTACATTCCTGGAAGCGGTGAGAAACTGCCAAGTGGTTACCGGGTCTTGGACCAGATTGAGCTATTATAGGACATAATGGTTTTATGTCAGATGTCCTCCTGGGTTCGTCTGACGATAGCTATTCAGACGTGAGTATAGTTGAGTTTGTAATAATTACTATGGCAATCGCAGCCGAAGTGGAACTTATGTTTTATCCTTTTTTGCAGCGGTGATTCAGCGACCTGAAGGCGAGCACTTTAGGGAGATGGTGCGAGTGCTTCGAGAAGTCCCGGATGGAGATAGGGATATCGATGTGTTATTGACGGATAGGAATCTCCAGGCCTGCGGTTTGATCGAACAAGGGCAGAGCATAAGCTTTAAAGTGGCACTACGGGTCGTCTCGAAGAAACGAGTCAAGCACAAGAAACCCAGAGTTATCACAGCTGAGGAAGCGGACTCTGAAAGAACCCACACCGATGATGAGCCGCTGACCGGGCCTACTGACGCAGCTCCAGACGTCGCGGAGCAGAGAAAAGGCAAGGCTGCCATGGTTAAGTCAAGTAAGAAGGGGAGATGGAAATCGGTCGTCACGGCCCGTTCTGCTCCCGGGGTTAGAATCTCGGAGATGTCTCCTCCGAGAACTGAAAATCTTTTTGAAGGGCTTGGCGATCTTCCAATCCCGGACGATGTGTCTTTTCAACATGGTGCTGGGTTGGAGGAATTCCATCGCACCTTAGAATTGAACGAGCCTCTTATCACTAGCGAGGTCGACACTTCCGGTTGGTCGGGGGGAATGCATATTCATACACATTTCACGACACTGCATAACCTTTGACTGAAAACTATCTCCCTTGAAAGGTGATTAATTCTATTTTATTTTGCTTCGCAGATATCATGTCTAAGCGAGGTTCAATGCTTGGGAGTCTTCGACATGCCCGCAAGCCTTCATATTACGATTCGCGCCGACGAGAAGGGGATAGAGGTTATGATCAGGGGCGTTCTGGGCATTATGACCAGGGACGTTCTGGGTATTCTAGTCACGAGAGATATGACACGGACAGGGGCTATAAGCGACGATCGCGATCGCGTACCCCTCCTCCTTCCATAGATCCCGTACAACCTCCTGCTCATGTCCCTCATCCTTCCGAGTCTTCTCGATATACGTCGGTTTCTCAAGCTTCCCGATCCGAGGCGATGACCCCGATAGTCGTAGAGGAGCCTCCTACAGAGATCTCGGGAGAAGGGGCAATTAGACTCGCGCAATTAAAGAGGGAGTTCTTGAATATTTGTTTCGATAACTACGTCTTTCCTCCGAACCTGAAAAGAGTCCCGCCTGAGGCCGAGCGGTTAGCGCTCGACTATGTGCATGACTTCTACTCCCAATACAAGGCGTGGTATAGGGCGGCCGATAAGGCATCGGCGTTGGCCTTCGAACGAGCTGCTACCATTGAAAAGCTTCAAACCGAGCTGGCTCAAAGAGACCGTATCATACAAGTGTTGAATACCGAGGCTGAATCGTCTCGAAAGTCGGAGATGGAGGCTCTCACAAAGGTCGACGAAGCTCAAGCAGCCATGGATAGAATGAAAAAGGAGCACTATGTTACAGTGGAAGACATGGGCCACCGGAACACTGTCGTCACTGCTGAGCGGGATGCGGCGCTAAAAGAACTTAATGAGCTCGAGGCTAAATTTGCCGAGATTATTAAAGATAGAGATGACGCGCATAACACAGCGCAAGAAGCCTGCGATCAAGCCGTAGTGCTTCGCACTGAAAGAGATGTGGCCGTGGCCAAAGTTCAGGTGGTCGAAGCAGAGGTGGAGGAGAAGGTTCAACAGGCAGAGCCCAGGCTAGAGGCCGATATCGAAGATTTGCTCATAACTTACAACGCCAATGTGTTGAAGCACAGAAACTTGGCCTGGCTTCAAGATTATCCAGTTCACCTTCGTAGCGCCTGGGACCGATTGGTTGAGGAGGAAGAGGAAGCGCACCCAGGTGAAGCGGTCGATCGATTCGAACTGGAGAATCGGCTGCTCACAGACGATGAGAAGAAGGTTCTTCATGATGCTATCACCGCTCATGAGAAGGAAATGATCGGTGGTCGTTCCCTGGAAGTCGGAGAGGGGTCAGGCGTTGAGCACCATTCTGCTGTCACTGAAGTTAGCACACCATCTTCGTCGGTGCCTGTATCTATGGTCAGTTTGCAACCTGTTCCTGCTTACGACCCGGAACAACCGCGCTTATCTCCTATTCATGAGCGTACTTCCGAGGCCGTTCAGCCGTCTGCGAGCCAAACTGGGGAAGGTATTCTGAAGTTATCTCAAGCGTTTTCTGAATAGAGTGTTTGTTTTGTAGCAGTTTTTTAATAACTTCTTATCTTTTGCCTAGTGACTGGAGTTGCACCGACTGTTGTGGCTGAAGAATCAAGCAGAGGAGATAAGGCCATCGCTACCGAGAGTACTGTTGTAACCGCGGTATTTGCTGAGACGACGCAGGGGGGATCCTTATCTGCTGACGAACAAATGGTGAGTGAACTGCTCGGTGAGCAGGGTGGTTCTTTCTCTGACTTGCCATTTATCATCGTTAGTAGCCTCCCGCCGTCTTCAAGTTCTTCGATGCAGGCCGAAGATGCCCCCAGCCAAGCCCATGCGACTCGTGATTAAGAAATTTTGGCTGAGATTAACGCCGAAATAGAGGCCGCGGGGCATAGCGGTACCGTCGGTGGCAGCACGGCGGCGTAGAGTCCAGCACCTGCTACGGTAGCACCATCGGGTGGCACGGTCTCGACTTCCGTTACGGATCCAGGCCCCCCTGCTCCTCCGGCAGGTAGCCTCCATGCAGATTCAAGCTCCGAGGAGGATATTGACATCATGCCTCCAGCCGAAGAGCCACCGTCGGAGAGGAGACATTCAAAACGAAGAATTTCTATCCCTAGCGACGCTGATGATGTACCACTAGTTAGAAGGAAAAATAAGAAATAAATCAGCTTCTCAAGTAGATGTTTCGGTAGATAGGCAATTGTTTTTGTTTCTTGTCAGTAGGTCGTGTATAGATGGAGGTTCGGCCCCTGCTAGTAGGCATTCTTTTTTGGAAGAACTTATCTGCGTGTAAGTCCTTGTTTTAAGTTAGTTGAAATAAAATTTTATTTCTTTGTTTCAACTCTTGTTTCATTTGTGCTTAAGTACTTGCAATGCCTTGTTTTCGGTCTGGTGTACTTGTGGTGTTTTTACCGTTTAAGCAGAGTTCGTCTCATCTTCTAAGTCTGAAGATCTTGGTCACACGTTGTGATTGATGAATGAGTTAAACTTCGAACGTTGTATCACTTCGGTTAGTGATTAATATTTAGCTTTCGTGCCCCCCAGTTTTGGGGAACAACACTTGTATTTATGATGGTTGATCGCACTTGTTGCAAGTCTTGAGCACACGTCCGCCTTCCAGGGACTTAGAATAATTTGAGATCGATAACCTGGTTTGCATTCCAGGAGTTCGAGTGTTATTGATGCTTGTAACGTGGTTCGCGCTACGGGAACTTGGGAATGATGTTCACATTCCAACTTGCATTCTACTAACTCGAGGTTAGTATTAACACTTTAGTTCGCACTACGGGAACTTTGACTTGGTGTTTGTGCTCCAATTCACACGCCGGGAACTTGGATAAAACATGTGTGTATGGGTTCGTACTTCAGGAACCCGGAACTGACGTTTATACTCCAACTCGCACTTCGGGAATCTGGAGTTTGCACGGATGCTTCGGTTCGCGCTCCGGGAACCCGTAACTTGTGTTCATACCCCAATTCATGTTTTGGGGATCATGGAGTTGGTGTTGATACTTCGGTTCGCACTCCGGGAACTTTGAATTGATGTTTATACTCCAATTCACATTCTGGGAATTTGGAGTCCGCATTGATGGGTTGGTTCGCGCAGTGGGAACGAATTATTAAATGTTTATACTCCAATTCTCGCTGTGGGAATTTGGAGCCCGTTCGCGCTCTGGGAACGAATTGTTAAGTGTTTATACTCCAATTCGCGCTCTGGGAATTTGGAGTCCGTTCGCACTCCGGGAACGAGTTGTTAAGTGTTTATACTCCAATTCGCGCTCCGGGAATTTGGAGTCCGTTCGCACTCTGGGAACGAATTATTAAGTGTTTATACTCCTATTCGCACACCGGGAATTTGGAGTCCGTTCGCACTCTGGGAACGAATTATTAAGTGTTTATACTCCAATTCGCGCTGTGGGAAGTTGGAGTCCGTTCGCACTCCGGGAACGAATTATTGAATGTTTATACTCCAATTCGCGCTGTGGGAAGTTGGAGTCCGTTCGCACTCCGGGAACGAATTGCTAAATGTTTATACTCCAATTCACGCTGTGGGAAGTTGGAGTCCGTTCGCACTCCGGGAACGAATTATGGAATGTTTATTCTCCAATTCGCGCTGTGGGAAGTTGGAGTCCGTTCGCACTCCGGGAACGAATTGTTGAATGGACTGTCGTGTGTTGGTCCAGTTCAGCCTTCGACGTGTTGGCTTGCCCCCGGGCTGGGGTTTCACTTAGTGAGTGGCCAGTTGTAATGCAGTCGCTCGCTATTTGAATAAATTCCATTGTTCGATGGAACTTAGCTCTTCGTGTGTCGTGATTGTTGAATGTTGTATTCGGTGAATCACAGCTTTAGCTTGAAGAGATAGCATTTTATTTGCTGAAATGAGAAAATGTGGCAAAGTCAGTGCCTTATTACAAATTCAAAATTCAGAACATAAAAGAAATTGTAAAGTATTCATGGATTGAAGGAGCCTGTCATGTGTGACAGTGACGAGGTTTTTCGTCGTTCCAGGCTTCTAAATGAGTAGGCCCGCCACTGATGGCGTTTATCACCAATATCCCACGGGGGCAAGTCGAGTCCTCCTGCCTCGGTCGATTGGGTTCATTGATTGGATTGGATGGGCCCGCATCTCTGGGCTGCGGTGTCCGCACAAACTATTCCAGTTTCCCTTCCCTGACCAGTTTTTCAACAAGATCCTGTAGGTGACGACACTCGTTCGTATCGTGCCCGTAGCCTTCATGGAACCTGCAAAATTTTCCCGTCTGGATTTGCCTCTCCGACGACGGTCTTGGACCAGGTTTTTCATATTGAATCGCATTACGGGTCCGCAAATACAAGTCCTCCAATGAAATATTCAAAGGAGTATAACTTTCGAACTTCGGATTTTTGCGTTGCGGACCGCGATTTTGATCTTGCTTTTTTAGTAGATTCACACTCTCTCTTCGCCGAGCTTGCTTATTTTTAATGTTCAACTGAACTTTTCCGGAATTCTCACCGGATTGTTTTATTGCAACATTGCTTTGGGTTCCTCCCGCATTTGGTCCCGCGTCAGTTTGCTTCCTAGACTGTTTCGCGTCTTCCTGTCTCAGGAATTGAGCTGCTTTGGTATGGAAACGGTCCAATGACGCAGGTGGTTTCCCAGCTAGCCAATTGCCAAATTCAGAATCGGGGTCGATCCCCTTAGTTAACGCCATAAGGATGGAGTTATCGTTTGGATTACTAATCTCTGCACATGAAGTGTGGAATCTTTCTAAGTAGTGTCTGAGCGTCTCTCTAGGAGCTTGTGTGACACTAGATAGAGTGTTGACATCTTTCGGCCTCGCGACGTGCATGCGGAATTGCTCAATGAATTTTGTGGCCAGCTGGTCGAATGAGGAGACGGATCGAGGAGGCAATCGGGTGAACCACATGGTGGCGATGCCCCCCAGGGATATGGGGAAACTACGACATTTCACAGCGTCGTCGGCTCTGGCAGCTGTCATCGACCATTCATATTTTAGAATATGTTGATTGGGATCGGAGTTTCCCTCATACATGGGCAGAATTGGCATTCGGAATCGCCGTGGGGGTTCAGCATTAAGAATGTCGTCCGTAAAGGGAGTGTGACTTCGGGAAACTCCCCAATCGTCGTTTGTGAATCCTTGACTCTCACGGATCATCTGACGTATCATAGTTGAAAGATCCGGCATTTGCGCCGGAGTATGGTCACGTTCCATACTTTGGGTTTGAACCGGATATCGTTGATGGTTCACATCTTGCCTTCTCAGCTCATAGTCCTCTAGGACGTACGGTTCAGGAGTATGGCCGCTACGACGACGGTCTAGGTCCGACTGGTCTTGAGCATCGACCCCCGGTTCAGCCGCGATGCTAGTGGAGCGGTATTCTGTAGCGTGATGAGGGACGGCGCCTCCTCGGGAAGAGGGTCCGGTTTGGAAGCTGGCCGACGGACCAACTCTTATTTGTCCAACGGTCAATGTTGGTTGGTTTCCAGCGGGTGGCATACGACCCTCATCTAACCGGGGTCGTGGAGGTCGGTTATGATAATCAGAAGATGAAGAACTTTCGCTGGAAGAGCGAGAAGCACGATCTCTCATGGATCTTTTTCGTTTTTGGCGATCCAGCTTGTTGATTAGCTCAGCGTTAGCGCGTAGCTGTTCTTCTAGTTGTCGCCGACTCTGGGTCAACTCTTGGAGTAACAACTGCAACTCTTGTCGGGTAACCGGACCCGACGGCTCTGGGTGCCCAGCGGCATCTTGATTAGATGGAGGTAGAGGGGCAGGATTCTGTCTATCCTGTTCTTCTTGATTGACGGCGTTTGAGGTGGTTCTTGTGCTAACCATCTTTAGAGTTGACTTCCTTTCCTAAACTTTATGCAAATCTGAATAGAAGGGAAGGAAGTTGGATTTAACGATCTGGATCTCTCTCTTAGATTTATTCAATCCGGTATCGATGACAGATCCAACGAGCAGGAGAAAATCTGGGTTTTCTCAGTGAAAGCACCAAAGTGTTTGTGTCAAAATTGGGCACAACACTCTTCGGGAGTCGTTGAAGAGATAATAGTCAAGAATGCAAGTTCAAAACAGATATTATCTAACAAAAACTCCAATCAACAGTAAAATAAATGCATAGACAAGCGATTTATAGTGGTTCGGCGTGTTGCCTACGTCCACTGTGAAGTTTTTTGATGTTTTATTGATTCTCTTTCAATGATTACAAGTTGTTACAGCGATCAACAGCAAATTACAACTGGAAATTCGAAATCAACAATCAAGTTATGATATAGGATGATGGAGATCTTGATCCGGCAGAGTCTTGGCGTCTCAGAGTCAGAAGATCCCTTTTCTGTTGGCCCTGGGGCTCTATTTATAGGCGTAGGCCGCTGATATCTCGCTGAAAACTCGGGAGACCACGTCTGGCACGTGAGGGGGCCCACACGCACGGTCTCAGGAAGTTTGGGCCCACTTTGGCATCGGTTCGAACTCCATTCTAACCGATCAAGAATTCGTCCAATCAAGGTGAAATTTGGCGTGGACATTCTTCAACATGTACACAAGCTTCAGTGAAAATCTCGTGGCATTTGGATCAATAGATTAGGATATATGATGGATTCGAAATTGGGTTTCTGGCATAGCTGTTTGGTTCGAACCCATGTATTCGAAACGATGGTTTCGAATCCATCATGGCACGCGGCTTCGTGGTGACGTGGAGCGCGAACTTCGAATCGATCCGGACTTCACTCCGTGTTGACCGCTTCGACACCATGTATCTCGGCGCATTCGAACCGATGGAAGACACGTCATCGTGGCTGGTTGACCCAGTGGGTTCGAACGAAGTTACTCAGGATGGGTTCGAAGATGGTATCACAGATGGGTTCGAAGGAGGTATCACAGATGGGTTCGAAGAAGGCCTCTGTGATGGGTTCGAAGCATGGCTTCTGTGATGCTTTCGAACTTGATGGAGTCGAACCTGATGGGTTCGAATGTGGCATGACTGTGCTATGGATTCGAACACGGGGCCTGCTCGGATGGATTCGAAGCACGGCTATGCTTCTTGGGTTCGAACTAGGGAAGGTTCCGGTTGGATTCGAGGTGATGGATTCGAACCGAGCAAGGTTCATTTCTCTCAACTTGAATCCGTCATAACTTGAGCATACGACCTTGGATTGACTTGAAATTTGAAATGCTGACTCCTGTGGTCTTTCTTGCCGTGTCCTATCAATTGTAGCTCAATCTGGACTCGGATAAAATTCAGTGATATCCATGGCGAACGGAAGTATGATCAACCTCTGAGGCGAACTGTCCTTCGCTTTCGATCAATCTTTTGGTATCGTGGCTTTGCCAAAAAGCGGGATAACAACCGGGTTGATCCATTTTGCACTCCGAGTTGGACGCCCCTTACCTGGAGATGCGCTTGTGTCCATGCTTCTTGCTCGCACGTGTCCATCACTTATCCATATACTCAACTGTTTGCATCGCATGTTCCCTCGTATCGATCGCACGAGAGTAATTCCTATCGATATGATCGATACGAACTGTTGTATTTGATCGATACGAAGCAAACAGATGGGTACGAAACCAATGTTGATGATGGATACGAATGAACCCTTACCTGATGGACACGAGAGAGATCTTTACCTGCGAGAGCATGGACTCGAAATACATTGCCTGCCCCAATCTTGATCGATACGAAGTGCACCGATTCGAAGAACCTCCACATACCAGCTACCACTCTGGGTTTGTTTCCATCGAATCGAGATCCATCTACCCCTCCTATCTGATCGATACGAGCTTATCGATTCGAACCAGCAACTCGATCGATTCGAACACTATCAAGTCGAACCAACACCTGATGCGAATCTTCGCAGAGCCGAACCCATACCAATCGATACGAAGTGTATCGATTCGAACCATGTGTGCCGTGCCTTCGATCGATTCGAACCTGAAGGGTTCGAAATGAACAAAAAACCTTGATGGGTTCGAATCTTATGGATTCGAAATGAGCACCATCTTGACCCCTCGATGGATTCGATCAGCCATGCCTTTCCTGTCTTACATCGATCATAACTCCTTCATATGAACTCCGATCAACCTAAAATTTGAAACATAGCCTATCCTAATCCTTATCATCATCTCCAATTAATTTCGTCCCGATCGGTGTTCAATCAAATTTTGACGATATCGATCGTAGCCTTGATTCCAACTGATCTCCAATCCTGATATCCAGCATTCCTTGCCAATTTGTTGATATTCCAGTTTTGACCAAAAATGCGATAACACTTTGCCCCCCAAAACATGCCTTGTGATAACAAGGCGTGTTTTGAATAGTTCCGTATCCAACATCTGAAGTCCATAACCATATTGCCAGAGTATATCATCCTTGACTGCTCCGAGTCGATATCCAATTCCAAATCCAATAACCAAAGCTTGAGCCAATTCCATGTCCATCCGAACTCGACAACCGAGTTCCAAAACATCCTTATCCAATAGCCAATAATCGAATCCAGGACCTCTCCGGGTCGTTATCCAAATGAATAACCTCTCCGGGCTCTTGCCAAGCGCAATCTACACCTGACAGCCGTGATCTAGTGTCCCTGGATGTTAAGCTAGCCTCATCGTGTTTTTGTCGAGCGTAATCCACACATGACGGCCTTGGTCCAGCGTCCCTAGACGTTGATCTAACCTCTCCGGGTTCTGGCCAAGCGTAATCCACACTTGACGACCTTGGTCCAGTGTCCCTGAACGTTGAGCAATGCCGTGGCTTAAGTCCTAAGCCGAATCCTGCTCTCTTCGGACCCTTGTTGAGCATAGTCCATACTCAACGACCTGAAATAACAATTGAATATGCAGGGCCTAAGTCCTAGGTCGAATCCTGGTCACTCCGGACCCTTGCCAAGCATAGTCCATACTTGGCGACCTAAATGAGCCGATTTACCACGTTCGGGCAAAGTGACTCACCCCTTGCCAGGCATAATCCATACCCGACGACCGTCTATCAAAAGCCAGTTAAAAATCCAATCGAAATCCACCCCAAAATCCAAATCCAAACCAGAAAACCAGAAATCCAAAGTAGCATTCAAAATCAAAAATAACCATGCAAAGAAAAACCAAAATCAAAAAGCAAGCAAAAACAGGAGCTCAATCCAAGCTCCAATCCAAAAAGAAAAGCAATGTCCAATCCAAAAGCAAAAGATAAATTTCACAAACCATAGCATCACAGTTTTTCATCATTCAGAGCATGTCTAGGGGCTATCTCTGTCCCCGTACATGTGTAAATGACTTAGTTGCTTGCCAGCTGTTTGCTACTTATTTCACATTATCCTGATCAGTGGATGATCAATCGACCATCATCCCTGGGCCTCACATCATCACAGCATAAGGTTGTCGGTGGCTGCTCCTGCTCCACCGTTGCGTTCCGTGTTCCGACGTATTGCCGTAACTATCCATTCCTTATATGCTCCTCGATTATATCCTTTAAGTGCCTACAGCTGTTGGTATCATGTCCATCTAAGTCATGGAAGAGGCAGTGCCTTCCTGATGTCCTTTCCCGTTCTGTTGGTTATCTCCTAGCCGGCCTCCGGTAAGGAAGGCGATCCCGAGTATCCATGTATATCCGCTCCAGCGTCTCGTTCAATCCTGTGTACGTAGAAAACTTTGGATCCTTCCATCGCTTTCTGGCCTTTCCTGAGTCGTCATCCAGCTTCCTCTTTCCCTTATCCTTATCCGAGCTTCTATTGGATGGTCCTCCACCCTCGGTCACATTTACTTCCTTTAACTTTAAATCCATACTTGCGTCTTCATGCCGAAGGAACCTTTCAGTTTCATGAAAGAATTCGTCGAGATCCTGTGGGGGATCTCGTATGAGAGATACCTTGAAATCCGAGTCCTCCCTGACTCCTGATACTGCTGGCATTAAAACCATCGATGGATCAGGTCGATCCACCGAAGCGACTGCCGCACTGAATCGAGTTAGAAAAGCTCTAAGCGATTCATCCATCCTTTGCTTCAACGATATCAATGTCATCACATTCTTCGGCCTCTTGACGTGAACCCGAAACTGTCCCAAAAACTTTTCCACCAGTTCCCTCCAAGTCCTGATAGATCCTTCTCCCAGCTGCCTAAACCACATTGCAGTTAAGTCCATCAAATATAAAGGGAAGCATCGAGCCATCACTTCTTCCGATGCCCCCAGCACCTCCATGTGTCTGGTGTACCTCATCAAGTGATCTGTTGGATCTGCCTTGCCATCATAAACCTCCACGCTAGGTAGCTTAAACTTAGGAGGATTCTGAGCCATCCTTATTTCCCGAGAATATGGATCCTTCGAAGTCTCCGTTGGTCAAACCACCTCGCACAGTTCTTCTGATAATTTCCACTAATCCGGTATTGTCTTTTGGGGGTTTCCCTCCATGCCCCCGAGGGAACTCTGGCACATATTCCTCGTGTGGTTCAGTAGCAGCAACGTTAGCTCTAGCCTGTTGAACTCCTTCCAAAGGTCCTCCTGTGTTGGATCCTGGTGGCCTGCCCCCAAGCCCTTGCTGATTACCTTCCGGCTCCGCATCCCGTCCTCCGTTGGGTTCCACAACCCTAGTTCCTTGTCCTGCATCCACCGTGGCTGTGGCTGTTCCTATGTTTTGCAGCCCTGCAGCTCTCATTTGCTCGAAGAAAGTCTGCATCATTTCCTGTTGGCTCTTTAATAATCTCTCTTGCAAAGAATTTGTCATAGCCTCCATTTCATCCCGAGTTATGTAGATTGAAGCCTGTCCTTCCACGGCTCCGGAGGATGCTTGTTGACTTCCTTCCTGTTGACTTCTCTCAGCCCTTTGCCTTCTACTATTTTGCCTAGTCATTGTCCTTGAATCCCAACTCTTTTAAAATCTTCAAATCCAACTTTCAGATCCTCTCAAATCCGATGTAGCGGGTGCTAGTCCTTCTCAGTGAAAGCACCAAAGTGTTTGCGCCAAAATTGATCACAAACCCCGAATACCGTGAAAGCACCAGTGTATGAATACAAATCAATAATATTCAAACACAAATCTCAGATCTCAGCAAGTATTAAACAGCAATACAAAAGTAAAGAATAGAGACACAAGTTTTATAGTGGTTCGGCTATCTCCGGCCTACGTCCACTCCAAAGTCTTTTATCCTTTTATTGATTATCCTTGATGATTACAGATAATTACAGTAGTTACAAAGTCCAAAACTCGAAATAAATAGCAGTAATGATGTTATGGAATGATTCTGTCAGCGTCCGGGCGTGCTTTCTCTCTCCAAATTCTCCGACCCCTTTTCTGAATGACCAGGGGCTCTATTTATAAGCGTAGGAGGCTGATATTTCTCCTAAAATCCGGGAAGACCGCTTCAGGCACGTGAGGGGGCCCACATGCCCGAAATCTGGAGGTCCGGGCCCACCTTGGGATCGATTCGAAGTAAGGTTCAAATCGATCGAGAAATAATCCAATCGAGCTGAAATTTGGTGAGAACATTCTTCAACATGTATGTAAGCTGCTGTAAAAGTTTCATTGCATTTGGATCAACGGTTTGTAAGATATGATCGATTCAAGTTCAAAGTTTCGTATGCTCTGCCTGGTTCGAACCCATGCTTCGAACCCACATCCTTCGAATCCATCTCCTTCGAATCCATCCCCTTCGAATCCATCCAAAGTGCATGCGCAATGACGTGGCGCTATCCTCCTGTGTCGATTCGACTTTTGTGGCGTGTTGACCGGGTTGATCCATTTTGCACTCCGAGTTGGACGCCCCTTACCTAGAGACACGCTCGTGTCCATGCTTCTAGCTCGCACGTGTCCATCACTTATCCATATACTCAACTGTTTGCATCGCATGTTCCCTCGTATCGATCGCACGAGAGTAATTCCTATCGATCCGATCGATACGAACTGTTGTATTTAATCGATACGAAGCAAACAGATGGGTATGAAACCAATCTTGATGATGGATACGAACGAACCCTTACCTGATGGACACGAGAGAGATCTTTACCTGTGAGAGCATGGACTCGAAATACATTGCCTGCCCTAATCTTGATCGATACGAAGTGCACCGATTCGAAGAACCTCCACATACCAGCTACCACTCTGGGTTTTTTGCCATCAAATCGAGATCCATCTACCCCTCCTATCTGATCGATACGAGCTTATCGATTCGAACCAGCAACTCGATCGATTCGAACACTATCGAGTCGAACCAACACCTGATGCGAATCTTCGCAGAGCCGAACCCATACCATCGATACGAAGTGTATCGATTCGAACCATGTGTGCCGTGCCTTCGATCGATTCGAACCTGAAGGGTTCAAAATGAACAAAAAACCTTGATGGGTTCAAATCTTATGGATTCGAAATGAGCACCATCTTAACCCATCGATGGATTCGAACAGCCATGTCTTTCCTGTCTTGCATCAATCATAACTCCTTCATATGAACTCCGATCAACCTGAAATTTGAAACATAGCCTATCATAATCCTTATCATCATCTCCAATTAATTTCGTCCCGATCGGAGTTCAATCAAATTTTGACGATATCGATCGTAGCCTTGATTCCAACTGATCTCCAATCCTGATATCCATCATTCCTTGCCAATTTGTTGATATTCCAGTTTTGACCAAAAATGGGATAACACACGCATTTCTAAAAGTCGTACGACACTGTTTCGCCATTTCGGACGGATGTTGCACCTTGCACCGTGGATGTTGCACCCTGTAGATATCGATTATTCGGACGGCCATAACTTCTGGCTCGTTTAGAGTTACGGGAGCCATAACCTGTCAAAACGAAGGCCTCGATGAGTTCTACGGCTTTGGCAGCTTTTAGCCGTCAACGGATAGATTAAAGCCCAAAAAGGACAACCCGAATCTCAATCGGGTCTCGCAAGTTTTTACCTTCGTTTTTTCGACATGTGGATTTTTACGGTAAAACGGGATTACCGTGGCTGATCTTCGATTTACCATCGCTGGAGAGTGGTGCACCATGGTACTGGTCTGTGTCAAATCCATGCACGCATTTCTAAAAGTCGTACAACACTGTTTCGCCATTTCGGACGAATGTTGCGCCCTGTAGATATTGATTATTCGGACGGCCATAACTTATGGCTCGTTTAGAGTTACGGGAGCCATAACCTATCAAAACGAAGGCCTCGATGAGTTCAACGGCTTTAACAACTTTCAGCCGTCAACGGATAGATTAATGCACAAAAAGGACAATCCGAATCTCAATCGGGTCTCGTTAGTTTTTTACCCTTCGTTTTTTTGACACGTGGATTTTTACGGTAAAACGGGATTACCGTGGCTGGTCTTCGATTTACCATCACTGGAGAGTGGTGCACCATGGTGCTGTTCCATTTCAAATCCATGCACGCATTTCTAAAAGTCGTACGACACTATTTCGCCATTTCGGACGGATGTTGCACCTTGCACCGTGGATGTTGCACCCTGTAGATATCGATTATTCGGACGACCATAACTTCTGGCTCGTTTAGAGTTACGGGAGCCATAACCTGTCAAAACGAAGGCCTTGATGAGTTCTACGGCTTTGACAGCTTTCCGCCATCAACGGATAGATTAATGCCCAAAAAGGACAACCCGAATCTCTATCGGGTCTCGTAAGTTTTTCACCCTTCGTTTATTCGACCCGTGGATTTTTACGGTAACACGGGATTTCCGTGGCTGGCCTTCGATTTACCATCGCTGGAGGGTGGTGCACCATGGTACAGTTCCGTTTCAAATCCACGCATGCATTTCTAAAAGTCGTACGGCACCGTTTCGCCATTTCGGACGGATGTTGCACCTTGCACCGTGGATGTTGCACCCTGTAGATATCGATTATTCGGACGTCCATAACTTCTGGCTCGTTTAGAGTTACGGGAGCCATAACCTGTCAAAACGAAGGCCCCGATGAGTTCTACGGCTTTGACCTCTTTCAGCCGTCAACGGATAGATTAATGCCCAAAAAGGACTTCCCGAATCTCAATCGGGCCTCGTAAGTTTTTTACCCTTCGTTTTTTCGACACGTGGATTTTTACGGTAAAACGGGATTACCGTGGCCGATCTTCAATTTAACGTCGCTGGAGAGTGGTGCACCATGGTACTGTTCTGTTTCAAATCCATGCACGCATTTCTAAAAGTCGTACGGCACTGTTTCGCCATTTTGGACGGATGTTGCACCATGCACCGTGGATGTTGCATCCTGTAGATATCGATTATTCGGACGGCCATAACTTCTGGCTCGTTTAGAGTTACGGGAGCCATAACCTGTCAAAACGAACGCCTCGATGAGTTCTACGGCTTTGACCGCTTTCAGCCGTCAACGGATAGATTAATGCCTAAAAAGGACAACCCGAATTTCAATCGGGTCTCTTAAGTTTTTTACCCTACGTTTTTTCGACACGTGGATTTTTACGGTAAAACGGGATTACGGTGGCTGGTCTTTGATTTACCATCGCTGGAGAGTGGTGCACCATGGTATTGTTCCGTTTCAAATCCATGCACACATTTCTAAAAGTCGTACGACATTGTTTCGCCATTTCGGACGGATGTTGCACCTTGCACCGTGGATGTTGCACCCTGTAGACCTCGATGAGTTCTACGGCTTTGACAGCTTTCAGCCGTCAACGGATAGATTAAAGACCAAAAAGGACAACCCGAATCTCAATCGGGTCTCGCAAGTTTTTACCCTTCGTTTTTTCGACACGTTGATTTTTACGATAAAACGGGATTGCCGTGGCTGGGCTTCGATTTACCATCGCTGGAGAGTGGTGCACCATGGTACTGTTCTGTTTCAAATCCATGCACGCATTTCTAAAAGTCGTCCGGCACTATTTTGCCATTTCGGACGGATGTTGCACCTTGCAGATATCGATTATTCGGACGGCCATAACTTCTGGCTCGTTTAGAGTTACGGGAGTCATAACCTATCAAAACGAAGGCCTCGATGAGTTCTACGGCTTTGACGGCTTTCAGCCGTCAACGGATAGATTAATGCCCAAAAAGGACAACCCGAATCTCAATCGGGTCTCGTAAGTTTTTTACCCTTCGTTTTTTCGACACGTGGATTTTTGCGATAAAACGGGATTACGGTGGCTGGTCTTCGATTTACCATCGCTGGAGAGTGGTGCACCATGGTACTGTTCCGTTTCAAATCTATGCACGCATTTGTAAAAGTCGTACGGCACTGTTTCGCCATTTCGGACGGATGTTGCACCTTGCACCGTGGGTGTTGCACCGTGTAGATATCGATTATTCGGACGTCCATAACTTCCGGCTCGTTTAGAGTTACGGGAGCCATAACCTGTCAAAACGAAGGCCTCGATGAGTTCTATGGCTTTGACAGCTTTCCGCCGTCAACGGATAGATTAATGCCCAAAAAGGACAACCCGAATCTCAATCGGGTCTCGTAAGTTTTTTACCCTTCGTTTTTTCGACACGTGGATTTTTACCGTAAAACGGGATTACCGTGGCTGGTCTCCGATTTACCATCGCTGGAGAGTGGTGCACTATGGTACTGTTCCGTTTCAAATCCATGCACGCATTTCTAAAAGTCGTGCAGCACTGTTTCGCCATTTCGGACGGATGTTGCACCCTGCAGGTATCGATTATTCGGACGGCCATAACTTCTGGCTCGTTTAGAGTTACGGGAGTCATAACCTATCAAAACGAAGGCCTCGATAAGTTCTACGGCTTTGACGGCTTTTAGCCGTCAACGGATAGATTAATGCCCAAAAAGGACAATCTGAATCTCAATCGGGACTCGTATGTTTTTTACCCTTCGTTTTTTCGACACACGGATTTTTGCGGTAAAACGGGATTACCGTGGCTGGTCTTCGATTTACCATCGCTGGAGAGTGGTGCACCATGGTATTGTTCCGTTTCAAATCCATGCACGCATTTTTAAAAGTCGTACGGCGCTGTTTCGCCATTTCGGACGGATGTTGCACCTTGCACCATGGATGTTGCACCCTGTAGATATCGATTAATCGGACGGCCATAACTTATGGCTCGTTTTGAGTTACGGGGGCCGTAACCTGTCAAAACGAAGGCGTCGATGAGTTCTACGGCTTTGACGGCTTTCAGCCGTCAACGGATAGATTAATGCCCAAAAAGGACAACTCGTATCTCAATCGGGTCTCGTAAGTTTTTTACCCTTCGTTTTTTCGACATGTGGATTTTTACGGTAAAACCGGATTACCGTGGCTGGTCTTCGATTTACCATCGCTGGAGAGTGGTGCACCACGGTACTGTTCTGTTTCAAATCCATGCACGCATTTCTAAAAGTCGTACGGCACTGTTTTCCATTTCGGACGGATGTTGCACCCTGTAGATATCGATTATTCGGACGGCCATAACTTCTGGCTGGTTTAGAGTTACGGGAGCCATAACCTCTCGACACGAAGGCCTCGATGAGTTATACGGCTTTGACAGCTTTCCGCCGTCAACGGATAGATTAATGCCCAAAAATGACAACCCAAATCTCAATCAGGTCTCGTAAGTTTTTTACCATACGTTTTTTCGACACGTGGATTTTTACGGTAAAACGGGATTACGGTGGCCTGTCTTTGATTTACCATCACTGGAGAGTGGTGAACCATTGTACTGTTCGTTTCAAATCCACGCATGCATTTCTAAAAGTCGTACGGCACTGTTTCGCCATTTCGGACCGATGTTGCACCTTGCATCATGGATGTTGCACCTTGCACCGTGGATGTTGCACCCTGTAGATATCGATTATTCGGACGTCCATAACTTCTGCCTCGTTTAGAGTTACGGGAGCCATAACCTGTCAAAACGAAGGCCTCGACGAGTTCTACGGCTTTGACAGCTTTCCGCAGTCAATGGATTGATTAATGCCCAAAAAGGACAACCCGAATCTCAATCGGGTCGCGTAAGTTTTTTACCCTACGTTTTTTCGACACGTGGATTTTTACGGTAAAATGGGATTACCGTGGCTGGTCTTCGATTTACCATCGCTGGAGAGTGGTGCACCATGGTACTGTTCTGTTTCAAATCCATGCATGCATTTCTAAAAGTCGTACGGCACTGTTTCGCCATTTTGGACCGATGTTGCACCCTGTAGATATCGATTATTCGGACGACCATAACTTCTGGCTCGTTTCGAGTTACGGGAGGCATAACCTGTCAAAACGAAGGCCTCGATGAGTTCTACGGCTTTGACAGCTTTCCGCCGTCAACGGATAGATTAATGCCCAAAAAGGACAAACCGAATCTCAATCGGGCCTCGTAAGTTTTTTACCCTACGTTTTTTCGACACGTGGATTTTTACGGTAAAACGGGATTACGGTGGCTGGTCTTTGATTTACCATCGCTGGAGAGTGGTGAACCATGGTACTGTTCCGTTTCAAATCCATGCACGCATTTCTAAAAGTCGTACGGCACTGTTTCGCCATTTCGGACGGATGTTGCACCTTGCACCGTGGATGTTGCACCTTGTAGATAACGATTAATCGGACGGACATAACTTCTGGCTCGTTTAGAGTTACGGGAGCCATAACCTGTCAAAACGAAGGCCTCGATGAGTTCTACGGCTTTGACAGCTTTCCGCCGTCAACGGATAGATTAATGCCCAAAAAGGACAACCCGAATCTCAATCGGGTCTCGTAAGTTTTTTACCCTACGTTTTTTCGACACGTAGATTTTTACGGTAAAACGGGATTACGGTGGCTGGTCTTTGATTTACCATCGCTGGAGAGTGGTGCACCATGGAACTGTTCCGTTTCAAATCCATGCACGCTTTTCTAAAAGTCGTACGGCACTGTTTCGCCATTTCGGACGGATGTTGCACCTTGCACCGTGGATGTTGCACCCTGTAGATATCGATTAATCGGACGGCCATAACTTATGGCTCGTTTAGAGTTACGGGAGCCGTAACCTGTCAAAATGAAGGCGTCGATGAGTTCTACGGCTTTGACAGCTTTCAGCCGTCAACGGAGAGATTAATGCCCAAAAAGGACAACTCGAATCTCAATCGGGTCTCGTAAGCTTTTTACCCTTCGTTTTTTCGACACGTGGATTTTTACGGTAAAACGGGATTACCGTGGCTGGTCTTCGATTTACCATCGCTGGAGAGTGGTGCACCACGGTACTGTTCTGTTTCAAATCCATTCACGCATTTCTAAAAGTCGTACGGCACTGTTTTCCATTTCGGACGGATGTTGCATCCTGTAGATATCGATTATTCGGACGGCCATAACTTCTGGCTGGTTTAGAGTTACGGGAGCCATAACCTCTCGACACGAAGGCCTCGATGAGTTCTACGGCCTTGACAGCTTTCCGCCGTCAACGGATAGATTAATGCCCAAAAATGACAACCCGAATCTCAATCAGGTCTCGTAAGTTTTTTACCCTACGTTTTTTCGACACGTGGATTTTTACGGTAAAACGGGATTACGATGGCTTGTCTTTGATTTACCATCACTGGAGAGTGGTGAACCATGCTACTGTTCGTTTCAAATCCACGCATGCATTTCCAAAAGTCGTACGGCACTGTTTCGCCATTTCGGACCGATGTTGCACCTTGCATCATGGATGTTGCACATTACACCGTGGATGTTGCACCCTGTAGATATCGATTATTCGGACGTCCATAACTTCTGCCTCGTTTAGAGTTACCGGAGCCATAACCTGTCAAAACGAAGGGCTCGATGAGTTCTACGGCTTTGACAGCTTTCCGCAGTCAATGGATTGATTAATGCCCAAAAAGGACAACCCGAATCTCAATCGGGTCGCGTAAGTTTTTTACCCTACGTTTTTTCGACACGTGGATTTTTACGGTAAAATGGGATTACCGTGGCTGGTCTTCGATTTACCATCGCTGGAGAGTGGTGCACCATGGTACTGTTCTAATTCAAATCCATGCACGCATTTCTAAAAGTCGTACGGCACTGTTTCGCCATTTTGGACGGATGTTGCACCCTGTAGATATCGATTATTCGGACGACCATAACTTCTGGCTCGTTTAGAGTTACGGGAGCCATAACCTGTCAAAATGAAGGCCTCGATGAGTTCTACGGCTTTGACAGCTTTCCGCCGTCAACGGATAGATTAATGCCCAAAAAGGACAAACCGAATCTCAATCGGGCCTCGTAAGTTTTTTACCCTACGTTTTTTCGACACGTGGATTTTTACGGTAAAACGGGATTACGGTGGATGATCTTTGATTTACCATCACTGGAGAGTGGTGAACCATGGTACTGTTCCGTTTTAAATCCATGCACGCATTTCTAAAAGTCGTACGGCACTGTTTCGCCATTTCGGACGGATGTTGCACCTTGCACCGTGGATGTTGCACCCTGTAGATAACGATTAATCGGACGGCCATAACTTCTGGCTCGTTTAGAGTTACGGGAGCCATAACCTGTCAAAACAAAGGCCTCGATGAGTTCTACGGCTTTTATGGCTTTCAGCCTTCAACGGATAGATTAATGCCCAAAAAGGGCAACCCGAATCTCTATCGGGTATCGTAAGTTTTTTACCCTTTGTTTTTTCGACCCGTGGATTTTTACTGTAAAACGGGATTACCGTGGCTGGCCTTCGATTTACCATCGCTGGAGGGTGTGCACCATGGTACGGTTCCGTTTCAAATCCATGCATGCACTTCTAAAACTCGTACGGCACTATTTCGCCATTTCGGACGGATGTTGCACCTTGCACCGTGGATGTTGCACCTTGCACCGTGGATGTTGCACCCTGTAGATATTGACTATTCGGACGGCCATGACTTCTGGCTCGTTTATAGTTACGGGAGCCATAACCTGTCAAAACGAAGGCCTCGATGAATTCTATGGCTTTGACGGCTTTCTGCCGTCAACGGATAGATTAATGCCAAAAAAGGACTTCCCGAATCTCAATCGGGTCTCGTAAGCGTTTTACCCTTCGTTTTTTCGACACGTGGATTTTTACATTAAAACGGGATTACCGTGGCTGGTCTTCGATTTACCATCGCTGGAGAGTGGTGCACAATGATACTGTTCTGTTTCAAATCCATGCACGCATTTCTAAAAGTTGTACGGCACTGTTTCGCCATTTCGGACGGATGTTGCACCTTGCACCGCGGATGTTCCACCCTGTAGATATCAATTATTCGGACGGCCATAACATCTGGCTCGTTTAGAGTTACAGGAGCCATAACCTGTCAAAACAAAGGCCTCGATGAGTTCTACGGCTTTGACAGCTTTCAACCGTCAACGGATAGATTAATGCCCAAAAAGGACAACCCGAATCTCAATCTGGTCTCGTAAGTTTTTTACCGTACGTTTTTTCGACACCTGGATTTTTACGGTAAAACGGGATTACGGTGGCTGGTCTTCGATTTACCATCGCTGGAGAGTGGTGCACCATGGTACTATTCTGTTTCAAATCCATGCATGCATTTCTAAAAGTCGTACGGCACTGTTTCGCCATTTCGGACGGATGTTGCACCTTGCACCGTGGATGTTGCACTCTGTAAATATCGATTAATCGGACGGCCATAACTTCTGGCACGTTTAGAGTTACGGGAGCCATAACTTGTCAAAACGAAGGCCTCGATTGTTTGCGCCAAAATTGGTCACAAACACCCAATATCACGAAAGCACCCGTTTGCGTATTCAACTTGGTAATAATCAACACAGAACTCAGCAACAATCAATATAAAATTCAGCTCTACGTAACAAATCACACTTATTCACAAACAACAGTCACAAACACAGGATTTATAGTGGTTCGGCGTTCGCGCCTACGTCCACTTTGAAGGATTTCTCTTTATTGCTTTGCTCGATTCAATCGATTACAATGGATTACAGTAGATAATAGCTTTGAAATCTGAATACAACAGTGATTCTGATAGATAGACTTGAATCCGGCAGAGTCTTGGCGTTCAATGGCAGAAGTTGTCCCAAGATCCCTTTTTCTGAAGGCTTCAGGGTGCTATTTATAGGCGTTGGAGGCCCAGATCTGGCTGAAACTTCGGGAGACCTCTTCTGGCACGTGAGTGGGCCCACGCGACCGATCCCACCAAGTTTCGTCTCGATCTGACATCGGTTCGAAGTGATTTCGAACCCATCAAGAAATGGTCCAATCGAGCTGAAACTTGGCAGGGACAACCTTTACCTCATATGAAAGCTACTGTGAAAATTTGGTTGCATTTGGATTTGTGGTTAAGGAGATATGCTCGGTTCGAAATGGTGTTTTCTTGGTTGGCTGTGTCGTTCGAACCCATGACTTCGAACCCAAGCATTCGAATCGATGGAAGCACGCGTTACCCAGTGACGTGTCGCGCACTCCTCGCATCGATCCTACTTTCTCTCCGTGTTGACCGCTTCGAAGCCGGGGATTTCGCCGACTTCGTATCGATGACCATTGCGTAGTTTGAATCGATCAACTGCATCTGCCTACTTCGAACCGAGGGGAGGGAGCTCCCTTCGTATCGATGTCAAGCTCGTATATGTGATGGATACGAAATGGAGCTCCGCGATGGATTCGAAGGCAATCGGTTCGAAGTAGATGGAGGATGATGGATTCGAACACATCCATCCGAAGGGTCACCAACCGATCGATTCGAAGTGACCAATATCATGCCTGATCGATTCGAATCGATCGGTTCGAAGTTAGCGGAGTGATGGGTTCGAAGCAGTGAGTATTGGATGGGTTCAAAGTGGATGGGTTCGAAGGAGATGGTTTCGAAGGTGATGGGTTCGAAGTACTCCAGTGCGATGGGTTCGAGACAGACAGTGACCACTTTTCTCAATTTGAATCCATCCTATCTTGAGCGTACGAACTCGGATTGACTTGAAATTTGAAATGACGACTCATACGATCTTTATTGTCGTGCTCTACCAATTTTGGCCCGTTCCGGACACGGACAAAATTCATCGATATCCATAGCAAAGTGAAGTATAACCAATCTCTGAGGCGAACTGTCTTTCGTTTTCGATCAATCTTTTGGTATCACGGCTTTGCCAAAAAGCGGGATAACATTTTGCCCCCGAAAACATGCCTTGCGGTACGAAGGTGTGTTTTGTAACGCCTCGAGTCGGATGTTCGTATCCGATCATCAACCTGCAAAGAACTTGATAGTTTTCATATGGCCTCAAATGACGATCGTTCGGGATCAAGCCATTTGGGATGAAGCGCGGCCGTTCATGGTCGAGCGCTTAACGTCAAATGACGATCGTTCGTGATCGAGTCATTCGAGGTGAAGTGCGACCGTGCGCGGTCGAGCGTATAAATCCATGCATCGATCGTTTGGGATCATATGCTGTTTGAGGTGAATTGGGACCGTTCGCGGTCCGTGCCATTCGCGGCATAGGATGGAATAGGACCGTTCGCGGTCGATGCCGTTCGCGGCAAATGATGAGAATAGGACCGTTCGCGGTCGATGCTATTTATGGCAAAAAGATTGAATGGGACCGTTCGCGGTCGATGCTGTTCGCGGCAATTGATGATCGTTCGCGACCAAGTGCCGTTCAAGGCGAAGGGTGACCGTTCGAGGTCGGATTTTATGATTAGTGAATCATGACCGTTCGTGGTCGGTGCCGTTCAAGGCAGAGAGTGATCGTTCGCGATCGTGTGCCATTCGAGGCGGATTTGTGACCGTTCGCGGTCGGGTGTTGGACCTCAAGTGACGACCGTTCGCGATCAAGCGGTTTGAGGCGTGATGAGTTGTGACTGTTCGAAGTCGAGTGGTGATCGTTCGCGATCGGGTGCCGTTCGAGGCGAGTTGTGTGTGTGCCCGGGAGGGCTTGGTGTTATCGATGCCAGGGTCACGTTCGGGTGAGTTCCTGGATCGTTTATAGGGGCGGTTCATCGCCATCTCAGAGCATACCTAAGGATCGTTCGCGACCCCATACATGTATAAGTAGCTTAGTCATTCCAGAGTTATCAGAATCAAATAACTATTAAACGAATGAGTTTCACAAACAATGTCCAAACAAACAGGGTCTAAATGTTCAAATCAAAATGATACGAAAGCAAAGTATGGATGTCGAAGCGTAAGTTCCCACTATGAAACGGTCAATGATCATTCAGAGCATGCCTGGAGATCGTTCGCGATCTCGCACATGCGTAAATGATCTGATTGCGTTAGTGGAAGCTTACAACTTGTTCATCGTTATCTCACTCAATTGATAACCAAACGGTGCCTTGATTCAGGGTCACCTCTAGCTGATGTGGACGGTGGTCGTTCTGGTTCCGCCACAGGAGCTCGTCTCCTTACATATTGAAGGAGCATACCGTTCCTGATATGCCCTTCCACCTCGTCCTTCAGGTGCCTACAATCGTTAGTGTTATGACCATTTAATTCATGGAATACACAGAACTTATCTGATTTCCTTTCGTCAGAGGTAGGATCCCTTCGCATTGGCCTACGATACGGAATCTGTTCTTTGGTATCCTGGTAAATTCGCTCCAGGCTCTCGTTCAACTCAGTGTAGGTGGTGAATCGCGGTTCTCTCCGTTGTCGCTTTGATCTGCCTCTGTCATTCTCAATCTTTCTTTTACCTTTATCCTTGTCCGAGTCCCTTCTAGGGGGCTTTTCATCTTTGAGTGCATAAACTTCTACCCCATCTCCTTCTTCTCTTTCTGCATTCGCATCTTCTAATCGTAAAAACTTTTCTGCCTCATGATAGAATTCCTCTAGATCTATGGGTGGATCTTTAGTCAATGAATTCTTGAACTCTGTGCCGTCAGCTATTCCGGACACAGCTGCCATTACTACCATGGACGGATCCGCTCGATCCACTGAAGCTGCTGCTGCATTGAATCGTGCTAGATAACTCCTCAAGGTCTCTCCGGCTTTTTGCTTTAGGGTTGCCAACGTCATCACATTCTTGGGTCTTGTGATATGAACCCTGAATTGCCTCATAAATCTCTCCACTAAACCATTCAATGTTCCGATGGATCCATTCTCCAATTGTCTAAACCATAGTGCTGCGATATCTGTCAAGTATAACGGAAAGCAGCGGGCCATAACCTCCTCCAATGCCCCCCAACACTTCCATATGCCTCATATATTTTGTCAGATGGACCGTGGGGTCCGTTCTCCCGTCGTACATATCCAACGATGGTAGTTTGAAATCCGGTGGGTTCCTAGCTTGCCTGATTGCTGAAGTAAAAGGACTTCTATTAACATCCTCTAGGTCTTTGTTCACCATACCGCCTCTCAAAGCTCTTCTAACCATCTCTGCTAATCGGTCATTGTCTCCGAGATGTAACCCTTGTTCACTACTTTCAGCCTGCCTCCCGAGTTCACGAGGTAACTCCGGGACCTGCCCCCTTGACTGAGCGTTCGCTCCTCTACTATTACCGGGTTGCGCAGATCCTTCTCTCTCTCTTTCCAAGATTGGGTCAACGTTTTCCATACGCGTGCCCCCTAGCTCTGGCGCTACGCCGGATGGTCCCGCTTCGTTATGGACTCCATTGGCTTCCCTATTCTGCGCTCCAAGCTGTCCTATCTGTTGAAACAAACTTTGAATCAACTCCTCTTGCTTCTTCATCATCGTCTCCATCTCGTCCCTAGTGATGTATATCGATGGTTGATTCGCTCCTGAGGAAGCCTCTTGACTTCCTTGTGGTTCGCTTCTCTCAGGCCTTGGCCTTCTACTCGATTGTCTCGTCATAATTCCTAGATCCGAATTCTTGATTTTCAAATTCAACTTCTTCCTGAGTTCAATTCTCAGTGAAAGCACCAAAATGTTTGCGCCAAAATTGGTCACAAACACCCAATATCACGAAAGCACCCGTTTGCGTATTCAACTTGGTAATAATCAACACAGAACTCAGCAACAATCAATATAAAATTCAGCTCTACGTAACAAATCACACTTATTCACAAACAACAGTCACAAACACAGGATTTATAGTGGTTCGGCGTTCGCGCCTACGTCCACTTTGAAGGATTTCTCTTTATTGCTTTGCTCGATTCAATCGATTACAATGGATTACAGTAGATAATAGCTTTGAAATCTGAATATAACAGTGATTCTGATAGATAGACTTGAATCCGGCAGAGTCTTGGCGTTCAATGGCAGAAGTTGTCCCAAGATCCCTTTTTCTGAAGGCTTCAGGGTGCTATCTATAGGCGTTGGAGGCCCAGATCTGGCTGAAACTTCGGGAGACCTCTTCTGGCACGTGAGTGGGCCCACGCGACCGATCCCACCAAGTTTCGTCTCGATCTGACATCGGTTCGAAGTGATTTCGAACCCATCAAGAAATGGTCCAATCGAGCTGAAACTTGGCAGGGACAACCTTTACCTCATATGAAAGCTACTGTGAAAATTTGGTTGCATTTGGATTTGTGGTTAAGGAGATATGCTCGGTTCGAAATGGTGTTTTCTTGGTTGGCTGTGTCGTTCGAACCCATGACTTCGAACCCAAGCATTCGAATCGATGGAAGCACGCGTTACCCAGTGACGTGTCGCGCACTCCTCGCATCGATCCTACTTTCTCTCCGTGTTGACCGCTTCGAAGCCGGGGATTTCGCCGACTTCGTATCGATGACCGTTGCGTAGTTTGAATCGATCAACTGCATCTGCCTACTTCGAACCGAGGGGAGGGAGCTCCCTTCGTATCGATGTCAAGCTCGTATATGTGATGGATACGAAATGGAGCTCCGCGATGGATTCGAAGGAAATCGGTTCGAAGTAGATGGAGGATGATGGATTCGAACACATCCATCCGAAGGGTCACCAACCGATCGATTCGAAGTGACCAATATCATGCCTGATCGATTCGAATCGATCGGTTCGAAGTTAGCGGAGTGATGGGTTCGAAGCAGTGAGTATTGGATGGGTTCGAAGTGGATGGGTTCGAAGGAGATGGTTTCGAAGGTGATGGGTTCGAAGTACTCCAGTGCGATGGGTTCGAGACAGATAGTGACCACTTTCCTCAATTTGAATCCATCCTATCTTGAGCATACGAACTCGGATTGACTTGAAATTTGAAATGACGACTCATACGATCTTTATTGTCGTGCTCTACCAATTTTGGCCCGTTCCGGACTAGGACAAAATTCATCGATATCCATAGCAAAGTGAAGTATAACCAATCTCTGAGGCGAACTGTCTTTCGTTTTCGATCAATCTTTTGGTATCATGGCTTTGCCAAAAAGCGGGATAACATCGATGAGTTCTACGGCTTTTACAGCTTTCAGGCGTCAACGGATAGATTAATGCCCAAAAAGGACAACCCGAATCTCAATCGGGTCTCGTAAGTTTTTACCCTTCGTTTTTTCGACACGTGGATTTTTACGGTAAAACCGGATTACCGTGGCTGGTCTTCTATTTACCATCGCTGGAGACTAGTGCACCGTGGTACTGTTCCGTTTCAAATCCATGCACGCATTTCTAAAAGTCGTACGGCATTGTTTCGCCATTTCGGACGGATGTTGCACCCTGTTGATATCGATTATTCGGACGGCCATAACTTCTGCCTCGTTTAGAGTTACGGGAGCCATAACCTGTCAAAACGAAGGCCTCGATGAGTTCTACGGCTTTGACGGCTTTCAACCGTCAACGGATAGATTAAAGCCCAAAAAGGACAACCCGAATCACAATCGGGTCTCGTAAGTTTTTACCCTTCGTTTTTTCAACGCGTGGATTTTTACGTTAAAACGGGATTACCGTGGCTGGTCTTCGATTTACCATCGCTGGAGAGTGGTGCACCATGGTACTGTTATGTTTCAAATCCATGCACGCATTTCTAAAAGTCGTACGACATTGTTTCGCCATTTCGGACGGATGTTGCACCTTGCACCGTGGATGATGCACCCTGTAGATATCGATTATTCGGACGTCCATAACTTCTGGCTCGTTTAGAGTTACGGGAGCCATAACCGGTCAAAATGAAGGCCTCGATGAGTTCTACGGCTTTGACAGCTTTCCGCCAACAACGGATAGATTAATGCCCAAAAAGGACAATCCGAATCTCAATCGGGTCTCGTAAGTTTTTTACCCTTCGTTTTTTCGACACGTGGATTTTTACGGTAAAACGGGATTACCGTGGCTGGTCTTCGATTTACCATCGCTGGAGAGTGGTGCATCATGGTACTGTTCTTTTTCAAATCCATGCACGCATTTCTAAAAGTCGTACGACACTGTTTCGCCATTTCAGACGGATGTTGCACCTTGCACCGCGGATGTTCCACCCTGTAGATATCAATTATTCGGACGGCCATAACTTCTGGCTCGTTTAGAGTTACGGGAGCCATAACCTGTCAAAACAAAGGCCTCGATGAGTTCTACGGCTTTGACAGCTTTCAACCGTCAACGGATAGATTAATGCCCAAAAAGGACAACCCGAATCTCAATCCGGTCTCGTAAGTTTTTTACCCTACGTTTTTTCGACACCTGGATTTTTACGGTAAAACGGGATTACGGTGGCTGGTCTTCGATTTACCACCGCTGGAGAGTGGTGCACCATGGTACTGTTCCGTTTCAAATCCATTCATGCATTTCTAAAAGTCGTACGGCACTGTTTCGCCATTTCGGACGGATGTTGCACCTTGCACCGTGGATGTTGCACCCTGTAGATATCGATTAATCGGACGGCCATAACTTCTGGCTCGTTTAGATTTACTGGAGCCATAACTTGTCAAAACGAAGGCCTCGATGAGTTCTACGGCTTTTACAGCTTTCAGGCATCAACGGATAGATTAATGCCCAAAAAGGACAACCCGAATCTCAATCGGGTCTCGTAAGTTTTTTACCCTTCGTTTTTTCGACACCGGATTTTTACGGTAAAACCGGATTACCGTGCCTCGCCTTCGATTTACCATCGCTGGAGAGTGGTGCACCATGGTACGGTTCCGTTTCAAATCCATGCATGCATTTCTAAAAGTTGTACGGCACTGTTTCGCCATTTCGGACGGATGTTGCACCTTGCACCGTGGATGTTGCACTCTGTAGATATCGATTATTCGGACGGCCATAACTTCTGGCTCGTTTTGAGTTACGGGAGCCATAACCTGTCAAACCGAAGGCCTCGATGTGTTCTACGGCTTTGACGGCTTTCAACCGTCAACGGATAGATTAAAGCCCAAAAAGAACAACCCGAATCTCAATCGGGTCTCGCAAGTTTTTACCCTTCGTTTTTTCGATACGTGGATTTTTACGTTAAAACGGGATTACCGTTGCTGGTCTTCGATTTACCATCGCTGGAGAGTGGTGCACCATGGTACTGTTCTGTTTCAAATCCATGCAAGCATTTCTAAAAGTCGTACGGCACTGTTTTCCATTTCGGACGGATGTTGCACCCAGTAGATATCGATTATTCGGACGGCCATAACTTCTGGCTGGTTTAGAGTTATGGGAGCCATAACCTTTCGACACGAAGGCCTCGATGAGTTCTACGGCTTTGACAGCTTTCCGCCGTCAACGGATAGAATAATGCCCAAAAATGACAACCCGAATCTCAATCGGGTCTCGTAAGTTTTTTACCCTACGTTTTTTCGACACGTGGATTTTTACGGTAAAACGGGATTACGGTGGCTTGTCTTTGATTTAACATCGCTGGAGAGTGGTGAACCATCGTACTGTTCGTTTCAAATCCACGCATGCATTTCTAAAAGTCAAACCGCACTGTTTCGCCATTTCGGACCGATGTTGCACCTTGCATCGTGGATGTTGCACCTTGCATCGTGGATGTTGCACCCTGTAGATATCGATTATTCGGACGTCCATAACTTCTGGCTCGTTTAGAGTTACGGGAGCCATAACCTGTCAAAACGAAGGCCTCGATGAGTTCTACGGCTTTGACAGCTTTCCGCCGTCAACGGATAGATTAATGCCCAAAAAGGACAACCCGAATCTCAATCGGGTCTCGTAAGTTTTTTACCCTACGTTTTTTCGACACGTGGATTTTTACGGCAAAATGGGATTACCGTGGCTGGTCTTCGATTTACCATCGCTGGAGAGTGGTGCACCATGGTACTGTTCTGTTTCAAATCCATGCACTCATTTCTAAAAGTCGTACGACACTGTTTCGCCATTTCGGACGGATGTTGCACCCTGTAGATATCGATTATTCGGACGACCATAACTTCTGGCTCGTTTAGAGTTACGGCAGCCATAACCTGTCAAAATGAAGGCCTCGTTGAGTTCTACGGCTTTGACAGCTTTCCGCCGTCAACAGATAGATTAATGGCCAAAAAGGACAACCCGAATCTCAATCGGGCCTCGTAAGTTTTTTACCCTACGTTTTTTCGACACGTGGATTTATACGGTAAAACGGGATTACGGTGGCTGGTCTTTGATTTACCATCGCTGGAGAGTGGTGAACCATGGTACTGTTATGTTTTGAATCCATGCACGCATTTCTAAAAGTCGTACGGCACTGTTTCGACATTTCGGACGGATGTTGCACCTTGCACCGTGGATGTTGCACCCTGTAAATAACGATTAATCGGACGGCCATAACTTCGGGCTCGTTTAGAGTTACGGGAGCCATAACCTGTCAAAATGAAGGCCTCGATGAGTTCTACGGCTTTGACAGCTTTCAGCCGTCAACGAATAGATTAATGCCCAAAAAGGGCAATCCGAATCTCTATCGGGTATCATAAGTTTTTTACCCTTCGTATTTTCGACCCGTGGATTTTTACGGTAAAACGGGATTACCGTGGCTGGCCTTCGATTTACCATCGCTGGAGGGTGGGGCACCATGGTACAGTTCCGTTTCAAATCCATCCATGCATTTCTAAAATTCGTACGACACTGTTTCGCCATTTCGGACGGATGTTGCACCTTGCACCGTGGATGTTGCACCTTGCACCGTGGATGTTGCACCCTGTAGATATTGATTATTCGGACGGCCATAACTTCTGGCTCGTTTAGAGTTACGGGAGCCATAACCTGTCAAAATGAAGGCCTCGATGAGTTCTACGGCTTTGACGGCTTTCTGACGTCAACGGATAGATTAAAGCCCAAAAAGAACAACCCGAATCTCAATCGGGTCTCGCAAGTTTTTACCCTTCGTTTTTTCGATACGTGGATTTTTACGTTAAAACGGGATTACCGTTGCTGGTCTTCGATTTACCATCGCTGGAGAGTGGTGCACCATGGTACTGTTCTGTTTCAAATCCATGCAAGCATTTCTAAAAGTCGTACGGCACTGTTTTCCATTTCGGACGGATGTTGCACCCAGTAGATATCGATTATTCGGACGGCCATAACTTCTGGCTGGTTTAGAGTTATGGGAGCCATAACCTTTCAACACGAAGGCCTCGATGAGTTCTACGGCTTTGACAGCTTTCCGCCGTCAACGGGTAGAATAATGCCCAAAAATGACAACCCGAATCTCAATCGGGTCTCGTAAGTTTTTTACCCTACGTTTTTTCGACACGTGGATTTTTACGGTAAAACGGGATTACGGTGGCTTGTCTTTGATTTAACATCGCTGGAGAGTGGTGAACCATCGTACTGTTCGTTTCAAATCCACGCATGCATTTCTAAAAGTCAAACCGCACTGTTTCGCCATTTCGGACCGATGTTGCACCTTGCATCGTGGATGTTGCACCTTGCATCGTGGATGTTGCACCCTGTAGATATCGATTATTCGGACGTCCATAACTTCTGGCTCGTTTAGAGTTACGGGAGCCATAACCTGTCAAAACGAAGGCCTCGATGAGTTCTACGGCTTTGACAGCTTTCCGCCGTCAACGGATAGATTAATGCCCAAAAAGGACAACCCGAATCTCAATCGGGTCTCGTAAGTTTTTTACCCTACGTTTTTTCGACACGTGGATTCTTACGGCAAAATGGGATTACCGTTGCTGGTCTTCGATTTACCATCGCTGGAGAGTGGTGCACCATGGTACTGTTCTGTTTCAAATCCATGCACTCATTTCTAAAAGTCGTACGACACTGTTTCGCCATTTCGGACGGATGTTGCACCCTGTAGATATCGATTATTCGGACGACCATAACTTCTGGCTCGTTTAGAGTTACGGCAGCCATAACCTGTCAAAATGAAGGCCTCGTTGAGTTCTACGGCTTTGACAGCTTTCCGCCGTCAACAGATAGATTAATGGCCAAAAAGGACAACCCGAATCTCAATCGGGCCTCGTAAGTTTTTTACCCTACGTTTTTTCGACACGTGGATTTATACGGTAAAACGGGATTACGGTGGCTGGTCTTTGATTTACCATCGCTGGAGAGTGGTGAACCATGGTACTGTTATGTTTCGAATCCATGCACGCATTTCTAAAAGTCGTACGGCACTGTTTCGACATTTCGGACGGATGTTGCACCTTGCACCGTGGATGTTGCACCCTGTAAATAACGATTAATCGGACGGCCATAACTTCGGGCTCGTTTAGAGTTACGGGAGCCATAACCTGTCAAAATGAAGGCCTCGATGAGTTCTACGGCTTTGACAGCTTTCAGCCGTCAACGGATAGATTAATGCCCAAAAAGGGCAATCCGAATCTCTATCGGGTATCATAAGTTTTTTACCCTTCGTATTTTCGACCCGTGGATTTTTACGGTAAAACGGGATTACCGTGGCTGGCCTTCGATTTACCATCGCTGGAGGGTGGGGCACCATGGTACAGTTCCGTTTCAAATCCATCCATGCATTTCTAAAATTCGTACGACACTGTTTCGCCATTTCGGACGGATGTTGCACCTTGCACCGTGGATGTTGCACCTTGCACCGTGGATGTTGCACCCTGTAGATATTGATTATTCGGACGGCCATAACTTCTGGCTCGTTTAGAGTTACGGGAGCCATAACCTGTCAAAATGAAGGCCTCGATGAGTTCTACGGCTTTGACGGCTTTCTGACGTCAACGGATAGATTAATGCCCAAAAAGGACTTCCCGAATCTCAATCGGGTCTCGTAAGTGTTTTACCCTTCGTTTTTTCGACACGTGGATTTTTACAGTAAAACGGGATTACCGTGGCTGGTCTTCGGTTTACCATCGCTGGAGAGTGGTGCACCATGGTACTGCTCTGTTTCAAATCCATGCACGCATTTCTAAAAGTCGTACGGCACTGTTTCGCCATTTCGGACGGATGTTGCACCTTGCACCGTGGATGTTCCACCCTGTAGATATCAATTATTCGGACGGCCATAACTTCTGGCTCGTTTAGAGTTACGGGAGCCATAACCTGTCAAAACAAAGGCCTCGATGAGTTCTACGGTTATGACAGCTGTCAACCGTCAACGGATAGATTAATGCCCAAAAAGGACAACCCGAATCTCAATCTGGTCTCGTAAGTTTTTTATCCTACGTTTTTTCGACACCTGGATTTTTACGGTAAAACGGGATTACGGTGGCTGGTCTTCGATTTACCATCGCTGGAGAGTGGTGCACCATGGTACTGTTCCGTTTCAAATCCATGCATGCATTTCTAAAAGTCGTACGGCACTGTTTCGCCATTTCGGACGGATGTTGCACCTTGCACCATGGATGTTGCACCCTGTAGATATCGATTAATCGGACGACCATAACTTCTGGCTCATTTAGAGTTACGGGAGCCATAACTTGTCAAAACGAAGGCCTCGATGAGTTCTACGTCTTTTACAGCTTTCAGGCGTCAACGGATAGATTAATGCCCAAAAAGGACAACCCGAATCTCAATCGGGTCTCGTAAGTTTTTTACCCTTCGTTTTTTCGACACGTGGATTTTTACGGTAAAACCGGATTACCGTGGCTGGTCTTCTATTTACCATCGCTGGAGACTGGTGCACCATGGTACTGTTCCATTTCAAATCCATGCACGCATTTCTAAAAGCCGTACGACACTGTTTCGCCATTACGGACGGATGTTGCTCCCTGTAGATATCGATTATTCGGACGGTCATAACTTCTGGCTCGTTTAGAGTTACGGGAGCCATAACCTGTCAAAACGAAGGCCTCGATGGGTTCTACGGCTTTGACGGCTTTCAACAGTCAACGGATAGATTAAAGCCCAAAAAGGACAACCCGAATCTCAATCGGGTCTCGTAAGTTTTTACCCTTCGTTTTTTCGACACGTGGATTTTTACGTTAAAACGGGATTACCGTGGCTGGTCTTCGATTTACCATCGCTGGAGAGTGGTGCACCATGGTAATGTTATGTTTCAAATCCATGCACGCATTTCTAAAAGTCGTACGGCATTGTTTCGCAATTTCGGACGGATGTTGCACCTTGCACCGTGGATGATGCACCCTGTAGATATTGATTATTCGGACGTCCATAACTTCTGGCTCGTTTAGAGTTACGGGAGCCATAACCTGTCAAAACGAAGGCCTCGATGAGTTCTACGGCTTTGACAGCTTTCCGCCATCAACGGATAGATTAATGCCCAAAAAGGACAACCCGAATCTCAATCGGGTCTCGTAATTTTTTTACCCTTCGTTTTTTCGACACGTGGATTTTTACGGTAAAACGGGATTACCGTGGCTGGTCTTCGATTTACCATCGCTGGAGAGTGGTGCACCATGGTACTGTTATGTTTCAAATCCATGCACACATTTCTAAAAGACGTACGGCATTCTTTCGCAATTTCGGACGGATGTTGCACCTTGCACCGTGGATGATGCACCCTGTAGATATCGATTATTCGGACGTCCATAACTTCTGGCTCGTTTAGAGTTACGGGAGCCATAACCTGTCAAAACAAAGGCCTCGATGAGTTCTACGGCGTTGACAGCTTTCAACCGTTAACGGATAGATTAATGCCCAAAAAGGACAACCCGAATCTCAATCTGGTCTTGTAAGCTTTTTACCCTACGTTTTTTCGACACCTGGATTTTTACGTTAAAATGGGATTACGGTGGCTGGTCTTCGATTTACCATCGCTGGAGAGTGGGGCACCATGGTATTGTTCCGTTTCAAATCCATGCATGCATTTCTAAAAGTCGTACGGCACTGTTTCGCCGTTTCGGACGGATGTTGCACCTTGCACCGTGGATGTTGCACCCTGTAGATATCGATTAATCGGACGGCCATAACTTCTGGCTCGTTTAGAGTTACGGGAGCCATAACTTGTCAAAACGAAGGCCTCGATGAGTTCTACGGCTTTTACAGCTTTCATGCGTCAACGGATAGATTAATGCCTAAAAAGGACAACAAGAATCTCAATCGGGTCTCGTAAGATTTTTACCCTTCGTTTTTTCGACTTGTGGATTTTTACGGTAAAACCGGATTACCGTGGCTGGTCTTCTATTTACCATCGCTGGAGAGTGGTGCACCATGGTACTGTTCCGTTTCAAATCCATGCACGCATTTCTAAAAGTCGTACGGCACTGTTTCGCCATTTCGGACAGATGTTGCACCTTGCACCGTGCATGTTGCACCCTGTAGATATCGATTATTCGGACGGCCATAACTTCTGGCTCGTTTAGAGTTACGGGAGCCATAACCTATCAAAACGAAGGCCTCGATGAGTTCTACGGCTTTGACAGCTTTCAACCGTCAACGGATAGATTAAAGCCCAAAAAGAACAACCGAATCTCAATCGGGTCTCGCAAGTTTTTACCCTTCGTTTTTTCGACACGTGGATTTTTACGTCAAAACGGGATTACCGTTGCTGGTCTTCGATTTACCATCGCTGGAGAGTGGTGCACCATGGTACTGTTATGTTTCAAATCCATGCACGCATTTCTAAAAGTCGTACGGCATTGTTTTGCCATTTCGGACGGACGTTGCACCTTGCACCGTGGATGATGCACCCTGTAGATATCGATTATTCGGGCGTCCATAACTTCTGGCTCGTTTAGAGTTACGGGAGCCATAACCTGTCAAAACGAAGGCCTCGATGAGTTCTACGGATTTGACAGCTTTCCGCCATCAACTGATAGATTAATGCCCAAAAAGGTCAATCCGAATCTCAATCGGGTCTCGTAAGTTTTTTACCCTTCGTTTTTTCGACACATGGATTTTTACGGTAAAACGGGATTACCGTGGCTGGTCTTCGATTTACCATCGCTAGAGAGTGGTGCATCATGGTACTGTTCTGTTTCAAATCCATGCAAGCATTTCTAAAAGTCGTACGACACTGTTTCGCCATTTCGGACGGATGTTGCACCCTGTAGATATCGATTATTCGGACGGCCATAACTTCTGGCTCGTTTAGAGTTACGGGAGCCATAACCGGTCAAAACGAAGGCCTCGATGAGTTCTACGGCGTTGACAGCTTTTCGCCGTCAACGGATAGATTAATGCCCAAAAAGGACAACCCGAATCTCAATCGGGTCTCGTACGTTTTTTACCCAACGTTTTTTCGACACGTGGATTTTTACGGTAAAACGGGATTACGGTGGCTGGTCTTTGATTTACCATTGCTGGAGAGTGGTGCACCATGGTACTGCTTCGTTTCAAATCCATGCACACATTTCTAAAAGTCGTACGGCACTGTTTCGCCATTTCAGACGGATGTTGCACCTTGCACCGTGGATGTTGCACCCTGTAGATATCGATTAATCAGACGGCCATAACTTCTGGCTCGTTTAGAGTTACGGGAGCCATAACCTGTCAAAACGAAGGCCTCGATGAGTTCTACGGCTTTGACCGCTTTCAGCCGTCAATGGATAGATTAATGCCCAAAAAGGGCAACTCGAATCTCTATCGGGTAACGCAAGTTTTTTACCCTTCGTTTTTTCGACCCGTGGATTTTTACGGTAAAACGGGATTACCGTGGCTGGCCTTCGATTTACCACCGCTGGAGGGTGGTGCACCATGGTAAAGTTCCGTTTCAAATCCACGAATGCATTTCTTAAAGTCGTACGGCACTGTTTCGCCATTTCGGACGGATGTTGCACCTTGCACCGTGGATGTTGCACCTTGCACCGTGGATGTTGCACCCTGTAGATATTGATTATTCGGACGGCCATAACTTCTGGCTCGTTTAGAGTTACGGGAGCCATAACCTGTCAAAACGAAGGCCTTGATGAGTTCTACGACTTTGACGGCTTTTTTCCATCAATGGATAGATTAATGCCCAAAAAGGACTTCCCGAATCTTAATCGGGTCTCGTAAGCGTTTTACCCTTCGTTTTTTCGACACGTGGATTTTTACGGTAAAACGGGATTACCGTGGCTGGTGTTCGATTTACCATCGCTGCAGAGTGGTGCACCATGGTACTGTTCCGTTTCAAATCCATGCACGCATTTCCAAAAGTCGTACGGCACTGTTTCGCCATTTCGGACGGATGTTGCACCTTGCACCGTGGATGTTGCACCCTGTAGACATTGATTAATCGGACGACCATAATTTCTGGCTGTTTAGAGTTACGGGAGACATAACCAGTCAAACGAAGGCCTCGATGAGTTCTACGGCTTTGACAGCTTTCAGCCGTCAACGGATAGATTAGTGCCCAAAAAGGGCAACCCGAATCTCTATCGTGTATCGTAAGTTTTTTACCCTTCGTTTTTTCGACCCGTGGATTTTTACGGTAAAACGGGATTACCGTGGCTGGCCTTCAATTTACCATCGCTGGAGGGTGGTGCACCATGGTACAGTTCCGTTTCAAATCCACGCATGCATTTCTAAAAGTCGTACGGCACTGTTTCGCCATTTCGGACGGATGTTGCACCTTGCACCGTGGATGTTGCACCTTGCACCGTGGATGTTGCACCCTGTAGATATTGATTATTCAGACGGCCATAACTTCTGACTCGTTTAGAGTTACGAAGCCATAACCTGTCAAAACGAAGGCCTCGATGAGTTCTACGGCTTTGACGGCTTTCTGCCGTCAACGGATAGATTAATGCCCAAAAAGGACTTCCCGAATCTCAATCGGGTCTCGTAAGCGTTTTACCCTTCGTTTCTTTGAACGTGGTTTTTTACGGTAAAACGGGATTACCGTGGCTGGTCTTCGATTTACCATCGCTGGAGAGTGGTGCACCATGGTACTGTTCCGTTTCAAATCCATGCACGCATTTCTAAAAGTTGTACGGCATTGTTTCGCCATTTCGGACGGATGTAGCACCTTGCACCGTGGATGTTGCACCCTGTATATATCGATTAATCGGACGGCCATAACTTCTGGCTCGTTTAGAGTTACGGGAGCCATAACCTGTCAAAACGAAGACCTCGATGAGTTCTACGGCTTTGATAGCTTTTCGCCATCAACGGATAGATTAATGCCCGAAAAGGACTACCCGAATCTCAAACGGGTCTCGTAAGTTTTTTACCCTTCGTTTTTTCGACACGTGGATTTTTACGGTAAAACGGGATTACGGTGGCTGATCTTCGATTTACCATCGATGGAGAGTGGTGCACCATGGTACTGTTATGTTTCAAATCCATGCATGCATTTCTAAAAGTCGTACGGCATTGTTTCGCCATTTCGGACGGATGTTGCACCTTGCACCGTGGATTATGCACCCTGTAGATATCGATTATTCGGACGTCCATAACTTCTGGCTCGTTTAGTGTTACGGGAGCCATAACCTGTCAAAACGAAGGCCTCGATGAGTTCTACGGCTTTGACAGCTTTCCGCCATCAACGGATAGATTAATGCCCAAAAAGGACAACCCGAATCTCAATCGGGTCTCGTAAGTTTTTTACCCTTCGTTTTTTCGACACGTGGATTTTTACGGTAAAACGGGATTACCGTGGCTGGTCTTGTATTTACCATCGCTGGAGAGTAGTGCATCATGGTACTGTTCTGTTTCAAATCCATGCATGTATTTCTAAAAGTCGTACGGCACTATTTCGCCATTTCGGACGGATGTTGCACCCTGTAGATATCGATTATTCGGACGGGAATAACTTCTGGCTCGTTTAGAGTTACGGGAGCCATAACCTGCCAAAACGAAGGCATCGATGAGTTCTACGACTTTGACAGCTTTCCGCCGTCAACGGATAGATTAATGCCCAAAAAGGACAACCCGAATCTCAATCATGTCTCGTACGTTTTTTACCCTACGTTTTTTCGACACGTGGATTTTTACGGTAAAACGGGATTACGGTGGCTGGTCTTTGATTTATCATCGCTGGAGAGTGGTGCACCATGGTACTGTTCCGTTTCAAATCCATGCACGCATTTCTAAAAGTCGTACGGCACTGTTCGCCATTTCAGACGGATGTTGCACCTTGCACCGTGGATGTTGCACCCTGTAGATATCGATTAATCGGACGACCATAACTTTTGGCTCGTTTAGAGTTACGGGAGCCATAACATGTCAAAACGAAGGCCTCGATGAGTTCTACGGCTTTGACAGCTTTCAGCCGTCAACGGATAGATTAATGCCCAAAAAGGGCAACCCGAATCTCTATCGGGTATCACAAGTTTTTTACCCTTCGTTTTTTCGACCCGTGGATTTTTACGGTAAAACGGGATTACCGTGGCTGGCCTTCGATTTATCACCGCTGGAGGTTGGTGCACCATGGTACAGTTCTGTTTCAAATCTACGCATGCATTTCTAAAAGTCGTACGGCACGGTTTCGCCATTTCGGACGGATGTTGCACCTTGCACCGTGGATGTTGCACCTTGCACCGTAGATGTTGCACCCTATAGATATTGATTATTCGGACGGCCATAACTTCTGGCTCGTTTAGAGTTACGGGAGCCATAACCTGTCAAAACGAAGGCCTCGATGAGTTCTACGGCTTTGATGGCTTTTTGCCATCGACGGATAGATTAATGCCCAAAAAGGACTTCCCGAATCTCAATCGGGTCTCGTAAGCGTTTTACCCTTCGTTTTTTCGACACGTGGATTTTTACGGTAAAACGGGATTACCGTGGCTGGTCTTCGATTTACCATCGCTGGAGAGTGGTGCACCATGGTACTGTTCTGTTTCAAATCCATGCACGCATTTCTAAAAGTCGTACGGCACTGTTTCGCCATTTCGGACGGATGTTGCACCTTGCACCGTGGATGTTGCACCCTGTAGATATTGATTAATCGAACGGCCACAACTTCTGGCTCGTTTAGAGTTACGGGAGCCATAACCTGTCAGAACGAAGGCCTCGATGAGTTCTATGGCTTTGACAGCTTTCAGCCATCAACGGATAGATTAATGCCCAAAAAGGGCAACCTGAATCTCTATCGGGTATCGTAAGTTTTTTACCCTTCGTTTTT
Organism: Allium cepa; assembly: GCA_030765085.1. Taxonomy (NCBI): domain Eukaryota; kingdom Viridiplantae; phylum Streptophyta; class Magnoliopsida; order Asparagales; family Amaryllidaceae; genus Allium; species Allium cepa. Next base: position 250,092,078 of record CM060930.1, read on the forward strand.
TCGACCCGTGGATTTTTACGGTAAAATGAGATTACCGTGGCTGGCCTTCGATTTACCATCGCTGGAGGGTAGTGCACCATGGTACAGTTCTTTTTCAAATCCACGGATGCATTTCTAAAAGTCGTACGGCACTGTTTCGCCATTTCGGACGGATGTTGCACCTTGCACCGCGGATATTGCACCTTGCACCGTGGATGTTGCACCCTGTAGATATTGATTATTCGGACGACCATAACTTCTTACTCGTTTAGAGTTACGAAGCCATAACCTGTCAAAACGAAGGCCTCGATGAGTTCTATGGCTTTGACGGCTTTCTGCCGTCAACGGATTGATTAAGGCCCAAAAAGGACTTCCCAAATCTCAATCGGGTCTCGTAAGCGTTTTACCCTTCGTTTTTTCGACACGTGGATTTTTACGGCAAAATGGGATTACCGTGGCTGGTCTTCGATTTACCATCGCTGGAGAGTGGTGCACCATGGTACTGTTCCGTTTCAAATCCATGCACGCATTTCTAAAAGTCGTACGACACTGTATCGCCATTTCGGACGAATGTTGCACCTTGCACCGTGGATGTTGCACCCTGTAGATACCGATTAATCGAACGGCCATAACTTCTGGCTCGTTTAGAGTTACGGGAGCCATAACCTGTCAAAACGAAGGCGTCGATGAGTTCTACGGCTTTGACGGCTTTCAGCCGTCAACGGATAGATTAATGCCCAAAAAGGACAACCCGAATCTCAATCGGGTCTCGTAAGTTTTTTACCCTTCGTTTTTTCGACATGTGGATTTTTGCGGTAAAACGGGATTACCGTGGCTGGTCTTCGATTTACCAACGCTGGAGCGTGGTGCACCATGGTCCAGTTCCGTTTCAAATCCATGCACGCATTTCTAAAAGTCGTACGACACTATTTTGCCATTTCGGACGGATGCTGCACCTTGCACCGTGGATGTTGCACCATGCAGATATCGATTATTCGAACGGCCATAACTTTTGGCTCGTTCAGAGTTACGGGAGCCATAACCTGTCAAAACGAAGGCCTCGATGAGTTCTACTGCTTTGACAGCTTTCATCTGTCAACGGATAGATTAAAGACCAAAAAGGACAACCCGAATCTCAATCAGGTCTCGCAAGTTTTTACCCTTCGTTTTTTCGACACGTGGATTTTTACGGTAAAACGGGATTACCGTGGCTGGTCTTCGATTTACCATCGCTGGAGAGTGGTGCACCATGGTACTGTTCTGTTTCAAATCCATGCACGCATTTCTAAAAGTCGTACGGCACTGTTTCGCCATTTCGGACGGATGTTGCACCTTGTAGTTATCGATTATTCGGACGGCCATAACTTCTGGCTCGTTTAGAGTTACGGGAGCCATAACCTATCAAAACGAAGGCCTCGATGGGTTCTACGGCTTTGACGGCTTTCAGCCGTCAACGGATAGATTATTGGCCAAGAAGGACAACCCAAATCTCAATCGGGTCTCGTAAGTTTTTTACCCTTCGTTTTTTCGACACGTGGATTTTTACGGTAAAACGGGATTACAGTGGCTGGTCTTCGATTTACCATCGCTGGAGAGTGGTGCACCATGGTACTGTTCTGTTTCAAATCCATGCACGCATTTCTAAAAGTCGTACGGCACTGTTTCGCCATTTCGGACGGATGTTGCACCTTGCACCGTGGATGTTGCACCCTGTAGATATCGATTATTCGGACGTCCATAACTTCTGGCTCGTTTAGAGTTACGGGAGGCATAACCTGTCAAAACTAAGGCCTCGATGAGTTCTACGGTTTTGCCAACTTTCCGCCATCAATGGATAGATTAATGCCCAAAAACGATAACCCGAATCTCAATCGGGCCTCGTAAGTTTTTTACCCTTCGTTTTTTCGACACATGGATTTTTACGGTAAAACGGGATGACCGTGGCTGGTCTTCGATTTACCATCGCTGGAGAGTGGTGCACCATGGTACTGTTCTGTTTCAAATCCATGCACGCATTTATAAAGGTCGTACGGCACTGTTTCGCCATTTCGGACGGATGTTGCACACTGTAGATATCGATTATTCGTACGGCCATAACTTCTGGCTCGTTTAGAGTTACGGGAGCCATAACCTGTCAAAACAAAGGCCTCGATGAGTTCTACGACTTTGACAGCTTTCCGCCATCAACGGATAGATTAATGCCCAAAAAGGACAACCCGAATCTCAATCGGGTCTTGTAAGTTCTTTACCCTACGTTTTTTCGACACGTGCATTTTTACGGTAAAACGGGATTACGGTGGCTGGTCTTCGATTTACCATCGCTGGAGAGTGGTGCACCATGGTACTGTTATGTTTCAAATCCATGCACGCATTTCTAAAAGTCGTACGGCACTGTTTCACCATTTCGGACGGATGTTGCACCTTGCACCGTGGATGTTGCACCCTGTAGCTATCGATTATTCGGACGTCCATAACTTTTGGCTCGTTTAGAGTTACGGGAGCCATAACCTGTCAAAACGAATGCCTCGATGAGTTCTACAGCTTTGACAGCTTTCAGCCGTTAACGGATAGATTAATGCCCAAAAAGGCAACCCGAATCTCAATCGGGTCTCGTAAGTTTTTTACCCTTCGTTTTTTCGACACGTGGATTTTTACGGTAAAACGGGATTACCGTGGCTGGTCTTCAATTTACCATCGCTGAAGAGTGGTGCACCATGGTACTATTATGTTTCAAATCCATGCACGCATTTCTAAAAGTCGCACGGCACTGTTTCGCCATTTCGGACGGATGTTGCACCCTGTAGATATCGATTATTCGGACGGCCATAACTTCTGGCTCGTTTAGAGTTACGGGAGCCATAACCTGTAAAAACGAAGGCCTCGATGAGTTCTACGGCTTTGACATCTTTCTGCCGTCAACGGATCGATTAATGCCCAAAAAGGACAACCCGAATCTCAATCGGGTCTCGTAAGTTTTTTACCCTACGTTTTTTCGAGACGTGGATTTTTACGGTAAAACGGGATTACGGTGGCTAGTCTTTGATTTACCATCGCTGGAGAGTGATGCACCATGGTACTGTTCCGTTTCAAATCCATGCACGCATTTCTAAAAGTCGTACGACACTTTTTCTCCATTTCGGACGGATGTTGCACCTTGCACCGTGGATGTTGCACCCTGTAGATATCGATTAATCGAACGGCCATAACTTCTGGCTCGTTTAGAGTTACGGGAGCCATAACCTGTCAAAACGAAGGCGTCGATGATTTCTATGGCTTTGACGACTTTCAGCCGTCAACGGATAGATTAATGCCCAAAAAGGACAACCCGAATCTCAATCGGGTCTCGTAAGTTTTTTACCCTTCGTTTTTTCGACATGTGGATTTTTGCGGTAAAACGGGATTACCGTGGCTGGTCTTCGATTTACCAACGCTGGAGCGTGGTGCACCATGGTCCAGTTCCGTTTCAAATCCATGCACGCATTTCTAAAAGTCGTACGACACTATTTTGCCATTTCGGACGGATGCTGCACCTTGCACCGTGGATGTTGCACCATGCAGATATCGATTATTCGAACGGCCATAACTTTTGGCTCGTTCAGAGTTACGGGAGCCATAACCTGTCAAAACGAAGGCCTCGATGAGTTCTACTGCTTTGACAGCTTTCAGCCGTCAACGGATAGATTAAAGACCAAAAAGGACAACCCGAATCTCAATCAGGTCTCGCAAGTTTTTACCCTTCGTTTTTTCGACACGTGGATTTTTACGGTAAAACGGGATTACCGTGGCTGGTCTTCGATTTACCATCGCTGGAGAGTGGTGCACCATGGTACTGTTCTGTTTCAAATCCATGCACGCATTTCTAAAAGTCGTACGGCACTGTTTCGCCATTTCGGGCGGATGTTGCACCTTGTAGTTATCGATTATTCGGACGGCCATAACTTCTGGCTCGTTTAGAGTTACGGGAGCCATAACCTATCAAAACGAAGGCCTCGATGGGTTCTACGGCTTTGATGGCTTTCAGCCGTCAACGGATAGATTATTGGCCAAGAAGGACAACCCGAATCTCAATCGGGTCTCGTAAGTTTTTTACCCTTCGTTTTTTCGACACGTGGATTTTTACGGTAAAACGGGATTACAGTGGCTGGTCTTCGATTTACCATCGCTGGAGAGTGGTGCATCATGGTACTGTTCTGTTTCAAATCCATGCACGCATTTCTAAAAGTCGTACGGCACTGTTTCGCCATTTCGGACGGATGTTGCACCTTGCACCGTGGATGTTGCACCCTGTAGATATCGATTATTCGGACGTCCATAACTTCTGGCTCGTTTAGAGTTACGGGAGGCATAACCTGTCAAAACTAAGGCCTCGATGAGTTCTACGGTTTTGCCAACTTTCCGCCATCAACGGATAGATTAATGCCCAAAAACGACAACCCGAATCTCAATCGGGCCTCGTAAGTTTTTTACCCTTCGTTTTTTCGACACATGGATTTTTACGGTAAAACGGGATGACCGTGGCTGGTCTTCGATTTACCATCGCTGGAGAGTGGTTCACCATGGTACTGTTCTGTTTCAAATCCATGCACGCATTTATAAAGGTCGTACGGCACTGTTTCGCCATTTCGGACGGATGTTGCACACTGTAGATATCGATTATTCGTACGGCCATAACTTCTGGCTCGTTTAGAGTTACGGGAGCCATAACCTGTCAAAACAAAGGCCTCGATGAGTTCTACGACTTTGACAGCTTTCGGCCATCAACGGATAGATTAATGCCCAAAAAGGACAACCCGAATCTCAATCGGGTCTTGTAAGTTCTTTACCCTACGTTTTTTCGACACGTGCATTTTTACGGTAAAACGGGATTACGGTGGCTGGTCTTCGATTTACCATCGCTGGAGAGTGGTGCACCATGGTACTGTTATGTTTCAAATCCATGCACGCATTTCTAAAAGTCGTACGGCACTGTTTCACCATTTCGGACGGATGTTGCACCTTGCACCGTGGATGTTGCACCCTGTAGATATCGATTATTCGGACGTCCATAACTTCTGGCTCGTTTAGAGTTACGGAAGGCATAACCTGTCAAAACTAAGGCCTCGATGAGTTCTACGGTTTTGCCAACTTTCCGCCATCAATGGATAGATTAATGCCCAAAAACGATAACCCGAATCTCAATCGGGCCTCGTAAGTTTTTTACCCTTCGTTTTTTCGACACATGGATTTTTACGGTAAAACGGGATGACCGTGGCTGGTCTTCGATTTACCATCGCTGGAGAGTGGTGCACCATGGTACTGTTCTGTTTCAAATCCATGCACGCATTTATAAAGGTCGTACGGCACTGTTTCGCCATTTCGGACGGATGTTGCACACTGTAGATATCGATTATTCGTACGGCCATAACTTCTGGCTCGTTTAGAGTTACGGGAGCCATAACCTGTCAAAACAAAGGCCTCGATGAGTTCTACGACTTTGACAGCTTTCCGCCATCAACGGATAGATTAATGCCCAAAAAGGACAACCCGAATCTCAATCGGGTCTTGTAAGTTCTTTACCCTACGTTTTTTCGACACGTGCATTTTTACGGTAAAACGGGATTACGGTGGCTGGTCTTCGATTTACCATCGCTGGAGAGTGGTGCACCATGGTACTGTTATGTTTCAAATCCATGCACGCATTTCTAAAAGTCGTACGGCACTGTTTCACCATTTCGGACGGATGTTGCACCTTGCACCGTGGATGTTGCACCCTGTAGCTATCGATTATTCGGACGTCCATAACTTTTGGCTCGTTTAGAGTTACGGGAGCCATAACCTGTCAAAACGAATGCCTCGATGAGTTCTACAGCTTTGACAGCTTTCAGCCGTTAACGGATAGATTAATGCCCAAAAAGGCAACCCGAATCTCAATCGGGTCTCGTAAGTTTTTTACCCTTCGTTTTTTCGACACGTGGATTTTTACGGTAAAACGGGATTACCGTGGCTGGTCTTCAATTTACCATCGCTGAAGAGTGGTGCACCATGGTACTATTATGTTTCAAATCCATGCACGCATTTCTAAAAGTCGCACGGCACTGTTTCGCCATTTCGGACGGATGTTGCACCCTGTAGATATCGATTATTCGGACGGCCATAACTTCTGGCTCGTTTAGAGTTACGGGAGCCATAACCTGTAAAAACGAAGGCCTCGATGAGTTCTACGGCTTTGACATCTTTCTGCCGTCAACGGATCGATTAATGCCCAAAAAGGACAACCCGAATCTCAATCGGGTCTCGTAAGTTTTTTACCCTACGTTTTTTCGAGACGTGGATTTTTACGGTAAAACGGGATTACGGTGGCTAGTCTTTGATTTACCATCGCTGGAGAGTGATGCACCATGGTACTGTTCCGTTTCAAATCCATGCACGCATTTCTAAAAGTCGTACGACACTTTTTCTCCATTTCGGACGGATGTTGCACCTTGCACCGTGGTTGTTGCACCCTGTAGATATCGATTAATCGAACGGCCATAACTTCTGGCTCGTTTAGAGTTACGGGAGCCATAACCTGTCAAAACGAAGGCGTCGATGATTTCTATGGCTTTGACGGCTTTCAGCCGTCAACGGATAGATTAATGCCCAAAAAGGACAACCCGAATCTCAATCGGGTCTCGTAAGTTTTTTACCCTTCGTTTTTTCGACATGTGGATTTTTGCGGTAAAACGGGATTACCGTGGCTGGTCTTCGATTTACCAACGCTGGAGCGTGGTGCACCATGGTCCAGTTCCGTTTCAAATCCATGCACGCATTTCTAAAAGTCGTACGACACTATTTTGCCATTTCGGACGGATGCTGCACCTTGCACCGTGGATGTTGCACCATGCAGATATCGATTATTCGAACGGCCATAACTTTTGGCTCGTTCAGAGTTATGGGAGCCATAACCTGTCAAAACGAAGGCCTCGATGAGTTCTACTGCTTTGACAGCTTTCAGCCGTCAACGGATAGATTAAAGACCAAAAAGGACAACCCGAATCTCAATCAGGTCTCGCAAGTTTTTACCCTTCGTTTTTTCGACACGTGGATTTTTACGGTAAAACGGGATTACCGTGGCTGGTCTTCGATTTACCATCGCTGGAGAGTGGTGCACCATGGTACTGTTCTGTTTCAAATCCATGCACGCATTTCTAAAAGTCGTACGGCACTGTTTCGCCATTTCGGGCGGATGTTGCACCTTGTAGTTATCGATTATTCGGACGGCCATAACTTCTGGCTCGTTTAGAGTTACGGGAGCCATAACCTATCAAAACGAAGGCCTCGATGGGTTCTACGGCTTTGATGGCTTTCAGCCGTCAACGGATAGATTATTGGCCAAGAAGGACAACCCGAATCTCAATCGGGTCTCGTAAGTTTTTTACCCTTCGTTTTTTCGACACGTGGATTTTTACGGTAAAACGGGATTACAGTGGCTGGTCTTCGATTTACCATCGCTGGAGAGTGGTGCATCATGGTACTGTTCTGTTTCAAATCCATGCACGCATTTCTAAAAGTCGTACGGCACTGTTTCGCCATTTCGGACGGATGTTGCACCTTGCACCGTGGATGTTGCACCCTGTAGATATCGATTATTCGGACGTCCATAACTTCTGGCTCGTTTAGAGTTACGGGAGGCATAACCTGTCAAAACTAAGGCCTCGATGAGTTCTACGGTTTTGCCAACTTTCCGCCATCAACGGATAGATTAATGCCCAAAAACGACAACCCGAATCTCAATCGGGCCTCGTAAGTTTTTTACCCTTCGTTTTTTCGACACATGGATTTTTACGGTAAAACGGGATGACCGTGGCTGGTCTTCGATTTACCATCGCTGGAGAGTGGTTCACCATGGTACTGTTCTGTTTCAAATCCATGCACGCATTTATAAAGGTCGTACGGCACTGTTTCGCCATTTCGGACGGATGTTGCACACTGTAGATATCGATTATTCGTACGGCCATAACTTCTGGCTCGTTTAGAGTTACGGGAGCCATAACCTGTCAAAACAAAGGCCTCGATGAGTTCTACGACTTTGACAGCTTTCGGCCATCAACGGATAGATTAATGCCCAAAAAGGACAACCCGAATCTCAATCGGGTCTTGTAAGTTCTTTACCCTACGTTTTTTCGACACGTGCATTTTTACGGTAAAACGGGATTACGGTGGCTGGTCTTCGATTTACCATCGCTGGAGAGTGGTGCACCATGGTACTGTTATGTTTCAAATCCATGCACGCATTTCTAAAAGTCGTACGGCACTGTTTCACCATTTCGGACGGATGTTGCACCTTGCACCGTGGATGTTGCACCCTGTAGATATCGATTATTCGGACGTCCATAACTTCTGGCTCGTTTAGAGTTACGGAAGCCATAACCTGTCAAAACGAATGCCTCGATGAGTTCTACAGCTTTGACAGCTTTCAGCCGTTAACGGATAGATTAATGCCCAAAAAGGAAACCCGAATCTCAATCGGGTCTCGTAAGTTTTTTACCCTTCGTTTTTTCGACACGTGGATTTTTACGGTAAAACGGGATTACCGTGGCTGGTCTTCAATTTACCATCGCTGAAGAGTGGTGCACCATGGTACTATTATGTTTCAAATCCATGCACGCATTTCTAAAAGTCGCACGGCACTGTTTCGCCATTTCGGACGGATGTTGCACCCTGTAGATATCGATTATTCGAACGGCCATAACTTCTGGCTCGTTTAGAGTTACGGGAGCCATAACCTGTAAAAACGAAGGCCTCGATGAGTTCTACGGCTTTGACATCTTTCTGCCGTCAACGGATCGATTAATGCCCAAAAAGGACAACCCGAATCTCAATCGGGTCTCGTAAGTTTTTTACCCTACGTTTTTTCGAGACGTGGATTTTTACGGTAAAACGGGATTACGGTGGCTAGTCTTTGATTTACCATCGCTGGAGAGTGATGCACTATGGTACTGTTCCGTTTCAAATCCATGCACGCATTTCTAAAAGTCGTACGGCACTTTTTCGCCATTTCGGACGGATGTTGCACCTTGCACCGTGGATGTTGCACCCTGTAGATATCGATTAATCGGACGGCCATAACTTCTGGCTCATTTAGAGTTACGAGAGCTATAACCTGTCAAAACGAAGGCCTCGATGAGTTCTACGGCTTTGACAGCTTTCAGCCATCAATGGATAGATTAATGCCCGAAAAGGGAAACCCGAATCTCTATCGGGTATCGTAAGTTTTTTACCCTTCGTTTTTTCGACCCGTGAATTTTTACGGTAAAACGGGATTACCGTGGCTGGTGTTTGTGTCAAAATTGGGCACAACACTCTTCGAGAGTCGTTGAAGAAATAATAGTCAAGAATGCAAGTTCAAAACAGATATTATCTAACAAAAAATCCAATCAACAGTAAAGTAAATGCGTAGACAAGCGATTTATAGTGGTTCGGCGTGTTGCCTACGCCCACTGTGAAGTTTTTTGATGTTTTATTGATTCTCTTTCAATGATTACAAGTTGTTACAGCGATCAACAGCAAGTTACAACTGGAAATTCGAAATCAACAATCAAGTTATGATATAGGATGATGGAGATCTTTATCCGGCAGAGTCTCGGCGTCTCAGAGTCAGAAGATCCCTTTTCTGTTGGCCATGGGGCTCTGTTTATAGGCGTTGGCTGCTGATATTCCGCTGAAAACTCGGGAGACCACTTCTTGCACGTGAGGGGGCCCACACGCACGGTCTCAGGAAGTTTGGGCCCACTTTGGCATCGGTTCGAACTCCATTCGAACCGATCAAGAATTCGTCCAATCAAGGTGAAATTTGGCGTGGACATTCTTCCACATGTACACAAGCTTCAGTGAAAATTTCGTGGCATTTGGATTAATAGGTTAGGAGATATCTTGGATTCGAAATTGGGTCTTCAGCATAGCTGTCTGGTTCGAACCCATGTATTCGAAACGATGGTTTCGAATCCATCATGGCACGCGGCTTCGTGGTGACGTGGAGCGCAACCTTCGAATCGATCCGGACTTCACTCCGTGTTGACCGCTTCGACTCCATGCATCTCGGCGCATTCGAACCGATGGAAGACACGTCATCGTGGCTGGTTGACCTAGTGGGTTCGAAAGAAGTTACACAGGATGGGTTCGAAGATGGCATCACAGATGGGTTCGAAGAAGACCTCTGTGATGGGTTCGAAGCATGTCTTCGGGAGGATTGGTTCGAAGGTAGGAATGCTGGGTTCGAACATTGGTTGATTCGAAGCACTTTCTCTTGATGGGTACGAAGGAAGACCATGGGATGGTTTCGAACTAGATGGAGTCGAACCTGATGGGTTCGAAGGTGGCGTGACTGTGCTATGGGTTCGAACACGGTGCCTGCTTGGATGGATTCGAAGCATGGCTAAGCTTCTTGGGTTCGAACTAGGGAAGGTTCCGGATGGATTAGAGGTGATGGATTCGAACTGAGCAAGGTTCATTTCTCTCAACTTGAATCCATCATAACTTGAGCATACGACCTCGGATTGACTTGAAATTTGAAATGCTGACTCCTGTGGTCTTTCTTGCCGTGTCCTATCAATTGTAGCTCAATCTGGACTCGGATAAAATTCAGTGATATCCATGGCGAACGGAAGTACGATCAACCTCTGAGGCGAACTGTCCTTCGCTTTCGATCAATCTTTTGGTATCGCGGCTTTGCCAAAAAGCGGGATAACATTTTGCCCCCCAAAGTACGTCTTGTGGGAACATGACGTGCTTTGAATAGCTGCAATCTCTCTCTGAACAATCATTGCTCTCTTTTTTGTCGAAACTCGTATGTTGTACTGTTGTAACCTTGCGTTGATATGATTGATTGCTGTATAATAGTGCTTAGCCGTTGGCTGTCGCATTTGTAACAGGTTGAGTGTTTGATCCCTGTGAATATTCAAAATCGAACGTTAGTCCAACATGTATGCGCATATGTTAATTTGACCCTTGTTAACGTCGTGCGTCCACGGGTTGTTGTCAGTTTGGTTTGCTATAGAATTTCGTATTGATTCTCTCCTGAACCAACTTTGAAATTTGAATTGAGACAACGCTTGGTGGTTGTCTTGAAAGGTTTCTTCGTATCGATCCTCTCCTGAATCGATGTAGAAGGTTAGAGGAATCGAATTTGTACTGCGTGAGCGTAATGTTTCGAACCGATGCATTCGAGCATTGATGGGTTCGAAATCCACGTTTGTATGGACGCGGTACGCTTGCTGCTATGATGGATTCGAAATTGTCATTCGAACCGATCTGAAAGGCTGGAATACACTTGGGTAGTGATGGGTTCAAAATTGACATTCGAAACGATGTGAAGGGATGGAGTACGCTTGCGTAAGGATGGGTTCGAAATTGACATTCGAACCGATGTGAAGGGATGGTTTCGAGACTTTTGTTCGTGGCAGTGGTCCGTGTGCTTCACACGATGAAGCCTCAAACTGTATGGGTTCGAAAGTGGATTTCGAACCGGCTCTGCATTCTGACCTGTTGTAAACGGTCGAGTCCACCGGCACGCGAATCGATTCAGTCATCTCCAACTCCCCATATAAATAGCAAAGACCACGGCATTTTTCACTTTTCACTTTTACTGTTGCCTGCTTTTTACTTTGCTCTTCTTCGTTTCAGAGCTCCAAAAGAGAAAACACAGTGTCGCTCTTTCGAACCGATCAAGATTTGAATCTTCTGTTCCTTGAATTCATCATCCAAACTAGGTAACTAGCCTCGGATTCAAACAGCGAAGTCATTTCGAAACCGTTTCTTTTTATCGAATGCGTAGCTTCGAGATTGGCAAAACCAGATCAGGTTTGGGAGGGATTCGAACCGTTACGTAGGCTCGAGTTCGAATCGATGACGGTGGCGTATTTTCACTGGGTTTCGAATCGATCCTTGGAATGCCCTTGCTGGGATGTGTAGTTCGAAACGATCGAGGGATTCGAGGGGTCCATTCGAACCGATGGGTTCGAACCCATAGGCTATCGTTTCGAAGTCCACAGTGTCGTATCGATACGAAGTGGATCGGTTCGAACGTGAGTGATGCGGAGTTGTGGTTTTCTCATCGGTTCGAACTTGTCATCTGTTTATCTGTTCGAAGCGCGTCAGGACATGGGTTCGAACGAAGTCCTGGTGATGGTTTCGAGCCCTACATGATGGATACCAAAATTTGAAATTCTCCAATCGTAACTCCGACGAGCTTCATTCCTGCATATTTGGACTTGAACTTTAAACTGCATACTTGACTACCTTTTGAAGCTCGTCGATGGAACTATAACAACTTCTACCCGAACCAACTTCCATCATGGAAACGGACTGCTGATGACGGTCAGCGACGACGGTCATTATAACTGGACTCCGTAACCTTGTCGTTTGCATATTTCTTTAACTCTGCAACATTTATTCAAGTAATGCATGTCACTGCACAACACACACTCATACACGTTACACTGGGGAACGCACGGGTTTTTGTCGTCTAACGATGGTTTCTCGTGAGTTAGCTAGTTATGGAATCGTCAAGTTCACAGCAGCAGGAGACTCAAGTTACCGTCTCTCCGAGGCTAGAGATTCCTGATATTTATCCTGAGATTATTGGTCCAGCTTCGGATGAACTTCCCGATGCGTCGTTCATTGCCAATCCATCAGATTCCGTTCCATCCAATATCTCTGAAGACATGTTGGTGAGAATATGCTTGAGACACGGCCTGTCGCTGGATGATGTGCTACTGCCGAGGCTGAATGATAGACCGCATAATCCACCGGAGGGATATACGGCATTTAATCGCCACGCGTGCGCGGCCGGGACACTTCCCCCATTCAACGAGTACATAAGGGAAGTATTGTCGTTCTTGAGGATCGCCCCATCTCAGCTGCACCCGAACGGATATGCGTCGATCAATAGCGTGTTCATTGCATTTATGGAATATCTCCATCGACCACCGCTCCCAATTGAGATCAGATACTTGTTCAATTTCAAAACTCGGGGTGATTATCCCTCCTTCACATTCCTGGAAGCGGTGAGAAACTGCCAAGTGGTTACCGGGTCTTGGACCAGATTGAGCTATTATAGGACAGAATGGTTTTATGTCAGATGTCCTCCTGGATTCGCCCGTCGATGGCTATTCAGACGTGAGTATAGTTGAGTTCGTAATAATTACTATGACAATCGCAGCCGAAGTGGAACTTATGTTTTATCCTTTTTTGCAGCGGTGATTCAGCGACCTGAAGGCGAGCACTTTAGGGAGATGGTGCGAGTGCTTCGAGAAGTCCCGGATGGAGATAGGGATATCGATGTGTTATTAACGGATAGGAATCTCTGGGCCTGTGGTTTGATCGAACAAGGGCAGAGCATAAGTTTTGAAGTGGCACTGAGGGTCGTCTCGAAGAAACGAGTCAAGCACAAGAAACCCGGAGTTACTATAACTGAGGAAGCTGACTCTGAAAGAACCCACACCGATGATGAGCCGCTGACCGGGCCTACGGATGCAGTTCCGGATGTCACGGAACAGAGAAAAGGCAAGGCTGCCACGGTTAAGTCAAGTAAGAAGGGGAGATGGAAATCGGTCGTCACGGCCCGTTCTGCTCCCGGAGTTAGAATCTGGGAGACGTCTCCTCCAAGAACTAAAAATCTCTTTGAAGGGCTTGCCGATCTTCCAATCCCGGACGATGTGTCTTTTCAACATGATGCCGGGTTGGAGGAATTCCATCGCACCTTAGAATTGAACGAGCCTCTCATTACTAGCGAGGTCGACACTTCCGGTTGGTCGGGGGGAATGCATATTCACACACATTTCATGACACTGCATAACCTTTGACTGAAAACTATCTGTTTTGAAAGGTGATTAATTCTATTTTATTTTGCTTCGTAGATATCATGTCTAAGCGAGGTTCGATGCTTGGGAGTCTTCGACACGCCCGTAAGCCTTCATATTATGATTCGCATAGACGTGAAGGGGATAGAGGTTATGATCAGGGGCGTCTTGGGTATTATGACCAGGGACGTTCTGGGTATTCTAGTCACGAGAGATATGACACTGACAGGGGTTATAAGCGTCGATCGCGGTCGCATACTCCTCCTCCTTCCAGAGATCCCGTACAACCTCCTGCTCATGTCCCTCATCCTTCTGAGTCTTCTCGATATACGTCGGTTTCTCAAGCTTCCCGATCCGAGGCGATGACCCCGATAGTCGCAGAGCAGCCTCCTACAAAGATCTCGGGAGAAGGGGCAATTAGACTTGCACAACTAAAGAGGGAGTTCCCGAATATCTGCTTCGACAACTACGTCTTTCCCCCGAACCTGAAAAGGGTCCCGCCGGAGGCTGAGCGGTTAGCGCTCGACTATGTGCATGACTTCTACTCCCAATACAAGGCGTGGTATAGGGCGGCCGATAAGGCATCGGCGTTGGCCTTCGAACGAGCAGCTACCATTGAAAAGCTTCAAATCGAGCTGGCTCAAGGAGACCGCATCATACAAGTGCTGAATACTGAGGCTGAATCGTCTCGAAAGTCAGAGATGGAGGCTCTTACAAAGGCCGATGAAGCTCAAGCAGCCATGGATAGAATGAAAAAGGAGCACTACGTTACGGTGGAAGACATGGGCCACCGGAACACTGTCGTCACTGCTGAGCGGGATGCGGCGTTAAAAGAACTTAACGAGCTCAAGGCTAAATTTGCTGAGATTATTAAAGATAGAGATGACGCGCATAATACGGCGCAAGAGGCCTGCGAGCAAGCCGTAGTGCTTCGCACTGAAAGAGATGTGGCCGTGGCCAAAGTTCAGGTGGTCGAAGCAGAGGTGGCGGAGAAGGTTCAACATGCAGAGGCCAGGCTAGAGGCCGATATCGAAGATTTGCTCATAACTTACAACGCCAATGTGTTGAAGCACAGAAACTTGGCCTGGCTTCAAGATTATCCAGTTCACCTTCGTAGCGCCTGGGACCGATTGGTTGAGGAAGAAGAGGAAGCGCACCCAGGTGAAGGGGTCGATCGATTCGAACTGGAGAATCGGCTGCTCACAGACGATGAGAAGAAGGTTCTTCATGACGCTATCATCGCTCATGAGAAGGAAATGATCGGTGGTCGTTCCCTGGAAGTCGGAGAGGGGTCAGGCGTTGAGCACCATTTTGCTGTCACTGAAGTCACCACACCATCTTCGTCGATGCCTGTATCTGTGGTCAGTTTGCAACCTGTTCCTGCTTACGACCCAGAACAACCGCGCTTATCTCCTATTCATGAGCGTACTTCCGAGGCCGTTCAGCCGTCTGCGAGCCAAACTGGGGCAGGTATTCCGAAGTTATCTCAAGCGTTCTCTGAATAGAGTGTTTGTTTTATAGCAGTTTTTTAATAACTTCTTATCTTTTGCCTAGTGACTGGAGTTGCGCCGACTGTTGTGGCTGAAGAATCAAGCAGAGGAGATAAGGCCATCGCTACCGAGACTACTGTTGTAACCGCGGTATCTGCTGAGGCGGTGCAGGGGGGATCCTTATCTGCTGACGAACAAATGGTGAGCGAACTGCTCGGTGAGCAGGGTGGTTCTTTCTCTGACTTGCCATTTATCATCGTTAGTAGCCTCCCGCCGTCTTCAAGTTCTTCGATGCAGGCCGAAGATGCCCCCAGCCAAGCCCATGCGACTCGTGATGAAGAAATTTTGGCTGAGATTAACGTCGAAATAGAGGCTGCGGGGCATAGCGGTACCGTCGGTGGCAGCACGGCGGCGTAGAGTCCAGCACCTGCTACGGTAGCACCATCGGGTGGCACGGTCTCAACTTCCGTTACGGATCCAGTCCCCCCTACTCCTCCGGCAGGTAGCCTCCATGCAGATTCAAGCTCCGAGGAGGATATTGACATCATGCCTCCAGCTGAAGAGCCACCGCCGGAGAGGAGACATTCAAAACGAAGAATTTCTATCCCTAGTGACACTGATGATGTACCACTAGTTAGAAGGAAAAAGAAGAAATAAATCAGCTTCTCAAGTAGATGTTTTGGTAGATAGGTACTTGTCTTCGTTTCTTGTCAGTAGGTCGTGTATAGATGCAGGTTCGGCCCCTGCTAGTAGGCATTCTTTTTTGGAAGAACTTATCTGCGTGTAAGTCCTCGTTTTAAGTTAGTTGAAATAAAATTTTACTTCTTTGTTTCAGCTCTTATTTTATTTGTGCTTAAGTACTTGCAATGCCTTGTTTTCGGTCCGGTGTACTTGTGGTGTTTTTACCGTTTAAGCAGAGTTCGTCTCATTTTCCAAGTCTGAAGATCTTGGTCACACGTTGTGATTGACGAATGAGTTGAACTTCGGACGTTGTATCACTTCGGTTAGTGATTAATATTTAGCTTTCGTGCCCCCCAGTTTTGGGGAACAACACTTGTATTTATGATGGTTGATCGCACTTGTTGCAGGTCTTGAGCACACGTCCGCCTTCTGGGGACTTAGAATAATTTGAGATCGATAACCTGGTTTGCATTCCAGGAGTTCGAGTGTTATTGATGCTTGTAACGTGGTTCGCGCTCCGGGAACTTGGGAATGATGTTCACATTCCAACTTGCACTCTACTAACTCGGGGTTCGTATTAACACTTTAGTTCGCACTATGGGAACTTTGACTTGGTGGTGGTGCTCCAATTCACACGCCGAGAACTTGGATAGAACATGTATGTTTGGGTTCGTACTTCAGGAACCCGAAATTGACATTTATACTCCAACTCGCACTTCGGGAATCTGGAGTTTGCACGGATGCTTCGGTTCGCGCTCCGGGAACCCGTAACTTATGTTCGTACCCCAATTCATGTTTCGGGGATCATGGAGTTGGTGTTGATACTTCGGTTCGCACTCTGGGAACTTCGAATTGATGTTTATACTCCAATTCACACTCTGGGAATTTGGAGTCCGCATTGATGGGTTGGTTCGCGCAGTGGGAACGAATTATTAAATGTTTATACTCCAATTCACGCTCCGGGAATTTGGAGTCGGTTCGCACTCCGGGAACGAATTATTGAATGTTTATACTGCAATTCGCGCTGTGGGATGTTGGAGTCAGTTCGCACTCCGGGAACGAATTATTGAATGTTTATACTCCAATTCGCGCTGTGGGAAGTTGGAGTCCGTTCGCACTCCGGGAACGAATTATGGAATGTTTATACTCCAATTCACGCTGTGGGAAGTTGGAGTCCGTTCGCGCTCCGGGAACGAATTGTTAAATGTTTATACTCCAATTCGCGCTCCGGGAATTTGGAGTCCGTTCGCACTCCGGGAACGAATTATTGAATGTTTATACTCCAATTCGCGCTGTGGGAAGTTGGAGTCCGTTCGCACTCCAGGAACGAATTGTTAAATGTTTATACTCCAATTCGCGCTCTGGGAATTTGGAGTCCGTTCGCACTCCGGGAACGAATTATGGAATGTTTATACTCCAATTCACGCTGTGGGAAGTTGGAGTCCATTCGCGCTCCGGGAACGAATTGTTGAATGTTTATACTCCAATTCACGCTGTGGGAAGTTGAAGTCCGTTCGCGCTCCGGGAACGAATTGTTAAGTGTTTATACTCCAATTCGCGCAGTGGGAAGTTGGAGTCCGTTCGCACTCCGGGAACGAATTATTGAATGTTTATACTCCAATTCACGTTGTGGGAAGTTGGAGTCCGTTCGCACTCCGGGAACGAATTGTTAAATGTTTATACTCCAATTCGCGCTGTGGGAAGTTGGAGTCCGTTCGCACTCCGGGAACGAATTATGGAATGTTTATACTCCAATTCGCGCTCCGGGAATTTGGAGTCCGTTCGCACTCCGGGAACGAGTTATTGAATGTTTATACTCCAATTCACGCTGTGGGAAGTTGGAGTCCGTTCGCACTCCGGGAACGAATTGTTGAATGTTTATACTCCAATTCACGCTGTGGGAAGTTGGAGTCCGTTCGCACTCCGGGAACGAATTGTTGAATGTTTATACTCCAATTCACGCTGTGGGAAGTTGGAGTCCGTTCGCACTCCGGGAACGAATTATTGAGTGGACTGTCGTGTGTTGGTCCAGTTCGGCCGTCGATGTGTTGGCTTGCCCCCGAGCTGGGGTTTCACTTAGTGAGTGGCCGGTTGTAACGTAGCCACTCGCTATTTGAATAAATTCCATTGTTCGATGGAACTTAGCTCTTCGTGTGTCGTGATTGTTGAATGTTGTATTCGGTGAATCACAGCTTTAGCTTGAAGAGATAGCATTTTATTTGCTGAAATGAGAAAATGTGGCAAAGTCAGTGCCTTATTACAAATTCAAAATTCAGAACATAAAAGAAATTGTAAAGTATTCATGGATTGAAGGAGCCTGTCATGTGTGACAGTGACGAGGTTCTTCGTCGTTCCAGGCTTCTAAATGAGTAGGCCCGCCACTGATGGCGTTTATCACCAATCTCCCACGGGGACAAGTCGAGTCCGCATTTATCGGATTTGATGGGCCCGCATCTCTAGGCTGCGGTGCCCGCACAAACTGTTCCAGTTTCCCTTCCCTGACCAGCTTTTCAACAAGATCCTGTAAGTGACGACACTCGTTCGTATCGTGCCCGTAGCCTTCATGGAACCTGCAAAATTTTCCCGTCTGGATTTGCCTCTCCGACGACGGTCTTGGAGCAGGTTTTTCATATTGAATCGCATTACGGGTCCGCAAATACAAGTCATCCAATGAAATATTCAAAGGAGTATAACTGTCGAACTTCGGATTTTTGCGTTGCGGACCGCGATTTTGATCTTGTTTTTTAAGTAGAATCACGCTCTCTCTTCGCCGAGCTTGTTTATTTTTGATGTTCAATTGAACTTTTCCGGAGCTCTCACCGGATTGTTTTATTGCAACATTGCTTTGGGTTCCTCCCGCATTTGGTCCTGCGTCAGTTTGCTTCCTAGACTGTTTCGCGTCTTCCCGTCTCAGGAATTGAGCTGCTTTGGCATGGAAACGGTCCAATGACGCAGGTGGTTTCCCAGCTAGCCAATTGCCAAATTCAGAATCGGGGTCGATCCCCTTAGTTAACGCCATAAGTATGGAGTTATCGTTTGGATTACTAATCTCTGCACATGCAGTATGGAATCATTCTAAGTAGTGTCTGAGCGTCTCTCCGGGAGCTTGTGTGACACTGGATAGAGTGTTGACATCTTTCGGCCTTGCGACGTGCATGCGAAATTGCTCAACGAACTTTGTGGCCAGCTGGTCGAATGTGGAGATGGATCGAGGAGGCAATCGGGTGAACCACATGGTGGCGATGCCCCCCAAGGATATGGGGAAACTACAACATTTCACAGCGTCGTTGGCTCTGGCAGCAGTCATCGACCATTCATATTTTAGAATATGTTGGTTGGGATCGGAGTTTCCCTCATACATTGGCAGAGTGGGCATTCGGAATCGCCGTAGGGGTTCGGCATTAAGAATGTCGTCTGTAAAGGGAGTGTGGCTTCGGGAAACTCCCCAATCGTCGTTTGTGAATCCTTGACTCTCACGAATCATCTGACGTATCATAGTTGAAAGATCCGGCATTTACGCCGGAGTTTGGTCACGTTCCATACTTTGGGTTTGAACCGGATATCGTTGACGGTTCACATCTTGCCTTCTCGGCTCATAGTCCTCTGGGACGTATGGTTCAGGAGTATGACCGCTTTGACGACGGTCCGGGTCCGACTGATCTCGAGCGTCGACCCCTGGTTCAGCCGCAACGCTAGCGGTGCGGTATTCAGCGGCGTGGTGAGGGATGGCGCCTCCTCGGGAGGAGGGTCCGATTTGGAAGCTGGCCGACGGACCAACTCTTATTTGTCCAACGGTCAATGTCGGTTAGTTTCCAGCGGGTGGCATACGACCCTCATTTAACCGGGGTCGTGGAGGTCGGTTATGATAATCAGAAGATGAAGAACTTTCGCTGGAAGAGCGAGAAGCACGATCTCTCATGGATCTTTTTCGTTTCCGGCGATCCAGTTTGTTGATTAGCTCAGCGTTAGCGCGTAGCTGTTCTTCTAGTTGTCGCCGACTCTGGCTCAGCTCTTGAAGTAACAACTGCAATTCTTGTCGGGTAATCAGACCCGACGGCTCTGGGTGCCCAGCGGCATCTTGATTAGATAGAGGTAGAGGGGCAGGATTCTGTCTATCCTGTTCTTCTTGATTGACGGCGTTTGAGGTGGTTCTTGTGCTAACCATCTTTAGAGTTGACTTCCTTTCCTAGACTTTATGCAAATCTGAATAGAAGGGAAAGAAGTTGGATTTAACGATCTGGATCTCTCTCTTAGATTTATTCAATCCGGTATCGATGACAGATCCAACGAGCAGGAGAAAATCTGGGTTCTCTCAGTGAAAGCACCAAAGTGTTTGTGTCAAAATTGGGCACAACACTCTTCGGGAGTCGTTGAAGAAATAATAGTCAAGAATGCAAGTTCAAAACAGATATTATCTAACAAAAACTCCAATCAACAGTAAAGTAAATGCGTAGACAAGCGATTTATAGTGGTTCGGCGTGTTGCCTACGTCCACTGCGAAGTTTTTTGATGTTTTATTGATTCTCTTTCAATGATTACAAGTTGTTACAGCGATCAACAGCAAGTTACAACTGGAAATTCGAAATCAACAATCAAGTTATGATATAGGATGATGGAGATCTTGATCCGGCAGAGTCTCGGCGTCTCAGAGTCAGAAGATCCCTTTTCTGTTGGCCCTGGGGCTCTATTTATAGGCGTTGGCTGCTGATATTCCGCTGAAAACTCGGGAGACCACTTCTTGCACGTGAGGGGGCCCACACGCACGGTCTCAGGAAGTTTGGGCCCACTTTGGCATCGGTTCGAACTCCATTCGAACCGATCAAGAATTCGTCCAATCAAGGTGAAATTTGGCGTGGACATTCTTCAACATGTACACAAGCTTCAGTGAAAATTTCGTGGCATTTGGATCAATAGGTTAGGAGATATCTTGGATTCGAAATTGGGTCTTCAGCATAGCTGTCTGGTTCGAACCCATGTATTCGAAACGATGGTTTCGAATCCATCATGGCACGTGGCTTCGTGGTGACGTGGAGCGCAAACTTCGAATCGATCCGGACTTCACTCCGTGTTGACCGCTTCGACTCCATGCATCTCGGCGCATTCGAACCGATGGAAGACACGTCATCGTGGCTGGTTGACCTAGTGGGTTCGAACGAAGTTACACAGGATGGGTTCGAAGATGGCATCACAGATGGGTTCGAAGAAGACCTCTGTGATGGGTTTGAAGTGTTACCCCATTTTATGGTCAAAACGGGAATAAGAACAAATTGGCAAGGAATTACGGATAGCAGGACCGGGAATAAAGGCTACGATGGATATCGTCAAAATTCTGTTGAACTCCGATCGAGACGAAATTGATTGAAAATGACGATAAGGACTATGAAAGGCTATGTTTCAAATATCAAGTTAATCGGAGTTCGTATGGAGGAAATATGATGGATTCAAGGTGGGAGAGGAATGTTGTTCGAACCCATCAGGTTCGATCCCATCAGGTTCGAAACCATCAGGTTCGAACCCATCAGGTTCGAACCCATCAGTTTCGAACCCATCAGGATCGAACCCATCAGGTTCGAACCCATCAGGTTCGAACCCATCAGGTTCGAACCCTTCAGGTTCGAATCAACGGGAACTAGATTGGGTTCGAAAGGAATGACTTCAGTGCAATGGACATGGATTCGAATGATGGATATGGACTCAAAGATAGTGGATTCGAACGATGGACATGGACTAGAAGATAGTGGGTTCGAATGACGGACGCGGACTCGAAGATAGTGGATTCGAATGATGAAGCTCGAAGAAGGAAATGGATACGAAGTTTTAATGGATTCGTAGGAAATGATGGATTCGAAGTTTTGATGGATTCGTAGAAAGTGAATAGACACGAAGTTTTGATGGATTCGTAGAAAGTAAATGGATTCGAAGTTTCGATGGATTCGTAGGAGGTGAATGGATTCGAAGTTTGCATGGATTCGAGAGTTATGGAGTCGAAGGACTGAAGATGGATTCGAAGGGTATGGATCCGAGAGAGTTGGCCTCGTGGGTTCGAAATACATGGTTTCGAAGTAGACAGACCATGGGTTCGAACCAATCAGGACGCACGAATTCTAGAACTTGGATCGATCATATCTTCCAAACCGTTGATCCAAATGCAATGAAATTTTTACAGGAGCTTACATACATGTTGAAGAATGTTCACACCAAATTTCAGCTCAATTGGATGGATTCTTGATCGATTCGAAAATCACTTCGAATCGATCCCAAACTGGGCACGGATTCCGAGAACACGGGCCTGTGGGCCCCCCCCTCACGTGCCAAGCAACCTCCCCAGGTTTTAGGCGGGATTTCAACCTTCCACGCCTATAAATAGAGCCCCTGGTCATTCAGAAAAGGGGTCGGAAGATTTGGAGAGGAAAAGCAAGCCCAGACGCTGCTAAAATCATTCCATAGCATTATTTCTGCTATTTTCTTCAGATTTGGTCACTACAACTGTTGTAATCACTTGTAATCTTCAAGGATAATCAATAAAAAAGAAAAAATTGGAGTGGACGTAGGCCGGAGATAACCGAACCACTATAAAACTTGTGTCTCTGTTCTTTACTTTTGTGGTTGCTGTCTGTTATATGTTGAGATCTGTTGTTTGTGTTTGAATATCATTAATTTATATTCATACACTGGTGCTTTCACGGTATTGGGTGTTTGTGGCCAATCTTGGCGCAAACATTTTGGTGCTTTCACTGAGAACAACTAGCACCCGCTACATCGGATTTGAAGAGTTTGAGGAATTTGGATTTGGAAGACAATGGCTAGACAGGATAGCAGAAGGCTAAGGGCTGAGAGAAGCCAACAAGGAGGAAGTCAGCAAGCATCCTCCGGAGGTGAGGAAGGACGGGCTTCAGTCTACATAACTCGGGATGAAATGGAAGCTATGGCCAATTCTTTGCAGGAGAGATTGTTGAAAAGTCAACAGGAAATGATGCAAACTTTCTTGGAACAAATGAGAGCTACAGGAATGCAGAGCTTAGGAACAGCTACAGCAGCTGCGGATGCAGGACAAGGAGCTAGGATTGTGGAACCCAATGAAGGACAGGATACGGAGCCAGAAGGCAATCAACAAGGGCTTGGGGGCAGGCCCACAGGATTCAATGCAGAAGTACCTTTGGAAGGAATTCAGCAAGCTAGAACTAACGTTGCTGCTAGCGAGCCACACGAGGAATATGTACCAGAGTTCCCTCGGGGGCATGGGGGGCAACCCCTACCAGACAATACAGGGTTAGTAGAGATGATTAGGAAGACTGTGCGAGGTGGGTTGACAAACGGAGATTTGGAAGGAGTGAATAGAAGTCCATTCGTTCGGGAAATAAGGATGGCTCGGAATCCACCTAAGTTCAAGCTACCTAGCGTGGAGGTATATGATGGTAAGACGGATCCAACAGATCACTTAATGAGGTACACCAGACACATGGAGGTGCTGGGGGCATCGGAGGAAGTGATGGCCCGATGTTTCCCTTTGTATTTGAAGGACTTGGCTGCAATGTGGTTTAGGCAACTGGGAGAAGGATCTATCAGGACTTGGAAGGAATTAGTGGAAAAGTTTCTAGGACAGTTTCGGGTTCACGTTAAGAGGCCAAAGAACGTGATGACTTTAACATCGGTAAAGCAAAGAATGGACGAATCACTTAGAACTTTTCTAACTCGATTCAGCGCGGCAGTCGCTTCGGTGGATCGGCCTGATCCATCAATGGTTTTAATGGCAGCAGTATCAGGAGTCAAGGAGAATTCGGATTTCAAGGTATCTCTGATACGAGATCCCCCGCGAAATCTCGACGAATTCTTTCATGAGGCAGAAAGGTTCCTTCGACAAGAAGATGCAAGTACGGATTTAAAGTCAAAAAAGGTTAGCACAATCGAGGTTGGAGCGGTATCCAAAAACGGTTCGGATAGGGATAAAGGAAAAAGGAAGTTAGATGACGACTCTGGAAACGCTAGAAAACGATGGAAGGACCCAAAGTTTTCCACATACACTGGATTGAACGAGACGCTGGAACGGATATACTTGGAAACTCGGAATCGCCTTCCCTACCGAAGGCCAGCTAGGAGGGAACCAACAGAGCGGGAAAGGACATCAGGAAGGCACTGTCTCTTCCATGATCTGGATGGACACGATACCAACAGCTGCAGGCATCTAAAGGATATAATCGAGGAGCATGTAAGGAATGGACAGTTGCAGCAATATGTTGGAACTCGGGATGCAACGGTGGAGCAGGAGCAACCGCCGACCACCTCATGCCGTGATGATGGGAGGCCCAGGGATGATCGTCGATTGATCATCCATTGACCAAGGTAATATGGAATAAGTAGCAAGCTGTTAGCAAACGGTAAAGTCATTTACACATGTACGGGGACGGAGATAGCCCCTAGGCACGCTCTGAATGATGATAACCCGGGACGCTATGGTTTGTGAAATTTATTTCTTGCTTTCAGATTGGACATTGCTTTTCTTTTCGGATTTGGTTTTGGAGCTTGGATTGAGCTCCTGGTTTTTCTTGCTTTTTTATTTGGATTTTCCTTTGGACAATTGTTTTTGGTTTTGGATTCTGGTTTGGATTTCTGGTTTTCTGGTTTTGGATTTGAATTTTTGGGTTTGGATTTGGATTTTGGATTTGGATTTCGGATTTGAATTTTTGGATTTGGATTTTTGGGCTTTGGAATAGATTTTTGGTTGGACTTTTATCTGGTTTTTGATAAATGGTCGTCGGGTATGGATTATGCCTGGCAAGGGGTGAGTCACTTTACCCAAACAAGGTGAGTTGACTCATTCAGGTCGTCGAGTATGTACTATGCTCGGCAAGGGTCCGGAGTGACCAGGATTCGGCCTAGGACTTAGGCCCTCTATTATCATATATTATTTTCAGGTCGTCGAGTATGGACTATGCTTGGCAAGGGTCCGGAGAGATCAGGATTCGGCTTAGGACTTAAGCCATGGCATTTTACAGCGCCCAGTGACACTGGGCCAAGGTCGTTGAGTATGGACTATGCTCGGCAAGGGTCCGGAGAGATCAGGATTCAGCTTAGGACTTAAGCCATGGCATTTTACAGCGCCCAGGGACACTGGGCCAAGGTCGTTGAGTATGGACTATGCTCGGCAAGGGTCCGGAGAGATCAGGATTCGGCTTAGGACTTAAGCCATGGCATTTTACAGCGCCCAGGGACACTGGGCCAAGGTCGTTGAGTATGGACTATGCTCGGCAAGGGTCCGGAGAGATCAGGATTCGGCTTAGGACTTAAGCCATGGCATTTTACAGCGCCCAGGGACACTGGGCCAAGGTCGTTGAGTATGGACTATGCTCGGCAAGGGTCCGAAGAGATCAAGATTCGGCTTAGGACTTAAGCCATGGCATTTTACAACGCCCAGGGACACTGGGCCAAGGACATCAAGTATGGATCGCGCTTGGAAGGAACCCGGAGAGTTATGGATTTGGCTATTGACCCGGAGAGGTCCTGGCTTCAGTTATTGGCTATTGGATAAGGATGGATTGGAACTCGGTTGTCGACTTCGAATGGATACGGAATTGGCTAAGGCTTTGGTTATGGGATATGGAACTGGACATCGACTCGAAGCAGTCAAGAATGATATACTCTGGCAATATGGCTTTGGACTTCGAATATTGGATTCGGAACTATTCAAAACACGTCTTGTTATCACAAGGCATGTTTTGGGGGGCAGACTGTTACCCCATTTTATGGTCAAAACGGGAATAAGAACAAATTGGCAAGGAATTACGGATAGCAGGACCGGGAATAAAGGCTACGATGGATATCGTCAAAATTCTGTTGAACTCCGATCGAGACGAAATTGATTGAAAATGACGATAAGGACTATGAAAGGCTATGTTTCAAATATCAAGTTAATCGGAGTTCGTATGGAGGAAATATGATGGATTCAAGGTGGGAGAGGAATGTTGTTCGAACCCATCAGGTTCGATCCCATCAGGTTCGAAACCATCAGGTTCGAACCCATCAGGTTCGAACCCATCAGTTTCGAACCCATCAGGATCCAACCCATCAGGTTCGAACCCATCAGGTTCGAACCCATCAGGTTCGAACCCATCAGGTTCGAATCAACGGGAACTAGATTGGGTTCGAAAGGAATGACTTCAGTGCAATGGACATGGATTCGAATGATGGATATGGACTCAAAGATAGTGGATTCGAACGATGGACATGGACTAGAAGATAGTGGGTTCGAATGACGGACGCGGACTCGAAGATAGTGGATTCGAATGATGAAGCTCGAAGAAGGAAATGGATACGAAGTTTTAATGGATTCGTAGGAAATGATGGATTCGAAGTTTTGATGGATTCGTAGAAAGTGAATAGACACGAAGTTTTGATGGATTCGTAGAAAGTAAATGGATTCGAAGTTTCGATGGATTCGTAGGAGGTGAATGGATTCGAAGTTTGCATGGATTCGAGAGTTATGGAGTCGAAGGACTGAAGATGGATTCGAAGGGTATGGATCCGAGAGAGTTGGCCTCGTGGGTTCGAAATACATGGTTTCGAAGTAGACAGACCATGGGTTCGAACCAATCAGGACGCACGAATTCTAGAACTTGGATCGATCATATCTTCCAAACCGTTGATCCAAATGCAATGAAATTTTTACAGGAGCTTACATACATGTTGAAGAATGTTCACACCAAATTTCAGCTCAATTGGATGGATTCTTGATCGATTCGAAAATCACTTCGAATCGATCCCAAACTGGGCACGGATTCCGAGAACACGGGCCTGTGGGCCCCCCCCTCACGTGCCAAGCAACCTCCCCAGGTTTTAGGCGGGATTTCAACCTTCCACGCCTATAAATAGAGCCCCTGGTCATTCAGAAAAGGGGTCGGAAGATTTGGAGAGGAAAAGCAAGCCCAGACGCTGCTAAAATCATTCCATAGCATTATTTCTGCTATTTTCTTCAGATTTGGTCACTACAACTGTTGTAATCACTTGTAATCTTCAAGGATAATCAATAAAAAAGAAAAAATTGGAGTGGACGTAGGCCGGAGATAGCCGAACCACTATAAAACTTGTGTCTCTGTTCTTTACTTTTGTGGTTGCTGTCTGTTATATGTTGAGATCTGTTGTTTGTGTTTGAATATAATTAATTTATATTCATACACTGGTGCTTTCACGGTATTGGGTGTTTGTGGCCAATCTTGGCGCAAACACGAAGCATGTCTTCGGGAGGATGGGTTCGAAGGTAGGAATGCTGGGTTCGAACATTGGTTGATTCGAAGCACTTTCTCTTGATGGGTACGAAGGAAGACCATGGGATGGTTTCGAACTAGATGGAGTCGAACCTGATGGGTTCGAAGGTGGCGTGACTGTGCTATGGGTTCGAACACGGCGCCTGCTCGGATGGATTCGAAGCATGGCTAAGCTTCTTGGGTTCGAACTAGGGAAGGTTCCGGATGGATTCGAGGTGATGGATTCGAACTGAGCAAGGTTCATTTCTCTCAACTTGAATCCATCATAACTTGAGCATACGACCTCGGATTGACTTGAAATTTGAAATGCTTACTCCTGTGGTCTTTCTTGCCGTGTCCTATCAATTGTAGCTCAATCTGGACTCGGATAAAATTCAGTGATATCCATGGCGAACGGAAGTACGATCAACCTCTGAGGCGAACTGTCCTTCGCTTTCGATCAATCTTTTGGTATCGCGGCTTTGCCAAAAAGCGGGATAACAGCTGGCCTTCGATTTACCATCGCTGGAGGGTGGTGCACCATGGCACAGTTCCGTTTCAAATCCACGCATGCATTTCTAAAAGTTATACGGCACTGTTTCGCCATTTCGGACGGATGTTGCACCTTGCACCGTGGATGTTGCACCCTGTAGATATCGATTATTCGGACGTCCATAACTTCTGGCTCGTTTAGAGTTACGGGAGCCATAACTTGTCAAAACGAAGGCCTCGATGATTTCTACGGCTTTTACAGCTTTCAGCCGTCGACGGATAGATTAATGCCCAAAAAGGACAACCTGAATCTCAATCGGGTCTCGTAAGTTTTTTACCCTACGTTTTTTCGACACGTGGATTTTTACGGTAAAATGGGATTACCGTGGCTGTTCTTCGATTTACCATTGCTGGAGAGTGGTGCAACATGGTACTGTTCTGTTTCAAATCCATGCACGCATTTCTAAAAGTCGTACGGCACTGTTTCGCCATTTCGGACGGATGTTGCACCCTGTAGATATCGATTATTCGCACGGCCATAACTTCTGGCTCGTTTAGAGTTACGGGAGCCATAACCTGTCAAAACGAAGGCCTCGATGAGTTCTACGGCTTTGACAGCTTTCCGCCATCAACGGATAGATTAATGCCCAAAAAGGACAACCCAAATCTCAATCGGGTCTCATAAGTTTTTTACCCTACGTTTTTTCGACACGTGGATTTTTACGGTAAAACGGGATTACGGTGGCTGGTCTTTTATTTACCATCGCTGGAGAGTGGTGCACCATTGTAATATTCCGTTTCAAATCCATGCACGCATTTCTAAAAGTTGTACGACACTATTTCGCCATTTCGGACGGATGTTGCACCTTGCACCGTGGATGTTTCACCCTGTAGATATCAATTAATCGGACGGCCGTAACTTCTGGCTCGTTTAGAGTTACGAGAGCCATAACCAGTCAAAACGAAGGCCGCGATGAGTTCTACGGCTTTGATAGCTTTCAGCCGTCAACGGATAGATTAATGCCCAAAAAGGGCAACCCGAATCTCTATCGGGTATCGTAAGTTTTTTACCCTTCGTTTCTTCGACCCGTGGATTTTTATCGTAAAATGGGATTACCGTGGCTGGCCTTCCATTTACCGTCGCTGGAGGGTGATGCACCATGGTACAGTTACGTTTCAAATCCACGCATGCATTTTTAAAAGTCATACGGCACTTTTCGCCATTTCGGACGGATGTTGCACCTTGCACCGTGGATGTTGCACCCTGTAGATATTGATTATTCGGACGGCCATAACTTCTGGCTCGTTTAGAGTTATGGGAGCCATAACCTGTCAAAACGAAGGCCTCGACGAGTTCTACGGCTTTGATGGCTTTCTGCCGTCAACGGATAGATTAATGCCCAAAAAGGACTTCCCGAATCTCAATCGGGTCTCGTAAGCGTTTTGCCCTTCGTTCTTTCGACACGTGGATTTTTACGGTAAAACGGGATTACCGTTGCTGGTCTTCGATTTACCATCACCGGAGAGTGGTGCACCATGGTACTGTTCTGTTTCAAATCCATGCAAGCATTTCTAAAAGTCGTACGGCACTGTTTCGCCATTTCGGACGGATGTTGCACCTTGCACCGTGGATGTTCCACCCTGTAGATATCAATTATTCGGACGGCCATAACTTC
This sequence comes from Allium cepa, assembly GCA_030765085.1. NCBI lineage: Eukaryota > Viridiplantae > Streptophyta > Magnoliopsida > Asparagales > Amaryllidaceae > Allium > Allium cepa. Next base: position 250,121,450 of record CM060930.1, read on the forward strand.
TAGCTCGTTTAGAGTTACGGGAGCCATAACCTGTCAAACGAAGGCCTCGATGAGTTCTATGGCTTTGACAGCTTTCAGCCGTCAACAGATAGATTAAAGCCCAAAAATGACTACCCGAATCTCAATCGGGTCTCGCAAGTTTTTATCCTTCGTTTTTTCGACACGTGGATTTTTACGGTAAAACGGGATTACCGTGGCTGGTCTTCGATTTACCATCGCTGGAGAGTGGTGCACCATGGTACTGTTCTGTTTCAAATCCATGCACGCATTTCTAAAAGTCGTACGGCGCTGTTTCGCCATTTCGGACGGATGTTGCACCCTGTAGAAATCGATTCTTCGGACGGCCATAACTTCTGGCTCGTTTAGAGTTACGGGAGCCATAACCTATCAAAATGAAGGCCTCGATGAGTTCTACGGCTTTGACGGCTTTCAGCCATCAACGGGTAGATTAATGCCCAAAAAGGACAACCCGAATCTCAATCGGGTCTCGTAAGTTTTTTACCCATCGTTTTTTCGACACGTGGATTTTTACGGTAAAACAGGATTACGGTGGCTGGTCCTCGATTTACCATCGCTGAGAGTGGTGCACCATGGTACTGTTATGTTTCAAATCCATGCACGCATTTCTAATAGTCGTACGGCACTGTTTTTCCATTTCGGACGGATGTTGCACCACGCACCGTGGATGATGCACCGAGTAGATATCGATTATTCGGACGTCCATAACTTCTGGCTCGTTTAGAGTTACGGGATCCATAACCTGTCAAAACGAAGGCCTCGATGAGTTCTATGGCTTTGACAGCTTTCCACCATCAACGGATAGATTAATGCCCAAAAAGGACAACCCAAATCTCAATCGGGTCTCGTAAGTTTTTTACCCTTCGTTTTTTCGACACGTGGATTTTTACGGTAAAATGAGATTACCGTGGCTGGTCTTCGATTTACCATCGCTGTAGAGTGGTGCACCATGGCACTGTTCCGGTTCAAATCCATGCACGCATTTCTAAAAGTCGTACGGCACTGGTTCGCCATTTCGGACGGATGTTGCACCTTGCACCGTGGATGTTGCACCCTGTAGATATCGATTAATTGGACGGCCATAACTTCTGGCTCGTTTAGAGTTACGGGAGCCATAACCTGTCAAAACGAAGGCCTCGATGAGTTCTACGGCTTTGACAGCTTTCAGACGTCAACGGATAGATTAATGCCCAAAAAGGGCAACCCGAATCTCTATCGGGTATCGTAAGTTTTTTACCCTTCGTTTTTTCGACCCGTGGATTTTTACGGTAAAACGGGATTGCCGTGGCTGGCCTTCGATTTACCATCGCTGGAGGGTGGTGCACCATGGTACAGTTCCATTTCAAATCCATGCATGCATTTCTAAAGGTCGTACGGCACTGCTTCGCCATTTCGGACGGATTTTGCACCTTGCACCATGAATGTTGCACCTTGCACCATGGATGTTGCACCCTGTAGATATTGATTATTCGGACGGCCATAACTTCTGGCTCGTTTAGAGTTATGGGAGGCATAACCTATCAAAACGAAGGACTCGATGAGTTCTACGGCTTTGATGGCTTTCTGCCGTCAACGGATAGATTAATGCCCAAAAAATACTTCCCGAATCCCAATCGGGTCTCGTAAAAGTTTTACCCTTCGTGTTTTCGACACGTGGATTTTTACGGTAAAACGGGATTACCGTGGCTGGTCTTCGATTTACCATCGCTGGAGAGTGGTGCACCATGGTACTGTTCTGTTTCAAATCCATGCACGCATTTCTAAAAGTCGTACGGCACTGTTTCGCCATTTCGGACGGATGTTGCACCTTGCACCGTGGATGTTGCACCCTGTAGATATCGATTAATCGGACGGCCATAACTTCTGGCTTGTTTAGAGTTACGGGAGCCATAACCTGTCAAAATAAAGGCCTCGATGAGTTCTACGGCTCTGACAGCTTTCAGCCGTCAACGGATAGATTAATTCCCAAAAAGGACAACCCGAATCTCGATCGGGTCTCGTAAGTTTTTTAACCTTCGTTTTTTCGACACGTGGATTTTTACGGTAAAACGGGATTACCGTGGCTGGTCTTCGATTTACCATCGCTGGAGAGTGGTGCACCATGGTACTGTTCCGTTTCAAATCCAAAAATGCATTTCTAAAAGTCGTACGGCACTGTTTCGCCATTTCGGACGGATGTTGCACCTTGCACCGTGGATGTTGCACCCTGTAGATATCGATTAATCGGACGGCCATTACTTCTGGCCCGTTTAGAGTTACAGGAGCCATAACCTGTCAAAACGAAGACCTCGATGAGTTCTACGGCTTTGACAGCTTTCAGCCGTCAACGGATAGATTAATGCCGAAAAAGGACAACCGGAATCTCAATCGGGTCTCGTAAGTTTTTTACCCTTCGTTTTTTCGACACGTGGATTTTTACGGTAAAACGGGATTACCGTGGTTGATCTTCGATTTACCATCGCTGGAGAGTGGTGCACCATGGTACTGTTCCGTTTCAAATCCATGCACGCATTTCTAAAAGTCGTACGGCACGGTTTCGCCATTTCGGACGGATGTTGCACCTTGCACCGTGGATGTTGCAGCCTGTAGATATCGAATATTCGGACGGCCATCACTTCTGCCTCGTTTAGAGTTACGGGAGCCATAACCTGTCAAAACGAAGGCCTCGATGAGTTCTACGGCTTTGACAGATTTCAGCAGTCAACGGACAGATTAAAGCGCAAAAGGACAACCCGAATCTCAATCGGGTCTCGCAAGTTTTTGCCCTTCGTTTTTTCGACACGTGGATTTTTACGGTAAAACGGGATTACCATCGCTGGAGAGTGGTGCACCATGGTACTGTTCTGTTTCAAATCCATGCACGCGTTTCTAAAAGTCGTACGGCACTGTTTCGGCATTTCGGACGGATGTTGCACCCTGTAGAAATCGATTATTCGGACGGCCATAACTTCTGCCTCGTTTAGAGTTACGAGAGCCATAACCTATCAAAATGAAGGCCTCGATGAGTTCTACGGCTTTGATGGCTTTCATCCATCACCGGATAGATTAATGCCCAAAAAGGACAACCCGAATCTCAATCGGGTCTCGTAAGTTTTTTACCCTTCGTTTTTTCGACACGTGTATTTTTACATTAAAACGGGATAACGGTGGCTGGTCTTCGATTTACCATCGCTGGAGAGTGGTGCACCATGGTACTGTTATGTTTCAAATCCATGCACGCATTTCTAAAAGTCGTTCGGAACTGTTTCGCCATTTCGGACGGATGTTGCACCTTGCACCGTGGATGATGCACCCTGTAGATATCAATTATTCGGACGTCCATAACTTCTAGCTCGTTTCGAATTACGGGAGACATAACCTATCAAAATGAAGGCATCGATGAGTTCTACGGCTTTGCCAGCTTTCCGCCATCAACGGATAGATTAATGCCCAAAAAGGACAACCCGAATCTCAATCGGGCCTCGTAAGTTTTTTTCCCTTCGTTTTTTCGACACGTGGATTTTTACGGTAAATCAGGATTACCGTGGCTGGTCTTCGATTTACCATCGCTGGAGAGTGGTGCACCATGGTACTGTTCTGTTTCGAATCCATGCACGCATTTCTAAAAGTCGTACGGCACTGTTTCGCAATTTCGGATGGATGTTGCACCCTGTAGATATCGATTATTCGGACGGCCATAACTTCTGGCTCGTTTAGAGTTACGGGAGCCATAACCTGTCAAAACAAAGGCCTCGATGAGTTCTACGGCTTTGACAGCTTTCCGCCGTCAACGGATAGATTAATGCCCAAAAAGGACAAACCGAATCTCAATCGGGTCTCGTAAGTTTTTTACCCTACGTTTTTCGACACGTGGATTTTTACGGTAAAACTGGATTACGGTGGCTGGTCTTTGATTTACCATCGCTGGAGAGTGGTGCACCATGGTATTGTTCCATTTCAAATCCATGCACGCATTTCAAAAAGTCGTACGGCACTGTTTCGCCATTTCAGACGGATGTTGCACCTTGCACCGTGGATGTTGCACCCTGTAGATATCGATTAATCGGACTGCCATAACTTCTGGCTCGTTTAGAGTTACGGGAGCCATAACCTGTCAAAACGAAGGCCTCGATGAGTTCTACGGCTTTGACAGCTTTCAGCCGTCAACGGATAGATTAATGTCCAAAAAGGGCAACCCGAATCTCTATCGGGTATCGTAAGTTTTTTACCCTTCGTTTTTTCAACCCGTGGATTTTTACGGTAAAATGGGATAACCGTGGCTGGCCTTCGATTTACCATCGCTGGAGGGTGGTGCAACATGGTACAGTTCCGTTTCAAATCCACGCATGCATTTCTAAAAGTCGTACGGCACTGTTTCGCCATTTCGGACGGATGTTGCAACTTGCACCGTGGATGTCGCACCTTGCACCGTGATGTTGCACCCTGTAGATATTGATTATTCGGACGGCCATAACTTCTGGCTCATTTAGAGTTACGGGAGCCACAACCTGTCAAAATGAAGGCCACGATGAGTTCTACGGCTTTGATGGCTTTCTGCCGTCAACGGATAGATTAATGACCAAAATGGACTTCCCGAATCTCAATCGGGTCTTGTAAGCGTTTTACCCTTCGTTTTTTCGACACGTGGATTTTTACGGAAAACGGGATTACCGTGGCTGGTCTTCGATTTACCATCGCTGTAGAGTGGTGCACCATGGTACTGTTCTGTTTAAAATCCATGCACGCATTTCTAAAAGTCGTACGACACTGTTTCGCAATTTCGGACGGATGTTGCACCTTGCACCGTGGATGTTCCACCCTGTAGATATCAATTATTCGGACGGCCATAACTTCTGGCTCGTTTAGAGTTACGGGAGCCATAACCTTTCAAAACAAAGGCCTCGATGAGTTCTACGGCTTTGACAGCTTTCAGCCGTCAACGGATAGATTAATGCCCAAAAAGGACAACCCGAATCTCAATCGGGTCTCGTAAATTTTTTGCCCTACGTTTTTTCGACACGTGGAGTTTTACGGTAAAACGGGATTACGGTGGCTGGTCTTCGATTTACCATCGCTGGAGAGTGGTGCACCATGGTACTGTTCCGTTTCAAATCCATGCACGCATTTCTAAAAGTCGTACGGCACTGTTTCGCCATTTCGGACGGATGTTGCACCTTGCACCGTGGATGTTGCACCCTGTAGATATCGATTAATCGGACGGCCTTAACTTCTGGCTCATTTAGAGTTACGGGAGCCATAACTTGTCAAAACGAAGACCTCGATGAGTTTCACGGCTTTGACAGCTTTCAGCCGTCAACGGATAGATTAATGCCCAAAAAGGAAAACCCGAATCTCAATCGGGTCTCGCAAGTTTTTACCCTTCGTTTTTTCGACACGTGGATTTTTACGGTAAAACGGGATTACCGTGGCTGGTCTTCGATTTACCATCGCTGGAGAGTGGTGCACCATGGTACTGTTCAGTTTCAAATCCATGTACGTATTTCTAAAAGTCTTACGGCACTGTTTCGCCATTTCGGACGGATGTTGCACCCTGTAGATATCGATTATTCGGACGGCCATAACTTCTGGCTTGTTTAATGTTACGGGAGTCGTAACCTATCAAAACGTAGGCCTCGATGAGTTCTACGGCTTTGACGGCTTTCATCCATCAACGGATAGATTAATGCCCAAAAAGGTCAACCCGAATCTCAATCGGGTCTTGCAAGTTGTTTACCCTTCGTTTTTTCGACACGTGGATTTTTATGGTAAAACGGGATTACGGTGGCTGGTCTTCGATTTACCATCGCTGGAGAGTGGTGCACCATGGTACTGTTATGTTTCAAATCCATGCACGTATTTCTAAAAGTCGTACGGCACTGTTTCGCCATTTCGGACGGATGTTGCACCTTGCACCGTGGATGTTGCACCCTTTAGATATCGATTATTCGGACGTCCATAACTTCTGGTTCGTTTAGAGTTACGGGAGCCATAACCTGTCAAAACGAAGGCCTCGATGAGTTCTACGGCTTTGACAGCTTTCCGCCGTCAACGGAAAGATTAAAACGGGGTTTTTACGACCCGTGGATTTTTACGGTAAAACGACCGTGGCTGCCCTTCGATTTACCATCGCTGGAGGGTGGTGCACCATGGTACAGTTCCGTTTCAAATCCATGCACGCAATTCTAAAAGTCGTACAGAACTGTTTCGCCATTTTCGGACGGATGTTGCACCTTGCACCATGGATGTTGCACCCTGTAGATATCGATTATTCGAACGTCCATAACTTCTGGCTCGTTTAGAGTTACGGGAGCCATAACCTATCAAAACGAAGGCCTCGATGAGTTCTATGGTTTTGGCAGCTTTCCGCCGTCAACGGATAGATTAAAGCCCAAAAAGGACAACCCGAATCTCAATCGGGTCTCGCAAGTTTTAACCCTTCGTTTTTTCGACACGTGGATTTTTACGGTAAAACGGGATTATCGTGGCTGGTCTTCGATTTACCATCACTGGAGAGTGGTGCACCATGGTACTGTTCTGTTTTAAATTCATACACGCATTTCTAAAAGTCGTACGGCACTGTTTCGCCATTTCGGACGGATGTTGCACCCTGTAGATATCGATTATTCGGACGACCTTAACTTCTGGCTTGTTTAGAGTTACGAGAGACATAACCTATCAAAACGAAGGCCTCGATGAGTTTACGGCTTTGACGGCTTTCAGCCGTCAACGGATAGATTAATGCCCAAAAAGGACAACCCGAATCTTAATCGGGTCTCGTAAATTTTTTACCCTTCGTTTTTTCGACACGTGGATTTTTACGGTAAAACGGGATTACAGTGGCTGGTCTTCGATTTACCATCGCTGGAGAGTGGTGCACCATGGTACTGTTCTTTTTCAATTCCATGCACGCATTTCTAATAGTCGTATGGCACTGTTTCGCCATTTCGGACGGATGTTGCACCTTGCACCGTGGATGTTGCACCCTGTAAATATCGATTAATCGGACGTCCATAATTTCTGGCTCGTTTAGAGTTACGGAAGCTATAACCCGTCAAAACGAAGGCCACGATGAGTTCTACGGCTTTGACAGCTTTCCGCCATCAATGGATAGATTAATGCCCAAAAAGGACAACCCGAATCTCAATCAGGTCTCGTAAGTTTTTTACCCTTCGTTTTTTCGACACGTGGATTTTTACGGTAAAACAGGATTACCGTGGCTGGTCTTCAATTTACCATCACTGGAGAGTGGCGCACCATGGTACTGTTCTGTTTCAATACCATGCACGCATTTCTAAAATTCGTACGGCACTGTTTCTCCATTTTGGACTGATGTTGCACCTTGCACCGTGGATTTGCACCCTGTAGATATCGATTATTCGGACGGCCATAACTTCTGGCTCGTTTAGAGTTACGGGAGCCATAACCTGTCAAACCGAAGGCCTCGATGAGTTCTACGGCTTGACAGCTTTCGGCCGTCAACAGATAGACTAATGCCCAAAAAGGACAAGCCGAATCTCAATCGGGTCTCGTATGTTTTTTACCCTTCGTTTTTTCGATACGTGGATTTTTACGGTAAAACGGGATTACGGTGGCTGGTCTTCGATTTACCATCGCTGGAGAGTGGTGCACCATGGTACTGTTCTGTTTCAAATCCATGCACGCATTTCTAAAAGTTGTATGGCACTGTTTCGCCATTTCGGACGGATGTTGCACCTTGCACCGTGGATGTTGCACCCTGTAGATATCGATTATTCGGACGGCCATAACTTCTGGCTCGTTTAGAGTTACGGGAGCCATAACCTGTCAAAACGAAGGCCTCAATGAGTTCTACGGCCTTGACAGCTTTCCTCCATCAACAGATAGATTAATGCCCAAAAAGGACAACCCGAATCTCAATCGGGTCTCGTAAGTTTTTTACCCTTCATTTTTTCGACACGTGGATTTTTACGGTAAAACGGGATTACCGTGGCTGGTCTTCGATTTACCATCGCTGCAGAGTGGTGCACCATGGTACTGTTCTGTTTCAAATCCATGCACGCATTTCTAAAAGTCGTACGGCACTGTTTCGCCATTTCGGACGGATGTAGCACCTTGTACCGTGGATGTTGCGCCCTGTAGATATCGATTATTCGGACGGCCATAACTTCTGGCGCGTTTAGAGTTACGGGAGCCATAACCTGTCAAAACGAAGGCCTCGAAAAGTTCTACGGCTTTGATAGCTTTCAGCCCTCAACGGATAGATTAATGCCCCAAAAGGACAACCAGAAACTCAATCGTGTCTCGTAAGTTTTTTACCCTTCTTTTTTACGACACGTGGATTTTTACGGTAAACGGGATTACGGTGGCTGGTCTTCGATTTACCATCGTGTGAGAGTGGTGCACCACGGTACTATTCCGTTTCAAATCCATGCACGCATTTCTAAAAGTTGTACGGCACTGTTTCGCCATTTCGGACGGATGTTGCACCTTGCACCGTGGATGCTGCACCCTATAGATATCGATTATTCGGACGGCCATAACTTCTGGCTCGTCTAGAGTTACGGGAGCCATAACCTGTCAAAACGAAGGCCTCGATTAGTTCTGCGGCTTTGACAGCTTTCACCGTCAACGGATAGATTAATGCCCAAAAAGGACAACCCGAATCTCAATCGGCTCTCGTAAGTTTTTTACCCTTCGTTTTTTCAACACGTGGATTTTTACAGTAAAACAGGATTACCGTGGCTGGTCTTTGATTTACCATCGCTGGAAAGTGGTGCACCATGGTATTGTTCTATTTCAAATCCATGCACGCATTTTTAAAAGTCGTACGGCACTGTTTCGCCATTTCGGACGGATGTTGCACCTTGCACCATGGATGTTGCACCCTGTAGATATCGATTATTCGGACGGCCATAACTTCTGGCTCATTTAGAGTTACGAGAGCCATAACCTGTCAAAATGAAGGCCTCGATGAGTTCTACGGTTTTGAAAGCTTTTAGCCGTCAATTGATAGATTAATGCCCAAAAAGAACAACCCGAATCTCAATCGGGTCTCGTAAGTTTTTTACCCTTCGTTTTTTTCGACACTTGGATTTTTACGGTAAACGGGATTACGGTGGCTGGTCTTCGATTTACCATCGCGGGAGAGTGGTGCACCATGGTACTGTTCCGTTTCAAATCCATGCACGCATTTCTAAAAGTCGTACGACACTGTTTCGCCATTTCGGACGGATGTTGCACCTTGCACCGTGGATGTTGCACCCTATAGATATTGATTATTCGGACGGCCATAACTTCTGGCTCGTTTAGAGTTACGGGAGCCATAACCTGTCAAAACGAAGGCCTCGATGAGTTCTGCGGCTTTGACAGCTTTCACCGTCAACGGATAGATTAATGCCCAAAAAGGACAACCCGAATCTCAATCGGGTCTCGTACGTTTTTTACCCTTCGTTTTTTCGACACGTGGATTTTTACAGTAAAACAGGATTACCGTGGCTGGTCTTTGATTTACCATCGCTGGAGAGTGGTGCACCATGGTACTGTTCCATTTCAAATCCATGCACGCATTTCTAAAAGTCGTACGGCACTGTTTCGCCATTTCGGATGGATGTTGCACCTTGCACCGTGGATGTTGCACCCTGTAGATATCGATTATTCGGACGGCCATAACTTCTGGCTCGTTTAGAGTTACGGGAGCCATAACCTGTCAAAACGAAGGCCTCGATGAGTTCCACGTCTTTTACAGCTTTCAGCCGCCAACGGATAGATTAATGCCCAAAAAGGACAACCCGAATCTCAATCGGGTCTCGTGAGTTTTTTACCCTTCGTTGTTTTCGACACTTGGATTTTTACGGTAAACGGGATTACGGTGGCTGGTCTTCGATTTACCATCGCTGGAGAGTGGTGCAACATGGTATTGTTCCGTTTCAAATCCATGCATGCATTTTTAAAAATCGTACGGCACTGTTTCGCCATTTCGGACGGATGTTGCAACTTGCACCGTGGATGTTGCACCCTGTAGATATCGATTATTCGGACGGCCATAACTTCTGGCTCGTTTAGAGTTACGGGAGCCATAACCTTTCAAATCGAAGGCCTCGATGAGTTCTGCGGCTTTGACAGCTTTCAGCCATCAACGGATAGATTAATGCTCAAAAAGGACAACCCGAATCTCAATCGGGTCTCGTAAATTTTTTACTCTTCGTTTTTTCGACACGCGGATTTTTACGGTAAAATGGGATTACCGTGGCTGGTCTACGATTTACCATCGCTGGAGAGTGGTGCACCATGGTACTGTTCCGTTTCAAATCCATGCACGCATTTCTAAAAGTCGTACGGCACTGTTTCGCCATTTCGGACGGATGTTGCACCTTGCACCGTGGATGTTGCACCCTGTAGATATCGATTATTCGGACGGCCATAACTTCTGGCTCGTCTAGAGTTACGAGAGTCATAACCTGTCAAAACGAAGGCCTAGATGAGTTCTATGGCTTTGACAGCTTTCACCGTCAACGGATAGATTAATGCCCAAAAAGGACAACCAGAATCTCAATCGGGTCTCGTAAGTTTTTTACCCTTCGTTTTTTCGACACGTGGATTTTTACGGTAAAACAGGATTACCGTGGCTGGTCTTTGATTTACCATCGCCGGAGAGTGGTGCACCATGGTACTGTTCTGTTTCAAATCCATGCACGCATTTTTAAAGTCGTACGGCACTGTTTCGCCATTTCGGACGGATGTTGCACCTTGCACCGAGGATGTTGCACCCTGTAGATATCGATTATTCGGACGGCCATAACTTCTGGCTCGTTTAGAGTTACGGGAGCCATAACCTGTCAAAACGAAGGCCTCGATGAGTTCTACGGCTTTGACAGCTTTTGGCCGTCAACGGATAGATTAATGTCCAAAAAGAACAACCCGAATCTCAATCGGATCTCGCAAGTTTTTACCCTTCGTTTTTTCGACACGTGGATTTTTACGGTAAAACGGGATTACCGTGGCTGGTCTTCGATTTACCATCGCTGGAGAGTGGTGCACCATGGTACTGTTCTGTTTCAAATCCATGCACGCATTTCTAAAAGTCGTACGGCACTGTTTCGCCATTTCGGACGGATGTTGCACCTTGCACCGTGGATGTTACACCCTGTAGTAATCGATTTTTCGGACGGCCATAACTTCTGGCTCGTTTAGAGTTTCGGGAGCCATAACCTGTCAAAACGAAGGCCTCGATGAGTTCTGCAGCTTTGACAGCTTTGATCCGTCAATGGATAGATCAATGCCCAAAAAGAACAACCCGAATCTCAATCGGGTCTCGTAAGTTTTTTACCCTTCGTTTTTTTCGACACTTGGATTTTTACGGTAAACGGGATTACGGTGGCTGGTCTTCGATTTACCATCGCGGGAGAGTGGTGCACCATGGTACTGTTCCGTTTCAAATCCATGCACGCATTTCTAAAAGTCGTACGGCACCGTTTCGCCATTTCGGACAGTTGTTGCACCTTGCACCGTGGATGTTGCACCCTATAGATATCGATTATTCGGACGGCCATAACTTCTGGCTTGTTTAGAGTTACGGGAGCCATAACCTGTCAAAACGAAGGCCTCGATGAGTTCTGCGGCTTTGACAGCTTTCACCGTCAACGGATAGATTAGTGCCCAAAAAGGACAACCCGAATCTCAATCGGGTCTCGTAAGTTTTTTATCCTTCGTTTTTTGGACACGTGGATTTTTACAGTAAAATAGGATTACCGTGGCTGGTCTTTGATTTACCATCGCTGGAGAGTGGTGCAACATGGTACTGTTCTGTTTCAAATCCATGCATGCATTTTTAAAAGTCGTACGGCACTGTTTCGCCATTTCGGAAGGATGTTGCACCTTGCACCGTGGATGTTGCACCCTGTAGATATCGATTATTCGGACGGCCATAACTTCTGGCTCGTTTAGAGTTACGGGAGCCATAACCTGTCAAAACGAAGGCCTCGATGAGTTCTGCGGCGTTGACAGCTTTCAACCGTCAACGGATAGATTAATGCCCAAAAAGGAAAATCCGAATCTCAATCGGGTCTCGTAAATTTTTTACCATTCGTTTTTTCGACACGTGGATTTTTACGGTAAAACGGGATTACCGTGGCTGGTCTTCGATTTACCATCGCTAGAGAGTGGTGCACCATGGTACTGTTCCGTTTCAAATCCATGCACGCATTTCTAAAAATCGTACGGCACTGTTTCGCCATTTTGGACGGATGTTGCACCTTGCACCGTGGATGTTGCACCCTGTAGATATCGATTATTCGGACGACCATAACTTCTGGCTCGTTTAGAGTTACGGAAGCCATAACCTATCAAAACGAAGGCCTAGATGAGTTCTACGGCTTTGACAGCTTTCACCGTCAACGGATAGATTAATGCCCAAAAAGGACAACCAGAATCTCAATCGGGTCTCGTAAGTTTTTTACCCTTCGTTTTTTCGACACGTGAATTTTTACGGTAAAACAGGATTACCGTGGCTGGTCTTTGATTTACCATCGCCGGAGAGTGGTGCAACATGGTACTGTTTTGTTTCAAATCCATGCACGCATTTTTAAAAGTCGTACGGCACTGTTTCGCCATTTCGGACGGATGTTGCACCTTGCACCGTGGATGTTGCACCCTGTAGATATCGATTATTCGGACGGCCATAACTTCTGGCTCGTTTAGAGTTACGGGAGCCATAACCGGTCAAAACGAAGGCCTCGATGAGTTCTACGGCTCTGACGGCTTTCGGCCGTCAACGGATAGATTAATGCCCAAAAAGGACAACCCGAATCTCAGTCGGGTCTCGCAAGTTTTTACCCTTCGTTTTTTCGACAAGTGGATTTTTACGGTAAAACGGGATTACCGTGGCTGGTCTTCGATTTACCATCGCTGGAGAGTGGTGCACCATGGTACTGTTCTGTTTCAAATCCATGCACGCATTTCTAAAAGTCGTACGACACTGTTTCGCAATTTCGGACGGATGTTGCACCTTGCACCGTGGATGTTGCACCATACAGATATCGATTATTCGGACGACCATAACTTCTGGCTCGTTTAGAGTTACGGGAGCCATAACCTGTCAAAACGAAGGCCTCGATGATTTCTGCGGCTTTGACAGCTTTCAGCCATCAACGGACAGATTAATGCCCAAAAAGGACAACCCGAATCTCAATCGGGTCTCGTAAATTTTTTACCCTTCGTTTTTTCGACACGTGGATTTTTACGGTAAAACGGGATTACCGTGGCTGGTCTTCGATTTACCATCGCTAGAGAGTGGTGCACCATGGTACTGTTCCGTTTCAAATCCATGCACGCATTTCTAAAAGTCGTACGGCACTGTTTCGCCATTTCGGACGGATGTTGCACCTTGCACCGTGGATGTTGCACCCTGTAGATATCGATTATTCGGACGGCCATAACTTCTGGCCCGTTTAGAGTTATGGGAGCCATAACCTGTCAAAACGAAGGCCTAGATGAGTTCTACGGCTTTGACAGCTTTCACCGTCAACGGAAAGATTAATGCCCAAAAAGGACAACCAGAATCTCAATCGGGTCTCGTAAGTTTTTTACCCTTCGTTTTTTCGACACATGGATTTTTACGGTAAAACAGGATTACCGTGGCTGGTCTTTGATTTACCATCGCCGGAGAGTGGTGCACCATGGTACTGTTCTGTTTCAAATCCATGCTCGCATTTTTAAAAGTCGTACGGCACTGTTTCGCCATTTCGGACGGATGTTGCACCTTGCACCGTGGATGTTGCACCCTGTAGATATCGATTGTTCGGACGGCCATAACTTCTGGCTCGTTTAGAGTTACGGGAGCCATAACCTGTCAAAACGTAGGCCTCGATGAGTTCTACGGCTATGACAGCTTTTAGTCATCAACGGATAGATTAAAGCCCAAAAAGGACAACCCGAATCTCAATCGGGTCTCGCAAGTTTTTACCCTTCGTTTTTTCGACATGTGGATTTTTACGGTAAAACGGGATTACCGTGGCTGGTCTTCGATTTATAATCGCTGGAGAGTGGTGCACCATGGTACTGTTCTGTTTCAAATCCATGCACGCATTTCTAAAAGTCGTACGGCACTGTTTCGCCATTTCGGACGGATGTTGCACCCTGTAGATATCGATTACTCGGACGGCCATAACTTCTGGCTCGTTTAGGGTTACGGGGGCCATAACCTATCAAAACGTAGGCCTCGATGAGTTCTACGGCTTCGACGGCTTTCAGCCATCAACGGATAGATTAATACCCAAAAAGGACAACCCGAATCTCAATCGGGTCTCGTAAGTTGTTTACCCTTCGTTCTTTCGACACGTGGATTTTTACGGTAAAACGGGATTGCGGTGGATGGTCTTCGATTTACCATCGCTGGAGAGTGGTGCACCATGGTACTGTTATGTTTCAAATCCATGCATGCATTTCTAAAAGTCGTATGGCACTGTTGCGCCATTAAGGACGGATGTCGCACCTTGCGCCGTGGATGTTGCACCCTGTAGATATCGATTATTCGGACGTCCATAACTTCTGGCTCGTTTAGAGTTACGGGAGCCATAACCTGTCAAAACGAAGGCCTCGACGAGTTCTACTGCTTTGTCGGCTTTCCGCCTGCAACGGATAGATTAAAACGGGATTTTTACGGCCCGTGGATTTTTACGATAAAACGGGATTACCGTGGCTGGCCTTCGATTTACCATCGCTGGAGGGTGGTGCACCATGGTACAGTTCCGTTTCAAATCCACGCACGCATTTCTAAAAGTCGTACGGCACTGTTTTGCCATTTTCGGACGGATGTTGTACCTTGCACCGTGGACGTTGCACCCTGTAAATATCGATTATTCGGACGTCCATAACTACTGGCTCGTTTAGAGTTACGGGAGCCATAACCTGCCTCGATGAGTTCTACGGCTTTGGCAGCTTTCCGCCGTCAACGGATAGATTAAAACGGGATTTTTACCACACGTGGATTTTTATGGTAAATCAGGATTACCGTTGCTGGTCTTCGATTTACCATCGCTGGAGAGTGGTGCACCATGGTACTGTTCCATTTCAAATCCATGCACGCATTTCTAAAAGTCGTACAGCACTGTTTCGCCATTTCGGACGGATGTTGCACCTTGCACCGTGGATGTTGCACCATGTAGATATCGATTATTCGGACGGCCATAACTTCTGGCTCGTTTAGAGTTACGGGAGCCATAACCTGTCAAAACGAAGGCCTCGCTGAGTTCTACGGCTTTGACAGCTTTCACCGTCAATGGATAGATTAATGCCCAAAAAGGACAACCCGAATCTCAATCGGGTCTCTTAAGTTTTTTACCCTTCGTTTTTTCGACACGTGGATTTTTACGGTAAAACAGGATTACCGTGGCTGGTCTTTGATTTACCATCGCCGAAGAGTGGTGCACCATGATACTGTTTTGTTTCAAATCCATGCACGCATTTTTAAAAGTCGTACGACACTATTTCGCCATTTCGGACGGATGTTGCACCTTGCACCGTGGATGTTGCAACCTGTAGATATCGATTACTCGGACGGCCATAACTTCTGGCTCGTTTAGAGTTACGGGAGCCATTACCTGTCAAAACGAAGGCCTCGATGAGTTCTACGGCTATGACAGCTTTTAGCCGTCAACGGATAGATTAAAGCCCAAAAAGGACAACACGAATCTCAATCGGGTCTCGCAAGTTTTTACCCTTCGTTTTTTCGACACTTGGATTTTTACGGTAAAACGGGATTACCGTGGCTGGTCTTCGATTTACCATCGCTGGAGAGTGGTGCACCATGGTACTGTTCTGTTTCAAATCCATGCACGCATTTCTAAAAGTCGTACGGCACCGTTTCGCCATTTCAGACGGATGTTGCACCCTGTAGATATCGATTATTCGGACGGCCATAACTTCTGGCTCGTTTAGAGTTACGGGAGCCATAACCTATCAAAACGTAGGGCTCGATGATTTCTACGGCTTTGACGGCTTTCAGCCATCAACGGATAGATTAATGCCCAAAAAGGACAACCCGAATCTCAATCGGGTCTCGTAAGTTGTTTACCCTTCGTTTTTTCGACACGTGGATTTTTACGGTAAAACGGGATTACGGTGGCTGGTCTTCGATTTACCATCGCTGGAGAGTGGTGCACCATGGTACTGTTATGTTTCAAATCCATGCACGCATTCCTAAAAGTCCTACGGCACTGTTTCGCCATTACGGACGGATGTCGCACCTTGCACCGTGATTGTTGCACCCTGTAGATATCGATTATTCGGACGTCCATAACTTCTGGCTCGTTTAGAGTTACGGGAGCCATAACCTGTCAAAACGAAGGCCTCGATGAGTTCTACGGCTTTGACAGCTTTCCGCCGTCAACGGATAGACTAAAACGGGATTTTTACGACCCGTGGATTTTTACGGTAAAACGGAATTACCGTGGCTGGCCTTCGATTTACCATCGCAGGAGGGTGGTGCACCATGGTACAGTTCCGTTTCAAATCCACGCACGCATTCTAAAAGTCATACGGCACTATTTCGCCATTTTCGGACGGATGTTGCACCTTGCACCGTGGATGTTGCACCCTGTAGATATCGATTATTCGAACGCCCATAACTTCTGGCTCGTTTAGAGTTACGGGAGCCATAACCTGTCAAAATGAAGGCCTCGATGAGTTCTACGGCTTTGGCAGCTTTCCGCCGTCAACGGATAGATTAAAACGGGATTTTTACGACACGTGGATTTTTACGGTAAAACGGGATTACCGTGGCTGGTCTTCGATTTACCATCGCTGGAGAGTGGTGCACCATGGTACTGTTTGGTTTCAAATCCATGCACGCATTTCTAAAAGTCGTACGACACTGTTTCGCCATTTCGGACGGATGTTGCACCTTGCACCGTGGATGTTGCACCGTGTAGATATCGATTAATCGGACGGCCATAACTTCTGGCTCGTTTAGAGTTACGAGAGCCATATCCTGTCAAAACGAAGGCCTCGATGAGTTCTACGGCTTTGACAACTTTCACCGTCAGTGGATAGATTAATGACCAAAAAGGACAACCCGAATCTCAATCGGGTCTCGTAGGTTTTTCACCCTTCGTTTTTTCGACACGTGCATTTTTACGGTAAAACGGGATTACCGTGGCTGTTCTTCGATTTACCATCGCTGCAGAGTGGTGCACCATGGTACTGTTCCATTTCAAATCCATGCACACATTCCTAAAGGTCGTACGGCACTGTTTCGCCATTTTGGACGGATGTTGCACCTTACACCGTGGATGTTGCACCCTATAGATATCGATTATTCGGACGACCATAACTTCTGGCTCGTTTAGAGTTACGGGAGCCATAACCTATCAAAACGAAGGCCTCGATGAGTTCTACGGGTTTGACAGCTTTCGGCCGTCAACGGATAGATTAAAGCCCAAAAAGGACAACTCGAATCTCAATCGGGTCTCGCAAGTTTTTGCCCTTCGTTTTTTCGACACGTGGATTTTTACGGTAAAACGGGATTACTGTGGCTGGTCTTCGATTTACCATCGCTGGAGAGTGGTGCACCATGGTACTGTTCTGTTTCAAATCCATGCACGCATTTCTAAAAGTCGTACGACACTGTTTCGCAATTTCGGACGGATGTTGCACCTTGCACCGTGGATGTTGCACCCTACAGATATCGATTATTCGGACGGCCATAACTTCTGGCTCGTTTAGAGTTACGGGAGCCATAACCTGTCAAAACGAAGGCCTCGATGATTTCTGCGGCTTTGACAGCTTTCAGCCGTCAACGGACTGATTAATGCCCAAAAAGGACAACCCGAATCTCAATCGGGTCTCGTAAATTTTTTACCCTTCGTTTTTTCGACACGTGGATTTTTACGGTAAAACAGGATTACCGTGGCTGGTCTTCGATTTACCATCGCTGGAGAGTGGTGCACCATGGTACTGTTCCGTTTCAAATCCATGCACGCATTTCTAAAAGTCGTACGGCACTGTTTCGCCATTTCGGACGGATGTTGCACCTTGCACCGTGGATGTTGCACCCTGTAGATATCGATTATTCGGACGGCCATAACTTCTGGCTCGTTTAGAGTTACGGGAGCCATAACCTGTCAAAACGAAGGCCTAGATGAGTTCTACGGCTTTGACAGCTTTCACCGTCAATGGAAAGATTAATGCCCAAAAAGGACAACCAGAATCTCAATCGGGTCTCGTAAGTCTTTTACCCTTCGTTTTTTCGACACATGGATTTTTACGGTAAAACAGGATTACCGTGGCTGGTCTTTGATTTACCATCGCCGGAGAGTGGTGCACCATGGTACTGTTCTGTTTCAAATCCATGCTCGCATTTTTAAAAGTCGTACGGCACTGTTACGCCATTTCGGATGGATGTTGCACCTTGCACCGTGGATGTTGCACCCTGTAGATATCGATTGTTCGGACGGCCATAACTTCTGGCTCGTTTAGAGTCACGGGAGCCATAACCTGTCAAAACGAAGGCCTCGATGAGTTCTACGGCTATGACAGCTTTTAGCCGTCAACGGATAGATTAAAGCCCAAAAAGGACAACCCGAATCTCAATCGGGTCTCGCAAGTTTTTACCCTTCGTTTTTTCGACATGTGGATTTTTACGGTAAAACGGGATTACCGTGGCTGGTCTTCGATTTACCATCGCTGGAGAGTGGTGCACCATGGTACTGTTCTGTTTCAAATCCATGCACGCATTTCTAAAAGTCGTACGGCACTGTTTCGCCATTTCGGACGGATGTTGCACCCTGTAGATATCGATTATTCGGACGGCCATAACTTCTGGCTCGTTTAGGGTTACGGGGGCCATAACCTATCAAAAAGTAGGCCTCGATGAGTTCTACGGCTTTGACGACTTTCAGCCATCAACGGATTGATTAATACCCAAAAAGGACAACCCGAATCTCAATCGGGTCTCGTAAGTTGTTTACCCTTCGTTTTTTCGACACGTGGATTTTTACGGTAAAACGGGATTACGGTGGATGGTCTTCGATTTACCATCGCTGGAGATTGGTGCACCATGGTACTGTTATGTTTCAAATCCCTGCATGCATTTCTAAAATTCGTACGACACTGTTTCGCCATTAAGGACGGATGTCGCACCTTGCGCCGTGGATGTTGCACCCTGTAGATATCGATTATTCGGACGTCCATAACTTCTGGCTCGTTTAGAGTTACGGGAGCCATAACCTGTCAGAACGAAGGCCTCGACGAGTTCTACGGCTTTGTCAGCTTTCCGCCTGCAACGGATAGATTAAAACGGGATTTTTACGGCCCGTGGATTTTTACGGTAAAACGGGATTACCGTGGCTGGCCTTCGATTTACCATCGCTGGAGGGTGGTGCACCATGGTACAGTTCCGTTTCAAATCCACGCATGCATTTCTAAAAGTCGTACGGCACTGTTTTGCCATTTTCGGACGGATGTTGCACCTTGCACCGTGGACGTTGCACCCTATAGATATCGATTATTCGGACGTCCGTAACTACTGGCTCGTTTAGAGTTACGGGAGCCATAACCTGCCTCGATGAGTTCTACGGCTTTGGCAGCTTTCCGCCGTCAACGGATAGATTAAAATGGGATTTTTACGACACGTGGATTTTTACGGTAAATCAGGATTACCGTTGCTGGTCTTCGATTTACCATCGCTGGAGAGTGGTGCACCATGGTACTGTTCCATTTCAAATCCATGCACGCATTTCTAAAAATCGTACGGCACTGTTTCGCCATTTCGGACGGATGTTGCACCTTGCACCGTGGATGTTGCACCATGTAGATATCGATTATTCGGACGGCCATAACTTCTGGCTCGTTTAGAGTTACGGGAGCCATAACCTGTCAAAACGAAGGCCTCGCTGAGTTCTACGGTTTTGATAGCTTTCACCGTCAATGGATAGATTAATGCCCAAAAAGGACAACCAGAATCTCAATCGGGTCTCTTAAGTTTTTTACCCTTCGTTTTTTTGACACGTGGATTTTTACGGTAAAACAGGATTACCGTGGCTGGTCTTTGATTTACCATCGCCGAAGAGTGGTGCACCATGATACTGTTTTGTTTCAAATCCATGTACGCATTTTTAAAATTCGTACGGCACTATTTCGCCATTTCGGACGGATGTTGCACCTTGCACCGTGGATGTTGCACCCTGTAGATATCGATTACTCGGACGGCCATAACTTCTGGCTCGTTTAGAGTTACGGGAGCCATAACCTGTCAAAACGAAGGCCTCGATGAGTTCTACGGCTATGACAGCTTTTAGCCGTCAACGGATATATTAAAGCCCAAAAAGGACAACACGAATCTCAATCGGGTCTCGCAAGTTTTTACCCTTCGTTTTTTCGACACTTGGATTTTTACGGTAAAACGGGATTACCGTGGCTGGTCTTCGATTTACCATCGCTGGAGAGTGGTGCACCATGGTATTGTTCTGTTTCAAATCCATGCACGCATTTCTAAAAGTCGTACGGCACCATTTCGCCATTTCAGACGGATGTTGCACCCTGTAGATATCGATTATTCGGACGGCCATAACTTCTGGCTCGTTTAGAGTTACGGGAGCCATAACCTATCAAAACGTAGGCCTCGATGTTTTCTACGGCTTTGACGGCTTTCAGCCATCAACGGATAGATTAATGCCCAAAAAGGACAACCCGAATCTCAATCGGGTCTCGTAAGTTGTTTACCCTTCGTTTTTTCGACACGTGGATTTTTAGGTAAAACGGGATTACGGTGGCTGGTCTTCGATTTACCATCGCTGGAGAGTGGTGCACCATGGTACTGTTATGTTTCAAATCCATGCACGCATTTCTAAAAGTCATACGGCACTATTTCGCCATTTTCGGACGGATGTTGCACCTTGCACCGTGGATGTTGCACCCTGTAGATATCGATTATTCGAACGCCCATAACTTCTGGCTCGTTTAGAGTTACGAGAGCCATAACCTGTCAAAATGAAGGCCTCGATGAGTTCTACGGCTTTGGCAGCTTTCCGCCGTCGACGGATAGATTAAAACGGGATTTTTACGACACGTGGATTTTTACGGTAAAACGGGATTACCGCGGCTGGTCTTCGATTTACCATCGCTGGAGAGTGGTGCACCACGGTACTGTTTGGTTTCAAATCCATGCACGCATTTCTAAAAGTCGTACGACACTGTTTCGCCATTTCGGACGGATGTTGCACCTTGCACCGTGGATGTTGCACCCTGTAGATATCGATTAATCGGACGGCCATAACTTCTGGCTCGTTTAGAGTTACGAGAGCCATATCTTGTCAAAACGAAGGCCTCGATGAGTTCTACGGGTTTGACAGCTTTCAGCCGTCAACGGATAGATTAAAGCCCAAAAAGGACAACCCGAATCTCAATCGGGTCCCGTAGGTTTTTTACCCTTCGTTTTTTCGACACGTGGATTTTTACGGTAAAACGGGATTACCGTGGCAGTTCTTCGATTTACCATCGCTGCAGAGTGGTGCACCATGGTACTGTTCCGTTTCAAATCCATGCACGCATTCCTAAAGGTCGTACGGCACTGTTTCGCCATTTTGGACGGATGTTGCACCTTACACCGTGGATGTTGCACCCTATAGATATCGATTATTCGGACGACCATAACTTCTGGCTCGTTTAGAGTTACGGGAGCCATAACCTATCAAAACGAAGGCCTCGATGAGTTCTACGGGTTTGACAGCTTTCAGCCGTCAACGGATAGATTAAAGCCCAAAAAGGACAACTCGAATCTCAATCGGGTCTCGCATGTTTTAACCCTTCGTTTTTTCGACACGTGGATTTTTACGGTAAAACGGGATATCGTGGCTGGTCTTCGATTTACCATCGCTGGAGAGTGGTGCACCATGGTACTGTTCTGTTTCAAATCCATGCACGCATTTCTAAAAGTCGTACGACACTGTTTCGCCATTTCGGACGAATGTTGCACCCTGTAGATATCGATTATTCGGACGGCCATAACTTCTGGCTCGTTTAGAGTTACGAGAGCCATAACCTATCAAAACGAAGGCCTCGATGAGTTTACGGCTTTGACGGCTTTTAGCCGTCAACGAATAGATTAATGCCCGAAAAGGACAACCCGAATCTTAATCGGGTCTCGTAAGTTTTTTACCCTTCGTTTTTTCGACACGTGGATTTTTACGGTAAAACAGGATTACAGTGGCTGGTCTTCGATTTAGCATCGCTGGAGAGTGGAGCACCATGGTACTGTTCTTTTTCAAATCCATGCACGCATTTCTAAAAGTCGTACGGCACTGTTTCACCATTTCGGACGGATGTTGCACCTTACACCGTGGATGTTGCACCCTGTAGATATCGATTATTCGGACGTCCATAACTTCTGGCTCGTTTAGAGTTACGGAAGCCATAACCTGTCAAAACGAAGGCCACGATGAATTCTACGGCTTTGACAGCTTTCCTCCATCAACGGATAGATGAATGCCCAAAAAGGACAACCCGAATCTCAATCGGGTCTCGTAAGTTTTTTACCCTTCGTTTTTTCGACACATGGATTTTTGCGGTAAAACGAGATTACCGTGGCTGGTCTTCGATTTACCATCGCTGGAGAGTGGTGCACCATGCTACTGTTCTGTTTCAAATCCATGCACGCATTTCTAAAAGTCGTACGGCACTGTTTCGCCATTTCGGTTGGATGTTGCACCTTGCACCGTGGATGTTGCACTCTGTAGATATCGATTATTCGGACGGCCATAACTTCTAACTCGTTTAGAGTTACGGGAACCATAACCTGTCAAAACGAAGGCCTCGATGAGTTCTACTGCTTTGATAGCTTTCGGCCGTCAACCGATAGACTAATGCCCAAAAAGGACAACGCGAATCTCAATCGGGTTTCGTAAGTTTTTTTCCCTTCGTTTTTTCGACACGTGGATTTTTACGGTAAAACGGGATTACGGTGGCTGGTCTTCCATTTACCATCGTTGGAGAGTGGTGCACCATGGTACTGTTCCGTTTCAAATCCATGCACGCATTCCTAAAAGTCGTACGGCACTGTTTCGCCATTTCGGACGGATGTTGCACCTTGCATCGTGGATGTTGCACCCTGTAGATATCGATTATTCGGACGGCCATAACTTCCGGCTCGTTTAGAGTTACGGGAGCCATAACCTGTCAAAACGAAAGCTTTGATGATTTCTACGGCCTTGAAAGCTTTTCGCCATCAACGGATAGATTAATGCCCAAAAAGGACAACCCGAATCTCAATCGGGTCTCGTAAGTTTTTACCCTTCGTTTTTTCGACACGTGGATTTTTACGGTAAAACGGGATTACGGTGGCTGGTATTTGATTTACCATCGCTGGAGAGTGGTGTACCGTGGCACTGTTCTGTTTCAAATCCATGCACGCATTTTTAAAAGTCCTACGGCACTGTTTCGCCATTTCGGACGGATGTTGCACCTTGCACCGTGGATGTTGCACCATGTAGATATCGATTATTTGGACGGCCATAACTTCTGGCTCGTTTAGAGTTACGGGAGCCATAACTTGTCAAAACGAAGGCCTCGATGAATTCTACGGCTTTGACAGCTTTCAGCCGTCAATGGATAGACTAATGCCCAAAAAATACAACCCGAATCTCAATCGGGTCTCGTAAGTTTTTTACCCTTCGTTTTTTTCGACACTTGGATTTTTACGGTAAACGGGATTACGGTGGCTGGTCTTCGATTTACCATCGCTAGAGAGTGGTGCAACATGGTATTGTTCCGTTTCATATCCATGCATGCATTTTTAAAAGTCGTACGGCACTGTTTCGCCATTTCGGGCGGATGTTGCACCTTGCACCGTGGATGTTGCACCCTGTAGATATCGATTGTTTGGACGGCCATAACTTCTGGCTCGTTTAGAGTTACGGGAGCCATAACCTGTCAAAACGAAGGCCTCAATGAGTTCTACGGCTTTGACAGCTTTCGGCCCTCAACGGATAGATTAATGCCCAAAAAGGACAACTAGAATCACAATCGGGTCTCGTAAGTTTTTTACCCCTCATTTTTTCGACACGTGGATTTTTACGGCAAAACGGGATTACCGAGGCTGGTCTTCGATTTACCATCGCTGGAGAGTGGTGCACCATGGTACTGTTCTTTTTCAAATCCATGCATGCATTTTTAAAAGTCGTACGGCACTGTTTCGCCATTTCGGACGGATGTTGCACCTTTCACCGTGGATGTTGCACCCTACAGATATCGATTATTCGGACAGCCATAACTTCTGGCTCGTTTAGAGTTACGGGAGCCATAACTTGTCAAAACGAAGGCCTCGATGAGTTCTGCGGCATTGACAGCTTTCAACTGTCAACGGATAGATTAATGCCCAAAAAGGACAACCCGAATCTCAATCGGGTCTCGTAAGTTTTTTACCCTTCGTTTTTTCGACACGTGGATTTTTACGGTAAAACGGGATTACCGTGGCTGGTCTTCGATTTACCATCGCTGGAGAGTGGTGCACCATGGTACCGTTACATTTCAAACCCATGCATGCTGTTTGCGCCAAAATTGGTCACAAACACCCAATACTGCGAAAGCACCCGTTTACGTACTCAAATTAATAATAATCAACACAGTTCTCAGCAACAATCAATATAGAATTCAGATCTAAGCAACTAATCACAATAATTCACAGACAACAATCACAAACACATGATTTAAAGTGGTTCGGCGTTCGTGCCTACGTCCACTTTGAAGGTTTTCTCTTTATTGCTTCTCTTGATGATCTTCATCAAGTACAACGGGTTAAATCTTTGAACCTGATAATCTTAATCGATTACCATGGATTATAGCTTTGAAATCTGAACTCAACAACAATAGTGAGGAATAGGATTGAATTCAGCAGAGTCTGGACTTGCTTTCTCTCTTCTGAATCTCCTCTCCCTTTTCTGAATTACCAGGGGCTCTATTTATAGGTGTGGAAGGTCAAAATCCCGCCTAAAACCTGGAGAGGCTACTTGGCACGTGACTGGGGGCCCACAGGCCCGCGTTCTTGGAATGCGTGCCCAGTTTGGTATCGATTCGAAGTGAACTTTGAATCGATCAAAAAATTGTCCAATTGCGATGAAACTTGGCGTGGACGTTCTTCATCATGTTGACAAACTTCTATGAAAATTTCATGGGATTTGGATCAGTAGATTGAGAGAAATGATCGATTCGAGGTGATGCATTTCGGTACGCTGGCAACTTCGAACCGATCCTATGGGTCATTCGAACCCATATGTTTCGAATCCATATGGTTCGAACCCATAGGTTCGAATCCCTATGGTTCGAGTCCATATGGTTCGAAACCATAGGTTCGAATCGAACCTGTTGCGTGAGGGGGCGCTTCGAATCGATGGCTCTGGATCGATTCGAGGTTGTTTTTAACGTGTAGGGTTCGAAGACAGCATGGATTCGAAGCTGTGATGGACTCGAAGCTGCGATGGACTCGAAGCTTGTGATGGATTCGAAGTTGGTGATGGATTCGAAGGTGGTGATGGATTCGAAGTTGATGGATGGATTCGAAGTAGTGATGGATACGAAGTTGATGGATGGATTCGAAGTAGTGATGGATACGAAGTTGATGGGGTCGAAGCATGAATTGGCTTGATGGATTCGAAGGGAGACGTTGGCTGATGGATTTGAACGTCGCCTCTTCCTATGGGTTCGAATATGATGGGTTCGAAACAGATGGTTTCGAACACGATGGTTTCGAACACGATGGGTTCGAACACGATGGGTTCGAACACGATGGGTTCGAATATGATGGGTTCGAACATGATGGGTTCGAACCGAGCAATGTGTACCTTCTTAACTTGAATCCATCATAACTTGAGCATATGACCTCGGATTGACTTGAAATTTGAAATGCTGGCTTCTATGGTCTTTCTTGTCATGCTTTATTAATTGTGGCCCGATCCGGGCTCGGACAGAATTCATCGATATCCATAGTGAGGTGAAATACGACCAATCTCTGAGGCGAACTATTTTCTGTTTTTGACCAATCTTTTGGTATCACGGCTTTTGCCCAAAAAGCGGGATAACATTTTGCCCCCCAAAACATGCCTTGCGGTAGCAAGGTGTGTTTTGCAATGCCTTGAGCTGGATGTTCATATCCTGTCGTCAACCTGTAAAGAACTTGATAGTTTTATATGTCCTCAAATGATGATCGTTCGTGATCGAGTTTATTCGGGATGGAGCGCGGCCGTTCATGGTCAAGCGCCTAACTTCAGATGACGATCGTTCGTGATCGAGTCATTTGAGGGAAAGTGCGACCCTGCGCGGTCAAGCGCGTAAATCCGTCCGTCGATCATTCGGGATCGAGTCATCTGCGGTGAAATATGACCGTTCAAGGTCAAGCGCCTAATTTCAAATGACGACCGTTCGCGATCGAGTCATCCGAGGTAAGGTGCGACAGTGCGCGGTCAAGTGGTGGACCTCAAATGACGACCGTTCGCGATCGAGCCATTTGAGGTAAGGTGTAGCAGTCAGCGATCAGGTGGTGGACCTCCAATGACGACCGTTCGCGATCGAGTCATTTGAGGTACAGTGAGTTGTGCCGTTACAGTGAGTTGTGCCGTTCGAGGCGGGCCTCAAATGACGACCGTTCGCGATCGAGCCATTTGAGGTAAAGTGAGTTGTGACCGTTCGCGATCGTGTGCCGTTCGAGGCGAGTTTGTGACTGTTCGAAGTCGGGTGCCGTTCGAGGCGAGTTGTGACCGTTCGCGGTCGGGTGCCGTTCGAGGCGAGAAAACGCGCCCGGGAGGGCTTGATGTTTTGAATGCCAGGGTCACGTTCGGGTGAGTTCCTGGATTGTTTGTGTGCCTATTGAAGGCGAATCAGTGTACCCGGAGGGGCTTGATATTGTTGATACCAGGTTCACGTTCGCGTGGGTCCCTGGATCATTTGTTTAGGTATATCACTATCTCAGAGCATGCCTAAGGACCGTTCGCGACCCCGTACATGTGCAAGTAGCCTAGCCATTTCAGAGTTATCAGAATCAAATATTTATTCAACGGGTGAGCTTTTAAAAACAGAAATGTCCAAACAAACCAAGTTCAAATGTCCAAATCAACATGAAATAAAAACAAAGCAAAGATGTCAAAGTCCCAATCAACATGAAATAAAAACAAAGCAAAGATGTCAAAGTGTAAGTTCCCACTACGAAACATTCAATAATCATTCAGAGCATGCCTGGAGAACGTTCGCGATCTCGTACATGTGTAAATGATTCGATTGCGTTAGTGGGAGCTTGCGACTCGTTCATCCTTATTTTAACTAATTGATAACCAAACGGCGTCCTGGTTCAGGGTTGCCCCTGGTTGATGTAGACGGTGGCCGCTCTGGCTCCTCCGCTGAAGCTCGCCTCCTCACATACTGAAGGAGCATGCCGTTCCTGATGTGTCCTTCCACCTCGTCCTTCAGATGCCTACAATCATTAGTGTTATGACCGTTTAATTCATGAAATACGCAAAACTTATCTGATTTTCTTTCGCTTGAGGTTGGATCCCTCCGCATTGGTCTGCGATACGGAATCTGCTCCTTGGTATCCTGATAAATGCGTTCCAAACTCTCAGTCAGCTCGGTGTAAGTAGTGAATCGCGGCTCTCTCCGCTGTCGTTTTGACCTGTTATCATAATCCTCAGTCCTTCGTTTTCCTTTATCCTTGTCTGAGTCCTTTTCGGTAGGCTTTTTGTCTTTAAGCATATAAACTTCTATACCCTCTCCTTCTTCTCTTTCTGCATTTGCGTCCTCTAAACGTAAAAACTTTTCTGCCTCGTTGTAGAATTCCTCTAGATCCACGGGTGGATCTTTAGTCAATGAATTCTTGAATTCTGTGCCGTCAGCTACTCCAGACACAGCTGCCATTACCACCATGGACGGATCCGCTCGGTCCACTGACGCTGCTGCTGCATTGAATCGTGCTAGATAACTTCTCAAGGTCTCTCCGGCTTTCTGCTTTAAGGTTGCCAAAGTCATCACATTCTTGGGTCTCGTAATGTGAACCCTGAATTGCCTCATAAATCTCTCAATTAAACCATTCCACGTTCCGATGGATCCATTCTCTAATTGCCTAAACCACAATGCTGCAATATCTGTCAAGTATAATGGAAAGCACCGGGCCATAACCTCCTCTGGTGCCCCCAGCACTTCCATATGCCTCATATACTTTGTTAGTTGAACCATAGGGTCCGTTCTTCCGTCATACGTGTCCAAAGATGGTAACTTGAAATCCGGTGGGTTTCTAGCTTGTCTAATTGCCGAAGTGAAAGGACTCCTATTAATATCCTCCAAATCCTTGTTTACCAAACCGCTTCTCATAGCTCTTCTAACCATCTCCGCCAATCTGTCGTTGTCACCGAGGTGCAATCTTCGTTCATTACTTTCAACCTGCCCCCCGAGTTCACGAGGGAATTCTGGAATCTGCCCCCTTGACTGAGCGTTCATTCCTCTGTTGCCTCCAGGTTGCGTGGGCACTCCTCTCTCTCCCTCCGGGACTAGATCTTCGTGCTCCAAGTGTGCGCCTCCTGGTCCAGGTGCTATTCCGGATGGTCCTGCTCCGTTCTGAACTCCATCGGTTTCTCTATTCTGTGCTCCAAGTTGTCCAATTTGTTGGAATAAGCTCTGAATCAACTCCTCCTGCCTCTTCATCATTGTCTCCATTTCGTCCCTAGTGATGTAGATTGATGCTTGATTCCCTCCTGAGGAGGCCTCTTGACTTCCTTGTGGTTCACGTCTCTCAGGCCTTGGGCTTCTACTCGATTGTCTTGTCATAATTTCTAGATCTGAACTCCTGGATTTTCAAATTCAACTTCTTCCTGAATTAGCCTTCTCAGTGAAAGCACCAAAATGTTTACGCCAAAATTGGTCACAAACACCCAATACTGCGAAAGCACCCGTTTACGTACTCAAATTAATAATAATCAACACAGTTCTCAGCAACAATCAATATAGAATTCAGATCTAAGCAACTAATCACAATAATTCACAGACAACAATCACAAACACAGGATTTATAGTGGTTCGGCGTTCGTGCCTACGTCCACTTTGAAGGTTTTCTCTTTATTGCTTCTCTTGATGATCTTCATCAAGTACAACGGGTTAAATCTTTGAAATTGATAATCTTAATCGATTACCATGGATTATAGCTTTGAAATCTGAACTCAACAACAATAGTGAGGAATAGAATTGAATTCAGCAGAGTCTGGACTTGCTTTCTCTCTTCTGAATCTCCTCTCCCTTTTCTGAATGACCAGGGGCTCTTTTTATAGGTGTGGAAGGTCAAAATCCCGCCTAAAACCTGGAGAGGCTACTTGGCACGTGACTGGGGCCCACAGGCCTTCGTTCTTGGAATGCGTGCCCAGTTTGGTATCGATTCGAAGTGAACTTCGAACCGATCAAAAAACTGTCCAATTGCGATGAAACTTGGCGTGGACGTTCTTCATCATGTTGACAAACTTCTGTGAAAATTTCATGGGATTTGGATCAGTAGATTGAGAGAAATGATAAAGTCGAGGTGATGCATTTCGGTACGCTGGCAACTTCGAACCGATCCTATGGGTCATTCGAACCCATACGTTTCGAATCCATATGGTTCGAACCCATAGGTTCGAATCCCTATGGTTCGAGTCCATATGGTTCGAAACCATAGGTTCGAATCGAACCTGTTGCGTGAGGGGGCGCTTCGAATCGATGGCTCTGGATCGATTCGAGGTTGTTTTTAACGTGTAGGGTTCGAAGACAGCATGGATTCGAAGCTGTGATGGACTCGAAGCTGCGATGGACTCGAAGCTTGTGATGGATTCGAAGTTGGTGATGGATTCGAAGGTGGTGATGGATTCGAAGTTGATGGATGGATTCGAAGTAGTGATGGATACGAAGTTGATGGATGGATTCGAAGTAGTGATGGATACGAAGTTGATGGGGTCGAAGCATGAATTGGCTTGATGGATTCGAAGGGAGACGTTGGCTGATGGATTCGAACGTCGCCTCTTCCTATGGGTTCGAATATGATGGGTTCGAAACAGATGGTTTCGAACATGATGGTTTCGAACACGATGGGTTCGAATATGATGGGTTCGAACATGATGGGTTCGAACCGAGCAATGTGTACCTTCTTAACTTGAATCCATCATAACTTGAGCATATGACCTCGGATTGACTTGAAATTTGAAATGCTGGCTTCTATGGTCTTTCTTGTCATGCTTTATTAATTATGGCCCGATCCGGGCTCGGACAGAATTCATCGATATCCATAGTGAGGTGAAATACGACCAATCTCTGAGGCGAACTATTTTCTGTTTTTGACCAATCTTTTGGTATCACGGCTTTTGCCCAAAAAGAGGGATAACACATGCATTTCAAAAAGTCGCACGGCACTATTTCTCCCTTTCGGACGGATGTTGCACCATGCACCGTGGATGTTGCACCCTGTAGATATCGATTATTCGAACGGCCATAACTTCTGGCTCGTTTAGAGTTACGGGAGCAATAAACAGTCAAAACGAAGGCCTAAGTGAGTTCTACGGCTATGACGGCTATCAGCCGCCAATGGATTGTTTAATGCCCAAAAAACACTATCCGAGTCTCAATCGGGTCTCGGAAGTTTTTTACCCTTCGTTTTTTCGACACGTGGATTTTTACGGTAAAACGGGATTACCATGGCTGGTCTTCGATTTACCGCCGCTGGAGAGTGGTGTACCATGGTACCGTTCCGTTTCAAACCCATGCACACATTTTAAAATGTCGTACGAAACTGTTTTTCCATTTTGGACGGATGTTGCACCTTGCACCGTGGATGTTGCACCCTGTAGATATCGATTATTCGAACGGCCATAAATTCTGGCTCGTTTAGAGTTACGGGAGCCATAACCAGTCAAAACGAAGGCCTCAGTGAGTTCTACGTCTATGACAGCTTTCAGTCGTCAATGGATTGTTTAATGCCCAAAAAAGACTATCGGAGTCTCAATCGGGTCTCGGAAGTTTTTTACCCTTCGTTTTTTCGACACGTGGATTTTTACGGTAAAACGGGATTACCGTGGCTGGTCTTCGACTTACCATCACTGGATAGTGGTGCACCATGGTACCATTCCGTTTTAAATCCATGCACGCATTTCAAAAAGTCGTACGACGCTGTTTCGCCATTTCGGACGGATGTTGCCCCTTGCACCGTGGATGTTGCACCGTGTAGATGTCGATTATTCGGAAGGCCATAACTTCTGGCTCGTTTAGAGTTACGGGAGCCATAACCAGTCAGAACGAAGGCCTCAGTGAGTTCTACGGCAATGACAACTTTCAACCGTCAATGGGTTATTTAATTCCCAAAAAAGACTATCCAAGTCTCAATCGGGTCTAGGAAGTTTTTTACCCTTCGTATTTTCGACACGTGGATTTTTACGGTAAAACGGGATTACCGTGGCTGGTCTTCGATTTACCATCGCTGGAGAGTGGTGCACCATGGTACCGTTCCGTTTCAAATCCATGCATGCATTTCAAAAAGTCGTACGACACTGTTTCGCCATTTCGGACGGATGTTGCACCTTGCACCGTGGATGTTGCACCCTGTAGATAACGATTATTCGGACGGCCATAACTTCTGGCTCGTTTAGAGTTATGGGAGCCGTAACCAGTCAAAATGAAGGCCTCAGTGAGATCTACGGCTGTGACAGCTTTCAACCGTCAATTGATTGTTTATTGCCCAAAAAAGACTATCCGAGTCTCAATCGGGTCTCCGAAGTTTTTAACCCTTCATTTTTTCGACACGTGGATTTTTACGGTAAAATGGGATTACTGTGGCTGGTCTTCGATTTACCATTGCTGGAGAGTGGTGCACCATGGTACCGTTCCTTTCAAATACATGCACACATTTCAAAACATCGTACGACACTGTTTCGCCATTTCGGACGGATGTTGCATCTTGCACCGTGGATGTTGCACCCTGTAGATATCGATTATTCGGACGACCATAACTTCTGGCTCGTTTAGAGTTACGGGAGCCATAACCAGTCAACACGAAGGCCTTAGTGAGATCTACGGCCCTGACAACTTTCAGCCGTCAATGGATTGTTTAGTGCCTAAAAAAGACTATCCGAATCACTATCGGGTCTAGGAAGTTTTTTACCCTTCGTTTTTTCGACACGTGGATTTTTACGGTAAAACGGGATTACCAGGCCTGGTCTACGATTTACCATCGCTGGAGAGTGGTGCACCATGGTACCGTTCCATTTCAAACCCATGCACGCATTTCAAAAAGTCGTACGACACTGTTTCTTCCTTTCGGACGGATGTTGCACCTTGCACCGTGGATGTTGCACCCTGTACATATCGATTATTCGGACGACCATAACTTCTGGCTCGTTTAGAGTTACAGGATCCATAACCAGTCAAAACGAAGGCCTCAGTGATTTCTACGGCTATGACATCTATCAGCCGTCAATGGATTGTTTAATGCCCAAAAAACACTATCCGAGTCTCAATCGGGTCACGGAAGTTTTTTACCCTTCGTTTTTTCGACAGGTGGATTTTTACGGTAAAACGGGATTACCGTGGCTGGTCCTCGATTTACCATCGTTGGAGAGTGGTGTACCATGGTACCGTTCCGTTTCAAACCCATGCACACATTTCAAAAAGTCGTACGACACTGTTTCGCCATTTCGGACGGATGTTGCACCTTGCACCGTGGATGTTGCACCCTGTAGATACCGATTATTCGGACGACCATAAATTATAGCTCGTTTAGAGTTACGGGAGCCATAACCAGTCAAAACGAAGGCCTCAGTGAGTTCTACGGCTATGACAGCTTTCAGCCGTCATTGGATTGTTTAATTCCCAAAAAAACTATCCGAGTCTCAATCGGGTCTCGGAACTTTTTTACCCTTCGTTTTTTCGACACGTGGATTTTTGCGGTAAAACGGGATTACCGTGGCTGGTCTTCGATTTACCATCGCTGGAGAGTGGTGCACCATGGTACCGTTCCGTTTCAAATCCATGAACGCATTTCAAAAAGTCGTACGACACTGTTTCGCCATTTCGGACGGATGTTGCACCTTGCACCGTGGATGTTGCACCATGTAGATATCGATTATTCGGACGGCCATAACTTCTGGCTCGTTTAGAGTTACGGGAGCCTTAACCAGTCAAAACGAAGGCCTAAGTGAGTTCTTTGGTTATGACAGCTTTCAGCCGTCAACGGATTGTTTAATACCGAAATAGACTATCCGAGTCTCAATCGGGTCTAGGAAGTTT
Source organism: Allium cepa (assembly GCA_030765085.1). Classification (NCBI taxonomy): domain Eukaryota; kingdom Viridiplantae; phylum Streptophyta; class Magnoliopsida; order Asparagales; family Amaryllidaceae; genus Allium; species Allium cepa. Next base: position 250,154,690 of record CM060930.1, read on the forward strand.
TTTACCCTTCGTTTTTTCGACACGTAGATTTTTACGGTAAAACGGGATTACCGTGGCTGGTCTTCGATTTACCATCGCTGGAGAGTGGTGCACCATGGTACCGTTCCGTTTCAAATCCATGCACGCATTTCAAAAAGTCGTACGACACTGTTACGCCATTTCGGACGGATGTTGCACCTTGCACCGTGGATGTTGCACCCTGTAGATAACGATTATTCGGACGGCCATAACTTCTGGCTCGTTTAGAGTTACGGGAGCCGTAACCAGTCAAAATGAAGGCCTCAGTGAGATCTATGGCTGTGACAGCTTAAAACCGTCAATGGATTGTTTAGTGCCCAAAAAAGATTATCCGAGTCTCAATCGGGTCTCGGAAGTTTTTTACCCTTCGTTTTTTCGATACGTGGATTTTTACGGTAAAACGGGATTACCGTGGCTGGTCTTCGATTTACCATCGCTGGAGAGTGGTGCACCATGGTACCGTTCCGTTTCAAACCCATGCATGCATTTCAAAAAGTCGTACGACACTGTTTCTTCCTTTCGGACGGATGTTGCACCTTGCACCGTGGATGTTGCACCCTGTACATATCGATTATTCGGACGACCATAACTTCTGGCTCGTTTAGAGTTACAGGATCCATAACCAGTCAAAACGAAGGCCTTAGTGATTTCTATGGCTATGACATCTATCAGCCATCAATGGATTGTTTAATGCCCAAAAAACACTATCCGAGTCTCAATCGGGTCACGGAAGTTTTTTACCCTTCGTTTTTTCGACAGTTGGATTTTTACGGTAAAACGGGATTACCGTGGCTGGTCTTCGATTTACCATCGTTGGAGAGTGGTGTACCATGGTACCGTTCCGTTTCAAACCCATGCACGCATTTCAAAAAGTTGTACGACACTGTTTCGCCATTTCGGACGGATGTTGCACCTTGCACCGTGGATGTTGCACCCTGTAGATACCGATTATTCGGACGACCATAAATTATAGCTCGTTTAGTGTTACGGGAGCCATAACCAGTCAAAACGAAGGCCTCAGTGAGTTCTACGGCTATGACAGCTTTCAGCCGTCATTGGATTGTTTAATTCCCAAAAAAACTATCCGAGTCTCAATCGGGTCTTGGAACTTTTTTACCCTTCGTTTTTTCGACACGTGGATTTTTGCGGTAAAACGGGATTACCGTGGCTGGTCTTCGATTTACCATCGCTGGAGAGTGGTGCACCATGGTACCGTTCCGTTTCAAATCCACGAACGCATTTCAAAAAGTCGTACGACACTGTTTCGCCATTTCGGACGGATGTTGCACCTTGCACCGTGGATGTTGCACCATGTAGATATCGATTATTCGGACGGCCATAACTCCTGGCTCGTTTAGAGTTACGGGAGCCATAACCAGTCAAAACGAAGGCCTAAGTGAGTTCTACGGTTATGACAGCTTTCAGCCGTCAACGGATTGTTTAATACTGAAATAGACTATCCGAGTCTCAAGGTCTAGGAAGTTTTTTACCCTTCGTTTTTTCGACACGTAGATTTTTACGGTAAAACGGGATTACCGTGGCTGGTCTTCGATTTACCATCGCTGGAGAGTGGTGCACCATGGTACCGTTCCGTTTCAAATCCATGCACGCATTTCAAAAAGTCGTACGACACTGTTACGCCATTTCGGACGGATGTTGCACCTTGCACCGTGGATGTTGCACCCTGTAGATAACGATTATTCGGACGGCCATAACTTCTGGCTCGTTTAGAGTTACGGGAGCCGTAACCAGTCAAAATGAAGGCCTCAGTGAGATCTATGGCTGTGACAGCTTAAAACCGTCAATGGATTGTTTAGTGCCCAAAAAAGATTATCCGAGTCTCAATCGGGTCTCGGAAGTTTTTTACCCTTCGTTTTTTCGATACGTGGATTTTTACGGTAAAACGGGATTACCATGGCTGGTCTTCGATTTACCATCGCTGGAGTGTGGTGCACCATGGTACCCTTCCTTTCAAATACATGCACGCATTTCAAAAAGTCGTACGACACTGTTTCGCCGTTTCGGACGGATGTTGCATCTTGCACCGTGGATGTTGCACCCTGTAGATATCGATTATTCGGACGGCCATGACTTCTGGCTCGCTTGGAGATACGGGAGGCATAACCAGTCAAAACGAAGGCCTCAGTGAGATCTACGGCCCTGACAACTTTCAGCCGTCAATGGATTGTCTAATGCCCAAAAAAGACTATCCGAGTCTCAATCGGGTCTAGGAAGTTTTTTACCCTTCGTTTTTTCGACACGTGGATTTTTACGGTAAAACGGGATTACTAGGGCTGGTCTTCGATTTACCATCGCTGGAGAGTGGTGCACCATGGTACCGTTCCGTTTCAAACCCATGCACGCATTTCAAAAAGTCGTACGACACTATTTCTCCCTTTCGGACAGATGTTGCACCATGCACCGTGGATGTTGCACCCTGTAGGTATCGATTATTCGGACGGCCATAACTTCTGGCTCGTTTACAGTTACGGGAGCCATAACCAGTCAGAACGAAGGCCTCGGTGAGTTCTACGGCAATGACAACTTTAAGCAGTCAATGGATTGTTTAATGCCCAAAAAAGATTATCCGAGTCTCAATCGGGTCTAGGAAGTTTTTTACCCTTCGTTTTTTCGACACGTGGATTTTTACGGTAAAACGGGATTACCATGGCTGGTCTTCGATTTACAATCGCTGGAGAGTGGTGCACCATGGTACCGTTCCATTTCAAATCCATGCACGCATTTCAAAAAATCATACGACACTGTTTCGCCATTTCGGACGGATGTTGCACCTTGCACCGTGGATGTTGCACCCTGTAGATATCGATTATTCGGACGGCCATAACTTCTGGCTCGTTTAGAGCTACGGGAGCCATAAACAGTCAAAACGAAGGCCTCAGTGAGTTCTACGGCAATGACAGTTTTCAGCCGTCAACGGATTGTTTAATTCCCAAAAAAGACAATCCGAATCTCAGTTAGGTCTCGGAAGTTTTTTACCCTTCGTTTTTTCGACACGTGGATTTTTACGGTAAAACGGAATTACCGTGGCTGGTCTTCGATTTACCATCGCTGGAGAGTGGTGCAACATGGTACCATTCCGTTTCAAATCCATGCACGCATTTCAAAAAGTCGTACGACATTGTTTCGCCATTTCGGAAGGATGTTGCATCTTGCACCGTGGATGTTGCACCCTGTAGATATCGATTATTCGGACGGCCATAACTTCTGGCTCGTTTAGAGTTACGGGAGCCATAACCAGTCAAAACGAAGGCCTCAGTGATTTCTACGGCTGTGACATCTTTTAGCCGTCAATGGATTGTTTGATGCCCAAAAAAGACTATCCGAGTCTCAATCGGTTCTCGGAAGTTTTTTACCCTTCGTTTTTTCGACACGTGGATTTCTAAGGTAAAACTGGATTACCGTGGCTGGTCTTCGATTTACCATCGCTGGAAAGCGGTGCACCATGGTACCGTTCCTTTTCAAATCCATGCACGCATTTCAAAAAGTCGTATGACACTGTTTCGCCATTTCGGACGGATGTTGCACCTTGCACCGTGGATGTTGCACCCTATAGATATCGATTATTCGAACGACCATAACTTATGGCTCGTTTAGAGCTACGGGAGCCATAACCAGTCAAAATGAAGGCCTCAGTGAGTTCTACGGCTATGAAAGTTTTCAGCCGTCAACGAATTGTTTAATGCCCAAAAAAGACTATCCGAATCTCAATCGGGCCTCGGAAGTTTTTTACCCTTCGTTTTTTCGACACGTGGATTTTTACGGTAAAACGGGATTACCGCGGCTGGTCTTCGATTTACCATCGCCGGAGAGTGGTGCAACATGGTACCATTCCGTTTCAAATCCATGCACGCATTTCAAAAAGTCGTATGACACTGCTTCGCCATTTCGGACGGATGTTGCAACTTGCACCGTGGATGTTGCACCCTGTAGATATCGATTATTCGGACGGCCATAACTTCTGGCTCGTTTAGGGTTACGGAAGCCATAACCAGTCAAAACGAAGGCCTCAGTGAGATCTACGGCCCTGACAGCTTTCAGCCGTTAATGGATTGTTTAATGCCCAAAAAAGACTATCCGAGTCTCAATCGGGTCTAGGAAGTTTTTTACCCTTCGTTTTTTCGACACGTGGATTTTTACGGTAAAACGGGATTACCGTGGCTGGTCTTCGATTTACCATCGCTGGAGAGTGGTGCACCATGGTACCTCTCCGTTTGAAATCCATGAACGTATTTCAAAAAGTCGTACGACACTGTTTCGCCATTTCGGACGGATGTTGCACCTTGCACCGTGGATGTTGCACCCTGTAGATATCGATTATTCGGACGACCATAACTTCGGGCTTGTTTAGAGTTACGGCAGCCATAACCAGTCAAAACGACGGCCTCAGTGAGATCTACGGCCCTGACAGCTCTCAGCCGTCAATGGATTGATTAATGCCCATCCGAGTCTCAATCGGGTCTAGCAAGTTTTTTACCCTTCGTTTTTTCGACACGTGGATTTTTACGGTAAAACGGGATTACCGTGGCTGGTCTTCGATTTACCATCACTGGAGAGTGGGGCACTATGGTACCGTTCCGTTTCAAATCCATGAACGCATTTCAAAAAGTCGTACGACACTATTTCGCCATTTCGGACGGATGTTGCACCTTGCACCGTGGATGTTGCACCATGTAGATATCGATTATTCGGACGGCCATAACTTCTGGCTCGTTTAGAGTTACGGGAGCCATAACCAGTCAAAACGAAGGCCTCAGTGAGTTCTTCGGTTATGACAGCTTTCAGCCGTCAATGGATAGTTTAATACCGAAGTAGACTATCCGAGTCTCAATCGGGTCTAGGAGGTTTTTTACCCTTCGTTTTTTCGACACGTGGATTTTTACGGTAAAACGGGATTACCGTGGCTGGTCTTCGATTTACCATCGCTGGAGAGTGGTGCACCCTGGTACCGTTCCGTTTCAAATCCATGCATGCATTTCAAAAAGTCGTACGACACTGTTTCGCTATTTCGAACGGATGTTGCACCTTGCACCGTGGATGTTGCACCTTGTAGATAACGATTATTCGGACGGCCATAACTTCTGGCTCGTTTAGGTTTACGGGAGCCGTAACAAGTAGAAATGAAGGCCTCAGTGAGATCTATGGCTGTGATAGCTTTCAACCGTCAATCGATTGTTTAGTGCCCAAAAAAACTATCCGAGTCTCAATCGGGTCTCGGAAGTTTTTTACCCTTCGTTTTTTCGATACGTGGATTTTTACGGTAAAACGGGATTACCGTGGCTGGTCTTCGATTTACCATCGCTGGAGAGTGGTGCACCATGGTACCCTTCCTTTCAAATACATGCACGCATTTCAAAAAGTCGTACGACACTGTTTCGCCATTTCGGTCGGATGTTGCATCTTGCACCGTGCATGTTGCACCCTGTAGATATCGATTATTCGGACGGCCATAACTTCTGGCTCGTTTAGAGTTACGGGAGGCATAACCAGTCAAAACGAAGGCCTCAGTGAGATCTACGGCCCTGACAACTTTCAGCCGTCAATGGATTGTTTAATGCCCAAAAAAGACTATCCGAGTCTCAATCGGGTCTAGGAAGTTTTTTACCCTTCGTTTTTTCGACACGTGGATTTTTACGGTAAAACGGGATTACCAGGGCTGGTCTTCGATTTACCATCGCTGGAGAGTGGTTGACCATGGTAACGCTCCATTTCAAACCCATGCACGCATTTCAAAAAGTCGTACGACACTATTTCTCCCTTTCGGACGGATGTTGCACCATGCACCATGGATGTTGCACCCTGTAGATATCGATTATTCGGATGGCCATAACTTCTGGCTCGCTTAGAGTTACGGGAGCCATAACCAGTCAAAACGAAGGCCTCAGTGAGTTCTACGGTTATGACAGCTATCAGCCGCCAATGGATTGTTTAATGCCCAAAAAAGACTATCCGAGTCTCAATCGGGTCTCGGAAGTTTTTTACCCTTCGTTTTTTCGACACGTGGATTTTTACGGTAAAACGGGATTACCGTGGCTGGTCTTCGATTTACCATCACTGGAGAGTGGTGTACCATGGTACCGTTCCGTTTCAAACCCATGCACACATTTCAAAAAGTCGTACGACACTGTTTTTCCATTTTGGACGGATGTTGCACCTTGCAACGTGGACGTTGCACCCTGTAGATATCGATTATTCGGACGGCCATAAATTCTGGCTCGTTTAGAGTTACGGGAGCCATAACCAGTGAAAACGAAGGCCTCAGTGAGTTCTACGTCTATGACAGCTTTCAGTCATCAATGGATTGTTTAATGCCCAAAAAAACTATCCGAGTCTCAATCGGGTCTAGGAAGTTTTTTACCCTTCGTTTTTTCGGCACGTGGATTTTTACGGTAAAACGGGATTACCGTGGCTGGTCTTCGACTTACCATCATTGGAGAGTGGTGCACCATGGTACCGTTCTGTTTTAAATCCATGCACGCATTTCAAAAAGTCGTACGACGCTGTTTCGCCATTTCGGACGGATGTTGCCCCTTGCACCGTGGATGTTGCACCCTGTAGATATCGATTATTCAGACGGCCATAACTTCTGGCTCGTTTAGAGTTACGGGAGCCATAACCAGTCAGAACGAAGGCCTCGGTGAGTTCTACGGTAATGACAACTTTCAGCCGTCAATGGATTGTTTAATGCCCAAAAAAGACTATCCGAGTCTCAATCGGGTCTAGGAAGTTTTTTACCCTTCGTATTTTCGACACGTGGATTTTTACGGTAAAACGGGATTACCGTGGCTGGTCTTCGATTTACCATCGCTGGAGAGTGGTGCACCATGGTACCGTTCCGTTTCAAACCCATGCACGCATTTCAAAAAGTCGTACGACACTATTTCTCCCTTTCGGACGGATGTTGCACCATGCACCATGGATGTTGCACCCTGTAGATATCGATTATTCGGACGGCCATAACTTCTGGCTCGTTTAGGGTTACGGAAGCCATAACCAGTCAAAACGAAGGCCTCAGTGAGATCTACGGCCCTGACAGCTTTCAGCCGTTAATGGATTGTTTAATGCCCAAAAAAGACTATCCGAGTCTCAATCGGGTCTAGGAAGTTTTTTACCCTTCGTTTTTTCGACACGTGGATTTTTACGGTAAAACGGGATTACCGTGGCTGGTCTTCGATTTACCATCGCTGGAGAGTGGTGCACCATGGTACCTCTCCGTTTGAAATCCATGAACGTATTTCAAAAAGTCGTACGACACTGTTTCGCCATTTCGGACGGATGTTGCACCTTGCACCGTGGATGTTGCACCCTGTAGATATCGATTATTCGGACGACCATAACTTCGGGCTTGTTTAGAGTTACGGCAGCCATAACCAGTCAAAACGACGGCCTCAGTGAGATCTACGGCCCTGACAGCTCTCAGCCGTCAATGGATTGATTAATGCCCATCCGAGTCTCAATCGGGTCTAGCAAGTTTTTTACCCTTCGTTTTTTCGACACGTGGATTTTTACGGTAAAACGGGATTACCGTGGCTGGTCTTCGATTTACCATCACTGGAGAGTGGGGCACTATGGTACCGTTCCGTTTCAAATCCATGAACGCATTTCAAAAAGTCGTACGACACTATTTCGCCATTTCGGACGGATGTTGCACCTTGCACCGTGGATGTTGCACCATGTAGATATCGATTATTCGGACGGCCATAACTTCTGGCTCGTTTAGAGTTACGGGAGCCATAACCAGTCAAAACGAAGGCCTCAGTGAGTTCTTCGGTTATGACAGCTTTCAGCCGTCAATGGATAGTTTAATACCGAAGTAGACTATCCGAGTCTCAATCGGGTCTAGGAGGTTTTTTACCCTTCGTTTTTTCGACACGTGGATTTTTACGGTAAAACGGGATTACCGTGGCTGGTCTTCGATTTACCATCGCTGGAGAGTGGTGCACCCTGGTACCGTTCCGTTTCAAATCCATGCACGCATTTCAAAAAGTCGTACGACACTGTTTCGCTATTTCGAACGGATGTTGCACCTTGCACCGTGGATGTTGCACCTTGTAGATAACGATTATTCGGACGGCCATAACTTCTGGCTCGTTTAGGTTTACGGGAGCCGTAACAAGTAGAAATGAAGGCCTCAGTGAGATCTACGGCTGTGATAGCTTTCAACCGTCAATCGATTGTTTAGTGCCCAAAAAAACTATCCGAGTCTCAATCGGGTCTCGGAAGTTTTTTACCCTTCGTTTTTTCGATACGTGGATTTTTACGGTAAAACGGGATTACCGTGGCTGGTCTTCGATTTACCATCGCTGGAGAGTGGTGCACCATGGTACCCTTCCTTTCAAATACATGCACGCATTTCAAAAAGTCGTACGACACTGTTTCGCCATTTCGGTCGGATGTTGCATCTTGCACCGTGCATGTTGCACCCTGTAGATATCGATTATTCGGACGGCCATAACTTCTGGCTCGTTTAGAGTTACGGGAGGCATAACCAGTCAAAACGAAGGCCTCAGTGAGATCTACGGCCCTGACAACTTTCAGCCGTCAATGGATTGTTTAATGCCCAAAAAAGACTATCCGAGTCTCAATCGGGTCTAGGAAGTTTTTTACCCTTCGTTTTTTCGACACGTGGATTTTTACGGTAAAACGGGATTACCAGGGCTGGTCTTCGATTTACCATCGCTGGAGAGTGGTTGACCATGGTAACGCTCCATTTCAAACCCATGCACGCATTTCAAAAAGTCGTACGACACTATTTCTCCCTTTCGGACGGATGTTGCACCATGCACCATGGATGTTGCACCCTGTAGATATCGATTATTCGGACGGCCATAACTTCTGGCTCGCTTAGAGTTACGGGAGCCATAACCAGTCAAAACGAAGGCCTCAGTGAGTTCTACGGGTATGACAGCTATCAGCCGCCAATGGATTGTTTAATGCCCAAAAAAGACTATCCGAGTCTCAATCGGGTCTCGGAAGTTTTTTACCCTTCGTTTTTTCGACACGTGGATTTTTACGGTAAAACGGGATTACCGTGGCTGGTCTTCGATTTACCATCACTGGAGAGTGGTGTACCATGGTACCGTTCCGTTTCAAACCCATGCACACATTTCAAAAAGTCGTACGACACTGTTTTTCCATTTTGGACGGATGTTGCACCTTGCAACGTGGACGTTGCACCCTGTAGATATCGATTATTCGGACGGCCATAAATTCTGGCTCGTTTAGAGTTACGGGAGCCATAACCAGTGAAAACGAAGGCCTCAGTGAGTTCTACGTCTATGACAGCTTTCAGTCATCAATGGATTGTTTAATGCCCAAAAAAACTATCCGAGTCTCAATCGGGTCTAGGAAGTTTTTTACCCTTCGTTTTTTCGGCACGTGGATTTTTACGGTAAAACGGGATTACCGTGGCTGGTCTTCGACTTACCATCATTGGAGAGTGGTGCACCATGGTACCGTTCTGTTTTAAATCCATGCACGCATTTCAAAAAGTCGTACGACGCTGTTTCGCCATTTCGGACGGATGTTGCCCCTTGCACCGTGGATGTTGCACCCTGTAGATATCGATTATTCAGACGGCCATAACTTCTGGCTCGTTTAGAGTTACGGGAGCCATAACCAGTCAGAACGAAGGCCTCGGTGAGTTCTACGGCAATGACAACTTTCAGCCGTCAATGGATTGTTTAATGCCCAAAAAAGACTATCCGAGTCTCAATCGGGTCTAGGAAGTTTTTTACCCTTCGTATTTTCGACACGTGGATTTTTACGGTAAAACGGGATTACCGTGGCTGGTCTTCGATTTACCATCGCTGGAGAGTGGTGCACCATGGTACCGTTCCGTTTCAAATCCATGAACGCATTTCAAAAAGTCGTACGACAATGTTTCGCCATTTCGGACGGATGTTGCAACTTGCACCGTGGATGTTGCACCCTGTAGATATCGATTATTCGGACGACCATAACTTTTGTCTCGTTTAGAGCTACGGGAGCCATAACAAGTCAAAACGAAGGCCTTAGTGAGTTCTACGGCTATGACAGTTTTCAGCCGTCAATGGATTATTTAATGCCCAAAAAAACTATCCGAATCTCAATCGGGTCTCGAAAGTTTTTTACCCTTCGTTTTTTCGACACGTGGATTTTTACGGTAAAACGAGATTACCGTGGCTGGTCTTCGATTTACCATCGCTGGAGAGTGGTGCAACATGGTACCGTTCCGTTTCAAATCCATGCACGCATTTCAAAAAGTCGTACGACACTGTTTCGCCATTTCGGACGGATGTTGCACCTTGCACCGTGGATGTTGCACCCTGTAGATATCGATTATTCGGACGGCCATAACTTCTGGCTCGTTTAGAGTTACGGGAGCTAACCAGTCAAATCGAAGGCCTCAGTGAGTTCTATGGTTATGACAGCTTTCAACCGTCAATGGATTGTTTAATGCCCAAAAAGACTATCCGAGTCTCAATCGGGTCTAGAAAGTTTTTTACCCTTCGTTTTTTCGACACGTGGATTTTTACGGTAAAACGGGATTACCGTGGCTGGTCTTCGATTTACCATCGCTAGAGAGTGGCGCACCATGGTACCGTTCTGTTTCAAATCCATGCACGCATTTCAAGAAGTCGTACGACACTGTTTCGCCATTTCGGACGGATGTTGCACCTTGCACCGTGGATGTTGCACCCTGTAAATATCGATTATTCGGACGGCCATAACTTCTGGCTCGTTTAGAGTTACGGGAGCCATAACCAGTCAAAACGAAGGCCTCAGTGAGTTCTACGGCTATGACAGCTTTTAGCCATCAATGGATCGTTTAATGCCCAAAAAAGACTATCCGAGTCTCAATCGGGTCTCGGAAGTTTTTTACCCTTCGTTTTTTCGACACGTGGATTTTTACGGTAAAACGGGATTACCGTGGCTGGTCTTCGATTTACCATCACTCGTGAGTGGTGCACCATGGTACCATTCCGTTTCAAATCCATGCACGCATTTCAAAAAGTCGTACGACACTGTTTCGCCATTTCGGATGGATGTTGCATCTTGCACCGTGGATGTTGCACCCTGTAGATATCGATTATTCGGACGCCATAACTTCTGGCTCGTTTAGAGTTACGGGAGGCATAACCAGTCAAAACGGAGGCCTCAGTGAGATCTACGGCCTTGACAACTTTAAGCCGTCAATGGATTGTTTAATGCCCAAAAAAGACTATCCGAGTCTCAATCGGGTCTAGGAAGTCTTTTACCCTTCGTTTTTTCGACACGTGGATTTTTATGGTAAAACTGGATTACCGAGGCTGGCCTTCGATTTACCATCGCTGGAGAGTGGTGCACCATGGTACTGTTCCATTTCAAATCCATGCACGCATTTCTAAAAGTCGTACGGCACTGTTTCGCCATTTCGGACGGATGTTGCACCATGCACCGTGGATGTTGCACCCTGTAGATATTGATTATTCGGACGGCCATAACTTCTGGCTCGTTTAAAGTTACGGAAGCCATAACCAGTCAAAACGAAGGCCTAAGTGAGTTCTACGGCTATGACAGCTATCAGCCGCCAATGGATTGTTTAATGCCCAAAAAAGACTATCCGAGTCTCAATCGGGTCTCGAAAGTTTTTTACCCTTCGTTTTTTCGACACGTAGATTTTTACGGTAAAACGGGATTACCGTGGCTGATCTTCGATTTACCATCGCTGGAGAGTGGTGTACCATGGTACCGTTCCGTTTCAAACCCATGCACACATTTCAAAAAGTCGTACGACACTATTTTGCCATTTCGGACGGATGTTGCACCTTGCACCGTGGATGTTGCACCCTGTAGATATCGATTATTCGGACGGCCATAAATTCTGGCTCGTTTAGAGTTACGGGAGCCATAACTAGTCAAAATGAAGGCCTCAGTGAGTTCTGCGTCTATGACAGCTTTCAGTCGTCAATGGATTGTTTAATGCCCAAAAAAACTATCCGAGTCTCAATCGGGTCTGGGAAGTTTTTTACACTTCGTTTTTTAGACACGTGGATTTTTATGGTAAAACGGGGTTACCGTGGCTGGTCTTCGACTTACCATCGCTGGAGAGTGGTACACCATGGTACCGTTCTGTTTTAAATCCATGCACGCGTTTCAAAAAGTCGTACGACGCTGTTTCGCCATTTCGGACGGGTGTTGCCCCTTGTACCGTGGATGTTGCACCCTGTAGATATCGATTATTCGGACGGCCATAACTTCGGGCTCGTTTAGAGTTACGGGAGCCATAACCAGTCAGAATGAAGGCCTTGGTGAGTTCTACGGCAATGACAACTTTCGGCCGTCAATGGATTGTTTAATGCCCAAAAAGGACTATCCGAGTCTCAATCGGGTCTAGGAAGTTTTTTACCCTTCGTATTTTCGACACGTGGATTTTTACGGTAAAACGGGATTACCGTGACTGGTCTTCGATTTACCATCGCTGGATAGTGGTGCACCACGGTACCGTTCCGTTTCAAATCCATGCATGCATTTCAAAAAGTCGTACGACAATGTTTCGCCATTTCGGACGGATGTTGCACCTTGCACCGTGGATGTTGCACCCTGTAGATATCGATTATTCCGACGGCCATAACTTCTGGCTCGTTTAGAGCTACGGGATCCATAACAAGTCAAAACGAAGGCCTCAGTGAGTTCTACGGCTATGACAGTTTTCAGCCGTCAATGGATTGTATAATGCACAAAAAAGACTATCTGAATCTCAATCGGGTCTCGAAAGTTTTTTACCCTTCGTTTTTTCGACACGTGGATTTTTACGGTAAAACGAGATTACCGTGGTTGGTCTTCGATTTACCAACGCTAGAGAGTGGTGCAACATGGTACCGTTCCGTTTCAAATCCATGCACGCATTTCAAAAAGTCGTACGACACTGTTTCGCCATTTCGGATGGATGTTGCACCTTGCACCGTGGATGTTGCACCCTGTAGATATCGATTATTCGGACGGCCATAACTTCTGGCTCGTTTAGAGTTACGGGATCTAACCTGTCAAATCGAAGGCCTTAGTGAGTTCTACGGTTATGACAGCTTTCAGCCGTCAATGGATTGTTTAATGCCCAAAAAGACTATCCGAGTCTCAATCGGGTCTAGGAAGTTTTTTACCCTTCGTTTTTTCGACACGTGGATTTTTACGGTAAAACGCGATTACCGTGGCTGGTCTTCGATTTACCATCGCTGGAGAGTGGCGCACCATGGTACCGTTCCGTTTCAAATCCATGCACGCATTTCAAAAAGTCGTACGACACTGTTTCGCCATTTCGTACAGATGTTGCACCTTGCACCGTGGATGTTGCACCCTGTAGATATCGATTATTCGGACGGCCATAACTTCTGGCTCGTTTAGAGTTACGGAGCCATAACCAGTCAAAACGAAGGCCTCAGTGAGTTCTACGGCTATGACAGCTTTCAGCCATCAATGGATTGTTTAATGCCAAAAAAAGACTATCCGAGTCTCAATCGGGTCTCGGAAGTTTTTTACCCTTCGTTTTTTCGACACGTGGATTTTTACGGTAAAACGGGATTACCGTGGCTGGTCTTCGATTTACCATCGCTCGAGAGTGGTGCACCATGGTACCATTCCGTTTCAAATCCATGCATGCATTTCAAATAGTCGTATGACACTGTTTCGCCATTTCGGACGGATGTTGCACCTTGCACCGTGGATGTTGCACCCTGTAGATATCGATTATTCGGACGGCCATAACTTCTGGCTTGTTTAGAGTTACGGGAGCCATAACCAGTCAAAACGAAGGCCTCAGTGAGGTCTACGGCCCTGACAGCTTTTAGCCGTTAATGGATTGTTTAATGCCCAAAAAAGACTATCCGAGTGTCAATCGGGTCTATGAAGTTTTTTACCCTTCGTTTTTTCGACACGTGGATTTTTACGATAAAACGGGATTACCGTGGCTGGTCTTCGATTTACCATCGCTGGAGAGTGGTGCACCATGGTATCGTTCCATTTCAAATCCATGAACGCATTTCAAACAGTCGTACGACACTGTTTCGCCATTTCGGACGGATGTTGCACCTTGCACCGTGGATGTTGCACCCCGTAGATATCGATTATTCGGACGGCCATAACTTCTGGCTCGTTTAGAGTTACGGGAGCCATAACCAGTCAAAACGAAGGCCTCAGTGAGTTCTACGGCTATGACAGCTTTCAGCCATCAATGGATTGTTTAATGCCTTAAAATGACTATCCTAGTCTCAATCGGGTCTCGGAAGTTTTTTACCCTTCGTTTTTTCGACACGTGGATTTTTACGGTAAAACGGGATTACCGTGGCTGGTCTTCGACTTACCATCGCTGGAGAGTGGTGCACCAAGGTACCGTTCTGTTTCAAATCCGTGCACGCATTTCAAAAAGTCGTACGACACTGGTTCGCCATTTCGGACAGATGTTGCTCCTTGCACCGTGGATGTTGCACCCTGTAGATATCGATTATTCGGACGACCATAACTTCTGGCTCGTTTAGAGTTACGGGAGCCATAACCAGTCGGAATGAAGGCCTCGGTGAGTTCTACGGCAATGACAACTTTCAGCCGTCAATGGATTGTTTAATGCCCAAAAAAGACTATCCGAGTCTCAATCCGGTCTAGGAAGTTTTTTACCCTTCGTTTTTTCGACACGTGGATTTTTACGGTAAAACGGGATTACCGTGGCTGGTCTTCGATTTAACATCGCTGGAAAGTGGTGCACCATGGTACCGTTCCGTTTCAAATCCATGAACGCATTTCAAAAAGTCGTACGACACTGTTTCGCCATTTCGGACAGATGTTGCACCTTGCACCGTGAATGTTGCACCTTGTAGATATCGATTATTCGGACGGCCATAACTTCTGCCTTGTTTAGAGTTACGGTAACCATAACCAGTCAAAACGAAGGCCTCAGTGAGATCTACGGCCCTGACAGATTTCAGCCGTCAATGCATTGTTTAATGCCCAAAAAAGACTATCCGAGTCTCAATCGGGTCTAGGAAGTTTTTTACCCTTCGTTTTTTCGATACGTGGATTTTTACGGTAAAACGGGATTACCGTGGCTAGTCTTCGATTTACCATCGCTGGAGAGTGGTGCACCATGGTACCGTTCCGATTCAAATCCATGCACGCATTTCAAAAGGTCGTACGACACTGTTTCGCCATTTCGGACGGATGTTGCCCCTTGCACCGTGGATGTTGCCCATGTAGATATCGATTATTCGGACGGCCATAACTTCTGGCTCGTTTAGAGTTACGGGAGCCATAACCAGTCAAAACGAAGGCCTTAGTGAGTTCTACGGTTATGATAGCATTCAGCCGTCAATGGATTGTTTAATACCCAAATAGACTATCCGAGTCTCAATCGGGTCTAGGAAGTTTTTTACCCTTCGTTTTTTCGACACGTGGATTTTTACGGTAAAACGGGATTACCGTGGCTGGTCTTCGATTTACCATCGCTGGAGAGTGGTGCACCATGGTACCGTTCCGTTTCAAATCCATGCACGCATTTCAAAAAGTCGTACGAAACTGTTTCGCCATTTCGGACGGATGTTGCACCTTGCACCGTGGATGTTGCACCCTGTAGATAACGATTATTCGGACGGCCATAACTTCTGGCTCGTTTAGAGTTACGGGAGCCGTAACCAGTCAAAATGAAGGCCTCAGTGAGATCTACGGCTGTGACCGCTTTCAACCGTCAATGGATTGTTTAGTGCCCAAAAAAGACTATCCGAGTCTCAATCGGGTCTCGGAAGTTTTTAACCCTTCGTTTTTTCGACACGTGGATTTTTACGGTAAAATGGGATTACCGTGGCTGGTCTTCGATTTACCATCGCTGGAGAGTGGTGCACCATGGTACCTTTCCTTTCAAATACATGCACACATTTCAAAACGTCGTACAACACTGTTTCGCCATTTCGGACGGATGTTGCATCTTGCACCGTGGATGTTGCACCCTGTAGATATCGATTATTCGGATGACCATAACTTCTGGCTCGTTTAGAGCTACGGGAGCCATAACCAGTCAAAACGAAGGCCTTAGTGAGATCTACGGCCCTGACAACTTTTATCCGTCAATGGATTGTTTAATGCCCAAAAAAGACTATCCGAGTGTCAATCGGGTCTAGGAAGATTTTTACCCTTCGTTTTTTCGACACGTGGATTTTTACGGTAAAACGGGATTACCGTGACTGGTCTTCGATTTACCATCATTGGAGAGTGGTGTACCATGGTACCGTTCCGTTTCAAACCCATGCACGCATTTCAAAAAGTCGTACGACACTGTTTCTCCCTTTCGTACGGATGTTGCACCTTGCACCGTGGATGTTGCACCCTGTACATATCGATTATTCGGACGACCATAACTTCTGGCTCGTTTAGAGTTACGGGAGTCATAACCAGTCAAAACGAAGGCCTCAGTGAGTTCTACGGCTATGACAGCTATCAGCCGTCAATGGATTGTTTAATGCCCAAAAAAGACTATCCGAGTCTTAATCGGGTAAGTTTTTTACTCTTCGTTTTTTCGACAGGTGGATTTTTACGGTAAAACGGGATTACCGTGGCTGGTCTTCGATTTACCATCGTTGGAGAGTGGTGTACCATGGTACCGTTCCGTTTCAAACCCATGCACGCATTTCAAAAAGTCGTACGACACTGTTTCGCCATTTCGGACGGATGTTGCACCTTGCACCGTGGATGTTGCACCCTGTAGATATCAATTATTCGGACGGCCATAACTTCTGGCTCGTTTAGAGCTACGGGAGCCATAACAAGTCAAAACGAAGACCTTAGTGAGATCTACGGCTATGACGGTTTTCAGCCGTCATTGGATTGTTTAATGCCCAAAAAAGACTATCTGAATCTCAATCGGGTCTCGGAAGTTTTTTACCCTTCGTTTTTTCGACACGTGGATTTTTACGGTAAAACTGGATTACCGTAGCGGGCCTTCGATTTACCATCACTGGAGAGTGGTGCAACATGGTACCGTTCCGTTTCAAATCCATGCACGCATGTCAAAAGTCGTACGACACTGTTTCGCTATTTCGGACGGATGTTGCACCTTGCACCGTGGATGTTGCACCCTGTAGATTTCGATTATTCGGACGGCCATAACTTCTGGCTCGTTTAGAGTTACAGGAGCTGACCAGTCAAATTGAAGGCCTCAGTTAGTTCTACGGTTATGACAGCTTTCAGCCGTCAGTGGATTGTTTAATGCCCAAAAAGACTATTCGAGTCTCAATCGGGTCTAGGAAGTTTTTTACCCTTCGTTTTTTCGACACGTGGATTTTTACGGTAAAACGGGATTACCGTGGCTGGTCTTCGATTTGCCATCGCTGGAGAGTGGTGCACCATGGTACCGTTCCGTTTCAAATCTATGCACGCATTTCAAAAAGTCGTACAACACTGTTTCGCCATTTTGGACGGATGTTGCACCTTGCACCGTGGATGTTGCACCCTGTAGATATCGATTATTCGGACGACCATAACTTCTGGCTCATTTAGAGTTACGGGAGCCATGACCAGTCAAAACGAAGGCCTCAGTGAGTTCTACAGCTATGCCAGCTTTAAGCCATCAATGGATTGTTTAATGCCCAAAAAAGACTATCCGAGTCTCAATCGGGTCTCGGAAGTTTTTTACCCTTCGTTTTTTCGACACGTGGATTTTTACGGTAAAACGGGATTACCGTGGCTGGTCTTCGATTTACCATCGCTGGAGAGTGGTGCACCATGGTACCGCTCCATTTCAAATCCATGCACGCATTTCAAAAAGTCGTACGACACTGTTTCGCCATTTCAGACGGATGTTGCACCTTGCACCGTGGATGTTGCACCCTATAGATATCGATTATTCGGACGGTCATAACTTCTGGCTCGTTTAGAGTTACGGGAGCCATAACCAGTTAAAACGAAGGCCTCAGTGAGATCTACGGCCCCGATAGCTTTCAGCCATCAATGGATTGTTTAGTGCCTAAAAAAGTCTATCCGAGTCTCAATCGGGTCTAGGAAGTTTTTAACCCTTCGTTTTTTCGACACGTGGATTTTTACGGTAAAAAGAGATTACCGTGGCTGGTCTTCGATTTACCATCGTTGGAGAGTGGTGCACCATGGTACCATTCCATTTCAAATCCATGAACGCATTTCAAAAAGTCGTACGACACTGTTTCGCCATTTCGGACAGATGTTGCACCTTGCACCGTGGATGTTGCACCACGTAGATATCGATTATTCGGACGGCCGTAACTTCTGGCTCATTTAGAGTTGCGGGAGCCATAACCAGTCAAAACGAAGGCCTCAGTGAGTTCTACGGCTATGACAGCTTTCAGCCATCAATGGATTGTTTAATGCCCAAAAATAACTATCCGAGTCACAATCGGGTCTCGGAAGTTTTTTACCCTTCGTTTTTTCAACACGTCGATTTTTACGCCAAAACGGGATTACCGTGGCTGGTCTTCGACTTACCATCGCTGGAGAGTGTTGCACCAAGGTACCGTTTTGTTTCAAATCCATGCACGCATTCCAAAAAGTCGTACAACACTGTTTCGCCATTTCGGACGGATGTTGCCCCTTGCACCGTGGATGTTGCACCCTGTAGATATCCATTATTCGGACGGCCATAACTTCTGGCTCGTTTAGAGTTACGGGAGCCATAACCGGTCAGAACGAAGGCCTCGGTGAGTTCTACGGCAATGGCAACTTTCATCCGTCAATGGATTGTTTAATGCTCTAAAAAGACTATCCGAGTCTCAATCGGGTCTAGGAAGTTTTTTAACCTTCATTTTTTTGACAAGTGGATTTTTACGGTAAAACGGGATTACCGTGGCTGGTCTTCGATTTACCATCGCTGGAGAGTGGTGCACCATGGTACCGTTCCGTTTCAAATCCATGCACGCATTTCAAAAAGACGTACGACACTATTTCGCCATTTCGGACGGATGTTGCACCTTGCACCGTGGATGTTGCACCCTGTAGATATCGATTATTCGAACGGCCATAACTTCTGGCTCGTTTAGAGTTACGGGAGCCATAACCAGTCAAAACGAAGGCCTCAGTGAGATCTACGGCCTTGATAGCTTTCAGCTGTCAATGGATTGTTTAATGCCCAAAAAAGACTATACGAGTCTCAATCAGGTCTAGGAAGTTTTTTACCCTTCGTTTTTCGACACGTGGATTTTTACGGTAAAACGGGATTACCATGGCTGGTCTTCGATTTACCATCGCTGGAGAGTGGTGCACCATGGTACCGTTCCGTTTCAAATCCATGCACGCATTTCAAAAAGTCGTACGACACTGTTTTGCCATTTCGGACGGATATTGCACCTTACACCGTGGATGTTGCACCCTGTAGATATCGATTATTCGGACGGCCATGACTTCTGGCTCGTTTAGAGTTACGATAGCCATAACCAGTCAGAACGAAGGCCTTGGTGAGTTCTACGTCAATGACAACTTTCAGCCGTCAGTGGATTGTTTAATGCCCAAAATAGACTATCCGAGTCTCAATCGGGTCTCGGAAGTTTTTTACCCTTAGTTTTTTCGACACGTGGATTTTTACGGTAAAACGGATTACCGTGGTTGGTCTTCGATTTACCATCGCTGGAGAGTGGTGCACCATGGTACCGTTCCGTTTCAAATCCATGCACGCATTTCAAAAAGTCGTACGACACTGTTTCGCCATTTCGGACGGATGTTGCACCTTGCACAGTGGATGTTGCACCCTGTAGATATCGATTATTCGGACGGCCAAAATTTCTGGCTCGTTTAGAGTTACGGGAGCCATAACCAGCCAGAACGAAGGCCTCGGTGAGTTCTACAGCAATGACAACTTTCAGCCGTCAATGGATTGTTTAATGCCCAAAATAGACTATCCGAGTCTCAATCGGGTCTCGGAAGTTTTTTACCGTTCGTTTTTTGGACACGTGGATTTTTGTAGTAAAACGGGTTTACCGTGGCTGGTCTTCTATTTACCATCGCTGGAGAGTGGTTCCACCATGGTACTGTTCCGTTTCAAATCCATGAACGCATTTCAAAAAGTCGTACGACACTGTTTCGCCATTTCGGACGGATGTTTCCCCTTGCACCGTGGATGTTGCACCCTGTAGATATCGATTATTCGGACGGCCATAACTTCTGGCTCGTTTGGAGTTACGGGAGCCATAACCAGTCAGAACGAAGGCCTCGGTGAGTTCTACGGCAATGGCAACTTTCAGCCGTCAATGGATTGTTTAATGCTCAAAAAAGACTATCCGAGTCTCAATCGGGTCTAGGAAGTTTTTTACCCTTCATTTTTTCGACACGTGGATTTTTACGGTAAAACGGGATTACCGTGGCTGGTCTTTGATTTACCATCGCTTGAGAGTGGTGCACCATGGTACCGTTCAGTTTCAAATCCATGCACGCATTTCAAAAAGTCGTACGACACCGTTTCGCCATTTCGGACGGATGTTGCACCTTGCACCGTGGATGTTGCACCCTGTAGATATCGATTATTCGAACGGCCATAACTTCTGGCTCGTTTAGAGTTACGGGAGTCATAACCAGTCAAAACGAAGGCCTCAGTGAGATATACGGCCCTGACAGCTTTCAGCCGTCAATAGATTGTTTAGTGCCCAAAAAAGACTATCCGAGTGTCAATCGGGTCTAGGAAGTTTTTTACCCTTTGTTTTTTCGACACGTGGATTTTTACGGTAAAACGGGATTACCGTGGCTGGTCTTCGATTTACTGTCGCTGGAGAGTGGTGCACCATGGTACCGTTCCGTTTCAAATCCATGCACGCATTTCAAAAAGTCGTACGATACTGTTTCGCCATTTCGGACGGATGTTGCACCTTGCACCGTGGATGTTGCACCATGTAGATATCGATTATTCGGACGGCCATAACTTCTGGCTCGTTTAGAGTTACGGGAGCCATAACCAGTAAGAACGAAGGCCTCGGTGAGTTTTACGGCAATGATAACTTTCAGCCGTCAATGGATTGTTTAATGCCCAAAATAGACTATCCGAGTCTCAATCGGGTCTCGGAAGTTTTTTACCCTTCGTTTTTTCGACATGTGATTTTTACGGTAAAACGGGATTACCGTGGCTTGTCTTCGATTTACCATCGCTGGAGAGTGGTGCACCATGGTACCGTTACGTTTCAAATCCATGCACGCATTTCAAAAAGTCGTACGACATTGTTTCGCCATTTCGGACGGATGTTGCACCTTGCACCGTGGATGTTGCACCCCGTAGATATCGATTATTTGGACGGCCATAACTTCTGGCTCGTTTAGAGTTACGGGGGCTATAATCAGTCAGAACGAAGGCCTCGGTAAGTTCTACGGCAATGACAACTTTCAGCCATCAATGGATTGTCAAATGCCCAAAATAGACTATCCGAGTTTCAATCGGGTCTCGGAAGTTTTTTACCCTTCGTTTTTTCGACACGTGGATTTTTACTGTAAAACGGGATTACCGTGGCTGGTCTTCTATTTACCGTCGCTGGAGAGTGGTGCACCATGGTACCGTTTCGTTTCAAATCCATGAACGCATTTCAAAAAGTCGTACGACACGTTTCGCCATTTCGGACGAATGTTGCACCTTGCACCGTGGATGTTGCATCCTGTAGATATCGATTATTCGGACGGCCATAACTTCTGGCTCGTTTAGAGTTACGGGAGCCATAACCAGTCAAAACGAAGACCTCAGTGATTTCTACGGCGTTGACTGCTTTCAGCCGTCAATGGATTGTTTAATGCCCAAAAATGACTATCCGAGTCTCAATCGGGTCTAGGAAGTTTTTTACCCTTCGTTTTTTCGACACGTGGATTTTTACGGTAAAACGGGATTACCGTGGCTGGTCTTCGATTTACCATCGCTGGAGAGTGGTGCACCATGGTACCGTTCCGTTTCGAATCCATGCACGCATTTCAAAAAGTCGTACGACACTGTTTCGCCATTTCGGACGGATGTTGCACCTTGCACCGTGGATGTTGCACCCTGTAGATATCGATTATTCGGATGGCCATAACTTCTGGCTCGTTTAGAGTTACGGAAGCCATAACCAGTCAAAACGAAGGCCTCGGTGAGTTCTACGGCATTGACAACTTTCAGCTATCACTAGATTGTTTAATGCCCAAAATAGACTATCCGAGTCTCAATCGGGTCTCGGAAGTTTTTTACCGTTCGTTTTTTCGACACGTGGATTTTTACGGTGAAACGGGATTACCGTGGCTGGTCTTCGATTTACCATCGCTGGAGAGTGGTGCACCAGGGTACCGTTCCGTTTCAAATCCATGCACGCATTTCAAAAAGTCATACGACACTGTTTCGCCATTTCGGACGGATGTTGCGCCACGCACCGTGGATGTTGCACCCTGTAGATATCGATTATTCGGACGGCCATAACTTCTGGATCGTTTAGAGTTACGGGAGCCATAACCAGTCAAAACGAAGGCCTCGGTGAGTTCTATGGCAATGACAACTTTCAGTCGTCAATGGATTGTTTATTGCCCAAAATAGACTATCCGAGTCTCAATCGGGTCTCGGAACTTTTTTACCCTTCGTTTTTTTGACACGTGGATTTTTACGGTAAAACGGGATTACCGTGGCTGGTCTTCGATTTACCATCGCTGGAGAGTGGTGCACCATGGTACCTTTCCATTTCAAATCCATGAACGCATTTCAAAAAGTCGTACGACACTGTTTCGCCATTTCGGACCGATGTTGCACCTTGCACCGTGGATGTTGCACCCTGTAGATATCGATTATTCGGACGGCCATAACTTCTGGCTCGTTTAGGGTTACGGGAGCCATAACCAGTCAAAACGAAGGCCTCAGTGAGTTCTACAGCTATGACAGCTTTCAGCTGTCAATGGATTGTTTAATGCCCAAAAATGACTATCCGAGTCTCAATCGGGTCTCGGAAGTTTTTTACCCTTCGTTTTTCCGACACGTGGATTTTTACGGTAAAACCGGATTACCGTGGGTGGTCTTCGACTTACCATCGCTGGAGAGTGGTGCACCATGGTACCATTCTGTTTCAAATCCATATACGCATTTCAAAAAGTCGTACGACACTGTTTCGCCATTTCAGACGATTGTTTCCCTTGCACCGTGGATGTTGCACCCTGTAGATATCGATTATTCGGACGGCCATAACTTCTGGCTCGTTTAGAGTTACGGGAGGCATAACCAGTCAGAACGAAGGCCTCGGTGAGTTCTACGGCAATGACAACTTTCAGCCGTCAATGGATTGTTTAATGCCCAAAAAAGACAATCCGAGTCTCAATCGGGTCTAGGATGTTTTTTACCCTTCATTTTTTCGACACGGGATTTTTACGGTAAAACGGGATTACCGTGGCTGGTCTTCGATTTGCCATCGCTGGAGAGTGGTGCACCATGTAACCGTTCCGTTTCAAATTTATGCACGCATTTCAAAAAGTCGTACGACACTGTTTCGCCATTTCGGACGGATGTTGCACCTTGCACCGTGGATGTTGCACCCTTTAGATATCGATTATTCGGACGACCATAACTTATGGCTCGTTTAAAGTTACGGGAGCCATAACCAGTCAAAACGAAGGCCTCGGTAGTTTTCTACCGGGTCTCAATCGGGTCTCGGAAGTTTTTTACCCTTCGTTTTTTCGATTATTCGGACGGCCCTAACTTCTGGCTCGTTAAGAGTTACGGGAGCCATAACCTGTCAAAATGAAGGCCTCGATGATTTCTACGGCTTTGATTGCTTTCAGCCGATAACGGATAGATTAATGCCCAAAAAGGACAACCTGAATCTCAAACGGGGCTCGTAAGTTTTTTACCCTTCGTTTTTTCAACACGTGGATTTTTACGGTAAAACAGGATTACCGTGGCCCGTCTTCGACTTCCCATCGCTAGAGAGTGGTGCACCATGGTACTATTCCACTTCAAATCCATGCACGCATTTCTAAAAGTCATACGGCACTGTTTCGCCATTTCGGACGGATGTTGCACCTTGCACCGTGGATGTTGCACCCTGTAGATATCGATTATTCGGACGGCCATAACTTCTGGCTCGTTTAGAGCTACGGGAGCCATAATCTGTCAAAACGAAGGCCTCGATGAGTTCTATGGCTTTGACAGCTTTCAGCCATCAACAGATAGATTAATGCCCAAAAAGGACAACTCGAATCTCAATCGGGTCTCCTAAGTTTTTTACCCTTCGATTTTTCGACACGTGGATTTTTACGGTAAAACGGGATTACCATGGCAGGCCTTCGATTTACCATTGCTGGAGAGTGGTGCACCATGGTAATGTTCCATATCAAATCCATGCACGCATTTCTAAAAGTTGTACGGCACTGTTTCGCCATTTCGGACGGATGTTGCACCTTGCACCGTGGATGTTGCACCCTATAGATATCGATTATTCGGACGGCCATAACTTCTGGCTCGTTTAGAGTTACGGGAGCCATAACCTGTCAAAATGAAGGCCTCGATGGATTCAACGGCTTTGACAGCTTTCAGCCGTCAACGGATAGATTAATTCCCAAAAAGGACAACCCGAATCTCAATCGGGACTCGTAAGTTTTTTACCCTTGGTTTTTTCGACACGTGGATTTTTACGGTAAAACGGGATTACCGTGGCCCGTCTTTGACTTCCCATCGCTGGAGAGTGGTGCACCATGGTACTGTTCCGTTTCAAATCCATGCACGCATTTCTAAAAGTCGTACGGCACTGTTTCGCCATTTCGGACGGATGTTGCACCATGCACCGTGGATGTTGCACCCTATAGATATCGATTATTCAAACGGCCATAACTTCTGGCTCGTTTAGAGTTACAGGAGCCATAACCTGTCAAAATGAAGGCATCGATGAGTTCTACGGCTTTGACAGTTTCAGCCGTCAACGGATAGATTAATGCCAAAAAAGGACAACCCGAATCTCAATCGGGTCTCGTAAGTTTTTTACCCTTCGTTTTTTCGAGACGTGGATTTTTACGGTAAAAGAGGATTATCGTGGCCCGTCTTTGACTTCCCATCGCTGGAGAGTGGTTCACCATGGTACTGTTCCGTTTCAAATCCATACACGCATTTCTAAAAGTCGTACGACACTGTTTCGCCATTTTGGACGGACGTTGCACCTTGCACCGTGGATGTTGCACCCTGTAGATATCGATTATTCGGACGGCCATAACTTCTGGCTCGTTTAGAGTTACGGGAGCCATAACCTGTCAAAACGAAGGCCTCGATGAGTTCTACGGCTTTGACAGCTTTCAGCCATCAACGGATAGCTTAATGCCCAAAAAGGACAAGCCGAATCTCAATCGGGTCTCGTAAGTTTTTTACCCTTCGTTTTTTCAACACGTGGATTTTTACGGTAAAACAGGATTACCGTGGCCCGTCTTCGACTTCCGATCGCTGGAGAGTGGTGCACCATGGTACTGTTCCTTTTCAAATTCATGCACGCATTTCTAAAAGTTGTACGGCACAGTTTCGCCATTTCGGACGGATGTTGCACCTTGCACCGTGGATGTTGCACCCTGTAGATATCGATTATTCGGACGGCCATAACTTCTGGCTCGTTTAGAGTTACGGAAGCCATAATCTGTCAGAATGAAGGCCTCGATGAGTTCTATGGCTTTGATAGCTTTCAGTCGTCAACGGATAGATTAATGCCCAAAAAGGACAACCCGAATCTCAATCGGGTCTCCTTAGTTTTTTACCCTTCGTTTTTTCGACACGTGGAATTTTACGGTAAAACGGGATTACGGTGGCTGGTCTTCAATTTACCATCGCTGGAGAGTGGTGCGCCATGTTACTGTTCCGTTTCAAATCCATGCACGCATTTCTAAAAGTCGTACGGCACTGTTTCGCCATTTCGGATGGATGTTGCACCTTGCACCGTGGATGTTGCACCCTGTAGACATCGATTATTCGGACGGCCATAACTTCTGGCTCGTTTAGAGTTACGGGAGACATAACCTGTCAAAACGAAGGTCTCAATGAGTTCTACGGCTTTGACAGCTTTTAGCCGTCAACGGATAGATTAATGCCCAAAAAGGACAACCCGAATCTCAATCGGGTCTCGTAAGTTTTTTACCCTTCGTTTTTTCAACACGTGGATTTTTACGATAAAACAGGATTACCGTGGCCCGTCTTCGACTTCCGATCGCTGGAGAGTGGTGCACCATGGTACTGTTCCATTTCAAATCCATGCACGCATTTCTAAAAGTTGTACGGCACTGTTTCCCCATTTCGGACGGATGTTGCACCATGCACCGTGGATGTTGCACCCTATAGATATCGATTATTCAAACGGCCATAACTTCTGGCTCGTTTAGAGTTACAGGAGTCATAACCTGTCAAAACGAAGGCCTCGATGAGTTCTACGGCTTTGACAGCTTTCAGCCGTCAACGGATAGATTAATGCCCAAAAAGAACAACCCTAATCTCAATCGGTTCTCGTAAGTTTTTTACCCTTCGTTTTTTCGACATGTGGATTTTTACGGTAAAACAGGATTACCGTGGCCCATCTTCGACTTCCCATCGCTGGAGAGTGGTGCACCATAGTACTATTCCGTTTCAATTCCATACACGCATTTCTAAAAGTCGTACGGCACTGTTTCGCCATTTCGGACGAATGTTGCACCTTGCACCGTGGATGTTGCACCCTATAGATATCGATTATTCGGACGACCATAACTTCTGGCTCGTTTAGAGTTACGGGAGCCATAACCTGTAAAAACGAAGGCCTCGATGAGTTCTACGGCTTTGACAGCTTTTAGCCATCAACGGATAGATTAATGCCCAAAAAGGATAACCCGAATCTCAATCAGGTCTCGTAAGTTTTTTACCCTTCGTTTTTTCAACACGTGGATTTTTACGGTAAAACAGGATTACCGTGGCCCGTCTTCGACTTCCCATCGCTGGAGAGTGGTGCACCATGGTACTGTTCCGTTTCAAATCCATGCACGCATTTCTAAAAGTCGTACGGCACTGTTTCGCCATTTCGGACGGATGTTGCACCTTGCACCTTGGATGTTGCACCCTGTAGATATCGATTATTCGGATGGCCATAACTTCTGGCTCGTTTAGAGTCACGGGAGCCATAATCTGTCAAAACGAAGGCCTCGATGAGTTCTATGGCTTTGAAAGCTTTCAGTCGTCAACGGATAGATTAATGCCCAAAAAGGACAACCCGAATCTCAATCGGGTCTCGTTAGTTTTTTACCCTTCGTTTTTTCGACACGTGGAATTTTACGGTAAAACGGGATTACGGTGGCTGGTCTTCGATTTACCATCGCTGGAGAGTGGTGCACCATGTTACTGTTCCGTTTCAAATCCATGCACGCATTTCTAAAAGTCGTACGACAATGTTTCGCCATTTCGGATGGATGTTGCACCTTGCACCGTGGATGTTGCACCCTGTAGATATCGATTGTTCGGACGGCCATAACTTCTGGCTCGTTTAGAGTTACGGGAGCCATAACCTGTCAAAACGAAGGCCTCGATGAGTTCAACGGCATTGATAGCTTTCAGCCGTCAACGGATAGATTAATGCCCAAAAAGGACAAACCGAATCTCAATCGGGACTCGTAAGTTTTTTACCCTTCGTTTTTTCGACACGTGGATTTTTACGGTAAAACGGGATTACCGTGGCCCGTCTTCGACTTCCCATCGCTGGAGAGTGGTGCACCATGGTACCGTTCTGTTTCAAATCCATGCACGCATTTCTAAAAGTTGTACGGCACTGTTTCACCATTTCGGACGGATGTTGCACCATGCACCGTGGATGGTGCACCCTATAGATATCGATTATTCAAAAGGCCATAACTTCTGGCTCGTTTAGAGTTACAGGAGCCATTTCCTGTCAAAAAGAAGGCCTCGATGAGTTCTACGGCTTTGACAGCTTTCAGCCGTCAACGGATAAATTAATG
This sequence comes from Allium cepa, assembly GCA_030765085.1. Taxonomy (NCBI): domain Eukaryota; kingdom Viridiplantae; phylum Streptophyta; class Magnoliopsida; order Asparagales; family Amaryllidaceae; genus Allium; species Allium cepa. The sequence continues at coordinate 250,182,614 of CM060930.1, forward strand.
CCCAAAAAGGACAACCCTAATCTCAATCGGGTCTCGTAAGTTTTTTACCCTTCGTTTTTTCAACATGTAGATTTTTACGGTAAAACAGGATTACCGTGGCCCGTCTTCGACTTCCCATCGCTGGAGAGTGGTGCACCATCGTACTATTCCGTTTCAATTCCATACACGCATTTCTAAAAGTCGTACGGCACTGTTTCGCCATTTCGGACGGATGTTGCACCTTGCACCGTGGATGTTGCACCCTGTAGATATCGCTTATTCGGACGACCATAACTTCTGGCTCGTTTAGAGTCACGGGAGCCATAACCTGTCAAAACGAAGGCCTCGATGAGTTCTACGGCTTTGACGGCAGGATAGATTAATGCCCAAAAAGGACAACCCGAATCTCAATCGGGTCTCGTAAGTTTTTTACCCTTCGTTTTTTCAACACGTGGATTTTTACGGTAAAACAGGATTACCGTGGCCCGTCTTCGACTTCCCATCGCTGGAGAGTGGTGCACCACGATACTGTTACGTTTCAAATCCATGCACGCATTTCTAAAAGTCGTACGGCACTGTTTCTCCATTTCGGACGGATGTTGCACCTTGCACCTTGGATGTTGCACCCTGTAGATATCGATTATTCGGACGACCATAACTTCTGGCTCGTTTAGAGTTACGGTAGCCATAATCCGTCAAAACGAAGGCCTCGATGAGTTCTATGGCTTTCACAGCTTTCAGCCGTCAACGGATAGATTAATGCCCAAAAAGGACAACCCGAATCTCAATCGGGTCTCGTAAGTTTTTTACCCTTCGTTTTTTCGACACGTGGAATTTTACGGTAAAACGGGATTACGGTGGCTGGTCTTCGATTTACCATCGCTGGAGAGTGGTGCACCATGGTACTGTTCCGTTTCAAATCCATGCATGCATTTATTAAAGTCGTACGGCACTGTTTCGCCATTTCGGACGGATGTTGCACCTTGCACCGTGGATGTTGCACCCTGTAGATATCGATTATTCGGACGGCCATAACTTCTGGCTCGTTTAGAGTTACGGGAGCCATAACCTGTCAATACGAAGGCCTCGATGAGTTCAACGACTTTGACAGCTTTCGGCCGTCAACGGATAAATTAATGCCCAAAAACGACAACCCGAATCTCAATAGGGACTCGTAAGTTTTTTACCCTTCGTATTTTCGACACGTGGATTTTTACGGTAAAACGGGATTACCGTGGCCCGTCTTCGAGTTCCCATCGCTGGAGAGTGGTGCACCATGGTACTGTTCCGTTTCAAATCCATGCACGCAATTCTAAAAGTCGTACGGCACTGTTTCGCCATTTCGGACGGATGTTGCACCTTGCACCTTGCACCGTGGATGTTGCACCCTGTAGATATCGTTTATTCGGACGGCCATAACTTCTGGCTCGTTTAGAGTTACAAAAGCCATAACCTTTCAAATCGAAGGCCTCGATGAGTTCTATGGCTTTGACAGCTTTCAGCCGTCAACGGATCGATTAATGCCCAAAAAGGACAACCCGAATCTCAATCGGTTCTCGTAAGTTTTTTACCCTTCGTTTTTTCGACACGTGGATTTTTACGGTAAAATAGGATTACCGTGGCTGGCCTTCGATTTACCATCGCTGGAGAGTGGTGCACCATGGAACTGTTCCGTTTCAAATCCGTGCACGCATTTCTGAAGGTCGTACGGCACTATTTCGCCATTTCGGACGGATGTTGCACCTTGCACAGTGGATGTTGCACCCTGTTGATATCGATTATTCGGACGGCCATAACTTCTGCCTCGTTTAGAGTTACGGGAGCCATGACCTGTTAAAACGAAGGCCTCGATGAGTTCTACGGCTTTGACACCTTTCAGCCATCAACGGATAGATTAATGCCCAAAAAGGACAACCCGAATCTCAATCGGGTCTCGTAAGTTTTTTACCCTTCGTTTTTTCGACACGTGGATTTTTACGGTAAAATAGGATTACCGTGCTGGCCTTCGATTTACCATCGCTGGAGAGTGGTGCACCATGGTACTGTTCCATTTCAAATCCATGCATGCATTTCTAAAAGTCGTACGGCACTGTTTCGCCATTTCGGACGGATGTTACACCTTGCACCGTGGATGTTGCACCCTGTAGATATCGATTATTCGGACGGCCATAACTTCTGCCTCGTTTAGAGTTACGGGAGCCATAACCTGTCAAAACGAAGGCCGCGATGAGTTCTACGGCTTTGATGGCTTTCAGCCGTAAACGGGTAGATTAATGCCCAAAAAGGACAACCCGAATCTCAATCGGGTCACGTAAATTTTTTACCCTTCGTTTTGTCGACACGTGGATTTTTACGGTAAAACGGGATTACCGTGGCCCGTCTTCGACATCCCATCGCTGGAGAGTGGTGCACAATGGTACTGTTCCGTTTCAAATCCATGCACGCATTTCTAAAAGTCGTACGGCACTGTTTCACCATTTCGGACGGATGTTGCACCATGCACCGTGGATGTTGCACTTTATAGATATCGATTATTCAAACGGCCATAACTTCTGGCTCGTTTAGAGTTACAGGAGCCATAACCTGTCAAAACGAAGGCCTCGATGAGTTCTACGGCTTTGACAGCTTTCAGTCGTCAATGGATAGATTAATGCCCAAAAAGGACAACCCGAATCTCAATCGGGTCTCGTAAGTTTTTTACCCTTCGTTTTTTCGACACGTGGATTTTTACGGTAAAACAGGATTACCGTGGCCCGTCTTCGACTTCCCATCGCTGGAGAGTGGTGCACCATGATACTGTTCCGTTTCAAATCCATACACGCATTTCTAAAAGTCGTACGGCACTGTTTAGCCATTCGGACGGATTTTGCACCTTGTACTGTGGATGTTGCACCATGTAGATATCGATTATTAGGACGCCATAACTTCTGGCTCGTTTAGAGTTACGGTAACCTAACCTGTCAAAACGAAGGCCTCGATGAGTTCTACGGCTTTGACAGCTTTCAGCCGTTAACGGATAGATTAATGCACAAAACGGACAACCCGAATCTCAATCGGGCCTCGTAAGTTTTTTACCCTTTGTTTTTTCGACACGTGGATTTTTATGGTAAAACATGATTACGGTGGATGGTCTTCGATTTACCATCGCTGGAGAGTGGTGCACCATGGTACTGTTCCGTTTCAAATCCATGCACGCATTTCTAAAAGTCGTACGGCACTGTTTCGACATTTCGGACGGATGTTGCACCTTGCACCGTGGATGTTGCACCCTGTAGATATCGATTATTCGGACGGCCATAACTTCTGCCTCGTTTAGATTTACGGGAGCCATAACCTGTTAAAACGAAGGCCTCGATGACTTCTACGGCTTTGACAGCTTTCAGCCGTCAACGGATAGATTAATGCCCAAAAAGGGCAACCCGAATCTCAATCGGGACTCGTAAGTTTTTTACCCTTCGTTTTTTCGACACGTGGATTTTTACGGTAAAACGGGATTACCGTGGCCCGTCTTCGAATTACCATCGCTGGAGAGTGGTGCAGCATGGTACTGTTCCGTTTCAAGTCCATGCACGCATTTCTAAAAGTCGTACGACACTGTTTCACCATTTCGGACAGATGTTGCACCATACACCGCGGATGTTGCACCCAATAGATATCGATTATTCAAACGGCAATAACTTCTGGCTCGTTTAGAGTTACAGGAGCCATAACCTGGCAAAACGAAGGCCTCGATGAGTTCTACGGCTTTGACAGCTTTCAGCCGTCAACTGATAGATTAATGCCCAAAAAGGACAACCCGAATCTCAATCGGGTCTCGTAAGTTTTTTACCCTTTGTTTTTTCGACACGTGGATTTTTACGGTAAAACAGGATTACCGTGGCCCATCTTCGACTTCCCATCATTGGAGAGTGGTGCACCATGGTACTGTTCCGTTTCAAATCCAGCACTCATTTCTAAAAGTCGTACGGCACTGTTTCGCCATTTCGGATGGATGTTGCACCCTGTAGATATCGGTTATTCGGACGGCCATAACTTCTGGCTCATCTAGAGTTACGGGAGCCATAACCTGTCAAAACGAAGGCCTCGATGAGTTCTACGGCTTTGACAGCTTTCAGCCATCAACGGATAGATTAATCCCCAAAAAGGACAACCCGAATCTCAATCGGGGATCATAAGTTTTTTACCCTTCGTTTTTTCAACACGTGGATTTTTACGGTAAAACAGGATTACCGTGGCCCGTCTTCGACTTCCCATCGCTGGAGAGCAGTGCACCATGGTACTATTCCGTTTCAAATCCATGCACGCATTCCTAAAAGTCGTACGGCACATTTTCGCCATTTCGGACGGATGTTGCACCTTGCACCGTGGATGTTGCACCCTGTAGATATCGATTATTCGGACGGCCATAACTTCTGGCTCGTTTAGAGTTACGGGAGCCATAACCTATAAAAACGAAGGCCTCGATGAGTTCTATGGCTTAGACAGCTTTCAGCCGTCAATGGATAGATTAATGCCCAAAAAGGACAACCCGAATCTCAATCGGGTCTCGTAAGTTTTTTACCCTTCATTTTTTCGACACGTGGAATTTTACGGTAAAACGGTATTACGGTGGCTGGTCTTCGATTTACCATCGCTGGAGAGTAGTGCACCATGGTACTGTTCTGTTTCAAATCCATGCACGCATTTCTAAAAGTCGTACGGCACTGTTTCGCCATTTCGGACGGATGTTGCACCTTGCACCGTGGATGTTGCACCATGTAGATATCGATTATTCGGACGGCCATAACTTCTGCCTCGTTTAGAGTTACGGGAGCCATAACCTGTCAAAACGAAGGCCTCGATGATTTCAACGGCTTTCACAACTTTCAGCCGTCAACGGATAGATTAATGCCCAAAAAGGACAACCCGAATCTCAATCGGGACTCGTAAGTTTTTTACCCTTCGTTCTTTAGACACGTGGATTTTTACAGTAAAACGGGATTACCGCGGCCCGTCTTCGACTTCCCATCGCTGGAGAGTGGTGCACCATGGTACTGTTCCGTTTCAAATCCATGCACGCATTTCTAAAAGTCGTACGGCACTGTTTCGCCATTTCGGACGGATGTTGCACCATGCACCATGGATGTTGCACCCTATAGATATCGATTATTCAAACGGCCATAACTTCTGGCTCGTTTAGATTTACAGGAGCCATAACCTGCCAAAATGAAGGCGTCGATGAGTTCTACGACTTTGACAGCTTTCAGCCGTCAACAGATAGATTAATGCCCAAAAAGGACAACCCGAATCTCAATCGGGTCTCGTAAGTTTTTTACCCTTCGTTTTTTCGACACGTGGATTTTTACGGTAAAACAAGATTACGGTGGATGGTCTTCGATTTACCACCGCTGGAGAGTGGTGCACCATGGTACTGTTCAGTTTCAAATCCATGCATGCATTTCTAAAAGTCGTACGCACTGTTTCGCCACTTCGGACGGATGTTGCACCTTGCACCGTGGATGTTGCACCCTGTAGATATCGATTATTCGGACGGCCATAACTTCTGGCTCGTTTAGAGTTACGGGAGCCATAACCTGTCAAAACGAAGGCCTCAATGAGTTCTACGGCTTTGGCAGCTTTCAGCCGTCAACGGATAGATTAATGCCCAAAATGGACAACCCGAATCTCAATCGGGTCTCGTAAGTTTTTTACCCTTCGTTTTTTCAACACGTGGATTTTTACGGTAAAACAGGATTACCGTGGCCTGTCTTCGACTTCCCATCGCTGGAGAGTGGTGCACCATGGTACTGTTCTGTTTCAAATCCATGCACGCATTTCTAAAAGTCATACGGCACAGTTTCGCAATTTCAGGCGGATGTTGCACCTTGCACCGTGGATGTTGCACCCTATAGATATCGATTATTCGGACGGCCATAACCTCTGGCTCATTTAAAGTTACGGGAGCCATAATCTGTCAAAACAAAGGCCTCGATGAGTTCTATGGCTTTGCAGCTTTCAGCCGTCAACGAATAGATTAATGCCCAAAAAGGACAACCCGAATCTCAATCGGGTCTCGTAAGGTTTTTACCCTTCGTTTTTTCGACACGTGGATTTTTACGGTAAAACAGGATTACGGTGGATGGTCTTCGATTTACCATCGCTGGAGAGTGGTGCACCATGGTACTGTTCCATTTCAAATCCATGCACGCATTTCTAAAAGTCGTACGGCACTGTTTCGCCATTTCGGACGGATGTTGCACCTTGCACCGTGGATGTTGCACCCTGTAGATATCGATTATTCAGACGGCCATAACTTTTGCCTCGTTTAGATTTACGGGAGCCATAACCTATAAAAACGAAGGCCTCGATGAGTTCTACGGCTTTGACAGCTTTCAGCCGCCAATGGATAGATTAATTCCCGAAAAGAACAACCCGAATCTCAATCGGGTCTCGTAAGTTTTTTACCCTTCGTTTTTTCGACACGTGGATTTTTACGGTAAAACAGGATTACCGTGGCCCGTCTTCGACTTTCCATCACTGGAGAGTGGTGCACCATGGTACTGTTCCATTTCAAATTCATGCACGCATTTCTAAAAGTCGTACGGCACTGTTTCACCATTTCGGACGGATGTTGCACCATGCACCGCGGATGTTGCACCCTAGGGATATCGATTATTCAAACGGCAATAACTTCTGGCTCGTTTAGAGTTACAGGAGCCATAACCTGTCAAAACGAAGGCCTCGATGAGTTCTATGGCTTTGACCGCTTTCAGCCATCAACTGATAGATTAATGCCCAAAAAGGACAACCCGAATCTCAATCGGGTCTCGTAAGTTTTTTACCCTTCGTTTTTTCGACACGTGGATTTTTACGGTAAAACAGGATTACCGTGGCCCGTCTTCGACTTCCCATCGTTGGAGAGTGGTGCTCCATGGTACTGTTCCGTTTCAAATCCATACACGCATTTCTAAACGTCGTACGGCACTGTTTCGCCATTTCGGACGGATGTTGCACCTTGCACCGTGGATGTTGCACCCTGTAGATATCGATTATTCGGACGGCCATAACTTCTGGCTCGTTTAGAGTTACGGGAGTCATAACCTATCAAAACGAAGGCCTCGATGAGTTCTACGGCTTCGACAGCTTTCAGCCGTCAATGGATAGATTAATGCCCAAAAAGGACAACCTGAATCTCAATCGGGGCTCGTACGTTTTTTACCCTTCGTTTATTCAACACGTGGATTTTTACGGTAAAACAGGATTACCGTGGCCAGTCTTCGACTTCCCATCGCTGGAGAGTGGTGCACCATGGTACTGTTCCGTTTCAAATCCATGCACGCATTTCCAAAATTCATACGACACAGTTTCGCCATTTCGGATGGATGTTGCACTTGCACCGTGGATGTTGCACCCTGTAGATATCGATTATTCGGACGGCCATAACCTCTGGCTCATTTAAAGTTACGGGAGCCATAATCTGTCAAAACGAAGGCCTCGATGAGTTCTATGGCTTTGACTGCTTTCAGCCGTCAACGGATAGATTAATGCCCAAAAAGGACAACCCGAATCTCAATCGGGTCTCGTAAGTTTTTTACCCTTCATTTTTTCGACACCTGGAATTTTACGGTAAAACGGGATTGCGGTGGCTGGTCTTCGATTTACCATCGCTGGAGAGTGGTGCACCACGATTCTATTCCGTTTCAAATCTATGCACGCATTTCTAAAAGTCGTATGGCACTGTTTCGCCATTTCGGACGGATGTTGCACCTTGCACCGTGGATGTTGCACCCTGTAGATATCGGTTATTCGGACGGCCATAACTTCTGGCTCGTTTAGAGTTACGGGAGCCATAACCTGTCAAAACGAAGGCCTCGATGATTTCAACGGCTTTGACAGCTTTCATCTGTCAACAGATAGATTAATGCCCAAAAAGGACAACCCGAATCTCAATCGGGACTCGTAAGTTTTTTACCCTTCGTTTTTTCGACACGAGGATTTTTACGGTAAAACTAGATTACCGTGGCCCGTCTTCGACTTCCCATCACTGGAGAGTGGTGCATCATGGCACTGTTCCGTTTCAAATCCATCCACGCATTTCTAAAAGTCGTACGGCACTGTTTTGCCATTTCGGACGGATGTTGCACCATGCACCGTGGATGTTGCACCCTATAGATATCGATTATTGAAACGGCCATAACTTCTTGCTCGTTTAGAGTTACAGAAGCCATAACCTTTCAAAACGAAGGCGTCGATGAGTTCTACGGCTTTGACAGCTTTCAGCCGTCAACGGATAGATTAGTGCCCAAAAAGGACAACCCGAATCTCAATCGGGTCTCGTAAGTTTTTTGCCCTTCGTTTTTTTGACACGTGGATTTTTACGGTAAAACAGGATTACCGTGGCCCGTCTTCGACTTCCCATCGCTGGAGAGTGGTACACCATGATACTGTTCCATTTCAAATCCATACACGCATTTCTAAAAGTCGTACGGCACTGTTTCGCCATTTAGGACGGATGTTGCACCTTGCACCGTGGATGTTGCACCCTGTAGATATCGATTATTCGGACGACCATAACTTCTGGCTCGTTTAGAGTTACGGGAGCCTAACCTGTCAAAACGAAGGCCTCGATGAGTTCTACGGCTTTGACAGCTTTCAGCCATCAACGGATAGATTAATGCCCAAAAAGGACAACCCGAATCTCAATCGGGACTCGTAAGTTTTTTACCCTTCGTTTTTTCGACACGTGGATTTTTACGTTAAAACAGGATTACCGTGGCCCGTCTTCGACTTCCCATCGCTGGAGAGTGGTGCACCATGGTACTGTTCCGTTTCAAATCCATGCACGCATTTCTAAAAGTCGTACGACATAGTTTCGCCATTTCGGATGGATGTTGCACCCTGCATCGTGGATGTTGCACCCTGTAGATATCGATTATTCGGACGGCCATAACTTTTGGCTCGTTTAGAGTTACGGGAGCCATAACCTGTCAAAACGAAGGCCTCGATGAGTTCTACGGCTTTGCCATCAACGGATAGATTAATGCCAAAATAGGACAACCCGAATCTCAATCGGGTCTCGTAAGTTTTTTACCCTTTCGACACGTGGATTTTTACGTCAAAACAGGATTACCGTGGCCGTCTTCGACTTACCATCGCTGGAGAGTGGTGGACCATGGTACTGTTCCGTTTCAAATCCATACACGCATTTCTAAAAGTCGTACGGCACTGTTTCGCCATTTCGGACGGATGTTGCACCTTGCACCGTGGATGTTGCACCCTGTAGATATCGATTATTCGGACGGCCATAACTTCTGGCTCGTTTAGAGTTACGGTAACCTAACCTGTCAAAACGAAGGCCTCGATGAGTTCTACGGCTTTGATAGCTTTCAGCCATCAACGGATAGAATAATGCCCAAAAAGGACAACCCGAATTTCAATCGGGACTCGTAAGTTTTTTACCCTTCGTTTTTTCGACACGTGGATTTTTACGGTAAAACAGGATTACCGTGGCCCGTCTTCGACTTCCCATCGCTGGAGAGTGGTGCACCATGGTACTGTTCCGTTTCAAATCCATGCACGCATTTCTAAAAGTCGTACGGCATGGTTTCGCCATTTCGGACGGATGTTGCACTTTGCACCGTAGATGTTGCACCCTGTAAATATCAATTATTCGGACGGCCATAACTTCTGGCTCGTTTAGAGTTACGGGAGCCATAACCTGTCAAAACGAAGGCCTCGATGAGTTCTACGGCTTTGCCGTCAACGGATAGATTAATGCCTAAAAAGGACAACCCGAATCTCAATCGGGTCTCGTAAGTTTTTCACCCTTCGTTTTTTCGACACGTGGATTTTTACGTTAAAACAGGATTACCGTGGCCCGTCTTCGACTTACCATCGCTGGAGAGTGGTGCACCGTGGTACTATTCCGTTTCAAATCCATACACGCATTTCTAAAAGTCGTACGACACTGTTTCGCTATTTCGGACGGATGTTGCACCTTGCACCGTGGATGTTGCACCCTGTAGATATCGATTATTCGGACGGCCATAACTTCTGGCTCGTTTAGTGTTACGGGAGCCATAACCTGTCAAAACGAAGGCCTCGATGAGTTCTACGGCTTTGCCGTCAACAGATAGATTAATGCCCAAAAAGGACAACCCGAATCTCAATCGGGTCTCGTAAGTTTTTTACCCTTCGTTTTTTCGACACGTGGATTTTTACGTTAAAACAGGATTACCGTGGCCCATCTTCGACTTACCATCGCTGGAGAGTAGTGCACCATGGTACTGTTCCGTTTCAAATCCATACACGCATTTCTCAAAGTCGTACGGCGCTGTTTCGCCATTTCGGACGGATGTTGCACCTTGCACCGTGGATGTTGCACCCTTTAGATATCGATTATTCGGACGGCCATAACTTCTGGCTCGTTTAGAGTTACGGGCCATAACCTTTCAAAACGAAGGCCTCGATGAGTTCTACGGCTTTGACAGCTTTCAGCCGTCAACGGGTAGATTAATGCCCAAAAAGGACAACCCGAATCTAAATCGGGACTCGTAAGTTTTTTACCCTTCCTTTTTTCGACACGTGGATTTTTACGGTAGAACAAGATTACCGTGGCCCGTCTTCGACTTCCCGTCGCTGGAGAGTGGTGCACCATGGTACTGTTCCGTTTAAAATCCATGCACGCATTTCTAAAAGTCGTACGGCACTGTTTCGCCATTTCGGACGGATGTTGCACCTTGCACCTTGCACCGTGGATGTTGCACCCTGTAGATATCGATTATTCGGACGGCCATAACTTCTGGCTCGTTTAGAGTTACAAAAGCCATAACCTGTCAAAACGAAGGCCTCGATGAGTTCGACGGCTTTGACAGCTTTCAGCCGTCAACGGATAGATTAATGCCCATAAAGGACAACCTGAATCTCAATCGGGTCCCGTAAGTTTTTTACCCTTCGTTTTTTCGACACGTGAATTTTTACGGTAAAACAGGATTACCATGGCTGGCCTTCGATTTACCATCGCTGGAGAGTGGTGCACCATGGTACTGTTCCGTTTCAAATCCATGCACGCATTTCTAAAAGTCGTATGACACTGTTTCGCCATTTCGGACGGATGTTGCACCTTGCACCGTGGATGTTGCACCCTGTAGATATCGATTATTCGGACGGCCAAAACTTCTGGCTCGTTTAGAGTTACGGGAGCCATAACCTGTCATAACGAAGGCCTCGATGAGTTCTACGGCTTTGACAGCTTTCAGCCGTCAATGGATAGATTAATGCCCAAAAAGGACAACCCGAATCTCAACGGGTCTCGTAAGTTTTTTACCCTTCCTTTTTTCAACACGTGGATTTTTACGGTAAAACAGGATTACGGTGGCTGGTCTTCGATTTACCATCGCTGGAGAGTGGTGCACCATGGTACTGTTCCGTTTCAAATCCATGCATGCATTTCTAAAAGTCGTACGACACTGTTTCGCCATTTTGGACGGATGTTGCACCTTGCACCGTGGATGTTGCACCCTGTAGATATCGATTATTCGGACGGCCATAACTTCTGCCTCGTTTAGAGTTACGGGAGCCATAACCTGTCAAAACGAAGGCCTCGATGAGTTCTACGGCTTTGACAGCTTACAGCCGTCAACGGATAGATTAATGCCCAAAAAGGACAACCCAAATCTCAATCGGGTCTCGTAAGTTTTTTACTCTTCGTTTTTTCGACACGTGGATTTTTACGGTAAAACAAGATTACGGTGGCTGGTCTTCGATTTACCATCGCTGGAGAGTGGTACACCATGGTACTGTTCCGTTTCAAATCCATGCACGCATTTCTGAAAGTCGTACAGCACTGTTTCGCCATTTCGGACGGATGTTGCACCTTGCACCGTGGATGTTGCACCCTGTAGATATCGATTATTCAGACGGCCATAACTTCTGGCTCGTTTAGAGTTACGGGAGCCATAACCTGTCAAAACGAAGGCCTCGATGAGTTCTACGGGTTTGACAGCTTTCAGCCGTCAACAGATAGATTAATGCCCAAAAAGGACAACCCGAATCTCAATCGGGACTCGTAAGTTTTTTATCCTTCGTTTTTTCGACACGTGGATTTTTACGGTAAAATAGGATTACCGTGGCCCATCTTCGACTTCCCATCGCTGGAGAGTGGTGCACCATGGTACTGTTCCGTTTCAAATCCATACACGCATTTCTAAAAGTCGTATGGCACTGTTTCACCATTTCGGACGGATGTTGCACCTTGCACCGTGGATGTTGCACCCTGTAGATATCGATTATTCGGACGGCCATAACTACTGGCTCGTTTAGAGTTACGGGAGCCATAACCTGTCAAAACGAAGGCCTCGATGATTTCAACGGCTTTGACAGCATTCAGCCATCAACGGATAGATTAATGCCCAAAAAGGCCAACCCGAATCTCAATCGAGACTCGTAAGTTTTTTACCCTTCGTTTTTTCGACACGTGGATTTTTATGGCAAAACGGGATTATAGTGGCTGGCCTTCGATTTACCATCGCTGGAGAGTGGTGCACCATGGTACTGTTTCGTTTCAAATCCATGCACACATTTCTAAAAGTCATACGGCACTGTTTCGCCATTTCGGACGGATGTTGCACCTTGCACCGTGGATGTTGCACCCTGTAGATATCGATTATTCGGACGGATCTGGCTCGTTTAGAGTTACGGGAGCCATAACCTGTCAAAACGAAGGCCTCGATGAGTTTTACGGCTTTGACAGCTTTCAGCCATCAACGGATTGATTAATGCCCAAAAAGGACAACCCGAATCTCAATCGGGTCTCGTAAGTTTTTTACCCTTCGTTTTTTCGACACGTGGATTTTTACGGCAAAATAGGATTACCGTGGCCCGTCTTCGACTTCCCATCGCTGGAGAGTGGTGCACCATGGTACTGTTCCGTTTCAAATCCATGCACGCATTTCTAAAAGTCGTACGACACAATTTCGCCATTTCAGACGGATGTTGCACCTTGCACCGTGGATGTTGCACCCTGTAGATATCGATTATTCGGACGGCCATAACTTCTGGCTCGTTTAAATTTACGGGAGCCATAATCTGTCAAAACGAAGGCCTTGATGATTTCTATGGCTTTGACAGCTTTCGGCCGTCAACGGATAGATAAATGCCCAAAAAGGACAACCCGAATCTCAATCGGGTCTCGTAAGTTTTTTACCCTTCGTTTTTTCGACACGTGGATTTTTTCGGTAAAACAGGATTACGGTTGCTGGCCTTCGATTTACCATCGCTGGACAGTAGTGTACCATGGTACTGTTCCGTTTCAAATCCATGCACGCATTTCTAAAAGTCGTACGACACTGTTTCGCCATTTCGGACGGATGTTGCACCTTGCACCGTGGATGTTGCACCCTGTAGATATCGATTATTCGGACGGCCATAACTTCTGGCTCGTTTAGAGTTACGGGAGCCATAACCTGTCAAAACGAAGGCCTCGATGATTTCAACGGCTTTGACAGCATTCAGCCATCAACGGATAGATTAATGCCCAAAAAGGCCAACCCGAATCTCAATCGGAACTCGTAAGTTTTTTACCCTTCGTTTTTTCGACACGTGGATTTTTACGGCAAAACGGGATTATAGTGGCTGGCCTTCGATTTACCATCGCTGGAGAGTGGTGCACCATGGTACTGTTTCGTTTCAAATCCATGCACACTGTTTGCACCAAAATTGGTCACAACACTCTTCGGGAGTCGTTGAAGAGATAACAGTCAAAAGTATGAACTGAATATGAATATTATCTAACAAAAACTCCAATCAACAGTAAAGAAAATGCGTAGACAAGCGATTTATAGTGGTTCGGCGTGTTGCCTACGTCCACTGTGAAGTTTTTTGATATTTTATTGATTCTCTTTCAATGTTTACAAATGGTTACAGCGATCAACAGCAAGTTACAACTGGAAATTCGAAATCAGTAGTGAAATTATGATGGAGATATCAATCCGACAGAGTCTGGGCGCTTGAGAGTGAAAAAATCCCGAAGGTCCCCTTTCTGTAGGCTATGGAGCTCTATTTATAGGCGTAGGCTGCTGGTATCTTGCTGAAAACTCGGGAGACCACTTCTGGCACGTGAGGGGGCCCACACGTACGGTCTCGGGAAGTTTGGGCCCACTTTGGCATCGGTTCGAACTCCATTCGAACCGATCAAGAATTCATCCAATCGAGGTGAAATTTGGCGAGGACATTCTTCAACATGTATGCTAGCATTTGTGAAAATTTCATGACATTTGGATCAGTAGATTGGGAGATATGATGGGTTCGAAATAGGGTTCACGGCACGGCTGTTTGGTTCGAACCCATGGTTTCGAAACGATGGTTTCGAATCCATCATGGCACGCGACTTCGTGGTGACGTGGAGCGCAAGTTTCGAATCGATCCGGACTTCGCTCCGTGTTGACCGCTTCGACTCCGCATATCTCGGTGATTTCGAACAGATGGAAGACACGTTGGTTGACCCAGTGGGTTCGAATAAGGCAACACAGGATGGGTTCGAACGTGGCATCATGGATGGGTTCGAACCTAACTTCAGGGATGGGTTCGAACGAAGCTTATGGATGGGTTCGAAGCATGCATGTCCGATGGTTTCGAAATGAGGCAGCCGAGTATGGATTCGAATCAGCTACTCTCTGATGGGTTCGAGGTCGAGGCATCCTGAGGGTTTCGAAGGTGATGGTTTCGAACTTGATGGGTTCGAAGTGATGGTTTCGAATGGTGCATGATGATGGGTTCGAAGACACCCATCATGGTGGGTTCGAAACCAGTGTGTTCCCTCCAAGTTGAACCGATCATAACTTGAGCATACGAACTCGGATTGACTTGAAATTTGAAATGCTGACTCCTGTGGCCTTTCTTGCAGTGTCCCATCAATTGTAGCTCATTCTGGACTCGGATAAAATTCAGTGATATCCATGGTGAAAGAAAATACGATCAACCTCTGAGGTGAACGGTCCTTCCTTTTCAATCGCTCTTTTGGTATCGCGGCTTTGCCAAAAAGCGGGATAACATTTTGCCCCCCAAAGTACGTCTTGTGGGAACATGACGTGCTTTGAATAGCTGCCATTTCTATCTGAAAAATCATTGCTCTCTTTTTTGTTGAAACTCGTATGTTGTATTGCCGTAACCTTGCGTTGATTTGATTGATTGCTGTATAATAGTGCTTAGCCGTTGGCTGTCGCATTTGTAACGGGAATAGTGTTTGATCCCTGTGAATATTCAAAATCGAATGTTAGTCCGACATGTATGCACATATGTTAATTTGGACCTTGTTAACGTCGTGCGTCCACGAGTCGTTGTCAGTTTGTTTGCTGCAGAATTTCGTATCGATTCTCTCCTGAACCGATTTTGAAATTTGAATTGAGACAACGCTTGGTGGTTGTTGTGGAAATTTCCTCCGTATCGATCCTCTCCTGAACCGATATTGAAGGTTGAAGAAATAGAATTTGTATTGCGCAAGTGTAATGTTTCGAACCGATGCACTTGTGCGTTGATGGGTTCGAAATTCATGTTTGTATGGACGCGGTATGCCCGTGCAATGATGGGTTGTGTGAATATGAGATTTCGAATCGATGCATTGGAGCATTGATGGATTCGAAATTGACATTCGAAACGGTCTGAAAGTATGGAGTATACTTGTGTGGTGATGGGTTCGAAATTGTCATTCGAACCGATGTGAAAGGATGGTTTCGAATTAGTAGTTCGTTTCTATGGTTTCGAAAATGATCTTCGAATCGATGATTTGGATGTGTACGAAACTATTGTTCACGGCAGTGGTCCGTGTGCTTCACACGATGGAGCCTCAAGCGTATGGGTTCGAAGATTGGTTTCGAAACGACTCTGCATTCTGACTTGTTGCAATCGGTCAACTTCACCGGAACTCGAATCGTCCCGGTCATCACCAACCCTCCATATAAATAGCAGTGGACCTGCTACTTTTTCACTTTTTACTTTTTCACTGCACTCTTCATCGCTTCGAAGCTTCTAAGGAGAAAACACTGCGTCGCGTTTTCGAATCCATCAAGATTTAAGACTTAAATCTCTCGAATCCATTGCTTAAACTAGGTAATTAGCCTCGGATTCAAGCGACGAAGTTATTTCGAACCCATTTCTCTTCATCGATTGCATAGCTTCGAGATTGGCAAAACCAGATCTGGTTTGGGAGGGATTCGAATCGATGTGTGGGCTCGAGTTCGAAGCGATGACGGTGGTGTGTTTCCATTGGATTTCGAATCGATCCTTGGAATGTCCTTGTTGGGATGCGTAGTTCGCACCGATTGGGGGATTCGAGGGATCCTTTCGAATCGATGGATTCGAACCCATAGGCTATCGTTTCGAAGTCCACAACCTCGCATCGATTCGAAGTGGATCGTTTCGAACGCGACCGATGTCAAGGTAAGGGTTTCTGTATCGGTTCGAATTTATCATTTGGCCATCGTTTCGAAGCGCGCCTGACTGCATGGTTTCGAAACGATGTCAGGATGGGTTCGAACGCATGGGTTCGAAGTACTGTCATGATGGTTTCGAACGCATGGGTTCGAACGAAGTTTGGATGGGTTCGAAGGAAGAGGTGTTCGGTTGGGTTCGAACGAAGCCTCTGTGATGGTTTCGAACCCTATATGATGGATTCCAAAATTTGAAAATTTTCAAGCATAACTCCGACGAGCTTCATTCCTGCATATTTGGACTTGAATATTGAACTGCATATTTGATTGCCTTTTGAAGCTCGTCGATGGAACTATAACAACTTCTATTCGAACCGACTTCCATCATATAAACGATTTAGTGATGACGGTCAGCGATGACGGTCATTATAGCTGAACTTCGTAGCTTTGTCGTTTGAATGTTCACTTTAGCTCTGCAACATTTGTTCAAGTAATGCATGGCACGGTACCACACACATTCATACACTTTACACTGGGGAACACACGGGTTCTTTGTCGTCTAACGATGGTTTCTCATGAGTTAGCTAGTTATGGAACCTTCAAGTTCACAGCAGCAGGAGATTCAAGGTACAGCCTCTCCGAGGCTAGAATTTCCGGATATAGATCCGGAGATCATCGGTCCGGCTCCGGACGAACTTCCTGATGCGTCGTTCATTGCCAATCCATCGGATTCCGTTCCATCGAATATCTCTGAAGACATGTTGGGGAGAATATGTTTGAGGCACAGCTTGTCATTGGATGATGTGTTACGGCCGGGGCCGAACGATAGACCACATAACCGCCGGAAGGGTATACAGCGTTTAACCGCCACGCGTGTGCGGCCGGGACACTTCCCCCGTTCAACGAGTATATAAGAGAAGTATTGTCGTTTTTGAGGATCGCCCCATCTCAGCTGCATCCGAACGGATATGCGTCGATCAATAGCTTGTTCATTGCATTTATGGAATGTCTCCATCGACCGCCACTCCCAATCGAAATCAGATACTTGTTCAACTTCAAAACTCGGGGTGATTATCCTTCTTTCACATTTCTGGAAGCGGTGAGAAATTGCCAAGTGGTTACCGGGTCTTGGACCAGGTTGAGTTATTATAGGACAGAATGGTTTTATGTCAGATGTCCTCCAGGATTTGCCCGACGATGGTTATTCAGACGTGAGTATAACCGAGTTCTTAAATAGTTACTACAATAATTGCTGCCGAAGTGGAACTTATATTAATTTTTTCTTTTTACAGCAACGATCCCGCGACCCGAAGGTGAAGAGTTTAAGGAGATGGTGCGAGTACTTGAAGAAGTCCCGAGTGAAGATAGGGACATCGAGTTGCTTTTGACCGATAGGAATCTCCGGACTTATGGGCTGATTGAACGAAGGCAGAGTATAAGATTTGAGGTAGCACTAAAGATCGTTCCTAAGAAACGAGTCAAACGCAAGAAGCCCGAAGTTGCCATAGCCGAGGAGGCTGATTCTGAAAGAACTCATACTGATGATGAGCCGTTGACCGATCCTACGGATGTAGCTTCGGATGTCGCGGAGCGGAGAAAAGGCAAGGCTGCCATGGTTAAGTCAACTAAGCGGGGGAGACGGAAATCGGTTGTCACTGCCCGGCCCTCTTCCGGAGTTAGAATTTCTGAGATGTCTCCTCCACATACTGAAAGTCTCTACGAAGGGCTTGCCGACCTTCCAATCCCGGAAGATGTGTCTTTTCAACATGATGTCGGGTTAGAGGAGTTCCATCGTAATCTAGAATTGAGCGAGCCTCTTATTACTAGCGAGGTCGACATTTCTGGTTGGTCGGGGGGAATGCATATTCATACACACTTCACGACACTGCATAACCTTTGACTGTAAACTACCTGATTCGAAGGGTGACTAATTCGATTTTACTTTGCTTTGCAGATACTATGTCTAAACGAGGTTCAATGCTTGGGAGTCTTCGACATGCCCGCAAGTCTTCTTATTATGATTCACGCAGGCGAGAGGGGGATAGAGATTATGATCAGGGACGCCCTGGGCATTATTACCAGGGACGTTCCGTATATTCTAGTCATGAGAGATACGATTCGGACAGGGGCCATAGGCGTCGATCGCGATCGCGCAACCCTCCTCCTTCCAAAGATCCCGTACAACCTCCCGTTCGCGTCCCTCGTGATTCTTCTCGACATGTGTCGGTTTCTCAAGCTTCTAGATCTGAGGTGTCGGCGCCGACAGTTGCGGAGGAACCTCCTACTGAAATCACGGGAGAAGGAGCGATTAGGCTTGCGCAGCTGAAGAGAGAGTTCCCGAATATCTGCTTCGACAATTATGTCTTTCCCCCGAACTTGAAAAGAATCCCACCGGAGGCCGAGCGGTGGGCGCTTGATTATGTGCACGACTTCTACGCACAGTATAAGGTGTGGTATAAGGCAGCTGAAAAAGCATCGGCGCTGGCCTTCGAACGAGCGGCCACCATTGAAAAATTGCAAGCCGAGTTAGCACAAAAAGATCGCATCATACAAGTGCTGAATACTGAGGCTGAATCATCCCGTAAATCTGAAATAGCGGCCACTAAAAAAGCCGATGAAGCCCAGGCAATCATGGAAAGGATGAAACGCGAACAATACGCCACGGTTGAGGACATGGGTCATCGAAACACATTGGTTACTGCAGAGAGGGACGCAGCCCTGAAGGAGTTGAACGAGCTTAAGTCAAAATTCGCCGAAATCGCCAAGGAAAGGGATGATGCGAATAGCGCAGCTCAGGAGGCGTGTGAACAAGCTGTGGTTCTTCGCACCGAAAGGGATGCTGCGGTGGCGAAAGTTCAAGCGGTCGAGTCAGAGGTGGAGGAGAAAGTTCAACAAGCAGAGGCCAGGCTAGAGGCCGATATCGAAGATCTGCTTATAACTTATAACGCCAACGTGTTAAAACACCGAAATTTAGCCTGGCTTCAAGATTATCCTGTTCACCTTCGCAGCGCTTGGGGACGATTGGTCGAGGAAGAGGAGGAAGCGCATACGGGCGAATCGGTTGACCGATTCGAGCTTGAGAACCGGCTATTGACTGAGGATGAAAAGAAGGTCCTTCACGATGCTATCATTGCTCATGAGAAGGAGATGGTGGGTGGTCGTTCCCTGGAAGTTGGAGAGGGATCGGGTGTTGAGCACCATGCGGATGTCACTGAAGTCACCACATTGCCTTTGTCAGTGCCTGTGTCTGCGGTCAGCTTGCCACCTGTTCCTGCTTACGACCCGGAGCAGCCGCACTTATCTCCTATTCATGAGCACACTTCCGAGGTCGTTCAGCCGACTGCGAGTCAAACTGGGGAAGGTATTTCGAAATTATCTCAAGTGTTTTCTAAATAAAGAGTTTTTTTTGAAGAAGTTACTAATAACTTATTGTTTTTGCCTAGTGACGGAGGTTGCGCCGACAGTCATGGCTCAAGAATCAAGCCAAAAGGATAAGGCCATCGCCACCGAGACCACTGCTGTAGCTGCGATATCGACCGAGGCGGCACAGGGGAGTGGTTTATCTCTCGAGGAACAGATGGTGAGCGAGCTGCTCGGTGAGCCGGGCGGTTTCTCCACGGACTTACCGTTTATCATCGCCAGTGATCCTCCGCCGACCTTAAGCTCCTCGATGCAAGCTGCGGATGCCCCCAGCCAAGCCCAAGCGACTCGAGAAGAGGAAATTTTGGCTGAAATCAATGCTGAAATAGAAGCTGCGGGGCACAGTGGTAGCGCCGGTAGCAGCGCGACGTCGCATAGTTCAACACCTGCTAGGGTAGTACCATCGGGTGGCACTATCTCAATTTCCGTCACAGATCCAGTCCCCCCTACTCCTCCGGCGGGAAGCCTCCCTGTAGATTCGAGCTCTGAGGAGGACATCGATATCATGCCCCCAGCCGAAGAGTCACCGCCGAAGAGGAGGCACTCAAAAAGAATTTCGGTCGCTAGTGATTCTGATGAAGAACCACTAATAAGGAAGACGAATGAGAAGAAGAAGTAGACCGGCTTTACAAGTAGATGTTTTGGTGGATAAGTACTTGTTTTTTTTTTTATTAGTAAGCCGTGTATAGATGCAGGTTCGGCTCCTGCTAGTAGGGATTGTTTTTGGGAAAACTTTTTCATATGTAAGCCCTCATTTTTAGTTAGTTGAAATAAACTTTAGTTTCTTTGTTTCAACTCTTGTTTTATTTGTGCTTAAGTACTTGCAGTGTCTTGCTCTCGGTCCGGAGTTCTTGTGGTGTTTTTACCGTTTAAGTAGAGCTCGTTTCATTTGCCACGCCTGAGAATCTTGGTCACAAGTTGCGATTGATGAATGAGTTGAACTTCGGACGTTGTATCACTTCGGTGAGTGATTGACACTTAGCTTTCGTGCCCCCCAGTCTTGGGGAACAACACTTATATTTTTGGCAGTCGATTGCACTTGTTGCAAATCTTAAGCACACATCCGCATTCTAGGGACTTAGGATAATTTGAGATCGATAATCTGCTTTGCACTCCAGGAGTTTGGAGAACTATCGATTGTTTGTAACATCGTTCGCGCTCCGGGAACCTGGAATTAATGTTCATACCACACTTCACGCTTCGGGCACTTGGGGTTGATGTTGATACTTCGGTTCGCACTCCGAGAACTTCGAATTGTTGTTTGTACTCTGACTCACGCTTTGGGAATCTGGAGTTAGCATGGATGCTTCGGTTCGCATTGATGGGTTGGTTCGCACTCCGGGAACCTGGAATAGATGTTTATACTCCGATTCACACTCTGGGAAGTTGGAGTTAGCCGATAGATGGTCAGTCACTCTTATTTGAGCTTTTGAGGAATTTGTTCGCACTCCAGGAACGATGGATTTGATGTTTATACTCCAATTCACGCTCTGGGAAGTTGGAGTCCGTTCGCACTCTAGGAACGAATTACGGAATGTTTATACTCCAATTCACGCTCTGGGAAGTTGGAGTCCGTTCGCGCTCTGGGAACGAATTATGGAATGTTTATACTCCAATTCGCGCTGTGGGAAGTTGGAGTCCGTTCGCACTCTGGGAATGAATTATGGAATGTTTATACTCCAATTCACGTTGTGGGAAGTTGGAGTCGGCTCTCGCTTTGGGAGCAGTGAATTTGTACTCCGGTTCGCGCTCCGGGAACCGAGAGTTGAAGTTTATACTCCAATTCTCACTCTGGGAACTCGGAGTTGGAGGAGGGATTGTCGTGTATCAATCCCTGTGAATGTTAATGTATTGTTCTATCCCCGAGCTCGGGTTTCACTTAGCGAGTGACCGGTCTTATCATAGTCACTCCCTATTTGAATAAATTCCACCGCGCAATGGAACTTAGCTCTCCGTGCGTTGTGATGTTGTATGTCATATTCAGTAAATCACAGCTTTTGCTTGAAGAGACGGCATTTTATTGCTGAAACGAGAAAATATGGCAAAGTCAGTTGCCTTATCACAAATCTAAATCTCGAAATGCTAGAATAAAATGCAAAGAAATAAATTGACAGAAAATAAACGAGTAAAGTTTTCATATGTAGTAGCGACGAAGACTTTCGCTATTCCAAGCTCTCGGCAAGACAAAACCGTCAACCGTTGACAATTTGAACGTGCCATCTCCGAGCTTTTGTGAGATAACATACGGCCCTTCCCAATTTGGCTTCATATGCGAAGGGACCAGATAAACCCTTTTGAGTACGAGGTCGCTAAGTTCGAAGGTTCGCGGACGGACCTTAGCATTATACAGCCGGGCGACTCGACTCCGATATGCGGCTGCCCTCAAATCCGCCTCTTCACGCCTCTCATCCAGTAAATCCAGAGATTGAGCGAGCAATATAGCATTGGTCTTGGGATCATAATACGTCGCAGGATGAGAGCGCACTTCCAATTCGACTGGAATAACGACCTCTGAGCCATATGACAGAGAAAACGGAGTGTGACCAGTTGCAGTTTTGTGAGTTGTTCTATAGGCCCATAATGCCATAGGGAGTTCGTCGACCCACTTGCCTCCGGCCTTTTCCAGTCGTTTCTTCAGTATAGACTTTATAACTTTATTAACAGCTTCGACCTGACCGTTTTCTTGAGGGTGTGCCACTGCGGAAAACTTCTTATTTATGCGAAATCGTTGGCAGAAATTTTTGTACTCGGTACTGTCGAATTGAGCTCCATTATCTGTGATGATAGTATGAGGGAGACCGAATCGGCAGATGATGTTGCGCACCACGAAGTTGATCACTTTCTTCGTTGTGATCGTTGCAAGAGGCTCAGCTTCGGCCCATTTAGTGAAGTAATCAACCGCGACGATGGCGTATTTCGCGCCACCTTTGGCTAGAGGCAACGCTCCAATTATATCGATCCCCCATACTGCGAATGGCCAGGGGCTAACCATTTGGGTTATCTCGGTAGGTGGGGCTCTAGGAATCCGAGCATATTTCTGGCATTTGTCGCATTTTTTGGCGTAGTCTGATGCGTCTCGATTAACGGTAGGCCAGTAATATCCGTATCGGAGTGCCTTCTTGGCGAGTATCTGCCCCCCAATGTGATCGCCACATTCTCCCTCGTGGACATCGTGTAACACTCGTATGATTTCGTCGTGCGCGATACATCGGAGTAGAGGGACAGAGTATCCCCTTCTGTACATAACTCCATTTTGAATGATAAACCGTGAGGCCTTTCGAAGGACCTGCCTCTTCTCACTTCTGCACTCAGGCAGCGTCCCATGTTCAATATAGTCTCGATAGGGGGTCATCCACGACTCCCTATCGGTGGTAGCCTCGAATGCGTGGTTGACCTCATTTTGATCGATGCTCGGGGAAGATAGGGTTTCAACAGGAACAAGCCCCAACTGTTGGGCTTCGCCCGTACTTGCCAACTTCGCCAACGAATCGGCCTTCTGATTGTGCTCCCGAGGAATATAGAAAATGGCATAGTAATCGAAATGATCAAGAATTTCCCTGACTTTAGATAAATAAGCCGCTAGTCTCCGATCCTTAGCTTGATATTCACCTCGGACTTGGCATACGATTAATTGGGAGTCACAATACACCTCCACGGCGACAATTCTCAGGTCGTGGGCCAACTTCAACCCAGTGAGTAAAGCTTCATATTCAGCCTCGTTATTAGTTGCACGGAACTCGAACTTCAGGGCGTAGCATATAGATCGGCCTTCAGGAGTTTGAAGCACTACCCCTGCTCCCGAACACCGTTCATTGGAGGCGCCGTCAGTATATAACTTCCATATGTGTGTAGGGGGTTCGCTACTCTCAGGTAATTCCTCGGGTATAGTGAATTCAGCAACGAAGTCTGCTAGAACTTGACCATGTATGGCCCTTCTTGGAGTATAAGCAATGTCAAACTGGCTCAACTCAATATTCCATTTCAATAGCCTACCAGACGTCTCAGGCGGCGTGAGGACCTGTCGTAACGGCTGGTCGGTGTACACGGTGATAGGATGAGCCTGGAAATATGGACGGAGCTTTCTCGAGGCAACAACTAGACAATATGCCAACTTTTCCAGCTTTGGATAGTTCCTCTCGGCTCCGGTCAACCGCTTACTCACGTAATATACCGGTTTTTGCACTCGATCTTCCTCCCGGATTAATGCCGCACTGATTGCGCTTTCAGATACCGCCAAGTAAAGATATAATTGCTTGTGATCAATAGGCTTCGAAAGAATCGGCGGTGTAGAAAGATGTTGAACCAGTGACTGAAACGTACCTTCACATTCTGCGGTCCATTCGAAGTTTCGTTTCCCTTTTCGGATCAGATCGAAGAAGGGGATGCATTTGTCAGTTGACTTCGAGATGAACCTACTCAATGCAGCGACTTTCCCATTAAGGCTCTGAACTTGCTTTATTGTCCTTGGAGTTTGAAGATTTCTGATGGCCCAAATCTTCTCGGGGTTAGCCTCTATCCCTCGGGCGTTGACGATGAACCCAAGGAATTTTCCGGACGCAACTCCAAAATGGCATTTCAGCGGATTGAGCTTCATCACATATCTCCGGAGGATATCAAACATTGATCCTAAGTCCTTTACATGATCAACAGAATGTCGTGACTTTACTAACATGTCATCTACGTAAACTTCCATGGTCTTCCCAATCTGATCAGAAAACATCCGGTTAACCAAACGTTGATAGGTTGCGCCGGCATTTTTTAACCCAAAAGGCATGACTTTGTAGCAATATAGTCCCAGATCAGTCACAAAGCTCGTATGTTCTTGGTCGGGCACATGCATGGGTATTTGATTGTAGCCCGAGTAAGCGTCCATAAAGGATAACAATTCGTGTTCGGCGGTTGAATCAACAAGCTGATCGATTCGAGGAAGTGGAAAACTGTCCTTCGGGCAGGCCTTGTTCAAATCGGAATAATCGATACACGTTCTCCATTTCCCATTTGGTTTCCGGACAAGTACCGGGTTTGACACCCACTCCGGGTACAAAGCATCTCTAATGAACCCGTTCGTTTTCAACTTATCCACCTCCTCCTTAAGGGCGGCAGATTTCTCTGGATCCATACCACGCCTTTTCTGTTTGACAGGGATATACCGGGGGTCAATGTTCAAAGTGTGGCTCGCGATCTCCGGCGAGATCCCACACATGTCGGAATGCGTCCAGGCGAACACATCAAGATTCGCCCGGAGGAATTCAACCAATTCCTGTTGTGCCCCCTGGCTCAATTGAGACCCAACTTTTAACATTCTCGAATCATCGCCATCATCTTCGATCGGGACACTAATAGTTAGCTCAGCCGGAGAAGCCTGACTTTCTGTAGAGTTTTCATTGCTGTCGTCGTCCCTTGGGTCAAGGTCTTTATGGAATTGGTTGGGGTGCCCGGGCCGAGGCCCGAGCACCAATTGTCAATCATCGGCAGAACTAACGCAAAGAGATTCCTCTGCGCCCTTACCTTTCTCCCTTCGCTGCGCCTCTCGTAGCTCCGCAACATAACAGGCTCTTCCAGCAGCCTGATCTCCATGAATCACACCGATACCACAATCAGTTGGAAATTTCAAAGTCAAACACCACGGGGCGATCGCTGCCCGAAATTCAGCAAGGGCTGGTCGGCCCAGGAATGCGTTGTACGGTGAATGTATGTCCAAAACAACAAATTGCACGATGCGTACTCTTCTGCACTCACCAATCCCCAACTCCACGGGTAACTCCACAACCCCTGTGGGTATATTAGCACTTCCATCGAAGCCGTGAATCCTGGACTAACAGGGCTTCAGATCTTTGGCTTCCATTTTCATCTGATCGTAAGCTCTCTTTAACAAAATATTGACTGAACTCCCACTATCCACCAGTATCCTCTTCATCCAAGCAGGACCAACCTGGGCGGATATAACAAGTGGGTCAATGGTCGGGGCTTCGACCTTGTCTGCATCACGGTTCCGGAACACGATGTCATCTGCCATCGTCTTTTGTTGTTTTGCCGGAGCCCCTTCGTCGTAACTACTGCAACATTCGAAATTCATATGCCTAACCGAGCTAGCATATGACTCCATCTCTTTCCAACTCGTACCTGCCGGATGAGGACCACCACTAACGGTGTTTATCACTAGCCTTCCGCCTGTTCGGGCGGGTTCTTCTTGCCTTGGCTGATTTTGCCGATTGTTCTGGTTCGACGGACCCGCACCGCCAGACTGCGGCGCCTGTACAAATTGATCCAATTTTCTTTCCCTGATCGACTTCTCAATTAAATCCTGCAAGTGTCTGCACTCGTTGGTTTTGTGGCCGTAACTGTCATGAAATCTACAAAACTTGCCTGTTTGAATCTGTCTCTCCGACGACGGCTTCGGAGTAGGCTTCTTGTATTGCATGGCGTTGCAAGTTTGTAGATACACATTCTCCAGCGATGTATTCAGCGGAGTATAATTGTCGAACATAGGGGCCCTACGCCTCGGCCCACGGTTATGATCCCGCCTTCTGTTCTGATTCCCATTATTCTTTGGTTGTGATTGCTTGTTCTGGATATTTAGCTGCACTTTCCCGTAACTCTCTCCTGATTTTTTAACAGCCACATTACTTTGAATCCCCTCTCCACTAGGTCCTGCATCGTCCTGTTTCCTAGACTGCTTCGCGTCCTCGCGCCTCAAGAACTGAGCGGCTTTGGAGTAGAAGCGGTCCAACGACGCAGGAGGTTTTCCTGCTAACCAATTTCCAAAATCCGAGTCAGGGTCAATCCCTTTCATCAACGCCATCAGAATCGAGTTATCATTGGGGTTAGTGATTTCCACACAAGCCTTATGGAATCTTTCCAAATAGTGTCTAAGAGTCTCTCCTGGAGCTTGGGTAACGCTAGATAAAGTGTTGACGTCCTTAGGCCTTGCAACATGCATGCGAAACTGTTCTACGAATTTTCTGGCCAACTGATTGAACGAAGAGATAGAACGGGGTGGCAATCGCGTGAACCACATCGTAGCAATACCTCCCAAAGAGATAGGAAAACTCCTACACTTGACCGCATCGTCTGCTCTAGCGGCGCTCATGGACCATTCATACTTCAATATGTGTTGATTGGGGTCTGAGTTCCCCTCGTACATCGGTAACGCGGGCATTCTAAATCGCCGAGGGGGTTCGGCATACAGAATCTCGTCTGTGAATGGGGTGTGACTCCGGGAGATTCCCCAGTCGTCGTTAGTAAACCCCTGACTTTCACGGATCATCTGCCTGATCATTTCTAGAATATCTGTTACAGCTGCGTTTTGGGCATGTTGAACCAAGGTGTGGTCGGGATCCACAATGCGGGACTGGACCGGATGCTGTCGACGGTCCGGATCTCGCCTCCTTGGTTCGACATTCTCTGGTACATACGGCTCAGGAGTTTGCCGTCGTCGGTGATGGTTCTGATCTGACAAAGTATGGATGTCCGCCCCTGGCTCCGTAGCGATGGTTGCAGGACAGTTGTCGATAGTGTGTTGAGGAGCAGCGCCTCCCCGGGAGGAAGGCCCTGTGTGGAAGCTAGCAGATGGGCCGACTCGTATTTGCCCAACCGTCAATGCCGGAATGTCTCTAGTAGCCTGTGCATAATTCCCGTCCATTCGGGGTCGCGAAGGTCTGCGATGATAATCAGTGGAAGCCGAACTCTCCGTGGAGGACTGGGATGCGTAATCCCTCCTCGACCGCGTACGCTTATGACTGTGTAGCTGGCGGGTTAATTCAGCGTTAGCGCGTAGTTGTTCCGTCAACTGCTGCCGACTCTAGGTCAGCTCCTGGAGCAACGTTTGAAACTCTTGCCGTGTCACCGGTCCAGATGACTCCGAGGGCCCGGCGACGTCTTGGGTAGATGGTAGCTGCTCGGGATCTGGTCTATCCCGGTCTTCCTGTTTACCAAGGTTAGAAGTGGTTCTGGTGCTCACCATTATGAACAGTAAGATTCCTTTCCCTAGACTTCTGCAAATCTGAATAGAATGGAAGGAATTTGAATTCAAAGATCTGGATCTCTCTCTTAGATTTGTTCAATCCGGTATCGATGATAGATCCAACGAGTAGGAGAAAAGCTGGGTTTTCTCGGTGAAAGCACCAAAGTGTTTGCACCAAAATTGGTCACAACACTCTTCGGGAGTCGTTGAAGAGATAACAGTCAAAAGTATGAACTGAATATGAATATTATCTAACAAAAAATCCAATCAACAGTAAAGAAAATGCGTAGACAAACGATTTATAGTGGTTCGGCGTGTTGCCTACGTCCACTGTGAAGTTTTTTGATATTTTATTGATTCTCTTTCAATGTTTACAAGTGGTTATAGCTATCAACAACAAGTTACAACTGGAAATTCGAAATCAGTAGTGAAATTATGATGGAGATATCAATCTGACAGAGTCTGGGCGCTTGAAAGTGAAAAAATCCCGAAGGTCCCCTTTCTGTTGGCTATGGAGCTCTATTTATATGCGTAGGCTGCTGGTATCTTGCTGAAAACTCGGGAGACCACTTCTGGCACGTGAGGGGGCCCACACGTACGGTCTCGGGAAGTTTGGGCCCACTTTTGCATCGGTTCGAACTCCATTCGAACCGATCAAGAATTCATCCAATCGAGGTGAAATTTGGCGAGGACATTCTTCAACATGTATGCTAGCATCTGTGAAAATTTCATGACATTTGGATCAGTAGATTGGGAGATATGATGGGTTAGGGTTCACGGCACGGCTGTTTGGTTCGAACCCATGGTTTCGAAACGATGGTTTCGAATCCATCATGGAACGCGACTTCGTGGTGACGTGGAGCGCAAGTTTCGAATCGATCCGGACTTCGCTCCGTGTTGACCGCTTCGACTCCGCATATCTCGGTGATTTCGAACCGATGGAAGACACGTTGGTTGACCCAGTGGGTTCGAATAAGGCAACACAGGATGGGTTCGAACGTGGCATCATGGATGGGTTCGAACATAACTTCAGGGATGGGTTCGAACGAAGCTTATGGATGGGTTCGAAGCATGCATGTCCGATGGTTTCGAAATGAGGCAGCCGAGTATGGATTCGAATCAGCTACTCTCTGATGGGTTCGAGGTCGAGGCATCCCGAGGGTTTCGAAGGTGATGGTTTCGAACTTGATGGGTTCGAAGTGATGGTTTCGAATGGTGCATGATGATGGGTTCGAAGACACCCATCATGGTGGGTTCGAAACCAGTGTGTTCCCTCCAAGTTGAACCGATCATAACTTGAGCATACGAACTCGGATTGACTTGAAATTTGAAATGCTGACTCCTGTGTCCTTTCTTGCAGTGTCCCATCAATTGTAGCTCATTCTGGACTCGGATAAAATTCAGTGATATCCATGGCGAAAGTAAATACGATCAACCTCTGAGGTGAACGGTCCTTCCTTTTCAATCGCTCTTTTGGTATCGCGGCTTTGCCAAAAAGCGGGATAACACACACATTTCTAAAAGTCGTACGGCACTGTTTCGCCATTTCGGACGGATGTTGCACCTTGCACCGTTGATGTTGCACCCTGTAGATATCGATTATTCGGACGGATCTGCCTCGTTTAGAGTTACGGGAGCCATAACCTATCAAAACGAAGGCCTCGATGAGTTCTACGGCTTTGACAGCTTTCAGCCATCAACGGATAGATTAATGCCCAAAAAGGACAACCCGAATCTCAATCGGGTCTTGTAAGTTTTTTACCCTTCGTTTTTTCGACGCGTGGATTTTTATGGTAAAACAGGATTACCGTGGCCCGTCTTCGACTTTCCATCGTTGGAGAGTGGTGCACCATGGTACTGTTCCGTTTCAAATCCATGCACGCATTTCTAAAAGTCGTACGACACAGTTTCGCCATTTCATACGGATGTTGCACCTTGCACCGTGGATGTTGCACCCTGTAGATATCGATTATTCGGGCGGCCATAACTTCTGGCTCGTTTAGAGTTACGGGAGCCATAACCTGTCAAAACGAAGTCCTCGATGAGTTCTACGGCTTTGACTGCTTTCAGCCGCCAACATATCGATTAATGCCCAAAAAGGACAACCCGAATCTCAATCGGGTCTCGTAAGTTTTTTACCCTTCGTTTTTTCGACACGTGGATTTTTACGGTAAAACAGGATTACGGTTGCTGGCCTTCGATTTACCATCGATGGACAGTGGTGTACCATGGTACTGTTCCGTTTCAAATCCATGCACGCATTTCTAAAAGTCGTACGGCATAGTTTCGCCATTTCGGACGGATGTTGCACCTTGCACCTTGCACCGTGGATGTTGCACCCTGTAGATATCGATTATTCGGACGGCCATAACTTCTGGCTCGTTTAGAGTTACAAAAGCCTTAACCTGTCAAAACGAAGGCCTCGATGAGTTCTACGGCTTTGACTGCTTATGGCCATCAACGGATAGATTAATGCCCAAAAAGGACAACCCGAATCTCAATCGGGTCTCGTAAGTTTTTTACCCTTCGTTTTTTCGACACGTGGATTTTTACGGTATAACAGGATTACCGTGGCTGGCCTTCGATTTACCATTGCTGGAGAGTGGTGCACCATGGTACTGTTCCGTTTCAAATCCATGCACGCATTTCTAAAAGTCATACGTCACTGTTTCGCCATTTCGGACGGATGTTGCACCTTGCACCGTGGATGTTGCACCCTGTAGATATCGATTATTCGGACGGCCATAACTTCTGGCTCGTTTAGATTAACGGGAGCCATAACCTGTCAAATCGAAGACCTAGATGAGTTCTACGGCTTTGACAGCTTTCAGCCGTCAACGGATAGATTAATTCCCAAAAAGGACAACCCGAATCTCAATCGGGTCTCGTAAGTTTTTTACCCTTCGTTTTTTCGACACGTGGATTTTTACGGTAAAACGGGATTACCGTGGCCCGTCTTCGACTTCCCATCGCTGGAGAGTGGTGCACCATGGTATTGTTCCATTTCAATTCCATGTACGCATTTTTAAAAGTCGTACGGCACTGTTTCACCATTTCGGACGGATGTTGCACCATGCACCGTGGATGTTGCACCCTGTAGATTTCGATTATTCAAACGGCCATAACTTCTGGCTCGTTTAGAGTTATGGGAGCCATAACCTGTCAAAACGAAGGCCTCGATGAGTTCTACGGCTTTGACAGGTTTCAGCCGTCAACGGATAGATTAATGCTCAAAAAGGACAACCCGAATCTCAATCGGGTCTCGTAAGTTTTTTACCCTTCGTTTTTTCGACACGTGGATTTTTACGGCAAAACAGGATTACCGTGGCCCGTCTTCGACTTCCCATCGCTGGAGACTGGTGCACCATGGTATTGTTCCGTTTCAAATCCATACACGCATTTCTAATAGTGGTACGGCACAGTTTCGCCATTTCGGACGGATGTTGCACCTTGCACCGTGGATGTTGCACCCTGTAGATATTGATTATTCTGACGGCCATAACTTCTGGCTCGTTTAGAGTTACGGAAGCCATAACCTGTCAAAACGAAGGCCTCGATGATTTCAACGGCTTTGACCACTTTCAGCCGTCAACGGATAGATTAATGCCCAAAAAGGACAACCCGAATCTCAATCAGGACTCGTAAGTTTTTTACCCTCCGTTTTTTCGACACGTGGATTTTTACGGTAAAACGGGATTGCGGTGGCTGGCCTTCGATTTACCATCGCTGGAGAGTGGTGCACCATGGTACTGTTCCGTTTCAAATCCATGCAAGCATTTCTAAAAGTCGTACGGCACTGTTTCGCCATTTCGGACGGATGTTGCACCATGTACCGTGGATGTTGCACCCTATAGATATCGATTATTCGGACGGACACAACTTCTGGCTCGTTTAGAGTTACGGGAGCCATAACCTGTCAAAACGAAGGCCTCGATGAGTTCTGCGGCTTTGACAGCTTTCAGCCGTCAACGGATAGATCAATGCCCAAAAAGGACAACCCGAATCTCAATCGGGACTCGTAAGTTTTTTACCCTTCGTTTTTTCGACACGTGGATTTTTACGGTAAAACAGGAATACCGTGGCTCGTCTTCAACTTCCCATCACTGGAGAGTGGTGCACCATGGTACTGTTCCGTTTCAAATCCATACACGCATTTCTAAAAGTCGTACGGAAATGTTTCACCATTTCGGACGGATGTTGCACCTTGCACCGTGGATGTTGCACCCTGTAGATATCGATTATTCGGACGGCCATAACTTCTGGCTCGTTTAGAGTTACAGGAGCCATAACCGGTCAAAACGAAGGCCTAGATGATTTCAACGGCTTTGACAGCTTTCAGCCGTCAACGGATAGATTAATGCCCAAAAAGGACAACCCGAATCTCAATCGGGCCTCGTAAGTTTTTTACCCTTCGTTTTTTCGACACGTGGATTTTTACGGTAAAATGGGATTATGGTGGCTGGCCTTCGATTTACCATCGCTGGAGAGTGTGCACCATGGCACTGTTCCGTTTCAAATCCATGAACGCATTTCTAAAAGTCGTACGGCACTGTTTTGCCATTTCGGACGGATGTTGCACCTTGCACCGTGGAAGTGGCACCCTGTAGATATCGATTATTCGGACGGACATAACTTCTGGCCCGTTCAGAGTTACAGGAGCCATAACCTGTCAAAACGAAGGCCTCGATGAGTTCTACGGCTTTGATAGCTTTCAGCCATCAACGTATAGATTAATGCCCAAAAAGGACAACCCGAATCTCAATCGGGTCTCGTAAGTTTTTTACCCTTCGTTTTTTTCGACAGGTTGATTTTTACGGTAAAACAGAATTACCGTGGCCCATCTTCGACTTCACATCGCTGGAGGGTGGTGCACCATGGTACTGTTCCGTTTCAAATCCATGCACGCATTTCTAAAAGTCGTACGACACAGTTTCGCCATTTCAGACGGATGTTGCACCTTGCACCGTGGATGTTGCACCCAGTAGATATCGATTATTCGGACGGCCATAACTTCTGACTCGTTTAAAGTTACGGGAGCCATAATATGTCAAAACGAAGGCCTCGATGATTTCTATGGCTTTGACAGCTTTCAGCCGTCAACGGATAGATAAATGCCCAATATGGACAACCCGAATCTCAATCGGGTCTCGTAAGTTTTTTACCCTTTGTTTTTCGACACGTGGAATTTTATGGTAAAACGGGATTACAGTGGCTAGTCTTCGATTTGCCATCGCTGGAGAGTGGTTCACTATGGTACTGTTCCGTTTCAAATCCATGCATGCATTTCTAAAAGTCGTACGTCAATGTTTCGCCATTTCGGACGGATGTTGCACCTTGCACCTGGATGTTGCACCCTGTAGATATCGATTATTCAGACGGCCATAACTTCTGGCTCGTTTAGAGTTACGGGAGCCATAACCTGTCAAAACGAAGGCCTCGATGATTTCAACGGCTTTGACAGCATTCAGCCATCAACGGATAGATTAATGCCCAAAAAGTCCAACCCGAATCTCAATCGGGACTCGTAAGTTTTTTACCCTTCGTTTTTTCGACACGTGGATTTTTACGGTAAAACGGGATTATGGTGGCTGGCCTTCGATTTACCATCGCTGGAGAGTGGTGCACCATGGTACTGTTTCGTTTCAAATCCATGCACGCATTTCTAAAAGTCGTACGGCACTGTTTCGCCATTTCGGACGGATGTTGCACCTTGCACCGTGGATGTTG
This sequence comes from Allium cepa, assembly GCA_030765085.1. Lineage (NCBI taxonomy): Eukaryota > Viridiplantae > Streptophyta > Magnoliopsida > Asparagales > Amaryllidaceae > Allium > Allium cepa. The sequence continues at coordinate 250,216,106 of CM060930.1, forward strand.
CACCCTGTAGATATCGATTATTCGGACGGACATAACTTCTGGCACGTTTAGAGTTACGGGAGCCATAACCTCTCAAAACGAAGGCCTCGATGAGTTCTACGGCTTCGACAGCTTTCAGCCATCAACGGATAGATTAATGCCCAAAAAGGACAACCCGAATCTCAATCGGATCTCGTAAGTTTCTTACCCTTCGTTTTTACGACACGTGGATTTTTACGGTAGAACAGGATTACCGTGGCCCATCTTCGACTTCCCATCGCTGGAGACTGGTGCACCATGGTACTGTTCCGTTTCAAATCCATACACGCATTTCTAAAAGTGGTACGGCACTGTTTCGCAATTTCGGACGGATGTTGCACCTTGCACCGTGGATGTTGCACCCTGTAGATATCGATTATTCGGACGGCCATAACTTCTGGCTCGTTTAGAGTTACGGGAGCCATAACCTGTCAAAACGAAGGCCTCGATGATTTCAACGGCTTTGACAGCTTTCAGCCGTCAACGGATAGATTAATGCCCAAAAAGGACAACCCGAATCTCAATCAGGACTCGTAAGTTTTTTACCCTTCGTTTTTTAGACACGTGGATTTTTACGGTAAAACGGGATTACCGTGGCCCGTCTTTGACTTCCCATCGCTGGAGAGTGGTACACCATGGTACTGTTCCGTTCCAAATCCATGCACGCATTTCTAAAAGTCATACGGCACTGGTTCGCCATTTCGGACGGATGTTGCACCTTGCACCGTGGATGTTGCACCCTGTAGATATCGATTATTCGGACGGACATAACTTCTGGCTCGTTTAGAGTTACGGGAGCCATAACCTGTCAAAACGAAGGCTCGATGAGTTCTGCGGCTTTAAGAGATTTCAGCCGTCAACGGATAGATTAATGCCCAAAAAGGACAACCCAAATCTCAATCGGGACTCGTAAGTTTTTTACCCTTCGTTTTTTCGACACGTGGATTTTTACGGTAAAACAGGATTACCGTGGCCCGTCTTCGACTTTCCATCGCTGGAGAGTGGTGCACCATGGTACTGTTCCGTTTCAAATCCATACACGCGTTTCTAAAAGTCGTACGGCACTGTTTCACCATTTCGGACGGATGTTGCACCTTGCACCGTGGATGTTGCACCCTGTAGATATCGATTATTCGGACGGCCATAACTTCTGGCTCGTTTAGAGTTACGAGAGCCATAACCTGTCAAAACGAAGGCCTCGATGATTTCAACGGCTTTGATTACTTTCAGCCGTCAACGGATAGGTTGATGCCCAAAAAGGACAACCCGAATCTCAATCGGGACTCGTAAGTTTTTTACCCTTCGTTTTTTCGACACGTGGATTTTTACGGCAAAATAGGATTACGGTGGTTGGCCTTCGATTTACCATCGCTGGAGAGTGGTGCACCACGGTACTGTTCCGTTTCAAATCCATGCACGCATTTCTAAAAGTCGTACGGCACTGTTTCGCCATTTCGGACGGATGTTGCACCTTGCACCGTGGATGTTGCACCCTGTAGATATCGATTATTCGGACGGACATAACTTCTGGCTCGTTTAGAGTTACGGGAGCCATAACCTGTCAAAACGAAGGCCTCAATGGGTTCTACGGCTTTGATCGCTTTCAGCCTTCAACGGGTAGATTAATGCCCAAAAAGGACAACCCGAATCTCAATTGGGTCTCGTAAGTTTTTTACCCTTCGTTTTTTCGACACGTGGAATTTTACGGTAAAACGGGATTACGGTGGCCCGCCTTCGATTTGCCATCGCTGGAGAGTGGTGCACCATGGTACTGTTCCGCTTCAAATCCATGCACGCATTTCTAAAAGTCGTACGGCACTGTTTCGCCATTTCGGACGGATGTTGCACCTTGCACCGTGGATGTTGCACCCTGTAGATATCGATTATTCGGACGGCCACAACTTCTGGCTCGTTTAGAGTTACGGGAGCCTCTGTCAAAACGAAGGCCTCGATGAGTTCAACGGCTTTGACAGCTTTCAGCCGTCATCGGATAGATTAATGCCCAAAATGGACAACCCGAATCTCAATCGGGACTTGTAAGTTTTTTACCCTTCGTTTTTTTGACACGTGGATTTTTACGGTAAAACGGGATTACCGTGGCCCGTCTTCGACTTTCCATCGCTGGAGAGTGGTGCACCATGGTACTGTTCCGTTTCAAATCCATGCACGCATTTCTAAAAGTCGTACGGCACCGTTTCGCCATTTCAGACGGATGTTGCACCTTGCACCTTGCACCGTGGATGTTGCACCCTGTTGATATCGATTATTCGGACGGCCATAGCATCTGGCTCGTTTAGAGTTACAAAAGCCATAACTTGTCAAAACGAAGGCGTCGATGAGTTCTACGGCTTTGACAGCTTATGGTCGTCAACGGATAGATTAATGCCCAAAAAGGACAACCCGAATCTCTATCGGGTCTCGTAAGTTTTTTACCCTTCGCTTTTTCGACACGTGGATTTTTACGGTAAAACAGGATTACCGTGGCTGGCCTTCGATTTACCATCGCTGGAGAGTGGTGCACCATGGTACTGTTCCGTTTCAAATCCATGCACGCATTTCTAAAAGTCGTACGGCACTGTTTCGCCATTTCGGACGGATGTTGCACCTTGCACCGTGGATGTTGCACCCTGTAGATATCGATTATTCGGACGGACATAACTTCTGGCTCGTTTAGAGTTACGGGAGCCATAACCTGTCAAAACGAAGGCCTCGATGAGTTCTACGGCTTTGATAGCTTTCAGCCATCAACGGATAGATTAATGCCCAAAAAGGACAACCCGAATCTCAATTGGGTCTCGTAAGTTTTTTACCCTTCGTTTTTTCGACACGTGGAATTTTACGGTAAAACGGGATTACGGTGGCCCGTCTTCGATTTTCCATCCCTGGAGAGTGGTGCACCATGGTACTGTTCCGCTTCAAATCCATGCACGCATTTCTAAAAGTCGTACGGCACTGTTTCGCCATTTCGGACGGATGTTGCACCTTGCACCGTGGATGTTGCACCCTGTAGATATCGATTATTCGGACGGCCATAACTTCTGGCTCGTTTAGAGTTACGGGAGCCTCTGTCAAAACGAAGTCCTCGATGAGTTCAATGGCTTTGACATCTTTCAGCCGTCAGCGGATAGATTAATGCCCAAAAAGGACAACCCGAATCTCAATCGGGACTTGTAAGTTTTTTACCCTTCATTTTTTCGACACGTGGATTTTTACGGTAAAACGGGATTACCGTGGCCCGTCTTCGACTTTCCATCGCTGGAGAGTGGTGCACCATGGTAATGTTCCGTTTCAAATCCATGCACGCATTTCTAAAAGTCGTACGGCACCGTTTCGCCATTTCGGACGGATGTTGCACCTTGCACCGTGGATGTTGCACCCTGTAGATATCGATTATTCGGGCGGCCATAACTTCTGGCTCGTTTAGAGTTACGGGAGCCATAACCTGTCAAAACGAAGGCCTCGATGAGTTCTACGGCTTTGACTGCTTTCAGCCGCCAACATATCGATTAATGCCCAAAAAGGACAACCCGAATCTCAATCGGGTCTCGTAAGTTTTTTACCCTTCGTTTTTTCGACACGTGGATTTTTACGGTAAAACAGGATTACGGTTGCTAGCCTTCGATTTACCATCGATGGACAGTGGTGTACCATGGTACTGTTCCGTTTCAAATCCATGCACGCATTTCTAAAAGTCGTACGGCACAGTTTCGCCATTTCGGACGGATGTTGCACCTTGCACCTTGCACCGTGGATGTTGCACCCTGTAGATATCGATTATTCGGACGGCCATAACTTCTGCCTCGTTTAGAGTTACAAAAGCCTTAACCTGTCAAAACGAAGGCCTCGATGAGTTCTACGGCTTTGACTGCTTATGGCCATCAACGGATAGATTAATGCCCAAAAAGGACAACCCGAATCTCAATCGGGTCTCGTAAGTTTTTTACCCTTCGTTTTTTCGACACGTGGATTTTTACGGTAAAACGGGATTACCGTGGCCCGTCTTCGACTTCCCATTGCTGGAGAGTGGTGCACCATGGTATTGTTCCGTTTCAATTCCATGTACGCATTTTTAAAAGTCATACGGCACTGTTTCACCATTTCGGACGGATGTTGCACCATGAACCGTGGATGTTGCACCCTGTAGATTTCGATTATTCAAACGGCCATAACTTCTGGCTCGTTTAGAGTTATGGGAGCCATAACCTGTCAAAACGAAGGCCTCGATGAGTTCTACGGCTTTGACAGGTTTCAGCCGTCAACGGATAGATTAATGCCCAAAAAGGACAACCCGAATCTCAATCGGGTCTCGTAAGTTTTTTACCCTTCGTTTTTTCGACACGTGGATTTTTACGGTAAAACTGGATTACCGTGGCCCATCTTCGACTTCCCATCGCTAGAGACTGGTGCACCATGGTATTGTTCCGTTTCAAATCCATACACGCATTTCTAATAGTGGTACGGCACAGTTTCGCCATTTCGGACGGATGTTGCACCTTGCACCGTGGATGTTGCACCCTGTAGATATCGATTATTCTGACGGCCATAACTTCTGGCTCGTTTAGAGTTACGGGAGCCATAACCTGTCAAAACGAAGGCCTCGATGATTTCAACGGCTTTGACCACTTTCAGCCGTCACGGATAGATTAATGCCCAAAAAGGACAACCCGAATCTCAATCAGGACTCGTAAGTTTTTTACCCTTCGTTTTTTTGACACGTGGATTTTTACGGTAAAACGGGATTGCGGTGGCTGGCCTTCGATTTACCATCGCTGGAGAGTGGTGCACCATGGTACTGTTCCGTTTCAAATCCATGCACGCATTTCTAAAAGTCGTACGGCACTGTTTCGCCATTTCGGACGGATGTTGCACCATGTACCGTGGATGTTGCACCCTATAGATATCGATTATTCGGACGGACATAACTTCTGGCTTGTTTAGAGTTACGGGAGCCATAACCTGTCAAAACGAAGGCCTCGATGAGTTCTGCGGCTTTGACAACTTTCAGCCGTCATCGGATAGATTAATGCCCAAAAAGGACAACCCGAATCTCAATCGGGACTCGTAAGTTTTTTACCCTTCGTTTTTTCGACACGTGGATTTTTACGGTAAAACAGGATTACCGTGGCCCGTCTTCGACTTCCCATCGCTGGAGAGTGGTGCACCATGGTACTGTTCCGTTTCAAATCCATACACACATTTCTAAAAGTCATACGGAAATGTTTCACCATTTCGGACGGATGTTGCACCTTGCACCGTGGATGTTGCACCCTGTAGATATCGATTATTCGGACGGCCATAACTTCTGGCTCGTTTAGAGTTACGGGAGCCATAACCTGTCAAAACGACGGCCTCGATGATTTCAACGGCTTTGACAGCTTTCAGCCATCAACGGATAAATTAATGCCCAAAAAGGACAACCCGAATCTTAATCGGGTCTCGTAAGTTTTTTACCCTTCGTTTTTTCGACACGTGGATTTTTACGGTAAAACGGGATTATGGTGGCTGGCCTTCGATTTACCATCGCTGGAGAGTGGTGCACCATGGCACTGTTCCGTTTCAAATCCATGAACGCATTTCTAAAAGTCGTACGGCACTGTTTTGCCATTTCGGACGGATGTTGCACCTTGCACCGTCGATGTGGCACCCTGTAGATATCGATTATTCGGACGGACATAACTTCTGGCCCGTTTAGAGTTACGGGAGCCATAACCTGTCAAAACGAAGGCTTCGATGAGTTCTACGGCTTTGACTGCTTTCAGCCATCAACGTATAGATTAATGCCCAAAAAGGACAACCCGAATCTCAATCGGGTCTCGTAAGTTTTTTACCCTTCATTTTTTCGACACGTTGATTTTTACGGTAAAACAGAATTACCGCGGCCCGTCTTCGACTTCACATCGCTGGAGAGTGGTGCACCATGGTACTGTTCCGTTTCAAATCCATGCACGCATTTCTAAAAGTCGTACGACACAGTTTCGCCATTTCAGACGGATGTTGCACCTTGCACCGTGGATGTTGCACCCAGTAGATATCGATTATTCGGACGGCCATAACTTCTGACTCGTTTAAAGTTACGGGAGCCTAATCTGTCAAAACGAAGGCCTCGATGATTTCTATGGCTTTGACAGCTTTCAGCCGTCAACGGATAGATAAATGCCCAAAAGGACAACCCGAATCTCAATCGGGTCTCGTAAGTTTTTTACCCTTTGTTTTTCGACACGTGGAATTTTATGGTAAAACGGGATTACAGTGGCTGGTCTTCGATTTACCATCGCTGGAGAGTGGTGCACTATGGTACTGTTCCGTTTCAAATCCATGCATGCATTTTTAAAAGTCGTACGTCACTGTTTCGCCATTTCGGACGGATGTTGCACCTTGCACCTGGATGTTGCACCCTGTAGATATCGATTATTCAGACGGCCATAACTTCTGGCTCGTTTAGAGTTACGGGAGCCATAACTTGTCAAAACGAAGGCCTCGATGAGTTCTACGGCTTTGAACGATCATCATTTGCCATGAACGGCAGTCGACCGCGAACGGTCCCATCTCATCATTCGCCGCGAACGGCATCGACCGCGAACGGTCCTATTCCATCTTATGCCACGAACGGCACGGACCGCGAACGGTCCCGATTCACTTCAAGCAACATACGATCTCGAACGATCGAAGCATGAATTTGTACGCTCGACCGCGCACGGTCGCACTTCCCCTCGAATGACTCGATCACGAACGATCGTCATTTGAAGTTGAGCGCTTGACCATGAACGACCGCATTTCATCCCGAATGGCTCGATCCCGAACGATCGTCATTTGAGGACATATGAAACTATTGAGTTCTTTGCAGGTTGATGGTCGGATACGAACATCCAACTCAAGGCATTACAAAACACACCTTCCTACAGCAAGGCATGTTTTGGGGGGCAAAGTGTTATCCCGCTTTTTGGCAAAGCCGTGATACCAAAAGATTGGTCGAAAACGGGAAACAGTTCATCTCAGAGATTGGTTATACTTCACTTAGCTATGGATATCGATGAATTTTGCCCGAGTCCGGATCAGGCCACAATTGATAGGACACGACAAGAAAGGTTGTAGGAGCCATCATTTCAAGTTTCAAGTCAATCCGAGTTCGTATGCTCAAGATATGATGGATTCAGTGTGAAGAGAAATAGTCATTGTCTGGTTCGAAACCATGAAGTTCGAACCCATCCTTTTCGAACCCATCCTGTTCGAAACCATCCACGCCCTCTCCTTCGAACCCACCTAGTTCGAACCCATCCACGTCCTTGCCTTCGAAGCCATGGGGTTCGAACCCAAGCCACGTTCGAACCCATCAGCTAGTGCCTGCCTCGACTCCATCGCCTTCGACTCCGTCACCTTCGAATCCACCACAGTGGCCTACCTTCGAATCCATGACTTCACTCGGCCTCACATCCTCACTTCGAACCCATCGAGTGACCCAGTTCGAACCGATCAATTTCGAACCCATAAGGATTCCTGGATTCGAATCAGTCACGTTCGAAACCAGGAACACTTCCTATTTCGAATCCACCGAGTCAATTGGTTTGGATGACGTTTTCGCCGTAGTTCACGGAGTCGAAGCGGTCCATTCGGAGATAAGTTAGGATCGATTCGAAAAATGCGCGCCACGTCACTACAAGCCCACGTGCACTGATGGATTCGAAATCATGGGTTCGAACTCATGGGTTCGAACGACACAGCCAACCGAAAATGCTAATTTCGAACCGAGCATATCTCCTTAACCACACATCCAAATGCAACCAAATTTTCACAGTAGTTTCCATATGAGGTAAAGATTGTTCCTGCCAAGTTTCAGCTCGATTGGACCATTTCTTGATGGGTTCGAAATCACTTCGAACCGATGTCAGATCGAGACGAAACTTGGTGGGGTCGGTCGCGTGGGCCCACTCACGTGCCAGAAGGAGTCTCACGAAGTTTCAGCAAGATCTGGGCCTCCAACGCCTATAAATAGCACCCTGAAGCCTTCAGAAAAGGGGGCTTCGGAGAACCTCTGCCATTGAACGCCAAGACTCTGCCGGATTCAAGTTTAACTGTCAGAATCGTTGTTGTATTCAGATTTCAAAGCAATTGTCAGCTGTAACCCATTGTAATCGATTGAATCGAACAAAGCAATAAAGAGAAACCCTTCAAAGTGGACGTAGGCACGAACGCCGAACCACTATAAATCCTGTGTTTGTGATTGTTGCTTGTGAATTACTGCGATTTGTTCTCTAGAGCTGAATTCTATATTGATTGTTGCTGAGTTCTGTGTTGATTATTATCAAGTTGAGTACGTAAACGGGTGCTTTCGTGATATTGGGTGTTTGTGACCAATTTTGGCGCAAACATTTTGGTGCTTTCACCGAGAAGCTAATTCAGGAGGAAGTTGAATTTGAAAATTCAGGAGTTCAGATCTAGGAATTATGGCAAGACAATCGAGTAGGAGGCCAAGGACTGAGAGAAGTGAGCCACAAGGAAGCCAAGAGGCTTCCTCAGGAGCAAATCAACCATCGATATACATTACTAGGGACGAGATGGAAACTATGATGAATAGGCAAGAGGAAATGATCCAGAGTTTATTCCAACAGATAGGACAGTTTGGAGCACAAAATAGGGAAGCCAATGGAGTCCAGAACGGAGCGGGACCGTCCGGCGTAGCACCAGAGCTAGGGGGCACACATATGGAGAATGTTGACCCAATCTTGGAAAGAGAAAGAGAAGGATCTGCGCAACCTAGGAGTAGTAGAGGAGTGAACGCTCAGTCAAGGGGGCAGATCCCGGAGTTACCTCGTGAACTCGGGGGGCAGGTTGGAAGTAGTGAACAAGGATTACATCTCGGAGACAATAACCGATTAGCAGAGATAGTTAGAAGAGCTTTGAGAGGCGGTATGGTGAACAAAGATTTGGAAGATGTCAATAGAAGTCCTTTTACTTCAGCAATCAGGCAAGCTAGGAACCCGCCTGATTTCAAACTACCATCATTGGATATGTATGACGGGAGAACGGACCCCACGGTCCATCTGACAAAATATATGAGGCATATGGAAGTACTGGGGACATCGGAGGAGGTTATGGCCCGATGTTTTCCATTGTACTTGACAGATATCGCTGCACTATGGTTTAGACAGCTGGAGAACGGATCCATCGGAACATGGAATGGTTTAGTGGAGAGATTTATGAGGCAATTCAGGGTCCATATTACGATACCCAAGAACGTGATGACTCTGGCAACCCTAAAGCAAAAAGCCGGAGAGACCTTGAGAAGTTATTTAGCACGATTTAATGCAGCAGCAGCTTCAGTGGTTAGAGCGGATCCGTCCATGGTGGCAATGGCAGCTGTGTCCGGAATAGCTGACGGCACAGAATTCAAGAATTCATTGACTAAAGATCCACCCATTGATCTGGAGGAATTCTATCATGAAGCAGAAAAGTTTTTACGATTAGAAGATGCGAATGCCGAGAGAGAAGAAGGAGATGGGATAGAAATTTTTGCATTTAGAGACGAAAAGCCTCTTAAAAAAGATTCGGATAAAGGTAAAAGAAAGATTGAGAATGACAGAGACAGATCAAAGCGGCAACGGAGGGAGCCGCGATTCACCACCTACGCTGAGTTGAACGAGAGCCTGGAACGAATTTATCAGGATACCAAAGAATAGATCCCGTATCGTAGGCCAATGCGAAGGGATCCTACTTCTGACGAAAGGAAATCAGATAAGTTCTGTGTATTCCATGAATTAAATGGTCATAACACTAATGATTATAGGCACCTGAAGGACGAGGTGGAAGGGCATGTCAGGAACGGTATGCTACTTCAATATGTAAGGAGACGAGCCCCTGTGGCGGAACCAGAACGACCACCGTCCACATCAGCTAGGGGCGACCCCGAATCAAGGCACCGTATGGTTATCAATTGAGTAAGATAACGATGAACAAGTTGTAAGCTTCCACTAACGCAATTAAATCATTTACACATGTGCGAGATCGCGAACGATCTCCAGACATGCTCTGAATGATCGTTGACCGTTTTGTAGTGGGAACTTACACTTTGACATCCATGCTTTACTTTCATTTCGCTTTAATTTGAACATTTAGACTCTGTTTGTTTGGACAATTGTTTTTGAAGCTCATCCGTGTAATAGATATTTGATTCTGATAACTCTGGAATGGTTAAGCTACTTACACATGCACGGGATCGCGAACGATCCTTAGGCATGCTCTGAGATGGCGATGAACCGCCCTGACAAACGATCCAGGATCTCACCCGAACGTGACCCTGGCATCGATAACACCAAGCCCTCCCGGGCACACACACAATCCGCCTCGAACGGCACCCGACTTCGAACAGTCATAACTCACCATACCTCAATGGCTTGATCGCGAACGGTCGTCACTTGAGGTCCGACATCCGACCACGAACGGTCACAGATTCGCCACGAGCGGCACACGATCGCGAACGATCACTTTTTGCCTTGAACGGCACAGACCGCGAACGGTCGCAGATTTGCCTCAAACGGCACACGATCGCGAACGATCGCTTCCTGCCACGAACGCCATCGATCGCGAACGGTCATGGCTCACCGATTATGAAATCCGACCTCGAACGGTCACCATTCGCCTTGAACGGCACTTGGTCGCGAACGATCATCATTTGCCACGAACGGCAGTCGACCGCGAACGGTCCCATCTCATCATTCGCCGCGAACGGCATCGACCGCGAACGGTCCTATTCCATCTTATGCCACGAACGGCACGGACCGCGAACGGTCCCGATTCACTTCAAGCAGCATACGATCCCGAACGATCGAAGCATGAATTTGTACGCTCGACCGCGCACGGTCGCACTTCCCCTCGAATGACTCGATCACGAACGATCGTCATTTGAAGTTGAGCGCTTGACCATGAACGGCCGCACTTCATCCCGAATGGCTCGATCCCGAACGATCGTCATTTGAGGACATATGAAGCTATTGAGTTCTTTGCAGGTTGATGATCGGATACGAACATCCAACTCAAGGCATTACAAAACACACCTTCCTACAGCAAGGCATGTTTTGGGGGGCAAAGTGTTATCCCGCTTTTTGGCAAAGCCGTGATACCAAAAGATTGGTCGAAAACGGGAAACAGTTCATCTCAGAGATTGGTTATACTTCACTTAGCTATGGATATCGATGAATTTTGCCCGAGTCCGGATCAGGCCACAATTGATAGGACACGACAAGAAAGGTTGTAGGAGCCATCATTTCAAGTTTCAAGTCAATCCGAGTTCGTATGCTCAAGATATGATGGATTCAGTGTGAAGAGAAATAGTCATTGTCTGGTTCGAAACCATGAAGTTCGAACCCATCCTTTTCGAACCCATCCTGTTCGAAACCATCCACGCCCTCTCCTTCGAACCCACCTAGTTCGAACCCATCCACGTCCTTGCCTTCGAAGCCATGGGGTTCGAACCCAAGCCACGTTCGAACCCATCAGCTAGTGCCTGCCTCGACTCCATCGCCTTCGACTCCGTCACCTTCGAATCCACCACAGTGGCCTACCTTCGAATCCATGACTTCACTCGGCCTCACATCCTCACTTCGAACCCATCGAGTGACCCAGTTCGAACCGATCAATTTCGAACCCATAAGGATTCCTGGATTCGAATCAGTCACGTTCGAAACCAGGAACACTTCCTATTTCGAATCCACCGAGTCAATTGGTTTGGATGACGTGTTCGTCGTAGTTCACGGAGTCGAAGCGGTCCATTCGGAGATAAGTTAGGATCGATTCGAAAAATGCGCGCCACGTCACTGCAAGCCCACGTGCACTGATGGATTCGAAATCATGGGTTCGAACTCATGGGTTCGAACGACACAACCAACCGAAAATGCTAATTTCGAACCGAGCATATCTCCTTAACCACACATCCAAATGCAACCAAATTTTCACAGTAGTTTCCATATGAGGTAAAGATTGTTCCTGCCAAGTTACAGCTCGATTGGACCATTTCTTGATGGGTTCGAAATCACTTCGAACCGATGTCAGATCGAGACGAAACTTGGTGGGGTCGGTCGCGTGGGCCCACTCACGTGCCAGAAGGAGTCTCACGAAGTTTCAGCAAGATCTGGGCCTCCAACGCCTATAAATAGCACCCTGAAGCCTTCAGAAAAGGGGGCTTCGGAGAACCTCTGCCATTAAACGCCAAGACTCTGCCGGATTCAAGTTTAACTGTCAGAATCATTGTTGTATTCAGATTTCAAAGCAATTGTCAGCTGTAACCCATTGTAATCGATTGAATCGAACAAAGCAATAAAGAGAAAACCTTCAAAGTGGACGTAGGCACGAACGCCGAACCACTATAAATCCTGTGTTTGTGATTGTTGCTTGTGAATTACTGCGATTTGTTCTCTAGAGCTGAATTCTATATTGATTGTTGCTGAGTTCTGTGTTGATTATTATCAAGTTGAGTACGTAAACGGGTACTTTCGTGATATTGGGTGTTTGTGACCAATTTTGGCGCAAACACACGCATTTCTAAAAGTCGTACGGCACTGTTTCGCCATTTCGGACGGATGTTGCACCTTGCACCGTGGATGTTGCACCCTGTAGATATCGATTATTCGGACGGACATAAATTCTGGCTCGTTTAGAGTTACGGGAGCCATAACCTGTCAAAACGAAGGCCTCAATGAGTTCTACGGCTTTGATTGCTTTCAGCCATCAACGGATAGATTAATGCCCAAAAAGGACAACCCGAATCTCAATTGGGTCTCGTAAGTTTTTTACCCTTCGTTTTTTCGACACGTGGAATTTTACGGTAAAACGGGATTACGGTGGCCCGTCTTCGATTTGCCATCGCTGGAGAGTGGTGCACCATGGTACTGTTCCGCTTCAAATCCATGCACGCATTTCTAAAAGTCGTACGACACTGTTTCGCCATTTCGGACGGATGTTGCACCTTGCACCGTGGATGTTGCACCCTGTAGATATCGATTATTCGGACGGCCACAACTTCTGGCTCGTTTAGAGTTACGGGAGCCTCTGTCAAAACGAAGGCCTCGATGAGTTCAACGGCTTTGACAGCTTCCAGCCGTCAACGGATAGATTAACGCCCAAAAAGGACAACCCGAATCTCAATCGGGACTTGTAAGTTTTTTACCCTTCGTTTTTTTGACACGTGGATTTTTACGGTAAAACGGGATTACCGTGGCCCGTCTTCGACTTTCCATCGCTGGAGAGTGGTGCACCATGGTACTGTTCCGTTTCAAATCCATGCACGCATTTCTAAAAGTCGTACGGCACCGTTTCGCCATTTCAGACAGATGTTGCACCTTGCACCTTGCACCGTGGACGTTGCACCCTGTTGATATCGATTATTCGGACGGCCATAGCATCTGGCTCGTTTAGAGTTACAAAAGCCATAACTTGTCAAAACGAAGGCGTCGATGAGTTCTACGGCTTTGACAGCTTATGGTCGTCAACGGATAGATTAATGCCCAAAAAGGACAACCCGAATCTCTATCGGGTCTCGTAAGTTTTTTACCCTTCGTTTTTTCGACACGTGGATTTTTACGGTAAAACAGGATTACCGTGGCTGGCCTTCGATTTACCATCGCTGGAGAGTGGTGCACCATGGTACTGTTCCGTTTCAAATCCATGCACGCATTTCTAAAAGTCGTACGGCACTGTTTCGCCATTTCGGACAGATGTTGCACCTTGCACCGTGGATGTTGCACCCTGTAGATATCGATTATTCGGACGGACATAACTTCTGGTTCGTTTAGAGTTACGGGAGCCATAACCTGTCAAAACGAAGGCCTCGATGAGTTCTACGGCTTTGATAGCCTTCAGCCATCAACGAATAAATTAATGCCCAAAAAGGACAACCCGAATCTCAATTGGGTCTCGTAAGTTTTTTACCCTTCTTTTTTTCGACACGTGGAATTTTACAGTAAAACGGGATTACGGTGGCCCGTCTTCGATTTGCCATCGCTGAAGAGTGGTGCACCATGGTACTGTTCCACTTCAAATCCATGCACGCATTTCTAAAAGTTGTACGGCACTGTTTCGCCATTTCGGACGGATGTTGCACCTTGCACCGTGGATGTTGCACCCTGTAGATATCGATTATTCGGACGGCCATAACTTCTGGCTCGTTTAGAGTTACGGGAGCCTCTGTCAAAACGAAGGCCTCGATGAGTTCAACGGCTTTGACAGCTTTCAGCCGTCAGCGGATAGATTAATGCCCAAAAAGGACAACCCGAATCTCAATCGGGACTTGTAAGTTTTTTACCCTTTGTTTTTTTGACACGTGGATTTTTACGGTAAAACGGGATTACCGTGGCCCGTCTTCGACTTTCCATTGCTGGAGAGTGGTGCACCATGGTACTGTTCCGTTTCAAATCCATGCACGCATTTCTAAAAGTCGTACGGCACCGTTTCGCCATTTCGGACGGATGTTGCACCTTGCACCTTGCACCGTGGATGTTGCACCCTGTAGATATCGATTATTCGGACGGCCATAGCATCTGGCTCGTTTAGAGTTACAAAAGCCATAACTTTTCAAAACGAAGGCGTCGATGAGTTCTACGGCTTTGACAGCTTATGGTCGTCAACGGATAGATTAATGCCCAAAAAGGACAACCCGAATCTCTATCGGGTCTCGTAAGTTTTTTACCCTTCGTTTTTTCGACACGTGGATTTTTACGATAAAACAGGATTATCGTGGCTGGCCTTCGATTTACCATCGCTGGAGAGTGGTGCACCATGGTACTGTTCCCTTTCAAATCCATGCACGCATTTCTAAAAGTCGTACGGCACTGTTTCGCCATTTCGGACGGATGTTGCACCTTGCACCGTGGATGTTGCACCCTCTAGATATCGATTATTCGGACGGACATTACTTCTGCCTCGTTTAGAGATACGGGAGCCATAACCTGTCAAAATGAAGGCCTCGATGAGTTCTATGGCTTTGACTGCTTTCAGCCGTCAACGGATAGATTAATGCCGAAAAAGGACAACCCGAATCTCAATCGGGACTCGTAAGTTTTTTACCCTTCGTTTTTTCGACACGTGGATTTTTACGGTAAAACAGGATTACGGTGGCTGGTCTTCGGTTTACCATCGCTGGAGAGTGGTACACCATGGTACTGTTCCGTTTCAAATCCATGCATGCATTTCTGAAAGTCGTACGGCACTGTTTCGCCATTTCGGACGGATGTTGCTCCTTGCACCGTGGATGTTGCACCCTGTAGATATCGATTATTCAGACGGCCATAACTTCTGCCTCGTTTAGAGTTACGGGAGCCATAACCTGTTAAAACGAAGGCCTCGATGAGTTCTACGGCTTTGACAGCATTCAGCCGTCAACGGATAGATTAATGCCCAGAAAGGACAACCCGAATCTCAATTGGGTCTCGCAAGTTTTTTACCCTTCGTTTTTTCAACACGTGGATTTTTACGGTAAAACGGGATTACCGTGGCCCGTCTTCGACTTCCCATCACTGGAGAGTGGTGCACCTTGGTACTGTTCCATTTCAAATCGATGCACGCATTTCTAAAAGTCGTACGGCACTGTTTCACCATTTCAGACGGATGTTGCACCATGCACCTTGGATTTTGCACCCTGTAGATATCGATTATTCAAACGGCCATAACTTCTAGCTCGTTTAGAGTTACGGGAGCCATAACCTGTCAAAACGAAGGCCTCGATGAGTTCTACGACTTTGACAGCTTTCAGCCGTCAACGGATAGAGTAATGCCCAAAAAGGACAACCTGAATCTCAATTGGGTCTCGTAAGTTTTTTACCCTTCGTTTTTTCGACACGTGGATTTTTACGGTAAAACAGGATTACCGTGGCCCGTCTTCGACTTCCCATCGCTGGAGAGTGGTGCACCATGGTACTGTTCCATTTCAAATCCATGCACGCATTTCTAAAAGTCGTACGACACTGTTTCGCCATTTCGGACGGATGTTGCACCTTGCACCGTGGATGTTGCACCCTGTAGATATCGATTATTCGGACGGCCATAACTTCTGGCTCGTTTAGAGCTACGGGAGCCATAATCTGTCAAAACGAAGTCCTCGATTAGTTCTATGGCTTTGATAGCTTTCAGCCGTCAACGGATAGATTAATGCCCAAAAAGGACAACCCGAATCTTAATCGGGTCTCGTAAGTTTTTTACCCTTCGTTTTTTCGACACGTGGAATTTTACGGTAAAACGGGATTACGGTGGCTGGTCTTCGATTTTCCATCGCTGGAGAGTGGTGCACTATGGTACTGTTCCGCTTCAAATCCATGCACGCATTTCTAGAAGTCGTACGACACTGTTTCCCAATTTCGGATGGATGTTGCACCTTGCACCGTGGATGTTGCACCCTGTAGATATCGATTATTCGGACGGCCATAACTTCTGGCTCGTTTAGAGTTACGGAAGCCATAACCTGTCAAAACGAAGGCCTCGATGAGTTCAACGGCTTTGACAGCTTTCAGCCGTCAACGGATAGATTAACGCCCAAAAAGGACAACCCGAATCTCAATCGGGTCTCGTAAGTTTTTTACCCTTCGTTTTTTTCGACACGTGGATTTTTACGGTAAAACGGGATTACCGTGGCCCGTCTTCGACTTTCCATCGCTGGAGAGTGGTGCACCATGGTTGTAACGACCCGTATTTTACGTGTTGATAAATCGTAGAATTATTAGGTCGTTAGTATTGTTTATGGCATCCATAGCCTAAGTAGTGTAAAAGATGGCCCATAAGGAAGTTAACTCGGTTGTATAGGGTCCTTAGATCGGCTCTTGGTTAGGTCGTAGATGGTTTTAAGTCGTGAACGACTTAGGATTACTACCTAGCAGTTTATATGGGGTAGCTTGAGTCGTGTAGGAGATAAGTCGGTTGTACGACTTAGTGGTGTTGAGCGACTTAGGGTGTGGCTGAGTCAAGGGGTGTACGGCTTATAGAAGTAACAACCAAGGCATTTTAAGCAAGTTGAGGGATAGGTCGTTAACGAGTTAAGTGATAGGTCGTGGATAGGTTAATAACCTGAGGGCTTAAGTCGTAAGCAACATAAGGAGGTAGCCGGCTTAAGTACTGACCGGTTTAAGAGTTACCGACCTAAGGAGGGTAGGTCGTTTGGGGCGACTTAGTGAATAGCTTAGGTCAACTGTGCCGAGTCATAGGATATGTTGTATGCGACCTAAGTTTGGTTCTGGGTAGATTAGGTCATTGGACGACTTATATGTGTTGAGCCGCGCGTGTTAGGTCGCGTGCATGCTTTAGGTCGCGTGGGTGTTGGGTCGGCACTAGGGCTAAGTCGTTAGGTCGGGGGCTTTTTGAGTCATGTGCAGTTGGGTCGGCCTCTCCGATAAGTCGTAGGTCGTAACTCGCGTGCGTGTTAGGTCGTTAGGAGGTTGAGTCGGCTGTTGTGTTGAGTAGTTAGGTCGGCCTTGGTTTTAGGTCGTGGGTCGGCGACGACTCAAGGGGGACGACCGAGTTAAGGGGATTTCCAGCCTCTAAATAGAGGGGTTTGGCTCACTTTTTGGCACCAGATTTTGAAGCAACGAAGTGCTGCCATTTTGAGAGCTCGACTACAACATTTCTTCACTTCTTTTCTCCACTCTAATCTAGTGTTAACATCCATCCAAGATTGAAGATCAAATCGAAGATCCAAGAGTCAAAGTTGAAGATCTTCATCAAACAAAGAGAGATTTCATCGTTTGAAGCGAGATTTTGCCGGATCAAGCCTTGTTCTTCGCTGTCCAGATCTGGAATTGATTGTTCTTGGGTTGTTTAGGTGATTCGGTGAGTGGTAGTTATCTCTCACACGGACCCAAGGGAGTATATTGGATTGGTGGCTTGTTTATGCGTTAAAGATAGTGATTTCTTGCATTCTTCTTAAGTATGCATGTAGATCTATCATCTATGAAGTTTTGACACCTATTTTGCTACATGATCACTTATGCAAGTTCATTCATCAAGTTGTAGAGATATTGTTCATAATGCATGCTTGTTAGATTGCATGTTAGATTTGGACACTTTATTTACGAAATTGCCATTATTGTTGTAATTGTTTATTTAGATCTTGTTTGAATGATTGATTGCTTGGATTAATGTTTAATTTGATTGATTAGCTGATTGATAATTTGATTTGGACAAGTTGGTCGAGGACGATTCAAAAGCTAAGTGGAAAGGCTCTTGAATGGTGAAAGCTGCCTGTGGCATATGAGGCGGATGTGGAAGCTCATATGAATAGATTTGACGATGATGGACCTTGCCATGAGGCGATAAGGCAAACCATGATGTTGAGATGGGACTTTTCTATGATGCGATGAGGCAAAGCATGATGTTGAGTTGGGACGGGCCATGATGACGTTCCAAGCACGGGTCACGACGACGTGCGAAGCTATGTTGATAACTCGGTGATGCGGTCCGGGTTGGTTGATAATGGTTGGCTCGAGAGGCGCTTGAGATAGTGTGAGAACAGTCGTCGAGGAGGATGACTAGAAGGCTTGGATCATATCGTTATTGAAGGTTCTAGCATGCTCAAAGCAAGAGTACGTTGGGACGGGTCACGATGACGTTCAAGACACGGGTCATGATGACGTGTTAGTACTCTGGGCAGATGCGATAGTCCTAGGCACGGGTCATGATGACGTGCAGAGTTATGTCTAGAACCGGGGTTGCCATTAGCCCTTGATGGACGGCTGAAAGAAGGTGCCGATCATTCAATTAACGGTGAAATCGAGGAAATGATAACAGTGATAGCCAGAGTTATGGATGTTTGGTTGCACCATCATTCGATCTCAAGAGCGGTGTTTTCTGGGTGCTTATCTGATCTTGGTTTAGGCCTTGGGGGTTTGTACTTGGAAAACATCGACCTTGACTCGAGTGATAATTACTTTACTTAAATTGTCTGCTTTGCTATGCTTGTTTATGCTTAGTGGGTCTGGGAGCTATCACTGTAGAATGAGGTGGAGTGGGATGGTTGAGTTCCTATTCCTTTTATCCTTTATGCTCTTTTGGTATGTTTGATAGTTAATTTACTGCTCACTAAGACTGTTGTCTGACTCAAGGTTTTATGTTCAACTCTTACTACATTGGGCTGTTCATCCATGTTGGGATGGGCAGACTATGTAGCAGGTGACAGGTGCTGTTCTTTAGGATCTACGAAGTTGACGACGAAGACGAGCTGGAGGCTAGCATATTAGTTTTCCTACTATATGTACTGGATGTTCCGCTGCTTGTATATGTTTTGAGTGTTTTGTAGTGAGGCTTGATGTATTGATTGTTCAGATGCTTGTATCAAACTTTTATGAAGTCTATATGATGATATTCTGTTATGGGCTTCACTATATACATATATTTCTCTATTGTATTTTGTCCATGCGCTGTGAGTTGTACGATAGTGTTTCTGTTTTATCTTACCCTGACTATCGTCCATGGCTGCCTGGCATGCCTTTCAGCGCACCATTCTCTTGTTTTAGTACGGGAGTCATGGGCGGTCGTCACATTTGGTATCAGAGCTTTGGTTAATCGATTTTAGCCAACGCTCGCTGGCGTAACTACGTATGAGAGACGTAATTGTAATTTTGATGGATGATTACTATATATAATATAGTAGTTTAGAAGGATTTGAACTCCTTATGTTGTTGTTTCTCAAGGTGTTCTAAATCATTCCTTTTTGTAGATATTAAGGATGAGTCGAAGAGAGAGACAAGCTGCTAGAGAAAGCTGTGCTGTTGGGGGAGCTACTGACTATGCTGCAATGTTCGAAGCTATGATGACTTCGATCATGAGAAGGATACCAACTTCAGGACCGTCAGTAGATGTTGGAGTTCAAGTTCAAGCTCCAAGATCAGTGGATTTTGCTAAGTTGTGTAAGGACTATACTGCTCTTGGAGGGAAGGTTTTCTTGGGGACAGAATCAACCATTGAAGTACAGAGATGGATTGATGCTTGTAGAAGGATCTTTGGTGATTTGGGGATTGAGGATGCAACTAAGAGGAAGCTTGCATCAAGACAGCTTCAAGGGAGAGCTTCGGATTGGTGGAATTCTATCACCATTGATACTCCAGAGGAAGAGATTACTTGGGAGCAATTCCAAGTCAGATTTGAAGCTAAGTTCATTTCTACAGCTCAGAAATCTGTTCTGTTTAAGAAGTTTGTGGAGCTCAAGCAAGGTGGGAGACCAGTTCTTGAGTACATTTCGGAGTTTGAATCTTTGTCCAAGTATGCTCAGTCGTATATTGAATCTCCCTACCAGAAGAATGAGAAGTTTGTGACAGGCTTGGACTATTATCTTGGAAGACAGTTGTTGGATCATCTGGACGATCCATTTGAGAAGCTTGTAGAGAAAGCTCTCAGACATGAGAGTTTGTTTCCTAAGGAAGAGTCTGTTGTTGCTGTGACCAAGGAAGAGTCCAAACCACAACAGGTTGGAAACAAGAAAAGGAAGCAGCAGCAACAGAAGGGTAAGGATGGCCAGAAGAAGCCAAAGGGTGAAGTAACCTGCTACAATTGTCGGCAGAAGGGCCATTTCTCTAGGGATTGCAAGAATCCAAAGGTGCAGTTGAAGTGCCACAACTGTGATAAGCTGGGACATATCAAGAAGGACTGTCCAGAACCGAGGAAAGATAAGCAGATTGTGCTAGCTTATGCTTTGGGAGCTGTGCCATCGTCTTCGAAAGCTCCTACTGCTGAGGAGAAGGGGAAGAGTGTGGTGGTTCAAGGTACTCTTTCTATTTGTGGTGTTCCAGTTAGAGTGATGTTTAATACTGGGGCGTCACTTTCGTTTGTTTGTGATGATTTGGTAGGCCGGTTGGGTTTGGAACCGGAAATTGTTGATAGACCATTGGTTGTGACTAATCTAGTTCGGGGTTCGTCTTGTTTGTGTATGGTATGCCGTGGTCTAGTTGTATCGAGTCATGATTGCTCTTTTGTTTGTGATTGTTTCGTTCTGAACTTTGCGGGGTTCGGAATTATTTTGGGTATGGACTGGCTTAAGAAGTATGCGGCAAAGGTTGATTGTGAGAAACTGGAGGTGACAGTCGGGAATGTGGAAGGGAGAAAGGTTGTGATACGATGTAAGCATGAAGAAGGCGTCTTCATGGGCTTCATGTATTCGCTGGTTGTTCCACGGGATGGACTGTCATCGATGCCGGTTGTGAATGGATTTAAGGACGTCTTTGACGTGGTCAAAGGGTTACCGCCGCATAGGGAGATCGAGTTTCGTATCGATCTAGTTGAGGGAGCCAGACCAGTTGTGAAGCCTCTTAGACGGATGGCGCCTAGAGAACAACAAGAGCTGAAGGTGCAGGTTGATGACCTTTTACGGAAAGGATTCATTCGGCATAGTGTGTCCGAATGGGGTGCACCAGTTGTATTCGCAACCAAAGCGGATGGATCGTTGAGGTTGTGTGTGGATTATCGTGAGCTGAATAAGGTGACTAAAAAGAACAAGTATCCATTGCCGAGAATAGATGACTTGTTTGATCAGCTTCACGAGGCTAAGGTGTTTTCTCAGATGGATTTGGCAACGGGATTTCACCAATTGAGAGTGGCTAAGGATAGTGTGCCAAAGACTGCTTTTAGGACACCATCCGAATTTTATGAGTGGTTGGTAATGCCGTTTGGATTGACTAACGCACCAGCATATTTTGCGGATCTTATGAATAGGGTGTTCAGAGATCAGTTGAACAAGTTTGTACTTGTGTTCGTGGATGATATTCTGATTTATTCCAGAACTGAGGCAGAGCACAAGACACACTTGCGTATTGTTTTGGAAATCTTGCGGAAACATCAGCTGAAGGCTAAGTTTTCGAAGTGTTACTTCTGGAAGAGTGAAGTGAGGTTCTTAGGCCATGTTATTTCTGGAAATGGAATAGCGGTTGATCCCGCTATGGTGGCAGCAATCCAGGATTGGGTTAGACCTAAGAATGCATCTGATGTGAGAAGTTTTCTTGAATTAGCTAGATATTATCGTCGGTTTATCAAAGACTTTTCCAAGATAGCAGCACCGTTAACAGGATTGACGAAAAAGAACCAAGTGTTCAGATGGGATGATAAGTGTCAGCAAGCTTTCGTAATCCTGAAAGAGCGACTGACAAGTACCCCTGTTTTGACTATTCCAAGTGGGAATGATGAAATGGTGGTTTACACTGATGCATGTGGTACTGGACTTGGAGCAGTGCTAATGCAAAAGGATAAAGTTGTTGCGTATGCAAGTCGACAACTGAAGCCGCATGAAAGGAATTACCCGACTCATGATTTGGATTAAGCGGCAATTGTTTTTGCTCTGAAGATGTGGAGACATTATCTATTGGGAGTGTTATCCCGCTTTTCGGCATAGCCGCGATACCAAAAGATCGATCGAAAACGAAGGACAGTTCGCCTCAGAGGTTGATCGTACTTCCTTTCGCCATGGATATCACTGAATTTTATCCGAGTCCAGATTGAGCTACAATTGATGGGACACGGCAAGAAAGACCACAGGAGTCAGCGTTTCAAATTTCAAGTCAATCCGAGTTCGCATGCTCAAGCTATGATCGGTTCAACTTGGAGGGAACATGCTGGTTTCAAACCCACCATGATGGGTGTCTTCGAACCCATCATCATGCACCACTCAAAACCATCACGTTCGAACCGAAGGACATCGAACCCATCGGTTTCGAAACCATCAAAGCGCCTCACCTTCGACTCCATTACCTTCGACTCCATCGTGTTCGAATCCATATTCCCCGTATCCATGGAGGGGTTGCAGAGCTCATATGCATCCAAGGAACACAAGTTCGAACCCATCACAGAAGCCATGCTTCGAACCCATCACAGAGGCCTTCTTCAAACCCATCCTGTGTAACTTCGTTCGAACCCACTGGGTCAACCTACCACGATGACGTGTCTTCCATCGGTTCGAATGCGCCGAGATACATGGAGTCGAAGCGATCAACACGGAGTGAAGTCCGGATCGATTCGAAGTTTGCGCTCCACGTCACCACGAAGCCGCGTGCCATGATGGATTCGAAACCATCGTTTCGAATACATGGGTTCGAACCAGACAGCTATGCCAAAAACCCAATTTCGAATCCATCATATCTCCTAACCTATTGATCCAAATGCCACGAAATTTTCAATGAAGCTTGTGTACGTGTTGAAGAATGTCCACGCCAAATTTCACCTCGATTGGATGAATTCTTGATCGGTTCGAATGGAGTTCGAACCGATGCCAAAGTGGGCCCAAACTTCCTGAGACCGTGCGTGTGGGCCCCCTCACGTGCCAGACGTGGTCTCCCGAGTTTTCAGCGAGATACCAGCAGCCTACGCCTATAAATAGAGCCCCAGGGCCAACAGAAAAGGGATCTTCTTGATCTTTTGACTCTGAGACGCCCAGACTCTGCCGGATCAAGATCTCCATCATCCTATATCATAACTTGATTGTTGATTTCAAATTTCCAGTTGTAACTTGCTGTTGATCGCTGTAACAACCTGTAAACATTGAAAGAGAATCAATAAAATATCAAAAAACTTCACAGTGGACGTAGGCAACATGCTGAACCACTATAAATCGATTGTCTACGCATTTTCTTTACTGTTGATTGGAGTTTTTGTTAGATAATATCTGTTTTGAACTTGCATTCTTGACTATTATCTCTTCAACGACTCCCGAAGAGTGTTGTGCCCAATTTTGACGCAAACACTTTGGTGCTTTCACTAAGAAAACCCATATTTTCTCCTGCTCGTTGGATCTGTCATCGATACCGGATTGAATAAATCTAAGAGAGAGATCCAGATCGTTAAATCCAACTTCCTTCCCTTCTATTCAGATTTTCATAAAGTCTAGGAAAGGAAGTCAACTCTAAAGATGGTTAGCACAAGAACCACCTCGAACGCCGTCAATCAAGAAGGACAAGATAGACAGAATCCTGCCTCTCTACCTCCACCTAATCAAGATGTCGCTGGGCACTCAGAACCATCGGGTCCGGTTACCCGACAAGAATTGCAGTTGTTACTTCAAGAGCTGACCCAGAGTCGGCGGCAACTAGAAGAACAGCTACGCGCTAACGCAGAGCTAATCAACAAGCTGGATCGCCAAAAAAGAAAAAGATCCATGAGAGATCGTGCTTCTTGCTCTTCCAACGAAAGTTCTTCATCTTCTGTTTATCATAACCGACCTCCGCGACCCCGGTTAGATGGGAGTCGTATGCCACCCGCTGGAAACCAACCGACATTGACCGTTGGACAAATAAGAGTTGGTCCGTCAGCCAGTTTCCAAACCGGGCCCTCCTCCCGAGGGGGCGCCGTTCCTCATCACGCCGCAGAATACCGCACCACTAGCGTTGCGGCTGAACCAGGGGTCGACGCTCAAGACCAGTAGGACCTAGACCGTCGTCATAGCGGCCGTACTCCTGAACCGTACGTCCCAGAGGACTATGAGCCGAGAAGGCAAGATGTGAACCGTCGACGATATCCGGTTCAAACCCAAAGTATGGAACGTGACCACACTCCGGCGCAAATGTCGGATCTTTCAACTATGATACGTCAGATGATCCGTGAGAGTCAGGGGTTCAAAAACGACGATTGGGGAATTTCCCGAAGTCACACCCCATTTACGGACGATATTCTTAATGCTGAACCCCCACGGCGATTCCCAATGCCCATTCTGCCCATGTATGAGGGAAACTCCGATCCCAACCAACATATTCTAAAATATGAATGGTCGATGACTGCTGCCAGAGCCGACGACGCTGTGAAATGTCGTAGTTTCCCCATATCCTTGGGGGGCATCGCCACCATGTGGTTCACCCGATTGCCTCCTCGATCCATCTCCTCATTCGACCAGCTGGCCACAAAATTCATTGAGCAATTCCGCATGCACGTCGCAAGGCCGAAAGATGTCAACACTCTATCTAGTGTCACACAAGCTCCCGGAGAGACACTCAGACACTACTTAGAAAGATTCCATACTGCATGTGCAGAGATTAGTAATCCAAACGATAACTCCATCCATATGGCGTTAACTAAGGGGATCGACCCCGATTTTGAATTTGGCAATTGGCTAGCTGGGAAACCACCTGCGTCATTGGACCGTTTCCATGCCAAAGCAGCTCAATTCCTGAGACGGGAAGACGTGAAACAGTCTAGGAAGCAAACTGACGCAGGACCAAATGCGGGAGGAACCCAAAGCAATGTTGCAATAAAATAGTCCAGCGAGAGCTCTGGAAAAGTTCAGTTGAACATTAAAAATAAACAAGCTCGGCGAGGAGAGAGCGTGAATCAACTTAAAAAACAAGATCAAAATCGCGGCCCGCAACGCAAAAATCCGAAGTTCGACAGTTATACTCCTTTGAATATTTCATTGGAGGACTTGTATTTGCGGACCCGTAATGCAATTCAATATGAAAAACCTGCTCCAAGACCGTCGTCGGAGAGACAAATCCAGACGGGAAAATTTTGCAGGTTCCATAAAGGCTACGGGCACGATACGAACGAATGTCGTCGCTTACATGATCTTGTTGAAAAACTGGTCAGGGAAGGGAAACTGGAACAGTTTGTGCGGACACCGCAGCCCGGAGATGCGGGCCCATCCAATCCAATCAATGAACCCAATCGACCGAGGCAGGAGGACTCGACTTGTCCCCGTGGGAGATTGGTGATAAACGCCATCAGTGGCGGGCCTACTCATTCAGAAGCCTGGAACGAAGAAGAACCTCGTCACTGTCACACATGACAGGCTCCTTCAATCCCTGAATACTTTACAATTTCTTTTACGTTCTGAATTTTGAATTTGTAATAAGGCACTGATTTTGCCACATTTTCTCATTTCAGCAAATAAAATGCTATCTCTTCAAGCTAAAGCTGTGATTCACCGAATGCAACATTCAACAATCACGACACACGAAGAGCTAAGTTCCATCGAACAATGGAATTTATTCAAATAGCGAGTGACTGCGTTACAACCGGCCACTCACTAAGTGAAACCCCAGCTCGAGGGCAATCCAACACATCGAAGGCTGAACTGGACCAACACACGTCAGTCCATTCAATAATTCGTTCCCAGAGTGCGAATGGGCTCCAACTTCCCACAGCGCGAATTGGAGTATAAACGTTTAAAAATTCGTTCCCAGAGTGCGAACGGACTCCAACTTCCCGCAGCGTGAATTGGAGTATAAACGTTTAACAATTCGTTCCCAAAGCGCGAACGAACTCCAACTTCCCACAGCGCGAATTGGAGTATAAACATTTAACAATTCGTTCCCAGAGTGCGAACGGACTCCAAATTCCCGGAGCGCGAATTGGAGTATAAACATTTAATGATTCGTTCCCGGAGTGCGAACGGACTCCAACCTCCCGCAGCGCGAATTGGAGTATAAACATTTAACAATTCGTTCCCAGAGTGCAAACGGACTCCAAATTCCCGGAGCGCGAATTGGAGTATAAACATTTAACGATTCGTTCCCGGAGTGCAAACGGACTCCAACTTCCCACAGCGTGAATTGGAGTATAAACATTTAACAATTCGTTCCCAGAGCGCAAACGGGCTCCAAATTCTCGGAGCGCGAATTGGAGTATAAACATTCAATAATTCGTTCCCACTGCGCGAACCAACCCATCAATGAGGACTCCAAATTCCCAGAGTGTGAATTGGAGTATAAACATCAATTCAAAGTTCCCGGAGTGTGAACCGAAGTATCAACACCAACTCCATGATCCCCAAAACATGAATTGGGGTATAAACATAAGTTACGGGTTCCCGGAGCGCGAACCGAAGCATCCGTGCAAACTCCAGATTCCCGAAGTGCGAGTTGGAGTATAAACGTCAATTCCGGGTTCCTGAAGTACGAACCCAAACATATATGTTTTATCCAAGTTCCCGGCGTGTGAATTGGAGCACAAACACCAAGTCAAAGTTCCCGTAGTGCGAACTAAAGTGTTAATACTAACTCCGAGTTAGTAGAGTGCAAGTTGGAATGTGAACATCATTCCCAAGTTCCCGGAGCGTGAACCACGTTACAAGCATCAATAACTCTCGAATTCCTGGAATGCAAACCAAGTTATCGATCCCAAATTATTCTAAGTCCCCGGAATGCGGACGTGTGCTCAAGACTTGCAACAAGTGCGATCAACCACCAAAAGTACAAGTGTTGTTCCCCAAAACTGGGGGGCACGAAAGCTAAATATTAAACACTAACCGAAGTGATACAACGTCCGAAGCTCAACTCATTCATCAATCGCAACCTGTGACCAAGATTTTCAGGCTTGGCGAATGAGACGAACTCTACTTAAATGGTAACAACACCACAAGTATACCGGACCGAAAACAAGGCACTGCAAGTACTTAAGCACAAATAAAACAAGAGTTGAAACAAAGAAATAAAATTTTATTTCAACTAACTTAAAACAAGGACTTACACGCAGATAAGTTCTTCCAAAAAAAATGCCTACTAGCAGGGGCCGAACTTGCATCTATACACGACCTACTGACAAAAAACGAAGACAAGTACCTATCTACAAAAACACCTACTTGAGAAGCCGATTTATTTCTTCTTTTTCGTCCTTCTTACTAGTGGTACATCATCAGTGTCACTAGGGACAGAAATTCTTTGTTTTGAATGTCTCCTCTCCGGCGGCGGCTCTTCGGCTGGAGGCATGATGTCAATATCCTCCTCGGAGCTTGAGTCTGCATGGAGGCTTCCTGCCGGAGGAGCAGGGGGGACTGGATCCGTAACGGAAGTTGAGACCGTGCCACCCGATGGTGCTACCATAGCAGGTGCTGGACTCTGCGCCGCCGTGCTGCCACCGACGGTACCGCTATGCCCCGCAGCCTCTATTTCGGCGTTGATCTCAGCCAAAATTTTCTCATCACGAGTCGCATGGGCTTGGCTGGGGGCATCTACGGCCAGCATCGAAGAACTTGAGGACGGTGGGAGGCTACTAACGATGATAAATGGCAAGTCAGAGAAAGAACCACCCTACTCACCGAGCAGTTCGCTCACCATTTGTTCGTCAGCAGATAAGGATCCCCCCTGCGTCATCTCAGCAGATACCGCGGTTACAACAGTACTCTCGGTAGCAATGGCCTTATCTCCTCTACTTGATTCTTGAGCCACAACAGTCGGCGCAACTCCAGTCACTAGGCAAAAAATAAGAAGTTATTAAAAACTGCTACAAAACAAACACTCTATTTAGAAAACGCTTGAGATAACTTCGGAATACCTTCCCCAGTTTGGTTCGCAGACGGCTGAACGGCCTCGGTAGTATGCTCATGAATAGGAGATAAGCGCGGCTGTTCTGGGTCGTAAGCAGGAACAGGTTGCAAACTGACCACAGATACAGGCACCGACGAAGATGGTGTGGTGACTTCAGTGACAGCAGAATGGTGCTCAACGCCTGACCCCTCTCCGACTTCCAGGGAACGACCACCGATCATTTCCTTCTCATGAGCGATGATAGCGTCATGAAGAACCTTCTTCTCATCGTCTGTGAGCAGCCGATTCTCAAGTTCGAATCGATCGACCGCTTCACCTGGGCGCGCTTCCTCTTCCTCCTCAACCAATCGGTCCCAGACGCTATGAAGGTGAACTGGATAGTCTTGAAGCCAGGCCAAGTTTCTGTGCTTCAACACATTGGCGTTGTAAGTTATGAGCAAATCTTCGATATCGTCCTCTAGCCTGGCCTCTGCATGTTGAACCTTCTCCTCCACCTCTGCTTCGACCGCCTGAACTTTGGCCACGGCCACATCTCTTTCAGTGCGAAGCACTACGGCTTGCTCTCAGGCTTCTTGCGCCGTGTTATGCGCGTCATCTCTATCTTTAATAATCTCGGCAAATTTGGCCTTGAGCTCATTAAGTTCTTTTAACGCCGCATCCCGCTCAGCAGTGACGACAGTGTTCCGGTGGCCCATGTCTTCCACCGTAACATAGTGCTCCTTTTTCATTCTATCCATGGCTGCTTGAGCTTCGTCGACCTTTGTAAGAGCCTCCATCTCTGATTTTCGAGACGATTCAGCCTCGGTATTCAGCAATTGTATGATGCGGTCTCTTTGAGCCAAATCGGTTTGAAGCTTTTCAATGGTAGCCGCTCGTTCGAAGGCCAACACCGATGCCTTATCGGCCGCCCTATACGACGCCTTGTATTGGGCGTAAAAGTCATGCATATAGTCGAGCGCTAACCGCTCGGCCTCCGGCGGGATTCTTTTCAGGTTCGGAGGAAAGATGTAGTTATCGAAACAAATATTCGGGAACTCCCTCTTTAATTGCGCAAGTCTAATTGCCCCTTCTCCCGAGATCTCTGTAGGAGGCTTCTCTGCGACTATCGGGGTCATCGCCTCGGATCGGGAAGGTTGAGAAACCGACGTATATCGAGAAGACTCGGAAGGATGAGGGACATGAGCAGGAGGTTGTACGGGATCTCTGGAAGGAGGAGGGGTATGCGACCGCGATCGACGCTTATAGCCCATGTCCGTGTCATATCTCTCGTGACTAGAATACCCAGAACGTCCCTGGTCATAATGCCCAGAACGCCCCTGATCATAACCTCTATCCCCTTCTCGTCTGTGCGAGTCGTAATATGAAGGCTTGCGGGCATGAAGAAGACTCCCAAGCATTGAACCGCGCTTAAACATGATATCTGCGAAGCAAGATAAAATAGAATTAATCACCTTTCAAAACAGGTAGTTTATAGTCAAAGGTTATGTAGTGTCGTGAAATGTGTATGAATATGCATTCCCCCCGACCAACCGGAAGTGTCGACCGCGCTAGTAATAAGAGGCATGTTCAACTCTAGAGTGCGATGGAATTCCTCTAACCCGGCATCATGTTGAAAAGACACATCGTCCGGGATTGGAAGATCGGCAAGCCCTTCAAAAAGATTTTCAGTTCTCGGAGGAGACGTCTCCGAGATTCTAACTCCGGGAGCAGAACGAGCCGTGACAACCGATTTCCATCTCCCCTTCTTACTTGACTTAACCATGGCCGCCTTGCCTTTTCTCTGCTCCGCGACATCCGGAACTGCGTCCGTAGGCTCGGTCAGCGGCTCATCATCGGTGTGGGTTCTTTCGGAGTCAGCTTCCTCAGCTGTAGTAAATCTGGGTTTCTTGTGCTTGACTCGTTTTTTCGAGACGACCCTTAGTGCCACCTCGATGCTTATGCTCTGCCCTTGTGCGATCAAACCGCAGGCTCGGAGATTCCTATCCGTCAATAACACATCGATATCCCTAACTCCAACCGGGACTTCTCGAAGCGCTCGTACCATCTCCCTAAAGTGCTCACCCTTAGGTCGCTGGATCACCGCCGTAAAAAAGAATAAAATATAAGTTCCACTTCGGCTGCAATTGCCGTAGTAATTATTTACGAACTCAACTATACTCACGTCTGAATAGCCATCGTCGGGCAAATCCAAGAGGATATCTGACATAAAACCATTCTGTCCTATAATAACTCAACCTGGTCCAAGACCTGGTAACCACATGGCAATTTCTCACCGCTTCCAGGAATGTGAAGGAGGGGTAATCACCCCGAGTTTTGAAATTGAACAAGTATCTGATCTCAATTGGGAGCGGTGGTCGATGGAGATATTCCATAAATGCAATGAACAAGCTATTGATCGACGCATATCCGTTCGGGTGCAGCTGAGATGGGGCGATCCTCAAAAACGACAATACTACCCTTATATACTCGTTGAACGGAGGAAGTGTCCCGGCCGCGCACGCGTGGCGGTTAAATGCCATATATCCCTCCGGCAGATTATGCGGTCTATCATTCGGCCCCGGCATTAGCACATCATCCAGCGACAGTCCATGTCTCAAACATATTCTCCCCAACATGTCTTCAGAGATATTGGACGGAACGGAATCTGATGGATTGGCAATGAACGACGCATCGGGAAGTTCATCCGGGGCTGGACCAATAATGTCAGGATCAATATCCGGAATCTCTAGCCTCGGAGAGACTGTAACTTGAGTCTCCTGCTGCTGTGAAGTTGACGATTCCATAACTAGCTAACTCACGAGAAACCATCGTTAGACGACAAAAACCCGTGCGTTCCCCAGTGTAGCGTGTATGAGTGTGTGTTGTGCAGTGACATGCATTACTTGAATAAATGTTGCAGAGTTAAAGAAATATGCAAACGACAAGGCTACGGAGTCCAGCTATAATGACCGTCATCGTTGACCGTCATCACCAATCCGTTTCCATGATGGAAGTTGGTTCGGGTAGAAGTTGTTATAGTTCCATCGACGAGCTTCAAAAGGTAGTCAAGTATGCAGTTTAATATTCAAGTCCAAATATGCAGGAATGAAGCTCGTCGGAGTTATGCTTGGAAAATTTCAAATTTTGGTATCCATCATATAGGGTTCGAAACCATCACAGGGACTTCGTTCGAACCCAACCGAACATCTCTTCTTTCGAACCCATCCTGACGCGCTTCGAACCGATAAGCAGATGACAAGTTCGAACCGATAAGGAAACCTCAACTCCGCATCATTCACGTTCGAACCGATCCACTTCGTATCGATACGAAGTTGTGGACTTCGAAATGATAGCCTATGGGTTCGAACCCATCGGTTCGAATGGACCCCTCGAATCCCTCAATCGGGGCGAACTGCGCATCCCAACGAGGACATTCCAAGGATCGATTCGAAATCCAATAAAAAGACGCCACCGTCATCGAGTCGAACTCGAGCCCACGCATCGGTTCGAATCCCTCCCAAAAAAGATCTGGTTTTGCCAATCTCGAGGCTACGCAATCGATAAAAAGAAACGGGTTCGAAATAACTTTGCCGTTTGAATCCGGGGCTAATTACCTAGTTTGAATGATGAATTCGAGAAATTGAAGATTCGGATCTTGAATGATTCGAAAGCACGACACAGTGTTTTCTCTTTTGGAGCTCCGAAACGATGAAGAGCACAGTAAAAAGCAAGCAAGAGTAAAAGTAAAAAGTGAAAAAATGCCGAGGTCTTTGCTATTTATATGGGGGGTTGGAGATGACTGGGTCGATTCGCGTTCCGGTAGACTTGACCAATTACAACAGGTCAGAATGCAGAACCACTTCGAAATCCACTTTTGAACCCATACGTTTGAGGCTCCATCGTGTGAAGCACACGGACCACTGCCACGAACGAAAGTCTCGAAACCATCCTTTCACATCGGTTCGAATGTCAGTTTCGAACCCATCACAACACAAGTATACTCCACCCTTTCAGACCGGTTCGAATGTCAATTTCGAATCCATCATAGCAGCAAGCGTACCGCGTCCATACAAACGTGGATTTCGAACCCATCAATGCTCGAACGCATCGGTTCGAAACATTACGCTCGCGCAATACAAATTCGATCCCTTTAACCTTCTACATCGGTTCAGGAGAGGATCGATACGAAGGAACCTTTCAAAACAACCACCAAGCGTTGTCTCAATTCAAATTTCAAAATCGGTTCAGGAGAGAATCGATATGAAATTATATAGCAAACCAAACTGACAACGACTCGTGGACGCACGACGTTAACAAGGGTCAAATTAACATATGCGCATACATGTCGGACTAACATTCGATTTTGAATATTCACAGGGATCAAACACTCATCCTGTTACAAATGCGACAGCCAAGGGATAAGCACTATTATACAGCAATCAATCATATCAACGCAAGGTTACAGCAGTATAGCATACGAGTTTCGACAAAAAAAAAAGCAATGACTGTTCAGAGAAAAATGGCAGCTATTCAAAGCACGTCATGTTCCCACAAGGCGTACTTTGGGGGGCAAAATGTTATCCCGCTTTTCGGCAAAGCCGCGATACCAAAAGATCGATCGAAAATGAAGGACAGTTCGCCTCAGAGGTTGATCCTACTTCCTTTCGCCATGGGTATCACTGAATTTTATCCGAGTCCAGATTGAGCTACAATTGATGGGACACGGCAAGAAAGACAACAGGAGTCAGCGTTTCAAATTTCAAGTCAATCCGAGTTCGCATGCTCAAGCTATGATCGGTTCAACTTGGAGGGAACATGCTGGTTTCGAACCCACCATGATGGGTGTCTTCGAACCCATCATCATGCACCATGTTATCCCGCTTTTTGGCAAAGCCGTGATACCAAAAGATTGGCCGAAAACGAAAGACAGTTCGTCTCAGAGATTGGTCATACTTCACTTTGCTGTGGATATCGACGAATTTTGTCCGAGTCCGGAACGGGCCACCATTGATAGGATATGACAAGAGAGGTCGTAGGAGTCATCATTTCAAATTTCAAGACAATCCGAGTTCGTATGCTCGAGATATGATGGATCCAATTTAAGAAAAGTAGTCATTGTCTGGTTCGAAACCGTCACCTTCGAACCCATCCAATACCCCTACCTCGAAACCATCGGCTTGTTGAGAGGACGCCCGTTTCGAACCGATGGAGTTCGAACCCATCAGTAACCCCTCTATTCGAACCCATCAGTCTGCACATACTTCGAATCGAACGAGTTCGAACCGATCAGGCGTGATGATTGTTCGCTTCGAACCCAACGGTTCGAACCCATCAGAAAGGCATCGCCTCAACAAGTTCGAACCCATCAAGCTTCGTGTACTTCGAACCGATCAGTTCGTACCCATCACCTGAGCGCTGTTTCATTTGTCCGGAGCACTTCGAACCCATCACCATGTACCCTACTTCGTATCGATCAACCTCGCCTCCATCAAAAATGTCAGATCGTTCTTTCGTATCCATGAATTCTGCCATGTTCGAATCCACTCGGCTCGCCTTGATCCCCTTCGTATTGATCCATTTCGAATCCATTGATGCGAGCTGGGTCGCGGCGCACGATACGAACGAGGCGAAATCCATGGGTGCGAAGCGGTCAACTCGGAGATAAAGTAGGGTCGATTCGAGAGATACGCGCCACGTCACTGTAGAATCACGTGCGTCCATGGGTTCGAAGTCGTGGTTTCGAAGTGATCGGTTCGAACTCCACAGCCAACCGAGAATCCCCATTTCGAACCGAGTATATCTCCTCAACCACACATCCAAATGCAACCAAATTTTCACAGTAGCTTCCATATGAGGTAAAGATTGTCCCTGCCAAGTTTCAGCTCGATTGGACCAATTCTTGATGGGTTCGAAATCACTTCGAACCGATGTCAGATCGAGACGAAACTTGGTGGGATCGGTCGCGTGGGCCCACTCACGTGCCAGAAGAAGTCGCACGAAGTTTCAGCCAGATCTGGGCCTCCATCGCCTATAAATAGCACCCTGAAGCCTTCAGAAAGGGGGATCTTCGAACAACTTCTGCCATTGAACGCCAAGACTCTGCCGGATTCAAGTCTATCTACCATAATCACTGTTGTATTCAGATTTCAAAGCTATCATCTACTGTAATCCATTGTAATCGATTGAATCGAGCAAGGCAATAAAGAGAAATCCTTCAAAGTGGACGTAGGCACGAACGCCGAACCACTATAAATTCTGTGTTTGTGATTGTTGTTTGTGAATAACTGTGATTTGTTACGTAGAGCTGAATTTTATATTGATTGTTGCTGAGTTCTGTGTTGATTATTATCAAGTTGAATACGCAAACGGGTGTTTTCGTGATATTGGGTGTTTGTGACCAATTTTGGCGCAAACACACCACTCGAAACCATCACGTTCGAACCGAAGGACATCGAACCCATCGGTTTCGAAACCATCAAAGAGCCTCACCTTCGACTCCATTACCTTCGACTCCATCGTGTTCGAATCCATGTGCCTCGTATCCATGGAGGGGTTACAGAGCTCATGTGCATCCAAGGAACACAAGTTCGAACCCATCACAGAAGCCATGCTTCGAACCCATCACAGAGGCCTTCTTCGAACCCATCCTGTGTAACTTCGTTCGAACCCACTGGGTCAACCAACCACGATGACGTGTCTTCCATCGGTTCGAATGCGCCGAGATACATGGAGTCGAAGCGATCAACACGGAGTGAAGTCCGGATCGATTCGAAGTTTGCGCTCCACGTCACCACGAAGCCGCGTACCATGATGGATTCGAAACCATCGTTTCGAATACATGGGTTCGAACCAGACAGCTATGCCAAAAACCCAATTTTTGAATCCATCATATCTCCTAACCTATTGATCCAAATGCCACGAAATTTTCACTGAAGCTTGTGTACGTGTTGAAGAATGTCCACGCCAAATTTCATCTCGATTGGATGAATTCTTGATCGATTCGAATGGAGTTCGAACCAATGCCAAAGTGGGCCCAAACTTCCTGAGACCGTGCGTGTGGGCCCCCTCACGTGCCAGACGTGGTCTCCCAAGTTTTCAGCGAGATACCAGCAGCCTACGCCTATAAATAGAGCCCCAGGGCCAACAGAGAAGGGATCTTCTTGATCTTCTGACTCTGAGACGCCCAGACTCTGTCGGATCAAGATCTCCATCATCCTATATCATAACTTGATTGTTGATTTCGAATTTCCAGTTGTAACTTGCTGTTGATCGCTGTAACAACCTGTAAACATTGAAAGAGAATCAATAAAATATCAAAAAACTTCACAGTGGACGTAGGCAACACGCCGAACCACTATAAATCGATTGTCTACGCATTTTCTTTACTATTGATTGGAGTTTTTGTTAGATAATATCTGTTTTGAACTTGCATTCTTGACTATTATCTCTTCAACGACTCCCGAAGAGTGTTGTGCCCAATTTTGACGCAAACAGGGAGTTCGATTTGAGTTGTTTACGGATCATAAGTCGTTGAAGTATATGTTCTCCCAAAAGGATTTGAATCTTCGGCAGCATAGATGGCTAGAGTTTTTAGCATCATATGATTTTGATATAGCCTATACTCCGGGAAAAGGTAACGCAGTGGCCGATGCGTTAAGTCGAAGACATGCAGGATTGGGAGCCATGTTTTCGGAATGGAAGAGTCTCGAGTATTTGGCTGGGTTTGATTTCAGGCCTAGATGTGAATTGGAACCTGAGATGTTGGCAAACTTAACGATAAGACCTACTCTTGTGGAAAGGATTGGCGAGAGCCAAAAGCGAGATGATAAGCTTGTCAAGATTATCCGCGATTTGGAATCTGGATTAAATCCAGA
This sequence comes from Allium cepa, assembly GCA_030765085.1. Taxonomy (NCBI): domain Eukaryota; kingdom Viridiplantae; phylum Streptophyta; class Magnoliopsida; order Asparagales; family Amaryllidaceae; genus Allium; species Allium cepa. The sequence continues at coordinate 250,252,176 of CM060930.1, forward strand.
AAAGGATAAAGGATTTGAAGTCGATCAAGTGGGTTGGCTTCGAAAGCAAGGACGACTAGTTGTTCCCGATATAGATGGATTGAGAGATGAAGCTCTTAGGGAAAGTCACCACTCAAAGTTGACGATTCATCCAGGAGGAAATAAGATGTATCGGGACATGAAGAGAACCTATTACTGGGAAGGTATGAAGAAGGATATTGGAAATTTCATTTCCAAATGTATGAATTGCCAGTTGGTAAAAGCTGAGCAGAAGAAGCCTAGTGGATTGTTTCAACCATTAGAGGTTCCAACATGGAAGTGGGAGCAGATATCGATGGATTTTATCGATGGTCTACCTAGAACCAGGGCAGGAAATGAAGGGATTTGGGTCGTCGTAGATCATTTGACTAAGAGTGCAAGATTCATTCCTGTTCGACCAACTAGGACTGCGTCGAAGTTGGCTGAGTTGTATGTTAGGTGGATAGTTCGATTCCATGGTGTTCCGAAAAGTATAGTGAGCGATCGAGACCCATTGTTCACTAGTGATTTTGGAAGAGCTTCCAGGAAGTTTTGGGAACTGAGTTGTGTTTGAGTACAGCTTATCACCCCCAAACAGATGGTCAGACTGAGAGAGTCAATCGAGTTTTGGAAGATCTTCTCAGAGCATGTGTTTTGGATTTCGAAGGATCATGGGAAGATCACCTTCATTTGGTGGAATTTGCATATAATAACGGTTGTCAGACAAGTATTGGTATGGCACCATATGAGGCACTGTATGGAAGACCGTGTAACTCTCCGACATGTTGGTTGGAAAATGGAGAAAAGTTGATACTTAGGCCAGAGATGATTCGACAAACTACGGATTGTATAGAGATCATTCGGCGACGAATGAATGCAGCCCAAGATCGTCAGAAAAGTTATGCTGAAAAGCGTCGTAAGGATTTGGAATTCGACGTAGGAGATGTGGTGTTTGTGAAGATTTCTCCACTGAAGAATGTTATTCGATTCGGAAAGAAAGGAAGTTAACTCCGAGATTTGTTGGACCATTCCCGATTATCGAGGGAATTGGAAAGCTCGCCTATAGATTGGAGTTACCGGAAAAGATGGCGGGTGTGCACAATGTTTTTCATGTATCTTATCTACGGAAGTATGTGCATGACTCGAATACAGTGGTTTCTGCTGATAGCTGTGAAGACTTGGAGGTTGATCCAGTTGTTACGAGACCTCGTAAGCCGCTTCGTGTTGTTGAAACCGACACGAAACAGCTTAGGAGGAAGACAGTTACGTTGCTCAAGGTACAATGGAGTGAGGATGTTAACGACTGTACGTGAGAGGAGGAAGAGAGGATGAAGGCAGCTCATGCTGAACTCTTCGAGGTATGGCCCTAAGGTGTCGTGACATCTCACAAATTTGTAACTTGTTCTAGTCTTAGAATTCTGCATGCTAGGCTAGTAATTGGATGCATGGTTTGTTGATTGCTATGGATGGTAGGCATGCGGAATAATTTTGATTGCTCTTGTTTGTTTGGAATTTCGGGGGCGAAATTCCTAAGGGGGAGAGAATGTAACGAACCGTATTTTACGTGTTGATAAATCGTAGAATTATTAGGTCGTTAGTATTGTCTATGGCATCCATAGCCTAAGTAGTGTAAAAGATGGCTTATAAGGAAGTTAACTCGGTTGTATAGGGTCCTTAGATCGGCTCTTGGTTAGGTCGTAGATGGTTTTAAGTCGTGAACGACTTAGGATTACTACCTAGCAGTTTATGTGTGATAGCTTGAGTCGTGTAGGAGATAAGTCGGTTGTACGACTTAGTGGTGTTGAGCGACTTAGGGTGTGGCTGAGTCAAGGGGTGTACGGCTTATAGAAGTAATGACCAAGGCATTTTAAGCATGTTGAGGGATAGGTCGTTAACGAGTTAAGTGATAGGTCGTGGACAGGTTAATAACCTAAGGGATTAAGTCGTAAGCAACATAAGGAGGTAGCCGGCTTAAGTACTGACCGGTTTAAGAGTTACCGACCTAAGGAGGGTAGGTCATTTGGGGCGACTTAGTGAATAGCTTAGGTCAACTGTGCCGAGTCATAGGATAGGTTGTATGCGACCTAAGTTTGGTTCTGGGTAAATTAGGTCATTGGACGACTTATATGTGTTGAGTCGCGCGTGTTAGGTCGCGTGCATGCTTTAGGTCGCGTGGGTGTTGGGTCGGCACTAGGGCTAAGTCGTTAGGTCGGGGGCTTTTTGAGTCGTGTGCAGTTGGGTCGGCCTCTCCGATAAGTCGTAGGTCGTAACTCGCATGCGTGTTAGGTCGTTAGGAGGTTGAGTCGGCTGTTGTGTTGAGTAGTTAGGTCGGCCTTGGTTTTAGGTCGTGGGTCGGCGACGACTCAAGGGGGACGACCGAGTTAAGGGGATTTCCAGCCTATAAATAGAGGGGTTTGGCTCACTTTTGGCACCAGATTTTGAAGCGACGAAGTGCTGCCATTTTGAGAGCTCGACTACAACATTTCTTCACTTCTTTTCTCCACTCTAATCTAGTGTTAACATCCATCCAAGATTGAAGATCAAATCGAAGATCCAAGAGCCAAAGTTGAAGATCTTCATCAAACAAAGAGAGATTTCATCGTTTGAAGCGAGATTTTGCCGGATCAAGCCTTGTTCTTCGCTGTCCAGATCTGGAATTGATTGTTCTTGGGTTTTTTAGGTGATTCTGTGAGTGGTAGTTATCTCTCACACGGACCCAAGGGAGTATATTGGATTGGTGGCTTGTTTATGCGTTAAAGATAGTGATTTCTTGCATTCTTCTTAAGTATGCATGTAGATCTATCATCTATGAAGTTTTGACACCTATTTTGCTACATGATCACTTATGCAAGTTCATTCATCAAGTTGTAGAGATATTGTTCATAATGCATGCTTGTTAGATTGCATGTTAGATTTGGACACTTTATTTACGAAATTGCCATTATTGTTGTAATTGTTTATTTAGATCTTGTTTGAATGATTGATTGCTTGGATTAATGTTTAATTTGATTGATTAGCTGATTGATAACTTGATTTGGACAAGTTGGTCGAGGACGATTCAAAAGCTAAGTGGAAAGGCTCTTGAATGGTGAAAGCTGCCTGTGGCATATGAGGCGGATGTGGAAGCTCATATGAATAGATTTGATGATGATGGACCTTGCCATGAGGCGATAAGGCAAACCATGATGTTGAGATGGGACTTTGCTATGATGCGATGAGGCAAAGCATGATGTTGAGTTGGGACAGGCCACGATGACGTTCAAAGCAAGGGTCACGACGACGTGCGAAGCTATGTTGATAACTCGTTGATGCGGTCCGGGTTGGTTGATAATGGTTGGCTCGGAGGCGCTTGAGCTAGTGTGAGAATAGTCGTCGAGGAGGATGACTAGGAGGCTTGGATCTTATCGTTATTGAAGGTTCTAGCATGCTCAAAGCAAGAGTACGTTGGGACGGGTCGCGATGACGTTCCAGATACGGGTCATGATGACGTGTTAGTACTCTGGGCAGATGCGATAGTCCTAGGCACGGGTCATGATGACGTGCGGAGTTATGTCTAGAACCGGGGTTGCCATTAGCCCTTGACGGATGGCTGAAAGATGGTGCCGATCATTCAATTAACGGTGAAATCGAGGCAATGATAACAGTGATAGCCAGAGTTATGGATGTTTGGTTGCACGATCATTCGATCTCAAGAGAGGTGTTTTCTGGGTGCTTATCTGATCTTGGTTTAGGCCTTGGGGGTTTGTACTTGGAAAACATCGACCTTGACTCGAGTGATAATTACTTTACTTAAATTGTCTGCTTTGCTATGCTTGTTTATGCTTAGTGGGTCTGGGGGCTATCACTGTAGAATGAGGTGGAGTGGGATGGTTGAGTTCCTATTCCTTTTATCCTTTATGCTCTTTTGGTATGTTTGATAGTTAATTTACTGCTCACTAAGACTGTTGTCTGACTCAAGGTTTTATGTTCAACTCTTACTACATTGGACTGTTCATCCATGTTGGGATGGGCAGACTATGTAGCAGGTGACAGGTGCTGTTCTTTAGGATCTACGAAGTTGACGACGAAGACGAGCTGGAGGCTAGCATATTAGTTTTCCTACTATATGTACTGGATGTTCCGCTGCTTGTATATGTTTTGAGTGTTTTGTAGTGAGGCTTGATGTATTGATTGTTCAGATGCTTGTATCAAACTTTTATGAAGTCTATATGATGATATTCTGTTATGGGCTTCACTATATACATATATTTCTCTATTGTATTTTGTCCATGTGCTGTGAGTTGTACGATAGAGTTTCTGTTTTATCTTACCCTGACTATTGTCCATGGCTGCCTGGCATGCCTTTCAGCGCACCATTCTCTTGTTTTAGTACGAGAGTCATGGGCGGTCGTCACAATGGTATTGTTCCGTTTCAAATCCATGCACGCATTTCTAAAAGTCGTACGACACTGTTTCGCCATTTCGGAAGGATGTTGCACCTTGCACCGTGGATGTTGCACCTTGTAGATATCGATTATTCGGACGGCCATAACTTCTGGCTCGTTTAGAGTTACAAAAGCCATAACCTGTCAAAACGAAGGACTCGATGAGTTCTGCGGTTTAGACAGCTTTCAGCCGTCAACGGATAGATTAATGCCCAAAAAGGACAACCCGAATCTCAATCGGGTCTCGTAAGTTTTTTACCCTTCGTTTTTTCGACATGTGGATTTTTACGGTAAAACAGGATTACCGTGGCCCGTCTTCGACTTCCCATCGCTGGAGAGTGGTGCACCATGGTACTGTTCCGTTTCAAATCCATGCACGCATTTCTAAAAGTCGTACGGCACTGTTTCGCCATTACGGACGGATGTTACACCTTGCACCGTGGATGTTGCACCCTGTAGATATCGATTATTCGGACGACTATAACTTATGGCTCGTTTAGAGTTACGGGAGCCGTAATATGTCAAAACGAAGGCCTCGATGAGTTCTATGGCTTTGACAGCTTTCAGACGTCAATGGATAGATTAATGCCCAAAAAGGACAACCCGAATCTTAATCGGCTCTCGTAAGTTTTTTACCCTTCGTTTTTTCGACACGTGGAATTTTACGGTAAAACGGGATTACGGTGGCAGGTCTTCAATTTGCCATCGCTGGAGAGTGGTGCACCATGGTACTGTTCCGCTTCAAATCCATGCACGCATTTCTAAAAGTCGTACGACACTGTTTCCCTATTTCGGACGGATGTTGCACCTTGCACCGTGGATGTTGCACCCTGTAGATATCGATTATTCGGACGGCCATAACTTCTGGCTCGTTTAGAGTTACGGAAGGCATAACCTTTCAAAACGAAGTCCTCGATGAGTTCAATGGCTTTGACAGCTTTCAGCCGTCAACGGATAGATTAACGCCCAAAAAGGACAACCCGAATCTCAATCGGGTCTCGTAAGTTTTTTACCCTTCGTTTTTTCGACACGTGGATTTTTACGGTAAAACGGGATTACCGTGGCCCGTCTTCGACTTTCCATCGCTGGAGAGTGGTGCACCATGGTATTGTTCCGTTTCAAATCCATGCACGTATTTCTAAAAGTCGTACGGCACTGTTTCGCCATTTCGGAAGGATGTTGCACCTTGCACCGTGGATGTTGCACCTTGTAGATATCGATTATTCGGACGGCCATAATTTCTGGCTCGTTTAGAGTTACAAAAGCCATAACCTGTCAAAACGAAGGCCTCGATGAGTTCTACGGTTTTGACAGCTTTCAGCCATCAACGGATAGATTAATTCCCAAAAAGGACAACCCGAATCTCAATCGAGTCTCGTAAGTTTTTTACCCTTCGTTTTTTCGACACGTGGATTTTTACGGTAAAACAGGATTACCGTGGCTGGCCTTCGATTTACCATCGCTGGAGAGTGGTGCACCACGGTACTGTTCCGTTTCAAATCCATGCACGCATTTCTTAAAATCGTACGGCACTGTTTCTCCATTTCGGACGGATGTTGCACCTTGCACCGTGGATGTTGCACCCTGTAGATATCGATTATTCGGACGGTCATAACTTCTGCCTCGTTTAGAGTTACGGGAGACATAACCTTTCAAAACGAAGTCCTCGATGAGTTCTACGGCTTTGACCACTTTCAGCCGTCAAAGGATCTATTAATGCCCAAAAAGGACAACCCGAATCTCAATCGGGTCTCGTAAGTTTTTTACCCTTCGTTTTTTCGACACGTGGATTTTTACGGTAAAACAGGATTACGGTGGCTGGTCTTCAATTTACCATCGCTGGAGAGTGGTACACCATGGTACTGTTTCGTTTTAAATACATGCACGCATTTCTGAAAGTCGTACGGCACTGTTTCGCCATTTCGGACGGATGTTGCTCCTTGCACCGTGGATGTTTCACCCTGTAGATATCGATTATTCGGACGGCCGTAACTTTTGGCTCGTTTAGAGTTACGGGAGCCATAACCTGTCAAAATGAAGGACTCGATGAGTTCTGCGGGTTTGACAGCTTTCAGACGTCAACGGATAGATTAATGCCCAAAAAGGACAACCCAAATCTCAATCGGGTCTCGTAAGTTTTTTACCCTTCGTTTTTTCGACACGTGGATTTTTACGGTAAAACAGGATTACGGTGGCTGGTCCTCGATTTACCATCGCTGGAGAGTGGTGCACCATGGTACTGTTCTGTTTCAAATCCATGCACGCATTTCTAAAAGTCGTACGGCACTGTTTCGCCATTTCGGACGGATGTTGCACCTTGCACCGTGGATGTTGCACCCTGTAGATATCGATTATTCGGACGGCCATAACTTCTGGCTCGTTTAGAGTTACGGGATCCATAACCTGTCAAAACAAAGGCCTCGATGAGTTCTACGGCTTTGACAGCTTTCAGCCGTCAACGGATCGACTAATGCCCAAAAAGGACAACCCGAATCTCAATTGGGTCTCGTAAGTTTTTTACCCTTCGTTTTTTCGACACGTGGAATTTTACGGTAAAACGGGATTACAGTGGCCCGTCTTCGATTTGCCATCGCTGGAGAGTGGTGCACCATGGTACTGCTCTGCTTCAAATCCATGCACGCATTTCTAAAAGTCGTACGGCACAATTTCGCCATTTCGGACGGATGTTGCACCTTGCACCGTGGATGTTGCACCCTGTAGATATCGATTATTCGGACGGCCATAACTTCTGGCTCGTTTGGAGTTACGGAAGTCATAACCTGTCAAAACGAAGAACTCGATCAGTTCAACGGCCTTGACAGCTTTCAGCCGTCAATGGATAGATTAACGCCCAAAAAGGGCAACCCGAATCTCAATCGGGTCTCGTAAGTTTTTTACCCTTCGTTTTTTCGACACGTGGATTTTTACGGTAAAACGGGATTACGGTGGCTGGCCTTCGATTTACCACCGCTGGAGAGTGGTGCACCATGGTACTGTTCCGTTTCAAATCCATGCATGCATTTCTAAAAGTCGTACGGCACTGTTTCGCCATTTCGGACGGATGTTGCACCATGCACCGTGGATGTTGCACCCTGTAGATATCGATTATTCGGACGGCCGTAACTTCTGGCTCGTTTAGAGTAACGGGAGCTATAACCTGTCAAAACGAAGGAGTCGATGAGTTCTGCGGCTTTGACAGCTTTCAGCCGTCAACGGATAGATTAATGCCCAAAAAGGACAACCCGAATCTCAATCGGGTCTCGTAAGTTTTTTACCCTTCGTTTTTTCGACACGTGGATTTTTACGGTAAAACAGGATTACCGTGGCCCGTCTTCGACATCCCATCGCTGGAGAGTGGTGCACCATGGTACTGTTCCGTTTCAAATCCACGCACGCATTTCTAAAAGTCGTACGGCACTGTTTCGCCATTTCGGACGGATGTTGCACCTTGCACCGTGGATGTTGCACCCTGTAGATATCGATTATTCGGACGGCCATAACTTCTGGCTCGTTTAGAGTTACGGGAGCCATAATCTTTCAAAACGAAGGCCTCGATGATTTCTATGGCTTCGACAGCTTTTAGCCGTCAACGGATAGATTAATGCCCAAAAAGGACTACCCGAATCTTAATCGGGTCTCGTAAGTTTTTTACCCTTCGTTTTTTCGACACGTGGATTTTTACGGTAAAAAAGGATTACGGTGGCTGGTCTTCGATTTACCATCGCTGGAGAGTGGTGCGCCATGGTACTGTTCCGTTTCAAATCCGTGCACGCATTTCTAAAAGTCGTACGCCACTGTTTCGCCATTTCGAACGGATGTTGCACCTTGCACCGTGGATGTTGCACCCTATAGATATGGATTATTCGGACGGCCATAACTTCTGGCTCGTTTAGAGTTACGGAAGCCATAACCTATCAAAACGAAGGCCTCGATGATTTCTACGGCTTTGACAACTTTCAGCCGTCAACGGGTAGATTAACGCCCAAAAAGGACAACCCGAATCTCAATCGGGTCTCGTAAGTTTTTTACCCTTCGTTTTTTCGACACGTGGATTTTTACGGTAAAACGGGATTACCGTGGCCCGTCTTCGACTTTCCATCACTGGAGAGTGGTGCACCATGGTATTGTTCCGTTTCAAATCCATGCACGCATTTCTAAAAGTCGTACGGCACTGTTTCGCCATTTCGGAAGGATGTTGCACCTTGCACCGTGGATGTTGCACCTTGTAGATATCGATTATTCGGACGGCCATAACTTCTGGCTCGTTTAGATTTACAAAAGCCATAACCTGTCAAAACGAAGGCCTCGATGAGTTCTACGGCTTTGACAGCTTTTCAGCCGTCAACGGATTGATTAATGCCCAAAAAGGACAACCAGAATCTCAATCGGGTCTCGTAAGTTTTTTACCCTTCGTTTTTTCGACACGTGGATTTTTAAGGTAAAACAGGATTATCGTGGCTGGCCTTCGATTTACCATCGCTGGAGAGTGGTGCACCTTGGTACTGTTCCGTTTCAAATCCATGCACGCATTTCTAAAAGTCGTACGACACTGTTTCGCCATTTCGGACGGATGTTGCACCTTGCACCGTGGATGTTGCACCCAGTAGATATGGATTATTCGGACGGCCATAACTTCTGGCTCGTTTAGAGTTACGGAAGCCATAACCTGTCAAAACGAAGGCCTCGATGATTTCAACGGCTTTGACAACTTTCATCCGTCAACGGGTAGATTAACGCCCAAAAAGGACAACCCGAATCTCAATCGGGTCTCGTAAGTTTTTTACCCTTCGTTTTTTCGACACGTGGATTTTTACGGTAAAACGGGATTACCGTGGCCCGTCTTCGACTTTCCATCGCTGGAGAGTGGTGCACCATGGTATTGTTCCGTTTCAAATCCATGCACGCATTTCTAAAAGTCGTACGGCACTGTTTCGCCATTTCGGAAGGATGTTGCACCTTGCACCGTGGATGTTGCACCTAGTAGATATCGATTATTCGGACGGCCATAACTTCTGGCTCGTTTAAATTTACAAAAGCCATAACCTGTCAAAACGAAGGCCTCGATGAGTTCTACGGCTTTGACAGCTTTCAGCCGTCAACGTATAGATTAATGCCCAAAAAGGACAACCCGAATCTCAATCGGGTCTCGTAAGTTTTTTACCCTTCGTTTTTTCGACACGTGGATTTTGACGGTAAATCTGGATTACCGTGGCCCGTCTTCGACTTCCCATCGCTGGAGAGTGGTGAACCATGGTACTGTTCCGTTTCAAATCCATACACGCATTTCTAAAAGTCGTACGGCACTGTTTCGCCATTTCGGACGGATGTTGCACCTTGCACCGTGGATGTTGCACCCTGTAGATATCGATTATTCGGACGGCCATTACTTCTGGCTCGTTTAGAGTTACGGGAGCCACAACCTGTCAAAACGATGGCCTCGATGAGTTCTACGGGTTTGATGGCTTTCAGCCGTCAACGGATAGATTAATGCCCAAAAAGGACAACCTGAATCTCAATCGGGTCTCGTAAGTTTTTTACCCTTCGTTTTTTCAACACGTGGATTTTTACGGTAAAACAGGATTACCGTGGCTGGCCTTCGATTTACCATCGCTGGAGAGTGGTGCACCATGGTACTGTTCCGTTTAAAATCCATGCATGCATTTCTAAGAGTCGTACGGCACTGTTTCGCCATTTCGGACAGATGTTGCACCTTGCACCGTGGATGTTGCACCCTGTAGATATCGATTATACGGACGACCATAACTTCTGGCTCGTTTAGAGTTACGGGAGCCACAACCTGTCAAAACGAAGGCCTCGATGAGTTCTACGGCTTTGACAGCTTTCAGCCGTCAACGGGTAGATTAACGAACAACCGAATCTCAATCGGGTCTCGTAAGTTTTTTACCCTTCGTTTTTTCGACACGTGGATTTTTACGATAAAACAGGATTACGGTGGCTGATCCTCGATTTACCATCGCTGTTGAGTGGTGCACCATGGTACTGTTCTGTTTCAAATCCATGCATGCATTTCTAAAAGTCGTACGGCGCTGTTTCGCCATTTCGGACGGATGTGGCACCTTGCACCGTGGATGTTGCACCCTGTAGATATCGATTATTCGGACGGCCATAACTTCTGGCTCGTTTAGAGTTACGGAAGCAATAACCTGTCAAAAAGAAGTTCTCGATGAGTTCTATGGCTTGGAAAGCTTTCAGCCGTCAACGGATAGATTAATGCCCAAAAAGGACAACCCGAATCTCAATCGGGTCTCGTAATTTTTTTACCCTTTGTTTTTTCGACACGTGGATTTTTACGGTAAAACAGGATTACTGTGGCCCGTCTTCGACTTCCCATCGTTGGAGAGTGGTACACCATGGTACTGTTCCGTTTCAAATCCATGCACGCATTTCTAAAAGTCGTACGGCACTGTTTCGCTATTTCGGACGGATGTTGCACCTTGCACCGTGGATGTTGCACCCTGTAGATATCCATTATTCGGACGGCCACAACTTCTGGCTCGTTTAGAGTTTCGGGAGCCATAACCTGTCAAAACGAAGGCCTCGATGAGTTCTACGGCTTTGAAAGCTTTCAACCGTCAACGGATAGATTAATGCCCAAAAAGGACAACCTGAATCTCAATCGGGTCTCGTAAGTTTTTTACCCTTCGTTTTTTCGACACGTGGATTTTTACGGTAAAACAGGATTACCGTGGCCCGTCTTCGACTTCGCATCACTGGAGAGTGGTGCACCATGGTACTGTTCCGCTTCAAATCCATGCATGCATTTCTAAAAGTCGTACGGCACTGTTTCGCCATTTCGGACGGATGTCGCACCTTGCACCGTGGATGTTGCACCCTGTAGATATCGATTATTCAAACGGCCATAACTTCTAGCTCGTTTAGAGTTACGGGAGCCATAACCTGTCAAAACGAAGGCCTCGATGAGTTCTACGGCTTTGACAGCTTTCAGCCGTCAACGGATAGATTAATGCCCAAAAAGGACAACCTGAATCTCAATCGGGTCTCGTAAGTTTTTTACCCTTCGTTTTTTCGACACGTGGATTTTTACGGTAAATCTGGATTACCGTGGCCCGTCTTCGACTTCCCATCGCTGGAGAGTGGTGCACCGTGGTACTGTTCCATTTCAAATCCATACACGCATTTCTAAAAGTCGTACGGCACTATTTCGCCATTTCGGACGGATGTTGCACCTTGCACCGTGGATGTTGCACCCTGTAGATATCGATTATTCGGACGGCCATAACTTCTGGCTCGTTTAGATTTACGGGAGCCATAACCTGTCAAAACGAAGGCCTCGATGAGTTCTACGGCTTTGATAGCTTTTAGCCGTCAACGGATAGATTAATGCCCAAAAATGACAACCCGAATCTCAGTTGGGTCTCGTAAGTTTTTTGCCCTTCGTTTTTTCGACACGTGGAATTTTACGGTAAAACGGGATTACGGTGGCCCGTCTTCGATTTTCCATCGCTGGAGAGTGGTGCACCATGGTACTGTTCCGCTTCAAATCCATACACGCATTTCTAAAAGTCGTACGGCACTGTTTCGCCATTTCGGACGGATGTTGCACCTTGCACCGTGGAAGTTGCACCCTGTAGATATCGATTATACGGACGACCATAACTTCTGGCTCGTTTAGAGTTACTGGAGCCACAACCTGTCAAAACGAAGGCCTCGATGAGTTCTACGGCTTTGACTGCTTTCAGCCGTCAACGGATAGATTAATGCCCAAAAATGACAACCTGAATCTCAATCGGGTCTCGTAAGTTTTTTACCCTTCGTTTTTTCGACACGTGGATTTTTACGGTAAAACAGGATTACGGGGCTGGTCCTCGATTTACCATCGCTGGAGAGTGGTGCACCATGGTACTGTTCCGTTTCAAATCCATGCACGCATTTCTAAAAGTCGTACGGTGCTGTTTCGCCATTTCGGACGGATGTTGCACCTTGCACCGTGGATGTTGCACCCTGTAGATATCGATTATTCGGACCGCCATAACTTCTGGCTCGTTTAGAGTTACGTAAGCAATAACCTGTCAAAACGAAGGTCTCGATGAGTTCTACGGCTTTGACAGCTTTCAGCCGTCAACGGATAGATTAATGCCCAAAAAGGACAACTCGAATCTCAATCGGGTCTCGTAAGTTTTTTACCCTTCGTTTTTTCGACACGTGGATTTTTGCCATAAAACAGGATTACCGTGGCCCGTCTTCGACTTCCCATCGTTGGAGAGTGGTGCACCATGGTACTGTTCCGTTTCAAATCCGTGCACGCATTTCTAAAAGTCGTACGGCACTGTTTCGCAATTTCGGACGGATGTTGCAACTTGCACCGTGGATGTTGCACCCTGTAGATGTCCATTATTCGGACGGCCATAACTTCTGGCTCGTTTAGAGTTACGGAAGCCATAACCAGTCAAAACGAAGGCCTCGACGAGTTCTACGGCTTTGAAAGCTTTCAGCCGTCAACGGATAGATTAATGCCCAAAAAGGACAACCTGAATCTCAATCGGGTCTCGTAAGTTTTTTACCCTTCGTTTTTTCGACACGTGAATTTTTACGGTAAAATAGGATTACCGTGGCCCGTCTTCGACTTCGCATCACTGGAGAGTGGTGCACCATGGTACTGTTCCGCTTCAAATCCATGCATGCATTTCTAAAAGTCGTACGGCACTGTTTCGCCATTTCGGACGGATGTCGCACCTTGCACCGTGGATGTTGCACCCTGTAGATATCGATTATTCAAACGGCCATAACTTCTGGCTCGTTTAGAGTTACGGGAGGCATAACCTGTCAAAACGAAGGCCTCGATGAGTTCTACGCCTTTGACAGCTTTCAGCCGTCAACGGATAGATTAATGCCCAAAAAGGACAACCCGAATCTCAATCGGGTCTCGTAAGTTTTTTACCCTTCGTTTTTTCGACACGTGGATTTTTACGGTAAATCTGGATTACCGTGGCCCGTCTTCGACTTCCCATCGCTGGAGAGTGGTGCACCGTAGTACTGTTCCATTTCAAATCCATACACGTATTTCTAAAAGTCGTGCGGCACTGTTTCGCCATTTTGGACGGATGTTGCACCTTGCACCGTGGATGTTGCACCCTGTAGATATCGATTATTCGGACGGCCATAACTTCAGGCTCGTTTAGATTTACGGGAGCCATAACCTGTCAAAACGAAGGCCTCGATGAGTTCTACGGCTTTGATAGCTTTCAGCCGTCAACGGATAGATTAATGCCCAAAAATGACAACCCGAATCTCAATTGGGTCTCGTAAGTTTTTTGCCCTTCGTTTTTACGACACGTAGAATTTTACGGTAAAACGGGATTACGGTGGCCCGTCTTCGATTTGCCATCGTTGGAGAGTGGTGCACCATGGTACTGTTCCGCTTCAAATCCATACACGCATTTCTAAAAGTCGTACGGCACTGTTTCGCCATTTCGGGCGGATGTTGCACCTTGCACCGTGGATGTTGCACCCTGTAGATATCGATTATACAGACGACCATAACTTCTGGCTCGTTTAGAGTTACGGGAGCCACAACCTGTCAAAACGAAGGCCTCGACGAGTTCTACGGCTTTGAAAGCTTTCAGCCGTCAACGGATAGATTAATGCCCAAAAAGGACAACCTGAATCTCAATCGGGTCTCGTAAGTTTTTTACCCTTCGTTTTTTCGACACGTGAATTTTTACGGTAAAATAGGATTACCGTGGCCCGTCTTCGACTTCGCATCACTGGAGAGTGGTGCACCATGGTACTGTTCCGCTTCAAATCCATGCATGCATTTCTAAAAGTCGTACGGCACTGTTTCGCCATTTCGGACGGATGTCGCACCTTGCACCGTGGATGTTGCACCCTGTAGATATCGATTATTCAAACGGCCATAACTTCTGGCTCGTTTAGAGTTACGGGAGGCATAACCTGTCAAAACGAAGGCCTCGATGAGTTCTACGCCTTTGACAGCTTTCAGCCGTCAACGGATAGATTAATGCCCAAAAAGGACAACCCGAATCTCAATCGGGTCTCGTAAGTTTTTTACCCTTCGTTTTTTCGACACGTGGATTTTTACGGTAAATCTGGATTACCGTGGCCCGTCTTCGACTTCCCATCGCTGGAGAGTGGTGCACCGTAGTACTGTTCCATTTCAAATCCATACACGTATTTCTAAAAGTCGTGCGGCACTGTTTCGCCATTTTGGACGGATGTTGCACCTTGCACCGTGGATGTTGCACCCTGTAGATATCGATTATTCGGACGGCCATAACTTCAGGCTCGTTTAGATTTACGGGAGCCATAACCTGTCAAAACGAAGGCCTCGATGAGTTCTACGGCTTTGATAGCTTTCAGCCGTCAACGGATAGATTAATGCCCAAAAATGACAACCCGAATCTCAATTGGGTCTCGTAAGTTTTTTGCCCTTCGTTTTTTCGACACGTAGAATTTTACGGTAAAACGGGATTACGGTGGCCCGTCTTCGATTTGCCATCGCTGGAGAGTGGTGCACCATGGTACTGTTCCGCTTCAAATCCATACACGCATTTCTAAAAGTCGTACGGCACTGTTTCGCCATTTCGGGCGGATGTTGCACCTTGCACCGTGGATGTTGCACCCTGTAGATATCGATTATACGGACGACCATAACTTCTGGCTCGTTTAGAGTTACGGGAGCCACAACCTGTCAAAACGAAGGCCTCGATGAGTTCTACGGCTTTGACTGCTTTCAGCCGTCAACGGATAGATTAATGCCCAAAAAGGACAACCTGAATCTCAATCGGGTCTCGTAAGTTTTTTACCCTTCGTTTTTTCGACACGTGGATTTTTACGGTAAAACAGGATTACGGTGGCTGGTCCTCGATTTACCATCGCTGGAGAGTGGTGCACCATGGTACTGTTCCGTTTCAAATCCATGCACGCATTTCTAAAAGTCGTACGGCGCTGTTTCGCCATTTCGGACGGATGTTGCACCTTGCACCGTGGATGTTGCACCCTGTAGATATCGATTATTCGGACGGCCAAAACTTCTGGCTCGTTTAGAGTTACGTAAGCAATAACCTGTCAAAACGAAGGTCTCGATGAGTTCTACGGCTTTGACAGCTTTCAGCCGTCAACGGATAGATTAATGCCCAAAAAGGACAACTCGAATCTCAATCGGGTCTCGTAAGTTTTTTACCCTTCGTTTTTTCGACACGTGGATTTTTACGGTAAAACAGGATTACCGTGGCCCGTCTTCGACTTCCCATCGTTGGAGAGTGGTGCACCATGGTACTGTTCCGTTTCAAATCCATGCACGCATATCTAAAAGTCGTACGACACTGTTTCGCAATTTCGGACGGATGTTGCACCTTGCACCGTGGATGTTGCACCCTGTAGATATCCATTATTCGGACGGCCATAACTTCTGGCTCGTTTAGAGTTACGGGAGCCATAACCTGTCAAAACGAAGGCCTCAATGAGTTCTACGGCTTTGACAGCTTTCAGCCGTCAACGAATAGATTAATGACCAAAAAGGACAACCCGAATCTCAATCGGGTCTCGTAAGTTTTTTACCCTTCGTTTTTTCGACACGTGGATTTTTACGGTAAAACAGGATTACCGTGGCCCGTCTTCGACTTCCCATCACTGGAGAGTGGTGCACCATGGTACTGTTCCGCTTCAAATCCATGCACGCATTTCTAAAAGTCGTACGGCATTGTTTCGCCATTTCGGACGGATGTCGCACCTTGCACCGTGGATGTTGCACCCTGTAGATATCGATTATTCGGACGGCCATAACTTCTGGCTCGTTTAGAGTTACGGGAGCCATAATCTGTCAAAACGAAGGCCTCGATGAGTTCTATGGCTTTGACAACTTTCAGCCATCAACGGATAGATTAATGCCCAAAAAGGACAACCCGAATCTCAATCGGGTCTCGTAAGTTTTTTACCCTTCGTTTTTTCGACACGTGGAATTTTACGGTAAAACGGGATTACGGTGGCTGGTCTTCGATTTACCATCGTTGAGTGGTGCACCATGCTATTGTTCCGCTTCAAATCCATGCGCGCATTTCTAAAAGTCGTACGGCACTGTTTCGCCATTTCGGACGGATGTTGCACCTTGCACCGTGGATGTTGCACCCTGTAGATATCGATTATTCGGGCGGCCATAACTTCTGGCTTGTTTAGAGTTACAGGAGCCATAACCTGTCAAAACAAAGGCCTCGATGAGTTCAACGGCTTTGATAGCTTTCAGCCGTCAACGGATAGACTAATGCCCAAAAAGGACAACCCGAATCTCAATCGGGTCTCGTAAGTTTTTTACCCTTCGTTTTTTCGACACGTGGATTTTTACGGTAAAACGGGATAACCGTGGCCCATCTTCGACTTCCCATCGCTGGAAAGTGGTGCACCATGGTACTATTCCGTTTCAAATCCATGCACGTATTTCTAAAAGTCGTACGACACTTTTCTCCATTTCGGACGGATGTCGCACCTTGTAGATATCGATTATTCGGACGGGCATAACTTCTGGCTCGTTTAGAGTTACAAAAGCCATAACCTGTCAAAACGAAGGCCTCGATGAGTTCTACGGTTTTGACCGCTTTCAGCCGTCAACGGATAGATTAATGCCCAAAAAGGACAACCCGAATCTTAATCGGGTCTCGTAAGTTTTTTACCCTTCGTTTTTTCGACACGTGGATTTTTACGGTAAAACAGGATTACCGTGGCTGGCCTTCGATTTACCATCGCTGGAGAGTGGTGCACCATGGTACTGTTCCGTTTCAAATCCATGCATGCATTTCTAAGACTCGTACGGCACTGTTTCGCCATTTCGGACAGATGTTGCACCTTGCACCGTGGATGTTGCACCCTGTAGATATCGATTATACGGACGACCATAACTTCTGGCTCGTTTAGGGTTACGGGAGCCACAACCTGTCAAAACGAAGGCCTCGATGAGTTCTACGGCTTTGACAGCTTTTAGCCGTTAATTGGTAGATTAACGAACAAAAAGGACAACCCGAATCTCAATCGGGTCTTGTAAGTTTTTTAACCTTTGTTTTTTCGACACGTGGATTTTTACGGTAAAACAGGATTACCGTGGCCCGTCTTCGACTTCCCATCGTTGGAGAGTGGTGCACCATGGTACTGTTCCGTTTCAAATCCATGCACGCATTTCTAAAAGTCGTACGGCACTGTTTCGCTATTTCGGACGGATGTTGCACCTTGCACCGTGGATGTTGCACCCTGTAGATATCCATTATTCGGACGGCCATAACTTCTGGCTCGTTTAGAGTTACGGGAGCCATAACCTGTCAAAACGAAGGCCTCGATCAGTTCTACGGCTTTGAAAGCTTTCAGCCGTCAATGGATAGATTAATGCCCAAAAAGGACAACCTGAATCTCAATCGGGTCTCGTAAGTTTTTTACCCATCGTTTTTTCGACACGTGGATTTTTACGGTAAAAAAGGATTACCGTGGCCCGTCTTCGACTTCGCATCACTGGAGAGTGGTGCACCATGGTACTGTTCCGCTTCAAATCCATGCATGCATTTCTAAAAGTCGTACGGCACTGTTTCGCCATTTCGGACGGATGTCGCACCTTGCACCGTGGATATTGCACCCTATAGATATAGATTATTCAAACGGCCATAACTTCTGGCTCGTTTAGAGTTACGGGAGCCATAACCTGTCAAAACGAAGGCCTCGATGAGTTCTATGGCTTTGACAGCTTTCAGCCGTCAACGGATAGATTAATGCCCAAAAAGGACAACCCGAATCTCAACGGGTCTCGTAAGTTTTTTACCCTTCGTTTTTTCGACACGTGGATTTTTACGGTAAATCTGGATTACCGTGGCCCATCTTCGACTTCCCATCGCTGGAGAGTGGTGCACCGTGGTACTGTTCCATTTCAAATCCATACACGCATTTCTAAAAGTCGTACGGCACTGTTTCGCCATTTCGGACGGATGTTGCACCTTGCACCGTGGATGTTGCACCCTGTAGATATCGATTATTCGGACGGCCATAACTTCTGGCTTGTTTAGATTTACGGGAGCCATAATCTGTCAAAACGAAGGCCTCGATGAGTTCTACGGCTTTGACAGCTTTCATCCCTCAACGGATAGATTAATGCCCAAAAATGACAACCCGAATCTCAATTGGGTCTCGTAAGTTTTTTGCCCTTCATTTTTTCGACACGTGGAATTTTACGGTAAAACGGGATTACGGTGGCCCGTCTTCGATTTGCCATCGCTGGAGAGTGGTGCACCATGGCACTGTTCCGCTTCAAATCCACACACGCATTCGTACGGCACTGTTTCGCCATTTCGGACGGATGTTGCACCTTGCACCGTGGATGTTGCACCCTGTAGATATCGATTATACGGACGACCATAACTTCTGGCTCGTTTAGAGTTACGGGAGCCACAACCTGTCAAAACGAAGGCCTCGATGAGTTCTACGACTTTGACTGCTTTCAGCCGTCAACGGATAGATTAATGCCCAAAAAGGACAACCTGAATCTCAATCGGGTCTCGTAAGTTTTTTACCCTTCGTTTTTTCGACACGTGGATTTTTACGGTAAAACAGGATTACGGTGGCTGGTCCTCGATTTACCATCGCTGGAGAGTGGTGCACCATGGTACTGTTCCGTTTCAAATCCATGCATGCATTTCTAAAAGTCGTACGGCACTGTTTCGCCATTTCGGACGGATGTGGCACCTTGCACCGTGAATGTTGCACCCTGTAGATATCGATTATTCGGACGGCCATAACTTCTGGCTCGTTTAGAGTTACGGAAGCAATAACCTGTCAAAACAAAGGTCTCGATGAGTTCTACGGCTTTGAAAGCTTTCAGCCGTCAACGGATAGATTAATGCCCAAAAAGGACAACCCGAATCTCAATCGGGTCTCGTAAGTTTTTTACCCTTCGTTTTTTCGACACGTGGATTTTTAAGGTAAAACAGGATTACCGTGGCCCGTCTTCGACTTCCCATCGTTGGAGAGTGGTCCACCATGGTACTGTTCCGTTTCAAATCCATGCATGCATTTCTAAAAGTCGTACGGCACTGTTTCGCTATTTCGAACGGATGTTGCACCTTGCACCGTGGATGTTGCACCCTGTAGATATCCATTATTCGGACGGCCATAACTTCTGGCTCGTTTAGAGTTACGGGAGCCATAACCTGTCAAAACGAAGGCCTTGATGAGTTCTACGGCTATGAAAGCTTTCAACCGTCAACGGATAGATTAATACCCAAAAAGGACAACCTGAATCTCAATCGGGTCTCGTAAGTTTTTTACCCTTCGTTTTTTCGACACGTGGATTTTTACGGTAAAACAGGATTACCGTGGCCCGTCTTCGACTTCCCATCGTTGGAGAGTGGTGCACCATGGTACTGTTCCGTTTCAAATCCATGCACGCATTTCTAAAAGTCGTACGGCACTGTTTCGCTATTTCGGACGGATGTTGCACCTTGCACCGTGGATGTTGCACCCTGTAGATATCCATTATTCGGACGGCCATAACTTCTGGCTCGTTTAGAGTTACGGGAGCCATAACCTGTCAAAACGAAGGCCTCGATGAGTTCTACGGCTTTGAAAGCTTTCAGCCGTCAATGGATAGATTAATGCCCAAAAAGGACAACCTGAATCTCAATCGGGTCTCGTAAGTTTTTTACCCATCGTTTTTTCGACACGTGGATTTTTACGGTAAAAAAGGATTACCGTGGCCCGTCTTCGACTTCGCATCACTGGAGAGTGGTGCACCATGGTACTGTTCCGCTTCAAATCCATGCATGCATTTCTAAAAGTCGTACGGCACTGTTTCGCCATTTCGGACGGATGTCGCACCTTGCACCGTGGATGTTGCACCCTATAGATATCGATTATTCAAACGGCCATAACTTCTGGCTCGTTTAGAGTTACGGGAGCCATAACCTGTCAAAACGAAGGCCTCGATGAGTTCTATGGCTTTGACAGCTTTCAGCCGTCAACGGATAGATTAATGCCCAAAAAGGACAACCCGAATCTCAACGGGTCTCGTAAGTTTTTTACCCTTCGTTTTTTCGACACGTGGATTTTTACGGTAAATCTGGATTACCGTGGCCCATCTTCGACTTCCCATCGCTGGAGAGTGGTGCACCGTGGTACTGTTCCATTTCAAATCCATACACGCATTTCTAAAAGTCGTACGGCACTGTTTCGCCATTTCGGACGGATGTTGCACCTTGCACCGTGGATGTTGCACCCTGTAGATATCGATTATTCGGACGGCCATAACTTCTGGCTTGTTTAGATTTACGGGAGCCATAATCTGTCAAAACGAAGGCCTCGATGAGTTCTACGGCTTTGACAGCTTTCATCCCTCAACGGAT
The DNA here is from genome assembly GCA_030765085.1 of Allium cepa. Classification (NCBI taxonomy): domain Eukaryota; kingdom Viridiplantae; phylum Streptophyta; class Magnoliopsida; order Asparagales; family Amaryllidaceae; genus Allium; species Allium cepa. The sequence continues at coordinate 250,272,964 of CM060930.1, forward strand.
AGATTAATGCCCAAAAATGACAACCCGAATCTCAATTGGGTCTCGTAAGTTTTTTGCCCTTCGTTTTTTCGACACGTGGAATTTTACGGTAAAACGAGATTACGGTGGCCCGTCTTCGATTTGCCATCGCTGGAGAGTGGTGCACCATGGCACTGTTCCGCTTCAAATCCACACACGCATTCGTACGACACTGTTTCGCCATTTCGGACGGATGTTGCACCTTGCACCGTGGATGTTGCACCCTGTAGATATCGATTATACGGACGACCATAACTTCTGGCTCGTTTAGAGTTACGGGAGCCACAACCTGTCAAAACGAAGGCCTCGATGAGTTCTACGACTTTGACTGCTTTCAGCCGTCAACGGATAGATTAATGCCCAAAAAGGACAACCTGAATCTCAATCGGGTCTCGTAAGTTTTTTACCCTTCGTTTTTTCGACACGTGGATTTTTACGGTAAAACAGGATTACGGTGGCTGGTCCTCGATTTACCATCGCTGGAGAGTGGTGCACCATGGTACTGTTCCGTTTCAAATCCATGCATGCATTTCTAAAAGTCGTACGGCGCTGTTTCGCCATTTCGGACGGATGTGGCACCTTGCACCGTGAATGTTGCACCCTGTAGATATCGATTATTCGGACGGCCATAACTTCTGGCTCGTTTAGAGTTACGGAAGCAATAACCTGTCAAAACAAAGGTCTCGATGAGTTCTACGGCTTTGAAAGCTTTCAGCCGTCAACGGATAGATTAATGCCCAAAAAGGACAACCCGAATCTCAATCGGGTCTCGTAAGTTTTTTACCCTTCGTTTTTTCGACACGTGGATTTTTAAGGTAAAACAGGATTACCGTGGCCCGTCTTCGACTTCCCATCGTTGGAGAGTGGTCCACCATGGTACTGTTCCGTTTCAAATCCATGCATGCATTTCTAAAAGTCGTACGGCACTGTTTCGCTATTTCGAACGGATGTTGCACCTTGCACCGTGGATGTTGCACCCTGTAGATATCCATTATTCGGACGGCCATAACTTCTGGCTCGTTTAGAGTTACGGGAGCCATAACCTGTCAAAACGAAGGCCTTGATGAGTTCTACGGCTATGAAAGCTTTCAACCGTCAACGGATAGATTAATACCCAAAAAGGACAACCTGAATCTCAATCGGGTCTCGTAAGTTTTTTACCCTTCGTTTTTTCGACACGTGGATTTTTACGGTAATACAGGATTACCGTGGCCCGTCTTCGACTTCGCATCACTGGAGAGTGGTGCACCATGGTACTGTTCCGCTTCAAATCCATGCATGCATTTCTCAAAGTCGTACGGCACTGTTTCGCCATTTCGGACGGATGTCGCTCCTTGCACCGTGGATGTTGCACCCTGTAGATATCGATTATTCAAACGGCCATAACTTCTGGCTCGTTTAGAGTTACGGGAGCCATAACCTGTCAAAACGAAGGCCTCGATGAGTTCTACGGTTTTGACAGCTTTCAGCCATCAATGGATAGATTAATGCCCAAAAAGGACAACCCGAATCTCAATCGGGTCTCGTAAGTTTTTTACCCTTCGTTTTTTCGACACGTGGATTTTTACGGTAAATCTGGATTACCGTGGCCCGTCTTCGACTTCCCATCACTGGAGAGTGGTGCACCGTGGTACTGTTCCATTTCAAATCCATACACGCATTTCTAAAAGTCGTACGGCACTGTTTCGCCATTTCAGACGGATGTTGCACCTTGCACCGTGGATGTTGCACCCTGTAGATATCGATTATTCGGACGGCCATAACTTCTGGCTCGTTTAGATTTACGGGAGCCATAACCTGTCAAAACGAAGGCCTCGATGAGTTCTACGGCTTTGACAGCTTTCAGCCGTCAACGGATAGATTAATGCCCAAAAAAGACAACCCGAATCTCAATTGGGTCTCGTAAGTTTTTTGCCCTTCGTTTTTTCGACACGTGGAATTTTACGGTAAAACGGGATTACGGTGGCCCGTCTTCGATTTGCCATCGCTGGAGAGTGGTGCACCATGGTACTGTTCCGCTTCAAATCCATATACGCATTTCTAAAAGTCGTATGGCACTGTTTCGCCATTTCGGACGGATGTTGCACCTTGCACCGTGGATGTTGCACCCTGTAGATATCGATTATACGGACGACCATAACTTCTGGCTCGTTTAGAGTTACGGGAGCCACAACCTGTCAAAACGAAGGCCTCGATGAGTTCTACGGCTTTGACTGCTTTCAACCGTCAACGAATAGATTAATGCCCAAAAAGGACAACCTGAATCTCAATCGGGTCTCGTAAGTTTTTCACCCTTCGTTTTTTCGACACGTGGATTTTTACGGTAAAACAGGATTACGGTGGCTGGTCCTCGATTTACCATCGCTGGAGAGTGGTGCACCATGGTACTTTCCGTTTCAAATCCATGCACGCATTTCTAAAAGTCGTACGGCGCTGTTTCGCCATTTCGGACGGATGTTGCACCTTGCACCGTGGATGTTGCACCCTGTAGATATCGATTATTCGGACGGCCATAACTTCTGGCTCGTTTAGAGTTACGTAAGCAATAACCTGTCAAAACGAAGGTCTCGATGAGTTCTACGGTTTTGACAGCTTTCAGCCGTCAACGGATAGATTAATGCCCAAAAAGGACAACCCGAATCTCAATCGGGTCTCGTAAGTTTTTTACCCTTCGTTTTTTCGACACGTGGATTTTTACGGTAAAACAGGACTACCGTGGCCCGTCTTCGACTTCCCATCGTTGGAGAGTGGTGCACCATGGTACTGTTCCGTTTCAAATCCATGCACGCATTTCTAAAAGTCGTACGGCACTGTTTCGCAATTTCGGACGGATGTTGCACCTTGCACCGTGGATGTTGCACTCTGTAGATATCCATTATTCGGACCGCCATAACTTCTGGCTTGTTTAGAGTTACGGGAGCCATAACCTGTCAAAACGAAGGTCTCGATGAGTTCTACGGCTTTGACAGCTTTCAGCCATCAACGGATAGATTAATGCCCAAAAAGGACAACCCGAATCTCAATCGGATCTCGTAAGTTTTTTACCCTTCGTTTTTTCGACACGTGGATTTTTACGGTAAAACAGGATTACCGTGGCCCGTCTTCGACTTCCCATCACTGGAGAGTGGTGCACCATGGTACTGTTCTGCTTCAAATCCATGCATGCATTTCTAAAAGTCGTACGGCACTGTTTCGCCATTTCGGACGGATGTCGCACCTTGCACCGTGGATGTTGCACCCTGTAGATATCGATTATTCGGACGGCCATAACTTCTGGCTCGTTTAGAGTTACGGGAGCCATAATCTGTCAAAACGAAGGCCTCGATGAGTTCTATGGCTTTGACGACTTTCAGCCATCAACGGATAGATTAATGCCCAAAAAGGACAACCCGAATCTCAATCGGGTCTCGTAAGTTTTTTACCCTTCGTTTTTTCGACACGTGGGATTTTACGGTAAAACGGGATTACGGTGGCTGGTCTTCGATTTACCATCGTTGAGTGGTGCACCATGGTATTGTTCCGCTTAAAATCCATGCACGCATTTCTAAAAGTCGTACGGCACTGTTTCGCCATTTCGGACGGATGTTGCACCTTGCACCGTGGATGTTACACCCTGTAGATATCGATTATTCGGACGGCCATAACTTCTGGCTCGTTTAGAGTTACAGGAGCCATAACCTGTCAAAACAAAGGCCTCGATGAGTTCAACAGCTTTGATAGCTTTCAGCCGTCAACGGATAGACTAATGCGCAAAAAGGACAACCCGAATCTCAATCGGGTATCGTAAGTTTTTTACCCTTCGTTTTTTCGACACGTGGATTTTTACGGTAAAACAGGATAACCGTGGTCCATCTTCGACTTCCCATCGCTGGAAAGTGGTGCACCATGGTACTGTTCCGTTTCAAATCCATGCACGTATTTCTAAAAGTCGTACGACACTTTTCTCCATTTCGGACGGATGTTGCACCTTGTAGATATTGATTATTCGGACGACCATAATTTCTGGCTCGTTTAGAGTTACAAAAGCCATAACCTGTCAAAATGAAGGCCTCGATGAGTTCTACGGTTTTGAAAACTTTCAGCCGTCAACGGATGGATTAATGCCCAAAAAGGACAACCCGAATCTCAATCGGGTCTCGTAAGTTTTTTACCCTTCGTTTTTTCGATACGTGGATTTTTACGGTAAAACAGGATTACGGTGGCTGGTCCTCGATTTACCATCGCTGGAGAGTGGTGCACCATGGTACTGTTCCGTTTCAAATCCATGCATGCATTTCTAAAAGTCGTACGGCGCTGTTTTGCCATTTCGGACGGATGTTCCACCTTGCACCGTGGATGTTGCACCCTGTAGATATCGATTATTCGGACGGCCATAACTTCTGGCTCGTTTAGAGTTACGGAAGCAATAACCTGTCAAAACGAAGGTCTCGATGAGTTCTATGGCTTTGAAAGCTTTCAGCCGTCAACGGATAGATTAATGCCCAAAAAGGACAACCCGAATCTCAATCGGGTCTCGTAAGTTTTTTACCCTTCGTTTTTTCGACACGTGGATTTTTACGGTAAAACAGGATTACCGTGGCCCGTCTTCGACTTCCCATCGTTGGAGAGTGGTACACCATGGTACTGTTCCGTTTCAAATCCATGCACGCATTTCTAAAAGTCGTACGACACTGTTTCGCTATTTCGGACGGATATTGCACCTTGCACCATGGATGCTGCACCCTGTAGATATCACTTATTCGGACGGCCATAACTTCTGGCTCGTTTAGAGTTACGGGAGCCATATCCTGTCAAAACGAAGGCCTCGATGAGTTCTACGGCTCTGAAAGCTTTTAGCCGTCAACGGATAGATTAATGCCCAAAAAAGGACAACTTGAATCTTAATCGGGTCTCGTAAGTTTTTTACCCTTCGTTTTTTCGACACGTGGATTTTTACGGTAAAACAGGATTACCGTGGCCCGTCTTCGACTTCGCATCATTGGAGAGTGGTGCACCATGGTACTGTTCCGCTTCAAATCCATGTATGCATTTCTAAAAGTCGTACGGCACTGTTTCGCCATTTCGGACGGATGTCGCACCTTGCACCGTGGATGTTGCACCCTGTAGATATCGATTATTCAAACGGCCATAACTTCTGGCTCGTTTAGAGTTACGGGAGCCATAACCTGTCAAAACGAAGGCCTCGATGAGTTCTATGGCTTTGACAGCTTTCAGCCGTTAACGGATAGATTAATGCCCAAAAAGGACAACCCGAATCTCAATCGGGTCTCGTAAGTTTTTTACCCTTCGTTTTTTCGACACGTGGATTTTTACGGTAAATCTGGATTACCGTGGCCCGTCTTCGACTTTCCATCGCTGGAGAGTGGTGCACCGTGGTACTGTTCCATTTCAAATCCACACACGCATTTCTAAAAGTCGTATGGCACTGTTTCGCCATTTCGGACGGATGTTGCACCTTGCACCGTGGATGTTGCACCCTGTAGATATCGATTATTCGGACGGCCATAACTTCTGGCTCGTTTAGATTTACGGGAGCCATAACCTGTCAAAACGAAGTCCTCGATGAGTTCTACGGCTTTGACAGCTTTCAGCCGTGAACGGATAGATTAATGCCCAAAAATGACAACCCGAATCTCAATTGGGTCTCGTAAGTTTTTTACCCTTTGTTTTTTCGACACGTGGAATTTTACGGTAAAACGGGATTACGGTGGCCCGTCTTCGATTTGCCATCGCTGGAGAGTGGTGCACAATGGTACTGTTCCGCTTCAAATCCATACACGCATTTCTAAAAGTCGTACGGCACTGTTTCGCCATTTCGGACGGATGTTGCACCTTGCACCGTGGATGTTGCACCCTATAGATATCGATTATTCGGACGGCCATAACTTCTGGCTCGTTTAGAGTTATGGGAGCCATATCCTGTCAAAACGAAGGCCTCGATGAGTTCTACGGCTTTGACTGCTTTCAGCCGTCAACGGATAGATTAATGCCCAAAAAGGACAACCTGAATCTCAATCGGGTCTCGTAAGTTTTTTACCCTTCGTTTTTTCGACACGTGGATTTTTACGGTAAAACAGGATTACGGTGGCTGGTCCTCGATTTACCATCGCTGGAGAGTGGTGCACCATGGTACTGTTCCGTTTCAAATCCATGCACGCATTTTTAAAAGTCGTACGGCGCTGTTTCGCCATTTCGGACGGATGTTGCACCTTGCACCGTGGATGTTGCACCCTGTAGATATCGATTATTCGGACGGCCATAACTTCTGGCTCGTTTAGAGTTACGTAAGCAATAACTTGTCAAAACGAAGGTCTCGATGAGTTCTACGGCTTTGACAGCTTTCAGCCGTCAACGGATAGATTAATGCCCAAAAAGGACAACCCGAATCTCAATCGGGTCTCGTAAGTTTTTTACCCTTCGTTTTTTCGACACGTGGATTTTTACGGTAAAACAGAATTACCGTGGCCCGTCTTCGACTTCCCATCGTTGGAGAGTGGTGCACCATGGTACTGTTCCGTTTCAAATCCATGCACGCATTTCTAAAAGTCGTACGGCACTGTTTCGCAATTTCGGACGGATGTTGCACCTTGCACCGTGGATGTTGCACCCTATAGATATCCATTATTCAGACGGCCATAACTTCTGGCTCGTTTAGAGTTACGGGAGCCATAACCTGTCAAAATGAAGGCCTCTATGAGTTCTACGGTGTTGACAGCTTTCAGCCGTCCACGGATAGATTAATTCCCAAAAAGGACAACCCGAATCTCAATCGGGTCTCGTAAGTTTTTTACCCTTCGTTTTTTCGACACGTGGATTTTTACGGTAAAACAGGATTACCGTGGCCCGTCTTCGACCTCCCTTCACTGGAGAGTGGTGCACCATGGTACTGTTCCGCTTCAAATCCATGCACGCATTTCTAAAAGTCGTACGGCACTATTTCGCCATTTCGGACGGATGTCGCACCTTGCACCGTGGAAGTTGCACCCTGTAGATATCGATTATTCGGACGGCCATAACTTCTGGCTCGTTTAGAGTTACGGGAGCCATAATCTGTCAAAACGAAGGCCTCAATGAGTTCTATGGCTTTAACAACTTTCAGCCATCAACGGATAGATTAATGCCCAAAAAGGACAACCCGAATCTCAATCGGGTCTCGTAAGTTTTTTACCCTTCGTTTTTTCGACACGTGGAACTTTACGGTAAAACGGGATTACGGTGGCTGGTCTTCGATTTACCATCGTTGAGTGGTGCACCATGGTATTGTTCCGCTTCAAATCCATGCACGCATTTCTAAAAGTCGTACGGCACTATTTCGCCATTTCGGACGGATGTTGCACCTTGCACCGTGGATGTTGCACCCTGTAGATATCGATTATTCGGACGGCCATAACTTCTGGCTCGCTTAGAGTTACGGGAGCCATAACCTGTCAAAACGAAGGCCTCGATGAGTTCAACGGCTTTGATAGCTTTCAGCCGTCAACGGATAGACTAATGCCCAAAAAGGACAACCCGAATCTCAATCGGGGCTCGTAAGTTTTTTTCCCTTCGTTTTTTCGACACGTGGATTTTTACGGTAAAACGGGATAACCGTGGCCCATCTTCGACTTCCCATCGCTGGAAAGTGGTGCACCATGGTACTGTTCCGTTTCAAATCCATGCACGTATTTCTAAAAGTCGTACGACACTTTTCTCCATTTCGGACGGATGTTGCACCTTGCACCGTGGATGTTGCACCCTGTGGATATCGATTATTCGGACGGCCATAACTTCTGGCTCGTTTAGAGTTACAAAAGCCATAACCTGTCAAAACGAAGGCCTCGATGAGTTTTATGGTTTTGACAGCTTTCAGCCATCAATGGATAGATTAATGCCCAAAAATGACAACCCGAATCTCAATCGGGTCTCGTAAGTTTTTTACCCTCCGTTTTTTCGACACGTGGATTTTTACGGTAAAACAGGATTACCGTGGCTGGCCTTCGATTTACCGTCGCTGGAGAGTGTTGCACCATGGTACTGTTCCGTTTCAAATCCATGCACGCATTTCTAAAATTCGTACGGCACTGTTTCGCCATTTCGGACGGATGTTGCACCTTGCACCGTGGATGTTGCAACCTGTAGATATCGATTATTCGGACGGCCATAACTTCTGGCTCGTTTAGAGTTACGGGAGCCATAACCTGTCAAAACGAAGGCCTCGATGAGTTCTACGGCTTTGACTGCTTTCAGCCGTCAACGGATAGATTAATGCCCAAAAAGGACAACCCGAATCTCAATCGGGACTCGTTGGTTTTTTACCCTTCGTTTTTTCGACACGTGGATTTTTACGGTAAAACAGGATTACGGTGGCTGGTCTTCGATTTACCATTGCTGGAGAGTGATGCACATGGTACTGTTCCGTTTCAAATCCATGCACGCATTTCTAAAAGTCGTACGGCACTGTTTCGCCATTTCGGACGGATGTTGCGCCTTGCACCGTGGATGTTGCACCCTGTAGATATCGATTATTCGGACGGCCATAACTTCTGGCTCGTTTAGAGTTACGGGAGCCATAACCTGTCAAAACGAAGGCCTCGATGAGTTCTATGGCTTTGATAGCTTTCAGCCGTCAACGGATAGATTAAATCCCAAAAAGTACAACCCGAATCTCAATCGGGTCTCGTAAGTTTTTTACCCTTCGTATTTTCGACATGTGGATTTTTACGGTAAAACGGGATTACCGTGGCCCGTCTTCGACTTCCCATCGCTGGAGAGTGGTGCACCATGGGACTGTTGCATTTCAAATCCATGCACGCATTTCTAAAAGTCGTACGACACTGTTTCACCATTTCGGACGGATGTTGCACCATGCACCGTGGATGTTGCACCCTGTAGATATCGATTATTCAAACGACCATAACTTCTGGCTCGTTTAGAGTAACGAGAGCCATAACCTGTCAAAACGAAGGCCTCGATGAGTTCTACGGCTTTGACAGCTTTCAACCGTCAACGGATAGATCAATGCACAAAAAGGACAACCCGAATCTCAATCGGGTCTCGTATGTTTTTTACCCTTCGTTTTTTCAACACGTGGATTTTTACGGTAAAACAGGATTACCGTGGCCCGTCTTCGACTTCCCATCGCTGGAGAGTGGTGCACCATGGTACTGTTCCGTTTCAAATCCATGCACGCATTTCTAAAAGTCGTACGACACTGTTTCGCCATTTCGGACGGATGTTGCACCCTGTAGATATCGATTATTCGGACGGCCATAACTTCTGGCTCGTTTAGAGTTACGGGAGCCATAACCTGTCAAAACGAAGGCCTCGATGAGTTCTACGGCTTTGACAGCTTTCAGCCATCAACGGATAGATTAATGCCTAGAAAGGACAACCCGAATCTCGATCGGGTCTCGTAAGTTTTTTATCCTTCGATTTTTCGACACGTGGATTTTTATGGTAAAACAGGATTACGATGGCTGGTCTTCGATTTACCATCGCTGGAGAGTGGTGCACCATGGTACTGTTCTATTTCAAATCGATGCATGCATTTCTAAAAGTCATACGGCACTATTTCGCCATTTCGGACGGATGTTGCACCTTGCACCGTGGATGTTGCACCCTGTAGATATCGATTATTCGGACGGCCATAACTTCTGGGTCATTTAGAGTTACGGGAGCCATAACCTGTCAAAACGAAGGCCTCGATGAGTTCTACGGCTTTGACAGCTTTCATCCGTCAACAAATAGATTAATGCCCAAAAAGGACAACCCGAATCTCAATCGGGTCTCGTAAGTTTTTTACCCTTCGTTTTTTGGACACGTGGATTTTTACGGTAAAACGGGATTACCGTGGCCCGCCTTCGACTTCCCATCGCTGGAGAGTGGTGCACCATGGTACTGTTCCGTTTCAAATCCATGCACACATTTCTAAAAGTCGTACGGCACTTTTTCAAAATTTCGGACGGATGTTGCACCTTGCACCGTGGATGTTGCACCCTGTTGATATCGATTATTCAAACGACCATAACTTCTGGCTCGTTTAGAGTTACGGGAGCCATAACTTGTCAAAACAAAGGCCTCGATGAGTTCTAGGGCTTTTACAACTTTTAGCCGTCAACGGAAAGATTAATGCCCAAAAAGAACAACCCGAATCTCAATCGGGTCTCGTTAGTTTTTTACCCTTCGTTTTTTCGACACGTGGATTTTTACGGTAAAACAGGATTACCGTGGCCCATCTTCGGCTTCCCATCGCTGGAGAGTGGTGCACCATGGTACTGTTCCATTTCAAATCCATGCACACATTTCTAAAAGTCATACGGCACTGTTTCGCCATTTCGGACGGATGTTGCACCTTGCACCGTGGATGTTGCACCCTGTAGATATCGATTATTCGGACGGCCATGACTTCTGGCTCGTTTAGAGTTACGGGAGCCATAATCTGTCAAAACGAAGGCCTCGATGAGTTCTATGGCTTTGACAGCTTTCAGCCGTCAATGGATAGATTAATGCTCAAAAAGGACAACCCGAATCTCAATCGGGTCTCGTAAGTTTTTTACCCTTCGTTTTTTTCGACACGTGGAATTTTACGGCAAAACGGGATTACGGTGGCTGGTCTTCGATTTACCATCGCTGGAGAGTGGTGCACCATGGTACTGTTCCGTTTCAAACCCATGCACGCATTTCTAAAAGTCGTACGAAACTGTTTCGCCAATTCGGACGGATGTTGCACCTTGCACCGTGGATGTTGCACCCTGTAGATATCGATTATTCGGATGGCCATAACTTCTGGACCGTTTAGAGTTACGGGAGACATAACCTGTCAAAACGAAGGCCTCGATGATTTCTACAGCTTTGACAGCTTTTAGCCGTCAACGGATAGATTAATGCCCAAAAAGGACAATCCGAATCTCAATCGGGTCACTTAAGTTTTTTACCCTTCGTATTTTCGATATGTGGATTTTTACGGTAAAACGGGATTACCGTGGCCCGTCTTCGACTTCCCATCGCTGGTGAGTGGTGCACCATGGTACTGTTGCGTTTCAAATCCATGCACGCATTTCTAAACATCGTACGGCACTGTTTCACCATTTCGGACGGATGTTGCACCATGCACCGTGGATGTTGCACCCTGTAGATATCGATTATTCAAACGGCCATAACTTCTGGCTCGTTTAGAGTTACGGGAGCCATTACCTGTCAAAACGAAGGCCTCGATGAGTTCTACGGCTTTGACAGCTTTCAGCCGTCAATGGATAGATTAATGCCCAACAAGGACAACCCGAATCTCAATCGGGTCTCGTAAGTTTTCTACCCTTCGTTTTTTCGACACGTGGATTTTTACGGTAAAACAGTATTACCGTGGCCCGTCTTCGACTTCCCATCGCTGGAGAGTGGTGCACCATGGTACTGTTCCGTTTCAAATCCATACACGCATTTCTAAAAGTCGTACGGCACTGTTTCGCCATTTCGGACGGATGTTGCACCTTGCACCATGGATGTTGCACCCCGTAGATATCGATTATTCGGACGGCCGTAACTTCTGGCTCGTTTAGAGTTACGGGAGCCATAACTGTCAAAACGAAGGCCTCGATGAGTTCTACGGCTTTGACAGCTTTCAGCCATCAACGGATAGATTAATGCCCAGAAAGGACAACCCGAATCTCGATCGGGTCTCGTAAGTTTTTTACCCTTAGTTTTTTCGACACGTGGATTTTTATGGTAAAACAGGATTACGGTGGTTGGTCTTCGATTTACCATCGCTGGTGAGTGGTGCACCATGGTACTGTTCCGTTTCAAATCGATGCATGCATTTCTAAAAGTCATACGGCACTATTTCGCCATTTCGGACGGATGTTGCACCTTGCACCGTGGATGTTGCACCCTGTAGATATCGATTATTCGGACGGCCATAACTTCTGGCTCATTTAGAGTTACGGGAGCCATAACCTGTCAAAACGAAGGCCTCGATGAGTTATACGGCTTTGACAGCTTTCAGTCATCAACGGATAGATTAATGCCCAAAAAGGACAACCCGAATCTCAATCGGGTCTCGTAAGTTTTTTACCCTTCTTTTTTTGGACACGTGGATTTTTACGGTAAAACGGGATTACCGTGGCCCGCCTTCGACTTCCCATCGCTGGAGAGTGGTGCACCATGGTACTGTTCCGTTTCAAATCCATGCACGCATTTCTAAAAGTCGTACGGCACTGTTTCAAAATTTCGGACGGATGTTGCACCTTGCACAGTGGATGTTGCACCCTGTTGATATCGATTGTTCAAACGACGATAACTTCTGGCTCGTTTAGAGTTACGGGAGCCATAACTTGTCAAAACAAAGGCCTCGATGGGTTCTAGGGCTTTTACAACTTTTAGCCGTCAACGGAAGATTAATGCCCAAAAAGGACAACCCGAATCTCAATCGGGTCTCGTTAGTTTTTTACCCTTCGTTTTTTCGACACGTGGATTTTTACGGTAAAACAGGATTACCGTGGCCCATCTTCGACTTCCCATCGCTGGAGAGTGGTGCACCATGGCACTGTTCCATTTCAAATCCATGCACACATTTCTAAAAGTCATACGGCACTGTTTCGCCATTTCGGACGGATGTAGCACCTTGCACCGTGGATGTTGTACCCTGTAGATATCGATTATTCGGACGGCCATAACTTCTGGCTCGTTTAGAGTTACGGGAGCCATAATCTGTCAAAACGAAGGCCTCGATGAGTTCTATGGCTATGACAGCTTTCAGCCGTCAATGGATAGATTAATGCTCAAAAAGGACAACCCGAATCTCAATCGGGTCTCGTAAGTTTTTTACCCTTCGTTTTTTCGACACGTTGAATTTTACATCAAAACGGGATTACGGTGGCTGGTCTTCGATTTACCATCGCTGGAGAGTGGTGCACCATGGTACTGTTCCGTTTCAAACCCATGCACGCATTTCTAAAAGTCGTACGACACTGTTTCACCATTTCGGACGGATGTTGCACCTTGCACCGTGGATGTTGCACCCTGTAGATATCGATTATTCGGACGGCCACAACTTCTGGCTCGTTTAGAGTTACGGGAGCCATAACCTGTCAAAACGAAGGCCTCGATGAGTTCTACAGCTTTGACAGCTTTTAGCCGTCAACGGATAGATTAATGCCCAAAAAGGACAATCCGAATCTCAATCGGGTCACTTAAGTTTTTTACCCTTCGTATTTTCGACATGTGGATTTTTACGGTAAAACGGGATTACCGTGGCCCGTCTTCGACTTCCCATCGCTGGAGAGTGGTGCACCATGGTACTGTTGCGTTTCAAATCCATGCACGCATTTCTAAACGTCGTACGGCACTGTTTCACCATTTCGGACGGATGTTGCACCCTGTAGATATCGATTATTCAAACGGCCAAAACTTCTGGCTCGTTTAGAGTTACGGGAGCCATAACCTGTCAAAACGAAGGCCTCGATGAGTTCTACGGCTTTGACAGCTTTCAGCCGTCAATGGATAGATTAATGCCCAACAAGGACAACCCGAATCTCAATCGGGTCCCGTAAGTCTTCTACCCTTCGTTTTTTCGACACGTGGATTTTTACGGTAAAACAATATTACCGTGGCCCGTCTTCGACTTCCCATCGCTGGAGAGTGGTGCACCGTGGTACTGTTCCGTTTCAAATCCATACACGCATTTCTAAAAGTCGTACGGCACTGTTTCGCCATTTCGGACCGATGTTGCACCTTGCACCATGGATGTTGCACCCCGTAGATATCGATTATTCGGACGGCCGTAACTTCTGGCTCGTTTAGAGTTACGGGAGCCATAACTGTCAAAACGAAGGCCTCGATGAGTTCTACGGCTTCGACAGCTTTCAGCCATCAATGGATAGATTAATGCCCAGAAAGGACAACCCGAATCTCGATCGGGTCTCGTAAGTTTTTTACCCTTCGTTTTTTCGACACGTGGATTTTTATGGTAAAACAGGATTACGGTGGTTGGTCTTCGATTTACCATCGCTGGAGAGTGGTGCACCATGGTACTGTTCCGTTTCAAATCGATGCATGCATTTCTAAAAGTCATACGGCACTATTTCGCCATTTCGGACGGATGTTGCACCTTGCACCGTGGATGTTGCACCCTGTAGATATCGATTATTCGGACGGCCATAACTTCTGGCTCATTTAGAGTTACGGGAGCCATAACCTGTCAAAACGAAGGCCTCGATGAGTTCTACGGCTTTGACAGCTTTCAGTCGTCAACGGATAGATTAATGCCCAAAAAGGACAATCCGAATCTCAATCGGGTCTCGTAAGTTTTTTACCCTTCTTTTTTTGGACACGTGGATTTTTACGGTAAAACGGGATTACCGTGGCCCGCCTTCGACTTCCCATCGCTGGAGAGTGGTGCACCATGGTACTGTTCCGTTTCAAATCCATGCACGCATTTCTAAAAGTCGTACGGCACTGTTTCAAAATTTCGGACGGATGTTGCACCTTGCACAGTGGATGTTGCACCCTGTTGATATCGATTATTCAAACGACGATAACTTCTGGCTCGTTTAGAGTTACGGGAGCCATAACTTGTCAAAACAAAGGCCTCGATGGGTTCTAGGGCTTTTACAACTTTTAGCCGTCAACGGAAGATTAATGCCCAAAAAGGACAACCCGAATCTCAATCGGGTCTCGTTAGTTTTTTACCCTTCGTTTTTTCGACACGTGGATTTTTACGGTAAAACAGGATTACCGTGGCCCATCTTCGACTTCCCATCGCTGGAGAGTGGTGCACCATGGCACTGTTCCATTTCAAACCCATGCACACATTTCTAAAAGTCATACGGCACTGTTTCGCCATTTCGGACGGATGTTGCACCTTGCACCGTGGATGTTGCACCCTGTAGATATCGATTATTCGAACGGCCATAACTTCTGGCTCATTTAGAGTTACGGGAGCCATAATCTGTCAAAACGAAGGCCTCGATGAGTTCTATGGCTTTGACAGCTTTCAGCCGTCAACGGATAGATTAATGCCCAAAAAGGACAATCCGAATCTCAATCGGGTCTCGTAAGTTTTTTACCCTTCGTTTTTTGGACACGTGGATTTTTACGGTAAAACGGGATTACCGTGGCCCGCCTTCGACTTCCCATCGCTGGAGAGTGGTGCACCATGGTAATGTTCCGTTTCAAATCCATGCACACATTTCTAAATGTCGTACGGCACTGTTTCAAAATTTCGGACGGATGTTGCACCTTGCACCGTGGATGTTGCACCCTGTTGATATCGATTATTCAAACGACCATAACTTCTGGCTCGTTTAGAGTTACGGGAGCCATAACTTGTCAAAACAAAGGCCTCGATGAGTTCTAGGGCTTTTACAACTTTTAGCCGTCAACGGAAAGATTAATGCCCAAAAAGAGCAACCCGAATCTCAATCGGGTCTCGTTAGTTTTTTACCCTTCGTTTTTTCGACACGTGGATTTTTACGGTAAAACAGGATTACCGTGGCCCATCTTCGACTTTCCATCGCTGGAGAGTGGTGCACCATGGTACTGTTCCATTTCAAATCCATGCACACATTTCTAAAAGTCATACGGCACTGTTTCGCCATTTCGGACGGATGTTGCACCTTGCACCGCGGATTTTGCACCCTGTAGATATCGATTATTCGGACGGCCATAACTTCTGGCTCGTTTAGAGTTACGGGAGCCATAATCTGTCAAAACGAAGGCCTCGATGAGTTCTATGGCTTTGACAGCTTTCAGCCGTCAATGGATAGATTAATGCTCAAAAAGGACAACCCGAATCTCAATCGGGTCTCGTAAGTTTTTTACCCTTCGTTTTTTCGACACGTGGAATTTTACATCAAAACGGGATTACGGTGGCTGGTCTTCGATTTACCATCGCTGGAGAGTGGTGCACCATGGTACTGTTCCGTTTCAAACCCATGCACGCATTTCTAAAAGTCGTACGACACTGTTTCACCATTTCGGACGGATGTTGCACCTTGCACCGTGGATGTTGCACCCTGTAGATATCGATTATTCGGACGGCCACAACTTCTGGCTCGTTTAGTGTTACGGGAGCCATAACCTGTCAAAACGAAGGCCTCGATGAGTTCTACAGCTTTGACAGCTTTTAGCCGTCAACGGATAGATTAATGCCCAAAAAGGACAATCCGAATCTCAATCGGGTCACTTAAGTTTTTTACCCTTCGTATTTTCGACATGTGGATTTTTACGGTAAAACGGGATTACCGTGGCCCGTCTTCGACTTCCCATCGCTGGAGAGTGGTGCACCATGGTACTGTTGCGTTTCAAATCCATGCACGCATTTCTAAACGTCGTACGGCACTGTTTCACCATTTCGGACGGATGTTGCACCCTGTAGATATCGATTATTCAAACGGCCAAAACTTCTGGCTCGTTTAGAGTTACGGGAGCCATAACCTGTCAAAACGAAGGCCTCGATGAGTTCTACGGCTTTGACAGCTTTCAGCCGTCAATGGATAGATTAATGCCCAACAAGGACAACCCGAATCTCAATCGGGTCCCGTAAGTCTTCTACCCTTCGTTTTTTCGACACGTGGATTTTTACGGTAAAACAATATTACCGTGGCCCGTCTTCGACTTCCCATCGCTGGAGAGTGGTGCATCATGGTACTGTTCCGTTTCAAATCCATACACGCATTTCTAAAAGTCGTACGGCACTGTTTCGCCATTTCGGACCGATGTTGCACCTTGCACCATGGATGTTGCACCCCGTAGATATCGATTATTCGGACGGCCGTAACTTCTGGCTCGTTTAGAGTTACGGGAGCCATAACTGTCAAAACGAAGGCCTCGATGAGTTCTACGGCTTCGACAGCTTTCAGCCATCAACGGATAGATTAATGCCCAGAAAGGACAACCCGAATCTCGATCGGGTCTCGTAAGTTTTTTACCCTTCATTTTTTCGACACGTGGATTTTTATGGTAAAACAGGATTACGGTGGTTGGTCTTCGATTTACCATCGCTGGAGAGTGGTGCACCATGGTACTGTTCCGTTTCAAATCGATGCATGCATTTCTAAAAGTCATACGGCACTATTTCGCCATTTCGGACGGATGTTGCACCTTGCACCGTGGATGTTGCACCCTGTAGATATCGATTATTCGGACGGCCATAACTTCTGGCTCATTTAGAGTTACGGGAGCCATAACCTGTCAAAACGAAGGCCTCGATGAGTTCTACGGCTTTGACAGCTTTCAGTCGTCAACGGATAGATTAATGCCCAAAAAGGACAACCCGAATCTCAATCGGGTCTCGTAAGTTTTTTACCCTTCTTTTTTTGGACACGTGGATTTTTACGGTAAAACGGGATTACCGTGGCCCGCCTTCGACTTCCCATCGCTGGAGAGTGGTGCACCATGGTACTGTTCCGTTTCAAATCCATGCACGCATTTCTAAAAGTCGTACGGCACTGTTTCAAAATTTCGGACGGATGTTGCACCTTGCACAGTGGATGTTGCACCCTGTTGATATCGATTATTCAAACGACGATAACTTCTGGCTCGTTTAGAGTTACGGGAGCCATAACTTGTCAAAACAAAGGCCTCGATGGGTTCTAGGGCTTTTACAACTTTTAGCCGTCAACGGAAGATTAATGCCCAAAAAGGACAACCCGAATGTCAATCGGGTCTCGTTAGTTTTGTACCCTTCGTTTTTTCGACACGTGGATTTTTACGGTAAAACAGGATTACCGTGGCCCATCTTCGACTTCCCATCGCTGGAGAGTGGTGCACCATGGCACTGTTCCATTTCAAACCCATGCACACATTTCTAAAAGTCATACGGCACTGTTTCGCCATTTCGGACGGATGTTGCACCTTGCACCGTGGATGTTGCACCCTGTAGATATCGATTATTCGAACGGCCATAACTTCTGGCTCATTTAGAGTTACGGGAGCCATAACCTGTCAAAACGAAGGCCTCGATGAGTTCTACGGCTTTGACAGCTTTCAGCCGTCAACGGATAGATTAATGCCCAAAAAGGACAACCCGAATCTCAATCGGGTCTCGTAAGTTTTTTACCCTTCGTTTTTTGGACACGTGGATTTTTACGGTAAAACGGGATTACCGTGGCCCGCCTTCGACTTCCCATCGCTGGAGAGTGGTGCACCATGGTAATGTTCCGTTTCAAATCCATGCACACATTTCTAAAAGTCGTACGGCACTGTTTCAAAATTTCGGACGGATGTTGCACCTTGCACCGTGGATGTTGCACCCTGTTGATATCGATTATTCAAACGACCATAACTTCTGGCTCGTTTAGAGTTACGGGAGCCATTACTTGTCAAAACAAAGGCCTCGATGAGTTCTAGGGCTTTTACAACTTTTAGCCGTCAACGGAAAGATTAATGCCCAAAAAGAGCAACCCGAATCTCAATCGGGTCTCGTTAGTTCTTTACCCTTCGTTTTTTCGACACGTGGATTTTTACGGTAAAACAGGATTACCGTGGCCCATCTTCGACTTTCCATCGCTGGAGAGTGGTGCACCATGGTACTGTTCCATTTCAAATCCATGCACACATTTCTAAAAGTCATACGGCACTGTTTCGCCATTTCGGACGGATGTTGCACCTTGCACCGCGGATGTCTCACCCTGTAGATATCGATTATTCGGACGGCCATAACTTCTGGCTCGTTTAGAGTTACGGGAGCCATAATCTGTCAAAACGAAGGCCTCGATGAGTTCTATGGCTTTGACAGCTTTCAGCCGTCAATGGATAGATTAATGCTCAAAAAGGACAACCCGAATCTCAATCGGGTCTCGTAAGTTTTTTACCCTTCGTTTTTTCGACACGTGGAATTTTACATCAAAACGGGATTACGGTGGCTGGTCTTCGATTTACCATCGCTGGAGAGTGGTGCACCATGGTACTGTTCCGTTTCAAACCCATGCACGCATTTCTAAAAGTCGTACGACACTGTTTCACCATTTCGGACGGATGTTGCACCTTGCACCGTGGATGTTGCACCCCGTAGATATCGATTATTCGGACGGCCACTACTTCTGGCTCGTTTAGAGTTACGGGAGCCATAACCTGTCAAAACGAAGGCCTCGATGAGTTCTACAGCTTTGACAGCTTTTAGCCGTCAACGGATAGATTAATGCCCAAAAAGGACAATCCGAATCTCAATCGGGTCACTTAAGTTTTTTACCCTTCGTATTTTCGACATGTGGATTTTTACGGTAAAACGGGATTACCATTGCCCGTCTTCGACTTCCCATCGCTGGAGAGTGGTGCACCATGGTACTGTTGCGTTTCAAATCCATGCACGCATTTCTAAACGTCGTACGGCACTGTTTCACCATTTCGGACGGATGTTGCACCATGCACCGTGGATGTTGCACCCTGTAGATATCGATTATTCAAACGGCCAAAACTTCTGGCTCGTTTAGAGTTACGGGAGCCATAACCTGTCAAAACGAAGGCCTCGATGAGTTTTACGGCTTTGACAGCTTTCAGCCGTCAATGGATAGATTAATGCCCAACAAGGACAACCCGAATCTCAATCGGGTCCCGTAAGTCTTCTACCCTTCGTTTTTTCGACACGTGGATTTTTACGGTAAAACAGTATTACCGTGGCCCGTCTCCGACTTCCCATCGCTGGAGAGTGGTGCACCATGGTACTGTTCCGTTTCAAATCCATACACGCATTTCTAAAAGTCGTACGGCACTGTTTCGCCATTTCGGACCGATGTTGCACCTTGCACCATGGATGTTGCACCCCGTAGATATCGATTATTCGGACGGCCGTAACTTATGGCTCGTTTAGAGTTACGGGAGCCATAACTGTCAAAACGAAGGCCTCGATGAGTTCTACGGCTTTGACAGCTTTCAGCCATCAACGGATAGATTAATGCCCAGAAAGGACAACCCGAATCTCGATCGGGTCTCGTAAGTTTTTTACCCTTCGTTTTTTCGACACGTGGATTTTTATGGTAAAACAGGATTACGGTGGTTGGTCTTCGATTTACCATCGCTGGAGAGTGGTGCACCATGGTACTGTTCCGTTTCAAACCCATGCACGCATTTCTAAAAGTCATACGACACTGTTTCGCCATTTCGGACGGATGTTGCACCTTGCACCGTGGATGTTGCACCCTGTAGATATCGATTATCCAGACGGCCATAACTTCTGGCTCGTTTAGAGTTACGGGAGCCATAACCTGTCAAAACGAAGGCCTCGATGAGTTCTACGGCTTTGACAGCTTTCAGTCGTCAACGGATAGATTAATGCCCAAAAAGGACAACCCGAATCTCAATCGGGTCTCGTAAGTTTTTTACCCTTCTTTTTTTGGACACGTGGATTTTTACGGTAAAACGGGATTACCGTGGCCCGCCTTCGACTTCCCATCGCTGGAGAGTGGTGCACCATGGTACTGTTCCGTTTCAAATCAATGCACGCATTTCTAAAAGTCGTACGGCACTGTTTCAAAATTTCGGACGGATGTTGCACCTTGCACAGTGGATGTTGCACCCTGTTGATATCGATTATTCAAACGACGATAACTTCTGGCTCGTTTAGAGTTACGGGAGCCATAACTTGTCAAAACAAAGGCCTCAATGTGTTCTAGGGCTTTTACAACTTTTAGCCATCAACGGAAGATTAATGCCCAAAAAGGACAACCCGAATCTCAATCGGGCCTCGTTAGTTTTTTACCCTTCGTTTTTTCGACACGTGGATTTTTACGGTAAAACAGGATTACCGTGGCCCATCTTCGACTTCCCATCGCTGGAGAGTGGTGCACCATGGCACTGTTCCATTTCAAATCCATGCACACATTTCTAAAAGTCATACGGCACTGTTTCGCCATTTCGGACGGATGTTGCACCTTGCACCGTGGATGTTGTACCCTGTAGATATCGATTATTCGGACGGCTATAACTTCTGGCTCGTTTAGAGTTACGGGAGCCATAATCTGTCAAAACGAAGGCCTCGATGAGTTCTATGGCTTTGACAGCTTTCAGCCGTCAATGGATAGATTAATGCTCAAAAAGGACAACCCGAATCTCAATCGGGTCTCGTAAGTTTTTTACCCTTCGTTTTTTCGACACGTGGAATTTTACGGCAAAACGGGATTACGGTGGCTGGTCTTCGATTTACCATCGCTGGAGAGTGGTGCACCATGGTACTGTTCCATTTCAAACCCATGCACGCATTTCTAAAAGTCGTACGACACTGTTTCGCCATTTCGGACGGATGTTGCACCTTGCACCGTGGATGTTGCACCCTGTAGATATCGATTATCCAGACGGCCATAACTTCTGGCTCCTTTAGAGTTACGGGAGCAATAACATGTCAAAACGAAGGCCTCGATGAGTTCTACAGCTTTGACAGCTTTTAGCCGTCAACGGATAGATTAATGCCCAAAAAGGACAATCTGAATCTCAATCGGGTCTCTTAAGTTTTTACCCTTCGTATTTTCGACATGTGGATTTTTACGGTAAAACGGGATTGTCGTGGCCCCTCTTCGACTTCCCATCGCTGGAGAGTGGTGCACCATGGTACTGTTGCGTTTCAAATCCATGCACGCATTTCTAAACGACGTACGGCACTGTTTCACCATTTCGGACGGATGTTGCACCATGCACCGTGGATGTTGCACCCTGTAGATATAGATTATTCAAACGGCCATAACTTCTGGCTCCTTTGGAGTTACGGGAGCCATAACCTGTCAAAACGAAGGCCTCGATGAGTTCTACGGCTTTGACAGCTTTGAGCCGTCAATGGATAGATTAATGCCCAACAAGGACAACCCGAATCTCAATCGGGTCCCGTAAGTTTTCTACCCTTCGTTTTCTCGACACGTGGATTTTTACGGTAAAACAGTATTACCGTGGCCCGTCTTCGACTTCCCATCGCTGGAGAGTGGTGCACCATGGTACTGTTCCGTTTCAAATCCATACACACATTTCTAAAAGTCGTACGGCACTGTTTCGCCATTTCGGACGGATGTTGCACCTTGCACCATGGATGTTGCACCCCGTAGATATCGATTATTCGGACGGCCATAACTTCTGGCTCGTTTAGAGTTACGGGAGTCATAACCTGTCAAAACGAAGGCCTCCATGAGTTCTACGGCTTTGACAGCTTTCAGCCATCAACGGATAGATTAATGCCCAGAAAGGACAACCCGAATCTCGATCGGGTCTCGTAAGTTTTTTACCCTTCGTTTTTTCGACACGTGGATTTTTATGGTAAAAAAGGATTACGGTGGCTGGTCTTCGACTTCCCATCGCTGGAGAGTGGTGCACCATGGTACTGTTCCGTCAAATCCATGCACGCATTTCTAAAAGTCGTACGGCACTGTTTCAAAATTTCGGACGGATGTTGCACCCTGTTGATATCGATTATTCAAACGACGATAACTTCTGGCTCGTTTAGATTTACGGGAGCCATAACTTGTCAAAACAAAGGCCTCGATGGGTTCTAGGGCTTTTACAACTTTTAACCGTCAACGGAAGATTAATGCCCAAAAAGGACAACCCGAATCTCAATCGGGTCTCGTTAGTTTTTTACCCTTCGTTTTTTCGACACGTGGATTTTTACGGTAAAACAGGATTACCGTGGCCCATCTTCGACTTCCCATCGCTGGAGAGTGGTGCACCATGGCACTGTTCCATTTCAAATCAATGCACACATTTCTAAAAGTCATACGACACTGTTTCGCCATTTCGGACGGATGTTGCACCTTGCACCGTGGATGTTGTACCCTGTAAATATCGATTATTCGGACGGCCATAACTTCTGGCTCGTTCAGAGTTACGGGAGCCATAATCTGTCAAAACGAAGGCCTCGATGAGTTCTATGGCTTTGACAGCTTTCAGCCGTCAATGGATAGATTAATGCTCAAAAAGGACAACCCGAATCTCAATCGGGTCTCGTAAGTTTTTTACCCTTCGTTTTTTCGACACGTGGAATTTTACGGCAAAACGGGATTACGGTGGCTGGTCTTCGATTTACCATCGCTGGAGAGTGGTGCACCATGGTACTGTTCCATTTCAAACCCATGCACGCATTTCTAAAAGTCGTACGACACTGTTTCGCCATTTCAGACGGATGTTGCACCTTGCACCATGGATTTTGCACCCCATAGATATCGATTATTCGGACGGCCATAACTTCTGGCTCGTTTAGAGTTACGGGAGCCATAACCTGTAAAAACTAAGGCCTCGATGAGTTCTACGGCTTTGATCGCTTTCAGCCGTCAACGGATTGATTAATATCCAAAAAGGACAACCCGAATCTCAATCGGGTCTCGTTAGTTTTCACCCTTCGTATTTTCGACATGTGGATTTTTACGGTAAAACGGGATTGCCGTGGCCCGTCTTCGACTTCCCATCGCTGGAGAGTGGTGCACCATGGTACTGTTGCGTTTCAAATCCATGCACGCATTTCTAAACGTCGTACGACACTGTTTCACCATTTCGGATGGATGTTGCACCATGCACCGTGGATGTTGCACCCTGTGGATATCGATTATTCAAACGGCCATAACTTCTGGCTCGTTTGGAGTTACGGGAGCCATAACCTGTCAAAACGAAGGCCTCGATGAGTTCTACGGCTTTGACAGCTTTCAGCCGTCAATGGATAGATTAATGCCCAACAAGGACAACCCGAATCTCAATCGGGTCTCGTAAGTTTTCTACCCTTCGTTTTTTCGACACGTGGATTTTTACGGTAAAACAGTATTACCGTGGCCCGTCTTCGACTTCCCATCGCTGGAGAGTGGTGCACCATGGTACTGTTCCGTTTCAAATCCATACACACATTTCTAGAAGTCGTACGGCACTGTTTCGCCATTTCGGACGGATGTTGCACCTTGCACCATGGATGTTGCACCCCGTAGATATCGATTATTCGGACGGCCATAACTTCTGGCTCGTTTAGAGTTACGGGAGCCATAACCGGTCAAAACGAAGGCCTCCATGAGTTCTACGGCTTTGACAGCTTTCAGCCATCAACGGATAGATTAATGCCCAGAAAGGACAACCCGAATCTCGATCGAGTCTCGTAAGTTTTTTACCCTTCGTTTTTTCGACACGTGGATTTTTATGGTAAAACAGGATTACGGTGGCTGGTCTTCGACTTTCCATCGCTGGAGAGTGGTGCACCATGGTACTGTTCCGTTTCAAATCCATGCACGCATTTCTAAAAGTCGTACGACACTGTTTCAAAATTTTGGACGGATGTTGCACCTTGCACAGTGGATGTTGCACCCTGTTGATATCGATTATTCAAACGACGATAACTTCTGGCTCGTTTAGATTTACGGGAGCCATAACTTGTCAAAACAAAGGCCTCGATGGGTTCTAGGGCTTTTACAACTTTTAACCGTCAACGGAAGATTAATGCCCAAAAAGGACAACCCGAATCTCAATCGGGTCTCGTTAGTTTTTTACCCTTCGTTTTTTCGACACGTGGATTTTTACGGTAAAACAGGATTACCGTGGCCCATCTTCGACTTCCCATCGCTGGAGAGTGGTGCACCATGGCACTGTTCCATTTCAAATCAATGCACACATTTCTAAAAGTCATACGACACTGTTTCGCCATTTCGGACGGATGTTGCACCTTGCACCGTGGATGTTGTACCCTGTAAATATCGATTATTCGGACGGCCATAACTTCTGGCTCGTTTAGAGTTACGGGAGCCATAATCTGTCAAAACGAAGGCATCGATGAGTTCTATGGCTTTGACAGCTTTCAGCCGTCAATGGATAGATTAATGCTCAAAAAGGACAACCCGAATCTCAATCGGGTCTCGTAAGTTTTTTACCCTTCGTTTTTTCGACACGTGGAATTTTACGGCAAAACGGGATTACGGTGGCTGGTCTTCGATTTACCATCGCTGGAGAGTGGTGCACCATGGTACTGTTCCATTTCAAACCCATGCACGCATTTCTAAAAGTCGTACGACACTGTTTCGCCATTTCAGACGGATGTTGCACCTTGCACCATGGATTTTGCACCCCATAGATATCGATTATTCGGACGGCCATAAATTCTGGCTCGTTTAGAGTTACGGGAGCCATAACCTGTAAAAACTAAGGCCTCGATGAGTTCTACGGCTTTGATCGCTTTCAGCCGTCAACGGATTGATTAATATCCAAAAAGGACAACCCGAATCTCAATCGGGTCTCGTAAGTTTTTACCCTTCGTATTTTCGACATGTGGATTTTTACGGTAAAACGGGATTGCCGTGGCCCGTCTTCGACTTCCCATCGCTGGAGAGTGGTGCACCATGGTACTGTTGCGTTTCAAATCCATGCACGCATTTCTAAACGTCGTACGACACTGTTTCACCATTTCGGATGGATGTTGCACCATGCACCGTGGATGTTGCACCCTGTGGATATCGATTATTCAAACGGCCATAACTTCTGGCTCGTTTGGAGTTACGGGAGCCATAACCTGTCAAAACGAAGGCCTCGATGAGTTCTACGGCTTTGACAGCTTTCAGCCGTCAATGGATAGATTAATGCCCAACAAGGACAACCCGAATCTCAATCGGGTCTCGTAAGTTTTCTACCCTTCGTTTTTTCGACACGTGGATTTTTACGGTAAAACAGTATTACCGTGGCCCGTCTTCGACTTCCCATCGCTGGAGAGTGGTGCACCATGGTACTGTTCCGTTTCAAATCCATACACACATTTCTAGAAGTCGTACGGCACTGTTTCGCCATTTCGGACGGATGTTGCACCTTGCACCATGGATGTTGCACCCCGTAGATATCGATTATTCGGACGGCCATAACTTCTGGCTCGTTTAGAGTTACGGGAGCCATAACCGGTCAAAACGAAGGCCTCCATGAGTTCTACGGCTTTGACAGCTTTCAGCCATCAACGGATAGATTAATGCCCAGAAAGGACAACCCGAATCTCGATCGAGTCTCGTAAGTTTTTTACCCTTCGTTTTTTCGACACGTGGATTTTTATGGTAAAACAGGATTACGGTGGCTGGTCTTCGACTTTCCATCGCTGGAGAGTGGTGCACCATGGTACTGTTCCGTTTCAAATCCATGCACGCATTTCTAAAAGTCGTACGACACTGTTTCAAAATTTTGGACGGATGTTGCACCTTGCACAGTGGATGTTGCACCCTGTTGATATCGATTATTCAAACGACGATAACTTCTGGCTCGTTTAGAGTTACGGGAGCCATAACTTGTCAAAACAAAGGCCTCGATGGGTTCTAGGGCTTTTACAACTTTTAACCGTCAACGGAAGATTAATGCCCAAAAAGGACAACCCGAATCTCAATCGGGCCTCGTTAGTTTTTTACCCTTCGTTTTTTCGACACGTGGATTTTTACGGTAAAACAGGATTACCGTGGCCCATCTTCGACTTCCCATCGCTGGAGAGTGGTGCACCATGGCACTGTTCCATTTCAAATCCATGCACACATTTCTAAAAGTCATACGGCACTGTTTCGCCATTTCGGACGGATGTTGCACCTTGCACCGTGGATGTTGTACCCTGTAGATATCGATTATTCGGACGGCCATAACTTCTGGCTCGTTTAGATTTACGGGAGCCATAATCTGTCAAAACGAAGGCCTCGATGAGTTCTATGGCTTTGACATCTTTCAGCCGTCAATGGATAGATTAATGCTCAAAAAGGACAACCCGAATCTCAATCGGGTCTCGTAAGTTTTTTACCCTTCGTTTTTTCGACACGTGGAATTTTACGGCAAAACGGGATTACGGTGGCTGGTCTTCGATTTACCATCGCTGGAGAGTGGTGCACCATGGTACTGTTCCATTTCAAACCCATGCACGCATTTCTAAAAGTCGTACGACACTGTTTCGCCATATCGGACGGATGTTGCACCTTGCACCATGGATTTTGCACCCCGTAGATATCGATTATTCGGACGGCCATAACTTCTGGCTCGTTTAGAGTTACGGGAGCCATAACCTGTAAAAACTAAGGCCTCGATGAGTTCTACGGCTTTGATCGCTTTCAGCCGTCAACGGATTGATTAATATCCAAAAAGGACAACCCGAATCCCAATCGGGTCTCGTAAGTTTTTACCCTTCGTATTTTCGACATGTGGATTTTTACGGTAAAACGGGATTTCAAATCAATGCACACATTTCTAAAAGTCATACGACACTGTTTCGCCATTTCGGACGGATGTTGCACCTTGCACCGTGGATGTTGTACCCTGTAAATATCGATTATTCGGACGGCCATAACTTCTGGCTCGTTCAGAGTTACGGGAGCCATAATCTGTCAAAACGAAGGCCTCGATGAGTTCTATGGCTTTGACATCTTTCAGCCGTCAATGGATAGATTAATGCTCAAAAAGGACAACCCGAATCTCAATCGGGTCTCGTAAGTTTTTTACCCTTCGTTTTTTCGACACGTGGAATTTTACGGCAAAATGGGATTACGGTGGCTGGTCTTCGATTTACCATCGCTGGAGAGTGGTGCACCATGGTACTGTTCCATTTCAAACCCATGCACGCATTTATAAAAGTCGTACGACACTGTTTCGCCATTTCGGACGGATGTTGCACCTTGCACCGTGGATGTTGCACCCTGTTGATATTGATTATTCGGACGGCCATAACTTCTGGCTCGTTTAGAGTTACGGGAGCTATAACCTGTCAAAACGAAGGCCTCGATGAGTTCTACAGCTTTGAAAGCTTTTAGCCGTCAACGGATAGATTAATGCCCAAAAACGACAATCTGAATCTCAATCGGGTCTCTTAAGTTTTTACCCTTCGTATTTTCGACATGTGGATTTTTACGGTAAAACGGGATTGCCGTGGCCCGTCTTCGACTTTCCATCGCTGGAGAGTGGTGCAGCATGGTACTGTTGCGTTTCAAATCCACGCACGCATTTCTAAACGTCGTACGGCACTGTTTCACCATTTCGGACGGATGTTGCACCATGCACCGTGGATGTTGCACCCTGTAGATATCGATTATTCAAACGGCCATAACTTCTGGCTCGTTTGGAGTTACGGGAGCCATAACCTGTCAAAACGAAGGCCTCGATGAGTTCTACGGCTTTGACAGCTTTCAGCCGTCAATGGATAGATTAATGCCCAACAAGGACAACCCGAATCTCAATCGGGTCTCGTAAGTTTTCTACCCTTCGTTTTTTCGACACGTGGATTTTTACGGTAAAACAGTATTACCGTGGCCCGTCTTTGACTTCCCATCGCTGGAGAGTGGTATACCATGGTACTGTTCCGTTTCAAATCCATACACACATTTCTAAAAGTCGTACGGCAATGTTTCACCATTTCGGACGGATGTTGCACCTTGCACCATGGATGTTGCACCCCATAGATATCGATTATTCGGACGGCCATAACTTCTGGCTCGTTTAGAGTTACGGGAGCCATAACCTGTCAAAACGAAGGCCTCCATGAGTTCTACGGCTTTGACAGCTTTCAGCCATCAACGGATAGATTAATGCCCAGAAAGGACAACCCGAATCTCGATCGGGTCTCGTAAGTTTTTTACCCTTCGTTTTTTCGACACGTGGATTTTTATGGTAAAACAGGATTACGGTGGCTGGTCTTCGATTTACCATCGCTGGAGAGTGGTGCACCATGGTACTGTTCCATTTCAAATCGATGCATGCATTTCTAAAAGCCATACGGCACTATTTCGCCATTTCGGACGGATGTTGCACCTTGCACCGTGGATGTTGCACCCTGTAGATATCGATTATTCGGACGGCCATAACTTCTGGCTCATTTAGAGTTACGGGAGCCATAACCTGTCAAAACGAAGGCCTCGTTGAGTTCTACGGCTTTGACAGCTTTCAGCCGTCAACGGATAGACTAATGCCCAAAAAGGACAACCCGAATCTCAATCGGGTCTCGTAAGTTTTTTACCCTTCGTTTTTTGGACACGTGGATTTATACGGTAAAACGGGATTACCGTGGCCCGCCTTCGACTTCCCATCACTGGAGAGTGCTGCACCATGGTACTGTTCCATTTCAAATCCATGCACGCATTTCTAAAAGTCGTACGGCACTGTTTCAAAATTTCGGACGGATGTTGCACCTTGCACCGTGGATGTTGCACCCTGTTGATATCGATTATTCAAACGACCATAACTTTTGGCTCGTTTAGAGTTACGGGAGCCATAACTTGTCAAAACAAAGGCCTCGATGAGTTCTAGGGCTTTTATAACTTTTAGCCGTCAACGGAAAGATTAATGCCCAAAAAGGACAACCCGAATCTCAATCGGGTCTCGTTAGTTTTTTACCCTTCGTTTTTTCGACACGTGGATTTTTACGGTAAAACTGGATTACCGTGGCCCATCTTCGACTTCCCATCGCTGGAGAGTGGTGCACCATGGCACTGTTACATTTCAAATCCATGCACACATTTCTAAAAGTCATACGGCACTGTTTCGCCATTTCGGACGGATGTTGCACCTTGCACCGTGGATGTTGCACCCTGTAGATATCGATTATTCGGACGGCCATAACTTCTGGCTCGTTTAGAGTTACGGGAGCCATAATCTGTCAAAACGAAGGCCTCGATGAGTTCTATGGCTTTGACAGCTTTCAGCTGTCAATGGATAGATTAATGTTCAAAGAGGACAGCCCGAATCTCAATCGGGTCTCGTAAGTTTTTTACCCTTCGTTTTTTCGACACGTGGAATTTTACGGCAAAACGGGATTACGGTGGCTGGTCTTCGATTTAGCATCGCTGGAGAGTGGTGCACCATGGTACTGTTCCGTTTCAAACCCATGCACGCATTTCTAAAAGTCGTACGACACTGTTTCGCCATTTCGGACGGATGTTGCACCTTGCACCGTGGATGTTGCACCCTGTAGATATCGATTATTCGGACGGCCATAACTTCTGGCTCGTTTAGAGTTACGGGAGCCATGACCTGTCAAAACTAAGGCCTCGATGAGTTCTACAGCTTTGACAGCTTTTAGCCGTCAACGGATAGATTAATGCCCAAAAAGGACATTCTGAATCACAATCGGGTCTCTTAAGTTTTTTACCCTTCGTATTTTCGACATGTGGATTTTTACGGTAAAACGGGATTACCGTGGCCCGTCTTCGACTTCCCATCGCTGGAGAGTGGTGCACCATGGTACTGTTGGGTTTCAAATCCATGCACGCATTTCTAAACGTCGTACGGCACTGTTTCACCATTTCGGACGAATGTTGCACCATGCACCGTGGATGTTGCACCCTGTAGATATCGATTATTCAAACGGCCATAACTTCTGGCTCGTTTAGAGTTACGGGAGCCATAACCTGTCAAAACGAAGGCCTCGATGTGTTCTACGGCTTTGACAGCTTTCAGCCGTCAATGGATAGATTAATGCCCAACAAGGACAACCTGAATCTCAATCGGGTCTCGTAAATTTTCTACCCTTCGTTTTTTCGACACGTGGATTTTTACGGCAAAACAGTATTACCGTGGCCCGTCTTCGACTTCCCATCGCTGGAGAGTGGTGCACCATGGTATTGTTCCGTTTCAAATCCATACACGCATTTCTGAAAGTCGTACGGCACTGTTTCGCCATTTCGGACGGATGTTGCACCTTGCACCATGGATGTTGCACCCCGTAGATATCGATTATTCGGACAGCCATAACTTCTGGCTCGTTTAGAGTTACGGGAGCCATAACCTGTCAAAACGAAGGCCTCGATGAGTTCTACGGCTTTGACAGCTTTCAGCCGTCAATGGATAGATTAATGCCCAAAAAGAACAACCCGAATCTCAATCGGGTCTCGTAAGTTTTTTACCCTTCGTTTTTTAGACACGTGGATTTTTGCGGTAAAATAGGATTACCGTGGCCCGTCTTCGACTTCCCATCGCCGGAGAGTGGTGCACCATGGTACTGTTCCGTTTCAAATCTATACACGCATTTCTAAAAGTCGTACGGCACTGTTTCGCCATTTCGGATGGATGTTGCACCTTGCACCATGGATGTTGCACCCTGTAGATATCGATTATTCGGACGACCATTACTTCTGGCTCGTTTAGAGTTACCAAAGCCATAACCTGTCAAAACGAAGGCCTCGATGAGTTCTACGGTTTTGACAGCTTTCAGCCGTCAACGGATAGATTAATGCCCAAAAAGGACAACCTGAATCTCAATCTGGTCTCGTAAGTTTTTTACCCTTCGTTTTTTCGACACGTGGATTTTTAAGGTAAAACAGGATTACCGTGGCTGGCCTTCGATTTACCATCGCTGGAGAGTGGTGCACCATGGTACTATTCCGTTTCAAATCCATGCACGCATTTCTAAAAGTCATACGACGCGGTTTCGCCATTTCGGACGGATGTTGCACCTTGCACCGTGGATTTTGCACCCTGTAGATATCGATTATTTGGACGGCCATAACTTCTGGCTCGTTTAGAGTTACGGGAGCCATAACCTGTCAAAACGAAGGCCTCGATGAGTTCTACGGCTTTGACTGCTTTCAGCCGTCAACAGATAGATTAATGCCCAAAAAGGACAACCCGAATCTCAATCGGGTCTCGTAAGTTTTTTACCCTTCGTTTTTTCGACACGTGAATTTTTACGGTAAAACAGGATTACGGTGGCTGGTCTTCGATTTACCATCGCTAGAGAGTGGTGTACCATGGTACTGTTCAGTTTTAAATCCATGCACGCATTTCTAAAAGTCGTACGACACTGTTTTGCCATTTCGGACGGATGTTGCACCTTGCAACGTGGGTGTTGCACCCTGTAGATATCGATTATTCGGACGGCCATAACTTCTGGCTCATTTAGAGTTACGGGAGCCATAACCTGTCAAAACGAAGGCCTCGATGAGTTCTTCGGCTTTGACAGCTTTCAGCCGTCAACGGATAGATTAATGCCCAAAAAGGACAACCCGAATCTGAATCGGGTCTTGTAAGTTTTTTACCCTTCGTATTTTCGACATGTGGATTTTTACAATAAAACGGGATTACCGTGGCCCGTCTTCGACTTCCCATCGCTGGAGAGTGGTGCACCATGGTACTGTTGCATTTCAAATCCATGTACGCATTTATAAAAGTGGTACGGCACTGTTTCACCATTTCGGACGGATGTTGCACCATGCACCGTGGATGTTGCACCCTGTAGATATCGATTATTCAAACGGCCATAACTTCTGGCTCGTTTAGAGTTATGGGAACCATAACCTGTCAAAACGAAGGCCTCGATGAGTTCTACGGCTTTGATAGCTTTCAGCCGTCAACGGATAGATTAATGTCCAACAAGGACAACCCGAATCTCAATCGGGTCTCGTAAGTTTTTTACCCTTCGTTTTTTCGACACGTGGATTTTTACGGTAAAACAGGATTACTGTAGCCCGTCTTCGACTTTCCATCGCTGGAGAGTGGTGCACCATGGTACTGTTCCATTTCAAATCCATACACACATTTCTAAAAGTCGTACGGCACTGTTTCACCATTTCGGACAGATGTTGCACCTTGCACCATGGATGTTGCACCCTGTAGATATCGATTATTCGGACGGCCATAACTTCTGGCTCGTTTAGAGTTACGGGAGCCATAACCTGTCAAAACGAAGGCCTCGATGAGTTCTACGGCTTTGACAGCTTTCAGCCGTCAATGGATAGATTAATGCACAAAAAGGACAACCCGAATCTCAATCGGGTCTCGTATGTTTTTTACCCTTCGTTTTTTCGACACGTGGATTTTTACGGTAAAACAGGATTACCGTGTCCTGTCTTCGACTTCCCATCGCTGGAGAGTGGTGCACCATGGTACTGTTCCGTTTCAAATCCATGAACGCATTTCTAAAAGTCATACGACACTGTTTCGCCATTTTCGGACGGATGTTGCACCTTGCACCGTGGATGTTGCACCCTGTAGATATCGATTATTCGGACGGCCATAACTTCTGGCTCGTTTAGAGTTACCGGAGCCATAACTTGTCAAAACGAAGGCCTCGATGAGTTCTACGGCTTTGACAGCTTTCATCCATCAACGGATAGATTAATGCCCAGAAAGGACAACCCGAATCTCAATCGGGTCTCGTAAGTTTTTTACCCTTCGTTTTTTCGACACGTGGATTTTTATGGTAAAACAGGATTACGGTGGCTGGTCTTCGATTTACCATCGCTGGAGAGTGGTGCACCATGGTACTGTTCCGTTTCAAATCGATGCATGCATTTCTAAAAGTCATACGGCACTGTTTCGCCATTTCGGACGGATGTTGCACCTTGCACCGTGAATGTTGCACCCTGTAGATATCTATTATTAGGACGGCCATAACTTCTGGCTCGTTTAGAGTTACGGGAGCTATAACCTATCAAAACGAAGGCCTCGATGAGTTCTACGGCTTTAACAGCTTTCAGCCGTCAACGGATAGATTAATGCCCAACAAGGACAACCCGAATCTCAATCGGGTCTCGTAAGTTTTTTACCCTTCGTTTTTTCGACACGTGGATTTTTACGGTAAAACAGGATTACCGTGGCCCGTCTTCGACTTCCCATCGCTGGAGAGTGGTGCACCATGGTACTGTTCCGTTTCAAATCCATACACGCATTTTTAGAAGTCGTACGGCACTGTTTCGCCATTTCGGACGGATGTTGCACCTTGCACCATGGATGTTGCACCCTGTAGATATCGATTATTCGGACGGCCATAACTTCTGGCTCGTTTAGAGTTACGGGAGCCATAAACTGTCAAAACGAAGGCCTCGATGAGTTCTACAGCTTTGACAGCTTTCAACCGTCAATGGATAGATTAATGCACAAAAAGGACAGCCCGAATCTCAATCGGGTCTCGTATGTTTTTTACCCTTCGTTTTTTTGACACGTGGATTTTTACGGTAAAACAGGATTACCGTGTCCCGTCTTCGACTTCCCATCGCTGGAGAGTGGTGCACCATGGTACTGTTCCGTTTCAAACCCATGCACGCATTTCTAAAAGTCGTACGACACTGTTTCACCATTTCGGACGGATGTTGCACCTTGCACCGTGGATGTTGCACCCTGTAGATATCGATTATTCGAACGGCCAAAACTTCTGGCTCGTTTAGAGTTACGGGAGCCATAACCTGTCAAAACGAAGGCCTCGATGAGTTCTACGGCTTTGACAGCTTTCAGCCATCAACGGATAGATTAATGGCCAGAAAGGACAACCCGAATCTCGATCGGGTCTCGTAAGTTTTTTACCCTTCGTTTTTTCGACACGTGAATTTTTATGGTAAAACAGGATTACGGTGGTTGGTCTTCGATTTACCATCGCTGGAAAGTGGTGCACCATGGTACTGTTCCGTTTCAAATCGATGCATGCATTTCTAAAAGTCATACGGCACTGTTTCGCCATTTCGGACGGATGTTGCACCTTGCACCGTGGATGTTGCACCCTGTAGATATCGATTATTCGGACGGCCATAACTTCTGGCTCATTTAGAGTTACGGGAGCCATAACCTGTCAAAACGAAGGCCTCGATGAGTTCTACGACTTTGACAGCTTTCAGCCGTCAAAGGATAGATTAATGCCCAAAAAGGACAACCCGAATCTCAATCGGGTCTCGTAAGTTTTTTACCCTTCGTTTTTTGGACACGTGGATTTTTACGGTAAAACGGGATTACCGTGGCCCGCCTTCGACTTCCCATCGCTGGAGAGTGGTGCACCATGGTACTGTTCCGTTTCAAATCCATGCATGCATTTCTAAAAGTCGTACGACACTGTTTCAAAATTTCGGACGGATGTTGCACCTTGCACCGTGGATGTTGCACCCTGTTGATATCGATTATTCAAACGACCATAACTTTTGGCTCGTTTAGAGTTACGGGAGCCATAACGTGTCAAAACAAAGGCCTCGATGAGTTCTAGGGCTTTTACAGCTTTTAGCCGTCAACGGAAAGATTAGTGCCCAAAAAGGACAACCCGAATCTCAATCGGGTCTCGTTAGTTTTTTACCCTTCGTTTTTTCGACACGTGGATTTTTACGGCAAAACAGGATTACCGTGGCCCATCTTCGACTTCCCATCGCTGGAGAGTGGTGCACCATGGCACTGTTCCGTTTCAAATACATGCACACATTTCTAAAAGTCATACGGTACTGTTACGCCATTTCGGACGGATGTTGCACCTTGCACCGTGGATGTTGCACCGTGTAGATATCGATTATTCGGACGGCCATATCTTCTGGCTCGTTTAGAGTTACGGGAGCCATAATCTGTCAAAACGAAGGCCTCGATGAGTTCTATGGCTTTGACAGCTTTCAGCCGTCAATGGATAGATTAATGCTCAAAAAGGACAACCCGAATCTCAATCGGGTCTCGTAAGTTTTTTACCCTTCGTTTTTTCGACACGTGGAATTTTACGGCAAAACGGGATTACGGTGGCTGGTCTTCGATTTACCATCGCTGGAGAGTGGTGCACCATGGTACTATTCCGTTTCAAACCCATGCACGCATTTCTAAAAGTCGTACGACACTGTTTCGCCATTTCGGACGGATCTTGCACCTTGCACCGTGGATGTTGCACCCTGTAGATATCGATTATTCGGACGGCCATAACTTCTGGCTCGTTTAGAGTTACGGGAGCCATAACCTGTCAAAACGAAGGACTCGATGAGTTCTACAGCTTTGACAGCTTTTAGCCATCAACGGATAGATTAATGCCCAAAAAGGACAATCCGAATCTCAATCGGGTCTCTTAAGTTTTTTACCCTTCGTATTTTTGACATGTGGATTTTTACGGTAAAACGGGATTACCGTGGCCCGTCTTCGACTTCCCATCGCTGGAGAGTGGTGCACCATGGTACTGTTGCGTTTCAAATCCATGCACGCATTTCTAAACGTCGTACGGCACTGTTTCACCATTTCGGACGGATGTTGCACCATGCAACGTGGATGTTGCACCCTATAGATATCGACTATTCAAACGGCCATAACTTCTGGCTCGTTTAGAGTTACGGGAGCCATAACCTGTCAAAACGAAGGCCTCGATGAGTTCTACGTCTTTGACAGCTTTCAGCCGTCAATGGATAGATTAATGCCCAACAAGGACAACCCGAATCTCAATCGGGTCTCGTAAGTTTTCTACCCTTCGTTTTTTCGACACGTGGATTTTTACGGTAAAACAGTATTACCGTGGCCCGTCTTCGACTTCCCATCGCTGGAGAGTGGTGCACCATGGTACTGTTCCGTTTCAAATCCATACACATATTTCTAAAAGTCGTACGACACTGTTTCGCCATTTCGGACGGATGTTGCACCTTGTACCATGGATTTTGCACCCCGTAGATATCGATTATTCGGACGGCCATAACTTCTGGCTCGTTTAGAGTTACGGGAGCCATAACCAGTAAAAACGAAGGCCTCGATGAGTTCTACGGCTTTGATCGCTTTCAGCCGTCAACGGATTGATTAATACCCAAAAAGAACAACCCGAATCTCAATCGGGTCTCGTAAGTTTTTTACCCTTCGTTTTTTAGACACGTGGATTTTTGCGGTAAAACAGGATTACCGTGGCCCGTCTTCGACTTCCCATCGCCGGAGAGTGGTGCACCATGGTACTGTTCCGTTTCAAATCTGTACATGCATTTCTAAAAGTCGTACGGCACTGTTTCGCCATTTCGGACGGATGTTGCACCTTGCACCATGGATGTTGCACCCTGTAGATGTCGATTATTCGGACGACCATAACTTCTGGCTCGTTTAGAGTTACAAAAGCCATAACCTGTCAAAACGAAGGCCTCGATGAGTTCTACGGTTTTGACAGCTTACAGCCGTCAACGGATAGATTAATGCCCAAAAAGGACAACCTGAATCTCAATCTGGTCTCGTAAGTTTTTTTCCCTTCGTTTTTTCGACACGTGGATTTTTAAGGTAAAACAGGATTACCGTGGCTGGCCTTCGATTTACCATCGCTGGAGAGTGGTGCACCATGGTACTGTTCCGTTTCAAATCCATGCACGCATTTCTAAAAGTCGTACGACGCTGTTTCGCCATTTCGGACGGGTGTTGCACCTTCAACCGTGGATGTTGCACCCTGTAGATATCGATTATTCGGACGGCAATAACTTCTGGCTCGTTTAGAGTTACGGGAGCCATAACCTGTCAAAACGAAGGCCTCGATGAGTTCTACAACTTTGACTGCTTTCAGCCGTCAACGGATAGATTAATGCCCAAAAAGGACAACCCGAATCTCAATCGGGTCTCATAAGTTTTTTACCCTTCGTTTTTTCGACAAGTGAATTTTTACGGTAAAACAGGATTACGGTGGCTGGTCTTCGATTTACCATCGCTGGAGAGTGGTGCACCATGGTACTGTTCCGTTTCAAATCCATGCACGCATTTCTAAAAGTCGTACGGCACTGTTTCTCCATTTCGGACGGATGTTGCACCTTGCGCCGTGGATGTTGCACCCTGTAGATATCGATTATTCGGACGGCCATAACTTCTGGCTCATTTAGAGTTACGGGAGCCATAACCTGTCAAAACGAAGGCCTCAATGAGTTCTACGGCTTTGACAGCTTTCAGCTATCAACGGATAGATTAATTCCCAAAAAGGACAATCCGAATCTGAATCGGGTCTCGTAAGTTTTTTACCCTTCGTATTTTCGACATGTGGATTTTTACGGTAAAACGGGATTACCGTGGCCCGTCTTCAACTTCCCATCGCTGGAGAGTGGTGCATCATGGTACTGTTGCATTTCAAATCCATGCACGCATTTATAAAAGTGGTACGGCACTGTTTCACCATTTCGGACGGATGTTGCACCATGCACCGTGGATGTTGCACCCTGTAGATATCGATTATTCAAACGGCCATAACTTCTGGCTCGTTTAGAGTTACGGGCGCCATAACCTGTCAAAACGAAGGCCTCGCTGAGTTCTACGGCTTTGACGGCTTTCAGCCGTCAACGGATAGATTAATGCCCAACAAGGACAACCCGAATCTCAATCGGGTCCCGTAAGTTTTTTACCCTTCGTTTTTTCGACACGTGGATTTTTACGGTAAAACAGGATTACCGTGGCCCGACTTCGACTTCCCATCGCTGGAGAGTGGTGCACTATGGTACTGTTCCATTTCAAATCCATACACACATTTCTAAAAGTCGTACGGCACTGTTTCGCCATTTCGGACGGATGTTGCACCTTGCACCATGGATGTTGCACCCAGTAGATATCGATTATTCGGACAGCCATAACTTCTGGCTCGTTTAGAGTTACGGGAGCCATAACCTGTCAAAACGAAGGCCTCAATTAGTTCTACGGCTTTGACAGCTTTGAGCCGTCAATGGATAGATTAATGCACAAAAAGGACGACCCGAATCTCAATCGGGTCTCGTATGGTTTTTACCCTTCGTTTTTTCGACACGTGGATTTTTACGGTAAAACAGGATTACCGTGGCCCGTCTTCAACTTCCCATCGCTGGAGAGTGGTGCACCATGGTACTGTTCCGTTTCAAATCCATGCATGCATTTCTAAAAGTCGTACGACACTGTTTCGCCATTTCGGACGGATGTTGCACCTACCACCGTGGATGTTGCACCCTGTAGATATCGATTATTCGGACGGCCATAACTTCTGGCTCGTTTAGAGTTACGGGAGCCATAACCTGTCAAAACGAAGGCCTCGATAAGTTCTACGGCTTTGACAGCTTTCATCCATCAACGGATAGATTAATGCCCAGAAAGGACAACCCGAATCTCAATCGGGTATCGTAAGTATTTTACCCTTCGTTTTTTCGACACGTGGATTTTTATGGTAAAACAGGATTACGGTGGCTGGTCTTCGATTTACCATCGCTGGAGAGAGGTGTAACATGGTACTGTTCCGTTTCAAATCGATGCATGCATTTCTAAAAGTCATACGGCACTGTTTCGCCATTTCGGACGGTTGTTGCACCTTGCACCGTGGATGTTGCACCCTGTAGATATCTATTATCCGAACGGCCATAACTACTGGCTCGTTTAGAGTTACGGGAGCCATAACCTATCAAAACGAAGGCCTCGATGAGTTCTACGTCTTTGACAGCTTTCAGCCGTCAACGGATAGATTAATGCCCAAAAAGGACAACCCGAATCTCAATCGGGTCTCGTAAGTTTTTTACCCTTCGTTTTTTCGACACGTGGATTTTTACGGTAAAACAGGATTACCGTGGCCCGTCTTCGACTTCCCATCGCTGGAGAGTGGTGCACCATGGTAGTGTTCTATTTCAAATCCATGCACGCATTTCTAAAAGCCGTACGGCACTGTTTCGCCATTTCGGAAGGATGTTGCATCTTGCACCGTGGATGTTGCACCCTGTACAAATCGATTATTCGGACGGCCATAACTTCTGGCTCATTTAGAGTTACGGGAGCCATAACCTGTCAAAACGAAGGCCTCGATGAGTTCTACGGCTTTGATATCTTTTAGCCGTCAACAGATAGATTAATGCCCAAAAAGGACAACCCGAATCTCAATCGGGTCTCGTAAGTTTTTTACCCTTCGTTTTTTGACACGTGGATTTTTACGGTAAAACGGAGATTACGGTGGCTGTTCTTCGATTTACCATCGCTGGAGAGTGGTGCACCATGGTACTGTTCCATTTCAAATCCATGCACGCATTTTGAAAAGTCGTACGGCACTGTTTCGCCATTTCGGACGGATGTTGCACCTTGCACCGCGGATGTTGCACCCTGTAGATATCGATTATTCGGACGGCAATATCTTCTGGCTCGTTTAGAGTTACGGGAGCCATAACCTGTCAAAACGAAGGCCACGTTGAGTTCTACGGCTTTGACAGCTTTCAGCCGTCAACGGATAGATTAATGCCCGAAAAGGACAACCCGAATCTCAATCGAGACTCGTAAGTTTTTTACCCTTCGTTTTTTTCGACACCGGATTTTTATGGTAAAACGAGATTACCGTGCCTCGTCTTCGATTTACCATCGCTGGACAGTGGTGCACCATGGTACTGTTCTGTTTCAAATCCATGCACACATTTCTAAAAGTCGTACGACACTGTTTCGCCATTTCGGACGGATGTTGCACCTTGCACCGCGGATGTTGCACCATGTAGATATCGATTATTCGGACGGCCATAACTTCTGGCTCATTTAGAGTTACGGGAGCCATAACCTGTCAAAACGAAGGATACTATGATTTCTACGGCTTTGACCGCTTTCAGCTGTCAACGGATAGATTAATGCCCAAAAAAGACGAGCCGAATCTCAATCGGGTCTCGTAAGTTTTTAACCCTTCGTTTTTTCGACACCGGATTTTTACGGTAAAACGGGATTACCGTGCCTCGTATTCGATTTACCATCGCTGGAGAGTGGTGCACCATGGTACTGTTCTGTTTCAAATCCATGCACGCATTTCTAAAAGTCGTACGGCACTGTTTCTCCATTTCGGACGGATGTCGCACCTTGCACCGTGGATGTTGCACCCTGTAGATATCGATTATTCGGATGGACATAACTTCTGGCTCGTTTAGAGTTACGGGAGCCATAAACTGTCAAAACGAAGGCCTCGATGAGTTCTACGGGTTTGATAGCTTTCAGCCATAAACAGATAGATTAATGTCCAAAAAGGACAACCCGAATTTCAATCGGGTCTCGTAAGTTTTTTACCTTTCGTTTTTTCGACACGTGGATTTTTACGGTAAAACAGGATTACCGTGGCCCGTCCTCGACTTCCCATCGCTGGAGAGTGGTGCACCATGGTACTGTTCTGTTTCAAATCCATGCACGCATTTCTAAAAGTCGTACGGCACTGTTTCGCCATTTCGGACGGATGTTGCATCTTGCACCGTGGATGTTGCACCCTGTACAAATCGATTATTCGGACGGCCATAACTTCTGGCTCATTTAGAGTTACGGGAGCCATAACCTGTCAAAACGAAGGCCTCGATGAGTTCTACGGCTTTGACAGCTTTTAGCCGTCAACAGATAGATTAATGCCCAAAAAGGACAACCTGAATCTCAATCGGGTCTCGTAAGTTTTTTACCCTTCGTTTTTTCGACACGTGGATTTTTACGGTAAAACGGGGATTACGGTGGCTGTTCTTCGATTTACCATCGCTGGAGAGTGGTGCACCATGGTATTGTTCCGTTTCAAATCCATGCACGCATTTTGAAAAGTCGTACGGCACTGTTTCGCCATTTCGGACGGATGTTGCACCTTGCACCGCGGATGTTGCACCCTGTAGATATCGATCATTCGGACGGCAATATCTTCTGGCTCGTTTAGAGTTACGGGAGCCATAACCTGTCAAAACGAAGGCCACGTTGAGTTCTACGGCTTTGACAGCTTTCAGCCGTCAACGGATAGATTAATGCCCGAAAAGGACAACCCGAATCTCAATCGAGTCTCGTAAGTTTTTTACCCTTCGTTTTTTCGACACCGGGTTTTTACGGTAAAACGGGATTACCGTGCCTCGCCTTCGATTTACTATCGCTGGAGAGTGGTGCACCATGGCACTGTTCCGTTTGAAATCCATGCACGCATTTCTAAAAGTCGTACGGCACTGTTTCTCCATTTCGAACGGATGTTGCACCTTGCACCGCGGATGTTGCACCCTGTAGATATCGATTATTCGGACGGTCATAACTTCTGGCTCGTTTAGAGTTACGGGAGCCATAACCTGTCAAAACGAAAGCCACGGTGAGTTCTATAGCTTTGACAGCTTTCAACCGTCAACGGATAGATTAATGCCCGAAAAGGACAACCCTAATCTCAATCTGGGTTCTTAAGTTTTTTACCCTTCGTTTTTTCGACACCGGATTTTTACGGTAAAACGGGATTACCGTGGCTCGTCTTCGATTTACCATTGCTGGAGAGTGGTGAACCATGGTAATGTTCCGTTTCAAATCCATGCACGCATTTCTAAAAGTCGTACGACACTGTTTCGCCATTTTGGACGGATGTTGCACCTTGCACCGCGGATGTTGCACCCTGTAGATATCGATTATTCGGACGGCCATAACTTCTGGCTCGTTTAGAGTTATGGGAGCCATGACCTGTCTCAACGAAGGCCACGGTGAGTTCTACGGCTTTGACGGCTTTCAGCCGTCAACGGATAGATTAATGCCCAAAAAGGACAACCTGAATCTCAATCGGGTCTCGTAAGTTTTCTACCCTTCGTTTTTTCGGCACCGGATTTTTACGTTAAAACGGGTTTACCATGCCTCGTCTTCGATTTACCATCGCTGGACAGTGGTGCACCATGGTACTGTTCCGTTTCAAATCCATGCATGCATTTCTAAAAGTCGTACGGCACTGTTTCGCCATTTCGGACGGATGTTGCACCTTGCACCGCGGATGTTGCACCCTGTAGATATCGATTATTCGGACAGCCATAACTTCTAGCTCGTTTAGAGTTACGGGAGCCATAACCTGTCAAAACGAAGGCCACGGTGAGTTCTACGGCTTTGACAGCTTTCAGCCGTCAATAGATAGATTAATGCCCGAAAAGGACAACCCAAATCTCAATCGGGGTTCGTAAAACGGGATTACCGTGGCTCGTCTTCGATTTACCATCGCTGGAGAGTGGTGCACCATGGTACTGTTCCGTTTCAAATCCATGCACGCATTTCTTAAAGTCGTACGACACTGTTTCGACATTTCGGACGAATTTTGCACCTTGCACCGCGGATGTTGCACCCTGTATATATATCGATTATTCGGACAGCCATAACTTCTGGCTCGTTTAGATTTACGGGAGCCATAACCTGTCAAAACGAAGGCCACGGTGAGTTCTATAGCTTTGTCGGCTTTCAGCCGTCAACGGATAGATTAATGCCCGAAAAGGACAACCCGAATCTCAATCGGGGTTTGTACGATAAAACGGGATTACCGTGGCTCGTCTTCGATTTACCATCGCTGGAGAGTGGCGCACCATGGTACTGTTCTATTTCAAATCCATGCACGCATTTCTAAAAGTCGTACGGCACCGTTTCGCCATTTCGGACGAATGTTGCACCTTGCACCGCGGATGTTGCACCCTGTAGATATTGATTATTCGGACGGTCATAACATCTGGCTCTTTTTGAGTTACGGGAGCCATAACCTGTCTAAATGAAGGCCACGATGAGTTCTACGGCTTTGACAGCTTTCAGCCGTCAACGGATAGATTAATGCCCAAAAAGGACAACCCGAATCTCAATCGGGTCTCGTAAGTTTTTTTCCCTTTGTTTTTTCGACACCGGATTTTTACGGTAAAACGGGATTACCGTGCCTCGCCTTCGATTTACCATCGCTGGAGAGTGATACACCATGGTAATGTTCCGTTTCAAATCCAAGCACGCTTTTCTAAAAGTCGTACGGCACTGTTTCGCCATTTCAGACGGATGTTGCACCTTACACCGCGGATGTTGCACCCTGTAGATATCGATTATTCAGACGACCATAACTTCTGGCTCGTTTAGAGTTACGGGCGTCATAACGTTTCAAAATGAAGGCCATAATGTGTTCTACGGCTTTGACAAATTTCAGCCGTCAACGGATAGATTAATGCCCAAAAAGTACAACCCGAATCTCAATCGGGTCTCGTAAGTTTTGTACCCTTCGTTTTTTCGACACCGGATTTTTACGGTAAAACGGGATTACCGTGCCTCGTCTTCGATTTACCATTGCTGGAGAGTGGTGCACCATGGCACTGTTCCGTTTCAAATCCATGCACGTATTTCTAAAAGTCGTACGACACTGTTTCGCCATTTCGGACGGATGTTGCACCTTGCAC
Source organism: Allium cepa (assembly GCA_030765085.1). NCBI lineage: Eukaryota > Viridiplantae > Streptophyta > Magnoliopsida > Asparagales > Amaryllidaceae > Allium > Allium cepa. The sequence continues at coordinate 250,316,646 of CM060930.1, forward strand.
CGCGGATGTTGCACCCTGTAGATATCGATTATTAGGACGGCCATAACTTCTGGCTCGTTTAGAGTTAAGGGAGCCATAACCTGTCAAAACGAAGGACACGATGAGTTCTACGGCTTTGACAGCTTTCAGCCGTCAACGGATAGACTAATGCCAAAAAGGACAACCCGAATCTCAATCGGGCCTCGTAGGTTTTTTACCTTTCGTTTTTTCGACACCGGATTTTTACGGTAAAACGGGATTACCGTGCCTCGCCTTTGATTTACCATCGCTGGAGAGTGGTGCACCATGGTACTGTTCCGTTTCAAATCCATGCACGCATTTCTAAAAGTCGTACGACACTGTTTCTCCATTTCAGACGGATGTTGCACCTTGCACCGCGGATGTTGCACCCTGTAGATATCGATTATTCGGACGGCCGTAACTTCTGGCTCGTTTAGAGTTACGGGAGCCATAACCTGTCAAAACGAAGGCCACGGTGAGTTCTACGGCTTTGACCGCTTTCAGCCGTCAACGGATAGATTAATGTCCCAAAAGGACCACCCGAATCTCAATCGAGTCTCGTAAGTTTTTTACCCTTCGTTTTTTCGACACCGGATTTTTACGGTAAAACGGGATTACCGTGGCTCGTCTTCGATTTACCATTGCTGGAGAATGGAGAACCATGGTAATGTTCCATTTCAAATCCATGCACGCATTTCTAAAAGTCGTACGACACTGTTTCGCCATTTCGGACGGATGTTGCACCTTGCACCGCGGATGTTGCACCCTGTCGATATCGATTATTCGGACGGCCATAACTTCTGGCTCGTTTAGAGTTACGGGAGCCATAACCTGTCTAAACGAAGGCCACGGTGAGTTCTACGGCTTTGACGGCTTTTAGCCGTCAACGGATAGATTAATGCCCAAAAAGGACAACCTGAATCTCAATCGGGTCTCGTAAGTTTTCTACCCTTCGTTTTTTCGGCATCGGATTTTTACGTTAAAACGGGTTTACCGTGCCTCCTCTTCGATTTACCATCGCTGGAGAGTGGTGCACCAGGTACTGTTCCGTTTCAAATCCATGCATGCATTTCTAAAAGTCGTACGGCACTGTTTCGCCATTTCGGACGGATGTTGCACCTTGCACCGCTGATGTTGCACCCTGTAGATATCGATTATTCGGACAGCCATAACTTCTAGCTCGTTTAGAGTTACGGGAGCCATAACCTGTCAAAACGAAGGCCACGGTGAGTTCTACGGCTTTGACAGCTTTCAGCCGTCAACGGATAGATTAATGCCCGAAAAGGACAACCCAAATCTCAATCGGGGTTCGTAAGTTTTTTACCCTTCGTTTTTTCGACACCGGATTTTTAAGGTAAAACGGGATTACCGTGGCTCGTCTTCGATTTACCATCGCTGGAGAGTGGTGCACCATGGTACTGTTCCGTTTCAAATCCATGCGCGCATTTCTTAAAGTCGTACGACACTGTTTCGACATTTCGGACGGATTTTGCACCTTGCACCGCGGATGTTGCACCCTGTATATATATCGATTATTCGGACAGCCATAACTTCTGGCTCGTTTAGATTTACGGGAGCCATAACCTGTCAAAACGAAGGCCACGGTGAGTTCTATAGCTTTGACGGCTTTCAGCCGTCAACGGATAGATTAATGCCCGAAAAGGACAACCCGAATCTCAATCGGGGTTTGTACGATAAAACGGGATTACCGTGGCTCGTCTTCGATTTTCCATCGCTGGAGAGTGGTGCACCATAGTACTGTTCTGTTTCAAATCCATGCACGCATTTCTAAAAGTCGTACGGCACCGTTTCGCCATTACGGACGAATGTTGCACCTTACACCGCGGATGTTGCACCCTGTAGATATTGATTATTCGGACGGTCATAACATCTGGCTCTTTTTGAGTTACGGGAGCCATAAACCGCCTAAATGAAGGCCACGATGAGTTCTACGGCTTTGACAGCTTTCAGCCGTCAACGGATAGATTAATGCCCAAAAAGGACAACCCGAATCTCAATCGGGTCTCGTAAGTTTTTTCCCTTTGTTTTTTCGACACCGGATTTTTACGGTAAAACGGGATTACCGTGCCTCGCCTTCGATTTACCATCACTGGAGAGTGATACACCATGGTAATGTTCCGTTTCAAATCCAAGCACGCTTTTCTAAAAGTCGTACGGCACTGTTTCGCCATTTCAGACGGATGTTGCACCTTACACCGCGGATGTTGCACCCTGTAGATATCGATTATTCGGACGACCATAACTTCTGGCTCGTTTAGAGTTACGGGCGTCATAACCTTTCAAAATGAAGGCCATAATGTGTTCTACGGCTTTGACAAATTTCAGCCGTCAACGGATAGATTAATGCCCAAAAAGTGCAACCCGAATCTCAATCGGGTCTCGTAAGTTTTGTACCCTTCGTTTTTTCGACACCGGATTTTTACGGTAAAACGGGATTACCGTGCCTCGTCTTCGATTTACCATTGCTGGAGAGTGGTGCACCATGGCACTGTTCCATTTCAAATCCATGGACGCATTTCTAAAAGTCGTACGACACTGTTTCGCCATTTCGGACGGATGTTGCACCTTGCACCGCGGATGTTGCACCCTGTAGATATCGATTATTCGGACGGCCGTAACTTCTGGCTCGTTTAGAGTTACGGGAGCCATAACCTGTCAAAACGAAGGCCACGATGAGTTCTACGGCTTTGACAGCTTTCAGCCGTCAACGGATAGACTAATGGCCAAAAAGGACACCCGAATCTCAATCGGGCCTCATAAGTTTTTTACCTTTCGTTTTTTCGACACCGGGTTTTTACGGTAAAACGGGATTACCGTGCCTCGCCTTCGATTTACCATCGCTGGAGAGTGGTGCACCATGGTATTGTTCCGTTTCAAATCCATGCACGTATTTCTAAAAGTCGTACGACACTGTTTCGCCATTTCGGATGGATGTTGCACCTTGCACCGCAGATGTTGCACCCTGTGGATATCGATTATTCGGACGGTCATAACTTCTGGCTCGTTTAGAGTTACGGGAGCCATAACCTGTCTGAACGAAGGCCACGGTGAGTTCTACGGCTTAGATCGCTTCCAGCCGTCAACGGATAGATTAATGCCCAGAAGGACAACCCGAATCTCAATCGGGTCTCGTAAGTTTTTTCCCTTCATTTTTTCGACACCGGATTTTTAAGGTAAAACGGGATTACCGTGCCTCGTCTTCGATTCACCATCGCTGGAGAGCGGTGCACCATGGTATTGTTCCGTTTCAAATCCATGTCATGCATTTTAAAAAGTCGTAAGGCACTTTTTCGCTATTTCGGACGGATGTTGCACCTTGCACCGCGGATGTTGCACCCTGTAGGTATCGATTTATTCGGACGGCCATAACTTCTGGCTCGTTTAGAGTTACGGGAGCCATAACCTGTCAAAACAAAGAAAACGATGAGTTCCACAGCTTTCAGCCGTCAACGGATAGATTAATGCCCGAAAAGGACAACCCGAATCTCAATCGAGTCTCGTAAGTTTTTTACCTTCGTTTTTTCGACACCGGATTTTTACAGTAAAACGGGATTACCGTGCCTCGCCTTCGATTTACCATCATCGGAGAGTGGTGCACCATGGCACTGTTCCGTTTCAAATCCATGCACGCATTTCTAAAAGTCGTATGATACTGTTTCGCCATTTCAGACGGATGTTGCACCTTGCACCGCGGATGTTGCACCCTGTAGATATCGATTTTTCGGACGGCCATAACTTCTGTCTCGTTTAGAGTTACGGGAACCATAACATGTCCAAAAGAAGGCCACGATGAGTTCTACGGCTTTGACAGCTTTCAGCCGTCAACGGATAGATTAATGCCCAAAAAGGACAACCCGAATCTCAATCGGGTCTCGTAAGTTTTTTACCCTTCGTTTTTTCGACACCGGATTTTTACGGTAAAACGGGTTTACCGTGCGTCGTCTTCGATTTACCATCGCTGGAGAGTGGTGCACCATGGTAATGTTCCGTTTCAAATCCATGCATGCATTTCTAAATGTCGTACGACACTGTTTCTCCATTTCGGACGGATGTTGCACCTTGCACCGCGGATGTTGCACCCTGTAGATATCGATTATTCGAACGGCCATAACTTCTGGCTCATTTAGAGTTACAGGAGCCATAACCTGTCAAAACGAAGGCCACGGTGAGTTCTACGGCTTTGACAGCTTTCAACCGTCAACGGATAGATTAATGCCCTAAAAGGACAACCCGAATCTCAATCGGGGTTTGTACGATAAAACTGGATTACCGTGGCTCGTCTTCGATTTTCCATCGCTGGAGAGTGGTGCACCATGGTACTGTTCTGTTTCAAATCCATGCACGCATTTCTAAAAGTCGTACGGCACCGTTTCGCCATTACGGACGAATGTTGCACCTTACACCGCGGATGTTGCACCCTGTAGATATTGATTATTCGGACGGTCATAACATCTGGCTCTTTTTGAGTTACGGGAGCCATAACCTGTCTAAATGAAGGCCACGATGAGTTCCACAGCTTTGACAGCTTTCAGCCGTCAACGGATAGATTAATGCCCAAAAAGGACAACCCGAATCTCAATCGGGTCTCGTAAGTTTTTCCCTTTGTTTTTTCGACACCGGATTTTTACGGTAAAACGGGATTACCGTGCCTCGCCTTCGATTTACCATCGCTGGAGAGTGATACACCATGGTAATGTTCCGTTTCAAATCCAAGCACGCTTTTCTAAAAGTCGTACGGCACTGTTTCACCATTTCAGACGGATGTTGCACCTTACACCGCGGATGTTGCACCCTGTAGATATCGATTATTCGGACGACCATAACTTCTGGCTCGTTAAGAGTTACGGGCGTCATAACCTTTCAAAACGAAGGCCATAATGAGTTCTACGGCTTTGACAAATTTCAGCCGTCAACGGATAGATTAATGCCCAAAAAGTATAACCCGAATCTCAATCGGGTCTCGTAAGTTTTGTACCCTTCGTTTTTTCGACACCGGATTTTTACGGTAAAACGGGATTACCGTGCCTCGTCTTCGATTTACCATTGCTGGAGAGTGGTGCACCATGGCACTGTTCCGTTTCAAATCCATGCACGCATTTCCAAAAGTCGTACGACACTGTTTCGCCATTTCGGACGGATGTTGCACCTTGCACCGCGGATGTTGCACCCTGTAGATATCGATTATTCGGACGGCCATAACTTCTGGCTCGTTTAGAGTTAAGGGAGCCATAACCTGTCAAAACGAAGGACACGATGAGTTCTACGGCTTTGACAGCTTTCAGCCGTCAACGGATAGACTAATGCCCAAAAAGGACAACCCGAATCTCAATCGGGCCTCGTAAGTTTTTTACCTTTCGTTTTTTCGACACCGGGTTTTTACGGTAAAACGGGATTACCGTGCCTCGACTTTGATTTACCATCGCTGGAGAGTGGTGCACCATGGTACTGTTCCGTTTCAAATCCATGCACGCATTTCTAAGAGTCGTACGACACTGTTTCGCCATTTCAGACGGATGTTGCACCTTGCACCGCGGATGTTGCACCCTGTAGATATCGATTATTCGTACGGCAGTAACTTCTGGCTCGTTTAGAGTTACGGGAGCCATAACCTGTCAAAACGAAGGCCACGGTGAGTTCTACGGCTTAGATCGCTTCCAGCCGTCAACGGATAGATTAATGCCCCAAAAGGACCACCCGAATCTCAATCGGGTCTCGTAAGTTTTTTACCCTTCGTTTTTTCGACACCGGATTTTTCGGTAAAACGGGATTACCGTGCCTCGTCTTCGATTTACCATCGCTGGAGAGTGGTGCACCATGGTACTGTTCCGTTTCAAATCCATGCACGTATTTTTAAAAGTCGTACGATACTTTTTCACCATTTCGGATGGATGTTGCACCTTGCAACGCAGATGTTGCACCCTGTGGATATCGATTATTCGGACGGTCATAACTTCTGGCTCGTTTAGAGTTACGGGAGCCATAACCTGTCTAAACGAAGGCCACGGTGAGTTCTACGGCTTAGACCGCTTCCAGCCGTCAACGGATAGATTAATGCCCAAAAGGACAACCCGAATCTCAATCGGGTCTCCTAAGTTTTTACCCTTCATTTTTTCGGCACCGGATTTTTACGGTAAAACGGGATTACCGTGCCTTGTCTTCGATTCACCATCGCTGGAGAGCGGTGCACCATGGTATTGTTCCGTTTCAAAACCATGTCATGCATTTCAAAAAGTCGTAAGGCACTTTTTCGCTATTTCGGACGGATGTTGCACCTTGCACCGCGGATGTTGCACCCTGTAGGTATCGATTTATTCGGACGGCCATAACTTCTGGCTCGTTTAGAGTTACGGGAGCCATAACCTGTCAAAACGAAGGAAACGATGAGTTCTACAGCTTTGACAGCTTTCAGCCGTCAACGGATAGATTAATGCCCGAAAAGGACAACCCGAATCTCAATCGAGTCTCATATGTTTTTTACCCTTTGTTTTTTCGACACCGGATTTTTACAGTAAAACAGGATTACCGTGCCTCGCCTTCGATTTACCATCGCTGGAGAGTAGTGCACCATGGCACTGCTCCGTTTCAAATCCATGCACGCATTTCTAAAAGTCGTATGATACTGTTTCGCCATTTCAGGCGGATGTTGCACCTTGCACCGTGGATGTTGCACCCTGTAGATATCGATTATTCGGACGGCCATAACTTCTGGCTCGTTTAGAGTTACGGGAACCATAACCTGTCCAAACGAAGGCCACGATGAGTTCTACGGCTTTGACAGCTTTCAGCGTCAACGGATAGATTAATGCCCAAAAAGGACAACCCGAATCTCAATCGGGTCTCGTAAGTTTTTTACCCTTCGTTTTTTCGACACCGGATTTTTACGGTAAAATGGGATTACCGTGCGTCGTTTTCGATTTACCATCGCTGGAGAGTGGTGCACCATTGTACTGTTCCGTTTCAAATCCATGCACGCTTTTCTAAAAGTCGTAAGACACTATTTCGCCATTTCGGTCGGATGTTGCTCCTCGCACCGCGGATGTTGCACCCTGTAGATATCGATTATTCGGACGGCCGTAACTTCTGGCTCGTTTAGGTTTACGGGAGCCATAACCTGTCAAAACGAAGGGCACGGTGAGTTCTACGGCGTTGACCGCTTTGAGCCATCAACGGATAGATTAATGCCCAAAAAGGACAACCCGAATCTCAAACGGGTCTCGTAAGTTTTTTACCCTTCCATTTTTCGACACCGGATTTTTACGGTAAAACGGGATTACCGTGCCTCGTCTTCGATTTACCGTCGCCGGAGAGTGGTGCACCATGGTACTGTTCCATTTCAAATCTATCCACGCATTTCTAAAAGTCTTTACGCCACTGTTTTGCCATTTCGGACGGATGTTGCACCTTGCACCGCGGATGTTGCACCCTGAAGATATCAGTTATTCGGACGGCCATAACTCCTGGCTCGTTTAGAGTTACGGGAGCCATAACCTGTCAAAACGAAGGTCACGATGAGTTCTACGGCTTTGACCGCTTTCAACCGTCAACGGATAGATTAATGCCCAAAAAGGAAACCCGAATCTCAATCGGGTCTCGTAATTTTTTTACCCTTCGTTTTTTCGACACAGGATTTTTACGGTAAAACGGGATTACCGTGCCTCGCCTTCGATTTACCATCGCTGGAGAGTGGTGCACCATGGTACTGTTCCGTTTCAAATCCATGCACGCATTTCTAAAAGTCGTACGACACTGTTTCGCCATTTCGGACGGATGTTGCACCTTGCACCGCGGATGTTGCACCCTGTATATATCGATTATTCGGACAGCCATAACTTCTGGCTCGTTTAGATTTACGGGAGCCATAACCTGTCAAAACGAAGGTCACCGTGTGTTCTGCAACTTTGACAGCTTTTAGCCGTCAAAGGATAGATTAATGCCAGAAAAGGACAACCCGATTCTCAATCTGGGTTCGTAAGTTTTTACCCTTAGTTTTTTCGACACCGGATTTTTACGGTAAAACGGGATTACCGTGGCTCGTCTTCGATTTACCATCACTGGAGAGTGGTGCACCATGGTAATGTTCCGTTTCAAATCCATGCACGCATTTCTAAAAGTCGTACGGCACGGTTTCGCCAATTCGGACGGATGTTGCACCTTGCACCGCGGATGTTGCACCCTGTAGATATCGATTATTCGGACGGCCATAACTTCTGGCTCGTTTAGAGTTACGGGAGCCATAACCTGCCTAAACGAAGGCCACGGTGAGTTCTACGGCTTTGACCGCTTTCAGCCGTCAACGGATAGATTAATGCCCAAAAGGACAACCCGAATCTCAATCGGGTCTCGTAAGTTTTTACCCTTCGTTTTTTCGACACCGGATTTTTACGGTAAAACGGGATTACGGTGCCTCGTCTTCGATTCACCATCGCTGGAGAGCGGTGCACCATGGTATTGTTCCGTTTCAAATCCATGCACGCATTTCTAAAAGTCGTAAGGCACCGTTTCGCCATTTCGGACGGATGTTGCACCATGAACCGCGGATGTTGCACCCTGTAGGTATCGATTTATTCGGACGACCATAACTTCTGGCTCGTTTAGAGTTACGGGAGCCATAACCTGTCAAAATGAAGGAAACGATGAGTTCTACAGCTTTGACAGCTTTCAGCCATCAACGGATAGATTAATGCCCGAAAAGGACAACCCGAATCTCAATCGAGTCTCGTAAGTTTTTTACCGTTCGTTTTTTCGACACCGGATTTTTACAGCAAAACGGGATTACCGTGCCTCGCCTTCGATTTACCATCGCTGGAGAGTGGTGCACCAGGGCACTGTTCCGTTTCAAATCCATGCACGCATTTTTAAAAGTCGTATGATAGTGTTTCGCCATTTCGGACGGATGTTGCACCTTGCACCGTGGATGTTGCACCCTGTAGATATCGATTATTCGGACGGCCATAACTTCTGGCTCGTTTAGAGTTACGGGAACCATAACCTGTCCAAACGAAGGCCACGATGAGTTCTACGGCTTTGACAGCTTTCAGCCGTCAACGGATAGATTAATGCTAGAAAACGACAACCCGAATCTCAATCGGGTCTCGTAAGTTTTTTACCCTTCGTTTTTTCGACACCGGATTTTTACGGTAAAATGGGATTACCGTGCCTCGCCTTCGATTTACCATCGCTGGAGAGTGGTGCACCATGATACTGTTCCTTTTCAAATACATGCACGCATTTCTAAAAGTCGTAAGACACTGTTTCGCTATTTCGGTCGGATGTTGCACCTTGCACCGCGGATGTTGCACCCTGTATATATCGATTATTCGGACGGCAATAACTTCTGGCACGTTTAGAGTTACGGGAGCCATAACCTGTCAAAACGAAGGGCATGATGAGTTCTACCGCTTTGACGGCTTTCAGCCGTCAACGGATAGATTAATGCCCAAAAAGGACAACCCGAATCTCAATCGGGTCTCGTAAGTTTTTTACCCTTCGTTTTTTCGACACCGGATTTTTCGGTAAAACGGGATTACCGTGCCTCGTCTTCGATTTACCATCGCTGGAGAGTGGTGCACCATGGTACTGTTTCGTTTCAAATCCATGCACGTATTTCTAGAAGTCGTACGATACTGTTTCGCCATTTCGGATGGATGTTGCACCTTGCACCGCAGATGTTGCACCCTGCGGATATCGATTATTCGGACGGTCATAACTTCTGGCTCGATTAGAGTTACGAGAGCCATAACCTGTCTAAACGAAGGCCACGGTGAGTTCTACGGCTTAGACCGCTTCCAGCCGTCAACGGATAGATTAATGCCCAAAAGGACAACCCGAATCTCAATCGGGTCTCGTAAGTTTTTACCCTTCATTTTTTCGACACCGGATTTTTACGGTAAAACGGGATTACCGTGCCTCGTCTTCGATTCACCATCGCTGGAGAGCGGTGCACCATGGTATTGTTCCGTTTCAAAACCATGTCATGCATTTCAAAAAGTCGTAAGGCACTTTTTCGCTATTTCGGACGGATGTTGCACCTTGCACCGCGGATGTTGCACCCTGTAGGTATCGATTTATTCGGACGGCCATAACTTCTGCTCGTTTAGAGTTACGGGAGCCATAACCTGTCAAAACGAAGGAAACGATGAGTTCTACAGCTTTGAGAGCTTTCAGCCGTCAACGGATAGATTAATGCCCGAAAAGGAGAACCCGAATCTCAATCGAGTCTCGTATGTATTTTACCCTTTGTTTTTTCGACACCGGATTTTTACAGTAAAACGGGATTACCGTGCCTCGCCTTCGATTTACCATCGCTGGAGAGTAGTGCACCATGGCACTGTTCCGTTTCAAATCCATGCACGCATTTCTAAAAGTCGTATGATACTGTTTCGCCATTTCAGGCGGATGTTGCACCTTGCACCGCGGATGTTGCACCCTGTAGATATCGATTATTCGGACGGCCATAACTTCTGGCTCGTTTAGAGTTACGGGAACCATAACCTGTCCAAACGAAGGCCACGATGAGTTCTACGGCTTTGACAGCTTTCAGCGTCAACGGATAGATTAATGCCCAAAAAGGACAACCCGAATCTCAATCGGGTCTCGTAAGTTTTTTACCCTTCGTTTTTTCGACACCGGATTTTTACGGTAAAATGGGATTACCGTGCGTCGTCTTCGATTTACCATCGCTGGAGAGTGGTGCACCATTGTACTGTTCCGTTTCAAATCCATGCACGCATTTCTAAAAGTCGTAAGACACTGTTTCTCCATTTCGGTCGGATGTTGCTCCTCGCACCGCGGATGTTGCACCCTGTAGATATCGATTATTCGGACGGCCGTAACTTCTGGCTCGTTTAGGTTTACGGGAGCCATAACCTGTCAAAATGAAGGGCACGGTGAGTTCTACGGCGTTGACCGCTTTGAGCCGTCAACGGATAGACTAATGCCCAAAAAGGACAACCCGAATCTCAAACGGGTCTCGTAAGTATTTTACCCTTCCATTTTTCGACACCGGATTTTTACGGTAAAACGGGATTACCGTGCCTCGTCTTCGATTTACCGTCGCCGGAGAGTGGTGCACCATGGTACTGTTCCATTTCAAATCCATCCACGCATTTCTAAAAGTCTTTACGCCACTGTTTCGCCATTTCGGACGGATGTTGCACCTTGCACCGAAGATGTTGCACCCTGAAGATATCAGTTATTCGGACGGCCATAACTTCTGGCTCGTTTAGAGTTACGGGAGCCATAACCTGTCAAAACGAAGGTCATGATGAGTTCTACGGCTTTGACCGCTTTCAACCGTCAACGGATAGATTAATGCCCAAAAAGGAAACCCGAATCTCAATCGGGTCTCGTAATTTTTTTACCCTTCGTTTTTTCGACACAGGATTTTTACGGTAAAACGGGATTACCGTGCCTCGCCTTCGATTTACCATCGCTGGAGAGTGGTGCACCATGGTACTGTTCCGTTTCAAATCCATGCACGCATTCCTAAAAGTCGTACGACACTGTTTCGCCATTTCGGACGGATGTTGCACCTTGCACCGCGGATGTTGCACCCTGTATATATCGATTATTCGGACAGCCATAACTTCTGGCTCGTTTAGATTTACGGGAGCCATAACCTGTCAAAACGAAGGCCACCGTGTGTTCTGCAACTTTGACAACTTTTAGCCGTCAAAGGATAGATTAATGCCAGAAAAGGACAACCTGATTCTCAATCTGGGTTCGTAAGTTTTTACCCTTCGTTTTTTCGACACCGGATTTTTACGGTAAAACAGGATTACCGTGGCTCGTCTTCGATTTACCATCACTGGAGAGTGGTGCACCATGGTAATATTCCGTTTCAAATCCATGCACGCATTTCTAAAAGTCGTACGGCACGGTTTCGCCAATTCGGACGGATGTTGCACCTTGCACCGCGGATGTTGCACCCTGTAGATATCGATTATTCGGACGGCCATAACTTCTGGCTCGTTTAGAGTTACGGGAGCCATAACCTGCCTAAACGAAGGCCACGGTGAGTTCTACGGCTTTGACCGCTTTCAGCCGTCAACGGATAGATTAATGCCCAAAAGGACAACCCGAATCTCAATCGGGTCTCGTAAGTTTTTACCCTTCGTTTTTTCGACACCGGATTTTTACGGTAAAACGGGATTACGGTGCCTCGTCTTCGATTCACCATCGCTGGAGAGCGGTGCACCATGGTATTGTTCCGTTTCAAATCCATGCACGCATTTCTAAAAGTCGTAAGGCACCGTTTCGCCATTTCGGACGGATGTTGCACCTTGAACCGCGGATGTTGCACCCTGTAGGTATCGATTTATTCGGACGGCCATAACTTCTGGCTCGTTTAGAGTTACGGGAGCCATAACCTGTCAAAATGAAGGAAACGATGAGTTCTACAGCTTTGACAGCTTTCAGCCATCAACGGATAGATTAATGCCCGAAAAGGACAACCCGAATCTCAATCGAGTGTCGTAAGTTTTTTACCGTTCGTTTTTTCGACACCGGATTTTTACAGCAAAACGGGATTACCGTGCCTCGCCTTCGATTTACCATCGCTGGAGAGTGGTGCACCAGGGCACTGTTCCGTTTCAAATCCATGCACGCATTTTTAAAAGTCGTATGATACTGTTTCGCCATTTCGGACGGATGTTGCACCTTGCACCGTGGATGTTGCACCCTGTAGATATCGATTATTCGGACGGCCATAACTTCTGGCTCGTTTAGAGTTACGGGAACCATAACCTGTCCAAACGAAGGCCACGATGAGTTCTACGGCTTTGACAGCTTTCAGCCGTCAACGGATAGATTAATGCTAGAAAACGACAACCCGAATCTCAATCGGGTCTCGTAAGTTTTTTACCCTTCGTTTTTTCGACACCGGATTTTTACGGTAAAATGGGATTACCGTGCCTCGTCTTCAATTTACCATCGCTGGAGAGTGGTGCACCATGGTACTGTTCCGTTTCAAATACATGCACGCATTTCTAAAAGTCGTAAGACACTGTTTCGCTATTTCGGTCGGATGTTGCACCTTGCACCGCGGATGTTGCACCCTGTAGATATCAGTTATTCGGACGGCCATAACTTCTGGCTTGTTTAGAGTTACGGGAGCCATAACCAGTCAAAACGAAGGCCACGATGAGTTCTACGGCTTTGATAGCTTTCAACCGTCAATGGATAGATTAATGCCCAAAAACGAAACCCGAATCTCAATCGGGTCTCGTAATTTTTTTACCCTTCGTTTTTTCGACACAGGATTTTTACGGTAAAATGGGATTACCGTGCCTCGCCTTCGATTTACCATTGCTGGAGAGTGGTGCACCATGATACTGTTCCTTTTCAAATCCATGAACGCATTTCGAAAAGTCGTACGGCACTGTTTCGCCATTTCGGACGGCAATAACTTCTGGCACGTTTAGAGTTACGGGAGCCATAACCTGTCAAAACGAAGGCCATGATGAGTTCTACCGCTTTGACGGCTTTCAGCCGTCAACGGATAGATTAATGCCCAAAAAGGACAACCCGAATCTCAATCGGGTCTCGTAAGTTTTTTACCCTTCGTTTTTTCGACAACGGATTTTTACGGTAAAACGAGATTATCGTACCTTGTCTTCGATTTACTATCGCTAGAGAGTGGTGCACCATGGTACTATTCCGTTTCAAATCCATGCACGCATTTCTAAAGGTCGTACATCACTGTTTCGCCATTTCGGATGGATGTTGCACCTTGCACCGTGGATGTTGCACCGTGTAGATATCGATTATTCGGACGGCCATAACTTCTGGCTCGTTTAGAGTTATGGGAGCCATAACCTGTCAAAACGAAGGCCTCGATGAGTTCTACGGCTTTAATAGCTTTCAGCCATTAACGGATAGATTAATCCCCAAAAAGGACAACCCGAATCTCAATCGAGTCTCGTAAATTTTTTACCCTTCGTTTTTTCGACACCGGATTTTTACAGTAAAACGGGATTACCGTGCCTCGCCTTCGATTTACCATCGCTGGAGGGTGGTGCACCATGGTAATGTTCCGTTTTGAATCCATGCACGCATTTCTAAGAGTCGTACGACACTGTTTCGCCATTTCAGACGGATGTTGCACCATGCACCGCGGATGTTGCACCCTGTAGATATCGTTTATTCGGACGGCCGTAACTTCTGGCTCGTTTAGAGTTACGGGAGCCATAACTTGTCAAAACGAAGGCCACGGTGAGTTCTACGGCTTTAACAGCTTTCAACCGTCAACGGATAGATTAATGCCTCAAAAGGACAACCCGAATTTCAATCGGGTCTCGTAAGTTTTCTACCCTTCGTTTTTTCGACACCGGATTTTTATGGTAAAACGGGATTACCGTGCCTCGTCTTCGATTTACCATCGTTGGAGAGTGGTGCACCATGGTACTGTTCCGTTTCAAATCCATGCACGTATTTCTAAAAGTCGTATGACAATGTTTCGCCATTTCGGACGGATGTTGCACCTTGCACCGCAGATGTTGCACCCTGTGGATATCGATTATCCGGACGGTCATTACTTCTGGCTCGTTTAGAGTTACGGGAGCCATAACCTGTCTAAACGAAGGCCATATGGCTTGGACCGCTTCCAGCCGTCAACGGAAAGATTAATGCCCAAAAGGACAACCCGAATCTCAATCGGGTCTCGTAAGTTTTTACCCTTCGTTTTTTCGACACCGGATTTGTACGGTAAAACGGGATTACCGTGCCTCGTCTTCGATTCACCATCGCTGGAGAGCGGTGCACCATGGTATTTGTTTGCACCAAAATTGGTCACAACACTCTTCGGGAGTCGTTGAAGAGATAACAATCAATAGTATGAACTGAATATGAATATTATCTAACAAAAACTCCAATCAACAGTAAAGGAAAATGCGTAGACAAGCGATTTATAGTGGTTCGGCGTGTCGCCTACGTCCACTGTGAAGTTTTTTTGATGTTTTATTGATTATCTTTCAATGTTTACAAGTTGTTACAGCGATCCACAGCAAGTTACAACTGGAAATTCGAAATCAATAGTGAAATTATGATGGAGATGTCAATCCGGCAGAGTCTGGACGCTTTAGAGTAATCAGATCCCGAACTCCCTTTTCTGTTGTCCCTGGAGCTCTATTTATAGGTGTAGGCTGCTGGTATCTTGGTGAAAACTCGGGAGACCACTTCTGGCACGTGAGGGGGCCCACACGTACGGTCTCAGGAAGTTTGGGCCCACTTTGGCATCGGTTCGAACTCCATTCGAACCGATCAAGAATTCATCAAATCGAGGTGAAATTTGGCGTAGACATTCTTCAACATGTATGCAAGCATCTGTGAAAGTTTCATTGCATTTGGATCAGTAGGTTAGGAGATATGTTGGTTTCGAAATAGACTTCACGGCAAGGCTGTTTGGTTCGAACCCCTGTTACTCGAAACGATGGTTTCGAAACCAGTGTGGCACGCGACCTCGTGGTGACGTGGAGCGCAAGTTTCGAATCGATCCGGACTTCTCTCCGTGTTGACCGCTTCGACTCCGTGTATCTCGGTGATTTCGAACCGATGGGAGACACGTGGGTCGACCCAGTGGGTTCGAATAAGGCAGCACAGGATGGGTTTGAACATGGCATCAGGGATGGGTTCGAACACGACTCTGTGATGGGTTCGAAGATGGCAGTGTGATGGGTTCGAACATGATTCCAGGGATGGGTTCGAACGAAGCATATCGATGGGTTCGAAGCATGCTTGTCTGGTGGATTCGAAGTTAGGTCGTGGATGGATTCGAAGCAAGGCTATCTGGGGATTTACTTGATGGAGTCGAAGCGAGGTTCTAGCTGATGGATTCGAACGTCGTCCCTTCTTGTCGATTCGAACATGGTGGGTTCGAACTAGTTGGGTTCGAAGTGGAGTCGAACCGATGGATACGAACTCATCGATTCGAACTTTGGTATATGTGCATGGATTCGAGGCGCTGCCTCACTTCTTGGGTTCGAACCAGATGGGTTCGAACATAGGTAAGGTCATGGTTTCGAACAGGGCAACGTCCATCTTTCTCAACTTGAATCCATCATAACTTGAGCATACGACCTCGGATTGTCCTGAAATTTGAAATGCTGACTCTTGTAGCCTTTCTTGCCGTGTCCTATCAATTGTGGCTCATTATGGACTCGGATAAAATTCAGTGATATCCATGGCTAAAGGAAGTACGATCAACCTCTGAGGCGAACTGTCCTTCGTTTTTCGATCAATCTTTTGGTATCGCGGCTTTGCCAAAAAGCGGGATAACATTTTGCCCCCCAAAGTACGTCTTGTGGGAACATGACGTGCTTTGAATAGCTGCCATTTCTCTCTGAACAATCATTGTTCTCTTTTTTGTTGAAACTCGTATGCTGTACTGCTGTAACCCTGCGTTGATATGATTGACTGCTGTATAATATTGCTTAGCCGTTGGCTGTCGCATTTGTAATAGGATGAGTGTTTGATCCCTGTGAATATTCAAAATCGAACGTTAGTCCGACATGTATGCACGTATGTTAATATGATCCTTGTTAACGTCGTGCGTCCACGAGTTGTTGTCAGTTTTGTTTGCTATAGAATTGCGTATCGATTCTCTCCTGAATCGATTTTTGAAATTTGAATTTGAAACAACGCTTGACGATTGTTTTGAAAAGTTCCTTCGTATCGATCCTCTCCTGAACCGACATTGAAGGTTGAAGAAATTGAATTTGAATTGCGCAAGTGTAATGTTTCGAACCGATGCACTTGAGCATTGATGGGTTCGAAGTTCAATTTTGTATGGACGCAATATGCCTGTGCAATGATGGGTCGTGTGAATATGAGATTTCGAATCGATGCGTTGGAGCATGGATGGATTCGAAATTGACATTCGACCCAACGGAGTATACTCGTGTCATGATGGGTTCGAAGTTGACTTTCGAACCGATGTTAGAAGATGGAGTATTCTTTGTGCTGTTATGGGTTCGAAACTAGCATTCGAACCGATGTGAGAGCATGGTTTCGAACAAATAGTTCGTTTCGGTGGGTTCGAAACTGATCTTCGAACCGATGACTTGGATGGGTACGAAACTATCGTTCGCGGCAGTGGTCTGTGTGCTTCACACAATGGAGCCTCAAGCATTTGGGTTCGAAGATAGGTTTCGAAACCATTCTGCCCTCTGACCTGTTGTACTCGGTCAATTTTTACCGGAATTCGAATCGGCCCGGTCATCTTCAACCCCCCATATAAATAGCAGAGGACCTGCCCCAGTTTCACTTTTTACTTTTTCACTTCCGCTTGCTCTCTGCATCGTCTCGAAGCCTCAAAAGAGAAAAACTGCGACGCGTTTTCGAACCCATCAAGATTTAAGACTTAAATTTCTCGAATCCATTGTTCAAACTAGGTAATTAGCCTCGGATTCAAACGACGAAGCTATTTCGAACCTATTTCTGTTTATCGATTGCATGGCTTCGAGATTGGCAAAACCAGATCTGGTTTGAGAGGGTTTCGAACCGATGTGTGGATTCGAGTTCGAACCGATCACGGTGGTGTGTTTTCATTTGATTTCGAATCGATCCTTAGAATGTCCATGTTGGGATGCGCAGTTCGCACCGATTGGGGGATTCGAGGGATCCATTCGAATCGATGGATTCGAACCCATAGGTTATCGGTTCGAAGTCGACAACTTCGTATCGATACGAAGTGGATCGGTTCGAACGCGACCGATGTCAAGTTTAAGGGTTTCGGTATCGGTTCGAACTTGTCATTAGGCTATCGGTTCGAAGCGCGTCTAACTGTATGGTTTCGAAGTGATGTCAGGATGGGTTCGAACGCATGGGTTCGAAGCAATGACATGATGGTTTCGAACGCGTGGGTTCGAAAGAAGTTTGGATGGGTTCGAAGGAAGAGCTTTTCGGTTGGGTTCGAACGAAGCCTCTGTGATGGTTTCGAACCCTATATGATGGACTCCAAAATTTGAAATTTTTCAAACATAACTCCGACGAGCTTCATTCCTGCATATCTGGACTTGAATATTGAACTGCATATTTGATTGCCTTTTGAAGCTCGTCGATGGAACTATAACAACTTCTATTTGAACTGACTTCCATCATATAAACGATTTAGTGATGACGGTCAGCGATGATGGTCATTATAGCTGAACTTCGTAGCTTTGTCGTTTGAATGCTCACTTTAACTCTGCAACATTTGTTCAAGCAATGCATGGCACGGTACCACACACATTCATACACTTTACACTGGGGAACACACGGGTTCTTTGTCGTCTAACGATGGTTTCTCCTGAGTTAGCTAGTTATAGAACCTTCAAGTTCACAGCAGCAGGAGATTCAAGGTACAGCCCCTCCGAGGCTAGAAGTTCCGGATATAGATCCTGAGATCATCGGTCCGGCTCCGGACGAACTTCCTGATGCGTCGTTCATTGCCAATCCATCAGATTCCGTTCCATCGAATATCTCTGAAGACATGTTGGGAAGAATTTGTTTGAGGCACGGCTTGTCACTGGACGATGTATTACTGCCGGGGCCGAATGATAGACTACATAATCCGCCAGAAGGGTATACAGCATTTAATCGCCACGCGTGTGCGGCCGGGACACTTCCCCCGTTCAACGAGTATATAAGAGAAGTATTGTCGTTTTTGAGGATCGCCCCATCTCAGTTGCATCC
The DNA here is from genome assembly GCA_030765085.1 of Allium cepa. Taxonomy (NCBI): domain Eukaryota; kingdom Viridiplantae; phylum Streptophyta; class Magnoliopsida; order Asparagales; family Amaryllidaceae; genus Allium; species Allium cepa. Next base: position 250,335,336 of record CM060930.1, read on the forward strand.
GAACGGATATGCGTCGATCAATAGCTTGTTCATTGCATTTATGGAATGTCTCCATCGACCGCCGCTTCCAATCGAAATTAGATACTTGTTCAACTTCAAAACTCGTGGTGATTATCCTTCTTTCACATTTCTGGAGGCGATGAGAAATTGTCAAGTGGTCACCGGATCCTGGACAAGGCTGAGTTACTATAGGACAGAATGGTTTTATGTCAGATGTCCTCCAGGATTTGCCCGACGATGGTTATTCAGACGTGAGTATAACCGAGTTCTTAAATAGTTACTACGACAATTGCTGCCGAAGTGGAACTTATATTAATTTTTTTCTTTTACATCAACGATCTCGCGACCCGAAGGTGAAGAGTTTAAGGAGATGGTGCGAGTACTTCGAGAAGTCCCGAGCGAAGATAGGGACATCGAGTTGCTTTTGACCGATAGGAATCTCCGGACCTTTGGGCTGATTGAACGAGGACAGAGTATAAGGTTTGAGGTGGCACAAAGGATCGTTCTTAAGAAACGAGTCAAACATAAGAAGACCGAAGTTGTCATAGCCGAGGAGGCCGACTCTGAAAGAACTCATACTGACGATGAGCCGCTGATCGAGCCTACGGATGTAGCTTCGGATGTCGCGGAGCAGAGAAAAGGCAAGGCTGCCATGGTTAAGTCAACTAAGTGGGGGAGACGGAAATCGGTTGTCACTGCCCGGTCCTCTTCCGGAGTTAGAATCTCTGAGATGTCTCCTCCTCGTACTGAAAGTCTCTACGAAGGGCTTGCCGAACTTCCAATCCCGGAAGATGTGTCTTTTCAACATGATGCCGGGTTGGAGGAGTTCCATCGTAATCTAGAATTGAGCGAGCCTCTTATTACTAGCGAGGTCGACATTTCTGGTTGGTCGGGGGGAATGCATATTCACACACACTTCACGACACTGCATAACCTTTGATTGTAAACTACCTGATTCGAAGAGTGACTAATTCGATTTTACTTTGCTTTGCAGATACTATGTCTAAACGAGGTTCAATGCTTGGGAGTCTTCGACATGCCCGCAAGTCTTCTTATTATGATTCGCGCAGGCGAGAGGGGGATAGAGACTATGATCAAGGACGCTCCGGGTATTATGACCAGGGACATTCCGGATATTCTAGTCATGAGAGATATGATTCGGACAAGGGCCATAGGCGTCGATCGCGATCGCGCACCCCTCCTCCTTCCAGAGATCCCGTACAACCTCCCGTTCGTGTCCCTCGTGATTCTTCTCGACACACGTCGGTTTCTCAAGCTTCTAGATCTGAGGTGACGGCGCCGATAGTTGCGGAGGAACCTCCTACTGAAATTACGGGAGAAGGAGCGATTAGGCTTGCGCAGCTGAAGAGAGAATTCCCGAATATCTGCTTCGACAATTATGTCTTTCCCCCGAACTTGAAAAGAATCCCATCGGAGGCCGAGCGGTGGGCGCTTGATTATGTGCACGACTTCTACGCACAGTATAAGGTGTGGTATAAGGCAGCTGAAAAAGCATCGGCGCTGGCCTTCGAACGGGCGGCCACCATTGAAAAATTGCAAGCCGAGTTAGCACAAAAAGATCGCATCATTCAAGTGCTGAATACTGAGGCTGAATTATCCCGTAAATCTGAAATAGAGGCCACTAAAAAAGCCGATGAAGCCCAGGCAATCATGGATAGGATGAAACGCGAACACTACGCCACGGTTGAGGACATGGGTCATCGAAACACATTGGTTACTGCAGAGAGGGACGCCGCCCTGAAGGAGTTGAACGAGCTTAAGTCAAAATTTGCTGAAATCGCCAAGGAAAGGGATGATGCGAATAGCGCAGCTCAGGAGGCGTGCGAACAAGCTGTGATTCTTCGCACCGAAAGGGATGCTGCGGTGGTGAAAGTTCAAGCGGTCGAGATAGAGGTGGAGGAGAAAGTTCAACGAGCAGAGGCCAGGCTAGAGGCCGATATCGAAGATCTTCTTATAACTTATAACGCCAACGTGTTGAAACACCGAAATTTAGCCTGGCTTCAAGATTATCCCATTCACCTTCGCAGCGCTTGGGAACGATTGGTCGAGGAAGAGGGGGAAGCGCATCCGGGCGAATCGGTTGACCGATTCGAGCTTGAGAACCGGCTATTGACTGAGGATGAAAAGAAGGTCCTTCACGATGCTATTATTGCTCATGAGAAGGAGATGGTGGGTGGTCGTTCCCTGGAAGTTGGAGAGGGATCGGGTGTTGAGCACCATGCGGATGTCACTGAAGTCATCACATCGCCTTCGTCAGTGCCTGCGTCTGCGGTCAGCTTGCCACCAGTTCCTGCTTACGACCCGGAGCGGCCGCACTTATCTCCTATCCATGAGCACACTTCCGAGGTCGTTCAGCCGTCTGCGAGTCAAACTGGGGAAGGTATTTCCAAATTATCTCAAGTGTTTTCTAAATAAAGAGTTTGTTTTGAAGAAGTTACTAATAACTTATTGTTTTTGCCTAGTGACGGAGGTTGCGCCGACAGTCACGGCTCAAGAATCAAGCCAAAAGGTTAAGGCCATCGCCACCGAGACCACTGCTGTAGCTGCGATATCGACCGAGGCGGCACAGGGGAGTGGGTTATCTCTCGAGGAACAGATGGTGAGCGAGCTGGACGGTGAGCAGGGCGGTTACTCTACGGACTTACAGTTTATCATCGTTAGTGATCCCCTGCCGACCACAAGCTCTTCGATGCAAGTTGCGGATGCCCCCAGCCAAGCCCAAGCGACTCGAGAAGAGGAAATTTTGGCTGAAATCAGCGCTGAAATAGAAGCTGCGGGGCACAGTGGTAGCGCCGGTGGCAGCGCGACGGCGCATAGCTCAACACCTGCTAGGATAGTACCATCGGGTGGCACTATCTCAATTTCCGTCACAGATCCAGTCCCCCCTACTCCTCCGGCGGGAAGCCTCCCTGTAGATTCGAGCTCTGAGGAGGACATCGATATCATGCCCCCAGCCGAAGAGTCACCGCCGAAGAGGAGGCACTCAAAAAGAATTTCTGTCGCTAGTGATTCTGATAATGATGAACCACTAATAAGGAAGACGAAAAAGAGGAAGAAGTAGATCGGCTTTACAAGTAGATGTTTTGGTGGATAAGTACTTGTTTTTGTTTTTTATTAGTAAGCCGTGTATAGATGCAGGTTCGGCTCCTGCTAGTAGGGATTGTTTTTGGGAAAACTTTTTCATATGTAAGCCCTCATTTTTGGTTAGTTGAAATAAACTTTAGTTTCTTTGTTTCAACTCTTGTTTTATTTGTGCTTAAGTACTTGCAATGCCTTGTTTTCGGTTCGGTGTACTTGTGGTGTTTTCACCGTTTAAGTAGAGCTCGTTTCATTTGCCACGCTTGAGAACCTTGGTCACAAATTGTGATTGATGAATGAGTTGAACTTCGGACGTTGTATCACTTCGGTGAGTGATTGACACTTAGCTTTCGTGCCCCCCAGTCTTGGGGAACAACACTTATATTTTTGGCAGTCGATTGCACTTGTTGCAAATCTTAAGTACACGTCCGCCTTCCGGGGACTTAGAGTAATTTGAGATCGATAACCTGGTTTGCATTCCAGGAGTTCAAGTGTCATTGATACTTGTAACATAGTTCACGCTCCGGGAACTTGGGGATGGTGTTCACGTTCCAACTTGCACTCTACTAACTCGGAGTTAGTATTAACGCTTTAGTTCGCACTACGGGAACTTTGACTTGGTGTTGGTGCTCCAATTCACACGCCGGGAGCTTGGATAAAACATGTAAGTTTGGGTTCGTACTTCAGGAACCCGGAATTGACATTTATACCCCAACTCGCACTTCGGGAATATGGAGTTTGCACGGATGCTTCGGTTCGCGCTCCGGGAACCCGTAGCTTATGTTCATACCCCAATTCATGTTTTCGGGATTCGGAGTCCGCATTGATGGGTTGGTTCACGCAGTGGGAACGAATTATTAAATGTTTATACTCAAATTCACGCTGCGGGAAGTTGGAGTCCGTTCGCACTCCGGGAACGAATTGTTAAATGTTTATACTCCAATTCACGCTGCGGGAAGTTGGAGTCCGTTCGCACTCCGGGAACGAATTGTTAAATGTTTATACTCCAATTCACGCAGTGGGAAGTTGGAGTCCGTTCGCACTCCGGGAACGAATTGTTAAATGTTTATACTCCAATTCACGCAGTGGGAAGTTGGAGTCCGTTCGCACTCCGGGAACGAATTGTTAAATGTTTATACTCCAATTCACGCAGTGGGAAGTTGGAGTCCGTTCGCACTCCGGGAACGAATTGTTAAATGTTTATACTCCAATTCACGAAGTGGGAAGTTGGAGTCCGTTCGCACTCCGGGAACGAATTGTTAAATGTTTATACTCCAATTCACGCAGTGGGAAGTTGGAGTCCGTTCGCACTCCGGGAACGAATTGTTAAATGTTTATACTCCAATTCACGCAGTGGGAAGTTGGAGTCCGTTCGCACTCCGGGAATGAATTGTTAAATGTTTATACTCCAATTCACGCAGTGGGAAGTTGGAGCCCCTTCGCACTCCGAGAACGAATTATTGAATGGACTGTCGTGTGTTGGTCCGGTTCAGCCTTCGATGTGTTGACTTGCCCCCGAGCTGGGGTTTCACTTAGTGAGTGGCCGGTTGTAACGCAGTCACTCGCTATTTGAATAAATTCCATTGTTCGATGGAACTTAGCTCTTCGTGTGTCGTGATCGTTGAATGTTGTATTCGATGAATCACAGCTTTAGCTTGAAGAGATAATGTTTTATTGCTGAAATGAGAAAATATGGCAAAGTCAGTGCCTTATTACAAAATCAAATTTCAGAATGTAAATGAAATTGCAAAATATTCATAGATTGAATGAGCCTGTCATGTGTGACAATGACGAAGATCCTCGTCGTTCCAGGCTCCTGAGAAAGTCGGTCCGCCACTGATGGCGTTTATCACCAATCTCCCGCGAGGACCATCGGAGTCCTCATGCCTCGGTTGATCGGGTTCATTGATTTGATTTGATGGACCTGCTTCCCTGGGTTGCGGTGTCCGCACAAATCGATCGAGTCTCCTTTCCCTGATCAGTTTTTCAACAAGATCCTGTAGGTGACGACACTCGTTCGTATCGTGTCCGTAGCCTTCATGGAACCTGCAAAATTTTCCTGTTTGGATTTGTCTCTCTGACGACGGTCTCGGAGCAGGTTTTTCATATTGAATTGTACTACGGGTTTGTAAATACAAGTCCTCCAATGAAGTATTCAAAGGAGTATAACTGTCGAACTTCGGATTTTTGCGTTGCGGACCGCTATTTTGATCTTGTTTTTTAATTTGATTCACGCTCTCTCTTCGCCGAGCTTGTTTATTTTTAATGTTCAACTGAACTTTTCCGGAGCTCTCACCGGATTGTTTTATTGCAACATTGCTTTGGGTTCCTCCCACGTTTGATCCTGCGTCAGTTTGCTTCCTAGACTGTTTCGCGTCTTCCCGTCTCAGGAATTGAGCTGCTTTGGCATGGAAACGGGCCAATGACGCAGGTGGTTTTCCAGCTAGCCAATTGCCGAATTCAGAATCGGGGTCGATCCCCTTGGTTAACGCCATAAGGATGGAGTTATCATTTGGATTACTAATCTCCGCACATGCAGTATGGAATCTTTCTAAGTAGTGTCTGAGCGTCTCTCCGGGAGCTTGCGTGACACTGGATAGAGTGTTGACATCTTTCGGCCTTGCGACGTGCATGCGGAATTGCTCAACGTATTTTGTGGCCAGCTGGTCGAATGAGGAGACGGATCGAGGAGGCAATCGGGTGAACCACATGGTGGCGATGCCCCTTAGGGATATGGGGAAACTACGACATTTCACAGCTTCGTCGGCTCTGGCAGCCGTCATCGACCATTCATATTTTAGAATATGTTAATTGGGATCGGAGTTTCCCTCATACATGGGCAGAGTGGGCATTCGGAATCGCCGTGGGGGTTCAGCATTAAGAATGTCGTCCGTAAAGGGAGTGTGACTTCGGGAAACCCCCCAAACGTCGTTTGTGAATCCCTGACTCTCACGAATCATCTGTCGTATCATAGTCGATAGATCCGGCATTTGCACCGGAGTATGGTCACGTTCCATAATTTGGGTTTGAGCCGGATATCGTTGACGGTTCAAATCTCGCCTTCTCGGCTCATAGTCCTCTGGGACGTACGGTTCAGGAGTATGACCGCTTTGACGACGGTTCGGGTCCGACTGATCTCGAGTGTCGACCCCTGGTTCATCCGCAACGCTAGCGGTGCGGTACTCAGCGGCGTGGTGAGGAATGGCACCCCCTCGGGAGGAGGGTCCGGTTTGGAAGCTGGCTGACGGACCAACTCTTATTTGTCCAACGGTCAATATCGGTTGGTTTCCAGCGGATGGTATACGACCCTCATCTAACCGGGGTCGTGGAGGTCGGTTATGATAATCAGAAGATGAAGAACTTTCGCTAGAAGAGCGATAAGCACGATCTCTCGTGGATCGTTTTCGTTTCTGGCGATCCAGCTGGTTGATTAGCTCAGCGTTGGCGCGTAACTGTTCTTCTAGTTGTCGCCGACTCTGGGTCAGCTCTTGAAGTAACAACTGCAATTCTTGTCGGGTAACCGGACCCGACGGTTCTGAGTGCCCAGCGGCATCTTGATTAGGTGGAGGCAGAGGGGCAGGATTCTGTCTATCCTGTCCTTCTTGATTGACGGCGTTCGAGGTGGTTCTTGTGCTAACCATTTTTACAGTTGAGTTCCTTTCCTAGACTTTATGCAAATCTGAATAGAAGGGAAGGAAGTTGGATTTAACAATCTGGATCTCTCTCTTAGATTTGTTCAATCCGGTATCGATGACAGATCCAACGAGCAGGAGAAAATCTGGGTTCTCTCAGTGAAAGCACCAAAGTGTTTGCACCAAAATTGGTCACAACACTCTTCGGGAGTCGTTGAAGAGATAACAATCAATAGTATGAACTGAATATGAATATTATCTAACAAAAACTCCAATCAACAGTAAAGGAAAATGCGTAGACAAGCGATTTATAGTGGTTCGGCGTGTCGCCTACGTCCACTGTGAAGTTTTTTGGATGTTTTATTGATTATCTTTCAATGTTTACAAGTTGTTACAGCGATCCACAGCAAGTTACAACTGGAAATTCGAAATCAATAGTGAAATTATGATGGAGATGTCAATCCGGCAGAGTCTGGACGCTTTAGAGTAATCAGATCCCGAACTCCCTTTTCTGTTGGCCCTGGAGCTCTATTTATAGGTGTAGGCTGCTGGTATCTTGGTGAAAACTCGGGAGACCACTTCTGGCACGTGAGGGGGCCCACACGTACGGTCTCAGGAAGTTTGGGCCCACTTTGGCATCGGTTCGAACTCCATTCGAACCGATCAAGAATTCATCCAATCGAGGTGAAATTTGGCGTAGACATTCTTCAACATGTATGCAAGCATCTATGAAAGTTTCATTGCATTTGGATCAGTAGGTTAGGAGATATGTTGGGTTCGAAATAGACTTCACGGCAAGGCTGTTTGGTTCGAACCCCTGTTACTCGAAACGATGGTTTCGAAACCAGTGTGGCACGCGACCTCGTGGTGACGTGGAGCGCAAGTTTCGAATCGATCCGGACTTCTCTCCGTGTTGACCGCTTCGACTCCGTGTATCTCGGTGATTTCGAACCGATGGGAGACACGTGGGTTGACCCAGTGGGTTCGAATAAGGCAGCACAGGATGGGTTTGAACATGGCATCAGGGATGGGTTCGAACACGACTCTGTGATGGGTTCGAAGATGGCACTGTGATGGGTTCGAACATGATTCCAGGGATGGGTTCGAACGAAGCATATCGATGGGTTCGAAGCTTGCTTGTCTGGTGGATTCGAAGTTAGGTCGTGGATGGATTCGAAGCAAGGCTATCTGGGGATTTACTTGATGGAGTCGAAGCGAGGTTCTAGCTGATGGATTCGAACGTCGTCCCTTCTTGTCGATTCGAACATGGTGGGTTCGAACTAGTTGGGTTCGAAGTGGAGTCGAACCGATGGATACGAACTCATCGATTCAAACTTTGGTATATGTGCATGGATTCGAGGCGCTGCCTCACTTCTTGGGTTCGAACCAGATGGGTTCGAACATAGGTAAGGTCATGGTTTCGAACAGAGCAACGTCCGTCTTTCTCAACTTGAATCCGTCATAACTTGAGCATACGACCTCGGATTGTCCTGAAATTTTGAAATGCTGACTCTTGTAGCCTTTCTTGCCGTGTCCTATCAATTGTGGCTCATTCTGGACTCGGATAAAATTCAGTGATATCCATGGCTAAAGGAAGTACGATCAACCTCTGAGGCGAACTGTCCTTCGTTTTTCGATCAATCTTTTGATATCGCGGCTTTGCCAAAAAGCGGGATAACAGTATTGTTCCGTTTCAAATCCATATCACGCGTTTCAAAAAGTCGTAAGGCACTGTTTCGCTATTTCGGACGGATGTTGCACCTTGCACCGCGGATGTTGCACCCTGTAGGTATCGATTATTCGAACGGCCATAACTTCTGGCTCGTTTAGGATTACGGGAGCCATAACCTGTCAAAACGAAGGGCACGGTGAGTTCTACGGCGTTGACCGCTTTGAGCCGTCAACGGATAGATTAATGCCCAAAAAGGACAACCCGAATCTCAAACGGGTCTCGTAAGTTTTTTACCCTTCCATTTTTCGACACCGGATTTTTACGGTAAAACGGGATTACCGTGCCTCGTCTTCGATTTACCGTCGCCGGAGAGTGGTGCACCATGGTACTGTTCCATTTCAAATCCACCCACGCATTTCTAAAAGTCGCATGATAATGTTTCGCCATTTCGGTAGAATGTTGCACCTTGCACCGCGGATGTTGCACCCTGTAGATAACGATTATTCGGACGACCATAACTTCTGGCTCGTTTAGAGTTACGGGAACCATAACCTGTCCAAACGAAGGCCACGATGACTTCTACGGCTTTGATAGCTTTCAGCCGTCAACGGATAGATTAATGCCCAAAAAGGACAACCCGAATCTCAATCGGGTCTCGTAAATTTTTTACCCTTCGTTTTTTCGACACCGGATTTTTATGGTAAAATGGGATTACCGTGCGTCGTCTTCGATTTACCATTGTTGGAGAGTGGTGCACCATGGCACTGTTCCGTTTCAAATCCATGCACGCATTTCTAAAAGTCGTAAGACACTATTTCGCCATTTCGGTCAGATGTTGCACCTCGCACCGCGGATGTTGCACCCTGTAGATATCGATTATTCGGACAGCCATAACTTCTGGCTCGTTTAGAGTTACGGGAGCCATAACCTGTCAAAACGAAGGCCACGGTGAGTTCTACGGCGATGACCGCTTTGAGCCGTCAACGGATAGATTAATGCCCAAAAAGTCCAACCCGAATCTCAATCGGGTCTCGTAAGTTTTTTACCCTTCCATTTTTCGACACTGGATTTTTACGGTAAAACGGGATTACCGTGCCTCGTGTTCGATTTACCGTCGCCGGAGAGTGGTGCACCATGGTACTGTTCCATTTCCAATCCATGCACGCATTTCTAAAAGTCTTTACGCCACTGTTTCGCCATTTCGGACGGATGTTGCACCTTGCACCGCGGATGTTGCACCCTGTAGATATCGGTTATTCGGACGGCCATAACTTCTGGCTCGTTTAGAGTTACGAGAGCCATAACCTGTCAAAACGAAGGCCACGATGAGTTCTACGGCTTTGACAGCTTTCAACCGTCAACGGATAGATTAATGCCCAAAAAGGAAACCCGAATCTCAATCGGGTCTCGTAATTTTTTTACCCTTCGTTTTTTCGACACAGGATTTTTACGGTAAAACGGGATTACCGTGCCTCGCCTTCGATTTACCATCGCTGGAGAGTGGTGCACCATGGTACTGTTCCGTTTCAAATCCTTGCACGCATTTCTAAAAGTCGTACGACACTGTTTCGCCATTTCAGACGGATGTTGCACTTTGCACCGCGGATGTTGCACCCTGTATATATCGATTATTCGGACAGCCATAATTTCTGGCTCGTTTAGATTTACGGGAGCCATAACCTGTCAAAACCAAGGCCACGGTGTGTTCTGCAACTTTGACAGCTTTCAGCCGTCAAAGGATAGATTAATGCCAGAAAAGGCCAACCCGAATCTCAATCTGGGTTCGTAAGTTTTTACCCTTCGTTTTTTCGACACCGGATTTTTACGGTAAAACGGGATTACCGTGGCTCGTCTTCGATTTACCATCACTGGAGAGTGGTGCACCATGGTAATGTTCCGTTTCAAATACATGCACGCATTTCTAAAAGTCGTACGGCACAGTTTCGCCAATTCGGACGGATGTTGCACCTTGCACCGCGGATGTTGCACCCTATAGATATCGATTATTCGGACGGCCATAACTTCTTGCTCGTTTAGAGTTACGGGAGCCATAACCTGTCTAAACGAAGGCCATGGTGATTTCTACGGCTTTGACCGCTTTCATCCGTCAACGGATAGATTAATGCCCAAAAGGACAACCCGAATCTCAATCGGGTCTCGTAAGTTTTTACCCTTCGTTTTTTCAACACCGGATTTTTACGGTAAAACGGGATTACCGTGCCTCGTCTTCGATTGACCATCGCTGGAGAGCGGTGCACCATGGTATTGTTCCGTTTCAAATCCATGCACGCATTTCTAAAAGTCGTAAGGCACTGTTTCGCCATTTCGGACGGATGTTGCACCTTGCACCGCGGATGTTGCACCCTGTAGGTATCGATTTATTCGGACGGCCATAACTTTTGGCTCATTTAGAGTTACGGGAGCCATAACCTGTCAAAACGAAGGAAACGATGAGTTCTACAGCTTTGACAACTTTCAGTCGTCAACGGATAGATTAATGCCCGAAAAGGACAACCCGAATCTCAATCGATTCTCGTAAGTTTTTTACCCTTCGTTTTTTTGACACCGGATTTTTGCAGTAAAACGGATTACCGTGCCTCGCCTTCGATTTACCATCGCTGGAGAGTGGTGCACCATGGCACTGTTCCGTTTCATATCCATGCATGCATTTCTAAAAGTCGTATGATATTGTTTCGCCATTTCGGACGGATGTTGCACCTTGCACCGCGGTTGTTGCACCCTGTAGATATCGATTATTCGGACGGCCATAACTTCTGGCTCGTTTAGAGTTACGGGAACCATAACCTATCCAAATGAAGGCCACGATGAGTTCTACGGCTTTGACAGCTTTCAGCTGTCAACGGATAGATTAATGCCCAAAAAGGACAACCCGAATCTCAATCGGGTCTCGTAAGTTTTTTACCCTTCGTTTTTTCGACACCGATTTTTACGGTAAAATGGGATTACCGTGCCTCGTCTTCGATTTACCATTGCTGAAGAGTGGTGCACCATGGTACTGTTCCGTTTCAAATCCATGCACGCATTTCTAAAAGTCGTAAGACACTGTTTCGCTGTTTCGGTCGGATGATGCACCTTGCACCGCGGATGTTGCACCCTGTAGATATCGGTTATTCTGACGGCCATAACTTCTGGCTCGTTTAGAGTTACGGGAGCCATAACCAGTCAAAACGAAGGCCACGATGATTTCTACGGCTTTGATAGCTTTCAACCATCAACGGATAGATTAATGCCCAAAAAGGAAACCCGAATCTCAATCGGGTCTCGTAATTTTTTTACCCTTCGTTTTTTCGACACAGGATTTTTACGGTAAAACGGGATTACCGTGCCTCGCCTTCGATTTACCATCGTTGGAGAGTGGTACACCAAGATACTGTTCCTTTTCAAATCCATGAACGCATTTCTAAAAGTCGTACGGCACTGTTTCGCCATTTCAGACGAATGTTGCACCTTGCACCGCGGATGTTGCACCCTGTATATGTCGATTATTCGGACGACAATAACTTCTGGTACGTTTAGAGTTACGGGAGCCATAACCTGTCAAAACGAAGGCCATGATGAGTTCTATGGCTTTGACAGCTTTCAGCCGTCAACGGATAGATTAATGCCCAAAAAGGACAACCCGAATCTCAATCGGGTCTCGTAAGTTTTTTACCATTCGTTTTTTCGACAACGGATTTTTACGGTAAAACGAGATTATCGTGCCTCGTTTTCGATTTACCATCGCTGGAGAGTGGTGCACCATGGTACTGTTCTGTTTCAAATCCATGCACGCATTTCTAAAGGTCGTACGGCACTGTTTCGCCATTTCGGATGAATGTTGCACCTTGCACCGTGGATGTTGCACCCTGTAGATATCGATTATTCGGACGGCCATAACTTCTGTCTCGTTTAGAGTTATGGGAGCCATAACCTGTCAAAATGAAGGCCTCGATGAGTTCTATGGCTTTAACAGCTTTCAGCCATCAACGGATAGATTAATGCCCAAAAAGGACAACCCGAATCTCAATCGAGTCTCGTAAATTTTTTACCCTTCGTTTTTTCGACACCGGATTTTTACGGTAAAACGGGATTACCGTGCCTCGCCTTCGATTTACCATCGCTGGAGAGTGGTGCACCATGGTAATGTTCCGTTTCGAATCCATGCACGAATTTCTAAAAGTCGTACGGCACTGTTTCGCCATTGCGGACGGATGTTGCACCTTGCACCGCGGATGTTGCACCCTGTGGATATCGTTTATTCGGACAGCCACAACTTCTCGCTCGTTTAGAGTGACGGGAGCCATAACCTGTCAAAACGAAGGCCACGATGAGTTCTACGGCTTTGACAGCTTTCAGCCGTCAACGGATAGATTAATGCCCAAAAGGACAAACCGAATCTCAATCGGGTCTCGTAAGTTTTTTACCCTTCGTTTTTTCGACACTGGATTTTTACGGTAAAACGGGATTATCATGCCTCGCCTTCGATTTACCATCGCTGGAGAGTGGTGCACCATGGTACTGTTCCATTTCAAATCCATGCACGCATTTCTAAAAGTCGTACGTCACTGTTTCGCCATTTCAGACGGATGTTGCACCTTGCACCGCGGATGTTGCACCCTGTAGATATCGATTATTCGGACGGCCATAACTTCTGGGTCGTTTAGAGTTACGGGAGCCATAACCTGTCAAAACGAAGGCCACGTTGAGTTCTACGGCTTTGACAGCTTTCAGCCGTCAACGGATAGATTAAGGTCCAAAAAGGACAACCCGAATCTCAATCGGGTCTCGTAAGTATTTTACCCCATTTGTTTTTTCGACACCGGATTTTTACGGTAAAACGGGATTACCGTGGCTCGTCTTCGATTTACCATCGCTGGAGAGTGGTGCACCATGGTACTGTTTCATTTCAAATCCATGCATGCATTTCTAAAAGTCGTACGGCACTGTTTCGCCATTTCGGACGGATGTTGCACCTTGCACCGCGGATATTGCACCCTGTAGATATCGATTATTCGGACGGCCATAACTTTTGGCTCGTTTAGAGTTTCGGGAGCCATAACCTGTCTAAACGAAGGCCACGGTGAGTTCTACGGCTTTGACCGCTTTCAGCCGTCAACGGATATTTTAATGCCCGAAAAGGACAACCCGAATCTCAATCGTTGTTCGTAAGTTTTTTACCCTTCGTTTTTTCGACACCGATTTTTATGGTAAAACGGCCTTACCGTGGCTCGTCTTCGATTTACCATCGCTGGAGAGTGGTGCAACATGGTACTGTTCCGTTTCAAATCCATGCACGCATTTCTAAAAGTCGTACGGCACTGTTTCGCCATTTCGGACGGATGTTGCACCTTGCACTGCGGATGTTGCACCCTGTATATATCGATTATTCGGACGGGAATAACTTCTGGCTCGTTTAGATTTACGGGAGCCATAACCTATCAAAACGAAGGCCACGGTGAGTTCTACTGTTTGACAGCTTTCAGCCGTCAATGGATAGATTAATGCCCGAAAAGGACAACCCGAATCTCAATCGGGGTTCGTAAGTTTTTTACCCTTCGTTTTTTCGACACCGGATTTTTACGGTAAAACGGGATTATCATGCCTCGCCTTCGATTTACCATCGCTGGAGAGTGGTGCACCATGGTACTGTTCCTTTTCAAATCCATGCACGCATTTCTAAAAGTCGTACGTCACTGTTTCGCCATTTCAGACGGATGTTGCACCTTGCACCGCGGATGTTGCACCCTGTAGATATCGATTATTCGGACGGCCATAACTTCTGGGTCGTTTAGAGTTACGGGAGCCATAACCTGTCAAAACGAAGGCCACGTTGAGTTCTACGGCTTTGACGGCTTTCTGCCGTCAACGGATAGATTAAGGTCCAAAAAGGACAACCCGAATCTCAATCGGGTCTCGTAAGTTTTTTACCCCATTCGTTTTTTCGACACCGGATTTTTACGGTAAAACGGGATTACCGTGGCTTGTCTTTGATTTACCATTGCTGGAGAGTGGTGCACCATGGTACTGTTTCGTTTCAAATCCATGCATGCATTTCTAAAAGTCGTACGGCACTGTTTCGCCATTTCGGACGGATGTTGCACCTTGCACCGCGGATGTTGCACCCTGTAGATATCGATTATTCGGACGGCCATAACTTTTGGCTCGTTTAGAGTTTCGGGAGCCATAACCTGTCTAAACGAAGGCCACGGTGAGTTCTACGGCTTTGACCGCTTTCAGCCGTCAACGGATAGATTAATGCCCGAAAAGGACAACCCGAATCTCAATCGGGTTTCGTAAGTTTTTTACCCTTCGTTTTTTCGACACCGATTTTTACGGTAAAACGGCCTTACCGTGGCTCGTCTTCGATTTACCATCGCTGGAGAGTGGTGCAACATGGTACTGTTCCGTTTCAAATCCATGCATGCATTTCTAAAAGTCGTACGGCACTGTTTCGCCATTTCGGACGGATGTTGCACCTTGCACTGCGGATGTTGCACCCTGTATATATCGATTATTCGGACGGGAATAACTTCTGGCTCGTTTAGATTTACGGGAGCCATAACCTATCAAAACGAAGGCCACGGCGAGTTCTGCTGTTTGACAGCTTTCAACCGTCAATGGATAGATTAATGCCCGAAAAGGACAACCCGAATCTCAATCGGGGTTCGTAAGTTTTTTACCCTTCGTTTTTTTGACACCTGATTTTTACGGTAAAACGGCATTACCGTGGCTCGTCTTCGATTCACCATCGCTGGAGAGTGGTGCACCATGTGACTTTTCCATTTCAAATCCATGCACGCATTTCTAAAAGTCGTACGATACAGATTCGCCATTTCGGACGGATGTTGCACCTTGCACCGCGGATGTTGCACCCTGTAGATATCGATTATTCGGACGGTCATAACGTCTGGCTCGTTTACAGTTACGGGAGCCATAACCTGTCAAAACGAAGGCCACGATGAGTTCTACGGCTTTGACATCTTTCAGCCGTCAACGGATAGATTAATGCCCAAAAAGAACAACCATAATCTCAATCGGGTCTCGTAAGTTTTTTACCCTTCGTTTTTTCAACACCGGATTTTTACGGTAAAACGGGATTACCGTGCCTCGCCTTCGATTTACCTTCGCTGGAGAGTGATGCACCATGGTACTGTTCCGTTTCAAATCCATGCATGCTTTTCTAAAAGTCGTATGGCACTGTTTCGCCATTTCAGACGGATGTTGCACCTTGCACCGCGGATGTTGCACCCTGTAGATATCGATTATTCGGACGGCCATAACTTTTGGCTCGTTTAGAGTTACGGGAGTCATAACTTGTCAAAAAGAAGGCCACAATGAGTTCTACGGCTTTGACAGCTTTTAGCCGTCAACGAATAGATTAAATCCCGAAAAGGACAACTCGAATCTCAATCGGGTCTCGTAAGTTTTTTACCCTTCGTTTTTTCGACACCAGATTTTTGCGGTAAAACGGGATTACCATGCCTCGTCTTCGATTTACCATCACTGGAGAGTGGTGCACTATGGTATTGTTCCGTTTCAAATCCATGCACGTATTTCTAAAAGTCGTATGCCACTGTTTCGCGATTTCGGACGGATGTTGCACCTTGCACCGCAGATGTCGCACCCTGTAGATATCGATTATTCGGACGGGCATAACTTCTGGCTCGTTTAGAGTAACGGGAGCCATAACCTGTCATACCGAAGGCCACGATGAGTTCTACGGCGTTGACAGCTTTCAGTCGTCAACGGATAGATTAATGCCCAAAAAGGACAACCCGAATCTCAATCGAGTCTCGTAAGTTTTTTACCCTTCGTTTTTACGACACCGGATTTTTACGGTAAAACGGGATTACGTGCCTCGCCTTCGATTTACCATCGCTGGAGAGTGGTGCACCATGGCACTTTTCCGTTTCAAATCCATGCACGCATTCCTAAAAGTCGTACGGCACTGTTTCGCCATTTCGGACGGATGTTGCACCTTGCACCGCAGATGTTGCACCCTGTAGATATCGATTATTCGGACGGTCATAACTTCTAGCTCGTTTAGAGTTACGGGAGCCATAACCTATCAAAACGAAGGCCACGATGAGTTCTACAGCTTTGACATCTTCCAACCTTCAACGGATAGATTTATGCCCGAAAAGGACAACCTGAATCTCAATCGGGGTTCGTAAGTTTTTTACCCTTCGTTTTTTCGACACCGGATTTTTACGGTAAAACGGGATTACCGTGGTTCGTCTTCGATTTACCATCGCTGGAGAGTGGTGGACCATGGTACTGTTCCGTTTCAAATCCATGCACGCATTTCTAAAAGTCGTACGACACTGTTTCGCCATTTCGGACAGATGTTGCACCTTGCACCGCGGATGTTGCACCCTGTATATATCGATTATTCGGACAACCATAACTTCTGGCTCGTTTAGATTTACGCGAGCCATATCCTGTCAAAACAAAGGCCACGGTGAGTTCTACAGCTTTGACAGCTTTCAGCCGTCAACGGAAAGATTAATGCCAGATATAGACAACCCGAATCTCAATATGGGTTCGTAAGTTTTTACCCTTCGTTTTTTCGACACCGGATTTTTACGGTAAAACGGTATTACTATGGCTTGTCTTCGATTTACCATCGCTGGAGAGTGGTGCACCATGGTAATGTTCCGTTTCAAATCCATGCACGCATTTCTAAAAGTCATACGACATTGTTTCGCCAATTCGGACGGATGTTGACCCTTGCACCGCGGATGTTGCACCGTGTAGATATCGATTATTCGGACGGCCACAACTTCTGGCTCGTTTAGGGTTACGGGAGCCATAACCTGTCTAAACGAAGGCCACGGTGAGTTCTACGCCGTTGACCGCTTTCAGCCGTCAACGGATAGATTATTGCCCAAAAAGGACAACCCGAATCTCAATAGGGTCTCGTAAGTTTTTTACCCTTCGTTTTTTCGACACTGGATTTTTACGGTAAAACGGGATTACCGTGCCTCGTCTTCGATTTACCATAACTGGAGAGTGGTGCACCATAGTACGGTTCCGTTTCAAATCCATGCATGCATTTCTAAAAGTCGTACGACACTGTTTCGCCATTTCGGACGGATGTTGCACCATGCACCGCGGATGTTGCACCCTGTAGATATCGATTATTCGGACGGGCATAACTTCTGGCTCGTTTAGAGTAACGGGAGCCATAACCTGTCAAAACGAAGGCCCCGATGAGTTCTACGGCTTTGACGGCTTTCAGCCGTCAACGGATAGATTAATACCCCAAAAGGACAACCCGAATCTCAGTCGAGTCTCGTAAGTTTTTTACCCTTCGTTTTTTCGACACCGCATTTTAACGGTAAAACGGGATTACCGTGCCTCGCCTTCGATTTACCATCGCTGGAGATTGGTGCACCATGGTAATGTTCCATTTCGAATCCAGGCACGCATTTCTAAAAGTCGTACGGCACTGTTTCGCCATTTCGGACGGATGTTGCACCTTGCACCGCGGATGTTGCACCCTGTAGACATCGTTTATTCGGACGGCCGTAACTTCTGGCTCGTTTAGAGTTACGGGAGCAATAACCTGTCAAAACGAAGGCCACGGTGAGTTCTACGGCTTTGACAGCTTTCAGCCGTCAACGGATAGATTAATGCCCGAAAAGAACAACCCGAATCTCAATCGGGGTTCGTAAGTTTTTTACCCTTCGTTTTTTCGACACCGGATTTTTACGGTAAAACGGGATTACCGTGGCTCGTCTTCGATTTACCATCGCTGGAGAGTGGTGCACCATGGTACTGTTCCGTTTCAAATCCATGCACGCATTTCTTAAAGTCGTACGACACTGTTTCGACATTTCGGACGGATGTTGCACCCTGTATATATATCGATTATTCGGACAGCCATAACTTCTGGCTCGTTTAGATTTACGGGAGCCATAACCTATCAAAACGAAGGCCACGGTGAGTTCTATAGCTTTGACAGCTTTCAGCCGTCAACGGATAGATTAATGCCCGAAAAGGACAACCCGAATCTCAATCGGGGTTCGTATGTTTTTTACACTTCGTTTTTTTGGCACCGGATTTGTACGATAAAACGGGATTACCGTGGCTCGCCTTTGATTTACCATCGCTGGAGAGTGGTGCACCATGGTACTGTTCCGTTTCAAATCCATGCACGCATTTCTAAAAGTCGTATGGCACCGTTTCGCCATTTCGGACGAATGTTGCACCTTGCACCGCGGATGTTGCACCCTGTAGATATTGATTATTCGGACGGTCATAACTTCTGGCTCTTTTTGAGTTACGGGAGCCATAACCTGTCTAAATGAAGGCCACGATGAGTTCTACGGCTTTGACAGCTTTCAGCCGTTAACGGATAGCTTAATGCCCAAAAAGGACAACCCGAATCTCAATCAGGTCTCGTAAGTTTTTCACCCTTCGTTTTTTCGACACCGGATTTTTACGGTAAAACGGGATTACCGTGCCTCGCCTTCGATTTAACATCGCTGGAGAGTGATGCACCATGGTAATGTTCCATTTCAAATCCAAGCACGCTTTTCTAAAAGTCGTACGGCACTGTTTCGCCATTTCAGACGGATGTTGCACCTTGCACCGCGGATGTTGCACTCTGTAGATATCGATTATTCGGACGACCATAACTTTTGGCTCGTTTAGAGTTACGGGCGTCATAACCTTTCAAAACAAAGGCCATAATGAGTTCTGCGGCTTTGACAAATTTCAGCCGTCAACGGATAGATTAATGCCCAAAAAGTACAACCCGAATCTCAATCGGGTCTCGTAAGTTTTGTACCCCTCGTTTTTTCGACACCGGATTTTTACGGTAAAACGGGATTACCGTGCCTCGTCTTCGATTTACCATTGCTGGAGAGTGGTGCACCATGGCACTGTTCCGTTTCAAATCCATGCACGCATTTCTAAAAGTCGTACGACACTGTTTCGCCATTTCGGACGGATGTTGCACCTTGCACCGCGGATGTTGCACCCTGTAGATATTGATTATTTGGACGGCCATAACTTCTGGCTCGTTTAGATTTAAGGGAGTAACCTGTCAAAACGAAGGCCACGATGAGTTCTACGGCTTTGACAGCTTTCAGCCATCAACGGATAGACTAATGCCCAAAAATGACAACCCGAATCTCAATCGGGCCTCGTAAGTTTTTTACCTTTCGTTTTTTCGACACCGGATTTTTACGGTAAAACGGGATTACCGTTCCTCGCCTTTGATTTACCATCGCTGGAGAGTGGTGCACCATGGTACTGTTCCGTTTCAAATCCATGCACGCATTTCTAAGAGTCGTACGCACTGTTTCGCCATTTCAGACGGATGTTGCACCTTGCACCACGGATGTTGCACCCTGTAGATATCGATTATTCGGACGGCCGTAACTTCTGGCTCGTTTAGAGTTACGGGAGCCATAACCTGTCAAAACGAAGGCCACGGTGAGTTCTACGGGTTTGACCACTTTCAGCCGTCAACGGATAGATTAATGCCCCAAAAGGACCACCCGAATCTCAATTGGGTCTCGTAAGTTTTTTACCCTTCGTTTTTTCGACACCGGATTTTTACGGTAAAACGGGATTACCGTGCCTCGTCTTCGATTTACCATCGCTGGAGAGTGGTGCACCATGGTACTGTTCCGTTTCAAATCCATGCACGTATTTCTAAAAGTCGTACGACAATGTTTCGCCATTTCGGATGGATGTTGCACCTTGCACCGCAGATGTTGCACCCTATGGATATCGATTATTCGGACGGTCATAACTTCTGGCTCGTTTAGAGTTACGGGAGCCATAACCTGTCTAAACGAAGGCCACGGTGAGTTCTACGGCTTAGACCGCTTCCAGCCGTCAATGGATAGATTAATGCCCAAAAGGACAACCCGAATCTCAATCGGGTCTCGTAAGTTTTTACCCTTCGTTTTTTCGACACCGGATTTTTACGGTAAAACGGGATTACCGTGCCTCGTCTTCGATTCACCATCGCTGGAGAGCGTTACACCACGGTATTGTTCCGTTTCAAATCCATGTCATGCATTTCAAAAAGTCGTAAGGCACTTTTTCGCTATTTCGGACGGATGTTGCACCTTGCACCGCGGATGTTGCACCCTGTAGGTATCGATTTATTCGAAAACGGGATTACCGTGGCTCGTCTTTGATTTACCATCGCTGGAGAGTGGTGCACCATTGTACTGTTCCGTTTCAAATCCATGCACGCATTTCTAAAAGTCGTAAGACACTGTTTCGCCATTTCGGTCGGATGTTGCTCCCGCACCGCGGATGTTGCACCCTGTAGATATCGATTATTCGGACGGCCATAACTTCTGGCTCGTTTAGGGTTACGGGAGCCATAACCTGTCAAAACGAAGGGCACGGTGAGTTCTACGGCGTTGACCGCTTTGAGCAGTCAACGGATAGATTAATGCCCAAAAAGGACAACCCGAATCTCAAACGGGTCTCGTAAGTTTTTTACCCTTCCATTTTTCGACACCGGATTTTTACGATAAAACGGGATTACCGTGCCTCGTCTTCGATTTACCGTCGCCAGAGAGTGGTGCACCATGGTACTGTTCCATTTCAAATCCATCCACGCATTTCTAAAAGTCTTTACGCCACTGTTTCGCCATTTCGGACGGATGTTGCACCTTGCACCGCGGATGTTGCACCCTGAAGATATCGGTTATTCGAACGGCCATAACTTCTGGCTCGTTTAGAGTTATGGGAGCCATAACCTGTCAAAACGAAGGCCACGATGAGTTCTACGGCTTTGACCGCTCGCAACCGTCAACGGATAGATTAATGCCCAAAAAGGAAACCCGAATCTCAATCTGGTCTCGTAATTTTTTTACCCTTCGTTTTTTCGACACAGGATTTTTACGGCAAAACGGGATTACCGTGCCTCGCCTTCGATTTACCATCGCTGGAGAGTGGTGCACCATGGTACTATTCCGTTTCAAATCCATGCA
The DNA here is from genome assembly GCA_030765085.1 of Allium cepa. Taxonomy (NCBI): domain Eukaryota; kingdom Viridiplantae; phylum Streptophyta; class Magnoliopsida; order Asparagales; family Amaryllidaceae; genus Allium; species Allium cepa. Next base: position 250,356,707 of record CM060930.1, read on the forward strand.
CGCATTTCTAAAAGTCGTACGACACTGTTTCGCCATTTCGGATGGATGTTGCACTTGCACCGCGGATGTTGCACCCTGTATATATCGTTTATTCGGACAACCATAACTTCTGGCTCGTTTAGATTTACGGGAGCCATAACCTGTCAAAACGAAGGCCACGGTGTGTTCTGCAACTTTGACAGCTTTTAGCCGTCAAAGGATAGATTAGTGCCATAAAAGGACAACCCGAATCTCAATCTGGGTTCGTAAGTTTTACCCTTCGTTTTTTCGACACCGGATTTTTACGGTAAAACGGGATTACCGTGGCTCGTCTTCGATTTACCATTACTGGAGAGTGGTGCACCATGGTAATGTTCCGTTTCAAATCCATGCACGCATTTCTAAAAGTCGTACGGCACAGTTTCGCCAATTCGGACGGATGTTGCACCCTGCACCGCGGATGTTGCACCCTTTAGATATCGATTATTCGGACGGCCATAACTACTGGCTCGTTTAGAGTTACGGGAGCCATAACCTGCCTAAACGAAGGCCACGGTGAGTTCTACGGCTTTGACTGCTTTCAGCTGTCAACGGATAGATTAATGCCAAAAAGGACAACCCGAATCTCAATCGGGTCTCGTAAGTTTTTACCCTTCGTTTTTTCGACACCGGATTTTTACGGTAAAACGGGATTACCGTGCCTCGTCTTCGATTCACCATCACTGGAGAGCGGTGAACCATGGTATTGTTCCGTTTCAAATCCATGCACGCATTTCTAAAAGTCGTAAGGCACTGTTTCGCCATTTCGGACGGATGTTGCACCTTGCACCGCGGATGTTGCCCCCTGTAGGTATCGATTTATTCGGACGGCCATAACTTCTGGCTCGTTTAGAGTTACGGGAGCCATAACCTGTCAAAACGAAGAAAACGATGATTTCTACAGCTTTGACAGCTTTCAGCCGTCAACGGATAGATTAATGCCCGAAAAGGACAACCCGAATCTCAATCGAGTCTCGTAAGTTTTTTACCCTTCGTTTTTTCGACACCGGATTTTTACAGCAAAACGGGATTACCGTGCCTCGCCATCGATTTACCATCGCTGGAGAGTGGTGCACCATGGCACTGTTCCGTTTCAAATCCATGCACGCATTTTTAAAAGTCGTATGATACTGTTTCGCCATTTCGGACGGATGTTGCACCTTGCACCGTGGATGTTGCACCTTGTAGATATCGATTATTCGGACGGCCATAACTTCTGGCTCGTTTAGAGTTACGGGAACCATAACCTGTCCAAACGAAGGCCACGATGAGTTCTACGGCTTTGATAGCTTTCAGCCGTCAACGGATAGATTAATGCCAGAAAAGGACAACCCGAATCTCAATCGGGTCTCGTAAGTTTTTTACCCTTCATTTTTTCGACACTGGATTTTTACGGTAAAATGGGATTACCGTGCCTCGTCTTCGATTTACCATCGCTGGAGAGTGGTGCACCATGGTACTGTTCCGTTTCAAATCCATGCACGCATTTCTAAAAGTCGTAAGACACTGTTTCGCTATTTCGGTCGGATGTTGCACCTTGCACAGCGGATGTTGCACCCTGTAGATATCGGTTATTCGGACGGCCATAACTTCTGGCTCGTTTAGAGTTACGGGAGCCATAACCAGTCAAAACGAAGGCCACGATGAGTTCTACGGCTTTGATAGCTTTCAACCATCAACGGATTTATTAATGCTCAAAAACGAAACCCGAATCTCAATCGGGTCTCGTAATTTTTTTACCCTTCGTTTTTTCGACACAGGATTTTTACGGTAAAACGGGATTACCGTGCCTTGCCTTCGATTTACCATCGCTGGAGAGTGGTGCACCATGATACTGTTCCTTTTCAAATCCATGAACGCATTTCTAAAAGTCGTACGGCACTGTTTCGCCATTTCAGACGGATGTTGCACCTTGCACCGCGGATGTTGCACCCTGTATATATCGATTATTCGGACGGCAATAACTTCTGGCACGTTTAGAGTTACGGGAGTCATAACCTGTCAAAACGAAGGCCATGATGAGTTCTACCGCTTTGACGGCTTTCAGCCGTCAACGGAAAGATTAATGCCCAAAAAGGACAACCCGAATCTCAATCGGGTCTCGTAAGTTTTTTACCCTTCGTTTTTTCGACAACGGATTTTTACGGTAAAACGAGATTATCATGCCTCGCCTTCGATTTACCATCGCTGGAGGGTGGTGCACCATGGTAATGTTCCATTTTGAATCCATGCACGCATTTCTAAGAGTCGTACGACACTGTTTCGCCATTTCAGACGGATGTTGCACCTTGCACCGTGGATGTTGCACCCTGTTGATATCGTTTATTCGGACGGTCGTAACTTCTGGCTCGTTTAGAGTTACGGGAGCCATAACCTGTCAAAACGAAGGCCACGGTGAGTTCTACGGCTTTAAAAGCTCTCAACCGTCAACGGATTGATTAATGCCTCAAAAGGACAACCCGAATCTCAATCGGTTCTCGTAAGTTTTTTACCCTTCGTTTTTTCGACACCGGATTTTTATGGTAAAACGGGATTACCGTGCTTCGTCTTCGATTTACCATCGCTGGAGAGTGGTGCACCATGGTACTGTTCCGTTTCAAATCCATGCACGTATTTCTAAAAGTCGTATGACAATGTTTCGCCATTTCGGACGGATGTTGCACCTTGCACCGCAGATGTTGCACCCTGTGGATATCGATTATCCGGACGGTCATAACTTCTGGCTCGTTTTGAGTTACGGGAGCCATAACCTGTCTAAACGAAGGCCATACAGCTTGGACCGCTTCCAGCCGTCAACGGATAGATTAATGCCCAAAAGGACAACCCGAATCTCAATCGGGTCTCGTAAGTTTTTACCCTTCGTTTTTTCGACACCGGATTTGTACGGTAAAACGGGATTACCGTGCCTCGTCTTCGATTCACCATCGCTGGAGAGCGGTGCACCATGGTATTGTTCCGTTTCAACTGCATATCACGCATTTCAAAAAGTCGTAAGGCACTGTTTCGCTATTTCGGACGGATGTTGCACCTTGCACCGCGGATGTTGCACCCTGTGGGTATCGATTTATTCGGACGGCCATAACTTCTGGCTCGTTTAGAGTTACTGGAGCCATAACCTGTCAAAACGAAGGAAACGATGAGTTCTACAGCTTTGACAGTTTTCAGCCGTCAACGGATAGATTAGTGCCCGTAAAGGACAACCCGAATCTCAATCGAGTCTCGTAAGTTTTTTACCCTTCGTTTTTTCGACACCGGATTTTTACAGTAAAACGTGATTACCGTGCCTCGCCTTCGATTTACCATCGCTGGAGAGTGGTGCACCAAGGCACAGTTCCGTTTCAAATCCATGCACGCATTTCTAAAAGTCGTATGATAATGTTTCGCCATTTCGGTAGAATGTTGCACCTTGCACCGCGGATGTTGCACCCTGTAGATAACGATTATTCGGACGACCATAACTTCTGGCTCGTTTAGAGTTACGGGAACCATAACCTGTCCAAACGAAGGCCACGATGAGTTCTACGGCTTTGACAGCTTTCAGTCGTCAACGGATAGATTAATGCCCAAAAAGGACAACCCGAATCTCAATCGGGTCTCGTAAGTTTTTTACCCATCGTTTTTTCGACACCGGACTTTTATGGTAAAATGGGATTACCGTGCGTCGTCTTCGATTTACCATCGTTGGAGAGTGGTGCACCATGGTACTGTTCCGTTTCAAATCCATGCACGCATTTCTAAAAGTCGTAAGACACTGTTTCGCCATTTCGGTCAGATGTTGCACCTCGCACCGCGGATGTTGCACCCTGTAGATATCGATTATTCGGACGGCCATAACTTCTGGCTCGTTTAGAGTTACGGGAGCCATAACCTGTCAAAACGAAGGCCACGGTGAGTTCTACGGCGTTGACCGCTTTGAGCCGTCAACGGATAGATTAATGCCCAAAAAGGCCAACCCGAATCTCAATCGGGTCTTGTAAGTTTTTTACCCTTCCATTTTTCGACACAGGATTTTTACGGTAAAACGGGATTGTCGTGCCTCGTCTTCGATTTACCGTCGCCGGAGAGTGGTGCACCATGGTACTGTTCCATTTCAAATCCATGCACGCATTTCTAAAAGTCTTTACGCCACTGTTTCGCCATTTCGGACGGATGTTGCACCTTGCACCGCGGATGTTGCACCCTGTAGATATCGGTTATTCCGACGGCCATAACTTCTGGCTCGTTTAGTGTTACGGGAGCCATAACCTGTCAAAACGAAGGCCACGATGAGTTCTACGGCTTTGACAGCTTTCAACCGTCAACGGATAGATTAATGCCCAAAAAGGAAACCCGAATCTCAATCGGGTCTCGTAATTTTTTTACACTTCGTTTTTTCGACACAGGATTTTTACGGTAAAACGGGATTACCTTGCCTCGCCTTCGATTTACCATCGCTGGAGAGTGGTGCACCATGGTACTGTTCCGTTTCAAATCCATGCACGCATTTCTAAAAGTCGTACGACACTGTTTCGCCATTTCGGACGGATGTTGCACTTTGCACCGCGGATGTTGCACCCTGTATATATCGATTATTCGGACAGCCATAATTTCTGGCTCGTTTAGATTTACGGGAGCCATAACCTGTCAAAACCAAGGCCACGGTGTGTTCTGCAACTTTGACAGCTTTCAGCCGTCAAAGGATAGATTAATGCCAGAAAAGGACAACCCGAATCTCAATCTGGGTTCGTAAGTTTTTACCCTTCGTTTTTTCGACACCGGATTTTAACGGTAAAACGGGATTACCGTAGCTCGTCTTCGATTTACCATCACTGGAGAGTGGTGCACCATGGTAATGTTCCGTTTCAAATCCATGCACGCATTTCTAAAAGTCGTACGGCACAGTTTCGCCAATTCGGACGGATGTCGCACCTTGCACCGTGGATGTTGCACCCTGTAGATATCGATTATTCGGACGGCCATAACTTCTTGCTCGTTTAGAGTTACGGGAGCCATAACCTGTCTAAACGAAGGCCACGGTGAGTTCTACGGCTTTGACCGCTTTCAGCCGTCAACGGATAGATTAATGCCCAAAAGGACAACCCGAATCTCAATCGGGTCTCGTAAGTTTTTACCCTTCGTTTTTTCGGCACCGGATTTTTACGGTAAAACGGGATTACCGTGCCTCGTCTTCGATTGACCATCGCTGGAGAGCGGTGCACCATGGTATTGTTCCATTTCAAATCCATGCACGCATTTCTAAAAGTCGTAAGGCACTGTTTCGCCATTTCGGACGGATGTTGCACCTTGCACCGCGGATGTTGCACCCTGTAGGTATCGATTTATTCGGACGGCCATAACTTTTGGCTCGTTTAGAGTTACGGGAGCCATAACCTGTCAAAACGAAGGAAACGATGAGTTCTACAGCTTTGACAGCTTTCAGTCGTCAACGGATAGATTAATGCCCGAAAAGGACAACCCGAATCTCAATCGAGTCTCGTAAGTTTTTTACCCTTCGTTTTTTTGACACCGGATTTTTACAGTAAAACGGGATTACCGTGCCTCGCCTTCGATTTACCATCGCTGGAGAGTGGTGCACCATGGCACTGTTCCGTTTCAAATCCATGCATGCATTTCTAAAAGTCGTATGATGCTGTTTCGCCATTTCGGACGGATGTTGCACCTTGCACCGCGGATGTCGCACCCTATAGATATCGATTATTCGGACGGCCATAACTTCTGGCTTGTTTAGAGTTACGGGAACCATAACCTGTCCAAACGAAGGCCATGATGAGTTCTACGGCTTTGACAGCTTTCAACTGTCAACGGATAGATTAATGCCCAAAAAGGACAGCCCGAATCTCAATCGGGTCTCGTAAGTTTTTTACCCTTCGTTTTTTCGACACCGGATTTTTACGGTAAAATGGGATTACCGTGCCTCGTCTTCGATTTACCATCGCTGGAGAGTGGTGCACCATGGTACTGTTCCGTTTCAAATCCATGCACGCATTTCTAAAAGTCGTAAGACACTGTTTCGCTGTTTCTGTCGGATGTTGTACCTTGCACCGCGGATGTTGCACCCTGTAGATATCGGTTATTCTGACAGCCATAACTTCTGGCTCTTTAGAGTTACGGGAGCAATAACCAGTCAAAACGAAGGCCACGATGAGTTCTACGGCTTTGATAGCTTTCAACCGTCAACGGATAGATTAATGCCCAAAAAGGAAACCCGAATCTCAATCGGGTCTCGTAATTTTTTTACCCTTCGTTTTTTCGACACAGGATTTTTACGGTAAAACGGGATTACCGTGCCTCGCCTTCGATTTACCATCGCTGGAGAGTGGTACACCATGACACTGTTCCTTTTCAAATCCATGAACGCATTTCTAAAAGTCGTAGGGCACTGTTTCGCCATTTCAGACGAATGTTACACCTTGCACCGCGGATGTTGCACCCTGGATATGTCGATTATTCGGACGGCAATAACTTCTGGCTCGTTTAGAGTTACGGGAGCCATAACCTGTCAAAACGAAGGCCATGATGAGTTCTACGGCTTTGACAGCTTTCAGCCGTCAACGGATAGATTAATGCCCAAAAAGGACAACCCGAATCTAAATCGGGTCTCGTAAGTTTTTTACCCTTCGTTTTTTCGACAACGGATTTTTACAGTAAAACGAGATTATCGTGCCTCGTCTTCGATTTACCATCGCTAGAGAGTGGTGCACCATGGTACTGTTCTGTTTCAAATCCATGCACGCATTTCTAAAGGTCGTACGGCACTGTTTCGCCATTTCGGATGGATGTTGCACCTTGCACCGTGGATGTTGCACCCTGTAGATATCGATTATTCGGACGGCCATAACTTCTGGCTCGTTTAGAGTTATGGGAGCCATAACCTGTCAAAATGAAGGCCTCGATGAGTTCTACGGCTTTAACAGCTTTCAGCCGTCAACGGATAGATTAATGCCCAAAAAGGACAACCCGAATCTCAATCGAGTCTCGTAAATTTTTTTCCCTTCGTTTTTTCGACACTGGATTTTTACGGTAAAACGGGATTACCGTGCCTCGCCTTCGATTTACCATCGCTGGAGAGTGGTGCACCATGGTAATGTTCCGTTTCGAATCCATGCACGCATTTCTAAAAGTCGTACGGCACTGTTTCGCCATTGCGGACAGATGTTGCACCTTGCACCGCGGATGTTGCACCCTGTAGATATCGTTTATTCGGACAGCCATAACTTCTGGCTCGTTTAGAGTGACAGGAGCCATAACCTGTCAAAACGAAGGCCACGATGAGTTCTACGGCTTTGACGGCTTTCAGCCGTCAATGGATAGATTAATGCCCAAAAGGACAACCCGAATCTCAATCGGGTCTCGTAAGTTTTTTACCCTTCGTTTTTTCGACACCGGATTTTTACGGTAAAACGGGATTATCATGCCTCGCCTTCGATTTACCATCGCTGGAGAGTGGTGCACCATGGTACTGTTCCATTTCAAATCCATGCACGCATTTCTAAAAGTCGTACGTCACTGTTTCGCCATTTCAGACGGATGTTGCACCTTGCACCGCGGATGTTGCACCCTGTAGATATCGATTATTCGGACGGCCATAACTTCTGGGTCGTTTAGAGTTACGGGATCCATAACCTGTCAAAACGAGGGCCACGTTGAGTTCTACGGCTTTGACAGCTTTCAGCCGTCAACGGATAGCTTAAGGTCCAAAAAGGACAACCCGAATCTCAATCGGGTCTCGTAAGTTTTTTACCCCATTCGTTTTTTCGACACCGTATTTTTACGGTAAAACGGGATTACCGTGGCTCGTCTTCGATTTACCATCGCTGGAGAGTGGTGCACCATGGTACTGTTTTGTTTCAAATCCATCCATGCATTTCTAAAAGTCGTACGGCACTGTTTCGCCATTTCGGACGGATGTTGCACCTTGCACCGCGGATGTTGCACCCTGTAGATATCGATTATTCGGACGGCCATAACTTTTGGCTCGTTTAGAGTTACGGGAGCCATAACCTGTCAAAACGAGGGCCACGTTGAGTTCTACGGCTTTGACAGCTTTCAGCCGTCAACGGATAGCTTAATGCCCGAAAAGGACAACCCGAATCTCAATCGGGGTTCGTAAGTTTTTTACCCTTCGTTTTTTCGACACCGATTTTTACGGTAAAACGGTCTTACCGTGGCTCGTCTTCGATTTACCATCGCTGGAGAGTGGTGCAACATGGTACTGTTCCGTTTCAAATCCATGCACGCATTTCTAAAAGTTGTACGGCACTGTTTCGCCATTTCGGACGGATGTTGCACCTTGCACTGCGGATGTTGCACCCTGTATATATCGATTATTCGGACGGGAATAACTTCTGGCTCGTTTAGATTTACGGGAGCCATAACCTATCAAAGCGAAGGCCACGGTGAGTTCTACTGTTTGACAGCTTTCAGCCGTCAATGGATAGATTAATGCCCGAAAAGGACAACCCGAATCTCAATCGGGGTTCGTAAGTTTTTTACCCTTCGTTTTTTTGACACCGGATTTTTACGGCAAAAACGGGATTACCGTGGCTCGTCTTCGATTCACCATCGCTGGAGAGTGGTGCACCATGGGACTGTTCCGTTTCAAATCCATGCACGCATTTCTAAAGGTCGTATGACACTGTTTCGCCATTTCGGACGGATGTTGCACCTTGCACCGCGGATGTTGCACCCTGTAGATATCGATTATTCGGACGGTCATAACGTCTGGCTCGTTTAGAGTTACGGGAGCCATAACCTGTCAAAACGAAGGTCACGATGAGTTCTACGGCTTTGACATCCTTCAGCCGTCAACGGATAGATTAATGCCCAAAAAGAACAACCCGAATCTCAATCGGGTCTCGTAAGTTTTTTACCCTTCGTTTTTTCGACACCGGATTTTTACGGTAAAACGGGATTACCGTGCCTCGCCTTCGATTTACCTTCGCTGGAGAGTGATGCACCATGATACTGTTCCGTTTCAAATCCATGCATGCTTTTCTAAAAGTCGTATGGCACTGTTTCGCCATTTCAGACGGATGTTGCACCTTGCACCGCGGATGTTGCACCCTGTAGATATCGATTATTCGGACGGCCATAACTTTTGGCTCATTTAGAGTTACGGGAGTCATAACTTGTCAAAAAGAAGGCCACAATGAGTTCTACGGCTTTGACAGCTTTCAGCCGTCAACGGATAGATTAAATCCCGAAAAGGACAACCCGAATCTCAATCCGGTCTCGTAAGTTTTTTACCCTTCGTTTTTTCGACACCGAATTTTTACGGTAAAACGGGATTACCATGCCTCGTCTTCGATTTACCATCACTGGAGAGTGGTGCACTATGGTACTGTTCCGTTTCAAATCCATGCACGTATTTCTAAAAGTCGTATGCCACTGTTTCGCGATTTCGGACGGATGTTGCACCTTGCACCGCAGATGTCGCACCCTGTAGATATCGATTATTCGGACGGGCATAACTTCTGGCTCGTTTAGAGTAACGGGAGCCATAACCTGTCAAACCGAAGGCCACGATGAGTTCTACGGCGTTGACAGCTTTCAGTCGTCAACGGATAGATTAATGCCCAAAAAGGACAACCCGAATCTCAATCGAGTCTCGTAAGTTTTTTACCCTTCATTTTTTCGGCACCGGATTTTTACGGTAAAACGGGATTACCGTGCCTCGCCTTCGATTTACCATCGCTGGAGAGTGGTGCACCATGGCACTTTTCGGTTTCAAATACATGCACGCATTCCTAAAAGTCGTACGACACTGTTTCGCCATTTCGGACGGATGTTGCACCTTGCACCGCAGATGTTGCACCCTGTAGATATCGATTATTCGGACGGTCATAACTTCTAGCTCGTTTAGAGTTACGGGAGCCATAACCTATCAAAATGATGGCCACGATGAGTTCTACAGCTTTGACATCTTCCAACCTTCAACGGATAGATTTATGCCCGAAAAGGACAACCTGAATCTCAATCGGGGTTCGTAAGTTTTTTACCCTTCGTTTTTTCGACACCGGATTTTTACGGTAAAACGGATTACCGTGGTTCGTCTTCGATTTACCATCGCGGAGAGTGGTGCACCATGGTACTGTTCCGTTTCAAATCCATGCACGCATTTCTAAAAGTCGTACGGCACTGTTTCGCCATTTCGGACGGATGTTGCACCTTGCACCGCGGATGTTGCACCCTGTATATATCGATTATTCGGACAGCCATAACTTCTGGCTCGTTTAGATTTACGCGAGCCATATCCTGTCAAAACGAAGGCCACGGTGAGTTCTACAGCTTTGACAACTTTGAGCCGTCAACGGATAGATTAATGCCAGATATAGACAACCCGAATCTCAATCTGGGTTCGTAAGTTTTTACCCTTCGTTTTTTCGACACCGGATTTTTACGGTAAAACGGTATTACTGTGGCTCGTCTTCGATTTACCATCGCTGGAGAGTGGTGCACCATGGTAATATTCCGTTTCAAATCCATGCACGCATTTCTAAAAGTCATACGACATTGTTTCGCCAATTCGGATGGATGTTGACCCTTGCATCGTGGATGTTGCACCGTGTAGATATCGATTATTCGGACGGCCATAACTTCTGGCTCGTTTAGGGTTACGGGAGCCATAACCTGTCTAAACGAAGGCCACGGTGAGTTCTACGGCGTTGACCGCTTTCATCCGTCAACGGATAGATTATTGCCCAAAAAGGACAACCCGAATCTCAATCGGGTCTCGTAAGTTTTTTACCCTTCGTTTTTTCGACACTGGAGTTTTACGGTAAAACGGGATTACCGTGCCTCGTCTTCGATTTACCATAGCTGGAGAGTGGTGCACCATGGTACGGTTCCGTTTCAAATCCATGCGTGCATTTCTAAAAGTCGTACGACACTGTTTCGCCATTTCGGACGGATGTTGCACCCTGTAGATATCGATTATTCGGACGGGCATAACTTCTGGCTCGTTTAGAGTAACGGGAGCAATAACCTGTCAAAACGAAGGCCCCGATGAGTTCTACGGCTTTGACGGCTTTCACCTGTCAACGGATAGATTAATGCCCCAAAAGGACAACCCGAATCTCGGTCGAGTCTCGTTAGTTTTTCACCCTTCGTTTTTTCGACACCGCATTTTAACGGTAAAACGGGATTACCGTGCCTAGCCTTCGATTTACCATCGCTGGAGATTGGTGCACCATGGTAAAGTTCCGTTTCGAATCCAGGCACGCATTTCTAAAAGTCGTACGGCATTGTTTCGCCATTTCGGACGGATGTTGCACCTTGCACCACGGATGTTGCACCCTGTAGACATCGTTTATTCGGACGGCCGTAACTTCTGGCTCGTTTAGAGTTACGGGAGCCATAACCTGTCAAAACGAAGGCCACGATGAGTTCTACGGCTTTGACAGCTTTCAGTCGTCAACGGATAGATTAATGCGCAAAAGGACAACCCGAATCTCAATCGGGTCTCGTAAGTTTTTTACCATTCGTTTTTTCGACACCGGAATTTTACGGTAAAACGGGATTACCGTGCCTCGTCTTCGATTTACCATCGCTGGAGAGTGGTGCACCATGGTACTGTTCCGTTTCAAATCCATGCACGTATTTCTAAAAGTCGTATGACAATGTTTCGCCATTTCGGACGGATGTTGCACCTTGCACCGCAGTTGTTGCACCCTGTGGATATCGATTATTCGGACGGTCATAACTTCTGGCTCGTTTAGAGTTACGGGAGCCATAACTTGTCTAAACGAAGGCCATACGGCTTAGACCGCTTCCAGCCGTCAACGGATAGATTAATGCCCAAAAGGACAACCCGAATCTCAATCGGGTCTCGTAAGTTTTTACCCTTCTTTTTTTCGACACCGGATTTGTACGGTAAAACGGGATTACCGTGCCTCGTCTTCGATTCACCATCGCTGGAGAGCGGTGCACCATGGTATTGTTCCGTTTCAAATCCATGTCACGCATTTCAAAAAGTCGTAAGGCACTGTTTCGCTATTTCGGACGGATGTTGCACCTTGCACCGCGGATGTTGCACCCTGTAGGTATCGATTTATTCGGACGGCCATAACTTCTGGCTCGTTTAGAGTTACGGGAGCCATAACCTGTCAAAACGAAGGAAACGATGAGTTCTACAGCTTTGACAGCTTTCAGCCGTCAACGGATAGATTAATGCCCGAAAAGGACAACCCGAATCTCAATCGAGTCTCGTAAGTTTTTTACCCTTCGTTTTTTCGACACCGGATTTTTACGGTAAAACGGGATTACCGTGCCTCGCCTTCGATTTACCATCGCTGGAGAGTGGTGCACCATGGCACAGTTCCGTTTCAAATCCATGCACGCATTTCTAAAAGTCGTATGATACTGTTTCGCCATTTCGGACGGATGTTGCACCTTGCACCGTGGATGTTGCACCCTGTAGATATCGGTTATTCGGACGGCCATAACTTCTGGCTCGTTTAGAGTTACGGGATCCATAACCTGTCAAAACGAAGGCCACGATGAGTTCTACGGCTTTGACAACTTTCAGCCGTCAACGGATAGATTAATACCCAAAAAGGAAACCCGTGCCTCGACTTTGATTTACCATCGCTGGAGAGTGGTGCACCATGGTACTGTTCCGTTTCAAATCCATGCACGCATTTCTAAAAGTCGTACGACACTGTTTCACCATTTCGGACGGATGTTGCACCTTGCACCGTGTATGTTGCACAATGTAGATATCGATTATTCGTACGACCATAACTTCTGGCTCGTTTAGAGTTACGGGAGCCATAACCTGTCAAAACCAAGGCCACGGTGTGTTCTGCCACTTTGACAGCTTTCAGCCGTCAAAGGATAGATTAATGCCAGAAAAGGACAACCAGAATCTCAATCTGGGTTCGTAAGTTTTTACCCTTCGTTTTTTCGACACCGGATTTTTACGGTAAAATGGGATTACCGTGGCTCGTCTCCGATTTACCATCACTGGAGAGTGGTGCACCATGGTAATGTTCCGTTTCAAATCCATGCACGCATTTCTAAAAGTCGTACGGCACAGTTTCGCCAATTCGGACGGATGTTGCACCTTGCACCGCGGATAGATTAATGCCCAAAAGGACAACCCGAATCTCAATCGGGTCTCGTAAGTTTTTACCCTTCGTTTTTTCGACACCGAAATTTTACGGTAAAACAGGATTACCGTGCCTCGTCTTCGATTGACCATCGCTGGAGAGCGGTGCACCATGGTATTGTTCCGTTTCAAATCCATGCACGCATTTCTAAAAGTCGTAAGGCACTGTTTCGCCATTTCGGACGGATGTTGCACCTTGCACCGCGGATGTTGCACCCTGTAGGTATCGATTTATTCGGACGGCCATAACTTCTGGCTCTTTTAGAGTTACGGAAGCCATAACCTGTCAAAACGAAGTAAACGATGAGTTCTACAGCTTTGACAGCTTTCAGTCGTCAATGGATAGATTAATGCCCGAAAAGGACAACCCGAATCTCAATCGAGTCTCGTAAGTTTTTTACCCTTCGTTTTTTCGACATCGGATTTTTACAGTAAAACGGGATTACCGTGCCTCGCCTTCGATTTACCATCGCTGGAGAGTGGCGCACCATGGCACTGTTCCGTTTCAAATCCATGCATGCATTTCTAAAAGTCGTATGATACTGTTTCGCCATTTCGGACGGATGTTGCACCTTGCACCGCGGATGTTGCACCCTGTAGATATCGATTATTCGGACGGCCATAACTTCTGGCTCGTTTAGAGTTACGGGGACCATAACCTGTCCAAATGAAGGCCACGATGAGTTCTACGGCTTTGACAGCTTTCAGCCGTCAATGGATAGATTAATGCCCAAAAAGGACAACCCGAATCTCAATCGGGTCTCGTAAGTTTTTTACCCTTCGTTTTTTCGACACCGGATTTTTACGGTAAAATGGGATTACCGTGTCTCGTCTTCGATTTACCATCGCTGGAGAGTGGTGCACCATGGTACTGCTCCATTTCAAATCCATGCACGCATTTCTAAAAGTCGTAAGACACTGTTTCGCTGTTTCGGTCGGATGTTGCACCTTACACCGCGGATGTTGCACCCTGTAGATATCGGTTATTCTGACGGCCATAACTTCTGGCTCGTTTAGAGTTACGGGAGCCATAACCAGTCAAAACGAAGGCCACAATGAGTTCTACGGCTTTGATAGCTTTCAACCGTCAACGGATAGATTAATGCCCAAAAAGGAAACCCGAATCTCAATCGGGTCTCGTAATTTTTTTACCCTTCATTTTTTCGACACAGGATTTTTACGGTAAAACGGGATTACCGTGCCTCGCCTTCGATTTACCATCGCTGGAGAGTGGTACACCATGATACTGTTCCTTTTCAAATCCATGAACGCATTTCTAAAAGTCGTACGACACTGTTTCGCCATTTCAGACGAATGTTGCACCTTGCACCGCGGATGTTGCACCCTGTATATGTCGATTATTCGGACGGCAATAACTTCTGGCTCGTTTAGAGTTACGGGAGCCATAACCTGTCAAAACGATGGCCATGATGAGTTCTACGGCGTTGACAGCTTTCAACCGTCAACGGATAGATTAATGCCCAAAAAGGACAACCCGAATCTCAATCGGGTCTCGTAAGTTTTTTACCCTTCGTTTTTTCGACAACGGATTTTTACGGTAAAACGAGATTATCGCGTCTCGTCTTCGATTTACTATCGCTAGAGAGTGGTGCACCATGGTACTGTTCTGTTTCAAATCCATGCACGCATTTCTAAAGGCCGTACGGCACTGTTTCGCCATTTCGGTAGAATGTTGCACCTTGCACCGCGGATGTTGCACCCTGTAGATAACGATTATTCGGACGACCATAACTTCTGGCTCGTTTAGAGCTACGGGAACCATGACCTGTCCAAACGAAGGCCACGATGAGTTCTACGGCTTTGACAGCTTTCAGCCGTCAACGGATAGATTAATGCCCAAAAAGGACAACCCGAATCTCAATCGGGTTTCGTAAGTTTTTTACCCTTCATTTTTTCGACACCGGATTTTTATGGTAAAATGGGATTACCGTGCGTCGTCTTCGATTTACCATCGCTGGAGAGTGGTGCACCATGGTACTGTTCCGTTTCAAATCCATGCACGCATTTCTAAAAGTCGTAAGACACTGTTTCGCCATTTCGGTCAGATGTTGCACCTCGCACCGCGGATGTTGCACCCTGTAGATATCAATTATTCGGACGGCCATAACTTCTGGCTTGTTTAGAGTTACGGGTGCCATAACCTGTCAAAACGAAGGCCACGGTGAGTTCTACGGCGTTGACCGCTTTGAGCCGTCAACGGATAGATTAATGCCCAAAAAGGACAACCCGAATCTCAATCGGGTCTCGTAAGTTTTTTACCCTTCCATTTTTCGACACTGGATTTTTACGGTAAAACGGGATTACCGTGCCTCGTCTTCGATTTACCGTCGCCGGAGAGTGGTGCACCATGGTACTGTTCCATTTCAAATCCATGCACGCATTTCTAAAAGTCTTTACGCCACTGTTTCGCCATTTCGGACGGATGTTGCACCTTGCACCGCGGATGTTGCACCCTGTAGATATCGGTTATTCGGACGGCCATAACTTCTGGCTCGTTTAGAGTTACGGGAGCCATAACCTGTCAAAACGAAGGCCACGATGAGTTCTACGGTTTTGACAGCTTTCAACCGTCAACGGATAGATTAATGCCCAAAAAGGTAACCCGAATCTCAATCGGGTCTCGTAATTTTTTTACCCTTCGTTTTTTCGACACAGGATTTTTACGGTAAAACGGGATTACCGTGCCTCGCCTTCGATTTACCATCGCTGGAGAGTGGTGCACCATCATACTGTTCTGTTTCAAATTCATGCATGCATTTCTAAAAGTCGTACGACACTGTTTCGCCATTTCGGACGGATGTTGCACTTTGCACCGCGGATGTTGCACCCTGTATATATCGATTATTCGGACAGCCATAATTTCTGGCTCGTTTAGATTTACGGGAGCCATTACCTGTCGAAACCAAGGCCACGGTGTGTTCTGCAACTTTGACAGCTTTCAGCCGTCAAAGGATAGATTAATGCCATAAAAGGACAACCCGAATCTCAATCTGGGTTCGTAAGTTTTTACCCTTCGTTTTTTCGACACCGGATTTTTACGGTAAAACGGGATTACCGTGGCTCGTCTTCGATTTAACATCACTGGAGAATGGTGCACCATGGTAACGTTCCGTTTCAAATCCATGCACGCATTTCTAAAAGTCGTACGACACAGTTTCGCCAATTCGGACGGATGTTGCACCTTGCACCGCGGATGTTGCACCCTGTAGATATCGATTATTCGGACGGCCATAACTTCTTGCTCGTTTAGAGTTACGGGAGCCATAACCTGTCTAAACGAAGGCCACGGTGAGTTCTACGGCTTTGACCGCTTTCAGCCGTCAACGGATAGATTAATGCCCAAAAGGACAATCCGAATCTCAATCGAGGATCGTAAGTTTTTACCCTTCGTTTTTTCGACACCGGATTTTTACGGTAAAACGGGATTACCGTGCCTCGTCTTCGATTGACCATCGCTGGAGAGCGGTGCACCATGGTATTGTTCCGTTTCAAATCCATGCACGCATTTCTAAAAGTCGTAAGGCACTGTTTCACCATTTCGGACGGATGTTGCACCTTGCACCGCGGATGTTGCACCCTGTAGGTATCGATTTATTCGGACGGCCATAACTTCTGGCTCGTTTAGAGTTACGGGAGCCATAACCTGTCAAAACGAAGGAAACGATGAGTTCTACAGCTTTGACAGCTTTCAGTCGTCAACGGATAGATTAATGCCCGAAAAGGACAACCCGAATCTCAATCGAGTCTCGTAAGTTTTTTACCCTTCGTTTTTTCGACACCGGATTTTTATAGTAAAACGGGATTACCGTGCCTCGCCTTCGATTTACCATCGCTGGAGAGTGGTGCACCATGGCACTGTTCCGTTTCAAATCCATGCATGCATTTCTAAAAGTCGTATGATACTGTTTCGCCATTTCGGACGGATGTTGCACCTTGCACCGCGGATGTTGCACCCTGTAGATATCGATTATTCGGAACGACCATAACTTCTGGCTCGTTTAGAGTTACGGGAACCATAACCTGTCTAAACGAAGGCCACGATGAGTTCTACGGCTTTGACAGCTTTCAGCCGTCAACGGATAGATTAATGCCCAAAAAGGACAACCCGAATCTCAATCGGGTCTCGTAAGTTTTTTACCCTTCGTTTTTTCGACACCGGATTTTTACGGTAAAATGGGATTACCGTGCCTCGTCTTCGATTTACCATCGCTAGAGAGTGGTGCACCGTGGTACTGTTCCGTTTCAAATCCATGCACGTATTTCTAAAAGTCGTAAGACACTGTTTCGCTGTTTCGGTCGGATGTTGCACCTTGCACCGCGGATGTTGCACCGTGTAGATATCGGTTATTCTGACGGCCATTACTTCTGGCTCGTTTAGAGTTACGGGATCCATAACCAGTCAAAACGAAGGCCACGATGAGTTCTACGGCTTTGATAGCTTTCAACCGTCAACGGATAGATTAATGCCCAAAAAGGAAACCCGAATCTCAATCGGGTCTCGTAATTTTTTTACCCTTCGTTTTTTCGACACAGGATTTTTACGGTAAAACGGGATTACCGTGCCTCGCCTTCGATTTACCATCGCTGTAGAGTGGTACACCATGATACTGTTCCTTTTCAAATCCATGAACGCATTTCTAAAAGTCGTACGGCACTGTTTCGCCATTTCAGACGAATGTTGCACTTTGCACCGCGGATGTTGCACCCTGTATATGTCGATTATTCGGACGGCAATAACTTCTGCCTCGTTTAGAGTTACGGGAGCCATAACATGTCAAAACGAAGGCCATGATGAGTTCTACAGCTTTGACAGCTTTCAGCCGTCAACGGATAGATTAATGCCCAAAAAGGACAACCCGAATCTCAATCGGGTCTCGTAAGTTTTTTACCCTTCGTTTTTCGACAACGGATTTTTACGGTAAAACGAGATTATCGTGCCTTGTCTTCGATTTACCATCGCTAGAGAGTGGTGCACCATGGTACTGTTATGTTTCAAATCCATGCACGCATTTCTAAAGGTCGTACGACACTGTTTCGCCATTTCGGATGGATGTTGCACCTTGCACCGTGGATGTTGCACCCTGTAAATATCGATTATTCGGACGGCCATAACTTCTGGCTCGTTTAGAGTTATGGGAGCCATAACCTGTCAAAATGAAGGCCTCGATGAGTTCTACGGCTTTAACAGCTTTCAGCCGTCAACGGATAGATTAATGCCCAAAAAGGACAACCCGAATCTCAATCGAGTCTCGTAAATTTTTTACCCTTTGTTTTTTCGACACCTGATTTTTAAGGTAAAACGGGATTACCGTGCCTCGCCTTCGATTTACCATCGCTGGAGAGTGGTGCACCATGGTACTGTTCCATTTCAAATCCATGCACGCATTTCTAAAAGTCGTACGTCACTGTTTCGCCATTTCAGACGGATGTTGCACCTTGCACCGCGGATGTTGCACCCTGTAGATATCGATTATTCGGACGGCCATAACTTCTGGGTCGTTTAGAGTTACGGGAGCCATAACCTGTCTAAACGAAGGCCACGGTGAGTTCTACGGCTTTGACCGCTTTCAGCCGTCAACGGATAGATTAATGCCCAAAAAGGACAACCCGAATCTCAATCGGGTCTCGTAAGTTTTTTACCCTTCGTTTTTTCGACACCGGATTTTTACGGTAAAATGGGATTACCGTGCCTCGTCTTCGATTTACCTTCGCTGGAGAGTGGTGCACCATGGTACTGTTCCGTTTCAAATTCATGCACGTATTTCTAAAAGTCGTACGACACTGTTTCGCCATTTCGGACGGATGTTGCACCTTGCACCGCGGATGTTGCGCCCTGTAAATATCGATTATTCGGACGGTCATAACTTCTGGCTCGTTTAGAGTTACGGGAGCCATAACCTGTCAAAACGAAGGCCACGGTGAGTTCTACAGCTTTGACAGCTTTCAGCCGTCAACGGATAGATTAATGCCCGAAAAGGACAACCCGAATCTCAATCGGGGTTCGTAAGTTTTTTACCCTTCGCTTTTTCGACACCGATTTTTACGGTAAAACGGTCTTACCGTGGCTCGTCTTCGATTTACCATCGCTGGAGAGTGGTGCAACATGGTACTGTTCCGTTTCAAATCCATGCAAGCATTTCTAAAAGTCGTACGACACTGTTTCGCCATTTCGGACGGATGTTGCACCTTGCACTGCGGATGTTGCGCCCTGTATATATCGATTATTCGGACAGGCATAACTTCTGGCTCGTTTAGATTTACGGGAGCCATAACCAATCAAAATGAAGGCCACGGTGAGTTCTACTGTTTGACAGCTTTCAGCCGTCAATGGATAGATTAATGCCCGAAAAGGACAACCCGAATCTCAATCGGGGTTCGTAAGTTTTTTAGCCTTCGTTTTTTTGACACCGGATTTTTACGGTAAAATGGGATTACCGTGGCTCGTCTTCGATTCACCATCGCTGGAGAGTGGTGCACCATGGGACAGTTCCGTTTCAAATCCATGCACGCATTTCTAAAAGTCGTACGACACTATTTCGCCATTTCGGACGGATGTTGCACCTTGCACCGCGGATGTTGCACCCTGTAGATATCGATTATTCGGACGGTCATAACGTCTGGCTCGTTTAGAGTTACGGGAGCCATAACCAGTCAAAACGAAGGCCACGATGAGTTCTACGGCTTTTACATCTTTCAGCCGTCAACGGATAGATTAATGCCCAAAAAGAACAACCTGAATCTCAATCGGGTCTCGTAAGTTTTTTACCCTTCGTTTTTTCGACACCGGATTTTTACGGTAAAACGGGATTACCGTGCCTCGCCTTTGATTTACCTTCGCTGGAGAGTGATGCACCATGGTACTGTTCCGTTTCAAATCCATGCATGCTTTTCTAAAAGTCGTATGGCACTGTTTCGCCATTTCAGACGGATGTTGCACCTTGCACCGCGGATGTTGCACCCTGTAGATATCGATTATTCGGACGGCCATAATTTTTGGCTCGTTTAGAGTTACGAGAGTCAAAACTTGTCAAAAAGAAGGCCACAATGAGTTCTATGTCTTTGATAGCTTTCAGCCATCAACAGAAAGATTAAATCCCAAAAAGGACAACCCGAATCTCAATCGGGTCTCGTAAGTTTTTTACCCTTTGTTTTTTCGACATCGGATTTTTTGGGTAAAACGAGATTACCATGCCTCGTCTTCGATTTACCATCACTGGAGAGTGGTGCACTATGGTACTGTTCCGTTTCAAATCCATGCACGTATTTCTAAAAGTCGTATGCCACTGTTTCGCCATTTCGGACGGATGTTGCACCTTGCACCGCAGATGTCGCACCCTGTAGATATCGATTATTCGGACGGGCATAACTTCTGGCTCGTTCAGAGTAACGGGAGCCATAACCTGTCAAACCAAAGGCCACGATGAGTTCTACGGCTTTGACAGCTTTCAGTCGTCAACGGATAGATTAATGCCCAAAAAGGACAACCCGAATCTCAATCGGGTCTCGTAAGTTTTTTACCCTTCGTTTTTTCCACACCGGATTTTTACGGTAAAACGGGATTACCGTGCCTCGCCTTCGATTTACCATCGCTGGAGAGTGGTGCACCATGGTAATGGTCCATTTCGAATCCAGGCACGCATTTCTAAAAGTCGTACGGCACTGTTTCGCCATTTCGGACGGATGTTGCACCTTGCACCGCGGATGTTGCACCCTGTAGATATCGTTTATTCGGACGGTCATAACTTCTGGCTCATTTAGAGTGACGGGAGCCATAACCTGTCAAAACGAAGGCCACGATGAGTTCAACGGCTTTGACAGCTTTCAGCCATCAACGGATAGATTAATGCCCAAAAGGACAACCCGAATCTCAATCGGGTCTCGTAAGTTTTTTACCCTTCGTTTTTTCGACACCGGATTTTTACTGTAAAACGGGATTATCATGCCTCGCATTCGATTTACCATCGCTGGAGAGTGGTGCACCATGGTACTGTTCCATTTCAAATCCATGCACGCATTTCTAAAAGTCGTACGTCACTGTTTCGCCATTTCGGACGGATGTTGCACCTTGCACCACGGATGTTGCACCCTGTAGATATCGATTATTCGGACGGCCATAACTTCTGCGTCGTTTAGAGTTACGGGAGCCATAACCTGTCAAAACGAAGGCCACGTTGAGTTCTACGGCTTTGATAGCTTTCAGCCGTCAACGGATAGATTAATGTCCAAAAAGGACAACCCGAATCTCAATCGGGTCTCGTAAGTTTTTTACCCTTCGTTTTTTCGACACCGGATTTTTACAGTAAAACGGGATTACCGTGGCTCGTCTTCGATTTACCATCGCTGGAGAGTGGTGCACCATGGTACTGTTTTGTTTCAAATCCATGCATGCATTTCTAAAAGTCGTACGGCACTGTTTCGCTATTTCGGACGGATGTTGCACCTTGCACCGCGGATGTTGCACCCTGTAGATATCGATTATTCGGATGGCCATAACTTTTGCCTCGTTTAGAGTTACGGGAGCCATAAGCTATCTAAACGAAGGCCACGGTGAGTTCTACGGCTTTGGCCGCTTTCAGCCGTCAACGGATAGATTAATGCCCAAAAAGGACAACCCGAATCTCAATCGGGTCTCGTAAGTTTTTTACCCTTCGTTTTTTCGACATCGGATTTTTACGGTAAAATGGGATTACCGTGCTTCGTCTTCGATTTACCTTCGCTGGAGAGTGGTGCACCATGGTACTGTTCCGTTTCAAATTCATGCACGTATTTCTAAAAGTCGTACGACACTGTTTCGCCATTTCGGACGGATGTTGCACCTTGCACCGCGGATGTTGCACCCTGTAAATATCGATTATTCGGACGGTCATAACTTCTGGCTCGTTTAGAGCTGCGGGAGCCATAACCTGTCAAAACGAAGGCCACGGTGAGTTCTACAGCTTTGACAGCTTTCAGCCGTCAACGGATAGATTAATGCCCGAAAAGGACAACCCGAATCTCAATCGGGGTTCGTAAGTTTTTTACCCTTCGCTTTTTCGACACCGATTTTTACGGTAAAACGGTCTTACCGTGGCTCGTCTTCGATTTACCATCGCTGGAGAGTGGTGAAACATGGTACTGTTCCGTTTCAAATCCATGCAAGCATTTCTAAAAGTCGTACGACACTGTTTCGCCATTTCGGACGGATGTTGCACCTTGCACTGCGGATGTTGCGCCCTGTATATATCGATTATTCGGACAGGCATAACTTCTGGCTCGTTTTGATTTACGGGAGCCATAACCTATCAAAACGAAGGCCACGGTGAGTTCTACTGTTTGACAGCTTTCAGCCGTCAATGGATAGATTAATGCCCGAAAAGGACAACCCGAATCTCAATCGGGGTTCGTAAGTTTTTTAGCCTTCGTTTTTTTGACACCGGATTTTTACGGTAAAATGGGATTACCGTGGCTCGTCTTCGATTCACCATCGCTGGAGAGTGGTGCACCATGGGACAGTTCCGTTTCAAATCCATGCACGCATTTCTAAAAGTCGTACGACACTGTTTCGCCATTTCGGACGGATGTTGCACCTTGCACCGCGGATGTTGCACCCTGTAGATATCGATTATTCGGACGGTCATAACGTCTGGCTCGTTTAGAGTTACGGGAGCCATAACCTGTCAAAACGAAGGCCACGATGAGTTCTACGGCTTTTACATCTTTCAGCCGTCAACGGATAGATTAATGCCCAAAAAGAACAACCCGAATCTCAATCGGGTCTCGTAAGTTTTTTACCCTTCGTTTTTTCGACACCGGATTTTTACGGTAAAACGGGATTACCGTGCCTCGCCTTTGATTTACCTTCGCTGGAGAGTGATGCACCATGGTACTGTTCCGTTTCAAATCCATGCATGCTTTTCTAAAAGTCGTATGGCACTGTTTCGCCATTTCAGACGGATGTTGCACCTTGCACCGCGGATGTTGCACCCTGTAGATATCGATTATTCGGACGGCCATAACTTTTGGCTCGTTTAGAGTTACGGGAGTAATAACTTGTCAAAAAGAAGGCCACAATGAGTTCTACGGCTTGGACAGCTTTCAGCCATCAACGGATAGATTAAATCCCAAAAAGGACAACCCGAATCTCAATCGGGTATCGTAAGTTTTTTACCCTTCGTTTTTTCGACATCGGATTTTTTGGGTAAAACGGGATTACCATGCCTCGTCTTCGATTTACCATCACTGGAGAGTGCTGCACTATGGTACTGTTCCGTTTCAAATCCATGCACGTATTTCTAAAAGTCGTATGCCACTGTTTCGCCATTTCGGACGGATGTTGCACCTTGCACCGCAGATGTCGCACCCTGTAGATATCGATTATTCGGACGGGCATAACTTCTGGCTCGTTTAGAGTAACGGGAGCCATAACCTGTCAAACCAAAGGCCACGATGAGTTCTTCGGCTTTGACAGCTTTCAGTCGTCAACGGATAGATTAATGCCCAAAAAGGACAACCCGAATCTCAATCGTGTCTCGTAAGTTTTTTACCCTTCGTTTTTTCGACACCGGATTTTTACGGTAAAACGGGATTACCGTGCCTCGCCTTCGATTTACCATCGCTGGAGAGTGGTGCACCATGGTAATGTTCCATTTCGAATCAATGCACGCATTTCTAAAAGTCGTACGGCACTGTTTCGCCATTTCGGACGGATGTTGCACCTTGCACCGCGGATGTTGCACCCTGAAGATATCGTTTATTCGGACGGTCATAACTTCTGGCTCGTTTAGAGTGACGGGAGCCATAACCTGTCAAAACGAAGGCCACGATGAGTTCTACGGCTTTGACAGCTTTCAGCCATGAACGGATAGATTAATGCCCAAAAGGACAACCCGAATCTCAATCGGGTCTCGTAAGTTTTTTACCCTTCGTTTTTTCAACACCGGATTTTTACGGTAAAACGGGATTATCATGCCTCGCATTCGATTTACCATCGCTGGAGAGTGGTGCACCATGGTACTGTTCCATTTCAAATCCATGCATGCATTTCTAAAAGTCGTACGTCACTGTTTCACCATTTCAGACGGATGTTGCACCTTGCACCGCGGATGTTGCACATTGTAGATATCGATTATTCGGACGGCCATAACTTCTGGGTCGTTTAGAGTTACGGGAGCCATAACCTGTCAAAACGAAGGCCACGTTGAGTTCTACGGCTTTGACAGCTTTCAACCGTCAACGGATAGATTAATGTCCAAAAAGGACAACCCGAATCTCAATCGGGTCTCGTAAGTTTTTTACCCTTCGTTTTTTCGACACCGGATTTTTACGGTAAATCGGGATTACCGTGGCTCGTCTTCGATTTACCATCGTTGGAGAGTGGTGCACCATGGTACTGTTTCGTTTCAAATCCATGCGTGCATTTCTAAAAGTCGTACGGCACTGTTTCGCTATTTCGGACGGATGTTGCACCTTGCACCGCGGATGTTGCACCCTGTAGATATCGATTATTCAGATGGCCATAACTTTTGGCTCGTTTAGAGTTACGGGAGCCATAACCTGTCTAAACGAAGGCCACGGTGAGTTCTACGGCTTTGACCGCTTTCAGCCGTCAACGGGTAGATTAATGCCCAAAAAGGACAACCCGAATCTCAATCGGGTCTCGTAAGTTTTTTACCCTTCGTTTTTTCGACACCGGATTTTTACGGTAAAACGGGATTACCGTGCCTCGTCTTCGATTTACCTTCGCTGGAGAGTGGTGCAACATGGTACTGTTCCGTTTCAAATCCATGCACGCATTTCTAAAAGTCGTACGGCACTGTTTCGCCATTTCGGACGGATGTTGCACCTTGCACCGCGGATGTTGCACCCTGTATATATCGATTATTCGGACAGCCTTAACTTCTGGCTCGTTTAGATTTACGGGAGCCATATCCTGTCAAAACGAAGGCCACGGTGAGTTCTACAGCTTTGACAGCTTTTAGCCGTCAACGGATAGATTAATGCCAGATATAGACAACCCGAATCCCAATCTGGGTTTGTAAGTTTTTACCCTTCGTTTTTTCGACACCGGATTTTTACGGTAAAACGGTATTACTGTGGCTCGTCCTCGATTTACCATCGCTGGAGAGTGGTGCACCATGGTAATGTTCCGTTTCAAATCCATGCACACATTTCTAAAAGTCGTACGACACTGTTTCGCCAATTCGGACGGATGTTGACCCTTGCACCGCGGATGTTGCACCCTGTAGATATCGATTATTCGGACGGCCATTACTTCTGGCTCGTTTAGGGTTACGGGAGCCATAACCTGTCTAAACGAAGGCCACGGTGAGTTCTACGGCGTTGACCGCTTTCAGCCGTCAACGGATAGATTATTGCCCAAAAAGGACAACCCGAATCTCAATCGGGTCTCGTAAGTTTTTTACCCTTCGTTTTTTCGACACTGGATTTTTACGGTAAAACGGGATTACCGTGCCTCATCTTCGATTTACCATCGCTGGAGAGTGGTGCACCATGGTACGGTTTCGTTTCAAATCCATGCATGCATTTCTAAAAGTCGTACGACACTGTTTCGCCATTTCGGACGGATGTTGCACCTTGTACCGCGGATGTTGCACCCTGTGGATATCGATTATTCGAACGGGCATAACTTCTGGCTCGTTTAGAGTAACGGGAGCCATAACCTATCAAAACGAAGGCCACGATGAGTTCTACGGCTTTGACGGCTTTCAGCCATCAACGGATAGATTAATGCCCCAAAAGGACAACCCGAATCTCAGTCGCGTCTCGTAAGTTTTTTACCCTTCGTTTTTTCCACACCGCATTTCAACGGTAAAACGGGATTACCGTGCCTCGCCTTCGATTTACCATCGCTGGAGATTGGTGCACCATGGTAATGTTCCGTTTCGAATCCATGCACGCATTTCTAAAAGTCGTACGACACTGTTTCGCCATTTCGGACGGATGTTGCACCTTGCACCGCGGATGTTGCACCCTGTAGACCGATTATTAGGACGGCCATAACTTCTGGCTCGTTTAGAGTTACGGGAGCCATAACCTGTCAAAACGAAGGCCACGATGAGTTCTACGGCTTTGACAGCTTTCAGCCGTCAACGGATAGATTAATGCCCAAAAGGACAACCCGAATCTCAATCGGGTCTCGTATGTTTTTTACCCTTCGTTTTTTCGACACCGGATTTTTATGGTAAAACGGGATTATCGTGGCTCGTCTTCGATTTACCATCGCTGCAGAGTGGTGCACCATGGTACTGTTCCGATTCAAATCCATGTACGCATTTCTAAAAGTCGTACGGCACTCTTTCATCATTTCGGACGGATGTTGCACCTTGCACCGCGGATGTTGCACCCTGTATATATCGATTATTCGGACAGCCATAACTTCTGGCTCGTTTAGATTTACGGGAGCCATAACCTGTCAAAACGAAGGGCACGATGGGTTCTACAACTTTGACAGCTCTCAGCCGTCAACGGATAGATTAATGACAGAAAAGGATGACCCGAATCTCAATCTGGGTTCGTAAGTTTTTACCCTTCATTTTTTCGACACCGGATTTTTACGGTAAAACGGGATTACCGTGCCTCGTCTTCGATTTACCACCGCTGGAGAGTGGTGCACCATGGTACTGTTCCGTTTCAAATCTATGCACACATTTCTAAAAGTCGTACGACACTGTTTCGCCATTTCGGACGGATGTTGCACCTTGCACCGCGGATGTCGTATCCTGTAGATATCGATTATTCGGACGGGCATAACTTCTGGCTCGTTTACAGTAACGGGAGCCATAACATGTCAACACGAAGGCCACGATGAGTTCTACGGCTTTGACAGCTTTCAGCCGTCAACGGATAGATTAATGCCCGAAAAGGACAACCCGAATCTCAATCGAGTCTCGTAAGTTTTTTACCCTTCGTTTTTTCGACATCGGATTTTTACGGTAAAACGGGATTACCGTGCCTCGTCTTTGATTTACCATCGCTGGAGAGTGGTGCACCATGGTACTGTTCCGTTTCAAATCCATGCACGCATTTCTAAAAGTCGTACGACACTGTTTCGCCATTTCGGACGGATGTTGCACCTCGCACCGCGGATGTTGCACCCTATAAATATCGATTATTCGGACGGCCATAACTTCTGGCTTGTTTAGAGTTACAGGATCCATAACCTGTCAAAACGAAGGAAACGATGAGTTCTACGGCTTTGACAGCTTTCAGCCGTCAACGGATAGATTAATGCCCAAAAAGTACAACCCGAATCTCAATCGAGTCACGTAAGTTTTTTACCCTTCGTTTTTTCGACACCGGATTTTTAAGGTAAAACGGGATTACCTTGCCTCGCCTTCGATTTACCATCGATGGAGAGTGGTGCACCATGGCACTGTTCCATTTCAAATCCATGCACGCATTTCTAAAATTCATATGATACTGTTTCGCCATTTCGGACGGATGTTGCACCTTGCACCGCGGATGTTGCACCCGGTGATATCGATTATTCGGACGGCCATAACTTCTGGCTCGTTTAGAGTTACGGGAACCATAACCTGTCAAAACGAAGGAAACGATGAGTTCTATGGCTTTGACAGCTTTCAGCCCTCAACGGATAGTTTAATGCCCGAAAAGGACAACCCGAATCTCAATCGAGTCTCGTAAGTTTTTTACCCTTCGTTTTTTCGACACCGGATTTTTACGGTAAAACGGGATTATCGTGCCTCGCCTTCGATTTACTATCGATGGAGAGTGATGCACCATGGCACTGTTCCGATTCAAATCGATGCACGCATTTCTAAAAGTCGTATGATACTGTTTCGCCATTTCGGACAGATGTTGCACCTTGCACCGCGGATGTTGCACCCTGTAGATATCGATTATTCGGACGGCCATAACTTCTGGCTCGTTTAGAGTTACGGGACCATAACCTGTCCAAACGAAGGCCACGATGAGTTCTACGGCTTTGACAGCTTTCGGCCGTCAACGGATAGATTAATGCCCAAAAAGGACAACCCGAATCTCAATCGAGTCTCGTAAGTTATTTACCCTTCGTTTTTTCGACACCGGATTTTTACGGTAAAACAGGATTACCGTGCCTCGTCTTCGATTTACCTTCGCTGGAGAGTGGTGCACCATGGTACTGTTCCATTTCAAATCCATGCACGCATTTCTAAAAGTCATAAGGCACTGTTTCGCCATTTCGGACGGATGTTGCACCTCGCACCGCGGATGTTGCACCCTGTAGATATCGATTATTCGGACGGCCATAACTTTTGGCTCTTTTAGAGTTACAAGAGCCATAACCTGTCAAAACGAAGGAAACGATGAGTTCTACGGCTTTGACAGCTTTCAGCCGTCAACGGATAGATTAATGCCCGAAAAGGACAACCCGAATCTCAATCGAGTCTCGTAAGTTTTTTACCCTTCGTTTTTTCGACACCGGATTTTTACGGTAAAACGGGATTACCGTTCCTCGCCTTCGATTTACCATCGCTGGAGAGTGGCGCACCATGGCACTGTTCCGTTTCAAATCCATGGACGCATTTCTAAAAGTCGTACGACACTGTTTCGCCATTTCGGACGGATGTTGCACCTTGCACCGCAGATGTTGCACCCTGTAGATAACGATTATTCGGACGGTCATAACTTCTGGCTCTTTTAGAGTTACGGGAGACATAACCTATCAAAACGAAGGTCACGATGAGTTCTACGGCTTTAACCGCTTTCAGCCGTCAACGGATAGATTAATGCCCAAAAAGGACAACCCGAATCTCAATCGGGGTTCGTAAGTTTTTTTACCCTTCGTTTTTTCGACACCAGATTTTTACGGTAAAACGGGATTATCGTGGCTCGTCTTCGATTTACCATCGCTGGAGAGTGGTGCACCATGGTACTGTTCCGTTTCAAATCCATGCACGCAATTCTAAAAGTCGTACGGCACTGTTTCGCCATTTCGGACGGATGTTGCACCTTGCACCGCGAATGTTGCACCCTGTAGATATCGATTATTCGGACGGCCATAACTTCTGGCTCGTTTAGAGGTACGGGAGCCATAACCTGTCAAAACGAAGGCCTCGATGTGTTCTACAACTTTGATATCTTTAAGCCGTCAACGGATAGAATAATGCCAGAAAAGGACAACCCGAATCTCAATCTGGGTTCGTAAGTTTTTACCCTTCGTTTTTTGACACCTTATTTTTACGGTAAAACGGGATTACCGTGGCTCGTCTTCGATTTACCATCGATGGAGAGTGGTGCACCATGGTAATGTTCCATTTCAAATCCATGCACGCATTTCTAAAAGTCGTACGGCACTATTTCGCCAATTCGGACGGATGTTGCACCTTGCACCGCGGATGTTACACCCTGTAGATATCGATTATTCGGACGGCCATAACTTCTGGCTCGTTTAGAGTTACAGGAGACATAACCTGTCTAAACGAAGGCCACGGTGAGTTCTACGGCTTTGACCGCTTTCAGCCCTCAACGGATAGATTAATGCCCAAAAAGGACAACCTGAATCTCAATCAGGTCTCGTAAGTTTTTTACCCTTCGTTTTTCGACACCGGATTTTTACGGTAAAACGGGATTACCGTGCCACGTCTTCGATTTACCATCGTTGGAGAGTGGTGCACCATGGTACTGTTCCGTTTCAAATCCATGCACGCATTTCTAAAAGTTGTACTGCGCTGTTTCGCCATTTCGGACGGATGTTGCACCTTGCACCGTGGATGTTGCACCCTGTAGATATCGATTATTCGGACCGCCATAACTTCTGGCTCGTTTAGAGTTACGGGAGCCATAACCTGTCAAAACGAAGGCCACGTTGAGTTCTACGGCTTTGTCAGCATTTAGCCGTCAACGGATAGATTAATGCCCAAAAAGGACAACCCGAATCTCAATCGGGTCCCGTAAGTTTTTTACCCTTCGTTTTTTCGACACCGGATTTTTACGGTAAAACGGGATTACCGTGGCTCGTCTTCGATTTACCATCGCTGGAGAGTGGTGCACCATGGTACTGTTCCGTTTCAAATCCATGCATGCATTTCTAAAAGTCGTACGGCACTGTTCCGCCATTTCGGACGGATGTTGCACCTTGCACCGCGGATGTTGCACCCTGTAGATATCGATTATTCGGACGGCCATAACTTTTGGCTCGTTTAGAGTTACGGGAGACATAACCTGTCTAAACGAAGGCCACAGTGAGTTCTACGGCTTTGACTGCTTTCATCCGTCAACGGATAGATTAATGCCCAAAAAGGACAACCCGAATCTCAATCGGGTCCCGTAAGTTTTTTACCCTTCGTTTTTTCGACACCGGATTTTTACGGTAAAATGGGATTACCGTGGCTCGTCTTCGATTTACCATCGCTGGAGAGTGGTGCACCATGGTACTGTTCCGTTTCAAATCCATGCATGCATTTCTAAAAGTCGTACGGCACTGTTCCGCCATTTCGGACGGATGTTGCACCTTGCACCGCGGATGTTGCACCCAGTACATATAGATTATTCGGACGGCCATAACTTCTGGCTCGTTTAGAGTTACGAGAGCCATAACCTGTCTAAACGAAGGCCACAGTGAGTTCTACGGCTTTGACTGCTTTCATCCGTCAACGGATAGATTAATCCCCAAAAAGGACAACCCGAATCTCAATCGGGTCCCGTAAGTTTTTTACCCTTCGTTTTTTCGACACCGGATTTTTACGGTAAAACGGTCGTACCGTGGCTCGTTTTCGATTTACCATTGCTGGAGAGTGGTGCACCATGGTACTGTTCCATTTGAAATCCATGCACGCATTTCTAAAAGTCGTACGGCACTGTTTCGCCATTTCGGACGGATGTTGCACCGTGCACCGCGGATGTTGTACCCTGTATATATCGATTATTCGTACCGGCATAACTTCTGGCTCGTTTAGATTTACGGGAGCCATAACCTGTCAAAACGACACGGTGAGTTCTACAGCTTTGACAGCTTTCGGCTGCCAATGGATAGATAAATGCCCGAAAAGGACAACCCGTATCTCAATCGGGGTTCGTAGTTTTTTACCCTTCGTTTTTTTGACACCGGATTTTTACGGTAAAACGAGATTACCGTGGCTCGTCTTCGATCACCATTGCTGGAGAGTGGTGCACCATGGGACTGTTCCGTTTCAAATTCACGCACGCATTTCTAAAAGTCGTACGGCACTGTTTCGCCATTTCGGACGGATGTTGCACCTCGCACCGCGGATGTTGCACCCTGTAGATATCGATTATTCGGAGGGTCATAACTTCTGGCTCGTTTCGAGTTACGGGAGTCATAACCTGTCAAAACGAAGGCCACGATGAGTTCTACGGCTTTGACATCTTTCAGCCGTCAACGGATAGATTAATGCCCAAAAAGAACAACCCGAATCTCAATCGGGTCTCGTAAGTTTTTTACCCTTCGTTTTTTCGACACCGAATTTTTACGGTAAAACAGGATTACCGTGCCTCGCCTTCGAATTACCATCACTGGAGAGTGATGCACCATGTTACTGTTCCGTTTCAAATCCATGAATGCTTTTCTAAAAGTAGTACGGCACTGTTTCGCCATTTCAGACGGATGTTGCACCTTGCACCGCGGATGTTGCACCCTGTAGATATCGATTATTCGGACGGCCATAACTTCTGGCTCGTTTAGAGTTACGTGAGTCATAACCTGTCAAAACGAAGGCCACAATGAGTTCTACGGCTTTGATAGCTTTTAGCCATCAACGGATAGATTAAAACCCAAAAAGGACAACTCGAATCTCAATCGGGTCTCGTAAGTTTTTTACCCTTCGTTTTTTCGACACCGGATTTTTACGGTAAAACGGGATTGCCGTGCCTCTTCTTTGATTTACCAACGCTGGAGAGTGGTGCACCATGGTCGTTTCAAATCCATGCACGCTTTTCTAAAAGTCGTATGATACTGTTTCGCCATTTCGGACGGATGTTGCACCTTGCACCGCGGATGTCGCACCCTGTAGGTATCGATTATTCGGACGGGCATAACTTCTGGCTCGCTTACAGTAACGGGAGCCATAACCTGTCAAAATGAAGGAAACGATGAGTTCTACGGCTTTGACGGCTTTCAGCCGTCAACGGATAGATTAATGCCCGAAAAGGACAACCCGAATCTCAATCGAATCTCGTAAGTTTTTTACCCTTCGTTTTTTCGACATCGGATTTTTACGGTAAAACGGGATTACCGTGCCTCGTCTACGATTTACCATCGCTGGAGAGTGGTGCACCATGGTACTGTTCCGTTTCAAATCCATGCACGCATTTCTAAAAGTCGTACGACACTGTTTCGCCATTTCGGACGGATGTCGCACCTTGCACCGCGGATGTCGCACCCTGTAGATATCGATTATTCGGACGGTCATAACTTCTGGCTCGTTTAGACTTACGGGAGCCATAACCTATCAAAACGAAGGCCACAGAGAGTTCTACAGCTTTGACATCTTCCAACCGTCAACGGATAGATTTATGCCCGAAAAGGAAAACCCGAATCTCAATCGGGGTTTGTAAGTTTTTTACCCTTCGTTTTTTCGACACTGGATTTTTACGGTAAAACGGGATTACCGTGGCTCGTCTTCGATTTACCATCGCTGTTGAGTGGTGCACCATGGTACTGTTCCGATTCAAATCCATGCACGCATTTCTAAAAGTCGTACGGCACTGTTTCGCCATTTCGGACGGATGTTGCACCTTGCACCGCGGATGTTGCACCTTGTATATATCGATTATTCGGACAGCCATAACTTCTGGCTCGTTTAGATTTACGGGAGCCATAACCTGTCAAAACGAAGGCCACGGTGAGTTCTACAACTTTGACAGCTTTTAGCCGTCAACGGATAGATTAATGCCAGAAAAGGACAACCCGAATCTCAATCTGGGTTCGTAAATTTTTACCCTTCGTTTTTTCGACACCGGATTTTTACGGTAAAATGGGATTACCGTGCCTCGTCTTCGATTTACCATCGCTGGAGAGTGGTGCACCATGGTACTGTTCCGTTTCAAATCCATGCACGCATTTCTAAAAGTCGTACGACACTGTTTTGCCATTTCGGACGGATGTTGCACCTTGCACCGCGGATGTCGTATCCTGTAGATATCGATTATTCGGACGGGCATAACTTCTGGCTCGTTTACAGTAACAGGAGCCATAACATGTCAAAACGAAGGCCATGATGAGTTCTACGGCTTTGACAGCTTTCAGCCGTCAACGGATAGATTAATTCCCGAAAAGGTCAACCCGAATCTCAATCGAGTCTCATTAGTTTTTTACCCTTCGTTTTTTCGACACCGGATTTTTACGGTAAAACGGGATTACCGTGCCTCGTCTTTGATTTACCATCGCTGGAGAGTGGTGAACCATGGTACTGTTCCGTTTCAAATCTGTGCACGCATTTCTAAAAGTCGTACGGCACTGTTTCGCCATTTCAGACGAATGTTGCACCTCGCACCGCGGATGTTGCACCCTGTAGATATCGATTATTCGGACGGCCATAACTTCTGGCTCGTTTAGAGTTACAGGAGCCATAACCTGTCAAAACAAAGGAAACGATGAGTTCTACGGCTTTGACAGCTTTCAGCCATCAACGGATAGATTAATGCCCAAAAAGGACAACCCGAATCTCAATCGAGTCACGTAAGTTTTTTACCCTTCGGTTTTTCGACACCGGATTTTTACGGTAAAACGGGATTACCTTGCCTCGCCTTCGATTTACCATCGATGGAGAGTGGTGCACCATGGCACTGTTCCATTTCAAATCCATGCACGCATTTCTAAAAGTCGTATGATACTGTTTCGCCATTTCGGATAGATGTCGCACCTTGCACCGCGGATGTTGCACCCTGTAGACATCGATTATTGGGACGGCAATAACTTCTGGCTCGTTTAGAGTTACGGGAACCATAACCTGTCCAAACGAAGGCCACGATGAGTTCTACGGCTTTGACAGCTTTCGGCCATCAACGGATAGATTAATGCCCGAAAAGGACAAACCGAATCTCAATCGAGTCTCGTAAGTTTTTTACCCGTCGTTTTTTCGACACCGGATTTTTAAGGTAAAATGGGATTACCGTGCCTCGTCTTCGATTTACCATCGCTGGAGAGTGGTGCACCATGGTACTGTTCCGTTTCAAATCCATGCACGCATTTCTAAAAGTCGTACGACACTGTTTCGCCATTTCGGACGGATGTTGCACCTTGCACCGCGGATGTCGCGCCCTGTAGATATCGATTATTCGGACGGGCATAACTTCTGGCTCGTTTAGAGTTACGGGAGCCATAACCTATCAAAACAACGGCCACGGTGAGTTCTACAGCTTTGACATCTTCCAACCGTCATAGGATAGATTTATGCCCGAAAAGGACAACCCGAATCTCAATCGGGGTTCGTAAGTTTTTTACCCTTCGTTTTTTCGACACCGGGTTTTTACGGTAAAACGGGATTACCGTGGCTCGTCTTCGATTTACCATCACTGGAGAGTGGTGCACCATGGTAATGTTCCGTTTCAAATCCATGCACGCATTTCTAAAAGTCGTACGACACTGTTTCGCCAATTCGGACGGATGTTGCAC
The DNA here is from genome assembly GCA_030765085.1 of Allium cepa. Classification (NCBI taxonomy): domain Eukaryota; kingdom Viridiplantae; phylum Streptophyta; class Magnoliopsida; order Asparagales; family Amaryllidaceae; genus Allium; species Allium cepa. Next base: position 250,391,428 of record CM060930.1, read on the forward strand.
CTTGCACCGCGGATGTTGCACCCTGTAGATATCGATTATTCGGCCGGCCATAACTTCTGGCTCGTTTAGAGTTACGGGAGCCATAACCTGTCTAAACGAAGGCCACGGTGAGTTCTACGGCTTTGTCCGCTTTCAGCCGTCAACGGATAGATTAATGCCCAAAAAGGACAACCCGAATCTCAATCGCGTCTCGTAAGTTTTTTACCCTTCGTTTTTTCGACACCGGATTTTTACAGTGAAACGGGATTACCGTGCCTCGTCTTCGATTTACCATCGCTGGAGAGTGGTGCACCATGGTACTGTTCCGTTTCAAATCCATGCACGCATTTCTAAAAGTCGTAAGGCACTGTTTCGCCATTTCGGACGGATGTTGCACCTTGCACCGCGGATGTTGCACCCTGTAGATATCGATTATTCGGACGGCCATAACTTCCGGCTCTTTTAGAGTTACAGGAGCCATAACCTGTCAAAACGAAGGAAACGATGAGTTCTACGTCTTTGACAGCTTTCAGCCGTCAACGGATAGATTAATGCCCGAAAAGGACAACCCGAATCTCAATCGAGTCTCGTAAGTTTCTTACCCTTCGTTTTTTCGACACCGGATTTTTACGGTAAAATGGGATTACCGTGCCTCGCCTTCGATTTACCATCGCTGGAGAGTGGTGCACCATGGTACTGTTCCGTTTCAAATCCATGCACGCATTTCTAAAAGTCGTACGACACTGTTTCTCCATTTCGGACGGATGTTGCACCTTGCACCGCGGATGTCGCATCCTGTAGATATCGATTATTCGGACGGGCATAACTTCTGGCTCGTTTACAGTAACGGGAGCCATAACCTGTCAAAACGAAGGCCACGATGAGTTCTACGGCTTTGACAGCTTTCAGCCGTCAACGGATAGATTAATGCCCAAAAAGGACAACCCGAATCTCAATCGAGTCTCGTAAGTTTTTACCCTTCGTTTTTTCGACACCGGATTTTTACGGTAAAACGGGATTACCGTGCCTCGCCTTCGATTTACCATCGCTGGAGAGTGGTGCACCATGGCACTGTTCTGTTTCAAATCCATGGACGCGTTTCTAAAAGTCGTACGACACTGTTTCGCCATTTCGGACGGATGTTGCTCCTTGCACCGCATATGTTGCACCCTGTAGATATCGATTATTCGGACGGTCATAACTTCTGGCTCTTTTAGAGTTACGAGAGACATAACCTATCAAAACGAAGGCCACTGTGAGTTCTACGGCTTTGACCGCTTTCAGCCGTCAACGGATAGATTAATACCCAAAAAGGACAACCCGAATCTCAATCGGGGTTCGTAAGTTTTTTACCCTTCGTTTTTTCGACACCAGATTTTTACGGTAAAACGGGATTATCGAGGCTCGTCTTCGATTTACCATCGCTGGAGAGTGGTGCACCATGGTACTGTTCCGTTTCAAATCCATGCACGCATTTCTAAAAGTCGTACGGCACTGTTTCGCCATTTCGGACGGATGTTGCACCTGGCACCGCAGATGTTGCACCCTGTATACATCGATTATTCGGACAGCCATAACTTCTGGCTCGTTTAGATTTACGGGAGCCATAACCTGTCAAAATGAAGGCCACGGTGAGTTCTACAGCTTTGATAGCTTTAAGCCGTCAACGGATAAATTAATGCCAGAAAAGGACAACCCGAATCTCAATCTGGGTTCGTAAGTTTTTACCCTTCGTTTTTTCGACACTGGATTTTTACGGTAAAACGGGATTGCCGTGGCTCGTCTTCGATTTACCATCGCTGGAGAGTGGTGCACCATGGTAATGTTCCGTTTCAAATCCATGCACGCATTTCTAAAAGTCGTACGGCACTGTTTCGCCAATTCGAACGGATGTTGCACCTTGCACCGCGGATGTTGCACCCTGTAGATATCGATTATTCGGACCACCATAACTTCTGGCTCATTTAGAGTTACGGGAGCCATAACCTGTCTAAACGAAGGCCACGGTGAGTTCTACGGCTTTGACCGCTTTCAGCCGTCAACGGATAGATTAATTCCCAAAAAGGACAACCCGAATCTCAATCGGGTCTCGTAAGTTTTTTACCCTTCGTTTTTTCGACACCGGATTTTTACGGTAAAACGGGATTACCGTGCCACGTCTTCGATTTACCATCGCTGGAGAGTGGTGCACCATGGAACTGTTCCGTTTCAAATCCATGCACGCATTTCTAAAAGTCGTAAGGCACTGTTTCGCCATTTCGGACGGATGTTGAACCTCGCACCGCGGATGTTGCACCCTGTAGATATCGATTATTCGGACGGCCATAACTTCTGGCTCGTTTAGAGTTACAGGAGCCATAACCTGTCAAAACGAAGGAAGCGATGAGTTCTACGGCTTTGACAGCTTTCAGCCCTCAACGGATAGATTAATGCCCGAAAAGGACAACCCGAATCTCAATCGAGTCTCGTAAGTATTTTACCCTTCGTTTTTTCGACACCGGATTTTTACGGTAAAACGGGATTACCGTGCCTCGCCTTCGATTTACCATCGCTGGAGATTGATGCACCATGGCACTGTTCCGTTTCAAATCCATGCATGCTTTTCTAAAAGTCGTACGGCACTGTTTCGCCATTTCAGACGGATGTTGCACCTTGCACCGCGGATGTTGCACCCTGTAGATATCGATTATTCGGACGACCACAACTTCTGGCTCGTTTAGAGTTACGGGAGTCTTAACCTGTCAAAACGAAGGCCACATTGAGTTCTACGACTTTGACAGCTTTCAGCCGTCAACGGATAGATTAAATCCCAAAAAGAACAACCCGAATCTCAATCGGGTCTCATAAGTTTTTTACCCTTCGTTTTTTCGACACTGGATTTTTACGGTAAAACGGGATTACCATGCCTCGTCTTCGATTTACCATCGCTGGAGAGTGGTGCACCACGGTACTGTTCCGTTTCAAATCCATGCACGCATTTCGAAAAGTCGTACGACACTTTTTCGCCATTTCGGACGGATGTTGCACCTTGCACCGCGGATGTCACACCCTGTAGATATCGATTATTCGGACGGGCATAACTTCTGGCTCGTTTACAGTAACGGGAGCCATAACCTGTCAAAACGAAGGGCACGATGAGTTCTACGGCTTTGACAGCTTTCAGCCATCAACAGATAGATTAATGCCCAAAAAGGACAACCCGAATCTCAATCGAGTCTCGTAAGTTTTTTACCCTTCGTTTTTTCGACACCGGATTCTTACGGTAAAACAGGATTAACGTGCCTCGTCTTCGATTTACCATCGCTGGAGGGTGGTGCACCATGGCACTGTTCTGTTTCAAATCCATGCACGCATTTCTAAAATTCGTAAGGCACTGTTTCGCCATTTCGGACGGATGTTGCACCTCGCACCGCGGATGTTGCACCCTGTAGATATCGATTATTCGAACGGTCATTACTTCTGGCTTATTTAGAGTTACAGGAGCCATAACCTGTCAAAACGAAGGAAACAATGAGTTCTACGGTTTTGACAGCTTTCAGCCGTCAACGGATAGATTAATGCCCGAAAAGGACAACCCGAACCTCAATCGAGTCTCGTAAGTTTTTTACCCTTCGTTTTTTCGACACCGGATTTTTACAGTAAAACGGGATTACCGTGCCTCGCCTTCGATTTACCATCGATGGAGAGTGGTGCACCATGGCACTATTCCGTTTCAAATCCATGCACGCATTTCTAAAGTCGTATGACACTGTTTCGCCATTTTAGACGGATGTTGCACATTGCACCGCGGATGTTGCACCCTCTAGATATCGATTATTCGGACAGCCATAACTTCTGGCTCGTTTAGAGTTACGGGAACCATAACCTGTCCAAACGAAGGCCACGATGAGTTCTACGGCTTTGACAGCTTTCAGCCGTCAACGGATAGATTAATGCCCAAAAAGGACAACCCGAATCTCAATCAGGTCTCGTAAGTTTTTTTACCCTTCGTTTTTTCAACACCGGATTTTTACGGTAAAACGGGATTACCGTGCCTCGTCTTCGATTTACCATCGCTGGAGAGTGGTGCACCACGGTACTGTTCCGTTTCAAATCCATGCACGCATTTCGAAAAGTCGTACGACACTTTTTCGCCATTTCGGACGGATGTTGCACCTTGCACCGCGGATGTCACACCCTGTAGATATCGATTATTCGGACGGGCATAACTTCTGGCTCGTTTACAGTAACGGGAGCCATAACCTGTCAAAACGAAGGGCACGATGAGTTCTACGGCTTTGACAGCTTTCAGCCATCAACAGATAGATTAATGCCCAAAAAGGACAACCCGAATCTCAATCGAGTCTCGTAAGTTTTTTACCCTTCGTTTTTTCGACACCGGATTCTTACGGTAAAACAGGATTAACGTGCCTCGTCTTCGATTTACCATCGCTGGAGGGTGGTGCACCATGGCACTGTTCTGTTTCAAATCCATGCACGCATTTCTAAAATTCGTAAGGCACTGTTTCGCCATTTCGGACGGATGTTGCACCTCGCACCGCGGATGTTGCACCCTATAGATATCGATTATTCGGACGGTCATTACTTCTGGCTCATTTAGAGTTACAGGAGCCATAACCTGTCAAAACGAAGGAAACAATGAGTTCTACGGTTTTGACAGCTTTCAGCCGTCAACGGATAGATTAATGCCCGAAAAGGACAACCCGAACCTCAATCGAGTCTCGTAAGTTTTTTACCCTTCGTTTTTTCGACACCGGATTTTTACAGTAAAACGGGATTACCGTGCCTCGCCTTCGATTTACCATCGATGGAGAGTGGTGCACCATGGCACTATTCCGTTTCAAATCCATGCACGCATTTCTAAAGTCGTATGACACTATTTCGCCATTTCAGACGGATGTTGCACATTGCACCGCGGATGTTGCACCCTCTAGATATCGATTATTCGGACAGCCATAACTTCTGGCTCGTTTAGAGTTACGGGAACCATAACCTGTCCAAACGAAGGCCACGATGAGTTCTACGGCTTTGACAGCTTTCAGCCGTCAACGGATAGATTAATGCCCAAAAAGGACAACCCGAATCTCAATCAGGTCTCGTAAGTTTTTTTACCCTTCGTTTTTTCAACACCGGATTTTTACGGTAAAACGGGATTACCGTGCCTCGTCTTCGATTTAACATCGCTGGAGAGTGGTGCACCATGATACTGTTTCGTTTCAAATCCATGCATGCATTTCTAAAAGTCGTACGACACTGTTTCGCCATTTCGGACGGATGTTGTATCTTGTATCGCGGATGTCGCACCCTGTAGATATCGATTATTCGGACGGGCATAACTTCTGGCACGTTTAGAATTACGGGAGCCATAACCTATCAAAACGAAGGCCACGGTCAGCTTTGACATCTTCCAACCGTCAACGGATAGATTTATGCCCGAAAAGGACAACCCAAATCTCAATCGGGATTCGTTAGTTTTTTACCCTTCGTTTTTTCGACACCGGGTTTTTACGGTAAAACGGGATTACCGTGGCTCGTCTTCGATTTACCATCACTGGAGAGTGGTGCACTATGGTAATGTTCCGTTTCAAATCCATGCACGCATTTCTAAAAGTCGTACGGCACTGTTTCGCCAATTCGAACGGATGTTGCACCTTGCACCGCGGATGTTGCACCCTGTAGATATCGATTATTCGGACCACCATAACTTCTGGCTCGTTTAGAGTTACGGGAGCCATAACCTGTCTAAACGAAGGCCACGGTGAGTTCTACGGCTTTGACCGCTTTCAGCCGTCAAAGGATAGATTAATTCCCAAAAAGGACAACCCGAATCTCAATCGGGTCTCGTAAGTTTTTTACCCTTCGTTTTTTCGACACCGGATTTTTACAGTAAAACGGGATTACTTTGCCTCGTCTTCGATTTACCATCGCTGGAGAGTGGTGCACCATGGTACTGTTCCGTTTCAAATCCATGCACGCATTTCTAAAAGTCGTAAGGCACTGTTTCGCCATTTCGGACGGATGTTGCACCTCGCACCGCGGATGTTGCACCCTGTAGATATCAATTATTCGGACGGCCATAACTTCTAGCTCTTTTAGAGTTACAGGAGCCATAACCTATCAAAACGAAGGAAACGATGAGTTCTACGGCTTTGACAGCTTTCAGCCGTCAACGGATAGATTAATGCCCGAAAAGGACAACCCGAATCTCAATCGAGTCTCGTAAGTTTTTTACCCTTCGTTTTTTCGACACCGGATTTTTACGGTAAAACGGGATTACCGTGCCTCGCCTTCGATTTACCATCGCTGGAGAGTGGTGCACCATGGTACTGTTCCGTTTCAAATCCATGCACGCATTTCTAAAAGTCGTACGACACTGTTTCGCCACTTCGGGCGGATGTTGCACCTTGCACCGCGGATGTCGCATCCTGAAGATATCGATTATTCGGACGGGCATAACTTCTGGCTCGTTTACAGTAACGGGAGCCATAACCTGTCAAAACGAAGGCCACGATGAGTTCTACGGCTTTGACAGCTTTCAGCCGTCAACGGATAGATTAATGCCCAAAAAGGACAACCCGAATCTCAATCGAGTCTCGTAAGTTTTTACCCTTCGTTTTTTCGACACCGGATTTTTACGGTAAAACGAGATTACCGTGCCTCGCCTTCGATTTACCATCGCTGGAGAGTAGTGCACCACGGCACTGTTCCGTTTCAAATCCATGGACGCATTTCTAAAAGTCGTACGACACTGTTTCGCCATTTCGGATGGATGTTGCTCCTTGCACCGCATATGTTGCACCCTGTAGATATCGATTATTCGGACGGTCATAACTTCTGGCTCTTTTAGAGTTACGGGAGACGTAACCTATCAAAACGAAGGCCACGGTGAGTTCTACGGCTTTGACCGCTTTCAGCCGTCAACGGATAGATTAATGCCCAAAAAGGACAACCCGAATCTCAATCGGGGTTCGTAAGTTTTTTACCCTTCGTTTTTTCGACACCAGATTTTTACGGTAAAACGGGATTATCGTGGCTCGTCTTCGATTTACCATCGTTGGAGAGTGGTGCACCATGGTACTGTTCCGTTTCAAATCCATGCACGCATTTCTAAAAGTCGTACGGCACAGTTTCGCCATTTCAAACGGATGTTGCACCTTGCACCGCGGATGTTGCACCCCGTATATATGGATTATTCGGACAGCCATAACTTCTGGCTCGTTTAGATTTACGGGAGCCATAACCTGTCAAAACGAAGGCCACGGTGAGTTCTACAGCTTTGATAGCTTTAAGCCGTCAACGGATAGATTAATGCCAGAAAAGAACAACCCGAATCTCAATCTGGGTTCGTAAGTTTTTACCCTTCGTTTTTTCGACACCTTATTTTTACGGTAAAACGGGATTACCGTGGCTCGTCTTCGATTTACCATCGATAGAGAGTGGTGCACCATGGTAATGTTCCGCTTCAAATCCATGCACGCATTTCTAAAAGTCGTACGGCACTATTTCGCCAATTCGGACGGATGTTGCACCTTGCACCGCGGATGTTGCACCCTGTAGATATCGATTATTCGGACGGCCATAACTTCTGGCTCGTTTAGAGTTACGGGAGACATAACCTGTCTAAACGAAGGCCACGGTGAGTTCTACGGCTTTGACCGCTTTCAGCCGTCAATGGATAGATTAATGCCCAAAAAGGACAACCCGAATCTCAATCGGGTCTCGTAAGTTTTTTACCCTTCGTTTTTCGACACCGGATTTTTACGGTAAAATGGGATTACCGTGCCACGTCTTCGATTTACCATCGCTGGAGAGTGGTGAATCATGGTACTGTTCCGTTTCAAATCCATGCACGCATTTCTAAAAGTCGTAAGGCACTGTTTCGCCATTTCGGACGGATGTTGAACCTCGCACCGCGGATGTTGCACCCTGTAGATATCGATTATTCGGAAGGCCATAACTTCTGGCTCGTTTAGAGTTACAGGAGCCATAACCTGTCAAAACGAAGGAAACGATGAGTTCTACGGCTTTGATAGCTTTCAGCCCTCAACGGATAGATTAATGCCCGAAAAGGACAACCCGAATCTCAATCGAGTCTCGTAAGTTTTTTATCCTTCGTTTTTTCGACACCGGATTTTTACGGTAAAACGGGATTACCGTGCCTCGCCTTCGATTTACCATCGCTGGAGAGTGGTGCACCATGGTACTGTTCCGTTTCAAATCCATGCACGCATTTCTAAAAGTCGTACGACACTGTTTCGCCACTTCGGGCGGATGTTGCACCTTGCACCACGGATGTCGCACCCTGTAGATATCGATTATTCTGACGGGCATAACTTCTGGCTCGTTTAGAGTTACGGGCGCCATAACCTGTCAAAACGAAGGAAACGATGAGTTCTACGGCTTTAACAGCTTTCAGCCCTCAACGGGATTATCGTGCCTCGCCTTCGATTTACCATCGCTGGAGATTGATGCACCATGGCACTGTTCTGTTTCAAATCCATGCATGCTTTTCTAAAAGTCGTACGGCACTGTTTCGCCATTTCAGACGGATGTTGCACCTTGCACCGCGGATGTTGCACCCTGTAGATATCGATTATTCGGACGGCCATAACTTCTGGCTCGTTTAGAGTTACGGGAGTCTTAACCTGTCAAAACGAAGGCCACATTGAGTTCTACGACTTTGACAGCTTTCAGCCGTCAACGGATAGATTAAATCCCAAAAATGACAAACCGAATCTCAATCGGGTCTCGTAAGTTTTTTACCCTTCGTTTTTTCGACACTGGATTTTTACGGTAAAACGGGATTACCGTGCCTCGTCTTCGATTTACCATCGCTGGAGAGTGGTGCACCATGGTACTGTTCCGTTTCAAATCCATGCACGCATTTCTAAAAGTCGTACGACACTGTTTCGCCATTTCGGACGGATGTTGCACCTTGCACCGCGGATGTCACACCCTGTAGATATCGATTATTCGGACGGGCATAACTTCTGGCTCGTTTACAGTAACGGGAGCCATAACCTGTCAAAACGAAGGCCACGATGAGTTCTACGGCTTTGACAGCTTTCATCCATCAACGGATAGATTAATGCCCAAAAAGGACAACCCGAATCTCAATCGAGTCGCGTAAGTTTTTTACCCTTCGTTTTTTCGACACCGGATTTTTACGGTAAAACAGGATTACCGTGCCTCGTTTTCGATTTACCATCGCTGGAGGGTGGTGCGCCATGGCACTGTTCCGTTTCAAATCCATGCACGCATTTCTAAAATTCGTAAGGCACTGTTTCGCCATTTCGGACGGATGTTGCACCTCGCACCGCGGATGTTGCACCGTGTAGATATCGATTATTCGGACGGCCATAACTTTTGGCTCGTTTAGAGTTACAGGAGCCATAACCTGTCAAAACGAAGGAAACGATGAGTTCTACGGCTTTGACAGCTTTCAGCCGTCAACGGATAGATTAATGCCCGAAAAGGACAACCCGAATCTCAATCGAGTCTCGTAAGTTTTTTATCCTTCGTTTTTTCGACACCGGATTTTACGGTAAAACGGGATTACCGTGCCTCGTCTTCGATTTACCATCGCTGGAGAGTGGTGCACCATGGTACTGTTCCGTTTCAAATCCATGCACGCATTTCTAAAAGTCATACGACACTGTTTCTCCATTTCGGACGGATGTTGCACCTTGCACCGCGGATGTCGCACCCTGTAGATATCGATTATTCTGACGGGCATAACTTCTGGCTCGTTTAGAGTTACGGGCGCCATAACCTGTCAAAACGAAGGAAACGATGAGTTCTACGGCTTTGACAGCTTTCAGCCTTTAACGGATAGATTAATGCCCGAAAAGGAAACCCGAATCTCAATCGGGTCTCGTAAGTTTTTTACCCTTCGTTTTTTCGACACAGGATTTTTACGGTAAAACGGGATTACCGTGCCTCGCCTTCGATTTACCATCGCTGGAGAGTGGTGTACCATGATACTATTCCGTTTCAAATCCATGCACACATTTCTAAAAGTCGTACGACACTGTTTCGCCATTTGAGACGGATGTTGCACCTTGCACCGCGAATGTTGCACCCTGTATATATCGATTATTCGGACGGCAATAACTTCTGGCTCGTTTAGAGTTACGGGCGCCATAACCTGTCAAAACGAAGGCCACGATGAGTTCTACGGCTTTGACAGCTTTCAGCCATCAACGGATAGATTAATGCCCAAAAAGGACTACCCGAATCTCAATCGGTTCTCGTAAGTTTTTTACCCTTCGTTTTTTCGACAACGGATTTTTAGGGTAAAATGAGATTACCGTGCCTCGCCTTCGATTTACCATCACTGGAGAGTGGTGCACCATGATACTGTTCCGTTTCAAATCCATGCACGCATTTCTAAAAGTCGTGCGACACTGTTTCGCCATTTCGGACGGATGTTGCACCTTGCACCGCGGATGTTGCACCCTGTAGATATCGATTATTCGGACGGCCATAACTTCTAGCTCGTTTAGAGTTACGGGAGCCATAACCTGTCAAAACGTAGGCCACGATGAGTTCTAAGGCTTTGACAGCTTTCAGCCGTCAACGGATAGATTAATGCCCAAAAGGACAACCCGAATCTCAATCGTGTCTCGTAAGTTTTTTACCCTTCGTTTTTTCGACACCGGATTTTTACGGTAAAACGGGATTACCGTGCCTCGCCTTCGATTTACATCGCTGGAGAGTGGTGCACCATGGTATTGTTCCGTTTCAAATCCATGCATGCATTTCTAAAAGTCGTACGACACTGTTTCGCCATTTCGGACGGATGTTGCCCCTTGCACCGCGGATGTTGCACCCTGTAGATATCGATTATTCGGACGGCCATAACTTCTGGCTCGTTTAGAGTTACGGGAGCCATAACCTGTCAAAACGAAGGCCACGTTGAGTTCTACAGCTTTGACAGCTTTCAGCCGTCAACGGATAGATTAATGCCCAAAAAGGACAACCCGAATCTCAATCGGGTCTCGTATGTTTTTTACCCTTCGTTTTTTCGACACCGGATTTTTACGGTAAAACGGGATTACCGTGGCTCGTCTTCGATTTACCATCGCTGGAGAGTGGTGCACCATGGTACTATTCCGTTTCAAATCCATGCATGCATTTCTAAAAGTCGTACGACACTGTTTCGCCATTTCGGACGGATGTTGCACCTTGCACCGCGGATGTTGCACCCTATAGATATCGATTATTCGGACGGCCATAACTTCTGGCTCGTTTGGAGTTACGGAAGCCATAACCTGTCTAAACGAAGGCCATGATGAGTTCTACGGCTTTGATCGCTTTCAGCCGTCAACGGATAGATTAATGCCCAAAAAGGACAACCCGAATCTCAATCGGGTCTCGTAAGTTTTTTACCCTTCGTTTTTTCCACACCGGATTTTTACGGTAAAACGGGATTACCGTGCCTCGTCTTCGATTTACCTTCGCTGGAGAGTGGTGCAACATGGTATTGTTCCGTTTCAAATCCATGCACGCATTTCTAAAAGTCGTACGACACTGTTTCGCCATTTCGGACGGATGTTGCACCTTGCACCACGGATGTTGCACCCTGTAGATATCGATTATTCGGACGGTCATAACTTCTGGCCCGTTTAGAGTTACAGGAGCCATTACCTGTCAAAACGAAGGCCACGGTGAGGTCTACAGCTTTGACACCTTTCAGCTCTCAACGGATAGATTAATGCCCGAAAAGGACAACCCGAATCTCAATCGGGGTTCGTAAGTTTTTTACCCTTCGTTTTTTCGACACCGGATTTTTACGGTAAAACGGTCTTACCGTGGCTCGTCTTCGATTTACCATCTCCTTCGATTTACCATCGCTGGAGAGTGGTGCACCATGGTACTGTTCCGTTTCAAATCCATGCACGCATTTCTAAAAGTCGTACGACACTATTTCGACATTTCGGACGGATGTTGCACCATGCACCGCGGATGTTACACCCTGTATATATCGATTATTCGGACAGGCTTAACTTCTGGCTCGTTTAGATTTACGGGAGTCATAACCTGTCAAAACGAAGGCCACGGTGAGTTCTACAGCTTGAACAGCTTTCAGCCGTCAATGGATAGATTAATGCCCGAAAAGGACAACCCGAATCTCAATCGGGGTTCATAAGTTTTTTACCCTTCGTTTTGTTGACACCGGATTTTTACGGTAAAACGGGATTACCGTGGCTCATCTTTGATTCACCATCGCTGGAGAGTGGTGCACCATGGGACTGTTCTGTGTCAAATCCATGCACGCATTTCTAAAAGTCGTACGGCACTGTTTCGCCATTTCGGACGGATGTTGCACCTTGCACCGCGGATGTTGCACCCTGTAGATATCGATTATTCGGACGGTCATAACTTCTGGCTCGTTTAGAGTTACGGGAGCCATAACCTGTCAAAACGAAGGCGACGATGAGTTCTACGGCTTTGACATCTTTCAGCCGTCAATGGATAGATTAATGCCGAAAAAGGACAACCCGAATCTCAATTGGGTCTCTTAAGTTTTTTACCCTTTGTTTTTTCGACACCGGATTTTTACGGTAAAACGGGATTACCGTGCCTCGCCTTCGATTTACCATCGCTGGAGAGTGATGCACCATGGTACTGTTCCGTTTCAAATCAATGCATGCTTTCCTAAAAGTCGTACGGCACTGTTTCGCTATTTCAGACGGATGTTGCACCCTGTAGATATCGATTATTCGGACGGTCATAACTTCTGGCTCGTTTAGAGTTACGGGAGTCATAACCTGTCAAAACGAAGGCCACAATGAGTTCTGCGGGTTTGACAGCTTTCAGCCGTCAACGGATAGATTAAATCCCAAAAAGGACAACCCGAATCTCAATCGGGTCTCGTAAGTTTTTTACCCTTCGTTTTTTGGACACCGGATTTTTACGGTAAAACGCATTACCATGCCTCGTCTTCAATTTACCATCGCCGGAGAGTGGTGCACTATGGTACTGTTCCGTTTCAAATCCATGCACGCATTTCTAAAAGTCGTACGACACTGTTTCGCCATTTCGGACGGATGTTGCACCATGCACCACGGATGTCGCACCCTATAGATATCAATTATTCGAACGGGCATAACTTCTGGCTCGTTTAGAGTAACGGAAGCCATAACCTGTCAAAACGAAGGCCACGATGAGTTCTACGGCTTTGACAGCTTTCAATCGTCAACGGATAGATTAATGCCCAAAAAGGACAACCCGAATCTCAATCGAGTCTCGTAAGTTTTTTACCCTTTGTTTTTTCGACACCGGATTTTTACAGTAAAACGAGATTACCGTGCCTCGCCTTCGATTTACCATCGCTGGAGAGTGGTGCACCATGACACTGTTCCGTTTCAAATCCATGCACGCCTTCCTAAAAGTCGTACGGCACTGTTTCGCCATTTCGGACGGATGTTGCACCTTGCACCGCAGATGTTGCACCCTGTAGATATCGATTATTCGGACGGTCATAACTTCTGGCTCGTTTAGAGTTACGGGAGCCATAACCTGTCAAAACGAAGGCCACAGTGAGTTCTACAGCTTTGACAGCTTTCAGCTCTCAATGGATAGATTAATGCCCGAAAAGGACAACCCGAATCCCAATCGGGGTTCGTAAGTTTTTTACCCTTCGTTTTTTCGACACCGGATTTTTACGGTAAAACGGTCTTACCGTGGCTCGTCTTCGATTTACCATCGCCTTCGATTTACCATCGCTGGAGAGTGGTGCACCATGGCACTGTTCCGTTTCAAATCCACGCACGCCTTCCTAAAAGTCGTACGGCACTGTTTCGCCATTTCGGACGGATGTTGCACCTTGCACCGCGGATGTTGCACCCTGTAGATATCAATTATTCGGACGGCTATAACTTCTGGCTCGTTTAGAGTTACGGGAGCCATAACCTGTCAAAACGAAGGCCACGTTGAGTTCTACGGCTTTGACAGCATTCAGCCGTCAACGGATAGATTAATGCCCAAAAAGGACAACCCGAATCTCAATCAGGTCTCGTAAGTTTTTTACCCTTCGTTTTTTCGACACCGGATTTTTACGGTAAAACGGGATTGCCGTGGCTCGTCTTCGATTTACCATCGCTGGAGAGTGGTGCACCATGGTACTGTTCCGTTTCAAATCCATGCATGCATTTCTAAAAGTCGTACGACACTGTTTCGCCATTTCGGACGGATGTTGCACCTTGCACCGCGGATGTTGCACCCTATAGATATCGATTATTCGGACGGCCATAACTTCTGGCTCGTTTAGAGTTACGGAAGCCATAACCTGTCTAAACGAAGGCCATGGTGAGTTCTACGGCTTTGATCGCTTTCAGCCATCAACGGATAGATTAATGCCCAAAAAGGACAACCCGAATCTCAATCGGGCCTCGTAAGTTTTTTACCCTTCGTTTTTTCGACACCGGATTTTTACGGTAAAACGAGATTACCGTGCCTCGTCTTCGATTTACCTTCGCTAGAGAGTGGTGCACCACGGTATTGTTCCGTTTCAAATCCATGCACGCATTTCTAAAAGTCGTACGACACTGTTTCGCCATTTCGGACGGATGTTGCACCTTGCACCGCGGATGTTGCACCCTGTAGATATCGATTATTCGGACGGTCATAACTTCTGGCTCGTTTAGAGTTACGGGAGCCATAACCTGTCAAAACGAAGGCCACGGTGAATTCTACAGCTTTGACAGCTTTCAGCTCTCAACGGATAGATTAATGCCCGAAAAGGATAACCCGAATCTCAATCGGGGTTCATAAGTTTTTTACCCTTCGTTTTTTCAACACCGGATTTTTACAGTAAAACGGTCTTACCGTGGCTCGTCTTCGATTTACCATCGCCTTCGATTTACCATCGCTGGAGAGTGGTGCACATGGTACTATTCCGTTTCAAATCCATGCACGAATTTCTAAAAGTCGTACGACACTATTTCGCCATTTCGGACGGATGTTGCACCTTGCACCATGGATGTTACACCCTGTATATATCGATTATTCGGACAGGCTTAACTTCTGGCTCGTTTAGATTTACGGGAGCCATAACCTGTCAAAACGAAGGCCACGGTGAGTTCTACAGCTTTGACAGCTTTCAGCCGTCAGTGGATAGATTAATGCCCGAAAATGACAACCCGAATCTCAATCGTGGTTCATAAGTTTTTTACCCTTCGTTTTTTTGACACCGGATTTTTACGGTAAAACGGGATTACCGTGGCTCGTCTTCGATTCACCATCACTGGAGAGTGGTGCACCATGGGACTGTTCCATGTCAAATCCATGCACGCATTTCTAAAAGTCGTACAGCACTGTTTCTCCATTTCGGACGGATATTGCACCTTGCACCGCGGATGTTGCACCCTGTAGATATCGATTATTCGGACGGTCATAACTTCTGGCTCGTTTAGAGTTACGGGAGCCATAAACTGTCAGAACGAAGGCCACGATGAGTTCTACAGCTTTGACATCTTTCAGCCGTCAACGGATAGATTAATGCCCAAAAAGGACAACTCGAATCTCAATCGGGTCTCTTAAGTTTTTTACCCTTTGTTTTTTCGACACCGGATTTTTACGGTAAAACGGGATTACCGTGCCTCGCCTTCGATTTACCATCGCTGGAGAGTGATGCACCATGGAACTGTTCCGTTTCAAATCCATGCATGCTTTACTAAAAGTCGTACGGCACTGTTTCGCTATTTCAGACGGATGTTGCACCTTGCACCGCGGATGTTGCACCCTGTAGATATCGATTATTCGGACGGTCATAACTTCTGGCTCGTTTAGAGTTACGGGAGTCATAACCTGTAAAAACGAAGGCCACAATGAGTTCTACGGGTTTGATATCTTTCAGCCGTCAACGGATAGATTAAATCCCAAAAAGGACTACCCGAATCTCAATCAGGTCTCGTAAGTTTTTTACCCTTCGTTTTTTGGACACCGGATTTTTACGGTAAAACGGCATTACCATGCCTCGTCTTCGATTTACCATCGCTGGAGAGTGGTGCACTATGGTACTGTTCTGTTTCAAATCCATGCATGCATTTCTAAAAGTCGTACGACACTGTTTAGCCATTTCGGACGGATGTTGCACCATGCACCGCGGATGTCGCACCCTGTAGATATCGATTATTCGGACGGTCATAACTTCTGGCTCGTTTAGAGTAACGGGAGCCATAACCTGTCAAAACGAAGGCCACGATGAGTTCTACGGCTTTGACAGCTTTCAATCGTCAATGGATAGATTAATGCCCAAAAAGGACAACCCGAATCTCAATCGAGTCTCGTAAGTTTTTTACCCTTCGTTTTTTCGACACCGGATTTTTACAGTAAAACGAGATTACCGTGCCTCGCCTTCGATTTACCATCGCTGGAGAGTGGTGCACCATGGCACTGTTCCGTTTCAAATCCACGCACGCCTTCCTAAAAGTCGTACGGCAATGTTTCGCCATTTCGGACGGATGTTGCAACTTGCACCGCAGATGTTGCAACTTGCACCGCAGATGTTGCACCCTGAAGATATCGATTATTCGGACGGTCATAACTTCTGGCTTGTTTAGAGTTACGGAAGCCATAACCTATCAAAACGAAGGCCACGGTGAGTTCTACAGCTTTGACATCTTCCAACCGTCAACGGATAGATTTATGCCCGAAAAGGATGTAACGACCCGTATTTTTACGGATCGAAAAGATCATAGAACTGTCGACATTAAGTCGTTGATATTGTTAGTCGTTTAGAGTATGAGTCGACCAAAGTTTGAGTCGTTTGGAGCTTGAGTTGTGTAAGAGATAAGTGTATTGTACGACTTAGAGGTTTGGCCGACTCATAGGTATGACCGAGTTCAGGTTTGGCCGACTCATAGGTTGACCGACTTAAGGGATTGGTACGACCCAAGAAGGCTACCGACTTAGGTAGTGGGCGAGTTAAGAGTTGGAGCGACTTAGTTGGGTTGAGCGACCTATAGGGCTTGACCGACTTATAGAATGGAACGACTCAAGGGTTAACGGCTTAAGAGATTAGATTGCCTATAGGATGAAACCGACTCATAGTAGTGACCGACTTAAGGCTTAGCAGTGTGTGTTGATGAGTCGGTAGGTTGATGAGTCGTTGAGTCGTCCAAGCGACTTAGGACTTAGTGTTGAGTCGTGAGTCGTCTCCTGTGATAAGTCGCGTAGAGGTTGGAGTTAATGAGTCGGTGGGATGTTGAGTCGTTGGGGACTTAGGCTTAGTGTTAGGACGTTGAGTCGTGTCCCTGTTGAGTCGTTAGGACGATAGGCCGCGTGTGTGTTGAGTCGTTGAAGCCTTGAGGTTGAGTCGTATGCCGTGTTAAGGTTAAGTCGTGAGGCCTTGTGTTTGGATAGGTCGGCTGTATGTTGAGTCGTTAGGGGCTTGAGTCGCGAGTCTTAGGTCGTGGACGACTCATGGGGGCGGCCGACTCATGGGGAATTCTGCCTATAAATAGAGGGGTTTGGCTCACTTTTTGGCACCGGATTTTGAAGCGACGAAGTGCTGCCATTTTGAGAGCTCGATTACAACACTTCTTCACTTCTTTTATCCACTCTAATCTAGTGATTCCTTCCATCTAAATTGAAGATCAAATCGAAGATCCAAGAGCCAAAGTTGAAGATCTCCATCCATTGAAGAGAGATTTCATCATTTGAAGTGGAGCTTTGGAGGATCAAGCTTGATTCTTTGCTATCCAGATCTGGAGTTGGTTGTTTTTGAGGTGTTTAGGTGAATCGGTGAGTGGTGGTTATCTCTCACACGGGCCCAAAGGAGTATATTGGATCGGTGGTTTGTTTATGTGCTAAAGATAGTGATTTCTTGCATTTTCCTCAAGTCTGCATGTAGATCTCTCATCTATGAAGTTTTGATACCTATTTTACTACATGTTCACTTATGCAAGTTCATTCATTAAGTTGTAGAGATATTGTTCATAATTCATGCTTGTTAGAATGCATGTTAGATTTGAACTCTTTATTAACGAAATTGCCATTATTGTTGTAGTTGCTTATTAGATCTTGTTTGGATGATTGATTGCTTGGATTGATGTTGGATTTGATTGATTAGTTAATCGATAACTTGACTTGGACAAGTTGGTCGAAGATGATTCAAAAGCTAAGAGGAAAGGCTCTTGAATGGTGAAAGCTGCTTGTGGCATATGAAGCGGATGTGGAAGCTCATGTGGATAGATTTGATGATGATGGACTTTGCCATGATGTGATGAAGCAAAGAACAATGTGTGAAAGCCTTGGTTTAGTCCACACGGGATCATCCCAAGCATGTTGATAACTCAGTGATGCGGTCCGGGTTTGTGGATAATGGTGGGTTCGAGAGGCGCTTGAGCTAGTGTGAGAATAGTCATCGAGGAGGATGACTAGGAGGCTTGGATCTTATCGTTATTGAAGGTTCTAGCATGCTCAAAGCATGAGTACGTTGGAATGGGTCACGATGACGTTCCAGACACGGGTCATGATGACGTGTTAGTACTCTGGGCAGATTCGATAGTCCTAGGCACGGGTCATGATGACGTGCAGAGTTATGTTTAGAACCGAGGTTGCCAGTAGCCCTTGACAGACGGCTGAAAGAAGGTGCCGGTCATTCAATTAACGATGATATCGAGGCAATGATAACAGTGATAGCCAGTGTCATGGATGTTTGGTTGTATCGTCATTCGGACTCAAGAGCGATGTTTTCTGGGTGCTTATCTGATCTTGGTTTAGGCCTTGGGGGTTTGTACTTGGAAAACATCGACCTTGACTCGAGTGATAATTACTTTACTTTAAATGTCTGCTTTGTTATGCTTGCTTCTGCTTAGTGTGTCTGGGGCTACCACTGTAGGATGAGGTGGAGTGGGATGGTTGAGTTCCTATTCCTTTTACCCTTTATGCTCTTTTGGTATGTTTGATAGTTGATTTACTGCTCACTAAGACTCTTGTCTGACTCAAGGTTTTATGTTCAACTCTTATTACCTTGGGCTGTTCATCCATGTTGGGATGGGCAGACTAGGTAGCAGGTGACAGGTGCTGTTCTTGGCTACCAACGATGTTGATGACGAAGACGAGCTGGTGGCTTTTGCATATTGTTTTTCTTACTATATGTACTGGATGTTCCGCTATTTGTTTGATACTCTGAGTGTTATGTAGTGAGGCTTGATGTATTGACTATTCAGATGATTGTATAAAACTATTGTGAGTTTATATGATGAGACTTCTGTTCTATAGAGCTTCACTATGTACATTTTCTATTGTATTTTATCCATACGCTGTGAGTAATACGATAGACTATTCTGTTTTATCTTACCCTGACTATCGTCCATGGCCTCCTGGCACACTTTTCAGCGCACCATTCCATTGTTTCGTGTGGGAGTCATGGGCGGTCGTCACAAAGGACAACCCGAATCTCAATCAGGGCTCGTAAATTTTTACCCTCCGTTTTTTCGACACCGGATTTTTACGGTAAAACGGGATTACCGTGGCTCGTTTTTGATTTACCATCGCTGGAGAGTGGTGTACCAAGGTACTGTTACGTTTCAAATCCATGCACGCATTTCTAAAATTCGTACAACACTGTTTCGCCATTTCGGACGGATGTTGCACCTTGCACCGCGGATGTTGCACCCTGTATATATCGATTATTCGGACAGCCATAACTTCTGGCTCGTTTAGATTTACGGGAGCCATAATCTGTCAAAACGAAGGCCACGGTGAGTTCTACAGCTTTGACAGCTTTCAGCCGTCAACGGATAGATTAATGCTAGAAAAGGACAACCCGAATCTCAATCTGGGTTCGTAAGTTTCTACCCTTCGTTTTTTCGACACCGGATTTTTACGGTAAAACGGGATTACCGTGGCTCGTCTTCGATTTACCATCACTGGAGTGTGGTGTACCATGGTAATGTTCCATTTCAAATCCATGCACGATTTCTAAAAGTCGTACGACACTGTTTCGCCAATTCGGACGGATGTTGCACCTTGCACCGCGGATGTTGCACCCTGTAGATATCGATTATTCGGACTGCCATAACTTCTGGCTCGTTTAGAGTTACGGGAGCCATAACCTGTCTAAACGAAGGCCACGGTGAGTTCTACGGCTTTGACCGCTTTCAGCTATCAACGGATAGATTAATTCCCAAAAAGGACAACCCGAATCTCAATCGGGTCTCGTAAGTTTTTTACCCTTCGTTTTTTCGACACGTGGATTTTTACGGTAAAACGGGATTACCGTGCCTCGCCTTCGATTTACCATCGCTGGAGAGAGGTGCACCATGGTAATGTTTCGTTTCGAATCCATACACGCATTTCTAAAAGTCGTACGGCACTGTTTCGCCATTTCGGACGGATGTTGCACCTTGCACCACGGATGTTGCACCCTGTAGATATCGTTTATTCGTACGGCCATAACTTCTGGCTCGTTTAGAGTGACGGGAGCCATAACCTGTCAAAACGAAGGCCACGATGAGTTCTACGGCTGTAATAGCTTTCCTCTGTCAACGGATAGATTAATGCCCAAAAGGAAAACCCGAATCTCAATCGGGTCTCGTAAGTTTTTTACCCTTCGTTTTTTCGACAACGGATTTTTACGGTAAAACGGGATTACCGTGCCTCGCCTTCGATTTACCATCGCTGGAGAGTGGTGCACCATGGTACTGTTCCGTTTCAAATCCATGCACGCATTTCTAAAAGTCGTACGACACTGTTTCGCCATTTCGTACGGATGTTGCAACTTGCACCGCTGATGTTGCACCCTGTAGATATCGATTATTCGGACGGGCATAACTTCTGGCTCGTTTGGAGTAACGGGAGCCATAACATGTCAAAATGAAGGCCACGATGAGTTCTACGGCTTTGACAGCTTTCAGCCGTCAACGGATAGATTAATGCCTAAAAAGGACAACCCGAATCTCAATCGAGTCTCGTAAGTTTTTTACCCTTTGTTTTTTCGACACCGGATTTTTACGGTAAAACGGGATTACCGTGCCTCGCCTTCGATTTACCATCGCTGGAGAGTGGTGCACCATGGTACTGTTCCGTTTCGAATCCATTCACGCATTTCTAAAAGTCGTACGACACTTTTTCACCATTTCGGACGGATGTTGCACCTTGCACCAATGATGTTGCACCCTGTAGATATCGATTATTCGGACGGGCATAACTTCTGGCTCGTTTAGAGTAACGGGAGCCATAACATGTCAAAATGAAGGCCACGATGAGTTCTACGGCTTTGACAGCTTTCAGCCGTCAACGGATAGATTAATGCCTAAAAAGGACAACCCGAATCTCAATCGAGTCTCGTAAGTTTTTTACCCTTTGTTTTTTCGACACCGGATTTTTACGGTAAAACGGGATTACCGTGCCTCGCCTTCGATTTACCATCGCTGGAGAGTGGTGCACCATGGTAATGTTCCGTTTCGAATCCATGCACGCATTTCTGAAAGTCGTACGGCACTGTTTCACCATTTCGGACGGATGTTGCACCTTGCACCGCGGATGTTGCACCCTGTAGATATCGATTATTCGGACGGTCATAACTTCTGGCTCGTTTAGAGTTATGGGAGCCATAACCTGTCAAAACGAAGGCCACGATGAGTTCTACAGCTTTGACATCTTTCAGCCGTCAACGGATAGATTAATGCCCAAAAAGGACAACCCGAATCTCAATCGGGTCTCTTAAGTTTTTTACCCTTTGTTTTTTCGACACCGGATTTTTACGGTAAAACGGGATTACCGTGCCTCGCCTTCGATTTACCATCACTGGAGAGTGGTGCACCATGGTAATGTTCCGTTTCGAATCCATGCACGCATTTCTAAAAGTCGTACGGCACTGTTTCGCCATTTCAGATGGATGTTCCACCTTGCACCGCGGATGTTGCACCCTGTAGATATCGTTTATCCGGACGGCCATAACTTCTGGCTCGTTTAGAGTGACGGGAGCCATAACCTGTCAAAACGAAGGCCACGATGATTTCTACGGCTTTGACATCTTTCAGCCGTCAACGGATAGATTAATGCCCAAAAGGACAACCCGAATCTCAATCGGGTCTCGTAAGTTTTTTACCCTTCGTTTTTTCGACACCGGATTTTTACGGTAAAACGGGATTACCGTGCCTCGCCTTCGATTTACCATCGCTGGAGAGTGGTGCACCATGGTACTGTTCCGTTTCAAATCCATGCACGCATTTCTAAAAGTCGTACAACACTGTTTCGCCATTTCGTACGGATGTTGCACCTTGCACCGCTGATGTTGCACCCTGTAGATATCAATTATTCGGACGGGCATAACTTCTGGCTCGTTTAGAGTAACGGGAGCCATAACATGTCAAAATGAAGGCCACGATGAGTTCTACGGCTTTGACAGCTTTCAGCCGTCAACGGATAGATTAATGCCTAAAAAGGACAACCCGAATCTCAATCGAGTCTCGTAAGTTTTTTACCCTTTGTTTTTTCGACACCGGATTTTTACGGTAAAACGGGATTACCATGCCTCGCCTTCGATTTACCATCGCTGGAGAGTGGTGCACCATGGTAATGTTCCGTTTCGAATCCATTCACGCATTTCTAAAAGTCCTACGGCACTTTTTCACCATTTCGGACGGATGTTGCACCTTGCACCGCGGATGTTGCACCCTGTAGATATCGATTATCCGGACGGCCATAACTTCTGGCTCGTTTAGAGTTATGGGAGCCATAACCTGTCAAAACGAAGGCCACGATGAGTTCTATGGCTTTGACTGCTTTCAGCCGTCAACGGATAGATTAATGCCCCAAAGGACAACCCGAATCTCAATCGGGTCTCGTAAGTTTTTTACCCTTCGTTTTTTCGACACCGGATTTTTACGGTAAAACGGGATTACCGCGCCTCGCCTTCGATTTACCATCGCTGGAGAGTGGTGCACCATGGTACTGTTCCGTTTCAAATCCATGCACGCATTTCTAAAAGTCGTACGGCACTGTTTCGCCATTTCGGACGGATGTTGCACCTTGCACCGCGGATGTTGCACCCTGTATATATCGATTATTCGGACAGCCATAACTTCTGGCTCGTTTAGATTTACGGGAGCCATAACCTGTCAAAACGAAGGCCATGGTGAGTTCTACAGCTTTGACAGCTTTCAGCCGTCAACGGATAGATTAATGCCAGAAAAGGACAACCCGAATCTCAATCTAGGTTCGTAAGTTTTTACCCTTCGTTTTTTCGACACCGGATTTTTACGGTAAAACGGGATTACCGTGGCTCGTCTTCGATTTACCATTGCTGGAGAGTGGTGCACCATGGTAATGTTCCGTTTCAAATCCATGCACGCATTTCTAAAAGTCGTACGGCACTGTTTCGCCAATTCAGACGGATGTTGCACCTTGCACCGCGGATGTTGCACCCTATAGATATCAATTATTCGGACGGCCATAACTTCTGGCTCGTTTAGAGTTACGGGAGCCATAACCTGTCTAACTGAAGGCCATGGTGAGTTCTATGGCTTTGACCGCTTTCAGCCATCAACGGATAGTTTAGTGCCCAAAAAGGACAACCCGAATCTCAATCGGGTCTCGTAAGTTTTTTACCCTTCGTTTTTTCGACACCGGATTTATATGGTAAAACGGGATTACCGTGCCTCGTCTTCGATTTACCATCGCTGGAGAGTGGTGCACCATGGTACTGTTCCGTTTCAAATCCATGCCCGCATTTCTAAAAGTCGTAAGGCACTGTTTCGCCATTTTGGACGGATGTTGCACCTTGCACCGCTGATGTTGCACCCTGTAGATATCGATTATTCGGACGGCCATAACTTCTGGCTCGTTTAGAGTTACGGGAGCCATAACCTGTCAAAACGAAGGAAACGATGAGTTCTACGGCTTTGACAGCTTTTAGCCGTCAACGGATAGATTAATGCCTGAAAAGGACAACTCGAATCTCAATCGAGTCTCGTAAGTTTTTTACCCTTCGTTTTTTCGACACAGGATTTTTACGATAAAACGGGATTACCGTGCCTCGCCTTCGATTTACCATCGCTGGAGAGTGGTGCACCATGGCACTGTTCCGTTTCAAATCCATGCACGTATTTCTAAAAGTCGTATGATACTGTTTCGCCCTTTCGGACGGTTGTTGCACCTTGCACCGCGGATGTTGCACCCTGTAGATATCGATTATTCGGATGGCCATAACTTCTGGGTCGTTTAGAGTTACGGGAACCATAACCTGTCCAAACGAAGGCCACGATGAGTTCTACGTCTTTGACAGCTTTCAGCCGTCAAGGGATAGATTAATGCCCAAAAAGGACAACCCGAATCTCAATCGGGTCTCGTAAGTTTTTTACCCTTCGTTTTTTCGACACCCGATTTTTACGGTAAAACGGGATTACCGTGACTCGTCTTCGATTTACCATCGATGGAGAGTGATGCACCATGGTACTGTTCCGTGTCAAATTCATGCACGCATTTCTAAAAGTCGTATGTGTTCTCCCGCCTTTTGGCAAAGCCGTGATACCAAAAGATTGTTTGAAAACAAGAAACAGTTCATCTCAGAGATTGGTTGTACTTCTCTTCACTATGGATATCGACGAATTTTTTTCGAGCTTGGATCAGGCCACAATTGATAAGACATGACAAGCATAGCTGTAGAAGCCAGCCTTTCAAGTTTCAAGTCAATCCGAGTTCGTATGTTCAAGATATGATGGTTTAAATTTGAGAAAGATAGCCCCTTGTTCGGTTCGAACCCATAGGGTACCCATGGTTCGAATCGATGGCCAGAGATTATGTTCGAACCCATCATCTTCGAAACCATCTACTCCGAACCCATCCGGTATCCTACCTTCGAACCCATCTAGTTCGAATCCATCAACCAGTGCCTGCCTCACAACCATGAACTTCGACTCCATTACCTTCGAAACCATCATCTTCGAATCCATTCAAGCCCACCAGCTTCGAATCCAAGTCGCTTCGAATCGATCTTGTTCGAATCGATCGAGTTCAAACCCACGAGTATACCTTAGTTCAAAACGGTCGCGTTCGAACCCAGGAACATTCACTTGTTCGTATCCACCAAGTCAACTAACTTGGATGACGTGTAGCCCCACGATACGAATGAGGCGAAATCCATGGGTACGAAGCGGTCAACTCGGAGATAAAACAGGATCGATGCAAGGAGTACGCGCCACGTCACCAGAGATCCACATGACCGATCGAGTCGAAGCGGATGGATTCGAAATGATGGGTTCGAATGCAACATCCCTCACGAAAAACCACAACTTGAATCGATCACATCTCCTAAACCACTGATCCAAATGCAACGAAATTTTCACAGTAGCTTCCATACATGATAAAGATTGTTCCTACCAAGTTTCAGCTCGATTGGACCATTTCTTGATGGGTTTGAAATCACTTCGAATCGATGTCAGATCGAGTCGAAACTTGGTGGGGTCGGTCGCGTGGGCCCACTCACGTGCCAGAAGAAGTCTTCCGAAGTTTGAGCGAGATCTGGGCCTCCAACGCCTATAAATAGCACCCTGAAGCCTTCAGAAAGGGGGGATCTTTTGGAGCTTCCACCATTGAACGTCCAGACTTTGCCGGATCGAATTCCATACTTCATTATCGCTGTTGTATCCAGATTTAAAAGCTATCATGAACTGTAATCCATTGTAATCAATCATTATCATCAAGTGAATCAATAAAGAGAGAACCTTCAAAGTGGACGTAGGCAAGATCGCGGAACCACTATAAATCTTATGTTTGTGATCGTTATCTGTGAACTATTGTGATTGTTGTTGCTTAGATCTGAATTCTATATTGATTGTTGCTGATCTGTGTTGACAAATGGGTACTTTCACGGTATTGGGTGTTTGTGAACAATTTTGGCGCAAACATTTCGGTGCTTTCACCGAGAACAGTTGATTCAGGATAATTTGAATTTGAAAGCTTAAAGATTTAGATCTAAGAACCATGACGAGACAAACAAGTAAGAAACAAAGGCCAGAGAGGAGCGAACACGAAGGAAGTCAAGAGTCTTCTTCAGGAGCAAACAAAGCTTCAATCTTCATCACAAGGGACGAGATGGAAACAATGATGAAGAAACAAGAGGAGTTGTTCCAGAGTTTGTTTCAGCAAATAGGACAGCTTGGAGCACAGAATCAAGGAGTAACCGGAGTCCAGATTGGAGCAGGACCATCCGGCGTAGCACCTGAACTAGTGGGCATGCCCATAGAGAACGTTGACCCAATTTCAGAGAGAGAGAGAGGAACATCTGCACAACCCGGGAGTAGTAGAGGGGTGAACTCTCGATCAAGGGAGCAGATCCCAGATTCCCCTCGTGGACTCGGGGGGCAGGTCGAAAGTGATGAGCGAAGGTTACATCTCGAGGACAATGACAGATTGGCAGAGATAGTCAGGCGAGCCATGAGAGGCGGATTAGTGAACAAGGATTTGGAAGATGTTAATAGGAGTCCTTTTACTCCAGCAATCAGACGAGCTAGGAACCCACCGGATTTCAAATTACCATCGTTGGACATGTACGACGGGAGAACAGATCCCACAGTTCATCTAACGAAGTATATGAGACATATGGAAGTGCTGGGGGCATCAGAGGAGGTTATGGCCCGGTGCTTTCCATTGTACTTGGCGGATATCGCAGCATTGTGGTTTAGACAATTGGAGAATGGATCCATCGGAACGTGGAATGGTTTAGTTGAGAGATTTATGAGGGAATTCAGGGTTCACATTACGAGACCCAAGAATGTGATGACTTTGGCAACCCTAAAGCAGAAATCCGAAGAGACCTTGAGGAGTTATCTAGCACGATTCAATGCAGCAGCAGCTTCAGTGGATCGAGCAGATCCATCTATGGTGGTGATGGCAGCTGTGTCCGGAGTAGCTGACGGCACAGAGTTCAAAAATTCATTGACTAAAGATCCACCCGTGGATCTAGAGGAATTTTACAACGAGGCAGAAAAGTTTCTACGATTAGAGGATGCGAATGCAAAGAGAGAAGAAACAGAGGGAATAGAAGTTTACGTGCTTAAAGACAAAAAGCCTCTCGAAATGGACTCAAACAAGGATAAAGGAAAACGAAGGGCTGAGGATTATAATGACAGGTCAAAACGTCAACGGAGGGAGCCGCGATTCACTACTTACACCGAGCTGACTGAGAGTTTGGAGAGGATTTATCAGGATACCAAAGAGCAGATTCCCTATCGTAGACCGATGCGAAGGGATCCAACTTCTGATGAAAAGAGATCAGATAAGTTTTGTGTATTTCATGAATTAAATGGTCATAACACTAATGATTTTAGGCATCTGAAGGACGAGGTGGAAGGGCATATCAGGAACGGTATGCTCCTTCAATATGTGAGGAGGCGAGCTTCAACGGTGGAGCCAGAGCGCCCACCATCTACATCAGCCAGGGGCAACCCTGAACCAGGAAATCGTTTGGTTATCAATTAATTAAAATAATGATGAACAAGTCGCAAGCTTCCACTAACACAATTAAATCATTTACACATGTACGAGATCACGAACGTTCTCCTGGCATGCTCTGAATGATCATTGATTGCTTCGTAGTGGGAACTTACACGTTGACATCTTTGCTTTGCTGTTGTTTCGTTTCGATTTGAACATTTAAACTTGGTTTTTTTGGACATTTATGTTTTTTAAATTCACCCATTGAATAGATATTTGATTCTGATAACTCTGAAATGACTAAGCTGCTTGCACATGTACGGGGTCGCGAACGGTCCTTAGGCACGCTCTGAGATGTGATATACCCTAACAAATGATCCAGGGACCCACTCGAACGTGAACCTGATATCAACGGTACCAAGCCCCCCCGGGCACACTTATTCGCCTCCAACAGGAACACAAACAATCCAGGAACTCACCCGAACGTGACCCTGACATCCATAACATCAAGCCCTCCCGGGCACGCAAACTCGCCTCGAACGGCACACGATCACGAACGATCACAACTCGCCACGAACGACACTCGACTTCGAACAGTCACAACTCGCGACGAACGGCGCACGACTTCGAACAGTCACCACTCTCCACGAACGGCACCCGACCTCGAACGGTCACAACTCGCCTCGAACAGGCACGATTCTCCCCGAACGGCACAACTCATCTCACCTCAAATGGCTCGATCGCGAACGGTCGTCATTTGAGGTCCACCACTTGACCGCGCACTGTCACACTTTACCTCGAATGGCTCGATCACGAACGATCGTCATTTGAGGTTAAGCGCTTGACCTTGAACGGTCACATTTCGCCGCAGATAACTCGATCCCGAACGATCGACGCATGGATTTATGCGCTTGACCGCGCACGGTCGCACTTCACCTCAAGTGACTCGATCACGAACGATCGTCATTTGAAGTTAGGCGCTTGACCATGAACGGCCGCGCTTCATCCCAAATAGCTCGATCCCGAACGATCGTCATTGGAGGACATATGAAACTATCAAATTCTTTACAGGTTGGCGATAGGATATGAACATCCAACTCAAGGCATTGCAAAACACACCTTCCTACCGCCAGGCATGTTTTGGGGGGCAAATGTTATCCCGCCTTTTGGCAAAGCCATGATACCAAAAGATTGTTCAAAAACAAGAAACTGTTCATCTCAGAGATTGGTTGTACTTCGCTTCGCTATGGATATCGACGAATTTTGTCCGAGCTCGGATCAGGCCACAATTGATAAGACATGACAAGCAAAGCTGTAGAAGCCAGCTTTTCAAGTTTCAACTCAATCCGAGTTCGTATGCTCAAGATATGATGGTTTAAATTTGAGAAAGATAGCCACTTGTTCGGTTCGAACCCATAGGGTACCCATGGTTCGAATCGATGGCCAGAGATTATGTTCGAACCCATCATCTTCGAAACCATCTACTCCGAACCCATCCGGTATCCTACCTCCGAACCCATCTAGTTCGAATCCATCAACCAGTGCCTGCCTCACAACCATGAACTTCGACTCCATTACCTTCGAAACCATCATCTTCGAATCCATTCAAGCCCACCAGCTTCGAATCCAAGTCGCTTCGAATCGATCTTGTTCGAATCGATCGAGTTCGAACCCACGAGTATACCTTAGTTTGAAACGGTCGCGTTCGAACCCAGGAACATTCACTTGTTCGTATCCACCAAGTCAACTAACTTGGATGACGTGTCGCCCCACGATACGAACGAGGCGAAATCCATGGGTGCGAAGCGGTCAACTCGGAGATAAAACAGGATCGATGCGAGGAGTGCGCGCCACGTCACCAGAGATCCACGTGACCGATCGAGTCGAAGGGGATGGATTCGAAATGATGGGTTCGAATGCAACAGCACTCATGAAAAACCACAACTTGAATCGATCACATCTCCTAAACCACTGATCCAAATTAAACAAAATTTTCACAGTAGCTTCCATACAGGATAAAGATTGTTCCTGCCAAGTTTCAGCTCGATTGGACCATTTCTTGATGGGTTCGAAATCACTTCGAATCAATGTCAGATCGAGTCGAAACTTGGTGGGGTCGGTCGCGTGGGCCCACTCACGTGCCAGAAGAAGTCTTCCGAAGTTTGAGTGAGATCTGGGCCTCCTACGCCTATAAATAGCACCCTGAAGCCTTCAGAAAGGGGGGATCTTTTGGAGCTCCCACCATTGAACGTCCAGACTCTGCCGGATCGAATTCCATACTTCATTATCGCTGTTGTATCCAGATTTAAAAGCTATCATGAACTATAATCCATTGTAATCAATCATTATCATCAAGTGAATCAATAAAGAGAGAACCTTCAAAGTGGACATAGGCAAGATCGCCGAACCACTATAAATCCTGTGTTTGTGATCGTTATGTGTGAACTATGGTGATTGTTGTTGCTTAGATCTGAATTCTATATTGATTGTTGCTGATCTGTGTTGACAAACGGGTGCTTTCACGGCATTGGGTGTTTGTGACCAATTTTGGTGCAAACAGTACGACACTGTTTCGCCATTTCGGACAGATGTTGCACCTTGCACCGTGGATGTTGCACCCTGTAGATATCGATTATTCGGACGGTCATAACTTCTGGCTCGTTTAGAGTTACAGGAGCCATAACCTGTCAAAACGAAGGCCATGGTGAGTTCTATAGCTTTGACAGCTTTCAGCCGTCAACGGATAGATTAATGCCCGAAAAGGACAACCCGAATCTCAATCGGGTCTCGTAAGTTTTTTACCCTTCGTTTTTTCGACACCGGATTTGTACGGTAAAATGGGATTACCGTGGCTCGTCTTCGATTTACCATCGCTGGAGAGTGGTGCACCATGGTACTGTTCCGTTTCAAATCCATGCACGCATTTCTAAAAGTGGTACGACACTGTTTCGCCATTTCGGACAGATGTTGCACCTTGCACCGCGGATGTTGCACCCTGTATAGATCGATTATTCGGACGGCCATAACTTCTGGCTCGTTCAGAGTTACGGGAGCCATAACCTGTGAAACGAAGGCCACGATGAGTTCTACGGCTATGACAGCTTTCAGCCGTCAACGAATAGATTAATGCCCGAAAAGGACAACCCGAATCTCAATCGGGTCTCGTAAGTTTTTTACCCTTCGTTTTTTCGATACGGGATTTTACGGTAAAACGGGATTACTGTGCCTCGCCTTCGATTTACCATCGCTGGAGTGTGGTGCACCATGGTAATGTTCCGTTGCAAATCCATGCACGCTTTTCTAAAAGTCGTACGGCACAGCTTCGCCATTTCGGACGGATGTTGCACTTTGCACCGCGGATGTCGCACCATGTAGATATCGATTATTCGGACGGCCATAACTTCTGGCTCGTTTAGAGTTACGGGAGCCATAACCTGTCAAAATGAAGGCCACGATGAGTTCTACGGCTATGACCGCTTTCAGCCGTCAAAGAATAGATTAATGCCCAAAAAGGACAACCCGAATCTCAATCGGGTCTCGTAAATTTTTTACCCTTCGTTTTTTCGACACCGGAATTTTACTGTAAAACGGGATTACCGTGCCTCGCCTTCGAATTACCATCGCTGGAGAGTGGCGCACCAAGGTACTGTTCCGTTTCAATTCCATGCACGCTTTTCTAAAAGTCATAGGGCACAGTTTTGCCATTTCGGACGGATGTTGCACCTTGCACCACGGATGTTGCACCCTGTAGATATTGATTATTCGGACGGCCATAACTTAAGGCTCGTTTATAGTTACGGGAGCCATAACCTGTCAAAACAAAGGCAACGATGAGTTCTACGGCTTTGACGGCTTTCAGCCGTCAACGTATAGATTAACGCCCAAAAAGGACAACCCGAATCTCAATCGGGTCTCGTAAGTTTTTTACCCTTCGTTTTTCGACACCGGATTTTTACGGTAAAACGGGATTACCATGCCTCATCTTCGATTACCATCGCTGGAGAGTGGTGCACCATGGTACTGTTCCATTTCAAATCCATGCACGCATTTCTAAAAGTCGTACGACACTGTTTCGCCATTTCGGACGGATGTTGCACCTTGCACCGCGGATGTTGCACCCGGTATAGATCGATTATTCGGACGGCCATAACTTCTGGCTCGTTAAGAGTTACGGGATCCATAACCTATGAAACGAAGGCCACGATGAGTTCTACGGCTATGACAGCTTTCAGCCGTCAACGAATAGACTAAAGCCCGAAAAGGACAACCCGAATCTCAATCGGGTCTCGTAAGTTTTTTACCCTTCGTTTTTTCGACACCGGATTTTTACGGTAAAACGGAATTACTGTGCCTCGCCTTCGATTTACCATCGCTGGAGTGTGGTGCACCATGGTAATGTTCCGTTGCAAATCCATGCACGCTTTTCTAAAAGTCGTACGACACAGTTTCGCCATTTCGGACGGATGTTGCACCTTGCGCCGCGGATGTTGCACCATGTAGATATCGATTATTCGGACGGCCATAACTTCTGGCTCGTTTAGAGTTACGGGAGCCATAACCTGTCAAAACGAAGGCCACGATGAGTTCTACGGCTTTGGCCGCTTTCAACCATCAACGGAAAGATTAATGCCCAAAGAGGACAACTCGAATCTCAATCGGGTCTCGTAAGTTTTTTACCCTTCGTTTTTTCGACACCGTATTTTTACGGTAAAACGGGATTACCGTGGCTCATCTTCGATTTACCATCGCTGGAAAGTGGTGCACCATGGTACTGTTCCGTTTCAAATCCATGCAAGCATTTCTAAAAGTCGTACGGCACTGTTTCGCCATTTCGGACGGATGTTGCACCTTGCACCGTGGATGTTGCACCCTGTAGATATCGATTATTCGGACGGCCATTACTTCTGGCTCGTTTAGAGTTACGGGAGCCATAACCTATCAAAACGAAGGCCACGATGAGTTCTACGGCTTTGATAGCTTTCAGCCATCAACGGATAGATTAAGGCCCAAAAAGGACAACCCGAATCTCAATCGGGTCTCGTAAGTTTTTTACCCTTCGTTTTTCGACACCGGATTTTTACGGTAAAACGGGATTACCTTGCCTCGCCTTCGATTTACCATCGCTGGAGAGTGGTGCACCCTGGTACTGTTCCGTTTCAAATCCATGCACGCATTTGTAAAAGTCTTACGGTACTGTTTCGCCATTTCAGACGGATGTTGCACCTTGCACCGCGGATGTTGCACCCTTTAGATATCGATTATTCGGACGGCCATAACTTCTGGCTCGTTTAGAGTTACGGGAACCATAACCTACCAAAACGAAGGCCACGATGATTTCTACGGCTTTGACAGCTTTCATCCGCCAACGGATAGATTAATGCCCAAAAAGGACAAACCGAATCTCAATCGGTTGTCGTAAGTTTTTTACCCTTCATTTTTTCGACACCGTATTTTTACGGTAAAACGGGATTACCGTGGCTCGTCTTCGATGTACCATCGCTGGAGAGTGGTGCACCATGATACTGTTCTGTTTCAAATCCATGCAAGCATTTCTAAAAGTCGTACGGCACTGTTTCGCCATTTCGGACGGATGTTGCACCTTGCACCGTGGATGTTGCACCCTGTAGATATCGATTATTCGGACGGCCATTACTTCTGGCTCGTTTAGAGTTACAGAGCCATAACCTATCCAAACGAAGGCCACGATGATTTCCACGGCTTTGACAGCTTTCAGCCGTCAACGGATAGATTAAGGCCCAAAAAGGACAACCCGAATCTCAATCGGGTCTCGTAAGTTTTTTACCCTTCGTTTTTCGACACCGGATTTTTACGGTAAAATGGGATTACCTTGCCTTGCCTTCGATTTACCATCGCTGGAGAGTGGTGCACCATGGTACTGTTCCGTTTCAAATCCATGCACGCATTTGTAAAAGTCTTACGGCACTGTTTCGCCATTTCAGACGGATGTTGCACCTTGCACCGCGGATGTTGCACCCTTTAGATATCGATTATTCGGACGGCCATAACTTCTGGCTCGTTTAGAGTTACGGGAACCATAACCTATCAAAACGAAGGCCACGATGATTTCTACGGCTTTGACAGCTTTCAGCCGCCAACGGATAGATTAATGCCCAAAAAGGACAAACCGAATCTCAATCGGTTGTCGTAAGTTTTTTACCCTTCATTTTTTCGACACCGTATTTTTACGGTAAAACGGGATTACCGTGCCTCGTCTTCGATTTACCATCGCTGGAGAGTGGTGCACCACGGTACTGTTCCGTTTCAAATCCACGCATGCATTTCCAAAAGTCATACGACACTGTTTCGCCATTTCGGACGGATGTTGCACCTTGCACCGCGGATGTTGCAACCTGTACATATCGATTATTCGGACGGCCATAACTTCTGGCTCGTTTAGAGTTACGGGAGCCATAACCTGTCAAAATGAAGGCCATAGTGAGTTCTACGGCTTTGACTGCTTTCAACCATCAACGGAAAGATTAATGACCAAGGAGGACAACCCGAATCTCAATCGGGTCTCGCAAGTTTTTTACCCTTCGTTTTTTCGACACCGGATTTTTACGGCAAAGCGGGATTACCGTGCCTCGTCTTCGATTTACCATCGCTGAAGAGTGGTGCACCATGGTACTGTTCCGTTTCAAATCCATGCAAGCATTTCTAAAAGTCGTACGGCACTGTTTCGCCATTTCGGACGGATGTTGCACCTTGCACCGTGGATGTTGCACCCTGTAGATATCGATTATTCGGACGGCCATTACTTCTGGCTCGTTTAGAGTTACGGGAGCCATAACCTATCAAAACGAAGGCCACGATGAGTTCTACGGCTTTGACAGCTTTCAGCCATCAACGGATAGATTAAGGCCCAAAAAGGACAACCCGAATCTCAATCGGGTCTCGTAAGTTTTTTACCCTTCGTTTTTCGACACCGGATTTTTACGGTAAAACGGGATTACCTTGCCTCGCCTTCGATTTACCATCGCTGGAGAGTGGTGCACCATGGTACTGTTCCGTTTCAAATCCATGCACGCATTTGTAAAAGTCTTACGGCACTGTTTCGCCATTTCAGACGGATGTTGCACCTTGCACCGCGGATGTTGCACCCTTTAGATATCGATTATTCGGACGGCCATAACTTCTGGCTCGTTTAGAGTTACGGGAACCATAACCTACCAAAACGAAGGCCGCGATGATTTCTACGGCTTTGACAGCTTTCATCCGCCAACGGATAGATTAATGCCCAAAAAGGACAAACCGAATCTCAATCGGTTGTCGTAAGTTTTTTACCCTTCATTTTTTCGACACCGTATTTTTACGGTAAAACGGGATTACCGTGGCTCGTCTTCGATGTACCATCGCTGGAGAGTGGTGCACCATGGTACTGTTCCGTTTCAAATCCATGCAAGCATTTCTAAAAGTCGTACGGCACTGTTTCGCCATTTCGGACGGATGTTGCACCTTGCACCGTGGATGTTGCACCCTGTAGATATCGATTATTCGGACGGCCATTACTTCTGGCTCGTTTAGAGTTACAGAGCCATAACCTATCAAAACGAAGGCCACGATGATTTCCACGGCTTTGACAGCTTTCAGCCGTCAACGGATAGATTAAGGCCCAAAAAGGACAACCCGAATCTCAATCGGGTCTCGTAAGTTTTTTACCCTTCGTTTTTCGACACCGGATTTTTACGGTAAAACGGGATTACCTTGCCTTGCCTTCGATTTACCATCGCTGGAGAGTGGTGCACCATGGTACTGTTCCGTTTCAAATCCATGCACGCATTTGTAAAAGTCTTACGGCACTGTTTCGCCATTTCAGACGGATGTTGCACCTTGCACCGCGGATGTTGCACCCTTTA
The DNA here is from genome assembly GCA_030765085.1 of Allium cepa. Taxonomy (NCBI): domain Eukaryota; kingdom Viridiplantae; phylum Streptophyta; class Magnoliopsida; order Asparagales; family Amaryllidaceae; genus Allium; species Allium cepa. The sequence goes on from CM060930.1 coordinate 250,426,677, forward strand.
GATATCGATTATTCGGACGGCCATAACTTCTGGCTCGTTTAGAGTTACGGGAACCATAACCTATCAAAACGAAGGCCACGATGATTTCTACGGCTTTGACAGCTTTCAGCCGCCAACGGATAGATTAATGCCCAAAAAGGACAAACCGAATCTCAATCGGTTGTCGTAAGTTTTTTACCCTTCATTTTTTCGACACCGTATTTTTACGGTAAAACGGGATTACCGTGCCTCGTCTTCGATTTACCATCGCTGGAGAGTGGTGCACCACGGTACTGTTCCGTTTCAAATCCACGCATGCATTTCCAAAAGTCATACGACACTGTTTCGCCATTTCGGACGGATGTTGCACCTTGCACCGCGGATGTTGCAACCTGTACATATCGATTATTCGGACGGCCATAACTTCTGGCTCGTTTAGAGCTACGGGAGCCATAACCTGTCAAAATGAAGGCCATAGTGAGTTCTACGGCTTTGACTGCTTTCAACCATCAACGGAAAGATTAATGACCAAGGAGGACAACCCGAATCTCAATCGGGTCTCACAAGTTTTTTACCCTTCGTTTTTTCGACACCGGATTTTTACGGCAAAGCGGGATTACCGTGCCTCGTCTTCGATTTACCATCGCTGAAGAGTGGTGCACCATGGTACTGTTCCGTTTCAAATCCATGCACGCATTTCTAAAAGTCGTACGGCACTGTTTCGCCATTTCGGACGGATGTTGCACCTTGCAACGCGGATGTTGCACCCTGTAGATATCGATTATTCGGACCGTCATAACTTTTGGCTCGTTTAGAGTTACGGGAGCCATTACCTGTAAAAACGAAGGGCACGGTGAGTTCTACAGCTTTGACAGCTTTCAACCGTCAACGGATAGATTAATGCCCGAAAAGGACAACCTGAATCTCAATCGGGGTTCGTAAGTTTTTTACCCTTCGTTTTTTCGACACCGGATTTGTACGGTAAAACGGGATTACCGTGGCTCGTCTTCGATTTACCATCGCTGGAGAGTGGTGCACCACGGTACTCTTCCGTTTTAGGTCCATGCATGCATTTCTAAAAGTCGTACGACACTGTTTCGCCATTTCGGACAGATGTTGCACCTTGCACCGCGGATGTTGCACCCTGTAGATATCGATTATTCGGACGGCCATAACTTCTGGCTCGTTTAGAGTTATGGGAGCCATAACCTGTCAAAACGAAGGCCACGGTGAGTTCTACGGCTTTGACTGCTTTCATCCGTCAACGGAAAGATTAATGCCCAAAGAGGACAACCCAAATCTCAATCGGGTCTCGTAAGTTTTTTACCCTTCGTTTTTTCGACACTGGATTTTTACGGTAAAGTGGGATTACCGTGCCTCGTCTTCGATTTACCAACGCTGGAGAGTGGTGCACCATGGTACTGTTCTATTTCAAATCCATGCACGCATTTCTAAAAGTCGTACGGCACTGTTTCGCCATTTCGGATGGATGTTGCACCTTGCAACGCGGATGTTGCACCCTGTAGATATCGATTATTCGGACGGTCATAACTTCTGGCTCGTTTAGAGATACGGGAGCCATAACCTATCAAAACGAAGGCCACGGTGAGATCTACAGCTTTGACAGCTTTTAGCTGTCAACGGATAGATTAATGCCCGAAAAAGACAACCTGAATCTCAATCGGGGTTCGTATGTTTTTTACCCTTCGTTTTTTTGACACCGGATTTTTGCGGTAAAACGGGATTACCGTGGCTTGTCTTCGATTTACCATCGCTGGGGAGTGGTGCACCATGGTACTGTTCCGTTTCAAATCCATGCACGCATTTCTAAAAGTCGTGCGACACTGTTTCGCCATTTCGGACGAATGTTGCACCTTGCACCGCGGATGTTGCACCCTGTAGATATCGATTATTCGGACGGCCATAACTTCTGGCTCGTTTAGAGTTATGGGAGCCATAACCTGTCAAAACGAAGGCCACGGTGAGTTCTACGGCTTTGACTGCTTTCATCCGTCAACGGAAAGATTAATGCCCAAAGAGGACAACCCGAATCTCAATCGGGTCTCGTAAGTTTTTTACCCTTCGTTTTTTCGACATCGGATTTTTATGGTAAAGTGGGATTACCGTGCCTCGTCTTCGATTTACCATCGCTGGAGAGTGGTGCACCATGGTACTGTTCTATTTCAAATCCATGCACGCATTTCTAAAAGTCGTACGGCACTGTTTCGCCATTTCGGACGGATGTTGCACCTTGCAACGCGGATGTTGCACCCTGTAGATGTCGATTATTCGGACGGTCGTAACTTCTGGCTCGTTTAGAGTTACGGGAGCCATAACCTGTCAAAACGAAGGCCACGGTGAGTTCTACAGCTTTGACAGCTTTCAACCGTCAACAGATAGATTAATGTCCGAAAAGGACAACCCGAATCTCAATCGGGGTTCGTAAGTTTTTTACCCTTCGTTTTTTCGACACCGGATTTGTACGGTAAAACGGGATTACCGTGGCTCGTCTTCGATTTACCATCGCTGGAGAGTGGTGCACCACGGTACTGTTCCGTTTCAGATCTTCGCACGCATTTCTCGAAGTCGTACGACACTGTTTCGCCATTTCGGACGGATGTTGCCCCTTGCACCGCGGATGTTGCACCTTGTATATATCGATTATTCGGACGGCCTTAACTTCTGGCTCGTTCAGAGTTACGGGAGCCATAACCTATCAAAACGAAGGCCACGGTGAGTTCTACGGCTTTGACCGCTTTCAGCCGTCAACGGATAGATTAATGCCCGAAAAAGACAACCCGAATCTCAATCGGGGTTCGTAAGTTTTTACCCTTCATTTTTTTGACACCGGATTTTTACGGTAAAACGGGATTACCGTGGCTCGTCTTCGATTTACCATCGCTGGAGAGTGGTGCACCATGGTACTGTTCGTTTCAAATCCATGAACGCATTTCTAAAAGTCGTACGGCACTGTTTCGCCATTTCGGACGAATGTTGCACCTTGCACCGCTGATGTTGCACCCTGTAGATATCGATTATTCGGACGTCCATAACTTCTGGCTCGTTTAGAGTTACGGAAGCCATAACCTGTCAAAACGAAGGCCACGATGATTTCCACAGCTTTGACAGCTTTCAGCCATCAACGGATAGATTAATGCGCAAAAAGGACAACCCGAATCTCAATCGGGTCTCGTAAGTTTTTTACCCTTCGTTTTTTCGACACCGGATTTTTACGGTAAAACGGGATTACCGTGCGTCGCCTTCGATTTACCATCGCTGGAGAGTGGTGCACCATGGTACTGTTCCGTTTCAAATCTTTGCACGCTTTTCTAAAAGTCGTACGGCACAGTTTCGCCATTTCGGACGGATGTTGCACCTTGCACCGCGGATGTTGCACCCTGTAGATATCGATTATTCGGACGACCATAACTTCTGGCTCGTTTAGAGTTACGGGAGCCATAACCTGGCAAAACGAAGGCCACGATGAGTTCTACGGATTTGACAGCTTTCAGCCGTCAATGGTAGATTAATGCCCAAAAAGGACAACCCGAATCTCAATCGGGTCTAGTAAGTTTTTTACCCTTCGTTATTTCGACATCGGATTTTTACGGTAAAACGTGATTAACGTGCCTCGTCTTTGATTTACCATCGCTGGAGAGTGGTGCAAAATGGTACTGTTCCGTTTCAAATCCATGCACGCATTTCTAAAAGTCGTACGTCACTGTTTCGCCATTTCGGACGGATTTTGCACCTTGCACCGCGGATGTTGCACCCTGTAGATATCGATTATTCGGACGGCCATATCTTCTGGCTCGTTTAGAGTTACGGGAGCCATAACCTATCAAAACGAAGGCCACGATGAGTTCTACGGCTTTGACCGCTTTCAGCCGTCAACGGATAGATTAATGCCCAAAGAGGACAACCCGAATCTCAATCGGGTCTCGTTAGTTCTTTACCCTTCGTTTTTTCGACACCGGATTTTTACGGTAAAGCGGGATTACCGTGCCTCGTCTTCGATTTACCATCGCTGGAGAGTGGTGCACCATGGTACTGTTCCGTTTCAAATCCATGCACGCATTCCTAAAAGTCGTACGGCACTGTTTCTCCATTTCGGACGGATGTTGCACCTTGCACCGCGGATGTTGCACCCTATAGATATCGATTATTCGGACGGCCATAACTTCTGGCTCGTTTGGAGTTACGGGAGCCATAACCTGTCAAAACGAAGGCCACGGTGAGTTCTACAGCTTTGACAGCTTTCAGCCATCAACGGATAGATTAATGACTGAAAAGGACAACCCGAATCTCAATCGGGGTTCATAAATTTTTTACCCTTCGTTTTTTCGACACCGGATTTGTACGGTAAAACGGGATTACCGTGGCTCGTCTTCGATTTACCATCGCTGGAGAGTGGTGCACCATGGCACTGTTTCATTTCAAATCCATGCACGCATTTGTAAAAGTCGTACGACACTGTTTCGCCATTTCGGACAGATGTTGCACCTTGCACCGCGGATGTTGCACCCTGTATATATCGATTATTCGGACAGCCATAACTTCTGGCTCGTTTAGATTTACGGGAGCCATAACCTGTCAAAACGAAGGCCACGGTGAGTTTTACAGCTTTGACAGCTTTCAGCTGTCAACGGATAGATTATTGCCCAAAAAGGACAACCCGAATCTCAATCGGGGTTCGTAAGTTTTTTACCCTTCGTTTTTTTTACACCGGATTTTTACGGTAAAACGGGATTACCGTGGTTCGTCTTCGATTTACCACCGCTGGAGAGTGGTGCGCCATGGTACTGTTCCGTTTCAAATCCATGCACGCATTTCTAAAAGTCGTACGGCACTGTTTCGCCATTTCGGACGAATGTTGCACCTTGCACCGCGGATGTTGCACCCTGTAGATATCGATTATTCGGACGGCCATAACTTCTGGCGCGTTTAGAGTTACGAGAGCCATAACCTGTGAAAACGAAGGCCACGATGAGTTCTACGGCTTTGACAGCTTTCAGCCGTCAACAGATAGATTAATGCCCAAAAAGGACAACCCGAATCTCAATCGGGTCTCGTAAGTTTTTTACCCTTCGTATTTTCGACACCGGATTTTTACAGTAAAACAGGATTACCGTGCCTCGCCTTCGATTTACCATCGCTGGAAAGTGGTGCACCATGGTACTGTTCCGTTTCAAATCCATGCACACTTTACTAAAAGTCGTACGGCATAGTTTCGCCATTTCGGACGGATTTGCACCTTGCACCGCGGATGTCGCACCCTGTAGATATCGATTATTCGGACGGGTATAACTTCTGGCTCGTTTAGAGTTACGGGAGCCATAACCTGTCAAAACGAAGGCCACAGTGAGTTTTACAGCTTTGACAGCTTTCAGCCGTCAACGGATAGATTATTGCCCGAAAAGGACAACCGGAATCTCAATCGGGGTCCGTATGTTTTTTACCCTTCGTTTTTTCGACATCGGATTTTTACGGTAAAACGGGATTACCGTGGCTCGTCTTCGATTTACCATCGCTGGACAGTGGTGCACCATGGTATTGTTCCGTTTCAAATCCATGCACGCATTTCGAAAAGTCGTACGACACTGTTTCGACATTTCGGACGGATGTTGCGCCTTGCACCTCGGATGTTGCACCCTATATATATATATATATCGATTATTCGGACAGCCATAACTTCTGGCTCGTTTAGATTTACGGGAGCCATAACCTGTCAAAACGAAGGCCACAATGATTTCTACGGCTGTGACAGCTTTCAGCCATCAACGGATAGATTAAATCCCAAAAAGGACAACCCGAATCTCAATCCGGTCTCGTAAGTTTTTTACCCTTCGTTTTTTCGACACCGGATTTTTACGGTAAAACGGGATTACCGTGGCTCGTCTTCGATTTACCATCGCTGGAGAGTGGTGCACCATGGTACTGTTCTGTTTCAAATCCATGCACGCATTTCTAAAAGTCCAACGACACTGTTTCGCCATTTCGGACGGATGTTGCACCTTGCACCGCGGATGTCACACCCTGTAGATATCGATTATTCGGACGGGAATAACTTCTGGCTCGTTTAGAGTAACGGGAGCCATAACCAGTCAAAACGAAGGCCACGATGAGTTCTACAGCTTTGACAGCTTTCAGCCGTCAACGGATAGATTAATGCCCAAAAAGGACAATCCGAATATCAATCGAGTCTCGTAAGTTTTTTACCCTTCGTTTTTTCGACCCCGGATTTTTACGGTAAAACGGGATTACCGTGGCTCGTCTTCGATTTACCATCGCTGGAGAGTGGTACACCATGGTACTATTCCGTTTCAAATGCATGCACACATTTCTAAAAGTCGTACGGCACTGTTTCGCCATTTCGGACGGATGTTGCACCTTGCACCGCGGATGTTGCACCCTGTAGATATCGATTATTCGGACGGCCATAACTTCTGGCTCGTTTAGAGTTACGGGAGCCATAACTTGTCAAAACGAAGGCCAAGATGAGTTCTACGGCTTTGACATCTTTCAGCCGTCAACGGATAGATTAATGCCGAAAAAGGACAACCCGAATCTCAATCGGGTCTCGTAAGTTTTTTACCCTTCGTTTTTTCGACACCGGATTTTTACGGTAAAACAGGATTACCGTGTCTCACCTTCGATTTACCATCGCTGGAGAGTGGTGCACCATGGTAATGTTCCATTTCAAATCCATGCACGTATTTCTAAAAGTCATACGGCACTGTTACGCCGTTTCGGACGGATGTTGCACCTTGCACCGCGGATGTTGCACCCTGTAGATATCGATTATTTGGGCGGTCATAACTTCTGGCTCGTTTTGAGTTACGGGAGCCATAACTTGTCGAAACGAAGGCCACGATGAGTTCTACGGCTTTGACATCTTTCAGCCATCAACGGATAGATTAATGCCGAAAAAGGACAACCCGAATCTCAATCGGGTCTCGTAAGTTTTTTACCCTTCGTTTTTTCGACATCGGATTTTTACGGTAAAACAGGATTACCGTGCCTCGCCTTCGATTTACCATCGCTAGAGAGTGGTGCACCATGGTAATGTTCTGTTTCAAATCCATGCATGTATTTCTAAAAGTCGTACGGCACTGTTACGCCGTTTCGGACGGATGTTGCACCATGCACCGCGGATGTTGCACCCTGTATATATCGATTATTCGGACAGGCATAACTTCTGGCTCATTTAGATTTACGGGAGCCATAACCTGTCAAAACGAAGGCCACGGTGAGTTCTACAGCTTTGACAGCTTTCAGCCATCAATGGATAGATTAATGCCCGAAAAGGACAACCCGAATCTCAATCGGGATTCGTTAGTTTTTTACCCTTCGTTTTTTTGACACCGGATTTTTACGGTAAAACGGGATTACCTTGGCTTGTCTTCGATTCACCATCGCTGGAGAATGGTGCACCATGGGACTATTCCGTTTCAAATCCATGCACGCATTTCTAAAAGTCGTACGACACTGTTTCGCCATTTCGGACGGATGTTGCACCTTGCACCGCGGATGTTGCACCCTGTAGACCGATTATTAGGACGGCCATAACTTTTGGCTCGTTTAGATTTACGGGAGCCATAACCTGTCAAAACGAAGGCCACGATGAGTTATACGGCTTTGACATATTTCAGCCGTCAACGGATAGAATAATCCCCAAAAAGGACAACCCGAATCTCAATCGGGTCTCGTAAGTTTTTTACCCTACGTTTTTCGACACCGGATTTTTACGGTAAAACGGGATTACCGTGCCTCGCCTTCGATTTACCATCGCTGGAGAGTGATGCACCATGGTACTGTTTCGTTTCAAATCCATGCATTCTTTTCTAAAAGTCGTACGGCACTGTTTCGCCATTTCAGATGGATGTTGCACCTTGCACCGCGGATGTTGCACCCTGTTGATATCGATTATTCGGACGGCCATAACTTCTGGCTCGTTTAGAGTTACGGGAGTCATAACCTGTCAAAACAAAGGCCACAATGAGTTCTACGGCTTTGACAGCTTTCAGCTGTCAACGGATAGATTAAATCCCAAAAAGGACAACCCGAATCTCAATCGGGTCTCGTAAGTTTTTTACCCTTCGTTTTTTCGACACCGGATTTTTACGGTAAAACGGGATTACCGTGCCTCGTCTTCGATTTACCATCGCTGGAGAGTGGTGTACCATGGTACTGTTCTGTTTCAAATCCATGCACGCATTTCTAAAAGTCGTACGACACTGTTTCGCCATTTCGGACGGATGTTGCACCTTGCACCGCGGATGTCACACCCTGTAGATATCGATTATTCGGACGGGCATAACTTCTGGCTCGTTTAGAGTATCGGGAGCCATAACCAGTCAAAACGAAGGCCACGATGAGTTCTACAGCTTTGACAGCTTTCTGCCGTCAACGGATAGATTAATGCCCAAAAAGGACATCCCGAATCTCAATCGAGTCTCGTAAGTTTTTTTACCCTTCGTTTTTTCGACACCGGATTTTTACGGTAAAACGGGATTACCGTGCCTCGCCTTCGATTTACCATCGCTGGACAGCGATGCACCGTGGGACTGTTCCGTTTCAAATCCATGCACGCATTTCTAAAAGTCGTACGGCACTGTTTCGCCATTTCGGACATATGTTGCACCTTGCACCGCAGATGCTGCACCCTGTAGATATCGATTATTCGGACGGTCATAACTTATGGCTCGTTTAGAGTTACGGGAGCCATAACCTATCAAAACGAAGGCCATGGTGAGTTCTACAGCTTTGAAATCTTCTAACCGTCAACGGATAGATTTATGCCCGAAAAGGACAACCCGAATCTCAATCGGGGTTCGTAAGTTTTTTACCCTTCGTTTTTTCGACACCGGATTTTTACGGTAAAATGGGATTACCGTGGCTCGTCTTCGATTTACCATCGCTGAAGAGTGGTGCACCATGGTATTGCTCCATTTCAAATCCATGCACATATTTCTAAAAGTCGTACGGCACTGTTTCGCCATTTCGGACGGATGTTGCACCTTGCACCGCGGATGTTGCACCCTGTATATATCGATTATTCGGACAGCCATAACTTCTGGCTCGATTAGATTTACGGGAGCCATAACCTGTCAAAACGAAGGTCACGGTAAGCTCTACAGCTTTGACAGCTTTCAGCCGTCAACGGATAGATTAATGCCAGAAAAGGACAACCCGAATCTGAATCTGGGTTCGTAAGTTTTTACCCTTCGTTTTTTCGACACCGGATTTTTACGGTAAAACGGGATTACCGTGGCTCGTCTTCGATTTACCATCGCTGGAGAGTGGTGCACCATGGTAATGTTCCGTTTCAAATCCATGCACGCATTTCTAAAAGTCGTACGACACTTTTTGCCAATTCGGACGGATGTTGCACCTTGCACCGCGGATATTCCACGCTGTAGATATAGATTATTCGGACGGCCATAACTTATGGCTCGTTTATAGTTACGGGAGCCATAACCTGTCTAAACGAAGGCCACGTTGAGTTCTACGGCTTTGACCGCTTTCAGCCTTCAACGGATAGATTAATGCCCAAAAAGGACAACCCGAATCTCAATCGGGTCTCGTAAGTTTTTTACCCTTCGTTTTTTCGACACCGGATTTTTATGGTAAGACGGGATTATGGTGCCTCGTCTTCGATTTTCCATCGCTGGAGAGTGGTGCACCATGGTACTGTTCCGTTTCAAATACATGCACGCATTTCTAAAAGTCGTAAGGCACTGTTTCGCCATTTCGGAGGGATGTTGCACCTTGCACCGCGGATGTTGCACCCTGTAGATATCGATTATTCGGACGGTCATAACTTCTGGCTCGTTTAGAGTTACGGGAGCCATAACCTGTCAAAACGAAGGCCACGATGAGTTCTACGGCTTTGACATCTTTCAGCCATCAACGGATAGATTAATGCCGAAAAAGGACAACCCGAATCTCAATCGGGTCTCGTAAGTTTTTTACCCTTCGTTTTTTCGACGTCGGATTTTTACGGTAAAACAGGATTACCGTGCCTCGCCTTCGATTTACCATCGCTGGAGAGTGGTGCACCATGGTAATGTTCCGTTTCAAATCCATGCACGTATTTCTAAAAGTCGTACGACACTGTTACGCCGTTTCGGACGGATGTTGCACCTTGCACCGCGGATGTTGCACCCTGTATATATCGATTATTCGGACAGGCATAACTTCTGGCTCGTTTCGATTTACGGGAGCCATAACCTGTCAAAACGAAGGCCACGGTGAGTTCTACAGCTTTGACAGCTTTCAGCCGTCAATGGATAGATTAATACCCGAAAAGGACAACCCGAATCTCAATCGGGATTCGTTAGTTTTTTACCCTTCGTTTTTTTGACACTGGATTTTTACGGTAAAACGGGATTACCTTGGCTCGTCTTCGATTCACCATCGCTGTAGAGTGGTGCACCATGGGACTGTTCCGTTTCAAATCCATGCACGCATTTCTAAAAGTCGTACGACACTGTTTCGCCATTTCGGACGGATGTTGCACCTTGCACCGCGGATGTTGCACCCTGTAGATATCGATTATTCGGACGGTCATAACTTTTGGCTCGTTTAGAGTTACGGGAGCCATAACCTGTCAAAACGAAGGCCACGATGAGTTATACGGTTTTGACATATTTCAGCTGTCAACGGATAGAATAATGCCCAAAAAGGACAACCCGAATGTCAATCGGGTCTCGTAAGTTTTTTACCCTACGTTTTTTCGACACCAGATTTTTACGGTAAAACGGGATTACCGTGCCTCGCCTTCGATTTACCATCGCTTGAGAGTGATGCACCATGGTACTGTTTCGTTTCAAATCCATGCATTCTTTTCTAAAAGTCGTACGGCACTGTTTCTCCATTTCAGACGGACGTTGCACCTTGCACCGCGGATGTTGCACCCTGTAGATATCGATTATTCGGACGGCCATAACTTCTGGGTCGTTTAGAGTTACGGGAGTCATAACCTGTCAAAACGAAGGCCACAATGAGTTCTACGGCTTTGATAGCTTTCAGCCGTCAACGGATAGATTAAATCCCAAAAAGCACAATCCGAATCTCAATCGGGTCTCGTATGTTTTTTACCCTTCGTTATTTCGACACCGGATTTTTACGGTAAAACGGGATTACCGTGCCTCGTCTTCGATTTACCATCGCTGGAGAGTGGTGCACCATGGTACTGTTCTGTTTCAAATCCATGCACGCATTTCTAAAAGTCGTACGACACTGTTTCGCCATTTCGGACGGATGTTGCACCTTGCACTGTGGATGTCGCACCCTGTAGACATCGATTATTCGGACGGGCATAACTTCTGGCTCGTTTAGAGTAACGGGAGCCATAATCAGTCAAAACGAAGGCCACAATGAGTTCTACAGCTTTGACAGTTTTCAGCCATCAACGGATAGATTAATGCCCAAAAAGGACAACCCGAATCTCAATCGAGTCTCGTAAGTTTTTTACCCTTCGTTTTTTCGACACCGGATTTTTACGGTAAAACGGGATTACCGTGCCTCGCCTTCGATTTACCATCGCTGGAGAGTGATGCACCATGGGACTGTTCTATTTCAAATCCATGCATGCATTTCTAAAAGTCGTACGGCACTGTTTCGCCATTTCGGACGTATGTTGCACCTTGCACCGCAGATGCTGCACCCTGTAGATATCGATTATTCGGACGGTCATAACTTCTGGCTCGTTTAGATTTACGGGAGCCATAACCTATCAAAACGAAGGCCACGTTGAGTTCTACAGCTTTGAAATCTTCTAACCGTCAACGGATAGATTTATGCCCGAAAAGGACAACCCGAATCTCAATCGGGGTTCGTATGTTTTTTACCCTTCGTTTTTTGGACACCGGATTTTTACGGTAAAACGGGATTATCGTGGCTCATCTTCGATTTACCATCGCTGGAGAGTGGTGCACCATGGTACTGCTCCGTTTCAAATCCATGCACGTATTTCTAAAAGTCGTACGGCACTGTTTCGCCATTTCGGACGGATGTTGCACCTTGCACCGCGGATGTTGCACCCTTTATATATCGATTATTCGGACAGCCATAACTTCTGGCTCGTTTAGATTTACGGGAGCCATAACCTGTCAAAACGAAGGCCATGGTAAGTTCTACAGCTTTGACAGCTTTCAGCCGTCAACGGATAGATTAATGCCAGAAAAGGACAACCCGAATCTCACTCTGGGTTCGTAAGTTTCTACCCTTCGTTTTTTCGACACCGGATTTTTACGGTAAAACGGGATTACCGTGGCTCGTCTTCGATTTACCATCGCTGGAGAGTGGTGCACCATGGTAATGTTCCGTTTCAAATCCATGCATGCATTTGTAAAAGTCGTACGGCACTTTTTCGCCAATTCGGACGGATGTTGCACCTTGCACCGCGGATATTCCACGCTGTAGATATCGATTATTCGGACGGCCATAACTTCTGGCTCGTTAAGAGTTACGGGAGCCATAACCTGTCTAAACGAAGGCCACGGTGAGTTCTACGGCTTTGACCGCTTTCAGCCGTCAACGGATAGATTAATGCCCAAAAAGGACAACCCGAATCTCAATCGGGTCTCGTAGGTATTTTACCCTTCGTTTTTTCAACACCGGATTTTTATGGTAAAACGGGATTACCGTGCCTCGTCTTCGATTTACCATCGCTGGAGAGTGGTGCACCATGGTACTGTTCCATTTCAAATCTATGCACGCATTTCTAAAAGTCGTAAGGCACTGTTTCGCCATTTCGGACGGATGTTGCACCTTGCACCGCGGATGTTGCACCCTGTAGATATCGATTATTCGGACGGTCATAACTTCTGGCTCGTTTAGAGTTACGGGAGCCATAACCTGTCAAAACGAAGGCCACGATGAGTTCTACGGCTTTGACATCTTTCTGCCATCAACGGATAGATTAATGCCGAAAAAGGACAACCCGAATCTCAATCGGGTCTCGTAAGTTTTTTACCCTTCGTTTTTTCGACGTCGGATTTTTACGGTAAAACAGGATTACCGTGCCTCGCCTTCGATTTACCATCGCTGGAGAGTGGTGCACCATGGTAATGTTCCGTTTCAAATCCATGCACGTATTTCTAAAAGTCGTACGACACTGTTACGCCGTTTCGGACGGATGTTGCACCTTGCACCGCGGATGTTGCACCCTGCATATATCGATTATTCGGACAGGCATAACTTCTGGCTCGTTTCGATTTACGTGAGCCATAACCTGTCAAAACGAAGGCCACGGTGAGTTCTACAGCTTTGACAGCTTTCAGCCGTCAATGGATAGATTAATACCCGAAAAGGACAACCCAAATCACAATCGGGATTCGTTAGTTTTTTACCCTTCGTTTTTTTTGACACCGGATTTTTATGGTAAAACGGGATTACCTTGGCTCGTCTTCGATTCACCATCGCTGGAGAGTGGTGCACCATGGAACTGTTCCGTTTCAAATCCATGCACGCATTTCTAAAAGTCGTACGACACTGTTTCGCCATTTCGGACGGATGTTGCACCTTGCACCGCGGATGTTGCACCCTGTAGATATCGATTATTCGGACGGCCATAACTTCTGGCTCGTTTAGAGTTACGGGAACCAAACCCTGTCCAAACGAAGGTCACGATGAGTTTTACGGCTTTGACAGCTTTCAGCCGTCAACGGATAGATTAATGCCCAAAAAGGACAACCCGAATCTCAATCGGGTCTCGTAAGTTTTTTACCCTTCGTTTTTTCGACGCCGGATTTTTACGGTAAAACGGGTTAGTGTACCTCGTCTTCGATTTACCATCGATGGAGAATGGTGCACCATGGTACTGTTCCGTTTCGAATCCATGCACGCATTTCTAAAAGTCGTACGACACTGTTTCGCCATTTCAGACGGATGTTGCACCTTGCACCGCGGTTGTTGCACCCTGTAGATATCGATTATTCGGACGGCCATAACTTCTGGCTCGTTTAGAGTTACGAGAGTCATAACCTGTCAAAACAAAGGCCACAATGAGTTCTACGGCTTTGACAGCTTTCAGCCGTCAATAGATAGATTAAATCCCAAAAAGGACAACCCGAATCTCAATCGGGTTTCGTAAGTTTTTTACCCTTCGTTTTTTCGACACCGCATTTTTACGGTAAAATGGGATTACCGTGGCTCGTCTTCGATTTACCATCGCTGAAGAGTGGTGCACCATGGTACTGCTCCGTTTCAAATCCATGCACGTATTTCTAAAAGTCGTACGGCACTGTTTCGCCATTTCGGACAGATGTTGCACCTTGCATCGCGGATGTTGCACCCTGTATATATCGATTATTCGGACAGCCATAACTTCTGGCTCGTTTAGATTTACGGGAGCCATAACCTGTCAAAACCAAGGCCACGGTAAGTTCTACAGTTTTGACAGCTTTCAGCTGTCAACGGATAGATTAATGCTAGAAAAGGACAACCCGAATCTCAATCTGGGTTCGTAAGTTTTTACCTTTCGTTTTTTTGACACGTGGATTTTTACGGTAAAACGGGATTACCGTGGCTTGTCTTCGATTTACCATCACTGGAGAGTGGTGCACCATGGTAATGTTCCGTTTCAAATCCATGCACGCATTTCTAAAAGTCGTACGACACTTTTTGCCAATTCGGACGGATGTTGCACCTTGCACCGCGGATATTCCACGCTGTAGATATAGATTATTCGGACGGCCATAACTTCTGGCTCGTTTATAGTTGCGGGAGCCATAACCTGTCTAAACGAAGGCCACGTTGAGTTCTACGGCTTTGACCGCTTTCAGCCTTCAACGGATAGATTAATGCCCAAAAAGGACAACCCGAATCTCAATCGGGTCTCGTAAGTTTTTTACCCTTCGTTTTTTCGACACCGGATTTTTATGGTAAAACGGGATTACGGTGCCTCGTCTTCGATTTACCATCGCTGGAGAGTGGTGCACCATGGTACTGTTCCATTTCAAATCCATGCACGCATTTCTAAAAGTCGTAAGGCACTGTTTCGCCATTTCGGACGGATGTTGCACCTTGCACCGCGGATTTTGCACCCTGTAGATATCGATTATTCGGACGGTCATAACTTCTGGCTCGTTTAGAGTTACGGAGCCATAACCTGTCAAAACAAAGGCTACGATGAGTTCTACGGCTTTGACATCTTTCAGCCATCAACGGATAGATTAATGCCGAAAAAGGACAACCCGAATCTCAATCGGGTCTCGTAAGTTTTTTACCCTTCGTTTTTTCGACGCCGGATTTTTACGGTAAAACAGGATTACGGTGCCTCGCCTTCGATTTACCATCGATGGAGAGTGGTGCACCATGGTAATGTTTCGTTTCAAATCCATGCACGTATTTCTAAAAGTCGTACGACACTGTTACGCCGTTTCGGACGGATGTTGCACCTTGCACCGCGGATGTTGCACCCTGTATATATCGATTATTCGGACAGGCATAACTTCTGGCTCGTTTAGATTTACGGGAGCCATAACCTGTCAAAACGAAGGCCATGGTGAGTTCTACATTTTTGACAGCTTTCAGCCGTCAATGGATAGATTAATGCCCGAAAAGGACAACCCGAATCTCAATCGGGATTCGTTAGTTTTTTACCCTTCGTTTTTTTGACACCGGATTTTTACGGTAAAACGGGATTACCTTGGCTCGTCTTCGATTCACCATCGCTGGAGAGTGGTGCACCATGGGACTATTCCGTTTCAAATCCATGCACGCATTTCTAAAAGTCGTACGACACTGTTTCGCCATTTCGGACGGATGTTGCACCTTGCACCGCGGATGTTGCACCCTGTAGATATCGATTATTCGGACGGTCATAACTTTTGGCTCGTTTAGAGTTACGGGAGCCATAACCTGTCAAAACGAAGGCCACGATGAGTTATACGGCTTTGACATATTTCAGCCGTCAACGGATAGAATAATGCCCAAAAAGGACAACCCGAATCTCAATCGGGTCTCGTAGGTTTTTTACCCTACGTTTTTTCGACACCGGATTTTTACGGTAAAACGGGATTACCGTGCCTCGCCTTCGATTTACCATCGCTGGAGAGTGATGCACCATGGTACTGTTTCGTTTCAAATCCATGCATTCTTTTCTAAAAGTCGTACGGCACTGTTTCGCCATTTCAGACGGACGTTGCACCTTGCACCGCGGATGTTGCACCCTGTAGATATCGATTATTCGGACGGCCATAACTTCTGGGTCGTTTAGAGTTACGGGAGTCATAACCTGTCAAAAAGAAGGCCACAATGAGTTCTACGGCTTTGACAGCTTTCAGCCGTCAACGGATAGATTAAATCCCAAAAAGGACAACCCGAATCTCAATCGGGTCTCGTAAGTTTTTTACCCTTCGTTATTTCGACACCGAATTTTTACGGTAAAACGGGATTACCGTGCCTCGTCTTCGATTTACCATCGCTCGAGAGTGGTGCACCATGGTACTGTTCTGTTTCAAATCCATGCACGCATTTCTAAAAGTCGTACGACACTGTTTCGCCATTTCGGACGGATGTTGCACCTTGCACCGCGGATGTCGCATCCTGTAGATATCGATTATTCGGACGGGCACAACTTCTGGCTCGTTTAGAGTAACGGGAGCCATAACCAGTCAAAACGAAGGCCACAATGAGTTCTACTGCTTTGACAGCTTTCAGCCGTCAACGGATAGATTAATGCCCAAAAAGGACAACCCGAATCTCAATCGAGTCTCGTAAGTTTTTTACCCTTCGTTTTTTCGACACCGGATTTTTACGGAAAACGGAATTACCGTGCCTCGCCTTCGATTTACCATCGCTGGAGAATGGTGCACCATGGTAATGTTCCGTTTCGAATCCATGCACGCATTTCTAAAAGTCGTACGGCACTGTTTCGCCATTTCGGACGTATGTTGCACCTTGCACCGCAGATGCTGCACCCTGTAGATATCGATTATTCGGACGGTCCTAACTTCTGGCTCGTTTAGATTTACGGGAGCCATAACCTATCAAAACGAAGGCCATGGTGAGTTCTACAGCTCTGAAATCTTCTAACCGTCAACGGATAGATTTATGCCCGAAAAGGACAACCCGAATCTCAATCGGGGTTCGTATGTTTTTTACCCTTCATTTTTTCGACACCAGATTTTTACGGTAAAACGGGATTACCGTGGCTCATCTTCGATTTACCATCGCTAGAGAGTGGTGCACCATGGTACTGCTCCGTTTCAAATCCATGCACGTATTTCTAAAAGTCGTACGGCACTGTTACGCCATTTCAGACGGATGTTGCACCTTGCACCGCGGATGTCGCACCCTGTATATATCGATTATTCGGACGGTCATAACTTCTGGCTCGTTTAGAGTTACGGGAGCCATAACCTGTCAAAACGAAGGCTACGATGAGTTCTCAATCGGGTCTCGTAAGTTTTTTACCCTTCGTTTTTTCGACACCGGATTTTTATGGTAAAACGGGATTACGGTGCCTCGTCTTCGATTTACCATCGCTGGAGAGTGGTGCACCATGGTACCGTTCCATTTCAAATCCATGCACGCATTTCTAAAAGTCGTAAGGCACTGTTTCGCCATTTCGGACGGATGTTGCACCTTGCACCGTGGATGTTGCACCCTGTAGATATCGATTATTCGGACGGTCATAACTTCTGGCTCGTTTAGAGTTACGGGAGCCATAACCTGTCAAAACGAAGGCTACGATGAGTTCTACGGCTTTGACATTTTTCAGCCATCAACGGATAGATTAATGCCCAAAAAGGACAACCCGAATCTCAATCGGGTCTCGTAAGTTTTTTACCCTTCGTTTTTTCGACGTCGGATTTTTACGGTAAAACAGGATTACCGTGCCTCGCCTTCGATTTACCATCGATGGAGAGTGGTGCACCATGGTAATGTTCCGTTTCAAATCCATGCACGTATTTCTAAAAGTCGTATGGCACTGTTACGCCGTTTCGGACGGATGCTGCACCTTGCACCGCGGATGTTGCACCCTGTATATATCGATTATTCGGACAGGCATAACTTCTGGCTCGTTTAGATTTACGGGAGCCATAACCTGTCAAAACGAAGGCCACGGTGAGTTCTACAGCTTTGACAGCTTTCAGCCGTCAATGGATAGATTAATGCTCGAAAAGGACAACCCGAATCTCAATCGGGATTCGTTAGTTTTTTACCCTTCGTTTTTTTGACACCGCATTTTTACGGTAAAACGGGATTACCTTGGCTCGTCTTAGATTCACCATCGCTGGAGAGTGGTGCACCATGGGACTGTTCCGTTTCAAATCCATGCACGCATTTCTAAAAGTCGTACGACACTGTTTCGCCATTTCGGACGGATGTTGCACCTTGCACCGCGGATGTTGCACCCTGTAGATATCGATTATTCGGACGGTCATAACTTTTGGCTCGTTTAGAGTTACGGGAGCCATAACCTGTCAAAACGAAGGTCACGATGAGTTATACGGCTTTGACATATTTCAGCCGTCAATGGATAGAATAATGCCCAAAAAGGACAACCCGAATCTCAATCGGGTCTCGTAAGTTTTTTACCCTACGTTTTTTCGACACCGGATTTTTACGGTAAAACGGGATTACCGTGCCTCGCCTTCGATTTACCATCGCTGGAGAGTGATGCACCATGGTACTGTTTCGTTTCAAATCCATGCATTCTTTTCTAAAAGTCGTACGGCACTGTTTCGCCATTTCAGACGGACGTTGCACCTTGCACCGCGGATGTTGCACCCTGTAGATATCGATTATTCGGACTGCCATAACTTCTGGGTCGTTTAGAGTTACGGGAGTCATAACCTGTCAAAACGAAGGCCACAATGAGTTCTACGGCTTTGACAGCTTTCAGCCGTCAACAGATAGATTAAATGCCAAAAAGGACAACCCGAATCTCAATCGGGTCTCGTAAGTTTTTTACCCTTCGTTATTTCGACACCGGATTTTTACGGTAAAACGGGATTACCGTGCCTCGTCTTCGATTTACCATCGCTTGAGAGTGGTGCACCATGGTACTGTTCTGTTTCAAATCCATGCACACATTTCTAAAAGTCGTACGACACTGTTTCGCCATTTCGGATGGATGTTGCACCTTGCACCGCGGATGTCGCACCCTGTAGATATCGATTATTCGGACGGGCATAACTTCTGGCTCGTTTAGAGTAACGGGAGCCATAACAAGTCAAAACGAAGGCCACAATGAGTTCTACAGCTTTGACAGCTTTCAGCCGTCAACGGATAGATTAATGCCCAAAAAGGACAACCCGAATCTCAATCGAGTCTCGTAAGTTTTTTACCCTTCGTTTTTTCGACACCGGATTTTTACGGTAAAACGGGATTACCGTGCCTCGCCTTCGATTTACCATCGCTGGAGAGTGATGCACCATGGGACTGTTCCGTTTCAAATCCATGCACGCATTTCTAAAAGTCGTACGACACTGTTTCGCCATTTCGGACGTATGTTGCGCCTTGCACCGCAGATGCTGCACCC
Source organism: Allium cepa (assembly GCA_030765085.1). Lineage (NCBI taxonomy): Eukaryota > Viridiplantae > Streptophyta > Magnoliopsida > Asparagales > Amaryllidaceae > Allium > Allium cepa. Next base: position 250,446,157 of record CM060930.1, read on the forward strand.
TGTAGATATCGATTATTCGGACGGTCATAACTTCTGGCTCGTCTAGATTTACGGGAGCCATAACCTATCAAAACGAAGGCCACGGTGAGTTCTACAGCTTTGAAATCTTCTAACCGTCAACGGGTAGATTTATGCCCGAAAAGGACAACCCGAATCTCAATCGGGATTCGTAAGTTTTTTACCCTTCGTTTTTTCGACACCGGATTTTTACGGTAAAATGGGATTACCGTGGCTCGTCTTCGATTTACCATCGCTGAAGAGTGGTGCACCATGGTACTGCTCCGTTTCAAATCCATGCACGTATTTCTAAAAGTCGTACGGCACATTTTCGCCATTTCGGACGGATGTTGCACCTTGCACCGCGGATGTTGCACCCTGTATATATCGGTTATTCGGACAGCCATAACTTCTGGCTCGTTTAGATTTACGGGAGCCATAACCTATCAAAACCAAGGCCACGGTAAGTTCTACAGCTTTGACAGCTTTCAGCTGTCAACGGATAGATTAATGCCAGAAAAGGACAACCCGAATCTCAATCTGGGTTCGTAAGTTTTTACCCTTCGTTTTTTCGACACCGGATTTTTACGGTAAAACGGGATTACCGTGGCTCGTCTTCGATTTACCATCGCTGGAGAGTGGTGCACCATGGTAATGTTCCATTTCAAATCCATGCACGCATTTCTAAAAGTCGTACGGCACTTTTTGCCAATTCGGACGGATGTTGCATCTTGCACCGCGGATATTCCACGCTGTAGATATAGATTATTCGGACGGCCATAACTTCTGGCTCATTTATAGTTGCGGGAGCCATAACCTGTCTAAACGAAGGCCACGTTGAGTTCTACGGCTTTGACCGCTTTCAGCCTTCAACAGATAGATTAATGCCCAAAAAGGACAACCCGAATCTCAATCGGGTCTCGTAAGTTTTTTACCCTTCGTTTTTTCGACAACGGATTTTTATGGTAAAACGGGATTACGGTGCCTCGTCTTCGATTTACCATCGCTGGAGAGTGGTGCACCATGGTACTGTTCCATTTCAAATCCATGCACGCATTTCTAAAAGTCGTAAGGCACTGTTTCGCCATTTCGGACGGATGTTGCACCTTGCACCGCGGATGTTGCACCCTGTAGATATCGATTATTCGGACGGTCATAACTTTTGGCTCGTTTAGAGTTACGGGAGCCATAACCTGTCAAAACGAAGGCTACGATGAGTTCTACGGCTTTGACATTTTTCAGCCATCAACGGATAGATTAACGCCCAAAAAGGACAACCCGAATCTCAATCGGGTCTCGTAAGTTTTTTACCCTTCGTTTTTTCGACGTCGGATTTTTACGGTAAAACAGGATTACCGTGCCTCGCCTTCGATTTACCATCGATGGAGAGTGGTGCACCATGGTAATGTTCCGTTTCAAATCCATGCACGTATTTCTAAAAGTCGTACGGCACTGTTACGCCGTTTCGGACGGATGCTGCACCTTGCACCGCGGATGTTGCACCCTGTATATATCGATTATTCGGACAGGCATAACTTCTGGCTCGTTTAGATTTACGGGAGCCATAACCTGTCAAAACGAAGGCCACGGTGAGTTCTACAGCTTTGATAGCTTTCAGCCGTCAATGGATAGATTAATGCCCGAAAAGGACAACCCGAATCTCAATCGGGATTCGTTAGTTTTTTACCCTTCGTTTTTTTGACACCGGATTTTTACGGTAAAACGGGATTACCTTGGCTCGTCTTAGATTCACCATCGCTGGAGAGTGGTGCACCATGGGACTGTTCCGTTTCAAATCCATGCACGCATTTCTAAAAGTCGTACGACACTGTTTCGCCATTTCGGACGGATGTTGCACCTTGCACCGCGGATGTTGCACCCTGTAGATATCGATTATTCGGACGGTCATAACTTCTGGCTCGTTTAGAGTTACGGGAGCCATAACCTGTCAAAACGAAGGCCACGATGAGTTATACGGCTTTGACATATTTCAGCCGTCAATGGATAGAATAATGCCCAAAAAGGACAACCCGAATCTCAATCGGGTCTCGTAAGTTTTTTACCCTACGTTTTTTCGACACCAGATTTTTACGGTAAAACGGGATTACCGTGCCTCGCCTTCGATTTACCATCGCTGGAGAGTGATGCACCATGGTACTGTTTCGTTTCAAATCCATGCATTCTTTTCTAAAAGTCGTACGACACTGTTTCGCCATTTCAGACGGACGTTGCACCTTGCACCGCGGATGTTGCACCCTGTAGATATCGATTATTCGGACTGCCATAACTTCTGGGTCGTTTAGAGTTACGGGAGTCATAACCTGTCAAAACGAAGGCCACAATGAGTTCTACGGCTTTGACAGCTTTCAGCCGTCAACGGATAGATTAAATGCCAAAAAGGACAACCCGAATCTCAATCGGGTCTCGTAAGTTTTTTACCCTTCGTTATTTCGACACCGGATTTTTACGGTAAAACGGGATTACCGTGCCTCGTCTTCGATTTACCATCGCTTGAGAGTGGTGCACCATGGTACTGTTCTGTTTCAAATCCATGCACACATTTCTAAAAGTCGTACGACACTGTTTCGCCATTTCGGATGGATGTTGCACCTTGCACCGCGGATGTCGCACCCTGTAGATATCGATTATTCGGACGGGCATAACTTCTGGCTCGTTTAGAGTAACGGGAGCCATAACAAGTCAAAACGAAGGCCACAATGAGTTCTACAGCTTTGACAGCTTTCAGCCGTCAACGGATAGATTAATGCCCAAAAAGGACAACCCGAATCTCAATCGAGTCTCGTAAGTTTTTTACCCTTCGTTTTTTCGACACCGGATTTTTACGGTAAAACGGGATTACCGTGCCTCGCCTTCGATTTACCATCGCTGGAGAGTGATGCACCATGGGACTGTTCCGTTTCAAATCCATGCACGCATTTCTAAAAGTCGTACGACACTGTTTCGCCATTTCGGACGTATGTTGCGCCTTGCACCGCAGATGCTGCACCCTGTAGATATCGATTATTCGGACGGTCATAACTTCTGGCTCGTCTAGATTTACGGGAGCCATAACCTATCAAAACGAAGGCCACGGTGAGTTCTACAGCTTTGAAATCTTCTAACCGTCAACGGGTAGATTTATGCCCGAAAAGGACAACCCGAATCTCAATCGGGATTCGTAAGTTTTTTACCCTTCGTTTTTTCGACACCGGATTTTTACGGTAAAATGGGATTACCGTGGCTCGTCTTCGATTTACCATCGCTGAAGAGTGGTGCACCATGGTACTGCTCCGTTTCAAATCCATGCACGTATTTCTAAAAGTCGTACGGCACATTTTCGCCATTTCGGACGGATGTTGCACCTTGCACCGCGGATGTTGCACCCTGTATATATCGGTTATTCGGACAGCCATAACTTCTGGCTCGTTTAGATTTACGGGAGCCATAACCTATCAAAACCAAGGCCACGGTAAGTTCTACAGCTTTGACAGCTTTCAGCTGTCAACGGATAGATTAATGCCAGAAAAGGACAACCCGAATCTCAATCTGGGTTCGTAAGTTTTTACCCTTCGTTTTTTCGACACCGGATTTTTACGGTAAAACGGGATTACCGTGGCTCGTCTTCGATTTACCATCGCTGGAGAGTGGTGCACCATGGTAATGTTCCATTTCAAATCCATGCACGCATTTCTAAAAGTCGTACGACACTTTTTGCCAATTCGGACGGATGTTGCATCTTGCACCGCGGATATTCCACGCTGTAGATATAGATTATTCGGACGGCCATAACTTCTGGCTCATTTATAGTTGCGGGAGCCATAACCTGTCTAAACGAAGGCCACGTTGAGTTCTACGGCTTTGACCGCTTTCAGCCTTCAACAGATAGATTAATGCCCAAAAAGGACAACCCGAATCTCAATCGGGTCTCGTAAGTTTTTTACCCTTCGTTTTTTCGACAACGGATTTTTATGGTAAAACGGGATTACGGTGCCTCGTCTTCGATTTACCATCGCTGGAGAGTGGTGCACCATGGTACTGTTCCATTTCAAATCCATGCACGCATTTCTAAAAGTCGTAAGGCACTGTTTCGCCATTTCGGACGGATGTTGCACCTTGCACCGCGGATGTTGCACCCTGTAGATATCGATTATTCGGACGGTCATAACTTTTGGCTCGTTTAGAGTTACGGGAGCCATAACCTGTCAAAACGAAGGCTACGATGAGTTCTACGGCTTTGACATTTTTCAGCCATCAACGGATAGATTAACGCCCAAAAAGGACAACCCGAATCTCAATCGGGTCTCGTAAGTTTTTTACCCTTCGTTTTTTCGACGTCGGATTTTTACGGTAAAACAGGATTACCGTGCCTCGCCTTCGATTTACCATCGATGGAGAGTGGTGCACCATGGTAATGTTCCGTTTCAAATCCATGCACGTATTTCTAAAAGTCGTACGGCACTGTTACGCCGTTTCGGACGGATGCTGCACCTTGCACCGCGGATGTTGCACCCTGTATATATCGATTATTCGGACAGGCATAACTTCTGGCTCGTTTAGATTTACGGGAGCCATAACCTGTCAAAACGAAGGCCACGGTGAGTTCTACAGCTTTGATAGCTTTCAGCCGTCAATGGATAGATTAATGCCCGAAAAGGACAACCCGAATCTCAATCGGGATTCGTTAGTTTTTTACCCTTCGTTTTTTTGACACCGGATTTTTACGGTAAAACGGGATTACCTTGGCTCGTCTTAGATTCACCATCGCTGGAGAGTGGTGCACCATGGGACTGTTCCGTTTCAAATCCATGCACGCATTTCTAAAAGTCGTACGACACTGTTTCGCCATTTCGGACGGATGTTGCACCTTGCACCGCGGATGTTGCACCCTGTAGATATCGATTATTCGGACGGTCATAACTTTTGGCTCGTTTAGAGTTACGGGAGCCATAACCTGTCAAAACGAAGGCCACGATGAGTTATACGGCTTTGACATATTTCAGCCGTCAATGGATAGAATAATGCCCAAAAAGGACAACCCGAATCTCAATCGGGTCTCGTAAGTTTTTTACCCTACGTTTTTTCGACACCAGATTTTTACGGTAAAACGGGATTACCGTGCCTCGCCTTCGATTTACCATCGCTGGAGAGTGATGCACCATGGTACTGTTTCGTTTCAAATCCATGCATTCTTTTCTAAAAGTCGTACGACACTGTTTCGCCATTTCAGACGGACGTTGCACCTTGCACCGCGGATGTTGCACCCTGTAGATATCGATTATTCGGACTGCCATAACTTCTGGGTCGTTTAGAGTTACGGGAGTCATAACCTGTCAAAACGAAGGCCACAATGAGTTCTACGGCTTTGACAGCTTTCAGCCGTCAACGGATAGATTAAATGCCAAAAAGGACAACCCGAATCTCAATCGGGTCTCGTAAGTTTTTTACCCTTCGTTATTTCGACACCGGATTTTTACGGTAAAACGGGATTACCGTGCCTCGTCTTCGATTTACCATCGCTTGAGAGTGGTGCACCATGGTACTGTTCTGTTTCAAATCCATGCACGCATTTCTAAAAGTCGTACGACACTGTTTCGCCATTTCGGATGGATGTTGCACCTTGCACCGCGGATGTCGCACCCTGTAGATATCGATTATTCGGACGGGCATAACTTATGGCTCGTTTAGAGTAACGGGAGCCATAACAAGTCAAAACGAAGGCCACAATGAGTTCTACAGCTTTGACAGCTTTCAGCCGTCAACGGATAGATTAATGCCCAAAAAGGACAACCCGAATCTCAATCGAGTCTCGTAAGTTTTTTACCCTTCGTTTTTTCGACACCGGATTTTTACGGTAAAACGGGATTACCGTGCCTCGCCTTCGATTTACCATCGCTGGAGAGTGATGCACCATGGGACTGTTCCGTTTCAAATCCATGCACGCATTTCTAAAAGTCGTACGACATTGTTTCGCCATTTCGGACGTAGGTTGCGCCTTGCACCGCAGATGCTGCACCCTGTAGATATCGATTATTCGGACGGTCATAACTTCTGGCTCGTTTAGATTTACGGGAGCCATAACCTATCAAAACGAAGGCCACGGTGAGTTCTACAGCTTTGAAATCTTCTAACCGTCAACGGGTAGATTTATGCCCGAAAAGGACAACCCGAATCTCAATCGGGGTTCGTATGTTTTTTACCCTTCGTTTTTTCGACACCGGATTTTTACGGTAAAACGGGATTACCGTGGCTCGTCTTCGATTTACCATCGCTGGAGCGTGGTGCACCATGGTACTGCTCCGTTTCAAATCCATGCACGTATTTCTAAAAGTCGTACGGCACTGTTTCGCCATTTCAGACGGATGTTGCACCTTGCACCGCGGATGTTGCACCCTGTATATATCGATTATTCGGACAGCCATAACTTCTGGCTCGTTTAGATTTACGGGAGCCATAACCTGTCAAAACGAAGGCCACGGTAAGTTCTACAGCTTTGACAGCTTTCAGCCGTCAACGGATAGATTAATGCCAGAAAAGGACAACCCGAATCTCAATCTGGGTTCGTAAGTTTTTACCCTTCGTTTTTTCGACACCGGATTTTTACGGTAAAACGGGATTACCATGGCTCGTCTTCGATTTACCATCGCTGGAGAGTGGTGCACCATGGTAATGTTCCGTTTCAAATCCATGCATGCATTTGTAAAAGTCGTACGACACTTTTTCGCCAATTCGGACGGATGTTGCACCTTGCACCGCGGATATTCCACGCCGTAGATATCGATTATTCGGACGGCCATAACTTCTGGCTCGTTTAGAGTTACGGGAGCCATAACCTGTCTAAATGAAGGCCACGGTGAGTTCTACAGCTTTGACCGCTTTCAGCCGTCAACGGATAGATTAATGCCCAAAAAGGACAACCCGAATCTCAATCGGGTCTCGTAAGTATTTTACCCTTCGTTTTTTCGACACCGGATTTTTATGGTAAAACGGGATTACCGTGCCTCGTCTTCGATATACCATCGCTGGAGAATGGAGCACCATGGTACTGTTCCATTTCAAATCCATGCACGCATTTCTAAAAGTCGTAAGGCACTGTTTCGCCATTTCGGAGGGATGTTGCACCTTGCATGCGGATGTTGCACCCTGTAGATATCGATTATTCGGACGGCCATAACTTCTGGCTCGTTTAGAGTTACGGGAGCTATAACCTGTCAAAACGAAGGAAACGATGAGCTCTACGGCTTTGACAGCTTCCAGCCGTCAACGGATAGATTAATGCTCGAAAAGGACAACCCGAATCTCAATCGAGTCTCGTAAGTTTTTTACCCTTCGTTTTTTCGACACCGGATTTTTACGGTAAAACGGGATTACCGTGCCTCGCCTTCGATTTACCATCGTGGAGAGTGGTGCACCATGGCACTGTTCCGTTTCAAATCCATGCACGCATTTCTAAAAGTCGTACGACACTGTTTCGCCATTTCGGACGGATGTTGCACCTTGCACCGCGGAAGTTGCACCCTGTATATATCGATTATTCGAACGGCAATAACTTCTGGCTCGTTTAGAGTTACGGGCGCCATAACCTGTCAAAACGAAGGCCACGATGAGTTCTACGGCTTTGACAGCTTTCAGCCGTCAACGGATAGATTAATGCCCAAAAAGGACAACCCGAATCTCAATCGGGTCTCGTAAGTTTTTTACCCTTCGTTTTTTCAACAACGGATTTTTACGGTAAAACGAGATTACCGTGCCTCGTATTCGATTTACCATCGCTGGAGAGTGGTGCACCATGGTACTATTTCGTTTCAAATCCATGCACGCATTTCTAAAAGTCGTACGACACTGTTTCGCCATTTCGGACGGATGTTGCACCTGTCACCGCCGATGTTGCATCCTGTAGATATCTATTATTCGGACGGCCATAACTTCTGGCTCGTTTAGAGTTATGGGAGCCATAACCTGTCTAAACGAAGGCCACGATGAGTTCTACGGCGTTGATAGCTTTCAAACGTCGACGGATAGATTAATGCCCAAAAAGGACAACTCGAATCTCAATCGGGTCTCGTAAGTTTTTTACCCTTCGTTTTTTCAACACCGGATTTTTATGGTAAAACGGGATTACCGTGCCTCGTCTTCGATTTACCATCGCTGGAGAGTGGTGCACCATGGTACTGTTCCATTTCAAATCCATGCACGCATTTCTAAAAGTCGTAAGGTACTGTTTCGCCATTTCGGACGGATGTTGTACCTTGCACCGCGGATGTTGCACCCTGTAGATATCGACTATTCGGACGGCCATAACTTCTGGCTCGTTTAGAGTTACGGGAGCCATAACGTGTCAAAACGAAGGAAACGATGAGTTCTACTGCTTTGACAGCTTTCAGCCGTCAACGGATAAATTAATGCCCGAAAAGGACAACCCGAATCTCAATCGAGTCTCGTAAGTTTTTTACCCTTCGTTTTTTCGACACCGGATTTTTACGGTAAAACGGGATTACCGTCCCTCGCCTTCGATTTACCATCGCTGGAGAGTGGTGCACCATGGCACTGTTCCGTTTCAAATCCATGCACGCATTTATAAAAGTCGTACGGCACTGTTTCGCCATTTCGGACGGATGTTGCACCTTACACCACGGAAGTTGCACCCTGTATATATCGATTATTCAAACGGCAATAACTTCTGGCTCGTTTAGAGTTACGGGCGCTATAACCTGTCAAAACGAAGGCCACGATGAGTTCTACGGCTTTGACAGCTTTCAGTCGTCAACGGTTAGATTAATGCCCAAAAAGGACAACCCGAATCTCAATCGGGTCTCGTAAGTTTTTTACCCTTCGTTTTTTCGACAACGGATTTTTACGGTAAAACGAGATTACCGTGCTTCGTATTCGATTTACCATCGCTGGAGAGTGGTGCACCATGGTACTGTTCCGTTTCAAATCCATGCACGCATTTCTAAAAGTCGTACGACACTGTTTCTCCATTTCGGACGGATGTTGCACCTTGAACCGCGGATGTTGCATCCTGTAGATATCTATTATTCGGACGGGCATAACTTCTGACTGGTTTAGAGTAACGGGAGCCATAACCTGTCAAAACGAAGACCACGATGAGTTCTACGGCTTTGATAGCTTTCAACCGTCGACGGATAGATTAATGCCCAAAAATGACATCCCGAATCTCAATCGAGTCTCATAAGTTTTTTACCCTTCGTTTTTTCGACACCGGATTTTTACGGTAAAACGGGATTACCGTGGCTCGTCTTCGATTTACCATCGCTGGAGAGTGGTGCACCATGGTAATGTTCCGTTTTGAATCCATGCACGCATTTCTAAAAGTCGTACGGCACTTTTTCGCCAATTCGGACGGATATTGCACCTTGCACCGCGGATATTCCACGCCGTAGATATCAATTATTCGGACGGCCATAACTTCTGGCTCGTTTAGAGTTAAGGGAGCCATAACCTGTCTAAACGAAGGCCATGGTGAGTTCTACGGCTTTGACTGCTTTCAGCCGTCAACGGATAGATTAATGCCCAAAAAGGACAACCCGAATCTCAATCGGGTCTCGTAAGTTTTTTACCCTTCGTTTTTTCAACACCGGATTTTTATGGTAAAACGGGATTACCATGCCTTGTCTTTGATTTACCATCGCTGGAGAGTGGTGCACCATGGTACTGTTCATTTCAAATCCATGCACGCATTTGTAAAAGTCGTAAGGCACTGTTTCGCCATTTCGGACGGATGTTGCACCTTGCACCGCGGATGTTGCACCCTGTAGATATCGATTATTCGGACAGCCATAACTTCTGGCTCGTTTAGAGTTACGGGAGCCATAACCTGTCAAAACGAAGGAAACGATGAGTTCTACGGCTTTAATAGCTTTCAGCCGTCAACGGATAGATTACTGCCCGAAAAGGACAACCCGAATCTCAGTCGAGTCTCGTAAGTTTTTTACCCTTCGTTTTTTCGACACCGGATTTTTACGGTAAAACGGGATTACCGTGCCTCGCCTTCGATTTACCATCGCTGGAGAGTGGTGCACCATGGCACTGTTCCATTTCAAATCCATGCACGCATTTCTAAAAGTCGTACGGCACTGTTTCGCCATTTCGGAAGGATGTTGCACCTTGCACCGCGGAAGTTGCACCCTGTATATATCGATTATTCGAACGGCAATAACTTCTTGCTCGTTTAGAGTTACGGGCGCCATAACCTGTCAAAACGAAGGCCACGATGAGTTCTACGGCTTTGACAGCTTTCAGCCGTCAACGGATAGATTAATGGCCAAAAAGGACAACCCGAATCTCAATCGGGTCTCGTAAGTTTTTTACCCTTCGTTTTTTCGACAACGGATTTTTACGGTAAAACGAGATTACCGTGCTTCATATTCGATTTACCATCGCTGGAGAGTGGTGCACCATGGTACTGTTCCGTTTCAAATCCATGCACGCATTTCTAAAAGTCGTACGACACTGTTTCGCCATTTCGGACGGATGTTGCATCTTGCACCGCGGATGTTGCATCCAATAGATATCTATTATTCGGACGGGCATAACTTCTGGCTCGTTTAGAGTAACGGGAGCCATAACCTGTCAAAACGAAGGCCACGATGAGTTCTACGGCTTTGATAGCTTTCAACCGTCGACGGATAGATTAATGCCTAAAAAGGACAACCCGAATCTCAATCGAGTCTCGTAAGTTTTTTACCCTTCGTTTTTTCGACACCGGATTTTTACGGTAAAACGGGATTACCGTGGCTCGTCTTCGATTTTCCATCGCTGGAGAGTGGTGCACCATGGTAATGTTCCGTTTCGAATCCATGCACGCATTTCTAAAAGTCGTACGGCACTTTTTCGCCAATTCGGACGGATGTTGCACCTTGCACCGCGGATATTCCACGCTGTAGATATCAATTATTCGGATGACCATAACTTCTGGCTCGTTTAGAGTTACGGGAGCCATAACCTGTCTAAACGAAGGCCACGGTGAGTTCTACGGCTTTGACCGCTTTCAGCCGTCAACGGATAGATTAATGCCCAAAAAGGACAACCCGAATCTCAATCGGGTCTCGTAAGTTTTTTACCCTTCGTTTTTTCAACACCGGATTTTTATGGTAAAACGGGATTACCGTGCCTCGTCTTCGATTTACCATCGCTGGAGAGCGGTGCATTATGGTACTGTTCCATTTCAAATCCATGCACGCATTTCTAAAAGTCGTAAGGCACTGTTTCGCCATTTCGGACGGATGTTGCACCTTGCACCGCGGATGTTGCACCCTGTAGATATCGATAATTCGGACGGCCATCACTTCTGGCTCGTTTAGAGTTACGGGAGCCATAACCTGTCAAAACGAAGGAAACTATGAGTTCTATGGCTTTGACAGCTTTCGGCCATCAACGGATAGATTAATGCCCGAAAAGGACAACCCGAATCTCAATCGAGTCTCGTAAGTTTTTTACCCTTCGTTTTTTCGACACAGAATTTTTACGGTAAAACGGGATTACCGTGCCTCGCCTTCGATTTACCATCGCTGGAGAGTGGTGCACCATGGCACTGTTCCGTTTCAAATCCATGCACGCATTTCTAAAAGTCGTACGGCACTGTTTCGCCATTTCGGACGGATTTTGCACCTTGCACCGCGGAAGTTGCACCCTGTATATATCGATTATTCGAACGGCAATAACTTCTGGCTCGTTTAGAGTTACGGGCGCCATAACCTGTCAAAACGAAGGCCACGATGAGTTCTACGGCTTTGACAGCTTTCAACTGTCAACGGATCGATTAATACCCAAAAAGGACAACCCGAATCTCAATCGGGTCTCGTAAGTTTTTTACCCTTCGTTTTTTCGACAACGGATTTTTACGGTAAAACGAGATTACCATACCTCGTATTCGATTTACCATCGCTGGAGAGTGGTGCACCATGGTACTGTTTCATTTCAAATCCATGCACGCATTTCTAAAAGTCGTACGACACTGTTTCGCCATTTCGGACGGATGTTGCACCTTGCACCGCCGATGTTGCATCCTGTAGATATCTATTATTCGGATGGGCATAACTTATGGCTCGTTTAGAGTAACGGGAGCCATAACCTGTCAAAACGAAGGCCACGATGAGTTCTACGGCGTTGATAGCTTTCAACCGTCGACGGATAGATTAATGCCCAAAAAGGACAACCCGAATCTCAATCGAGTCTCGCAAGTTTTTTACCCTTCTTTTTTCGACACCGGATTTTTACGGTAAAACGGGATTACCGTGGCTCGTCTTCGATTTACCATCGCTGGAGAGTGGTGCACCATGGTAATATTCCGTTTCGAATCCATGCACGCATTTCTAATAGTCGTACGGCACTTTTTCGCCAATTCGGATGGATGTTGCATCTTGCACCGCGGATATTCCACGCTGTAGATATCAATTATTCGGACGGCCATAACTTCTGGCTCGTTTAGAGTTACGGGAGCCATAACCTATCTAAACGAAGTCCACGGTGAGTTCTATGGCTTTGACCGCTTTCAGCCGTCAACGGATAGATTAATGCCCAAAAAGGACAACCCGAATCTCAATCGGGTCTCGTAAGTTTTTTACCCTTCGTTTTTTCAACACCGGATTTTTATGGTAAAACTGGATTACCGTGCCTCGTCTTCGATTTACCATCGCTGGAGAGTGGTGCACCATGGTACTGTTCCATTTCAAATCCATGCAAGCATTTCTAAAAGTCGTAAGGCACTGTTTCGCCATTTCGGACGGATGTTGCACCTTGCACCGCGGATGTTGCACCCTGTAGATATCGATTATTCGGACGGCCATAACTTCTGGCTCGTTTAGAGTTACGGGAGCCATAACCTGTCAAAACGAAGGAAACGATGAGTTCTACGGCTTTGACAGCTTTCAGCCGTCAACGGATAGATTAATGCCCGAAAAGGACAACTCGAATCTCAATCGAGTCTCGTAAGTTTTTTACCCATCGTTTTTTCGACACCGGATTTTTACGGTAAAACGGGATTACCGTCCCTCGCCTTCGATTTACCATCGCTGGAGAGTGGTGCACCATGGCACTGTTCCATTTCAAATCCATGCACGCATTTATAAAAGTCGTACGGCACTGTTTCGCCATTTCGGACGGATGTTGCACCTTGCACCGCGGAATTCGCACCCTGTATATATCGATTATTCGAACGGCAATAACTTCTGGCTCGTTTAGAGTTACGGGCGCCATAACCTGTCAAAACGAAGGCCACGATGAGTTCTACGGCTTTGACAGCTTTCGGTCGTCAACGGTTAGATTAATGCCCAAAAAGGACAACCCGAATCTCAATCGGGTCTCGTAAGTATTTTACCCTTCGTTTTTTCGACAACGGATTTTTACGGTATAACGAGATTACCGTGCTTCGTATTCGATTTACCATCGCTGAAGAGTGGTGCACCATGGTACTGTTCCGTTTCAAATCCATGCACGCATTTCTAAAAGTCGTACGACACTGTTTCTCCATATCGGACGGATGTTGCACCTTGCACCGCGGATGTTGCATCCTGTAGATATCTATTATTCAGACGGGCATAACTTCTGGCTGCTTTAGAGTAACGGGAGCCATAACCTGTCAAAACGAAGGCCACGATGAGTTCTACGGCTTTGACAGCTTTCAACCGTCGACGGATAGATTAATGCCCAAAAAGGACAACCCGAATCTCAATCGAGTCTCGTAAGTTTTTTACCCTTCGTTTTTTCGACACCGGATTTTTACGGTAAATCGGGATTACCGTGGCTCGTCCTCGATTTACCATCGCTGGAGAGTGGTGCACCATGGTAATGTTCCGTTTCGAATCCATGCACGCATTTCTAATAGTCGTACGGCACTTTTTCGCCAATTCGGACGGATGTTGCATCTTGCACCGCGGATATTCCACGCTGTAGATATCAATTATTCGGACGGCCATAACTTCTGGCTCGTTTAGAGTTACGGGAGCCATAACCTATCTAAACGAAGTCCACGGTGAGTTCTACGGCTTTGACCGCTTTCAGCCGTCAACGGATAGATTAATGCCCAAAAAGGACAACCCGAATCTCAATCGGGTCTCGTAAGTTTTTTACCCTTCGTTTTTTCAACACCGGATTTTTATGGTAAAACGGGATTACCGTGCCTCGTCTTCGATTTACCATCGCTGGAGAGTGGTGCACCATTGTACTGTTCCATTTCAAATCCATGCAAGCATTTCTAAAAGTCGTAAGGCACTGTTTCGCCATTTCGGACGGATGTTGCACCTTGCACCGCGGATGTTGCACCCTGTAGATATCGATTATTCGGACGGCCATAACTTCTGGCTCGTTTAGAGTTACGGGAGCCATAACCTGTCAAAACGAAGGAAACGATGAGTTCTACGGCTTTGACAGCTTTCAGCCGTCAACGGATAGATTAATGCCCGAAAAGGACAACTCGAATCTCAATCGAGTCTCGTAAGTTTTTTACCCATCGTTTTTTCGACACCGGATTTTTACGGTAAAACGGGATTACCGTCCCTCGCCTTCGATTTACCATCGCTGGAGAGTGGTGCACCATGGCACTGTTCCGTTTCAAATCCATGCACGCATTTATAAAAGTCGTACGGCACTGTTTCGCCATTTCGGACGGATGTTGCACCTTGCACCGCGGAAGTCGCACCCTGTATATATCGATTATTCGAACGGCAATAACTTCTGGCTCGTTTAGAGTTACGGGCGCCATAACCTGTCAAAACGAAGGCCACGATGAGTTCTACGGCTTTGACAGCTTTCGGTCGTCAACGGTTAGATTAATGCCCAAAAAGGACAACCCGAATCTCAATCGGGTCTCGTAAGTATTTTACCCTTCGTTTTTTCGACAACGGATTTTTACGGTATAACGAGATTACCGTGCTTCGTATTCGATTTACCATCGCTGAAGAGTGGTGCACCATGGTACTGTTCCGTTTCAAATCCATGCACGCATTTCTAAAAGTCGTACGACACTGTTTCTCCATATCGGACGGATGTTTCACCTTGCACCGCGGATGTTGCATCCTGTAGATATCTATTATTCGGACGGGCATAACTTCTGGCTGGTTTAGAGTAACGGGAGCCATAACCTGTCAAAACGAAGGCCACGATGAGTTCTACGGCTTTGACAGCTTTCAACCGTCGACGGATAGATTAATGCCCAAAAAGGACAACCCGAATCTCAATCGAGTCTCGTAAGTTTTTTACCCTTCGTTTTTTCGACACCGGATTTTTACGGAAAACGGGATTACCGTGCCTCGCCTTCGATTTACCATCGCTGGAGAATGGTGCACCATGGTAATGTTCCGTTTCGAATCCATGCACGCATTTCTAAAAGTCGTACGGCACTGTTTCGCCATTTCGGACGGATGTTGCACCTTGCACCGCGGATGTTGCACCCTGTAGATATCGATTATTCGGACGACCATAACTTCTGGCTCGTTTAGAGTTACGGGAGCCATAACCTGTCAAAACGAAGGCCACGATGAGTTCTAAGGCTTTGACAGCTTTCAGCCGTCAACGGATAGATTAATGCCCAAAAGGACAACCCGAATCTCAATCGGGTCTCGTAAGTTTTTTACCCTTCGTTTTTTGACACCGGATTTTTATGGTAAAACGGGATTACTGTGGCTGGTCTTCGATTTACCATCGCTGGAGAGTGGTGCACCATGGTACTGTTCCGTTTCAAATCCATGCACGCATTTCTAAAAGTCGTACGGCACTGTTTCGCCATTTCTGACGGATGTTGCACCTTGCACCGCGGATGTTGCACCCTGTACATATCGATAATTCGGACGACCATAACTTCTGGCTCGTTTAGAGTTACGGGAGCCATAACCTGTCAAAACGAAGGCCACGTTGAGTTCTACGGCTTTGACAGCTTTCAGCCGTCAACGGATAGATTAATGCCCAAAAAGGACAACCCGAATCTCAATCGGGTCTCCTAAGTTTTTTACCCTTCGTTTTTTCGACATCGGATTTTTACGGTAAAACGGGATTACCGTGGCCAGTCTTCGACTTCCCATCGCTGGAGAGTGGTGCACCATGGTACTATTCCGTTTCAAATCCATGCACGCATTTCTAAAAGTCGTACGACACTGTTTCGCCATTTCGGACGGATGTTGCACCTTGCACCGCGGATATTGCACCCTGTAGATATCGATTATTCGGACGGCCATAACTTTTGGCTCGTTTAGAGTTACGGGAGCCATAACCTGTCGAAACGAAGACCACGGTGAGTTCTACGGCTTTGACCGCTTTCAGCCGTTAACGGATAGATTAATGCCCAAAAAGGACAACCTGAATCTCAATCGGGTCTCGTAAGTTTTTTACCCTTCGTTTTTTCGACAACGGATTTTTACGGTAAAACGGGATTACCGTGCCTCGTCTTCGATTTACCTTCACTGGAGAGCGGTGCACCATGGTACTGTTCCGTTTCAAATACATGCACGCATTTCTAAAGGTCGTACGACACTGTTTCGCCATTTCGGACGGATGTTGCACCTTGCACCGCGGATGTTGCACCCTGTAGATATCGATTATTCGGACGGTCATAGCTTCTGGCTCGTTTAGAGTTACCGGAGCCATAACTTGTCAAAATGAAGGCCACGATGAGTTCTACAGCTTTGACAGCTTTCAGCCGTCAACGGATAGATTAATGCCCGAAAAGGACAACCCGAATCTCAATCGAGTCTCGTAAGTTTTTTACCCTTCGTTTTTTCGACACCGGATTTTTACGGTAAAACGGGATTACCGTGCCTCGCCTTCGATTTACCATCGCTGGAGAGTGATGCACCATGGGACTGTTCCGTTTCAAATCCATGCACGCATTTCTAAAAGTCGTACGACACTGTTTCGCCATTTCAGACGTATGTTGCACCTTGCACCGCAGATGCTGCACCCTGTAGATATCGATTATTCGGACGGTCATAAATTCTGGCTCGTTTAGATTTACGGGAGCCATAACCTATCAAAACGAAGGCCATGGTGAGTTCTACAGCTTTGAAATCTTCTAACCGTCAACGGATAGATTTATGCCCGAAAAGGACAACCCGAATCTCAATCGGGGTTCGTATGTTTTTTACCATTCGTTTTTTTGACACCGGATTTTTATGGTAAAACGGGATTACCGTGGCTCATCTTCGATTTACCATCGCTGGAGAGTGGTGCACCGTGGTACTGCTCCGTTTCAAATCCATGCACGTATTTCTAAAAGTCGTACGGCACTGTTTCGCCATTTCAGACGGATGTTGCACCTTGCACCGCGGATGTTGCACCCTGTGTATATCGATTATTCGGACAGCCATAACTTCTGGCTCGTTTTGATTTACGGGAGCCATAACCTGTCAAAACGAAGGCCACGGTAAGTTCTACAGCTTTGACAGCTTTCAGCCGTCAACGGATAGATTAATGCCAGAAAAGGACAACCCGAATCTCAATCTGGGTTCGAAAGTTTTTACCCTTCGTTTTTTCGACACCGGATTTTTACGGTAAAACGGGATTACCGTGGCTCGTCTTCGATTTACCATCGCTGGAGAGTGGTGCACCATGGTAATGTTCCGTTTCAAATCCATGCATGCATTTGTCAAAGTCATACGGCACTTTTTCGCCAATTCGGACGGATGTTGCACCTTGCACCGCGGATATTCCACGCTGTAGATATCGATTATTCGGACGGCCATAACTTCTGGCTCGTTTGGAGTTACGGGAGCCATAACCTGTCTAAACGAAGGCCACGGTGAGTTCTACGGCTTTGACCGGTTTCAGCCGTGAACGGATAGATTAATGCCCAAAAAGGACAACCCGAATCTCAATCGGGTCTCGTAAGTATTTTACCCTTCGTTTTTTCGACACCGGATTTTTATGGTAAAATGGGATTACCGTGCCTCGTCTTCGATTTACCATCGCTGGAGAGTGGTGCACCATGGTACTGTTCCATTTCAAATCCATGCACGCATTTCTAAAAGTCGTAAGGCACTGTTTCCCCATTTCGGACGGATGTTGCACCTTGCATGCGGATGTTGCACCCTGTAGATATCGATTATTCGGACGGCCATAACTTCTGCTTGTTTAGAGTTACGGGAGCTATAACCTGTCAAAACGAAGGAAACGATGAGCTCTACGGCTTTGACAGCTTTCAACCGTCAACGGATAGATTAATGCCCGAAAAGGACAACCCGAATCTCAATCGAGTCTCGTAAGTATTTTACCCTTCGTTTTTTCGACACCGGATTTTTATGGTAAAACGGGATTACCGTGCCTCGTCTTCGATTTACCATCGCTGGAGAGTGGTGCACCATGGTACTGTTCCATTTCAAATCCATGCACGCATTTCTAAAAGTCGTAAGGCACTGTTTCCCCATTTCGGACGGATGTTGCACCTTGCATGCGGATGTTGCACCCTGTAGATATCGCTTATTCGGACGGCCATAACTTCTGGCTCGTTTAGAGTTACGGGAGCTATAACCTGTCAAAACGAAGGAAACGATGAGCTCTACAGCTTTGACAGCTTTCAGCCTTCAACGGATAGATTAATGCCCGAAAAGGACAACCCGAATCTCAATCGAGTCTCGTAAGTTTTTTACCCTTCGTTTTTTCGACACTGGATTTTTACGGTAAAACGGGATTACCGTGCCTCGCCTTCGATTTACCATCGCTGGAGAGTGATGCACCATGGGACTGTTCCGTTTCAAATCCATGCACGCATTTCTAAAAGTCGTACGACACTGTTTCGCCATTTCAGACGTATGTTGCACCTTGCACCGCAGATGCTGCACCCTGTAGATATCGATTATTCGGACGGTCATAACTTCTGGCTCGTTTAGATTTACGGGAGCCATAACCTATCAAAACGAAGGCCATGGTGAGTTCTACAGCTTTGAAATCTTCTAACCGTCAACGGATAGATTTATGCCCGAAAAGGACAACCCGAATCTCAATCGGGGTTCGTATGTTTTTTACCATTCGTTTTTTTGACACCGGATTTTTACATTAAAACGGGATTACCGTGGCTCATCTTCGATTTACCATCGCTGGAGAGTGGTGCACCATGGTACTGCTCCGTTTCAAATCCATGCACGTATTTCTAAAAGTCGTACGGCACTGTTTCGCCATTTCAGACGGATGTTGCACCTTGCACCGCGGATGTTGCACCCTGTGTATATCGATTATTCGGACAGCCATAACTTCTGGCTCGTTTTGATTTACGGGAGCCATAACCTGTCAAAACGAAGGCCACGGTAAGTTCTACAGCTTTGACAGCTTTCATCCGTCAACGGATAGATTAATGCCAGAAAAGGACAACCCGAATCTCAATCTGGGTTCGTAAGTTTTTACCCTTCGTTTTTTCGACACCGGATTTTTACGGTAAAACGGGATTACCGTGGCTCGTCTTCGATTTACCATCGCTGGAGAGTGGTGCACCATGGTAATGTTCCGTTTCAAATCCATGCATGCATTTGTCAAAGTCATACGGCACTTTTTCGCCAATTCGGACGGATGTTGCACCTTGCACCGCGGATATTCCACGCTGTAGATATCGATTATTCGGACGGCCATAACTTCTGGCTCGTTTGGAGTTACGGGAGCCATAACCTGTCTAAACGAAGGCCACGGTGAGTTCTACGGCTTTGACCGGTTTCAGCCGTCAACGGATAGATTAATGCCCAAAAAGGACAACCCGAATCTCAATCGGGTCTCGTAAGTATTTTACCCTTCGTTTTTTCGACACCGGATTTTTATGGTAAAACGGGATTACCGTGCCTCGTCTTCGATTTACCATCGCTGGAGAGTGGTGCACCATGGTACTGTTCCATTTCAAATCCATGCACGCATTTCTAAAAGTCGTAAGGCACTGTTTCCCCATTTCGGACGGATGTTGCACCTTGCATGCGGATGTTGCACCCTGTAGATATCGATTATTCGGACGGCCATAACTTCTGGCTCGTTTAGAGTTACGGGAGCTATAACCTGTCAAAACGAAGGAAACGATGAGCTCTACGGCTTTGACAGCTTTCAACCGTCAACGGATAGATTAATGCCCGAAAAGGACAACCCGAATCTCAATCGAGTCTCGTAAGTTTTTTACCCTTCGTTTTTTCGACACCGGATTTTTACGGTAAAACGGGATTACCGTGCCTCGCCTTCGATTTACCATCGCTGGAGAGTGGTGCACCATGGCACTGTTCCGTTTCAAATCCATGCACGCATTTCTAAAAGTCCTACGGCACTGTTTCGCCATTTCGGACGGATGTTGCACCTTGCACCGCGGAAGTTGCACCCTATATATATCGATTATTCGAACGGCAATAACTTCTGGCTCGTTTAGAGTTACGGGCGCCATAACCTGTCAAAATGAAGGCCACGATGAGTTCTACGGCTTTGACAGCTTTCGGTCGTCAACGGTTAGGACAACCCGAATCTCAATCGGGTCTCGTAAGTATTTTACCCTTCGTTTTTTCAACAACGGATTTTTACAGTAAAACGAGATTACCGTGCCTCGTATTCGATTTACCATCGCTGGAGAGTGGTGCACCATGGTACTGTTTCGTTTCAAATCCATGCACGCATTTCTAAAAGTCGTACGACACTGTTTCGCCATTTCGGACGGATGTTGCACCTTGCACCGCCGATGTTGCATCCTGTAGATATCTATTATTCGGATGGGCATAACTTCTGGCCCGTTTAGAGTAACGGGAGCCATAACCTGTCAAAACGAAGGCCACGATGAGTTCTACGGCGTTGATAGCTTGCAACCGTCGACGGATAGATTAATGCCCAAAAAGGACAACCCGAATCTCAATCGAGTCTCGTAAGTTTTTTACCCTTCGTTTTTTCGACACTGGATTTTTACGGTAAAATGGGATTACCGTGGCTCGTCTTTGATTTACCATCGCTGAAGAGTGGTGCACCATGGTACTGCTCCGTTTCAAATCCATGCACGTATTTCTAAAAGTCGTACGGCACATTTTCGCCATTTCGGACGGATGTTGCACGTTGTACCGCCGATGTTGCACCCTGTATATATCGATTATTCGGACAGCCATAACTTCTGGCTCGTTTAGATTTACGGGAGCCATAACCTATCAAAACCAAGGCCACGGTAAGTTCTACAGCTTTGACAGCTTTCAGCTGTCAACGGATAGATTAATGCCAGAAAAGGACAACCCGAATCTCAATCTGGGTTCGTAAGTTTTTACCCTTCGTTTTTTCGACACCGGATTTTTACGGTAAAACGGGATTACCGTGGCTCGTCTTCGATTTATCATCGCTGGAGAGTGGTGCACCATGGTAATGTTCCGTTTCAAATCCATGCACGCATTTCTAAAAGTCGTACGACACTTTTTGCCAATTCGTACGGATGTTGCACCTTGCACCGCGGATATTCCACGCTGTAGATATAGATTATTCGGACGGCCATAACTTCTGGCTCGTTTATAGTTGCAGGAGCCATAACCTGTCTAAACGAAGGCCACGTTGAGTTCTACGGCTTTGACCGCTTTCAGCCTTCAACGGATAGATTAATGCCCAAAAAGGACAACCCGAATCTCAATTGGGTCTCGTAAGTTTTTTACCCTTCGTTTTTTCGACACCGGATTTTTATGGTAAAACGGGATTACGGTGCCTCGTCTTCGATTTACCATCGCTGGAGAGTGGTGCACCATGGTACTGTTCCATTTCAAATCCATGCACGCATTTCTAAAAGTCGTAAGCCACTGTTTCGCCATTTCGGACGGATGTTGCACCTTGCACCGTGGATGTTGCACCCTGTAGATATCGATTATTCGGACGGTCATAACTTCTGGCTCGTTTAGAGTTACGGGAGCCATAACCTGTCAAAACGAAGGCTACGATGAGTTCTACGGCTTTGACATCTTTCAGCCATCAACGGATAGATTAATGCCCAAAAAGGACAACCCGAATCTCAATCGGGTCTCGTAAGTTTTTTACCCTTCGTTTTTTCGACGTCGGATTTTTACGGTAAAACAGGATTACCGTGCCTCGCCTTCGATTTACCATCGATGGAGAGTGGTGCACCATGGTAATGTTCCGTTTCAAATCCATGCACGTATTTCTAAAAGTCGTACGGCACTGTTACGCCGTTTCGGACGGATGTTGCACCTTGCACCGCGGATGTTGCACCCTGTATATATCGATTATTCGGACAGGCATAACTTCTGGCTCGTTTAGATTTACGGGAGCCATAACCTGTCAAAACGAAGGCCACGGTGAGTTCTACAGCTTTGACAGCTTTCAGCCGTCAATGGATAGATTAATGCCCGAAAAGGACAACCCGAATCTCAATCGGGATTCGTTAGTTTTTTACCCTTCGTTTTTTTGACACCGGATTTTTACGGTAAAACGGGACTACCTTGGCTCGTCTTAGATTCACCATCGCTGGAGAGTGGTGCACCATGGGACTGTTCCGTTTCAAATCCATGCACGCATTTCTAAAAGTCGTACGACACTGTTTCGCCATTTCGGACGGATGTTGCACCTTGCACCGCGGATGTTGCACCCTATAGATATCGATTATTCGGACGGTCATAACTTTTGGCTCGTTTAGAGTTACGGGAGCCATAACCTGTCAAAATGAAGGCCACGATGAGTTATACGGCTTTGACATATTTCAGCCGTCAACGGATAGAATAATGCCCAAAAAGGACAACCCGAATCTCAATCGGGTCTCGTAAGTTTTTTACCCTACGTTTTTTCGACACCGGATTTTTACGGTAAAACGGGATTACCGTGCCTCGCCTTCGATTTACCATCGCTGGAGAGTGATGCACCATGGTACTGTTTCGTTTCAAATCCATGCATTCTTTTCTAAAAGTCGTACGGCACTGTTTCGCCATTTCAGACGGACGTTGCACCTTGCACCGCGGATGTTGCACCCTGTAGATATCGATTATTCGGACTGCCATAACTTCTGGGTCGTTTAGAGTTACGAGAGTCATAACCTGTCAAAACGAAGGCCACAATGAGTTCTACGGCTTTGACAGCTTTCAGCCATCAACGGATAGATTGAATGCCAAAAAGGACAACCCGAATCTCAATCGGGTCTCGTAAGTTTTTTACCCTTCGTTATTTCGACACCGGATTTTTACGGTAAAACGGGATTACCGTGCCTCGTCTTCGATTTACCATCGCTTGAGAGTGATGCACCATGGTACTGTTCTATTTCAAATCCATGCACGCATTTCTAAAAGTCGTACGACACTGTTTCGCCATATCGGACGGATGTTGCACCTTGCACCGCGGATGTCGCACCCTGTAGATATCGATTATTCGGACGGGCATAACTTCTGGCTCGTTTAGAGTAACGGGAGCCATAACAAGTCAAAACGAAGGCCACAATGAGTTCTACAGCTTTGACAGCTTTCAGCCGTCAACGGATAGATTAATGCCCAAAAAAGGACAACCCGAATCTCAATCGAGTCTCGTAAGTTTTTTACCCTTCGTTTTTTCGACACCGGATTTTTACGGTAAAACGGGATTACCGTGCCTCGCCTTCGATTTACCATCGCTGGAGAGTGATGCACCATGGGACTGTTCC
Organism: Allium cepa; assembly: GCA_030765085.1. Lineage (NCBI taxonomy): Eukaryota > Viridiplantae > Streptophyta > Magnoliopsida > Asparagales > Amaryllidaceae > Allium > Allium cepa. The sequence continues at coordinate 250,469,717 of CM060930.1, forward strand.
GTTTCAAATCCATGCACGCATTTCTAAAAGTCGTACGACACTGTTTCGCCATTTCGGACGTATGTTGCGCCTTGCACCGCAGATGCTGCACCCTGTAGATATCGATTATTCGGACGGTCATAACTTCTGGCTCGTTTAGATATACGGGAGCCATAACCTATCAAAACGAAGGCCACGGTGAGTTCTACAGCTTTGAAATCTTCTAACCGTCAACGGATAGATTTATGCCGGAAAAGGACAACCCGAATCTCAATCGGGGTTCGTATGTTTTTTACCCTTCGTTTTTTCGACACCGGATTTTTACGGTAAAACAGGATTACCGTGGCTCGTCTTCGATTTACCATCGCTGGAGAGTAGTGCACCATGGTACTGCTCCGTTTCAAATCCATGCACGTATTTCTAAAAGTCGTACGGCACTGTTTCGCCATTTCGGACGGATGTTGCACCTTGCACCGCGGATGTTGCACCCTGTATATATCGATTATTCGGACAGCCATAACTTCTGGCTCGTTTAGATTTACGGGAGCCATAACCTGTCAAAACGAAGGCCACGGTGAGTTCTACAGCTTTGACAGCTTTCAGCCGTCAACGGATAGATTAATGCCAGAAAAGGACAACCCGAATCTCAATCTGGGTTCGTAAGTTTTTACCCTTCGTTTTCTCGACACCGGATTTTTACGGTAAAACGGGATTACCATGGCTCGTCTTCGATTTACCATCGCTGGAGAGTGGTTCACCATGGTAATGTTCCGTTTCAAATCCATGCATGCATTTGTAAAAGTCGTACGACACTTTTTCGCCAATTCGGACGGATGTTGCACCTTGCACCGCGGATATTCCACGCCGTAGATATCGATTATTCGGACGGCCATAACTTCTGGCTCGTTTAGAGTTACGGGAGCCATAACCTGTCTAAACGAAGGCCACGGTGAGTTCTACAGCTTTGACCGCTTTCAGCCGTCAACGGATAGATTAATGCCCAAAAAGGACAACCCGAATCTCAATCGGGTCTCGTAAGTATTTTATCCTTCGTTTTTTCGACACCGGATTTTTATGGTAAAACGGGATTACCGTGCCTCGTCTTCGATTTACCATCGCTGGAGAGCGGTGCACCACGGTACTGTTCCATTTCAAATCCATGCACGCATTTCTAAAAGTCGTAAGGCACTGTTTCGCCATTTCGGACGGATGTTGCACCTTGCATGCGGATGTTGCACCCTGTAGATATCGATTATTCGGACGGCCATAACTTCTGGCTCGTTTAGAGTTACGGGAGCTATAACCTGTCAAAACGAAGGAAACGATGAGCTCTACGGCTTTGACAGCTTTTAGCCGTCAACGGATAGATTAATGCCCGAAAAGGAAAACCCGAATCTCAATCGAGTCTCGTAAGTTTTTTACCCTTCGTTTTTTCGACACCGGATTTTTACGGTAAAACGGGATTACCGTGCCTCGCCTTCGATTTACCATCGCTGGAGAGTGGTGCACCATGGCACTATTCCCTTTCAAATCCATGCACGCATTTCTAAAAGTCGTACGGCACTGTTTCGCCATTTCGGACGGATGTTGCACCTTGCACCGCGGAAGTTGCACCCTGTATATATCGATTATTCGAACGGTAATAACTTCTGGCTCGTTTAGAGTTACGGGCGCATAACCTGTCAAAATGAAGGCCACGATGAGTGCTACGGCTTTGACAGCTTTTAGCCGTCAACGGATAGATTAATGCCCAAAAAGGACAACCCGAATCTCAATCGGGTCTCGTAAGTTTTTTACCCTTCGTTTTTTCAACAACGGATTTTTACGGTAAAACGAGATTACCGTGCCTCGTATTCGATTTACCATCGCTGGAGAGTGGTGCACCATGGTACTGTTTCGTTTCAAATCCATGCACGCATTTCTAAAAGTCGTACGACACTGTTTCGCCATTTCGGACGGATGTTGCACCTTGCACCGCCGATGTTGCATCCTGTAGATATCTATTATTCGGATGGGCATAACTTCTGGCTCGTTTAGAGTAACGGGAGCCATAACCTGTCAAAACGAAGGCCACGATGAGTTCTACGGCGTTGATAGCTTTCAAACATCGACGGATAGATTAATGCCCATAAAGGACAGCCCGAATCTCAATCGAGTCTCGTAAATTTTTTACCCTTCGTTTTTTCGACACCGGATTTTTACGGAAAACGGAATTACCGTGCCTCGCCTTCGATTTACCATCGCTGGAGAGTGGTGCACCATGGTAATATTCCGTTTCGAATCCATGCACGCATTTCTAATAGTCGTACGACACTTTTTCGCCAATTCGGACGGATGTTGCATCTTGCACCGCGGATATTCCATGCTGTAGATATCAATTATTCGGACGGCCATAACTTCTGGCTCGTTTAGAGTTACGGGAGCCATAACCTATCTAAACGAAGGCCACGGTGAGTTCTACGGCTTTGACCGCTTTCAGCCGTCAACGGATAGATTAATGCCCAAAAAGGACAACCCGAATCTCAATCGGGTCTCGTAAGTTTTTTACCCTTCGTTTTTTCAACACCGGATTTTTATGGTGAAACGGGATTACCGTGCCTCGTCTTCGATTTACCATCGCTGGAGAGTGGTGCACCATGGTACTGTTCCATTTCAAATCCATGCACGCATTTCTAAAAGTCGTAAGGCACTGTTTCGCCATTTTGGACGGATGTTGCACCTTGCACCGCGGATGTTGCACCCTGTAGATATCGATTATTCGGACGGCCATAACTTCTGGCTCGTTTAGAGTTACGGGAGCCATAACCTGTCAAAACGAAGGAAACGATGAGTTCTACGGCTTTGACAGCTTTCAGCCGTCAACGGATAGATTAATGCCCGAAAAGGACAACTCGAATCTCAATCGAGTCTCGTAAGTTTTTTACCCTTCGTTTTTTCGACACCGGATTTTTACGGTAAAACGGGATTACCGTCCCTCGCCTTCGATTTACCATCGCTGGAGAGTGGTGCACCATGGCACTGTTCCGTTTCAAATCCATGCACGCGTTTATAATGGTCGTACGGCACTGTTTCGCCATTTCGGACGGATGTTGCACCTTGCACCACGGAAGTTGCACCCTGTATATATCGATTATTCGAACGGCAATAACTTCTGGCTCGTTTAGAGTTACGAGCGCCATAACCTGTCAAAACGAAGGCCACGATGAGTTCTACGGCTTTGACAGCTTTCAGTCGTCAACGGTTAGATTAATGCCCAAAAAGGACAACCCGAATCTCAATCGGGTCTCGTAAGTTTTTTACCCTTCGTTTTTTCGACAACGGATTTTTACGGTAAAACGAGATTACCATGCTTCGTATTCGATTTACCATCGCTGGAGAGTGGTGCACCATGGTACTGTTCCGTTTCAAATCCATGCATGCATTTCTAAAAGTCGTACGACACTGTTTCTCCATTTCGGACGGATGTTGCACCTTGCACCGCGGATGTTGCATCCTGTAGATATCTATTATTCGGACGGGCATAACTTCTGGCTGGTTTAGAGTAACGGGAGCCATAACCTGTCAAAACGAAGGCCACGATGAGTTCTACGGCTTTGATAGCTTTCAACCGTCGATGGATAGATTAATGCCCAAAAATGACAACCCGAACCTCAATCGAGTCTCATAAGTTTTTTACCCTTCGTTTTTTCGACACCGGATTTTTACGGTAAAACGGGATTACCGTGGCTCGTCTTCGATTTACCATCGCTGGAGAGTGGTGCACCATGGTAATGTTCCGTTTTGAATCCATGCACGCATTTCTAAAAGTCGTACGGCACTTTTTCGCCAATTCGGACGGATATTGCACCTTGCACCGCGGATATTCCACGCTGTAGATATCAATTATTCGGACGGCCATAACTTCTGGCTCGTTTAGAGTTAAGGGAGCCATAACCTGTCTAAACGAAGGCCACGGTGAGTTCTACGGCTTTGACTGCTTTCAGCCGTCAACGGATAGATTAATGCCCAAAAAGGACAACCCGAATCTCAATCGGGTCTCGTAAGTTTTTTACCATTCGTTTTTTCAACACCGGATTTTTATGGTAAAACGGGATTACCATGCCTCGTCTTTGATTGACCATCGCTGGAGAGTGGTGCACCATGGTACTGTTCATTTCAAATCCATGCACGCATTTGTAAAAGTCGTAAGGCACTGTTTCGCCATTTCGGACGGATGTTGCACCTTGCACCGCGGATGTTGCACCCTGTAGATATCGATTATTCGGACGGCCATAACTTCTGGCTCGTTTAGAGTTACGGGAGCCATAACCTGTCAAAACGAAGGAAACGATGAGTTCTACGGCTTTGATAGCTTTCAGCCGTCAACGGATAGATTAATGCTCGAATAGGACAACCCGAATCTCAGTCGAGTCTCGTAAGTTTTTTACCCTTCGTTTTTTCGACACCGGATTTTTACGGTAAAACGGGATTACCGTGCCTCGCCTTCGATTTACCATCGCTGGAGAGTGGTGCACCATGGCACTGTTCTGTTTCAAATCCATGCACGCATTTCTAAAAGTCGTACGGCACTGTTTTGCCATTTCGGAAGGATGTTGCACCTTGCACCGCGGAAGTTGCACCCTGTATATATCCATTATTCGAACGACAATAACTTCTGGCTCGTTTGGAGTTACGGGCGCCATAACCTATCAAAACGAAGGCCACGATGAGTTCTACGGCTTTGACAGCTTTCAGCCGTCAACGGATAGATTAATGGCCAAAAAGGACAACCCGAATCTCAATCGGGTCTCGTAAGTTTTTTACCCTTCGTTTTTTCGACAACGGATTTTTACGGCAAAACGAGATTACCGTGCTTCATATTCGATTTACCATCGCTGGAGAGTGGTGCACCATGGTACTGTTCCGTTTCAAATCCATGCACGCATTTCTAAAAGTCGTACGACACTGTTTCGCCATTTCGGACGGATGTTGCACCTTGCACCGCGGATGCTGCATCCTGTAGATATCTATTATTCGGACGGGCATAACTTCTGGTTCGTTTAGAGTAACGGGAGCCATAACCTGTCAAAACGAAGGCCACGATGAGTTCTACGGCTTTGATAGCTTTCAACCGTCGACGGATAGATTAATGCCTAAAAAGGACAACCCGAATCTCAATCGAGTCTCGTAAGTTTTATACCCTTCGTTTTTTCGACACCGGATTTTTACGGTAAAACGGGATTACCGTGGCTCGTCTTCGATTTTCCATCGCTGGAGAGTGGTGCACCATGGTAATGTTCCGTTTCGAATCCATGCACGCATTTCTAAAAGTCGTACGGCACTTTTTCGCCAATTCGGACGGATGTTGCACCTTGCACCGCGGATATTCCACGCTGTAGATATCAATTATTCGGATGACCATAACTTCTGGCTCGTTTAGAGTTACGGGAGCCATAACCTGTCTAAACGAAGGCCACGGTGAGTTCTACGGCTTTGACCGCTTCCAGCCATCAACGGATAGATTAATGCCCAAAAAGGACAACCCGAATCTCAATCGGGTCTCGTAAGTTTTTTACCCTTCGTTTTTTCAACACCAGATTTTTATGGTAAAACGGGATTACCGTGCCTCGTCTTCGATTTACCATCGCTGGATAGCGGTGCACCATGGTACTGTTCCATTTCAAATCCATGCACGCATTTGTAAAAGTCGTAAGGCACTGTTTCGCCATTTCGGACGGATGTTGCACCTTGCACCGCGGATGTTGCACCATGTAGATATCGATAATTCAGACGGCCATAACTTCTGGCTCGTTTAGAGTTACGGGAGCCATAACCTGTCAAAATGAAGGAAACTATGAGTTCTACGGCTTTGACAGCTTTCAGCCATCAACGGATAGATTAATGCCCGAAAAGGACAACCCGAATCTCAATCGAGTCTCGTAAGTTTTTTACCCTTCGTTTTTTCGACACCGTATTTTTACGGTAAAACGGGATTACCGTGCCTCGCCTTCGATTTACCATCGCTGGAGAGTGGTGCACCATGGCACTGTTCCGTTTCAAATCCATGCACGCATTTCTAAAAGTCGTACGGCACTGTTTCGCCATTTCGGACGGATTTTGCACCTTGCACCGCGGAAGTTGCACCCTGTATATATCGATTATTCGAACGGCAATAACTTCTGGCTCGTTTAGAGTTACGGGCGCCATAACCTGTCAAAACGAAGGCCACGATGAGTTCTACGGCTTTGACAGCTTTCAACTGTCAACGGATAGATTAATACCCAAAAAGGACAACCCGAATCTCAATCGGGTCTCATAAGTTTTTTACCCTTCGTTTTTTCGACAACGGATTTTTACGGTAAAACGAGATTACCATACCTCGTATTCGATTTACCATCGCTGGAGAGTGGTGCACCATGGTACTGTTTCATTTCAAATCCATGCACGCATTTCTAAAAGTCGTACGACACTGTTTCGCCATTTCGGACGGATGTTGCACCTTGCACCGCCGATGTTGCATCCTGTAGATATCTATTATTCGGATGGGCATAACTTCTGGCTCGTTTAGAGTAACAGGAGCCATAACCTGTCAAAACGAAGGCCACGATGAGTTCTACGGCGTTGATAGCTTTCAACCGTCGACGGATAGATTAATGCCCAAAAAGGACAACCCGAATCTCAATCGAGTCTCGTAAGTTTTTTACCCTTCGTTTTTTCGACACCGGATTTTTACGGTAAAACGGGATTACCGTGGCTCGTCTTCGATTTACCATCGCTGGAGAGTGGTGCACCATGGTAATATTCCGTTTCGAATCCATGCACGCATTTCTAATAGTCGTACGACACTTTTTCGCCAATTCGGACGGATGTTGCATCTTGCACCGCGTATATTCCACGCTGTAGATATCAATTATTCGGACGGCCATAACTTCTGGCTCGTTTAGAGTTACGGGAGCCATAACCTATCTAAACGAAGGCCACGGTGAGTTCTACGGCTTTGACCGCTTTCAGCCGTCAACGGATAGATTAATGCCCAAAAAGGACAACCCGAATCTCAATCGGGTCTCGTTAGTTTTTTATCCTTCGTTTTTTCAACACCGGATTTTTATGGTGAAACGGGATTACCGTGCCTCGTCTTCGATTTACCATCGCTGGAGAGTGGTGCACCATGGTACTGTTCCATTTCAAATCCATGCATGCATTTCTAAAAGTCGTAAGGCACTGTTTCGCCATTTCGGACGGATGTTGCACCTTGCACCGCGGATGTTGCACCCTGTAGATATCGATTATTCGGACGGCCATAACTTCTGGCTCGTTTAGAGTTACGGGAGCCATAACCTGTCAAAACGAAGGAAACGACGAGTTCTACGGCTTTGACAGCTTTCAGCCGTCAACGGATAGATTAATGCCCGAAAAGGACAACTCGAATCTCAATCGAGTCTCGTAAGTTTTTTACCCTTCGTTTTTTCGACATCGGATTTTTACGGTAAAACGGGATTACCGTCCCTCGCCTTCGATTTACCATCGCTGGAGAGTGGTGCACCATGGCACTGTTCCGTTTCAAATCCATGCACGCGTTTATAAAAGTCGTACGGCACTGTTTCGCCATTTCGGACGGATGTTGCACCTTGCACCGCGGAAGTTGCACCCTGTATATATCGATTATTCGAACGGCAATAACTTCTGGCTCGTTTAGAGTTACGGGCGCCATAACCTGTCAAAACGAAGGCCACGATGAGTTCTACGGCTTTGACAGCTTTCAGTCGTCAACGGTTAGATTAATGCCCAAAAAGGACAACCCGAATCTCAATCGGGTCTCATAAGTTTTTTACCCTTCGTTTTTTCGACAACGGATTTTTACGGTATAACGAGATTACCGTGCTTCGTATTCGATTTACCATCGCTGGAGAGTGGTGCACCATGGTACTGTTCCGTTTCAAATCCATGCACGCATTTCTAAAAATCGTACGACACTGTTTCTCCATATCGGACGGATGTTGCACCTTGCACCGCGGATGTTGCATCCTGTAGATATCTATTATTCGGACGGGCATAACTTCTGGCTGGTTTAGAGTAACGGGAGCCATAACCTGTCAAAACGAAGGCCACGATGAGTTCTACGGCTTCGATAGCTTTCAACCGTCGACGGATAGATTAATGCCCAAAAAGGACAACCCGAATCTCAATCGAGTCTCGTAAGTTTTTTACCCTTCGTTTTTTCGACACCGGATTTTTACGGAAAACGGAATTACCGTGCCTCGCCTTCGATTTACCATCGCTGGAGAATGGTGCACCATGGTAATGTTCCGTTTCGAATCCATGCACGCATTTCTAAAAGTCGTACGGCACTGTTTCGCCATTTCGGACGGATGTTGCACCTTGCACCGCGGGTGTTGCACCCTGTAGATATCGATTATTCGGACGACCATAACTTCTGGCTCGTTTAGAGTTACGGGAGCCATAACCTGTCAAAACGAAGGCCACGATGAGTTCTACGGCTTTGACAGCTTTCAGCCGTCAACGGATAGATTAATGCCCAAAAGGACAACCCGAATCTCAATCGGGTCTCGTAAGTTTTTTACCCTTCGTTTTTTGACACCGGATTTTTATGGTAAAACGGGATTACTGTGGCTGGTCTACGATTTACCATCGCTGGAGAGTGGTGCACCATGGTACTGTTCCGTTTCAAATCCATGCACGCATTTCTAAAAGTCGTACGGCACTGTTTCGCCATTTCTGACGGATGTTGCACCTTGCACCGCGGATGTTGCACCCTGTACATATCGATAATTCGGACGACCATAACTTCTGGCTCGTTTAGAGTTACGGGAGCCATAACCTGTCAAAACGAAGGCCACATTGAGTTCTACGGCTTTGACAGCTTTCAGCCGTCAACGGATAGATTAATGCCCAAAAAGGACAACCCGAATCTCAATCGGGTCTCGTAAGTTTTTTACCCTTCGTTTTTTCGACATCGGATTTTTACGGTAAAACGGGATTACCGTGGCCAGTCTTCGACTTCCCATCGCTGGAGAGTGGTGCACCATGGTACTATTCCGTTTCAAATCCATGCACGCATTTTTAAAAGTCGTACGACACTGTTTCGCCATTTCGGACGGATGTTGCACCTTGCACCGCGGATATTGCACCCTGTAGATATCGATTATTCGGACGGCCATAACTTTTGGCTCGTTTAGAGTTACGGGAGCCATAACCTGTCTAAACGAAGGCCACGGTGAGTTCTACGGCTTTGACCGCTTTCAGCCGTTAACGGATAGATTAATGCCCAAAAAGGACAACCTGAATCTCAATCGGGTCTCGTAAGTTTTTTACCCTTCGTTTTTTCGACAACGGATTTTTACGGTAAAACGGGATTACCGTGCCTCGTCTTCGATTTACCTTCACTGGAGAGTGGTGCACCATGGTACTGTTCCGTTTCAAATCCATGCACGCATTTCTAAAAGTCGTACGACACTGTTTCGCCATTTCGGACGGATGTTGCAACTTGCACCGCGGATGTTGCACCCTGTAGATATCGATTATTCGGACGGTCATAGCTTCTGGCTCGTTTAGAGTTACCGGAGCCATAACTTGTCAAAACGAAGGCCACGGTGAGTTCTACAGCTTTGACAGCTTTCAGTCGTCAACGGATAGATTAATGCCCGAAAAGGACAACCCGAATCTCAATCGGGGTTCGTAAGTTTTTTACCCTTCGTTTTTTCGACGCCGGATTTTTACGGTAAAACGGTCTTACCGTGGCTCGTCTTCGATTTACCATCACTGGAGAGTGGTGCACCATGGTACTATTTCGTTTCAAATCCATGCACGCATTTCTAAAAGTTGTACGGCACTGTTTCGCCATTTCGGACGGATGTTGCAATTTGCACCGCGGATGTTGCACCCTGTAGATATCGATTATTCGGACGACCATAACTTCTGGCTCGTTTGGATTTACGGGAGCCATAACCTATCAAAACGAAGGCCACGTTGAGTTCTACGGCTTTGACGGCTTTCAGCCGTCAATGGATAGATTAATGCCCGAAAAGGACAACCCGAATCTCAATCGGGGTTCGTAAGTTTTTTACCCTTCGTTTTTTCGACACCGGATTTTTACGGTAAAACGGGATTACCGTGGCTCGTCTTCGATTTACCATCGCTGGAGAGTGTTGCACCATGGTACTGTTCCGTTTCAAATCCATGCATGCATTTCTAAAAGTCGTACGACACTGTTTTCGCCATTTCGGATGGATGTTCCACCTTGCACCGCGGATGTTGCACGCTGTAGATATTGATTATTCGGACGGCCATAACTTTTGGCTCGTTTAGAGTTACGGGAGCCATAACCTGTCAAAACAAAGGCCATGGTGAGTTCTACGGCTTTGACTGCTTTCAGCCGTCAACGGTTAGATTAATGCCCAAAAAGGACAACCCGAATCTCAATCGGGTCTCGTAAGATTTTTAGCCTTCGTTTTTTTGACACCGGATTTTTACGGTAAAATGGGATTACCGTGACTCGTCTTCGATTTAATATCGCTGGAGAGTGGTGCACCATGGTACTGTTCCGTTTCAAATCCATGCATTCTTTTCTAAAAGTTGTACGGCACTGTTTCGCCATTTCAGACGGATGTTGCACCTTGCACCGCGGATGTTGCACCCTGTAGATACCGATTATTCGGACGGCCATAACTTCTGGCTCGTTTAGAGTTACGGGAGTCATAAGCTGTCAAAACGAAGGCCACAATGAGTTCTACGGCTTTGATAGCTTTCAGCCATCAACGGATAGATTAAATCCCAAAAAGGACAACCCGAATCTCAATCGGGTCTCCTAAGTTTTTTACCCTTCGTTTTTTCGACACCGGATTTTTACGGTAAAACGGGATTACCATGCCTCGTCTTCGATTTACCATTGCTGGAGAGTGGTGCACTATGGTACTGTTCCGTTTCAAATCCATGCACGCATTTCTAAAAGTCATACGACATTGTTTCGCCACTTCGGACGGATGTTGCACCTTGCACCGCGGATGTCGCACCTTGTAGATATCGATTATTCGGACGGGCATAACTTCTGGCTCGTTTAGAGTACGGGAGCCATAACCTGTCAAAATGAAGGCCAAGATGAGTTCTACGTCTTTGACAGCTTTCAGTCGTCAACGGATAGATTAATGCCCAAAAAGGACAACCCGAATCTCAATCGAGTCTCGTAAGTTTTTTATCCTTCGTTTTTTCGACACCGGATTTTTACGGTAAAACGGGATTACCGTGCCTCGCCTTCAATTTACCATCGCTGGAGAGTGGTGCACCGTGGCACTGTTCCGTTTCAAATCCATGCACGCACTCCTAAAAGTTGTACGGCACTGTTTCGCCATTTCAGACGGATGTTGCACCTTGCACCGCAGATGTTGCACCCTGTAGATATCGATTATTCGGACGGTCATAACTTCTGGCTCGTTTAGAGTTACGGGAGCCATAACCTATCAAAACGAAGGTCACGGTGAGTTCTACAGCTTTGACATCTTCCAACCGTCAACGGATAGATTTATGCCCGAAAAGAACAACCCGAATCTCAATTGGGGTTCGTAAGTTTTTTACCCTTCGTTTTTTCGACACCGGATTTTTACGTTAAAACGGGATTACCGTGGCTCGTCTTCGATTTACCATCGCTGGAGAGAGGTGCACCATGGTACTGTTCCGTTCAAATCCATGCACACATTTCTAAAAGTCGTACGACACTGTTTCGCCATTTCAGACGGATGTTGCACCTTGCACCGCGAATGTTGCACCCTGTATATATCAATTATTCGGACGGCAATAACTTCTGGCTCGTTTAGAGTTACGGGCGCCATAACTTGTCAAAACGAAGGCCACGATGAGTTTTACGGTTTTGACAGCTTTCAGCCGTCAACGGATAGATTAATGCCCAAAAAGGACAACCCGAATCTCAATCGGGTCTCGTAAGTTTTTTACCCTCCGTTTTTTCGGCAACGGATTTTTACGGAAAAACGAGATTACCGTGCCTCGTCTTTGATTTACCATCGCTGGTGAGTGGTGCACCATGGTACTATTCCGTTTCAAATCCATGCACGCATTTCTAAAAGTCGTACGACACTGTTTCGCCATTTCGGACGGATGTTGCACCTTGCACCGCGGATGTTGCACCCTGTAGATATCGATTATTCGGACGGCCATAACTTCTGGCTCGTTTAGAGTTACGGGAGCCATATCCTGTCAAAACAAAGGCCACGATGAGTTCTACGGCTTTGACAGCTTTCAGCCGTCAACGGATAGATTAATGCCCAAAAAGGACAACCCGAATGTCAATCGAGTCTCGTAAGTTTTTTACCCTTCGTTGTTTCGACACCGGATTTTTACGGTAAAACGGGATTACCGTGCCTCGCCTTCGATTTACCATCGCTGGAGAGTGGTGCACCATGGTAATGTTCCATTTCGAATCCATGCACGCATTTCTAAAAGTCATACGGCACTGTTTCGCCATTTCGGACGGATGTTGCACCCTGTAGATATCGATTATTCGGACGGCCATAACTTCTGGCTCGTTTAGAGTTACGGGAGCCATAACCTGTCAAAACGAAGGCCACAATGAGTTCTACGGCTCTGACAGCTTTCAGCAATCAACGGATAGATTAATGCCCAAAAGGACAACCCGAATCTCAATCGGGTCTCGTAAGTTTTTTACCCTTCGTTTTTTCGACACCGGATTTTTACGGTAAAACGGGATTACCGTGCCTCGACTTCAATTTACCATCGCTGGAGAGTGGTGCACCATGGTACTGTTCCGTTTCAAATTCATGCACGCATTTCTAAAAGTCGTACGACACTGTTTCTCCATTTCAGACGGATGTTGCAATTTGCACCGCGGATGTAGCACCCTGTAGATATCGATTATTCGGACGACCATAACTTCTGGCTCGTTTAGATTTACGGGAGCCATAACCTGTCAAAACGAAGTCCACGTTGAGTTCAACGGCTTTGACTGCTTTCAGCCGCCAACGGATAGATTAATGCCCAAAAAGGACAACCCGAATCTCAATCGCGTCTCGTAAGTTTTTTACCCTTCGTTTTTTCGACACCGGATTTTTACGGTAAAACGGGATTACCGTGGCTCGTCTTCGATTTACCATCGCTGGAGAGTGGTACACCATGGTACTGTTCCGTTTCAAATCCATGCATGCATTTCTAAAAGTCGTACGGCACTGTTTCGCCATTTCGGACGGATGTTCCACCTTGCACCGCGGATGTTGCACGCTGTAGATATTGATTATTCGGACGACCATAACTTTTGGCTCGTTTAGAGTTGCGGGAGCCATAACCTGTCTAAACGAAGGCCACGGTGAGTTCTACGGCTTTGACTGCTTTCAGCCGTCAACGGATAGATTAATGCCCAAAAAGGACAACCCGAATCTCAATCGGGTCTCGTAAGTTTTTTACCCTTCGTTTTTTCGACACCGGATTTTTACGGTAAAACGGGATTACCGTGCCTCGTCTTCGATTTACCATCGCTGGAGAGTGGTGCACCATGGTACTGTTCCGTTTTAAATCCATGCATGCATTTCTAAAAGTCGTACGGCACTGTTTCGCCATTTCGGACGGATGTTGCACCTTCCACCGCGGATGTTACACCCTGTAGATATCGATTATTCGGACGGCCATAACTTTTGGCTCGTTTAGAGTTACGGGAGCCATAACCTGTCTAAACGAAGGCCACGGTGAGTTCTACGGCTTTGACCGCTTTCAGCCGTCAACGGATAGATTAATGCCCAAAAAGGACAACCCGAATCTCAATCGGGTCTCTTAAGTTCTTTACCCTTCGTTTTTTCGACACCGGATTTTTACGGTAAAATGGGATTACCGTGCCTCGTCTTCGATTTACCATCGCTGGAGAGTGGTGCACCATGGTACTGTTCCGTTTCAAATCCATGCACGCATTTCTAAAAGTCGTACGACACTGTTTCGCCATTTCGGACGGATGTTGCACATTGCACCGCGGATGTTGCACCCTGTAGATACCGATTATTCGTACGGTCATAACTTTTGGCTCGTTTAGAGTTACGGGAGCCGTAACCTGTCAAAACGAAGGCCACGGTGAGTTCTACAGCTTTGACAACTTTCAGCCATCAAAGGATAGATTAATGCCCGAAAAGGACAACCCGAATCTCAATCGGGATTCGTAAGTTTTTTACCCTTCGTTTTTTCGACACCGGATTTTTACGGTAAAACGGTCTTACCGTGGCTCGTCTTCGATTCACTATCGTTGGAGAGTGGAGCACTATTGTACTGTTCCATTTCAAATCCATGCACGCATTTCTAAAAGTCGTACGGCACTGTTTCGCCATTTCGGACAAATGTTGCACCTTGCACCGCGGATGTTGCACCCTGTATATATCGATTATTCGGACAGGCATAACTTCTGGCTCGCTTAGATTTACGGGAGTCATAACCTGTCAAAACAAAGGCCACGATGAGTTCTATGGCTATGACATCTTTCAGCCGTCAACGGATTGATTAATGCCCAAAAAGGACAACCCGAATCTCAATCGGGTCTCGTAAGTTTTTTACCCTCCGTTTTTTCGACACCGGATTTTTACGGTAAAACGGAATTACCCTGCCTCGCCTTCGATTTACCATCGCTGGAGAGTGATGCAACATAGTACTGTTCCGTTTCAAATCCATGCATGCTTTTTTAAAAGTCGTACGGCACTGTTTCGCCATTTCAAACGGATGTTGCACCTTACACCGCGGATGTTGCACCCCGTAGATATCGATTATTCGGACGGCCATAACTTCTGGCTCGTTTAGAGTTACGGGAGTCATAACCTGTCAAAACAAAGGCCACAATGATTTCTACGGCTTTGACCACTTTTAGCCGTCAATGGATAGATTGATGCCCAAAAAGGACAACCCGAATCTCAATCGGGTCTCGTAAGTTTTTTACCCTTCGTTTTTTCGACACCGGATTTTTACGGTAAAACGGGATTACCGTGCCTCGCCTTCGATTTACCATCGCTGGAGAGTGGTGCACCATGGTAATGTTCCGTTTTGAATCCATACACGCATTTCTAAAATTCGTACGGCACTGTTTCGCCATTTCGTACGGATGTTGCACCTTGCACCGTGGATGTTGCACCCTGTAGATATCGATTATTCGGACGGCCATAACTTCTGGCTCGTTTAGAGTTACAGGAGCCATAACCTGTCAAAACGAAGGCCACGATGAGTTCTACGGGTTTGATAGCTTTCAGCCGTCAACGGATAGATTAATGCCCAAAACGACAACCCGAATCTCAATCGGGTCTCGTAAGTTTTTTACCCTTTGTTTTTTCGACACCGGATTATTACGGTAAAACGGGATTACCGTGCCTCGCCTTCGATTTACCATCACTGGAGAGTGGTGCGCCATGGTAATGTTCCGTTTCAAATCCATGCACGCATTTATAAAAGTCGTACGGCACTGTTTCGCCATTTCAGACGGATGTTGCACCTCGGATGTTGCACCCTGTAGATATCGATTATTCGGACGGCTATAACTTCTGGCTCGTTTAGAGTTACGGGAGCCATAACCTGTCAAAACGAAGGCCACGTTGAGTTCTACGGCTTTGACAGCTTTCAGCCATCAACGGATAGATTAATGCCCAAAAAGGACAACCCGAATCTCAATCGGGTCTCGTAAGTTTTTTACCCTTCGTTTTTTCGACACCTGATTTTTACGGTAAAACGGGATTACCGTGGCTCGTCTTCGGGTTACCATTGCTGGAGAGTGGTGCACCATGGTACTGTTCCGTTTCAAATCCATGCATGCATTT
This sequence comes from Allium cepa, assembly GCA_030765085.1. Taxonomy (NCBI): domain Eukaryota; kingdom Viridiplantae; phylum Streptophyta; class Magnoliopsida; order Asparagales; family Amaryllidaceae; genus Allium; species Allium cepa. Next base: position 250,485,493 of record CM060930.1, read on the forward strand.
ATAAAAGTCGTACGGCACTGTTTCGCCATTTCGGACGGATGTTGCACCTTGCACCGCGGATGTTGCACCCTGTAGATATCGATTATTCGGACGGCCATAACTTTTGGCTCATTTATAGTTACAGGAGCCATAACCTGTCAAAACGAAGGCCACGGTGAGTTCTACAGCTTTGACAGCTTTCAGCCGTAACCGGATAGATTAATGCCTGAAAAAGACAACCCGAATCTCAATCGGGGTTCGTAAGTTTTTTACCCTTCGTTTTTTCGACACCGGATTTTACGGTAAAACGGTTTTACCATGGCTCGTCTTCGATTTACCATCGCTGGAGAGTGGTGCACCATGGTACTGTTCCATTTCAAATCCATGCACGCATTTCTAAAAGTCGTACGGCACTGTTTCGCCATTTCGGACGAATGTTGCACCTTCCACCGCGGATGTTGCACCCTGTATATATCGATTATTCGGACAGGCATAACTTCTGGCACGTTTAGATATACAGAGCCATAACCTGTCAAAACGAAGGCCACGGTGAGTTCTACAACTTTGTTAGCTTTCAGCCATCAATGGATAGATTAACGCTCGAAAAGGACAACCCGGATTTCAATCGGGGTTCGTAAGTTTTTTACCCTTCGTTTTTTTGACACCGGATTTTTACGGTAAAACGGGATTATCGTGGCTCGTCATCGATTCACCATCGCTGGAGAGTGGTGCACCATGGGACTGTTCCGTTTCAAATCCATGCACGCATTTCTAAAAGTCGTACGGCACTGTTTCGCCATTTCGGACGGATGTTGCTCCTTGCACCGCGGATGTTGCACCCTGTAGATATCGATTATTCGGACGGTCATAACTTCTGGCTCGTTTAGAGTTACGAGAGCCATAACGTGTCAAAACGAAGGCCACGATGAGTTCTACGTCTTTGACATCTTTCAGCCGTCAACGGATAGATTAATGCCCAAAAGGACAACCCGAATCTCAATCGGGTCTCGTAAGTTTTTTACCCTTCGTTTTTTCGACAACGGGTTTTTACGGTAAAACGGGATTACCGTACCTCGCCTTCGATTTGCCATCGCTGGAGAGTGATGCACCATGGTACTGTTCCGTTTCAAATCCATGAATGCTTTTCTAAAAGTCGTACGGCACTGTTTCTCCATTTTAGACGGATGTTGCACCTTGCACCGCGGATGTTGCACCCTGTAGATATGGATTATTCGGACGGCCATAACTTCTGGCTCGTTTAGAGTTACTGGAGTCGTAACCTGTCAAAACGAAGGCCACAATGAGTTCTTCGGCTTTGACAGCTTTCAGCCGTCGATGGATAGATTAAATCCCAAAAAGGACAACCCGAATCTCAATCGGGTCTCATAAGTTTTTTACCCTTCGTTTTTTCGACACCGGATTTTTACGGTAAAACGGGATTACCGTGCCTCGTCTTCGATTTACCATTGCTGGAGAGTGGTGCACCATGGTACTGTTCCGTTTCAAATCCATGCACGCATTTCTAAAAGTCATATGACACTGTTTCGCCATTTCGGACGGATGTTGCACCTTGCACCGCGGATGTCGCACCCTATATATATCGATTATTCGGACGGGCATAACTTCTGGCTCATTTAAAGTAACGGGAGCCATAACCTGTCAAAACGAAGGCCACGATGAGTTCTACGGCTATGACAGCTTTCAGCCGTCAACGGACTGATTAATGCCCAAAAAGGACAACCCGAATCTCAATTGAGTCTCGTAAGTTTTTTACCCTTCGCTATTTCGACACCGGATTTTTACGGTAAAACGGGATTACCGTGCCTCGCCTTCGATTTACCATCGCTGGAGAGTGGTGCACCATGGCACTGTTCCTTTTCAAATCCATGCATGCATTTCTAAAAGTCGTATGGCACTGTTTCGCCATTTCGGACTGATGTTGCACCTTGCACCGCAGATGTTGCACCTTGTAGATATCGATTATTCGGACGGTCATAACTTCTGGCTCGTTTAGATTTACGGGAGCCGTAACCTATCAAAACGAAGGCCACGTTGAGTTCTTCAGCTTTGATTTTACGGTTAGTTTTACAGCTTTGACATCTTCCAATGGTCAACAGATATATTTATGCCCGAAAAGGACAACCCGAATCTCAATCGGGGTTCGTAAGTTTTTTACCCTTCGTTTTTTCGACACCGGATTTTTATGGTAAAACGGGATTACCGTGGCTCGTCTTCGATTTACCATCGCTGGAGAATGGTGCACCATGTACTGTTCCATTTCAAATCCATGCACGCATTTCTAAAAGTCGTACGGCACTGTTTCGCCATTTCGGACGGATGTTGCACCTTGCACCGCGGATGTTGCACCCTGTATATATCGATTATTCGGACAGCCATAACTCCTGGCTCGTTTAGATTTACGGGAGCCATAACCTGCCAAAATGAAGGCCACGGTGAGTTCTACAGCTTTGACCGCTTTCAGCCGTCAACGGATAGATTAATGGCCAAAAAGGACAACCCGAATCTCAATCGGTTCTCGTAAGTTTTTAACCCTTCGTTTTTTCGACACCGGATTTTACCGTAAAACGGGATTACCGTGCCTCGTCTTCTATTTACCATCGCTGGAGAGTGGTGCACCATGGTACTGTTCCGTTTCAAATCCGTGCACGCATTACTAAAATTCGTAAGGCACTGTTTCGCCATTTCGGACGGATGTTGCACCTTGCACCGCGGATGTTGCACCCTGTAGATATCGATTATTCGGACGGCCATAATCCATGCATGCATTTCTAAGAGTCGTACGGCACTGTTTCGCCATTTCGGACGGATGTTGCACCTTGCACCGCGGATGTTGCACCCTGTAGATATCGATTATTCGGACGGCTATAACATTTGGCTCGTTTAGAGTTACGGGAGCCATAACCTGTCTAAACGGAGGCCACGGTGAGTTCTATGGCTTTGACCGCTTTCAGCCGTCAACGGATAGATTAATGCCCAAAAAGGACAGCCCGAATCTCAATCAGGTCTCGTAAGTTTTTTACCCTTCGTTTTTTCGACACCGGATTTTTACGTTAAAACGGGATTATCGTGCCTCGTCTTCGATTTACCATCGTTGGAGAGTGGTGCACCATGGTACTGTTCCATTTCAAATCCATGCACGCATTTCTAAAATTCGTACGACACTGTTTCGCCATTTCGGACGGATGTTGAACATTGCACCGCGGATGTTGCACCCTGTAGATACCGATTATTCGGACGGTCATAACTTCTACCTCGTTTAGAGTTACGGGAGCCGTAACTTGTCAAAACGAAGGCCACGGTGAGTTCTACAGCTTTGATAGCTTTCAGCCGTCAACGGATAGAATAATGCCCGAAAAGGACAACCCGAATCTCAATCGGGGTTCGTAAGTTTTTTACCCTTCGTTTTTTCGATACCGGATTTTTACGGTAAAACGGTCTTACCGTGGCTCGTCTTCGATTTACCATCGTTGGAGACTGGTGCACCATGGTACAGTTCCGTTTCAAATCCATGCATGCATTTCTAAAAGTCGTACGACACTGTTTCGCCATTTCGGACGGATGTTGCACCTTGCACCGCGGATGTTGCACCCTGTATATATCGATTATTCGGACAGGCATAACTAATGGCACGTTTAGATTTACGGGAGCCATAATCTGTCAAAACGAAGGCCACGGTGAGTTCTACAGCTTTGACAGCTTTCAGCCGTCAATGGATAGATTAATGCCCGAAAAGGACTACCCGAATCTCAATCGGGGTTCGTAAGTTTTTTACCCTTCGTTTTTTTGACAACGGATTTTTACGGTAAAACGGGATTACCGTGGATCGTCTTCGATACACCATCGCTGGAGAGTGGTGCACCATGGTACTGTTCCGTTTCAAATCCATGAACGCATTTCTAAAAGTCGTACGGGACTGTTTCGCCATTTCGAACGGATGTTCCACCTTGCACCGCAGATTTTGCACCCTGTAGATATCTATTATTCGGACGGTCATAACTTCTGGTTCTTTTAGAATTACAGGAGCCATAACCTGTCAAAACGAAGGCCATGATGAGTTCTATAGCTTTGACATCTTTCAGCCGTCAACGGATTGATTAATGCCCAAAAAGGACAACCCGAATCTCAATCGGGTCTCGTAAGTGTTTTACCCTTCGTTTTTTCGACACCGGATTTTTACGGTAAAACAGGAATACCGTGCCTCGCCTTCGATTTACCACCGCTGGAGAGTGATGCAACATGGTACTGTTCCGTTTCAAATCCATGCATGCTTTTCTAAAAGTCGTACGGCACTGTTTCGCCATTTCAGACGGATGTTGCACCTTGCACCGCGGATGTTGCACCATGTAGATATCGATTATTCGGACGACCATAACTTCTGGCTCGTTTAGAGTTACGGGAGTCATAACCTGTCAAAACGAAGGCCACAATGAGTTCTACGGCTTTGACCACTTTTAGCCGTCAACGGATAGATTAATGCCCAAAAAGGACAACCCGAATCTCAATCGGGCCTCGTAAGTTTTTTACCCTTCGTTTTTTCGACACCGGATTTTTACGGTAAAACGGGATTACCGTGCCTCGCCTTCGATTTACCTTCGCTGGAGAGTGGTGCACCATGGTAATGTTCCGTTTCGTATCCATGCACGCATTTCTAAAAGTCGTACGACACTGTTTCGCCATTTCGGATGGATGTTGCACCTTGCACCGCGGATGTTGCACCCTGTAGATATCGATTATTCGGACGGTCATAACTTCTGGCTCGTTTAGAGTTACAGGAGCCATAACCTGTCAAAACGAAGGCCACGATGAGTTCTACGTCTTTGACATCTTTCAGCCGTCAACGGATAGATTAATGCCCAAAAGGACAACCCGAATCTCAATCGGGTCTCGTAAGTTTTTTACCCTTCGTTTTTTCGACACCGGATTTTGAAGGTAAAACAGGATTACCGTGCCTCGCCTTCGATTTACCATCGCTGGAGAGTGGTGCACCATGGTAATGTTCCGTTTCAAATCCATGCATGCATTTGTAAAAGTCGTACGGCACTGTTTCGCCATTTCAGACGGATGTTTCACCTTGCACCGCGGATGTTGCACCCTGTAGATATCGATTATTCGGACGACCATAACTTCTGGCTCGTTTAGAGTTACGGAAGCCATAACCTGTCAAAACGATGGCCACGATGAGTTCTACAGCTTTGACAACTTTCAACCGTCAATGGATAGATTAATGCCCAAAAGGACAACCCGAATCTCAATCGGGTCTCGTAAGTTTTTTACCCTTCGTTTTTTCGACACCGGATTTTTATGGTAAAACGGGATTACCGTACCTCGCCTTCGATTTACCATCGCTGGAGAGTGATGCACCAAGGTACTATTCCGTTTCAAATCCATGAATGCTCTTTTAAAAGTCGTACGGCACTGTTTCGCCATTTCAGACGGATGTTGCTCCTTGCACCGCGGATGTTGCACCCTGTAGATATGGATTATTCGGACGGCCATAACTTCTGGCTCGTTTAGAGTTACGGGAGTCATAACCTGTCAAAACGAAGGCCACAATGAGTTCTACGGCTTTGACAGCTTTCAGCCGTCAATGGATAGATTAAATCCCAAAAAGGACAACCCGAATCTCAATCGGGTCTTATAAGTTTTTTACCCTTCGTTTTTTCGACACCGGATTTTTACGGTAAAATGGGATTACCGTGCCTCGTCTTCGATTTACCATTGCTGGAGAGTGGTGCACCATGGTACTGTTCCGTTTCAAATCCATGCACGCATTTCTAAAAGTCGTACGACACTCTTTCGCCATTTCGGACGGATGTTGCACCTTGCACCGCGGATGTCGCACCCTGTAGATATCGATTATTCGGACGGGCATAACTTCTTGCTCGTTTAGAGTAACGGGAGCCATAACCTGTCAAAACGAAGGCCACGATGAGTTCTACGGCTTTGACAGCTTTCAGCCGTCAACGGATAGATTAATGCCCAAAAAGGACAACCCGAATCTCAATCGAGTCTCGTAAGTTTTTTACCCTTCGCTTTTTCGACACCGGATTTTTACTGTAAAACGGGATTACCGTGCCTCGCCTTCGATTTACCATCGCTGGAGAGTGGTGCACCATGGGACTGTTCCGTTTCAAATCCATGCACGCATTTCTAAAAGTCGTACGGCACTGTTTCGCCATTTCGGACGGATGTTGCACCTTGCACCGCAGATGTTGCACCCTGTAGATATCGATTATTCGGACGGTCATAACTTCTGGCTCGTTTAGCGTTACGGGAGCCATAACCTATCAAAATGAAGGCCACGGTGAGTTTTACAATTTTGGCATCTTCCAACCGTCGACGGATAGATTTATGCCCGAAAAGGACAACCCAAATCTCAATCGGGGTTCGTAAGTTTTTTACCCTTCGTTTTTTCGACACCGGATTTTTACGGTAAAACGGGATTACCATGGCTCGTCTTCGATTTACCATCGCTAGAGAGTGGTGCACCATGGTACTGTTCCGTTTCAAATCCATGCACGCATTTCTAAAAGTCGTACGGCACTGTTTCGCCATTTCGGACGGATGTTGCACCTTGCACCGCGGATGTTGCACCCTATATATATCAATTATTCGGACAGCCATAACTTCTGGCTCGCTTAGATTTACCGGAGCCATAACCTGTCAAAACGAAGGCCACGGTGAGTTCTACAGCTTTGACAGCTTTCAGCCGTCAACGGTTAGATTAATGCCAGAAAAGGACAACCCGAATCTCAATCTGGGTTCGCAAGTTTTTACCCTTCGTTTTTTCGACACCGGATTTTTACGGTAAAACGGGATTACCATGGCTCATCTTCGATTTACCATCGCTGGAGAGTGGTGCACCATGGTAATGTTCCATTTCAAATCCATGCACGCATTTCTAAAAGTCGAATGGTGACCGTTCGCGACCAAGTGCCGTTCAAGGCGAATGGTGACCGTTCGAGGTCGGATTTCATAATCAGTGAGCCATGACCGTTCGCGATCGATGGCGTTCAAGGCAGGAAGTGATCGTTCGCGATCGTGTGCCGTTCGAGGCGAATCTGTGACCGTTCGCGGTCTGTGCCGTTCAAGGCAGAAAGTGATCATTCGCGATCGTGTGCCGTTCGAGGCGAATTCGTGACCGTTCGTGGTCGGATGTCGGACCTCAAGTGACGACCGTTCGCGATCAAGCCATTGAGGTAAGGTGAGTTATGACTGTTCGAAGTCGGGTGTCGTTCGAGGCGGATTGTGTGTGTGCCCGGGAGGGCTTGGTGTTATCGATGCCAGGGTCACGTTCGGGTGAGTTCCTGGATCGTTTGCATGGGCGGTTCATCGCCGTCTCAGAGCATACCTAAGGATCGTTCGCGATCCCGTACATGTGTAAGTAGCTTAGCCATTCCAGAGTTATCAGAATCAAATATCTATTACACGGATGAGTTTCAAAAACAATTGTCCAAACAAACAGAGTCTAAATGTTCAAATTAAAGCGAAATGAAAGTAAAGCATGGATGTCAAAGTGTAGGTTCCCACTACAAAACGGTCAACGATCATTCAGAGCATGTCTGGAGATCGTTCGCGATCTCGCACATGTGTAAATGATTTAATTGCGTTAGTGGAAGCTTACAACTTGTTCATCGTTATCTTACTCAATTGATAACCATACGGTGCCTTGATTCGGGGTCGCCCCTAGCTGATGTGGACGGTGGTCGTTCTGGTTCCGCCACAGGAGCTCGTCTCCTTACATATTGAAGGAGCATACCGTTCCTGATATGCCCTTCCACCTCGTCCTTCAGGTGCCTACAATCATTAGTGTTATGACCATTTAATTCATGGAATACACAGAACTTATCTGATTTCCTTTCGTCAGAAGTAGGATCCCTTCGCATTGGCCTACGATACGGAATCTGTTCTTTGGTATCCTGATAAATTCGTTCCAGGCTCTCGTTCAACTCAGCGTAGGTGGTGAATCGCGGCTCCCTCCGTTGCCGCTTTGATCTGTCTCCGTCATTCTCAATCTTTCTTTTACCTTTATCCGAATCTTTTTTAAGAGGCTTTTCGTCTCTAAATGCAAAAACATCTATCCCATCTCCTTCTTCTCTCTCGGCATTCGCATCTTCTAATCGTAAAAACTTTTCTGCTTCATGATAGAATTCCTCCAGATCAATGGGTGGATCTTTAGTCAATGAATTCTTGAACTCTGTGCCGTCAGCTATTCCGGACACAGCTGCCATTACCACCATGGACGGATCCGCTCTATCCACTGAAGCTGCTGCTGCATTAAATCGTGCTAAATAACTTCTCAAGGTCTCTCCGGCTTTTTGCTTTAGGGTTGCCAGAGTCATCACGTTCTTGGGTCTCGTAATATGGACCCTGAATTGCCTCATAAATCTCTCCACTAAACCATTCCATGTTCCGATGGATCCGTTCTCCAGCTGTCTAAACCATAGTGCAGCGATATCTGTCAAGTACAATGGAAAACATCGGGCCATAACCTCCTCCGATGCCCCCAGTACTTCCATATGCCTCATATATTTTGTCAGATGGACCATGGGGTCCGTTCTCCCGTCATACATATCCAATGATGGTAGTTTGAAATCAGGCGGGTTCCTAGCTTGCCTGATTGCTGAAGTAAAAGGACTTCTATTGACATCTTCCAAATCTTTGTTCACCATACCGCCTCTCAAAGCTCTCCTAACTATCTCTGCTAATCGGTCATTGTCTCCGAGATGTAATCCTTGTTCACTACTTCCAACCTGCCCCCCGAGTTCACGAGGTAACTCCGGGATCTGGCCCCTAGACTGAGCGTTCACTCCTCTACTACTCCTAGGTTGCGCAGATCCTTCTCTTTCTCTTTCCAAGATTGGATCAACATTCTCCATATGCGTGCCCCTTAGCTCTGGTGCCACGCCGGACGGTCCCGCTCCGTTGTGGACTCGATTGGCTTCCCTATTTTGTGCTCAAAGCTGTCCTATCTGTTGGAATAAACTCTGGATCATTTCCTCTTGCCTCTTCATCATAGTTTCCATCTCGTCCCTAGTAATGTATATCGATGGTTGATTTGCTCCTGAGGAAGCCTCTTGGCTTCCTTGTGGTTCACTACGCTCAGTCCTTGGCCTCCTACTCGATTGTCTTGCCATAATTCCTAGATCTGAACTCCTGAATTTTCAAATTCAACTTCTTCCTGAATTAGTTCCTGCGTGAGGGCACCAAAATGTTTACGCCAAAATTGGTCACAAACACCCAAAGTCGTGAAAGCACCCGTTTACGTAATCAATCCGATAATATTCAACACAGAACTCAGCAACAATCAATATGTAATTCAGCTCTAAGTAACAAATCACAATAATTCACAAGCAACAATCACAAACACAGGATTTATAGTGGTTCGGCGTTCGTGCCTACGTCCACTTTGAAGGGTTTCTCTTTATTGCTTTGCTCGATTCAATCGATTACAATGGATTACAGCTGACAATTGCTTTGAAATCTGAATACAACAGCGATTCTGATAGTTAAACTTGAATCCGGCAGAGTCTTGGCATTCAATGGCAGAAGTTCTCCCCAGATCCCCCTTTCTGAAGGCTTCAGGGTGCTATTTATAGGCGTTGGAGGCCCAGATCTTGCTGAAACTTCGTGAGACTCCTTCTGGCACGTGAGTGGGCCCACGCGACCGACCCCACCAAGTTTCGTCTCGATCTGACATCGGTTCGAAGTGACTTCGAACCCATCTAGAAATGGTCCAATCGAGCTGAAACTTGGCAGGAACAATCTTTACCTCATATGGAAACTACTGTGAAAATTTGGTTGCATTTGGATGTGTGGTTAAGGAGATATGCTCGGTTCGAAATTAGCATTTTCGGTTGGCTGTGTCGTTCGAACCCATGAGTTCGAACCCATCATTTCGAATCCATCAGTGCACGTGGGCTTGCAGTGACGTGGCGCGCATTCCTCGAAGCGATCCTAACTTATCTCCGAATGGACCGCTTCGACTCCGTGAACTACGGCGAACACGTCATCCAAACCGATTGACTCGGTGGATTCGAAATAGGAAGTATTCCTGGTTTCGAACGTGACTGATTCGAATCCAGGAATCCTTATGGGTTCGAACTTGATCGGTTCGAACTGGGTCACTCGATGGGTTCGAAATGAGGATGCGAGGCTGAGTGAAGTCATGGATTCGAAGGTACGCCACTGTGGTGGGTTCGAAGGCGATGGAGTCGAAAGCGATGGAGTCGAGGCAGGTACTAGCCGATGGGTTCGAACGTGGCTTGGGTTCGAACTCCATGGCTTCGAAGGCAAGGACGTGGATGGGTTCGAACAGCATGGGTTCGAAGGAGAGGGCGTGGATGGTTTCGAACAGCATGGGTTCGAAGGAGAGGGGCGTGGATGGTTTCGAACAGGATGGGTTCGAAAAGGATGGGTTCGAACTTCATGGTTCCGAACCAGACAATGACTATTTCTCTTCACACTGAACCCATCGTATCTTGAGCATACGAACTCGGATTGACTTGAAACTTGAAATGATGGCTCCTACAACCTTTCTTGTCGTGTCCTATCAATTGTGGCCTGATCCGGACTCGGGCAAAATTCATCGATATCCATAGCTAAGTGAAGTATATCCAATCTCTGAGATGAACTGTTTCCCATTTTCGACCAATCTTTTGGTATCACGGCTTTGCCAAAAAGCGGGATAACACGTACGACACTTTTTCCCCATTTCGGATGGATGTTGCACATTGCACCACGGATGTTGCACCCTGTAGATACCGATTATTCGGACGGTCATAACTTTTGGCTAGTTTAGAGTAACGGGAGCCGTAACCTGTCATCACGAAGGACACGGTGAGTTCTACAGCTTTGATAGCTTTCAGCCGTCAATGGATAGATTAATGCCCGAAAAGGACAACCCGAATCTCAATCGGGGTTCGTAAGTTTTTTACCCTTCGTTTTTTCGACACCGGATTTTTACGGTAAAACGGTCTTACCGTGGCTCGTCTTCGATTTACCATCGTTGGAGAGTGGTGCACCATGGTACTGTTCCGTTTCAAATCCATGCACGCATTTATAAAAGTCGTACGATACTGTTTCGCCATTTCGGACGGATGTTGCACCTTGCACCGCGGATGTTGCACCCTGTAGATATCGATTATTCGGACGGCCATAACTTCTAGCTCGTTTAGAGTTACGGAAGCCATAACATGTCAAAACGAAGGCCACGTTGAGTTCTACGGCTTTGATAGCTTTCAGCCGTCAACGGATAGATTAACGCCCAAAAAGGACAACCCGAATCTCAATCGGGTCTCTTAAGTTTTTTACCCTTCGTTTTTTCGACACCGGATTTTTATGGTAAAACGGGATTACCGTGGCTCGTCTTCGATTTACCATCGCTGGAGAGTGGTGCACCATGATACTGTTCCGTTTCAAATCCATGCATGCATTTCTAAAAGTCGTACGGCACTGTTTCGCCATTTCGGACGGATGTTGCACCTTGCACCGCGGATGTTGCACCCTGTAGATATCGATTATTCGGACGGCCATAACTTTTGGCTCGTTTAGAGTTACGGGAGCCATAACCTGTCTAAACGAAGGCCACGGTGAGTTCTATGGCTTTGACCACTTTCAGCCGTCAATGGATAAATTAATGCCCAAAAAGGACAACCCGAATCTCAATCGGGTCTCGTAAATTTTTTACCCTTCATTTTTTCGACACCGGATTTTTACGGTAAAACAGGATTACCGTGCCTCGTCTTCGATTTACCATCGCTGGAGAGTGGTGCACCATGGTACTGTTCCGTTTTAAATCCATGCACGCATTTCTAAAAGTCATACGACACTGTTTCGCCATTTCGGACGGATGTTGCACATTGCACCGCGGATGTTGCACCCTGTAGATACCGATTATTCGGACGGTCATAACTTCTGGCTCGTTAAGAGTTACGGAAGCCGTAACCTGTCAAAACGAAGGCCACGGTGAGTTCTACAACTTTGGTAGCTTTCAGCCATCAACGGATAGATTAATGCTCGAAAAGGACTACCCGAATCTCAATCGGGGTTCGTAAGTTTTTTACCCTTCGTTTTTTCGACACCGGATTTTTAGGGTAAAACGGTCTTACCGTGGCTCGTCTTCGATTTACCATCGTTGGAGAGTGGTGCACCATGGTACTGTTCCGTTTCAAATGCATGCACGCATTTCTAAAAGTCGTACGGCACTGTTTCTCCATTTAGGACGGATGTTGCACCTTGCACCGCGGATGTTGCACCTTGTATATATCGATTATTCGGACAGGCATAACTTCTGGCTCGTTTAGATTTTCGGGAGCCATTAGCTGTCAAAACGAAGGCCACGGTGAGTTCTACAGCTTTGACAGCTTTCAGCCGTCAATGGATAGATTAATGCCCGAAAAGGACAAACCGAATCTCAATCGGGGTTCGTAAGTTTTTTACCCTTCGTTTTTTTGACACCGGATTTTTACGGTAAAACGGGATTACCGTGGATCATCTTCGATTTACCATCGCTTGAGAGTGGTGCACCATGGTACTGTTCCGTTTCAAATCCATGCATGCATTTCTAAAAGTCGTACGGCACTGTTTCACCATTTCGGACGGATGTTGCACCTTGCACCGCGGATGTTGCACCCTGTAGATATCGATTATTCGGACGGCCATAACTTTTGGCTCGTTTAGAGTTACGGGAGCCATAACCTGTCTAAACGAAGGCCATGGTGAGTTATACGGCTTTGACTGCTTTCAGCCATCAACGGATAGATTAATGCCCAAAAAGGACAACCCGAATCTCAATCGGGTCTCGTACGTTTTTTACCCTTCGTTTTTTCGACACCGGATTTTTACGGTAAAACGGGATTACCGTGCCTCGTCTTCGATTTACCATCGCTGGAGAGTGGTGCACCATGGTACTGTTCCGTTTCAAATCCATGCATGCATTTCTAAAAGTCGTACGACGCTGTTTCGCCATTTCGGACGGATGTTGCACATTTCACCGCGGATGTTGAACCCTGTAGGTACCGATTATTCGGACGGTCATAACTTCTGGCTCGTTTAGAGTTACGGGAGCCGTAACATGTCAAAACGAAGGCCACGGTGAGTTCTACAGCTTTGATAGCTTTCAACCGTCAACGGATAGATTAATGTTCGAAAAGGACAACCCGAATCTCAATTGGGGTTCGTAAGTTTTTTACCCTTCGTTTTTTCGACACCGGATTTTTACGGTAAACGGTCTTACCGTGGATCGTCTTCGATTTACCGTCGTTGGAGAGTGGTGCACCATGGTACTGTTCCATTTCAAATCCATGCACGCATTTCTAAAAGTCGTACGGCACTGTTTCTCCATTTCGGATGGATGTTGCACCTTGCACCGCGGATGTTGCACCCTGTATATATCGATTATTCGGACAGGCATAACTTCTGGCTCGTTTAGATTTACGGGAGCTATAACCTGTCAAAACGAAGGCCACGGTGAGTTCTACAGCTTTGATAGCTTTCAGCCGTCAATGGATAGATTAATGCCAGAAGAGGACAAACCGAAACTCAATCGGGGTTCGTAAGTTTTTTACCCTTCGTTTTTTTGACACCGGATTTTTACGGTAAAACGGGATTACCGTGGCTCGTCTTCGATTCACCATCGCTGGAGAGTGGTGCACCATGGTACTGTTCTGTTTCAAATCCATGCACGAATTTCTAAAAGTCGTATGGCACTGTTTCGCCATTTCGGACGGATGTTGCACCTTGCACCGTGGATGTTGCACCCTGTAGATATCGATTATTCGGACGGTCATAACTTCTGGCTCGTTTAGAGTTACGGGAGCCATAACCTGTCAAAACGAAGGCCACGATGAGTTCTATGGCTTTGACATCTTTCAGCCGTCAACGGATTGATTAATGCCCAAAAAGGACAACCCGAATCTCAATCGGGTCTCGTAAGTTTTTTACCCTTCGTTTTTTCGACACGTGGATTTTTACGGCAAAATGGGATTACGGTGGCTGGTCTTCGATTTACCATCGCTGGAGAGTGATGCAACATGGTAGTGTTCCGTTTCAAATCCATGCATGCTTTTCTAAAAGTCGTACGGCACTGTTTCGTCATTTCAGACGGATGTTGCACCTTGCACCGTGGATGTTGCACCCTGTAGATATCGATTATTCGGACGGCCATAACTTCTGGCTCGTTTAGAGTTACGGGAGTCATAACCTGTCAAAACGAAGGCCACAATGAGTTCTACGGCTTTGACCGCTTTTAGCCGTCAACGAATAGGTTAATGCCCAAAAAGGACAACCCGAATCTCAATCGGGTCTTGTTAGTTTTTTACCCTTCGTTTTTTCGACACCGGATTTTTACGGTAAAACGGGATTACCGTGCCTCGCCTTCGATTTACCATCGCTGGAGAGTGGTGCACCATGGTAATGTTCCGTTTTGAATCCATGCACGCATTTCTAAAAGTCGTACGACACTGTTTCGCCATTTCGGACGGATGTTGCACCTTGCACCGCGGATGTTACACCCTGTAGATATCGATTATTCGGACGGCCATAACTTCTGGCTCGTTTAGAGTTATGGGAGCCATAACCTGTCAAAACGAAGGCCACGATGAGTTCTACGGCTTTGACAGCTTTCAGCCGTCAACGGAAAGATTAATGCCCAAAAGGACAACCCGAATCTCAATCGGGGTTCGTAAGTTTTTTACCCTTCGTTTTTTTGACACCGGATTTTTACGGTAAAACGGGATTACCGTGGCTCGTCTTCGATTCACCATCGCTGGAGAGTGGTGCACCATGGTACTGTTCCGTTTCAAATCCATGCACGCATTTTTAAAAGTCGTACGACACTGTTTCGCCATTTCAGACGGATGTTGCAACTTGCACCGCGGATGTTGCACCCTGTACATATCGATTATTCGAATGGCCATAACTTCTGGCTCGTTTAGAGTTACGGGAGCCATAACCTGTCAAAACGAGGGCCACGTTGAGTTCTACGGCTTTGATAGCTTTCAGCCGTCAATGGATAGATTAATACCAAAAAGGACAACCCGAATCTCAATCGGGTCTCGTAAGTTTTTTACCCTTCGTTTTTTCGACACCGGATTTTTACGGTAAACGGGATTACCGTGGCTCGTCTTCGATTTACCATCGCTGGAGAGTGGTGCACCATGGTACTGTTCCGTTTCAAATCCATGCATGCATTTCTAAAAGTCATACGACACTGTTTCGCCATTTCGGACGGCTGTTGCACCGTGCACCGCGGATGTTGCACCCTGTACATATCAATTATTTGGACGGCCATAACTTTTGGCTCGTTTATAGTTACGGGAGCCATAACCTGTCTAAACGAAGGCCACGATGAGTTCTACGGCTGTGACCTGCTTTCAGCCGTCAACGGATAGATTAACGCCCAAAAAGGACAACCCGAATCTCAATCGGGTCTCGTAAGTTTTTTACCCTACGTTTTTTCGACACCGGATTTTTACGGCAAAATGGGATTACCGTGCCTCGTCTTCGATTTACCATCGCTGGAGAGTGGTGCACCATGGTAATGTTCCGTTTTGAATCCATGCACGCATTTCTAAAAGTCGTACGGCACTGTTTCTCCATTTCGGACGGATGTTGCACCTTGCACCGCGGATGTTGCACCCTGTAGATATCGATTATTCGGACGACCATAACTTCTGGCTCGTTTAGTGTTACGGGAGCCATAACCTGTCAAAACGAAGGCCATGGTGAGTTCTACAGCTTTGACAACTTTCAGCCGTAATTGGATAGAATAATGCCCGAAAAGGACAACCCGAATCTCAATTGGGGTTCGTAAGTTTTTTACCCTTCATTTTTTCGACACCGGATTTTTACGGTAAAACGGTCTTACCGTGGCTCGTCTTCGATTTACCATCGCTGTAGAGTGGTGTTCCATGGTACTGTTTCGTTTCAAATCCATGCAAGCATTTCTAAACGTCGTACGGCACAATTTCGCCATTTCGGACGGATGTTGCACCTTGCACCGCGGATGTTGCACCCTGTATATATCGATTATTCGGACAGGCATAACTTCTGGCTCATTTAGATTTACTGGAGCCATAACCTGTCAAAACGAAGGCCACGGTGAGTTCTACAGCTTTGACGGCTTTCAGCCGTCAATGGATAGATTAACGCCCGAAAAGGACAACCCGAATTTCAATCGGGGTTCGTAAGTTTTTTACCCTTCGTTTTTTTGACACCGGATTTTTATGGTAAAACGGGATTACCATGGCTCATCATCGATTCACCTTCGCTGGAGAGCGGTGCACCATGGACTGTTCCGTTTCAAATCCATGTACGCATTTCTAAAAGTCGTACGGAACTGTTTCGCCATTTCGGACGGATGTTGCACCTTGCACCGCGAATGTTGCACCCTGTAGATATCGATTATTCGGATGGTCATAACTTCTGGCACGTTTAGAGTTACGGGAGCCATAACCTGTCAAAACGAAAGCCACGATGAGTTCTACGGCTTTGACATCTTTCAGCCGTCAACGGATAGATTAATGCCCAAAAAGGACAACCCGAATCTCAATCGGGTCTCGTAAGTTTTTTACCCTTCGTTTTTTCGACACCGGATTTTTACGGTAAAACGGGATTACCGTACCTCGCCTTCGATTTACCATCGCTGGAGAGTGATGCACCATGGTACTGTTCCATTTCAAATCCATGAATGCTTTTCTAAAAGTCGTACGGCACTGTTTCGCCATTTCAGACGGATGTTGCACCTTGCACCGTGGATGTTGCACCCTGTAGATATCGATTACACGGACGACCAAAACTTCTGGCTCATTTAGAGTTACGGGAGTCATAACCTGTAAAAACGAAGGCCACAATGAGTTCTACGGCTTTGACAGCTTTCAGCCGCCAATGGATAGATTAATTCCCAAAAAGGACAACCTGAGTCTCAATCGAGTCTCGTAAGTTTTTTACCCTTCGCTTTTTCGACACCGGATTTTTACGGTAAAACGGGATTACCCTGCCTCCCCTTGGATTTACCATCGCTGGAGAGTGGTGTACCATGGCACTGTTCCGTTTCAAATCCATGCACGCATTTCTAAAAGTCGTACGGCACTGTTTCGACATTTCGGACGGATGTTGCACCCTGTAGATATCGATTATTCGGACGGTCATAACTTCTGGCTCGTTTAGAGTTACGGGAGCCATAACCTATCAAAACGAAGGCCACGGTGAGTTTTACAGCTTTGACATCTTCCAACCGTCAACGGATAGATTTATGCCCAAAAAGGACAACCGAATCTAAATCGGGGTTCGTAAGTTTTTTACCCTTCGTTTTTTCGACACCGGATTTTTACGGTAAAACGGGATTACCGTGGCTCGTCTTCGATTTACCATCGCTTGAGAGTGGTGCAGCATGGTACTGTTCCGTTTCAAATCCATGCACGCATTTCTAAAAGTCGTACGGCACTGTTTGGCCATTTCGGACGGATGTTGCACCTTACACCGCGGATGTTGCACCCTGTAGATATCGATTATTCGGACGGGCATAACTTCTGGCTCGTTTATAGTAACGGGAGCCATAACCAGTCAAAACGAAGGCCACGATGAGTTCTACAGCTTTGACAGCTTTCAGCCGTTAATGGATAGATTAATTCCCAAAAAGGACAACCTGAATCTCAATCGAGTCTCGTAAGTTTTTTACCCTTCGCTTTTTCGACACCGGATTTTTACGGTAAAACGGGATTACCCTGCCTCGCCTTCGATTTACCATCGCTGGAGAGTGGTGTACCATGGCACTGTTCCGTTTCAAATCCATGCACGCATTTCTAAAAGTCGTACGGCACTGTTTCGCCATTTCGGACGGATGTTGCACCCTGTAGATATCAATTATTCGGACGGTCATAACTTCTGGCTCGTTTAGAGTTACGGGAGCCATAACCTATCAAAACGAAGGCCACAGTGAGTTTTACAGCTTTGACATCTTCCAACCGTCAACGGATAGATTTATGCCCGAAAAGGACAACCCGAATCTAAATCGGGGTTCGTAAGTTTTTTACCCTTCGTTTTTTCGACACCGGATTTTTACGGTAAAACGGGATTACCGTGGCTCGTCTTCGATTTACCATCGCTGGAGAGTGGTGCACCATGGTACTGTTCCGTTTCAAATCGATGCACGCATTTCTAAAAGTCGTACGGCACTGTTTCGCCATTTCGGATGGATGTTGCACCTTACACTGCCGATGTTGCACCCTGTATATATCGATTATTCGGACAGCCATAACTTCTAGCTCGTTTAGATTTACGGGAGCCATAACCTGTCAAAACGAAGGCCACGGTGAGTTCTACAGCTTTGACAGCTTGCAGCCGTCAACGGATAGATTAATGCCAGAAAAGGACAACCCGAATCTCAATCTGGGTTCGCAAGTTTTTACCCTTCGTTTTTTCGACACCGGATTTTTACGGTAAAACGGGATTACCGTGGCTCGTCTTCGATTTACCATCGCTGGAGAGTGGTGCACCATGGTAATGTTCCGTTTCAAATCCATGCACGCATTTCTAAAAGTCGTATGGCACTGTTTCGCCAATTCTGACGGATGTTGCACCTTGCACTGCGGATGTTGCACCCTGTAGATATCGATTATTCGGACGGCCATAACTTCTGGCTCGTTTAGAGTTACGGGAGCCATAACCTGTCTAAACGAAGGCCACGGTGAGTTCTACAGCTTTGACCGCTTTCAGCCTTCAACTGATAGATTAATGCCCAAAAAGGACAACCCGAATCTCAATCGGGTCTCGTAAGTTTTTTACCCTTCGTTTTTTCGACACCGGATTTTTACCGTAAAACGGGATTACCGTGCCTCGTCTTCGATTTACCATCGCTGGAGAGTGGTGCACCATTGTACTGTTCCGTTTCAAATCCATGCACGCATTTCTAAAAGTCGTAAGGCACTGTTTCGCCATTTCGGACGGATGTTGCAACTTGCACCGCGGATGTTGCACCCTGTAGATATCGATTATTCGGACGGCTATAACTTCTGGCTCGTTTAGAGATACGGGAGCCATAACATGTCAAAACGAAGGAAACGATGAGTTCTACGGCTTTGACAGTTTTCAGCCATCAACAGATAGACTAATGCCCGAAAAGGACAACCCGAATGTCAATCGAGTCTCGTAAGTTTTTTACCCTTCGTTTTTTCGACACCGGATTTTTACGGTAAAATGGGATTGCCTTGCCTCGCCTTCGATTTACCATCGCTGGAGAGTGGTGCACCATGGTAATGTTCCGTTTCGAATCCATGCACGCATTTCTAAAAGTCGTACGACACTGTTTCGCCATTTTCGGACGGATGTTGCACCTTGCACCGCGGATGTTGCACCCTGTAGATATCGATTATTCGGACGGCCATAAGTTATGGCTCGTTTAGAGTTACGGGAGCCATAACCTGTCAAAACGAAGGCCATGATGAGTTCTACGGCTTTGACAGCTTTCAGCCGTCAACGGATAGATTAATGTCCAAAAGGACAACCCGAATCTCAATCGGGTCTCGTAAGTTTTTTACCCTTCGTTTTTTCGACACTGGATTTTTATGGTAAAATGGGATTCCCGTGCCTCGCCTTCGATTTACCATCGCTGGAGAGTGGTGCACCATGGTACTGTTCCGTTTCGAATCCATGCACGCATTTCTAAAAGTCGTACGGCACTGTTTCGCCATTTTCGGACGGATGTTGCACCTTGCACCTTGGATGTTGCACCCTGTAGATATCGATTATTCGGACGACCATAAGTTATGGCTCGTTTAGAGTTACGGGAGCCATAACCTGTCAAAACGAAGGCCCCGTTGAGTTCTACGAGTTTGACAGCTTTCAGCCGTCAACGGATAGATTAATGCCCAAAAAGGACAACCCGAATCTCAATCGGGTCTCGTAAGTTTTTTACCCTTCGTTTTTTCGACACCGGATTTTTACGTTAAAACGGGATTACCGTGGCTCGTCTTTGATTTACCATCGCTGGAGAGTGGTGCACCATGGTATTGTTCCGTTTCAAATCCATGCATCCATTTCTAAAAGTCGTACGGCACTGTTTCGCCATTTCGGACGGATGTTGCACCTTGCACCGCGGATGTTGCACCCTGTAGATATCGATTATTCGGACGGCCATAACTTTTGGCTCTTTAAAGTTACGGGAGCCATAACCTGTCTAAACGAAGGCCACGGTGAGTTCTATGGCTTTGACCGCTTTCAGCCATCAACGGATAGATTAATGCCCAAAAAGGACAACCCGAATCTCAATCGGGTCTCGTAAGTTTTTTACCCTTCGTTTTTTCGACACCGGATTTTTACCATAAAACGGGATTACCGTGCCTCGTCTTCGATTTACCATCGCTGGAGAGTGATGCACCGTGGTACTGTTCCGTTTCAAATCCATGCACGCATTTCTAAAAGTCGTACATTACTGTTTCGCCTTTTCGGACGGATGTTGCACATTGCACCGCGGATGTTGCACCCTCTAGATACCAATTATTCGGACGGTCATAACTTCTGGCTCGTTTAGAGTTACGGGAGCCGTAACCTGTCAAAACGAAGGCCACGGTGAGTTCTACAGCTTTGATAGCTTTCAGCCGTCAACGGATAGATTAATGCCCGAAAAGGACAACCCAAATCTCTATCGGGGTTCGTAAGTTTTTTACCCTTCGATTTTTCGACACCGGATTTTTACGGTAAAACGGTCTTACCGTGGCTCGTCTTCGATTTACCATCGTTGGAGAGTGGTGCATCATGGTACTGTTCCGTTTCAAATCCATGCATGCATTTCTAAAAGTCGTACGGCACTGTTTCGCCATTTCGGACGGATGTTGCACCTTGCACCGCGGATGTTGCACCCTGTATATATCGATTATTCGGACAGGCATAACTTCTGGCTCATTTGGATTTACGGGAGCCATAACCTGTCAAAACGAAGGCCACAGTGAGTTCTACAGCTTTGACAGCTTTCAGCCGTCATTGGATAGATTAATGCCCGAAAAGGACAACCCGAATCTCAATCGGGGTTCGTAAGGTTTTTACTCTTCGTTTTTTTGACACCGGATTTTTACGGTAAAACGGGATTACCTTGGCTCGTCTTCGATTCACCATCGCTGGAGAGTGGTGCACCATGGTACTATTCCGTTTCAAATCCACGCACGCATTTCTAAAAGTCGTAAGGCACGGTTTCACAATTTCGGACGGATGTTGCACCTTGCACCGCGGATGTTGCACCCTGTAGATATCGATTATTCAGACGGTCATAACTTCTGGCTCGTTTAGAGTTACGGGAGCCATAACCTGTCAAAACGAAGGCCACGATGAGTTCTATGGCTTTGACATCTTTCAGCCGTCAACGGATTGATTAATGCCCAAAAAGGACAACCCGAATCACAATCGGGTCTCGTAAGTTTTTTACCCTTCGTTTTTTCGACACCGGATTTTTACGGTAAAATGGGATTACCGTGCCTCGCCTTCGATTTACCATCGCTGAAGAGTGATGCAACATGGTACTGTTCCGTTTCAAATCCATGCATGCTTTTCTAAAAGTCGTACGACACTGTTTCGCCATTTCATACGGATGTTGCACCTTGCACCGCGGATGTTGCACCCTGTAGACATCGATTATTCGGACGGGCATAACTTCTGGCTCGTTTAGAGTTACAGGAGTCATAACCTGTCAAAACGAAGGCCACAATGAGTTCTACGGCTTTGACCGCTTTTAGCCGTCAACGGATAGATTAATGCCCAAAAAGGACAACCCGAATCTCAATCGGGTCTCGTAAGTTTTTTACCCTTCGTTTTTTCGACACCGGATTTTTACGGTAAAACGGGATTACCGTGCCTCGCCTTCGATTTACCATCACCGGAGAGTGGTGCACCGTGGTAATGTTCTATTTCGAATCCATGCACGCATTTCTAAAAGTCGTACGGCACTATTTCGCCATTTCGGACGGATGTTGCACCTTGCACCGCGGATGTTACACCCTGTAGATATCGATTATTCGGACGGCCATAACTTCTGGCTCGTTTAGAGCTACGGGAGCCATAACCTATCAAAACGAAGGCCACGATGTGTTCTACGGCTTTGACAGCTTTCAGCTGTCAACGGATAGATTAATGCCCAAAAGGACAACCCGAATCTCAATCGGGTCTCGTAAGTTTTTTACCCTTCGTTTTTTCGACACCGGATTTTTACGGTTAAACGGGATTACTGTGCCTCGCCTTCGATTTACCATCGCTGGAGAGTTGTGCACCATGGTAATGTTCCATTTCAAATCCATACACGCATTTCTAAAAGTCGTACGGCACTGTTTCGCCAGTTCAGACGGATGTTGCACCTTGCACCGTGGATGTTGCACCCTGTAGATATCGATTATTCGGACGGCCATAACATCTGGCTCGTTTAGAGTTACGGGAGCCATAACCTATCAAAACGAAGGCCACGTTGAGTTCTACGGCTTTGAAAGCTTTCAGACGTCAACGGATAGATTAATGCCCAAAAAGGACAACTCGAATCTCAATCGGGTCTCGTAAGTTTTTTACCCTTCGTTTTTTCGACGCCGGATTTTTACGGTAAAACGGGATTACCGTGGCTCGTCTTCGATTTACCATCGCTGGAGAGTGGTGCACCATGGTACTGTTCCGTTTCAAATCCATGCATGCATTTCTAAAAGTCGTACGGCACTGTTTCGCAATTTCGGACGGATGTTGCACCTTGCACCGCGGATGTTGCACCCTGTAGATATCGATTATTCGGACGGCCATAAATTTTGGATCGTTTATAGTTACGGGAGCCATAACCTGTCTAAACGAAGGCCATGGTGAGTTCTACGGCTTTGACCGCTTTCAGCCATCAACAGATAGATTAATGCCCAAAAAGGACAACCCGAATCTTAATCGGTCTCATAAGTTTTTTACCCCTCGTTTTTTCGACACCGGATTTTTACGGTAAAACGGGATTACCGTGCCTCGCCTTCGATTTACCATCCCTGGAGAGTGGTGCTCCACGGTACTATTCCGTTTCAAATCCATGCACGCATTTCTAAAAGTCGTACGACACTGTTTCGCCATTTCGGACGGATGTTGCACCTTGCAACGCGGATGTTGCACCCTGTAGATATCGATTATTCGGACGGTTATAAATTCTGGCTCGTTTAGAGTTACGGGAGCCACAACCTGTCAAAACGAAGGCCACGGTGAGTTCTACATCTTTGACAGCTTTCAGCCATAACCGGAGAGATTAATGCCCGAAAAGGACAACACGAATCTCAATCGGGGTTCGTACGTTTTTTACCCTTCTTTTTTTCGACACCGGATTTTTACTGTAAAACGGTCTTACCGTGGCTCGTCTTCGATTTACCATCGCGGGAGAGTGGTGCACCATGGTACTGTTCCATTTCAAATCCATGCACGCATTTCTAAAAGTCGTACGGCACTGTTTCGCCATTTCGGACGGATGTTGCACCTTGCACCGCGGATGTTGCATCCTGTATATATCGATTATTCGGACATGCATAACTTTTGGCTTGTTTAGATTTACGGGAGCCATAACCTGTCAAAAGGAAGGCCACGGGGAGTTCTACAGCTTTGACAGCTTTCAACCGTCAATGGATAGATTAACGGCCGAAAAGGACAACCCGAATTTCAATCGGGGTTCGTAAGTTTTTTACCCTTCGTTTTTTTGACACCGGATTTTTACGGTAAAACGGGATTACCGTGGCTCGTCATCGATTCACCATCGCTGGAGAGTGATGCCTCATGGGACTGTTCCGTTTCAAATCCATGCACGCATTTCTAAAAGTCGTACGGAACTGTTTCGCCATTTCGGACGGATGTTGCACCTTGCACCGTAGATGTTGCACCCTGTAGATATCGATTATTCGGACGGTCAATACTTCTGGCTCGTTTAGAGTTACGGGAGCCATAACCTATCAAAACGAAGGCCACGATGAGTTCTACGGCTTTGACATCTTTCAGCCGTCAACGGATAGATTAATGCCCAAAAAGGACAACCCGAATCTCAATTGGGTCTCGTAAGTTTTTTACCCTTCGTTTTTTCGACACTGGATTTTTACGGTAAAACGGGATTACCGTACCTCGCCTTCGATTTACCATCGCTGGAGAGTGATGCACCATGGTACTGTTCCGTTTCAAATCCATGAATGCTTTTCTAAAAGTCGTACGACACTGTTTCTCCATTTCAGATGGATGTTGAACCTTGCACCGCAGATGTTGCACCCTGTAGATATCGATTATTCGAACGGCCATAACTTCTGGCTCGTTTAGAGTTACGGGAGTCATAACCTGTCAAAACGAAGGCCACAATGAGTTCTACGGCTTTCACAGCTTTTAGCCGTCAATGGATAGATTAAATCCCAAAATGGACAACCCGAATCTCAATCGGGTCTCATAAGTTTTTTACCCTTCGTTTTTTCGACACCGGATTTTTACGGTAAAACGGGATTACCGTGCCTCGTCGTCGATTTACCATCGCTGGAGAGTGGTGCACCATGGTACTGTTTTGTTTAAAATCCATGCACGCGTTTCTAAAAGTCATACGACGCTGTTTCGCCATTTCGGACGGATGTTGCACCTTGCACCGCGGATGTCGCACCCTGTAGATATCGATTATTCGGACGGGCATAACTTCTGGCTTAACGGGAGCTATAACCTGTCAAAACGAAGGCCACGATGAGTTCTACGGCTTTGACAGCTTTCAGCCGTCAACGGATAGATTAATGCCCAAAAAGTACAACCCGAATCTCAATCGAGTCTCGTAAGTTTTTTACCCTTCGTTTTTTCGACACCGGATTTTTACGGTAAAGCGGGATTACCGTGCCTCGCCTTCGATTTACCATCGCTAGAGAGTGGTGCACCATGGCACTGTTCCGTTTCAAATCCATGCATGCAGTTCTAAAAGTCGTAGGATACGGTTTCGCCATTTCGGACGGATGTTGCACCTTGCACCGCGGATGTTGCACCCTGTAGATATCGATTATTCGGACGGCCATAATTTCTGGCTCGTTTAGAGTTATGGGAACCATACCCTGTCCAATCGAAGGTCACGATGAGTTTTACGGCTTTGACAGCTTTCAACCGTCAACGGATAGATTAATGCCCAAAAAGGACAACCCGAATCCCAATCGGGTCTCGTAAGTTTTTTACCCTTCGTTTTTTCGACGCCGGATTTTTACGGTAAAACGGGATTACTGTACCTCGTCTTCGATTTACCATCGATGGAGAATGGTGCACCATGGTACTGTTCCGTTTCGAATTCATGCACGCATTTCTAAAAGTCGTACGACACTGTTTCGCCATTTCGGACGGATGTTGCACCTTGCACCGCGGATGTTGCACCCTGTAGATATCGGTTATTCGGACGGCCATAACTTCTGGCTCGTTTAGAGTTACGGGAGCCATAACCTGTCAAAACGAAGGCCACGATGAGTTCTACGGCTTTGACAGCTTTCAACCTTCAACGGATAGATTAATGCCCAAAAAGGAAACCCGAATCTCTATCGGGTATCGTAAGTTTTTTACCCTTCGTTTTTTCGACACAGGATTTTTACGGTAAAACGGGATTACCGTGCCTCGCCTTCGATTTACCATCGTTGGGGAGTGGTGCACCATGATAACGTTTCGTTTCAAATCCATGCACGCATTTCTAAAAGTCGTACGGCACTGTTTTGCCATTTCAGACGGATGTTGCACCTTGCACCGCGAATGTTGCACCCTGTATATATCGATTATTCGGACGGCAATAACTTCTGAGTCGTTTAGTGTTACGGGCGCCATAACCTGTCAAAACGAAGGCCACGATGAGTTCTACGGTTTTGACAGCTTTCAGCCGTCAACGGATAGATTAATGCCCAAAAAGGACAACCAGAATCTTAATCGGGTCTCGTAAGTTTTTTACCCTTCGTTTTTTCGACAACGGATTTTTACGGTAAAACGAGATTACTGTGCCTCGTCTTCGATTTACCATCGCTGGAGAGTGGTGCACCATGGTACTGTTTCGTTTAAAATCCATGCACGTGTTTCTAAAAGTCATACGACACTGTTTCACCATTTCGGACGGATGTTGCACCTTGCACCGCGGATGTCGCACCCTGTAGATATCGATTATTCGGACGGGCATAACTTCTTGCTTGTTTAGAGTAACGGGAGCCATAACCTGTCAAAACGAAGGCCACGATGAGTTCTACGGCTTTGACAGATTTCAGCCGTCAACGGATAGATTAATGCCCAAAAAGGACAACCCGAATCTCAATCGAGTCTCGTAAGTTTTTTACCCTTCGCTTTTTCGACACCGGATTTTTACGGTAAAACGGGATTACCGTGCCTCGCCTTCGATTTACCATCGCTGGAGAGTGGTGCACCATGGCACTGTTCCGTTTCAAATACATGCACGCATTTCTAAAAGTCGTACGGCACTGTTTCACCATTTCGGACGGATGTTGCACCTTGCACCGCAGATGTTGCACCCTATAGATATCGATTATTCGGACGGTCATAACTTCTGGCTCGTTTAGAGTTGCGGGAGCCATAACCTATCAAAACGAAGGCCACGGTGAGTTTTACAGCTTTGACATCTTCCACCGTCAACGGATAGATGTATGCCCGAAAAGGACAACCCGAATCTCAATCGGGGTTCGTAAGTTTTTTACCCTTCGTTTTTTCGACACCGGATTTTTACGGTAAAACGGGATTACCGTGGCTCGTCTTCGATTCACCATCGCTGGAGAGTGGTGCACCATGGTACTATTCCGTTTCAAATCCATGCACGCATTTCTAAAAGTCGTACGGCACTGTTTCGCCATTTCGGACGGATGTTGCACCTTGCACCGCGGATGTTGCACCCTGTATATATCGATTATTCGGACAGCCATAACTTCTGGCTCGTTTACATTTACGGGAGCCATAACCTGTCAAAATGAAGGCCACGGTTAGTTCTACAGCATTGACAGCTTTCAACCGTCAACGGATAGATTAATGCCAGAAAAGGACAACCCGAATCTCAATCTGGGTTCGTAAGTTTTTACCCTTCGTTTTTTCGACACCGGATTTTTATGGTAAGACGGGATTACCGTGGCTCGTCTTCGATTTACCATCGCTGGAGAGTGGTGCACCATGGTAATGTTCCGTTTCAAATCCATGCACGCATTTCTAAAAGTCGTATGGCACTGTTTCGCCAATTCGGACGGTTGTTGCACCTTGCACCGCGGATGTTGCACCCTGTAGATATCGATTATTCGGACGGCCATAACTTCTGGCTCGTTTAGAGTTACGGGAGCCATAACCTGTCTAAAAGAAGGCCACGGTGAGTTCTACAGCTTTGACCGCTTTCAGCCGTCAACGGATAGATTAATGCCCGAAAAGGACAACCCGAATCTCAATCGAGTCTCGTAAGTTTTTTACCCTTCGTTTTTTCGACACCGGATTTTTACGGTAAAACGGGATTACCGTGCCTCGCCTTCGATTTACCATCGCTAGAGAGTGGTGCAACATGGCACTGTTCCGTTTCAAATCCATGCATGCAGTTCTAAAAGTCGTATGATACGGTTTCGCCATTTCGGACGGATGTTGCACCTTGCACCGCGGATGTTGCACCCTGTAGATATCGATTATTCGGACAGCCATAACTTCTGGCTCGTTTAGAGTTACGGGAACCAAACCCTGTCCAAACGAAGGTCACGATGAGTTTTACGGCTTTGACAGCTTTCAGCCGTCAACGGATAGATTAATGCCCAAAAAGGACAACCCGAATCTCAATCGGGTCTCGTAAGTTTTTTACCCTTCGTTTTTTCGACGCCGGATTTTTACGGTAAAACGGGTTACTGTACCTCGTCTTCGATTTACCATCGATGGAGAATGGTGCACCATGGTACTGTTCCGTTTCGAATCCATGCACGCATTTCTAAAAGTCGTACGACACTGTTTCGCCCTTTCGGACGGATGTTGCACCTTGCACCGCGGATGTTGCACCCTGCAGATATCGGTTATTCGGACGGCCATAACTTCTGGCTCGTTTAGAGTTACGGGAGCCATAACCTGTCAAAACGAAGGCCACGATGAGTTCTACGGCTTTGACAGCTTTCAACCTTCAACGGATAGATTAATGCCCAAAAAGGAAACCCGAATCTCCATCGGGTATCGTAAGTTTTTTACCCTTCGTTTTTTCGACACAGGATTTTTACGGTAAAACGGGATTACCGTGCCTCGCCTTCGATTTACCATCAGTGGGGAGTGGTGCACCATGATAATGTTCCGTTTCAAATCCATGAACGTATTTCTAAAAGTCGTACGGCACTGTTTCGCCATTTCAGACGGATGTTGCACCTTGCACCGCGAATGTTGCACCCTGTATATATCGATTATTCGGACGGCAATAACTTTTGGGTCGTTTAGTGTTACGGGCGCCATAACCTTTCAAAACGAAGGCCACGATGAGTTCTACGGCTTTGACAGCTTTCAGCCGTCAACGGATAGATTAATGCCCAAAAAGGACAACCTGAATCTCAATCGGGTCTCGTAAGTTTTTTACCCTTCGTTTTTTCGACAACGGATTTTTACGGTAAAACAAGATTACCGTGCCTCGTATTCGATTTACCATCGCTGGAGAGTGGTGCACCATGGTACAGCTCCGTTTCAAATCAATGCATGCATTTCTAAAAGTCGTACGACATTGTTTCGCCATTTCGGGCGGATGTTGCACCTTGCACCGCGGATGTTGCACCCTGTAGATATCGATTATTCGGACGGGCATAACTTCTGGCTCGTTTAGAGTAACTGGAGTCATAACCTGTCAAAACGAAGGCCGCGATGAGTTCTACGGCTTTGACAGCTTTCAGCCGTCAACGGATAGATTAATGCCCAAAAAGGACAACCCGAATGTAAATCGAGTCTCGTAAGTTTTTTACACTTCGTTTTTTCGACACCGGATTTTTACGGTAAAACGGGACTACCGTTCCTCGCCTTCGATTTACCATCGATGGAGAGTGGTGCACCATGGTAACATTACGTTTCGAATCCATGCACACATTTCTAAAAGTCGTACGACACTGTTTCGCCATTTCGGACGGATGTTGCACCTTGCACTGCGGATGTTGCACCCTATAGATATCGATTATTCGGACGGCCATAACTTCTGGCTCGTTTAGAGTTACAGGAACCATAACCCATCAAAACGAAGGCCACGATGAGTTCTACGGCTTTGATAGCTTTCAGCCGTCAACGGATAGATTAATGCCCAAAAGGACAACCCGATCTCAATCGGGTCTCGTAAGTTTTTTACCCTTCGTTTTTTCGACACCGGATTTTTACGGTAAAACGGGATTACCGTGCCTCGCCTTCGATTTACCATCGCTGGAGAGTGGTGCACCATGGTACTGTTCCATTTCAAATCCATGCACGCATTTCTAAAAGTCGTACGACACTGTTTCGCCATTTCAGACGGATGTTGCACCTTGCACCGCGGATGTTGCACCCTGTAGATATTGATTATTCGAACGGCCATAACTTCTGGCTCGTTTATAGTTACGGGAGCCATAACCTGTCAAAACGAAGGCCACGTTGAGTTCTACGGCTTGACAGCTTTCAGCCGTCAACGGATAGATTAAATCCCAAAAAGGACAACCCGAATCTCAATCGGGCCTCGTAAGTTTTTTACCCTTCGTTTTTTCGACACCGGATTTTTACGGTAAAACGGGATTACCGTGGCTCGTCTTCGATTTACCATCGCTGGAGAGTGGTGCACCATGGTATTGTTCCGTTTCAAATCCATGCATGCATTTCTAAAAGTCGTACGGCACTGTTTCGCCATTTCGGACGGATGTTGCACCATGCACCGCGGATGTTGCACCCTGTAGATATCGATTATTCGGACGGCCATAACTTTTGCCTCGTTTAGAGTTACGGGAGCCATAACCTGTCTAAACGAGGCCATGGTGAGTTCTACGGCTTTGACCGCTTTCAGCCGTCAATGGATAGATTAATGCCCAAAAAGGACAACCCGAATCTCAATCGGGTCTCGTAAGTTTTTTACCCTTCGTTTTTTCGACACCGGATTTTTTCGGTAAAACGGGATTACCGTGCCTCGTCTTCGATTTACCATCGCTGGAGAGTAGTGCACCATGGTACTATTCCGTTTCAAATCCATGCACGCATTTCTAAAAGTCGTATGACACTGTTTCGCCATTTCGGACGGATGTTGCACATTGCACCGCGGATGTTGCACCCTGTAGATACCGATTATTCGGACGGTTATAACTTCTGGCTCGTTTAGAGTTACGGGAGCCGTAACCTGTCAAAACAAAGGCCACGGTGAGTTTTACAGCTTTGATAGCTTTCAGCCGTCAACGGATAGATTAATCCCCGAAAAGGACAACCCGAATCTCAGTCGGGGTTCGTAAGTTTTTTACCCTTCGTTTTTTCGACACCGTATTTTTACGGTAAAACGGTCTTACCGTGGCTCGTCTTCGATTTACCATCGTTGGAGAGTGGTGCACCATGGTACTGTTCCGTTTCAAATCCATGCACGCATTTCTAAAAGTCGTACGGCACTGTTTCGCCATTTCGAACGGATGTTGCACCTTGCACCGCGGATGTTGCACCCTGTATATATCGATTATTCGGACAGGCATAACTTCTGGCTCGTTTAGATTTACGGGAGCCATAACCTGTCAAAACGAAGGCCACGGTGAGTTCTACAGCTTTCAGCCGTCAATGAATAGATTAATGCCCGAAAAGGACAACCCGAATCTCAATCGGGGTTCGTAAGTTTTTTACCCTTCGTTTTTTTGACATCGGATTTTTACGGTAAAACGGGATTACCGTGGCTCGTCTTCGATTCACCATCGCTGGAGAGTGGTGCACCATGGTACTGTTCCGTTTCAAATCCATGCACGCATTTCTAAAAGTCGTACGGTACTGTTTCGCCATTTCGGACGGATGTTGCACCTTGCACCGTGGATGTTGCAACCTGTAGATATCGATTATTCGGACGGTCATAACTTCTGGCTCGTTTAGAGTTACGGGAGCCTTAACCTGTCAAAACGAAGGCCACGATGAGTTCTATGTCTTTGACATCTTTTAGCCGTCAACGGATTGATTAATGCCCAAAAAGGACAACCTGAATCTCAATCGGTTCTCGTATGTTTTTTACCCTTCGTTTTTTCGATACCGGATTTTTACGGTAAAACGGGATTACCGTGCCTCGCCTTCGATTTACCATCGCTGGAGAGTGATGCAACATGGTACGGTTCCGTTTCAAATCCATGCATGCTTTTCTAAAAGTCGTTCGACACTGTTTCGCCATTTCACACGGATGTTGCACCTTGCACCGCGGATGTTGCACCCTGTAGATATCGATTATTCGGACGGCCATAACTTCTGGCTCGATTAGAGTTACGGGAGCCATAACCTATCAAAACGAAGGCCACGGTGAGTTTTACAGCTTTGACATCTTCCACCGTCAACGGATAGATGTATGCCCGAAAAGGACAACCCGAATCTCAATCGGGGTTCGTAAGTTTTTTACCCTTCGTTTTTTCGACACCGGATTTTTACGGTAAAACGGGATTACCGTGGCTCGTCTTCGATTCACCATCGCTGGAGAGTGGTGCACCATGGTACTTTTCCGTTTCAAATCCATGCACGCATTTCTAAAAGTCGTACGGTACTGTTTCTCCATTTCGGACGGATGTTGCACCTTGCACCGCGGATGTTGCACCCTGTAGATATCGATTATTCGGACGGTCATAACTTCTGGCTCGTTTAGAGTTACGGGAGCCATAACCTGTCAAAACGAAGGCCACGATGAGTTCTATGTCTTTGATATCTTTTAGCCGTCAACCGATTGATTAATGCCCAAAAAGGACAACCTGAATCTCAATCGGTTCTCGTATGTTTTTTACCCTTCGTTTTTTCGACACCGGTTTTTACGGTAAAACGGGATTACCGTGCCTCGCCTTCGATTTACCATCGCTGGAGAGTGATGCAACATGGTACGGTTCCGTTTCAAATCCATGCATGCTTTTCTAAAAGTCGTTCGACACTGTTTCGCCATTTCAGACGGATGTTGGACCTTGCACCGCGGATGTTGCACCCTGTAGATATCGATTATTCGGACGGCCATAACTTCTGGCTCGTTTAGAGTTACGGGAGTCATAACCTGTCAAAACGAAGGCCACAATGAGTTCTATGGCTTTGACCGCATTTAGCCGTCAACGGATAGATTAATGCCCAAAAATGACAACCCGAATCTCAATCGGGTCTCGTAAGTTTTTTACCCTTTGTTTTATCGACACCGAATTTTTACGGTAAAACGGGATTACCGTTCCTCGTCTTCGATTTACCATCGCTGGAGACTGGTGCACCAAGGTACTGTTCTGTTTCTAATCCATGCATGCATTTTTAAAAGTCGTATGATATTGTTTCGCCATTTCGGACGGATGTTGCACCTTGCACCGCGGATGTTGCCCCCTGTAGATATCGATTATTCGGACGGCCATAACTTCTGGCTCGTTTAGAGTTACGGGAGCCATAACCTGTCCAAACGAAGGCCACAATGAGTTCTACGGCTTTGACCGCTTTCTGCCGTCAACGGATAGATTAATGCCCAAAAAGGACAACCAGAATCTCAATCGGGTCTCGTAAGTTTTTTACCCTTCGTTTTTTCGACACCGGATTTTTTCGGTAAAACGGGATTACCGTGCCTCGTCTTCAATTTACCATCGCTGGAGAGTGGCGCACCATGGTACTGTTCCGTTTCAAATCCATGAACGCATTTCTAAAAGTCGTACGACACAGTTTCGCCATTTCGGACGGATTTTGCACCTTGCACCGCGGATGTTGCACCCTGTAGATATCGGTTATTCGGACGGCCATAACTTCTGGCTCGTTTAGAGTTACGGGACATAACCTGTCAAAATGAAGGCCATGATGAGTTCTACGGCTTTGACAGCTTTCAGCCGTCAACGGATAGATTAATGCCCAAAAAGGACAACCTGAATCTCAATCGGGTCTCGTAAGTTTTTTTACCCTTCGTTCTTTCGACACCGGATTTTTACGGTAAAACGGGATTACCGTGCCTCGCCTTCGATTTACCATCGTTGGAGAGTGGTGCACCATGGTCTTGTTCCATTTCAAATCCATGCACGCATTTCTAAAAGTCGTACGGCACTGTTTCGCCATTTCAGACGGATGTTGCACCTTGCACCGCGGATGTTGCACCCTGTAGATATCGATTATTCGGACAGCCTTAACTTCTGGCTCGTTTAGAGTTACAGGAGTCATAACCTGTCAAAACGAAGGCCACGATGAGTTCTACGGCTTTGAAAGCTTTCAGCCATCAACGGATAGATTAAATCCCAAAAAGGACAACCCGAATCTCAATCGGGTCTCGTAAGTTTTTTACCCTTCGTTTTTTCGACACCGCATTTTTACGGTAAAACGGGATTACCGTGCCTCGTCTTCGATTTACCCTCACTGGAGAGTGGTGCACCATGGTACTGTTTCGTTTCACATCCATGCACGCATTTCTAAAAGTCGTACGACACTGTTTTGCCATTTCGGACGGATGTTGCACCTTGCACCGCGGATGTTGCACCCTGTAGATATCGATTATTCGGACGGCCATAACTTCTGGCTCGTTTAGAGTTACGGGAGCCATAACCTATCAAAACGAAGGCCACGGTGAGTTTTACAGCTTTGACATCTTCCACCGTCAACGGATAGATGTATGCCCGAAAAGGACAACCCGAATCTCAATCGGGGTTCGTAAGTTTTTTACGGTAAAACGGGATTACCGTGGCTCGTCTTCGATTCACCATCGCTGGAGAGTGGTGCACCATGGTACTATTCCGTTTCAAATCCATGCACGCATTTCTAAAAGTCGTACGGCACTGTTTCGCCATTTCGGACGGATGTTGCACCTTGCACCGCGGATGTTGCACCCTGTAGATATCGATTATTCGGACGATCATGACTTCTGGCTCGTTTAGAGTTACGGGAGCCATAACCTGTCAAAATGAAGGCCACGGTTAGTTCTACAGCTTTGACAGCTTTCAACCGTCAACGGATAGATTAATGCCAGAAAAGGACAACCCGAATCTCAATCTGGGTTGGTAAGTTTTTACCCTTCGTTTTTTCGACACCGGATTTTTATGGTAAAACGGGATTACCGTGGCTCATCTTCGATTTACCATCGCTGGAGAGTGGTGCACCATGGTAATGTTCCGTTTCAAATTCATGCACGCATTTCTAATAGTCGTATGGCACTGTTTCGCCAATTCGGACGGTTGTTGCACCTTGCACCGCGGATGTTGCACCCTGTAGATATCGATTATTCGGACGGCCATAACTTCTGGCTCGTTTAGAGTTACGGGAACCATAACCTGTCTAAAAGAAGACCACGGTGAGTTCTACAGCTTTGACCGCTTTTAGCCGTCAACGGATAGATTAATGCCCGAAAAGGACAACCCGAATCTCAATCGAGTCTCGTAAGTTTTTTACCCTTCGTTTTTTCGACACCGGATTTTTACGGTAAAACGGGATTACCGTGCCTCGCCTTCGATTTACCATCGCTAGAGAGTGGTACACCATGGCACTGTTCCATTTCAAATCCGTGCATGCAGTTCTAAAAGTCGTACGATACGGTTTCGCCATTTCGGACGGATGTTGCACCTTGCACCGCGGATGTTGCACCCTGTAGATATCGATTATTCGGACGGCCATAACTTCTGGCTCGTTTAGAGTTACGTGAACCAAACCCTGTCCAAACGAAGGTCACGATGAGTTTTACGGCTTTGACAGCTTTCAGCCGTCAACGGATAGATTAATGCCCAAAAAGGACAACCCGAATCTCAATCGGGTCTCGTAAGTTTTTTACCCTTCGTTTTTTCGACGCCGGATTTTTACGGTAAAACGGGTTAGTGTACCTCGTCTTCGATTTACCATCGATGGAGAATGGTGCACCATGGTACTGTTCCGTTTCGAATCCATGCACGCATTTCTAAAAGTCGTACGACACTGTTTCGCCATTTCGGACGGATGTTGCACCTTGCACCGCGGATGTTGCACCCTGCAGATATCGGTTATTCGGACGGCCATAACTTCTGCCTCGTTTAGAGTTACGGGAGCCATAACCTGTCAAAACGAAGGCCACGATGAGTTCTACGGCTTTGACAGCTTTCAACCTTCAACGGATAGATTAATGCCCAAAAAGGAAACCCGAATCTCTATCGGGTATCGTAAGTTTTTTACCCTTTGTTTTTTCGACACAGGATTTTTACGGTAAAACGGGATTACCGTGCCTCGCCTTCGATTTACCAGCGTTGGGGAGTGGTGCACCATGATAATGTTCCGTTTCAAATCCATGCACGCATTTCTAAAAGTCGTACGGCACTGTTTCGCCATTTCAGACGGATGTTGCACCTTGCACCGCGAATGTTGCACCCTGTATATATCGATTATTCGGATGGCAATAACTTCTGGGTCGTTTAGTGTTACGGGCGCCATAACCTGTCAAAACGAAGGCCACGATGAGTTCTACGGCTTTGACAGCTTTTAGCCGTCAACGGATAGATTAATGCCCAAAAAGGACAACCTGAATCTCAATCGGGTCTCGTAAGTTTTTTACCCTTCGTTTTTTCGACAATGGATTTTTACGGTAAAACGAGATTATCGTGCCTCGTATTCGATTTACCATCGCTGGAGAGTGGTGCACCATGGTACAGCTCCGTTTCAAATCCATGCACGCATTTCTAAAAGTCGTACGACATTGTTTCGCCATTTCGGACGGATGTTGCACCTTGCACCGCGGATGTTGCACCCTGTAGATATCGATTATTCGGACGGGCATAACTTCTGGCTCGTTTAGAGTAACTGGAGTCATAACCTGTCAAAACGAAGGCCGCGATGAGTTCTACGGCTTTGACAGCTTTCAGCTGTCAACGGATAGATATGCCCAAAAAGGACAAACCGAATGTAAATCGAGTCTCGTAAGTTTTTTACCCTTCGTTTTTTCGACACAGGATTTTTACGGTAAAACGGGACTACCGTTCCTCGCCTTCGATTTACCATCGATGGAGAGTGGTGCACCATGGTAACGTTCCGTTTCGAATCCATGCACGCATTTCTAAAAGTCGTACGACATTGTTTCGCCATTTCGGATGGATGTTGCACCTTGCACCGCGGATGTTGCACCTTGTAGATATCGATTATTCGGACGGCCATAACTTCTGGCTCATTTAGAGTTACAAGAGCCATAACCTGTCAAAACGAAGGTCACGATGAGTTCTACGGATTTGACAGCTTTCAGCCGTCAACGGATAGATTAATGCCCAAAAGGACAACCCGAATCTCAATCGGGTCTCGTAAGTTTTTTACCCTTCGTTTTTTCGACACCGGATTTTTACGGTAAAACGGGATTACCGTGCCGCGCCTTCGATTTACCATTGCTGGAGAGTGGTGCACCATGGTACTGTTCCGTTTCAAATCCATGCACGCATTTCTAAAAGTCGTACGACACTGTTTCGCCATTTCAGACGGATGTTGCACCTTGCACCGCGGATGTTGCACCCTGTAGATATTGATTATTCGGACGGCCATAACTTCTGGCTCGTTTAGAGTTATGGGAGCCATAACCTGTCAAAACGAAGGCCACGTTGAGTTCTACAGCTTGACAGCTTTCAGCCGTCAACGGATAGATTAATGCCCAAAAAGGACAACCCGAATCTCAATCGGGCCTCGTAAGTTTTTTGCCCTTCGTTTTTTCGACACCGGATTTTTACGGTAAAACGGGATTACCGTGGCTCATCTTCGATTTACCATCGCTGGAGAGTGGTGCACCATGGTACTGTTCCGGTTCAAATC
Source organism: Allium cepa (assembly GCA_030765085.1). NCBI lineage: Eukaryota > Viridiplantae > Streptophyta > Magnoliopsida > Asparagales > Amaryllidaceae > Allium > Allium cepa. The sequence goes on from CM060930.1 coordinate 250,522,369, forward strand.
CATGCATGCATTTCTAAAAGTCGTACGGCACTGTTTCGCCATTTCGGACGGATGTTGCACCTTGCACCGAGGATGTTGCACCCTGTAGATATCGATTATTCGGACGGCCATAACTTTTGGCTCGTTTAGAGTTACGGGAGCCATAACCTGTCTAAACGAGGCCACGGTGAGTTCTACGGCTTTGACCGCTTTCAGTCGTCAATGGATAGATTAATGCCCAAAAAGGGCAACCCGAATCTCAATCGGGTCTCGTAAGTTTTTTACCCTTCGTTTTTTCGACACCGGATTTTTTCGGTAAAACAGGATTACCGTGCCTCGTCTTCGATTTACCATCGCTGGAGAGTGGTGCACCATGGTACTGTTCCGTTTCAAATCCATGCACGCATTTCTAAAAGTCGTATGACACTGTTTCGCCATTTCGGACGGATGTTGCACATTGCACCGCGGATGTTGCACCCTGTAGATACCGATTATTTGGACGGTCATAACTTCTGGCTCGTTTAGAGTTACGGGAGCCGTAACCTGTCAAAACAAATGCCATAGTGAGTTTTACAGCTTTGATAGCTTTCAGCCGTCAACGGATAGATTAATCCCCGAAAAGGACAACCCGAATCTGAGTCGGGGTTCGTAAGTTTTTTACCCTTCGTTTTTTCGACACCGGATTTTTACGGTAAAACGGTCTTACCGTGGCTCGTCTTCGATTTACCATCGTTGGAGAGTGGTGCACCATGGTACTGTTCCGTTTCAAATCCATGCATGCATTTCTAAAAGTCGTACGACACTGTTTCGCCATTTCGGACGGAGGTTGCACCTTGCACCGCGGATGTTGCACCCTGTATATATCGATTATTCGGACAGGCATAACTTCTGGCTCGTTTAGATTTACTGGAGCCATAACCTGTCAAAACGAAGGCCACGGTGAGTTCTACAACTTTCAGCCATCAATGGATAGATTAATGCCCGAAAAGGACAACCCGAATCTCAATCGAGGTTCGTAAGTTTTTTACCCTTCGTTTTTTTGACACCGGATTTTTACGGTAAAACGGGATTACCGTGGCTCGTCTTCGATTCACCATCGCTGGAGAGTGGTGCACCATGGTACTGTTCCGTTTCAAATCCATGCACGCATTTCTAAAAGTCGTACGGTACTGTTTCGCCATTTCGGACGGATGTTGCACCTTGCACCGCGGATGTTGCACCCTGTAGATATCGGTTATTCGGACGGCCATAACTTCTGGCTCGTTTAGAGTTACGGAAGCCATAACCTGTCAAAACGAAGGCCACGATGAGTTCTATGGCTTTGACATCTTTCAGCCGTCAACGGATTGATTAATGCCCAAAAAGGACAACCTGAATCTCAATCGGTTCTCGTAAGTTTTTTACCCTTCGTTTTTTCGACACCGGATTTTTACGGTAAAACGGGATTACCGTGCCTCGCCTTCGATTTACCATCGCTGGAGAGTGTTGCAACATGGTACGGTTCCGTTTCAAATCCATGCATGCTTTTCTAAAAGTCGTTCGACACTGTTTCGCCATTTCAGACGGATGTTGCACCTTGCACCGCGGATGTTGCACCCTGTAGATATCGATTATTCGGACGGCCATAACTTCTGGCTCGTTTAGAGTTACGGGAGTCATAACCTGTCAAAACGAAGGCCACAATGAGTTCTATGGCTTTGACCGCATTTAGCCGTCAACGGATAGATTAATGCCCAAAAATGACAACTCGAATCTCAATCGGGTCTCGTAAGTTTTTTACCCTTTGTTTTATCGACACCGAATTTTTACGGTAAAACGGGATTACCGTTCCTCGTCTTCGATTTACCATCGCTGGAGACTGGTGCACCAAGGTACTGTTCTGTTTCTAATCCATGCATGCATTTCTAAAAGTCGTATGATATTGTTTCGCCATTTCGGACGGATGTTGCACCTTGCACCGCGGATGTTGCCCCCTGTAGATATCGATTATTCGGACGGCCATAACTTCTGGCTCGTTTAGAGTTACGGGAGCCATAACCTGTCCAAACGAAGGCCACAATGAGTTCTACGGCTTTGACCGCTTTCTGCCGTCAACGGATAGATTAATGCCCAAAAAGGACAACCAGAATCTCAATCGGGTCTCGTAAGTTTTTTACCCTTCGTTTTTTCGACACCGTATTTTTTCGGTAAAACGGGATTACCGTGCCTCGTCTTCAATTTACCATCGCTGGAGAGTGGCGCACCATGGTACTGTTCCGTTTCAAATCCATGAACGCATTTCTAAAAGTCGTACGACACAGTTTCGCCATTTCGGACGGATTTTGCACCTTGCACCGCGGATGTTGCACCCTGTATATATCGGTTATTCGGACGGCCATAACTTCTGGCTCGTTTAGATTTACGTCATCCATAATCTGTCAAAACGAAGGCCACGGTGAGTTCTACAACTTTGACAGCTTTCAGTCATCAACGGATAGATTATTACCCTAAAAGGACAACCCGAATCTCAATTTGGGTTCGTAAGTTTTTTACCCTTCGTTTTTTCGACACCGGATTTTTACGGTAAAACGGGATTACCATGGCTCGTCATCGATTTACCATCGCTGGAGAGTGGTGCACTGTGGTACTGTTCAGTTTCAAATCCATGCACGCATTTCTAAAAGTCGTACGACACTGTTTCGCCATTTTGGACGGATGTTGCACCTTGCACCGCGGATGTTGCACCCTGTAGATATCGATTATTCGGACGGCCATAACTTCTGGCTCGTTTAGAGTTACCGGAGCCATAACCTATCAAAACGAAGGCCACGGTGAGTTCTACGGCTTTGACTACTTTCATCCGTCAACGTATAGATTAATGCCCAAAAAGGACAACCCGAATCTCAATCGGGTCTCGTAAGTTTTTTACCCTTCGTTTTTTCGATACCGGATTTTTACGGTAAAACGGAATTACTGTGCCTCGTCTTCGATTTTCCATCGCTGGAGAGTGGTGCACCATGGTACTGTTCCGTTGCAAATCCATGCACGCATTTCTAAAAGTCGTACATCACTGTTTCGCTATTTCGGACGGATGTTGCACCTTGCACCGCGGATGTTGCACCCTGTACATATCGATTATTCGGACGGTCATAACTTCTGGCTCGTTTAGAGTTACGGAAGCCATAACCTGTCAAAACGAAGGCCACGGTGAGTTCTACTGCTTAGACAGCTTTCAGCCGTCAACGGATAGATTAATGCCCAAAAGGACAACCCGAATCTCAATCGGGGTTCGTAAGTTTTTTACCCTTCGTTTTTTCGACACCGGATTTTTACGGTAAAACGGGATTACCGTGGCTCGTCATCGATTTACCATCGCTGGAGAGTGGCGCACCATGGTACTGTTCCGTTTCAAATCCATGAACGCATTTCTAAAAGTCGTACGACACAGTTTCGCCATTTTGGACGGATTTTGCACCTTGCACCGCGGATGTTGCACCCTGTATATATCGGTTATTCGGACGGCCAAACTTCTGGCTCGTTTAGAGTTACGGGACATAACCTGTCAAAATGAAGGCCACGATGAGTTCTACGGCTTTGACAGCTTTCAGCCGTCAACGGATAGATTAATGCCCAAAAAGGACAACCTGAATCTCAATCGGGTCTCGTAAGTTTTTTTACCCTTCGTTCTTTCGACACCGGATTTTTACGGTAAAACAGGACTACCGTGCCTCGCCTTCGATTTACCATCGCTGGAGTGTGGTGCACCATGGTCTTGTTCCATTTCAAATCCATGCACGCATTTCTAAAAGTCGTACGGCACTGTTTCGCCATTTCAGACGGATGTTACACCTTGCACCGCGGATGTTGCACCTTGTAGATATCGATTATTCGGACAGCCTTAACTTCTGGCTCGTTTAGAGTTACAGGAGTCATAACCTGTCAAAACGAAGGCCACGATGAGTTCTACGGCTTTGACAGCTTTCAGCCATCAACGGATAGATTAAATCCAAAAAGGACAACCCGAATCTCAATCGGGTCTCGTAAGTTTTTTACCCTTCGTTTTTTCGACACCGGACTTTTACGGTAAAACGGGATTACCGTGCCTCGTCTTCGATTTACCCTCACTGGAGAGTGGTGCACCATGGTACTGTTTCGTTTCAAATCCATGCACGCATTTCTAAAAGTCGTACGACACTGTTTTGCCATTTCGGACGGATGTTGCACCTTGCACCGCGGATGTTGCACCCTGTAGATATCGATTATTCGGACGGCCATAACTTCTGGCTCGTTTAGAGTTACGGGAGCCATAACCTGTCAAAACGAAGGCCAAGATGAGTTCTACGGCTTTGACCGCTTTCAGCCGTCAACGGATAGATTAATGCCCAAAAAGGACAACCCGAATCTCAATCGGGTCTCGTAAGTTTTTTACCCTTCGTTTTTTCGACACCGGATTTTTACGGCAAAACGGGATTACCGTGACTCGCCTTCGATTTACCATCGCTGGAGAGTGGTGCACCATGGTACTGTTCCATTTCAAATCCATGCACGCTTTTCTAAAAGTCGTACGGCACTGTTTCGCCATTTCAGACGGATGTTGCACCTTGCACCGCGAATGTTGCACCCTGTACATATCGATTATTCGGACGGCCATAACTTTTGGCTCGTTTAGAGTTAAGGGAGTAATAACCTGTCAAAACGAAGGCCACGATGAGTTCTACGGCGTTGACCGCTTTCAGCCATCAACGGATAGATTAATGCCCAAAAAGGACAACCCGAATCTCAATCGGGTCTCGCAAGTTTTTTACCCTTCGTTTTTTCGACACCGGATTTTTACGGTAAAACGGGATTACCGTGCCTCGTCTTCGATTTACCATCGCTGGAGAGTGGTGCACCATGGTACTGTTCTGTTTCAAATCCATGCACGCATTTCTAAAAGTCATATGATACTGTTTCGCCATTTTAGACGGATGTTGCACCTTGCACCGCGGATGTTGCACCCTGTAGATATCGATTATTCGGACGGCCATAACTTCTGGCTCGTTTAGAGTTACGAGAGTCATAGCCTGTCCGAACGAAGGCCACGATGAGTTCTACGGCTTTGACGGCTTTCAGCCGTCAACGGATAGATTAATGCCCAAAAAGGACAACCCGAATCTCAATTGGGTCTCGTAAGTTTTTTACCCTTCGTTTTTTCGACACCGGATTTTTACGGTAAAACGGGATTACCGTGCCTCGCCTTCGATTTACCATCGCTGGAGAGTGGTGCACCATGGTACTGTTCCGTTTCAAATCCTTGCACGCTTTTCTAAAAGTCGTACGCCACTGTTTCGCCATTTCGGACGGATGTTGCACCTTGCACCGAGGATGTTGCACCCTGTAGATATCGATTACTCGGACGGTCATAAATTCTGGCTCATTTAGAGTTACGGGAGCCATAACCTGTCAAAACGAAGGCCACGGTGAGTTCTACAGCTTTGACAGCTTTTAGCCGTCAACGGATAGATTAATGCTCGAAAAGGACAACCCGAATCTCAATCGAGGTTCGTAAGTTTTTTACCCTTCGTTTTTTCGACACCAGATTTTTGCGGTAAAACGGGATTACCGTGGCTCGTCTTCGATGTATCATCGTTGGAGAGTGGTGCAACATGATACTGTTCCGTTTCAAGTCCATGCACGCATATCTAACAGTCGTACGGAACTGTTTCGCCATTTCGGATGGATGTTGCACCTTGCAGCGCGGATGTTGCACCCTGTATATATCGATTATTCGGACAGCCATAACTTCTGGCTCGTTTAGATTTACGTCATCCATAACCTGTCAAAACGAAGGCCACGGTGAGTTCTACAGCTTTGACAGCTTTCAGTCGTCAACGGATAGATTATTACCCTAAAAGGACAACCCGAATCTCAATTTGGGTTCGTAAGTTTTTTACCCTTCGTTTTTTCGACACCGGATTTTTACGGTAAAACGGGATTACCGTGGCTCGTCATCGATTTACCATCGCTGGAGAGTGGTGCACTGTGGTACTGTTCAGTTTCAAATCCACGCACGCATTTCTAAAAGTCGTACGACACTGTTTCGCCATTTTGGACGGATGTTGCACCTTGCACCGCGGATGTTGCACCCTGTAGATATCGATTATTCGGACGGCCATAACTTCTGGCTCGTTTAGAGTTACGGGAGCCATAACCTGTCAAAACAAAGTCCACGGTGAGTTCTACGGCTTTGACTACTTTCAGCCGTCAACGTATAGATTAATGCCCAAAAAGGACAACCCGAACCTCAATCGGGTCTCGTAAGTTTTTTACCCTTCGTTTTTTCGATACCGGATTTTTACGGTAAAACGGGATTACTGTGCCTCGTCTTCGATTTTCCATCGCTGGAGAGTGGTGCACCATGGTACTGTTCCGTTTCAAATCCATGCACGCATTTCTAAAAGTCGTACATCACTGTTTCGCTATTTCGGACGGATGTTGCACCTTGCACCGCGGATGTTGCACCCTGTACATATCGATTATTCGGACGGTCATAACTTCTGGCTCGTTTAGAGTTACGGAAGCCATAACCTGTCAAAACGAAGGCCACGGTGAGTTCTACTGCTTAGACAGCTTTCAGCCGTCAACGGATAGATTAATGCCCAAAAGGACAACCCGAATCTCAATCGGGGTTCGTAAGTTTTTTACCCTTCGTTTTTTCGACACCGGATTTTTACGGTAAAACGGGATTACCGTGGCTCGTCATCGATTTACCATCGCTGGAGAGTGGCGCACCATGGTACTGTTCCGTTTCAAATCCATGAACGCATTTCTAAAAGTCGTACGACACAGTTTCGCCATTTCGGACGGATTTTGCACCTTGCACCGCGGATGTTGCACCCTGTATATATCGGTTATTCGGACGGCCAAACTTCTGGCTCGTTTAGAGTTACGGGACATAACCTGTCAAAATGAAGGCCACGATGAGTTCTACGGCTTTGACAGCTTTCAGCCGTCAACGGATAGATTAATGCCCAAAAAGGACAACCTGAATCTCAATCGGGTCTCGTAAGTTTTTTTACCCTTCGTTCTTTCGACACCGGATTTTTACGGTAAAACAGGACTACCGTGCCTCGCCTTCGATTTACCATCGCTGGAGTGTGGTGCACCATGGTCTTGTTCCATTTCAAATCCATGCACGCATTTCTAAAAGTCGTACGGCACTGTTTCGCCATTTCAGACGGATGTTACACCTTGCACCGCGGATGTTGCACCTTGTAGATATCGATTATTCGGACAGCCTTAACTTCTGGCTCGTTTAGAGTTACAGGAGTCATAACCTGTCAAAACGAAGGCCACGATGAGTTCTACGGCTTTGACAGCTTTCAGCCATCAACGGATAGATTAAATCCAAAAAGGACAACCCGAATCTCAATCGGGTCTCGTAAGTTTTTTACCCTTCGTTTTTTCGACACCGGACTTTTACGGTAAAACGGGATTACCGTGCCTCGTCTTCGATTTACCCTCACTGGAGAGTGGTGCACCATGGTACTGTTTCGTTTCAAATCCATGCACGCATTTCTAAAAGTCGTACGACACTGTTTTGCCATTTCGGACGGATGTTGCACCTTGCACCGCGGATGTTGCACCCTGTAGATATCGATTATTCGGACGGCCATAACTTCTGGCTCGTTTAGAGTTACGGGAGCCATAACCTGTCAAAACGAAGGCCAAGATGAGTTCTACGGCTTTGACCGCTTTCAGCCGTCAACGGATAGATTAATGCCCAAAAAGGACAACCCGAATCTCAATCGGGTCTCGTAAGTTTTTTACCCTTCGTTTTTTCGACACCGGATTTTTACGGCAAAACGGGATTACCGTGACTCGCCTTCGATTTACCATCGCTGGAGAGTGGTGCACCATGGTACTGTTCCATTTCAAATCCATGCACGCTTTTCTAAAAGTCGTACGGCACTGTTTCGCCATTTCAGACGGATGTTGCACCTTGCACCGCGAATGTTGCACCCTGTACATATCGATTATTCGGACGGCCATAACTTTTGGCTCGTTTAGAGTTAAGGGAGTAATAACCTGTCAAAACGAAGGCCACGATGAGTTCTACGGCGTTGACCGCTTTCAGCCATCAACGGATAGATTAATGCCCAAAAAGGACAACCCGAATCTCAATCGGGTCTCGCAAGTTTTTTACCCTTCGTTTTTTCGACACCGGATTTTTACGGTAAAACGGGATTACCGTGCCTCGTCTTCGATTTACCATCGCTGGAGAGTGGTGCACCATGGTACTGTTCTGTTTCAAATCCATGCACGCATTTCTAAAAGTCATATGATACTGTTTCGCCATTTTAGACGGATGTTGCACCTTGCACCGCGGATGTTGCACCCTGTAGATATCGATTATTCGGACGGCCATAACTTCTGGCTCGTTTAGAGTTACGAGAGTCATAGCCTGTCCGAACGAAGGCCACGATGAGTTCTACGGCTTTGACGGCTTTCAGCCGTCAACGGATAGATTAATGCCCAAAAAGGACAACCCGAATCTCAATTGGGTCTCGTAAGTTTTTTACCCTTCGTTTTTTCGACACCGGATTTTTACGGTAAAACGGGATTACCGTGCCTCGCCTTCGATTTACCATCGCTGGAGAGTGGTGCACCATGGTACTGTTCCGTTTCAAATCCTTGCACGCTTTTCTAAAAGTCGTACGCCACTGTTTCGCCATTTCGGACGGATGTTGCACCTTGCACCGAGGATGTTGCACCCTGTAGATATCGATTACTCGGACGGTCATAAATTCTGGCTCATTTAGAGTTACGGGAGCCATAACCTGTCAAAACGAAGGCCACGGTGAGTTCTACAGCTTTGACAGCTTTTAGCCGTCAACGGATAGATTAATGCTCGAAAAGGACAACCCGAATCTCAATCGAGGTTCGTAAGTTTTTTACCCTTCGTTTTTTCGACACCAGATTTTTGCGGTAAAACGGGATTACCGTGGCTCGTCTTCGATGTATCATCGTTGGAGAGTGGTGCAACATGATACTGTTCCGTTTCAAGTCCATGCACGCATATCTAACAGTCGTACGGAACTGTTTCGCCATTTCGGATGGATGTTGCACCTTGCAGCGCGGATGTTGCACCCTGTATATATCGATTATTCGGACAGCCATAACTTCTGGCTCGTTTAGATTTACGTCATCCATAACCTGTCAAAACGAAGGCCACGGTGAGTTCTACAGCTTTGACAGCTTTCAGTCGTCAACGGATAGATTATTACCCTAAAAGGACAACCCGAATCTCAATTTGGGTTCGTAAGTTTTTTACCCTTCGTTTTTTCGACACCGGATTTTTACGGTAAAACGGGATTACCGTGGCTCGTCATCGATTTACCATCGCTGGAGAGTGGTGCACTGTGGTACTGTTCAGTTTCAAATCCACGCACGCATTTCTAAAAGTCGTACGACACTGTTTCGCCATTTTGGACGGATGTTGCACCTTGCACCGCGGATGTTGCACCCTGTAGATATCGATTATTCGGACGGCCATAACTTCTGGCTCGTTTAGAGTTACGGGAGCCATAACCTGTCAAAACAAAGTCCACGGTGAGTTCTACGGCTTTGACTACTTTCAGCCGTCAACGTATAGATTAATGCCCAAAAAGGACAACCCGAATCTCAATCGGGTCTCGTAAGTTTTTTACCCTTCGTTTTTTCGATACCGGATTTTTACGGTAAAACGGGATTACTGTGCCTCGTCTTCGATTTTCCATCGCTGGAGAGTGGTGCACCATGGTACTGTTCCGTTTCAAATCCATGCACGCATTTCTAAAAGTCGTACATCACTGTTTCGCTATTTCGGACGGATGTTGCACCTTGCACCGCGGATGTTGCACCCTGTACATATCGATTATTCGGACGGTCATAACTTCTGGCTCGTTTAGAGTTACGGAAGCCATAACCTGTCAAAACGAAGGCCACGGTGAGTTCTACTGCTTAGACAGCTTTCAGCCGTCAACGGATAGATTAATGCCCAAAAGGACAACCCGAATCTCAATCGGGGTTCGTAAGTTTTTTACCCTTCGTTTTTTCGACACCGGATTTTTACGGTAAAACGGGATTACCGTGGCTCGTCATCGATTTACCAACGCTGGAGAGTGGCGCACCATGGTACTGTTCCGTTTCAAATCCATGAACGCATTTCTAAAAGTCGTACGACACAGTTTCGCCATTTCGGACGGATTTTGCACCTTGCACCGCGGATGTTGCACCCTGTATATATCGGTTATTCGGACGGCCAAACTTCTGGCTCGTTTAGAGTTACGGGACATAACCTGTCAAAATGAAGGCCACGATGAGTTCTACGGCTTTGACAGCTTTCAGCCGTCAACGGATAGATTAATGCCCAAAAAGGACAACCTGAATCTCAATCGGGTCTCGTAAGTTTTTTTACCCTTCGTTCTTTCGACACCGGATTTTTACGGTAAAACAGGATTACCGTGTCTCGCCTTCGATTTACCATCGCTGGAGAGTGGTGCACCATGGTCTTGTTCCATTTCAAATCCATGCACGCATTTCTAAAAGTCGTACGGCACTGTTTCGCCATTTCAGACGGATGTTACACCTTGCACCGCGGATGTTGCACCTTGTAGATATCGATTATTCGGACAGCCTTAACTTCTGGCTCGTTTAGAGTTACAGGAGTCATAACCTGTCAAAACGAAGGCCACGATGAGTTCTACGGCTTTGACAGCTTTCAGCCATCAACGGATAGATTAAATCCCAAAAAGGACAACCCGAATCTCAATCGGGTCTCGAAAGTTTTTTACCCTTCGTTTTTTCGACACCGGACATTTACGGTAAAACGGGATTACCGTGCCTCGTCTTCGATTTACCCTCACTGGAGAGTGGTGCACCATGGTACTTTTTCGTTTCAAATCCATGCACGCATTTCTAAAAGTCGTACGACACTGTTTTTCCATTTCGGACGGATGTTGCACCTTGCACCGCGGATGTTGCACCCTGTAGATATCGATTATTCGGACGGCCATAACTTCTGGCTCGTTTAGAGTTACGGGAGCCATAACCTGTCAAAACGAAGGCCAAGATGAGTTCTACGGCTTTGACCGCTTTCAGCCGTCAACGGATAGATTAATGCCCAAAAAGGACAACCCGAATCTCAATCGGGTCTCGTAAGTTTTTTACCCTTCGTTTTTTCGACACTGGATTTTTACGGTAAAACGGGATTACCGTGACTCGCCTTCGATTTACCATCGCTGGGGAGTGGTGCACCATGGTACTGTTCCATTTCAAATCCATGCACGCTTTTCTAAAAGTCGTACGGCACTGTTTCGCCATTTCAGACGGATGTTGCACCTTGCACCGCGAATGTTGTACCCTGTACATATCGATTATTCGGACGGCCATAACTTTTGGCTCGTTTAGAGTTAAGAGAGTAATAACCTGTCAAAACGAAGGCCACGATGAGTTCTACGGCTTTGACCACTTTCAGCCATCAACGGATAGATTAATGCCCAAAAAGGACAACCCGAATCTCAATCGGGTCTCGTAAGTTTTTTACCCTTCGTTTTTTCGACACCGGATTTTTACGGTAAAACGGGATTACCGTGCCTCGTCTTCGATTTACCATCGCTGGAGAGTGGTGCACCATGGTACTGTTCTATTTCAAATCCATGCACGCATTTCTAAAAGTCATATGATACTGTTTCGCCATTTCAGACGGATGTTGCACCTTGCACCGCGGATGTTGCACCCTGTAGATATCGATTATTCGGACGGCCATAACTTCTGGCTCGTTTAGAGTTACGGGAGTCATAACCTGTCCGAACGAAGGCCACGATGAGTTCTACGGCTTTGACGGCTTTCAGCCGTCAACGGATAGTTTAATGCCCAAAAAGGACAACCCGAATCTCAATTGGGTCTCGTAAGTTTTTTACCCTTCGTTTTTTCGACACCGGATTTTTACGATAAAACGGGATTACCGTGCCTCGCCTTCGATTTACCATCGCTGGAGAGTGGTGCACCATGGTACTGTTCCATTTCAAATCCTTGCACGCTTTTCTAAAAGTCGTACGCCACTGTTTCGCCATTTCGGACGGATGTTGCACCTTGCACCGAGGATGTTGCACCCTGTAGATATCGATTACTCGGACGGTCATAAATTCTGGCTCATTTAGAGTTACGAGAGCCATAACCTGTCAAAACGAAGGCCATGGTGAGTTCTACAGCTTTGACAGCTTTTAGCCGTCAACGGATAGATTAATGCCCGAAAAGGACAACTCAAATCTCAATCGGGGTTCGTAAGTTTTTTACCCTTCGTTTTTTCGACACCGGATTTTTGCGGTAAAACGGGATTACCGTGGCTCGTCTTCGATGTACCATCGCTGAAGAGTGGTGCAACATGATATTGTTCCGTTTCAAGTCCATGCACGCATATCTAACAGTCGTACGGAACTGTTTCGCCATTTCGGACGGATGTTGCACCTTGCAGAGCGGATGTTGCACCCTGTATATATCGATTATTCGGACAGCCATAACTTCTGGCTCGTTTAGATTTACGTCATCCCTAACCTGTCAAAACGAAGGCCACGGTGAGTTCTACAGCTTTGATAGCTTTCAGTCGTCAACGGATAGATTATTACCCTAAAAGGACAACCCGAATCTCAATTTGGGTTCGTAAGTTTTTTACCCTTCGTTTTTTCGACACCGGATTTTTACGGTAAAACGGGATTACCGTGGCTCGTCATCGATTTACCATCGCTGGAGAGTGGCGCACCATGGTACTGTTCCGTTTCAAATCCATGAACGCATTTCTAAAAGTCGTACGACACAGTTTCGCCATTTCGGACGGATTTTGCACCTTGCACCGCGGATGTTGCACCCTGTATATATCGGTTATTCGGACGGCCAAACTTCTGGCTCGTTTAGAGTTACGGGACATAACCTGTCAAAATGAAGGCCACGATGAGTTCTACGGCTTTGACAGCTTTCAGCCGTCAACGGATAGATTATTGCCCAAAAAGGACAACCTGAATCTCAATCGGGTCTCGTAAGTTTTTTTACCCTTCGTTCTTTCGACACCGGATTTTTACGGTAAAACAGGATTACCGTGCCTCGCCTTCGATTTACCATCGCTGGAGAGTGGTGCACCATGGTCTTGTTCCATTTCAAATCCATGCACGCATTTCTAAAAGTCGTACGGCACTGTTTCGCCATTTCAGACGGATGTTACACCTTGCACCGCGGATGTTGCACCTTGTAGATATCGATTATTCGGACAGCCTTAACTTCTGGCTCGTTTAGAGTTACAGGAGTCATAACCTGTCAAAACGAAGGCCACGATGAGTTCTACGGCTTTGACAGCTTTCAGCCATCAACGGATAGATTAAATCCCAAAAAGGACAACCCGAATCTCAATCGGGTCTCGTAAGTTTTTTACCCTTCGTTTTTTCGACACCGGATTTTTACGGTAAAACGGGACTACCGTGCCTCGTCTTCGATTTACCCTCACTGGAGAGTGGTGCACCATGGTACTGTTTCGTTTCAAATCCATGCACGCATTTCTAAAAGTCGTACGACACTGTTTTGCCATTTCGGACGGATGTTGCACCTTGCACCGCGGATGTTGCACCCTGTAGATATCGATTATTCGGACGGCCATAACTTCTGGCTCGTTTAGAGTTACGGGAGCCATAACCTGTCAAAACGAAGGCCAAGATGAGTTCTATGGCTTTGACCGCTTTCAGCCGTCAACGGATAGATTAATGCCCAAAAAGGACAACCCGAATCTCAATCGGGTCTCGTAAGTTTTTTACCCTTCGTTTTTTCGACACCGGATTTTTACGGTAAAACGGGATTACCGTGCCTCGCCTTCAATTTACCATCGCTGGAGAGTGGTGAACCATGGTACTGTTCCATTTCAAATCCATGCACGCTTTTCTAAAAGTCGTACGGCACTGTTTCGCCATTTCAGACGGATGTTGCACCTTGCACCGCGAATGTTGCACCCTGTACATATCGATTATTCGGACGGCCATAACTTTTGGCTCGTTTAGAGTTAAGGGAGTAATAACCTGTCAAAACGAAGGCCACGATGAGTTCTACGGCTTTGACCGCTTTCAGCCGTCAACGGATAGATTAATGCCTAAAAAGGACAACCCGAATCTCAATCGAGTCTCGTAAGTTTTTTACCCTTCGTTTTTTCGACACCGGATTTTTACGGTAAAACGGGATTACCGTGCCTCGTCTTCGATTTACCATCGCTGGAGAGTGGTGCACCATGGTACTGTTCTGTTTCAAATCCATGCACGCATTTCTAAAAGTCATATGATACTGTTTCGCCATTTCAGACGGATGTTGCACCTTGCACCGCGGATGTTGCACCCTGTAGATATCGATTATTCGGACGGCCATAACTTCTGGCTCGTTTAGAGTTACGGGAGTCATAACCTATCCGAACGAAGGCCACGATGAGTTCTACGGCTTTGACGGCTTTCAGCCATCAACGGATAGATTAATGTCCAAAAAGGACAACCCGAATCTCAATTGGGTCTCGTAAGTTTTTTACCCTTCGTTTTTTCGACAACGGATTTTTACGGTAAAACGGGATTACCGTGCCTTGCCTTCGATTTACCATCGCTGGAGAGTGGTGCACCATGGTACTGTTCCGTTTCAAATCCTTGCACGCTTTTCTAAAAGTCGTACGCCACTGTTTCGCCATTTCGGACGGATGTTGCACCTTGCACCGAGGATGTTGCACCCTGTAGATATCGATTACTCGGACGGTCATAAATTCTGGCTCATTTAGAGTTACGGGAGCCATAACCTGTCAAAACGAAGGCCACGGTGAGTTCTACATCTTTGACAGCTTTTAGCCGTCAATGGATAGATTAATGCCCGAAAAGGACAACCCGAATCTCAATCGGGGTTCGTAAGTTTTTTACCCTTCGTTTTTTCGACACCGGATTTTTGCGGTAAAACGGGATTACTGTGGCTCGTCTTCGATGTACCATCGCTGAAGAGTGGTGCAACATGATACTGTTCCGTTTCAAGTCCATGCACGCATATCTAACAGTCGTACGGAACTGTTTCGCCATTTCGGACGGATGTTGCACCTTGCAGCGCGGATGTTGCACCCTGTATATATCGATTATTCGGACAGCCATAACTTCTGGCTCGTTTAGATTTACGTCATCCATAACCTGTCAAAACGAAGGCCACGGTGAGTTCTACGGCTTTGACAGCTTTCAGTCATCAACGGATAGATTATTACCCTAAAAGGACAACCCGAATCTCAATTTGGGTTCGTAAGTTTTTTACCCTTCGTTTTTTCGACACCGGATTTTTACGGTAAAACGGGATTACCGTGGCTCGTCATCGATTTACCATCGCTGGAGAGTGGCGCACCATGGTACTGTTCCGTTTCAAATCCATGAATGCATTTCTAAAAGTCGTACGACACAGTTTCGCCATTTTGGACGGATTTTGCACCTTGCACCGCGGATGTTGCACCCTGTATATATCGGTTATTCGGACGGCCAAACTTCTGGCTCGTTTAGAGTTACGGGACATAACCTGTCAAAATGAAGGCCACGATGAGTTCTACGGCTTTGACAGCTTTCAGCCGTCAACGGATAGATTAATGCCCAAAAAGGACAACCTGAATCTCAATCGGGTCTCGTAAGTTTTTTTACCCTTCGTTCTTTCGACACCGGATTTTTACGGTAAAACAGGATTACCGTGCCTCGCCTTCGATTTACCATCGCTGGAGAGTGGTGCACCATGGTCTTGTTCCATTTCAAATCCATGCACGCATTTCTAAAAGTCGTACGGCACTGTTTCGCCATTTCAGACGGATGTTACACCTTGCACCGCGGATGTTGCACCTTGTAGATATCGATTATTCGGACAGCCTTAACTTCTGGCTCGTTTAGAGTTACAGGAGTCATAACCTGTCAAAACGAAGGCCACGATGAGTTCTACGGCTTTGACAGCTTTCAGCCATCAACGGATAGATTAAATACAAAAAGGACAACCCGAATCTCAATCGGGTCTCGTAAGTTTTTTACCCCTCGTTTTTTCGACACCGGACTTTTACGGTAAAACGGGATTACCGTGCCTCGTCTTCGATTTACCCTCACTGGAGAGTGGTGCACCATGGTACTGTTTCGTTTCAAATCCATGCACGCATTTCTAAAAGTCGTACGACACTGTTTTGCCATTTCGGACGGATGTTGCACCTTGCACCGCGGATGTTGCACCCTGTAGATATCGATTATTCGGACGGCCATAACTTCTGGTCGTTTAGAGTTACGGGAGCCATAACCTGTCAAAACGAAGGCCAAGATGAGTTCTACGGCTTTGACCGCTTTCAGCCGTCAACGGATAGATTAATGCCCAAAAAGGACAACCCGAATCTCAATCGGGTCTCGTAAGTTTTTTACCCTTCGTTTTTTCGACACCGGATTTTTACGGTAAAACGGGATTACCGTGCCTCGCCTTCGATTTACCATCGCTGGAGAGTGGTGCACCATGGTACTGTTCCATTTCAAATCCATGCACGCTTTTCTAAAAGTCGTACGGCACTGTTTCGCCATTTCAGACGGATGTTGCACCTTGCACCGCGAATGTTGCACCCTGTACATATCGATTATTCGGACGGCCATAACTTTTGGCTCGTTTAGAGTTAAGGGAGTAATAACCTGTCAAAACGAAGGCCACGATGAGTTCTACGGCTTTGACCGCTTTCAGCCGTCAACGGATAGATTAATGCCTAAAAAGGACAACCCGAATCTCAATCGGGTCTCGTAAGTTTTTTACCCTTCGTTTTTTAGACACCGGATTTTTACGGTAAAACGGGATTGCCGTGCCTCGTTTTCGATTTACCATCGCTGGAGAGTGGTGCACCATGGTACTGTTCTGTTTCAAATCCATGCACGCATTTCTAAAAGTCATATGATACTGTTTCGCCATTTCAGACGGATGTTGCATCTTGCACCGCGGATGTTGCACCCTGTAGATATCGATTATTCGGACGGCCATAACTTCTGGCTCGTTTAGAGTTACGGGAGTCATAACCTGTCCGAACGAAGGCCACGATGAGTTCTACGGCTTTGACGGCTTTCAGCCGTCAACGGATAGATTAATGCCCAAAAAGGACAACCCGAATCTCAATTGGGTCTCGTAAGTTTTTTACCCTTCGTTTTTTCGACACCGGATTTTTACGGTAAGACGGGATTACCGTGCTTCGCCTTCGATTTACCATCGCTGGAGAGTGGTGCACCATGGTACTATTCCGTTTCAAATCCTTGCACGCTTTTCTAAAAGTCGTACGCCACTGTTTCGCCATTTCGGACGGATGTTGCACCTTGCACCGAGGATGTTGCACCCTGTAGATATCGATTACTCGGACGGTCATGAATTCTAGCTCATTTAGAGTTACGGGAGGCATAACCTGTCAAAACGAAGGCCACGGTGAGTTCTACAGCTTTGACAGCTTTTAGCCGTCAACGGATAGATTAATGCCCGAAAAGGACAACCCGAATCTCAATCGGGGTTCGTAAGTTTTTTACCCTTCGTTTTTTCGACACCGGATTTTTGCGATAAAACGGGATTACCGTGGCTCGTCTTCGATGTACCATCGCTGAAGAGTGGTGCAACATGATACTGTTCCGTTTCAAGTCCATGCACGCATATCTAACAGTCGTACGGAACTGTTTCGCCATTTCGGACGGATGTTGCACCTTGCAGCGCGGATGTTGCACCCTGTATATATCGATTATTCGGACAGCCATAACTTCTGGCTCGTTTAGATTTAGTCATCCATAACCTGTCAAAACGAAGGCCACGGTGAGTTCTACAGCTTTGATAGCTTTCAGTCGTCAACGGATAGATTATTGCCCTAAAAGGACAACCCGAATCTCAATTTGGGTTCGTAAGTTTTTTACCCTTCGTTTTTTCGACACCGGATTTTTACGGTAAAACGGGATTAACATGGCTCGTCATCGATTTACCATCGCTGGAGAGTGGTGCACTGTGGTACTGTTCCGTTACAAATCCACGCACGCATTTGTAAAAGTCGTACGACACTGTTTCGCCATTTTGGACGGATGTTGCACCTTGCACCGCGGATGTTGCACCCTGTAGATATCGATTATTCGGACGGCCATAACTTCTGGCTCATTTAGAGTTACGGGAGCCATAACCTGTCAAAACGAAGGCCACGGTGAGTTCTACGGCTTTGACTACTTTCAGCCGTCAACGTATAGATTAATGCCCAAAAAGGACAACCTGAATCTCAATCGGGTCTCGTAAGTTTTTTACCCTTCGTTTTTTCGATACCGGATTTTTACGGTAAAACGGGATTACTGTGCCTCGTCTTCGATTTTCCATCGCTGGAGAGTGGTGCACCATGGTACTGTTCCGTTTCAAATCCATACACGCATTTCTAAAAGTCTTACATCACTGTTTCGCTATTTCGGACGGATGTTGCACCTTGCACCGCGGATGTTGCACCCTGTACATATCGATTATTCGGACGGTCATAACTTCTGGCTCGTTTAGAGTTACGGAAGCCATAACCTGTCAAAATGAAGGCCACGGTGAGTTCTACTGCTTAGATAGCTTTCAGCCGTCAACGGATAGATTAATGCCCAAAAGGACAACCCGAATCTCAATCGGGGTTCGTAAGTTTTTTACCCTTCGTTTTTTCGACACCGGATTTTTACGGTAAAAGGGGATTACCGTGGCTCGTCTTCAATTTACCATCGCTGGAGAGCGGTGCACCATGATACTGTTCCGTTTCAAATCCATGCACGCATTTCTAAAAGTCGTACGGCACTGTTTCGCCATTTCGGACGGATGTTGCACCTTGCACCGCGGATGTTGCGCCCTGTATATACCGATTATTCAGACAGCCATTACTTCTGGCTCGTTTAGATTTACGGGAGCCATAATCTGTCAAAACGAAGGCCTCAGTGAGTTCTACAGCTTTGACTGCTTTCAGCCGTCAACGGATAGATTAATGCCCGAAAAGGACAACCCGAATCTCAATCGGGGTTCGTTAGTTTTTTACCCTTCGTTTTTTTGACACCGGATTTTTACGGTAAAACGGGATTACCGTGCCTCGTCTTCGATTTGCCATCGCTGGAGAGTGGTAGACCATGGTACTGTTCCGTTTCAAATCCATGCATGCATTTCTAAAAGTCGTACGACACAGTTTCGCCATTTCGGACGGATGTTGCACCTTGCACCGCAGATGTTGCAACCTGTAGATATCGATTATTCAGACGACCATAACTTCTGGGTCGTTTAGAGTTACGGGAGCCATAACCTGTCAAAACGAAGGCCACGGTAGGTTCTACGGCTTTGAAAGCTTTCAGCCATCAACGGATAGATTAATGCCCAAAAAGGAGAACCCGAATCTTGATCGGGTCTCGTAAGTTTTTTACCCTTCGTTTTTTCAACCCCGGATTTTTACGGTAAAATGGGATTACCGTGCCTCGTCTTCGATTTACCATCGCTGGAGAGTGGTGCACCATGGTACTGTTCTGTTTTAAATCCATGCATGCATTTCTAAAAGTCGTACGACACTGTTTCGCCATTTCGGACGGATGTTGCACCTTGCACCGCGGATGTTGCACCTTGTAGATATCGATTATTCAGACGGCCATAACTTCTGGCTCGTTTAGAGTTACGGGGGCCATAACCTGTCAAAACGAAGGCCACGGTGAGTTCTAC
Organism: Allium cepa; assembly: GCA_030765085.1. Lineage (NCBI taxonomy): Eukaryota > Viridiplantae > Streptophyta > Magnoliopsida > Asparagales > Amaryllidaceae > Allium > Allium cepa. The sequence continues at coordinate 250,542,070 of CM060930.1, forward strand.
GGCTTTGAAAGATTTCAGCCATCAACGGATAGATTAATGCCTAAAAAGGAGAACCCGAATCTCAATCGGGTCTCGTAAGTTTTTACACCCTTCGTTTTTTCGGCACCGGATTTTTACGGTAAAACGGGATTACCGTGCCTCGTCTTCGATTTACCACGCTGGTGAGTGGTGCACCATGGTACTGTTCCGTTTCAAATCCATGCACGCATTTCTAAAATCCGTACGGCACTGTTTCTCCATTTCGGACGGATGTTGCACCTTGCACCGTGGATGTTGCACCCTGTATATATCGATTATTCGGACAGCCATAACTTCTGCCTCGTTTAGAGTTACGGGAGCCATAACCTGTCAAAACAAAGGCCACGGTGAGTTCTACGGCTTTGACAGCATTCAGCCGTCAACGGTTAGATTAATGTCCAAAAAGGACAACCCGAATCTCAATCGGGTCTCGTAAGTTTTTTCACCCTTCGTTTTTTCGACACCGGATTTTTACGGTAAAACGGGATTACCGTGCCTCATCTTCGATTTACCATCGCTGGAGAATGGTGCACCATGGTACTCTTCCGTTTCAAATCTATGCACGCATTTCTAAAAGTCGTACGACACTGTTTCTGCATTTCGGACGGATGTTGCACCTTGCACCGTGGATGTTGAACCCTTTATATATCGATTATTCGGACGGCCATAACTTCTGGCTCGTTTAGAGTTACGGGAGCCATAACCTGTCAACACGAAGGCCACGATGAGTTCTACGGCTTTGACCGCTTTCAGCCGTCAACGGATAGATTAATGCCCAAAACGGACAACCCGAATCTCAATCGGGGTTCGTAAGTTTTTTACCCTTCGTTTTTTCGACACCGGATTTTTACGGTAAAACGGGATTACCGTGGCTCGTCTTCGATTTACCATCGCTGGAGAGTGGTGCACCATGGTACTGTTCCATTTCAAATCCATGCACGCATTTCTAAAAGTCGTACGACACTGTTTCGCCATTTCGGACGGATGTTGCACCTTGCACCGCGGATATTGCACCCTGTATACATCGATTATTCGGACAGCCATAACTTTTGGCTCGTTTAGATTTACGAGAGCCATAACCAGTCAAAACGAAGGCCACGGTGAGTTCTACAGTATTGACAGCTTTCAGCCGTCAACGGATAGATTAATACCCCAAAAGGACAACCCGAATCTCAATTTGGGTTCGTAAGTTTTTTACCCTTCGTTTTTTCGACACCGGATTTTTACGGTAAAACGGGATTACCGTGGCTCGTCTTTGATTTACCAACGCTGGAGAGTGGTGCACCGTGGTAATGTTCCGTTTCAAATCCATGCACGCATTTCTAAAAGTCGTACGACACTGTTTCGCCATTTCGGACGGATGTTGCACCTTGCACCGCGGATGTTGCACCATGTAGATATCGATTATTCGGACGGCCATAACTTCTGGCTCGTTTAGAGTTACGGCAGCCATAACCTGTCAAAACGAAGGCCACAGTGAGTTCTACGGCTTTGACCGCTTTCAGAAGTCAATGGATAGATTAATGCCCAAAAAGGACAACCCGAATCTCAATCGGGTCTCGTAAGTTTTTTACCCTTCATTTTTTTGACACCGGATTTTTGCGGTAAAACGGGATTACCCTGCCTCGTCTTCGATTTACCATCGCTGGAGAGTGGTGCACCATGGTACTGTTCCGTTTCAAATCCATGCACGCATTTCTAAAAGTCGTATGGTACTGTTTCGCCATTTCGGACGGATGTTGCACCTTGCACCGCGGATGTTGCACCCTGTAGATATCGATTATTCGGACGGCCATAACTTCTGGCTCGTTTAGAGTTACGGGAGCCATAACCTGTCAAAACGAAAACCACGATGAGTTCTACGGCTTTGACTGCTTTCAGCCATCAACGGATAGATTAATGCCCAAAAAGGACAACCCGAAACTAAATCGGGTCTCGTAAGTTTTTTACCTTTAGTTTTTTTGACACCGGATTTTTACGATAAAACGGGATTACCGTGCCTCGTCTTCGATTTACCATCGCTGGAGAGTCGTGCATCATGGTACTGTTCCGTTTCAAATCCATGCACGCATTTCTAAAAGTCGTACGACACTGTTTCGCCATTTCGGATGGATGTTGCAACTTGCACCGCGGATGTTGCACCCTGTAGATATCGGTTATTCGGACGGCCATAACTTCTGGCTCGTTTAGTGTTACGTGAGCCATAACCTGTCAAAACGAAGGCCACGATGAGTTCAACGGCTTTGATAGCTTTCAGCCGTCAACGGATAGATTAATGCCCAAAAAGGACAAACCGATTCTCAATCGGGTCTCGTAAGTTTTTCACCCTTCGTTTTTTCGACACCGAATTTTTACGGTAAAACGAGATTACCGTGCCTCGCCTTCGACTTACCATCGCTGGAGAGTGGTGCACCATGGTACTGTTCCGTTTCAAATCCATGCATGCATTTCTAAAAGTCGTACGGCACTGTTTCAGCATTTCAGACGGATGTTGCACCTTGCACCGTGGATGCTGCACCCTGTAGATATCGATTATTCAAACGGCCATAACTTCTGGCTCGTTTAGAGTTACGGGAGCCATAACCTATCCAAACGAAGGACACGATGAGTTCTACGGCTTTGACAGCTTTCAGCCGTCAACGGATAGATTAATGCCCAAAAAGGACAACCCGAATCTCAATCGGGTCTCATAAGTTTTTTACCCTTCGTTTTTTCGACACCGGATTTTTACGGTAAAACGGGATTACCGTGCCTCGTCTTCGATTTACCATCGCTGGAGAGTCGTGCACCATGGTACTGTTCCGTTTCAAATCCATGCACACATTTCTAAAAGTCGTACGACACTGTTTCGCCATTTCGGACGGATGTTGCACCTTGCACCACGGAAGTTGCACCCTGTAGATATCGATTATTCGGACGGCCATAACTTCTGGCTCGTTTAGAGTTACGAGAGCCATAACCCATCCAAACGAAGGCCACAATGAGTTCTACGGCTTTGAAAGCTTTCAGTCGTCAACGGATAGATTAATGCCCAAAAAGGACAACCCGAATCTCAATCGGGTCTCGTACGTTTTTTACCTTTCGTTTTTTCGACACCGGATTTTTACGGTAAAACGGGATTACCGTGCCTCGCCTTCGATTTACCATCGCTGGAGAGTGGTGCACCATGGTACTGTTCCGTTTCAAATCCATTCACACATTTCTAAAAGTCGTACGACACTGTTTCACCATTTCGGACGGATGTTGCACCTTGCACCGCGGATGTTGCACCCTGTAGATATCGGTTATTCGGACGGGCATAACTTCTGGCTCGTTTAGAGTTACGTGAGCCATAACCTGTCAAAACGAAGGCCACGATGAGTTCAACGGCATTGACTGCTTTCAGCCGTCAACGGATAGATTAATGCCCAAAAAGGACAAACCGATTCTCAATCGGGTCTCGTAAGTTTTTCACCCTTCGTTTTTTCGACACCGGATTTTTACGGTAAAACAGGATTACCATGCCTCGCCTTCGACTTACCATCGCTGGAGAGTGGTGAACCATGGTACTGTTCCGTTTCAAATCCATGCACGCATTTCTAAAAGTCGTACGGCACTGTTTCGCCATTTCAGACGGATGTTGCACCTTGCACCGCGGATGTTGCACCCTGTAGATATCGATTATTCGGACGGCCATAACTTCTGCCTCGTTTAGAGTTACGGGAGCCATAACCTGTCAAAACGAAAACCACGATGAGTTCTACGGCTTCGACTGCTTTCAGCCGTCAACGGATAGATTAATGCCCAAAAAGGACAACCCGAAACTAAATCGGGTCTCGTAAGTTTTTTACCCTTCGTTTTTTTGACAACGGATTTTTACGGTAAAACGGGATTACCGTGCCTCGTCTTCGATTTACAATCGCTGGAGAGTCGTGCACCACGGTACTGTTCCATTTCAAATCCATGCACGCATTTCTAAAAGTCGTACGACACTGTTTCACCATTTCGGACGGATGTTGCACCTTGCACCGCGGATGTTGCACCATGTAGATATCGGTTATTCGGACGGCCATAACTTCTGGCTCGTTTAGAGTTACGGGAGCCATAACCTGTCAAAACGAAAACCACGATGAGTTCTACGGCTTCGACTGCTTTCAGCCGTCAACGGATAGATTAATGCCCAAAAAGGACAACCCGAAACTAAATCGGGTCTCGTAAGTTTTTTACCCTTCGTTTTTTTGACAACGGATTTTTACGGTAAAATGGGATTACCGTGCCTCGTCTTCGATTTACCATCGCTGGAGAGTCGTGCACCATGGTACTGTTCCATTTCAAATCCATGCACGCATTTCTAAAAGTCGTACGACACTGTTTCACCATTTCGGACGGATGTTGCACCTTGCACCGCGGATGTTGCACCCTGTAGATATCGGTTATTCGGACGGGCATAACTTCTGGCTCGTTTAGAGTTACGTGAGCCATAACCTGTCAAAACGAAGGCCACGATGAGTTCAACGGCATTGACAGCTTTCAGCCGTCAACGGATAGATTAATGCCCAAAAAGGACAAACCGATTCTCAATCGGGTCTCGTAAGTTTTTCACCCTTCGTTTTTTCGACACCGGATTTTTACGGTAAAACAGGATTACCGTGCCTCGCCTTCGACTTACCATCGCTGGAGAGTGGTGAACCATGGTACTGTTCCGTTTCAAATCCATGCACGCATTTCTAAAAGTCGTACGGCACTGTTTTGCCATTTCAGACGGATGTTGCACCTTGCACCGCGGATGTTGCACCCTGTAGATATCGATTATTCGGACGGCCATAACTTCTGGCTCGTTTAGAGTTACGGGAGCCATAACCTGTCAAAACGAAAACCACGATGAGTTCTACGGCTTCGACTGCTTTCAGCCGTCAACGGATAGATTAATGCCCAAAAAGGACAACCCGAAACTAAATCGGGTCTCGTAAGTTTTTTACCCTTCGTTTTTTTGACACCGGATTTTTACGGTAAAACGGGATTACCGTGCCTCGTCTTCGATTTACCATCGCTGGAGAGTCGTGCACCACGGTACTGTTCCGTTTCAAATCCATGCACGCATTTCTAAAAGTCGTACGACACTGTTTCGCCATTTCGGACGGATGTTGCACCTTGCACCGCGGATGTTGCACCCTGTAGATATCGGTTATTCGGACGGCCACAACTTCTGGCTCGTTTAGAGTTACGTGAGCCATAAACTGTCAAAACGAAGGCCACGATGAGTTCAACGGCTTTGATAGCTTTCAGCCGTCAACGGATAGATTAATGCCCAAAAAGGACAAACCGATTCTCAATCGGGTCTCGTAAGTTTTTCACCCTTCGTTTTTTCGACACCGGATTTTTACGGTAAAACGAGATTACCGTGCCTCGCCTTCGACTTACCATCGCTGGAGAGTGGTGCACCATGGTACTGTTCCGTTTCAAATCCATGCACGCATTTCTAAAAGTCGTACGGCACTGTTTCGCCATTTCAGACGGATGTTGCACCTTGCACCGTGGATGCTGCACCCTGTAGATATCGATTATTCAAACGGCCATAACTTCTGGCTCGTTTAGAGTTACGGGAGCCATAACCTATCCAAACAAAGGACACGATGAGTTCTACGGCTTTGACAGTTTTCAGCCGTCAACGGATAGATTAATGCCCAAAAAGGACAACCCGAATCTCAATCGGGTCTCGTAAGTTTTTTACCCTTCGTTTTTTCGACACCGGATTTTTACGGTAAAACGGGATTACCGCGCCTCGTCTTCGATTTACCATCGCTGGAGAGTCGTGCACCATGGTACTATTCCGTTTCAAATCCATGCACACATTTCTAAAAGTCGTACGACACTGTTTCGCCATTTCGGACGGATGTTGCACCTTGCACCACGGAAGTTGCACCCTGTAGATATCGATTATTCGGACGGCCATAACTTCTGGCTCGTTTAGAGTTACGGGAGCCATAACCCATCCAAACGAAGGCCACAATGAGTTCTGCGGCTTTGACAGCTTTCAGTCGTCAACGGATAGATTAATGCCCAAAAAGGACAACCCGAATCTCAATCGGGTCTCGTACGTTTTTTGCCTTTCGTTTTTTCGACACCGGATTTTTATGGTAAAACCGGATTACCGTGCCTCGCCTTCGATTTACCATCGCTGGAGAGTGGTGCACCATGGTACTGTTCCGTTTCAAATCCATGCACGCTTTTCTAAAAGTCGTACGGCACTGTTTCGCCATTTCAGACGGATGTTGCACCTTTCACCGCGGATGTTGCACCCTGTAGATATAGATTATTCGGACGGCCATAACTTCTGGCTCTTTTAGAGTTACGGGAGCCATAACCTCTCAAAACAAAGGCCACGATGAGTTCTACGGCTTTGACCGCTTTCAGCCGTCAACGGATAGATTAATGCCCAAAAAGGACAAACCGAATCTCAATCGGGTCTCGTAAGTTTTTCACCCTTCGTTTTTTCGACACCGGATTTTTACGGTAAAACGGGATTACTGTGCGTCGCCTTCGACTTACCATCGCTGGAGAGTGGTGCACCATGGTACTGTTCCGTTTCAAATCCATGCACACATTTCTAAAAGTCGTACGACACTGTTTCGCCATTTCAGACGGATGTTGCACCTTGCACCGCGGATGTTGCACCCTGTAGATATCGATTATTCGGACGGCCATAACTTCTGGCTCGTTTAGAGTTACGGGAGCCATAACCTGTCAAAACGAAAGCCATGATGAGTTCTACGACTTCGACAGCTTTCAGCCGTCAACGGATAGATTAATGCCCAAAAAGGATAACCCGAATCTCAATCGGGTCTCGTAAGTTTTTTACCCTTCGTTTTTTCGACACCAGATTTTTACGGTAAAACGGGATTACCGTGCCTCGTCTTCGATTTACCATCGCTGGAGAGTCGTGCACCACGGTACTGTTCCGTTTCAAATCCATGCACCCATTTCTAAAAGTCGTACGACACTGTTTCGCCATTTCGGACGGATGTTGCACCTTGCACCGCGGATGTTGCACCCTGTAGATATCGGTTATTCGGACGGCCATAACTTCTGGCTCATTTAGAGTTACGTGAGCCATAACCTGTCAAAACGAAGGCCACGATGAGTTCAACGGCTTTGACAGCTTTCAGCCGTCAACGGATAGATTATTGCCCAAAAAGGACAAACCGATTCTCAATCGGGTCTCGTAAGTTTTTCACCCTTCGTTTTTTCGACACCGGATTTTTACGGTAAAACGGGATTACCGTGGCTCGCCTTCGACTTACCATCGCTGGAGAGTGGTGCACCATGGTACTGTTCCGTTTCAAATCCATGCACACATTTCTAAAAGTCGTACGGTACTGTTTCGCCATTTCAGACGGATGTCGCACCTTGCACCGCGGATGTTGCACCCTGTAGATATCGATTATTCGGACAGCCATAACTTCTGGCTCGTTTAGAGTTACGGGAGCCATAACCTGTCAAAACAAAAACCACGATGAGTTCTACAGCTTCGACTGCTTTCAGCCGTCAACGGATAGATTAATGCCCAAAAAGGACAACCCGAAACTAAATCGGGTCTCGTAAGTTTTTTACCCTTCGTTTTTTTGACACCGGATTTTTACGGTAAAAAGGGATTACCGTGCCACGTCTTCGATTTACCATGGCTGGAGAGTCGTGCACCACGGTACTATTCCGTTTCAAATCCATGCACGCATTTCTAAAAGTCGTACGACACTGTTTCGCCATTTCGGACGGATGTTGCACCTTGCACCGCGGATGTTGCACCCTGTAGATATCGGTTATTCGGACGGCCATAACTTCTGGCTCGTTTAGAGTTACGTGAGCCATAACCTGTCAAAACGAAGGCCACGATGAGTTCAACGACTTTGATAGCTTTTGGCCTTCTACGGATAGATTAATGCCCAAAAAGGACAAACCGATTCTCAATCGGGTCTCGTAAGTTTTTCACCCTTCGTTTTTTCGACACCGGATTTTTACGGTAAAACGAGATTACCGTGCCTCGCCTTCGACTTACCATCGCTGGAGAGTGGTGCACCATGGTACTGTTCCGTTTCAAATCCATGCACGCATTTCTAAAAGTCGTACGGCACTGTTTCGCCATTTCAGACGGATGTTGCACCTTGCACCGCGGATGGTGCACCCTGTAGATATCGATTATTCAAACGGCCATAACTTCTGGCTCGTTTAGAGTTACGGGAGCCATAACCTATCCAAACGAAGGAAACGATGAGTTCTACGGCTTCGATAGCTTCCAGCCGTCAACGGATAGATTAATGCCCAAAAAGGACAACCCGAAACTAAATCGGGTCTCGTAAGTTTTTTACCCTTCGTTTTTTTGACACCGGATTTTTACGGTAAAACGGTATTACCGTGCCTCGTCTTCGATTTACCATCGCTGGAGAGTGGTGCACCATGGTACTGTTCCGTTTCAAATCCATGCACGCATTTCTAAAAGTCGTACGACACTGTTACGCCATTTCGGACGGATGTTGCACCTTGCACCGCGGATGTTGCACCCTGTAGATATCGATTATTCTGACGGGCATAACTTCTGGCTCGTTTAGAGTAACGGGAGGCATAAACCGTCAAAACGAAAGCCACGATAAGTTCTACGGTTTTGACAGCTTTCAGCCGTCAATGGATAGATTAATGCCCAAAAAGGATAGCCCGAATCTCAATCGAGTCTCGTAAGTTTTTTACCCTTCGTTTTTTCGACACCGGATTTTGACGGTAAAACGGGATTACCGTGCCTCACCTTCGATTTAGCATCGCTGGAAAGTGGTGCACCATGGTACTGTTCCGTTTCAAATCCATGCACGCATTTCTAAAACTCGTACGACACTATTTCGCCATTTCGGACGGATGTTGCACCTTGCACCGTGGATGTTGCACCCTGTAGATATCGATTATTCAGACGGTCATAACTTCTGGCTCATTTAGAGTTACGGGAGCCATAACCTGTCAAAACGAAGGCCACGGCGAGTTCTACAGTTTTGACAACTTTCAGCCGTCGACGGATAGATTAATGCCCAAAAAGGACAACCCGAATCTCAATCGGGGTTCGTAAGTTTTTTACCCTTCGTTTTTTCGACACCGGATTTTTACGGTAAAACGGGATTACCGTGGCTCGTCTTCGATTTACCATCACTGGAGAGTGGTGCACCATGGTACTGTTCCGTTACAAATCCATGCACGCATTTCTAAAAGTTGTACGGCACTGTTTCTCCATTTCGGATGGATGTTGCACCTTGCACCGCGGATGTTGCACCCTGTATATATCGACTATTCGTACAGCCATAACTTCTGGCTCGTTTAGATTTACGGGATCCATAACCTGTCAAAACGAAGGCCACGGTGAGTTCTACAGCTTTGACAGCTTTCAGCCGTCAACGGATAGATTAATGCCCGAAAAGGACAACCCGAATCTCAATCTGGGTTCGTAAGTTTTTTACCATACGTTTTTTCGACACCGGATTTTTACGGTAAAACGGGATTACCGTGGCTCGTCTTCGATTTACCATCGCTGGAGAGTGGTGCACCATGGTAATGTTCCGTTTCAAATCCATGCACGCATTTTAAAAGTCGTACGACACTGTTTCGCCATTTCAGACCGATGTTGCACCTTGTACCGCGCATGTTGCACCCTGTAGATATCGATTATTTGGACAACCAAAACTTCTGGGACGTTTAGAGTTATGGGAGACATAACCTGTCAAAACGAAGGCCATGGTGAGTTCTACGGCTTTGACAGCTTTAAGCCGTCAACGGATAGATTAATGCCCAAAAAGGACAACCCGAATCTCAATTGGGTCTCGTAAGTTTTTTACCCTTCGTTTTTTCGTCACCGGATTTTAATGGTAAAACGGGATTACCGTGGCTCGTCTTCGATTTACCGTCGCTGGAGAGTGGTGCACCATGGTACTATTCCATTTCAACTCCGTGCACGCATTTCTAAAAGTCGTACGACACAGTTTCGCCATTTCGGACGGATGTTGCACCTTGCACCGCAGATGTTGCACCCTGTAGATATCAATTATTCGGACGACCATAACTTCTGGGTCGTTTGGAGTTACGGGAGCCATCACCTGCCAAAACGAAGGCCACGGTGAGTTCTACGGCTTTGACAGCTTTCAGCCGTCAACGGATAGATTAATGCCCGAAAAGGACAACCCAAATCTCAATCGGGTCTCGTAATTTTTTTACCCTTCGTCTTTTCGACACCGAATTTTTACGGTAAAACGGGATTACCGTGGCTCGTCTTCGATTTACCATCGCGGGAGAGTGGTGCACCATGATACTGTTACGTTTCAAATCCATGCATGCATTTGTAAAAGTCGTACGGCACTGTTTCGCCATTTCGGACGGATGTTGCACCCTGCACCGCGGATGTTGCACCCTATAGATATCGATTATTCGGACGGCCATAACTTCTGGCTCGTTTAGAGTTACGGGAGCCATAACCTGTCAAAACGAAGGCCGCGGTGAGTTCTATGTCTTTTACCGCTTTCAGTCGTCAACGGATAGATTAATGCCCGAAAAGGACAACCCGAATCTCAATCGGGCCTCGTAAGTTTTTAAGCCTTCGTTTTTTCGACACCGGAATTTTACGGTAAAACGGGATTACCGTGCCTCGTCTTTGATTTACCATCGCTGGAGAGTGGTGCACCATGGTACTGTTCCGTTTCAAATCCATGCACGCATTTCTAAAAGTCGTACGACACTGTTTCGCCATTTCGGACGGATGTTGCACCTTGCACCACGGATGTTACACCCTGCAGATATCGATTTTTCGGACGGCCATAACTTCTGGCTCGTTTAGAGCTACGGGAGCCATAACCTGTCAAAACGAAGGCCACAGTGAGTTCTATGGCTTTGACAGCTTTCAGCCGTCAACGGATAGATTAGTGCCCGAAAAGGACAACTCGAATCTCAATCGGGTCTCGTAAGTTATTTGCCCTTCGTTTTTTCGACACCGGATTTTTACGGTAAAACGGGATTACCGTGGCTCTTCTTCGATTTACCATCGCTGGACAGTGGTGCACCATGGTACTGTTCCATTTCAAATCCATGCATGCATTTGTAAAAGTCATACGGCACTGTTTCGCCATTTCGGACGGATGTTGCACCTTGCACCGCGGATGTTGCACCCTGTAGATATCGATTATTCGGACGGCCATAACTTCTGGCTCGTTTAGAGTTACGGGAGCCACAACCTGTCAAAACGAAGGCCACGGTGAGTTCTACTGCTTTGATAGCTTTCAGCCGTCAACGGATAGATTAATGCCCAAAAATGATAACCCGAATCTCAATCGGGTCTCGTAAGTTTTTTGCCCCTCGTTTTTTCGACACCGGATTTTTACGGTAAAATGGGATTACCGTGGCTCGTCTTCGAATTACCATCGCTGGAGAGTGGTTCACCATGGTACTGTTCCGTTTCAAATTCATGCACGCATTTCTAAAAGTTGTACGGCACTGTTTCGCAATTTCGGACGGATTTGCACCTTACACCGCGGATGTTGCACCCTGTAGATATCGATTATTCGGACGACCATAACTTCTGGCACGTTTAGAGTTACGGGAGCCCTAACCTGTCAAAACGAAGTCCACGGTGAGTTCTACGGCTTTTACAGCTTTCAGCTGTCAACGTATAGATTAATTCCCTAAAAGGACAACCCAAATCTCAATCGGGTCTCGTAAGTTTTTTACCCTTCGTTTTTACCACACCGGATTTTTACGGTAAAACGGGATTGCCATGCCTCGTCTTCGATTTACCATCGCTGGAGAGTCGTGCACCATGGAATAGTTCCGCTTCAAATCCATGCACGCATTTGTAAAAGTCGTACGGCACTTTTCGCCATTTCGGACGGATGTTGCACCTTGCACCGCGGATGTTGCACCATGTAGATATCGATTATTCGGACGGCCATAACTTCTGGCTCGTTTAGAGTTACGGGAGCCATAACCTGCCAAAACAAAGGCCACGGTGAGTTCTACGGCTTTGACAGCTTTCAGCCGTCAATGGATAGATTAATGCCTGAAAAGGACAACCCGAATCTCAATCGGGTCTCGTAAGTTTTTTACCCTTCGTTTTTTCGACACCGGATTTTTACGGTAAAACGGGATTACCGTGGCTCGTCTTCGATTTACCATCGCTGGAGAGTGGTGCACCATGGTACTGTTCCGTTTCAAATCCATGCATGCATTTCTAAAAGTCGTACGGCACTATTTCGCCATTTCGGACGGATGTTGCACCCTGCACCGCAGATGTTGCACCCTGTAGATATCGATTATTCGGACGGCCATAACTTCTGGCTCGTTTAGAGTTACGGGAGCCATAACCTGTCAAAACGAAGGCCACAGTGAGTTCTACGACTTTGACCACTTTCAGCCGTCAACGGATAGATTAATGCCCAAAAAGGACAACCCGAATCTTAATTGGGTCTCGTAAGTTTTTTACCCTTCGTTTTTTCGACACCGGATTTTTACGGTATAACGGGATTACCGTGCCTCGTCTTCGATTTACCATCGCTGGAGAGTGGTGCACCATGCTACTGTTCCATTTCAAATCCAAGCATGCATTTCTAAAAGTCGTACGGCACAGTTTCGCCATTTCGGACGGATGTTGCACCTTGCACCACAGATGTTGCACCCTGTAGATATCGATTTTTCGGACGGCCATAACTTCTGGCTCGTTTAGATTTATGGGAGGCATAACCTGTCAAAACGAAGGCCACGGTGAGTTCTATGGCTTTGACAGTTTTCAGCTATCAACGGATAGATTAGTGCACGAAAAGGACAACTCGAATCTCAATCGGGTCTCGTAAGTTTTTTACCCTTCGTTTTTTCGACACCGGATTTTTACGGTAAAACGGGATTACCGTGGCTCGTCTTCGATTTCTGTTTCAAATCCATGCACGCATTTCTAAAAGTCTTACGACACTGTTTCGCTATTTCGGACGGATGTTGCACCTTGCACCGCGGATGTTGCACCCTGTAGATATCGATTATTCGGACGGTCATAACTTCTGGCTCGTTTAGAGTTACGGGAGCCATAACCTGTCAAAACGAAGGCCACGGTGAGTTCTACGTCTTTGACCGCTTTCAGCCGTCAACGGATAGATTAATGCCCGAAAAGGACATCCCGAATCACAATCGGGCTCGTAAGTTTTTTACCCTTCGTTTTTTGGACACCGAATTTTAACGGTAAAACGGGATTACCATGGCTCGTCTTCGATTTACCATCGCTGGAGAGTGGGGTACCATGGTACGGTTCCATTTCTACTCCATGCACGCATTTCTAAAAGTCGTACGACACTGTTTCGCCATTTCAAACGGATGTTGCACCTTGCACCGCGGATGTTGCACCCTGTAGATATCGATTATTTAGACGGCCATAACTTCTGGGTCTTTTAGAGTTACGGGAGCCATTACCTGCCAAAACGAAGGCCACGGTGAGTTCTACGGCTTTGACAGCTTTCAGCAGTCAACGGATAGATTAATGCCCGAAAAGGACAACCCGAATCTCAATCGGGTCTCGTAAGTTTTTTACCCTTCGTTTTTTCGACACCGGATTTTTACGGTATAACGGGATTACCGTGCCTCGTCTTCGATTTACCATCGCTGGAGAGTGGTGCACCATGGTACTGTTCCATTTCAAATCCATGCACGCATTTCTAAAAGTCGTACGGCATAGTTTCGCCATTTCGGACGGATGTTGCACCCTGTATATATCGATTTTTCGGACGGCCATAAGTTCTGGCTCGTTTCGAGTTACGGGAGCCATAACCTGTCGAAACGAAGGCCATGGTGAGTTCTACGGCTTTGACAGCGTTCAGCCGTCAAAAATAGATTAGTGCCCGAAAAGGACAACTCGAATCTCAATCGGGTCTCGTAAGTTTTTTACCCTTCGTTTTTTCGACCCTGGATTTTTACGGTAAAACTGGATTACCGTGGCTCGTCTTCGATTTTCCATCGCTGGAGAGTCGTGCACCATGGTACTGTTCCGTTTCAAATACATGCATGCGTTTCTAAAAGTCGTACGGCACTGTTTCGCCATTTCGGATGGATCTTGCACCTTGCACCGCGGATGTTGCACCCTGTAGATATCGATTATTCGGACGTCCATAACTTCTGGCTCGTTTAGAGTTACGGGAGCCACAACTTGTCAAAACGAAGGCCACGGTGAGTTCTACCGATTTGACAGCTTTCAGCCGTCAACGGATAGATTAATGCCCAAAAATGACAACCCGAATCTCATCGGGTCTCGTAATTTTTTACCCTTCGTTTTTTCGACACCAGATTTTTACGGTAAAACGGGATTACCGTGCCTCGTCTTCGATTTACCATCGCTGGAGAGTGGTGCACCATGGTACAGTTTCGTTTCAAATCCATGCACGCATTTCTAAAAGTCGTACGGCACTGTTTCGCCATTTCGGACGGATGTTGCACCTTGCACCGCGGATGTTGCACCCTGTAGATATCGATTATTCGGACGGCCATAATGTTCGTCGACGGAAATTCTATCGGTTTAGAAAACCGTCGAACGAATTTAAATTAAAAATAACCGCAATCGCACGGCGTACACTTGAAGTACGTGGCGAATACAGGTCGATCCGCAGGGAATTGATGATTTTAAAAAATCTATTCAATCAAATTATACCAAAGTCGAAGAGGATTTGTTAACTAGAAATAAAATGAGGCTAACACTAGAAAATGCGATTCAAAAATTATTAGACTAAAGAACAATTTAGAGGCAAATGCACTCTCAAATTTTTGTAAATCAACAAACACATAATTTATGATCTCTAACTTTGATATTAAGTGAAATAATCATTGCATTTATCATAAGTATGGTTTGTTTATGTTATTAGTTAACATAACTCAAACCATCAAACTATAATACAACAATTATACCACTTACAATTCTCGTGAAAAAGAAGCCAAAGCAAAAACTATTTTAAGTATGATCTATTTACTATTGTAACTAGTAACATAGATCATCAAATTTCATTTTTACTTTTATTTCATAATCAAAAATTAATTAGCAAATGTTGATGTAAATTGTGTTTATGTTGAGTAAGAATAGCTCATTTGCATAAGCAATATAAGCTATCAAAGCCACTTGTATAAACTTACATCAAAATTCACATTCATGAAGCATAAACAAAGAGACCATAAATCATAAAAAATGTTGAAATTACATAAAGTTAGAGAGCTTCATCACCCCTAAATTGAAGGGGTTTAGCTACTCATTTGTGGCACTGAAGCAACACAAATAAATTTCAACATTGAAAAGAAAAGAGAATAAAAATAAGCAAAGAAAGCAAAAGAGATTAGCTACTAACTACTTGCATAAATGTAAATCTAAGCTATGAACATAAAGAAGAAGAGAGCATAGAAATAAACATTAACAATAAAAAAAAGGAAAACATGTAGAAAAGAGAGAAGAAAGAGGCTTGGAAGCCATTTTTATTTCATAGAACATTGAGCTTACACTTTGATTTCTTAATTTCCTAAGTAAAATGAAAGAGTAGATGATGGTTTTATATACATAAGAGGGCTATATATACATGCATAAAACCCTAATTCTATTTTTAGGGGGCTACCTAAAATTGCCTTTAGGAAGTGTGGCCAACAAGTAACCATTAACCACTAATTAATCCATCATTTGTTATGCATGAAGCTTTAACCTCCACTTAGTTGTCCATTAGCTCCAAATTGTACTTTTAGGTAAGTGGGTGGGGTCCTCCATGTTCATGGCTTGAATTATTTCCCTCTTCTTTCCTTTGTATTCATTTGTGCATGCATATATCTTCATATAAGCCTCTTCCATATGCACCCAAATTCCTATAAAAATTATCAAAAAATGTCCAAGTAAAAATTCTTATATGGACACATGCACAAAATGACCGTTTTGCCCCTGAATGAAGATGAAAATATGATGGTTGGAAATAATTGAATTTTGGTTTTAAACACGTTAAAATGCCCAAATATGATGATTATTTAAATAAAAAAAGATAAAATATGGATGTAAATATATGCACAAGTACGTGCATATCAAATACCCCCACACTTATCTTTTTATTCGTCCTCGAATAAAGGAAAAACTAAGATAAATCCGTTTTCGTAGGGAGCACGATTGCATTGAGCGTATGCAACAAGCCGTTAAACCTCTGGGTGTCCCCAGTAGGACGATTGTTGTCTCGTGAGGGTTTTCAACGGATACTACCCACAAAATCCAAATGCAGGATGAAAATATTTACAAAATGAAAGATTTATTTACAAGGAGATGAATGCGAGTTTTTGAACATATTTACAAATGAAGGATTTATTTTCAAATGGACATGAATAAGTTAAATACAACTTTTGGTCATTGTCTTGAAAATTTTACTCGTCAAAATTTCCAATAAAAATCAAGTTGTCATAACAGATAGACCATAGTTTGGCTAGTTGTTTCGGTTGATAACATAATGTAATTATGAAATGGATCCTTAGTTGATTATCAAAGTTTATTAAAGTGGTATTTTCATTTCTTTTCAATAACAAGTTAAATCAAACAAGTTAAAATAGTGCTAGGATTTCAATTGCTTGCTCTCTCATTATTTGCACGAAAAATTACACACCTAGCTCAGGTAAACTGAGGCCAGATATACCACCCATGCACTGCCTTTCGGGCTTATGTGAGGGGAGTACAGAGCATGGCGAGTGCACACACTTTCGTGCATACACCTATCGACCGTAGGTGGTTTTTATTAAGTATTATTATTATTATTATTTTTGGGTACGTGTTCCATACATACATAACCGTGACGACTTTTAAATGAGTATGAAAGCACATAATCAAAGATTCCAAGTAATTCACCCGTGCATAACCGTGAGGACTTTTAAATGAGAGTGAATACTTTAGATGTTATTATTTTGTATTTTTTTTATATATGTATTTTTTTTATGAGAGAGAGAGAGTTTTGCAAAACCATCTTAGCACCATTTAACTAAGAAGACAAAAATGTTATATCCTTACTTTAAATTTACCACTTTTTAAACAAAGATTTTCAATTAGAACATACTTCATATTTAGCATAGATGAACCTTCCTATATACTAGTTAAACCATTGTTATTTGTAATCAAACTTCATTTTTATTTTTATTTTAAGACAAATAAATTTTCAAAAATTTCAATTTATTAACCAAAACTCATACTTATCCCATAGTGTTTCTTCAAAAATAAATCAAAATGGTTAAAAGAAAATGTTTTTGAGATTTAGGAGTTTTGAGTTTTTTTTTTTTTTTGAAGAAAATGAAAATTCAAAAATGCCATGAAAAACTAAAGAAGAAATGAAAATGAGACTCCCCCCCACATTTAATTTTGACTGTGTCCCCACAGTCGATGCATGATATAATGAGTGTAACGGGGAAAAATATGTACATATTTACAAAAGACGGTTAACATTCTTACTAGACGTAGCTTGGCTCATGAAGGATCATGAGCTCCTCCTCTTGGTTACCGGGCAATTCCAAGAAGGGTTTCAAACGATGACCATTAACTTTGAAAATCGATCCATCCTTTGGGTTTTCTATTTCTATGGCACCATGTGGAAAAACAGTCTGTACCATAAATGGTCCGGTCCACCTTGATTTAAGTTTCCCAGGGAATAAATGAAGTCTCGAGTCATATAAAAGAACTTTCTGGTTAGGCAAAAACGTTTTCCTTAGGATTGACTTGTCATGAAAAACTTTAGTTCTTTCTTTGTAAATTTTCTCGTTTTCATACGCGTCGTTCCTAAGTTCTTCGAGCTCGTTGAGTTGTAGTTTTCGAGTTTCGCCAGCTTTTTCAAGATCAAAGTTTAAGTTTTTTATTGCCCATAATGCTTTGTGTTCAATTTCAACGGGTAAATGGCAAGCTTTACCGTAAACTAAACGAAATGGGGACATCCCAAGGTTAGTTTTAAAAGCAGTACGGTAAGCCCAAAGTGCGTCGGTTAATTTCTGAGACCAATCTTTTGATTTTTATTGACAGTTTTCTCCAAGATTTGTTTTATTTGTCGATTTGAAACTTCAACTTGGCCACAAGTTTGAGGATGATACGAAGTGGATAACTTGTGGGTTATCGAGTATTTTTTCATTAAAGTTTCAAAAGAACGGTTGCAAAAATGGGTTCCGTTATCACTGATTATTGCGCGAGGTGTGCCGAACCTCGAAAAGATTTTTTCTTTGAGAAATTTCACAACAATTCTGTGGTCATTGGTTTTGCAAGAAACGGCTTCGACCCATTTTGAAATGTAATCGACAGCGAGAAGGATATACAAGTTTCCAAAAGAATTTGGAAAAGGTCCCATAAAGTCGATACCCCATACATCAAAGATTTCGATCGTAAGAATGGGGTTTAAAGGCATCATATCTCGTCGAGAAATTCGTCCAAACATTTGACAGCGATCACAAGTTTTACAAAATTCAAACGAGTCTTTGAAAAGAGAAGGCCAATAGAAACCACACTGAAGCACTTTTTCCGCAGTTTTTCGAGGATCGAAATGTCCACCGCACGCTTGATCGTGGCATAATGAAAGAACACTCCGTATATCATTATCCGGAATGCAACGTCGGATGATTTGGTCGGGACAATATTTGAACAAATATGGATCGTCCCAATAGAAATATTTCACTTGGGACATGAATTTACATTTGTCCTGTTTGGACCAAAATGAGGGAGTTTCTTTAGTGACTAAGTAGTTCACTATATCAGCGTACCATGGATCGATAGAAATAGAAAGAAGTTGTTCATCGGGGAAGTTTTCATTGATCGGCAAGGAAGGTGGTGCATTCGAAAGACGAGATAAATGATCGGCTATGACATTATCGGATCCTTTTTTGTCTTTGATTGTAAGGTCGAATTCTTGAAGTAAAAGGATCCAACGAATCAAACGGGATTTAGCATCCTTTTTAGCGAAGAGATATCGAAGCGCAGAATGGTCAGTGTAGACCGTAATGTGTGAACCTATCAAGTAAGGTCGAA
Organism: Allium cepa; assembly: GCA_030765085.1. Classification (NCBI taxonomy): domain Eukaryota; kingdom Viridiplantae; phylum Streptophyta; class Magnoliopsida; order Asparagales; family Amaryllidaceae; genus Allium; species Allium cepa. The sequence continues at coordinate 250,561,115 of CM060930.1, forward strand.
ACTTTTACAGCTAGAAGCTCTTTTTCAGTTGTTGTGTAGTTGAGTCGAGCGTCGTTCAAGGTCATACTTGCGTAGTAAATGACATAAAGGATCTTGTTGATGCGTTGTCCCAAGATAGCACCAACGGCAAAGTTGGAAGCATCACACATTATTTCGAAAGAAAGATCCCAATTGGGTGCGCAAATGATTGGGGCAGAAATGAGTTCACTCTTAAGACGTTCAAAAGAAGAGATACAATCAGAGTTAAAATCGAAAGGAACGTCTTTTCCAAGAAGAGTCGTCAAAGGACGAGCGATTTTGCTAAAGTCTTTCACAAAGCGTCGATAAAAGCCAGCGTGTCCTAAAAATGATCGAATGTCCTTAACAGTTTTGGGAATGGGTAGATTTGCAATGACATCGATTTTCGCTTTGTCTACCTCAATGCCTTTGTTTGAGATGATATGTCCAAGGACAATGCCTTGTTTGACCATAAAGTGGCATTTTTCCCAATTCAAAGTCAAGTGTTTTTCTTTACATCGATTCAAAACCAACTCGAGGTGATGTAAACATTGAGAAAAAGAATCGCCGAAGATAGAGAAATCGTCCATAAAGACTTCTAGAAAGCGCTCAATCATGTCAGAAAAGATTCCAACCATGCATCGTTGGAAAGTCGCAGGAGCGTTACAAAGTCCGAATGGCATACATGGATAAGCGAAGGTACCGAATGGACACGTGAAAGTCGTTTTCTCCTGATCTTCGGGAGCGATTGGAATTTGGTTATAGCCGGAATAACCATCAAGAAAGCAATAGAATTCGTGGCCAGCTAAACGTTCGAGCATTTGGTCGATAAATGGAAGAGGGAAATGATCCTTACGTGTTGCGGCATTTAGTTTTCGATAGTCAATGCAAACACGCCAACCCGTTTGAGTACGAGTTGGAATAAGTTCGTTAGCGTCGTTTTTTATAACAGTAAGTCCGGAATTTTAGGCACGACATGAATTGAGCTAACCCATGGGCTATCGGAGATGGGGTATATGATACCGTTATCGAGGAGCTTAAGAATTTCGTCACGAACCACATCTTTCATTTTTGGGTTAAGCCTCCGTTGTGCATCACGAGTGGGTTTGGCTTCATCAATCAAACAAATGCGATGTTGGACAATAGCAGGGCTAATTCCCTTAATATCAGTAATGGACCACCCAATTGCTTCTCTATTTTTCAAAAGAATAGAGAGAAGAGATGCTTCTTGGTCAAGAGAAAGATTGTTAGAAATGATGACAGGACAAGTTTCGTTTTCACCTAAGTATGCATACTTAAGGTGAGCGGGAAGTGGTTTGAGGTCAATTTCGGGAGTTTTTCGATTGCAGAATTGGGTTGAGATTCGGACTCAACTTGAAGCGATTCAAAGGGAAGAGTGTGTTCGATCTCGTTGGGGACTTGATGAAACAATTTTTCGTACTCGGCCTCGCGTTCATCGTTAAGATCAAATGTTTCGTTTTCAAAGTTTTCATGAATGGCACTAACTTCTAATGTTTGGTCACGAAGTTCGTTCGAGTGGCTTTCAAGATTGAAAATGTTAAGGTCCAAAGTCATGTTTCCGAAAGAGATTTTCATCGAACCGTTACGACAATTGATTAAGGCATTTGAGGTGGCTAAGAATGGTCGGCCCAAAATCAAAGGGATTTGACTCGCAGGGTTTGTCACAGGTTGTGTTTCGAGAACGACAAAATCAACGGGGAATATGAATTGCCCTACTCGAATGAGCACGTCTTCGATTTCTCCCAAGGGCTTCTTAATGGAACGATAGGCAAATTGAAGCGTAACTTTCGTGGGTTTGAGCTCACCTAAGCCTAATTGTTCGTACACGGAGTATGGAATCAAGTTGACACTCGTGCCTAAGTCTATTAAACATTTGTTAATCGTCTTCTCTCCAATTGTACACGAAATCGTAGGGCAGCCAGGAACTTTGTATTTAACGGGCATGGATTGGGACAAGACTTCACTCAAACTAGCGGCTAAGAAGACTTTTTTGGGCACTTGAGTGTGTCGCTTTTGGGTGCACAAGTCCTTAATAAATTTCGCGTAAGTGGGGACTTGCTGAACGATGTCAAGAAGAGGAATGTTAACTTTGACTTGTTTAAAAATTTCCAACATCTTTTCCATTTGGTCCGAGTGTTTCTTTGGTCGAAGACGATGTGGAAATGGAACATGATACTCGGTAGGCGGGTCTACTCGAGTAGAAGAAGAGTTTTGATTGGCATTCGAATCAATGTTTGGCTCCACGTTTTGTTTAGGTTCGTCCGTTGTTTTAGAAGTGTCGAGAGAGGTTTTCGGTAAATTGTTTGGACTAGTGAGTTGATTATCGATCTGTTTACCGGAACGTAAAGTTGTGATAGCATTCAATTGGGTGACATTGCTATCTTGAACCACATGGGCTTGATTTGAATTTGCGTTTTGATTTCTGGGATTTGGAAGGGGCTGACTTGGGAATGTCCCTCGTTCGCGTTCACTTACAGACGTGGCTAATTGACTCATTTGATTTCGAGTTTTGCAATCGATTGGTTTGTGTTTTGCATATATGAAGTCAATAAATTTTGCAAATTGTTGTTTGATTGAAGGCTTTTAGTAGTTGCCTTAGCCAACGTTTCAAGAGTTTTCTCCAGCGAAGTTAAACGTTTATCGTCTTGGGGAGGATGAGCAGAATTTGGTTGAAAATTTGATTGTTGCGGTTGATTATGGGACGGACCCGCAAAGTTTGGTTGAAAATTATTGGGCTGAAAGGGAGGATTCGAAGCATTGCTCGGGAATGCTTGAAAATTATTGGGTTGAAAATTATTGGGACGGATCGTATTCGTGTTGGGGTTGTTTTGGCTCCACGCAAAATTCGGATGATTTCTCCAACCAGGGTTGTACGTTGGAGAAAATGGGTCGTTTTTGGTTTTATTGAAAGCATTGATTTGTTCGACGGAGTTAGGACACTGATCGGCTATATGATTAGGATCGTTGCATTTATAACACATTGGTTGGGAAGCTTGGTTCGTTTGATTCGATGAGAAAACGTTATCAAATTTTTTAATCATTGCATCGATCTTAGCTTCCAAAGCAACTGAAGATCCTATCGAGTGTGCACTCGATCGTGAGTATATTGATTTTTCGTTCGAGCGTTCCCATTGGGATGACTTTTCAGCGAGGTTTTCAAGAAATTGCCAAGCATCGTCATGATGTTGGGCAAGAAAATTGCCTTGGCACATTGATTCGAGCATGGTTCGTGAGCTGTTTTCGAGTCCATCGTATAAGATTTGGCAAATCATCCATTTTTCAAAGTTATGGTGTGGACATTTTATCAAAAGCTCTTTGAATCTTTCAAAATATTTTCCAAATGGTTCACCCTTGAATTGATGAAAATTTACAATTTCGTTTCGAATTCTACTTGTTTTTTCCAAGGGGTAGAATTTTTTTAAGAAAGCTTTTACAAATTCTTCCCACGTTTTAATTGAATTCGAAGGTAAGCTGTACAACCATTTTTCAGCGTAATCCGTAAGAGCAAATGGGATTAATCGAAGTTTGATTCCGTCATCAGAAAGTTGTTGGAGTTTAATGGTTGCACAAACTTGTTCGAATTTAGTCAAAAAGATGTATGGATCATCGTGCTCGAAATTGCCAAATTTTGGAAGCGTGGCAATATGGTTTGAATGGATATCGAAATGGTTACCCGTAGGGGCGGGTAACGTGATGCAAGATGGAATAGAAACTCTGTCGGGAAAGATTCTATCCATAAGAGTTCGAGGGGCGTTTTCGTTCGCCATTTCAGGAGGATCGTCTGTTTGAGTTAAACGGTTTGTAGAAGGGTCGCGAGTCCAACGATTGGTTGTTGTGTCACGAGTCCAAGTACTCATGCACAAGTGAAAGTCGAGAAGAGAAAGGATTTAGAATCGAGTTTAGGGAGTAAAAGAAGATTTGAAAACGTGTTTTTTTTTTACAAGGGAGAAAACTATTTAACAAGTGGGATTTATTTTCAAAAGAAAAGTTTAATTTTTATTTTGTTTTTTCAAATTTTTTTTATATGTTTTTGGTTTTTTGAATTTTCAAATATTTACCAAAAAGATTTTTTTTTTCTGAAGAAAATGGAAACTGATTTTTGTTTTTCAAAATTTTTTTTCTTTTTTGAAAAGATTATATATTTTTTTTTTTGGATTTTTGAATATTTTCAAAGGAAGAAAGAAAAGGATTTTTTTTTTGAATGAAAAATCAAGTAAAAATTTACAATTTTTTTTTTTTTTTTGGATTTTGGAATTTTTTTTTTAAATATGCATGAACTAATGCAACTAAATGAATGCAAAGGACTTAATTACAATTTTCTGTCCTTAGTAGCTCCTAACCCAAAATTGTATAATCACACTTTGTCTTAAATCAACAAAAATATTTCTCAGCCAGGTAACGGACAGGAAGTATCGGTGCACCACGAATCACCATAGCAATGCAGCCGAAGGTTTAAGTACCTTCAGAGGAACAACCAGTATAATATTTACGTATCACCGTAATTTTTATAACTGGTTATTACTCTGCCGTAGCCTAGACACCAAGAAATAAAATCGTTCAAATAAATTAATTGTGAAGATACAATTAAGCCCTAAGTGAGCTCGTGACACCCTTAGGTCCAACGTCTAACCTTTATTATTAGTCAAATTCTACGATGAAATGTGTTTGTGGGCCAAGGAAAGGGTGATGAAATCCCTCACCTTATGTGAATTGGGGTATTGCCCTTAGAAAAGAAAATAAGATGAGATGAATGCAAAACAAGAAATTAAACGTGTATTAACAATGCAACTAAAATGAAGTTTGTTTTTGGTATTTTGGATTTTGAATTTTTTTTTTAATGCAAATGCAAGCAACCAACAATGCACTAGAGATGAAAGCACAATACCAGAGCGTGCAGATTATTAGCAATTTTTTTTTCAACTGGCGATTTTAGCAAAGCAAAGCAATTATTTTTCCTTTTGGCAAGCAATTCCTTGTAATTTTCTGCTTTGACAACCTGAAATGAAAAACAAGATATATTCAACAATTTTTATTGTTATTATTATTTTTTTGTATGTTTATCAAAGATGAAAAACAAAAGAATTGAAAATAAAATAAATGAAAAATGAAAATTAAACAAACTTGAACTTTTTTTTTTAATTTTTTTTTCCGAAATTTTTTTTTGTTTTTTTTTGGAGAGGAAATTTAAAAGTAACGTTTTACAACGAAGAAACTAAAATAAATGAAAACAAAATAGAAATGAAACTAAACTAAAATAAATGAAAACAAAATAGAAATGAAACTAAACTAAAATAAATGAAACTAGAACAAATGAAAACAAAATTAAAACGAATTAAAACAAGCACAATTTTTTTCTTCAATTAAAATAAAACAAAAGAAAAACAAATTACACTAAAATAATTACACACAAGAATTTACAAACTCTCCCTAAAGCCCACACGTAAGAGCCCATATAACCAAACCATATTCCAGAATGCGAACACCCAAGCTCACAAATAAACGAAAAGTCAAAATTCGATAGAGTCTCCTATCCAAAATTCAGAACAAAACATCGAAATAAATTCCAACCATTTTCGAAATAAATTCCAGATTTAGGCTATTGGGTGGAATGCGAGTGGTGGTCAACGATTGAGAGTTGCTTTGAGGGTTTATGAAGTTAGTTGTTGTGCTTCGAATTGCGGTGGAGATGAGCGATGGAGGCTGTTCTGGAAGGAGAGATTGTCGATTTGAGATGGAGATCGCGATGCCAATTGTAAATGATGATTTCAGGTAATTGGATTCGTGGTGAATGCGGCTAGGTCAGGAGTTCGTGGTTGCTGCAGTTTGTTCGATCGGGCTTGTGAAGCTTGGAATTTTGTGGTTTCGGTGATTTTTGTTGGAAATTTTGGATTTGTGAGTTGCTGCAGTAGCCTCAGGTTGTCAATGGTATGCAGAAAGTTGTTATTTTTTTTCTGTTTTTTTTTTTGGCAAGTCACGGTGGATAGTTGAAGGTATGGAGAAGTTGTAGCTTGTAGTTGAAGTGAATTGTTTGGTTGCACTGCTATTTTATTGTCTGAGGAGTAGCAAGTTATAATGCAGATTTTGATGGATGTGGTGAACGTTGAAGGCCAAGCAATAGTTGGTAGGAATGTTGTATGTCGGGAATGACAGTGGTAGGTTGAGTTGATGGTTGGTTGGGTACTGATGAGGTGATGACAGTGGAACGTTGTTTGCTTGCAAATGTAGAGAAGGTAGTGGATCAAAATGTATGAAGGCTGGAGAAGTGTAGAGGTAAGTTGTGTCAGGTGAAATGATTGTGCAGTGGGTTTGAAGAGGGTGTATGTGCAGGTTAGATGAAGGAGGAATAGGCGGAGTTGAAGTCAGTCTGTTGTTTGATAAAGGAAGTATGTTTGTTGTTGCACAGTCAGGTGGTTGTGAGGGGAAGTATGATGTAGCAGTAGTATTGCAAGTCAGTTTTGAGTGGATAGGAGGAGAATTGGGCAGAGCAGTGGTCTCGGTTGTTCAAGGCAGTGTGGTTAGGGTGAACGTGGATGGTGTTTTGACGAACTAAATGATTTGGTAGTGGAACAGTGATGCGTTGGAGTGAAGGTTGTAACTGCAAGGTTAATGTTGTGGTCTTAGTTTGAAGTGGCCGGACACCGGAGGTGGTCGATTGAGGAAAGGAAATTGTGTAGTTTTGAAGAAGTACGGTTTGTAGTGATGTTGTAGTATTGGAGAAGGAAGGAGAGGGTGTTGTTAGATGATGGTATGAGAAAAGAAATTGTAGAAAGTGTGGTGGGAGACTGATTACAACAGGAAGTATGCAAATTGAATGAACAGAGAGAATGGGAGATGTTTATGAAGTCTGTCAAATGCAATTGTAATTGAAAATTGAAATTGAAATGAAATAAAATTGTTTTTCAAGTGAAATTGTGTATATATTTTTTTTAAACTAGAAGAACTAGAAAAGCAACAACAAATTGCAAAAGCAAATTAACATGCAAATGCAAAATAGAAAAACACAAATGCAAACACACTCAAGCAAATGCAAGAACAAATCACACAATTTTTTTTCTTTTTTTTTTAAATGCAAACAAACACAACAAACACACAAATAAAATCACACAAAAATAATCCGAAGAATAGAAAATCAAAATCAAAACAAATTCCCCGGCAACGGCGCCAAAAACTTGTTCGTCGACGGAAATTCTATTGGTTTAGAAAACCGTCGAACGAATTTAAATTAAAAATAACCGCAAGCGCACGGCGTACACTTGAAGTACGTGGCGAATACGGGTCGATCCGCAGGGAATTGATGATTTTAAAAAATCTATTCAATCAAATTATACCAAAGTCGAAGAGGATTTGTTAACTAGAAATAAAATGAGGCTAACACTAGAAAATGCGATTCAAAAATTATTAGACTAAAGAACAATTTAGAGGCAAATCCACTCTCAAATTTTTGTAAATCAACAAACACATAATTTATGATCTCTAACTTTGATATTAAGTGAAATAATCATTGCATTTTTCATAAGTATGGTTTGTTTATGTTATTAGTTAACATAACTCAAACCATCAAACTATAATACAACAATTATACCACTTACAATTCTCATGAAAAAGAAGCCAAAGCAAAAACTATATTAAGTATGATCTATTTACTATTGTAACTAGTAACATAGATCATCAAATTTCATTTTTACACTCATTTCATAATCAAAAATTAATTAGCAAATGTTGATGTAAATTGTGTTTATGTTGAGTAAGAATAGCTCATTTGCATAAGCAATATAAGCTATCAAACCCACTTGTATAAATTTACATCAAAATTCACATTCATGAAGCATAAACAAAGAGACCATAAATCATAAAAAAATGTTGAAATTACATAAAGTTAGAGAGCTTCATCACCCCTAAATTGAAGGGGTTTAGCTACTCATTTGTGGCATTGAAGCAACACAAATAAATTTCAACATTGAAAAGAAAAGAGAATAAAAATTAAGTAAAGAAAGCAAAAGAGATTAGCTACTAACTACTTGCATAAATGTAAATCTAAGCTATGAACATAAAGAAGAAGAGAGCCTAGAAATAAACATTAAAAATAAAAAAAATAAAAACATGTAGAAAAGAGAGAAGAAAGAGGCTTGGAAGCCATTTTTATTTCATAGAACATTGAGCTTACACTTTGATTTCTTAATTTCCTAAGTAAAAAGAAAGAGTAGATAATGGTTTTATATACAAAAGAGGGCTATATATACATGCATATAACCCTAATTCTATTTTTAGGGGGCTACCTAAAATGCCCTTTAGGAAGTGTGGCCAACAAGTAACCATTAACCACTAATTAATCCATCATTTGTTATGCATGAAGCTTTAACCTCCACTTAGTTGTCCATTAGCTCCAAATTGTACTTTTAGGTAAGTGGGTGGGGTCCTCCATGTTCATGGCTTGAATTATTTCCCTCTTCTTTCCTTTGTATTCATTTGTGCATGCATATATCTTCATATAAGCCTCTTCCATATGCATCCAAATTCCTATAAAAATTATCAAAAAATGTCCAAGTAAAAATTCTTATATGGACACATGCACAAAATGACCATTTTGCCCCTGAATGAAGATGAAAATATGATGGTTGGAAATAATTGAATTTTAGTTTTAAACACGTTAAAATGCCCAAATATGATGATTATTTAAATAAAAAGAGATAAAATATGGATGTAAATATATGCACAAGTACGTGCATATCACATAACTTCTGGCTCGTTTAGAGTTACGGGAGCCATAACCTGTCAAAGCGAAGGCCACGGTGAGTTCTACGGCTTTGACCGCTTTTAGCCGTCAACGGATCGATTAATGCCCTAGAAGGACAACCCGAATCTCAATCGGGTCTCGTAAGTTTTTTACTCTTCGTTTTTTCGACACCGGATTTTAACGGTAAAACGGGATTACCGTGGCTCGTCTTCGATTTACCATCGCTGGAGAGTGGTGCACCATGGTACTGTTCCATTTCAAATCCATGCACACATTTCTAAAAGTCGTACGACACAGTTTCGCCATTACGGACGGATGTTGCACCTTGCACCGCGGATGTTGCACCCTGTAGATATCGATTGTTCGGACGGCCATAACTTCGGCTCGTTTAGAGTTACAGGAGCCATAACCTGTCAAAATGAAGGCCACGGTGAGTTCTACGTTGACAGCTTTCAGCCGTCAACGGATAGATTAATGCCCGAAAAGGACAACCCGAATCTCAATCGGGTCTCGTAAGTTTTTTACCCTTCGTTTTTTCGACACCGGATTTTTACGGTAAAACGGGATTACCGTGGCTCGTCTTCGATTTACCATCGCTGGAGAGTGGTGCACCATGGTATTGTTCCGTTTCAAATCCATGCAGGCATTTCTAAAAGTCGTACGGCACAGTTTCGCCATTTCGGACGGATGTTGCACCTTGCACCGCGGATGTTGCACCCAGTAGATATCGATTATTCGGAAGGCCATAACTTCTGGCTCGTTTAGAGTTACGGGAGCCATAACCTGTCAAAACGAAGGCCACGGTGAGTTCTACGGCTTTGACCGCTTTCAGCTGTCAACGGATAGATTTATGCCCAAAAAGGACAACCCGAATCTCAATCGAGTCTCGTAAGTTTTTTACCCTTCGTTTTTTCTACACCGGATTTTTATGGTATAACAGGATTACCGTGCCTCGACTTCGATTTACCATCGCTGGAGAGTGGTGCACCATGGTACCGTTCCGTTTCAAATCCATGCACGCATTTCTAAAAGTCGTACGGCACTGTTTCGCCATTTCGGACGGATGTTGCACCTTGCACCGCGGATGTTGCACCCTGTAGATATCGATTATTCGGACGGTCATAACTTCTGGCCTGTTTATAGTTATGGGAGCCATAACCTGTCAAAACGAAGGCCACGGTGAGTTCTACAGCTTTGACATCTTTCAGCCATCAACGGGTAGATTAATGCCCAAAAAGGACAACCCGAATATCAATCGGGTCTCGTAAGTTTTTTACCCTTCGTTTTTTCGACACCGGATTTTAACGGTAAAACGGGATTACCGTGGCTCGTCTTCGATTTACCATCGCTAGAGAGTGGTGGACCATGGTACTGTTCCATTTCAAATCCATGCACGCATTTCTAAAAGTCATACGGCGCAGTTTCGCCATTTTGGACGGATGTTGCACCTTGCACCGCGGATGTTGCACCCTATAGATATCGATTTTTCGGACGGCCATAACTTCTGGCTCGTTTAGAGATACGGGAGGCATAACCTGTCAAAACGAAGGCCACGGTGGGTTCTACGGCTTTGACAGCTTTCAGCCATCAACGGATAGATTAGTGTCCGAAAAGGACGACTCCAATCTCAATCGGGTCTCGTAAGTTTTTTACCCTTCGTTTTTTCGACACCGGATTTTTTACGGTAAAACGGGATTACCATGGCTCGTCTTTGATTTACCATCGCTGGAGAGTGGTGCACCATGGTACTGTTCCATTTCAAATCCATTCACGCATTTCTAAAATTCGTACGACACTGTTTCGCCATTTCGGACGGATGTTGCACCTTGCACCGCGGATGTTGCACCTGTAGATATCGATTATTCGGACGGCCATAACTTCTGGCTCGTTTAGAGGTTCGGGAGCCATAACTTGTCAAAACGAAGGCCACGGTGAGTTCTACGGCTTTGACCGCTTTCAGCTGTCAACGGATAGATTAATGCCCAAAAAGGACAACACGAATCTCATTCGGGTCTCGTAAGTTTTTTACCCTTCGTTTCTTCGACACCGGATTTTATGGTAAAACGGGATTACCGTGCCTCGTCTTCGATTTACCATCGCTGGAGAGTGGTGCACCAAGGTATTGTTCCGTTTAAATCCATGCAGGCATTTCTAAAAGTCGTACGAAACTGTTTCGCCATTTCGGACGGATGTTGCACCTTGCACCGCGGATGTTGCACCCTGTAGATATCGATTATTCGGACGGTCATAACTTCTGGCTCGTTTAGAATTACGGGAGCCATAACCTGTCAAAACTAAGGCCACGGTGAGTTCTACATCTTTGACCGCTTTCAGCCGTCAACGGATAGACTAATGCCCAAAAAGGACAACTCGAATTTCAATCGGGTCTCGTAAGTTTTTTACCCTTCGTTTTTTCGACACCGGATTTTAACGGTAAAACGGGATTACCGTGGCTCGTCTTCGATTTACCATTTCTGGAGAGTGGTGCACCATGGTACTATTCCATTTCAAATCAATGCACGCATTTCTAAAAGTCGTACCGCACAGTTTCGCCATTTCGGACGGATATTGCACCTTGCACTGCGGATGTTACACCCTGTAGATATCGATTATTCGGACGGCCATGACTTCTGGCTCGTTTAGAGTTATAGGAGCTATAACCTGTCAAAACGAAGGCCACGGTGAGTTCTACGGTTTTGACAGCTTTCAGCCGTCAACGGATAGACTAATGCCCGAAAAGGACAACCCGAATCTCAGTCGGGTCTCGTAAGTTTAGTACCCTTCGTTTTTTCGACACCGGATTTTTACGGTAAAACGGGATTACCGTGCCTCGTCTTCAATTGAACATCGCTGGAGAGTGGTGCACCATGGTACTGTTCCGTTTCAAATCCATGCATGCGTTTCTAAATGTCGTACGACACTGTTTCTCCATTTTGGACGGATGTTGCACCTTGCACAGTGGATGTTGCACCCTGTAGATATCGATTATTCGGACGGCCATAACTTCGGGCTCGTTTAGAGTTACGGGAGCCATAACCTGTCAAAACGAAGGAAATGATGATTTCTACGGTTTTGACCGCTTTCAGCCGCCAACGGATAGATTAATGCCCAAAAAGGGCAACCCGAATCTCAATCGGGTCTCGTAAGTTTTTTACCCTTCGTTTTTTCGACACTGGATTTTTACGGTAAAACGGGATTACCGTGCCTCGTTTTCGATTTACCATCGCTGGAGAGTCGAGCACTATGGGACTGTTCCGTTTCAAATACATGCATGCATTTCTAAAAGTCGTACGACACTGTTTCGCCATTTCGGACCGATGTTGCACCTTGCACCGCGGATGCTGCACCCTGTAGATATTGATTATTGGGACGGCCATAACTTCTGGCTCGTTTAGAGTTACGGGAGCCACAACCTGTCAAAACGAAGGCCACGGTGAGTTCTACCGATTTGACAGCTTTCAGCCGTCAACGGATAGATTAATGCCCAAAAATGACAATCCGAATCTCATCGGGTCTCGTAAGTTTTTTACCCTTCGTTTTTTCGACACCGGATTTTTACGGTAAAATGGGATTACCGTGCCTCGTCTTCGAATTACCATGGCTGGAGAGTGGTGCACCATGGTACTGTTCCGTTTCAAATTCATGAACGCATTTCTAAAAGTCGTACGGCACTGTTTCGCAATTTCGGACGGATTTGCACCTTGCACCGCGGATGTTGCACCCTGTAGATATCGATTATTCGGACGGCCATAACTTCTGGCTCGTTTAGAGTTATGGGGCCCTAACCTGTCAAAACGAAGGCCACGGTGAGTTCTATGGCTTTTACAGCTTTTAGCCGTCAACGGATAGATTAATTCCCTAAAAGGACAACCCAAATCTCAATCGGGTCTCGTAAGTTTTTTACCCTTCGTTTTTTCGACAACAGATTTTTACGGTAAAACGGGATTACTATGCCTCGTCTTCGATTTACCATCGCTGGAGAGTGGTGCACCATGGTACAGTTCCGTTTCAAATCCATGCACGCATTTCTAAAAGTCGTACGGCGCTGTTTCGCCATTTCGGACGGATGTTGCACCTTGCACCGCGGATGTTGCACCCTGTAGATATCGATTATTCGGACGGCCATAACTTCTGGCTCGTTTAGAGTTACGGGAGCCATAACCTGTCAAAACGAAGGCCACGGTGTGTTCTACGACTTCACCGCTTTCAGCCATCAACGGATAGATTAATGCCCTAAAAGGACAACCCGAATCTCAATCGGGTCTCGTAAGTTTTTTACCCTTCGTTTTTTCGACACCGGATTTTAACGGTAAAACGGGATTACCGTGGCTCGTCTTTGATTTACCATCACTGGAGAGTGGTGCACCATGGTATCGTTCCATTTCAAATCCATGCACACATTTCTAAAAGTTGTACGACACTGTTTCGCCATTTCGGACGGATGTTGCACCTTGCACCGCGGATGTCGCACCCAGTAGATATCGATTGTTCGGACGGCCATAACTTCGGCTCGTTTAGAGTTACAGGAGCAATCACCTGTCAAAATGAAGGCCACGGTGAGTTCTACGGCTTTGACAGCTTTCAGCCGTCAACGGATAGATTAATGGCCGAAAAGGACAACCCGAATCTCAATCGGGTCTCGTAAGTTTTTCACCCTTCGTTTTTTCGACACCGGATTTTTACGGTAAAACGGGATTACCGTGGATCGTCTTCGATTTACCATCACTGGAGAGTGGTGCACCATGGTATTGTTCCGTTTCAAATCCATGCAGGCATTTCTAAAAGTCGTACGACATAGTTTCGCCATTTCGGACGAATGTTGCACCTTGCACCGCGGATGTTGCACCAAGTAGACATCGATTATTCGGACGGCCATAACTTCTGGCTCGTTTAGAATTACGGGATCCATAACCTGTCAAAACGAAGGCCACGGTGAGTTCTACGGCTTTGACCGCTTTCAGCCGTCAACGGATAGATTGATGCCCAAAAAGGACAACCCGAATCTCAATCGAGTCTCGTAAGTTTTTTACCCTTCGTTTTTTCTACACCGAATTTTTACGGTATAACGGGATTACCGTGCCTCGTCTTCGATTTACCATCGTTGGAGAGTGGTGCACAATGGTACTGTTCCGTTTCAAATCCATGCACGCATTTCTAAAAGTCGTACGGCACTGTTTCGCCATTTCGGGTGGATGTTGCACCTTGCACCGCGGATGTTGCACCCTGTAGATATCGATTATTCGGACGGTCATAACTTCTGGCTCGTTTATAGTTACAGGGCCCTAACCTGTTAAAACGAAGGCCACGGTGAGTTTTACGGCTTTGAGCGCTTTCAGCCGCCAACGGATAGATTAATGCCCAAAAAGGACAACCCGAATCTCAATCGGGTCTCGTAAGTTTTTTACCCTTCGTTTTTTCGACACCGGATTTTTACGGTAAAACGGGATTACCGTGCCTCGTCTTCGATTTACCATCGTTGGAGAGAGGTGCACCATGGTACTGTTCCGTTTTAAATCCATGCACGCATTTCTAGAAGTCATACGGCACTGTTTCGCCATTTCGGACGGATGTTGCACTTTGCACCGCGGATGTTGCACCCTGTAGATATCGATTATTCGGAGGGTCATAACTTCAGGCTCGTTTAGAGTTACGGGAGCCATAACCTGTCAAAACGAAGGCCACGGTGAGGTTTATGGCTTTGACAGCTTTCAGCCATCAACATATAGAATAATTCCCAAAAAGAACAACCCGAATCTCAATCGGGTCTCGTAAGTTTTTTACCCTTCGTTTTTTCGACGCTGGATTTTAACGGTAAAACGGGATTACCGTGGCTCGTCGTCGATTTACCATCGTTGGAGAGTGGTGCACCGTGGTACTGTTCCATTTCAAATCCATGCACGCATTTCTTAAAGTCATACGGCACTGTTTCGCCATTTCGGACGGATGTCGCACCCTTTAGATTCGATTATTCGGACGGCCATAACTTCTGGCTCGTTTAGAGTTACGGGAGCCATAATCTGTCAAAAAGAAAGCCACGGTGAGTTTTACGGCTTTGACAGCTTTCAGCCATCAACGGATAGATTAATGCCTGAAAGGGACAACCCGAATCTCAATCCAGTCTCGTAAGTTTTTTACCCTTCGTTTTTCGACACCGGATTTTAACGGTAAAACAGGATTACCGTGGCTCGTCTTCGATTTACCATCGCTGGAGAGTGTTGCACCATGGTGCTGTTCCATTTCAAATCCATGCATGCATTTCTAAAAGTCGTACGACACTGTTTCTCCATTTCAGATGGATGTTGCACCTTGCACCGCGGATATTGCACCCTGTAGATATCGATTATTCGGATGGCCATAACTTCTGGCTCGTTTAGATTTACGGGAGCCATAACCTGTCAAAACGAAGGCCACGGTGAGTTCTACGGCTTTGAAGCTTTCATCTGTCAATGGATAGATTAATGCCCAAAAAGGACAACCCGAATCTCAATCTGGTCTCGTAAGTTTTTTACCCTTCGTTTTTTCGACACCGGATTTTTACGGTAAAACGGGATTACCGTGCCTCGTCTTCGATTTACCATCGTTGGAGAGTGGTGCACCATGGTACTGTTCCGTTTCAAATCCATGCATGCATTTCTAAAAGTCATACGACACTGTTTCGCCATTTCGGACGGATGTTGCACCTTGCACCGCGGATGTCGCACCCTGTAGATATCGATTATTCGGACGGCCATAACTTTTGGCTCGTTTAGAGTTACGGGAGCCATAACCTGCCAAAACGAAGGCCATGGTGAGTTCTACGGCTTTGACCGCTTTCAACCGTCAACGGATAGATTAATGCCCGAAAAGGACAACCCGAATCTCAATCGGGGTTCGTAAGTTTTTTACCCATCGTTTTTTCGGCACCGGATTTTTACGATAAAACGGGATTACTATGCCTCGCCTTCGACATACCATCGCTGGAGAGTGGTGCACCATGGTATTGTTCCGTTTCAAATCCACGCACGCATTTCTAAAAGTGGTACGACACTGTTTCGCCATTTCGGAAGGATGTTGCACCTTGCACCGCGGATGTTGCACCCTGTAGATATCGATTATTCGGACGGCCATAACTTCTGGCTCGTTTAGAGTTACGAGAGCCATAATCTGTCAAAAAGAAGGCACGGTGAGTTTTACGGCTTTGACAGCTTTCAGCCATCAACCGATAGATTAATGCCCGAAAAGGACAACCCGAATCTCAATCCGGTCTCGTAAGTTTTTTACCCTTCGTTTTTTCGACACTGGATTTTAACGGTAAAACAGGATTACCGTGGCTCGTCTTCGATTTACCATCGCTGGAGAGTGGTGCACCACGGTACTGTTCTGTTTCAAATCCATGCACGCATTTCTAAAAGTCGTATGACACTGTTTCGCCATTTCGGACGGATGTTGCACCTTACCCCGCGGATGTTGCACCCTGTACATATCGATTATTCGGACGGCCATAACTTCTGGCTCGTTTAGAGATACGGGAGCCATAACCTGTCAAAACGAAGGCAATGGTGAGTTCTACGGCGTTGACCGCTTTCAACCGTCAACGGATATATTAATGCCCGAAAAGGACAACCCGAATCTCAATCGGGTCTCGTAAGTTTTTTACTCTTCGTTTTTTCGACACCGAATTTTTACGGTAAAATGGGATTACCGTGCCACGTCTTCGATTTACCATCGCTGGAGAGTGGTGCACCATGGTACTGTTCCGTTTCAAATCCATGCACGCATTTCTAAAAGTCGTACACCACTGTTTCGCCATTTCGGACGGATGTTGCACCTTGCACCGTGGATGTTGCACCATGTAGATATCGATTATTCGGACGGCCATAGCTTCTGGCTCGTTTAGATTTAAGGGAGCCATAACCTATCAAAACGAAGGCCACGGTGAGTTCTACGGCTTTGACGGCTTTCAGCCGTCAACGGATAGACTAATTCCCAAAAAGGACAGCCCGAATCTCAATCGGGTCTCGTAAGTTTTTTACCCTTCGTTTTTTCGACACCGGATTTTTACGGTAAAACGGGATTACCGTGCCTCGTCTTCGATTTACCATCGCTGGAGAGTGGTGCACCATGGTACTATTCCGTTTCAAATCCATGCACGCATTTCTAAAAGTCGTACGCCACTGTTTCGCCATTTCGGACGGATCTTACACCTTGCACAGCGGATGTTGCACCCTGTCGATATCGATTATTCGGACGGCCATAACTTCTGGCTCGTTTGGAGTTACGGGAGGCACAACCTGTCAAAACGAAGGCCACGGTGAGTTCTACGGTTTTGACCGCTTTCAGCCATCAATGGATAGATTAATGCCCGAAAAGGACAACCCGAATCTCAATCGGGTCTTGTAAGTTTTTTACCCTTCGTTTTTTCGACACCGGATTTTTACGGTAAAACGGGATTAACGTGGCTCGTCTTCGATTTACCATCACTGGAGAGTGGTGCACCATGGTACTGTTTTGTTATCCCATTTTTGGTCAAAACTGGGATATCAGCAAATGGACGAGGAATAATGGATATCAGGATTGGAGATCAGTTGGAATCATGGCTACGATCGATATCGCCAAAATTTGGCTGAACTCCGATCAGGACGAAATTAATTAGAGATGATGATAAGGATTAGGAAAGGCTATGTTTCAAATTTCAGGATAATCGAAGTTCATATGAAGGAGATATGATCGATGCAAGGTAGGAAGGGCATGGCTATTCGAACCCATCAAGGTGTTCGTTTCGAACCCATCAGGTTCGAATCGATCGAAGGCATGCAAGGTTCGAATCGATACACTTCGTATCGATTGGTATGGATTCGGCTCTAAGAAGTTCGCGTTAGGTGTTGGTTCGACTCGATAGCGTTCGTATCGGTCAAAGGCGAAGCAAGGTGAAGGACTTCGAATCGATACACTTCGTATCGATTGCCATGGACGAGACTCGGTTACTTCGTATCGATCCGAAAGAAATGTGGAGGTTCTTCGAATCGATTCTCTTCATATCAATCAGGTTGGAATGGCTTCGAATCGATGTACTTCGCCTCGATGTAAGGTGACGGAATGGATGCGCGGATGTTCTTCGCATCGCTTAGTATTGGATCGATACGAAAGGGAAGTGTTTGGATTCTAGCTGAGTGGTTCGTACCAATCGTTTAAGAACTAATGCAAGGAAAGCGTTCACGAAGGAGATGGGTTCGAAGCAATGGATTCGAAGGAGATGGACTCGAAGCAATGGAGTCGAAGGAGATGGATTCGGAGGAGATGGATTCGAACGAGATGGATTCGAAGGAGGTGGGTTCGAATCGTGGGTTCGAACTAGGCAGAGCACACGGAACTTTGAACTTGAATCGATCATATCTTCCAGACCGTTGATCCAAATGCTATGAAATTTTCACAGAATCTTACAAACATGTTGAAGAATGTTATCACCAAATTTCACCTCGATTGGAAATTTCCTTGATCGATTCGAACCAAGGGTCGAATCGATCCTGATGTGGGCCCGAACCTCCGGATTTCGGGCGAGTGGGCCCCCTCACGTGCCTGAAGCGGTCTTCCCGGATTTTAGGAGAAATATCAGCCTCCTATGCTTATAAATAGAGCCCCTGGTCATTCAGAAAAGGGGTCTGAGATTTTGGAGAAAGAAAGCACGCTCGGACGCTGCCAGAATCATTCCATATCATCATTGCTACTATTTATTTCAAGTGTTGGACTTTGTAACTGCTGTAATCATCTGTAATCATCAAGGATAATCAATAAAAGGATAAAAACTTCGGAGTGGACGTAGGCCGGAGATAGCCGAACCACTATAAAACTTGTGTCTCTATTCTTTACTTTGGGATTACTGTTTATATTTGTCGAGATCTAAGATTTGTGTTTGAATATTATTGATTTGCATTCATACACTGGTGCTTTCATGGTATTCGGGGTTTGTGACCAATTTTGGCACAAACACTTTGGTGCTTTCACTGAGAAAGACTAGCACCCGCTACACCGGATTTGAAAGTTGGATTTGAAGATTTTAAAGAGTTTGGATTCAAGGACAACGACTAGGCAAAATAGTAGAAGGCAAAGGGCTGAGAGAAGCCAACAGGAAGGAAGCCAACAAGCATCCTCCGGAGCCGGGGAAGGACAAGCTGCAGTCTACATAACCCGGGATGAAATGGAGGCTATGCCAAACTCTTTGCAAGAGATATTGTTGAAGAACCAACAGGAAATGATGCAGTCTTTCTTTGAGCAAATGAGAGCTACAGGGATGCAGAACTTAGGAACAGCTACAGCCACGGTGGATGCAGGACAAGGAACTAGGGTTGTGGAACCCAACGGAGGACGGGATGCGGAGCCAGAGGGCAATCAACAAGGGCTTGGGGGGCAGGCCCACAGGATCCAACACAGGAGGACCTTTGGCAGGAATTCAACAGCCTAGAGCTAACGTTGCTTCTGGTGAACCACACGAGGAATATGTGCCGGAGTTCCCTCGGGGGCATGGGGGGCAACCCCCAACAGACAACACCGGATTAGTAGAAATCATCAGAAGAACCGTGCGAGGTGTTTTGACCAACGGGGACTTGGAAGGAGTGAACAGGAGTCCGTTTGCTCGAGAAATAAGGATGGCTCAGAATCCGCCTAAGTTTAAGCTAACTAGCATGGAGGTATATGATGGTAAGGCACACCCAACTGATCACTTGATGAGGTACACCAGACACATGGAGGTGCTGGGGGCATCGGAGGAAGTGATGGCTCGATGCTTTCCTTTATATTTGACGGACTTAGCTGCAATATGGTTTAGGCAGCTGGGAGAAGGATCTATCAGGACTTGGAGGGAATTGGTGGAAAAGTTTTTGGGACAGTTTCGGGTTCACGTCAAGAGGCCGAAGAATGTGATGACATTAACATCGGTGAAGCAAAGGATGGATGAATTGCTTAGAGATTTTCTAACTCGATTCAGTGCGGCAGTCGCTTCGGTGGATCGGCCTGATCCATCGATGGTTTTAATGGCAGCAGTATCAGGAGTCAGGGAGGACTCGGATTTCAAGGTATCTCTGATACGAGATCCTCCATAGGATCTTGACGAATTCTTTCACGAGGCAGAAAGGTTCCTTCGGCAGGAAGATGCGAGTACTGTTTTAGAGATAAAAAGGGTTAACGCAACTCAGGATGTAGGACCATCCAGCAAAGGTTTGGATAAAGAAAAAGGGAAAAGGAAATTGGACGATGATTCTGGAAACGCTAGGAAGCGATGGAAGGATCCAAAGTTTTCTACATACAGAGGATCGAACGAGACGCTGGAGCGGATATACATGGATACTCGGAACCTCCTTCCTTACCGGAGGCCGGCTAGGAGAGAACCAACGGAACGGGAAAGGACATCAGGAAGGCACTGCCTCTTCCATGATTTAGATGGACGTGATAGCAACAGCTGCAGGCACTTAAAGGATATAATCGAGGAACATGTAAGGAATGGGTAGTTACAGCAATATGTCGGAACTCGGAATACAACGGCAGGGCAGGAGCAACTACCGACTACCTCACACCGTGACGATGTGAGGCCCAGGGATGATGGTCGATTGATGATCCACTGATCAGGATAATGTGAAATTAGTAGCGAACTACTAGCAAGCAACTAAGTCATTTATACATGTATGGGGACGGAGATAGCCCCTAGGCATGCTCTGAATGACGATAAACTGCGATGTTGTGGTTTGTGAAATTTATCTTTTGCTTTTTGATTGGATACTGCTTTTCTCTTTGGATTTGGTTTTGGAGTTCGGATCGAACTCCTGGTTTTGTTTGTTTTCGATTTGGATTTTCCACTGGATGATTGTTTTTGGTTCTGGATGCTGGTTTGAATTTCTGATTCTTTGATTTCGATTTGGATTTTTGGATTTGATCCTGGATTGGATTTTGATTGGATTTTCATCTGGTTTTTGGTAAATGGTCGTCAGGTATGGATTATGCCTGGCAAGGGGTGAGTCACTTTGCCCGAACGTGGTAGATTGGCTCATTCAGGTCGCCAAGTATGGACTATGCTCGGCAAGGGTCCGGAGTGACCATGATTCGGCCTAGGACTTAGGCCCTGTATTATCAATTGTTATTTAAGGTCGTTGAGTATGGACTATGCTCAACAAGGGTTCGGAGAGACCAGAATTCGGCTTAGGACTTAAGCCATGGCTTAGCTCAACGTCCAGGGACACTGGACCAAGGTCGTCAAGTGTGGATTGTGCTTGGCAAGGCCCCGGAGAGGTTATGGATTTGGATATCGACCCGGAGAGGTCCTGGATCTGGTTATTGGCTATTGGATAAGGATGAATTAAGACTCGGCTGTCGAGTTCGGATGGATATGGAATTGGCTAAGGCTTTGGTTACGGGATTCAGAATTGGGCGTCGACTCGAAGCAGTCAAGGATGGCATACTCTGGCAATATGGCTATGGACTTTGGATATCGGATTCGGAACTATTCAAAACACACCTTATTGTCACAAGGCATGTTTTGGGAGGCAAAGTGTTATCCCATTTTTGGTCAAAACTGGGATATCAACAAATGGACGAGGAATAATGGATATTAGGATTGGAGATCGGTTGGAATCATGGCTACGATCGATATCGTCAAAATTTGGCTGAAGTCCGATCGGGACGAAATTAATTGGAGATGATGATAACGATTAGGAAAGGCTATGTTTCAAATTTCAGGATAATCGGAGTTCATATGTAGGAGATATGATCGATGCAAGGTAGGAAGGGCATGGCTGTTCGAACCCATCAAGGTGTTTGTTTCGAACCCATCAGGTTCGAATCGATCGAAGGCATGCAAGGTTCGAATCGATACACTTCGTATCGATTGGTATGGATTCGGCTCTAAGAAATTCGCGTTAGGTGTTGGTTCGACTCGATAGCATTCGTATCGGTCAAAGGCGAAGCAAGGTGAAGGACTTCGAATCGATACACTTCGTATCGATTGGCATGGACGAGACTCGGTTACTTCGTATCGATCCGAAAGAAATGTGGAGGTTCTTCAAATCGATTCTCTTCATATCAATCAGGTTGGAATGGCTTCGAATCGATGTACTTCGCCTCGATGTAATGTGACGGAATGGATGCGCGGATGTTCTTTGTATCGCTCAGTATTGGATCGATACGAAAGGGAAGTGTATGGATTCTAGCTGAGTGGTTCGTACCAATCGTTTGAGAACCAATGCAAGGAAAGCGTTCAAGAAGGAGATGGTTTTGAAGCAATGGATTCGAAGGAGATGGAGTCGAAGGAGATGGATTCGGAGGAGATGGATTCGAAGGAGGTGGGTTCGAATCGTGGGTTCGAACCAAGCAGAGCACACGGAACTTTGAACTTGAATCGATCATATCTTCCAGACCGTTGATCCAAATGCTATGAAATTTTCATAGAAGCTTACATACATGTTGAAGAATGTTATCACCAAATTTAACCTCGATTGGACATTTCCTTGATCGATTCGAACCAAGGGTCGAATCGATCCTGATGTGGGCCTGAACCTCCAGATTTCGGGCGAGTGGGCCCCCTCACGTGCCTGAAGCGGTCTTCCCGGATTTTAGGAGAAATATCAGCCTCCTACGCTTATAAATAGAGCCCCTGGTCATTCAGAAAAGGGGTCGGAGATTTTGGAGAAAGAAAGCACGCTCGGACGCTGCCAGAATCATTCCATATCATCATTGTTGCTATTTATTTCAAGTGTTGGACTTTGTAACTGGTGTAATCATCTGTAATCATCAAGGATAATCAATAGAAGAATAAAAACTTCGGAGTGGACGTAGGCCGGAGAAAGCTGAACCACTATAAAACTTGTGTCTTTATTCTTTACTTTGGGATTACTGTTTAATATTTGTCGAGATCTGAGATTTGTGTTTGAATATTATTGATTTTCATTCATACACTGGTGCTTTCACGGTATTCGGGGTTTGTGACCAATTTTGGCACAAACATGTTCCGTTTCAAATCCATGCATGCATTTCTAAAAGTTGTACGACACTGTTTCGCCATTTCGGACGGATGTTGCACCGTGCACCGCGGATGTTGCACCTAGTAGAAAACGATTATTCGGACGGCCATAACTTCTGGCTCGTTTAGAGTTACGGGAGCCATAACCTGTTAAAACGAAGGCCACGGTGAGTTTTTCGGCTTTAACTGCTTTCAGCCATCAATGGATAGATTAATGCCCAAAAAGGACAACCCCAATCTCAATCGGGTCTCGTAAGTTTTTTACCCTTCGTTTTTTCGACACCGGATTTTTACGGTAAAACGTGATTACCGTGCCTCGTCTTCGATTTACCATCGCTGGAGAGTGGTGCACCATGGTACTGTTTCCGTTTCAAATCCATGCACGCATTTCTAAAAGTCGTAAGGCACTGTTTCGCCATTTCGGACGAATGTTGCACCTTGCACCGTGGATGTTGCACCCTGTAGATGTCGATTGTTCGGACGGTCATAACTTTTGGCTCGTTTAGAGTTACGGGAGCCATAAACTGTCAAAACAAAGGCCACGGTGAGTTCTACGGCTTTGACAGCTTTCAGCCGTCAACGGATAGATTAATGCCCAAAAAGGACAACCTGAATCTCAATCGGGTCTCGTAAGTTTTTTACCCTTCGTTTTTTCGACACCGGATTAATACGGTAAAACGGTATTACCGTGCCTCGTCTTCGATTTACCATCGCTGGAGAGTGGTGCACCATGGTACTATTCCGTTTCAAATCCATGCACGCATTTCTAAAAGTCGTACGGCATTGTTTCGCCATTTCGAACGGATGTTGCACCTTGCACCGCAGATGTTGCACCCTGTAGATATCGATTATTCGGACGGCCATAACTTCTGGCTCATTTAGAGTTACGGAAGCCTTAACCTCTCAAAACGAAGGCCACGGTGAGTTCTACGGCTTTGACCACTTTCAGCCGTCAACTGATAGATTAATGCCCAAAAAGGACAACCCGAATCTCAATCGGGTCTCGTAAGTTTTTTACCCTTCGTTTTTTCGACACCGGATTTTTACGGTAAAACGGGATTACCGTGCCTCGTCCTCGATTTACCATCGCTGGAGAGTGGTGAACCATGGTACTGTTCCGTTTCAAATCCATGCATGCATTTCTAAAAATCATATGGCACTGTTTCGCCATTTCGGACGGATGTTGCACCTTGCACCGCGGATGTTGCACCCTGTATATATCGATTATTCGGACGGTCATAACTTCTGGCACGTTTAGAGTTACGGGAGCCATAACCTGTCAAAACGAAGGCCACGGTGAGTTCTATGGCTTTGACAGCTTTCAGCCGTCAACGGATAGATTAATGCCCAAATAGAACAACCCGAATCTCAATCGGGTCTCGTAAGTTTTTACCCTTCGTTTTTCGACGACGGATTTTAACGGGAAAACGGGATTACCGTGGCTCGTCTTCGATTTACCATCGCTGGAGAGTGGTGCGCCATGGTACTGTTCCATTTCAAATCGATGAATGCATTTCTAAAATTCGTACGGCACTGTTTCGCCATTTCGGGCGGATGTCGCACCATGTAGATATCGATTATTCGGACGGCCATAACTTCTGGCTCGTTTAGAGTTACGGGAGCCATAACCTATCAAAACGAAGGCCACAGTGAGTTCTACGGCTTTGACCACTTTCAGCCGTCAACGGATAGATTAATGCCCGAAAAGGACAACCCGAATCTCAATCGGGTCTCGTAAGTTTTTTACCTTCCTTTTGTCGACACCGGATGTTTGCGTCAAAATTGGGCACAACACTCTTCGGGAGTCGTTGAAGAGATAATATTCAAGAATGCAAGTTCAAAACAGATATTATCTAACAAAAACTCCTATCAAGAGAAAAGAAAAATGCGTAGACAATCGATTTATAGTGGTTCGGCGTGTTGCCTATGTCCACTGTGAAGTTTTTTGATATTTTACTGATTCTCTTTCAATGTTTACAAGTTGTTACAGCGATCAACAGCAAGTTACAACTGGAAATTCGAAATCAACAATCAAACTATGATATAGGATGATGGAGATCTTGATCCGGCAGAGTCTGGGCGCTTGAGAGTCAGAAGATGAAGAAGCCCCCTTTTCTGCTGGCCCTGGGGCTCTATTTATAGGCGTAAGTTGCTGGTATCTCGCTGAAAACTCGGGAGACCACGTCTGGCACGTGAGGGGGCCCACACGCACGGTCTCAGGAAGTTTGGGCCCACTTTGGCATCGGTTCGAACTCCATTCGAACCGATCAAGAATTCATCCAATCGAGGTGAAATTTGGCGTGGACATTCTCCAACATGTACGCAAGCTTCAGTGAAATTTTCGTGGCATTTGGATCAATAGATTAGGAGATATGATGGATTCGAAATTGGGTTTTTGGCATAGCTGTCTGGTTCGAACCCATGTATTCGAAACGATGGTTTCGAATCCATTATGGCACGCGGCTTCGTGGTGACATGGAGCGCAAACTTCTAATCGATCCGGACTTCACTCCGTGTTGACCGCTTCGACTCCATGTATCTCGGCGCATTCGAACCGATGGAAGACACATCATCGTGTTGGGTTGACCCAGTGGGTTCGAACGAAGTTACACAGGATGGGTTCGAAGATGGTATCACAGATGGGTTCGAAGAAGGCCTCTGTGATGGGTTCGAACTTGTGTTCCTTGAATGCACATGAGCTCTGCAACCCCTCCATGGATACGGGGCACATGGATTCGAACACGACAGAGTCGAAGGTAATGGAGTCGAAGGTGAGGCGCTTTGATGGTTTCGAAACCGATGGGTTCGATGTCCTTCGGTTCGAAGGTGATGGTTTCGAGTGGTGCATGATGATGGGTTCGAAGACACCCATCATGGTGGGTTCGAAACCAGCAGGTTCCCTCCAAGTTGAACCGATCATAGCTTGAGCATGCGAACTCGGATTGACTTGAAATTTGAAATGCTGACTCCTGTGGTCTTTCTCACCGTGTCCTACCAATTGTAGCTCAATCTGGATTCGGATAAAATTCAGTGATATCCATGGCGAAAGGAAGTACGATCAACCTCTGAGGCAAACTGTCCTTCGTTTTCGATCGATCTTTTGGTATCGCGACTTTGCCGAAAAGTGGGATAACATTTTGCCCCCCAAAGTACGTCTTGTGGGAACATGATGTGCTTTGAATAGCTGCCATTTCTCTCTGAACAGTCATTGCTTTCTTTTTCTTTTTTTTGTCGAAACTTGTATGCTGTACTGCTGTAACCTTGCATTGATATGATTGATTGCTGTATAATAGTGCTTAGCCATTGGCTGTCGCATTTGTAACAGGATGAGTGTTTGATCCCTGTGAATATTCAAAATCGAATGTTAGTCCGACATGTATGCGCGTATGTTAATTTGACCCTTGTTAACGTCGTGCGTCCACGAGTCGTTGTCAGTTTGGTTCGCTAAAGAATTTCGTATCGATTCTCTCCTGAGCCGATTTTGAAATTTGAATTGAGACAACGCTTGGTGGTTGTTTTGAAAGGTTCCTTCGTATCGATCCTCTCCTGAACCGATGTAGAAGGTTAAAGGAATCGAATTTGTATTGCGCGAGCGTAATGTTTCGAACCGATGCATTCGAGCATTGATGGGTTCGAAATCCATGTTTGTATGGACGCGGTACGCTTGCTTCTATGATGGATTCGAAATCGACATTCGAACCAGTCTGAAGGGATGGAGTATACTTATGTTGTGATGGGTTCGAAACTGACATTCGAACCGATGTGAAAGGATGATTTCGAGACTTTTGCTCGTGGCAGTGGTCCGTGTGCTTCACACGATGGAGCCTCAAACGTATGGGTTCGAAAGTGGATTTCGAAACGGTTCTGCATTCTGACCTGTTGTAATCGGTCAAGTCTACCGGAACGCGAATCGACCCAGTCATCTCCAACCCCCCATATAAATAGCAAGGACCTCGGCATTATTTCACTATTTACTTTTACTCTTGCTTGCTTTTTACTGTGCTCTTCATCGTTTCGGAGCTCCAAAAGAGAAAAACTATGTCGCATCATCGAATCGACCAAGATTCAAGTCTTCAATCTCTCGAATTCATTGTCCAAACTAGGTAATTAGCCTCGGACTCAAACGGCGAAGTTATTTTGAACCCGTTTCTTTTTATCGATTGCATAGCCTTGAGATTGGAAAAACCAGATCTGGTTTGGGAGGGATTCGAACCGATGCGTGGGCTCGAGTTCGAATCGATGACGGTGGCGTCTTTTTATTGGATTTCGAATCGATCCTTGGAATGCCCTTGTTGGGATACGCAGTTCGCACCGATTGAGGGATTCGAGGGGTCCATTCGAACCGATGGGTTCGAACCCATAGGTTATCGTTTCGAAGTCCACAACTTCGTATCGATACGAAGTGGATCAGTTCGAACGCGAATGATGCGGAGTTGAGGTTTCCTTATCGGTTCGAACTTGTCATCTGTTTATCGGTTCGAAGCGCGTCAGGATGGGTTCGAACGCATGGGTTCGAAGCGACGTCAGGATGGCTTCGAACGCATGGGTTCGAAGCGACGTCAGGATGGGTTCGAACGCATGGGTTCGAAGGGACGTCAGGATGGGTTCGAAAGAAGAGACGTTCGGTTGGGTTCGAACGAAGTCCTCGTGATGGTGTCGAACCCTATATGATGGATACCAAAATTTGAAATTTTCCAAGCATAACTCCGACGAGCTTCATTCCTGCATATTTGGACTTGAATATTAAACTGCATACATGACTACCTTTTGAAGCTCGTCGATGGAACTATAACAACTTCTACCCGAACCAACTTCCATCATGGGAATGGATTAGTGATGACGGTCAGCGATAACGGTCATTATAGCTGGACTCCGTAGCCTTGTCGTTTGCATATTTCTTTAACTCTGCAACATTTATTCAAGTAATGCATGTCACTGCACAACATACACTCATACACGCTACACTGGGGAACGCACGGGTTTTTGTCGTCTAACAATGGTTTCTCGTGAGTTAGCTAGTTATGGAATCATCAAGTTCGCAGCAGCAGGAGACTCAAGTTACAGTCTCTCCGAGGCTAAAGATTCCGGATATCGATCCTGAGATTATTGGTCCAGCCCCGGATGAACTTCCTGATGCGTCGTTCATTGCCAATCCATCAGATTCCGTTCCGTCCAATATCTCTGAAGACATGTTGGGGAGAATATGTTTGAGACACGGCCTGTCGCTGGATGATGTGCTGTTGCCGGGGCCGAATGATAGACCGCATAATCCGCCGGAGGGATATACAGCATTTAATCGCCACGCGTGCACGGCCGGGACACTTCCTCCGTTCAACGAGTATATAAGGGGAGTATTGTCGTTTTTGAGGATCGCCCCATCTCAGTTGCACCCGAACGGATATGCGTCGATCAATAGCTTATTCATTGCATTTATGGAATATCTTCATCGACCACCGCTCCAAATTGAGATCAGATACTTGTTCAATTTCAAAACTCGGGGTGATTATCCCTCCTTCACATTCCTGGAAGCGGTGAGAAATTGCCTGGTGGTTACCGGGTTTTGGACCAGGTTGAGCTATTATAGGACAGAATGGTTTTATGTCAGATGTCCTCCTGGATTTGCCCGACGATGGCTATTCAGACGTGAGTATAGTTGAGTTCGTAAATAATTACTACGGCAATTGCAGCCGAAGTGGAACTTATATTTTATTCTTTTTTACAGCGGTGATCCATCGACCTGAGGGCGAGCACTTTAGGGAGATGGTGCGAGTGCTTCGAGAAGTCCCGGGTGGAGATAGGGATATCGATGTGTTATTGACGAATAGGAATCTCCGAGCCTGCGGTTTGATCGAACAAGGGCAGAGCATAAACTTCGAGGTGGCACTAAGGGTCGTCTCGAAAAAACGAGTCAAGCATAAGAAACCCAGAGTTACTACAGCTGAGGAAGCTGACTCCGAAAGAACCCACACCGATGATGAGCCGCTGACCGGGCCTACGGACGCAGTTCCGGATGTCGCAGAGCAGAGAAAAGGCAAGGCGGCCATGGTTAAGTCAAGTAAGAAGGGGAGATGGAAATCGGTTGTCACGGCTCGTTCTGCTCCCGGAGTTAGAATCTCGGAGACGTCTCCTCCGAGAACTGAAAATCTTTTTGAAGGGCTGGCCGATCTTCCAATCCCGGACGATGTGCCTTTTCAACATGATGCTGGGTTGGAGGAATTCCATCGCACTCTAGAGTTGAACGAGCCTCTTATTACTAGCGAGGTCGACACTTCCGGTTGGTCGCGGGGAATGCATATTCATACACATTTCACGACACTGCATAACCTTTGACTGTAAACTACCTATTTTGAAAGGTGATTAATTCTATTTTATCTTGCTTCGCAGATATCATGTCTAAGCGCGGTTCAATGCTTGGGAGTCATCGTCATGCCCGCAAGCCTTCATATTACGACTCGCGCAGACGAGAAGGGGATAGAGGTTATGATCAGGGGCGTTCTGGGCATTATGACCTGGGACGTTCTGGGTATTCTAGTCACGAGAGATATGACACGGACAGGGGCTATAAGCGTCGATCGCGGTCGCGTACCCCTCCTCATTCCAGAGATCCCGTACAACCTCCTGCTCATGTCCCTCATCCTTCCGAGTTTTCTCGATATACGTCGGTTTCTCAACCTTCCCGATCCGAGGCGATGACCCCGATAGTCGCAGAACAGCCTCCTACAAAGATCTCGGAAGAAGGGGCAATTAGACTTGTGCAATTAAAGAGGGAGTTCCCGAATATTTGTTTCGATAACCACGTCTTTCCTCCGAACCTTAAAAGAATCCTGCCGGAGGCCGAGCGGTTAGCGCTCGACTATGTGCATGACTTTTACACCCAATACAAGGCGTGGTATAAGGCGGCCGATAAGGCATCGGCGTTGGCCTTCGAACGAGCGGCTACCATTGATAAGCTTCAAATCGAGCTGGCTCAAAGAGACCGCATCATACAAGTGCTGAATACCGAGGCTGAATCGTCTCGAAAATCAGAGATGGGGGCTCTTACAAAGGTCGACGAAGCTCAAGCAGCCATGGATAGAATGAAAAAGGAGCACTATGTTACGGTGGAAGACATGGGCCACCGGAACACTGTCGTCACTGGTGAGCGGGATGCGGCGTTAAAAGAACTTAATGAGCTCAAGGCCAAATTTGCCGAGATTATTAAAGATAGAGATGACGCGCATAACACGGCGCAAGAAGCCTGCGAGCAAGCCGTAGTGCTTCGCACTGAATGAGATGTGGCCGTGGCCAAAGTTCAGGCGGTCGAAGCAGAGGTGGAGGAGAAGGTTCAACATGCAGAGGCCAGGCTAGAGGCCGATATCGAAGATTTGCTCATAACTTACAACGCCAATGTGTTGAAGCACAGAAACTTGGCCTTGCTTCAAGATTATCCAGTTCACCTTCATAGCGCCTGGGACCGATTGGTTGAGGAGGAAGAGGAAGCGCACCCAGGCGAAGCGGTCGATCGATTCGAACTTGAGAATCGGCTGCTCACAGATGATGAGAAGAAGGTTCTTCATAACGCTATCATCGCTCATGAGAAGGAAATGATCGGTGGTCGTTCCCTGGAAGTCGGAGAGGTGTCAGGCATTGAGCACCATTCTGCTGTCACTGAAGTCACCACACCATCTTCGTCGGTGCCTGTATCTGTGGTCAGTTTGCAGCCTGTTCCTGCTTACGACCCGAAACAGCCGCGCTTATCTCCTATTCATGAGCGTACTACCGAGGCCGTTCAGCCGTCTGCGAGCCAAACTGGGGAAGGTATTCTGAAGTTATCTCAAGCGTTTTCTGAATAGAGTGTTTATTTTGTAGCAGTTTCTAATAACTTCTTATTTTTTGCCTAGTGACTGGAGTTGCGCCGACTGTTGTGGCTCAAGAATCAAGTAGAGGAGATAAGGCCATCGCTACCGAGACTACTGTTGTAACCGCACTATCTGCTGAGACGATGCAGGGGGGATCCTTATCTGCTGACGAACAAATGGTGAGCGAACTGCTCGGTGAGCAGGGTGGTTCTTTCTCTGACTTTCCATTTATCATCGTTAGTAGCCTCCCGCCGTCCTCAAGTTCTTCGATGCAGGCCGTAGAAGCCCCCAGCCAAGCCCATGCGACTCGTGATGAGGAAATTTTGGCTGAGATCAATGCCGAAATAGAGGCTGCGGGGCATAGCGGTACCGTCGGTGGCAGCACGGCGGCGCAGAGTCCAGCACCTGCTACGGTAGCACCATCGGGTGGCACGGCCTCAACTTCCGTTATGGATCCAGTCCCCCCTGCTCCTCCGGCAGGAAGCCTCCATGCAGACTCAAGCTCCGAGGAGGATATTGACATCATGCCTCCAGCCGAAGAGCCACCGCCGGAGAGGAGACATTCAAAACGAAGAATTTCTGTCCCGAGTGACACTGATGATGTACCACTAGTAAGAAGGACGAAAAAGAAGAAATAAATCGGCTTCTCAAGTGGGTGTTTTGGTAGATAGGTACTCGTCTTCGTTTTTTGTCAGTAGGTCGTGTATATATGCAGGTTCGGCCCCTGCTAGTAGGCATTCTTTTTTGAAAGAACTTATCTGCGTGTAAGTCCTTGTTTTGAGTTAGTTGAAATAAAATTTTATTTCTTTGTTTCAACTCTTGTTTTATTTGTGCTTAAGTACTTGCAGTGTCTTGTTTTCGGTCCGGTATACTTGTGGCGTTGTTACCGTTTAAGTAGAGTTCGTCTCATTCGCCAAGCCTGAAAATCTGGGTCATAGGTTGCGATTAATGAATGAGTTGAGCTTCGGACATTGTATCACTTCGGTTAGTGATTAATATTTAGCTTTCATGCCCCCCAGTTTTGGGGAACAGCACTTGTATTTTTGGTGGTTGATCGCACTTGTTGCAAGTCTTGAGCACAGGTCCGCATTCCGGGGACTAAGAATAATTTGAGATCGATAACCCGGTTTGCATTCCAGGAATTCGAGAGTTATTGATGCTTGTAACGTGGTTCGCGCTCCGGGAACTTGGGAATGATGTTCGCATTCCAACTTGCACTCTACTAACTCGGAGTTAGTATTAACACTTTAGTTCGCACTACGGGAACTTTGACTTGGTGTTTGTGCTCTAA
The DNA here is from genome assembly GCA_030765085.1 of Allium cepa. Taxonomy (NCBI): domain Eukaryota; kingdom Viridiplantae; phylum Streptophyta; class Magnoliopsida; order Asparagales; family Amaryllidaceae; genus Allium; species Allium cepa. The sequence continues at coordinate 250,592,977 of CM060930.1, forward strand.
TTCACACGCCGGGAACTTGGATAAAACTTGTATGTTTGGGTTCGTACTTCAGGAACCCGGAATTGACGTTTATACTCCAACTCGCACTTCGGGAATCTGGAGTTTGCACGGATGCTTCGGTTCGCGCTCCGGGAACCCGCAACTTATGTCTATACCCCAATTCATGTTTTGGGGATCATGGAGTTGGCATTGATACTTCGGTTCGCACTCCGGGAACTTTGAATTTATGTTTATACTCCAATTCACACTCTGGGAATTTGGAGTTCGCATTGATGGGTTGGTTCGTGCAGTGGGAACGAATTATTGAATGTTTATACTCCAATTCGCGCTGTGGGAAGTTGGAGTTCATTCGCACTCCGGGAACGAATTGTTAAATGTTTATACTCCAATTCGCGCTCCGGGAATTTGGAGTCCGTTCGCACTGTTGGAACGAATGATTGAATGTTTATACTCCAATTCGCGCTGTGGGAAGTTGAAGTCCGTTCGTACTTCGGGAACGAACTGTTAAATGTTTATACTCCAATTCGCGCTCCGGGAATTTGGAGTCCGTTCGCACTGTGGGAACGAATTATTGAATGTTTATACTCCAATTCGCGCTGTGGGAAGTTGGAGTCCGTTCGCACTCCGGGAACGAATTGTTAAATGTTTATACTCCAATTCGCGCTCCGGAAATTTGGAGTCCGTTCGCACTGTGGGAACGAATTATTGAATGTTTATACTCCAATTCGCGCTGTGGGAAGTTGGAGTCCGTTCGCACTCTGGGAACGAATTGTTAAATGTTTATACTCCAATTCGTGCTGTGGGAAGTTGGAGTCCGTTCACACTCCGGGAACGAATTGTTAAATGTTTATACTCCAATCCGCGCTCGGGGAATTTGGAGTCCTTTCGCACTCTGGGAACGAATTTTTAAATGTTTATACTCCAATTCGCGCTCCGGGAATTTGGAGTCCGTTCGCACTCTGGGAACGAATTGTTAAATGTTTATACTCCAATTCGCGCCGTGGGAAGTTGGAGTCCGTTCGCACTCCGGAAACGAATTGTTAAATGTTTATACTCCAATTCGCGCTCCGGGAATTTGGAGTCCGTTCGCACTCTGGGAACGAATTATTGGAATGGACTGTCGTGTGTTGGTCCAGTTCAGCCTTCGATGTGTTGGCTTGCCCCCGAGCCGGGGTTTCACTTAGTGAGTGGCCGGTTGTAACGCAGTCACTCGCTATTTGAATAAATTCCATTGTTCGATGGAACTTAGCTCTTCGTGTGTCGTGATTGTTGAATGTTGTATTCGGTGAATCACAGCTTTAGCTTGAAGAGATAGCATTTTATTTGCTGAAATGAGAAAATGTGGCAAAGTCGGTGCCTTATTACAAATTCAAAATTCAGAACGTAAAAGAAATTGTAAAGTATTCATGGATTGAAGGAGCCTGTCACGTGTGACAATGACGAGGTTCTTCGTCGTTCCAGGCTTCTGAATGAGTAGACCCGCCACTGATGGCGTTTATCACCAATCTCTCACGGGGATAAGTCGAGTCCTCCTGCCTCGGTCGATTGGGTTCATTGATTGGATTGGATGGGCCCGCATCTCTGGGCTACGGTGTCCGCACAAACTGTTCCAGTTTCCCTTCCCTGACCAGTTTTTCAACAAGATCTTGTAAGTGACGACACTCGTTCGTATCGTGCCCGTAGCCTTCATGGAACCTGCAAAATTTTCCCATCTGGGTTTGTCTCTTTGACGACGGTCTTGGAGCAGGTTTTTTATATTGAATCGCATTACGGGTCCACAAATACAAGTCCTCCAATGAAATATTCAAAGGAGTATAACTGTCGAACTTCGGATTTTTGCGTTGCGGACCGCGATTTTGATCTTGCTTTTTAAGTAGATTCACGCTCTCTCTTCGCCGAGCTTGTTTATTTTTAATGTTCAACTGAACTTTTTCGGAGCTCTCGCTGGACTGTTTTATCGCAACATTGCTTTGGGTTCCTCCCGCATTTGGCCCTGCGTCAATTTGCTTCCTAGACTGTTTCGCGTCTTCCCGTCTCAGGTATTGAGCTGCTTTGGCATGGAAGGTCCAATGACGCAGGTGGTTTCCCAGCTAGCCAATTGCCAAATTCAGAATCGGGGTCGATCCCCTTAGTTAACGCCATAAGGATGGAGTTATCGTTTGGATTACTAATCTCAACACATGTAGTGTGGAATCTTTCTAAGTAGTGTCTGAGTGTCTCTCCGGGAGCTTGTGTGACACTAGATAGAGTGTTGACATCTTTCGGCCTTGCGACGTGCATGCGGAATTGCTCAACGAATTTTGTGGCCAGCTGGTCGAATGAGGAGATGGATCGAGGAGGAAATCGGGTGAACCACATGGTGGCGATTCCCCCCAAGGATATGGGGAAACTACGACATTTCACAGCGTCGTCGGCTCTAGCAGCAGTCATCGACCATTCATATTTTAGAATACGTCGTTGGAACGGAGTTTCCCTCATACATGGGCAGAGTTGGCATTCAGAATCGCCGTGGGGGTTCAGCATTAAGAATGTCGTCCGTAAAGGGAGTGTGACTTCGGGAAACTCCCCAATCGTCGTTTGTGAATCCCTGACTCTCACGGATCATCTGACGTATCATAGTTGAAAGATCCGGCATTTGCGCCGGAGTGTGGTCACGTTACATACTTTGGGTTTGAACCGGATATCGTCGACGGTTCACATCTTGCCCTCTCGGCTCATAGTCCTCTGGGACGTACGGTTCAAGAGTACGGCCGCTATGACGACGGTCTAGGTCCGACTGGTCTTGAGCGTCGACCCCTGGTTCAACCGCAACGCTAGTAGTGCGGTATTCTGCGGCGTGATGAGGAACGGCGCCCCCTCGGGAGGAGGGTCCTTTGGAAACTGGCTGACGGACCAACTCTTATTTGTCCAACGGTCAATGTCGGTTGGTTTCCAGCGGGTGGCATACGACTCCCATCTAACCGGGGTTGCGGAGGTCGGTTATGATAATCAGAAGATGAAGAACTTTCGCTGGAAGAGCGAGAAGCACGATCTCTCATGGATCTTTTTTGTTTTTGGCGATCCAGCTTGTTGATTAGCTCAGCGTTAGTGCGTAGCTGTTCTTCTAGTTGTCGCCGACTCTGGGTCAGCTCTTGAAGTAACAACTGCAATTCTTGTCGGGTAACCGGACCCGACGGTTCTGAGTGCCCAGCGGCATCTTGATTAGGTGGAGGTAGAGGGGCAGGATTCTGTCTATCCTGTCCTTCTTGATTGACGGCGTTCGAGGTGGTTCTTGTGCTAACCATCTTTAGAATTGAGTTCCTTTCCTAGACTTTATGCAAATCTGAATAGTAGGGAAGGAAGTTGGATTTAACGATCTGGATCTCTCTCTTAAATTTATTCAATCCGGTATCGATGACAGATCCAACGAGCAGGAGAAAATCTGGGTTTTCTCAGTGAAAGCACCAAAGTGTTTGCGTCAAAATTGGGCACAACACTCTTCGGGAGTCGTTGAAGAGATAATAGTCAAGAATGCAAGTTCAAAACAGATATTATCTAACAAAAACTCCAATCAACAGTAAAGAAAAATGTGTAGACAATCGATTTATATTGGTTCGGCGTGTTGCCTATGTCCACTGTGAAGTTTTTTGATATTTTATTGATTCTCTTTCAATATTTACAAGTTGTTACAGCGATCAACAGCAAGTTACAACTGGAAATTCGAAATCAACAATCAAACTATGATATAGGATGATGGAGATCTTGATCCGGCAGAGTCTGGGCGCTTGAGAGTCAGAAGATGAAGAAGCCCCCTTTTCTGCTGGCCCTGGGGCTCTATTTATAGGCGTAGGTTGCTGGTATCTCGCTGAAAACTCGAGAGACCACGTCTGGCACGTGAGGGGGCCCACACGCACGGTCTCAGGAAGTTTGGGCCCACTTTGGCATCGGTTCGAACTCCATTCCAACCGATCAAGAATTCATCCAATCGAGGTGAAATTTGGCGTGGACATTCTCCAACATGTACGCAAGCTTCAGTGAAAATTTCGTGGCATTTGGATCAATAGATTAGGAGATATGATGGATTCGAAATTGGGTTTTTGGCATAGCTGTCTGGTTCGAACCCATGTATTCGAAACGATGGTTTCGAATCCATCATGGCACGCGGCTTCGTGGTGACGTGGAGCGCAAACTTCGAATTGATACGGACTTCACTCTGTGTTGACCGCTTCGACTCCATGTATCTCGGCGCATTCGAACCGATGGAAGACACGTCATCGTGTTTGGTTGACCCAGTGGGTTCGAACGAAGTTACACAGGATGGGTTCGAAGATGGTATCACAGATGGGTTCGAAGAAGGCCTCTGTGATGGGTTCGAACTTGTGTTCCTTGGATGCACATGAGCTCTGCAGCCCCTCCATGGATACGGGGCACATGGATTCGAACACGACAGAGTTGAAGGTAATGGAGTCGAAGGTGAGGCGCTTTGATGGTTTCGAAACCGATGGGTTCGATGTCCTTCGGTTCGAAGGTGATGGTTTCGAGTGGTGCATGATGATGGGTTCGAAGACACCCATCATGGTGGGTTCGAAACCAGCATGTTCCCTCCAAGTTGAACCGATCATAGCTTGAGCATGCGAACTCGGATTGACTTGAAATTTGAAATGCTGACTCCGGTGGTCTTTCTCGCCGTGTCCTACCAATTGTAGCTCAATCTAGACTCGGATAAAATTCAGTGATATCCATGGCGAAAGGAAGTACGATCAACCTCTGAGGCGAACTGTCCTTCGTTTTCGATCGATCTTTTGGCATCGCGGCTTTGCCGAAAAGCGGGATAACACCGGATTTTAGCGATAAAACGGGATTACCGTGCCTCGTCTTCGATTTACCATCGCTAAAGAGTGGTGCACCATGGAACTGTTCCATTTCAAATTCATGCACGCATTTCTAAAAGTCGTATGACACTGTTTCTCCATTTCGGACGGATGTTGCACCTTGCACCGCAGATATTGCACCCTATAGATATCGATTATTCGAACGGCCATAGCTTCTGGCTCGTTTAGAGTTACGGGAACCATAACCTATTAAAACGAAGGCCACGGTGAGTTCTACGGCTTTGAAGCTTTCAGCCGTCAACGGATAGATTAATGCCCAAAAAGGACAACCCGAATCTCAATCGGGTCTCGTAAGTTTTTTACCCTTCGTTTTTTCGACACCGGATTTTTACGGTAAAACGGGATTACCGTGCCTCGTCTTTGATTTAGCTTCGTTGGAGAGTGGTTCACCATGGTACTGTTCCGTTTCAAATCCATGCACGCATTTCTAAAAGTCATACGACGCTGTTTCGCCATTTCGGACGGATGTTGCACCTCACACCGCGGATGTTGCACCCTGTAGATATCGATTATTCGAACGGTCATAACTTCTGGCTCCTTTAGAGTTACGGGAGCCATAACCTGTCAAAACGAAGGCCACGGTGAGTTCTACAGCTTTGACAGCTTTCAGCCGTCAACGGATAGATTAATGCCAGAAAAGGACAACCCGAATCTCAACTGGGGTTCGTAAGTTTTTTACCCTTCGCTTTTTCGACACCGTATTTTTGCGGTAAAACGGGATTACTATGCCTCGCCTTCGATTTACCAACGCTGGAGAGTTGTGCACCATGGTACTGTTCCATTTCAAATCCATGCACGCATTTCTAAAAGTCGTACGGCACTGTTTCGCTATTTCGGACGGATGTTGCACCTTGCACCGCGGATGTTGCACCCTGTAGATATCGATTATTCGGACGGCCATAACTTCTGGCTCGCTTAGAGTTACGGGAGCCATAACCTGTCAAAACGAAGGCCACGGTGAGTTCTACGGCTTTAACCGCTTTCAGCCGTCAACGGATAGATTAATGCCCGAAAAGGACAACCCGAATCTCAATCCGGTCTCGTAAGTTTTTTACCCTTCGTTTTTTCGACACCGGATTTTAACGGTAAAACAGGATTACGGTGGCTCGTCTTCGATTTACCATCGTTGGAGAGTGGTGCACCATGGTACTGTTCCATTTCAAATCCGTGCACGCATTTCAAAAAGTCGTACGACACTGTTTCACCATTTCGGACGGATGTTGCACCTTACCCCGCGGATGTTGCACCATGTACATATCGATTATTCGGACGGCCATAACTTCTGGCTCGTTTAGAGTTACGGGATCCATAACCTGTCATAACGAAGGCCATGGTGAGTTCTACGGCTTTGACAGCTTTCAGCCATCAACAGATAGTTTAATGCCCGAAAAGGACAACACGAATCTCAATCGGGTCTCGTAAGTTTTTTACCCTTCTTTTTTTCGACACCGGATTTTTACGGTAAAACGGGATTACCGTGCCTCGTCTTCGATTTACCATCGCTGGAGAGTGGTGCACCATGGGACTGTTCCGTTTCAAATCCACGCACGCATTTCTAAAAGTCGTACGACACTGTTTCGCCATTTCGGACGGATGTTGCACCTTGCACCACGGATGTTTCACCCTGTAGATATCGATTATTCGGACGGCCATAACTTCTGGCTCGTTTAGAGTTACGGGAGCCATAACCTGTCAAAACGAAGAACATGGTGGGTTCTACGGCTTTGACCGCTTTCAGCCGTCAATGTATAGATTAATGCCCAAAAAGGACAACCCGAATCTCAATCGGGTCTCGTAAGTTTTTTACCCTTCGTTTTTTCGACACCGGATTTTTACGGTAAAACGGGATTACCGTGCCTCGTCTTCGATTTACCATCGCTGGAGAGTGGTGCACCATGGGACTGTTCCGTTTCAAATCCACGCACGCATTTCTAAAAGTCGTACGACACTGTTTCGCCATTTCGGACGGATGTTGCACCTTGCACCACGGATGTTTCACCCTGTAGATATCGATTATTCGGACGGCCATAACTTCTGGCTCGTTTAGAGTTACGGGAGCCATAACCTGTCAAAACGAAGAACATGGTGGGTTCTACGGCTTTGACCGCTTTCAGCCGTCAATGTATAGATTAATGCCCAAAAAGGACAACCCGAATCTCAATCGGGTCTCGTAAGTTTTTTACCCTTCGTTTTTTTAACACCGGATTTTTACGGTAAAACGGGATTACCGTGCTTCGTCTTCGATTTACCATCGCTGGAGAGTGGTGCACCATGGTACTGTTCCGTTTCAAATCCATGCACGCATTTCTAAAAGTCATATGGCACTGTTTCGCCGTTTCGGACGATGTTGCACCTTGCACCGCGGATGTTGCACCCTGTATATATTGATTATTCGGACGGTCATAACTTCTGGCACGTTTAGAGTTACGGGAGCCATAACCTGTCAAAACGAAGGCCACGGTGAGTTCTATGGCTTTGACAGCTTTCAGCCATCAACGGATAGATTAATGCCCAAAAAGAACAACCCGAATCTCAATCGGGTCTCGTAAGTTTTTTACCCTTTGTTTTTTCGACGCCGGATTTTAACGGTAAAACGGGATTACCGTGACTCGTCTTCGATTTACCATCGCTGGAGAGTGCTGCACCATGGTACTGTTCCATTTCAAATCCATGAATGGATTTCTAAAATTCGTACGGCACTGTTTCGCCATTTCGGGCGGATGTCGCACCATGTAGATATCGATTATTCGAATGGCCATAACTTCTGGCTTGTTTAGAGTTACGGGAGCCATAACCTATCAAAACGAAGGCCACGGTGAGTTCTACGGCTTTGACCATTTTCAGCCTTCAATGGATAAATTAATGCCCGAAAAGGACAACCCGAATCTCAATCGGGTCTCGTAAGTTTTTTACCCTTCGTTTTGTCGACACCGGATTTTAACGGTAAAACGGGATTACCGTGCCTCGTTTTCGATTTACCATCGCTAGAGAGTGGTGCACCATGGTACTTTTCCGTTTCACATCCATGCACGCATTTCTAAAAGTCGTACGACACTGTTTCTCCATTTCGGACGGATGTGCCACCTTGCACCGTGGATATTGCACCCTGTAGATATCGATTATTCGGACGGCCATTGCTTCTGGCTCGTTTAGAGTTACGGGATCCATAACCTATTAAAAGAAAGGCCACGGTGAGTTCTACGGCTTTGAAGCTTTCAGCCGTCAACGGATAGATTAATGCCCAAAAAGGACAACCCGAATCTCAATCGGGTCTCGTAAGTTTTTTACCCTTCGTTTTTTCGACACCGGATTTTTACGGTAAAACGGGATTACCGTGCCTCGTCTTCGATTTAGCTTCGTTGGAGAGTGGTGCACCATGGTACTGTTCCGTTTCAAATCCATACACGCATTTCTAAAAGTCATACGACACTGTTTCGCCATTTCGGACGGATGTTGCACCTTACACCGCGGATGTTGCACCCTGTAGATATCGATTATTCGGACGGTCATAACTTTTGGCTCGTTTAGAGTTACGGGAGCCATAACATGTCAAAACGAAGGCCACGGTGAGTTCTACAGCTTTGACAGCTTTCAACCGTCAACGGATAGATTAATGCCAGAAAAGGACAACCCGAATCTCAATCGGGGTTCGTAAGTTTTTTACCCTTCGCTTTTTCGACACCGTATTTTTACGGTAAAACGGGATTACTGTGCCTCTCCTTCGATTTACCAACGCTGGAGAGTGGTGCACCAAGGTACTGTTCCGTTTCAAATCCAGGCACGCATTTCTAAAAGTCGTACGGCACTGTTTCGCCATTTCGGACGGATGTTGCACCTTGCACCGCGGATGTTGCACCCTGTAGATATCGATTATTCGGACGGCCATAACTTATGGCTTGCTTAGAGTTACGGGAGCCATAACCTGTCAAAACGAAGGCCACGGTGAGTTCTACGGCTTTGACCGCTTTCAGCCGTCAACGGATAGATTAATGCCCGAAAATTACAACCCGAATCTCAATCCGGTCTCGTAAGTTTTTTACCCTTCGTTTTTTCGACACCGGATTTTAACGGTAAAACAGGATTACCGTGGCTCGTCTTCGATTTACCATCGTTGGAGAGTGGTGCACCATGGTACTGTTCCATTTCAAATCCATGCACGCATTTCTAAAAGTCGTACGACACTGTTACGCAATTTCGGACGGATGTTGCACCTTACCCCGCGGATGTTGCACCATGTACATATCGATTATTCGGACGGCCATAACTTCTGACTTGTTTAGAGTTACGGAATCCATAACCTGTCATAACGAAGGCCACGGTGAGTTCTACGGCTTTGATAGCTTTCAGCAATCAACGTATAGTTTAATGCCCGAAAAGGACAACCCGAATCTCAATCGGGTCTCGTAAGTTTTTTACCCTTCTTTTTTTCGACACCGGATTTCTACGGTAAAACGGGATTACCGTGCCTCGTCTTCGATTTACCATCGCTAGAGAGTGGTGCTCCATGGTACTGTTCCATTTCAAATCCATGCACGCATTTCTAAAAGTCGTACGGCACTGTTTCGCCATTTCGGACGGATGTTGCACCTTGCACCGTGGATGTTGCACCCTGTAGATATCGATTATTCGGACGGCCATAACTTCTGGCTCGTTTAGAGTTACGGGATCCATAACCTTTCAAAACGAAGACCATCGTGAGTTCTACGGCTTTGACCGCTTTCAGCCGTCAATGGATAGATTAATGCCCAAAAAGGACAACCCGAATCTCAATCGGGTCTCCTAAGTTTTTTACCCTTCGTTTTTTCGACACCGGATTTTTACGGTAAAACGGGATTACCGTGCCTCGTCTTCGATTTACCATCGCTGAAGAGTGGTGCACCATGGTTCTGTTCCGTTTCAAATCCATGCACACATTTCTAAAAGTCGTACGACACTGTTTCGCCATTTCGGACGGATGTTGCACCTTGCACCGCGGATGTTGCACCCTGTAGATATCGATTATTCGGACGGTCATAACTTCTGGCTCATTTAGAGTTACGGGAACCATAACCTGTCAAAACGAAGGCCACGGTGATTTCTATGGCTTTGACAGCTTTCAGCCGTCAACGGATAGATTAATGCCCAAAAAGAACAACCCGAATCTCAATCGGGTATCGTAAGTTTTTTACTCTTCGTTTTTTCGACGCCGGATTTTAACGGTAAAACGGGATTACCGTGGCTCTTCGTCGATTTACCATCGTTGAAGAGTGGTGCACCATGGTACTGTTCCATTCCAAATCCATGCACGCATTTCTGAAAGTCGTACGACACTGTTTCGCCATTTCGGACGGATGTCGCACCCTGTAGATATCGATTATTCGTATGGCCATAACTTCTGGCTCGTTTAGAGTTACGGGAGCCATAACCTATCAAAACGAAGGCCACTGTGAGTTCTACGGCTTTGACCACTTTCAGCTGTCAACGGATAGATTAATGCCCGAAAAGGATAACCCGAATCTCAAACGGGTCTCGTTAGTTTTTTACCCTTCGTTTGGTCGACACCGGATTTTAACGGTAAAACGGGATTACCGTGCCTCGTCTTCGATTTACCATCGTTAGAGAGTGGTGCACCATGGTACTGTTCCGTTTCAAATCCATGCACGCATTTCTAAAAGTCATACGACACTGTTTCGCCATTTCGGATGGATGTTGCACCTTGCACCGCGGATGTTGCACCCTGTAGATATCGATTATTCGGACGGCCATAAACTTCTGGCTAGTTTAGAGTTACGGGAGCCATAACCTGTCAAAACGAAGGCCATAGAGAGTTCTACAGCTTTGACAGCTTTCAGCCGTCAACGGATAGATTAATGCCCAAAAAGGACAACCCGAATCTCAATCGGGGTTCGTAAGTTTTTTACCCTTCGCTTTTTCGACACCGGATTTTTACGGTAAAACCGGATTACTGTGCCTCGCCTTCGATTTACCATCGCTGGAGAGTGGTGCACCATGGTACTGTTCCGTTTCAAATCCATGCACGCATTTCTAAAAGTCGTACGGCATTGTTTCTCCATTTCGGACGGATGTTGCACCTGGCACCGCGGATGTTGCACCCTGTAGATATCGTTTTTTCGGACGGCCATAACTTCTGGCTCGTTTAGAGTTACGGGAGCCATAACCTGTCAAAACGAAGGCCATGGTGAGTTCTATGGCTTTGACCGCTTTCAGCCGTCAACGGATAGATTAATGCCCGAAAAGGACAACCCGAATCACAATCCGGTCTCGTAATTTTTACCCTTCGTTTTTTCGACACCGGATTTTAACGGTTAAACAGGATTACCGTGGCTCATCTTCGATTTACCTTCGCTGGAGAATGGTACACCATGGTACTGTTCCGTTTCAAATCCATGCATGCATTTCTAAATGTCGTACGACACTGTTTCGCCATTTCGGACGGATGCTGCACCTTACCCGGCGGATGTTGCACCCTGTACATATCGATTATTCGGACGGTCATAACTTCTGGCTCGTTTAGAGTTACGGGAGCAATAACCTGTCAAAACGAAGACCACGGTGAGTTCTACGGCTTTGACAGCTTTCAACCATCAACGGATAGATTAATGCCTGAAAAGGACAACCCGAATCTCAATCGGGTCTCGTAAGTTTTTTATCCTTCGTTTTTTCGACACCGGATTTTTACGGTAAAACGGGATTACCGTGCCTCGTCTTCGATTTAACATCGCTGGGGAGTGGTGCACCATGGTGCTGTTCCATTTCAAATCCATGCACGCATTTCTAAAAGTCGTACGGTACTGTTTTGCCATTTCGGACGGATGTTGCACCTTGCACCGCAGATGTTGCACCCTGTAGATATCGATTATTCGGACGACCATAACTTCTGGCTCGTTTAGAGTTACGGGAGCCATAACCTGTCAAAACGAAGGCCACGGTGAGTTCTACGGCTTTGACCGCTTTCAGCCGTCAACAGATAAATTAATGCCCAAAAAGGACAACCCGAATCTCAATCGGGTCTCGTAAGTTTTTTACCCTTCGTTTTTTCGACGCCGGATTTTAACGGTAAAACGGGATTACCGTGGCTCGTCTTCGATTTACCATCGCTGGAGAGTGGTGCACCGTGGTACTGTTCCATTTCAAATTCATGCACGCATTTCCAAAAGTCGTACGGCAATGTTTCGCCATTTCGGACGGATGTCACACCCTATAGATATCGATTATTCGGACGGCCATAACTTCTGGCTCGTTTAGAGTTACGGGAGCCATAACCTATCAAAACGAAGGCCACGGTGAGTTCTACGATTTTGACCACTTTCAGCCGTCAAGGATAGACTAATGCCCAAAAAGGACAACCCGAATCTCTATCGGGCCTCGTAAGTTTTTTACCCTTCTTTTTTCGACACCGGATTTTTATGGTAAAACGGGATTACCGTGCCTCGTCTTCGATTTACCATCGTTGGAGAGTGGTGCACCATGGTACTATTCCATTTCAAATCCATGCACGCATTTCTAAAAGTCATACGACACTTTTTCGCCATTTCGGACGGATGTTGCACCTTGCACCGCGGATGTTGCACCCTATAGATATCGATTATTCGGACGGCCATAACTTCTGGCTCGTTTAGAGTTACGGGAGCCATAACCTGTCAAAACGAAGGCCACGGTGAGTTCTACAGCTTTGACAGCTTTCAGCCGTCAACGGATAGATTAATGCCCGAAAAGGACAACCCGAATCTCAATCGGGGTTCGTAATTTTTTTACCCTTCGCTTTTTCGACACCGGATTTTTACGGTAAAACGGGATTACTGTGCCTCGCCATCGATTTACCATCGCTGTAGAGTGGTGCACCATGGTACTGTTTCGTTTCAACTACATGCACGCATTTCTAAAAGTCGTACGGCACTGTCTCGCCATTTCGGATGGATGTTGCACCTTGCACCGCGGATGTTGCACCCTGTAGATACCGATTATTCGGACGGCCATAACTTCTGGCTCGTTTAGAGTTACAGGAGCCATAACCTGTCAAAACGAAGGCCACGGTGAGTTCTACAGCTTTGACCTCTTCCAGCCGTCAACGGATAGATTAATGCCTGAAAAGGACAACCCGAATCTCAATCCGGTCTTGTAAGTTTTTTACCCTCTGTTTTTTCGACACCGGATTTTTACAGTAAAACGAGATTACCGTGCCTCGTCTTTGATTTACAATCGCTGGAGAGTGGTGCACCGTTGTACTGTTCCGTTTCAAATCCATGCACGCATTTCTAAAAGTCGTACGACACTGTTTCGCCATTTCGGACGGATGTTGCACCTTACCCCGCGGATGTTGCACCCTGTACATATCGATTATTCGGACGGCCATCACTTCTAGCTCGTTTAGAGTTATGGGAGATATAACCTATCAAAACGAAGGTCATAGTGAGTTCTACGGCTTTGACAGCTTTCAGCCATCAACGGATAGATTAGTGCCCGAAAAGGACAACCCGAATCTCAATCGGGTCTCGTAATTTTTTTACCGTTCGTTCTTTCGACACCGGATTTTTATGGTAAAACGGGATTACCGTGCCACGTCTTCGATTTACCATCGCTGGTGAGTGGTGCACTATAGCACTATTCCGTTTCAAATCCATGCACGCATTTCTAAAAGTCGTACGCCACTGTTTCGCCATTTCGGACGAATGTAGCACCTTGCACCGCGGATGTTGCACCATGTAGATATCGATTATTCGGACGGCCATAACTTCTGGCTCGTTTAGAGTTACGGGAGCCATAACCTGTCAAAATGAAGGCCACGGTGAGTTCTACGGCTTCGGTAGCTTTCATCCGTCAACGGATAGATTAATGCCCGAAAAGGACAACCCGAATCTCAATCGGGTCTCGTAAGTTTTTTACCCTTCCTTTTTTCGACACCGGATTTTTACGGTAAAACGGGATTACCGTGCCTCGTCTTCGATTTACCATCGCTGGAGAGTGGTGAACCATGGTACTGTTCCGTTTCAAATCCATGCACGCATTTCTAAAAATCATATGGCACTGTTTCGCCATTTCGGACGGATGTTGCACCTTGCACCGCGGATGTTGCACCCTGTAGATATCGATTATTCGAACGGCCATCACTTCTGGCTCGTTTAGAGTTACGGGAGCCATAACCTGTCAAAACAAAGGCCACGGTGAGTTCTACGGCTTTGACCGCTTTCAGCCGTCAACGGATAGATTAATGCCCGAAAAGGACAACCCGAATCTCAATCGGGTCTCGTAAGTTTTTTACCCTTCGTTTTTTCGACACCGGATTTTTACAGTAAAACGGGATTACCGTGCCTTGTCTTCGATTTACCATCGCTGGAGAGTGGTGAACCATGATACTGTTCCGTTTCCAATCCATGCACGCATTTCTAAAAATCATATGGCACTGTTTCGCCATTTCGGACGGATGTTGCACCTTGCACCGCGGATGTTGCACCCGGTAGATATCGAATTTTCGGACGGCCATAATTTCTGGCTCGTTTAGTGTTACGGGAGCCATAATCTGTCAAAACGAAGGCCACGGTGAGTTCTACGGCTTTGACCGCTTTCAGCCGTCAACGGATAGATTAATGCCCGAAAATGACAACCCGAATCTCAATCCGGTCTCGTAAGTTTTTTACCCTTCGTTTTTTCGACACCGGATTTTTATGGTAAAACGGGATTACCGTGCCTCGTCTTCGATTTACCATCGCTGGAGAGTGATGCCCTATGGTACTGTTCCATTTCAAATCCATGAATGCATTTCTAAAATTCGTACAGCACTGTTTCGCCATTTTGGGCGGATGTCGCACCATGTACATATCGATTATTCGGACGGCCATAACTTCTGGCTCGTTTAGAGTTACGGGAGCCATAACCTATCAAAACGAAGGCCACGGTGAGTTCTACGGCTTTGACCACTTTCAGCCGTCAACGGATAGATTAATGCCCGAAAAGGACAACCCGAATCTCAATCGGGTCTCGTAAGTTTTTTACCCTTCGTTTTGTCGACACCGGATTTTAACGGTAAAACGGGATTACCGTGCCTCGTCTTCGATTTACCATCGCTAGAGAGTGGTGCACCATGGTACTGTTCCGTTTCAAATCCATGCTCGCATTTCTAAAAGTCGTACGACACTGTTTCTCCATTTCGGACGGATGTTGCACCTTGCACCGCGGATATTGCACCCTGTAGATATCGATTATTCGGACGGCCATAGCTCTGGCTCGTTTAGAGTTACGGGATCCATAACCTATTAAAACGAAGGCCACGGTGAGTTCTACGGCTTTGAAGCTTTCAGCCGTCAACGGATAGATTAATGCCCAAAAAGGACAACCCGAATCTCAATCGGGTCTCGTAAGTTTTTTATCCTTCGTTTTTTCGACACCGGATTTTTACGGTAAAACGAGATTACCGTGCCTCGTCTTCGATTTATCTTCGTTGGAGAGTGTTGCACCATGGTACTGCTCCGTTTCAAATCCGTGCACGCATTTCTAAAAGTCATACGACACTGTTTCGCCATTTCGGGCGGATGTTGCACCTTACACCGCGGATGTTGCACCCTGTAGATATCGATTATTCGGACGGTCATAACTTCTGGCTCATTTAGAGTTACGAGAGCCATAACCTGTCAAAACGAAGGCCACGGTGAGTTCTACAGCTTTGACAGCTCTCAGCCGTCAACGGATAGATTAATGCCAGAAAAGGACAACCCGAATCTCAATCGGGGTTCGTAAGTTTTTTACCCTTCGCTTTTTCGACACCATATTTTTACGGTAAAACGGGATTACTGTGCCTCGCCTTCGATTTACCAACGCTGGAGAGTGGTGCACCATGGTACTGTTCCGTTTCAAATCCATGCACGCATTTCTAAAAGTCGTACGGCACTGTTTCACCATTTCGGACGGATGTTGCACCTTGCACCGCGGATGTTGCACCCCGTAGATATCGATTATTCGGACGGCCGTAACTTCTGGCTCGCTTAGAGTTACGGGAGCCATAACCTGTCAAAAAGATGGCCACGGTGAGTTCTACGGCTGTGACCGCTTTCAGCCGTCAACGGATAGATTAATGCCCGAAAAGGACAAGCCGAATCTCAATCGAGTCTCGTAAGTTTTTTACCCTTCGTTTTTTCGACACCGGATTTTAACGGTAAAACAGGATTACCGTGGCTCGTCTTCGATGTACCATCGTTGGAGAGTGGTGCACCATGGTACTATTCCATTTCAAATCATGCACGCATTTCTAAAAGTCGTACGACACTGTTTCGCCATTTCGGACAGATGTTGCACCTTACCCCGCGGATGTTGCACCATGTACATATCGATTATTCGGACGACCATAACTTCTGGCTCGTTTAGAATTACGGGATCCATAACCTGTCATAAGAAGGCCACGGTGAGTTTTACGGCTTTGACAGCTTTCAGCCATCAACGGATAGTTTAATTCCCGAAAAGGACAACCCGAATCTCAATCGGGTCTCGTAAGTTTTTTACCCTTCTTTTTTTTGACACCGGATTTTTAGGGTAAAACGGGATTATCGTGCCTCGTCTTCGATTTACCATCGCTGGATAGTGGTGCACCATGGGACTATTCCGTTTCAAATCCATGCACGCATTTCTAAAGGTCGTACGGCACTGTTTCGCCATTTCGGACGGATGTTGCACCTTGCACCGCGGATGTTGCACCCTGTAGATATCGATTATTCGGACGGCCATAACTTCTGGCTCGTTTAGAGTTACGGGAGCCATAACCTATCAAAACGAAGACCATGGTGAGTTCTACGTCTTTGACCGCTTTCAGCCGTCAATGGATAGATTAATGCCCAAAAAGGACAACCCGAATCTCAATCGGGTCTCGTAAGTTTTTTACCCTTCGTTTTTTCGACACCGGATTTTTACGGTAAAACGGGATTACCGTGCCTCGTCTTCGATTTACCATCGCTGAAACGTGGTGCACCATGGTACTGTTCCGTTTCAAATCCATGAACGCGTTTCTAAAAGTCATATGGCACTGTTTCGCCATTTCGGACGGATGTTGCACCTTGCACCGCGGATGTTGCACCCTGTATATATCGATTATTCGGACGGTCATAACTTCTAGCACGTTTAGAGTTACGGGAGCCATAACCTGTCAAAACGAAGGCCACGGTGAGTTCTATGGCTTTGACAGCTTTCAGCTGTCAACGGATAGATTAATGCCCAAAAAGAACAACCCGAATCTCAATCGGGTCTCGTAAGTTTTTTACCCTTCTTTTTTTCGACGCCGGATTTTAACGGTAAAACGGGATTACCGTGGCTCGTCTTCGATTTACCATCGCTGGAGAGTGGTGCACCATGGTACTGTTCCATTTCAAATCCATGAATGCATTTCTAAAATTCGTACGGCACTGTTTCGCCATTTCGGGCGGATGTCGCACCATGTAGATATCGATTATTCGGACGGCCATAACTTCTGGCTCGTTTAGAGTTACGAGAGCCATAACCTATCAAAACGAAGGCCACGGTGAGTTCTACGGCTTTGACCATTTTCAGCCGTCAACGGATGGATTAATGCCCGAAAAGGACAACCTGAATCTCAATCGCGCTCGTAAGTTTTTTACCCTTCGTTTTGTCGACACCGGATTTTAACGGTAAAACGGGATTACCGTGCCTCGTCTTCGATTTACCATCGCTAGAGAGTGGTGCACCATGGTACTTTTCCGTTTCAAGTCCACGCACGCATTTCTGTAAGTCGTACGACACTGTTTCTCCATTTCGGACGGATGTTGCACCTTGCACCGCGGATATTGCACCCTGTAGATATCGATTATTCGGACGGCCATAGCTTCTGGCTCGTTTAGAGTTACGGATTCCACAACCTATTAAAACGAAGGCCACGGTGAGTTCTACGGCTTTGAAGCTTTCAGCCATCAATGGATAGATTAATGCCCAAAAAGGACAACCCGAATCTCAATCGGGACTCGTAAGTTTTTTACCCTTCGTTTTTTCGACACCGGATTTTTACGGTAAAACGGGATTACCGTGCCTCGTCTTCGATTTAGCTTCGTTGGAGAGTGGTGCACCATGGTACTGTTCCGTTTCAAATCCATGCACGCATTTCTAAAAGTCATACGACACTGTTTCGCCATTTCGGACGGATGTTGCACCTTACACCGCGGATGTTGCACCCTGTAGATATCGATTATTCGGACGGTCATAACTTCTGGCTCGTTTAGAGTTACGGGAGCCATAACCTGTCAAAACGAAGGCCACGGTGAGTTCTACAGCTTTGACAGCTTTCAGCCATCAACGGATAGATTAATGCCAGAAAAGGACAACCCGAATCTCAATCGGGGTTCGTAAGTTTTTTACACTTCGCTTTTTCGACACCGTATTTTTACGGTAAAACGGGATTACTGTGCGTCGCCATCGATTTACCAATGCTGGAGAGTGGTGCACCATGGTACTGTTCCGTTTCAAATCCATGCACGCATTTCTAAAAGTCGTACGACACTGTTTTGCCATTTCGGACAGATGTTGCACCTTGCACCGCGAATGTTGCACCATGTAGATATCGATTATTCGGACGGCCATAACTTCTGGCTCACTTAGAGTTACGGGAGCCATAACCTATCAAAACGAAGGCCACGGTTAGTTCTACGGCTTTAACCGCTTTCAGCCGTCAACGGATAGATTAATGCCCGAAAAGGACAACCCGAATCTCAATCCGGTCTCGTAAGTTTTTTACCCTTCATTTTTTCGACACCGGATTTTAACGGTAAAACAGGATTACCCCGCGACACTGTCCCGTTTTACCCCATGGTACTGTTCTGTTTCAAATCCATGCACGCATTTCTAAAAGTCGTACGGCACTGTTTCGCTATTTCGGACGGATGTTGCACCTTACCCCGCGGATGTTGCACCATGTACATATCGATTATTCAGACGGCCATAACTTCTGGCTCGTTTAGAGTTACGGGATCCATAACCTGTCATAACGAAGGCCACGGTGAGTTCTACGGCTTTGACAGCTTTCAGCCATCAACGGATAGTTTAATGCCCGAAAAGGACAACCCGAATCTCAATCGGGTCTCGTAAGTTTTTTACCCTTCTTTTTTTCGACACCGGATTTTTACGGTAAAAAGGGATTACCGTGCCTCGTCTTCGATTTACCATCGCTGGAGAGTGGTACACCATGGGACTGTTCCGTTTCAAATCCATGCACGCATTTCTAAAAGTCGTACGGCACTGTTTCGCCATTTCGGACGGATGTTGCACCTAGCACCGCGGATGTTGCACCCTGTAGATATCGATTATTCGGACGGCCATAACTTCTGGCTCGTTTAGAGTTACAGGAGCCATAAACTGTAAAAAAGAAGACCATGGTGAGTTCTACGGCTTTGATCGCTTTCAGCCGTCAATGGATAGATTAATGCCCAAAAAGGACAACCCGAATCTCAATCGGGTCTCGTAAGTTTTTTACCCTTCGTTTTTTCGACACCTTATTTTTACGGTAAAACGGGATTACCGTGCCTCGTCTTCGATTTACCATCGCTAGAGAGTGGTGCACCATGGTTCTGTTCCGTTTCAAATCCATGCACGCATTTCTAAAAGTCGTACGACACTGTTTCGCCATTTCGGACAGATGTTGCACCTTGCACCGCGAATGTTGCACCCTGTAGATATCGATTATTCGGACGGTCATAACTTCTAGATCGTCTAGAGTTATGGGAACCAAAACCTGTCAAAACGGAGGCCACAGTGATTTCTATGGCTTTGACAGCTTTCAGCCGTCAACGGATAGATTAATGCCCAAAAAGAACAACCCGAATCTCAATCGGGTATCGTAAGTTTTTTACCCTTCGTTTTTTCGACGCCGGATTTTAACGGTAAAACGGGATTACCGTGGCTCTTCTTCAATTTACCATCGCTGGAGAATGGTGCACCATGGTACAGTTCCATTCCAAATCCATGCACGCATTTCTGAAAGTCGTACGACACTGTTTCGCCATTTCGGACGGATGTCGCACCCTGTAAATATCGATTATTCGGATGGCCTTAACTTCTGGCTCGTTTAGAGTTACGGGAGCCATAACCTATCAAAACGAAGGCCACGGTGAGTTCTACGGCTTTGACCACTTTCAGCCGTCGACGGATAGATTAATGCCCGAAAAGGATAACCCGAATCTCAATCGGGTCTCGTTAGTTTTTTACCCTTCGTTTTGTCGACACCGGATTTTAACGGTAAAACGAGATTACCGTGCCTCGTCTTCGATTTACCATCGTTAGAGAGTGGTGCACCATGGTACTGTTCCGTTTCAAATCCATGCACGCATTTCTAAAAGTCATACGACACTGTTTCGCCATTTCGGATGGATGTTGCACCTTGCACCGCGGATGTTGCACCCTGTAGATATTGATTATTCGGACGGCCATAAACTTCTGGCTAGTTTAGAGTTACGGGAGCCATAACCTGTCAAAACGAAGGCCACAGAGAGTTCTATAGCTTTGACAGCTTTCAGCCGTCAACGGATAGATTAATGCCCAAAAAGGACAACCCGAATCTCAATCGGGGTTCGTAAGTTTTTTACCCTTCGCTTTTTCGACACCGGATTTTTACGGTAAAACCGGATTACTGTGCCTCGCCTTCGATTTACCATCACTGGAGAGTGGTGCACCATGGTACTGTTCCGTTTCAAATCCATGCACGCATTTCTAAAAGTCGTACGGCACTGTTTCTCCATTTCGGACGGATGTTGCACCTGGCACCGCGGATGTTGCACCCTGTAGATATCGATTTTTCGGACGGCCATAAATTCTGGCTCGTTTAGGGTTACGGGAGCCATAACCTGTCAAAACGAAGAACACGGTGAGTTCTACGGCTTTGACCGCTTTCAGCCGTCAACGGATAGATTAATGCCCGAAAAGGACAACCCGAATCTCAATCCGGTCTCGTAAGTTTTTTACCCTTCATTTTTTCGACACTGGATTTTAACGGTTAAACAGGATTACCGCGGCTCGTCTTCGATTTACCTTCGCTGGAGAATGGTGCACCATGGTACAATTCCGTTTCAAATCCATGCACGCATTTCTAAAAGTCGTACGAAACTGTTTCGCCATTTTGGACGGATGTTGCACCTTACCCCGCGGATGTTGCACCCTGTAGATATCAATTATTCGGACGGCCATAACTTCTGGCTCGTTTATAGTTACGAGAGCCATAACCTGTCAAAACAAAGGCCACGGTGAGTTCTACGGCTTTGACAGCTTTCAGCCATCAACGGATAGATTAATGCCCGAAAAGGACAACCCGAATCTCAATCGGGTCTTGTAAGTTTTTTGCCCTTCGTTTTTTCAACACCGGATTTTTACGGTAAAACGGGATTACCGTGCCTCGTCTTCAATTTACCATCGCTGGAGAGTGGTGCACCATGGTACTGTTCCATTTCAAATCCATGCACGCATTTCTAAAAGTCGTACGGTACTGTTTTGCCATTTCGGACGGATGTTGCACCTTGTACCGCGGATGTTGCACCCTGTAGATATCGATTATTCGGACGGCCATAACTTCTGGCTCGTTTAGAGTTACGGGAGCCATAACCTGTCAAAACGAAGGCCACAGTGAGTTCTACGGCTTTGACCGCTTTCAGCCGTCAACAGATAAATTAATGCCCAAAAAGGACAACCCGAATCTCAATCGGGTCTCGTAAGTTTTTTACCCTTCGTTTTTTCGGCACCGGATTTTTACGGTAAAACGGGATTACCGTGCTTCGTCTTCGATTTACCATTGCTGGAGAGTGGTGCACCATGGTACTGTTCCGTTTCAAATCCATGCACGCATTTCTAAAAGTCGTACGGAACTGTTTCGCCATTTCAGACGGATGTTGCACCTTGCACTGCGGATGTTGCACCCTGTAGATATCGATTATTCGGACGGTCATAACTTCTGGCTCGTTTAGAGTTACGGGAGCCATAACCTGTCAAAATGAAGGTCACGGTGAGTTCTATGGCTTTTACCGCTTTCAGCCGTCAACGGATAGATTAATGCCCAAAAAGAACAACCCGAATCTCAATCGGGTCTCGTAAGTTATTTACCCTTCGTTTTTTCGACGTCGGATTTTAACGGTAAAACGGGATTACCGTGGCTCGTCTTCGATTTACCATCGCTGGAGAGTGGTGCACCGTGGTACTGTTCCATTTCAAATCCATGCACACATTTCCAAAAGTCGTACGGCAATGTTTCGCCATTACGGACGGATGTCACACCCTATAGACATCGATTATTCGGACGGCCATAACTTCTGGCTCGTTTAGAGTTACGGGAGCCATAACCTGTCAAAACGAAGGTCACGGTGAGTTCTATGGCTTTGACCGCTTTCAGCCGTCAACGGATAGATTAATGCCCAAAAAGAACAACCCGAATCTCAATCGGGTCTCGTAAGTTATTTACCCTTCGTTTTTTCGACGTCGGATTTTAACGGTAAAACGGGATTACCGTGGCTCGTCTTCGATTTACCATCGCTGGAGAGTGGTGCACCGTGGTATTGTTCCATTTCAAATCCATGCACACATTTCCAAAAGTCGTACGACAATGTTTCGCCATTACGGACGGATGTCACACCCTGTAGACATCGATTATTCGGACAGCCATAACTTCTGGCTCGTTTAGAGTTACGGGAGCCATAACCTATCAAAACGAAGGCCACAGTGAGTTCTACGGTTTTGACCACTTTCAGCCGTCAAGGATAGATTAATGCACGAAAAGGACAACCCGAATCTCTATCGGGCCTCGTATGTTTTTTACCCTTCTTTTTTCGACACCGGATTTTAACGGTAAAACGGGATTACCGTGCCTCGTCTTCGATTTACCATCGCTGGAGAGTGGTGCACCATGGTACTGTTCCGTTTCAAAACCATGCACGCATTTCTAAATGTCGTACGACACTGTTTCTCCATTTCGGGCGGATGTTGCACATTGCACCGCGGATATTGCACCCTGTAGATATCGATTATTCGGACGGCCATAACTTCTGTCTCTTTTAGAGTTACTGGAGCCATAACCTGTCAAAACGAAGGCCACAGTGAGTTCTACGGCTTTGAAACTTTCAGCCATCAACGGATAGATTAATGCCCAAAAAGAACAACCCGAATCTCAATCGGGTCTCGTAAGTTTTTTACCCTTCTTTTTTTCGACGCCGGATTTTAAAGGTAAAACGGGATTACCGTGGCTCGTCTTATATTTACCATCGCTGGAGAGTGGTGCACCATGGTACTGTTCCATTTCAAATCCATGAATGCATTTCTAAAATTCATATGGCACCGTTTCGCCATTTCGGGCGGATGTCGCACCATGTAGATATCGATTATTCGGACGGCCATAACTTCTGGCTCGTTTAGGGTTACGGGAGCCATAACCTATCAAAACGAAGGCCACGGTGAGTTCTACGGCTTTGACCATTTTCAGCCGTCAACGGATGGATTAATGCCCGAAAAGGACAACCCGAATCTCAATCGGGCTCGTATGTTTTTTACCCTTCGTTTTGTCGACACCGGATTTTAACGGTAAAACGGGATTACTGTAACGACCCGTATTTCACGTGTCGATAAATCGTAGGATTTGCAGGTCGTTAGTGTTGTTTGTGTTGCCTTTAGCTTGAGTCGTTTAGGAGTTGACCCGAGTGCTAGTAATGAGTCGTGACCGACTCATAGGGGACCGACTCAAGGAGGGGTAGCGGTTTAAAGTGTTAGCCGAGTTAAGGCTTGAGTCGTAACCGACTCATAGGATAGGTCGTGTGTGGGTTGCGACTCATAGAAGGCCGACTCATAAGGGACGACTTAAGATAGGCGAGTCAGTGGTGTTGCCGACTTATAGGGAGAACGACTCAAGGGGTTAAGGTTTAGGTCGTGGGTAGTTAAGTCGGCAGGGTGTTGTCTCGTGAGGAGAATGAGTCGTTACCGGGTTAACGACTCATAGGAGTTACCGGGTTATAGCTTAAGTCGTGGGCGAGTTAGTGGCTTAAGGCTTGGCAGTGTGTTGATGAGTCGGTGAGGCCATAGGTCGTGAGTCGGCTAGGAGTTAAGTCGGCACTTGTATTGAGTCGTAAGTCAGCTAGGTGTTTTGTGCAGGCAGTGAGTTAGGTCGTGGAGTCTTGAGTCGTGTGTCGGTAGGTGTTGAGTTGGCCTGGGTTGTTGAGTCGTGTGAGTGGCTTGTGTTAGGTCGGCATAGTATGAGTCGTGAACGACTCATGATAGGTCGTGACCGACTCAGGGGCGACGACTCATGGTAGTTCCAGCCTATAAATAGAGGGGTTTGGCTCACTTTTTGACACCGGTTTTTGAAGCAACGAAGTGCTGCCATTTTGAAGACTCGACTACAACATTTCTTCATCTTCTTTTCTCTATTCCAATCTAATTCTAACATCCATCCAAGATCAAAGATTTAGATTGAAGATTCAAGTGCCAAAGTTGAAGATCTTCATCCGTTTGAGCTAGATTTCATCGATTGAGGCGAGATATTGCCGGATCAAGCTTTGATCTCCGCTGTCCAGATCTGAAGTGTTTAGTTTTCATAGTGTTTGGGTGATTTGGTGAGTGGTAGTTATCTCTCACGCGGATCCAAGGGAGTATATTGGATTGGTGGCTTGTTTTAGTGTTAAAGTTAGAGATTTCATGCATGTTTCTTAGATCTAAGTCTAGATCCATTGTTTCCAAAGACGTTTACTTATGCAAGTTTGTTTAACAAGTATTAGAGACAAAACCCATGTTTTATATTTGATAGATCTATGCTAAAAACCATTATATCACATATGTTGGACTTTTGCTCATTTATTTACGAAATTGCCATTATAGTTGATATTGCTTGTTAAATCTTGTTTGAATGTTTGATTGGTTGTATTAATGATTGATTGATTGAATGTATGATAGATTTGATTGTTTCAAATTAGCTTGTAGTAGATTTGGAACAAGATGGTTGGAGATGATTCAAAAGCTAAGCGGAAAGGCTCTTGAATAGTGAAAGCTGCCTGTAGCATATGAAGCGGATATGGAAGCTCATATGGATGGATTCGAGGATGTGGGATCTTGCAATGATGTGATGAGGCAAGGCTTATGTTGGGATGGGACGGGTCATGATGACGTTCCAAGATAAGAGACTTTGCTATGATGTGATGAGGCAAGACATATGTTGTGATGGGGCGGGTCACGATGACGTTCCAAGCACGGGTCATGATGACGTGCAAAGCT
This sequence comes from Allium cepa, assembly GCA_030765085.1. Classification (NCBI taxonomy): domain Eukaryota; kingdom Viridiplantae; phylum Streptophyta; class Magnoliopsida; order Asparagales; family Amaryllidaceae; genus Allium; species Allium cepa. Next base: position 250,618,065 of record CM060930.1, read on the forward strand.
GTAACTCGGTGATGCGGTCCGGGTTGGGGTGGATAATGGTTAGCTTGAGAGGCGCTTGAGCTAGTATGGAAATAGTCGTCAAGGAGGATGACTAGGAGGCTAAGATCTCATCGTTGTTGAAGGTTCTATCATACTCAAAGCAAGGGTACGTTGGAACGGGTCACGATGACGTTCCAAGCATGGGTCACGATGACGTGCTAGTACTCTGGGCTGATGCGTTCGGCTTAGGCACGGGTCACGATGACGTGCGGAGTTATGTCTAGACCGGGGTTACCATTAGCCCTTGACAGGTGGTCATTCAACTAACGGTGAAATCAAGGCAAAGTTAACAGTGATAGCCAGAGTCATGGATGTTTGGTTGTATCATCATTCGGACTCAAGAGCGGTGTTTTCTGGGTGCTTATCTGATCTTGGTTTAGGCCTTGGGGGTTTGTATTTGGAAAACATCGTCCTTGACTCGAGTGATTATTGTTTTACTTTAGTTACCGGTTATGCTATGATTGCTTCTCCTTAGTGTGTGTCTGGGGCTATCACTGTAGAAAGAGGTGGAGTGGGATGGTTTGGTTCCTATTCCTTTTATCCCTTATGCTCTTTTGGTATGTTTGATTGTTAATTTACTGCTCACTAAGACTTTGTCTGACTCAAGGTTTTATGTCTCCTCTTATTACCTTGGGCTGTTCATCCATGTTTGGGATGGGCAGACTAGGTAGCAGGTGACAGGTGCTGGGCTAGGAGTTCTACGCTGAAGATGACGAAGACGAGCAGAAGGCTTTGCATATTAGTTTTCTTACTATATGTACTGGGTATCCGCTGCTATATTTGGTTGAGCGATTTGTAGTGAGGCTTTCATGTATAGATTTGTGTGGATGATTGTATAAAACTACTTTGATGCTTATATGATGATGTTCTGTTCTATGGAGCTTCACTATATTATATTTCTCTATTGTATTTTATCCATGCGCTGTGAGTTATGCGTTAGAGATTCTTTTGTTTTGTTTTACCCTGACTATCGTCCATGGCTGCCTGGCACACCTTTCAGCGCATTATTTCCTTGTTTTGGCGCAGGAGTCATGGGCGGTCGTCACATTTGGTATCAGAGCTTTGGTTAATCGATTTTAGCCAACGCTCGCAGACGTAACTACGTATGAGAGACGTAATTGTATTTTGATGGATGATTACTATATATAATATAGTAGCTTAGAAGGATTTGAACTCCTTATGCAGTTGTTTCTTAAGGTGTTCTAATCATTCCTTTTTACAGATATTAAGGATGGGTCGAAGTGAGAGACAAGCTGCGAGGGTTAGCCGTGCTGCTAGAGAAGCTGTTGATTATGCTCCTATGTTTGAGGCCATGATGACTTCAATCATGAGGAGAATACCAGCTACAGGATCATCTGTGGATGTGGGAGTTCAGGTCCAAGCTCCAAGACCAGTGGATTTTGCCAAGCTCTGTAAGGATTATACTGCTCTTGGAGGGAAGGTTTTCTTAGGGACGGAATCGACTATTGAAGTGCAGAGATGGATTGATGCTTGCCGAAGGATCCTTGGTGACTTGGGGATTGAGGATGCAACCAAGAGGAAGCTTGCATCAAGACAGCTTCAGGGAAGAGCTGCTGATTGGTGGAATTCTATCACCATAGATACACCAGAAGAAGAGATTACTTGGGAACAATTCCAAGTTAGATTTGAAGCTAAGTTCATCTCTACTGCTCAGAAATCGGTCTTGTTTAAGAGGTTTGTGGAGCTCAAGCAGGGTGGGAGGCCTGTTCTTGAGTATATTTCTGAGTTCGAAGCTTTGTCTAAGTATGCCAGATCATATATTGATTCTCCCTACCAGAAGAATGAAAAGTTTGTGACTGGTCTGGATGCTTATCTTGGGAGGCAGTTGGTGGATCATCTGGACGATCCATTTGAAAAGCTTGTGGAGAAAGCTCTTAGGCATGAGAGTTTATTCCCTAAGGAAAGTTCTGTTGTTGCTGTAACCAGGGAAGGATCTAAACCACAGCAGGGTGGAAATAGGAAGAGGAAGCAGCAGCAACAGAAAGGTAAGGATGGCCAGAAGAAGCCGAGAGGTGAAGTGACCTGCTACAACTGCCGACAGAAGGGTCATCTCTCCCGGGATTGCAAGAACCCAAAGGTGCAGTTGAAGTGCCACAACTGTGATAAGCTGGGACATATCAAGAAGGACTGTCCAGAACCAAGGAAAGATAGGCAAGTTGTGCAAGCCTATGCTTTGGGGGCTGTTCCATCATCTTCAAAAGCTCCTACTGCTGAAGAAAAGGGGAAGAGTGTGGTGGTTCAAGGTACTCTTTCCATTTGTGGTGTTCCAGTTAGAGTGTTGTTTGATACTGGAGCGTCGCATTCTTTTGTTTGTGATGATCTGGTAGGCCGGTTAGGTATGAAACCGGATATTGTTGATAGGCCATTGGTGGTGACTAATCCAGTTGGGGGTTCGTCATGTTTGTGTATGATATGCCATGGTCTAGTTGTGTCGAGTCATGATTGCTCGTTTGTTTGTGATTGTTTTGTTCTGAACTTTGCGGGGTTCGGAATTATTTTGGGTATGGACTGGCTTAGGAAGTATGCGGCAAGGATTGATTGTGAGAGGCTTGAGGTGACAGTCGGGAATGTGGAAGGGCGAAAGGTTGTGATACGATGTAAGCATGAGGAAGGCGTCTTCATGAGCTTCATGTATTCGCTGGTTATTCCACGGAATGGACTGTCATCGGTGCCTATTGTGAATGGATTTGATGATGTCTTTGACGAAGTCAAAGGGTTACCGCCGCATAGGGAGATCGAGTTTCGTATCGATCTAGTTGAGGGAGCCAGACCTATTGTGATGCCTCTTAGGCGGATGGCGCCTAGGGAGCAGCTAGAGTTGAGGGTGCAGGTTGATGACCTTTTGCGGAAAGGATTCATTCGGCGTAGTGTGTCCGAATGGGGTGCACCAGTTGTGTTCGCAACCAAAGCGGATGGATCGTTGAGGTTGTGTGTTGATTATCGTGAGCTGAATAAGGTGACTAAGAAGAACAAGTATCCATTGTCGAGAATAGATGACTTGTTTGATCAGCTTCACGAGGCTAAGGTGTTTTCTCAGATGGATTTGGCAACGGGATTCCACCAGTTGAGAGTGGCAAAGGATAGTGTGCCGAAGACTGCTTTCAGGACACCATCCGGGTTTTATGAGTGGCTGGTAATGCCGTTTGGATTGACTAACGCGCCAGCATATTTTGTGGATCTTATGAATAGAGTGTTCAGAGATCAGTTGAATAAGTTCGTACTTGTGTTCGTGGATGATATTTTGGTTTATTCCAGAACTGAGGAAGAGCACAAGACGCACTTGAGAATTGTTTTGGAAATCTTGCGGAAACATCAGCTAAAGGCTAAGTTTTCGAAGTGTCACTTCTGGAAGAATGAAGTAAGGTTCTTAGGCCATGTTATTTCTGGAAATGGAATAGCGGTTGACCCCGCTAAGGTGGCAGCGATCCAGGATTGGTTTAGACCTAAGAATGCATCTGATGTGAGAAGTTTTCTTGGATTAGCAGGATATTATCGTCGGTTTATCAAAGACTTTTCCAAGATAGCTGCACCGTTGACAGGATTGACAAAGAGGAACCAGGTGTTCAGATGGGATGATAAGTGTGAGCAAGCTTTTGTAATCCTGAAAGAGCGACTGACGAGTGCTCCTGTTTTGACTATTCCAAGTGGGAATGATGAGATGGTGGTTTACACCGATGCATGTGGCACTGGACTAGGAGCGGTGCTAATGCAGAAGGATAAAGTTGTTGCGTATGCTAGTCGACAACTGAAGCCGCATGAAAGGAATTATCCGACTCATGATTTGGAGTTAGCGGCGATTGTGTTTGCTTTGAAGATGTGGAGACATTACTTATTGGGAGTTAGATTCGAGTTGTTTACAGATCATAAGTCGTTGAAGTATCTGTTCTCCCAAAAGGATTTGAATCTTCGACAGCAAAGGTGGCTAGAGTTCTTAGCATCGTATGATTTTGGTATAGCCTATACTCCGGGGAAAGGTAACGCAGTGGCTGATGCGTTAAGTCGAAGACATGCAGGATTGGGAGCCATGTTTTCAGAATGGAAGAGTCTCGAGTATTTGGCTGAGTTTGATTTCAGGCCTAGATGTGAATTGGAACCTGAGATGTTGGCAAACTTATCGATAAGGCCTACTCTTGTGGAAAGAATTGGCGAGAGCCAAAGGAGAGATGATAAGCTTGTCAAGATTATCCGTGATTTGGAATCCGGATTGGACCCAGAGAAGGATAAAGGATTCGAGGTCGATCGAGAGGGTTGGCTTCGAAAGCAAGGACGATTGGTTGTTCCTGATGAAGATGGATTGAGAGATGAAGTTCTGAGGGAAAGTCATCACTCGAAGTTGACGATTCATCCAGGTGGGAATAAGATGTATCGGGATATGAAGAGAGTTTACTACTGGGAAGGTATGAAGAAGGATGTTGGAAATTTTATTTCCAAGTGTATGAACTGCCAGTTGGTAAAAGCTGAGCAGAAGAAGCCCAGTGGATTGCTTCAGCCATTAGAGGTTCCTACATGGAAGTGGGAGCAAGTGTCGATGGATTTTATCGATGGTCTACCTAGGACAAGAGCGGGAAATGAAGGGATTTGGGTCATTGTAGATCGTTTGACTAAAAGTGCAAGATTCATTCCTGTTCGATCAACTAGGACTGCATCGAAGTTGGCTGAACTGTATGTGAAGTGGATAGTTCGTTTCCATGGTGTTCCGAAGAGTATAGTGAGCGATCGAGACCCATTGTTCACTAGTAGATTTTGGAAGAGCTTCCAGGAAGTTTTGGGAACTGAGTTGTGTTTGAGTACAGCTTATCACCCTCAAACAGATGGTCAAACTGAGAGAGTCAACCGAGTTTTGGAAGATCTTCTTAGAGCATGTGTTTTGGACTTCGGAGGATCAGGGGAAGATCATCTTCATTTGGTGGAGTTTGCTTATAATAACAGTTATCAGTCGAGTATTGGTATGGCACCATATGAGGCATTATATGGAAGACCGTGTAACTCTCCGACATGTTGGTTGGAAACTGGAGAAAAGCTGATACTTGGGCCAGAGATGATTCGACAGACTTCGGATGATATAGAGATCATTCGACAAAGAATGAAGGCAGCCCAGGATCGTCAGAAAAGTTATGCCGATAACCGTCGAAAGGATTTGGAATTCGACGTAGGTGATATGGTTTTTGTGAAGATTTCTCCATTGAAGAATATTATTAGATTCGGGAAGAAAGGGAAATCGACTCCTAGATTTGTTGGACCATTTCCGATTATCGAGCGAATTGGAAAGCTCGCTTATAGATTGGAGTTACCGGAGAAGATGGCGGGTGTGCACAATGTTTTTCATGTATCTTATCTACGGAAGTATGTGCATGACCCGAGTACGGTGATTTCTGCAGATAGCTGTGAAGACTTAGAGGTTGATCCCGTGGGTACGAGACCTCGTGAGCCGCTTCGTATTGTTGAAACCGATACGAAACAGCTTAGGAGGAAGACGATTGAGTTGCTCAAGGTACAATGGAGTGATGATGTTAACGACTGTACATGGGAGGAGGAAGAGAGGATGAAGGCAGCTCATCCCGGACTCTTCGAGGTATGGCCCTAAAGTGTCGTGACATCTCATGAATTTGTAGCTTGTTCTAAGTCTTAGAATTCTGCATGCTAGGATAGAATTGGATGCATGGTTTGTTGATTGCTATGGATGGTAGGCATGCGGAATAATTGTGATTGCTGTTGTTTGCTTGGAATTTCGGGTGCGAAATTCCTAAGGGGGAGAGAATGTAACGACCCGTATTTCACGTGTCGATAAATCGTAGGATTTGCAGGTCGTTAGTGTTGTTTGTGTTGCCTTTAGCTTGAGTCGTTTAGGAGTTGACCCGAGTGCTAGTAATGAGTCGTGACCGACTCATAGGGGACCGACTCAAGGAGGGGTAGCGGTTTAAAGTGTTAGCCGAGTTAAGGCTTGAGTCGTAACCGACTCATAGGATAGGTCGTGTGTGGGTTGCGACTCATAGAAGGCCGACTCATAAGGGACGACTTAAGATAGGCGAGTCAGTGGTGTTGCCGACTTATAGGGAGAACGACTCAAGGGGTTAAGGTTTAGGTCGTGGGTAGTTAAGTCGGGAGGGTGTTGTCTCGTGAGGAGGATGAGTCGTTACCGGGTTAACGACTCATAGGAGTTACCGGGTTATAGCTTAAGTCGTGGGCGAGTTAGTGGCTTAAGGCTTGGCAGTGTGTTGATGAGTCGGTGAGGCCATAGGTCGTGAGTCGGCTAGGAGTTAAGTCGGCACTTGTATTGAGTCGTAAGTCGGCTAGGTGTTTTGTGCAGGCAGTGAGTTAGGTCGTGGAGTCTTGAGTCGTGTGTCGGTAGGTGTTGAGTTGGCCTGGGTTGTTGAGTCGTGTGAGTGGCTTGTGTTAGGTCGGCATAGTATGAGTCGTGAACGACTCATGATAGGTCGTGACCGACTCAGGGGCGACGACTCATGGTAGTTCCAGCCTATAAATAGAGGGGTTTGGCTCACTTTTTGACACCGGTTTTTGAAGCAACGAAGTGCTGCCATTTTGAAGACTCGACTACAACATTTCTTCATCTTCTTTTCTCTATTCCAATCTAATTCTAACATCCATCCAAGATCAAAGATTTAGATTGAAGATTCAAGTGCCAAAGTTGAAGATCTTCATCCGTTTGAGCTAGATTTCATCGATTGAGGCGAGATATTGCTGGATCAAGCTTTGATCTCCGCTGTCCAGATCTGAAGTGTTTAGTTTTCATAGTGTTTGGGTGATTTGGTGAGTGGTAGTTATCTCTCACGCGGATCCAAGGGAGTATATTGGATTGGTGGCTTGTTTTAGTGTTAAAGTTAGAGATTTCATGCATGTTTCTTAGATCTAAGTCTAGATCCATTGTTTCCAAAGACGTTTACTTATGCAAGTTTGTTTAACAAGTATTAGAGACAAAACCCATGTTTTATATTTGATAGATCTATGCTAAAAACCATGATATCACATATGTTGGACTTTTGCTCATTTATTTACGAAATTGCCATTATAGTTGATATTGCTTGTTAAATCTTGTTTGAATGTTTGATTGGTTGTATTAATGATTGATTGATTGAATGTCTGATAGATTTGATTGTTTCAAATTAGCTTGTAGTTGATTTGGAACAAGATGGTTGGAGATGATTCAAAAGCTAAGCGGAAAGGCTCTTGAATAGTGAAAGCTGCCTGTAGCATATGAAGCGGATATGGAAGCTCATATGGATGGATTCGAGGATGTGGGATCTTGCCATGATGTGATGAGGCAAGGCTTATGTTGGGATGGGACGGGTCATGATGACGTTCCAAGATAAGAGACTTTGCTATGATGTGATGAGGCAAGACATATGTTGTGATGGGGCGGGTCACGATGACGTTCCAAGCACGGGTCATGATGACGTGCAAAGCTGTAACTCGGTGATGCGGTCCGGGTTGGGGTGGATAATGGTTAGCTTGAGAGGCGCTTGAGCTAGTATGGAAATAGTCGTCAAGGAGGATGACTAGGAGGCTAAGATCTCATCGTTGTTGAAGGTTCTAGCATACTCAAAGCAAGGGTACGTTGGAACGGGTCACGATGACGTTCCAAGCATGGGTCACGATGACGTGCTAGTACTCTGGGCTGATGCGTTCGGCTTAGGCACGGGTCACGATGACGTGCGGAGTTATGTCTAGACCGGGGTTACCATTAGCCCTTGACAGGTGGTCATTCAACTAACGGTGAAATCAAGGCAAAGTTAACAGTGATAGCCAGCGTCATGGATGTTTGGTTGTATCATCATTCGGACTCAAGAGCGGTGTTTTCTGGGTGCTTATCTGATCTTGGTTTAGGCCTTGGGGGTTTGTATTTGGAAAACATCGTCCTTGACTCGAGTGATTATTGTTTTACTTTAGTTACCGGTTATGCTATGATTGCTTCTCCTTAGTGTGTGTCTGGGGCTATCACTGTAGAAAGAGGTGGAGTGGGATGGTTTGGTTCCTATTCCTTTTATCCCTTATGCTCTTTTGGTATGTTTGATTGTTAATTTACTGCTCACTAAGACTTTGTCTGACTCAAGGTTTTATGTCTCCTCTTATTACCTTGGGCTGTTCATCCATGTTTGGGATGGGCAGACTAGGTAGCAGGTGACAGGTGCTGTGCTAGGAGTTCTACGCTGAAGATGACGAAGACGAGCAGAAGGCTTTGCATATTAGTTTTCTTACTATATGTACTGGGTATCCGCTGCTATATTTGGTTGAGCGATTTGTAGTGAGGCTTTCATGTATAGATTTGTGTGGATGATTGTATAAAACTACTTTGATGCTTATATGATGATGTTCTGTTCTATGGAGCTTCACTATATTATATTTCTCTATTGTATTTTATCCATGCGCTGTGAGTTATGCGTTAGAGATTCTTTTGTTTTGTTTTACCCTGACCATCGTCCATGGCTGCCTGGCACACCTTTCAGCGCATTATTTCCTTGTTTTGGCGCAGGAGTCATGGGCGGTCGTCACAATTACCGTGCCTCGTCTTCGATTTACCATCGCTAGAGAGTGGTGCACCATGGTACTGTTCCGTTTCAAATCCATGCACGCATTTCTAAAAGTCGTACGGCACTGTTTCTCCATTTCGGACGGATGTTGCACCTTGTACTGCGGATTTTGCACCCCGTAGAAATCGATTATTCGGACGGCCATAGCTTCTGGCTCGTTTAGAGTTACGGGATCCATAACCTATTAAAACGAAGGCCACGGTGAGTTCTATGGCTTTGAAGCTTTCAGCCTTCAACGGATAGATTAATGCCCAAAAAGGACAACCCGAATCTCAATCGGGTCTCGTAAGTTTTTTACCCTTCGTTTTTTCGACACCGGATTTTTACGGTAAAACGGGATTACCATGCCTCGTCTTCGATTTAGCTTCGTTGGAGAGTGGTGCACCATGGTACTGTTCCGTTTCAAATCCATGCACGCATTTCTAAAAGTCATACGACACTGTTTCGCCATTTCGGACGGATGTTGCACCTTACACCGCGGATGTTGCACCCTGTAGATATCGATTATTCGGACGGTCATAACTTCTGGCTCGTTTAGAGTTACGGTGGCCAAAACCTGTCAAAACGAAGGCCACGGTGAGTTCTACAGCTTTGACAGCTTTCAGCCGTCAACGGATAGATTAATGCCAGAAAAGGACAACCCGAATCTCAATCGGGGTTCGTAAGTTTTTTACCCTTCGCTTTTTCAACACCGTATTTTTACGGTAAAACGGGATTACCGTGCCTCGTCTTCAATTACCAACGCTGGAGAGTGGTGCACCATGGTACTGTTCCGTTTCAAATCCATGCACGCATTTCTAAAAGTCGTACGGCACTGTTTCGCCATTTCGGACAGATGTTGCACCTTGCACCGCGGATGTTGCACCATGTAGATATCGATTATTCGGACGGCCATAACTTCTGGCTCGCTTAGAGTTACGGGAGCCATAACCTGTCAAAACGAAGGCCACGGTTAGTTCTACGGCTTTGACTGCTTTCAGCCGTAATGCCCGAAAAGGACAACCCGAATCTCAATCCGGTCTCGTAAGTTTTTTACCCTTCGTTTTTTCGTCACCGGATTTTAACGGTAAAACAGGATTACCCCGCGGCACTGTCCCATTTTACCCCATGGTACTGTTCCGTTTCAAATCCACGCACGCATTTCTAAAAGTCGTACGGCACTCTTTCGCCATTTCGGACGGATGTTGCACCTTACCCCGCGGATGTTGCACCATGTACATATCGATTATTCAGATGGCCATAACTTCTGGCTCGTTTAGAGTTACGGGATCCATAACCTGTCATAACGAAGGCCACAGTGAGTTCTACGGCTTTGACAGCTTTCAGCCATCAACGGATAGTTTAATGCCCGAAAAGGACAACCCGAATCTCAATCGGGTCTCGTAAGTTTTTTACCCTTCTTTTTTTCGACACCGGATCTTTACGGTAAAACGGGATTACCGTGCCTCGTCTTTGATTTACCATCGCTGGAGAGTGGTGCACCATGGGACTGTTCCGATTCAAATCCATGCACGCATTTCTAAAAGTCGTACGGCACTGTTTCGCCATTTCAGACGGATGTTGCACCTTGCACCGTGGATGTTGCACCCTGTAGATATCGATTATTCGGACCGCCATAACTTCTGGCTCGCTTAGAGTTACGGGAGCCATAACCTGTAAAAACGAAGACCATGGTGAGTTCTACGGCTTTGATCGCTTTCAGCCGTCAATGGATAGATTAATGCCCAAAAAGGACAACCCGAATCTCAATCGCGTCTCGTAAGTTTTTTACCCTTCGTTTTTTCGACACCATATTTTTACGGTTAAACAGGATTACCGTGCCTCATCTTCGATTTACCATCGCTAGAGAGTGGTGCACCATGGTTCTGTTCCGTTTCAAATCCATGCATGCATATCTAAAAGTCATACGACACTGTTTCGCCATTTCGGACGGATGTTGCACCTTGCACGGCGGATGTTGCACCCTGTAGATATCGATTTTTCGGACGGTCATAACTTCTGGCTCGTTTAGAGTTACGGGAACCATAACCTGTCAAAACGGAGGCCATAGTGATTTCTATGGCTTTGACAGCTTTCAGCCGTCAACGGATAGATTAATGCCCAAAAAGAACAACCTCGGGTATCGTAAGTTTTTTACCCTTCGTTTTTTCGACGCCGGATTTTAACGGTAAAACGGGATTATCGTGGCTCTTCTTCGATTTACCATCGCTGGAGAGTGGTGCACCATGGTACTGTTGCATTCCAAATCCTTGCACGTATTTCTGAAAGTCCTACGACACTGTTTCTCCATTTCGGACCGATGTCGCACCCTGTAGATATCGGTTATTCTGATGGCCATAACTTCTGGCTCATATAGAGTTACGGGAGCCATAACCTATCAAAACGAAGGCCACGGTGAGTTCTACGGCTTTGACCACTTTCAGCCATCAACGGATAGATTAATGCCCGAAAAGGATATCCCGAATCTCAATCGGGTCTCGTTAGTTTTTTACCCTTCGTTTTGTCGACACCGGATTTTAACGGTAAAACGGGATTACCGTGCCTCGTCTTCGATTTACCATCGTTAGAGAGTGGTACACCATGGTACTGTTCCGTTTCAAATCCATGCACGCATTTCTAAAAGTCATACGACACTGTTTCGCCATTTCGGATGGATGTTGCACCTTGCACCGCGGATGTTGCACCCTGTAGATATCGATTATTCGGACGGCCATAAACTTCTGGCTCGTTTAGAGTTACGGGAGCCATAACCTGTCAAAACGAAGGCCACAGAGAGTTCTACAGCTTTGACAGCTTTCAGCCGTCAACGGATAGATTAATTCGCAAAAAGGACAACCTGAATCTCAATCGGGGTTCGTAAGTTTTTTACCCTTTGCTTTTTCGACACCGGATTTTTACGGTAAAACCGGATTACTGTGCCTCGCCTTCAATTTACCATCGCTGGAGAGTGGTGCACCATGGTACTGTTCCGTTTCAAATCCATGCATGCATTTCTAAAAGTCGTACGGCACTATTTCTCCATTTCGGACGGATGTTGCACCTTGCACCGCGGATGTTGCACCCTGTAGATATCGATTTTTCGGACGGCCATAACTTCTGGCTCGTTTAGAGTTACGGGAGCCATAACCTTTCAAAACGAAGGCCATTGTGAGTTCTACGGCTTTGACCGCTTTCAGCCGTCAACGGATAGATTAATGCCCGAAAAGGACAACCCGAATCTCAATCCGGTCTCGTAAGTTTTTTACCCTTCGTTTTTTCGACACTGGATTTTAATGGTTAAACATGATTACCGTGGCTCGTCTTCGATTTACCTTCGCTGGAGAATGGTACACCATGGTACTGTTCCATTTCAAATCCATGCGCGCATTTCTAAAAGTCGTACGACACTGTTTTGCCATTTCGGACGGATGTTGCACCTTACCCCGCGGATGTTGCACCCTGTACATATCGATTATTCGGACGGCCATAACTTCTGGCTCGTTTAGAGTTACGGGAGCCATAACCTGTCAAAACGAAGGCCACGGTGAGTTCTACGGCTTTGACAGCTTTCAGCGATCAACGGATAGATTAATACCCGAAAAGGACAACCCGAATCTCAATCGGGTCGCGTAAGTTTTTTACCCTTCGTTTTTTCGACGCCGGATTTTAACGGTAAAACGGGATTACCGTGCCTCGTCTTCAATTTACCATCGCTGGAGAGTAGTGCACCATGGTACTGTTCCATTTCAAATCCATGCACGCATTTCTAAAAGTCGTACGGTACTGTTTTTCCATTTCGGACGGATGTTGCACATTGCACCGCGGATGTTGCACCCTGTAGATATCGATTATTCGGACGGGCATAACTTCTGGCTCGTTTAGAGTTACGGGAGCCATAACCTGTCAAAACGAAGGCCACGGTGAGTTCTACGGCTTTGACCGCTTTCAGCCGTTAATAGATAAATTAATGCCCAAAAAGGACAACCGAATCTCAATCGGGTCTCGTAAGTTTTTTACCCTTCGTTTTTTCGACACCGGATTTTTACGGTAAAACGGGATTACCGTGCTTCGTCTTCGATTTACCATTGCTGGAGAGTGGTGCACCATGGTACTGTTCCGTTTCAAATCCATGCACGCATTTCTAAAAGTCGTACGGCACTGTTTCGCCATTTCGGACGGATGTTGCACCTTGTATTGCGGATGTTGCACCCGGTAGATATCGATTATTCGGACGGTCATAACTTCTGGCTCGTTTAGAGTTACGGGAGCCATAACCTGTCAAAACGAAGGCCACGGTGAGTTCTATGGCTTTGACCACTTTCGGCCGTCAACGGATAGATTAATGCCCAAAAAGAACAACCCGAATCTCAATCGGGTCTCGTAAGTTATTTACCCTTCGTTTTTTCGACGTCGGATTTTAACGGTAAAATGGGATTACCGAGGCTCGTCTTCGATTTACCATCGCTGGAGAGTGGTGCACCTTGGTACTGTTCCATTGCAAATCCATGCACGCATTTCCAAAAGTCGTACGGCAATGTTTCGCCATTTCGGACGGATGTCACACCCTGTAGATATCGATTATTCGGACGGCCATAACTTCTGGCTCGTCTAGAGTTACGGGAGCCATAACCTATCAAAACGAAGGCCACGGTGAGTTCTACAGTTTTGACCACTTTCAGCCGTCAAGGATAGATTAATGCCCGAAAAGGACAACCCAAATCTCTATCGGGCCTCGTAAGTTTTTTACCTGTTATCCCGCTTTTTGGCAAAGCCGTGATATCAAAAGATTGGTCGAAAACGGGAAACAGTCCGTCTTAGAGATTGGTTATACATCACTTAGCTATGGATATCGATGAATTTTGCCCGAGTCCGGATCAGGCCACGATTGATAGGACACGACAAGAAAGGTTGTAGGAGCCATCATTTCAAGTTTCAAGTCAATCCGAGTTCGTATGCTCAAGATATGATGGATTCAGTGTGAAGAGAAATAGTCATTGTCCGGTTCGAAACCATGAATTTCGAACCCATCCTTTTCGAAACCATGCTGTTCGAAACCATCCACGCCCTCTCCTTCGAAACCACCTAGTTCGAACCCATCCACGCCCTTGCCTTCGAACCCATGATGTTCGAACCCATCAGCTAGTACCCAGCCTCGACTCCATCGCCTTCGACTCCATTACCTTCGAACCCACCACAGTAGCATACCTTCGAATCCACGACTTCACTCGGCCTCACATCCTCACTTCGAACCCATCGAATAACCCAATTCGAACCGATCAACTTCGAACCCATAAGAATTCCTGGATTCGAATGTCACGTTCGAAACCAAGAGTGCTTCCTATTTCGAATCCACCGAGTCAATTGGTTTGGAGGACGTGTTCGCCGTAGTTCACGGAGTCGAAGCGGTCCATTCGGAGATAAGTTAGGATCGATTCGAATATTGCGCGCCACGTCACTGCAAGCTCACGTGCACTGATGGATTCGAAGCGAAGGGTTCGAAATAATGGGTTCGAACGCCTCAGCCAACCGAAGGTGTCGATTTCGAACCGAGCATATCTCCTTAACCATAGATCCAAATGCAACCAAATTTTCACAGTATCTTCCATGTGAGGTAAAGATTGTTCCTGCCAAGTTTCAGCTCGATTGGACCATTTATTGATGGGTTCGAAATCACTTCGAACCGATGTCAGATCGAGACGAAACTTGGTGGGGTCGGTCGCGTGGGCCCACTCACGTGCCAGAAGGAGTCTCACGAAGTTTCAGCAAGATCTGGGCCTCCAACGCCTATAAATAGCACCCTGAAGCCTTCAGAAAAGGGGATCTTTCCGCCATTGAACGCCAAGACTCTGCCGGATTCAAGTTTAACCATCAGAATCGCTGTTGTATTCAGATTTCAAAGCAATTGTCGGCTGTAATCCATTGTAATCGATTTAATCAAGCAAAGCAATAAAGAGAAAACCTTCAAAGTGGACGTAGGCGCGAACGCTGAACCACTATAAATCCTGTGTTTGTGATTGTTGTTCGTGAATTATTGTGATTTGTTGATTAGAGCTGAATTATATACTGATTGTTGCTGAGTTCTGTGTTGAATATTATCGAATTGAACACGTAAACGGGTGCTTTCACGACCTTGGGTGTTTGTGACCAATTTTGGCGCAAACATTTTGGTGCTTTCACTGAGAACTGATTCAGGAAAAAGTTGATTTTGAAAATATAGGAGTTCAGATTTAGGAATTATGGCAAGACAATCGAGTAGGAGGCCAAGGACAGAGAGAAGCGAACCACACGGAAGCCAAGAGGCTTCCTCAGGAGCAAATCAACCATCGATATACATCACGAGGGACGAGATGGAAACTATGATGAAGAGGCAAGAGGAAATGATCCAGAGTTTACTTCGACAGATAGGACAGCTTGGGGCACAGAATAGAGAAGCCAATGGAGCCCAGAACGGAGCGGGACCATCCGGCATAGCACCAGAGCTAGGGGGCACACATATGGAGAATGTTGACCCAATCTTGGAAAGAGAAAGAGGAGCATCTGCGCAACCCGGTAGTAGTAGAGATGCGAACGCTCAGTCAAGGGGGCAGATCCCGGGGTTACCTCGTGAGCTCGGGGGGCAGGTTGGAAGTAGTGAACAAGGATTACATCTCGGAGACAACGACCGATTGGCAGAGATAGTTAGGAGAGCTTTGAGAGGCGGTATGGTGAACAAAGATTTGGAAGATGTCAATAGAAGTCCTTTTACTTCAGCAATCAGGCAAGCTAGGAACCCACCTGATTTCAAACTACCATCGTTGGATATGTATGACGGGAGAGCGGACCCCACGGTCCACCTGACAAAATATATGAGGCATATGGAAGTACTGGGGGCATCGGAGGAGGTTATGGCCCGGTGTTTTCCATTGTATTTGACAGATATCGCCGCACTATGGTTTAGACAGTTGGAGAACGGATCCATCGGTACATGGAATGGTTTAGTGGAGAGATTTATGAGACAATTCAGGGTTCATATTACCAGACCCAAGAACGTGATGACTCTGGCAACCCTAAAGCAAAAGGCTGGAGAGACCTTGAGAAGTTATCTAGCACGATTTAATGCTGCAGCAGCTTCAGTGGATAGAGCAGATCCATCCATGGTAGTAATGGCAGCCGTGTCCGGAATAGCTGACGGCACAGAGTTCAAAAATTCATTGACTAAAGATCCACCCGTAGATCTGGAGGAATTCTATCACGAAGCAGAAAAGTTTTTACGACTCGAAGATGCGAACGCCGAGAAAGAAGAAAGAGATGGGATAGAAATTTTTGCACTCAAAGACGCCCCTAGAAGGGACTCGGACAAGGATAAAGGTAAAAGAAAGATTGAGAATGACAGAGACAGATCAAAGCGGCAACGGAGGGAGCCGCGATTCACCACCTACGCTGAGTTGAGCGAGAGCTTGGAGCGAATTTACCAAGATACCAAAGAACAGATTCCGTATCGTAGGCCAATGCGAAGGGATCCTACCTCAGACGAAAGGAAATCAGATAAGTTCTGTGTATTCCATGAATTAAATGGTCATAACACTAACGATTGTAGGCACCTGAAGGATGAGGTGGAAGGGCATATCAGGAACGGTATGCTCCTTCAGTATGTAAGGAGGCGAGCTCCTGTGGCGGAACCAGAGCGACCACCATCCACGTCAGCTAGAGGCGATCCTGAATCAAGGCACCGTTTGGTTATCAACTGAATGAAATAACGATGAACAAGTCGTAAGCTTCCACTACCACAATTAAATCATTTACACATGCGCGAGATCGCGAACGATCTCCAGGCATGCTCTGAGTGATCACCGACCGTTTCGTAGTGGGAACTTACACTTTGACATCCATGCTTTACTTTCGTTTCATTTTGATTTGAACGTTTGGACTTTGTTTATCTGGACATTGTTTTTGGAACTCATCTGTTTGATAATTATTTGATTTTGATAACTCTGGAATGACTAAGCTACGCACACATGTATGGGGTCACGAACGATCCCTAGGTAAGCTCTGAGACGGCGATGAACCGCCCCTATAAACGATCCAGGAACTCACCCGAACGTGACCCTGGCATCGATAACACCAAGCCCTCCCGGGCACACACACAATTCGCCTCGAACGGCATCCGACCTCGAACGGTCACAATCCGCCACGAACGGCACCCGACTTCGAACAGTCATAACTCGCCTTACCTCAAATGGCTTGATCGCGAACGGTCGTCACTTGAGGTCCGAAACCCGACCGCGAACGGTCACAAATTCGCCTCGAACGGCACACGATCGCGAACGATCACCCTCCGCCTCGAACGGCACACGACCGCGAACGGTCACGAATTCGCCTCGAACGGCACACGATCGCGAACGATCACTTCCTGCCTCGAACGCCATCGATCGCGAACGGTCATGGCTCACTGATTATGAAATCCGACCTCGAACGGTCACCACTCGCCTTGAACGGCACTTGGTCGCGAACGATCATCATTTGCCACGAACGGCAGTCGACCGCGAACGGTCCCATCTCATCATTCGCCGCGAACGGCATCGACCGCGAACGGTCCTATTCCATCTTATGCCACGAACGGCACGGACCGCGAACGGTCCCGATTCACTTCAAGCAGCATGCGATCCCGAACGATCGAAGCATGCATTTGTACGCTCGACCGCGCACGGTCGCACTTCCCCTCGAATGGCTCGATCACGAACGATCGTCATTTGAAGTTGAGCGCTTGACCATGAACGGCCGCACTTCATCCCAAATGGCTCGATCCCGAACGATCGTCATTTGAGGACATATGAAACTATTGAGTTCTTTGCAGGTTGATAATCGGATACGAACATCCAACTCGAAGCATTACAAAACACACCTTCCTACCGCAAGGCATGTTTTGGGGGGCAAAATGTTATCCCGCTTTTTGGCAAAGCCGTGATATCAAAAGATTGGTCGAAAACGGGAAACAGTCCGTCTTAGAGATTGGTTATACATCACTTAGCTATGGATATCGATGAATTTTGCCCGAGTCCGGATCAGGCCACGATTGATAGGACACGACAAGAAAGGTTGTAGGAGCCATCATTTCAAGTTTCAAGTCAATCCGAGTTCGTATGCTCAAGATATGATGGATTCAGTGTGAAGAGAAATAGTCATTGTCCGGTTCGAAACCATGAATTTCGAACCCATCCTTTTCGAAACCATGCTGTTCGAAACCATCCACGCCCTCTCCTTCGAAACCACCTAGTTCGAACCCATCCACGCCCTTGCCTTCGAACCCATGATGTTCGAACCCATCAGCTAGTACCCAGCCTCGACTCCATCGCCTTCGACTCCATTACCTTCGAACCCACCACAGTAGCATACCTTCGAATCCACGACTTCACTCGGCCTCACATCCTCACTTCGAACCCATCGAATAACCCAATTCGAACCGATCAACTTCGAACCCATAAGAATTCCTGGATTCGAATGTCACGTTCGAAACCAAGAGTGCTTCCTATTTCGAATCCACCGAGTCAATTGGTTTGGAGGACGTGTTCGCCGTAGTTCACGGAGTCGAAGCGGTCCATTCGGAGATAAGTTAGGATCGATTCGAATATTGCGCGCCACGTCACTGCAAGCTCACGTGCACTGATGGATTCGAAGCGAAGGGTTCGAAATAATGGGTTCGAACGCCTCAGCCAACCGAAGGTGTCGATTTCGAACCGAGCATATCTCCTTAACCATAGATCCAAATGCAACCAAATTTTCACAGTATCTTCCATGTGAGGTAAAGATTGTTCCTGCCAAGTTTCAGCTCGATTGGACCATTTATTGATGGGTTCGAAATCACTTCGAACCGATGTCAGATCGAGACGAAACTTGGTGGGGTCGGTCGCGTGGGCCCACTCACGTGCCAGAAGGAGTCTCACGAAGTTTCAGCAAGATCTGGGCCTCCAACGCCTATAAATAGCACCCTGAAGCCTTCAGAAAAGGGGATCTTTCCGCCATTGAACGCCAAGACTCTGCCGGATTCAAGTTTAACCATCAGAATCGCTGTTGTATTCAGATTTCAAAGCAATTGTCGGCTGTAATCCATTGTAATCGATTTAATCAAGCAAAGCAATAAAGAGAAAACCTTCAAAGTGGACGTAGGCGCGAACGCCGAACCACTATAAATCCTGTGTTTGTGATTGTTGTTCGTGAATTATTGTGATTTGTTGATTAGAGCTGAATTATATACTGATTGTTGCTGAGTTCTGTGTTGAATATTATCGAATTGAACACGTAAACGGGTGCTTTCACGACCTTGGGTGTTTGTGACCAATTTTGGCGCAAACATTACCCTTCTTTTTTCGACACCGGATTTTAACGGTAAAACGGGATTACCGTGCCTCGTCTTCGATTTACCATCGCTGGAGAGTGGTGCACCATGGTACTGTTCCGTTTCAAAACCATACACGCATTTCTAAAAGTCATACGACACTGTTTCTCCATTTCGGGCGGATGTTGCACATTGCACCGCGGATATTGCACCCTGTAGATATCGATTATTCGGACGGCCATAACTTCTGGCTCGTTTAGAGTTACTGGAGCCATAACCTGTCAAAATGAAGGCCACGGTGAGTTCTCCGGCTTTGAAGCTTTCAGCCATCAACGGATAGATTAATGCCCAAAAAGGACAACCTGAATCTCAATCGGGTCTCGTAAGTTTTTTACCCTTCGTTTTTTCGACACCGGATTTTTACGGTTAAACGGGATTACCGTGCTCGTCTTCGATTTACCATCGTTGGAGAGTGGTGCACCATGGTACTGTTCCGTTTCAAATCCATGCACGCATTTCAAAAAGTCATACGACACTGTTTCGCCATTTCGGACGGATGTTGCACCTTGCACCGCGGATGTTGCACCCTGTAGATATCGATTATTCGGACGGCCATAACTTCTGGCTCGTTTAGAATTACGGGAGCCATAACCTGTCAAAACGAAGGCCACGGTGAGTTCTACAGCTATGACAGCTTTCATCCGTCAACGGATAGATTAATGCCCGAAAAGGACAACCCGAATCTCAATCGGGGTTCGTAAGTTTTTTACCCTTTGCTTTTTCGACACCAGATTTTTACGGTAAAACGGGATTACTGTGCCTCGCCTTCGATTTACCATCGCTAAAGAGTGGTGCACCGTGGTACTGTTCCGTTTCAAATCCATGCACGCATTTCTAAAAGTCGTACGACACTGTCTCGCCATTTCGGATGGATGTTGCACCTTGCACCGCGGATGTTGCACCCTGTAGATACCGATTATTCGGACGGCCATAACTTCTGGCTCGTTTAGAGTTACAGGAGCCATAACCTGTCAAAACGAAGGCCACGGTGAGTTCTACAGCTTTGACCGCTTCCAGCCGTCAACGGATAGATTAATGCATGAAAAGGACAACCCGAATGTCAATCATGTCTTGTAAGTTTTTTACCCTTTGTTTTTTCGACACCGGATTTTTACGGTAAAACGAGATTACCCTGTAGACACTGTCTCGTCTTCAAATCCATGCACGCATTTCTAAAAGTCGTACGACACTGTTTCGCCATTTCGGACGGATGTTGCACGTTACCCCGCGGATGTTGCACCCTGTACATATCGATTATTTGGAAGGCCATCACTTCTTGCTCGTTTAGAGTTATGGGAGCCATAACCTATCAAAATGAAGGCCACGGTGATTTCTACGGCTTTGACAGCTTTCAGCCATCAACGGATAGATTAGTGCCCGAAAAGGACAACCCGAATCTCAATCGGGTCTCGTAAGTTTTTTACCCTTCTTTTTTCGACACCGGATTTTTATGGTAAAACGGGATTACCGTGCCACGTCTTCGATTTACCATCGCTGGTGAGTGGTGCACAATGGTACTATTTCGTTTCAAATCCATGCACGCATTTCTAAAAGTCGTACGCCACTGTTTCGCCATTTCGGACGGATGTAGCACCTTGCACCGCGGATGTTGCACCACGTAGATATCGATTATTCGGACGGCCATAACTTCTGGCTCGTTTAGAGTTACGGAAGCCATAACCTGTCGAAATGAAGGCCACGGTGAGTTCTACGGCTTCGAAAGCTTTCATCCGTCAACGGATAGATTAATGCCCGAAAAGGACAACCCGAATCTCAATCGGGTCTCGTAAGTTTTTTACCCTTCCTTTTTTCGACATCGGATTTTTACGGTAAAACGGGATTACCGTGCCTCGTCTTCGATTTACCATCGCTGGAGAGTGGTGCACCATGGTACTATTCCATTTCAAATCCATGCACGCATTTCTAAAAGTCGTACGCCACTGTTTCGCCATTTCGGACGGATGTTGCACCTTGCACCGCGGATGTTGCACCCTGTACATATCGATTATTCGGACGGCCATAACTTTTGGCTCGTTTAGAGTAACGAGAGCCATAACCTGTCAAAACGAAGGCCACGGTGAGTTCTACGGCTTTGACAACTTTCAGCTGTCAACGGCTAGATTAATGCCCAAAAAGGACAACCCGAATCTCAATCGGGTCTCGTAAGTTTTTTACCCTTCGCTTTTTCGACACCGGTTTTTAACGGTAAAATGGGTTTACCATGGCTCGTCTTCGATTGACCATCGCTGGAGAGGGGTGCACCATGGTATCGTTCCATTTCAAATCCATGCACGCATTTCTAAAAGTCGTACGGCACAATTTCGCCATTTTGTACGGATGTTGCACTTTGCACCACGGATGTTGTGCCTTATAGATATCGATTATTCGGACGGCCATAACTTCTGGCTCGTTTAGAGTTATGGGAGCCAAAACCTGTCAAAACGAAGGCCACGGTGAGTTCTACGGCTTTGACCGCTTTCAGCCGTCAACGGATAGATTAATGCCCGAAAAGGACAAACCGAATCTCAATCGGGTCTCGTAAGTTTTTTACCCTTCGTTTTTTCGACACTGGATTTTTACGGTAAAACGGGATTACCGTTGCTCGTCTTCGATTTACCATCGCTGGAGAGTGGTGCACCATGGTACTGTTCCGTTTCAAATCCATGCATACATTTCTAAAAGTCGTACGACACTGTTTCGCAATTTCGGACGGATGTTGCACCTTGCACCGCGGATGTTGCACCCTGTAGATATCGATTATTCGGACGACCATAACTTCTGGCTCGTTTAGAGTTACGGGAGCCATAACCAGTCAAAACGAAGGCCACGGTGAGTTTTACGGTTTTGACCGCTTTCAGCCGTCAACGGATAGATTAATGCCCAAAAAGGACAACCCCGAATCTCAATCGGGCCTCGTAAGTTTTTTACTCTTCATTTTTTCGACACTGGATTTTTACGATAATATGGGATTACCGTGCCTCGTCTTCGATTTACCATCGCTGGAGAGTGGTGCACCATGGTACTGTTCCGTTTCAAATCCATGCACGCATTTCTAAAAGTCGTACGACACTGTTTCGACATTTCGGACGGATGTTGCACCTTGCACAGCGGATGTTGCACTCTGTAGATATCGATTATTCGGACGGTCATAACTTCTGGCTCGTTTAGAGTTACGGGAGCCAAAACCTGTCAAAACGAAGGCCATGGTGAGTTTTACGGTTTTGACAGCTTTCAGCCGTCAACGGATAGATTAATGCCCAAAAAGGACAACCCGAATCTCAATCGGGTCTCGTAAGTTTTTTACCCATCGTTTTTTCGACGTCGGATTTTAACGGTAAAAAGGTATTACCGTGGCTCGTCTTCGATTTACCAACGCTGGAGAGTGGTGCACCATGGTACTGTTCCGTTTCAAATCCATGCACGCATTTCTAAAAGTCATACGGCACTGTTTCGCCATTTCGGACGGATGTTGCACCTTGCACCGCTGATGTAGCACCCTGTAGATATCGATTATTCGGACGGTCATAACTTCTGGCTCGTTTAGAGTTACGGGAGCCATAACATGTCAAAAAGAAGGCCATGGTGAGTTATACGGCTTTGACATCTTTCAGCTGTCAACGGATAGATTAATGCCCAAAAAGGACAACCCGAATCTCAATCGGGTCTCGTAAGTTTTTTACCCTTCGTTTATTCGACACCGGATTTTAACGGTAAAACGGGATTACCGTAGCTCGTCTTCGATTGTCCTTCGCTGGAGAGGGGTGCACCATGGTCCCGTTCCATTTCAAATCCATGCACGCATTTCTAAAAGTCGTACGACACAATTTCGCCATTTCGGACGGATGTTGCACCTTGCACCGCGGATGTTGTACCCTGTAGATATCGATTATTCGGACGGCCATAACTTCTGGCTCGTTTAGAGTTACGGGAGCCATAACCTGTCAAAACGAAGGCCACGGTGAGTTCTACGGCTTTGACCACTTTCAGCCGTCAACGGATAGATTAATACCCGAAAAGGACAACCCGAATCTCAATCGGGTCTCATAAGTTTTTTACCCTTCGTTTTTTCGACCCTGGATTTTTACGGTAAAACGGGATTACCGTGGCTCGTCTTCGATTTACCATCACTGGAGAGTGGTGCACCATGGTACTGTTCCGTTTCAAATCCATGCATGCATTTCTAAAAGTCGTACGGCACTGTTTCGCCATTTCGGACGGATGTTGCAGCTTGCACCGCGGATGTTGCACCCTGTAGATATCGATTATTCGGACGGCCATAACTTCTGGCTCGTTTAGAGTTACGGGAACCATAACCTTTCAAAACGAAGGCCACGGTGAGTTTTACGGCTTTGAATGCTTTCAGCCGTCAACGGATAGATTAATGCCCAAAAAGGACAACCCGAATCTCAATCGGGCCTCGTATGTTTTTTACCCTTCGTATTTTCGACACCGGATTTTTACGGTAAAACGGGATTACCGTGCCTCGTCTTCGATTTACCATCGCTGGAGAGTGGTGTACCGTGGTACTGTTCCTTTTCAAATCCATGCACGCATTTCTAAAAGTCGTAAGGCACTGTTTCGCCATTTCGGACGGATGTTGCACCTTGCACCGCGGATGTTGCACCCTGTAGATATCGATTATTTGGACGGTCATAACTTCTGGCTCGTTTAGAGTTACGGGAGCCATAACCTATCAAAACTAAGGCCACGGTGAGTTCTACAGCTTTGACAGCTTTCAGCCGTCAGCGGATAGACTAATGCCCGAAAAGGACAACCCGAATCTCAATCGGGTCTCGTAAGTTTTTTACCCTTCGTTTGTTCGACACCGGATCTTTACGGTAAAACAGGATTACCGTGGCTCGTCTTCGATTTACCATCGCTGGAGAGTGGTGCATCATGGTACTGTTCCGTTTCAAATCCATGCATGCATTTCTAAAAGTCGTATGGCACTGTTTCGCCATTTCGGACGGATGTTGCACCTTGCACCGCGGATGTTGCACCCTGTAGATATCGATTATTCGGACGACCATAAGTTCTGGCTCGTTTAGAGTTACGGGAGCCATAAACTGTCAAAACGAAGGCCACGGTGAGTTTTACGGCTTTGACCGCTTTCAGCCGTCAACGGATAGATTAATGCCCAAAAAGGACAACCCGAATCTCAATCGGGTCTCATAAGTTTTTTACCCTTCGTTTTTTCGACACCGGATTTTTACGGTAAAGTGGGATTACCGTGCCTCGTCTTCAATTACCATCGCTGGAGAGTGGGGCACCATGGTACTGTTCCATTTCAAATCCATGCATGCATTTCTAAAAGTCGTACGGCACTGTTTCGCCATTTCGGACGGATGTTGCACCTTGCACCGTGGATGTTGCACCCTGTAGATATTGATTATTCGGATGATCATAACTTCTGGCTCGTTTAGAGTTACGGGAGCCATAACCTGTCAAAACAAAGGCCACGGTGAGTTCTACGGCTTTGGCAGCTTTCAGCCGTCAACGGATAGATTAATGCCCAAAAAGGACAACCCGAATCTCAATCGGGTCTCGTAAGTTTTTTACCCTTCGTTTTTTCGACACCGGATTTTAACGGTAAAACGGGATTACCGTGGCTCGTCTTCGATTTACCATCGCTGGAGAGTGGTGCACCATGGTACCGCTCCAATTCAAATCCATGCACGTATTTCTAAAAGTCGTACGGCACAATTTCGCCATTTCGGACGGATGTTGCACCTTGCACCGCGGATGTTGCACCCTGTAGATATCAATTATTCGGACGGCCATAACTTCTGGCTCGTTTAGAGTTACGGGAGCCATAACCTGTCAAAAAAAAGGCCACAGTGAGTTCTACGGCTTTGACCGCTTTCAGCCGTCAAAGGATAGATTAATGTCCGAAAAGTACAACCCGAATCTCAATCCGGTCTCGTAAGTTTTTTCCCTTCGTTTTTTCGACACCGGATTTTAACGGTAAAACGGGATTACCGTGGCTCGTCTTCGATTTACCATCGCTGGAGAGGGGTGTACCATGGTACCGTTCCATTTCAAATCCATGCACGCATTTCTAAAAGTCGTACGGCACAATTTCGCCATTTCGGACGGTTGTTGCACCTTGCACCGCGGATGTTGCACCATGTAGATATCGATTATTCGGACGGCCATAACTTCTGGCTCGTTTAGAGTTACGGGAGCCATAACCTGTCAAAAAAAAGGCCATGGTGAGTTCTAAGCCTTTGACCGCTTTCAGCCGTCAAAGGATAAATTAATGTCCGAAAATGACAACCCGAATCTCAATCCGGTCTCGTAAGTTTTTTCCCTTCATTTTTTCGACACTGGATTTTTACGGTAAAACGGGATTACCGTGGCTCGTCTTCCATTTACCGTCGCTGGAGAGTGGTGCACCATGGTACTGTTCCGTTTCAAAACCATGCACGCATTTCTAAAAGTCGTATGGCACTGTTTCGCCATTTCGGACGGATGTTGCACCTTGCACCGCGGATGTTGCACCCTATAGATATCGATTATTCGGACGGCAATAACTTCTGGCTCGTTTACAATTACGGGAGCCATAACCTGTCAAAACGAAGGCCATGGTGAGTTTTACGGATTTGACCGCTTACAGCCGTCAACGGATAGATTAATGCCAAAAAAGGACAACCCGAATCTTAATCGGGCCTCGTAAGTTTTTTACCCTTCGTTTTTTCGACACTGGATTTTTACGTTAAAACGGGATTGCCGTGGCTCGTCTTTGATTTACCATCGCTGGAGAGTGGTGCACCGTGGTACTGTTCCGTTTAAAATCCATGCATGCATTTCTGAAAGTCGTACGACACTGTTTCGCCATTTCGGACGGATGTTGCACCTTGCACCGCGGATGTTGCACCCTGTAGATATCGAATTTTTGGATGGTCATAACTTCTGGCTTGTTTAGAGTTACGAGAGCCATAACCTGTCAAAACGAAGGCCACGGCGATTTCTACGGCTTTGGCAGCTTTCAGCCGTCAACGGATAGATTAATGCCCAAAAAGGACAACCCGAATCTCAATCGGGTCTCGTAAGTTTTTTACCCTTCGTTTTTTCGACACCGGATTTTAACAGTAAAACGGGATTACCGTGGCTCGTCTTCGATTTACCATCGCTGGAGAGGGGTGCACCATGGTACCGTTCCTTTCAAATCCATGCACGCATTTCTAAAAGTCGTACGGCACAATTTCGCCATTTCGGACGGATGTTGCACCTTGCACTGCGGATGTTGCACCCTTTAGGTATCGATTATTCGTACGGCCATAACTTCTGGCTCGTTTAGAGTTACGGGAGCCAAAACCCGTCAAAACGAAGGCCACGGTGAGTTTTACGGCTTTGACCTCTTTCAGTAGTCAATGGATAGATTAATGTCCGAAAAGCACAACCCGAATCTCAATCGGTTCTCGTAAGTTTTTTACCCTTCGTTTTTTCGACATCGGATTTTTAAGGTAAAACGGGATTACCGTGGCTCGTCTTCGATTTACCATCGCTGGAGAGTGGTGCACCATGGTACTGTTCCGTTTCAAATCCATGCATGCATTTCTAAAAGTCGTACGGCACTGTTTCGCCATTTCGGACGGATGTTGCACCTGCACCGCGGATGTTGCACCCTGTAGACATCGATTATTCGGACGGCCATAACTTCTGGCTCGTTTAGAGTTACGGGAGCCATAACCTGTCAAAACGAAGACCACGGGAGTTTTACGGCTTTGACCGCTTTCAGTAGTCAATGGATAGATTAATGCCAAAAAAGGACAACCCGAATCTCAATCGGTCCTCGTAAGTTTTTTACCCTTCGTTTTTTCGACACCGGATTTTTACGGTAAAACGGGATTATCGTGCCTCGTCTTCGATTTACCATCGCTGGAGAGTGGTGCACCATGGTACTGTTCCGTTTCAAATCCATGCATGCATTTCTAAAAGTCGTACGGCACTGTTTCGCCATTTAGGACGGATGTTGCACCTTGCACCGCGGATGTTGCACCCTGTAGATATCGATTATTCGGACGGTCATAACTTCTGGCTCGTTTAGAGTTACGGGAGCCATAACCTGTCAAAACGAAGGCCACGGTGAGTTTTACGGCTTTGACCGCTTTCAGCAGTCAATGGATAGATTAATGTCCGAAAAGGACAACCCGAATCTCAATCGGGTCTCGTAAGTTTTTTACCCTTCGTTTTTTCGACATCGGATTTTTACGGTAAAACGGGATTACCGTGGCTCATCTTCGATTTACCATCGCTGGAGAGTGGTGCACCATGGTACTGTTCCATTTCAAATCCATGCACGCATTTCTAAAAGTAATACGGCACTGTTTCTCCATTTCGGACGGATGTTGCACCTGCACCGCGGATGTTGCACCCTGTAGAAATCGATTATTCGGACAGCCATAACTTCTGGCTCGTTTAGAGTTACGGGAGCCATAACCTGTCAAAACGAAGGCCACGGGAGTTTTACGGCTTTGACCGCTTTCAGCCGTCAACGGATAGATTAATGCCAAAAAAGGACAACCCGAATCTCAATCGGTCCTCATAAGTTTTTTACCCTTCGTTTTTTCGACACCGGATTTTTACGGTAAAACGGGATTATCGTGCCTCGTCTTCGATTTACCATCGCTGGAGAGTGGAGCACCATGGTACTGTTCCGTTTCGAATCCATGCACGCATTTCTAAAAGTCGTACGGCACTGTTTCGCCATTTAGGACGGATGTTGCACCTTGCACCGCGGATGTTGCACCCTGTAGATATCGATTATTCGGACGGTCATAACTTCTGGCTCCTTTAGAGTTACGGGAGCTATAACTTGTCGAAACGAATGCCACCGTGAGTTCTACGGCTTTGACAGCTTTCAGCCGTCAACGGATAGATTAATGCCCAAAAAGGACAATCCGAATCTCAATCGGTTCTCGTAAGTTTTTTACCCATCGTTTTTTCGACGCCGGATTTTAACGGTAAAACGGGATTACCGTCGCTCATCTTCGATTTTCCATTGCTGGAGAGTGGTGCACCATGGCACTGTTCCGTGTCAAATCCATGCACGCATTTCTAAAAGTCGTACGGCACTGTTTCGCCATTTCGGACGAATGTTGCAACTTGCACCGCGGACGTTGCACCCTGTAGATATCGATTATTCGGACGGCCATAACTTCTGGCTCGTTTAGAGTTACGGGAGCCATAACCTGTCAAAAGGAAGGCCACGGTGAGTTCTACCGCTTTGACAGCTTTCGACCGTCAATGGATAGAATAATGCCCGAAAAGGACAAGCCGAATCTTAATCGGGTCTCGTAAGTTTTTTACCCTTTGTTTTTTCGACACCGTATTTTTACGGTAAAACGGGATTGTCGTGGCTCGTCTTCGATTTACCATCGCTGGAGAGTGGTGCACCATGGTACTATTCCATTTCAAATCCATGCAGGCATTTCTAAAAGTCGTACGGCACTGTTTCGCCAATTCGGACGGATGTTGCACCTTGCACCGCGGATGTTGCACCCTGTAGATATCGATTATTCGGACGACCATAACTTCTGGCTCGTTTAGAGTTACGAGAGCCATAACCTGTCAAAAGGAAGGCCGCGGTGAGTTCTACGGCTTTGACCGCTTTCAGCCGTCAACGGATAGATTAATGCCCGAAAAGAACAACCTAAATCTCAATCGGGTCTCGTAAGTTTTTTACCCTTCGTTTTTTCGACACCGGATTTTTACGGTAAAACGGGATTACCGTGGCTCGTCTTCGATTTACCATCGCTGGAGAGTGGTGCACCATGGTACTGTTCCGTTTCAAATCCATGCATGCATTTCTAAAAGTCGTACGGCACTGTTTCGCCATTTCGGACGGATGTTGCACCTTGCACCGCGGATGTTGCACCCTGTAGATATCGATTATTCGGACGGCCATAACTTTTGGCTCGTTTAGAGTTACGGGAGCCATAACCTGTCAAAACGAAGGTCACGGTGAGTTCTGCGGCTTTGACCACTTTCAGCCGTCAAAGGATAGATTAATGCTCGAAAAGGACAACCCTAATCTCAATCGGGTCTCGTTAGTTTCTTACCCTTCGTTTTTTCGCCACCGGATTTTTACGGTAAAACGGGATTACCGCGGCTCGCCTTCGATTTACCATCGCTGGAGAGTGGTGCACCATGGTACTGTTCCGTTTCAAATCCATGCACGCATTTCTAAAAGCCGTAAGACACAATTTCGCCATTTCGGACGGATGTTGCATCCTGTAGATATCGATTATTCGGACGACCATAATTTCTGGCTCGTTTAGAGTTACGGGAGCCATAACCTGTCAAAACGAAGGCCACGGTGAGTTCTACGGCTATGACCGCTTTCAGCCGTCAACGGATAGATTAATGCCCGAAAAGGACAACCCGAATCTCAATCGGGTCTCGTAAGTTTTTTACCCTTCGTTTTTTCGACACCGGATTTTTACGGTAAAACAGGATTACCTGGCTCATCATCGATTTACCATCGCTGGAGAGTGGTGCACCATGGTACTGTTTCGTTTCAAATCCATGCATGCATTTCTAAAAGTCATACGGCACTGTTTCGCCATTTCGGATGGATGTTGCACCTTGCACCGCGGATGTTGCACCGTGTAGATATCGATTATTCGGACGGCCATAACTTCTGGCTCATTTAGAGTTACGGGAGCCATAACCTGTCAAAACGAAGGCCACGGTGAGTTTTACGGCTTTGACCGCTTTCAGCCGTCAATGGATAGATTAATGCCCAAAAAGAACAACCCGAATCTCAATCGGGCCTCGTAAGTTTTTTACCCTTCGTTTTTCGACACCGGATTTTTACGGTAAAACGGGATTACCGTGCCTTGTCTTCGATTTACCATTGCTGGAGAGTGGTGCACCATGGCACTATATCGTTTCAAATCCATGCACGCATTTCTAAAAGTCGTACGGCACTGTTTCGCCATTTCGGACGGATGTTGCACCTTGCACCGCGGATGTTGCACCCTATAGATATCGATTATATAGCTCGTTTAGAGTTACGGGAGCCATAACCTGTTAAAACGAAGGCCACGGTGAGTTCTACGGCTTTGACAGCTTTCAGCCGTCAGTGGATAGATTAATGCCCAAAAAGGACAACCCGAATCTCAATCGGGTCTCGTAAGTTTTTTACCCATCGTTTTTTCGACGCCGGATTTTAACGGTAAAACGGGATTACCGTGGCTCGTCTTCGATTTACCATCGCTGGAGAGTGATGCACCATGTTACTGTTCCGTTTCAAATCCATGCACGCATTTCTAAAAGTCGTACGGCATTGTTTCGCCATTTCGGACGGATGTTGCACCTTGCACCACGGACGTTGAACCCTGTAGATATCGATTATTCGGACGGTCGTAACTTCTGGCTCGTTTAGAGTTACGGGAGCAATAACCTGTCAAAACGAAGGCCACGGTGAGTTCTACGGCTTTGACTGCTTTCATCCATCAACGGATAGATTAATGTCCGAAAAAGACAACCCGAATCTCAATGGGTCTCGCAAGTTTTTTACCCTTCGTTTTTTCGACGCCGGATTTTAACGGTAAAACGGGATTACCGTGGCTCGTCTTCGATTTACCATTGCTGGAGAGTGGTGCACCATGGTACTTTTCCGTTCAAATCCATACACGCATTTCTAAAAGTCGTAAGGCACTGTTTCGCCATTTCGGACGGATGTTGCACCTTGCACCGCGGACGTTGCACCATGTAGATATCAATTATTCGGACGGCCATAACTTCTGGCTCCTTTAGAGTTACGGGATCCATAACCTGTGAAAACGAAGGCCATGGTGAGTTCTACGGCTTTGACCGCTTTCAGCCGTCAACGGATAGATTAATGCCCGAAAAGGACAACCCGAATCTCAATCGGGTCTCGTAAGTTTTTTACCCTTCGTTTTTTCGACGCCGGATTTTAACGGTAAAACTGGATTACCGTGGCTCGTCTTCGATTTAACATTGCTGGAGAGTGGTGCACCATGGGACTGTTCCGTTTCAAATCCATGCATGCATTTCTAAAAGTCGTACGGCACTGTATCGCCATTTCGGACGGATGTTGCACCTTGCACCGTGGATGTTGCACCCTGTAGATATCGATTATTCGGACGGCCATAACTTCTGGCTCGTTTAGATTTACGGGAGCCATAACCTGTCAAAACGAAGGCCACGGTGTGTTTTACGGCTTTGACCGCTTTCAGCCGTCAACGGATAGATTAATGCCCAAAAAGGACAACCCGAAACTCAATCGGGCCTCGTAAGTTTTTACCCTTCATTTTTTCGACTCCGGATTTTTACGGTAAAACGGGATTACCGTGCCTCGTCTTCGATTTACCATCGCTGGAGAGTGGTGCACCATGGAACTGTTCCGTTTCAAATCCATGCACGCATTTCTAAAAGTCGTACGGCACTGTTTCGCCATTTCGGACGGATGTTGCACCTTGCACCGCGGATGTTGCACCGTGTAGATATCGATTATTCGGACGGCAATAATTTCTGTCTCGTTTAGAGTTACGGGGGCCATAACCTGACAAAACGAAGGCCACGGTGAGTTCTACGGCTTTGACAGCTTTTAGCCGTCAATGGATAGATTAATGCCCAAAAAGGACAACCCGAATCTCAATCGGGTCTCGTAAGTTTTTTACGCATCGTTTTTTCGACGCCGAATTTTAACGGTAAAACGGGATTACCGTGGCTCGTCTTCGATTTACCATTGCTGGAGAGTGATGCACCATGGTACTGTTCCGTTTCAAATCCATGCAGGCATTTCTAAAAGTCCTACGACACTGTTTCTCCATTTCGGACGGATGTTGCACCTTGCACCGCGGACGTTGCACCCTGTAGATATCGATTATTCGGACAGCCGTAACTTCTGGCTCGTTTAGAGTTACGAGAGCCATAACCTGTCAAAACGAAGGCCACGGTGAGTTCTACGGCTTTGACCGCTTTCAGCCGTCAACGGATAGATTAATGCCCGAAAAGGACAACCCGAATCTCAATCGGGTCTCGTAAGTTTTTTACCCTTCGTTTTTTCGACACCGGATTTTTACGGTAAAACGGGATTACCGTGGCTCGTCTTCGATTTACCATCGCTGGAGAGTGTTGCACCATGGTACTGTTCCGTTTCAAATCCATGCACGCATTTCTAAAAGTCGTACGACACAATTTCGCCATTTCGGACGGATGTCGCACCTTGCACCGCGGATGTTGCATCCTGTAGATATCGATTATTCAGACGGCCATGATTCTGGCTCGTTTATAATTACGGGAGCCATTACCTGTCAAGACGAAGGCCACGGTGAGTTCTACGGCTTTGACCACTTTCAGCCATCAACGGATAGATTAATGCCCAAAAAGGACAACCCGAATCTCAATCGGGTCTCGTAAGTTTTTTATCCATCGTTTTTTCGACGCCGGATTTTAACGGTAAAACGGGATTACCGTGGCTCGTCTTCAATTTACCATCGCTGGAGAGTGGTGCACCATGGTACTGTTCCGTTTCAAATCCATGCGCGCATTTCTAAAAGTCGTACGACACTATTTTGCCATTTCGGACGGATGTTGCACCTTGCACCGCGGACGTTGCACTCTGTAGATATCGATTATTCGGACGGCCGTAACTTCTGGCTCGTTTAGAGTTACGGGAGCCATAACCTGTCAAAACGAAGGCCACGGTGAGTTCTACAGCTTTGACCGCTTTCAGCCATCAACGGATAGATTAATGCCCAAAAAGGACAACCCGAATCTCAATCGGGTCTCATAAGTTTTTTACCCATCGTTTTTTCGACGCCGGATTTTAACCGTAAAACGGGATTACCGTGGCTCGTCTTCGATTTACCATCGCTGGAGAGTGGTGCACCATGGTACTGTTCCGTTTCAAATCCATGCACGAATTTCTAAAAGTCGTACGACACTGTTTCGCCATTTCGGACGGATGTTGCACCTTGCACCGCGGATGTTGCACCCTGTAGATATCGATTATTCGGACGGCCATAACTTCTGGCTTGTTTAGAGTTACGGGAGCCATAACCTGTCAAAACCAAGGCCACGGTGAGTTCTACGGCTTTGACCGCTTTCAGCCGTCAACGGATAGACTAATGCCCGAAAAGGACAACCTTAATCTCAATCGGGTCTCGTAAGTTTTTTACCCTTCGTTTTTTCGACACCGGATTTTTACGGTAAAACGAGATTACCGTGGCTCTTCTTCGATTTACCATCGCTGGAGAGTGGTGCAACATGGTACTATTCCGTTTCAAATCCATGCATGCATTTCCAAAAGTTGTACGGCACTGTTTCGCCATTTCGGACGGATGTTGCACCTTGCACCGCGGATGTTGCACCCTGTAGATATCGATTATTCGGACGGCCATAACTACTGGCTCGTTTAGAGTTACGGGAGCCATAACCTGTCAAAACGAAGGCCACGGTGAGTTCTACGGCTTTGACCACTTTCAGCCGTCAACAGATAGATTAATGCCCGAAAAGGACAACCCTAATCTCAATCGGGTCTCGTAAGTTTTTTACCCTTCGTTTTTTCGACACCGGATTTTTACGGTAAAACAGGATTACCGCGGCTCGTCTTCGATATACCATCGCTGGAGAGTGGTGCACCATGGTACTGTTCCGTTTCAAATCCATGCACGCATTTCTAAAAGTCGTACGGCTCAATTTTGCCATTTCGGACGGACGTTGCACCTAGCACCGCGGATGTTGCACCCTGTAGATATCGATTATTCAGACGGCCATAACTTCTGGATAGTTTAGAGTTATGGGAGCCATAACCTGTCAAAACGAAGGCCACGGTGTGTTCTACGGCTTTGACCACTTTCAGCCATCAACGGATAGATTAATGCCCGAAAAGGACAGCCCGAATCTCGATCGGGTCTCGTAAGTTTTTTACCCTTCGTTTTTTCGACACCGGATTTTTACGGTAAAACGGGATTACCGTGGCTCGTCTTCGATTTACCATCGCTGGAGAGTGGTGCACCATGGTACTGTTCTGTTTCAAATCCATGCACGCATTTCTAAATGTCGTACGGCACTGTTTTTCCATTTCGGACGGATGTTGCACCTTGCAC
Organism: Allium cepa; assembly: GCA_030765085.1. Lineage (NCBI taxonomy): Eukaryota > Viridiplantae > Streptophyta > Magnoliopsida > Asparagales > Amaryllidaceae > Allium > Allium cepa. The sequence goes on from CM060930.1 coordinate 250,652,108, forward strand.
CGTGGATGTTGCACCCTGTAGATATCGATTATTCGGACAGCCATAACTTCTGGCTCGTTTAGAGTTACGGGAGCCATAACCTGTCAAAACGAAGGCCACGGTGAGTTCTACCGCTTTGACAGCTTTCAGCCGTCAATGGATAGAATAATGCCCGAAAAGGACAACCCGAATCTCAATCGGGTCTCGTAAGTTTTTTACCCTTTGTTTTTTCGACACCGTATTTTTACGGTAAAACGGGATTGCCGTGGCTCGTCTTCCATTTACCATCGCTGGAGAGTGGTGCACCATGGTACTATTCCGTTTCAAATCCATGCAGGCATTTCTAAAAGTCGTACGGCACTGTTTCGCCATTTCGGACGGATGTTGCACCTTGCACCACGGATGTTGCACCCTGTAGATATCGATTATTCAGACGACCATAACTTCTGGCTCGTTTAGAGTTACGATAGCCATAACCTGTCAAAACGAAGGCCGCGGTGAGTTCTACGGCTTTGACCGCTTTCAGCCGCCAACGGATAGATCAATGCCCGAAAAGAACAACCTGAATCTCAATCGGGTCTCGTAAGTTTTTTACCCTTCGTTTTTTCGACACCGGATTTTTACGGTAAAACGGGATTACCGTGGCTCGTCTTCGATTTACCATCGCTGGAGAGTGGTGCACCATGGTACTGTTCCGTTTAAAATCCATGCATGCATTTCTAAAAGTCGTACGGCACTGTTTCGCCATTTCGGACGGATGTTGCACCTTGCACCGCGGATGTTGCACCCTGTAGATATCGATTATTCGGACGGCCATAACTTCTGGCTCGTTTAGAGTTACGGGAGCCATAACCTGTCAAAACGAAGGCCACGGTGAGTTCTACGGCTTTGACCACTTTCAGCCGTCAAAGGATAGATTGATGCCCGAAAAGGACAACCCTAATCTCAATCGGGTCTCGTAAGTTTCTTACCCTTCGTTTTTTCGCCACCGGATTTTTACGGTAAAACGGGATTACCGTGGCTCGTCTTCGATTTACCATCGCTGGAGAGTGGTGCACCATGGTACTGTTCCGTTTCAAATCCATGCACGCATTTCTAAAAGTCGTACAACACAATTTCGCCATTTCGGACGGATGTTGCACCTTGCACCGCGGATGTTGCTTCCTGTAGATATCGATTATTCGGACGACCATAATTTCTGGCTCGTTTAGAGTTACGGGAGCCAAAACCTGTCAAAACGAAGGCCACGGTGAGTTCTACGGCTTTGACTGCTTTCCGCCGTCAACGGATAGATTAATGCCCGAAAAGGACAACCCAAATCTCAATCGGGTCTCGTAAGTTCTTTACCCTTCGTTTTTTCGACACCGGATTTTTACGGTAAAACGGGATTACCTGGCTCATCTTCGATTTACCATCGCTGGAGAGTGGTGCCCCATGGTACTGTTCCGTTTCAAATCCATGCATGCATTTCCAAAAGTCGTACGGCACTGTTTCGCCATTTCTGACGGATGTTGCACCTTGCACCGCGGATGTTGCACCGTGTAGATATCGATTATTCGGACGGCCATAACTTCTGGCTCATTAGAGTTACGGGAGCCATAACCTGTCAAAACGAAGGCCACGGTGAGTTTTACGGCTTTGACCGCTTTTAGCCGTCAACGGATAGATTAATGCCCAAAAAGAACAACCAGAATCTCAATCGGGCCTCGTTAGTTTTTTACCCTTCGTTTTTCGACACCGGATTTTTACGGTAAAACGGGATTACCGTGCCTTGTCTTCGATTTACCATTGCTGGAGAGTGGTACACCATGGCACTGTTTCGTTTCAAATCCATGCATGCATTTCTAAAAGTCGTACGGCACTGTTTCGCCATTTCGGACGGATGTTGCACCTTGCACCGCGGATGTTGCACCCTGTAGATATCGATTATTCGGACGGTCATAACTTCTAGCTCGTTTAGAGTTACGGGAGCCATAACCTGTCAAAACGAAGGCCACGGTGAGTTCTACGGCTTTGACAGCTTTCAGCCGTCAATGGATAGATTAATGCCCAAAAAGGACAACCCGAGTCTCAATCGGGTCTCGTAAGTTTTTTACCCATCGTTTTTTCGACGCCGGATTTTAACGGTAAAACGGGATTACCGTGGCTCGTCTTCCATTTACCATCGCTGGAGAGTGATGCACCATGTTACTGTTCCGTTTCAAATCCATGCACGCATTTCTAAAAGTCGTACGGCATTGTTTCGCCATTTCGGACGGATGTTGCACCTTGCACCACGGACGTTGCACCCTGTAGATATCGATTATTCGGACGGTCGTAACTTCTGGCTCGTTTAGAGTTACGGGAGCAATAGCTTGTCAAAACGAAGGCCACAGTGAGTTCTACGGCTTTAACTACTTTCGTCCATCAACGGATAGATTAATGCCCGAAAAAGACAACCCGAATCTCAATCGGGTCTCGTAAGTTTTTTACCCTTCGTTTTTTCGACGCCGGATTTTAACGGTAAAACGGGATTACCATGGCTCATCTTCGATTTACCATCGCTGGAGTGTGGTGCACCATGGTACTGTTCCGTTCAAATCCATGCACGCATTTCTAAAAGTATTAAGGCACTGTTTCGCCATTTCGGACGGATGTTGCACCTTGCACCGCGGACGTTGCACCATGTAGATATCAATTATTCGGACGGCCATAACTTCTGGCTCGTTTAGAGTTACGGGATCCATAACCTGTGAAAACGAAGGCCACGGTGAGTTCTACGGCTTTGATAGCTTTCAAGCGTCAACGGATAGATTAATGCCCGAAAAGGACAACCCGAATCTCAATCGGGTCTCGTAAGTTTTTTACCCTTCGTTTTTTCGACGCCGGATTTTAACGGTAAAACTGGATTACCGTGGCTCGTCTTCGATTTACCATCGCTGGAGAGTGGTGCACCATGGTACTGTTCCGTTTCAAATCCATGCATGCATTTCTAAAAGTCGTACGGCACTGTTTCGCCATTTCGGACGGATGTTGCACCTTGCACCGTGGATGTTGCACCCTGTAGATATCGATTATTCGGACGGCCATAACTTCTGGCTCGTTTAGATTTACGGGAGCCATAACCTGTCAAAACGAAGGCCACGGTGTGTTTTACGGCTTTGACCGCTTTCAGCCGTCAACGGATAGATTAATGCCCAAAAAGGACAACCCGAATCTCTATCGGGCCTCGACAGTTTTTACCCTTCATTTTTTCGACTCCGGATTTTTACGGTAAAACGGGATTACCGTGCCTCGTCTTCGATTTACCATCGCTGGAGAGTGGTGCACCATGGCACTGTTCCGTTTCAAATCCATGCACGCATTTCTAAAAGTCATACGGCGCTGTTTCTCCATTTCGAACGGATGTTGCACCTTGCACCGCCGATGTTGCACCTTGTAGATATCGATTATTCGGACGACAATAACTTCTGGCTCGTTTAGAGTTACGGGGGCCATAACCTGTCAAAACGAAGGCCACGGTGAGTTCTACGGCTTTGACAGCTTTTAGCCGTCAAAGGATAGATTAATGCCCAAAAAGGACAACCCGAATCTCAATCGGGTCTCGTAAGTTTTTTACGCATCGTTTTTTCGACGCCGGATTTTAACGGTAAAACGGGATTACCGTGGCTCGTCTTCGATTTACCATCACTGGAGAGTGGTGCACCATGGTACTGTTCCGTTTCAAATCCATGCAAGCATTTCTAAAAGTCGTACGACACTGTTTCGCCATTTCGGACGGACGTTGCACCTTGCACCGCGGACGTTGCACCCTGTAGATATCGATTATTCGGACAGCCGTAACTTCTGGCTCGTTTAGAGTTACGGGAGCCATAACCTGTCAAAACGAAGGCCACGGTGAGTTCTACGGCTTTGACCGCTTTCAGCCGTCAACGGATAGATTAATGCCCGAAAAGGACAACCCGAATCTCAATCGGGTCTCGTAAGTTTTTTACCCTTCGTTTTTTCGACACCGGATTTTTACGGTAAAACGGGATTACGGTGGCTCGTCTTCGATTTACCATCGCTGGAGAGTGGTGCACCATGGTACTGTTCCGTTTCAAATCCATGCACGCATTTCTAAAAGTCGTACGGCACAATTTCGCCATTTCGGACGGATGTTACACCTTGCACCGCGGATGTTGCATCCTGTAGATATCGATTATTCGGACGGCCATGACTTCGGCTCGTTTATAATTATGGGAGCCATTACCTGTCAAAATGAAGGCCACGGTGGGTTCTACGGCTTTGACCGCTTTCAGCCATCAACGGATAGATTAATGCCCAAAAAGGACAACCCGAATCTCAATCTGGTCTCGTAAGTTTTTTACCCATCGTTTTTTCGACGCCCGATTTTAACGGTAAAACGGGATTACCGTGGCTCGTCTTCGATTTACCATCGCTGGAGAATGGTGCACCATGGTACTGTTCCGTTTCAAATCCATGCACGCATTTCTAAAAGTCGTACGGCACTGTTTTGCCATTTCGGACGGATGTTGCGCCTTGCACCGTGGACGTTGCACCCTGTAGATATCGATTATTCGGACGGCCGTAACTTCTGGCTCGTTTAGAGTTATGGGAGCCATAACTTGTCACAACGAAGGCCACGGTGAGTTCTACGGCTTTGACCGCTTTCAGCCATCAACGGATAGATTAATGCCCAAAAAGGACAACCCGAATCTCAATCCGGTCTCGTAAGTTTTTTACCCATCGTTTTTTCGACGCCGGATTTTAACGGTAAAACGGGATTACCATGGCTCGTCTTCGATTTACCATCGCTGGAGAGTGGTGCACCATGGTACTGTTCCGTTTCAAATCCATGCACGCATTTCTAAAAGTCGTACGACACTGTTTCGCCATTTTCGAACGGATGTTGCACCTTGCACCGCGGATGTTGCACCCTGTAGATATCGATTATTCGGACGGCCGTAACTTCTGGCTCGTTTAGAGTTACGGGAGCCATAACCTGTCAAAACGAAGGCCACGGTGAGTTCTACGGCCTTGACCGCTTTCAACCGTCAACGGATAGACTAATGCCCGAAAAGGACAACCTTAATCTCAATCGGGTCTCGTAAGTTTTTTACCCTTCGTTTTTTCGACACCGGATTTTTACGGTAAAATGGGATTACCGTGGATCATCTTCGATTTACCATCGCTGGAGAGTGGTGCAACATGGTACTGTTCCGTTTCAAATCCATGCATGCATTTCTAAAAGTTGTACGGTACTGTTTCGCCATTTCGGACGGATGTTGCACCTTGCACCGCGGATGTTGCACCCGGTAGATATCGATTGTTCGGACGGCCATAACTACTGGCTCGTTTAGAGTTACGGGATCCATAACCTGTCAAAACGAAGGCCACGGTGAGTTCTATGGCTTTGACCACTTTCAGCCGTCAGCAGATAGATTAATGCCCGAAAAGTACAACCCTAATCTCAATCGGGTCTCGTAAGTTTTTTACACTTCGTTTTTTCGACACCGGATTTTTACGGTAAAACAGGATTACCGCGGCTCGTCTTCGATTTACCATCGCTGTAGAGTGGTGCACCATGGTACTGTTCCGTTTCAAATCCATGCACGCATTTCTAAAAGTCGTGCGGATCAATTTTGCCATTTCGGACGGATGTTGCACCTAGCACCGCGGATGTTGCACCCTGTAGATATCGATTATTCAGACGGCCATAACTTCTGGATAGTTTAGAGTTACGGGAGCAATAACCTGTCAAAACGAAGGCCACGGTGTGTTCTACGGCTTTGACCACTTTCAACCATCGACGGATAGATTAATGCCCGAAAAGGACAACCCGAATCTCGATCGGGTCTCGTAAGTTTTTTACCCTTCGTTTTTTCGACACTGGATTTTTACGGTAAATCGGGATTACCGTGGCTCGTCTTCGATTTACCATCGCTGGAGAGTGGTGCACCATGGTACTATTCCGTTTCAAATCCATGCACGCATTTCTAAAAGTCGTACGGCACTGTTTTTCCATTTCGGACGGATGTTGCACCTTGCACCGCGGACGTTGCACCCTGTAGATATCGATTATTCGGACGGCCATAACTTCTGGCTCGTTTAGAGTTACGGGAGCCATAACCCGTCAAAACGAAGGCCACAGTGAGTTCTACCGCTTTGACCGCTTTCAGCCATCAATGGGTAGATTAATGCCCGAAAAGGACAACCCCAATCTCAATCGGGTCTCGTAAGTTTTTTACCCTTCGTTTTTTCGACATCGGATTTTAACGGTAAAACTGGATTACCGTGGCTCGTCTTCGATTTACCATCACTGGAGAGTGGTGCGCCATGGTACTGTTCCGTTTCAAATCCATGCATGCATTTCTAAAAGTCGTACGGCACTGTTTCTCCATTTCGGACGGATGTTGCATCTTGCACCGCGGATGTTGCACCCTGTAGATATCGATTATTCGAACGGCCATAAATTCTGGCTCGTTTTGAGTTACGGGAGTCATAACCTGTCAAAACGAAGGCCATGGTGAGTTCTACGGCTTTGACAGCTTTCAGCTATCAACGGATAGACTAATGCCCGAAAAGTACAACCCTAATCTCAATCGGGTGTCGTAAGTTTTTTACCCTTCGTTTTTTCGACACCGGAATTTTATGGTAAAACGCGATTACCGCGGCTCATCTTCGATTTACCATCGCGGGAGAGTGGTGCACCATGGTACTGTTCCGTTTCAAATCCATGCACGCATTTCTAAAAGTCGTACGACACTGTTTCGCCATTTCGGACGGATGTTGCACCTTGCACCGTGGATGTTGCACCCTGTAGATATCGATTATTCGGACGGCCATAACTTCTGGCTCGTTTAGAGTTACGGGAGCCATAACCTGTCAAAACCAAGGCCACGGTGAGTTCTACGGATTTGACCACATTCAGCCGTCAACGGATAGATTAATGCCCAAAAAGGACAACCCGAATCTCAATCGGTTCTCGTAAGATTTTTACCCTTCGTTTTTTTGACACCGGATTTTAACGGTAAAACGGGATTACCGTGCCTCATCTTCGATTTACCATCGCTAGAGAGTGGTGCACCATGGTACTGTTCCGTTTCAAATCCATGCACGCAATTCTAAAAGTCATACAACACTGTTTCTAAATTTCGGACGGATGTTGCACCTTGCACCGCGGGTCTTGCACCCTGTAGATATCGATTATTCAGACGGCCATAACTTCTGGCTCGTTTAGAGTTATGGGAGCCATAACCTGTCAAAACGAAGGGCATGGTGAGTTCTACGGCTTTGAAGCTTTCAGCCGTCAACGGATAGATTAATGCCCACAAAGGACAACCCAAATCTCAATCGGGTCTCGTAAGTTTTTTAACCTTCGTTTTTTCGACACCGGATTTTTACGGTAAAACGGGATTTCCATGGCTCGTCTTCGATTTTCCATCGCTGGAGAGTAGTGCACCATGGTACTGTTCCGTTTCAAATCCATGCATGCATTTCTAAAAGTCGTACGGCACTGTTTCGCCATTTCGGACGGATGTTGCACCTTGCACCGCGAATGTTGCACCCTGTAGATATCGATTATTCGGACGGCCATAACTTCTGGCTCGTTTAGAGTTACGGGTGCCATAACCTGTCAAAACGAAGGCCACGGTGACTTCTACCGTTTTGACAGCTTTCAGCCGTCAACGGATAGATTAATTCCCGAAAAGGACAACCTGAATCTCAATCGGGTCTCGTAAGTTTTTTACCCTTCGTTTTTTCGACACTGGATTTTTACGGTAAATCGGGGTTACCGTGGCTCGTCTTCGATTTACCATCGCTGGAGAGTGGTGCACCATGGTACTGTTCCGTTTCAAATCCATGCACGCATTTCTAAAAGTTGTACGACACTGTTTCGCATTTCGGACGGATGTTGCACCTTGCACCGCGGACGTTGCACCCTATAGATATCGATTATTCGGAAGGCCATAACTTCTGGCTCGTTTAGAGTTACGGGAGCCATAACCTGTCAAAACGAAGGCCACAGTGAGTTCTACCGCTTTGACAGCTTTCAGCCGTCAATGGATAGATTAATGCCCGAAAAGGACAACCCGAATCTCAATCGGGCCTCGTAAGTTTTTTACCCTTCGTTTTTCGACATTGGATTTTAACGGTAAAACTGGATTACCATGGCTCGTTTCGATTTACCATCACTGGAGAGTGGTGCGCCATGGTACTGTTCCGTTTCAAATCCATGCATGCATTTTTAAAAGTCGTACCGCACTGTTTCTCCATTTCGGACGGATATTGCATCTTGCACCGCGGATGTTGCACCCTGTAGATATCGATTATTCGAACGGCCATAACTTCTGGCTCGTTTAGAGTTACGGGAGCCATAACCTGTCAAAACGAAGGCCACGGCGAGTTCTATGGCTTTGACAGCTTTCAGCCGTCAACGGATAGATTAATGCCCGAAAAGGACAACCCGTATCTCAATCGGGTCTGGTAAGTTTTTTACCCTTCGTTTTTTCGACACCGGATTTTTACGGTAAAACGGGATTACCATGGCTCGTCTTCGATTTACCATCGCTGGAGAGTGGTGCACCATGGTACTGTTCCGTTTCAAATCCATGCATGCATTTCTAAAAGACGTACGACACTGTTTCGCCATTTCGGACGGATGTTGCACCTTGCACCGTGGATGTTTTACCGTGTAGATATCGGTTATTCGGACGGCCATAACTTCTGGCTCGTTTAGAGTTACGGGAGCCACAAATTGTCAAAACGAAGGCCACGGTGAGTTCTACGGCTTTGACCTCTTTCACCCATCAACGGATAGATTAATGCCCGAAAAGGACAACCCGACTCTCAATCGGGCCTCGTAAGTTTTTTACCCTTCGTTTTTTCGACAACGGATTTTTATGGTAAAACGGGATTACCGTGGCTCGTCTTCGATTTACCATCGCTGGAGAGTGGTGCACCATGGTACTGTTCCGTTTCAAATCCATGCATGCATTTCTAAAAGACGTACGACACTGTTTCGCCATTTCGGACGGATGTTGCACCTTGCACCGCGGATGTTGCACCCTCTAGATATCAATTATTCGGATGGCCATAACTTCTGGCTCGTTTAGAGTTACGGGAGCCAAAACCTGTCAAAACGAAGGCCACGGTGATTTCTACGACTTTGACCACTTTCAGCCGTCGACGGATAGATTAATGCCCAAAAAGGACAACCCTAATCTCAATCGGGCCTCGTAAGTTTTTTACCCTTCGTTTTTTCGACACCGGATTTTTACGGTAAAACGGGATTACCATGCCTCGTCTTCGATTTACCATCGCTGGAGAGTCGTGCACCATGGTACCGTTCCATTTCCAATCCATGCACGCATTTCTAAAAGTCGTACGGCACTGTTTTTCCATTTAGGACGGATGTTGCACCTTGCACCGCGGAAGTTGCAACCCGTAGATATCGATTATTCGGACGATCATAACTTTTGGCTCGTTTAGAGTTATGGGAGCCATAACCTGTCAAAACGAAGGCCACGGTGAGTTCTATGGCTTTGACCACTTTCATCCATCAACGTATAGATTAATTCCCGAAAAGGACAACCCGAATCTCAACCGGGTCTCGTAAGTTTTTTACCCTTCGTTTTTTCGACACCAGATTTTAACGGTAAAACGGGATTACCGTGCCTCGTCTTCGATTTACCATCGCTGGAGAGTGGTGCACCATGGTACTGTTCCGTTTCAAATCCATGCACGCATTTCTAAAAGTCGTACGACAATGTTTCTCCATTTCGGACGGATGTTGCACCTTGCACCGCGGATATTGCACCCTGTAGATATCGATTATTCGGACGGACATAACTTCTGGCTCGTTTAGAGTTACGGGAGCCATAACATGTCAAAACAAAGGCCACGGTGAGTTCTACGGCTTTGATGCTTTCAGCCGTCAACGGATAGATTAATGCCCAAAAAGGACAACTCGAATCTCAATCGGGTCTCGTAAGTTTTTTACCCTTCGTTTTTTTGACATCGGATTTTTACGGTAAAACGAGATTACCGTGCCTCGTCTTCGATTTACCATCGCAGGAGAGTGGTGCACCATGGTACTGTTCCGTTTCAAATCCATGCACGCATTTCTAAAAGTCGTACGGCACTGTTTCGCCATTTCGGACGGATGTTGCACCTTGCACCGCGGATGTTGCACCCTGTAGATGTCGATTATTCGGACGGCCATAACTTCGGGCTCGTTTAGAGTTACGAGAGCCATAACCTGTCAAAACGAAGGCCACGGTGAGTTCTACGGCTTTGATAGCTTTCAGCCGTCAACGGATAGATTAATGCCCGAAAAGGACAACCCGAATCTCAATCGGGTCTCGTAAGTTTTTTACCCTTCGTTTTTTCGACACTCGATTTTTACGGTAAATCGGGGTTACCGTGGCTCGTCTTCGATTTACCATCGCTGGAGAGTGGTGCACCATGGTACTGTTCCATTTCAAATACATGCACGCATTTCTAAAAGTTGTACGGCACTGTTTCGCCATTTTGGACGGATGTTGCACCGCGGACGTTGCACCCTGTAGATATCGATTATTCGGACGGCCATAACTTCTGGCTCGTTTAGAGTTACGGGAGCCATAACCTGTCAAAACGAAGGCCACAGTGAGTTCTACCGCTTTGACAGCTTTCAGCCGTTAATGGATAGATTAATGCCCGAAAAGGACAACCCGAATCTCAATCGGGCCTCGTAAGCTTTTTACCCTTCGTTTTTCGACATTGGATTTTAACGGTAAAACTGGATTACCGTGGCTCGTCTTCGATTTACCATCACTGGAGAGTGGTGCGCCATGGTACTGTTCCGTTTCAAATCCATGCATGAATTCCTAAAAGTCGTACGGCACTGTTTCTCCATTTCGGACGGATATTGCATCTTGCACCGCGGATGTTGCACCCTGTAGATATCGATTATTCGAACGGCCATAACTTCTGGGTCGTTTAGAGTTACGGGAGCCATAACCTGTCAAAACGAAGGCCACGGTGAGTTCTATGGCTTTGACAGCTTTCAGCCGTCAACGGATAGATTAGTGCCCGAAAAGGACAACCCGAATCTCAATCGGGTCTCGTAAGTTTTTTACCCTTCGTTTTTTCGACACCGGATTTTTACGGTAAAACGGGATTACCATGGCTCGTCTTCGATTTACCATCGCTGGAGAGTGGTGCACCATGGTACTGTTCCGTTTCAAATCCATGCACGCATTTCTAAAATTCGTACGGCAATGTTTCGCCATTTCGGACGGATGTTGCACCTTGCACCGCGGATGTTTTACCGTGTAGATATCGGTTATTCGGACAGCCATAACTTCTGGCTCGTTTAGAGTTACGGGAGCCACAAATTGTCAAAACGAAGGCCACGGTGAGTTCTACGGCTTTGACCTCTTTCACCCGTCAACGGATAGATTAATGCCCGAAAAGGACAACCCGACTCTCAATCGGGCCTCGTAAGTTTTTTACCCTTCGTTTTTTCGACAACGGATTTTTATGGTAAAACGGGATTACCGTGGCTCGTCTTCGATTTACCATCGCTGGAGAGTAGTGCACCATGGTACTGTTCCATTTCAAATCCATGCATGCATTTCTAAAAGACGTACGACACTGTTTCTCCATTTCGGACGGATGTTGCACCTTGCACAGCGGATGTTGCACCCTGTAGATATCAATTATTCGGATGGCCATAACTTCTGGCCCGTTTAGAGTTACGGGAGCCAAAACCTTTCAAAACGAAGGCCACGGTGAGTTTTAAGGCTTTGACCACTTTCAGCCGTCGACGGATAGATTAATGCCCAAAAAGGACAACCCTAATCTCAATCGGGCCTCGTAAGTTTTTTACCCTTCGTTTTTTCGACACCGGATTTTTACGGTAAAACGGGATTACTGTGCCTCGTCTTCGATTTACCATCGCTAGAGAGTCGTGCACCATGGTACTATTCCGTTTCCAATCCATGCACGCATTTCTGAAAGTCGTACGGCACTGTTTTTCCATTTAGGACGGATGTTGCACCTTGCACCGCGGAAGTTGCACCCCGTAGATATCGATTATTCGGACGATCATAACTTTTGGCTCGTTTAGAGTTACGGGAGCCATAACCTGTCAAAACGAAGGCCACGGTGTGTTATATGGCTTTGACCACTTTCAGCCGTCAACGTATAGATTAATTCCCGAAAAGGACAACCCGAATCTCAATCGGGTCTCGTAAGTTTTTTACCCTTCGTTTTTTCGACACCAGATTTTAACGGTAAAACGGGATTACCGTGCCTCGTCTTCGATTTACCATCACTGGAGAGTGGTGCACCATGGTACTGTTCCGTTTCAAATCCATACACGCATTTTTAAAAGTCGTACGACACTGTTTCTCCATTTCGGACGGATGTTGCACCTTGCACCGCGGATATGGCACCATGTAGATATCGATTATTTGGACGGACATAACTTCTGGCTCGTTTAGAGTTACGGGAGCCATAACATGTCAAAACGAAGGCCACGGTGAGTTCTACGGCTTTGAAGCTTTCAGCCGTCAACGGATAGATTAATGCCCAAAAAGGACAACCCGAATCTCAATCGGGTCTCGTAAGTTTTTTACCCTTCGTTTTTTTGACACCGGATTTTTATGGTAAAACGGGATTACCGTGCCTCGTCTTCGATTTACCATCGCAGGAGAGTGGTGCACCATGGTACTGTTCCGTTTCAAATCCATGCACGTATTTCTAAAAGTCGTACGGCACTGTTTCGCCATTTCGGACGGATGTTGCACCTTGCACCGCGGATGTTGCACCCTGTAGATGTCGATTATTCGGACGGCCATAACTTCTGGCTCGTTTAGAGTTACGAGAGCCATAACCTGTCAAAACGAAGGCCACGGTGAGCTCTACGGCTTTGATAGCTTTCAGCCGTCAACGGATAGATTAATGCCCGAAAAGGCAACCCGAATCTCAATCGGGTCTCGTAAGTTTTTTACCCTTCGTTTTTTTGACAACGGATTTTAACGGTAAAACGGGATTACCTTGGCTCGTCTTCGATTTACCATCGCAGGAGAGTGGTGCACCATGGTACTGTTCCGTTTCAAACCCATGCACGCATTTCTAAAAGTCGTACGGCACTGTTTCGCCATTTCGGACGGATGTTGCACCTTGCACCGCGGATGTTGCACCCTGTAGATATCGATTATTCGGACGGCCATAACTTCTGGCTCGTTTAGAGTTACGGGAGCCATAACCTGTCAAAACGAAGGCCACGGTGAGTTCTACGGGTTTGACCACTTTCAGCCGTCGACGGATAGATTAATGCCCAAAAAGGACAACCCGAATCTCAATCGGGTCTCTAAAGTTTTTTACCCTTCGTTTTTTCGACACTGGATTTTAACGGTAAAACAGGATTACCGTGGCTTGTCTTCGATTTACCATCGCTGGAGAGTGGTGCACCATGGTACTGTTCCGTTTCAAATCCATGCATGCATTTCTAAAAGTCGTACGGCACTGTTTTGCCATTTCGGACGGATGTTGCACCTTGCACCACGGATGTTGCACCCTGTAGATATCGATTATTCGGACGGCCATAACTTTTGGCTCGTTTAGAGTTTCGGGAGCCATAACCTATCAAAACAAAGGCCACGGTGGGTTCTACAGCTTTGTCTACTTTCAGCCGTCAACGTATAGATTAATGCCCAAAAAGGACAACCCGAATCTCAATCGGGTCTCGTAAGTTTTTTACCCTTCGTTTTTTCGACAACGGATTTTTATGGTAAAACGGGATTACCGTGCCTCGTCTTCGATTTACCATCGCTAAAGAGTGGTGCACCATGGTATTGTTCCGTTTCAAATCCATGCACGCATTTCTAAAAGTCGTACGACACTGTTTCTCTATTTTGGACGGATGTTGCACCTTGCACCGCGGATATTGCACCCTGTAGATATCGATTATTCGGACGGCCATAACTTTTGGCTCGTTTAGAGTTACGGGAGCCATAACCTGTCAAAACGAAGGCCATGGTGAGTTCTATGCCTTTGACCGCTTTCAGCCGTCAACGGATAGATTAATGCCCAAAAAGGACAACCCGAATCTCAATTGGGTCTCGTAAGTTTTTTACCCTTTGTTTTGTCGACACTGGATTTTTACGGTAAAACGGGATTACCATGGCTCGTCTTCGATTTACCATCGCGGGAGAGTGGTGCACCATGGTACTGTTCCGTTTCAAATCCATGCACGCATTTCTAAAAGTCGTACGGCACAGTTTCGCCATTTCGGACGGATGTTGCACCTTGCACCGCGGATGTTGCACCCTGTAGATATCGATTATTCGGACGGCCATAACTTCTGGCTCGTTTAGAATTACGGGAGCCATAACCTGTTAAAACGAAGGCCACGGTGAGTTCTACGGGTTTAACCACTTTCAGCCGTCAACGGATAGATTAATTCCCAAAAAGGACAACCCTAATCTCAATCGGGTCTCATAAGTTTTATACCCTTCGTTTTTTCGACACCGGATTTTAACGGTAAAACGGGATTACCGTGCCTCGTCTTCGATTTACCATCGCTGGAGAGTGGTGCACCATGGTACTGTTCCATTTCAAATCCATGTACACATTTCTAAAAGTCGCACGACACTGTTTCTCCATTTCGGACGGATGTTGCACCTTGCACCGCGGATATTGCACCCTGTAGATATCGATTATTCGGACGGCCATAACTTCTGGCTCGTTTAGAGTTACGGGAGCCATAACCTGTCAAAACGAAGGCCACGGTGAGTTCTACGGCTTTGAAGCTTTCAGCCGTCAACGGATAGACTAATGCGCAAAAAGGACAACCCGAATCTCAATCGGGTCTCGTAAGATTTTTGCCCTTCGTTTTTTCGACACCGGATTTTTATGGTAAAACGGGATTTCCGTGGCTCGTCTTCGATTTACCATCGCTGGAGAGTGGTGCACCATGGTACTGTTCCGTTTCAAATCCATGCATGCATTTCTAAAAGTCGTACGACACTGTTTCGCCATTTCGGACGGATGTTGCACCTTGCACCGCGGATGTTGCACCCTGTAGATATCCATTATTCGGACGGCCATAACTTTTGGCTCCTTTAGAGTTACGGGAGCCATAACCTGTCAAAATGAAGGCCACGTTGAGTTTAGCCGTCAACGGATAGACTAATGCGCAAAAAGGACAACCCGAATCTCAATCGGGTCTCGTAAGTTTTTTACCCTTCGTTTTTTTCGACACCGGATTTTTACGGTAAAACGGGATTACCGTGCCTCGTCTTCGATTTACCATCGCTGGAGAGTGGTGCACCATGGTACTGTTCCGTTTTAAATCCATGCACGCATTTCTAAAAGTCGTACGGCACTGTTTCGCTATTTCGGACGGATGTTGCACCGTGCACCGCGGATGTTGCACCCTGTAGATATCGATTATTCGGACGGTCATAACTTCTGGTTCGTTTAGAGTTACGGGAGCCATAACCTGTCAAAACGAAGGCCAAGGTGCGTTCTACGGCTTTTACAGCTTTCAGCCGTCAACGGATAGATTAATGCCAAAATAGGACAACCCGAATCTCCATCGGGTCTCGTAAGTTTTTTACCCTTCGTTTTTTCGACACCGGTTTTTAACGGTAAAATGGGATTACCATGGCTCGTCTTCGATTTACCATCGCTGGAGAGTGGTGCACCATGGCACTTTTCCGTTTCAAATCCATGCATGCATTTCTAAAAGTCGTACGGTACTGTTTCGCCATTTCGGATGGATGTTGCACCTTGCACCGTGGATGTTGCACCCTGTAGATATCGATTATTCGGACGACCATAACTTTTGGCTCGTTTAGAGTTATGGGAGCCATAGCATATCGAAACGAAGGCCACGGTGAGTTCTACGGCTTTGACCACTTTTAGCCATCAACGTATAGATTAATGCCCGAAAAGGACAACCCGAATCTCAATCAGGTCTCGTAAGTTTTTTACCCTTCGTTTTTTCGACACCGGATTTTAACGATAAAACGGGATTACCGTGCCTCGTCTTCGATTTACCATCGCTGAAGAGTGGTGCACCATGGTACTGTTCCATTTCAAATCCATGCATGCATTTCTAAAAGTCGTACGACACTGTTTCTCCATTTCGGACGGATGTTGCACCTTGCACCGTGGATATAGCACCCTGTAGATATCGATTATTCGGACGACCATAAATTCTGGTTCGTTTAGAGTTACGGGAGCCATATCCTGTCAAAACGAAGGCCACGGTGAGTTCTACGACTTTGAAGCTTTCAGCCGTCAACGGATAGATTAATGCCCAAAAAGGACAACCCGAATCTCAATCGGGTCTCGTAAGTTTTTTACCCTTCGTTTTTTTGACATCGGATTTTAACGGTAAAACGGGATTACCGTGCCTCATCTTCGATTTACCATCGTTGAAGAGTGGTGCGCCATGTTACTGTTCCGTTTCAAATCCTTGCACGCATTTCTAAAAGTCATACGACACTGTTTCGCCATTTCGGACGGATGTTGCTCCTTGCACCGCGGATGTTGCACCCTGTAGATATCGATTATTCGGACGGTCATAACTTCTGGCTCGTTTAGATTTACGGGAGCCATAACCTGTCAAGCCGAATGCCATGGCGAGTTCTACGGCTTTGATAGTTTTCAGCCATCAACGGATAGATTAATGCCTGAAAAGGCAACCCGAATCTCAATCGGGTCTCGTAAGTTTTTTACCCTTCGTTTTTTCGACACCGGATTTTTACGGTAAAACGAGATTACCGTGGCTCGTCTTCGATTTACCATCACTGGAGAGTGTTGCACCATGGTACTGTTCTGTTTCAAATCCATGCACGTATTTCTAAAAGTCGTACGGCATTGTTTCGCCATTTCGGACGGATGTTGCACCTTGCACCGCGGATGTTGCACCCTGTAGATATCGATTATTCGGACGGCCATAACTTCTGGCTCGTTTAGAGTTACGGGAGCCATAACCTGTCAAAACGAAGGCCACGGTGAGTTCTACGGCTTTGACCCCTTTCAGCCGTCAACGGATAGATTAATGCCCAAAAAGGACAACCCGAATCTCAATCGGGTCTTGTAAGTTTTTTACCCTTCATTTTCTCGACACCGAATTTTTACGGTAAAATGGGATTACCGTGGCTCGTCTTCGATTTACCATCGCGGGAGAGTGGTGCACCAAGGTACTATTCCGTTTCAAATCCATGCATGCATTTCTAAAAGTCGTACGACACTGTTTTGCCATTTTGGATGGATGTTGCACCTTGCACCGCGGATGTTGAACCCTGTAGATATCGATTATTCGGACGGCCATAACTTCTGGCTCGTTTAGAGTTACGGGAGCCATAACCTGTCAAAACGAAGGCCACGGTGATTTTTACGGGTTTGGCCACTTTCAGCCGGCAACGGATAGATTGATGCCCAAAAAGGACAACCCGAATCTCAATCGGGTCTCATAAGTTTTTTACCCTTCGTTTTTTCGACACCAGATTTTAACGGTAAAACGGGATTACCGTGCCTCGTCTTCGATTTACCATCGCTGGAGAGTGGTGCACCATGGTACTGTTCTGTTTCCAATCCATGCACGCATTTCTAAAAGTCGTACGACACTGTTTCTCCATTTCGGACGGATGTTGCACCTTGCACCACGAATATTGCACCCTGTAGATATCGATTATTCGGACGGCCATAACTTCTGGCTCGTTTAGAGTTACGGGAGCCATAACCTGTCAAAACGAAGGCCACAGTGAGTTCTACGACTTTGAAGCTTTCAGCCGTCAACGGATAGATTAACCCCCAAAAAGGACAACCCGAATCTCAATCGGGTCTCGTAAGTTTTTTACCCTTCGTTTTTTCGACACCGGATTTTTACGGTAAAACGGGATTTCCGTGGCTCGTCTTCGATTTACTATCGCTGGAGAGTGGTGCACCATGGTACTGTTTCGTTTCAAATCCATGCATGCATTTCTAAAAGTCGTACGGCACGTGTTTGCGTCAAAATTGGGCACAACACTCTTCGGGAGTCGTTGAAGAGATAATAGTAAAGAATGCAAATTCAAAACAGATATTATCTAACAAAAACTCCAATCAACAGTAAAGAAAATGCGTAGACAATCGATTTATAATGGTTCGGCGTGTTGCCTACGTCCACTGTGAAGTGTTTTGATATTTTATTGCTTTTCTTTCAATGACTACAAGTTGTTGCAGCAATCAACAGCAAATTACAACTGTAAATTCGTAATCAACAGTAAAATTATGATGTAGAACGATGGAGATCTCGATCCGGCAGAGTCTGGGCGCTTCAGAGACAGAAGATCCCTTTTCTGTTGGCCCTAGGGCTCTATTTATAGGCGTGGGCTGCTGATATTTCGCCGAAAACTCGGGAGACCACTCCTGGCACGTGAGGGGGCCCACATGCTGGGTCTCGGGAAGTTTGGGCCTACTTTGGCATCGGTTCGAACTCTATTCGAACCGATCAAGAATTCATCCAATCGAGGTGAAATTTGACATGGACATTCCTCAACATGTACGCAAGCTTCTGTGAAAATTTCATGGCATTTGGATCAATAGGTTAGGAGATATGATGGGTTCAAAATGTGGTTTATTACTCGGCTGTTTGGTTCGAAACCATGCTTTCGAACCGATGGTTTCGAATCCATCATGGCACGTGACTTCGTGGTGACGCGGAGCGCAAACTTCGAACCAACCCGGTCTTCACTCCGAGTTGACCGCTTCGACTCCATGGATCTCGGCGAATTCGAACCGAAGGAAGACACGTCATCATGGTTGGTTGACCCAGTGGATTCGAATGAGGCTACACAGGATGGATTCGAACTTGGCGTCATGGATGGATTCGAACAAGGTTCCACGTTTGGGTTCGAGCAATGCTTTGTGATGGGTTCGAAGCGGCTACTCTCCGATGGGTTCGAGGTCCATTGTTATGAACTTGGTAGGTTCGAACTTGATGGTTTCGAACTCGAGGCGTCCTGATGGGTTCGAACCTGATGGGTTCGAAGGTGATGGTTTCGAACCTGATGGGTTCGAATCTCAGGCCTTTTCTTTCAAGTTGAATCGATCATAATTTGAGCGTATGAACTCGGATTGACTTGAAACTTGAGACGTTGATACCTATGGTCTTTCTAGCCGTATCCTATCAATTGTGGCTCAATCTGGACTTGGACAAAATTCAGTGATATCCATAGCGAGATGAAGAATGGCCGGTCTCTGAGACAAACCGTTCTCCGTTTCTGATCGATCTTTTGGTATCGCGGCTTTGCCAAAAAGCGGGATAACACTTTGCCCCCCAAAGTACGTCTTGTGGGAACATGACGTGCTTTGAATAGCTGCCATTTCTCTCTGAACAATCATTGCTCTCTTTTTTGTCGAAACTCGTATGTTGTATTGTTGTAACCTTGTGTTTGATATGATCGATTGTTGTATAATAGTGCTTAGTCATTGGCTGTTGCATTTGTAACAGGACGTGTGTTCGATCCCTGTAAATGTTCAAAATCGAATGTTAGTTCGACATATATGCACATATGTTAATTCGAACCTTGCTAACGTCGTGCGTCCACGAGTCGTTGTCGGTTTGGTTTGCTATAGATTTTCGTATCGATCCTCCCCTGAATCGATTTTGAAATTTGAATTGAGACAACGCTTGATGGTTGTTCTGGAAGGTTCCTTCGTATCTATCCTCTCCTGAACCGATGCAGAAGGTTGAAGGAAACGACTATGCGTTGCGTGAATGTGACATTTCGAACTGATGTGTTGGAGCATCGATGGGTTCGAAATCTACATTCGCGTGGATGGAGTATACTTGTGTTGTGATGGGTTCGAAACTGACATTCGAAACGGTATGAAAGGATGGATACGAACTAGTTGATTTGTACAAGAGCTTTTCGAACCGATGGGCCCAGCGTGTGTTTCGGATCGATGCAGCTCGTCGCCTTGTTGTGCGCTTCGTACCGATGACACGTTGGGGTAACTTCGAACCGACAGGGTCCTAGGCCGATGGTTTCGAAAGGAGGTTTCGAATCGGCCCACAGGTTGACTAGCTGCGACCGGTCAAGTTTACCTGGAAGGGGCATCGTCTCGGTTGCCTCTGAGGCTTCATATTAATAGCTGAGGGTTCGCCATTTTTACTTTTTACTTTTTTTTCACTCTCGCCTTGTTTTACTGTGCACTGCATCGTTTCGGAGCTCCAAAGGAGAAAAAACACTATGTTGCGTGAACCATTCAAGATTCAAATCTCTAATTCCTCGAATCCATTATTCAAACTAGGTAATTGGTCTCGAATCCAAGCGGCAAAATAATTTTAAATCCCATTCCTTCTTCATCGATTGCGTAGCCTCGAGATTGGCAAAACCAGATCTGGTTTGGGAGGGCTTCGAACCAATGCGTGGGCTCGAGTTCGAATCGATGATGGTGGCATCATTTTCTTGGATTTCACATCGATCCTTGGGGATGCCCTTATGGGGCGCACAGTTCGCACTGATTGATGGGTTCGATGAGTTCATCCGAGTCGATGGTTTCGAACCCATCGGCCATCGGTTCGGAGTTCTCAACTTTGCATTGGTACGAAGGGTATCGATTCATATCGGTTCGAACATGTCAATCAAGGATCGGTTCGAAGTCATCCACGATCGATCGATTCGAATTTGACACATGGTTATCTATTCGAAGCGCGTCTAACGGTACTGGTTCGAGGCGACGTCAGGATGGGTTCGAGCGAAGCGACGTTCGGTTGGGTTCGAACGAAGTCCTTGTGATCGTTTCGAACCCTCTATGATGGATACCAAAGTTTGAAATTTTTCTAAGCATGACTCCGACGAGCTTCATTCTTGCATATTTGGACTCGAATATTAAACTGCATACTTGACCGCCTTTCGAAGCTTGTCGATGGAACTATAACAACTTCTATCCGAATCAATTTCCATCACAGAAACGGATTAGTGATGACGGTCAGCGATGACGGTCATTATAGCTGGACTCCGTAGCTTTGACGTTTGCATATTTACTTTAACTCTGCGACATTTACTATAGTAATGTATGGCACTGCACCACACACATTCATACACTTTACACTGGGGAACGCACGGGTCCTTTGTCGTCTAACGATGGTTTCTCATGAGTTAGCTAGTTATGGAACCGTCAAGTTCACAGCAGGAGGAGATTCAAGGTACAGCCTCTCCGAGACTAGAGGTTCCGGACATCGATCCTGAGATCGTCGGTCCAGCCCCGGATGAATTGCCTAATGCGTCGTTCATCGCAAATCCATCGGATTCCGTTCCATCCAATATCTCTGAAGACATGTTGGGAAGGATATGCTTGAGGCACGGCCTGTCACTAGACGATGTGTTACTGCCGGGGCCGAATGATAGACCGCACAACCCACCGGAAGGGTATACTGCATTTAACTGCCACGCGTGTGCGGCCGGAACACTTCCTCCGTTCAACGAGTATAAAAGGGAAGTATTGTCGTTTTTGGGGATCGCTCCGTCTCAGCTGCACCCGAACGGGTATGCGTCGATCAATAGCTTGTTCATTGCATTTATGGAATATCTCTGTCGACCGCCACTCCCGATCGAGATCAGATACTTGTTCAATTTCAAAACTCGGGATGATTATCCCTCCTTCACATTCTTGGAAGCGGTGAGAAATTGCCAAGTGGTTACCGGGTCTTGGACCAGGTTGATCTATTATAGGACAGAATGGTTTTATGTCAGATGTCCTCCTGGATTTGCCCGACGATGGCTATTCAGACGTGAGTATAGCTGAGTTCGTAAATAATTACTACGGCAATTGCAGCCGAAGTGGAACTTATATTTTATCCTTTTTTACAGCAACGATTCAATGCCCTGAGGGCGAGCACTTTAGGGAGATGGTGCGAGTGCTTCGAGAAGTCCCGAGTGGAGATAGCGATATTGAGCTGCTCTTGACGGATAGGAATCTCCGAACTTGCGGATTGATTGAACAAAGGCAGAGCATACTGTTCGAGGGGGCATTAAAGGCCGTTTTGAAGAAACGAGTCAAGCACAAGAAGCCCAAAATTATTATAGCCGAGGAGGCTGATTCTGAAAGAACTCATACTGACGACGAGCCGTTGTTGGAGCCTACAGACATGGCTCAAGATGTTGAAGAGCAAACAAAAGGCAAGGCAGCCGTCGTCACGTCAACTAATAAGGGGAGATGGAAGTCGATTGTCACGGCCCGATCCTCCCCCGGAGTTAGAATTTCCGAGATGTCTCCTCCACGAACCGAAAGTCTTTACGAAGGGCTTACCGACCTTCCAATCCCGGATGATGTGTCTTTTCAGCATGACGCCGGGTTGGAGGAGTTTCATCGTACTCTTGAATTGAGCGAGCCTTTTATCACTAGCTCAGTCGACACTTCTGGTTGGTCGGGGGAAATGCATGTTCATACGCATTTCACGACACTACATAGTCCCGAGTCTTAGGTCATCGGTTTCGAGAAACCACTAACTCTGTTCTCCTCTTTGCCTTGTAGGTACCATGTCCAGGCGCGGTTCGATGCTAGGGAGTCTGCGACATGCTCGAAAACTATCGTATCGCGACTCGGGAAGACAGGAAGGAGATAGGGACTATGATCAGGAATATTCTGGACTCTCGAGCCGTGAAAGATATGACACAGGTAGGGGTTATAAGCGTCGATCCCGATCGCGTACTTCTCCTCGAAGAGCTCCTACACAGCCTCCTGTCCATGTTCCTCGTTCTTCTGCGTCCTCGCATTATCAGTCAACCTCTCAATCTTCAAGGCATGAACCTCGCCATCCCAGATCTGAGGCAATGCCCCCAGTAGTTGCAGAACAACCCCCTACTGAAAATTCGGGACAAGGGGCAATCAGGCTTGCTCAGCTGAAGAAGGACTTTCCGAACATTTGCTTTGACAACTACATCTACCCTCTTCACTTGAAAAGAATTCCGCCTGAGGCCGAGCAGACAGCGCACGATTATTTGCACGATTTTTATACCCAGTACAGGGCATGGTACAAGGTGGCTGAGAAGGCGTCGTCACTGGCCTTCGAGCGTGGGGCTACCATTGAAAAAATGCAAGCTGAGTTGGCCCAAAAAAGCCATATTATCGACGTGTTGAACACCGAGGCCGAATCTTCCATAAAATCATAGATGGAAGCCATCAAAAAGGCCGATGAAGCCCAGCTTACGATGGATAGAATGAAGCGTGAGCACTATGCCACGGTGGAGGACATGGGCCATCGGAATACTCTGGTCAATGCCGAAAGGGACGCGGCGCTAAAGGGGCTAAACGAGCTCAAATCCAAATTCGCCGAAATCGCCAAGGATAGGGACGATGCAAACAATGCAGCCCAGGAGGCGTGCGAACAAACTGTTATACTCCGGACCGAACGGGATGAGGCAGTGGCCAAAGTTCAAGCGGTCGAGGCGGAAATTGAGGAGAGAGTTCAGCAAGCCGAGGCCAGGCTAGAGGCCGACATCGAAGATCTGCTTATCACCTATAATGCCAATGTTGTGAAGCACAGAAACTTGGCCTGGCTTCAGGATTACCCAACGCATCTCCACAGTGCTTGGGAACGATTGGTTGAAGAGGAAGAGGAAGCGCACCCGGGTGAATCGGTCGACCGATTCGAGCTCGAAAATCGGTTGCTAACAGATGAGGAAAAGAAGGTCCTCCATGACGCTATGATCGCTCATGAGAAGGAGATGGTTGGTAGTCGATCTTTGGAGGCCGGAGAAGGGTCAGGCGTTAAGCATCGTGCCATTGCTCTCGAAACTACCGCTCCGCCTCCGTCTGAGCCTGTATCTGTGGTTAGTTCACAGACCGTTCCCGCTTATGACCCAGAACAGCCGCGGTTATCTCCCATTCGGGAGCCTGCTTCTGAGGCCGCTCAGTCGTCCGCAAGTCAAGTTGGGGAAGGTATTCCGAATTTATCTCAAGTGTTTTCTCAATAGAGAGTTTGTTTTGAAGCAGTTGCTAATAACTTCTTCTTATCTTTGTTTAGTGACTGGAGCTGCTTCGATTGTCGCGGTCCAGGAATCGAGCAAAGGGGATAAGGCCATCGCCACTGAGACTACTGTCGTGACTATAGTATCAACCGAAGCGGCGCAGGGGAGGTCCTTATCCCTTGACGAACAAGTGGTGAGTGAGCTGCTTGGCCCACAGGGTGGCTCTTTCGGTGACTTGCCATTTATCATTAGTGACCTCCCGCCTACCTCCAGCTCTTCAATGCAGACCGTGGATGCCCCCAGCCAAGCCCAGACGATTCATGATGAAGAGATTCTGGCCGAGATTCAAGCTGAAATGGAAGCTGAGGGGCAAAGCGTTAGTGTCGGCGGTGGCACTATTCCATCTTCCGGTGCGGGTCCGGTCCCTTCTACCCCTCCGACGGGGAGTCTTCATTTAGATTCAAGTTCTGAGGAGGACGTAGATATTATGCCCTCGGCCGAAGAGCGGCCACCGGAGAGGAGGTCGTCCAAACGAAGGATTTCCGTTCCTAGCGATTCTGACGACGAATCGCTAATAAGGAAGCCAAGGAAGAAAGAATAGATCGGCCTCCCTAGCAGATATTTTGGTAGATAGGAACTTTTTTTCCTTTTTTTTTGTTAGTAAGCCGTGTATAGATGCAGGTTCGGCCCCTGCTAGTAGGCATTCTTTTTTGGAAGAACTTATTTGCATGTAAGTCCTTGTCTTAAGTTAGTTGAAAATAAAATTCTATTTTTCTTATTTCAACTATGTTTTCTACTTAAGTGTTGTGATGATGGGTTTACGACCGTGCTCTTTTGCGAATCTTGAACGCATGTCCACGCTTCGGGCACTTAGAATAATTTGCGAGCAACAGCTTGGTTCATGCCCCGAGAGCCCGATGATTATCGATGTTTATGATACAGTCCATGTCTTGGGAACTTAGAGTTAAGGCTTGAACTCCGGTCCATTCTGGAAATTTAGGGTGGACATTTTCACTCCGGTTCGCACTTCGGGAACCAAGAGGTAATGTTCGCATTCCAATTCGCTCACCGGGAATTTGGAGTTGGCTCATACTCTGGAAACTAAATTTCATTTCAACTCTCATTTCTTTTGTGCTTAAGTGTTTATAGCGTTATGTTTTCAGTCCGGTGCACTTGTGGTATTTTTATCGTCAAGTAGAGTTTGTTTTATTCGCCAAGTCTGAAAATCTTGGTCACAAGTTGTAATCGATGAATAATCAAACTTCGGACATTGTATCACTTTGATTAATGATTAACACTTAGCTCTTTTGCCCCCTAGTCTCGGGGAATAACATTTGTGTTTTGGTGGTTGAGTGCGTTTATTGTAAACTTTAAGCACAAGTCCACATTCCGGGGACTTAAGATAATTTGAGATCGATAATCCGGTTTGTACGGAGCTTGAGAGTTATCGATGTTTGCAGTATGGTTCGCGCTTCAGGAACCTGGAATTAATGTTTACACTCCACTTCATGCTCTGGGAATCTGGAGTTAGCACGGATGCTTCGGTTCGCGCCCCGGGAGTCTGTAACTTATGTTTATACTCCAATTCATACTTTGGGAATTTGGAGTCCGTTCGCATTCTGGGAACGAATTATTGAACTTTTATACTCCAACTCACGCTCTGGGAAGTCGAAGTCCGTTCGCGCTCTGGGAACGAATTATCGAATGTTTATACTCCAATTCACACTCTGGGAAGTTGGAGTCCGTTCACGCTCCGGGAACGTGTTATTGAATGTTTATACTCCAATTCACACTTTGGGAAGTTGGAGTCCGTTCGCGCTCCGGGAACGAGTTATTGAATGTTTATACTCCAATTCACACTCTGGGAAGTTGGAGTCCGTTCGCGCTCCGGGAACGAGTTATTGAATGTTTATACTCCAATTCACACTCTGGGAAGTTGGAGTCCGTTTGCGCTCCGGGAACGAGTTATTGAATGTTTATACTCCAATTCACACTCTGGGAAGTTGGAGTCCGTTCGCGCTCCGGGAACGAGTTATTGAATGTTTATACTCCAATTCACACTCTGGGAAGTTGGAGCCCGTTCGCGCTTCGGGAACGTGTTATTGAATGGACTGTCGTGTGTTGGTCCAGTTCAGCCTTTGATGTGGTGGCTTGCCCTCGAGCTGGGGTTTCACTTAGTGAGTGGCCGGTGGTAACGCAGTCACTCGCTATTTGAATAAATTTCATTGTTTGATGGAACTTAGCTCTTCGTGTGTTGTGATTGTTGAACGTCGTATTCGGCGAATCACAGCTTTAGCTTGAAGAGATAGCATTTTATTTGCTGAAATAAGAAAATGTGGCAAAATCAGTGCCTTATTACAAACTCAAATTTCAGAACGTAAAAGAAATTGCAAAGTATTCATGGATTGAAGGAGCCTGTCATGTGTGACAGTGACGAGGTTCTTCGTCGTTCCAGGCTCCTGAATAAGTAGGCCCGCCACTGATGGCGTTTATCACCAATCTCCCACGGGGACAAGTCGAGTCCTCCTGCCTCGGTTGATTGGGTTCATTGATTGGATTGGCTGGGCCTGCTTCTTTGGGCTGCGGTGTCCGCACAAACTGTCCAACTTCCTTTCTCTGACCAGTTTTTCAACAAGATCCTGTAAGTGACAACACTCGTTCGTATCGTGCTCGTAGCCTTCATGGAACCTACAAAATTTTCCCGTCTGGATTTGTCTCTCTGACGACGGTCTTGGAGCAGGCTTTTCATATTGAATTGTATTACGGGTCCGCAAATACAAGTCCTCCAGTGAAGTATTCAAAGGAGTATAACTGTCAAACATCGGATTTTTGCGTTGCGGGCCACGATTTTGATCTTGTTTTTTAAGTTGATTCACGCTCTCTCTTCGCCGATCTTGTTTATTTTTAATGTGCAACTGAACTTTTCCGGAGCTCTCACCGGACTGTTTTTTTGCAACATTGCTTTGGGTTCCTTCCGCATTTGGCCCTGCGTCAGTTTGCTTCCTAGACTGTTTCGCGTCTTCCTGTCTCTGGATTGAGCTGCTTTGGCATGGAAACGGTCCAATGACGCAGGTGGTTTCCCAGCTAGCCAATTGCCAAATTCAGAATCGGGGTCAATCCCCTTAGTTAATGCCATAAGGATGGAGTTATCGTTTGGGTTACTAATCTCTGCACATGCAGTATGGAATCTTTCTAAGTAGTGTCTGAGTGTCTCTCCGGGAGCTTGTGTGACACTAGATAGAGTGTTGACATCTTTCGGCCTTGCGACGTGCATGCGGAATTGCTCAACGAATTTTGTGGCCAGCTGGTCGAATGAGGAGATGGATCGAGGAGGCAATCGGGTGAACCACATGGTGGCGATGCCCCCCAAGGATATGGGGAAACTACGACACTTCACAGCGTCGTCGGCTCTGGCAGCAGTCATCGACCATTCATATTTTAGAATATGTTGGTTGGGGTCGGAGTTTCCCTCATACATGGGTAGAGTGGGCATTCGGAATCGCCGTGGGGGTTCAGCATTAAGAATATCATTTGTAAAGGGAGTGTGACTTCGGAAAACTACCCAATCGTCGTTTGTGAATCCATGACTCTCACGGATCATCTGACGTATCATAGTTGAAAGATCCGGCATTTGTGCCGGAGTATGATCACGTTCCGTACTTCGGGCTTGAACCGGATATCGTCGACGGTCCAAGTCTCGCCTTCTTGGCTCATAGTCCTCTGGGACGTACGGTTCAGGAGTACGACGGCTATGACGACGGTCCAGGTCCGACTGATCTTGAGCGTCGACCCCTGGTTCTGCCGCAACGCTAGTGGTGCGGTATTCTACGGCGTGGTGAGGAACGACACCTCCTCGGGGGGAGGGTCCGGTTTGGAAACTGGCTGACGGACCAACTCTTATTTGTCCAACGGTCAATGTCGGTTGGTTTCCAGCGGGTGGCATACGACTCCCATCAAACTGGGGTCGTGGAGGTCGGTTATGATAATCAGAAGATGAAGAACTTTCGCTGGAAGAGAGAAAAGCACGATCTCTCGTGGATCTCTTTCGTTTCTGGTGATCCAACTTGTTGATTAGCTCAGTGTTAGTGCGTAGCTGTTCTTCTAGTTGTCGCCGACTCTGGGTCAGCTCTTGGAGTAACAACCGCAACTCTTGTCGGGTAACCAGACCCGACGGTTCTGAGTGCTCAGCGGCATCTTGATTAGGTGGAGGTAGAGGGGCAGGATTTTGTCTATCCTGTCCTTCTCGATTGACAGCGTTTGAGGTGGTTCTTGTGCTAACCATCTTGGTAGTTGAATTCCTTTCCTAGACTTTATGCAAATCTAAATAGAAGGGAAGAAAGTTGGATTCAATGATCTAGATCTCTCTCTTAGATTTATTCAATCCGGTATCAATGACAGATCCAACGAGCAGGAGAAAAGCTGGGTTTTCTCAGTGAAAGCACCAAAGTGTTTGCGTCAAAATTGGGCACAACACTCTTTGGGAGTCGTTGAAGAGATAATAGTCAAGAATGCAAATTCAAAACAGATATTATCTAACAAAAATCCAATCAACAGTAAAGAAAATGCGTAGACAATCGATTTATAGTGGTTCGGCGTGTTGCCTACGTCCATTGTGGAGTGTTTTGATATTTTATTGCTTTTCTTTCAATGACTACAAGTTGTTGCAGCAATCAACAGCAAATTACAACTATAAATTCGGAATCAACAGTAAAATTATGATGTAGAACGATGGAGATCTCGATCCGGCAGAGTCTGGGCGCTTCAGAGTCAGAAGATCCCTTTTCTGTTGGCCCTGGGGTTCTATTTAAAGGCGTGGGCTGCTGATATTTCGCTGAAAACTCGGGAGACCACTCCTGGCACGTGAGGGGGCCCACATGTACGGTCTCGGGAAGTTTGGGCCCACTTTGGCATCGGTTCGAACTCCATTCGAACCGATCAAGAATTCATCCAATCGAGGTGAAATTTGGCGTGGACATTCCTCAACATGTATGCAAGCTTCTGTGAAAATTTCATGGCATTTGGATCAATAGGTTAGGAGATATGATGGGTTCGAAATGGGGTTCATTGCTCGGCTGTTTGGTTCGAAACCATGCTTTCGAACCGATGGTTTCGAATCCATCATGGCACGTGACTTCGTGGTGACGTGGAGCGCAAACTTCGAACCAACCCGGTCTTCACTCCGAGTTGACCGCTTCGACTCCATGGATCTCGGCGAATTCGAACCGAAGGAAGACACGTCATCATGGTTGGTTGACCCAGTGGATTCGAATGAGGCTACACAGGATGGATTCGAACTTGGCATCATGGATGGATTCGAACAAGGTTCCACGTTTGGGTTCTAGCAATGCTTTGTGATGGGTTCGAAGCGCCTACTCTCCGATGGGTTCGAGGTCCATTGTTATGAAATTGGTAGGTTCGAAATTGATGGTTTCGAACCCGAGGTGTCCTGATGGGTTCAAACCTGATGGGTTCGAAGGTTATGGTTTCGAACCTGATGGGTTCGAATCTCAGGCCTTTTCTTTCAAGTTGAATCGATCATAATTTGAGCGTATGAACTCGGATTGACTTGAAACTTGAGACGTTGATTCCTATGGTCTTTCTTGCCGTGTCCTATCAATTGTGGCTCAATCTGAACTTGGACAAAATTCAGCGATATCCATAGCGAGACGAAGAATGGCCGGTCTCTGAGATAAGCCGTTCTCCGTTTCTGATCGATCTTTATGTATCGCGGCTTTGCCAAAAAGCGGGATAACAACACGCATTTCTAAAAGTCGTACGGCACTGTTTTGCTATTTCGGACGGATGTTGCACCTTGCACCGCGGATGTTGCACCCTGTAGATATCGATTATTCGGACGGTCATAACTTCTGGCTCGTTTAGAGTTACGGGAGCCATAACCTATCAAAACGAAGGCCACGGTGAGTTCTACGGCTTTGACAGCTTTCAACCGTCAACGGATAGATTAATGCCCAAAAAGGACAACCCGAATCTCCATCGGGTCTCGTAAGTTTTTTACCCTTCGTTTTTTCGACACCGGATTTTAACGGTAAACCGGGATTACCATGGATCGTCTTCGATTTACCATCGCTAGAGAGTGGTGCACCATGGTACTGTTCCGTTTCAAATCCATGCATGCATTTCTAAAAGTCGTACGACACTGTTTCGCCATTTCCGACCGATGTTGCACCTTGCACCGCGGATGTTGCCCCCTGTAGATATCGATTATTCGGACGGCCATAACTTTTGGCTTGTTTAGAGTTACGGGAGCCATAACCTATCAAAACGAAGGCCACGGTGAGTTCTACGGCTTTGACCACTTTCAGCCGTCAACATATAGATTAATGCCCGAAAAGGACAACCCGAATCTCAATCGGGTCTCGTAAGTTTTTTACCCTTCGTTTTTTCGACACCGGATTTTAAGGGTAAAACGGGATTACCGTGCCTCCTCTTCGATTTACCATCGCTGGAGAGTGGTCCACCATGGTACTGTTCCGTTTCAAATCCATGCACGCATTTCTAAAAGTCGTACGACACTGTTTCTCCATTTCGGACGGATGTTGCACCTTGCACCGTGGATATTGCACCCTGTAGATATCGATTATTCGGACGGCCATAAATTCTGGTTCGTTTAGAGTTACGGGAGCCATAACCTATCAAAACGAAGGCCACGGTGAGTTCTATGGCTTTGAAGCTTTCAGCCGTCAATGGATAGATTAATGGCCAAAAAGGACAACCCGAATCTCAATTGGGTCTCGTAAGTTTTTTACCCTTCGTTTTTTCGACACCCGATTTTTACGGTAAAATGGGATTACCGTGCCTCGTCTTCGATTTACCATCGTTAGAGAGTGGTGCACCATGGTACTGTTCCGTTTCAAATCCATGCACGCATTTCTAAAAGTCATACGACACTGTTTCGCCATTTCGGACAGATGTTGCTCCTTGCACCGCGGATGTTGCACCCTGTAGATATCGATTATTCGGACGGCCATAACTTCTGGCTCGTTTAGATTTACGGGAGCCATAACCTGTCAAACCGAAGGCCACGGTGAGTTCTACGGCTTTGATAGCTTTCAGCCGTCAACGGATAGATTAATGCCTGAAAAGGCAACCCGAATCTCAATCGGGTCTCGTAAGTTTTTTACCCTTCGTTTTTTCGACACCGGATTTTTACGGTAAAACGGGATTACCGTGGCTCGTCTTCGATTTACCATCGCTGGAGAGTGGTACACCATGGTACTGTTCCATTTCAAATCCATGCACACATTTCTAAAAGTCGTACGACACTGTTTCGCCATTTCGGACGGATGTTGCACCTTGCACCGCGGATGTTGCACCTTGTAGATATCGATTATTCGGATGGCCATAACTTCTGGCTCGTTTAGAGTCACGGGAGCCATAACATGTCAAAACGAAGGCTACGGTGAGTTCTACGGCTTTGACCACTTTCAACCGTCAATGGATAGATTAATGCCCAAAAAGGACAACCCGAAACTCAATCGGGTCTCGTAAGTTTTTTACCCTTCGTTTTTCCGATACCGAATTTTTACGGTAAAACGAGATTAACGTGCCTCGTCTTCGATTTACCATCATTGGAGAGTGGTGCACCATGGTATTGTTTCATTCCAAATCCATGCACGCATTTCTAAAAGTAATACGACACTGTTTCGCCATTTCGGACGGGTGTTGCACCTTGCACCGTGGATGTTGCACCCTGTAGATATCGATTATTCGGACGGCCATAACTTCTAGCTCGTTTAGAGTTACGGGAGCCATAACCTGTCAAAACGAAGGCCATGGTGAGTTCTACGGCTTTGACAGCTTTCAGCCGTCGACGGATAGATTAATAACCGAAAAGGACAACCCGAATCTCAATCGGGTCTCGTAAGTTTTTTACCCTTCATTTTTTCGACACCGGATTTTTACGGTAAAACGGGATTACCGTGCCTCGTCTTCGATTTACCATCGTTGGAGAGTGGTGCACCATGATATTGTTCCGTTTCAAATCCATGCACGCATTTCTAAAAGTCATACGACACTATTTCGCCATTTCGGATGGATGTTGCTCCTTGCACCGCGGATGTTGCACCCTGTTGATATCGATTATTCGTACGGCCATAACTTCTGGCTCGTTTAGATTTACGGGAGCCATAACCTGTCAAACCGAAGGCCACGGTGAGTTCTACGGCTTTGATAGCTTTCAGCCGTCAACGGATAGATTAATGCCTGAAAAGGCAACCCGAATCTCAATCGGGTCTCGTAAGTTTTTTACCCTTCGTTTTTTCGACACCGGATTTTTACGGTAAAACAGGATTACCGTGGCTCGTCTTCGATTTACCATCGCTGGAGAGTGGTACACCATGGTACTGTTCCGTTTCAAATGCATGCACACATTTGTAAAAGTCGTACGACACTGTTTCGCCATTTCGGACGGATGTTGCACCTTGCACCGCGGATGTTGCACCCTGTAGATATCGATTATTCGGACGGCCATAACTTCTGGCTCGTTTAGATTTACGGGAGCCATAACCTGTCAAAACGAAGGCTACGGTGGGTTCTACGGCTTTGACCACTTTCAGCCGTCAACGGATAGATTAATGCCCAAAAAGGACAACCCGAATCTCAATCGGGTCTCGTAAGTTTTTTACCCTTCGTTTTTTCGACACCGAATTTTTACGGTAAAACGGGATTAACGTGCCTCGTCTTCGATTTACCATCGTTGGAGAGTGGTGCACCATGGTATTGTTTCATTCCAAATCCATGCACGCATTTCCAAAAGTAATACGACACTGTTTCGCCATTTTGGACGGATGTTGCACCTTGCACCGCGGATGTTGAACCCTGTAGATATCGATTATTCGGACGGCCATAACTTCTGCCTCGTTTAGAGTTACGGGAGCCATAACCTGTCAAAACGAAGGCCATGGTGAGTTCTACGGCTTTGACAGCTTTTAGCCGTCAACGGATAGATTGATGCCCGAAAAGGACAACCCGAATCTCAATCGGGTCTCGTAAGTTTTTTACCCTTCGTTTTTTCGTCACCGGATTTTTACGGTAAAACGGGATTACCGTGCCTCGTCTTCGATTTACCATCGTTGGAGAGTGGTGCACCATGGTACTGTTTCGTTTCAAATCCATGAACGCATTTCTAAAAGTCATACGACACTATTTTCCATTTCGGACGGATGTTGCACCTTGCACTGCGGATGTTGCACCATGTAGATATCGATTATTCGGACGGCCATAACTTCTGGCTCGTTTAGATTTACGGGAGCCATAACCTGTCAAAACGAAGGCCACGGTGAGTTCTACCGCTTTGACAGCTTTCAGCCATCAACGGATAGATTAATGCCCGAAATGGACAACCCGAATCTCAATCGGGGTTCGTAAGTTTTTACCGTTCGCCTTTTCGACACCGGATTTTTACGGTAAAACGGGATTACCGTGCCTCGTCTTCGATTTACCATCATTGGAGAGTGGTGCACCATGGTCCTGTTCCGTTTCAAATCCATGCATGCATTTCTAAAAGTCGTACGACGCTGTTTCGCCATTTCGGACGGATGTTGCACCTTGCACCGCGGATGTTGCACCCTTTAGATATCGATTATTCGGATGGCCACAACTTCTGGCTCGTTTAGAATTACGGGAGCCATAACCTGTCAAAACAAAGGCCACGGTGAGTTCTACGGCTTTGACCGCTTTCAGCCGTCAACGGATTGATTAATACCCGAAAAGGACTACCCGAATCTCAATCCGGTCTCGTAAGTTTTTTACCCTTCGTTTTTTCGACGCTGGATTTTAACGGTAAAACAGAATTACCGTGGCTCGTCTTTGATTTACCATCGCTGGAGAGTGGTGCACCATGGTACTGTTCCGTTTCAAATCCATGCACGCATTTCTGAAAGTCGTACAACACTTTTTCGCCATTTCGGACGGATGTTGCACCTTACCCCGCGGATGCTGCACCCTGTACATATCGATTATTCGGACAGCCATAACTTCTGGCTCGTTTAGAGTTACGGGAGCCATAACCTATCAAAACGAAGGCCACGGTGAGTTCTACGGCTTTGACAACTTTCAGCCATCAACGGATAGATTAATGCCCGAAAAGGACAACCCGAATCTCAATCGGGTCTCGTAAGTTTTTTACCCTTCGTTTTTTCGACTTCGGATTTTTACAGTAAAACGGGATTACCGTGCCACGTCCATCGATTTACCATCGCTGGAGAGTGGTGCACCATGGTACTGTTCCGTTTCAAATCCATGCACGCATTTCTAAAAGTCTACGCCACTGTTTCGCTATTTTGGACGGATGTTGCACCTTGCACCGTGGATGTTGCACTCTGTAGATATCGATTATTGGGACGGCCATAACTTCTGGCTCGTTTAAAGTTACGGGAGCCATAACCTGTCAAAACGAAGGCCACGGTGAGTTCTACGGCTTTGACTGCTTTCAGCTGTCAACGGATAGATCAATGCCCGAAAAGAACAACCCGAATCTCAATCGGGTCTCGTAAGTTTTTTACCCTTCGTTTTTTCGACACCGGATTTTTACGGTAAAACGGGATTACCGTGCCTCGTCTTCGATTTACCATCGTTGGAGAGTGGTGCACCATGGTACTGTTCCGTTTCAAATCCATGCACGCATTTCTAAAAGTCATACGACACTGTTTCGCCATTTCGGATGGATGTTGCTCCTTGCACCGCGGATGTTGCACCCTGTAGATATCGATTATTCGGACGGCCATAACTTTTGGTTCGTTTAGATTTACGGGAGCCATAACCTGTCAAACCGAAGGCCACGGTGAGTTCTACGGATTTGATAGCTTTCAGCCGTCAACGGATAGATTAATGCCTGAAAAGGCAACCCAAATCTCAATCGGGTCTCGTAAGTTTTTTACCCTTCGTTTTTTCGACACCGGATTTTTACGGTAAAACGGCATTACCGTGGCTCGTCTTCGATTTACCATCGCTGGAGAGTGGTACACCATGGTACTGTTCCATTTCAAATCCATGCACACATTTCTAAAAGTCGTACGGCACTGTTTCTCCATTTCGGATGGATGTTGCACCTTGCACCGCGGATGTTGCCCCCTGTAGATATCGATTATTCGGATGGCCATAACTTTTGGCTCGTTTAGAGTTACGGGTGCCATAACCTATCAAAACGAAGGCCACGGTGAGTTCTACGGCTTTGACCACTTTCAGCCGTCAGCGTATAGATTAATGCCCGAAAAGGACAACCCGAATCTCAATCGGGTCTCGTAAGTTTTTTACCCTTCGTTTTTTCGACACCGGATTTTAACGGTAAAACGGGTTTACCGTGCCTCCTCTTCGACTTACCATCGCTGGAGAGTGGTGCACCATGGTACTGTTCCGTTTCAAATCCATGCACGCATTTCCAAAAGTCATACGACACTGTTTCGCCATTTCGGACGGATGTTGCTCCTTGCACCGCGGATGTTGCACCCTGTAGATATCGATTATTCGGACGGCCATAACTTGTGGCTCGTTTAGATTTACGGGAGCCACAACCTGTCAAACCGAAGGCCACGGTGAGTTCTACGGCTTTGATAGCTTTCAGCCGTCAACGGATAGATTAATGCCTGAAAAGGCAACCCGAATCTCAATCGGGTCTCGTAAGTTTTTTACCCTTCGTTTTTTCGACACCGGATTTTTACGGTAAAACGGGATTACCGTGGCTCGTCTTCGATTTACCATCGCTGGAAAGTGGTACACCATGGTACTGTTCCATTTCAAATCCATGCACACATTTCTAAAAGTCGTACGACACTGTTTCGCTATTTCGGACGGATGTTGCACCTTGCACCGCGGATGTTGCACCATGTAGATATCGATTATTCGGACGGCCATAACTTCTGGCTCGTTTAGAGTCACGGGAGCCATAACCTGTCAAAACAAAGGCTACGGTGAGTTCTACGGCTTTGACCACTTTCAGCCGTCAACGGATAGATTAATGCCCAAAAAGGACAACCCGAAACTCAATCGGGTCTCGTAAGTTTTTTACCCTTCGTTTTTCCGACACCGAATTTTTACGGTAAAACGGGATTAACATGCCTCATCTTCTATTTACCATCGTTGGAGAGTGGTGCACCATGGTGTTGTTTCATTCCAAATCCATGCACGCATTTCTAAAAGTAATACGACACTGTTTCGCCATTTCGGACGGGTGTTGCACCTTGCACCGCGGATGTTGCACCCTGTAGATATCGATTATTCGGACGGTCATAACTTCTGGCTCATTTAGAATTACGGGAGCCATAACCTGTAAAAACGAAGGCCATGGTGAGTTCTACGGCTTTGACAGCTTTCAGCCGTCAACGGATAGATTAATAACCGAAAGGACAACCCGAATCTCAATCGGGTCTCGTAAGTTTTTTACCCTTCGTTTTTTCGACACCGGATTTTTATGGTAAAACGGGATTACGGTGCCTCGTCTTCGATTTACCATCATTGGAGAGTGGTGAACCATGGTACTGTTCCGTTTCAAATCCATGCACACATTTCTAAAAGTCATACGACACTGTTTCGCCATTTCAGATGGATGTTGCTCCTTGCACCGCGGATGTTGCACCTTGTAGATATCGATTATTCGGACGGCCATAACTTCTGGCTCGTTTAGATTTACGGGAGCCATAACCTGTCAAACCGAAGGCCACGGTGAGTTCTACGGCTTTGATAGTTTTCAGCCGTCAACGGATAGATTAATGCCTGAAAAGGCAACCCGAATCTCAATCGGGTCTCGTAAGTTTTTTACCCTTCGTTTTTTCGACACCGGATTTTTACGGTAAAACGGGATTACCGTGGCTCGTCTTCGATTTACCATCGCTGGAGAGTGGTACACCATGGTACTATTCCATTTCAAATGCATGCACACATTTCTAAAAGTCGTACGGCACTGTTTCGCCATTTCGGACGGATGTTGCACCTTGCACCGCGGATGTTGCACCCTGTAGATATCGATTATTCGGACGGCCATAAATTCTGGCTCGTTTAGAGTTACGGGAGCCATAACCTGTCAAAACGAAGGCTACGGTGAGTTCTACGGCTTTGACCACTTTCAGGCGTCAACGGATAGATTAATGCCCAAAAAGGACAACCCGAATCTCAATCGGGTCTCGTAAGTTTTTTACCCTTCGTTTTTTCGACACCGAATTTTTACTGTAAAACGCGATTAACGTGCCTCGTCTTCGATTCACCATCGTTGGAGAGTGGTGCACCATGGTATTGTTTCATTCCAAATCCATGCACGCATTTCTAAAAGTAATACGACACTGTTTCGCCATTTCGGACGGATGTTGTACCTTGCACCGCGGATGTTGCACCCTGTAGATATCGATTATTCGGACGGCCATAACTTCTGGCTCGTTTAGATTTACGGGTGCCATAACCTGTCAAAACGAAGGCCACGGTGAGTTCTACCACTTTGACAGCTTTCAGCCGTCAACGGATAGATTAATGCCCGAAAAGGACAACCCGAATCTCAATCGGGTCTCGTAAGTTTTTTACCCTTCGTTTTTTTGACACCGGATTTTTACGGTAAAACGGGATTACCGTGCCTCGCCTTCGACTTACCATCGCTGGAGAGTGGTGCACCATGGTACTGTTCCGTTTCAAATCCATGCACACATTTCTAAAAGTCGTACGGCATTGTTTTGTCATTTCGGACGGATGTTGCACCTTGCACCGCGGATGTTGCACCCTGTAGATATCGATTATTCGGACGGCCATAAATTCTGGCTCGTTTAGAGTTACGGGAGCCATAACCAGTCAAAATGAAGTCCTCGATGAGTTCTACGGCTTTGACGGCTTTCAGCCGTCAACGTATAGATTAATGCCCAAAAAAGACAACCCGAATCTCAATCGGGTCTCGTAAGTATTTTACCCTTCATTTTTTCGACACGTGGATTTTTACGGTAAAACGGGATTACCGTGGCTCGTCTTCGACTTACCGTCGCTGGAGAGTGGTGCACCATGGTCCTGTTCCGTTTCAAATCCATGCACGCATTTCTAAAAGTCGTACGGCACTGTTTCGCCATTTCGGACGGATGTTGCACCCTGCACCGTGGATGTTGCACCCTGTAGATATCGATTATTCAAACGGCCATAACTTCTGGCTCGTTTAGAGTTACGGGAGCCATAACCAGTCAAAACGAAGGCCTCGATGAGTTCTACGGCTTTGACAGCTTTCAGCCGTCAACGGATAAATTAATGCCCAAAAAGGACAACCCGAATCTCAATCGGGTCTCGTAAGTTTTTTACCCTTCGTTTTTTCGACACCGGATTTTTACGTTAAAACGGGATTACCGTGCCTCGTCTTCTATTTACCATCGTTGGAGAGTGGTACACCATGGTCTGTTCCATTTCAAATCCATGCACGCATTTCTAAAAGGTATACGACACTGTTTCGCCATTTCGGACGGATGTTGCACCTTGCACCCGGATGTTGCACCCTGTAGATATCGATGATTCGGACGGCCATAACTTCTGGCTCGTTTAGAGTTACGGGAGCCATAACCTGTCAAAATGAAGGCCACGGTGAGTTCTACGGCTTTGACAGCTTTCAGCCATCAACGGATAGATTCATGCCCGAAAAGGACAACCCGAATCTCAATCGGGGTTCGTAAGTTTTTTACCCTTCGCTTTTTCGACACCGGATTTTTACGATAAAACGAGATTACCGTGCCTCGTCTTCGATTTACCATCGCCGAAGAGTGGTGCACCATGGTGCTGTTCCGCTTCAAATCCATGCACGCGTTTTGAAAAGTCGTACGGCACTGTTTCGCCATTTCGGACGGATGTTGCACCTTGCACCGCGGATGTTGCACCCTGTAGATACCGATTATTCGGACGACCATAACTTCTGGATCGTTTAGAGTTACGGGAGCCATAACCTGTCAAAACGAAGGCCACAGTGAGTTCTACGGCTTTAACAGCTTTCAGCCGTCAACGGATAGATTAATGCCCGAAAAGGACAACCCGAATCTCAATCGGGGTTCGTAAGTTTTTTACCCTTCGCTTTTTCGACACCGGATTTTTACGGTAAAACGGGATTACCGTGCCTCGTCTTTGATTTACCATCGCTGGAGAGTGGTGCACCATGGTGCTGTTCCGTTTCAAATCCATGCACGCATTTCTAAAAGTCATACGACACTGTTTTGCCATTTCGGACGGATGTTGCATCTTGCACCGTGGATGTTGCACCCTGTAGATATCGATTATTCGGACGGCCAAAACTTCTGCCTCATTTAGAGTTACGGGAGCCATAACCTGTCCAAACGAAGGCCACGGCGAGTTCTATGGCTTTGACAGCTTTCAGCCGTCAACGGATAGATTAATGCCCGAAAAGGACAACCCGAATCTCAATCTGGGTTCGTAAGTTTTTTACCCTTCGCTTTTTCGACACCGGATTTTTACGGTAGAACGGGATTACCGTGCCTCGTCTTCGATTTACCATCGCTGGAGAGTGACGCACCATGGTACTGTTCCATTTCAAATCCATGCACGCATTTGTAAAAGTCGTACGGCACTGTTTCTCCATTTCGGACGGATGTTGCACCTTGCACCGCGGATGTTGCACCCTGTACATATCGATTATTCGGACGGTCATAACTTCTGGCTCGTTTAGAGTTACGGGAGCCATAACCTGTCAAAACGAAGGCCATGGTGATTTCTACGGCTTTGACAGCTTTCAACCGTCAACGGATAGATTAATGCCCGAAAAGGACAACCCGAATCTCAATCGGGTCTCGTAAGTTTTTTACCCTTCGTTTTTTCGACACCGGATTTTTATGGTAAAACGAGATTGCCGTGCCACATCTTCCATTTACCATCGTTGGAGAGTGGTGCACTATAGTACTGTTCCGTTTCAAATCCATGCACACATTTCTAAAAGTCGTTCGCCACTGTTTCTCCATTTCGGACGGATGTTGCACCTTGGACCGCGGATGTTGCACCATGTAGATATCGATTATTCGGACGGCCATAACTTCTGGCACGTTTAGAGTTACGGAAGCCATAACCTGTCAAAACGAACGCCACGGTGAGTTCTGCGGCTTTGACCGATTTCAGCCGTCAACGTATGGATTAATACCCAAAATGGACAACCCGAATCTCAATCGGGTCTCGTAAGTTTTTTACCCTTCGTTTTTACGACACCGGATTTTTACGGTAAAATGGGATTACCGTGCCTCGTCT
Organism: Allium cepa; assembly: GCA_030765085.1. Taxonomy (NCBI): domain Eukaryota; kingdom Viridiplantae; phylum Streptophyta; class Magnoliopsida; order Asparagales; family Amaryllidaceae; genus Allium; species Allium cepa. Next base: position 250,692,250 of record CM060930.1, read on the forward strand.
TCGATTTACCATCGCTGGAGAGTGGTGCACCATGGTACTGTTCCGTTTCAAATCCATGCACGCATTTCAAAAAGTCGTACGCCACTATTTCGCAATTTCGGACGGATGTTTCACCTTGCACCGCGGATGTTGCACCCTGTAGATATCGATTATTCAGACGGCCATAACTTCTGGCTCGTTTAGAGTTACGGGAGCCATTACCTGTCAAAATGAAGGCCACGGTGAGTTCTACGGCTTTGACAGCTTTCATCCGTCAACGGATAGATTAATGCCCGAAAAGGACAACCCGAATCTCAATCGGGTCTCGTAAGTTTTTTACCCTTCCTTTTTTCGACACCGGATTTTTACCGTAAAACGGGATTACCGAGCCTCGTCTTCGATTTACTATCGCCGGAGAGTGGTGCACCATGGTACTGTTCCGTTTCAAATCCATGCACGAAATTCGAAAAGTCGTAAGCCACTGTTTCGCCATTTCGGACGGATGTATCACCTTGCACCGCGGATGTTGCACCCTGTAGATATCGATTATTCGGACGGCCATAACTTTTGGCTCGTTTAGAGTTACGGGAGCCATAACCTGTCAAAATGAAGGCCACGGTGAGTTCTACGGCTTTGACCGCTTTCAGCCGTCAACGGATAGATTAATGCCCAAAAAGGACAACCCGAATCTCAATCGGGTTTCGTAAGTTTTTTACCCTTCGTTTTTTCGACACCGGATTTTTAAGGTAAAACGGGATTACCGTGCCTCGTCTTCGATTTACCATCGCTGGAGAGTGGGGCACCATGGTACTGTTCCGTTTTAAATCCATGCATGCATTTCTAAAAGTCGTACGGCACTGTTTCGCCATTTCGGACGGATGTTGCACCTTGCACCGCGGATGTTGCACCCTGCAGATATCGATTATTCGGACGGTCATAACTTCTGGCTCGTTTAGAGTTACGGGAGCCATAACCTGTCAAAACGAAGGTCACGGTGAGTTCTATGGCTTAGATAGCTTTTAGCCATAAACGGATAGATTAATGCCCAAAAAGGACAACCCGAATCTCAATCGGTTCTCGTATGTTTTTTACCCATCGTTTTTTCGACGCCGGATTTTAACGGTAAAACGGGATTACCGTGGCTCGTCTTTGATTTACCATCGCTGGAGAGTGGTGACCATGGTACTGTTCCATTTCAAATCCATGCACGCATTTCTAAAAGTCGTACGGCACTGTTTCGCTATTTCGGACGGATGTTGCACCTTGCACCGCGGATGTTGCACCCTGTAGATATCGATTATTCGGACGGCCATAACTTCTGGCTCGTTTAGAGTTACGGGAGCCATAACCTGTCAAAACGAAGGCCACGGTGAGTTCTACGGCTTTGACCACTTTCAGCCGTCAACGGATAGATTAATGCCCAAAAAGGACAACCCGAATCTCAATCGGGTCTCGTAAGTTTTTTACCCTTCATTTTTTCGACACCGGATTTTTACGGTAAAACGAATTACCGTGCCTCGTCTTCGATTTACCATCATTGGAGAGTGGTGCACCATGGTACTGTTCCGTTTCAAATCCATGCACGCATTTCTAAAAGTCATACGACACTGTTTCGCCATTTCGGACGGATGTTGCACCTTGCACCACGGATGTTGCACCCTGTAGATATCGATTATTCGGACGGCCATAAATTCTGCCTCGTTTAGAGTTACGGGAGCCATAACCCGTCAAAGTGAAGTCCTCGATGAGTTCTACGGCTTTGACGGCTTTCAGCCGTCAACGTATAGATTAATGCCCAAAAAAGACAACCCGAATCTCAATCGGGTCTCGTAAGTATTTTACCCTTCGTTTTTTCGACACGTGGATTTTTACGGTAAAACGGAATTACCGTGGCTCGTCTTCGACTTACCGTCGCTGGAGAGTGGTGCACCATGGTCTTGTTCCGTTTCAAATCCATGCACGCATTTCTAAAAGTCGTACGGCACTGTTTAGCCATTTCGGACGGATGTTGCACCTTGCACCGTGGATGTTGCACCCTGTAGATATCGATTATTCAAACGGCCATAACTTCTGTCTCGTTTAGAGTTACGGGAGCCATAACCAGTCAAAACGAAGGCCTCGATGAGTTCTACGGCTTTGACAGCTTTCAGCCATCAACGGATAAATTAATGCCCAAAAAGGACAACCCGAATCTCAATCGGGTCTCGTAAGTTTTTTACCCTTCGTTTTTTCGACACCGGATTTTTACGTTAAAACGGGATTACCGTGCCTCGTCTTCTATTTACCATCGTTGGAGAGTGGTACACCATGGTACTGTTCCATTTCAAATCCATGCACGCATTTCTAAAAGTCATACGACACTGTTTCGCCATTTCGGACGGATGTTGCACCTTGCACCGCGGATGTTGCACCCTGTAGATATCGATGATTCGGACGGCCATAACTTCTGGCTCGTTTAGAGTTACGGGAGCCATAACCTATCAAAATGAAGGCCACGGTGAGTTCTACGGCTTTGACAGCTTTCAGCCATCAACGGATAGATTCATCCCCGAAAAGGACAACCCGAATCTCAATCGGGGTTCGTAAGTTTTTTACCCTTCGCTTTTTCGACACCGGATTTTTACGATAAAACGAGATTACCGTGCCTCGTCTTCGATTTACCATCGCCGAAGAGTGGTGCACCATGGTGCTGTTCCGCTTCAAATCCATGCACGCATTTCGAAAAGTCGTACGGCACTGTTTCGCCATTTCGGACGGATGTTGCACCTTGCACCGCGGATGTTGCACCCTGTAGATACCGATTATTCGGACGACCATAACTTCTGGATCGTTTAGAGTTACGGGAGCCATAACCTGTCAAAACGAAGGCCACAGTGAGTTCTACGGCTTTAACAGATTTCAGCCGTCAACGGATAGATTAATGCCCGAAAAGGACAACCCGAATCTCAATCGGGGTTCGTAAGTTTTTTACCTTTCGCTTTTTCGGCACCGGATTTTTACGGTAAAACGGGATTACCGTGCCTCGTCTTTGATTTACCATCGCTGGAGAGTGGTGCACCATGGTGCTGTTCCGTTTCAAATCCATGCACGCATTTCTAAAAGTCATACGACACTGTTTTGCCATTTCGGACGGATGTTGCACCTTGCACCGTGGATGTTCCACCCTGTAGATATCGATTATTCGGACGGCCAAAACTTCTGCCTCATTTAGAGTTACGGGAGCCATAACCTGTCAAAACGAAGGCCACGGTGAGTTCTACGGCTTTGACAGCTTTCAGCCGTCAACGGATAGATTAATGCCCGAAAAGGACAACCCGAATCTCAATTTTGGTTCGTAAGTTTTTTACCCTTCGCTTTTTCGACACCGGATTTTTACGGTAGAACGGGATTACCGTGCCTCGTCTTCGATTTACCATCGCTGGAGAGTGACGCACCATGGTGCTGTTCCGTTTCAAATCCATGCACGCATTTCTAAAAGTCGTACGGCACTGTTTCGCCATTTCGGACGGATGTTGCACCTTGCACCGCAGATGTTGCACCTTGCATCGCGGATGTTGCACCCTGTAGATATCGATTATTCGGACGGCCATAACTTATGGCTCGTTTAGAGTTACGGGAGCCATAACCTGTCAAAACGAAGGCTACGGTGAGTTCTACGGCTTTGACAGCTTTCAGCCGTCAATGGATAGATTAATGCCCAAAAAGGACAACCCGAATCTCAATCGGGTCTCGTAAGTTTTTTACCCTTCGTTTTTTCGACACCGGATTTTAACGGTAAAACGGGATTACCATGGCTCGTCTTCGATTTACCATCGCTGGAGAGTGGTGCACCATGGTACTGTTCCATTTCAAACCATGCACGCATTTCTAAAAGACGTACGGCACAATTTCGCCATTTCGGACGGATGTTGCACCTTGCACCGCGGATGTTGCACCCTGTAGATATCGATTATTCGGACGACCATAACTTCTTGCTCGTTTAGAGTTACGGGAGCCATAACCTGTAAAAACGAAGGCCACGGTGAGTTCTACGGCTTTGACCGCTTTCAGCCATCAACGGATAGATCAATGCCCGAAAAGAACAACCTGAATCTCAATCGGGTCTCGTAAGTTTTTTACCCTTCGTTTTTTCGACACCGGATTTTTACGGTAAAACGGGATTGCCGTGCCTCGTCTTCAATTTACCATCGCTGGAGAGTGACGCACCATGGTGCTGTTCCGTTTTAAATCCATGCACGCATTTCTAAAAGTCGTACGGCACTGTTTCTCCATTTCGGACGGATGTTGCACCTTGCACCGCGGATGTTGCACCTTGCATCGCGGATGTTGCACCCTGTAGATATCGATTATTCGGACAGCCATAACTTCTGGCTCGTTTAGAGTTACGGGAGCCATAACCTGTCAAAACGAAGGCCACGGTGAGTTCTACGGCTTTGACAGCTTTCAGCCGTCAATGGATAGATTAATGCCCAAAAAGGACAACCCGAATCTCAATCGGGTCTCGTAAGTTTTTTACCCTTCGTTTTTTCGACACCGGATTTTAACGGTAAAACGGGATTACCGTGGCTAGCCTTCGATTTACCATCACTGGAGAGTGGTGCACCATGGTACAGTTTCATTTCAAATCCATGCACGCATTTCTAAAAGTCGTACGGCACAATTTCGCCATTTCGGACGGATGTTGCACCTTGCACCGCGGATGTTGCACCCTGTAGATATCGATTATTCGGACGGCCATAACTTCTTGCTCGTTTAGAGTTACGGGAGCCATAACCTGTAAAAACGAAGTCCACGGTGAGTTCTACGGCTTTGACCGCTTTCAGCCGTCAACGGATAGATTAATTCCCGAAAAGGACAACCCGAATCTCAATCGGGTCTCGTAAATTTTTTACCCTTCGTTTTTTCGGCACCGGATTTTTACGGTAAAACGGGATTACCGTTGCTCGTCTTCGATTTACCATCGCTGGAGAGTGGTTATGCATGCATTTCTAAAAGTCATACGGCACTGTTTCGCCATTTCGGACGGATGTTGCACCTTGCACCGCGGATGTTGCACCCTATAGATATCGATTATTCGGACGGCCATATCTTCTGGCTCGTTTAGAGCTACGGGAGCCATAACCTGTCAAAACGAAGGCCACGGTGAGTTCTACGGCTTTGACCGCTTTCAGCCATCAACGGATAGATTAATGCCCAAAAAGGACAACAATCGGGTCTCGTTATTTTTTTACCCATCGTTTTTTCGACGCCGGATTTTAACGATAAAACAGGATTACTGTGGCTCGTCTTCGATTTACCATCGCTGGAGAGTGGTGGACCATGGTACTGTTCCGTTTCAAATCCATGCACGCATTTCTAAAAGTCGTACGACACTGTTTCTCCATTTCGGACGGACGTTGCACCTTGCGCCGCGGACGTTGCACCCTGTAGATATCAATTATTCGGACGGCCATAACATCTGGCTCGTTTAGACTTATGGGAGCCATAACCTGTCAAAACGAAGGCCACGGTGAGTTCTACGGCTTTGACAGCTTTCAGCCGTCATCGGATAGATTAATGCCCGAAAAGGACAACCCGAATCTCAATCGTGTCTCCTAAGTTTTTTACCCTTCGATTTTTCGACACCGGATTTTAACGGTAAAACAGGATTACCGTGGCTCGTCTTCGATTTACCATCGCTGGAGAGTGGTGCACCATGGTACTGTTCCGTTTCAAATCCATGCATGCATTTCTAAAAGTCGTACGACACTGTTTCGCCATTTCGGACGGATGTTGCACCTTGCACCGCGGATGTTGCACCCTGTAGATATCGATTATTCGGACGGCCATAACTTCTCGCTCGTTTAGAGTTACGGGAGCCATAACCTGTCAAAACAAAGTCCACGGTGAGTTCTACGGCTTTGAGAGCTTTCAGCCGTCAACGGATAGAGTATTGCCCAAAAAGGACCACCCGAATCGCAATCGGGTCTCGTAAGTTTTTTACCCTTCGCTTTTTCGACACCGGATTTTTACGGTAAAACGGGATTACCGTGCCTCGTCTTCGATTTACCATCGCTGGAGAGTGGTGCACCATGGTGTTGTTCCGTTTCAAATCCATGCACGCATTGCTAAAAGTCATACGACACTGTTTTGCCATTTCGGACGGATGTTGCACCTTGCACCGCGGATGTTGCACCCTGTAGATATCGATTATTCGGACGACCATAACTTCTGCCTCGTTTAGAGTTACGGGAGCCATAACCTGTAAAAACGAAGGCCACGGTGAGTTCTATGGCTTTGACAGCTTTCAGCCGTCAACGGATAGATTAATGCCCGAAAAGGACAACCCGAATCTCAATCTGGGTTCATAAGTTTTTTACACTTCTCTTTTTCGACACCGGATTTTTACGGTAAAACAGAATTACCGTGCCTCGTCATCGATTTACCATCGTTGGAGAGTGATGCACCATGGTGCTGTTCCGTTTCAAATCCATGCACGCATTTCTAAAAGTCGTACGGCACTGTTTCGCCATTTCGGACGGATGTTGCACCTTGCACCGCGGATGTTGCACCTTGCATCGCGGATGTTGCACCCCGTAGATATCGATTATTCGGACGGCCATAACTTCTGGCTCGTTTAGAGTTACCGGAGCCATAACCAGTCAAAACGAAGGCCATGGTGAGTTCTACGGCTTTGACAGCTTTAAACCGTCAATGGATAGATTAATGCCCAAAAAGGACAACCCGAATCTCAATCGGGCCTCGTAAGTTTTTTACCCTTCGTTTTTTCGACACTGGATTTTAACCGTAAAACGGGATTACCGTTGTTCGTCTTCGATTTACCATCACCGGAGAGTGGTGCACCATGGTACCGTTCCATTTCAAATCCATGCACGCATTTGTAAAAGTCATACGGCACAATTTCGCCATTTCGGACGGATGTTGCACCTTGCACCGCGGATGTTGCACCCTGTAGATATCGATTATTCGGACGGCCATAACTCCTGGCTTGTTTAGAGTTACGGGAGCCATAACCTGTTAAAACGAAGGCCACGGTGAGTTCTACGGCTTTGACCGCTTTAAGCCGTCAACGGATAGATTAATGCCCGAAAAGGACAACCCGAATCTCAATCGGGTCTCGTAAGTTTTTTACCCTTCGTTTTTTCGACACCGGATTTTTACGGTAAAACGGGATTACCGTGGCTCGTCTTCGACTTACCATCGCTGCAGAGTGGTGCACCAATGTACTGTTCCATTTCAAATCCATGCATGCATTTCTAAAAGTCATACGGCACTGTTTCGCCATTTCGGATGGATGTTGCACCTTGCACCGCGGATGTTGCACCCTATAGATATCGATTATTTGGACGGCCATAACTTCTGGCTCGTTTAGAGCTACGGGAGCCATAACCTGTCAAAAAGAAGGCCACGGTAAGTGTTACGGCTTTGACCGCTTTCAGCCATCAATGGATAGATTAATGCCCAAAAAGGACAACCCGAATCTCAATCGGGCCTCGTAAGTTTTTTACCCTTCATTTTTTCGACACCGGATTTTTATGGTAAAACGGGATTATCGTGCCTCGTCTTCGATTTAACATCGCTGGAGAGTGGTGCACCATGGTACTATTCCGTTTCATATCCATTCATGCTTTTCTAAAAGTCGTACGTCACTGTTTCGCCGTTTCGGACGGATGTTGCACCTTGCACCGTGGATGTTGCACCCTGTAGATATCGATTATTCGGATGGTCATAACTTCGGGCTCGTTTAGAGTTACGGGAACCATAACCTGTCAAAACGAAGGCCACGGTGAGTTCTACGGGTTTGACAGCTTTTAGCCGTCAACGGATAGATTAATGCCCAAAAAGGACAACCCTAATCTCAATTGGGTCTCGTTAGTTTTTTACCCATCGTTTTTTCGACGCCGGATTTTAACGATAAAAAGGGATTACTGTGGCTCGTCTTCGATTTACCATCGCTGGAGAGTGGTGCACCATGGTACTGTTCCGTTTCAAATCCACACACGCATTTCTAAAAGTCGTACGGCACTGTTTCGCCATTTCGGACGGATGTTGCACCTTGCACCGCGGACGTTGCACCCTGTAGATATCGATTATTCGGACGGCCATAACTTCTGGCTCGTTTAAAGTTACGGGAGCCATCACCTGTCAAAACGAAGGCCACGGTGAGTTCCACGGCTTTGACAGCTTTCAGCCGACAACGGATAGATTAATGCCCGAAAAGGACAACCCGAATCTCAATCGGGTCTCGTAAGTTTTTACCCTTCGTTTTTTCGACACTGGATTTTAACGGTAAAACGGGATTACCGTGGCTCGTCTTCGATTTACCATCGCTGGAGAGTGGTGCACCATGGTACTGTTCCGTTTCAAATCCATGCATGCATTTCTAAAAGTCGTACGACACTGTTTCGCCATTTCGGACGGATGTTGCACCTTGCACCGCGGATGTTGCACCCTGTAGATATCGATTATTCGGACGGCCATAACTTCTGGCTCGTTTAGAGTTACGGGAGCCATAACCTGTCAAAACGAAGGCCACAGTGAGTTCTACGGCATTGACAACTTTCAGCCGTCAATGGATAGATTAATGCCCGAAAAGGACAACCCGAATCTCAATCGGGTCTCGTAAGATTTTTGCCCTTCGTTTTTTCGACACCGGATTTTTACGGTAAAACGGGATTACCGTGGCTCGTCTTCGATTTACCATCGCTGGAGAGTGGTGCACCGTGGTACCGTTCCGTTTCAAATTCATGCACGCATTTCTAAAAGTCATACGGCACTGTTTCGCCATTTCGGACGGATGTTGCACCTTGCACCGCGGATGTTGCACCCTGTAGATATCGATTATTCGGACGGCCATAACTTCTGGCTCATTTAGAGTTACAGGAGTCATAACCTGTCAAAACGAAGGCCACGGTGAGTTCTACGTCTTTGACCGCTTTCAGCCGTCAACGGATAGATTAATGCCCGAAAAGGACAACCCGAATCTCAATCGGGCCTCGTATGTTTTTTACCCTTCGTTTTTTCGACACCGGATTTTTACGGTAAAACGGGATTACCGTGGCTCGTCTTCGATTTACCATCGCTGGAGTGTGGTGCACCATGGTACTGTTCCGTTTCAAATCCATGCATGCATTTCTAAAAGTCGTACGGCACTGTTTCGCCATTTCGGACGGATGTTGCACCTTGCACCGCGGATATTGCACCCTGTAGATATCGATTATTCGGACGGCCATAACTTCTGGCTCGTTTAGAGTTATGGGAGCCATAACCTATCAAAACGAAGGACACGGTGAGTTTTACCGCTTTGACCGCTTTCATGCGTCAATGGATAGATTAATTCCCAAAAAGGACAACCCGAATCTCAATCGGGCCTCGTAAGTTTTTTACCCTTCATTTTTTCGACCTCGGATTTTTACGGTAAAACGGGATTACCGTGCCTCGTCTTCGATTTACCATCGCTAGAGAGTGGTGCACCGTGGTACCATTCCATTTCAAGTCCATGCACGCATTTCTAAACGTCGTACGGCACTGTTTCGCCATTTCGGACGGATGTTGCACCTTGCAATGCGGATGTTGCGCCCTGTAGATATCGATTATTCGGACGGTCATAACTTCTGGCTCGTATAGAGTTACAGGAGCCATAATCTGTCAAAACGAAGGCCACAGTGAGTTCTACGGCTTTGACCGCTTTCAGCCGTCAACGGATAGATTAATGCCCAAAAAGGACAACCCAAATCTCAATCGGGGCTCGTAAGTTTTTTACCCATCGTTTTTTCGACGTCGGATTTTAACGGTAAAACGGGATTACCGTGGCTCGTCTTCGATTTACCATCGCTGGAGAGTGGTGCACCATGGTACTGTTCCGTTTCAAATCCATGAACGCATTTCTAAAAGTCGTACGACACTGTTTCTCCATTTCGGACGGATGTTGCACCTTGCACCGCGGACGTTGCCCCCTGTAGATATCGATTAGTCGGACGGCCATAACTTCTGGCTCATTTAGAGTTACGGGGTCCATAACCTGTCAAAATGAAGGCCACGGTGAGTTCTACGTTTTTGATAGCTTTCAGCCGTCAACGGATAGATTAATGGCCGAAAAGGACAACCCGAATCTCAATCGGGTCTCGTAAGTTTTTTACCCTTCGTTTTTTCGACACCGGATTTTAACGGTAAAACGGGATTTCTATGGCTCGTCTTCGATTTACCATCGCTAGAGAGTGGTGCACCGTGGTACTGTTCTGTTTTAAAGCCATGCACGCATTTCTAAAAGTCGTACGGCACTGTTTCGCCATTTCGGACGGATGTTGCACCTTGCACCACGGATGTTGCACCCTGTAGATATCGATTATTCGGACGACCATAACTTTTGGCTCGTTTATAGTTACGGGAGCCATAACTTGTCAAAACGAAGGCCACGGTGAGTTTTATGGCTTTGACCGCTTTCAGCCGTCAACGGATAGACTAATGCCCAACAAGGACAACCCGAATCTCAATCGGGTCTCGTAAGTTTTTTACCCTTCGTTTTTTCGACACCGGATTTTAACGGTAAAAAGTGATTACCGTCCCTTGTCTTCGATTTACCATCGCTGGCGAGTGGTGCACCATGGTACTGTTCCATTTCAAATTCATGCACGCATTTCTAAAAGTCGTACGGCACTGTTTCTCCATTTCGGACGGATGTTGCACCTTGCACCGCGGATGTTGCACCCTGTAGATATCGATTATTCGGACGGTCATAACTTCTGGCTCGTTTAGAGTTACGGGAGCCATAACCTGTCAAAACGAAGGCCACGGTGAGTTCTACGGCTTTGAAGCTTTCAGCCGTCAACGGATAGATTAATGCCCAAAAAGGACAACCCGAATCTCAATCGGGTCTCGTAAGTTTTTTACCCTTCGTTTTTTCGACACCGGATTTTAACGGTAAAACGCGATTACCGTGGCTCGTCTTCGATTTACCATCGCTGGAGAGTGGTGCACCATGGTACTGTTCCATTTCAAATCCATGCACGCATTTCTAAAAGTCGTACGGCACAATTTCGCCATTTCGGACGGATATGGCACCTTGCACCGCGGATGTTGCACCCTGTAGATATCGATTATTCGGACGGCCATAACTTCTGGCTCGTTTAGAGTTACGGGAGCCATAACCTGTCAAAATGAAGGCCATTGTGAGTTCTATGGCTTTGATCGCTTTCAGCCGTCAACGGATAGATTAATGCCCGAAAAGGACAACCCGAATCTCAATCGGGTCTCGTAAGTTTTTTACCCTTCGTTTTTTCGACACCGGATTTTTGCGGTAAAACGGGATTACCGTGGCTCGTCTTCGATTTACCATCGCTGGAGAGTGGTGCACCATGGTACTGTTCCGTTTCAAATCCATGCATGCATTTCTAAAAGTCGTACGACACTGTTTCGCCATTTCGGTCGGATGTTGCGCCTTGCACCGCGGACGTTGCACCCTGTAGATATCGATTATTCGGACGGTCATAACTTCTGGCTCGTTTAGAGTAACGGGAGCCATAACCTATCAAAACGAAGGCCACGGTGAGTTCTACGGCTTTGAAGCTTTCAGCCCTCAACGGATAGATTAATGCCCAAAAAGGAAAACCCGAATCTCAATCGGGTCTCGTAAGTTTTTTACCCTTCGTTTTTTCGACACCGGATTTTAACGGTAAAACGGGATTACCGTGGCTCGTCTTCGATTTACCATCGCTGGAGAGTGGAGCACCATGGTACTGTTCCGTTTCAAATCCATGCACGCATTTCTAAAAGTCGTATGGAACAATTTCGCCATTTCGGACGGATGTTGCACCTTGCACCACGGATGTTGCACCCTGTAGATATCGATTATTCGGACGGCCATAACTTCTGGCTCGTTTAGAGTTACGGGAGCCATAACCTGTCAAAACGAAGGCCACTGTGAGTTCTACGGCTTTGATCGCTTTCAGCCGTCAACGGATAGATTAATGCCCGAAAAGGACAACCCGAATCTCAATCGGGTCTCGTTAGTTTTTTACCCTTCGTTTTTTCGACACCGGATTTTTGCGGTAAAACGGGATTGCCGTGGCTCGTCTTCGATTTACCAACGCTGGAGAGTGGTGCACCATTGTACTGTTCCGTTTCCAATTCATGCATGCATTTCTAAAAGTCGTACGGCACTGTTTCGCCATTTCGGACGGATGTTGCACCTTGCACCGCGGACCTTGCACCCTATAGATATCAATTATTTGGACGGCCATAACTTCTGGCTCGTTTAGAGTTACGGGAGCCATAACCTATCAAAACGAAGACCACGGTGAGTTTTACGGCTTCGACCGCTTTCAGCCGTCAACGGATAGATTAATGCCCAAAAAGGACAACCCGAATCTCAATCGGGCCTCGTAAGTTTTTTACCCTTCCTTTTTTCGACACCGGATTTTTACGGTAAAACGGTATTACCGTGCCTCGTCTTCGATTTACCATCGCTGGAGAGTGGTGCACCATGGTACTTGTTATCCCATTTTTTGGACAAAACTGAAATATCAATGTTGTGCGCATTTCCACCGCGTCTAGAACAAAAAGAAGCAAGCAAGCGTATATATGTCAGGGATTTCACTCATGATTCAAGTATAAAAGTCCATTCGGTATCAAAGGTTTAAAGGTTGATTCGGTAGTACACCACATATTCCATTCGGCATAGCCCATTCGGAATTGAACCTCTAAGAGCTCGTCCGGCACTCCCCTCATTCGGCTTTCCCAATTCATTCGGTAGTACCGATCCAAAACCAACCTTCCCCCCAAACCATAGCCGAACCGGACCTCTCCACCTCCATGCCGAACCAGCTCATGCCGAACCGGACCTCTCCTCCTTCCATAGCCGAACCAAGCTCCACTTCCATGCTCCACCAAACCACATACCACCGAGCCATGCTATCACCGGACCAAAACTCTCCATCACCGGACCAAAACTCCACCGGTCCAACCTTCTCCAACTACGACCGAACCAAGCTTCGCCGAACCAGAACGCTACCAGGCCAGATTGCTTCAGCCCAGGCCCACCAGCAGCTATATACATCCAAGACCCCTGCCCCCTACCTCACTCTATAAATAGAGGGGCAGGGGTACAACAATGGGGGAGGAGTTTGAGAGCTCAAGCCTGGAAGGAACTCTCAAACAACTTTAGATACTTGTAATCAAAGCTTTGTACTTGTAATCTGAAGAGAAAAAGGAGAATAACATATAAAGTGGACGTAGGAACGTTCTGGCCGTACCACTATAAATCTGTGTGTCTTTTACAGTTTAGTCCCTGCTTTTTATATATTTGCATAAATCACCCAAATCACTAAGAACAACATATAATCAACTAAATCATACGACTTTGGGGTGTTTGCCCATTTTTTGCGCAAACATTTTGGTGCTTTCACTGAGAGCAGCCAGCTCCCGCTACATCGGATAGAAGTTGAATTTGAAAATCTAAGAGTTCAGATCTAAGAGTTATGACGAGACAAACAAGTAGAAGGCAAAGGCCAGAGAGAAGTGAACACCAAGGAAGTCAAGAGGCTTCCTCAGGAGGGAATCAAGCGTCAATCTTCATCACTAGGGATGAGATGGAGGCCATGATGAGAAGACAAGAAGAGATGATCCAGAACTTACTTCAACAAATTGGGAAAATTGGAGCACAAATCCAAGGAGCAACTGGGGTTCAGAACGGGGCAGGACCATCTGGCGCAGCACCAGAGCTAGGGGGTACTCACGCAGAGCATGTTGATCCGACCGCGGGAAGTGAGATGGGGGCATCCGAACCACCTGGTAGCAATAGAGGAATGAACGTTCAGCCAGGGAGGCATACACATGATTACTCCTGCGGACTTGGGGGGCAGGTCGAAGATAGTGAACGAGAACTACAGCTTGGAGACAATGACAGATTAGCAGAGATGGTTAGAAGAGCTATGAGAGGCGGTTTAGTAAACAGAGACTTGGAAGATGTAAACAGGAGTCCTTTTTCTTCTGCGATTAGGATGGCAAGGAACCCACCAGAATTCAAGCTACCATCATTGGACATGTCCAACGGGAAAACGGACCCCACGGTCCATCTAACGAAGTATATGAGACATATGGAAGTGCTGGGGGAATCAGAGGAGGTTATGGCCCGGTGCTTTCCACTGTATTTGACGGACATTGCAGCGTTATGGTTTAGGCAACTGGAGAGCGGCTCCATAGGAACATGGGCAGATTTAACTGAGAGATTCATGAGGCAATTTAGGGTTCATATTGCGATACCCAAGAATGTGATGACTTTGGCAACCTTGAAATAGAAAACTGGAGAGACTTTGAGGAGCTTTCTAACGCGATTTAATGCGGCGGCAGCATCAGTGGATCGACCAGATCCATCTATGGTCATGATGGCGGCTGTATCTGGAATAGCTGGTAATACAGAGTTCAAGAATTCATTAACCAAGGACCCGCCTATGAATCTGGGAGAGTTCTATCATGAGGCTGAAAAGTTTCTGCGTTTGGAAGATGCTAGTGCAGAAAGAGAGGAAGAAGATGACGTTTACGTAATCAAGAGCGGAAACCCACCTGGAAAGGGTGCGGAGACTAGCAAAGGAAAAGGAAAGGCTGAGGATAATGATGACAGGACAAAGTGGCTACGAAGAGAACCACGCTTCACCACCTATTCAGAGATGAATGAGAGTTTGGAACGGATTTATCAGGATACCAAGGGGCAGGTTCCGTATCGTAGACCAATGCGAAGGGATCCAACCTCTGACGAAAGAAAATCAGATAAGTTTTGTGTATTTCATGAACTGAATGGTCATAACACTAATGATTGTAGGCATTTGAAGGACGAGGTAGAAGGGCATATCAGGAGCGGTATGCTTCTTCAGTATGTAAGGAGGCGAACTCCAGCGGTGGAGCCAGAGCGGCCGCCCTCTACGTCAGCTAGAGGTGACACTGGATCAAGGCACCATTTGATTATCCATTGATTGCTTGATTAAAATAACGATGAACAGGTTGTAAGCTTCCACTAACGCAATTAAATCGTTTACACATGTACGAGATCACGAACGATCTCCAGGCATGCTCTGAATGATCATTGACTGCTTTGGAGTGGGAACTTACACTTTGACATCCTTGCTTTGCTTTTGTTTCGATTTGAACATTTGAATTCTTCCTGTTTGGACATTTCTGCTGTAAGGTACTATTGCTTTAACATTTACAATTCTATGAAAAAATTATTTACTTGTATGCCCGTTGGATCGCGAACGGTCCACGAGCACCTATTGCATGGCAACGAACTGCCGAAGTCTTTGATTCGAAAAATTCCCCCAAACAATGACTCCAACACTGATAATATTAAGTCCCCCCGGGCACACTCATTCGCCTCGAACGGCACCCGACTTCGAACAGTCACAATTCGCCTCGAACGGCACTCGACTTCGAACAGTCACAATTCGCCTCGAACGGCACCCAACTTCGTACAGTCACAACTCGCCTCGAACGGCACCCGACCGTGAACGGTCACAAACTCGCCTCGAACGGCACAACTCGCCTCGAACGGAACAACTCGCCTCGAACGGCACAACTCACCTTACCTCAAATGGCCCGATCGCGAACGGTCGTCATTTGAGGTCCGCCACCTGATCACTGGCTGTTACGCCTTACCTCAAATGGCTTGATCGCGTACGGTCGTCATTTGAGGACCACCACTTGACCGCGCACTGTCGCACTTTACCTCGAATGACTCGATCACGAACGATCGTCATTTGAAGTTAAGCACTTGACCTTGAACGGTCCCCACTCGACCGCGCACTGTCGCACTTTACCTCGAATGACTCAATCCCGAACGGTCGTCATTTGAAGTAAAGCGCTTGACCTTGAACGGTCACATTTCACTGCAGATGACTCGATCCCGAACGATGGACGCACGGATTTATGCGCTTGACCGCGCACGGTCGCACTTCACCTCAAATGACTTGATCACGAACGATCATCATTTGAAGTTAGGCGCTTGACCATGAACAGACGCGCTTCATCCCAAATAGCTCAATCCCGAACGGTCGTCATTTGGGGCCATATAAAATATCAAGCTCTTTACAGGTTGTCAACAGGATACGAACATCCAGCTCATGGCATTACAAAACACGCCTTCCTACCGCAAGGCATATTTTGGGTGGCAAAGTGTTATCCCATTTTTTGGACAAAACTGGAATATCAATGTTGTGCGCATTTCCACCGCGAATAGAACAAAAAGAAGCAAGCAAGCGTATATATGTCAGGGATTTCACTCATGATTCAAGTATAAAAGTCCATTCGGTATCAAAGGTTTTAAGGTTGATTCGGTAGTACACCACATATTCCATTCGGCATAGCCCATTCGGAATTGAACCTCCAAGAGCTCGTCCGGCACTCCCCTCATTCGGCTTTCCCAATTCATTCGGTAGTACCGATCCAAAACCAACCTTCCCCCCAAACCATAGCCGAACCGGACCTCTCCACCTCCATGCCGAACCAGCTCATGCCGAACCGGACCTCTCCTCCTTCCATAGCCGAACCAAGCTCCACTTCCATGCTCCACCAAACCACATACCACCGAGCCATGCTATCACCGGACCAAAACTCTCCATCACCGGACCAAAACTCCACCGGCCCAACCTTCTCCAACTACGACCGAACCAAGCTTCGCCGAACCAGAACGCTACCAGGCCAGATTGCTTCAGCCCGGGCCCACCAGCAGCTATATACATCCAAGACCCCTGCCCCCTACCTCACTCTATAAATAGAGGGGCAGGGGTACAACAATGGGGGAGGAGTTTGAGAGCTCAAGCCTGGAAGGAACTCTCAAACAACTTTAGATACTTGTAATCAAAGCTTTGTACTTGTAATCTGAAGAGAAAAAGGAGAATAACATATAAAGTGGACGTAGGCACGTTCTGGCCGAACCACTATAAATCTGTGTGGCTTTTACAGTTTAGTCCCTGCTTTTTATATATTTGCATAAATCACCCAAATCACTAAGAACAACATATAATCAACTAAATCATACGACTTTGGGGTGTTTGCCCATTTTTTGCGCAAACAGTACTGTTCCGTTTCAGATCCATGCATGCATTTCTAAAAGTCGTATGGCACTGTTTCGCCGTTTTGGACGGATGTTGCACCTTGCACCGCGGATGTTGCACCCGGTAGATATCGATTATTCGGGACGGTCATAACTTCTAGCTCGTTTAGAGTTACGGGAGCCATAACCTGTCAAAACGAAGGCCACGGTGAGTTCTACGGCTTTGACAGCTTTCAGCCATCAACGGATAGATTAATGCCCGAAAATTACAACCCGAATCTCAATCGGGTCTCGTAAGTTTTTTACCCTTTGTTTTTTCGACACCGGATTTTAACGGTAAAACGGGATTATCGTGGCTCGTCTTCGATTTACCATCGCTGGAGAGTGGTGCACCATGGTACTATTCCGTTTCAAATCCATGCATGCATTTCTAAAAGTCGTACGGCACTGTTTCGCCATTTCGGACGGATGTTGCACCTTGCACCGCGGATGTTGCACCCTATAGATATCGATTATTCGGACGGCCATAACTTCTGGCTCGTTTAGAGTTACGGGAGCCATAACCTGTCAAAACGAAGACCACGGTGAGTTCAACGGCTTTGACAGCTTTCAGCCGTCAATGGATAGATTAATGCCCGAAAAGGACAACCCGAATCTCAATCGGGTCTCGTAAGTTTTTTACCCTTCGTTTTTTCGACACCGGATTTTTACGGTAAAACGGGATTACCGTGCCTCATCTTCGATTTACCATCGTTAGAGAGTGGTGCACCATGGTACTGTTCCGGTTCAAATCCATGCACGCATTTGTAAAAGTCATACGACACTGTTTCGCCATTTCGGACGGATGTTGCACCTTGCACCGCGGATGTTGCACCCTGTAGATATCGATTATTCGGACGGCCATAACTTCTGGTTCGTGTAGAGTTAAGGGAGCCATAACCTGTCAAAATGAAGGCCACAGTGAGTTCTACGGCTTTGACAGCTTTTAGCTGTCAACGGATAGATTAATGCCCGAAAAGGACAACCCGAATCACAATCGGGGTTCGAAAGTTTTTTACCCTTCGCTTTTTCGACACCGGATTTTTACGATAAAACGGGATTATCGTGCCTCGTCTTCGATTTACCATCCTTGGAGAGTGGAGCACCATGGTGGGTTCCGTTTCAAATCCATGCACGCATTTCTAAAAGTCGTACGTCACTGTTTCGCAATTTCGGACGGATGTTGCACCTTGCACCGTGGATGTTGCACCCTGTAGATATCGATTATTCGGACGACCATAACTTCTGGATCGTTTAGAGTTACGGCAGCCATAACCTGTCAAAACGAAGGCCATGGTGAGTTCTACGGCTTTGACAGCTTTCAGCCGTCAACGGATAGATTAATGCCCAAAAGGACAACCCGAATCTCAATCGGGGTTCGTAAGTTTTTTACCCTTTGCTTTTTCGACACCGGATTTTTACGGTAAAACGGGATTACCGTGCCTCGTCTTCGATTTACTATTGCTGGAGAGTGGTGCACCATGGTGCTGTTCCGTTTCAAATCCATGCACGCATTTCTAAATGTCATACGACACAGTTTCGCCATTTCGGACGGATGTTGCACCTTGCACCGCGGATGTTGCACCCTGTAGATATCGATTATTCGGACGGCCATAACTTCTGCCTCGTTTAGAGTTACGGGAGCCATAACCTGTCAAATCGAAGGCCATGGTGAGTTCTACGGCTTTAACAGCTTTCAGCCGTCAACGGATGGATTAATGCCCGAAAAGGACAACCCGAATCTCAATCTGGGTTCGTAAGTTTTTAACCCTTCGCTTTTTCGACACCGGATTTTTACGGCAAAACGGGATTACCGTGCCCCGTCTTCGATTTACCATCGCTGGAGAGTGATGCACCATGGTGCTTTTCCGTTTCAAATCCATGCACGCATTTCTAAAAGTCGTACGGCACTGTTTCGCCATTTCGGACGGATGTTGCACCTTGCACCGCAGATGTTGCACCCTGTAGATATCGATTATTCGGACGGCCATAACTTCTGGCTCGTTTAGAGTTACGGGAGCCATAACCTGTCAAAACGAAGGCCACGGTGAGTTCTACGGCTTTGATAGCTTTCAGCCGTCAACCGATAGATTGATGCCCGAAAAGAACAACCCGAATCTCAATCGGGTCTCGTAAGTTTTTTACCCTTCGTTTTTTCGACACCGGATTTTTGCGGTAAAACGGGATTACCGTGGCTCGTCTTCGATTTACCATCGCTGGAGAGTGGTGCACCATGGTACTGTTCCGTTTGAAATCCATGCATGCATTTCTAAAAGTCGTACGACACTGTTTCTCCATTTCGGACGGATGTTGCACCTTGCACCGCGGACGTTGCACCCTGTAGATATCGATTATTTGGACGGCTATAACTTCTGGCTCGTTTAGAGTTACGGGAGCCATAACCTGTCAAAATGAAGACCATGGTGATTTTTACGGCTTCGACCGCTTTCAGCCGTCAACGGATAGATTAATGCCCAAAAAGGACAACCCGAATCTCAATCGGGCCTCGTAAGTTTTTTACCCTTCGTTTTTTCGACACCGGATTTTTACGGTAAAACGGGATTACCGTGCCTCGTCTTCGATTTACCATCGCTGGAGAGTGGTGCACCATGGTACTGTTCCGTTTCAAATCGATGCATGCATTTCTAAAAGTCGTACGGCACTGTTTCGCCGTTTTGGACGGATGTTGCTCCTTGCACCGCGGATGTTGCACCCTGTAGATATCGATTATTCGGACGGTCATAACTTCTGGCTCGTTTAGAGTTACGGGAGCCATAACCTGTCAAAACGAAGGCCACGGTGAGTTCTACGGCTTTGACAGCTTTCAGCCGTCAACGGATAGATTAATGCCCGAAAAGGACAACCCGAATCTCAATCGGGTCTCGTAAGTTTTTTAACCTTTGTTTTTTCGACACCGGATTTTAACGGTAAAACGGGATTACCGTGGCTCGTCTTCGATTTACCATCGCTGGAGAGTGGTGCACCATGGTACTATTCCGTTTCAAATCTATGCATGCATTTCTAAAAGTCGTACGGCACTGTTTCTCCATTTCGGACGGATGTTGCACCTTGCACCGCGGATGTTGCACCCTATAGATATCGATTATTCGGACGACCATAACTTCTGGCTCGTTTAGAGTTACGGGAGCCATAACCTGTCAAAACGAAGACCACGGTGAGTTCTACGGCTTTGAAAGCTTTCAGCCGTCAACGGATAGATTAATGCCCGAAAAGGACAACCCGAATCTCAATCGGGTCTCGTAAGTTTTTTACCCTTCGTTTTTTCGACACCGGATTTTTACGGTAAAACGGGATTACCGTGCCTCGTCTTCGATTTACCATCGTTGGAGAGTGGTGCACCATGGTACTGTTCCGTTTCAAATCCATGCACGCATTTCTAAAAGTCATACGACACTGTTTCGCTGTTAGCGCCAAAATTGGTGACTAACACCCAAATGTCGTGAAAGCACCCGTTTAACAACACAGATCAGTAGCAATCAATATAGAATTCAGATCTAAGCAACAAATCACAATGATTCGCAGATAACAAACACAAACACAGGATTTATAGTGGTTCGGCGTTCGTGCCTACGTCCACTTTGAAGGTTTTCTCTTTATTTCTTTGCTTGATAGATCGATTACAATGAATTACAGTTGATAATAGCTTTGAAATCTGAATACAACGGTGATTATGATGAATAGAATGGAATCCGGCGGAGTCTTGGTGTTTAATGGCAGAAGTTCCTGGAAGATCCCCCTTCCAAAAGGCTTCAGGGTGCTATTTATAGGGGTTGGGGGCCCAGATCTCGCTCAAACTTCGGGAGACTTCTTCTGGCACGTGAGTGGGCCCACGCGACCGACCCCACCAAGTTTCATCTCGATCTGACAGCGATTCGAAGTGATTTCGAACCCATCAAGAAATGGTCCAATCGAGCTGAAACTTGGCAGGAACAATCTTTACCTTGTATGGAAGCTACTGTGAAAATTTCGTTGCATTTGGATCATTGGTTTAGGAGATATGATCGGTTCGAAATGATGATTCTCGGTTGGCTGTTGAGTTCGAACCGATCACTTCGAAACCACGTACTTCGAATCGATCGGCTCACGTGGCTTCGTGATGAGGTGGCGCGTGTTTCTCGAATCGATCCGGTCTTCTCTCCGGGTCGAACGCTTCGTCTCCGTGAATTGTGCCGACTTCGTATCGATTGAGTGACTAGTTGACTCGATCGTTTCTGATTTCAAGCACGATCGATTCGAATCGATGAGTTCCTATGGGTTCGAACCTGATCGATTCGAACCGGATCGGTTCGAAGTGACTTGGGTTCGAAGCTAGAGGGTTTTTAATGGATTCGAACATTCTTGTGAGGATGGATTCGAGGCAAGTGCTTGCATGTTGGAGTCGAAGCAAGGTTAAGTTCATGGCTTTGAACCGATGCATGGATTCGATGTGATGTTTCGGGAGGATGGATTCGAAGGTAGGAATGCAGGGTGGATACGAAGCTAGGCGAAGTCATGTGTTCGAAGGCAGCCATTGTAATGGATCCGAGGGAGATGGAGTCGAAGCGGGCACTGGCTGATGGATTCGAACATGGCAAGCAGTGATGGATTCGAAGGAAGGATATTGGATGGGTTCGAACTCCATGGTTTCGAAGTAGATGGGTACGAAGGTGATGGTTTCGAAGTACTTCAACGTGATGGGTTCGAACCAGACAATGACTACCTTTCTCAAATTAAATCCATCATATCTTGAGCATACGAACTCGGATTGACTTGAAATTTGAAATGACGACTCCTACGACCTTTCTGGTCATGTCTTATCAATTGTGGCCTGATCCAGACTCGGACAAAATTCATCGATATCCATAGCGAAGTGAAGTACAACCAATCTCTGAGACGAATTGTCTTTTGTTTTTGATCGATCCTTTGATATCACGGCTTTGCTAAAAAGCGGGATAACATTTGCCCCCCAAAACATGCCTTGCGGTAGGAAGGTGTGTTTTGTAATGCCGTGAATTGAATGTTCGTATCCTATAATCAACCTGCAAAGATCTTGATAGTTCCATATGGCCTCAAATGATGATCGTTCGGGATCGAGTTATTTGAGATGAAGCGCGGCCGTTCGTGGTCAAGCGCTTAACTTCAAATGACGATCGTTCGTGATCGAGTCATTCAAGGTGAAGTGCGACCGTGCGCGGTCGAGCGTATAAATCCATGCGTCGATCGTTTGGGATCGCTTGCTGCTTGAGATGAATCGGGACCGTTCGCGGTCTGCACCATTCGTGGCATAGGATGGAATAGGACCGTTCGCGGTCGATGCCGTTCGCGGCAAACGATGAGATGGGGCCGTTCGCGGTCGATTGCCGTTCGTGGCAAATGGTGATCGTTCGCGACCAAGTGCCGTTCAAGGCGAATGGTGACCGTTCGAGGTTGGATTTCTTAATTAGTGAATCATGACCGTTCGCGGTCAGTGCCATTCAAGGCAGAGAGTGATCGTTCGCGATCGTGTGCCGTTCGATGCGAATTTGTGACCGTTCGTGGTCGGGTGTTGGACCTCAAGTGACGACCGTTCGTGATCTAGCCATTTGAGGTGAGGTGAGTTGTGACCGTTTGAGATCGGATTGTGACCATTCGAGGTCGGATGCCGTTCGAGGCGATAAAGTGTGCCCGGGGGGGCTTGATGTTATCGATGCCAGGGTCACGTTCGGGTGAGATCCTGGATCGTTTGTCAGGGCGGTTCATCGCCATCTCAGAGCATGCCTAAGGATCGTTCGCGACCCCATACATGTGTAAGTAGCTTAGCCATTCCAGAGTTATCAGAATCAAATATCTATTAAACGGATGAGTTTTAAAACAGAAATGTCCAAACAAGCAAAGTCTAAATGTTCAAATCAAAATGAAACGAAAGCAAAGCATGGATGTCAATGTGTAAGTTCCCACTACGAAACGGTTAATGATCACTCAGAGCATGCCTGGAGATCGTTCGCGATCTCGCACATGTGTAAATGATTTAATTGCATTAGTGGAAGCTTACAACCTGTTCATCATTATTTCACTCAATTGATAACCAAACGGTGCCTTGATTCAGGGTCACCTCTAGCTGAAGTGGATGGTAGTCGCTCTGGTTCCGCCGCAGGAGCTCGCCTCCTTACATATTGAAGGAGTATACCGTTCCTAATATGCCCTTCCACCTCGTCCTTCAGGTGCCTACAATCATTAGTGTTATGACCGTTTAATTCATGGAATACACAAAACTTATCTGATTTCCTTTCGTCAGATGTTGGATCCCTTCGCATTGGCCTACGATACGGAATCTGATCTTTGGTATCCTGATAAATTCGTTCCAGGCTCTCATTCAGTTCAGTGTAGGTGGTGAATCGTGGCTCCCTCCGTTAGCGCTTTGATCTATCTCCGTCATTCTCAGTCTTTCTTTTACCTTTATCCTTGTCTGAGTCCCTTTTAGGAGGCTTTTCGTCTTTAAGTGCATAAACTTCTATCCCATCTCCTTCTTCTCTTTCTGCATTCGCATCCTCCAATCGTAAAAACTTTTCTGCCTCATGATAAAATTCTCCCAGATCCACAGGTGGATCCTTAGTTAATGAATTTTTGAACTCCGTTCCATCAGCTATTCCAGACACAGCCGCCATCATAACCATGGATGGATCCAGTCGATCTACCGAAGCTGCTGCCGCATTGAACCATGTCAGGAAACTTCTCAATGTTTCTCCAGCCTTCTGTTTTAAAGTTGCCAACGTCATCACATTCTTGGGTCTTGTAATGTGAACCCTGAATTGCCTCATAAATCTCTCAGTTAAATCATTCCATGTTTCGATGGATCCACTCTCCAGTTGCCTGAACCATAACGCCGCAATATCTGCCACGTACAATGGGAAGCACCGGGCCATAACCTCCTCTGATGCCCCAAGCACTTCCATATGCCTCATATATTTCGTCAGGTGGACCGTGGGGTCCGTTCTCCCGTTATACATATCCAACGATGGTAATTTGAAATCCGGTGGGTTCCTAGCTTGCCTGATTGCTGAAGTAAAAGGACTCCTATTAACATCCTCCAAATCTTTGTTCACCAAACCGCCTCTCAAAGCTCACCTAACCATCTCTGCCAACCTGTCGTTTTCTCCAAGATGTAATCTTCATTCACTACTTTCAACCTGCTCCCCGAGTTCATGAGGGAACTCTAGGATCTGCCCCCTGACTGAGCGTTCACCCCTTTACTACTACCGGGTTGCGTAGATGCTCCTCTTTCTCTCTCCGAAACTGGATCAACGTTCTCCATGGGTGTGCCCCCTAATCCGGGTGCGACGCCGGGTGGTCCTGCTTCGTTCTGGACTCCATTGGCTCCTCTATTCTGTGCTCCAAGCTGTCCTATCTGTTGAAATAAACT
The DNA here is from genome assembly GCA_030765085.1 of Allium cepa. NCBI lineage: Eukaryota > Viridiplantae > Streptophyta > Magnoliopsida > Asparagales > Amaryllidaceae > Allium > Allium cepa. The sequence continues at coordinate 250,716,708 of CM060930.1, forward strand.
CTGAATCAACTCCTCTTGCTTCTTCATCATAGTCTCCATCTCGTCCCTAGTGATGAAGATCGATGGTTGATTCGCTCCTGAGGAAGCCTCTTGACTTCCTTGTAGTTCGCTTCTCTCTGGCCTTGGCCTTCTACTCGATTGTCTCGTCATAATTTCTCAAATCTAAACTTTCAAATTTTATCGGAATCAACTATCAATTGGTAGAACTCCTGAGTTCAGCTCTCAGTGAAAGCACCAAAATGTTAGCGCCAAAATTGGTCACTAACACCCAAATGTCGTGAAAGCACCCGTTTAACAACACAGATCACTAGCAATCAATATAGAATTCAGGTCTAAGCAACAAATCACAATGATTCGCAGATAACAAACACAAACACAGGATTTATAGTGGTTCGGCGTTCGTGCCTACGTCCACTTTGATGGATTTCTCTTTATTGCTTTGCTTGATAGATCGATTACAATGAATTACAGTTGATAATAGCTTTGAAATCTGAATACAACGGTGATTATGATGAATAGAATGGAATCCGGCAGAGTCTTGGTGTTTAATGGCAGAAGTTCCTGGAAGATCCCCCTTTCTGAAGGCTTCAGGGTGCTATTTATAGGCGTTGGGGGCCTAGATCTCGCTCAAACTTCGGGAGACTTCTTCTGGCACGTGAGTGGGCCCACGCGACCGACCCCACCAAGTTTCGTCTCGATCTGACATCGATTCGAAGTGATTTCGAACCCATCAACAAATGGTCCAATCGAGCTGAAACTTGGCAGGAACAATCTTTACCTTGTATGGAAGCTACTGTGAAAATTTCGTTGCATTTGGATCAGTGGTTTAGGAGATATGATCGGTTCGAAATGATGATTCTCAGTTGGCTGTTGAGTTCGAACAGATCACTTCGAAACCACGTACTTCGAATCGATCGGCTCACGTGGCTTTGTGATGAGGTGGCGCGTGTTTCTCGAATTGATCTGGTCTTCTCTCCGGGTTGAACGCTTCGTCTCCGTGAATTGTTCCGACTTTGTATCGATTGAGTGACTAGTTGACTCGATCGTTTCTGATTTCAAGCGCGATCGATTCGAATCGAGGAGTTCCTATGGGTTCGAACCTGATCGATTCGAACTGGATCGGTTTGAAGTGACTTGGGTTCGAAGCTAGAGGGTTTTTAATGGATTCGAAAATTCTTGTGAGGATGGATTCGAGGCAAGGGCTTGCATGTTGGAGTCGAAGCAAGGTTAAGTTCATGGCTTTGAACCGATGCATGGATTCGATGTGATGTTTCGGGAGGATGGATTCGAAGGTAGGAATGCAGGGTGGATACGAAGCTAGGCGAAGTCATGGGTTCGAAGGCAGCCATTGTGATGGATCCGAGGGAGATGGAGTCGAAGCGGGCACTGGCTGATGGATTCGAACATGGCAAGCAGTGATGGATTCGAAGGAAGGATATTGGATGGGTTCGAACTCCATGGTTTCGAAGTAGATGGGTCCGAAGGTGATGGTTTCGAAGTACTTCAACGTGATGGGTTCGAACCAGACAATGACTACCTTTCTCAAATTGAATCCATCATATCTTGAGCATATGAACTCGGATTGACTTGAAATTTGAAATGACGACTCCTACGACCTTTCTGGTCATGTCTTATCAATTGTGGCCTGATCCAGACTCGGACAAAATTCATCGATATCCATAGCGAAGTGAAGTACAACCAATCTCTGAGACGAATTGTCTTTTGTTTTTGATCGATCCTTTGATATCACGGCTTTGCTAAAAAGCGGGATAACATTCGCCATTTCGGACGGATGTTGCACCTTGCACCGCGGATGTTGCACCCTGTAGATATCGATTATTCGGACGGCCATAACTTCTGGCTCGTTTAGAGTTACGGGAGCCATAACCTGTCAAAATGAAGGCCACGGTGAGTTCTACGGCTTTGATAGCTTTCAGCCGTCAACGGATAGATTAATGCCCGAAAAGGACAACCCGAATCTCAATCGGGGTTCGTAAGTTTTTTACCTTTCGCTTTTTCAACAACGGATTTTTACGATAAAACGAGATTACCGTGCCTCGTCTTTGATTTACCATCCCTGGAGAGTGGTGCACCATGGTACTGTTCCGTTTCAAATCCATGCACGCATTTCTAAAAGTCGTACGTCACTGTTTCACCATTTCGGACGGATGTTGCACCTTGCACCGCGGATGTTGCACCCTGTAGATATCGATTATTCGGACGACCATAACTTCTGGATCGTTTAGAGTTACGGCAGCCATAACCTGTCAAAGCGAAGGCCACGGTGAGTTCTATGGCTTTGACAGCTTTCAGCCGTCAACGTATAGATTAATGCCCGAAAAGGACAACCCGAATCTCAATCGGGGTTCGTAAGTTGTTTACCCTTCGCTTTTTCGACACCGGATTTTTACGGTAAAACGGGATTACCGTGCCTCGTCTTCGATTTACCATCGCTGGAGAGTGGTGCACCATGGTGCTGTTCCGTTTCAAATCCATGCACGCATTTCTAAAAGTCATACGACACTGTTTCGCCATTTCGGACGGATGTTGCACCTTGCACCGCGGATGTTGCACCCTGTAGATATCGATTATTTGGACGGCCATAACTTCTGCCTCGTTTAGAGTTACGGGAGCCATAACCTGTCAAAACGAAGGCCACGGTGAGTTCTACGGCTTTGACAGCTTTCAGCCGTCAACGGATAGATTAATGCCCGAAAAGGACAACCCGAATCTCAATCTGGGTTCGTAAGTTTTTTACCCTTCGCTTTTTCGACACCGGATTTTTACGGTAAAACGGGATTACCGTGCCTCGTCTTCGATTTACCATCGCTGGAGAGTGATGCACCATGGTTCTGTTCCGTTTCAAATCCATGCACGCATTTCTAAAAGTCGTACGGCACTGTTTCGCCATTTCGGGCGGATGTTGCACCTTGCACCGCGGATGTTGCACCCTGTAGATATCGATTATTCGGACGACCATAACTTCCGGCTCGTTTAGAGTTACGGGAGCCATAACCTATCAAAAAGAAGGCCACGGTGAGTTCTACGGCTTTGACAGCTTTCAGCCGTCAATGGATAGATTAATGCCCAAAAAGGACAACTCGAATCTCAATCGGGTCTCGTAAGTTTTTTACCCTTCGTTTATTCAACACAGGATTTTAACGGTAATAGGGGATTAGCGTGGCTCGTCTTCGATTTACCATCGCTGGAGAGTGGTGCACCATGGTACTGTTCCTTTTCAAATCCATGCACGCATTTCTAAAAGTCGTACGGCACAATTTTGCCATTTCGGACGGATGTTCCACCTTGCACCGCGGATGTTGCCCCCTGTAGATATCGATTATTCGGACGGCCATAACTTCTGGCTCGTTTAGAGTTACGGGAGCCATAACCTGTCAAAACGAAGGCCACTATGAGTTCTACGGCTTTGACAGCTTTCAGCCGTCAACGGATAGATTAATGCCCGAAAAGGACAACCCGAATCTCAATCGGGGTTCGTAAGTTTATTACCCTTCGCTTTTTGGACACCGGATTTTTACGATAAAACGAGATTACCGTGCCTCGTCTTCGATTTACCATCCCTGGAGAGTGGTGCACCGTGGTGTTGTTCCTTTTCAAATCCATGCACGCATTTCTAAAAGTCGTACGTCACTGTTTCGCCATTTCGGACGGATGTTGCACCTTGCACCGCGGGTGTTGCACCCTGTAGATATCGATTATTCGGACGACCATAACTTCTGGATCGTTTAGAGTTACGGCAGCCATAACCTGTCAAAACGAAGGCCACGGTGAGTTCTACGGCTTTGACAGCTTTCAGCCGTCAACGGATAGATTAATGCCCGAAAAGGACAACCCGAATCTCAATCGCGGTTCGTAAGTTTTTTTCCCTTCGCTTTTTCGACACCGGATTTTTACGGTAAAACGGGATTACCGTGCCTCGTCTTCGATTTACCATCGCTGGAGAGTGGTGCACCATGGTACTGTACCATTTCAAATCCATGCACGCATTTCTAAAAGTCATACGACACTGTTTCGCCATTTCGGACGGATGTTGCACCTTGCACCGAGGTGTTGCACCCTGTAGATATCGATTATTCGGACGGCCATTGTGACGACCGCCCATGACTCCCGCACCAAAACAAGGAAATAATGCGCTGAAAGGCGTGCCAGGCAGCCATGGACGATAGTCAGGGTAAAACAAAACAAAAGAATCTCTATCGTACAACTCACAGCGCATGGATAAAATACAATAGAGAAATATAATATAGTGAAGCTCCATAGAACAGAACATCATCATATAAGCATCACGGTAGTTTTATACAATCATCTACTCAAATCCATACATGAAAGCCTCACTACAAATCACTCAACCAAATACAGCAGCGGATACCCAGTACATATAGTAAGAAAACTAATATGCAAAGCCTCCTGCTCGTCTTCGTCATCTTTAGCGTAGAACTCCTAGCACAGCACCTGTCACCTGCTACCTAGTCTGCCCATCCCGACATGGATGAACAGCCCAAGGTAATAAGAGGAGACATAAAACCTTGAGTCAGACAAAGTCTTAGTGAGCAGTAAATCAACTATCAAGCATACCAAAAGAGCATAAAGGATAAAAGGAATAGGAACCAAACCATCCCACTCCACCTCTTTCTACAGTGATAGCCCCAGACATACACTAAGGAGAAGCAAGCATAACAACATAGACAATTAAGGTAAAGCGAATACCACTCGAGTCAAGGACGATGTTTTCCAAAATACAAACCCCCAAGGCCTAAACCAAGATCAGATAAGCACCCAGAAAACACCGCTCTTGAAGCCGAATGATAATACAACCAAACATCCATGACTCTGGCTATCACTGTTATCCTTGCCTCGATTTCACCGTTAGTTGAATGACCATCTGTCAAGGGCTAATGGTAACCCCGGTTCTAACCATAACTCCGCACACTGCCTTGTGCCTAGGACTTATCTACTTTGCCCAGAGTACTCAACTACCTACCTGTAGTCTTTTGGGTGTCCCGACTACCTACCTGTAGTCGTTATGGGCGCCCCATGTACTCTTGCTTTTGAGCATGCTAGAACCTTCAACAACGACGAGATCCAAGCCTCCTAGCCATCCTTCTTGACGACTATCCTCATACAAGCTCAAGCTACCTCTTGAACAATCCATTATCAACCAACTTGAACTACTCTTCAAGTTATCAACATGCTTGGAATGATCCCTGCTTGGATTAAGCCAAGACTCACATCATACTTCGCTTCATCGCATCAAAGCAAAGTCTCAACTCAACAACATGGTTTGCCTCATCAAATCATGGCAAAGTCCCATCTCAACATCATCCAATCTATACATATGAGCTTCAACATCCGCTACATATGCCTTAAGCAGCTTTCACCATTCAAGAGCCTTCTTCCATAGCTTTTGAATCCTCTTTCATCATCTTGTTCCAAATCAACTACTAGCTAACTTGGAAACAATCAAATCAATCATACATTCAAATAATCAATCATTCAAACAAGATCTATTAAGCAATTTAAGCAATATCAACTATAATGGCAATTTCGTAAATAAACGAGCAAAAGTCCAACATATGTGAAATCATGGTTTTTAGCATAGATCTATCAATTATAAAACATGGGTTTTGTCTCTAATGCTTATTAAACAAACTTGCATAAGTAAACATCTTCAAAAACCATGAATCTAGACTTAGATCTAAGAAAAATGCATGAAATCTCTAACTTTAACACCCAAACATGCCACCAATCCAATATACTCCTTTGGATCCGCGTGAGAGATAACTACCACTCACCAAATCACCAAAACAACCTAAAAACTAAACACTTCAGATCTGGACAGCGAAGATCAAGGCTTGATCCGGCAATATCTCGTCTCAATCGATGAAATCTAGCTCAAACGGATGAAGATCTTCAACTTTGGCACTTGAATCTTCAATCTAAACCTTCGATCTTGGATGGATGTTAGAACTAGATTGGAATAGAGAAAAGAAGGTGAAGAAATGTTGTAGTCGAGTCTTCAAAATGGCAGCACTTCGTCGCTTCAAAAACCGGTGCCAAAAAGTGAGCCAAACCCCTCTATTTATAGGCTGGATCAACCATGAGTCGTCGTCCCTATGAGTCGTCCACGACTCATCATGAGTCGTTGCCGACTTATCAGCCCTTACCGACTCAACATAACACTGCCTACTTACCATGAGTCGTTCACGACTCATTGCCATGACGACCTACCCCAGCCGACTCAACTGCACAGCCTTCCGACTCAAGCCAACGACTCAATACACCAAGGCACAAGGTCATACGACTCAAACCCAAACCGACTCAACACCTACCGACTCACGACTCAAGACCAGTGCCGACTCAACATAAGTCGGTCACGACCTAAAAGCCTCCGACCTAAGACACTGCCGCGTTTTCCCCAAGTCCTAAGTCGTACGACGACTCAACAATACACACTCACGACTCAACTATGATGCCGACTCACGACTCATCAGGCCCTACGACTCAAAACCCTGCCGACTCATTACCCACGACCTAAGCCTAAACCCCTTAAGTCGCTACACCCTTAACCCGTTAACTCCTTAACTCGGCAAACCCTATGAGTCGTAACTCGTTGACTCGGCCACACTTCTTATCTCGGCCCTCTATGAGTCGGTCATCCTATGAGTCGCCTAACTTCTTGAGTCGGTCCATCCTTATCTCGGCCAACACTTTAAACCGCTACCCCTCCTTGAGTCGGTCCCCTATGAGTCGGTCACGACTCATCACTTGTACCCGGGTTAACTTCTAAACGACTCAAGCTAGAAGCAACACAAACAACACTAACAACCTGTAAATTCTACGATTTATCGACACGTAAAAATACGGGTCGTTACATTCTCTCCCCCTTAGGAATTTCGCCCCCGAAATTCCAAGCAAACAACAGCAATCAAAATTATTCCGCATGCCTATCATCCATGGCAATCAACAATCCATGCAACCAATTCTAACCTAGCATGCAGAATTCTAAGACTTAGAACAAGCTACAAATTCATGAGATGTCACGACACTTTAGGGCCATACCTCGAAGAGTCCGGGATGAGCTGCCTTCATCCTCTCTTCCTCCTCCCATGTACAGTCGTTAACATCATCACTCCATTGTACCTTGAGCAACGTAATCGTCTTCCTCCTAAGCTGTTTCGTATCGGTTTCAACAATACGAAGCGGCTTACGAGGTCTCGAAACAACAGGATCAACCTCCAAGTCTTCACAGCTATCAGCAGAAACCACCGTAGTTGGGTCGTGCACATACTTCCGTAGATAAGATACATGAAAAACATTGTGCACACCCGCCATCTTTTCCGGTAACTCCAATCTATAAGCGAGCTTTCCAATTCGCTCGATAATCGGAAATGGTCCAACAAATCTCGGAGTCAATTTCCCTTTCTTCCCGAATCTAATGACACTCTTCAGAGGAGAAATCTTCACAAAAACCATATCACCTACGTCGAATTCCAAATCCTTACGACGATTATCGGCATAACTTTTCTGACGATCTTGGGCTGCCTTCATTCGTTGCCGAATGATCTCTATACAATCTGAAGTCTGTCGAATCATCTCTGGCCCAAGTATCAGCTTTTCTCCAGTTTCCAACCAACATGTCGGGGAGTTACACGGTCTTCCATACAATGCCTCATATGGTGCCATACCAATACTCGACTGATAACTGTTGTTATAAGCAAACTCCACCAAATGAAGGTGATCTTCCCATGACCCTCCGAAGTCCAAAACACATGCTCTAAGAAGATCTTCCAAAACTCGGTTGACTCTCTCAGTCTGACCATCTGTTTGAGGGTGATAAGCTGTACTCAAACACAACTCAGTTCCCAAAACTTCCTGGAAGCTCTTCCAAAATCCACTAGTGAACAACGGATCTCGATCGCTTACTATACTCTTCGGAACACCATGGAATCGAACAATCCACTTCACATATAGCTCAGCCAACTTCGATGCAGTCCTAGTCGATCGAACAGGAATGAACCTTGCACTCTTGGTCAAACGATCTACTGTGACCCAAATCCCTTCATTTCCTGCCCTAGTTCTAGGTAGACCATCGATAAAATCCATCGACACTTGCTCCCACTTCCATGCAGGAACCTCTAATGGCTGAAGTAATCCACTGGGCTTCTTCTGCTCAGCTTTCACCAACTGGCAATTCATACACTTGGAAATAAAATTTCCAACATCCTTCTTCATACCTTCCCAGTAGTAGGTTCTCTTCATATCCCGATACATCTTATTTCCACCTGGATGAATTGTCAACTTCGAGTGATGACTCTCCCTTAGAACTTCATCTCTCAATCCATCTACATCGGGAACAACTAGTCGTCCTTGCTTTCGAAGCCAACCCTCTCGATCGACCTCGAATCCTTTATCCTTCTCCGGGTCCAATCCGGATTCCAAATCACGGATAATCTTGATAAGCTTATCATCTCTCCTTTGCCTCTCGCCAATTCTTTCCACAAGAGTAGGCCTTATCGATAAGTTTGCCAACATCTCAGGTTCCAATTCACATCTAGGCCTGAAATCAAATCCAGCCAAATACTCAAGACTCTTCCATTCCGAAAACATGGCTCCCAATCCTGCATGTCTTCGACTTAACGCATCAGCCACTGCGTTACCTTTCCCTGGAGTATAGGCTATACCAAAATCATACGATGCTAAGAACTCTAGCCACCTTTGCTGTCGAAGATTCAAATCCTTTTGGGAAAACAGATACTTCAACGACTTATGATCTGTAAACAGCTCGAATCTAACTCCCAATAGATAGTGTCTCCACATCTTCAAAGCAAACACAATCGCCGCTAACTCCAAATCATGAGTCGGATAATTCCTTTCATGCGGCTTTAGTTGTCGACTAGCATACGCAACAACTTTATCCTTCTGCATTAGCACCGCTCCTAGTCCAGTGCCACATGCATCGGTGTAAACCACCATCTCATCATTCCCACTTGGAATAGTCAAAACAGGAGCACTCGTCAATCGCTCTTTCAGGATTACAAAAGCTTGCTCACACTTATCATCCCATCTGAACACCTGGTTCTTCTTTGTCAATCCTGTTAACGGTGCAGCTATCTTGGAAAAGTCCTTGATAAACCGACGATAATATCCTGCTAATCCAAGAAAACTTCTCACATCAGATGCATTCTTAGGTCTAACCCAATCCTGGATCACTGCCACCTTAGCGGGGTCAACCGCTATTCCATTTCCAGAGATAACATGGCCTAAGAACCTCACTTCACTCTTCCAGAAGTGACACTTCGAAAACTTAGCCTTCAGCTGATGTTTCCGCAAAATTTCCAAAACAATCCTCAAGTGCGTCTTGTGCTCTCCCTCAGTTCTGGAATAAATCAGAATATCATCCACGAACACAAGCACGAACTTATTCAACTGATCTCTGAACACTCTATTCATAAGATCCACAAAATATGCTGGCGCGTTAGTCAATCCAAACGGCATTACCAGCCACTCATAAAACCCGGATGGTGTCCTGAAAGCAGTCTTCGGCACACTATCCTTCGCCACTCTCAACTGGTGAAATCCCGTTGCCAAATCCATCTGAGAAAACACCTTAGCCTCGTGAAGCTGATCAAACAAGTCATCTATTCTCGGCAATGGATACTTGTTCTTCTTAGTCACCTTATTCAGCTCACGATAATCCACACACAACCTCAACGATCCATCCGCTTTGGTTGCGAACACAACTGGCGCACCCCATTCGGACACACTTCTCCGAATGAATCCTTTCTGCAAAAGGTCATCAACTTGCACCTTCAGCTCTTGCTGCTCCCTCGGTGCCATCCGCCTAAGAGGCATCACAACAGGTCTGGCTCCCTCAACTAGATCGATACGAAACTCGATCTCCCTATGCGGCGGCAACCCTTTGACTTCCTCAAAGACATTCTCAAACTCATTCACAATAGGCACCGATGACAGTCCATCCCGTGGAACAACTAGCGAATACATGAAGCTCATGAAGACGCCTTCTTCATGCTTACATCGTATCACAACCTTTCGCCCTTCCACATTCCCGACTGTCACCTCAAGCCTCTCACAATCAATCCTAGCCGCATACTTCCTAAGCCAGTCCATACCCAAAATAATTCCGAACCCCGCAAAGTTCAGAACAAAGCAATCACAAACAAACGAGCAATCATGACTCGACACAACTAGACCACGACATAACATACACAAACATGACGAACCCCCTACCGGATTAGTCACAACCAATGGCCTATCAACAATATCCGGTTTCATACCTAACCGGCTTACCAAATCATCACAAACAAAAGAATGCGACGCTCCAGTATCAAACAACACTCTAACTGGAACACCACAAATAGAAAGAGTACCTTGAACAACCACACTCTTCCCCTTCTCTTCAGCAGTAGGAGCTTTTGAAGACGATGGAACAGCCCCCAAAGCATAGGCTTGCACAACCTGCCTATCTTTCCTCGGTTCTGGACAATCCTTCTTGATATGTCCCAGCTTATCACAGTTGTAACACTTTCCCGGCACTTTGGGATTCTTACAATCTTTGTAAAGATGGCCCTTCTGCTGGCAGTTATAGCAAGTCACTTCACTCTTCGGCTTCTTCTGGCCATCCCTACCCCTCTGTTGCTGTTGTTTCCTCTTCTTATTGCCACTCTGCTGTGGTTTAGATCCTTCCCTGGTTACAGAAACGACAGAACTTTCCCTAGGAAACAAACTCTCATGCCTAAGAGCTTTTTCCACAAGCTTCTCAAATGGATCGTCCAGATGATCCACTAACTGCCTCCCAAGATAAGCATCCAGACCAGTCACAAACTTTTCATTCTTCTGGTAGGGAGAATCAATATACGATCTGGCATACTTAGACAAAGCTTCAAACTCAGAAATGTACTCAAGAACAGGCCTTCCCCCTTGCTTGAGCTCCACAAACCTCTTAAACAAGACAGATTTCTGGGAAGTAGAGATGAACTTAGCTTCAAATCTAACTTGGAATTGCTCCCAAGTAATCTCTTCTTCTGGAGTATCGATGGTGATAGAATTCCACCAATCAGCAGCTCTTCCCTGAAGCTGTCTCGATGCAAGCTTCCTCTTAGTTGCATCCTCAATCCCTAAGTCACCAAAGATTCTTTTGCAAGCATCAATCCATCTCTGCACCTCAATAGTCGACTCCGTCCCCAAGAAAACTTTCCCTCCAAGAGCAGTATAATCCTTGCAAAGCTTGGCAAAATCCACCGGTCTCGGAGCTTGGACTTGAACTCCCACATCCACAGATGATCCTGAAGCTGGTATTCTCCTCATGATTGAAGTCATCATGGCCTCAAACATAGGAGCATAATCAACAGCTTCCCTAGCATCACGGCTACCCCTCGCAGCTTGTCTCTCACTTCGACTCATCCTTAATATCTGTAAATAAGAATGATTAGAACACCTTAAGAAACAACTGCATAAGGAGTTCAAACCCTTCTAAACTACTATATTATATATAGTAATCATCCATCAAATTACAATTACGTCTCTCTTACGTAGTTACATCAGCGAGCGTTGGCTAAAATCGATTAACCAAAGCTCTGATACCAAATGTGACGACCGCCCATGACTCCCGCACCAAAACAAGGAAATAATGCGCTGAAAGGCGTGCCAGGCAGCCATGGACGATAGTCAGGGTAAAACAAAACAAAAGAATCTCTATCGTACAACTCACAGCGCATGGATAAAATACAATAGAGAAATATAATATAGTGAAGCTCCATAGAACAGAACATCATCATATAAGCATCACGGTAGTTTTATACAATCATCTACTCAAATCCATACATGAAAGCCTCACTACAAATCACTCAACCAAATACAGCAGCGGATACCCAGTACATATAGTAAGAAAACTAATATGCAAAGCCTCCTGCTCGTCTTCGTCATCTTTAGCGTAGAACTCCTAGCACAGCACCTGTCACCTGCTACCTAGTCTGCCCATCCCGACATGGATGAACAGCCCAAGGTAATAAGAGGAGACATAAAACCTTGAGTCAGACAAAGTCTTAGTGAGCAGTAAATCAACTATCAAGCATACCAAAAGAGCATAAAGGATAAAAGGAATAGGAACCAAACCATCCCACTCCACCTCTTTCTACAGTGATAGCCCCAGACATACACTAAGGAGAAGCAAGCATAACAACATAGACAATTAAGGTAAAGCGAATACCACTCGAGTCAAGGACGATGTTTTCCAAAATACAAACCCCCAAGGCCTAAACCAAGATCAGATAAGCACCCAGAAAACACCGCTCTTGAAGCCGAATGATAATACAACCAAACATCCATGACTCTGGCTATCACTGTTATCCTTGCCTCGATTTCACCGTTAGTTGAATGACCATCTGTCAAGGGCTAATGGTAACCCCGGTTCTAACCATAACTCCGCACACTGCCTTGTGCCTAGGACTTATCTACTTTGCCCAGAGTACTCAACTACCTACCTGTAGTCTTTTGGGTGTCCCGACTACCTACCTGTAGTCGTTATGGGCGCCCCATGTACTCTTGCTTTTGAGCATGCTAGAACCTTCAACAACGACGAGATCCAAGCCTCCTAGCCATCCTTCTTGACGACTATCCTCATACAAGCTCAAGCTACCTCTTGAACAATCCATTATCAACCAACTTGAACTACTCTTCAAGTTATCAACATGCTTGGAATGATCCCTGCTTGGATTAAGCCAAGACTCACATCATACTTCGCTTCATCGCATCAAAGCAAAGTCTCAACTCAACAACATGGTTTGCCTCATCAAATCATGGCAAAGTCCCATCTCAACATCATCCAATCTATACATATGAGCTTCAACATCCGCTACATATGCCTTAAGCAGCTTTCACCATTCAAGAGCCTTCTTCCATAGCTTTTGAATCCTCTTTCATCATCTTGTTCCAAATCAACTACTAGCTAACTTGGAAACAATCAAATCAATCATACATTCAAATAATCAATCATTCAAACAAGATCTATTAAGCAATTTAAGCAATATCAACTATAATGGCAATTTCGTAAATAAACGAGCAAAAGTCCAACATATGTGAAATCATGGTTTTTAGCATAGATCTATCAATTATAAAACATGGGTTTTGTCTCTAATGCTTATTAAACAAACTTGCATAAGTAAACATCTTCAAAAACCATGAATCTAGACTTAGATCTAAGAAAAATGCATGAAATCTCTAACTTTAACACCCAAACATGCCACCAATCCAATATACTCCTTTGGATCCGCGTGAGAGATAACTACCACTCACCAAATCACCAAAACAACCTAAAAACTAAACACTTCAGATCTGGACAGCGAAGATCAAGGCTTGATCCGGCAATATCTCGTCTCAATCGATGAAATCTAGCTCAAACGGATGAAGATCTTCAACTTTGGCACTTGAATCTTCAATCTAAACCTTCGATCTTGGATGGATGTTAGAACTAGATTGGAATAGAGAAAAGAAGGTGAAGAAATGTTGTAGTCGAGTCTTCAAAATGGCAGCACTTCGTCGCTTCAAAAACCGGTGCCAAAAAGTGAGCCAAACCCCTCTATTTATAGGCTGGATCAACCATGAGTCGTCGTCCCTATGAGTCGTCCACGACTCATCATGAGTCGTTGCCGACTTATCAGCCCTTACCGACTCAACATAACACTGCCTACTTACCATGAGTCGTTCACGACTCATTGCCATGACGACCTACCCCAGCCGACTCAACTGCACAGCCTTCCGACTCAAGCCAACGACTCAATACACCAAGGCACAAGGTCATACGACTCAAACCCAAACCGACTCAACACCTACCGACTCACGACTCAAGACCAGTGCCGACTCAACATAAGTCGGTCACGACCTAAAAGCCTCCGACCTAAGACACTGCCGCGTTTTCCCCAAGTCCTAAGTCGTACGACGACTCAACAATACACACTCACGACTCAACTATGATGCCGACTCACGACTCATCAGGCCCTACGACTCAAAACCCTGCCGACTCATTACCCACGACCTAAGCCTAAACCCCTTAAGTCGCTACACCCTTAACCCGTTAACTCCTTAACTCGGCAAACCCTATGAGTCGTAACTCGTTGACTCGGCCACACTTCTTATCTCGGCCCTCTATGAGTCGGTCATCCTATGAGTCGCCTAACTTCTTGAGTCGGTCCATCCTTATCTCGGCCAACACTTTAAACCGCTACCCCTCCTTGAGTCGGTCCCCTATGAGTCGGTCACGACTCATCACTTGTACCCGGGTTAACTTCTAAACGACTCAAGCTAGAAGCAACACAAACAACACTAACAACCTGTAAATTCTACGATTTATCGACACGTAAAAATACGGGTCGTTACAGCCATAACTTCTGCCTCGTTTAGAGTTACGGGAGCCATAACCTGTCGAAACGAAGGCCACGGTGAGTTCTACGGCTTTGACAGCTTTCAGCCGTCAACGGATAGATTAATGCCCGAAAAGGACAACCCGAATCTCAATCTGGGTTCGTAAGTTTTTTACCCTTCGCTTTTTCGACACCGGATTTTTACGGTAAAACGGGATTACCGTGCCTCGTCTTCGATTTACCATCGCTGGAGAGTGATACACCATGGTGCTGTTCCGTTTCAAATCCATGCACGCATTTCTAAAAGTCGTACGGCACTGTTTCGCCATTTCGGACGGATGTTGCACCTTGCACCGCGGATGTTGCACCCTGTAGATATCGATTATTCGGACGGCCATAACTTCTGGCTCGTTTAGAGTTACGGGAGCCATAACCTGTCAAAACGAAGGCCACGGTGAGTTCAACGGCTTGGATAGCTTTCAACCGTCAACGGATTGATTAATGCCCAAAAAGGACAACTCGAATCTCAATCGGGTCTCGTAAGTTTTTTACCCTTCGTTTTTTCGACACAGATTTTAACGGTAATAGGGGATTAGCCTGGCTCGTCTTCGATTTACCATCGCTGGAGAGTGGTGCACCATGGTACTGTTCCTTTTCAAATCCATGCACGCATTTCTAAAAGTCGTACGGCACAATTTTGCCATTTCGGACGGATGTTGCACCTTGCACCGCGGATGTTGCCCCCTGTAGATATCGATTATTCGGACGGCCATAACTTCTGGCTCGTTTAGAGTTAAGGGAGCCATAACCTGTCAAAACGAAGGCCACTGTGAGTTCTACGGCTTTGACAGCTTTCAGCCGTCAACGGATAGATTAATGCCCGAAAAGGACAACCCGAATCTCAATCAGGGTTCGTAAGTTTATTACCCTTCGCTTTTTGGACACCGGATTTTTACGATAAAACGAGATTACCGTGCCTCGTCTTCGATTTACCATCCTTGGAGAGTGGTGCACCATGGTGCTGTTCCTTTTCAAATCCATGCACGCATTTCTAAAAGTCGTACGTCACCGTTTCGCCATTTCGGACGGATGTTGCACCTTGCACCGCGGATGTTGCACCCTGTAGATATCGATTATTCGGACGACCATAACTTCTGGATCGTTTAGAGTTACGGCAGCCATAACCTGTCAAAACGAAGGCCACGGTGAGTTCTACGGCTTTGACAGCTTTCAGCCGTCAATAGATAGATTAATGCCAGAAAAGGACAACCCGAATCTCAATCGGGGTTCGTAAGTTTTTTACCCTTCGTTTTTTCGACACCGGATTTTTACGGTAAAACGGGATTACCGTGCCTCGTCTTCGATTTACCATCGCTAGAGAGTGGTGCACCATGGTGCTGTACCATTTCAAATCCATGCACGCATTTCTAAAAGTCATACGACACTGTTTCGCCATTTCGGACGGATGTTGCACCTTGCACCAAGGATGTTGCACCCTGTAGATATCGATTATTCGGATGGCCGTAACTTCTGCCTCGTTTAGAGTTACGGGAGCCATAACCTGTGAAAACGAAGGCCACGGTGAGTTCTACGGCTTTGACAGCTTTCAGCCGTCAACGGATAGATTAATGCCCGAAAAGGACAACCCGAATCTCAATCTGGGTTCGTAAGTTTTTCACCCTTCGCTTTTTCGACACCGGATTTTTACGGTAAAACGGGATTACCGTGCCTCGTCTTCGATTTAACATCGCTGGAGAGTGATGCACCATGGTGCTGTTCTGTTTCAAATCCATGCACGCATTTCTAAAAGTCGTACGGCACTGTTTCGCCATTTCGAACGGATGTCGCACCTTGCACCGCGGATGTTGCACCCTGTAGATATCGATTATTCGGACGGCCATAACTTCTGGCTCGTTTAGAGTTACGGGAGCCATAACCTGTCAAAACGAAGGCCACGGTGAGTTCTACGGCTTTGATGGCTTTCAGCGGTCAATGGATAGATTAATGCCCAAAAAGGACAACCCGAATCTTAATCGGGTCTCGTAAGTTTTTTACCCTTCGTTTTTTCGACACAGGATTTTAACGGTAAAACGGGATTACCGTGGCTCGTCTTCGATTTACCATCGCTGGAGAGTGGTGCACCATAGTTTCAAATCCATGCACGCATTTCTAAAAGTCGTACGGCACAATTTTGCCATTTCGGATGGATGTTGCACCTTGCACCGCGGATGTTGCACCCTGAAGATATCGATTATTCGGACGACCATAACTTCTGGCTCGTTTAGAGTTACGGGAGCCATAACCTGTCAAAACGAAGGCCACGGTGAGTTCTACGGCTTTGACCGCTTTCAACCGTCAACGGATAGATTAATGCCCGAAAAGGACAACCCGAATCTCTATCGGGTCTCGTAAGTTTTTTACCCTTCGTTTTTTCGACACCAGATTTTTACGGTAAAACGGGATTACCGTGGCTCGTCTTTGATTTACCATCGCTGGAGAGTGGTGCACCATGGTACTGTTCCATTTCAAATCCATGCATGCATTTCTAAAAGTCGTACGACACTGTTTCGCCATTTCGGGCGGATATTGCACCTTGCACCGCGGATGTTGCACCCTATAGATATCGATTATTCGGACGGCCATAACTTCTGGCTCGTTTAGAGCTACGGGAGCCATAACCTGTCAAAACGAAGGCCACGGTGAGTTTTACGGCTTTGACCACTTTCAGCCGTCAACGGATAGATTAATGCCCAAAAAGGACAACCCGAATCTCAATCGGGCCTCGTTAGTTTTTTACCCTTCGTTTTTTCGACACCAAATTTTTATGGTAAAATGGGATTATCGTGTCTCGTCTTCGATTTAACATCGCTGGAGAGTGGTGCACCATGGTACTATTCCGTTTCAAATCCATGCACGCTTTTGTAAAAGTCGTACGGCACTGTTTCGCCGTTTCAGACGGATGTTGCACCTTGCACCGCGGATGTTGCACCCTGTAGATATTGATTATTCGGACGGTCATAACTTCTGGCTCGTTTAGAGTTACGGGAACCATTACCTGTCAAAACGAAGGCCACAGTGAGTTATACGGCTTTGATAGCTTTTAGCCGTCAACGGACAGATTAATGCCCAAAAAGGACAACCCGAATCTCAATCGGGTCTCGTTAGTTTTTTACCCATCGTTTTTTCGACGCTGGACTTTAACGATAAAACGGGATTACTGTGGCTCGTCTTCGATTTACCATCGCTGGAGAGTGGTGCACCATGGTACTGTTCCGTTTCAAATACATGCACGCATTTCTAAAAGTCGTACGGCACTGTTTCGCCATTTCGGACGGATGTTGCACCTTGCACCGCGGACGTTGCACCCTGTAGATATCGATTATTCGGACGGCCATAACTTCTGGCTCGTTTAGAGTTACGGGAGCCATAACCTGTCAAAACGAAGGCCACGGTGAGTTCTACGGCTTTGATAGCTTTCAGCCGTCAACAGATAGATTAATGCCCGAAAAGGCCAACCCGAATCTCAATCGGGTCTCGTAAGTTTTTTACCCTTCGTTTTTTCGACACCGGATTTTAACGGTAAAACGGGATTACCGTGGCTCGTCTTCGATTTACCATCGCTGGAGAGTGGTGCACCATGGTACTGTTCCGTTTCAAATCCATGAATGCATTTCTAAAAGTCGTACGGCACTGTTTCGCCATTTCGGACGGATGTTGCACCTTGCATCGCGGATGTTGCACCCTGTAGATATCGTTTATTCGGACGGCCATAACTGCTGGCTCGTTTAGAGTTACGAAAGCCATAACCTGTCAAAATGAAGCCACGGTGAGTTCTACGGCTTTGACAGCTTTCATCCGTCGATGGATAGATTAATGCCCGAAAAGGACAACTCGAATCTCAATCGGGTCTCGTAAGATTTTTGCCCTTCGTTTTTTCGACACCAGATTTTTACGGTAAAACGGGATTACCGTGGCTCGTCTTCGATTTACCATTGCTGGAGAGTGGTGCACCATGGTACTGTTCCGTTTCTAATCCATGCACGCATTTCTAAAAGTTGTACGACACTGTTACGCCATTTCGGACGGATGTTGCACCTTGCACCGCGGATGTTGCACCCTGTAGATATCGATTATTCGGACGGCCATAACTTCTGTCTCATTTAGAGTTACGGGAGTCATAACCTGTCAAAACGAAGGCCACGGTGGGTTCTACGGCTTTGACAGCTTTCAGCCGTAAAAGGATAGATTAATGCCCGAAAAGGACAACCCGAATCTCAATCGGGCCTCGTAAGTTTTTTACCCTTCGTTTTTTCGACACCGAATTTTTATGGTAAAATGGGATTACCGTAGCTCGTCTTCGATTTACCATCGCTGGAGTATGGTGCACCATGGTACTGTTCCGTTTCAAATCCATGCATGCATTTCTAAAAGTCGTACGGCACTGTTTCGCCATTTCGGACGGATGTTGCTCCTTGCACCGCGGATATTGCACCCTGTAGATATCGATTATTCGGACGGCCATAACTTCTGGCTCGTTTAGAGTTACGGGAGCCATAACCTGTCAAAACGAAGGCCATGGTGAGTTTTACGGCTTTGACCACTTTCAGCCGTCAACGGATAGATTAATGCCCAAAAAGGACAACCCGAATCTCAATCGGGCCTCGTAAGTTTTTTACCCTTCATTTTTTCGACACCGGATTTTTACGGTAAAACGGGATTACCGTGCCTCGTCTTCGATTTACCATCGCTGGAGAGTGGTGCGCCATTGTACTGTTCCATTTCAAGTCCATGCACACATTTCTTAACGTCGTACGGCACTGTTTTGCCATTTCGGACGGATGTTGCACCTTGCAACGCGGATGTTGCGCCCTGTAGATATCGATTATTCGGACGGTCATAACTTCTGGCTCATATAGAGTTGCGGGAGCCATAATCTGTCAAAACGAAGGCCACGGTGAGTTCTACGGCTTTGACAGCTTTCAGCCGTTAACGGATAAATTAATGCCCAAAAAGGACAACCCAAATCTCAATCGGGGTTCGTAAGTTTTTTACCCATCGTTTTTTCGACGCCGGATTTTAACGGTAAAACGGGATTACCATGGCTCGTCTTCGATTTACCATCGCTGGAGAGTGGTGCACCATGGTACTGTTCCGTTTCAAATCCATGCACGCATTTCTAAAAGTCGTACGGCACTGTTTCGCCATTTCGGACGGATGTTGCACCTTGCACCGTGGACGTTGCACCCTGTAGATATCGATTACTCAGACGGCCATAACTTCTGGCTCGTTTAGAGTTACGGGAGCCATAACCTGTCAAAACGAAGGCCACGGTGAGTTCTACGGTTTTGATAGCTTTCAGCCATCAACGGATAGATTAATGGCCGAAAAGGACAACCCGAATCTCAATCGGGTCTCGTAAGTTTTTTACCTTTCGTTTTTTCGACACCGGATTTTAACGGTAAAACGGGATTACTGTGGCTCGTGTTCGATTTACCATCGCTGGGGAGTGGTGCACCGTGGAACAATTCTGTTTCAAATCCATGCACGCATTTCTAAAAGTCGTACGGCACTGTTTCGCCATTTCGGTCGGATGTTGCACCTTGCACCGTGGATGTTGCACCCTGTAGATATCGATTATTCGGACGACCATAACTTTTGGCTCGTTTACAGTTAAGGGAGCCATAACCTGTCAAAACGAAGGCCACGGTGTGTTTTATGGCCTTGACCGCTTTCAGCCGTCAACGGATAGTTTAATGCCCAACAAGGACAACCCGAATCTCAATCGGGTCTCCTAAGTATTTTACCCTTCGTTTTTTCGACACCGGATTTTAACGGTAAAAAGGGATTATCGTGCCTTGTCTTCGATTTACCATCGATGGAGAGTGGTGCACCATGGTACTGTTCCGTTTCAAATTCATGCACGCATTTCTAAAAGCCGTACGGCATTGTTTCGCCATTTCGGACGGATGTTGCACCTTGCACCGCGGATGTTGCACCCTGTAGATATCGATTATTCGGACGGTCATAACTTTTGGCTCGTTTAGAGTTACGGGAGCCATAACCTGTCAAAACGAAGGCCACGGTGAGTTCTACGGCTTTGAAGCTTTCAGCCATCAATGGATAGATTAATGCTCAAAAAGGACAACCCGAATCTCAATCGGATCTCGTAAGTTTTTTACCCTTCGTTTTTTCGACACCGGATTTTAACGGTAAAACGGGATTACCGTGGCTCGTCTTCGATTTACCATCGCTGGAGAGTGGTGCACCATGGTACTGTTCCATTTCAAATCCATGCACGCATTTCTAAAAGTCGTACGACACAATTTCGCCATTTCAGACGGATGTTGCTCCTTGCACCGCGGATGTTGCACCCTGTAGATATCGATTATTCGGACGACCATAACTTCTGGCTCGTTTAGAGTTACGGGAGCCATAACCTGTCAAAACGAAGGCCACTGTGAGTTCTACGGCTTTGTTCGCTTTCAGCCGTCAACGGACAGATTAATGCCCAAAAAGGACAACCCGAATCTCAATCGGGTCTCGTTAGTTTTTTACCCATCGTTTTTTCGACGCTGGATTTTAACGATAAAACGTGATTACTGTGGCTCGTCTTCGATTTACCATCGCTGGAGAGTGGTGCACCATGGTACTGTTCCGTTTCAAATACATGCACGCATTTCTAAAAGTCGTATGGCACTGTTTCGCCATTTCTGACGGATGTTGCACCTTGCACCGCGGACGTTGCACCTTGCACCGCGGACGTTGCACCCTGTAGATATCGATTATTCGGACGGCCATAACTTCTGGCTCGTTTAGAGTTACGGGAGCCATAACCTGTCAAAACGAAGACCACGGTGAGTTCTACGGCTTTGATAGCTTTCAGCCGTCAACAGATAGATTAATGCCCGAAAAGGCCAACCCGAATCTCAATAGGGTCTCGTAAGTTTTTTACCCTTCGTTTTTTCGACACCGGATTTTAACGGTAAAACGGGATTACCGTGGCTCATCTTCGATTTACCGTCGCTGGAGAGTGGTGCACCATGGTACTGTTCCGTTTCAAATCCATGAATGCATTTCTAAAAGTCGTACGGCACTGTTTCGCCATTTCGGACGGATGTTGCACCTTGCATCGCGGATGTTGCACCCTGTAGATATCGTTTATTCGGACGGCCATAACTTCTAGCTCGTTTAGAGTTACGAAATCCATAACCTGTCAAAATGAAGCCACGGTGAGTTCTACGGCTTTGACAGCTTTCATCCGTCGATGGATAGATTAATGCCCGAAAAGGACAACTCGAATCTCAATCGGGTCTCGTAAGATTTTTGCCCTTCGTTTTTTCGACACCAGATTTTTACGGTAAAACGGGATTACCGTGGCTCGTCTTCGTTTTACCATTGATGGAGAGTGGTGCACCATGGTACTGTTCCGTTTCAAATCCATGCACGATTTTCTAAAAGTTGTACGGCACTGTTACGCCATTTCGGACGGATGTTGCACCTTGCACCGCGGATGTTGCACCCTGTAGATATCGATTATTCGGACGGCCATAACTTCTGTCTCATTTAGAGTTACGGGAGTCATAACCTGTCAAAACGAAGGCCACGGTGGGTTCTACGGCTTTGACCGCTTTCAGCCGTAAAAGGATAGATTAATGCCCGAAAAGGACAACCCGAATCTCAATCGGGCCTCGGAAGTTTTTTACCCTTCGTTTTTTCGACATCGGATTTTTATGGTAAAATGGGATTACCGTAGCTCGTCTTCGATTTACCATCGCTGGAGTATGGTGCACCATGGTACTGTTCCGTTTCAAATCCATGCATGCATTTCTAAAAGTCGTACGGCACTGTTTCGCCATTTCGGACGAATGTTGCTCCTTGCACCGCGGATATTGCACCCTGTAGATATCGATTATTCGGACGGCCATAACTTCTGGCTCGTTTAGAGTTACGGGAGACATAACCTGTCAAAACGAAGGCCATGGTGAGTTTTACGGCTTTGACCACTTTTAGCCGTCAACGGATAGATTAATGCCCAAAAAGGACAACCCGAATCTCAATCGGGCCTCGTAAGTTTTTTACCCTTCATTTTTTCGACACCGGATTTTTACGGTAAAACGGGATTATCGTGCCTCGTCTTCGATTTACCATCGCTGGAGCGTGGTGCACCATTGTACTGTTCCATTTCAAGTCCATGCACGCATTTCTTAACGTCGTACGGCACTGTTTCGCCATTTCGGACGGATGTTGCACCTTGCAACGCGGATGTTGCGCCCTGTAGATATCGATTATTCGGACGGTCATAACTTCTGGCTCGTATAGAGTTGCGGGAGCCATAATCTGTCAAAACGAAGGCCACGGTGAGTTCTACGGCTTTGACAGCTTTCAGCCGTCAACGGATAAATTAATGCCCAAAAAGGACAACCCAAATCTCAATCGGGGTTCGTAAGTTTTTTACCCATCGTTTTTTCGACGCCGGATTTTAACGGTAAAACGGGATTACCATGGCTCGTCTTCGATTTACCATCGCTGGAGAGTGGTGCACCATGGTACTGTTCCGTTTCAAATTCATGCACGCATTTCTAAAAGTCGTACGGCACTGTTTCGCCATTTCGGACGGATGTTGCACCTTGCACCGTGGACGTTGCACCCTGTAGATATCGATTACTCGGACGGCCATAACTTCTGGCTCGTTTAGAGTTACGGGAGCCATAACCTGTCAAAACGAAGGCCACGGTGAGTTCTACGGTTTTGATAGCTTTCAGCCATCAACGGATAGATTAATGGCCGAAAAGGACAACCCGAATCTCAATCGGGTCTCGTAAGTTTTTTACCTTTCGTTTTTTCGACATCGGATTTTAACGGTAAAACGGGATTACTGTGGCTCGTCTTCGATTTACCATCGCTGGGGAGTGGTGCACCGTGGAACAATTCTGTTTCAAATCCATGCACGCATTTCTAAAAGTCGTACTGCACTGTTTCGCCATTTCGGACGGATGTTGCACCTTGCACCGCGGATGTTGCACCCTGTAGATATCGATTATTCGGACGACCATAACTTTTGGCTCGTTTACAGTTAAGGGAGCCATAACCTGTCAAAACGAAGGCCACGGTGAGTTTTATGGCCTTGACCGCTTTCAGCCGTCAACGGATAGTTTAATGCCCAACAAGGACAACCCGAATCTCAATCGGGTCTCGTAAGTTTTTAACCCTTCGTTTTTTCGACACCGGATTTTAACGGTAAAAAGGGATTACCGTGCCTTGTCTTCAATTTACCATCGATGGAGAGTGGTGCACCATGGTACTGTTCCGTTTCAAATTCATGCACGCATTTCTAAAAGTCGTACGGCACTGTTTCGCCATTTCGGACGGATGTTGCACCCTGTAGATATCGATTATTCGGACGGTCATAACTTTAGGCTCGTTTAGAGTTACGGGAGCCATAACCTGTCAAAACGAAGGCCACGGTGAGTTCTACGGCTTTGAAGCTTTCAGCCGTCAATGGATAGATTAATGCTCAAAAAGGACAACCCGAATCTCAATCGGGTCTCGTAAGTTTTTTACCCTTCGTTTTTTCGACACCGGATTTTAACGGTAAAACGGGATTACCGTGGCTCGTCTTCGATTTACCATCGCTGGAGAGTGGTGCACCATGGTACTGTTCCATTTCAAATCCATGCACGCATTTCTAAAAGTCATACGACACAATTTCGCCATTTCAGACGGATGTTGCTCCTTGCACCGCGGATGTTGCACCCTGTAGATATCGATTATTCGGACGGCCATAACTTCTGGCTCGTTTAGAGTTACGGGAGCCATAACCTGTCAAAACGAAGACCACTGTGAGTTCTACGGCTTTGATCGCTTTCAGCCGTCAACGGATAGATTAATGCCCGAAAAGGACAACCCGAATCTCAATCGGGTCTCGTAAGTTTTTTACCCTTCGTTCTTTCGACACCGGATTTTTGCGGTAAAACTGGATTACCGTCTCTCGTCTTCGATATACCATCGCTGGAGAGTGGTGCACCATGGTACTGTTCCATTTCAAATCCATGAATGCATTTCTAAAAATCGTACGACACTATTTCGCTATTTCGGACGGATGTTGCACCCTGCACCGCGGACGTTGCACCCTGTAGATATCGATTATTTGGACGGCCATAACTTCTGGCTCGTTTAGATTTACGGGGGCCATAACCTGTCAAAACGAAGACCACGGTGAGTTTTACGGCTTTGACCGCTTTCAGCCGTCAACGGATAGATTAATGCCCAAAAAGGACAACCCGAATCTCAATCGGGCCTCGTAAGTTTTTTACCCTTCGTTTTTTCGACACCGGATTTTTACGGTAAAACGGGATTACCGTGCCTCGTCTTCGATTTACCATCGCTGGAGAGTGGTGCACTATGGTACTGTTCCGTTTCAAATCCATGCATGCATTTCTAACCTTCGTACGACACTGTTTCGCCGTTTTGGATGGATGTTGCACCTTGCACCACGGATGTTGCCCCCTGTAGATATCGATTATTCGGACGGCCATAACTTCTGGCTCGTTTAGAGTTACGGGAGCCATAACCCGTCAAAACGAAGGCTACGGTGAGTTCTACGGCTTTGACAGCTTTAAGCCGTCAACGGATAGATTAATGCCCGAAAAGGACAACCCGAATCTCAATCGGTTCTCGTAAGTTATTTGCCCTTCGTTTTTTCGACGCCGGATTTTAACGGTAAAACGGGATTACCATGGCTCGTCTTCGATTTACCATCGCTGGAGAGTGGTGCACCATGGTACTGTTCTGTTTCAAATCCATGCACGCATTTCTAAAAGTCGTACGGCACTGTTTCGCCATTTCGGACGGATGTTGCACCTTGCACCGCGGATGTTGCACCCTGTAAATATCGATTATTCGGACGGCCATAACTTCTTGCTCGTTTAGAGTTACGGGATCCATAACCTGTCAAAACGAAGGCTACGGTGAGTTCTACGGCTTTGACAGCTTTCAGCCGTCAACGGATAGATTAATGCCCGAAAAGGACAACCCGAATCTCAATCGAGTCTCGTAAGTTATTTGCCCTTCGTTTTTTCGACACCGGATTTTTACGGTAAAACGGGATTACCGTGGCTCGTCTTCGATTTACCATCCCTAGAGAGTGGTGCACCATGGTACTGTTCCGTTTCAAATCCATGCATGCATTTCTAAAAGTCGTGCGGCACTGTTTCGCCATTTCGGACGGATGTTGCACCTTGCACCGCGGATGTTGCACCCTGTAGATATCGATTATTCGGACGGCCATAACTTCTGGCTCGTTTAGAGTTACGGGAGCCATAACCTGTCAAAATGAAGGGCACGGTGAGTTCTACGGCTTCGACAGCTTTCATCCGTCAACGGATAGATTAATGCCCAAAAAAGGACAACCCGAATCTCAATCGGGCCTCGTAAGTTTTTTACCCTTCGTTTTTTCGACACCGGATTTTTACGGTAAAACGGGATTACCGTGGCTCGTCTTCGATTTACCATCGCTGGAGTGTGGTGCACCATGGTACTGTTTCGTTTCAAATCCATGCATGCATTTCTAAAAGTCGTACGGCACTGTTTCGCCATTTCGGACGGATGTTGCACCTTGCACCGCAGATGTTGCACCCTGTAGATATCGATTATTCGGACGGCCATAACTTCTGGCTCGTTTAGAGTTACGGGAGCCATAACCTGTCAAAACGAAGGCCACTGTGAGTTCTACGGCTTTGATCGCTTTCAGCCGTCAACGGATAGATTAATGCCCGAAAAGGACAACCCGAATCTCAATCGAGTCTCGTAAGTTTTTTAACCTTCATTTTTTCGACACCGGATTTTTGCGGTAAAACGGGATTACCGTGGCTCGTCTTCGATTTACCATCGCTGGAGAGTGGTGCACCATGGTGCTGTTCCGTTTCAAATCCATGAATGCATTTCTAAAAGTCGTACGACACTATTTCGCCATTTCGGACGGATGTTGCACCCTGCAACGCGGACGTTGCACCCTGTAGATATCGATTATTTGGACGGCCATAACTTCTGGCTCGTTTAGATTTACGGGGGCCATAACCTGTCAAAACGAAGACCACGGTGAGTTTTACGGCTTTGACCGCTTTCAGCCGTCAACGGATAGATTAATGCCCAAAAAGGACAACCCGAATCTCAATCGGGCCTCGTAAGTTTTTTACCCTTCGTTTTTTCGACACCGGATTTTTACGGTAAAACGGGATTACCGTGCCTCGTCTTCGATTTACCATCGCTGGAGAGTGGTGCACCATGGTACTGTTCCGTTTCAAATCCATGCATGCATTTCTAACCTTCGTACGACACTGTTTCGCCGTTTTGGATGGATGTTGCACCTTGCACCGCGGATGTTGCCCTCTGTAGATATCGATTATTCGGACGGCCATAACTTCTGGCTCGTTTAGAGTTACGGGAGCCATAACCCGTCAAAACGAAGGCTACGGTGAGTTCTACGGCTTTGACAGCTTTAAGCCGTCAACGGATAGATTAATGCCCGAAAAGGACAACCCGAATCTCAATCGGTTCTCGTAAGTTATTTGCCCTTCGTTTTTTCGACGCCGGATTTTAACGGTAAAACGGGATTACCATGGCTCGTCTTCGATTTACCATCGCTGGAGAGTGGTGCACCATGGTACTGTTCTGTTTCAAATCCATGCACGCATTTCTAAAAGTCGTACGGCACTGTTTCGCCATTTCGGACGGATGTTGCACCTTGCACCGCGGATGTTGCACCCTGTAAATATCGATTATTCGGACGGCCATAACTTCTTGCTCGTTTAGAGTTACGGGATCCATAACCTGTCAAAACGAAGGCTACGGTGAGTTCTACGGCTTTGACAGCTTTCAGCCGTCAACGGATAGATTAATGCCCGAAAAGGACAACCCGAATCTCAATCGGGTCTCGTAAGTTATTTGCCCTTCGTTTTTTCGACACCGGATTTTTACGGTAAAACGGGATTACCGTGGCTCGTCTTCGATTTACCATCCCTAGAGAGTGGTGCACCATGGTACTGTTCCATTTCAAATCCATGCATGCATTTCTAAAAGTCGTGCGGCACTGTTTCGCCATTTCGGACGGATGTTGCACCTTGCACCGCGGATGTTGCACCCTGTAGATATCGATTATTCGGACGGCCATAACTTCTGGCTCGTTTAGAGTTACGGGAGCCATAACCTGTCAAAATGAAGGGCACGGTGAGTTCTACGGCTTCGACAGCTTTCATCCGTCAACGGATAGATTAATGCCCAAAAAAGGACAACCCGAATCTCAATCGGGCCTCGTAAGTTTTTTACCCTTCGTTTTTTCGACACCGGATTTTTACGGTAAAACGGGATTACCGTGGCTCGTCTTCGATTTACCATCGCTGGAGTGTGGTGCACCATGGTACTGTTTCGTTTCAAATCCATGCATGCATTTCTAAAAGTCGTACGGCACTGTTTCGCCATTTCGGACGGATGTTGCACCTTGCACCGCAGATGTTGCACCCTGTAGATATCGATTATTCGGACGGCCATAACTTCTGGCTCGTTTAGAGTTACGGGAGCCATAACCTGTCAAAACGAAGGCCACTGTGAGTTCTACGGCTTTGATCGCTTTCAGCCGTCAACGGATAGATTAATGCCCGAAAAGGACAACCCGAATCTCAATCGAGTCTCGTAAGTTTTTTAACCTTCATTTTTTCGACACCGGATTTTTGCGGTAAAACGGGATTACCGTGGCTCGTCTTCGATTTACCATCGCTGGAGAGTGGTGCACCATGGTGCTGTTCCGTTTCAAATCCATGAATGCATTTCTAAAAGTCGTACGACACTATTTCGCCATTTCGGACGGATGTTGCACCCTGCAACGCGGACGTTGCACCCTGTAGATATCGATTATTTGGACGGCCATAACTTCTGGCTCGTTTAGATTTACGGGGGCCATAACCTGTCAAAACGAAGACCACGGTGAGTTTTACGGCTTTGACCGCTTTCAGCCGTCAACGGATAGATTAATGCCCAAAAAGGACAACCCGAATCTCAATCGGGCCTCGTAAGTTTTTTACCCTTCGTTTTTTCGACACCGGATTTTTACGGTAAAACGGGATTACCGTGCCTCGTCTTCGATTTACCATCGCTGGAGAGTGGTGCACCATGGTACTGTTCCGTTTCAAATCCATGCATGCATTTCTAACCTTCGTACGACACTGTTTCGCCGTTTTGGATGGATGTTGCACCTTGCACCGCGGATGTTGCCCTCTGTAGATATCGATTATTCGGACGGCCATAACTTCTGCCTCGTTTAGAGTTACGGGAGCCATAACCCGTCAAAACGAAGGCTACGGTGAGTTCTACGGCTTTGACAGCTTTAAGCCGTCAACGGATAGATTAATGCCCGAAAAGGACAACCCGAATCTCAATCGGTTCTCGTAAGTTATTTGCCCTTCGTTTTTTCGACGCCGGATTTTAACGGTAAAACGGGATTACCATGGCTCGTCTTCGATTTACCATCGCTGGAGAGTGGTGCACCATGGTACTGTTCTGTTTCAAATCCATGCACGCATTTCTAAAAGTCGTACGGCACTGTTTCGCCATTTCGGACGGATGTTGCACCTTGCACCGCGGATGTTGCACCCTGTAAATATCGATTATTCGGACGGCCATAACTTCTAGCTCGTTTAGAGTTACGGGATCCATAACCTGTCAAAACGAAGGGTACGGTGAGTTCTACGGCTTTGACAGCTTTCAGCCGTCAACGGATAGATTAATGCCCGAAAAGGACAACCCGAATCTCAATCGGGTCTCGTAAGTTATTTGCCCTTCGTTTTTTCGACACCGGATTTTTACGGTAAAACGGGATTACCGTGGCTCGTCTTCGATTTACCATCCCTAGAGAGTGGTGCACCATGGTACTGTTCCGTTTCAAATCCATGCATGCATTTCTAAAAGTCGTGCGGCACTGTTTCGCCATTTCGGACGGATGTTGCACCTTGTACCGCGGATGTTGCACCCTGTAGATATCGATTATTCGGACGGCCATAACTTCTGGCTCGTTTAGAGTTACGGGAGCCATAACCTGTCAAAATGAAGGGCACGGTGAGTTCTACGGCTTTGACAGCTTTCATCCGTCAACGGATAGATTAATGCCCAAAAAAGGACAACCCGAATCTCAATCGGGCCTCGTAAATTTTTTACCCTTCGTTTTTTCGACACCGGATTTTTACGGTAAAACGGGATTACCGTGGCTCGTCTTCGATTTACCATCGCTGGATTGTGGTGCACCATGGTACTTGTTTGCGCCAAAATTGGTCACAAACACCCAATACCGTGAAAGCACCAGTGTATGAATTTAAATTAGTGATATTCAAACACAAATAACGAATCTTAGCAAATAATAGACAACAATCCAAAAGTAAAGAACAGAAACACAGGTTTTATAGTGGTTCGGCTATCTCCGGCCTACGTCCACTCCAAATTTTTTTCTTTTTATTAATTATCCTTCAAGGTTACAAGTGATTTCAACAGTTGTAATGACCAAATCTGAAGAAAATGGCAGTAATGAAGCTATGCAATGATTCTAGCAGCATCCGGGCATGCCTCTTCTCCCCAAATCTTTCGACCCCTTTTCTGAATGACCAGGGGCTCTATTTATAGGCGTGGAAGGCTGAAATCCCGCCTAAAACCTGGGGATGCTGCTTGGCACGTGAGGGGGGCCCACAGGCCCGTGTTCTCAGAATCCGTGCCCAGTTTGGGATCGATTCGAAGTGACGTTCGAATCGATCAAAAATCCATCCACTTGAGCTGAAATTTGGTGTGAACATTCTTCAATATGTATGTAAATTCCTGTCAAAATTTCATTGCATTTGGATCAACGGTTTGGAAGATATGATCGATCCAAGTTCAAGAATCCGTGCGTCCTAAATGGTTCGAACCCATGCTTCGAAACCATCTACTTCGAAACTATCCCCTTCGAATCCATAGGGCCGACTCCTTCGAATCCATACCCTTCGAACCCATGCTGTTCGAATCCATGCTTTCTGAAGCCGCCTCCTTCGAGTCCATATCCTACGAGTCCATCCTCTTCGAATCCATCCCTTTCGAATCCTCGTCCTTCGAATCCATGTCCCTTGCTTCGTATCCATCATCTTCGAATCCATATCCTCTTCGAATCCATCCCCTTCTTTGAATCCGTGTCCACTTCGAATCCATCTCATTCTTCGAATCCATGTCTACTTCGACTCCATCTCCTTCTTCGAATCCATGTCTTCTTCGACTCCATCTCCTTCTTCGAATCCATGTCTACTTCGACTCCATCTCCTTCTTCGAATCCATGTCTACTTCGACTCCATCTCCTTCTTCGAATCCATGTCTACTTCGACTCCACCTCCTTCTTCGAATCCATGCCCACTTCGAATCCATCTCCATTGCATTGAAGCTACTCCTTTCGAACCCATCATGTTCCCATCGATTCGAAGCGTCATCGATGCGAACCTCCTGGGTTCGAACCTGATGGGTTCGAACCTGATGGGTTCGAACCTGATGGGTTCGAACTACGTACTATTCCTACTTTGAATCCATCATATTTCCTTCATACGAACTCCGATTAACCTGAAATTCGAAACATAGCCTTTCATAGTCCTTATCATCATTTCCAATCAATTTCGTCCCAATCAATTAATCAGTTTCCCTGGACGTTGAGTTAACCTCTCCGGGCTCTTGCCAAGCGCAATCCATATTTGACGACCTTGGTCCAGTGTCCCTGGACGTTGAGCCAACCTCTCTAGGTTCTTGCCAAGCGCAATCCATATTTGACGGCCTTGGTCCAGTGTCCCTGGACGTTGAGCCAACCTCTCCGGGTTCTTGCCAAGCGCAATCCATATTTGACGACCTTGGCCCTGTGTCCCTGGGCGCTGTAAAATGCCATGGCTTAAGTCCTAAGCCGAATCCTGATCTCTACGGACCCTTGCCGAGCATAGTCCATACTCGACGACCGGAAAATAATAAATGATAATAGAGGGCCTAAGTTCTAGGCCGAATCCTGGTCACTCCGGACCCTTGCCAAGCATTGCCCATACTTGACGACCTGAATGAGTCAATCTACCTTGTTTGGGTAAAGTGACTCATCCCTTGCCAGGCATAATCCATACCCGACGACCATTTACCAAAAACCAGATAAAAGTCCAACCAAAATTTATTCCAAAGTCCAAATCCGAAATTCAAATTCGAAATCCAAATCCAAAATCCAAATCAAAATCCAAAATTCAAATCCAAACCAGAAAACCAGAAATCCAAACCAGCATCCAAAACCAAAAACAATCATCCAAAGGAAAATCCAAATAAAAAAGCAAGAAAAACCAGGAGCTCAATCCAAGCTCCAAAACCAAATCCAAAAAAAGAAAAGCAATGTCCAATCTAAAAAGCAAGAAATAAATTTCACAAACCATAGCATCCCGGTTTATCATCATTCAGAGCATGCCTAGGGGCTATCTCCGTCCCCGTACATGTGTAAATGACTTTACCGTTTGCTAGTAGCTCGCTACTTATTCCATATTATCCTGGTCAATGGATGATCAATCGACGATCATCCCTGGGCCTCCCATCATTACGGCGTGAAGTGGTCGGTGGTTGCTCCTGCTCCGCCGTTGCATCCCGAGTTCCAACGTATTGCTGTAACTGTCCATTCGTTACATGCTCCTCGATTATGTCCTTTAGGTGCCTGCAGCTGTTGGTATCGTGTCCATCCAGATCATGGAAGAGACAGTGCCTTCCTGATGTCCTTTCCCGCTCTGTTGGTTCCCTCCTAGCCGGCCTTCGGTAGGGAAGGCGATTCCGAGTTTCCAGGTATATCCGCTCCAGCGTCTCGTTCAATCCTGTGTATGTGGAAAACTTTGGATCCTTCCATCGCTTCCTAGCGTTTCCAGAGTCGTCATCTAACTTCCTTTTTCCTTTATCCTTATCCAAACCGTTTTTGGATCCCGCTCCAACCTCGATTGCATTAGCCTTCTTCAACTTTAAATACGTACTTGCATCTTCTTGCCGAAGGAACCTTTCTGCCTCATGAAAGAATTCGTCGAGATTTTGCGGGGGATCTCGTATCAGAGATACCTTGAAATCCGAATTCTCCTTGACTCCTGATACTGCTGCCATTAAAACCATTGATGGATCAGGCCGATCCACCGAAGCGACTGCCGCACTGAATCGAGTTAGAAAAGCTCTAAGCGATTCGTCCATCCTTTGCTTCACCGATGTTAAAGTCATCACGTTCTTCGGCCTCTTGACGTGAACCCGAAACTGTCCCAGAAACTTTTCCACTAATTCCTTCCAAGTCCTGATAGATCCTTCTTCCAGCTGCCTAAACCACATTGCAGCTAAGTCCTTCAAATACAAAGGGAAACATCAGGCCATCACTTCCTCTGATGCCCCCAGCACCTCCATGTGTCTGGTGTACCTCATTAAGTGATCTGTTGGATCCGTCTTACCATCATATACCTCCACGCTAGGTAGCTTGAACTTAGGTGGATTCTGAGCCATCCTTATCTCCCGAGCGAATGGACTTCTATTCACTCCTTCCAAATCTCCGTTTGTCAAACCACCTCGCACAGTCTTCCTAATCATTTCTACTAATCCTATATTGTCTGGTAGGGGTTGCCCCCCATGCCCCCGAGGGAACTCTGGTACATATTCCTCGTGTGGCTCACTAGCAGCAACGTTAGCTCTAGCTTGTTGAATTCCTTCCAAAGGTTCTCCTGCATTGAATCCTGTGGGCCTGCCACCAAGCCCTTGTTGATTGCCTTCTGGCTCCGTATCCTGTCCTTCATTGGGTTCCACAACCCTAGCTCCTTGTCCTGCATCCGCAGCTGCTGTAGCTGTTCCTAAGTTCTGCATCCCTGCAGCTCTCATTTGTTCCAAGAAAGTTTGCATCATTTCCTGTTGACTTTTCAACAATCTCTCCTGCAAAGAATTGGCCATAGCTTCCATTTCATCCCTAGTTATGTAGACCGAAGCCTGTCCTTCCTCACCTCCGGAGGATGCTTGTTGACTTCCTCCTTGTTGGCTTCTCTCAGCCCTTAGCCTTCTGCTATTCTGCCTAGTCATTGTCTTCCAAATCCAAATTCCTCAAACTCTTCAAATCCGATGCAGCGGGTGCTAGTTGTTCTCAGTGAAAGCACCAAAATGTTTGCGCCAAAATTGGTCACAAACAACCAATACCGTGAAAGCACCAGTGTATGAATATAAATTAGTGATATTCAAACACAAATAACAAATCTTAGCAAATAATAGACAACAATCCAAAAGTAAAGAACAGAAACACAGGTTTTATAGTGGTTCGGCTATCTCCGGCCTACGTCCACTCCAAATTTTTTTCTTTTTATTAATTATCCTTCAAGGTTACAAGTGATTTCAACAGTTGTAATGACCAAATCTGAAGAAAATGGCAGTAATGAAGCATGGAATGATTCTAGCAGCATCCGGGCATGCCTCTTCTCCCCAAATCTTTCGACCCCTTTTCTGAATGACCAGGGGCTCTATTTATAGGTGTGGAAGGCTGAAATCCCGCCTAAAACCTGGGGAGGCTGCTTGGCACGTGAGGGCGGCCCACAGGCCCGTGTTCTCGGAATCCGTGCCCAGTTTGGGATCGATTCGAAGTGACGTTCGAATCGATCAAGAATCCATCCAATTGAGCTGAAATTTGGTGTGAACATTCTTCAATATGTATGTAAGTTCCTGTAAAAATTTCATTGCATTTGGATCAACGGTTTGGAAGATATGATCGATCCAAGTTCAAGAATCTGTGCGTCCTGAATGGTTCGAACCCATGCTTCGAAACCATCTACTTCGAAACCATCCCCTTCGAATCCATAGGGCCGACTCCTTCGAATCCATACCCTTCGAACCCATGCTGTTCGAATCCATGCTTTCTGAAGCCGCCTCCTTCGAGTCCATATCCTACGAGTCCATCCTCTTCGAATCCATCCCTTTCGAATCCTCGTCCTTCGAATCCATGTCCCTTGCTTCGTATCCATCATCTTCGAATCCATATCCTCTTCGAATCCATCCCCTTCTTTGAATCCGTGTCCACTTCGAATCCATCTCCTTCTTCGAATCCATGTCTACTTCGACTCCATCTCCAAATCCATGTCTACTTCGACTCCATCTCCTTCTTCGAATCCATGTCTACTTCGACTCCATCTCCTTCTTCGAATCCATGTCTACTTCGACTTCATCTCCTTCTTCGAATCCATGTCTACTTCGACTCCACCTCCTTCTTCGAATCCATGCCACTTCGAATCCATCTCCATTGCATTGAAGCTACTCCTTTCGATCCCATCATGTTCCCATCGATTCGAAGCGTCATCGATGCGAACCTCCTGGGTTCGAACCTGATGGGTTCGAACTACGTACTATTCCT
The DNA here is from genome assembly GCA_030765085.1 of Allium cepa. NCBI lineage: Eukaryota > Viridiplantae > Streptophyta > Magnoliopsida > Asparagales > Amaryllidaceae > Allium > Allium cepa. The sequence goes on from CM060930.1 coordinate 250,751,523, forward strand.
ACTTTGAATCCATCATATTTCCTTCATACGAACTCCGATTAACCTGAAATTCGAAACATAGCCTTTCATAGTCCTTATCATCATTTCCAATCAATTTCGTCCCGATCGGAGTTCAACAAAATTTTGACAATATCCATTGTAGCCTTATCTCCAGTCCTGATATCCATAATTCCTTGCCAATTTGTTGATATTCCAGTTTTGACCAAAAAATGGGATAACAGTACTGTTTCGTTTCAAATCCATGCATGCATTTCTAAAAGTCGTACGGCACTATTTCGCCATTTCGGACGGATGTTGCACCTTGCACCGCAGATGTTGCACCCTGTAGATATCGATTATTCGGACGGCCATAACTTCTGGCTCGTTTAGAGTTACAGGAGCAATAAACTGTCAAAACGAAGGCCATGGTGAGATTTACAGCTTTGACCGCTTTCAGCCGTCAATGGATAGATTAATGCCCAAAAAGGACAATTCGAATCTCAATCGGGCCTCGTAAGTTTTTTACCCTTCGTTTTTTCGACACCGGATTTTTATGGTAAAACGGGATTACCATGCCTCGTCTTCGATTTACCATCGATGGAGAGTGGTGCACCATGGTACTGTTCCGTTTCAAATCCATGCATGCATTTCTAAAAGTCGTACGACACTGTTTTGCCATTTCGGACGGATGTTGCACCTAGCACTGCGGATGTTGCACCCTGTAGATATCGATTATTCGCACGGCTATAACTTCTGGCTCGTTTAGAGTTACGAGAGTCGTAACCTGTCAAAACGAAGGCCACAGTGAGTTCTACGGCTTTGACGGCTTTCAGCCGTCAACGGATAGATTAATGCCCAAAAAGGACAACCCGAATCTCAATCGGGTCTCGTAAGTTTTTTACCCACCGTTTTTTCGACGTCGGATTTTAACGGTAAAACGGGATTACCGTGGCTCGTCTACGATTTACCATCGCTGGAGAGTGGTGCACCATGGTACTATTTCTTTTCAAATCCATGCATGCATTTCTAAAATTCGTACGGCACTGTTTCGCCATTTCGGACGGATGTTGCACCTTGCACCGCGGACGTTGCACCTTGTAGACATCGATTATTCGGACGGCCATAACTTCTGGCTCGTTTAGAGTTACGGGAGCCATAACCTGTCAAAATGAAGACCACGGTGTGTTCTACGGCTTTGACAGCTTTCAGCCGTCAACGGATAGATTAATGCCCGAAAAGGACAACCCGAATCTCAATCGGGCCTCGTAAGTTTTTTACCCTTCGTTTTTTCGACACCGGATTTTAACGGTAAAACGCGATTACGGTGGATCGTCTTCGATTTACCATCGCTGGAGAGTGGTGCACCATGGTACTGTTCCGTTTCAAATCCATGCATGCATTTCTAAAAGTCGTACGGCACTGTTTCGCCATTTCGGACGGATGTTGCACCTTGCATCGCGGATGTTGCACACTGTAGATATCGAATATTCGGACGGCCATAACTTCTGGCTCGTTTAGAGCTACGGGAGCCATAACCTGTCAAAACGAAGGCCACGGTAAGTTCTACAGCTTTGACCGCTTTCAGCCGTCAACGGATAGATTAATGTCCAAAAAGGACAACCCGAATCTCAATCGGGTCCCATAAGTTTTTTACCCGTCGTTTTTTCGACACCGGAATTATACAGTAAAACGGGATTACCGTGCCTCGTCTTCGATTTACCATCACTGGAGAGTGGTGCACCATGGTACTATTCCGTTTCAAATCCATGCACGCATTTCTAAAAGTCGTGTGGCATTGTTTCGCCATTTCGGACGGATGTTGCACCTTGCACCGCGGATGTTGCACCCTGTAGATATCGATTATTCGGACGATCGTAACTTCTGGCTCGTTTAGAGTTACGGGAGCCATAACCTATCAAAAGAAGGCCACGGTGAGTTCTACGGCTTTGACAGCTTTCATCCATCAATGGATAGATTAGTGCCCGAAAAGGACAGCCCGAATGTCAATCGGGTCTCGTGTGTTTTTTACCCTTCTTTTTTTCGACACCGGATTTTTACGGTAAAACGGGATTACCGTGCCTTTTCTTCGATTTACCATCGCTGGAGAGTGGTGCACCATTGTACTGTTCCGTTTCAAATCCATGCACGCATTTCTAAAAGTCGTACGCCACTGTTTTGCCATTTCGGTCGGATGTTGCACCTTGCACCGCGGATGTTGCACCATGTAGATATCGATTATTCGGACTGCCATAACTTCTGGGTCATTTAGAGTTACGAGAGCCATAACTTGTCAAAACGAACTCCACGGTGAGTTCTACGGCTTTGATAGCTTTAAGCCGTCAACGGATAGATTAATGCCCAAAAAGGACAACCCGAATCTCAATCGGTAAAACGGGATTACCGTGCCTCGTCTTCGATTTACCATCGCTGGAGAGTGGTGCGCCATGGTACTGTTCCGTTTCAAATCCACGCACACATTTCTAAAAGTCTTTACGCCACTGTTTCGCCATTTCGGACGGATGTTGCACCTTGCACCGCGGATGTTGCACCCTGTAGATATCGATTATTCGGATGGCCATAACTTCTGGCTCGTTTAGATTTACGGGAGCATTAACCTGTCAAAATGAAGGCCACGGTGAGTTCTACAGCTTCGACAGCTTTCATCCATCAACAGATAGATTAAAGCCCGGAAAGGACAACCCGAATCTCAATCGGGTCTCGTAAGTTTTTTACCCTTCCTTTTTTCGACACCGGATTTTAACGGTAAAACGGGATTACCGTGGCTCGTCTTCGATTTAGCATCGCTGGAGAGTGGAGCACCATGGTACTGTTCCGTTTCAAATCCATGCACGCATTTCTAAAAGTCGTACGGCACTGTTTCACCATTTCGGACGGATGTTGCACCTTGCACCGCAGATGTTGCACCCTGTAGATATCGATTATTCGGACAGCCATAACTTTTGGCTCGTTTAGACTTACGGGAGCCATAACCTGTCAAAACGAAGGCCACGGTGAGTTCTACGGCTTTGACTGCTTTCAGCCGTCAACGGGTAGATTAATGCCCAAAAAGGACAACCTGAATCTCAATCGGGTCTCGTAAGTTTTTTTCCTTCGTTTTTTCGACACCGGATTTTTACGGTAAAACGGGATTACCGTGCCTCGTCTTCGATTTACCATCGCTGGAGAGTGGTGCACCATGGTACTATTCCGTTTTAAATCCATGCACGCATTTCTAACAGTCGTACGGCACTGTTTCGCCATTTCGGACGGATGTTGCACCTTGCACCGCGGATGTTGCACCCTGTAGATATCGATTATTCGGACGGTCATAACTTCTGGCTCGTTTAGAGTCACGGGAGCCATAACCTGTCAAAATGAAGGCCACGGTGAGTCCTACGGCTTTGACCGCTTTCAGCCGTCAATGGATAGATTAATCCCCAAAAAGGACAACCCGAATCTCAATCGGGTCTCGTAAGTTTTTTACCCATCGTTTTTTCGACGTCGGATTTTAACGGTAAAACGGGATTACCGTGGCTCGTCATCGATTTACCATCGCTGGAGAGTGGTGCACCATGGTACTGTTCCATTTAAAATCCATGCACGCATTTCTAAAAGTCGTACGACACTGTTTCGCCATTTCGGACGGATGTTGCACCTTGCACCGCGGATGTTGCACCCTGTAGATATCGATTATTCGGACGGCCATAACTTCTGGCTCGTTTAGAGTTACAGGAGCCATAACCTGTCAAAACGAAGGCCTCGGTGAGTTTTACGGCTTTGACCGCTTTCAGCGATCAACGGATAGATTAATGCCCAAAAAGAAAAACCCGAATCTCAATCGGGTCTCGTAGGTTTTTTACCCTTCATTTTTTCGACACCGGATTTTTACGGTAAAACGGGATTACCGTGGCTCATCTTCGATTTACCATCGCTGGAGAGTGGTACACCATGGTACTGTTCCGTTTCAAATCCATGCATGCATTTCTAAAAGTCGTGCGGCACTGTTTCGCCATTTCGGACGGATGTTGCACCCTGCACCGCGGATGTTGCACCCTGTAGATATCGATAATTCGGACGGCCATAACTTCTGGCTCGTTTAGAGTTACGGAAGCCATAACCTGTCAAAACGAAGGCCACGGTGAGTTCTACGGCTTTGACCGCTTTCAACCGTCAACGGATAGATTAATGCCCAAAAAGGAAAACACGAATCTCAATCGGGTCTCGTAAATTTTTTACCCTTCGTTTTTTCGACATCGGATTTTTACGGTAAAACGGGATTACCGTGCCTCGTCTTCTATTTACCATCGCTGGAGAGTGGTGCGCCATGGTACTGTTTCGTTTCAAATCCACGCACGCATTTCTAAAAGTCTTTACGCCACTGTTTCGCCATTTCGGACGGATGTTGCACCTTGCACCGCGGATGTCGCACCCAGTAGATATCGATTATTCGGACGGCCATAACTTCTGGCTCGTTTAGAGTTACGGGAGCCATAACCTGTCAAAATGAAGGCCACGGTAAGTTCTACGGCTTCGACGGCTTTCATCCGTCAACGGATAGATTAAAGCCCGGAAAGGACAACCCGAATCTCAATCGGGTCTCGTAAGTTTTTTACCCTTCCTTTTTTCGACACCGGATTTTTACGGTAAAACGGGATTACCGTGCCTCGTCTTCGATTTACCATCACTGGAGAGTGGTGCACCATGGTACTGTTCCGTTTCAAATCCATTCATGCGTTTCTAAAAGTCGTACGGCACTGTTTCGCCATTTCGGACGGATGTTGCACCTTGCACCGCGGACGTTGCACCCCGTAGATATCGATTATTCGGACGGCCATAACTTCTGGCTCGTTCAGAGCTACGGGAGCCATAACCTGTCAAAATGAAGGCCACGGTGAGTTCTATGGCTTTGATAGCTTTTAGCCGTCAACGGATAGATTAATGCCCGAAAAGGACAACCCGAATCTCAATCGGGGTTCGAAAGTTTTTTACCCTTCGCTTTTTCGACACCGGATTTTTACGATAAAACGGGATTATCGTGCCTCGTCTTCGATTTACCATCCTTGGAGAGTGGAGCACCATGGTGCGGTTCCGCTTCAAATCCATGCACGCATTTCTAAAAGTCGTACGTCACTGTTTTGCAATTTCGGACGGATGTTGCACCTTGCACCGTGGATGTTGCACCCTGTAGATATCGATTATTCGGACGACCATAACTTTTGGATCGTTTAGAGTTACGGCAGCCATAACCTGTCAAAACGAAGGCCATGGTGAGTTCTACGGCTTTGACAGCTTTCAGCCATCAACGGATAGATAAATGCCCGAAAAGGACAACCCGAATCTCAATCGGGTTTGTAAGTTTTTTACCCTTTGCTTTTTCGACACCGGATTTTTACGGTAAAACGGGATTACCGTGCCTCGCCTTCGATTTACTATTGCTGGAGAGTGGTGCACCATGGTGCTGTTCCGTTTCAAATCCATGCACGCATTTCTAAATGACATACGACACAGTTTCGCCATTTCGGACGGATGTTGCACCTTGCACCGCGGATGTTGCACCCTGTAGATATCGATTATTCGGACGGCCATAACTTCTGCCTCGTTTAGAGTTACGGGAGCCATAACCTGTCAAATCGAAGGCCATGGTGAGTTCTATGGCTTTGACAGCTTTCAGCCGTCAACGGATAGATTAATGCCCGAAAAGGACAACCCGAATCTCAATCTGGGTTCGTAAGTTTTTTACCCTTCGCTTTTTCGACACCGGATTTTTACGGTAAAACGGGATTACCGTGCCTCGTCTTCGATTTACCATCGCTGGAGAGTGATGCACCATGGTTCTTTTCCGTTTCAAATCCATGCACGCATTTCTTAAGTCGTACGGCACTGTTTCGCCATTTCGGACGGATGTTGCACCTTGCACCGCGGATGTTGCACCCTGTAGATATCGATTATTCGGACGGCCATAACTTCTGTCTCATTTAGAGTTACGGGAGTCATAACCTGTCAAAACGAAGGCCACCGTGAGTTCTACGGCTTTGACCGCTTTCAGCCGTCAACGGACAGATTAATGCCTGAAAAGGACAACCCGAATCTCAATCGGGCCTCGTAAGTTTTTTACCCTTCGTTTTTTCGACACCGGATTTTTATGGTAAAATGGGATTACCGTAGCTCGTCTTCGATTTACCATCGCTGGAGTGTGGTGCACCATGGTACTGTTCCGTTTCAAATCCATGCATGCATTTCTAAAAGTCGTACGGCACTGTTTCGCCATTTCGGACGGATGTCGCTCCTTGCACCGCGGATATTGCACACTGTAGATATCGATTATTCGGACGGCCATAACTTCTGGCTCTTTTAGAGTTACGGGAAACATAACCTGTCAAAACGAAGTCCACGGTGAGTTTTACGGCTTTGACCACTTTCAGCCGTCAACGGATAGATTAATGCCCAAAAAGGACAACCCGAATCTCAATCGGGCATCGTAAGTTTTTTACCCTTCATTTTTTCGACACCGGATTTTTACGGTAAAACGGGATTACCGTGCCTCGTCTTCGATTTACCATCGCTGGAGAGTGGTGCACCATGGTACTGTTCCATTTCAAGTCCATGCACGCATTTCTAAACGTCGTACGACACTGTTTCGCCATTTCGGACGGATGTTGCACCTTGCGACGCGGATGTTGCGCCCTGTAGATATCGATTATTCGGACGGACATAACTTCTGGCTCGTATAGAGTTACGGGAGCCATAATCTATCAAAACGAAGGCCATGGTGAGTTCTACGGCTTTGACAGCTTTCAGCCGTCAACGGATAGATTAATGCCCAAAAAGGACAACCCGAATCTCAATCGGGTTTCGTAAGTTTTTTACCCATCGTTTTTTCGACGTCGGATTTTAACGGTAAAACGGGATTACCGTGGCTCGTCTACGATTTACCACCGCTGGAGAGTGGTTCACCATGGTACTATTCCTTTTCAAATCCATGCACGCATATCTAAAATTCGTACGGCACTGTTTCGCCATTTCGGACGGATGTTGCACCTTGCACCGCGGACGTTGCACCCTGTAGATATCGATTATTCGGACGGCCATAACTTCTGGATCGTTTAGAGTTACGGGAGCCATAACCTGTCAAAACGAAGACCACGGTGAGTTCTACGGCTTTGACAGCTTTCAGCCGTCAACGGATAGATTAATGCCCGAAAAGGACAACCCGAATCTCAATCGGGCCTCGTAAGATTTTTACCCTTCGTTTTTTCGACACCGGATTTTAACGGTAAAACGGGATTACCGTGGATCGTCTTCGATTTACCATCGCTGGAGAGTAACGCACCATGGTACTGTTCCGTTTCAAATCCATGCATGCATTTCTAAAAGTCGCACGGCACTGTTTCGCCATTTCGGACGGATGTTGCACCTTGCACCGCAGATGTTGCACCCTGTAGATATCGATTATTCGGACGGCCATAACTTCTGGCTCGTTTAGAGTTACGGGAGCCATAACCTGTCAAAACGAAGGCTACGTTGAGTTCTACGGCTTTGACGGCTTTCATCCGTCAACGGATAGATTAATGCCCGAAAAGGACAACCCCAATCTCAATCGGGTCTCGTAAGTTATTCGCCCTTCGTTTTTTCGACACCGGATTTTTACGGTAAAACGGGATTACCGTGGCTCGTCTTCGATTTACCATCACTAGAGAGTGGTGCACCATGGTACTGTTCCGTTTCTAATCCATGCATGCATTTCTAAAAGTCGTACGACACTGTTTCGCCATTTCGGACGGATGTTGCACCTTGCACCGCGGATGTTGCACACTGTAGATATCGAATATTCGGACGGCCATAACTTCTGGCTCGTTTAGAATTACGGGAGCCATAACCTGTCAAAACGAAGGCCACGGTGAGTTCTACGGCTTTGACCGCTTTCATCCCTCAACGGATAGATTAATGTCCAAAAAGGACAACCCAAATCTCAATCGGGTCTCATAAGTTTTTTACCCTTCGTTTTTTCGACACAGGAATTTTACAGTAAAACGGGATTACCGTGCCTCGTCTTCGATTTACCATCGCTGGAGAGTGGTGCACCATGGTACTGTTCCGTTTAAAATCCATGCACGCATTTCTAAAAGTCGTGCGGCACTGTTTCTCCATTTCGGACGGATGTTGCACCTTGCACCGCGGATGTTGCGCCCTGTAGATATCGATTATTCGGACGATCATAACTTCTGGCTCGTTTAGAGTTACGGGAGCCATAACCTATCAAAAGAAGGCCACGGTGATTTCTACGGCTTCGACAGCTTTCATACGTCAATGGATAGATTAATGCCCAAAAAGGACAACCCGAATCTCAATTGGGTCTCGTAAGTATTTTACCCTTCGTTTTTTCGACGCCGGATTTTTACGGTAAAACGGGATTACTGTGCCTCGTCTTCGATTTACCATCGCTGGAGAGTGGTGCGCCATGGTACTGTTCCGTTTCAAATCCACGCACACATTTCTAAAAGTCTTTACGCCACTGTTTCGCCATTTCGTACGGATGTTGCACCTTGCACCGCGGATGTTGCACCCTGTAGATATCGATTATTCAGATGGCCATAACTTCTGGCTCGGTTAGATTTATGGGAGCAATAACCTGTCAAAATGAAGGCCACGGTGAGTTCTACGGCTTCGACCGCTTTCATCCGTCAATGGATAGATTAAAGCCCGGAAAGGACAACCCGAATCTCAATCGGGTCTCGTAAGTTTTTTACCCTTCCTTTTTTCGACAACGGATTTTAACGGTAAAACGGGATTACCGTGGCTCATCTTCGATTTACCATCGCTGCAGAGCGGAGCACCATGGTACTGTTCCGTTTCAAATCCATGCACGCATTTCTAAAAGTCGTACGGCACTGTTTCGCCATTTCGGACGGATGTTGCACCTTGCACCGCGGATGTTGCACCCTGTAGATATCGATTATTCAGACAGCCATAACTTTTGGCTCGTTTAGAGTTACGGGAGCCATAACCTGTCAAAATGAAGGCCACGGTGAGTTCTACGGCTTTGACTGCTTTCAACCATCAACGGATAGATTAATGCCCAAAAAGGACAACCTGAATCTCAATCGGGTCTCGTAAGTTTTTTCCCTTCGTTTTTTCGACACCATATTTTTACGGTAAAACGGGATTACCGTGCCTCATCTTCGATTTACCATCGCTGGAGAGTGGTGCACCATGGTACTGTTCCGTTTTAAATCCATGCACGCATTTCTAACAGTCGTACGGCACTGTTTCGCCATTTCGGACGGATGTTGCACCTTGCACCGCGATGTTGCACCCTGTAGATATCGATTATTCGGAGGTCATAACTTCTGGCTCGTTTAGATTCACGGGAGCCATAACCTGTCAAAATGAAGGCCACGGTGAGTTCTACGGCTTTGACCGCTTTCAGCTGTCAATGGATAGATTAATCCCCAAAAAGGACAACCCGAATCTCAATCGGGTCTCGTAAGTTTTTTACCCATCGTTTTTTCGACGTCGAATTTTAACGGTAAAACGGGATTACCGTGGCTCGTCTTCGATTTACCATCGCTGGAGAGTGGTGCACCATGGTACTATTCCATTTAAAATCCATGCATGCATTTCTAAAAGTCGTACGACACTGTTTCGCCATTACGGACGGATGTTGCACCTTGCACCGCGGATGTTGCACCCTGTAGATATCGATTATTCGGACGGCCATAACTTCTGGCTCGTTTAGAGTTACGGGAGCCATAACCTGTCAAAACGAAGGCCTTGGTGAGTTTTACGGCTTTGACCGCTTTAAGCCATCAACAGATAGATTAATGCCCAAAAAGGAAAACCCGAATCTCAATCGGGTCTCGTAGGTTTTTTACCCTTCGTTTTTTCGACACCGGATTTTTACGGTAAAACGGGATTACCGTGGCTCGTCTTCGATTTACCATCGCTGGAGAGTGGTGCACCATGGTACTGTTCCGTTTCAAATCCATGCATGCATTTCTAAATTTCGTACGGCACTGTTTCGCCATTTCGGACGGATGTTGCACCTTGCACCGCGGATGTTGCACCCTGTAGATATCGATAATTCGGACGGCCATAACTTCTGGCTCGTTTAGAGTTACGGAAGCCATAACCTGTCAAAACGAAGGCCACGGTGAGTTCTACGGCTTTGACCGCTTTCAACCGTCAACGGATAGATTAATGCCCAAAAAGGACAACCCGAATCTCAATCGGGTCTCGTAAATTTTTTACCCTTCGTTTTTTCGACACCGGATTTTTACGGTAAAACGGGATTACCGTGCCTCGTCTTCTATTTACCATCGCTGGAGAGTGGTACGCCATGGTACTGTTCCGTTTCAAATCCACGCACGCATTTCTAAAAGTCTTGACGCCACTGTTCCGCCATTTCGGACGGATGTTGCACCTTGCACCACGGATGATGCACCCTGTAGATAACGATTATTCGGACGGCCATAACTTCTGGCTCGTTTAGAGTTACGGGAGCCATAACCTGTCAAAAATGAAGGCCACGGTAAGTTCTACGGCTTCGACGGCTTTCATCCGTCAACGGATAGATTAAAGCCCGAAAAGGACAACCCGAATCTCAATCGGGTCACGTAAGTTTTTTACCCTTCCTTTTTTCGACACCGGATTTTTACGGTAAAACGGGATTACCGTGCCTCGTCTTCGATTTACCATCGCTCGAGAGTGGTGCACCATGGTACTGTTCCGTTTCAAATCCATGCATGCGTTTCTACAAGTCGTACGACACTGTTTCGCCATTTCGGACGGATGTTGCACCTTGCACCGCGGACGTTGCACCCTGTAGATATCGATTATTCGGACGGCCATAACTTCTGGCTCGTTCAGAGTTACGGGAGCCACAACCTGTCAAAACGAAGGCCACGGTGAGTTCTATGGCTTTGACCGCTTTCAACCGTCAACGGATAGATTAATGCCCAAAACGGACAACCCGAATCTCAATCGGGTCTCGTAAGTTTTTTACCCTTCGTTTTTTCGACACCGGATTTTTACGGTAAAACGGGATTACCGTGCCTCGTCTTCTATTTACCATCGCTGGAGAGTGGTGCGCCATGGTACTGTTCTGTTTCAAATCCACGCACTCATTTATAAAAGTCTTTACGCCACTGTTTCGCCATTTCGGACGGATGTTGCACCTTGCACCGCGGATGTTGCACCCTGTAGATATCGATTATTCGGACGGCCATAACCTCTGGCTCGTTTAGGGTTACGGGAGCCATAACCTGTCAAAATGAAGGCCACGGTGAGTTCTACGGCTTCGACGGCTTTCATCCGTCAACGGATAGATTAAAGCCCGGAAAGGACAATACGAATCTCAATCGGGTCTTGTAAGTTTTTTACCCTTCCTTTTTTCGACACCGGATTTTTACGGTAAAACGGATTACCGTGCCTCGTCTTCGATTTACCATCTCCGGAGAGTGGTGCACCACGGTACTGTTCCGTTTCAAATCCATGCATGCGTTTCTAAAAGTCGTACGGCACTGTATCGCCATTTCGGACGGATGTTGCACCTTGCACCGCGGACGTTGCACCCTGTAGATATCGATTATTCGGACGTGTAGGATCGATTTCACCCTAGAGGGGGGGTGAATAGGGTGATGGTATAAATTATAAAAATTAATTGCAGAAGCTTATAAATTAATTTCAATTCAGATCACAGAATAGCAGCACAGATATCGCAGAATATAAAATAACAGAATAAAACAGAACAACACAAAATTTACCCAGCTTCGGCAAAACCCTGCCTACGTGCTGCCCCCTAGGTTTCTACTAGAAATTAGATAGTCCCTCGCTTACACACGTAAACTCGCTATACCCGCTATTGACTAATCTAATTCTACGCTCAAAACCCTGACCACAACTCAACCACCGAGTTGCGAATTCCCAAACTACACACCGTAGTTTGTCCCCTAGTCACACGACTAGAAAATTAAAAACGGTTTAAAAGAAAAATACAATTTAAAAACTATTTAAATAAAGTAGCCCTAATTCAAAAATAAAGCCCTTATTATAATTTTAAAAACCCCAAATAGAATTCGAATAAGCCCGGCCCTCTTTAGTAGTTCAGCACGTCTCTTTTTCGTTCGTAATGGCGGCCGCTGTTTCTTTGTTCGTTCTTCTTCCCTTTTTACAAATTAGGGCTTTTTCGAAGCGCCTATTAGATTTGATCGAATCTCTGGTTGATCAAGAGTTGCCTTGCTCGATCGATTCTTGTTGCTCTCACTGGCTACTTCGATGAGTTCGATTCTTGCTTCTGGTAAGAATTTATGCTTCGTTACTTTTCGATTTTTTTGTATTCGAACTCTTATCATTTATGCCGATGATGATCTGGGTTAAATATGCGTTCGAACTCCTTTATCTTCGTTCGTATAAACTTATTTGAATTTGTCAAATAAGTTGTTCGACCGTTCGATTATATTTTGATGCTGATGATTTATTTGACTTTGTCAATCTCGTATAATTGATGCTTGCTTGGTTGACATGGTTTTGAATCAATTTCGTGATGACCACGGCTTTAATTTGTGACATTTGACTTTGTCACATTCGTATATTTTTATGACTTGATTCTATGCCTTGCATTTGATACGTTTTGTTATCACTGGCTTTGATTTGGTTACATGGCTCTGTGAATTGCTTTATTGCTAACTCTCTGACTTTAAATCGTGAATTCAATTTCTTTTACCTGATGACTTCGGCCATTTTGAATTTTTTACACTGCTCTTCTGGATATTGTTCAAACTGTACTCATGCTCGATTTTATTCAAAGTGTTGTTTACTTTGCTGCATATCACTGTACATGTTGTTGCTTCTGGTTACTGAGTTGTTTGTTGTGGATCTTGTGGGTTGCCATCTTCATGTACTTGATTTGTGACTGTTGATTCATCTCTCTGCATTTGGTCTGATTGCTTGTGGTTCGGTTCTGGCCATTATTTGTTTTAGTGCAGATTTCATTCTAGTTTGTAACTGCAGCCATGTTTCATTTTGAGTTGCAGTGTTGGTCTGACTTGCTTGAGTTTCACTGCCATAAGTCGTGCATGTGTGTTGCATTTCATTTGCAGCCTTGACTTTTGTGATATTTGACAGCTCTGGCTCGATGTTGTTACTGAGTTTGACTGCATGTTCATTGGTATTGCTTCATCAGTTCATATTGAACTGTTTCCTGTCATGTTCACTTGCACACTCGAGTTTGAATCTCTGATTCATGTTGGCTGCAGTGTTGTGTTTGTTCTCCTGCATGTAGTCAGTTGTAACTGTGTTGGACTTTACTCTGGTTAGCACTTGTGTACTTGGTCGAGTTCATTTGCATTCTGCAGTTTTGTTCCATATATGTATGTTCATTCATTGGTTGGGACTTGCAGTTTACTTGAGTCACTTCACTACTGCCTGTCTGAACTGTGCACATTGTTGCACTTGCTCATGTTGCATTGTTCATCTTGATTCTGCATCCTCTTATAATTTGTGTTGGCCTTGAATAGATGTTGACTGCATCACTGTTATTTGATTGCCGAGTTGTTTGCATTCACTTCATCACTTCAGTCATGTATTGCTTTCACCTCTGGCCTGTTGTAGTTTGCATATCAACTTGTTGCAGTTAATGGTTGCTGTGCACTTTTGTGCTTGCATTTTGATGCAGTCTTCATTAGCATGCTACTGATTGGTGTTTCATTTCTTGTGATATCCATGTTGCAAGTGTTTTTGACATGTTAACTGCCTTGTGTTGAACACTTTCACTGCTGTTGCATGCATTTGTCTGGTTCTCGGCCTATTGCATTTGACCACTGAACTTGACTGTTTAGTTTCATATTCATGTGTACTTTTGATTTGCGCTTGAGTTGAATCCAGTTACAAAAACTCGGGTTTGACCTTGTGCTCGTGTCATGGTGTATTGCATGTGAGTTGAACCCGGTTTTTCATTTGGGTTTGACCTGTGCTCACCTGTCCCTGTAAATCAATCAAGTGTATATATCGGCGTGCACGGCCTTGTGGCATATACAGTAATACACTGTGTATGTCACAAGTTGTTCGTGTATGATGAATTCAAATATAAATGATGACGAACAACCCAAATAACTGAGGCAAAAATTATTTTCAAAAACCATATTTTATTTTATATTGCAAAAATATTTCTTTTTCAATTTTACTGCGTTAGTGAATATTTTTGCAGATTTCTCAGATGCTGGATTCAAAGTGGAATGAAGTTGAAGATAAATATGAGTGTGAGTGATATGTAGTGAGGTGATGATATGTAAAATAGTGATGTAATTGAATTTGTATCAAAGTTGTATAGTGAATAGTGAGAGCTTGAAATTGTACCATTCAAAGATGTAATAAATATTTGTTTGAATAAAATATTCGTTTGAATTCAAATTCCGTGTTATTTATTTTATTCAGCAAATATTTATTTAATCTGTGAAAAATAAAATAGTATATTATCAAATACATTTAAACGAATGTATATATGATTATTATCATCAAACAAATATCATATAAGCGCATATTCAACAGGACGACCATAACTTCTGGCTCGTTCTGAGTTACGGGAGCCATAACCTGTCAAAACGAAGGCCACGGTGAGTTCTGCGGCTTTGACCGCTTTCAGCCGTCAACGGATAGATTAATGCCCAAAAAAGACAACACGAATCTCAATCGGGTCTCGTAAGTTTTTTACCCTTCGTTTTTTCGACACCGGATTTTTACGGTGAAACGGGATTACCGTGGCTCGTCTTCGGTTTACCATCGCTGGAGAGTGGTGCACCATGGTACTGTTCCGTTTCAAATCCATGCACGCATTTCTAAAATTCGTACGGCAAAGTTTCGCCATTTCGGACGGATGTTGCACCTTGCACCGCGGATGTTGCACCCTATAGATATCGATTATTCTTACGGCCATAACTTCTGGCTCGTTTAGAGTTACGGAATCCATAACCTGTCAAAACGAAGGCCACAGTGAGTTCTACGGCTTCGACCGCTTTCAGCCGTCAACGGATAGATTAATGCCCGAAAAGGACAACCCGAATCTCAATCGGGTCTCGTAAGTTTTTTACCCACCGTTTTTTCGACGTCGGATTTTAACGGTATAACGGGATTACCGTGCCTCGTCTTCGATTTACCATCGCTGGAGAGTGGTGCACCATGGTACTGTTCCGTTTCAAATCCTTGCACGCATTTCTAAAAGTCGTACGGCACTGTTTCGCCATTTCGGACGGATGTAGCACCTTGCACCGCGGATGTTGCACCCTGTTGATATCGATTATTCGGACGGTCATAACTTCTGGCTCATTTAGAGTTATGGGAACCTGTCAAAACGAAGGCCACGGTGAGTTCTACAGCTTTGACAGCTTTCAGCTGTCAATGGGAAGATTAATGCCCAAAAAGGACAACCCGAATCTCAATCGGGTCTCGTAAGTTTTTTACCCTTTATTTTTTCGACATCGGATTTTAACGGTAAAACGGGTTTACTATGGCTCATCTTCGATTTACCATCGCTGGAGAGTGGTGCACCATGGTACTGTTCCATTTCAAATCCATGCAAGCATTTTTAAAAGTCGTACGGTACAGTTTCGTCATTTCGGACGGTTGTTGCACCTTACACCGCGGATGTTGCACCCTGTAGATATCGATTTTTCGGACGTCCATAACTTCTGGCTCGTTTAGAGTTACGGGAGGCATAACTTGTCAAAACGAAGGCCATGGTGAGTTCTAAGGCTTTGACAGCTTTCAGCCGTCAACGGATAGATTAGTGCCCGAAAAGGACAACTCGAATCTCAATCGGGTCTCGTAAGTTTTTTACCCTTCGTTTTTTCGACACCGGATTTTTACGGTAAAACGAGATTACCATGGCTCGTCTTCGATTTACCATCGCTGGAGAGTGGTGCACCATGGTACTGTTCCATTTCAAATCCATGCATGCATTTCTAAAAGTCGTACGGCACAGTTTCGCCATTACGGACGGATGTTGCACCTTGCACCGCGGATGTTGCACCCAGTAGATATCGATTATTCGGACGGCCATAACTTCTGGCTCGTTTAGAGTTACGGGAGCCATAACCTGTAAAAACGAAGGCCACGGTGAGTTCTACGGCTTTGACTGCTTTCAACCGTCAATGGATGGATTAATGCCCAAAAAGGACAACCCGAATCTCAATCGGGTCTCGTAAGTTTTTTACCCTTCGTTTTTTCGACACCGGATTTTTACGGTAAAACGGGATTACCGTGCCTCGTCTTCTATTTACCATCGCTGCAGAGTGGTGCACCATGGTACTGTTCCGTTTCATATCCATGCACGCATTTCTAAAAGTCGTACGACACAGTTTCGCCATTTCGGACGGATGTTGCACCTTGCACCGCGGATGTTGCACCCAGTTGATATCGATTATTCGGACGGCCATAACTTCTGGCTCCTTTAGAGTTACGGGAGCCATAACCTGTCAAAACGAAGGCCACGGTGAGTTCTACGGCTTTGACCGCTTTCAACCGTCAATGGATAGATTAATGCTCAAAAAGGACAACCCGAATCTCAGTCAGGTCTCGTAAGTTTTTTACCCTTCGTTTTTTCGACACCGGATTTTTACGGTAAAACGAGATTACCGTGGCTCGTTTTCGATTTACCATCGCTGGAGAGTGGTGCACCATGGTACTGTTCCGTTTCAAATCCATGCACGCATTTCTAAAAGTCGTACGACACAGTTTCGCCATTTCGGACGGATGTTGCACCTTGCACCGCGGATGTTGCACCAAGTAGATATCGATTATTCGGACGGCCATAACTTCTGGCTCGTTTAGAGTTACGGGAGCCATAACCTGTTAAAACGAAGGCCACGGTGAGTTCTGAGGCTTTGACCTCTTTCAACCATCAATGGATAGATTAATGCCCAAAAAGGACAACCCGAATCTCAATCGGGTCGCGTAAGTTTTTTACCCTTCGTTTTTTCGACACCGGATTTTTACGGTAAAACGGGATTACCGTGCCTCGTCCTCGATTTGCCGTCGCTGGAGAGTGGTGCACCATGATACTGTTCCGTTTCAAATCCATGCACGCATTTCTAAAACACGTACGCCACTGTTTCGCCATTTCGGACGGATGTTGCACCTTGCACCGCGGATGTTGCACCCTGTAGATATCGATTATTCGGACGGCCATAACTTCTGGCTCGTTTACAGTTACGGGAGCCATAACCTGTCAAAATGAAGGCCACGGTGAGTTCTACGGCTTCGACGGCTTTCATCCGTCAACGGATAGATTAAAGCCCGGAAAGGACAACCCGAATCTCAATCGGTTCTCGTAAGTTTTTTACCCTTCCTTTTTTCGACACTGGATTTTTACGGTAAAACGGAATTACCGTGCCTCGTCTTCGATTTACCATCGCTGGAGAGTGGTGCACCATGGTACTGTTTTTGAAATCCATGCATGCGTTTCTAAAAGTCGTATGGCACTGTTTCGCCATTTCGGACGGATGTTGCACCTTGCACCGCGGACGTTGCACCCTGTAGATATCGATTATTCGGACAGCCATAACTTCTGGCTCGTTTAGAGTTACGGAAGCCATAACTTGTCAAAACGAAGGCCACAGTGAGTTATACGGCTTTGACCGCTTTCAGCCGTCAACGGATAGATTAATGCCCAAAAAGGACGACACGAATCTCAATCGGGTCTCGTAAGTTTTTTACACTTTGTTTTTTCCGGAACGGATTTTTACGGTAAAACGGGATTACCGTGCCTCGTCTTTGATTTACCATCGCTGGAGAGTGGTGCACCATGGTACTGTTCCGTTTCAAATCCATGCACGCATTTCTAAAAGTCGCACGGCACAGTTTCGCCATTTCGGACTGATGTTGCACCTTGCACCGCGGATGTTGCACCCTGTAGATATCGATTATTCGGACGGTCATAACTTCTGGCTCGTTTAGAGTTACGGGATCCATAACCTATCAAAACGAAGGCCATGGTGAGTTCTATGGCTTTCATAGCTTTCAGCCGTCAACGGATAGATTAATTCCCAAAAAGAACAACCCGAATCTCAATCGGGTCTCGTAAGTTTTTTACCCTTCGTTTTTTCGACGCCGTATTTTAACGGTAAAACGGGATTACCGTGGCTCGTCTTCGATTTACCATCGCTGGAGAGTGGTGCACCATGGTACTGTTCCGTTTCAAATCCATGCACGCATTTCTAAAAGTGGTACGGCACCGTTTCGCCATTTTGGACGGATGTTGCACCTTGCACCGTGGATGTTGCACCCTGTAGATATCGATTATTCGGACGGTCAGAACTTCTGGCTCGTTTAGAGTTATGGGAACCTGTCAAAATGAAGGCCATGGTGAGTTCTACAGCTTTGATAGCTTTCAGCCGTCAATGGGTAGATTAATGCCTGAAAAGGACAACCCGAATCTCAATCGGGTCTCGTAAGTTTTTTACCCTTCATTTTTTTCGACACCGGATTTTAATGGTAAAACGGGTTTACCGTGGCTCCTCTTCGATTTACCATCGCTGGAGAGTGGTGCACCATGGTACTGTTCCGTTTCAAATCCATGCACGCATTTCTAAAAGTCGTACGGCACAGTTTCGCCATTTCGGGCGGATGTTGCACCTTGCACCGCGGATGTTGCACCCAGTAGATATCGATTATTCGGACGGCCATAACTTCTGGCTCGTTTAGAGTTACGGGAGCCATAACCTGTCAAAACGAAGGCAACGGTGAGTTCTACGGCTTTGACCGCTTTCAACCGTCAATGGATAGATTAATGCCCAAAAAGGACAACCCGAATCTCAATCGGGTCTCGTAAGTTTTTTACCCTTCGTTTTTTCGACACCGGATTTTTACGGTAAAACGAGATTACCGTGGCTCGTCTTCGATTTACCATCGCTGGAGAGTGGTGCACCATGGTACTGTTCCGTTTCAAATCCATGCACGCATTTCTAAAAGTCGTACGGCATAGTTTCGCCATTTCGGACAGATGTTGCACCTTGCACCACGGATGTTGCACCCATTAGATATCGATTATTCGGACGTCCATAACTTCTGGCTCGTTTAGAGTTACGGGAGCCATAACCTGTCAAAAGGAAGGCCACGGTGAGTTCTACGGCTTTGACAGCTTTCAACCGTCAATGGATAGATTAATGCTCAAAAAGGACAACCCGAATCTCAATCGGGTCTCGTAAGCTTTTTACCCTTCGTTTTTTCGACACCGGATTTTTACAGTAAAACGGGATTACCGTGCCTCGTCTTCGATTTACCATCGCTGGAGAGTGGTGCACCATAATACTGTTCCGTTTCAAATTCATGCACTCATTTCTAAAAGATGTACGCCACTATTTCGCCATTTCGGACGGATGTTGCACCTTGCACCGCGGATGTTGCACCCTGTAGATATCGATTATTCGGACGGCCATAACTTCTGGCTCGTTTAGAGTTACGGGAGCCATAACTTGTCAAAATGAAGGCCACGGTGAGTTCTACGGATTCGACGGCTTTCATCCGTCAACGGATAGATAAAAGCCCGGAAAGGACAAACCGAATCTCAATCGGGTCTCGTAAGTTTTTTACCCTTCCTTTTTTCGACACCGGATATTTACGGTAAAACGAGATCACCGTGCCTCGTCTTCGATTTACCATCGCTGGAGAGTGGTGCACCATGGTACTGTTCCGTTTCAAATCCATGCATGCCTTTCTAAAAGTCGTACGGCACTGTTTCTCCATTTCGGACGGATGTGGCACCTTGCACCGCGGACGTTGCACCCTGTAGATATCGATTATTCGGACGGCCATAACTTCTGGCTCGTTTAGAGTTACGGGAGCCATAACTTGTCAAAACGAAGGCCACGGTGAGTTCTACGGCTTTGACCGCTTTTAGCCGTCAATGGATAGATTAATGCCCAAAGAGGACAACACGAATCTCAATCGGGTCTCCTAAGTTTTTTACCCTTCGTTTTTTCGACGCCGGATTTTTACGGTAAAACGGGATTACCGTGCCTCGTCTTCGATTTACCATCGCTGGAGAGTGGTGCACCATGGTACTGTTCGGTTTCAAATCCATGCACGCATTTCTAAAAGTCGTACGACACTGTTTCGCCATTTCGGACTGATGTTGCACCTTGCACCGCGGATGTTGCCCCATGTAGATATCGATTATTCGGACGGTCATAACTTCTGGCTCGTTTAGAGTTACGGGATCCTTAACCTGTCAAAACGAAGGCCACGGTGAGTTCTATGGCTTTCACAGCTTTCAGCCGTCAACGGATAGATTAATTCCCAAAAAGAACAACCCGAATCTCAATCGGGTCTCGTAAGTTTTTTACCCTTCGTTTTTTCGACGCCGGATTTTAGCGGTAAAACGTGATTACCGTGGCTCGTCTTCGATTTACCATCGCTGGAGAGTGGTGCACCATGGTACTGTTCCTTTTCAAATCCATGCACGCATTTCTAAAAGTCGTACGACACTGTTTCACCATTTCGGACGGATGTTGCACCTTGCACCGCGGATGTTGCACCCTGTAGATATCGATTATTCGGATGGTCAAAACTTCTGGCTCGTTTAGAGTTATGGGAACCTGTCAAAACGAAGGCCACGGTGAGTTCTACAGCTTTGATAGCTTTCAGCCGTCAACGGATAGATTAATGCCCAAAAAGGACAACCCGAATCTCAATCGGGTCTCGTAAGTTTTTTACCCTTCGTTTTTTCGACGCCGGATTTTAACGGTAAAACGGGTTTACCGTGGCTCATCTTCGATTTACCATCGCTGGAGAGTGGTGCACCATGGTATTGTTCCATTTGAAATCCATGCACGCATTTCTAAAAGTCGTACGGCACAGTTTCGCCATTTCGGACGGATGTTTCACCTTGCACCGCGGATGTTGCACCCAGTAGATATCGATTATTCGGACGGCCATAACTTCTGCCTCGTTTAGAGTTACGGGAGCCATAACCTGTCAAAACGAAGGCCATGGTGAGTTCTACGGCTTTGACCGCTTTCAGCCGTCAACGGATAGATTAATGCCCAAAAAGGACAACCCGAATCTCAATTGGGTCACGTAAGTTTTTTACCCTTCGTTTTTTCGACACCGGATTTTTACGGTAAAACGGGATTACCTTGCCTAGTCTTCAATTTACCATCGCTGGAGAGTGGTGCACCGTGATACTGTTCCGTTTCAAATCCATGCACACATTTCTAAAAGACGTACGACACTGTTTTGCCATTTCGAATGGATGTTGCACCTTGCACCGCGGATGTTGCACCCTGTAGATATCGATTATTCGGACGGTCATAACTTCTGGCTCGTTTAGATTTACGGGAGCCATAACTTGTCAAAACGAAGGACACAGTGAGTTCTACGTCTTTGACAGCTTTCAACCGTCAACGGATAGATTAATGCCCGAAAAGGACAACCCGAATCTCAATCGGGTCTCGTAAGTTTTGTACCCTTCGTTTTTTCGACACCGGATTTTTACGTAAAATGGGATCACCGTGCCTCGTCTTCGATTTACCATCGCTGGAGAGTGGTGCACCAAGGTACTGTTCCGTTTCAAATCCATGCACGCGTTTCTAAAAGTCGTACGACACTGTTTCGCCATTTCGGACGGATGTTGCACCTTGCACCGCGGATGTTGCACCTTGTAGATATCGATTATTCGGACGGCCATAACTTCTGGCTCGTTTAGAGTTACGTGAGCCATAACCTATCAAAATGAAGGCCACGGTGAGTTCTATGGCTTTGACCGCTTTCAGCCGTCAACGGATAGAATAATGCCCAAAAAGGAAATCCCGAATCTCAATCGGGTCTCATAAGTTTTTTACCCTTCGTTTTTTCGACACCGGATTTTTACGGTAAAACGGGATTACCGTGCCTCGTCTTCGATTTACCATCGCTGGAGAGTGGTGCACCATGGTACTGTTCCGTTTCAAATCCATGCACGCATTTCAAAAAGTCGTACGGCACTGTTTCGCCATTTCGGACTGATGTTGCACCTTGCACCACGGATGTTGCACTCTGTAGATATCGATTATTCGGACGGCCATAACTTCTGGCTCGTTTAGAGTTACGGGATCCTTAACCTGTCAAAACGAAGGCCACGGTGAGTTCTATGGCTCTCACAGCTTTCAGCCGTCAACGAATAGATTACTTCCCAAAAAGAACAACCCGAATCTCAATCGGGTCTCGTAAGTTTTTTACCCTTCGTTTTTTCGACGCCGGATTTTAACAGTAAAACGGGATTACCGTGACTCGTCTTTGATTTACCATCGCTGGAGAGTGGTGCACCATGGTACTGTTTCGTTTCAAATCCATGCACGCATTTCTAAAAGTCGTACGGCACTGTTCTCCATTTCGGACGGATGTTGCACCTTGCACCGCGGATATTGCACCCTGTAGATAACGATTATTCGGACGGCTATAACTTCTGGCTCGTTTAGAGTTACGGGAGCCATAACCTGTCAAAACGAAGGCCACGGTGAGTTCTACGGCTTTGAAGCTTTCAGCTGTCAACGGATAGAATAATGCCCAAAAAGGACAATCCGAATCTCAATCGGGTCTCGTAAGTTTTTTTACCCTTCGTTTTTTCGACACCGGATTTTTACGGTAAAATGGGATTACCGTGCCTCGTCTTCGATCTACCACCGTTGGAAAGTGGTGCACCATGGTACTGTTCCGCTTCAAATCCATGCACGCATTTCTAAAAGTCATACGGCACTGTTTCGCCATTTCGAACGGATGTTGCACCTTGCACCGCGGATGTTGCACCCTGTAGATATCGATTATTCGGACGACCATAACTTCTGGCTCGTTTAGATTTACGGGAGCCATAACCTACCAAAACGAAGGCCACGGTGAGTTCTACAGCATGACGGCTTTCAGCGGTCAATGGATAGATTAATGCCCGAAAAGGACAATCCGAATCTCAATCGGGATTCGTAAGTTTTTTACCCTTCGTTTTTTCGACACCGGATTTTTACGGTAAAACGGGATTATTGTGCCTCGCCTTCGATTTACCATTGTTGGAGAGTGGTTCACCATGGTACTGTTCCATTTCAAATCCATGCACACATTTCTAAAAGTCGTACGGCACTGTTTCGCCATTTCGAACGGATGTTGCACCTTGCACCGCGGATGTTGCACCCTGTAGATATCGATTATTCGGACGGCCATAACTTCTGGCTCGTTTAGAGTTACGGGAGCCATGAACTGTCAAAACGAAGGCCACGGTGAGTTCTACGTCTTTGACCACTTTCAGCCATCAACAGATAGATTAATGCCCAAAAAGGACAACCCGAATCTCAATCGGGTCTCGTAAGTTTTTTACCCTTCGTTTTTTCGACACCGGATTTTTACGGTAAAACGGGATTACCGTGCCTCGTCTTCGATTTACCATCGCTGGAGAGTGGTACACCATGGTACTGTTCCGTTTCAAATCCATGCACGCATTTCTAAAAGTCTACGGCACAATTTCCCCATTTCGGACGGATGTTGCACCTTGCACCACGGATTTTGCACCCTGTAGATATCGATTATTCGGACGGCCATAACTTCTGGCTCGTTTAGAGTTACGGGAGCCATAACCCGTCAAAATAAAGGCCACGGTGAGTACTATGGATTTGACCGATTTCAACCATCAATGGATAGATTAATGCCCAAAAAGGACAACCCGAATCTCAATCGAGTGTCGTATGTTTTTTACCCTTCGTTTTTTCGGCACCGGATTTTTATGGTAAAACGGGATTACCGTGGCTCGTCTTCGATTTACCATCACTGGAGAGTGGAGCACCATAGTACTATTCCGTTTCAAATCCATGCACGCATTTCTAAAAGTCATACGACACTGTTTCGCCATTTCGGACGGATGTTGCACCTTGCACCGCGGATGTTGCACCCTGTAGATATCGATTATTCGGACGGCCATAACTTCTGGCTCGTTTAGAGTTACGGCAGACATCACCTGCCAAAACGAAGGCCACGGCGAGTTCTATAGCTTTGACAGCTTTCAGCCGTCAACGGATAGATTAATGTCCCAAAAGAACAACCCGAATCTCAATCGAGGTTCGTAAGTTTTTTACCCTTCATTTTTTCGACACCTGATTTTTACGGTAAAACGGGATTACCGTGGCTCGCCTTCGATTTACCATCGCTGGAGAGTGGTGCACCACGGTACTGTTCTGTTTCAAATCCATGCACGCATTTCTAAAAGTCGTACGACACTGTTTTGCCATTTCGGACGGATGTTGCACCTTACCCCGCGGATGTTGCACCCTGTACATATCGATTACTCGGACGGCCATAACTTCTGGCTCGCTTAGAGTTACGGGAGCCATAACCTGTCAAAACGAAGGCCACGGTGAGTTCTACGGCTTTGACAACTTTCAACCGTCAACGGATAGATTAATGCCCGAAAAGGACAACACGAATCTCAATTGGGTCTCGTAAGTCTTTTACCCTTCGTTTTTTCAGCACCGGATTTTTACGGTAAAACGGGATTACCGTGCCACGTCTTCGATTTACCATCGCTAGAGAGTGGTGCACCATGGTACTGTTCCGTTTCAAGTCCATGCACGGATTTCTAAAAGTCGTACGCCACTGTTTCGCGATTTCGGACGGATGTTGCACCTTGCAGCGCGGATGTTGCACCCTGTAGATATCGATTATTCGGACGGCCATAACTTCTGGCTCATTTAGAGTTACGGGAGCCATAACTGGTCAAAACGAAGGCCACGGTGAGTGTTACGGCTTAGACCGCTTTCAGCCGTCAACGGATAGATTAATGCCCGAAAAGGACAACCCGAAAACGGGATTACCGTGCCACGTCTTCGATTTACCATCGCTAAAGAGTGGTGCACCATAGAACTGTTCCATTTCAAATCCATGCACGCATTTCTAAAAGTCGTACGACACTGTTTCGCCATTTCAGACGGATGTTGCACCTTACCCCGCGGATGTTGCACCCTGTACATATTGATTATTCGGACGGCCATAACTTATGGCTCGTTTAGAGTTACGGAAGCCATAACCTGTCAAAACGAAGGCCACAGTGAGTTCTACGGCTTTGACAGCTTTCAGCCATCAACGGATAGATTAATGCCCGAAAAGGACAACCCGAATCTCAATTGGGTCTCGTAAGTCTTTTACCCTTCGTTTTTTCGACACCGGATTTTTACGGTAAAACGGGATTACCGTGCCACGTCTTCGATTTACCATAGCTGGAGAGTGGTGCAACATGAACTGTTCCGTTTTAAATCCATGCACGCATTTCTAAAAGTCGTACGCCACTGTTTCGCCATTTCGGACGGATGTTGCACCGTGCACCGCGGATGTTGCACCATGTAGATATCGATTATTCGGACGGCCATAATTTCTGGCTCGTTTAGAGTTACGGGAGCCATAACCTGTCAAAACAAAGGCCACGGCGAGTTCTACGGCTTCGACAGCTTTCATTCGTCAACGGATAGATTAATGCCCGAAAAGGACAACCCGAATCTCAATCGGGTCTCGTAAGTTTTTTACCCTTCCTTTTTTCGACACCGGATTTTTACAGTAGAACGGGATTACCATGCCTCGTCTTCGATTTACCATCGCTGGAGAGTGGTGCACCATGGTATTGTTCCGTTTCAAATCCATGCACGCATTTCTAAAAGTCTTTACGCCACTGTTTCGCCATTTCGGACGGATGTTGCACCTTGCACCGCGGATGCTGCACCCTGTAGATATCGATTATTCGGACTGCCATAACTTCTGGCTCGTTTAGAGTTACAGGAGCCATAACCCGTCAAAACGAAGGCCGCGATGAGTTCTATGGCTTTGACCGCTTTTAGCCATCAACGGATAGATTAATGCCCAAAAAGGACAACCGGAATCTCAATCGGGTCTCGTAAGTTTTTTACCCTTCGTTTTTTCGACACCGGATTTTTATGGTAAAACGGGATTACCGTGCCTCGTCTTCCATTTACCATCGCTGGAGAGTGGTGCACCATGGTACTATTCCGTTTTAAATCCATGCACATATGTCTAAAAGTCGTACGGCACTATTTCGCCATTTCAGACGGATGTTGCACCTTGCACCGCGGATGTTGCACCCTGTAGATATAGATTATTCGGACGGTCATAACTTCTGGCTCGTTTAGAGTTACGAGAGCCATAACCTGTCAAAACGAAGGCCGCGGTGAGTTCTACGGTTTTGACGGCTTTCTGCCGTCAATGGATAGATTAATGCCCTAAAAGGACAACCCGAATCTCAATCGGGTCTCCTAAGTTTTTTACCGAACGTTTTTTCGACGCCGGATTTTAACGGTAAAACGGGATTACCATGGCTCGTCTTCGATTTACCATCGCTGGAGAGTGGTGCACCATGGTGCTATTCCATTTCAAAGCCATGCACGCATTTCTAAAAGTCTTACGGCACTGTTTCGCCATTTCGGACGTATGTTGCACCTTGCACCGCGGATGTTGCGCCCTGTAGATATCGATTATTCGGACGGCCATAACTTCTGGATCGTTTAGAGTTACGGGAGCCATAACCTGTCAAAACGAAGGCCTCGGTGAGTTCTATGGTTTTGACAGCTTTCAGCCGTCAACGGATAGATTAATGCCCGAAAAGTACAACCCGAATCTCAATCGGGTCTCGTAAGTTTTTTACCCTTCGTTTTTTCGACGCCGGATTTTTACGGTAAAACGGGATTACCGTGGCTCGTCTTCGATTTACCATCTCTGGAGAGTGGTGCACCATGGTACTATTCCGTTTCAAATCCATGCATGCATTTCTAAAAGTCGTACGGCACTGTTTTGCCATTTCGGACGGATGTTGAACCTTGCACTGCGGATGTTTCACCCTGTAGATATCGATTATTCGGACGGCCATAACTTCTGGCTCGTTTAGAGTTACGGGAGCCATAACCTGTCAAAACGAAGGCCACGGTGAGTTCTACGGCTTTGACCGCTTTCACCCGTCAATGGATAGATTAATGCCCAAAAAGGATAACCCGAATCTCAATCGAGACTCGTAAGTTTTTTACCCTTCGTTTTTTCGACACCGGATTTTTACGGTAAAACGGGATTACCGTGCCTCATCTTCGATTTACAATCGTTGGAGAGTGGTGCACCATGGTACTGTTCCGTTTCAAAGCCATGCACGCATTTCTAAAAGTCGTACGGCACTATTTCGCTTTTCGGACGGATGTTGCACCTTGCACCGCGGATGTTGCACCCTGTAGATATCGATTATTCGGACGGTCATAACTTCTGGCTCGTTTAGAGTTACGGGAGCCATAACCTGTCAAAACAAAGGCCACGGTGATTTCTACGGCTTTGACTGCTTTCAGCCGTCAACGGATAGATTAATGCCCGAAAAGGACAACCCGAATCTCAATCGGGTCACGTAAGTTTTTTACCCTTCGTTTTTTCGACACCGGATTATAACGGTAAAACGGGATTACTGTGGCTCGTCTTCTATTTACCATCGCTGGAGAGTGGTGCACCATGGTAGTGTTCCGTTTCAAATCCATGCATGCATTTCTAAAAGTCGTAAGGCACAGTTTCGCCATTTCGGACGGATGTTGCACCTTGCACCGCGGATGTTGCACCCTATAGATATCGATTATTCGGACGTCCATAACTAATGGCTCGTTTAGAGTTACGGAAGCCATAACAGGTCAAAACGAAGGCCACGGTGATTTCTACGGCTTTGACAGCTTTCAGCCATCAACGGATAGATTAATGCCCGAAAAGGACAATCCGAATCTCAATCAAGTCTCGTAAGTCTTTTACCCTTCGTTTTTTCGACACCAGATTTTTACGGTAAAATGGGATTACCGTGCCACGTATTCGATTTACCATCGCTGGAGAGTGGTGCAACATGAACTGTTCCTTTTCAAATCCATGCACGCATTTCTAAAAGTCGTACGCCACTATTTCGCCATTTCGGACGGATGTTGCACCTTGCACCGCGGATGTTGCACCATGTAGATATAGATTATTCGGACGACCATAACTTCTGGCCCGTTTAGAGTTACGGAATCCATAACCTGTTAAAACAAAGGCCATGGTGAGTTCTACGGCTTCGACAGCTTTCATTCGTCAACGGATAGATTAATGCCCGAAAAGGACAACCCGAATCTCAATCGGGTCTCGTAAGTTTTTTACCCTTCCTTTTTTCGACACCGGATTTTTACAGTAGAACGGGATTACCATGCCTCGTCTTCGATTTACCATCGCTGGAGAGTGGTGCACCATGGTACTGTTCCGTTTCAAATCCATGCACGCATTTCTAAAAGTCTTTACGCCACTGTTTCTCCATTTCGGACGGATGTTGCACCTTGCACCGCGGATGATGCACCCTGTAGATATCAATTATTCAGACGGCCATAACTTCTGGCTTGTTTAGAGTTACGGGAGCCATAACCTGTCAAAACGAAGGCCACGGTGAGTTCTACGGCTTTGACCGCTTTCAGCCGTCAACGGATAGATTAATGCCCAAAAAGGACAACCCGAATCTCAATTGGGTCTCGTAAGTTTTTTACCCTTTGTTTTTTCGACACCGGATTTTTACGGTAAAATGGGATTACTGTGCCTCGTCTTCGATTTACCATCGCTGGAGAGTGGTGCACCATGGTACTGTTCCGTTTTAAATCCATGCACGTATTTCTAAAAGTCGTACGGCACTGTTTCGCCATTTCGGACGGATGTTGCACCTTGCACCGCGGATGTTGCACCCTGTAGATATCGATTATTCGGACGGTCATAACTTCTGGCTCGTTTAGAGTTACGGGAGCCATAACCTGTCAAAACGAAGGCCGCAGTGAGTTCTACGGCTTTGACAGCTTTCAGCCGTCAATGGATAGATTAATGCCCGAAAAGGACAACCCGAATCTCAATCGGGCCTCGTAAGTTTTTTACCGAACGTTTTTTCGAAGCCGGATTTTAACGGTAAAACGGGATTACCGTGGCTCGTCTTCGATTTACCATCGCTGGAGAGCGGTGCACCATGGTATTGTTCCATTTCAAATCCAGGCACGCATTTCTAAAAGTCTTACGGCACTGTTTCGCCATTTCGGACGGATGTTGCACCTTGCACCGCGGATGTTGCGCCCTGTAGATATCGATTATTCGGACGGCCATAACTTCTGGATCGTTTAGAGTTACGGGAGCCATAACCTGTCAAAACGAAGGCCTCGGTGTGTTCTACGGTTTTGACAGCTTTCAGCCGTCAACAGATAGATTAATGCCCGAAAAGAACAAGCCGAATCTCAATCGGGTCTCGTAAGTTTTTTACCCTTCGTTTTTTCGACACCGGATTTTTACGGTAAAACAGGATTACCGTGGCTCGTCTTCGATTTACCATCGCTGGAGAGTGGTGCACCATGGTATTGTTCTGTGTCAGATCCATGCATGCATTTCTAAAAGTCGTACGGCACTTTTTCGCCATTTCGGACGGATGTTGCACCTTGCACCACGGATGTTGCACCCTGTAGATATCGATTATTCGGACGGCCATAACTTCTGGCTCGTTTAGAGTTACGGGAGCCATAACCTGTCAAAACGAAGGCCACGGTGAGTTTTATGGCTTTGACCGCTTTCAGCCGTCAACGGATAGATTAATGCCCAAAAAGGACAACCCGAATCTCAATCGGGTCTAGTAAGTTTTTTACCCTTCGTTTTTTCGACACTGGATTTTTACGGTAAAACGGGATTACCGTGGCTCGTCTTCGATTTACCATCACTGGAGAGTGGTGCACCATGGTACTATTCTGTTTCAAATCCATGCATGCATTTCTAAAAGTCGTACGGCACTGTTTCGCCATTTCGGACGGATGTTGCACCTTGCACCGCGGATGTTGCACCCTGTAGATATCGATTATTCAGACGACCATAACTTCTGGCTCGTTTAAAGTTACGGGAGCCATAACTTGTCAAAACGAAGGCCACGGTGAGTTCTATGGTTTTGACCACTTCCATCCGTCAATGGATAGATTAATGCCAAAAAAGGACAACCCGAATCTCAATCGAGTCTCGTAAGTTTTTTACCCTTCGTTTTTTCGACACCGGATTTTTTCGGTAAAACGGGATTACAGTGCCTCGTCTTCGATTTACCATCGCTGGTGAGTGGTGCACCATGGTACTGTTCCGTTTCAAAGCCATTCACGCATTTCTAAAAGTCGTACGGCACTGTTTCGCTTTTCGGACGGATGTTGTACCTTGCACCGCGGATGTTGCACCCTGTAGATATCGATTATTCGGACGGTTATAACTTCTGGCTCGTTTAGAGTTACGGGAGCCATAACCTGTCAAATCAAAGGCCACGGTGATTTCTACGGCTTTAACAGCTTTCAGCCGTCAACGGATAGATTAATGCCCGAAAAGGACAACCCGAATCTCAATCTGGTCTCGTAAGTTTTTTACCCTTCGTTTTTTCGACACCGGATTTTAACGGTAAAATGGTATTACCGTGGCTTGTCTTCGATTTACCATCGCTGGAGAGTGGTGCACCATGGTACTGTTACGTTTCAAATCCATGCACACATTTCTAAAAGTCGTAAGCACAGTTTCGCCATTTCGGACGGATGTTGCACCTTGCACCGCGGATATTGCACCCTGTAGATATCGATTATTCGGACGGCCATAACTTCTGGCTCGTTTAGAGTTACAGGAGCCATAACCTGTCAAAACGAAGGCCACGGTGAGTTCTACGGCTTTGACAGCTTTCAGCCGTTAACGGATAGATTAATGCCCGAAAAGGACAACCTGAATCTCAATCGGGTCTCTTAAGTTTTTTACCCTTCGTTTTTTCGACACCGGATTTTTACGGTAAAACGGGATTACCGTGGCTCGTCTTCGATTTACCATCGCTGGAGAGTGTTGCACCATGGTACTGTTCCGTTTCAAATCCATGCATGCATTTCTAAAAGTCGTACAACACTGTTTCGCCATTTCGGACGGATGTTGCACCTTGCACCGCGGATGTTGCACCCTGTAGATATCGATTATTCGGACGGCCATAACTTCTGGCTCGTTTAGAGTTACGGGAGCCATAACCTGTCAAAACGAAGGCCATGGTGAATTTTACGTCTTTGACCACTTTCAGCCGTCAACGGATAGATTAATACCCAAAAAGGACAACCCGAATATCAATTGGGTCTCGTAAGTTTTTTAATTTTCGTTTTTTCGACACGGGATTTTTACGGTAAAACGGGATTACCGTGGCTCGTCTTCGATTTACCATCGCTGGAGAGTGGTGCACCATGGTACTATTCCGTTTCAAATCCATGCATGCATTTCTAAAAGTCGTACGGCACTGTTTCGCCATTTCGGACGGATTTTGCACCTTGCACCGCGGATGTTGCACCCTGTAGATATCGATTATTCGAACGGCCATAAATTCTGGCTAGTTTAGAGATATGGGAGCCATAACCTGTCAAAACGAAGGCCACGATGAGTTCTACGGCTTTAACCGCTTTCAGCCGTCAATGGATAGATTAATCCCCAAAAAGGACAACCCGAATCTCAATCGGGTCTCGTAAGTTTTTTACCCTTCGTTTTTTCGACACCGGATTTTTGCGGTAAAACGGGATTACTGTGCCTCGTCTTCGATTTACCATCGTTGGAGAGTGGTGCACCATGGTACTGTTCCGTTTCAAAGCCATGCACGCATTTCTAAAAGTCGTACGACACTGTTTCACCATTCGGACGGATGTTGCACCTTGCACCGCGGATGTTGCGCCATGTAGATATCGATTATTCGGACGGTCATAACTTCTGGCTCGTTTAGAGTTACGGGAGCCATAACCTGTCAAAACGAAGGCCACGGTGAGTTCTACGTCTTCGACAGATTTCAGCCGTCGACGGATAGATTAATGCCCAAAAAGGACAACCCGAATCTCAATCGCGTCTCGTAAGTTTTCTACCCTTCGTTTTTTCGACACCGGACTTTGACGGTAAAACGGGATTACCGTGGCTCGTCTTCGATTTACCATCGCTGAAGAGTGGCGCACCGTGGTACTGTTCCATTTCAAATCCATGCACGCATTTTTAAAAGTCATACGGCACAATTTCGCCATTTCGGACGGATGTTGCACCTTGCACCGCGGATGTTGCACCCTGTAGATATCGATTATTCGGACGGCCATAACTTCTGGCTCGTTTAGAGTTACAGGAGCCATAACCTGTCAAAACGAAGGCCACGGTGAGTTCTACAGTTTTGACAGCTTTCAGGTGTCAGTGGATAGATTAATGCTCGAAAAGGACAACCCGAATCTCAATCGGGTCTCGTAAGTTTTGTACCCTTCATTTTTTCGACACCGGATTTTTACTGTAAAACGGGATTAACGTGCCTCGTTTTCGATATACCATCGCAGGAGAGCGGTGCACATGGTACTGTTCCGTTTAAAATCCACGCACACATTTTGAAAAGTCGTACGACACTGTTTTTCCATTTCGGACGGATGTTGCACCTTGCACCGCGGATGCTGCACCCTGTAGATAACGATTATTCGGACTGCCATGACTTCTGGCTCGTTTAGAGTTACAGGAGCCATAACCCGTCAAAACGAAGGCCGCGATGAGTTCTATGGCTTTGACCGCTTTTAGCCATCAACGGATAGATTAATGCCCAAAAAGGACTACCGGAATCTCAATCGGGTCTCGTAAGTTTTTTAGCCTTCGTTTTTTCGACACCGGATTTTTATGGTAAAACGGGATTACCGTGCCTCGTCTTCGATTTACCATCGCTGGAGAGTGGTGCACCATGGTACTGTTCCGTTTCAAATCCATGCACGCATTTCTAAAAGTCATACGGCACTGTTTCGCCATTTCGGACGGATGTTGCACCTTGCACCGCGGATGTTGCACCCTGTAGATATCGATTATTCGGACGGTCATAACTTCTGGCTCGTTTAGTGTTACGGGAGCCATAAACTGTCAAAACAAAGGCCACGGTGAATTCTATGGCTTTGACGGCTTTTAGCCGTCAATGGATAGATTAATGCCCAAAAAGAACAACCCGAATCTTAATCGGGTCTCGTAAGTTTTTTACCCTTCGTTTTTTCGACGCCGGATTTTAACGGTAAAACGGGATTACCGTGGCTCGTCTTCGATTTAACATCGCTGGAGAGTGGTGCACCATGGTACTGTTCCATTTCAAGTCCATGCACGCATTTCTGAGCCCGTTGTACACCTGCAAAGATACACAAAGCATATGCTCATGAGCGGAGCAACGGAAGGAGTATTATGTAAATGCTTTCCTCTATTCCTAGCAGACATAGTTACCTCCTGGTTCTGCCATCTACCCCAAGGATCTATCAGCTCATGGGAGATGTTGAAAGAAAATTTCATTAGCCAGTTCCGCATTCATGTGGAACAACCTAAGGATGCTTATTCTCTATCTACTGTCAAACAGAAATCCGGAGAGACACTGCAACAATACCTAACCCGGTTCAACGCCGCAGCGGCCGCAGTCCAAGATGCCGATGAGAAACAAACCCTAATGGCCCTCTGTAGCGGTGTGCACCCAGATACCAAGTTTGCCAGAAGACTAACTAAAGAAAAACCAGCTACCTTGCCTAATTTCTTCCATGAAGCTGGGAAGTACATGAGGCTCGAAGAGGCTGCCACTGAAAGGCAGACAGGACCACAGGCTAAGACGGCTCATGGAAACGCCCCCGCCGCAGCAAAGGACATTCGGAGAAACGACTCCTGAGGCAATGCAGGGGCAAGAAGGGAGAAAAGCGCTTGTACCGACCAGGACCGAGATTTGACGCTTACACTCCCTTGAATGAAACAGTCGAGAACATCTTCCTGGCCACCCAGGATGAACTTACATACAAGCGCCCCCCGTACAAGAAAGAGTCGGATCGCGCAATCCAGTCCGGAAAATTCTGCCGCTTCCACGAGTCTCATGGGCACGATACCAATGAATGCCGCCATCTTCGAGACCTAATTGAAGAACATATCAGGAGAAGGAGGCTGGAACGCTATGTAAAGGGCCAGGATAGGACTCCAGCTCCCGCCGAGGAAAACCCAGGGCAGCTCCACCCAGAGACACGCAGAGGAAATCGCAACACCAACGACTCCAGCACCGAGAAGATAGTGGTCCGTACAATATCTGGAGGGCCACACATCGCCGACAAGAGCTGGGCAGAAATGGAAAGATATGGAAACTCACTCAGAAGCGAGGGAGACTGCGTCAATTCTATTATGGAAGAACGCCACCCTAAGCGAAGGGAAAATAACGACATCACATTCAGTGGGCGCGACCTAGAAGGAAGGCAATACCCTTATATGGATCCTGTTATCCCGCTTTTTGGGCAAAAGCCGTGATACCAAAAGATTGGTCAAAAACAGAAAATAGTTCGCCTCAGAGATTGGTCGTATTTCACCTCACTATGGATATCGATGAATTCTGTCCGAGCCCGGATCGGGCCACAATTAATAAGGCATGACAAGAAAGACCATAGAAGCCAGCATTTCAAATTTCAAGTCAATCCGAGGTCATATGCTCAAGTTATGATGGATTCAAGTTAAGAAGGTACACATTGCTCGGTTCGAACCCATCATGTTCGAACCCATCATATTCGAACCCATCGTGTTCGAAACCATCGTGTTCGAAACCATCTGTTTCGAACCCATCATATTCGAACCCATAGGAAGAGGCGACGTTCGAATCCATCAGCCAACGTCTCCCTTCGAATCCATCAGCCAACGTCTCCCTTCGAATCCATCAAGCCAATTCATGCTTCGACTCCATCACTACTTCGAATCCATCACCACTTCGAATCCATCCATCAACTTCGTATCCATCACTACTTCGAATCCATCCATCAACTTCGTATCCATCACCACTTCGAATCCATCCATCAACTTCGTATCCATCACTACTTCGAATCCATCCATCAACTTCATATCCATCACCACTTCGAATCCATCAATCAACTTCGTATACATCACTACTTCGAATCCGTCCATTAACTTCGTATCCATCACTACTTCGAATCCGTCCATCAACTTCGTATCCATCACCACTTCGTGTCCACCTCAAGCTTCGAACCCATCACAAGCTTCGAGTCCATGCTGTCTTCGAACCCTACACGTTAAAAACAACTTCGAATCGATCCAGAGCCATCGATTCGAAGCGTCGCTGCCCCCTCATGCAACAGGTTCGATTCGAACCTATGGTTTCGAACCGTATGGATTCGAACCATATGGATTCGAACCTATGGGTTCAAACCATATGGATTCGAAACATATGGGTTCGAACGACCCATAGGATCGGTTCGAAGTTGCCAGCGTACCGAAATGCATCACCTTGAATCGATCATATCTCTCAATCCCTTGATCCAAATGCCATGAAATTTTCACAGAAGCTTGATTACATGATGAAGAACGTCCACGCCAAGTTTCATCGCAATTGGACAATTTTTTGATCGATTCGAAGTTCACTTTGAATCGATGCCAAACTGGGCACGCAGTCCAAGAACGCGGGCCTGTGGGCCCCCCGTCACGTGCGAAGCAGCCTCTCCAGGTTTTGGGCGGGATTTTGGCCTTCCACGCCTATAAATAGAGCCCCTGGTCATTCAGAAAAGGGGAGGAGATTCAGAATAGAGAAAGCAAGTCCAGACTCTGCTGAATTCAATCCTATTCGTCACTATTGCTGTTGAGTTCAGAGTTCAAAGCTATAATCCGTTGTAATCAATTAAGATTATCAAGTTCAAAGCTACAACCCATTGTAATTGAATAAGATCATCAAGTGAAGCAATAAAGAGAAAACCTTCAAAGTGGACGTAGGCACGAACGCCGAACCACTATAAATCCTGTGTTTGTGATTATTGTCTGTGAATTATTGTGATTAGTTGCTTAGATCTGAATTCTATATTGATCGTTGCTGAGAACTGTGTTGATTATTATTAATTTGAGTACGTAAACGGGTGCTTTCGCGGTATTGGGTGTTTGTGACCAATTTTGGCGCAAACAGATCCTATGGTCATCTCTGCCTGGTTCGGCCCAGCTGAAGTTTTTCGAATCCTAGTAGACACTGGAAGCTCAGTGAATATTCTGTTCAAGCATGCTTTCGACAAAATTAAACTGTCAATGAAGGACGTGTCTCCCTGCAACAAACCGCTACATTGTTTCACTGGAGAAGCAAAGATGCCCCTTGGACAATTGGATCTCTTTGTTGAATTGGGAAGTCATCCCCACTCCGCGGTTCGGAAACAAACATTCGTGCTAATAGACAACCACTCAGCCTACAATGCCTTTTTGGGAAGACCGGCCTTGTTCGACTTCCAAGTCGTATTCGCCCCATGGTGCCTGAAGATGAAGTTCCCAACGGATAATGGAGTGGGAGAAGTAGAAGGAGATCAAGACGCCGCTCGGGACTTCTATGTAACCGAACTTCGCAATAATCGCAGGAGAGATAAAGGGAAAAATGCAGAGACTATTCTCTGCATGAAAAGCTTGGAAGCATAGCAACTAAAGAAAGCCCCTCTTCTTCGGTATACCAGTGATCCTTTCAATGAATTAGACCCCAGGGACAAAGAGGAGGAGGCCACCGCCGAGCCTGTAGAGGCTATGGAATTCGTATCTGTAGACAAACGCGATCCAAGTAAACTGCTGAGAGTCGGATCTCAGTTAAAAAGAGAATTAAAGAATCAACTCATTGATTTTCTTCGCCACAACATGGATGTATTTGCATGGACGCATGCTGATATGACTGGAATCTCCCCAGACATGGCTTGCCACGCACTGAACATCGATCCTACCAAGGTACCGGTAAAGCAAAAGAAGAGAAGTATGGGGGCAGAACGATCAGCAGCCCTCGAGGAAGAAGTAAAGAACTTACTTGCCAGTGACTTCATACGTGAAGCCATCTACCCGGAATGGATCGCCAACCCGGTACTGGTAAAGAAAGCTAATGGGAAGTGGTGAACGTGCATCGATTTCTCCAACTTAAATGACGCTTGCCCGAAAGACTGCTTCCCACTCACTCGAATCGACCAACTCGTGGACAGCACTGCCGGACACGAACTTTTATCCTTTATGGACGCATACTCAGGATATAACCAGATCCCTATGCACGCCCCCGATCAAGACCACACTAGCTTCATTACCGACCGAGGATTGTACTGCTACAAGGTAATGCCGTTCGGACTTAAAAACGCCGGAGCTACTTATCAGCGCCTCGTCAACAAGATGTTTGCAGAATTAATAGGACGAACTATGGAAGTTTATGTGGATGACATGCTGGTAAAATCGAGGAAAGCCAACGACCATATAAACCATCTGGACGAGATGTTTCAAGTACTTCGCCAATATGGAATGAAGCTGAACCCTCTAAGTGCTCCTTCGGAGTATCATCGGGAAAGTTTTTGGGATTCATCGTTCATGCCAGGGGGATTGAAGCAAACCCCGAACAAGTCCGGGCCTTGCAAGATACCATCCACTTGAAAAGAGATGCAAAGCCTAAATGGAAAAGTGGCCGCCCTAAGCCGATTCATCTCTAAAGCAACTGACAAATGCATTCCTTTCTTCGAAGCCTTGAAGAAAGACAAAGGAAAATTTGAATGGACCGATGAGTGTTCAACAGCCTTCCTTAACCTAATCGAACACCTCCAAGGCCTCCAGTACTCTCAACTCCTAATGAAGGCGAAGAACTATACCTATACCTTGCTGTGTCACCACATGCCCTAAGCGCCGCTTTGGTAAGAGAAGAAAACCGCACACAACGGCCAGTGTACTTCATAAGCAAAAGGTTCACGGGAGTAGAAGCCCGGTATCCCAAACTCGAAAAACTGGCGTACTGTTTACTAATCACATCAAGGAAGCTGCGACACTATTTCTAATCTCATCCCATCAGAGTCCTAACCGACCAACCATTGAGGCAAGTGCTCCACCGTCCTGACACCTCTGGGCGACTGCTCAAGTGGTGCATCGAGTTAAGCCAATATGATATCACCTACCGTCCTCGCACTACCATCAAGGGACAAGCCATAGCCTATTTCATCGCCGAATTCACTATCAAAGAAGGCAGGGAGCAGCCTAAAATGACAAAGGACATCAAGTGGAGTCTCTTTGTGCATGGAGCATCGAACGAACAAGGCTCGGGGGCAGGCGTTGTGATCATCACTCCCAGGGGAAGAAAGCTACGTTATGCACTAAGGCTGGAATTCGCTGCCACCAACAATGATGCCGAATATGAAGCAGTAATAGCCGGATTAGAGCTCGCCTTGGAGGTCGGAGTCAGTTCCTTATGTCTTCATAGTGATTCGCAACTCATCGTAAATCAAATACCAGGGGAGTTCCAGACTCGAGGAGAGCGGCTCACGGCATATCTGAAAAAGACCAAGCGGTTGCTCAATCAATTGGAGCACTACTCGATCAAACACATTCCTCGAGAAGAAAATCAAGAGTCCGACGAGCTGGCAAAGCAAGCTAGCATGGGAGATAATACCACTTCTGTAGCGATAATTGTCTCAAGGATACTAACCTCGAGTTTCGAGCAAGTAAATCTGATAGCTGCAACCGAAGAAGAAACATGGATGACCCCTATCCGAGAATACTTACAAAACGGCACCCTACCCGACGGGCGAAATGAAATTAAGAAAATTCTAAGGAAAGCTTCCCGCTACACGATACAAGAAGGCATCCTCTATCGGCACGGCTTCTCTAACCCCTTATTGAGGTGCGTTGCTGAAAGAGAAGCCAAGGAAATTCTATCCAATATCCACCAGGGAAGTTGTGGAGACCACACCGGAGGGCAGACCCTGGCAAAGAAGATACTCCGATACGGGTATTTCTGGCCCACCTTGAACAAAGATGCTTTAGACTTCGTCAGAAGATGCGACAGATGTCAGAAATTTGCTAAGATTCCTTGACTACAAACCAATGAAATTACTCAAATGACCAGCCCTTGGCCCTTTGCAGTACGGGGAATTGACTTAATTGGCGAACTGCTAGCAGGCCGAGGCGGAGCCAAATATGCTATAGTGGCGGTTGACTATTTCACCGAATGGGTGGAGGCGGAACCTCTAAATAAAATATCTTCAACAAAAGTTATAAACTTCTTGATCAAAAATATTCTGTGCAGGTACGGAGTCCCACTCAAGATCATATCAGACAACGGACTTCAATTTGACAGCGAAGAATTCGCCGATTGGTGCCAAGAGCACGGGATTCACAAAAGCTTCTCATCTGTAGCTTATCCTCAAGCAAACGGCCAAGTCGAAGTTGTCAACAAAATTCTCAAGACTCTAATCAAGAAGAAGCTTGAAAAGTCAAAAGGCGCTTGGGTGGACGAACTTCCTATATCACTTTGGGCCTACCGCACATCTTTCAGAACATCAACAGGGCATACTCCTTTCTCTTTGGCATACGGATCAGAGGCAATGCTCCCAGTTGAGACTATTGTGCCTTCCCACCGTAGGATCCACTACAACCCAGAAGAAAACGAAGAACTCCTCCACATGTCTTTGGATGTACTTGAGGAGAGGAGGAATGATGCAGCACTCAAAGCGGAAGCTCATAGACAAAAAGTGGTAGCACTATACAACTCCAAAGTCAAACATCGCAGCTTACAAGAAGGAGATATTGTCCTCAAGCGAATCTTTCCACGCCCAGGAGCGCTGGATCCAATCTGGGATGGACCATACGTAATTCATAAAGATCTCCACAATGGAGCTTACATTTTGTCAACAGTGGACGGAGAGGTGTTCCAGAGGGCATGGAACATCCGACACCTCCGTCGATACTTTTCTTAACTTGTACTGCCCATATGAAGTGAATTAACAAAGAGAATCAGTGGACGTAGGCATTTTCGTGCCTTTAAAAAACTTGGCTCTTGTTAACTTGTTCCTTTATATCTTGGCTACTTGTTAAGCTTTATCCTTTGCTGTTGAACAAAATCCTTTGCAGATGACATTTCAATTCAGAGCTTCACAACACAACTCCACCTGGACAAAATCTAACAGGTACGCTGCGATCCTATGCCCTCGCCAATGAGACACTTTGCTCCGGTATCCCTCTACCGCGAGTTAACTCATTGTTTGCCTCGGCCCTTAAAGACGACTGTAATAAGCCGAGTATAAGCCACAGAGAAGGCCGATTATGCCATGGCAGCTCATTACAGCGATTCGGCTCGCCGACGACTGTGAACCGATCATAAGCCCCAACATAAGGTGTGGCCAGCCAGGGGCAGTTCACGGTTGACGATCGGCCCCCACGCTAGCCGCCCACAGTAAATCGAATAATACCCACGATCACGGGCCATAATGGCCCAGGTAGTTACTGTGCGCGATCGGCTCTGATGTGTCTTAAGTGCAGCCGTGGTAAAAAAGAAGACTCCTCGCAGAGGCGTAAGATGGGTGACAAATGTCTCCAAAGCGCACAGCTAGGAAAGTGACTACAAAACCCGTTTGCCACGAACTTAAGCACATCGACGGCCTTCCGTGACTGGAAGTTTTACTTTTCCTACATTTCCATTTCATTTAAAAAAAATTTCCTATTCTCCGTAATGGTGCTTGAAAGTACAGGATATGAAATAGGGAACGCTCGCTAATAGGAACAGAAACTTACAATCGGATGACGAGACACTCAACAGCATTCCGTGCTTAGTCTTACAGGGC
The DNA here is from genome assembly GCA_030765085.1 of Allium cepa. NCBI lineage: Eukaryota > Viridiplantae > Streptophyta > Magnoliopsida > Asparagales > Amaryllidaceae > Allium > Allium cepa. The sequence goes on from CM060930.1 coordinate 250,792,121, forward strand.
GCACGAAGTTGCCGTCCATAGCCGAAACATGAAGGGCGGTACCTTCTACTTTTATACATTAATGCATAACTGCAGTTCATATTCATACATCACACTAACATTGCAAAACATGAAATTATATTACAAGCAGAAGCTTAGTGTCAAACACAATCAAATCACAGGCATATGCATGGTTATATTTCTTATAAAACACATCAAAAGCAATGACAACATTCAAAATATAACAAAATCAGCTCGTGTTATAAAATTACGTAGAGTCATTCATCGACATAATTACAATCCGAAAATACACTAATATTTTTGACTAAGTATAGACAGGAAAGTCAAAAAAAAACAAAAACCATACGAATCGGATCAAGTAGTCAACTGCATCAGTGCTCCACCCCCATCTTACTAGCTCTTCGAATCTACTTAACGGCAGGATCGGAGCTCCCAGCATGTTGACCAGAAGTCCCACCTGTCCAATTCAGAAATAGAGTCCATTAAAACCGGCAACGAACGATCAAGTTATGAAAAGCTAAAAAAAGAAAACTCACCACCACCTGCTTCTTGTTCCTCATCCCCCAACTGCACACCGGCTTCCTCCGCAGCGAGTAGCCGCGTCCCCTCCTTCACCGCTACCTTCTCCTCCTTTGAAAACTGGGCGGTAACCATGTCCATACAGAATGCCGCTCCACCTTCCTTATCTGCATCAGCCCTGGCCTCCTCCAAAGCCCAGAGATATATCATGGCCATGATCCGGGGATAGTCATCCATCCAGGATAGATTACCCTGCTTCCAGGTACGGAAGTACATGTCCTGCAGCATCTCATCCATCATCCCCTCATTCTCCTCAAACTCCCTCACCCGGGCCTCGGAGGACAGCAACTTAGCGACGGCAACATCCCTCTCCTGCCGGTATCTCGAGCACTCAGCCTGAAGGGATCTCCTCATCTCCTCCATCTCTTCTTTCAACTTAGCTTGAGCAAGTTCTGCAGCTTCAAGCCTCCCAGATATTTCTTCAATCTGCTCGAGATCCGCCCTCCTAACCTCATCAACTGTGGTAATGGCCATGTCAATGCGTTTCTTGCAAGCGGCCTCCATTTTCCGCAACTCGGCTCTGCTAGCCTCTTCCACGGTCTTCTTCAGTCGTGGGAGTCGGCTTCATGCTGCGAAATCTGAATAGCCTGGTCGGCAAGTTGCTTGGCCTGATCAGCGACCACTAACCGCAGCCTTATATTGGCACTCACTATCTCCTCCCCGGCCTTGGCCAATCGGGCGTGATGTTCCATTAACTTCTTGGCCTCCTTTGTGACCCGGTCGATGTTGGCCTTGGCTTCGTCCGCCATAGCAGCTATCCGAGTGGTGAGCAGATCCAGATCTAGGGACTTAGCCTCATCAAGAACCCGAACCATGGGATTGCGGGGGAGAAGATGCTCGCCCGTGGCCTCATCAAATAAGATATCCTAAGAGCTAGGGTCCAAATCCGGGTGGCCGGCAAAGGGATTGCGAGGCACGTCGGGACGTTTTATGCGGATAACGGTAGGATTTTCAGACGGATGCGGGGAGGGAATGTACTCAGTGTCCTCCTCCGTGATATCATGAATAGGTTGAGGTGGAGGCTGCGGACCGGGTGAAGATTCAAATAAGGAGCGACTCCTCTTCTTTTTCTGAATACTCTCTTCAATGACCCCAAGAAGAGGACGGTAGCTAACTACGTCTCCTGGAAGACTAGTGGGAGGCTTAGGCTTGGCAGAGGCTCTAAGTAACTTGTATTGTTCAAGGCGGTGTCCAACGTCTGAAGTTTTGGCCATCTCGCCTGCCCCTGTAATAAAGAACAAGTGTTACGAACATACAAGGGTCCATAATTCAAGAAATATGTTAACTTAAAAAGAATGTGAAGGCACGTCTGTTATACAAACCCTGTGGAGGAGTAGAATACTGCAATAAGTCCTGAATCTCAGTCCAGGACGGAAGCGAACCATAAAATATTCCTAAGTCCCTATCACAAATGGAGTCTGCAGAAGTCAAAAGTTCATCTTGAATCGCTGGAGTCGCCTTAGCTGAAGAACTCTTAGAGAATGGATCGGCACCAGCCCTAGCCTTGTCAACCTCCTTTGCCTTCTCCACCGAGACTGATCCTTCCTCCAACCCCTCAAAAGCCTGGCGGAAGGCATCATCCGTCCACTCCTGGATCTCCCCTGCCTGCTCAGAAGACAAAACCCCGGCACCACTACCACCCTATCCTTCACCTTATCCATCTCCTTCGCTCTCCTCCTCGCCTCTTTCCTCCTCTCCATCTTCCTCCTCTGGAATGTCTGGACATGTGCTGGGAGAAGGTCCATCAGACTTCTTAAGTTTCTTTCCCCCAACGGTTGGAGGAATCGAGAAAGGTCTACTCTTGCTACTCTTCGCAATAGCCCCATCCTTAGCTTTAGCAGCCCTCTCCTCGGCTGTATCTCTCTGTTTAACCACAGATTGACGTGGCAGAATCAGGTTGTACTCCAGGAGAGTGGCATTCCTGATCAGTTAGGAAGCCGACCTATCCCTTCCCGGAATGACCTTTATTTCAGCAGCCATCCGCGCCAAGGAATCATTTTCCACGACCGTAAAGCCACCTGTTGCTAGCAAGAAATAAAAGCATATAAGATGAAGCATTGCGATCGGGACGAGAAAAATATAAATGAAGTTCAACTTACAGTCGGAAGTGAAAAGGCAGAAAGAAACAGAGTCATCCTTAATGAAGAACCATTCTTTCTTGAACATACTGAACTTTTAGTACAAATCCAGAACAGGCTTGAAGGGCACGGCCGCTTCCAAGCTGATATATGGAGACCCCTTCTTGTAGCCTCTCAAGTTGTACATATACCGAATCTCCCGGTTGGAAGGGGGACGCCTATATTTCCTCTGAAAGATGACGAAAAGACTCACCAGAATGGCGTAGGAGTTAGGCTGAAGCTGGAATGGAGCCACCTTCAGATATGTGATAAAGCTAACTATCCAAGCGTTGAGAGGCGGGATAGCGCCACATATGCAATGATATCTGCTGTACGCAAAATATCCTTCAGGAGGGTCATATGGCATAACCCCCTCTCCCGGCAACAGCATAAGAGCCCAGTCAATCCCGAAGGAACGAGAAATGACATCAAGCTGCTCCTCTTTGAGGGAGCTCGGAAAGCAACCGGGAGGAGAGTTCAGAAGCTCTTGGGGACCATACCCATCCACTAACGACCTCGGGGCAGGTCCATGTCGTGCCGGTCCTGGTTGGGCTGGGGGCATGGAAGAAGACTCTCCTCTATCCTTGGACTTCTTACTATCTGATCGAGTTTCCGCTTTGCGAGACATTTATCTGCGACACCGGAAAAGCATATTGTTAGAACAAGGAATATGGAAATACAAACAAACAAGTACATGCAGCCTAGATTCTCATTCGCAATTCGAAACACCAAAGTTCGAGACCAAAGACCATTCGGCCTCACACTTCTCAAGCTCATTCGGCAGTTCAAGGACAAGAGGACACTCAGTATTTTTGGGGGCTACGAGCTCATTCGGTAAACTACATCTTTCAGGTACGTTCGGTACACGAGGCCCCAAAGCCCATTCGGTGATTGAAAATATGGGTTCATTCGGTACTCACAAGTCCATCCGGTAATTCAAGTACATAAGACCGTTCGGCAAAAGAATGTCTCACCTGATTCGGCACTTGCTTGATCCGGTATTCGGCTGGTTCGGCTATCTCAAAACGATGAAGGGGTAAGGAAGGCCGAACACCTCTATTTATAAATGAACACAGGATTACCGGACTATATGGTTCGGCATACAAAACCGGATGAAAATCACCTAAGCTAAAACAAAGCGCGAGATATGATGGCATATGCCCCACTTTGGGGGGCAAGTATTGGGCGCATTTCTAAACAATGCCGAACCATCCCTCTTCCACCTACTGCCGGACCAACTTACTCCACGTACTGCCGAACCAGATCCCATCTCACATCCCATGCCCACCGAATCAGCTCACTCCCAAGCCACCACCGGTCCAATTCCCCTCACTACCGGACCGGCATACCACCGAGCCAACTCCTAGCCGAGCCAACCCACCTCCTACATACCACCGAGCCAACTCCTAGCCGAGCCAACCCACCTCTTATGTACCACCGAACCAACCTCTCCAATTCCACGCCACCGATCCAAGGTCTCACCGGACCGAACCACCCACCTACCACCGAATCAAGGCCAAGAAAACACGACCGAACCAAATTGCCAGGCCAGATCGCTCCAGCCCGGGCCCACCAGCAGCTATATACTTCCAGGACCTCTGCCCCCAGCCTGACTCTATAAATAGAGGGGCAGGGGTACAACAATGACAGACAAGTTTGAGAGCTCAAGCACGGAAGGAACTTTCAAACAACTTTCATATACTGGTATACAAAGAGTTGTACTTGTAATCAAAAAGAAAATAGAGAATAACATATAAAGTGGACGTAGGCACGTTCTGGCCGAACCACTATAAATCTGCGTGTCTTTTTTCAGTTTAGCCCCTGTTTTTTGTATATTTGTATAAATCATCCAAACCGCTAAGAACAACGTAAAATCAACTAGATCATACGACTTTGAGGTGTTTGTCCATTTTTTGTGCAAACAAAATCCATGCACGATTTCTAAAAGTCGTACGGCACTGTTTTGCCATTTCGGACGGATGTTGCACCTTGCACCGCGGATGTTGCACCCCGTATATATCGATTATTCGGACGGCCATAACTTCTGGCTCGATTAGAGTTACGGGAGCCACAACCTGTCAAAACGAAGGCCGCGGTGAGTTCTACGGTTTTGACCGCTTTTAGCCGTCAACGGATAGATTAATGCCCAAAAAGGACAACCCGAATCTCAATCGGGTCACGTAAGTTTTTTACCCTTCGTTTTTTCGACACCGTATTTTTACGGTGAAACGGGATTACCGTGCCTCGTCTTCGATTTACCATCGCTGGAGAGTGGTGCACCATGGTACTGTTCTATTTCAAATCCATGCACGCATTTCTAAAAGTCGTCCGGCACTGTTTCGCCAATTCGGACGGATGTTGCACCTTGCACCGCGGATGTTGCACCCTGTAGATATCGATTATTCGGACGGTCATAACTTCTGGCTCGTTTAGAGTTACGTGAGCCATAACCTGTCAAAACGAAGGCCACGGTGAGTTCTATGGCTTTGACAGCTTTCAACCGTCAACTGATAGATTAATGCCCAAAAAGAACAACCCGAATCTCAATCGGGTCTCGTAAGTTTTTTACCCTTCGTTTTTTCGACGCCGGATTTTAATGGTAAAACGGGATTACCGTCACCCGTCTTCGATTTACCATCGCTGGAGAGTGGTGCACCATGGTACTGTTCCATTTCAAATCCATGCACGCATTTCTAAAAGTCGTACGGCACTGTTTCGCCATTTCGGACGGATGTCGCACCCTGTAGATATCGATTATTCGGACGGCCATAACTTCTGGCTCGTTTAGAGTTACGGGAGCCATAACCTATCAAAACGAAGGCCACGGTGAGTCCTACGGCTTTGACCACTTTCAGCTGTCAATGGATAGATTAATGCCTAAAAAGAACAACCCGAATCTCAATCCGGTCTCGTAAGTTTTTTACCCTTCGTTTTTTCGACACCGGATTTTAACGGTAAAACGGGATTACCGTGCCTCGTCTTCGATTTACCATCGCTGGAGAGTGGTGCATCATGGTACTGTTCCGTTTCAAATCCATGCACGCATTTCTAAAAGTCGTATGAAACTGTTTCTCCATTTCGGACGGATGTTGCACCTTGCACCGCGGATATTGCACCATGTAGATATCGATTATTCGGACGGCCATAACTTCTTGCTCGTTTAGAGTTACGGGAGCCATAACCTGTCAAAACGAAGGCCACGGTGAGTTCTACGGCTTTGACGATTTCAGCCGTCAACGGATAGATTAATGCCCAAAAAGGACAACCCGAATCTCAATCGGGTCTCATAAGTTTTTTACCCTTCGTTTTTTCGACACTGCATTTTTACGGTAAAACGGGATTACCGTGCCTCGTCTTCGATTTACCATCGTTGGAGAGTGGTGCACCATGGTACTGTTCTGTTTCAAATCCATGCACGCATTTCTAAAAGTCATACGACACTGTTTCGCCATTTTGGACGGATGTTGCACCTTGCACCGCGGTTGTTGCACCCTGTAGATATCGATTATTCGGACGGCCATAACTTCTGGCTCGTTTAGATTTCCGGGAGCCATAACCTATCAAAACGAAGGCCACGGTGAGTTCTACAGCGTTGATAGCTTCCAGCCGTCAACGGATAGATTAATGCCAAAAAGGACAACCTGAATCTCAATCGGGGTTCGTAAGTTTTTTACCCTTCGTTTTTTTGACACCGGATTTTTACGATAAAACGGGATTACTATGCCTCGCCTTCGATTTACCATCGCTGGAGAGTGGTCACTAGTTCGAAACCATTAAGTTCGAACCCATCAGAGCAGGCACGCTGTTCGAATCCACCTGCGTTCGAATCAATGGCACAGCCACGCCACACTCGAACCCATCGGGTTCGAGTCCATCTAGTTCGCATCCATCGACCTCGAATCCATATGGTTCGAATCCATCAGACATCCACTCCTTCGAATCCTTGAGAAATGCCCTTGCTTCGACTCCATCAAGCAAGCACCCAGATAGCCATGCTCTGAATCCATCGATGACCATTGGAGCATTCCCACCTTCGAATCCATCAAAGAAAATTCCCTCGAATCCATGCAACTAAAGGAACTCCGACTCCATGTCGTAATTATCTTCGAATCCACATGTTAAAGGCAGCTTCGAATCGATCCGGAATAACGTGTTTGGATCGATTCGAACGAATACCACTCCATCGATTCGAAGTAGGCCTTCGAATCCAACACACGAAGCCATCCAGTGAGCACGGCAAAGAACTCGGAGTCGACCCAATCAACTCGGAAAAAAACATGGATCGACTCGAAGAAGGCGCGCCACGTCATAGAAGCATGGATTCGAACCTATGGATTCGAACTGATCGATTCGAACGAACCCATAGGATCGATTCGAACCAACCAGCATGCCGAAGAATATCATCTTGAATCGATCCTATCTTTCAATCCCTTGATCCGAATGCCATGAAATTTTTACAGGAGTTCGTCTACAGGTTAAAGAATGTCCACTCCAAGTTTCATCATGATTGGACGATTTCTTGATCAATTCGAACCAAAGGTCGAATCGATCCCAATGTGGGCCCAGATCTCCAGGTTTCGGCCATGTGGGCCCCCTCACGTGCCAGAAGCGGTCCACCTAACTTTTAGGAGAAATATAAGCCTCCTAAGCCTATAAATAGATCCCCAGGTCATTCAGAAAAAGGACGGGGATTTCTCTTTGGCAAAATCAAGACTCTGAAGCATCAACACTCTACCAGACTCTACTTTGCACTCTACAATCACCGTTGTACTTGAATTTCAGAGCTATAATCTATTGTAATCCGCTGTAATCAAGTGTAATCAGCAAAGAACATAAATAAAAGGGATAACCTTTGAAGTGGACGTAGGCCGGAGATAGCCGAACCACTATAAATCGTGTGTCCTTGTTTATAATTTCTGCTTTACTTGCTTGGATCTGTGATTTGTGTTTGAATATTTGCTGATTTATATTCCAACACTGGTGCTTTCACAACGCTTGGGGTTTGTGACCAATTTTGGCACAAACACATGCATTTCTAAAAGTCGTACGACACTGTTTCTCTATTTCGGACGGATGTTGCACCTTGCACCGTGGATGTTGCACCCTGTAGATATCGATTATTCGGACGGCCATAACTTCTGGCTCGTTTAGAGGTACGGGAGCCATAACCTGTCAAAACGAATGCCTCGATGAGTTCTACGGCTTTGACAGCTTTCAGCCGTCAACGGATAGATTAATGCCCAAAAAGGACAAGCCGAATCTCAATCGGCTCTCGTAAGTTTCTTACCCTTCGTTTTTTCGACACTTGGATTTTAACGGTAAAATGGGATTACGGTGGCCCGTCTTCGACTTCCCATCGCTGGAGAGTGGTGCACCATGGTACTGTTCCGTTTCAAATCCATGCACGCATTTCTAAAAGGCTGTACGACACTGTTTCGCCATTTCGAACGGATGTTGCACCTTGCACTGTGGATGTTGCACCCTGTAGATATCGATTATTCGGACGGCCATAACTTCTGGCTCATTTAGAGTTACGCTAGCCATAACCTGTCAAAACAAAGGCCTCGATGAGTTCTACGGCTTTGACAGCTTTCAGCTGTCAACGGATAGATTAATGACCAAAAAGGACAACCCGAATCTCAATTGGGTCTCGTAAGTTTTTTACCCTTCGTTTTTTCGACACGTGGATTTTTACATTAAAACGGGATTACCGTGTCCCGTCTTCGACTTCCCATCACTGGAGAGAGGTGCACCATGGTACTGTTTCGTTTCAAATCCATGCACGCATTTCTAAAAGTCGTACGGCACTGTTTCGCCATTTCGAACGGATGTTGCACCTTGCACCGTGGATGTTGCACCCTGTAGATATCGATTATTCGGACGGCCATAACTTCTGGCTCGTTTAGAGTTACGGGAGCTATAACTTGTCAAAACGAAGGCCTCGATGAGTTCTACGGCTTCGACAGCTTTCAGCCGTCAACAGATAGATTAATGCCCAAAAAGGACAACCCGAATCTCAATCGGGTCTCGTAAGTTTTTTTCCCTTCATTTTTTCGACACGCGGATTTTTACGGTAAAACGGGATTACGGTACCTCGTCTTCAACTTCCCATCGCTGGAGAGTGGTGCACCATGGTACTGTGCAGTTTCAAATCCATGCACGCATTTCTAAAACCGTACGGCACAGTTTCGCCATTTCGGACGGATGTTACACCTTGCACCGTGGATGTTGCACCCTGTAGATATCGATTATTCGGACGGCCATAACTTCTGGCTCGTTTAGAATTACGAGAGCCATAACCTGTCTAAACGAAGGCCACGATGAGTTCTAAGGCTTCGATAGCTTTCTGCCATCAACGGATAGATTAATGCCCAAAAAGGACAACCCGAATCTCAATCGGGTCCCGTAAGTTTTTTACCCTTCGTTTTTTCGGCACGTGGATTTTTACGGTAAAACGGGATTACGTTGCCCCGTCTTCGACTTCACACAGCTACAGAGTGGTGCACCATGGTACTGTTCCGTTTCAAATCCACGCATGCATTTCTTAAGGCCGTACGGCACTGTTTCGTCATTTCGGACGGATGTTGCACCTTGCACCGTGGATGTTGCACCCTGTAGATATCGATTATTCGGACGGCCATAACTTCTGGCACGTTTAGAGTTACGGGAGCCATAACCTGTCAAAACGAAGACCTCGATTAGTTCTACGGGTTTGACAGCTTTCAGCCATCAACGGATAGATTAATGCCCAAAAAGGACAACCCGAATCTAAATCGGGTCTCGTAAGTTTTTTACCCTTTGTTTTTTCGACACGTGGATTTTTACGGTAAAACGGGATTACCGTGGCCCGTCTTCGACTTCCCATCGCTGAAGAGTGATGCACCATGGTACTGTTCCATTTCAAATCCATGCACGCATTTTTAAAAGTCGTACGACACTGTTTCTCCATTTCGGACGGATGTTGCACCTTGCACCGTGGATGTTGCACCCTGTAGATATCGATTATTCGGACGGCCATAACTTCTGGCTCGTTTAAAGTTATAGGAGCCATAACCTGTCAAAATGTAGGCATCGATGAGTTCTACGGCTTTGACAGCTTTCAGCCGTCAACGGATTAATTAATGCCCAAAAAGGACAACCCGAATCTCAATTGGGTCTCGTAAGTTTTTTACCCATCGTTTTTTTGACACGTGGATTTTTATGGTAAAACGGGATTACCGTGGCCCGTCTTCGACTTCCCATCACTGCAGAGTGGTGCACCATGGTACTGTTCTGTTTCAAATCCACGCATGCATTTCTAAAAGTCATGCGGCACTGTTTCGTCATTTCGGATGGATGTTGCACCTTGCACCGTGGATGTTGCACCCTGTAGATATCGATTATTCGGACGGCCATAACTTCTGGATCGTTTAGAGTTACGGGAGCCATAACCTGTCAAAACGAAGGCCTCGATGTGTTCTATGGCTTTGACTGCTTTCAGCCGTCAACGGATAGATTAATGCCCAAAAAGGACAACCCGAATCTCAATCGGGTCTCGTAAGTTTTTTACCCTTCGTTTTTTCGACACTTGGATTTTTACGGTAAAACGGGATTACGGTGGCCCGTCTTCGACTTCCCAGCGCTGGAGAGTGGTGCACCATGGTACTGTTCCGTTTCAAATCAATGCATGCATTTTCGAAATCCATACGGGACAGTTTCGCCATTTCGGACGGATGTTACACCTTGCACCGTGGATGTTGCACCCTGTAGATATCGATTACTCGGACGGCCATAACTTCTGGATCGTTTAGAGTTACGGGAGCCATAACTTGTCAAAACGAAGGCCTCGATGTGTTCTACGGCTTTGACTGCTTTCATCCATCAACGGATAGATTAATGCCCAAAAAGGACAACTCGAGTCTCAATCGGGTCTCGTAAGTTTTTTACCCTTCGTTTTTTCGACACTTGGATTTTTACGGTAAAACGGGATTACGGTGGCCCGTCTTCGACTTCCCATCGCTGGAGAGTGGTGCACCATGGTACTGTTCCGTTTCAAATCCACGCATGCATTTCTAAAAGTCATACGGCACTGTTTCGTCATTTCGGACGGATATTGCACCTTGCACCGTGGATGTTGCACCCTGTAGATATCGATTATTCGGACGGCCATAACTTCTGGATCGTTTAGAGTTACGGGAGCCATAACCTGTCAAAACGAAGGCCTCGATGTGTTCTACGGCTTTGACTGCTTTAAGCCGTCAACTGATAGATTAATGACCAAAAAGGACAACCCGAATCTCAATCGGGTCTCGTAAGTTTTTTACCCTTCGTTTTTTCGCCACTTGGATTTTTACGGTAAAACGGGATTACGGTGGCCCGTCTTCGACATTCCATCGCTGGAGAGTGGTGCACCATGGTACTGTTCCATTTCAAATCCATGCAAGCATTTTTGAAATCCATACGGCACAGTTTCGCCATTTCGGACGGATGTTGCACCTTGCACCGTGGATGTTGCACCCTGTAGATATCGATTATTCGGACGACCATAACTTCCGGCTCATTTAGAGTTACGGGAGCCATAACCTGTCAAAACGAAGGCCTCGATGATTTCTACGGCTTTGACAGCTTTCAGCCGTCAACGGATAGATTAATGCCCAAAAAGGACAACCCGAATCTCAATCGGCTCTCGTAAGTTTTTTACCCTTCGTTTTTTCGACACTTGGATTTTTACGGTAAAAAGGGATTACCGTGGCCAGTCTTCGACTTCCCATCGCTGCAAAGTGGTGCACCATGGTACTGTTCCGTTTCAAATCCACGCATGCTTTTCTAAAAGTAATACGGCACTGTTTCGTCATTTCGGACAGATGTTGCACCTTGCACCGTGGATGTTGCACCCTGTAGATATCGATTATTCGGACGGCCATAATTCTGGATCGTTTAGAGTTACGGGAGCCATAACCTGTCAAAACGAAGGCCTCGATGTATTCTACGGCTTTGACTACTTTCAGCCGTCAACGGATAGATTAATGCCCAAAAAGGACAACCCGAATCTCAATCGGGTCTCGTATGTTTTTTACCCTTCGTTTTTTCGACACTTGGATTTTTACGGTAAAACGGGATTACGGTGGCCCGTCTTTCACTTCCCATCGTTGGAGAGTGGTGCACCATGGTACTGTTCCGTTTCAAATCCATGCACGCATTTCTGAAATCCGTACGGCACAGTTTCGCCATTTCGGACGGATGTTGCACCTTGCACCGTGGATGTTGCACCCTGTAGATATCGATTATTCGGACGACCATACTTCTGGCTCGTTTAGAGTTACGGGAGCCATAACCTGTCAAAAAGAAGACCTCGATGAGTTCTACGGCTTTGACAGCTTTCAGCCGTCAACGGATAGATTAATGCCCAAAAAGGACAACCCGAATCTCAATCGGCTCTCGTAAGATTTTTACCCTTCGTTTTTTCGACACTTGGATTTTTACGGTAAAACGGGATTACGGTGGCCCGTCTTCGACTTCCCATCGCTGGAGAGTGGTGCACCATGGTACTGTTCCGTTTCAAATCCATGCACGCATTTCTAAAAGTCCGTACGGCACTGTTTCGCCATTTCGAACGGATGTTGCACCTTGCACTGTGGATGTTGCACCCTGTAGATATCGATTATTCGGACAGCCATAACTTCTGGCTCATTTAGAGTTACGGGAGCCTTAACCTGTCAAAACAAAGGCCTCGATGAGTTCTACGGCTTTGACATCTTTCAGCCGTCAACGGATAGATTAATTCCCAAAAAGGACAACCCGAATCTCAATCGGGTCTCGTAAGTTTTTTACCCTTCGTTTTTTCGACACGTGGATTTTTACGGTAAAACGGGATTACCGTGGCCCGTCTTCGACTTTCCATCACTGTAGAGTGGTGCACCATGGTATTGTTTCGTTTCAAATCCATGCACGCATTTCTAAAAGTCGTACGGCACTGTTTCGCCATTTCGGACGGATGTTGCACCATGCACCGTGGATGTTGCACCCTGTAGATATCGATTATTCGGAGGGCCATAACTTCTGGCTCGTTTAGAGTTACAGGAGCTATAACCTGTCAAAATGAAGGCCTCGACGAGTTCTACGGCTTTGACAGCTTTCAGCCGTCAACGGATAAATTATTGCCCAAAAAGGACAACCCGAATCTCAATCGGGTCTCGTAAGTTTTTTTCCCTTCGTTTTTTCGACACGTGGATTTTTACGGTAAAACGGGATTACGGTGCCCCGTCTTCGACTTCCCATCGCTGGAGAGTGGTGCACCATGGTATTGTTCCGTTTCAAATCCATGCACGCAGTTCTAGAGGCCGTACCGCACTGTTTCTCCATTTCGGACGGATGTTGCACCATGCACCGTGGATGTTGCACCCTGTAGATATCTATTATTCGGACGGCCATAACTTCTGGCTCGTTTAGAGTTACAGGAGCCATAACCTGTCAAAACGAAGGCCTCGATGAGTTCTACGGCTATGACAGCTTTCAGCCGTCAACGGATAGATTAATGCCCAAAAAGGACAACCCGAATCTCAATCGGGTCTCGTAAGTTTTTTACCCTTCGTTTTTTCGACACGTGGATTTTTACGGTAAAACGGGATTACCGTGGCCCGTCTTCGACTTCCCATCGCTGAAGAGTGATGCACCATGGTACTGTTCCGTTTCAAATCCATGCACGCATTTCTAAAAGTCGTACAACACTGTTTCTCCATTTCGGACGGATGTTGTACCTTGCACTGTGGATGTTGCACCCTGTAGATATCGATTATTCGGACGGCCATAACTTCTGGCTCGTTTAGAGTTACGAGAGCCATAACCTGTCAAAACGAAGGCCTCGATGAGTTCTACGGCTTTGACAGCTTTCAGCCATCAACGGATAGATTATTGCCCAAAAAGGACAACCCGAATATCAATCGGGTCTTGTAAGTTTTTTACCCATCGTTTTTTCGACACGTGGATTTTTACGGTAAAACGGGATTACCGTGGCCCGTCTTCGACTTCCCATCGCTGCAGAGTGGTGCCCCATGCTATTGTTCCGTTTCAAATCCATGCATACATTTCTAAAAGTCATACGGCACTATTTCGTCATTTCGGATGGATGTTGCACCTTGCATCGTGGATGTTGCACCCTGTAGATATCGATTATTCGGACGGCCATAACTTCTGGATCGTTCAGAGTTACGGGAGCCATAACCTGTCAAAACGAAGGCCTCGATGTGTTCTATGGCTTTGACTGCTTTCAGCCGTCAACGGATAGATTAATGCCCAAAAAGGACAACCCGAATCTCAATCGGGTCTCGTAAGTTTTTTACCCTTCGTTTTTTCGACACTTGGATTTTTACGGTATAACGGGATTACGGTGGCCCGTCTTCGACTTCCCATCGCTGGAGACTGGTGCACCATGGTACTGTTCCGTTTCAAATCCATGCACGCATTTCTAAAATCCGTACGGCACAGTTTCGCCATTTCGGACGGATGTTGCACCTTGCACCGTGGATGTTGCACCCTGTAGATATCGATTATTCGGACGGCCATAACTTCTGGCTCGTTTAGAGTTACGGGAGCCATAACCTGTCAAAACGAAGGCCTCGATGAGTTCTACGGCTTTGATAGCTTTCAGCCATCAACGGATTGATTAATGCCCAAAAAGGACAACCCGAATCTCAATCGGGTCTCGTAAGTTTTTTACCCTTCGTTTTTTCGACACTTGGATTTTTACGATAAAACGGGATTACGGTGCCCCGTCTTCGACTTCCCACCGCTGCAGAGTGGTGCACCATGGTATTGTTCCGTTTCAAATCCATGCACGCATTTCTAAAGGCCGGACTGCACTGTTTCGCCATTTCGGACGGATGTTGCACCTTGCACCGTGGATGTTGCACCCTGTAGATATCGATTATTCGGACGACTATAACTTCTGGCTCGTTTAGAGTAACGGGAGCCATAACCTATCAAAACTAAGGCCTCGATGAGTTCTACGGCTTTGACAGCTTTCAGCCGTCAACGGATAGATTAATGCCGAAAAAGGACAACCCGAATCTCAATCGGCTCTCGTAAGTTTTTTACCCTTCGTTTTTTCGACACTTGGATTTTTACGGTAAAACGGGATTACGGTGGCCCGTCATCGACTTCGCATCGCTGGAGAGTGGTGCGCCATGGTACTGTTCCATTTCAAATCCATGTACGCATTTCTAAAAGGCCGTACGGCGCTGTTTCGCCATTTCGGACGGATGTTGCACCTTGTACCGTGGATGTTGCACCCTGTAGATATCGATTATTCGGACGGCCATAACTTCTGGCTCGTTTAGAGTTACGGGAGCCATAACCTGTCAAAACGAAGGCCTCGATGAGTTCTACGGCTTTGACAGCTTTCAGCCGTGATAGATTAATGCCCAAAAAGGACAACCCGAATCTCAATCGGGTCTCGTAAGTTTTTTACCCTTCGTTTTTTCGAGACGTGGATTTTTACGGTAAAATGGGATCACGGTGCCCCGTCTTCGACTTTACACCGCTGAAGAGTGATGCACCATGGTACTGTTCCGTTTCAAATCCATGCACGCATTTCTAAAAGTCGTACGGCACTGTTTCTCCATTTCGGACGGATGTTGCACCTTGCACCGTGGATGTTGCACCCTGTAGATATCGATTATTCGGACGGCCATAACTTCTGGCACGTTTAGAGTTACGGGGGCCATAACCTGTCAAAACGAAGGCCTCGATGAGTTCTACGACTTTGACAGCATTCAGCCGTCAACGGATAGATTAATGCCTAAAAAGGGCAACTTGAATCTCAATCGGTCCTCGTAAGTTTTTTACCCTTCGTTTTTTCGACACGTGGATTTTTACGGTAAAACGGGATTACCGTGCCCCGTCTTCGACTTCCCATCGCTGAAGAGTGATGCAGCATGGTACTGTTCCGTTTCAAATCCATACACGCATTTCTAAAAGTCGTACGGCACTGTTTCTCCATTTCGGACGGATGTTGCACCTCGCACCGTAGATGTTGCACCCTGTAGATATTGATTATTCGAACGGCCATAACTTCTGGCTTATTTAGAGTTACGGGAGCCATAACCAGTCAAAACGAAGGCCTCGATGAGTTCTACGGCTTTGACAGCTTTCAGCCGTCAACGGATAGATTAATGCCCAAAAAGGGCAACCCGAATCTCAATCGGGTCTTGTAAGTTTTTAACCCTTCGTTTTTTCGACACGTGGATTTTTACGGTAAAACGGGATTACCGTGGCCCATTTTCGACTTCCCATCGCTGTAGAGTGGTGCACCATGGTACTGTTTCGTTTCAAATCCATGCATGCATTTCTAAAAGTCATACGGCACTGTTTCGCCATTTCGGACGGATGTTGCACCTTACACCGTGGATGTTGCACCCTGTAGATATCGATTATTCGGACGGCCATAACTTCTAGCCCGTTAAGAGTTGCGGGAGCCATAACCTATCAAAACGAAGGCCTCGATGAGTTCTACGGCTTTGACAGCTTTCAGCCGTCAACGGATAGATTAATGCCCAAAAAGGACAACCCAAATCTCATTCGGGTCTCGTAAGATTTTTACGCTTCGTTTTTGCGACACGTGGATTTTTACGGTAAAACGGGATTACGGTGGCTGGTCATCGATTTACCATCGCTAGAGAGTGGTGCACCATGGCACTGTTCCGTTTCAAATCCATGCACGCATTTCTAAAGGCCGTACGGCACTGTTTCGCCATTTCGGACGGATGTTGCACCTTGCACCGTGGATGTTGCACCCTGTAGATATCGATTATTCGGACGGCCATAACTTCTGGCTCGTTTAGAGTTATGGGAGCCATAACCTGTCAAAACGAAGGTCTCGATGAGTTCTACGGTTTTGACGGCTTTCAGCCGTCAACGAATAGATTAATGCCCAAAAAGGACAACCCGAATCTCAATCGGGTCTCGTAAGTTTTTACCCTTCGTTTTTTCAACACGTGGATTTTTACGGTAAAACGGGATTACCGTGGCCCATCTCCGATTTACCATCGCTGGAGAGCGGTGCACCATGGTACTGTTCCATTTCAAATCCATGTACGCATTTCTAAAAGTCGTACGGCACTGTTTCGCCATTTCGGACGGATGTTGCACCTTGCACCATGGATGTTGCACCCTGTAGATATCGATTATTCGGACGGCCATAACTTCTGGCTCGTTTAGAGTTACGGGAGCCATAACCTGTCAA
This sequence comes from Allium cepa, assembly GCA_030765085.1. Classification (NCBI taxonomy): domain Eukaryota; kingdom Viridiplantae; phylum Streptophyta; class Magnoliopsida; order Asparagales; family Amaryllidaceae; genus Allium; species Allium cepa. The sequence continues at coordinate 250,809,035 of CM060930.1, forward strand.
AACGAAGGCCTCGATGAGTTCTACGGCTTTGGCAGCTTTCAGCCCTCAATGGATAGATTAATGCCCAAAAAGGACAACCCGAATCTCAATCGGGTCTCGTAAGTTTTTTACCCTTCGTTTTTTCGACACGTGGATTTTTACGGTAAAACGGGATTATGGTGCACCGTCTTCTACTTTACACCGCTGAAGTGTGGTGCACCATGGTATTGTTCCGTTTCAAATCCATGCACGCATTTCTAAAGGCCGTACGACACTGTTTCGCCATTTCGGATGGATGTTGCACCTTGCACCGTGGATGTTGCACCCTGTAGATATCGATTATTCGGACGGCCATAACTTCTGGCACGTTTAGAGTTACGGGAGCCATGACCTGTCAAAACGAAGACCTCGATGAGTCCTACGGCTTTGACAGCTTTCAGCCATCAACGGATAGATTAATGCCCAAAAAGGACAACCCGAATCTCAATCGGGTCTCGTAAGTTTTTTACCCTTCGTTTTTTCGACACTTGGATTTTTACGGTAAAACGGGATTACGGTGCCCCGTCTTCGACTTCCCACCGCTGAAGAGTGGTGCACCATGGTATTGTTCCGTTTCAAATCCATGCACGCATTTCTAAAGGCCGGACTGCACTGTTTCGCCATTTCGGACGGATGTTGCACCTTGCACCGTGGATGTTGCACCCTGTAGATATCGATTATTCGGACGACTATAACTTCTGGCTCGTTTAGAGTGACGGGAGCCATAACCTATCAAAACTAAGGCCTCGATGATTTCTACGGCTTTGACAGCTTTCAGCCGTCAACGGATAGATTAATGCCGAAAAAGGACAACCCGAATCTCAATCGGCTCTCGTAAGTTTTTTACCCTTCGTTTTTTCGACACTTGGATTTTTACGGTAAAACGGGATTACGGTGGCCCGTCATCGACTTCGCATCGCTGGAGAGTGGTGCGCCATGGTACTGTTCCGTTTCAAATCCATGCACGCATTTCTAAAAGTCATACGGCACTGTTTCGCCATTTCGGACGGATGTTGCACCTTGCACCGTGGATGTTGCACCCTGTAGATATCGATTATTCGGACGGCCATAACTTCTGGCCCGTTAAGAGTTACGGGAGCCATAACCTGTCAAAACGAAGGCCTCGATGAGTTCTACGGCTTTGACAGCTTTCAGCCGTCAACGGATAGATTAATGCCCAAAAAGGACAACCCAAATCTCATTCGGGTCTCGTAAGATTTTTACGCTTCGTTTTTGCGACACGTGGATTTTTACGGTAAAACGGGATTACGGTGGCTGGTCTTCGATTTACCATCGCTAGAGAGTGGTGCACCATGGTACTGTTCCGTTTCAAATCCATGCACGCATTTCTAAAGGCCGTACGGCACTGTTTCACCATTTCGGACGGATGTTGCACCTTGCACCGTGGATGTTGCACCCTGTAGATATCGATTATTCGGACGGCCATAACTTCTGGCTCGTTTAGAGTTATGGGAGCCATAACCTGTCAAAACGAAGGTCTCGATGATTTCTACGGCTTTGACGGCTTTCAGCCGTCAACGAATAGATTAATGCCCAAAAAGGACAACCCGAATCTCAATCGGTTCTCGTAAGTTTTTACCCTTCGTTTTTTCAACACGTGGATTTTTACGGTAAAACGGGATTACCGTGGCCCATCTCCGATTTACCATCGCTGGAGAGCGGTGCACCATGGTACTGTTCCATTTCAAATCCATGTACGCATTTCTAAAAGTCGTACGGCACTGTTTCGCCATTTCGGACGGATGTTGCACCTTGCACCATGGATGTTGCACCCTGTAGATATCGATTATTCGGACGGCCATAACTTCTGGCTCGTTTAGAGTTACGGGAGCCATAACCTGTCAAAACGAAGGCCTCGATGAGTTCTACGGCTTTGGCAGCTTTCAGCCATCAACGGATAGACTAATGCCCAAAAAGGACAACCCGAATCTCAATCGGGTCTCGTAAGTTTTTTACCCTTCGTTTTTTCGACACGTGGATTTTTACGGTAAAACGGGATTATGGTGCACCGTCTTCTACTTTACACCGCTGAAGTGTGGTGCACCATGGTATTGTTCCGTTTCAAATCCATGCACGCATTTCTAAAGGCCGTACGACACTGTTTCGCCATTTCGGACGGATGTTGCACCTTGCACCGTGGATGTTGCACCCTGTAGATATCGATTATTCGGACGGCCATAACTTCTGGCACGTTTAGAGTTACGGGAGCCATAACCTGTCAAAACGAAGACCTCGATGAGTTCTACGGCTTTGACAGCTTTCAGCCGTCAACAGATAGATTAATGCCCAAAAAGGACAACCCGAATCTCAATCGGGTCTCGTAAGTTTTTTACCCTTCGTTTTTTCGACACTTGGATTTTTACGGTAAAACGGGATTACCGTGGCCCGTCTTCGACTTCCCATCGCTGAAGAGTGATGCACCATGGTACTGTTCCGTTTCAAATCCATGCACGCATTTCTAAAAGTCGTACGGTACTGTTTCTCCATTTCGGACGGATGTTGCACCTTGCTCCGTGGATGTTGCACCCTGTAGATATCGATTATTCGTACGGCCATAACTTCTGGATCGTTTAGAGTTACGGGAGCCATAACCTGTCAAAACGAAGGCCTCGATGAGTTCTACGGCTTCGACAGCTTTCAGCCGTCAACGGATAGATTAATGCCCAAAAAGGGCAACCCGAATCTCAATCGGGTCTCGTAAGTTTTTTACCCTTCATTTTTTCGACACGTGGATTTTTACGGTAAAACGGGATTACCGTGGCCCGTCTTCGACTTCCCATCACTGCAGAGTGGTGCACCATGGTACTGTTCCGTTTCAAATCCATGCACGCATTTCTAAAAGTCATACGGCACTGTTTCGCCATTTCGGACGGATGTTGCACCTTGCACCGTGGATGTTGCACCCTGTACATATCGATTATTCGGACGGTCATAACTTCTGGCTCGTTTAGAGTTACAGGAGCCATAACCTGCCAAAACGAAGACCTCGATGAGTTCAACGGCTTTGACAGCTTTTAGCTGTCAACGGATAGATTAATGCCCAAAAAGGACAACCCAAATCTCAATCGGGCCTCGTAAGATTTTTACCCTTCATTTTTGCGACACGTGGATTTTTACGGTAAAACGGGATTACGGTGGCTGGTCTTCGATTTACCATCGCTGGAGAGTGGTTCACCATGGTACTGTTCCATTTCAAATCCATGCACGCATTTCTAAAGGCCGTACGGCACTGTTTCGCCATTTCGGACGGATGTTACACCTTGCACCGTGGATGTTGCACCCTATAGATATCGATTATTCGGACGGCCATAACTTCTGGCTCGTTTAGAGTTACGGGAGCCATAACCTGTCAAAACGAAGGACTCGATGAGTTCTACGGCTTTGACGGCTTTCAGCCGTCAACGGATAGATTAATGCCCAAAAAGGACAACCCGAATCTCAATCAGGTCTCGTAAGTTTTTACCCTTTGTTTTTTCGACACGTGGATTTTTACGGTAAAACGGGATTACCGTGGCCCGTCTTCGACTTCCCATCGCTGAAGAGTGATGCACCATGGTACTGTTCCATTTCAAATTCATGCACGCATTTCTAAAAGTCGTACGGCACTGTTTCTCCATTTCGGACGGATGTTGCACCTTGCACCGTGGATGTTGCACCCTGTAGATATCGATTATTCGGACGACCATAACTTCTGGCTCGTTTGGAGTTACGGGAGCCATAACCTGTCAAAACGATGCCTCGATGAGTTCTACGGCTTTGACAGCTTTCAGCCATCAACGGATAGATTAATGCCCAAAATGGGCAACCCGAATCTCAATCGGGTCTTGTAAGTTTTTTACCCTTCGTTTTTTCGACACGTGGATTTTTACGGTAAAACGGGATTACCGTGGCCCGTCTTCGACTTCCCATCGCTGTAGAGTGGTGCACCATGGTACTGTTCCGTTTCAAATCCATGCACGCATTTCTAAAAGTCATACGGCACTGTTTCGCCATTTCGGACGGATGTTGCACCTTGCACCGTGGATGTTGCACCCTGTAGATATCGATTATTCGGACGGTCGTAACTTCTGGCTCGTTTAGAGTTACAGGAGCCATAACCTGCCAAAACGAAGACCTCGACGAGTTCAACGGCTTTGACAGCTATCAGCCGTCAAAAGATAGATTAATGGCCCAAAAGGACAACCCGAATCTCAATCGGATCTCATAAGCTTTTTACCCTTCGTTCTTTCGACACGTGGATTTTTACGGTAAAACGGGATTACGGTGGCTGGTCTTCAATTTACCATCGCTGGAGAGTGGTGCACCATGGCATTGTTCCGTTTCAAATCCATGCACGCATTTCTAAAGGTCGTACGGCACTGTTTCGCCATTTCGGGCGGATGTTGCACCTTGCACCGTGGATGTTGCACCCTGTAGATATCGATTATTCGGACGGCCATAACTTCTGGCTCGTTTGGAGTTACGGGAGCAATAACCTGTCAAAACGAAGGCCTCGATGAGTTCTACGGCTTTGGTGGCTTTCAGCCGTCAACGGATAGATTAATGCCCAAAAAGGACAACCCGAATCTCAAACAGGTCTCGTAAGTATTTTACCCTTTGTTTTTCCGACACGTGGATTTTTACGGTAAAACGGGATTAAGGTGGCTAGTCGTCGATTTACCATCGCTGGAGTGTGTTGCACCATGGTACTGTTCCGTTTCAAATCCATGCATGCATTTCTAAAGGCCGTAAGGCACTGTTTCGCCATTTCGGACGGATGTTGCACCTTGCACCGTGGATGTTGCACCATGTAGATATCGATTATTCGGACGGCCATAACTTCTGGCACGTTTAGAGTTACGGGAGCCATAACCTGTCAAAACGAAGACCTCGATGAGTTCTACGGCTATGACAGCTTTCAGCCGTCAACGGATAGATTAATGCCCAAAAAGGACAACCCGAATCTCAATCGGGTCTCGTAAGTTTTTTACCCTTCGTTTTTTCGACACTTGGATTTTTACGGTAAAACGGGATTACCGTGGCCCGTCTTCGACTTCCCATCGCTGAAGAGTGATGCACCATGGTACTGTTCCATTTCAAATCCATGCACGCATTTCTAAAAGTGGTACGGTACTGTTTCTCCATTTCGGACGGATGTTGCACCTTGCACCGTGGATGTTGCACCCTGTAGATATCGATTATTCGTACGGCCATAACTTCTGGATCGTTTAGAGTTACGGGAGCCATAACCTGTCAAAACGAAGGCCTCGATGAGTTCTACGGCTTCGACAGCTTTCAGCCGTCAATGGATAGATTAATGCCCAAAAAGGGCAACCCGAATCTCAATCGGGTCTCGTAAGTTTTTTACCCTTCGTTTTTTCGACACGTGGATTTTTACGGTAAAACGGGATTACCGTGGCCCGTCTTCGACTTCCCATCACTGCAGAGTGGTGCACCATGGTACTGTTCCGTTTCAAATCCATGCACGCATTTCTAAAAGTCATACGGCACTGTTTCTCCATTTCGGACGGATGTTGCACCTTGCACCGTGGATGTTGCACCCTGTACATATCGATTATTCGGACGGTCATAACTTCTGGCTCGTTTAGAGTTACAGGAGCCATAACCTGCCAAAACGAAGACCTCGATGAGTTCAACGGCTTTGACAGCTTTTAGCTGTCAACGGATAGATTAATGCCCAAAAAGGACAACCCAAATCTCAATCGGGTCTCGTAAGTTTTTTACCCTTCGTTTTTTCGACACGTGGATTTTTACGGTAAAACGGGATTACCGTGGCCCGTCTTCGACTTCCCATCGCTGAAGAGTGATGCACCATGGTACTGTTCCATTTCAAATCCATGCACGCATTTCTAAAAGTCGTACGGTACTGTTTCTCCATTTCGGACGGATGTTGCACCTTGCACCGTGGATGTTGCACCCTGTAGATATCGATTATTCGGACGGCCATAACTTCTGGCTCGTTTAGAGTTACGGGAGCCATAACCTGTCAAAACGAAGGTCTCGATGAGTTCTACGGCTTTGACGGCTTTCAGCCGTCAACGGATAGATTAATGCCCAAAAAGGACAACCCGAATCTCAATCAGGTCTCGTAAGTTTTTACCCTTCGTTTTTTCGACACGTGGATTTTTACGGTAAAACGGGATTACCGTGGCCCGTCTTCGACTTCCCATCGCTGAAGAGTGATGCACCATGGTACTGTTCCATTTCAAATTCATGCACGCATTTCTAAAAGTCGTACGGCACTGTTTCTCCATTTCGGACGGATGTTGCACCTTGCACCGTGGATGTTGCACCCTGTAGATATCGATTATTCGGACGGCCATGACTTCTGGCTCGTTTGGAGTTACGGGAGCCATAACCTGTCAAAACGAAGCCTCGATGAGTTCTACGGCTTTGACAGCTTTCAGCCATCAACGGATAGATTAATGCCCAAAATGGGCAACCCGAATCTCAATCGGGTCTTGTAAGTTTTTTACCCTTCGTTTTTTCGACACGTGGATTTTTACGGTAAAACAGGATTACCGTGGCCCGTCTTCGACTTCCCATCGCTGTAGAGTGGTGCACCATGGTACTGTTCCGTTTCAAATCCATGCACGCATTTCTAAAAGTCATACGGCACTGTTTCGCCATTTCGGACGGATGTTGCACCTTGCACCGTGGATGTTGCACCCTGTAGATATCGATTATTCGGACGGTCATAACTTCTGGCTCGTTTAGAGTTACAGGAGCCATAACCTGCCAAAACGAAGACCTCGACGAGTTCAACGGCTTTGACAGCTATCAGCCGTCAAAAGATAGATTAATGGCCCAAAAGGACAACCCGAATCTCAATCGGGTCTCGTAAGCTTTTTACCCTTCGTTCTTTCGACACGTGGATTTTTACGGTAAAACGGGATTACGGTGGCTGGTCTTCGATTTACCATCGCTGGAGAGTGGTGCACCATGGCATTGTTCCGTTTCAAATCCATGCACGCATTTCTAAAGGCCGTACGGCACTGTTTCGCCATTTCGGGCGGATGTTGCACCTTGCACCGTGGATGTTGCACCCTGTAGATATCGATTATTCGGACGGCCATAACTTCTGGCTCGTTTGGAGTTACGGGAGCAATAACCTGTCAAAACGAAGGCCTCGATGAGTTCTACGGCTTTGATGGCTTTCAGCCGTCAACGGATAGATTAATGCCCAAAAAGGGCAACCCGAATCTCAAACGGGTCTCCTAAGTATTTTACCCTTTGTTTTTCCGACACGTGGATTTTTACGGTAAAACGGGATTAAGGTGGCTAGTCTTCGATTTACCATCGCTGGAGTGTGTTGCACCATGGTACTGTTCCGTTTCAAATCCATGCACGCATTTCTAAAGGCCGTAAGGCACTGTTTCGCCATTTCGGACGGATGTTGCACCTTGCACCGTGGATGTTGCACCATGTAGATATCGATTATTCGGACGGCCATAACTTCTGGCTCGTTTAGAGTTACGGGAGCCATAACCTAGCAAAACGAAGGCCTCGATGAGTTCTGCGGCTTTGACAGCTTTCAGCAGTCAACGGATATATTAATACCCAAAAAGGACAACCCGAATCTCAATCGGGTCTCGTAAGTTTTTTACCCTTCGTTTTTTCGACACGTGGATTTTTACGGTAAAACAGGATTACCGTGGCCCGTCTTCGACTTCCCATCACTGCAGAATGGTGCACCATGGTACTGTTCCGTTTCAAATCCATGCACGCATTTCTAAAGGCCGTACGACACTGTTTTGCCATTTCGGACGGATGTTGCACCTTGCACCGTGGATGTTGCACCCTGTAGATATCGATTATTCGGACGGCCATAACTTCTGGCTCGTTTAGAGTTACGGGAGCCATAACCTGTCAAAACGAAGGCCTCGATGAGTTCTACGGCTTTGATAGCTTTCAGCCGTCAACGGATAGATTAATGCCCAAAAAGGACAACCCGAATCTCAATCGGGTCTCGTAAGTTTTTTACCCTTCGTTTTTTCGACACGTGGATTTTTACGATAAAACGGGATTACGGTGCCCCGTCTTCGACTTCCCATCGCTGAAGAGTGGTGCACCATGGTATTGTTCCGTTTCAAATCCATGCACGCATTTCTAAAGGCCGGACTGCACTGTTTCGCCATTTCGGACGGATGTTGCACCTTGCACCGTGGATGTTGCACCCTATAGATATTGATTATTCGGACGGCTATAACTTCTGGCTCGTTTAGAGTTACGGGAGCCATAACCTATCAAAATGAAGGCCTCGATGAGTTCTACGGCTTTGATAGCTTTCAGCCGTCGACGGATAGATTAATGCCGAAAAAGGACAACCCGAATCTCAATCGGCTCTCGCAAGTTTTTTACCCTTCGTTTTTTCGACACTTGGATTTTTACGGTAAAACGGGATTACGGTGGCCCGTCATCGACTTCCCATCGCTGGATAGTGGTGCACCATGGTACTGTTCTATTTCAAATCCATGTACGCATTTCTAAAAGGCCGTACGGCGCTGTTTCGCCATTTCGGACGGATGTTGCACCTTGTACCGTGGATGTTGCACCCTGTAGCTATCGATTATTCGGACGCCCATAACTTCTGGCACGTTTAGAGTTACGGGAGCCATAACCTGTCAAAACGAAGGCCTCGATGAGTTCTACGGCTTTGACAGCTTTCAGCCATCAACGGATAGATTAATGCCCAAAAAGGGCAACCCGAATCTCAATCGGGTCTCGTAAGTTTTTTACCCTTCGTTTTTTCGACACGTGGATTTTTACGGTAAAACGGGATTACCGTGGCCCGTCTTCGACTTCCCATCGCTGAAGAGTGATGCAGCATGGTACTGTTCCATTTCAAATCCATGCACGCATTTCTAAAAGTGGTACGACACTGTTTCTCCATTTCGGACGGATGTTGCACCTTGTACCGTGGATGTTGCACCCTGTAGATATTGATTATTCGGACGGCCATAACTTCTGGCTTGTTTAGAGTTACGGGAGCCATAACCTGTCAAAACGAAGGCCTCGATGAGTTCTACGGCTTTGACAGCTTTCAGCCGTCAACGGATAGATTAATGCCCAAAAAGGGCAACCCGAATCTGAGTCGGGTCTCGTAAGTTTTTTACCCTTCGTTTTTTCGACACGTTGATTTTTACGGTAAAACGGGATTACCGTGGCCCGTCTTCGACTTCCCATCGCTGTAGAGTGGTGCACCATGGTACTGTTCCGTTTCAAATCCATGCACACATTTCTAAAAGTCATACGGCACTGTTTCGCCATTTCGGACGGATGTTGCACCTTGCACCGTGGATGTTGCACCCTGTAGATATCGATTATTCGGATGGTCATAACTTCTGGCTCGTTTAGAGTTACAGGAGCCATAACCTGCCAAAACGAAGACCTCGATGAGTTCAACGGCTTTGACAGCTTTCAGCCGTCAACGGATAGATTAATGCCCAAAAAGGACAACCCAAATCTCAATCGGGTCTCGTAAGATTTTTAGGCTTCGTTTTTGCGACATGTGGATTTTTACGGTAAAACGGGATTACGGTGGCTGGTCTTCGATTTACCATCGCTGGAGAGTGGTGCACCATGGTACTGTTCCGTTTCAAATCCATGCACGCATTTCTAAAGGCCGTACGGCACTGTTTCGCTATTTCGGACGGATGTTGCACCTTGCACCGTGGATGTTGCACCCTGTAGATATCGATTATTCGGACGGCCATAACTTCTGGCTCGTTTAGAGTTATGGGAGCCATAACCTGTCAAAACGAAGGTCTCGATGAGTTCTACGGCTTTGACGGCTTTCAGCCGTCAACGAATAGATTAATGCCCACAAAGGACAACCCGAATCTCAATCGGGTCTCGTAAGTTTTTACCCTTCGTTTTTTTCGACACGTGGATTTTTACGGTAAAACGGGATTACCTTGGCACATCTCCGATTTACCATCGCTGGAGAGCGGTGCACCATGGTACTGTTCCATTTCAAATCCATGTACGCATTTCTAAAAGTCGTACGGCACTGTTTCGCCATTTCGGACGGATGTTGCACCTTGCACCGTGGATGTTGCACCCTGTGGATATCGATTATTCGGACGGCCATAACTTCTGGCTCGTTTAGAGTTACGGGAGCCATAACCTGTCAAAACGAAGGCCTCGATGAGTTCTACGGCTTTGGCAGCTTTCAGCCATCAACGGATAGATTAATGCCCAAAAAGGACAACCCGAATCTCAATCGGGTCTCGTATATTTTTTACCCTTCGTTTTTTCCACACGTGGATTTTTACGGTAAAACGGAATTATGGTGCACCGTCTTCGACTTTACACCGCTGAAGTGTGGTGCACCATGGTATTGTTCCGTTTCAAATCCATGCACGCATTTCTAAAGGCCGTACGGCACTGTTTCGCCATTTCGGACGGATGTTGCACCTTGCACCGTGGATGTTGCTCCTTGTAGATATCGATTATTCGGACGACCATAACTTCTTGCACGTTTAGAGTTACGGGAGCCATAACCTGTCAAAACGAAGACCTCGATGAGTTCTACGGCTTTGACAGCTTTCAGCCGTCAACGGATAGATTAATGCCCAAAAAGGACAACCCGAATCTCAATCGGGTCTCGTAAGTTTTTTACCCTTCGTTTTTTCGACACTTGGATTTTTACGGTAAAACGGGATTACCGTGGCCCGTCTTCGACTTTCCATCGCTGAAGAGTGATGCACCATGGTACTGTTCCATTTCAAATCCATGCACGCATTTCTAAAAGTCGTACGGCACTGTTTCTCCATTTCGGTCGGATGTTGCACCTTGCACCGTGGATGTTGCACCCTGTAGATATCGATTATTCGGACGACCATAACTTCTGGCTCGTTTAGAGTTACGGGAGCCATAACCTGTCAAAACGAAGGCCTCGATTAGTTCTACGGCTTCGACAGCTTTCAGCCGTCAACGGATAGATTAATGCCCAAAAAGGGCAACCCGAATCTCAATCTGGTCTCGTAAGTTTTTTACCCTTCGTTTTTTCGACACGTGGATTTTTACGGTAAAACGGGATTACTGTGGCCCGTCTTCGACTTCCCATCACCGCAGAGTGGTGCACCATGGTACTGTTCCGTTTCAAATCCATGCACGCATTTCTAAAAGTCGTACGGCACTGTTTCGCCATTTCGGACGGATGTTGCACCTTGCATCGTGGATGTTGCACCCTGTAGATATCGATTATTCGGACGGTCATAACTTCTGGCTCGTTTAGAGTTACAGGAGCCATAACCTGCCAAAACGAAGACCTCGATGAGTTCAACGGCTTTGACAGCTTTTAGCTGTCAACGGATAGATTAATGCCCAAAAAGGACAACCCAAATCTCAATCGGGTCTCGTAAGATTTTTACCCTTCGTTTTTGCGACACGTGGATTTTTACGGTAAAACGGGATTACGGTGGCTGGTCTTCGATTTACCATCGCTGGAGAGTGGTGCACCATGGTACTGTTCCGTTTCAAATCCATGCACGCATTTCTAAAGGCCGTACGGCACTGTTTCGCCATTTCGGACGGATGTTACACCTTGCACCGTGGATGTTGCACCCTGTAGGTATCGATTATTCGGACGGCCATAACTTCTGGCTCGTTTAGAGTTACGGGAGCCCTAACCTGTCAAAACGAAGGTCTCGATGAGTTCTACGGCTTTTACGGCTTTCAGCCGTCAACGGATAGATTAATGCCCAAAAAGGACAACCCGAATCTCAATCGGGTCTCGTAAGTTTTTTACCCTTCGTTTTTTCGACACGTGGATTTTTACGGTAAAACGGGATTATGGTGCACCGTCTTCTACTTTACACCGCTGAAGTGTGGTGCACCATGGTATTGTTCCGTTTCAAATCCATGCACGCATTTCTAAAGGCCGTACGGCACTGTTTCGCCATTTCGGACGGATGTTGCACCTTGCACCGTGGATGTTGCACCCTGTAGATATCGATTATTCGGACGGCCATAACTTCTGGCACGTTTAGAGTTACGGGAGCCATAACCTGTCAAAACGAAGACCTCGATGAGTTCTACGGCTTTGACAGCTTTCAGCCGTCAACGGATAGATTAATGCCCAAAAAGGACAACCCGAATCTCAATCGGGTCTCGTAAGTTTTTTACCCTTCGTTTTTTCGACACTTGGATTTTTACGGTAAAACGGGATTACCGTGGCCCGTCTTCGACTTCCCATCGCTGAAGAGTGATGCACCATGGTACTGTTCCGTTTCAAATCCATGCACGCATTTCTAAAAGTCGTACGGTACTGTTTCTCCATTTCGGACGGATGTTGCACCTTGCACCGTGGATGTTGCACCCTGTAGATATCGATTATTCTTACAGCCATAACTTCTGGATCGTTTAGAGTTACGGGAGCCATAACCTGTCAAAACGAAGGCCTCGATGAGTTCTACGGCTTCGACAGCTTTCAGCCGTCAACGGATAGATTAATGCCCAAAAAGGGCAACCCGAATCTCAATCGGGTCTCGTAAGTTTTTTACCCTTCGTTTTTTCGACACGTGGATTTTTACGGTAAAACGGGATTACCGTGGCCCGTCTTCGACTTCCCATCACTGCAGAGTGGTGCACCATGGTACTGTTCCGTTTCAAATCCATGCACGCATTTCTAAAAGTCATACGGCACTGTTTCGCCATTTCGGACGGATGTTGCACCTTGCACCGTGGATGTTGCACCCTGTACATATCGATTATTCGGACGGTCATAACTTCTGGCTCGTTTAGAGTTACAGGAGCCATAACCTGCCAAAACGAAGACCTCGATGAGTTCAACGGCTTTGACAGCTTTTAGCTGTCAACGGAAAGATTAATGCCCAAAAAGGACAACCCATATCTCAATCGGGCCTCGTAAGATTTTTACCCTTCGTTTTTGCGACACGTGGATTTTTACGGTAAAACGGGATTACGGTGGCTGGTCTTCGATTTACCATCGCTGGAGAGTGGTGCACCATGGTACTGTTCCGTTTCAAATCCATGCACGCATTTCTAAAGGCCGTACGGCACTGTTTCGCCATTTCGGACGGATGTTACACCTTGCACCGTGGATGTTGCACCCTGTAGATATCGATTATTCGGACGGCCATAACTTCTGGCTCGTTTAGAGCTACGGGAGCCATAACCTGTCAAAACGAAGGTCTCGATGAGTTCTACGGCTTTGACGGCTTTCAGCCGTCAACGGATAGATTAATGCCCAAAAAGGACAACCCGAATCTCAATCGGGTCTCGTAAGTTTTTACCCTTCGTTTTTTCGACACGTGGATTTTTACGGTAAAACGGGATTACCGTGGCCCGTCTTCGACTTCCCATCGCTGAAGAGTGATGCACCATGGTACTGTTCCATTTCAAATTCATGCACGCATTTCTAAAAGTCGTACGGCATTGTTTCTTCATTTCGGACGGATGTTGCACCTTACACCGTGGATGTTGCACCCTGTAGATATCGATTATTCGGACGACCATAACTTCTGGCTCGTTTGGATTTACGGGAGCCATAACCTGTCAAAACGAAGCCTCGATGAGTTCCACGGCTTTGACAGCTTTCAGCCATCAACGGATAGATTAATGCCCAAAATGGGCAACCCGAATCTCAATCGGGTCTTGTAAGTTTTTTACCCTTCGTTTTTTCGACACGTGGATTTTTACGGTAAAACGGGATTACCGTGGCCCGTCTTCGACTTCCCATCGCTGTAGAGTGGTGCACCATGGTACTGTTCCGTTTCAAATCCATGCACGCATTTCTAAAAGTCATACGGCACTTTTTCGCCATTTCGGACGGATGTTGCACCTTGCACCGTGGATGTTGCACCCTGTAGATATCGATTATTCGGACGGTCATAACTTCAGGCTCGTTTAGAGTTACAGGAGCCATAACCTGCCAAAACGAAGACCTCGACGAGTTCAACGGCTTTGACAGCTATCAGCCGTCAACGGATAGATTAATGCCCAAAAAGGACAACCCGAATCTCAATCGGGTCTCGTAAGCTTTTTACCCTTCGTTCTTTCGACACGTGGATTTTTACGGTAAAACGGGATTACGGTGGCTGGTCTTCGATTTACCATAACTGGAGAGTGGTGCACCATGGTATTGTTCCGTTTCAAATCCATGCACGCATTTCTAAAGGCCGTACGACACTGTTTCGCCATTTCGGACGGATGTTGCACCTTGCACCGTGGATGTTGCACCCTGCAGATATCGATTATTCGGACGGCCATAACTTCTGGCTCGTTTAGAGTTACGGGAGCCATAACCTGTCAAAACGAAGGCCTCGATGAGTTCTACGGCTTGGATAGCTTTCAGCCATCAACGAATAGATTAATGCCCAAAAAGGACAACATGAATCTCAATCGGGTCTCGTAACTTTTTTACCCTTCGTTTTTTCGACACATGGATTTTTACGGTAAAACGGGATTACCATGGCCCGTCTTCGACTTCCCATCACTGGAGAGTGGTGCACCATGGTACTGTTCCATTTCAAATCCATGCACGCATTTCTAAAAGTCGTACGACACTGTTTTGCCATTTCGGACGGATGTTGCACCTTGCACCGTGGGTGTTGCACCCTCTAGATATCGATTATTCAGACGGCCATAACTTCTGGCTCGTTTAGAGTTACGGGAGCCATAACCTGTCAAAACGAAGGCCTCGATGAGTTCTACGGCTTTGATAGCTTTCGGCCGTCAACGGATAGATTAATGCCCAAAAAGGACAACCCGAATCTCAATCGGGTCTCGTAAGTTTTTTACCCTTCGTTTTTTCGACACGTGGATTTTTACGATAAAACGGGATTACGGTGCCCCGTCTTCGACTTTCCATCGCTGAAGAGTGGTGGACTATGGTATTGTTCCTTTTCAAATCCATGCACGCATTTCTAAAGGCCGGACTGCACTGTTTCGCCATTTCGGACGGATGTTGCACCTTGCACCGTGGATGTTGCACCCTATAGATATTGATTATTCGGACGGCTATAACTTCTGGCTCGTTTAGAGTTACGGGAGCCATAACCTATCAAAACGAAGGCCTCGATGAGTTCTACGGCTTTGACAGCTTTCAGCCGTCGACGGATAGATTAATGCCGAAAAAGGACAACCCGAATCTCAATCGGCTCTCGCAAGTTTTTTACCCTTCGTTTTTTCGACACTTGGATTTTTACGGTAAAACGGGATTACGGTGGCCCGTCATCGACTTCCCATCGCTGGAGAGTGGTGCACCATGGTACTTTTCCATTTCAAATCCATGTACGCATTTCTAAAAGGCCGTACGGCGCTGTTTCGCCATTTCGGACGGATGTTGCACCTTGTACCGTGGATGTTGCACCCTGTAGCTATCGATTATTCGGACGCCCATAACTTCTGGCACGTTTAGAGTTACGGGAGCCATAACCTGTCAAAACGAAGGCCTCGATGAGTTTTACGGCTTTGACAGCTTTCAGCCGTCAACGGATAGATTAATGCCCAAAAAGGGCAACCCGAATCTCAATCGGGTCTCGTAAGTTTTTTACCCTTCGTTTTTTCGACACGTGGATTTTTACGGTAAAACGGGATTACCGTGGCCCGTCTTCGACTTCCCATCGCTGAAGAGTGATGCAGCATGGTACTGTTCCGTTTCAAATCCATGCACGCATTTCTAAAAGTCGTACGACACTGTTTCTCCATTTCGGACGGATGTTGCACCTTGCACCGTGGATGTTGCACACTATAGATATTGATTATTCGGACGGCCATAACTTCTGGCTTGTTTAGAGTTACGGGAGCCATAACCTGTCAAAACGAAGGCCTCGATGAGTTCTACGGCTTTGACCGCTTTCAGCCGTCAACGGATAGATTAATGCCCAAAAAGGGCAACCCGAATCTCAATCGGGTCTCGTAAGTTTTTTACCCTTCGTTTTTTCGACACGTTGATTTTTACGGTAAAACGGGATTACCGTGGCCCGTCTTCGACTTCCCATCGCTGTAGAGTGGTGCACCATGGTACTGTTCCGTTTCAAATCCATGCACACATTTTTAAAAGTCATACGGCACTGTTTCGCCATTTCGGACGGATGTTGCACCTTGCACCGTGGATGTTGCACCCTGTAGATATCGATTATTCGGATGGTCATAACTTCTGGCTCGTTTAGAGTTACAGGAGCCATAACCTGCCAAAACGAAGACCTCGATGAGTTCAACGGCTTTGACAGCTTTCAGCCGTCAACGGATAGATTAATGCCCAAAAAGGACAACCCAAATCTCAATCGGGTCTCGTAAGATTTTTAGGCTTCGTTTTTGCGACACGTGGATTTTTACGGTAAAACGGGATTACGGTGGCTGGTCTTCGATTTACCATCGCTGGAGAGTGGTGCACCATGGTACTGTTCCGTTTCAAATCCATGCACGCATTTCTAAAGGCCGTACGGCACTGTTTCGCTATTTCGGACGGATGTTGCACCTTGCACCGTGGATGTTGCACCCTGTAGATATCGATTATTCGGACGGCCATAACTTCTGGCTCGTTTAGAGTTATGGGAGCCATAACCTATCAAAACGAAGGTCTCGATGAGTTCTACGGCTTTGACGGCTTTCAGCCGTCAACGAATAGATTAATGCCCAAAAAGGACAACCCGAATCTCAATCGGGTCTCGTAAGTTTTTACCCTTCGTTTTTTTCGACACGTGGATTTTTACGGTAAAACGGGATTACCTTGGCCCATCTCCGATTTACCATCGCTGGAGAGCGGTGCACCATGGTACTGTTCCGTTTCAAATCCATGTACGCATTTCTAAAAGTCGTACGGCACTGTTTCGCCATTTCGGACGGATGTTGCACCTTGCACCGTGGATGTTGCACCCTGTGGATATCGATTATTCGGACGGCCATAACTTCTGGCTCGTTTAGAGTTACGGGAGCCATAACCTGTCAAAACGAAGGCCTCGATGAGTTCTACGGCTTTGGCAGCTTTCAGCCATCAACGGATAGATTAATGCCCAAAAAGGACATCCCGAATCTCAATCGGGTCTCGTAAGTTTTTTACCCTTCGTTTTTTCCACACGTGGATTTTTACGGTAAAACGGAATTATGGTGCACCGTCTTCGACTTTACACCGCTGAAGTGTGGTGCACCATGGTATTGTTCCGTTTCAAATCCATGCACGCATTTCTAAAGGCCGTACGGCACTGTTTCGCCATTTCGGACGGATGTTGCACCTTGCACCGTGGATGTTGCTCCCTGTAGATATCGATTATTCGGACGACCATAACTTCTGGCACGTTTAAAGTTACGGGAGCCATAACCTGTCAAAACGAAGACCTCGATGAGTTCTACGGCTTTGACAGCTTTCAGCCGTCAACTGATAGATTAATGCCCAAAAAGGACAACCCGAATCTCAATCGGGTCTCGTAAGTTTTTTACCCTTCGTTTTTTCGACACTTGGATTTTTACGGTAAAACGGGATTACCGTGGCCCGTCTTCGACTTCCCATCGCTGAAGAGTGATGCACCATGGTACTGTTCCGTTTCAAATCCATGCACGCATTTCTAAAAGTCGTACGGCACTGTTTCTCCATTTCGGACGGATGTTGCACCTTGCATCGTGGATGTTGCACCCTGTAGATATCGATTATTCGGACGACCATAACTTCTGGCTCGTTTAGAATTACGGGAGCCATAACCTGTCAAAACGAAGGCCTCGATGAGTTCTACGGCTTCGACAGCTTTCAGCCGTCAACGGATAGATTAATGCCCAAAAAGGGCAACCCGAATCTCAATCGGGTCTCGTAAGTTTTTTACCCTTCGTTTTTTCGACACGTGGATTTTTACGGTAAAACGGGATTACCGTGGCCCGTCTTCGACTTCCCATCGCTGAAGAGTGATGCAGCATGGTACTGTTCCGTTTCAAATCCATGCACGCATTTCTAAAAGTCGTACGACACTGTTTCTCCATTTCGGACGGATGTTGCACCTTGCACCGTGGATGTTGCACACTATAGATATTGATTATTCGGACGGCCATAACTTCTGGCTTGTTTAGAGTTACGGGAGCCATAACCTGTCACAACGAAGGCCTCGATGAGTTCTACGGCTTTGACCGCTTTCAGCCGTCAACGGATAGATTAATGCCCAAAAAGGGCAACCCGAATCTCAATCGGGTCTCGTAAGTTTTTTACCCTTCGTTTTTTCGACACGTTGATTTTTACGGTAAAACGGGATTACCGTGGCCCGTCTTCGACTTCCCATCGCTGTAGAGTGGTGCACCATGGTACTGTTCCGTTTCAAATCCATGCACACATTTCTAAAAGTCATACGGCACTGTTTCGCCATTTCGGACGGATGTTGCACCTTGCACCGTGGATGTTGCACCCTGTAGATATCGATTATTCGGATGGTCATAACTTCTGGCTCGTTTAGAGTTACAGGAGCCATAACCTGCCAAAACGAAGACCTCGATGAGTTCAACGGCTTTGACAGCTTTCAGCCGTCAACGGATAGATTAATGCCCAAAAAGGACAACCCAAATCTCAATCGGGTCTCGTAAGATTTTTAGGCTTCGTTTTTGCGACACGTGGATTTTTACGGTAAAACGGGATTACGGTGGCTGGTCTTCGATTTACCATCGCTGGAGAGTGGTGCACCATGGTACTGTTCCGTTTCAAATCCATGCACGCATTTCTAAAGGCCGTACGGCACTGTTTCGCTATTTCGGACGGATGTTGCACCTTGCACCGTGGATGTTGCACCCTGTAGATATCGATTATTCGGACGGCCATAACTTCTGGCTCGTTTAGAGTTATGGGAGCCATAACCTGTCAAAACGAAGGTCTCGATGAGTTCTACGGCTTTGACGGCTTTCAGCCGTCAACGAATAGATTAATGCCCACAAAGGACAACCCGAATCTCAATCGGGTCTCGTAAGTTTTTACCCTTCGTTTTTTTCGACACGTGGATTTTTACGGTAAAACGGGATTACCTTGGCACATCTCCGATTTACCATCGCTGGAGAGCGGTGCACCATGGTACTGTTCCATTTCAAATCCATGTACGCATTTCTAAAAGTCGTACGGCACTGTTTCGCCATTTCGGACGGATGTTGCACCTTGCACCGTGGATGTTGCACCCTGTGGATATCGATTATTCGGACGGCCATAACTTCTGGCTCGTTTAGAGTTACGGGAGCCATAACCTGTCAAAACGAAGGCCTCGATGAGTTCTACGGCTTTGGCAGCTTTCAGCCATCAACGGATAGATTAATGCCCAAAAAGGACAACCCGAATCTCAATCGGGTCTCGTAAATTTTTTACCCTTCGTTTTTTCCACACGTGGATTTTTACGGTAAAACGGAATTATGGTGCACCGTCTTCGACTTTACACCGCTGAAGTGTGGTGCACCATGGTATTGTTCCGTTTCAAATCCATGCACGCATTTCTAAAGGCCGTACGGCACTGTTTCGCCATTTCGGACGGATGTTGCACCTTGCACCGTGGATGTTGCTCCTTGTAGATATCGATTATTCGGACGACCATAACTTCTTGCACGTTTAGAGTTACGGGAGCCATAACCTGTCAAAACGAAGACCTCGATGAGTTCTACGGCTTTGACAGCTTTCAGCCGTCAACGGATAGATTAATGCCCAAAAAGGACAACCCGAATCTCAATCGGGTCTCGTAAGTTTTTTACCCTTCGTTTTTTCGACACTTGGATTTTTACGGTAAAACGGGATTACCGTGGCCCGTCTTCGACTTTCCATCGCTGAAGAGTGATGCACCATGGTACTGTTCCATTTCAAATCCATGCACGCATTTCTAAAAGTCGTACGGCACTGTTTCTCCATTTCGGTCGGATGTTGCACCTTGCACCGTGGATGTTGCACCCTGTAGATATCGATTATTCGGACGACCATAACTTCTGGCTCGTTTAGAGTTACGGGAGCCATAACCTGTCAAAACGAAGGCCTCGATGAGTTCTACGGCTTCGACAGCTTTCAGCCGTCAACGGATAGATTAATGCCCAAAAAGGGCAACCCGAATCTCAATCTGGTCTCGTAAGTTTTTTACCCTTCGTTTTTTCGACACGTGGATTTTTACGGTAAAACGGGATTACTGTGGCCCGTCTTCGACTTCCCATCACCGCAGAGTGGTGCACCATGGTACTGTTCCGTTTCAAATCCATGCATGCATTTCTAAAGTCGTACGGCACAGTTTCTCCATTTCGGACGGATGTTGCACCATGCACCGTGGATGTTGCACCCTGTAGATATCGATTATTCGGATGGTCATAACTTCTGGCTCGTTTAGAGTTACAGGAGCCATAACCTGCCAAAACGAAGACCTCGATGAGTTCAACGGCTTTGACAGCTTTCAGCCGTCAACGGATAGATTAATGCCCAAAAATGACAACCCAAATCTCAATCGGGTCTCGTAAGATTTTTAGGCTTCGTTTTTGCGACACGTGGATTTTTACGGTAAAACGGGATTACGGTGGCTGGTCTTCGATTTACCATCGCTGGAGAGTGGTGCACCATGGTACTGTTCCGTTTCAAATCCATGCACGCATTTCTAAAGGCCGTACGGCACTGTTTCGCTATTTCGGACGGATGTTGCACCTTGCACCGTGGATGTTGCACCCTGTAGATATCGATTATTCGGACGGCCATAACTTCTGGCTCGTTTAGAGTTATGGGAGCCATAACCTATCAAAACGAAGGTCTCGATGAGTTCTACGGCTTTGACGGCTTTCAGCCGTCAACGAATAGATTAATGCCCAAAAAGGACAACCCGAATCTCAATCGGGTCTCGTAAGTTTTTACCCTTCGTTTTTTTCGACACGTGGATTTTTACGGTAAAACGGGATTACCTTGGCCCATCTCCGATTTACCATCGCTGGAGAGCGGTGCACCATGGTACTGTTCCGTTTCAAATCCATGTACGCATTTCTAAAAGTCGTACGACACTGTTTCGCCATTTCGGACGGATGTTGCACCTTGCACCGTGGATGTTGCACCCTGTGGATATCGATTATTCGGACGGCCATAACTTCTGGCTCGTTTAGAGTTACGGGAGCCATAACCTGTCAAAACGAAGGCCTCGATGAGTTCTACGGCTTTGGCAGCTTTCAGCCATCAACGGATAGATTAATGCCCAAAAAGGACAACCCGAATCTCAATCGGGTCTCGTAAGTTTTTTACCCTTCGTTTTTTCCACACGTGGATTTTTACGGTAAAACGGAATTATGGTGCACCGTCTTCGACTTTACACCGCTGAAGTGTGGTGCACCATGGTATTGTTCCGTTTCAAATCCATGCACGCATTTCTAAAGGCCGTACGGCACTGTTTCGCCGATTCGGACGGATGTTGCACCTTGCACCGTGGATGTTGCTCCCTGTAGATATCGATTATTCGGACGACCATAACTTCTGGCACGTTTAAAGTTACGGGAGCCATAACCTGTCAAAACGAAGACCTCGATGAGTTCTACGGCTTTGACAGCTTTCAGCCGTCAACTGATAGATTAATGCCCAAAAAGGACAACCCGAATCTCAATCGGGTCTCGTAAGTTTTTTACCCTTCGTTTTTTCGACACTTGGATTTTTACGGTAAAACGGGATTACCGTGGCCCGTCTTCGACTTCCCATCGCTGAAGAGTGATGCACCATGGTACTGTTCCGTTTCAAATCCATGCACGCATTTCTAAAAGTCGTACGGCACTGTTTCTCCATTTCGGACGGATGTTGCACCTTGCACCGTGGATGTTGCACCCTGTAGATATCGATTATTCGGACGACCATAACTTCTGGCTCGTTTAGAATTACGGGAGCCATAACCTGTCAAAACGAAGGCCTCGATGAGTTCTACGGCTTCGACAGCTTTCAGCCGTCAACGGATAGATTAATGCCCAAAAAGGGCAACCCGAATCTCAATCGGGTCTCGTAAGTTTTTTACCCTTCGTTTTTTCGACACGTGGATTTTTACGGTAAAACGGGATTACCGTGGCCCGTCTTGGACTTCCCATCGCTGAAGAGTGATGCAGCATGGTACTGTTCCGTTTCAAATCCATGCACGCATTTCTAAAAGTCGTACGACACTGTTTCTCCATTTCGGACGGATGTTGCACCTTGCACCGTGGATGTTGCACCCTATAGATATGGATTATTCGGACGGCCATAACTTCTGGCTCGTTTAGACTTACAGGAGCCATAACCAGCCAAAACGAAGACCTCGATGAGTTCAACGGCTTTGACAGCTTTTAGCTGTCAACGGATAGATTAATGCCCAAAAAGGACAACCCAAATCTCAATCGGGTCTTGTAAGATTTTTACCCTTCGTTTTTGCGACACGCGGATTTTTACGGTAAAACGGGATTACGGTGGCTGGTCTTCGATTTACCATCGCTGGAGAGTGGTGCACCATGGTACTGTTCTGTTTCAAATCCATGCACGCATTTCTAAAGGCCATACGGCACTATTTCGCCATTTCGGACGGATGTTACACCTTGCACCGTGGATGTTGCACCCTGTAGATATCGATTATTCGGACGGCCATAACTTCTGGCTCGTTTAGAGTTACGGGAGCCCTAACCTATCAAAACGAAGGTCTCGATAAGTTCTACGGCTTTTACGGCTTTCAGCCGTCAACGGATAGATTAATGCCCAAAAAGGACAACCCGAATCTCAATCAGGTCTCGTAAGTTTTTACCCTTCGTTTTTTCGACACGTGGATTTTTACGGTAAAACGGGATTACCGTGGCCCATCTCCGATTTACCATCGCTGGAGTGCGGTGCACAATGGTACGGTTCCGTTTCAAATCCATGCACGCATTTCTAAAGTCGTACGGCACAGTTTCTCCATTTCGGACGGATGTTGCACCTTGCACCGTGGATGTTGCACCCTGTAGATATCGATTATTCGGACGGCCATAACTTCTGGCTCGTTTAGAGTTACGGGAGCCATAACCTGTAAAACCGAAGGCCTCGATGAGTTCTACAGCTTCGACAGCTTTCAGCCGTCAATGGATAGATTAATGCCCAAAAAGGACAACCCGAATCTCAATCGGGTCTCGTAAGTTTTTTACCCTTCGTTTTTTCGACACGTGGATTTTTTCGGTAAAACGGAATTATTGTGCCCCGTCTTCGACTTCCCACCGCTGAAGAGTGGTGCACCATATTATTGTTCCGTTTCAAATCCTTGCACGCATTTCTAAAGGCCGTACGTCACTGTTTCGCCATTTCGGACGGATGTTGCACCTTGCACCGTGGATGTTGCACCCTGTAGATATCGATTATTCGGACGGCCATAACTTCTGGCACGTTTAGAGTTACGGGAGCCATAACCTGTCAAAACGAAGGCCTCGATGAGTTCTACGGCTTTGACAGCTTTCAGCCGTCAACGGATAGATTAATGCCCGATTAGGACAACCCGAATCTCAATCGGATCTCGTAAGTTTTTTACCCTTCGTTTTTTCGACACGTGGATTTTTATGGTAAGACGGGATTATGGTGGCCCGCCTTCGACTTTCCATCGCTGGAGAGTGATGCAACATGGTACTGTTCCGTTTAAAATCCATGCACGCATTTCTAAAAGGCCGTACGACACATTTTCGCCATTTCGGACGGATGTTGCACCTTGCACCGTGGATGTTGCACCCTATAGATATCGATTATCCGGACGGCCATAACTTCTGGCTCGTTTAGATTATGGGAGCCATAACCTGTCAAAACGAAGGCCTCGATGAGTTCTACGGCTTTGACAGCTTTCAGCCGTCAATGGATAGATTAATGCCCAAAAAGGACAAGCCGAATCTCAATCGGGTTTCGTTTGTTTTTTACCCTTCGTTTTTTCGACACGTGGATTTTTATGGTAAAACGGGATTACGGTGGCCCGTCTTCGACTTTCCATCGCTGGAGAGTGGTGCACCATGGTACCGTTCCGTTTCAAATCCATGCACGCATTTCTAAAAGTCATACGGCACTGTTTCAACATTTCGGACGGATGTTGCACCTTGCACCGTGGATGCACCCTGTAGATATCAATTATTCGGACGGTCATAACTTCTGGCTCGTTTAGAGTTACGGCAGCCATAACCTGCCAAAACAAAGACCTCGATGAGTTCTACAGCTTTGACAGCTTTCAGCCGTCAACGGATAGATTAATGCCCAAAAAGGACAACCCAAATCTCAATCGGGTCTCGTAAGTTTTTTACCCTTCGTTTTTTCGACACGTGGATTTTTACGGTAAAACGGGATTACGGTGGCTGGTCTTCGATTTACCATCGCTGGAGGGTGGTGCACCATGGTACTGTTCTGTTTCAAATCCATGCACGCATTTCTAAAGGCCGTACGGCACTGTTTCGCCATTTCGGACGGATGTTGCACCTTGCACCGTGGATGTTGCACGCTGTAGATATCGATTATTCGGACGGCCATAACTTCTGGCTCGTTTAGAGTTACGGGAACCATAACCTGTCAAAATGAAGGCATCGATGAGATCTACGACTTTGACAGCTTTCAGCCGTCAACGGATAGATTAATGCCCAAAAAGGACAACCCGAATCTCAATCGGGTCTCGTATGTTTTTACCCTTCGTTTTTTCGACACGTGGATTTTTACAGTAAAACGAGATTACCGTGGCTCGTCTTCGACTTCCCATTGCTGAAGAGTAATGCACCATGGTACTGTTCCATTTCAAATCCATGCACGCATTTCTAAAAATCGTACGACACTATTTCTCCATTTCGGACGGATGTTGCACCTTGCACCGTGGAGAGTGGTGCACCATGGTATTGTTCCATTTCAAATCCATGCACGCATTTCTAAAGGCCGTACGGCACTGTTTCTCCATTTCGGACGGCTGTTGAACCTTGCACCGTGGATGTTGCACCCTGTAGATATCGATTATTTGGACGGCCATAACTTCTGGCTCGTTTAGAGTTACGGGAGCCATAACCTGTCAAAACGAAGGCCTCGATGAGTTTTACGGCTGTGACAGCTTTCAGCTGTCAACGGATAGATTAATACCCAAAAAGGACAACCCGAATCTCTATCGGGTCTCGTAATTTTTTACCCTTCGTTTTTTCGACACTTGGATTTTTACGGTAAAACGGGATTACGGTGGCCCGTCTTCGACTTTCCATCACTAGAGAGGGGTGCACCATGGTACTGTTCCGTTTCAAATCCATGCACGAATTTCTAAAAGGCCGTACGACACTATTTCGCCATTTCGGACGGATGTTGCACCTTGCACCGTGGATGTTGCACCCTGTAGATATCGATTATTCGGACGGCCATAACTTCTGGCTCGTTTAGAGTTACGGGAGCCATAACCTTTAAAAACGAAGGCCTCGATGAGTTCTACGGCTTCGACAGCTTTCAGCCGTCAACGGATAGATTAATGCCCAAAAAGGACAACCGAATCTCAATCGGGTCTCGTAAGTTTTTTACCCTTCGTTTTTTCGACACGTGGATTTTTACGGTAAAACGGGATTATGGTGCCCCGTCTTCGACTTCCAACCGCTGAAGAGTGGTGCACCATAGTATTGTTCCGTTTCAAATCCTTGCACGCATTTCTAAAGGCCGTACGTCACTGTTTCGCCATTTCGGACGGATGTTGCACCTTGCACCGTGGATGTTGCATCCTGTAGATATCGATTATTCGGACGGCCATAACTTCTGGCACGTTTAGAGTTACCGGAGCCATAACCTGTCAAAACGAAGGCCTCGATGAGTTCTACGGCTTTGACAGCTTTCAGCCGTCAACGGATAGATTAATGCCCAATTAGGACAACCCGAATCTCAATCGGGTCTCGTAAGTTTTTTACCCTTCGTTTTTTCGACACGTGGATTTTTACGGTAAAACGGGATTACCGTGGCCCGCCTTCGACTTCCCATCGCTGAAGAGTAGCACCATGGTACAGTTCCATTTCAAATCCATGCACGCATTTCTAGAAGTCATACGACACTGTTTCTCCATTTCGGACGGATGTTGCACCTTGCACCGTGGAGAGTGGTCTCGTAAGCTTTTTACCTGTCAAAATGAAGGCCTCGATGAGTTCTATGGATTTGACAGCTTTCAGCCGTCAACGGATAAATTAAGGCCCAAAAAGGACAACCCGAATCTCAATCGGGTCTCGTAAGTTTTTTACCCTTCGTTTTTGCGACACGTGGATTTTTATGGTAAAACGGGATTACGGTGGCCTGTCTTCGACTTTCCATCGCTGGAGAGTGATGCAACATGGTACTGTTCTGTTTCAAATCCATGCACGCATTTCTAAAAGGCCGTACGACACTGTTTCACAATTTCGGACGGATGTTGCACCTTGCACCATGGATGTTGCACCCTATAGATATCGATTATTCGGACGGCCATAACTTCTGGCTCGTTTAGATTACGGGAGCCATAACCTGTCAAAACGAAGGCCTCGATGAGTTCTACGGCTTTGACAGCTTCCAGCCGTCAATGGATAGATTAATGCCCAAAAAGGACAACCCGAATCTCAATCGGGTTTCGTTTGTTTTTTACCCTTCGTTTTTTCGACACGTGGATTTTTACGGTAAAACGGGATTACCGTGGCCCGTCTTCGACTTTCCATCGCTGGAGAGTGGTGCACCATGGTACCGTTCCGTTTCAAATCCATGCACGCATTTCTAAAAGTCATACGGCACTGTTTCAACATTTCGGACGGATGTTGCACCTTGCACAGTGGATGTTGCACCCTGTAGATATCAATTATTCGGACGGTCATAACTTCTGGCTCGTTTAGAGTTACGGCAGCCATAACCTGCCAAAACAAAGACCTCGATGAGTTCTACAGCTTTGACAGCTTTCAGCCATCAATGGATAGACTAATGCCCAAAAAGGACAACCCAAATCTCAATCGGGTCTCGTAAGTTTTTTACCCTTCGTTTTTTCGACACGTGGATTTTTACAGTAAAACGGGATTACGGTGGATGGTCTTCGATTTACCATCGCTGGAGGGTGGTGCACCATGGTACTGTTTTGTTTCAAATCCATGCACGCATTTCTAACGGCCGCACGGCACTGTTTCGCCATTTCGGACGGATGTTGCACCTTGCACCGTGGATGTTGCACCCTGTAGATATCAATTATTCGGACGGCCATAACTTCTGGCTCGCTTAGAGTTACGGGAGCCATAACCTTTCAAAACGAAGGCCTCGATGAGTTCTACGACTTTGACAGCTTTCAGCCGTCAACGGATAGATTAATGCCCAAAAAGGTCAACCCGAATCTCAATCGGGTCTCGTATGTTTTTACCCTTCGTTTTTTCGACACGTGGATTTTTACAGTAAAACGGGATTACCGTGGCCCGTCTTCGACTTCCCATTGCTGAAGAGTAATGCACCATGGTACTGTTCCATTTCAAATCCATGCACGCATTTCTAAAAGTCGTACGGCGCTGTTTCACCATTTCGGACGGATGTTGCACCTTGCACCGTTGAGAGTGGTGCACCATGGTATTGTTCCGTTTCAAATCCATGCACGCATTTCTAAAGGCCGTACGGCACTGTTTCTCCATTTCGGACGGATGTTGAACCTTGCACCGTGGATGTTGCACCCTGTAGATATCGATTATTCGGACGGCCATAACTTCTGGCTCGTTTAGATTTACGGGAGCCATAACCTCTCAAAACGAAGGCCTCGATGAGTTCTACGGCTGTGACAGCTTTCAGCCGTCAATGGATTGATTAATACCCAAAAAGGACAGCCCGAATCTCTATCGGGTCTCGTAAGTTTTTTACCCTTCGTTTTTTCGACACTTGGATTTTTACGGTAAAACGGGATTACGGTGGCCCGTCTTTGACTTCCCATCGCTGGAGAGGGGTGCACCATGGTACCGTTCCGTTTCAAATCCATGCACGCATTTCTAAAAGGCCGTACGACACTGTTTCGCCATTTCGGACGGATGTTGCACCTTGCACCGTGGATGTTGCACCCTGTAGATATCGATTATTCGGACGGCCATAACTTTTGGTTCGTTTAGAGTTACGGGAGCCATAACCTGTAAAAATGAAGGCCTCGATGAGTTTTACGGCTTTGACAGCTTTCAGCCGTCAATGGATAGATTGATGCCCAAAAAGGACAACCCGAATCTCAATCGAGTCTCGTGAGTTTTTTACCCTTCGTTTTTTCGACCCGTGGATTTTTACGATAAAGCGGGATTACGGTGCCCCGTCTTCGACTTCCCACCGCTGAAGAGTGGTGCACCATGGTATTGTTCCGTTTCAATTCCATGCACATATTTCTAAAGGCCGTACGGCACTATTTCGCCATTTCGGACGGATGTTGCACCTTGCACCGTGGATCTTGCACCCTATAGATTTCGATTATTCGGACGGCCATAACTTCTGGCATGTTTAGAGTTACGGGAGCCATAACCTTTCAAAACGAAGGCCTCGATGAGTTCTACGGCTTTGACAGCTTTCAGCCGTCAACGGATAGATTAATGCCCAAAAAGGACAACCCGAATCTCAATCAGGTCTCGTAAGTTTTTACCCTTCGTTTTTTCGACACGTGGATTTTTACGGTAAAACGGGATTACCGTGGCCCGTCTTCGACTTCCCATCACTGAAGAGTGATGCACCATGGTACTGTTCCATTTCAAATCCATGCACGCAGTTCTAAAAGTCGTACGGCACTGTTTCTCCATTTCAGACGGATGTTGCACCTTGCACCGTGGATGTTGCACCCTTTAGATATCGATTATTCGGGAGGCCATAACTTCTGGCTCGTTTAGAGTAACGGGAGCCATAACCTGTCAAAACGAAGGCCTCGATGAGTTCTACGGCTTTGACAGCTTTCAGCCGTCAACGGATAGATTAATGCCCAAAAAGGACAACCCGAATCTCAATCGGGTCTCGTAAGTTTTTTACCCTTCGTTTTTTCGACACGTGG
This sequence comes from Allium cepa, assembly GCA_030765085.1. NCBI lineage: Eukaryota > Viridiplantae > Streptophyta > Magnoliopsida > Asparagales > Amaryllidaceae > Allium > Allium cepa. The sequence goes on from CM060930.1 coordinate 250,837,969, forward strand.
ATTTTTACGGTAAAACGGGATTACCGTGGCCCGTCTTCGACTTTCCATCGCTGGAGAATGGTGCACCATGGTACTGTTCCGTTTCAAATCCATGCACGCATTTCTCAAAGTCATACGGCACTGTTTCGTCATTTCGGACGGATGTTGCACCTTGCACCGTGGATGTTGCACCCTATAGATATCGATTATTCGGACGGTCATAACTTCTGCCTCGTTTAGAGTCACGGGAGCGATAACCTGCCAAAACGAAGACCTCGATGAGTTCTACGGCTTTGACAGCTTTCAGCCGCCAACGGATAGATTAATGCCCAAAAAGGACAACCCAAATCTCAATCGGGTCTCGTAAGTTTTTTACCCTTTGTTTTTTCGACACGTGGATTTTTACGGTAAAACGGGATTACGGTGGCTGGACTTTGATTTACCATCGCTGGAGAGTGGTGCACCGTGCTACTGTTCCGTTTCAAATCCATGCATGCATTTCTAAAGGTCGTACGGCACTGTTTCGCCATTTCGGGCGGATGTTGCACCTTGCACCGTGGATGTTGCACCCTGTAGATATCGATTATTCGAACGGCCATAACTTCTGACTCGTTTAGAGTTAAGGGAGCCATAACCTGTCAAAATGAAGGCCTCGATGAGTTCTACGGCTTGGACAGCTTTCAACCGTCAACGGATAGATTAATGCCCAAAAAGGACAACCTGAATCTCAATCGGGTCTCGTAAGTTTTTTACCCTTCGTTTTTTCGACACGTGGATTTTTATGGTAAAACGGGATTACGGTGGCCTGTCTTCGACTTTCCATAGCTGGAGAGTGATGCACCATGGTACTGTTCCATTTCAAATCCATACACGCATTTCTAAAAGGCCGTACGACACTGTTTCTCCATTTCGGACGGATGTTGCTCCTTGCACCGTGGATGTTGCACCCTACAGATATCGATTATTCGGATGGCCATAACTTTTGGCTCATTTAGAGTTACGGGAGCCATAACCTGTCAAAACGAAGGCCTCGATGAGTTCTATGGCTTTGATAGCTTTGGGCCGTCAACGGATAGATTAATGCCCAAAAAGGACAACCCGAATCTCAATCGGGTTTGTTAGTTTTCTATCCTTCGTTTTTTCGACACGTGGATTTTTACGGTAAAACGGGATTACCGTGGCCTGTCTTCGACTTTCCATCGCTGGAGAGTGGTGCACCATGGTACCGTTCCGTTTAAAATCCATGCACGCATTTCTAAAAGTCATACGGCACTGTTTCGCCATTCCGGACGGATGTTGCACCATGCGCCGTGGATGTTGCACCCTGTAGATATCAATTATTCGGACGGTCATAACTTCTGGCTCGTTTAGAGTTACGGCAGCCATAACCTGCCAAAACAAAGACCTCGATGAGTTCTATAGTTTTGACAGCTTTCAGCCGTCAACGGATAGATTAATGCCCAAAATGGACAACCCAAATCTCAATCGGGTCTTGTAAGTTTTTTACCCTTCGTTTTTTCGACACGTGGATTTTTACGGTAAAACGGGATTACGGTGGCTGGTCTTTGATTTACCATCGCTGGAGAGTGGTGCACCATGGTGCTGTTCCGTTTCAAATCCATGCACGCATTTCCAAAGGCCGTACGGCACTGTTTCGCCATTTCGGACGGATGTTGCACCTTGCACCGTGGATGTTGCACCCTGTAGATATCGATTATTCGGACGGCCATAACTTCTGGCTCGTTTAGAGTTTCCCGAACGGTCGTCATTTGAAGTTGAGCGCTTGACCTTGAACGGTCACATTTCACCATAGATGACTCGATCCCGAACGATCGATACATGGATTTACGCACTTGACCGCGCACTGTCGCACTTTACCTCGAATGACTCGATCCCGAACGGTCGTCATTTGAAGTTGAGCGCTTGACCTTGAACGGTCACATTTCACCGAAGATGACTCGATCCCGAACGATCGACGCATGGATTTACGCGCTTGACCGCGCACGGTCGCACTTCACCTCAAATGACTCGACCGCGAACGGTCGTCATTTAAAGTTAGGCGCTTGACCATGAACAGCCGCGCTTCATCCCAAATAGCTCAATCCCGAACGGTCGTCATTTGGGGCCATATAAAACATCAAGCTCTTTACAGGTTGTCAACAGGATATGAACATCCAGCTCATGGCATTACAAAACACGCCTTCCTACCGCAAGGCATATTTTGGGGGGCAAAGTGTTATACCATTTTTTGGACAAAACTGGAATATCAATGTTGTGTGCGTTTCCACCACGACCGGAACAAGAAGAAGCAAGCAAGCCTATATAAGTCTGGGATTTCACTCATGATTCAAGTGCAAAGGTTCATTCAGTAAAGCAAGGCAAGAGTTCGTTCGACACTACACTCCCCGAGTTCATCCAGTAAAAAGAGTCATCCGGTACTTAAAACACCTCGGTTTCATCTGGGAGTTCAAGCGTATGAGTTCGTTCGGTATTCGAACTCCCCATGGTTCATTCGGCATTCTCAGATATTAAGGCTCATTCGGCATTCGGCATTCGGTATTCATGAAGGCTCATTCGGCATTCGGCATTCATGAAGGCTCATTCGGTAGTACCCACACCGAACCACACCATCTCCAAGTAATGCCGGTCCACAACATCTTTCCCCACATAGCCGAACCAACCTCACCTCCATCGAATCACCTCCACCGAATCACCTCTACCGAACAAGTTCCACCGAATCACCTCCACCGAACCATCCATCGCCGGTCCAAACTACAGCGGTCCAACACCACACCCTGCATAGCCGGATCAGAACCCACATCCACACTCCTACCACCAAACCACCTCACTGCCAGTACCACCGAACCAAGGCTTCTCCATCCCTCTATCCAAGCACGACCGAACCAAGCTCCGCCGAACCAGATGTGCCAGTCCAGATTGCATCAGCCCAGGCCCATCAGCAGCTATAAACATCCAAGACCCCTGCCCCCAGCCTCACTCTATAAATAGAGGGGCAGGGGTACAACAATTGCAGACAAGTTTGAGAGCTCAAGCACGGAAGGAACTTTCAAACAACTTTCAGTTACTTGTATGCAAAGCTTTGTACTTGTAATCTGAAAGAAAGAGGAGAATAACATATAAAGTGGACGTAGGCACGTTCTGGCCGAACCACTATAAATCTGTGTGTCTTTTATAGTTTAGTCCCTGCTTTTTATATATTTGCATAAATCACCTAAATCACTAAAAACAACATAAAATCGACTAGTTCACACGACTTTGGCTGTTTGTGGCCATTTTTTGCGCAAACAACAAGCAAACAAGTTCAAGGCAAAAAGGTTGAGATTAAAGTCCATTCGGCATTGAAAGCCTTTCAGTTCATTCGGTAAAACAAGGAGAGAGTTCGTCCGACACTACACTCCCCGAGCTCATTCGGTGATAATTCCATTCGGTATTCGAACGCATTATCTCATCCGGCATTCAACCCTCAGGCTCATTCGGTTCATCCGGTGAAATGTATAGCCTTCATTCGGCACAAAAGGTCCTGAGTACACTCGGTAGAACAAAGCAAAGGTTCATTCGGCAAGCAAAGGTATCACCTGGTTCGGCAAAGATAGGAATCTGGTTCAGCTAGAAACGTTTTAAGATCTCAATTCGGCAAGCAAGGGTCTTACTTGGTTCGGCAAAGATGGAAATTTGACTCGGCTTTTCCACTTGGTAGAAAATAGCAAAAGACACACTCCCCTACTTATAGACGAGGGCAGGATAACCGGACCAACCCGTTCGGCACTCACAGCCGAATGGAGCCAACCCAGATAAACAAAGTGCGACACATGAAGGCATGTGCCCCACTTTGGGGGGAAAATGTTGGGCGAATTCTCGCACCGATCCAAAAAGCTTCTCTAGCAACCACGGACGAACCAGGTGGCCACCGAACCAACACTCTCCATCCCACACCGAACCAACCCATCCAACCTCTGCCGAACCATGATCCACCGGACCACGTGCAGCCGAACCAACCCATCCTCCTCGTATCACCGAACCATGACCAACCGGACCACGTACAGCCGAACCAACCCATCCTCCTCGTATCACCGAACCAAATCCACAACCGGACCAAACCAACCTCCCCTTCATCTCACCACCGGACCAACATCCTACCGGACCAAAGCCACTCCAACCACGACCGAACCAAGCTTCGCCGAACCAGATATGACAGACCAGATTGCTTCAGCCCAGGCCCATCAGGAGCTATATACATCCAAGACCCCTGCCCCAACCTCACTCTATAAATAGAGGGGCATGGGTACAACAATGGCGGACAAGTTTGAGAGCTCAAGCAAGGAAGGAACTTTCAAACAAATTTCTTATACTTGAACTTAAAGCTTTGTACTTGTAATCTGAAAGAAAAAGGATAATAACATATAAAGTGGACGTAGGCACGTTCTGGCCGAACCACTATAAATCTATGTGTCTTTTACAGTTCAGTCCCTGCATTTTACATATTTGCATAAGTCACCCAAATCATAAAAACCACATAAAATCAACTAAATTATACGGATTGGAGGTGTTTGCCCATTTTTGCGCAAACATTTTTGGTGCTTTCACTGAGAAACGGCTTGGAACTCGAAGCTTCAGCTTCCCTCATTCAACCTTCTTTCCCAATAGCACCCTTCATTGCCTAGGAAACATGACTTCCAGGTCGAGAAAAGACGCCAACAGGGGAAAGAACGTTGCAACCAGCAGCGCTCTGGATCCAGCGAATCCAGATCAAGAGAACCAGCCCACTACGACAGCAGTGCCAAATGTAGATCAGGAAAATCCGACAGCCCCTGCCGCGGAACAACCGACAGCAATCACTAGGGCGGACCTAGACAGAGTTGTGGTTGAAGTAACTAACCGCTTCGCATCCCAACAAGAAGCTTTGGTAAACCGACTCATGTCACGCTTGAGGGATGCCGAAGAATCCAACCGCAACACTGAATCATGGGGTGAGTCTCAATCTGGAGGATCTCGGAGACAACAGAGGTCTTCCCTCTTCGAAGAAGCTATCAACAGGAACAACAATGATAAGGGCCGCGCCCGGACTCAGCCCGAACTCCGACTCGAGGAAGCGCTTGGAACCGAACCCAACGAGGGAGGCATCAGGCGAGGATCGGATGTAGCTGAGCCAGTCATGCCGCCTAATCAAAGAAACCCCGCTGAACGGAGCCGAGCTAGAACCCAGCCCGAAGTTGACCCTATGGAAATACTCGAAACAGAACCCCACAGGGGAAGATCGAGGCAGGGGCCAACTGTACCTGGTCCTAGCATGCATCCGAGCAGCCAAAGACAGCACTGGATAATGTCAGAAATGATAGACTATACAATCCCTACAGGCCATCTGGACGAGATCGATCCCGCAGGGAAGAACCAAGCTCATTTTTGTCCTCTCTAAATTTTGATGAAAGAATGGCACGATTATTCAGGGAACGCGTCCGACGGGAGCAAAGGGATCGAGGGATAGGCGCTAGGGTAACCAGCCCTTTCACCCGGGACATCAAAACTGCCATCACCCCTCGAGAATGGAAAATGCCAACGATGGAACCATACAAGGGAAATTCCGACCCCGTTGTACACCTGCAGAGATACACACATCATATGCTCATGAGTGGAGCAATGGAAGGGATGTTGTGTAAATGCTTTCCGCTATTCCTAGCAGACTTAGCTACCTCCTGGTTCTGCCATCTACCCCAAGGATCCATCAGCTCATGGGAGATGTTGAAAGAAAAGTTCATTAGCCAGTTCCGCATTCATGTGGAACAACCCAAGGATGCTTATTCTCTATCTATTGTCAAATAGAAATCCGGAGAGACACTGCAACGATATCTAACCCGGTTCAACGCCGCAGCAGCCGCAGTCCAAGATGCTGATGAGAAGCTCACCCTAATGGCCCTCTGTAGTGGTGTGCACCCAGATACCAAGTTTGCTAGAAGACTAACTAAAGAAAAACCAGCTACCTTGCCCGATTTCTTCCATGAAGCTGGGAAGTACATGAGACTCGAAGAGGCTGCCACTGAAAGGCAGACAGGACCACAGGCTAAGACGGCTCATGGAAACGCCCCCGCCGCATCGAAGGACATTCGGAGAAACGACTCCAGAGACAATGCAGGAGGAAAGAAGGGAGAAAAGCGCTTGTACCGACCAGGACCGAGATATGACGATTACACTCCCTTGAATGAAAGAGTCGAGAACATCTTCCTGGCCACCCAGGACGAACTTACATACAAGCGCCCCCCGTACAAGAAAGAGTCGGATCGCGCAATCCAGTCCGGAAAGTTCTGCCGTTTCCACGAGTCTCATGGGCACGATACCAATGAATGCCGCCATCTCCGAGACCTAATTGAAGAACACATCAGGAGAAGGAGGCTGGAACGCTATGTAAAGGGCCAGGATTGGACTCCAGCTCCCGCCAAGGAAAACCCAGGACAGCTCAACCCAGAGACAGGCAGAGGAAATCGCAACACCAGTGGTTCCAGCCAAGAGAAGATAGTGGTCCGTACAATATCTGGAGGGCCACACATCGCCGACAAGAGCTGGGCAGAAATGGAAAGATATGGAAACTCACTCAGAAGCAAGGGAGACTGCGTCAATTATGTTATGGAAGAACGCCACCCTAAGCGGAGGGAAAATAATGACATCGCATTCAGTGGGCGCAACCTAGAAGGTAGGCAATACCCTCATATGGATCCTATGGTCATCTCTGCCTGGTTCGGTCCAGCTAAAGTTTTTCGGATCCTAGTAGACACTGGAAGCTCAGTGAATATTCTATTCAAGCATGCTTTCGACAAAATGAAGCTGTCAATGAAGGACGTGTCTCCCTGCAACAAACCGCTACATGGTTTCACTGGAGAAGCAAAGATGCCCCTCGGACAATTGGATCTCTTTGTTGAATTGGGAAGTCATCCCCGCTCCGCCGTTCGAAAACAAACATTTGTGCTGATAGACAACCACTCGGCCCACAATGCCTTTTTGGGGAGACCAGCCTTGTCCGACTTCCAAATCGTCCTCGCCCCATGGTGCCTGAAGATGAAGTTCCCGACGGATGATGGAGTGGGAGAAGTAGAAGGAGATCAAGACACCGCTCGGGACTGCTATGTAACCGAACTTCGCAATAATCGCAGGAGAGATAAAGGGAAAAATGCAGAGACTATTCTTTGCATGAAAAGCTTGGAAGCATAGCAACTAAAGAAAGCCCCTCCTCTTCGGTATACCAGTGATCCTTTCAATGAATTAGACCCCAGGGACAAAGAGGAAGAGGCCACCACCGAGCCTGCAGAGGCTATGGAATTCGTATCTGTAGACAAATCGATCCCAGCAAACTGCTGAGAGTCGGATCTCAGTTAAAAAAAGAATTAAAGAATCAACTCATTGATTTTCTTCGCCACAACATGGATGTATTTGCATGGACGCACGCTGATATGACTGGAATCTCCCCAGACGTAGCATGCCACGCACTGAACATCGATCCTACCAAGGTACCGGTAAAGCAAAAGAAGAGAAGTATGGGGGCAGAACGATCAGCAGCCCTCGAGGAAGAAGTAAAGAACTTACTTGCCAATGACTTCATACGTGAAGCCATCTACTCGGAATGGATCGCCAACCCGGTACTAGTAAAGAAAGCTAATGGGAAGTGGCGAACGTGCATCGATTTCTCCAACTTAAATGACGCTTTCCCAAAAGACTGCTTCCCACTCCCTCGAATCGACCAACTCGTGGACAGCATTGCCGGACACGAACTTTTATCCTTTATGGACGCATATTCAGGGTATAACCAGATCCCTATGCACGCCCCCGATCAAGACCACACTAGCTTCATTACTGACCGAGGATTGTACTGCTACAAGGTAGTGCCGTTCGGACTTAAAAACGCCGGAGCTACTTATCAAGGCCTCGTCAACAAGATGTTTGCAGAACTAATAGGACGAACTATGGAAGTTTATGTGGATGACATGCTGGTAAAATCAAGGAAAGCCAACGACCATATAAACCATCTGGACGAGATGTTTCAAGTACTTCGCCAATATGGAATGAAGTTGAACCCTCTAAAGTGCTCCTTTGGAATATCATCGGGAAATTTCTTGGGATTCATCGTTCATGCCAGGGGGATTTAAGCAAACCTCGAACAAGTCCGTGCCTTGCAAGATATCAAGACACCATCCACTCGAAAAGAGATGCAAAGCCTAAACGGAAAAGTGGCCGCCCTAAGCCGGTTCATCTCTAAAGCAACTGACAAATGCATTCCTTTCTTCGAAGCCCTGAAGAAAGACAAAGGAAAATTCGAATGGACCGATGAGTGTTCAACAGCCTTCCTTAACCTAATCGAACACCTCCAGCAGCCACCAGTACTCTCAACTCCTAATGAAGGCGAAGAACTATACCTATACCTAGCCGTGTCACCACATGCCCTAAGCGCCCCTTTGGTAAGAGAAGAAAACCGCACACAACGGCCAGTATACTTCATAAGCAAAAGGTTCAGGGAGCAGAAGCCCGGTATCCCAAACTCGAGAAACTGGCGTACTGTTTACTAATCACATCAAGGAAGCTGCGACACTATTTCCAATCTCATCCCATCAGAGTCCTAACCGACCAACGATTGAGGCAAGTGCTCCATCGTCCTGACACCTCTGGACGACTGCTCAAGTGGTGCATCGAGTTAAACCAATATGATATCACCTACCATCCTCGCACTGCCATCAAGGGACAAGTCATAGCCGATTTCATCACCGAATTCGCTGTCAACGAAGGCAGGGAGCAGCCTGAAATAACAAAGGACATCAAGTGGAGTCTCTTTGTGGATGGAGCATCGAACGAACAAGGCTAGAGGGCAGGCGTTGTGATCATCACTCCCAGGGGAAGAAAGCTGCGTTATGCACTAAGGCTGGAATTCGCTGCCACCAACAACGATGCCGAATATGAAGCAGTAATAGCCGGATTAGAGCTCGCCCTGGAGATCGGAGTCGGTTCCTTATGTCTTCACAGTGATTCACAACTCATCGTAAATCAGATACTAGGGGAGTTCCAGACTCGAGGAGAGCGGCTCACGGCATATCTGAAAAAGACCAAGCGGCTGCTCAATCAATTAGAGCACTACTCGATCAAACACATTCCTCGAGAAGAAAATCAAGAGGCCGACGAGCTGGCAAAACAAGCTAGCATGGGAGTTGATACCACTTCTGGAGCGATAACTGTCTCAAGGCTACTAACCCCGAACTTCGAGCAAGTAAATCTGATAGCTGCAACCGAAAAAGAAACATGGATAACCCTTATCCGGGAATACTTACAAAATGGAACCCTACCCGACGGGCGAAATGAAATTAAGAAAATTCTAAGGAAAGCTTCCCGCTACACGATATAAGAAGGCATCCTCTATCGGCGCGGCTTCTCTAACCCCTTATTGAGGTGCGTTGCTGAAATAGAAGCCAAGGAAATTCTATCCAATATCCACCAGGGAAGTTGCGGAGACCATACCGAAGGGCAGACCCTAGCTAAGAAGATACTCCGATATGGGTATTTCTGGCCCACCTTGAACAAAGATGCTTTAGACTTCGTCATAAGATGCGACAGATGTCAGAAATTTGCTAAGATTCCTCGACTACCAACCAATGAAATTACTCAAATGACCAGCCCTTGGCCCTTTACAGTGTGGGGAATTGACTTAATTGGCGAACTGCCAGCAGGCCGAGGCGGAGCCAAATATGCTATAGTGGCGGTCGACTATTTCACCAAATGGGTGGAGGCGGAACCACTAAATAAAATATCTTCGACAAAAGTTGTCAACTTCTTGTTCAAAAATATTCTGTGCAGGTACGGAGTCCCACTCAAGATCATATCAGACAACGGACTTCAATTTGACAGCGAAGAATTCGCCGATTGGTGCCAAGAGCACGGAATTCACAAATGCTTCTAATTTGTAGCTTATCCTCAAGCAAACGTCCAAGTCAAAGCTGTCAACAAAATCCTCAAGACTCTAATCAAGAAGAAGCTCGAAAAGTCAAAAGGCGCTTGGGTGGACGAACTTCCTACAGCACTTTGGGCCTATCGCACATCTTTCAGAACATCAACATGGCATACTCCTTTCTCTTTGGCATACGGATCAGAGGCAATGCTCCCAGTTGAGACTATTGTGCCTTCCCACCGTAGGATCCACTACAACCCAGAAGAAAACGAAGAACTCCTCCACATGTCTTTGGATCTAATTGAGGAGAGAAGGAATGATGCAGCACTCAAAGAAGCAGCTCACAGACAAAAAGTGGCAGCACTATACAACTCCAAAGTCAAACATCGCAGCTTACGAGAAGGAGATGTTGTCCTTAAGCGAATCTTTCCGCGCCTAGGAGCGCTGGATCCAATCTGGGACGGACCATATGTAATTCATAAAGATCTCCACAACGGAGCTTACATTTTTTTAACAGTGGACGGAGAGGTGTTCCAGAGGGCATGGAACATCCGACACCTCCATCGATACTTTTCTTAACTTGTACTGCCCATATGAAGTGAATTAACAAAGAGAATCAGTGGACGTAGGCATTTTCGTGCCGAACCACTTTAAAAAACTTGGCTCTTGTTAACTTGTTCCTTTATCTCTTGGCTACTTGTTAAGCTTTATCCTTTAATGTTGAACAAAATCCTTTGCAGATGACATTTCAATTCAGAGCTTCACAACACAACTCCACCTGGACAAAATCTAACAGGTACGCTGCGATCCTATGCCCTCGCCAATGAGACACTTTGCTCCGGTATCCCTCTACCGCGAGTTAACTCATTATTTGCCTCGGCTCTTAAAGCCCGCTGTAATAAGCCGAGTATAAGCCACAGAGAAGGCCGATTATGCCATGGCAGCTCATTACAGCGATTCGGCTCGCCGGCAGCTGTGAACCGATCATAAGCCCCAACATAAGGTATGGCCAGCCAGGGGCAGTTCACAGTTGACGATCGGCCCCCACGCTAGCCGGCCACAGTAAATCGAATAATACCCACGATTACGGGCCATAATGGCTCGGGTAGTTACTGTGCGCGATCGGCTCCGATGTGTCTTAAGTGCGGCCGTGGTAAGAAAGAAAACTCCCCGCTGAGGCGTAAGATGGGTGACAAATGTCTCCAGGACCCACAGCTAGGGAAAGTGACTACAAAACCCGTTTGCCACGAACTTAAGCACATCGACGGCCTTCCGTGACTGGAAGTTTCTATATTTCCATTTCATTTAAAACTTTTCTCCTATCCTCCGTAACGGTGCTCGAAAGCACAGGACATGAAATAGGGAACGCTCGCTAATGGGAACAGAAACTTACAACCGGATAACGAGACATTCATCAGCATTCCGTGCTTAGTCTTGCAGGGCGCACAAAGTTGTCGTCCACAGCCGAAACATGAAGGGCGGTACCTTCCACTTTTATACATTAATGCATAGCTGCAATTCATATTCATACATCACACTAACATTGCAAAACATGAAATTATATTACAAGCAGAAACTTAGCGTCAAATACAATCAAATCACAGGCGTATGCATGGTTATATTTCTTATACAACACATCAAAAGCAATGACATCATTCAAAATATAACAAAATCAGCTCGTGTTATAAAATTACGAAGAGTCGTTCACTGACATAATTACAATCCGAAAATACACTAATGTTTTTGACTAAGTATAAACAGGAAAGTCATGAAAACCAAAAACTATACGGATCAGATCAAGTAGTCGACTTCATCAGTGCTCCACCCCCAACTCACTAGCTCTCAGAATCTACTTGACAGCGGGATCGGAGCTCCTAGCATGTTGACCAGAAGTCCCACCTGTCCAATTCAGAGAAAGTGTCCATTAAAACCAGCGACGAACGATCAAGTTATAGAAAGCCAAAAAGAGAAAACTCACCAACACCTGCTTCTTGGTCCTCATCCCCCAACTGCACACCGACTTCCTCCGCAGCGAGTAGCCGCATCCCCTCCTTCACCGCTACCTTCTCCTCCTTTGAAAACTAGGCAGTAACCATATCCATACTGAATGCCGCTCCACCTTCCTTCTCTGCATCGGCCCTGGCCTCCTTCAAAGTCCGGAGATATATCCTGGCCATGATCCGGGGATAGTCATCCATCCAGGATAGATTACCCTGCTTCCAGGTACGGAAGTACATGTCCTGTAGCATCTCATCCATCATCCCCTCATTCTCCTCAAACTCCCTCACCCGGGCCTCGGAGGACCGTAACTTAGCGATGGCGACATCCCTCTCCCGCCGGTATCTCGAGCACTAAGCCTGAAGGGATCTCCTCATCTCCTCCATCTCTTCCTTCAACTTGGCTTGAGCAAGTTCTGCAGCTTCGAGCCTCCCAGATATTTCTTCAACCTACTCAAGATCCGCCCTCCTAACCTCATCAACCGTGGTAATGGCCATGTCAATGCGCTTCTTGCAAGCGGCCTCCTTTTTCCGCAACTCGACTCTGCTAGCCTCCTCCATGGTCTTCTTCAGTCGTCGGGAGTCGGCTTCATGCTGCAAAATTTGAATAGCCTGGTCGGCAAGTTGCTTGGCCTGATCAGCGACCACTAACTGCAGCCTTATATTGGCACTCCCTATCTCCTCCTCGGCCTTGGCCAATCGAGCGTGATGTTCCACTAACTTCTTGGCCTCCTTCGCGACCCGGTCAATGTTGGCCTTGGCTTCGTCCCCTATAGCAGCTATCCGAGTAGTGAGCAGATCCAGATCCAGGGACTTAGCCTCATCAAGAACCCGAACCATGGGATTGCGGGGGAGAAGATGCTCGCCCGTGGCCTCGTCAAATAAGATATCCTGAGAGCTGGGGTCCAAATCCGGGTGGCCGGCAAAGGGATTGTGAGGCACGTCGGGACGTTTTATTCGGATGACGGTAGGATTTTCAGACGGATGCGGGGAGGGAATATACTCAGTGTCTTCCCCCGTAATATCATGAATAGGTTGAGGTGGAAGCTGCGGACCGGGTGAAGATTCAAATAAGGAGCGACTCCTCTTCTTTTTCTGAATACTCTCTTCAATGACCCCAAGAAGAGGACGATAGCTAACTACGTCTCCTGGACGACTAGTGGGAGGCTTAGGCTTGGCAGAAGCTCTAAGTAACTTGTATTGTTCCAGGCGGTGTCGAACGTCTGAAGTTTTGGCCACCTCGCCTGCCCCTGTAATAAAGAACAAGTGTTACCAACATACAAGGGTCCATAATTCAAGAAATATGTTAACTTAAAAAGAATGAGAAGGCACGTCTGTTATACAAACCCTGCAGAGAAGGAGAATACTGCTATAAGTCCTGAATCTCAGTCCAGGGCGGAAGCGAACCATAAAATATTCCCAAGTCCCTATCATAAATGGAATCTGCAGAAGTCAAGAGTTCACCTTGAATCGCTGGAGCCACCTCAGCTGAAGAACTCTTAGGGAATGGGTCGACGCCAGCCCCAGCCTTGTCAACCTCCTTTGCCTTCCTCACCGAGGCTGATCCTTCCTCCAACCCTTCAAAAGCCTGGCGGAAGGCATCATCCGTCCACTCCTAGATCTCCCCTGCCTGCTCAGAAGACAAAGCCCCGGCACGACTACCACCCTGTCCTTCACCTTCTCCATCTCCTCCGCTCTCCTCTTCGTCTCTTTCCTCCGCTCCACCTTCCTCCTCCGGAATATCTGGACATGTACTGGGAGAGGCTCCATAAGACTTCTTAAGCTTCGTTCCCCCAACGGCTGGAGGTACCGAGAATGGTCTCTTCTTGCTACTCTTCGTAGTAGCCCCATCCTTAGCTTTAGCAGCCCTCTCCTCGGCTGTATCTCTCTGTTTAACCACAGATTGATGTGGCAGAATCAAGTTATACTCCAGGAGAGTGGCGTTCCTGATCAGGTAAGAGGCCGACCTATCCCTTCCCGAAATGGCCTTTATTTCAGCAGCCATCCGCGCCAAGGAATCATTCTCCACAACCGCAAAGCCACCTGTTGCTAGCAAGAAATAAAATCATATAAGAAGAAGCATTGTGATCGGGACAAGGAAAATATAAATGAAGTTCAGCCTACAGCCGGAAGTGAAGAGGCGGAAAGAAACAGGGTCATCCCTAATGAAAAACCATTCCTTCTTGAACATACTAAGCTTCGAGTACAAATCCAGAACAGGCTTGAAGGGCACGGCCGCTTCCAAACTGATATATGGGACCCCTTCTTGTAGCCTCTCAAGTTGTATAGATACCGGATCTCCCGGTTGGAAGGGGGACACCCATATTTCCTCTGAAAGATGACGAAAAGGCTCGCCAGAATGGCGTAGGAGTTAGGATGAAGCTGTAATGGAGCCACCTTCAGATATGTGATAAAGCTAACTATCCAGGCGTTGAGAGGCGGGATAGCACCACACATGCAATGATATCTGCTGTAAGCAAAGTAGCCTTCGGGGGGGTCATACGGCATCACTCCTTCCCCCCCAATAGCATGCGCGCTCTATCCATTCCGAAGGAACGAGATATAACATCGAGTTGCTCCTCCTTCAGGGAGCTAGGAAAGCAATCGGGAGGGGAGACCAGGAGTTCCTGGGGACTGTACCCATCCACTAACGACCTCGGGGCAGGTCCATGTTGCACCGATCCTGGCTGGGCTGGGGGCACGGAGGAGGACTCTCCTTCGCCCCTGGACTTCCGTTTATCTGATCGAGTTTCTGCTTTGCGAGACATTATCTGCAAATACCAGAAAAACTAGTTAGAACAAGAAATATGGAAGTACAAGCAAACAAGTTCAAGGCACAAAGGTTGAGATTAAAGTCCATTCGGCATTGAAAGCCTTTCAGTTCATTCGGTAAAACAAGGAGAGAGTTCGTCCGGCACTACACTCCCCGAGCTCATCCGGTGATAATTCCATTCGGTATTCGAATGCATTATCTCATACGGCATTCAACCCTCAGGCTCATTCGGTTCATCCGATAAAATGTATAGCCTTCATTCGGCACACAAGGTCCCGAGTACATTCGGTAGAACAAAACAAAGGTTCATTCGGCAAGCAAAGGTCTCACCTGGTTCGGCAAAGATAGGAATCTGGTTCGGCTAGAAACGTTTTAAGATTTCAATTCGGCACGCAAGGGTCTTACTTGGTTCGGCAAAGATGGAAATTTGACTAGGCTTTTCCACTTGGTAGAAAATAGCAAAAGACACACGCCCCTACTTATAGACGAGGAAAGGATAACCGGACCAACCCGTTCGGCACTCACAACCGAATGGAGCCAACCAAGATAAACAAAGTGCGACACATGAAGGCATGTGCCCCACTTTGGGGGCAAATGTTGGGCGAATTCTCGCCACCGATCCAAAAAGCTTCTCTAGCAACCACGCCCGAACCAGGTGGCCACCGAACCAACACTCTCCATCCCACACCGAACCAACCCATCCAACCTCTGTCGAACCATGATCCACCGGACCACGTACAGCCGAACCAATCCATCCCCCTCGTATCACCGAACCATGACCCACCGGACCACGTACAACCGAACCAACCCATCCTCCTCGTATCACTGAACCAAATCCACAACCGGACCAAAACCAACCTCCCCTTCATCTCACCACCGGACCAACATCCTACCGGACCAAAGCCACTCCAACCACGATCGAACCAAGCTTCGCCGAACCAGATATGCCAGACCAGATTGCTTCAGCCCAGGCCCATCAGCAGCTATATACATTCAAAACCCCTGCCCCCAACCTCACTCTATAAACAGAGGGGCAGGGGTACAACAATGGCGGACAAGTTTGAGAGCTTAAGCAAGAAAGGAACTTTCAAACAACTTTCTTAAACTTGTACTTAAAGTTTTGTACTTGTAATCTGAAAGAAAAAGGATAATAACATATAAAGTGGACGTAGGCACGTTCTGGCCGAACCACTATAAATCTGTGTGTCTTTTACAGTTCAGTCCCTGCATTTTACATATTTGCATAAGTCACCCAAATCATTAAAAACCACATAAAATCAACTAAATTATACGGATTGGAGGTGTTTGCCCATTTTTCGCACAAACAAGTACCATGGTGCACAACTCTCCAACGATGGTAAATCGAAGGTTAGCCACGGTAATCCCGTTTTACCGTAAAAATCCACGTGTCGAAAAAACGAAGGGTAAAAAACTTACGAGACCCGATTGAGATTCGGGTTGTCCTATTTGGGCATTAATCTATCCATTGACGGTTAAAAGCTGTCAAACCCGTAGAACTCATCGAGGCCTTCGTTTTGACAGGTTATGTCTCCCGTAACTCTAAACGAGCCAGAAGTTATGGCCGTTTGAATAATCGATATCTACAGGGTGCAACATCCACGGTGCAAGGTGCAACATCCGTCCGAAATGGCGAAACAGTGCCTTACGACTTTTAGAAATGCGTGTATGGATTTGAAACGGAACACTACCATGGTGCACCACTCTCCAGTGATGGGAAGTCGAAGACGGGCCACCGTAATCCCGTTTTACCGTAAAATTCCACGTGTCGAAAAAACGAAGGGTGAAAAATTACGAGACCCGATTGAGATTCGGGTTGTCCTTTTTGGGCATTAATCTATCCGTTGATGGCTGAAAGCTTTCAAAGCCGTAGAACTCATTGAGGCCTTCGTTTTGACAGGTTATGGCTCCCGTAACTCTAAACGAGCCAGAAGTTATGGCCGTCCGAATAATCGATATCTACACGGTGCAACATCCACGGTGCAAGGTGCAACATCCGTCCGAAATGGCGAAACAGTGCCATACGACTTTTAGAAATGCGTGCATGGATTTGAAACGGAACAGTGCCATGGTGCACCACTCTTCAGCGATGGTAAATCGAAGACCAGCCACCGTAATCCCGTTTTACCGTAAAAATCCACGTGTCGAAAAAACGAAGGGTAAAAACTTACAATACCCGATTGAGATTCGGGTTGTCCTTTTTGGGCATTAATCTATCCGTTGACGGCTGAAAGCTGTCAAAGCCAAAGAACTCATCGAGGCCTTCGTTTTGACAGGTTATGGCTTTTGTAACTCTAAACGAGCCAGAAGTTATGGCCGTCCGAATAATCGATATCTACAGGGTGCAACATCCACGGTGCAAGGTGCAACATCCGTCCGAAATGTCAAAACAGTGCCGTACGACTTTTAGAATTGCGTGCATGGATTTGAAACGGAACACTACCATGGTGCACCACTCTCCAACGATGGTAAATCGATGACCAGCCACTGTAATCCCGTTTTACCGTAAAAATCCACGTGTCGAAAAAACGTAGGGTAAAAAACTTACGAGACCCGATTGAGATTCGGGTTGTCCTTTTTGGGCATTAATCTATCCGTTGACGGCTGAAAGCTATCAAAGCCGCTGAAATCATCGAGGCCTTCGTTTTGACAGGTTATGGCTCCCGTAACTCTAAACGAGCCAGAAGTTATGGCCGTCCGAATAATCGATATCCACAGGGTGCAACATCCACGGTGCAAGGTGCAACATCCGTCCGAAATGGCGAAACAGTGGCGTATGACTTTTAGAAATTCGTGCATGGATTTGAAACGGAACAGTAGCATGGTGCACCACTCTCCAGCGATGGTATATCGAAGACCAGCCACCGTAATCCCGTTTTACCGTAAAATTCCGCGTGTCGAAAAGACGAAGGGTAAAAAAGTTACGAGACCCGATTGAGATTCGGGTTGTCCTTTTTGGGCATTAATCTATCCGTTGACGGCTGAAAGCTTTCAAAGCTGTAGAACTCATCGAGGCCTTCGTTTTGACAGGTGATGGCTCCCGTAACTCTAAACGAGCCGGAAGTTATGGCCGTCCGAATAATCGATATCTACAGGGTGCAACATCCACGGTGCAAGGTGCAACATCCGTCCGAAATGGCGATACATTGCCGTACAACTTTTACAAATGCGTGCATGGATTTGAATTGGAACAGTGCCATGGTGCACCACTCTCCAGCGATGGTAAATCGAAGACCAGCCACCGCAATTCCGTTTTACCGTAAAAATCCACGTGTCGAAAAACAGAAGGGTAAAAAACTTACGAGACCCGATTGAGATTCTGGTTGTCCTTTTTGGGCATTAATCTATCCGTTGATGGCAGAAAGCCATCGATGCCATAGAACTCATCGAGGCCTTCGTTTTGACAGGTTATGGCTCCCGTAACTCTAAACGAGCCAAAAGTTATGGCCGTCCGAATAATCGATATCTACAGGGTGCAACATCCACGGTGCAAGGTGCAATATCCGTCCGAAATGGCGAAACAGTGCCTTACGACTTTTAGAAATGCGTGCATGAATTTGAAACGGAACAGTACCTTGGTGCACCACTCTCTAGCGATCGGAAGTCGAAGACGGGCAACGGTAATCCTGTTTTACCGTAAAAATCCACGTGTCGAAAAAACAAAGGGTAAAAAACTTACGAGACCCGATTGAGATTCGGGTTGTCCTTTTTGGGCATTAATCTATCTGTTGATGGCTGAAAGCTGTCAAAGTCGTAGAACTCATCGAGGCCTTCATTTTGACAGGTTGTGGCTCCCGTAACTCTAAACGTACCAGAAGTTATGGCCGTTTGAATAATCGATATCTACAGGGTGCAACATCCACAGTGCAAGGGGCAACATCCATCCGAAATGGTGAAACAGTGCCGTACGACCGTTAGAAATGCGTGCATGGATTTGAAATGGAACAGTACCATGGTGCACCACTCTCCGGCAGTGGGAAGTCAAAGACGGCCCACGGTAATCCCGTTTTACCGTAAAAAACCACGTGTCGAAAAAACGAAGGGTAAAAAACTTACGAGACCCGATTGAGATTCGGGTTGTCCTTTTTGAGCATTAATCTATCCGTTGATGGCTGAAAGCTGTCAAAGCCGTAGAACTCATCGTGTCCTTCGTTTTGACAGGTTATGGCTCCCGTAACTCTAAAAGAGCCAGAAGTTATGGCCGTCCGAATAATCGATATCTACAGGGTGAAACATCCACGGTGAAAGGTGCAACATCTGTCCGAAATGGAGAAACAGTGTCGTACGACTTTTAGAAATACGTCCATGGACTTGAAACGAAATAGTACCATGGTGTACCACTCTCCAGCGATGGTAAATCGAAGACCAGCCACCGTAATCCTGTTTTACCGTAAAAATCCACGTGTCGAAAAAACGAGGGGTAAAAAACTTACGAGACCCGATTGAGTTCCGGGTTCTCCTTTTTGGGCATTAATCTATCCGTTGACGGCTGAAAGCCGTCAAAGCCGTAGAACTCATCGAGGCCTTCGTTTTGACAGGTTATGGCTCCCGTAACTCTAAACGAGCCAGAAGTTATGGCCGTCCGAATAATCGATATCTACAGGGTGCAACATCCACGGTGCAAGGTGCAACATCCGTTCGAAATGGCGAAACAGTGCCGTACGACTTTTAGAAATGCATGCATGGATTTGAAACGGAATTGTACCATGGTGCACCACTCTCCAGCGATTGTAAATCGAAGGCCAGCCATGGTAATCCCGTTTTACCGTAAAAATCCACGTGTCAAAAAAACGAAGGGTAAAAAACTTACGAGACCCGATTGAGATTCGGGTTGTCCTTTTTGTGCATTAATCTATCCGTTGACGGCTGAAAGCTGTTAAACCCGTAGAACTCATCGAGGCCTTCGTTTTGACAGGTTATGGCTCCCGTAACTCTAACTGAGCCAGAAGTTAAGGCCGTTTGAATAATCGATATCTACAGGGTGCAACATCCACGGTGCAAGGTGCAACATCCGTCCGAAATGGCGAAACAGTGCCGTACAACTTTTTGAAATGTGTGCATTGATTTGAAATGGAACAGTACCATGGTGCACCACTCTCTAGCGATGGTACATCGAAGACCAGCCACCGTAATCCCGTTTTACCGTAAAATTCCACGTGTCGAAAAAACGAAGGGTAAAAAACTTACGAGACCCGATTGAGATTCGGGTTGTCCTTTTTGGGTATTAATCTATCCGTTGACGGATGAAAGCTTTCAAAGTTGTAGAACTCATCGAGGCCTTCGTTTTGACAAGTTATGGCTCCCGTAATTCTAAACGAGCCAGAAGTTATAGCCGTCCGAATAATCGATATCTACAGGGTGCAACATCCACGGTGCAAGGTGCAACATCCGTCTGAAATGGCGAAACAGTGTCGTACGAATTTTAGAAATGCGTGAATGGATTTGAAACGGAACAGTGCCATGGCGCACCACTCTCCAGCGATGGTAAATTGAAGACCAGCCACCGTAATCCCGTTTTACCGTAAAAATCCTCGTGCCGAAAAACGAAGGGTAAAAAACTTACGAGACCCGATTGAGATTCGGGTTGTCCTTTTTGGGTATTAATCTATCCGTTGACGGCTGAAAGCTGTCAAAGCCGTAGAACTCATCGAGGCCTTCTTTTTACAGGTTATGGCTTTTGTAACTCTAAACGAGCCAGAAGTTATGGCCGTCCGAATAGTCGATATCTACAGGGTGCAACATCCACGGTGCAAGGTGCAACATCCGTCCGAAATGGCAAAACAGTGCCGTACGACTTTTAGAAATGCGTGCATGGATTTGAAACGGAATAGTACCATGGTCCACCACTCTCCAACGATCGTAAATCGAAGACCAGCTACCGTAATCCCGTTTTACCATAAAAATCCACGTGTCAAAAAAACGTAGGGTAAAAAACTTACGAGACCCGATTGAGATTCGGGTTGTCCTTTTTGGGCACTAATCTATCCGTTGACGGCTGAAAGCTATCAAAGCCGTTGAACTCATCGAGGCCTTCGTTTTGACAGATTACGGCTCCCGTAACTCTAAACGAGCCAGAAGTTATGGCCGTCCGAATAATCGATATCTACAGGGTGCAACATCCACGGTGCAAGGTGCAACATCCGTCCGAAATGGCGAAACAGTGCCGTACGACTTTTAGAAATGCGTGCATGGTTTTGAAACAGAACAGCACCATGGTGAACCACTCTCCAGCGATGGTAAATCGAAGACCAACCACCGTAATCCCGTTTTACCGTAAAATTTCGCGTGTCGAAAAAACGAAGGGTAAAAAACTTACGAGACCCGATTGAGATTCGGGTTGTCCTTTTTGGGCATTAATCTATCCATTGACGGCTGAAAGCTTTCAAAGCCGTAGAACTCATCGAGGCCTTCGTTTTGACTGGTTATCGCTCCCGTAACTCTAAACGAGCCAGAAGTTATGGCCGTCCGAATAATCGATATCTACAGGGTGCAACATCCACAGTGCTAGGTGCAACATCCGTCCGAAATGGAGAAACAGTGTCGTACGACTTTTAGAAATGCGTGCATGGATTTGAAACGGAACAGTGCCATGTTGCACCACTCTCCAACGATGGTAAATCGAAGACCAGCCACCGTGATCCCGTTTTACCGTAAAAATCCACGTTTCGAAAAAACGTAGGGTAAATAACTTACGAGACCCAATTGCGATTTGGGTTGTCATTTTTGGGCATTAATCTATCCATTGATGGCTGAAAGCTATCAAAGCCGTTGAACTCATCGAGGCCTTCATTTTGACAGGTTTTGGCTCCCGTAACTCTAAACGAGCCAGAAATTATGGCCGTCCGAATAATCGATATCTACAGGGTGCAACATCCACGGTGCAAGGTGCAACATCCGTCCGAAATGGCGATACATTGCCGTACAACTTTTACAAATGCGTGCATGGATTTGAAACGGAACAGTACCATGGTGCACCACTCTCCGGCGGTGGGAAGTCAAAGACGGCCCACGGTAATCCCGTTTTACCGTAAAAATCCACGTGTCGAAAAAACGAAGGGTAAAAAACTTACGAGACGCGATTGAGATTCGGGTTGTCCTTTTTGGGCATTAATCTATCCGTTGATGGCTGAAAGCTGTCAAAGCCGTAGAACTCATCGTGGCCTTCGTTTTGACAGGTTATGGCTCCCGTAACTCTAAACGAGCCAGAAGTTATGGCCGTCCGAATAATCGATATCTACAGGGTGAAACATCCACGGTGAAAGGTGCAACATCTGTCTGAAATGGAGAAACAGTGTCGTACGACTTTTAGAAATACGTGCATGGATTTGAAACGAAATAGTACCATGGTGCACCACTCTCCAGCGATGGTAAATCGAAGACCAGCCACCGTAATCCTGTTTTATCGTAAAAATCCACGTGTCGAAAAAACGAAGGGTAAAAAACTTACGAGACCCGATTGAGTTTCGGGTTCTCCTTTTTGGGCATTAATCTATCCGTTGACCGCTAAAAGCCATCAAAGCCGTAGAACTCATCGAGGCCTTCGTTTTGACAGGTTATGGCTCCCGTAACTCTAAACGAGCCAGAAGTTATGGTCGTCCGAATAATCGACATCTACAGGGTGCAACATCCACGGTGCAAGTGCAACATCCGTTCGAAATGGCGAAACAGTGCCGTACGACTTTTAGAAATGCGTGCATGGATTTGAAACGGAATTGTACCATGGTGCACCATTCTCCAGCGATGGTAAATCGAAGGCCAGCCACGGTAATCCCGTTTTACCGTAAAAATCCACGTGTCAAAAAAACGAAGGGTAAAAACTTACGAGACCCGATTGAGATTCGGGTTGTCCTTTTTGGGCATTAATCTATCCGTTGACGGCTGAAAGCTGTTAAAGCCGTAGAACTCATCGAGGCCTTCGTTTTGACAGGTTATGGCTCCTGTAACTCTAACTGAGCCAGAAGTTAAGGCCGTTTGAATAATCGATATCTACAGGGTGCCACATCCACGGTGCAAGGTGCAACATCCGTCCCAAATGGCGAAACAGTGCCGTACAACTTTTTGAAATGTGTGCATTGATTTGAAATGGAACAGTACCATGGTGCACCACTCTATAGCGATGGTACATCGAAGACCAGCCACCGTAATCCCGATTTACCGTAAAATTCCACGTGTCGAAAAAACGAAGGGTAAAAAACTTACGAGACCCGGTTGAGATTCGGGTTGTCCTTTTTGGGTATTAATCTATCCGTTGACGGATGAAAGCTTTCATAGTTGTAGAACTCATCGAGGCCTTCGTTTTGACAAGTTATGGCTCTCGTAATTCTAAACGAGCCAGAAGTTATAGCCGTCTGAATAATTGATATCTACAGGGTGCAACATCCACGGTGCAAGGTGCAACATCCGTCCGAAATGGCGAAACACTGCCGTACGACTTTTAGAAATGCGTGAATGGATTTGAAACGGAACAGTGCCATGGTGCACCACTCTCCAGCGATGGTAAATCGAAGACCAGCCACCGTAATCCCGTTTTACCGTAAAAATCCTCATGCCGAAAAACGAAGGGTAAAAAACTTACGAGACCCGATTGAGATTCGGGTTGTCCTTTTTGGGCATTAATCTATCCGTTTACGGCTGAAAGCTGTCAAAGCCGTAGAACTCATCGAGGCCTTCGTTTTTACAGGTTATGGCTTTTGTAACTCTAAACGAGCCAGAAGTTATGGCGGTCCGAATAGTCGATATCTACAGGGTGCAACATCCACGGTGCAAGGTGCAACATACGTCCGAAATGGCGAAACAGTGCGGTACGACTTTTAGAAATGCGTGCATGGATTTGAAACGGAATAGTACCATGGTGCACCACTCTCCAACGATCATAAATCGAAGACCAGCTACCGTAATCCCGTTTTACCGTAAAAATCCACATGTCGAAAAAACGTAGGGTAAAAAACTTACGAGACCTGATTGAGATTTGGGTTGTCCTTTTTGGGCATTAATCTATCCGTTGACGGCTGAAAGCTATCAAAGCCGTTGAACTCATCGAGGCCTTCGTTTTGACCGATTACGGCTCCCGTAACTCTAAACGAGCCAGAAGTTATGGCCGTCCGAATAATCGATATCTACAGGGTGCAACATCCACGGTGCAAGGTGCAACATCCGTCCGAAATGGCGAAACAGTGCCGTACGACTTTTAGAAATGCGTGCATGGTTTTGAAACAGAACAGTACCATGGTGAACCACTCTCCAGCGATGGTAAATCGAAGACCAGCCACCGTAATCCCGTTTTACCGTAAAATTTCGCGTGTTGAAAAAACGAAGGGTAAAAAACTTACGAGACCCGATTGAGATTCGGGTTGTCCTTTTTGGGCATTAATCTATCCATTGACGGCTGAAAGCTTTCAAAGCCGTAGAACTCATCGAGGCCTTCGTTTTGACAGGTTATCGCTCCCGTAACTCTAAACGAGCCAGAAGTTATGGCCATCCGAATAATCGATATCTACAGGGTGCAACATCCACGGTGCTAGGTGCAACATCCGTCCGAAATGGAGAAACAGTGTCGTACGACTTTTAGAAATGCGTGCATGGATTTGAAACGGAACAGTGCCATGTTGCACCACTCTCCAACGATGGTAAATCGAAGACCAGCCACCGTGATCCCGTTTTACCATAAAAATCCACGTGTCGAAATAACGTAGGGTAAATAACTTACGAGACCCGATTGCGATTTGGGTTGTCCTTTTTGGGCATTAATCTATCCATTGATGGCTGAAAGCTATCAAAGCCGTTGAACTCATCGAGGCCTTCGTTTTGACGGGTTATTGCTCCCGTAACTCTAAACGAGCCAGAAGTTATGGCCGTCTGAATAATCGATATCTACAGGGTGCAACATCCACGGTGCAAGGTGCAACATCCGTCCGAAATGGCGAAACAGTGCCGTACGACTTTTCGAAATGCATGCATGGATTTGAAATGGAACAGTACCATGGTGCACCACTCTCCAGCGATGGTAAATCGAAGACCAGAAACCGTAATCCCGTTTTAACGTAAAATTCCGCGTGGCGAAAAAACGAAGGGTAAAAAACTTACGAGACCCGATTGAGATTCGGGTTGTCCTTATTGGGCATTAATCTATCCGTTGACGGCTGAAAGCTTTCAAAGCCGTAGAACTCATCGAGGCCTTCGTTTTGACAGGTTATGGCTCCCGTAACTCTAAACAAGCCGGAAGTTATGGCCGTCCGAATAATCGATATCTACAGGGTGCAACATCCACGGTGAAAGGTGCAACATCTGTCCGAAATGGAGAAACAGTGCCGTACGACTTTTAGAAATACGTGCATGGATTTGAAACGAAATAATACCATGGTGCACCACTCTCCCGCGATGGTAAATCGAAGACCAGCCACCGTAATCCTGTTTTACCGTAAAAATCCACGTGTCGAAAAAACGAAGGGTAAAAAACTTACGAGACCCGATTGAGTTTCGGGTTCTCCTTTTTGGGCATTAATCTATCCGTTGACCGCTGAAAGCCGTCAAAGCCGTAGAACTCATCGGGGCCTTCGTTTTGACAGGTTATGGCTCCCGTAACTCTAAACGAGCCAGAAGTTATGGCCGTCCGAATAATCGATATCTACAGGGTGCAACATCCACGGTGCAAGTGCAACATCCGTTCGAAATGGCGAAACAGTGCCGTACGACTTTTAGAAATGCGTGCATGGATTTGAAACGGAATTGTACCATGGTGCACCACTCTCCAGCGATGGTAAATCGAAGGCCAGCCACGGTAATCCCGTTTTACCGTAAAAATCCACGTATCAAAAAAACGAAGGGTAAAAACTTACGAGACCCGATTGAGATTCGGGTTGTCCTTTTTGGGCATTAATCTATCCGTTGAAGGCTGAAAGCTGTTAAAGCCGTAGAACTCATCGAGGCCTTCGTTTTGACAGGTTATGGCTCCCGTAACTCTAACTGAGCCAGAAGTTAAGGCCGTTTGAATAATCGATATCTACAGGGTGCAACATCCACGGTGCAAGGTGCAACATCCGTCCCAAATGGCGAAACAGTGCCGTACAACTTTTTGAAATGTGTGCATTGATTTGAAATGGAACGGTACCATGGTGCACCACTCTATAGCGATGGTACATCGAAGACCAGCCACCGTAATCCCGATTTACCGTAAAATTCCACGTGTCGAAAAAACGAAGGGTAAAAAACTTACGAGACCCAGTTGAGATTCGGGTTGTCCTTTTTGGGTATTAATCTATCCGTTGACGGATGAAAGCTTTCATAGTTGTAGAACTCATCGAGGCCTTCGTTTTGACAAGTTATGGCTCTCGTAATTCTAAACGAGCCAGAAGTTATAGCCGTCTGAATAATTGATATCTACAGGGTGCAACATCCACGGTGCAAGGTGCAACATCCGTCCGAAATGGCGAAACACTGCCGTACGACTTTTAGAAATGAGTGAATGGATTTGAAACGGAACAGTGCCATGGTGCACCACTCTCCAGCGATGGTAAATCGAAGACCAGCCACCGTAATCCCGTTTTACCGTAAAAATCCTCGTGCCGAAAAACGAAGGGTAAAAAACTTACGAGACCCGATTGAGATTCGGGTTGTCCTTTTTGGGCATTAATCTATCCGTTTACGGCTGAAAGCTGTCAAAGCCGTAGAACTCATCGAGGCCTTCGTTTTTATAGGTTATGGCTTTTGTAACTCTAAACGAGCCAGAAGTTATGGCGGTCCGAATAGTCGATATCTACAGGGTGCAACATCCACGGTGCAAGGTGCAACATACGTCCGAAATGGCGAAACAGTGCGGTACGACTTTTAGAAATGCGTGCATGGATTTGAAACGGAATAGTACCATGGTGCACCACTCTCCAACGATCATAAATCGAAGACCAGCTACCGTAATCCCGTTTTACCGTAAAAATCCACATGTCGAAAAAACGTAGGGTAAAAAACTTACGAGACCCGATTGAGATTTGGGTTGTCCTTTTTGGGCATTAATCTATCCGTTGACGGCTGAAAGCTATCAAAGCCGTTGAACTCATCGAGGCCTTCGTTTTGACCGATTACGGCTCCCGTAACTCTAAACGAGCCAGAAGTTATGGCCGTCCGAATAATCGATATCTACAGGGTGCAACATCCACGGTGCAAGGTGCAACATCCGTCCGAAATGGCGAAACAGTGCCGTACGACTTTTAGAAATGCGCGCATGGTTTTGAAACAGAACAGTACCATGGTGAACCACTCTCCAGCGATGGTAAATCGAAGACCAGCCACCGTAATCCCGTTTTACCGTAAAATTTCGCGTGTCGAAAAAACGAAGGGTAAAAAACTTACGAGACCCGATTGAGATTCGGGTTGTCCTTTTTGGGCATTAATCTATCCATTGACGGCTGAAAGCTTTCAAAGCCGTAGAACTCATCGAGGCCTTCGTTTTGACAGGTTATCGCTCCCGTAACTCTAAACGAGCCAGAAGTTATGGCCGTCCGAATAATCGATATCTACAGGGTGCAACATCCACGGTGCTAGGTGCAACATCCGTCCGAAATGGAGAAACAGTGTCGTACGACTTTTAGAAATGCGTGCATGGATTTGAAACGGAACAGTGCCATGTTGCACCACTCTCCAATGATGGTAAATCGAAGACCAGCCATCGTGATCCCGTTTTACCATAAAAATCCACGTGTCGAAATAACGTAGGGTAAATAACTTACGAGACTCGATTGCGATTTGGGTTGTCCTTTTTGGGCATTAATCTATCCATAGATGGCTGAAAGCTATCAAAGCCGTTGAACTCATCGAGGCCTTCGTTTTGACGGGTTATTGCTCCCGTAACTCTAAACGAGCCAGAAGTTATGGCCGTCTGAATAATCGATATCTACAGGGTGCAACATCCACGGTGCAAGGTGCAACATCCGTCCGAAATGGAGAAACAGTGCCGTACGACTTTTCGAAATGCATGCATGGATTTGAAATGGAACAGTACCATGGTGCACCACTCTCCAGCGATGGTAAATCGAAGACCAGCAACCGTAATCCCGTTTTAACGTAAAATTCCGCGTGGCGAAAAAACGAAGGGTAAAAAACTTACGAGACCCGATTGAGATTCGGGTTGTCCTTATTGGGCATTAATCTATCCGTTGACGGCTGAAAGCTTTCAAAGCCGTAGAACTCATCGAGGCCTTCGTTTTGACAGGTTATGGCTCCCGTAACTCTAAACAAGCCGGAAGTTATGGCCGTCCGAATAATCGATATCTACAGGGTGCAACATCCACGGTGCAAGGTGCAACATCCGTCCGAAATGGCGATACAGTGCCGTACGACCTTTAGAAATGCGTGCAAGGATTTGAAACAGAACAGTGCCATGTTGCACCACTCTCCAGCGACGGTAAATCGAAGACCAGCCACCGTAATCCCGTTTTGCCGTAAAAATCCACGTGTCGAAAAAACGAAGGGTAAAAAACTTACGAGACCTGATTGAGATTCGGGTTGTCCTTGTTGGGTATTAATCTATCCGTTGACGGTTGAAAGCCGTCAAAGCCATAGAACTCATCAAGGCCTTCGTTTTGACAGGTTATGGCTCCCGTAACTATAAACGAGACAGAAGTTATGGCCGTCCGAATAATCGATATCTACAGGGTGCAAAATCCACGGTGCGAGGTGCAACATCCGTCCGAAATGGCGAAACAGTGTCGTACGACTTTTAGAAATGCGTGCACGGATTTGAAACGGAACAGTACCATGGTGCACCACTCTCCAGCGATGGAAAGTCGAAGACGGGCCACAGTAATCCCGTTTTACCGTAAAAATCCACGTGTCGAAAAAACGAAGGGTAAATAACTTAGAGACCCGATTGAGATTCAGGTTGTCCTTTTTGGGCATTAATCTATCCGTTGACGGCTGAAAGCAGTAAAAGCCGTAGAACTCATCGAGGCCTTCGTTTTGACAGGTTATGGCTCCCGTAACTCTAAACGAGCCAAAAGTTATGGCCGTCCGAATAATCGATATCTACAGGGTGCAACATCCGCGGTGCAAGGTGCAACATCCGTCCGAAATGGCGAAACAGTGTCGTACGACTTTTAGAAATGCGTGCACGGATTTGAAACGGAACAGTACCATGGTGCACCACTCTCCAGCGATGGGAAGTCGAAGACGGACCACGGTAATCCCATTTTACCGTAAAAATCCACGTGTCGAAAAAACGAAGGGTAAAAAACTTAGAGACCCGATTGAGATTCCGGTTGTCATTTTTGGGCATTAATCTATCCGTTGACGGCTGAAAGCTGTCAAAGCCGTAGAACTCATCGAGGCCTTCGTTTTGGCAGGTTATGGATCCCGTAACTCTAAACGAGCCAGAAGTTATGGCCGTCCGAATAATCGATATCTACAGGGTGCAACATCCACGGTGCAAGGTGCAACATCCGTCCGAAATGGCGAAACAGTGCCGTACGTCTTTTAGAAATGCGTGCATGGATTTGAAACGGAACAGTACCATGGTGCACCACTCTCCAGCGATGGTAAATCGAAGACCAGCCACCGTAATCCTGTTTTACAGTAAAAATCCATGTGTCGAAAAAACGAAGGGTAAAAAACTTACGAAACCAGATTGAGATTCCGGTTGTCCTTTTTGGGCATTAATCTATCCGTTGACGGCTGAAAGCTGTCGAAGCCGTAGAACTCATCGAGGCCTTCGTTTTGACAGGTTATTGCTCCCGTAACTCTAAACAAGCCAGAAGTTATGGCCGTCCGAATAATCGATATCTACAGGGTGCAACATCCACGGTGCAAGGTGCAACATCCGTCCGAAATGGCGAAACAGTGTCGTACGTCTTTTAGAAATGCATGCATGGATTTGAAACGGAACAGTACCATGGTGCACCACTCTCCAGCGATGGTAAATCGAAGACCAGCCACCGTAATCCCGTTTTAACGTAAAATTCCGTGTGTCGAAAAACCGAAGGGTAAAAAACTTACGAGAACCGATTGAGATTCGGGTTGTCCTTTTTGGGCATTAATCTATCCGTTGACGGCTGAAATCTTTCAAACCCGTAGAACTCATCGAGGCCTTCGTTTTGACAGGTTATGGCTCCCGTAACTCTGAACGAGCCGGAAGTTATGGCCGTCCGAATAATCGATATCTACAGGGTGCAACATCCACGGTGCAAGGTGCAACATCCGTCCGAAATGGCGATAAAGTGCCGTACGACCTTTAGAAATTCGTGCAAGGATTTGAAACGGAACAGTGCCATGGTGCACCACTCTCCAGCGATGGTAAATCGAAGACCAGCCACCGTAATCCCGTTTTACCGGAAAAATCCACGTGTCGAAAAAACGAAGGGTAAAAAACTTAGAGACCCGATTGAGATTCAGGTTGTCCTTTTTGGGCATTAATCTATCCGTTGACGGCTGAAAGCAGTCAAAGCCGTAGAACTCATCGAGGCCTTCGTTTTGACAGGTTATGGCTCCCGTAACTCTAAACGAGCCAAAAGTTATGGCCGTCCGAATAATCGATATCTACAGGGTGCAACATCCGCGGTGCAAGGTGCAACATCCGTCCGAAATGGCGAAACAGTGTCGTACGACTTTTAGAAATGCGTGCACGGATTTGAAACGGAACAGTACCATGGTGCACCACTCTCCAGCGATGGGAAGTCGAAGACGGGCCACGGTAATCCCATTTTACCGTAAAAATCCACGTGTCGAAAAAACGAAGGGTAAAAAACTTAGAGACCCGATTGAGATTCCGGTTGTCATTTTTGGGCATTAATCTATCCGTTGACGGCTGAAAGCTGTCAAAGCCGTAGAACTCATCGAGGCCTTCGTTTTGACAGGTTATGGATCCCGTAACTCTAAACGAGCCAGAAGTTATGGCCGTCCGAATAATCGATATCTACAGGGTGCAACATCCACGGTGCAAGGTGCAACATCCGTCCGAAATGGCGAAACAGTGCCGTACGTCTTTTAGAAATGCGTGCATGGATTTGAAACGGAACAGTACCATGGTGCACCACTCTCCAGCGATGGTAAATCGAAGACCAGCCACCGTAATCCTGTTTTACAGTAAAAATCCATGTGTCGAAAAAACGTAGGGTAAAAAACTTACGAAACCAGATTGAGATTCCGGTTGTCCTTTTTGGGCATTAATCTATCCGTTGACGGCTGAAAGCTGTCGAAGCCGTAGAACTCATCGAGGCCTTCGTTTTGACAGGTTATTGCTCCCGTAACTCTAAACAAGCCAGAAGTTATGGCCGTCCGAATAATCGATATCTACAGGGTGCAACATCCGTCCGAAATGGCGAAACAGTGCCGTACGACTTTTAGAAATGCATGCATGGATTTGAAACGGAATAGTACCATGGTGCACCACTCTCCAGCGATGGTAAATCGAAGACCAGCCACCGTAATCCCGTTTTAACGTAAAATTCCGTGTGTCGAAAAACCGAAGGGTAAAAAACTTACGAGAACCGATTGAGATTCGGGTTGTCCTTTTTGGGCATTAATCTATCCGTTGACGGCTGAAATCTTTCAAACCCGTAGAACTCATCGAGGCCTTCGTTTTGACAGGTTATGGCTCCCGTAACTCTGAACGAGCCGGAAGTTATGGCCGTCCGAATAATCGATATCTACAGGGTGCAACATCCACGGTGCAAGGTGCAACATCCGTCCGAAATGGCGATAAAGTGCCGTACGACCTTTAGAAATTCGTGCAAGGATTTGAAACGGAACAGTGCCATGGTGCACCACTCTCCAGCGATGGTAAATCGAAGACCAGCCACCGTAATCCCGTTTTACCGGAAAAATCCACGTGTCGAAAAAACGAAGGGTAAAAAACTTAGAGACCCGATTGAGATTCAGGTTGTCCTTTTTGGGCATTAATCTATCCGTTGACGGCTGAAAGCAGTCAAAGCCGTAGAACTCATCGAGGCCTTCGTTTTGACAGGTTATGGCTCCCGTAACTCTAAACGAGCCAAAAGTTATGGCCGTCCGAATAATCGATATCTACAGGGTGCAACATCCGCGGTGCAAGGTGCAACATCCGTCCGAAATGGCGAAACAGTGTCGTACGACTTTTAGAAATGCGTGCACGGATTTGAAACGGAACAGTACCATGGTGCACCACTCTCCAGCGATGGGAAGTCGAAGACGGGCCACGGTAATCCCATTTTACCGTAAAAATCCACGTGTCGAAAAAACGAAGGGTAAAAAACTTAGAGACCCGATTGAGATTCCGGTTGTCATTTTTGGGCATTAATCTATCCGTTGACGGCTGAAAGCTGTCAAAGCCGTAGAACTCATCGAGGCCTTCGTTTTGACAGGTTATGGATCCCGTAACTCTAAACGAGCCAGAAGTTATGGCCGTCCGAATAATCGATATCTACAGGGTGCAACATCCACGGTGCAAGGTGCAACATCCGTCCGAAATGGCGAAACAGTGCCGTACGTCTTTTAGAAATGCGTGCATGGATTTGAAACGGAACAGTACCATGGTGCACCACTCTCCAGCGATGGTAAATCGAAGACCAGCCACCGTAATCCTGTTTTACAGTAAAAATCCATGTGTCGAAAAAACGTAGGGTAAAAAACTTACGAAACCAGATTGAGATTCCGGTTGTCCTTTTTGGGCATTAATCTATCCGTTGACGGCTGAAAGCTGTCGAAGCCGTAGAACTCATCGAGGCCTTCGTTTTGACAGGTTATTGCTCCCGTAACTCTAAACAAGCCAGAAGTTATGGCCGTCCGAATAATCGATATCTACAGGGTGCAACATCCGTCCGAAATGGCGAAACAGTGCCGTACGACTTTTAGAAATGCATGCATGGATTTGAAACGGAATAGTACCATGGTGCACCACTCTCCAGCGATGGTAAATCGAAGACCAGCCACCGTAATCCCGTTTTAACGTAAAATTCCGTGTGTCGAAAAACCGAAGGGTAAAAAACTTACGAGACCCGATTGAGATTCGGGTTGTCCTTTTTGGGCATTAATCTATCCGTTGACGGCTGAAATCTTTCAAACCCGTAGAACTCATCGAGGCCTTCGTTTTGACAGGTTATGGCTCCCGTAACTCTGAACGAGCCGGAAGTTATGGCCGTCCGAATAATCGATATCTACAGGGTGCAACATCCACGGTGCAAGGTGCAACATCCGTCCGAAATGGCGATAAAGTGCCGTACGACCTTTAGAAATTCGTGCAAGGATTTGAAACGGAACAGTGCCATGGTGCACCACTCTCCAGCGATGGTAAATCGAAGACCAGCCACCGTAATCCCGTTTTACCGTAAAAATCCACGTGTCGAAAAAACAAAGGGTAAAAAACTTACGAGACCCGATTGAGATTCGGGTTCTCCTTTTTGGGCATTAATCTATCCGGTGACGGTTGAAAGCCGTCAAAGCCGTAGAACTCATCAAGGCCTTCGTTTTGACAGGTTATGGCTCCCGTAACTCTAAACGAGACAGAAGTTATGGTCGTCCGAATAATCGATATCTACAGGGTGCAA
The DNA here is from genome assembly GCA_030765085.1 of Allium cepa. Taxonomy (NCBI): domain Eukaryota; kingdom Viridiplantae; phylum Streptophyta; class Magnoliopsida; order Asparagales; family Amaryllidaceae; genus Allium; species Allium cepa. Next base: position 250,871,173 of record CM060930.1, read on the forward strand.
CATCCACGGTGCGAGGTGCAACATCCGTCCGAAATGGCGAAACAGTGCCGTACGACTTTTAGAAATGTGTGCATGGATTTGAAACGGAACAGTACCTTGGTGCACCAATCTCCAGCGATGGAAAGTCGAAGACGAGCCTCGGTAATCCTGTTTTACCGTAAAAATCCACGTGTCGAAAAAACGAAGGGTAAAAAACTTACGCGACCCGATTGAGATTCGGTTTGTCCTTTTTGGGCATTAATCTATCCGTTGACGGCTGAAAGCTGTCAAAGCCGTTGAACTCATCGAGGCCTTCGTTTTGACAGGTTGTGGCTCCCGTAACTCTGAACGAGCCAAAAGTCATGGCCGTCCGAATAATCAATATCTACAGGGTGCAACATCCACGATGCAAGGTGCAACATCCGTCCGAAATGGCGAAACAGTGCCGTACGACTATTAGAAATGCGTGCATGGATTTGCAACGGAACAGTACCATGGTGCGCCACTCTCCAGCGATGGTAAATTGAAAGCCAGCCACGGTAATCCCGTTTTACCGTAAAAATCCGCGTGTCGAAAAAACGAAGGGTAAATAACTTACGAGATCCGATTGAGATTCGGGTTGTCCTTTTTGGGCATTAATCTATCCACTGATGGCTGAAAGCTATCAAAGCCGTAGAACTCATCGAGGCCTTCGTTTTGACTGGTTATGCCTCCCGTAACTCTAAACGAGCCAGAAGTTATGGCCGTTTGAATAGTCGATATCTACAGGGCGCAACATCCAAGGTGCAAGGTGCAACATCCGTCCGAAATGGCGAAACAGTGCCGTACGACTTTTTGTAATGCGTGCGTGGATTTGAAACGAAACAGTACCATGGTGCACCACTCTCCAGCGATGGTAAATCGAAGACCAGCCACTGTAATCCCGTTTGACCGTAAAGTTCCACGTGTCGAAAAAACGAAGGGTAAAAAACTTACGAGACCCGATTGAGATTCGGGTTGTCCTTTTTGGGCATTAATCTATCCGTTGACAGCTGAAAGCTTTCAAAACCATAGAACTCATCAAGGCCTTCGTTTTGACAGATAACGGCTCCCGTAACTCTAAACGAGCGAGAAGTTATGTCCGTCCGAATAATCGATATCTACATGGTGCAACATCCACGGTGCAAGGTGCAACATCCGTCCGAAATGGCGAAACAGTGCCGTACGACTTTTAGAAATTAGTGCATGGATTTGAAATGGAACAGTGTCATGGTGCACCACTCTCCAGCGATGGTAAATCGAAGACCAGCCACCGTAATCCCGTTTTACCATAAAAATCCACGTGCGAAAAAACGAAGGGTAAAAAACTTACGAGACCCGATTGAGATTCGGGTTGTCCTTTTTGGGCATTAATCTATCCGTTGACGGCTGAAAGCTGTCAAAGCCGTAGAACTCATCGCGGACTTCGTTTTGACAGGTTATGGCTTTTGTAACTCTAAACGAGCCAGAAGTTGTGGCCATCCGAATAATCGATATCTACAGGGTGCAACATCCGCGGTGCAAGGTGCAACGTCCGTCCGAAATGGCGAAACAGTACCGTACGACTTTTAGAAATGCGTGCATGGATTTGAAATGGAACAGTACCATGGTGCACCACTCTCCAACGATCGTAAATCGAAGAACAGCCACCGTAATCCCGTTTTACCATAAAAATCCACGTGTCGAAAAAAACGTAGGGTAAAAAACTTACGAGACCCGATTGAGATTCGGGTTGTCCTTTTTGGGCATTAATCTATCCGTTGACGGATGAAAGCTATCAAAGCCATTGAACTCATCGAGGCCTTCGTTTTGATAGGTTATGGCTCCTATAACTCTAAACGAGCCAGAAGTTATGGCCGTCCGAATAATCGATATCTACAGGGCGCAACATCCACGGTGCAAGGTGCAACATCCGTCCGAAATTGCGAAACAGTGCCGTACGAATTTTAGAAATGCGTGCATGGATTTGAAACGGAACAGTACCATGGTGCACAACTCTCCAGCGATGGTAAATCGAAGATCAGCCACCGTAATCCCGTTTTACCGTAAAATTCCGCGTGTCGAAAAAACGAAGGGTAAAAAACTTACAAGACCCGATTGAGATTCGGGTTGCCCTTTTTGGGCATTAATCTATCTGTTGATGGCTGAAAGCTTTCAAAGCCGTAGAACTCATCAAGGCCTTCGTTTTGACAGGTTATGGCTCCCGTAACTCTAAACGAGCCAGAAGTTATGGCCGTCCGAACAATCGATATCTACAAGGTGCAACATCCACTGTGCAAGGTGCAACATCCTTCCGAAATGGCGAAACAATTCCGTAGGACTTTTAGAAATGCGTGCATGGATTTGAAACGGAACAGTGCCATGTTGCACCACTCTCCAGCGATGGTAAATCGAAGACCAGCCACTGTAATCCCGTTTTACCGTAAAAATCCACGTGTCGAAAAAACGAAGGGTAAAAAACTTACGAGACCCGATTGAGATTCGGGTTGTCCTTTTTGGGCATTGATCTATCCGTTGATGACTGAAAGCTGTCAAAGCCGTAGAACTCATCGAGGCCTTCGTTTTGACAGGTTATGGCTCCCGTAACTCTAACAGAGCCAGAAGTTATGGCCGTCTGAATAATCGATATCTACAGGGTGCGACATCCACGGTGCAAGGTGAAACATCCGTCCAAAATGGCGAAACAGTGTCGTACGACTTTTAGAAATGCGTGCATGGATTTGAAACAGAACAGTACCATGGTGTACCACTCTCCAGCGATGGTAAATCGTAGGCCAGCCACGGAATCATGTTTTACTGTAAAAATCCACGTGTCGAAAAAACGAAGGTTAAAAAACTTACGAGACCCGCTTGAGATTCATGTTGTCCTTTTTTTGCATTAATCTATCCATTGACGGCAGAAAGCTGTCAAAGCCGTAGAACTCATCGAGGCCTTCATTTTGACAAGTTATGGCTCCGGTTACTCTAAACGAGCCAGAAGTTATGGCCGTTTGAATAATCGATATCTACAGGGTGCAACATCCATGGTGCAAGGTACAACATTCGTCCGAAATGGCGAAACAGTGCCGTACGACTTTTAAAAATACATACATGGATTTGAAACAGAACAATACCATGGTGCACCACACTCCAGCGATGGGAAGTCGAAGACGGGCCACGGTAATCCCATTTTACCGTAAAAATCCACGTGTCGAAAAAACGAAGGGTAAAAAACTTACGAGACTCGATTAAGATTCGGGTTGTCCTTTTTGGGCATTAATCCATTGACGGCTGAAAGCCATCAAACCTATAGAACTCATCGAGGCCTTCGTTTTGACAGGTTATGGCTCCCGTAACTCTAAACGAGCCAGAAGTTATGGCCGTCCGAATAATCTATATCTACAGGGTGCAACATCCATTGTGCAAGGTGCAACATCCGTCCGAAATGGCGAAACAGTGTCGTACGACTTTTAGAAATGCGTGCATGGATTTGAAACGGAACAGTACCATGGTGCACCACTGTCCAGTGATGGGAAGTCGAAGACGGGCCACGGTAATCCTGTTTTACCGTAAAAATCCACGTGTCGAAAAAACGAAGGGTAAAAAACTTACGAGACCCGATTGAGATTCGGGTTGTCCTTATTGGGCATTAATCTATCCGTTGACGGCTGAAAGCCGTCAAAGGCGTAGAACTCATCGAGGCCTTCGTTTTGACAAGTTACGGCTCCCGTAACTCTAAACGAGCCAGAAGTTATGGCCGTTTGAATAATCGATATCTACAGGGTGCAACATCCACGGTGCAAGGTGCAACATCCGTCCGAAATGGTGAAACAGTGCCGTACGACTTTTAGAAATGCATGCATGTATTTGAAACGGAACAATACCATGGTGCACCACTCTCCAGCGATGGTAAATTGAAGGCCAGCCACGGTAATCCCGTTTTACCGTAAAAATCCGCGTGTCGAAAAAACGAAGGGTAAAAAACTTACGAGATCCGATTGAGATTCGGGTTGTCCTTTTTGGGCATTAATCTATCCGTTGACGGCTGAAAGCTGGCAAAGCCGTAGAACTCATCGAGGCCTTCGTTTTGACAGGTTATGGCTCCCGTAACTCTAAACGAGCCATAAGTTATGGTCGTTTGAATAATCGATATCTACAGGGTGCAACATCCACGGTGCAAGGTGCAACATCCGTCCGAAATGGCGAAACTGTGTCGTACGACTTTTAGAAATGCGTGCATGGATTTGAAACGAAACAGTACCATGGTGCACCACTCTCCAGTGATGGCAAATCGAAGACCAGCCACCGTAATCCCGTTTTACCGTAAAATTCCACGTGTCGAGAAAAAGAAGGGTAAAAAACTTACGAGACCCGATTGAGATTCGGGTTGTCCTTTTTGCGCATTAATCTATTTGTTGACGGCTGAAAGCTTTCAAAGCCGTAGAACTTATCTGGGCCTTCGTTTTGACAGATTATGGCTCCCGTAACTCTAAACGAGCGAGAAGTTATGGTCGTCCGAATAATCGATATCTACAGGGTGCAACATCTACGGTGCAAGGTGCAACATCCGTCCGAAATGGCGAAACAGTGTCGTACGACTTTTAGAAATATGTGCATGGATTTGAAATGGAACAGTGCCATGGTGCACCACTCTCCAGCGATGGTAAATCGAAACCAGCCACCGTAATCCCGTTTTACCGTAAAAATCTACGTGTCGAAAAAACGAAGTGTAAAAACTTACGAGACCCGATTGAGATTCGGGTTGTCCTTTTTGGGCATTAATCTATCCATTGACGGCTGAAAGCCGTCAAAGCCGTAGAACTCATCGCGGACTTCGTTTTGACAGGTTATGGCTTTTGTAACTCTAAACGAGCCAGAAGTTATGGCCGTTCAAATAATCGATATCTACAGGGTGCAACATCCACGGTTCAAGGTGCAACATCCGTCCGAAATGGCGAAACAGTGTCGTACGAATTTTAGAAATGCGTGCATGGATTTGAAACGGAACCGTACCATGGTGCACCACTCTCCAACGATCGTAAATCGAAGACCAGCCACCGTAATCCCGTTTTACCGTAAAAATCCACGTGTCGAAAAAACGTAGGGTAAAAAACTTACGAGGCCCGATTGAGATTCGGGTTGTCCTTTTTGGGCATTAATCTATCCATTGACCGCTGAAAGCTATCAAAGCCGTTGAACTCATCGAGGCCTTCGTTTTGACAGGTTATGGCTCCCATAACTCTAAACAAGCCAGAAGTTATGGCCGTCCGAATAATCGATATCTACAGGGTGCAACTTCCTCGGTGGAAGGTGCAACATCCGTCCGAAATGGCGAAACAGTGTCGTACGACTTTCAAAAATGCGTGCATGGATTTGAAACGGAACAGTACCATGGTGCACCACTCTCCAGCGATGGTAAATCGAAGACCAGCCACCGTAATCCCGTTTTACCGTAAAATTCCGCGTGTCGAAAAAACGAAGGGTAAAAAACTTACGAGACCCGATTGAGATTCGGCTTGTCCTTTTTGGGCATTAATCTATCTGTTGACGGCTGGAAGCTTTAAAAGCCGTAGAACTCATCGAGGCCTTCGTTTTGATAGGTTATGGCTCCCGTAACTCTAAACGAGCCCGAAGTTATGGCCGTCCGAATAATCGATATCTATAGGGTGCAACATCCACGGTGCATGGTGCAACATCCGTCCGAAATGGCGAAACAGTGCCGTACGACTTTTAGAAATGCGTGCATGGATTTGAAACGGAACAGTGCCATGTTGCACCACTCTCCAGCGATGGTAAATCGAAGACCAGCCACCGTAATATCGTTTTACCGCAAAAATCCACGTGTCGAAAAAACGAAGGGTAAAAAATTTACGAGACCCGATTGAGATTCGGGTTGGCCTTTTTGGGCATTAATCTATCTGTTGATGTCTGAAAGCTGTCAAAACCGTAGAACTCATCGAGGCCTTCGTTTTGATAGGTTATGGCTCCCATAACTCTAAACAAGCCAGAAGTTATGGCCGTCCGAATAATCGATATCTACAGGGTGCAACTTCCACGGTGCAAGGTGCAACATCCGTCCAAAATGGCGAAACAGTGTCGTACGACTTTCAAAAATGCGTTCATGGATTTGAAACGGAACAGTGCCATGTTGCACCACTCTCCAGCGATGGTAAATCGAAGACCAGCCACCGTAATCCCGTTTTACCGTAAAATTCCGCGTGTCGAAAAAACGAAGGGTAAAAAACTTACGAGACCCGATTGAGATTCGGCTTGTCCTTTTTGGGCATTAATCTATCTGTTGACGGCTGGAAGCTTTAAAAGCCGTAGAACTCATCGAGGCCTTCGTTTTGATAGGTTATGGCTCCCGTAACTCTAAACGAGCCCGAAGTTATGGCCGTCCGAATAATCGATATCTATAGGGTGCAACATCCACGGTGCATGGTGCAACATCCGTCCGAAATGGCGAAACAGTGCCGTACGACTTTTAGAAATGCGTGCATAGATTTGAAACGGAACAGTGCCATGTTGCACCACTCTCCAGCGATGGTAAATCGAAGACCAGCCACCGTAATATCGTTTTACCGCAAAAATCCACGTGTCGAAAAAACGAAGGGTAAAAAACTTACGAGACCCGATTGAGATTCGGGTTGGCCTTTTTGGGCATTAATCTATCTGTTGATGTCTGAAAGCTGTCAAAACCGTAGAACTCATCGAGGCCTTCGTTTTGACAGGTTATGGCTCCCATAACTCTAAACAAGCCAGAAGTTATGGCCGTCCGAATAATCGATATCTACAGGGTGCAACTTCCACGGTGCAAGGTGCAACATCCGTCCAAAATGGCGAAACAGTGTCGTACGACTTTCAAAAATGCATGCATGGATTTGAAACGGAACAGTACCATGGTGCACCACTCTCCAGCGATGGTAAATCGAAGACCAGCCACCCTAATCCCGTTTTACCGTAAAATTCCGCGTGTCGAAAAAACGAAGGGTAAAAAACTTACGAGACCCGATTGAGATTCGGGTTGTCCTTTTTGGGCATTAATCTATCTGTTGACGGCTGGAAGCTTTCAAAGCCGTAGAACTCATCGAGGCCTTCGTTTTGATAGGTTATGGCTCCCGTAACTCTAAACGAGCCAGAAGCTATGGCCGTTCGAATAATCGATATCTATAGGGTGCAACATCCACGGTGCATGGTGCAAGATCCGTCCGAAATGGCGAAACAGTGTCGTACGACTTTTAGAAATGCGTGCATGGATTTGAAACGGAACAGTGCCATGTTGCACCACTCTCCAGCGATGGTAAATCGAAAACCAGCCACCGTAATCCCATTTTACCGCAAAAATCCACGTGTCGAAAAAACGAAGGGTAAAAAACTTACGAGACCCGATTGAGATTCGGGTTGTCCTTTTTGGGCATTATTCTATCCGTTGATGACTGAAAGCTGTCAAAACCGTAGAACTCGTCGAGGCCTTCGTTTTGACAGGTTATGGCTCCCGTAACTCTAACAGAGGCAGAAGTTATGGCCGTCCGAATAATCGATATCTACAGGGTGCAACATCCACGGTGCAAGGTGAAACATCCGTCCGAAATAGCGAAACAGTGTCCTACGACTTTTAGAAATGCATGCATGGATTTGAAACGGAACAGTACCATGGTGCACCACTCTCCAGCGATGGTAAATCGAAGGCCAGTCACGGTAATCCTGTTTTACCGTAAATATCCATGTGTCGAAAAAACGAAGGGTAAAAAACTTACGAGAACCGATTGAGATTCGGGTTGTCCTTTTTTAGCATTAATCTATCCGTTGACGACAGAAAGCTGTCAAAGCCGTAGAACTCATCGAGGCCTTCATTTTGACAGGTTATGGCTCCCGTTACTCTAAACGAGCCCGAAGTTATGGCCGTTTGACTAATCGATATCTACAGGGTGCAACATCCATGGTGCAAGGTACAACATTCGTCTGAAATGGCGAATGTAACGACCCGTATTTTACGTGTCGATAAAAATCGTAAAATAGTTGCCTTAAGTCGTTGTTAAGTTATTTGGAGTTTGAGTCGACCATATTTTAAGTCGTATGGAGGATAGCTCGTGTGAGCGACTTAAGGAGTTGGGCCGACTTAAGGTGGTAGGCGAGTTTGTGATGTTGCCGACTTAGTGTTAGATCTAGTTGAGACAGTGACCGACTCATAGGGTGACGACTTAAGGGTTAAGCGGTTTGTTGGGCTCGGCCGACTTAAGGCATAGACGACTTAAGGAAAGTGTTGGCCGAGTTAAGGTAGGTGTGAATGACCTAAGAGTTAGTGAGTTAAGGCTTAGGGGCTGGCACGAGTTAGCGTGTTAGCAAGTTAGTGGAGCTACCGAGTTAGTGGGGATAGCGTGTTACCGAGCTAACGAGTTAACGGGTTAGTGGAGATACTGGGTTAACGAGTTAGTAGTGAACGAGTTGGCGACCTAGTAAGCTTGGACGAGTTAACAGGTTAACGTGTTAGGGGTTAGCGTTGTGTTTTGTTAGGTCGTTAAGTCGTGACCGGCTTAGGTTGAGTCGGCATGTGTTCTGTGTTGAGTCGCGCGCATGCATGAGTCGTAAATCGTTGACTCGGGGTTGAGTTAGGCCGTACCTTGCGTGCGTGTTAGGTCGTGTGTGTTTGGGTTAGGCCGTGTGGGTTAAGTCGCTAACTCACGAATGACTTAAGGAGCCGAACGGGTTAGGACCAGAGCGACTTAAGGGCTATAAATACGCGACCATTTCTTCACTTTTTGGCACCGGTTTTTGAAGCGACGAAGTGCTGCCGTTTTGAGAGCTCGACTACAACATTTCTTCATCTTCTTTTCTCCACTCCAATCTAGTTCTAACATCCATCCAAGATCGAAGATCGAGATTGAAGATCCAAGAGCCAAAGTTGAAGATCTTCATCCAACGAAGCTAAATTTCATCGTTTCAAGCGGGATTTCGACGAATCAAGCTTGAATCTTCGCTGTCCAGATCTGAAGTTGATAGTTTTTGAAGTGTTTGGGTGATTTGGTGAGTGGTGGTTATCTCTCACGCGGACCCAAAGGAGTATATTGGTTTGGTGGTTTGGTGGTTTGTTGGAGTGTTGTAGATAGTGGTTTTATGCATTTTTCCTTAGATTCAAGTGTAGATCCATTACTTATAAAGATGTTTACTTTTGCAAGTTCATTCATCAAGTTGTAGAGACAAAACCCATGATTTATATTTGTTAGATCTATGTTAAAAACCCATGATCCATGTATGTTAGATCTATTCTCATTTATTTACGAAATTGCCATTTTAGTTATAAATGTCTATTTAGATCCTGATTGACTACTTATTTGTTTGGATTGATGTTTGCCTTGTTTGATTGTTGTGAATGAGTTATCTAGTTGATAGATTTGGACAAGTATGGTCAAAGACGATTCAAAAGCTACGGAAGAGGCTCTTGAATGGTGAAAGCTGCTTAAGACATATGTAGCGGATGTTGAAGCTCATATGTATGGATTGGATGATGTTGAGATGGAACTTTGCTATGATGCGATGAAGCGAAGTACGATGTGAGTCTTGGCGTAATCTAGGCAGGGATCATTCCAAGCATGTTGATAACTCGAGGGATGGTTCGAGTTGGTTGATAATGGACTGCTCGAAAGGTAGCTAGGGCTAGTATGAGAATAGTCGTCGAGGAGAATGACTAGGAGGCTTGGATCTCATCGTTGTTGAAGGTTCTAGCATGCTCAAAAGCAATAGTACATGGGGCGCCCAAAACATCTACAGGTAGGTAGTCGGGACACCCAAAAGACTACAGGCAGTAGTCGAGTACTCTGGGCAGAGTAGATAAGTCCTAGGCACAGGTAGCGTGTGGAGTTATGACTAGAACCGGGTTTAACATTAGCCCTTGACAGGTGGTCATTCAACTAACGGTGAAATCAAGGCAATGATAACAGTGATAGCCAGAGTCATGGGTGTATGGACGTTTGGTTGTATCATCATTCGGTCTCAAGAGCGGTGTTTTCTGGGTGCTTATCTGATCTTGGTTTAGGCCTTGAGGGTTTGTATTTGGAAAACATCGACCTTGACTCGAGTGATTATTGCTTTACTTTAATTGCCTGCTATGCTCTGCTTGCTTCTCCTTAGTGTGTCTAGGGGCTATCACTGTAGAAAGAGGTGGAGTGGGATGGTTTGGTTCCTATTCCTTTTATCCCTTATGCTCTTTTGGTATGTTTGATAGTTGATTTACTGCTCACTAAGACTTTGTCTGACTGAAGGTTTTATGTCTCCTCTTATTACCTTGGGCTGTTCATCCATGTTGGGATGGGCAGACTAGGTAGCAGGTGACAGGTGCTGTTCTCGAAGATCTACGCTGATGATGACGAAGACGAGCAGGAGGCTTTTGCATATTATTTCATATTATATGTACTGGGTGTTCCGCTGCTGTATTTGTTTGAGTGTTATGTAGTGAGGCTTTGATGTATGGATGATTCATATGTTTGTATAAAACTACTATGATGCTTATACGATGATGTTCTGTTCTATGAAGCTTCACTATATTTATATTTCTCTATTGTATTTTATCCATGCGCTGTGAGTTGTACGATAGAGTTTGCTGTTTCATTTTTTTTTACCCTGACTATCGTCCATGGCCGCCTGGCACGCCTTTCAGCGCACTATTATCTTGTTTTGGTGCGGGAGTCATGGGCGGTCGTCACATTTGGTATCAGAGCTTTGGTTAATCGATTTTAGCCAACGCTCGCTGACGTAATTACGTATGAGAGACGTAATTGTATTTTGATGAATGACTACTATATATAATATAGTAGTTTAGATGGATTTGAACTCCTTATGCAGTTGTTTCTTAAGGTGTTCTAATCATTCTTTTTACAGATATTAAGGATGAGTCGAAGCGAGAGACAAGATGCGAGGGAAAGCCGTGCTGCTAGGGAAGCTGTTGATTATGCTCCTATGTTTGAGGCCATGATGACTTCGATCATGAGGAGGATACCAACTTCAGGATCATCAGTGGATGTGGGAGTTCAAGTTCAAGCTCCAAGACCGGTGGATTTTGCTAAGCTTTGCAAGGACTATACTTCTCTTGGAGGAAAAGTTTTCTTGGGAACGGAATCGACCATTGAGGTGCAGAGATGGATTGATGCTTTTCGAAGGATTTTTGGTGACTTGGGGATTGAGGATGCAACTAAGAGGAAGCTTGCATCGAGACAGCTTCAGGGAAGAGCTGCTGATTGGTGGAATTCTATCACCGTTGATACTCCAGAGGAAGAGATTACTTGGGAGCAATTCCAAGTTAGATTTGAGGCTAAGTTTATCTCTACGGCTCAGAAGTCTATTTTGTTCAAAAAGTTTGTGGAGCTCAAGCAAGGTGGAAGGTCGGTTCTTGAGTATGTTTTTAAGTTTGAGGCTTTGTCCAAGTATGCCAGATCGTATATTGATTCTCCCTACCAAAAGAACGAGAAGTTTGTGACGGGCTTGGACGCTTATCTTGGGATGCAGTTGGTGGATCATCTGGACGATCCGTTTGAGAAGATTGTGGGAAAAGCCCTTAGGCATGAGTGTTTGTTTCCTAGGGAAAGCTCTATTGTTGCTATAACCAAGGAAGGATCTAGGCCACAGCAGAGTGGAAACAAGAAGAGGAAGTAGCAGCAACAGAGAGGTAAGGACGGCCAGAAGAAGCCGAAGGGCGAAGTGACCTGCTACAACTGCCAGCAGAAGGGCCATCTCTTCAAAGATTGTAAGAATCCCAAGGTGCCAGGAAAGTGTTACAACTGTGATAAGTTGGGACATATCAAGAAGAATTGTCCAGAGCCGAGGAAGGACAGGCAGATTGTGCAAGCTTATGCTTTGGGAGCTGTGCCGTCGTCTTCAAAAGCTCCTACTGCTGAAGAGAAGGGGAAGAGTGTGGTGGTTCAAGGTACTCTTTCGATTTGTGGTGTTCCAGTTAGAGTGTTGTTTGATACTGGAGCGTCGCATTCTTTTGTTTGTGATGATTTGGTAGGCCGGTTAGGTTTGGAACCGGATATTGTTGATAGACCATTGGTTGTGACAAATCTAGTTGGGGGTTCGTCTTGTTTGTGTATGGTATGCCGTGGTCTAGTCGTATCGAGTTATGATTGCTCGTTTGTTTGTGATTGCTTTGTTCTGAACTTTGTGGGGTTCGGAATTATTTTGGGTATGGACTGGCTTAGGAAGTATGCGGCAAGGATTGATTGTGAGAGGCTTGAGGTGACAGTCGGGAATGTGGAAGGGCGAAAGGTTGTGATACGATGTAAGCATGAAGAAGGCATCTTCATCAGCTTCATGTATTCGCTGGTTGTTTCACGGGATGTACTGTCATCGGTGCCTATTGTGAATGAATTTGAGGATATCTTTGACGAAGTCAAAGGACTACCGCCGCATAGGGAGATCGAGTTTCGTATCGATCTAGTTGAAGGATCCAGACCTGTGGTGATGCCTCTTAGGCGGATGGCGCCTAGGGAGCAGCAAGAGTTGAAGGTGCAAGTTGATGACCTTTTGCAGAAAGGATTCATTCGGCGTAGTGTGTCTGAATGGGGTGCACCAGTTGTGTTCGCAACCAAAGCGGATGGATCGTTGAGGTTGTGTGTGGATTATCGCGAGCTGAATAAAGTGACTAAGAAGAACAAGTATCCATTTCCGAGAATAGATGACTTGTTTGATCGGCTTCACGAAGCTAAGGTGTTTTCTCAGATGGATTTGGCAATGGGATTTCACCAGTTGAGAGTGGCGAAGGATAGTGTGCCGAAGACTGCTTTTAGGACACCATTCGGTTTTTATGAGTGGCTGGTAATGCCGTTTGGATTGACTAACGCACCAGCATATTTTGTGGACCTTATGAATAGAGTGTTTAGAGATCAGTTGAATAAGTTCGTGCTTGTGTTCGTGGACGATATTCTGATTTATTACATAACTGGGGAGGAACACAAGAGACACTTGAGAATTGTTTTTGAAATCTTACGAAAACATCAGCTAAAGGCTAAGTTTTCGAAGTGTCACTTCTGGAAGGGTGAAGTGAGGTTCTTAGGCCATGTTATCTTTGGAAATGGAATCGGTTGATCCCGCTAAGGTGGCAGCAATCCGGTATTGGGTTAGACCTTAGAATGCATCTGATGTGAGAAGTTTTCTTGGATTAGCAGGATATTATCGTCGGTTTATCAAAGACTTTTCCAAGATAGCTGAACCGTTAACAGGATTGATGAAAAAGAACCAAGTGTTCAGATGGAATGATAAGTGTGAGCAAGCTTTCGTAATCCTAAAAGAGCGACTGACGAGTGCTCCTGTTTTGACCATTCCAAGTGGGAATGATGAAATGGTGGTTTACACCGATGCATGTGGTACTGGACTTGAAGTAGTGCTGATGCAGAAGGATAAAGTTGTTGCGTATGCTAGTCGACAACTGAAGCCGCATGAAAGGAATTATCCGACTCATGATTTGGAGTTAGCGGCGATTGTATTTGCTTTGAAGATGTGGAGACATTATCTTTTGGGAGTTCGATTCGAATTGTTTATAGATCATAAGTCGTTGAAGTATCTTTTCTCCCAAAAGGATTTGAATCTTCGGCAGCAACGATGGCTAGAGTTTTTAGCATCGTATGATTTTGGTATAGCCTATACTCCGGGAAAAGGCAACGCGGTGGCAGATGCGTTAAGTCGAAGGCATGTAGGATTGGGAGCCATGTTTTCGGAATGGAAGAGTCTAGAGTATTTGGCTGAATTTGACTTCAGGCCTAGATGTGAATTGGAACCTGAGATGTTGGCAAACTTATCGATAAGGCCTACTCTTGTGGAGAGAATTGGCGAGAGCCAAAAGCGAGACGATAAGCTTGTCAAGATTATCCGAGATTTGGAATCTGGATTGAATCCAGAAAAGGATAAAGGATTTGAAGTCGATCGAGAGGGTTGGCTTCGAAAGCAAGGACGACTAGTTGTTCCCGATGTAGATGGATTGAGAGATGAAGTTCTTAGGGAAAGTCATCACTCGAAGTTGACAATTCATCCAGGTGGAAATAAGATGTATCGGGATATGAAGAGAACCTATTATTGGGAAGGCATGAAGAAGGATGTTGGAAATTTTATTTCCAAGTGTATGAACTGCCAGTTGGTGAAAGCCGAGCAGAAGAAGCCCAGTGGATTACTTCAGCCATTAGAGGTTCCTACATGGAAGTGGGAGCAAGTGTCGATGGATTTTATCGATGGCCTACCTAGAACCAGAGCGGGTAATGAAGGGATTTGGGTCATAGTAGATCGATTGACCAAGAGTGCAAGATTCATTCCTGTTCGATCAACTAGGACTGCATCGAAATTGGCTGAGTTGTATGTGAAGTGGATTGTTCGATTCCATGGTGTTCCGAAGAGTATAGTGAGCGATCGAGACCCATTGTTCACTAGTGGATTTTGGAAGAGCTTCCAGGAAGTTTTGGGAACTAAGTTGTGTTTGAGTACAGCTTACCACCTTCAAACAAATGGTCAGACTGAGAGAGTCAACCGAGTTTTGGAAGATCTTCTCAGAGCCTGTGTTTTGGATTTTGGAGGATCATGGGAAGATCACCTTCATTTGGTGGAATTTGCGTATAATAACAGTTATCAGTCAAGTATTTGTATGGCACCATATGAAGCACTGTATGGAAGACCGTGTAACTCTCCGACATGTTGGTTGAAAACTGGAGAAAAACTGATACTTGGGCCAGAGATGATTCGACAGACTTCGGATTGTATAGGGATCATTCGGCAACGAATGAAGGCAGCCCAAGATCGTCAGAAATGTTATGCCAATAATCGTCGTAAGGATTTGGAATTCGACGTAGGTGGTATGGTTTTTGTGAAGATTTCTCCTTTGAAGAATGTTATTCGATTCGGAAAGAAAGGAAAGTTAACTCCGGGATTTGTTGGACCATTCCCGATTATCGAGCAAATTGGAAAGCTCGCTTATAGATTAGAGTTACCGGAAAAGATGGCGGGTGTGCACAATGTTTTCCATGTATCTTATCTACGGAAGTATGTGCATGACCCAACTACAGTGGTTTCTGCTGATAGCTGTGAAGATTTAGAGGTTGATCTAGTGGTTAGAAGACCTCGTAAGCCGCTTCGTGTTATTGGAACTGACATGAAATAGCTTAGGAGGAAGACGATTACGTTGCTCAAGGTACAATGGAGTGATGATGCTGACGACTGTACGTGGGAGGAGGAAGAGAGGATGAAGGCAGCTCATCCTGAACTCTTCGAGGTAGGGCCCTAAAGTGTCGTAACATCTCATGAATTTGTAACTTGTTCTAAGTCTTAGAATTCTGCATGCTAGGCCAGAATTGAATGCATGGTTTGTTGATTGCTATGGATGGTAGGCATGCAGAATAGCTTTGATTGTTGTTGTTTGCTTGGAATTTCGGGGGCGAAATTCCTAAGGGGGAGACAATGTAACGACCCGTATTTTACGTGTCGATAAAAATCGTAAAATAGTTGCCTTAAGTCGTTGTTAAGTTATTTGGAGTTTGAGTCGACCATAGCTTAAGTCGTATGGAGGATAGCTCGTGTGAGCGACTTAAGGAGTTGGGCCGACTTAAGGTGGTAGGCGAGTTAGTGATGTTGCTGACTTAGTGTTAGATCTAGTTGAGACAGTGACCGACTCATAGGGTGACGACTTAAGGGTTAAGCGGTTTGTTGGGCTCGGCCGACTTAAGGCATAGACGACTTAAAGAAAGTGTTGGCCGAGTTAAGGTAGGTGTGACCGACCTAAGAGTTAGTGAGTTAAGGCTTAGGGGCTGGCACGAGTTAGCGTGTTAGCAAGTTAGTGGAGCTACCAAGTTAGTGGGGATAGCGTGTTACCGAGCTAACGAGTTAGCGGGTTAGTGGAGATAGTGGGTTAACGATTTAGTAGTGAACGAGTTGGCGACCTAGTAAGCTTGGACGAGTTAACAGGTTAACGTGTTAGGGGTTAGCGTTGTGTTTTGTTAGGTCGTTAAGTCGTGACCGGCTTAGGTTGAGTCGGCATGTGTTCTGTGTTGAGTCGCGCGCATGCATGAGTCGTAAATCGTTGACTCGGGGTTGAGTTAGGTCGTATCTTGCGTGCGTGTTAGGTCGTGTGTGTTTGGGTTAGGCCGTGTGGGTTAAGTCGCTAACTCGCGAACGACTTAAGGAGCCGAACGGGTTAGGGCAAGAGCGACTTAAGGGCTATAAATACGCGACCATTTCTTCACTTTTTGGCACCGGTTTTTGAAGCGACGAAGTGCTGCCATTTTGAGAGCTCGACTACAACATTTCTTCATCTTCTTTTCTCCACTCCAATCTAGTTCTAACATCCATCCAAGATCGAAGATCGAGATTGAAGATCCAAGAGCCAAAGTTGAAGATCTTCATCCAACGAAGCTAGATTTCATCGTTTCAAGCGGGATTTCGACGAATCAAGCTTGAATCTTCGCTGTCCAGATCTGAAGTTGATAGTTTTTGAAGTGTTTGGGTGATTTGGTGAGTGGTGGTTATCTCTCACGCGGACCCAAAGGAGTATATTGGTTTCGTGGTTTGTTGGAGTGTTGTAGATAGTGGTTTTATGCATTTTTCCTTAGATTCAAGTGTAGATCCATTAATTATAAAGATGTTTACTTTTGCAAGTTCATTCATCAAGTTGTAGAGACAAAACCCATGATTTATATTTGTTAGATCTATGTTAAAAACCCATGATCCATGTATGTTAGATCTATTCTCATTTATTTACGAAATTGCCATTTTAGTTATAAATGTCTATTTAGATCCTGATTGACTACTTATTTGTTTGGATTGATGTTTGCCTTGTTTGATTGTTGTGAATGAGTTATCAAGTTGATAGATTTGGACCAGTATGGTGTTGTGAATGAGTTATCAAGTCGATAGATTTGGACCAGTATGGTCAAAGACGATTCAAAAGCTACGGAAGAGGCTCTTGAATGGTGAAAGCTGCTTAAGACATATGTAGCGGATGTTGAAGCTCATATGCATGGATTGGATGATGTTGAGATGGAACTTTGCTATGATGCGATGAAGCGAAGTACGATGTGAGTCTTGGCGTAATCTAGGCAGGGATCATTCCAAGCATGTTGATAACTCGAGGGATGGTTCGAGTTGGTTGATAATGGACTGCTCGAAAGGTAGCTAGGGCTAGTATGAGAATAGTCGTCGAGGAGAATGACTAGGAGGCTTGGATCTCATCGTTGTTGAAGGTTCTAGCATGCTCAAAAGCAATAGTACATGGGGCGCCCAAAACATCTACAGGTAGGTAGTCGGGACACCCAAAAGACTACAGGCAGTAGTCGAGTACTCTGGGCAGAGTAGATAAGTCCTAGGCACAGGTAGCGTGTGGAGTTATGACTAGAACCGGGTTTAACATTAGCCCTTGGCAGGTGGTCATTCAACTAACGGTGAAATCAAGGCAATGATAACAGTGATAGCCAGAGTCATGGGTGTATGGACGTTTGGTTGTATCATCATTCGGTCTCAAGAGCGGTGTTTTCTGGGTGCTTATCTGATCTTGGTTTAGGCCTTGGGGGTTTGTATTTGGAAAACATCGACCTTGACTAGAGTGATTATTGCTTTACTTTAATTGCCTGCTATGCTCTGCTTGCTTCTCCTTAGTGTGTCTAGGGGCTATCACTGTAGAAAGAGGTGGAGTGGGATGGTTTGGTTCCTATTCCTTTTATCCCTTATGCTCTTTTGGTATGTTTGATAGTTGATTTACTGCTCACTAAGACTTTGTCTGACTCAAAGTTTTATGTCTCCTCTTATTACCTTGGGCTGTTCATCCATGTTGGGATGGGCAGACTAGGTAGCAGGTGACAGGTGCTGTTCTCGAAGATCTACGCTGATGATGACGAAGACGAGCAGGAGGCTTTTGCATATTATTTCATATTATATGTACTGGGTGTTCCGCTGCTGTATTTGTTTGAGTGTTATGTAGTGAGGCTTTGATGTATGGATGATTCATATGTTTGTATAAAACTACTATGATGCTTATACGATGATGTTCTGTTCTATGAAGCTTCACTATATTTATATTTCTCTATTGTATTTTATCCATGCGCTGTGAGTTGTACGATAGAGTTTGCTGTTTCATTTTTTTTTACCCTGACTATCGTCCATGGCCGCCTGGCACGCCTTTCAGCGCACTATTATCTTGTTTTGGTGCGGGAGTCATGGGCGGTCGTCACATTTGGTATCAGAGCTTTGGTTAATCGATTTTAGCCAACGCTCGCTGACGTAATTACGTATGAGAGACGTAATTGTATTTTGATGAATGACTACTATATATAATATAGTAGTTTAGATGGATTTGAACTCCTTATGCAGTTGTTTCTTAAGGTGTTCTAATCATTCTTTTTACAGATATTAAGGATGAGTCGAAGCGAAAGACAAGCTGCGAGGGAAAGCCGTGCTGCTAGGGAAGCTGTTGATTATGCTCCTATGTTTGAGGCCATGATGACTTCGATCATGAGGAGGATACCAGCTTTAGGATCATCAGTGGATGTGGGAGTTCAAGTTCAAGCTCCAAGACCGGTGGATTTTGCTAAGCTTTGCAAGGACTATACTTCTCTTGGAGGAAAAGTTTTCTTGGGAACGGAATCGACCATTGAGGTGCAGAGATGGATTGATGCTTTTCGAAGGATTTTTGGTGACTTGGGGATTGAGGATGCAACTAAGAGGAAGCTTGCATCGAGACAGCTTCAGGGAAGAGCTGCTGATTGGTGGAATTCTATCACCATTGATGTAACGACCCGTATTTTACGAGTCGATAAATCGTAGAATTTGCAGGTCGATAGTGTTGTTTGTGTTGCTTCTAGCTTGAGTCGTTTAGAAGTTAACCCGGGTACAAGTGATGAGTCGTGACCGACTCATAGGGGACCGACTCAAGGAGGGGTAGCGGTTTAAAGTGTTGGCCGAGATAAGGATGGACCGACTCAAGAAGTTAGGCGACTCATAGGATGACCGACTCATAGAGGGCCGAGATAAGAAGTGTGGCCGAGTCAACGAGTTACGACTCATAGGGTTTGCCGAGTTAAGGAGTTAACGGGTTAAGGGTGTAGCGACTTAAGGGGTTTAGGCTTAGGTCGTGGGTAATGAGTCGGCAGGGTTTTGAGTCGTAGGGCCTGATGAGTCGTGAGTCGGCATCATAGTTGAGTAGTGAGTGTGTATTGTTGAGTCGTCGTACGACTTAGGACTTGGGGAAAACGCGGCAGTGTCTTAGGTCGGAGGCTTTTAGGTCGTGACCGACTTATGTTGAGTCGGTTTGGGTTTGAGTCGTATGACCTTGTGCCTTGGTGTATTGAGTCGTTGGCTTGAGTCGGAAGGCTGTGCAGTTGAGTCGGCTGGGGTAGGTCGTCATGGCAATGAGTCGTGAACGACTCATGGTAAGTAGGCAGTGTTATGTTGAGTCGGTAAGGGCTGATAAGTCGGCAACGACTCATGATGAGTCGTGGACGACTCATAGGGACGACGACTCATGGTTGATCCAGCCTATAAATAGAGGGGTTTGGCTCACTTTTTGGCACCGGTTTTTGAAGCGACGAAGTGCTGCCATTTTGAAGACTCGACTACAACATTTCTTCACCTTCTTTTCTCTATTCCAATCTAGTTCTAACATCCATCCAAGATCGAAGATTTAGATTGAAGATTCAAGTGCCAAAGTTGAAGATCTTCATCCGTTTGAGCTAGATTTCATCGATTGAGACGAGATATTGCCGGATCAAGCCTTGATCTTTGCTGTCCAGATCTGAAGTTGATTGATTTTAGGTTGTTTTGGTGATTTGGTGAGTGGTAGTTATCTCTCACGCGGATCCAAAGGAGTATATTGGATTGGTGGCATGTTTGGGTGTTAAAGTTAGAGATTTCATGCATTTTTCTTAGATCTAAGTCTAGATCCATGGTTTTTGAAGATGTTTACTTATGCAAGTTTGTTTAATAAGCATTAGAGACAAAACCCATGTTTTATAATTGATAGATCTATGCTAAAAACCATGATTTCACATATGTTGGACTTTTGCTCGTTTATTTACGAAATTGCCATTATAGTTGATATTGCTTAAATTGCTTAATAGATCTTGTTTGAATGATTGATTATTTGAATGTATGATTGATTTGATTGTTTCCAAGTTAGCTAGTAGTTGATTTGGAACAAGATGATGAAAGAGGATTCAAAAGCTATGGAAGAAGGCTCTTGAATGGTGAAAGCTGCTTAAGGCATATGTAGCGGATGTTGAAGCTCATATGTATAGATTGGATGATGTTGAGATGGGGCTTTGCCATGATTTGATGAGGCAAACCATGTTGTTGAGTTGAGACTTTGCTTTGATGCGATGAAGCGAAGTATGATGTGAGTCTTGGCTTAATCCAAGCAGGGATCATTCCAAGCATGTTGATAACTTGAAGAGTAGTTCAAGTTGGTTGATAATGGATTGTTCAAGAGGTAGCTTGAGCTTGTATGAGGATAGTCGTCAAGAAGGATGGCTAGGAGGCTTGGATCTCGTCGTTGTTGAAGGTTCTAGCATGCTCAAAAGCAAGAGTACATGGGGCGCCCATAACGACTACAGGTAGGTAGTCGGGACACCCAAAAGACTACAGGTAGGTAGTTGAGTACTCTGGGCAAAGTAGATAAGTCCTAGGCACAAGGCAGTGTGCGGAGTTATGGTTAGAACCGGGGTTACCATTAGCCCTTGACAGATGGTCATTCAACTAACGGTGAAATCGAGGCAAGGATAACAGTGATAGCCAGAGTCATGGATGTTTGGTTGTATTATCATTCGGCTTCAAGAGCGGTGTTTTCTGGGTGCTTATCTGATCTTGGTTTAGGCCTTGGGGGTTTGTATTTGGAAAACATCGTCCTTGACTCGAGTGGTATTCGCTTTACCTTAATTGTCTATGTTGTTATGCTTGCTTCTCCTTAGTGTATGTCTGGGGCTATCACTGTAGAAAGAGGTGGAGTGGGATGGTTTGGTTCCTATTTCTTTTATCCTTTATGCTCTTTTGGTATGCTTGATAGTTGATTTACTGCTCACTAAGACTTTGTCTGACTCAAGGTTTTATGTCTCCTCTTATTACCTTGGGCTGTTCATCCATGTCGGGATGGGCAGACTAGGTAGCAGGTGACAGGTGCTGTGCTAGGAGTTCTACGCTAAAGATGACGAAGACGAGCAGGAGGCTTTGCATATTAGTTTTCTTACTATATGTACTGGGTATCCGCTGCTGTATTTGGTTGAGTGATTTGTAGTGAGGCTTTCATGTATGGATTTGAGTAGATGATTGTATGAAACTACTGTGATGCTTATATGATGATGTTCTGTTCTATGGAGCTTCACTATATTATATTTCTCTATTGTATTTTATCCATGCGCTGTGAGTTATGCGATAGAGATTCTTCTGTTTTGTTTTACCCTGACTATCGTCCATGGCTGCCTGGCACACCTTTTAGCGCATTATTTCCTTGATTTGGTGCGGGAGTCATGGGCGGTCGTCACAATTGATACTCCAGAGGAAGAGATTACTTGGGAGCAATTCCAAGTTAGATTTGAAGCTAAGTTTATCTCTACGGCTCAGAAGTCTATTTTGTTCAAAAAGTTTGTGGAGCTCAAGCAAGGTGGAAGGTCGGTTCTTGAGTATGTTTTTAAGTTTGAGGCTTTGTCCAAGTATGCCAGATCGTATATTGATTCTCCCTACCAAAAGAACGAGAAGTTTGTGACGGGCTTGGACGCTTATCTTGGGAGGCAGTTGGTGGATCATCTGGACGATCCGTTTGAGAAGATTGTGGAAAAAGCCCTCAGGCATGAGTGTTTGTTTCCTAGGGAAAGCTCTATTGTTGCTATAACCAAGGAAGGATCTAGGCCACAGCAGAGTGGAAACAAGAAGAGGAAGTAGCAGCAACAGAGAGGTAAGGATAGCCAGAAGAAGCCGAAGGGCGAAGTGACCTGCTACAACTGCCAGCAGAAGGGCCATCTCTTCAAAGATTGTAAGAATCCCAAGGTGCCAGGAAAGTGTTACAACTGTGATAAGCTGGGACATATCAAGAAGAATTGTCCAGAGCCGAGGAAGGACAGGCAGATTGTGCAAGCTTATGCTTTGGGAGCTGTGCCGTCGTCTTCAAAAGCTCCTACTGCTGAAGAGAAGGGGAAGAGTGTGGTGGTTCAAGGTACTCTTTCGATTTGTGGTGTTCCAGTTAGAGTGTTGTTTGATACTGGAGCGTCGCATTCTTTTGTTTGTGATGATTTGGTAGGCCGGTTAGGTTTGGAACGGGATATTGTTGATAGACCATTGGTTGTGACAAATCTAGTTGGGGGTTCGTCTTGTTTGTGTATGGTATGCCGTGGTCTAGTCGTATCGAGTTATGATTGCTCGTTTGTTTGTGATTGCTTTGTTCTGAACTTTGTGGGGTTCGGAATTATTTTGGGTATGGACTGGCTTAGGAAGTATGCGGCAAGGATTGATTGTGAGAGGCTTGAGGTGACAGTCGGGAATGTGGAAGGGCGAAAGGTTGTGATACGATGTAAGCATGAAGAAGGCGTCTTCATCAGCTTCATGTATTCGCTGGTTGTTTCACGGGATGTACTGTCATCGATGCCTATTGTGAATGAATTTGAGGATGTCTTTGACGAAGTCAAAGGACTACCGCCGCATAGGGAGATCGAGTTTCGTATCGATCTAGTTGAAGGATCCAGACCTGTGGTGATGCCTCTTAGGCGGATGGCGCCTAGGGAGCAGCAAGAGTTGAAGGTGTAAGTTGATGACCTTTTGCAGAAAGGATTCATTCGGCGTAGTGTGTCTGAATGGGGTGCACCAGTTGTGTTCGCAACCAAAGCGGATGGATCGTTGAGGTTGTGTGTGGATTATCGCGAGCTGAATAAAGTGACTAAGAAGAACAAGTATCCATTGCCGAGAATAGATGACTTGTTTGATCGGCTTCATGAAGCTAAGGTGTTTTCTCAGATGGATTTGGCAATGGGATTTCACCAGTTGAGAGTGGCGAAGGATAGTGTGCCGAAGACTGCTTTTAGGACACCATTCGGTTTTTATGAGTGGCTGGTAATGCCGTTTGGATTGACTAACGCACCAGCATATTTTGTGGACCTTATGAATAGAGTGTTTAGAGATCAGTTGAATAAGTTCGTGCTTGTGTTCGTGGACGATATTCTGATTTATTACATAACTGGGGAGGAACACAAGAGACACTTGAGAATTGTTTTTGAAATCTTACGAAAACATCAGCTAAAGGCTAAGTTTTCGAAGTGTCACTTCTGGAAGGGTGAAGTGAGGTTCTTAGGCAATGTTATCTTTGGAAATGGAATCGCGGTTGATCCCGCTAAGGTGGCAGCAATCCGGTATTGGGTTAGACCTAAGAATGCATCTGATGTGAGAAGTTTTCTTGGATTAGCAGGATATTATCGTCGGTTTATCAAAGACTTTTCCAAGATAGCTGCACCATTAACAGGATTGATGAAAAAGAACCAAGTGTTCAGATGGAATGATTAGTGTGTCTAGGGGCAATCACTGTAGAAAGAGGTGGAGTGGGATGGTTTGGTTCCTCTTCCTTTTATCCCTTATGCTCTTTTGGTATGTTTGATAGTTGATTTACTGCTCACTAAGACTTTGTCTGACTCAAGGTTTTATGTCTCCTCTTATTACCTTGGGCTGTTCATCCATGTTGGGATGGGCAGACTAGGTAGCAGGTGATAGGTGATGTTCTTGAAGATCTACGCTGATGATGACGAAGACGAGCAGGAGGCTTTTGCATATTATTTCATATTATATGTACTGGGTGTTCCGCTGCTGTATTTGTTTGAGTGTTATGTAGTGAGGCTTTGATGTATGGATAATTCATATGTTTGTATAAAACTACAATGATGCTTATATGATGATGTTTTGTTCTATGAAGCTTCACTATATTTATATTTCTCTATTGTATTTTATCCATGCGTTGTGAGTTGTACGATAGAGTTTGCTGTTTCATTTTTTTTACCCCGACTATCGTCCATGGCTGCATGGCACGCCTTTCAGCGCACTATTATCTTGTTTTGGTGCGGGAGTCATGGGCGGTCGTCACAGCGAAACAGTGCCGTACGACTTTTAGAAATGCGTGCATGGATTTGAAACGGAACAGTACCATGGTGCACCACTCTCCAGCGATGGGAAGTCGAAGACGGGCCACGGTAATCCCGTTTTACCGTAAAAATCCACTTGTCGAAAAAACGAAGGGTAAAAAACTTACGAGACCCGATTGAGATTCGGGTTGTCCTTTTTGGGCATTAATCTATCCGTTGACGGCTGAAAGCCGTCAAAGCCATAAAACTCATCGAGGCCTTCGTTTTGACAGGTTATGGCTTCCGTAACTCTAAACGAGCCAAAAGTTATGGCCGTCCGAATAATCGATATCTACAGTGTGCAACATCCACGGTGCAAGGTGCAACATCCGTCCGAAATGGCGAAACAGTGCCGTACGACCTATAGAAATGCGTGCATGGATTTGAAACGGAACAGTACCATGGTGCACCACTCTGCAGCGATGGGAAGTCGAAGACGGGCCACGGTAATCTTGTTTTACCGTAAAAATCCACGTGTCGAAAAAACGTAGGGTAAAAAACTTACGAGACCCGATTGAGATTCGGGTTGTCCTTATTTGGCATTAATCTATCCGTTGACGGCTGAAAGCTGTCAAAGGCGTAGAACTCATCGAGGCCTTCGTTTTGACAGGTTATGGCTACCGTAACTCTAAACGTATTATGGCCGTTCGAATAATCGATATCTACAGGGTGCAACATCCACGGTGCAAGGTGCAACATCCGTCCGAAATGGTGAAACAGTGCCGTACGACTTTTAGAAATGCGTGCATGGATTTGAAACGGAACAGTACCATGGTGCACCACTCTCCAGCGATGGGAAGTCGAAGACGGGCCACGGTAATCCCGTTTTACCGTAAAAATCCACGTGTCGAAAAAACGAAGGGTAAAAAACTTACGAGACCCGATTGAGATTTGGGTTGTCCTTTTTGGGCATTAATCTATCCGTTGACGGCTGAAAGCTGTCAAAGGCGTAGAACTCATCGAGGCTTTCGTTTTGAAAGGTTATGGCTCCCGTAACACTAAACGAGCCAGAAGTTATGGCCGTCTGAATAATCGATATCTACAGGGTGCAACATCCACGGTGCAAGGTGCAACATCCGTCCGAAATGGTGAAACAGTGCCGTACGACTTTTAGAAATGCGTGCATGGATTTGAAACGTAACAGCACCATGGTGCACCACTCTCCAGCGATGGGAAGCCGAAGACGGGCCACGGTAATCCCGTTTTACCGTAAAAATCCACGTGTCGAAAAAACGAAGGGTAAAAAACTTACGAGACCCGATTGTGATTCGGGTTGTCCTTTTTGGGCATTAATCTATCCGTTGATGGCTGAAAGCTGTCAAAGGCGTAGAACTCATCGAGGCCTTCGTTTTGACAGGTTATGGCTCCCGTAACTCTAATCGAGTCAGAAGTTATGGTCGTCCGAATAATCGATATCTACAGGGTGCAACATCCACGGTGCAAGGTGCAACATCCGTCCAAAATGGCGAAACAGTGCCGTACGACTTTTAGAAATGTGTGCATGGATTTGAAACGGAACAGTACCATGGTGCACCACTCTCCAGCGATGGGAAGTCGAAGAAGGGCCACGGTAATCCTGTTTTACCGTAAAAATCCACGTGTCGAAAAAACGAAGGGTAAAAAACTTACGAGACCCGATTGAGATTGGGGTTGTCCTTTTTAGGCATTAATTTATCCGTTGACGGCTGGAACCTGTCAAAGCCGTAGAACTCATCGAGGCCTTCGTTTTGGCAGGTTATGGCTCCCGTAACTCTAAACGAGCCAGAAGTTATGGCCGTTTGAATAATCGATATCTACAGGGTGCAACATCCACGGTGCAAGGTGCAACATCCATCCGAAATGGTGAAACAGTGCCGTACGACTTTTAGAAATGCGTGCATGGATTTGAAACGTAACAGCACCATGGTGCACCACTCTCCAGCGATGGGAAGCCGAAGACGGGCCACGGTAATCCCGTTTTACCGTAAAAATCCACGTGTCGAAAAAACGAAGGGTTAAAAACTTACGAGACCCGATTGTGATTCGGGTTGTCCTTTTTGGGCATTAATCTATCCGTTGATGGCTGAAAGCTGTCAAAGGCGTAGAACTCATCGAGGCCTTTGTTTTGACAGGTTATGGCTCCCGTAACTCTAAACGAGCCAGAAGTTATGGCCGTCCGATAATCGATATCTACAGGGTGAAACATCCACGGTGCAAGGTGCAACATCCGTCCGAAATGGCGAAACAGTGCCGTACGACTTTTAGAAATGCGTGCACGGATTTGAAACGGAACAGTACCATGGTGCACCACTCTCCAGCGATGGTAAATCGAAGATCAACCACCGTAATCCTGTATTACCGTAAAAATCCACGTGTCGAAAAAACGAGGGGTAAAAAACTTACGAGACCCGATTTAGATTTGGGTAGTCCTTTTTGGGCATTAATCTGTCCGTTGACGACTGAAAGCTGTCAAAGCCGTAGAACTCATCGAGGCCTTCGTTTTGACAGGTTATGCTCCCGTAACTCTAAACGAGCCAGAATTTATGGTCGTCCGAATAATCAATATCTACAGGGTGCAACATCCACGGTGCAAGGTGCAACATCCGTCCGAAATGGCGAAACAGTGCCGTACGACTTTTAGAAATGCGTGCATGGATTTGAAACGGAACAGTACCATGGTGCACCACTCTCCAGCGATGGTAAATCGAAGGCCAGCCACGGTAATCCTGTTTTACCGTAAAAATCCACGTGTCGAAAAAACGAAGGGTAAAAAACTTACGAGACCCGATTGAGATTCGGGTTGTCCTTTTTTAGCATTAATCTACCCGTTGACGGCAGAAAGCTGTCAAAGCCGTAGAACTCATCGAGGCCTTCATTTTGACAGGTTATGGCTCCCGTTACTCTAAGCGAGCCAGAAGTTATGGCCGTTTGAATAATCGATATCTACAGGGTGTAACATCCATGGTGCAAAGTAAACATTCGTCCAAAATGGCGAAACAGTATCGTACGACTTTTAGAAATGCGTGCACGGATTTGAAACAGAACAGTACCATGGTGCACCACTCTCCAGCGATGGGAAGTCGAAGACGGGCCACGGTAATCCCTTTTTACCGTAAAAATCCACGTGTCGAAAAAATGAAGGGTAAAAAACTTACGAGACTCGATTGAAATTCGGGTTGCCTTTTTGGGCATTAATCTAT
Source organism: Allium cepa (assembly GCA_030765085.1). Lineage (NCBI taxonomy): Eukaryota > Viridiplantae > Streptophyta > Magnoliopsida > Asparagales > Amaryllidaceae > Allium > Allium cepa. The sequence goes on from CM060930.1 coordinate 250,898,432, forward strand.
CCGTTGACGGATGAAAGCCGTCAAGCCATAGAACTCATCGAGGCCTTCGTTTTGATAGGTTATGGCTCCCGTAACTCTAAACGAGCCAGAAGTTATGGCCATTTGAATAATCGATATCTACAGGGTGCAACATCCACGGTGCAAGGTGCAACATCCATCCGAAATGGCGAAACAGTGCCGTACGACATTTAGAATTGCGTGCATGGATTTGAAATGAAACATTACCATGGTGCACCACTCTCCAGCGATAGTAAATCGAAGGCCAGCCACTGTAATCCTGTTTTACCGTAAAAATCCACGTGTCGAAAACATGAAGGGTAAAAAACTTACGAGACCCGATTGAGATTCGGGTTGTCCTTTTTGGGCATCAATCTATCCGTTGACGGCTGAAAGCTGTCAAAGGCGTAGAACTCATTGAGGCCTTCGTTTTGACAGGTTATGGCTCCCGTAACTCTAAGCGAGCCAGAAGTTACGACCGTTTGAATAATCGATATCTACAGGGTGCAACATCCACTGTGCAAGGTGCAACATCCGTCCGCAATGATGAAATAGTGCCGTACGACTTTTAGAAATGCGTGCATGGATTTGAAATGGAACAGTACCATGGTGCACCACTCTCCAGCGATGGGAATTCGAAGAAGGGCCACGGTAATCCCGTTTTACCGTAAAAATCCACGTGTCGAAAAAACGAAGGGTAAAAAACTTACGAGACCCGATTGTGATTCGGGTTGTCCTTTTTGGGCATTAATCTATCCGTTGATGGCTGAAAGCTGTCAAAGGCGTAGAACTCATCGAGGCCTTCGTTTTGACAGGTTATGGCTCCCGTAACTCTAATCGAGTCAGAAGTTATGGTCGTCCGAATAATCGATATCTACAGGGTGCAACATCCACGGTGCAAGGTGCAACATCCGTCCAAAATGGCGAAACGGTGCCGTACGACTTTTAGAAATGTGTGCATGGATTTGAAACGGAACAGTACCATGGTGCACCACTCTCCAGCGATGGGAAGTCGAAGAAGGGCCACGGTAATCCTGTTTTACCGTAAAAATCCACGTGTCGAAAAAACGAAGGGTAAAAAACTTACGAGACCCGATTGAGATTGGGGTTGTCCTTTTTAGGCATTAATTTATCCGTTGACGGCTGGAACCTGTCAAAGCCGTAGAACTCATCGAGGCCTTCGTTTTGGCAGGTTATGGCTCCCGTAACTCTAAACGAGCCAGAAGTTATGGCCGTTTGAATAATCGATATCTACAGGGTGCAACATCCACGGTGCAAGGTGCAACATCCATCCGAAATGGTGAAACAGTGCCGTACGACTTTTAGAAATGCGTGCATGGATTTGAAACGTAACAGCACCATGGTGCACCACTCTCCAGCGATGGGAAGCCGAAGACGGGCCACGGTAATCCCGTTTTACCGTAAAAATCCACGTGTCGAAAAAACGAAGGGTAAAAAACTTACGAGACCCGATTGTGATTCGGGTTGTCCTTTTTGGGCATTAATCTATCCGTTGATGGCTGAAAGCTGTCAAAGGCGTAGAACTCATCGAGGCCTTCGTTTTGACAGGTTATGGCTCCCGTAACTCTAAACGAGCCAGAAGTTATGGCCGTCCGATAATCGATATCTACAGGGTGAAACATCCACGGTGCAAGGTGCAACATCCGTCCGAAATGGCGAAACAGTGCCGTACGACTTTTAGAAATGCGTGCACGGATTTGAAACGGAACAGTACCATGGTGCACCACTCTCCAGCGATGGTAAATCGAAGATCAACCACCGTAATCCTGTATTACCGTAAAAATCCACGTGTCGAAAAAACGAGGGGTAAAAAACTTACGAGACCCGATTTAGATTTGGGTAGTCCTTTTTGGGCATTAATCTGTCCGTTGACGACTGAAAGCTGTCAAAGCCGTAGAACTCATCGAGGCCTTCGTTTTGACAGGTTATGCTCCCGTAACTCTAAACGAGCCAGAATTTATGGTCGTCCGAATAATCAATATCTACAGGGTGCAACATCCACGGTGCAAGGTGCAACATCCGTCCGAAATGGCGAAACAGTGCCGTACGACTTTTAGAAATGCGTGCATGGATTTGAAACGGAACAGTACCATGGTGCACCACTCTCCAGCGATGGTAAATCGAAGGCCAGCCACGGTAATCCTGTTTTACCGTAAAAATCCACGTGTCGAAAAAACGAAGGGTAAAAAACTTACGAGACCCGATTGAGATTCGGGTTGTCCTTTTTTAGCATTAATCTACCCGTTGACGGCAGAAAGCTGTCAAAGCCGTAGAACTCATCGAGGCCTTCATTTTGACAGGTTATGGCTCCCGTTACTCTAAGCGAGCCAGAAGTTATGGCCGTTTGAATAATCGATATCTACAGGGTGTAACATCCATGGTGCAAAGTAAACATTCGTCCAAAATGGCGAAACAGTATCGTACGACTTTTAGAAATGCGTGCACGGATTTGAAACAGAACAGTACCATGGTGCACCACTCTCCAGCGATGGGAAGTCGAAGACGGGCCACGGTAATCCCTTTTTACCGTAAAAATCCACGTGTCGAAAAAATGAAGGGTAAAAAACTTACGAGACTCGATTGAAATTCGGGTTGCCTTTTTGGGCATTAATCTATCCGTTGACGGATGAAAGCCGTCAAGCCATAGAACTCATCGAGGCCTTCGTTTTGATAGGTTATGGCTCCCGTAACTCTAAACGAGCCAGAAGTTATGGGCATTTGAATAATCGATATCTACAGGGTGCAACATCCACGGTGCAAGGTGCAACATCCATCCGAAATGGCGAAACAGTGCCGTACGACATTTAGAATTGCGTGCATGGATTTGAAATGAAACATTACCATGGTGCACCACTCTCCAGCGATAGTAAATCGAAGGCCAGCCACTGTAATCCTGTTTTACCGTAAAAATCCACGTGTCGAAAACATGAAGGGTAAAAAACTTACGAGACCCGATTGAGATTCGGGTTGTCCTTTTTGGGCATCAATCTATCCGTTGACGGCTGAAAGCTGTCAAAGGCGTAGAACTCATTGAGGCCTTCGTTTTGACAGGTTATGGCTCCCGTAACTCTAAGCGAGCCAGAAGTTACGACCGTTTGAATAATCGATATCTACAGGGTGCAACATCCACTGTGCAAGGTGCAACATCCGTCCGCAATGATGAAATAGTGCCGTACGACTTTTAGAAATGCGTGCATGGATTTGAAATGGAACAGTACCATGGTGCACCACTCTCCAGCGATGGGAAGTCGAAGATGGGCCACGGTAATCCCGTTTTACCGTAAAAATCCACGTGTTGAAAAAACGAAGGGTAACAAACTTACGAGACCCGATTGAGATTCGGGTTGTCCTTTTTGGGCATTAATCAATCCGTTGAGGCTGAAAGCTGTCAAAGGCGTAGAACTCATTGAGGCCTTCGTTTTGACAGGCTATGGCTCCCGTAACTCTAAACGAGCCAGAAGTTATGGCCGTCTGAATAATCGATATCTATAGGGTGCAACATCCATGGTGCAAGGTGCAAAATCCGTCCGAAATGGCGAAACAGTGCCGTACGAATTTTAGAAATATGTGCATGGATTTGAAACGGAACAGTACCATGGTGCACCACTCTCCAGCGATGGTAAATCGAAGACCAGCCACCGTAATCCTGTTTTACCGTAAAAATCCACGTGTCGAAAAAACGAAGGGTAAAAAACTTACGAGACCCGATTGAGATTCGGGTTGTCCTTTTTGGGCATTAATCTATCCGTTGACGGCTGAAAGCCGTCAAAGCCATAGAACTCATTGAGGCCTTCGTTTTGACAGGTTTTGGCTCCCGTAACTCTAAACGAGCCAGAAGTTATGGCCGTCCGAATAATCGATATCTACATGGTGCAACATCCACGGTGCAAGGTGCAACATCCGTCCGAAATGGCGAAACTGTGCCGTACGACTTTTAGAAATGCGTGCATGGATTTGAAACGGAACAGTACCATGGTGCACCACTCTCCAGCAATGGGAAGTGGAAGACGGGCCACGATAATCCTATTTTACCGTAAAAATCCACTTGTCGAAAAAATGAAGGGTAAAAAACTTCCGAGACCCGATTGAGATTCGGGTTGTCCTTTTTGGGCATCAATCTATCCATTGACGGCTGAAAGTTGTCAAAGGCGTAGAACTCATTGAGGCCTTCGTTTTGACAGGTTATGGCTCCCGTAACTCTAAACGAGCCAGAAGTTACGGCCGTTTGAATAATCGATATCTACAGGGTGCAACATCCACGGTGCAAGGTGCAACATCCGTCCGCAATGATAAAATAGTGTCGTACGACTTTTAAAAATGCGTGCATGGATTTGAAATGGAACATACCATGGTGCACCACTCTCCAGCGATGGAAAGTCGAAGATGGGCCACGGTAATCCCGTTTTACCGTAAAAATCCACGTGTCGAAAAAACGAAGGGTAAAAAAAACTTACGAGACCCGATTGAGATTCGGGTTGTCCTTTTTGGGCAATAATCAATCCGTTGAGGCTGAAAGCTGTCAAAGGCGTAGAACTCATCGAGGCCTCCGTTTTGACAGGCTATGGCTCCCGTAACTCAAAACGAGCCAGAAGTTATGGCCGTCTGAATAATCGATATCTACAGGGTGCAACATCCATGGTGCAAGGTGCAACATCCGTCCGAAATGGCGAAACAGTGTCGTACGACTTTTGGAAATGCATGCATGGATTTGAAACGGAACAGTACCATGGTGCACCACTCTCCAGCAATGGTAAATCGTAGACCAGCCACCGTAATCCTGTTTTACCGTAAAAATCCACGTGTCGAAAAAACGAAGGGTAAAAAACTTACGAGACCCGATTGAGGTTTGGGTTGTCCTTTTTGGGTATTAATCTATTCGTTGACGACTGAAAGCTGTCAAAGCCATAGAACTCATCGAGGCCTTTATTTTGACAGGTTATGGCTCCCGTAACTCTAAACGAGCCAGAAGTTATGGCCGTCCGAATAATCGATATCTACAGGGTGCAACATCCACGGTGCAAGGTGCAACATCCATCCGAAATGGCGAAACTGGGCCATACAACTTTTAGAAATGCGTGCATGGATTTGAAACGGAACAGTACCATGGTGCACCAATCTCCAGCAATGGGAAGTCGAAGATGGGCCACGGAAACCTGTTTTACCGTAAAAATCCACGTGTCGAAAAAACGAAGGGTAAAAAACTTACGAGTCCCGATTGAGATTCGGGTTGTCCTTTTTGGGCATTAATCTATCCGTTGACGGCTGAAAGATGTCAAAGCCGTAGAACTCATCGAGGCCTTCGTTTTGGCAGGTTATGGCTCTCGTAACTCTAAACGAGCCAGAAGTTATGGCCGTTTGAATAATCGATATCTACAGGGTGCAACATCCACGGTGCAAGGTGCAACATCCGTCTGAAATGGTGAAACAGTGCCGTACGACTTTTAGAAATGCGTGCATGGATTTGACACGGAACAGTACCATGGTGCACCACTCTCCAGCGATGGGAAGTCGAATACGGGCCACGGTAATCCCGTTTTACCGTAAAAATCCACGTGTCGAAAAAACGAAGGGTAAAAAACTTACGAGACCCGATTGAGATTCGGGTTGTCCTTTTTGGGCATTAATCTATCCGTTGACGGCTGAAAGCCGTCAAAGCCATAGAACTCATCGAGGCCTTCGTTTTGACAGGTTATGGCTCCCGTAACTCTAAACGAGCCAGAAGTTATGGCCGTCCGAATAATCGATATCTACATGGTGCAACATCCACGGTGCAAGGTGCAACATCCGTCCGAAATGGCGAAACTGTGCCGTACGACTTTTAGAAATGCGTGCATGGATTTGAAATGGAACAGTACCATGGTGCACCACTCTCCAGCGATGGGAAGTGGAAGACGGGCCATGGTAATCCTGTTTTACCGTAAAAATCCACGTGTCGAAAAAACGAAGGGTAAAAAACTTACGAGACCCGATTGAGATTCGGGTTGTCCTTTTTGGGCATCAATCTATCCGTTGACGGCTAAAAGCCATCAAAGGCGTAGAACTCATTGAGGCCTTCGTTTTGACAGGTTATGGCTCCCGTAACTCTAAACGAGCCAGAAGTTACGGCCGTTTGAATAACCGATATCTACAGGGTGCAACATCCACGGTGTAAGGTGCAACATCCGTCCGCATTAATGAAATAGTGCCGTACGACTTTTAGAAATGCGTGCATGGATTTGAAATGGAACAGTACCAAGGTGCATCACTCTCCAGCGATAGGAAGTCGAAGATGGGCCACGGCAATCCCGTTTTACCGTAAAAATCCACGTGTCGAAATAATGATGGGTAAAAAACTTACGAGACCCGATTGAGATTCGGGTTGTCCTTTTTGGGCATTAATCTATCCGTTGAGGCTGAAAGCTGTCAAAGGCATAGAACTCATTGAGGCCTTCGTTTTGACAGGCTATCTCTCCCGTAACCCTAAACGAGCCAGAAGTTATGGCCGTCCGAATAATCGATATCTACAGGGTGCAACATCCACGGTGCAAGGTGCAACATCCGTCCGAAATGGCGAAAAAGTGACGTACGACTTTTAGAAATGCGTGCATGGATTTGAAACGGAACAGTACGATGGTGCGCCACTCTCCACCGATGGGAAGTCGAAGACGGGCCACGGTAATCCTGTTTTACCGTAAAAATCCACGTGTCGAAAAAACGAAGGGTAAAAAACTTACGAGACCCGATTGAGATTCGGGTTGTCCTTTTTGGGCATTAATCTATCCGTTGACAGCGGAAAGCTGTCAAAGCCGTAGAACTCATCGAGGCCTTCGTTTTGGTAGGTTATGGCTCCCGTAACTCTATACGAGCCAGAAGTTATGGCCGTTTGAATAATCGATATCTACAGGGTGCAACATCCACGGTGCAAGGTGCAACATCCATCCGAAATGGTGAAACAGTGCCGTACGACTTTTAGAAATGCGTGCATGGATTTGAAACGGAACAGTACCATGTTGCACCACTTTCCAGCGATGGGAAGTCGAAGACGGGCCACGGTAATCCCGTTTTACCGTAAAAATCCACGTGTCAAAATAACGAAGGGTAAAAAACTTACGAGACCCGATTGAGATTCGGGTTGTCCTTTTTGGGCATTAATCTATCCGTTGATGGCTGAAAGCTGTCAAAGGCGTAGAACTCATCGAGGCCTTCGTTTTGACAGGTTATGGCTCCCGTAACTCTAAACGAGCCAGAAGTTATGGCCGTCCGATAATCGATATCTACAGGGTGCAACATCCACGGTGCAAGGTGCAACATCCGTCCGAAATGGCGAAACAGTGCCGTACGACTTTTAGAAATGCGTGAACGGATTTGAAACGGAACAGTACCATGGTGCACCACTCTCCAGCGATGGTAAATCGAAGACCAACCACCGTAATCCTGTTTTACCGCAAAAATCCACGTGTCGAAAAAACGAAGGGTAAAAAACTTACGAGACCCGATTTAGATTTGGGTTGTCCTTTTTGGGCATTAATCCATCCGTTGACGACTGAAAGCTGTCAAAGCCGTAGAACTCATCGAGGCCTTCGTTTTTAGAGGTTATGCTCCCGTAACTCTAAACGAGCCAGAAGTTATGGTCGTCCGAATAATCGATATCTACAGGGTGCAACATTCACGGTGCAAGGTGCAACATCCATCCGAAATGGAGAAACAGTGCCGTACGACTTTTAGAAATGCGTGCATGGATTTGAAACGGAATAGTACCATGGTGCACCACTCTCCAGCGATGGGAAGTCAAAGACGGGCCACGGTAATTCTGTTTTACCGTAAAAATCCACGTGTCGAAAAAACGAAGGGTAAAAAACTTACGAGACCCGATTGAGAATCGGGTTGTCCTTTTTGGGCATTAATCTATCCGTTGACGGCTGAAAGCGGTGAAAGCCGTAGAACTCATCGAGGCCTTCGTTTTGACAGGTTATGGCTCCCGTAACTCTAAACAAGCCAGAATTTATGGCCGTTTGAATAATCGATATCTATAGGGTGCAACATCCACGGTGCAAGGTGCAACATCCGTCCGAAATGGAGAAACAGTGCCGTATGACTTTTAGAAATGCGTGCATGGATTTGAAACGGAACAGTACCATTGTGCACCACTCTCCAGCGATGGGAAGTCGAAGACGGGCCACGGTAATCCAGTTTTACCGTAAAAATCCACGTGTCGAAAAAACGAAGGGTAAAAAACTTACGAGAACCGATTGAGATTCGGGTTGTCCTTTTTGGGCATTAATCTATCCGTTGACGGCTGAAAGCTGTCAAAGCCGTAGAACTCATCGAGGCCTTCGTTTTGACAGGTTATGGCTCCCGTAAGTCTAAACGAGCCAGAAGTTATGGCCGTCCGAATAATCGATATGTACAGGGTGCAACGTCCTCGGTGCAAGGTGCAACATCCGTCCGAAATGGCGAAACGGTGCCGTACGACTTTTAGAAATGCGTGCATGGATTTGAAATGGAATAGTACCTTGGTGCACCACTCTCCAGCGACGGGAAGTCGAGGACGGGCCACGGTAATCACGTTTTACCGTAAAAATCCACGTGTCGAAAAAAGGAAGGGTAAAAAACTTACGAGACCCGATTGAGATTCGGGTTGTCCTCTTTGGGCATTAATCTATCCGTTGACGGCTGAAAGCTGTCAAACCCGTAGAACTCATCGAGGCCTTCGTTTTGACAGGTTATGGCTCCCGTTAGTCTAAACGAGCCAGAAGTTATGGCCGTCCGAATAATCTATATCTACAGGGTGCAACATCCACGGCGCAAGGTGCAACATCCGTCCGAAATGGCGAAACAGTGCCGTACGACTTTTAGAAATGCGTGCATGGATTTGAAACGGAACAGTACCATGATGCACCACTCTCCAGCGATGGGAAGTCGAACACGGGCTACGGTAATCCCGTTTTACCGTAAAAATCCACGTGTCGAGAAAACGAAGGGTAAAAAACTTACGAGACCCGATTGAGATTCGGGTGGTCCTTTTTGGGAATTAGTCTATCCATTGACGGCTGAAAGCCGTCAAAGCCATAGAACTCATCGAGGCATTCGTTTTGACAGGTTATGGCTCCCGTAACTCTAGACGAGCCAGAAGTTATGGCTGTCCGAATAATCGATATCTACAGGGTGCAACATCCACGGTGCAAGGTGCAACATCCGTCCGAAATGGCGAAACAGTGCCGTACGACTTTTAGAAATGCGTTCATGGATTTGAAACGGAACAGTACCATGGTGCACCACACTCTAGCGATGGTAAATCGAAGACCAGCCACAGTAATCCAGTTTTACCGTAAAAATCCACGTGTCCAAAAAACGAAGGGTAAAAAACTTACGAGACCCGATTGAGATTCGGGTTGTCCTTTTTGGGCATTAATCTATCCGTTGACGACTGAAAGCTGTCAAAGCCGTAGAACTCATCGAGGCCTTCGTTTTGACAGGTTATGGCTCCCGTAACTCTAAACGAGCCAGAAGTTATGGCTGTCCGAATAATCGATATCTACAGGGTGCAACATCCACGGTGCAAGGTGCAACGTCCGTCCGAAATGGCGAAACAGTGTCGTCCGACTTTTAGAAATGCGTGAACGGATTTGAAACGGAACACTACCATGGTGCACCACTCTCCAGCGATGGGAAGTCGAAGACGGGCCACGGTAATCCCGTTTTACCATAAAAATCCTCGTATCAAAAAACGAAGGGTAAAAAACTTACGAGACCCGATTGAGATTCGGGTTGTCCTTTTTGGGCATTAATCTATCCATTGACGGCTGAAAGTGGTCAAAGCCGTAGAACTCATCGAGGCCTTCGTTTTGACAGGTTATGGCTCCCGTAACTCTAATCGAGCCAGAAGTTATGGCCGTCCGAATAATCGATATCTACAGGTTGCAACATCCACGGTGCAAGGTGCAACATCCGTCCGAAATGGCGAAACAGTTCCTTATGACTTTTAGAAATGCGTGCATGGATTTGAAATGGAAAAGTACCATGGTGCACCACTTTCCAGCGATGGTAAATCGAAGGCCAGCCACGGTAATCCTGTTTTACCGTAAAAATCCACGTGTCGAAAAAACGAAGGGTAAAAAACTTACGACACCCGATTGAGATTCGGGTTGTCCTTTTTTGGCATTAATCTATCAGTTGACGGCAGAAAGCTGTCAAAGCCATAGAACTCATCAAGGCCTTCGTTTTGACAGGTTATGCCTCTCGTTACTCTAAACGAGCCAAAAGTTATGGCCGTTTGAATAATCGATATCTACAGGGTGCAACATCCACGGTGCAAGGTACAACATTCGTCCGAAATGGCGAAACAGTGCCGTACGACTTTTAGAAATGCGTGCATGGATTTGAAACGGAGCAGTATCATGGTGCATCACTCTCCAGCGATGGGAAATCGAAGATTGGCCACGGTAATCCCGTTTTACCGTAAAAATCCACGTGTCGAAAAAACGAAGGGTAAAAAACTTACGAGACCCGATTGAGATTCGGCTTTTCCTTTTTGGGCATTAATCTATCCGTTGACGGCCGAAAGCTATCAAAGCCGTAGAACTAATCGAGGCCTTCGTTTTGACTGGTTATGGCGCCTGTAAATCTAAACGAGCAAGCAGTTATGGCCGTCCGAATAATCGATTTCTATAGGGTGCAACATCCACGGTGCAAGGTGCAACATCCGTCCGAAATGGCGAAACAGTGCCGTACGAGATTTAAAAATGCGTGCATGGATTAGAAACGGAACAGTACCATTGTGCACCACTCTCCAGCGATGGGAAGTCGAAGACGGGCCACGGTAATCCAGTTTTACCGTAAAAATCCATGTGTCGAAAAAATGAAGGGTAAAAAACTTACGAGACCCGATTGAGATTCGGGTTGTCCTTTTTGTGCATTAATCTATCCGTTGACAGATGAAAGCTGTCAAAGCTGTAGAAATCATCGAGTCCTTCGTTTAGACAGGTTATGGCTCCCGTAACTCTAAACGAGCCAGAAGTTATGGCCGTTCGAATAATCGATATGTACAGGGTGCAACATCCTCGGTGCAAGGTACAACATCCGTCCGAAATGGTGAAACGGTGTCGTACGACTTTTAGAAATGCGTGCATGGATTTGAAACGGAACAGTACCATGGTGCACCACTCTCCAGCGATGGGAAGTCGAAGAAGGGCCACGATAATCCCGTTTTACCGTAAAAATCCACGTGTCGAAAAAACGAAGGGTAAAAAACTTACGAGACCCGATTGAGATTCGGGTTGTCCTTTTTGGGCATTAATCTATCCGTTGACGGCCGAAAGCTGTCAAAGCCATAGAACTAATCGAGGCCTTCGTTTTGACAGGTTATGGCTCCCGTAACTGTAAACGAGCCAGAAGTTATGGCCGTCCGAATAATCGATATCTACAGGGTGCAACATCCACGGTGCAAGGTGCAACATCCGTCCGAAATGGCGAAACAGTGCCGTACGACTTTTAGAAATGTGTGCATGGATTTGAAACGGAATAGTACCATGGTGCACCACTCTCCAGCGATGGGAAGTCGATGACGGGCCACGGTAATCCCGTTTTATAATAAAAATCCACGTGTCGAAAAAACGAAGGGTAAAAAACTTACGAGACCCGATTGAGATTCGGGTTGTCCTTTTTGGGCATTAGTCTATCCGTTGATGGCTGAAAGCTGTCAAAGCCGTAGAACTCATCGATTCCTTCGTTTTGACAGGTTATGGCTCCCGTAACTCTAAACGAGCCAGAAGTTATGGCCGTCCGAATAATCGATATCTACAGGGTGCAACATCCACGGTGCAAGGTGCAACATCCGTCCGAAATGGCGAAATAGTGTCGTACGACTTTTAGAAATGCGTGCATGGATTTGAAACGGAACAGTACCATGGTGCACCACTCTCTAGCGATAGTAAATCGAAGACCAGCCACCGTAATATTGTTTTACCGTAGAAATCCACGTGTCGAAAAAGCGAAGGGTAAATAACTTACGAGACCCGATTGAGATTCGATTTTTCCTTTTTGGGAATTAATCTATCCGTTGACGACTGAAAGCTGTCAAAGCCGTAGAACTCATCGAGGCCTTCGTTTTGACAGGTTATGGCTCCCGTAACTCTAAACGAGCCAGAAGTTATGGCCGTCCGAATAATCGATATCTACAGGGTGCAACATCCACAATGCAAGGTGGAACATCCGTCCTAAATGGTGAAACAGTGCCGTACGACTTTTAAAAATGCGTGCATGGATTTGAAACGGAACAGTACCATGGTGCACCACTTTCCAGCGATGGTAAATCGAAGGCCAGCCACGGTAATCCTGTTTTACCGTAAAAATCCACGTGTCGAAAAAACGAAGGGTAAAAAACTTACGAGACCCGATTGAGATTCGGGTTGTACTTTTTTGGCATTAATCTATCCGTTACTCTAAACGAGCCAGAAGTTAAGGCCGTTTGAATAATCGATATCTACAGGGTGCAGCATCCACGGTGCAAGGTACAACATTCGTCCGAAATGGCGAAACAGTGCTGTACGACTTTTAGAAATGCGTGCATGGATTTGAAACGGAACAGTACCATGGTGCACCACTCTCCAGCGATGGGAAGTCGAAGACGGGCCACGGTAATTCCGTTTTACCGTCAAAATCCACGTGTCGAAAAAACGAAGGGTAAAAAACTTACGAGACCCGATTGAGATTCGGGTTGTCCTTTTTGGGCATTAATCCATCCGTTGATGGCTAAAAGCTGTCAAAGCCATAGAACTCATTGAGGTCTTCATTTTGACAGGTTATGGATCTCGTAACTCTAAACGAGCCAAAAGTTATGGCCGTCCGAATAATCGATATCTACAGGGTGCAACATCCACGGTGCAAGGTGCAACATCCGTCCGAAATGGAAAAACTGTGCCATACGACTTTTAGAAATGCGTGCATGGATTTGAAATGGAACAGTACCATGGTGCATCACTCTCCAGCGATGGGAAGTCGAAGACGGTCCATGGTAATCCAGTTTTACCATAAAAATCCACGTGTCGAAAAAACAAAGGGTAAAAAACTTACGAGACCCGATTGAGATTCGGGTTGTCCTTTTTGGGCATTAATCTATCCGTTGACGGCTGAAAGCTTTCAAAGCTTTAGAAATCATCGAGGCCTTCATTTAGACTTGTTATGGCTCCCGTAACTCTAAACGAGCCAGAAGTTATGGCCATCCGAATAATCGATATGTACAGGGTGCAACATCCTCGGTGCAAGGTTCAACATCCGTCCGAAATGGCAAAACGGTGCCGTATGACTATTAGAAATGCGTGCATGGATTTGAAACGGAATAGTACCATGGTGCACCACTCTCCAGCGATGGGAAGTCGAAGACGGGCCACAGTAATCCCGTTTTACCGCAAAAATCCACGTGTCGAAAAAACGATAGGTAAAAAACTTACGAGACCCAATTGAGATTCGTGTTGTCCTTTTTGGGCATTAATCTATCCATTGACGGCTGAAAGCTATCAAAGCTATAGAACTCATCGAGGCCTTTGTTTTGACAGGTTATGGCTCCCGTAACTCTAAACGAGCCAGAAGTTATGGCCGTCCCAATAATCGATATCTACAGGGTGCAACATCCACGGTGCAAGGTGCTACATCCGTCCGAAATGGCGAAACAGTGTCGTACGACTTTTAGAAATGCGTGCATGGATTTGAAACGGAACACTACCATGGTGCACCACTCTCCAGCGATGGGAAGTCGAAGACGGGCCACGGTAATCCTGTTTTACCGTAAAAATCCACGTGTCGAAAAAACGAAGGGTAAAACACTTACGAGACCCGATTGAGATTCGGGTTGTCCTTTTTGGGCATTAATCTATCCGTTGATGGCTGAAAGCTATCAAAGCCGTAGAACTCATCGAGGCCTTCGTTTTGACAGGTTATGGCTCCCGTAACTCTAAACGATCCAGAAGTTATGGCCGTCCGAATAATCGATATCTATAGGGTGCAACATCCACGGTGCAAGGTGCAACATCCGTCCGAAATGGTGAAACAGTGTCGTACGACCTTTAGAAATGCGTGCATGGATTTGAAATGGAACAGTATCATGGTGCACCACTCTCCAGCGATGGGAAGTCGAAGACGGGCCACGGTAATCCTGTTTTACCGTAAAAATCCACGTGTCGAAAAAACGAAGGGCAAAAAACTTACGAGACCCGATTGAGATTCGGGTTGTCCTTTTTGGGCATTAATCTATCCGTTGACGGCTGAAAGCCGTCAAAGCCGTAGAACTCATCGAGGCCTTCGTTTTGACTGGTTATGGCTTCCGTAACTCTAAATGAGCCAGAAGTTATGGTCGTCCGAATAATCGATATCTACAGGGTGCAACATCCACGGTGTAAGGTGCAACATCCGTCCGAAATGGCGAAACAGTGCCGTATGACTTTTAGAAATGCGTTCATGGATTTGAAATGGATCACTACCATGGTGCACCACTCTCCAGCGATGGAAAGTCGAAGACGGGCCACGGTAATCCCGTTTTACCATAAAAATCCACGTGTCGAAAAAACGAAGGGTAAAAAACTTACGAGACCCGATTGAGATTCAGGTTGTCCTTTATGGGCATTAATCTATCCGTTGAAGGCTGAAAGCTATCAAAGCTGTAGAACTCATCGAGGCCTTCGTTTTGATAGGTTATGGCTCCCGAAACTCTAAACGAGCCAGAAGTTATGGCCGTCCGAATAATCGATATCTACAGGGTGCAACATCCACGGTGCAAGGTGCAACATCCGTCCGAAATGGCGAAACAGTGCCGTACGACTTTTAGAAATTCATGCATGGATTTAAAATGGAACAGTACCATGGTGCACCACTCTCCAGCGATGGAAAGTCAAAGACGGGCCACGGTAATCCCGTTTTACCGTAAAAATCCACGTGTCGAAAAAACGAAGGGTAAAAAACTTACGAGACCCGATTGAGATTCGGGTTGTCCTTTTTGGGCATTAATATATCCGTTGACGGCTGAAAGCTGTCAAAGCTGTAGAAATCATCGAGGCCTTCGTTTAGACAGGTTATGGCTCCCGTAACTCTAAATGAGCCAGAAGTTATGGCCGTCCGAATAATCGATATCTACAGGGTGCAACATCCTCGGTGCAAGGTGCAACATCCTCGGTGCAAGGTGCAACATCCGTCCGAAATGGCGAAACGGTGTCGTACGACTTTTAGAAATGCGTGTATGGATTTGAAACGGAACAGTACTATGGTGCACCACTCTCCAGCGATGGGAAGTCGAAGACGGGCCACGGTAATCCCGTTTTACCGTAAAAATCCACGTGTCGAATAAACGAAGGGTAAAAAACTTACGAGACCCGATTGAGATTCGGGTTGTCCTTTTTGGGCATTAATCTATCCGTTACCGGCTGAAAGCTATCAAAGCCGTAGAACTCATCGAGGCCTTCGTTTTGACAGGTTATGGCTCCCGTAACTCTAAACGAGCCAGAAGTTATGGCCGTCCGAATAATCGATATCTACAGGGTGCAACATCCACGGTGCAAGGTGCAACATCCGTCCGAAATGGCGAAACAGTGCCGGACGACTTGTAAAAATGCGTGCATTGATTTGAAATTGAACAATACCATGGTGCACCACTCTCCAGCGATGGAAAGTCGAAGATGGGCCACGGTATTCCTGTTTTACTGTAAAAATCCACGTGTCAAAAAAACGAAGGGTAAAACACTTACGAGACCTGATTGAGATTCGGGTTGTCCTTTTTGGGCATTAAACTATCCGTTGACGGCTGAAAGCTATCAAAGCCGTAGAACTCATCGAGGCCTTCGTTTTGACAGGTTATGGCTCCCGTAACTCTAAACGAGGCAGAAGGCATGGCCGTTTGAATAATCGATATCTACAGGGTGCAACATCCACGGTGCAAGGTGCAATATCCGTCCGAAATGGTGAAACAGGGTCGTACGACTTTTAGAAATGCGTGCATGGATTTGAAACGGAATAGTACCATGGTGCACCACTCTCCAGCTATGGGAAGTCGAAGACGGGCCACGGTAATCCTGTTTTACCGTAAAAATCCACGTGTCGAAAAAACGAAGTGTTAAAAACTTACGAGACCCGATTGGGCTTCGGGTTGTCCTTTTTGGGCATTAATCTATCCGTTGATGGCTGAAAGCTATCAAAGCCGTAGAACTCATCGAGGCCTTCGTTTTGATAGGTTATGACTCCCGTAACTCTAAACGAGCCAGAAGTTATGGCCGTCCGAATAATCGATATCTACAGGGTGCAACATCCACGGTGCAAGGTGCAACATCCGTCTGAAATTGTGAAACAGTGTCGTACGACTTTTAGAAATGCGTGCATGGATTTGAAATGGAACAATATCATGGTGCACCACTCTCCAGCAATGGGAAGTCGAAGACGAGCCACGGTAATCCTGTTTTACCGTAAAAATCCACGTGTTGAAAAAACGAAGGGTAAAAAACTTACGAGACCCGATTGAGATTCGGGTTGTCCTTTTTGGGCATTAATTTATCCGTTGACGGCTGAAAGCCGTCAAAGCCGTAGAACTCATCGAGGCCTTCGTTTTGACAGGTTATGGCTCCCGTAACTCTAAACGAGCCAGAAGTTATGGTCGTCCGAATAATCGATATCTATAGGGTGCAACATCCACGGTGCAAGGTGCAACATCCGTCCGAAATGGCGAAACAGTGCCGTACGACTTTTAGAAATGCGTGCATGGATTTGAAACGGATCACTACCGTGGTGCACCACACTCCAGCGATGGGAAGTCGAAGACGGGCCACGGTAATCCCATTTTACCGTAAAAATCCACGTGTCGAAAAAACGAAGGGTAAAAAACTTACGAGGCCCGATTGAGATTCAGGTTGTCCTTTTTGGGCATTAATCTATCCGTTGAATGCTGAAAGCTACTAAAGCCGTAGAACTCATCGAGGCCTTCGTTTTGATAGGTTACGGCTCCCGTAACTCTAAACGAGCCAGAAGTTATGGCCGTCCGAATAATCGATATCTACAGGGTGCAACATCCACGGTGCAAGGTGCAACATCCGTCCGAAATGGCGAAACAGTGCCGTGCAACTTTTAGAAATGCATGCATGGATTTGAAACGGAACAGTACCATGGTGCACCATTCTCCAGCGATGGGAAATCGAAGACGGGCCACGGTAATCCCGTTTTACCGTAAAAATCCACGTGTCGAGAAAACGAAGGGTGGAAAACTTACGAGACCCAATTGAGATTCGGGTTGTCCTTTTTGGGCATTAATCTATCCGTTGACGGCTGAAAGCCGTCAAAGTCGTAGAACTCATCGAGTCCTTCGTTTTGACAGGTTATGGCCCCCGTAACTCTAAACGAGCCAGAAGTTATGGTCGTCTGAATAATCGATATCTACCGGGTGCAACATCCACGGTGCAAGGTGCAACATCCGTTCGAAATGGAGAAACAGTGTCGTACGACTTTTAGAAATGCATGCATGGATTTGAAACGGAACACTACCATGGTGCACCACTCTCGATCGATGGGAAGTCGAAAACGGGCCACGGTAATCTCGTTTTACCGTAAAAATCCTCGTGTCGAAAAAACGAAGGGTAAAAAACTTACGAGACCTGATTGAGATTCAGGTTGTCCTTTTTGGGCATTAATCTATCCGTTGACAGCTGAAAACTATCAAATCCGTAGAACTCATCGAGGCCTTCCGTTTGACAGGTTATGGCTTCCGTAGCTCTAAACGAGCCAGAAGTTATGGCCGTCCGAATAATCGATATCTACCGGGTGCAACATCCACGGTGCAAGGTGCAACATCCGTCCGAAATGGCGAAACAGTGCCGTACGACTTTTAGAAATGCGTGCATGGATTTGAAATGGAACAGTACCACGGTGCACCACTCTCCAGCAATGGAAAGTCGAAGACGGGCCACGGTAATCCCGTTTTACCGTAAAAATCCACGTGTCTAAAAAACGAAGGGTAAAAAACTTACAAGACCCGATTGAGATTCGGGGTGTCCTTTTTGGGCATTAATCTATCCGTTGACTGCTGAAAGCTGTCGAAACCGTAGAACTCATCGAGGCCTTCGTTTTGACAGGTAATGGCTCCCGTAAATCTAAACGAGCCGGAAGTTATGGCCGTCCGAATAATCGATATCTACAGGGTGCAACATCAACGGTGCAAGGTGCAACGTCCTTCCGAAATGGCGAAACAGTACCGTACGACCTTTAGAAGTGCGTACATGGATTTGAAATGGAACACCACCATGGTGCACCACTCTCCAGTGATGGAAAGTCGAAGACGGACCACGGTAATCCCGTTTTACCATAAAAATCCACGTGTCGAAATAACGAAGGGTAAAAAACTTACGAGACCCGATTGAGATTCGGGTTGTCCTTTTTGGGCATTAATCTATCCGTTGATGACTGAAAGCTGTCGAAGCCATAGAACTCATCGTGGTATTCGTTTTGACAGGTAATGGCTCCCGTAACTCTAAACGAGCCAGAAGTAATGGCCGTCCGAATAATCGATATCTACAGGGTGCAACATCCACGGTGCAAGGTGCAACATCCGTCCAAAATGGAGAAACAGTGTCGTACAACTTATAGAAATGCGTGCATGGATTTGAAATGGAACAGTACCATGGTGCACCACTCTCCAGCAATGGGAAGTCGAAGACGGGCCACGGTAATCTTTTTTTACCGTAAAAATCCACGTGTCGAAAAAACGAAGGGTAAAAAACTTACGAGACTCGATTGAGATTCGGGTTGTCCTTTTTGGGCATTAATATATCCGTTGACGGCTGAAAGCCGTGCAAGCCGTAGAACTCATTGAGGCCTTCGTTTTGACAGGTTATGGCTCCTGTAACTCTAAACGAGCCAGAAGTTTTGGTCGTTCGAATAATCGATATCTACAGGGTGCAACATCCACGGTGCAAGGTGCAACATCCGTTCAAAATCGCGAAACAGTGTCGTACGACTTTTAGAAATGCGTGCATGGATTTGAAACGGAATTGTACCATGGTGCACCACTCTCTAGCGACGGGAAGTCGAAGACGGGCCACGTTAATCCTGTTTTTTCCGTAAAAATCCACGTGTCGAAAAAACGAAGGGTAAAAAACTTACGAGACCCGATTGAGATTCGGGTTGTCCTTTTTGGGCATTAATCTATCCGTTGACGGCTGAAAGTTGTCAAAGCCGTAGAACTCATCGAGGCCTGTGTTTTGACAGGTTATCGCTCCCGTAACTCTAAACGAGGCAGAAGTTATGGCCGTCCGAATAATCGATATCTACAGGGTGCAACATCCACGGTGCAAGATGCAACATCCGTCTGACATGGCGAAACAGTGTCGTACGACTTTTATAAATGCGTGCAAGAATTTGAAACGGAATAGTACCATGGTGCACCACTCTCCAGCGATGGTAAATCGAAGACCAACCACCGTAATCCCGTTTTAACGTAAAAATCCACGTGTCGAAAAAACGAAGGGTTAAAAACTTACGAGACCCGATTGAGATTCGGGTTGTCCTTTTTGGGCATTAATCTATCCGTTGACGCCTGAAAGCAGTCAAAGCCGTAGAACTCATCGAGGCCTTTGTTTTGACAGGTTATGGCTCCCGTAACTCTAAACGAGCTAGAAGTTATGGCCGTTTAAATAATCGATATCTACAGGGTGCAACATCCACGGTGCAAGGTGCAACATCCGTCCGAAATGGTGAAACAGTGCCATAGAAATGCATGCACGGATTTGAAACCGAACACTACCATGGTGCACCACTCTCCAGCGATGGGAAGTCGAAGACAGGCCACGGTAATCCCGTTTTACCGTAAAAATCCACGTGTCGAAAAAACGAAGGGTAAAAAACTTACGAGACCCGATTGAGATTCGGGTTGTCCTTTTTGGGCATTAATCTATCCGTTGACGGCTGAAAGCTGTCAAAGCCGTAGAACTCATCGAGGCCTTTGTTTTGAATGGTTATGTTATCCCATTTTTTGGTCAAAACTAGGATATCCATGTTGTGTGCATTTCCACCGCGACTAGAACAAGAAGAAGCAGCCAGCAAGCGTATATCAATCAGGAATTTCACTCAAGGTTCAAATATAAAGTCCATTCGGTATTAATTCATTCGACAATATTAACACACAGGTTCATCCGGCACTCAAAACACACAGGTTCATCCGGCACTCCCAAATACAAGTGGTCATTCGGCATTCTCTCCATTCGGTAGTACCGATCCAACACCACCGAACCAACCATCTCCCCCCTACAATCCCCACCGAACCAACCATCTCCCCCCTACAACTACCGGACCAAGCATAGCCGAACCATGCTACCGCCGAACCATGCTACCACCGAACCATGCTACCCCCGGACCATGCTACCACCGGACCAGCTCTAACCTCACCATACTACTGCCGGTCCAACCTACCACCGGTCCAAACAACATACCACTCACCGCCGAACCAAGGTGTTGCCGAACCAACTCTGCCAGGCCAGATTGCTTCAGCCCAAGCCCACCAGCAGCTATAAACATCCAAGACCCCTGCCCCCAGCCTCACTCTATAAATAGAGGGGCAGGGGTACAACAATGGGGGGAAGTTTGGGAGCTCAAGCCTGGAAGGAACTCTCAAACAACTTTAGATACTTGTAATCAAAGCTTTGTACTTGTAATCTAAAGAAAAAAGGAGAAGAACATATAAAGTGGACGTAGGCACGTTCTGGCCGAACCACTATAAATCTGTGTGTCTTTTACAGTTTAGCCCCTGCTTTTTATATATTTGCATAAATCACCCAAATCACTAAATACAACATAAAATCAACCAACTCATACGACTTTGGGTGTTTGCGACCATTTTTTACGCAAACAGGTTATGGCTCCCATAACTCTAAACGAGCCAGAAGTTATGGCCGTCCGAATAATCGATATCTACAGGGTGCAACATCCGTCCAAAATGGCGAAACAGTTCCGTACGACTTTTAGAAATGCGTGCATGGATTTGAAACGGAACAGTACCATGGTGCACCACTCTCCAGCGACGTAAATCGATGGCCAGCCACGGTAATCCTGTTTTACCGTAAAAATCCACGTGTCGAAAAAACGAAGGGTAAAAAGCTTACGAGACCCGATTGAGATTCGGGTTGTCCTTTTTAGGCATTAATCTATCCGTTGATGGCTGAAAGCCGTCAAAGCCGTAGAACTCATCGAGGCCTTCGTTTTGACAGGTTATGGCTCCCGTAACTCTAAACGAGCCAGAAGTTATGGTCGTCCGAATAATCGATATCTACAGGGTGCAACATCCACGGTGCAAGGTGCAACATCCGTCCGAAATGGCGAAACAGTGCCGTACGACTTTTAGAAATGCGTGCATGGATTTGAAACGGAACAGTACCATGGTGCACCACTCTCCAGCGATGGAAAGTCAAAGACGGGCCACGGTAATCTCGTTTTACCGTAAAAATCCACGTGTCGAAAAAACGAAGGGTAAAAAACTTACGAGACCCGATTAAGATTCGGGTTGTCCTTTTTGGGCATTAATCTTTCCGTTGACGGCTGAAAGCTGTCATAGCCGTAGAACTCATCAAGGCCTTCGTTTTGACAGGTTATGGCTCCCGTAACTCTAAACGAGCCAGAAGTTATGGCCGTCCGAATAATCGATATCTACAGGGTGCAACATCCACAGTGCAAGGTGCAACATCCGTCCGAAATGGCGAAACAGTTCCGTACGACTTTTAGAAATGCGTGCATGGATTTGAAACGGAACAGTACCATGGTGCACCACTCTCCAGCGATGGGAAGTCGAAGACGGGCCACGGTAATCCTTTTTTACCGTAAAAATCCACGTGTGGAAAAAACAAAGGGTTAAAAACTTACGAGACCTGATTGAGATTCGGGTTGTCCTTTTTGGGCATTAATCTATCTGTTGAGGGATGAAAGCTGTCAAAGCCGTAGAACTCATCGAGGCCTTCGTTTTGACAGGTTATGGCTCCCGTTACTCTAAACGAGCCAGAAGTTATGGTCGTTTGAATAATCGATATCTACAAGGTGCAACATCCACGGTGCAAGGTGCAACATCCGTCCGAAATGGCGAAACAGTGCCTTACGACTTTTAGAAATGCGTGTATGGATTTGAAACGGAACACTACCATGGTGCACCACTCTCCAGCGATGGGAAGTCGAAGACGGGCCACGGTAATCCCGTTTTACCGTAAAAATCCACGTGTCGAAAAAACGAAGGGTAAAAAACTTATAAGACCCGATTGAGATTCGGGTTGTCCTTTTTGGGAATTAATCTATCCGTTGACGGCTGAAAGCGGTCAAAACCATAGATCTCATTGAGGCCTTTGTTTTGACAGGTTATGGCTCCTGTAACTCTAAACGAGCCATAAGTTATGGCCGTCCGAATAATCGATATCTACAGGGTGCAACATCCACGGTGCAAGGTGCAACATCCGTCCGAAATGGCGAAAAAGTGCCGTACGACTTTTAGAAATGCGTGCATGGATTTGAAACGGAACAGTACCATGGTGCACCACTCTCCAGCGTTGCGAAGTCGAAGACGGGCCACGGTAATCCTGTTTTACCGTAAAAATCCACGTGTCGAAAAAACGAAGGGTAAAAAGCTTACGAGACCCGATTGAGATTCGGGTTGTCCTTTTTGGGCATTAATCTATCCGTTGACGGCTGAAAGCCGTCAAAGCCGTAGAACTCATCGAGGCCTTCGTTTTGACAGGTTATGGCTCCCGTAACTATAAACGAGCCAGAAGTTATGGCCGATTGAATAATCGATATCTATAGGGTGCAACATCCATGGTGCAAGGTGCAACATCCGTCCGAAATGGAGAAACAGTGTCGTACGACTTGTAGAAATGCGTGCATGGATTTGAAACGGAACACTACTATGGTGCACCACTCTCCAGTGATGGGAAGTCGAAGACGGGCCACGGTAATCCCGTTTTACCTTAAAAATCCACGTGTCGAAAAAACGAAGGGTAAAAAACTTACGAGACCCGATTGAGATTCGGGTTGTACTTTTTGGGCATTAATCTATCCATTGACGGATAAAAGCTGTAAAAACCGTAGAACTCATCGAGGCCTTCGTTTTGACAGGTTATGGCTCCCGTAACTCTAAACGAGCCAGAAGTTATGGTCGTCCGAATAATAGATATCCATAGGGTGCAACATCCACGGTGCAAGGTGCAACATCCGTCCGAAATGGCGAAACAGTGCCGTACGACTTTTAGAAATGCTTGCATGGATTTGAAACGGAACTGTACCATGGTGCACCACTCTCCAGCGATGGGAAGTCGAAGACGGGCCACGGTAATCCTGTTTTACCGTAAAAATTCACGTGTCGAAAAAACGAAGGGTTAAAAACTTACGAGACCCGATTGAGATTCGGGTTGTCCTTTTTGGGCATCAATCTATCCGTTGACGGTTGAAAGCGGTCAAAGCCGTAGAACTCATTGAGGCCTTCGTTTTGACAGGTTATGGCTCCCGTAACTCTAAACGAGCCAGAATTTATGGACGTTTGAATAATCGATATCTACAGGGTGCAACATCCACGGTGCAAGGTGCAACATCCGTCCGAAATGGCGAAACAGTGCCGTACGACTTTTAGAAATGCGTGCATGGATTTGAAATGGAACACTACCATGGTGCACCACTCTCTAGCAATGGGAAGTCGAAGACGGGCCACGGTAATCCCGTTTTACCGTAAAAATCCACGTGTCGAAAAAACGAAGGGTTAAAAACTTACGAGACCCGATTGAGATTCGGGTTGTCCTTTTTGGGCATTAATCTATACGTTGACCGCTGAAAGCTGTCAAAGCCGTAGAACTCATCGAGGCATTCGTTTTGACAGGTTATGGCTCCCGTAACTCTAAACGAGCCAGAAGTTATAGCCGTCCGAATAATCGATATCTACAGGATGCAACATCCACGGTGCAAGGTGCAACATCCGTCCGAAATGGCGAAACAGTGCCGTACGACTTTTAGAAATGCGTGCATAGATTTGAAACGGAACAGTACCATGGTGCACCACTCTCCAGCGATGGTAAATCGAAGACCAGCCACCGTAATCCCGTTTTACCGTAAAAATCCGCGTGTCGAAAAAACGAAGGGTTAAAAACTTACGAGACCCGATTGAGATTCGGGTTGTCCTTTTTGGGCATTAATCTATCTGTTGACGGCTGAAAGCAGTCAATGCCGTAGAACTCATCGAGGCCTTCGTTTTGACAGGTTATGGCTCCCGTAACTCTAAACGAGCTAGAAGTTATGGCCGTTTAAAAAATCGATATCTACAGGGTGCAACATCCACGGTGCAAGGTGCAACATCCGTCCGAAATGGTGAAACAGTGTCATAGAAATGCATGCATGGATTTGAAACGAAACACTACCATGGTGCACCACTCTCCAGCGATGGGAAGCCGAAGACGGGCCACGGTAATCCCGTTTTACTGTAAAAATCCACGTGTCGAAAAAACAAAGGGTAAAAAACTTACGAGACCCGATTGAGATTCGGGTTGACCTTTTTGGGCATTAATCTATCAGTTGACGGCTCAAAGCAGTCAAAGCCGTAGAACTCATCGAGGCCTTTGTTTTGACAGGTTATGGCTCCCGTAAATCTAAACGAGCCAGAAGTTATGGCCGTTCGAATAATCGATATCTACAGGGTGCTACATCCACGGTGCAAGGTGCAACATCCGTCCGAAATGGCGAAACAATTCCGTACGACTTTTAGAAATGCGTGCATGGATTTGAAACGGAACAGTACCATAGTGCACCACTCTCCAGCGATGGTAAATCGAAGGCCAGCCACGGTAATCCTGTTTTACCGTAAAAATCCACGTGTCGAAAAAACGAAGGGTAAAAAACTTACGAGACCTGATTGAGATTCGGCTTGTCCTTTTTGGGCATTAATCTATCCGTTGACGGCTAAAAGCCATCAAAGCTGTAGAACTCATTGGGGCCTTCGTTTTGACAGGTTATGGACCCCGTAACTCTAAACGAGCCAGAAGTTATGGTCGTCCGAATAATCGATATCTACAGGGTGCAACATCCACGGTGCAAGGTGCAACATCCATCCGAAATGGCGAGACAGTGCCGTATGACTTTTAGAAATGCGTGCATGGATTTGAAACGGAACAGTACCATGGTGCAACACTATCCAGCGATTGTAAGTCGAAGACGGGCCATGGTAATCCCGTTTTACCGTAAAAATCCACGTGTCGAAAAAACGAAGGGTAAAAAACTTACGAGACCCGATTGAGATTCGGGTTGTCCTTTTTGGGCATTAATCTATCCGTTGACGGTTGAAAGCGGTCAAAGTCGTAGAACTCATTGAGGCCTTCGTTGTGACAGGTTATGGCTCCCGTAACTCTAAACGAGCCAGAAGTTATGGACGTTTGAATAATCGATATCTACAGGGTGCAACATCCACGGTGCAAGGTGCAACATCCGTCCGAAATGGAGAAACAGTGTCGTACGACTTTTAGAAATGCGTGCATGGATTTGAAATGGAACACTACCATGGTGCACCACTCTCTAGCAATGGGAAGTCGAATACGGGCCACGGTAATCCCGTTTTACCGTAAAAATCCACGTGTCGAAAAAACGAAGGGTTAAAAACTTACGAGACCCGATTGAGATTCGGGTTGTCCTTTTTGGGCATTAATCTATACGTTGACGGCTGAAAGCTGTCAAAGCCGTAGAACTCGTCGAGTCATTCGTTTTGACAGGTTATGGCTCCCGTAACTCTAAACGAGCCAGAAGTTATGGACGTCCGAATAATCGATATCTACAGGATGCAACATCCACGGTGCAAGGTGCAACATCCGACTGAAATGGCGAAACAGTGCCGTACGACTTTTAGAAATGCGTGCATAGATTTGAAACGGAACAGTACCATGGTGCACCACTCTCCAGCGATGGTAAATCGAAGACCAGCCACCGTAATCCCGTTTTACCGTAAAAATCCACGTGTCGAAAAAACGAAGGGTTAAAAACTTACGAGACCCGATTGAGATTCGGGTTGTCCTTTTTGGGCATTAATCTATCCGTTGACGGCTGAAAGCAGTCAATGCCGTAGAACTCATCGAGGCCTTCGTTTTGACAGGTTATGGCTCCCGTAACTCTAAACGAGCTAGAAGTTATGGCCGTTTAAAAAATCGATATCTACAGGGTGCAACATCCACGGTGCAAGGTGCAACATCCGTCCGAAATGGTGAAACAGTGTCATAGAAATGCGTGCATGGATTTGAAACGAAACACTACCATGGTGCACCACTCTCCAGCGATGGGAAGCCGAAGACGGGCCACGGTAATCCCGTTTTACTGTAAAAATCCACGTGTCGAAAAAACAAAGGGTAAAAAACTTACGAGACCCGATTGAGATTCGGGTTGACCTTTTTGGGCATTAATCTATCAGTTGACGGCTCAAAGCAGCCAAAGCCGTAGAACTCATCGAGGCCTTTGTTTTGACAGGTTGTTGTTATCCCGCTTTTTGGCAAAGCCGTGATATCAAAAGATTGGTCGAAAACGGGAAACAGTCCGTCTCAGAGATTGGTTATACATCACTTAGCTATGGGTATCGATGAATTTTGCCCGAGTCCGGATCAGGCCACGATTGATAGGACACGACAAGAAAGGTTGTAGGAGCCATCATTTCAAGTTTCAAGTCAATCCGAGTTCGTATGCTCAAGATATGATGGATTCAGTGTGAAGAGAAATGGTCATTGTCTGGTTCGAAACCATCAAGTTCGAACCCATCCTTTTCGAACCCATGCTCTTCGAACCCATCCACGCCCCTTCACTTCGAACCCATGCTGTTCGAACCCGTCCACGTCCTTGCCTTCGAAGCCACGGAGTTCGAACCCAAGCCACTTTCGGACCCATCAGCTAGCACCTACCTCGACTCCATCGCCTTCGAATCCACCACAGTGGCCTACCTTCGAATCCATGACTTCACTCGGCCTCACATCCTCACTTCGAACCCATCGAGTGACCCAGTTCGAACCGATCAAGTTCGAACCCATAAGAATTCCTGGATTCGAATGTCACGTTCGAAACCAAGAATGCTTCCTATTTCGAATCCACCGAGTCAATTGGTTTGGATGACGTGTTCGCCGTAGTTCACGGAGTCGAAGCGGTCCATTCGGAGATAAGTTAGGATCGATTCGAATACTGCGCGCCACGTCACTGCAAGCTCACGTGCACTGATGGATTCGAAACGAAGGGTTCGAAATAATGGGTTCGAAAGCCTCAGCCAACCGAAGATGTCGATTTCGAACCGAGCATATCTCCTTAACCACCAATCCAAATGCAACCAAATTTTCACAGTAGTTTCCATATGAGGTAAAGATTGTTCCTGCCAAGTTTCAGCTCGATTGGACCATTTCTTGATGGGTTCGAAATCATTTCGAACCGATGTCAGATCGAGACGAAACTTGGTGGGGTCGGTCGCGTGGGCCCACTCACGTGCCAGAAGAAGTCTCACGAAGTTTCAGCAAGATCTGGGCCTCCAACGCCTATAAATAGCACCCTGAAGCCTTCAGAAAAGGGGATCTTTTCCGCCATTGAACGCCAAGACTCTGCCGGATTCAAGTTTAACTATCAGAATCGCTGTTGTATTCAGATTTCAAAGCAATTGTCCGCTGTAATCCATTGTAATCGATTGAATCGAACAAGGCAATAAAGAGAAATCCTTCAGAGTGGACGTAGGCGCGAACGCCGAACCACTATAAATCCTGTGTTTGTGATTGTTGTTTGTGAATTACTGCGATTTGTTACTTAGAGCTGAATTATATATTGATTGTTGCTGAGTTCTGTGTTGAATATTATCGAATTGAACACGTAAACGGGTGCTTTCACGATTTTGGGTGTTTGTGACCAATTTTGGCGCAAACATTTTGGTGCTTTCGCTGAGAAGCTAATTCAGGAAGAAGTTGGATTTGAAAGTTCAGAAGTTCAGATCTAGGAATTATGGCAAGACAATCGAGTAGGAGGCCAAGGACTGAGAGAAGTGAACCACAAGGAAGCCAAGAGGCTTCGTCAGGAGCAAATCAACCATCGATATACATTACTAGGGACGAGATGGAAACTATGATGAAGAGGCAAGAGGAAATGATCCAGAGTTTACTCCAACAGATAGGACAGCTCGGAGCACAGAATAGGGAAGCCAATGGAGTCCAGAACGGAGCAGGACCATCCGGAGTAGCACCTGGATTAGGGGGCACACCCTTGGAGAACGTTGATCCAGTTTCGGAGAGAGAAAGGGGAGCATCTGCGCAACCCGGTAGTAGTAGAGATGCAAACGCTCAGTCAAGGGGGCAGATCCCGGAGTTACCTCGTGAACTCGGGGGGCAGGTTGGAAGTAGTGAACAAGGATTACATCTCGGAGACAATGACCGATTAGCAGAGATAGTTAGGAGAGCTTTGAGAGGCGGTATGGTGAACAAAGATTTGGAAGATGTCAATAGAAGTCCTTTTACTTCAGCAATCAGGCAAGCTAGGAACCCACCTGATTTCAAACTACCATCGTTGGATATGTATGACGGGAGAACGGACCCCACGGTCCACCTGACAAAATATATGAGGCATATGGAGGTACTGGGGGCATCGGAAGAGGTTATGGCCCGGTGTTTTCCATTATACTTGACAGATATCGCTGCACTATGGTTTAGACAGTTGGAGAACGGATCCATCGGAACTTGGAATGGTTTAGTAGAGAGATTTATGAGGCAATTCAGGGTTCATATTACAAGACCCAAGAACGTGATGACTCTGGCAACCCTAAAGCAGAAGGCCGGAGAGACCTTGAGAAGTTATCTAGCACGATTTAATGCAGCAGCAGCTTCAGTGGATAGAGCGGATCCATCCATGGTGGTAATGGCAGCTGTGTCCGGAATAGCTGACGGCACAGAGTTCAAGAATTCATTGACTAAAGATCCACCCACAGATCTGGAGGAATTCTATCATGAAGCAGAAAAGTTTTTACGATTAGAAGATGCGAATGCCGAGAGAGAAGAAAGAGATGGGATAGAAATTTTTGCATTTAGAGACGAAAAGCCTCTTAAAAGGGATTCGGACAAGGATAGAGGTAAAAGAAAGATTGAGAATGGCAGAGACAGATCGAAGCGGCAACGAAGGGAGCCGCGATTCACCACCTACGCTGAGTTGAACGAGAGCCTGGAACGAATTTATCAGGATACCAAAGAACAGATTCCGTATCGTAGGCCAATGCGAAGGGACCCTACCTCTGACGAAAGGAAATCAGATAAGTTCTGTGTATTCCATGAATTAAATGGTCATAATACTAACGATTGTAGGCACCTGAAGGATGAGGTGGAAGGGCATATCAGGAACGGTATGCTCCTTCAATATGTAAGGAGACGAGCTCCTGTGGCGGAACCAGAACGACCACCGTCCACATCAGCTAGGGGCGACCCCGAATCAAGGCACCGTATGGTTATCGACTGAGTAAGATAACGATGAACAAGTTGTACGCTTCCACTAATGCAATAAAATCATTTACACATGCGCGAGATCGCGAACGATCTCCAGGCATGCTCTGAGTGATCATCGACCGTTTCGTAGTGGGAACTTACACTTTGACATCCATGCTTTACTTTCGTTTCATTTTGATTTGAACGTTTGGACTTTGTTTATTTGGACATTGTTTTTGGAACTCATCTGTTTAATAATTATTTGATTTTGATAACTTTGGAATGACTAAGCTACGTATACATGTATGGGGTCGCGAACGATCCCTAGGTATGCACTGAGACGGCGATGGACCGCCCATATACACGATCCAGGAACTCACCCGAACGTGACCCTGGCATCGATAACACCAAGCCCTCCCGGGCACACAAATCGCCTCGAACGGCATCCGACTTCGAACAGTCACAACTCACTTCACCTCAAATGGCTTGATCGCGAACGGTCGTCACGTGAGGTCCGACATCCGACTTCGAACAGTCACAACTCACTTCACCTCAAATGGCTTGATCGCGAACGGTCGTCACGTGAGGTCCGACATCCGACCACGAACGGTCACGAATTCGCCTCGAACGGCACACGATCGCGAACGATCACTTCCTGCCTCGAACGCCATTGACCGCGAACGGTCATGGCTCACTGATTATGAAATCCGACCTCGAACGATCACCATTCGCCTTGAACGGCACTTGGTCGCGAACGATCATCATTTGCCGCGAACGGCAGTCGACCGCGAACGGTCCCCATCTCATCATTCGCTGCGAACGGCATCGACCGCAAACGGTCCTATTCCATCTTATGCCACGGACGGCACGGACCGCGAACGGTCCCGATTCGCTTCAAGCAGCACACGATCCCGAACGATCGAAGCATGAATTTATACGCTCGACCGCGCACGGTCGCACTCCCCCTCGAATGACTCGATCGCGAACGATCGTCGTTTGAAGTTGAGCGCTTGACCATGAACGGCCGCACTTCATCCCAAATGGCTCGATCCCGAACGATCGTCATTTGAGGACATATGAAACTATTGAGTTCTTTGTAGGTTGATGATCGGATACGAACATCCAACTCAAGGCATTACAAAACACACCTTCCTACAGCAAGGCATGTTTTGGGGGGCAAAGTGTTATCCCGCTTTTTGGCAAAGCCGTGATATCAAAAGATTGGTCGAAAACGGGAAACAGTCCGTCTCAGAGATTGGTTATACATCACTTAGCTATGGGTATCGATGAATTTTGCCCGAGTCCGGATCAGGCCACGATTGATAGGACACGACAAGAAAGGTTGTAGGAGCCATCATTTCAAGTTTCAAGTCAATCCGAGTTCGTATGCTCAAGATATGATGGATTCAGTGTGAAGAGAAATGGTCATTGTCTGGTTCGAAACCATCAAGTTCGAACCCATCCTTTTCGAACCCATGCTCTTCGAACCCATCCACGCCCCTTCACTTCGAACCCATGCTGTTCGAAACCGTCCACGTCCTTGCCTTCGAAGCCACGGAGTT
The DNA here is from genome assembly GCA_030765085.1 of Allium cepa. Lineage (NCBI taxonomy): Eukaryota > Viridiplantae > Streptophyta > Magnoliopsida > Asparagales > Amaryllidaceae > Allium > Allium cepa. Next base: position 250,929,435 of record CM060930.1, read on the forward strand.
CGAACCCAAGCCACTTTCGAACCCATCAGCTAGCACCTACCTCGACTCCATCGCCTTCGAATCCACCACAGTGGCCTACCTTCGAATCCATGACTTCACTCGGCCTCACATCCTCACTTCGAACCCATCGAGTGACCCAGTTCGAACCGATCAAGTTCGAACCCATAAGAATTCCTGGATTCGAATGTCACGTTCGAAACCAAGAATGCTTCCTATTTCGAATCCACCGAGTCAATTGGTTTGGATGACGTGTTCGCCGTAGTTCACGGAGTCGAAGCGGTCCATTCGGAGATAAGTTAGGATCGATTCGAATACTGCGCGCCACGTCACTGCAAGCTCACGTGCACTGATGGATTCGAAACGAAGGGTTCGAAATAATGGGTTCGAAAGCCTCAGCCAACCGAAGATGTCGATTTCGAACCGAGCATATCTCCTTAACCACCAATCCAAATGCAACCAAATTTTCACAGTAGTTTCCATATGAGGTAAAGATTGTTCCTGCCAAGTTTCAGCTCGATTGGACCATTTCTTGATGGGTTCAAAATCATTTCGAACCGATGTCAGATCGAGACGAAACTTGGTGGGGTCGGTCGCGTGGGCCCACTCACGTGCCAGAAGAAGTCTCACGAAGTTTCAGCAAGATCTGGGCCTCCAACGCCTATAAATAGCACCCTGAAGCCTTCAGAAAAGGGGATCTTTTCCGCCATTGAACGCCAAGACTCTGCCGGATTCAAGTTTAACTATCAGAATCGCTGTTGTATTCAGATTTCAAAGCAATTGTCCGCTGTAATCCATTGTAATCGATTGAATCGAACAAGGCAATAAAGAGAAATCCTTCAGAGTGGACGTAGGCGCGAACGCCGAACCACTATAAATCCTGTGTTTGTGATTGTTGTTTGTGAATTACTGCGATTTGTTACTTAGAGCTGAATTATATATTGATTGTTGCTGAGTTCTGTGTTGAATATTATCGAATTGAACACGTAAACGGGTGCTTTCACGATTTTGGGTGTTTGTGACCAATTTTGGCGCAAACAGTTATGGCTCCCGTAAATCTAAACGAGCCAGAAGTTATGGCCGTTCGAATAATCGATATCTACAGGGTGCAACATCCACGGTGCAAGGTGCAACATCCGTCCGAAATGGCGAAACAATTCCGTACGACTTTTAGAAATGCGTGCATGGATTTGAAACGGAACAGTACCATAGTGCACCACTCTCCAGCGATGGTAAATCGAAGGCCAGCCACGGTAATCCTGTTTTACCGTAAAAATCCACGTGTCGAAAAAACGAAGGCTAAAAAACTTACGAGACCTGATTGAGATTCGGGTTGTCCTTTTTGGGCATTAATCTATCCGTTGATGGCTAAAAGCCATCAAAGCTGTAGAACTCATTGAGGCCTTCGTTTTGACAGGTTATGGCTCCCGTAACTCTAAACGAGCAAGAAGTTATGGTCGTCCGAATAATCGATATCTACAGGGTGCAACATCCACGGTGCAAGGTGCAACATCCATCCGAAATGGCGAGACAGTGCCGTATGACTTTTAGAAATGCGTGCATGGATTTGAAACGGAACAGTACCATGGTGCAACACTATCCAGCGATTGTAAGTCGAAGACGGGCCATGGTAATCCCGTTTTACCGTAAAAATCCACGTGTCGAAAAAACGAAGGGTAAAAAACTTACGAGACCCGATTGAGATTCGGGTTGTCCTTTTTGGGCATTAATCTTTCCGTTGACGACTGAAAGCTGTCAAAGCCATAGAACTCATCGAGGCCTTCGTTTTGACAGGTTATGGATCCCGTACCTCTAAACGAGCCAGAAGTTATGGCCGTCCGAATAATCGATATCTACAGGGTGCAACATCCACGGTGCAAGGTGCAACATCCGTCCGAAATGGCGAAACAGTGCCGTACGACTTTTAGAAATGCGTGCATGGTTTTGAAATGGAACAGTACCATGGTGCACCACTCTCCAGCGATGGTGAATTGAAGACCAGCCACCGTAATCCCGTTTTAACGTAAAAATCCACGTGTCGAAAAAACGAAGGGTTAAAAACTTACGAGACCCGATTTAGATTCGGGTTGTCCTTTTTGGGCATTAATCTATCCGTTGAGGGCTGAAAGCTATCAAAGCCATAGAACTCATCGAGGCCTTTGTTTTGACAGGTTATGGCACTTGTAACTCTAAACGAGCCAGAAGTTATGGCCGTTTGAATAATCGATATCTACAGGGTGCAACATCCACGGTGCACGGTGCAACATCCGTCCGAAATGGTGAAACAGTGCCATACGACTTTTAGAAATGCGTGCATAGATTTGAAAGGGAACACTACCATGGTGAACCACTCTCCAGCGATGGGAAGTCGAAGACGGGCCACGGTAATCCCGTTTTACCGTAAAAATCCACGTGTCGAAAAAACGAAGGGTAAAAAACTTACGAGACCCGATTGAGATTCGGGTTGTCCTTTTTTTTGCATTAATCTATCCATTGACGGCTGAAAGCTGTCGAAGCCGTAGAACTCATCATGGCCTTCAGTTTGACAGGTTATGGCCCCCGTAACTCTGAACGAGCCAGAAGTTATGGCCGTCCGAATAATCGATATCTACAGGGTGCAACATCCACGGTGCAAGATGCAACATCCGTCCGAAATGGCGAAACAGTGCCGTACGACTTTTAGAAATGCGTGCATGGATTTGAAACAGAACAGTACCATGGTGCACCACTCTCCAGCGATGGTGAATCGAAGACCAGCCACCGTAATCCCGTTTTAACGTAAAAATCCACGTGTCGAAAAAACGAAGGGTTAAAAACTTACGAGACCCGATTGAGATTCGGGTTGTCCTTTTTGGGCATTAATCTATCCGTTGACGGCTAAAAGCAGTCAAAGCCGTAGAACGCATCGAGGCATTCGTTTTGACAGGTTATGGCTCCCATAACTCTTAACGAGCCAGAAGTTATGGCCGTTTAAATAATCGATATCTACAGGGAGCAACATCCACGGTGCAAGGTGCAACATCCGTCCGAAATGGTGAAACAGTGCCATACGACTTTTAGAAATGCGTGCATGGATTTGAAATGGAACACTACCATGGTGCACCACTCTCCAGCGATGGGAAGTCGAAGACGGGCCACGGTAATCCCGTTTTACCGTAAAAATCCATGTGTCGAAAAAACGAAGGGTAAAAAACTTACGAGACCCGATTGAGATTCAGGTTGTCCTTTTTGGGCATTAATCTATCCGTTGACGGCTGAAAGCTGTCAAAGGCATAGAACTCATCGACGCCTTCATTTTGAAAGGTTATGGCTCCCGTAACTCAAAACGAGCCAGAAGTTATGGCCGTCCGAATAATCGATATCTACAGGGTGCAACATCCACGGTGCAAGGTGCAACATCCGTTCGAAATGGCGAAACAGTGCCGTACGACTTTTAGAAATGCGTGCATGGATTTGAAACGGAACAGTACAATGGTGCACCGCTCTCCAGCGATGGTAAATCGAAGACCAGCCACCGTATTCCCGTTTTACCGTAAAAATCCACTTGTCGAAAAAACGAAGGGTTAAAAACTAACCAGACCCGATAGTGATTCGGGTTGTCCTTTTTGGGCATTAATCTATCCATTGACGACTGAAAGTAGTCAAAGCCGTAGAACTCATCGAGGCCTTCGTTTTGACAGGTTATGGCTCCCGTAACTCTAAACGAGCCAGAAGTTATGGCCGTCCGAATAATCGATATCTATAGGGTGCAACATCCACGGTGCAAGGTGCAACATCCGTCCGAAATGGCGAAACAATTCCGTACGACTTTTAGAAATGCGTGCATGGATTTGAAACGGAACAGTACCATGGTGCACCACTCTCCAGCGATGGGAAGTCGAAGACGGGCCACGGTAATCCTGTTTTACCGTAAAAATCCACGTGTCGAAAAAACGAAGGGTAAAAAACTTACGAGACCCGATTGAGATTCGGGTTGTCCTTTTTGGCATTAATCTATCCGTTGACGGCTGAAAGCCATCAAAGCCGTAGAACTCATCGAGGCCTTCGTTTTGACAGGTTATGGATCCCGTAACTCTAAATGAGCCAGAAGTTATGGTCGTCCGAATAATCGATATCTACAGGGTGCAACATCCACGGTGCAAGGTGCAACCTCCGTCCGAAATGGCGAAACAGTGCCGTATGACTTTTAGAAATGCGTGCATGGATTTGAAACGGATCACTACCATGGTGCACCACTCTCCAGCGATGGGAAGTCGAAGACGGGCCAAGGTAATCCCGTTTTACCGTAAAAATCCACGTGTCGAAAAAACGAAGGGTAAAAAACTTACGTGACCCGATTGAGATTCAGGTTGTCCTTTTTGGGCATTAATCTATCGGTTGAAGGCTGAAAGCTATCAAAGCCGTAGAACTCATCGAGGCCTTCGTTTTGACAGGTTATGGCTCCCGTAACTCTAAATAAGCCAGAAGTTATGGCCGTCCGAATAATCGATATCTACAGGGTGCAATATCCACGGTGCAAGGTGCAACATCCGTCCGAAATGGCGAAACAGTGCCGTACGACTTTTAGAAATGCATGCATGGATTTGAAATAGAACAGTACTATGGTGCACCACTCTCCAGCGATGGAAAGTCAAAGACGGGCCACGGTAATCCCGTTTTACCGTAAAAATCCACGTGTCGAAAAAACGAAGGGTAAAAAACTTACGAGACCCGATTGAGATTCGGGTTGTCCTTTTTGGGCATTAATCTATCCGTTGACGGCTGAAAGCGGTGAAAGCCGTAGAACTCATCGAGGCCTTCGTTTTGACAGGTTATGGCTCCCGTAACTCTAAACGAGCCAGAATTTATGGCCGTTTGAATAATCGATATCTACAGGGTGTAACATCCTCAGTGCAAGGTGCAACATCCGTCCGAAATGGCGAAACGGTGTCGTACGACTTTTAGAAATGCGTGTATGGATTTGAAACGGAACAGCACCGTGGTGTACCACTCTCCAGCGATGGGAAGTCGAAGACGGACCACGGTAATCCCGTTTTACCGTAAAAATCCACGTGTCGAAAAAACGAAGGGTAAAAAACTTACGAGACCCGATTGAGATTCGGGTTATCCGTTTTGGGCATTAATCTATCCGTTGATGGCTGAAAGCTGTCAAAGCCGTAGAACTCATCGAGGCCTTTATTTTGACAGGTTATGCCTCCCGTAACTCTAAACGAGCCAGAAGTTATGGTCGTCCGAATAATCGATATCTACAGGGTGCAACATCCACGGTGCAAGGTGCAACATCCGTTCGAAATGGCGAAACAGTGCCGTACGACTTTTAGAAATGCGTGCATGGATTTGAAACGGAACAGTACAATGGTAAACCACTCTCCAGTAATGGTAAATCGAAGACCAGCCACCGTAATCCCGTTTTACCGTAAAAATCCACGTGTCGAAAAAACGAAGGGTTAAAAACTTACGAGACCCGATAGAGATTCGGGTTGTCCTTTTTGGGCATTAATCTATCCGTTGACGACTGAAAGCAGTTGTTGGGCGAATTCTCACCCAGAAGATCTCGAGACCAAGAAGTCACAGTTTTACCCGGGCTCTCTACCCCCGCTTCATTCGGAAAACACAAGGCTCGGTACAAGCATGGAAGACCATCCGGCATTCTCATTCGGCATAAGACCAACCTTCTCCAAGCTCCATTCGGCCACCGGACCAACCTTCTCCAAGCCGAACCAACCTTCTCCAAGCTCCATTCGGCCTCTCCCATGCGTACCGAACCAAGGTCACCACCGGACCAAGGCCATCACCGAACCAACATGCCTTAGCCCTCTACAACCGAACCAAGGTCACCACCGGATCAAGGCCACTACCGGACCCACTCCACTACCGGACCAACCACCTACCTCAATGCCGAATAGACCTCCATCCCACTCCATCACCGGTCCAACACCACCCATCCAAGAACGAATGAAGCCTCGCCGAACCAGAATGCTGCCAGGCCAGATTGCTCCAGCCCAGGCCCACCAGCAGCTATATACATCCAAGACCCCTGCTCCCAACCTCACTCTATAAATAGAGGGGCAGGGGTACAACAATGGCAGAAAAAGTTTGAAAGCTCAAGCACGGAAGGAACTTTCAAACTACTTTCATATACTTGTACACAAAGCATTGTACTTGTAATCTGAATCAAAGAAGATAGTAACATATAAAGTGGACGTAGGCACGTTCTGGCCGAACCACTATAAATCTGTGTGTCTTTTACATTTCAGCCCCTGCTTTTTTCATGTTTACATAACTCATCTGAATCATTAAGAATCACGTAAAATCAACTAAATCACACGACTTGGAGGTGTTTGCCCACTTTTCGCGCAAACATTTTTGGTGCTTTCACTGAGAACTACGAACTCGAAGCTTCAGCTTCCCTCATTCAACCTTCTTTCCCAATAGCATCCTTCAGTGCCTAGGAAACATGACTTCCAGACCAAGAAAAGACGCCAACAAGGGAAAGAACGCTGCAACTAGCAACGCTCCAAATCCAGTGGATCCAGATCAAGAGAACCATCCCACTACAGCAGCCGTGCCACAGGTAGATCAGGCAATTCCAACAGCCCCTGCCGCGGAACAACCGGCAGTAATCACTAGGGCAGACCTAGACAGAGTTGTGGTGGAAGTGACTAACCGCTTCGCATCCCAACAAGAAACTTTGGTGAACCAATTCATGTCACGCTTGAGGGATGTCGAAGAATCCAACCGCAACACTGAATCATGGGATGAATCTCAATCTGGAGGATCTCGGAGACAGCAAAGATCTTCCCTCTTCGAGGAAGCCATCAACAGGAACAACAATGATAGCGGCCGCGCCCGGACTCAGCCCGAACTCCGACTCGAGGAAGCGCTCGGAACCGAACCCAGTGGGGGAGGCGCCAGGCGAGGGTCGGATGTAGCTGAGCCAGTCATGCCACCTAATCATAGAAACCCCGTTGAACGGAGCCGAGCTAGAACCCAGCCGGAAGTTGACCCTATGGAAATGCTCGAAACAGAACCCCACAGGGGAAGATCAAGGCAGGGGGCAACTGTAGCTGGTCCTAGCATGCATCCGAGTAGCCATAGGCAACCACTGGATAACGTCAGAAGTGATAGACTATACCATCCCTACAGGTCATCCGGACGAGATCGATCCCGCAGGGAAGAACCAAGTTCATTTTTATCCGCTCCAAATTCTGATGAAAGAATGGCACGATTATTCAGAGAATGCGTCCAACGGGAGCAAAGGGACCGAGGAATAGGCGCTAGGGTCACCAGCCCCTTCACCCGCAATATCGAAACTGCCATCACCCCCCGGGAATGGAAAATGCCAACCATGGAACCTTACAAGGGAACTTCCGACCCATCGTACACTTACAAAGATACACCCAGCATATGCTCATGAGCGGAGCAACAGAAGGGGTGATGTGTAAATGCTTTCCGCTATTCCTAGCAGATCTAGCTACCTCCTGGTTCTGCCATCTACCCCAAGGATCTATCAGCTCATGGGAGATGTTGAAAGAAAGGTTCATTAGCCAGTTCCGCATCCATGTAGAGCAACCCAAGGATGCTTATTCTCTATCCAATGTCAAACAGAAATCCGGAGAGACACTGCAACAATATCTAACCCGGTTCAACGCCGCAGCGGCCGCAGTCCAAGATGCCGATGAGAAGCTCACCCTAATGGCCCTCTGTAGTGGTGTACACCCAGATACCAAGTTCGCTAGAAGACTAACTAAGGAAAAACCAGCTACTTTACCTGATTTCTTCCATGAAGCTGGAAAGTATATGAGACTTGAAGACGCCGCCACTGAGAGTCAGTCAGGGCAACAAGGTAAGACGACTTCGGACAAGATTCCCGCTGCAGCTAAGGACACTCGAAGAAATGAATCTAGAGATAATGCTGGGGGCAGGAAGGTTGAAAAACGCCAATATAGACCAGGACCAAGATTTGACTCCTACACTCCTTTGAATGAAACAATCGAAAACATCTTTCTCGCCACTCAGGGCGAACTCGGATACAAGCGCCCCCCGCACAAGAAAGAATCTGATAACGCACTCAAGTCTGGAAAGTTCTGCCGCTTCCACGAATCCTACGGACATGACACCAATGAATGCCACCATCTCCGGGACTTGATCGAAGAACACATCAGAAGAAGAAGGCTGGAACGCTATGTGAAAGGTCAGAACAGGACTCCGGCTCCTGCTAATGAAAACTCAAAGCGACCCCTTCCAGAAGTAGGCGAAGGGAATCGCAACACCAGTGGCTCTAGTCAAGAGAAGATAGTGGTCCATACCATCTCGGGAGGACCACACATCGCCGACAGAAGCTGGGCAGAGATGGAAAGATACGGCAAGTCACTTAGAAATGCTGAAGGCTATGTTAACTCCATTATGGAAGAACGCCACCTGAAACGGAAAGAGAGTGACGACATCATATTCAGTAGGCGTGATTTAGAAGGAAGACAATATCCGCATATGGATCCCATGGTCATCTCTGCCTGGTTCGGTCCAGCTAAAGTTTTTCGAATTCTAATAGACACAGGAAGCTCCGTAAATATCCTGTTCAAGCATACTTTCGACAAAATGAAACTGTCAATGAAGGATGTGTCTCCCTGCAACAAACCCCTGCACGGTTTCACTGGAGATGCGAAAATGCCCCTCGGGCAACTTGACCTCTTCGTCGAAATAGGAAGTCATCCCCGCTCCGTTGTGCGAAAACAAACGTTCGTACTAATAGAAAACCACTCGGCATACAACGCCTTCTTGGGAAGACCAGCCTTATCTGACTTCCAGATTGTCCTAGCCCCGTGGTGCCTAAAGATGAAATTCCCAACAGATAACGGAATAGGAGAAGTTGAAGGAGATCAAGACGCCGCTCGAGATTGCTATGTAACTGAACTTCGCAATAACCATAGAAAGAATAAAGGGAAAGATGCAGAGACTACTCTCTGCATGAAAAGCTTGGAAGCATAGAAACTAAAGAAAGCCCCTCCTCTTCGATACACCAGCGATCCTTTCAATGAACTAGACCCCAGGGATAAGGAGGAGGAGGCTACCGCTGAGCCCGTAGAGGCCATGGAATTCGTATCTGTAGACAAGCATGATTCGAGCAGGCTATTAAAAATAGGATCTCAGCTAAAAACAGAATTGAAGGATCAACTCATTGACTTTCTCCGCCACAACTTAGATGTATTTGCGTGGACACATGCCGATATGACAGGAATCTCCCCAGACATAGCATGCCACATGCTGAACATCGATCCCACCAAGGTACCAATAAAGCAGAAAAAGAGAAGCATGGGAGCAGAGCGATCAGCAGCCCTCGATGAGGAAGTAAAGAACCTATTTGCTAATGACCTCATACGAGAAGCCATCTACCCAGAATGGATAGCTAACCCGGTACTAGTAAAGAAAGCTAATGGGAAGTGGCGAACATGCATTGATTTCTCCAACTTAAATGACGCTTGCCCGAAAGACTGCTTCCCACTCCCCCGAATCGATCAACTTGTGAACAGCACTGCCGGGCACGAACTTTTATCCTTTATGGATGCATACTCTGGGTACAACCAGATTCCCATGCACGCTCCCGATCAAGACCACACTAGCTTCATCACTGACCGGGGATTATATTGTTACAAAGTCATGCCTTTTGGACTCAAAAATGCCGGAGCTACCTATCAATGCCTCGTCAACAAGATGTTCGCGGAATTAATAGGACGAACTATGGAAGTATATGTGGATGACATGTTGGTAAAGTCCAGGAGAGCCGACGATCATGTAAGCCACCTGAGCGAGATGTTTCAGGTACTTCGCCGATATGGAATGAAGCTGAATCCTCTAAAGTGCTCCTTCGGAGTGTCATCGGGAAAATTCTTAGGATTCATTGTCCATTCCAGAGGAATTGAAGCAAACCCTGAACAAATCCGGGCTCTAAAAGAAATAAGGATACCTTCCATCCGAAAAGAAATGCAGAGCTTAAACGGAAAGGTGGCCGCCCTAAGCAGATTCATTTCCAAAGCAACTGACAAGTGCGTCCCTTTCTTCGAAGCTCTCAAGAAAGACAAAGGAAAGTTCGAGTGGACCGATGAATGCTTAAAAGCCTTCCTTAACCTGATCGAACACCTTCAGAAACCACCAGTACTCTCAACTCCGAACGAAGGCGAAGAGCTATACCTATACCTCGCTGTATCATCTCATGCTTTAAGCGCTGCCCTAGTAAGAGAAGAAGACCGCACGCAACGCCCGGTGTACTTTATAAGTAAGAGATTTACGGGGGAAGAAGCCAGATATCCTAAACTTTAGAAATTGGCATATTGTTTATTGATCGCGTCACGAAAACTACGACACTACTTCCAATCTCACTCCATCAGAGTTCTAACCGATCAGCTACTAAGACAGGTGCTCCATCGTCCCGACACTTCTGGACGACTCCTCAAATAGTGCATTGAACTAAGTCAGTATGACGCCACCTACCATCCTCGCACTGCTATCAAGGGGCAAGCCCTGGCCGATTTCATTGCCGAATTCACTACCAACGAAGGCAAGGAACAGTTTGAAATAGCAAAAAACATCAAGTGGAACCTCTTTGTAGATGGAGCATCAAACGAACAAGGCTCGGGGGCAGGTATTGTAATAATCACCCCCAGGGGAGAAAGCTGTACTATGCATTAAGGTTGGAATTCGCGGCCACTAACAACGATGCGGAGTACGAGGCAGTAATAGCGGGATTGGAGCTTGCCTTAGAAATTGGAGTCAATTCTTTATGTCTTCATAGTGATTCTCAACTTATCGTAAACCAAGTACTAGGAGAATTCCAGACACGAGGAGAACAAATCATAGCATACCTAAAGAAAACCAAACTGCTGCTCGACCAATTGGACCATTATCTAATCAAACACATTCCTCGAGAAGATAACCAAGAGGCCGATGAACTAGCAAAGCAAGCTAGTATGAAGAATAGCACCATTTCCGGAGCACTAGCCATCTCAAGGCAGCTAGCCCCAAGTTTTGAACAAGTGAATCTGGTAACTACAATTGAAGAAGCAACTTGGATGACTCCTATCCGGAAATATTTGCAGGACGGCACACTACCAGACAAACGTGATGAAGTCAGGAGAATTTTGAGGAAAGCTCCCCACTACACAATACAAGAAGACATCCTCTATCGCCGTGGCTTCTCTAGCCCCTTATTCAGATGCGTCGCTGAAAGGGAAGCCAAGGAAATCTTATTCAACATTCATCAAGGAAGTTGCGGAGATCACACTGGAGGGCAGACTCTGGCGAAAAAGATACTCCGATATGGATATTACTGGCCCACACTAAACAAAGACGCCCTAGACTTCATCAAGAGATGCGACAGATGTCAGAAATTTGCCAAGATTCCTCGACTATCCACAAATGAGATTACTCAAATGACCAGCCCTTGGCCCTTTGCTGTATGGGGAATTGATTTAATTGGCGAACTGCCAACGGGCAGGGGCGGGGCCAAATATGCTATAGTGGCAGTCGATTATTTCACCAAATGGGTGGAAGCGGAACCCCTAAATAAAATATCTTCAGCGAAAGTTATCAACTTCTTGATCAAAAATATTCTGTGCAGGTACGGAGTACCACTCAAGATCATATCAGACAACGGACTCCAATTTGACAGCGAAGAATTCGCCGACTGGTGCCAAGAGCATGGAATCCATAAAAGCTTCTCATCAGTAGCTTATCCTCAGGCAAACGGACAAGTCGAAGCTGTCAACAAAATTCTCAAAACCCTAATCAAGAAGAAACTTGAAAAGTCAAAAGGCGCTTGGGTGGACGAACTTCCTACGGCACTTTGGGCCTACCGCACATCTTTCAGAACATCAACGGGACATACTCCTTTCTCTTTGGCATACGGATTGGAGGCAATGCTCCCTGTTGAGACTATTGTTCCTTCCCACCGTAGGATCCACTACAATCCAGAAGAAAACGAAGAACTCCTCCTCATGTTTTTGGATCTGATTGAGGAAAGGAGAAATGATGCAGCACTTAAAGCAGCGGCTCACAAACAAAAAGTGGCAGCACTATACAACTCCAAAGTCAAGCATCGCACTTTACAAGAAGGAGATCTTGTCCTCAGGCGAATCTTTCCGCGCCCCGGGGCACTGGACCCCATCTGGGACGGACCATATGTAATTCATAAAGATCTCCACAATGGAGCTTATATTTTGTCAACGGTGGACGGAGAGGTGTTCCAGAGGGCATGGAACATCCGACATCTCCGTCGATACTTTTCCTAACTTGTACTGCCCATATGAAGTGAATTAACAAAGAGAATCAGTGGACGTAGGCGTTTTCATGCCGAACCACTTTAAAAATCTTGTCTCTTTTTAACTTGTTCCTTTATATCTTGGCTGCTTGTTAAGATTTATCCTTTTCTATTGAACAAAATCTTATGGCATCTCCACTCAAGACGCACCACGGCCTCATCTGGACAAGGCCTAACAGGTACGCTACGATTCTATGCACTCGCCAATGAGACTCTTTTGTTCCAGCATCCCTTTGCTGCGGGTTAACTCATTGCTCGCGCCTGCCCTCAAAGCCAACTGTAATGAGCCGATTATAAGTCATCATAAAGGCCGACTATAGCCGATGGCAGCTCATTACGGCGTTCGGCTCGCCGGCAACTGTGAACCTACTTTAAGCCCCAACATAAGGTGTGGCCAGCCAGGGGTAGTTCACGGCCAACGGCACCCACGCTAGCCGGCCACGGTAAATCGAATAATACCCATGACTACGGACCATAATGGTTCGGGTAATTACCGTGCGCGATCTCGGCTCCGATGTGTCTTAAGTGCGGCTGTGGTAAAAAAGAAAACTCCCCGCGGAGGCGTAAGATGGGTGACAAATGTCTCCAAGACCCACAGCTAGGGAAAGTGACTACAAAACTCGTTTTCCACGAACTTAAGCACATCGACGGCCTTCCGTGACTAGAAGTTTTACTTTTTCTATATTTCTATTTCATTTAAATACTTTTCTCCTATCCTGTATAACAAACTCTAAAGTACAGGAAACCGAATAGGGAGCATTCACTCATGAGAATCTAAGCCCGCGTACTGGGTGGCAAGGTACTCAGATATATTCATGATCAGTTACGCAAGATGCTCAAAACTACCGCCTGCAAATAAAACATGAAGGGCGGTACTCTCTTCTCTTGTACATAGATGCATAACTATAGCTTATTCATATGTCACACCAACATTGCAAAACATGAAATTATATTTCAAGCAAAGGCTTAACATCAAACACAACTAAAATCACAGGCATATACATGGTTATACTTCTCACGCAGCACATCAAAATGACAACAACGTTTAAACATAACAAAATCAGCTTTACCCGGGCTCGCAACCCCCGCTTCATTCGGAAAACACAAGGCTCGGTACAAGCATGGAAGACCATCCGGCATTCTCATTCGGCATAAGACCAACCTTCTCCAAGCTCCATTCGGCCACCGGACCAACCTTCTCCAAGCCGAACCAACCTTCTCCAAGCTCCATTCGGCCTCTCCCATGCGTGCCGAACCAAGGTCACCACCGGACCAAGGCCATCACCGAACCAACATGCCTTAGCCCTCTACAACCGAACCAAGGTCACCACCGGACCAAGGCCACTACCGGACCCACTCCACTACCGGACCAACCACCTACCTCAATGCCGAATAGACCTCCATCCCACTCCATCACCGGTCCAACACCACCCATCCAAGACCGAATGAAGCCTCGCCGAACCAGAATGCTGCCAGGCCAGATTGCTCCAGCCCAGGCCCACCAGTAGCTATATACATCCAAGACCCCTGCTCCCAACCTCACTCTATAAATAGAGGGGCAGGGGTACAACAATGGCAGAAAAAGTTTGAAAGCTCAAGAACGGAAGGAACTTTCAAACTACTTTCAGATACTTGTACACAAAGCATTGTACTTGTAATCTGAAACAAAGAAGATAATAACATATAAAGTGGACGTAGGCACGTTCTGGCCGAACCACTATAAATATGTGTGTCTTTTACATTTCAGCCCCTCTTTTTTCATGTTTACATAACTCATCTGAATCATTAAGAATCACGTAAAATCAACTAAATCACACGACTTGGAGGTGTTTGCTCACTTTTCGCGCAAATAGCAGTCAAAGCCGTAGAACTCATCGAGGCCTTCGTTTTGAATGGTTATGGCTCCCGTAACTCTAAACGAGCCAGAAGTTATGGCCGTCCGGATAATCAATATCTATAGGGTGCAACATCCACGGTGCAAGGTGCAACATCCGTCCGAAATGGCGAAACAATTCCGTACGACTTTTAGAAATGCGTGCATGGATTTGAAACGGAACAGTACCATGGTGCACCACTCTCCAGCGATGGGAAGTCGAAGACGGGCCACGGTAATCCTGTTTTACCGTAAAAATCCACGTGTCGAAAAAACGAAGGGTAAAAAACTTATGAGAACCGATTGAGTTTCGGGTTGTCCTTTTTGGGCATTAATCTATCCGTTGACGGCTGAAAGCCATCAAAGCCGTAGAACTCATCGAGGCCTTCGTTTTGACAGGTTATGGCTCCCGTAACTCTAAATGAGCCAGAAGTTATGGTCGTCCGAATAATCGATACCTACAGGGTGCAACATCCACGGTGCAAGGTGCAACATCCGTCCGAAATGGCGAAACAGTGCCGTATGACTTTTAGAAATGCGTGCATGGATTTGAAACGGATCACTACCATGGTTCACCACTCTCCAGCGATGGGAAGTCGAAGACGGGCCACGGTAATCCCGTTTTACCGTAAAAATCCACGTGTCGAAAAAACGAAGGGTAAAAAACTTACGTGACCCGATTGAGATTCAGGTTGTCCTTTTTGGGCATTAATCTATCCGTTGAAGGCTGAAAGCGATCAAAGCCGTAGAACTCATCGAGGCCTTCGTTTTGACAGGTTATGGCTCCCGTAACTCTAAACGAGCCAGAAGTTATGGCCGTCCGAATAATCGATATCTACAGGGTGCAACATCCACGGTGCAAGGTGCAACATCCGTCCGTAATGGCGAAACAGTGCCGTACGACTTTTAGAAATGCATGCATGGATTTGAAACGGAACAGTACTATGGTGCACCACTCTCCAGCGATGGAAAGTCAAAGACGGGCCACGGTAATCCTGTTTTACCGTAAAAATCCACGTGTCGAAAAAACGAAGGGTAAAAAACTTACGAGACCCGATTGAGATTCAGGTTGTCCTTTTTGGGCATTAATCTATCCGTTGACGGCTGAAAGCTGTCAAAGCTGTAGAAATCATTGAGGCCTTCGTTTAGACAGGTTATGGCTCCCGTAACTCTAAACGAGCCAGAAGTTATGGCCGTCCGAATAATCGATATCTACAGGGTGCAACATCCTTAGTGCAAGGTGCAACATCCGTCCGAAATGGCGAAACGGTGTCGTACGACTTTTAGAAAGGCGTGTATGGATTTGAAACGGAACAGCACCATGGTGTACCACTCTCCAGCGATGGGAAGTCGAAGATGGACCACGGTAATCCCGTTTTACCGTAAAAATCCACGTGTCGAAAAAACGAAGGGTAAAAAACTTACGAGACCCGATTGAGATTCGGGTTGTCCTTTTTGGGCATTAATCTATCCGTTGACGGCTGAAAGCTGTCAAAGCCGTAGAACTCATCGAGGCCTTCGTTTTGACAGGTTATGGCTCCCGTAACTCTAAACGAGCCAGAAGTTATGGCCGTCCGAATAATCGATATCTACAGGGTGCAACATCCACGGTGCAAGGTGCAACATCCGTCCGAAATAGCGAAACAGTGTCGTACGACTTTTAGAAATGCGTGCATGGATTTGAAACGGAACACTACCGTGGTGCACCACTCTCCAGCGATGGGAAGTCGAAGATGGGCCACGGTATTCCTGTTTGCTGTAAAAATCCACGTGTCGAAAAAACGAAGGGTAAAACACTTACGAGACCTGATTGAGATTCGGGTTGTCTTTTTTGGGCATTAATCTATCCGTTGACGGCTGAAACCTATCAAAGCCGTAGAACTCATCGAGGCCTTTGTTTTGACAGGTTATGGCTCCTGTAACTCTAAACGAGGCAGAAGGTATGGCCGTTTGAATAATCGATATCTACAGGGTGCAACATCCACGGTGCAAGGTGCAATATCCGTCCGAAATGGTGAAACAGTGTCATACGACTTTTAGAAATGCGTGCATGGATTTGAAACGGAACAGTACCATGGTGCACCACTCTTCCGCTATGGGAAGTCGAAGACGGGCCACGGTAATCCTGTTTTACCGTAAAAATCCACGTGTCGAAAAAACGAAGGGTAAAAAACTTACGAGACCCGATTGAGATTCGGGTTGTCCTTTTTGGGCACTAATCTATCCGTTGACGGCTGAAAGCTATCAAAGCCGTAGAACTCATCGAGGCCTTCGTTTTGACAGGTTATGACCCCCGTAAGTCTAAACGAGCCAGAAGTTATGGCCGTCCGAATAATCGATATCTACAGGGTGCAACATCCACGGTGCAAGGTGCAACATCCGTCCGAAATGGTGAAACAGTGTCGTACGACTTTTAGAAATGCGTGCATGGATTTGAAATGGAACAGTATCATGGTGCACCACTCTCCAGCGATGGAAAGTCGAAGACGGGCCACGGTAATCCTGTTTTACCGTAAAAATCCACGTGTCGAAAAAACGAAGCGTAAAAAACTTACGAGACCCGATTGAGATTCGGGTTGTCCCTCTTGGGCATTAATCTATCCGTTGACGGCTGAAAGCCGTCAAAGACGTAGAACTCATCGAGGCCTTCGTTTTGACAGGTTATGGCTCCCGTAACTCTAAACGAGCCAGAAGTTATGGTCGTCCGAATAATCGATATCTACAGGGTGCAACATCCACAGTGCAAGGTGCAACATCCGTCTGAAATGGCGAAACAGTGCCGTACGACTTTTAGAAATGCGTGCATGGATTTGAATCGGATCACTACCGTAGTGCACTACTCTCCAGCGATTGGAAGTCGAAGATGGGTCACGGTAATCCCGTTTTACCGTAAAAATCCATGTGTCGAAAAAAAGAAGGGTAAAAAACTTACGAGGCCCGATTGTGATTCAGGTTGTCCTTTTTGGGCATTAATCTATCCGTTGAAGGCTGAAAGCTATCAAAGCCGTAGAACTCATCGAGGCCTTCGTTTTGAAAGGTTATGGCTCCCATAACTCTAAACGAGCCAAAAGTTATGGCCGTTCGAATAATCGATATCTACAGGGTACAACATCCACGGTGCAAGGTGCAACATCCGTTCGAAATGGCGAAACAGTGCCGTACGACTTTTAGAAATGGGTGCATGGATTTGAAACGGAACAGTACCATGGTGCACCACTCTCCAGCGATGGGAAGTCGAAGACGGGCCCCGGTAATCCCGTTTTACCGTAAAAATCAATGTGTCGAAAAAACGAGGGGTAGAAAACTTACGAGACCCAATTGAGATTCGGGTTGTCCTTTTTGGGCATTAATCTATCCGTTGACGGCTGAAAGCCGTCAAAGTCGTAGAACTCATCGAGGCCTTCGTTTTGACAGGTTATGGCCCCCGTAACTCTAAACGAGCCAGAAGTTATGGTCGTCCGAATAATCGATATCTACATGGTGCAACATCCACGGTGCAAGGTGCAACATCCGTTCGAAATGGAGAAACAGTGTCGTACGACTTTTAGAAATGCGTGCATGGATTTGAAACAGAACACTACCATGGTGCACCACTCTCGAGCGATGGGAAGTCGAAAACGGGCCACGGTAATCCCGTTTTACCGTAAAAATCCTCGTGTCTAAAAAACGAAGGGTAAAAAACTTACGAGACCCAATTGAGATTCAGCCTGTCCTTTTTGGGCATTAATCTATCCGTTGACGGCTGAAAGCTATCAAATCCGTAGAAATCATTAAGACCTTCGTTTTGACTGGTTATGGCTCCCGTAACTCTAAACGAGCCAGAAGTTATGGCCGTCCGAATAATCGATATCTACAGGGTGCAACATCCACGGTGCAAGGTGCAACATCCGTCCGAAATGGCGAAACAGTGCCGTACGACTTTTAGAAATGCGTGCATGGATTTGAAACAGAACAGTACCATGGTGCACCACTCTCCAGCGATGGAAAGTCGAAGACGGGCTACGGTAATCCCGTTTTACCGTAAAAATCCACGTGTCTAAAAAACGAAGGGTAAAAAACTAACGAGACCCGATTGAGATTCGGAGTGTCCTTTTTGGGCATTAATCTATCCGTTGACGGCTGAAAGCAGTCGAAACCGTAGAACTCATCGAGGCCTTCGTTTTGACAGGTTATGGCTCCCGTAACTCTAAACGAGCCGGAAGTTATGGCCGTCCGAATAATCGATATCTACAAGGTGCAACATCCACGGTGCAAGGTGCAACATCCGTCCGAAATGGCGAAACAGTGCCTTACGACTTTTAGAAATGCGTGTATGGATTTGAAATGGAACACTAACATGGTGCACCACTCTCCAGCGATGGGAAGTCGAAGACGGGCCACGGTAATCCCGTTTTACCGTAAAAATCCACGTGTCGAAAAAACGAAGGGTAAAAAACTAATGAGACCCGATTGAGATTCGGGTTGTCCTTTTTGGGCATTAATCTATCCGTTGACGGCTGAAAGCGGTCAAAGCCGTAGAACTCATTGAGGCCTTTCTTTTGACAGGTTATGGCTCCCGTAAATCTAAACGAGCCAGAAGTTATGGCCGTCCGAATAATCGATATCTACACGGTGCAACATCCACGGTGCAAGGTGCAACATCCATCCGAAATGGCGAAACAGTTCCGTACGACTTTTAGAAATGCGTGCATGGATTTGAAACGGAACAGTACCATGGTGCACCACTCTCCAGCGATGGTAAATCGAAGGCCAGCCACGGTAATCCAGTTTTACCGTAAAAATCCACGTGTCGAAAAAACGAAGGGTAAAAAACTTACGAGACCCGATTGAGATTCGGGTTGTCCATTTTGGGCATTAGTCTATCCGTTGACGGCTGAAAGCTGTCAAAGCCGTAGAACTCATCGAGGCCTTCGTTTTGACAGGTTATGGCTCCCGTAGCTCTAAACGAGCCAGAAGTTATGGCCGTTTGAATAATCGATATCTATAGGGTGCAACATCCATGGTGCAAGGTGCAACATCCGTCCGAAATGGAGAAGCAGTGTCGTACGACTTTTAGAAATGCGTGCATGGATTTGAAACGAAACACTACCATGGTGCACCACTCTCCAGCGATGGGAAGTCGAAGATGGGACACGGTAATCCCGTTTTACCGTAAAAATCCACGTGTCGAAAAAACGAAGGGTAAAAAACTTACGAGACCCGATTGAGATTCGGGTTGTCCTTTTTGGGCATTAATCTATCCATTAACGGCTAAAAGCTGTCAAAGCCGTAGAACTCATCGAGGCCTTCGTTTTGACAGGTTATGGCTCCCGTAAATCTAAACGAGCCAGCAGTTATGGTCGTCCGAATACTCGATATCTACAGGGTGCAACATCCGTCCGAAATGGCGAAACAGTGCCGTACGACTTTTAGAAGTGCGTGCAAGGATTTGAAACGGAACAGTACCGTGGTGCACCACTCTCCAGCGATGGGAAGTCGAAGACGGGCCACGGTAAGCCTGTTTTACCGTAAAAATCCACGTGTCGAAAAAACGAAGGGTTAAAAACTTACGAGACCCGATTGAGATTCGGGTTGTCCTTTTTGGGAATTAATCTATCCGTTGACGGTTGAAAGCGGTCAAAGCCGTAGAACTCATCGAGGCCTTCGTTTTGACAGGTTATGGCTCCCGTAACTCTAAATGAGCCAGATGTTATGGCCGTTTGAATAATCGATATCTACAGGGTGCAACATCCACGGTGCAAGGTGCAACATCCGTCCGAAATGGCGAAACAGTGCCGTACGACTTTTAGAAATGTATGCATGGATTTGAAACGGAACAGTACCATGGTGCACCACTCTCCAGCGATGGTAAATCGAAGACCAGCCACCGTAATCCCGTTTTACCGTAAAAATACACGTGTCGAAAAAACGAAGGGTTAAAAACTTACGAGACCCGATTGAGATTCGGGTTGTCCTTTTTGGGCATTAATCTATACGTTGACGGCTGAAAGCTGTCAAAACCGTAGAACTCATCGAGGCCTTCGTTTTGACAGGTTATGGCTTTCGTAACTCTAAACAAGCTAGAAGTTATGGCCGTCCGAATAATCGATATCCACAGGGTGCAACATCCACGGTGCAAGGTGCAACATCCGTCCGAAATGGCGAAACAGTGTCGTACGACTTTTAGAAATGGGTGCATGGATTTGAAACGGAACAGTACCATGGTGCACCACTCTCCCGCGATGGGAAGTCGAAGACGGGCCACGGTAATCCCGTTTTACCGTAAAAATCCACGTGTCGAAAAAACGAAGGGTTAAAAACTTACGAGATTCGATTGAGATTCGGGTTGTCCTTTTTGGGCATTAATCTATCCGTTGATGGCTGAATGCAGTCAATGCCATAGAACTCATCGAGGCCTTCATTTTGACAGGTTATGGCTCCCGTAACTCTAAACGAGCTAGAAGTTATGGCTGTTTAAATAATCAATATCTACAGGTTGCAACATCCACGGTGCAAGGTGCAACATCCGTCCGAAATGGTGAAACAGTTTCATAGAAATGCGTGCATGGATTTGTATCGGAACACTACCATGGTGCACCACTCTCCAGCGATGGGAAGTCGAAGACGGGCCACGGTAATCCCGTTTTACCGTTAAAATCCACGTGTCGAAAAAACAAAGGGAAAAAAACTTACGAGACCCGATTGAGATTCGGGTTGTCCTTTTTGGGCATTAATCTATCCGTTGACGGCTGAAACCAGTCATAGCCGTAGAACTCATCGAGGCCTTTGTTTTGACAGGTTATGGCTCCTGCAAATCTAAACGAGCCAGAAGTTATGGCCGTCCGAATAATCGATATCTACAGGGTGCAACATCCACGGTGCAAGGTGCAACATCCGTCCGAAATGGCGAAACAATTCCGTACGACTTTTAGAAATGCGTGCATGGATTTGAAACGGAACAGTACCATAGTGCACCACTCTCCAGCGATTGTAAATCGAAGGCCAGCCACGGTAATCCCCTTTTACCGTAAAAATCCACGTGTCGAAAAAACGAAGGGTAAAAAACTTACGAGACCTGATTGAGATTCGGGTTGTCCTTTTTGGGCATTAATCTATCCGTTGACGGCTGAAAGCTCTCAAAGCTGTAGAACTCATCGAGGCCTTCGTTTTGACAGGTTATGGTCCCGTAACTCTAAACGAGCCAGAAGTTATGGTCGTCCGAATAATCGATATCTACAGGGTGCAACATCCACGGTGCAAGGTGCAACATCCATCCGAAATGGCGAAACAGTGCCGTACGACTTTTAGAAATGAGTGCATGGTTTTGAAATGGAACAGTACCATGGTGCACCACTCTCCAGCGATGGGAAGTCGAAGACAGGCCACTGTAATCCTTTTTTACCGTAAAAATCCGCGTGTCGAAAAAACGAAGGGTTAAAAACTTACGAGACCCGATTTAGATTCGGGTTGTCCTTTTTGGGCATTAATCTATCCGTTGAGGGCTGAAAGCTGTCAAAGCCGTAGAACTCATCGAGGCCTTTGTTTTGACAGGTTATGGCTCCCGTAACTCTAAACGAGCCAGAAGTTATGGCCGTTTGAATAATCGATATCTGCAGGGTGCAACATCCACGGTGCACGGTGCAACATCCGTCCGAAATGGTGAAACAGTGCCATACGACTTTTAGAAATGCGTGCATGGATTTGAAAGGGAACATTACCATGGTGCACCACTCTCCAGCGATGGGAAGTCGAAGACGGGCCACGGTAATCCCGTTTTACCGTAAAAATCCACGTGTCGAAAAAATGAAGGGTAAAAAACTTACGAGACCCGATTGAGATTCGGGTTGTCCTTTTTGGGCATTAATCTATCCGTTGGCGGCTGAAAGCTGTCGAAGCCGTAGAACTCATCGAGGCCTTCATTTTGACAGGTTATGGCTCCCGTAACTCTGAACGAGCCAGAAGTTATGGCCGTCCGAATAATCGATATCTAAAGGGTACAACATCCACGGTGCAAGATGCAACATCCGTCCGAAATGGCGAAACAGTGTCGTACGACTTTTAGAAATGTGTGCATGGATTTGAAACGGAACATTACCATGGTGCATCAGTCTCCAGTGATGGTGAATCAAAGACCAGCCACCGTAATCCCGTTTTACCGTAAAAATCCACGTTTCGAAAAAACGAAGGGTTAAAAACTTACGAGACCCGATTGAGATTCGGGTTGTCCTTTTTGGTCACTAATCTATCCGTTGACGGCTGAAAGCAGTCAAAGCCGTAGAACTCGTCGAGGCATTCGTTTTGACAGGTTATGGCTCCCGTAACTCTAAACGAGCTAGAAGTTATGGCCTTTTAAATAATCGATATCTACAGGGAGCAACATCCACGGTGCAAGGTGCAACATCCGTCCGAAATGGTGAAACAGTGCCATACGACTTTTAGAAATACGTGCATGGATTTGAAATAGAACACTACCATGGTGCACCACTCTCCGGCGATGGAAAGTCGAAGACGGGCCACGGTAATCCCGTTTTACCGTAAAAATCCATGTGTCGAAAAAACGAAGGGTAAAAAACTTACGAGACCCGATTGAGATTCAGGTTATCCTTTTTGGGCATTAATCTATCCGTTGACGGCTGAAAGCTGTCAAAGCCGTAGAACTCATCGAGGGCTTTATTTTGACAGGTTATGGCTTCCGTAACTCTAAACGAGCCAGAAGTTATGGCCGTCCGAATAATCGATATCTACAGGGAGCAACATCCACGGTGCAAGGTCCAACATCCGTTCGAAATGGCGAAATAGTGCCGTACGACTTTTAGAAATGCGTGCATGGATTTGAAACGGAACAGTACAATGGTGCACCACTCTCCAGCGATGGTAAATCGAAGACCAGCCACCGTAATCCCGATTTACCATAAAAATCCACGTGTCGAAAAAACGAAGGGTTAAAAAATTAAGACCCGATTGAGATTCGAGTTGTCCTTTTTGGGCATTAATCTATCCGTTGACGACTGAAAGCAGTCAAAGCCGTAGAACTCATCGAGGCCTTCGTTTTGAATGGTTATGGCCCCGTAACTCTAAACGAGACAGAAGTTATGGCCGTCCGAATAATCGATATCTATAGGGTGCAACATCCACGGTGCAAGGTGCAACATCCGTCCGAAATGGCGAAACAGTTCCGTACGACTTTTAGAAATGCATGCATGGATTTGAAACGGAACAGTACCATGGTGCACCACTCTCCAGCGATGGAAAGTCGAAGACGGGCCACGGTAATCCTTTTTTACCGTAAAAATCCACGCGTCGAAAAAACGAAGGGTTAAAAACTTACGAGACCCGATTGAGATTCGGGTTGTCGTTTTTGGGCATTAATCTTTCCGTTGAGGGCTGAAAGCTGTCAAAGCCGTAGGACTCATCGAGGCGTTCGTTTTGAAAGGTTATGCCTCACGTAACTCTAAACGAGCCAGAAGTTATGGCCGTTTGAATAATCGATATCTACAAGGTGCAACATCCACGGTGCAAGGTGCAACATCCGTCCGAAATGGCAAAACAGTGCCGTACGACTTTTAGAAATGCGTGCATAGATTTTAAACGGAACATTACCAAGGTGCACCACTCTCCAGCGATGGTAAATCGAAGACCAGCCACCGTAATCCTGTTTTACCGTAAAAATCCACGTGTCGAAAAAACGAAGGGTAAAAACTTACGAGACCCGATTGAGAATCGGGTTGTCCTTTTTGGGCATTAATCTATCCGTTGATGGCTGAAAGCTGTCAAAGCTGTAGAACTCATCGAGGCCTTCGTTTTGACAGGTTATGGCTCCCGTAACTCTAAACGAGCCAGAAGTTATGGTCGTCCGAATAATCGATATCTACAGGGTGCAACATTCACGGTGCAAGGTGCAACATCCGTCTGAAATGGCGAAACAGTGTTGTACGACTTTTAGAAATGCGTGCATGGATTTGAAATGGAACAGTACCATGGTGCACCACTCTCCAGCGATGGTAAATCGAAGGCCATCCACTGTAATCTTGTTTTACCGTAAAAATCCACGTGTCGAAAAAACAAAGGGTAAAAAACATACGAGACCCGATTGAGATTCGGGTTGTCCTTTTGGGGCATTAATCTATCCGTTGAGGGCTGAAAGCTGACAAAGCCGTAGAACTCATCGAGGCCTTCGTTTTAACAGGTTATGGCTCCCGTAACTCTAAACGAGCCAGAAGTTATGGTCGTTTGAATAATCGATATCTACAGGGTGCAACATCCACGGTGCACGGTGCAACATCTGTGCGAAATGGCGAAACAGTGCCATACGACTTTCAGAAATGCGTGCATGGATTTGAAACCGAACACTACCATGGTGCACCACTCTCCAGCGATGGAAAGTCGAAGACGGGCCACGGTAATCCCGTTTTACCGTAAAAATCCACGTGTCGAAGAAATGAAGGGTAAAAAACTTACGAGACCCGATTGAGATTCGGGTTGTCCTTTTTGGGCATTAATCTATCCGTTGACGGCTGAAAGCAGTCGAAGCCGTAGAACTCATCGAGGCCTTCATTTTGACAGGTTATGTCTCCCGTAACTCTGAACGAGCCAGAAGTTATGGCCGTCCGAATAATCGATATCTACAGGGTGCAACATCCACGGTGCAAGATGCAACATCCGTCCGAAATGGCGAAACAGTGCCGTACGACTTTTAGAAATGCGTGCATGGATTTGAAACGGAACAGTACCATGGTGCACCACTCTCCAGCGATGGTAAATCGAAGACCAGCCACCGTCATACCGTTTTACCGTAAAAATCCACGTGTCGAAAAAACGAAGGGTTAAAAACTTTGGAGACCCGATTGAGATTCGGGTTGTCCTTTTTGGGCATTAATCTATCCGTTGACGGCTGAAAGCAGTCAAAGCCGTAGAACTCATCGAGGCCTTCTTTTTGAATGGTTATGGCTCCTGTAACTCTAAACGAGCCAGAAGTTATGGCCGTCCAAATAATCGATATCTATAGGGTGCAACATCCACGGTGCAAGGTGCAACATCCGTCCGAAATGGCGAAACAGTGTCGTACGACTTTTAGTAATGCGTGCATGGATTTGAAACGGAACAGTACCATGGTGCACCACTCTCCAGTGATGGGAATTCGAAGACGGGCCACGGTAATCCTTTTTTACCGTAAAAATCCACGTGTCGAAAAAACGAAGGGTTAAAAACTTACGAGACCCGATTGAGATTCGGGTTGTCCTTTTTGGGCATTAATCTATCCGTTGAGGGCTGAAAGCTATCAAAGCCGTAGAACTCATCGAGGCGTTCGTTTTGAAAGGTTATGGCTCCCATAAATGTAAACGAGCCAAAAGTTATGGCCGTTTGAATAATCGATATCTACAGGGCGCAACATCCACGGTGCAAGGTGCAACATCCGTCCGAAATGGCGAAACGGTGCCGTACGACTTTTAGAAATACGTGCATGGATTTGAAACGGAACACTACTATGGTGCACCACTCTCCAGCGATGGTAAATCGAAGACCAGCCACTGTAATCCTGTTTTACCGTAAAAATCCACGTGTCGAAAAAACGAAGGGTAAAAAACTTACGAGACCCGATTGAGATTCGGGTTGTCCTTTTTGGGCATTAATCTATCCGTTGACAGCTGAAAGCTGTCAAAGCTGTAGAACTCATCGAGGCCTTCGTTTTGATAGGTTATGGCTCCCGTAACTCTAAACGAGCCAGAAGTTATGGTCGTCCGAATAATCGATATCTACAGGGTGCAACATTCACGGTGCAAGGTGCAACATCCGTCCGAAATGGCGAAACAATGTCGTACGACTTTTAGAAATGCGTGCATGGATTTAAAATGGAACAGTACCATGGTGCACCACTCTCCAGCGATGGTAAATCGAAGGTCATCCACCGTAATCCTGTTTTACCGTAAAAATTCACGTGTCGAAAAAACAAAGGGTAAAAAACTTACGAGACCCGATTGAGATTCGGGTTGTACTTTTTGGGCATTAATCTATCCGTTGACGGCTGAAAGCTGTCAAAGCCGTAGAACTCATCGAGGCCTTTGTTTTGACAGGTTATGGCTCCATAACTCTAAACGAGCCAGAAGTTATGGTCGTCCGAATAATCGATATCTACAGGGTGCAACATCCACGGTGCAAGGTGCAACATCCATCCGAAATGGCGAAACAGTGCCGTACGACTTTTAGAAATGTGTGCATGGATTTGAAACGGAACAGTACCATGGTGCACCACTCTCCGACGATGGGAAGTCGAAGTTGGGCCACGGTAATCCCGTTTTACCGTAAAAATCCACGTGTCGAAAAAACGAAGGGTAAAAAACTTACGAGACCCGATTGAGATTCGGGTTGTCCTTTTTGGGCATTAATCTATCCGTTGACGGATGAAAGTGGTCAAAGCCGTAGAACTCATAGAGGCCTTTGTTTTGACAGGTTATGGCTCCCGTAATTCTAAACGAGCCAGAAGTTATGGCCGTCCGAATAATCGATATCTACAGGGTGCAACATTCACGGTGCAAGGTGCAACATCCGTCCGAAATGGCGAAACAATTCCGTACGACTTTTAGAAATGCGTGCATGGATTTGAAATGGAACAGTACCATGGTGCACCACTCTCCAGCGATGGGAAGTCGAAGACTGGCCACGGTAATCCTTTTTTACCGTAAAAATCCACGTGTCGAAAAAACGAAGGGTTAAAAACTTACGAGACCCGATTGAGATTCGGGTTGTCCTTTTTGGGCATTAATCTATCTGTTGAGGGCTGAAAGCTGTCAAAGCCGTAGAACTCATCGAGGCCTTCGTTTTGACAGGTTATGGCTCCCGTAACTCTAAACGAGCCAGAAGTTATGGTCGTCCGAATAATCGATATCTACAGGGTGCAACATTCACGGTGCAAGGTGCAACATCCGTCCGAAATGGCGAAACAGTGTTGTACGACTTTTAGAAATGCGTGCATGGATTTGAAATGGAACAGTACCATGGTGCGCCACTCTTCAGCGATGGTAAATCGAAGGCCATCCACCGTAATCCCGTTTTACCGTAAAAATCCACGTGTCGAAAAAACGAAGGGTAAAAAACTTACGAGACCCGATTGAGATTCGGGTTGTCCTTTTGGGGCATTAATCTATCCGTTGAGGGCTGAAAGCTGACAAAGCCGTAGAACTCATCGAGGCCTTCGTTTTGACAGGTTAAGGCTCCCGTAACTCTAAACGAGCCAGAAGTTATGGTCGTTTGAATAATCGATATCTATAGGGTGCAACATCCACGGTGCACGGTGCAACATCTGTGCGAAATGGCGAAACAGTGCCATACGACTTTCAGAAATGCGTGCATGGATTTGAAACCGAACACTACCATGGTGCACCACTCTCCAGCGATGGGAAGTCGAAGACGGGCCACG
The DNA here is from genome assembly GCA_030765085.1 of Allium cepa. Taxonomy (NCBI): domain Eukaryota; kingdom Viridiplantae; phylum Streptophyta; class Magnoliopsida; order Asparagales; family Amaryllidaceae; genus Allium; species Allium cepa. The sequence continues at coordinate 250,957,011 of CM060930.1, forward strand.
GTAATCCCGTTTTACCGTAAAAATCCACGTGTCGAAAAAATGAAGGGTAAAAAACTTACGAGACCCGATTGAGATTCGGGTTGTCCTTTTTGGGCATTAATCTATCCGTTGACGGCTGAAAGCAGTCGAAGCCGTAGAACTCATCGAGGCCTTCATTTTGACAGGTTATGTCTCCCGTAACTCTGAACGAGCCAGAAGTTATGGCCGTCCGAATAATCGACATCTACAGGGTGCAACATCCACGGTGCAAGGTGCAACATCCGCCCGAAATGGCGAAACAGTGCCGTACGACTTTTAGAAATGCGTGCATGGATTTGAAACGGAACAGTACCACGGTGCACCACTCTCCAGCGATGGTAAATCGAAGACCAGCCACCGTAATCCCGTTTTACCGTAAAAATCCACGTGTCGAAAAAACGAAGGGTTAAAAACTTACGAGACCCGATTGAGATTCGGGTTGTCCTTTTTGGGCATTAATCTATCCGTTGACGGCTGAAAGCAGTCAAAGCCGTAGAACTCATCGAGACCTTCTTTTTGAATGGTTATGGCTCCCGTAACTCTAAACGAGCCAGAAGTTATGTCCGTCCGAATAATCGATATCTATAGGGTGCAACATCCACGGTGCAAGGTGCAACATCCGTCCAAAATGGCGAAACAGTGTCGTACGACTTTTAGTAATGCGTGCATGGATTTGAAACGGAACAGTACCATGGTGCACCACTCTCCAGTGATGGGAATTCGAAGACGGGCCACGGTAATCCTTTTTTACCGTAAAAATCCACGTGTCGAAAAAACGAAGGGTTAAAAACTTACGAGACCCGATTGAGATTCGGGTTGTCCTTTTTGGGCATTAATCTATCCGTTGATGGCTGAAAGCTATCAAAGCCGTAGAACTCATCGAGGCGTTCGTTTTGAAAGGTTATGGCTCCCGTAACTCTAAACGGGCCAAAAGTTATGGCCGTTTGAATAATCGATATCTACAGGGCGCAACATCCACGGTGCAAGGAGCAACATCCGCCGAAATGGCGAAACAGTGCCGTACGACTTTTCGAAATACGTGCATGGATTTGAAACGGAACACTACCATGGTGCACCACTCTCCAGCGATGGGAAGTCGAAGACGGGCCACGGTAATCCTGTTTACCTTAAAAATCCACGTGTCGAAAAAACGAAGGGTTAAAAACTTACGAGACCCGATTGAGATTTGGGTTGTCCTTTTTGGGCATTAATCTATCCGTTGACGGCTGAAAGCTGTCAAAGCTGTAGAACTCATCGAGGCCTTCGTTTTGACAGGTTATGGCTCCCGTAACTCTAAACGAGCCAGAAGTTATGGTCGTCCGAATAATCGATATCTACAGGGTGCAACATTCACGGTGCAAGGTGCAACATCCGTCCGAAATGGCGAAACAGTGCCGTACGACTTTTAGAAATGCGTGCATGGATTTAAAATGGAACAGTACCATGGTGCACCACTCTCCAGCGATGGTAAATCGAAGGCCTTCCACCGTAATCCTGTTTTACCGTAAAAATTCACGTGTCGAAAAAACGAAGGGTAAAAAACTTACGAGACCCGATTGAGATTCGGGTTGTACTTTTTGGGCATTAATCTATCCGTTGACGGCTGAAAGCTGTCAAAGCCGTAGAACTCATCGAGGCCTTTGTTTTGACAGGTTATGGCTCCGTAACTCTAAACGAGCCAGAAGTTATGGTCGTCCGAATAATCGATATCTACAGGGTGCAACATCCACGGTGCAAGGTGCAACATCCATCCGAAATGGCGAAACAGTGCCGTACGACTTTTAGAAATGTGTGCATGGATTTGAAACGGAACAGTACCATGGTGCACCACTCTCCAGCGATGGGAAGTCGAAGTTGGGCCACGGTAATCCCGTTTTATCGTAACAATCCACGTGTCGAAAAAACGAAGGGTAAAAAACTTACGAGACCCGATTGAGATTCGGGTTGTCCTTTTTGGGCATTAATCTATCCGTTGACGGATAAAAGCGGTCAAAGCCGTAGAACTCATCGAGGCCTTTGTTTTGACAGGTTATGGCTCCCGTAGTTCTAAACGAGCCAGAAGTTATGGTCGTCCGAATAATCGATATCTACAGGGTGCAACATCCACGGTGCAAGGTGCAACATCCGTCCGAAATGGCGAAACAATTCCGTACGACTTTTAGAAATGCGTGCATGGATTTGAAACGGAACAGTACCATGGTGCACCACTCTCCAGCGATGGGAAGTCGAAGACAGGCCACGGTAATCCTTTTTTACCGTAAAAATCCACGTGTCGAAAATACGAAGGGTTAAAAACTTACGAGACCCGATTGAGATTCGGGTTGTCCTTTTTGGGCATTAATCTATCTGTTGAGGGCTGAAAGCGGTCAAAGCCGTAGAACTCATCGAGGCCTTCGTTTTGACAGGTTATGGCTCCCGTAACTCTAAACGAGCCAGAAGTTATGGCCGTTTCAATAATCGATATCTACAGGGTGCAACATCCACGGTGCAAGATGCAACATCCATCCGAAACGACTTTTAGAAATGCGTGTATTGATTTGAAACGGAACACTACCATGGTGCACCACTCTCCAGCGATGGGAAGTCGAGGACGGGCCACGGTAATCCCGTTTTACCATAAAAATCCACGTGTCGAAAAAACGAAGGGTAAAAAACTTACGAGACCCGATCGAGATTCATGTTGTCCTTTTTGCGCGTTAATCTATCCGTTGACGGCTGAAAGTGGTCAAAGCCGTAGAACTCATTGAGGCCTTTGTTTTGACAGGTTATGGCTCCCGTAACTCTAAATGAGCCAGAAGTTATGGCCGTCCGAATAATCGATATCTACAGGATGCAACATCCACGTTGCAAGGTGCAACATCCGTCCGAAATGGCGAAACAGTTCCTTATGACTTTTAGAAATGCGTGCATGGATTTGAAACAGAACAGTACCATGGTACACCACTCTCCAGCGATGGTAAATCGAAGGCCAGCCAAGGTAATCCTGTTTTACCGTAAAAATGCACGTGTCGAAAAAACGAAGGGTAAAAAACTTACGAGACCCGATTGAGATTCGGGTTGTCCTTTTTGGGCATTAATCTATCCGTTGACGGCTGAAAGCCGTGAAAGCCGTAGAACTCATCGAGGACTTCGTTTTGACAGGTTATGGCTCCCGTAACTCTAAACGAGCCAGAAGTTATGGTCGTTTGAATAATCGATATCTACAGGGTGCAACATCCACGGTGCAAGGTGCAACATCCGTCGAAATGGCGAAACAGTGCCGTACGACTTTTAGAAATGCGTGCATGGATTTGAAACGGAACAGTACCATGGTGCACCACTCTCCAGCGATGGGAAGTCGAAGACGGGCCACGGTAATCCTGTTTACCTTAAAAATCCACGTGTCGAAAAAACGAAGGGTTAAAAACTTACGAGACCCGATTGAGATTCGGGTTGTCCTTTGTGGGCATTAATCTATCCGTTGACGGTTGAAATTTGTCAAAGCCGTAGAACTCATCGAGGCCTTCGTTTTGACAGGTTATGGCTCCCGTAACTCTAAACGAGCCAGAAGTTATGGCCTTTTGAATAATCGATATGTGCAACATCCACGGTGCAAGGTGCAACATCCGTCCGAAATGGCGAAACAGTGCCGTACGACTTTTAGAAATGCATGCATGGATTTGAAACGGAACACTACCATGGTGCACCACTCTCCAGCGATGGGAAGTCGAAGACGGGCCACGGAAATCCCGTTTTACCATAAAAATCCACGTGTCGAAAAAACGAAGGGTTAAAAACTTACGAGACCCGATTGAGATTCGGGTTGTCCTTTTTGGGCATTAATTTATCCGTTGATGGCTGAAGGCTGTCAAAGCCATAGAACTCATCGAGGCCTTCGTTTTGATAGGTTATGGCTCTCGTAACTCTAAACGAGCTAGAAGTTATGGCCGTTTATATAATCGATATCTACAGGGTGCAACATCCACGGTGCAAGGTGCAACATCCGTCCGAAATGGTGAAACAGTGCCATAGAAATGCAGGCATGGATTTGAAATGGAACACTACCATGATGCACCACTCTCCAGCGATGGGAAGTCGAATACGGGCCACGGTAATCCTGTTTTACCGTAAAAATCCACGTGTCGAAAAAACGAAGGGTTAAAAACTTACGAGACCCGATTGAGATTCGGGTTGTCCTTTTTGGGCATTAATCTATCCGTTGACGGCTGAAAGCTGTCAAAGCCGTAGAACTCATCGAGACCTTCGTTTTGAAAGGTTATGGCTCCCGTAACTCTAAACGAGCCAGAAGTTATGGCCGTCAGAATAATCGATATCTACAGGGTGCAACATCCACGGTGCAAGGTGCAACATCCTCCGAAATGGAAAAACAGTGCCGTACGACTTTTAGAAATGCGTGCATGAATTTGAAACGAAACAGTACCATGGTGCACCACTCTCCAGCGATGAGAAGTCGAAGACGGGCCACGGTAATCCCGTTTTACCGTAAAAATCCACGTGTCGAAAAAACGAAGGGTAAAAAACTTACGAGACCCGATTGAGATTCGGGTTGTCCTTTTTGGGCATTAATCTATCCGTTGACGGCTGAAAGTTGTCAAAGCCGTAGAACTCATCGAGGCCTTCGTTTTGACAGGTTATGGCTCCCGTAAATCTAAACGAGCTAGAAGTTATGGCCGTTTGAATAATCGATATCTACAGGGTGCAACATCCACGATGCAAGGTGCAACATCCGTCCGAAATGGCGAAACAGTGCCTTACGACTTTTAGAAATGTGTGTATGGATTTGAAACGGAACATTACCATGGTGCACCACTCTCCAGCGATGGGAAGTCGAAGACGGGTCACGGTAATCCTGTTTTACCGTAAAAATACACGTGTCGAAAAAACGAAGGGTTAAAAACTTACGAGACCCGATTGAGATTCGGGTTTTCCTTTTTGGGCATTAATCTATCCGTTGACGTTGAAAGCTGTCATAGCCATAGAACTCATCGAGGCCTTCGTTTTGACAGGTTATGGCTCCCATAACTCTAAACGAGCCAGAAGTTATGGCCGTTTGAATAATGATATCTACAGGGTGCAACATCCACGGTGTAAGGTGCAACATCCGTCCGAAATGGCGAAACAGTGTCGTACGACTTTTAGAAATGCGTGCATGGATTCGAAACGGAACACTACCATGCTGCACCACTCTCTAGCAATTGGAAGTCGAAGATGGGCCACGGTAATCCCGTTTTACCGTAAAAATCCACGTGTCGAAAAAACAAAGGGTTAAAAACTTACGAGACCCGATTGAGATTCGGGTTGTCCTTTTTGGGAATTAATCTATCCATTGACGGCTGAAAGCTGTCAAAGCCGTAGAACTCATCGAGGCCTTTGTTTTGACAGGTTATGGCTCCCGTAACTCTAAACGATCCAGAAGTTATGGCCGTCCGAATAATCGATATCTATAGGGTGCAACATCCACGGTGCAAGGTGCAATATCCGTCCGAAATGACGAAACAGTGCCGTACGACTTTTAGAAATTTGCGCATGGATTTGAAATGGAACAGTACCATGGTGCACCACTCTCCAGCGATGGAGAGTCGAAGATGGGCCACGGTAATCCCATTTTACAGTAAAAATCCACGTATCGAAAAAAAGAAGGGTAAAAAACTTACGTGACCCGATTGAGATTCGGGTTGTCCTTTTTGGGCATTAATCTATTCGTAGATGGCTGAAAGCTGTCAAAGCCATAGAGCACAACGAGGCCTTCGTTTTGACAGGTTATGGCTCCCGTAACTCTAAACGAGCCAGAAGTTATGGCCGTCCGAATAATCGATATCTGCATGGTGCAACATCCACGGTGCAAGGTGCAACATCCGTCCGAAATGGCGAAACAGTGCCGTACGACTTTTAGAAATGCGTGCATGGATTTGAAACAGAACACTACCATGGTGCACCACTCTCCAGCGATGGGAATTCGAAGACGGGCCACGGTAATCCCGTTTTACCGTAAAAATCCACGTGTCGAAAAAACGAAGGGTGAAAAACTTACGAGACCCGATTGAGATTCGGGTTGTCCTTTTTGGGCATTAATCTATTCGTTGACCGCTAAAAGCTGTCAAAGCCGTAGAACTCATTGAGGCCTTCGTTTTGACAGGTTATGGCTCCCGTAACTCTAAACGAGCCAGAAGTTATGGCCGTCCGAATAATCGATATCTACAGGGTGCAACATCCACGGTGCAAGGTGCAACATCCGTCCGAAATGGCGAAACAGTACCGTACGACTTTTAGAAATGCATGCATGGATTTGAAACGGAACACTACCATGGTGCACCACTCTCCAGCGATGGGAAGTCGAAGACGGGCCACGGTAATCCCGTTTTACCGTAAAAATCCACGTGTCGAAAAAAACGAAGGGTAAAAAATTTACGAAACCTGATTGAGATTCGGGTTGTCCTTTTTGGGCATTAATCTATCCATTGATGGCTGAAAGCTGTCAAAGCCGTAGAACTCATCAAGGCCTTCGTTTTGACAGGTTATGGCTCCTGTAACTCTAAACGTGCCAGAAGTTATGGCCGTCCGAATAATCGATATCTATAGGGTGCAACATCCACGGTGCAAGGTGCAACATCCGTCCAAAATGGCGAAACAGTGCCGTACGACTTGTAGAAATGCGTGCATGGATTTGAAATGGAACAGTACCATAGTGCACCACTCTCCAGCGATGGTAAATCGAAGGCCAGCCATGATAATCCTGTTTTACCGTAAAAATCCACGTGTCGAAAAAACGAAGGGTAAAAAACTTGCGAGACCCGATTGAGATTCGGGTTGTCCTTTTTGGGCATTAATCTATTCGTTGATGGCTGAAAGCCATAGAAATCATCGAGGCCTTCGTTTTGACAGGTTATGGCTCCCGTAACTCTAAACGAGCCAGAAGTTATGGTCGTCCGAATAATCGATATCTACAGGGTGCAACATCCACGGTGCAAGGTGCAACATCCGTCCTAAATGGCGAAACTGTGCCGTACGACTTTTAGAAATGTGTGCATGGATTTGAAACGGAACAGTACCATGGTGCACCACTCTCCAGCGATGGTAAATCGAAGACCAGCCACCGTAATCCTGTTTTACCGTAAAAATCCACGTGTCGAAAAAACGAAGGGTAGAAAACTTACGAGACCCGATTGAGATTCGGGTTGTCCTTTTTGGGCATTAATCTATCCATTGATGGCTGAAAGCTGTCAACGCCGTAGAACTCATCGAGGCCTTCGTTTGATAGGTTATGGCTCCCGTAACTCTAAACGAGCCAAAAGTTATGGTCGTCCGAATAATCGATTTCTACAGGGTGCAACATCCACGGCGCAAGGTGCGACATCCGTCCGAGATGGCGAAACAGTGCCGTACGACTTTTAGAAATGTGTGCATGGATTTGAAACAGAACACTACCATGGTGCACCACTCTCCAGCGATGGTAAATCGAAGACCATCCACCGTAATCCTGTTCTACCGTGAAAATCCACGTGTCGAAAAAACGAAGGGTAAAAAACTTACGAGACCCGATTGAGATTCGGGTTGTCCTTTTTGGGCATTAATCTATCCGTTGACGGCTGAAAGCTGTCAAAGCCGTAGAACTCATCGAGGCCTTCGTTTTGACAAGTTCTGGCTCCCGTAACTCTAAACGAGCCAGAAGTTATGGTCGTCCGAATAATCGATATCTACAGGGTGCAACATTCACGGTGCAAGGTGCAACATCCGTCCGAAATGGAGAAACAGTGCCGTACGACTTTTAGAAATGCGTGCATGGATTTGAAACAAACAGTACCATGGTGTACCACTCTCCAGCGATGGTAAATCGAAGGCCAGCCACCGTAATCCTATTTTACCGTAAAAATCCACGTGTCGAAAAAACGAAGGGTAAAAAACTTACGAGACCGGATTGAGATTCGGATTGTCCTTTTTGGGCATTAATCTGTCCGTTGACGGCTGAAAGCTGTCAAATCCATAGAACTCATCGAGGCCTTAATTTTGACAGGTTATGGCTCCCGTAACTCTAAACGAGGCAGAAGTTATGGCCGTCCGAATAATCGATATCTACAGGGTGCAACATCCACGGTGCAAGGTGCAACATCCGTCCGAAATGGCGAAACAGTGTCGTACGACTTTTAGAAATGCGTGCATGGGTTTGAAACGGAACACTACCATCGTGCACCACTCTCCAGCGATGGGAAGTCGAAGACGGGCCACGGAAATCCCGTTTTACCGTAAATATCCACGTGTCGAAAAAACGAAGGGTAAAAAACTTAGGAGACCCGATTGAGATTCGGGTTGTCCTTTTTGGGCATTAATCTGTCCGTTGACGGCTGAAAGCTGTCAAATCCATAGAACTCATCGAGGCCTTAATTTTGACAGGTTATGGCTCCCGTAACTCTAAACGAGCCAGAAGTTATGGCCGTCCGAATAATCGATATCTACAGGGTGCAACATCCACGGTGCAAGGTGCAACATCCGTCCGAAATGGAGAAACAGCGCCGTACGACTTTTAGAAATTCGTTCATGGATTTGAAACGAAACAGTACCATGGTGCATCACTCTCCAGCGATGGGAAGTCGAAGACGGGCCACGGTAATCCTTTTTTACGTAAAAATCCACGTGTCGAAAAAAGGAAGGTTAAAAACTACGAGACCCGATTGAGATTCGGGTTGTCCTTTTTGGCATTAATCTATCCGTTGAGCGCTGAAAGCTGTCAAAGCCATAGAACTCATCGAGGCCTTCGTTTTGGCAGGTTATGGCTCCCGTAACTCTAAACGATCCAGAAGTTATGGTCGTCCGAATAATCGATATCTATAAGGTGCAACTTCCACGGTGCAGGGTGCAACATCCGTCCGAAATGGTGAAACAGTGTCGTACGACTTTTAGAAATGCGTGCATGGATTTGAAACGGAACACTACCATGGTGCACCACTCTCTAGAGATGGGAAGTCGAAGACGGGCCACCGTAATCCCGTTTAACCGTAAAAATCCACGTGTCGAAAAAACAAAGGGTTAAAAACTTACGAGACCCGATTGAGATTCGGGTTGTCCATTTTGGGCATTAATCTATCCGTTGACAGATGAAAGAAGTCAAAGCCGTAGAACTCATCGAGGCCTTTGTTTTGACAGGTTATGGCTCCCGTAACTCTAAACGAGCCAGAAGTTATGGCCGTTTAAATAATCGATATCTACAGGGTGCAACATCCACGGTGCAAGGTGTAACATCCGTCCGAAATGGTGAAACAGTGCCGTACGACTTTTAGAAATGCGTGCATGGATTTGAAACGGAACACTACCATGGTGCCCCACTCTCCAGCGATGGGAAGTCGAAGATGGGCCACGGTAATCCCGTTTTACCGTAAAAATCCACGTGTCGAAAAAACGAAGGGTAAAAAACTTATGAGACCCGATTGAGATTCGGGTTGTCCTTTTTGGGCATTAATCTATCCGTTGACGGCTGAAAGCTGTCAAAGCCGTAGAACTCATCGAGGCCTTTGTTTTGACAGGTTATGGCTCCCGTAACTCTAAACAAGCCAGAAGTTATGGCCGTCCGAATAATCGATATCTACAGGGTGCAACATCTACGGTGCAAGGTGCAACATCCGTCCGAAATGGCGAAACAGTGCCGTACGACTTTAAGAAATGCGTGCATGGATTTGAAACGGAACAGTACCATGGTGCACCACTCTCCAGCGATGGTAAATCGAAGGCCAGCCACGGTAATCCTGTTTTACCGTAAAAATCCACGTGTCGAAAAAACGAAGGGTAAAAAACTTACGAGACCCTATTGAGATTCGGGTTGTCCTTTTTGGGCATTAATCTATGCGTTGACGGCTGAAAGCTGTCACAGCCATAGAACTCATCGAGGCCTTCGTTTTGATAGGTTATGGCTCCCGTAACTCTAAACGAGCTAGAAGTTACGGCCGTCCGAATAATCGATATCTATAGGGTGCAACATCCACAGTGCAAGGTGCAACATCCGTCCGAAATGGCGAAACAGTGCCGTATGACATTTAGAAATGCGTGCATGGATTCGAAACAAAACAGTACCATGGTGCACCACTCTCCAGCGATGGTAAATCGATGGCCAGCCACTGTAATCCTGTTTTACCGTAAAAATCCACGTGTCGAAAAAACGAAGGGTAAAAAACTTAGGAGACCCGATTGAGATTCGGGTTGTCCTTTTTGGGCATTAATCTGTCCGTTGACGGCTGAAAGCTGTCAAATCCATAGAACTCATCGAGGCCTTAATTTTGACAGGTTATGGCTCCCGTAAATCTAAACGAGCCAGAAGTTATGGCCGTCCGAATAATCGATATCTACAGGGTGCAACATCCACGGTGCAAGGTGCAACATCCGTCCGAAATGGAGAAACAGCGCCGTACGACTTTTAGAAATTCGTTCATGGATTTGAAACGAAACAGTACCATGGTGCATCACTCTCCAGCGATGGGAAGTCGAAGACGGGCCACGGTAATCCTTTTTTACGTAAAAATCCACGTGTCGAAAAAAGGAAGGTTAAAAACTACGAGACCCGATTGAGATTCGGGTTGTCCTTTTTGGCATTAATCTATCCGTTGAGCGCTGAAAGCTGTCAAAGCCATAGAACTCATCGAGGCCTTCGTTTTGGCAGGTTATGGCTCCCGTAACTCTAAACGATCCAGAAGTTATGGTCGTCCGAATAATCGATATCTATAAGGTGCAACTTCCACGGTGCAGGGTGCAACATCCGTCCGAAATGGTGAAACAGTGTCGTACGACTTTTAGAAATGCGTGCATGGATTTGAAACGGAACACTACCATGGTGCACCACTCTCTAGAGATGGGAAGTCGAAGACGGGCCACCGTAATCCCGTTTAACCGTAAAAATCCACGTGTCGAAAAAACAAAGGGTTAAAAACTTACGAGACCCGATTGAGATTCGGGTTGTCCATTTTGGGCATTAATCTATCCGTTGACAGATGAAAGAAGTCAAAGCCGTAGAACTCATCGAGGCCTTTGTTTTGACAGGTTATGGCTCCCGTAACTCTAAACGAGCCAGAAGTTATGGCCGTTTAAATAATCGATATCTACAGGGTGCAACATCCACGGTGCAAGGTGCAACATCCGTCCGAAATGGTGAAACAGTGCCGTACGACTTTTAGAAATGCGTGCATGGATTTGAAACGGAACACTACCATGGTGCCCCACTCTCCAGCGATGGGAAGTCGAAGATGGGCCACGGTAATCCCGTTTTACCGTAAAAATCCACGTGTCGAAAAAACGAAGGGTAAAAAACTTATGAGACCCGATTGAGATTCGGGTTGTCCTTTTTGGGCATTAATCTATCCGTTGACGGCTGAAAGCTGTCAAAGCCGTAGAACTCATCGAGGCCTTTGTTTTGACAGGTTATGGCTCCCGTAACTCTAAACAAGCCAGAAGTTATGGCCGTCCGAATAATCGATATCTACAGGGTGCAACATCTACGGTGCAAGGTGCAACATCCGTCCGAAATGGCGAAACAGTGCCGTACGACTTTAAGAAATGCGTGCATGGATTTGAAACGGAACAGTACCATGGTGCACCACTCTCCAGCGACGGTAAATCGAAGGCCAGCCACGGTAATCCTGTTTTACCGTAAAAATCCACGTGTCGAAAAAACGAAGGGTAAAAAACTTACGAGACCCTATTGAGATTCGGGTTGTCCTTTTTGGGCATTAATCTATGCGTTGACGGCTGAAAGCTGTCAAAGCCATAGAACTCATCGAGGCCTTCGTTTTGATAGGTTATGGCTCCCGTAACTCTAAACGAGCTAGAAGTTACGGCCGTCCGAATAATCGATATCTATAGGGTGCAACATCCACAGTGCAAGGTGCAACATCCGTCCGAAATGGCGAAACAGTGCCGTATGACATTTAGAAATGCGTGCATGGATTCGAAACAAAACAGTACCATGGTGCACCACTCTCCAGCGATGGTAAATCGATGGCCAGCCACTGTAATCCTGTTTTACCGTAAAAATCCACGTGTCGAAAAAACGAAGGGTAAAAAACTTAGGAGACCCGATTGAGATTCGGGTTATCCTTTTTGGGCATTAATCTGTCCGTTGACGGCTGAAAGCTGTCAAATCCATAGAACTCATCGAGGCCTTAATTTTGACAGGTTATGGCTCCCGTAACTCTAAACGAGCCAGAAGTTATGGCCGTCCGAATAATCGATATCTACAGGGTGCAACATCCACGGTGCAAGGTGCAACATCCGTCCGAAATGGCGAAACAGTGTCGTACGACTTTTAGAAATGCGTGCATGGATTTGAAACGGAACACTACCATGGTGCACCACTCTCCAGCGATGGGAAGTCGAAGACGGGCCACGGTAATCCCGTTTTACCGTAAAAATCCACGTGTCGAAAAAACGAAGGGTGAAAAACTTACGAGACCCGATTGAGATTCGGGTTGTCCTTTTTGGGCATTAATCTATTCGTTGACCGCTAAAAGCTGTCAAAGCCGTAGAACTCATTGAGGCCTTCGTTTTGACAGGTTATGGCTCCCGTAACTCTAAACGAGCCAGAAGTCATGGCCGTCCGAATAATCGATATCTACAGGGTGCAACATCCACGGTGCAAGGTGCAACATCCGTCCGAAATGGCGAAACAGTACCGTACGACTTTTAGAAATGCATGCATGGATTTGAAACGGAACACTACCATGGTGCACCACTCTCCGGCGATGGGAAGTCGAAGACGGGCCACGGTAATCCCGTTTTACCGTAAAAATCCACGTGTCGAAAAAAACGAAGGGTAAAAAATTTACGAAACCTGATTGAGATTCGGGTTGTCCTTTTTGGGCATTAATCTATCCGTTGATGGCTGAAAGCTGTCAAAGCCGTAGAACTCATCAAGGCCTTCGTTTTGACAGGTTATGGCTCCTGTAACTCTAAACGAGCCAGAAGTTATGGCCGTCCGAATAATCGATATCTATAGGGTGCAACATCCACGGTGCAAGGTGCAACATCCGTCCGAAATGGCGAAACAGTGCCGTACGACTTGTAGAAATGCGTGCATGGATTTGAAATGGAACAGTACCATAGTGCACCACTCTCCAGCGATGGTAAATCGAAGGCCAGCCATGATAATCCTGTTTTACCGTAAAAATCCACGTGTCGAAAAAACGAAGGGTAAAAAACTTGCGAGACCCGATTGAGATTCGGGTTGTCCTTTTTGGGCATTAATCTATCCGTTGATGGCTGAAAGCCATAGAAATCATCGAGGCCTTCGTTTTGACAGGTTATGGCTCCCGTAACTCTAAACGAGCCAGAAGTTATGGTCGTCCGAACAATCGATATCTACAGGGTGCAACATCCACGGTGCAAGGTGCAACATCCGTCCGAAATGGCGAAACAGTGCCGTACGACTTTTAGAAATGTGTGCATGGATTTGAAACGGAACAGTACCATGGTGCACCACTCTCCAGCGATGGTAAATCGAAGACCTGCCACCGTAATCCTTTTTTACCGTAAAAATCCACGTGTCGAAAAAACGAAGGGTAGAAAACTTACGAGACCCGATTGAGATTCGGGTTGTCCTTTTTGGGCATTAATCTATCCGTTGATGGCTGAAAGCTGTCAAAGCCATAGAACTTATCGAGGCCTTCGTTTGATAGGTTATGGCTCCCGTAACTCTAAACGAGCCAAAAGTTATGGTCGTCCGAATAATCGATTTCTACAGGGTGCAACATCCACGGTGCAAGGTGCGACATCCGTCCGAGATGGCGAAACAGTGCCGTACGACTTTTAGAAATGTGTGCATGGATTTGAAACAGAACACTACCATGGTGCACCACTCTCCAGCGATGGTAAATCGAAGACCATCCACCGTAATCCTGTTCTACCGTGAAAATCCACGTGTCGAAAAAACGAAGGGTAAAAAACTTACGAGACCCGATTGAGATTCGGGTTGTCCTTTTTGGGCATTAATCTATCCGTTGACGGCTGAAAGCTGTCAAAGCCGTAGAACTCATCGAGGCCTTCGTTTTGACAGGTTCTGGCTCCCGTAACTCTAAACGAGCCAGAAGTTATGGTCGTCCGAATAATCGATATCTACAGGGTGCAACATTCACGGTGCAAGGTGCAACATCCGTCCGAAATGGAGAAACAGTGCCGTACGACTTTTAGAAATGCGTGCATGGATTTGAAACGGAACAGTACCATGGTATACCACTCTCCAGCGATGGTAAATCGAAGGCCAGCCACCGTAATCCTATTTTACCGTAAAAATCCACGTGTCGAAAAAACGAAGGGTAAAAAACTTAAGAGACCGGATTGAGATTCGGATTGTCCTTTTTTGGCATTAATCTATCCGTTGACGGCTGAAAGCTGTCAAAGCCATAGAACTCATCGAGGCCTTCGTTTTGACAGGTTATGGCTCCTGTAACTCTAAACGAGCCAGAAGTTATGGTCGTTCGAATAATCGATATCTACAGGGTGCAACATCCACGGTGCAAGGTGCAACATCCGTCCGAAATGGCGAAACAGTACCGCACGACTTTTAGAAATGCGTGCATGGATTTGAAACAGAACACTACCATGGTGCCCCACTCTCCAGTGATGGGAAGTCGAAGACGGGCTACGGTAATCCCGTTTTACCGTAAAAATCCACGTGTCGAAAAAACGAAGGGTAAAAAATTTACGAGACCCGATTGAGATTTGGGTTGTCCTTTTTGGGCATTAATCTATCCGTTGACGGCTGAAAGCTGTCAAATCCGTAGAAATCATCAAGGCCTTCGTTTTGACAGGTTATGGCTCCCGTAACTCTAAACGGGCCAGAACTTATGGCCGTCCGAATAATCGATATCTACAGGGTGCAACATCCACGGTGCAAGGTGCAACATCCGTCCGAAATGGCGAAACAGTGTCGTACGACTTTTTGAAATGCGTGCATGGATTTGAAACGGAACATTACCATGGTGCACCACTCTCCAGTGATGGTAAATCGAAGGCCAGCCACTGTAATCCTGTTTTACCGTAAAAATCCACGTGTCGAAAAAACGAAGGGTAAAAAACATACGAGACCGGATTGAGATTTGGGTTGTCCTTTTTGGGCATTAATCTATCCATTGACGGCTGAAAGCTGTCAAAGCCGTAGAACTTATCGAGGCCTTCGTTTCGACTGGTTATGGCTCCCGTAACTCTAAACGAGCCAGAAGTTATGGCCGTCCGAATAATCGATATCTACAGGGTGCAACATCCACGGTGCAAGGTGCAACATCCGTCCGAAATGGCGAAACAGTGCCGTACGACTTTTAGAAATGTGTGCATGGATTTGAAACGGAACATTACCATGGTGCACCACTCTCCAGCGATGGTAAATCGAAGGCCAGCCACTGTATTCCTGTTTTACCGTAAAAATCCACGTGTCGAAAAAACGAAGGGTAAAAAACTTACGAGACCCGATTGAGATTCGGGTAGTCCTTTTTGGGCATTAATCTGTCCGTTGATGGCTGAAAGCTGTCAAATCCGTAGAACTCATCGTGGTCTTCGTTTTGACAGGTTATGGCTCCCGTAACTCTAAACGAGCCAGAAGTTATGGTCGTCCGAATAATCGATATCTACAGGGTGCAACATCCACGGTGCAAGGTGCAACATCCGTCCGAAATGGCGAAACAGTGCCGTACGACTTTTAGAAATGCGTGCATGGATTTGAAACGGAACACTACCATGGTGCACCACTCTCCAGCGATGGGAAGTCGAAGACAGGCCACGGTAATCCCGTTTTACCGTAAAAATCCACGTGTCGAAAAAACGAAGGGTAAAAAACTTACGAGACCCGATTGAGATTCGGGCTGTCCTTTTTGGGCATTAATCTATCCGTTGACGGCTGAAAGCTGTCAAAGCGGTAGAACTCATCGAGGCCTTCGTTTTGACAGGTTATGTAACGACCCAGAATTTTTAGTAATTTAAATTTGAGTATTTAATTAATTTTAAATGTTTATAAGTGAAAATTTTAAGTTAAATAATTTATTTTTCGAATATTGGATTTAATGGGATAATTAAATCGATTTATTTAATAGTGAAATTCCACAAATAATTAGATATTGGGTTAAATATGATTGAAAATGGTTTGGAAAATTTTGTTATATCATATTAAAGTTATAGAAATGTTTTAGAACTGGTAAAAATTGAATTTGGAATTAATTTGTGAAAATTGATTATTTTAATATTTAATTATCGACTGAAAAATAGCCAATTTTTGAACAGTCTCGGAATTGAACGAAACGAGTTTCATTGTATCCGTAATAGTTAGTTATTATCGGATTTCAATTTTCGTAGCAAACGGAGTTGTCGTTTGACCGTGGCAGCTCGAAACGCATCGATATCGTTTTAATTTTAATTCGGCGAGTTAAAATAGCCATTTTTCAAACGGTCTCGGATTTCGACGAAACCAGTTTCATCGGATCCGTAATGTGATATTTTTGCAAGATTTCAAATTTCAAGTCGTTTGGATTTGCCGTTTGTCCGGTACAAGCCAAAACGCCTAGAAATCGCTTAAATCGGTTTAAATTTAAATCGACTGTTTATTGCCGTATCTCACACATACGATGGAATTAGCTTACGAAACCTGTTCCATTGTGTCCGGAATGTGGAAAAACCTTAGGATCGCCTGTCGGCACGCGTCGTTTGGAGTTCGTTTGCAAAAGTGTTAAATTGGGCATTTTATTATTAAAATAATATTAACATATATGTTATCTTCTTTTCCAAAACCCTAATCACTATCACCAGCCGCCTCCTATAGGTCCAATGGCCGAAATCATCCCATTTTCCCCTCTCAAAATCTCCAAATCCTCACATCGAATCGAGAAAGTGTCAACTGCACTATTGTAGAGCATAGCGAGGCGAACCTATCCAACGGTGGAGATCGTTTAAGGAGCAGCCAATCGCTGTCAATCGGCATTCAAAGTCGTGCGTTCAACCTTGATTCGCGAGCTGGTGGCAGCTCTAGCTGAGGCCGGTCCTTGGCCGATAGTAGAGGGGAGTGAGGCCGTTCGTCTGGCGTTAGTGGATCGAAGCAGAAGTGGATGTGGTGGTTGCGAAAATTGGTCAAAGGGATCGTGCAAATGGGTTCGAACGCGTTCAATAGCCTGGAGAGGGGTTGCCGTGAACAAAGGAAGCATGCGCGTGCGTGCTAGGGTGATGAGCGGCCAGATGTGTTTGGGGGGTAGGGTTTGTAATAGAATTTGTAAATCTATTTTTATTTAAATTCGTGTCAACTTTAAAATAACGTATCTTTGTCATACGAGGTCGAAAAATGCTGAATCAAAGTGCGTTGGAATCGTATGGTCGCGCTCTTCGCAATGCAACTAGTTTGGAGTCGATTGGAGCTCGTTTGAATTTCGGGTAAAATTAAACGTTCGTTTAATTTTATTCGAAACGAACGCCGAAACCGGAAATAAAATCAAGGTGAGAACTCCTCACTCAATCGAAAGGTTTTGTTTAAAATTTTGAATAGTTAATATTGATTGTTGATGGTTGATTGATTGTGCTAGTAGATATAGTAGGATATATACTATATATAGCGATATATATATATTGGCATATGTATATATCGGATTTGATTTCCCGCCTCGTATAGCGGATGAGACCCTATTGCGCCGTTATTAAGCGGATATTTTATAAAATCCCATATACCGCGATATTCCACCTCGAAGTGGAATTGGTATTGTGCTAACGTCTGTGGTTGCAGGGAAACAGGTTGGAGGGATCCAACTGGATTCCTCACATATTTATTTGATTATTGATATTGTGTTATTGTTGATGTTCATATCGACATATGTTGTTAGTTCCCGTAATTGACCATATGATGCTGTTGCATTATCGGATTCAAAAATTTTAAGTTAAAAATAACGGTTTTGAATTTAAAAAGGGGTTTTAAATCGATTTTTCAAAGAATATGGTTTATTAAAATTTTGAATTGATTAAATTTTAAAATAAATAGATGGATAAAATTTTATGTTTTAAAATTTTATATTTTTATAAAATATAACTTAAAAGAAATTTTTAACAATAATAGGTTTTTATAAAATAGTTAAATTTGGTTTTTTGGGGAGTTATTATTATTAATGGTTTATATAAAGGATTTTATAAATGGATGTTTTTAAATAAAAAATTATTGAAGTTATAGAATAAATTTATAAAGTGTTAAGTTGATGTATAACATGCATTTCACTAGGATTTATAGATTAATAAATGTGAAATTTATAAAACGAACGGTTATTGGAAAAATTTAAGTTTATAAGTTATTAACTTATAGAAATGGATTTGGGCATTAAAAAGGGGAATTTTATAGAAATTGTTAATAAATGAAGATTTCATTAGTTGAAATTATTATAAGCCATAAAGAAATCTTGTAAGTGATAAGATTTTAAATTGGTGAAGTTCAAAAGAACGATTTGGGTAAATAGATAATATTATAAGTATTTAACTTATAATATTGATTTTAGTATATAATCGAGTTATGTAAATCGAATTGGACTAATAAAAGGAGATTTCTAAAACGAAGTTTCATAAATAGAAATGGGATGTATGGACATTGTTATAAATCCGAAAAATCAATTTAATTTGATAAATTGAATATGGAATTTGTTAAAGGGGTTGTATTCACTATTTTTGAACGGTGAATGTATTATTTTATTAAATGAACGTGTTTTTGGAAAAGAACGTTCTAAATGGAATTTAAAACTAATTAAAGACGTTTTAAGATATGTTAAGTATCGAAATCATAGATTTCAACATTGATTGTTGAAATAGACGATTTCGAGAAATAGAAGGGAATATTTTGAATAGTAGTGGATTTATGTATCCATTTTTATTTCAAATCCATATACTAGTGTTTTTGGGTTGTCGTAACGATGTTTTACGCAACATTCGTTTTTAACCCAAATAAATGTGAATAAAAGAATATTTCTTTAAAGGAATGAAATTAATACTTAACTATGGTTTAAGCATATGGAATATTTTCGAATTGTTGAAAATAAATTGAATTGTGAATTACTTATTTTTTTAAATAAGTTTAGAAATGATTTTCCAATATGGAATGGAACGTTTTTGTGAATTCACCTTTTAAAGGTAAAAGTGTAAGCGAATATTTTGGAATCGATTTGAAATCAAATATGAATGGGTATTTGGGATTTAATTCACGTTGGAATTTATATGAAGGGAAATTTGTTTAAAAATAAATATTGATTTATTTTGAAGTATGAAAATGAATTTACGGATTTGGGACGTAAATTTAAATTAAATCGGTAAAGATTTATTTGATGATTTGAAATTTGTTTTCAAAGGGTATAAAGGATGAAAAGTAATTTGAAATTAGTTTTCAAATGGTTAAGGTGATTTGAAATTAGTTTTCAAATGGTTAAGGTGATTTGAAATTAGTTTTCAAATGGTTAAGGTGATTTGAAATTAGTTTTCAAATGGTTAAGGTGATTTGAAATTGGTTTGCAAATGGTTAATGTAATTTGAAAATTTGTTTTCAAATGGTAAAGGTAAATTGGAAATTGGTTTTTCAATTGGTTAAGTGTGGAAAATTTTATCGTGAAGTGGTTTTGGTAAAACAAATAACTGGGGCAGTTATTTGGAAATGGTGTATATATATATATATCTTGTAAAGATATTTTGGGACTTAATAATTTTGGAAAAATTATTTGGAATCTGATGATGTGGCGCATCTTTATTGATAGTTAAATAACCGACTATCAATATTTACCCTTGGATGGTATTGATTGTGTTTGTTTGGAATTGAATGCACACTTATTTTTAAAATAAGCGCTCGCTATTCGGTTTAGCCGGGAGAGGACCTTTGTGTCATATATCCCATTCCGAATATGCGATACGTCGTTTGGATTGCATTTGAAGACCGGTGTTGAAGACCGGGTATTTGTGAAAACGATAGGATGACCTATCGATTGTCTCCGCATCGTTAGCTACGATATGGAGATTTCCTTTGTGATGGGAAATTTTATCGGGATTGTGAATACCCGGATTGCAAGGGCTTCTTTGGAAGTGCCTTCGGTTCTGTTCGAACCCGGAACAGACTTGTATGGTTACGTGTCTGACATTACATTTTGAGAGATAGAGCAGATTTCTTTCAAATACATTTCTGTTGGTGGCGGAGAATTTATTCTCTTAGCTTAACACCCTTCTCTGAGACGTACGAGCTCAGAGGTTATGTAGTTGAAGGTTATCAGCGATATTTCCCAATCTGGTAATGTGGCATGCTGAGTGCTGCTGTGTGATGATCATTGGCTGGTCATTTGTGATATGATCATTTGTTTGATCATTTATCTTTGTGATTATTGCTTTGGTCATCTGTGGACCCGAAGCATGGCTTTGTTACACAAAGCGTAGCTTTGTGGACGAGACTTCGTCAGGACCTCACTCCCCGGAAATGGTCGAAACAGGAATATGCGGCAAGGTTATGAGGGTCGCGCCCTTTAGGGTATGTCATTCCCTTCTGGAAAAGGGTGGTATCATGGTATGGAGCCCAGATATTTACTCATGTGGAAAACACTATATCTATTTCTGTGTGGTGTTGTTGGTATCGAGCGCTCGGATAAAGGTCCCAAAGGACCGGGGGATGACATATTCGTGTAGTAGTTACCTAGTTACAGAGGTAACCCGGCCTTGTGTTGGCAGAGATCTAACCGTAACGTTAGTTCTCGGGACGTCCCGCCAGAGGCGATCCCATGTGGCAGTAGGAAGTTCCTTAGCCTGACCATTTGTTGGAAATCCATTCATCCAATACGTGCCTTGTACGGTTTTAGTTGTAGAACCTGCCATTTAACATGGCAGCTATAGTAGGCATAGTATCATGGTACCTATGCTGGCTAGGATTTATATTATACTTTCGAAATATTTTCCACTATGCACTAGTAATAATATCAAAGAATTTTTCTCGTAGTAAGCATGTTTGACTATCATAAGGAGAAATCTCCCCCATGTGTGCGTTTGCATTGTGTGTGTGCCGGGAGGCCTTATGGTAGTTTCATTTTCCAAAAAGCATTGCGGATTTCGAAATTTAAATTTTCTTGTTGCTTGTTTAAAGATAAACTATTTTTGAGTTCTCACACCAGTCCCATGACTGACCTGGAGTTTATTGTTCCTTTCCTAAACTCTGGGTGCCCACTATTTTCCACACGGGCAGTCTAGAGTTAGGTTATCAGGTTATTCTGGATTCGGGAGTTGCTGTGCAGATCTGGAGGCGAGCCAGATAGCGTAGTCTATTATCTATTGTATATAGTATTTCTTTTCCGCTGTTGTTGTCGTACACTCTGATTGATGTAATGTGATGTAATGTATAAAATGTATAGTTCTTTTGTTTTAATGAATATTCATTTATCTATTATATATTGTTCCGCTGCGACTGTGAGATTCTGTTATTGTTTCTCGTTCTGTTACTTGTTTTTCTGTTTTCTCTTCTCTTTCTTTTCTTTCTTCTTCTACCTCTTTCTTCTTCTAAAACCCTAACGGTTCGATTTTTCGGCAACGAAAAATCGCGATCGTTACATTTGGTATCAGAGCATATGGTTAAGCGACAACCTGCTCTGTTGGGTGTTACTCATTAGAGATAGAGTCAGCAGTACTCTAGAATGAGTGTGAGTGTAATAATAGATATGAGTGCGTATTTGTTAGTGAGTATAAAATTGTTTTATATTGTGATGATTGGTTTGTTGAGTGGTATATGAACCTTCGTCGGCGCAGCCTCGAAAACTGAATCGAAGGGGTTCCTAAACACTTGAATAGAACAATTCGACACAATATTGTTTTAAATTGGGTAAATGAAATAATTTTACCTCGATTATATTTTATATATAAAAAGAAAATAATTTTTCAAGAATTATTGAAGTGTGTATATAATTGATTGCTTGGTTGTTGTAAATGATATATATATATATATAAAATAATTAAAAGTTGTTTGAATAAGCTAATAAAAGCAACTATTGTAAAAAGAATAATGGTATAAACCAATGAATCATAAGATGAAATAATAATTAATGATGATTTACAATTGTAAGATAAGCATGTATGTATATAAGAAGTAAAATTATATAAGTAAAAGGGTTATAAAAGTGATTTATGAATAGAAAGGAACTTTTTGAAAGAATATTTAGCATTGATTTCACTATTGTCACTGGGAAATAATAAGGGTGATGACTGCAGCATCATCAGTATCATTTTCGAGTTTCTATGTGATGGATTTGCTACAATAATGAATTAAAAACTGAAGTTTTGTTGTAATAAACAAATTTGAAAATTAAAATTCAACTTGAAGTTGTTAAGTATAAGTGAAAAAGGTTTTGAACTTATAATATAAGTTAGAAGTTGAATAATAAGTTTTATAACTTATAGAATGGGAAAATGTAAGTGAAACCAGTTATTGAAGTGGTTAAACAATTAAGTTAAGTAAAATGGAATATGAATTTGAATATTGATATGAATTTGGCTTAAGTAAAAGTTAAATAGGATTTACTTTGGAATTTAAAATCCGAATTGAATTGATAAGTAAAACTTAAGTTTGATTAACAAATGATGTTTAAATGGAATAACTTAAGTGAAGTTGAATAAAAAATTGATATTTGTATCAAAGTTAAATAATCAAGTGAATTAAATGATGTAAATAAAGTTGAAATGGAATGCAAGTTAAGTAATGTTGAAAGAATTGATGTTAATATCAAAGTAAGTGAATAAAGTGAGTAAATGAAATTGTTAAAGATGTGAACTTAAGTTATATAAATGAAATTCAATTTTATTTGTAAAAAGAACTAGCAATTGAATTAAAGCATGGATTGAATGTTAATCAATAGAATATGAATAAGTTGATATGAAATGATGCATGCAAGTGTAAATTCATTTGAAAATAGTTTAATAATAGAATGAAAATCAATTGAATGTTAAACCAATTGAAATTAAAACAGTTGAACCAAATTGAATGTAAGTAAAATAAATAAATTTGGTTGTATTGGATGTACATTGGTCGTTATTGCTTGTTGGTTGGTTGTATGTAAATTCATTAAGTGTTAATGAAATTGAATTAGTAAAATTTGAAAGCTATGTAATTGAATTCAAATGAAAATTGAAATGCAAAGTTGAATGAAAATGAATATGCAACTTTAATAGTAAACTAAAAGTGGTATAAGAAGCATGTATTGGAAATTTTATAATTGAATTGGCAAATTTGTTTGAATATTATAATTAGATATTATGCTAGCAAGATATACAGGTTATAATGGAATTGGGATTTTGATTTCAAAGTTAAAAATTTGTAACGCTCGACAAAAAGGTACGTATTTCAATTTTTATATGAGATTTGATGATTTCCTTCTCCAGCCACTTGGCTTTCTCTTTTCTTTTTGATTCTGAGGGGCCGTAGTGCCATTTTGTAGTCGTACCGATCTAGCCGCGCAAAGGAGACTCTGGCGAAATTTTTCGAAAATTTCGGGTGTTAGAAAAATTTTGAGAAATTTTGAAAGTTGAAAATTTGAATTGAAATTTAAATTTGAATTGTTGAGTAAACAATGTTGTTTGAAACCTATAATTGAAGTTGGAAAGCTAGTTGAAATGATAGTAGATCTTTAATAAAAAGATTTGTTTTGAAAAGTTGATAAAACTAATTAGCTTTGGAAAAATAATAAACGGTTTAGGATCATTTCTCCTTAACTTGCAATTTCGAGGACGAAATTCTTTTAAGGGGGGAAGATTGTAACGACCCAGAATTTTTAGTAATTTAAATTTGAGTATTTAATTAATTTTAAATGTTTATAAGTGAAAATTTTAAGTTAAATAATTTATTTTTCGAATATTGGATTTAATGGGATAATTAAATCGATTTATTTAATAGTGAAATTCCACAAATAATTAGATATTGGGTTAAATATGATTGAAAATGGTTTGGAAAATTTTGTTATATCATATTAAAGTTATAGAAATGTTTTAGAACTGGTAAAAATTGAATTTGGAATTAATTTGTGAAAATTGATTATTTTAATATTTAATTATCGACTGAAAAATAGCCAATTTTTGAACAGTCTCGGAATTGAACGAAACGAGTTTCATTGTATCCGTAATAGTTAGTTATTATCGGATTTCAATTTTCGTAGCAAACGGAGTTGTCGTTTGACCGTGGCAGCTCGAAACGCATCGATATCGTTTTAATTTTAATTCGGCGAGTTAAAATAGCCATTTTTCAAACGGTCTCGGATTTCGACGAAACCAGTTTCATCGGATCCGTAATGTGATATTTTTGCAAGATTTCAAATTTCAAGTCGTTTGGATTTGCCGTTTGTCCGGTACAAGCCAAAACGCCTAGAAATCGCTTAAATCGGTTTAAATTTAAATCGACTGTTTATTGCCGTATCTCACACATACGATGGAATTAGCTTACGAAACCTGTTCCATTGTGTCCGGAATGTGGAAAAACCTTAGGATCGCCTGTCGGCACGCGTCGTTTGGAGTTCGTTTGCAAAAGTGTTAAATTGGGCATTTTATTATTAAAATAATATTAACATATATGTTATCTTCTTTTCCAAAACCCTAATCACTATCACCAGCCGCCTCCTATAGGTCCAATGGCCGAAATCATCCCATTTTCCCCTCTCAAAATCTCCAAATCCTCACATCGAATCGAGAAAGTGTCAACTGCACTATTGTAGAGCATAGCGAGGCGAACCTATCCAACGGTGGAGATCGTTTAAGGAGCAGCCAATCGCTGTCAATCGGCATTCAAAGTCGTGCGTTCAACCTTGATTCGCGAGCTGGTGGCAGCTCTAGCTGAGGCCGGTCCTTGGCCGATAGTAGAGGGGAGTGAGGCCGTTCGTCTGGCGTTAGTGGATCGAAGCAGAAGTGGATGTGGTGGTTGCGAAAATTGGTCAAAGGGATCGTGCAAATGGGTTCGAACGCGTTCAATAGCCTGGAGAGGGGTTGCCGTGAACAAAGGAAGCATGCGCGTGCGTGCTAGGGTGATGAGCGGCCAGATGTGTTTGGGGGGTAGGGTTTGTAATAGAATTTGTAAATCTATTTTTATTTAAATTCGTGTCAACTTTAAAATAACGTATCTTTGTCATACGAGGTCGAAAAATGCTGAATCAAAGTGCGTTGGAATCGTATGGTCGCGCTCTTCGCAATGCAACTAGTTTGGAGTCGATTGGAGCTCGTTTGAATTTCGGGTAAAATTAAACGTTCGTTTAATTTTATTCGAAACGAACGCCGAAACCGGAAATAAAATCAAGGTGAGAACTCCTCACTCAATCGAAAGGTTTTGTTTAAAATTTTGAATAGTTAATATTGATTGTTGATGGTTGATTGATTGTGCTAGTAGATATAGTAGGATATATACTATATATAGCGATATATATATATTGGCATATGTATATATCGGATTTGATTTCCCGCCTCGTATAGCGGATGAGACCCTATTGCGCCGTTATTAAGCGGATATTTTATAAAATCCCATATACCGCGATATTCCACCTCGAAGTGGAATTGGTATTGTGCTAACGTCTGTGGTTGCAGGGAAACAGGTTGGAGGGATCCAACTGGATTCCTCACATATTTATTTGATTATTGATATTGTGTTATTGTTGATGTTCATATCGACATATGTTGTTAGTTCCCGTAATTGACCATATGATGCTGTTGCATTATCGGATTCAAAAATTTTAAGTTAAAAATAACGGTTTTGAATTTAAAAAGGGGTTTTAAATCGATTTTTCAAAGAATATGGTTTATTAAAATTTTGAATTGATTAAATTTTAAAATAAATAGATGGATAAAATTTTATGTTTTAAAATTTTATATTTTTATAAAATATAACTTAAAAGAAATTTTTAACAATAATAGGTTTTTATAAAATAGTTAAATTTGGTTTTTTGGGGAGTTATTATTATTAATGGTTTATATAAAGGATTTTATAAATGGATGTTTTTAAATAAAAAATTATTGAAGTTATAGAATAAATTTATAAAGTGTTAAGTTGATGTATAACATGCATTTCACTAGGATTTATAGATTAATAAATGTGAAATTTATAAAACGAACGGTTATTGGAAAAATTTAAGTTTATAAGTTATTAACTTATAGAAATGGATTTGGGCATTAAAAAGGGGAATTTTATAGAAATTGTTAATAAATGAAGATTTCATTAGTTGAAATTATTATAAGCCATAAAGAAATCTTGTAAGTGATAAGATTTTAAATTGGTGAAGTTCAAAAGAACGATTTGGGTAAATAGATAATATTATAAGTATTTAACTTATAATATTGATTTTAGTATATAATCGAGTTATGTAAATCGAATTGGACTAATAAAAGGAGATTTCTAAAACGAAGTTTCATAAATAGAAATGGGATGTATGGACATTGTTATAAATCCGAAAAATCAATTTAATTTGATAAATTGAATATGGAATTTGTTAAAGGGGTTGTATTCACTATTTTTGAACGGTGAATGTATTATTTTATTAAATGAACGTGTTTTTGGAAAAGAACGTTCTAAATGGAATTTAAAACTAATTAAAGACGTTTTAAGATATGTTAAGTATCGAAATCATAGATTTCAACATTGATTGTTGAAATAGACGATTTCGAGAAATAGAAGGGAATATTTTGAATAGTAGTGGATTTATGTATCCATTTTTATTTCAAATCCATATACTAGTGTTTTTGGGTTGTCGTAACGATGTTTTACGCAACATTCGTTTTTAACCCAAATAAATGTGAATAAAAGAATATTTCTTTAAAGGAATGAAATTAATACTTAACTATGGTTTAAGCATATGGAATATTTTCGAATTGTTGAAAATAAATTGAATTGTGAATTACTTATTTTTTTAAATAAGTTTAGAAATGATTTTCCAATATGGAATGGAACGTTTTTGTGAATTCACCTTTTAAAGGTAAAAGTGTAAGCGAATATTTTGGAATCGATTTGAAATCAAATATGAATGGGTATTTGGGATTTAATTCACGTTGGAATTTATATGAAGGGAAATTTGTTTAAAAATAAATATTGATTTATTTTGAAGTATGAAAATGAATTTACGGATTTGGGACGTAAATTTAAATTAAATCGGTAAAGATTTATTTGATGATTTGAAATTTGTTTTCAAAGGGTATAAAGGATGAAAAGTAATTTGAAATTAGTTTTCAAATGGTTAAGGTGATTTGAAATTAGTTTTCAAATGGTTAAGGTGATTTGAAATTAGTTTTCAAATGGTTAAGGTGATTTGAAATTAGTTTTCAAATGGTTAAGGTGATTTGAAATTGGTTTGCAAATGGTTAATGTAATTTGAAAATTTGTTTTCAAATGGTAAAGGTAAATTGGAAATTGGTTTTTCAATTGGTTAAGTGTGGAAAATTTTAACGTGAAGTGGTTTTGGTAAAACAAATAACTGGGGCAGTTATTTGGAAATGGTGTATATATATATATATCTTGTAAAGATATTTTGGGACTTAATAATTTTGGAAAAATTATTTGGAATCTGATGATGTGGCGCATCTTTATTGATAGTTAAATAACCGACTATCAATATTTACCCTTGGATGGTATTGATTGTGTTTGTTTGGAATTGAATGCACACTTATTTTTAAAATAAGCGCTCGCTATTCGGTTTAGCCGGGAGAGGACCTTTGTGTCATATATCCCATTCCGAATATGCGATACGTCGTTTGGATTGCATTTGAAGACCGGTGTTGAAGACCGGGTATTTGTGAAAACGATAGGATGACCTATCGATTGTCTCCGCATCGTTAGCTACGATATGGAGATTTCCTTTGTGATGGGAAATTTTATCGGGATTGTGAATACCCGGATTGCAAGGGCTTCTTTGGAAGTGCCTTCGGTTCTGTTCGAACCCGGAACAGACTTGTATGGTTACGTGTCTGACATTACATTTTGAGAGATAGAGCAGATTTCTTTCAAATACATTTCTGTTGGTGGCGGAGAATTTATTCTCTTAGCTTAACACCCTTCTCTGAGACGTACGAGCTCAGAGGTTATGTAGTTGAAGGTTATCAGCGATATTTCCCAATCTGGTAATGTGGCATGCTGAGTGCTGCTGTGTGATGATCATTGGCTGGTCATTTGTGATATGATCATTTGTTTGATCATTTATCTTTGTGATTATTGCTTTGGTCATCTGTGGACCCGAAGCATGGCTTTGTTACACAAAGCGTAGCTTTGTGGACGAGACTTCGTCAGGACCTCACTCCCCGGAAATGGTCGAAACAGGAATATGCGGCAAGGTTATGAGGGTCGCGCCCTTTAGGGTATGTCATTCCCTTCTGGAAAAGGGTGGTATCATGGTATGGAGCCCAGATATTTACTCATGTGGAAAACACTATATCTATTTCTGTGTGGTGTTGTTGGTATCGAGCGCTCGGATAAAGGTCCCAAAGGACCGGGGGATGACATATTCGTGTAGTAGTTACCTAGTTACAGAGGTAACCCGGCCTTGTGTTGGCAGAGATCTAACCGTAACGTTAGTTCTCGGGACGTCCCGCCAGAGGCGATCCCATGTGGCAGTAGGAAGTTCCTTAGCCTGACCATTTGTTGGAAATCCATTCATCCAATACGTGCCTTGTACGGTTTTAGTTGTAGAACCTGCCATTTAACATGGCAGCTATAGTAGGCATAGTATCATGGTACCTATGCTGGCTAGGATTTATATTATACTTTCGAAATATTTTCCACTATGCACTAGTAATAATATCAAAGAATTTTTCTCGTAGTAAGCATGTTTGACTATCATAAGGAGAAATCTCCCCCATGTGTGCGTTTGCATTGTGTGTGTGCCGGGAGGCCTTATGGTAGTTTCATTTTCCAAAAAGCATTGCGGATTTCGAAATTTAAATTTTCTTGTTGCTTGTTTAAAGATAAACTATTTTTGAGTTCTCACACCAGTCCCATGACTGACCTGGAGTTTATTGTTCCTTTCCTAAACTCTGGGTGCCCACTATTTTCCACACGGGCAGTCTAGAGTTAGGTTATCAGGTTATTCTGGATTCGGGAGTTGCTGTGCAGATCTGGAGGCGAGCCAGATAGCGTAGTCTATTATCTATTGTATATAGTATTTCTTTTCCGCTGTTGTTGTCGTACACTCTGATTGATGTAATGTGATGTAATGTATAAAATGTATAGTTCTTTTGTTTTAATGAATATTCATTTATCTATTATATATTGTTCCGCTGCGACTGTGAGATTCTGTTATTGTTTCTCGTTCTGTTACTTGTTTTTCTGTTTTCTCTTCTCTTTCTTTTCTTTCTTCTTCTACCTCTTTCTTCTTCTAAAACCCTAACGGTTCGATTTTTCGGCAACGAAAAATCGCGATCGTTACAGGTTATGGCTCCCGTAACTCTAAACGAGCCAGAAGTTATGGCCGTCCGAATAATCGATATCTACAGGGTGCAACATCCACGGTGCAAGGTGCAACATCCATCCGAAATGGCGAAACAGTACCGTACGACTTTTAGAAATGCGTGCATGGATTTGAAACAGAACACTACCATGGTGCACCACTCTCCAGCAATGGGAAGTCGAAGACGGGCGACGGTAATCCCGTTTTACCGTAAAAATTCACGTGTCGAAAAAACGAAGGGTAAAAAACTTACGAAACCTGATTGAAATTCGGGTTGTCCTTTTTGGGCATTAATCTATCCGTTGACGGCTGAAAGCCGTCAAAGCCGTAAAACTCATCGAGGCCTTCGTTTTGACAGGTTATGGCTCCCGTAACTCTAAACGAGCCTGAAGTTATGGCCGTCCGAATAATCGATATCTACAGTGTGCAACATCCACGGTGCAAGGTGCAACATCCGTCCGAAATGGCGAAACAGTGCCGTACGACTTTTAGAAATGCATGCATTGGTTTGAAATGGAACAGTACCATGGTGCACCACTCTCCAGCGATGGTAAATCGAAGGCCAGCCACGGTAATCCTGTTTTACCGTAAAAATCCACGTGTCGAAAAAACGAAGGGTAAAAAACTTGCGAGACCCGATTGAGATTCGGGTTGTCCTTTTTGGGCATTAATCTATCCGTTGACGGCTGAAAGCTGTCAATGCCGTAGAACTCATCGAGTCCTTCGTTTTGACAGGTTATGGCTCTCGTAACTCTAAACGAGCCAGAAGTTATGGCCGTCCGAATAATCGATATCTACAGGGTGCAACATCCACGGTCCAAGGTGCAACATCCGTCCGAAATGGCAAAACAGTGCCATACGACTTTTAGAAATGCCTGCATGGATTTGAAGTGGAACAGTACCATGGTGCACCACTCTCCAGCGATGGTAAATCGTAGTCCAGCCACGGTATTCCTGTTTTACCGTAAAATCCACGTGTCGAAAAAACGAAGGGTAAAAAACTTGCGAGACCCGATTGAGATTCGGGTTGTCCTTTTTGGGCATTAATCTATCCGTTGACGGCTGAACGCTGTCAATGCCGTAGAACTCATCGAGTCCTTTATTTTGACAGGTCATGGCTCTCGTAACTCTAAACGAGCCAGAAGTTATGGTCGTCCGAATAATCGTTATCTACAGGGTGCAACATCCACGGTGCAAGGTGCAACATTCGTCCGAAATGGCGAAACAGTGCCGTACGACTTTTCGAAATGCGTGCATGGATTTGTAATGGAACAGTACCATGGTGCACCACTCTCCAGCGATGGTAAATCGAAGGCCAGCCACGGTAATCCTGTTTTACCGTAAAAATCCACGTGTCGAAAAAACGAAGGGTAAAAAACTTGCGAGACCCGATTGAGATTCGGGTTGTCCTTTTTGGGCATTGATCTATCCGTTGACGGTTGAAAGCAATCAATGCCGTAGAACTCATCGAGTCCTTCATTTTGACAGGTTATGGCTCTCGTAACTCTAAACGAGCCAGAAGTTATGGTCGTCCGAATAATCATTATCTACCGGGTGCAACATCCACGGTGCAAGGTGCAACATCCGTCCGAAATGGCGAAACAGTGCCGTACGACTTTTAGAAACGTGTGCATGGATTTGAAACGGAACAGTACTGTGGTGCACCACTCTCCAGCGATGGTAAATCGAAGACCAGCCACCGTAATCCTGTTTTACCGTAAAAATACACGTGTCGATAAAACGAAGGGTAAAAAACTTACGAGACCCGATTGAGATTCGGGTTGTCCTTTTTGGGCATTAATCTATCCGTTGACGACCGAAAGCTGTCAAAGCCGTAGAAATCATCGAGGCCTTCGTCTGACAGGTTATGGCTCATGTAACTCTAAACGAGCCAGAAGTTATGGTCGTCCGAATAATCGATATCTACAAGGTACAACATCCACGGTGCAAGGTGCAACATCCGTCCGAAATGGCGAAACAGTGTCGTACGACTTTTAGAAATGCGTGCATGGATTTGAAACGGAACAGTACCATGTTGCACCACTCTCCAGCGATGGTATATCGAAGGCCAGCCACCGTAATCCTGTTTTACCACAAAAATCCACGCGTCGAAAAAACGAAGGTTAAAAAACTTACGAGACCCGATTGAGATTCGGGTTGTCCTTTTTGGGCATTAATCTATCCGTTGACGGCTGAAAGCTGTCAAAACCGTACAACTAATCGAGTCCTTCATTTTGATAGGTTATGGCTCCCGTAACTCTAAACGAGCCAAAAGTTATGGACGTCCGAATAATCGATATCTACAGGGTGCAACATTCACGGTGCAAGGTGCAACATCCGTCCGAAATGGCGAAACAGTGTCGTACGACTTTTAGAAATGCGTGCATGGATTTGAAACGGAACAGTACCATGGTGTACCACTTTCCAGCGACGGTACATCGAAGGCCAGCCACCGTAATCCTGTTTTACCATAAAAATCCACGTGTCAAAAAAACGAAGGGAAAAAACTTACGAGACCCGATTGAGATTCGGGTTGTCCTTTTTGGGCATTAATCTATCCGTTGACGGCTGAAAGCTGTCAAAGCCGTAGAACTCATCGAGGCCTTTGTTTTGACATGTTATGACTCCCGTAACTCTAAACAAGCCAGAAGTTATGGCCGTCCGAATAATCGATATCTACAGGGTGCAACATCCACGGTGCAAGGTGCAACATCCGTCTGAAATGGCGAAACAGTACCGTACGACTTTTAGAAATGCGTGCATGGTTTTGAAACGGAACACTACCATGGTGCACCACTCTCCAGCGATGGGAAGTCGAAGACGGGCCACGGTAATCGCGTTTTACCGTAAAAATCCACGTGTCGAAAAAACGAAGGGTAAAAAACTTACGAGACCCGATTGAGATTCGGGTTGTCCTTTTTGGGCATTAATCTATCCATTGACGGCTGAAAGCCGTCAAAGCCATAGAAAATCGAGGCCTTCGTTTTGACAGGTTATGGCTCCCGTAATTCTAAACGAGCCAGAAGTTATGGTCGTCTGAATAATTGATATCTACAGGATGCAACATCCACGGTGCAAGGTGCAACATCCGTCCGAAAGGGCGAAACAGTGCCGTACGACTTTTAGAAATGGGTGCATGGATTTGAAACGGAACACTACCATGGTGCACCACTCTCCAGCGATGGTAAATCGAAGGCCAGCCACTGTAATCCTGTTTTACTGTAAAAACCACGTGTCGAAGAAACGAAGGGTAAAAAAACTTACGTGACCCGATTGAGATTCGGGGTGTCCTTTTTGGGCATTAATCTATCCGTTGACGGATAAATGCCGTCAAAGCCGTAGAACACATCGAGGCCTTCGTTTTGACAGGTTATGGCTCCCGTAACTCTAAACGAGCGAGAAGTTAAGGCCGTCCGAATAATCGATATCTACAGGGTGCAACATCCACGGTGCAAGGTGCAACATCCGTCCGAAATGGCGAAACAGTGCCGTACGACTTTTATAAATGCGTGCATGGATTTGAAATGGAACAGTACCATGGTGCACCACTCTCCAGCGATGGTAAATCGAAGGCCAGCCACGGTAATCCTGTTTTACCGTAAACATCCACGTGTCGAAAAAACGAAGGGTAAAAAACTTGCGAGACCCGATTGAGATTCGGGTTGTCCTTTTTGGGCATTAATCTATCCGTTGACGGCTGAAAGCTGTCAATGCCGTAGAACTCATCGAGTCCTTCGTTTTGACAGGTTATGGCTCTCGTAACTCTAAACGAGCCAGAAGTTATGGCCGTCCGAATAATCGATATCTACAGGGTGCAACATCCACGGTCCAAGGTGCAACATCCGTCCGAAATGGCAAAACAGTGCCATACGACTTTTAGAAATGCCTGCATGGATTTGAAGTGGAACAGTACCATGGTGCACCACTCTCCAGCGATGGTAAATCGTAGTCCAGCCACGGTATTCCTGTTTTACCGTAAAATCCACGTGTCGAAAAAACGAAGGGTAAAAAACTTGCGAGACCCGATTGAGATTCGGGTTGTCCTTTTTGAGCATTAATCTATCCGTTGACGGCTGAACGCTGTCAATGCCGTAGAACTCATCGAGTCCTTTATTTTGACAGGTCATGGCTCTCGTAACTCTAAACGAGCCAGAAGTTATGGTCGTCCGAATAATCGTTATCTACAGGGTGCAACATCCACGGTGCAAGGTGCAACATTCGTCCGAAATGGCGAAACAGTGCCGTACGACTTTTCGAAATGCGTGCATGGATTTGTAATGGAACAGTACCATGGTGCACCACTCTCCAGCGATGGTAAATCGAAGGCCAGCCACGGTAATCCTGTTTTACCGTAAAAATCCACGTGTCGAAAAAACGAAGGGTAAAAAACTTGCGAGACCCGATTGAGATTCGGGTTGTCCTTTTTGGGCATTGATCTATCCGTTGACGGTTGAAAGCAATCAATGCCGTAGAACTCATCGAGTCCTTCATTTTGACAGGTTATGGCTCTCGTAACTCTAAACGAGCCAGAAGTTATGGTCGTCCGAATAATCATTATCTACCGGGTGCAACATCCACGGTGCAAGGTGCAACATCCGTCCGAAATGGCGAAACAGTGCCGTACGACTTTTAGAAACGTGTGCATGGATTTGAAACGGAACAGTACTGTGGTGCACCACTCTCCAGCGATGGTAAATCGAAGACCAGCCACCGTAATCCTGTTTTACCGTAAAAATACACGTGTCGATAAAACGAAGGGTAAAAAACTTACGAGACCCGATTGAGATTCGGGTTGTCCTTTTTGGGCATTAATCTATCCGTTGACGACCGAAAGCTGTCAAAGCCGTAGAAATCATCGAGGCCTTCGTCTGACAGGTTATGGCTCATGTAACTCTAAACGAGCCAGAAGTTATGGTCGTCCGAATAATCGATATCTACAAGGTACAACATCCACGGTGCAAGGTGCAACATCCGTCCGAAATGGCGAAACAGTGTCGTACGACTTTTAGAAATGCGTGCATGGATTTGAAACGGAACAGTACCATGTTGCACCACTCTCCAGCGATGGTATATCGAAGGCCAGCCACCGTAATCCTGTTTTACCACAAAAATCCACGCGTCGAAAAAACGAAGGTTAAAAAACTTACGAGACCCGATTGAGATTCGGGTTGTCCTTTTTGGGCATTAATCTATCCGTTGACGGCTGAAAGCTGTCAAAACCGTACAACTAATCGAGTCCTTCATTTTGATAGGTTATGGCTCCCGTAACTCTAAACGAGCCAAAAGTTATGGACGTCCGAATAATCGATATCTACAGGGTGCAACATTCACGGTGCAAGGTGCAACATCCGTCCGAAATGGCGAAACAGTGTCGTACGACTTTTAGAAATGCGTGCATGGATTTGAAACGGAACAGTACCATGGTGTACCACTTTCCAGCGACGGTACATCGAAGGCCAGCCACCGTAATCCTGTTTTACCATAAAAATCCACGTGTCAAAAAAACGAAGGGAAAAAACTTACGAGACCCGATTGAGATTCGGGTTGTCCTTTTTGGGCATTAATCTATCCGTTGACGGCTGAAAGCTGTCAAAGCCGTAGAACTCATCGAGGCCTTTGTTTTGACATGTTATGACTCCCGTAACTCTAAACAAGCCAGAAGTTATGGCCGTCCGAATAATCGATATCTACAGGGTGCAACATCCACGGTGCAAGGTGCAACATCCGTCCGAAATGGCGAAACAGTACCGTACGACTTTTAGAAATGCGTGCATGGTTTTGAAACGGAACACTACCATGGTGCACCACTCTCCAGCGATGGGAAGTCGAAGACGGGCCACGGTAATCGCGTTTTACCGTAAAAATCCACGTGTCGAAAAAACGAAGGGTAAAAAACTTACGAGACCCGATTGAGATTCGGGTTGTCCTTTTTGGGCATTAATCTATCCATTGACGGCTGAAAGCCGTCAAAGCCATAGAAAATCGAGGCCTTCGTTTTGACAGGTTATGGCTCCCGTAATTCTAAACGAGCCAGAAGTTATGGTCGTCTGAATAATTGATATCTACAGGATGCAACATCCACGGTGCAAGGTGCAACATCCGTCCGAAAGGGCGAAACAGTGCCGTACGACTTTTAGAAATGGGTGCATGGATTTGAAACGGAACACTACCATGGTGCACCACTCTCCAGCGATGGTAAATCGAAGGCCAGCCACTGTAATCCTGTTTTACTGTAAAAACCACGTGTCGAAGAAACGAAGGGTAAAAAAACTTACGTGACCCGATTGAGATTCGGGGTGTCCTTTTTGGGCATTAATCTATCCGTTGACGGATAAATGCCGTCAAAGCCGTAGAACACATCGAGGCCTTCGTTTTGACAGGTTATGGCTCCCGTAACTCTAAACGAGCGAGAAGTTAAGGCCGTCCGAATAATCGATATCTACAGGGTGCAACATCCACGGTGCAAGGTGCAACATCCGTCCGAAATGGCGAAACAGTGCCGTACGACTTTTATAAATGCGTGCATGGATTTGAAATGGAACAGTACCATGGTGCACCACTCTCCAGCGATGGTAAATCGAAGGCCAGCCACGGTAATCCTGTTTTACCGTAAACATCCACGTGTCGAAAAAACGAAGGGTAAAAAACTTGCGAGACCCGATTGAGATTCGGGTTGTCCTTTTTGGGCATTAATCTATCCGTTGACGGCTGAAAGCTGTCAATGCCGTAGAACTCATCGAGTCCTTCATTTTGACAGGTTATGGCTCTCGTAATTCTAAACGAGCCAGAACTTATGGCCGTCCGAATAATCGATATCTACAGGGTGCAACATCCACGGTCCAAGGTGCAACATCCGTCCGAAATGGCGAAACAGTGCCGTACGACTTTTAGAAATGCCTGCATGGATTTGAAATGGAACAGTTCCATGGTGCACCACTCTCCAGCGATGGTAAATCGAAGTCCAGCCACGGTAATCCTATTTTACCGTAAAAACCACGTGTCGAAAAAACGAAGGGTAAAAAACTTGCGAGACCCGATTGAGATTCGGGTTGTCCTTTTTGGGCATTAATCTATCCGTTGACGGCTGAAAGCTGTCAATGCCGTAGAACTCATCGAGTCCTTCATTTTGACAGGTTATGGCTCTCGTAACTCTAAACGAGCCAGAAGTTATGGTCGTCCGAATAATCATTATCTACAGGGTGCAACATCCACGGTGCAAGGTGCAACATCCGTCCGAAATGGCGAAACAGTGCCGTACGACTTTTAGAAATGCGTGCATGGATTTGAAATGGAACAGTACCATGGTGCACCACTCTTCAGCGATGGTAAATCGAAGGCCAGCCACGGTAATCCTGTTTTACCGTAAAAATCCACGTGTCGAAAAAACGAAGGGTAAAAAACTTGCGAGACCCGATTGAGATTCGGGTTGTCCTTTTTGGGCATTGATCTATCCGCTGACGGTTGAAAGCTGTCAATGCCGTAGAACTCATCGAGTCCTTCATTTTGACAGGTTATGGCTCTCGTAACTCTAAACGAGGTAGAAGTTATGGTCGTCCGAATAATCATTATCTACAGGGTGCAACATCCACGGTGCAAGGTGCAACATCCGTCCGAAATGGCGAAAAAGTGCCGTACGACTTTTAGAAATGTGTGCATGGATTTGAAACGGAACAGTACCGTGGTGCACCACTCTCCAGCGATGGTAAATCGAAGACCAGCCACCGTAATCCTGTTTTACCGTAAAAATACACGTGTCGAAAAAACGAAGGGTAAAAAACTTACGAGACCCGATTGAGATTCGGGTTGTCCTTTTTGGGCATTAATCTATCCGTTGACGGCCGAAAGCTGTCAAAGCCGTAGAAATCATCGAGGCCTTCGTTTGACAGGTTATGGCTCATGTAACTCTAAACGAGCCAGAAGTTATGGTCGTCCGAATAATCGATATCTACAAGGTACAACATCCACGGTGCAAGGTGCAACATCCGTCCGAAATGGCGAAACAGTGTCGTACGACTTTTAGAAATGCGTGCATTGATTTGAAAAGGAACAGTACCATGGTGCACCACTCTCCAGCAATGGTACATCGAAGGCCAGCCACCGTAATCCTGTTTTACCACAAAAATCCACGTGTCGAAAAAACGAAGGGTAAAAAACTTACGAGACCCGATTGAGATTCGGGTTGTCCTTTTTGGGCATTAATCTATCCGTTGACGCCTGAAAGCCGTCAAAGCCGTACAACTAATCGAGTCCTTCGTTTTGATAGGTTATGGCTCTCGTAACTCTAAACGAGCCAAAAGTTATGGTCGTCCGAATAATCGATATCTACAGGGTGCAACATTCACGGTGCAAGGTGAACATCCGTCCGAAATGGGAAACAGTGTCGTACGACTTTTAGAAATGCGTGCATGGATTTGAAACGGAACAGTACCATGGTGTACCACTTTCCAGCGATGGTACATCGAAGGCCAGCCACCGTAATCCTGTTTTACCATAAAAATCCACGTGTCAAAAAAACGAAGGGTAAAAAACTTACGAGACCCGATTGAGATTCTGGTTGTCCTTTTTGGGCATTAATCTATCCGTTGACGGCTGAAAGCTGTCTATGCCGTAGAACTCATCGAGTCCTTCATTTTGACAGGTTATGGCTCTCGTAACTCTAAACGAGCCAGAAGTTATGGCCGTCCGAATAATCGATATCTACAGTGTGCAACATCCACGGTGCAAGGTGCAACATCCGTCCGAAATGGCGAATCAGTACCGTACGACTTTTAGAAATGCGTGCATGGTTTTGAAACGGAACACTACCATGGTGCACCACTCTCCAGCGATGGGAAGTCGAAGACGGGCCACGGTAATCGCGTTTTACCGTAAAAATCCACGTGTCGAAAAAACGAAGGGTAAAAAACTTACGAGACCCGATTGAGATTCGGGTTGTCCTTTTTGGGCATTAATCTATCCGTTGACGGCTGAAAGCTGTCAAAGCCGTAGAACTCATCGAGGCCTTCGTTTTGACAGGTTATGGCTCCCGTAATTCTAAACGAGCCAGAAGTTATGGCCGTCTGAATAATCGATATCTACAGGATGCAACATCCACGGTGCAAGGTGCAACATCCGTCCGAAATGGCGAAACAGTGTCGTACGACTTTTAGAAATGGGTACATGGATTTGAAACGGAACACTACCATGGTGCACCACTCTCCAGCGATGGTAAATCGAAGGCCAGCCACTGTAATCCTGTTTTACTGTAAAAACCACATGTCGAAGAAACGAAGGGTAAAAAAACTTACGTGACCCGATTGAGATTCGGGGTGTCCTTTTTGGGCATTAATCTATCCGTTGACCGCTAAAAGCCGTCAAAGCCGTAGAACACATCGAGGCCTTCGTTTTGACAGGTTATTGCTCCCGTAACTCTAAACGAGCGAGAAGTTATGGCCGTCCGAATAATCGATATCTACAGGGTGCAACATCCACGGTGCAAGGTGCAACATCCGTCCGAAATGGCGAAACAGTGCCGTACGACTTTTAGAAATGCGTGCATGGATTTGAAATGGAACAGTACCATGGTGCACCACTCTCCAGCGATGGTAAATCGAAGGCCAGCCACGGTAATCCTGTTTTACCGTAAACATCCACGTGTCAAAAAAACGAAGGGTAAAAAACTTGCGAGACCCGATTGAGATTCGGGCTGTCCTTTTTGGGCATTAATCTATCCGTTGACGGCTGAAAGCTGTCAAAGCCGTAGAACTCATCGAGGCCTTCGTTTTGACAGGTTATGGCTCTCGTAACTCTAAACGAGCCAGAAGTTATGGTCGTTCGAATAATCGATATCTACAGTATGCAACATCCACGGTGCAAGGTGCAACATCCGTCCGAAATGGCAAAACAGTGCCGTACGACTTTTAGAAATGTGTGCATGATTTGAAACGGAACAGTACCATGGTGCACCACTCTCCAGGGATGGTAAATCGAAGACCAGTCACGTAATCCTTTTTTACCGTAAAAATACACGTGTCGAAAAAACGAAGGGTAAAAAACTTACGAGACCCGATTGAGATTCGGGTTGTCCTTTTTGGGCATTAATCTATCCGTTGACGGCCGAAAGCTGTCAAAGCCGTAGAAATCATCGAGGCCTTCGTTTGACAGGTTATGGCTCATGTAACTCTAAACGAGCCAGAAGTTATGGTCGTCCGAATAATCGATATCTACAAGGTACAACATCCACGGTGCAAGGTGCAACATCCGTCCGAAATGGCGAAACAGTGTCGTACGACTTTTAGAAATGCGTGCATTGATTTGAAACGGAACAGTACCATGGTGCACCACTCTCCAGCAATGGTACATCGAAGGCCAGCCACCGTAATCCTGTTTTACCACAAAAATCCACGTGTCGAAAAAACGAAGGGTAAAAAACTTACGAGACCCGATTGAGATTCGGGTTGTCCTTTTTGGGCATTAATCTATCCGTTGACGGCTGAAAGCCATCAAAGCCGTACAACTAATCGAGTCCTTCGTTTTGATAGGTTGTGGCTCCCGTAACTCTAAACGAGCCAAAAGTTATGGTCGTCCGAATAATCGATATCTACAGGGTGCAACATTCACGGTGCAAGGTGCAACATCCGTCCGAAATGGGAAACAGTGTCGTACGACTTTTAGAAATGCGTGCATGGATTTGAAACGGAACAGTACCATGGTGTACCACTTTCCAGCGATGGTACATCGAAGGCCAGCCACCGTAATCCTGTTTTACCATAAAAATCCACGTGTCAAAAAAACGAAGGGTAAAAAACTTACGAGACCCGATTGAGATTCGGTTTGTCCTTTTTGGGCATTAATCTATCCGTTGACGGCTGAAAGCTGTCAATGCCATAGAACTCATCGAGTCCTTCATTTTGACAGGTTATGGCTCTCGTAACTCTAAACGAGCCAGAAGTTATGGCCGTCCGAATAATCGATATCTACAGGGTGCAACATCCACGGTGCAAGGTGCAACATCCGTCCGAAATGGCGAAACAGTACCGTACGACTTTTAGAAATGCGTGCATGGTTTTGAACCGGAACACTACCATGGTGCACCACTCTCCAGCGATGGGAAGTCGAAGACGGGCCACGGTAATCGCGTTTTACCGTAAATATCCACGTGTCGAAAAAACGAAGGGTAAAAAACTTACGAGACCCGATTGAGATTCGGGTTGTCCTTTTTGGGCATTAATCTATCCGTTGACGGCTGAAAGCTTTCAAAGCCGTAGAACTCATCGAGGCCTTCGTTTTGACAGGTTATGGCTCCCGTAATTCTAAACGAGCCAGAAGTTATGGCCGTCTGAATAATCGATATCTACAGGATGCAACATCCACGGTGCAAGGTGCAACATCCGTCCGAAATGGCGAAACAGTGTCGTACGACTTTTAGAAATGGGTACATGGATTTGAAACGGAACACTACCATGGTGCACCACTCTCCAGCGATGGTAAATCGAAGGCCAGCCACTGTAATCCTGTTTTACTGTAAAAACCACATGTCGAAGAAACGAAGGGTAAAAAAACTTACGTGACCCGATTGAGATTCGGGGTGTCCTTTTTGGGCATTAATCTATCCGTTGACAGCTAAAAGCCGTCAAAGCCGTAGAACACATCGAGGCCTTCGTTTTGACAGGTTATTGCTCCCGTAACTCTAAACGAGCGAGAAGTTATGGCCGTCCGAATAATCGATATCTACAGGGTGCAACATCCACGGTGCAAGGTGCAACATCCGTCCGAAATGGCGAAACAGTGCCGTACGACTTTTAGAAATGCGTGCATGGATTTGAAATGGAACAGTACCATGGTGCACCACTCTCCAGCGATGGTAAATCGAAGGCCAGCCACGGTAATCCTGTTTTACCGTAAACATCCACGTGTCGAAAAAACGAAGGGTAAAAAATTTGCCAGACCCGATTGAGATTCGGGCTGTCCTTTTTGGGCATTAATCTATCCGTTGACGGCTGAAAGCTGTCAAAGCCGTAGAACTCATCGAGGCCTTCGTTTTGACAAGTTATGGCTCCCGTAACTCTAAACGAGCCAGAAGTTATGGTCGTTCGAATAATCGATATCTACAGTATGCAACATCCACGGTGCAAGGTGCAACATCCGTCCGAAATGGCAAAACAGTGCCGTACGACTTTTAGAAATGTGTGCATGATTTGAAATGGAACAGTACCATGGTGCACCACTCTCCAGGGATGGTAAATCGAAGACCAGTCACGTAATCCTTTTTTATGGTAAAAATCCACGTGTCGAAAAAACGAAGGGTAAAAAACTTACGAGACCCGATTGAGATTCGGGTTGTCCTTTTTGGGCATTAATCTATCCGTTGACGGCCGAAAGCTGTCAAAGCCGTAGAAATCATCGAGGCCTTCGTTTGACAGGTTATGGCTCATGTAACTCTAAACGAGCCAGAAGTTATGGTCGTCCGAATAATCGATATCTACAAGGTACAACATCCACGGTGCAAGGTGCAACATCCGTCCGAAATGGCGAAACAGTGTCGTACGACTTTTAGAAATGCGTGCATTGATTTGAAACGGAACAGTACCATGGTGCACCACTCTCCAGCAATGGTACATCGAAGGCCAGCCACCGTAATCCTGTTTTACCACAAAAATCCACGTGTCGAAAAAACGAAGGGTAAAAAACTTACGAGACCCGATTGAGATTCGGGTTGTCCTTTTTGGGCATTAATCTATCCGTTGACGGCTGAAAGCCGTCAAAGCCGTACAACTAATCGAGTCCTTCGTTTTGATAGGTTATGGCTCCCGTAACTCTAAACGAGCCAAAAGTTATGGTCGTCCGAATAATCGATATCTACAGGGTGCAACATTCACGGTGCAAGGTGCAACATCCGTCCGAAATGGGAAACAGTGTCGTACGACTTTTAGAAATGCGTGCATGGATTTGAAACGGAACAGTACCATGGTGTACCACTTTCCAGCGATGGTACATCGAAGGCCAGCCACCGTAATCCTGTTTTACCATAAAAATCCACGTGTCAAAAAAACGAAGGGTAAAAAACTTACGAGACCCGATTGAGATTCGGGTTGTCCTTTTTGGGCATTAATCTATCCGTTGACGGCTGAAAGCTGTCAATGCCGTAGAACTCATCGAGTCCTTCATTTTGACAGGTTATGGCTCCCGTAACTCTAAACGAGCCAGAAGTTATGGTCGTCCGAATAATCGATATCTACAGGATGCAACATCCGCGGTGCAAGGTGCAACATCCGTCCGAAATGGCAAAACAGGGCCGTACGACTTTTAGAAATGTGTGCATGGATTTGAAATGGAACAGTACCATGGTGCACCACTCTCCAGCAATGGTAAATCGAAGACCAGTCACCGTAATCCTGTTTTACCTAAAAATCCACGTGTCGAAAAAACGAAGGGTAAAAAACTTACGAGACCCGATTGAGATTCGGGTTGTCCTTTTTGGGCATTAATCTATCCGTTGACGGCTGAAAGCTGTCAAAGCCGTAGAACTCATCGAGGACTTCGTTTGACAGGTTATGGCTCCCGTAACTCTAAACGAGCCAAAAGTTATGGTCGTCCGAATAATCGATATCTACAGGGTGCAACATCCACGGTGCAAGGTGCAACATCCGTCCGAAATGGCGAAACAGTACCGTACGACTTTTAGAAATGCGTGCATGGATTTGAAATGGAACACTACCATGGTGCACCACTCTCCAGCGATGGGAAGTCGAAGACGGGCAACGGTAATCGCGTTTTACCGTAAAAATCCACGTGTCGAAAAAACGAAGGGTAAAAAACTTACGAGACCCGATTGAGATTCGGGTTGTCCTTTTTGGGCATTAATCTATCCGTTGACCGCTGAAAGCTGTCAAAGCCATGGAACTCATCGAGGCCTTCGTTTTGACAAGTTATGGCTCCCGTAACTCTAAACGAGCCAGAAGTTATGGTCGTCCGAATAATCGATATCTACAGGATGCAACATCCACGGTGCAAGGTGCAACATCCGTCCGAAATGGCAAAACAGTGCCGTACGACTTTTAGAAATGTGTGCATGGATATGAAATGGAACAGTACCATGGTGCACCACTCTCCATCGATGGTAAATCGAAGACCAGTCACCGTAATCCTGTTTTACCGTAAAAATCCACGTGTCGAAAAAACGAAGGGTAAAAAACTTACGAGACCCGATTGAGATTCGGGTTGTCCTTTTTGGGCATTAATCTATCCGTTGACGGCTGAAAGCTGTCAAAGCCGTAGAACTCATCGAGGCCTTCGTTTGATAGGTTATGGCTCCCGTAACTCTAAACGAGCCAGAAGTTATGGTCGTCCGAATAATCGATATCTACAGGGTGCAACATCCACGGTGCAAGGTGCAACATCCGTCCAAAATGGCGAAACAGTGCCGCACGACTTTTAGAAATGCGTGCATGGATTTGAAACGGAACACTACCATGGTGCACTACTCTCCAGCAATGGTAAATCGAAGACCAGCCACCGTAATACTGTTTTACCGTAAAAATCCACGTGTCGAAAAAACGTAGGGTAAAAAACTTACGAGACCCGATTGAGATTCGGGTTGTCCTTTTTGGGCATTAATCTATCCGTTGAAGGCTGAAAGCTGTCAAAGCCGTAGAACTCATCGAGGCCTTCGTTTTGACTGGTTTTGGCTCCCGTAAATCTAAACGAGCCAGAAATTATGGTCGTCCGAATAATCGATATCTACAGGGTGTAACATTCACGGTGCAAGGTGCAACATCCGTCCGAAATGGCGAAACAGTGCCGTATGACTTTTAGAAATGTGTGCACGGATTTGAAGCGGAACAGTACCATGGTG
Source organism: Allium cepa (assembly GCA_030765085.1). Classification (NCBI taxonomy): domain Eukaryota; kingdom Viridiplantae; phylum Streptophyta; class Magnoliopsida; order Asparagales; family Amaryllidaceae; genus Allium; species Allium cepa. The sequence continues at coordinate 251,001,252 of CM060930.1, forward strand.
TACCACTCTCCAGCGATGGTACATCGAAGGCCAGCCACCGTAATCCTGTTTTACCATAAAAGTCCACGTGTCGAAAAAACGAAGGGTAAAAAACTTACGAGACCCGATTGAGATTCGGGTTATCCTTTGACGGCTGAAAGCTGTCAAAGCCGTAGAACTCATCGAGGCCTTCGTTTTGACAGGTTATGGCTCCCGTAACTCTAAACGAACCAGAAGTTATGGCCGTCCGAATAATCGATATCTACAGGGTGCAACATCCACGGTGCAAGGTGCAACATCCGTCCGAAATGGCGAAACAGTGCCGTACGACTTTTAGAAATGCATGCATGGATTTGAAACGGAACACTACCATGGTGCACCACTCTCCAGCGATGGGAAGTCGAAGACGGGCCACGGTAATCCCGTTTTACCGTAAAAATCCACGTGTCGAAAAAATGAAGGGTAAAAAACTTACGAGTTCCGATTGAGATTCGGGTTGTCCTTTTTGGGCATTAATCTATCAATTGACGGCTTAAAGGTTTCAAAGCCGTAGAACTCATCAAGGCCTTCGTTTTGACAGGTTATGGCTCCCGTAACTCTAAACGAGCCAGAAGTTATGGCCGTCCGAATAATCGATCTCTACAGGATGCAACATCCACGGTGCAAGGTGCAACATCCGTCTGAAATGGCGAAACAGTGCCGTACAACTTTTAGAAATGGGTGCATGGATTTGAAACGGAACACTACCATGGTGCACCACTATCCAGCGATGGTAAATCGAAGACCAGCCGCCGTCATCCCGTTTTACCGTAAAAATCCACGTGTCGAAAAAACGAAGGGTAAAAAACTTACGAGACCCGATTGAGATTCGGGTTGTCCTGTTTGGGCATTAATCTATCCGTTGACGGATGAAAGTTGTCAAAGTCGTAGAACTCATCGAGGCCTTCGTTTTGATCGGTCATAGCTCCCGTAACTCTAAACGAGCCAGAATTTATGGCCGTCTGAATAATCGATATCTACAGGGTGCAACATCCACGGTGCAAGGTGCAACATCCGTCCGAAATGGCGAAACGGTGCCGTACGACTTTTAGAAATGCATGCATGGATTTGAAACGGAACAATACCATAGTGCACCACTCTCCAGCGATGGTAAATCGAAGCTCAGCCACTGTAATCCTGTTTTACCGTAAAAATCCACGTGCCGAAAAAACGAAGGGTAAAAAACTTACGAGACCCGATTGAGATTCGGGTTGTCCTTTTTGGGCATTAATCTGTCTGTTGACGGCTGAAAGCTGTCAAATCCGTAGAACTCATCGAGACCTTCGTTTTGACAGGTTATGGATCCCGTAACTCTAAACGAGACAGAAGTTATGGCCGTTCGAATAATCGATATCTACAGGGTGCAACATCCACGGTGCAAGGTGCAACATCCGTCCGAAATGGCGAAACAGTGCCGTACGACTTTTAGAAATGCGTGCATGGATTTGAAACGGAACACTACCATGGTGCACCACTCTCCAGCGATGGGAAGTCAAAGACGGGCCACGGTAATCCCGTTTTACCGTAAAAATCCACGTGTCGAAAAAACGAAGGGTGAAAAACTTACGAGACCCGATTGAGATTCGGGTTGTCCTTTTTGGGCATTAATCTATCCGTTGACGGCTGAAAGCTGTCAAAGCCGTAGAACTCATCGAGGCCTTCGTTTTGACAGGTTATGCCTCCCGTAACTCTAAACGAGCCAGAAGTTATGGCCGTCCGAATAATCGATATCTACAGGGTGCAACATCCACGGTGCAAGGTGCAACATCCGTCCGAAATGGCGAAACAGTACCGTACGACTTTTAGAAATGCGTGCATGGATTTGAAACGGAACACTACCATGGTGCACCACTCTCCAGCGATGTGAAGTCGAAGACGGGCCACGGTAATCCCATTTTACCGTAAAATTCCACTTGTCGAAAAAACGAAGGGGAAAAAACTTACGAAACCTGATTGAGATTTGGGTTGTCCTTTTTGCGTATTAATCTATCCGTTGACGGCTGAAAATTGTCAAAGCCGTAGAACTCATCGAGGCCTTCGTTCTGACATGTTATGGCTCCTGTAACTCTAAACGAGCCAGAAGTTATGGCTGTCCGAATAATCGATATCTACAGGGTGCAACATCCACGGTGCAAGGTGCAACATCCGTCCGAAATGGCGAAACAGTGCCGTACGACTTTTAGAAATGCGTGCATGGATTTGAAACGGAACATTACCATAGTGCACCACTCTCCAGCGATGGTAAATCGAAGGTCAGCCACTGTAATCCTGTTTTACCGTAAAAATCCACGTGTCGAAAAAACGAAGGGTAAAAAACTTACGAGACCCGATTGAGATTCGGGTTGTCCTTTTTGGGCATTAATCTGTCCGTTGAGGGCTGAAAGCTGTCAAATCCGTAGAACTCATCGAGGCCTTCGTTTTGACAGGTTATGGCTCCCGTAACTCTAAACGAGCCAGAAGTTATGGCCGTTCGAATAATCGATATCTATAGGGTGCAACATACACGGTGCAAGGTGCAACATCCGTCCGAAATGGCGAAACAGTGCCGTACGACTTTTAGAAATGCGTGCATGGATTTGAAACGGAACACTACCACAGTGCACCACTCTCCAGCGATGGGAAGTCCAAGACGGGCCACGGTAATCCCGTTTTACTGTAAAAATCCACGTGTCGAAAAAACGAAGGGTAAAAAACTTACGAGGCCCGATTGAGATTCGGGTTGTCCTTTTTGGGCATTAATCTATCCTTTGACGGCTGAAAGCTGTCAAAGCCGTAGAACTCATCGAGGCCTTCGTTTTTACAGGTTATGCCTCCCGTAACTCTAAACGAGCCAGTAGTTATGGCCGTCCGAATAATCGATATCTACAGGGTGCAACATCCACGGTGCAAGGTGCAACATCCGTCCGAAATGGCGAAACAGTGCCGTACGACTTTTAGAAATGTGTGCATGGATTTGAAACGGAACACTACCATGGTGCACCACTCTCCAGCGATGGGAAGTCGAAGAAGGGCCACGGTAATCCCGTTTTACCGTAAAAATCCACGTGTCGAAAAAACGAAGGGTAAAAAACTTACGAGACCCGAATGAGATTCGGGTTGTCCTTTTTGGGCATTAATCTGTCCGTTGACGGCTGAAAGCTGTCAAATCCGTAGAACTCATCGAGGCCTTCGTTTTGACAGGTTATGGCTCCCGCAACTCTAAACGAGCCAGAAGTTATGGCCGTTCGAATAATCGATATCTATAGGGTGCAACATCCACGGTGCAAGGTGCAACATCCGTCCGAAATGGCGAAACAGGGCCGTACGACTTTTAGAAATGCGTGCATGGATTTGAAACGGAACACTACCATGGTGCACCACTCTCCAGCGATGGGAAGTCAAAGACGGGCCACGGTAATCCCGTTTTACCGTAAAAATCCACGTGTCGAAAAAACGAAGGGTAAAAAACTTACGAGACCCGATTGACATTCGGGTTGTCCTTTTTGGGCATTAATCTATTCGTTGATGGCTGAAAGCTGTCAAAGCCGTAGAACTCATCGAGGCCTTCGTTTTGACAGGTTATGCCTCCCGTAACTCTAAACGAGCCAGAAGTTATGGCCGTCCGAATAATCGATATCTACAGGGAGCAACATCCACGGTGCAAGGTGCAACATCCGTCCGAAATGGCGAAACAGTACCGTACGACTTTTAGAAATGCGTGAATGGATTTGAAATGGAACACTACCATGGTGCACCACTCTCCAGCGATGGGAAGTCGAAGACGGGCCACGGTAATCCCGTTTTACCGTAAAAATCCACGTGTCGAAAAAACGAAGGGTAAAAACTTACGAAACCTGATTGAGATTCGGGTTGTCCTTTTTGCGTATTAATCTATCCGTTGACGGCTGAAAGCTGTCAAAGCCGTAGAACTCATCGAGGCCTTCGTTTTGACAGGTTATGGCTCCTGTAACTCTAAACGAGCCAGAAGTTATGGCCGTCCGAATAATCGATATCTACAGGGTGCAACATCCACGGTGCAAGGTGCAACATCCGTCCGAAATGGCGAAACAGTGTCGTACGACTTTTAGAAATGCGTGCATGGATTTGAAATGGAACAGTACCATGGTGCACCACTCTCCGGCGATGGTAAATCGAAGGCCAGCCACGGTCATCCTGTTTTACCGTAAAAATCCACGTGTCGAAAAAACGAAGGGTAAAAAACTTGCGAGACCCGATTGAGATTCGGGTTGAACTTTTTCGGCATTGATCTATCCGTTGATGGCTGAAAGCCAAAGAACTCATCGATGCCTTCGTTTTGACAGGTTATGGCTCCCGTAACTCTAAACGAGCCAGAAGTTATGGTCGTCCGAATAATCGATATCTACAGGGTGCAACATCCACGGTGCAAGGTGCAACATCCGTCCGAAATGGCGAAACAGTGCCGTACGACTTTTAGAAATGTGTGCATGGATTTGAAACGGAACAGTACCATGGTGCACCACTCTCCAGCGATGGTAAATCGAAGACCAGCCACCGTAATCCTGTTTTACCGTAAAAATCCACGTGTCGAAAAAACGAAGGGTACAAAACTTACGAGACCCGATTGAGATTCGGGTTGTCCTTTTTGGGCATTAATCTATCCGTTGACAGCTGAAAGCTATCAAATCCGTAGAACTCATCGAGGCCTTCGTTTGACAGGTTATGGCTCCCGTAACTCTAAACGAGCCAGAAGTTATGGTCGTCCGAATAATCGATATCTACAGGGTGCAACATCCACGGTGCAAGGTGCAACATCCATCCGAAATGGCGAAACAGTGTCGTACGACTTTTAGAAATGTGTGCATGGATTAGAAATGGAACACTACCATGGTGCACCACTCTCCAGCGATGGTAAATCGAAGACCAGCCACCGTAATACTGTTTTACCGTAAAAATCCACGTGTCGAAAAAACGAAGGGTAAAAAACTTACGAGACCCGATTGAGATTCGGGTTGTCCTTTTTGGGCATTAATCTATCCGTTGATGGCTGAAAGCTGTCTAAGCCGTAGAACTCATCGAGGCCTTCGTTTTGACAGGTTATGGCTCTCATAACTCTAAACGAGCCAGAAGTTATGGTCGTCCGAATAATCAATATCTACAGGGTGCAACATTCACGATGCAAGGTGCAACATCCGTCCGAAATGGCGAAACAGTGCCATACGACTTTTAGAAATGCGTGCATGGATTTGAAACGGAACAGTACCATGGTGTACCACTCTCCAGCGATGGTACAACGAAGGACAGCCACCGTAATCCTGTTTTACGATAAAAATCCACGTGTCGAAAAAACGAAGGGTAAAAAACTTACGAGACCCGATTGAGATTCGGGTTGTCCTTTTTGGGCATTAATCTATCCGTTGACGGCTAAAAGCTGTCAAAGCCGTAGAACTCATCGAGGCCTTCGTTTTGACAGGTTATGGCTCCTGTAACTCTAAACGAGCCAGAAGTTATGGCCGTCCGAATAATCGATATCTATAGGGTGCAACATCCACGGTGCAAGGTGCAACATCCGTCCGAAATGGCGAAACAGTACCGTACGACTTTTAGAAATGCGTGCATGGTTTTGAAACGGAACACTACCATGGTGCAACACTCTCCAGCGATGGGAAGTCGAAGACGGGCCACGGTAATCGCGTTTTACCGTAAAAATCCACGTGTCGAAAAAACGAAGGGTAAAAAACTTACGAGACCCGATTGAGATTCGGGTTGTCCTTTTTGGGCATTAATCTATCCGTTGACGGCTGAAAGCTGTCAAATCCGTAGAACTCATCGAAGCCTTCGTTTTGACAGGTTATGGCTCCCGTAACTCTAAACGAGCCAGAAGTTATGGCCGTCCGAATAATCGATATCTACAGGGTGCAACATCCACGGTGCAAGGTGCAACATCCGTCCGAAATGGCGAAACAGTACCGTACGACTTTTAGAAATGCGTGAATGGATTTGAAACGGAACACTACCATGGTGCACCACTCTCCAGCGATGGGAAGTCGAAGACCGGCCACGGTAATCCCGTTTTACCGTAAAAATCCACGTGCCGAAAAAACGAAGGGTAAAAAACTTACGAGACCCGATTGAGATTCGGGTTGTCCTTTTTGGGCATTAATCTATCCATTGACGGCTGAAAGCTGTCAAAGCCATAGAACTCATCGAGGCCTTTGTTTTGACAGGTTATGGCTCCCGTAACTCTAAACGAGCCAGAAGTTATGGCCGTCCGAATAATCGATATCTACAGGGTGCAACATCCACGATGCAAGGTGCAACATCCGTCCGAAATGGCGAAACAGTGTCGTACGACTTTTAGAAATGCGTGCATGGATTTGAAACGGAACATTACCATGGTGCACCATTCTCCAACGATGGTAAATCGAAGGCCAGCCACTGTAATCCTGTTTTACCGTAAAAATCCACGTGTCAAAAAAACGAAGGGTAAAAAACTTACGAGACCCGATTGAGATTCGGGTTGTCCTTTTTGGGCATTAATCTGTCCGTTGACGGCTGAAAGCTGTCAAATCCGTAGAACTCATCGAGGCCTTCGTTTTGACAGGTTATGGCTCCCGTAACTCTAAACGAGCCAGAAGTTATGGCCGTCCGAATAATCGATATCTACAAGGTGCAACATCCACGGTGCAAGGTGCAACATCCGTCCGAAATGGCGAAACAGTGCCATACGACTTTTAGAAATGCGTGCATGGATTTGAAATGGAACACTACCATGGTGCACCACTCTCCAGCGATGGAAAGTCGAAGACGGGCCACGGTAATCCCGTTTTACCGTAAAAATCCACGTGTCGAAAAAACGTAGGGTAAAAAACTTACGAGACCCGATTGAGAGTCGGGTTGTCCTTTTTGGGCATTAATCTATCCGTTGACGGCTAAAAGCTGTCAAAGCCGTAGAACTCATCGAGGCCTTCGTTTTGACAGGTTATGGCTCCTGTAACTCTAAACGAGCCAGAAGTTATGGCCGTCCGAATAATCGATATCTATAGGGTGCAACATCCACGGTGCAAGGTGCAACATCCGTCCGAAATGGCGAAACAGTACCGTACGACTTTTAGAAATGCGTGCATGGTTTTGAAACGGAACACTACCATGGTGCAACACTCTCCAGCGATGGGAAGTCGAAGACGGGCCACGGTAATCGCGTTTTACCGTAAAAATCCACGTGTCGAAAAAACGAAGGGTAAAAAACTTACGAGACCCGATTGAGATTCGGGTTGTCCTTTTTGGGCATTAATCTATCCGTTGACGGCTGAAAGCTGTCAAAGCCGTAGAACTCATCGAAGCCTTCGTTTTGACAGGTTATGGCTCCCGTAACTCTAAACGAGCCAGAAGTTATGGCCGTCCGAATAATCGATATCTACAGGGTGCAACATCCACGGTGCAAGGTGCAACATCCGTCCGAAATGGCGAAACAGTACCGTACGACTTTTAGAAATGCGTGAATGGATTTGAAACGGAACACTACCATGGTGCACCACTCTCCAGCGATGGGAAGTCGAAGACCGGCCACGGTAATCCCGTTTTACCGTAAAAATCCACGTGCCGAAAAAACGAAGGGTAAAAAACTTACGAGACCCGATTGAGATTCGGGTTGTCCTTTTTGGGCATTAATCTATCCATTGACGGCTGAAAGCTGTCAAAGCCATAGAACTCATCGAGGCCTTTGTTTTGACAGGTTATGGCTCCCGTAACTCTAAACGAGCCAGAAGTTATGGCCGTCCGAATAATCGATATCTACAGGGTGCAACATCCACGATGCAAGGTGCAACATCCGTCCGAAATGGCGAAACAGTGTCGTACGACTTTTAGAAATGCGTGCATGGATTTGAAACGGAACATTACCATGGTGCACCATTCTCCAACGATGGTAAATCGAAGGCCAGCCACTGTAATCCTGTTTTACCGTAAAAATCCACGTGTCAAAAAAACGAAGGGTAAAAAACTTACGAGACCCGATTGAGATTCGGGTTGTCCTTTTTGGGCATTAATCTGTCCGTTGACGGCTGAAAGCTGTCAAATCCGTAGAACTCATCGAGGCCTTCGTTTTGACAGGTTATGGCTCCCGTAACTCTAAACGAGCCAGAAGTTATGGCCGTCCGAATAATCGATATCTACAGGGTGCAACATCCACGGTGCAAGGTGCAACATCCGTCCGAAATGGCGAAACAGTGCCATACGACTTTTAGAAATGCGTGCATGGATTTGAAATGGAACACTACCATGGTGCACCACTCTCCAGCGATGGAAAGTCGAAGACGGGCCACGGTAATCCCGTTTTACCGTAAAAATCCACGTGTCGAAAAAACGTAGGGTAAAAAACTTACGAGACCCGATTGAGATTCGGGTTGTCCTTTTTGGGCATTAATCTATCCGTTACGGCTGAAAGCTATCAAAGCCGTAGAACTCATCGAGGCCTTCATTTTGACAGGTTATGGCTCCCGTAACTCAAAACGATCCAGAAGTTATGGCCGTCCGAATAATCGATATCTACAGGGTGCAACATCCACGGTGCAAGGTGCAACATCCGTCCGAAATGGCGTAACAGTACCGTACGACTTTTAGAAATGCGTGCATGGATTTGAAACGGAACACTACCATGGTGCACCACTCTCCAGCGATGGGAAGTCGAAGACGGGCCACGGTAATCCCGTTTTACCGTAAAAATCCACGTGACGAAAAAACGAAGGGTAAAAAACTTACGAAACCTGATTGAGATTCGGGTTGTCCTTTTTGCGCATTAATCTATCCGTTGACGGATGAAAGCTGTCAAAGCCGTAGAACTCATCGAGGCCTTCGTTTTGACAGGTTATGGCTCCCGTAACTCTAAACGAGCCAGAAGTTATGGCCGTCCGAATAATCGATATATACAGGGTGCAACATCCATGGTGCAAGGTGCAACATCCGTCCGAAATGGCGAAACAGTGCCGTACGACTTTTAGAAATGCGTGCATGGATTTGAAATGGAACAGTACCATGGTGCACCACTCTCCAGCGATGGTACATCGAAGGCCAGCCAAGGTAATCCTGTTTTACCGTAAAAATCCACGTGTCGAAAAAACGAAGGGTCAAAAACTTACGAGACCCGATTGAGATTCAGGTTGTCCTTTTTGGGCATTGATCTATCCGTTGATGGCTGAAAGCCATAGAACTCATCGATGCCTTCGTTTTGACAGGCTATGGCAACTGTAACTCTAAACGAGCCAGAAGTTTTGGTCGTCCGAATAATCGATATCTACAGGGTGCAACATCCACGGTGCAAAGTGCAACATCCGTCTGAAATGGCGAAACAGTGCCGTACGACTTTTAGAAATGTGTGCATGGATTTGAAACGGAATAGTACCATGGTGCACCACTCTCCAGCGATGGTAAATCGAAGACCAGCCACCGTAACCCTTTTTTACCGTAAAAATCCACGTGTCGAAAAAACGAAGGGTACAAAACTTACGAGACCCGATTGAGATTCGGGTTGTCCTTTTTGGGCATTAATCTATCCGTTGACGGCTGAAAGCTGTCAAAGCCGTAGAACTCATCGAGGCCTTCGTTTGACAGGTTATGGCTCCCGTAACTCTAAACGAGCCAGAAGTTATGGTCGTCCGAATAATCGATATCTACAGGGTGAAACATCCACGGTGCAAGGTGCAAAATCCGTCCGAAATGGCGAAACAGCGCCGTACGACTTTTAGAAATGTGTGCATGGATTTGAAACGGAACACTACCATGGTGCAGCACTCTCCAGCGATGGTAAATCGAAGACCAGCCACCGTAATACTGTTTTACCGTAAAAATCCACGTGTCGAAAAAACGAAGGGTAAAAAACTTACGAGACCCGATTGAGATTCGGGTTGTCCTTTTTGGGCATTAATCTATCCGTTGACGGCTGAAAGCTGTCAAAGCCGTAGAACTCATCGAGGCCTTCGTTTTGACAGGTTATGGCTCTCGTAACTCTAAACGAGCCAGAAGTTATGGTCGTCCGAATAATCGTTATCTACAGGGTGCAACATTCACGGTGCAAGGTGCAACATCCGTCCGAAATGGAGAAACAGTGCCGTACGACTTTTAGAAATGCACGCATGGATTTGAAACAAAACAGTACCATGGTGTACCACTCTCCAGCGATGGTACAACGAAGGACATCCACCGTAATCCTGTTTTACCGTAAAAATCCACGTGTCGAAAAAACGAAGGGTAAAAAACTTACGAGACCCGATTGAGATTCGGGTTGTCCTTTTTGGGCATTAATCTATCCGTTGACGGCTGAAAGCTGTCAAAGCCGTAGAACTCATCGAGGCCTTCGTTTTGGCATGTTATGGCTCCCGTAACTCTAAACAAGCCAGAAGTTATGGCCGTCCGAATAATCGATATCTACAGGGTGCAACATCCACGGTGCAAGGTGCAACATCCGTCTGAAATGGCGAAACAGTGCCGTACGACTTTTAGAAATGCGTGCATGGATTTGAAACGGAACACTACCATGGTGCACCACTCTCCAGCGATGGGAAGTCGAAGACGGGCCACGGTAATCCCGTTTTACCGTAAAAATCCACGTGTCGAAAAAACGATGGGTAAAAAACTTACGAGACCCGATTGAGATTCGGGTTCTCCTTTTTGGGCATTAATCTATCCGTTGACGGCTGAAAGCTGTCTAAGCCGTAGAACTCATCGAGGCCTTCGTTTTGACAGGTTATGGCTCCCGTAACTCTAAACGAGCCAGAAGTTATGGCCGTCCGAATAATCGATATCTACAGGGTGCAACATCCACGGTGCAAGGTGCAACATCCGTCCGAAATGGCGAAACAGTACCGTACGACTTTTAGAAATGCGTGCATGGATTTGAAATGGAACACTACCATGGTGCACCACTCTCCAACGATGGGAAGTCGAAAACGGGCCACGGTAATCCCGTTTTACCGTAAAAATCCACGTGTCGAAAAAACGAAGGGTAAAAAACTTACGAGACCCGATTGAGATTCGGGTTGTCCTTTTTGGGCATTAATCTATCCGTTGACGGCTGAAATCTGTCAAAGCCGTAGAACTCATCAAGGCCTTCGTTTTGACAGGTTATGGCTCCCGTAACTCTAAACGAGCCAGAAGTTATGGCCGCCCGAATAATCGATATCTACAGGGTGCAACATCCACGGTGCAAGGTGCAACATCCGTCAGAAATGGCGAAACAGTGCCGTAAGACTTTTAGAAATGCGTGCATGGATTTGAAATGGAACAGTACCATGGTGCACCACTCTCCAGCGATGGTAAATCGAAGACCAGCCACTGTAATCTTGTTTTACCGTAAAAATCTACGTGTCGAAAAAACGAAGGGTAAAAAACTTACGAGACCCGATTGAGATTCGGGTTGTCCTTTTTGGGCATTAATCTATCCGTTGACGGCTGAAAGCTGTCAAAGCCGTAGAACTCATCGAGGCCTTCGTTTGACAGGTTATGGCTCCTGTAACTATAAACGAGCCAGAAGTTATGGTCGTCCGAATAATCGATATCTACAGGGTGCAACATCCATGGTGCAAGGTGCATCATCCGTCCGAAATGGCGAAACAGTGCCGTACGACTTTTAGAAATGTGTGCATGGATTTGAAACAGAACACTACCATGGTGCACCACTCTCTAGCGATGGTAAATCGAAGACCAGCCACCGTAATACTGTTTTACCGTAAAAATCGACGTGTCGAAAAAACGAAGGGTAAAAAACTTATGAGACCCGATTGAGATTCGGGTTGTCCTTTTTGGGCATTAATCTATCCGTTGATGGCTGAAAGCGGTCAAAGCCATAGAACTCATCGAGGCCGTCGTTTTGACAGGTTATGGCTCCCGTAACCCTAAACGAGCCAGAAGTTATGGTCGTCCGAATAATCGATATCTACAGGGTGCAACATTCACGGTGCAAAGTGCAACATCCGTCCGAAATGGCGATACAGTGCCGTACGACTTTTAGAAATGCGTGCATGGATTTGAAACGGAACGGTATCGTGGTGTACTACTCTCCGGCTATGGTATATCGAAGGCCAGCCACCGTAATCCTGTTTTACCGTAAAAATCCACGTGTCGAAAAAACGAAGGGTAAAAAACTTACGACACCCGATTGAGATTCGGGTTGTCCTTTTTGGGCATTAATTTATCCGTTGACGGCTGAAAGCCGTCAAAGTCGTAGAACTCATCGAGGCCTTCGTTTTGACAGCTTATGGCTCCCGTAACTCTAAACGAGCCAGAAGTTATGGCCGTCCGAATAATCGATATCTACAGGGTGCAATATCCACGGTGCAAGGTGCAACATCCGTCCGAAATGGCGAAACAGTGCCGTACGACTTTTAGAAATGCGTGCATAGATTTGAAACGGAGCACTACCATGGTGCACCACTCTCCAAAGATGGGAAGTCGAAGACGGACCACGGTAATCCCGTTTTACCGTAAAAATCCATGTGTCGAAAAAACGAAGGGTAAAAAACTTACGAGACCCGATTGAGATTCGGGTTGTCCTTTTTGGGCATTAATCTATCGGTTGATGGTTGAAAACTGTCAAAGCCGTAGAACTCATCGAGGCCTTCGTTTTGACAGGTTATGACTCCCGTAACTCTAAACGAGCCACAAGTTATGGCCGTCCGAATAATCGATATTTACAGAATGCAACATCCACGGTGCAAGGTGAAACATCCGTCCGAAATGGCGAAACAGTGCCGTACGACTTTTAGAAATGCGTGCATGGATTTGAAACGGAATATTACCATGGTGCACCAGTCTCCAGCGATGGTAAATCGAAGGCCAGCCACGGTAATCCTGTTTTACCGTAAAAATCCACGTGTCGAAAAAACGAAGGGTAAAAAACTTACGAGACCCGATTGAGATTCGGGTTGTCCTTTTTGGGAATTAATCTATCCGTTGACGGCTGAAAGCTGTCAAAGCCGTAGAACTCATCGATGCCTTCGTTTTGACAGGTTATGGCTCCCGTAACTCTAAACGAGCCAGAAGTTATGGTCGTCCGAATAATCGATATCTACAGGGTGCAAAATCCACGGTGCAAGGTGCAACATCCGTCCGAAATTGCAAAACAGTGCCGTACGGCTTATAGAAATGTGTGCATGGATTTGAAACGGAACAGTACCATGGTGCACCACTCTCCAACGATGGTAAATCGAAGACCAACCATCGTAATACTGTTTTACCGTAAAAATCCACGTGTCGAAAAAACAAAGGGTAAAAAACTTACGAGACCCGATTGAGATTCGGGTTGTCCTTTTTGGGCATTAATCTATCCGTTGACGGCTGAAAGCTGTCAAAGCCGTAGAACTCATCGAGGCCTTCGTTTTGACAGGTTATGGCTCCCGTAACTCCAAACGAGCCAGAAGTTATGGTCGTCCGAATAATCGATATCTACAGGGTGCAACATCTACGGTGCAGGGTGAAACATCCGTCCGAAATGGCGAAACAGTGCCGTACGACTTTTAGAAATGCGTGCATGGATTTGAAACGGAACAGTACCATGGTGCACCACTCTCCAGCGATGGGAAGTGGAAGACGGGACATGGTAATCCCGTTTTACCGTAAAAATCCACGTGTCGAAAAAACGAAGGGTAAAAAACTTACGAGACCCGATTGAGATTCGGGTTGTCCTTTTTGGGCATTAATCTATCCGTTGACGGCTGAAAGCTGTCAAAGCCATAGAACTCATCGAGGCCTTCATTTCGACAGGTTATGGTTCCCGTAACTCTAAACGAGCCAGAAGTTATGGCCGTCCGAATAATCGATATCTACAGGGTGCAACATCCACGGTGCAAGGTGCAACATCCGTCCGAAATGGCGAAACAGTGCCGTACGACTTTTAGAAATGCGTGCATGGATTTGAAACGGAACAGTACCATGGTGCACCACTCTCCAGCGATGGAAAGTCAAAGACGGGCAACGGTAATCCTATTTTACCGTAAAAATCCACGTGTCGAAAAAACGAAGGGTAAAAAACTCACGAGACCCGATTGAGATTCAGGTTGTCCTTTTTGGGCATTAATCTATCCATTGACGGCTGAAAGCTGTCAATTCCGTAGAACTCATCGAGGCCTTCGTTTTGACAGGTTATGGCTCCCGTAACTCTAAACGAGCCAGAATTATGGCCGTCCGAATAATCGATATCTATAGGGGGTAACATCCACGGTGCAAGGTGCAAAATCAGTCCGAAATGGTGAAACAGTGCCGTATGACTTTTAGAAATGTGTGCATTGATTTGAAACGGAACAGTACAATGGTGCACCACTCTCCAGCGATGGGAAGTCGAAGACGGGCCACGGTAATCCCGGTTTACCGTAAAAATCCACGTGTCGAAAAAATGAAGGGTAAAAAACTTACGAGACCCGATTGAGATTCGGGTTGTCCTTTTTGGGCATTAATCTATCCGTTGACGGCTGAAAGCTGTCAAAGCCGTAGCACTCGTCGAGGCCTTCATTTTGACAGGTTATGGCTACCGTAACTCTAAACGAGGTAGAAGTTATGGCCGTCCGAATAATTGATATCTACAGGGTACAACATCCACGGTGCAAGGTGCAACATCCGTCCGAAATGGCGAAACGGTGCCGTACGACTTTTAGAAATGTGTGCATTGATTTGAAACGGAACAGTACCATGGTGCACCACTCTCCAGCGATGGGAAGTCGAAGACGGGCCACGGTAATCCCGTTTTACCGCAAAAATCCACGTGTTGAAAAAATGAAGGGTAAAAAACTTACGAGACCCGATTGAGATTCCGGTTGTCCTTTTTGGGCATTAATCTATCCGTTAACGGATGAAAGCTGTCAAATCCATAGAACTCATCCAGGCCTTCGTTTTGACAGGTTATGGCTCCCGTAACTCTAAACGAGCCAGAAGTTATGGCCGTACGAATAATCGATATCTACAGGGTGCAACATCCACGGTGCAAGGTGCAACATCCGTCCGAAATGGCGAAACAGTGCCGTATGAATTTTAGAAATGCGTGCATGGATTTGAAATGGAACAGTACCATGGTGCACCACTCTCCAGCGATGGGAAGTCGAAGACGGGCCACGGTAATCCTGTTTTACAGTAAAAATCCACGTGTCGAAAAAACGAAGGGTAAAAAACTTACGAGACCCAATTGAGATTCGGGTTGTCCTTTTTGGGCATTAATCTATCCGTTGACGGCTGAAAGCTGTCAAACCCGTAGAACTCATCGAGGCCTTCGTTTTGACAGGTTATGGCTCCCGTAACTCTAAACGAGCCAGAAGTTATGGCCGTTTGAATAATCGATATCTACAGGGTGCAACATCCACGGTGCGAGGTGCAACATCCAACCGAAATGGGGAAACAGTGCCGTATGACTTTTAGAAATGCGTGCATGGATTTGAAACGGAACAGTACCATGGTGCACCACTCTCCAGCGATGGGAAGTCGAAGACGGGCCACGGTAATCCCGTTTTACCGTAAAAATCCACGTGTCGAAAAAACGAAGGGTAAAAAACTTACGAGACCCGATTGAGATTCGGGTTGTCCTTTTTGGGCATAAATCTATCCGTTGACAACTGAAAGCTGTCAAAACCATAGAACTCATTGAGGCCTTCGTTTCGATAGGTTATGGCTCCCGTAACTCTAAACGAGCCAGAAGTTATGGCCGTCCGAATAATCGATATCTACAGGGTGCGACATCCACGGTGCAAGGTGCAACATCCGTCCGAAATGGCGAAACAGTGTTGTACGACTTTTAGAAATGCGTGCATGGATTTGAAATGGAACAGTACCATGGTGCACCACTCTCCAACGATGGGAAGTCGAAGATGTGCCACGGTAATCCTGTTTTACCGTAAAAATCCACGTGTCGAAAAAACGAAGGGTAAAAAACTTACGAGACCCGATTGAGATTCGGGTTGTCCTTTATGGGCATTAATCTATCCGTCGATGGCTGAAAGCTGTCAAAGCCGTAGAAATCAACGAGCCCTTCGTTTTGACAGGTTATGGCTCCCGTAACTCTAAACGAGCCAGAAGTTATGACCGTCCGAATAATCGATATCTACAGGGTGCAACATCCACGGTGCAAGGTGCAACATCCGTCCGAAATGGCGAAACAGTGCCGTACGACTTTTAGAAATGTGTGCATTGATTTGAAATGGAACAGTACCATGGTGCACTACTCTCCAGCGATGGGAAGTCGTTGACGGGCCACGGTAAACCCGTTTTACCGTAAAAATCCACGTGTCGAAAAAACGAAGGGTAAAAAACATACGAGACCCGATTGAGATTCGGGTTGTCCTTTTTGGGCATTAATCTATCCGTTGACGGCTGATAGCTGTCAAAGCCATAGAACTCATCGAGGCCTTCGTTTCGACAGGTTATGACTCCCGTAACTCTAAACGAGCCAGAAGTTATGGCCGTCCGAATAATCGATATCTACAGGGTGCAACAACCACGGTGCAAGGTGCAACAACCGTCCGAAATGGCGAAACAGTGTCGTACGACTTTTAGAAATGCGTGCATGGAATTGAAATGGAACAGTAGCATGGTGCACCACTCTTCAGGATGGTAAGTCGAAGACGGGCCACGGTAATCCCGTTTTACCGTAAAAATCCACGTGTCGAAAAAACGAAGGGTTAAAAACTTACGAGACCCGATTGAGATTTGGGTTGTCCTTTTTGGGAATTAATCTATCCGTTGACGGCTGAAAGCAGTCAAAGCCGCATAACTCATCGAGGCCTTCGTTTTGACAGGTTATGGCTCCCGTAACTCTAAACGAGCTAGAAGTTATGGCCGTTTGAATAATCGATATCTACAGGGTGCAACATCCACGGTGCAAGGTGCAACATCCGTCCGAAATGGCGAAACAGTGTCGTACGACTTTTAGAAATGCGTGCATGGAATTGAAACGGAACAGTACCATGGTGCACAACTCTCCAGCGATGGGAAGTCGAAGACGGGCCACGGTAATCCCGTTTTACCGTAAAAATCCACGTGTCAAAAAACGAAGGGTAAAAACCTTACGAGACCCGATTGAGATTCGCGTTGTCCTTTTTGGGCATTAATCTATCCGTTGACGGCTGAAAGCTGTCAAAGCCGTAGAACTCATCGATTCCTTCGTTTTGACAGGTTATGGCTTCCGTAACTCTAAACGAGCCAGAAGTTATGGCCGTCCGAATAATCGATATCTACAGGGTGCAACATCCACGGTGCAAGGTGCAACAACCATCCGAAATGGGGAAACAGTGCCGTACGACTTTTAGAAATGCGTGCATGGATTTGAAACGGAACACTACCATGGTGCACCACTCTCCAGCGATGGGAAGTCGATGACGGGCCACGGTAATCCCGTTTTACCGTAAAAATCCACGTGTCGAAAAAACAAAGGGTAAAAAACTTACGAGACCCGATTGAGATTCGGGTTGTCCTTTTTGGGCATTAGTCTATCCGTTGATGGCTGAAAGCCGTCAAAGCCGTAGAACTCATCGAGGCCTTCGTTTTGACATGTTATGGCTCCCATAACTCTAAACGAGGCAGAAGTTATGGCCGTCCGAATAATCGATATCTACACGGTGCAACATCCACAGTGCAAGGTGCAACATCCGTCCGAAATGGCGAAACAGTGCCGTACGACTTTTAGAAATGCGTGCATGGATTTGAAACGGAACAGTACCATGGTGCACCACTCTCCAGCTATGGTAAGTCGAAGACGGGCCACAGTAATACCGTTTTACCGTAAAAATCCACGTGTCGAAGAAACGAAGGGTTAAAAACTTACGAGACCCGATTGAGATTCGGGTTGTCCATTTTGGGCATTAATCTATCCGTTGACGGCTAAAAGCAGTTAAAGCCGTAGAACTCATCGAGGCTTTCGTTTTGACAGGTTATGGCTCCCATAACTATAAACGAGCTAGAAGTTATGGCCGTTTAAATAATCGATATCTACAGGGTGCAACATCCACGGTGCAAGGTGCAACATCCGTCCGAAATGGAGAAACAGTGCCGTACGACTTTTAGAAATGTGTGCATGGATTTGAAACGGAACAGTACCATGGTGCACCACTCTCCAGCGATGGGAAGTCGGAGACGGGCCACGGTAATCCCGTTTTACCGTAAAAATCCACGTGTCGAAAAAACGAAGGGTAAAAAACTTACGAGACCTGATTGAGATTCGGGTTGTCCTTTTTGGGCATTAATCTATCCGTTGACGGCTGAAAGCTGTCAAAGCCATAGAACTCATCGAGGCCTTCGTTTTGACTGGTTATGGCTCCCGTAACTCTAAACGTGCCAGAAGTTATGGCCGTCCGAATAATCGATATCTACAGGGTGCAACATCCACGGTGCAAGGTGCAACATCCGTCCGAAATGGCGAAACAGTGTCGTACGACTTTTAGAAATGCGTGCATGGATTTGAAACGGAACAGTACCATGGTGCACCACTCTCCAGCGACGGGAAGTCGAAGACGGGCCACGGTAATCCTGTTTTACCGTGAAAATCCACGTGTCGAGAAACGAAGGGTAAAAAACTTACGAGACCCGATTGAGATTCGGGTTGTCCTTTTTGGGAACTAATCTATGCGTTGATGGCTGAAAGCTGTCAACGCCGAAGAACTCATCGAGACCTTCGTTTTGACAGGTTATGGCTCCCGTAACTCTAAACGAGCCAGAAGTTATGGCCGTCCGAATAATCGATATATACAGGGTGCAACATCCACGGTGCAAGGTGCAACATCCTTCCGAAATGGCGAAACAGTGTCGTACGACTTTTAGAAATGCGTGCATGGATTTGAAATGGAACAGTACCTTGGTTCACCACTCTCCAGCGATGGGAAGTCGAAGACGGGCCACGGTAATCCTGTTTTACCGTGAAAATCCACGTGTCGAAAAAACGAAGGGTAAAAAACTTACGAGACCCGATTGAGATTCGGGTTGTCCTTTTTGGGCATTAATCTATCCGTTGACGGCTAAAAGCTGTCAAAACTGTAGAACTCATCGAGTACTTCTTTTTGACAGGTTATGGCTCCCGTAACTCTAAACGAGCCATAAGTTATGACCGTCCGAATAATCGATATCTACAGGGTGCAACATCCACGGTGCAAGGTGCAACATCCGTTCGAAATGGCGAAACAGTGCCGTACGACTTTTAGAAATGCGTGCATGGATTTGAAACGGAACAGTACCATGGTGCACCACTCTCCAGCGATGGAAAGTCGAAGACGGGCCACGGTAATCCTGTTGTACCGTAAAAATCCACGTGTCGAAAAAATGAACGGTAAAAAACTTACAAGACCCGATTGAGATTCGGGTTGTCCTTTTTGGGAATTAATCTATCCGTTGACGGCTGAAAGCTGTCAAAGCCGTAGAACTCATCGAGGCCTTCGTTTTGACAGGTTATGGCTCCCGTAACTCTAAACGAGCCAGAAGTTATGGCCGTCCGAATAATCGATATCTACACGGTGCAACATCCACGGTGCAAGGTGCAACATCCGTTCGAAATGGCGAAACAGTGCCGTACGAATTTTAGAAATGCGTGCATGGATTTGAAACGGAATAGTACCATGGTGCACCCCTCTCCAGCGATGGGAAGTCGAAGACTGGCCGCGGTAATCCTGTTTTACCGTAAAAATCCACGTGTCGAAAAAACGACGGGTAAAAAACTTACGAGATCCGATTGAGATTCGGGTTGTCCTTTTTGGTCATTAATCTATCCGTTGATGGATGAATGCTATCAAAGCCGTAGAACTCATTGAGGCCTTCGTTTTGACAGGTTATGGCTCCCGTAACTCTAAACGAGCAAGAAGTTATGGCCGTTTGAATAATCGATATCTACAGGGTGCAACATCCACGGTGCAAGGTGCAACATCCATCCGAAATGGGGAAACGGTGCCTTACGACTTGTACAAATGCGTGCATGGATTTGAAACGGAACAGTACCTTGGTGCACCACTCTCCAGCGATGGAAAGTCGAAGACGGGCCACGGTAATCCCATTTTACCGTAAAAATCCACGTGTCAAAAAACGAAGGGTAAAAAAACTTACGTGACCCGATTGAGATTCGGGTTGTCCTTTTTGGGCATTAATCTATCCGTTGACGGCTGAAAGCCATCAAAGCCATAGAACACATCGAGGCCTTCGTTTTGACAGGTTATGGCTCACGTAACTCTAAACGAGCCAGAAGTTATGGTCGTCCGAATAATCGATATCTACAGGGTGCAACATCCATGGTGCAAGGTGCAACATCCGTCCGAAATGGCGAAACAGTGTCGTACGACTATTAGAAATCCGTGCATGGATTTGAAATGGAACAGTACCATGGTGCACCACTGTGACGACCGCCCATGACTCCCGCACCAAAACAAGGAAATAATGCGCTGAAAGGCGTGCCAGGCAGCCATGGACGACAGTCAGGGTAAAACAAAACAAAAGAATCTCTATCGCATAACTCGCAGCGCATGGATAAAATACAATAGAGAAATATAATATAGTGAAGCTCCATAGAACAGAACATCATCATATAAGCATCACAGTAGTTTTGTACAATCATCTACTCAAATCCATACATGAAAGCCTCACTACAAATCACTCAACCAAATACAGCAGCGGATACCCAGTACATATAGTAAGAAAACTAATATGCAAAGCCTCCTGCTCGTCGTCGTCATCTTCAGCGTAGAACTCCTAGCACAGCACCTGTCACCTGCTACCTAGTCTGCCCATCCCAAACATGGATGAACAGCCCAAGGTAATAAGAGGAGACATAAAACCTTGAGTCAGACAAAGTCTTAGTGAGCAGTAAATCAACTATCAAGCATACCAAAAGAGCATAAAGGATAAAAGGAATAGGAACCAAACCATCCCACTCCACCTCTTTCTACAGTGATAGCCCCAGACATACACTAAGGAGAAGCAAGCATAACAACATAGACAATTAAGGTAAAGCGAATACCACTCGAGTCAAGGACGATGTTTTCCAAATACAAACCCCCAAGGCCTAAACCAAGATCAGATAAGCACCCAGAAAACACCGCTCTTGAAGCCGAATGATAATACAACCAAACATCCATGACTCTGGCTATCACTGTTATCCTTGCCTCGATTTCACCGTTAGTTGAATGACCATCTGTCAAGGGCTAATGGTAACCCCGGTTCTAACCATAACTCCGCACACTGCCTTGTGCCTAGGACTTATCTACTTTGCCCAGAGTACTCAACTACCTACCTGTAGTCTTTTGGGTGTCCCGACTACCTACCTGTAGTCGTTATGGGCGCCCCATGTACTCTTGCTTTTGAGCATGCTAGAACCTTCAACAACGACGAGATCCAAGCCTCCTAGCCATCCTTCTTGACGACTATCCTCATACAAGCTCAAGCTACCTCTTGAACAATCCATTATCAACCAACTTGAACTACTCTTCAAGTTATCAACATGCTTGGAATGATCCCTGCTTGGATTAAGCCAAGACTCACATCATACTTCGCTTCATCGCATCACAGCAAAGTCTCAACTCAACAACATGGTTTGCCTCATCAAATCATGGCAAAGTCCCATCTCAACATCATCCAATCTATACATATGAGCTTCAACATCCGCTACATATGCCTTAAGCAGCTTTCACCATTCAAGAGCCTTCTTCCATAGCTTTTGAATCCTCTTTCATCATCTTGTTCCAAATCAACTACTAGCTAACTTGGAAACAATCAAATCAATCATACATTCAAATAATCAATCATTCAAACAAGATCTATTAAGCAATTTAAGCAATATCAACTATAATGGGAATTTCGTAAATAAACGAGCAAAAGTCCAACATATGTGAAATCATGGTTTTTAGCATAGATCTATCAAATATAAAACATGGGTTTTGTCTCTAACACTTATTAAATAAACTTGCATAAGTAAACATCTTCAAAAACCATGGATCTACACTTGGATCTAAGAAATATGCATGAAATCACTAACTACAACACTCCAACAAGTCACCAATCCAATATACTCCTTTGGATCCGCGTGAGAGATAACTACCACTCACCAAATCACCAAAACAACCTAAAATCAATCAACTTCAGATCTGGACAGCAAGAACTTGGACTTGATCCGGAGAAATTTCACTTGAAACGGTGAAATCTAGCCTCTTCGGATGAAAATCTTCAACTTTGGCTCTTGATCTTTGATCTTGATCTTCAATCTTCAATGGATGTTAGCACTTGATAGAAGTAGAGAAAGAAGTGAAGAAAATACCGTAGTCGAGTCTTCAAAATGGCAGCACTTCGTCGCTTCAAAAACCGGTGCCAAAAAGTGAGCCGAACACCTCTATTTATAGGCTGAATCAACCATGAGTCGTCGCTCTTAAGTCGTCGCCGACCCAACTCCTGAGTCGTCCCCGACTCATCCCCATGCCGACTCAACACAGCCGACTTACCATGAGTCCTTCACGACTCATTGCCCTGCCGACCTAGCACAAGCCATTCACACGACTCAACAACTCAGCAACCTAACGACTTATCTACAAAGCCGACCCTATATCCCAACGACTCAACTTAAGTCGGTCACGACCTAAAAAGCCTCCGACCTAACTTAGGTCGTTGCCGACCTATCATGCTACGACCTAACAACATAGCCGACTCACGACTCAACCTATTTCCTTTAGGTCGCGCTAGCGACCTAACGACTCATCTACCAACGACTCAAGCATGCCTCTCTAAACCCTAAGTCGGCTACTTTCCTGGGTCGGTCCATCTCTAAGTCGCCTAACCTTTAGGTCGCTACCCCCTCTTAGGTCGCTCTCCACTAGGTCGGTCACTTTCTTAGGTCGTTCCTCTATCCTAGGTCGCTCAACCGACCTAACTCTCAACACATTAACATCCTAACCCGTTAGCTCCTTAGGTCGCTCACCCCTACCTACGACTTATCCTTCAAACGACCTAACTCCCAAGCCTTCCATCCTATGAGTCGTAACTTGTACACGACCTATCCTATGAGTCGGTCACGACTCAACCCTTAACTCGGCAATGCCTATGAGTCGGCCCTCTATGAGTCGGCCACGACTCATCACTTGACCCCTATCTCGCCTCTCTTCTTAAGTCGGCAACTACTATGCCGTTCTATCCCTTAACTCGGTCCATCCCCTTAAGTCGTCTACGACTTATCTATGAGTCGGTCACGACTCATCACTTGCACTCGGGTCAACTCCTAAACGACTCAAGCTAGAGGCCACACAAACAACACTATCGACCTGCAAATTCTACGTTTTATCGACACGTAAAATACGGGTCGTTACATTCTCTCCCCCTTAGGAATTTCGCCCCCGAAATTCCAAGCAAACAACAGCAATCAAAATTATTCCGCATGCCTATCATCCATGGCAATCAACAATCCATGCAACCAATTCTAACCTAGCATGCAGAATTCTAAGACTTAGAACAAGCTACAAATTCATGATATGTCACGACACTTTAGGGCCATACCTCGAAGAGTCCGGGATGAGCTGCCTTCATCCTCTCTTCCTCCTCCCATGTACAGTCGTTAACATCATCACTCCATTGTACCTTGAGTAACGTAATCGTCTTCCTCCTAAGCTGTTTCGTATCAGTTTCAACAATACGAAGCGGCTTACGAGGTCTCGAAACAACTGGATCAACCTCCAAGTCTTCACAGCTATCAGCAGAAACCACCGTAGTTGGGTCGTGCACATACTTCCGTAGATAAGATACATGAAAAACACTGTGCACACCCGCCATCTTTTCCGGTAACTCCAATCTATAAGCGAGCTTTCCAATACGCTCGATAATCGGGAATGGCCCAACAAATCTCGGAGTTAACTTTCCTTTCTTCCCGAATCTAATGACACTCTTCAGAGGAGAAATCTTCACAAAAACCATATCACCTACGTCGAATTCCAAATCCTTACGACGATTATCGGCATAACTTTTCTGACGATCTTGGGCTGCCTTCATTCGTTGCCGAATGATCTCTATACAATCTGAAGTCTGTCGAATCATCTCAGGCCCAAGTATCAGCTTTTCTCCAGTTTCCAACCAACATGTCGGAGAGTTACACGGTCTTCCATATAATGCCTCATATGGTGCCATAACAATACTCGACTGATAACTGTTATTATAAGCAAATTCCACCAAATGAAGGTGATCTTCCCATGATCCTCCGAAGTCCAAAACACATGCTCTAAGAAGATCTTCCAAAACTCGGTTGACTCTCTCAGTCTGACCATCTGTTTGAGGGTGATAAGCTGTACTCAAACACAACTCAGTTCCCAAAACTTCCTGGAAGCTCTTCCAAAATCCACTAGTGAATAACGGATCTCGATCGCTCACTATACTCTTCGGAACACCATGGAATCGAACAATCCACTTCACATACAACTCAGCCAACTTCGATGCAGTTCTAGTCGATCGAACAGGAATGAACCTTGCACTCTTGGTCAAACGATCTACAATAACCCAAATCCCTTCATTCCCTGTCCTGGTTCTAGGTAGACCATCAATAAAATCCATCGACACTTGCTCCCACTTCCACGTAGGAACTTCTAATGGCTGAAGCAATCCACTGGGCTTCTTCTGCTCAGCTTTCACCAACTGGCAATTCATACACTTGGAAATAAAATTTCCAACATCCTTCTTCATACCCTCCCAGTAGTAGGTTCTCTTCATATCCCGATACATCTTATTTCCACCTGGATGAATTGTCAACTTCGAGTGATGACTCTCCCTCAGAACTTCATCTCTCAATCCATCTACATCGGGAACAACCAATCGTCCTTGCTTTCGAAGCCAACCCTCTCGATCGACCTCGAATCCCTTATCCTTCTCCTGATCCAATCCGGATTCCAAATCACGGATAATCTTGACAAGCTTATCATCTCTCCTTTGGCTCTCGCCAATCCTTTCCACAAGAGTAGGCCTTATCGATAAGTTTGCCAACATCTCAGGTTCCAATTCACATCTAGGCCTGAAATCAAATCCAGCCAAATACTCAAGACTCTTCCATTCCGAAAACATGGCTCCCAATCCTGCATGTCTTCGACTTAACGCATCAGCCACTGCGTTACCTTTTCCTGGAGTATAGGCTATACCAAAATCATAAGATGCTAGAAACTCTAACCACCTTTGCTGTCGAAGATTCAGATCCTTTTGGGAGAACAGATACTTCAACGACTTATGATCTGTAAACAATTCGAATCTAACTCCCAATAGGTAATGTCTCCACATCTTCAAAGCAAACACTATTGCCGCTAACTCCAAATCATGAGTTGGATAATTCCTTTCATGCGGCTTCAGTTGTCGACTTGCATACGCAACAACTTTATCCTTCTGCATTAGCACTGCTCCCAGTCCAGTGCCACATGCATCAGTGTAAACCACCATCTCCTCATTCCCACTTGGAATAGTCAAAACAGGAGCACTCGTCAGTCGCTCTTTCAGGATTACGAAAGCTTGCTCACACTTGTCATCCCATTTGAACACTTGGTTCTTCTTCGTTAATCCTGTCAACGGTGCAGCTATCTTGGAAAAATCCTTGATAAACCGACGATAATATCCTGCTAATCCAAGAAAACTTCTCACATCGGATGCATTCTTAGGTCTAACCCAATCCTGGATTGCTGCCACCTTAGCGGGATCAACCGCTATTCCATTTCCAGAGATAACATGGCCTAAGAACCTCACTTCACTCTTCCAGAAGTGACACTTCGAAAACTTAGCCTTCAGCTGATGTTTCCGCAAGATTTCCAAAACAATCCTCAAGTGTGTCTTGTGCTCTTCCTCAGTTCTGGAGTAAACCAAAATATCATCCACGAACACAAGCACGAACTTATTCAACTGATCTCTGAATACCCTATTCATAAGATCCACAAAATATGCTGGCGCGTTAGTCAATCCAAACGGCATTACCAGCCACTCATAAAACCCGGATGGTGTCCTGAAAGCAGTCTTCGGCACACTATCCTTTGCCACTCTCAACTGGTGAAATCCCGTTGCCAAATCCATCTGAGAAAACACCTTAGCCTCGTGAAGCTGATCAAACAAGTCATCTATTCTCGGCAATGGATACTTGTTCTTCTTAGTCACCTTATTCAGCTCACGATAATCAACACACAACCTCAACGATCCATCCGTTTTGGTTGCGAACACAACGGGCGCACCCCATTCGGACACACTTCTCCGAATGAATCCTTTCTGCAAAAGGTCATCAACTTGCACCTTCAGCTCTTGCTGCTCCCTCGGTGCCATCCGCCTAAGAGGCATCACAACAGGTCTGGCTCCCTCAACTAGATCGATACGAAACTCGATCTCCCTATGCGGCGGCAACCCTTTGACTTCCTCAAAGACATTCTCAAACTCATTCACAATAGGCACCAATGACAGTCCATCCCGTGGAACAACTAGCGAATACATGAAGCTCATGAAGACGCCTTCCTCATGCTTACATCGTATCACAACCTTTCGCCCTTCCACATTCCCGACTGTCACCTCCAGCCTCTCACAATCAATCCTAGCCGCATACTTCCTAAGCCAGTCCATACCCAAAATAATTCCGAACCCCGCAAAGTTCAGAACAAAGCAATCACAAACAAACGAGCAATCATGACTCGAAACAACTAGACCACGGCATATCATACACAAACATGACGAACCCCCAACTGGATTAGTCACAACCAATGGCCTATCAACAATATCCGGTTTCAAACCTAACCGGCCTACCAAATCATCACAAACAAAAGAATGCGACGCTCCAGTGTCAAACAACACTCTAACTGGAACACCACAAATAGAAAGAATACCTTGAACCACCACACTCTTCCCCTTTTCTTCAGCAGTAGGAGCTCTTGAAGATGACGGCACAGCTTCCAAAGCATAGGCCTGCACAATCTGCCTATTTTTCCTCGGCTCTGGGCAATCCTTCTTGATATGTCCCAGCTTATCACAGTTGTAACATTTTCCCGGCACCTTGGGATTCTTACAATCTTTGTAGAGATGGCCCTTCTGCTGACAGTTATAGCAAGTCAACTCACCCTTCAGCCTCTTCTGGCCATCCTTGCCCCTCTGTTGCTGCTGCTTCCTCTTCTTATTTCCCCCCTGCTGTGGTTTAGATCCTTCCCTGGTTACAGCAACAACAGAACTTTCCTTAGGGAACAAACTCTCATGCCTCAAAGCTTTCTCCACCAGCTTCTCAAATGGATCGTCCAAGTGATCCACCAACTGCCTTCCAAGATAAGCATCCAGACCGGTCACAAACTTTTCATTCTTCTGGTATGGAGAATCAATATACGATCTGGCATACTTAGACAAAGCTTCGAACTCAGAAATATACTCCAGAACTGGCCTCCCTCCCTGCTTGAGCTCTACAAATCTCTTGAACAAAACAGACTTCTGAGCCGTAGAGATGAACTTGGCTTCAAATCTAACTTGGAATTGCTCCCAAGTTATCTCCTCCTCTGGTGTATCTATAGTGATAGAATTCCACCAATCCGCAGCTCTCCCTTGAAGCTGCCTCGATGCAAGCTTTCTCTTGGTTGCATCCTCAATCCCTAGATCACCAAAAATCCTTCGGCAAGCATCCATCCATCTCTGCACTTCAATAGTCGACTCCGTCCCTAAGAAAGCTTTTCCCCCAAGAGAAGTATAATCCTCGCAAAGCTTGGCGAAATCCACCGGTCTCGGAGCTTGGACTTGAACCCCAACATCAACAGTAGGCCCTGGAACGGGCATCCTCCTCATGATTGAAGTCATCATGGCCTCAAACATAGGAGCATAATCAACAGCCTCCCTAGCAGCACGGCTATCCCTCGCAGCTTGTCTCTCACTTCTGCTCATCCTTAATATCTGTAAATAAGAATGATTAGAACACCTTAAGAAACAACTGCATAAGGAGTTCAAATCCTTCTAAGCTACTATATTATGTATAGTAATCATCCATCAAAATACAATTACGTCTCTCATACGTAATTACGTCAGCGAGCGTTGGCTAAAATCGATTAACCTCGCTCTGATACCAAATGTGACGACCGCCCATGACTCCCGCACCAAAACAAGGAAATAATGCGCTGAAAGGCGTGCCAGGCAGCCATGGACGACAGTCAGGGTAAAACAAAACAAAAGAATCTCTATCGCATAACTCGCAGCGCATGGATAAAATACAATAGAGAAATATAATATAGTGAAGCTCCATAGAACAGAACATCATCATATAAGCATCACAGTAGTTTTGTACAATCATCTACTCAAATCCATACATGAAAGCCTCACTACAAATCACTCAACCAAATACAGCAGCGGATACCCAGTACATATAGTAAGAAAACTAATATGCAAAGCCTCCTGCTCGTCGTCGTCATCTTCAGCGTAGAACTCCTAGCACAGCACCTGTCACCTGCTACCTAGTCTGCCCATCCCAAACATGGATGAACAGCCCAAGGTAATAAGAGGAGACATAAAACCTTGAGTCAGACAAAGTCTTAGTGAGCAGTAAATCAACTATCAAGCATACCAAAAGAGCATAAAGGATAAAAGGAATAGGAACCAAACCATCCCACTCCACCTCTTTCTACAGTGATAGCCCCAGACATACACTAAGGAGAAGCAAGCATAACAACATAGACAATTAAGGTAAAGCGAATACCACTCGAGTCAAGGACGATGTTTTCCAAATACAAACCCCCAAGGCCTAAACCAAGATCAGATAAGCACCCAGAAAACACCGCTCTTGAAGCCGAATGATAATACAACCAAACATCCATGACTCTGGCTATCACTGTTATCCTTGCCTCGATTTCACCGTTAGTTGAATGACCATCTGTCAAGGGCTAATGGTAACCCCGGTTCTAACCATAACTCCGCACACTGCCTTGTGCCTAGGACTTATCTACTTTGCCCAGAGTACTCAACTACCTACCTGTAGTCTTTTGGGTGTCCCGACTACCTACCTGTAGTCGTTATGGGCGCCCCATGTACTCTTGCTTTTGAGCATGCTAGAACCTTCAACAACGACGAGATCCAAGCCTCCTAGCCATCCTTCTTGACGACTATCCTCATACAAGCTCAAGCTACCTCTTGAACAATCCATTATCAACCAACTTGAACTACTCTTCAAGTTATCAACATGCTTGGAATGATCCCTGCTTGGATTAAGCCAAGACTCACATCATACTTCGCTTCATCGCATCACAGCAAAGTCTCAACTCAACAACATGGTTTGCCTCATCAAATCATGGCAAAGTCCCATCTCAACATCATCCAATCTATACATATGAGCTTCAACATCCGCTACATATGCCTTAAGCAGCTTTCACCATTCAAGAGCCTTCTTCCATAGCTTTTGAATCCTCTTTCATCATCTTGTTCCAAATCAACTACTAGCTAACTTGGAAACAATCAAATCAATCATACATTCAAATAATCAATCATTCAAACAAGATCTATTAAGCAATTTAAGCAATATCAACTATAATGGGAATTTCGTAAATAAACGAGCAAAAGTCCAACATATGTGAAATCATGGTTTTTAGCATAGATCTATCAAATATAAAACATGGGTTTTGTCTCTAACACTTATTAAATAAACTTGCATAAGTAAACATCTTCAAAAACCATGGATCTACACTTGGATCTAAGAAATATGCATGAAATCACTAACTACAACACTCCAACAAGTCACCAATCCAATATACTCCTTTGGATCCGCGTGAGAGATAACTACCACTAACCAAATCACCAAAACAACCTAAAATCAATCAACTTCAGATCTGGACAGCAAGAACTTGGACTTGATCCGGAGAAATTTCACTTGAAACGGTGAAATCTAGCCTCTTCGGATGAAAATCTTCAACTTTGGCTCTTGATCTTTGATCTTGATCTTCAATCTTCAATGGATGTTAGCACTTGATAGAAGTAGAGAAAGAAGTGAAGAAAATACCGTAGTCGAGTCTTCAAAATGGCAGCACTTCGTCGCTTCAAAAACCGGTGCCAAAAAGTGAGCCGAACACCTCTATTTATAGGCTGAATCAACCATGAGTCGTCGCTCTTAAGTCGTCGCCGACCCAACTCCTGAGTCGTCCCCGACTCATCCCCATGCCGACTCAACACAGCCGACTTACCATGAGTCCTTCACGACTCATTGCCCTGCCGACCTAGCACAAGCCATTCACACGACTCAACAACTCAGCAACCTAACGACTTATCTACAAAGCCGACCCTATATCCCAACGACTCAACTTAAGTCGGTCACGACCTAAAAAGCCTCCGACCTAACTTAGGTCGTTGCCGACCTATCATGCTACGACCTAACAACATAGCCGACTCACGACTCAACCTATTTCCTTTAGGTCGCGCTAGCGACCTAACGACTCATCTACCAACGACTCAAGCATGCCTCTCTAAACCCTAAGTCGGCTACTTTCCTGGGTCGGTCCATCTCTAAGTCGCCTAACCTTTAGGTCGCTACCCCCTCTTAGGTCGCTCTCCACTAGGTCGGTCACTTTCTTAGGTCGTTCCTCTATCCTAGGTCGCTCAACCGACCTAACTCTCAACACATTAACATCCTAACCCGTTAGCTCCTTAGGTCGCTCACCCCTACCTACGACTTATCCTTCAAACGACCTAACTCCCAAGCCTTCCATCCTATGAGTCGTAACTTGTACACGACCTATCCTATGAGTCGGTCACGACTCAACCCTTAACTCGGCAATGCCTATGAGTCGGCCCTCTATGAGTCGGCCACGACTCATCACTTGACCCCTATCTCGCCTCTCTTCTTAAGTCGGCAACTACTATGCCGTTCTATCCCTTAACTCGGTCCATCCCCTTAAGTCGTCTACGACTTATCTATGAGTCGGTCACGACTCATCACTTGCACTCGGGTCAACTCCTAAACGACTCAAGCTAGAGGCCACACAAACAACACTATCGACCTGCAAATTCTACGTTTTATCGACACGTAAAATACGGGTCGTTACAACCACTCTCCAGCGATGGGAAGTCGAAGACGGGCCACGGTAATCCTGTTTTACCGTAAAATTCCACGTGTCGAAAAAATGATGGGTAAAAAACTTACGGGACCCGACTGAGATTCGGGTTGTCCTTTTTGGGCATTAATCTATCCGTTGACGGCTGAAAGCTGTCAAAGCCGTAGAACTAATCGAGGCCTTCGTTTTGACAGATTATGGCTCCCGTAACTTTAAACGTGCCAGAATTATGGCCGTCCGAATAATCGATATCTATAGGGTGCAACATCCACGGTGCAAGGTGCAAAATCAGTCCAAAATGGTGAAACAGTGCCGTATGACTTTTAGAAATGTGTGCATTGATTTGAAACGGAACAGTACAATGGTGCACCACTCTCCAGTGATGGGAAGTCGAAGACGGGCCACGGTAATCCCGGTTTACAGTAAAAATCCACGTGTCGAAAAAATGAAGGGTAAAAAACTTACGAGACCCGATTGAGATTCGGGTTGTCCATTTTGGGCATTAATCTATCCGTTGACGGCTAAAAGCAGTTAAAGCCGTAGAACTCATCGAGGCTTTCGTTTTGACAGGTTATGGCTCCCGTAACTATAAACGAGCTAGAAGTTATGGCCGTTTAAATAATCGATATCTACAGGGTGCAACATCCACGGTGCAAGGTGCAACATCCGTCCGAAATGGAGAAACAGTGCCGTACGACTTTTAGAAATGTGTGCATGGATTTGAAACGGAACAGTACCATGGTGCACCACTCTCCAGCGATGGGAAGTCGGAGACGGGCCACGGTAATCCCGTTTTACCGTCAAAATCCACGTGTCGAAAAAACGAAGGGTAAAAAACTTACGAGACCCGATTGAGATTCGGGTTGTCCTTTTTGGGCATTAATCTATCCGTTGACGGCTGAAAGCTGTCAAAGCCATAGAACTCATTGAGGCCTTCGTTTTGACTGGTTATTGCTCCCGTAACTCTAAACGTGCCAGAAGTTATGGCCGTCCGAATAATCGATATCTACAGGGTGCAACATCCACGGTGCAAGGTGCAACATCCGTCCGAAATGGCGAAACAGTGTCGTACGACTTTTAGAAATGCGTGCATGGATTTGAAACGGAACAGTACCATGGTGCACCACTCTCCAGCGACGGGAAGTCGAAGACGGGCCACGGTAATCCTGTTTTACCGTGAAAATCCACGTGTCGAGAAACGAAGGGTAAAAAACTTACGAGACCCGATTGAGATTCGGGTTGTCCTTTTTGGGAACTAATCTATGCGTTGACGGCTGAAAGCTGTCAACGCCGAAGAACTCATCGAGACCTTCGTTTTGACAGGTTATGGCTCCCGTAACTCTAAACGAGCCAGAAGTTATGGCCGTCCGAATAATCGATATATACAGGGTGCAACATCCACGGTGCAAGGTGCAACATCCTTCCGAAATGGCGAAACAGTGTCGTACGACTTTTGGAAATGCGTGCATGGATTTGAAATGGAACAGTACCTTGGTTCACCACTCTCCAGCGATGGGAAGTCGAAGACGGGCCACGGTAATCCTGTTTTACCGTGAAAATCCACGTGTCGAAAAAACGAAGGGTAAAAAACTTACGAGACCCGATTGAGATTCGGGTTGTCCTTTTTGGGCATTAATCTATCCGTTGACGGCTAAAAGCTGTCAAAACCGTAGAACTCATCGAGTACTTCTTTTTGACAGGTTATGGCTCCCGTAACTCTAAACGAGCCATAAGTTATGACCGTCCGAATAATCGATATCTACAGGGTGCAACATCCACGGTGCAAGGTGCAACATCCGTTCGAAATGGCGAAACAGTGCCGTACGACTTTTAGAAATGCGTGCATGGATTTGAAACGGAACAGTACCATGGTGCACCACTCTCCAGCGATGGAAAGTCGAAGACGGGCCACGGTAATCCTGTTGTACCGTAAAAATCCACGTGTCGAAAAAATGAACGGTAAAAAACTTACAAGACCCGATTGAGATTCGGGTTGTCCTTTTTGGGAATTAATCTATCCGTTGACGGCTGAAAGCTGTCAAAGCCGTAGAACTCATCGAGGCCTTCGTTTTGACAGGTTATGGCTCCCGTAACTCTAAACAAGCCAGAAGTTATGGCCGTCCGAATAATCGATATATACAGGGTGCAACATCCACGGTGCAAGGTGCAACATCCTTCCGAAATGGCGAAACAGTGTCGTACGACTTTTGGAAATGCGTGCATGGATTTGAAATGGAACAGTACCTTGGTTCACCACTCTCCAGCGATGGGAAGTCGAAGACGGGCCACGGTAATCCTGTTTTACCGTGAAAATCCACGTGTCGAAAAAACGAAGGGTAAAAAACTTACGAGACCCGATTGAGATTCGGGTTGTCCTTTTTGGGCATTAATCTATCCGTTGACGGCTAAAAGCTGTCAAAACCGTAAAACTCATCGAGTACTTCTTTTTGACAGGTTATGGCTCCCGTAACTCTAAACGAGCCATAAGTTATGACCGTCCGAATAATCGATATCTACAGGGTGCAACATCCACGGTGCAAGGTGCAACATCCGTTCGAAATGGCGAAACAGTGCCGTACGACTTTTAGAAATGCGTGCATGGATTTGAAACGGAACAGTACCATGGTGCACCACTCTCCAGCGATGGAAAGTCGAAGACGGGCCACGGTAATCCTGTTGTACCGTAAAAATCCACGTGTCGAAAAAATGAACGGTAAAAAACTTACAAGACCCGATTGAGATTCGGGTTGTCCTTTTTGGGAATTAATCTATCCGTTGACGGCTGAAAGCTGTCAAAGCCGTAGAACTCATCGAGGCCTTCGTTTTGACAGGTTATGGCTCCCGTAACTCTAAACGAGCCAGAAGTTATGGCCGTCCGAATAATCGATATCTACACGGTGCAACATCCACGGTGCAAGGTGCAACATCCGTTCGAAATGGCGAAACAGTGCCGTACGAATTTTAGAAATGCGTGCATGGATTTGAAACGGAATAGTACCATGGTGCACCCCTCTCCAGCGATGGGAAGTCGAAGACTGGCCGCGGTAATCCTGTTTTACCGTAAAAATCCACGTGTCGAAAAAACGACGGGTAAAAAACTTACGAGATCCGATTGAGATTCGGGTTGTCCTTTTTGGGCATTAATCTATCCGTTGATGGATGAATGCTATCAAAGCCGTAGAACTCATTGAGGCCTTCGTTTTGACAGGTTATGGCTCCCGTAACTCTAAACGAGCAAGAAGTTATGGCCGTTTGAATAATCGATATCTACAGGGTGCAACATCCACGGTGCAAGGTGCAACATCCATCCGAAATGGGGAAACGGTGCCTTACGACTTGTACAAATGCGTGCATGGATTTGAAACGGAACAGTACCTTGGTGCACCACTCTCCAGCGATGGAAAGTCGAAGACGGGCCACGGTAATCCCATTTTACCGTAAAAATCCACGTGTCAAAAAACGAAGGGTAAAAAAACTTACGTGACCCGATTGAGATTCGGGTTGTCCTTTTTGGGCATTAATCTATCCGTTGACGGCTGAAAGCCATCAAAGCCGTAGAACACATCGAGGCCTTCGTTTTGACAGGTTATGGCTCCCGTAACTCTAAACGAGCCAGAAGTTATGGTCGTCCGAATAATCGATATCTACAGGGTGCAACATCCATGGTGCAAGGTGCAACATCCGTCCGAAATGGCGAAACAGTGTCGTACGACTATTAGAAATCCGTGCATGGATTTGAAATGGAACAGTACCATGGTGCACCACTCTCCAGCGATGGGAAGTCGAAGACGGGCCACGGTAATCCTGTTTTACCGTAAAAATCCACGTGTCGAAAAAATGATGGGTAAAAAACTTACGGGACCCGACTGAGATTCGGGTTGTCCTTTTTGGGCATTAATCTATCCGTTGACGGTTGAAAGCTGTCAAAGCCGTAGAACTAATCGAGGCCTTCGTTTTGACAGATTATGGCTCCCGTAACTTTAAACGAGCCAGAATTATGGCCGTCCGAATAATCGATATCTATAGGGTGCAACATCCACGGTGCAAGGTGCAAAATCAGTCCAAAATGGTGAAACAGTGCCGTATGACTTTTAGAAATGTGTGCATTGATTTGAAACGGAACAGTACAATGGTGCACCACTCTCCAGTGATGGGAAGTCGAAGACGGGCCACGGTAATCCCAGTTTACCGTAAAAATCCACGTGTCGAAAAAATGAAG
The DNA here is from genome assembly GCA_030765085.1 of Allium cepa. Classification (NCBI taxonomy): domain Eukaryota; kingdom Viridiplantae; phylum Streptophyta; class Magnoliopsida; order Asparagales; family Amaryllidaceae; genus Allium; species Allium cepa. The sequence continues at coordinate 251,036,436 of CM060930.1, forward strand.
GGTAAAAAACTTACGAGACCCGATTGAGATTCGGGTTGTCCTTTTTGGGCATTAATCTATCCGTTGACGGCTAAAAGCAGTTAAAGCCGTAGAACTCATCGAGGCCTTCGTTTTGAAAGGTTATGGCTCCCGTAACTATAAACGAGCTAGAAGTTATGGCCGTTTAAATAATCGATATCTACAGGGTGCAACATCCACGGTGCAAGGTGCAACATCCGTCCGAAATGGAGAAACAGTGCCGTACGATTTTTAGAAATGTGTGCATGGATTTGAAACGGAACAGTGCCATGGTGCACCACTCTCCAGCGATGGGAAGTCGGAGACGGGCCACGGTAATCCCGTTTTACCGTAAAAATCCACGTGTCGAAAAAACGAAGGGTAAAAAACTTACGAGACCTGATTGAGATTCGGGTTGTCCTTTTTGGGCATTAATCTATCCATTGACGGCTGAAAGCTGTCAAAGCCATAGAACTCATCGAGGCCTTCGTTTTTACTGGTTATGGCTCCCGTAACTCTAAACGTGCCAGAAGTTATGGCCGTCCGAATAATCGATATCTACAGGGTGCAACATCCACGGTGCAAGGTGCAACATCCGTCCGAAATGGCGAAACAGTGTCGTACGACTTTTAGAAATGCGTGCATGGATTTGAAACGGAACAGTACCATGGTGCACCACTCTCCAGCGACGGGAAGTCGAAGACGGGCCACGGTAATCCTGTTTTACCGTGAAAATCCACGTGTCGAGAAACGAAGGGTAAAAAACTTACGAGACCCGATTGAGATTCGGGTTGTCCTTTTTGGGAACTAATCTATGCGTTGACGGCTGAAAGCTGTCAACGCCGAAGAACTCATCGAGACCTTCGTTTTGACAGGTTATGGCTCCCGTAACTCTAAACGAGCCAGAAGTTATGGCCGTCCGAATAATCGATATATACAGGGTGCAACATCCACGGTGCAAGGTGCAACATCCTTCTGAAATAGCGAAACAGTGTCGTACGACTTTTAGAAATGCGTGCATGGATTTGAAATGAAACAGTACCTTGGTTCACCACTCTCCAGCGATGGGAAGTCGAAGACGGGCCACGGTAATCCTGTTTTACCGTGAAAATCCACGTGTCGAAAAAACGAAGGGTAAAAAACTTACGAGACCCGATTGAGATTCGGGTTGTCCTTTTTGGGCATTAATCTATCCGTTGACGGCTAAAAGCTGTCAAAACCGTAGAACTCATCGAGTACTTCTTTTTGGCAGGTTATGGCTCCCGTAACTCTAAACGAGCCATAAGTTATGGCCGTCCGAATAATCGATATCTACAGGGTGCAACATCCACAGTGCAAGGTGCAACATCCGTTCGAAATGGCGAAACAGTGCCGTACGACTTTTAGAAATGCGTGCATGGATTTGAAACGGAACAGTACCATGGTGCACCACTCTCCAGCGATGGAAAGTCGAAGACGGGCCACGGTAATCCTGTTGTACCGTAAAAATCCACGTGTCGAAAAAATGAACGGTAAAAAACTTACAAGACCCGATTGAGATTCGGGTTGTCCTTTTTGGGAATTAATCTATCCGTTGACGGCTGAAAGCTGTCAAAGCCGTAGAACTCATCGAGGCCTTCGTTTTGACAGGTTATGGCTCCCGTAACTTTAAACGAGCCAGAAGTTATGGCCGTCCGAATAATCGATATCTACACGGTGCAACATCCACGGTGCAAGGTGCAACATCCGTTCGAAATGGCGAAACAGTGCCGTACGAATTTTAGAAATGCGTGCATGGATTTGAAACGGAATAGTACCACGGTGCACCCCTCTCCAGCGATGGGAAGTCGAAGACTGGCCGCGGTAATCCTGTTTTACCGTAAAAATCCACGTGTCGAAAAAACGACGGGTAAAAAACTTACGAGATCCGATTGAGATTCGGGTTGTCCTTTTTGGGCATTAATCTATCCGTTGATGGATGAATGCTATCAAAGCCGTAGAACTCATTGAGGCCTTCGTTTTGACAGGTTATGGCTCCCGTAACTCTAAACGAGCCAGAAGTTATGGCCATTTGAATAATCGATATCTACAGGGTGCAACATCCACGGTGCAAGGTGCAAGGTGCAACATCCATCCGAAATGGGGAAACGGTGCCTTACGACTTGTACAAATGCGTGCATGGATTTGAAACGGAACAGTACCTTGGTGCACCACTCTCCAGCGATGGAAAGTCGAAGACGGGCCACGGTAATCCCATTTTACCGTAAAAATCCACGTGTCGAAAAAACGAAGGGTAAAAAAACTTACGTGACCCGATTGAGATTCGGGTTGTCCTTTTTGGGCATTAATCTATCCGTTGACGGCTGAAAGCCATCAAAGCCGTAGAACACATCGAGGCCTTCGTTTTGACAGGTTATGGCTCCCGTAACTCTAAACGAGCCAGAAGTTATGGTCGTCCGAATAATCGATATCTACAGGGTGCAACATCCACGGTGCAAGGTGCAACATCCGTCCGAAATGGCGAAACAGTGTCGTACGACTATTAGAAATCCGTGCATGGATTTGAAATGGAACAGTACCATGGTGCACCACTCTCCAGCGATGGGAAGTCGAAGACGGGCCACGGTAATCCTGTTTTACCGTAAAAATCCACGTGTCGAAAAAATGATGGGTAAAAAACTTACGAGACCCGATTGAGATTCGGGTTGTCCTTTTTGGGCATTAATCTATCCGTTGACGGCTGAAAGCTGTCAAAGCCGTAGAACTAATCGAGGCCTTCGTTTTGACAGATTATGGCTCCCGTAACATTAAACGAGCCAGAATTATGGCCGTCCGAATAATCGATATCTATAGGGTGCAACATCCACGGTGCAAGGTGCAAAATCAGTCCAAAATGGTGAAACAGTGCCGTATGACTTTTAGAAATATGTGCATTGATTTGAAACGGAACAGTACAATGGTGCACCACTCTCCAGTGATGGGAAGTCGAAGACGGGCCACGGTAATCCCGGTTTTCGTAAAAATCCACGTGTCGAAAAAATGAAGGGTAAAAAACTTACGAGACCCGATTGAGATTCGGGTTGTCCTTTTTGGGCATTAATCTATCCGTTGACGGCTGAAAGCTGTCAAAGCCGTAGCACTCGTCGAGGCCTTCATTTTGACAGGTTATGGCTACCGTAACTCTAAACGAGGCAGAAGTTATGGTCGTTCGAATAATTGATATCTACAGGGTGCAACATCCACGGTGCAAGGTGCAACATCCGTCCGAAATGGCGAAACGGTGCCGCACGACTTTTAGAAATGTGTGCATTGATTTGAAACGGAACAGTACCATGATGCACCACTCTCCAGCGATGGGAAGTCGAAGACGGGCCACGGTAATCTCATTTTACCGCAAAAATCCACGTGTCGAAAAAACGAAGGGTAAAAAACTTACGAGACCCGATTGAGATTCCGGTTGTCCTTTTTGGGCATTAATCTATCCGTTGACGGATGAAAGCTGTCAAATCCATAGAACTCATCGAGGCCTTTGTTTCGACAGGTTATGACTCCCGTAACTCTAAACGAGCTAGAAGTTATGGCCGTCCGAATAATCGATATCTACAGGGTGCTACATCCACGGTGCAAGGTGCAACATCCGTCCGAAATGGCGAAACAGTGCCGTACGATTTTTAGAAATGCGTGCATGGATTTGAAACGGAACAGTACCATGGTGCACCACTTTCCAGCGACGGGAAGTCGATGACGGGCCACGGTAATCCTGTTTTACCGTAAAAATCCACGTGTCAAAAAAACGAAGGGTAAAAAACTTACGAGACCCAATTGAAATTCGGGTTGTCCTTTTTGGGCATTAATCTATCCGTTGACGGCCGAAAGCTGTCAAAGCCGTAGAACTCATCAAGGCCTTCATTTTGACAGGTTATGGCTCCCGTAACTCTAAACGAGCCAGAAGTTATGGCCGTCCGAATAATCGATATCTACAGGGTGCAACATCCACGGTGCAAGGTGCAAATCCATCCGAAGTGGGGAAACAGTGCTGTACGACTTTTAGAAATGCGTGCATGGATTTGAAACGGAACAGCACCATGGTGCACCACTCTTCAGCGATGGGAAGTCGAAGACGGGCCACGGTAATCCCGTTTTACCGTAAAAATCCACGTGTCGAAAAAACGAAGGGTAAAAAACTTACGAGACCCGATTGAGATTCGGGTTGTCCTTTTTGGGCATTAGTCTATCCGTTGACGGCTGAAAGCTGTCAAAGCCGTAGAACTCATCGAGGCCTTCGTTTTGACAGATTATGGCTCCCGTAACTTTAAACGAGCCAGAATTATGGCCGTCCGAATAATCGATATCTATAGGGTGCAACATCCACGGTGCAAGGTGCAAAATCAGTCCGAAATGGTCAAACAGTGTCGTATGACTTTTAGAAATGTGTGCATTGATTTGAAACGGAACAGTACAATGGTGCACCACTCTCCAGCGATGGGAAGTCGAAGACGGGCCACGGTAATCCCGGTTTACCGTAAAAATCCACGTGTCGAAAAAATGAAGGGTAAAAAACTTACGAGACCCGATTGAGATTCGGGTTGTCCTTTTTGGGCATTAATCTATCCGTTGACGGCTGAAAGCTGTCAAAGCCGTAGCACTCGTCGAGGCCTTCATTTTGACAGGTTATGGCTACCGTAACTCTAAACGAGGCAGAAGTTATGGCCGTCCGAATAATTGATATCTACAGGGTGCAACATCCACGGTGCAAGGTGCAACATCCGTCCGAAATGGCGAAACGGTGGCGTACGACTTTTAGAAATGTGTGCATTGATTTGAAATGGAACAGTACCATGATGCACCACTCTCCAGCGATGGGAAGTCGAAGACGGGCCACGGTAATCCCGTCTTAACGCAAAAATCCACGTGTCGAAAAAACGAAGGGTAAAAAACTTACTAGACCCGATTGAGATTCCGGTTGTCCTTTTTGGGCATTAATCTATCCGTTGACGGATGAAAGCTGTCAAATCCATAGAACTCATCGAGGCCTTTGTTTCGACAGGTTATGACTCCCGTAACTCTAAACGAGCTAGAAGTTATGGCCGTCCGAATAATCGATATCTACAGGGTGCTACATCCACGGTGCAAGGTGCAACATCCGTCCGAAATGGCGAAACAGTGCCGTATGATTTTTAGAAATGTGTGCATGGATTTGAAATGGAACAGTACCATGGTGCACCACTCTCCAGCGACGGGAAGTCGAAGACGGGCCACGGTAATCCTGTTTTACAGTAAAAATCCACGTGTCGAAAAAACGAAGGGTAAAAAACTTACGAGACCCAATTGAGATTCGGGTTGTCCTTTTTGGGCATTAATCTATCCATTTACGGCCGAAAGCTATCAAAGCCGTAGAATTCATCAAGGCCTTCGTTTTGACAGGTTATGGCTCCCGTAACTCTAAATGAGCCAGAAGTTATGGCCGTTTGAATAATCGATATCTACAGGGTGCAACATCCACGGTGCAAGGTGCAACATCCGTCCGAAATGGCGAAACAGTGGCGTTTGACTTTTAGAAATGCGTGCATGGATTTAAAACGGAACAGTACCATGGTGCACCACTCTCCAGCGATGGGTAGTCGAAGACGGGCCACGGTAATCCTGTTTTACCGTAAAAATCCACGTGTCGAAAAAACGAAGGGAAAAAAACTTACGAGACCCGATTGAGATTCGGGTTCTTTTTGGGCATTAGTCTATCCGTTGACGGCTGAAAGCTGTCAAAGCCGTAGAAATTATCGAGTCCTTCGTTTTGACAGGTTATGGCTCCCGTAACTCTAAACGTGCCAGAAGTTATGGCCGTTCGAATAATCGATATCTACAGGGTGCAACATCCACGGTGCAAGGTGCAACATCCGTCCGAATGGCGAAACAGTGCCGTACGACTTTGAGAAATGTGTGCATGGATTTGAAACGGAACAGTACCATGGTGCACCACTCTCCAGCGATGGGAAGTCGAAGACGGGCCACGGTAATCCCGTTTTACCGTAAAAATCCACGTGTCGAAAAAATGAAGGGTAAAAAACTTACGAGACCCGATTGAGATTCGCGTAGTCCTTTTTGGGCATTAATCTATCCATTGACGGCTGAAAGCTGTCAAAGCCGTAGAACTCATCGAGGCCTTCATTTTGACAAGTTATGGCTCGCGTAACTCTAAACGAGCCAGAAGGTATGGCCGCCCGGATAATCGATATCTACAGCGTGCAATATCCACGCTGCAAGGTGCAACATCCGTACGAAATGGCGAAACAGTGCCGTACGACTTTTAGAAATGCGTGCACGGATTTGAAACGGAAAACTACCATGGTGCACCATTCTCCAGCGATGGGAAGTCGAAGATGGGCCACGGTAATCCTATTTTACCGTAAAAATCCACGTGTCGAAAAAACGAAGGGTAAAAAACTTACGAGACGCGATTGAGATTCGGGTTGTCCCTTTTGGGCATTAATCTATCCATTGATGGCTAAAAGCTATCAAAGACATAGAACTCATCGAGGCCTTTGTTTTGATAGGTTATGGCTCCCGTAACTCTAAACGAGCCAGAAGTTATGGCCGTTTGAATAATCGATATCTACAGGGTGCAACATCCACGGTGCAAGGTGCAACATCCGTCCGAAATGGTGAAACAGTGTCGTACGACTTTTAGAAATGCGTGCATGGATTTGAAATAGAACAGTACCATGGTGCACCACTCTCCAGCGATGTGAAGTCGAAGACGGGCCGCAGTAATCTCGTTTTAACGTAAAAATCCACGTGTCGAAAAAACGAAGGGTAAAAACCTTACGATACCCGATTGAGATTCGGGTTATCCTTTTTGGGCATTAATCTATGTGTTGACGGCTGAAAGCTGTCAAAGCCGTAGAACTTATCGAGGCCTTTGTTCTGACAGGTTATGGCTCCCGTAACTCTAAACGAGCAAGAAGTTATTGTCGTCCGAATAATCGATATCTACAGGGTGCAACATCCATGGTGCAAGGTGCAACATCCGTCCGATATGGCGAAACAGTGCCGTACGACTTTTAGAAATGTGTGCATGGATTTGAAATGGAACACTACCATAGTGCACCACTCTCCAGCGATGGGAAGTCGATGACGGGCCACGGTAATCCCGTTTTACCGTAAAATCCCACGTGTCGAAAAAACGAAGGGTAAAAAACTTACGAGACCCGATTGAGATTCGGGTTGTCCTTTTTGGGCATTAATCTATCCGTTGACGGCTGAAAGCTGTCAAAGCCGTAGAACTCATCGAGGCCTTCGTTTTGACAGGTTATGGCTCCCGTACCTCTAAACGAGCCATAAGTTATGGTCGTCCGAATAATCGATATCTGCACGGTGCAACGTCCACGGTGCAAGGTGCAATATCCGTACGAAATGGCGAAACAGTGCCGTACGACTTTTAGAAATGCGTGCATGGATTTGAAACGGAACAGTACCATGGTGCACCACTCTCCAGCGATGGTAAGTCGAAGACGGGCCACGGTAATCCCGTTTTACCGTAAAAATCCACGTGTCGAAGAAGCGAAGGGTTAAAAACTTACGAGACCCGATTGAGATTCGGGTTGTCCATTTTGGGCATTAATCTATCCGTTGACGGCTGAAAGCAGTTAAAGCCGTAAAACTCATTGAGGCCTTCGTTTTGACAGGTTATGGCTCCCGTAACTCTAAACGAGCTAGAAGTTATGGCCGTTTAAATAATCGATATCTACAGGGTGCAACATCCACGGTGCAAGGTGCAACATCCGTCCGAAATGGAGAAACAGTGCCGTACGACTTTTAAAAATGTGTGCATGGATTTGAAATGGAACAGTATCATGGTGCACCACTCTCCAGCGATGGGAAGTCGAAGACGTGCCACGGTAATCCCGTTTTACCGTAAAAATCCACGTGTCGAGAAAACGAAGGGTAAAAAACTTACGAGACCCGATTGAGATTCGGGTTGTCCTTTTTGGGCATTAATCTATCCGTGGACGGCTGAAAGCTGTCAAAGCCGTAGAACTCATCGAGGCCTTTGTTTTGACAGGTTATGGCTCCCGTAAATCTAAACGAGCCAGAAGTTATTGCCGTCCGAATAATCGATATCTACAGGGTGCAACATCCACGGTGCAAGTTGCAACATCCGTCCGAAATGGCGAAACAGTGTCGTACGACTTTTAGAAATGCGTGCATGGATTTGAAACGGAACAGTACCATGGCGCACCACTCTCCAGCGATGGGAAGTCGAAGACGGGCCACGGTAATCATGTTTTACCGTGAAAATCCACGTGTCGAAAAAACTAAGGGTAAAAAACTTACGAGACCCGATTGAGATTCGGGTTGTCCTTTTTGGGCATTAATCTATCCATTGACGGCTAAAAGCTATCAAAGCCGTAGAACTCATCGAGGCCTTCGTTTTGACAGGTTATGGCTCCCGTAACTCTAAACGAGCCAGAAGTTATGGCCGTCCGAATAATCGATATCTACATGGTACAACATCCACGGTGCAAGGTGCAACATCCGTCTGAAGTGACGAAACAGTGCCGTACGACTTTTAGAAATGCGTGCATTGATTTGAAATGGAACAGTACCATGGTGCACCACTCTCCAGTGATGGTAAGTCGAAGACGGGCCACGGTAATCCCGTTTTACCGTAAAAATCCACGTGTCGAAAAAACGAAGGGTTAAAAACTTACGAGACCCGATTGAGATTCGGGCTGTCCTTTTTGGGCATTAATCTATCCGTTGACGGCTGAAAGCTGTCAAAGCCGTAGAACTCATCGAGGCCTTCGTTTTGACAGGTTATGGCTCCCGTAACTCTAAACGAGCCAGAAGTTATGGCCGTTTAAATAATCGATATCTACAGGGTGCAACATCCACGGTGCAAGGTGCAACGTCCGTCCGAAATGGTGAAATAGTGTCGTACGACTTTTAGAAATGCGTGCATGGATTTGAAACGGAACACTACCATGGTGCACCACTCTCCAGCGATGGGAAGTCGAAGACGGGCCATGGTAATCCCGTTTTACCGTAAAATTCCACGTGTCGAATAAACGAAGGGTAAAAAACTTACGAGACCCGATTGAGATTCGGGTTGTCCTTTTTGGGAATTAATCTATCCGTTGACGGCTGAAAGCGGTCAAAGCCGTAGAACTCATTGAGGCCTTTGTTTTGACAGGTTATGGCTCCCGTAACTCTAAACGAGCCAGATGTTATGGCCGTCCGAATAATCGATATCTACAAGGTGCAACATCCACGGTGCAAGGTGCAACATCCGTCCGAAATGGCGAAACAGTGTCGTACGACTTTTAGAAATGCATGCATAGATTTGAAACGGAACAGTACCACGGTGCACCACTCTCCAGCGATGGTAAATCGAAGGCCAGCCACTGTAATCATGTTTTACCATAAATATCCACATGTCGAAAAAACGAAGGGTAAAAAACTTACGAGACCCGATTGAGATTCGTGTTGTCCTTTTGGGGCATTAATTTATCCGTTGACGGCTGAAAGCCGTCAAAGCCGTAGAACACATCGGGACCTTCGTTTTGACAGGTTATGGCTCCCGTAACTCTAAACGAGCCAGAAGTTATGGACGTTTGAATAATCGATATCTACAGGGTGCAACATCCACGGTGCAAGGTGCAACATCCGTCATAAATGGTGAAACAGTGCCGTACGACTTTTACAAATGCATGAGGGGATTTGAAATGGAACAGTACCATGGTGCACCACTCTCCAGCGATGGGAAGTCGAAGACGGGCCACGGTAATCCCGTTTTACCGTAAAAATCCACGTGTCGAAAAAACGAAGGGTAAAAAACTTACGAGACCCGATTGAGATTCGGGTTGTCCTTTTTGGGTATTAATATATCCGTTGACGGCTGAAAGCTATCAAAGCCGTAGAACTCATCGAGGCCTTCGTTTTGACAGGTTATGGCTCCCGTAACTCTAAACGAGCCAGAAGTTATGGCCGTCCGAATAATCAATATCTACCGGGTGCAACATCCACGGTGCAAGGTGCAACATCCGTCCGAAATGGCGAAACAGTGCCGTACGACTTTTAGAAATGTGTGCATGGATTTGAAACGGAACAGTACCATGGTGCACCACTCTCCAGCGATGGTAAATCGAAGGCCAGCCACTGTAATCCTGTTTTACCGTAAAAATCCACGTGTCGAAAAAACGAAGGGTAAAAAAACTTACGTGACCCGATTGAGATTCGGGTTGTCCTTTTTGGGCACTAATCTATCCGTTGACCGCTGAAAGTTGTCAAAGCCGTAGAACACATCGAGGCATTCGTTTTGACAGGTTATGGCTCCCGTAACTCTAAACGAGCCAGAAGTTATGGTCGTCCGAATAATCGATATCTACAGGGTGCAACATCCACGGTGCAAGGTGCAACATCCGTCCGAAATGGCGAAACAACGCGTACGACATTTAGAAATGCGTGCATGGATTTGAAACGGAACACTACCGTGGTACACCACTCACCAGCGATGGGAAGTCGAAGACGGGCCACGGTAATCCCGTTTTACCGTAAAAATCCACGTGTCGAAAAATTGAATGGTAAAAAACTTACGAGACCCGATTGAGATTCGGATTGTCCTTTTGGGAATTAATCTATCCGTTGACGGCTGAAAGCAGTCAAAGCCGTAGAACTCATCGAGGCCTTCATTTTGACAGGTTATGGCTCCCGTAACTCTAAACGAGCCAGAAGTTATGGCCGTCCGACTAATCGATATCTACAGGGTGCAACATCCACGGTGCAAGGTGCAACATCCGTCTGAATGGCGAAACAGTGCCGTACGACTTTTAGAAATGCGTGCATGGATTTGAAATGGAACTGTACCATGGTGCACCACTCTCCAGCGATGGTAAGTCGAAGACGGGCCACGGTAATCCAGTTTTACCGTAAAAATCCACGTGTCGTAAAAACGAAGGGTTAAAAACTTACGAGACCCGATTGAGATTCGGGTTGTCCTTTTTGGGCATTAATCTATCCTTTGACGTCTGAAAGCAGTCAAACCGTAAAAGTCATCGAGGCCTTCGTTTTGACAGGTTATGGCTCCCGTAACTCTAAACGAGCTAGAAGTTATCGCCGTTTGAATAATCGATATCTACAGGGTGCAACATCCACGGTGCAAGGTGCAACATCCGTCCGAAATGGTGAAACAGTGCCGTACGACCTTTAGAAATGCGTGCATGGATTTGAAACGGAACACTACCATGGTGCACCACTCTCCAGTGATGGGAAGTAGTAGACAGGCCACGGTAATCCCGTTTTACCGTAAAAATCCACGTGTCGAAAAAATGAAGGGTAAAAAACTTACGACACCCGATTGAGATTCGGGTTGTCCTTTTTGGGCATTAATATATCCGCTGACGGCTGAAAGCTATCAAAGCCGTAGAACTCATCGAGGCCTTCGTTTTGAAAGGTTATGGCTCCCGTAACTCTAAACGAGCCATAAGTTATGGCCGTTTGAATAATCGATATCTACAGTGTGCAACATCCACGGTGCAAGGTGCAACATCCGTCCGAAATGGCGAAACAGTGTCGTACGACTTTTAGAAATGTGTGCATGGATTTGAAACGGAATAGTACCATGGTACACCACTTTCCAGCGATGGGAGGTCGAAGACGGGCCACGGTAATCCCGTTTTACCGTAAAAATCCACGTGTCTAAATAACGAAGGGTAAAAATACTTACGAGACCCGATTGAGATTCGGCTTGTCCTTTTTGGGCATTAATCTATCCGCTGACGACAGACTGTCAAAGCTGTAGAACTCATCGAGGCCTTCGTTTTGACAGGTTATTGTTTGCGCCAAAAATGTTATCCCAACTTTTGGCAAAGTTGAGATACCCAAAATTTACTAGAAACCAATGATTACTCTTCATGAATATCAACCATGCACTGCAGGATAACCATGGATATCGATGAATTTTGTCCGAGTCCGGAATGGGCCACAATTGATAGGACACGACAAGAAAGATCATGGAAGTCTGCACTCCAAATTTCAAGTCAATCCGAGGTCATATGCTCAAGTTATGATGGAATCAAGATAAGAGGAATTGACATTGCTCGGTTCGAACCCATTGTGTTCGAACCCATCACATTCGAAACCATCTGGTTCGAATCCAAAGAAATAAGGTCGCGCCTCGAAAGCATTTGCCCCAGTTCGAATCGATGGAGTTCGTATCCATCGGTTCGAAACCATCTAGTTCGAACCCACCTGCGTTCGAACCGATAGCCCAGCCATGCCACACTCGAACCCATCGGGTTCTAGTCCACCTAGTTCGCATCCATTAGCCTCGACTCCACTTCGAACCCACCAAGCCATTGCCTACTTCGAACCCATCACAATGTCCTCTCTTCGAACCCATCACAGAGCCACACTTCGAACCCATCCATGATGTCGTCTTCGAACCCAACCTGTGTAGCTTCATTCGAACCGACTGAGTCAACCAATCACGATGACGTGTCTTCCATCGGTTCGAATGCGCCGAGATATATGGAGTCGAAGCGGTCAACACGGAGAGAAGTCCGGATCGATTCGAAGCTTGCGCTCCACGTCACCACGAAGTCGCGTGCCACACTGGTTTCGAAGCCATCATTTCGAGTAACAGGGGTTCGAAATTAACAGCCTGGCTATGAAGTCAATTTCGAACCCATCATATCTCCTAACCCACTGATCCAAATGCAATGAAACTTTCACAGATGCTTGCATACATATTGAAGAATGTCCACGCCAAATTTCACCTCGATTGGATGAATTCTTGATCGGTTCGAATGGAGTTCGAACCGATGCCAAAGTGGGCCCAAACTTCCTGAGATCGTACGTGTGGGCCCCCTCACATGCCAGAAGTGGTCTCCCGAGTTTTCAGCGAGATACCAGCAGCCTACGCCTATAAATAGACTCCCAGGTCATTCAGAAAGAGGACTGGATTCTCTTTGGCAAGATCAAGACTCTGAAGCTCCAAGTCTCCACCAAGGCTCTACTTGGCACTCAACAACCACCGTTGTACTCGAATTCCAGAACTATAATTCATTGTAATCCGCTGTAATCGATTGTAATCAGCGAAGAACATCAATAAAAGGAAAAACCTTTGAAGTGGACGTAGGCCGGAGATAGCCGAACCACTATAAATCGCGTGTTCTTGTTTACATTTACCATTTTGCTACTTAGATCTGTGATTTGTGTTTGGATATCGTTGACTTATATTCCAACACTGGTGCTTTCGCATTCATCGGGGTTTGTGACCAATTTTGGCGCAAACACTTTGGTGCTTTCACTGAGAAGAACTAGCACCCGCTACATCAGAATTCAGAATTCAGAAACAATGACTCGACAAACAAGACAGAGAGTTGATAGGAGCCTACAAGGAGGAAGCCAAGAAGCATCCTCTGGATCAAGAGAAGGACCGGCTTCCGTCTACATCACTAGAGACGAGATGGAGGCTATGGCCAACTCATTGCGCGAAAGCATAATGAAAAGTCAACAGGAGATGCTGCAGAATTTCCTCGAGCAAATGAGGACAGCAAATATACAAAACCTTGGACCAACTACGACAGCTACAAGTACGGGACAAGGAATCAGGATTGCAGAAGCAAATGAAGGACAGGCTCAAGGCCAGAATACAGGGATTGAAGGTGGTCAACAAGGCCTTGGGGGCAGACCCTCAGGGTCCGATGCTGGAAGACCAACAGACGGAGCACAACAGACAGGAGCCAATGCATACGCCAACGAGCCACCAGAAGAGTACGTACCGGAATTCCCTTCAAGGCTCGGGGGGCAGGACAGAAACTTGACAAGGGGGCAACCCCTAGACGGGGACGAGAGAATGATTGGCCTCATGCGAAGAATCATGAGAGGAGGATTACTTAGCGGAGGCCTAGAAGAAGTTAGTCGGAGTCCATTCACTCCAAACATCAGAAATGCCAGGAACCCTCCAAAATTCAAGCTACCAACGCTGGATCCTTACGACGGGAGGTCAGACCCAACAATGCACATCACAAGATATATCAGGCACATGGAAGTGCTGGGGGCATCCGAGGAAGTGATGGCGCGATGTTTCCCCCTGTATTTGACAGATTTAGCTGCACTATGGTTCAGACAACTAGAGACTGGATCAATCGGAACATGGAGCGAGCTCGTAGATTGCTTCATGAGACAGTTCAGGGTCCACGTGACGCGACCCAAGAGCGTGATGACCTTAGCAACAATCAAACAGAGGACCGGAGAGTCCATAAAAGATTTTTTACTCAGATTCAACGTGACAGTGACTTCTGTGGATCGCCCGGATCCATCGATGATTCTAATGGCGGCGGTGGCAGGAGTCGCGGAAGGTACCAAGTTTAAAGATTCTCTAACGAAGGACCCGCCGCAAGATCTTGGAGAATTCTTTCATAAAGCCGAAAAGTTCATTCGGTTAGAAGAATCACGAGTCGGGAGTTGTGAAATAAATGCCACGAAAAGCGTAGGAACCTCTGGAGAGCAGTCCGGAGCGGACAAGGGAAAGAGAAAACAGGATGACAGACATGATGGTCCTGATAAACGGAAGAAATTCCGAGAACCAAGATTCAGGCAGTACACAGATCTGAATGCAAGCCTAGAAAGAGTCTTCACTGAAACCAGGGGGCAACTTCACTATCGAAAGCCACCTGTAAGGGATCCCACCGAGCGGGAGCGCAGGACTGGAAAATATTGCCTATTCCATGAGCTGGATGGGCACACCACAGATGAATGCCGTCACCTGAAGGATGAGGTGGAAGAACACGCTAGGGGTGGTAGATTACCGCAGTATGTCAGAGAACGGACAGCAGCGACAAGGCATGAACAACTACCGCCTCCACCTTGCAGGAACGATCCTGGATCGGGATCACGACTCGTCATCAACTGATCAAAGATGGCAAGGGCCAAGTCCACGATTTGGACTTCGGTCGAATAACTTTATTTAGGTTTATTTTCAGAATAAACGGTTACTCCACTTACACATGTACGGGAACCGGAGAGATCCCTAGGCATGCTCTGAGATGGAGATAAACCGCTGCGCCCGGAGTGGCAATCCTTAGTTTTTCTGATGTTTGAGATTGAACATCTAGAACTTGAATATCAATAGATAAATTATAACTTCTTGCAATAAACCTTTTGACCGGAGAGTCAAAGGATGAACATTACATATAAACATGATCGCTTTATGACCCTATCCGGAGAGACGGGGTCCGAAGGTAAGAAGTGAGTTGCTTCGCCGGAGAGCGACAGGATCAACTCACTTATACAAGAAAGATCGCCTTCACCCGGAGAGGTGAATCCAGAAGGCAAGAAGTGAGTTGCTTCGCCGGAGAGCGACAGGATCGACTCACTTATCGTCGTTTCCCCTTCACCAGAGAGTGACAGGATGGGATCCGACAAGAGTCCGGAGAGACTATGATCGGCCGATGATTCAGGTCATGACATCGCTTAATGTTCAACTGCTTTGAACCGGAGTGCAAGAAGTGAGTCGCTTCACCGGAGAGCGACAGGATCGACTCACTTAAGCGCTGTTTCCCCTTCACCGGAGAGTGACAGGATGGGATCCAGCAAGAGCCCGGAGAGGCTATGATCGGTCCCGAACGACCATGGTATCGCTATATGTCCTAACCGGGACCGGAGTGCAAGGGATAGAAGGCAACGCCAGAGAGCAATAGGACCTTTCTATTCAATCACTGAGTCTAGAACGGGCTCAGTAAGGGTTTAGAGCAGCCAATAATAGTCCGGAGAGACTATGAAACTTCATTCTCAACTCCTACGGGAAGAACGACTATTGATTTGGCTTCGAACAGCCACATACTTGATTGATAATGCCACAGATATCAACGAAACATGAATTTATTACACTTGATCTAAGACCGTTCAAAACATACCTTTTACAAAAAGGCATGTTTTGGGGGGCAAAATGTTATCCCAACTTTTGGCAAAGTTGAGATACCCAAAATTTACTAGAAACCAATGATTACTCTTCATGAATATCAACCATGCACTGCAGGATAACCATGGATATCGATGAATTTTGTCCGAGTCCGGAATGGGCCACAATTGATAGGACACGACAAGAAAGATCATGGAAGTCTGCACTCCAAATTTCAAGTCAATCCGAGGTCATATGCTCAAGTTATGATGGAATCAAGATAAGAGGAATTGACATTGCTCGGTTCGAACCCATTGTGTTCGAACCCATCACATTCGAAACCATCTGGTTCGAATCCAAAGAAATAAGGTCGCGCCTCGAAAGCATTTGCCCCAGTTCGAATCGATGGAGTTCGTATCCATCGGTTCGAAACCATCTAGTTCGAACCCACCTGCGTTCGAACCGATAGCCCAGCCATGCCACACTCGAACCCATCGGGTTCTAGTCCACCTAGTTCGCATCCATTAGCCTCGACTCCACTTCGAACCCACCAAGCCATTGCCTACTTCGAACCCATCACAATGTCCTCTCTTCGAACCCATCACAGAGCCACACTTCGAACCCATCCATGATGTCGTCTTCGAACCCAACCTGTGTAGCTTCATTCGAACCGACTGAGTCAACCAATCACGATGACGTGTCTTCCATCGGTTCGAATGCGCCGAGATATATGGAGTCGAAGCGGTCAACACGGAGAGAAGTCCGGATCGATTCGAAGCTTGCGCTCCACGTCACCACGAAGTCGCGTGCCACACTGGTTTCGAAGCCATCATTTCGAGTAACAGGGGTTCGAAATTAACAGCCTGGCTATGAAGTCAATTTCGAACCCATCATATCTCCTAACCCACTGATCCAAATGCAATGAAACTTTCACAGATGCTTGCATACATATTGAAGAATGTCCACGCCAAATTTCACCTCGATTGGATGAATTCTTGATCGGTTCGAATGGAGTTCGAACCGATGCCAAAGTGGGCCCAAACTTCCTGAGATCGTACGTGTGGGCCCCCTCACATGCCAGAAGTGGTCTCCCGAGTTTTCAGCGAGATACCAGCAGCCTACGCCTATAAATAGACTCCCAGGTCATTCAGAAAGAGGACTGGATTCTCTTTGGCAAGATCAAGACTCTGAAGCTCCAAGTCTCCACCAAGGCTCTACTTGGCACTCAACAACCACCGTTGTACTCGAATTCCAGAACTATAATTCATTGTAATCCGCTGTAATCGATTGTAATCAGCGAAGAACATCAATAAAAGGAAAAACCTTTGAAGTGGACGTAGGCCGGAGATAGCCGAACCACTATAAATCGCGTGTTCTTGTTTACATTTACCATTTTGCTACTTAGATCTGTGATTTGTGTTTGGATATCGTTGACTTATATTCCAACACTGGTGCTTTCGCATTCATCGGGGTTTGTGACCAATTTTGGCGCAAACAGTTATGGCTCCCGTTACTCTAAACGAGCCAGAAGTTATGGCCGTTTGAATAATCGATATCTACATGGTGCAGCATCCACGATGCAAGGTGCAACATCTGTCTGAAATGGTGAAACAGTGCCGTACGACTTTTAGAAATGCGTGCATGGATTTGAAATGGAACACTACCATGGTGCACCACTCTCCAACGATGGGAAGTCGAAGACGGGCCACGGTAATCCCGTTTTACCGTAAAATTCCACGTGTCGAAAAAACGAAGGGTAAAAAACTTACGAGACCCGATTGAGATTCGGGTTGTCCTTTTTGGGCATTAACCTATCTGTTGATGGCTGAAAGCGGTCAAACCCGTAGAACTCATCGTGGCCTTCGTTTTGACAGGTTATGGCTCCCGTAACTCTAAACGAGCCGGAAGTTATGGCCGTCCGAATAATCGATATCTACAGGGTGCAACATCCACGGTGCAAGGTGCAACATCCGTCCGAAATGGCGAAACAGTGCCGTACGACTTTTAGAAATGCATGCATGAGTTTGAAACGGAGCAGTACCATGGTGCACCACTCTCCAGCGATGGGAAGTCGAAGACGGGCCACGGTAATCCCGTTTTACCGTAAAATCCACGTGTCGAAAAAACGAAGGGTAAAAAACTTACGACACCCGATTGAGATTCGGGTTGTCCTTTTGGGGCATTAATCTATCCGTTGATGCCTGAAAGCTATCAAAGTCATAGCACTCGTTGAGGCCTTCATTTTGACAGGTTATGGCTCCCGTAACTCTAAACGAGCCAAAAGTTATGGCCGTCCGAATAATTGATATCTACAGGGTGCAACATCCACGGTGCAAGGTGCAACATCCGTCCGAAATGGCGAAACAGTGCCGTACGACTTTTAGAAACGTGTGCATTGATTTGAAACGGAACAGTACCATGGTGCACCACTCTCCAGCGATGGGAAGTCGAAGACGGGCCAAGGTAATCCCGTTTTACCGTAAAAATCCACGTGTCGAAAAAACGAAGGGTAAAAAACTTACGAGACCCGATTGAGATTCGGGTTGTCCTTTTTGGGCATTAATACATCCGTTGACGGCTAAAAGCTGTCAAAGCCGTAGAACTCATCGAGGCCTTCGTTTTGACAGGGTATGTCTCCCGTAACTCTAAACGAGCCAGAAGTTATGGCCGTCCGAATAATCGATATCTACAGGGTGCAACATCCACGGTGCAAGGTGCAACATCCATCTGAAATGGCGAAACAGTGCCGTACGAATTTTAGAAATGCGTGCATGGATTTGAAACGGAACACTACCATGGTGCACCACTCACCAGCGATGGGAAGTCGAAGACGGGCCACGGTAATCCCGTTTTACCGTAAAACTCCACGTGTCGAAAAATTGAACGGTAAAAAACTTACGAGACCCGATTGAGATTCGGGTTGTCCTTTTGGGAATTAATCTATCCGTTGACGGCTAAAAGCTGTCAAAGCCGTAGAACTCATCGAGGCCTTCATTTTGATAGGTTATGGCTCCCGTAACTCTAAACGAGCGAGAAGTTATGGCCGTCCGACTAATCGATATCTACAGGGTGCAACATCCACGGTGCAAGGTGCAACATCCGTCTGAAATGGCGAAACAGTGCCGTACGACTTTTACAAATGCGTGCATGGATTTGAAATGGAACAGTTCCATGGTACACCACTCTCCAGTGATGGTAAGTCGAAGATGGGCCACGGTAATCCCGTTTTACCGTAAAAATCCATGTGTCGAAAAAACGAAGGGTTAAAAACTTACGAGACCCGATTGAGATTCGGGTTGTCCTTTTTGGGCATTAATCTATCTGTTGACGTCTGAAAGTAGTCAAAGCCGTAAAAGTCATCGAGGCCTTCGTTTTGACAGGTTATGGCTCCCGTAACTCTAAACGAGCTAGAAGTTATGGCCGTTTGAATAATCGATATCTACAGGGTGCAACATCCACGGTGCAAGGTGCAACATCCGTCCGAAATGGTGAAACAGTGTCGTACGACCTTTATAAATGCGTGCATGGATTTGAAACGGAACACTACCATGGTGCACCACTCTCCAACGATGGGAAGTCGAAGACGGGCCACGGTAATCGCGTTTTACCGTAAAAATCCACGTGTCAAAAAAATGAAGGGTAAAAAACTTACGAGACCCGATTGAGATTCGGGTTGTCCTTTTTGGGCATTAAACTATCCGCTGATGGCTGAAAGCTGTCAAAGCCGTAGAACTCATCGAGGCCTTCATTTTGAAAGGTTATGGCTCCCGTAACTATAAACGAGCCAGAAGTTATGGTCGTCCGAATAATCGATATCTACAGGGTGCAACATCCACGGTGCAAGGTGCAACATCCGTCCGAAATGGCGAAACAGTGCCGTACGACTTTTAGAAATGTGTGCATGGATTTGAAATGGAACAGTACCATGGTGCACCACTCTCCAGCGATGGGAAGTCGAAGACGGGCCACGGTAATCCCGTTTTACCATAAAAATCCACGTGTCGAAAAAATGAAGGGTTAAAAACTTACGAGACCCGATTGAGATTCGGGTTGTCCTTTTTGGGCATTAATCTGTCCGTTGACGGCTGAAAGCAGTCAAATCCGTAGAACTCATCGAGGCCTTCGTTTTGACAGGTTATGGCTCCCGTAACTCTAAACGAGCCATAAGTTATGGCCGTTTGAATAATCGATATCTACAGGGTGCAACATCCACCGTGCAAGGTGCAACATCCGTCCGAAATGGCGAAACAGCGCCGTACGACTTTTAGAAATGCGTGCATGGATTTGAAATGGAACACTACCATGGTGCACCACTCTCCAGCGATGGGAAGTCGAAGACGGGCCACGGTAATTCCGTTTTACCGTAAAAATCCACATGTCGAAAAAATGAAGGGTAAAAAACTTCCGAGACCCGATTGAGATTCGGGTTGTCCTTTTTGGGCATTAATCTATCCGTTGACTGCTGAAAGCTATCAAAACCGTAGAACTCATCGAGGCCTTCGTTTTGACAGGTTATGGCTCCCGTAACTCTAAACGAACTAGAAGTTATGGCCGTTTAAATAATCAATATCTACAGGGTGCAACATCCACGGTGCAAGGTGCAACATCCACGGTGCAAGGTGCAACATCCGTCCGAAATGGTGAAACAGTGCCGTACGACTTTTAGAAATGCGTGCATGGATTTGAAATAGAACAGTACCATGGTGCACCACTCTCCAGCGATGGAAAGTCGAAGACGGGCCATGGTAATCCCGTTTTACCGTAAAAATCCACGTGTCGAAAAAACGAAGGGTAAAAAACTTACGAGACCTGATTGAGATTCGGGTTGTCCTTTTTGGGCATTAATCTATCCGTTTACGGATGAAAGCTGTCAGAGCCATAGAACTCATCGAGGCCTTCGTTCCGACAGTTTATGGCTACCGTAACTCTAAACGAGCCAGAAATTATGGCCGTCCGAATAATCGATATCTACAGGGTGCAACATCCACCCGAAATGGCGAAACAGTGTTGTACGACTTTTAGAAATGCGTGCATGGATTTGAAACGGAACAGTACAATGGTGCACCACTCTCCGGCGATGGGAAGTCGAAGACGGGCCATGATAATCCTGTTTTACCGTGAAAATCCACGTGTCGAAAAAACGAAGGGTAAAAAACTTACGAGACCCGATTGAGATTCGGGTTGTCCTTTTTGGGCATTAATCTATCCGTTGACGGTTGAAAGCAATCAAAGCCGTAAAACTCATCGAGGCCTTCGTTTTGACAGGTTATGGCTCCCGTAACTCTAAACGAGCCGGAAGTTATGGCCGTTTGAATAATCGATATCTACAGGGTGCAACATCCACGGTGCAAGGTGCAACATCCGTCCGAAATGGTGAAACGGTGCCGTACGACTATTAGAAATGCATGCATGAGTTTGAAACGGAGCAGTACCATGGTGCACCACTCTCCAGCGATGGGAAGTCGAAGACGGGCCACGTTAATCCCGCTTTATCGTAAAAATCCACGCGTCGAAAAAATGAAGGTTAAAAAACTTACGAGACTCGATTGAGATTCGGGTTGTCCTTTTTGGGCATTAATCTATCCGTTGACAGCTGAAAGCTGTCAAAGCCGTAGAACTCATCGAGGCCTTCGTTTTGATAGGTTATGGCTCCCGTAACTCTAAAAGAGCCAGAAGTTATGGCCGTCCGAATAATCGATATCTACAGGGTGCAACATCCACGGTGCAAGGTGCAACATCCGTCCGAAATGGCGAAACAGTGCCGTACGACTTTTAGAAATGCATGCATGAGTTTGAAACGGAGCAGTACCATGGTGCACCACTCTCCAGCGATGGGAAGTCGAAGACGGGCCACGGTAATCCCGTTTTACCGTAAAATCCACGTGTCGAAAAAACGAAGGGTAAAAAACTTACGACACCCGATTGAGATTCGGGTTGTCCTTTTGGGGCATTAATCTATCCGTTGATGCCTGAAAGCTATCAAAGTCATAGCACTCGTTGAGGCCTTCATTTTGACAGGTTATGGCTCCCGTAACTCTAAACGAGCCAAAAGTTATGGCCGTCCGAATAATTGATATCTACAGGGTGCAACATCCACGGTGCAAGGTGCAACATCCGTCCGAAATGGCGAAACAGTGCCGTACGACTTTTAGAAACGTGTGCATTGATTTGAAACGGAACAGTACCATGGTGCACCACTCTCCAGCGATGGGAAGTCGAAGACGGGCCAAGGTAATCCCGTTTTACCGTAAAAATCCACGTGTCGAAAAAACGAAGGGTAAAAAACTTACGAGACCCGATTGAGATTCGGGTTGTCCTTTTTGGGCATTAATACATCCGTTGACGGCTAAAAGCTGTCAAAGCCGTAGAACTCATCGAGGCCTTCGTTTTGACAGGGTATGTCTCCCGTAACTCTAAACGAGCCAGAAGTTATGGCCGTCCGAATAATCGATATCTACAGGGTGCAACATCCACGGTGCAAGGTGCAACATCCATCTGAAATGGCGAAACAGTGCCGTACGAATTTTAGAAATGCGTGCATGGATTTGAAACGGAACACTACCATGGTGCACCACTCACCAGCGATGGGAAGTCGAAGACGGGCCACGGTAATCCCGTTTTACCGTAAAACTCCACGTGTCGAAAAATTGAACGGTAAAAAACTTACGAGACCCGATTGAGATTCGGGTTGTCCTTTTGGGAATTAATCTATCCGTTGACGGCTAAAAGCTGTCAAAGCCGTAGAACTCATCGAGGCCTTCATTTTGATAGGTTATGGCTCCCGTAACTCTAAACGAGCGAGAAGTTATGGCCGTCCGACTAATCGATATCTACAGGGTGCAACATCCACGGTGCAAGGTGCAACATCCGTCTGAAATGGCGAAACAGTGCCGTACGACTTTTACAAATGCGTGCATGGATTTGAAATGGAACAGTTCCATGGTACACCACTCTCCAGTGATGGTAAGTCGAAGATGGGCCACGGTAATCCCGTTTTACCGTAAAAATCCACGTGTCGAAAAAACGAAGGGTTAAAAACTTACGAGACCCGATTGAGATTCGGGTTGTCCTTTTTGGGCATTAATCTATCTGTTGACGTCTGAAAGTAGTCAAAGCCGTAAAAGTCATCGAGGCCTTCGTTTTGACAGGTTATGGCTCCCGTAACTCTAAACGAGCTAGAAGTTATGGCCGTTTGAATAATCGATATCTACAGGGTGCAACATCCACGGTGCAAGGTGCAACATCCGTCCGAAATGGTGAAACAGTGTCGTACGACCTTTATAAATGCGTGCATGGATTTGAAACGGAACACTACCATGGTGCACCACTCTCCAACGATGGGAAGTCGAAGACGGGCCACGGTAATCGCGTTTTACCGTAAAAATCCACGTGTCAAAAAAATGAAGGGTAAAAAACTTACGAGACCCGATTGAGATTCGGGTTGTCCTTTTTGGGCATTAAACTATCCGCTGATGGCTGAAAGCTGTCAAAGCCGTAGAACTCATCGAGGCCTTCATTTTGAAAGGTTATGGCTCCCGTAACTATAAACGAGCCAGAAGTTATGGCCGTCCGAATAATCGATATCTACAGGGTGCAACATCCACGGTGCAAGGTGCAACATCCGTCCGAAATGGCGAAACAGTGCCGTACGACTTTTAGAAATGTGTGCATGGATTTGAAATGGAACAGTACCATGGTGCACCACTCTCCAGCGATGGGAAGTCGAAGACGGGCCACGGTAATCCCGTTTTACCATAAAAATCCACGTGTCGAAAAAATGAAGGGTTAAAAACTTACGAGACCCGATTGAGATTCGGGTTGTCCTTTTTGGGCATTAATCTGTCCGTTGACGGCTGAAAGCAGTCAAATCCGTAGAACTCATCGAGGCCTTCGTTTTGACAGGTTATGGCTCCCGTAACTCTAAACGAGCCATAAGTTATGGCCGTTTGAATAATCGATATCTACAGGGTGCAACATCCACCGTGCAAGGTGCAACATCCGTCCGAAATGGCGAAACAGCGCCGTACGACTTTTAGAAATGCGTGCATGGATTTGAAATGGAACACTACCATGGTGCACCACTCTCCAGCGATGGGAAGTCGAAGACGGGCCACGGTAATTCCGTTTTACCGTAAAAATCCACATGTCGAAAAAATGAAGGGTAAAAAACTTCCGAGACCCGATTGAGATTCGGGTTGTCCTTTTTGGGCATTAATCTATCCGTTGACTGCTGAAAGCTATCAAAACCGTAGAACTCATCGAGGCCTTCGTTTTGACAGGTTATGGCTCCCGTAACTCTAAACGAACTAGAAGTTATGGCCGTTTAAATAATCAATATCTACAGGGTGCAACATCCACGGTGCAAGGTGCAACATCCACGGTGCAAGGTGCAACATCCGTCCGAAATGGTGAAACAGTGCCGTACGACTTTTAGAAATGCGTGCATGGATTTGAAATAGAACAGTACCATGGTGCACCACTCTCCAGCGATGGAAAGTCGAAGACGGGCCATGGTAATCCCGTTTTACCGTAAAAATCCACGTGTCGAAAAAACGAAGGGTAAAAAACTTACGAGACCTGATTGAGATTCGGGTTGTCCTTTTTGGGCATTAATCTATCCGTTTACGGATGAAAGCTGTCAGAGCCATAGAACTCATCGAGGCCTTCGTTCCGACAGTTTATGGCTACCGTAACTCTAAACGAGCCAGAAATTATGGCCGTCCGAATAATCGATATCTACAGGGTGCAACATCCACCCGAAATGGCGAAACAGTGTTGTACGACTTTTAGAAATGCGTGCATGGATTTGAAACGGAACAGTACAATGGTGCACCACTCTCCGGCGATGGGAAGTCGAAGACGGGCCATGATAATCCTGTTTTACCGTGAAAATCCACGTGTCGAAAAAACGAAGGGTAAAAAACTTACGAGACCCGATTGAGATTCGGGTTGTCCTTTTTGGGCATTAATCTATCCGTTGACGGCTGAAAGCAATCAAAGCCGTAAAACTCATCGAGGCCTTCGTTTTGACAGGTTATGGCTCCCGTAACTCTAAACGAGCCGGAAGTTATGGCCGTTTGAATAATCGATATCTACAGGGTGCAACATCCACGGTGCAAGGTGCAACATCCGTCCGAAATGGTGAAACGGTGCCGTACGACTATTAGAAATGCATGCATGAGTTTGAAACGGAGCAGTACCATGGTGCACCACTCTCCAGCGATGGGAAGTCGAAGACGGGCCACGTTAATCCCGCTTTATCGTAAAAATCCACGCGTCGAAAAAATGAAGGTTAAAAAACTTACGAGACTCGATTGAGATTCGGGTTGTCCTTTTTGGGCATTAATCTATCCGTTGACAGCTGAAAGCTGTCAAAGCCGTAGAACTCATCGAGGCCTTCGTTTTGATAGGTTATGGCTCCCGTAACTCTAAAAGAGCCAGAAGTTATGGCCGTCCGAATAATCGATATCTACAGAGTGCAACATCCACGGTGCAAGGTGCAACATCCGTCCGAAATGGCGAAACAGTGTGGTACGACTTTTAGAAATGCGTGCATGGATTTGAAACGAAACACTACCATGGTGCACCACTCTCCAGCGATGGAAAGTCGAAGACGGGCCACGGTAATCCCGTTTTACCGTAAAAATCCACGTGTCCAAAAAACGAAGGGTAAAAAACTTACGAGACACGATTGAGATTCGGGTTGTCCTTTTTGGGCATTAATCTATCCATTGACGGC
Organism: Allium cepa; assembly: GCA_030765085.1. Taxonomy (NCBI): domain Eukaryota; kingdom Viridiplantae; phylum Streptophyta; class Magnoliopsida; order Asparagales; family Amaryllidaceae; genus Allium; species Allium cepa. The sequence continues at coordinate 251,062,052 of CM060930.1, forward strand.
TGAAAGCTGTCAAAGCTGTAGAACTCATCGAGGCCTTCGTTTTGACAGGTTATGTCTCCCGTAACTCTAAACGAGCCAGAAGTTATGGCCGTCCGAATAATCGATATCTACATGGTGCAACATCCACGGTGCAAGGTGCAACATCCGTCTGAAATGGCGAAACAGCGCCGTTCGACTTTTAGAAATGCGTGCATGAATTTGAAATGGAACATTACCATGATGCACCACTCTCCAGCGATGGTAAGTCGAAGACGGGCCACGGAAATCCCGTTTTACCGTAAAAATCCACGTGTCGAAAAAACGAAGGGTTAAAAACTTACGAGACCCTATTGAGATTCGGGTTGTCCTTTTTGGGCATTAATCTATCCGTTGACGGCTGACAGCAATCAAAGCCGTAGAACTCATCGAGGCCTTCGTTTTCACAGGTTATGGATCCCGTAACTCTGAACGAGCTAGAAGTTATGGCCGTTTAAATAATCGATATCTATAGGGTGCAACATCCACGGTGCAATGTGCAACATCCGTCCGAAAGGGTGAAATAGTGTCGTACGACTTTGAGAAATGCGCGCATGGATTTGAAATGGAACACTACCATGGTGCGCCACTCTCCAGCGATGGGAAGTCGAAGACGGCCCATGGTAATCCCATTTTACCGTAAAAATCCACGTGTCGAAAAAACGAAGGGTAAAAAACTTACGAGACCCGATTGAGATGCGGGTTGTCCTTTTTGCGCATTAATCTATCCGTTGACGGCTGAAAGCTGTCAAAGCCGTATAACTCATCGAGGCCTTCGTTTTGACAGGTTATGGCTCCCGTAACTCTAGACGAGCCTGAAGTTATGGCCGTTTGAATAATCGATATCTACAGGGTGCAACATCCACGGTGCAAGGTGCAACATCCGTCCGAAATGGCGAAACAGTGCCGTACGACTTTTAGAAATGCGTGCATGGATTTGAAACGGTACACTACCGTGGTGCACCACTCTCCAGCGATGGGAAGTCGAAGACGGGCCACGGTAATCCCGTTTTATTGTAAAAATCCATGTGTCGAAAAAATGAAGGGTAAAACACTTACGAGACCCGATTGAGATTCGTGTTGTCCTTTTTGGGCATTAATTTATCCGTTGACGGCTGAAAGCTGTCAAACCCGTAGAACTCATCGAGGCCTTCGTTTTGACAAGTTATGGCTCCCGTAAATCTAAACGATCCAGAAGTTATGGCCGTTTGAATAATCGATATCTACAGGGTGCAGCATCCACGGTGCAAGGTGCAACATCCGTCCGAAATGGTGAAACAGTGTCGTACGACTTTTAGTAATGTGTGCATGGATTTGAAACGGAACACTACCATGGTGCACCACTCTCCAGCGATGGGAAGTCGAAGACGGGCCACGGTAATCCCGTTTTACCGTAAAAATCCACGTGTCGAAAAAGCGAAGGGTAAAAAACTTACGAGACCCGATTGAGATTCGGGTTGTACTTTTTGGGCATAAATATATCCGTTGACGGCTAAAAGTGGTCAAAACTGTAGAACTCATCGAGGCCTTCGTTTTGACAGCTTATGGCTCCCGTAACTCTAAACGAGCCAGAAGTTATGGCCGTCCGAATAATCGATATCTATAGGGTGCAACATCCACGGTGCAAGGTGCAACATCCGTCCGAAATGGCGAAACATTGCCGTACGACTTTCAGAAATGCGTGCATGGATTTGAAACGGAACAGTACCATGGTGCACCACTCTCCAGCGATGGGAAGTCGAAGACGGGCCACCGTAATCCCGTTTTACCGTAAAAATCCACGTGTCGAAAAAACGAAGGGTAAAAAACTTACGAGACCCGATTGAGATTCGGGTTGTCCTTTTTGGGCATTAATATATCTGTTGACGGCTGAAAGCTGTCAAAGCCGTAGAACTCATCGTGACCTTTGTTTTGACAGGTTATGGCTCCCGTAACTCTAAACGAGCCAGAAGTTATGGCCGTCCGAATAATCGATATCTACAGGGTGCAACATCCACGGTGCATGGTGCAACATCCGTCCGAAATGGCGAAACAGTGCCGTACGACTTTTAGAAATGCGTGCATGGATTTGAAACGGAACAGTACCATGGTGCACCACTCTCCAGCGATGGTAAATCGAAGGCCAGCCACGGTAATCCTGTTTTACCGTAAAAATCCACGTGTCCAAAAAACGAAGGGTAAAATACTTACGAGACCCGATTGAGATTCGGGTTGTCCTTTTTGGGTATTAATCTATCCGTTGACGGCTGAAATCCGTCAAAGCCGTAGAACTCATTGAGGCCTTTGTTTTGACAGGTTATGGCTCCCGTAACTCTAAACGAGTCAGAAGTTATGGTCGTCCGAATAATCGATATCTACAGGATGCAACATCCACGGTGCAAGGTGCAACATCCGTCCGAAAATGGCAAAACAACGCCGTACGAATTTTAGAAATGCGTGCATGGATTTGAAATGGAACACTACCATGGTGCACCACTCTCCAGCGATGGAAAGTCGAAGACAGGCCACGGTAATCCCGTTTTACCGTAAAAATCCACGTGTCGAAAAAATGAAGGGTAAAAAAATTACGAGACCCGATTGAGATTCGTGTTGTCCTTTTTGGGAATTAATCCATCCGTTGATGGCTGAAAGCTGTCAAAGCCGTAGAACTCATCGAGGCCTTCATTTTGACGAGTTATGGCTCCCGTAAATCTAAACGAGACAGAAGTTATGGCCGTCCGAATAATCGATATCTACAGGGTGCAACATCCACGGTGCAAGGTGCAACATCCGTCCGAAATGGCGAAACAGTGCCGTACGGCTTTTAGAAATGCGTGCATGGATTTCAAATAGAACAGTACCATGGTGCACCACTCTCCAGCAATGGTAAATCGAAGACCAGCCACCGTAATCCCGTTTTACCGTAAAAATCCACGTGTCGAAAAAACGAAGGGTTAAAAACTTACGAGACCCGATCCAAATTCGGGCTGTCCTTTTTGGGAATCAATCTATCCGTTGACAGCTGAAGGCTTTCAAAGCCGTAGAACTCATCAAGGCCTTTGTTTTGACAGGTTATGACTCCCGTAACTCTAAACGAGCCAGAAGTTATGGTCGTTTGAATAATCGATATCTACTGGGTGTAACATCCACGGTGCAAGGTGCAACATCCGTCCGAAATGGAGAAACAGTGTCGTATGACTTTTAGAAATGCGTGCATGGATTTGAGACGGAACACTACCATGGTGCACCACTCTCCAGCGATGGGAAGTCGAAGACGGGCCACGATAATCCCGTTTTACCGTAAAAATCCACGTGTCGAAAAAATTAAGGCTAAAAAACTTACGAGACCCGATTGAGATTCGGGTTGTCCTTTTTGGGCATTAATCTATCCGTTGAAGGCTGAAAGCTATCAAAGCCGTAAAACTCATCGAGGCCTTCATTTTGAAAGGTTATGCATCCCGTAACTCTAAACGAGCCAAAAGTAATGACCGTCCGAATAATCGATATCTACAGGGTGCAACATCCACGGTGCAAGGTGCAACATCCGTCCGAAATGGCGAAACAGTGCCGTACGACTTTTAGAAATACGTGCATGGATTTGAAATGGAACAGTACCATGGTGCACCACTCTCCAGCGATGGTAAATCGAAGATTAGCCACCGTAATCCCGTTTTACCGTAAAAATCCACGTGTCGAAAAAACGAAGGGTTAAAAACTTAAGAGACCGATTGAGATTTGGGTTATCCTTGTTGGGCATTAATCTATCTGTGACGGCTGAAAGCTATCAAAGCCGTAGAACTCATCGAGGCCTTCGTTTTGATAGGTTATGGCTCCCGTAACTCTAAACGAGCCAGAAGTTATGGCCGTTTGAATAATCGATATCTACAGGGTGCAGCATCCACGGTGCAAGGTGCAACATCCGTCCGAAATGGCGAAACAGTGCCGTACGACTTTTAGAAATGCGTGCATGGATTTGAAATGGAACACTACCATGGTGCACCACTCTCGAGCGATGGGAAGTCGAAGACGGGCCACAGTAATCCCGTTTTACCGTAAAAATCCACGTGTCGAAAAAACGAAGGGTAAAAAACTTACGAGGCCCGATTGAGATTCGGGTTGTCCTTTTTGGGCATTAACCTATCCGTTGATGGCTGAAAGCTGTCAAAGCCGTAGAACTCATCGAGGCCTTCGTTTTGACAGGTTATGGCTCCCGTAACTCTAAATGAGCCAGAAGTTATGGCCGTCCGAATAATCGATATCTACAGGGTGCAACATCCACTGTGCAAGGTGCAACATCCGTCCGAAATGGCGAAACAGTGTCGTACGACTTTTAGAAATGCGTGCATGGATTTGAAACAGAACAGTACCTTGGTGCACCACTCTTCAGCGATGGTAAATCGAAGACCAGCCACCGTAATCCCGTTTTACCATAAAAATCCACGTGTCGAAAAAACGAAGGGTTAAAAACATACGAGACCCGATTGAGGTTCGGGTTGTCCTTTTTGGGCATTAATCTATCCGTTGACGGCTGGAAGCTATCAAAGCCGTAGAACTCATCGAGGCCTTCATTTTGACAGGTTATGGCTCCCGTAACTCTAAACGAGCCAAAAGTTATGGCCGTTTGAATAATCGATATCTACTGGGTGCAACATCCACGGTGCAAGGTGCAACATCCGTCCGAAATGGTGAAACAGTGTCGTACAACTTTTAGAAATGCGTGCATGGAATTGAAACGGAATAGTACCATGATGCACCACTCTCCAGCAATGGGAAGTCGAAGACGGGCCATGGTAATCCCGTTTTACCGTAAAAATCCACGTGCCGAAAAAACGAAGGGTAAAAAACTTACGAGACTCGATTGAGATTCGGGTTGTCCTTTTTGGGCATTAATCTATACGTTGACGGCTGAAAGATGTCAATGCCCTAGAACTCATCGAGGCCTTCGTTTTGACAGGTTATGGCACCCGTAACTCTAAACGAGCCAGAAGTTATGGCCGTCCGAATAATCGATATCTACAGGGTGCAACATCCACGGTGCAAGGTGCAACATCCGTTCGAAATGGCGAAACAGTGTCGTACGACTTTTAGAAATGTGTGCATGGATTTGAAATGGAACAATACCATGGTGCACCACTCTCCAGCGATGATAAATCGAAGACCAGCCACCGTAATCCCGTTTTACCGTAAAAATCCACGTGTCGAAAAAACGAAGGGTTAAAAACTTACGAGACCCGATTGAGATTCTGGTTGTCCTTTTTGGGCATTAATCTATCCGTTGACAGCTGAAAGCTGTCAAAGCCGTAGAACTCATCGAGGCCTTCGTTTTGACGGGTTATTGCTCCCGTAACTCTAAACGATCTAGAAGTTATGGCCGTCCGAATAATCGATATCTACAGGGTGCAACATCCACGGTGCAAGGTGCAACATCCGTCCGAAATGGCGAAACAGTGCCGTACGACTTTTAGAAATGCGTGAATGGATTTGAAACGGAATAGTACCATGGTGCACCACTCTTCAGCGATGGTAAATTGAAGGCCAGCCACGGTAATCCCGTTTTAACGTAAAAATCCACGTGTCGAAAAAACGAAGGGTTAAAAACTTACGAGACCCGATTGAGATTCGGGTTGTCCTTTTTGGGCATTAATATATCCGTTGACAGATGAAAGCTATCAAAGCCGTAGAACTCATCGAGTCCTTCGTTTTGACAGGTTATGGCTCCCGTAACTCTAAACGAGCCAGAAGTTATGGCCGTTTGAATAATCGATATCTACAGGGTGCAACATCCACGGTGCAAGGTGCAACAACTGTCCGAAATGATGAAACAGTGCCGTACGACTTTTAAAAATGCGTGCATGGATTTGAAACGTAATAGTACCATGGTGCACCACTCTCCAGCAATGGGAAGTCGAAGACGGGCCACGGTAATCCCGTTTTACCGCAAAAATCCACGTGTCGAAAAAATGAAGGGTAAAAAACTTACGAGACCCGATTGAGATTCGGGTTGTCCTTTTTGGGCATTAGTCTATCCGTTGACGGCTGAAAGCTATCAAAGCCGTAGAACACATCGAGGCCTTCGTTTTGACAGGTTATGGCTCCCGTAACTCTAAACGAGCCAGAAGTTATGGCCGTTTGAATAATCGATATCTACAAGTTGCAACATCCACGGTGCAAGGTGCATCATCCGTCCGAAATGGCAAAACAGTGCCGTACGACTCTTAGAAATACGTGCATGGATTTGAAACGGAACACTACTATGGTGCACCACTCTCCAGCGATGGAAAGTCGAAGACGGGCCACGGTAATCCCGTTTTACCGTAAAAATCCACGTGTTAAAAAATTAAGGGTAAAAAACTTACGAGACCCGATTGAGATTCGGGTTGTCCTTTTTGGGCATTAATCTATCCGTTGACGGCTGAAATCTGTCAAAGCCGTAGAACTCATCGAGGCCTTCATTTTGAAAGGTTATGGCTCCCGTAACTCTAAACAAGCCAGAAGTTATGGCCGTCCGAATAATCGATATCTATAGGTTGCAACATCCACGGTGCAAGGTGCAACATCCGTCCGAAATGGCGAAACAGTGTCGTACGACTTTTAAAAATGCGTGCATGGATTTGAAACAGAACAGTACCACGGTGCACCACTCTCCAACGATGGTAAATCAAAGACCAGCTACCGTAATCCCGCTTTACCGTAAAAATCCACGTGTCGAAAAAACAAAGGGTTAAAAACTTACGAGACCCGATTGAGATTCGGGTTGTCCTTTTTGGGCATTAATCTATCCGTTGACAGCTAAAAGCTGTCAAAGCCGTAGAAATCATCGAGGCCTTCGTTTTGATAGGTTATGGCTCCCGTAACTCTAAACGAGCCAGAAGTTATGGCCGTTTGAATAATCGATATCTATAGTGTGCAACATCCACGGTGCAAGGTGCAACATCCGTCCGAAATGGTGAAACAGTGCCGTACGACTTTTAGAAATGCGTGCATGGATTTGAAACGGAACAATACCATGGTGCACCACTCTCCAGCGATGGTAAATCGAAGGCCAGCCACAGGTAATCCTGATTTACCGTAAAAATCCACGTGCCGAAAAAACGAAGTGTAAAAAACCTACGAGACCCGATTGAGATTCGGGTAGTCCTTTTTGGGCATTAATCTATGCGTTGACGGCTGAAAGCTATCAAAGCCATAGAACTCATCGAGGCCTTCGATTTGACAGGTTATGGCTCCCGTAACTCTAAACGAGCCAGAAGTTATGGCCGTCCGAATAATCGATATCTATAGGGTGCAACATCCACGGTGCAAGGTGCAACATCCGTCCGAAATGGCGAAACAGTGCCGTACGACTTTTAGAAATGCGTGCATGGATTTGGAATGGAACAGTACCATGGTGCACCACTCTCCAGCGATGGTAAATCGAAGGCCAGCCACTGTAATCCTGTTTTACCGTAAAAATCCACGTGTCGAAAAAACGAAGGGTAAAAAACTTACGAGACCCGATTGAGATTCGGGTTGTCCTTTTTGGTCATTAATCTATCCGTTGACAGCTGTCAAAGCCGTAGAACTCATCGAGGCCTTCATTTTGACAGGTTATGGCTTCCATAACTCTAAACGAGCCAGAAGTTAAGGCCGTCCGAATAATCGATATAGCTACAGGGTGTAACATCCACGGTGCAAGGTGCAATATCCGTCCGAAATGGTGAAACAGTGTCGTACGACTTTTAGAAATGCGTGCATGGATTTGAAACGGAACACTACTGTGGTGCACCACTCTCCAGCGATGGAAAGTCGAAGACGGGCCACGGTAATCCGGTTTTACCGTAAAAATCCACGTGTCGAAAAAACGAAGGGTAAAAAACTTACGTGACCCGATTGAGATTCGGGTTGTCCTTTTTGGGCATTAATCTATCTATTGACGGCTAAAAGCTATCAAATCCGTAGAACTCATCGAGGCCTTCGTTTTGACAGGTTATGGCTCCCGTAACTCTAAACGAGCCAGAAGTTATGGCCGTCCGGATAATCGATATCTACAGGGTGCAACATCCACGGTGCAAGGTGCAACATCCGTTCGAAATGGCGAAACAGTGCCGTACGACTTTTAGAAATGCGTGCATGGATTTGAAACGGAACAGTACCATGGTGCACCACTGTCCAGCGATGGGAAGTCGAAGACGGGCCACGGTAATCCCGTTTTACCGTAAAAATCCACGTGTCGAAAAAACGAAGGGTAAAAAACTTACGAGACCCGATTGAGATTCGGGGGGTCCTTTTTGGACATTAATCTATGCGTTGACGACTAAAAGCTGTCAAAGCCGTAGAACTCATTGAGGCCTTCGTTTTGACATGTTATGGCTCCCGTAACTCTAAATGAGCCAGAAGTTGTGGCCGTTCGAATAATCGATATCTACAGGGTGCAACATCCACAGTGCAAGGTGCAACATCCGTCCGAAATGGCGAAACAGTGCCGTACGACTTTTAGAAATGCGTGCATTGATTTGAAACAGAACAGTACCTTGGTGCACCACTCTCCAGCGATGGTAAATCGAAGGCCAGCCACTGTAATCCTGTTTTACCGTAAAAATCCACGTGTCGAAAAAACGAAGGGTAAAAAACTTACGAGACCCGATTGAGATTCGGGTTGTCCTTTTTGGGCATTAGTCTATCCGTTGACGGATGAAAGCTGTCAAAGCCGTAGAACTCATCGAGGCCTTCATTTTGACAGGTTATGGCTCCCGTAACTCTAAACGAGCCAGAAGTTATGGTCGTCTGAATAATCGATATCTACAGGGTGCAACATCCACGGTGCAAGGAGCAACATCCGTCCGAAATGGCGACACAGTGCCGTACGACTTTTAGAAATGCGTGCATGGATTTGAAACGGAACAGTACCATGGTGCACCACTCTCCAGCGATGGTAAATCGAAGACCAGCCACCGTAATCCCGTTTTACCGTAAAAATCCACGTGTCGAAAAAACGAAGGGTTAAAAACTTACGAACCCGATTGAGATTCGGGTTGTCCTTCTTGGGCATTAATCTATCCGTTGACGGCTGAAAGCATTCAAAGTCGTAGAACTCATCGAGGCCTTCGTTTTGACAGGTTATGGCTCCCGTAACTCTAAACGAGCCAGAAGTTATGGCCGTTTGAATAATCGATATCTACAGGGTGCAACATCCACGGTGCAAGGTGCAACATCCATCCGAAATGGCAAAACAGTGCCGTACGACTCTTAGAAATGCGTGCATGGATTTGAAACGGAACACTACTATGGTGCACCACTCTCCAGCGATGGAAAGTCGAAGACGGGCCACGGTAATCCCGTTTTACCGTAAAAATCCACGTGTCGAAAAAATGAAGGGTAAAAAACTTACGAGACCCGATTGAGATTCGGGTTGTCCTTTTTGGGCATTAATCTATCCGTTGACGGCTGAAATCTGTCAAAGCCGTAGAACTCATCGAGGCCTTCATTTTGAAAGGTTATGGCTCCCGTAATTCTAAACAAGCCAGAAGTTATGGCCGTCCGAATAATCGATATCTATAGGTTGTAACATCCACGGTGCAAGGTGCAACATCCGTCCAAAATGGCGAAACAGTGCCGTACGACTTTTAGAAATGCGTGCATGGATTTGAAACAGAACAGTACCATGGTGCACCACTCTCCAGCGATGGTAAATCAAAGACCAGCTACCGTAATCCCGCTTTACCGTAAAAATCCACGTGTCGAAAAAACAAAGGGTTAAAAACATACGAGACCCGATTGAGATTCGGGTTGTCCTTTTTGGGCATTAATCTATCCGTTGACAGCTAAAAGCTGTCAAAGCCGTAGAAATCATCGAGGCCTTCGTTTTGACAGGTTATGGCTCCCGTAACTCTAAGCGAGCCAGAAGTTATGGCCGTTTGAATAATCGATATCTATAGTGTGCAACATCCACGGTGCAAGGTGCAACATCCGTCCGAAATGGTGAAACAGTGCCGTACGACTTTTAGAAATGCGTGCATGGATTTCAAACGGAACATTACCATGGTGCACCACTCTCCAGCGATGGAAAATCGAAGGCCAGCCACAGGTAATCCTGATTTACCGTAAAAATCCACGTGCCGAAAAAACGAAGGGTAAAAAACCTACGAGACCCGATTGAGATTCGGGTAGTCCTTTTTGGGCATTAGTCTATCCGTTGACGGCTGAAAGCTATCAAAGCCGTAGAACTCATCGAGGCCTTCGTTTTGACAGGTTATGACTCCCGTAACTCTAAACGAGCAAGAAGTTATGGCCGTTTGAATAATCGATATCTATAGTGTGCAACATCCACGGTGCAAGGTGCAACATCCGTCCGAAATGGTGAAACAGTGCCGTACGACTTTTAGAAATGCGTGCATGGATTTGAAACAGAACATTACCCTGGTGCACCACTCTCCAGCGATGGTAAATCGAAGGCCAGCCACAGGTAATCCTGATTTACCGTAAAAATCCACGTGCCGAAAAAACGAAGTGTAAAAAACCTACGAGACCCGATTGAGATTCGGGTAGTCCTTTTTGGGCATTAATCTATTCGTTGACAGCTGAAAGCTATCAAAGCCGTAGAACTCATCGAGGCCTTCGATTTGACAGGTTATGGCTCCCGTAACTCTAAACGAGCCAGAAGTTATGGCCGTCCGAATAATCGATATCTACAGGGTGCAACATCCACGGTGCAAGGTGCAACATCCGTCCGAAATGGCGAAACAGTGCCGTACGACTTTTAGAAATGCGTGCATGGATTTGGAATGGAATAGTACCATGGTGCACCACTCTCCAGTGATGGTAAATCGAAGGCTAGCCACTGTAATCCTGTTTTACCGTAAAAATCCACGTGTCGAAAAAACGAAGGGTAAAAAACTTACGAGACCCGATTGAGATTCGGGTTGTCCTTTTTGGGCATTAATCTATCCGTTGACAGTTGTCAAAGCCGTAGAACTCATCGAGGCCTTCGTTTTGACAGGTTATGGCTTCCATAACTCTATACGAGCCAGAAGTTATGGCCGTCCGAATAATCGATATAGCTACAGGGTGTAACATCCACGGTGCAAGGTGCAATATCCGTCCGAAATGGTGAAACAGTGTCGTACGACTTTTAGAAATGCGTTCATGGATTTGAAACGGAACACTACCGTGGTGCACCACTCTCCAGCGATGGAAAGTCGAAGACGGGCCACGGTAATCCGGTTTTACCGTAAAAATCCACGTGTCGAAAAAACGAAGGGTAAAAAACTTACGTGACCCGATTGAGATTCGGGTTGCCCTTTTTGGGCATTAATCTATCTATTGAGGGCTAAAAGCTATCAAATCCGTAGAACTCATCGAGGCCTTCGTTTTGACAGGTTATGGCTCCCGTAACTCTAAACGAGCCAGAAGTTATGGCCGTCCGAATAATCGATATCTACTGGGTGCAACATCCACGGTGCAAGGTGCAACATCCGTTCGAAATGGCGAAACAGTGCCGTACGACTTTTAGAAATGCGTGCATGGATTTGAAACGGAACAGTACCATGGTGCACCACTCTCCAGCGATGGGAAGTCGAAGACGGGCCACGGTAATCCCGTTTTACCGTAAAAATCCACGTGTCGAAAAAACGAAGGGTAAAAAACTTACGAAACCCGATTGAGATTCGGGTGGTCGTTTTTGGACATTAGTTTATGCGTTGACGACTAAAAGCTGTCAAAGCCGTAGAACTCATCGAGGCCTTCGTTTTGACAGGTTATGCCTCCCGTAACTCTAAACGAGCCAGAAGTTGTGGCCGTCCGAATAATCGATATCTACAGGGTGCAACATCCACAGTGCAAGGTGCAACATCCGTCATAAATGGCAAAACAGTGCCGTACGACTTTTAGAAATGCGTGCATAGATTTGAAACAGAACAGTACCTTGGTGCACCACTCTCCAGCGATGGTAAATCGAAGGCCAGCCACTGTAATCCTGTTTTACCGTAAAAATCCACGTGTCGAAAAAACGAAGGGTAAAAAACTTACAAGACCCGATTGAGATTCGGGTTGTCCTTTTTGGGCATTAATTTATCCGTTGACGACTGAAAGCTATCAAAGCCGTAGAACTCATCGAGGCCTTCATTTTGACAGGTTATGGCTACCGTAACTCTAAACGAGCAAGAAGTTATGGCCGTTTGAATAATCGATATCTACAGGGTGCAACATCCACGATGCAAAGTGCAACATCCGTCCGAAATGGTGAAACAGTGCCGTACGACTTTTAGAAATACGTGCATGGATTTGAAACGGAACAGTAACATGGTGCACCACTCTCCAACGATGGGAAGTCGAAGACGGGCCATGGTAATCCCGTTTTACCGTAAAAATCCACGTGTCGAAAAAACGAAGGTTAAAAAACTCACGAGAGCCGATTGAGATTCGGGTTGTCCTTTTTGGGCATTAATCTGTCCATTGACGGCTGAAAGCTGTCAAAGCCGTAGAACTCATCGAGGCCTTCGTGTTGACAGGTTATGGCTCGCATAACTCTAAACGAGCCAGAAGTTATGGCCGTCCGAATAATCGATATCTAGAGGGTGCAACATCCACGGTGCAAGGTGCAACATCCGTCCGAAATGGCGAAACAGTGTCGTACGACTTTTAGAAATACGTACATGGATTTGAAACAGAACAGTACCATGGTGCACCACTCTCCAGCGATGGTAAATCGAAGGCCAGCCACTGTAATCCTGTTTTACCGTAAAAATCCACGTGTCGAAAAAACGAAGGGTAAAAAACTTACGAGACCCGATTGAGATTCGGGTTGTCCTTTTTGGGCATTAATCTATCCGTTGACGGCTGAAAGCTATCAAAGCCGTAGAACTTATCGAGGCCTTCGTTTTGACAGGTTATGGCTCCCGTACATCTAAACGAGCCAGAAGTCATGGCCGTTTGAATAATCGATATCTACAGGGTGCAACATCCACGGTGCAAGGTGCAACATCCGTCCGAAATGGCGAAACAGTGCCGTACAACCTTTAGAAATGCGTGCATGGATTTGAAACGGAACAGTACCATGGTGCACCACTCTCCAACGATGGGAAGTCGAAAACGGGCCTCGGTAATCTCGTTTTACCGTAAAAATCCACGTGTCGAAAAAACGAAGGGTAAAAAACTTACGAGACCCGATTGAGATTAGGGTTGTCCTTTTTGGGCATTAATCTATCCGTTGACGGCTGAAAGCTGTCAAAGCCGTAGAACTCATCGAGGCCTTCGTTTTGACAGGTTATGCCTCCCATAACTCTAAACGAGCCAGAAGTTATGGTCGTCCGAATAATCGATATCTACAGGGTGCAACATCCACGGTGCAAGGTGCAACATCCGTCCGAAATGGCGAAACAGTGCCGTACGACTTTTAGAAACGCGTGCATGGATTTGAAACGGAACAATACCATGGTGCACCACTCTCCAGCAATTGGAAGTCGAAGACGGGCCACGGTAATCCCGTTTTACCGTAAAAATCCACTTGTCGAAAAAACGAAGGGTAAAAAACTTACTAGACCCGATTGAGATTCGGGTTGTCCTTTTTGGGCATTAATCTATCCGTTGACGGCTGAAAGCCATCAATGCCGTAGAACTCATCAAGGCCTTCGTTTTGATAGGTTATGGCTCCCGTAACTTTGAACGAGCCAGAAGTTATGGCCGTGCGAATAATCGATATCTACAAGGTGCAACATCCACGGTGCAAGGTGCAACATCCGTCCGAAATGGCGAAACAGTGCCGCACGACTTTTAGAAATGCGTGCATGGATTTGAAACGGAACGGTACCATGGTGCACCACTATCCAGGGATGGTAAATCGAAGGCCAGCCACGGTAATCCTGTTTTACCGTAAAATTCCACGTGTCGAAAAAACGAAGGGCAAAAAACTTACGAGACCCGATTGAGATTCGGGTTGTCCTTTTTGGGCATTAATCTATTCGTTGACAGCAGAAAGCCGTCAAAACCGTAGAACTCATCGAGGCCTTCATTTTGACAGATTATGGCTTCCGTAACTCTAAACGAGCCAGAAGTTATGGCCGTCCGAATAATCGATATCTACAGGGTGCAACATCCACGGTGCAAGGTGCAACATCCGTCTGAAATTGAGAAACAGTGCCGTACGACTTTTAGAAATGCGTGCATGGATTTGAAACGGAACACTACCATGGTGCACCACTCTCCAGCGATGGGAAGTCGAAGACGGGCCACGGTAATCCCGTTTTACCGTAAAAATCCACGTGTCGAAAAAACGAAGGGTAAAAAACTTACGAGACCCGATTGAGATTCGGGTTGTCCTTTTTGGGCATTAATCTATCCGTTGACGGCTGAAAGCTGTCAAAGCCGTAGAACTCATCGAGGCCTTCGTTTTGACAGGTTATGGCTCCCGTAACTCTAAACGAGTCAGAAGTTATGGCCGTCCGAATAATCGATATCTACAGGGTGCAACATCCACGGTGCAAGGTGCAACATCCGTCCGAAATGGCGAAACAGTGCCGTACGACTTAGAAATGCGTGCAAGGATTGGAAACGGAACACTACCATGGTGCACCACTCTCCAGCGATGGGAAGTCGAATACGGGCCATGGTAATCCCGTTTTACCGTACAAACCACGTGTCTAAAAAACGAAGGGTAAAAAACTTACGAGATCCGATTGAGATTCGGGTTGTCCTTTTTGGGCATTAATCTATCCGTTGACGGCTGAAAGCAGTCAAAGCCGTAGAACTCATCAAGGCCTTCGTTTTGACAGGTTATGGCTCCCGTAACTCTAAACGAGCCAGAAGTTATGGCCGTCAGAATAATCGATATCTACAGGGTGCAACATCCACCGTGCAAGGTGCAACATCCGTCCGAAATGGCAAAACAGCGCCATACGACTTTTAGAAATGCGTGCATGGATTTGAAACGGAACACTACCATGGTGCACCACTCTCCAGCGATGGAAAGTCGAAGATGGGCCACGGTAATCTCATTTTACCGTAAAAATCCACGTGTCGAAAAAATGAAGGGTAAAAAACTTACGAAACCCGATTGAGATTCGGGTTGTCCTTTTTTGGCATTAATCAATCCGTTGACCGCTGAAAGTTGTCAAAGCCGTAGAACTCATCGAGGCCTTCATTTTGACAGGTTATGGCTCCCGTAACTTTAAACGAGCCAGAAGTTATGGACGTCCGAATAATCGATATCTACAGGGTGCAACATCCACGGTGCAAGGTGCAACATCCGTCCGAAATGGCGACACAGTGCCGTACGACTTTTAGAAATGCGTGCATGGATTTGAAATGGAACAGTACCATGGTGCACCACTCTCCAGCGATGGTAAATCGAAGACCAGCCATTGTAATCCCGTTTTACCGTAAAAATCCACGTGTCGAAAAAACGAAGGGTTAAAAACTTACGAGACCCGATTGAGATACGGGTTGTCCTTCTTGGGCATTAATCTATCCATTGACGGCTGAAAGCATTCAAAGCCGTAGAACTCATCGAGGCCTTCGTTTTGACAGGTTATGGCTCCCGTAACTCTAAACGAGCCAGAAGTTATGGCCGTTTGAATAATCGATATCTACAGGGTGCAACATCCACGGTGCAAGGTGCAACATCCGTCCGAAATGGAAAAACAGTGCCGTACGACTCTTAGAAATGCGTGCATGGATTTGAAACGGAACACTACCATGGTGCACCACTCTCTAGCGATGGGAAGTCGAAGACGGGCCACGGTAATCCCGTTTTACCGTAAAAATCCACATGTCGAAAAAACGAAGGGTAAAAAACTTACGTGACCCGATTGAGATTCGGGTTGTCCTTTTTGGGCATTAATCTATCTATTGACGGCTAAAAGCTATCAAATCCGTAGAACTCATCGAGGCCTTCGTTTTGACAGGTTATGGCTCCCGTAACTCTAAACGAGCCAGAAATTATGGCCGTTTGAATAATGGATATCTACAGGGTGCAACATCCACGGTGCAAGGTGCAACATCCGTCCGAAATGGAAAAACAGTGCCGTACGACTCTTATAAATGCGTGCATGGATTTGAAATGGAACACTACCGTGGTGCACCACTCTCCAGCGATGGGAAGTCGAAGACGGGCCAGGGTAATCCCGTTTTACCGTAAAAATCCACGTGTCGAAAAAACGAAGGGTAAAAAACTTACGTGACCCGATTAAGATTCGGGTTGTCCTTTTTGGGCATTAATCTATCTATTGACGGCTAAAAGCTATCAAATCCGTAGAACTCATCGAGGCCTTCGTTTTGACAGGTTATGGCTCCCGTAATTCTAAACGAGCCAGAAGTTATGGCCGTCCGAATAATCGATATCTACAGGGTGCAACATCCACGGTGCAAGGTGCAACATCCGTCCGAAATGGCGAAACAGTGCCGTACGACTTTTAGAAATGTGTGCATGGATTTGAAACGGAACAGTACCATGGTGCACCACTCTCCAGCGATGGGAAGTCGAAGACGGGCCACGGTAATCCCGTTATACCGTAAAAATCCACGTGTCGAAAAAACGAAGGGTAAAAAACTTACGAGACCCGATTGAGATTCGGGTGGTCCTTTTTGCACATTAATCTATGCGTTGACGACTAAAAGCTGTCGAAGCCGTAGAACTCAACGAGGTCTTCGTTTTGACAGGTTATGGCTCCCGTAACTCTAAACGAGCCAGAAGTTGTGGCCGTCCGAATAATCGATATCTACAGGGTGCAACATCCACAGTGCAAGGTGCAACATCCGTCCGAAATGGCGAAACAGTGCCGTACGACTTTTAGAAATGCGTGCATAGATTTGAAACAGAACAGTACCTTGGTGAACCACTCTCCAGCGATGGTAAATCGAAGGCCAGCCACTGTAATCATGTTTTACCGTAAAAATCCACGTGTCGAAAAAACGAAGGGTAAAAAACTTACGAGACCCGATTGAGATTCGGGTTGTCCTTTTTGGGCATTAATTTATCCGTTGACGGCTGAAATCTGTCAAAGCCGTAGAACTCATCGAGGCCTTCATTTTGACAGGTTATGGCTCCCGTAACTCTAAACGAGCCAGAAGTTATGGCCGTTTGAATAATCGATATCTACAGGGTGCAACATCCACGATGCAAGGTGCAACATCCGTCCGAAATGGTGAAACAGTGCCGTACGACTTTTAGAAATGCGTGCATGGATTTAAAACGGAACAGTAACATGGTGCACCACTCTCCAACAATGTAATATCGAAGACGGGCCACGGTAATCCCGTTTTACCGTAAAAATCCACGTGTCGAAAAACGAAGGTTAAAAAACTTACGAGAGCCGATTGAGATTCGGGTTGTCCTTTTTGGGCATTAATCTGTCCATTGACGGCTGAAAGCTGTCAAAGCCGTAGAACTCATCGAGACCTTCGTGTTGACAGGTTATGGCTCCCATAACTCTAAACGAGCCAGAAGTTATGGCCGTCCGAATAATTGATATCTACAGGGTGCAACATCCACGGTGCAAGGTGCAACATCCGTCCGAAATGGCGAAACAGTGTCGTACGACTTTTAGAAATGCGTGCATGGATTTGAAACAGAACAGTACCATGGTGCACCACTCTCCAGCGATGGTAAATCGAAGGCCAGCCACTGTAATCCTGTTTTACCGTAAAAATCCACGTGTCGAAAAAACGAAGGGTAAAAAACTTACGAGACCCGATTGAGATCCGGGTTGTCCTTTTTGGGCATTAATCTATCCGTTGACGGCTGAAAGCTATCAAAGCCGTAGAACTCATCGAGGCCTTCGTTTTGACAGGTTATGGCTCCCGTACCTTTAAACGAGCCAGAAGTTATGGCCGTTTGAATAATCGATATCTACAGGGTGCAACATCCACGGTGTAAGGTGCAACATCCGTCCGAAATGGCGAAACAGTGCCGTACGACCTTTAGAAATGCGTGCATGGATTTGAAACGGAACAGTACCATGGTGCACCACTCTCCAGCGATGGGAATTCGAAAACGGGCCCCGGTAATCTCGTTTTACCGTAAAAATCCACGTGTCGAAAAAACGAAGGGTAAAAAACTTACGAGACCCGACTGAGATTAGGGTTGTCTTTTTTGGGCATTAATCTATCCGTTGATGGCTAAAGCTGTCAAAGCCGTAGAACTCATCGAGGCCTTCATTTTGACAGATTATGGCTTCCGTAACTCTAAACGAGCCAGAAGTTATGGCCGTCCGAATAATCGATATCTACAGGGTGCAACATCCACGGTGCAAGGTGCAACATCCGTCTGAAATTGAGAAACAGTGCCGTACGACTTTTAGAAATGCGTGCATGGATTTGAAACGGAACACTACCATGGTGCACCACTCTCCAGCGATGGGAAGTCGAAGACGGGCCACGGTAATCCCGTTTTACCGTAAAAATCCACGTGTCGAAAAAACGAAGGGTAAAAAACTTACGAGACCCGATTGAGATTCGGGTTGTCCTTTTTGGGCATTAATCTATCCGTTGACGGCTGAAAGCTGTCAAAGCCGTAGAACTCATCGAGGCCTTCGTTTTGACAGGTTATGGCTCCCGTAACTCTAAACGAGTCAGAAGTTATGGCCGTCCGAATAATCGATATCTACAGGGTGCAACATCCACGGTGCAAGGTGCAACATCCGTCCGAAATGGCGAAACAGTGCCGTACGACTTAGAAATGCGTGCAAGGATTGGAAACGGAACACTACCATGGTGCACCACTCTCCAGCGATGGGAAGTCGAATACGGGCCATGGTAATCCCGTTTTACCGTACAAACCACGTGTCTAAAAAACGAAGGGTAAAAAACTTACGAGATCCGATTGAGATTCGGGTTGTCCTTTTTGGGCATTAATCTATCCGTTGATGGCTGAAAGCAGTCAAAGCCGTAGAACTCATCAAGGCCTTCGTTTTGACAGGTTATGGCTCCCGTAACTCTAAACGAGCCAGAAGTTATGGCCGTCAGAATAATCGATATCTACAGGGTGCAACATCCACCGTGCAAGGTGCAACATCCGTCCGAAATGGCAAAACAGCGCCATACGACTTTTAGAAATGCGTGCATGGATTTGAAACGGAACACTACCATGGTGCACCACTCTCCAGCGATGGAAAGTCGAAGATGGGCCACGGTAATCTCATTTTACCGTAAAAATCCACGTGTCGAAAAAATGAAGGGTAAAAAACTTACGAAACCCGATTGAGATTCGGGTTGTCCTTTTTTGGCATTAATCAATCCGTTGACCGCTGAAAGTTGTCAAAGCCGTAGAACTCATCGAGGCCTTCATTTTGACAGGTTATGGCTCCCGTAACTCTAAACGAGCCAGAAGTTATGGACGTCCGAATAATCGATATCTACAGGGTGCAACATCCACGGTGCAAGGTGCAACATCCGTCCGAAATGGCGACACAGTGCCGTACGACTTTTAGAAATGCGTGCATGGATTTGAAATGGAACAGTACCATGGTGCACCACTCTCCAGCGATGGTAAATCGAAGACCAGCCATTGTAATCCCGTTTTACCGTAAAAATCCACGTGTCGAAAAAACGAAGGGTTAAAAACTTACGAGACCCGATTGAGATACGGGTTGTCCTTCTTGGGCATTAATCTATCCATTGACGGCTGAAAGCATTCAAAGCCGTAGAACTCATCGAGGCCTTCGTTTTGACAGGTTATGGCTCCCGTAACTCTAAACGAGCCAGAAGTTATGGCCGTTTGAATAATCGATATCTACAGGGTGCAACATCCACGGTGCAAGGTGCAACATCCGTCCGAAATGGAAAAACAGTGCCGTACGACTCTTAGAAATGCGTGCATGGATTTGAAACGGAACACTACCATGGTGCACCACTCTCTAGCGATGGGAAGTCGAAGACGGGCCACGGTAATCCCGTTTTACCGTAAAAATCCACATGTCGAAAAAACGAAGGGTAAAAAACTTACGTGACCCGATTGAGATTCGGGTTGTCCTTTTTGGGCATTAATCTATCTATTGACGGCTAAAAGCTATCAAATCCGTAGAACTCATCGAGGCCTTCGTTTTGACAGGTTATGGCTCCCGTAACTCTAAACGAGCCAGAAGTTATGGCCGTTTGAATAATGGATATCTACAGGGTGCAACATCCACGGTGCAAGGTGCAACATCCGTCCGAAATGGAAAAACAGTGCCGTACGACTCTTATAAATGCGTGCATGGATTTGAAATGGAACACTACCGTGGTGCACCACTCTCCAGCGATGGGAAGTCGAAGACGGGCCAGGGTAATCCCGTTTTACCGTAAAAATCCACGTGTCGAAAAAACGAAGGGTAAAAAACTTACGTGACCCGATTAAGATTCGGGTTGTCCTTTTTGGGCATTAATCTATCTATTGACGGCTAAAAGCTATCAAATCCGTAGAACTCATCGAGGCCTTCGTTTTGACAGGTTATGGCTCCCGTAATTCTAAACGAGCCAGAAGTTATGGCCGTCCGAATAATCGATATCTACAGGGTGCAACATCCACGGTGCAAGGTGCAACATCCGTCCGAAATGGCGAAACAGTGCCGTACGACTTTTAGAAATGTGTGCATGGATTTGAAACGGAACAGTACCATGGTGCACCACTCTCCAGCGATGGGAAGTCGAAGACGGGCCACGGTAATCCCGTTATACCGTAAAAATCCACGTGTCGAAAAAACGAAGGGTAAAAAACTTACGAGACCCGATTGAGATTCGGGTGGTCCTTTTTGCACATTAATCTATGCGTTGACGACTAAAAGCTGTCGAAGCCGTAGAACTCAACGAGGCCTTCGTTTTGACAGGTTATGGCTCCCGTAACTCTAAACGAGCCAGAAGTTGTGGCCGTCCGAATAATCGGTATCTACAGGGTGCAACATCCACAGTGCAAGGTGCAACATCCGTCCGAAATGGCGAAACAGTGCCGTACGACTTTTAGAAATGCGTGCATAGATTTGAAACAGAACAGTACCTTGGTGAACCACTCTCCAGCGATGGTAAATCGAAGGCCAGCCACTGTAATCATGTTTTACCGTAAAAATCCACGTGTCGAAAAAACGAAGGGTAAAAAACTTACGAGACCCGATTGAGATTCGGGTTGTCCTTTTTGGGCATTAATTTATCCGTTGACGGCTGAAATCTGTCAAAGCCGTAGAACTCATCGAGGCCTTCATTTTGACAGGTTATGGCTCCCGTAACTCTAAACGAGCCAGAAGTTATGGCCGTTTGAATAATCGATATCTACAGGGTGCAACATCCACGATGCAAGGTGCAACATCCGTCCGAAATGGTGAAACAGTGCCGTACGACTTTTAGAAATGCGTGCATGGATTTGAAACGGAACAGTAACATGGTGCACCACTCTCCAACAATGGAATATCGAAGACGGGCCACGGTAATCCCGTTTTACCGTAAAAATCCACGTGTCGAAAAACGAAGGTTAAAAAACTTACGAGAGCCGATTGAGATTCGGGTTGTCCTTTTTGGGCATTAATCTGTCCATTGAAGGCTGAAAGCTGTCAAAGCCGTAGAACTCATCGAGGCCTTCGTGTTGACAGGTTATGGCTCCCATAACTCTAAACGAGCCAGAAGTTATGGCCGTCCGAATAATTGATATCTACAGGGTGCAACATCCACGGTGCAAGGTGCAACATCCGTCCGAAATGGCGAAACAGTGTCGTACGACTTTTAGAAATGCGTGCATGGATTTGAAACAGAACAGTACCATGGTGCACCACTCTCCAGCGATGGTAAATCGAAGGCCAGCCACTGTAATCCTGTTTTACCGTAAAAATCCACGTGTCGAAAAAACGAAGGGTAAAAAACTTACGAGACCCGATTGAGATCCGGGTTGTCCTTTTTGGGCATTAATCTATCCGTTGACGGCTGAAAGCTATCAAAGCCGTAGAACTCATCGAGGCCTTCGTTTTGACAGGTTATGGCTCCCGTACCTCTAAACGAGCCAGAAGTTATGGCCGTTTGAATAATCGATATCTACAGGGTGCAACATCCACGGTGTAAGGTGCAACATCCGTCCGAAATGGCGAAACAGTGCCGTACGACCTTTAGAAATGCGTGCATGGATTTGAAACGGAACAGTACCATGGTGCACCACTCTCCAGCGATGGGAATTCGAAAACGGGCCCCGGTAATCTCGTTTTACCGTAAAAATCCACGTGTCGAAAAAACGAAGGGTAAAAAACTTACGAGACCCGACTGAGATTAGGGTTGTCTTTTTTGGGCATTAATCTATCCGTTGATGGCTAAAGCTGTCAAAGCCGTAGAACTCATCGAGGCCTTCGTTTTGACAGGTTATGGCTGCCATAACTCTAAACGAGCCAGAAGTTATGGCCGTCCGAATAATCGATATCTATAGGGTGCAACATCCACGGTGCAAGGTGCAACATCCGTCCGAAATGGCGAAACAGTGCCGTACGACTTTTAGAAATGCGTGCATGGATTTGAAAGGGAACAATACCATGGTGCACCACTCTCCAGCAATTGAAAGTCGAAGACGGGCCACGGTAATCCCGTTTTACCGTAAAAATCCACGTGTCGAAAAAACGAAGGGTAAAAAACTTACGAGACCCGATTGAGATTCGGGTTGTCCTTTTTGGGCATTAATCTATCCGTTGACGGCTGAAAGCTATCAAAGCCGTAGAACTCATCGAGGCCTTCGTTTTGACAGGTTATGGCTCCCGTACATCTAAACGAGCCAGAAGTCATGGCCGTTTGAATAATCGATATCTACAGGGTGCAACATCCACGGTGCAAGGTGCAACATCCGTCCGAAATGGCGAAACAGTGCCGTACGACTTTTAGAAATGCGTGCATGGATTTGAAACGGAACAGTACCATGGTGCACCACTCTCCAACGATGGGAAGTCGAAGGCCAGCCACTGTAATCCTGTTTTACCGTAAAAATCCACGTGTCGAAAAAACGAAGGGTAAAAAACTTACGAGACCCGATTGAGATCCGGGTTGTCCTTTTTGGGCATTAATCTATCCGTTGACGGCTGAAAGCTATCAAAGCCGTAGAACTCATCGAGGCCTTCGTTTTGACAGGTTATGGCTCCCGTACCTCTAAACGAGCCAGAAGTTATGGCCGTTTGAATAATCGATATCTACAGGGTGCAACATCCACGGTGTAAGGTGCAACATCCGTCCGAAATGGCGAAACAGTGCCGTACGACTTTTAGAAATGCGTGCATGGATTTGAAAGGGAACAATACCATGGTGCACCACTCTCCAGCAATTGGAAGTCGAAGACGGGCCACGGTAATCCCGTTTTACCGTAAAAATCCACGTGTCGAAAAAACGAAGGGTAAAAAACTTACGAGACCCGATTGAGATTCGGGTTGTCCTTTTTGGGCATTAATCTATCCGTTGACGGCTGAAAGCCGTCAATGCCGTAGAACTCATCGAGGCCTTCGTTTTGATAGGTTATGGCTCCCGTAACTCTGAACGAGCCAGAAGTTATGTCCGTCCGAATAATCGATATCTACAGGGTGCAACATCCACGGTGCAAGGTGCAACATCCTTCCGAAATGGCGAAACAGTGCCGCACGACGTTTAGAAATGCGTGCATGGATTTGAAACGGAACGGTACCATGCTGCACCACTCTCCAGGGATGATAAATCGAAGGCCAGCCACGGTAATCCTGTTTTACCGTAAAATTCCACGTGTCGAAAAAATGAAGGGCAAAAAACTTACGAGACCCGATTGAGATTCGGGTTGTCCTTTTTGGGCATTAATCTATCCGTTGACGGCTGAAAGCCATCAAAGCCGTAGAACTCATCGAGGCCTTTATTTTGACAGGTTATGACTTCCGTAACTCTAAACGAGCCAGAAGTTATGGCCGTCCGAATAATCGATATCTACAGGGTGCAACATCCACGGTGCATGGTGCAACATCCGTCTGAAATTGAGAAACAGTGCCGTACGACTTTTAGAAATGCGTGCATGGATTTGAAACGGAACGCTACCATGGTGCACCACTCTCCAGCGATGGGAAGTCGAAGACGGGCCACGGTAATCCCGTTTTACCGTAAAAATCCACGTGTCGAAAAAACGAAGGGTAAAAAACTTACGAGACCCAATTGAGATTCGGGTTGTCCTTTTTGGATATTAATCTATCCGTTGACGGCTGAAAGCTGTCGAAGCCGTAGAACTCATCGAGGCCTTTGTTTTGACAGGTTATGGCTCCCGTAACTCTAAACGAGCCAGAAGTTATGGCCGTCCGAATAATTGATATCTATAGGGTGCAACATCCACGGTGCAAGGTGCAACATCCGTCCGAAATGGCGAAACAGTGCCATACGACTTTTAGAAATGCGTGCAAGGATTGGAAACGGAACGCTACCATGGTGCACCACTCTCCAGCGATGGGAAGTCGAAGACGGGCCACGGTAATCCCGTTTTACCGTAAAAATCCACGTGTCGAAAAAACGAAGGGTAAAAAACTTACGAGACCCGATTGAGATTCGGGTTGTCCTTTTTGGGCATTAATCTATCCGTTGACGGCTGAAAGCTGTCAAAGCCGTAGAAATCATTGAGGCCTTCGTTTTGACAGGTTATGGCTTCCGTAACTCTAAACGAGCCAGAAGTTATGGCCGTCCGAATAATCGATATCTACAGGGTGCAACATCCACGGTGCAACGTGCAACATCCGTCCGAAATGGCGAAACAGTGCCGTACGACTTTTAGAAATGCGTGCATGGATTTGAAACGGAACAGTACCATGGCACACCACTCTCTAGCGATGGTAAATCGAAGGCCAGCCACAGTAAACCTATTTTACTGTAAAAATCCACGTGTCGAAAAAACGAAGGGTAAAAAACTTACGAGACCCGATTGAGATTCGGGTTGTCCTTTTTGGGCATTAATCTACCCGATGATGGCTGAAAGCCGTCAAAGCCTTAGACCTCATCAAGGCCTTCGTTTTGACAGGTTATGGCTCCCGTAACTCTAACCGAGCCAGAAGTTATGGTCGTCCGAATAATCGATATCTACAGGGTGCAACATCCACGGTGCAAGGTGCAACATCCGTCCGAAATGGCAAAATAGTGCCGTACGACTTTTAGAAATGCGTGCATGGATTTGAAATGGAACAGTACCATGGTGCACCACTCTCCAGTGATGGGAAGTCGAAGACGGGCCACGGTAATTCCGTTTTACCCTAAAAATCCACGTGTCGAAAAAACGAAGGGTAAAAAACTTACAAGACCCGATTGAGATTCGGGTTGTCTTTTTTGGGCATTAATCTATTCGTTGACCGCTGAAAGCTATCAAAGCCGTAGAACTCATCGAGGCCTTCGTTTTGACAGGTTATGGCTCCCGTAACTCTAAACGAGCCAGAAGTTATGGCCGTTTGAATAATCGATATCTACAGGGTGCAACATCCACGGTGCAAGGTGCAACATCCGTCCGAAATGCCGAAACAGTGCCGTACGACTTTTAGAAATGCATGCATGGATTTGAATCGGAACACTACCATGGTGCACCACTCTCTAGCGATGGGAAGTCGAAGACGGGCCACGGTAATCCCGTTTTATCGTAAAAATCCACGTGTCGAAAAAATGAAGGGTAAAAAACTTACGATACCCGATTGAGATTCGGGTTGTCCTTTTTGGGCATTAATCTATCCGTTGACGGCTGAAAGCTGTCAAAGCCGTAGAACTCATCGAGGCCTTCATTTTGAAAGGTTGTGGCTGCTGTAACTCTAAACGAGCTAGAAGTTATGGTCGTCCGAATAATCGATATCTACAGGGTGCAACATCCACGGTGCAAGGTGCAACATCCGTCCGAAATGGCGAAACAGTGCCGTACGACTTTTAGAAATGCATACATGGATTTGAAATGGAACAGTACCATGGTGTACCGCTCTCCAGCGATGGTAAATCGGAGACGGGCCACGGTAATCCCATTTTATCATAAAAATCCACGTGTCGAAAAAATGAAGGGTAAAAAACTTACGAGACCCGATTGAGATTCGGGTTGTCCTTTTTGGGCATTAATCTATCTGTTGACGGCTGAAAGCTGTCAAAGCCGTAGAACTCATCGAGGCCTTCGTTTTGACAGGTTATGGCTCCCATAACTCTAAACGAGCCAGAAGTTATGGCCGTCCGAATAATCGATATCTACAGGGTGCAACATCCACGGTGCAAGGTGCAACATCCGTCCGAAATGGCGAAACAGTGCCGTACGACTTTTAGAAATGCGTGCATGGATTTGAAAGGGAACAATACCATGGTGCACCACTCTCCAGCAATTGGAAGTCGAAGACGGGCCACGGTAATCCCGTTTTACCGTAAAAATCCACGTGTCGAAAAAACGAAGGGTAAAAAACTTACGAGACCCGATTGAGATTCGGGTTGTCCTTTTTGGGCATTAATCTATCCGTTGACGGCTGAAAGCTATCAAAGCCGTAGAACTCATCGAGGCCTTCGTTTTGACAGGTTATGGCTCCCGTACATCTAAACGAGCCAGAAGTCATGGCCGTTTGAATAATCGATATCTACAGGGTGCAACATCCACGGTGCAAGGTGCAACATCCGTCCGAAATGGCGAAACAGTGCCGTACGACTTTTAGAAATGCGTGCATGGATTTGAAACGGAACAGTACCATGGTGCACCACTCTCCAACGATGGGAAGTCGAAGGCCAGCCACTGTAATCCTGTTTTACCGTAAAAATCCACGTGTCGAAAAAACGAAGGGTAAAAAACTTACGAGACCCGATTGAGATCCGGGTTGTCCTTTTTGGGCATTAATCTATCCGTTGACGGCTGAAAGCTATCAAAGCCGTAGAACTCATCGAGGCCTTCGTTTTGACAGGTTATGGCTCCCGTACCTCTAAACGAGCCAGAAGTTATGGCCGTTTGAATAATCGATATCTACAGGGTGCAACATCCACGGTGTAAGGTGCAACATCCGTCCGAAATGGCGAAACAGTGCCGTACGACTTTTAGAACTGCGTGCATGGATTTGAAAGGGAACAATACCATGGTGCACCACTCTCCAGCAATTGGAAGTCGAAGACGGGCCACGGTAATCCCGTTTTACCGTAAAAATCCACGTGTCGAAAAAACGAAGGGTAAAAAACTTACGAGACCCGATTGAGATTCGGGTTGTCCTTTTTGGGCATTAATCTATCCGTTGACGGCTGAAAGCCATCAATGCCGTAGAACTCATCGAGGCCTTCGTTTTGATAGGTTATGGCTCCCGTAACTCTGAACGAGCCAGAAGTTATGTCCGTCCGAATAATCGATATCTACAGGGTGCAACATCCACGGTGCAAGGTGCAACATCCTTCCGAAATGGCGAAACAGTGCCGCACGACGTTTAGAAATGCGTGCATGGATTTGAAACGGAACGGTACCATGCTGCACCACTCTCCAGGGATGATAAATCGAAGGCCAGCCACGGTAATCCTGTTTTACCGTAAAATTCCACGTGTCGAAAAAACGAAGGGCAAAAAACTTACGAGACCCGATTGAGATTCGGGTTGTCCTTTTTGGGCATTAATCTATCCGTTGACGGCTGAAAGCCATCAAAGCCGTAGAACTCATCGAGGCCTTTATTATGACAGGTTATGACTTCCGTAACTCTAAACGAGCCAGAAGTTATGGCCGTCCGAATAATCGATATCTACAGGGTGCAACATCCACGGTGCAAGGTGCAACATCCGTCTGAAATTGAGAAACAGTGCCGTACGACTTTTAGAAATGCGTGCATGGATTTGAAACGGAACGCTACCATGGTGCACCACTCTCCAGCGATGGGAAGTCGAATACGGGCCACGGTAATCCCGTTTTACCGTAAAAATCCACGTGTCGAAAAAACGAAGGGTAAAAAACTTACGAGACCCAATTGAGATTCGGGTTGTCCTTTTTGGGTATTAATCTATCCGTTGACGGCTGAAAGCTGTCGAAGCCGTAGAACTCATCGAGGCCTTTGTTTTGACAGGTTATGGCTCCCGTAACTCTAAACGAGCCAGAAGTTATGGCCGTCCGAATAATTGATATCTATAGGGTGCAACATCCACGGTGCAAGGTGCAACATCCGTCCGAAATGGCGAAACAGTGCCATACGACTTTTAGAAATGCGTGCAAGGATTGGAAACGGAACGCTACCATGGTGCACCACTCTCCAGCGATGGGAAGTCGAAGACGGGCCACGGTAATCCCGTTTTACCGTAAAAATCCACGTGTCGAAAAAACGAAGGGTAAAAAACTTACGAGACCCGATTGAGATTCGGGTTGTCCTTTTTGGGCATTAATCTATCCGTTGACGGCTGAAAGCTGTCAAAGCCGTAGAAATCATTGAGGCCTTCGTTTTGACAGGTTATGGCTTCCGTAACTCTAAACGAGCCAGAAGTTATGGCCGTCCGAATAATCGATATCTACAGGGTGCAACATCCACGGTGCAACGTGCAACATCCGTCCGAAATGGCGAAACAGTGCCGTACGACTTTTAGAAATGCGTGCATGGATTTGAAACGGAACAGTACCATGGCACACCACTCTCTAGCGATGGTAAATCGAAGGCCAGCCACAGTAAACCTATTTTACTGTAAAAATCCACGTGTCGAAAAAACGAAGGGTAAAAAACTTACGAGACCCGATTGAGATTCGGGTTGTCCTTTTTGGGCATTAATCTACCCGATGATGGCTGAAAGCCGTCAATGCCTTAGACCTCATCAAGGCCTTCGTTTTGACAGGTTATGGCTCCCGTAACTCTAACCGAGCCAGAAGTTATGGTCGTCCGAATAATCGATATCTACAGGGTGCAACATCCACGGTGCAAGGTGCAACATCCGTCCGAAATGGCAAAACAGTGCCGTACGACTTTTAGAAATGCGTGCATGGATTTGAAATGGAACAGTACCATGGTGCACCACTCTCCAGTGATGGGAAGTCGAAGACGAGCCACGGTAATTCCGTTTTACCCTAAAAATCCACGTGTCGAAAAAACGAAGGGTAAAAAACTTACGAGACCCGATTGAGATTCGGGTTGTCTTTTTTGGGCATTAATCTATTCGTTGACCGCTGAAAGCTATCAAAGCCGTAGAACTCATCGAGGCCTTCGTTTTGACAGGTTATGGCTCCCGTAACTCTAAACGAGCCAGAAGTTATGGCCGTTTGAATAATCGATATCTACAGGGTGCAACATCCACGGTGCAAGGTGCAACATCCGTCCGAAATGCCGAAACAGTGCCGTAAGACTTTTAGAAATGCATGCATGGATTTGAATCGGAACACTACCATGGTGCACCACTCTCTAGCGATGGGAAGTCGAAGACGGGCCACGGTAATCCCGTTTTATCGTAAAAATCCACGTGTCGAAAAAATGAAGGGTAAAAAATTTACGATACCCGATTGAGATTCGGGTTGTCCTTTTTGGGCATTAATCTATCCGTTGACGGCTGAAAGCTGTCAAAGCCGTAGAACTCATCGAGGCCTTCATTTTGAAAGGTTGTGGCTGCTGTAACTCTAAACGAGCTAGAAGTTATGGTCGTCCGAATAATCGATATCTACAGGGTGCAACATCCACGGTGTAAGGTGCAACATCCGTCCGAAATGGCGAAACAGTGCCGTACGACTTTTAGAAATGCGTACATGGATTTGAAATGGAACAGTACCATGGTGTACCGCTCTCCAGCGTTGGTAAATCGGAGACGGGCCACGGTAATCCCATTTTATCATAAAAATCCACGTGTCGAAAAAATGAAGGGTAAAAAACTTACGAGACCCGATTGAGATTCGGGTTGTCCTTTTTGGGCATTAATCTATCTGTTGACGGCTGAAAGCTGTCAAAGCCGTAGAACTCATCGAGGCCTTCGTTTTGACAGGTTATGGCTCCCATAACTCTAAACGAGCCAGAAGTTATGGCCGTCCGAATAATCGATATCTACAGGGTGCGACATCCACGGTGCAAGGTGCAACATCCGTCCGAAATGGCGAAACAGTGTCGTATGACTTTCAGAAATGTCTGCATGGATTTGAAACGGAATAGTATCATGGTGAACCACTCTCCAGCGATGGGAAGTCGAAGACGGGCCACGGTAATCCCGTTTTACCGTAAAAATCCACGTGTCGAAAAAACGAAGGGTAAAAAACTTACGAGACCCGATTGAGATTCGGGTTGTCCTTTTTGGGCATTATTCTATCCGTTGACGGCTGAAAGCTGTCAAAGCCGTAGAAATCATCGAGGCCTTCGTTTTGACAGGTTATGGCTCCCGTAACTCTAAACGAGCCAGAAGTTATGGCCGTTTGAATAATCGATATCTACAGTGTGCAACATCCACGGTGCAAGGTGCAACATCCGTCCGAAATGGCGAAACAGTGCCGTACGACCTTTAGAAATGTGTGCATGGATTTGAAATGGAACAGTACCATGGTGCACCACTCTCCAACGATGGGAAGTCGAAAACGGGCCCCGGTAATCTCGTTTTACCGTAAAAATCCACGTGTCGAAAAAACGAAGGGTAAAAAACTTACGAGACCCGATTGAGATTAAGGTTGCCCTTTTTGGGCATTAATCTATCCGTTGACGGCTGAAAGCTGTCAAAGCCGTAGAACTCATTGAGGCCTTCGTTTTGACAGGTTATGGCTCCCATAACTCTAAACGAGCCAGAAGTTATGGCCGTCCGAATAATCGATATCTGCAGGGTGCAACATCCACGGTGCAAGGTGCAACAT
The DNA here is from genome assembly GCA_030765085.1 of Allium cepa. Lineage (NCBI taxonomy): Eukaryota > Viridiplantae > Streptophyta > Magnoliopsida > Asparagales > Amaryllidaceae > Allium > Allium cepa. The sequence goes on from CM060930.1 coordinate 251,092,713, forward strand.
CCGTCCGAAATGGCGAAACAGTGTCGTACGACTTTTAGAAATGCGTGCATGGATTTGAAACGGAACAATACCATGGTGCACCACTCTCCAGCAATTGGAAGTCGACGACGGGCCACGGTAATCCCGTTTTACCGTAAAAATCCACGTGTCGAAAAAACGAAGGGTAAAAAACTTACGAGACCCGATTGAGATTCGGGTTGACCTTTTTGGGCATTAATCTATCCGTTGACGGCTAAAAGCCATCAATGCCGTAGAACTCATCGAGGCCTTCGTTTTGAGAGGTTATGGCTCCCGTAACTCTGAACGAGCCAGAAGTTATGGCCGTCCGAATAATCGATATCTACAGGGTGCAACATCCACGGTGCAAGGTGCAACATCCGTCCGAAATGGCGAAACAGTGTCGCACGACTTTTAGAAATGCGTGCATGGATTTGAAACGGTAATCCTGTTTTACCACTCTCCAGGGATGATAAATCGAAGGCCAGCCACGGTAATCCTGTTTTACCATAAAATTCCACGTGTCGAAAAAACGAAGGGCAAAAAACTTACGAGACCCGATTGAGATTCGGGTTGTCCTTTTTTGGCATTAATCTATCCGTTGATGGATGAAAGCCATCAAAGCCGTAGAACTCATCGAGGCCTTTATTTTGACAGGTTATGACTTCCGTAACTCTAAACGAGCCAGAAGTTATGGCCGTCCGAATAATCGATATCTACAGGGTGCAACATCCACGGTGCAAGGTGCAACATCCGTCTGAAATTGAGAAACAGTGCCGTACGACTTTTAGAAATGCGCGCATGGATTTGAAACGGAACGCTACCATGGTGCACCACTCTCCAGCGATGGGAAGTCGAAGACGGGCCACGGTAATCCCGTTTTACCGTAAAAATCCACGTGTCGAAAAAACGAAGGGTAAAAAACTTACGAGACCCGATTGAGATTCGGGTTGTCCTTTTTGGGCATTAATCTATCCGTTGACGGCTGAAAGCTGTCAAAGCCGTAGAACTCATCGAGGCCTTCTTTTTGACAGGTTATGGCTCCCGTAACTCTAAACGAGCCAGAAGTTATGGCCGTCCGAATAATGGATATCTACAGGGTGCAACATCCACGGTGCAAGGTGCAACATCCGTCCGAAATGGCGAAACAGTGCCGTACGACTTTTAGAAATGCGTGCAAGGATTGGAAACGGAACACTACCATGGTGCACCACTCTCCAGCGATGGGAAGTCGAAGACGGGCCATGGTAATCCCGTTTTACCGTAAAAATCCACGTGTCGAAAAAACGAAGGGTAAAAAACTTACGAGATCTGATTGAGATTCGGGTTGTCCTTTTTGGGCATTAATCTATCCGTTGATGGCTGAAAGCAGTCAAAGCCGTAGAACTCATCGATGCCTTCGTTTTGACAGGTTATGGCTCCCGTAACTCTAAACGAGCCAGAAGTTATGGCCGTCCGAATAATCGATATCTACAGGGTGCAACATCTGTCCGAAATGGCAAAACAGCGCCGTATGACTTTTAGAAATGCGTGCATGGATTTGAAACGGAACACTACCATGGTGCACCACTCTCCAGTGATGGAAAGTCGAAGATGGGCCACTGTAATCTCATTTTACCGTAAAAATCCACGTGTCGAAAAAATAAAGGGTAAAAAACTTACGAAACCCGATTGAGATTCGGGTTGTCCTTTTTGGGCATTAATCTATCCGTTGACAGCTGAAAGCTGTCAAAGCCGTAGAATTCATCGAGGCCTTCATTTTATCAGGTTATGGCTCCCATAACTCTAAACGAGCCAGAAGTTATGGTCGTCCGAATAATCGATATCTACAGGGTGCAACATCCACGGTGCAAGGTGCAACATCCGTCCGAAATGGCGACACAGTGTCGTACGACTTTTAGAAATGCGTGCATGGATTTGAAACAGAACAGTACCATGGTGCACCACTCTCCAGCGATGGTAAATCGAAGACCAGCCACTGTAATCCTGTTTTACCGTAAAAATCCGCGTGTCGAAAAAAAGAAGGGTTAAAAACTTACGAGACCCGATTGAGATTCGGGTTGTCCTTCTTGGGCATTAATCTATTCATTGACGGCTGAAAGCATTCAAAGCCGTAGAACTCATCGAGGCCTTCGTTTTGACAGGTTATGGCTCCCGTAACTCTAAACGAGCCAGAAGTTATGGCCGTTTGAATAATCGATATCTACAGTGTGCAACATCCACGGTGCAAGGTGCAACATCCGTCCGAAATGGCGAAACAGTGCCGTACGACCTTTAGAAATGTGTGCATGGATTTGAAATGGAACAGTACCATGGTGCACCACTCTCCAACGATGGGAAGTCGAAAACGGGCCCCGGTAATCTCGTTTTACCGTAAAAATCCACGTGTCGAAAAAACGAAGGGTAAAAAACTTACGAGACCCGATTGAGATTAAGGTTGCCCTTTTTGGGCATTAATCTATCCGTTGACGGCTGAAAGCTGTCAAAGCCGTAGAACTCATTGAGGCCTTCGTTTTGACAGGTTATGGCTCCCATAACTCTAAACGAGCCAGAAGTTATGGCCGTCCGAATAATCGATATCTGCAGGGTGCAACATCCACGGTGCAAGGTGCAACATCCGTCCGAAATGGCGAAACAGTGTCGTACGACTTTTAGAAATGCGTGCATGGATTTGAAACGGAACAATACCATGGTGCACCACTCTCCAGCAATTGGAAGTCGACGACGGGCCACGGTAATCCCGTTTTACCGTAAAAATCCACGTGTCGAAAAAACGAAGGGTAAAAAACTTACGAGACCCGATTGAGATTCGGGTTGACCTTTTTGGGCATTAATCTATCCGTTGACGGCTAAAAGCCATCAATGCCGTAGAACTCATCGAGGCCTTCGTTTTGAGAGGTTATGGCTCCCGTAACTCTGAACGAGCCAGAAGTTATGGCCGTCCGAATAATCGATATCTACAGGGTGCAACATCCACGGTGCAAGGTGCAACATCCGTCCGAAATGGCGAAACAGTGTCGCACGACTTTTAGAAATGCGTGCATGGATTTGAAACGGTAATCCTGTTTTACCACTCTCCAGGGATGATAAATCGAAGGCCAGCCACGGTAATCCTGTTTTACCATAAAATTCCACGTGTCGAAAAAACGAAGGGCAAAAAACTTACGAGACCCGATTGAGATTCGGGTTGTCCTTTTTTGGCATTAATCTATCCGTTGATGGATGAAAGCCATCAAAGCCGTAGAACTCATCGAGGCCTTTATTTTGACAGGTTATGACTTCCGTAACTCTAAACGAGCCAGAAGTTATGGCCGTCCGAATAATCGATATCTACAGGGTGCAACATCCACGGTGCAAGGTGCAACATCCGTCTGAAATTGAGAAACAGTGCCGTACGACTTTTAGAAATGCGCGCATGGATTTGAAACGGAACGCTACCATGGTGCACCACTCTCCAGCGATGGGAAGTCGAAGACGGGCCACGGTAATCCCGTTTTACCGTAAAAATCCACGTGTCGAAAAAACGAAGGGTAAAAAACTTACGAGACCCGATTGAGATTCGGGTTGTCCTTTTTGGGCATTAATCTATCCGTTGACGGCTGAAAGCTGTCAAAGCCGTAGAACTCATCGAGGCCTTCTTTTTGACAGGTTATGGCTCCCGTAACTCTAAACGAGCCAGAAGTTATGGCCGTCCGAATAATGGATATCTACAGGGTGCAACATCCACGGTGCAAGGTGCAACATCCGTCCGAAATGGCGAAACAGTGCCGTACGACTTTTAGAAATGCGTGCAAGGATTGGAAACGGAACACTACCATGGTGCACCACTCTCCAGCGATGGGAAGTCGAAGACGGGCCATGGTAATCCCGTTTTACCGTAAAAATCCACGTGTCGAAAAAACGAAGGGTAAAAAACTTACGAGATCTGATTGAGATTCGGGTTGTCCTTTTTGGGCATTAATCTATCCGTTGATGGCTGAAAGCAGTCAAAGCCGTAGAACTCATCGATGCCTTCGTTTTGACAGGTTATGGCTCCCGTAACTCTAAACGAGCCAGAAGTTATGGCCGTCCGAATAATCGATATCTACAGGGTGCAACATCTGTCCGAAATGGCAAAACAGCGCCGTATGACTTTTAGAAATGCGTGCATGGATTTGAAACGGAACACTACCATGGTGCACCACTCTCCAGTGATGGAAAGTCGAAGATGGGCCACTGTAATCTCATTTTACCGTAAAAATCCACGTGTCGAAAAAATAAAGGGTAAAAAACTTACGAAACCCGATTGAGATTCGGGTTGTCCTTTTTGGGCATTAATCTATCCGTTGACAGCTGAAAGCTGTCAAAGCCGTAGAATTCATCGAGGCCTTCATTTTATCAGGTTATGGCTCCCATAACTCTAAACGAGCCAGAAGTTATGGTCGTCCGAATAATCGATATCTACAGGGTGCAACATCCACGGTGCAAGGTGCAACATCCGTCCGAAATGGCGACACAGTGTCGTACGACTTTTAGAAATGCGTGCATGGATTTGAAACAGAACAGTACCATGGTGCACCACTCTCCAGCGATGGTAAATCGAAGACCAGCCACTGTAATCCTGTTTTACCGTAAAAATCCGCGTGTCGAAAAAAAGAAGGGTTAAAAACTTACGAGACCCGATTGAGATTCGGGTTGTCCTTCTTGGGCATTAATCTATTCATTGACGGCTGAAAGCATTCAAAGCCGTAGAACTCATCGAGGCCTTCGTTTTGACAGGTTATGGCTCCCGTAACTCTAAACGAGCCAGAAGTTATGGCCGTTTGAATAATCGATATCTAGAGGGTGCAACATCCACGGTGCAAGGTGCAACATCCGTCCGAAATGGCAAAACAGTGCCGTACGACTCTTAGAAATGCGTGCATGGATTTGAAACGGAACACTACCATTGTGCACCACTCTCCCGCGACGGGAAGTCGAAGACGGGCCACGGTAATCCCGTTTTACTGTAAAAATCCACGTGTCGAAAAAACGAATGGTAAAAAACTTACGAGACCCAATTGAGATTCGGGTTGTCCTTTTTGGGCATTAATCTATCCGTTGACAGCTTTCAAAGCAGTAGAACTCATCGAGGCCTTCGTTTTGACAGGTTATGGCTTCCATAACTCTAAACGAGCCAGAAGTTATGGCCGTCCGAATAATCGATATAGCTACAAGGTGCAACATCCACGGTGCATGGTGCAATATCCGTCCGAAATGGTGAAACAGTGCCGTACGACTTTTAGAAATGCATGCATAGATTTGAAACGGAACACTACCGTGGTGCACCACTCTCCAGCGATGGAAAGTTGAAGACGGGCCACGGTAATCCCGTTTTACCGTAAAAATCCACGTGTCGAAAAAACGAAGGGTAAAAAACTTACGTGACCCGATTGAGATTCGGGTTGTCCTTTTTGGGCATTAATATATCTATTGACGGCTGAAAGCTATCAAATCCTTAGAACTCATCGACGCCTTCATTTTGACAGGTTATGGCTCCCGTAACTCTAAACGAGCCAGAAGTTATGGCCGCCCGAATAATCGATATCTACAGGGTGCAACATCCACGGTGCAACATCCGTCCGAAATGGCGAAACAGTGCCGTACGACCTTTATAAATGCGTCCATCGATTTGAAACGGAACAGTACCATGGTGCACCACTCTCCAGCGATGGGAGGTCGAAGAAGGGCCCCGGTAATCTCGTTTTACCGTAAAAATCCACGTGTCGAAAAAACGAAGGGTAAAAAACTTACGAGACCCGATTGAGATTAGGGTTGTCCTTTTTGGGCATTAATCTATCCGTTGACGGCTGAAAGCCGTCAAAGACGTAGTACTCATCGAGGCCTTCGTTTTGACAAGTTATGGCTCCCATAACTCTAAACGAGCCAGAAGTTATGGCCGTCCGAATAATCGATATCTACAGGGTGCAACATCCACGATGCAAGGTGCAACATCCGTCCGAAATGGCGAAACAGTGCCGTACGACTTTTAGAAATGCGTGCACGGATTTGAAACGAAACAATACCATAGTGCACCACTCTCCAGCAATTGGAAGTCGAAGACGGGCCACGGTAATCCCGTTTTACCGTAAAAATCCACGTGTCGAAAAAACGAAGGGTAAAAAACTTACGAGACCCGGTTGAGATTCGGGTTGTCCTTTTTGGGCATTAATCTATCCGTTGATGGCTGAAAGCCGTCAATGCCGTAGAACTCTTCGAGGCCTTCGTTTTGATAGGTTATGGCTCACGTAACTCTGAACGAGCCAGAAGTTAAGGCCGTCCGAATAATCGATATCTACAGGGTGCAACATCCACGGTGCAAGGTGCAACATCCGTCCGAAATGGCGAAACAGTGCCGCACGACTTTTAGAAATGCGTGCATGGATTTGAAACGGAACGGTACCATGGTGCACCACTCTCCAGGGATGGTAAATCGAAGGCCAGCCACGGTAATCATGTTTTACTCTAAAATTCCACATGTCGAAAAAACGAAGGGCAAAATACTTACGAGACCCGATTGAGATTCGGGTTGTCCTTTTTGGGCGTTAATCTATCCGTTGACGGCTAAAAGCCATCAAAGCCGTAGAACTCATCGAGGCCTTCATTTTGACAGTTTATGGCTTCCGTAACTCTAAACGAGCCAGAAGTTATGGCCGTCCGAATAATCGATATCTACAGGGTGCAACATCCAAGGTGCAAGGTGCAACATCCGTCTGAAATTGAGAAACAGTGCCGTATGACTTTTAGAAATGCGTGCATGGATTTGAAACGGAACACTACCATGGTGCACCACTCTCCAGCGATGGGAAGTCGAAGACGGGCCACGGTAATCCCGTTTTACCGTAAAAATCCACGTGTCGAAAAAACGAAGGGTAAAAAACTTACGAGACCCGATTGAGATTCGGGTTGTCCTTTTTGGGCATTAGTCTATCCGTTGACGGCTGAAAGCTGTCAAAGCCGTAGAACACATCGAGGCCTTCGTTTTGACAGGTTATGGCTCCCGTAACTCTAAACGAGCCAGAAGTTATGGCCGTCCGAATAATCGATATCTACAGGGTGCAACATCCACGGTGCAAGGTGCAACATCCGTCCGAAATGGCGAAACAGTGCCGTACGACTTTTAGAAATGCGTGCAAGGATTGGAAACGGAACACTACCATGGTGAACCACTCTCCAGCGATGGGAAGTCGAAGACGGGCCATGGTAATCCCGTTTTACCGTAAAAATCCACGTGTCGAAAAAACGAAGGGTAAAAAACTTACGAGATCCGATTGAGATTCGGGTTGTCCTTTTTGGGCATTAACCTATCCGTTGACGGCTGAAAGCAGTCAAAGCGGTATAACTCATCGAGGCGTTCGTTTTGACAGGTTATGGCTCCCGTAACTTTAAACGAGCCAGAAGTTATGGCCGTTCGAATAATCTATATCTAGAGGGTGCAACATCCACGGTGCAAGGTGCAACTTCCGTCCGAAATGGCGAAACAGTGCCGTACTACTTTTAGAAATGTCTGCATGGATTTGAAACGGAACAGTACCATGTTGCACCACTCTCCAGCGATGGTAAGTCGAAGACCAGCCACCGTAATCCCGTTTTACCGTAAAAATCCACGTGTCGAAAAAACGAAGGGTTAAAAACTTACGAGACCCGATTGAGATTCGGGTTGTCCTTTTTGGGCATTAATCTATCCGTTGACGGCTGAAAGCTATCCAAGCCGTAGAACTCACCGAGGCCTTCGTTTTGACAGCTTATGGCTCCCGTAACTCTAAACGAGCCAGAAGTTATGGCCGTTTGAATAATCGATATCTACAGGGTGCAACATCCTCGGTGCAAGGTGCAACATCCGTCCGAAATGGCGAAACAGTGCCGTACGACTTTTAGAAATGCGTACATGGATTTGAAATGGAACAGTACCATGGTGCACCGCTCTCCAGCGATGGTAAATCGGAGACGGGCCACGGTAATCCCGTTTTATCCTAAAAATCCACGTGTCGAAAAAATGAAGGGTAAAAAACTTACGAGACCCGATTGAGATTCGGGTTGTCCTTTTTGGGCATTAATCTATCTGTTGACGGCTGAAAGCGGTCAAAACCGTAGAACTCATCGAGGCCTTCGTTTTGACAGGTTATGGCTTCCATAACTCTAAACGAGCCAGAAGTTATGGCCGTCCGAATAATCGATATCTACAGGGTGCAACATCCACGGTGCAAGGTGCAACATCCGTCCGAAATGGCGAAACAGTGCCGTATGACTTTTAGAAATGTCTGTATGGATTTGAAACGGAATAGTATCATGGTGAACCACTCTCCAGCGATGGGAAGTCGAAGACGGGCCACGGTAATCCCGTTTTACCGTAAAAATCCACGTGTCGAAAAAACGAAGGGTAAAAAACTTACGAGACCCGATTGAGATTCGGGTTGTCCTTTTTGGGCATTAATCTATCCGTTGACGGCTGAAAGCTGTCAAAGCCGTAGAAATCATTGAGGCCTTCGTTTTGACAGGTTATGGCTCCCGTAACTCTAAACGAGCCAGAAGTTATGGCCGTCCGAATAATCGATATCTACAGGGTGCAACATCCACGGTGCAAGGTGCAACATCCGTCCGAAATGGCGAAACAGTGCCGTACGACTTTTAGAAATGCGTGCATGGATTTGAAACGGAACAGTACCATGGTTCACCACTCTCCAGCGATGGTAAATCGAAGACCAGCCACCGTAATCCCGTTTTATCGTAAAAATCCACGTGTCGAAAAAACGAAGGGTAAAAAACTTACGAGACCCGATTGAGATTCGGGTTGTCCTTTTTGGGCATTAATCTACCCGATGATGGCTGAAAGCCGTCAATGACTTAGACCTCATCGAGGCCTTCGTTTTGACAGGTTATGGCTCCCGTAACTCTAACCGAGCCAGAAGTTATGGTCGTCCGAGTAATCGATATCTACCGGGTGCAACATCCACGGTGCAAGTTTCAACATCCGTCCGAAATGGCGAAACAGTGCCGTACGACTTTTAGAAATGCGTGCATGGATTTGAAATGGAACAGTACCACGGTGCACCACTCTCCAGCGATGGGAAGTCGAAGACGGGCCACGGTAATTCCGTTTTACCTTAAAAATCCACGTGTCGAAAAAACGAAGGGTAAAAAACTTACGAGACCCGATTGAGATTCGGGTTGTCCTTTTTGGGCATTAATCCATTCGTTGACCGCTGAAAGCTATCAAAGCCGTAGAACTCATCGAGGCCTTCGTTTTGACAGGTTATGGCTCCCGTAACTCTAAACGAGCCAGAAGTTATGGCCGTTTGAATAATCGATATCTACAGGGTGCAACATCCACGGTGCAAGGTGCAACATCTGTCCGAAATGCCGAAACAGTGCCGTACGACTTTTAGAAATGCATGCATGGATTTGAATCGGAACACTACCATGGTGCACCACTCTCCAGCGATGGGAAGTCGAAGACGGGCCACGGTAATCCCGTTTTATCGTAAAAATCCACGTGTCGAAAAAATGAAGGGTAAAAAACTTACGATACCCGATTGAGATTCGGGTTGTCCTTTTTGGGCATTAATCCATCCGTTGACGGCTGAAAGCTGTCAAAGCCGTAGAACTCATCGAGGCCTTCATTTTGAAAGGTTGTGGCTGCCGTAACTCTAAACGAGCTAGAAGTTATGGTCATCCGAATAATCGATATCTACAGGGTGCAACATCCACGGTGCAAGGTGCAACATCCGTCCGAAATGGCGAAACAGTGCCGTACGACTTTTAGAAATGCGTACATGGATTTGAAATGGAACAGTACCATGGTGTACCGCTCTCCAGCGATGGTAAATCGGAGACGGGCCACGGTAATCCCATTTTATCTTAAAAATCCACGTGTCGAAAAAATGAAGGGTAAAAAACTTACGAGACCCGATTGAGATTCGGGTTGTCCTTTTTGGGCATTAATCTATCTGTTGACGGCTGAAAGCCGTCAAAGCCGTAGAACTCATCGAGGCCTTCGTTTTGACAGGTTATGGCTCCCATAACTCTAAACGAGCCAGAAGTTATGGCCGTCCGAATAATCGATATCTACAGGGTGCAACATCCACGGTGCAAGGTGCAACATCCGTCCGAAATGGCGAAACAGTGCCGTACGACTTTTAGAAATGTCTGCATGGATTTGAAATGGAATAGTACCATGGTGAACCACTCCCCAGCGATGGGAAGTCGAAGACGGGCCACGGTAATCCCGTTTTACCGTAAAAATCCACGTGTCGAAAAAACGAAGGGTAAAAAACTTACGAGACCCGATTGAGATTCGGGTTGTCCTTTTTGGGCATTAATCTATCCGTTGACGGCTGAAAGCTGTCATAGCCGTAGAAATCATCGAGGCCTTCGTTTTGACAGCTTATGGCTCCCGTAACTCTAAACGAGCCAGAAGTTATGGCCGTTTGAATAATCGATGTCTACAGGGTGCAACATCCACGGTGCAAGGTGCAACATCCGTCCGAAATGGAGAAACAGTGTCGTACGACTTTTAGAAATGCGTGCATGGATTTGAAACGGAACCCTACCATGGTGCACCACTCTCCAGCGATGGGAAGTCGAAGACGGGCCACGGTAATCCCGTTTTATCGTAAAAATCCACGTGTCGAAAAAATGAAGGGTAAAAAACTTACGAGACCCGATTGAGATTCGGGTTGTCCTTTTTGGGCATTAATCTATCTGTTGATGGCTGAAAGCTTTCAAAGCCGTAGAACTCATCGAGGCCTTCGTTTTGACAGGTTATGGCTCCCATAACTCTAAACGAGCCAGAAGTTATGGCCGTCCGAATAATCGATATCTACAGGGTGCAACATCCACGGTGTAAGGTGCAACATCCGTCCGAAATGGCGAAACAGTGCCGTACGACTTTTAGAAATGTCTGCATGGATTTGAAACGGAATAGTATCATGGTGAACCACTCTCCAGCGATGGGAAGTCGAAGACGGGCCACGGTAATCCCGTTTTACCGTAAAAATCCACGTGTCGAAAAAACGAAGGGTAAAAAACTTACGAGACCCGATTGAGATTCGGGTTGTCCTTTTTGGGCACTAAATTATCCGTTGACGGGTGAAAGCTGTCAAAGCCGTAGAAATCATCGAGACCTTCGTTTTGACAGGTTATGGCTCCCGTAACTCTAAACGAGCCAGAAGTTATGGCCGTCCGAATAATCGATATCTACAGGGTGCAACATCCACGGTGCAAGGTGCAACTTCCGTCCAAAATGGCGAAACAGTGTCGTACGACTTTTAAAAACGCGTGCATGGATTTGAAACGGAACAGTACCATGGCGCACCACTCTCTAGCGATGGTAAATCGAAGGCCTGCCACAGTAATCCTGTTTTACCGTAAAAATCCACGTGTCGAAAAAACGAAGGGTAAAAAACTTACGAGACCCGATTGAGATTCGGATTGTCCTTTTTGGGCATTAGTTTACCCGATGACGGCTGAAAGCCGTCAAAGCCTTAGACCTCATCGAGGCCTTCGTTTTGACAGGTTATGGCTCCCGTAACTCTAACCGAGCCAGAAGTTATGGTCGTCCGAATAATCGATATCTACAGGGTGCAACATCCACGGTGCAAGGTGCAACATCCGTCCGAAATGGCGAAACAGTGTCGTACGACTTTTAGAAATGCGTGCATGGATATGAAACGGAACACTACCATGGTGCACCACACTCCAGCGATGGGAAGTCGAAGACGGGCCACGGTAATTCCGTTTTACCACAAAAATCCACGTGTCGAAAAAACAAAGGGTAAAAAACTTACGAGACCCGATTGAGATTCGGGTTGTCCTTTTTGGGCATTAATCTATTCGTTGACAGCTGAAAGCTATCAAAGCCATAGAGCTCATCGAGGCCTTCGTTTTGATAGGTTATGGCTCCCGGAACTCTAAACGAGCCAGTAGTTATGGCCGTTTGAATAATCGATATCTACAGGGTGCAACATCCACGGTGCAAGGTGCAACATCCGTCCGAAATGCCGAAACAGTGCCGTACGACTTTTAGAAATGCATGCATGGATTTGAATCGGAACACTACCATGGTGCACCACTCTCCAGCGATGGGAAGTCGAACACGGGCCAAGGTAATCCCGTTTTATCGTAAAAATCCACGTGTCGAAAAAATGAAGGGTAAAAAACTTACGACACCCGATTGAGATTCGGGTTGTCCTTTTTGGGCATTAATCTATCCGTTGACGGCTGAAAGCTGTCAAAGCCGTAGAACTCATCGAGGCCTTCATTTTGAAAGGTTGTGGCTGCCGTAACTCTAAACGAGCTAGAAGTTATGGTCGTCCGAATAATCGATATCTACAGGGTGCAACATCCACGGTGCAAGGTGCAACATCCGTCCGAAATGGCGAAACAGTGCCGTACGACTTTAAAAATGCGTGCATGGATTTGAAATGGAACAGTACCATGGCGCACCACTCTCCAGCGATGGTAAATCGAAGACCAGCCACCGTAATCCCGTTTTACCGTAAAAATCCACGTGTCGGAAAAACGAAGGGTTAAAAACTTACGAGACCCGATTGAGATTCGGGTTGTTCGTTTTGGCCACTAATCTATCCGTTGACGGCTGAAAGCTGTCAATGCCGTAGAACTCATCGAGGCGTTCGTTTTGACAGGTTATGGCTCCCGTACTCTAAACGAGCCAGAAGTTATGGCCGTCCGAATAATCGATATCTACAGGGTGCAACATCCACGGTGCAAGGTGCAACATCCGTCCGAAATGGCAAAACAGTGCCGTACGACTTTTAGAAATGCGTGCATGGATTTGAAACAGAACAGTATCATGGTGCACCACTCTCCAGCGATGGTAAATCGAAGGCCAGCCACTGTAATCCTGTTTTACCGTAAAAATCCACGTGTCGAAAAAACGAAGGGTAAAAAACTTACGAGACTCGATTAAGATTCGGGTTATCCTTTTTGGGCATTAATCTATCCGTTGACGGCTGAAAGCTATCAAAACCGTAGAACTCATCGAGGCCTTCATTTTGACAGGTTATGGCTCCCGCAACTCTAAACGACCCAGAAGTTATGGTCATTTGAATAATCGATATCTATAGGGTGCAACATCCACGGTGCAAGTTGCAACATCCGTCCGAAATGGCGAAACGGTGTCGTACGACTTTTAGAAATGCGTGCATGGATTTGTAACGGAACAGTACCATGGTGCACCACTCTCCAGCGATGGGAAGTCGAAGACGGGCCACGGTAATCCCGTTTTACCGTAAAAATCCACGTGTCGAAAAAACGAAGGATAAAAAACTTACGAGTCCCGATTGAGATTCGAGTTGTCCTTTTTGGGCATTAATCTGTCCGTTGACGGCTGAAAGCTGTCAAAGCCGTAGAACTCATCGAGGCCTTCGTTTTGACAGGTTATGGCTCCCATAACTCTAAACGAGCCAGAAGTTATGGCCGTCCGAATAATCGATATCTACAGGGTGCAACATCCACGGTGCAAGGTGCAACATCCGTCCGAAATGGCGAAACAGTGCCGTACGACTTTTAGAAATGCGTGCATGGATTTGAAACGGAACACTACCATGGTGCACCACTCTCCAGCGATGGGAAGTCGAAGACGGGCCACGGTAATCCCGTTTTACCGTTAAAATCCACTTGTCGAAAAAACGAAGGGTAAAAAACTTACGAGACCCGATTGAGATTCGGGTTGTCCTTTTTGGGCATTAATCTAACCGTTGATGGCTGAAAGCTGTCAAAACCGTAGAACACATCGAGGCCTTCGTGTTGACAGGTTATGGCTCCCGTAACTCTAATCGAGCCAGAAGTTATGGCCGTCCGAATAATCGATATCTACAGGGTGCAACATCCGCGGTGCAAGGTGCAACATCCGTCCGAAATGGCGAAACAGTGCCGTACGACTTTTAGAAATACGTGCATGGATTTGAAACGGAACAGTACCATGGGGCACCACTCTCTAGCGATGGTAAATCGAAGGCCAGCCACGGTAATCCTGTTTTACCGTAAAAATCAACGTGTCGAAAAAACGAAGAGTAAAAAACTTACGAGACCCGATTGAGATTCGGGTTGTCCTTTTTGGGCATTAATCTATCCGTTGACGGCTTAAAGCCGTCAAAGCCGTAGAACTCATCGAGGCCTTCGTTTTGACAGGTTATGGCTTCCGTAACTCTAAACGAGCCAGAAGTTATGGTCGTCCGAATAATCGATATCTACAGGGTGCAACATCCACGGTGCAAGGTGCAACATCCGTCCGAAATGGCGAAACAGTGCCGTATGACTTTTAGAAATGCGTTCATGGATTTGAAACGGAACACTACCATGGTGCACCACTCTCCAGCAATGGGAAGTCGAAGATGGGCCACGGTAATCCCGTTTTACCGTAAATATCCACGTGTCGAAAAAATAAAGGGTAAAAAACTTACGAGACCCGATTGAGATTCGGTTTGTCCTTTTTGGGCATTAATCTATCCGTTGACGGCTGAAAGTAGTTAAAGCCGTAGAAATCATCGAGGCCTTCATTTTGAAAGGTTATGGCTCCCGTAACTCTAAACGAGCCAGAAGGTATGGCCGTCCGAATAGTCGATATCTACAGGGTGCAACATCCACGGTGCAAGCTGCAACATCCTTCCGAAATGGCGAAACAGTGCCGTACGACTTTTAGAAATGTGTGCATGGATTTGAAATGGAACAGTACCATGGCGCACCACTCTCCAGCGATGGTAAATCGAAGACCAGCCACCGTAATCCCGTTTTACCGAAAAAATCCACGTGTCGAAAAAACGAAGGGTTAAAAACTTACGAGACCCGATTGAGATTCGGGTTGTCCTTTTTAGGCATTAATCTATCCGTTGACGGCTGAAAGCTGTCAAAGACGTAGAAATCATCGAGGCCTTCGTTTTGACATGTTATGGCTCCCGTAACTCTAAACGAGCCAGAAGTTATGGCCGTTTGAATAATCGATATCTACAAAGTGCAACATCCACGGTGCAAGGTGCAACATCCGTCCGAAATGGAGAAACAGTGCCGTACGACTTTTAGAAATGCGTGCATGGATTTGAAACGGAACCCTACCATGGTGCACCACTCTCCAGCGATGGGAAGTCGAAGACGGGCCACGATAATCCCATTTTACCATAAAAATCCACGTGTCGAAAAAATGAAGGGTAAAAAACTTACGAGACCCGATTGAGATTCGGGTTGTCCTTTTTGGGCATTAATCTATCCGTTGACGGCTGAAAGCTGTCAAAGCCGTAGAACTCATCGAGGCCTTCATTTTGAAAGGTTATGGCTCCCGTAACTCTAAACGAGCCAGAAGTTATGGCCGTCCGAATAATCGATATCTACAGGGTGCAACATCCACGGTGCAAGGTGCAACATCCGTCCGAAATGGCGAAACAGTGTCGTATGCATGGATTTGAAACGGAACAGTACCATGGTGCACCACTCCCCAGCGATGGTAAATCGAAGACCAGCCACCGTAATCCCGAAGGGTTAAAAACATACGAGACCCGATCGATATTCGGGTTGTCCTTTTTGGACATTAATCTATCCGTTGACGGCTGAAAGCTGTCAACGCCGTAGAACTCATCGAGGCCTTCGTTTTGACAGGTTATGGCTCCCGATACCCTAAACGATCCAGAAGTTATGGCCATTTGACTAATCGATATCTATAGGGT
This sequence comes from Allium cepa, assembly GCA_030765085.1. Classification (NCBI taxonomy): domain Eukaryota; kingdom Viridiplantae; phylum Streptophyta; class Magnoliopsida; order Asparagales; family Amaryllidaceae; genus Allium; species Allium cepa. The sequence goes on from CM060930.1 coordinate 251,108,405, forward strand.
GCAACATCCACGGTGCAAGGTGCAACATCCGTCCGAAATGGCGAAACAGCGCCGTACGACTTTTAGAAATGCATGCATGGATTTGAAATGGAACCCTACCATGGTGCACCACTCTCCAGCGATGGGAAGTCGAAGACGGGCCACGGTAATCCCGTTTTACTGTAAAAATCCACGTGTCGAAAAAATGTAGGGTAAAATGCTTACGAGACCCGATTGAGATTCGGGTTGTCCTTTTTGGGCATTAATCTATCCGTTGACGGCTGAAAGTTGTCAAAGCCGTAGAACTCATCGAGGCCTTCGTTTTGAAAGGTTATGGCTCCCGTAACTCTAAACGAGCCAGAAGTTATGGCCGTCCAAATAATCGATATCTACAGGGTGCAACATCCACGGTGCAAGGTGCAACATCCGTCCGGAATGGCGAAACATTGTCGTACGACTTTTTGAAATGCATGCATGGATTTAAAATGGAATAGTACCATGGTTCACCACTCTCCAGCGATGGTAAATCGAAGAACAGCCACCGTAATCCCGTTTTACCGTAAAAATCCACGTGTCGAAAAAACGAAGGGTTAAAAACTTACGTGACCCGATTGAGATTCGGGTTGTCCTTTTTGGGCATTAATCTATCCGTTGATGACTGAAAGCCCTCAAAGCCGTAGAACTTATCGAGGCCTTCATTTGGACAGGTTATGGCTCCCGTAACTCTAAACGAGCCAGAAGTTATGGCCGTTTGAATAATCAATATCTACAGGGTGCAACATCCACGGTGCAAGGTGCAACATCTGTCCGAAATGGTGAAACAGTGCCGTACGACTTTTAGAAATGCGTGCATGGACTTGAAATGGAATAGTACCATGGTGCACCACTCTCCAGCAATGGAAAGTCGAAGACGGGCCACGGTAATCCCGTTTTACCGTAAAAATCCACGTGTCGAAAAAACGAAGGGTAGAAAACTTACGAGACCCGATTGAGATTCGGGTTGTCCTTTTTGGGCATTAATCTATCCGTTGATGGCTGAAAGTTGTCATAGCCGTAGAACTCATCGAGGCCTTCGTTTTGACAGGTTATGGCTCCCGTAACTCTAAACGAGCCAGAAGTTATGGCCGTCCGAATAATCGATATCTACAGGGTGCAACATCCACGGTGCAAGGTGCAAAATCCGTCCGAAATGGCGAAACAGTGCCGTACGACTTTTAGAAATGCATGCATGGATTTGAAACGGAACACTATCATGGTGCACCACTCTCCAGCGATGGGAAGTCGAAGACGGGCCACGGTAATCCCGTTTTACCATAAAAATCCACGTGTCGAAAAAACAAAGGGTAAAAAACTTATGATATCCGATTAAAATTCGGTTTGTCTTGTTTGGGCATTAATCTATCCGTTGACGGCTGAAAGCCGTCAAAGCTGTAGAACTCATCGAGGCCTTCGTTTTGACAGGTTATGGCTCCCGTAACTCTAAACGAGCCAGAAGTTATGGCCGTTCGAATAATCGATATCTACAGGGTGCAACATCCACGGTGCAACTTCCGTCCGAAATGGCGAAACAGTGCCGTACGACTTTTAGAAATGTGTGCATGGATTTTAAACGGAACAGTACCATGGTGCACCACTCTCCAGCGATGGTATATCGAAGACCAGCCACCGTAATCCCGTTTTACTTCGAAAAAACGAAGGGTTAAAAACTTACGAGACCCGATTGAGGTTCGGGTTGTCCTTTTTGGGCATTAATCTATCCATTGACGGCTGAAAGCTGTCAAAGCCGTAGAACTATCGAGGCCTTCGTTTTGACAGGTTATGGCTTCTGTAACTCTAAACGAGCCAGAAGTTATGGCCGTTTGAATAATCGATATCTACAGGGTGCAACATCCACGGTGCAAGGTGCAACATCCGTCCGAAATGGCGAAACAGTGCCGTGCGACTTTTAGAAATGCGTGCATGGATTTGAAACGGAACACTACCATGGTGCACCACTCTACAGCGATGGGAAGTCGAAGACGGGCCACGGTAATCCCGTTTTACCATAAAAATCCACCTGTCGAAAAAATGAAGGGTAAAAAGCTTACGAGACCCGATTGAGATTCGGGTTGTCCTTTTTGGGCATTAATCTATCCGTCGACGGCTGAAAGCTGTCAAAGCCATAGAACTAATCGACGCCTTCATTTTGAAAGGTTATGGCTCCCGTAACTCAAAACGAGCCAGAAGTTATGGCCGTCCGAATAATCGATATCTACAGGGTGCAACATCCACGGTGCAAGGTGCAACATCCGTCCGGAATGGAGAAACAGTGCCGTACGACTTTTAGATATGCGTGCATGGATTTGAAACGGAACAGTACCATGGTTCACCACTCTCTAGCGATGGTAAATCGAAGACCAGCCACCGTAATCCCGTTTTACTGTAAAAATCCATGTGTCGAAAAAACGAAGGGTTAAAAACTTACGAAACCCGATTGAGATTCGGGTTGTCCTTTTTGGGCATTAATCTATCCGTTGAAGGCTGAAAGCTATAAAAGCCGTAGAAATCATCGGGGCCTTCGTTTTGACAGGTTATGGCTCCCGTAACTCTAAACGAGTCAGAAGTTATGGCCGTTTGAATAATCGATATCTAAAGGGTGCAACATCCATGGTGCAAGGTGCAACATCCATCCGAAATGGTGAAACAGTGCCGTACGACTTTTAGAAATGCGTGCATGGAATTGAAATGGAATAGTACCATGGTGCACCACTCTCCAACAATGGGAAGTCAAAGACGGGCCACGGTAATCCCTTTTTGCCGTAAAAATCCATGTGTCGAAAAAACGAAGGGTAAAAAACTTACGAGACCCGATTGAGGTTCGGGTTGTCCTTTTTGAGCATTAATCTATCTGTTGACGGCTGAAAGCTGTCAAAGCCGTAGAACTCATCGACGCCTTCGTTTTGACAGGTTATGACTCCCGTAAATCTAAACGAGCCAGAAGTTATGGCCGTCTGAATAATCGATATCTACAGGGTGCAACATCCACGGTGCAAGGTGCAACATCCGTCCGAAATGGCGAAACAGTGCCGTACGACTTTTAGAAATGCGTGCATGGATTTGAAACGGAACATTACCATGGTGCACCACTCTCCAGCGATGGGAAGTCGAAGACGGGCCACGGTAATCCCGTTTTACCGTAAAAATCCACGTGTCGAAAAAACGAAGGGTAAAAACTTACGAGACCCGATTGAGATTCGGGTTGTCCTTTTTGGGCACTAATCTATCCATTGACGGCAGAAAGCTGTCAAAGCCGTAGAACTCATCGAGGCCTTCATTTTGACAGGTTATGGCTCCCGTAACTCTAAACGAGCCAGAAGTTATGGCCGTTTGAATAATCGATATCTACAAGGTGCAACATCCACGGTGCAAGGTGCAACATCCGTCCGAAATGGCGAAACAGTGCCGCACGACTTTTAGAAATGCGTGCATGGATTTGAGACGGAACACTACCATGGTGCACCACTCTCCAGCGATGGGAAGTCGAAGACGGTCCCCGGTAATCCCGTTTTACCGTAAAAATCCACGTGTCGAAAAAAAGAAGGGTAAAAAACTTACGAGACCCGATTGAGATTCGGGTTGTCCTGTTTGGGCATTAATCTATCCGTTGACGGCTGAAAGCTGTCAAAGCCGTAGAAATCATTGAGGCCTTCATTTTGAAAGGTTATAGCTCCCATAACTCTAAACTAGCCAGAAGTTATGGCCATCCGAATAATTGATATCTACAGGGTGCAACATCCACGGTGCAAGGTGCAACATCCGTCCGAAATGGCGAAACAGTGCCGTACGACTTTTAGAAATGCGTGCATGGATTTGAAACGGAACACTACCATGGTGCACCACTCTCCAGCGATGGGAAGTCGAAGACGGGCCACGGTAATCCCGTTTTATCGTAAAATTCCACGTGTCGAAAAAACGAAGGGTAAAAAACTTACGAGACCCGATTGAGATTCGGGTTGTCCTTTTTGGGCATTAACCTATCTGTTGATGGCTGAAAGCGGTCAAACCCGTAGAACTCATCGAGGCCTTCGTTTTGAAAGGTTATGGCTCCCGTAACTCTAAACGAGCCAGAAGTTATGGCCGGCCGAATAATCGATATCTACAGGGTGCAACATCCACGGTGCAAGGTGGAACATCCGTCCGAAATGGCGAAATAGTGCCGTACAACTTTTAGAAATGCGTGCATGGATTTGAAACGGAACACTACCATGGTGCACCACTCTCCAGCGATGGGAAGTCGAAGACGGGCCACGGTAATCCCGTTTTACCGTAAAAATCCACGTGTCGAAAAAACGAAGGGTAAAAAACTTACGAGATCCGATTGAGATTCGGGTTGTCCTTTTTGGGCATTAATCTATCCATTGACGGCTGAAAGCTGTCAAAGCCGTAGAACTCATCGAGGCCTTCGTTTTGACTGGTTATGGCTTCCGTAACTCTAAACGAGCCAGAAGGTATGGCCGTCCGAATAATCGATATCTACAGGGTGCAACATCCACGGTGCAAGGTGCAACATCCGTCCGAAATGACGAAAAAGTGTCGTACGACTTTTAGAAATGCGTGCATGGATTTGAAATGGAATAGTACCATGGTGTACCACTCTCCAGCGATGGTAAATCGAAGACCAGCCACCGTAATCCTGTTTTACCGTAAAAATCCACGTGTCGAAAAAATGAAGGGTTAAAAACTTACGAAACCCGATTGAGATTCGGCTGGTCCTTTTTGGGCATTAATCTATCCGTTGACGGCTGAAAGCTATCAAAGTCGTAGAACTCATCGAGGCCTTCTTTTTGACTGGTTATGGCTCCCGTAACTCTAAACGAGCCAGAAGTTATGGCCGTTTGAATAATCGATATCTACAGGGTGCAACATCCACGGTGCAAGGTGCAACATCCGTCCGAAATGGGGAAACTGTGCGGTACGACTTTTAGAAATGCGTGCATGGATTTGAAACGGTACACTACCATGGTGCACCACTCTCCAGCGATGGAAAGTCGAAGACGGGCCACGGTAATCCCGTTTTACCGTAAAAATCCAAGTGTCGAAAAAACGAAGGGTAAAAAATTACGAGACCCGATTGAGATTCGGGTTGTCCTTTTTGGGCATTAATCTATCCATTGACGGCTAAAAGCTGTCAAAGCCGTAGAACTCATCGAGGCCATCATTTTGAAAGGTTATGGCTCCCGTAACTCTAAACGAGCTAGAAGCTATGGCCGTCCGAATAATCGATATCTACAGGGTGCAACATCTACGGTGCAAGGTGCAACATCCGTCCGAAATGGCGAAACAGTGCCGTACGACTTTTAGAAATGCGTGCATGGATTTGAAATGGAACAGTACCATGGTGCACCACTCTCTAGCGGTGGTAAATCAAAGACCAGCCACCGTAATCCCGTTTTACCGTAAAAATCCACGTGTCGAAAAAACGATGGGTTAAAAACTTACGAGACCCGATTGAGATTCGGGTTGTCCTTTTTGGGCATTAATCTATCCGTTGACGGCTGAAAGCTATCAAAGCCGTAGAACTCATCGAGGCCTTCATTTTGACAGGTTATGGCTCCCGTAACTCTAAGCGAGCCAGAAGTTATGGCCGTTTGAATAATCGATATCTACAGGGTGCAACATCCACGGTGCAAGGTGCAACATCCGTCCGAACTGGTGAAACTGTGATGTACGACTTTTAGAAATGCGTGCATGGATTTGAAATGGAACACTACCATGGTGCACCACTCTCCAGCGATGGGAGGTCGAAGACGGGCCACGGTAATCTTGTTTTACCGTAAAAATCCACGTGTCGAAAAAACAAAGGGTAAATAACTTACGAGACCCGATTGATATTCGGGTTGTCCTTTTTGGGCACTAATCTATCCGTTGTCGGCTGAAAGCTGTCAAAGCCGTAGAACTCATCGAGGCCTTCGTTTTGACAGGTTATGGCTCCCGTAACTCTAAACGAGCCAGAAGTTATGGCCGTCCGAATAATCGATATCTACAGGGTGCAACATCCACGGTGCAAGGTGCAACATTCGTCCGAAATTGCGAGACAGTGCCGTATGACTTTTAGAAATGCGTGCATGATTTGAAACGGAACTGTACCATGGTGCACCACTCTCTAGCAATGGTAACTCGAAGGCCAGCCACGGTAATCCTGATTTACCGTAAAAATCCACGTGTCGAAAAAACGAAGGGTAAAAAACTTACGAGACCCGATTGAGATTCGGGTTGTCCTTTTTGGGCATTAATCTATGCATTGACAGCTGAAAGCTATCAAAGCCGTAGAACTCATCGAGGCCTTCGTTTTGACAGGTTATGGCTCCCGTAACTCTAAACGAGCCAGAAGTTATGGCCGTCCGAAAAATCGATATCTACAGGGTGCAACATCCACGGTGCAAGGTGCAACATCCGTCCGAAATGGCGAAAAAGTGCCGTACGACTTTTAGAAATGGATGCATGGATTTGAAACGGAACAGTACCATGGTGCACCACTCTCCAGCGATGGTAAATTGAAGGCCAGCCACTGTAATCCTGTTTTACCGTAAAAATCCACGTGTTGAAAAAACGAAGGGTAAAAAACCTACGAGAGCCGATTGAGATTCGGGTTGTCCTTTTTGGGCATTAATCTATCCGTTGACAGCTGTCAAAGCTGTTGGACTCAGTGAGGCCTTCATTTTGACAGGTTATGGCTCCTGTAACTCTAAACGAGCCAGAAGTTATGGCCGTCCGAATAATGAATATCTACAGGGTGCAACATCCACGGTGCAAGGTGCAACATCCGTCCGAAATGGAGAAACAGTGTCGTACGACTTTTAAAAATGCGTGCATGGATTTGAAACGGAACAGTACCATGGTGCACCACTCTCCAGCGATGGTAAATCGAAGGCCAGCCACGGTAATCCTGTTTTACCGTAAAAATCCACGTGTCGAAAAAACGAAGGGTAAAAAACTTACGAGACCTATTAAGATTCGGGTTATCCTTTTTGGACATTAATCTATGCGTTGACAGCTGAAAGCTGTCAAAGCCGTAGAACTCATCGAGGCCTTCGTTTTGACAGGTTATGGCTCCCATAACTCTAAAAGAGCCAGAAGTTATGGCCGTCTGAATAATCGATATCTACAGGGTGCAACATCCACGGTGCAAGGTGCAACATCCGTCCGAAATGGCGAAACAGTGCCGTACGACTTTTAGAAATGCGTGCATGGATTTGAAACGGAACACTACCATGGTGCACCACTCTCCAACGATGGGAAGTCGAAGACGGGCCATGTTAATCCCGTTTTAACGTAAAAATCCACGTGTCGAAAAAACGAAGGGTAAAAAACTTACGAGACCCGATTGAGATTCGGGTTGTCCTTTTTGGGCATTAATCTATCCATTGACGGCTGAAAGTTGTCAAAGCCGTAGTACTCATCGAGGCCTTCATTTTGACAGGTTATGGCTCCCGTAACTCTAAACGAGCCAGAAGTTATGGCCGTCCGAATAAGCGATATCTACAGGGTGCAACATCCACGGTGCAAGGTGCAACATCCGTCCGAAATGGCGAAACAGTGCCGTACGACTTTTAGAAATGCATGCATGGATTTGAAACGAAACAGTACCATGGTGCACCACTCTCCAGCGATGGTAAATCGAAGGCCAGCCACGGTAATCCTGTTTTACCGTAAAAATCCACGTGTCGAAAAAACGAAGGGTAAAAAACTTACGAGACCCGATTGAGATTCAGGTTGTCCTTTTTGGGCATTAATCTATCCGTTGATGGCCGAAAGCCGTCAAAGGCGTAGAACTCATCGAGGCCTTCGTTTTGACAGGTTATGGCTCCCGTAACTCTAAACGGTCCAGAAGTTATGGTCGTCCGAATAATCGATATCTACAGGGTGCAACATCAACGGTGCAAGGTGCAACATCCGTCCGAAATGGCGAAACAGTGCCGTACGACTTTTAGAAATGCGTGCATGGATTTGAAACGGAACACTACCATGGTGCACCACTCTCCAGCGATGGAAAGCCGAAGACGGGCCACGGTAATCTCGTTTTACCGTAAAAATCCACGTGTCGAAAAAATGAAGGGTAAAAAACTTACGAGACCCGATTGAGATTCGGGTTGTCCTTTTTGGGCATTAATCTATCCGTTGACAGCTGAAAGCTGTCAAAGCTGTAGAACTCATCTTGGCCTTCGTTTTGATAGGTTATGGCTCCCGTAACTCTAAACGAGCCAGAAGTTGTGGCCGTCCGAATAATCGATATCTACAAGGTGCATCTTCTGTTTGCACATAAAATGGGCAAACACCTCCAAGTCGTATGATTTAGCTGATTTTATGTTGTTCTTAATGATTTAAGTGAATTATGCAAATATATAAAAAACTGGGAATAAACTGTAAAAGACACGCAGATTTATAGTGGTTCGGCCAGAACGTGCCTACGTCCACTTTATATGTTATTCTCCTTTTTCCTTCAGATTACAAGTACAAAACTTTGATTACAAGTATATGAAAGTTGTTTGAAAGTTCCTTCCGAGCTTGAGCTCTCAAACTTGTCCGCCATTGTTGTACCCCTGCCCCTCTATTTATAGAGTGAGGCTGGGGGCAGGGGTCTTGGATTTATATAGCTGATGGTGGGCCTGGGCTGAAGCAATCTGGTCTGGCATATCTGGTTCGGCGAAGCTTGGTTCGGCGAATCTTGGTTCGGGCGTGGCTATATGGCGCTTGGTCCGGTGATGATATCGGCTCGGTGGGACTAGGATTCGGTAGTGCTCTGGGTAGGTGGCGCCCTAGTTCGGAGGTAGGAGTATGGGGAGATAGTTGGTTCGATATGGGGGCGGAGAGGCCTGGTTCGGCTGGCTGTTTGGTCCGGTAGCGAGCTAGGAGGGGAGTTAGGTATTTGATTCAGTCGTGCTGGGAGTGAGTTGGACCGGTAGGGTTGGTCCGGCTAGGTGCCGGTCCGGTAATGCCTGGTTCGGTGATGATGGTCCGGTTGAACTCTGGTTCGGCAGTGGTAGGCAAGGAGGTGGTTCGGTCCGGTGATGGTTTGGACTGGTGATGGTGGGATTACGTGTCGGTCTTTGGCTCGGTAGTATCTATGGTTCGACAAGGAATTGGTTCGGTGAAAACACCCCCCAACACATGCCCCTCAAAGTGGGGCACGTGCTTGCATGTGTCACGCTTTGTTCACCTGCAGTTGATATAGCTTTGTTCGGTTCTGGGTGTGCCGAACCAGTTGGTCCGGTCGATAAGCTTCGCCTATAAATAGGGGAGTTAGGCCTCCGTTATCTCCTACCGAGCTCGATTGCTGAATCAGATCTTTCACCGCCGAATCATCTTTATTGCCGAATCACTTCAGGTTGCCGAACCAGGTAACAAGCCTTCTCTCGCCGAATGACTTACGTTGAGAATGTCGAATGGGGTTTCGCTTTTTATTGCCGAATGAGCTTCTACATTTAAATCTTGAGTGATATCTTAGACTTACATACGCTTGCTCGCTTTATACACTTGCTTGCTTATATTTCCATACTTCTTGTTCTAACAACATGTCTTTCGCTTTCGTGTTTGCAGATAAATGTCTCTAAGAGTGGAGACCCGATCAAAGAGGAAGAGATCCCAGGGCAGGGAAGAGCCTTCCGCCGTGCGCCCAGCTCAGCCAAGACCAGAACGTCATGGACCTGCCCTGAGGTCGTTAGTGGACGGATATGGTCTCCAGGAGCTTCTGGACTCCCCGCCCGACTGTTTTCCTAGCTCCCTCAAAGAGGAGCAGCTCGACGCCATATCTCGTTCTTTTGGGATTGATAGAGCGCTCATGGTGTTGCCAGGGGCTGGAGTTATGCCATATGATAGAGCGTCCATGAGTCTCTCTTCTCCTTCTTCTCCATTCTCTCTCTAGTTCCTGAACATTCCTTACGAGAGTCTATATGCTCTTCATTTGATGATGAGGCCACTGAGGAATTCCCAACTCTCTGCATTTCTTCTTCAAAAGAGTTAGACCTATGTTTAATTCTTTCGCTGCTTGCGATATCGGCAAGTAAAAGTACTTCGATACTAGTTCAAATGTTAAGGCCGTTTTTTCCTTGCTCATCGTTAATTTCTTCTTCTTTTTTTGCCTTTTGATTCTTCCTTCTGATCATCATTAGATATCCTGTAGCTCAACTTAGACTTCTATATCTCATAATTCAAGTCGTTGAAGATGATATTGAACTCTTCAGAAAGGGTCAGAGAAGCTAAGCGAGGATCTGAAGGATGGTTTAGAGGAATGGCATTGATTATTTCATCCAAATCTGGTACTTCATTGTTCAAACCACTGAATGATCCTTTACTGAAATCTAGTTGAGCATCATCAAATCCACTGGGCAGACCATCAATATCGTTCCAAAGATTATGATCATCTAAATAGTGCAATTGGTTATTCATGACCGTAGAAGGACTGATCATGTAATTTCGTATATGATGTTGAAATGTGTAGTCAATGCAAAGAAGATTGAAGCTGGTAATGAATGTGCATTTCATCTTGAGTGTTCTGAGTTCAAGCCTTGCTTCCCCTTCTTTTCTTTTTAGGTTTTCATAACTTGATCGTTTACTGTTTGTTTAATGAATTCCTCTTCTGAATTGGACAGGTGGGACTTTTGATCAACATGCTGGGAGCTCCGACCCTGCGGCTATGTAGGCTTGGAGAGTTGGTAGGATGAGGGCGAAGCGTGGGCGTAGCTGGTTCCTTGTCCGAATTCAGCCACATTTTGATTTCTTTTTATTGCTGTTTATGTTAGTCCAAAACATTGATGTGACTGTAATAATATTGTTTGTGATGAATGACTTTATGTAATTTCATAACATAAGCTGATTCCTTTATGTTGGAATGTTATCGCTATTTTGTTGTGCTGTGTAAGTGATGTAACTATGCATGTTACTAGTGGCTTGACTGTGCCTGATGCCAAGTTTTTTGCTTAAAGTTTAATTTTCTCATTTTGCAACGTAAATGTGATGTGTGAATATGAACTGCAGCTATGCATTAATGTATAAAAGTAGAAGGTACCGTCCTTCATGTTTCGGCTGTGGACGGCAACTTTGTGCGCCCTGTAAGACTAAGCACGGAATGCTGTTGAGTGTCTCGTCATCCGATTGTAAGCTTCTGTTCCCATTAGCGAGCGTTCCCTATTTCATGTCCTGTACTTTCAAGCACCGTTACGGAGAATAGGAGAAAAGTTTTAAATGAAATGGAAATATAGGAAAAGTAAAACTTCCAGTCACGGAAGGCCGTCGATGTGCTTAAGTTCGTGGCAAACGGGTTTTTTCGTCACTTTCCCTGGCTGTGGGTCTTGGAGACATTTGTCACCCATCTTACGCCTCTGCGGGGAGTTTTCTTTTTTACCACAGCCGCACTTAAGACACATCGGAGCCAATCGCGCACAGTAACTACCCGGGCCATTATGGCCCGTAATCGCGGGTATTATTCGATTTACTGTGGCCGGCTAGCTTGGGGGCCGATCGTCATCTGTGAACTGCCCCTGGCTGTCCACACCTTATGTTGGGGCTTATGGTCGGTTCACAGTTGTCGGCGAGCCGAATCACTGTAATGAGCTGCCATGGCATAATCGGCCTTCTTGGTGGCTTATACTCGGCTTATTACAGTCGGCTTTAAGGGCCGAGGCAAACAATGAGTTAACTCGCGGTTGAGGGATACCGGAGCAAAGTGTCTCATTGGCGAGGGCATAAGATCGTAGCGTACATGTTAGATTTTGTCAAGGTGGAGTTGTGTTGTGAAGCTCTGAATTGAAATGTCATCTGCAAAGTATTTTGTTTAACAACAAAGGATAAAGCTTAACTAGTAGCCAAGATATAAAGGAACAAGTTAACATGTGCCAAGTTTTTAAAGTGGTTCGGCGCGAAAATGCCTACGTCCACTGATTCTCTTTGTTAATTCACTTCATATGGGCAGTACAAGTTAAGAAAAGTATCGACGGAGGTGTCGGATGTTCCATGTCCTCTGGAACACCTCTCCGTCCACTATTGACAAAATATAAGCTCCATTGTGGAGATCTTTATGAATTACATATGGTCCGTCCCAGATTGGATCCAGCGCTCCTGGGCGCGGAAAGATTCGCTTGAGGACAAGATCTCCTTCTTGTAAGCTGCGATGCTTGACTTTGGAGTTGTATAGTGCTGCCACTTTTTGTCTGTGAGTGCTACTTTGAATGCTGCATCATTTCTTCTCTCCTCAATTAGATCCAAAGACATGTGGAGGAGTTCTTCGTTTTCTTCGGGGTTGTAGTGGATCCTACGATGGGAAGGTACAATAGTTTCAACTGGGAGCATGGCCTCTGATCCGTATGCCAAAGAGAACGGAGTATGCCCTGTCGATGTTCTGAAAGAAGTGCGGTAGGCCCATAGTGCTGTAGGAAGTTCGTCCACCCAAGCGCCTTTTGACTTTTCAAGCTTCTTCTTGATTAGAGTCTTGAGAATCTTGTTGACAGCTTCGACATGTCCATTTGCCTTGGGATAAGCTACGGATGAGAAGCCCTTATGAATTCCGTGCTCTTGGCACCAGTCGGCAAATTCCTCGTTGTCAAATTGAAGCCCGTTGTCTGATATGATTCTGAGTGGAACCCCGTACCTGCACAAAACGTTTTTGATCAAGAAGTTGATAACTTTAGTTGAAGATATTTTATTCAGAGGCTCCGCTTCCACCCATTTGGTGAAATAGTCAACTGCCACTATAGCATGTCTGGCCCTGCCTCGGCCCATCAGCAGTTCGCCAATTAAGTCAATTCCCCATATTGCGAAGGGCCAAGGGCTGGTCATCTGAGTAATTTCATTGGTTGGTAGTCGAGGAATCTTAGCAAATTTCTGACATCTGTCGCATCTTCTGACGAAGTCTAAGGCATCTTTGTTTAAAGTGGGCCAGAAATACCCATATCGGAGTATCTTTTTTGCTAGGGTCTGCCCTCCGGTGTGGTCTCCACAACTTCCCTGATGGATATTGGATAGAATTTCCTTGGCTTCTCTTCCAGCAACGCACCTCAATAAGGGGTTAGAGAAGCTGCGCCGATAGAGGATGCCTTCTTGCATTGTGTAGAGGGAAGCTTTCCTTAGCATTTTCTTAATTTCATTTCGCCCGTCGGGTAGGGTGCCGTTTTGTAAGTATTCTCGGGTAGGGGTCATCCATGTTTCTTCTTCGGTTGCAGCTATCAGATTTACTTGCTCGAAACTTGGTGCCAGCTGTTTTGAGATGGTTAATGCTCCGAAAATAGTGATGTTCTTCATGCTAGCTTGTTTTGCTAGTTCGTCGGCCTCTTGATTCTCTTCTCGGGGAATGTGTTTGATTAAATAGTGATCTAATTGATTAAGCAGTAGCCTGGTCTTATTTAGATACGCTGTGAGTCGTTCTCCTCGAGTCTGGAATTCTCCCAGTATTTGACTTACAATAAGTTGAGAATCACTATGGAGACATAAAGAACTGACTCCAATTTCCAGTGCAAGTTCTAATCCGGCTATCACTGCTTCGTATTCTGCGTCATTGTTGGTGGCAGCGAATTCCAATCTTAGGGCGTAGTGCAGCTTCTTTCCCCTGGGGGTGATTATCACAACACCTGCCCCCGAGCCTTGTTCGTTCGACCCTCTATGTACGATGAGATTCCACTTGATATCTTCTGCTATTTCAGATTGGTCCTTACCTTCGCTAGTAGTGAATTCGGCAATGAAATCAGCTATGGCTTGCCCCTTGATAGCGGTGCGAGGATGGTAAGTGATATCATATTGACTTAGTTCGATGCACCACTTAAGTAATCGCCCAGAAGTGTCGGGGCGATGAAGCACTTGCCTTGGCGGTTGATCGGTTAAAACTCTGATGGAATGAGACTGGAAATAGTGTCGCAGTTTCCGCGACGTGATAAGCAAACGGTATGCTAGCTTTTCATGTTTAGGGTATCTGACTTCTGCCCCTGTGAATCTCTTGCTTACAAAGTATACGGGTCGCTGCACGTGGTTGTCTTCTCTCACCAAAGCGGCGCTCAAAGCGTGTGATGATACAACAAGGTATAGGTATAGTTCCTCGCCTTCATTTGGAGTTGAAAGTACCGGTGGTCTCTGGAGGTGTCCGATTAAGTTAAGGAAGGCTGTCGAGCATTCGTCAGTCCATTCGAACTTTCCTTTGTCTTTCTTTAGAGCTTCGAAGAAAGGGATGCTTTTGTCGGTTGCTTTAGAGATGAACCTACTCAGGGCGGCAACTTTCCCGTTTAGGCTTTGCATCTCTCTTCGAGTAGATGGTGTCTTGATATCTTGTAAAGCTCGGACTTGTTCGGGGTTTGCTTCAATCCCCCTGGCATGAACGTTGAATCCCAAGAACTTTCCCGATGATACTCCGAAGGAGCACTTTAGAGGGTTCAGCTTCATTCCATATTGGCGAAGTACTTGAAACATCTCGTCCAGGTGGTTTATATGGTCGTTGGCTTTCCTCGATTTTACCAGCATGTCATCCACATAAACTTCCATAGTTCATCCTATCAGTTCTGCAAACATCTTGTTGACGAGGCGCTGATAAGTAGCTCCGGCGTTTTTAAGTCCAAATGGCATTACCTTGTAGCAGTACAATCCTCGGTCAGTGATGAAGCTAGTGTGGTCTTGATCGGGGGCGTGCATAGGGATCTGGTTATATCCTGAGTATGCGTCCATAAAGGATAAAAGTTCGTGTCCGGCAGTGCTGTCCACGAGTTGGTCGATTCGGGGGAGTGGGAAGCAGTCTTTCGGGCAACCGTCATTTAAGTTGGACAAATCGATGCATGTTCGCCACTTCTCATTAGCTTTCTTTACCAGTACCGGGTTGGCGATCCATTCCGGGTAGATGGCTTCACGTATGAAGTCATTGGCAAGAAAGTTCTTTACTTCTTCCTCGTGGGCTGCTGATCGTTCTGCCCCCATACTTCTCTTCTTTTGCTTTACCGGTACATTGGTAGGATCGATGTTTAGTGCATGGCATGCTATATCCGGGGAGATTCCAGTCATATCAGCGTGCGTCCATGCAAATACATCCATGTTGTGGCGAAGAAAATCAATGAGTTGATTCTTTAATTCTCCTTTTAACTGAGATCCGACTCTCAGCAGTTTACTTGGGTCGCGTTTGTCTACAGATACGAATTCCATAGCCTCTGCAGGCTCGGCGGTGGCCTTCTCGTCTTTGTCCCTGGGGTCTAATTCATTGAAAGGATCACTGGTATACCAAAGAGGAGGGGCTTTCTTTAGTTGCTTTGCTTCCAAGCTTTTCATGCAGAGAATAGTCTCTGCATTTTTCCCTTTATCTCTCCTGCGATTATTGCGAAGTTCGGTTACATAGCAGTCCCGAGCGGCGTCTTGATCCCCTTCTACTTCTCCCACTCCATTATTTGTTGGGAACTTCATCTTCCGGCACCATGGGGCAAGGACAATTTGGAAGTCGGACAAGGCTGGTCTTCCTAAAAAGGCATTGTAGGCCGAGTGGTTGTCTATTAGCACGAATGTTTGCTTCCGAACGGCGGAGCGGGGATGACTTTCTAATTCAATAAAGAGATCCAATTGTCCGAGGGGCATCTTTGCTTCTCCAGTGAAACCATGTAGCGGTTTGTTGCAGTGTCTCTCCGGATTTCTGTTTGACTGTAGATAGAGAATAAGCATCCTTAGGTTGTTCCACATGAATGCGGAACTGGCTAATGAACTTTTCTTTCAACATCTCCCATGAGCTGATAGATCCTTGGGGTAGATGGCAGAACCAGGAGGTATCTAGGTCTGCTAGGAATAGCAGAATGCATTTACACAACACTCCTTCCGTTGCTCCGCTCATGAGCATATGCTGTGTGTATCTCTGCAAGTGTACAACGAGGTCGAAAGTTCCCTTGTACGGTTCCATCGTCGGAATTTTCCATTCTCGAGGGGTGATGGCGGTTTCGATGTCGCGGGTGAAAGGGCTGGTTACCCTAGCGCCTATCCCTCGAACCCTTTGCTCCCGTCGGACGCATTCCCTGAATAATCGTGCCATTCTTTCATCAGAATTTGGAGCGGACAAAAATGAGCTTGGTTCTTCCCTGCGGGATCGATCTCGTCCAGATGACCTGTAGGGATGGTATAGTCTATCACTTCTGACGTTATCCAGTGGCTGTCTTTGGCTGCTCGGATGCATGCTAAGACCAGCTACAGTTAGCCCCTGCCTTGATCTTCCCCTGTGGGGTTCTGTTTCGAGCATTTCCATGGGGTCAACTTCGGGCTGGGTTCTAGCTCGGCTCCATTCAGCGGGGTTTCTATGATTAGGCGGCATGACTGGCTCAGCTACATCCGACCCTCGCCCGGTGCCTCCCCCATTGGGTTCAGTTCCAAGCGCTTCCCCGAGTCGGAGTTCGGGCTGAGTCCGGGCGCGGCCCCTATCATTGTTGTTCCTGTTGATAGCTTCTTCGAAGAGGGAAGACCTTTGTTGTCTCCGAGATCCTCCAGATTGAGACTCACCCCATGGCTCAGTGTTGCGGTTGGATTCTTCGGCATCCCTCAAGCGTGACATGAGTTGGTTCACCAAAGCTTCTTGTTGGGATGCGAAGCGGTTAGTCACTTCAACCACAACTCTGTCTAGGTCTGCCCTAGTGATTGCTGCTGGTTGTTCCGCGGCGGTGGCTGTCGGAATTGCCTAATCTACATTTGGCACTGCTGTCGTAGTGGGATGGTTCTCTTGATCTGGATCCACTGGATCTGGAGCGCTGCTGGTTGCAACGTTCTTTCCCTTGTTGGCGTCTTTTCTCGGCCTGGAAGTCATGTTTCTTAGGCAATGAGGGGTGCTATTGGGAAAGAAGGTTGAATGAGGGAAGCTGAAGCTTCGAGTTCCAAGCTCTCAATGAAAGCACCAAAAATGTTTGCACAAAAAATGGGAAAACACCTCCAAGTCGTATGATTTAGCTGATTTTATGTTGTTCTTAATGATTTAGGTGAATTATGCAAATATATAAAAAACAGGGACTAAACTATAAAAGACACGTAGATTTATAGTGGTTCTGCCAGAACGTACCTACGTCCACTTTATATGTTATTCTCCTTTTTCCTTCAGATTACAAGTACAAAGCTTTGATTACAAGTATATGAAAGTTGTTTGAAAGTTCCTTCCGCGCTTGAGCTCTCAAACTTGTCCGTCATTGTTGTACCCCTGCCCCTCTATTTATAGAGTGAGGCTGGGGGCAGGGGTCTTGGATATATATAGCTGCTGGTGGGCCTGGGATGAAGCAATCTGGTCTGGCATATCTGGTTCGGCGAAGCTTGGTTCGGCCGTGGCTGTATGGCACTTGGTCCGGTGATGATATCGGCTCGGTGGGACTAGAATTCGGTAGTGCTCTGGGTTGGTGGCGCCCTAGTTCGGAGGGAGGAGTATGGGGAGATAGTTGGTTTGGTATGGGGGAAGAGAGGCCTGGTTCGGCTGGCTGTTTGGTGCGGTAGCGAGCTAGGAGGGGAGTTTGGTATTTGACTCGGTGGTGCTGGGAGTGAGTTTGACCGGTAGGGTTGGTCCGGCTAGGTGCCGGTCTGGTAATGCCTGGTTCGGTGATGATGGTCCGGTTGCACTCTGGTTCGGCAGTGGTAGGCTAGGAGCTGGTTCGGTCCGGTGATGGTTTGGCCTGGTGATGGTGGGATTACGTGTCGGTCTTTGGCTCGGTTGTATCTATGGTTCGACAAGGAATTGGTTAGGTGAAAACACCCCCCAACAACATCCACGGTGCAAGGTGCAACATCCGTCCGAAATGGCGAAACAGTGCCGTACGACTTTTAGAAATGCGTGCATGGATTTGAAACGAAACAGTACCATGGTGCACCACTCTCCAGCAATGGTAAATCGAAGACCAGCCACCGTAATCCCGTTTTACCGTAAAAATCCACGTGTCGAAAAAACGAAGGATTAAAAACTTACGAGACCCGATTGAGATTCGGGTTGTCCTTTTTAGGCACTAATCTATCCGTTGACGGCTGAAAGCTGTCAAAGCCGTAGAACTCATCGAGGCCCTTCGTTTTGACAGGTTATGGCTCCCGTAACTCTAAACGAGCCAGAAGTTATGGCCATGTGAATAATCGATATCTACAGGGTGCAACATCCACGGTGCAAGGTGCAACATCCGTCCGAAATGGCGAAACAGTGCTGTACGACTTTTAGAAATGCGTGCAAGGATTTGAAACGGAACAGTACCATGGTGCACCACTCTGCAGCGAAGGTAAATCGAAGACCAGCCACCGTAATCCTGTTTTACCGTAAAAATCCATGTGTTGAAAAAACGATAGGTAAAAAACTTACGAGACCCGATTGAGATTCGGGTTGTCCTTTTTGGGCATTAATCTATCTGTTGACGGCTAAAAGCCGTCAAAGCCGTAGAAATCATCAAGGCCTTCATTTTGACAGGTTATGGCTCCCGTAACTCTAAACGAGCCAGAAGTTATGGCAGTCCGAACAATTGATATCTACAGGGTGCAACATCCACGGTGCAAGGTGCAACATCCGTCCGAAATGGCGAAACCATGCCGTACGACTTTTAGAAATGCGTGCACGGATTTGAAACGGAACAGTACCATGGTGCACCACTCTCCAGCGATGGTAAATCGAAGATCAGCCACCGTAATCCCGTTTTACCGTAAAAATCCACGTGTCGAAAAAACGAAGGGTTAAAAACTTACGAGACCCGATTGAGATTCGGATTGTCCTTTTTGGGCATTAATCTATCCGTTGACGGCTGAAAGCTGTCAAAGCCGTAGAACTTATCGAGGCCTTCGTTTTGACAGGTTATGGCTCCCGTAACTCCAAACGAGCAAGAAGTTATGGCTGTCCGAATAATCGATATCTACAGGGTGCAACATCCACGGTGCAAGGTGCAACATCCGTCCGAAATGGCGAAACAGTGCCGTACGACTTTTAGAAATTCGTGCATGGATTTGAAACAGAACAGTACCATGGTGCACCATGCTCCAGCGATGGTAAATCGAAGACCAGCCACCGTAATCCCGTTTTACCGTAAAAATCCACGTGTCGAAAAAACGAAGGGTAAAAAACTTACGAGACCCGATTGAGATTCGGGTTGTCCATTTTGGGCATTAATCTTTCCGTTGACGGCTGAAAGATCTCAAAGCCGTAGAACTCATCGAGGCCATCGTTTTGACAGGTTATGGATCCCGTAACTCTAAACGAGCCAGAAGTTATGGCCGTCCGAATAATCGATATCTACAGGGTGCAACATCCACGGTGCAAGGTGCAACATCCGTCCGAAATGGCGAAACAGTGCCGTACGACTTTTAGAAATGCATGCATGGATTTGAAACGGAACAGTACCATGGTGCACCACGCTCCAGCGATGGTAAATCGAAGACCAGCCACCGTAATCCCGTTTTACCGTTAAAATCCACGTGTCGAAAAAACGAAGGGTAAAAAACTTACGAGACCCGATTGAGATTCGGGTTGTCCTTTTTGGGCATTAATCTATCCGTTGACGGCTGAAAGATGTCAAAACCGTAGAACTCATCGAGGCCTTTGTTTTGACAGGTTATGGATCTCGTAACTCTAAACGAGCCAGAAGTTATGGCCGTCCGAATAATCGATATCTAGAGGGTGCAACATCCACGGTGCAAGGTGCAACATCCGTCCGAAATGGAGAAACAGTGCCATACGACTTTTAGAAATATGTGCATTGATTTGAAACGGAACAGTACCATGGTGCACCACTCTCCAGCGAAGGGAAGTCGAAGACGGGCCACGTTAATCCCGTTTTACCGTAAAAATCCACGTGTCGTAAAAACGAAGGGTAAAAAACTTACGAGGCCCGATTGAGATTCGGGTTGTCCTTTTTGGGCATTAATCTATCCGTTGACGGCTCAAAGCTCTCAAAGCCGTAGAACTCATCGAGGCCTTTGTTTTGATAGGTTATGGCTCCCGTAACTCTAAACGAGCCAGAAGTTACGGCCGTCCGAATAATCGATATCTACAGGGTGCAACATCCACGGTGCAAGGTGCAACATCCGTCCGAAATGGCGAAACAGTGCCGTACGACTTTTGGAAATGCGTGAATGGATTTGAAATGGAACACTACCATGGTGCACCACTCTCCAGCGATGGGAAGTCAAAGACGGGCCACGGTAATCCCGTTTTACCGTAAAAATCCACGTATCGAAAAAACGAAGGGTAAAAAACTTACGAGAGCCGAATGAGATTCGGGTTGTCCTTTTTGGGGATTAATCTATCCATTGACGGCTGAAAGCTGTTAAAGCCGTAGAGCTCATCGAGGCCTTCGTTTTGATAGGTTATGGCTCCCGTAACTCTAAACGAGCCAGAAGTTATGGCCGTCCGAATAATCGATATCTACAGGGTTCAACATCCACGATGCAAAGTGCAACATCCGTACGAAATGGCGAAACAGTGTCGTACGACTTTTAGAAATGCGTGCATGGATTTGAAATTTAAGACTACCATTGCGCACCACCCTCCAGAGATGGGAAGTCGAACACGGGCCACGGTAATCCCGTTTTACCGTAAAAATCCACGTGTCGAAAAAACGAAGGGTAAAAAACTTACGACACCCGATTGAGATTCGGGTTGTCCTTTTTGGGCATTAATCTATCCGTTGACGGCTGAAAGATGTCAAAGCCGTAGAACTCATCGAGGCCTTCGTTTTGACAGGTTATGGCTCCCGTAACTCTAATCGAGCCAGAAGTTATGGCCGTTCGAATAATCGATATCTATAGGGTGCAACATCCACGGTGCAAGGTGCAACATCCGTCCGAAATGGCGAAACAGTGCCGTACGACTTTTTGAAATGCGTGCATGGATTTGAAACGGAACAGTACCATGGTGCACCACTCTCCAGTGATGGTAAATCGAAGGCCAACCATGGAAATCCTGTTTCACCGTAAAAATCCACGTGTCGAAAAAACGAAGGGTTAAAAACTTACGAGACGCGATTGAGATTCGGGTTGTCCTTTTTGGGCATTAATCTATCAGTTGACGCCTGAAAGCCGTCAAAGCCGTAGAACTCATCGAGGCCTTCGTTTTGACAGGTTATGGCTCCCGTAACTCTAAACGAGCCAGAAGTTATGGTCGTCCGAATAATCGTTATCTACAGGGTGCAACATCCACGGTGCAAGGTGCAACATCCGTCCGAAATTGCTAAACAGTGCCGTACGACTTTTAGAAATGCGTGCATGGATTTGAAACGGAACAGTACCATGGTGCACCATTCTCCAGCGATGGTAAATCGAAGACCATCCACCGTAATCCCGTTTTACCGTAAAAATCCACGTGTCGAAAAAACGAAGGGCTAAAAACTTACGAGACCCAATTGAGATTCGGGTTGTCCTTTTTGGGCATTAATCTATCCGTTGACGGCTGAAAGCTGTCAAAGCCGTAGAACTCATCGAGGCCTTCGTTTTGACAGGTTATGGCTCCCGTAACTCTAAACGAGCCAGAAGTTATGGCCGTTTGAATAAGCGATATCTATAGGGTGCAACATCCACGGTGCAAGGTGCCACATCCGTCCGAAATGGCAAAACAGTGTCGTACGACTTTTAGAAATACGTGCAAGGAATTGAAACGGAACACTACCAGGGTGCACCACTCTCCAGCGATGGGAAGTCGAAGACTTGCCACGGTAATCCCGTTTTACCGTAAAAATCCACGTGTCGAAAAAACGAAGGGTAAAAAACTTACGAGAAACAATTGAGATTCGGGTTGACCTTTTTGGGCATTAATCTATCCGTTGACGGCTAAAAGCCGTCTACGCCGTAGAACTCATCGAGGCCATCATTTTGATAGGTTATGGCTCCTGTAACTCTAAACGAGCCAGAAGTTATGGCCGTCCGAATAATCGATATCTATAGGGTGCAACATCCATGGTGCAAGGTGCAACATCCGTCCGAAATGGCGAAACAGTGCCGTACGACTTTTAGAAATGCATGCATGGATTTGAAATGGAACAGTACCATGGTTCACCACTCTCCAGCGATGGTAAATCGAAGACCAGCCACGGTAATCCCGTTTTACCGTAGAAATCCACGTGTCGAAAAAACGAAGGGTAAAAAACTTACGAGGCCCGATAGAGATTCGGGTTGTCCTTTTTGGGCATTAGTCTATCCGTTGACGGATGAAAGCTGTCAAAGCCGTAGAACTCATCGAGCCCTTCGTTTCGACAGGTTATGGCTCCCGTAACTCTAAACAAGCCAGAAGTTATGGCCGTCCGAATAATCGATATCTAAAGGGTGCAACATCCACGGTGCAAGGTGCAACATCTGTCTGAAATGGCAAAACAGTGCCGTACGACTTTTAGAAATGCGTGCATGGATTTGAAACGGAATAGTACCATGGTGCACCACTCTCCAGTGACGGGAAGTCGAAGACGGGCCACGGTAATCCCGTTTTACCGTAAACATCAACTTGTCGAAAAAACGAAGGGTAAAAAACTTACGAGACCCGATTGAGATTCGGGTTGTTCTTTTAGGGCACTAATCTATCCGTTGATGGCTGAAAGCTTTCAAAGCCGTAGAACTCATCGAGGCCTTCGTTTTGACATGTTATGGCTCCCGTAACTCTAAACCAGCCAGAAGTTATGGCCATCCGAATAACCGATATCTACAGGGTGGAACATCCACGGTGCAAGGCGCAACATCCGTCCGAAATGGCGAAACAGTGCCGTACGACTTTTAAAAATGGGTGCATGGATTTGAAACGGAACAGTGCCATGGTGCACTACTCTCCAGCGATGGTAAATCGAAGGCCAGCCACGGTAATCCTATTTTACCGTAAAAATCCACGTGTCGAAAAAACGCAGGGTAAAAAACTTACGAGACCCGATTGAGATTCGGGTTGTCCTTTTTGGGCATTAATCTATCCGTTGACGGCTGAAAGCCATCAAAGCCGTAGAAATCATCGAGGCCTTCGTTTTGACAGGTTATGGCTCCCGTAACGCTAAACGAGCCAGAAGTTATGGCAGTCCGAACAATCGATATCTACAAGGTGCAACATCCACGGTTTTTAGGTGCAACATCCGTCCGAAATGGCGAAACCATGTCGTACGACTTTTAGAAATGCGTGCATGGATTTGAAAAGGAACAGTACCATGGTGCACCACTCTCCAGCGATGGTAAATCGAAGACCAATCACGGTAATCCTGTTTTACCGTAAAAATCCACGTGTCGAAAAAACGAAGGGTTAAAAACGTACGAGACCCAATTGAGATTCGGGTTGTCCTTTTTGGGCATTAATCTATCCGTTGACGGCTGAAAGTAGTCAAAGCCGTAGAACTCATCGAGGCCTTCGTTTTGACAGGTTATGTCTCTCGTAACTCT
The DNA here is from genome assembly GCA_030765085.1 of Allium cepa. Classification (NCBI taxonomy): domain Eukaryota; kingdom Viridiplantae; phylum Streptophyta; class Magnoliopsida; order Asparagales; family Amaryllidaceae; genus Allium; species Allium cepa. The sequence goes on from CM060930.1 coordinate 251,131,703, forward strand.
AAACGAGCCAGAAGTTATGGCAGTCCGAATAATCGATATCTACAGGGTGCAACATCCACGGTGCAAGGTGCAACATCTGTCCGAAATGGCGAAACAGTGTCGTACGACTTTTAGAAATGCGTGCATGGATTTGAAACGGAACACTACCATGGTGCACCACTCTCCAGCGATGGGAAGTCGAAGACGGGCCACGGTAATCCCGTTTTACCGTAAAAATCCACGTGTCGAAAAAACGAAGGGTAAAAAACTTACGAGACCCGATTGAGATTCGGTTTGTCCTTTTTGGGCATTAATCTATCCGTTGACTGCTGAAAGATGTCATAGCCGTAGAACTCATCGAGGCCTTCATTTTGACAGGTTATGGCTCCCGTAACTCTAAACGAGCCAGAAGTTATGGCCGTCCGAATAATCTATATCTACGGGGTGCAACATCCACGATGCAAGGTGCAACATCCGTCCGAAATGGAGAGACAGTGCCGTACGACTTGTAGAAATGCGTGCATGGATTTGTAACGGAACAGTACCATGGTGCATCACTCTCCAGCGATGGGAAGTCGAAGACGGGCCACCGTAATCCCGTTTTTTCGTAAAAATCCACGTGTCGAAAAAACGAAGGGTAAAAAACTTACGAGACCCGATTGAGATTCGGGTTGTCCTTTTTGGGCATTAATCTATCCGTTGATGGCTGAAAGCTGTCAAAGCCGTAGAACTCATCGAGGCCTTCGTTTTGACAGGTTATGGCTCCCGTAACTCTAAACGAGCCAGAAGTTATGGCCGTCCGAATAATCGATATCTACAGGGTGCAACATCCACGGTGCAAGGTGCAACATCCGTCCGAAATGGAGAAACAGTGCTGTACGACTTTTAGAAATGCATGCATGGATTTGAAACGGAACACTACAATGGTGCACCACTCTCCAGCGATGGGAAGTCGAAGACGGGCCACGGTAATCCCGTTTTACCGTAAAAATCCACGTGTCGAAAAAACGAAGGGTAAAAAACTTACGAGACCCGATTGAGATTCGGGTTGTCCTTTTTGGGCATTAATCTATCCGTTGACGGCTGAAAGCCATCAAAGCCGTAGAACTCATCGAGGACTTCGTTTTGACAGGTTATGGCTCCCGTAACTCTAAACGAGCCAGAAGTTATGGCCATCCGAATAATCGATATCTACAGGGTGCAACATCCACGGTGCAAGGTGCAACATCCGTCCAAAATGGCGAAACAGTGCCGTACGACTTTTATAAATGCATGCATGGATTTGAAACGGAACAGAACCATGGCGCACCACTCTCCAGCGATGGGAAGTCGAAGATGGGCCATGGTAATCCCGTTTTACAGTAAAAATCCACGTGTCGAAAAAACGAAGGGTAAAAAACATTGGAGACCCGATTGAGATTCGGGTTGTCCTTTTTGGGCATTAATCCATCCGTTGACGGATGAAAGCTGTCAAAGCTGTAGAACTCATCGAGGCCTTCGTTTTGACAGGTTATGGCTCCCGTAACTCTAAACGAGCCAGAAGTTATGGCCGTCCGAAAAATCGATATCTACAGGGTGCAACATCCACGGTGCAAGGTGCAACATCCGTCCGAAATGGCGAAACAGTGCCGTACAACTTTTAGAAATGCGTGCATGGATTTGAAATGAAACAGTACAAGGGTGCACCACTCTCCAGCGATGGTAAATCGAAGACCAGCCATCGTAATCCTGTTTTACCGTAAAAATCCACGTGTCGAAAAAACGAAGGGTAAAAAACTTACGAGACCCGATTGAGATTCGGGTTGTCCTTTTTGAGCATTAATCTATTCGTTGACGGCTAAAAGCCATCAAAGCCGTAGAACCCATCGAGGCCTTCGTTTTGACAGGTTATGGCTCCCATAATTCTAAACGAGCCAGAAGTTATGGCAGTCCGAATAATCGATATCTACAGGGTGCAACATCCACGGTGCAAGGTGCAACATCCGTCCGAAATGGCGAAACAGTGCCGTACAACTTTTAGAAATGCGTGCATGGATTTGAAACGGAACAGTACCATGGTGCACCACTCTCCAGCGATGGTAAATCGAAGACCATCCACCGTAATCCCGTTTTACCGTAAAAATCCACGTGTCGAAAAAACGAAGGGTTAAAAACTTACGAGACCCGATTGAGATTTGGGTTGTCCTTTTTTGGCATTAATCTATCCGTTGACGGCTGAAGGCTGTCAAAGCCGTAGAAATCATCGAGGCCTTCGTTTTGACAGGTTATGGCTCCCGTAACTCTAAATGAGCCAGAAGTTATGGCCGTCCGAATAATCGATATCTACGGGGTGCAACATCCAAGGTGCAAGGTGCAATATCCGTCCGAAATGGAGAAACAGTGCCGTACGACTTTTAGAAATACGTGCATGGATTTGTAATGGAACAATACCATAGTGCGCCACTTTCCAGCGATGGGAAGTCGAAGACGGGCCACGGTAATCCCGTTTTACCATAAAAATCCACGTGTCGAAAAAACGAAGGGTAAAAAACTTACGAGACCCGATTGAGATTCGGTTTGTCCTTTTTGGGCATTAATCTATCCGTTGACGACTAAAAGCTGTCAAAGCCGTAGAACTCATCGTGGCCTTCGTTTTGACAGGTTATGGCTCCCGTAACTCTAAACGAGCCAGAAGTTATGGCCGTCCGAATAATCGATATCTACAGGGTGCAACATCCACGGTGCAAGGTGCAACATCCGTCCGAAATGGCGAAACAGTGTCGTACGACTTTTAGAAATGCGTGAATGGATTTGAAACGGAACACTACCATGGTGCACCACTCTCCAGCGATGGAAAGTCAAAGACGGGCTACGGTAATCCCGTTTTACCGTAAAAATCCACGTGTCGAAAAAACAAAGGGTAAAAAACTTACGAGACCCGATTGAGATTCGGTTTGTCCTTTTTGGGCATTAATCTATCCGTTGACGGCTGAAAGATGTCATAGCCGTAGAACTCATCGACGCCTTCGTTTTGACAGGTTATGGCTCCCGTAACTCTAAACGAGCCAGAAGTTATGGCCGTTCGAATAATCGATATCTACGGGGTGCAACATCCACGGTGCAAGGTGCAACATCCGTCCGAAATGGAGAAACAGTGCCGTACGACTTTTAGAAATGCATGCATGGATTTGTAACGGAATAGTACCATGGTGCACCACTCTCTAGCGATGGGAAGTCGAAGACAGGCCACGGTAATCACATTTTACCGTAAAAATCCAGGTGTCGAAAAAACGAAGGGTAAAAAACTTACGAGACCCGATTGAGATTCGGGTTGTCCTTTTTGGGCATTAATCTATCCGTTGACGGCTGAAAGCTGTCAAAGCCGTAGAACTCATCGAGGCCTTCGTTTTGACAGGTTATGGCTCCCGTAACTCTAAACGTGCCAGAAGTTATGGCCGTCCGAATAATCGATATCTACAGGGTGCAACATATACGGTGCAAGGTGCAACATCCGTCCGAAATGGCGAAACAGTGTCGTACGACTTTTAGAAATGCGTGAATGGATTTGAAACGGAACACTACCATGGTGCACCACTCTCCAGCGATGGGAAGTCAAAGACGGGCCACGGTAATCCCGTTTTACCGTAAAAATCCACGTGTCGAAAAAACGAAGGGTTAAAAACTTACGAGAGCCGAATGAGATTCGTGTTGTCTTTTTTGGGCATTAATCTATCCGTTGATGGCTGAAAGCTGTCAAAGCCGTAGAGCTCATCGAGGACTTCGTTTTGACAAGTTATGGCTCCTGTAACTCTAAACTAGCCAGAAGTTATGGCCGTCCGAATAATCGACATCTACAGGGTGCAACATCCACGGTGCAAAGTGCAACATCCGTCCGAAATGGCGAAACAGTGTCGTACGACTTTTAGAAATGTGTGCATGTATTTGAAACGGAACACAACAATGGTGCACCACTCTCCAGCGATGGGAAGTCGAAGACGGGCCATGGTAAACCCGTTTTACCGTAAAAATCCAGGTGTCGAAAAAACGAAGGGTAAAAAACTTACGAGACCCAATTGAGATTCGGGTTGTCCTTTTAGGGCATTAATCTATCCGTTGACGGCTGAAAGCTGTCAAAGCCGTAGAACTCATCGAGGCCTTCGTTTTGACAGGTTATGGCTCCCGTAACTCTAAACGTGCCAGAAGTTATGGCCGTCCGAATAATCGATATCTACAGAGTGCAACATCTACGGTGCAAGGTGCAACATCCGTCCGAAATGGCGAAACAGTATCGTACGACTTTTAGAAATGCGTGAATGGATTTGAAACGGAACACTACCATGGTGCACCACTCTCCAGCGATGGGAAGTCAAAGACGGGCCACAGTAATCCCGTTTTACCGTAAAAATCCACGTGTCGAAAAAACGAAGGGTTAAAAACTTACGAGAGCCGAATAAGATTCGTGTTGTCTTTTTTGGGCATTAATCTATCCGTTGATGGCTGAAAGCTGTCAAAGCCGTAGAGCTCATCGAGGACTTTGTTTTGACAAGTTATGGCTCCTGTAACTCTAAACTAGTCAGAAGTTATGGCCGTCCGAATAATCGATATCTACAGGGTGCAACATCCACGGTGCAAGGTGCAACATCCGTCCAAAATGGCGAAACAGTGCCGTACAACTTTTAGAAATGCGTGCATGGATTTGAAACGGAATAGCACCATGGTGCACCACTCTCCAGCGATGGGAAGTCGAAGACGGGCCATGGTAATCCCGTTTTACAGTAAAAATCCACGTGTCGAAAAAACGAAGGGTAAAAAACATACGAGACCCGATTGAGATTCGGGTTGTCCTTTTTGGGCATTAATCTATCCGTTGATGGCTGAAAGCTGTCAAAGCCGTAGAACTCATCGAGGCCTTCGTTTTGACAGGTTATGGATCCCGTAACTCTAAACGAGCCAGAAGTTATGGCCGTCTGAATAATCGATATCTATAGGGTGCAACATCCGCGGTGCAAGGTGCATCATCCGTCCGAAATGGCGAAACAGTGCCGTACGACTTTTAGAAATGCGTGCATGGATTTGAAACGAAACAATACAATGGTGCACCACTCTCCAGCGATGGTAAATCAAAGACCAGCCATCGTAATCCCGTTTTACCGTAAAAATCCACGTGTCGAAAAAACGAAGGGTTAAAAACTTACGAGACCCGATTAAGATTCGGGTTGTCCTTTTTGGGCATTAATCTATCCATTGACGGCTGAAAGCTATAAAGCTGTAGAACTCATCGAGGCCTTTGTTTTGACAGGTTATGGCTCCCGTAACTCTAAACGAGCCAGAAGTTATGGCCGTTTGAATAATCGATATCTACAGGGTGCAGCATCCACGGTGCAAGGTGCAACATCCGTCCGAAATGGTGAAACAGTGCCGTACGACTTTTAGAAATGCGTGCATGGATTTGAAACGGAATAGTACCATGGTGCACCACTCTCCAGCGATGGAAAGTCAAAGACGGGCCACGGTAATACCGTTTTAACGTAAAAATCCACGTGTTGAAAAAACGAAGGGTAAAAAACTTACGAGACCCGATTGAGATTCGGGTTGTCCTTTTTGGGCATTAATCTATCCGTTGATGGCTGTAAGCCATCAAAGCCGTAGAACTCATCGAGGCCTTCGTTTTGACAGGTTATGGCTCCCGTAACTCTAAACGAGCCAGAAGTTATGGCCGTCCGAATAATCGATATCTACAGGGTGCAACATCCACGGTGCGAGGTGCAAAATCCGTCCGAAATGACGAAACAGTGCCGTACGACTTTTAGAAATGCGTGCATGGATTTGAAATGGAACAGTACCATGGTGCACCACTCTCCAGCGATGGGAATTCGAAGACGGGCCACGGTAATCCCGTTTTACAATAAAAATCCACGTGTCGAAAAAACGAAGGGTAAAAAACTTACGAGGCCCGATTACGATTCGGGTTGTCCTTTTTGGGCATTAATCTATCCGTTGACGGTTGAAAGCTGTCAAAGCCGTAGAACTCATCGAGGCCTTCGTTTTGACAGGTTATGGCTCCCGTAACTCTAAACGAGCCAGAAGTTATGGCCGTCCGAATAATCGATATCTACAGGATGCAACATCCACGGTGCAAGGTGCAACATCCGTCCGAAATGGCGAAACAGTGTCGTACGACTTTTAGAAATGCGTGCATGGATTTGAAACGGAACAGTACCATGGCAGCCACGGTAATCCTGATTTACCGTAAAAATCCACGTGTCGAAAAAACGAAGGGTAAAAAACTTACAAGACCCGATTGAGATTCGGGTTGTCCTTTTTGGGCATTAATCTATTCGTTGACGGCTGAAAGCTATCAAAGCCGTAGAACTCATCGAGGCCTTCGTTTTGACAGATTATGGCTCCCGTTACTCTAAACGAGCCAGAAGTTACGGTCGTCCGAATAATCGATATCTACAAGGTGCAACATCCACGGTGCAAGGTGCAACATCCGTCCGAAATGGCGAAACAGTGCCGTACGACTTTTAGAAATGCGTGCATGGATTTGAAACGGAACAGTACCATGGTGCACCACTCTCCAGCGATGGTAAATCGAAGACCATCCACCGTAATCCCGTTTTACCGTAAAAATCCACGTGTCGAAAAAACGAAGGGTTAAAAACTTACGAGACCCGATTGAGATTCGGGTTGTCCTTTTTGGGCATTAATCTATCCGTTGACGGCTGAAGGCTGTCAAAGCCGTAGAACTCATCGAGGCCTTCGTTTTGACAGGTTATGGCTCCCGTAACACTAAACGAGCCAGAAGTTATGGCCGTTTGAATAATCGATATCTACAGGGTGCAACATCCACGGTGCAAGGTGCAACATCCGTCCGAAATGGCGAAACAGTGTCGTACGACTTTTAGAAATGCGTGCATGGATTTGAAACGGAACAGTACCATGGTGCGCCACTCTCCAACGATGGAAAGTCGAAGACGGGCCACCGTAATCCCGTTTTACCGTAAAAATCCACGTGTCGAAAAAACGAAGTGTTAAAAACTTACGAGACCCGATTGAGATTCATGTTGTCCTTTTTAAGCATTAATCTATCCGTTAATGGCTGAAATCTGTCAAAGCCGTAGAACTCATCGAGGCCTTCATTTTGACAGGTTATGGCTCCCGTAACTCTAAACGAGCCAAAAGTTATGGCCGTTTGAATAATCGATATCTACAGGGTGCAACATCCACGTTGCAAGGTGCAACATCCGTCCGAAATGGCAAAACAATGCCATACGGCTTTTAGAAATGCGTGCATGGAATTGAAATGGAACACTACCAGGGTGCACCACTCTCCAGCGATGGGAAGTCGAAGATTGGCCACGGTAATCCCGTTTTACCGTAAAAATCCACGTGTCGAAAAAACGAAGGGTAAAAAACTTACGAGAAACGATTGAGATTCGGGTTGACCTTTTTGGGCATCAATCTATCCGTTGACGGCTAAAAGCCGTCAAAGCCGTAGAACTCATCGAGGCCTTTGATTTGATAGGTTATGGCTCCCGTAACTCTAAACGAGCCAGAAGTTATGGCCGTCCGAATAATCGATATCTACAGGGTGCAACATCCATGGTGCAAGGTGCTACATCCGTCCGAAATGGCGAAACACTGCCGTACGACTTTTAGAAATGCGTTCATGGATTTTTAATGGAATAGTACCATGGTGCACCACTCTCCAGCGATGGTAAATCGAAGACCATCCACCGTAATCCCGTTTTTCCATAAAAATCCACGTGTCGAAAAAACGAAGGGTAAAAAACTTACGAGACCCAATTGAGATTCAGGTTGTCCTTTTTGGGCATTAATCTATCCGTTGACGGCTGAAAGCTGTCAAAGCCGTAGAACTCATCAAGGCCATCGTTTTGACAGGTTATGGCTCCCGTAACTCTAAACGAACCAGAAGTTATGGCCGTCCGAATAATCGATATCTACAGGGTGCAACATCCACGGTGCAAGGTGCAACATCCGTTCGAAATGGCGAAACAGTGTCGTACGACTTTTAGAAATGCGTGCATGGATTTGAAACGGAACAGTACCATGGTGCACCACTCTCCAGCGATGGGAAGTAAAAGACGGGCCACGGTAATCCCGTTTTACCGTAAAAATCAACATGTCGAAAAAACGAAGGGTAAAAAACTTACGAGACCCGATTGAGATTCGGGTTGTCCTTTTTGGGCATTAATTTATCCGTTGATGGCTGGAAGCTTCCAAAGCCGTAGAACTTATTGAGGCCTTCGTTTTGACATGTTATGGCTCCCGAAACTCTAAACGAGCCAGAAGTTATGGCCGTTCGAATAATCGATATCTACAGGGTGCAACATCCACGGTGCAAGGTGCAACATCTGTCCGAAATGGCGAAACAGTGCCGTACGACATTTAGAAATGGGTGCATGGATTTGAAACGGAATAGTGCTCATGGTGCACCACTCTCCAGTGATGTCAAATCGAAGGCCAGCCACGGTAATCCCTTTTTACCATAAAAATCCACGTGTCGAAAAAACGAAGGGTAAAAAACATAGGAGACCCGATTGAGATTCGGGTTGTCCTTTTTGGACATTAATCTGTGCGTTGACGGCTGAAAGCTGTCAAAGCCGTAGAACTCATCGAGGCCTTCGTTTTGATAGGTTATGTCTCCCGTAACTTTAAACGAGCCAGAAGTTATGGTCGTCCGAATAATCGATATCTACAGGGTGCGACATCCACGGTGCAAGGTGCAACATCCGTCCGAAATGGTTGGATTACCGCGGCTGGCCTTCGATTTACCATCGTTGGAGAGTGGTGCACCATGGTACTGTTCCGTTTCAAATCCATGCACGCATTTCTAAAAGTCGTACGGCACTGTTTCGCCATTTCGGACGGATGTTGCACCTTGCAGCGTGGACGTTGCACCCTGTAGATATCGATTATTCGGACGGCCATAACTTCTGGCTCGTTTAGTGTTACGGGAGGCATAACCTGTCAAAACGAAGGCCTCGATGAGTTCTACGGCTTTGATAGCTTTCAGCCGTCAACGCATAGATTAATGCCCAAAGAGGACAACCCGAATCTCAATCGGGTCTCCTAAGTTTTTTACCCTTCGTTTTTGCGACACGTGGATTTTTACGGTAAAACGGGATTACCGTTGCTGGCCTCCGATTTACCATCGCTGGAGAGTGGTGCACCATGGTACTGTTCCGTTTCAAATCCATGCACGCATTTCTAAAAGTCGTACGGCACTGTTTCGCCATTTCGGACGGATGTTGCACCTTGTGCTGTGGATGTTGCACCCTATAGATATCGATTATTCGGACGGCCATAACTTCTGGCTCGTTTAGAGTTACGGGAGCCATAACCTGTCAAAACGAAGGCCTCGATGAGTTCTACGGCTTTGACAGCTTTCATCCTTCAACGGATAGATTAATGCCAAAAAAGGACAACCCGAATCTCAATCGGGTCTCGTAAGTTTTTTACCCTTCGTTTTTTTGACACGTGGATTTTTACGGTAAAACGGGATTACGGTGGCCCGTCTTCGACTTCCCATCGCTGGAGAGTGGTGCACCATGGTACTGTTCCATTTCAAATCCATGCACGCATTTCTAAAAGTAGTACGGCACTGTTTCGCCATTTCGGACGGATGTTGCACCTTGCACCGTGGATGTTGCACCCTGTAAATATCGATTATTCGGACGGCCATAACTTCTGGCTCGTTTAGAGTTACGGGAGCCATAACCTGTCAAAACGAAGGCCTCGATGAGTTCTACGGCTTTGATAGCTTTCAACCATCAACGCATAGATTAATGCCTAAAAAGGACAACCCGAATCTCAATCGGGTCTCGTAAGTTTTTTGCCCTTCATTTTTTCGACATGTGGATTTTTACGGTAAAATGGGATTATCGTGCCTCGTCTTCGATTTACCATCGCTGGAGAGTGGTGCACCATGGTACTGTTCCGTTTCAAATCCATGCACGCATTTCTAAAAGTCGTACGGCACTGTTTCGCCATTTCGGACGGATGTTGCACCTTGCACCGTGGATGTTGCAACGTGTAGATATCGATTATTCGGACGGCCATAACTTCTGGCTCGTTTAGAGTTACGGGAGCGATAATGTGACGACCGCCCATGACTCCCGCACCAAACAAGGAAATAGTGTGCTGAGAAGCTTGCCAGGCAGCCATGGACGATGATCAAGGTAAGGTAAAACAACAAATTCTATCGTACAACTCACATCGCATGGACAAAATACAATAGAGAAATATATGTATGTAGTGAAGCTCATAACAGAATAACATCATATAGACTTCATAAAGGTTTGATACAAGCATCTGAACAATTAATACATCAAGCCTCACTACATAACACTCAAACATATACAAGCAGCGGAACATCCAGTACATATAGTAAGAAAACTAATATGCTAGCCTCCAGCTCGTCTTCGTCATCAACAGCGTTGGTAGCCAAGAACAACACCTGTCACCTGCTACCTAGTCTTTCCATCCCAACATGGATGAACAGCCCAAGGTAATAAGAGTTGAACATAAAACCTTGAGTCAGACAACAGTCTTAGTGAGCAGTAAATTAACTACCAAACATACCAAAAGAGCATAAAGGATAAAAGGAATAGGAACTCAACCATCCCACTCCACCTCATTCTACAGTGATAGCCCCCAGACCCACTAAGCATAAACAAGCATAGCAAAGCAGACATTTTAAGTAGAGTAATTACCACTCGAGTCAAGGTCGATGTTTTCCAAATACAAACCCCCAAGGCCTAAACCAAGATCAGATAAGCACTCAGAAAACACCTCTCTTGAGTCCGAATGACGATACAACCAAACATCCATGACTCTGGCTATCACTGTTATCATTGCCTCGATTTCACCGTTAATTGAATGACCACCTGTCAAGGGCTAACGGTAACCGCGGTTCTAGATAAACTCCACACGTCATCGTGACCCATGCCTAGGACTTACCTACTCTGCCCAGAGTACTCGACCACCTACCTGTAGTCTTTTGGGTGTCCCGACCACCTACCTGTAGTCGTTTTGGCATCCCATGTACTCTTGCTTTGAATTACTAGAACCTTCAACAACGATGAGATCCAAGCCTCCTAGTCATCCTCCTCGACGACTATTCCCATACCAGCCCAAGCTACTTCTCGAGCAATCCATTATCAACCAACTCGAACCATCCCTCGAGTTATCAACATGCTTGGAATGATCCCTGCTTGGATTATGCCAAAACTATATCACATCATGCTTCGCCTCGTCTCATCAAAGCAAATCTCCATCACAACAATGTCATCATATCCGTCCATATGAGCTTCATCATCCGCTACATATACCACGAGCAGCTTTTCTCATCCCTTAGCCTCTCCCTTAGCTTTTGAACATTTTCGACCATACTTGTCTAGATCCAATTCATAAATCAACTAACTCTAAACAATCAATCAAGACAATCATTAATCCAAGAAATCAAACATTCAAACAAGGTTTAATAAACAATCATACAAGGAAATGGCAAATTGGTAATTAAAATGTCCAAATCTAATAAGCATGAATAACAGGCAAATGTCTCTACAACTTGATGAATAAACTTGCATAAGTTAACATGTAGTAAAATAGGTGTCAAAACTTCATAGATGATAGATCTACATGCATACTTAGGGAAAATGCAAGATATCACTATTTTTAACATATAAACAAGCCACCAATCCAATATACTCCCTTGGGTCCGTGTGAGAGATAGCTACCACTCACCGAATCACCTAAACACCTCAAAAACAACCAACTCCAGATCTGGACAGCAAAGAACCAAGCTTGATCCGGCAAAATCTTGCTTCAAACAATGAAATCTCTCTTTGTTGGATGAAAATCTTCAACTTTGGCTCTTGGATCTTCGATTTGATCTTCAATCTTGGATGGATGAAATCACTAGATTAGAGTGGAGAAAAGAAGTGAAGAAGTGTTGTAGTCGAGCTCTCAAAATGGCAGCACTTCGTCGCTTTGAAATCCGGTGCCAAAAAGTGAGTCAAACACCTCTTATTTATAGGCAGAAATCCCCCTGAGTCGGCCGCCCCCTTGAGTCGTGCACGACCTAAGACTCAACATAGCAGCCGACCTAACCAAACACAGGGCCTCACGGCTCAACACGACTTAACTTCACACGACTCAAAAAGCCTCCGACCTAACGACTTAACGCTAAGTCGCTCACGCGACTCAACCCAGACACGGCCTCACATACTCGCGACCTAACACCCAGCCTAAGTTCCAACGACTTACGACTCATGCACGCCGACCTAACAATCGAACCCTATGGCCGACCTAATGATTTAACCACCACGCGACCCAAAACACATGCCGACTCAACCCTGGCACGACTCACGACTTAAGCCCATACGTCGACCTAATTACACACAGGACCACACGAGTTAGGCTTTATCTCGTCTACGACTTAACACACAACCGACCCAACTCCATGCCGACCTAACTAAACATAACGACTTATCATAGGTCGCTTACGACCTAACTTCCTAAGGTTGCTTCACCGACCTATCTCCTCCATTAAGTCGGCAACTCCTAAGTCGACTAACTACTAGGTCGTTCCAAACTCTTAACTCGCCCACTGCCTAAGTCGTTCAACCTATGAGTCGTACCAAACCTGAACTCGGTCATACCTCTAAGTCGTAACTCGTACACGACCCAACTCCAAACAACTTAAGCTACCCTTCAACCTAAGCCTCTACACGAGTTAACCTTCATACAACTTAAGCACTAAGTCGTTGACTCCCATAAGTCGCTCCACTCAATCTAGCATTCACACAACTCGATGGCAACTATTTTACGATATATCGACACGTAAAATACGGGTCGTTACATTCTCTCCCCCTTAGGAATTTCGCCCCCGAAATTCCAAAAAATCAAGAGCAACCAAAGTTATTCTACATGCCTACCATCCACAGCAATCAACAAACCATGCATCCAATTACTAGCCTAGCATGCAGAATTCTAAGACTTAGAACAAGCTACAAATTCGTGAGATGTCACGACACCTTAGGGCCATACCTTGAAGAGTTTAGGATGAGCTGTCTTCATCCTCTCTTCCTCCTCCCAAGTACAATCGTCAACATCATCACTCCATTGTATCTTGAGCAACGTAATCGTCTTCCTCCTAAGCTGTTTCGTGTCGGTTTCAACAACACGAAGCAGCTTACGAGGTCTCGTAACAACTGGATCAACCTCTAAATCTTCACAGCTATCAGCAGAAACCACCGTATTCGAGTCATGCACATACTTCCACAGATAAGATACATGAAAAACATTGTGCACATCCGCCATCTTTTCCGGTAACTCCAATCTGTAAGCGAGCTTTCCAATTCGCTCGATAATCGGGAATGGTCCAACAAATCTTGGAGTCAATTTTCTTTTCTTCCCAAATCTAATAACATTCTTCGGAGGAGAAACCTTCACAAAAACCATATTGTCTACGTCGAATTCCAAATCCTTACGACGCTTATCGGCATAATTTTTCTGACGATCTTGGGCTGCCTTCATTCGTCGCCGAATGATCTCTATACAATCCATAGTCTGTCGAATCATTTCTGGCCCAAGTATCAACTTTTCTCTAGTTTCCAACCAACATGTCGGAGAGTTACACGGTCTTCCATACAATGCTTCATACGGTGCCGTACCAATACTTGACTGGTAACTGTTATTATATGCAAATTCCACCAAATGAAGATGATCTTCCCATGATCCTCCGAAATCCAAAACACATGCCCTCAGGAGATCTTCCAAAACTCGGTTGACTCTCTCAGTCTGACCATCTGTTTGAGGATGATAAGCTGTACTCAAACACAGCTCGGTTTCCAAAACTTCCTGGAAGCTCTTCCAAAATCCACTAGTGAACAATGGGTCTCGATCGCTCACTATACTCTTGGGAATACCGTGGAATCGAACTATCCACTTAACATACAACTCAGCCAACTTCGATGCAGTCCTAGTTGATCGAATAGGAATAAACCTTGCACTCTTAGTCAAACGATCTACGATGACCCAAATCCCTTCATTTCCTGCCCTGGTTCTAGGTAGACCATCGATAAAATCCATCGATATCTGCTCCCACTTCCATGTAGGAACCTCTAATGGCTGAAGCAATCCACTTGGCTTCTTCTGCTTGGCTTTTACCAACTGGCAGTTCATACACTTGGAAATAAAATTTCCAACATCCTTTTTCATACCTTCCCAGTAATAGGTTCTCTTCATATCCCGATACATCTTATTTCCACCTGGATGAATCGTCAACTTCGAGTGATGATTTTCCTTAAGAACTTCATCTCTCAATCCATCTATATCGGGAACAACTAATCGTCCTTGCTTCCGAAGCCAACCCTCTCGATCGACTTCAAATCCTTTATCCTTTTCTGGATTCAATCCAGATTCTAAATCCCGGATAATCTTGACAAGCTTATCGTCTTGCTTTTGGTTCTCGCCAATCCTTTCTACTAGAGAAGGTCTTACCGATAAGTTTGCCAACATTTCAGGTTCCATTTCACATCTAGACCTGAAGTCAAATCCAGCCAAATACTCAAGATTCTTCCATTCCGAAAACATGGCTCCCAATCCTGCATGTCTTTGACTTAACGCATCTGCTACTGCGTTACCTTTTCCCGGAGTATAGGCTATTCCAAAATAATATGATGCTAAGAACTCTAGCCATCGTTGCTGCCGAAGATTCAAATCTTTTTAGGAGAACAGATACTTCAACGACTTATGATCTGTAAACAACTCGAATCGAACTCCCAATAGATAATGTCTCCACATCTTCAGAGCAAAAACAATCGCCGCTAACTCCAAATCATGAGTCGGGTAATTCCTTTCATGCGGCTTCAGTTGTCGACTTGCATATGCAACAACTTTATCCTTTTTCATTAGCACTGCTCCAAGTCCAGTACCACATGCATCGGTGTAAACCACCATCTCATAATTCCCACTTGGAATAATCAAAACAGGAGCACTTGTCAGTCGCTCTTTCAGGATTACGAAAGCTTGCTCACACTTACCATCCCATATGAATACCTGATTCTTTTTCGTCAATCCTGTTAATGGTGCAGCTATCTTGGAAAAGTCTTTGATAAACCGACGATAATATCCTGCTAATCCAAGAAAACTTCTCACATCAGATGCATTCTTAGGTCTAATCCAATCCTGGATTGCTGCCACCTTAGCGGGATCAACCGCTATTCCATTTCCAGAGATAACATGGCCTAAGAACCTCACTTCACTCTTCCAGAAGTGACACTTCGAAAACCTAGCCTTCAGTTGATGTTTCCGCAAGATTTCCAAAACAATACACAAGTGTGTCTTGTGCTCTTCCTCAGTTCTGGAATAAATCAGAATATCATCCACGAACACAAGTACGAACTTGTTCAACTGATCTCTGAACACTCTATTTATAAGGTCCACAAAATATGCTGGTGCGTTAGTCAATCCAAACGGCATTACCAGCCACTCATAAAAACCGGATGGTGTCCTAAAAGCATTCTTCGACATACTATCCTTAGCCACTCTCAACTGGTGAAATCCCGTTGCCAAATCCATATGAGAAAACACCTTAGCTTCGTGAAGCTGATCAAACAAGTCATCTATTCTCGGCAATGGATACTTGTTCTTCTTAGTCACCTTATTCAGCTCACGATAATCCCCACACAACCTCAACGATCCATCCGCTTTGGTTGCGAACACAACTGGTCACCCCATTCGGACACACTACGCCGAATGAATCCTTTCCGTAAAAGGTCATCAACCTGCACCTTCAGCTCTGGTTGTTCTCTAGGCGCCATCCGTCTAAGAGGCATCACAACTGGTCTGGCTCCCTCAACTAGATCGATACGAAACTCGATCTCCCTATGCGGCGGCAACCCTTTGACCTCGTCAAAGACGTCCTCAAATCCATTCACAACCGGCATCGATGACAGTCCACCCTGTGGAACAACCAGCGAATACATAAAGCCCATGAAGACACCTTTTTCATGCTTACATCGTATCACAACCTTTCGCCCTTCCACATTCCCGACTGTCACCACCAGTTTCTCACAATCAACCTTTGCCGCATACTTCCTAAGCCAGTCCATACCCAAAATAATTCTGAACCCCGCAAAGTTCAGAACAAAACAATCACAAACAAAAGAGCAATCATGACTCGATACAACTAGACCACGGCATACCATACACAAACAAGACGAACCCCCAACTGGATTAGTCACAACCAATGGTCTATCAACAATTTCCGGTTCCAAACCCAACCGGCCTACAAGATCATCACAAACAAACGAATGCGATGCCCCAGTATCAAACAACACTCTAACTGGAACACCACAAATGGAAAGAGTACCTTGAACCACCACACTCTTCCCTTTTTCTTCTGCAATAGGAACCTTAGAAGATGATGGAACAGCCCCCAAAGCATAAGCTTGCACAATCTGCTTATCTTTCCTCGGCTCTGGACAGTCCTTCTTGATATGTCCCAGCTTATCACAGTTGTAACACTTTCCCGGCACCTCGGGATTCCTACAATCTTTGGAGAGATGGCCCTTCTGCTGACAGTTGTAGCACGTCACTTCACCCTTCGGCTTCTTCTGGCCATCCTTAGCCTTCTGTTGCTGCTACTTCCTCTTCTTGTTTCCACCCTGCTGTGGCCTAGACCCTTCCTTGGTTACAGCAACAACAGATCCTTCCTTAGGAAAAAAACTCTCATGCCTGAGAGCTTTCTCCACAAGCTTCTCAAACGGATCATCCAAATGATCCACCAACTGTCTCCCAAGATAATAGTCCAAGCCTGTCACAAACTTCTCGTTCTTCTGGTAGGGAGATTCAATATACGACCGAGCATACTTGGACAAAGCTTCAAACTCCGAAACATACTCAAGAACTGGTCTCCCACCTTGCTTGAGCTCCACAAACTTCTTAAACAGAATAGATTTCTGAGCCGTAAAGATGAACTTAACTTCAAATCTAACTTGGAATTGCTCCCAAGTAATCTCTTCCTCTGGAGTATCAATAGTGATAGAACCCCACCAATCAGCACCCTTCCCTGAAGCTGTCTCGATGCAAGCTTCCTCTTAGTTGCATCCTCTATTCCCAAGTCACCAAAAATCCTTCTACAAGCATCAATCCATCTCTGAACTTCTATGGTCGATTCTGTCCCCAAGAAAACTTTCCCTCCAAGAGCAGTATAATCTTTACACAACTTAGCAAAATCCACAGGTCTTGGAGCTTGAACTTGAACTCCAACATCTACTGACGGTCCTGAAGTTGGTATCCTTCTCATTATCGAAGTCATCATAGCTTCGAACATTGCAGCATAGTCAGTAGCTCCCCCAACAGCACGGCTTTCCCTAGCATCTTGTCTCTCACTTCGACTCATCCTTAATATCTACAAAAAGGAATGATTTAGAACACCTTGAGAAACAACTACATAAGGAGTTCAAATCCTTCTAAACTACTATATTATATATAGTAATCATCCATCAAAATTACAATTACGTCTCTCATACGTAGTTACGTCAGCGAGCGTTGGCTAAAATCGATTTAACCAAAGCTCTGATACCAAATGTGACGACCGCCCATGACTCTCGCACCAAACAAGGAAATAGTGCGCTGAGGAGCGTGCCAGGCAGCCACGGACGATGATCAAGGTAAGGTAAAAAAACAAAATCTATCGTACAACTCACAGCGCATGGACAAAATACAATAGAGAAATATATGTATATAGTGAAGCTCATAACAGAATAACATCATATAGACTTCATAAAGGTTTGATACAAGCATCTGAACAATTAATACATCAAGCCTCACTACATAACACTCAAACATATACAAGCAGCGGAACATCCAGTACATATAGTAAGAAAACTAATATGCTAGCCTCCAGCTCGTCTTCGTCATCAACAGCGTTGGTAGCCAAGAACAGCACCAGCCACCTACTACCTAGTCTGCCCATCCCAACATGGATGAACAGCCCAAGGTAATAAGAGTTGAACATAAAACCTTGAGTCAGACAACAGTCTTAGTGAGCAGTAAATTAACTACCAAACATACCAAAAGAGCATAAAGGATAAAAGGAATAGGAACTCAACCATCCCACTCCACCTCATTCTACAGTGATAGCCCCCAGACCCACTAAGCATAAACAAGCATAGCAAAGCAGACAATTTAAGTAGAGTAATTATCACTCGAGTCAAGGTCGATGTTTTTCAAATACAAACCCCCAAGGCCTAAACCAAGATCAGATAAGCACTCAGAAAACACCTCTCTTGAGTCCGAATGACGATACAACCAAACATCCATGACTCTAGCTATCACTGTTATCATTGCCTCGATTTCATCGTTAATTGAATGACCACCTGTCAAGGGCTAATGGTAACCCCGGTTCTAGATAAACTCCACACGTCATCGTGACCCGTGCCTAGGACTTACCTACTCTGCCCAGAATACTCGACCACCTACCTGTAGTCTTTTGGGTGTCCCGACCACCTACCTGTAGTCGTTTGGGCATCCCATGTACTCTTGCTTTGAATTTACTAGAACCTTCAACAACGATGAGATCCAAGCCTCCTAGTCATCCTCCTCGACTACTATTCCCATACCAGCCCAAGCTACTTCTCGAGCAATCCATTATCAACCAACTCGAACCATCCCTCGAGTTATCAACATGCTTGGAATGATCCCCGCTTGGATTATGCCAAAACTATATCACATCATGCTTCGCCTCATATCATCAAAGCAAAGCTCCATCACAACAATGTCATCATATCCATCCATATGAGCTTCATCATCCGCTACATATACCACAAGCAGCTTTTCTCATCCCTTAGCCTCTCCCTTAGCTTTTGAATCATTTTCGACCATACTTGTCTAGATCCAATTCATAAATCAACTAACTCTAAACAATCAATCAAGACAATCATTAATCCAAGAAATCAAACATTCAAACAAGGTTTAATAAACAATCATACAAGGAAATGGCAATTTGGTAATTAAAATGTCCAAATCTAATAAGCATGAATAATAGGCAAATGTCTCTACAACTTGATGAATAAACTTGCATAAGTTAACATGTAGTAAAATAGGTGTCAAAACTTCATAGATGATAGATCTACATGCATACTTAGGGAAAATGCAAGATATCACTATTTTTAACACATAAACAAGCCACCAATCCAATATACTCCCTTGGGTCCGTGTGAGAGATAACTACCACTCACCGAATCACCTAAACACCTCAAAAACAACCAACTCCAGATCTGAACAGTAAAGAACCAAGCTTGATCCGGCAAAATCTCGCTTCAAACAATGAAATCTCTCTTTGTTGGATGAAAATCTTCAACTTTGGCTCTTGGATCTTCGATTTGATCTTCAATCTTGGATGGATGAAATCACTAGATTAGAGTGGAGAAAAGAAGTGAAGAAGTGTTGTAGTCGAGCTCTCAAAATGGCAGCACTTCGTCGCTTTGAAATCCGGTGCCAAAAAGTGAGTCAAACCCCTCTTATTTATAGGCAGAAATCCCCCTGAGTCGGCCGCCCCCATGAGTCGTCCACGAACTAAGACTCAACATAGCAGCCAACCTAACCAAACACAGGGCCTCACGACTCAACGTAGGCACGACTCAACTTCACACGACTCAAAAAGCCTCCGACCTAACGACTTAACGCTAAGTCGCTCACGCGACTCAGCCCAGACACGGCCTCACATACTCGCGACCTAACACCCAGCCTAAGTTCCAACGACTTACGACTCATGCACGCCGACCTAACAATCGAACCCTATGGCCGACCTAATGCCTTAACCACCACGCGACCCAAAAGACATGCCGACTCAACCTTGGCACGACTCACGACTTAAGCCCACACGCCGACCTAATTACACACAGGACCACACGAGTTAGGCTTTATCTCGTCTACGACTTAACACACAACCGACCCAACTCCATGCCGACCTAACTAAACATAACGACTTATCATAGGTCGCTTACGACCTAACTTCCTAAGGTTGCTTCACCGACCTATCTCCTCCCATTAAGTCGGCAACTCCTAAGTCGACTAACTACTAGGTCGTTCCAAACTCTTAACTCGCCCACTGCCTAAGTCGGTCAACCTATGAGTCGTACCAAACCTGAACTCGGTCATACCTCTAAGTCATAACTCGTACATGACCCAACTCCAAACAACTTAAGCTACCCTTCAACCTAAGCCTCTACACGAGTTAACCTTCATACGACTTAAGCACAAAGTCGTTGACTCGCATAAGTCGCTCCACTCGATCTAGCATTCACACGACTCGATGGCAACTATTTTACGATATATCGACACGTAAAATACGGGTCGTTACAGATAACCTGTCAAAACGATGGCAACGGTGAGTTCTACGGCTTTGACGGCTTTCAGCCGTCAACGGATAGATTAATGCCGAAAAAGGACAACCCCAATCTCAATTGGGTCTCGTAAGTTTCTTACCCTTCGTTTTTTCGACACGTGGATTTTTACGGTAAAACGGGTTTACTGTGGCTCGTCTTCGATTTACCATCGCTGGAGAGTATCCACCTGTCAAAACGAAGGCCTCGATGAGTTTTACGGCTTTGACAGCTTTCAGCCGTCAACGGATAGATTAATGCCCAAAAAGGATAGCCCAAATCTCAATCGGCTCTCGTAAGTTTTTTACCCTTCGTTTTTTCGAAACGTGGATTTTTACGGTAAAACGGAATTACGGTGGCTGGACTTCGATTTACCATCGCTGGAGAGTGGTGCATCATGGTACTGTTCCGTTTCAAATCCATGCACGCATTTCTAAAAGTCGTACGGCACAGTTTCGCCATTTCGGACGGATGTTGCACCTTGCACCGTGGATGTTGCACCCTGTAGACATCGATTATTCGGACGACCATAACTTCTAGCTCGTTTAGAGTTACGGGAGCCATAACCTGTCAAAACGAAGGCCTCGATGAGTTCAACGGTTTTGACATCTTTCAGCCGTCAACGGATAGATTAATGCCCAAAAAGGACAACCCTAATCTCAATCAGGTCTCGTAAGTTTTTTGCCCTTCGTTTTTTCGACACGTGGATTTTTAAAGTAAAACGGGATTACGGTGGCTGGTCTTCGATTTACCACCGCTGGAGAGTGGTGCACCATGGTACTGTTCTGTTTCAAATCCATGCACGCATTTCTAAAAGTCGTACGGCACCGTTTCGCCATTTCGGACGGATGTTACACCTTGCACCGTGGATGTTGCACCCTGTAGATATCAATTATTCGGACGGCCATAACTTCTGGCTCGTTTAGAGTTACAAAACCCATAACCTGTCAAAATGAAGGCCTCGATGAGTTCTACGGCTTTGACAACTTTCAGCCGTCAACGGATAGATTAATGCCCAAAAAGGACAACCCGAATCCCAATCGGGTCTCGTAAGTTTTTACCCTTCGTTTTTTCGACACGTGGATTTTTACGGTAAAACGGGATTACCGTGGCTCGTCTTCGACTTCCCATCACTGGAGAGTGGTGCACCATGGCACTGTTCCGTTTCAAATCCATGCACACATTTTTAAAAGTTGTACGGCACTGTTTCGCCATTTCGAACGGATGTTGCACCTTGCACCGTGGATGTTGCACCCTGTAGATATCGATTATTCGGACGGCCATAACTTCTGGCTCGTTTAGAGTTACGGGAGCCATAACCTGTCAAAACGAAGGCCTCGATGAGTTCTACGGCTTTAACGGCTTTCAGCAGTCAACGGATAGATTAATGCCCAAAAAGGACAACCCGAATCTCAATCAGGTCTCGTAAGTTTTTTACCCTTCGTTTTTTCGACATGTGGATTTTTACG